>OX376063.1:17787731-27787731 GCA_947361185.1 Charanyca ferruginea
CCAGGGCGTCCATTTGTGAATATTATGTACGATTATTGCATATAATGTTTTACAGTTGAAATGCGAAATATTTCTGATTGTGCCAACTTTTCATACGAGCGGGTTCTTAAGAATGTTCACTGATATTATTTATTCGAAAATATGATTAGATAGTTTCATATTCGGTAGTATCTAGCAAAAAGTAGAAAAATGTTATAAAATGTTTAATAAATACCTATCTTATATAATTATATCGTGTGAAAACATTTTGGTGATTAGGAATCTTTATTTATACCAATAGTTTGCCTAAACCTGCCGAAACTTTGTCTAAGTGGGTATCTAAGGTATCTAAGGTATCTAGAGTTCTATAAAAGTGAATTTCTAAAGTTCTAGAAGAAAAATATCTGTAATACCAATCAGATTTCAGGAAAAGTTATACTATACCTACGCACTAAATATACAAAAATAAAATAAATAAATAAATTGTGAGTGTAGTAGAAAGATGAATATTTTTGCCTGTAAACCAATTACCTAACTTGTTCGTTAAAGCAGTAAACTGCACTCATAAGTTCTTTGAACCTTCGTATTTCATCTTGAGACAGCCGTAGGTAAGCATATCTGTAGGTACCTATCTCAAATGCTTTTCCGTGTAATAATAACTCACTTAGGGACGAATCCTCCGGTGCTCTTGATAACTTCTTGTAAAAGTTATCCTCCCAAATGTCATAGTCAGCATGATTCCTTGTGAAATCGGAGCAGTAAGGGCTTTAAATTTTTGCCCCATTTTCTCGTACCCATATTTGAGAGTACGTAAAGCGTCGACGAGCCGTAATGGTGATGAATTTGGAGGATTACATCTCCATTTACGCTGACGTAAGCACCGTCACCGCGCGGAATGAAGATGCTTTAAAATGTATGTACCTACCTACTGGTAATAGGTGTTTACATATTCATTTACTTATTCGGAATCTCGGTTCTCACAGGTGCTGTTTAAAAACGTAACAAAGATAATTAATTATTGACTTTTCGTACATTAACCTAACCTAACCATCACTACATATTTTTTTTATTGATAAATCCCTGGCAGTCATGCCACATGCAGCAGGTTTCCCCACCAGCGTTTAAATACGTAAAATACCAAACTCACTACAAGTTTGCTAAAACTATAGCAAAACCCCAAACTTTAATTACATACTTTAATTTCCAAAGGTCTAGCTAAACTGTCGTACCGTACCTAAACTTTTCTCTAAGTAAGTACCTATTGTCAGTTATGTACAGACCTTGTTCGTAGCTGACGAAAAGTTAGTTTTTAATTAAAGGAGACAGGAGGTTCTTTAATTAAAACCAAGTACTAGAGGAAAGGAATAAAGTTCTGAATGCTTTCCACATACCTACCTACTTTGTATTGTTTAGTGACGTTGCGTTATTATTTTTTCTAAAAACTGCCAAGTTTGTGAATTAAGGCTGTGACTATTTTCTTTCGTTTAAACCACGAAGTATGTATAAAGTTACTTCGTGGTTTAAACTGTCAATTTCTTTACTTATTTACTACCAAAACTCACAAAAACTGGATCTAGATTAGGTTTTTAATTAAAGCTTTTAGCATCGTAGACATTAAAGTTCTATTAAGTTTTTCCTTCTGTGGAGACAAAGCTTTAAGCAAGTCTACCGTTTAGTGTGCATTCGCAGCATTGCTAGCGGTCCGAAGAGAGCAATTAAATGAATTACAGACTTTTAGACTAAGATTCTAGAGCTGCCAGACTTACTTCATTGTTGGATTTTTGAGGATAGATAGGAACATGTCGTTAAGCAGGTGAATACTTTTTGACAATATCCTGTGAATAATTATTGCCAGCCTATTTTGGTCCCACTGCAGGGCACGGGCCTCTACTCTTGCAGAGAAGGCACGAGCACTGATCACCACACTTGCATTGCTCAAGGCCGTTTGGTGATTTCAGACTTATGTTAATTATAAAGTTCAGGCTTTTTTTTTTTAGATATTTTCCGTCATCGATGCCAGTGGTAAACTTAGAAAGTACGGGCAGCGTCAACTGGTTACCCCCTTCTCAGAGGAATTTGAACCAGTGAATGACGCTGTCTGTACATATGAATTGAAAAATCACTTGGTGCATGGTATCATGAGTAAGAAGTTCCTGTGAAATGTGTACAAAATCTAGCCGTCTAACTTGAACGTAAGGTACCTCTTAAACTTAATACTCAAAAAAGCACCCCAGCATTAAAGTTAATAAGTAGGTAGGTACTTATCTACGCGTACCAACCTCACCGCATGTCCATCGTCAAAATTTCACCTATGCTTAAATGTTGTAGATTTTGCGACTCTGGGGTTTTGGACATTTTTAGCGAATTATGAAGTTCTGATGAACGTTTTTTTGGATATTTATAATGAGCCTAAATATAATTTCAAGTCAGAATAAAACTAAGGACAATAATATTATAAAAAGCTTTTTACAAAAAGGACAACCACCTTCAAAAACTAAAAAGTGAAAAATGACTTTGGCACAGAACACACATTGACTTTAGTTTCAGAAGTCGATGGCAATACAAAACAACAAACAGAACAAAGCCACTGAATTTCGAAACTAAAGTCAATGTGTGTTCTGTGCTAAAGTTATTTTTCACTTTTTAGTTTTTGAAGGCGGTTGTCTTTTTAGTAAAAAGCTTTTTATTTTCCGCTTTTTAGTACCTCCTTCTCATCCAAATCTATTAAGAAGAGATTGAATATTAACTGCTACAAAGATTGAGGAATCTAAAATGTCGTCTATGTAAAATTTTTGGGTATTTTTTGATTTTTCAAAAAGTGCTGAATCAATTTCGATAAAATTTATATGGGACCACCCCTGAAGCATACCCTATCCATAAGAAAAAGAATTTTTGAAATCGGTTTACGTTTGCCGGAGAAATCGCGTAACAAATCGCGCACATACTTAATGCAATTTTAGGACTTATACGGTTTTCTCATAGATGCCTTTGTCAGGTCAGAACTGGACCAAATTAAAATGGGACCACACGGGAAGCACTAGCTTTCAAATAAAAAAAAGAATCATCAAAATCGGTTCACCCAGTCCAAAGAAATCAGGTAACAAACATAAAAAAAAAAAAAAAATATAATACGGACGAATTGATAACTTCCTCCTTTTTTGAAGTCGGTTGAAAAATACCCTTTCTTCATAGTTTCGTTTCTTGTCATCACCACATTACATGGTAATATTGGAATAGGTGATATTCAGCATCAAAACTACTACGCAATGCATAGATACTGTCGGTGTTTTCGTCCCGACTGACGATGACAATAAGATAAAAATAGTTTTTGTATACTAAAGCAAACTAGGAGCAGGGGCGAACACTCCGCTGCAAGCAACGGCACCTGGTGCTCATTAGCAATTAAGCGGTCTCATGGGTCTTGTTGTAGCAAGCACAGCTTTCAGACACTTTGCCCGTATACTCATTAACAAACCGAGACACTGCTATGCTACCTTTATCGTCACAGCTAGTAAATTGGAGACAACATAGAAATAAGTCTCCTTTTTTGGGGACAATGGAACTGAATAGGTGAAGGGATACATAATACACACAACAATACATTTCAATATCAGAGAAAATGTGTTCAGGACTTCTTTTTAACAGTTTCACGAAATTTGATTACTGGAGTCTTACTCGACCTACCTAGTTGTCTGCTTATTTGGTCACCATTGACAACTTTTATATCGATCTACATACCTGTGACATGTAATTTTTGTTACAGCTGCTACTCAATCCCGGCTAACAACATGTCGGGTGGGTCCCACGTCTCCCGCGCCACTTTCGGGGGCGCAGACTCCGAGATATCTAGCGGTAGTGCTCCGCCCCTGCCGAGCCCAGCTTCCGCGGGGGCTGCGCTGGTGTCTCCAGAGACGCTGAGCCGGCATAGTAGCCCTCCACCCCTGCCACCGCACCCGTCGTCGCATCATCAACCAGCACCGTCTTGCTCTTCACATCGTGTGCACCTGGAGTCACCTTTGAGGTATCTTATCATTGCGTTTTTTCTTTTTTTTCCTTAGGTATTCTGCTATGGTTTGGAAAACTGCAGATTGTCAAAGCTCTATAGTCTTCTTCATCTGATTATTCTGCGATTATTGAAAATTGGTCATCAAATCTGATTATTTCTCTTTGTAACGATAAACCATTCCCTTGTTAAATAAACACATGGAAGTCTTTAAAAGTACTAGGTATCCCTTTGTTAAAATCAGTTCGCTATTTATTTAATTAAGCCTATAAAAATACAAATTAATGTTTATATGTTTGTCGTCTATGCGTTCCTAAATCATTGATCTGATTGTGATGAAACTTTGATGGGTTGTTCTGCGAAGGACCGTGGAGGCTCATGGTCAAAATAAGTAAAAAAAGTCCATATAGGTACTTATTCTTCACGTGGCACTGCAACGCTTGCCGGGGGCAGCTAGTAGCTTATATTTATGAGAAAGATTTACGTTAGAGTTAAGTTTTCTTACCCTAGCTAGCAAAGTAAACAACTAGCGAAAACTATATGCAAATACTTTACGACCTTTTACCGAGAAAATCAAGTTGCGAGGTTCGTTGGTCGCAGATGCCTTTCTGATAGTAAGTATAAGTTAATATATGGGCGACCGAGCATTGCTCGGAATTTCTTTTCCGTATTTTTTAAAATGAAACCTAGCTAGATTGATTTATCGCCCCCGAAACTACTGCATACTAAATTTCATGAAAATTGTTGGAGACGTTTCCGAGATTCAGATTATATTTAAAAAAAAAACAAGATTCCTTATAGATTATATTGAAATAAACAAGAATTGCTCGTTTAAAGGTATTAGATAGATTAAATTACTAAATTTTTTTGCAAAGAGTAATGTCATAAGCGTTTCATCATAGTATCGTGTACCTAATAATAGTACGTTTTTACAACAAAAAAAAAAAAAAATAATTTTATGTATCGCAATAATAATAATGGTGTGTTATAATTATAAATTAATGAATGAATTGTTATATTATGTATTGAATTGAATTGATGAATTATTATTTTTATTTTATTAATGTAATGTAATTTTCTTCTTCAATGTTATTGTTCTATTGTTCTATATGGGTTAAGAAGTACTTACCTGAAATAAATGAATTTTATTTTATTATTATTTTTATAACCTTTTGAGAATAGATCAAGTAACCTAAACGATTTCTTAATTTAAACCATACAGGTATGTAATCTACCTGCTTTGCTTAACAGTCTTTGATCTATTTAGTTTCTTCAAGTTTCCAGGAAAACGTTTTAAAGCGAGTTCATAAATAGGATATCCCTTCCTAGAGGTTTATTTGTTCACAGTATACTGTATCCGTTTTATGTAGTTACTACAAATAGATAACGTTCCAGTGTGAGTTTGTAGGCAGTTAACGCACCAACTGAGTTTGCGTTAAATCTATTCGGGACACACTATTGAATACAAACGCAAACGCAGAAGTAACGCCAGATAAAACAATAACTAGATAATGACGAACGTTTATCTCAGAAATGTTGAAGAAAACTTGTTTGAAGTTAAAACTACTTGCTTGCGTGAACTTGTGGTAATTGTTAGGGAAGAAAACAATCTATTTGAACTATTAGGACAGGAGTTTCTGAAACGCCATTAAGTTATTTAGTCTTAAAGTAACACTTTTAGATAGCACATAATAATTTCATGTAAGTAGTCGTTACCTACAGGTAGTAAGACGCATCTGCAATAAAGGGGAAACTTCAGTGTTTAGCAACAAGTTAAAAAAGATGCAATGCAGATGATATTTACAGCACGATACAAATAGAATTAAAGAAAATCTACTGTGCATTTAATAAGCGTTCCTGAAAAAATGCAAAATAATCTTGCTACAAAGGGAAAACGAATTACATATGCATGTAGGTACATTGTACAATCCATGTTCGTAATGAACATTGAACAGGCCCGCAGGGAATCGAAAAACTGTATTCCTGGTTTTTTGAGCTACCCACAAATAAGGTAGTAGTACCACGTATTTTGAGCATTTGTACCTCAGATTATAATTATAATCTGAGATTTGTACGATACATGTTTTAACTTGATATAGCTCTATTAGGGTTTCTTTTTAGTTATTCTACTATATGTATTTAATATTTTTAGTAAAATATCATGTTGTCTTGGCGAAATGATTTCCTCGCGGACTTGGTTCACTTGGAAATCATTTCACTACGATTAATGTCAGAATATTGTGTACAAATAAGTACCCACGCACTATCTATTTTATTTGCAACAGTATACACTTAACATGGAGACGTGGACTTTATTGTTATAATCCCCGGATAGAAGGACTTATATTAAAAACCGAGAGCAAATCTAATAATGTGTGACTAATGTATAATTAGTAGATGGCGCCCTAGTCTAAAAACAATATACTAGAGAAGCTAATAAACGCTTACCTCGAAGTAATTATCGCGGAAATTACAAAGAACTGAGATTTTTTTAATCCGGACCACCATGGCAACAAAATCCACGTCTTTACAATTTTGAGGAAAATCGGAAAATTGGTCCTCGGAGTTTGCTCATTTAATAACTGAGGAAAAGAGGATGAGGGTGGAAATGTACCAAAATGTGCCTTCATTTGGTCAGTGGAAGTATTATTTGGTTAGTTAGTCGGGTTTATTTGGAAAGTCACTGTATTATTTGGACAGAGAAGAGGGGCCTACTAAAGAGGGTTAGCGCACATCCGTTGTAGGTCTCATTTTAAAGTTTCCTTTCTGTCTGTTCTGTTTTTGCGAAAATCATCACAGGTAAACAGTGGTCGATTATTTTCGAATCAAAGAGGTGAATAAACAATGGGTATTGAATGTTTGTTGTTTTTTTAAAGACGCTAGAATGTAGGTATTCCTATGTGAAACGTGCTACTTAGATATCGATTGCCGGTTACCAATGAAGTTAAATACTTAATTAAAGTGCTGTTTCCTAGTCTTACTTTCTTTGCTATATTATTTAATTATAATCGGTATAAGGTTTATGTCAAATTCGTAAGTCACGGTCATTTTATAATTTGAAAACAAGAAGAAGAAAGAAGTTTTTAAAACTTGTCTATTTCTGTGGCCACACAATTAAAAAGTCACTGAAAACAAGATGCTTTTTTTATTTCTTTCTTTCTCATTTCGAATTTCTATTTTATTCAAGATTTTTATGAGCTGCATGCCAACCACAGCTATTTAGTAATGCCTTATTAAATAAAATACAAATATATTTCTGAAGGGAGTGTTCCGTAATAACGGAATGTACGGATGTAGGTACTAAGTAATCCGACGATTCTGTCAGAGATTTACTGGCTTGTAGTATTTCGTTGTCGGATTTGGGGAGTAAGCTAGGTGTAGTTAATTGTATAGTTCCTTTACAGGCCCCTTCTTGCTCTTCGTTGGCGGTCCCTAAGTAGAGCTAAGCTGTGTTTTCTTGAAATATGTATAGGAACTTATAACATAAACCTGCAGCATGGTGTAGGACTCAGAACTGTGAACTGTGAAACAAAACTTTTTAGTTATTATCCAATGGATGTTTTTGACTAATCCATCAAGTAACACTAATTTTTAACACTAAATAGATGATGATAATTTTGTACATCATAATTACAAACTTAAATCATGAATTCTGCCCATTATGTATTTACTAGCGACCCGACCCGGCTTCGCCTGGGCCTATAGCCTTCCTCGATACATGGACTATCCAACACAAAAAGATTTTTCAATTCGAACCAGTAGATCCTGAGATTAGCGCGTTCAACCAAACAAACAAACAAACTCTTCAGTTTTATAATATTAGTATAGATTCAAACCGTCTTATTCCAAACTCAACACTATTGAACTAATTTTAGTGTGTATTTACTGTAAACCCTTTTTTGTCTCTCTATGCAGATTATCGAGTCCTCCATCGATGTCTCTGGGTGGATCGCTGTCTCTCCAGCCAGTGTTGTATGGACCAGGTGGTGGGCATGCACCGCTACCGCCATCAAGACGACTGTCAAGACCGTCTGCAGCTATACAAAGCATGCATGTTATAAGCGCGTGAGTAGTTTTGCTTTTATTTAGTTAAACTGGACTTAGGAATCCGGTTCACCCTGGGAACAAAGTAAAATATGCCGTGGGCTGTCAGAATTTGGCAAAGTGGCATTCTCGTATAGCTCAAATCGAGACGGTAGGTTTTAGATAGTGTTATAACAAATAATATAGAGATGATTTTAAATTTTAATCAATGGTGTCTTGTCTAAAAAGAGTGAAGGCAGTATGTCACATTGCTCACATTAGTAGTAAAGTAGTAGGTAGGTAGTTTGTTAGCTGATAAGGTATTTTTTTATATGTATTAGTTTAAAGTTGTTTGAGATTATTTGTGTATTTTTTCTATGGGCCATTTGCCTGACAATAAAATTTATTATTATTGTTATTGTAAATCTCAACTGCGTCCGTGGATACGCCAGCCCTATAAATACATAGTAATATGTAGGTGAGTAAACAGTGCGCTAAATATATTCGTGACTTGTGGTGCAAGCGGGCCTTAGTATTCTACCGAAGGCGGTCATGCCATGCCGGAAGTGCACCATTTATCAAGTCTAGCTAACAAACCAAAAACAACTCGTCTTTCAATTCCTGCAATAAATCAGTTGTGTTTAAGATGACGGACCTGCATTAATTTAATTATGTCCATTAATAGCAACAAGAGGCATTTAAGACTTGCTTTAGAAACCTACGTTGAAATAGCCTAAATGAAGATGAAGATTGATCTGATGACAATAAGTGATTAAAGCCTCATTTGTCTAGCCTTTTCCCAACAATGTTGGGGTCGGATTCCAGTCTAACCGGATGCAGCTGAATACCAATGTTTTACATGGAGCGCCTGCCTATCTGACCTTTACAACCCAGTTGCTGGGTAACACGACCCCTTGGTAAGACTGGTTGTCATACTTTCTGGTTTCTGACTACCCATAACGACAGCCAAAGATCTACAAATGAAGACAACCGGGGTACGAATGGTAGTGTTTTAAGCTTATGATAGGTGTGATTTTGATAAGCTGAATCGAACATAAATCACTGCTTTTATTGGCTGTAAAGTATGAAATCTGCGATTGCTACAGCTACAAGATGACGCGTACACGGTGACGTGAAGTTACTTACCTACATACATTAAAAACGATTTTTGCGAACGAACGTTTGCGATCACTTTGAAAAATCGAAATCTTTTTAGTTACGGTAGATTATATTATGATTTCTTCTACTTTTTAGATTCTTTATATAAAAATATAGATTTAGAATATAAAACAATAAAACATTCAATTGTTTTTCTTTATAAAAAGGCTTTCAGTCCTAGCTTACGCTCATTCAGAAATTTGATTTAGTCAATTTTAACGGATTTAAAATACTTTTTCGCGGAAAGTTGTGATTGAAAATATGCCAAGAGGATTATTAGAAGTTTTACGAGCAAGAATAGTAACTTTGAGAGAAGAAGGATACACCACGAGAGAAATTGCACGCAGACTTGCTATATCCCAATCCTGTGTCGTGACCACGTTGCAGAAGTACCACTGAATGGGTAATTTAGCTAACCGAGCGCGCAGTGGTCGCCCAACTGTTTTGACTGCTGCCAAAAGATTGCTGACAGCCCGTGATTCAACAATCAATGCTACTAAAATAAACGCAGAAGTTCGGGCCGCCTCTGGGCTTGAAATTAGCACTCAGACCATTCGGAATTGCTTGCACCAGGCTGAATTACGAGCACGGAAGTCTTGGCGAGCTCCTCTGAATTCCCGGCAACGGCAACGACGGAGATTGCAGTGGGCTAGGCTTCGGCAAAATGAAAATGAAAACATTTGGCAAAACTGTCTCTTCGTTGACGAATCGCGAATCAGTACTCATCCAGATAACCGCGACGTGTCCGTATCTGGAGAAGGCCAGGAGACCGTAAAAGGCAAAGAACTGCCACTGGAACAGTTTAGCAAGGCGGGAAATCGGTGTCCTTTTGGGGTGGTATTATTATTGGAGCTAGAACGCCTTTGATCCCGTATCGAGGCTTCATGACAGCAGACATGTATAGAGCAGTTGCTATTGATGGAATTGTCAGACCATTCCGAGTAAACCATGGGCACCAATTTGTACTGGTCGATGATAACGAGTCAATGCTGCTCTACGAGAGAAGACTGGCCTACCGGCTCGTCTGACTTAAACCCAATAGAGCACGCGTGGGATGCTCTTAAGCGAGCTGTTTGGAACCGTCAGCCACGTCCCCAGACAATGCCAGAGCTCAAGGAAGCCGCTATTCAAGAATGGGACAGGTTACCCCAAGAAATGCTGGATGATGACTTGATTCTCGGCATGTCCAGGAGGATCTTCGCATGTGTTCGAGCCAGGGGTGGAGTTATATTATATAGAATATAAACCGTTTATTCACAAATTGTTGTTTAAGTTTGGTTAAACAGTCTTTTTTTTCTATAAAATTTCTGTTACAATTACATTATGATTAATTACGCAATTTTTTTTTATAAAAATAAAAAATTGTAATTACGCATTTTTTTTTTATAAAACAAAAAATTGTTTTATTTTTTAATTTCAAACAGGGTATTTCTATTTAAAGAAAACACACAACAAAGAACTTTTTTTTTAAAAGTTCAATTTAAAAAGTTATATCAGCTTATGCTAGTAATCACTTTTTTTTATGTGTGTACTTCGCAAATAACAATTCTACCTAGATACCTATGTAAAGTTTTAATTCCTTTATAAACTGATGAGTTAGGTATCTCGCCATTATAAAAATAAATAGTTTACTTAAGGTATATTAAAAAAAAAATAGCTACCTATGCAAATAATTCCAAACATTGCTTTCCTATTTGCTTCTCATTTCATTACTCCGTGCTGCTGAGGAATTCGTTATTCAATCATGTAAAAGTCACTTTAACTATCATAGGAAGCGAGGAAAGTGGAAATGACATTAGACGCCAATTTGCCGCGTTCATTTAATACAAGAATTTCTCGCTTTTACCTACGAGCTATAGACGAGCGGGCGGGCATGCATTAAAGCTCAAGCATTTTTTTTTCCTTTTAATAATTTACAATTTCCACCTCGTCGTAGCGCTTATATAGTCTCTTCGCTTTCATAACAAAAGATTTTTTTATGCTGATTATTATTCAAGCGCGTAAGTCATGTCCTTTCTTTCTTTTCTTTATCTAGGAGTGTTTCTATCTTTTTCTATTCTATGCTACGTGACTATATGAAATCATTATTAGCAACATCATTTTTATTTAATTGTGCTAGGGTGCAAATGCAGAAGGTGCTAAATTCAATCAGCACATTCATGTTCTAAAAATATTTCAAGACTTTTCCCCCCAATTTCACACCATTCTTTACCCATGTGCTGCATTTGAGTTAATAAATGACCATTGAATTTGAGAGCTGGTGGAAAAAAGTGTGCTCGAGGCTCGAGCCAATCATTGGTGGGGCGTTGAAATTACCACAATGAAAAATGCTGGAGAGAGCGCGGCGTAATAAATTACAAGAATGCGTAAAAGCTTGCAACCGAGCGCTCGCGGTGTCCCCTCGGGCTCGGCACCTTAAGTGCAGACAATTTTTTCACACAGGTAATATCGGTGTTTCTAGTAGGGAGATGTAGGTACTTTGAAAGTAACTCCGAAATTTGTTAGGGAAGTGAACGCTTTGGGAGATGGGGGCCTGATATGTGGTCAGAGTTTACAGTATCTTTTAGAGTACCTATGGTGTACATTTGGATTATACATCTGGTATTCAACTAAACGGTGATTTAAAAGTATTTTCTATCACAGTCACATTGACAGAGCGTAGCAATAAAAATATAATATCGACAAATTAAAACAAGCTTCCCTTCACTAGAATCACAATTCGCGCTCGCAAGGGAAATTGCATTTTCCCTCTGAATGTGCACTCTAATGAAAAGCACTCGGAGCGGTGACACAATGTAGTCTAGTGCTCGGAAATTAACAGAGGTACACATTTACATGGAGCTACCATCTTGAGTGGCTGTGCTTATGTACGGGCACCGTGTTTCGGGAAAGAGAGCTGGAATACATTTGGCGTGTGCCGTGTCGCGCGAAACACAAAGAACCGCAATGTTTTGTTTATTCTCGCCGAGTTTATTGAAACAGTGAGTTTGTTTAGCTCAAAAGGCTGGCGGGAATTTCGTTGGGTGCCAATTAACATTGGATATAAAAACAATTATTATTATGTTATGTGCACTGTCAACGTTTGATTTTAAGGCTGTATGTTACGTGAATTATTTCATAACTCTGAAACAATGTGTCACTTTATTCTGATATTGAATCAAACAATATTAGGTACTACGCGTGCCTATTATTATATCTGAATGAATAGACCTTATCTAAGACAGACTTACATAGAAACCATCTTGATTATAGGGACCAGTAAAGAACAATGGAGATGTCGAAACCGAAGGGGTGCGCTTCCACTAGTTGACCTAATTTGCAAATTGACTACGACGTTTAACGTAGTGAGTGAAAATTAAATATTCTTTTGTTGTTGATAAAGCGTGCTTAATAATTCGCAATTAATTTGTTTTGAGAACAAAGATTCTTACTGAGGTACTGAATTTGAAAAGGAAAGTAAGCAGGAAATGAACTAACAATTACTTGCTATATTTCAGATTCGTCCATTTTTGGGTTTGAGGTTATAATATTATCAAGATAAACAAGTCTTTATTAAGGTAATCGTGAGTTGATTGTTGAGATTGGACTGATAAATGAACGATCTAAATTCAGCACAATATAGATGAAAAGTAAAAAAAAAAGAAAGTAACAAAAGTTAAGCCAGTGTTAAGTGTTAACTTTACACCTTAACAAATATATTCGGGTACTATTTGCGTAAAAATGGTTTTAATCGCATATCTTATATCTTTGTAGTATATAAAAATCTCGTGTCACAGTGTTATCGAACTCCTTCGAAACGGCTGGACCGATTTTTTTTTGTGTACCTAGGTATATTTGGTAGGGTTGGTCTCGCGCGCCACACTAGAGGATTCGGCGGCGCTCAAAACGCCGAGGTCGACGGGATCCGCCATGTAAGCGGATCATAGCCTGGCGGGGGCGCGGTGCATGCGCGAGCGAATCCCGTACCCCCGCCCATAGGTCAGTCGAGGAACACCGTGGTGGTTTTAGCCGGTAGGAGGCCGGCACACCCTCCCGTCTTCCCCAGACGGGGGACAGTCCATGAGGATTTCCCCACGTTAAACAAAAAAAAAAAAAAAAAAAGGGTTGGTCTGAGAATATTGGTCGTAGGCTATTTTTATATCCCTAGGTGATAAGAAATAATCTATATGGCAAAACAACGTTTGCCGGGTCAGGTAGTATAAAAAAATTATAGTAGGTACCTGGGAGACGTATTTTTGGTAAATCGTGTTTTTTAAAAATGAATCCTAGCTAGTTCGATTCATCGCCCCCGAAACTCCCTACATACTTTTCATGAAAATCATTGGAGCCGTTTCCGAGATTCAGATTATATATCTTACTAGCGGGCCCGGCAGACGTTGTCCTGCCCTGAAAATATAAACCCGAATACAGCTCCACCTACCGGGTCCAATTGTGAATCTAAACCATTCTCGAATCCACTGGAACACCTACAAAAAATTTCATCGAAATCGGTCCAGCCATTTAGGAGGAGTTCACTTTCAAACACACGCACAGAAGATTTTTATATATCTTAAATCTTCTGTGCGTGTGTATGAATTTTTAAGCGACTTCAAAAAGGAGGAGGTTATCAATTCAAATGTTTGTATTTTTTTTTTTTTTAATGTATGTCGGGCATACATAAAAAAAATATATATAGATGGATTTGCAAAATTCTTTTTTGTTCGAAAGGGGTTTATTCCGGAATGGTCCCATATAAATTTTATCAAAATTGATACAGCCCTTTTTGAGAAAATCAACAAATTCCCAAAAAAAATACTTAGACGACGTAAGTGTGTCGCCGTTTCTTAATGGATTTGGATATTAAATTTAGCAACACTAAAAAGCGAAAAATAAAAAGCTTTTTCAAAAAAAAGAAAACCAACCGCCTTCAAAAACTAAAAAATGATAAATAACTTTACTTTCGGAAGTCGGTGGCAATACAAAATCACAAACACAAAGGCACCGCCACCGACTTCCGAAAGTAAAGTTATTTATCATTTTTTAGTTTTTGAAGGCGGTTTTCTTTTTTTTTAAAAAGCTTTTTTTTGTGTGTATTCCCGTGGATTCGAGAATGGTTTAGATTCACAATTGGACCCGGTAGGTGGCGCTGCAGTCGAGTTGTAGGACTTTTTTATTTTAAGGGCAGGATAACGTCTGCCAGGTCCGCTAGTATCTATATAGGTACCTATATACAAGAATTGCTCGTCTAAAGGTTTTAGATTATATTATAAAGCTGAAGAGTGTTTGTTATGTTGTATAACTATCTGAATCGAACCATTAGTTCCGAAGGTTATCCAGAACTAGAACTGGTTTGATTCTTATTTCTCTTTTAAGGAGGTACGTAATACTTGAGTTTGAAAAGCTAGATTTTATTTAATAAAAGAGATCAGTGAGAAAATTTCCGCGGATAGAATCGCCAGAAAACGCTAGTTAAATACTAAGTCTTTGTTTAACATTTGAGAACGACATTTTTGGCGATGTTTGGTGTGCCTGTTAATTAGCGGAGTCTACTTGATAGTGATTGAAGTTCGATATCTTGTGATATTACACTCTTGAACACTCTGTAAAAAGAAATTCGCAAATATAGATACAGTACGGTCAACGTAACTTGGCGCGTCTGAAGTTAGCCGATTAGCTGCGCAGTAGACAATTTCGTTCCTAAAAGTTCCATTGCGCAGCCAAACAGCTAACTTCAGACGCGCCAAGTTACGTTGACCGTATTGTAACTTCGACGAGTAAATAGCGAATATAGCAATTCTCTCAATTGCTAATCTAGGAAACTCGGATTTTAGGAATAATTATGTTGGATTCGTTTATGGATCGTCGTTGGATTTAATGGTGATGGAATATTTTTAATTAGTATTGTCGGTAATTTTTGCATAAAGGATTAGTGAATATGGGCTTGTTAAACTTTATATGACCGCAGCAACTTTTGTTGTTGGAAAGGGGATGAAGTGGGAAAAGTTTTGCAATTATCCCTCCTGTCTCTGGCTTTGTGAAAGTCATACAAGACTTTGCAGCACATTATTCAGAAAATTTTAGGAGGTAATTAATGTTTGTGCTGTTAAAATATGCGGAAAAGTTTCCGCAAAAGGTTCTGTTTTTCTAGAAACCTATTCCTTTCAAGGGTTTTCAAATATTAGAGCATCTTGTATCAAGTCATACCTACTTCTTAAGCACTTATCATCGAGTTTTTTTTAATAAATTTATCTCGTCTTCCTAAAAAAGTCAAAAGCCAAAGTAATATTCTGAAGTACTTTTTTTCGTAAGAGTTCAGAGAATCATATACTTACTCAGTATTCTCGTTTATTGCTAGCATTTCCGACGAATCCATGACGTCATAATTTTAGTAAGTCTATAAACAGGAGGCATCATTGTCGGGAGCGGAATCGTTGCAACAGTACCTAAGTAGGCACTGACGATCGCTGTGGGGAGCCAATAACACGCCGTTACCATGGCAACCGCGCGTGCCCGAGAGGGTCCCCTTCCCCCACAGGACCGAACGCTTACGGAAACCAGAATACCGTGACATCTCCTACTAAGACCAAACTTGAAAAATCGTCTAAAAGTCAAATTAAACTCGAGAGCATGATAGGTCTACCTTTTCTGGACATCTATTTTATTTAGTCCTTTTCGGTACCTCAGCGTCCTTCCTAAGATATATTGCTATCAAGATTACCGTTTGTCAGCGATGGATTAGATTTAACTCAAACTAAGTTTAAAGTTTTGACTTTGATTAGACCAGGATTGGAAATTGAATTTGTGTTTGAATTTGAATTTGTGATTGCTTTTCATATCTATCGGTTTTTCGAGAGTTGTCATCCAGTTGGCGTATTGCGGTTCATAGTATTATAGATCTGTTTTCGTTGCCGTCTATTAGTAATAAATATCTAAGTACAGCTGAGAGACATCATAATTCATTAACGTGAGTAGCTTTCAATTCGTACAAAGATTTAAATTAATTCAATAATGGAATAAGGAATTGCCCTTCCCCGGATTCCATAGAGACGAAAGTATAAGCTAAGTTGATTGTCGCTGCCAAAATATTATTTAGAAAACGTTCGCGGTAAATCTTTTAACTTCCTGAGAGCGTCAAACATGGAGTTATTAATGTGGTTTCACGTCAACTTCACACAAGTCTAATAAATTCGTTTCCCGTGATAAGAATGTAAGGAAAATAACGAAGAATAGAATTTTACGTTTGAGATGTAACCATTTTGGAATAGACACAATACCTACCTATAAGACACTGTTTTCCCTAAAAAAGTGGGTAGGTATTTTAATTTAAAAATTGGTTCAATTCCGAACTGTAAATAAGAAGGTTATAAAAATTCTTCGGACAAAAAAGGAAACGTTTTACTGAAATTTGGGGCAGTACCTAAATCTTTTGTGCGGTACCAATCAGGGCTATTGTGAGTCAAAATTACGTGAATTCAAATATTAATAAAGTAAAAATGGAGGTGGGTTCTTTTTAGGAAAATTCACTCCATCCTTTTCATAAAATAGCACATAGAATTGATCTGAAAGGTGGCTAGAAAACCCGTAGATAAAGGTTATTTTAGAGGAGCTGAAAAATAAAATTCATCTCCAGTATTTGTAAATTACCTATGATATCAATGAAGTTCAAGGAAAACCAATTTTCCTTTTTCAAAAGTACTAGTTTCCTAGTTGCATATTACCAATGAAATATAATAATGAATGGTCTATAGCCGCCAGATCCAATAAAATGTACAGTTATCAATAGCCTACTCTGTCTGACTATCGCAGTCCAGTAGGTGCCAGCTGGACCCAGTTGGACCCAGGCCAACTTATGCTAGCCCTCAGTTTTAAGAACAAGCTAGTTGTTTTAACTTAATGGACGTACACAGGTACAGATAATAATAATAAAAGCTTTATTAATTATCCTCACACTGCATACAACAGATTTGATATAATAATAAAATTACAAATGGCTGGTAAAAAGATATTAAAATTAGCAAAATGCAAAAGATACAATTAATAAATTACGTTACAATCGAAATTTCCAATAGAAATTGCAATTTATGTTGCCATGAAATAAATATAAAATAAAAAACAAAATTCATTTCAATTCAATTCAAAATAGGATGAATAGCCAAACTGAAAATAACTGGCCCAAGAGGATCACCTTGTTGACATCCGACTGCAGATTCCAAAACATTGTCCTTATAAGCAATTTTGAAGGGTGCCCGTAACACTGCCACATAAAACCATAAATTTCGGGTAGTTCTTTTTTGACTTCGGCCAACAAAGTGTCTCTCTATTGACGGAGTTGAAAGCGTTCTTAACGTCAACCTTAAGAATGATCTCACCTTTGTTTGATTTTAAAAAAGTGGAAAGGGCATGTACGGCAGCCTCGCAGCCTCCTTTGAAATCAAAGCCAAGCTGCAGGGGCTGAAACTTCTTGGTAAGGTTTTCGCTGTAAATTTTACAGCAAATTTTGGCTGCCATACGGAAAAATTGGAAAATTGGATACTTATAATTTAAATTTTCATGAAAATAAAAACGAATACAATTAAAATAAGAGTACGGATATAAATTAGGTTTTAGCTTAAAATAACATAAAAAACAACTCAATAAAATTAGAACGAAAAAAACATAGGTACATAAAAAATTCACGAAGTGAATTAGAATATAAATCAAAATTAGAGATTATCATTATAATAAGTACTAATAATATCTATTAAAAATTAAATTTCATTTCATTTAGTAATATAACTATACATTTATTGATTTATTTAATAATGTTTGTTTTTTCCTTTTGTAAACAAATATTTAGGTTAGTTTTGTTAGTAATTTACCTTATGCATTATAGTTAATTCGGTTAGTGTTTATATTTATTATTTTTATTTCTTTTATTCCACATCTTGTATTGTGTAAGGGCGTGTAGCGGTGAAAGCCTCAAATATACAGCTACAAATATTCTACTTAAATATTTAAATAGTGTTGCTAGATGTTAGATTCACTAAAATTAAACGTTAAATATTACCGACGCTGTTAGTGAAAGCTCCGAATGCTAAATTACGTTGTAAATATGACGTAATTAGTGCGGTGCGTCTGGTGTCATGACTATGTAAGTACTTACGGGTGTAGGTAAGTACTTAACATATTTACAATATTAGCTTAATTTAAATGTGTTTGTATTTGTATTTAAAATAATTTGTTTATTAGTTACTGATTCTGGACATTTGTTTTCAAAACCAACGATTGTGAGTCTTTTTTAACGGTTGTCTATGGTAAGCGTAATCAGTAATCTGAATGTCACAATGTAACATTATAAATGTTAATGTATTTTCAGAATAAACGGCACCAATTTTTTTTGAGTCTATTTAAGATTTCGTAGAAGCGAGAGTTGTCATGCAAAAATTGTTAATAAAAAAGCTAGGAAATATATGAAAATATTTTCGAAATCGATTGCAAAAATATCAGTTTGTGCGAAAAGTATCTGTTCGATTCTTAGCTACTAATTAAATATGTACATATTATTAGTAGCTAAGAATCGAACAGATACTTTGCATGTTTAATGTTACCAGAAATTAGTACGATAGTACAGCAGCGTATACAAACAAACATAATATCTATACCAAAATACATTTGTGTAGTTGCTAGATTGGAAGCCCTCCTAACACGTGTAAGTAGTTGGTAATATAAGCGGTCATTGTCATGACACGACAGTATCTATTGCCTGCTATAGTGTTTCGGTTCAACTCGAAAAACTATATTTACTTTTCATAGGCATGAAATCATTCATCGCACGATATGTCTACATTTTATAATATTTGTTGTATGGATTCTTGGAATCTTATAAGTAATATATAATGTACCCACAGTTATATGTGCTGGTTTTGTCTGTGTTATAATTGTATTCCTGTATCATCTTCATTTCATAATTATCATTGATTGTTAATATTTACAAACCTGAAAAATAAATAATGTTTTGCTTTGACATGTCTGTCAGTTACAGTCGTCAAATTGACGACCGCAAACATTTCTTCTAAAATAAGTTTTCGGCTACTAACGTAAAACCTCTATGTTGTATATCTTGTAAGCTTGTTTGTCTGTGTTAGATAGTAAACGGCTGAACACCCGCTGTATTATCGTGTGTTCCTTTAGATCTGATTCGCACTAATATTATAATAAAAATTACTAAAATAAATGGCATATTTTTTATGAATTTTGGAAGAGCGGTCAGAAAAGGAACCTGTCAAATGGGTCAATCTGGATTTCGGAGCCGTTTGGTAAACACGCGGATTGCTGATACGCTTACGTTGCTGAGTCTAGTTCTTGGAGCCGTTTGTTGGACACGCTGATTGTTCCTACGCTTACGTTGCTGCAGTCTAGATCTCGGAGTCGCTGGGGTAACACTCCGATTACCCATATGCGTACGTTACTGAAGACTACCAGTCTACTTACTGAAGTCTACCAGTCTGCAACCGAGAGTCGGTTTAGAGGCTAAGTCGAGCTGTCACGAGCCTCTTGCTGCCCAGGGCTGGTCCTACTGACCGCCTGGGGGGGCCTCCGTCCCCGAGCTGATCGCGTCAGACTTCTCTTCGGCTGATCCTGTGCGCCGGCCAGGCTGGGGATCATAATCCTCCTGGGTACTGCCTAACCTTAGTGCGTTTAGGTCAGTGCTAACTTTTATACTTACAATTGTTTTTGATACTCATCACATTTTAACTTTCGTGTGAGAGCTATTAAATTCAATACGTACAATTCTGCATAGCCTTTTATTTCTCGTAAATTATCAGAATTGTTACATTTGGCGCCCAATCGTGAAATTAAAGCTAGCTCTCTCATTTTCTTCAAAATTCTAATCTTACTAGTTTATTAGTACGCTCTATTTCGACATCTTAATTTGGCTTAGATTCGTATGTGTGTAAAATATTCTTCAAAATTCTAATCTTACTAGTTTATTAGTACTCTTTATTTCGATATCTTTATTTGGCTTAGATTCTTATGTGTGTAAAATCTTCTTCAAAATTCTAATCTTACTAGTCTATTAGTACTCTTTATTTCGACATTTTGATTTGGCTTAGATTCTTTTTTGTGTGTGTGTGTGTAAAATACTAATATTTTCTCCTCAGCCCGCTTCGTCGTACTGAACATACTTACATACTGTACAAAAACTTACACTACATCCCACACACAATCCTCTTGCTTCTGGCAATTGGCACCCATTCTGCGCTTGTGAGTTTTAAATCACTCGTTGGTTACTTACAAGTTGGGGTTTGGTTTACTGTACGCGGCTATTAGAAGAATACTCTAAAGTCGTTCTCACCTATACTTTTACTCTATACTTTACCACATTACGCTGCACCCCACACACGTGCACACCACAGCGTTTACCCTATGGTAACCGCACTCAGTCTTCGCTTGGGTGTGTTTTTAAAACCACGTAGTGGTCACTACTGAGTTGGGGACTGAGACACTTTTCGACAGCTCAGAACAATATTCTGTAGTTGTTTGTACATACCTACACGGTGATAAACTATACAGATGCTAACAACAATAAATAAAATAACAAATACTGTCTTTCATTTACTGTACTTTATAAATGTTTTATTTTATTGAATAGGCTCAATGTCGTGGGCTCGATTTATAAACATTTTATTTCACTCTCGGCTTAAACCTCTCGGTGAGGTGTATTACGTTTAATCCTACCGGAGGTCGGTCACTATTTATTACTCGTTTTACTCTTACGCGCGTATTACTCTTTGAACCTCTAGGTGAGGTGTATTACTTGCTTGACTCTCTTGAGGAGGCTAGTCACGCTTGACCCTCTCTTGAAGAGGCTAGTCAAGTTTGGCCCTCTTTTGAAGAGGCTAGTCATGCTTGGCCCTCTCTCGTAGAGGCTAGTCATGCTTGACCCTCTCTCGAAAGGGCTTAGTCATTCATGTACCCTCTCAGAGGTTTGTTACTCCCTTATCCTCTTGAACCTTATTTACCCTCATTTACCTCTCAGAGGGTTGTTACTCTCTTATCCTCTTGAATCTTATTTACTCTCATTTACCTCCCAGAGGGTTGTTACTCTCTTCCTCTTGAATCTTATCTACCCTCGCCTGACCTCTTAAGGCTAGTTACTCTGACCCTCTCAAGGCTAGTCACTTTGACTCTCCTGAGGCCACTCTGACCCTTTAGAGGCTAGTCACTCTAACCTTTTTGAGGCTAGTCGCCTTTGAACTTTTGGAGGCTAGTTACTCTGAGCCTCTTGGAGTTTTTTTTTTCCACTCTTGATAACTCTGTCACTCTCTCAGCTTTTGCTTCTTACTTCTTAAATCTTATTTTTCCACTCTTTATAACTTACTTACTTTCTCAGTTTTTAAATCTTGCTTTTTAAATATTATTTTCCCTTACTTATATTTTTCAAGTGTCACTTCATGACACTCTCTGGAATTCTATGACTATTTTTATTTTCTTTTCTTTTGACTTTTATATTGTCATATGTTACCTTTTCTTATAAATGGTTTTATTCATTATTCATGTCTATCGCCTCCTTCTTCTTACTATAGAGTTTTTAATCTTGACCTAATAAAACCTCTATAGATATTTATTTTCTTCATTCATCGGTTCTGAAACCAATAAGATTATTTTAATCTCCTTTTTTTTAAAGAACTTAAGAAGTACTATTGGGTACAACGTTACCTAACCTTCTTATTTACTAACTCTTTGTTAGTTTTTGACTAATTAGCACCATCAACGTCTGCATGTTGATGGATTTCTGACTAATTAGCCACCGTCAACTATTGAGGTTGATGGATCTTCTATTATATCTATGGCTGTACTCTTAAATCCATAGGTGTATCTTTACGAGCGGCTAATAACTCGCCTTAAATAAGCCTGTATTAATATTATTTAAGGGCTATCCCCTTGATCTTTTTCCCCATATCTATGGCTTCACTCTGAAAGCCATAGGTATCTTCACGAGCGGTTAATAACTCGTCTTCTATAAGCCCTTATTATAATCGATCAAGGCCTAGCCCTTGATATAAATCTTTATATTAACTATGGGTTTTAAACGCGAGCGGATTACAACTCCAAAAATAAGCCCTATTGTTAATGAATCTTTAGGTTTGCGTGATGATCATTGAATGTGAATCTCATTTGACCTTAATTTCGTAAGATGTCGGTGTGTTTGAATGAGGTATGAAAGTTTGTGAATGCTGAAATATCTAACCTTCTCAAAATTTTTGTTCTAGGCCAAAAATTTTTCTCGGGTCGTTGGGGATAATATAGTGTTTCGGTTCAACTCGAAAAACTATATTTACTTTTCATAGGCATGAAATCATTCATCGCACGATATGTCTACATTTTATAATATTTGTTGTATGGATTCTTGGAATCTTATAAGTAATATATAATGTACCCACAGTTATATGTGCTGGTTTTGTCTGTGTTATAATTGTATTCCTGTATCATCTTCATTTCATAATTATCATTCATTGTTAATATTTACAAACCTGAAAAATAAATAATGTTTTGCTTTGACATGTCTGTCAGTTACAGTCGTCAAATTGACGACCGCAAACATTTCTTCTAAAATAAGTTTTCGGCTACTAACGTAAAACCTCTATGTTGTATATCTTGTAAGCTTGTTTGTCTGTGTTAGATAGTAAACGGCTGAACACCCGCTGTATTATCGTGTGTTCCTTTAGATCTGATTCGCACTAATATTATAATAAAAATTACTAAAATAAATGGCATATTTTTTATGAATTTTGGAAGAGCGGTCAGAAAAGGAACCTGTCAAATGGGTCAATCTGGATTTCGGAGCCGTTTGGTAAACACGCGGATTGCTGATACGCTTACGTTGCTGAGTCTAGTTCTTGGAGCCGTTTGTTGGACACGCTGATTGTTCCTACGCTTACGTTGCTGCAGTCTAGATCTCGGAGTCGCTGGGGTAACACTCCGATTACCCATATGCGTACGTTACTGAAGACTACCAGTCTACTTACTGAAGTCTACCAGTCTGCAACCGAGAGTCGGTTTAGAGGCTAAGTCGAGCTGTCACGAGCCTCTTGCTGCCCAGGGCTGGTCCTACTGACCGCCTGGGGGGGCCTCCGTCCCCGAGCTGATCGCGTCAGACTTCTCTTCGGCTGATCCTGTGCGCCGGCCAGGCTGGGGATCATAATCCTCCTGGGTACTGCCTAACCTTAGTGCGTTTAGGTCAGTGCTAACTTTTATACTTACAATTGTTTTTGATACTCATCACATTTTAACTTTCGTGTGAGAGCTATTAAATTCAATACGTACAATTCTGCATAGCCTTTTATTTCTCGTAAATTATCAGAATTGTTACACTGCCTGGATGGATAGATTGTCTGCCTGTAATGTATTCACACACAGCTGGGATAATAACGCTTAGCCACCATACGATTCTACCATTTACATACAAACTAGGCAAATCACTGTCGTACAAATATTTGGATCCATACTTATTTGTCTATACTTAATTATTTAAGTATTAAAAGTGTCTAGAGTGATTGGTGATCCATGAGGAGGGTTGCGTTTTTCAAATTTTGAACATGACGAGACATCCTCATTTGGAATCTATCTCGAGTCCTTACTTACAAACTTTCATGTCTAGTACATTTGCATAATTAAGGCCAGGTTAAGGCACAATTTACAGGGATTCTTATACGTATTGTATCAACTTATTTTTACGTATGTACCTACATTCAGTGGCAATCTGTGAAATACTATTAAACCACCTCATTTTTTATGAGGGATATAAAATAAAATTGCAAATAATGCTGTTGTCGAAGCAAGATAAACCGCTTACCAAAAGAAAGAGCCAGATAAAATCGATTTGATCGTTCCTTTTGCACTGAATGATGTAGAATTCTAAATCATCATGGACATAAAAGAGAGACGCGGAAAATAAAATGACGAAGATGGGCAACATTCGCGTAAAAGTTACGATGCTTCGGCAATTTACTTATTTGTGACTGAATTCTGTCACTGCGGTGCGTAATAAAAACAAATGACTCCCTGAGCGTCTATTGGACATTACGACGATGTTATTTTTCTCGTCGGCAACTTCGCAAATGTAAGAGTTTGTGGTAACAAATAGACTAGACTAGTTTAGCGCTTGATTCTATTTACTACATGGGTCTAAGTTCTCATAAAAGATTAAAGGCTTTGCTTTTGCTTTTCGGAATTTAGTCAGAACATTTTCGAACACGGTTTCATTTGTGCTTAGTTTAGGATGCGACCAGTCGAATAGTTATTGATTTAATAGGCAAAGTTTCTGTGTTCGAAAGTAGTGATTAACGATGTTCGATGGTCAAATTTATCAGCTAAATTAGTTCACTCTGCAGTTAGGCGTGCTGCAAGTTATAGAAACATTATGCGACTTTTTGGAAATACAAAATGGACTTCATAATTCTTAATTTATTATTTAAATCCTTTCAACCAGTCCACAATTTTCTATTGTTTACTCTCTTTGAATTGTCGTCAACAGCTTTACAAAGGGCGGGTCGCCGCAATACTCCAGATTACCGGATCTCCCACTGACACCGTCATCACGTCATCCATATTTATACCCCGTCCCAGTTAATCGGATTCAGCGGCTCTATGCCCCGGACTCGCTAAGTACTAGTACTTTAGCTGATCTGCTGGGTAAGCCCTTCAATGAAGGTGTTATGTAGATTGTAGTCGGTTACTATGATGGTAATGAGTTTGTGTTTTTGTAGAATATTAATGTTAACCTTATTATATTTATCGTACTTATCATTTGTCGCATAATGTGTAAGACTAACGATCCTTATATGGAATGGTTTACCTTAAGCTAATCTATGATCAAGGTCTATGATTCATAATTATTACACACCATCTTTAGGTTTCTTATCATCATTACCTATCTACTGAGTCTGAATTTCAGTTTTACTAAATATACCTTTATTTGCACATGCTAGATTATTGGGTCCTGCTCCCGAAGGTCCTGCTCCAATCGTAACTACATTAGGTCTGCGGTATACTCGACTGTCGGTAACAGCAGCTTCAACAATCAAGAATATAACATTTAAGAGTTGTTATAGTAAGATAAGATTGAACTTTGACCTTTAATATCTCGGTAAGCCGAATTCCCAGGTGTGGTCCAGAACAAAAAAATATCGCAGTGATAGACAGGACATATAAATTCGTAAAATATATTTTTACAGCACACCAGTTCTAATAAACCGTTTACTTATGAATAAACTATACTGTTCTTTATTGCAAGCTCCTAAACGTATTTCTCTCTCTTTGTCTTATTCTCTTATCTTATTATACCTACTTTTTAAAGGTGTAAAAGTGTTCCATTTTAATATTACTTTTAGTGCAGCATCCCAAGATAAATAGGTCCACAGCTCCATTAATTCTTGTCTACGATGCTTGTGGGACATAGCGCGGTCCACAAGCAGTAAGACGGTCTGCTCCCGAAGGTCCTTGCTCGTAAAACAAATACCGAATGTGTGCTTGTCTCCACATTGTATTGCGGTGTCCGGAATTCGATAAACTATCTCGTGTTATATCGGTACCTATTGTAAGTACTTATTTGTGTTTCGAGTTTGGATATTGTTTGTCGCCATTGCGGAGCAGTAGAAATGTTTCCTAAGATATATAATATAGAGTTGCTTTATGTGTGAACAATTGGTTGATGATGCCTCAGTCTATTTGTAGTTATTAAAATACAAAAAATATGCTGAACGATTATTTTAAAATATATTAAGTGACACCTACTTTCTGTCATCGCTGCTTTTATTACGACCAAAATTTTCGCAACCCCGTAATTTAAATTGCAAATAAGCGTCCATGGTTTGAAGAAGGGTGATCTAATCTAAGCCGGAGGCTGGAGAATTAGCAACCTGTTACTAATTATATTATTATTATTTTAAGTTGAGATAAACCTTAATAAAATCAACTGGACAAGTTTACCGCCTACTTTACCATTCTTTTGCGATTCTGATTAGTTCGTATGCCATCTGCATTTCAAATAAACATCAGACTGCAAGTATCTAATTATGAAGAAGCTCCAACAAAGTATACAGGGTATTCCTGACCCATAAATGGTGAACTTGGTATGTTCCTGTTCACGAGTAATTTTTTTAGCTTTTAGTTAAATTCTAGCTAGCCGGAGACTTAATGGTATAGTAAAAACAAAACTGGTTTATGCGTATACGTTAGTGCTAATTACAGATCAAGCTATACCAAAATGTTCAAATTTCCCAATTTAATATGAACCTTATTCTTTTTAATTATAAGTTGAAAATCTATCAAAGAGACTGATTGTTGTAACTTGAGTGCTGGCCTCTGTATCTATATTTACCAGTATCCTCACTACCCTGTCAAAAATCACCAATTGACTCTAGTTCTTTCTACACAAACAGGAGCGACGCCTTAGCAACGACTCTGTCGGCTCTCTACGGTAAGCTGCTCGTCGTGATGGGTATTGCCTTCCCCATGGCTGAGGTCATCTCCACATACATTCCACCCTCATTCTACGAGGTAAGTTATGACGCTCATAATTTACAACTATTCCCTTCTATTGTCCTTATGTGTTTTAAAGTGAAATTGTATTCTCGATGACGTCATTTATACACAGCTAGAACATTTAAATATTGGATTAGAATTTTTAATAACTCAGAGCGGCCATAACCAATATTATAAAAGGCAGATATTAATGAGTTGTTAGGACGTAGTACCTATGTCAGTTGGAATTCAGCAAGGTATATTTTCTCTGCAGGCATTTCTGGAGGCTCTGCAGTACAAATATCTCTGAATGTTTGCATCGTATAATAAATATCGTTTATTTTAATTAAAAACCGCACCATTTTTGTACCTCAATTTATTATAAGCAGACCATAATGACGAGCGAGAAACGGGTATGAAAATAACTTATTCATAAAGAAGGTCAAACGCATGTGATAAGGGTAACACTGCAGAGGCTGTAAAAATACAATGTTGTCATGTTGATCCGTGTTAATAAATTAATAGGAGGCCTTGTTTCTTGGAATTTAATATAATATTCCATAATATAAAGTACAGATCATACGAACAGAAAATAATTTTCTTATAGATCCAGACGATCAGGGAAAGTAACTTGTTGATAAACAATTAAAATCTAATTAAACATTTAAGAATCTTTGAGGTTCGAAATTGCGGGTTAAGTGAAAAAGCTTTTCCTTGAAAACTTCAAGTATCGACTTCACAAGTTATAAGTTTTAATTATTGCTGTAGGTTTAGGTGAAAGTTAAAATTATCCACAGACGTTAATTTAATGGGGCACCAAAGGACATAGCTAAAGGTATACAGGATGGAAACGTTTATTTACACCGGTAATTGTTTTAATATATTACTCATAGGTAAACATTGACTCAACTTTTCCACTGGTTGTTCCCTTTTATCTTTGTATTTCCATGTTTTCGTAAATGACAATTAGGAATGACTTGATCTGTTGTTACCAGGGCTTCTACTTATACCTGTACATCGGCAGTATGGTATTCCTTCTCTACATGTATGCAGCACTCGCGAGGGATAGGAGGAAGTCAGAAGCAGCAGACAACGCCGTTGTTGCAAGTTAGTACTTAAAACAATACTGTTAGGAATTATTTTAAGTAAACCAAATATAAAAGCCAAATACCAAAGCCAGTATACCAAATATAAGCTACGTTATATATTTAAATCGTCGATCCCAGTATCCCTTTGTAACAAAACCAACAGCACTTAAACCTAAAAAAGGTGTACCCAATCAAAACTGTATATTATTATATATTCCCAGTGGAAATCTCCCACAACTATGGTTAGTTATCCGGAGTATTTTATCCTACAACCAAAAATATTAGGTATGTTGTCTTTATCACCTTTTGTTTTTTAGAAATCGCATGATTAGAACCTCGGAACTTTTCGTTGGTTCAACGGCGTCAGGTCTAAATTGCATCATTACGAACACGGAGATGCTCTAATAGAGAGAGCGAGTTCACAAAGTGCCTCGAGCAATTCATTCCCTCAAAGGGAATTTTTGTTCTTTTTTTTTTGTTGAATTGCCAAGTGTTATGTCTGGAGGTGTGGTGGTGGAGTACCTATAAGTTTTCTTGCGATAACGAGCGAGTTTGGTCTGTGTAGGTACTTGAGTGTCTGTGTGTAGTGAGGAACTCTTTTAGGAAAATAGGACATTAAATTAAAATTGAGCCCAGGTTGGCATGCTATGGATAAAAGTGTAAGATTAAAAGTGACAATAATAATTAAGTTTAGAAATTACTATCATAGTTAGATTTCAATCACAGCTGGTTACAAATAGATGCAACAATGTAGGCACGATGGATGAAGGCAGCAGAAACACAAAGAAGAATGTTCATTTTTGACCTGACTATGTATAGAAATGTAATAAATCTTAAAATGTAGCTAATTTTATTCTATATTAATTACGCTTATCACAATGTTAAAAGAAACGCAGGAAAAAAAGATTTTTAAGTTTATTTATGCTTATTCTACGTCAAAGGTTAACGTATTACCATGTTTCGAACGCACCTCAACTATTCTTTTTACGACGTTCCATTTTACACATTGCAACTTTAACTTTATTCAACTCTGTTTCTGAGTTTTATTCATTATTTAACGTTTTATTTAATCAGTAAGTATTTATTATTATGTTATTTTTTATTAGATACACCTTTATTACATATTCATTACAAATAACATAATAATAAAATAAATTAATCACACAGTATGCCATATTGAATTCGCACGACTGAAACGGATTTTTTTGACATTTGACATGTTTATGTTATGAAAACTCATCTTTTAGATTATATTGTCAAGAAAATGATGTGATTATGTTGGATAGGGGTTTCCAAGATTCTATAAGAATGCTAGAACGTTATTGTTGTTGTTGAAACAGCAGTTAATGCTCGACACTCTATTTATAGTGGCATTATTGAGAGCCTAAGCAGTGACTTAGAGGCAGCTGATTTCGAGGAATACGCAAAGTAAAAAAGTTGTTTTAGACTATAGATCGGTAGGTAAGTATTCCTATTTTAAACCAAAAAAAACTTCCAAGCGTTAATAATTAGTTCTAGCACATTTATTTCTTTACTACTTTTTTGGTAACGGCAAAACCTAACCTAAAGAGTAATATTTGTATTTTATTGGACTTCGTGGCGTTTAAATCGTAAAAATGACTATCTGGCATTATTTTCTAAACTTACAGGTAGTCTTTCTACTATACTTTATTACTATACACACACTTTTGTTATCAGGTTTTTAAATGTATGGGAAGTGGGCATTGTTCTTTAAAGAGAATAACATGATTGTGTTTTGCTTTAGCAGTACAAAACCCTTTGATTCATTAATTATTATTCCGAAAAGAAAACATACATGTGTCGGATGAGTCAGGATTTAGTCCGTTAGATTCAGTCATCATGTGGGCAGAATATGGGTTTCGTGCAATGAAAACACACTGGATATAGGATACAGTAACCGGCGTTTATTAAAACCACAATTAATTTAAAATAAGCTCAGACATAATCAACACAGACAGGTTCACTTAGACATAGACATAGGCACTTCACTTCAACAACGAATCGTAAGTACAGTTTCGGGACGTATTAGCTCCGTTGCGATCAGACACTGGATTCTGAATGTCTTCCTCGCTGTCGGCTGGAAACATCACGACTCTGTAGAAGCGCGCCAAAATGGTGGTGGTTGATCACGTGTTCTCAATAATGGCGCGCTTGCGATCCGTTGTTTCACCATAGACTATTTATTGTCTTTGCGTTTCACGTTCATACTATTGACCGGATACGACACATGAATGTTACACACAATAACGCCTTATCCTGAAAATAGAACAACCGAATCTAAAGCGGATTCGTAAAATCCGAAATCGGGTAACACGAGCACGGGTATCTGACGTAAACGCACTTTTTCAAACTTTTCCTTGTCGTGGTCGTCGTCGTGTATCCTGCCATTATTTTTGCTCCTTCACGATCGTAGCCGTGGAAACGAACGGGGTGATTTTTCTTTTTTTCTCTCCAGTTTCGCGATTCCACATTTTGTTATTTAAATGACGCGGAAAGCCCAGTGGAGGGCCAACAAACATGCCAGCTAATGCGTTAGAGTGGTGCCAGTTTCACGGATATTTTATGGCGCTATATATTTCTGTCTTGTTATGATATATTTTTATGTGTAGGTACTTCTGTGCTCTCACATCCTACCCCTTTTTGTGATAAGATCAAGTAGGTATTTTGACATTTTTGTTGACAGAGGTTCGTGAAAATATTTCCCTTGCAAGAACAGGCACTGATTTAATTTCAGACAAAGTCATAAAATAATTATTTGTGTATTTTCTGCAGATGACACATTTCATATCGAAATTGTTCCATGTTTCATTCACAAAAAAAAACATTGCACCCCGCTACAATATTGCGAGTGGCAGGACGTGCAGCGTGTTAAATACAAATCAAAAGATAAAGATAAAAGATTCATTATTTTGCAAATATGGGTACAAGACAAGGTGACATAAAAAAAGCAAAGCAGCATAAAGCAAATTAGATATTCTTTATTTTTGTGTGGATTTAGTATGTGTATTCTTATTCGGTTTCTAGAATCAGACTCAAGCTCATCTCCATCGGAGTCGGACTCCTGTTCGTCACGAACCGAGCGAAGTACTGCCACAGCAGCACACATACCGCCGCATCTCGCCGCCAAGCGGCTGTCCCTGGGCTTCGCGCTCGCGTCGCGCACCCATCACTACGGCAGCTTCTACTTGAGGATGGGAGCAGTCGGTGAGCTTTATAACTTACTAGCTGATACCTGCGACTAGTCGCAGTAGTAGTAAGTAAGTAAGTAGATCGTCCGCGTGATATTAGGTTATCAACGGGTTTTCTTTTTTCGAGGAACCCTATTTTTATCAAAAATAAAAGTATAGCCTATAGCCTAAGTTACTCCGCATAACATCAGCTATCTGCCACTGAAAGCTTCGTCAAAACCGGTCCAGCCGGTTCAGAGATTAGCCGGAACAAAGAGACAGACAGAGAGGCAGAGTTTATGATTTACATACATCCCATTTAAAACAATGTGCAATAATGTTATCCCATATCATTATTTCTTCTTAATTCTCTATCTTCTTCTAAATTCTTTTGTTTTATTAGGACCAGTATGTATATTCTGTTACAATCTCCCTCGGTGAACACCTAGGTAAAGTGAGCTGTCATCCGTCCCAATGCTAGGAATTTACAAAGCACTACAATCGGAGAAGTGACATGTCATCCGTCCGTCTGTTTTGTCAATCCCTAGCATCGGGACGGATGACAGCTCACTTCACTTAGGTGTTCACTGAGGGAGATTGTAACAGAATAGACATACAGCTTCTTGTTGTTAATTACTCATTCCTCTTTGTGATAATTCCAATTATCGTACGTTAATCTCACGGTAACTGACTACAGTAATTGTTTTGTTAAATCAATTTGGCGTGTCGAAGTAAACAGAGCCGTTTAGCAAACCTTTTGTCGGAGTCATGGATTAGTTTGCTAACAAAGTTTCTCTGCGAAAGACGAACTTGGAGTCGAGCTTTCCTTTGGAGCAGAAAATCCGGATCTGCAACTAGGCCAGATAACCATGTTTATAACCGTATACGGATATTATGAATGGACGAGAATATCTTTGGAAATTCTGTTGATAATTTTCATGCCTGGAATATGAAGCTAGATTTTCAGCACTGTAATGTAATTATGGGCCTTTGCCTTGAAAATCGCTTGGAGTGTTTTGAAATGCCTGTCACTGTGAACTTTGAACTGATTATATTCGATTTAACTCGCTTTTAATGACTTTTAAATTTGCCCGTTGAAACTTTATTTCACTTTCGCAGCTACTAATTGCCCAGATAAAACAAATTTACAACAATTAAAATATTCTCTATCACCTTCGACACAAGACTACCCTTTAATCTATTAGAAAGCTTCATTACGTCATCGTATCTATCTGTGACGTCACGGACAGGGTAGTATTATCTTACGTCATCATACTTGTCTAATCGAATATTCAAGACCATACGTTACGTAGCTATGACGTCATTAAATGTCGAGTCATACTACGTTATAGTAAGATGCAGACGTTAATATTCTATTGTGTCTGGAGGTCAGAAGGCTACTAAAGCATGGGCTGATTATGATCAACTAGCTTTCGTCCGCGACTTCGTTTGCATACATTTTCTTACGGATGTCAAATTTATATGATAACAAAACAGCCTGTAGCTCTCAAGGATAACGTAACTTTTAATTAGCCAAAGAATTTTCGAATCGTACCGGTAATACCGGAGTTTAGCTTGTTCAAAAAAACTATTCTAGGTAGGTACGTCTAGATTTATACCTACTAATGGTAATGACTATTGACACAGAGAAATATATGCTATACGACAAGGGTGAAAGGTAAAGGAATTTTAAAGGCAGAAGTTGATGGATATACCGAAAGGGGACAGACACCCTAGTAGGACAAACATCCGATCTTATTGGCAATGTCCTTCAAAAAGGTCGGGTGAGCTATGGGTGTGTGTATGTACGCACTGAAGGCGTGCGTTAACCAAATGTATGAATGTGGAGGAAGTTAAAGGAAAATGTGAAGACCGTAACTACAGTTGTAAAAGATGTTTCTTTATTTATTAAACTTTAAGAACAAAATGCTTTAAACACTGTACAATGGCGGACTTAATGCTTTGGGCATTTTCTACCAGTCTACCATAGGGTGATTTTTTAAGCACGTTCTTGTTTGTAAATACCTACTGTTATTCATAAATTTGTAATGAATATAAAAAAATATCAAAATCCCTTTATGGCATAGAAAACAAAACACTTGTAAAACTATAAATAGGTGTACCTATTCATTACAGTGTACAATAAAGAAATATGCATAAATGAAAATATCCTTATCTAATCGACATTAATGGATAACGCTGCTTGTCTGCCAAAAAAGGTTCTTTCTATTCGCTTGGCTTAGGACATGACGAATATATAATACTAAAGTTTTGTCCACCTCAAATGGAAACATTGCCTAAGTTTATGTGTGCCGTTTTGCCGTTCGCAAAGTACGAGCTGAGTCGTGGAGTTGCGGACACCAGCCTGTTGTACTACGAGTACCTACTAGTTACATACGTGTGCCGTTATCCAATAAGGTCTTATTCCGTTTTATTTCAGCATTCGGCATAGGCTCCATGATCTACTCGGGCCTGGAATTCGGCCAATATTGGGAGTTGGAGCGAAACACCAACTGCCACAATGTTCTGCTGGCACTGACTCCTGCTACGAGGATGGCCTTCATCTTCATTCAGATGTACTTTATCTTTCTTAACAATGAGGTACGTTGATGTTGGAAAGTTAGGATGCTTTTACACTAGAAGCAGACTGCCGAACAAATGTTGGATAAACTCGTACATATACCTTTACCGACAAATATGACGACAAGGTGAAAGGCATTTTCAAATAATCTATATGTAGGTTTTACAGGAAAGTATTGGAAAATATTAAATCAATCATCCCCTACGGTCTACGGCAGTCGGCTTCTAGCCTAACCAGATGTAGCAGAAAAGCAGTGTTTTACATGGAGCGACTGTCTATCTTCTATTGAAAAAATTCAGTGAGATATTATTTAATTTCGTGTCGGCGCAAGTGTTTCCCTATGTTTGTACCACTTCGTAGAGCTCGAGGTATTCCCCGCCCCCTTGCTGTAGAAAGCAGTTTTAATTCTGAATGTTAGTGTACATTTGTTTTTTTTCGGCTTTATTGCATGATGGTGCAAATCTCAGAAACAAATGCCACAGTTGACAGTTTCTTGCTCGTTCTTCTCCACAGAGACCTATCTAACGAGCTTCAACTTTCTGACTGTCTGACCGACTCCTTGACAATTCAAACGCGCCTGTATATGGTTTAATTGAAATAAATGCTTTGACTTTGACACTGAGAAAAGTTTAATGCTGTATATGGCATGCTGGTCGAAAGCATTGACTAAATGTTTCATCTAAACACTCTGGTTTCGTTCTAGAACGGATTTCGAATTTAGAAGCGTTAGTCTTATTTTATATCAAGGCATTGTTTAGCCTAGCGCCGTCAGTAATCGACGTGCTCTTTCGATATAAACAAAAGTGCTCATTTGCCTTACCATCTTTATAGTACGTGCGACCTCTAATAGACCAGAAAACGAGAATCCGTACATGGCTCCGGTACCGTAAGAGCTCAGCACGGTCTGAACTCTATAGTATATATCTACATGGTCCTGCATCGAAATCACGAATTAATAACAAAGTCTATCTTGTTTGAGCAGAAGTAAAATCTTTTCCCTTCAAATATTTACTCAATAAATACGTATTAACAGAATTAGATTTATCCAATTGAGTTGTATCTATAGGCTTTGCTAAATCGATTATAACTCCCAAATAAATTGACAGACGTTCTATTTGTTATCGAATCGTTATTCAACATGAGTTGGTACCTCTTCAGAGTTTACAAATCAAAATTTGGAAACTCTAATGAGATTCAATAAATCGTGTGCCTACCTATATTAGGGACATTTGGTTTAAAATCAATCTCAGATAAGTAGATTATGATGACACTCGCGATACCTATTTAGTTAGGTACTTATCAAAATTAAGAAACAATTAGTGTCATTGATTCTTAAAACAAAGGTGTATTTTTACATACAATGACCGCAAATAATATATCAAGCAAATAGTAAATGATTTTTCCATTTAATCCTAAAAAATATGACATGCACTTTACTGCCCATCGATCATTTTTACCCTTAAAATAAAATACTAGGCAATCCATCAATTAAAATCACGGAACGTCCAACACCACCCATTGTGTACGAGCCATTGCCATTTATCACCATCGCTCACATTTCAGATGAAAGTGTACAAGCACAAGATAGTGGCCCGGTTTGGTCTGATGCACATGGTCGGGACCAACCTCAGTGTGTGGCTGAATGTGCTCGTGCAGGAGACGAAACACGAGATACTGACGTTCTATGACCCAGAGAACAAGACTATTGGACTGTCGCATAGACTTGGTAAGTTGTATATTTGTATCTCCTGTATGTCTATTCTGTTGCAATGTCCCTCGGTGAACACCCAGGTGAAATGAGTTGTCATCCGTCCGTCTGCTTTGTCAATCCCTAGTATCGGGACGGATGACAGCTCACTTCACCTAGGTGTTCACCGAGGGAGATTGTAACAGAACAGCTATGTTATTCTGTAAGAACTCACTCCAGTTCTCACGTCTGATTCCGCGGTGAAAACTGTTTTAGGTATACTGTAATTCGATAACTACTACGCTAGCGCCACTGAGTACCAACTTAGGTGAAGCGAACTATTATTACGTTACTATTTTAGCGAATACCAAATATTTTTCACTTCAGGTAAGTGAAATCGGAAATGAGATAGGATTCGAATTCGCGGGTGAATTCTTACAGAATCGCACTGCAGCTCTACTGTTCTTATTTGTTTTGTATTTTAAAATGTTCAACTATTTTGAAAAGTGATTAGTTTCAATTGTTTCCCAGTTATAAAGCGAAGCTTTATTATATAATAATTTTAGATGAAAAAAAGGGAATAAAAGTATAAATCTTGATAAAACCTAATAAATAAGTTTTTGTTGATCGATATAAAAACATAATATAGTAATATATCAACGCCTGTCGTATACCTATTGTCGGTCGGGTGGACATTTTGAATGACCTGCCGTGTTCGTGTTCCACATGCTTATACTACGTCCATTGTTAAGCCAATCGATAAATGTGTACTCGCTGTTAATTGTACATGCTATTATAATGTGTTTCTTTAAAACGAATTGAGAGACTGGAATTGGTTACCATGCCTAAATTACAGTAAGGTTACATGGAACTAACTGGACTTGCTACTCGAGTTGTTTATCTACCAATCGTTTGTAACTTATTAGCATAGCTAGTCGCTTAAACTGCAGTTCGACAACTGCAGTTTTTAAAATTAAGCGACTAGTTTCTTAATTTTTTCGATTATAAGTCAGATCGCCTGAAACATTCAGTTTCTATTCGCTTGTTTGATTTGCTAATATCGATTTCAGCAGCCTTACTAATTGCGTAACGCACAAACATGTCAGTGACTTTCATATTTATAATTTAAAATTATTTACCGCAACATTTACGTTGTCGAGCAGACTAACTTTTCAAAAATAATGAACCAATGAATTAAGGTGCTTCCCTGACCAAATAACCTTGAGTATTCGTTTCGTCTTTCCCGCAGAATCGAAAATAGCACAAATTTTGAAATTATTTACAGTAAAAGAGAAGCGATCTTTAAAAATAAAATAAAACGTGAATTATATCGTTTTTTAAATTATCTATCCATTAGTGTAATCCTCAAGTTAATACAATGTCAACTTTAGCAAAAGATACATAATTATCAATTATTTTAGGAGTTACCGTCAACTGCTGTAACATTGCCTACGTGCTCAACGTTGCCTACATTCTAAAAAGTTGAATTATTGCCGCTGGGAAATGTTTTTTTGCCATGTAGATAGCCGACTTGCTTTTAGTAATACCATACACAGCAAAAACATATTTTGTTAGTATTACACACAGCTTATATCTAGTGTTAGTAAAATTCACATTGGTAGGTACTTTAAATGGTATATTTAAAACAAAGGATGACTAGGCAGAAAAAAATGTTTCCTACCTAATCAACCTGTTAAATGTTATGTTTTATGCGTTTTTTATGCTGTTGTTGATCCTGTTTAATAACAGGATCAATAGTATCAAAGTAGGTACAATACTGAGCCAAAATTACGAAAATATTACTATTAGGTATTAAAAAGTATCGTTTTCACATGGAACCAATTGTCTGAAGTCTATATTGCGTGTATATGACTGTTTGATGCCAAAAAAAAAATTAAAATAAAAGACAATTTAAAAAAGTACAAAATCGGTTAACAATTTTTCTAAATAACGTAGCCAAAAACAATTTATTTGAAGTCTGTAAAATGTACATATACTACACGCGCGCGCACCCATATGATAGCGAATATGATGTAGATAGTAGGTAGGTTAATGTACAGGCACAGCTGATTGCAGGCAAATATTATGCAAAATTTAAAGGGTGTTTATATTTTTTGTGTGGAAAAAAAATGTTTCGAATTTTGAAAAGTCGTAGAAAAAATGTTGTTCAGGGTGATGAACGAAGTGAGCATTAAGTGGTTTTGGGTATTTTTTCAATTACCCTGTATAGCAGTCGTGATTTTGAGTTGCGCTTAATCGAATACGCGCCCTTAATATTTTCCTTCAAAATCCTTTAGATTAAGATTGCAAATTGACTTTAATAACTACCCTATAGGAGTCCAACATAAAGAAAATTCTACATTTATTTACTAAACAATTTACTGGCTTAAATGAGAGAGAGAGAACATTATCAAACCATTAGTAGGTATCTATGTACTTAGTGTACAGACCTACCTAATCGTATTAAAGAAAACTAAACTAATTACCTACCAATCCAAACTTACCGAAGTTTCCCACCTAATAGTTTTAATACTATAATCTGCTACATAACATTGTTCTGTTTTCCAATAATTTCCTTTGTGCCGGTATAATTGGATTAATCATTGTCGCTGAACTCTCGCTTCAGCGTTATATTGTCACGAAGCGACCCTTTGATTTGATTTAAGTGTTGGTAGGTAGCGTTTAGTCAATTTTAACCATAACCTTTACATTATAATGGATTTATCGAAGTCTTATTATTTTAAGGACTACTTTCGAATGTCGATTCTAAAACATAGCCTACATTATAATTATTTATTAAAACTTTATGGACAAAGTGTAATAAACACAAAGGCGGACTTAATGTCTTGGGCATTTTCTAACAGTCTCAATTAGGGTGATGCAGAGACATAACAACATTATCAACTCCTACATACATTATCTCACGGGATCACAGAAACGGGATAACAATTTTCCTTTGTATTAATTAAGCTAGATCAATATTGACTGTTGACATGACTCTTGCAGTCATATAGTCATAGTTTAATTATTGTGTCTGTTAAATGGACTGTTAAGCTCATAAGTGAGCTAAATTTCAGCCAATTCTGTCCAACTGTTTAAGCGTAAAAGTGGAACAAACATCCATCCATCCTCCAACTTTCGCGTTTATATATACAGGATAGTATTTAAAATCGAAATTAAATGATTTATTTTAATTAGATTATTAAATGTTTCGAACGTGTATGCGACGTTCGTACGTCGTACATTAATATTCAATTAGATATATATTAATAAAACCATAAAATAATAATGCAAATAAACAGAATTATTATTATAACATTTTCAAAGCAAAAGAGGCCTAAAGTAATTCCTGCTGTCCCGAGACCGCGGGGCACATGATTTGTTTCCTAACCATCCCTTTGTAACAATTTATCCACTTTCAACCCCTTCTGCAAGTTTCAGCGCGCATTTTATGGATATTTTATTACGTAGGTTCCTTTATGTACGGTCTATCGGTATTTTTGTATGTTGTGTTTAGGTGTATGTTGCATTGTTATAACATGTTTAAAGTTACAGATTGTTCTCATATTCTACTTATAGATTTATCATTAATGCTGTAATCTAAATTTGTAACATTTCATTCATTTTAAAAGAGCGTCCATAAAGATTCTTGCTCGTTTTTCTCCATAGGAGCCACGGAACCTACTGTTTGAAACCAAACACTAGCTTCAACTATCTGACTGACATGACTCCTTGAAAATTCAAAAAATGCCCGTTTTCAACCGACTTCAAAAAGAAGGAGGTTGTCAATTCGTCTGTATGTTGTTACTTTTTTTTTGTGTATTTGTTACGCGATTTCTCCGGCAAATATAAAGCGATTTTGAAAATTCCTTTTTTTGATGGATAGGGTATGACTCAGGGGTGGTCCCATATAAATTTTATCGAAATTAATTCGGCACTTTTTGAAAAAATCGACAGAATGCAAAAAAATATACATGGATGTTTTAATGTTCCCCAACCTTGTACATACTTACAATCTTTGTTTTGCCTGTGTTGCCGGTTCTGAATGGATTTGGATGATAAGGAGGTTGTCTTTTAAAAAAAAAGACAACTGCCTGTAAAGTGAAAACCGTCTTAAAAGTGATTAATAATTTTAGCACAGAACACACATGACTTTAGTTTCGGAAGTAAGTGGCAATACACAACATCAAACAGAACAAAGCCACTGACTTTCGAAACTAAAGTCATGTGTGTTCTGTGGTAAAGTTATTTACTTATCACTTTTTATGATTTTAGGTTGAATTTACGAAGTAGATACCTATCACATTATCTGAAAATCGTAGGCAGTTTGCATTGAAAGAACAAATGCTTTTTTTTATAGGGTAGTATTCAAACGAATGACTGTAAATTAAAGTTTTAAGTGACAAAAATAATTAATTTATGTTATAGTATTACTAAGTGAGCGATTGACTGCGAGTAACGAGAAATCAACAGAACAGCAACTTAAAAACATTAATTTGAGTTACTTTTAAAAATACAAAATGAGAAGCTTCATAATATTTGAGCGACCTAATATTTATTTGAGTGTCAACGTTACGTCCTGCATTTTTTCAATATTTGGCAAATGATTTATTTATACTGAGCGACATTTTATCTTAAATGAAGTGTTTCGAATAGAAAAACCACTATGAAAAATACTTAAAGGAGCAGAGTACTACGAGCTCACATTTTTTGAAAATTTTTACACATCTATTACAAGGATATCTATTATAAGGTCGAAATAAGTAAGGAGGGCGACAAATAAAAAGCGATTTGGTTCTGGCGTGACGTAGAGGGTCACGGTTCTAACCTTTTTTATTTTTTTTTTACGGTTCTAACCTAACCTAACCTAACCATGTCGGATCCGCCCTAGAAGGATTACCTAATACGTATATTAGGTAATCCTTCGTAGTCTTTATCTTAATATTGAACTTGCCCTCTCTGTATTTCTTAGTCGCTCACTTAGTAATTTAATCGCACGGCTAGAATTTTAATGTTTGAAATGGATTAATCACAACCCACTTTTTTTAAGCTCGTTTTGGATTTTACTATTAATCAATATTTGTTAGTTATTTTTTTTTTTAGTTTAGTTAATTTTTTGCTTACTCAAATTCATACTGCTCAAGTTAATAAAACAGTATCTCATCATCAGGCGCTAAGTTTTTTTTATATTCGATCGTTTTATAATTCCCCTTTTTTATGTACATCAATTTCCTTTATTAGGGGTGAACTTGCCTCAGAAAAATATATGAACGAACCGTCAGTGCAACTGCATTAGTAAAATATTGCATCACATGTATAGAAATAGAATTTACCTAAATCAAAATATAGCCAAACCTTTATGTAATTAAAATATCAATGTTATTATAATGTCAGTAGCAAACTTCCATCCTTCATTGAAACAAAATTGAATCACATCCATTTCTGAAATTGGGCCACCAGGCTCGACCGCTAGTTCACCTATACAAAATAGTGGGTGCAGATTTCCAATTAGAATTTCCCTTATCATCGACAAATGTCACAGAGGCATGTTGATTGCGTTCCGTTGCGACCCACCCGGAAGGCATGGTGACCCACATTCCTGCCTGTCATACCGATCGACGATAATACGTATTGGATCATTTTAGCTATGTCCACCTAAAACAGTTTGCTCCACTTTGGCTGGTATTTGTTGGTACACGATCCAATTTGAGGCATCTCATTTATGGCGAACAGGGTCTCATGTTTAGATAGAAATACCTTCGAATTTACATTGAACTATAGATTTGTTGGCTCCTTGGGCTTTGATGTTGATGCGAAGTCGTCTTCTTGGTGATGTTTTTTGATCTAATGTTGAAGTCGGTATCCAACTGAACGTTGAACTGAACTGAACGTTGGTATATGTCTCTTCGCGTTTTAGATTTAAGCTTAAAGATTCAAAAGAGGTGTTCTTAGTTTATTTACCTACTCATTAAATTTTGTTTTGATTCCAGCATTCCAAAAGGCGTTCGCTGCATTCTCGACGGATGTGCCATCGTCTCATCCTGCTGCTGCTCACCTGCGCGTACCAAGGGGACTTAAAGGTCCTCACCACATCTTTGAATGCCGCCGAACGAATATTATGGGCTCCCTTGTCCAAGACGCCTCCCCGTTCCTCTTTCCTTGTACCATCGAATACTCTCTCATCTGTGCTGCTATCCTTTATGTCATGTGGAAAAATATCTCTAAATACCCATCTAAAGATGTCGCTGCAGCAATTGTAAAAGCTCGAATACTAGAAGGTCTGGCCTACAAGAAATCCCCGCATTTATATAGCGTCGACTGCGCCAGAGCTCACAAAGGCCTCTTCTTCGGAATCCTTGTTTTGGTACTTACTATAATATCATTGATCTTGTTTTTCGTTCTGGTGTCAAAGAAAGATTACGCAACTCTAGCGGTTGTTGAGGTCAATGTATGCGAATTAGCGCTATACGCTATGACAACATTTGCAAGTTTAGCTGGAATGTTCTGCGTGAGAAAATTGAAGTACGACGGTAATCGAAATCTTGAACTGGACAATATCCTCCTCGTAGGAGCTCAAACTGGAATGTTCATCTATGGCACTTTCACTATCATTGGAGGACATTTCACGATAGAGAAGAATACCATTCTTATACTGATCACAGCTCTGTCTTCACTTATTCAGACTACTTGTCAAACCATGTTCATTCTCGATGCAAGCCGAAGGTCAGCAAAAACAGCTGAACAGTTACGGAAAAAGCCTGGAAGAGAAATAGTGACGTTCCTGTTGGTGACAAACTTGGCAATGTGGGCGATAAATACTCTTGAGAAGTCAAGAGCGGAGTCTCATCCAGTCCAGCTTCACTTTTATGGGCTGTGGGCTTGGACGATCATAACCCACGTGTCAATGCCTCTGGCCATCTTCTATAGATTCCATTCGACAGTGTGTTTGTGCGAGATATGGAAACGAGCGTACAAGATGAAGCCCGCTTATATGTAGCGACCCGCTCGGAGGTACTGGAGCACAGCGCTGTCTTTCAGAATGTGAACTGTGGTACTTTCGGAACCAGACATGTAAACAGTGGTAGTTGGGTGTTAGTGCCATAGTCTCAGCTAATCTCAGTGGACACCGGAACAAATACAATAATTAGATATGGATCATAACGCATAATATGTCCTACCAACTCATTAGATGTAGTTCAGGATTTCATCTCTCCGGTGTTCACTATTTAATCGCATCGTTTGAAAGTTGACTGCTGTAATGTTAAGTTATTGTATTAAAATATTTTAATGTGTTATTTATTTGTAGCTTTATTATACGCTTTAACTATCATAGCGGAACTGATACGTTGAGTCGCAGTATTTCACAATTAAACGGGTTGGATTTTATTGATTTTAGCGCTTTATATTTTAGATGTTAATTGTACTCCGAGTTTTAGCGTTAAATGTATTGTTAATATATTAATGTGAACCTATTCATTGATAAGTTATGTGTTCATATTTAATTTTATTTGATTAGACATACGTAGTATCGTATAGGGACTAGTTAGTAAGTATTAGTAGCGTCTGTATCCTACATTCCACGTTATAGTAATCTCCTAATCGCCGAAGCATGATGTTTATAATAATATGTATTCACGCACTTTGATTCAAAATAAATGTCTTCCATTAGGTTACATTGTTTTATACGATTTTTTTTACAATATATTCATTTCTTGGTACGTTTTTATAGCATATATTATTCCATAGTACAGAGGGAACAATAAATTCTATCGACCTAATGATATTTTTTTGAGAAATTTTAACTTACAATCAAATACATTGGTTACGATAATAAAGTACTTTTTACTATGAAACGCGTAATAGTCTGAGCAGATTATTAGAGATTTTGTAGCGGATATTTTTGCGACGAAAATGTAGTAGTGTCAGTAATTTTGGATAAATTTTTAACTTGTAGCAATACCGTGGACCCAGTAGTTAGGCAAAATGTAACACCAAAGTCGTAAGAATTAAAATAAATTGGAGCTTATTACGTGAGTAGTCCAGTAAATATTCGTAGAACATTAATTGTCGCCAAATAAATGATAATAGATGAGTTGCATGACGTTATGGTTGTCTATAGATATAGACTTAGTGATTTCGTCCACTTCTTATGAATATTTCAATATGTTTGCAAATATACATTACCGATACGATGATTTTGTAATTACATTTTATACCTATTATTTAGTAGAAAGTTTGGAAGCTGATGAAATAGTTCGATCAAAACTATCTTTGAATAGAAATAATAATAATAGAGAATAGATTTATTTATTTAACCATACTCTTATGAAGTTGGCACGCCTGACGCAGCTACCTACTATTTTAAATATTTCACATAATTGTAATTAAATAATCCGAACATAATAATGAAACGAACGTTGCAGATCAGATGTTAATTGCTCAATGTATGTGATTTTCATAATTTATTGCTTATTTAAACTGTAGTGAAACCTGACAAATTTTTTATCCGTATTTATGATTGGTTGTTGTTTATTTAGCCTGATCTATTGAATTATTTAAAGTATTTTCTATGTTTTTTCCTTGATGACATTTTTACATGATGCAATACAATGTTTATCTAATAATTCATTGAAGGGAAAAAAAATCGGTCTGGCATAACTAACAATATTTTAAATCATGAATTGTACGTTATTTTTATTAATAAAAAATGACTATTGCTACTGTTATGTACCTTCGGAGTTTCCTCAATGTTGAATGACATTTTCATTGTTTTAGAATTAGGGTTATTGCTTTGCATAATACATGGGCAGTTTCTGAAAGTGGTTTCAGAAAACGAAATAATTTTGAACTTTTTGTATATTAGTGTTAGAGTCCTTTATACTTTTTATATTATATAATATACCTAATGTACCTAGTGTAGAGTGTGTTCTAGGTACGTATTGTAAGTACATTGAATACTCAATATGAAATTTTAGCTTTAAATCATAAATGTGACATACCAAAATACCTACTTATAAATTATTGTAGATTAGGAGTGAATGTTGCGATACGATTGTACCTATTATGATTGAAAACTGAACAATATTTTTGTTGGAATTGGAAAAATAATGTAAACCTGCGTTCTTATTAAGTTATTTTATGCACTATTTTAATTTATTGAAATTAAAATTGATTTATGAATGTCTTTGGACATATGTACCATTTAAACAGATTTTTTGTTAGCTTATACAATATTACAATGTATAATACCTAGTGATAGTTATTAGGTCTATTATGTTGTGGCTATAACTGAATGCCTCAATGGAATTGAGTTATTACATATTATTGTTTCCCACACGATCTATTGTATTTTTCCCATTTTATCCCCTCAATATATGTCAAAACTAATATAACTCTGTTTAGATTAAGGTATACCTAATATGTAATTGTTTTAATTTATACTAGGATAGTTATTTTACCTTTGTACCCATTATACCAAATATTTGTTGAAATATCCTCTAATTTAAAGTCGATCACCGGCATTTATTTTGGTTCTTTCAAATTATGAAAAGCCTTGAATTTTATAGATCCTACTTTGGGTTTAGTGTTCCTAAGTAGATTAATAACTAGCTTTATAATATGTATTTTTTTACCTCGCAATATTTATATTGCTATAAACAACTTTGATACCCTTTTTTAAGCGCGTTCCACCTGAAGCCGCATTATTGAGAAAGAAGAAGAGGTGAATTGCGGTCAAACGCAAGAAAAAAAAAACTATTCTTAATGTTACTGTAATGTCATTTTAGTTTTAATATATGGTTTATTTCAGGTTCTTTTTTGACTTATAATGACTGAATAAGTGGGTATGCAAATGGGATTCAAGCTATTTATAATTTGCAAGAACTTTCGATTAAAAATGCCTTTTTGTATAAATACATAGTGATACTAGAGTATTGTTTTTGATTATATATTTGTGAGCTATTTATTTGTTAGGAGAGACTGTGTATAGATCGGGATAGCGGTAAGATTGTCTCCTTTGATGTTTAACGTTTACAAACAAATAAAACCTTTCTCGAAATTATTCTGAATAACTTTGTTTTATTGTGATCTTCTGGAATGCCATCTCTTTTATTGCCTGATCGTTCAACTATTAGCTATACGACCAATTAATTATTTGCCTAAACCTTTTCTCAACTATGTTGGGGTCAGTTTCCAGTGGAACCGAATACAGCTGATTAACAGCGTATAGATCGACTAGCGAGACACATGGCTGGGTTATTCATAGCTCAGAGAAAGCAATTGGATAGATGACACAACTAATCAATTGATATAATACTTTTTATGGCTGTCGACACGCAATTTCCCCATACTCCCCCCCCCCCCCCCTCATATGATAGACCCCCGTATGGCAATTTATACTTATGACGTCAATTGTTGGTAGTAATTTGTCAACTCATTTGACAAACTATTTATTGATTTCAAAGCAATTAAAAAACAAAATTTTCAGTAAACTGCAAATGAATCCGGTTTTTAGGGCTAAAATCAAGTGTTTCTTTACAGAAGTTCTGTTTTGGAATTATTGGTTAAAGCTCATTTCAGACTACGCTATAATATAATAACTTATAGCACAACAACAATATCGCGACCATACATTTATTTAGAACACGCATAATATATATTATGCGTTCACACTTTGCTATACTACATATTATTATATAGTATAACAAAGTGTGAACGTGTTCTCAATAAATGTATGGTGAGCGATATTGTTGTGCTATGAATCTGTGTTATAGCGTAGTCTGAAATGAGCTTTATGGTATCATCTTCCCAGACGGGACTACATATTAGGACAGTTAGGTACCAACATGCTTAAGGGAAATGTGCGTGCACAAATAGCATCAGATTTATACGTCTGCCTAGTGTTTTACGTGGAATGAATTTGTAAGATAATCTGAAGTCGAATTTATAATCCCCGAAGCCATTCATGATAATGACACTGACAATAAACAAAATAAATAAAATAATTAATTAATTAATACTCACAGCATATACTCACAGCTGGCTAATTTACTTTAAAAGTTTTGAGAATGCCATTAGATGTTTATTATATTTCTTCTATGGTTTTATGGCTACATTTATATTTTTTGTTAAAAACAGCCAGTTGGTACTTCATATTAATATTTAGCGAAAAGTTTTAACCACTTTGCTCGACTAGATTTTGACACATGACTCGGCAGAGTATTGCGAACACGTTACACATTTCAAAGGAATCATGGCGAGATCATTTAGAGGGTTTAAAATATTTCCAATGTGAGAATACGTTACCAGGAGTAGATTGATATACTTACCTACCATATTTTTAAAACCTCGCAATAAAAATGGATGTTAAAAGTGAATAGTGTAACGAAAAGCTCATTATTTCAGAAATAGTAATTTGTAAATCCTGCCATGATCCTTTATCCGTTTATCTGAACTGGCTATAAAAGTATCCATAAAATTTTTAAGATTAATCTGAATTGGCTACTTTTATGCCCCGACGCCATTTTTTTTTAGTTATACTTCCATGCAATAATCTGTGGGGTCTTGAAATTCCGCTCACTGTGGTATATGACAATACTAGACGAGAATATCAGGATCATTTATTTATCTGTATCCTTTTTCTGTCAATCAATCATGTCGTTCATAAGACAATAAAGCAATATTAATAGCTGGTAATGTGGAAGTTTTAATTGTATTATTATAAAACGACGAAAACTTGGAAAATAAATGAATCATCGAGATTAAAACTAATAAGTAAAACTTAAAACAAAATAAATCGCAAAATTGTGTGTTTGTGTCAGCAGTCCCTACAGCGCTACAGTTCTTACGATTTTGAGCGCCCCCCTCCAAGTGTCGTATCTGATATAGAGCGGGGAAGGGAGTGTCCCTTCTGTACGTAGTACTATTAAGTATTCTGTGCTAATAACCTTCAGAATTTTTATGTTCTTGTTCGGAAACCGGCTTGTTCGGAAACCGGCTTGTTCGGAAACCGGCTTGTTCGGAAACCGGCTTGTTCGGGAGGCTGGAAGTCGTCAAACATGCGCGCGAGACGATTCGTGATGACTTTTGAAAACAACTTGCAGCCGGGCATTGTCGCCCTTTTTGGAGAGTTTGGACCTCTGCACCATGCCTGTGGCGTATTACCCTCGATTAGGACGGAACTAAAGGCCGGTCCGGACCGGACCGGTTTTCCAAGGCCCTTAAGGCCCTTGCCTTAAGTACCGGTTTTCCACCCCCTGATCGCTAAGATCGCCCCCCTGCCGAACTTAGCCCCCTGCCGAACTTAGCCCCCTGCCGAACTTAGCCCCCCTGCCGAACTTAGCCCCCCTTCCGAACTTAGCCCCCCTGCCGAACTTAGCCCCCCTGCCGAACTTAGCCCCCTGCCGAACTTAGCCCCCTGAGCCCCCCGGCCGAACTTAGCCCCCCTGCCCGCCTGCCTGCCTGGCCTGCTTAGGCCCTTGCCTTAAGTACCGGTTTTCCACCCCCTGATCGCTAAGATCACCCCCCTGCCGAACTTAGCCCCCCCGCCGAACTTCTCCCCGCCGCGCCTCTCCCCGCCGCGCTTCTCCCCGCCGAACTTCTCCCTGCCGAACATCTCCCCGCCGAACTTCTCCCCGCCGCGCTTCTCCCCGCCGCGCTTCTCCCCGCCGAACTTCTCCCCGCCGCGCTTCTCCCCGCCGAACTTCTCCCCGCCGCGCTTCTCTCCGCCGAACTTCTCCCCGCCGCGCTTCTCCCCGCCGCGCTTCTCCCCGCCGCGCTTCTCCCCGCCGAACTTCTCCCCGCCGCGCTTCTCCCCGCCGAACTTCTCCCCGCCGAACTTCTCCCTGCCGAACTTCTCCCCGCCGAACTTCTCCCCGCCGCGCTTCTCCCCGCCGCGCTTCTCCCCGCCGAACTTCTCCCCGCCGCGCTTCTCCCCGCCGAACTTCTCCCCGCCGCGCTTCTCCCCGCCGAACTTCTCCCCGCCGCGCTTCTCCCCGCCGAACTTCTCCCCGCCGAACTTCTCCCCGCCGCGCTTCTCCCCGCCGAACTTCTCCCCGCCGAACTTCTCCCCGCCGAACTTCTCCCCGCCGAACTTCTCACCCTTCTCCCCGGCGAACTTCTCCCCCTTCTCCCCGGCGAACTTCTCCCCCTTCTCCCCGGCGAACTTCTCCCCCTTCTCCCCCTTCTCCCCGGCGATCTTTTAATTTTTTTTATTTTTTTTGGCGATCAACAGTATGGTTGTGACTAACGGCGCCCGTTCAACCATTTTGAAGGGAACCGAATGATCCAACACGCGCGCCACCGTCAGCGAGACATTCCAGTGAGCATGACATACTCCCAACCGCCCTGGCGGTGCGGTGGGCACTTCTTTAGAAGTGTCATCAGCAAATAACACCAACAGATGAAGAAGATCATTAATATACGCTAAAAACCCCCAACCCCCCCCCCCCCCAACCCCCATTTCTACCTTTAAACCATGTGAATTCACCCCATTTATTTGGACTTGCTGCTGCCTATTAATCAAATAAGATTTTACTAAACTAAGCGATGCTCAAGTTTCAAAAGTAGTGTGTCATGATTTACGCAATCAAATGCCTTGGAGAGGTCACAAAAAATTCCTATGGCATCTTGCGGCTCGTGACACCAGCGCTGGCTGACAGTATGGATACTGTTGATCGCCAAAAAAAAAAAAAAAAAAAAAGTTCGCCGGGGAGAAGGGGGAGAAGTTCGGCGGGGAGAAGTTCGGCGGGGAGAAGTTCGGCGGGGAGAAGCGTTGCGGGGAGAAGTTCGGCGGGGAGAAGCTCGGCGGTGAGAAGTTCGGCGGGGAGAAGCGCGGCGGGGAGAAGCGCGGCTGGGAGAAGTTCGGCGGGGAGAAGTTCGGTGGTGAGAAGTTCGGCGGGGAGAAGCGCGGCGGGGAGAAGTTCGGCGGGGAGAAGCGCGGCGGGGAGAAGTTCGGCGGGGAGAAGTTCAGTTCGGCAGGGGGGCTAAGTTCGGCAGGGGGGCTAAGTTCGGCAGGGGGGCTCAGGGTGCTAAGTTCGGCAGGGGGGCTCAGGGGGCTAAGTTCGGCAGGGGGCTAAGTTCGGCAGGGGGGCTAAGTTCGGCGGGGATAAGCGTTGCGGGGAGAAGTTCGGCGGGGAGAAGCTCGGCGGGGAGAAGTTCGGCGGGGAGAAGCGCGGCGGGGAGAAGCGCGGCGGGGAGAAGTTCGGCGGGGAGAAGTTCGGCGGTGAGAAGTTCGGCGGGGAGAAGCGCGGCGGGGAGAAGTTCGGCGGGGAGAAGCGCGGCGGGGAGAAGTTCGGCGGGGAGAAGTTCAGTTCGGCAGGGGGGCTAAGTTCGGCAGGGGGGCTCAGGGGGCTAAGTTCGGCAGGGGGGCTCAGGGGGCTAAGTTCGGCAGGGGGCTAAGTTCGGCAGGGGGGCTAAGTTCGGCAGGGGGGCTAAGTCCGGCCTTGGAAAACCGGTACTTAAGGGCCTTTAGTTCCGTCATAATCGAGGGTAAAACGGCATGGTGCAGAGGTCCAAACTCTCCAAAAAGGGCGACAATGCCCGGCTGCAGCCGAATCGTCTCGCGCGCATGTTTGACGACTTCCAGCCTCCCGAACAAGCCCGTTTCCGAACAAGCCGGTTTCCGAACAAGCCGGTTTCCGAACAAGCCGGTTTCCGAACAAGCCGGTTTCCGAAGAAGAACATAAAAATTCACAAGGTTATTAGCACAGAATACTTAATAGTACTACGTACAGAAGGGACACTCCCTTCCCCGCTCTATATCAGATACGACACTTGGAGGGGGGCGCTCAAAATCGTAAGAACTGTAGCGCTGTAGGGACTGCTGACACAAACACACAATTTTGCGATTTATTTTGTTTTAAGTTTTACTTATTAGTTTTAATCTCGATGATTCATTTATTTTCCAAGTTTACGTCGTTTTATAATAATACAATTAAAACTTCCACATTACCAGCTATTAATATTGCTTTATTGTCTTATGAACGACATGATTGATTGACAGAAAAAGGATACAGATAAATAAATGTTCCTGATATTCTCGTCTAGTATTGTCATATACCACAGTGAGCGGAATTTCAAGACCCCACAGATTATTGCATGGAAGTATAATGTGTTACGTAAAAAAATTAAGTAAATTGGACATAACTAAAATAACTAAAAAAAAATGGCGTCGGGGCATAAAAGTAGCCAATTCAGATTAATCTTAAAAATTGTATGGATACTTTTATAGCCAGTTCAGATAAACGGTTATATCGTACTATTGTTGTTACGCCAATACAGCCATACAACAGTTTGTATTTCCTCGGACATTTGTGAAGATCGCGTCGGTCTTGTAGGGTCTCGAAGGTTTCTCAGAGGTTCTCGTAGGGTTCTCGGAGGGTCTCGTAGGGTTCTCGCAGGATTTACAGAGGTTTCGCCGGGTTCTCGGAGATACTTGTAAAATTCTCGGAGATTCACGCAAGGTTTTCGGAGGTTCTCGTTATGATACCTGCAAGAATAGAAAAACTCTCTAAGTTGGATATCTGTTAGCAACTTGCTTTGCTTTATTGTTATTGTTTTATAAACAGTCTACTGTAACGTAAGTTTCTCGTAGTATTCTCGAAGTTTCATGGAGGTTCTCGTAGATTCAAAATCATTTCTCGGTAGTTCAAGAAGATAAGTCAAAATCAACGTGATAAAAGTTATTTGGAACTTTTATTCTAATGGGTCATCTTCATGATGGGTAGTATAATCTATATTTACACTTATAATCAGGATGATGTATCTGTCAATTCTTAGGTCCCAGTGAGGTTGGTGAGGTCGAGTCCAATCAGAGGCGCTTCTGAAATTTGGCACAGCCTCAATAGGCTGCGGACAAATGAGTAGGTTCAGAATGATACTCAACAAACTTATATGAAGCACTGTCTACATTTTTTTAGGTTACTATCTACCTACCTACTGGTGGCACTCCGGTACCCCTAGAGTTCTACAAGATTTCTTATCTAGTTAAACTTGAATTAACCCTCTGCCGCTGAGGTTACGTCTGACAGACAACGCAATATCAACTTTTGGTTGCTATACCGCCATTTTTCCGAGAATCGTTCTGCGCCGCCTTCCCGCGAGTGCAACAGCGACAGCCGCGGCATGCGTACGAGTCTAGTTACAGCTGTGAGGTGTCCATGATTCGTATGGTCAGTAACAAGTGATGTGTCGTGTAGACGTAGTGTCAGTAAAATAATTATATCCCCATACTGTCTTAAGGACCTCACGTCAGTATTTTCATATTTGGCCACAAGCATTTTTTTGTGATTACTGAATACAGCTTGCGTTATTGTATATGTGAGTATAGCGAGTAGGTATCCAGAATGCAAAATGAGAAAAGATTGATTCTCTTATGCACCTTGCAGGATAATTAGTACTGCCTGCTTTAAAACAGCGGGTTTACAATGAGAAACTTTCGAGAGAATTGCGTATGACTCTTTATAGCGTTTTAGAACATGATGCGCCACCTCCTCTACCACCAAGCGACAGTGGCACATCATTGGCAAGAAAGTTCGACGATCGTAACAGTCCAAGTATCATCTAGAAGCATCTGCGCAAAACCGATCTGTTTGCAGTGCGCCGCTCAAGTTTGCGCTGATTGTAAGACTGAACTTCGAATTCTCTTTGCTGTATTGTAACAAAAGTACCCTAAGGATATTCATTTTTAATTTTTTGTAAATGGTTTGAAGCCATCAGCCGGTTTGTCAACTATACATGACTGAGGCGGTCAAAAGGTTAACATTCGAGACACATTATGTTTCTATTGACTTTATACGAATATACTGAATGTCACGAACAGGGATGCGGCTGCTTACGATATACTCTTATAACTTTTTGAAAAACTTCACAGTCTAACGATTTAAAATTAGTATCCCAAGTGAAATTATTCCAAAATAATAACGCATTAAGTTAATCGTTAATTTTATGACCTAGCGGGGGGATTGTGGCAGTTCCCTGACGGACACATGTCCAGCACTAAATACACTGGTTCACTTAATAGTGCCAACCCTATTCTCCCAACCCTGGGAACATAAGTAATAAAATAATAGTAAAACATACATGAATAATTCATATAATCGACAGCCCTGCTTAAATTACTCGACGCCGCCGAGGCACAAAGGAGGTACGTGTGCTTATGAATAGGGTCTACGCCTACATGGGCCATTCTTCATGTTTATCTTCTTGACAACCTTGACAGATCGTTTACTAATCGTGTTAAAGGATTGAATCAACTGATGCCATTAATAGCCTGCAAGAGTTGTCTTGGCAAGAGTTAGATATTAAAGGAAAAAAACGAATTTTTCATGTGTGAATTGTAAAAGAGTGCAACATCTATTTTAGAATGGGCTTTCTTTATTATTTAGTAAAAAAACTATCTTATATATGGAGGAAAGTTGAAAAAGTGTCCAGCTTCAAGCAGTAAATAACAGTTCCAAAACCCGCCAAACCGGCGCTAGCGTAGGCATATGGTATTTTAGTATATGAATTTAGCAGTTGTTGACGGATTGAAGTAGTATAGTATAGTTAGATTTGTTTTTGCCCGGTCACACTTTTATTTAACACATATTTAACCGACTTCAAAAAGGAGGAGGTTATCAATTCGAAGGTTTATATATATATATATTTTTTTTTTATGTATGTTCGGGCATAACTCTGTCATATATAGACGGATTTGCAAAATTCTTTTTTTGTTTGAAAGCGGTTTATTCCGAAAAGGTCCCATATAAATTTTATCAAAATACAGCCTTTTTTGAGAAAATCAATACATTCCCAAAAAAACTTACTTAGACGACGTTTTAGTTTCTTCATCACTGGAGGACTTACAATCTCTTGGTATCGGTAGGCCACGTCATGTGGACTTCCCTAAGACCATTGGCCTGGATGATATCAACCGTCATTTCACAACCACATGCCATTTGGATACCCATATGCTGTCTCAGACGGTGGATTTTATTTCTGGCCTACCTGGGCCCATTATTGAACCATTTCGTTTTTCTCCAGCCACCTTGGATGACATTAAAAAGATCATCATATCTATTAAATCGAAGGCGGTGGGCTATGACGACATCAGTCGTTATATGGTCAACTTGCTTCTCGACTTTCTTCTTCCGCCAATTACCCACATTATCAACTTTTCCCTTGATTCCGGACAGTTCCCTTCCCAGTGGCGTATGGCTTTTGTCCGCCCACTTCCTAAAATTTCTAATCCCACACTTCCTAACCATTTTCGACCAATATCCATTCTCCCTTTTCTGTCTAAAGTGCTCGAGGCCTGTGTGCACAAGCAGTTCTCCGGGTTTATCCATCGGAACAGCCTTGTGAGCTCATTTCAGTCTGGCTTCAGGCCTGGGCACAGCACAACCTCCGCTCTCCTTAAAGTGACTGGCGACATTAGAGAAGCAATGAGTGATACTAAGGTCACTGTGTTGGTTTTAATTGATTTCTCCAATGCCTTTAATGCCGTCAGTCATGATATTCTCATATCCATCCTCTCACATCTTATGGTTTCCTGCGAGGCGCTGGAATGGTTCTCTTCTTATCTTCGGGGACGTCAGCAGTCGGTCCACGTTGACGAGAGCTCGTCTGATTGGTGTGATCTCGATGCTGGTGTTCCACAAGGCGGTATTCTTTCTCCTTTGCTATTCTCCATCTTCATTAATTTTATTACTCACTGTCTTCGGTGTTCGTATCATCTTTATGCCGATGATCTTCAGTTATATACAGCTACGCGGGTGGAAGGTTTATCGGACGCTATAGGAGATGTAAACCGAGACTTGGTTGCTATAAAAGATTGGTCTGATAGATTTGGGGTGGCCGTAAACCCCTCAAAATGTCAGGCCATTATAATTGGAAGTTCGCGTATGATGGGTAGAGTGGCGGTTAGCTCTCTTCCTCCGATTATCTTCAATGGAACCGTCATTCCCATTAGTCCTAACGTAAAAGATCTCGGTTTGCATCTAGACTCGACACTTGGGTGGCAAAGCCAGGTTTCGAGTGTCTGTCAAAGATCCAACGGAACCTTGCGGACTTTGTATCGTCTGAGAAACTTCTTGCCTGCTAAAACGAAGATTATGCTTGTGCAGACTTTAATTTTCCCTATAATCGACTATGGTGACGTGTGTTAAGACTTGTTAAGACTTGAACTCTGTCTTGCTGGATAAGCTGGATAGGGTCCTCAATAACTGTATTCGATTTATATTTAACTTGAGGAAATATGACCATGTGTCAAGTTACAGGGCTGAGCTCAAATGGTTACCCATTCGCCAGAGAAGAAGTTTGCGTTCGTTGACAACACTTTTCTCCCTACTCAACTTACCGACCCCTCCTTCCTATTTAATGTCCCACTTTCAGTATTAATGCTCTTCACACGCTAGAAATTTGCGGTCTTCTAACAATCTTCTCTTGCTGTGCCCTTCTCATACTTCTGATTTTGTTCACTCTTCCTTTCATATCCAGTCCATTCTTCTTTGGAATGAGCTTCCTCTCGATATCAGGATGGCCACCAGTCGGTATGAATTTAAACGGAAATTGCGGACATACTTTCGTCACAAGTAAGCAGAGCCATCTCATAAACGTCTTTACTTTTCTTATGATATAATTATATATATATATATAATATACAATATAATATACAATTAATTAATTATTAATATTATTAATTAATTAATTATATAATATACAATATACATACATATATATAATATACATAATATATATATATATATATACATAAATATATTTATATAGATATATATTTTATTAGTTATATAGTTTTGTTTATGTACTTTACCTATTTTGTTATATTTTTTATATGCACCTCCCGTGTTATCTCTTCACCACCCTGGGTTGACTGGTAGAGAATGCCTAAGGCATTAAGTCCGCCTTTGTACCTTTGTGCATGAAGTGTAAATAAATAAAATAAATAAATCTCTTTTAAGTGTGTTGCCGTTTCTTAATGGATTTGGATGTTAAGGCAACACTAAAAAGCGAAAAATAAAAAGTTTTTTCAAAAACAACAAACACAAAGCCACCGCCACCGACTTCCGAAAGTAAAGTAATGTGTGTTCTGTGTTAAAGTTATTTATCACTTTTTAGATTTTGAAGGCGGTTTTCTTTTTTTTGAAAAAACTTTTTTAACAGACACTTTTTGATATACAGAGACGGTTCTCCTTACCTCTACCTACCATCCATATAAGGTAGAGAATATATTGTCACAGAGAACCAATTACATAACCATCATTTGCAATCTTATAAACCCAATTATTTAAGAACCTACCTTCATACTCCGTTTATAAAATGTCCCTAGTCTGCAAGTGAAAACTGTTCGAGTAGCGACAATTTGTTGCCTCGCCTTATTCGTCTCAGATAAGTGGCTCTCCATACTCATAGTGACTCTCACCGGTGGTGAGTTCAGGTTTGAGTGCTTAACTTCACATCGCACCAGTTTTTGTTTGTTTGCTTTTATAATTGCTAGATTTCACTGATGTTATTGATTTATTGTTGGTGGAAAAACCAAAGAAGAGAAGAGGGAGTTTGGCTCTTTGAACTGTTTTGATGTACTCTTTAATTTCTCAAGTTTTATAGGATTGGAAATGTAAACTGTGGCTGTTTGTGTATGTGAGTTTATATGTATGTAAACGCACCCACGACACAGGAGTAATTCCTAGTGTGGGGCAACGTATTTAAAAAAAAAAAAAAAAAAAAAAAAAAAAATGCTGAAACGAAAGTAAACATTCCAAGTTGTAAAAACCGCATGCACTTTTAGCGTATACCTACAATGAATATGAATGTTAATGGATGAGGGAGGGAGACTAAAGAATAGATGAATGGACTCGGCCAGGATATTCAGGAAAAGGGGACGGCGGCATGGAAGGGGGAAACTAGAAAAGAAATCGCGCCTACCCCAAGCAACATGGGTAAACGTAGGCAGGAAAACATATCGATGAGGCCAATATAAAATTATAGCATATTAATGGTACTAGCTGCAAATAATAACTAAATTAACTACTGTCTTTACAATACAGATCATAATATAACGATGACATAGTTATTTGCTATAAATTATCCAGTGTTATATGATAATAAGGTCACACAAGCGACGGATAATATAAGTGATAGTTACGGCTTAAGAATGGGTAATTATGTTTTATGAGTAATCATTGTAATAAATTGGAAGATGTTACTGTGTTGCTTCTGTTTTTGTTTGTTGTTGTAATTAAGTTGTAGAAAAAATTACAGGCACTTTTGCATTGATGGGTATTTTCTATTGATGGTTTATTTGTAGGTATAGTCCTTGTGCCTATTATTGTTTACGGCTGGATATAAGCCTGTCCTTACAACATGTGTTAGTTAGTCGTAGCTAAAGATTTTTGGGCTAGTAAGTTCTTATGATTATTCTTCTTTTTCTTCACTTTATTTACGTCTGTTGAATGTTTAATTTGTCTCCCTTTCAATGTTGGCCTGATATCCCAAAGTCGCCACCGACGTCACTAAGGTTAACGATTTAAAGGTTGAAATTATAGCCCACGGAAGGTGTCTGTGGTAGTGCAATTAAAAAAAAAGGTTTTAATAATATATTGTAAGAAAAAATAGCTATTAAAAAGGGTCATGCATTCATACGTTCGTAACGACATGTTACTCTATATTTTATATCCTCAAAGTTTCAGACATGTAATGACCACCATAATAATGCATGTTTGGTCTGGCGGCTTTAGGATCTTAGATCATTTGTCTGTTTTTAAAACAAAACCTACTACAGCCTTGATATTGAACTGTCTATCGAACCGTATCGAGTGATACAATAACATCACCTTCAGTCTATTACTTGTATAAGTTGAGTTGTACTATTTTACACAATTTAATCGTTGTAGCTTAGTAATGGCTTACAGCTTTGTAATGCTTTGTAGTTGCAATTATGATTAGTTGCGCCATTATAAATGTATTTACTGCGTTTAGCAGTTAATTAGTGTTGTTTGTAAGTAATTATAACGTGTTTAACACAAATACTTGTTAGATTATTACTGATGTTTACTATTTATCTGTTTTCTAGTGTATTAAACGAGTACGAAAGTTGTTAGAAATATCGTAAGTAGATCAATTACTTAGGTACTGTATTACTGTACACTAATAATTATTTTATTTGATATTATCAAAAATCCTATCAGAAACAAATAATTAAGATTCAGTATGAGTGGTTGTCAAAACATAAAAGAATTGAGATTTAAATGGATGACAAGTTCTATCCATAATCCTGAAATTGTGTTTTTAAATTTATTTAATAATATTGTTTGTTATTGTATTGTTTGTTTGTTTTAAAATAAATATAAAAACATTTTTTTTGTTTTATGTTTGCAATTTGAAAATATAACTACTTACTTTTTGAACAGTTATATTATTTACATAAAGCAGATCATTATTATCATCATCAGCCGAAAAACGTCCACTGTTGAACAAAGACCTCCCACCATTGAATGCCACATCGAGCGGCAACCCACAACAAAACAAATAACTTTAAATAAATTGAAGCTCAAGATTTGACTTGGCTGGTTGTTGCCAACAAACCAAATTTTTTGAACAGGAAGATAATGTTGATCTTTTAATATCAAAAACAGTAACTTGCGTATAACATAAAGAAGATAAGTTGATGAGTCAAATATAAGATAACGTCTTGTAAGTGAATACTACCAATCTGTAGAATTAACCACCTATTCTTCTGAGAACGAAAAAGTTTTTGTGAAAAATTATAATTTCGAAAGGCGCTAAGTACCTTTATGTGTTCATAAAAATCCCCAGCTGGACCCCAAATTTCAACTGTCTAGATCATATGGAAGTGACTTAGGTATAAGTCACTGATAAAAATGCTGCATTTTAAACGTTAATATTTATTATCATTCATTGATTTAGACTTCATGCACAATCATATAAAGGCTAAATATGTCTGTACGGGGTTATTCATGAGTTAAAAAATCTACACTTGAGAACCATTAACAAAATGAAAATAGATTAATAAGAGCCCATTTTAGGGTGCCGAAATCGGAACCGCAACAGTCTTACAACATCTAAATGGTAACGTAACCCGTCTGTGGTTCTTTGATCGGTTACCGCAGGTGCAATATGGCTGCCGAATAGGGTATTTTACTCAATACGAGAAAAAATCTATAAATATGTTATTGAGACAGTTTAGGCATAAAGCAGTCGGAAAATGTAAGTTTTAGTTCATAAAATAACAAAACAATTTTTAAAATTCAATTTATAGTTTTCAGTATTTTTAATCTGTTGTAAAACACCGTGAAATAGTAGCGGCCATGTTATTACGCCATACGGCTGTGTAAACAAAAAATTGTCAACTGTCAGTCAACTGATTGGCGTAATATAGGCTTTGTACTTTTATTATTTTCGTAACCAACGTAATTTTTTCGTTATTACACCTATTACAAAATATGCTTTTAATTATTTTTAAATGATATACAATTATCATATTTAATATGAGCTCATTTCATACAAAACGAACTGACGTCATTTACGCTGAGCAATATGGCGTCCAGTAAGAGGCGTTTTCGTCAAACAACGCGCGAAATTTGAAAATTTAAAATTTAGATGCATTTTTATGGCACTTATCGATTGAATTAAAATTTAGTGTTTTTGTTTTGGTGGCATATTAGCACTACAGAATTTCATTGGGACACTTTTCAAAAATTGGTGTAATACCCTATTCTGTTTCCTTCATACATTTGTGTTATACGTTCTAATTCCAGCAATGTGAAGAATGAAGATGACATGCCGTACGTTACCTAAAATTGAACTGGGATAAGTGCGGAAGAATGATGGGTAAGATTTATAAAAACGAACTAACCCTTATCAACATGTTCTCTAATTTTTCGAAATTAACGCTGATCAATTCAAAATCTATTAGAAGCATAAGTTTGACACGTACATTGAACTGGTAACACATTATTAATATACAATCGTTTTGCCAGAATGAAGCATAATTGATGCCGTGGTAACATCTGCGAACCAAAATAGATCTTACGATAAATATTTCTAATTTAGAAATATTTTAAGGATTTGAAAGGCACTTACGTTTTGGCAATGCAATCCTGTATGCTAATTAAGCTAATTAGTTCTTTCACCTGCTTGGAATAGTAATTAGTATTAATTTGGACATGTGGGATAAGTGGGTTTAAAAACAGGTGTTAAACCGGATTTTAAGTTGACGTTAATTCCTTTCCATTCCACGTCGGATTGCAAGTTGTAATTTAGAAAATATTTTTTATATGCTCCTCAGCTAATCTGAAGTTGACTGTCCTTTAGGTAGGCTGATGGTTAATGAACCATCAGAACTAAGTCCATCCATCCATCATAGTAGGTACAGGACCTACCTCTTCTTTACATCATCAAATCAGCCGCCAGTGGAAACTAACTCGAGTTTACTTATGTAGAAAACTAGTTAGATACTTAAATATATCAAAGTGCACATGGTTGTTGATTATCTTACGCCTACAATATTAACATCTACCTGCATTATAATAAAGTACAGTAATAAGGTATTTCCTTATAGCTTAATCAGTCACATAAAGAAAATAAAAATACAAAAATGAAAATCCGAACGACGAGCCGCCCCAACCTTTCTAAAAATCGAATCTACTCATAAGTAAGCTTACATAATACTTTATTCAACATCGTCTAACACCCCTAGTTTGGTTGCTAACCCTCGTTTTGTTCCACGGATCGATATGACTTTGGTAGGGTCTTGGTGCACGGAGGAAGTGCAATCGGGGCAGTTTGCAGTGCGAGGCATGAAAGTATTTATGGAGTTACGAAATAAGGAGAGTACGATTTATTTAGATTAATAAACAAACTAGCTTTTGCTCGAGACTTCGTCCGCGTGAATTTTTTTACAGATCCTAATTTTTTTTATGAAATAATATTGCATCAGATTCGGACCAGAGGTTCCGGAAGTTAGCGTGTAAACAAACGATCTCTCTAGTTTTAAAATCTATATATATATAAGTACTAGGGACCCGACCCAGCTTCGCATGGGCCTATAGCCTTCCTCGATAAATGGACTATCCAACACAAAAATAATTTATCAATTCGAACCAGTAGACCCTGAGATTAGCGCGTTCAACCAAACAAACAAACTCTTCAGCTTTATAATATTAGTATAGATAATAATAATAATAATAATATAATTAGATTAGTATAGAGAAAAATAAATCGCCAAAATGTATGTAAGCGCATAACTTCCAAATTGAATAATTATTTTTTTATTTGTGATCGTTATTGTCAAGAGAAGGTTTGTATAAATTAAAATTTTAGGAAGGTAGGTAGGGTAGGTAAGTAGGGTAAGTAGGTAGTGTAGGGTAGGTAGGTATTGTAGAACGTATAAGAGTATGTAATAAAGTAAACGGGAAGTACTTGAAAGAATGAAATTTAATTTTATAACTGAATGAAATGCTGCGTTCACAATAGAGAAGGAGAAAGAGTAAAAGGCACGATAAAGATTAGGCGCGGCGTAGCTACACAATTCAGTCCGAAAAATTAATCTATTGAATCTCAATTTTCTTTTTCTTGACAGACCTGATATTTTTTTGTTGTCATAGCTACGCTGAATATCTATGAACAAATTATATACATATAAAATACATCTTAAAATGTGTTTGTACATTGATATTTACAAAGTCACTACAGTATTGTAGGGTAGGTCGGTAGTTAGGGTAGGTAGGTAGGTAGTGTAGGGTAGGGTAGGTAGGTAGTGTAGGGTTAGGTAGGTAGGTAGAGTAGGGTAGGGTATGTAGGTAGTGTAGGGTTAGGTAGGTAGGTAGGTAGGTAGGGTAGGTAGGGTATGTACGGTAGGTAGGGAAGGTAGGTGGTTTGTTAGGGTAGATAGATAGGGACAGGACAACGTCTGTCGGGTCAGACGATTAGTATAAATATGCGTTTATCTAGGTGAGGTAGAGCGGAGGCATTCCGTAAAGCTTATTCAAAAAAGGACGATCTTTTACTTATTGAAAACTGGGCAAGAGTCAAGAACGGATGTATAGGAGCCAAAACCACTGGTTTTTAACATAGTTCTGATGTTTGAAAATAATATTCTGTCCACAATGGTTGTTATTTTGAGACTGCACAATACACACAATTCACTGTCTGCAATCAGACAATACAAATGGAATGTCATTTCACTTTACTTCAAATAAACAAATGGTTTTACAAAAAAAATACTTTAACATTTTTTTGTAATCTTTGCCTTACACTTACACGTATTTCTCCTGTAACGTGGGTGCGTTTACATACATATAAACTCACATACACAAACAGCCAGAACAACTACCTGTAGACCATACAAATATTTTTTTCGTGCGGGAATCGAGCCTGCGACACGCAGCGCTACAGCCAATCTCTCAGCCACTGCGCCAGCCTTGCCGTCGAATGTATTAGCTATGTAATTATATGTTCTTGTTATTTCCATAATAACTACTTTCTGAATTCGGCTATTAGATAGAAGCATGTTTCTATGTAGGTATGGAAGGCAAAAAATTGTCTAATTTTAGATAATATTTTAGTATATTTATATTAAGGGTAGGATCAACTGTTTACCTATTTAATTACGGAAACTGGAAGTTTGAGGATGTTAAGGTGTAACAATGAGATGTAGCTATCTTGAAAGACAAATCACAAGTACCTACCTACTTATCTCGAACTAGGTAGGTACCTACTAATATAAGATGTAAAGCTTGTTTATTTTTATTTGCACGCTCTAATCTCCGAAACTGTTGGTCCGATTTTAATTTGTTTTTGCTAACATGAGACTACGTTGTCCCTGAATGCCATAAAGGCTATATTTTATGTTAAAAAATATATTTGTTTCTGAAACGTACTAAGTTTCACGCGGACGAAATCACAGGCAAAAGTTAGTAAGAAATAATCTGCTTGAATGTATACCTTCTTGAAAGTTTCCGAGCTGCATGCATGTCTCGCCGTCTCGGGGCGCATCCTACCCCTCTGACCTCTCCCCTCAACGCGTGCGGCCTGCAACTAACGACGAAGTACACATCAAAATACATTGACTGCTAAACTTTAGCTGCATCTTGCGATAAAACTTATCTTTATATTTTTTTTGAAAGAAAACTAGAGTGCCATTCGTCTATTGTATGATTAAAAATATATTTATAGATTAGTTTTATGAAGGGTCTATGTCTCCGATCAGTAAATTTGTATTTTTTGGTGGCGAAACTATATAGGCAGAGCTTGTAGACAGTATTAGTTGACTTATATTACAGAAAAGTCGCAAAACATTTCACATTGCTATAAACTACCTACGGGAGAATTTTAATGCGTAAGATTTAACCCGGGTGGTACTTTTTTAAAACTAGGTGTTACCCGCGACTTCATCCGCGTGAATTTTAGTTGCCTGTGGGGTTTTATTTTATTTTGCACGTAACCCTAATTCTTTTTCTAAAATAAAAGTATTGCCTATCTGCTAGTGAAAGTCCCGTGTCGTCCAGTCCAAAGACAGGCAGACAGGCAAAAATGTGTTAAAAAAATGTTAAAAACAAGTAAAACATGTGTTAAATATGTTAAAAATATATTTTATTATATTAGTACAGTGTAATCATTCAAATGTATTCCGTAAAAAGCTGTTATTTTAATATTAAATAGTCATTTTATTTTGGGTTTTTATCTGTTTAAAACTTAAAATAGTTTATTATTTAAATGTATAAGTCTTCTACGGACTAGAATTATGTATGGAACAAATAAATAAAATGAAATTAAATGTCTCGAGGTTGAATGTTTTATTTATTATAATCGCATTAAACTTTACATAGGTTGAAAACATAAACTAACTTAATTTTTTGATGCCTTACTAAATTAGTTTTTTAGTTTAGGTAATAGTTACTTAGGTAATAGCTTTTTCCATTTTTATTATTCGTGTAAATATTGTATGTAAAATTTAACATACATACACATTACACGTGTACAGTATTCATATTCACTTAGTTTTACTTAAAAGTTTGACAAACATTTGGCATACCTACTTAGATACCTACCAATTTATCTTGCCCACCCTTTCTGCAATTTGTAATTGCGAGGCTTTTTATGTACATTATTTACATTAGCGATGTAGAAGACTACTCATGTATTACCTCTGTGTGTGTGTGTATGTGTGGTACTGAATCGTGAAGTGAATTTGAATGAATACACTTAAGTAATACTTTAAAAAGTAGAATAAATATGTGGCGTCCACAGAGAAAACGTCTGATATGGCATAGAAATAGCAAAAAAAGAACGATTATCACCAAAAAATGCAACCTTATTCATCTATATTATAATATTATAAAGCTGAAGAGTTTGTTTGTTTGTTTGGTTGAACGCGCTAATCTCAGGATCTACTGGATCGAATTGAAAAAATATTTTTGTATTGGATAGTTCATTTATCGAGGAAGGCTATAGGCCCATGCGAAGCCGGGCCGGGTTGCTAGTTTAAAATAAGTATGATCTATTTATGTAGGTATGACTCAAGACTTTTTTATTTATGTTTATAACAAATATAAATGACATGCAATCGATTGGAAGAAGACACAACTTATTGCTTAACTATACCAAGAATGAATCAAGTCCTTCCTGGGAATCGGGACTGAATGTCAAGCAAGCAATGTTTGTACAGCACGTGTACAGTGACTGGTGATTGTATTATAAACTAGTAATAACAAGCCAATGACATTAGCACTTTCGCCGGCCGGTTCTAGGCCATGATCTAATTTACTGATTATTTTTAAACCAGAATGCGTGCGAATTAACAATTTAAAGCTATTTGTTTCGGTGATTAATTTGTATCCCATTAAGAATGGGTTCATTCAGAATAGAATATTCTAAAATTCCATTTCGCTATACTGTAAGAATTTTTAACGCTTTTATAACTGTAAAAGAATTAAAAGCTGCTTATAAATCCATTGGAATTCAAGCTCATAGACGTATATTGATTTTAAGAACAGTGATAGCTGAATGTTAATACGATTTCTAACAGATATTGTCCAACAGTATCGAAGTGTTAAGTAATGTATGTAAAGACCCACGCCGGACTTTCAAATAAAAACAGTCCAACTAACACCCACGGGCGCGCTATCAGAATTGATTGAAACATAAAAATACTGCATTCTAAGTCAATACAACTTTGTTTACAAACAACTTCCAGAGTTTGTTTAGTCAAGTTCACGAAATTCTAGTTCAATGTTCGCTCAAAGCGGGGGAGGCCAAACTATTCGTATAGCTATGGGTTTAGCTCGAGACAGGAGGGTTCGCGGGTTCGCGTGTCTGCCAACCAAGGTACCAAAGCACAATAGACCCCTTGGTTCATAGCTATAGCTATACTGAATGAGCGGCGCGCCATTCGCGAGTCGGTTGCGAGCTTCGGACTTGATCGGCCGTTTGCATTTGAATTTTAAACGCGGTTTACTAGTTCTTTTTATAAAGAGGTAGAAAAAATCGAAATTTAAATTTCGCGCGCATTTAATGTAACATACTTATGTTGGTTGTTGACAAAAGAGTTTTCGGACAGTTTTTGTGACGAGGCATCAGTGAGTGCACATCTTTACAATTGCTGAATGGACACAATGGGACTTCTCCACAAGTAATTTTCGTCACGGGAAAATGTAAGCGTAAGCATTGTGTTCTGTTGTTCTCTTCGGACGGGTCCGGTTCTTGCTGTAATATTTTTTTGCTTGGTCATTAGTTTTACGACGAAATATGGTGTTTTTTAAGCAGTTGTAATATTACAAAGACCATCTAACCGCAAGATGCTATAGGTAATTGCATAAATATTCCCATCGTGCAATATAATAATAATATATTTATGTAAGTAGTTTAACTTACAAAGTTCGTTTAAGAATGATTTTTCAAAATTAATTTGGTTTTACCAAACTAATTAGGTTCCAATGTGTGTATTTTTTGAACAGGCTGAGGCATTTTTCTTTGAAGTGTATTCAAGTGTGCACACAGTTGTCTTGTTCTTCGATCAGTACATTATTGAATGAAGTCGTTCAAGGCTCATATTGCGCGGTCAGTGAGTGCATAAGCCGTGCTCTATTTACCGCAAAACTTGTAAATGTAAGCCAACGGTCAACTGCAACAACAATTCTTTAATCATAGTAAGTACAAACCATACTACACGCATAAACGAGTACGTTACACATTTTGGCTACATACCTATCTATTATCAACCTTTAGGGCCCGGTATTTTCGCCCGCACGCGGATCTGGTCCGCATATAGGCTGCCCGCATCCTGTCATTTCAAACATGTTTTTCCTATCATGCGGGCAACACGCGCGCGGAACGCGAATTGGTTGCGGATGAGTAGCCTGCGTGCGTGCTAACCGCATGCGGGCGGCGTTCTTCTGCTTTCAGTGTTGTTTTTACTGTGACGCGGGTCGCACGCATGGTCGTAGTACGGACGAATTTTGTCACTGGCGACATGCACAACACTGCAGCGGAAAACGAAGTCTTTGTCCTGCGTGCGGCCAGGAGCGTGCTATCATATCACCCGCATGCGAACCATATCCGCGCGCGGGCGAAAATACGCATGATAGGAAAAGGGCCCTTGTTGTCATTTTGTCATAATGTTTTGTATTAAAGACTCATTAAACGTAGTAGTACAACATGAGTACCACCAATTGCAGTATGGTAATAATATAATATAATATGTGGGGACATTTTCACACACGGCCATCTGACTCCAAACTAGGGAGATCCTGTACTATGGGTGTCAGACAGCTGATATACATACACAAAGACATTTTATTTTTTTTGTAAATACATACATAAGTATATAGATAAATGGTATGTAACTAGTAACTATATAATTGAATTATAATAGCTTTCAAGATGTAGTGTGTGGGGCTCATGGCTGTAGTAAAAGCCGTATGAATCTATCGGTCATAGTTAAGCTACGCTAGCCGCGGTCGGCCCGTGGATGAGTGATCATTCCATTTTATAGCAAGATTTGCTTTTCGAGAGAAAACCAGAAAACTGACTACCAGTCTTACTAAGGGTAAGTATCGTGTTGCCCAGTAACTGGGTTGTGAAGGTCAGACAGACGGTGCTCCATGTAAAATACTGGTATTCAGCGGCATTCGGTTAGACTTAGATTAGACATTTACTCAAACCTTTTTTACAGTCCGTTCAACCGATTTTGACTTCTATTGCGTTGGTAGCATGACAAATGGCAACTGCAGTAAACAGTTGTATTGTAACCACTTTTTTTGCCTCTAATGTCATCCTTAAGCCTACGGAATAGAAGTCAAAATCGGTTGAAGGGGCTGTAAAAAAGGTTTGTGTTTATGTCTAATCTTATTGTGAACAGGGTATAGTTGAGTAAAGGCTAGGCACATGATGTTGTAGGTAGTGTAGGTGAATAGGCAGGTAGATAGAGGTAGAGTACGGTAATAATTTAGTTGTACTCTAAAAATAATTAAAGAAATGTAGTGTTTTTTTTCTTTAGATATCGATTAGTCATTACTTGGTCATTACCATTTAATAATACTTCAGCTTTCTACGCAGTAAACTAGGAAACTAAGAAATTATTGAATTAATATTTTAGTTTTTTTTTTATCATTATTTCATCGTCCATAAACCGTTTCAATTCAGATAACAATAGGTATTATAAAATAGACTAGTGTTTAATTATAGTAAGAAACTATAATTAAAATGTTTCAATGGATTAATTTCATAACAACAATTACCAGACCGTATAATTTTTTTATAAAACGAGCATATTTTGTCCACTTTGACTGTTCTGAGAGCTGCACAAGTTATGAGAATTAGTAGGTTTTCAAACGTAAAAATATCCAAATTACTTACATAATGTATAGTTTCACTACGAGGTACAGTTCGATTCAAACTTAATGGCGGCTGTGAAGCGCGCTGTTGCGCAGTGCCCTATCCCTCACCTCCGCCGTCACGTGAAATTGTTACTGCGCAGCCACTCGCCTCGTGTTCAGAGCCACCATTAAGTTTGAATCGTACTGTAATTTTTGACTTGAACACTTTTGTTCACAATGGTACCTCTACCTACCACGGCGGACTTATCATAATCAGGTTTTTTCTATTTTCATTTCTACGAGGAGCTCATGGCCAAGTAAAAGGTTAAGCTACGCTTGCCGCGGTCGGTCTGTGGGTGGATCACCATCCATTTCATAAAGAGTTCCCTCCGTGCCTCGGAAAGCACCTAAAACCATTGGTTCCGGCTGATATTCGTAGATCTTTGGCAGTCGTTATGGGTAGTCAGAAGCCAGCAAGTCTGACAACGAGTCTTACCAAGGGGTGGATATCGTGTTACCCAGTCACTGGGTTGTGGAGGTCAGATAGGCAGGCGCTCCATATAAACCACTGGTATTCAGCTGCATCCAGTTAGACTGGAAGCCGACCCCAACATAGTTGGGAAAAGGCTAGGCAGATGGATGATGCTCTACGTGCTTTCCAAGGCAAGGAGGGTTTCGATACGAAATGGGCGGTCACCCAGAAGTTAATCTCTGGAAGTCTTAGTCTGATTTCCAAAATTCTTCTTCACTGATGGAAAGCTACTCTATTGCTGAGTGTCATTGGATATGTTTTTGAATCGTCTTCCACGAAGCTAGTCAGAATTAGTTTTGACACAACACCTCGACACCATTTAGGGGTCGGTAGCACCATTAAGGCGCTAACTAGCGACTTTTGCAGATTTTATACTGACAATGTCAAAATGTGTAGAGTAAATGATTTGAAAAAAATATATGTTAAACTAGAACATTCTCTTAATAATTTAGTATGTGAATATTTTTGATTAAGTTCATATTAATTAGTTTAATTAAATCGTGAAGTTGTGTCTGGCGCGGACAAAACATTGATAATCACACAAAATCTGGAATATTTAAACGATACTTTTACTAACTTAAAGATAATTTTATTATCTATCTTTTAGTATACGCCTTTTTTTAAGTTAAATAATACTATCATTTATTTAATTTTTTCGACTAAACTTTGAGAGTTTTGGACGCCGCGCATACGATTCTCTGGTCGCTCAAGGTCGTCGGGGTATATGGTCGCCTTAAGCAACGGTCAATTCTTATTATAAGAAGCCGGACGAGGCCGCTCCATCAATATTGTTTGTTTGTCTGTCTGCCCGTTTTTCATAATGACAGGCAAGACGCTCGCTTCGCGTTACACTGATGTTTATAAATGACACATATGAAAGATTGCCTCGCATGTCATATCGTTGGATTTAATACGGTACTCGTGTCTTTAACCGGTACTGTTAATACCGGTAGCGATTTATGTGATGAATTAGTCATCTAAACGTGAGAGAGTAACCATGTTTACCGAATACTTACATAATTTCAGTCAAAGACAATGATTGAAAGTAAATAAAATTGAGATTAAATATTGAAGTACGTATTAGCACAGTCAATACTTTTGGTATTTTAATTACTAATACAAAAAAACAAGGCAAATTATTTATGAAATTAATAAAATATCTAACTGAGTTTAGTTAGATATTTATTTTACAAATGATTTTGGTTGAGATATGCCAATATTTTATAAATAGTGGTGAGAAAATTAGTTGGCCTTTGAATAAAAAAACGGATTGTTTTATTCAATGTGTACAATCACATTCAAAAGTCTTCAAAAAGATTTATGACAACGCAAAAGTAATATCTACAGTCGCGACCAAAATTGCATGCCGTAACAAGATTGACTCTCAGACATGGCCATATATTTACGTAAAATACGTCCCAAAATGGTGCATTGTGCTTTTGAATGCGCCCGCGTCTGCTGATCACGGCGGTCACCATTCAAGGCCTGCACGATTCACACAGGACCAATAAAACAGCAATTTAACTTCGTATTGTGTACCGAAAATAACAATATGTAAGTACATATTGAAGTACGTAACGTATTAAGTTATAGAGGCATTTAGTTTTTTGTACGGTTTCGGTCCTTGTGGTTTAACAGGTTCGATGCCACCCACAGGATAGAAATTCATCTCTAAGGCCAAATATGTTTAAACAGTATTCAAATGCCTAGCACGCACCTGTGCGTGCGGCACTGGGAATGAAATTTTCATTACCAGTGCCGATCAACGCACGGGGGTGCATTTTCAGTTTATTACTTATGGTTAATTACAAATAATACACGTTCATTTATTTAAGAGTGGTATTTATTAGTTACTACTTGCATATCGCTAATGAAATAAACTTCAAAATAAACAATATAAAAGTATGAATTGTAATGACATACAATTATCAATTAACAAATATAATTAGAAAATAGTTATAAACAGTTATAAAACACAATAATTGTAACAATTACAGGTCAAGTTTTGAGTGGTAATTGTCGAAACACAGCACACAAAGTCCAGGTTTGTCAGGACAGGTGTCACAATACCAAGGAGAGTCACTACGTTTCTTATTCTTGGTGCACTGTCGGCATGGCTTTCGCTTGAGTCGCCCATTCGAAGTAATTTCAGCGGCTTTCTTTATTACATGAGAATTTACTGTCACCCGATTTCTTTGGGTATTTAAAAGTCTATTTTCTGATAGATCTTCTGGCAGCAGAGCATTTATGATACTCAACCGGTAATCATACACAGACAATTTAGGTTTCCCTGAATATTTATTATAAATCTTCATTGAATTGATGAAAAGTAGCTGGAATGTGTGGATGGCAACCTTCATATACCAACGCAAAGTTTTTCTTTCGCAAGGATAGTAGGCTAAAAGTTGGTCTTGCCTGTCTACTCCTGACATATAATCATTATACTTGGATATGGCTTCCGGCTTTTGAGTAACCTGGCCACGTTTATTTGCGACTGGAACCATTCTGTCTTCATACTGGGTAGTAATATATGACACAGCACGTTTCCACATGCCAACATGAACTCCTTCCCGAAACATTGAGCAATTTTCCCCTTTCTTCAATTTTTTTTCCATTACTTCCGAAGGATTTCCTTTCAAATCTTTCCTCAGAGTCCCCGTGCAATAGGTATTGTTTTCAAGCAGCTTCTTCGCCAAACCGAAACTATTACAATAATTGTCCATGTATAACTCATGGCCATTATTTAGTTTCCCCTGAAGTAGCTCCATGACAACTTTCTCAGCGTGGCCCTTTCCGGTCACTTCTATATCTTTTTCACCTGCATACACTCGGAACTTCAATATCAAACCATCTGGTTCTGTGAGCATATATAATTTTATGCCATACGTGTGGCGTTCGTTTTTTATAAACTGCCGAAAACTCAGTCGCCCTCTCCATAACACCATACTTTCATCAAGAGATAATTGTTTTGCAGGATAGTAACATTCAGTCATCTTGTTGTTGAAGTAATCAATGATACTTCTAACCTTGAACAGGGGGTCCTCACTCTCTTCCTCTGAGGTAAAATGCAAACATCTCATTATAAGGAGAAATCTATTCCTGCTCATTTGTTGTCTGAAAATAGGCATTGAAAACAACCTATCTTTTTTCCAGTAATCTTGTAGACGACTGAGTTGAATAGTCCCCATATGGAATAGCAAACCAAGAAATATTTTTAGCTCAGGCACGTTGATCGGTTTCCATCCAGTTATTCTTGAAAAATCTCTTCGTCTGCCTGGTGCTTCTCTAGTTGGCCTATTATTAAGCAACCTCTGTGCCTGTGCGTTTGTCTCTGTACAAATCATCGACAAAAAATCTTCGGAGAAAAAGAAATTGAAATAATCTACAGGATTTACTCCTACAACTTCGCCATAAAATTGGTTTGATTTAGTAAAATCAATCTTTTTCATTTCACCAGTTGTGGTCCAATCGGACGTCGAGCCTAGTCCAGAGGGTTGGTTTGGCTGGACTTGCTCTTCACAGCCCGATACACGTGGTGAGCTTGGTTCTAGGTCTTCATCCTGAGCTGTAGATGACAATAATTGGTGTCTGGGAGGTTGCAATACGAAATTTGTCAGGTTCACCTCACCTTCACTCTCTGATGCTGGTTCCTCCTCATTAGGTTGATAGTCGTCCTCAAAATCGTCATTGTACAGTGTTTCCTCTATATCACTGTCACCCAGAGCCGTAAACACTTGTTTTCGTCGCCTTTTAGACCCAGAAGGGCCTTCTCCACAGTCCATTTTTCACAACCGTTCAAGATACGAAAAAACCACAAATACGTAGCGAATTTTTAAAATTTCAAGCATAGTGCCGCTTCAAATACAACGTTCCAAGCCGTATGCCGGCACTGCACTGATTCTTTAAACTTTACTAGGCGCGAACACGCACGGGTGCGTGTTCGGCAGCGCCCCTCGCACCGGTGCGTGGATGGCAGCGAAGCTGAAGAGAAGACTCATTATTAGTCGTGTACCCACTACGTGTATTGCTTTAAAATGTCAAATAAAAACAAGAGTTTTTTTATCGGAAGGTTAGCTGAATTAGAGGTGTAGGCACAGCAAAAGACAGAAGATACACACGTATTAGTACTAGGACAACGGTGAATCGGTTATAAATGGTTTAAAACCAAATGTCATGGAGTAGAGAAGCTTCCATTAATTATATAAGTAACTATTCGAAATTATATTCTAAAGTTTTTATAACCGTTAAACCCAGTTTTCTTTCGTCCGACATAGATATTATCTTAGATTTGCGCTAGCAACAATATACTGATAGACAGTCACTTTTGTAAATTTAAAATATTTTGCATGTTTTATTCTGCAACAAGCAATGTCATGCACCGATCTCTAACGCTCAAAACGGACACACAAAAACTATACAGTAGCGCTATACATAATGTGAAATGACCACACTAATAACACTTCTTCCATGGACGTTCCAACTTTAATTGCACGAAATAAAGTCGAATTTTGAGTAACAACCTCACCTTTTCTTATTACTGTTAGTGGCTTGTACAGTAAGTACAATGATTGTTAATGCCGATGATTGTCAACATGAATGTTCCCACAATTAACAATGTAGGTACGATTTAATACCGTTAATTATACTGGCTTCTCGTTTAACGAGATTTCGTACCGGGGAGATCGCGGCTTTGTTTAATATTTATTAAGCTCTTCGCAGCATTAATATTTAACCTCACGTATCACAAACGATATACCATTTTGGTGACAGCGTCTGTTTTTGCAGATTTGAGTAGATACCGTATTTCAATATTTGTTTTATTATTAATCGTATTAAGTCAGAGCCGTGTGGTGCCGTTCGCGAATAGCACCACCTTATTCTACCCGTGGGTGTCGTAGAAGGCGACAGAGGGATATTGACCAAAGGATGGGCAGCAGTGCCTTTCTGAGTATCATAACACCTGCTGCGATCACCAACATGCATCGGCCAAGCATGGCGATTACGGCTGAATATTTAAAGGTTGACATGATGATGATGATGATTATGTCGAAGGATAGCTATGGTACATTAAAAGTCTCATATTGCCTGTCAACATTTCAGAATAACATTTCTTTCTGCATTCTTCCTATTTTTTTTCTATTTTCGATTTGCGAAAATCATTGAAAATTTCCAGTTGTTAAAAGACAAACCAAAAATTTTAGTCTTAAATTCAAAGATGTCAACAATTTTAAACGAGTGTAACTTAGCTAGATCTTTGTAAAGCCTTACAGACAGCTATACAAGGCTCAGTTCAAGTACGTAGTAATCGTTAGTATTCTTTGGTTCAAGGCTCGACTCGGTACTCGGTAGGTGACATAATGGTCGTCATAAACGTTCACGATAATAACATCGCCTTCAATGCAATCTTCATTATCAGCTTAGTTATTTCTTGAACGAAGTTTATTTTGCCTTTCTTTTGTTTAGAACAGCTTATTGCTAAGGAAATTTTAGTTATTTTTAAGGAAATGTGTAGATTGACTAAAGTTCTATTCAGCCCCTAAAATCATATGTACTTAATCATATTTTTTATAAATTGCAATAAAAATGGCAGGTAATTGAATGATGTATATATAAGTAATTATGTAATCTTTGTTTGACCAGGGAACGTGTGGTTATCATGAATCTGAATAAAGTTCGTTTCAACATAGATTAAATGCCTTAAATTTTACCTCAAAACCAATTTCAAATTAGAAAACAATCACGAGAAAGCGTGAAATTAACGAATAAATTAAACAAAATCACTTTCCTTATATTAAATACAGCCTTAATAATCACCTACAACTACCACCACTAAGTACGTAGCTATATAAATGTCTATCTATATCTGTGAAATACATCTTTATAAATAGCCGTAAAGTCCCCTTCCCATGAACACAAGTGCGGGCGCACACCATGACTATCGGCTATCTCTAATTAATCTGGCTTATTGGACGAACCGAGGGTGAACCATGGCGTGTGATGCATTCACTGGAGAACATTGGTTCAGGGCACTTATTTTTGAAGATGATTTATTTCAAAAACAAGAATTGTTTCAAACACGTGTTTGGACTAATGGTGATTTGGAATATGTTGAGATTGAAACTGGTGAAGTAGCTACTTATGTAACAGTAATATTTTAATCGTTGACTACTCTTTACTTTCAGGTATAGTTTTTGTTCTGTTTGGTTTAGCTGTAAGTCTTCCATGTTCTTTAAATAAATAATGTTCAGCATTTGCTCCTGCTTACTTACATCTCGTCATTCGTGCTCACTCGATTTTCGGAAGGCGTAGTGTGAGTTATTTAACCTATTCGATCACGTTAATGCAAACGATCGCTTCCAATATTGTGTTTCCAATTGTATTTCTATCGTTGGGTGTCCGGGCAAGATTACCACCCAACCATTTTATCCTGAGGGTGCCGTAGAAGTGTCGGGCAGCAGCGGCTTCCGTGTACCACTTCACTGTGTTTCGCAAGACGCCTGCCAAGCGTGGGGATTCTTTCAAACAAATGGGGGAGACTCTTGTTCAACAGTGGATGTCTTCTGCCTGATGATGAATTGTGTTTCCTAACGTTGCCACTAGACACCGCGGCTGTTCCAGTTTCACTACAAATTGAAGTTTACGTTAACGCGGTAGAGTACGTATAAAAACTCGAGCTTGGAACTCTGGTAGACAATTCTAAATTATTCACTAAAATAGGCGCGAAATTGGCTACAAACGATAAAGTGACATTATTAAATCAGCGACACCCGCCGTCTGCATCAACGGCGGCGTCTTGTTCGGCTCCGGTTTTAATATCATTTTCAACCGGAGTCTCATTTGATTCCGGATCAAATTATACCGTAACTTGAGATTATGGTGCCTTCGTGTAGGCTCGAATATTGAAATAGAATGTCCTTGTACAGAGGTCACTAGAAAACCTACAATAACTAGAACATTATAATTTCTATTGTTCTCAGTAACGAACCTATTTTCCACACGCAACTAAGAGAAATACAATGATCTTCATTTGTTTTGTATAAAGTTTCAGGAGAAAGAGCTGCTTTCGCAGAAAGGGAACAATGCGCTATAAAGTTAAGCACTCTTCACTCTTGAACCTCGAGTAGTTTTACAAGCTACAAGGTTTTATCTTCGGATGGGTCAAGGTTATCAACCAATATGTTCGTCTGTTGTCACGATGTTCTTTGTATTATTATGTAACAATTGATACAGTTCTGTGAGTTGTCACTTTGTTGGTGTCAACAGTTCATTTAAAATATTGTTTGGAAGTATTTGAGAATTGGAGGCAAGGTTATCGTTAAAAGTAAAGTTGAGTGAATATTTTAATCATACACCGCATAGTGGGTTGTGTATGATACTTCATGTGGGCATGACCGGTTTCGAGTTTTGGAGTTAGAGGTATATTGTCGTTTGACCATAGAGTTAAAACAATATAAAAAATACCTAAGTTAATTTTTTTTAAGTTATGGTACTCGGGTATAAGTAATTCTTGAACATTGTAGGTTTCTCTTGAAAAGAGTTTCGTCTTAATTGTTAAGCCCTCCAAACACAAACAGCGTTAGCGCTTATTTCATCCTTCCAACAGATTTTCTGGCAATCAAAACTGTTGTTCATCCCCATAAGACCCTATCACACAATACAAGTAGTGATAATGACGTCATCGATCGTAAGAAGCCAGTGGTGGCTACAGGTGATGTTCTTTGTTTTGGTGCGGTCATCGACCCCGAGGGGCGGCAAACTGTCTGCCGCACCCTCGGTGCATGCGAGCATGCGCCTTTGATGGCGAGACGTGCACGCATATTAAATGGGGTGGTCGTGTCGCATCGTTCGTGTAATGACCATTTTTGTTTAAATGTAAGACCGTCTTCTAAATCTAAATTTTCCTTACTTATTATGGAACATTTATTTAGGTAAGTTTAACTGAGCTTAAACTTGGTAAACAGCAGATTTTCTCCGATGTCGTACAAGTCGATAGATCAGATCATTTTGAAATGACCAAATTAAACTCATCTTTAAATACCAATGGTCACTATTTAAAAAAATACCAGACTCTGAATGCCCATCATTGCATTAATTGCTCTATGAAAAAGTTTTTTACAAAAAAGACAACCGCCTTCAAAAACTAAAAAGTGAAAAATAACTTTAGCACAGAACACACATTGACTTTAGTTTCGAAATTCAGTGGCTTTGTTCTGTTTGTTGTTTTGTATTGCCACCGACTTCCGAAACTAAAGTCAATGTGTGTTCTGTGCTAAAGTTATTTTTCACCTTTTAGTTTTTGAAGGCGGTTGTCTTTTTTGTAAAAAGCTTTTTATTTTCCGCTTTTTAGTACCTCCTTCTCATCCAAATCTATTAAGAAGAGATTGAAAGTTAACTACTACAAAGATTGATGAAACTAAAACGTCGTCTATGTACAATTTTTGGGTATTTGTTGATTTTTCAAAAAGTGCTGAATCAATTTCGATAAAATTTATATGGGACCACCCCTGATGCATACCCTATCCATACCGGCGAAATCGCGTAACAAATACGCACGCATACTTAATGCAAATTTAAGACTTATACGGTTTTCTCATAGGTTCCATTGTCAGAACTGGACCAAATTAAAATGGGACCACATGGGAAGCACTAGCTTTCAAATAAAAAAAGAATCGTCAAAATCGGTTCACCCAGTCCAAAGAAATCAGGTAACAAACATTAAAAAAAAAAAAAAAAAAAAACCGACGAATTGCTAACCTCCTCCTTTTTTGAAGTCGGTTGGAAATAGGAACCTATTGCTGCAAAGCTTCAAGAATGCTATACAGCTAGCTTACTATACAAGTTTGTATGCATATAGCAATAGCACAGTATAAGTGTTGGTACTACCGTATACAGTAGCGACACGCCCCGCCTTCCTCCGAAACACTGTTCCTCACCTCTTCCCGCGTCGTATGTGCTCTCGAAACTGCTATTAGTTCGAGCGGCGCGTAGACACGCACACACGCACGTATTTGTAAAGTCTGTTATTTAGGTAGTAGTGCAGGTAATTAAATCGTTTCGTTTGTATATATGTGGGGACATATTCACACACAGCCATCTGGCCCCAAACTAGGGAGACCCTGTACTATGGGTGTCAGACAGCTGATATACATACACAAATACATTTTTTTTTGGAAATACATACATATATAGATAAACAACACCCAGACACAAGCCAAACACAAGTGCTCATCACACAAATGTTTACCCTGGGCAGGAATCGAACCTGCAACACGCTGCGCAGCAGTCGATTGCTCAGCCACTGCGCCAACCGTGTCGTCAGTATGGAGTGTCGTAGGTATATAGTATTATGTCGCATATCAACAAAAAAAAAATGGAACCAACGTAATGACGAACGAACGAACGAATGAACTTACAAAGTACCTTGCGGTTACTTTGTAAGTTCATCAGTTCAGGTTGTGTGTTAAGTGTAATTATGCAAATAATTACGTCCACACGAAAGCTTTAGATGACAAAGGAATATTAAATTCTCCCACATAATCGATTAGTCTGCGAGAGCGCTCGATCGTGGCTGTCGTGGGTGGACTACACTGAACACTGCCAATATCCGGGCTCTGGGCTGCATTAATGTTGCATAATGAGCTTTAAGTCTACCCTCACTACACAAGGGATTATCTAGGTTTGTTTTTGTTTTTCAATGCTATGTTTTGTCGTGATAAAAGGAATAGTTATAGACATGGATAAGATAGCGGTTTTATTTTGCAACTAGCTGATGCCCGCGACGTGATAGTCGGTTACTCCTTATAACATCAGCTATCTGCCAGTGAAAGTCTCGTCAAAATTGGTTCAGCCGTTTCAGAGATTAGCCGGAACAAACCGACAGACAGGCAGACAAATATTTTAAAAATTGTGTTTTTGACATAAGTACCGTACCGTATATGCTTTTTTAGGCATTTAGTAAAATGCTGTTATATTGACATTACAAACAGACACTTAAATTTTATTTATTTGTATTGTATTTATATAGATTAAATACACGTTAAACAGAACAGTTAAATAGGTACTTACATATTTTCAATCACATAGATACATCTAAAAGAATAATAATATTACCCCTTACTTACACACTTGGCTCCGGCCCGTGTGTAAGGTCTTCGACTCTCTTTTATGAGAAGAAAAACAAAGAGTCGATAATAATAATAATAATATGTGGGAACATTTTCACACACAGCCATCTGACCCCAAACTAGGGAGACCCTGTATAATGGGTGTCAGACAGCTGATATACATACACAAATACATTTTTTTTTGTAAATACATACATATATAGTTAATCAACACCCAGACACAAGGCAAACACAAATGCTCATCACACAAATGTTTACCCTGGGCGGGAATGGAACCCGCAACACGCTGCGCAGCAGTCGATCGCTCAGCCACTGCGCCAACCGTGTCGTCACGAAGTTAATAGAAATTTACTTGGTTTAATATTTGGTGATTTTCTTTGTTTGAGTTTATTTTCTTCACTATCCTTATGGCAAAGCTTTTCCTAGTTTACAAGATCGAGTAGCCTTCTCCATCTCATTTCCCGTGGGTGTCGTTAACAAGTTAGAGGCGACCCGCTAGCTTTAACCATTATGGCTATACCCCCTAGGACTGTTAATTATAAAGGTTAATGATTCTATACCTGCTTTTATAAAAGGGATGTTTTTGTCCATATAGGGTTATTGTGAATCTGGCATTCTTATTAACCATTTGGATTAAAAATCCCTACGGAGGAGCCTACGTACTAACTTTGTTTTTACTTGTAACAATAAGTACATGACATAATGTTTGTACTCATTTCGTAACCTTTATTTGGTAGTCAGTTGTGTACACCTACAAGTTCATTTGGCAATAACTTTTTGAAACATTAATTAAGCAAGAACTCGACATATACATACGTTGGTAGTTTGGTTTGTAATGTATGGTCAGCAACAAAAGTCGATTAACAACATTTTCATTTCTTCTATTCTAAATAGAGGTAAAATCATACGATATAATACTTTTCAGTAGGTATTTATATTTTATCTTAATGTTCTTTCCTTTCCGTATTTGCTTTAATATTGTGCACAACATTTATGATTTAAAAATTCGAAGTGCTAATCGACTTTGACTGCTGACCGTACCTGTAGAAACAAAATGTGTTTTAAACTTTAAGTTGTTTTTTTTCGTCATAGTACCAATAACAACAATGTCATTGAATTACATTGTGTTTATTAATTTAAGATAAAACCAAAATATTAAGTAATGGGATATTATAAATTGCATATCAAATAAATAATCGCCTATCAATACATACTCATCATTTATATTCTTTTTTTACATCAAATAACTTACTTCACTACAAATAAACTAAATGTTTAACAAAACTCAAACTGCAGGCTGCATTAAGATTATTAGCTGTGCATTGATGAAAAACCTTTTGCTTTAGGAAAAATCGCTGTACGCTGCGAAAATAAATTGTAGTGTGTTTAGTGATATTTTGAGTTGAATATTTTGCTGTGCCATCAGTAATTTTGATGGGAATTCGGAATCTTATTGCATAGAAAAAGGATATTTTTTGATTTGCGTTTAAATACTACCCTTAAGTAATTAGGACGGGTTTGTTATGTAAAAGCCGATATTTGCCGCGGTAGGTTAACGGATGGGTGACCATTAATTTCATACCAATACCCCTCCGTGCCTCGGAAAGCACGTAAAGCCGTTGGTCCCGGGCCTAGCTTTCATTCCTAGATCTTGGACTGTCGTTATGGGCAGTCAGAAACTAGAAAGTCTGACAACCAGTCTTACCAAGGGGTAACGTGTTACCCAGTAACTTTGTTGTGGAGGACAGGCAGGCGTTCAGTCCACGAAAAGCTCTGGCTGGTTAGACTGGAAGCCGACCCCAATATAGCAGGGAAACACTTATAGGCAGGCTGTACGATCAGCAACAAAAGTAGATTACAACTTTAACATTTTCATGACCTCTAAAAAGACACAAAAACAAAGTTACGATTCAACTAATACTTTACAGTATTTCAGGGGGCCAAGTCTGCTATTTTTAAAATTTCGTCATTCCAACATGATCCCATTGTCATTTTACTAAAAGTTTGTAATCTGCTAAATTCATAATGGTCGATCATTGGTCGGTCGAATTAAAAGCAATGACTGCACAATGACGTTCTAATGGTAGGCCACTGATCAAAGGAACTGTTAAAATTTTAGCAGATTACCGCTTAGGTCAGTAATTCAGTTGTCATTTTGTACGAGATTACCATTCTATATCATTTCTTTCAATGGCGTGTCAGTGGTTGACCATTGGAAAGTCATAATGACGCTATTATATTAGTAGATTACCAAACTTGCCAAAATCAACAATTATGAAATCAATGATAGACCTTTCTGACACTATTGTAATAGCAGACTTGAGGCCCAGGTCTTAGTCAAGAGTTTATTTTATCTTGATTTTCTATCCTGTCCATATTTCTATCTGCTCAAGAATTATGATTTAAAAATCTGAAGTGTTAATATACTTTCGTTGCTGACTGTACTTGCGTTTATAAGTTATCAACAAATGTTCTGCTTTATTAAGCTGGCACTTCACATGGCGTATTTGTACAAATATTCGCGTTTTTTGGTTAATACAAAATTTACCCTATAGATGTTGAAATAAAGTCGATTTTGTATTACCCAAATGAGGCAAATATTTGCACAAATACACCATGTGAAGCGCCAGCATTACAATGTACAATAAACTACACATGTAGGATATTACGTAATTAGGGAAAGCCTTCATTATTCATATACAAAATTATCAGGAGCGCACTGCATGCAGGTACGACTTGCATAGTGATTACATTAAATGGACAATGAACCCTTTTTCCGGCCGGATCTAAAGTTCTCCGTACGTGGTTATTTGAGAATCCAGCAACTAAAATAAACGTTAGTAATGTAGCTATATGATTAGGTATTCAGTGCATGGTTTTGTTAATTTTTAAACGTGTGACAAATGTGAATGTGTATAAAATACACATTCACATGTTTGAGTTAAGGTACTTAACTGATGAAATATAAAGTACTAGCTTCTGCCAGCGACTTCGTCCGCGTGAAGGTCGGTTATCGCGGATGGAGACGAAGTCGCGGATTAAAAAGTATAGCCTATATCCGTCATACCAAATTTCATCAGAATCGGTTCAGCCGTTTCGTCGTGAAAACGTAACAGGCAGAGTTACTTTCGCATTTGTAATATTAGTACCTATGGATTTGGGTATTGTCAACATCGGATATACCTGAAGATGTTTTTTACGTGAATTTTCTTAAATCTTTACTTTTATTATTAATAAAATATAACGTAACGTAACTTCATATTAGCGACAAAATTAAATCAGAGCAGAAGTTCCGGAGATCAGCGCGTTCAAACAATAAACAAACTCTTCAGCTTTCTTATATTAGTATAATAGATTATAAAGAATGACAAACTATAGGTATCAATTGCTGCTAAATACAATTCAAAGATTTCCATTGGTCTAGCTAATTTAAATTAATATGTCACCACTATCAATTGTAAAGATACTTACTATTAAATGCGTCTATCTCATAACAAAAAATGACTAGACAATTTATTCACAAACGTCTTATTGAATTAGAGGCCGGATAAACCTCGTAAATCGACTAATTGGAATAATAATGTTACAACAGAAGGTGCATGTCGCATCACTACCAGTTCCGGTTTTCTCATGCAGTTGAATGACATCTATTCTTGTTTACAGGAAATGACGTATGGCGGTACTTATGTAAATGTATACATGTGTAAGGAACCCGTTACTCTTTATGATTTGGAAGTAGGTCACAACAGCGAAGTCGCTTTGGTTTTGTTTTTATTTAATTGAGGAGAACATCTCTGGATGTAGTTTGGTTCTGAGTATTAATGGATGAAAAGGAGAGCATAACGGAATGTTAATTGTTTATTAATACATTTTTATTCAAGTATGTTAATAGCGATGCGGATATTTTGTATCTACATTGCAACCAGAAATACAATATCTTTGGTAAAAGTTTGTAGCATTAGCTTTAGAAATCTTTGATATTGCCAAACAACATTTGCCTCTTATTGAACTAAATCTAAAAATATAGTAATGCCTTTATATCTGTTTACGCTTTATCAGCTTTAGTTCATTTTGTGTGCTGTCGGTAAAATTACGTGTAAAATATTAACACCTCGTTATAAACAGACACAAAAGAATAAGACTAGTATATTTTTATTGGCAATAATATTACTTAGCAAACCAACTTGACCTCAAACCTAGTGTTTATTCGGCCGTGACTGTTCAATATTGCTTGTTGACATTTAATCATTTAAAACTGACAGGACACAAGTGTTTGAAGGTCTGCAGCATCTGTAAATAACGGCTATGATTGGCAAAATCTGAATATTATCTAGCTTTTGATCGCAACTACTAGTTTTCTAAAGAATCCGTAATGTTTTTGATTGTAAAATATAGCCTACTAGCTTTTGCTCGCGACTTCGTCCGCGTGAATGTCGGTTATCGCGGATTAAATAGTAGCTTATGTCCTTCCCCAGCTATCATCTTACCTTTCATCAAAATCGGTTCAGCCGTTTCTTTGTGAAAGCGTAACAGACATAGTTACTTTCGCATTTTTAATATTATAGTATGGATATCACTCGGGGATAGCGTAACTATATACTAGGAAAAACCTTTTTTACAAAAAAGGCAACCTAAAATAACTTTAGCACAGACGTACACACAAGACTTTGTTCTGTTTGTTGTCTTTAATTGTCACCGACTTCCAAATTTAAAGTCATGTGTGATACAGTGCTGAAGGTATTTATCACTTTTAGATTTTGAAGGAGGTTGTCTTTTTTGTAAAAAAGCTTTGTATTTATCACTTTATATTACCTTCTTATCATCCAAATCCATTCAGAACCGGCAACACAGTTAAAACAAAGGTAGTCCAAAGATTGAAGAAACTATTACAACGTCGTCTATGTAGATTTTTTTGGGATTTAACAGATTTTTCAAGAAGTGCTGAATCAATTTCGATAAAATTTATATTTTATGAGACCACCCCTGAGGCATACCTTATCCATTAGAAAAATAATTTTCATAATCGATTCACATTTGCCAGAGAAATTGCGTAACAAATACAGATACAAAAAAAAACATACAGTCTAATTGAGGTCCTCCTTGTTTTTAAGTCGGTTGAAAAGAGATTTATTTTTTTAATATTCTAATAGGTTTTAGTTTGGCTGCAACTCACCTGATCTTAAGTGATGATGCAGCTTAAGGTGGCACGCTTGCCTAGGATGAGCCGGTTCACTCGTGCCTTGAAGTTACCCTGATTATACTTATCGGGGAACAGAGAGGCGGGCAGTGAATTCCACAGTCTGGCAGTTCGCACAAATGTGGAATCAAAGCGCTTGGTTCGAGAACGTGGAACTTCAACCATATAGCGGTGTTGGAATGGGGATGTGGGAATCAAGTGTGCAATTTCAAAGCACACTCTCCGAAATGTACCCGATAAAATAACGATAGGTTGGCAACTGTGCGGCTATGTTCAAGGCTCTGGAGCTTAGCTTTAACAAGGGAGTAGTTGTCAATCACATCTATCAATAACTTCCAATGCCTTCAGTTGGTATTATAGAACTTTTAGAATCGGATCAGTTCAGAAACTTATCGCGTTTAATAATAAAAAAAAAAACAAAAATTCCTAGACGTCATAGTAATACTCACACATTTAATGTAGTGGAAAAGAATAAAAGCTTATTATAGTGATAAAAGTTTCACATGTTCAATACAAACTACGACGCTGTAATATTGGCGAAAATAATAATGTGTTTTGTGGTAAGGACCATTAAAGATCGAAATGGAAATAAATGGCTTCAATTAACTAAAAGACAGTATGACGACTAAATTTAAATGAACCTTACACTTTCTAATAAAGTTTGATTTAGAAAAAAAAAATTGTACATGAATGTGAAACGATCGATTTCAAGTTTCAACCCATCAGCATTATTTGATTACCTGTGCTAAAAGACTATAAAGGATTAAACAGATTTACAGTCGCCGAGAAATCGTTTGATTGCGTAAATAGACTGTCTGTGGAAATGTTATTTTCTGCCTGTTGAAAATATTGTTTTTTTAACAGACTTCAAAAACGAGGAGGTTATCAATTCGGATGTTTATATAGTTTTTTTTTATTTTTATGTAGGTATGTGCGATCATAACTCTGTCATAGATAGACGGATTTGCAAAATTCTTTTTTTGTTCGAAAGGGGTTTATTCCGAAATGGTCCCATATGTTTTATCAAACTTGATCCAGCTCTTTTTGAGAAAATGAACAAAATCCAAAAAAAATACTAAGATGACATTTTAGTTTCTTCAATCTTTGGAGGCTCTGTTTTAAGTGTGTCGCCCTTTCTTTATGGATTTGGATGATAATACTAAAAAGCGGAAAATAAAAAGTTTAATAAAAAAAGTCAACCGTCTTCAAAAACTAAAAACTGATAAATAACTTTAGCACAGAACACACATTACTTTAGTTTCGGAAGTCGGTGGCAATACAAAACAATAAACAGAACAAAGCCATAGTAGGATGGAAAAATTAGAAGTGTTAAAGGACTTTTGTCGCTGACCGTTCCTACAATAACTTATCTAAGTAACATTTTTAAAATCAAGAGATGAAATCTGTTAGCATGAAGCACGGCTACTGTATGATGTTATGACAGCTGGTGGTCACGTAAACAGTTCAAACGTGCGCACGCGCCGATGATAACGTCTATTTGTGCTCACCGCCTGCCGGGCAATGGTACTGCAATTATGATCAAAGTATGAATTAACTTGGAGCAGGTGTGGTAGGTTTCTAGAGGAAAGTGCAAAGTGCGTTGACTCCAAATAAGGGCAAGTAAGTACCTCTTGATGATAAACTGACTGATTGAATGGTTTCTGGTTTTATTCATGTAGATTTTATTAATGTGGACTCGAAAGCAGCCTCGTGTTAGGATTTTGCCCACGTTTCAGTAAAAAATGAATATAGGACAATCCCCAAAAATACTTAACTACTAACCTTTAAATTTACATCTTATGAAAGTAATAAGAAAAATCGTGGGGCGTTATTTAACCGTTTTCGTCATATCCTGAACTTCGTATCTCTCCACTACTTTGGTCCGTCTACAAGTTGGTTTTCCAAGCAATCTACTTTTCTAGTACATAATCTAAGATCTCGATTCAAGATTCTTGAGCCGAGCAAGTAGGTACAATCTACTGAGTGCAGCAATTTATTCGAAGGAGCACCGCGTTACGATGATGGAAACCTGGAAAGTTTTCTTTACCTATGAGAAATAGTCGAAAGCTATTATTGGATGATTTCAATAATAGGATCTTTGGCCTTTCATGTCCAAGGAAATGTGATGCGGGATGAAGAACATGAGGAAGTTTAGAGTATGAATATGGATGGCTGAATGAGTAGAAGACCAGAGAAACTTTGGATGGATTTTGTGAAAGATAACATGATTAGAAAGGATGTGAGTGCAACTCCTCAGTCGGTGGCTATTAAAAATGTATAGAAGAATAAAGATAAGAAATGCTGCGCAACCTAGAAGTCAATTGGGATAAGACTAGGAGGATGATGATATTATTGTTTATTGGCAATTTATAAATTCTAGGACTAAAAGGAACAAAACGTCCTGTGCATTTAAGGACTTTTTCTGATTTTACTGTGTGCCTAAAATAGGTTCTCTTTCTCTTAAAAGGGTTTCCTAATGTTGTTATATTTAATTTTTAATTAATAGTCTTGATTTCAGTAGATAAAAGTGCTGGCTTATTTCTTCGTCAATAAAACACTTTCGGTGTATTGGGATCCGCCATCAAAGTATTTTTTTATGTTCTCAACTAAACAAGGACGGATATAAATAGAATATTAGAAAACGTACAACATTTCAACGATAATAAACAGAAGATTCTATGAAACGAGTATTTTTTCTAAACTAAGACTTAAGGTATTGATGATACGTGATGGCAATCAACTGGAGTCAAAATAATTAGAAAATGAATTGTGTTTTGTAATAGAGTCTTCCGAAACATGATGATCAAAGCCATCATTTTAAAACCAACATTCGAACACTACTAGCGACATCTTTGTAACAAATATTTAATTATTGTGTATTTCTTCTTGTCAAAAGTAAAACTGACAGTTACTCTGTGGTAAGTCATAAGTCGCCGGTGGTTTTATTAACCTGTATCTACTAAACTAAAAAACTAATAATATTGTATATTAAAGCATCAAAAAACAATTCCACATCGCCGTCATCTAGGAATGTGTATTAGATTAAAACTGGCCTGTCATTTACTAGCATTCAGTAACTTGTAAAAGTAGAAAGCTTCTTTGTCATAAAAACAATTTTGGTCGTATGACTCTTAATTTTGTATACTCATCTGTTCATCCCGTAGAATTACATCATGAATGAACCTATTTCTAATCGAATGGTGTGAAATGCAGTGTGGGACAATACGATTCCCGCATCACCCACCCCCATATGTTCACTATAGATTATAGCTAGTGGTTCACCATTTTAACGTCTCACGGATGTAAGAATGGTGTGGATCGATCAAATAGTACCAATATGTCAATATGTTTTTTTAATCGATGATCACATGCCATGTCAATTTAAAATGATGTCATTCTCTTTTTTATTTCACTACTTAATAGTGGCCATTAATGCACCTGGATGCCATTGTTTTTATTTTTTATTTTTAGCTGAATATTACGTCAATGTAGTAGGTATTGTGACAATGAAGTAATAGTCAATTTAAGATAAAACTGCAGTTCAATTGTGAGTCCTTTGTGTGCAGTTGTGTATAATATAAATACGTCTACGGTTTCTAGGTGAGTAAAAATAATTAAGACACTTGTGAATAAGTTTCTGAAACCATGTAAAAATGTGGTAGGTATTAATGGGAAAAAGTCGTTAACTTGTTTCAAAAATTCTGACATGTTGCCCTTAATAAGTAAACAAATAGCTGCTTGTCACGAAAGCACCCCCCCCCCCCCCTTTTACCGTCAGGGGGATACCCCTGATGGTAAAAGTCACTAGGGTGCCTATTTCCTATTGGGGGTGGTGGATAAACATTTTATATACCTACACAGTTTATATAATCCTCTATAAAAATATGCCTTTAAGATATTTGAAGTGACATTTAATAAAAATAAATGTGTTTTAATAAAATGTAATTAATTATCAATAGAAAAAAATTGCTAACATAATTTTATTTTCAATAACAATCCATAACAACATCTAACAAGAAAAATATAATAACTTGATTCAATGTATATATTTGATTAAACAGCGTAAACTTTTTGAGTCTGTCAAAAGATATCCACTTACATCTCGTCATTTACTCATATTGAAGATGATAGAGCCAGACAGAATCTTCAATCTCAAGAGTTGATTATGCGTCTTTCGGCATAACCATGAGACAACATAATGTACTCATCATATTTCATATGAAGTAGGTACTTCATATAAAATATGAAAATACCCTCACATAAAAAAACATCATTAAATTACTAAAGAAACGTGCATATCCATACTATCCTGCCGCCCGAAGCCAAAAGGCGAACGCTACGGAACAAGCCGAAGCTACCCGAATGTTTATGGTGCTTTTTTGCTCCGTCTCTCTCTTTCACTATAACAAAAACACCGTAGCTCAAAGCTCCAAGCTTGCTTACTAGTTCGCCGCGTACAACGAACGTGCTCCCAATATCTTATGTTTATGTTCTAAAATGTTATTGAATCTTAACAACACTGTTGCGTTATAACAAACCAGTGTTTATAGAATACATTATTTACTTTCTTAGTGTTATGTGGTTATTAATAATTGTGTGAAAATAACTTGTTAAGTAGTAGGTAACGGGACTTTGTTAAAATGTAAGTATGATAAATCAGAGTAATTCCATGGTGTTTTATAGTTGTGATATTGCAGTAAGATGGAAATAAGTGCCACGTTGGTTTCTCTAGTTTCTACTGGAATGCTAGGTGTACCTACAATTTATTTACGTATTCAGCACAGATGTTTTAGTTATTCGGAATAGCTTCCTGTTCCTTTTAGTGGAACTTTCCTATTTATAATTGCCTTTTATTTTTTGGTTGTATTACGTACTGAATTAACGTACCTACTTAATTATTAATTTAATTGAAAAAGAAAATTCTAATGCGTTCGGACCTAAACGAATATTTATAAAGCGTTCGAGTTAAAAATGTAATTCTATTTAGGAACAGAAGTCAAGATTTTGTAATTGTTTTAAGTAAATGAAAATTGCTGGTTATAGGTAATGCCCATTTATACTTAAACTTAATCGTATAATTCAATTAACTAAAGCATTCACTTTTAGATTGAAACTTATCACTACTTAATCGAAAAAGTAAATTGAAGATTTCCAATTTTACTGAATAATGCGAAATGAAAGTAAGAAAACATTTAATACAGTTAAGTTTTATAATGTGTCGTATTGTTAACAGAAACATTAAATTAGTACGGAACCAATTGATTAAAGAGTGTGGCGATCTCTACCGGTTTTGAATGGAAAGGTGTTGGTGTTATTTTGTTTAGCTTATAGATTTGAAGAAACTGACATGTTTAATGAATTTATAAATATGAACAGATTCGCAGATATTATTAACCTGTGACACGATATTAAATCTAATTTCGTGCGTATCGTATCAAAAGAAAACGAAATCAATTTGGTTCACTCTTCCGTCACACAATTCTATTTCTCTGTTCCGTTTCCAGCAAATATTGTTAGAATTACTTACTAGTAATAAGGTCGACGGATGTTGAAGCAATATTGATACAGAATAATGTTTTGGTTAGATCTAGGACCAGTTTAGGTACTCGACATAGATTGATTTTTGATTGTGGACACTTAAAACGCATGGTATGATCACGTCTTCAGACTATAAATTATAGATTGAGAACAACGGATTAACTCACTGTGTTGCAGTTTCATTGAATGAAAAATTACTTACGTCTTCAGACTATTTAAAATATAAACTAGTCAAAATAATAATTATTATTTATTTATGCAGGAACAATTCATAATGTGTTTGAAATCATTATTCTATAATTAAAAAAATAAAATAGTACTAAAATCACATTAATTTTTTTTATAAAATTATCATATTCAACAATAAATTACGTATAGAAAATAATACAACAATAAAATAAAATTCAATTCAATTTACGAAGTTATACAATTAAAAAATCAATAATATTACACCAAAATATAAAAAATAAAACATCAATAATATACCAATATTACCCAGTCTCACATTAATTGATACATAAGAAAACAAATAAAAAAATTAAATTGTGAATATGTCATCGTCTATTGAATACAGACATTTCTCCTATAGGAATGGTTTGAGTCTTGACTTAAATGAGCTTTTATAAATTATGGTTTTTAAGTCCAATGGCAACCTGTTAAAAATCCGCACTGCTTGTTATTGAGGACTATGCTGCACAATATTAAGTTGGGGTATTATTTTGTTCTTAAAATCTTTCCTGCGCGTACTTTCCCTCAACTGTCTCTCCTCATCTGTTTCATATTTATGCAGATATTTTTTTAAATTCACCAACAATACTAAAATATAGAGGCTGGGCACGGTAATAATTTTTAAATTTATAAAGTGTGGTCGACAGCTCTCTATTTGCGGTATCCTGACCATGGTCCGTTTGGCTCTCTTTTGGAGCACAAAGGCTCTCTGGCAGTTATATTTAAAACGATTCCCCCAAAACTGAACTCTATATCTCAACCTTGATTCTATTAGAGCAGAATATACCATTTTAAGATGTTTTAATCTATTACAACCCTAAGACTGCCTAAAGGCATAACACGCTGAGGAAATATACGAATCAATGGCCTGCAATTCTCTTTTCCAATTTAAATATTTGTCAATGTGTATCCCTAGAAACTTTACCTTATTAACCATGTCAATTTTAACTTCATTAAGTGCGATCATCATCTTGTCTTTATTACGAGCTGTTGTACTAAATAACATTATATTAGTTTTTTAGTGTTCATTAAAAGCTTGTTACTTTCAAACCATGATTTAGAAACTGCCAACACTGCATTAACCTTAGCGGAAAGCTCCTGGATGTGGTTAGCTTCAACTATTGCGTTGGTGTCATCTGCAAAAACTGTCAGCTGTGTATCGGAAATAATTGAATTTATGTAATTAATTAAATCAAATAATATAAACAAAATAGGCCCTAAGATCGATCCTTGGGGTACGCCCGCTACTATATCTTGCATAGAAGATTTATTACACTTGCTGTTACCATTAGCTTGCATATTACTAATATCTACATACATTTTCCTGTTTCTTAAAAATGAAGAGAATTGTTGAAATTGTAAGTAAATGTTGAATTAAACGAATACTTGGCGTAAATAATGATAATATTTATTTGATTAAGTAAAAATACAACGGAGCACAATGGTGGAACTGTTGTATAGTTGCGATTCGAGGTTTGACAACTTATGCTCGATATTGGCGAATACAATATTTATATCAAACATTCGTTTAATTCAAAAGTAAAAATAATTTAATTTAAAAACATTAACATTAACTTGCTCTATGTTATGTATCTAGAATTCTAGACTCTATGTGTATAAAATTAAAGAATAACTGTAGGTAAAGGTATTATGTCGTGAGAAATAAAAAGTAAATTAGACGAAAAAACATTAAAAGCCACTTTTGAACGTCATTTTTGTAAAAAAATAATTTATAGTTACTCCTTCCAAAAGATAGTTTCGTAATGAGACGAATGGCCAAGAAACTTCATAGGTTGTACCTACGTACCTACTTACTTACCTTTTTAAAATAAATTTTCACAAAATTTTGTATAAGTACAGGAATCATATTATATTTATAGTTACGTGAACACGATGTATGTACCTTGCATAAAAAAAACACTATATCTGAACGTACAAAAATTACTAGTTAAGGAAAGAGAGCATACAAATATTTCAGCTGTAGACGACCACTCCTTAAATTTCAAAAAAAAACATGAATTTTGAACTCCTGAAAAGCTTCTGATTTAATTGAATGATTGTGAATTTATTTATTATTGTGAATTTATTTATTACTCGTATTAGGGAAATCATATCTAATGTTTCACTGTCCATGCACAATAATGACATAATTATGGAATTGAAGTACACAATAATACATTATGATTATCATACTAGTGTGATAAACTTGCCATTACCCTCTACCCTGGCTGAATTGGAACCCAGAGCTGAAGGCGAGGGCGTAATGGAGTCGAGAGTGTAATGATTATGCGATTTTTTTAAATACACGAGATAAAAAGACATTGATATTTATTTATTTATTTATTTACACTTCATGCACAAAGGTACAAAGGCGGACTTAATGCCTTAGGCATTCTCTACCAGTCAACCCAGGGTGGTGAAGAGATAACACGGCAGGTGCATATAAAAAATATAACAAAATAGGTAAAGTACATAAACAAAACTATGTAACTAATAAAATACCATATCTATATAAATATATTTATGTAAATATATATATATGTATAATTATATATATTATTATAAATATTTATAATAATTATATCATAAAAAAAGTAAAGACGTTTATGAGATGGCTCTGCTTACTTGTGACGAAAGTATGTCCGCAATTTCCGTTTAAATTCATACCGACTGGTGGCCATCCTGATATCGAGAGGAAGCTCATTCCAAAGAAGAATGGACTGGATATGAAAGGAAGAGTGAACAAAATCAGAAGTATGAGAAGGGCACAGCAAGAGAAGATTGTTAGAAGACCGCAAATTTCTAGCGTGTGAAGAGCATAAATACTGAAAGTGGGACATTAAATAAAAAGGAGGGGTCGGTGAGTTGAGTAGGGAGAAAAGTGTTGTCAACGAACGCAAACTTCTTCTCTGGCGAATGGGTAACCATTTGAGCTCAGCCCTGTAACTTGACACATGGTCATATTTCCTCAAGTTAAAAATAAATCGAATACAGTTATTGAGGACCCTATCCAGCTTATCCAGCAAGACAGAGTTCAAGTCAAAGTAACACACGTCACCATAGTCGATTATAGGGAAAATTAAAGTCTGTACAAGCATAATCTTCGTTTTAGCAGGCAAGAAGTTTCTCAGACGATACAGACTCCGCAAGGTTCCGTTGGATCTTTAACAGACACTTGAAACCTGGCTTTGCCACCCAAGTGTCGAGTCTAGATGCAAACCGAGATCTTTTACGTTAGGACTAATGGGAATGACGGTTCCATTGAAGATAAGATAGATAGATAGATAGATTTATTCAATAATAATTTCATTTTACATAGTTAATTTAATCACAATATACATATTAAGAAACACAAACAACTCTGCTACGATACAAATAAATCCTTTGTAAAAAGCATATGTGTGATACAATGTATTATAGATCTAAAATCGATGCTGTAAGAGTCGCTTTACGAGCAAGTGTGTTGAAAAGATTTGTTCATGGGCACACCAAGAACATTATTTTTTATGTTCTATGCTCTATATCTCGCACCCAATGGGCTGCATAAGTGTGTGAAAGTCATACGAAGAACGCTTCAATAACCTACTCGAACATTTAGGGTCATTTTCAATGATCGATATTTCAATAGTAAGTCCGCTGCTGAACATAATAAAATTAACTGCCATAATCTCTGAGAAATTTGATCAAACAGCCGCTCGCGATCTCAGATAGCAAGCAGACAAGAAACCTCATTAATACAGAAACCCTAGGGTTTATCCCGCCACTTATCCTGTAGTAATCCAAGCCTTTCAATGCCCTATATGGATGTTTACACCTTCTAATGCTTTAAGTATCCTAGGAATCACGCTAGACGAGAAATTACAATGGGGACCTCATATAACATCTATTGCGGGGCGACTAAGCTCCGCGGCTTATGCTGTTAGAAAGATAAGACAGTTGACAGATGTAGAAACTGCGCGTTTGGTCTATTTTGGCTACTTTCACAGCATTATGTCGTATGGTATTTTACTGTGGGGTCGGGCTGCTGACATTGAATCCGTTTTTATTTTACAAAAAAGAGCTGTCAGAGCCATTTATAATCTACGTCGCCGCGAATCTCTTAGGGAACTATTTAAAAATATTAATATAATGACAGTGCCTTGCCAATTTATTTATGAAAATATTATGTATGTAAGAAAAAACTTACATATGTTTAATAAAGTAAGTGATAGACATGACTTTAATACTAGAAACAAGGACAAAATAGCTCAACCATATTTTAGATTGTCTAAAGTCCATACATCTTTTATGGGGTACTGTGTTAAGTGCTATAACAAAATTGCTAGTGATATATTACAACTAAGTGAAACAAAATTTAAATCATATATTAAAAGTACACTCTGTAAAAAAGCTTATTATAATCTAGAGGACTATATTCAAGATAAGAATGCTTGGAAACATGCTGGTCTAGCTCCATAGGACGATCGACAGTCTAGACAAAATCGAACCGATTGCTAATTTAAAATACCTAATTTCATACTTAGTATAAATATGTACATATATATATTTGACTCTTTTTTTAAACACTGCTCAGGCTCACATACTGATTCATTGTTTGTTAAAATATAAGGAGTGGTCGTCTACTGTTTCAACATTAATTGTAATATGTAATATGTGAACACTGTGTATCTATGTACATATAACTTAGTCTGTCATTCCTTAATCTGTGATACTTTGTACACCCTTTCAAATACCTAGTGTTTTTATGCAAGGTACATCGTATTCACGTATAATTATATAATTCCTGTAAATGCAAATATTGTTAACATCGTTTTTAAAAGAGTAAGTATGGAGTTTCTTGCCCATTCTTCTCCATACAAAACTACCTTTTGGAATGGGCACCTAGAATCAATTTTTTTTTTCTCATTTGACGTTCAAAAGTGCCTTATAATGGTCTAATTGAAATAAATGATTTGACTTTGACTTTGACTTATTTGCACTCGATTCCTCAATCTGTATTTGAGGAATTACTAAATGTGAAGATTGATGAAAACCCTTGATACGGTCTGTACCTGTGGTACGGTCGACAAACTTATTCTAAGAAGTCAGAACTTAACTTATTCCTCCTTTTAAGGGTTTCGTACCTCAAAGGGAAAAAACGGAACCCTTAAAGGATCACTTTGTTGTCCGTCTGTCTATCTGTCTGTCAAGACCCTTTATCTTGGGAATGGGTGGAGGTATCGAGGTGAAATTAAACCCATATACTCAAGTCTACGGTCCTTTGATGCTGTAAAAAAATCAACCCTCTATAAAGATAAAAAATAAAAAGATCAAAAATTATTTATTTTCTACCACAATAACGCGAAACGACGCGTAACGTGAAAAAAAGATACGGCCGTTTATGTCGCAAAAAACGCATTTATAATATTAAGTAGATTAAAGTATGTATAGTAGGTAGGTATGGATTAGTATTGAAGTATGGATAAGTACCTACAAATATGTACGGAACCCTCGGTGAGCGAGTCCGACTCGCACTTGACCGGTTGTTTTTTTTAAATATGTAGTGTTAAATTACTCCTATAGTCTGTAGGCCACAGAAATATTTGTTCTGTGTAGACTTCGAACCTGCGACGTCGCTCAGCCACTTCGCCAACCGTGTAGTCGTGTCTTTATTACTTTTTTTATGTTTTTGTGATGATAAATGATGACTAACAGCCCTTTTCCATTTCATAATAGGCTGTCCTCACGATTTATTTAATTGTGGACTGGTATGCTTGCCGTGATATCTTCATGCATGTATCTTTATTGTATTATTATGTATGTGAATACTTTTAATTCGTTTTTACACACAAACATACTTACGATACTATACTCGTACAAATTCATTTAACTTCGTGAATCATAACTTTATAACAATTTCACCCGTCGTTAAATGCCCGACTCAACCGTTCAAAACAAATGAAAATCATTTCGCTCCCACTAACAATTTGGTTGACAGCCAACCACGTTCACATTGGCTATAATTTCGGCACTGTTTGACAGAGTTTGGCGACACACCAGATCCAATTATTGTATGCTAACGTGCTGTGTTACACATTAAAATTATTATGGGACCTGCTTTGTTTGTTTCCTGAAAACAATTCCATTTATAACCAATGTTTGACAGAAACCGAATAGGGTAGAAATACTTGTGAAGCTTTTGATAAATTGAATTAAATAAATTATTGATTTGCTCTTAGTAAAATTACTCAAGTTTTATTCATAATTAAAGGAGTTGTTTCAAAATGTATGAAGTCTGGGCCCAGTCCTTGTATACCATACTTAAAAATAAGGAAACATATTTTAAATAGTTCTCAACTGTCCAATTACTTTAAAATGGCTTTGTGAGCAGTTAACATACAAGAAATTGCAACACACAACAAAAAAACAGTCATGGCGGTTAGCTGTCATTTTTATTGATTAATGACGTTTCACATTTATAATTCTGACGTTCTGCGTCGATTTGTAGATAGCCAGGTAAACAAATAGGAAACAAATGGTGGTAAATTCAAAAAACGAAAGCAAGGTTGTTAAAAAGAACTCCAGAAACTAGAAACAAAACGAGACAAAAATACAGGCGAAAATACAGACGAAAATGACTGAAGTGACAGCTGACAGTTCTCTTTCTATGATCAATGGTCAATCTATGGTTTATAGAGTAGCAAAATCTGAGTGACGGCATGTTGAAAATCCATAAAAATAATTGTTAAACATCAATTTACTACCACAATAATATACATAGAAATTAATTAGGTATCTGTATTTTTCCCAGATACTACGGATTTTTCTCTTTTTTTGAAGTGGTGTACGTAGACCGGGCCCATTATGGAACATGTCCTTTATAAAAACATGCTACAAAATTCATGATAACATTGAAAACGCTTGAATAATATAAAAGAAAAAAAAAATAATTAATTAATTAATTTATTTATTTATTTAATTTTTTTTTATTTAATTTGTGTATGTATATCAGCTGTCTGACACCCATAGTACAGGGTCTCCCTAGTTTGGGGTCAGATGGCCGTGTGTGAAAATGTCCCCACATATTATTATTATTATTTTTTTTAAGCCTTCTTCCCACTACATTTTTCGGGACAACTTGAAACGAGTCTAGGTTTCAATTATCATAGTGTGTCAACTAGTTGTCAGCACGTGTATTCCTTGTATGTATGTATGTGTGTCATGTAAGTAAACCCATTAGCGTGCATCGGGGCCATGCATCGGCCACTACTGGGAACTCGATTGTTTGCACGTTGCACCACCAAATATACCGATCGCTATTCGTGACGATTGGTTGCTTACGTGTTGATTGTTTAAACAACGATTGTCATTTTGTACCCTTTACATTGTTGAAATAACTGTTACCTCCGTGTTTCCGTCATGTAACATCTTTCAGAACTTTGTTGTCAGGCTTCTACGTGACGTGGGGCTTTGATGTCACATTGAATAAAAAACCAAACATTTTATTATACATTTCGTGGGTTTCTTCGTACCTATTTAAAATTATTCTTGCAAAAATAATTTAATTGTCAGGTCTTTTGTAAATTGTACAGTTTAACAGTATTATCTCTAGACTTGCCTACATAATCCATATGCATACTTCCATACTTAATATTAAAAATGCGAAAGTAACTCTGTTACGCTTTCACGATGAAACGGCCGATCCGATTTTGATGAAATTTGGTAAGAAAATAGCTTGAAACCTGGGGAAGGACTTGTCATACTTTTTAATCCGCGACTTCGTCTGCATCCGCGATAACTGACATTAATGCGGACGAAGTCGCAGGCAAAAGCTAGTATGAAATGAAACTTGATAGGTATTATGATAAGTTAAGATAAATGTTATGTGAAACTTTAAAATTTTATATTCTTCCATCCATTCAATTATTTGATTGAAAACGAATGAATGCAAAACTTGCAACTTTCAAATGATGTTAGCAAATATCATAACAGATAACAACAACTTATCGTACCTGTTCCAAAAGTTTGAGTACCTAATTACAATTAAAAAGGATTAAGCATTCAGTATACGAAAGTAAAAAACAGGCAACATCTGACTGAAGTTTTCTAGTAGGCAGACGACGCAGTTAATGCCAGAAAAAGCCTTGCTCGACTGCACTATACAACAAAACAATCCCACTCTAAGTCATAGCCAGTTAAAATTGGATTGTGTAACGAGCGAGGCTAAACAATGTTTTTTTGGTGGGCGCAAGTGATGCGAAGTTGTCCGCCGGTCCGCGGAGCGCGTACAGTCCGCGCGGCGCGGTTGAAAGGCGCTCATCTCGGTTGAATAGCGGCCCAGCCCTCGCTCGCTATTTGCAGAACAATGCAGGCTTGATGTGCGCACGCCGCTACCGGGAAAGGGCGGAGGGAAAACGCGCGAAGTCGCCAGTCTCGGCCCGCAAGTGCGACCGGCCGCGCGCCGAAGCACGCACGACGCAAGCGCCCTGGCGCTCGACGCCACGCGCCGCGCTCGCCGCGGCGTTACGTTTTCCGAATCGACCGCAGACAGCAACACTGCCACCGTGACAGAATTTCAGTGTCAAAAGGTTGGTGACCCCACTCTACTCCAACCAAAATACCACCTAAACCCAAGGGTGCACAGCCTGGTTTACTTCCTCCCGCCCGCCTGACATCTGCTACTATGTGCAGTAGTAATTTCCTCGTGCGCCGCAAATGTCAAACGCTCTCGATTGAGTAGGAAATGTTGTTATGAGGGACTGATTTATTTCCCCATTACTGAGGTTTCAAAACTACCCATTGCCTATTTCAGGATTGATTGATTTGACGACTGGCCCGTCATAAAAAGGTAGAATTTATTACCCTTTTCCTATAATTTAAATGAATATCTATAGATTAATTTGAAGTTGGCTCTACGTAAATACTTTTGATAGATCAACTGGAGCTATTATTAAGTATTGAAAAAGTAATATAATTATTATTTCTGTAAGCCCAGACTCGTAAAAGGATATGCGCAGATCCAGGTGGACCGATGTCCTTGACACACTTAGGAAGGTAATGTCAGGGAACACAAGACAATTTAAAAATTATGACGTTATTATTTGGAGAACGGTAGCTTGTACACTATTTTTATGCATTGCGTAAACAAAGTATCATTATGACCGCTCAGCAACCTCTCGCTAATAACCGAATCTGAACCAACGATGATAACCGTGACGCGTCAGATTATTCAGCAAACTCTCACCCTACTTAATGAAAGATCATGACTTCGCTTCTTCGTAAACTTTTACCAGACTCTTAACGGTGTAAAAGGGGCTTACGATCCAATTTTAAACATTATCGATATACCCATCATCGATAGCATCCGAGATCGAATCGATGGTACACCGTAATACTTCAACTCACGTGTTTCTCAAGCTCGTAAAAAGAAATGGAGTACTGCGACCTATATATCGAGTCTTAAACTGAAATTAGATTGCGTTAATGCGTACAGTAGGAATATAAACTGCGTACCAAAACACGCCAAGGGATATGTCATGCCCCAGAAATAATAGCTCTAGCTCTGCCACGTACCAAACTTCAGATCGATGACATCATAGTGTGCAGTGACATAAGACATCATATTTAAATGCACATAATTGTGAAATTAGAATAAGACGCAATTTGCGTGAGAATTGAGCTAATGGTTGGTTTTGTAGGTGCCATTGAGGAGTAATTATTGGACCCAAGGGTACAACGAAGTGTGTCTCATTATCTTCGCAGTGCTGTCAACTACTAGACAACACAAAAGTCAATAATATTTAATACGAAAACAGAATAACATGTAATAAATAAATGCCTAAAGCATTAAGTCCGCGTTTGTACCAATTTGCATAAAGTTTAAATAACTAAAGATAACAACACCACGTAGAAATAGAATTCACTAGACTATTTAAAATTGAGCAACGGTATTTTAGTTTTCAGCGGCATTACAAAACCCAAAAGGTCTCAACAAAGCCTTAATTATTATCTTTATACTAATGTTACGTATTTTTGATGTTGATTAATATAATTTGTTCCTGCATCGAATAGCTACAGCTTTTTGATTATTGATATTATCAAACGTTTTTGCCAAAAGATTTCCTATAACTTTCCAGTATTTAATAAGTTTGTACAGTATTAAGTTTACAAGGTTTAATAGCATATTATAGTGTGTTGTGCCAAAACCTATCAGTCAACTTGTAATTAATATATTATTTTAGGCTGTCAATGATATTATTAGTGTGGAGCGCGGTATCTTTAATTAATAGGTAAATACCCTCTATTAGCTGTATGACGGAGCTTATTGGCATTCCGCAATTTTTAATTAAAAATCATTTAAAATAATATATTTCGTCAAATTATTTCTCACATTGCGTGACGGAAAGGTATATAATGACACTTACTGTGTAGATATGGGTCAAATGTTCAAATAAAAAGTCGAGTTTCAATTAAGTAAAGTAAATAAAAAATACACCATTAATGTATTGTTGCATGGAAAGGTACACGCGATATGTGGTGTTAACCAAATTACTCGGAAAATAATTGTTTACACGTCATGAAAATGTATAGCAGATCTTGAAGGGGAACTAAGTTACTTTTTTCCTTTGTAGGACGTCTGAATGGAGTTGTTTGCGTGAAGCAAGGCAATAGTTTCTATTAACGTTCAAAAGATGTAAATAATAATACAATACAAGCCTATTATCGTCCAACTGTTGTAAGGCCCTCTTTTCATGAAGAGGCTTTAACCGACAGGTAACGTTTGCTCCAGGGGGATTATCAATTTCAGACTTATATTTAGAATAAGCCAGCTTAGATTAGCAGGTTAACTTACGACGGTTTTCTTTTTCCTTGACCACTGTCAAGGAAAAAGAAAACGAAGATGTCCAAGATAAATTCAGAAAATACATAGTTAATTAAAAATTCTACTTACAAGGTATCGAACCCTAATGCGTTAGAGGCGCCTCTGCTAATATATTTTTAGATCACGACATCACAAAATATATTGAAGTAATCAAAATTAATTATCTTGCAACTTTATTTATCAACCAGATATAATTTTATCATAGGTTAACTAGCTTAGCAGATATTAACACAGATTTGATCTCAACTTATCTTAGTTTTATGGTAAGTACCATGGAATCTACCATAAAATAATATTATTAACTCATATTATTTCGAGAGCCACTCATTAAATAAAACAAAATACATAAAACAGATCGCGTAGGATTCTCACAACGCGTTCCAACGAAATTTTTGTAAATAAGGCCTATTCAAGTTCCATTATTAAAGCATTGGCGTAGGCTGGCCTGACCAGTGATTATAATGGTTCAGCCATACAATTATGAGCCTTGGAGCGTTTTTGTAGAGTTCGTTATTCTTTGAGGGGTGGAATTAAAGGGAAGATCAACAGGCAGGTGAATAAAACGCTTTGAAAATTCAGGCTCCGCTTTTCAACAAGCCTGCAAGTTTTATAAAGGTCTGGATTAAAAAATCTAGGCACAGTCCGTCTCTACTAACTTATTTACCATGAATGAATTCTCTGCTCAAAGGTCGTAGGCGTCGTACGCTTGGGAGGTTTGAGCAGAGAATGAATTCTAAGTTGTGCTAGGATTTATACTCGGATGGATGAGATATTTCTCTGTCTCTCACAGATTCCAGGTCGTTTAATTTAATGACTTTGTTGGCAAGGAATTTAATGTTAGTTGTAGACTGTAAATGTAATAGTGTGTACTTTAAAGTTACTCTTTGTAGACTTAGGTTATTTAATAGCACTGTTCACGTGTATTTTACGCGTATCTTATTTAGGTAGACTTGAATTGGTAGCCACCGAGGATTTGCTAAAAAGTACAAAACATTGTTGAATTTTAATAGATCTACTTCACCGTCTATTTTTATTTCAATCAATACTTTTGACCACTACAATATTTAACACAACTGAAAAAAGCAATCTCGGCCTCGGCCGTTATATTCCTGTCGCTTTGCCGGGTCCGTCACCCGTCCTTTATTTTATATACGTGGGTAGCTTAGAGGTAACCCAGACTTATTTATGTCGCACAACACATCCCTTTGAAGTATCGGAGTACCCAGACAGACGCCCCATAGCAACCGTACCACTTCCATGCCTTTTATTTTTAATTTTTCGGTGCCGTCAAATTAGCCTTTGATACTACTTCATTAAAAACGTAAAGATTAAAGGAATGTTGACAAGAAGTTGATGTCATGTAAATGAAGATGTGACCGTTAAAACCGTGATGTTTGTTAAGGATATAGACATAAATGTTCATGTTTATAATGATAAATGCAGCAGTGAACTTAATAACAGAAAATCATAGTTCTATTCCTGAAAAGCTTTGATAATTATAGTGACATGGACACGACTATAAATAGAATAGTTGTGGTTATAAATTGTATAATTAAATATGAGAGCAAGATGTCAGTCCCAATGTTAGATGTATTATGAAAACTAAATTATAATCATTGCAATTCGATCTAGGAAGATGTGTTGATGATAGTTCTTGTGGGAATAGTATTGGAGACGTTTCAATATAACTCGGTGAAATGAGCAAGTTAATTGGTTGAGTGGAGTGTAAGCGTTCACGGGCGAATGAATTCCAATCGAAGTAAACAACAGACTTCTGTAAAGTATAAAGTTATAGCTTCAATAACTCAAGAGTAACAATGCAAGTTTGCAAAGAAAATAAGTCGAAAAGATTGACCAAGATGTTGTTAATAAATTTAAAATTATCCAAGTTACGTCAAAAAAGCAGATGGAGGTTAATATTTCTAAAAACAGCGGAGATATAATATAAAACCAACCCTTTTAAAGCTTCATACGTATCTTAAGCTGCTTAAGAATAAAACTTCTTTTGATATCATAAATATACTCCCAGCCCCTTCTAAAGAAATCTTCCCATAAAATCGAATATTCGCTAAGACTGCAATGGAGTACGCCGTAAGGCATGAATTTCAATAAATTATTTATATTCCAGTAACGACGTATACCATTAGGTGTTAATACTATTAATAGTCAGGAAGTTTAGAATGGGCTTGATCATAAACAAATACTATCTGATGGACGTGAAACACAGGGCTGACACACATTTGCGTTTCTTAGAAAATTTGGTTTATTAATAATGAGCTCGACCTACCAATGTTCTTTAGAGTTCCGAGTCCGACATTTAGTATATTTGGGTTATAATGCTTCCATTCAAAGATGGAATGGAAGAAAAATACGGACTGTTATTCGGTTACCTGCCTACGCAAGCATATTAGTAATGGAAATAGGTTGCCATGTGTGTAGGCGATGGGTGGGCAACCTGTCTCTGAATACTGTTGCGATATTAAAGCCCAGTTTGTAGACGACTAATCAATTTGAAATTCTGTGAAGCAATAACATTTTAAGCAACGGGGCCATCTTGTAATCAATGTTGTTTTTAGTGGGAATAATAACTAAATAGAATGTGATAGAGATGGCACAAAGAAAAATCCTCTTGAGCAAGCTTGCAGAATCTGGCACAGACACAAATTTATGCAAACTATTAAAATATTGTATGAAAACTAATAAAACTACACAGATTTAGCATAGCAGATGATACCGTTTGACATTTGACCTATTTCCAAGTGAATTTATTTTATTTAATAGGTTGGGGAAAAAGTCTTATCGCGTTATAGTATGTATGAACTTGTAATAAAATCTCTTTGGCTATACTATTTGTATCTGGCTGGTTTTGATATCACTGAAAGTTTAAGTTTTAAAGAATATAATTCTAAATTCAAATTAGGAAAATGTGTGATTTGTATTTGTTTTTCGTACTGTCAAGATGAGTGAATCTAATGAAGAAATTCGATACATTTATTTACTGTAGTAAATAATTGTTGCATTTTTACCTTTTTTGTAAAAAAGGTAAAAATGCAACAATTATGGACCTATTGCAGTGTCTGTGAGAGTAGCACAAATTTGGTTTAAGCGTGTTCAACCCGGAAATTTTGATGTCAAAGATGCACGTCGCTCTGGTCACCCTATTACGGATAAAATGGATGCCATTTTTAAAAAAAGTGGAGCAAGATCGGCATATCAGTAGTTACGACGTAGCTGAACAACTGGGAATTGACCACAAACAGTTTTGGCGCATTTGAAAAATGGGTGCACAAAAAAGCTCGATATTTGGGTACCTCACGAGCTCACTGATAGAAACCTAGTGTACTCATTTGTGATTCTTTATTACGACGTAATGAAACCGAACCATTTTTGAAGAAGCTGATAACTGTTGATGAAAAGTGGATCACGTACGACAAGAACGTGCGAAAAAGGTCGTGGTCAAAGGCCGGTCAGGCTTCACAGACTGTGGCGAAACCCGGGTTAGCTCGCAACAAGGTGATGCTGTGTGTATGGTGGGATTGGAAGGGCATTATTCATTACGAGCTGTTACCACCACGCAGGACCATCGATTCTGAACTCTACTGCGAACAACTGATGAGATTAAAGCAAGAAGTTGAGAGAAAGCGGCCGGAATTAATCAACAGAAGTGGTGTGGTTTTTCATCATGATAACGCTAGACCTCACACATCTTTAGCCACTCAGCAAAAATTAAGAGAGTTTGGCTGGGAGGTGTTAATGCATCCGCCGTATAGTCCTGACCTTGCACCTTCAGATTTCCATCTGTTTCGGTTAACATCACGGTATTTTGATCAGAAGTCCCAAAATTTCTATAGCAAAGGGATCATGTCCCTAACCTACGATAACTTTTTGCCATCTGATGGCAAAAAGTTATCCAACAAAATGGTATCTACATACTTTAGTTAGTAAACTATATTAATTTTTTTTTTTAATTTTCTTAAAAAATGCGAAGAAACTTTTTCCCCAACCTAATATTATTTTTTTCAGAATTTTATGGAATCAAAGAAAAATTAGTTTTATCGGATATGTTTCCCATGTATCTCAATCAACAAGAACAAGGGTTATAATGTAAATGATTTACGGTGTTTTTTTCCTGTAGTTTGTTAGCGACCGGACTGTTTCACGTTAGCCTTGTCCAAATATTGACCTTTCTCTACTGATTTGTTACACTTTCATGGTTTGATTCAATTCTCTGTTGCTGAATGGTACGCTACTGCGTCATATTATAGATAAATAATATTTGCAGCTGTGTCATATTTGTCCTCGTTTTATTATTTTGCTCTACTTTTTCTAATTAAATCTCCAGCGACGAGTTATAAGATCATTCAATTACTTGTTTTCACTCTAGTTTTGCACTACGAGTACACCGTGGTTTACTGTTCTTTATTAGCAGCAATGTTGTTTATGTCTACTCACTCTTTGACTTCATATTTCAATATTCGGTGTAGGAAATACGAATAGATGTTTTGCATTTCACTCTCCAATGCGTTTTGTTAAATTTTTAGTTTGTTCACGTTTCCCTTTGATAGCATCCATTGCTGTTTTGATTTGCAAAAGCAATCTGACTGATTTTATATGAGAACTTTTAATTCAAGACTGCTTATAGAAACGAATGGTTACATAATTGTAATACGCTTTTATTGTATGCACATGGTGTTGTTTGTGTTTGATTATCCAACATTCTTTTTGTTAAATAAAAAAATCTTAAATCTTACTTCGTTTAGACGCAGTATGTCCAATTCACAAAATGTCCAGCGCTCGTAAAATGTCCAATTAGCAGAATATCCAGTTCGCAGAATGTCCAATTCGCAGAATGACCAATTCGCAAAATGTCCAAATCGCAAAATGTCCAAAGCCCGGTCGACGGAAATGGAAATGATGAGGGAAATGGAAACCAACCATGAAAACAGGGCTGTTTTGCGGAGCTCCCATTTCTGGGTGGTTTAAAAAATCCACGAAGGAACCACAAACGCACTTCCAAGTCGGGGTGCAACGTTGTCACTCCATCAAGTCAAAGTCTTAAACAGTCAAAAATCTGAAAAAACCGTCAATAGTACTTTCGACTAAACAGGTTGGTCGAATCTAGTTTTATCTGGAATCAGTTAGTCAAAACAACTTTTGACTGAATTTGTGAAAGAGCAAACGCAGCAAACTGAGAACTTGGGACACCCTGGCTCGGACAGGTTAAATTAGAATGAGTCGGAAACCTAGAAATAACCTCCGTCGACCGGGCCTTGAAAATTTTGCGATTTGGACATTGTGCGACCGTTAGACATTTTGTTAATTTGGTCATTTTGCGACTGCTGGACATTTTACGCCTAAACGGGTCAAATTACTAATTATTATTATTATTATTATTTTCAGCCTATATTATACTAATGAAATTAAATAAAGTTAATAGGTTGTTACCTAGAACCTATTAACTTTATTGATTATATTTTTAAGTTAACTCATGTTCAAGAAGTCTCAAATAGTCGTTAAGCAAGTTACTCTAAATTATTGCCTCCATGATAAACAAATTCTAAAACCAGAATATAACATAGAAAATCATTCAAATTAGAATACGGGCATTACCTTCGTGAAGGCTCACACAAATTATGGCATCTTCGATCTAGTTGTTATGCAAATGCCCAAAGCGATCCAGCAAACACGGTAAATTACATTATCGGTGACTGGTGGCAGTGCCAACTCAGGCTTGACGGCTTGTTGCCAAGCAGTATGTTCTGTCTTGGATTGCTTACAAGCCAATGTACTAAAGGAAACTTTGTTTAGTTAAATTAAAGTGTCGTCGAGATACATTATATGTTAATTCGTTAATGGCGTGTTTAAGTTAATCTTCTGTGGTTTTATATTTAACATTTATCTCCGATTTATATGTTTTGTGTCTTGTTTTCGGTTTAGCCATAATTTGGTTGTGTTTGTAGTTTTCACAGTATATAGTGTATAGTATATATACATTTTCAAATAAACTTATTTGTACTTATTCCATTCCGTACAAAAAGTCCACGCGAAAGCCCTTTCGTGCCCACCTTTGATCTTATCACACATCAGTGTCCAGGCTTTTTGCTGGCTATGGAGATCGTTATCAGTGGCAGCTGTTGACACAGCCATTTAACCTGTCCTTTGTTGATGGCGAGCCAAAAGGCCGAGCAATCTCATAATACTACGGCCCACCTGGCTTCAACTGAGTTCTGATGTGCTGAATCTTTTATTTTTATTGGGAGAGTCTGTACAATATATTTTTAAACTAAGTTAAATATATTCTGGCATGTTTTTATCAAGACGTTGTTCAGCTGATGGCTCATGTTCAATTTTACAAACTACATTAATTTTAGCTTTGCTTGAATTAAGTTTCCTCGAAAACCACACGCGCCTCTGTTCTTTCATCTACTTACAACGAATTAACAAAAGTTAGATACTGAATCCCATCCCACTTGTCTGTTTCCAGTCTCGCGTGTAATCCGAACACTGCTGTAATTAGAACAACATGATTAACAGAATTGAGAGCAGTTCCTCCATTTCTGGAGCAAAGTGTAAAGAAAATTAATTTCCTTGCTTTAGTTGGAAAACGTGACGCGTCATGCAGTGGCAGTCAACCTAGTTTTATTTCCGGTTTACTGGTTGCCTATTTGTGCACGGATATAGGATAAGACCTACTTGTTGTATCTGACAACAGTTTCAGACACAACAAGTAGGTCTTATCCTATATCCGTGCACAAAGTGGAGATTACCTATTGCATCAATTCCTTCTCACACAGTGATGTGTGAGGAGGAATTGATGCAATAGGCAATCTCAATTTTATGATAGACTTCAGTTCGATGGTATGTAGCAAGCTGTGGATAAATTTTCATTTTTGCATTAACAAGAGTTTGTACTATGTTATTACTTTTGGATTTTGTCTAATCTGAAGTAGCGGCGACGGGTCCGAATAAATAAATATTATGAATTATCTTGAAACCTCTTACTTGCAAATTTTACAGCCCACATACTTACCTTCTAAAACGTACATAGGTATATCCTTGAAACAATCCGAAGGTCGTGCAAATATTTGTTTCACGTGCGTAGTTAGGGAGTGCCACTAGTATAGTTCTAAGTGATTTATGTGCATGTTGGTCAGCTTAGTGCCATTGCCTTTTACCATTATTTTCTTTGTCTACAAACTTTCTTCTTTTATAGTCTATGTATTGGCTAAGCCCGTATTAGCAATTCACTCTGACCTCTCAACCGAAGCTTTATAGCGTGGTTTTATACCTCTTAAAATGTTGCTTTAAATCTTAAAAAATGTTTAATTTTGTCTGTGAAATTGTGTTTAAGCTTTCTACTTTGGGGAGTTTCTCTTGGAAATATGCTAATGTTACATTCAGAGTTGGGAAAGATACGTGGAATGGAATGGAACCCCCAAATGTTAAAACAGGTGACCACGTGACATTTCGGCTTCTTTGTCGCACTTAGAGACCATGATATAGTGTTATCTCACTCCGTCACACGAACTTATTGCTTTTAGGCACTCTCGCTAAGTAATTGACTTTACCTGTTGATATATTCTGTTACACGTGTGTGACTACACGGTTTCCATTTCATTTTGAGAATGTCAAAGTTCTCGCCGCGGGTAGTAAGTGCCCTTTCCTCAGAAAAATATTTGTATCAAGCATGATCAAAAACTTGTTGTATGTCTTCATTATATTTCCTCCGGCAGTTGGGCCATATCGTTACAATTTATAATATACAGATTTCTTAGTAAACTGCTGACGGCTGTACAACAGGCTGTTTCGCCCTATCCCAAATGTTTACACTGTGGCTACGGTAGCCTAATATTGTTCCTTCAAGTATGACCCAGTTTTTAACCTATGTAACGTATATAGGTATATTAATCGTCTATTTTAGAGAGGTATGGGCGTCGCGTCGTTAAATTTAAAATTGTTTAACTACACGTTCATGGTTACGGTGGAACATAAAATTGTAATAAACTGCGTGAATCACTAAACATTGTTTGTTTGCTTGAAGTTTATTAGAAACTAAAAAAAATACCAGGACTCTAGGGCAACCACAGAGCTTCATCATTCCAGCCGAAAGACGTCCACTGCTGGACATAGGCCTCCCCCAAGAAATGGGGGGGGGGGGGTTGCCATTATCGCCACGGTTGGCAGGCGGGTTGGCGATCGCAGTATGGTTGCTTCAAAGGCACAGAGAACGCTGCTGCCCATTCTCTAGTGAGTCCTTTAGTGGCGACTAAGGGACTCACCAGACTCTTACGACACCCACGGGAAGATATGGGATGGTGCTATTCTTTATGTCCGACACCATACGGACACAGACATTACAATTTTGAATTTGCAATACCTATGTTTTAGATTTTTATATTATTCTGATATTTAAGAAACTCTTTCAAATAATATCATCTCTTGGTAAAATAACTATACTTCAAATTAACTGAAGTAAAACAAGTGAAGGAAGGCGATACACGCAATACCTAATAGTAAACTTTAAAGGCAACACCATCTCTTTACACAAAGCTACAGACCGGCAGAATGCTTACATAAAGGAAATCAATTAGCAAGAGAATACAACCATTTAGAAAGCAAGCATAAAATTACTGACTACTCATATATTTCTGACTATTTTCTCACAACTATAGAATGAAGAAATACAAATAAAACGAACCGCGAATTGTTCCAACGTTCGCACACTTAAAGCTGAAGAAAAGAGCTGTAACAAAAAGGCTTCGTCTTAAGTACTGTGATGCAAGTGTGGAACTTGTGAGTATGAATCCTGTTACATAGCGCGTACACAAACCTGAAGTAAATTATCGTTGTTTTTATATTATGCGGATGACGAAGAATCTTTATTACCTTCGTTATCACTTCAATATTTTCAAAATTAATCAGCAGATCATTTTTTTGTCAAAATTTGCTAAGACGACGTTTTGCTTCCAATACAAAACAAGTTATTTTCTCGTAAGATCAGCAAAAGTAAAATAAAACCTTTACATGAAGACGCTATTGTAAAATAACGATCAACAAATCTTTTTCCCGGTTTTGAACAGTTTACAATCGCTCGAAGATGTTAAATTATTAATAGAAAATCAATATTAGTTTAACAGTTGAATATTTACTACCATTTTGTAAAATTTTATAGCTTGTCTTATTTCTACTTCAAGCGCTTTACTGTTTAAGTTCACAAGTCTTGCTTTTACTGTGCAAAAGAGATAACAAAAAAGTCTTCCTTAAAATGTAAATTGGAACAATTAAGTGCTCCTTCATTTACATAAATAGGCAATTACTATGTAACTAGTATGTTGAGGCTGCAAACCTAGGTAGGTGTTCTAGAGTATTATTCGTGAGTTGCGGAGCTCTTACGAAGATAACAGTAGGAACTATATAATATTATTTATATGATGGTGGACATTATAAATCTAAGAAAGAAGTATACATTGTAATAATTATAAAAATTAAAATAATTATTAAAATGTTACCTTACATTATAATTAGATTAAGTATTAGTTTGCATGTATATATTAGCAGTCCTTCAAATATATGTTTTGCTGTGTGCCCGACAGGGTCCACGATTGTTACAACAAAAAAATGTTTACCAACTTACCACCTAAGAAAATACATTGTAGAATGCATTAAATTGAGTATAATTGAGTATTGAGTATTATCTGTGGTGAATATCGTTCGAAATATCTTCCTGGAACTTTAACAAAAATATAAATGAATAAAAAAGTTTTCTTTGAAATCTTTTTCAATTTTTTTGAAGTGAAAACTTCTTTAGCGGCGTTGAGCACTTTTTCTGTAATGGGTATAAAATCTTAAACTCGCGTCAGGACACGTGACCTGATCGAAAAAGCGTAAGACGGATGGAGAGTAGAGTAAAATAATTGTAATAGTTTTAAAGTGTTAAATTTTTAATGTAATATAAATTGTCATGTTTGTGTACGATAGCGCAATAAATGAATATTGTATTCTACCACATAAATGATAGTACTTTTATACTGATTAAGCAATTGGTGCAAAATTATTCCCTAACCATTCCAAAATATCAAACATGCTCAACGTTAATAATCAAGTTTTTACTTCTGCCGGCACTCCCGGAGTGCAACCCGTCTTTTTTTTTTATTAATAAGTTATTATAATTATGGCAATTCAAACAAGATAGCGTTTCCTAAGTACTTTGATTCACGTTCTTCTTCTGAAGAAGGTAGCCGGTGGTTGCTGGATGCGGAAAGCAGAGGACCGGAAAAAAATTGCGTTTCATGGAGAACCTTATGTCCAACAGTGGACCTCTGTAAGTTGAAGTGATGATGATGACGTTCTTCAGCTAATAAGGAACGAACCATCTTGTGCTCTTTTAGAAACGCACAGTTTTTCACAAACCCTCATGAAATATTGCTTAGTGAAATCTAATTTCCTGAAGCAAATCTAGATGTTGTAATAATATAATATAATATTAAGGTCGCTATACACATAAACGGTCTCATACGGTTCGGTATTTTGATTACACCGGTATTATAGGTTGTTTGAGGCCGTATAGGCCGACCCGCTTTAGTGTACTGAATAGCGACCTTTACCTACAGATATCATCAGTCTTACAAAACCCGCAGATAAACTCTATAATTTTCACAGAAACTATAAAACAGTAAGTAAATAGATAGACAACAAAATAAATGATAGGTAACAGAAGCTAAGGCTATTAATCAAAATTTAATCTTGACTGTAACGTTATGGGCAGTGCATGCAGGCTTGCAAGAAACCGATTAAGATACGAACCTAATTCTTCGATAAAAGTGTGAATAGGTACCTTTAGTTAAGAAGAAGAAGACTGTTTACTTTCACAGTTGGTACCTATTAGTTAGTAACTACCTAATATCAAAGATTTTTTAAATCAATCATTGCTCACGCTTTCTTTATTTGAAAAGAGACGTTTGCCCTGCAGTGAGATGATAATAGGCTGGTATTATTATGATTATTATTCGTTAAAATAATTAATTATCATCATCAACCTTCTTTCGACTGGGTGAAACAATTTTGATGATTATTTGAAAGCTGGCGCTTCCCGTGTGATCCCATATAAATTTTAACGAAATTGATCCAGCGCTTTTTGAAAATATCAACAAAACCCATAAATTTTACATAGACGAGGTTATTCTTTCCTCTTTCCTCAATCTTTAGAGTACTTTTAATCTCTGTTTTAACTGTTTTGCCGTTTCTTAATGGATTTGGATGAGAAGACGGCACTAAAAAGCGGAAAATAGAAAGCTTTTAAAATGCCTTTAAAAACTAAAAACTGCAAAATAACTTTAGCACAGAACACACGTGCCTTTAGTTTCGGAAGTCGGTGGCAATACAAAACAACAAACGGAACAAAGCCATCGACTTTCGAAACTAAAGTCATGTGTGTTCTGTGCTAAAGTTATTTTTTACTTTTTAGTTTTTTTTGCACGTCGATTTCTCTATCAAATTATAATAAAACTACTATTATTTATTAGCACTCGTGTCCAGTTACTGAAACAACTGTTATTAATGTTTACATTTTACATTTTATTAAGACAAATTAGGCCAAGTCTTAAGAGCAATATGTTTGGATCGAATTCCTCAACCTTGGCGGATGCTAGTTAGATTTGGATCATAAACTGTCAGTGCTAACGATGTGGTGTCATGTTACATGTGGACACACTAGGGCCTTGCTCTGGTTCCTCTTTTAATAAGACTAGGTAGACTATATTATATCTACTACATTTATTTGCAGCTTGTCCCTGGTTTCTGAATCCTTATTTTATTTGAGCAGGTGTTGCAAAATCAGTACCTACTATCTAAGATTTCCCAAAATATCCTTGACAATGTTGAATAAAGTTGTGTTTTTGAAGATGATTTTTAGAGTGAGAGCAAGAGTAATTATAATAATAACAATAAGGAGAACAAAGTTTTGCAAGTCATGTGTCTGTATTAAAATATTCTGCTATTAAAGTTTCAACTGAATTGTTGTCAAAATTGACTTGTTGCTCTGACTGAATTGTTTACTGTACAGTTTTTAGGGTTCCGTAGCCAAATGGCAAAAAAACGGAACCCTTATGGATTCGTCATGTCTGTCTGTCTGTCCGTCCGTATGTCACAGCCACTTTTTCCGAAACTATAAGAACTATACTGTTGAAACTTGGTAAGTAGATGTATTCTGTGAACCGCATTAAGATTTTCACACAAAAATAGAAAAAGAACCATAAATTTTGGGGGTTCCCCATACTTGGAACTGAAACTCAATTTTTTTTTTTTCATCAAGCCCATACATACCCGTCTATGGATAGGTCTTCAAAAATTATATTGATGTTTCTAATATATTTTTTTTCTAAACTGAATAGTTTGAGCGAGATACACTTCCAAAGTGGTATAATGTGTCCCCCCCCCCCCCCCTGTAACTTCTAAAATAAGAGAATGATAAAACTAAAAAAAAAAATACATGATGTACATTACCATGTAAACTTCCACCGAAAATTGGTTTGAACGTGATCTAGTAAGTAGTTTTTTTGAATACGTTATAAATCGTAAACCGCAATTTACTATTAAAACATCGATCAAAGTTACAACGAACTACAAGAACTTTTATATTATGTTACTTGCTGCTACGGAACCGTTCATGGCCGCTTTTTTTAATTCGTTTTGCTTCCCATTACACTATTGGTAGTGTACAGTGTCATTAATTGACTACTTAATTTTTCTAGGGTATTTTAATGCGTCAGGGATATCTCATTAATGCATGTTATCTGTGTTTAGAGACTTAGCATTTATTTGTCTTAACTTTACTTGATCTATGAGGGATCTTTGTCTCTTCAAAATGAGAGGGGGGTGTGTTTCCGATACTCTCTCACAGCATAGCAAGTCTATTCATAGCAGACCACTATTGATAAACGACAGTAGACTAAACAGACAGACATTAACTTAATTTGACGGTATGTGAATAGTTTGCAAAGACCATTGACCGGGTGACCCCATTTCATTATATCGATTGTGTCGTCGTCCTTATGTGGTGCATTAGGAATGCCTACTCATACATCATGCTCGGTCATAGCTGCGATTATCTATTATTTTGCATTGAGCTCATTAAGATTTTAGTAGGTATGTACCTACCTAAAACCTTTCACTGAACTATTGCAAGCTTTATAAACACAGAATTTTCTACGAGTCTACGCCAACAAATCAACTTCAAACTTATCCTGTTACCTACATCAAACTGTATCTATTACTTTTTCTCTCGATTCATTTGTCACATAGACACAAAGTCAAAGTCAAAGTCAAATCATTTATTTCAATTAGACCATTATAAGGCACTTTTGAACGTCAAATGAGAAAAAAAAAATTGATTCTAGGTGCCCATTCCAAAAGGTAGTTTTGTATGGAGAAGAATGGGCAAGAAACTCCATACTTACTCTTTTAAAAACGATGTTAACAATATTTGCATTTACAGGAATTATATAATTATACGTGAATACGATGTACCTTGCATAAAAACACTAGGTATTTGAAAGTGTGTACAAAGTATCACAGATTAAGGAATGACAGACTAAGTTATATGTACATAGATACACAGTGTTCACATATTACATATTACAATTAATGTTGAAACAGTAGACGACCACTCCTTATATTTTAACAAACAATGAATCAGTATGTGAGCCTGAGCAGTGTATAAAAAAAGAGTCAAATATATATATGTACATATTTATACTAAGTATGAAATTAGGTATTTTAAATTAGCAATCGGTTCGATTTTGTCTAGACTGTCGATCGTCCTATGGAGCTAGACCAGCATGTTTCCAAGCATTCTTATCTTGAATATAGTCCTCTAGATTATAATAAGCTTTTTTACAGAGTGTACTTTTAATATATGATTTAAATTTTGTTTCACTTAGTTGTAATATATCACTAGGAATTTTGTTGTAGCACTTAACACAGTACCCCATAAAAGATGTATGGACTTTAGACAATCTAAAATATGGTTGAGCTATTTTGTCCTTGTTTCTAGTATTAAAGTCATGTCTATCACTTACTTTATTAAACATATGTAAGTTTTTTCTTACATACATAATATTTTCATGAATAAATTGGCAAGGCACTGTCATTATATTAATATTTTTAAATAGTTCCCTAAGAGATTCGCGGCGACGTAGATTATAAATGGCTCTGACAGCTCTTTTTTGTAAAATAAAAACGGATTCAATGTCAGCAGCCCGACCCCACAGTAAAATACCATACGACATAATGCTGTGAAAGTAGCCAAAATAGACCAAACGCGCAGTTTCTACATCTGTTAACTGTCTTATCTTTCTAACAGCATAAGCCGCGGAGCTTAGTCGCCCCGCAATAGATGTTATATGGGGTCCCCATTGTAATTTCTCGTCTAGCGTGATTCCTAGGAAAACCGTTTGACTAGTAAATTTCAGTTTCTCTCCATTAAGTATGATGTCACATTTACTATTCCTAACATTTGGTAAAATGAATCGAATACATTTGGTTTTTTTTTCATTAAGTACCAAATTGTTTACCGTAAACCAATTTTGAACCTGAAGAATAGCGTCATTTACGTCGTCTAGATTTTGTGACCGTCTGTTTATTTTAAAAATCAATGATGTGTCATCGGCAAATAACACCATTTTTGGTTGATTTTGAAACAATTGGGGTAAATCATTTATATAAACTAAGAATAGAAATGGACCCAATATTGAACCTTGAGGAACGCCCATAGTCGTTTCAGACCCCAATGAGTTCACGCCGTTAACCTGTACTTTTACCCGTCTATCCCTCAGGTATGACCTTAGTAAATTAAGAGATGTTTTACTAACCCCGTAGTGCTCCAGTTTCAGCAAAAGTGTCTCATGGTCAACGCAATCGAACGCCTTTGAGAGGTCGCAAAAGATTCCAATGGCATCTTGTGATTCCTCCCAGGCGCTAAAAATGTTCTTTATTAGGGTGACACCGGCGTCAGTTGTACAACGCCCTTTGGTGAAACCATACTGTTGTTCATGAAAGATGGAATTTTTATTAAAGTGACGCAACATTTGATTGAGCATTAACTTTTCAAACACCTTGCTGAGAACTGGCAGAATCGACACAGGCCTATAATTGTTGGGGTCTTTACTATCACCGGATTTGAACAACGGTACTACTTTACTGTGTTTCATCAGATCCGGAAAGACTCCTTGGTCTACACTGGTGTTAAATATAAGAGCTAAATAGGGTGCAATCGTTTCGATAATAGATTTACAGACTTTTACAGACATTCCCCAGAGATCTTCTGTTGATTTAATTTTAAGATCTTTAAAGGCTCTTATAACAGCCTGGGGGTTTGTATGTTCAAACCTAAACTCCGAACGGCATGCCTTAACATTCTTCCTAAGTAAGGCAGCAGAGAGCGCGGGAGAGGAATTTAAAGCTTCAGTAGTTTTAATGGGAATATTTCCAAAAAATGCTTCAAATTCCTGAGCTACTTCTATATCTGAATTTATGGGGCCATGTGCAGTCTCTAAATTAAATTCAGTATTACGCTGTTTTTTCCTACCTGTTTCATTATTTATTATTTGCCAAGTAGTTTTTATTTTGTCATCAGCTACTTTTATTTTATTTCTAATATAAAGGGATTTGGCTATTTTGCAGACACTTTTAAAAAGTTTTGAATATTTCGCAACATACTGATGAAAGCTTGTATTCATTACATGTTGCTTTAGACCATAAAGTTCAAAAAGTTTTTCCCTGCTTTTACGAATACCTGGAGTCGCCCAATCGCTAAATAAGAACTTTGTGCAAATACTTTTAGTCTTTAGTGGAAATGTGTCATTAAATTGCGTGTTTATTAGTGAAAAAAACTCAGCGTAGAACTCATTTGGGTCATCTATATTATTAAAGCAATGAACACTTAGTTTACTTTCCAATGAACTATTAAATTTATCTAAGTTTTTACATGTAATTGGCCTAAACCTTATTTGAATTTTTTGTAAAGGAATGTAGGCGCAAAACGTTATTGTCTGTCCACTATGATCAGATGGTAGCTTATTTATAATTTCTTTATGTAAATAATCACAATTACAAAATATATTATCAATACAAGTGGCAGAAGAAGCTGTCACTCTGGTTGGTTCCATAAAAACATTTGACAAATTAAATGACCTAAAAAGACTCAATAATCTGATACTACTGGAGTTGTTTTCTAACAAATTAATATTAAAGTCACCACATATGATGATTGATTTACTACTAGTACTAATTTTTTTCAACACATCTTCCATTACAGAATCAAATGTAGATAAATTCTGGTAAGGGGGGGGTCTGTATACACATACTATAATATGCTTATCCAGCTCAACACAGGACAATTCAACAGTATGTTCTACTGATAATCCAACGATGTCTTTTCGTTCTTTACACTTAATAGAATTTTTAATTAATATTAATGACCCACCATGTATCATATGTTTTCGGCTAAAATGGCTAATTACACAATAATTTTCATAATTAATAGACATCACTTGATTATCTTTTAGCCAATGTTCTGTTAAACAAATAATATCATATTTGGTTATTTCTAAGAACATTTCTATTTCAAGTAATTTGGAAAAGCAACCTTGAATATTTTGATTAAATAATTTTAAAGTATGTTGCTTTCCTTTATTTGTTAGGTTGCCAGAAGTTACCTTTTTATTATTCAATAATAATAAATGATTATTTGAAGGTGTAACTTCTGTTGTCTCACAACTTAGTTTAAAGTGTTATCCGGAGTGACCTCCACAACTACATTTGAAGAGTTCATAGTCCCTGTTTGTGATCCAGCAGGAAGAGAATACCCTATCTGACTGGTTGTGGCATCTAAGGATGTTGGCATTGTAGGTGGACCCTCCTTCGTACTATATGAAGATTCACAAAAATGTATCCCTATGTTGTTAGTGCAACTAGACAACATAAGTTTGTCACTTAACCTACAGTTTGTTATATTATTATTAGCTATAACCATGTTAATATTATATGCTATCAACATAGCAATTACATGTCTACATTCTCCAGACAGAGATAAAGTTCTCTGAGTTAACTTAAAACCACTAATAAAGTTATTAGTGTCAAAATATATTAATTTGTCACTATGACAACATGTCAACATATGAATAGTACTATTCAATATATAAATGTGATTGTTTTCTACTTCTGATAAAGTATCAGAGTAAGGAAAGGCACACAGCATGAGCTTTCCTATGTTTAACTTTAATAAGGTGTTCACACCATCCACTATGTCTTTTTTAGTAATACCAGTACTATTACCTAAAAGTAGAACCATTGTATGTTGTATTGTTGTGTTGTATTGTTGTAATGGTCTATGTTTGTATTTACAATTCTCTTAATTATTTGTTTAAAACTAATGTTATGGTAACTATGATTGGTAAAACTATGACTAAGGTAATTGTGTAGTATTTTCCCAAAGCCTGAACCTAATTCATCACAAAATAAAATAGTTTTATTAGTTTCCTGTGTATTGACACAGGTGTTTGCTGTAAGAGCCAACACCGGTGAAACCATGTCAAGCTGAGGCTGAGGAGATGGTGGTTGGTTGGCACTACTGCAGGAAAGATTATTAGTTCTCGTACTTCTCAGCATTGTCCTTCACCAGGTCCAGTAGTTCCCCAGCCTCAAACAAGCGTTCACTTAGTTGATGTTGTGACGATTCATACTTTTCAAAAATATCCTTCAGCATGTGTTCTTTGTGTAATAAATCACACTTCAACCAGACTTGGTCAGACGGGCTCCACCGCTCCAAGCCACACACATAGCTGCTAGTATTTTCCCCACATAATGGCGGTTTCACTCGGCAAAAAACGTTCTGCATTCAGCCAGTTTTCCGAGCCGCGAGGCCAGAATTAATTCCCATAATGTGGTATGGTTAGAAATGCACCGTTTGTTACTTTTTAATTCACTACTCTACTCTGTGGGTTTTAATTGACTTCCTTGGAAGTCAAAACTTAGTTGTTAATTGGACACTTTCTTTGTGGCTAGGCTGTGGTTGCGAAGCTCGAGTTCTACATTTTAAATAATAAGGAAGGCTTTATTGCATGGTATTGTGCTATTGATTTTATTTTGACTGGATACCATTGATTATTCATTATTTATAGCATATTTATATAAACGACGGACAATAATATCAGAAAAATAATTTTTAATATTTTACTCATAATGTGAATTATTAGTTAAGTAGGTTTTCATTTCCATATATATTTTTTTTATATAATTTTATTTCGACAACAATTTTATGAAGGTTATTCAGAAATGTTTGTCAGCCGTACTCAGGCTGAACAGTCAACCCTCCTGCGCTACGTTGACACATGAAAACGTTCCGCTTGGTTGTTGACAAAGCGTTCTCGTGTCTGACACATCTTATTGTGCCCGATAAGAGCAGTCACTCATTTGTACGGGTAGGGTACGTCTTCTGGTTGGATGTTAGGGATATACTAATGAATGGTTTGTCTAAAATTAGTGCTATTAGGCAGGGGTATGTACTACAAATATTATTTTAGGCCCTCAGTAAGTACCAGTAAAGTAACTGAGGACCTATAATAATATGTTTTTAGTATAAACGGCCAGAAACAGCTGGGAGCGATGTAGACAGAATCATGAAATTATTCCAAAGACCTCTAAATATTTAATAAAAAAACTAGATACTTCGTTATCACATCTCAACGCCTTAGAAACAAAAAGCAAGAAAGTTCAAAAATTATTTTGCACTTGTGTTTCAAAATCTTTTTACAGAATTATTTGATGAATTGATTTGTGACTTTGTTGCTGGAGTGCCGTGTTAAGCAACTAGCATAGACTTCAACCTATTAACACCTTTATCGTTCATGCAACACGGTATCCGGTTTAAAAAAATTCAACAGTAAGTACATTATACATAACAAGTTCCTACGCTAACGCCTACAAGTCAAAGCACCCACTTTCAACAAAAGGATTAGAACTACGCTATAAGCAATAGCAATATTCCTTCATAGTCCATACACTTTATAGGTCGCCTGTGACCAGACAGGTGTGATTTTCACACATTATCGGTGAATAAGCACCTGTGATGCAACGCACCAAGTACATAGGTAAGCACAAACCTATGTACCAAGGTAAAACAGTATTTGTACCTATGTGGAAATTGATCTGGTAGAGTGTAGAGGGTACCAAAGATTATAATAATAGTTATGCGATGATAATAATTTTATGAATAGTCGTATCGATGACGATGATAATCACTACTGATTATCATATCTATTGTTGATATTGTATGGCATAAGAATATATTTTGTATCTTGTAGAATATAATTATTAGATACTAGCCTGCGTAGGAGGCATCCAGACAAAATGAGTTGATGATATGGACATTGTTGGAAATACCTGACTATTAGTATGGCGATAATGAGGGGAGGTTAATTTGATGTAAACGGCTTATGAAAGAACCTGTGAATGATCGTGATGATGTTTAATAGGTTGATACGTTGGTTTTTTTTAAATAAAACATTGTTCCAATCTAGGCATTTCTCCTGTAACGTGGATGCGACTACAGAATTATAAACTCACACACACAAACAACCAGACACAGAACAAGTAAGGCCATAAAAATATTTGCTCCGTGTGGGAATCGAATCCGCGACACGCAGCTACCAATCGCTCTGCCACTGCGCCAACCTTGCTGTGAAAGGTGGACAAAGGTCGTTCACAAGCCATGATTTATGTCATAGATGGAGAATTTATACAAGTTTTCATATAAAAGTTTGTACATATCTTTAGCGGTCACGGCCATAATGTTCGTACATTATGGCCGTGACCGCTAAAGATATGTACAAACTTTTATATGAAAACTTGTATAAATTCTCCATTATGTGGTATTGTGGACACATCTATCGTAAGTTAACAAGACATTATAAATAACAAATCTGAATCCATGTAGGTCACAACTGTTGAATAAATCAATTAATCTATAAATCTCGGGACTTAACTTCTCACACTAACAATTGGCTATTTTTTAAATTAATTACTTTTGTCTAGGTTAATTGTTAGGCTATTATTCTTAGTTTTTTCATAAATGTTGCAACATGACAGTTTATAAGTAGGTCAGTTAGCGGGACTTTATAAATAAATAAAATATTTAGTAGAAACATTTCAGAGTTAAAATAATAATCAGCTCTACCAAACAGAATCTTTAAAATTTATAATCTATAGCCGGGGAACGGGTGTAGAAAAACGCTGGTGCTATCAGGTTACTGTATATTTGCCAGATCACAAGTCACTACTAAACTAAATCTTAACTAAAGCTTAAACTTCGCGCGCACACATTCGCGGGTAGCGTCTTACACTCTACTTAACACACTGCCTACCTCATAAGAACTATATCGAACATGCGCGGGCGCCCTCCTACGGGCGACCGGGTAACCACTCTGGGTTGCCACGTTCACATTACACTCTGCCGCACGCTATACACTCCCCCTCGAGTTCTAGAGAACGTCCCCGCTCATGAACTCGCTCAAGGGACGCTGAACAGACTGAACAAACGTGTTTTCGTGGACGCCCTCTTTTACGTTTTGGAACCACGGGACGAGGAGGTGTACTGTCCCGGTTATGAAACCGAGTGAGGTCTGATACGTGATATTTTCCTAGCAAACTTTCAGGGCTATCTATGTTTGCTAAGAAGTATGCCGTGGGACTCACCCTCTTTACAATAACGTACGGTCCGTCTTTCTTCGGAATGAACTTAGATGTTATGTTCTTTGCTGCACTGCTAAGAACGTGTGACTTTAACAACACTTGATCTCCGACCTCAAAGATTTCGGCTGGTACAAAGGACTTATCAGCACATTCTTTACGTCGGTCTTGTTGTGCTTCAACCCTTTCCCTAACAGCAATGAAAGTGTTAACAAAGTTTTTCAAATAAGGAGTGATTTGTGGAATAAAATTATCTTTGTTAAGTATCGACCGAATATCGTGTTGGACGTCGAGGGGTGAGCGTAACTCTCTAGCAAACGTTAAGTACGCTGGAGAGACACCCGTAGTCTGACAAACTGCGGAATTCATGGCGAACCTTATCGCAGGTAGGTGCTGCGGCCATGAAGAATGGTTCGTTTCGACTAAACGTGACAACTGGAATTTCAAATCCCTATTTTTGCGTTCCGCTGGATTAGCTGAGGGATGATACAAAGGTAACAACTCTTGATTTATACCTAAAACAAACATACACTGCTGCATGACGGCAGAAACAAACTGAACGCCATTGTCTGACACAATGCGTCGAGGAAATCCGTAACGCAGGAAGAACTCTTCAATCAATATCTGAGCACACGCTGCTGAAGTTGCCTCCTTCAAAGCGTACATCTCAGTCCACCGAGAAGCAGTGTCTTCTACTAACAATATCCAGCGTTCTCCATTATCTCCCACAGGAAGCGGACCGAATAGGTCAATGGCTAACACTTCTCCCCTTTGATTTAGAACAGGTGTCTGTAAAAGACCTGACGGCTTTTTATTTGAAGATTTATACCGTTGACAGCTGGCGCAAGTTTTGATATACTCTGTTATGGCCCTACGCATGCCTGGAAAATAAAAACCTTGAGAGATTCTATTGTAAGTTCTGTCTACTCCATGGTGACCTGCTAAATCAGAGTCATGAGACTCTTTCATGATTTCGAGGCGTAAAGAAGTTGGAACTACCAGTTGTGGTTCTTCACTGTCTACGTCGGGACTGTACCTATACAAAACGCCTTGTTGCAGGAAGTAACCTCTTTCAGACCAACGCTTAAGACCTATAGACTCCGGATCAGATGTATCCTCTAGATCGCTAATGATTTTCTTAAGTTCTAGATCATCTAGCTGCGCACGTCGAAGGTCGGTAGCACTCCTAGCAGGTAAGTCAACGACTACAGAACAAACTCCACACTGATCCTTGGTTTCTTCTTTGCAGCTTGGCCGACTAAGCGTATCGGCAATGACATTAGCCTTTCCAGGCGTATACTGAAACTGAATGTTTAAGCATTGAAGCTTTAAAGCCCATCGAGCAAGTCTACCCGACGGCGACTTTAACGTAAGAAGCCACTTTAATGGCTGGTGATCGCTACCTATGATGACCTCGTGTCCTTCGATATAGCCTCTGAATCGATCGACAGCCCAGACAACGGCAAGAGCCTCACGCTCTGTAGTGCTGTAATTCCTTTCTGCTGGAATAAGCAGACGGCTGGCGTACTCTATGGGGCGTTCATCCTTGCCCTCGCCCTGTAGTAATACAGCTCCAATGGCGTAGTTGCTAGCGTCCGTTCTTAACACAAAAGGCTTACTGTAGTCTGGTTGGATGAGAATCGGTGCCGACGATAGGCGCTTTTTAAGCTCGTCGAACGCACTAGCCTGGCTTGAATCCCAAGACCAGGGCTGATTCTTTTTGAGCAGGCGTGTTAAAGGCTCAGCTACAGCAGAAAAGTTTGGGATAAACTTTCTAAACCACGAACACGTCTGTAAAAAGATCCTTAAATGGCGTAACGACGACGGTGCCTTCATATCTAAAACTGCACGGACCTTGTCATCATCCGGTGACACACCATCTTGGGTAATGACATGGCCTAAGTACTTGACTTTGTCTCGTGCGAACACACATTTGTCTCTGTTCGCACGTAGCTTAAATAGGCGTAATCTTTCGAACACCTTACGCAAATCAGAAATATGCTTCTCAAAGCTGCCTTGGGATATAATTAACAAATCGTCTTGGTACGCAAGAAGGGTCACGTCCTTTAGAGAAGCGCCCGTACGAAGCCTATCTATCAGACGCTGGAAGGTTGAAGGAGCGTTCTTCAAGCCAAACGGCATACGCTTGAAACGATAAGAACCAAAAGGCGTCAGGAAAGCTGTTTTATCTCTGTCCTGCTCGCGTAAACTGACTTGCCAAAATCCACTGCGCATATCAATAGTACTCATAAAAGAATGTTTTTTTGTTGACTGGACAAGCTCGTCTATCAGTGGCATCGGATAGACGTCGGTCTTAGTTACCGCATTGAGTTTTCTATAGTCGACACAAAAACGAACCTTACCATTTTTCTTTGGGATTAGAAGCGCCGGAGAACCCCACGCGGACTCACACTCCTCAACAATGTCGTCTGTCAACATCTTATCTAACTCCGCCCGCATGGCCTCTTTCTTAGCAGGCGTCAACCTATACGGTGGAACAGCAATGGGCAGGTGATCGCCAGTATCAATAATATGTTCTGCGAAAGGCGTCGGGTCTCCCCCTGGCTTAAAGATATCTTGATGCTCTACAATGAGCTGCGCAAGTACCTCGCGTTGACAATCATTAAGTGAATTCGCCTCGTCATCCCGCAACACCTCTACAGCAGCACACGAAGATACAGGTGACCGTGACACTCTCTCAAATTGGGTATCAAACTTTTGTTCACTATTTTCGGCAAAGTGCCAGCTATTCTCGCCGAAGTTGAAAACGAGATTGAATTTCGTAAGAAAATCTATGCCTAACAGGCTTTCATTACTGTTCGCTTCAGGAAAAATTAAAAAGTTAATGAATTTAGTTTTGTGTTTAAGTGTCACCTGTACCTCTGTGGTTAATACATTCATTTCCCTACTAACACCATCCGCCAACTTAACAACTTGCGTTGACGGCACTAACTGATGTCCTAATTTGAGCAGGAGAGCGTAAAGCGTGTGACCGGCAATACAGCTTTTTGCTGCTGAATCTACCAAAGCAGTGCCACAATAACCTAAAACGCTTATATCTAACACAGGGCGACGAAAAGGTACAATACCGATACCGTATGCTTCTTCTAAACACTCACAGCTATTACAAGAATTACAATTATAGCAGCTCGACACAGACGTATTACTATTTACATTAACAACATTATCATAACTTAAACATTTATCCTTAGAACCAGGTACGCAAATGTTTTCATTAGGAATATGGTCGTCAAAAAACTCTAAAGCTAAACAATTATTGTTACTTGAGTTATCCGAACAATTATTTACGTTAACTAAATTATTATCAACAAAAGTGTTACAAAGGCCCTCTCTGACGACGTGCGTAGGGTTACCTTGAGTCGACACTTGCTTTGACGGGCTTACCGACGCCGACGGCTGCGGGGCAGCATGGGCGACAGCGGGGTTGCGCGGGAGCGAGCGCGAAAGCATGCGCCAGCGCGATAAGCCCGGCGCTCTCGAATTTCGAAGCGATGAGGCCTTGCTTTTATTATTTATGGATCCGCTGTGTTTCGTTAAGTTTATTGAATAAAACGCTGACGTCTGAGCCGGCGAACAGTTTTTACACTTCGATTTGATAACGTTCGCGGTACCACAACCGTAACACTTTATTTCACTTTCCGACTTTACTTTATCGCACTTATCGGACTTATCACTATTGCGCTTAAGCTTCTCGCACATTTCCTTGCGGTGGCCGAGACGCTTGCAGTACACGCAAAAGGGCTTCTTTTCCTTCGCTGCGGCGTCGGCGGCTTGCTCGGCGGGCTCGACGTTTGCGGCGCTGCCGGTACTTGAAGCATCGGTGATTGTAGGTACATCCCGCTGTGACGACGATGATGCGCGTTTGCTCGATTGCGCGTGAGACTTCGATGGGAATGCCTGTCCTTTTCTTGTTTCTTTTAAGGAATCTTCTACAAGGCGACACTTATGAAGTAGCTCGTCGAAGCTATTTACACATTCTCTCGTCACGCGTTTTCTAATGCGCGGGCTAAGTACACTGTATGCCATATCCAATTGAACTTTTTCCGAGAGGTCGTCCTCTGGGAATTTAGCTAACAGAGCACGTACCTTAGCGATAAACAAATCCGTGTGTTCGTCTTCTTGATCTAGGCTAAACAATTTCCTGTAGAGTCGGTGTGGTGGGTCATGCTCGCCAAAAGCCCCTTTTATTCGAGTAAGGGCCTCCGACCATGTGCTCGTCGACCTTTTAACACCTTGCCACCACACTGCAACAGGCCCCTCCAACAACATTGAAAAACCGCGGAGAGCATTTTCGTCGGAAACGTTTACGCAATCCTTGTAGATAACAATCGCGTCTAAAAAGTTTTCCAATGATTCATCGGCACGTCCACCATAACGCGACGAGCATTTAGCGAAGTTTCCATTCGAGCTAAATGCAAGGCCCGATCCCTGTAGGGCCTCAGACACGTTAACGTGAGGTGTTGATGATCGTACTTCCCGTATTAGTTGTTGACAAAATTCACTTTGGGTTTGCTGGATTGATGTGATAAAACTCGCGAGGGTTTCTTGTGACATTGTAATATTAGCGGCACCGGCGTCTTCTGAGACATCTTCCGATCGAAGCTTCGGCATTTTTCTTTAGATTTACACGTTGGGCAGCCACTTATAGCCGGGGAACGGGTGTAGAAAAACGCTGGTGCTATCAGGTTACTGTATATTTGCCAGATCACAAGTCACTACTAAACTAAATCTTAACTAAAGCTTAAACTTCGCGCGCACACATTCGCGGGTAGCGTCTTACACTCTACTTAACACACTGCCTACCTCATAAGAACTATATCGAACCTGCGCGGGCGCCCTCCTACGGGCGACCGGGTAACCACTCTGGGTTGCCACGTTCACATTACACTCTGCCGCACGCTATAAATCCAATAATTTTTCTGAAATTAGTTCAAATCAATATAAAGAAATAATGTCACAATTACTGCCTAAATCGAACTTCTTAATATCACCCTGGAATAATTTACTCCGGTCCTAATCCCAAATGAAGGGATGTCACGATCTATCGGTTTTCTTAAATCAGTTACCAAAGAGAAGATTGCCATATTTTACACCAAAGCCCATTTCGTATTCAACGGACATCCTTAGTCCATATACGGGGTGTAATTCACGAAGCGTAGACATTAGCACTTGGATATGGGAGGCGTATTCATTCCCATGGCGACGGCTATGAACTTTAATTACGAATGGAGAACTGAATTAACCTTGATAATTTGAATTTGGTTAGATAATCTACTAAGGATCGATATTTGCGGTTAAGACCTAGACAGGCAAGCTCACGAACAATTGACACTAAAGGATAAAGAAATAATTATGATCCTCCTGAATATAGACTCAAATAAGGAAACAATGAAACTGTCAATGCTGATAATGTTATGCTTGTTAGAAATAGTGTATTGACGAAGATATAAGAAGTGACAAAAGAATCTGAAAGTAGCGTGGCAAGAATCAAATAAAATAGCCCAACTAAAACGTAAGTTAAACATTAAGACGTCCTAATTTATTCAAGTCAAATTACATTGGACTTAAACATGGTTGTGTGCTCCGGATGAAGTTGCTAGAAGCCACAAATTGCATTAAAGCAAGTAAATTGGAAGCTAATTGGAGTAAAACTTGGCAGGACCGAGCAAATAGTACTCAGGCGCTACATAAAATATAAGAGACTAAACTAACTTTAAAAGCAACTACTTTAATATGAAATGGAAAGATTCGCAGAAATGAAGATCACATCCATGAAGCTAATGTATGCTTGTGGTATGATTAATCGTATCACTTAGCCGGAACACGGTGCCTTTATCACTCGAAGCTTGCAGATATATTACATTACTTGTTATACTATACGTTTTGTTATCTTTAAAACAAATCTGCAAGAGATCTTTTTCGATTTTAACAAAGTTTGGTATTCAACTTATCATGACATGACGTGAAGGTGCTATTATTATAGTATTTACATCATCATCATCACCATTTCAGCCGAAAGACGTCCACTGCTGGACATAGGCCAGGGTAAGGCATAGGTAAGAGGGGTTTTTGCCATAATCGCCACGCTTGTCAGGCGGGTTGGCGATCGCGGTTGGCGTACGGTTACATAGTCTCTAATTAATGTAGTTTTCATGCGTGGATCTTGTGAGGATTCTTTGTATTTGATTGGTTGGATCCACTTCTTTGATTAGCACAATGCCTATAGAATTTTGAGTATTTTTTAAGGAACAGTCAGCATGGTTCGAAATTTTACTGTTTTAGTTATCTGTGTGTTATTTCAGGAATATTGGACTTTGTCTACTATTTCTTTTAAACCTAAGTTTACATCAACTAAACAAAATAAAGATAAATAGTTGTACTTTACCTCAATTTAGCAGCTCACAAACATCGTCACGAAATTCATATTTGACTCAATTATTCGGGTTAATATGTTTCAACAACTGAGGACTGACTCCAAAAATACAAGCCCTAGTTTAGTTTGGGAATCAGAATCCCAGTAGAACCTTTTGTGCAAAAATAGGTACCATAATATTCATGAACTTGTAATTTTTGTGATTCCTGTAATGTTAGTGACACTAAACTTATTTTTTTTTTAGGTGCGCGTTCGCGAGTTCTACATCGCGATGCAGCGTTGCCCTTACATCCACGAGATGAAGGAGCGGCTGCTGGGCGCCCCCGTTGACGCGGAGAACAAAGAGCAGCAGCGCGCGCCCCTGGAACGCGCGCTCGACCCTCAAGAAAACCAGGTCGGCACCATCGTCAAAGTGAGCTCATGTCCATTTCCATCTTCATATAACTGCGATGAATATTCTGATGTCTATACTATAAAGAACCCAGGACTTTTGCATACACCCGAGATTAGATCACTGAAGAATACAAAATTAAAGTATCTAATTACCATAGACAAAATGAATAGGGCTAACAAACTTTTTACACAGTATTTTAACATAGACAAGGGTTGTCAATGCCATGATCATTCCAATTAGATTTAATATAGTTTCCGAAGGGAAGCATTTGGAACATTTGGAGCCTTTGAAGTATTTGTTATCGTTTCCGGATGATGGGATAACTTGGAGGAGTTTAATCTAGTCATAGTAACGATCGAATGAACTTGAGAAGTTTGGTCTGAATAATTTTGTCGACTAATATAGTCGATATGATGTTTTAATAATAATTTACGTGTGTTTACCGAATCCGATCTATTCTAATAACATCTAGATAATTATGTAATACATACCCATTATGCCTTCCGATAGAATATTCATTGCAGTTTTCATATTTAAGTACTTATGATTTAAATACTGTTTTCTCAAAACCAAAGTAAGATTTGTTTTTTGTATTCCAAAAATATAAATACCAATCGTTTTCAAGTTAAAATGAGCTGACGGTTCCTGAAAATCTTATTGGATTCATGTCACTGAGAATTTACAATGAATTGATTCAAGTTTCAATTTAATTTTACCAGGTAGGTATAAGAAAATAATAATTGGAAGTTGTACTTGCTTATAGTTAACATGTACTTTAATTTAATAGGTTTCCGTCCTATGGATTCATTTAAAAGTTTAAATTAACCGTCATTAACTTTTACGGTCTTATTAGGATTGTTTTTCTTCTTTAGATATGTTTTCAATTTTTCATGAACCATATGTAGATGCATTTTATTGTTTCCGAATCTTCTAGTCATCATTAAAAAATAAAATAAACACAAACAGTAGTACTTACCTAATAGAATTTAAAAGAAACAATCATATCCCATAAATCCAGTATTAGCATCTGTTTCGAAACTATAAAATAACATTTTGATGAGCTATGAATTGTATCGATTTATCGATACCATCTAAATATGGATGCTAGTATTGCGAGGTAGTCATAGTGCCTCAGAAAATGTACTTCAACCAACATAGAATACATAGACACCAACAACTAGTTGCAAATAAGGGTAGATGCAGCCTAAATGAAAACGGTAAGAACAAAATTAGAGATGCACTAAGGTACTGTTAGAGTTGTATGTAGCATACAAATTTGGTGAGATGTTCTAGAACCTTTGCATGCACTAGTATGCACAGTTTTATTCGTCCGCGACGTGATATTACCTTCAAAGTAGCAAGTAGTGTATGAAGAAACAACAATGGTCACTACTATGTTAGTTTATGTTGCATTGTCTTTGGCGAACGAATAAAAACAGCTTTATATTGTAACTATTGGAAACCTACCTTGTATTTGTTGATTTGTGGAAGTAACATAAGACTATAATCACATTGTTACCTACACGGCAAATGAACTTCATATTTTTTCCAGTAGAAAGGCTGGGTGGGTCCACGTACAATATTTCGCTGTAGGAACTTTTTAGAGAAACGTGAAGTGCAGCGTCAGTACTGTTATGTTTTCTGTGGTGCAATGATCCGAGAAATAGGTACTGCGTTAAATGTGCAATACCGACCGGCCGGGTGAACATATATGTTCATCCGGCCGGTAGTCTCTAGGGGCGATTTCGCACCGTCCGTCGGTACTATGGCCCACATGATACCTAGGTAGGAAGGAACGTGGAGTGGTGAGATAACTCCTGGAAAAACGTCTTGAGCAGCTGTTCACACTGCGCTGTACTTAAAATATTTCAATGTAATAATATAATAATGTTATTTATTATGAATGAAATAAATAATGCAATTGTAAAAATCTTTGTACAATATGTTGTGGTGCCGTATCAGTTTAAATTTTTTAACAACATTAATAAATATATAGAGTTAGTAGAGTAGTAGTAGTAGTAGTAGTAGAGTTGAAATTATGAAACGATTTACCATTTATGTGATTTTAGACATAAGAACAGGGGTTGGTATTGCCGTATGATCCCAACATTACTTATACTGTCATAAATATACATCGCCATGTGAACGTAATCCTAATAATGAAACAGTTTTCAAAAGCAATGAGTGCTGTTTTTATTGGTAAATGATAGAACTAAAACTTATGTTCGACTGTTTATTTCTAAACAAAAACAATCGTTTGTTCGGTGATATGAACTCTGTAAACCCAGTGACGGCGACAATAAACGAAAGAGAATTAAAAAAAAAAGTTCAAATGTAAAAGAAATTAAAAAAATAATAATATTTTGTATTACTCTTAAAAATAAATTGTTACAAATCACCAAGAAAAAGCCCAGCTTTTCCGACTAAAATATTTCCTAAATGAATAAAAACGCTGGTGTGCCTAATTTTCTAATAAAAATGAGTAGTTTTGAGTTGATGCTCTGGAGGCAAAGTGATTCGCTTGTTAGACTCGAGATTGTGGGTTTGGACCTGGCAAGTACCAATAGGAATTTCAATGTTACCATCAATAGATAAGTACCTACAGCATCCTCATTGCGTAACATTCTAGCAATAACAATCGCTTTCGTTTTGCAAATTATTTAACAATTTCCAATGTATTTTTAGAGCCAAGCAGACAGTTTTTTAACCGACTTCAAAAAGGAGGGGGTTGTCAATGCGATTTTTAAATGTTATGATGTTATGGATTTTGTTTTATTGTCAAAATGAAAGATGGTCATTCCATCAGGATATTGTGTTCTTCAGTATTCGCAGCTGAAGCGCCAAAACCATTCGTATTACTTCCGAAGGGCCTGTACCACTGGGGAGCGTAGAACAGGCTCTGCAGAAGGTACCATGGTTGTGTTGACTCGCTGGTAGATCATCACAAGACCCTGGAATTGTAACCATAGTAATCTGCACCTATCTTTTAGGTACCTAACACTAATACAACGAAATATTAGAGTATAATGACTATTCCAGCTGAATTCCGACGGGTACGGGTCGCACACGTCGCCGGCGCGGGCGCCGCTCGTGACAGACGAGTGCGACGCGCCGCCGGACGAGACCGAAGCCCTTACACCTACTGAGGTAGTGCTTCGGTACCGGTCCTGCTGTCAACCTGAGGCGGCACCTAAAAATGCAAAGTGAGTTTCGATTTTTGTATGTTTATAAGGGACCTTCGAGCAGTGCAGGGTAAGAAAGGACACGATCCAGATCTCATAGAAAAAAAAGCGGCCAAGTGCGAGTCGGACTCACCCATGAAGGGTTCCGTAGGCTTCTACGGAACTCTTCATGGGTTCCGTAGAAGCAAGTAACATAATATAAAAGTTTTTATAAATTTTTTGTATATTTGAGTTGATTGAATGAAAGGTAAATTGCGACTCAATTCGACTGTATGTTATTTTTTTTTTAATTTGTTACGCGATTTCTGTGGCAAATGACAATCGATTTTGAAAATTATTTTTCTTATGAAAAGGGTCCCAAATAAATTTTATCGAAATTGATTCAGCACTTTTTGAAAAATCAACAAAATCCCCAAAAAATCTACATAGACGACGTTTTAGTTTCTTCAATCTTTGGAGTACCTGTTTTAACTGTGTTGCCGGTTCTTAATGAATGTGATAAATGAAAAGCTTTTTTAGCACATGCCTTTAGTTCCAGAAGTTGGTGGCAATTAAAGACAACAAACAGAACAAAGCCACCGACTTCCGAAACTAAAGTCATGTGTGTACTGTGCTAAAGTTATTAATCATTTTTTAGATTTTGAAGGCGGTTGTTTTTTTTTGTTAAATAAGTTTTTTTTGCTCAGTAAAGTTAGTAGGCGTCGTAGAAACGATAGTGATAGTAGGTACAGAAACACTAATATTTAATTAAATTTAGGGAAATATAAAATTGTATTACTTTAAAACAGTCACATGTGGTATAATATTATATTACTAGTCTTCTTACTTCTTCTTCTAAGCGTGTCGATAGCAAACACGGATGTGTATCATGTGTAAGTGTAAAAGTGCGAGTGTGTATATGTATTATGTGTGTGTTGTGTTTGTTGTTGTCAATTTCCATAATCCTACCTTCAACCTTCTTACTGTATAATGTACCTATCATTAGCGCCGGGCCTGGGTCCATTCTGTTCCATTTTCTTTAAATGTTTGCTAAAAAATATATAATATACGTACGTTATTGCCATGATGATTCAACATGGGTGGATCAGTTCTTATCTGTCTTCCATCTAGAGAATTCCTTTACCCGTATTTTATCAATGCTGACTATCATTCTAAAAGCCTTGTCCTCATCCAGATTAATTTAATGATCGATTTAAACTCTACACGGAAAGCTACATTGTAAATCTTTATCGAAAATATGCTACGCACACAAGAATTCCATTCAAACTACTAGCGATATAAATTCTCCAAAAATACAGCCAGCTGTTTTAAAACGATGCTTGCAGATATCTGTCTAGCCATAAACTAAGTGCATTAAGGCGACGATATACGCCGGCGACCTTGAGCAACCAGAGGATCGTATGCGCTGCCATGCGTTGTCAGTTTAAAATCTGCAAAAGTCGCTTGTTAGCGCCTCAATAAAAACGTGTGTGCATGTTTATTTGTACCCACCGATCCCATGAATACATGTAATACGCAAACAGCCTAGTTAATCTGTGTCTGAGATCCGTCAATGAATTATTTATGAACAGATTCTGCAATAAATCGCGGCAAGGTAGACGAAAACAATAGAATTTTATATTGCCTGCCTACATTTGATGAAGTGTTACTAATTTAGCATCAGTATCGGCAACCTTTTGTGTAGTTTCATTATCCGGATAATGGGATACCCTTCATTTATGATGTCCATACAAATGTTGTCAGGGTAGCCTGTAAATATAAAAATTTCCTTAGATTATTTTTTAAATTTGCAGCTTAATATCGGGTTGTATCATATTATATGGTAATATGACGTTTGCAACCAATAGTTTTTAGCAACAGTCTATGTTATATTATAGGTTTTCTTATTATGCATGTAAATATTGTATGATGACGCTTGTAATAATTAACTGAATTAACTAATTCAATAAAAAGTATGGTTAACATCGCATAAATTTTTTGATTACCGTACAATCTGATACTGACGGGAAAATTGAAAAAAATACTACCACTTTACAATGGATTTCTGAAAAATATCGAGCAGCATTATTGGAAATTGATTATAATCGACCATTAATATTAGCACTGCTGCGCATCCCTTTTTTTATGTCTTTAAGATCGTAACACGGAGTGCAATAGAAAGAATAATGTGACTACCTACCTGACAGTATTTTCATTGTTTATTTAAATATTAATAACCAACTTATATAAATTACAGTTTGTATCACACGTACCTACAAATAAATGGTGAACTTATTTAGAATTTAATGAAATAATAGAATATAAGATTATTTTAAAATAATTTAAAATAAGACCAAATTATACTATAACAACATAAAAAAAAACATTTATTTAAATTTTTGATTGGTATGTGGTGCCCCTATAAGCTTCTTGGTGGTGCCCCACAGTTGGTGGTGTTCCACATCGTTATTGTAATCAGGATAAGTAGGTACTTACCCCTTTTATTTGATCAATCTCCTTTGTGAATAACTCCAAAGAATTATTATTATTGACCAAAACAGTACTATTTCATTCTTAATAATCAACTTCTCAGTATATTGATTGATTGTGTCGTAAATCAAACAAACACAATTAAATAGCGCTTTGTCTTACTTAAGGTCTCGATTGAGAAAGCTTATGATTTTCAAAGAGAAATGATCAAGTTACTGGTTTTGTTTGTATGGCAAGAGAAGGCGTAAGGCAAAATATAACGCTTTGTTGTAATTATTTGCCATTTAAGGAAAAGGCAAATAATTATCTTAATTAACCCAATCATCAAAATCGCTTGGAGCAGGTTAAATATGGCCAAAGTATTTTTTTTAATCATGAAGTTATCCGAAAAAGTAATTTCATCAAAAACATAATATGTGAAAATGGGAGCCAAGTTCAAAATGAAGTATTTGCATGGTTATCGAGTTCGCCGTCAAAAGAATTGAGAACTAAATTGGTGTATAGGTTTGTAGATAATCCTAAAACGTAATTTATAAGAACATACAACATTTCTACGATAAATTTTAAACACAATCTTATATTTTCGGCCACAACAATATTTGCTACTTAAAAAAATATGACTTCTTGAACAGTCGAATTGTTAACATAAAGCAGATAACTTGGGATAAATAAAAGCTCAGGATTTAACTTGGCTAGTTTTAATTGCAAATCAATTTTTTAGAAGACTAAGACTGTGTAACTTACCTTACAATATAAAAACAAGAACTTGCGTATTAAGTACATAAAAAAGATAAGTTGATTATCTAAATATTTTTTAACTGAGAGCCAGAATCAGTAGTGGCCACTAGTAACGCGTCGAGGCATTGAAGTTTGACGAGTCCCGGAGACACACAACTGAAATATAAAATAAATTGTATGTGAAAATTGTCAGGGCGTACCTATAAGCAAGAAGCTTATAGTTCCTATAAGTGCCTGTTTCGTGTATTATTATCTATGTACGGATAGTATCACCAACTGGTAACCCCCCCCCCCCACCTTTTTGAAGGAATTTTGACGCGTGAGAGATATCCAGTTGATGATGCTGTAAGTATAACATTTGTATAGGAAACCAGTTAACAAGCTTATTTTAGCATTTTGGTATACCAAATAGAGCTATTTTAGCAATACAAATTACGATCTATTTTAACCAATAAAGGACTTAACTGTCCAGGACAAAAAGTCAATGAACAATTTAAAAATAAATAAAGGGCAGGAAGCTGTAATCAAAGCACTTCCACGCCGCTTGGATGGACAATCGATTAAAATGGTTCCGTACGTTCACATAAAGCTAGAAAAGGACACGTGTAAGAATACAGAATGACACCATTACCAACCTTATGTGGGGACGTTATAGAGATTAATTTTGTGTGACTGTGGAGCGAAAGGTGAGGCGTTTCAGACCGGCAAACGCATTTATAGCACGGGTCGAGGATATCGGCACGGGATAGAACTGTTATAAGTAAATGACCTGGGTAAATATGAATGTGTTGTCATTATTATGAAGGAAAAGGTTGGAGATATATTGCGAAGGATATTTCTTTTTGTACGACAAGTTTGAGGAAGACGCAAACTTATATCTAATAACTTGGATCAAGGAATACATTCTACAAGTGCGATACTGACATGGCATAGAGCAATCATAGCAATTCCAACTCTGATCTATTTGACTATAAATATAACTTTATATCACTAGCTTTTGCCCTCGGCTTTGTCCGTGTGAATATCGGTTATCGTGGGTTAAAAAGTAGTCTATGTCCTTTCTTAGGATCAAGTTTACTCTGTACAAAATTTCATCGAAATCTGTTCTATAATTTAGCTGTGAAAGTATTACAAACAAATAAAGAAGCTCAGTTTCGCATTCATAATATAACATTATTGTCTCTAGAATTTTCATACCAATTCCAAAACTTCTTCTATACCTATAATAAAAATGAATTGCTGTTCGGTAGTCTCGCTCTAACTCGAGAACGGCTGGACCGATTTGGCTAATTTTGGTTTTAAAATATTTGTGGAAGTCCAGGAAAGGTTAAAACGTAGAGAAAATTTTAAAAATTCACGAGAAAATACAAAGTTTAAGTAGGTATAGTGGCCGGACAAAGTCTGTCTTGTCAGCTAGTTTTTTTATATATTCAAATATAGTCTTTAAGTACTGAGGAATAACGTAGCTTCTAATTAGCGAATTTTTGAAATCGTACAGACTCCAGCACATCAAGTCATACCAAACTGTCAAAGTTTCCCAATTACATAGGCACCTTATGGTTTTGTAATAAAGTTGAGAATCTATCAAAGAAAGGACAATGCCAGAAACTCTATAGAACTTTGCCCCACTCAATAAAAGTCATGTGCAATATGTAGCATCTTACTGTTTATTTATTGCTGATAACTAAACATTAGTCTTAGTGACTGTGGAACTTGCGGTTTCCGTTTAAATCTAAAAACAATAATGCCATTGATTATAGGTTAAATTGTATTTTAGGTAAAATGAGTTTGTATTTTGTGGGTAGGTATTTCGTAATCCGCAAGTTCTACAGAAAAACAATTTAGTAGGTATAGAAAGGTTCTATATTCATTACAATGATTTTCATTAATTTACTTTTTCTGTACATGTGTTACTTTTTCTGTACATGGGTGGGGCAGGATCTGGCATTGTCATTTGACAGATTATAGCAGCTTGATGTGCTGGCCTCTGTACCAGTAGTTCTGGAAATTACCTCCTACATCCAAACTTACAAAATTTACGTCTTTATATAATATATTAGTGTAGATAAGTAAGTACAGATACTTTTGGAACACCCACATTTTACCGGTTATTGTGTTAGAAGTCTAACGGTGGTAAATATGGTAATGTAATTTAGACTCCGATTTTTTTGTCTCTAATAGTTTTAGATGTATAGTTTTATGGATGTAGAAAGTATCAGTGTTTAAGAACCGATGCAAAATGGTATTGTAACGGTCAGAATCAGACATCAGACATTGACCCGAATAGACCTTGATTCAGACTTCAAGGCAAGACAAAGACTATCTTTACAATGATATAATCGGCGATCATTTGGCAGATCAAAATGGATGTCTTAGTAATTTATTCAGCCGTATAAAGATGTAGGTACCTATACACTCATTGTATGCTGCAAGGCCGATTCGCAATAGAGATTATGTCATACATAGATTTAAATGCAAGTAATTGCTATGTCGTATCATCATACAATGTGGTGTTTATTGATTGTACGTTAACTTCATAATTAATTAGGGTATTAGGTAATATGTTTGCGCAGTAATTAGTTGTATTTACGTGTTTGGTTTTATTAATTTCATATTCAGTTACTTTATTTACACACTTAAGACCGTAGCTTCATCCGCGTTAGTTATCTCAAGGAGCCCTAGTGTTGTTGATGATAAAATATAGCCTATAGCCCTCAGCTACCTATTGGTGAAATAATAATTGAAACCGGATGAGTAGTACTGTTGTTTGTTGTTGTTTATTTGCCAACAAAAATGTTCTTTACATTCTAACTACTATATTCCATTTTTAATAGCATTAGAAAAAAGAGGCTCTTAGAAGCAGAAATGCAAAATATTTCACTTCAAAGATAAGTTCAAACAATTTAAACTTATTTTAACATAATTTTAATAAATATAATTATCTTAAGATTGTACTAAATATGGACGTATAATAATATAAACAGAATAAAAGTATTTTAGAGATAATGTAACATTTTAAATTTGGTAGAATTAAAGTACCTAAACCAAATAACGTTCCGGGTATTGGCCAACCCTGCTTCTTTTAGGTTTTTAGCATTGACACTGTAATTTGAAATTGGAATTAAATATACAACTAAATGAAAGTCACTTATTTTTAGAAGACAAATTATAAAAATGGTTACAAATACGCGCGACAGCTACCTACTGTAAAAATAGATTATAATGAATTCGGTGTCTATCGTAACTTTAACATGTTTTATTGTACTTTTGTTACAAAGTGTGCATTAAAAAGAACCTTTTTAACTGCTGTCCAATGCTATATTGTAAATGGAGTATAGAAAGAAAGAAAGAAAGAAAGAAAAACCATTTATTCACGAGAAAGTGACGCACATTACACAACAAGACTTAAACTAAAACAAGTGGATACGAAAACGTAAAACGTCCGAGACAGAAATATAGGTTCACGAAAGAAAATGCAAATATAAGACATAAAGGAATCATTTTGCTAATGTACTCCATACTATGTCGAGCCTGTCTCGTGGTACCGACGAAGATACTTACCAACTCTACCTAACTATTAAACATATTAGTATACGAGTATATTATTTGATTGTGTGAAAATGGGGCCTCTAGTTATTAACCACGGGCACTATTCCAACCTTAAGCAATTGAGATATTTTCTTCAGACATAAATCGTTATGTGAAGCTATTGAGATCGCCATTAAAAGCTCTAGTATTGAACGTTTTCTATGATAATAATCATATTTTACTGTTTCAAACCGGGTCTTGAATTTGTTATAAATGTCAAGTGCAGGAAATTAAACGATTTCGTAGCTCAAGCAGGCGAAACATATTCTGAATTATTATTATAGTAGCTATAATAAAGGAAGAATTATTCTGTTATACTTACCTAATTTTCTCGTTTTACCACATATTTTGTACAAAAAAGTAAGATGTGCCATTCAAATAATTATTCATCATCATTATCTGCCTAGCCCTTCCCAACTATATTGGGGTCGGCTTCCAGTCTAACCGTATGCAGCTTAATACCAGTGTTTTACATGGAGCGACTGCCTATGGGACCTCCACAACCCAGTTACCTACTGGGTAACACGATACCCTTTGGTAAGTAAGACTGGTAGTCAGACTTCCATTCAAATACTTATTATTGTTAACAACACGAGTTCTAAGAGTTTCTTCTAAATTACATAACCCAGAGTTACAAAAAAAAATGTGCCTAAACTGAAACTTGGCATAATTATACTACTAAGTATTCTAGTAGGTAGTTAATCTACCTACTTGTAAAAATAAAAAAGAATGTTAGTATGTTTGTCGTTTATACGTTGCTAAACCATTGATCCGATTGTGATGAAACTTTGGTGGGTTGTTCTGCGTACGATCGCGAAGGTTCCTGGCCAAAAAATAGAAAAAGTAGTAAGTAATCAGCACTAGGAACGAAGTCGCTAGAAGCAACTAGTTGAAATGAAAGAAAACATACAATGACAGCATCTGTTTTATATTCCACACAAGTTAAGATAGTAAACAGAGAAAGGTTGACTATCATACTTAAACGGAAACCTGGCAAGCCGCCACTATGAGCCGCTCTATAGTCGAATTTTACTAGCACTAAAACTATCACATTAGCCTTTTAGATTGCTTTTTGAGTCCTGTATGTTAGGTAGGTAGTTATTCGTCTATACTTTTATACTACGTCTATAACTTCTATAGGTACTTATATTATAAACTAGTTTTTGCCCGTTACTTCGTCCGCATGAACATCGGTTATCGCGTAAGTAGACAAAGTCGCGGATTAAGTAAAGTAAAGTAAAGTTTATTTATTTGCATAGATTGTAGGTATATGACGTTAAAAAGTATCTTATGTCCTTCCTTAGGGTTCAATTTAATCTATCTTCGAACCAAAGTTCATCAAAATCGGTTCAGCCGTTTCATTTTGAAAGCGTAAAAGACAGAGTTGCTATCAGTCTTTTATCGGGTACATTTCGGAGTGTGTGTTTTGGAATTGCACAATTTAATTCCCCATCCCCATTTCATCATCGGAAGCGCAAAGCGTCACCGCTATGTGGTTGAAATCCCACGGTCTCGAACCAAGCGCATTGATTCCACATTTATTGTGCGAACTGCCAGACTGTGGAATTCACTGCCCGTCTCTCTGTTCCCTGATAAGTAGAATCTGGGTATCTTCAAGGCACGAGTGAACCGGTTCATCCTAGGCAAGCGTGTTCAAACTTAGGCCGCATCATCACTTAAGATCAGGTGAATTTCGGTCAAACGCAAGACTATTTGATAATAAAAAAAATAGTTACTTTTGCATTTATAATATTAGTATGGAAATATTTACTTCACTTCCCCATTTCTACTCGTGGGTGTCGTAAAAGGCGACAGAGGGATATTGAGTAGAGGATGGGCAGCAGCGTCCTTCTGAGTACTAAATCACGTACTGCGATCGCCAACATGCATCGGCCAAGCATGGCGATTACGGCTGAACTCCCCCTTGGCGGAAACCTATGCCCAGCAGTGGGCATCTAAAGGTTGACATGATGATGACGATGAAAATATTAATAGTTAAAGTTTGTAGATAGAAAATTTCATTATATGGGATCAAATCTCAGCGAAGGAAGGAGTCGAACTGGATTTTGTACCAGATTACATAGAATATGTGTCAAAATTTAAAATAAAAAGTTTTAACAATTGGAAACAACATTTTAACGTTAAGTCAGTAGACAAAGGAATATGGTACAAAACAGTTCAAAATGAGCTTCCTCAAGTGCCCTGGTTTGACAGTAGCAGGTTAAGTAGAAATTATGTAAAGTTAGCTGTAAGATTACGGTCTGGACACTATCCATCGGCAAAGTTTGCATTTCTCATGAAGAAAGTAAGTTCTCCCATTGCTGATGGATTGCGTCAAGAATCAAGAGAAAAGAAGAATTTTAATCAATGAGTTTAATTTAAATATATTACAGGTAGGTTTAATTAAATCGATTTCAGCACAACCGAAGTCAGATGTGGCGAAAAGATTTAGTGAGTTGGTGTATCATATTGATTAAGATTCTTCTTTTAGTTTAAGTTTATTTTAGTTCCTGGTTTTGTGGTAGTTTGCATAAGGCACGATGGGGTTGGTGTATCCATTGGGATAAAAACCCCGATTAAATTAATAAAGATGGAAAAAGAAAAAGGATCAAATCTGAGGCATACCTACCTAATTAAAAACATAATTTTCAAAATCAGAATACACTGGAAAAGGTTACGCGCGGTCAAACATAAAAACAAATCATAAATGTCAAATATTGGTCGAAATGAACCCCCTTCTTTTTTGAAGTCGGTTAAAAATATACAACCACTACGGTAATCAAAACACAACAATCTCACGCAACACAATCATGTTTTTCTCTCGAAAAACTGGTACCTATGAGCCTCTGAACCCTTGAAACGTGTAAAATATTCAGCACCCAATGGATCGCACATCGTTCTGTACAAAAACAGGGGCAGAGATAACGTGACAAAATATCGTAGTCTGTAAACAGAAGGCCAATAATATTATTCGCGCGGCACCCTAATAAAATAGCATTATTACGCAACCGGCTCATAAAATGGGTCACAGTCGACACTTACAAAGCGTTTCCCAAGACAAAGAGCGGGACTGCGTATCTGATCTGCTTAGCGTGAGTTCAATTTCTAAATCGAGAAATTGTTGCTGCTGATTATCACTTTGAGCTCAAATTAAAATAATTTTCGGTGATGATAATTGACAGTTATATATATATATATATTATATTGAAAGTTTTTGCGATAATTGAACCACTGAATTAAATCCATTTCTTTTTTAAAATTGGCACCATTCCACTTCCAGCTTAGCTAAAACTAAATAGATAGGTACAGATAACTAAGTACACGTTTTTGGGTACGTAGGTAGGTTTAGGTAAATGTTAAAAATGTTATCATATAATAAATAAATAATAATGTGTAGGTAATATTTATAAGTAGGTATTTGTTTTTGAAATACCCAAAAGTACTTTGCCCGTACGGTCAATAATACTTTTTAATTTTTTCAGTCTTAAAAATTACTCAAGGCATTTGACCATTTTTAGGTGGACCCACGAAGTAAGTATAACAGGGTGGACCCGTATTCTTTATAGATCGCATGCTTATGTATAGGTAATATGTATGATCTCAATTCAGGACTGCCAGATCTCAAAACTAATTCGTTACACACTTAAATCAAGGTTTAATCTGAATGCACGTTTGACCAATCTAGAACGTCCCTAATCCTATGTAAAAATGAGGTTAAAATTGCGCCAAGACTGAACTATTACGTCACATGTCCAGCATTAGCAATGCAAGTGGCGATTTTAGCGTCTGTCTGTGGGTCACCACTAATTATAGTATCTTAACTAAATTCAGAACGCAGTGTAGGTATGGCAGTCGTGGTTTGGCAATTACTGTACGGTTACGGTTCGCAACGTCTGAATTCGTTTTTGCTTTTAAGTGGCTCATTAACATTAATAGAAGCGTTGGATAAGTACCATTAAAGATGCTTATTTAATAACGCAGGATGTCTTGATTTTTAGGGTTCCGTACCTCAAAAGGAAAAAACGGAACCCTTATAGGATCACTTTGTTGTCTGTCTGTCTGTCTGTCACCCTTTATCTCGGAATGCGTGGAGGTATCGAGTTGAAATTAAAACCATACACTCAAGTCTACGGTCCCTTGATGCTGTAAAAAAATCAACCCTCTATGTTAACGTGAAAAAAGCTTTTTACAAAAAAGACAACCGCCTTCAAAAAGTGAAAAATAACTTTAGCACAGAACACACATTGACTTTAGTTTCGAAATTCAGTGGCTTTGTTCTGTTTGTTGTTTTGTATTGCCACCGACTTCCGAAACTAAAGTCAATGTGTGTTCTGTGCTAAAGTTATTTTTCACTTTTTGAAGGCGGTTGTCCTTTTGTAAAAAGCTTTTTATTTTCCGCTTTTTAGTACCTCCTTCTCATTCAAATCTATTAAGAAGAGATTGAAAGTTAACTACTACAAAGATTGATGAAACTAAAACGTCGTCTATGTAAAATTTTTGGGTATTTGTTGATTTTTCAAAAAGTGCTGAATCAATTTCGATAAAATTTATATGGGACTACCCCTGAAGCGTACCGTATCTATAAAAAAAATAATTTTCAAAATCGGTTTACGTTTGCCTGAGAATTCGCGCGACAAATCGCGCACATACTTAATGCAAATTTAAGACTTATACGGTTTTCTCATGGATGCCATGGTCAGAACTAGACCAAATTAAAATGGGACCACACGGGAAGCACTGTCTTCCAAATAAAAAAAGAATCATCAAAATCGGTTCACCCAGTCCCGAGAAATCAAGTAACAAACATAAAAAAAAAAGAAATAATAATAAAAAAAAAAAAAATACAGACGAATTGATAACCTCCTCCTTTTTTGAAGTCGGTTGAAAAAGATACGGCCGTTTATGTCGCAAAACACGCATTTATAATATTATGTAGATTAAAGTATGAATACTAGGTATGGATTAGTATAGAAGTATGGATATGTACCTACAAATATGTACGGAACCCTCGGTGGTCGAGTCCGACTCGCACTTGTCCGATTTTTTTTCTGATGTGTGGTTTTTTATAGGTTTAGTGCTCATCACTCAGCACTTAATATCGAATCGGTCACCACTATCATCACCATCAACAACAGTATCTTTATTGTCAAACTAGCGACCCAACCCGGCATCGCATGGGTCTATAGCCTTCCTCGGTAAATGGACTATCTAACACAAAAAGATCTTTCAATTCGAATCAGTAGATCCAGAGATATGCGCGTTCAACCAAACAAACATACAAATTCTTCAGCTTTATTAAATATAATAAAGCTAAGCTAAAATTTATAATATAAGTATATAATATAGGTAATATAAAGTATAGATTCAGAAAGTGGGTTTCTTAATTCCACATAAAATGTGGTAGGTGCCTAGTAAGTGACAGAAAGTTTAAGGTTTTATCACCCCACCACCACTTACAGCTTTTCAGTCGGATTGGTGGTACCCTATCACCAATCCGAAGGTGGTGGTGGCTTTAGGTGAATTAATCATGCGGACAGCTCACGAGTCTCGATCAGTCGTACGCTTGTCACTTGGGGGAGATTCAGCAGTGGTCGGTTTTAGGCTGAGGATTAAGATGGTGATTTATAAAATGATGATTTATTTATAACAAGATATGTGTACAACATTTATTACAGACAAGGTATTTACAATACTAAAATAATTTAAAATAAGGACGGATAAAAAAAAATGGGTGCGTGTACTTATGTACGAGCGTGAGAAGTTATACTTCTTTGGCATTATTAAAAAAGTATATAAGCACAATTTGAATTGTAAACAACGCCATCTCTGACGTACATGCTGAACTACTTACTGCCGAAGTAGTTCAGCATGTACGTCAGAGATGGCGTTGTTTACAATTACTCCCGTGAGAATTTTGTGTGACGCTGTGCGCGCGCATGCGCGCATCGTAAAATTTCACTCTCATCATTTTTTCATAACGCGCCTAAAGAAGTATAACTTCAATAAAAAAATAAATGTAACAAATAGTGTATTTGGTAGGTAATGTAAAGTTAACGTAAAAGCTCTTTTGTTCATCATCTTACAAGATCTGAGATTTGAATCTGAGCTGGACGATCATCTTTACCATCATTGGTCTGGACCCCTCCAGAACGATGATGGTGATGGAGATGTTTGACATTTACGATTCCTAGTAACAAGCGATAACTGGAATTAATTTCTGTTTATCATCGTAATACCAACATGATAACATTATATCACCACTATTACACCATACTTACATTATACAGGTTCTACTACTATCCACACATAACAATGCCATAAAAATAACAAATAGTAAACTTGGCACTACTTGAAATAGTTCAATGATCTCGTAAGCTTCGGAGCATCGGATCGCGCATGCGCGCTTTGCTTTCATCCGGCTCTTAGGTATAAACAGTATTTATAAACCAGTTAATTAATTATTTATTAGATTCAATAGGTATCAAAGCTAATTTAAATAAAATTAAAAAAAATAACACCAGCATTATAATATATACGGAAGTTTTTGTATAGAAACGTTAAAAGTCTGACCAGAATTAACTAAGTAATAATTCTCAAGGTTAGCTCCATCCAATGAACTAACCACAGAACTAGCACACAAATCGAACCATAAAGCTTCATTTTCCTTTGTCCTACCCGTATTTCATTCCTTTGTCTATGGGATTATAGAGGTATGTTATAATGTTGACACTACATGTGCATGTGCAGTATTAGGGTTACCAATAGTATTCGTAGGGTGTGTTCGGAGGTTGGGGTATGGCCGGGTCAGTGGGTCGCTCGCGCAGCCTCCCGATGCTTTCCGGGAGAGTCGCGCCTCTATCGACCGCGTGCCGCCACATTAGGGCTGCCCAAAATCGTTTTTGCAAACTGTGCTTGTATTTTAAGTAAGTATTTTATAAAGATGTCCTGATCATTAAAAATTTGAGTATTTGGTATGTTAAAGAGAGTACAGAGAGGAATGTTGTAAAAAGATTTTGTATAAAAAAAACATAATTTGATATAAAGCAAGAATTTTGACTGTTGTAGTAAAACGTATTTTTAGCTTTCCATTGTCTACGTACGCAAATATATATTTTTTTACGTATTCAAGATGCAAAGAGAAATAAAGTTTAATGTCTCAATGTCTAAAATATTAAAACATCATTCCGTGCGAGATTACATTTGGACACTCCTTCCATAAGCGGTACAAAGACCCTCTTGTTATTAAAGAGTGCAATTTATATAAAATGGGGTGCGCTCGGAGGGTCGGTGACGCCCCTGTTTTGGGAGGACAAGCGGCGCGCAGCATCCATTACTGCGCAACTCTCGGCACACTCGGGCCAGAGGCACGGTTCAACGCCGCACCTCAATACTTCCGGAGATATTTTATCGTGTTCCTCGGTCCTTTACCTATCCTTAACCCTGAGCACTCCATTATGGGCACCCTGTAATTCCTCACAGCCCTAAGTTTTGTAATAAGTGATGGGGAAAGACAAGCATCAGCCCACCGAGGCTGAAGTGAAGGTGGCTACCGTGGAACTTGAGTCCGTGGATAATATGGCTACGTTACCCGTGGGGCATCATCGGCAGCAGGGCAGTGATATGGCGATCGCGGAGAAGCACAATAACGCGAACAAAGAAATGGAGCTGAAATGTGTGCAGCCCAAACCATCTAAAAAGTATGTCATATAGATAGTTTATAGATGTAGTGTTTTAGTACCTACTTGTTTATTTTACATACGAAATTTAATGATACTGAAGTGATTAATGCTCAATTTTTTTTTTTGTTTTTTTAGTATTATACATTCGATTAAGTAGGTATTAGAAATACGTTTGGGCGTGCATAAGTTCCGCGGCCGTCTTTTAAAATATTATTACGAACTAATTGTCAGGTAGTTATATAGTTACGAAAATTATGCTTTAGTACTCTGATAATTATTATAAATGAAAAAGTAACTCTGTCTGTTACGCTTCCACGATGAAACGGCTGAACCGATTTTGATTCAATTTAGTATGAAAATAGCTTGAACCCTAGGAAAGCGCATAGGGTACTTTTTAATCCGGGGCATCGTCCGCATCCGGAAAACCGACATTCACATGGACCAAATCCCGGACAAAGGCTTGTTATTAATAAAGAACATATTTTTTATAATTTAATTATAAATGTATAGTTTTCAGATTTTTCTCTGTATTTATAGTATAAGCCGATATTACTTGCCAAATTTCATAGTTCTAGATCAACGGAAAGTAGGTACCATATAATATTTGATTCCCTTGAGAGTGTCGAAATGTACGTTTTTTGTGACATAATCGGTCATATCTTTATTTTACGTTATCTTAAAAGTTTGATTTTTTCATAGCTTCAAGGGACCTTGAACCTAAGTATAATGGGTAATTTCAACTCGATACCTCCTACCTACTACGCGTTGCCGAGATAAAGGGTCTTTACGGACAGACGGACAACAAACTGATCCTATAAGGGTTCCGTTTTTTCCTTTTTAGGAACGGAACCCTAAAAACAAATAAAAAAAAATAGGTACCAATCCGGAAGTGATTTTCACTTTATTTAAAAAAGAAGACCAAAATTCAAAACTTTTCCTATTGTTTTTTACAGAAGAAGAATTATGACCCAAAGAAATCGTGTATCACCTCATTAAGATAATTTATACATTCATTGTTCAAACGTTTTTTAATTGATTGACTTTTTTATGTACATTTATTAAAAAAATAATTTTGTTCTAAAATTTAATCGGGTGCTTAGTATTCTAGGCAAGTCGGTCTTACAATGCTTGCATCCAATTATCTAAAAATTATCTTAATTTTTTTCCTTCCACAGAACTTCGCTTTTCATTATCTCGAGTTTCATCTACGCCAAACTTCTGGTTGTTGTGTGTATAGCTTACGTCATCAGCGATGTCATCACACACAACCTTCCTCTCTACTACTACGAGGGGTTCTTCACCTACCTATATGGAATAAGCATTCTGTTTTTGTTGTACGTCTTCTGCTTCTTACTCCAAGGTAAGGAATTTGCCATTAAAATTATTTTAGATGATTATACACTTAAATTGTAATAATATCTACAAATGTCTTCCTATGTCCAGAAAGTGCATGCTGCAGCGGGAGCCCCCCAAAACCAAAGCCCCCGCCAAAAGAGAAGAAGCCTAAAAAAGAAAAAGAAAAGAAAACCAAAGATAAAGAAGCAAAAGATGGCAAAGATGGAAAAGAAGGCAAAGAAGGTAAAGAAGGCAAAGATAAGAAAGATGGAAAGAAAGAAGGCAAGTCTAAAGCTAAAGGAAAGGACAAGGAGGAAAAGGAAAAGGCATCCAAAGAGGCTAAGAAACAAAGTCAATTCCAGGTGAGTGGTATACTTTACCTTACACTATCAAACACAGCACATCCATTATTTTTGTATTTAACATTATTACACATTCTCTTGTCGCTTTCGCGTGTCGTCCTGTGTTAGTTAACCATATGTTTATTGTATTAATTTCAATTATGTGATTTATTTAATTTAACTTGTGATACGCACTCGTTCGCAATTTTTATCATTTGACCGTTCACAATCATGGTCAACGCTTCGTCCGAACACATCAGGCTGCATGAATCCCTTTTTGTTTACGCTGCCTACTTTTTTGTTTTTTCCATATCATTTGGGCAGGAGGTGTATCCCCGTAAGATGCGTGATAAAGTTCGTCAACAGCAATTGCAATTGCAAATGGCGCAATTGTATGCGTCTGACCAGGTGAGGTATCTTGACGCATCCTGCTTGAAGTGTATTGTATCATACGGAGTGCTTTGGATGTGCTGTCGTAGTTCGTCTGTTCATAATTATTATACTGCTTCTGTTTTCGCTACTGGATCACCTTGCTTTTATGTAGGCTTCGTACACTCTTTGAAGTCATGAGACTTCACTTCAAGGTAGTAGAATTGCATCGACATTTCCTGAGTTGAAACTTGAAAATAACAAACGATTCCTACTTTCATTTAGATTTACTAATTGTATCTAAGCTAGTTGCAATTGCCACCTTGTTTTCAGAAAAAGATGTCAATCTCCACATAATATTTAACCTGAAAAAAAAATACTGAATTTCGAGGCGTCTAATTCGTCGTTGAGTATGCAAACTGTTTTCTTTGCATTTTATAAACTTTTTCACTTGTAACGGTTTCAGCAGCAGCAGGATATTGTGGAGCTGGAGGCAGGGCCTGTTGCGAGACCGGCTCGTAGGCGTAAGACTTCGCAGAATGACCACAGCCATGGCAGCTTCTTCCTTAGGATTGGCGCGATTGGTATGAAAATATTTTTTTTTTATTTAGCTTGCCCTGCAGTAACTTAGTCCTTTACTTTAATATAAAAATAGTTTGGCCTCAGTTTTTTAAATTTTATAATATTTTTATTTTATTTTACAGCGTTTGGTCTCGGGACTATGATTTACAATGGGTTAGAGTTTGGCACATTCTTCGAATTGCCTTTGGAGTCACCTTGTTACTTAATTCTGAAGGGAGTTAATCCTGTTTTGCAAATGGTGTTCACTTTCATGCAAATGTACTTCATTTTCATGAATTCCCGGGTAAAGATCTAATTCATAATTGTGATTATAATTTAATGTTAACTACAATTACTGACTCAGTTTTTTTTCCGTTTTAGCTTAACATTCATCGTTTTAAAGTGATTGCTCGGTTTGGTCTGATGCACGTAGTCGCAACAAATATTTGTGTTTGGATTCGTACCTTAGTACTGGAATCTTTGAAGGAAATTACCGATTACCACGTTAAGAATCCTCATGGTTATTCCGGAGAAGGCGTGTTAGGAAGTGAGTAACTTATTTAAAATTATTGATGTATTTACTTATTAGATTTCTTCAATTTTAAGATCTAAGAGCATTTTGTATTTCAGTCCACTGCAACTAACCTGCTTATGTATTTTTTTAAATATTGGTGTGTATATCGTAAATCATTTTGTACATAATTTAACGGCTCCTTCATCTCCAGAAGTCATCCGTAAACACACTTTGAGGCATTCCGGCAAAGTGTTCGGTGCTGCTTCCACCGCTGCTACCTCTATCGCATCTACTGTTGTAACCACCGCTAAGACCACTGGAGAGCAACTCATGAACGTTGTCACCTCCACAGCTGTTCCTACCACCACTCCTACCACAAGTTAGTATTCACACCCATCAATGTTCTTTATCCCTGTTTCGCTAACATGTGCATGTATGTCAATTAAAATGTGTTTGGACTAAATTTTCAGCAACTATCTCATCATATAATATCGTGGGTGGTGGGTTACTTCCTAAGTCAAAACTGATCGAAACTATAAAGAGTACGGTAGGTTATGACAACGGGATGGGATTTGGGCGCGAGTACAGAGAATGGCCTAATGATAATCCGTTCACTACGACATCTTTTGCACCACTAACTACGGAGTCCGATAGAGTGACTCAGACACAGACGGCCATGTTAGAAGTCTTCCAGTGGCTTCGCACTTCGACTCTGAAACCGATTTTTAACGGTATATCGACTATGATGCCAAGCACGACTACCGGACAGATAGTAACTGATAGAGATGAGTGGGGCAATAGTGTCGAAACCTATCGCGTAGATGAACCGCCACATTCGCCAGGTTGGTCGTTGGAGTGTCGCATTGAATTATTTCAAAAGTAAAACGCCGTTGCACTTTTTATTTGCGGTTTGACAAATATTGTTTGTGTTCATTACGTATCCCACGTGTACGCGTCCGTTGCACATGAGTTTCCTCATATTTTACTTTTAGGTTAAGGTTTAGTTGCGTCTTTTGCATGTTAAAATATATGGTTCATGCAGTCACTATTTGCTATTTTTAGATTTGCAATACCTTTACTACTTGTACTTTTTGCACACATTCTTTGAATTTAAAATATTATCGGAGGTACACAGATCTAAAATAGCAAAAGATGACAGTAGTTTTAATGTGTAGATTAGGTTTTTTGATCATCTTTACCAAATTTCGATCAAAATACATTAATGTGGATTTTTTTTTCAGTGCCTAACTCGTCAGAGATCTTCGAGTCATTCGACGGCCTCAATCCAGCTGCACTGATCGCCAATATCGATAACACTACGGTGTGCGGCCGAAACCCAATTATGGGCACTATCGTAACTGACTCGGCGCCTTATCTGTATCCGTTCATCATTGAGTACTCCCTCATCGGTGCTGCCGTCATTTACGTTATGTGGAAGCACATTGGCCGCTACCCCAGGTAAATATAACCATTTCGGCAATATTTGTAACCGTAAATGTAGAGAACCTTAACCACAGTTTAGATGCCATTCAGCACCTCTATTAACGTGAAGTTGCAATAACCATACATCATCTTAACCTCTCGTAACTACTTGTAAATAGTTTCCCCTAACACTAGTCACGCTCCTCACAGCAGATCCCTAACACTAGAGCACGTATAGAGTAGAGTGAGAATTAAAGAGTAGCAACGCGTCCGTGACTTTGCACGCGTTTGGTTACAGCGTGGCCAACGACGAAGATCTGGAAAGACGTCTGGAGGCTGTTCTCTCCCGCAGGGCGGCGGCGCTTGCAGCGGCTCAGCGTGGTAACCGCGTCGATTGCGCCGGAGCCTCTAAAGGCCTCTTCTGTGGACTACTGCTGCTCGTCGCCTCTCTCATCTGCTTGATACTCTTCTTTGTCCTGATCAGACATCAAGAATTGAAGCGCCTATCGATCTATTTGGCTGATGTATCCCACTGTGCTTTGATGGTTCTCTCCATATTGGCGATTCTAATTGGATTTATACGGTAAGAAAGTTCAAATTTTCTTAATTTGTCTCTGTGTCTATGAAGTTTTTTAGATTTTAGTTTTTGAGTTAATTTTGTTTTTCTTTCCAATTCCGTATATCCTTCTTGTCCTTTCCTGTTTTTTTACATATCCTTTTATCTGTCAATGGCTCCAATTTGTTTTTTATGTTTGCACATCAACCGTGCTAACCCACATTAACACCATTCACAATTCCAATATTTTCCATTGATTTTTTCTGTTCTTACCACAAACTTTACCACCAACCATTACCTCAAACACCACGTTTATGTTTGTGTTGTCTTTTTGGTTACCATTATTGGTTTCACTCACTGTATTATAATGAATAGTGGTCGTGTAATGAAATGGAGCAATACTCCTCCCTCCTGTACCGAGCCTCTCCGCAGGGTGCAATCATTGAAGTTCCGCTCCGAGGAACAATCCGACCTCAACGACATCTTGCTCCGTGTGTCCGCGTTTGGCCTCTTCGTGTATGCGGTGTTCAGCGTCATCGCTGGTGGAATGGGAGCCTTCACTCACGAGCCGAACCTTCTCGTCATGATCACTGGCTGCTTGAGCGTACTTCAGGTAAATTCCTGTTTCATTGCCATATTTAATAGTATTTTTTGAACTTTATAAAAGACTAATTTACCTACCAATCAGGCTCGTTTTACAAAATGCTAATTATATTTTTTTTATTTAAAAATCAGGTGGTACTCCAACTACTATTCATTGCCGATGTTTCCCGTCGTCGTGTGCACCTGCCCGAACAAGAACGCAGTAAGCCAGCCCGTCAGGCCGTCACCTTCCTCCTCATCTGCAATGTTACCATGTGGCTCATTTACACCTTCGAAGCACAAAAAGTCTTGGCTAACCCTGTAAGTATTGCGAGCTACTCAGCATAAAAGCACAATTTAAAACCCACTCTCTTAAACTTTCAATGGCTTATTTTTTCTTCAGGTGCAACTTGATTTCTACGGTTTCGTGGCTTGGTCTCTCGTACAGCGCTTCACTCTACCACTTTGTATTTTCCATCGCTTCCACTCAGCTGTCACTCTAGCCGAAATATGGAAGACTAGCTACAAAGCGCGCCTGGAGTGAGCGCTTCAAGCAAACCAAGTTGGAGACCTAAGTCCAATCAACAACATCCTAATGCAACTAGGATGAAAACTACGGATTTCGTCCTCATCCGGGACAGCAATTTTTTGTAGTTAGAACGGATAAAATTACTGCTAGTTTTCAAAATCATCTCGCTATTTCAAGTGTTAGTAATAGGTGTGACGAATTTAGGATGGTAAACATTGCATTTTACAATATAGAAGTGGCTATGTAATTGCTCTCCCGGAAAGTATTGTAGTTGACACGATAATATTATAATCACCTGGATCTACTTACCCTATGGATCATTGTTATGTTGGTTATTATTTGCTACGGTTCTTTCATACTTCGTTTATCTTTCACATTCCATTCTATTTTAACAGATTCAATAAAAATTAGGTTTCTTGAAAGACTGACTTTGGAGACTAAAGCGACCAAGCATGCATATTTTCAGCTCATTTTCACAAAATTGCTCAGATTTCGTAATTCTATACTTGCAATTTTTTTTAAGCTTTGAATGAGAGCGTTTAAAGCATGATCAGATCGAAACACGATAATAAAATAAATCCCAGTTGTGAAAAGTTCCCTCCTTTGTTAGAAATAATTTGTGTGCCATGATTTTAGGGTTAAGGCTTGATTAAAATTTGACAATATTTTACATTTCTGGAGACATTTCAATCATAAAACAAAATCTATCTTCTCTGCGACTGGTATTCTTTGTTGTTATTTAAAACAAGTTGTCGATAAATTTTACATTTCAACACAAAATGGGAGCCGTTTTGTGTATTTTAAAACCGTATCTCAAATTAATATAAGATATAATAATATTAATTAACCTAAAATTAATTACAATATTAAAGTTTCAGAAGATTTATTAGCCAACATAAATTTGAGGTAAACAAGTAAGTAGGATTACTATAAAAGTTTAATATTATGTGGTATTTAAGAGGGTAGTTGACGTGTCGAGAAACTATATCTGAATAACGTACTTAACTATAGAGAAAGAGTAGAGACCTGCCGCTTGAGCTGCAGAGCGCCGCTTTATACGGATCATTTGGGTATTTGAGTTTAGGAGACATTTTTATTGCAAAGGGGCCATAAAAATGTAAATTTTTTATCACTATGTCGTAACAAGCACATTTTATAGCGCTGACGTTAGCATGTTCAGAAATATGGTAACACTAGGTCTAGGATTAAGAAACAATTACTAGTGACATTATTAGATGTTGCTAGAGTGTAACTTCAACCTATTATTGATCATAATAATCGATTACAATTTGCGAAGTTTTAACATGGGACTAAGTTCACAGCGTAAATATTATCAACGCAAACGTTAAAATTTTTCTCTGCAAATATTTTCATAATGATTTTTGTGCAATCTATTTTTATAGGCTAACTAATTTACATAATTACCAGTCTATTCGTGTAATACAATGATCAACCGTGATTTACACGTGATATCATTTATGCTATGGATTTTGTATAAAATAGTTCATATTCAATTATTTATATTTATTAATTTTGTAAATTAACTTATAAGGTAAAATCGTAATTTATTGCTCTAGAGTCTGAGAGTAACGTGTGCTTACAACGTGAGATTTCGAGTGAATGTAGGTAGTAGTTTTCGATTAATTTAAAATATTTTAATGTTTACGGTTAGTAATTTATTATTATAAACAGTGGATAAAAAAAAAAGAAGAAAAAAAAAGAGCTCAATCGTATTGGTTTTTGAGAAATTTAATGGCATAACAATAACAGGTCTTGGCATGTTCATTGTTAATACCACCAACCAGCGTGTTTGGCTTGTTTTATCACTGCCGATATTTTTAACAATAGATAAAATTGTTAGTAAGTCCTTTGATAAACCTATACTATTTCTAACTTGTTCAATTTTGTAGGTGATATTTAATGTGTACCTTGATGTTTGGAACAAAATGTACCGATGTTTGTAACTCTAGGTTTTAACATTATTATCATACCTATGTGGATACTCAATCAGTGTTATATAGATACCAAAAATTTGGAAATTCTACTTAAATTATATAATTAATATATGTAAATGTCTATTTGAATAAATTAAATAATACATATACGTGATTGTTCGTTTTATTTCATACATATTATGTAATGATGCCAAACTAACTTAAGTAGGTACGTAGGTAGTTACCTCAACGATTTCATCTTGGTCATTTAAGACGGTAGGTACATACTCTCAATGCCGTTGATTAAAAAAAAAACAGGAACTGGGTAAATATACTCGTATTGCATTTAACTTTAATAACTAATATAATTAGCATGGGTGTAGGTAAAAATTAAAATATTATTATGCTGTTCTATTATCACCACAGACACTCAGTTAATTAAGTAAAAACCTACACCACAAATTACTATAAATATTAACCAGGTATAAGTACACAGGTCAGTCACTTAGGTATAAATACCTAACCATGTTTTTACTGCCAGCCAAATCGTGTCATTATTTTACTAATTTGATGCCCGGTGTATACGAGACTAGTTTTATGGAAGGCAAGAAGTAGTAAACTGCTAGATTGCTTGCTAACTGCTAGCTCAGAAGTGATGTTAGTTTCGGATACGTACCTACCTACGCGTAGAGAGAGAGCACTGCGTAAAGTACTAGCTTCGGAAAACTAGCCTCGTGTATACCGGGTGGCATTGCATTACGAAGAACAAACAAACGACCACACTCCCTCAAGGCTTTTTGCCACCTAGGTAATAAGTAATAGGTAACCATCAAGAGGATGCGCCAGGGCATTCAGTTAATTCAGGGAAATTCATATTTACTTGCGTTTTTGGCAATTCGCAGCTCAGTACCTATGAGGTTGTGGTAACAAATACCAAAAAGCATATCGATACTGGAAATATGAAATAACGTAAGGGACAAAACTAAGGTTTTCAGGAAAGCAAAAATAAGATATTTTTCTTACAAAACTGACTATAACTTTTTAACTAGGTACCTATATGTTTTATGTAGAAAGTGTCTAGGACAAAGTTTCTTAGATTTCTTCATTCTTTAAAGCTAAAATAGCAAAAATAGAATAAAGCCTATAGTTTTACAGCTAGCATGTCCCTTACGTTAAATAATAATGAAAACAGGTGATAGGTATACATTAACAAAATTTTAGACATAAATGAACAGCATTGATATACCTACCTATGGGACTTTAAACGACATAAACATTTAGAGTTTTTCAAAGTGAAGGTCTCTTAATGATGTAATTTATATTGCTTATGCGGTTACCAAATTTAAAAAATAAATAAACTTTACACATTTGTGACTGCCTGATGCCTATGTCATATAGTTTAAAACTACTTGCTGACACAAAATTATAAAAAATAAACGAATAAAATAGATCAATAATTTTATTTGTATTCATTAATCTATGAACGCAATTTATTCTCATAAATTATGTTAAGTACAACATAAATTCTGTTTAAATTTTTGGCCGAACACAGTTAAAAAGAAAAAAATATCTCAAAATAGTCGTTATCTTTGTCAGTCTCATCATCGTTGGTGTCACTGAGTCTATCTTTAGTTATACTCTTATTTAAGAAGATTCAAATATTCATTGTAAAAACCTATACATCATATTAAAAGAGCAGAGGTCAACTGACGAAGTAAGACCTCCTCCCAACCTAGTATTAGACGCAGTATCGGGGAGTGGGAAGCCAGAAATTCAGATAGGTACCTAGTTAAAGTCTCCGGCAAAGCCTCCGACAAACCCAAAGACTGACGCCGCACCACCCACCATAGAAAACCCTACACCCACCATACAAAAATTGTCCCGTACGTTGGTAGGTAGAAATAGCAGGACCCTCACAGAAGCCCGAGGCCAAGTATGCTAATCTCACAGAGGAGGCGAGAGCTTACCTTTATAAGGCATAGCTTAATTTGGGCGAGTCTTGCAACTTTAAAACTGAGATTAAAACGAAGCTACTCGGGTCTATAAACAGGGTCTATGAAATTGTTAAGGAGTCAAAAGAGCCAGAAATAGAGGACAAGACCCCTCTGTCTTACCAACAAGTGAACCGAGAACGACCGATGGGCCCCACAAGTCAGATATGACCAGACACAGGCCCAGACCACAGCGTGATGTCTGATGACAGACCTAAGGGCACAAGCAGGCACTGGAGGAATGCAAACAGCACACGCAAGCCCTGTTGAACCATTTTGCGCTGACCACCCCTTATGTCGCAGGCCAAGGGGCCATCCTACACGGAGACGGTGGCTGGGCCAAATCAGCGAGTACAAGAGCCTCTTCACTCGGTGGTCGTGTCATCTACTGACGACCAGGACATCGGTGAACAGGTGATTGAAAAACTGAGAACGGTGGTCGACTCCAAAAATGTGGGCACCAGGATCGAACGTCTGCGGAAAGCAAAGGATCAAAAGGTATTTATCGGCTTCATTACGAAGGAGGAGTTGCCGATAGTGAGAGAAAAAATTAAAGGGTCTGGGAAATTTCTGATAGAGGAAGTTGAAAATAAAGATCCCCTCATAATTGTAAAAGATGTCCTGTCCTGCCACATGGATGTGGAAATTATACAGGCCCTGCAACGCCAAAACAACCACCTGCTGGGGAACATGGCCGAGAAAGACCTGCGGCTGAGAGTGAAATACCGTCGCAGGACAAGAAACCCACACTCGTGCCACATCATCGTGCAGGTGTCCCAGGCAATATGGCAGAGACTGACGGCGGCGGGTCGACCTCCAGCGAGTTCGTGTGCTGGACCAGTCCCCACTGAAGCAATGCAATCGTTGTTTGCACTTTGGTCACACCCGTAAACTGTGCACGGAACCCGGCGATCTATGCATACACAGCTGCGGGGATCCACATACAGGCCAACTGCCCTTCACGCCTGGCAGCGGACGTGCCGACCTGTCACAACTTTCTACTATACTGGGATTGTAAAGCTGGTAACATTTAAATGTACTTTTTTGCAGAAAGTTTGGTGGCTTCGTCATATTTGTCTAGGGCTGACCGTTTGCGACCATCTGAACGAGATAACCTGAGAGAGAACCTTCGTAGGCATTTTTAATTGTATACGCCCTGGGGGCAGGCGGAGGGGTCTGTCACTGACTGACTCTTACTGACCAAAAACCATCCCGGTGTTCCATCTCACCTACCTACCCTACCTACCTGCCCTACCTACCTGCCCTACCTACCTGCCCTACCTACCTGCCCTACCAACCTGCCTTACCTACCTGCCCTACCTACCTGCCCTACCTACCTGCCCTACCTACCTGCCCTACCTACCTACCTGCCCTACCTACCTGCCCTACCTACCTGCCCTACCTACCTGCCCTACCTACCTGCCCTACCTACCTGCCCTACCTACCCTACCTACCTGCCCTACCTACCTGCCCTACCTACCTGCCCTACCTACCTGCCCTACCTACCTGCCCTACCTACCTGCCCTACCTACCTGCCCTACCTACCTGCCCTACCTACCTGCCCTACCTACCTGCCCTACCTACCTGCCCTACCTACCTGCCTTACCTACCTGCCCTACCTACCTGCCCTACCTACCTGCCCTTCCTACCTGCCCTTCCTACCTGCCCTACCTGCCCTACCTACCTGCCCTACCTACCTGCCCTACCTACCTGCCCTACCTACCTGCCCTACCTACCCTACCTACCTGCCCTACCTACCTGCCCTACCTACCTGCCCTACCTACCTGCCCTACCTACCTACCCTACCTATATGTTATCCAAATAGCACGAATATAGTCAAAAACTTGTATTTTACTACTTGATTACTACTTGATTTGACTTGCGCATTAATCTATTCTTTCGTGGCACGCACTGTACTAAACACTGTCGAGCGTGTGCGTAAAGTAGGTACATTCTAGCGTGCACGAATAGATGTTATACCTAATTTTGTAAGTAGTGATAGCGTTAGGCTCATTTTATAATCTGAGGTGTTAAGTATCTATCTTTTTCTATGGAGTGAAGTACCTATCTGTTCCAAAGAACTATGTTAATTTGTGACTTAAGAGCGTGTATTCGATTCGTGAAGAAAACTTCATGTTTTCGCGTTTCGTCCAGAGCAATATCGTAATGATATGAGCAGATTATTAAAGACAAATACAGTTTTAGAAAGAGTAAGTGTTGATTTAGGGAGCTACAGAGTAAAAGTATAATTTTTAATTATGGTTTATTAAAGCGAAGACAATCTTTTCATAGCGTTTCACGAAAATAGACTTCAGAGTTAACTTTCAGGACGAATACAACCATGACAGTATGCCAAAATATTATGGTATTGTAGTGTGTGTCAATGCTGCTACGCCGTTCTAGCAATCGTTTAGATTTTGAGTTGCGCTAAATCGAATACGCGCCCTTAACTCTCCAAGTAAGAAAAGCTCGAAACGTCATCTTTAAGCACATTTACGAGCTTTTTTAACTTGGAGAGTTATGTTGATGATTTTAATTATTATAATAATTCTTGTAATGCGTATTTGACATGCCTGCGAATATTTTTTTATTACCTAGCTAAATACTGGGCTGAAAATTGCAAAATAACGTAAGAATGTTTGAATTTCGCGGGCTATCACATTGGCAATACGATTTTGTGTTTTGGGTTGGGCATGTCAAGACAAAAATAACACATATATTTTTATTGATAACAACATTCCATTACTTATAATCGACTACAATTACAACACTAGCATATTTTTAATTTAGCAACTTCCATGCCTTGACTGACTGTCATTTTGACGTTAGAATTTTAATTTCTGATGACTGACAGTTTGTTACATCAATCAACCTGCCTGATACGTTGTGAATTTGTCGAAAACTATCCACAAGTTTATATTATTATAATTATGAAGGAGTGATTCACTTCAATTAGCAAAACAGTGGTATCAGTTTATTGTAAAGGGACTTGGAAAGAATCCAACATGCTCATACATTGTGGTCTGTTGTTGTTGTGTTTGAACTGTGTGAGGACGACTGACTATTTTGGTAGTGATGGAGTGGCGAAGGGTCGTGTAGCAGAATTCAATAAACGGTTTTCACTATGGCCATCTGTCCACAATGCCGCTAGGTTGTTGAGAGTGAGAAGGGAAGAGGAGGTTGTTCATATTGAGGGTGGAACGGACGTGATTGCTTCCGGTGATAAATCTTCGCCATCAGGGGTTTTAAAACCTGGTCCTGGAAGTGAAGTCAAGAACGACACAAAGGAGAGTAAAAATGAGCCCACGCCGCTACTACCATCACCCGCTACCGGTAAGATTACACAATGAATTCCTGGTATTACACAATTTAATAAAACTTTTCCTGTACCTACTAGTTCTTATCATTAGGACACAATAGGTGCTGTGGTTGAGTTTGGCTGCAGTGCTGCATGTCTAGGGTTTGATTCCCTCATGGAACATAAATGTATTATGTTTGTATGACCTACAAACAACTAGTAAAGGCATCCACAATATATATCTAGTGTGGGGCCAATGCGTTTATAACCATTTTTGGAAACATGTCTGTGTCGGAAACCTGATGCCAAATTCAATCAATTGGCCTATTTGTAAAGCTACACAAATGATTGAAATTACTTGTATAAAGTAAAATGAAATTAATAAAATAACTAAACTTATTAAAATTACATACCTACCTACTTTTTGAGTTGTTTGAATTGTGGGGTGTATGAATACCATGTTATTGAGCTGTTTTAAAAGAACCGGTTACTCATTCCATCCTATTCCTTGTCTATTCTACTATGTATGTTAGACATATTTTCTTCTCAGATGTTTCTGAGTATATATATTTCAACTGTTTATAATTTAGAATAAAACTACTCCAAAGCTAAAAGGTTAATTAAATTTAATAACCACTATATAAATAATGCCTGTTGGTCTAGTGGTCACTGACCCTGACTGCTTAGCCGGAGGTCGTGGGTTCGATTCCCACCCAGGACAAACTTTGTGTGATGAGCATGATTGTTTGTTCTGTGTCTGGGTGTTTATCTATAATATGTATGTATTTATAAATTATATAAGTATGTATATCAGTTGTCTGGTTACCATAACACAAGCTCTGCTTAGCTTGGGACCAGATGACCGTGTGTGAGTTGTCCCAAGATATTTATTTATTTATTTATTTATTTAATAATATAATAATAACAATTAATATTGATATATTATATACATTAACATTGTTGTATGATTTCAATTTGTGGTTACATCAATGAATATGGTATTTGATTCAAATTAGTTGCCTCTGGTTCTGACTCATGACATGTAAAACAAGTTACCACATCACTTCTCATAGTAACAACTAACTTATGTCTGCAAATTCATCTGCAAGAATGTTAGTTATCTGCAGTGCTTTAATATATTTTTTATGTACCATGTCTCCTCTTAATAAAAAAAAATAATTAGTTGAGTGAAAGTTCCGTCAAAATTGGACCCAGTCAAATAAAAATGTAAAAAATTGATATTTTTGTTGTACAAGTCAGCACTGTGTTAACACTCATATGCATGTAGTAAAAAACTGTTATTTTGATATTAGAAACAGACAGTTCAATGTTGATTATTTGTATGCTTTCTTTGTTCTTTTCCAAAATTATATTGTATGTAATATTTTGGAGTATGTTAAGTAATATGGACCATATCAATTGGCTATATTAATATTTAATATGTAATTAATACTTTGTCACAATGATGTGACTGGCATAAAATGTTTTAATGATTATATTATTTTTTTTTACTAAATTGAAGTAACATCAATGGTGAATAAATAAAATTATCATTTTCAATATTTGGCCGTATACTTTGTCATTGTTATGATTCTGTGCTCCCGGCTATCATATGTAGATCTTAGACAGTCGTATGGGTAGTCAGAAGCCAGAAAGTCTTGACAACCAGTCTTGCCAAGGGGTATTGTGTTCACTCTATGTAAAATACTGGTATTATGCCGTATTTGGTTTAGCTGGAATCTGATTCAAACTTAGTTGGAAAAAGGCTAGGCAGATTCTGTGCTCTTACTGTATCACAATTCTCATCAGAATGTATTATAATAGTCTCTAGTTGTAAAAAAAATATGTTTTAAAAGAACTAAAGTCATCTATAATTTCTTGCATTTTAATTGAACCTTAAAACAACATCATGCTTAACACAACTTAAACTCTGAAAGTACTTAAGAAGCAATGTCCATTTTAATTCATTACTTTAAATCTGTGATTTCAGGAAATACAACAATCAGTAACACTACCATAGGTACTACTGTAGTCAACAACACCAAAATTAATGCAAATATTACAGAGAAACCCATCAAGCAGATTGATCTGAACAATCCAGGAGTTCTGAAGAGAGGGTCCATTGTTTTTGGAGGATTTGCACTGCTGGCAGTTGCATATTTTATATTTTACAGGTAACATTTTATTGCTTTACTAATAAATTACAAAAATAATATTTTTTTTAAAACCTCTAATATAAATGCTTTTATATAAAGGAAACTTCTTTCAACTGCTCTGACCTCATTCTTGTATTAAACTAAAAATATAATTTTGTGGAAGTTTAGTTTACCTTTTCACAATGTAAAATAATAACGAAACTGAGTTTAGTAAGTATACATAACAGATAGCAAAACAGGCAAGAAAAAACAAATAGACCATGTTACATGTATTTACCACCAGTTCATTTTCTTCGAAACTGTAGATAAACAAGCATGGCACACATTTTTCCTTGAAGCAATGAATAGCACTATAAATCCCTCATATCTTTGAAGATTATGAATTTTTTGTAACAATATTTTTGTTCACTTTATCCATTAAGATGTTATCGGTCAATGTTTTTAAAAATGATAGCTATCTTTTAAACAAGAAATAGTTATTTACGATTGTCTTAAACCTTCTTTGTCACCATAGTTAGCTATTGATTAAATAAAGTTCATGTGATCTCTTTGGAAACATTATTTCCAATCAGTTCTTGTTGTTATTGCAAACATGAATGATGATGTGCAATAAATCGTAGATGATATCGTTTTCTTAAGTATTTGCTAAGGCAATTACTTAATAACATTTTATACATGTTTGCCGCCCGCGTCATGGGAATAGCTATGTTTCTTGATAAGGTAGGTAATAAAATGTGTTATTCATAATGTCATGCATGTTTTCCCGTAACGAGAATGTAGAAGTTCAGAACAGTAATTACCTAATTATGGAAGCTAGGTATTTATATTTACCCACTGTCCGTAATATAATTTGGGTCAGCAGAAGAAGAGTATCAGTAGGTACATGCACTGTACAGACAGCGTCATCAACTGCTTACCCCCCACGCATTGAAATCTCTTCGGAAAGGGGGTTAGCAGTTAATGACGCTGTCTGTACCTACTGTTCATACAAATTTCGCAATTTAAATGGTAAATGCTCAGACCAATAAGTTTTTTTATTGGTCTGAGGTTAAATGGTGAGTTGCACAACAAAACCCATGTTAGTGGGAGACTTTAAATTGATGATGTCACTTTCTTTTTGATACAAAATGTAAATAATGAATTTAGTCTCTGTTAAACTAATGTTGGTATCATGGAATTCAACATAAAGTCCTTATTACACATGGCAAAATTAAGTCGACTAAATTCTGTCACTACTGAATTCAGTTACCTACTACTACTTTACTACTTACTTGCTGAATGCGATTACACTTTACTGAATTCAGTAGCGACTGAATTTAGTCGACTTAATTTAGCGAAGTGTAATAAGGGCTTAGTCTTGAATAATGCTTGACTGGTCACAAATCCTGACTAGGGCTAAGACGTTCGGATAATATTGTTTTTTTTTTTAGTATTCAAATGATTTCTATGAAACTAAATAGTTGAAAATTGAAACAAGGATTGATTTAGTCAGTGTTATCAGTTAAATTAATTGGCTTTAATTGCGTGAGAGAAATGATAAACAGTGGCAAGTCTCTGTAATCATTACTAATCATTCACTGATTACTTAGTAGGTACCAGTGATCACTATCTAAAAATCGTAGAATTATTCAGTTAATTTTCTGTTTAAAATAATAAACTTTTAATCACTGTTGCATTGTAAAATACACAAAACAAAACTCATTCAATAATCATCCATCATTTTTTAAATTTCAGAAGAAAAAGTAAGAAAAACGACCCAGGTGGTGCACACACTACAATTGACGCAAATCAGTTCCGCTATGGAGTCCTGCAATCAGAAGACAGAAGAGACAACATGGAACTGTCCCGAGTACCTCTCACTATGGAATCTGATGAAGATGAGGACGAAGACTTAGAGATATTTGATCTAGAACAAAAGAAAAAGTCACTTTCCTATGTGAACTTACAAACAAATGATGAGGATATAGTTTTCTCTCCAAAGGATAATAGCACAGACAATGATCGAGATAATTTACTGCTAGACATTGAAGATGGCAATTCTGACACGTTAATTAATTGGAGCAGTAATGGTAGTAAGTCTATATTATAATTCCTGTTTGCTTGATACAAAATGTGAAATGCGAATGTCGCATTTATCCGCCATAATCTGAATTGATGTTGGAAAATTGATTAAATTTGTTTGTTTCTCATAAAATTGCCGTTAGGTTGTTGAATATGGAACATTATAGTTTCTTAGTACTTTAGTATTATATTAGTTTGATATTGCTATACTTTAAAGTAAGAATTATCATATTTTTTGATAACCTAACGGTGGCATTATGATGTAATTTAATAGCATTTAATTTTATAGCAGTCATGACTGTTAGGTATTACTAAAATGTACTTATTTTAGTAAGCCTTAGTTTATACATTCAAATATTAAGCAGACCAGTGCAAAATTTACGTAGAACGCTAATATTACGCACGAAGAACAAATTAAAATGTTCATGATGCTTTCAGAAAATATTTTCGCCAAATGACTGCACCACTAATTATATTGTAGGAGATGAATATTTCACAACGCCTTTCAAACACGCAATGTAAATATAACATTTCATTAAGATCGTTAGTAGTTACGAAATACGGTCTAGTGACCTTCACAAGCATTCAACGTCATGTTATCTAGAACATGTATTTTGAACAAACACTGAGAAAACAATCTCAGAGTTCAAACGGATCTAGCTATGAGTTAGATACTTACTTTGTTTTACTGCATTTATTGATTTAGAATTTTCGTATAAAAACGAAAATACAAAAAAATATTCTACGTTTATTCAGATAAGGTGATGAAAGGCTTGCGGATAAATTAGAAATAGATTATTTGCGTATAGCCTTGAATGGATCAATGAGTGACAGTTGAAAGGAAATGTTGAAATGCGTAAACATTTGTGCAAACTTCTGGTGTAAGAAGTGTCGTTATAATTTCACAGTCATTGCTTTTTACATCAAGCCGTTTGAATCCATTAACCTCACACTTTCTATGTGATGTTATTGAATTTGTTAAGCAAATGAATGTTCCTTAACAAAACTGGTATTTCTCTCTGTCTTCCTTTATGAAATTTGGTATTATGTAGCTATGATACGAATTTTGTGAAAAGTATTTTCGTCATATTCTTGGAAATAATAACTGCTTTAAAATTAATGTTGTAAGAAAAATAGATACTTAAGCATTTCGTAACGTAGTAACTTTGGTTTGCTTTTAATGTTCGCAGTGTATTGCAACAGTTGCTTTGCTGTTGTTATTAGTTCTACATAATTAAGGGCTTGATGTCTGATTAAGTATATATATACACCTGTGGGGTATGTTATAATAACAATAATATAATTTATTTAATGAAAATTATGTTTAAAGTGTTTAAAAATCTCGTGTAATTTGTTAGGTAGTTAAGTACCTACATAGTTCATTTTGAGATGTTAGGCGATAAATTCATTTCGATTCTCATGCGAAATATATTTTTTTATTTATGCTATTTGTTTATATTAAAATAGTCAGATACTTACAAATTCAAATTATTTTCTGAAAATTGTTTATTTGGAAAAGAGTGCCATTGATACTTATATTTTTTACTATCAAAATAAAAGTAGTATATACTTACATTTTAGGGTAGTAATCCCACGCATACGCGGGTCGCTATATGAACTGGCTTGGACCCTAATGCAATACCTGGCGTTTAATAAAATAATTCACGTTTTAGAATTTATTCGGCTTAGTAAAGGCTTTGTCTCGTTTACTCACATCTATCTCTTTCTAAACATTGATTTATCTTATTATCGGCCGCGGCGCAAAAGGTACCGACTGACTTTTCCCGGATTTGATGCAATTTGTTTTCGACGTATTTACCTAGTATCTATATTGTCATTAACATATCAATAATGTTAACTGGTTCATGTACTTTAAAACCGTAAAACTAGATCTAATTGCATTTTAATAGCTTTTCTTGAGTTGGAACTGGCGTCAAAAAATGATTATGTGACAGTGTGTAAAAGGATTATAATAATACTGGTTTGATTGGTGTTAACTACATAAAACGTTTTTGTCTATGTAAATCTGTGTATTCGAGCGAAATTTTCAAGTTTTATTGTTTACATACGGTCGGCACAGACAGCCCAGTAATAGACATCACAAAATACAGTTGACAATTGTGTGCAAGATACAAATATTGCACTGATAGCATCTATTATCTTGCAAGCAATTTTTGACTTTATTTCTATTGGTTTTTGGTTCATTATCAATTAATCATTGACACTGGTCTGCCATTTTTGCAAATTGTTCCATATGAACGGAGTTACGATGGTACATCTTTTGTAATCGCTAGAGTAGTCATTGTTCATTGTATGTCCTATTGCTAGCGCCTTCAAATATTTTATTTTTGTACTTTTATAATTTTGCGCTGTGTAGGTTAGTACCTAAAGAGCTTCGGATTTGAGGCCAGTTCGCGAGTTAGCTTAATAACTGAACTCGCGTACTTGGAGTCTTATCATCAAGCATTTTTAAAACAAAATATATTAATTAGAGAACTGAATTGATTTGTAAAAATATGAAAAACAACTTATTGTTTTTCAATTACTTACCGTTTCGCTCATACGAGTCTTATGCTTTTGAAAAGTATTGTCAACTATTTTGTTAAAATGCATGGAAAAGCCAATTTAAAATTGTAATGTAGATACATAATGTATAAAATATTTTTATTGTAGAAATATTGTATTTAGGTATTATAACGATTATTTTTTCAAATCTTATGTAAATTCTTATAAGTATTTTCTTGATTTTCTTGGCTTTTTCTTTGCAAGTTCTAATTTAAAAAAAAAATGTGCTTTTAAATTATCGCATTGTTGAAGCTATGGACTGTGATAATAGAAGAGAGAGTAGAATATATAATATTAATTATATTTTTTGGAGGATAATAGCTATGTGCCTATTTATAGTTTGCCATCGCTCTCTGTAATTTTTCTGTACTTATGATGGCTGTAGTTGATTCTTATGTTGAAAAAAGGTTCTAGTCCAGACTTGTATAATGTAATGTATGGGCGGCGCCCAGGCACAGAGCGAATTTACTAAAAGTTCCTTTGTGTTTGTGTAAAAACTGACATCCAATAGATCAGCGGAGTGTCGGCACCAGGCATTACTGTAATGATTTGAAACGCAGAATTCGTTACATTATTATTACACACTTAAATAAGTCTGGACCCGGTTTTAGATAGTGCGGGAATGGTGTAGAGCCCGCGTGTGTTATAAAAATGACCGATAGATACCGATCGCGATCTGAGGCTAAATGGGTTAAATTATTTAGCTATGGTACTAAAAGAGGAATGTGTGTTTAAGTCGATCGATTCTACTAAAAAACTATTCCACTTTTGTTTTTTTTTTGCTAAGCAATTCTCTCAAAACTGTAGGCCTATTTGGAGTCTTTGTGAAATTGCTAATTTTGCAAAGTTGTAAGTCAGTAATGTAATTAATTGTAATGTAAGGTTGTTTCTAATTTAATAAAGATCTATAAATATTTTATTATTTAGTTTATTCAAGTTTCCTCGTTAACATAACATTAGATTTTGTTTGTTTCAGTTTTAGAATGTTATGAAAATGCAAAAAGAAATTGGAGGCGCCGGGTATCGATCCCGGTACCTCTCGCATGCTAAGCGAGCGCTCTACCATCTGAGCTACGCCCCCTACGTAAACGTTCTCGAAATTATCATCAGGTTTCTGAAGACAAAAACCTAATGGCGGCACATTTAACTACAAAAACGATAATAAGTTTACTTTTATAATGGCATGTACGAAATTGACGGACTTAAACACTGGAAATTGCAAACATTGTAGCGATCGTTTGGGAGAAGTCACGGAAATCGAGGGAGACCTTTGCCCAGGACTGGGACAAGAAGCTGATAACAATTACTTCACTTCAACTTCATTTCAGCCGAAAGACGTCCACTGCTGGACATAGGCCTCCCCCAAAAGGGGGGGGTTTGCCATAATCGCCACGCTTGGCAGGCGGATTGGCGATCGCAGTATGGTTGTTACAAAGGCACAGAGAACGCTGCTGCCCATTCTCTGGTGAGTCCCTTAGTCGCCTTTTACGACACCCACGGGAAGATATAGGATGGTGCTATTCTTTACGTCCGACACCACACGGACCAATTAAGACTGATAATAATATTAATAGTAGCTCATAAAAGTTTAACACGAATTGGGTTTTGAGACGGTAGGGCAGTTTTTGTGTAGAATTATATGAGTATAGGTTCTAACTCTACTCCAGCGAAAACTACCCTCAAATGTTTTTGCATCAAACATTTGGGCGGCCAAGCTTTTTTTTATTATTATGGGACAAGCCCGCCACACTATTCCCTAACCACTGTAACTCCTGTAAGCCAGAATCAACAGTGGCGACCACCAGAAAAGCGCCAGAGCAATGAAGCTCGACGAGTCCCAGAGAAACGATTCAACTGTCTTGGATCCCGCAACGAAATTAATCAGAAAAGAACAGCGGAGGAGTAAGAAAAACATCTTTTCCACTTCCCTCCAAATCAAGCAAGAGACAGAACAGAACTAGGCACAAAGGGACGTTTACAACTGGGAGAAACCCAGTTGCTAAGCACCACGGATTATAATTGACATAGTTAATGGGCCCTAAAAAGTGAGCTGTTACATTAAATTTGATTCCAATAATAGGTATGGCAAAATCGCTTGAACGCACGGAAATTAGTTCTAGTTTCCACAAGGTCCGCATAATAAACTGCTCCGGATGTAGCCTGAACACTATCCAACATAATATTGCGTTCTTTCTGCCAAAGAATACACTCCCATAAGATATGATGTGCAGATTGTTCGTATTACAGTCAGATGTAGAACATTGACACAAAGGCGAAGCAACAAGCTTGAAAGAAAATAATTAACTTTTAAAGTTGCCATGACCTGTTAGCAGTGGCGGCGTAGGGTAGTTTGGCACCCCGGGCGGATGTGTATTGAACACCCCTAGTTACTTAAAATAAAACACCAAATTATACTAAACATGCATACTAGACTTTACTTTACTAAAATATGTAAACATAGGTACTATCAAAATTTAATTTCCTGTCTCTTTTAATTGATAAAATCGAAAGATTGGTTAGTCGCACTCTTGGCTGGTTCATTGTAGATCTTAAGTCAGTATGATTTTATTAATTTTAACTTTCAAAAGCTTGTTTCGCATGAAGCCATCTAACCAACGCTAAACTTGGAACAAACTCAAAATAGCCCCCATTTTACATTCATCATCATCACTTCAGCGTAGTTTTGGTCCACTATTGGACATAAGCCTCCTCCATGGCGCGCCATTTTTCCCGGTTCTCTGCCTTCCGCATCCAGCCAGAACCGGCTACCTTCTTCAGGTCATCGGTCCATAGGGCTGGAGGGCGTCTCACGCTGCGTCTACCGATTTGCGGTCTCCACTCTAGGACAAGTCTGCTCCATCGGCCGTCGATCCTGCGACAGACGTGACCAGCCCACTGCCACTTCAGCTTGCTGATTCTGCGAGCAATGTCGGTGACTTTAGTTCTCCTCCGGATTTCCTCGTTGGGAATTCTATCCCTTAGAGAAACTCCAAGCATTGCTCGCTCCATTGCCCGCTGAGCAACTCAGAACTTGTGAGTTCACAAGTTCGCAAGCGAGGCTAGTTAGCCCCGCTGTAAGTCTTCACGTCTCGGCAGCATAAGTCATAACAGCCAGGACGCACTGGTCAAAGACATTCGTCTTCAGACTCTGCGGTATAGGCGACGAGATGTCACGACGAAGCTTACCAAATGCTGCCCACCCCAAATGCACCCTCCTATCGGCTTCCTTCTCGAAGTTGTTTCGGCCAAGTTGGATCAGACGATCCAACTTGGCCGAAACAACTTCGACAGTCCAAGTTAGACGTATTCCCGGACCACTTCGAGCAAGTGGCCTTCAACGGTGATCGGCCTTGGCACGACGTGTTGGTTGAACATAACCTTCGTTTTGTCCAAGTTCATGCCAAGACCCACTGGTCTTGAGGATTCATTTAGGGAATGCAGCATTTCGCTCACTTCTTCCAGAGATCTGCCACAATAACGATGTCGTCTGCAAACCGGAGATGTATGATATACCCTACTTACCGTTTATGTTAATGTCCCGCCTAGTCCAGTCCAATGTTTTGAAGACGTCCTCCAGCGCGTTGGTGAAAAGTTTCGGAGATATAACATCACCTTGTTTCACCCCTCTGCGCAGCGGGATTGCTTTCGACATTTACTTGGACGGTCATTGTTGCGGCGTTGTAAAGACACCGCAGAACCTCGATATATCGCCATCGCAGCAGAGAATTCAGTGCGGCCCAGGTTTTGATGGAGTCGAAGGCTTTTTCGTAGACGAATGCCATACACAGCGGCTGATTATACTCATGGCTTTTTTGTACAATCTACCGTACAGTGGATGTGGTCCACGGTGAGGAAGCTTTTACTAAACCCAGCCTGCTCTGGCGGCTGGAACAGTTCGAGTCTTCCTGCGAGACGATTCGTGATGACTCTTGAAAACAGCTTGTTTACGTGGCTCAGAAGTGATATCGGCCGGTAGTTCTTAAGAAGAGTTTTATCTCCTTTTTTAAAGAACAATGCCACCACACTTCCGCTCCACGCCTCCGGTGTATTACCGCTGTGGATGACGGCATTAAATAGCTTTACTAGCTCTCTAAGGACAGGAGCCCCACCTGCTTTTAAAAACTGAGTTGTAATGCCGTCATCGCCCGAAGCTTTGCTGTTTTTAAGCTGTTCCAGAGCCGCACTAATCTCGCTTTGGTCAACGTCCTGGATATCCTTGGTGAAATGGCACGTCAATTGGGCCCTTGGATCTTCGGTACCATGGGAAAAGTCCTCACCGCCTGAGATTTGTACAGCTGTCCATAGAACTTTTCAACTTCCACCGAGATCTCTGGTTTGGAGGTGACTGTTCTGCCGTTATGTTACATTGAATCTGAGAAACTCTAATGTAGTCCATTGAACCGCTTCTTGGGCAGAAATGTTGGCGGTTTCCAAATGGCGCCTCAATTGTATCTCCAAATCTCCAACAGGATGTATTTTTTTTTACAGATTTAAAACCATTCCACGATTCCACGAAAATCTTCTGGTGATGTTACCAACATTTTATGCTGAATAACACTAAATGTTACAAGAATAAAATCCAGTGCCCTGTAATGATGATGTAGTTCTTAGTAAAATCTGTCGTGACATTCTAACATTGCTCTCTGCAACTCCTCTGGCAATGCAAGTTCAGTATCTCGGGCCATTTCTCCAGGCATATGCTTTCGAAATCTCCTCTTTCCTCTTTTTCCTTGAATCGGAATGTTTAAATCCTCTTTAATATTGTTACGTAGCAAATAGCCCTTTCCACTATTTGGTTGCGTTGACTTCGAAGAACATTTTTTAAGAGCTTTCATTTTTATCACACGCTTTTCTAACGATAGTCCAGATGTTTGTAGGTATATACTTTTCTGTCTGATTAACTTCTAGGATTTCACACCAAAAGAAAAGATAGCATAGAAAACTGAAGTCATAGAATTGATGCTGCTTCTCTTGTTTCGACGTTTTCTTTGGGGTGCTGGGATCACATATCTCTTGGAAAAGAATAGTGGTTTAACAGCGTTGTGATGGGCCATCTTGTCTCTGATAAATCATATAACGGACACGACTACATTTATATTTCCCACCGATGTGTGAATGATGAAAAGAACGTGTTAACTCTTTCTACAGTTCTGAAAAACATTAAACCTTGAAGTAACGCTCCCAAATGAGTACACTCGCTCTCAATTATATTCGATAAAAGATATGAAAATAATATGGTTTCGATGCGTTTCAAAATATGATATTAGTAAGGAAGTAGACAAGCGTTAGTTATTTATTGATATGTCTTAATAGAGCGAGATTTCGTGTGCATACTTTGGCTGTTCAAGTAAGTTTTCGTTGTCACCCCTTGGTGCTTGGCACCCGGGGCGGACCGCCCCCTCCGCCCCCCCCTTACGCCGCCACTGCCTGTTAGAAATTGGGCAACACAGTGGCCCACCTCCAGCCATGTCCTGGCCAGCCGCTCACGAACGGATGGAAAGAACTGATGAAGGTGACGGCCCTTGCTAGAATCATTCCACCTACACTGCCACTCGGATAAAAGTTCCTCCCAGACGTCAGTCTGTGGTTTAAATAATCTAGAGATCTTAGCGCGGTCACGTTGAGTTAAAAAGTTTGCGTCCATGGTCTCTCGCGCGGAATAGTACATTGCAGCACGTCGTTGCACCTCAAGATCGACTGGAAGCACGCCTGCTAGAACCGGAAGGGCTTCAGTACTAACGGTCCTATATGCTTTACATAAAAATATTAAAACCAAACGTTGACTTTGAAGCAATTTACGTCGTACCGCCCCTATAGTGGCCCTATCAGCCCAAACAGGTGCTCCGTAGCACATAAGTACATCCCAAATAGGTAGCCCCATAAATAGTTTTTAAAGTTAAAAATGATAGTCCCCAAGTGGCTTTAGTTATAGGTACTCGTCAAGGCATAAAAGTTCTTTTCATCCCACCATCTCGGAAAGAGTATTTTTAATCTTCAATATCTGAGTGGAAAAGCCGTTTTTATTCTCTAGAGGATAAAGTAAATTTATCTTCAATATCTGAGTGGAAAAGCCGTTTTTATTCTCTAGAGGATAAAGTAAATTGAATTTAGAACATCGTGTGCACTAAGTTTGTGAATTAAAAAAAAACATTAAACCTATTTACTGCTACCTCTATGGTGCCGAATATATCATACAACTTTTTTTTAATTTGTTAAAAACTCAGACTTTGTAAACGTTTTTTTTTTGCATTTAGTCATTTCCTCGCTGAGGTGGAATGAAAAGTTACGTGTTGCACTCGAGTGCAAAGATTTTTCACCTCGTGCTCTTTTGATTCCCTCGCTAACGCTCAGGATTCTAATTTTGAATCACTCGCTGCGCTCGTGATTCAATTTTAGAATCCTTCGCTTGCTCGGTCATCAAAATTGAACACGCGGTTAAAAAGCAACTTTGCACTCTTGTATAACAAATAACTATTTTAGCTTTTTCACCAACTGTTTTTATGTGGTCAATAAATGAAAAGTTTTTCTCTAAGACCAGACCAAGGTAGCACACTGATTGTTTCCTTTTAACGGGAACGTTATTAAATTTAATACTAGGCCACGGCTTAAGATTACCTTTTAAAATAAGTTGATAGTTTTTGTGAGGTGCAAAGGTTAGACGGTTTCGGTCGCCCCACTGAGATATTAAGCGAAGGCATGTGTCAGCCAAATTCTCAAGCTCAGCCCGGGTACTTGCCTGAATAAGCAGAAGGCCATCGTCCGCGTAACCGGTTAATGAACAACCGCAAGGAAGTGGAATCGCAAGCAAATCATCAAAACCTACATTCCATAAATATGGACTGATAACTGAACCTTGAGGACATCCCATGGTTAGAGCCTTCGACATAGAATGATGTCCAAGTTTGAGCTTCGCGGAGCCGTTTAAAAAGTACGAGTAAACAAGAGTATAGATGTTTCTGTAACAACCACGGGTTTTCATCTTAAGTAGTAGCATAGGCCACCATGCGTTATCAAAAGCCCCTGAGATATCGAGAAAGATCCCAATGACGTATTTATGTTCGAACGAATTAACAATTTTCCTAACAGATAGTGCCGCGTCGACGGTAGATTTCCCTTTGGTGAAACCGAATTGACTATTATGAAATTTTGGTCCATCCATCCGGTAGCAAACGTGGAACGATAAGGCGCTCCAGGAGTTTTCCCAAAGATGGTAGTAGTGTTATGGGCCGTTACGACTTCGGGTCATCCGGGGGCTTGTCGCCACTCTTTGGGATAATTCGTATAAAGCCACGACGCCATATACGAGGAAAAATACCTTCCGCAATGCACCGGTTATAAACAGTTAAGATCGCGTCACCCACTGTTTTACACGCTTCTATAATCATTCTATATCTTATCTTCACCTGATGATTTGTTGACTGGTAGTCTCTTGACAACGTTTATGAACTCGTCAGTGGATGGTAGATCTGACGCTGGTGATTCAGGTGGCACCGAAGCCCACGCTCTGATCTGTTGGTGGTATTCGTTGTCGTTCATAGGTGAATCATCGGGTATCAGAGTATTAAGTAGAACTTCCGTTGTTTCTTCGATACCGGTGGTATGTTTATTATTTACTTTAATGTTTTGGACATACGCAAGGTCGACTGATCTATCGCTGGTGATTCAGGTGGCACCGAAGCCCACGCTCTGATCTGTTGGTGGTATTCGTTGTCGTTCATAGGTGAATCATCGGGTATCAGAGTATTAAGTAGAACTTCCGTTGTTTCTTCGATACCGGTGATATGTTTATTATTTACTTTAATGTTTTGGACATACGCAAGGTCGACTGATCTATTCTGCCTTAAACTCGTGATATAAAGGAGACCACGGACCTTCTTTATCTAGTTTTACAACAATTTAACGCAGTAAATTACCCTTAGATTTTTCCACCGACGCTTTGTAGCGTGGCTTGGCAACTCTAAACGTATTTAATGCAAAAGTAAGCAGGTCCCCGGTAACCTTACGTTTTTTAAGCTTATTAAGCTGTCTACGCGCTCTGCGATAAATTTTTCGTTGTTCAACTAAATAGTCACTCCACCAATCACATCTCCGAACGTTGGTCATAGATCCGCGACCAATGGCGATGTCAGCACAGTAAGTAAAGGTGTCTGACATAATTTCAGCACTCTCTTCAGCTGGGCGGCTAAGCTACCGCGCCTCTTCAGTGCTCTACGGAGGCATTAAAGTCATTTTGTAACCCCCATTAGAGTCTGGTTGCTTCATGTGGCTTCGGGTACCGATTGCTTAATGCACATATTTGAAATAACTGCATTGTGGTTACAGTTTTTACATTGTTTTGTATTTATTTTGAAATAACGAAGCTTATTGCCCACATTGAAATAACGAAGTTTTGAATGTGATGATTGAAAGTCATTTTCAGGTCATAGTGATGTGAAACAAGTGTTCGGTGATAAGTAAGTGGTCAGCGATGAAAACTGAGGTACCTACTTGCCTATGCGTGTGGCTTAGTGGCGCTGGGTCCGCAGGGCAAGTACCTTATTGACCTACCTGCTACATCCTACCAACCTATGCCATAATTACATTGTGATGACGTGATGTGAAAAGTGAGTGAAACTTGCGCCGTTTGTACAGCCGCCCGTTTGGTACTTATGTACATACCTACCTACTTACCATCTTTTCTTCATAAGTACTTATAGTACTATAAGGATTGTCATTTTTACTTACAATGACACGCTAGTTAATAGCGTACCTAGGTACCTACTTAGGTTCTTATGGAATAGCATCAAGACGGTATATTTGTGCCGTACGGTCTTTTATGCTTCGGCCGCATCTGCGTGTATCGTCCCGAAGTAATGCGTGCCGAAGCTTCGTACATTTTGACTCTAAAAAAATGTCGCGTTAAAAGCTGTGGTCATATTAGCGGCTTCGATATTTTTCATGAACTATCGTGCAATAATCCAAGATGGCTGAAATCATTTCCAAACGTTTAACTATGGACGACGACTCGGTTTACTTCTACATTTTATGTCACCCACCAAATTATTTTTTGTTAGGTATTCTTAGCTTCATAAATCATAATTATGGAGGAATTTTAGTACCTACCATTTCATTGCTCCTCACCCGCACGCGTCTGAACTGATCGAAAACAACGCCCGAAATGAACAACGCTAGTTTGACCACGCAGCGCTATATGTTAGCGCGCTAAAACCGCCACCCGCGCGATAACACACGCAGCCCAAATGTTCACAACGATAGCCGATAATGGCCGGCCCCATCTGCCTGTATCGTGTCATGGCAGGTGCGGCCGAAGCATTAAACACAGTCTCAAAGTGACTTTCAATTGCATATGTAGGTATCTACTTTCTAAGTTTACGTCGGTGTAGGTTAGCATCGTGAGGAAACCTAGATTTCTATTAAATATAAGTCTGAAATCGCCAATCCGCCTTGAGCAAGGTACTGATCAATGCTCGCGTCTTCTCTGTATGAGAAGTGCCCTTTGCCCTGTAATGGGACAATGGCTAGTGTCCTAATAGAACGCGACAACGCGATCATCGCCTTCGCAAAGCAATTATCGCGCGAATGCAATAGGGTATTTTACCAAAAAAATCTAATTAGTCCGTCAATTAGATTATCAAAAAATATTGGATACGTATTTTTTGTTTTATCAAAAATCAATAAAAACTGACGAAGATAAAACGCATCAAAGATCATGAGTGGGGCTTTGTAACGTCACTTCGTTAATAAAACTGTACTGACATAATGATGTCACACGAGTTTTCTATGCACTGTAGGTATCGTCTTCATTTTTTGTTTACGTGAAAAAACAAAAAACACGTGTCCAATATTTTTCGATAATCTAATTGACGGACTAATTAGATTTTTTTAGTAAAATACCCTATTGCTTTCGCGCGATAATTTCTTTGCGAAGGCGATGATCGCGTAGTCGCCTTCTATTATTTTTAAAAATTTATTCGCTGTTCATTATTTTTCCATTATACAATAGGTAGTTCTTGTAGTAACGGAACGGCCAAGTCACATATTTTGAGTAGGGTGTAGAGTTTGTGAAGTCAGGGCTTTTAGAGGTAGGCATGTAGAGTTAAAAGCTTTGCTCTAGATGAGATCTGATAAGTTTTTGACAGTGCGAGTCATGTGGCCTCGTCTTGGCAACATTGTACATGAAAATGTTTTGGTGGGATCTATCTGACGGACTACTTAATTAGATTTTTTTGGTAAAATACCCTATTATAGGCTGGCATTATTATGTAATTATTCTCTTAAACTGTGTTAGTACTAAGTTTAAATAAACTATTTATTTTTAGTTAATAGGTAAGTATGAGGTTGAATTCATTTGTTTTTTAATAGGTACCTAATAATTATTCAAATCAAATCAAATCAAATCGTTTATTTGTGATACATGGGTTACATACAGGTGTTTATAACATAATTATATAATGTTCATTCCATGATCAGCCACTTGGGCATACAAATTATTGAAGAATATAATAAAATTTATGAAATTCTAATGGGTTGATATTAATTCCATTGAAAATTTAATATAAATGCAACTATTACTAGTAGTCATGACAGATACTTACAAAACAATAAACAACAACTAATTATCGTCAAGCACATTTGAAACATTTAAAAAGATCTAGTGGATAAAAATTCAGTAATCGAGTAATAATAATTTTCTATAAGAAATTGGAACAATTTATTTTTAAAGACATTAATATTGCGACTCTCTTTTATGTAATTAGGGATCTTATTGTAGATCTTTGTGGCCATAGCAAACACACTTTTCCCAAAGAGGGTAGTTCTGTACTGTCTGGTAAGGTTATTGTACAAGTGACTTCTATTGCGGGATTTAAGCTCTAATGTGAATAGTGATGGATGATGTCTAATAAACAAGGCCATTTCAAAAATATATAAAGATGGCATGGTAAGTATTTTTAATTTTTGGAAGTATTTGCAGCCTTGCAGCTATCTGTTCTATTGAGACCACACATAGCTCTTATGCACCTTTTTTGTCATTTAAAAGCTTTATCCCAATTAGTAGCATTTCCCCAAAATATGATTGCATATCTGAGTCTAGAAGCAACATTACTATGATAAGCTACGAGTAATGTATTGAGATTGACCTTTTTTGCTAACTTATATAAACCATAAGATGACTGTGACACTTTTTTGCATACAAACTCTATATGACTTTGCCATTTCAAATTGTCATCTATGTGTACGCCAAGAATTTTTTTTGTAGTCGTCAATTCAACTTTTTGGCTGTTAAATTCTATTCGAGCTCGTAAATTGGTTTTGGTTCTCTGTTTAAATTGCATTAATTTAGTTTTATCGATATTAATTAATAAATTATTTTTTGTAACCATTGAATTATTGAATTTAAACTACTATTTATAATATTTTCGTCATTATATACAACAGTACAGTCGTCAGCAAATAGTACCATGCGATCAATAGTGGATTTCGGCAAGTCATTGATGTAGATAATAAAAAGTAGTGGGCCCAAAACACTACCTTGTGGAACACCATATTTGATTTTTCTACTCATGGACTTATAATTTATTTCGTGTTTCGTATTGGGACAAATTTTGACAATACTCGTAATCTGAGTTCTATTACTGATGTATGATTTTAGTAAGTCTAAAGTGTTGCTCCTTTTATTAATCCTATTATTAATAATAAAATTACGTTATTGCTGAAACAGCAGTGGGTCTTCTATAAAATAAACTACTTCGTTAAACTTGTACATTTGAATTTCACTAGTAGGCAAGTACATCTCGTTACAAAAGTGTTTTATTTCAGTCTCGTACTGATCTGGCAGGCACGTTCGCTTGTCCGTCTACGATATTGAGATAAACGAACCGGCACATTGGCTCCGAATGTACCTCCTGCAACCTAGATGTTCGTTCGCGATTTATTTTTATCTTGTTTTTTTTGGTAGCAAGGTACTTTTGTAGCTGCTTTTTTATTATGATTTATTAATCATCATGTCAACTTTTAGATGCCCACTGCTAGAGTAGAACTGGGGTGGTGCTATTCGCGGCGTGCTTGCCATGAATAGCAGCACCCTTATTCTTCATTCCCATCTTTCGCACGGCAATTTATTCATAGGAGTGAAAATAAATACCTAAATTATATACTTACCTCGATGAGGATTTTGGTGTCTTCATAGGGTGAATTTTGAGCATATGCTTTGTTGACCCTAGAATTTATTTGTATCTATGCAACATAATCCCAGCGATTTTACAAGTTGTCGGGTCTCTGTTCTCTACAAGTTACTTACATTTCGTTAGTCGTTTCGCGGTTGTCTTGAACGAACATACCTACATATTAGAAGTTTGAAATATTCTTTATTTATTTTAAGTAGAGATACATAGCAACCTACTTTTTTCAGTCATAATATTGACATCATCATTAAAAAAGATCGGACAAGTGCGAGTCGGACTCGCCCACCGAGGGTTTCGTACTTTATAGGTACAAACGGCTGAACCGATTTTGATGAAATTTAGTATGAAAATAGCTTGAACCCTGGGGAAGCACATAGGCTACTTTTTAATCCAGGACTTCGTCTGCATCCGCGATAACCGACATTCACACGGACCAAATCGCGTATAAAAAAAAAAAAAATTAATCGTGTATAAAATATTAGAGATATCAAAATAAATTAAAACAAGATAATAAATATTTATCTGAGTTGTAGGGTAGGCAATGTCTATGTGACTGTATGAACCGCACGCCACTGCTTGAGAGTCTCGAAATGTACTCACAGCTTCAAGGGACCGTAGACCTAAGTATATGGTTTTAATTTCAACTTGATACCTCTACGCGTTACCGAGATAAAGGGTCTTGACAGACAGACGGCCTATAATAATATAAAAAAAAGACGGACAACGAAGTGATCCTATAAGGGTTCCATTTTTTTCCTTTTGAGGTACGGAACCCTAAAAAAATCGTACCAAAATAAACGTAAAGAAATATATAGTACGATGGGGTTCATACAATATTTAGCACTACTTATTTGTTTTATATTTATTTTTTGTTGGTTTGTTGTCTACCTATTACGGTTCAAAATATATAGCCTTTTGTCAGACGAACGAACGGACGGACGAACGCACGAACAGGCACACAGCGGAGTACTTTGACCCTAAATAAAAAAGAGAAAGATAATGCCAAAAATATAAAATACTATTGACTGGGTGAACCGATTTTGATGAATACTTTCAATCTCTGTTTTAATTTGCAATTCTTAATGGATTTGGATAAGAAGGGGGCGAAAAATAAAAAGCTTTTTTACGAAAAAAACAACCGCCTTCAAAAACTAAAAAGTGAAAAATAACTTTAGCACAGAACACACATGACTTTAGTTTCGGAAGTCGGTGGCAATACAAAATAACAAACAGAACAAAGCCATCGACTTCCGAAATTAAAGTCTTTTAGAAAAAAAAAGCTTTTCAACCGACTTCAAAAAAGGAGGAGGTTATCAATTCGTCTGTATTTTTTCTTTTTTTTTTCTTTTTTTATGTTTGTTACTTGATTTCTCGGGACTGGGTGAACCGATTTTGATGATTCTTTTTTTATTTGGAAGCCAGTGCTTCCCGTGTGGTCCAGTTCTGACCATGGCATCCATGAGAAAACCGTATAAGTCTTAAATTTGCATTAAGTATGTGCGCGATTTGTTACGCGATTTCTCAGGCAAACGTAAACCGATTTTGAAAATTCTTTTTTTTATAGATACGGTACGCTTCAGGGGTGGTCCCATATAAATTTTATCGCAATTGATTCAGCACTTTTTGTAAAATCAACAAATACCCAAAAATTTTACATAGACGACGTTTTAGTTTCATCAATCTTTGTAGTAGTTAACTTTCAATCTCTTCTTAATAGATTAGAATGAGAAGGAGGTACTAAAAAGCGGAAAATAAAAAGCTTTTTACAAAAAAGACAACCGCCTTCAAAAAGTGAAAAATAACTTTAGGACAGAACACACATTGACTTTAGTTTCGGAAGTCGGTGGCAATACAAAACAACAAACAGAACAAAGCCACTGAATTTCGAAACTAAAGTCAATGTGTGTTCTGTGCTAAAGTTATTTTTCACTTTTTGAAGGCGGTTGTCTTTTTTGTAAAAAGCTTTTAATTTTTTTGTTACCTATATACCTAGATTTCATCTTCTCAACGTCAAGGAACGTCAAATAAAAAATAACAGCTCACATAGATACCTCCTACCCATAATGTCTGAAATCAACACTTAAAAGGGCTCACTGATGAGAACAACAGTATTTGCAATTTTACACCCGTGCTTGTGATTACGCACGTACCTACCCGCTTCTACCCAACTGGTATATTGTATAGGCAAGTGTTACGGGGAGAGCGGGGTGTGCAGTTACTATAGATATTATATGTACGAAAATGTTTAAGCTACAGTGACTTCTCAGCTATCAAGGGGAGAATTTACGGCTACGTTGTGAATAGACGTAGGTAAATTACGAAGAGTTTTATACGTATTTATTATGGAACATTATTTTAAAAATGAATAGGTAGTTAAATAATTTTCTTACCTTACTGTATTTCACTCCAAAATAATACATATTCACATCTATGAGGCAATGACAATAATTCGACAATCTCGTCGGGTACGTTAGTAAATTGAAGTTAATTTATTATAGTTTCAGTTACATTTTTTGCGAGATTCTATAAATTGTCGAGTAAAGTAGGTAGGTATATAATTACCAGTAGCTACTTTTCTAAATCCTTGAATATTGTTTTAAGACAACTCGCAATCGCAGCGCTAATTAGTAAACCACAGAAAGTCTTAGGGTTTATTAAAATATTATTATTTTAGTCCGTTCCGTACTTACATAGCTTTATAGAGCCATAGAGTTATGTTTTTACGTGGTACAAGTCATGTAGGCGGGGCGGGAAGTACATGGTGACTTCACAAAAAATTTTGTCTGTAATATTGAATGTATGAAACACTGAAAAATCTCATTTGCTCCATCATTTCCCTGATAGATTCAGCTTTTTCTTAAAATGACACACACATTTGCTTCGCTATTTTAATCACGGTTCCGAATACAAAATTCGAACGGCTAAACATCCATATTCTGTTGATATCCAGGGACGTCATCTGTTATATTAGGTACCAGAAGTTGTTCTGGTAAATATCGTTGTCTCTTATTTGTAACGTAATATCTCATTCCATGTTTACATAATTTAGTCATTGTCTAACTACTCTGTTGCCTATCGGTCTCTCAAAAATCATTACGTAGGTACCCAAGACTCAATTACGCACCAAAATGTCAGCGAACTGACGAGTTTCAGCGCCGTTATTTATTTTAAACTTCGCAGCATTGTAAGCTTTATCTTCATTTACTAAAATGCATAATAAAATATATTATACGGGTTCACTACATAAATACGAAAAACTTTATTCCGAAAGTCAGAAATACGAATTTCCAAATAAGTACCGATTTTCATAATTCCGAATGGTTTAAAATTTATACCGATTTATCATACATCCTATTTTATAATCCAAAAATTTCAAAATTCCGATCGTATTTATTTACTGTTTTCAAAATACCGAGTTTCAAAAGTTCAAATAACAAAATATCCGACAAGATGAAAATTCGAAACATTAAAAATACGAATAGGTACCCATTATATTTTTTTTGCAGTGTATTAAATTTGTTATTTTAAACTATAATTGACTACTTGGTCACAGTTCTTTTTTTTTTGGTACGGGGTGGTAAATCCTCATGGATGTCCTCCGCCCTGGGGCGGGCGGAGGGGTCTGTCAGACTCTTACTGACTAAAAACCACCCCGGTGTTCCATCTCACACCTACGTCGGGGGTCGCGGGAACCGGAGATACTTTCGCAACCCCCGGCTGGTGCCGGCCCGCTGCAGCGGGCCACTTCTCGGGTCAGGGGGGGGAGTGTGTCCCAGCAGGAGGCTGCGGAAAGGGAGAGTGAGATCTCAACATCCCACCCTGCCCGCAGCAGGCGCATCGGGCGTCGGCGGAGGGCGGATAACGTCCTCTTCCGGCCCCCTAAATGGGTCCAGGGGCGGCAGACTCGGGGACGTCTGTCGCCCCCCACATACACCAGGACCCGAGGTGGCGGCGCGTAGTGTTCCACGCGCGCCCCTCTAAGACGTCCGGGGGGGAGTCTAACACAGTTCTAACCTAACCTAACCCAAATGATTTACCAACAATGGAGAGGATCTGGCGTTAAGGGCTACTGTTCTAACCTAACCTAACCCATAGGATTCAATAACAGTCGTCGTCGGATACCATCTACTACTACTACATAAGGTGAAGAAGAAAACAAAAAAAAAACTTGAGAGGTGTCAAGGGACACCCGGATGGAACGAAGTTCCTTTCGATTAATTAGTGAAGGAATTGTAATAATTTTTTTTTTTTTAAGTTATAATAATATTTTTATTATTATTAACAAATATAATGTAATTAAAAGACAATTTAATTAAACGTGCCCGTTTATGTATCGAGCGAAATGGACTCCATATTGAGCAGTTGCTTCGATACAGGGAAGTGTAAATTTTATACCTAATAGGTAAGTTTTTTAATTAAGCCAAAGTTGATTAAGACTGTGTTTGTGAATAGCTTTATTTAAATAGGTTACCTATAGCACCTATAGGTACCTACGCCTGCCTGCCTTTCTTTTTCTAGCAAAAGAGTACCTACTCACTTACCTACTTACAACTACAAATAATTCGCCAATGATAAAAGTAAGTACCACTACCTACCTAGGTACCCACCTAAGCTCCCACTGGCTTAATTTAAACCAAAACATTTTAATCAAATAAAAAAAAATATTATTGTCGCTAGTAAAACCTAGAGAAAAGTACTCTGTGACCTAGAGCGATAAGGTGCAGTGGTTACCTACTGACGACCGCGACCGATAGAAAGCTCATGATTACCAAACCCAAACTTTCAATAGGTACCTACTAAACAAAACATAGAAGTAGGTACAGTAACTACCTACCTACCTAACCTACGTATTCTAGACTTAAAATTTACACTCGTTTTCACAATCCACACAGTCTCACAGTGAAAGGTGGACTTATCTCGTAGGTCGTTATCATCGGAATTATCACGCAATGATAATTCCGATGTCATTGAGGTAGGTACCGCCACTATTTGAGCGAATAAACTTAGGTACTAAACATATCGCCGTAGGTACCTAGTTCAAAGAGTTCGCCGCGCCGCCTTTAAATACATAAACATATTCTACGAAAAGCGAATTCGGACTTTATTTTGTAAACGTAAACGGTTAAAAATTGAAATTTTACCAAACTAGGTATGATAAAATTATTCTGAGAAACGTATAGGCTGGTGCCCGGAGCTAGGAGCTATGTGGTCAATAGGAGCTATGTGCAACCGAATTTCACGGTTAATGTGTAAAAATAAGGTTTTAATTCGCTCCAATATTTTCATAGAAAAGCCGCCATTCAACTAATAATGAACTCTATTTGACAGTTCCAACGATTCAATTTTTCTGTTCGAATTGTCTGCGTTTGTGAAGTAATAAAAATAGCAAAAAAGTGTCGTGACAACTTTCGTAAGAATTTTTTCCGTCTAGCCCCCTTTCACAACGCGCGATAAGGAACTTCGTTCCAAAAAATATAACACCCAAATATTCCGAAATATTTTATTCCGAATTTCTATATTCCGATTTTCAAAAGTCCGAATTTCATAATACCTAAAAATTATAATCTCTATTATTTAAAATCACGAAAGTTATTTTACCGAATGTCGTAAATCCGATTTGTTTGTTTTCTGATTTTCATATGTTCGAAGAATCAAATGCTCGATGAGTTCTCGGTCCGAAAAACGAAATTCCGAATTTCAATATTCCGAATAAACTGTTAAAATTAGGATTCTGATTCAATTCAGCTACGCATAAATATTCAAAATAGTGTCCCCTTGTTTCGCAGACAGAAATTTCATAGAATTTCGTTTCCCAGAAAATGTTTCATATAGGTAATATTTGGTTCTTGTATTTTTATTTCAACTATTATTGTTTCAAAGACTATTTACTTGAATGAAACATATTTCACAGAAACACAATTCAAAGAATTTTTAATAAAATTTTTTTGTTTAACAAACTTATCAAACAGTAGAATTACTTTTTAACAAATATTGTTTATTCGGTGTATTTTTCTATGGAATTTATTTCAACAAAAATATATAGGTATAAAAAGAAAGACAATAACAAAAATAATCTTAAAAAGTCAATATGTTGTGCTACAAAAGTTAATGGCAGAAATGAATTGCTGTGAAACCGACTCCACGTAGTCTTGTCTGCCCTACCCCTAGAGTGTAATTTAAATTCGCGTAGGCGCGGAGGGGCGAGGCGGCCAGCGAGCTGAGGAGCAGGTGGTTTTAACGCCCGCCGCCGCGGCTGAGGCTGGCCGGCGAAGCCGGCCAGTAAGCCGAAGCTGCGGTGGTGAGCGTGAATACCATCTGCGACGATAAGCTCGCGTGGTACCGCCGGAGCCCCGCAACGCCGTAGCCGTGACAGAAACCATGCCTGCTGCATGTTGCATGTTCGCTTGCATGCTCGCTTGCATGATGCATGCTTGCTTGCTTGCTTGCTTGCATGCTGCATGCTTGCTTGCACGCTGCATGCTTGCTTGCATGCTGCATGCTTGCTTGCACGATAAACGATTGCACAATATCGATAAAGATAATCGGAATTTTAATAATCGGAATTTTAATAATCGGAATTCGTATTTTTGGTGTTCGGAATTTTCATTATGTCGGACTTTTTGTTATTCGATCTTTTGAAACTCGGTATTTTGAAAATAGTAATTATAAACGTTCGGAATTTTGAAATTTTAGTATTATAAAAATAGGATGAATGATAAATCGGAGTTGCCATATTAGGAATTTTGAACTATTCGGAATTATGAAAATCGGTATTTTGAAATTCGTATTTCTGACTTTCGGAATAAAGTTTTTCGTATTTATGTAGTGTACCCGTTTTTAAATGATATTAAACTTTACTTATAGATTTTGAACATATATGCGTAGCTGAATTTAATCAGAATCTTAATTTAAGCAGTTTATTCGAAATATTGAAATTCGGAATGTCATTTTTCGGACCGAGAACCCATCGAGCATTTGATTCTTCGAAAATATGAAAATCGGAAAACAAACAAATCGGTAAAATAAATTCCGTGATTTTAAATATTAGACATTATAATTCTCGGGTATTATGAAATTCGGACTTTTGAAAATCGGAATATCGAAATTCGGAATATTTGGGGGTTTCCATATTAGGTATAGCATTGCAGGTAAGGCCCGCGGCACGGCAAGATGTCTATCAACCACTCCGCTATAAGCGCTGCCGTTGCTATCGCAGTGACAATTGTTGGAAAATGAGGATGGAAAAACAGATGATCACCTGCTTAGCTGTCGAATCAAGAATTAGGTACCTACCTGCGTAGCGTCTACACTGTTTTATAATAAAAGCATATGAAAACTTATGTGCGTGCCGTAGTGTCAGGGCAGGGCAAGCCCACACGTTTTGATCGGTTTTAAGTAGTCCGTACGTTTCCAAGTCCACGTCATCTATGTATGTAACAACTAAATTAAAATACATGGCTTAATCAGTAATACGTAAAATCTCACGTAGGTATTGTTTCAACAGGTTACGGGCCCAGCACGCTTCCACTGCGCGTTTTCAGCCTTTAGTCGAATCAACCCCGCTTACCGCTCATGCCTTGTCGCTATGTTATAGAGGGCCGCGCGGGACCGTACCCGAGCCTCGAGGGCCGAGTCGGTCGGGGCGGAAATGAAAAATAAACACGTCCGGACGTCGCATGGCGCCGGCCGCGCAAAATGAAGGGCTGTCGCGCGTCATGCGTCGTGTTGACTACGTAGATGTGGAGGATGTTGGTGCAAGGGTGTTGAAAGGCTAATAAAAGATTTTATAGAGAAATAGTTTATTAGGAATGTATATTATATTATTGCATTTCATGTTTAACTCAAAAAATATATGTAATCAATTACTGTAGAAATTTACAATAAACTCTTCATACAGTTACCGACACGTAAGTTGGCAAGAGATATTTTAGTGAGGGAAGTTCGCGCACGCACAATATCATACATTTTTACATGCGCGAACTTCCCCCACTACAAAATATCTTGCCAATTTACGTGCTGGTAACTGCAAAACATTGTTAATAGTATAAATAATAATAATATGTGGGGACATTTTCACACACGGCCATCTGACCCCAAACTAGGGAGACCCTGTACAATGTTGCGGTATAGAAATTACGAACCAAAATGTAATTATTATTTGTATTTATAGGCCACCAAAATTAAATAATTTGAATGTTTTTTATGAAAAGTTAGAGATTATTTTGAGGAAGATATGTACTAAATCTGATAAGAAAATAATCATTTGTGGGGACTTCAATATAGATACACTTAAAAGAAATAACTTGACACTGGACTTTGAATACTTTCTTTTAGGCTACAACCTTAAATTAGAACTACGACAGCCCACCAGGCTGGCCTGTAATACTTGTTTGGATAATTTTGCATGCAACTCTAAATTAAAATGTAAATCCGAAGTTTTGGATTTTGCATTGTCTGATCACACTGCTCAGCTATTAGAAATTAAGGTTATTAAATCATATAGAATAAATTCATGGCAGATTAAAAAACGCGAGCTATCTAGTGAAAACATGATGAGATTCAAAAACTATTTAAAATGTCTTTCTTTCTCTGAAATCTACCAAAACTAAAAATGCTAATGAAGCATACGATTGTTTTCTAGGGCATTTTCGCATGCTGTACGATCTTTGCTTTCCTTACAAATTAGTAACAGTTAAGTCTAATAAGAGTATTAAATGGGTTTCAAATGGCATCCGAGTGTGTAGTAGAAAACAAAGACATTTGCTATGGAAATACAGACGCAACCCATCGAATTGTAATAAAAATAACTTCAGAAATTACTCGCGTAGGTTTCGAAAAATTATTAAATTAACACAAAGAGCACAAAATAATTACTTCATTAACACCTCAAGTAATAAATCAAAAGCATCATGGCAGGTTATAGATAACAAAACCCGAATCACTAAGCCTATTTCCCAAATTAAAGTTCTAAACAGTACCATTACTAATCCGACAGATATTGCAAACGCTTTTAACAACTACTTTATTGACCAGACACAAAATAACATGACGCAATCACCGGACACTACGAATTTGACAAGTAACCCCAACTCAATGTTTATGCATCCAGTAGTACCGCAAGATATTATGAGAGCGATACAATCATTAAAAAATAAAAGCAGTACTGGATATGATGGTATTTCAACAAAGGTTGTAAAATTCGTATCAGGCGACATCGCCTCGTATTTGTGTCATATACTTAACTTATGTATCAGTACTGGAGTATTTCCGGATAGTTTAAAAACAGTCATAGTGAAGCCGCTTTTTAAAAAAAACAATAAAGAAGATCTAGCAAATTATAGGCCCATTGCTTTAATACCTATTTTTTCTAAGATTATAGAAAAAATAATTTATGACTCAGTTAATAACTTTCTATCCAAATACAACATTTTAAGTGCGGAACAAAAGGGTTTCAGGAAAAATAAAGGTATAAATACGGCCGTTTACGATTTGATAAATGTCATATTGCAAAATATCGACAAAAAAGTACCAGTTTGCGCAATTTTCACGGACATGTCGAGGGCTTTTGACTGTGTTGATCACGAAATCCTTATAAAAAAGCTAGACATCATAGGCATCAGAGGAAATGTACTTAATCTTTTAAAATCGTACATTAACAATCGTAAGCAGCACACAGAAATATCTAGAATATGTCTTAAAACTAAGCGCGAGGAAAAGTATTTATCCAAGGTCAGAATTATTAGGTACGGCGTACCACAGGGCAGTGTGCTAGGCCCTTTATTATTTTTGCTGTATATTAATGATCTACCTCGCTATATTGAATATCCTATGGTCTTATTCGCTGACGATAGTACTGCCTTAATTAAATGTATTGACAAAAAAACATATGAACATGAAATAAATGACACTTTATTAAACATTATACGCTGGCTTGACCAAAATAATTTAATGATTAATTTACCAAAAACGAATGTAATGCATTTCTATCAACGGATTCCACCAGAAGCCTTATATTTACATTACAATGGACAAAAAGTTGACCAAGTAATAGTTGCAAAATTCCTTGGAATTATGATAGACAGCCAATTGACTTGGAAGCCACAAGCAGAAGAAGTATGCAAAAAACTTAGTTCAGCTGCGTATGTGCTTTTTAACCTATCAAAAAAAGTAAATATGGCCACAAGGTTAATTGCATACCACGGGTTAGTTGCCTCGATTTTGAGATTCGGCATAATATTTTGGGGAAATTGTAGTCTATGGGAACAGGTTTTCAAAGCTCAAAAACGCTGCATAAGGGCTATGTGTCATTTAATAGCAACAGATAGCTGTGTTCCTGTATTTAAGTCCCTAAAATTACTAACATTCCCATCACTTTATATTTTCGAGGTGGCTGTTTTTGTCAAATCAAACATGCATCTTTTTAACAAAATGTCTGAAAATAGAAACCGGCCAATTAGGAGACAGTATAAAAATTTGTTAATTGTTAGTGGTTCCGATACCGCCCTAGTAAAGAAAAGTATTATTTGTATGGGTCCGATCATATTTAACAAAATACCCGATGAAATAAAAAATGAGACAATTCCTGTTTTTAAAAAGAAATTGACAGATCTATTAATTTATAAATGTTATTACTCAATTGGCGAATTTCTGACCGATAAAAAATTAATTTGATAATTGACATATGATTCCTAACATGTAATTGACTGTATTTTCTGACTCGTACTTAATCTAGATCTAAGATAGTTTTAATTCAACTGTATTGACCTCGAAATTGACAATTTTATAATCACATTTTTATTAAACTTGACATTATGTATTTGTTTTGCCTATTTTAAATTATTTGCTGAATTTCATCTTGACATGGTGAACTCATATTAATTTTATTGAATGTGTTAAAAATATAATATATGTTAGATGAGTCTTTACTACTATAATAGCTAAAACTGTTTGCATGCCTTAGATAAAGGTAGTTAGTATAAGGATCTTTCAAAACTAAACATCTGTAACATGTACCTACTCTCATTGCAAATAAAGAACTAATCTTGTAATCTTGTACAGTACTATGGGTGTCAGACAGCTGATATATATACACAAATACATTTTTTTTTTGTAAATACATACATATATAGATAAAATCGCGTAAGTTCTATGATTTCTTCCTCAAGGTTATTGCCGACGTCTATTTGACTGTTGGTTCGTCAACTCATACCCACCTCGACTGAGGAAACTGTTTGAGATGAGTAGTATAAAATTAAAACTATGAATATCAAACCAGTTGAGGGAATCATGAAGTTTTGACTTTGACCAAGAATGTAGGTCCCTACATCTGAGATGTGGCGGCTGTGTCATCATGATAAGTACAATAATTACGGAGCTAGGTACAATAAATACACACCATAATTACGTAAGTTAGTAATCGCGAAATTTTCTATTTTTATGGGATTTACCTACCAAATAATAATTTTCGATCATCATTTTTACTTATTAATCAGGATGACGTATGTGTCAATTCTCAAGTCCAAGTGGGGGCGCTCACAAGCCGGCGCGGAGGTCTGTAAATTCGGATCCGATCGGCGGCGCTTCCGAGCTGTACGGAACCATAGATTCTACCTATCCAATCAAATTAGTCCAGCTACCTATATGGCAGCCCATTCATCACTAGAGGATAGTCAAATACAAGATAACACCTTGCAGGTATTCCAATCAATCGATCCTCGAATCTCGCACATTTGTGTCAAACTAAATTAATTATCACTATTATTCGATTGATTAGCGACAAGGCATGTTACTGATATTGAATTAATTACGTCTTTGTGATTATTAGTGCTGTCTGCGTATTATAGCTGTGATAAGCCTATAGAGTACCTACATACCTACAATTTTAATGACCTTAAACACGACAAATCCCAGTTCAGTTATCCAGCAGATATTGTCAATAAGACGTGACAAATCTGATACATAAAAAAAGCTTTTTACAAAAAAAGGAAACCGTCTTCAGTAACTAAAAAGGAACTTTAGCACAGAACACACATTACTTTAGTTTCGGAAGTCGGTGGCGGTGGCTTTGTTGTGTTTGTTGTTTTGTATTGCCACCGACTTCCGAAACTAAATTAATGTGTGTTCTGTGCTAAAGTTATTTATCCCTTTTTAGTTTTTGAAGGCGGTTTCCTTTTTTTGTAAAAAACTTTTAATTTTTCGCTTTTTAGTATTGCCTTAACATCTAAACCCATTAAGAAACGGCGAAACACTTAAAACAGAGATTGTAAGTCCTCCAAAGATTGAAGAAACTAAAACGTCTTATGTATTTTTTTTGAGATTTTGTTGATTTTCTCCAAAAGAGCTGAATCAATTTTCATAAAATATATATGGGACCATTTCGGAACAAACCCCTTTCGAACAAAAAAAGAATTTTGAAAATCCGTCTATATATGACAGAGTTATGCCCGAACATACAAAAAAAAAAAATATAAACATCCGAATTGATAACCTCCTCCTTTTTGAAGTCGGTTAAAAACACGGTTGTATTTTACTGTAGGCTAAAAACAGTTTTTCACTAGCTACTCTTAATTCCCAAAAACACTTCCATTCTAAATATAACCTACATTAAATGAGCATACCTACCCAGGTAGGTGCACACATATTCTCTCATGAATTCTCTCTGAAAATGTGAAAACAGAGCGTCGCACCTTATCTGATTGGAAGGCTGCTGCCAATGTTTGTCGAAGGTGTACGCTATACTCCGCAACTCCTTTAGTTTGTGTTTCCAACAACTTTGATTGAAATTCACTTTATTCTCGCAAATTGGTAAAACTTCCACAATTGCTTTTCTTTTTCGAGTTAAGTTTTTCAACTCGTATTAAACTTACCGTTTAAAAGTGAGTAAGTGTAATGTGTTCTTAATTTCCACTTTGTGTTCGTGTGCTGTTTTATTTATACATAGGTTCTTGGCAAAAACTTTATTTTCAATTCTTATATCTGTTTCTGCATTCGCTATTAGCGTCAAACTCGTCATTTTCTTCCTATTTAGTAACTTAGTGGTCTAATTTAGGCGCCATTAAAAACCAACGGCATAAAATTAGGTTCTAAGTAATTACAAATAATCCTTTTAACCAATACCGTTGACTTGACAGATACATACCAACAGAGTTCATAGAATAACTAACCTTGAGAATAATGACTCTCAAGGTTAGTTATTCTATGAACTCTGTAATAGAAACCATCTCATGCTTTTGCTTCGTGTTGTTATTCAGTTGAAACTTAAAAAATCCGGCTCATATTATGATTAAAACTTTCCTTCACAATACGGGCCAAGAAGAGCTGTTGTAATACCGTCTTAGTTGAATACTAGACCTTTATTTAATCTAGATTTAGCTCAGAAATAAAAACCCGAGATCTAAAGCTAATACCTTTGGATCCAATTCGCTCGGTATTGCGAGTATTTTAATTATACGCTGACGTACGAGATGCAGCGAGTAAAAACGGCTCACAATGAGAAAATAATCGCGGCAGAGGGATTAGCATTGCGTTCTTACGAGACTAGATAATATGGAGAGAGCGCTGGAGTTTCTTTCATATTTTTACTTTATTGAATGCCATTTGAATTGTGATAGAAGTGCAGGCCAATTTAAACAATTTCAGAGTGTCCTTAAAGCTAATCATTCACAAAAGTGTCAATGATTATGATAGAAAACCAACTTTTTACTATAGGTATCTAGATTAATGTGTACTTAAGTAGATACTACTTACATTAGTTTCTTGTTATAATTATCGTAAATAGACTTACACCAATTAGTTAGACATTGTCGCATTTCTGATAGAATCATTTCAATACCAGCCAATAAACATTTCCTCTTCACAACTCCCTAGCAATAATTTTATTTGTCGTCAAAAACAGCTAAAGTTTTCCCCCCTAATTATTAATTGGCCCTCAATACGTTATCGATTGTAACTTCCAGACTTGGGCAAACTTGCCCGCATGTTGTCCTTTCGCGAGAAAGTTTACTTCCATATTACCCCGCCTTGCTTGAAGATCAAGGCAATCCTTTTAGAAGCATCGACCATTCAGATAACGAGATAGGGCTGCATTAAAATTAACTTTGCATTTTGCTGGCCTGTTAAGCCTCCTGTCTTTGAATGAGGTCCTGGTTTAAGTACAGATGGTTCCATTGTGGTTATTGGCTAGATTTACTGCGTCGTTAGATTCTTTTGACGTCTGTCTAGAGACTCTTTAGTTAGGCATTTATGTTGTGTAAGTAGAGGTTCTACGGTTTTCTCAGTCGTGTTATTAAAAGTCATAGTTTCAGTTCGTTACTCGTACCTACTTACTACTACTAACTTTTAATTCGGTTTCAATTTAGTCAGTTTGGAATAATGGTTCCGTGTTCTGTACCTATATAAATAAAACACAATTTCCTTTATAATACTCATCTTGTAATTCTCAAGGTTGACGTAAAGAACGCCTTTAACTCTGTGAATAGAGACACTTTGTTGGCCGAAGTCAAAAAAGAATTACCCGAAATTTATGGTTTTATGTGGCAGTGCTACAGGCACCCTTCAAAATGACTATATAAGGACAATATTTTAGAATCTGCAGTTGGATGCCAACAAGGTGAGCCTCTCGGGCCGGTTATTTTCAGTTTGGCTATTCACCCGATCATACAACAATTAAATTTAAAATTTAACGTGTGGTATTTAGACGACGGGGCTCTAGGAGGTGATATTGACACCGTTTTGAAAGATCTGCAATTCCTAAAACAGAAATTTAAATCTATTGGCCTGGATCTAAACCCTTCTAAATGTGAAATATACTTTCCTGACATTTTGGACCGACAATCGACCTTAGAGAAATTTAATGCCCCAGACATCAAAATTTTAGACAAAAGTTCTTTACACCTCCTAGGTTCTCCTTTTACTTTTTATTTTTATTGAGGAAAAAATTAAACATTTTAATGACATTTCGGGTAGACTTTCCAAAATTAATCTACATTCGGCTTTTACCCTCATTAGATATTGTTGTTTTGGTCCAAGTTTTATGTACTACCTCCGTTCTTCACCTTTGTGGAAGCAGCCACACCTCTTGGACAAAATTGATCAAATTATTAAAAATACTTTAAGATCGATTTTGAATGTGGCCCTGGATGACCGAGCGTGGCTACAAGCCACCCTGCCTATTCGTTTTGGTGGTCTCGGCGTCCGCAAAATTTCCAGTGTCAGTTTACCGGCTTTCCTGTCCTCCGTCCACAGCACCGAAAAGTTTACCAAAAAAATTTGATCATGATGATGATGATAATACCTTCCGACTCGCTACATGCCTGCGTCTGGGCGCTCCATGCGGGGCTCCACATCGCGGTCAGTGTGGTGAAGCAGTCGACTGCCTCGGACATCATGGCCTATCCTGCAGTAGGAGCGCAGGCCGAATGGCACGGCACGCCAGCATCAATGACATCCTCCGTCGTGCTCTTGCCACCTGCTATTTTTGGTGCCTGCTATTTTAGAACCCAATGGCTTGGCACGTGACGATGGGAAGAGACCAGATGGGATGACCATAATGCCTTGGAAGTCGGGTAGGCCTTTGGTGTGGGACGCAACATGTGTCGACACCCTTGCGCCATCTCATCTTCCTAGCAGAACGTGTTGTGCTTGGGCGGCTGCTGCAGGTGCCGAAAACCTCAAACGGCCGACGGCCGGCGACCTTCTTGGAAGCTATATATTTGAACCGTTTGGGGTGGAAACTCTAGGGCCATGGGGTCCGAGTGCCCATATTGTTTTTCGTGACATCGCCAAGCGGCTGGTCGACTCCTAACGTGACCCGAAGGCTGGTCTATTCTTGGGTCAAAGAATCAGCATTGCCATACAACGTGGCAATGCTGCCAGCCTGTTGGGCACGTGTCCCATTGACTGCGATGTGGACGAGTTTTTTGATGCTCTTTGAGCTCGTCGAAGCAGCGGTGTGGCGTCGAAGTGATTAAAAAGTATGAGTGTGACATACTTCTGAATCACTTCGACGCCGCACAGTTCTGACGCGAACTCCGTTCATTAGTATTGATTTTTTTATTTTGATCATCTATTTTTGCTGTTCACTGTACATAGAAAAGCAAAACGTGTAGTTGTTCGAAACTCAAATATATTTTTAGTTTCTCTCAAATTCTTATCTCGCTTTTCCTAACACATCAAACAACACTCAAACTCGAGAAACATAAAAATACAGCTTAATATTAAAACTGCCAGCAAAAATGAATGCAGGTGTCGCCTATACATACCTATCTACTGTACTTGAAATAAATAAGTGCAATCTTCCTTCGCTTAGTTAGAGAAAGTTTTCTTTTATCCGGCATAGTCGCGACCAAGAAAAATAGTTGGTTTTACTCAGAAAATCTTGTGGTCCCACTAAACCGATGAAAATCCTGACAAAACGCCGTCTGCGAACTTCGGCGAAGAAATTAAAAATCTTTTGAAAATATTTTTTGTTTGTATTGTTATTAGTATTATGTTTGGAAGTAGGTTTTGCGAGATTTATTTTCAGATTTAGGCGCAGTTTTGAGTTTTATACTAGTTTTTTATTGCTATCTTTTACATGTTCTTGAAAAGTTTATAAACTAAGTTAATGGTTTTGAAGCAGATATTGAAGGGTGTCTTAATTGTTTCTTATGTCATGTGTGGATTGCATTTAAAATAGTTTAAATCTAAACTTATCCTACTCATTAAATTCTCTACATACAAACACCTAACACATGTTTGTTCTACGTAGATTTATAGAAAATTGATCCAAAACATAGAATACTTACATATAGACGCAGGTCAAACAGGCCACAAAAATATATCATAATGAAACACTTATCATAACGAATATTCCCAAAACTATTCATTTACAGTTTTCCTAGCCCATGTAATGGACAAAAGATTTATCCGCAGCAGGATTGCCGCGGTAATGAGAAAATGATTTCTTACATATTACATCTTTTGGATCAGGTGCACGATAGGATACCCATTATTGAACAATTAGCCGTAGGTAACGGATCAATCAATCAAAAGTATTCGTTTGTGATTTGGAACTAGAAATAAAGGTTATGTTATGTTTCTGTGATCTATTTGTCCGTCCAAACACATAATAGAGGTTTTATTATCATTTTATTAAAAGTATAGGAGGACAATGCTGCCTATAATCTTTTGTATCTGTTGTTGACACTGCACTAGTACTACTTATCAGGAAAAAAGCTTTCAGCAAGTAATAATATCAAATTCACACCAATGAACCGATTTACTTTTATTAAAGTCCACAAAAATCGATTTTATAGTAAATTTTACAAATTAAACCCTTTTAAAAAGCTTTTCTACCACCTATTTCTAACCAGTTTCTTTGTATTCAGGGCGCAACAACAAATATCCTGTCCCGTTACTTGTCACGGAGAAACGATTATTTATTGTACAAATCGAGTGACGTGGGTCTAAGGATACAACATTATAAATCAAATACTTCGCGTCAGCTTGAACGTGACGTTATATTTAAACGCGTCAAATGTTGTAGGAGGTACCAAAAATATGGCGGAAGAAATTCTGCGAAAGTTTTAGTCCCGTGGGTGTCGTAAGTGTAAGGGATTATGGAAGGTTGGGCACACCTGGGCAATGATGACGTCATTGCTTCTTTGTCTTCTATGGTGATATTTTTTTGTTATAATAAAAGTGTTCAGTAAATATTTTGAGTGAGGTTTTGTTGCGGAAAGTAGCGTTATTTTCAGTAGGTACACGTCATACGCAAATAAGCAAGCGAAAGCAAATAAAATAAGAAAAGCAAGGAAATTCAAGTGCTCGTCTTCTTTTTAAGGAAATGTTCAAAAGGTTGGTCGACACTTCCTGTGATCCAAGAGCTAGTTTTTACCTTGGTCAGAGATTAAACATTGCCATCCAACGTGGCAATGCCGCCAGTCTCTTGGGTACATTTCCAGATGACGGCGATGTGGACGAATTCTATGATGCCTTAATGTGTAAGTGTTTTAGTTTATAACTTTAGGTTTTCTTTCTATTATTCTTGTAAATATTGTACATACTTAAAAACAATAAACAACTGATCCAGAAAATCCTTTAATTACTTATGATTATTTTTATAGCAAAAGCAAAACCTTATACACTGAAACGGTTGTCCGGTCAATAATTTGTTGTTTTACTACCATCCATTTCTAATCACGAATCTGTTGCATTTGCAAAAAGGAATACTTATTTCTGTATAAGTTACCATTATTTTAAAAGAGGTTCTACAAAACAACCCTAATCCCTTCAGAACTTTATTTCATGGACTAAAGAAAACAACAATAAGTGTAAATATCAATATCGCAATATCCCGAAATGGAATCGTTCCGGAATCGTCTCTAATATCGATATCGGTTAGTCGTCTTTATGAGGACACTGTCCACTTTTTACGGCAGTCTGATATGTTAGCAGTTCAATAGTACGGAAGTACTTAAGTTCGATATCTGCTGACTATTGTTGGGAAGTTCACTTGCTCACTGATCTCAGTTTGTTGTGGATTTTACGGGATGGCTGATCGCAGCGTGTTTTGTTTTTATGAAGATACTTTTTGGAAATAACTGTTTGTGTAGTGTGTGATTTTGTGGATTTTGACATAAGATGCATCGATTTGGTTTCAAACCTCAATATTAACTATTTTCTTTAACAATGGTTAATCTGGGTATCTATTCTGTTACAATCTCCCTCGGTAAACACCTAGGTGAAGTGAGCGGTCATCAGTCCCGATGCTAGGGATTGACAAAGCAGACGGACGGATGACAGCTCACTTCACCTAGGTGTTCACGGAGGGAGATTGTAACAGAGTAGACATGCTGATTGAGATATACATTGTCATCGTTTTATTAAAAACAGTTAACATAAAATGAAGCTTATTTTAAACAAAACAATGAGAAGGCCATCGTCGTGCCAAAAGATTGTTTTTAAAGTTCAACTCCCTTCAGAAACAGTCATTACTATACAAATTACTCTCATTGTCTCAACAACAAAGTAAAGTATAAAAAAGAAACTTAAAACTAAAAGTGTCAATCGTCCAATCCAAACACGTAATGGAAACTTTAACACCAGTTTTATCCAACAATAAAAAGAAAAACGGTTTGAAGACAGTCCCAATGAAAACAGCAGAACGCCTGAACTTGGGCTATTATGACGCGCAAAAATAGTTGGCGGAACTTGGGTAAAGTTGGCAACTAACACTGCTCGTTATTGCCTTAGTTGGGCAATATTTTCGTGTGGACAAAGATGGCTGGTTGTTACCCTAACTATTGTATTGCCAACAGATTACTTGTGTGTGCTTTACTGGTTTCTTTTGATTTCTTTGAGGATATGATAATTGGTGTCTTACGAATATTAAAGTGTTTTTGGGTGTATATTATATTAATAGGTTTAATATTGTGTAGATAGTGAGGGATTAAGTCAGTATTTACTTTTGAACACACTCGCTCGTAATTGCTCATATCCGTATAGCTCTGGAGCGTCCCCGATTTTCACTCCGATTTAAGGTAATTATATCCATTGGTAGGTAATATCTCAATAAATATTACAATTTGTCTATAATAACATAGGTAAATAACGAAATTTTATTCGCACACCCCTATGTTGAAAAGCTTTGTATGAATCGCATGAGCATTTATCATCCCTCGGCTTCAGTCTCTCGTGTAATGAGAAACTTAAATCACTTGTATCACATTGTACTATTATTAAATTCATAAAAATAATGATGTAGCAGTGAAATGCTTGGATACGGAAGAGTAGGTTTGAAATAACGATTAAAACTTCAGCCGTTGGTCGACGCCTTTCTAAATTATGACTGGTCCTGTTGAAAAATGAATTCCAATGTAACACATTTGTATTCCTCCTAATAATATATTTTTCGTTTTTCTTTTGCCTTGTAGTGAATAACTATTTTTGTGTTACTATTGTAGCTGACAAGGTAAGTGCACTGCATGATTTAACTTTAAATTATCTTTTCACCAGTTTTTTATTATTATTTTTTACTGCGATACCGCAGCGCTTCCTTTTCTTCTTTATCTTTAAAGAAACGTTTCCCCACATTAAGAATTTCTTCTGTATCGTGGGTGCGTTTAAAAAAATATCAACACACATACACAAATAGCCGACCCGCAACAACTATCTGTAGGCCATACAAATAATATTTGTTCCGTGCGGGAATTGAATCCGCGACAGTTTCTGGAAGCCCAACATTATAAATCATCATCATCATTATCAGCCGAAAGTCGTCCACTGTTGAACACAGGCCTCCCCCATAAAAGGGGAGGTTTACCATAATACCCACGCTTGGCAGGCGTCTTGGGGAGCGCAGTGAAGTTGTTAAGTACACGGAAGCCGCTGCTGCCCAACTTACGAATTTTTCCCATAGTCGCCTTCTACGACACCCTCGGGATGAAATGGAGGGGGGGGGGGGGGGGGTTGCTATTCTAGCCCACAACAACAGCTAACATTATAAATAACTCTATTTAAAAAAATATTCACATTATCACTGCCTACGTAACTCGATGTTTGGGGTACAAACCCACAGACCAAAAAAGCCTACAAATATCCTTGCCCCCAAGCAACCTAATAAAAGTAATTGAAAAGTAAAGGTCAAATCAGAACGCCATATTAATTCTTGGATCATAATAGCCCCCGATATGTGTAATGAAGTCCATATCTGCGCCACAAAGGCTGTCAGGGACAGGGGTCGCGTCGTTCGAACAGGTAGGCAAATTAATCCGATGCAATTTTATCTAGTCGCTTCGGGGCTGTGTCACAGTGGGGACGGTTTCCGATGCTTATTGCAGGTAAATGTGCTTTAAATTAAAATAACATTAAACTATAAACTTCACACATGTATTATTACATAGGTACACTTATAGATATTTAATATATTGTAAAATAATAATTTTAGTAACTTACGTTGCTTCCGATAGACTTAAGCGGTGAATATAGTGCAAGTTAGAAAATGGACAGACCACTCTGCCTGTCAGCCTAAGCATCTCAGTTTGGAAGCAGGCAAGGCGCTCGTCCAACTTTTTAATGGTAAGCAGTACTATATTCATATTTTCAAGAGATACTTTTGGTTATCGCTACACAAAATATCTAATCGGAGTAGGAAAATACCTATTCATTTTTTTTTTTTTTTTTTTTTTTTATCTATTGATAGGCATACGTAACTAAACCATACTATATACCTACTACTAGTTTTGCTCGCGGTTTCTTCTGCGTGTATGTCGGTTATCACGGATGCAGACAAAGTTGCGGATTAAAAAGTAGCCTTTTTCCTTCCCCAGAGTTTAAGCTATCTGAACCTATACCAAATTTCATAAAAATCGGTTCAGACTTTTCCTCGCGAAAGCGTAACAGACAGAGTTACTTTCGCATTTACCTATAATTATTAGTATGTTTTTAATTAATTATTAGGCAAAGTTGCCGCATTGCATTTTGCGTAAAAATTCAAATAGTTGAGATTAACAAATAAGATTTATTTGGATATAATAAAAATAAAGCATCACTGTAGAACCGTGGTCCTATATTTAATTGACCGACCATAGGATAACGGGCATCCGCGTTGTCCTTTTGTAATATGACGTGACCCCGCAAGAGGGGTTGTTCTCAAACTAATTTAAATTCACAATATTTTGTGCTATATTTGATTGGGGGAAGTGAGATAGGCAGGCTATAGGCACAAGCATAAGCTATTATAGTGACGGTAAGGATGACATTAGAGGCAAAAAAGTGGTTACAATAACAATTGTTTTTGCAGCTGCCATATTTTGTCATGCCACCAACGCAATATAAGTCAAAATCGGTTGAACGGACTGTAAAAAAGGTTTGTGTATATTATGTCTAATCTTATTGTGAACGAAGTATAGGTAGGTACTATATTATGAGACATGGAGGGGAATCGGTATGGAATGGATGGTCCATCCACCATAACCGATAGATTCGTCCTCCTCCTGCCACGAGCTCACTTTCACCATGACTTCATCATCATCAGCCGAAAGACGTGTACTGTTGAACAAAGGCCTCCCCCATAAGGGGCAACCCCCCCCGGTTGCCATTATCCCCACGCTCGGCAGGCGTCTCGGGGATCGCAGTGAGGTTGTTAAATAACCTATTTACAGTGCAGCAGCAGTGGCTGCCGTGTACCTACACGGAAGCCACTGCTGCCCGACTTCCGAATTTGATGATCACACGCGACGTGTGTGGGTTATAAAAACTACTGACATAAATAAAAAAAAGTGTGTTTTTCACGTAAATATCCTTATCTCTATAAAAAGTATTTTATGACAAGTTCTTTAAAATGTCTTCCAGCCTGATTTTGGGCGACGCCTACGAGTTTGGTATTTTGTTATCTTTAACTTACATCCCATATTTCTTAAATACAATACACCTTTTTAAATATATAAAACAATATTTAAATATTATCGTATGTCGTGATCTCAACTAGTGCCACAGTCCAACCACGTCGGCTAAAAGCCTCCCTTAGGAAGTCCAAACCCCGCACATAAGTGAAACATTTCCGAGGTTTTCTCACTGTTCCATATTAATACTGTGACTTGTGTCACATTGCTAAGATTCCCAAGCGTGGACACAGTTGAAAGTGAGTTGTTTTTATTGAAAACAAGGGTTGGCCCTGTCTCATTGGTTCTCAGATCACGAACTCACTTTGTTAACAAAACAGAGTTCCCTTTGACGTATCGACTAGACATTTTTTAATGCATAACTTGAACGGAATTATTGATACCTACATCCGATCCGGCCGACAGATTTTGCCTTTGATATTTGCTTTCAAAGATGTATGTTTTTAATGTGTTTTATTTAGAACATTGGGTTTGAGTTTTTTGCCAGGGTTTTCCTTGTATCGGCTGATGTTTTTGTTGGAAGACTGTTTATGGTTTTAAATGTTGTTGACGCTGATTTTAATATTGGTTAAATAAATGTAGGTTATTACGTATTTATACGTATTTTGTATTATTTTGATAAATTTATGATTAAATTTTGGCTTGGCGATATTGAGGGAAGATACTTGAATAATTTTCTGCGTAGGGACTTACTTCTAGATACTGTTTTATTTTTTTATACATAAACTGTGAATGTTGTTTATCTAGTTGATTCAACAATATATTTGCATAAGTAATTATTATTTATTAAATCAGCCTATTTCCAATCTGTACCTACCTATAAATTATACCTGAAATAATAATACCTGAAAAAGTTTCCATTAAATTGCTCCAAGTAAAAAGAACACCGATTTCCGAATTCAAATAAGGGATGTCATATCAGAATTAGGGGTATCGTCTACGAGAAAATTACAAGTCGACTCTCGAAAACTCGATGTCGAAATTGAATAAAAACTTAAGTCATTTTTCAGTGTAACAACAGAGAAAGAAGAGAGAGTTTCGATATCCGAATTTCTTATCCTACATTCATTAGCAAGTTCAATCAAGGGTCCGAGGACTGTGGTTATTTATTGCCTTGCATCGGCCCTCACAATTACCGCTGAAGGAAAAACTTTCGCCATTACGGGCCCCTGAGGCTTTCATACAAAAAATAAATTGTACACGCCAACGTGTAGTGCGTAATGGATTCCGGGTTTCGATTTCGTTCGGCCATTGTATCGAAAGGTATCGAGAGTACAACCGCACGCGTACGGCTTTTTATATGTATATTTGTGAGTAAAATGTTTATTTGATTCTGGTGAACGACAACGTTTTGGTGCGTTTTTGAGGTAGGGAAATTCGGTTATCTTTATGTTGATTACTTTTCCTTTTTTAATTTAATTACATAATTATAAAGATTGACAAACATTATCCTTTATATTGTTATTTCATAAAGTAGGTACTGCAGAGACTCTGGTTGGTTCAGTCAAATACAACTTTATTTAAATACTTAATTACTGAAAGAGATAAACTCTATTCTAAATATAAACATAAGGTCATGACACTCTGCCACAAGGGCTGACAGACGTGTTCAGAACAGTCTTTACATGTATATATAAATCTTTCGTACGTATGTATGTCACTGAACTCCTCCTAAACGGCTGGGTCGATTTTAATGTTTTTATTTTGTGTATTTGCGACTATCTTTCTGGATGATTTATTTATAGTTTCACAAGAAAACATAGTTGCAGGTGGCGCTGAAGTCGGGTTCTAGGATTTTTTATTTTTATTATTTAGACAACATTCGGATCAACACACAGGACAACGTCGATCAGGTCCGCTAGTATAATATAAATAGCTCAATATACGAAGTAATAGATAGATTGAACCCCCGGTAACGTAATTAAATCACATTTGTTACAGTAGCTACATTATGCTGAAGTATTGGTAACTAAGTAAATAAACTTTGTACCTACGGCCATAGATTGATGCAGAACATGCTGATAGGATGTATGTAGAAGCTGGGTAGGTACACAAAGCTCAAGCGAGACGTGGATATATCGAGTACAAGCAGAAACTACGCTGATTGATTATGAATTATTTGCTATAGGCGAGCTTGATTAGAATACGAGAATGTGTTGTAGCCTACCTACAACACATTCTTGTGTGCTGCTTTACGGAATACTTAATTATTTATATTTATTCGTAATTTTGTAGAATATTAAAAAAACTTTACTATACACACACATTACATGATTATTATTCACATTATTCGGGGGTGATTTTTTCAATCTATACTTAATGGTTGTATGTTGTTTCATAGCTAATAGTTTTATAGAATTTCGATTTACATATTTTTTTTCTCATAATTTCGTTTCATAGAATAATCAATACGCAGAATACTTACTTTCAGGATTTTTAAATCATTGATTTTTGTTTCACATCTAAAGTTTAATGTTAGAATAATCATATCATAGAATAACAAATCAAATATTCTTTATCCTTATATTTTTTATTTAACATAAAACTTATTCCCAAGAATGGGAGTCTCAGTTCTAACTAAACCTACTGCGCGTGCGTGCAAGCAAGCATGCAGCGTGCAAGCAAGCATGCAGCATGTAAGCAAGTATGCATCATCCAAGCAGGCATGCATCATGCAAACCAGCATGCATCATGCAAGCGAGCATGCAACATGCAGCAGGTAGTTAGTTCCTGTCACGGCTCCAGCGTTGCGGGGCTCCGTCGATCCCACGCGAGTTTATCGTCGCAGACGGTATTCACGCTCACCACCGCAGCTTCGGCTGCCGGCCAGCCTCAGCCGCGGCGGCGGGCGTTAAACCCCCTGCTCCTCAGCTCGCGGGCCGCCTCGCCCCTCCACGTCTACGCAGATTTAAATTACGCTCTAGTTGTAGGGCATAGAAGACTACGTGGAGTCGGTTTCGCAGCGATTCGTTTCTGTCACTAACTTTTGTAGCACAACATATTGACTTTTGAAGACATCAATTTTGTTTGAAATAAATTCCATGGAAAAATACAACAATCAAACAATATTTTTGTTAAAGAAAGAAATGTGATTAAAAATTCTTTGAATAATGTTTCTTTAAAATATTTTTCATTGAAGTAAATAGTCTTTGAAACAGTAATGTCGAAATAAAAATACGAGAACCAAATATTATAAGAAACCTTTTCTGGGAAACGAAATTCTATGATTTCGGTCTGCGAAACAAGGGGACACCATAATTAATATTATAAAGCTGAAGAGTTTGTTTGGTTGGTTGAACGCGCTAATCTCAGGATCTACTAGTTCGAATTGAAATATTGTTTTTGTGTTGGATAGTCCATTTATCCAGGAAGGCTATAGACGCCATGCGAAGCCGAGTGGTTCGCTAGTAGTTAGATATTTTTATACAAATATTGTCAAATCGCCATATTTTAGTATTTTAGTAAGTTAAGTATTTGCTTATTCATCATCATCATCATAATTTCAGCCGAAAGACGTCCACTACTGGACATAAGACTCCCCAGGGTTGCCATAACCCCCCCGGTTGCCATAATCGCCACGCTTGGCAGGCGGGTTGGCGATCGCAGTATGGTTGTGTTGACGCACTTGCGTATGCCATACTTGGGACATACGCTTTCCATGCATCGCAGTGACCGACGTGGAACGGAAGCGCGGGAGCGCCCTCTGGCGGCGACGCGCCGAACAACTCTCTCTACGACACCATCTTTAAAGTCGTGTGCGCATACAACTTTTAATTATATTTTTTACAAAGATTTATACAACTGTACACCTTTACAACTTTACAACTTTACAATGTACTCTGTTAAAGGTAGTAAATCTTTAATGCCGTTATTCTGCGTTTAATTTTGCATTCAAGAATAAAATTCCACCCGCACACTGCGAAGTAACCTGGTCTACATTTTGGTCCTTCGAGCCGGATTTTGGAAACAAAGCGGCTATCAAGATCTAGGAAATTACTGAGCACGCGTTGCGGCCATTACGTGGAATCCAAATTTGAAGAATATCCAATACTTTAAAACAGAGACGTGGAACACGTTATAGAAGGAAGATCAAGGAGGCCATTACCTAAAGGAAATTTACAAGACAGAGAAGTGCCATCGTGATCCCATTATCCTTTCATTCCACGTGCTCCCTAAAACTTTAAACTTAAAAACTTAACCTTATTTCACGAATTTCCTCGAATTCTTCATATTTTTCTAGTACATATTCCCCACTCAGGCTTTAAGCATCTTGAATTGCCCCTGTGTGTGTGAATACTGTGTCCGTATCTTAATTATTTTGTGTTTACAGTGCACTATAATCGCATGGTGAGACTGGGGTCGCTGTTGCCCACGCGTCGGCCTTCCACGACGCTTGCGTGGAGCCCTAGCTGGCGAGCTGCACTCGCTTGCTTTATGCTTGGTATTTGACTGTTTCGCAAGCGCCCTCGCTGCTTCATTACACCTTTAAGTATTGTTTGTCGCTCTTTATTTTATATCTAAGACTCAAAGTCATGTTAACTGTCATAATGGATTACAAGTCGTTAGTGGCAGCTATAAGGCTAAGCTAACCCAATTTAGATCATTTCTTTCATTAATAAAAGGTGATGCATTAAATACCTTACAGGTTAGGGAGTTGATATTTAGATTAACTACTATAGAAGAAATGTATTCTGAGTATGACAGCACACAATTTAACATAGAAAATCTGTCTGAAATTCCAGAGAAACAGTACCAGGAACGAGAAATGTATGAGAATCAATACCATGCTGCTATTGCCTCTGCCCGAGAACTGTTGAGGAAACATGAGACCTCTGCGAGTGGTGAGTGGGTTGCAGGCTCTGGTACGGGTTCTGGACATAAAGGTGGGATTAAACTTAAATTACCTACTATACATTTGCCTACCTTCTCGGGTCAATATCACAACTGGTTAGAGTTTCGTGACACACTCACATTGTTAATACATTCTAATGACAGCATTCTGAGAATAAGTAAGTTTCATTATTTGTGTGCAGCTTTAAAGGATAGTTCAGCTCTAATCATTTGTGCACTCGACTTCTCGGAAGAGAATTATGATGTTGCATGGGAGCTACTATCTGACCGTTACAAAAACAAACGACTTCTAGTTTACAATCATATTCAGGCATTCTTTAATATGGAAATTGTGACAAAGGAATCCTTTAAGGCTCTGCGCAACATGATTGACACAATCAATCGTAACTTAAGAGCTTTGAAAACACTTAAGTTACGTACAGATATAGACAAGATCATAAATCATTCACATGCAAGATGGGTGGCTGTGCACACTGTCATAAGCGACATAACACTATGTTACATTTAGGAGAGCTATCCATTGCTCCGGAGCCAAGGTCAACACAACACACTACTAGTACTAGCAGTGTAACACTCTGTACAACACAGTCAAGCACACAGACATTAAGAAGTGCTCAAGACAATGTGGTTTTGTCTGCTAGGTACTCATAATACCCAATGTGTGATGTTGTTGTCAACGGCTATTGTTCAAGTTACTGACCATGTTGGCCATAAACACAAGGTTCGTGCTTTATTGGATAATGGCAGCACATCTAGCTTTATTACAGGAACTTGTGTGACAAACTTAAATTGTCAACTTATTCAACATTAGTTGAAGGGTTAAACGGTCAATCTAGTTGCATTTATAAAAGATGTGATGTCATTATATCATCACTTATTAATTCATATTCTGAAAACATTAATTGTTTTGTGGTTCCACACATTACTCTAGCATTGCCTTCCAAACAAATTAATCATAGAATGTTAGACATACCTCATAATATTACATTAGTGGATCCTTTATTCCACACACCGTCCCAAGTTGATATGTGGCTTGGAGCGGACTTATTTTGAAGTGTATTGTTGTCTAACAACATTTCACTAGGTAAAAATAGACCTTCATTAAGTGAAACTAAGTTTGGATGGTTGATATTTGGACCCACAGAGTCATTACATTATAATAATAATACAGTCCATTGCAATCACTCAATTTAATGATCAACTTTAAGATCAATTGAGCAAGCTCTTTCTAGGTTCATACTCATTAGAACACAGGTTTAAGCGTGACCCGTTATTCAAGCAGCAATATGCTGAATTCATTAAGGAATACACGTCATTAGGTCACACACCTCAAACAATATAACTGTCACTTTGGTACCGCATCTGCACTATACCTTACTATACAATGTTTAATGCAACTGGGAAAAGAATGCACTGACAAAGCAGTGTCAGATGCTATCATCAAAGGTTTTATGTTAATGTCTTTATTTATGGAAAAATGACATATCCCAGCTGGTAAACATCTGCAGAGGCGTCATAAACCAACTTGAAAGTGGACAGCTTTCGTTAAGAAAATGGCATTCAAATAATCCATGCATCATACAACAACTTATAGGTGAAAATAGCAAAGATGAATATCTTAATTTAAGTAGCCATGAGTATTCAAAGACATTAGGATTACTTTGGGCCTGTAAAGAAGATGTGTTGCTTTTTTCAGTAAACATTACATCGCCTGAACACATTACAAAACGCACAATTCTTTCCACAATGGCTCAAATATTTGATCCCCTTGGACTCATTAACCCTTGCATTTTACAAGCTAAAATAATTCTACAGAAACTATGGTCGTTAAAAATAACTTGGGATGAAAATGTGTCCAGTGAAATTCAAGCAACTTGGTGCAACTTTATTAAATCTTTACATTTTATAATATAAGAATCCCAAGGCATGTTATATGTGATCAGTCTGTGATTTGTGAACTTCATGCTTTTAGCGATACATCAATTCAAGCCTATGGTGCATGTGTTTACCTTCGTTCTATTTCACATGACAATAAAGTTTCAGTTCATTTAATAACTGCAAAGACCCGTATAGCTCCTCTTAAACCCATGACAGTCCCATGGTTAGAATTGGGGCTCTGTCTGCAGCTCGTCTAGCTGACAAAGTTAAATCCTCATTAATAGGAACTTACAGTTGTACCTACTGGTGTGACTCAACCATTGTATTGGCTTGGATCAATACTTCCAAGGCCAACTTATTAAAACCATTTGTTTATAACAGAATTCATGAACTTAAGTCTCTTACAGAACCAGACACCTGGCGTTATGTACCTACGAAGTTGAATCCTGCTGACATAGGTTCTCTGATCTTGGTAGGCTGCAACATGTCACAGCCTACATACAGCGGTTTATACACAACTGTCGTTTTCCACAGAACAAACATACAGGGTTCTTAACTTTACATGAGCTTAACTCTTCATTAATTACTTTATGTTACATTTCACAACAAGAATCATTCCATCAGGAGTATAAATCATTAATAAACAAAACACAATTGTCATTAAAAAGTAAGTTATTTAATTTGTTATATCTGTTTTTACATTCTGATGGTCTTATTCAAGTTGGAGGTAGACTTTAATTCACATTATAGATATTTATGATGTTAAACATGTAATATTGTTACATGCATCTCACCACATTACAGTACTCAACTTTAGATACTATCACAAATTACTCATGTATGCTGGTCCACAATTACTGTTGTCAAAGTTTATCATAAGTTTTCGGTTTTAAACGGTATAAATATTCCTAGGAAAACCGTACATAATTGTGTCACATGTTGTCGTTTTTCAGGATGAGTTATACAGCCAATAATAGGCAATCTTCCTGAACAGCGCTTGCATGCTGACTGCCCATTCATTAACACCGCAGTAGATTATGCAGGACCAGTGGTGATACTGAACCGAAAGGGTTTAGGCAGTAAGATAAATAAAGCATACATATGCATTATTGTATGTCTATCTGTCAGAGCAATACATATTGAGCTTGTAACCGACTTAAGCTCTTTTAAACTTTATTTCTGCTTTAAGCAGATTCATTGCTCGCAGGGGAAACCTGTCAACACCTTTCGGACATTGGTATATGTTTGTAGGAGCATGCAATAAGCTCAGTAGATTTTTAAATTTAAATTCTGAGTATATAGGTTCTTATGTTTCAACTTTATCAATAAAAAATAAATTTTCATTAGCCTATAGCCCACTTTAATGGCTTAGCTGAGGGTGCTGTGAAATCAGTCAAGCATCATCTAAAACGTATACTTGCTCTTGCCAACTTTACGTATGAGGAAATGAACACAGTTCTCACACAGATAGGGGCGATCTTGAACTCAAAGCCTTTAACTCCAATGTCCTCTGATCCTTCAGATCTAGTAGCTGTGACATCGTCACACTTTCTCCTTAGACGAACCTTAACCGCCTTACCTTATCCTAAAGCACAAAAGAGCTCTAGGTTTAGCTCATTCTCTCGTTATGCGAGAACTCAGCAACTAAAGGCCCATTTCTGGCATCGTTTCCGAAAGGAATATGTATCAGAGTTACAGAAACGGCAGAAGTGGAGCAAGCAAGGAAGAGACCTGCACTTGGGTATGATGGTGCTGGTCAAGGACGATCGGGTGCCTCCCAACAGATGGCTGCTTGGGCGTATCACTTATATATATCCTGGTTCTGACAGTGTGACCAGGGTCGTCGACGTGAAGACAACTTCGGGAACTATGCGACGTGCCTTCAACAGACTGTGCCCGCTACCAGTGGAAGAGTATCAGCTACCCAATGTTCCGGCTTTGCCAAGGGGGGCAACTTGTTGACGCACTTGCGTATGCCATACTTGGGACATACGCTTTCCATGCATCGCAGTGACCGACGTGGAACGGAAGCGCGGGAGCGCCCTCTGGCGGCGACGCGCCGAACAACTCTCTCTACGACACCATCTTTAAAGTCGTGTGCGCATACAACTTTTAATTATATTTTTTACAAAGATTTATACAACTGTACACCTTTACAACTTTACAACTTTACAACTTTACAATGTACTCTGTTAAAGGTAGTAAATCTTTAATGCCGTTATTCTGCGTTTAATTTTGCATTCAAGAATAAAATTCCACCCGCACACTGCGAAGTAACCTGGTCTACAGTTGTTACAAAACCACAGAGAATGCTGCAGCCCATTCTCTGGTAAATCCCGTAGTCGCTTCTTACGACACCCACAAGAAGATATAGGATGGTGCTATATCCTCACGATGTTTTTCCTTCAAAGATGTCAGTGATGTCAGATAAACTTAGAAAGTACATATGACATTAAAAAAGTCACATTGGTACTTGCTCGTGCCCGGTTGCGAACTCGTTATTGCAGATGCAGACGAAGTTCCGGATTTAAAAAGTAAAGCCTATGTGCTTTCCCAGGGTTCAAGCTATTTTCATACCAAATTTCATCAAAATCGGTTCAGCCGTTTCATCATGGAAGCTTAACAGACAGAGTTACTTTCTCATTTATAGTATTATAGTATGGATGGATATGTACCTACAAATTTGTACGGAACCCTCGGTGAGCGAGTCCGACTCGCATTTGTCCCGTCTTTTTAGATAACACGTTGCCTTACCCCACACTTTTTTATTTTAAAAACCTCTCTATACAAAACTTACAAACACACTAATATTTTATTCTACTTCTACAATAGATTTCTCGTGTCTCCTCTGACACATCGTAAATTGTAAGCGTACGAATAAGGGAAGTTTTATTAAATTTCAATGTGTAGACTTGTCTTCGGATTGTCGGCACACCTGCGAACTGAATTACCGTTTACGTGTTCAGCAATCGGTATAACCGTATAACCGTTAAAGTTGCAAGGTTTCTACCGAAACGTTTCGGCCGAAAATCGACGTTAATGGCGCCTGTGAGTAGTTTGTGCTTGGATGAGTTTTGATGTTGTGGAGATTATATATTGTTAAAGTCATTACTATAGTCCTGTAAATTTGAAATATATATGTATCTAGATGTGTACAGTACGTTCTACTAAACACAATCTACTTTAAATCATAAGAATCTTAAAAAAAGACAACGATCTATCCATTAACAATATCTTTTCATAGAACAAAAGCTTTTTTTTATTAAAATTTCTCGAGCTCATTTTCATGACAGGCTAAGCAATTTATATCAATTTTAGCAATTAGTTACGACATCATTTACCACGATTTATATGACTCATATAAGTAGCGCCATTTTTCACATTGATTGTAAATTAAAAGAACAAGATAAATTTTCGTACTCAGGTTCCTATTGTCCTTTTAAAAGGAGGCTGTTAGTGTGGATTGCAGCTGCAAACTATGAATATAATAATAAATGATATTGTTTACAGACTGTCCTGTTCTTTAAAGTAATAAAATGGGGTCAAGTCAAAGTCAAAGTCAAAGCATTTATTTCAATTAAACCATTTACAGGCACTTTTGAATTGTCAAGGAGTCGGTCAGTTAGTCAGAAAGTTGAAGCTAGTTGCTCGTTCCAAAACGTAGGTAGGTCTCTATGGAGAAGAACGAGCAAGAAACTCCATGGACACTCTTTTAAAATCAGGTTTTAACAAAATACTGCTTACATTATTCTTGTTGCTTCTATATGTGAAAACAATGAAGGTAACTAGAAATACAAAACATAAAAAATAATCAAGATAAAAACCATGGCAGTTAAGAGTTGACCAATCTCTACTGACAGCGCCCGTTCACGAACATGACGCGTGAATCAGCACCATTTGCTCAACCATTTTAGAGGGAGCCGAATGACCCAACACCCGCGCCACCACCAGCGAGACATTTGAGTGAGCATGACAATTCTCTCAACCGCCATGCTCATTTAAGTCAAACACATAATAATTTACTTAAAATATGGCTCCATGGTACTCACATTTACAAAATTGAAATAATGCTGCTAAATTATACAAAACTAAGGTTTCCAATGTTTCTAAAATGTCGAAAAAAAATAATTAAAATATATATTTGTGTATAATAATAACGATACTCGTTACTCATGTCAATAAAAAAAGGGGTAGGAAACAACATTCCTCCAATTAGGAAATTCCCTAAACTGCCTGTGGAGCAGGACCAGCATTAGCCAAGCATTTTTATCATTGATGTAGTCTTCTAATTTATAATATGCTTGTCTACACAGTGTGCGTTTAATACATGTTTTAAATTGTCTTTCATTTAGTTGTAGAATATCAAGAGGTATTTTATTATAAAATTTTACACAGTACCCCATAAAAGAAGTATGAACTTTTGACAATCTGAATCTTGGCTGATCTAATTTGTTCCTATTTCTAGTATAAACACTATGTCTGTCACTTATTAAAAAGATGAAGGGGCTTAGTGCAAGCCCACAGTAAAGCGTAGCAATTTTGCTACGCCGTAGCAGACATGACATCACGATTACGCTTGCTACGTTTTCGTAGCAGTTGAACATAAAATTCGTTACAAGTTATGTTAATAATCTAGGAATTTGGACATTCCTCGAACTTATCGTCCGTGTGGTGTCGGACCTAAAGAATAGCACCATCCCATATCTTCCCGTGGGTGTCGTAAGAGGCGACTAAGGGACTTACCAGAGAATGGGCAGCAGCGTTCTCTGTGCCTTTGTAACAACCATATCGCCAATCAGCCTGCAAACGTGGCGATTATGGCAAACCCCCCCTTGGGGAGGCTATGTCCAGCAGTGGACAACTTTCGGCTGAAATGATGATGATCGAACTTATCATGTGTACAGAGAGATATGTAGTTATAAGTAGGAATCCTACTCCAACTCTAGCTTCTAATTTGGTGATTCTCTAAAGTGGAACATGCAGGTACAAAACTTACATAAACAGACATGCTGACCCATAAAGTTTTAAGATTACACAAGCCGTCGCCGCAAGATAGTAAATTGGAATATTCACAGCGAGAGGGCCGAAAACGGGCCACCTGTGCGGAAAATGTTATTATCTCATTAGAGAAGCCCTTTCCGTTTCCTCAATTTGTTACAAACAAACGGAATTTTAATATTATCTTGGTAATAGGTTCCGCTGTTGATAATCCTCGGGCGCTTTGTCGTTCTATTAAATAAACTGGCAGAAGCGAAAACATACTTTGCCGTTTGTGTTTTGTTTATGCTGGTTAATTGGAGTAGTCCTTTTAGTAGATAGTAACAATGTTTGTGGTTTTGCCTGTAGGGTACGTTAAACTACTAACAACTTTGAATGGCATTTTAAAGGCGTGATATGAACTCAATAGAGGAAAATGAGGGCGTCCATTTTTAGATTTAAAACAAAAAGGTATTTGTAATTTTTTATGTTAGCTTTCACAAATGCAATATTTTTTAAGTTTTTTTTTTCTATTTCTGGTTGTGTAAATTTTATTTAAATATTTATAATTAGGTTCCAAAAAGGTTTAATAAAACAACAAAGATCCCCAGCAAAAAAAAAAAATGTTCTAACAAATTTGCTCATTTTCCAAAAGAACAACATACAGCTGACATACTAAACACAATGGTAGCTCAACTCGCAAATGATACGAAAACGTTAGATAATTATAATTAAACCAGGACAGACCCGCAGGCTTGCGTGCTTATATAAGAACATTGCGTGCTTATGTAAGCACATTACGGAGCCAGCTATTTTGCCAGGAACATAATACAGACTTTAAATACACTACCAATCTTTAAGCTTATATGTTATTTCATATACAAGAGTTGGTCCCACAATTGTAGCAGTCTACATTTCATGTGAAATACCGGTTAGAAATTAAAAGTAATGTTGTATAAACAGTTCAGTCCAGATTCAAATATCGTTTAGGGACAAAATTGTTTTGTTTGCTATCTGGCTTAAGACCTATTAATACTGACCTACGTAATCGAGACTATAGTAAACTTTTACCTTCTCAATTTTAATTATTTAGTTTGCACTCATATGTTCTACATACCGCAGCAAATTGCAATCCACCTAAAAGCGTACACATGGCAACCCTATATGCTCCACATTCCTTCTTATTTACATTTCATTTGCTGAAATGCGACTCGAGATCCAAGACGTAGCAAATACCTTTGTAAAATACTAGATATGCAAATTAATAGGGCACACAATCAAATGGAATCTAATCAGAATAGAAATGAACGCTTACATTTTCCGATTTTGTGATTGATTAGTGCAATATGAGGTAAAAAACCAAAAGGTATGAAGAGTTTGCTTTGTAAAAAGAGTCTAAGATTTATTTCAACTATATTGCTTTTGAAAGATATATGAAAAGCAATTGAATCTACAAGTTACCCCTTCCAAAATTAGAGTTTACAATAATAATTATTATATTACACACGTTATTATATTATATTGAAAAAATCGACAGAAAGCAAAAAGAAATGCTTGGCAATACAAAACATCAAACAGAACAAAGTCACCGACTTCCGAAACTAAAGTCATGTGTGCTATGTGCTAAACTTATTCATCACTTTTTAGATTTTGAAGGCGGTTGTCTTTTTTGTAAAACAGGTTTTTTCTTTGTTCAAGTCAAATGATTTTACCTTAAATCTTCACATTTCGGTTAGGTATCTCTAATAACAGATAGAGCAATTTTTTTAATTTATTGTCTCGGATAGCTGTTTTATTTACGAGACCGACTCGTCGTGGTCGATAAGAATAATAAGCGTTAAAAGCAATTTTAAATACATTTAGAATCGTCAGAGAAAATTCTTGCAGATTGAAGAAAATGAAATAGGCTTCACGACACATAACGATAAAAATTCTACACACCACACGCTGCATTTACTTGGCTTCGGTTCGTAAATGTAGCTGAATCCGGCCATAGAGCTGAGAACATTTAACTCATTTGAAAACAGTAATGCTTAATATCATTTATTTCGGGTAACAAAAGACCCATAACATATCAGACATACTATCATACATATTTATAAAAAACACAAAAATATTAATAAACTATTGTACCTACATGAAGAGACGGCATCGTGTTGCGCTGCTTGGTGTTGCGTAGCCTTCCACGGAATCACCGATACATGACATCCATCGGCCAAAACTCTTCCTTGAGGACTAAAACCACATAATAAATACAAATCACAACCTTCACTAAAACGACATACGATTAACTAATTAAATTATTAGTATAGTAGCTAACTACTTTTCAATAAGATTTGGTCAAAGTGCATGCTGGATTAATTCAGTTGGCACAATGCGTGCAATGAAGCGAATACAGGCTAATGTCTGGCATATTGATCGCGAGGAGCTATTGGAGTGAATCCGGTTCCAATACCATATCTAGGTTGATTGTTATTGTTGGGTTACAGTTCGTGAGTTATTATTTTACTCTGTGCATTTAATAAAACAACTGCTTTACGATACATGCGGTGTGTACATAATTGATAACGTGCTGACTTGAATTTTATGACGGAAATATTAATAGATTAACAATGGATAATTTGAAGAAAAATAATAATTATTAAAAAGAACTTCAATCGTTTGACAAATTATTATAGGTAACATCTCAAATATTATATACCTATGTAAGTATGTGTTTTAGCTGAATTTGAAATTGTTACATATTTTCATTAAATTCTTTGGAACTTTCACAAAGCTTCTAAGTGTCATTCATTTACGACATGTAAAACCAAACCTTTGTGCTCTTGTATTTTCAACCGACTTCAAAAAGAAGGAGGTTCTCAAAAAACCAGAGATTGAATCTCTGTTTTGACTGTGTTGCCGTTTCTTAATGGATTTGGATGAAAAGGAGGTACTAAAAAGCGAAAAATACAAAGGTTTTTACAAAAAAGTCAACCGCATTTAAAATCTAAAAAAGACAACCGCCTTCAAAATCTAAAAAGACAAAACAAAATAAATGAAAAAGCTTTTATACAAAAAAGTTTGTTGTTTTGTATTGCCACCGACTTCCGAAACTAAAGTCATGTGTGTTCTGTGCTAAAGTTATTTAGTTATCTCTTTTTAGATTTTGAAGGCGGTTGTCTTTTTTGTAAAAAAGCTTTTTCATATATTTTGTCTAAGAGCTTTTTCATATATATTAAAATATATGAAAAAGCTTTTTTACAAAAAAAGACAACCGCCTTTAAAATCTAAAAAGAGATAAGTGCACAGTTTTTTCTTTATTTTATGTAGTATGTACACACATACTACATAAAATAAAGAAACCTGTTTTGAAATTTTCGAACACAATTATTGCTACCAATATGCAGTTGAAAAAGGCCAAAAACATATACCTATAGATAACTGTTACTACGACTACCTTTTAACACAACACATTTCGATACACGCTATTACGAACCGATTCTTTTCGCCCGTTCTCGATGTTCAGTGTAAATTGCATTGTTATCTAGGACCCACCGTCCACTCCAGCTGCCTTATCTCGATGCAAGTAAATCTCAATAGTAGCTACGAGATTGTGAAATATTGCCTCGGAAATTGCTTCGGATTTGAATAGAATGAGGCAGGTTCCCTTTGAAAGGATAGTTTAATCGTGAAGGATTGGTGCCTTTTGTTTGGTTTTGTAGGAGGTTGTGGAATTGTTTTAAGATTATTTTTTGTTTGGAATTTCCGTTTAAAGGTTTTCACATTGATATTGTAACTGACTTGAATGCACACCACCAATGCCTACTTATTATTTCTACAAAACAGTCACGTAATATCGCATATTGTGGCCCCTTTCTAAGCACCTAAGAATAACAAAAAAACACTCGAATTTCGAAAAAAGAATTACCCCCATATTTTTTCTCACACAACTATTGCAACAGAATAAATCAATCAGGCACAAAAAACGAACGACTCTTGACATATTCCGCGAAAAAAGAAAATAATCCTCCCAAGTCTTCCTCAATTTCTCGTAACATTGTCAGTTGACTTGATTTTCTGGTAACGCGAGTGGGACGTTTCCCGCTTACGTGGAAACGTAAATGTTGCCAGCGTCATGTTTCGCATGCCAAGCATATGCCAAGCGGACAAATTGAGTACGTAGCGTGTTGGAACATAGTGCAAGTGTATGACAGAAAACAAATAGGTAGAGATAAAAAGGGGGGTGTACATTAATTGACAATTATTTGGGATTTATTACATCTCTCACCTATTTTGTTGATTGGCTCTTAAGTGATCGTTATGAAGATCAGCATTATAGTTACCCAAGTAGGTACAGCATAATAAGCTAAGAGGAGCTTTTGAAGCAGGTCGTTAAATAAAATGATTGCTTGTTTCTTTTGAAGCTGATTATAATATTTCAAAAATAGTAGCTTAGTTCAGGAGAGGGACTTAAATAACATGAAAAACATCGACCAGGTGATCGTTAGATTATATGAAGTGTAAAAAGAATCCCGCACTCAAATATTGCTAGGAATAACTTTTTTAATGGTTTTTTGGTGTAAAAATCACTGTTCACTGTAGCGCGCAATGTAACGCACTTAAAATATTGTGGTTATGGTTGCATGCAACAGTTCAGGGGTCAAGAGGTTATTTAAAATAGGTATTAACCTTTAAATAATAATAATAAGTTGTATTCTTCCAAAAAGTACCAAAAGTTACAGGAAACAGAAACTTAGATATTTTTTCGTAAAAATCAAATAACTTCTTGACCCCTGACACTAACTCAAGTGAAAGGGCGTAGTGTACCTGGATGATTTACTTGGAACTTTGACCTACAATGTCTTGGTACCTTACCAGAAGGTTCACAGGTATCATCCAGACCAAAATAAATATCGCAGTGATGTGAATAATTAGTAACTTTCGGCTTTGAAGGTCTTTTTACCCTAGGCTTCTTCCCAACCTTTAACTACTGACAATTATCTACAGCATGTCCTCGTGAGAATCTCACTCATGAGAGATTGAACTACACGAGTTTGCGATATGACTGTTTTCCAACTGAGAATTTTATGTATCGGACCGTGGACATCTGCGGCCGGCTCGGCACGTTCTCGATTAAACGCATTTAGTGGCATATGTCGTTGCATTGAAGCATACTTATTTTTTGTTCAGAATTTCAAAATCGCTAGACCGATGTCATTTTAGAATGGCTGAAGGTTTTAGAATAGATAGAGGAATATGTAGTTAAGAAGATATGTAAGCTAGTTACAATGCCGGTAAATTTTCAAGTATAAGGTAAAAAGCAATCTTTCTCACATACATACAAGTGTGACGGCTATAATAATGTTTTAGAGGATATTGTTCAAAACCAACTTACATTCCGCGGGCCATACCTTTAGCCAGACACTCTAAAGATCGAAACTTCCTATTCGGACAATTTCAGCCATGTTAAAATGGTGTACATATGGTAACCCTGATATTGCAGTCCATTACAACCTGATGAACTATTTTTAACAGGTAAATTTTGTATGTTTTTTTTGTGTGTAAATGGTAATTTGTGGAAGGACTGATTTGATTTTTCTGATTACAAAAAACCTTTCATTAACAAAAAGCTATTGCCGCTATTACTACGGTGGAGACTGCGTATGGGCAAGCGTAGTGTGGCACGATGGATTGGATCGATGATTTGAAGAAGGTGACTGTCAACCGATGGATGCGGGCTACCCAAGACCGGGTTGTTTGGCAATTTCTGGGGGAGGTCTACGTTTCAACAGTGATGACTATATTGCCGACCGTCATAAGACATACGAGTATATCCTCGCGGAGCTAAACGCGGGAAGCAGCTAATATCCAGATAAATAGGAAGACATTGCTCTCAACCAATATCTTATCCGCCCCAAACACTTTTAGCACCTTACCTGTTCACTTCATAATTACATTTTTCACCACCGCAACCGATATTCCTTTACATTAAACCAGTAAAACAGGAAGACGGTAGAGTGAAACCCAAGTAGGACCCATGTCTGTAGCACGTTTGACGTTTATGAGGGTAAACTAACAATGTGGTAGGTAATTCGATCTGTCTATAAAACAGACCCTCTAAATTTATTAGCGGTAGTACAGTTGATATGTTCTTAGTGTTTAATTTGGGTTTTATTGAAGATTCATTAAGATTCGATTGATTTTGATGGGTTCTCCTGATGTGATAAGTATTTTCCAATTAATGTTAACTTATTCAATTCAAATAAGATTCATAATGTCGCAGCCTCAGATTATGAAACAAAAGGCAGATAGACCGCGCGGAACACTGAGAGTAAAGTCAAAAAAGCAAATACAAATTCAAAAGCGAATAAGTACCTACAACACGCTTTGTGCTGTACTGACACGAGTTAGTATACCACGAAACACTGCATCGTTAAAAAAAAAAAACAAATAAAAATACAAATACAAATTCAAAAACGAATACAATCACGAGATTGTAGGCATTCACTTTTGAATTTGTTATTTTGGCTTCACTCTCAGTGTTCCGCGCAATCTGTCTTCCTTTTGTTTCATAATCTGAGGTCGCAGCCATCTGCATTTCATCAATATCAAAAACTAAATGACTACACGACATTCAGCCATCTGATTAAACGTTGCGCTCAGTGACTTGGCTAGTTGTCCATCAACAATTTAATTGGATTGGCGTTTAACGAACGACCTAGGCGTCTAATTAGCTGGCTAATTTAACCAGATGGCTTCGACTTAGACATTACAAATTAAAAACGATTTTACTAAATTAGTAGCTAACCTTTGTTCAGTTATCTTTATGTTCATGTTTTTTTTTTCTCTCTTACATTTTATGTTTGCCGTCTCTAATTGTTTTGAACCGTAAGAAAAGAAGTAAAATAAATAAAAAACGATATATTAGAGGTGCAGAAATAACACATTGGATTTTGCTGTGCCATAATATAAGTAGATCATAAAATCTAGATCCTTCGGCATACCTATTATACTTCAAATCATTGACCGGTAAATAGTACCTACTTAGTCGAGCAGTGTAAATTACTGAGGGAGAAATATATTGTAGTGGCTAATAATTTATAATAATATAATATAATATCTAATAATAATATTTAATATATTATAATGATATTTTTCTCCCTCAGTAATTTACACACACATTTACAGGTTCTACCGAGCTAGAAAATATAAAAAAAGCAAGTGTTTGGTTTAAAATCGACATTGGTACGTAATATAGGTATCAGTATAAGACTGGCACGAGCCCGCTAGCGTAAAAGAATTCGATTCGATCGAATATAGCAGCATAGCATTAGCTAGCATTCTGGTTTAATTTAACACGACAAGCGCAATAAGTACGTTCCATTAATGTGAATAAGGTCTACAAACTATAGAAAAATAACGTCATGTGAAACGGGTATTTCCAATTTATTGAGCGCGCGCGCAGCGGTGGCAAAAGTCATTCGGTAAAAAAAACGTTTCAATTCATTTCACATTCGATTCCGACACGCGCAGCCATTTTGATTTTTTTATTCGTTTTAATTTTGGATATCCCTATGAATGTAAAATAAATGTGTAAATAAGTGTGTAATGTTGTAATTTTAGTGTAAGCTTTTTCTTTTGCTAAACTAAGTCAAAGTACGAAACACATACTTCATTATTTTTTTTAACAGATGCCAAATTAAAATTGATTGCATGCTAGCCGTAAGTAAATGTAAGCGATTATAAAACACATAATCACAAAGAAAAACCATCGGTGAAACGCATTTTTTAACAACCACTTAACAATATACACCATAACAATATGGAGTGGTGAAATACCTAGTGATACCCTCTCGAATAGCGGAAACGTAATAAAAGCAGGAGTTGTCCGCCTACAGCGCTGAGTGAGTATCCATGTACGATGTGTACTCTCAAGCACTACGCGCTTTAAAACGTGTGTACTATCTATTTTAATGCGTGTTGTGTTTCATTGTACATCGCACCTACATGCGTGCTGCCTTAAGCGTTCTGGCTGGTAGCATTAGTGGCAAACCGCAAAGCTGTGTAGTACAATGCACAGTGAGCAACAAAAATAAGGAACAACGTTAAAAAATTATGGTTGTTACTAAAAGATCCATGTAGGTATGTAAGTACCTATGATCAGATTATTTAAATAAAATCTAGTGTCATAAAGATTTAAGTAATAATAAGGTATTTTTTCTACTATTTTTGTCGCTGAATGTGCATACAATCTAGGTAAAAAACAATGTACATATAATCTAGGTATTAAACAAGGGTTCTAAATAATGTATTTTATTATTAGTATTTCTGGCATTAGTACCTATAATAGGCAGTTATTTTTAGTATAATTTATTTCGTTTAAATCGTTGCGTTTGATTTGTGGTTGTTGGTTATCGTGGTTGTGTTTACAAATATACATACAGCGCATTATTGCCAATCACTCAGCCATTGCGCCTACCGTGTCGTCTAGTTGATAGGTAGCTGCTCGCAGGTTTTACAACAGCTGCTTTTGAGACCTTCCATGAAATAACAAGCCACTGCAGAGCTTTTCATCGCAATGCACTTGAAAATAACTATGATAAGATACGTGAGGTTCAAATTTATCATTCGATAATTTAAATTCAGAATAATGCAGGTGAAAAAATGCGCAAAATAATGGATTCATAAATTCCACTCGTAATTTTTTTAATTTAATTGAAATAGCAGTATGTTGTTTGCAATATTTATCAAGAATAATTTTAAATGTATTTATTTTCTTTGCAATTTTTTATTGCAAAGAAAATAAAGACTAGGTAATAATGTTATGTATAATGAAGAATTGAGAAATGCGTTATATAAATAAATCTTAACATCAGCCATAGGTAACAAGTAGGTAACTTGTATGGATTATTATTATATTATTTATATTTTACGCGACGAATTCAATTTACTAAATCACGTGATTTCCATGCAACGTTCGGCCCCTAAACGCGCAAATATAATTACGTCACGGCCCTTTTTATCTCAAGAGCGCATAGACAATCGTTAACTCTATGATAATGTGTCAGATTTGCATTTCCCTCGTTATTTTAACGTTTCATATGCGTCTGACGTTCCTTTGTCCTGTGTTTTGTAATCATCAAACCTGTGGTAGGGACGCCATAGGTAAGATTTAAAATCAAGGACGACCCGAAAAACACGAAAACCTTTTTAAAAGGTATGTTATTAACTTTCTAAAGGAACTGTAGCAAGATATGTGACTAATCATGTCGCGGAAGTTTCATGTGTAAATTCCCACCAACAACACCATTTAAACTACATCTTTTTAAATGAATTGGTGATGGTGTCGTTACCAAAGTCCTCTCAAAAAATATGTACCAGTCAAAACCAACCCGGGAACCCAAATAAACTTATTGAAAACACAAAATCAAAGTTAAAACCCTTGGTTTAAATTATTATCTTTATCAAAACAAAACACAATTTGAATACTGCACATACCTACCTACTGCAATTATCTTGAATATCCAATTGTTTTATAGTACCTATAGAATTACAACGTCAGCACACCTCTACTCAAACCGGATCATGTCCTCCGAAATCGGGACACATGGATATCCTAGTCAAAGCGTACGACAGACGGGGGAATCCCTGTAACTAAATTATTCGTGGTCACGTATTCTGCGAGGTTTCAGCTTTGTACTGAAATTTTAATTATACATTGGACCAGCGTTGCCAGATGAACTTATGTGGAAATAATTAGTTTTAGTTGATTTTTACTTTTAATTACGGGATGTGGGTTTTGTTGAGCTTTGGCTGTAGGTTGCATGCCGTTGAGGCTTGAATATTTTTAGTAATTTGACTGTCCTTACATGCTGATTTGATTGTCTAATGGCCAAATACTACACAGCCATTTTAACATAAAGTGATACTAGTGATAGAGACAGCACTAGACTTAACGGCATCTTAAAATTGAGCATCGTTTAAGTATTTGGCCATAACTTATTGAATTTGATTGAGTGCAGTAGTTACTGAAGATAAAGTTAAGAGATAACATAATTTAAGCAACCAAGATAACTTAGGTTGTTTAAATTTGAGAGAAAACGGCCATTTCAATAAACATTAATATACCATTTTAAACTCCCAATAAACACAATATAATATTAACCGATATACCATTCAATAAATTGTAAAACTTTTTCTAATAAACGATATTTAGGGCTAACGCAACTCGGTACCAAGTTGTTCGAACAGTTGGCACGACGGGCTTGCGGTCGCCACAACTCAATAAGTTTGCTAACCAAGTGACGTTCGCAACGTCTCGTGGTAGGGACGAAGAGGGGTTGAGAGGGGGGTGTGTTGACTTTAGAAAGTTAGTCCCCATTACGTCTGTGGACGTATCTGTTCTATGTCTTTGTTCGGTTCGGGAATTGAGTTTGTATTCATAGTTAAGAGTAGTAAGCAGTACTGAACAAAGAAATACCTACTGTTCGACGAATCAATTTATTTTAATAGTTCAGCAGTATCATAATATATCATAACGTAAGTCCAACGGTGACCGGATAGAAGCGCTACCATAAGCTAAGGACGTAAATACTTCAAAACGAAAACACTGAGTAATACGAAAGAGTTTCTCAACACACTTTTCTTAAATACGCATGAAATGCAAAAAAAATGTCTCGCAAAAAGTCATTTTGACAAATGAACGAGTTCCGCAACTTTTAAGGAAAATGTTAGGCCATTTTTTCTCTTACAATGTTGTCAATCAGTCACAGGCCTCATAGGCCGAACGGTTTTCCTTTGCCCGTCTCTGCTTGCGTTGATTTGATTGAAACTTCCTTTCACACACCTGAGACGGGAGTGCAAGCTATAGGTAGGTATTAAGCAAATCCGACAAATGTAATAATCTTAAAGATTACTTTTTCGTAATTGGAAAATTTTACGGAGAATTTTTCAGAAAGTTAAAATAGTGTAAAAATTTAACATGCTCTCGCGTACTGGTAAAGGAAATTGTGCTGTAAAATGCATGTCGTTTTATCAACTGGTTTTTATGCTAAAGCTGAGCTACGTTTTAAAATATTACGGATGCAAATATTTAAATATTTTTACGCTTTGTTTGATACTGGGCTCTGTCGACCTAAAAACGCCTCCAGGCGAAACTTGCAAAGCACTTGTGTGCCGGACTGTAAAGCGCTTTTTTATTTGTTGTTATACCATGGCTATTGTACCTATGCCAATATCAATTCTAACACAGTGTTTTATAAACATAATTTGTTATGACGTTTAATATTCAATTATTATATAAGTAGGTTATTTCATATTGTGTATAATGATGATAACTGGTAAAAAAAACGTTTTAACAAAAAAGAGAACCGCCTTCAAGAAGTAAAAAATAACTTTCGAAATGCAAGTCGGCGGGTTTGATTTTGCTTGTTGTTTTGTATTGCCACCGACTTGCGAATTGAAAGTTATTTTTTACTTTTTGAAGGCGGTTGTCTTTTCAGTTATAAAGTTATTTTTTTCGGTTTTTAGTGCCTATTCTCATCATACAAATTAATTACGAAACGGTGACACCAAAAAAAAACAGTCATCCCTTAATTTTCTACCCTTAGAGGTGGAATATTTTCTTGAAATTTATATGGGGCCAAATTTGAGGTATTTTCTATCAATTAAAGAAAGAATCATCGAAATCGGACTACACTGAAAAAAGCTATGCGTGGCGAAACATAAAAAAAATAAAAAGTTCATAAAATGAAAACTACTGGCCCAACCTATGTTAATTTTTTATGGGACCAAATGGCAACTATTTCGCATCAAACCAAAGAAGAATCACGTAAATCGGATCATAAATCTCAGCGTAATAGGTGTTCAAAGATTACAAGAATACCGTTTATCACTCTAACTTGAACTTAACTGCAACTGCACTGCAACTTCATCGGCGCTTCATAAAATTACGTGAATTAGCCTTCTGGACTCATATTTAACTAGCTGCTGTCCGCGATTTCGTTCCCGGTGTTTACCTACTTGCGAGAGCCATTAGACCTCCTTAATCCAGCCCTGTCGCAAAATCCGTTTTAGCGGACGTCTACTAACTATAAACTACCTCCCTGCCAAATTTCATCTTTATACGTCAAGCGATTTTCGATATTTCGTGATGAGTGTGTGTGAATGAGTGACCTTTCGCTTTTATATATTTAAAAGATTAGATTATATATTTAGATATAAGTCTGATATCGCCAATCCGCCTTGAACAAGCGTGGTGATTTAAATGCTCGTGCCTTTTCTGTACGAGAAGAGGCCTTTTCCTTGCCGTGGGATTAAATAGGTTGTTATATATATAATGATATTATTCTGTTCCTGCTTTTACTTCCAAATAAGTTTTCATTAGAGAAATAAGAGGCGTAATTGCGTTTCTTTGAAAACATAAGAAACTACATTTAATGCCAATTGTCTGATAGTGGACATTTGGAAGTCTTCAATGAAACCTCAATATCTTCACAATAACAGCTTTAATCTTCACTCTTTGAAGTTAATAACAATAAAAAAGAACAGTCTTTCACTCGACGCAACCGTGTACGAAGTTACATAAAATATCACTCATATTTAGAATGTGCGGGTGTGCGAAGAAAAAGTAAAATCATTTTATTACGCGTGTAGCATCACTTTAAAGCACAACTTGTTGCAATTATAAAAACATCAGGCGTAGGTAAGTATGGCCCAGACATCTTCCCCCCCGTTGAAAGACTACTTTCAACTTCCTCAGTCGTCGTCCGGTGAAGAGGTAGGCAAGGGGCAGATCCGAGTGAGAGGCCTCCTGAAGCAGCCTCTAGTAGTTTGCACGTCTGCGACTCGTGTGATGCCGTCGGTCCCAGGGAACAGGCGGCTGACTCGTCCCATACGCCAACTAAGTGGTGGGACGTTATCCTCCTGGAGAAGCACTAAATCTCCAACTTGCAGGGATGCTGATTTTGTACGCCATTTGGAGCGCTGCTGTAGTTCTGCTACGTACTCCTTTTGCCAGCGCTTCCAAAAATGTTGATGTATTTGTTCAAGCTTCATGTAGCGTGTAAGGTTGTTTTGGTTCTCGTGCTCGAGCGATGGACCAGGCAATGCGTTTAGGGCACGCCCTATCAGAAAGTGACCGGGAGTAAGGAAATGGTAATCGTTAGGGGAAGGGGAGAGTGGACATAAAGGTCGGCTATTAAGTACCGCTTCCACTTGCGAGAAAAGAGTACAAATCTCCTCAAACGTCAAATGATTGTTCCCCATAACTCGCTTTAAGTGGTATTTCGCGGATTTAACTCCGGCTTCCCAGATGCCGCCGAAATGTGGAGCATACGTGGGAGAAAACACAAACTTTATGCCTTCATTGGTAGCAAAATTAACTACAGGTTCATGATTCGATTTAAGAAAATTACCTATCTCTTTGGCTGCTGCAACGAAATTGCGGCCATTATCGCAAAATATCTCCGCTGGCTTGCCCCGTCGCGATATAAACCTACGCAAAGTCATGATGAACGCGTCTTTAGACAAATCACTGACGGCTTCCAGGTGCACACATTTATACCGGAAACATACGAATAGACATAAATAAGTTTTAGTCAACCGTGCACCTCGACCCTTTCTATTTAGTGTGAGAAACGGACCAGCGAAGTCAACTCCAACAGTACGAAAGGGAAAATCAGGTGTAATGCGCTGTGCAGGTAAGTTTCCCATCATGGGAGTTAATGTTTTACCTTGTATACGTCTACATCTGACACAGGCATGTACTGTGCGGCGGGCCAAATGCCTACCGTTTATAGGCCACACAGTCTCTCTTACACAGGCTAGCAGCAGCTGCGGACCAGCATGCATATTGTGTAAGTGTTCATATTTAAAATACATTTTGGTAAGCGGATGAGAAGCGTGTAGAAGTATTGGATGTTTTTTAGCATAGTTGTAATTTGACAATTCTATTCTACCACCGACTCTCATTACCTTGTCATCGTCCAGAAAAGGTGAAAGTGACAAGAGTGTTGACTTACTACTTAGTGTTTTATTTTTTAACAAAATACTGTACTCTAGAGCAAATGAAGTTTGCTGAGCAATTTTACATAAACTAATGAAAGATGATTCTAATTCACTAACTGTAAATTTACCAAATAATTTATCTTTAGGACATTTATGTCTTAAGTTATGTACAAATCTATTGACATACGCAAATATGCGTCTCACTTTCAAAAAAGACGAAAACTTATCTATTCTTAGAATTTCTGTTTCAGGTTCCTGAATACTAGTGGAAGTGGATTTTATCTCAGGTAAGTCAGTTTCATTTATTAATTTATTTAAATAGGGCCAATCAGATTCAGGCTGTATAAGAAACTTTGGACCTGACCACCATAAGTTAAAATTGATGATTTGATCTGGACTCACGCCCCTTGAGATCAGGTCAGCCGGATTCTGATCAGTCGGCACATAGCGCCACGACGAACTATCGGTAAGTTCATTAATTTCGGCTGCCCTATTAGCTACAAAGGTTTTTAACTTTGCAGAGTTTCCATTCAACCAGCTGAGGACAACGCTAGAATCACACCAATAAATAGTGCGTTTGACCTCATATCGCAGAGAACTGATAACTGTCTTGCACAATTTTGCAGCTAATAGAGCAGCACAAAGCTCCAGACGCGGTATTGTCGTCGGCTTTATCGGTGCCACCTTAGACTTAGCACACAGTAAGTTTACCCTTACATCACCGGCTAAGTTGTGCGACCGTAGGTACACACATGCACCGTAGGCGACTTGAGAAGCATCACTGAAGGTATGTATTTCTATATGACTAGGAGCTTCGCATAACGTTAAACGAGGGATCTGTAAATCTGATAAGAAATGTAAATTGTTAATAAACTTGTTCCAGGATTCCAGAACATCGGAACAAACTGGATCATCCCAGTCCCTTTTATTGAGCCATAAGGACTGAAGTAACATTTTAGGTATAATCACACAGGGACTTAAAATTCCAAGAGGATCAAAAATCTTGAATGATGCAGACAGTATCGAACGCTTGGTAGCTACATCATTTTTATTGGGAATCTTAATTGATATTTGAAGAGTATCGGTTTTGGGGTCCCAAATTAATCCTAAAGTATTAGTAGATTCGCTTAAACTAACTTTATCATTTTGATCAATGACTGACGATGATAAGATACTTGGTAAATTCGATCTGAATTTACGTAGTTTAAACCCACCTGATTTTAGAGTGTCCGACACCTCGCGTTGAATATATAATAACTCGGACTCATTGTTGGATCCAGTGACCAAATCATCGACATAATGGTCGTGTTTAATAATGTTACCTATGAGTCCGTCATTGCAATCCTCTGCCAATACTGACAAACATTTGGTGCTCAAATATGTAGCACTTGCAAGACCATAAGTTACGGTTTTTAAACGTAAAGTTTTGATAGGATTGGACTCGTCACTTCGCCAAAGTATTAATTGTAAATTTCGATCCTTTTCATCTAGCTCAACCATCCTAAAGAATTTTTCAATATCAGCTGTCAAAATATATTTGTACTGACGAGCCCGAATCAAAATAGAAAAGATTGAGTCTTGAACATTGGGACCGACCATCTGTAGGTCGTTCAGAGAGAAACCTGAGGAAGTTCGTGCCGATCCATCAAAGACCACACGAGTCTTTGTCGTTTCACTACTTTGTTTGAACACTGCATGATGGCAGAGATAATAGGATGGAACGGGATTAATAGTCGGACATTCCTCTAAATGGCCTAGCTCTAAGTATTCTTGAATAAAGTTTGAATATTGTAACTTTAATTCTGGATTCTTACGGAAACGTTTTTCTAAATACAACAATCGTTTCTTAGCCATTGCGTAAGAATTTCCTAAACAATCTGGAGTATCAATTAGGGGCAGCCTAACACAAAATCTACCCGAATCTAAACGGTAAGTACTACGATAAAAATGATCTTCACATGCCTGCTCAATTTTGCTAAAGTATTGCTTATCTGGAACCTGCTCCAGTTCCCAAAACTTTGTCAATTGAGAATTAATATTGGAAATGTTGCATTCGTCACTATCACTAATTGAAACATGACACCGAATACTTTTAGGTGACGAACGATTCCTTAAACTTGGAGAAATAGGGCCGGCAACGAGCCACCCTAGCCTTGAGCTACGTAGCTTGGGCATGTTGTGACCTAATGCTAGCTGATCACATCCTAATAGGTCCCAAAATAGGTCCGCGCCTATCAAGATGTCTATAGCCGAAGGCTGATTAAAATTAGGATCAGCTAACTGTATGTGACTTGGAATATTTAATTTACTAATATCTATATATTGTTTAGGAATAGCACTTGTTAATTGTTTTAATACATAAAATGACTGTACGACACTATAGTCATTGTTAAATGAATTTAATTGGGCAATGCAACTTTTGTTTACATGTTCTGCTAAGTTGTTGCCTATGCCAATAATGTTTATAGTATTAATGGCACATACCTGTAATGATAACTTGTTCATGAGTCTCTCACTAATGAATGAGGACTGACTTCCACAGTCTAATAAAGCACGTACTGAAAATTGTTTGTTTGTTTGAGGGTTGATAATATTAACCATGGCTGTTGACAAAAGAATGTGATTTACTGTGAAAGTATTACTAATCGAATTATTGACTGATAGCTCAGTTGAATCGCGATCTGTGTTAGTGTTATTGTTGCTGACTGTACTAGCGTTACTTGTACTAGTATTGTTGAAATTAGGTAAGTGCAAGAGTGAGTTATGCCTGCGCTTGCACTCACGACAGGGACCCATCTTGCAATCACGTGCACGATGCCCAGTTCGTAAACAATTAGAGCATAAGTACAACTTAAATGCTTCATCTCGTCGTTCCTGAACACTCTTCGCTAGAAAAGTAGGACAGTCGTATATCCAGTGATCACCTTTACAAAGAACGCACTGCTTAGTGACAGAGCCGGTGTTCTGAACTGTAGATGAAAAGGATTTAGTACTACGAGAATTGTCATTATTATTTTGGCGTGATTGTGTTGGCTTGGGTACATCAGACTTGATTTGAAACATAGTTTCTAACACATCAGCGCGATCAGTTAAAAACTTGTTAAAATCCTTTAGAGCGGGGAGATCGGACAAACTATTACGGTGTTCTTCCCACTTCATAGCAGTACGATTATCTAATTTTGGTAAAAGAATTTTAATAATTATCATGTCAAGCAGCTCGTTTTGTTGAGCTAAACTTGACAATGCTCGTAGGTTTTTAGTAACGTGGTCAACGAGAAACCTCAGTGACTTGTCTGATTCGCGTTTTTGTTGTTGCTGTGTTGAATCGAAATATAACAATGAGTTGAGGTGTTGATTTATAAGTTGGCGCTTGTTATCATAACGATCGCACAAGAGCTGCCATGCAGTTTTATAGTTAGTTTCACAAATCTCTAAATTAGAAATAATTCGCGCAGCTTCCTTTTCGAGATACGATACTAAATAATGGAACTTATGAATAGGCTTGATACGCTCATTATCATGAATGAGTGACACATAGGTGTCTCGAAACTCTAGCCAGCGGAAATATGCGCCATCAAACTTTGCAATTTGTATTTGTGGTAATTTAAAATCAAGATGATGACATTGAGATGACTGATCGTGATGACATTGTGATAAATTGTGCAAATCTGATTCGTGAGAAGTATTCTTATACTTATCAAGTTGCTCTTCAGCAATTGCAAGATGTGAAGTAAAGATCTGCTCAATTTCATCACGTTCGTCGATCTCAGAGTCCATATTATCGCAATTAATTACCTCAATCTGAGCCTGTAGTTCATCGAATTTGCTAGACATAGCTCGTATTTTATCAATATTAATTTCTAACTCTTTAACTTGGGTTTTTGTTAATTTAGAAGAGCATACTACATCCAAATATTTTTTAAACTTCGTTAAACGACCTTTGACCGAGCTACGTTTAGCAGATAATTCCTTCAATTGTTTCGCATTACCGTCTTTATCTTCGCTTAAAGACATCTTGTTTATTGACAATTAATAGTAGCAACAACAAACGATAAACTAGCACTGAGTACTTTAGAAAAATAGTTATAGTTAATTGAGTAATCTAAATAGTAACACGCTAATGCCAAACGAAGGAATAAAGTTATATGTTCGAAATCTTATCTGATACTCCTTCGGCGGCACGTGGGGCCCGAGCTCAGCCCGAAGGCGGCTTGGCGTGGCGAGGCGCCGCCGTCACCCGAGCGCGGCAGCGTCAGGCGGCGACGGAGTCCCTGGAATAGTCGGCCGACAATACTTATTTGAAATAATGTGAACTAGAATGACGACACGTACCTACTATTGGTAAGGGGACTAAGTTTAGGGCCTCAGATTACCCAATGGAACGAAAATATCGATGATTTTAATGTATTTATAAATGATTACGTAGGTAGTTGAAACTGAAAAATGGATTTTTATTTTACTATTTTAGGATATTTGTTGGTTATTTACTTGAAATAAGCTTTAAAATAGCTATATACTTTGTTGAACTAATGAAATACACAAGTGGAATGTACCAAACAGCGACCTTCTAGTGGAAAATAGGTTTAGGTATTAGGGTAAACTATAGGAATGGCACTTAACTGATAGGCGAGACAGCTTCTTCTTGCTACACTGGTCCTCGCTGGTGGCTGTGGCACTAATAGGTAGATAGGTACACGAGTTGCTCGCAAATATTGAAGGAATTCTCGAACTGGCGTGGCAGGCTGACGGTGAACCTCGACGTCTTAGAAGCTAAGGCTGGGCGCGGCGCGTTCTGCTGACCGACCTGGCTGGCTTAGTTATCCTCTATAATAGTGTTCTTGCGTCTGTAGTCCTCCACGTGGAATCATTGGAGATTTCCATTATATGAGAATTCTTTGTCTTCGAACTAGATCCGAATTTTGCAATTTTGTCCTGTCACGGTCGCCAAATTAATGTCTGATAGTGGACATTTGGAAGTCTTCAATGAAACCTCAATATCTTCACAATAACAGCTTTAATCTTCACTCTTTGAAGTTAATAACAATAAAAAAGAACAGTCTTTCACTCGACGCAACCGTGTACGAAGTTACATAAAATATCACTCATATTTAGAATGTGCGGGTGTGCGAAGAAAAAGTAAAATCATTTTATTACGCGTGTAGCATCACTTTAAAGCACAACTTGTTGCAATTATAAAAACATCAGGCGTAGGTAAGTATGGCCCAGACACCAATTATTATAGTTTACAATATTCATCACGTTTTTCTTACACAGATTTTTACTTCAACTGTCACCACAGACTAAAAATATGACTGCCACTAAGGCGTTGTCTTTCTCTATAAGAGTGCAGTAGACATCTTTACATAACTATATAATAAAAATGAATCGTTGTTCGTTAGTCTCACTAAAACTCGAGAACGGCTGGACCGATTTCGCTAATTTTGGTCTTGAAATATTTGAGGAAGTCTAGGGAAGGTTTAAACGGTAAGAAAATTCAATTGACAGGAAAACAGTAACATGGGGCTAAGGTAGAAAAAAGTGTTAATAATTGTTACACGCTCAAATTGATGTATAATTTTAAAAGCGTACAGATTCTAATGTCTTTGAATTATGAGTTAATTGCACCTGCCATGTTATCTCTTCGTTACCTAAGGCGTTAAGTCTGCCTTTGGACCTTTATTTCCGTAAACTTTTTGTAAATAGATAGTATAGAAAATCCAATATTTTAGATATAAAAATCTTCTGTGCGTGTGTATGAAAGTGAACTCCTCCTAAACGGTTGGACCGATTTTGATGATTTTTTTTGTGTGTGTTCCAGTGGATTCGAGAATGGTTTAGATTTACAATTGGACCCGGCAGGTGGCGCTATAGTCGAGTTGCAGGACAACGTCTGCCAGGCCCGCTAGTTTTATATAAATATAAACACGCTTATTTTTAACGACCAATAAGCTTGTATAAATATATGATCGAAATGAAGCCAGGATGGGTCAACTGGTACCTTTTGTGGAAAGCGGCTGATGTGTGATAGGATATGCCATAACAACTATGCTCTAGTTAGCCTTCAGGTACAATACTGGTAAATATATCCTTATCAAGTTAACTAGATCACGGCGGCCATTACCATATCACCTCTTTAAGTAAAGGAAATGATATGTAACACCTTCCCTGTAATTAGATAAATTGCCCTAGTTATTATAGTTACTGCGTTTTTTTTACTGGTTTATAATGTTTCATGTTTTAAGCATTGTATGTAACTGCCATAATGATTTATTTACCATCATTTTTTGCTGGATTTTTAAATTAAACATAAAATGGAATGTCGTCGCCAAATTTATTTCCTTTTTATTATAATTTTCATCTTTTAGAAATATGATTTTAGTGTTAAATTACATTATTTCATACTCAAAAGACAAACAAATGAATGAATGATCAAAAATTTATTGATAATAAGCCAAATTAAAACAAACCGAAGCTCATTAAAACTGGGTTTAACGACCAAAAATTTTACCTCCAGTCCTGAAAGTTAAGCATGGGTTCAAATTGTTCGTTTAAATTCGTTTATTCGTCCCCACTTTGGGTAACAAACGTTACGATTGCCCCCAAGAGTACGGGGTTCACGTTAACCGGGTACGAAACGACTGCTGCCGAAATTAGGGCAAGTGTGTGATATTGTGATTTTCTAGCAAAATTAGAGGTGGGAAAATTTTAATTTGGGGATTGCTTTTGGGATTTGGATGAAACTAATGTTGTTGCGAGGTGAATTGGAAGAAGTTTGAGAGTGTTTCCGGTTGAAATTAAAAAGGGACCGTTTTAGATTAGTTCGTTGAAAAAAATAAATAAAGAAGGTCCTAATAAAACTTTAAACGATACACAGGGAAACTAGGAACTAGGTACAGCCAAGTATATAAAATGTAACATAATCCAAACCAATACATAAAATTGGAGTGTCTGTTTATTTGGTATGTACTTATATTAAAAAAACACTGTTTGAAATTTTTGTCTGTCGGTCTGTTTATTCCGGATAATCTCTGAAACGTTTGGACCGATTTGCAATGGGGGATAGCTGATGTTATAAGGAGTAACCTAGGTAGGTACTTTTATCTTAGAAAAAAAAAGTCTGTAATTAAAAAACCCCGCTGATAGCCGACAATCACGTGGATGAAGTCGCGGTCATCAGCTAGTACATTATGAAGTACTAGCTGACCCTACAGACGTTGTCCTGTCCCTATCTACCTACCTACCCTACCCTACCTATAGCTATCTACCTAGGTAGGTAGGTAATGCAAATATATTCAAGGAATATAAAAAGTTTCATACAAACTTTTATCCCCTATTTCACCCCCTTGGGGTTGAATTTTGAAAAATCCTTAGTGGATGCCCTCGTCATATGAGGAATACGTGTACGAAATTTCAATTTTCTAGCCTTAAGGGTTTGGCCTGTGCGTTGATACATCAGTCAATCACTTTTGCCTTTTATATATGTATATAGATTACACTTTCGTATTCAGGTTCCAAGACCTCTGTTGCGAGAATAACCTCATTTCTTTAATTCCATTGTCTGAAAAGATACTGTAGCTTCAATAAAAAGAAAACAAAATGAACAGAAGAAATATTTCAAACTGAGTGGTTTGAGTAAATAATATATTAGGCCACCACATAATATATTATTACCACTATCGTGATATTCATGCAATATTCGAACCTCTTAAAAGTATTCCGATCTCATTTACGATTCCCGGGACGTCGGTCGTCGCTCACTTCGTAAACTTTTATAGTTTCCCGTTTAAACTTTCATGAATTTAATCAATGCAGGACATTTTGTAATAATTTTTATGAACTAAGTTTTGGTAGAATGATATGAATATTTACGTGGTCTCTGTCTTCGCTCCTGGGGAAAAGGTTTATGGAGGTTTTAACGCTTTTGAAGTTTATTAATGAACATTATATTATTAAAATGAGGTTGTAAAATGTTTTCAGTGTTGTGTATTTTGTGAAAGAAGTGTGTTAGTTAATAATAATACCTAGTCTTCGCTCTCTTGGTGTTAACCGGAATTTGGTTTGAAATGTTGGGATGGCCCAATAGTAAAGGAGCTAGATTCTTATGCAATGATTACGGGTCCGATACCAGCGATAAGTACCGATATGATTTTTTAGACTCTGATATCGGTTAAGTAGGAACCTAGATTTATAATTTATGTGAGCCTGAAATCGCCAAATCGCCTTGAGCGAAACCATGGTGATCAATGCTCGTGCTCTCTCTGTATGAACCTTTGCGCTGCAGTGGGTAAATAATAGGCTGGTATTTTTATTAAATTTTTAAAATAAAATTCTTGTATTGTTTCAAATCTCGAGAGGTAACTAAAACCGTAGCAAATTTGTTACTTGCTACGCCGTCGTAGCAAATAAGCTCGGCTGTCGTAGCAACGGTGTCGTAGCAAACCATCGCTTTGTTATGTCGCTATCCTGAGTTTGTCTTCACTCGTTATAAATTTATAGGACGTGGTTGAGCCAACAACTGTCATTAAATATTATCTGGTCACGCAAAAAAGGTTTTAGAAAAAAAAATTGCATTTTTTTCAAGCAATCCTAAGAAGTTTTCAATAAAATACCTAGATACGCTTTACACTCGATATAAACTGCCAAGATGAAAATCGAGTGCCAAGAATTCATCACTGCGATCGTAATTCGATAAAGTCTACTCGCTTCGTATGTTATTCTGATATATTTGAATACTTTCGAGTGACCTACTTCATTGAATATATGTATTTTTAATGCAGAGTTTAGTACATAACTATTTCTACAAACATTTGTAATAATAAACTTGCTATCCAAGCGGACCCGAATACTTTTTTTTTCACTAACCTGTTATGTCCCAAAGTCCTCCCCCAAGTCTTTCCAGGAATTAATTTCTTGCGTCACCTCGAACCGGCCCTCGCATTGTGCGTAAATGTCAAATTATGTATTAATATATTATATTCGACACTTTTTAAATAAAACAATGTTTAATAAAATCTACAAAGAGTGGTCCCATCTATCCAACCATTTATTTAAAAAATTAAAATTAAAAACGGTAACCCGTTTTACTTAGTAAACCATAATCTTGTCGCATCGTCAGCACAAATGCTCGTTATTTAAATTGTGCTTGTGTTATTTCGCTCCACAGTCTCTTAGGACTATTGGGGGATTTTCACCTCGCTGGGTTCCGCACAACTGTATTGTTTACATACCCTGTATACGAGAGCGCACCATTTTACTTTTATTTCAAAGTTAATAAAATGGGTGGGGTCTAAATAGGGTTACGTGTTAAGTACTTTTGTATTATCAATTAAAATGGGGAGTTACTGAAGGGTTTCAAAATTAAATTAAAAGAGCATACAATATGCTTTTCCATATGTACGTATCTACGTAACTGTGGACCACACATTATTGTATCCACATGGTTCTGTTACCTCCTCTGTGTATCAATTTATTTACTGCTAAAATATCATACTATCGGCTTCCAAATTTTTTTTATTTTATTCGTTAGGGACAAAAAACAGTTACATGCCAAGAAAGAAAGAAAGAAAGATACTTAGAAATATAGTTATCTTACATACCTAATCTGTTCCATATTTATGTTAATACACATGTAACCCACACCATTGTCCACGAATTAACAAGAAAGAAGTTAATAGAAAACAGACATACAAGGCATAAAAGACTGCTAAGATGAAAAAATTAGTGCAAATTCGTACATTAAAAACAAAGTAGACAAAAGAGCGATATCATGTATTTAAATAATTTTTCAATATTTAAAAACTATTTCTTACGAACAGGCAGAAGACTTGCTCGTATGCAAATAAAATTAGTAACACGCGGTAATTTTTGTGTCTACGTAGGTACTACTAGTTTTTCTCTAATTTAAGTTTTTTATTGTAATTTAGTGTTAATTTAATCCAAATACATAGAAGCACTTCCTAGCCTGAAACACAGGTTCAATCTAATTCAGGCAAATAAGCACATGTGTTCTATTTTAAATTCTAAGATATTTTTTTGTATGTGTCTTTTAATGAAATAAACCTTTTTTTTTAATCCAACCTAGTAAATCACATCTCGTATTCTGCTGAAGAATTGAAACCTGAAGCTAAAGTTCGCTACTTTCGTCCAAAAACTTTAAACTGACTATTAAACTTTACGACGAACGTTATCACAGGGTAAACTTTCGAATAAATTCGTTCGTCCATAACCTGTGTCATTAGGTACGAGAGTCGGGACCATTGCTCCATCTATCAGGGTGACACGCAATCAAACAATACAATAAAACTTCTCTTCCGAAAAATACTTGAAAATAATTTCCTCGTTTAAATTCAGAAGGGGGAGGTTGCCAGTTCGCACAAAGGTTTGCAGGGTAATAAGCAGAGGTGCTTGGTACATTGTATAAGGAAAAAAGGTAATGAGACAGGAGTGCAGCGTGTTTTGTAAGAATGGTGTTTGTTTCTGAAGCCGGGATATGGCATTGATGCGTGGCACATGTCGCCTGCATGTGCTCGAACTGGCCATAAGTAAGCGCTACGGCAGCGGGGTGCATTGTTTAGCCGTTTGTTTACATAGCAACGTGTAGTGTCATTTCGATTTTCAACAAAATGCCGAGTTGTTCCGTCCTTATTTGTAAAAAAAAATAGAACAATAACAACAAACCTAAGACAAGTGGTGAGTCCTACCACGGGTAAGTAAAAGATCATTGCATTAATTATAATATTTTAGGATTTTACAAATTTTATTGTTGCGAAATATTTTTGACGTTTATGGGATGCATTAGTGGTGTCCAGCGTTAACATATCGATATTAATTGTTAGTCGTTCTTTAATTAACTGTATCATTATTACTAACATTTACATAATAATATAAAATAATATATTTATTTTGGTAATATTTCATATTTCCCTAACAGGCTAATTGAAAAGATTATATCTTATATATAAAAATCTTCTGTGGGTGTGTATGAAAGTGAACTCCTCCTAAACGGCTGGACCGATTTCGATGAAAGTTTTTGAATGTGTTCCAGTGAATTCGAGAATGGTTTAGTTTCACAATTGGACCCGGTAGGTGGCGCTGTAGTCTTTTTATTAATTTCAGGGCAGGACAACGTCTGCTGGGCCCGCTAGTAGTTTATAATAAAATAATAGAATTTAGATAAAATTTTATAATTCGCATAGATTTTTCTACCATTTCAGCAAAGTAAATAAAATATAAAAGAATATCAAATTCTATCGATTAGTATTCTAGAAAATCTCAACCATTTATGAAAAGGTGGGTCAGCTAATTCTATAACTGACGTACATGTGAGTGTGGTAATTATGTATTTCCATTGTTAAATGTGTACAGATCTTTTTTGTAATAGTTGATAAAAATGACAATGCCAGATCCTGCCCGACCCATGTACAAAAAAGTAAATTCCTGAAAATATTTGTAATGAATATAGAATCTTTTTGTAGTAAATTGTTTTTCTTTAGAACTTGCGGATTACGGAATACCTACCCACAAAATACAAACTCATTTTACGTAAAATATAATTTAAGGATTATTATACGTAATAACAATAATGCGTAACATATAATAATATGTTGTTTAAATTGCATAAAGAGTACTATGCAAAAAATTATAAAAATCAAATAAGTTGCATTTTAAACAGAAACTGCAAGTTCTACAGTCACTAAGACTAATGTTTAGTTATCAGCAATAAATAAGTAGTAAGATGCTACATATTGCATGCTTGGGCATGACTTTAATTGAGTGGGGCAAAGTTCTATGGAGTTTCAAGCATTGTCGTTTACAGCCTATCAGACACCAATATGAGTCGATTATTTTAACTCAAATTAGAATACTCTATACTATCTTACTTTCATATATTTTTGACAATGTACCAAAATTGGTAGTCTTTGGTGAGCCTTTCGTAGCGTATCTATAGGTATAGCGATATTATAATAAACATTACAAAATACACCCAAAATACACTTCTCTTTGTTTTGCACTCGGTTTTCATCGATGTTTTTATGGACAAAATATTTATACCAACCCCTCTTCCCTATTTTAGACTAGTGTTACGTGTGTGCATTCAGTGCCTGTATCTATACTTTCTAGTGCCCGCACCTTTCGACCATATTTTATTGTTTGCATGCGAAATGATCATCATGTGTGCTGTATCAGTTTCTTTTGTTTTTGTGTGAGTAAAAACAAAACACAAATTAAGCGACACTATGTTTTTAACAAATATAGAATGATGGCATATCTCTCGGATAGGTATCTATGGTACGTAGCTTATCGAGCTACTTAAATATATGAGAAAAGAAACAAACCTACATGAAATAAAACTTATTAAGAAAAAACATCTGCTTAGAAACATTGAAAAGTTACCTATATAATCGAATTGAGAAACCTTTTTCTTATCTCTATATTTAACTTTATATATATACCAACTTTTTTTTTCCAAGACATGTATTTAATGTCATCATCATCTGCCTAGCCTTTTCCCAACTATATTGGGGTCGGCTTCCAGTCTAACCGGATGCAGCTGAATACCCGACAAGACATGTATATATTTAATGTAATTTACTAATATTTTTGATGTCATTAATTGATATTTTAATGTAATTTATTGAACTTGTGTATGTAGGTAATTTAATTGATGTAGATACTCACACCCTTCATCTGTACAAAAGCCTCAAGGAGGCCGCCGTCAATTGTTTTACTATTGTGTTTGCTAATTAGTCCGTTGAGCTGATAAATATAAAATACAAACAAATAATGTAGACCAAATTGCTCTGATTTAATTTATTGTTAACAATAAAACTTAATTGAACAAAATTAAACTTTATTTTATTTTGATTTTTGTGTTCACTCATCACCTCTTGAAAACCAGTAAGGATCGTTCACTTCGAATTTAGAATTAGATCTCCCGGCTATAATCTTTACAGACTGGCCGATATAACTGCAGAAACCACAAGCACAGTATAACAAGGCTGATAGTTGACCGCAATTTGATGTCATTAGCTTCGACCTACATGAATGCAGCTGCCCATCGTCATCTAGATACAATCCCTAAATCGCTTCTAACCGGTGGGCGGAAAGTGGTGGGTGTGCCTTATTCATAGTTCAGACTGCATGGTACCGATATGCTGTTGGTGTAACGGGAATTGTGAATCTGAAATACCTACACCTCGAAAATTCTTTATTGCATTTTAATGACGCACTAAAGTAAAGTGAGTTAGTAGATATGTGTAACTCCAATGCAGACAGAGTAGACCCACTGCCTCTCAGCACCTCTCCAGATACCTTCCAAATGGAACCAAGCTGTGAGGTTGTTCAACCTGATGCTACAGAAGTCCTGTCCCAATCTGAAAGAGCTAGGGAGTGTATGCTAAAAAAAAATGTAACAACAGATATTGTACAGGGTTCACCTTCTGTTGTACAGTCACAGTCAGACAACAGTTTTCTCAGTTGCAATAATGTTTCTAATAAAGATTGTTATTGTCCTATTTTGTTTTCAGATAGTTTAGGGAGAGGGTTAGGTAGATTATTAAATAACAACCTGAGTCATTCTGTATTGAATTATTGCACGCCTGGGCATTCATATAAAGAAATAATATCTTCAGTTACTAGACAGGAATATGATCCTAATACAATTATTACTATATGTGTAGGTAATAGCTCAAAGGTTAAAATTGATGATATAACTGACAGTGTCACTGAACTATTGAACATTAATTGTCAAAAAATAATATTATGCGCTTTTCCGTACTTTGAGCACCTATCAAATAGGACAAATAATAACATACATAAGCTTAATAATCATATGCATTTATTAACTAGTCACTATAGTGACAAGCTTATGTTTTTTGACACCAACAGTTTCGTTGAAAAATTGAAATCGACTAGAGATACAGCGTATCTGCCCATTAGGTTTAGACGTCAGATAGCATGGCTATTAGCTTTTAATATTAACTCAGACATAATTAGTATGTCGAAGTGTTCTATAACTAGCACCATGGTTAGTAATAATACTAATGTTAAGGTGGTAAGCTCAAGTAGTTTAAACTAGTAAGTAAGACAACAGAAGGTACCAGTATCAATATAGTTCAACTTAGTAATAACAAGGTATCTTCTAGCAATCATGCAGAGAATTTTAAAAAAAGGGCTAAGCAACATTCCTTGAAATTATTTCATCAAAATATTCAAGGTTTTTCTTCCAAGCAATTAGAAATTGAATTGTTTTTAGAAAAGACAATGTTTGACATTATTTGTTTTACTGAACATTGGTTGAAACCTTATGAAATGTTAATTAATTATGAAAATTATACTGTGGGCAGTTGTTTTAATCGGAAATCTATGCTGCGTGGTGGTTCACTAATTATAATAAAAAATAATATTAAATTTAAGTCTCGCAGAGACATTGTTGCACTATCAGTTGAACATATTATTGAACTGTCCTGTGTTGAGCTAGATAAGCATGTCATAGTGTGCGTTTACAGACCCCCGAATCATCATAACTACTCTTTATTTGAGTCTATAATGGAGGATGTTTTGACTAAGCTTGTAACGGGTAATAAATCAATAATAATTTGCGGAGACTTTAATATTAATATTTTAGAAAATAATTCAAGTAGCAGTAGATTTATAAGTCTCTTTAAATCCTTCAATTTGTCAAATGTGTTTTTAGAACCAACACGAATAACTACGACCACTGCTACTTGTATCGATAATGTTTTTTGTAGCTGCGACTATTTAGATAAAGCTATTGTAAATTATCTTCCTTCTGATCACAGCGGTCAAACCGTTGCTTTTGAGTCCAACACACCCTTGCAAAAAATACAGATTCAGACAAGACCAATAACATCTGGTAATTTAGATAAATTTAAAAAGACTTTAATAAGTAAGTTACCCGTTCAGGACCTTAGTATGAATAATGGTAATATTTTATATAAAGAATTCTTCTCAGTTGTGCAAACTGAGTTTCAGAATATTTTTAAGAAAAAAACTAAAACAATTTGCCCTAAGTTTTTATTCAGTGACTGGGCAACTAAAGGCATCAGGAAAAGTAGGGAAAGACTTTTTGAGCTGTATGGCCTTAAGCCTTATATTAACACTGACACTTTTAATAAGTATGTTACTATTTATTCTAAAACTTTTAAAAAAGCTTGTAAGGCAGCTAAAGCGTTATACATTAGCAACAAAGTAAAATCGGCTGATGATAGAATTAAAACTGTTTGGAAAATTATTAATAATGAAACAAATAGGAACAAAAGACATAATACTGACTACACTCTGGAGACTTCCAGTGGTCTCATAAGTACTAATATAGAAGTTGCGCAGGAATTTGCAACATTCTTTACCAATGTTCCTATTAAAACTACTGAAACTTTAGATTCCTCGCCGTCACTTGCTTTTAATTTATTAAGTTCGAATGTTCCAGCCTGCCCCACGGAATTTAGATTTAAACATATAAACCCTGCAATCGTTATAAAGACTTTTAAACAACTCAAGATCAAGGCTACTGAAGATTTATGGGGGATGTCTACTAATGTTTGTAAATCGGTTATTGAGACAGTGGCACCCTATTTAGCTTTCATTTTTAATATGTGTGTAGACCAAGGGGTTTTCCCGGATTTAATGAAGTACAGCAAGATTATACCACTTTTTAAATCCGGCGATTGCAAGGACACGAATAATTATAGACCCGTTTCAGTTTTGCCGGTTTTTAGCAAAGTGTTTGAAAAAGTAATGCTTAACCAAATGCTCAGTCATTTTAATTGTAACAACATCTTACATGACCAACAGTATGGTTTCACCAGAGGGCGTTGTACTACTGACGCCGGTGTCACCTTAATTAAGCATATCTTTAAAGCATGGGAGGATTCGCAAGATGCTATTGGCATTTTTTGCGACCTCTCCAAAGCATTTGATTGTGTAAATCACGAAACACTGCTCTTAAAGCTTGAGCATTACGGACTGGGTAAACAAGCGCTTAGCTTAGTAAAATCATATTTAAGTGATAGACTGCAGCAAGTTCAAATAAATGGTGTTAATTCATCAGGCTTAAAAGTAAAAATGGGGGTACCGCAGGGCTCCATATTGGGTCCGTTCCTCTTTTTAGTTTATATAAACGATTTACCTCATTTACTGAAAAATCAACCACAAATGGTGTTATTTGCTGATGATACTTCATTGATTTTTAGAGTAAATAGACGGGCACAGCACCTTGACGACGTAAATGACGCCATGCTTAAGATTCATAATTGGTTTACTGTAAATAATTTAGTATTCAATGAGAAGAAAACTAAATGCATAAGATTCGCTTTGCCGAATGTTAAGAGTAATGAATGTAACGTTGTATTGAATAAGGACATACTTGAATTCGTCGAAAGGACTGTTTTCCTAGGGATTACGCTTGATTCCAAGCTACAGTGGGGTCCTCACTTAACATCTCTTGCAGGGCGGTTAAGTTCAGCCGCTTACGCTGTCAGAAAGATCCGGCATTTGACAGACGTGGATACCGCTAGGCTAGTATATTTTAGCTATTTTCATAGTATCATGTCTTACGGTATTTTGCTATGGGGACGGGCTGCAGATATGGATTCTATTTTTATACTGCAAAAGCGGGCTGTCAGAGCAATCTATAATCTCCGCAAACGCGAATCTCTAAGAGAATTGTTTAAACAGATTAACATCATGACGGTACCTTGTCAATATATATATGAAAACATTATGCATGTTCGAAAAAATCTTCATCTTTTTAATAAAATAGGTGACAGACATAATGTTTATACTAGAAATAGGAACAAATTAGATCAGCCAAGCTTCAGATTGTCAAAAGTACATACTTCTTTTATGGGGTACTGTGTAAAATGCTATAATAAAATACCACTTGATATTCTACAATTGAATGAAAAACAATTTAAAACATGTATTAAACGCACACTATGTAGACAAGCATATTATAAGTTAGAAGATTACATCAATGATAAAGATGCTTGGCTGAATGCTGGTCCTGCTCCACAGCCAGTTTAGGGAATTTCCAAATTGGAAGAAAAGGATGTTTCCTACCCCTTTTTCTATTGACATGAGTAACGAGTATCGTTATTATTATATATAGATATTTTTAAATTATTAACTTATCACACTTCATATGATAAAATAATATACATTGGAAACCTTAGTTTTGTATAATTTAGCAGCATTATTTCAATTTTGTAAATGTGAATACCATGGAGCCATGTATATTAATACCTTTATGTTTGACAAAAATTAACATGGCGGTTGGGAGTATTGTCATGCTCGCTCAAATGTCTCGCTGATGGTGGCGCGTGTGTTGGATCATTAGGCTCCCTTCAAAATGGTTGAGCTAAATGGTGCTGATTCACGCGTCATGTTCGTGAACGGGCGCTGTCAGTGGAGATTGGTCAGCTCTTATCTGCCATGGATTAGATGCCACTTTATCTTGCTTCTTTTTTGTGTTTTGTATTGTTAGATTACCTTCATCGTTTTCACATATAGAAGCAACAAGAATGTAACCAAACTTTGTAAAAACTTGATTTAAAAGAGTGTCCGTGGAGTTTCTTGCTCGTTCTTCTCCATAGAGACCTACCTACGTTTTGGAACGAGCAACTAGCTTCAACTCTCTGACTAACTGACCGACTCCTTGACAATTCAAAAGTGCCTGTAAATGGTTTAATTGAAATAAATGCTTTGACTTTGACTTTGAAAGATGAAGAGCTTTTGTTTGTTTTTGTTTGTAAGTAGTAAGGTAGTAAACACTGAAAAAAAAGTTACGTTCAAATAACAAAAAATATTTTGCTTATAGAATCACTTTATTGCTGAGTGCCATAGACTATTTTAAATTGTATCCATGAGTAAGAAGTCGCGAGCAGATGCGAGTAATAGGTATATAAATGAAAGAAAAAAAAAACGGAAAAAGTGCGCCATATTTTTTTCTTCGCTTAGGATACTGCAGTGCAATTCTGTAAGAACTCACTCGCGAATTCGAATCCTATCTCATTTCCGATTTCACTTACTAGAAGTGAAAAGTATTTGGTTTTCGATTAAATAGTAACGAAATAATAGTTCGCTTCACCTATGCCAGCACTTAGTAGCGCTAGCGTAGTTTTCATCGAGTTACAGCCTACCTAAAACAGTTTTCACCGCGGAATCAGAAGTGAGATCTGAAGTGAGTTCTTACAGAATAACATAGCTGCGATGGCGTCGCTCAGAAAGCCGATTTTTAGAAGGTGTGTCATTAATTCGTTTCAGGAAGGTGTATAAACTTAACGGTTAAAAATTCAAGTTGACATGTAATTTGTTAAAAACTTACACGCGTTTCGCAAAACTCTCTCAACGGATTTCCGTCTAATGTTTGTTTGAATAAAATCTGAATATCCAAGGAGATCAAGGTAATAGAGTTTTTAGTCTAGATCGTAATATTGGCTGAATCTGTGCACAGATGTGGGCTATCATTACAGCCATAACGGTTATAGAACTCATCATCGCAGGCATTACAGTAATCGTTTTGGAGGTGCGTTCCACAATGCGCTGCAAGATTATAGGCTATAAAAATATTTTTTGTATGGGAAGAATAAAATTTTATGACAGAATATTATTGAGAGCGTTATGGAAAGTTTCATGGGTTTAATGTTTAGCTATTGTTATTTAAATATGTATTCAACGTGTGATAGGTACTCATAGGTAAACTTCTGCTGTAATTATAAAAACTGATTCGATTGGCAAGAGAAATAAAGAGCTAATTTGATTATTTGTCAGTCAGACTATTTCTAAAAAAGACTCCTCTTTTTATCTAAGCTCATATCTAAAAAAGAGAATCTTCTTTAATTTATTTGAAAAGATGAGAATAAAAATAACAAGATCAAACAAGATCGTCCAACCTGGCGCTGAAAAATGAGGAGACCCGACCCAAATAATGGGATTCAGGGAAGAACGAAGAAGAAGATTAAAAAAAAATATCTTAATTTACGTAATCCTGGACAAAGGCCTCTTTACTCTCCCTTTAAAGAACCACAAACCCAAGAAAGCCCCTGCCTTTCCTACCTTTGATTCTCATGAAGTATAAATAAATAAATATGTAGTACGATAAGTACATAGAACCTAAACTATTAACAATAGTAGCTAAAATGTTTTAATACGTACAACACAAATAGCACTACCTTTTACTAAACATGGTTAGATACTAGTAGGTCAAGGCGGAACAAATCCCTAGTGATGCGTATCAACACTGGTATATTACAGCGATGAAGGCGATAATCGCTGCTGGATGTAGATTAGCTGCGATTGTTATGTGTATATATGTGTTAACCTTCTCGTATGTATGTTGCTTGTTTTTCATGGTGTCTTGGACACTTTTATGGAGCCAAGTAAAATTATTTAATGGCCACGCTATAAATACTAAATTAAAAAATTAAATTAAAAATTTAAAAAATCCCCCAACGCAAAACATAAAAGCGATTATGTAAAAAGTCAAAAATAATACCTTTTGTTGAGCCATCAAATGTTTGTTCGTTGAAATGGCGCTATAATGTCGCGGCGGGGTACCGCTTAAGTAAGTCAGTCCCTTAATTTCATTCACTGTCTATTAATTTACCAGCATTTCCGACCAATTTGCTTCGATATTATCAAATTTTTGTTGCTAACCTAGTAGTTAATCTTGTTGCAAATCTAGTTACCATCAGTTCGCTATTTTAGCTATTTAGTTATTGCTTTAAACTTAGCGGTACCCCGCCGCGACATTATAGCGCCATTTCAACGAACAAACATTTGATGGCTCAACAAAAGGTATTATTTTTGACTTTTTACATAATCGCTTTTATGTTTTGCGTTGGGGGTTTTTTTTAATTTTTAATTTAATTTTTATTTTAAATTTTTTAAACGTAATTTAGTTTGGTTTTGTATAAGAGTTTACAAAAATAATTTACAAATTTTTAGTTTTCATTTCGTTACTCATTCCTCATTCCCTTGCAATATAGTATACATTATTCTACTAGTCAAGGCCTTTCATTTGATACCCATATATTGAGGGAGTTGTGAAAATATAATGTAATTCCCTAAGATCCCTACCGCAGCTAACAAAAGAGCTGATAACTTTAAAACTGCTGAACCGATTTTGATGAAACATGTCTAAGAACCATCGCTAGAGAATCTGCTTTCAAATAAAAAAAACCGCATTCAAATCGGTTCACCCGTTAAAGAGCTACAGTGCCACAGACAGACACACAGACACACAGACACGTCAAACTTATAACACCCCTCTTTTTCGTCGGGGGTTAAAAACAGCCTTTTCTGGAAATCCTATAATTCTTCTAGTCAATTTTTTATCACGATCTAAGACTTGCCACATTCACGGTTTACCATACTCACCCACTTAGTTCTTTCAAATAAAACATAATAATGATTTCTATATCTACTAATAAAGAGGTAACGCTTGCATTTTTATTTTTGTTTTGATTGTAAGAGGTAATTATTACAAAAATGTCACTGGTAGATGGCTATACTAATGTCGTGAGACATAGGCTATACTTTATGGTATACAGAATCCACGCGGAAAAAGTCGTGTGTAGAACCTTGTTATTGGTATTTTTTATTGGTACTGCCATATTGCTATATTGCTATGGGCAGCAGCGTTCTCTGTGCCTTTGTAACAACCATGGCATGGCATATGGCAAAACCCCCCCTTGGGGAGGCCTATGTCCAGCAGTGGACGTCATTCGGCTGAAATGATGACTGCTATATTACTTTTATCATTATAAGAACCGATGGCAACTGATTTCTGTAACTCAGTTCGTTATAACACTCATTCGTCAAAGATGCCACTAAATAATTTTCACTCAGAAAAAACTTAAATACAAATTAGCTCTGACAGGTTTGTTTATTATAAAATATAACACCCCGTCGTTTTTACGTCGGGGGTTAAAAAGTAACTTTGCCATTACGGTGTTAGCGGCAGACTTCGGACTTTCAAGTCCAGACTTTGTCTTGAAGCTTTAAGTTTTTATAAGATAGCTTTCTGACTTGTGATGTTCGTACAGTAAAGTGTGACTTTAAGTTGAAGTCGTTGATATTGTTTGTTGGTACTAGCTTTTTCTTGTGTTACCTATTTTTTTATTTACTTGATCGGTATTTTGTGGCCTAGACATAGTGAAAAAGAAAACGAAACACAAATATTTACTATGAATTCACATCATGAACGTTATTTCAAGTTTATTTACTATAATTAATTATATTTACACACAATGAATAAACTATACCGGTAACTATTAAACTAATACAATAAGGCATCAAAAAATTCCTACGCATCGCCGTTTTTTGGAAATGTGCGCAAGAGACTGGCGGTATTGCGACGTTGGATGGCAATGCTTCATCTCTGACAAAGGTAAAAAACTAGCTCTTCACGGTAAGTGTCAACTATAACCGTCTGCACATTTCTTATAAAAGACGATGAGCACTCGAACCTCACGACCCGAGGGTTTCAATCAAAAGCGGCTCGAAAATAAAGTTGTCACCAAGGTTACGTAATATGAATCTTAACCTGAGTCTGAGGGACCTAGAATCATGTACCTACCTTCTGAATACGTTAACAATTTTTGTCAGATATTAAAAAAAACAGCTCTTCCAAACAATTTCACCTTGTAGCTTTGCAGTTTTGTATAAAACGGATTATCAGAATCATTACCATATTAATGGTAAAAGTTTATGCCACGATGTTCCTTTTATCGTGTTTAAACGCGGTAATCATTCAAAGAGTTTTACACGGATGATTGTTAAATCGTAATGAGGTGATTTCCCACTCTGTGTATATCTATAACAGTTAGAACGACCACGGCCTTTTGGACTGTTTTGGTTACAAAACTGAATATAAAACTAAATATGTATTAATACTATCTTTTCTCATGAAATGATTAAGGATCTTACTGGCTTTATTAACCAGTTCACTACCCAATGGAATACATTAGGTACAATACTAATGGTTTTAATCAGTGACCCTCTCAATTAGGGAGTCCAAAATCACGAAGAATTATTATGTAAATGTCCTAACACATCAAATAATATGGGGAGATTCTATAGATACTATATCATAGAATGTCTTGGACGTCTTGAGTCTAGACACACTACCTCGAAACTTAGTGAGTCGTTATCAACCAATGTCTTCATCGCCACCTAACTCATCAACTTAATTGTAGGTATAGAAATTTAAATCCTTGTTATATTTTAACATAATCTTTGCTTCAATATTTTTCTTCGAAATTGGCCATTATGTCGAACGATCTTAGGGTCGAAAGTCTTTTAATCGCCGTGTCTGGCAAGCTGATTGGTGATCCCAGTAAAATGTTATTAGTATATAAAGTTGTAGCTAATTTGCCTGATAGTTTCGTTATAGTCTGTTAGACCGTTGCTAATTGGGGACAGTTACTAAAATTTCTACTATCAGATGCTTTAGTTTTTGATTTTTGATTTTACTTTTTGCAACGGAGCTGGAGTATTTTGATGTCACGCTCAAGAACCGGCACGGCATTTGTAGCAAACGGCGGTTTATAGTGATAATTAGAGAAGTAGCAGTAGGTACTGTTTTTCTCTTCACTAGTCTACGTTGTCCCACACCTGGGCAAAGGCCTGCCCTGCACGCGTAGCATGACCACGCTATGTCTACGGAAGAATAGACATACTGACAGCAAGAATAAACAAGTCAGTACAGTTTGTCTATTCTTCCTGTCAGTGTGGGACCAACCAGCCCTCGTGGTACCATCCTAACTATAATATTATAAATACGAAAGTAAGTTAAAACAAGAACAACGTTTTTATGATAATAGATGGCGCCACGCGTGTTTCGAATTATGATTGAATTCTATTATTATAGAAACTTTAGTAGGTAGTGTGTTAAGTTTATTTATTTATTTATGTACCTAATACACTAACGTCTACGCAGACGAAGTCACGGACAAAAGCTAGTATTTTATACATACAAGCACTGTTTGTAAAAAAATACTTATATAGTTTTATTGCATGGTACCTAACTAGGCAGGCATTCGTAGGTATACTAAATTTCCGTAATACCTACTTGTACTCGTGCTATGTGTGATGTATTAAAATTCAATTATACGTAATGCTCTGTCATAACAATCTTCGCATTTGCTGGCTCCATGTTTGTATTCAATTTACGTGAGATGAGCCTAATATTGGCGGGTTTACTTTTAATTTAAATGTTGTGATTTCTGCGGGTTTCATAAGTGATACCATTTGATTGTTATTTGCGTGTTGTTACAGAAAAATGCCGTTCTCCTGTGAGCGCATATTAAGACACACTCAATTCTACAGAAATTCGATAGATTATTTAAACAAATGAAAGGTAGTTAGTTCTATTTAGAAGTCTATCATTTAAAATTTTAATATACGAGTCAATAAGTAAATGATATTCATTTATTGAGTTAATTACTTATAAAAAAGGAACAATAAGACAAGGTTTTCCAATATTTTCTTGTGTTATTGACAAGAAAATTTCTACTGCAAAAATCTGGATTTTCCATCCCACTATTATGTGTTTCTTAGTGTGTTCTATAACGAAAAAACATATTTCATACTAGCTTCTGCCCGCGACTTCGTACGCGGATCCTGTTGCTTATGCCAGCGACAACGGGGTCGGCAAAATCGAAGATCTGAAACGTCTGATGTCGAATTCTAAGAGCTCGGGGACGGGAAAACAACGGGATGCGCAAGACGATTCGAGACGTTCAAAAAGTACAATTTTGAATCATACCTCCGATGGCGAAACATGTGGCGTAGTCAATCATAATAGTATACGTAAATGCACTCCGTTCCTTATCAACCCAAGAAAGGTCGCCATGCCATCTGAAGAATCGGATGTGTCTCAAGATATAGCCGTAGCTATATCTTGAGACACATCCGATTCTTCAGATGACATCGACATTCTGTTCAGAGAATGTCGAAGTCGATCAGAATTCAAACGTTCGTTGCGCTCTTCTTCTGTCTCTTCATGCCGTACTCCAGCAATTCTTTCTCTTTCTCTTTCACTTTCTAACTGATTATGAATATTTTGTTGTGTGCGTGTTCGGGACAATGTATGATAATCTCGATCAGCAGTTAGTCGCGCATCACGTTCATCACTCGTTTCAAAAGACCTGTTAGTAGATGTGCGAATACGCTGAGAACTCAAGCGTGATTCAGTATCGGTAAATGCATGTCGCTCACGATCTGCGGACAGTCGCGCATCACGTTCCGCACTTGTCTCTAGAGACCTAGAAGCAGATGCGTAGATACGCTGAGAACTCAAGCGCAATTCTTTATCCGTGCAGTCGTGCATCATATTATTCACTGGTCTCCAGAGACCTGGATGTAGATGCCTAAATACGCTGAGAACACAGGCGTTCTTCGCGATTAGAAGAGGTTTCCACGGAGCGAGTTGCAGTCTGATGTTCTCGAACAAGTCTCTCCTGACGCTCTTCGGTAGATTCTTGGGAACTTATGATCCTCAATCTTTTAGCTCCTTTGGAACATTGGGAAAGATTTGACCTCTTTCTAGGCATGGTTATAGTTTTATTGTGAAGATACCTGATCAATTAAAATCTAAGTGACTGCTCCCCTGCGTTACCGGGTAGGCTACCGTGTCACGAAGATAAATCGAAAAGGAAATTAAACACTCAAATAACATAAGCCCAAAGGCATATTTATTCAATATAAAATAAAAAAATAAATGGGAGTTTTGGCCAGTAGAGTCAAATTTTCAATGATATACCATCGTCATCAAAAATCGGTCCTAAACTGTTACCGCCTTCACCGCGTGGAGGTACTCCCACCTTATTATAATATACAGCGAAATTAGTGATAGCTTTACAGTTAAATTTTAAAAATTACAGCTTTGATTTCCACGTCAGATGTTTCTGATCTTCGATTTTTATAAGTCAACAGGAAATGCCCATCAGACCGAACAACTTTTGCTAAGACGTCATTAATGTATGTGTTATGGTGTAGCTGGGCTCTTGGAGTTCCACATCAGGTGTTCCAGATCTTCAAATTTATTCTCTCAGTAGAAAATGCTCATCACGTGGAACAATTTTTGCTACGGTACCATTTTTGTATCTCTTATAGTTTAGCTGGTCTGTTGCGGTTCTGCATCAGGTGTTCAAGTTTCCAAGATAAATTATAGCCTATATGTTGCCCAGAATTAATACCTATACAACAACAACAATCTCATTCAAATCCGTCCAGCAGTTCCGAAGATTAGCGTGTACAAACAAACAGACAAACAGACAGACTTTTTTTTTTGGATTCGTGCTCTATTACTGTTTCTAAACCCCCCTCAATTATTTTTTTTTTAATATATTCAATGTACAGACACAGTTTTGTTACTGTTTTATTATATGTATAGATTTAACGAAGCAAACTCTTATTCCAATTTCAATGATCCTCGTTATTTTAAAAGACGAAATCCTACAAGCAACATGTTTTAATATTATATCTAAAATTAGATCCCCAGGTACACGGGCATTGCAGTCTCTAGGGACCTGAGTACAATTAGGCGAAGTATACCCACTACTAGAAATGGAATAGAAAAGCCGATTACGAAGTACAGAATCGGTGATTTCTTCCCCAGTCTCCGTATACCACAGAATAGATAGATACAGAAGATCGACTTTATACATCGAGTGAAAACTCACGCACACTTAGACACTTGTCTGCGTACAGAGGCCAGCACATCAAGCTACAACAATCAGTCAAATTTCTTTGATAGATTTTTAACTTTATTACATATAATAAGGTTCATATTCAATTGGGAAAAGTCTGTACAACAAGTATAAGCTTACTGTGTGCCTTACTGCCGTTTGAGGTCGTTGTACGTACTGTAACTATTATGACGTGGTCACGCTACCAGGTGTTTGGGGGTTCCAAATTATGCTTGATTGACACACAGACTTTACGGACTATTTGTATTTGTCAATTGACGTGTTTACTACGGGAGACCAAGGACACTCATGGTCAAATATTAAAAAATACCAATCGCCTACTCTTTCAATTTATATTCCTACTGGAATTCACCTGAATGTTTGTATTTTAAAGTTTTAGCATACAACCTTCTTTGTGTGCATATTACGCCTATTTTCAACCGACTTCAAAAAGAAGGAGGTTCTCAATTCGTCTGTATGTTTTTTTTTTGTTCTCACCTTGTACTTTCAGTCTCTGTTTTGACTGTGTTGCTATTTCTTAATGGATTTGGATGATAAGGAAGTACTAAAAAACGAAAAATAAAAAACATTTTTTACAAAAAAGACAACCGCCTTCATAAACCAAAAAGTGGAAAATAACTTTAAAACAGAACACACAAGACTTTAGTTTCGGAAGTCGGTGGCAATACAAAACAATAAATAGAACCAAGCCACCGACTTCCGAAACTAAAGACTTGTGTGTTCTGTTTTAAAGTTATTTTTCACTTTTTGGTTTTTGAAGGCGGTTGTCTTTTTTTCGCTTGTTGTTTAGAGTCGACCTTCTGTACCTATGTATTTTATGCTTTCATCGTCGAACCTGTTATAACGTTCTCGAAGAAATTAATAATGAATACAACTATTTGTTTCAATTGCTTATAAGAACAATAATCTGATGGGTTTCTGATGATTGCCGTCTGGGAGTCTAAAGAGGATTATTTGTGCCACTAATAATGTAGGGTGAGTAGGTATGTAGGTACTCAATTTATTAGGTAAATAAATTAATGGGTACTTAACTTGAAACCATACATGTAAACATCTCCTTTCAATTTGCAAACACCAGTAACGACTTCATCATCATCATCATGTCAATCTTTAGATGCCCAATGTTGGGCATAGGTCTCCCTAAAGCCCAGACCTATGCCCCCCCCTCGTTTTAGCCGTTATCTCCATGCTTCACCGATGTATGTTGACGATATCAGTAGGTGTTATGGTAGGTTACCTATCATAAGGTCAAAGAATATTTGACCGAATTTCATTTCACCTAAAACTTTTCAACTTTTCTCATTTCGTATTTTTTTACTTCATCCAAGTCACGTCTGCCACTGTATCAGTTGACCTATTATCAATTCGCTTTTTTTCGTTGCTCCAACGTTTCATTTGATCGAAAAACTTTTTATCGAAGTTACACTTAGACGAAATAACATTTGTTCGAACATTCGTTATACCACTGTTTTAATTACCATATTTAACCAAACGCCTAGAAGTAAATATGTCTGATATTGAGTCCATGATAACCGGTACTCCACCAGAAAAAAATACGTTGTTAAAGAAACGAAAATTCAAAAACTTTTGAAAATTAAAGACAATTTGAGTGAAATTAAATATTTGAAAGAGCTTTCAAAACTAATGCTAATTTCAGGTTAGTTTCCTACTATTTTGTTTCATTAAAGGTGGTCCCAGTAAGAAGCTTGCAAACAAAGATGCTGCTTCAAGCATGCAAGCTTCAAGCAAGTAGGCATGCAGCATGCAAGCAAGCATGCAGCGTGTAGACAAGCATGAAACATGCAAGCAGGCATGCAACATGCACAAGCATTGTTTCTGTCACGGCTCCGGCGCTGCGGGGTCTGGGCGGCTCCACGCGAGGCTATCGTCGCAGATGGTTTTAACGCTCACCAACGCAGCTTCGGCTCGGGGGCCGCCCCACCCCTCCGCGCCTACGCGTTCTTAAATTACACTCTAGGGGTAGGGCAGAAAGGACTGCGTGAAGTCGGTTTTGCAGCGATTCGTTTCTGTCACAAAATTTTGTAACATATTTACTTTTTATGACACTATTTTAATTTAATGTTTAAAATGCTACCAAGTAACCGGCTATATATTTGTGATCAAATAATCGTTAAATGTTGTTTTGAGGTGAAAATATGGCAAATAAATCATTATGCAAATGAAATTAGTTCAAAAGAGACTTCGGCCAATAGGAATAAGTTATTTTGTAAATCGGAGAAACATAGTTCGGTAAAATGATACGTATGACACATGATACTTCGATGATCTAAAAATATGTTAAATAATGCATATAGCAAAAAAAAGACGTCGGTCAATAGTTTTAGGTAAAATGAAATTCGGACAGAAATCATTAGGAAAAGTGATCGGTTCCCATTATGGTACTCAGAAGGACGCTGCTGCCCATCCTCTAGTCCCCCTGTCGCCTTCTATGACACTCACGGGTAGAAACAGGATGGTGCTGTCCGCGGCCAGCACCACAAGACTACAAGTAATAATAATAATAATATTTTTATTGCCATAATTATAACAAGTAACGTACCTACCTACCCATAAAAAATCCTATACTCGAAGAAAAGCGCGCATGATAATTCCCATTTATTAACAAAGCCGTGAAAGAAAATTAATGAAAGCGAATGTGACAATTATAGTTCCAATAGGTGACATCCCATAATTCATGCACTTTGTCCAAAATGGGTTTCCATTAAAAGTGCTGTCCAGGTTTCCCAGCACTTATTGTTGAAAATAAATTAAAAGTTGGAATTGTTTTTACAATGGATTCAAGCTCTTTACAAAATGGACTTGTCCTAGTTTAAGCTTTCAAGTCTCATTTTAAAAACGGCTCTCGGCACCATTTTGTTAAAATATTTTTATTTTAGTATGTACCTATGTGTATTTTGATAATGAAAGTGAATTGTTTTTGTAGTGAATGAAGTATTTACGAAAAAAGGCCCTTACAAAGGTATGATTGCTGCTAAGAGTCATTATGTTTACCAAGTGTTTTCCAAGATTAACTGTTAGGATAACTATCATCTTTTAGGAAGCTGGTGTCCAAAATTGTTGCAAATATTTCAATTTCTCTTCCTGATACTAAAGTAAAAAAGTTTTTAAAAAAAAAAGAAAACCGCCTTCAAAAACTAAAAAGTGATAAATAATACAAAACAACAAACACAGACCCACCGCCACCGACTTCCGAAAGTAAAGTAGTTTGTGTTCTGTGCTAAAGTTATTTATCACTTTTTAGTTTTTGAAGGCGGTTTTCTTTTTTTTGAAAAAACTTTTTATTTTTCGCTTTTTAGTGTTGCCCTAACATCCAAATCCACTAAGAAACGGCGACACACTTAAAAGAGATCGTAAGTCCTCTAAAGATTGAAGTAACTAAAACGTCGTCTAAGTAATTTATTTGGGAATTTGTTGATTTTCTCAAAAAGGGCTGTATCAATTTTGATAAAATTTATATGGGACCATTTCGGAATAAACCTATTTCGAACAAAAAAAAAATTTTGCAAATCCGTCCTCATATATATGACAGAGTTATGCCCGAACATACATAAAAAAAAAAAAATATATAAACATTCGAATTGATAACCTCCTCCTTTTTGAAGTCGGTTAAAAAGGATAATATTTTTTACCTTCTTTAAACAAACGAATACCACAATTCTTATTCAGAGCAATAAAACACTTTAAAAAATAACGTAAAAATATTTACACCACCGAAAAACATAAAAAAATATTCAAACCACATCCGAAACAGGCGCTGAAAGTGGATGCGACGCCATATTTCATGGTCTCTCATCTCTAGTGCATATTGAATCTGAAATAAACCGCGGCGGAGGGGACGCACCACAATGGCGCGAATGACAGCCTCAGAAGGCTTTCACCTAACTTAGAACACGTTTACACTGAGACTGAGCGTTCGCATTGGAAATACCAAACGTGAAACTGGTTTTTTGGATCCGTGTATTAAAATATATGTGCCGTAAAAAAGAACATTTCACATAAAATGATGGTTACCGAGGTTACTGAGGTATACCGCATTTTTATCAAGGGCCTCACATAAACGTGCGTTATAAAATAGCTAGGTATATTTGGAAGGAAATACGCGCCTGAAAATTCATGCAACGATTATGTTCGTGCTTACTGTTTTAACAGATTTTACTGGATGTGTTAATGTCGAGATCTATTGTAATTACTGTTTTAGAAAAGGATCACCACCTTTTATTGTATCATTTACACATTTTACACGAACGAACGAATTTTGTCGGCGGTCCGAAAAACGTACTTTTGTTATGAATACAACGGTTGGCAAGATGGATCATGTGAACGGGCTCTAACACACCTCTACGTACGTTTGCGTACCTTTTTATTATTTACATCGCATTTTCAACGAGTGTTTGCTTTGAGTCTTACTTTGATTTGGAAAGTGGCGTGGGTGATGTGATCTGAATACAGGGGAGATTTTGTACTTGTGGCATAGTTGTGGACTTAGTTCGTGTAGACATTGTTGGTCTTGATGGAAGGTAGGGTGCTTTCAGAAGTGTTATGATTACCACAGATATAGATAGACCTAGATAACGCAAGAGCAACTACTTCGCGTGCCTAGTTTCGTGCCTAGCTTACGTTCAAAAATCGTAAGTAAAAAAATAAAGTAAATGTTTCCTACCATCGGTAAGTCATTTTGTGATTAATATTATGCGTAATTAATTTAAAAAACAATTATTGTTAATCTAATAACCTCAGTAATACCTGGTAATACCAAATTTAAGAAAAACAAGACATTGTGACGTTATAATAGGTACTCAAAAAATGGCACGCTTGGTTGTCATACAGATCGTGATACTTGCGTTATCTAGGTCTATCTATATCTGTGGTTATGTGGTTATGACCATTGGTCGTGAACAGTAGGTACGTTACTTGTTACAATTATGGCAATACTTGTATACTCTCATACTTGCGTTATCTACGGTCTATCTATATTTGTGATGATTACCATAGGCTAGTTTTAGCAAGAAGGAATAATATGTAAGTTCCCACAGAAATATTTTTGCCATAATACTTAGTCTTCTTTTAATTCGGTAGGTATTACTAATTTTAGTACTAAATTCTACTGCTGTCCTTTATATGCTAATACTAAATCCCTGGAACTAATACTCTAAAAGACCTCAACTGTCCCGTAAAGGATCCAGTTATTCCCACACACCCAAAACGAACAATCGGTCAAAGATTCACTGAACACATCGAATTAAATCACGTTAGAGCGGGCGCATGAAATCGCACTGTTATTTGTAACAGTTATAACTCGGAACCTGTTCTGTTCCAAATGAACAGTTCTACGTGAGAGCATTTACTAAACTTCGCGAGCCCACTCCGGTATGCGCAATTATTGTCAAAGATTAATGAGGTAGTGGTTTTTTTTGCGAGTATACCTAATACTTAATTTTTGATGTGACACATCTAGCGTCGGTCCGACCCGATTTTAAATATGATTTTTGTTTTTGGAACGTAGTTCCTAATCGCGCGTTGCGAAAGGGGGCTAGACGGAAAAAATGTAACGACACTTTTTGCTATAGTTGTAAGCCGTGCGGCGTGCGCGTGTTTCTCTGTCCAAGCCAGTTATTAATTGTAAATAATAATAAACAACAACAAGAACAACAACAACATATTGTTAATGTTTGTTGTGTTGTTGTTGTGTATTGTTGTTGTTGTTTGTTATTGTGTTGTTTGTTGTGTTATTGTTGTTGTTGTGTTAGTTGTTGTTGTGTTTGTTGTTATTATTGTTGTTGTTGTTTGGTTCTGTGTTTGTTGTTGTTGTAAATTGTTGTCGAAAGGAACTTCGTTCCATCCGGGTGTCCCTTGACACCTCATGTTTTTATTTTATTTTTCAATTAATAGGTATGTATAAGTAAATAAAACAAAGTGTTTATTTTTGATTATGCCATATTGTTTTCTTTTAATAAATCCTTTCATGCAACATAGTTTCAATGTTTCACATCTGCCAGGCATCACGCGACGGTTTAATTTTGTATTTATAATATTTATTTAGAATTTCTTACAAAGGATACACAGACACATGACATTGAGTACAACTACATCGTGCCCATTTAACAATGTGAATACAGATAAAGTAGTGGTTAATTAAATAAACTAAACTATACTCAATTCAATTTTAAATTAATGAATAGTGATGTGTCATCAACAATTCTATATTTACACAAAAAATGTTGTGTTGAATATTTATGGACATAGTTGGTTTAATACATCACATGATTTTATTTGAACCAAAGTTAAAAACGACATCCAATCAGGAACTATGTAACATGAAAAGCTACTACGTTTTTCCGCCATTCATTTGTCTCTGAAAAACAGTGACAAAACAACTGGCGACATAGAGTAATGTTTTTATGTGAGTGATGTAAGACTAAAATTAATTTAAAAAACTTTGTTGGAATGAAAATCGCACGTAATGTAAATACTTAATATTGGTAGACTGAGCTATTTATATAAATATGACAAAATATAACATAATGCCTACAATTAAAAACAAAAACGTAATAATAAAACAATGCAATGTTTATTAATTATTATTAAATTAAATTAATTAATTATTTATTTAATTAAATTATTATTATTATTATAAATTATTGCTAAGCGGCTGGTCGACTCTTCACGTGACCAAAGGGCTGGCCTTTTCTTGGGCCAAAGAATTAGCATTGCCATTCAACGTGGTAATGCTGCTAGCCTTTTGGGCACTTGTCCCATTGAGAGCGATGCGGACGAGTTTTTTGATGTGACAATAGTACATATTATATGTTTATATTTATTTTTAAGCTTTTTATATATTATATTTAATTATTGTTCACAAAATGAATAAATATTACTAAAGTATAAAAAAAAAAAAACATGTATACTTTCCATTACGGACCCACTATACCACTGGTTGTATGGTGGGTCTAAAACTATACCACTTACCTAAGCTAACCCAAATCATGTAATAAACAAAAAAAAATTAGTATGACCAAAGTCGCAATACTACATATTATCATCAACCTCTTAGGACTGTCGCGTCTGTACTAAACTAGTCTACGTGTGGAAATCAACTCAGCCGGCTCTCAACGCTGTTCATTTGTCACTGGAATCACAAAAAGCTTGTGGTTACCGCCACCAAGTACTGTCGCCAACATAATGAGTTTAATTTTGTCAACTCTAAGCGTTATTCATTTTAATGTTTCGAAACAATTAATTAATTGTCTTGTAAAAGTTTCTAGGATTTTGAAATTATGTTGCATTTACATAAAAGTATTGTTTTGTCGGCATTTTGTTATAAATATAATAATAATAATATTTATTTGTTCAGTTAGAACAGAAATAAACGAAGTAAAACAATTATCAGTAATAAAAGGTGAGCAACTGTGCCTGAGCTAGGCTGAGCCTGTATTTCAGGTCACAGTGCACATACTTCCTGAAGTTTGAACAATAATAGACAGTGGTTGGACATTAGTATTACGTTACATAATTTAAACATTCTGTAAAGTAATATTACTTAGCACATTCTAATACAATTTCTGACTTGTGTTTGTGTTGTGTATTGTGGGTGTAGGTGTATGTGTGAGATTATGTGCAAGTGTATGGGTATGCGTGAGTGTAGGTGTATGAGTGCCTGCGTTAATTATGCTTCTACTAGCGTTGTTGCTTATCTTAAAGTTTTTAAAAGTTCCTCGGTAGTCTGATAATCGCATGTGAGCAGAAAACCTAACAGTTTGTTTTTGCATTCTTGTTTGTTTAATGGGTAAATATTAAGAATTAAAATAACGTTTTTATTTTGATGTCTGTAATGAATTGATTGACTTATTTAGAACAATACTATTCTACACCAATGCTATCTCGTCATTATCTCAATGTATTTGATGTATAGCAGTATACTATTCTTCTTCTGCTATTGTACTAGTTTGTTACTACCTATATTTTATAATCGTCAGAGTTAAATAAAATATAAAGCAGGTACAATCATAAACGCAAACGCACATAACGAAAGTTTAGATAGGTACCAAGTTTTAGTGTGAAACCAAAATTTGCATAAGTAGGACACTTGGCTTGATACGTCTAGAAACCATGGAACCAAACTTGGTTCCTAAAATCGAGTTCTAGTTTCATACTACTTATAAACAGCTTTACCCATAAGTTAGTTGGAGATTAAAGATCTTGAACCTGTCTCAAGAACAGTGCTATTTTAGTGTTGAACTAAGGAAGTTGGTAAGTTACAAAGCCAATCTGATGATCTCTATCTTAGTGTTAGAAGGAAAATGGCTTTTAGTTTGCAACTACTGTAATTTTTTTCTGAGTACACATAAGTTTACGTATTTTCCCGGAACAGTAGATGTTACTACTTTTGGCTCTTATAAGACTGAAGAGATTATCCTATTGATGCGTTGTCGACATCAGAAACGAAATCCAAGTTTCATGGGCTTTTCACTCACTCTGACTGTTTGCCGGTATAAAATATAACGGTCGTAAGATGAATAAAAATACTGTTTTTCCCGTTCATTATATTATTAATATCTCGTAAGCATGTGTGTTGTGGCTCATACATCGTCAAATATGTATAATCATATTAGTATTAACAAAGCTAATAAATAAGTCCCCTACTTATCATAATTACCTATATTATCCGATTTCCTCTATAGCGAATTAAATGAGGACGAGAATCATTGAGCCCACGGGAATCTTCCCCTTCGAATTATCTGTTTCCGATTAGAAATAGGAATAAATTTTATTGCAGGCACATCTAAGACAAAAGGGCAGGGTCGGAAAACTTTTGAAGATTAATTCTCTCGATAAAATTTCACGCTTGAAATCTTGTAACTAGGTAGCGCGGAGGGCATCCCGTGGACTGATATCGGTTGGTTTTAGTAGAGTTAGGAGGAAATAGATAGGAATTGAGTTTGTTTGGGAAGATATGACGTTCAACAGTGCCTATAATGGTCTAATTGAAATAAATGATTTGACTTTGACTTTGACTTTGAAGTCGAAACCATTTTTTCAATTTATTGATTTATGCACAAAGGTACAAAGGCGAACTTAACACCTTAGGCATTTTCTACCAGTAAACCAAGGATGAGTTAACATTGCAGTTGCATAGAAAAAAAACAAAAGTAGGTGTAAAATAGGTTTTGTTCATACGCGATGTCAATACAGGATCTTGTTCAAAAAATTAAGAACAGAAACGACTCCGAGTTTTATAGAAATTGCTTAAAATATAATAGCAGACGTTATCATCTCTGTAGAAAATCAAAGTAATTTATTGTGAATGCCAAAAACGCAAATTTTTAAATTCATGGAATATGTGTTTAAACATAATTATTATTTCTTCTAACCAAGACATACTTACCTACAGTTGACACGACTTCCACGATTGTCCGCTCTATACTTTAATTCGGCTCGGAGGACCGACTCGAGCTCGTCCCCAAGGACTCGCGGGTTCCTGCCTTTTTATGGCCTCTTCCCAGTCCGACACTGCTTTAATGTACGCTAAGGAACATTTTATCTTTTTTAGTTTGTCTCTGAAGGAAAGGGGTTCATTTAGTCTGTGACACACTTCTGATGGTCGGATAAGATAAACCCATTTCAGTTTTATCAAGTATTTTCCGCTTCACCGGATTAGGGGTCAGAGGACCACAACTTATTGACTATATCTATTTTAGATTTGGTATTCAAGGATTTCGTTTGAATTTTAGGAATGATATTGAATGTTTATAAATTAACTTTGATATTTAGTTGAAAAAGCTAAACTACGTCATCACGATTTAGGTTTTAACACTACATAATAATTGCTAGCCTTCTGCTTTAATCATGGCATGACCAGGATCACCCTTTCTGTCCGTTTACCTTAAAAATACAGCACAAACAAAATTAAACGTATATTTTACCCTCTTCGACGTAACGACTAAACAAACAACATAAAAACAGCAATCCAACAACTGGGCTGGCAATGATTGTCCTTTATAGCTGGAGGGATGTCCAGGACCATAGGGGTCTGGCGCCTGCCCAGCGTGATATGACAGTCATTACGTTGTATTGATACCAGTTATACGTAATAAAGTACCGTATTGTTGGGAAATCAGTGCCATTTCCATGGGAATCGTGTCTTGCTGCGAGTACTGTTGGTCAAAAAAGTGAAGTGGAAACAGGAATTTTATGATAGATGAAAGATAAAGCGGTATTAATAAAATGTCTGATTGAAAAAAAGGTATATTTAGTGATTCAAATGTAGGTAGCAAATAATATAATAATGTTATTTTTCCTGGGATGATTTTTGTATCACACTTCTATATTATTACATACAATGTGGTGAAAATGTATAAAGATTTTATTTATTTTTTTAACGTCGTCTCATAGTCTCTGTACATTCATTTAGATACAAAATACAACAATTACGCTCATCATGTTATCACAAAATTATCCCCAATCGTATATTTATTTACCCGTTCATCAAATCAATTACATATTCATATAACAGCCATACTTACCTAAACGAGTACCCACCAAACCGCAAACTAATTTAGAATTCTCGGTAAGTATCAAGAGAATAACAAAAACAATCCTAAACAAATATAACAAATGGAATACCCGGGGCCATTGTAACTAAGTTTGAAATTATAATTTCGGTATTGACATATTATATTAGGTAACTAGTTGTGGTGGAGTTAGTGTCGGTACTAACCTTGGCAGTTTAAGAGTTCTGCCTGGTAAGATTATATGATCTGTATTCTGGTTGGTTGGCGATATCTGGGGGAAGCATGCTGAACGTTTGACGGTAATATGCTGATATGTTGATGATGATGATCAATCTGGTTGTTTGGCTATGCTAAAAGAAAGAACGGGTTATTTGTTGTACTTTTGCCTATAATTACAAAACATCCGAGGAAATGGTCTGATTGAACCAAATGTTGCCGTTTAGTGTAGTTTAGTGTTTTGTTGTGTACCTATGTATTTAGAACATCATTGCCTCTGTGTCTAATTGTTTATAGTTGACAGAGACATAAATATACGTCGAGCCTCAGATTATGAAACAAAAAGCAGATAGACCGCGCGGAACAGTGAGAGTGAAGCCAAAAAAGCAAACACAAATTCAAAAGCGAATTCATACAATCTCGTGATTGTATTCGCTTTTGAACTTCTATTTGTATTTTTATTTGTTTACTTTTTATCGATGCATATTTGTTTACTTTTTATCGATGCAGCGTTTCGTGCTATACTAACTCGTGTCAGTACAGCACGAAGCACGTTGTAGGTATTAGTTTTTGAATATGTATTTGCTTTTTTTGGCTTGACTCTCAGTATTCCGCGCGGTCTATCTGCATTTTGTTTCATAATCTGAGCTCCGAGCGTTAAATGTATTTTGTGATGTAAAGTGCAAGTGGGCTTTATTGACAGCACAGACACAGGCATAATGCTTGAGCAGTTTTCATTGATCAATTGATAATGAACTTTAATTTAACAGAAATAGAGTTAAACATTAGGTTAAAAAAAATACTTCAAGTACATATAGTAAAATATTTTCTTTTTGAATACTAAGGCAGAAAGAATCAGAGAGAGAGAGAGAGAGAGAATGAACGAAAAACTTTCTTTAGCTTTTTAAAACACAAGAAAACATTTAGTTTTTCTATTTTTCAGAACTTCCCACAAACTTATTTAAGCGGATCAACAAAAATAAAATCCGTCTGGCATCTAGTCTGCAATTGTTTCTTTCTTTCTTTTTTCAATGTGTTTCTGTTTGAAACAAAGAGCAGACGGCAAAGACCAGTAATGAGAAAATGACAATTGGATTTGCTTTGTCAGCCAGCTCGGAACTATGCAAAGGGGATGAAGATATAAAAGGCTGTACACGAATGGTTATTCGTCGGTAATCATTGCTTTTAATTAGTGCCTATGAAGTTCTTGCAGTTCTAGAACGTGGTCTTCGGTACTGTTAAATTAAATTAGATTTTTTCTGAGCTGGGCAATGTGAATTGTCTGTGTGATAGAAAGTCCTTTAAAATTATTATGTTACATGTTCGTTTTATTGATAATACGTTTACTGAATACTTTCTCTCTTACTGGAAAGTTTCAATCAAACAATCAATCAATCTTTATTTGTGAACACAGTTTACTTCTATTCTTAGTATTATTTTCATCTCCTTTTATGCGTTTAAATATTTTTCTAAACAAGTAAAATAAATACTTAACCTGTTGACCGCTACAGTCATGTATAGATGACAAACCAAAATGTGCCCAGGGTTGTGATCCTGTAAGATCTCATTCTAAGCTTCGAATCTGAATCCACTGTGAGTTCCTTGATTGGCATTCTAAAAACTCGGTTGATAATTCGAATGTACATTAGCGCCACCCTTGAGAGCGTGTCAGTGAGTTGAACTAAATTGACAGGGAGATTTTGACAGATAAAGTATGAGATGGCGTAAGAAGTGGTATTCTGTAAAAATTTCCCCATCAGTTTGACGCTCACTTCGCACTTGAACCCGATTCAAAGTGTCAAATATATCAAGGTAATTTTGAACCTTATGCGAAGTGAGAGTGAATGGGGATGTGAGATGCGAGTCATCATCATAATTTCAGCCAAAAGACGTCAACTGCTGGACATAGGCCTCCCAAAGGGAGGGGGGGGGGGGGGGTTTGCCATAATCGCCACGCTTGACAGGCGGGTTGGCGATCGCAGTATGGTTGTTACAAAGGCACAGAGAACGCTGTTGCCCATTCTCTGGTGAGTCCCTTAGTTGCCTCTTACGACTCCCACGGGAAGATATGGGGTGGTGCTATTCTTTACGTCCGACACCACACGGAATGTGAGTAGTTGTTTGAATTTTACAGAATCGACCTACAGCACGCCACCATCATGACTACATGACAGACTACTATACCTACGTAATTCGTAGCTTGGTGCCCGTGGGCACGCTTTTGCTTTTTTGATGTAGCGGTTATAAGGGTAAACCTTTCCTATAGACAAAATTGGTGCAAGATGATGAATGGATGAATGAATTTATTTCAACGTACCTATCTAATATAATGTTTACACATTAAAATAAATGTAGATACATAAAATGTGGGCAACGATCCCGAAATTAATTACACATAGCTAATTTAAATTTAATAAATTAATCTCTGCTTATGTAACCATAATAATTATGTAAACACAAAGTTTGATTTGCCGGCTCATCATGTAAATTAAGATGAAGTAAATTACAGTTTAGATCTTCTATAATTATAAATTTAAACGGGTTTTGGTATTTTAATTATTCAGTGGTTTGGATTACCGGTTTATAGAGTACCTTTGAACTGTTTATCAACCTATAGGTACTAGTATTATAAAGAGGTTATTTTTTATGTTTCTGTTCCTTTTTATTATATTCTAATGGGCTTGCGTTAGACCGAAACTCAACTGATCATAAGTGATGATGCGGCCTAAGGGGGAGCCACTCTTGCCTTGAAGATACCTAGACTACATTTATCAGGGAACAGAGAGAGACGGGTAGTTTTTTGTTTGTATGAGGTAAACTCTGTAAGTTCTGGTCCGATACAAAAAATATATTCACTGATATAAAACTAGTTTATCTTAGTCATAGCAGGCAGTTTTGAGATATACTCGTCTCACGTCTCGTCTAAAAAAGTCGCGCGAAGAAGCCATTTAAAAATAAGCACAACTTCGCTGTTTATTCGCTGCCCTTTTTACCCACCAATTACGTTATAGAAACGATTTTGCACTTAAAAATGCATTACGGAACTAGCCGAATATGATATTCGGCCGTGTAGACACTTTAAATTGATACATCAGACGTTGCTTTTTTGCTCCTACCATTTTAAAAACCTACTTAACTGCTTACTATGCTAAGTGACATCCTCATTAGGCATCATGTTTCAAGGTTGTATTTCATATCACCGTATTTAAGTTATAAAGCGGGAGCACACTTAGTATCTGCATAAGTACTTTAGTAGCACATACTTAGTTCTTAGTTGCGACCAACACAGGATTTCCATTAGCCATAGGGACGTAAGTTTTCTTAAACTGCACTGCAATGCAACGTCATCGCCACTACCGTCACTCGGTATTATAGAGAAATAATAAAAATATGCTTTATGTGGGAAAAAGAACTATAAAGTATTGCAATTATCGTGTGTATATTTTCATTAGTTGCTGGATAGCGTATTTATAAATTCCACAACTATTTCAAAATTATTATGAACACCACAGATAAGTATTCATTTCTTTTATTTTAACTTTGTAACTATTATTCATTTAATTTCATTTATTCAAACAACAAAGATGCATTGGGTTAGTAACAATAGACTTAACCTATGTTAGTACTTAACTAATGTACCTACAGACAGTATACATGTGACCTCACCAATGGGCTGTCATAGTTCACGACTATAGCTCGTAGGATGCAGCTGGGGCTTCCACGGAGTCTGTTTACCAGATAGGCCGCTTTAATACGCCATAAAGCGTTGAAGCAGTCAGTACGTGCCTCAATAGCGCTCTAAATGTGCAGCAGCAGCGCTCTAAACACGTTGTTATACTGGATCCGTAGATTTATTTAAATTAATAAATGTTATTCTGTAACAAATTTTTGAGCTGATAATTCATTACTGGCATGATTAAAATATGTATAAAAATAAAGGGTAGAATGAGTATGTGCGGGGATTCAGTGTTAACGATTTGAGCTGTTTGTGCAGTACAACCTATACAATGGTCTATATATCTTACATCATGCCTTGCGTGCCCTAACAGCTGAACGAAGGGATAGTTAATAGCTGCCACCGACAACGCAGTGAAAGTGGCCTAGTTTTGGGCTAAAACAATAAAATAGGCAATAGTAATAAGCTCACATCGAAATGCAACAAAGAATACAATTCATGTTGAACGTACAAGAAGTCAACAAGAATCTATTACATCTCGCTGCCTACCTTTTCCTTTTCATTGTCTCTCAATCGCCCTACCTTCTATGAAAATAAAGTATTCTATTTTATATTCTAAGTAGAAGTCTAAAATCAATAGACCAGACCCCAAAAACACCACGACACCTACTTTGGTAGACGTATCAATGCAATTCCGTCAGCTGCATCAAAACACCGTCCTACCCTACTTACGTAAATACTCCACACGTTACTATTTCGTTTTTCAACAATCCCATCAAATCACTGCTCTAAGGCACCAAGGGAACTGATTGAATTGAATCCCCCATACCGACGCCATATTTCTTTTTACGGTTTTCCCCAAATTGAACTTTTACCTACAGTTAAATGTACTTTAATCTGATTGAACTTGCGACTTAGATAAATCGCATGAAGTAAACGACATCGGTTTTAAAATGTAGGAAGTTGTTAAAAGCAGGTATTGTGATGTGAAGTACCGTGTTGTAATGAAAAATGTTACTTTTGGCCGCTTTTAATGTTATTCCTGAAGTGTGTGTGAAATTGATGGGAAATATTTCCAAGTTGAATTGAATTAATTTGAATACGAAGGCCTATGGATCATTATTTCAAATCAGTAATTCCTTCAATGCACTTTTTACAGATACTTTTATAAGTGAGAGTCTGAAAACACACTATTTGTCATTATTAACACTACGAGACAGTTCGGCATCATTTTATCTTGCTATCACTGTTATATATACGAGAATTTGTAAGAACAGATGGATTTTTTTTTTTTTTTATATTGTTATAGGCTTGCGTTTGACCGCAACTCACCTGATCTTAAGTGATGGATGGATGAATGGATGAATAGATGCACGATGGATGTTTGTTACTAGTTCACGCTTAAATGGCAGAACGGAAGTAGCTGAGATTTGACATACATATAGATATTGATGTAGCTTCACACATAGGATAATTTAATTCCGTTTTATGTATTTCTGTGGGATAATTTTGGATTTTGACTTAATCCAGAAGTTTACACGGACGAAGTCACATGTAAAAGCTAGTGAAAACTATACAAATATTGTTTTCAAATCTCTGTAACATAGTTTATTATTTTATTTCTAATCCACAAAAGAAGAAGGCTGCGAAAATATGTAGAAAAATAAACAAATGAAAGTCGACTTATAGAATATCGTCTCATCCATAAAACTCGGTGCCAATCATAACAATAAACTTTTCAAACTACAAATCGATAGTTTTTCTAACCCGCTGTGCTCATAAGAAATGCATGCTCCTCCACTTTATTTATTTACATGGGGTTAGCCGATAAATCCGGGACTTGGCATGGCATGGGGGACTTTTATTGAACTTTATATTTAGTCCACACCCATCGGATCAATAGACGGACGTTAAGTTTGATGCAATGATGTCTATTGTCTTTACTATTTTCGGGATCGCTTGGTCGCAAGAGATTTTATTTTATTTTGTAGGCGGTATAGAGAACGTCCCATGCTTTTAAACCGATTTCAAAAAAGGACGAGATTCTCGATTCCTCCGATTCTTTTTTTATTTTTTATGTATATTCCTCGATTACTCGAAGACGCCTGAACCGATTTGGAAAATACAAATACTTCTTTGTTCGAAAGGTTTCCCAAGTGGTTTCATGGTCATCCGGTGAGGATCTGATGATGGAACCCTGGAGAAATCGAGGGACCTCTTCATATTTTATATGAACACTAGATGCGATTTTTTTATAGTGACTCGTACTATGCTTTCAGATAGAAAATATTTTGTAATGTGCGTTCTTTTCTTTCTTTCAGATACATAAGATATTTAAAGGTCCCTCAAGGTGAGACCCATAAAAATTTCATGTAGTTTCTTTGGTGTCACCGTTTCTTGATTAATTTAGATAGGTATATATAAAAGACAACAGCCTTCAAAAACTAAAAAGTAAAAAAAATACTTTGATTTCGGAAGACAGTGACAATGCAAAACAACAAACAAAACCAAAGATTTGAAGGCTTTTGCCTTTTAGTAAAAAAGGTATTTTTTAAATATTAATGACAGTATTTCAAATTATTAATATACTCTGTAAAAAAAATAATGACTGTTTTCTTTAAACTGGCGCATTTGATTTTATTTATCTAAAGGACAGTAAGGCTGCTTAAATAATTATGGACCAATAATAAAAGGTGTTTATTGTGAATCGTAGTTGCTTACTTGCCTACTTACATACTTTAAAACTATGCTCTTTAACTTGTAATACTTGGTACATACTTCAATATAGTGGTGTTTACGCATGGTTCATCGTATTTACGTTTAATTATAATTCTTGTAAATGCAATATTTTGTAAACATTTTTTTTAAAAGAGTAAGAATGAAGTTTCTTGCCCATTTAGGAACTATAATAAAATTTTCTTATATGACGTTGTTTATTGAAAACTAGTAAGTTCTACATGTAAAACTATAAAAGGTTGTAAACATAAAATTAATTTACGAACTGCACAGTCTACCAAAATAGCCTGGTAAATCGTACGCCAGGGTACAGCTTAACAATAATTGTAGTTAGCTATTTACAGCATGTAATTAACGAGGCGACACACAAGAGACGCGCCCAATTTGTCAGGGCCAGCCGGGGCGTAGCGGTGTCGTAGCTGTGCTACGCCGTAGCGCTACGCTTATATGACTTGATGAGGTTTAGTTATTAGAAAGTGAGTAGTGAACAAAATGTTGTGATTATATGTGTGATTCGTGTGATTTTTGTATCAAAATATTACCATTTTTTTTTCTTTTGTTACCTATTAGTAAGACCACAAAAATACAATAATTCATCAGTATTGAAAGGTTATGAAAATTCCTTTTGTAATCTTCCCAAGCAAACCATAACACAACATAAACAGCATTGTTTAGTGTTTATCAATCTAATTCAAATATTGGTTAGCTTTAATAGAAGTCGCAAAATCACCAAGCATCGTTGCAGCAGCGCGGCGGCGGTGCGGCTGCGGTGCGGTGAGGCAACGGTGCGGCCGGCCGGTGCATTACACCGGAAACATTGTCCGATTGTTGCGGTCCCGCCGTAATGGGCTTAATTCTGATGCGGCTTTCGGCTTTTAGCCATTGTTTACCTGCGCACGATACACCGAAGCAAACATAAATCTGAATTTGTATAGGTAACGTTTTTGTGCGCAGCTGTACGCAACGCGGTTGTTTTTTGTGGTGTGTACTTTGGTTTTGGGTGTCGAGGGAAATGGATATTGAAACTTATATAGTGCGTGAAAGGCTTATTATAAAATACAAGTTATAAAATTAAGAATATATTTTAAAATATATGAGATGTTTTATAAGGTTTATTTACGAGTTTGTGAGCGTGTTTAATAATATAAATATTGAAGTCATCTCATTTTTTTCAGTCTCTCATAAAATTAGTTTGCACATTAGGTTACGAACGGTAAAAGTTAACATTGTTATTTTAAAACTAACAGTTTTGTAAACGACTGTACGCACGCCCGTATTGTTTTAGGGTTCGATGTTTGAAAAAAGGGAAAAAAATATTTGTGATAGCCACCCGAAAAAGAACATTGGGTACTCTATAATAGGTACATAGAAACAATGTTATCGTTAGGTACAAGCATGATAGTGTGTTTTATATGGTTCGTAATGATAACAATATGAAAACTTCCCATATTATTCTTGGATCATTTTTTTCTGTACCGTGCATATTTTTATAAATCCAAAGTTAGTATTTCATTTGTCATAAATAATAAAGGCGTTATAATTTGATATAATATTATTAATTATTTTAGTGAATACACACATACTGAGCCATCTTACTAACGCTGTTTGTGATGGTTGTGAGTTCGATACGGGGAAGTACAAATGTGACTTTTATTTAAAAAGTCGAAAATGTTGTACTTCCCCAGTATCGAAAGGGCACATATGCATTGGCATATGGCATTAATGGCTTTGGAGCTGGCATTGGCATTGGTGCTTTTAATAACATTGTGAATAAACCTCCAATTACACACGAAAACAAATCGAACTTTTTCTTAGTTGTATAAAGTTTTTGTACGGTTGTTTACTAATTTGGGTGCGCTGATTTCGAATCTAACTTCTCAATTTTTGTAGCAGCTGTAGTTAGTGAGATACTGTCTTGAATTTACTTAAGTAGTCGTTTAGTTCTATCAATAGCGGTGTAATCATTTAAACTAGTTTCTGTATAAATTTTATTATGTCTTCCTCAAGAAGGACATGTTTAAATAGCCCTGACTGTTTTTGTGTTAGGTATTTGTGGAGAATATATATTCAAAAAATTTGTTTGAACGTTCAACGTGTCGAACTTTGTGAAAAAAACATTCTTTGGGTTTCCATTGCCGACGAACGCCAAAAATTGTGTTCGTGCCTTCTGTGTATGAGCAGATTCCTTTGCCGACATGGGTTAATAATAGGCTAGTATAATTTTCATGTCACATACATTAATACTCATTTTTTAACATCTTTTTGTTATTTTTTTTATTAAAAACTCCATTTTATGATATAAATTCATCATTCAATTCATTTTTTGATTAAATCATTATTATTATTATTATTATTAAATTTACTTAAAATCGACTGTTGAACTTAAAAAATAGACATCTAACACCATGTTAAACAGAACCGAGTAACGTTAAAGCTAACTACTTTTAAGTCTACCTTGCAATACGAATAGAATAGAATGCAAACAACGGTTATATATACAATACCCAACTGCCTCTAACACATTGATGTACAACGAATTTAGTACCAAACTTCCAATTTTATGACGTCACGTTACAGTGTAACCGACGGGCCAAAAGTTAAATTGAAACTGGTAGGCTAACCGCACTCATATGATTTATTAGCCGCATGTGAATACGTTACATCCTGACTGTACATATGTATGTAATTCAGCGTATTGTACACTTTCACCTTAGGGATTTGTGGTTGGAACTGTACTGCATGTGTTTAGTCGTAACCCTTAGAACTTTTGGTCGTAAGAGGTTATGTGTTGAAGGAAAGTGTTCGGAAGTAATCAAGTTTGAGGTGCCCGTTTTGCTAATTGTAGATCTTTCAGGTGTGTATGCTCTGAAAACCAACATACAAAGCAGCATTCTACTAATTAAAAACGTTCATAATTTTTTCTCAATCACATCTCAGCGGCAACCAATAAATATAGAAATAAATCTTCGTACGTAAAACACAATACATATTCCTACATCCACATTTTACACTAGCACTCCACATACAAACATATCCTTAACAATTTGCATATTTTCTATCAGCTGTAATTACTGTTTTTTTTTGCTTTCGTGACAGCTACTGGGAGAATTCACTGACTCCTGTAACCCAGGTCTTTGAACCTAGCTCATGTTTCAGAGACTTCATAGGTCTTGCGTATTTTTGATGTGAACAAAATTATAATTGTTATTATTATTTTAATCAATGTCAAAATCTAGTCAAAAATGAAGCTAAATAGAGGAGTTTTTGACAAATTGAGACAGAGATAAGAATGCGAACATTCCCAAACGATAATAGAATTGCCTCCCTAATCTTAAAAGCCTACTCTAGCACAAGAACCTTCAAATATTCTCCTGCGCCGCCGTTCTGTCGTCGTTCTAGATATAAACACCAAATATAACTTTGAATTATTTATATTGCCAAAACGAGATTTTTATTATTTTTATTTTATATATTTATAACACTACTAGCGAGCCCGGTAAACGTTGTCCTGCCCTTAAAATAAAAAACGTCCTACAACTCGACTGCAGCGCCACATACCAGGTTCAATTGTGAATCTAAACCATTCTCGAATCCACTGGAACACACAAAAAAATTCAGTTCAGACACATACACACGCACCGAAGAATTTTATATATAAAGATGTACCACCTCACCATAGCAACTTAGTTTACAGCTAAAGTTTATGTATGACTTCAGAATCAAGCAATATTTCTAAAGTGTGCCACTTGAACACAAACACGGGATAAAAATTGTGTTAAGCTAGATCAAAATCTATATTTGTGCCCAGTTTTAGCTAATTCTGTTCATCTGTTTAAACATGAAAGAGCAATAAACATTCATCCACCCACTCAAACTTTCATGCAGTATAATAGTATAATAAAACGGTGTATAAAAACAAGCCGTCAAAGCATTATATTTCGAAAGTCAATGTTAGCAATGATAATATTGAATATCCGATCCATTTAATTTAGTGCAAGCCTCTCTAAATACTTGTATACCAAATGGTCTGTATAAATATAAATAACTAAGTCAAATAAACATTCCGTTTCATTAGCTTTGAAATAGCCAACTTTGTTTGTGTTTATTTGAACCAATTCACACGGTTAATTTGTGCTAAAACATGACTTTGTGGTACTAGTTTAATTGAAGTTTTAGGATAAATACAACAACGTACACAACAACAGTGTTTGTAGTACTAGTTTCTTTTTAAATCAGACCTATATATCCAGTAGTTACTTCTTACATATGTATATATATCTCTATAATATTAGTATACATTACATTCGGTAAAGAGAACTCGTTTTTATTAAATCTAGTGCGATTCAATCAGACGTAGGCTATAAATTATAAATACAAATAAAATTAAATAAGTTTAACTGAACTTTATATAATTATGTCTTACCGTTATGATCATATTATTATTTTATTCGTAAAAGGCTACTGATAATCACTCTCCAATAATGCGGTCTTAAGGCAATCCAAAGTAGTCTTTCAAAGTAGACCTTATTTGTTTTAAATTTAATTTAATTCACAAATCACAACCTCAGCAGAATATTATCGATTCAAAGCTACTAACTAAACAGTAACTATATCTTCCAGTTAAAACTAAAGTGATCACGGTCAGAGGTAAGCGATAAGTCCCGGTGTAGATAAGGCGCAGTTAATCCGCAAGAACAAAGGAGTCTGTCCCGGGGCCGTGGCGCGATTTCAGCCCTTTGTGGCTATTCTTGAAGTTCGAGTTACGTGTGCGACTTGGATATGTTGAAAAAAAATTGTTGTGTTTTCTCTTCTTCTTTATCTGATCGGGCTATCGTAAATATTTTTCTTTGAGAGTATGTTTTGTCATCATTACAACTATATAGTGCTTTTTTAAAGAAAATAGAGGCCTCATTTCTTAACAAGATAAATCATTTTACCAAAACATGCATCCATTTTGGAAGGAGAAAGGGGAGGCCTTTGCCCAGCAGTGGGACACAAAAACAGTCTAATAAAAAAACTCGTGTGTTGTTGTGACGTACGTGTCTATACAAAAAAAATATGTATAAAAATAATATAATATATCCGCATACGACGCAGCGAGCAGCACGAGCAGCCAAATGCTGCGCAGTCGCTTCTTTGTGCTCATTTGTTTGTAGTAGGCTCGATACACGCATACATACACACACGCATTTCCTTACGGGACGATTTCTACTAATTCGCACTACCCGTAAGCCGCGTAAAGGAACTTCGTTCCAAAATATTCCATTTTTTCTAATAGTAAGTCAGGCTGTTTGAAAACTCGATCCTTTTAAGCTAAACAAGACTACGCGCCTACCGATATTCTCTTGACCACAAACTTACTTGTCAGCATTTCGCATAGTTTCTCGAATACATCCCTCACCAAATCCATGCCATAGTCCCGTCGACGTCTGTGTCTGAAACGTTATTATCTACTCTCAAAGGACCTCACTTCCGTCTCGCTGGACTTAACAAATGTTTCTTTTTACGCATCCTTTGATCAGCTAAGTCTTCAGGTACTGCGTGTGACTGATGTACAGGTGAATAAGGGTTAAATTAAGGTAAAGTTATATTAGTTGTAAAGTAAAATGAATATAACAACAATGCAATAGATTAAAATAAGCTGCGTTACGTTTGTTGTTGCAATCTTGAGACCCTTTTGATACTCATGGCTTCTGTATATACGGTGCTGTAATAAAGGCTTATTCCTATTTTTTGGAACAAATCTTCAGAGTTATAGTTAGTAAGTTATAACTTACAAAACACTATTTTTTATGTCTTTTTTTTTGTTGTTTCAGACATGTCTTGTTTATTTATTTTAGAACAATGTAAATATATACAAAACATTTTTAAAGTCTTGGACCAAAGAAAAGTACAAAATTCTCGTAGACAAAAATAAAATTAAAACTAAGAAACGTAAGCCCGATTGTTATTGTTATGTCTACAAAGTTTATTGAATAAAAATATCAGAGCTGCAATCGAAAGAATAACTTAACTTGTACAGCTGCAGTCATTATAAGTTACTATTAGCATTTTAGCTTTCAACTGGAAGGTTTGACTTTAATACTACGACTACTTAAGGAACTGTCAGGGTCTTTGTCTTCGACTGGTGAGGCAGAATGACGTCGAAAGTTGTCTAAAACTATCCTTTAGATACTTGCAGACTATTAGCTCTGTGAAAACGTCGTTTCGTGAAGCGATTGGTTGGAACTTGGTGTTTTGTGGAGGATACATAATTCATGTGTTTTGTATTTCATATAAAAAATTTATATAAAAAATACGGCCTCTTCCGATGATTACATTGAGGATTTAACTGGCCATAGAAGATTTACACAAGTAAGATATCGGTTATATATCGGAGAATGTGCTTAGGATAGGCACAACTTAATTCCCCCATCCCCATTTCATCATCGGACGAGCAGATATACGGCAAAACGTGACCCCTATATGGTTGAAGTTCCAAGTGGTCTCGAACCAAGCGCTTTGCTTTCACATTTATTGTGCGAATTGCTAGACTGTGGAATACACTGCCCACCTATGTCTTCAAGGCACGAGTGAACCGGTTCATCCTAGGCATGCGTGCTTCACCTTAGGCCACGCATCATCACTTAAAATCAGGTGAGTAGCGGCCAAGCACAAACCCTTAGAATATATAACAAAAAATACCTAAGAGCCGATTTGAAAAATAATTATCATCAAATTATTGTCTAACACTGAACTACATAAGTAATTAAAAATCTATCAACATCAACTTACAAAGGCGACAATAAAAGAAATACTCCTACATCAAAATTAAAGCCACTTTCCTATTTTAATATCCAACGACTTCAAAATACAATACCAATAAAATAATGGATTTTTCTGTAGAAATCCATTACATTATTCCTCCCCAGTAGACACAATACATCTTAGCGATGAAGGCGTCAAACAAAATTGAAAGGGATCTAATGGATCAGTTTTTTTCCAAAGAGAGATTAGAAAAACTTTTTCGGTTCAAAATAGGGAAATTCATAATTAATTTGGGACCCCAACTTTTGAATGAAGACCCTAACAATGGAGTGCATTTTGCGAAATTTAAAAAAGAACTGAAGTTGAGGAAATGGAACAATTCATTATTAACCTGAATGTATTTTGTAGAATGAAGATGATTATGGTTTAATGATTATTTCCATCACTTTTTTGTATTTGTATAAGCGAATGCTAAAACTGTTTAGCGTTACAGATACAAAAACAAAACAAAATCGTAGTCCAATTAAAATAAAAACAACATAGACAAAGTTTGTTTCTTTGAAATCATCAAGAATTACGTTCACGTCCAAACAAGGTTTAGCTTAATTAATCTGAAAAAACAATCCGTTTAAGCGGATTACACACTGGTCGCAATTGTTGTTTATTTGCAATACAATATTATACTCTCTCTCTCTTATTAGTCTTCGTCTAATTTAGTGTATACCTCCTTCATGTCTCGAAAGTCAAATCATTTATTTCAATTAGACCATTCAAGTTCCACTAAAGTCATTCTAGTCGCCCTTTCCGAAAAATAGTTTCGTATTTATAAGAATGGACAAAAAAACTCCTCTTTTAACCGACTTCTAAAAAAGGAGGAGGTTCTCAATTCGGATGTTTGTATTTTTTTTTTTTTAGGTTTGTTAGCGCATAACTCCGTCGTTTGCGAACCGATTTGAAAAATTCTTTATTTGTTGGAAAGGTTATAGGTACTTCCCAAATGGTCCCATGAAAATTTTATCGAAATCGGACAAGCAGTTTTTTTTAGGTTCTCAATTCGGATGTTTGTATTTTTAGTTTCTTCAATCACTGGAGGACCTATAATCTCTTTTAAGTGTGTTGCCGTTTCTTAATGGATTTGGATGTTAAGGCAACACTAAAAAGCGAAAAATAAAAAGTTTTTTCAAAAAAAAGAAAACCGCCTTCAAAACCTAAAAAGTGATAAATAACTTTAGCACAGAACACAATGTGTGTTCTGTGCTAAAGTTATTTATCACTTTTTTTCGGAAGTCGGTGGCAATACAAAACAACAAACACAAAGCCACCGCCACCGACTTCCGAAAGTAAAGTAATGTGTGTTCTGTGCTAAAGTTATTTATCACTTTTTAGGGTTTGAAGGCGGTTTTCTTTTTTTTGAAAAAACTTTTATAAAATAATTAATAGCAGTAGGTAATTATATTATTATACGTGAATATAATGTACTTAGCATAAATCTCGCATTCTCTCTCACGCATCTCTATTTTGGATTCTTTACATCCATTTCATTTCAGCCTTCTATCTCATCAGCGCATTTGAGGTCCCAGGTCGCCTCTTTTCACCCTTGGGTCTCCATTTGATAAGACTGGCACCAGGCACGTGTTCAGCACATTCCCACTTGAATTTGGTGAAATTCCTGACAAAGTCGGTGACTTAACTTTGTTGTCGAAGTTACCCGTTTTATGACGTTTGTTGGCCTTATATAGTATAGTCAACAGCAAAAGTAGATGATCAAAATCAGAAATTCAATACTAATTTACTAACACTAATTTATATAATTAATTACTAGTTTATTTATTAAAAGTATGTGATTGTCACACACATACTTTTGAATCACTTCGACGCCACACAGTTCTGACGCGAACTCCGTTCATTAGTGTTGAATTTCTGATTTTGATCATCTACTTTTGCTGTTGACTGTACTAGCTTTTGACCGCGACTTCGTCCGCGTGAATGTCGGTTATCGTGGATGCAGACAAAGACGCGAATTTTAAAGTAGTCTATGTTTTACGGTATTGTACCGTGCAGCTTTTACTGATACGATGCTATGATATTAAATGATACGAGTCCATGAAGGTTCAACAGTTTATTACACTAAGTTAACACCAAAGCTCAAATAGAGATAGCTTTTAAGAATTGAATAAATGATAGATAATACTGATATGATATTTATACGTGAGGACACGCGGTGAACTTAATTGTAAGTAAGTGAAAATGAATAATTAATGTTGGCGGATATGCTGACACGGTATGTACAATAATTTCGCAATGTCGCAATGTACGGTTGCACCGTACATATTGTCCTTCCCCAAAGTTTATATTCATGCCAAATTTCAATAATATCGGTTCAGCCGTTCTATCGTGAAAGCGTAACAGACAGAGTTACTTTCGCATTTATAATATTAGTATGGATGTGTATATTACGATGAAAATTAAGTGAGTAAGACAGTTAAGAAATTCTCTTAAGTTAATAAAGTGGTATGTAAATGTAAAAAAAATAGGCAACCCTTTTTTCAGATAGAACAGTTTTTAATTATTTGCTGTCAAGAAAAACCATTTATTTTTAGTTTTCTATAATCAAGATAAATCATAAAATGGTTTTAGTGGTTTTTTTTTTAATTTTCTTGTTAGATAACAGTATTCAGCCATTATAAACAGTAGGTACCATTACCAGTGTGCGTGCCGCTTTACCTCCATACGCTTTTGCCTCTAGCTAATCTGTTATTCAAACGTTGAATATTTGTTTTCCTTACGGCATCCAACTTACTAATTAATTCTCTTTTATTCATATTTAAGCTACTCATCAACATCTTGACTTAATTTAGAATAACAGCTCACGATTAAGTATGACGTTAATACTCGGTAATGGCGGCTGAATATTTTTGAAAAAGGAATGACCTACTTATAATTTTACTTTGTTATTGTTATGAGGTGTTTTGGGTTTTATTAAGGTCGTATAATAAGGATTTTATTTCTGTTTTATGTGTTTTCTTTGGACTGCCATCATTTGAATAAAATTTTAAATTCATAATACATTTTAATTTCGCATGAATGAACGGTTTATGTCTGGCTAAAACTCGGATATCAACTTTCTTTTAAAGGTAAACTTATTCAGAAAACTTGCGCAAGATCTCCAAGGTCATAAACAGATAATTAACATTCATCTCATTTGTACCAAAAACTGTATAGAAACAAAAGGAAACTACTTCGAACCTCATAAAGACATTACTACGCAACAAAGCCAACATTTATGTGCTTCCATTCCGTTAATAACAACAGTCAGTCCAACACGTATGTTGTAACGAACATCTCATTACCAGTATTTCGTACTCATTACCAGCCTTACAGCGTCCCAATGCATGAATAGTAATACGACAGAGTTCGAACTTTGTACAATCGCGCTGGAACGCGACGGGATCACTTTTACAAGGCCCGACTGTGTGTCTCTGCTTTCGCATCTTGACTTACTTAGGTTTAAAAATAATTTGACTCCACAATAATAATAATAAAACCTTTATTTCCATGCAATTTCCATACAGATAAGAAAGATAGTTTAAAATAATTGTGACTTGTTTAAAACATTCCATGCATTCACCCATCCATCCATTCTGGGCCTCCTCCATTTTTTTATATTTTTCCCTGTCTCTCCGTTTCAGCATCCAGTCTCTGCCATCAGCAAGCTTAATGCCTGTGATACTTCGTTCCATAGCAGCTTTGAAGCGCCAGTACTTCGTCCAAGTTATGTTGTTACGGCGCTCTCCATAATAGCCGTATCATAATATTATCATGAACAGGATTTCAGAAACCATGCCTTTCATTAATCAGTTCTTGTTCTCAGGACTTATATAGAGTTCCAATTCCACGTTGTGCCAAACTGCCCTTATTATTGTGTGTTACGTCTATATTTTTTCTTGTTGCACTAAATAGAAGTGCATAACTATCCAAATCACTATGATATAATATCATACTCCTCAACATGTTATCGTAGTAAAACCGACGATGGATTCATAATATTTGTTACTGCGGGTAGTTTTGGCAACGTCGCGCACTCATATTCGAATCATGTAACAGTTCGCAGCATTACCATCAAATGTTAAGCTTCTGTTGGTTATCTACTCATGTAGTTCCATTTCGTCCGAAATGGGGGTTAATTTCATTAGCACGGGCGCAACGAATCGTGTGATAACTTTAGTGATGTTATTCGGGAGCGCCCTTGGGATTGGTTGCTGCTGTGACGTACGTTTTGTTCCGTAGCGTTTAAATTTGGTGAATGTTTGCGTGATGTAGCCGTTTTACTACGTTTGAGAGGTTTTTGGGTTGGGAACGCCAAAACTAAATAAATGAGTTTAAACATTTAGAGCATCTAAGAGGTTTTATTTACTATTTGAGGCCAAAAAATAACCGTCATTTTTGTCTTTTTAATCAAATTACTACTTAGTTAAAACACAAATTGATTGCCCAACAAAAAAAAAAATTCGAACGATCTGTGGATTTTTTGTTTTACTAGTGCTACTCGACGAATTTTATGATTCTAGGTCAACAGGAAGTATGAACCCTATACCTAGGTTTTGATTCCCTTGTGGTTGTCAAAATTTGCGGTGTAAATGAATGACAACGCAATCAAAAGATACGGCTGCTTAGGCCGTATCTTTTCATTGCGATGTCTTAAAAGTTTAATTTTTTCACCGCTCTGAGGGGTTGCAGACCTTATGTATTTGATATTAATTTCAACTTGATAGCTCCACCCGTCCCTGAGAAAAAGGGTATTGACAGACGGACAAACAGACAGATGAACAACGAAGTGATCCTATTAGGTACTGTTTATCCTTTTGCGGTACGGAACCCTAAACACAATGAATATTTTGATCGATACCAAAATATTCATTGTAAATTAATGGTGTAAATTGTTGGTTATAAAAAAGAAAATTAACTGTCTCACGCAAAAGCACAACGGTCAAATTTTTTGGCATGTCCATTATTGTATAATGTATAGCAGTATTTTTTTTTGGATTGTTAATCCAATGTGCTATGCACGCGTGGCTTTGGATTCCATTCTCGTCGCCACTGTTATATTATGAAACACGACCTGCGGTACCAACCGGTTTATTTACACTGGCTCACTCAGTACAAAACACGCGACATGCAGTCCGCGCTAAATCTATACATAGGATAACGCTTAACGCTAAACATACAATAATAACCGACGAAAAATGTCCCCAGCGTCCATGTGTTACGATGTCCCTTTTATATTTATCAATCTAGCCTTTTCCCAACCATGTCGGGGTCAGCTTCCAGTCTAAACAGATGCAATTGAACACCAGTGTTTAACATAAAGCAACTGACTGATCTCCACAACCCAGTTGCTGATTGTTAGATTTTCTAGCTTCTGACTATTAACAGCGACTGTCAAACTACGAATGACTGCCGGGCCAACGACTTAGCCTGTTTAATATTAAAAGTCTGATGTCATACATTACATACTGATTGACCAATCAATAGCATCGCTCGCATCATTACCATAACTGATTGGCTAGTGCTGTCCAGAAAATTCGTGCGGCCATTACGAAAACGCAGTAGTCTACCGTACCGTATAATTATCGTACTGGGACCAAAACTTTAGTATAAAACGGACGGGTGGGCAAATTTAAACACTGATATCTACATACAATAACTATGTGAGTTTGTTTATTGTCAAATGTTCTCTGTATATAAATGAATTTCCTTTCGATTTATTTATGTATTATTATTTATTTTTAACTTTTGTTGTCCGCTGCAGGGCATAGGCTCTCTCCTCCAATCTTCTCTTACCTGAGCTTGTGTGGAGCAATCTCTCCTGTGAGCTTTTTGATACAAATGAAATAAAAAATGCAACGTCTCTCCGTCTGTCGTGCGTCCGTCGCGCGTTTATGTGCTTATAACCAAAGAACCGCTCATTTAATTTTTGTATTTTTTTATTTTTGATTTATAGATGTGTTCCCTAACAAGGTTTCACAGATATTAGTCTACGCGAGCGGAATCAGGGGTAAGGCTAGTACAATAGTAAAACTAACCATGTGCTGTTCACGGTAGCCCCAACAGATTTCGACACACCTCACTAATTGGCCAGTTCAATCGTGACCACTCGATTGACTTTGGAATTGCTTTTCCCCGAATATTTGAATTTGTATTGATTTTGTGAGTTATTTGTATAAAATGAATGTACAAATGTAGTATGGGTTTTTATAAAATGAAGCTATATATAGGGTGACTGGTAATTAGTGTACGATACTTAAACACGTGATTGTGTTCATGATAACAAACAACTTTCCCGAAGTAAATTTTTTTTTGTACTGGTTCACTTTAGGTCACAGGCGTGCGCACGCGTGTATTTCGTACGGCTGATGTGTTAGTGTGATAAAAGTGAACCAGTACAAAAAACATTTTTTCTTCGGGAAAGTTGTTTGTTATCATGAACACAATCACGTGTTTAAGTATCGTACACTAATTACCAGTCACCCTATATAGAGTCATTGCCATTGAGAGCTTTGAGTTTTCGGTATTAATTTTTATCCAATAACACTCTCAAGCCTGGTTTTTTAAATATTCAACAGAGAAACCAAGTGACATATATTGCTGAATTGACTGTTTTGAATTTATTATTGCTGACATTTTAATCTTGACATAACTATATTGTTTCATTTTTATTATACTAACATAAATGAAAATATTTAAGTACTACTTAGTAATGTTTAATGCATGTTAATAACTGATGGAAAGGGCGGGCAAATAAAAATTGCAATGCTGGTAGAAGGCTACTAAGTCGTAACTACTAACATAATATAACACCGACATTGTACACTTGGTTCGCAATAAACGTTTTGACTTTGACTTTGACTTTGAATACCTATTACTATTTTTTATAAAACCCTTTAAAAAGTATTTTCTACAGATTCGTTAATATCCTGTTCTTTTAATGCCTTTCTAAATGTGTCTTACTCTCTGTTACTTACTTTGGAAATTTCAAAGCCAGTGATTGGGTTTATTTCAGTTATAAATCTGTAAATTAAACCACAGACTTTTGTGAGTTCAAGTATTTAATCAACTTAAATTTTCAATCCGTCTTGTATTACAATCAACTAACGTTATTATTCCATTCCTATTACCAATCAGAATGTAAATCAGGGAATCTTTAACAAAATTTTCATTACACTTTTTATTTCGTACTCAAATAGAATTTAAAGTACTTACGTACACGAAATAATAAAAGTTTACAAATTATATCAAAGCCGCTTCCCGGTTGTTAAAGTTAAAAATTACCGTTCGGATCACGTTCTTGGCCCTTAATTAAGAAGTTAATGAGGACCTGACCTTTAGCTGTGATCGATTATACACTATATCACTCGGTACTAACGAGACTTCAGGAGGGATGTTTGTTTGTCCATTAAATTGTCATTAGGAACATTATAGTTGCTTGATACTACTTTGGAAACTGTATTTTTTTATATAAGTTAATTTTCCATTATATAATTATTAGTAAAATTCACAAAATTAAACAAATAACAGGTTTGTCGATTAATGACCTCCTTTTCGAATAAAAAGTTTCCATTATGTAACCATGCGTGAGCTACGCCGTAGCACCATGCGTGAGCTACGCCGTAGCACGGCGCGTAGCATTCGCTGACGCTGGCGTTGCAGTCGAAAACTAGGGCTGGATGTACATCTGACGAAAGATGCGTAAGATGCAAGGTTGAATGTTTAATTATCTACTAGCTTATGCCCGCGACTTCGTCCACGTGAATGTCGGTTACCTGCGGGGCTTAACTTATTTTGAGCGGAACATAAATTACTTAATTCTTTTAAAATGAAAGTATGTTACTCCTTATAACAACAGCTATCTGCCAGTCAAAATTGGTTCAGCCGTTTCGGAGATTAGATAAAATAGATACATAGACAGAAATGTTAAAAAGGTTTTTTACTTGACATTCATATATGCATTTAGTAAACAGACACGTCAATTTAATTTATTTGTGTTCTTTTTAGTTGTAGGTACACTTTAGTAAATATTATTCCAATAAGTCCCCATCCGAAACCAAAGCTCATTGTTAGTCAACATTTTTCCCTAACTGTGGTTACCTCGTTAGAGTTGGGATCAAATTGAATTAGTTTCACCAATCTGTTAACCATTCACTAGTTCTAACAAAAGTTAAGGTTAAAAAGGATTAAATGGTTATAAAGTTTTTTGAATGTTAAATTATTCGGTAGTAATAATTATAATGCTTCGTAGACGGAAAGTAGAATAGAATAGAATCATTGAATACAAGCACCAAGACTGTGTTATTAAAAAATTACCTACAAGCCACGTTAGTAAAATTAATTTCCGGATTGCAAAAAGGAATAGTCACACCATTACCAACAGGCTACAGGCCCAGCTGACACCTTGCAGCAGCTGCTCACAAAAACGCAGTCTAGACTGCCCGCTACGTTCTACGTTCTACGTTAGGGGGGTTTGGTTTCCGCACTTAGTCCTTAAATGTGGCACATTGTACGTGAGCCATGGCGGCCGATTACTCCAACCAGCCCACCTCCCTCCAGAAGCAGATCAGTCTTCCCAGTCCTCTCAGAGCGTCCGCAAGTGAGCTTGGTGTTCCAAGGGTTTCCCTGCGGATCTGGGTGACACCAGTGCACTCAAGGAGTACATGCGCCACCGTTTCTTCTGCCTCCATGCAGGCTCTGCACAGAGGACTATCGGTGATGCCTAGGGTGTGAAAGTGTTTGTTTAGTGAGCAGTGTCCGGTGATGGTCCCCGCCACCAGTCGCAAGCTGTCTCTGTCCAGGTGCAGAAGGCGCCTGGTCAGCTTCGTATCCAGGGATGGTATAGCCTCCTTGGATTGCCTGCACCCTGGTGTCGAGGTCCACCATTTTGCCGCCTGTGTTTGTGTGTAGTCTTTTACCCAACTTCTTAACTGATTAAACGGGATGGGCACAATGGGTTCGGGTCCGATGGCTTTTGTGCTGGAGCCCCTCCTGGCGAGTTCGTCAGCCGCATCGTTACCTAACGATCCACTGTGCCCCTTGATCCATTGTAGTGTCACCGTGTTGCGGTTTAGTACCGTAATACGTTCTAGTGCATTATGACATTCTAGTATTAGTCTCGACGCGATCTGGTATTTCTCTAAGGATTGAAGGACTGAGGCACTATCGGAGAGTATACGGATGCGCGTATCCGTGACCACCCTGGCCTCAATGGCATGTGCTGCTTGGATGATGCCTACGCATTCTGCTTGATAGACAGTGCTAAGCATTCCTAGGGGCTTGGATATTTTGATGTTTAGGTCTCCAGAGAAGACTCCGACTCCAGTACCTAGTTCGGTTTTTGAACCATCGGTGTAGATCCTTAGCTCATTTGGGCCTGAGTAGTCCCACAGTTCCGCTGTGAGCTCTATGTTGTAGTGTTTCTGGAAGCAGTGTATTTTCAGGGTTCTGTCGTTGGGTGATGCCATCATGGGCTGTCGCTTGATTGCATCCTCTTTTATCCGTGTATGTTTAATTCTGGAATCTCTGCTTAGGGTGCCGGATATATCAAGCCTGAAAGTCGCTAGGGTCGCCTCCTCTCTCACGACAAGGTGTAGAGGTGGCAGTCCCAGCATCGCCTGTAGAGCCGCAGTAGGTGACGTTCTCATACTGCCGGTGATCGCTACGCAGGCTAGTCTCTGTAGTTTCTCAAGCTCTTTCTGGGCTGTGCTCAGGTTGGTCCTGGGCCACCAAACTAAAGAGCCGTATGTGACAATTGGTCGGATAACTGTAGTGTACAGCCAGTAGGTGATTTTGGGGCTTATTCCCCAATTTCTGCCAAGCAGTCTTTTGCATTGCCGACTACCCGCTATCATAGTGAAGATGCTGTTGGTACTGTCCCGCACCCTATGGACCAAGGACGCGTATCCCTTCTGCATGACCGCGTAGTTGCAGTGCACGCGAGTTTCTGCAGTAGCGGGGCAGCCTCATCAGGACTCTGAAAGCATTATTGTACTGGATTGTGACCTCAATTTATTGTTCTTAGCAGACCGACGAACGCTGTTAATCATCCTATTGACTAAATCTTATAAGACGACTTTTACAAAACATTTTTCAATATTATTTATTGTTATAGGCATGGGCATAACATAACAATACATTTTCATCCCATGATAAAGTACCAACATAACAATTTCCGTATAACAATTCCTAATCCAATTTCACAGCTATCATATTCCAGAAACTTACACCAAAATCGCATTAAACGCTCGCTTCATAAACAAGGCATAATATTAAACTGGTGTTATTTACCACAACAAGATCAAACTACTACCTTAAATGTGAATTCTGTACACGGAATCTCATTCAGGACTCCACATAATCACGTTCAAAACCGTATAGCGAGTATTAACATAGAAGTAAGCCACAAATATGCTTAAGTTTTGGTCGTTATACCTACATGAATATCGAGGACGCATTACCTCGAACGCTCATAGCCAATATCTGCCGCCAAAATTGCCTTCCTAACGATATTTCTGCTGCATGTAATAAAATCTGTAATCCTATTACAAAGTGAAATCGTTTTTGCCCACGTGGACATAATATTGGTCATAATATGAAAAAAATATTACATTTAAACGTCGATGTGTAGGACGTTTTATGAATAATTTATTTTGAACCGAATTTACGTTTTAACGGTTGTCTGAATTTTAATAGTTTTTTGTTTGCATGCCTGCCGTCAATCGTTGTGGTTAGCGTTTTGACTTATAACAATGCAATTATTTCGATTGAGCTTTTCCAACGTTTATGCTTTTACTCGTAATTATTTATTTGAATGTTGATAGTGGTCTAACCCTATTGCGTAGAAACCCCTAGCAATAACTCGGTATAGTATAGGAGTGTTTTTAAAAGTTTACATGTTTTTATTTCATACGATTTGGTACACAATGCTGTTTTTTTCGCTGAATAATCATTTTGGGGGAAAATTATTATTATTAAGAAAATAGTGCTTTCAAATAGTCACCAAGCGTCATAGTTTTATTTGAATAATAGACGGAAACAAAAAATAACTGAAATATTGATACTTCCGTACCTACTCATGTGCACTAATTTCTACTTAAGGGATAATCTAAATTACTACTGCGTTGGCAACGTTCAAAGCCGCATGCGTGCAATAGTCATAACCATAAGTAATGACAAGTTGGCAGACTACTGGCCAATTGGTAAACAAAGCATTCATATACACTATTCAGTGCCCTACAAACGATTTTCGCAATACGCAATGAGCCCATTAGTATGGAATTTGAATGGGACACACGTATTACTTACAAATGTTTGCCTTCATCTTTATAGACATCAGAATTATGCCAATAAAGATCTAAATAATCCCACGGAAACACAAAACGGGATATAAATTATCTAGGATATTATATGTATCTAGGATATGTGTAGCAAATGTTAGCTATAGTTCAGCTAGATCAATATTTGCGATGTGTGTACCTAATTTTAGCTAGTTCCGTGTAGCGTAAAAGAGTAACAACCATCCATTTATCTATTCTCACAAACTTTCGCGTTTTATAATAGTAGTAGTAAAATAAGATTGCGCTTAAATCTTTTAGACAGTTCTAGGTCTAGTTTTATTTTAAGTCGCCACGGGTTTAACGAGAATAGTTTTTGGCGGAGTTAGGAGATTGGTAAGACAGTGAGATAAGTTGGTCAGTGGCTCAAAGTGACGTCATTCGTGGGCCCTAAGTACCACCAACAACATATTTTCTTGTGAACCGAAATATAGGACACCGTCACAGGGATTCGCTATTGCCAATTCCAACCCTTATAAAAGAAAAATCCAATTAATGTTCACCCTGCGGTAAAATACGACCTTTTCTGTATTCCTGTGCTTCATGCTCCATAACTAAACCAATGAGATGGAAAGATAATAGGTATAACTTAGAATATGCTCTAAGTTTAATCGAGCGCTAGCTTAGAGGATAAAGTTGGAAGCCTGGCAAGCACCAAATTTACTTTTTAGGGTTCTGTATCCTGAAGGTCTAAACGAAGGCCTATTTATTGCTCTCGCTCATCCATCCGTTCGTCTGTGTGTCATTCTGTTTCGGGGCTGTATTTTTTTACCTGTAATAGTGATATTAAACAGTGTGTGAGAGAGCCGCTATCAACATCTACCAAGCCTTTTCCCAACTATGTTGGGGTTGGCTTTCAGTCTAACCGGATGCAGCTGAATGTGTTTTACATGATACGATGGCCTATCTGACCTCCACAACTCAGTTACTGGGCAACACGACACCCCTTTCTAAGCTGACTAGAATCGTTGTTTTCCCATTTGATGTTCAAAAGTGCTATAATGGTCGAATTGAAATAAATGATTTGACTTTGACTTTAAGATTGGTTGTAAGATTTACTAGCTTCTGACTACCTATGCTAAGGTAGTCAGAAGCTAGGAAATGACTGTCAAAGATGGCGACTTTTTTCGGCGTTTTATTGGTCGATCTTAATATTGTACGGTAGTACGGAACCCTTCATGTGTGACTTTAACTCGCAGTTGGCCGAATTTTTTCGATTTCATTGTAGTTTCTAAGTTGTGTAATCTTGGATAGCAATACCATACTTAAACTTTCGATTGGTAAATCACCTAGACGTAGTAAGCAAAATGATATAGTAGGTATTCAATACACGTTTTTTGTCTATACATCAGTATAAAAAAGTAATGTGTACTATAATAAACTACATTGCAATTTGCTACAACACCAACTAACCAAAGGTTCTAACAACACCGTGACAGTATCGCTAACCGAAGCGGACTCATTAAAAGCGCACGCTATCGGACAATATTGCCTCCTTAACGATGTTTCCACTCAAACAAAGCCTTGATTTTATTAGCATGACCCGCATAGCACATCGCTACGTAAGCTACACGAAGGATTGTCAACATTGTATACGATTAAACTGCTAAGTATACAGTAAGATCGGTGAAATAACGCCAAGCTCAGGCTTAGCAGGGCCAGCAGTAATGCTAGTGTTTTTTTCGAGTTTTTTTGGGACGAGCCCGTTGAACTATTCCTAAGCCACTGCAAGTCCTGTAAACCAGAATAAACATTGGCGACCACCAGAAAAATGCCGAAACAATAATGCTCGGCGAGTCCCGCAGAAACGATTTAACAGTCTTGGATCCCGCGACGAAATTAATCAGAAAAGAACAGCGGTGGAGTCAGAAATAAAATATATTTTCTACTTCCCGCATTATCCAGCAGGAGATTGAACAGAACTACGCCAATAGGTACAAAGAGACATTTACAACTGGGGAAAGCCTAGTTGCCAAGGATCACGGATTATATTTGACATAATTTTATTAATGGGTTCTAAAAACTGAGCTGTTACATTTGATTCCAATAATATCTAGAAAAGTATTATCTAGATAGCAAAATCGTTTGAACGCACGGAAATTAGTTCTAGTTTCTACAAGTACAGTGCAAGTACAAGTGCTGTTTTAATGAGTTAGTAACTATTTCACAGTCAAGCCAGTAGGCCTTCCCAACATCGAGTCCTTTTCAATGCAATATATAACCGCCCGACCGAATTTTGATTGTGGCGGCCAATCTCGGATGAAGACAAGCCAAGAACGCAGGAGACCAGCGATGGGTGTTCCGACAAGACAAAGTCCCCATTTCCACTCTCAATGAATTTATTTATTTATTTATTTATTTATTTATTTATTTATTTATTTATTTATTCATTTATTTATTCATTTATTTATTCATTTATTTATTCATTTATTTATTTATTCATTTTTTAATTTATTTATTTATTTATTTAATAGTTCAATTACTCTCTGCACTCACAGTTAACACCAACACGTGCAGAGAGTCAACAATTACAATTATAAATTATCATAATGATATCAAAAACCGAATAATTATAAAAAAAAAAAAAAAAAAAATTAATATAATCATATGAATCTGACAGAATTAAAAATTGAACAAAAAAATAAAACATTACAATTGCGGAAGCGTCATGCCGTCTGTTAATTGCAGAGCGATATCTTTTTCCAAAAGTAAATATTGATTACGATTTCTTCTTCTTTATTAATTACTAGCTTGAGCCCGCGACTTCAGCCGCGTGAATTTCGGTTATCGTGGATGCAGACAAAGTTGCGGATTAAAAAATATGTCCTTCCCCAGGGTTCAAGCTATCTTCATGCCGTTTTATCGTGAAAGCGTAACAGACAGAGTTACTTTCGCATTTATAATAGTAAAAGTATGGATAGTGTGGATTTTTATTTACATGGTAGAAATGTTCATTAAAAGTGATTAGAATTCTCTTGTACTTAGTTTTGTCTCATGAAAGATACATTTAGGTCGATACGATTGTTTTTAGGTCAGCCTGCAAGATTTAATAGTCGGTCAACTGCAGTTGTAACTAGTATGTTTTACAGGTAATGTTCCTGGGCCATATAATACGACTACCGTAGACTACAGCGGAAGCAGGGGCCCGTAATTTAAGCCCGCTTACTGCTAAATGCAAATTACTTTAAGTTTAATTCAAGCAGTATCATGTGCTCTAATTATACAACTAGTTTTTTATTGTTGGTGAAATGTTGACTTCTGCCTAAGTCTACAAAATGTTGAAATAGAATAACTACTTTGCATTAAAAATTAAGATAAATAGTTTTATGTCCTGTTCTTATCTACGTCCTGGTCACTTCAGAAAACCTCACAGGTTTAGTTAAATAAACTGTAAGCACAAAACGTGGTTGACTCTTTTTTTACTTCCAAAATCATACAAAATGGAGTCCTAATACAAAATGGAGAACATAGGCACAAACAAAGTTTTTTACTTTTCGAATACCTTTATCATAATAAAATATGTAGGTTCAGCAATATAAATTAAGGTAAACTACAGATTCGAACGTAACAAAATGAAATTAGGAAGAGAAAATTGGACGTCAAAGAAATGATGTATGAACATTGCAAAAAATATATTTTGCGCGGTATTTGACCCAGTTATGATACTTTTGATAGATGACTATTGTTTGTTTTTTTTATAATAACCGGGCCTGTCTATTACCTTTATACATTATTGGCAAACCAATCTGTGGAGTTTCAGAAATCTGTATCAGATATTTTTTGAGTAATCTACATTTAATTGGGTATAATCTTTTAGCTAATGATTAACGTAAAACATTATGAAACTCACAAGGTAATTTTGAGGTAATTTTGAAATCAAAGATTTTACTGTAATTTTACCCTATAATATTGCCTACTTCCTTAATGTCTTGCACGGTTTATTTTAATGACTCACAAAAATAGAAAAAAAAAAATCGTTATTTTCGTCTTTCTTTTCATTATTTTAAGTGGTTAGAATTGAATAACAATAATAATAAAAAAAAGTGAAACCACAATTTAAACCCAGAAAAAACAGAACGTCTGTAAGTAATTCCGCGTATTCTAGAAAGCGCTTTGTCTTCAAATGTCTAGGGGGCTGATTGGAGACACAAATAAATTCCCGTCTTCACCGATTCGTCGGTGGGTCCGTACACTCCCGTTTACTCGCGCACACCACACGTGATCCGAATGGTCTATTTCAACTAAACTTTTATTTGAAATGTGCGACAAATATTTAGTAGCGTCTAGGAAACTTGAAGTGAGTTTGGTTTTGGTAATCTAGTTGTAGAATGAAAGTTACAAATTGGTGGTGTGTCAAGTCAAGTAGATTTTTTATCTTTATTACCAGATCAAATCTCTGTTGGGATTTTCAGCAAAGTCTACTTCAAATTGTGCTATAATACCAGTCTATAATTGTCCCTCTGCAGGGTAAAGGCCTCTTCTCACACAGAGAAGGCACGAGCATTGATCACCACTCTTGCTGCAGGCAGCTTGACGATTTCATACTTATATAATTATTTATAAGTCCTGGTTCTCTCACGATGTTTTCGTTCACCGACGTCAATGATATCAAAGATAAACTTAGAAAGTACATATGAAATTAAAAAAGTCACATTGGTACTTTCTCGTGCCCGGTTGCGAACCGACAACCTCGTGTATGAGAGGCGGGCGGCTTGGCCACAGGGCGACCACGACATTTTTAAAAATTGTGCTGATACCTATTTAAAATTTTCCATTTTATAAAACATATTGCGACACTTACCTAGACCTAAGCGCCTGTCCACATCTCCACGTCACGGCATCGTCAACGTGGAACGGTGCTGTAACGTGCCACGTTACGTTGCCGCGTCGTGCTAGTGCACGGTACGGCAACGTCGCCGTGGGAAGGCGCGTCACGTCGGCCGATGTGGCTCGATTTGATGCGCTCTGTGCTCTCGATGTGCTCTTAGCGATTAATAGTGATTTGTGAATAAAAAATGTTGGAGAATATTGACTGTGATTTATTGATTTCACTTGTTGAAGAATGTCCAGTGCTTTGGGACAAGACTATAAATGGCGACGTGCAACGTTGCTGCGTAATGACGTGCATTTTTACGTTAAGTTAAAGTAAATTTGCACGTCACGTCAACGTACCGTGCCACGTTACCGCACCGTTCCACGTTGACAACGTCATGACGTGGAGATGTGGACAGGCATCAGTCTTAGGCCGTCGTAGTTAAACTACACACAAATGCCTGCCTTAGAATGAAAATCAGTATATATTATATATTCGAGTCAAAAATTTTCCGTGAAAGAATTATACTAACCCGAAAACTATTCTCAAAAGTTGAAACTACATTGCATTCTCGAATATCGCGTAGCACATTACATTCAGCTAACATTATTCTGTGGAGAGCAAAACAGATTTATAGCACGTAAATCTGTAAGGCTGTCGTGTTAATAATTTTAAAGTTGGTACTGGATTTGAGCAACCCTAAAGTTTCTCAATTTATATTCATATTTTAAACCTGACCAACTCCAGGGCTGTTTGCTTCATACTTTGAGTTGATACATACTCGATTTTATGCCGCCTTGGTGGAACTGTGACTTTGCGATTGGATCGCTTATATTGTAAACGTTTACATAATTATGCATGTTCTTGCTTGCAGAAATGAATGACATTTATTTAAAAAAACATATCCAAATTATTATTGGAACAAACATAGATTAAAACTTTTGTGTATGTTAATATTGCGCCAGTTTAATAACTGTGTCGTAGTTATTAGCGCCCACACCAGGAACGAAAGACAACTTAGTTCCATAACAAAAAATTAAGTTATACTTTAAGATAAAGTCTTATAGATATAAACATTGATTAATAATAATGGTAGAAGAGTTAGTGTGTGTGTGTGTGGAAGGGGGAGGGTGTGGAGGTGCGTGCGACTCTATGTGTGTGGGAGGGGTGCTAAAAAAGATACATGAAGACTAGAGACAAACTGCTAATCTAGATTAATTCAATCATCGAATCAGTTATGACTACATTTGAATCAGATTAGTTTATATAGCAACGTTTTAATATGGTTTACTTGTTTATAATAAGATTCGAAATATAACACAACATAATGTATAGGAATAACAACTGCTTTTAAAATTAATACAATTTTATTATTATCGTTGTATAAAATAATGATTAAAATATTTTCATTAAATCAATCTTTTTGTGCAAATGCATTTTTATTCCGTTTTACGAGTCCATTATTTTGAGTTTAAGACAAGTATGATAAATGACAAACAATTTAATATGTAATAAAATTATTATAATTCGTGGATAAATATTTCATACTGTAAAATAATACTCTCACCGTTCCTATAATAAAATGTAAAATTTTACATTTTCCATGAGGACACAAAGCCAGGCCATATCTGTATGGTAATGATTTTCCGTAATGATGTCTTTGAAGTATTGAGAGTGGAATTTCAAGCAGAGAACGATGCGGTATCGATTCAGGGAACACTTTTATTTGCATTTAACAGAGGAAGGGCGGGATTCCAACTTGTGTATTCTAATGAAAATACATGAAGAGTTTTTGTACATGAAGTTTTCGAAAGGTACAAATACTATGGAGGTATACGACTGAAATAGGACGTTATTGAATTATGCAGCACTTAATCAACTCAAGTACAGGATACAAAATTTAAACACACGTAATTTAATTTTGTTCAGAAATAAAGGTTATTTTTTTTAATGAACGTAAACAAAAACAAAACAGAACGTGGCGTAAACGCACCCACCTTACAGAATAAAAATAAGTCAAATATTCTGAGAGACGGTCAACGTCTTTAAAAAAAAACTACAACCAAAATCATTTCATCACTCACTACTGTGCCAATTAAGCAGTATTTTTTCAAACGACAAAAGGTATAAAGTAATCGTTATTACATGAATTATTCAAGAATAGGATTACTTGCTTCAACGAAACTCAATTCAAAGTTTACTGGCAATTTAAATGAAAATACTTTTCCCTTATTCTTAGATTTTCCCGCTTACAACTCTCTTTTTTCTTTTCTGTGAAGAGACTAAACATTGTTCGAATGGCGTAGCTGTTAAATTATTATTAAATGTTCTCTGGTTTTTATTTGATTTAATTGTTTAAGGAGAAAAATTAAGCGTTTTGTTATTGGACGACAATAGAGTGTAAGTGTTGCTTTTCTTTAAATTTTGATGGCAGACGTAGAATTGTTACATACATTCAGAGATGATCCGAAATAATTGGATGTAATAATGATGTCTACCGCAGTAGTGCCTGCTATTGCAATAAGCGGGGACTGAGTAAGGGCGGGGTGCTTTAACCATATATTACTGACTGGTAATAGTCAAAAATGGCGCTAACTGTCGTCAAATCAAAGAAATGGGTTGTTTCACAAAATCGCACGTCAAAAAGTTACTATTTTGTGTTGTAAAACAGCTACTTCAAACATCAAAATATTATGGAATCTCTTTTTGAATAACTTTAACTGACGGATTTTTATGTGAAACAACCCGTTACATTTAACGTACGTTCAATGTAACGGGTTGATACGATTTCATAATATCTTGATGTTTGAAGTAGCTGTCTAACAACACAAAATTACGTTGAGTGGTCGGTTATGGTAATAGTAACTTTTTGACGTACGATTTTGTGAAACAACCCATTTTTTGATTTGACGATAGTTAGCGTCATTTTTTACTATTACTGGTCAGTAATGTATAGTTGAAACAACCCGCTCTTAATGGTATCGGAACTGTTTTTTATTGACTTTCAAAGTTTTTATTTACATTTCTTGCTGCAATGTAATTTTTTTTTGTAGAAATGCCCCCACAAAAAATAGAAAGGAAAATATTAGGTAAGTTATGTTTTCTGTAGAAACCAACATATTTTTTAAGTCCACCTATGCTTGAAAGAGGGATGGAGCATCAAGATAAATCCCAGACGACAATCAAAACAAGAACTGTCTCGTTCACACGACGTTAAGCCAATCTAATATTTTTATGACCAGCCGAGATGTTATCTTTTAATAATACGTCTCGTGGTCTGGTCCAATGTTAAACGTTTTGTCTGTTTTTTATTGCTATAGTACATTATTATTGTTTTTTTTAGGATATAGGTATTTAAGAGTACACTAAAGATCACGTATTGTATTGTACATCTCCACACACTATGTGTTAATATAATAACACTGATTATCAAATAACAACTTTAATCTACTCGTTGTTTTGTTTTCTTTAAAACTAACTGACCATAAAGACGTTGTCCTGTCTCTATTTACCTACCTACCTACCCTACCAACTTACCTATACCTACCTACCCTACCAACTTACCTATACCTACCTACCCTACCCTACCTATACCTACCCACCCACCTACCTAGGTAGGTAGGTAATGCAAATATATCCAAGGAATATAAAAAGTTTCATACAAACTTTTATCCCCTATTTCACCCCCTTGGGGGTTGAGTTTTGAAAAATCCTTCCTTAGTGGATGCCTTCGTCATATGAGGAATAAAGTGTACGAAATTTTAAATTTTCTAGCCTTAAGGGTTTAGCCTGTGCGTTTATACATCAGTCAATCACTTTTGCCTTATATATACCATATAAATATATATGTATAACGTTATCTATAACTATATAGATAACGTTGCCTCACAATAGCAATTTCTCCTGCATCGTGGGTGCGTTTACAAACATATAAACTCACATAGTTACAAAAACAGTCATACCCGTAACATCTATCTCTCATCTAGGTCATACAAATATTTGTTCCGTAAATAGCAGCTTTTAACGAAATGTTTTTGAATATGTACACGGTATTAATAAGAAAAATAGATATTTTTGAACATATTTGTCTGTCTGTCTGTTTGTTCCGGCAAATCTCCGAAACGGCTGGTAATATTTTGACTCGACTTTCAACTGGCAGATAGTTGATGTTATCAAGAGTAACATTATTACCTACTTTTATAAAAAAAAAGAGTTCTGCGCAACAAAAACATAAAACCCAACAGATAATCCAAATTCGCTCAGACGAAGTAGCCGGCATCAGCTAGTTAAAGTAATAAACAAATATAATAAATACATTTTTATTTCTCAAAAACTTAAAATATTTTGGCAGTATAAATCCATACTAATATCATAAATACAAAAGTAAGTCTGTTTTTTACGCTTTCACGATGAAAAGGCTGAACTGATTTTAATGAAATTTGGCATGAAAATAGCTTGAACTGTGAGGAAGGGCATAGGCTACCTACTTTTTAATCCGCGACTTTATCTGCATCTGCGATAACCAACATTCACGCGGACAACGTCGCGGGTTAAAGCTAGTTTCTGATAAATGGATGTAGCCACTGCAACCAAACTAGGTAAAGCCTGTATTTCGGTTTTCAGTACCTTATCACTGGATTTTTAAACAAAACACAAAGAAAATATGTGAGTGATATGTGTGTGTGTGTGTGTGTGTGTATGTGTATGTGTGTGTATGTGTGTGTGAAGGGTGTATGTGAGTGTGTGTGTGTTTGTGAGTGTGTGTGTGTATAGGGTTTGTGAGCGTGTGTGTGCTTGAGCGTGCATGAGTGATAAAGATTAGTATTCGATTTTTACACCATAAGACCTCTTGAGAAATCTAGGGCCTGTTATTCTTAGAAAGATACTCAGACTACTTGATAATAATGTACACTTGCTCTTTATATCATAAGTATTAGACACTGACTAGGCATTTAATATAATATGTAATACCTATTACGCCCTTTTCTCTCCTTTCCAATTATATCCACGAACTAATTAATCTCAGAAGCAGTAACCGACGACCGGTTACCTGTACCGCAACATGGACAATTATTTATTATCAGCTGTGGTTGGCATTAGCGAGTTTTTTTCCGTTTTTCCGCTCTTCCTCATTTGCCCGCAACCGTGACGGATGCCCATAGCAATTAGTGCCCGGAAATTACACAAGAAAACACGGGCAATCCATCACCTGAAAAAATAAAGCTCAGAAATCTGCGTTGCCCGCACACAGCTTCTACAAAACGTCATTCAAGCAACCATGACTCAGCTTATTTAGCTAACGTTATGAGAAAGAAGGTATTTTGTTCTAGGGATGGAGTCGTTTATCATTTTTGGTTTTTAATATTGTGGGTTTTTAAATATAGGTAACGAGTTAGATCTATATAAAGCTTTAGGGGCCGTTACAGTTAAAATTTTATAATTCAGGAGCTTTGTTTCAAGCTTAGTTTTGGCCTAATCTAACCTCTCCCAGGTGGTTTGTATGAGTTTGCGTTCAAAGTGTACGCTATAGTTTGTAATTATATTACTTATACACATTACTAATAATGTCCTTCTTAGTAGTTCTTAGTTTAATTTCAATCAGCTATAAAATCAAATCCGTACCCGCAGACACATTTTCTCACAATCCTCAATGACTCAACACAAACAAAACCAACTTAACACTACAAAAAAAAGCCCAATTTTCTCAATTTAATGGCTGCCATAGACGTATTGGCAGAAACGCCAACGTCTCCGGAAATCACGTGTAAAATCTCCATTAAGAACACCTCCGTTCGGCGATTGATCTGGGATGAGCAGCCATCCATCGGACACGGCCCATAGCCGGAACTCGTGACCCGAATACCGGATAACCCGAAACGTTTTAGCTGGGGTACAAGCGATGAGCGAACCTTTAGTGGAAGTAAGGATAATGCAAGAAATAAGGTAGAAGTAAACTAGAAGACAATCGTTGTCTTGGATCTAAAAACCTGGTATTATAATATTATTCTGATTTGTTCGTGTTTAGAACGAATTAACTGCAATGCTATTCTGTTACAATCTCCCTCGGTGAACACCTAGGTGAAGAGGGCTGTCATCCGTCTCGAAGCTAGGGATTGACAAAGCAGACGGAAGGAATACAGCTTACTTACCTAGGTGAAGTGAGCTGTTTTGCTGTGTGTGTGTGATCTCCCTCTCTCCCTCTCTGGGAGATTGTAACAGAATAGACATACTGGTCAACTATCATAAATAAAAGTGAAGTGCTTGTAGAGAGAGTAGGAGCTACGCCGTAGCTACAGCGTAGCGAAACATGCGTGTCGTAGCCATATGGATTTTTGCTGTTTCTACACCGATTTGAATACGTGTTGTTAATCCTACTTAATTATGAATAATATATGGATTCAGTTAAATAATGAATCTAAGTTCTTTAAAGTATTTTACGATATATATATCTTTACTAATATTATAAAGCTGAAGAGTTTGTTTGTTTGTATGTTTGTTTGGTTGAACGCGCTAATCTCAGGATCTACTGGTTCGAATTGAAAAAATATTTTTGTGTTGGATAGTCCATTTATCGAGGAAGGCTATAGGCCCATGCGAAGCTGGGTCGAGTCGCTAGTAGGAGATAAAAAGGTACGATATTTTTTCATATTGCACTCAATATAGTTGTCGCTATAATATCTCAACTTGTACCAATCCCCATCATTGCAAGGCTTCTTCACAAGGTTGACGACGGGTAATTTTTTGAATGATGTCCCAATTTCGCTGTTTACTTTTTATCTTTATGTTGCGATGTGTTTTCACGCAATAAAGTCAATTTTATGAGGTTTCTAAAAAGATGTTAGTAGTTACTATTTTTTGGTAGCACAGCAAAATAACTTTGTAACTGCGATATTATTTTAAGAACAATTTTTGATATAGATTTAACGATAATACACATTTTGAAAGTAAATTCCAAGTGAGCAGTAATGCCAATCTAGGCTAATACCAATGTTGTTCAAGTACATACATAACAATTCCTGTAAGTTAATTAATTACAAATTTATTCAGTCGTCGAATTTTACACTCAATCAATTTTAATTAAGTTTAAGTTTCACCTAAAATTAAAATATTAAAACATTTTACTAAAGTTCGCGTCGGAATAAATTCACTTGTTGATGAGTTATAAAGACGAAGACAAACATAACACGTAGGTATGTATAGTCACGAGCATAAATATGTATACAGATTGCAAAATTCAAACGCAATTTTACGAAATAGATAAAACCTATTATATAGTAGTTTGGGATAAAAAATACCATATTCGTAACCCCATAACATTTCAATCAATAGTTTAGGAGAAAATGCGTTTAAAATGAGACCAACTGTTTACATGTTTCTGCTCGTGACTGAACATAACAAATATTCCTTAATGATGTGAAATTCACACTGAATTTAATTTAACTTGACACAACTACAAAAGCTATGAGCAATTTAAGACTATTTCTATGAGCAATGATAACACAGCTGCTGGTGCGCACCTAAAGTGGTCCGGTCTGTATTGATGCAGAAATAATACCTAGTTAGCCAAGACGCAACTCAGAATTTTAGATTACGAAAAATACGCGCTGAGTCGTCGACTTGCGGACACCAGCCCGTTATACTACTACTACTACTAAGGAGTAACTAAGTTTAATTATACAGGGTGATTTTTTAGTCACCGTCCAAAATTTTCAAGGTGATAAATACCCGTGAAATTGAACAACTTTCTCCAAGGAACATGGGTCAAAATCAGACCTCCTATACAAAATCGATCAGCTGACTATTGATTTTGCATGGAACGTCCGATTTTTTTTTCATGTTTTGACCCATGTTCCTTGGAGAAAGTTGTTCAATTTCACGGGTATTATCACCCTGAAAAATTTGGACGGTGACTGAAAAATCACCCTGTATAATGGGTGCAAAAATTATTTAATTCGCTATTTAGTAATAAATAAAAGAAAAGCTAATGGTTAAAAATTGTTACGACTTTATAAATTATTTTTTCAGGTTCCACCATCTTCATCTTCTTTTATTCTCTCTTTTCATCCTACTGAACTCTTATAATTAAGATTAAAACAATATTTTATAGCAATAAAGAAACGTATGAGCGCTCTCGGCATTATATTTATCTCGGGAGAAACAAATTGACTGCTTCATGAACCGTAAACAACTGATCCCCTCAAGAAAAATCTTCAGTCAATTGGAACATACGATACCGTGTGATATATTCTCATTAACACGTTCCTATCAATATATAAATAAATAGGTAATATTGAAAGGGGTGAGTTATGCGTTTAGATATAGGTAAGATTTAGCTATTTGAGATAGAACTTTAAGTTAATAACACTAAGGGTCTGTTTCACTAGCGTCGAACAAGTTCCGATTATATTTATAACTAGATTAACCTTAAGGTCTAATTTTTATTGTAACACTACATTAACTTGCTTGACGGTGCAAATAAACTATTTTTATATTACTTTTTAGCAGATAATTTCCTACAAATTCTGCTTCATTGTTTTTTCATAATTGGTGAGTAGTGTCTATTCAGAGGAAAAGCACGTAAAGTGGTTCATCCAGGCTGTCATTCGTAGATCTTTGACAGACTTTAGGGGTAGTCAGAAGCCTACTGACAACCAGTCTTACCAAGGTACCGTGTTACCTAGTAACTGAATGTTGGAGATCTGATAGGCAGTAGCTCTTTGTAAAACATTAGTATTCAGCTGTATCCGGTTAAACTAAAAGCCGATCCGAAAATAGTTGGAAAAAGGTTAGGCAGATGATTGTCTCTTTTATCATTAAACGAAACGTGAGTATTGCCGCGTATTTTTTTGATCGCAGGAACGCGACGGGCGGCGTGTCATACTGTGGACTTCCTTGAAAAAGGTGGCCGTATGCCATCGAAACTAGTCGGACGAACACGACTTCATTCACGATGAGTTACTCCGCGTCTCTCAGTCTAAAAGATGATTGTCTATTCAGAGGTGATGGAACGAGTACTATATGTCAGAAACGTGTGGGTCAAAAACACATAAAAATTATTTGCTAAAAATGTTTGGTGCAATCTAATATTGATATTGATCGCCTCAAAACATAATCGAATTTATGATGAACAATCGATCAACGAACGACAGATATACATTTTAAAAACTGACTGCATGGATTGGTCTGTTAATTCCATTCATACCGACAGACCATGCACCAAACCATTGAATTTATCGGTCGATCGTAGTCACGGAATAATAAAAACAAGTTTTAACGTGATCGTAATTTAGCTGCATCTCTACTGGGTATTATTGGGTGTGGATAGGTTTTTGGTATTATATCAGAATTCATACTTATATTATAAAATGCGAAAATGAATTTGTTTGTTTGTAACACTTTCACGGCTAAACTACTGAACAATTTTATGAAATTTGGTACAGAATAAGTTTGAAAGAAGGGAAAATGGCTAATTATTAATTCGCGACTTCATCTGTATCTGCGATAACTAACCGCTATTTACGCGCGCGAAGTCGCGGGCAAAAGTAGCAAATTATAAACCACTTGCAGTTTATCTTCTTCTTCTAATATATAAAAAATTCGTGTCATAGTATTTCTTATCGAACCCTCCGATTTTTTTTTGTGTCAAAAAAATATTAAGAAATCAGTCAAGCCGTTTCGGAGGTTGGTCGTAGGCTATTACTTTTTTATTTTTTATTTATATGGCAAAACAACGTTTTCCAGTTTGTCAGTTAGTGTTAAAATAAAACATTGAAAGGTTTTTCATGTAACTCGTGAGCAAGTTATAATATTTTCAAGGGATTAATTAATATAAAAATAAAAATTAGGAAAAGGTTCATCTCCAAAATGATGTCAAAATCGCAAGTCTGTTTGAGCATGTAGATGGGTAGGTAATTCATTTGAAACGTCCCCAAACTTTGCGGGGTAACCTCAGAGCTATTTTAATGATTAATGTGCTAAGCGACAATACGAATCCTCGGCGGTTATCCAACCCGAACAAAGAAAGGGCACATCTATTCATATATCACATGCAGACTTGACCCTTCCTTCACCGCAGATTAAAGAAATATGGCAGCTGGAAATGTCAAACTGTTTAAGAAAGTTTAAATTCTTATTTCATTTGCATAGAAAGCTGTATTTGTTAATTTATCTCCTGCAACTTAATAGTCTTCTAAAATATTGATATATAAATATTCATACGATTTCAAATAAATATGCTTTTAGTGGTTTTTAATTTTGAACTAATATACATTCTGTCAAGAAAGTACCGGGAATTATTCAATAAAAAAAAAGATGTATAATATCTAAATTTATTGTATCGCATTTAAAGTAAGTCCATTCCGTAATAACACACTAACTAATGCCAACGAATAACCCAATAATCAAAACATTTTTTAGACGTATTTTTTGGAGTCGACTTTAGTAGCTGCCGCGAATTTTCTTTTACGTCATCTTTTTCCAGTTAGAAGGCGCCATTCCGATTCGTGCTGACTGTTTTGCATGCCAAACTCGTAAACCCATGTCTCATCACTAGTAACAATGTGTTTATGAATGTGGGGTCGGAATTAACTCTTTCTAACACGTCTTCGGCAATGTTTACGTTTTTTATATTAAACAGTTAGCTGTTATTTAACAGTTTAACTTATCCATGCACAAAACGTTTAAATCTTCAAAATAATAAAAACATCTAAAGACTTTATATCTTTGTAATTAAATAGTAACCTTTCTGTCACTGTCTTCTAAAACTTATATTGAAAAGTCCGCCTCATTCTGCCAATGTTTTGTACTACTTGTTTCGTGCCCAAAGGTTTTATTTAAACTTCGACTATTTCTCTAATGGAAAGTGTGTATGTGATTACATGTTTCTATGGAATCTAGTCGCGTGGGATGAGATGAGAGAGGGAACTAATGAACCTTTTGCCAGAAGCTATTCTCGAAAGCTCCATTGGTTTCCTTATTCCACGTACGCTGCCTTCTTCTGTAAATACCATTAAGTAAATACATTTTCTTTAAATCTGTCCGCTTCCGAGAATATTCGATAATGGTTTTCAATGAAATAATATGATTCCGCAAAGCTGATAAAATTTCCGTGTTTCGAAACTGACAGCATTTTTTCATTAGTCCTCAATGCAAAACCTATCACTCTACTTAAATCAACCTTTCACTATATTAGTAAGGTACTCAAGAAATATTTATCAAATAAAGAATTAGAAAGGAACAACATATGTACGTATTATTTAACAAACGACCTAATAATCAAATGTTGCTATTACTTTAAAATGTATTGCGGCGATATAGTTTTGACATCGTCTTAAAGCTAAAGGACGATTGAATATTATAAGCACAGATTATCAAACAAAAGGCAGATAGACCGTGCGGAACACTGCGAGTGAAGCCACAAAAGCAAATACAAATTCAATAACGAATACGTACAATCTCGTGATTGTATTCGCTTTTGAATTTTTATTTGTATTAGTATTTGTTGTTTTTTAACAGTGCTTCGCTTCGTGCTTTACTGACTCATGTTAGTACAGCGCGATGCGAATTGTAGGTATTCGTTTTTAATTTTTATTTGCTTTTGTGGCTTCACTCGCCGTGCTCCACACGGTCTAACTGCCTTTTGTTGGATAATCTGAGATTATAAGTTAAACATCATAAATTAAAAAATGGCAGCCATTAGCATCATAATATTTGTTCTAACAATCGTTTAAATTGCAACTACATTTTGAAAAATATCTCTATTTTTCTAACTTTCGATATTATTCCACTGAAATTGTCTGGAAAGAAGGTAGTGCTAAAGTTTTGAACAAAGGTAAAGAGTTCGACGCCTGCAGACATAGAATAAACAATGTGAAACACAATTCAACCGCAAGTTGGAGTTTATTTTGAGCTGAAACTGTTCGGTAAACTATTGTTATAACAGCTGAGACTTGGTTATGTATGTGAGTCGTCATTTCCCAGTAGGGTAAATATGCGCAAGACGACAGAATTCACGCTTGAATCGAGGAAATTATCAATGAAGAACATGTCGTGTAGAACAAATGACAAAATGAAGGTGCATTTTATTATGTTTTACCAAGTTATAAGTTGAATTTTATTATTTATTAGCGACCAGCCCTGGCTCGAAAAGGGTAAAACTAATAAATTTTAGCCTTCATAGATATTTCTTTTTTCTATGGCAATGGTGAAAATCATATGAAAATCCGTTTGTAATAGGGACGGTCCGGACCTTTTATCCTTACTTCCATACTTTATTAATTATTAATATTAATGCGAAAGTAACTCTGTCTGTTACGCTTTCATTATTAAACGGCTGAACAGATTTTAATGAAATTTGACATAACGACAGCTTGAACCCTGGGGAAGGATATTGGCTACTTTTTAACCGACTTCAAAAAATAGGAGGTTATCAATTCGAATGCTTATATATTTTTTTTTATGTATCTTCGGGCATAACTCTGTCATATATAGACGGATTTGCAAAATTCTTTTTCTTTTATTCGAAAGGAGTTTATTCCGAAATGGTGGCATATAAATTTTACCAAAATTGATCCAGCCCTTTTTGAGAAAATCAACAAAATCCCAAAAAAATACTTAGACGACGTTTTAGTTTCTTCAATTTTTGGAGGACTTACAATCTCTTTTAAGTGTGTCACCGTTTCTTAATGGATTTGGATAAGACAATACTAAAAAGCGAAAAATAAAAAGCTATTTCAAAAAAAAGAAAACCGCCTTCAAAAACTAAAAAGTGATAAATAACTTTAACACAGAACACACATTACTTTACTTTCGGAAGGCGGTGGCGGTGGCTTTGTGTTTGTTATTTTGTATTGCCACCGCCTTCCGAAAGTAAAGTAATGTGTGAAGGCGGTTTTCTTTTTTTTGAAAAAGCTTTTTAATCCGCGACTTCGTCTGCATCCGCGAAAACCAACATTCACGCTGACGAAGTCGCGGGCAAAAGCTAATTTATAATACATAGTGATTTCAATCAAAAAGCAATACTCGAATCTACTGTTTTAGAGGTTTTTTTTTATGTGATTAGAGGCACTCCATTCTAACTATGAAGTGAAACAATTAATTACTTATTTACAGATATAAAATGTTTTTCAGGGTCCATCTTGAAATTGAAACAGTTTTTCTTTCAAATTAACCAACACATTTAAACAATGCAATTCCATTTTAATTTAACGTCTGAATTTCTAAAATGTCGTAATGAACGTGTTTCTACATCAAAATATCCATTTGTAGTTTTAGCTGTTTTGGTCTAAACAAGCCGTTGTGCTGCGGTCGCCGCCGAGTACGTTAGCCTGCGGCCGAATTCTGTTGAAAACGAACTCTAATGTTCTGCTTTGTGCGAAATTAACGAAACAAGCGAATGTTAATGTTATGCCAGCGCTGTTTTAGTGGCACGATTTAAAAGGTATTTACTATGTAATGGGTTGTGTACAAGGAAAATGGGAACTATTTTTAGTTCTGGGTAATGGGGTTGTACTTGAAAATAAGAGTTTTGTGTGAGTATTTTCATTTTATTGTGTGTTTACATGTCACTGTTGGCGTAATGAGCGCTTCAAAAGTTATATTGTGTAATATTTTCCACAATATAACTTCTGGAGCGCTCATTACGTCTCATTTTATTGTTTGTTTCACAAAACAAATTCTACTAATCCCATAGAAGCAACATTTGAGCGTAAAACAATTTTATTATAATCTTTCATAAACAATTTCGTACAGCAAAATTTAATTTCTATAAAGTCTCATATTCCGGTTATCACGCTAGAAATTACACAAGTAATCTTAAATGTCGCACATTATATTTTTTAATTAACCTAAGCCATTAAAACACAATGAAAATAAAAATAAAACTGAGTAAACATTTAAAAAAACGGCAACCTTTTTGCGATGATGAAATTAACCTTAACAGAGGAGAACTGGACGGGTTGAAAGCTGATAAAAGGTGTACAGAAAAACCACTCCACCCACATTCTGTTTCCATAAATTATAAGAAAAAAAATGTTTATTGTTTGGTGAACTTTGATTATATACTTGTCTAGATGACACATTGGCCATACCAAACGGCTCAAAAAAAGTCTACTAAATTTGGTAGACTCGCTTCTCACCTGCGTCAGTGTCATTTTAATTACGTAAAGATAATGTGCTCTCGAAAAAGTTCGAATTATGCCGGTTTTTACTGTCAAATTTTGTCGCAATTATGTGGGAAAACCGTATAATAACACAAAGATCACTTTTCATTGATAAGTTTTGTTATTGAACCACTATTTTTGAAGAAAACGTGATATTTTATTCGATACCTTGTAGGGTATTGTGATTAGCCTGTGTTGCCAGTTTATTACTAGGGAGATTTGACGAAACTATGGGAACTATGGGTGGCTAGGGGATTATTAATTATTATTCTTCGTAAATCATGCAATATAGTTAGTAGTTGTATTCAGGCAAATAAATCAAACAAAATATTAAAATGTCATAAATCAGTTAGGGTTCGAGATGGGTTTCGAGGAGAGTATTGTATATGCTTCGTATGTAATTAGAGACTCTGCTTATAAACAGATATCTTAAAATAATTAGTCAGTTTGACAGTCATACTTATTACAAACATATCGTATTTTGATCTATAAATTAGGTACAGTATTTCTTTTTCACTGTGTTTTTTTTTGTAACTATAGTCAATAAAATACTAATCGACCAAATATAACTTTATTTAACGTATTTTGTGTAACCATCTTGTTAATTAATGGAAGAAAGGTAAGCTAATAATTTGGAGTAGGCATCCCTAAGCACGCACACTTTGACAGTTTTACTAAAATACGTACACGGGCGGTACTCACACAAGTCGCGCAAATGGAGACGGTTGTTGCGCGTCGTTTGTTTGCATTGCTCTATCTAGACAGATATATAATCAAAGATAGTGAAGTAGGTACCTCGTACCCAGTTTTGAATTGTAGTAGTGGACGATAGTGTACAATTAAGCGTGCAAAAAAACATGGAACCTAGAAACGATGAATCGCATCAAAGTCTATACTAATATCATAAAGCTGAAGAGTTTGTTTGTTTGTTTGGTTGAACGCGCTAATCTCAGGATCTACTGGTTCAAAATAAAAAATTATTTTTGTGTTGGATAGTCCATTTATCGAGGAAGGCTATAGGCCCAGGCGAAGCCGGGTCGGATCGCTAGTTAAATTATAATATAACTACTTATATTTTATCGTTTTGGCTAGTCAAATATATAGAATAAAATAATAATAATACCAGCCAATACTGTCCCACTGCAGGGCAAAGGCCTCTTCTCATACAGAGGCAATGCGAGATGGCAATGGCGATCAATGCTCGTGCTTTACAAGCATTGATCACCACGCTTGCTCAAGGCGGATAGGCGATTTCAGACTAATATCAATTATAAGTCCAGGTTTCCTCACGATGTTTTCCTTCACCGATGTCAGTGATGTCCAACATAAACTTAGAAAGTACATACCTATGAATTGAAAAAGTCCACCAAACCAAGACCAATATTGGTCAAATAATGCAAAGTCAAAAAGCAAAAATAACAGGAAAATTGTGCCTACCGTTTCTTTAAACAGTTTTGGTGGGTGAATGTTCGCAATGATCATCGATGTGTAATAATTGTCTAGCACTGCAATGTGCAGATCCGAGACACTTCATGAATCTCATGATACTTGCTCATTGAACGCTCGTTATTATTACTTTCTGGGTTTGCGAAAGCATTTGCGCACATTTCTTTGTGTGGACATTCTGTAAGTTATTTACTGCATGCCTGAAACCGCCTGAAGCGTAGTACATGTCAATACATTTTACTCGGCAGAGCACATCAAAAGGTTTATTTTACAGTGGCCTGTTTTTTGTGCCTGTAATTGAATGGCCAAGTTTACGATCGACCAAAAATATTTACTGTTGAAACTAAAGTAAATAGTGTGGGATGCGCACTGTTGCTGTTTTTTTAAACTGGCATGAAAGTAAATAAAATTCGTATTATTTGTTTGTCGGGACTCTCATGCTACATAGGTATGTATTTATGTTTGTTGTATTTCAGCGCATTTTCCGATAATTGTTTTGAATATTTTTTTACGAAGTGGCTGGAAAAGAGTTTAAAGGTCACTGGGCACCATGGTATACTATACCCAAAATTTACAGATAATAAATATGGTGGCATAAACAGTCTCTGGTTTACAATAAAATGGGTTGCATTAGTGTGGGTATTGTCTTTCTGGCCAAAACAAGCTAACCCTATATTGATTTTAATTTATCCGTCAGGGACCCGCAGCTATCCACAATACTAGGAGGTTTTCTAAACATAATCCTTTTTTTTCGTTTCGGGGCGGAAAATCCTCATGGACGTTCTCCGTCCTGGGCGGGCGGAGGGGTCTGTCAGACTCTTACTATTTAAAAACCACCCCAGTGTTCCATCTCACACCTACGTCGGGGGTCGCGGGAACTGGAGATACTTCCGCAACCCCCGACTGTTATGGGTAGTCAGAAGCTAGAAAAAATTACAAACAGTCTTAGCAAGGAGTATCGTGTTACCCAGCAACTGGGTTGTGGAGGTCAGATAGGTAGTCGCTTCATATATTATACTGGTATTAAGCTGCCTGTTAGACTAGAAGACGATCCCAATATAGTTGGGAAAAGGATAGGTTGATGATGATGATTCATAATTGAGAGTGTCGTGTAAGGATACCTCGGATATCTCGTATCTCGGGGGGCATAATTTTAAAATTAAAATCTCGTATGTTATTGTACGCCCTTTGACCTTTATTTTAGATAATTATACCTAATGAACGTTTACGTGTGTACTGTTAAAACAATAAGGACTTTAGGAAATATTATCATATTTTTTTTTTTGTACTAATGAAACTAACAATTATTATTAGATAATTATTTTAACATTATGATTACTTTGATTATTATTATTTTGCCAACCAGTATTTACGAGATCTGAAAATTATCATTACGTTAGTTGTGTGTGTTATAAAACAATGTTATCTCTATTTACCGTAGGTATCCTCATTTCATTAGATCCGTACATTTCGAGGCCTGCGTTTAATTTAAGCCGACAAACTTCATTACAGACAACGATTCTCTCGCAAACTTTCTTAATCTATTTCTATTCTTAGTTTTCTCATAAACGTGAAAAACAACATGTGGTATATGATTTACCACTAGCTAAAATTACTAGTAATCCCACGAAGGTATTGCGTATATACTTACTTGTTTCGGTCAACAGGTGTCATTGCAAATCACATATCAGTGATACAGTAGGTAGAGGTAAACAGAAGGAATAAGATCGTGTACTTTCCAATATACAATGTGGGACCACTACCTGTAGGTCATACAAATATTATTTGTTCCGTTCAGAAACCGAACCTGCGACACGCAGTGCAGCGGCCAATCGCTCAACCACTGCGCCAACCGTGTAGGTACTTATGTTTGTGCTAACCTTACTTGTATTGTTCTTATGTAGAAAAAAAGAAACAAATAACTCAATTGACTTCTGAAAGTATAATTTATCTATCTATCTTCCGTATTTCCACAGCGACATTTAAAGTAAACTCGTAACGGGTACGAAGCAAGTATTTAAAGAAACATTAGCTATGGGTAAGTTTGGTCATTAGACCTTTAGCCAGCGGTCGGCCGAGCCTCCTAATAAGAATTGTTTTTATTATTAATGTTGTTGTCTATTAGGAAGTATATTAAAATGTTACTGTACCTATGTTATTTTGTGGATAAAATAAATAAAGTATTTGTTTTCCTCAACAAAAACAAAAATGGGCATGATAAATATAGGTAAGTTATTGCTTATGTATATCAATGATCCCTACTTATCCTATTCATAGTGAAAGTTTAAAATCAAATCTATTTTTTTATTCTGCATTTATTTTAGGGACTTTTACGCACAGCGTATGCTAGTCCCGTCGTAAACCAAATCTTACAATCTACTACTTTCCAAATGTTCCAGTTGATTTTCCCCATTGTTTAATTTCATGCAAGCATGTCACGGTAAAATACTAGTATTACAGTCGAAATAAAAATCGTGTTAGCTGACACAAACAAACCTCGGAGTTTCCGAGGAACATTAAAAAGTTTTGAATACTTTTTTGCTTCATCACTGTAATGTTTTAAGTTTAGTTCTTTTAAGCCTCTTGGGTGTAATTTAGACTTCTCGCTGTTTTTGAAACACGAACATATTTTTCTGCAACGAGGACAAAAACAAACGTGCCTTTATGTTATCTCTGTTTATTTGTTTTTTTAGCAAGACCCATTATTAAAGCAATATTTTGCTATTGTGTCATGTTTTTAAATAGGTAGCTGCTTATAAATAATACCTACTCAAGAATATACGGAAATATAATGTAGGTCTTTAATAATATCGACACCATAATTAATATAAATAGGTAGGTCAATGCATAACGAATCAACAGTACCTAACCAATGATCCCTATAATTATTCAGATTCCCAAACACTACATTAGCCTCAACAAAATCCATTCACTCATGAAAAATGGAATCGATATTTTTAATTCAATCAAAAATTCGAAATGGAATCGCAATTGAAATTCTAAACCGTTTCCCGATCAATCATTCGTCTATTACCTGTCAAGGTTGTCATCGAGCGCTTTATGATACTATAATGACAGAGTGGCAACCCTAATGGGCCTTCATTAAGGTAACAAATATTAATGGAAGCCTTTTGTGACGGCTAGACTATATGAAGTGATTTTATTGGTGGCCAGGATTTTTGTTTTATTTTTAAATTGTTTTTAGTTTCTTTTTCTTAGGAACGGTTCAAATTCGACTATGGAAAAGAATAGCATTTTTTAAATTTAAATGGTTTTGTACATTGATGTGCGTTTGACTCATCGCAAAAATGGTATTTTTCACACGCCATTTCCTTTGATTTTAACGTATACAAATCAGAATAAATTCATATAAGATTGAGTTACTTATTGAAAAAAAAAAACATAATATTTGTAACATGCTTTAACTTAATTTGCCCCAACATAAATTCATGATAATTTCAGCTATTAATGATGAATAACCACATATAATTAGAACCTACTTAGCGTCCGCCATATAGTTTCTGAGGCATTATAAATCAATCGTTCGGACAGTTAATTTTGCCGAACAATAACTTTTCGCACCTTTTCTTTTCTTTTCAGATATCTTTCATTGTTACAAAGATAAAGGAAAAGCGTTTGTTATTATAAAATATAATCACACCTCTGGGCTTTTTCGTTGGCTGAATCATTCATAAATCATAAAATTGTAATCGTGATGAAATAAAACAGTTACTGTTCCTATTTCTCAAAGGGGACTTTTGAAATATTTAAAAATCTTTCTTATTTGTCGAGTAACAAAATGGAATGAAATCGGATGATTCAGAGTAGAATGCTAAAATAAGTTATAACATGAAATTGTAACAAAATAATGGTATTTTTATCACAAGTCATTTAATTTTCATTTGTGTTTTTTTTAATTATCATATAGTATAACATAACAAATTTAAAATATCCTAAAAAATATCTTTCTTTCTTTCTTTTTTTATAAAAAACGTTGCGCCATACTAGGGATTACTCTTGTGTTGTGGGTGCATTTACACACATACAAACTCACATACACAAACAGCCAGACCCGGAACAACTATCTGTAAGCTATACAAATACTGTTCCGTGCGGGAATCGAACCCGCGACACGCAGCGCAGCAGTCAATCGCTCAACCACTGCGCCACCCGTGCCGAATGCGTGCCGTGCCGTGCGTGGTGAATGCTTAGTTCCTTTTTTCAGCAACACAAAAGTTAAAAAGTATTAACTTTTTACCAAAAGTAGTTGCCTTAATCTATGTTCTGTATAAAATATAAATTCTATGGAAGTAGCTAAATAAGTAGGTATATACGTATGTAGGTGGATGAAACATCCGTCACGTTGGTCGGCAAACGGCTAAAAGCTTAGCTACTTTTTGAAGTTTTTCACAAATTCCTCGCGTTTTGTAAGAAAGAATGCTTAAAATGTCGGCATCAGCATTTCGCGGGGAACCGTGACCTCATTTCAAAAACTTTTCCCTTCAAGTAAGATTGATGTTTGTACAAAAAATTACTTACGCCAAAAAAAAAACGAATGAAACTTTGGACTTAGCGGGTTTTACGGCGATGGATATTAAGGTATGCTTTCTTTTTTAAACAATTCCGACAATTTTTTTGACAAAGCGCAGTGTCGAGAATTTTTCTGTGCTCAAACTTTTTTCGTCCAGTTGAAAAATGTAAAGCATTTGAAAAGCTTTTGAAAACAAATGAATGTCAGGTACCTATATTTTATTGTCCTTATTACTTTTCCATTTTCAAACATTCTTTCATACACCTCCCTAAAACTGGTACTTATACCTACCAAACAGTATTTATTTTTACTACTCCTTATATACGAGAAAAAGACAGCATACATATCGCAGACCGCCAGAAATACCCGATAAATAAACAAAACACAACCAAAAAATGTTCCAATTTAACAAAACACCAAGTTGTTTCATGTTCAGCACATCACGTAGACCAGCACGGGGGTAATTCGATGATATTAGGCGACAGATGTTTTCTCGTGTATTTTTCAATCTCACCCCGCCTCGAGCGATTTATGCCTCGCCTCTTTATAAATGACCTGCGTGGCCGAAATGAGATATAGAAATAGCGTTGCGATATTGGCACCGAATATTTCGTGGCTGAAAAGGGGGCTGAATTTCATCTTATTATACCTACCTAATAATGTTTACAGAGGGAATCTTTTGGAACAAAATGGTTGGAAAGTAGCCTTTCAAGTACTCGTGTATTATACACAAGTACTTGAAATAGTAATTCATTTACAGTAATAATTACTGTCAATGCTAAGACGGGTCTTCATAGTTGCTACACAGTTTTTTTTTTCTTATCATAGTTTCCATTGTGTAACTATGGCAACGCTTAAATGTTAAAAAAAATTTTTTTACTTTCCGTTTACGGATCTACATTATTTTAACAGCCTTCTACTTGTGGCAATATACCTATCTAATGAGGTCTGGTAGGTAATAAAAGTGTTTAAAATCCATTCCTTATAATTTATTAACAACCACATAAATGAATCAATCCTCAGAAAAACAAACAGATACAATATTTCCACCCCTATCAAAACTCATTACCATCACAGAATCACGCCAACTGAATTTAAAAAGCAAAAATACGTAACACAATCGAATTCGCTGATACAATCACAGAGCTTGGCAGAAACCCTTTGTATTGCGGATTGATGGCAAAAGATACCGCGATCACAAAGACATGGAGAATGGATCCGATCTCAGCTCGGACAACGATCTATCAATTTGTTTAATTGGATTCTTTTCAATGTTATTTTCTCTTTCTTTTCTGTTTGAAAACAGGTTTGTTGAGGTTTAATGTTATTCTTTTTGTGTCGTTTTGTTCCTTGGATTATGTTTGAACTTAGAATGGTTAGTGGGGTAAGGATCTTAAGACTTATAGTAAACTAGCTTCTGCCTGCCTGATTTAGGAACTATATTATTCCTAAATATAAACGGGATAATTTTTTCAAAGGTAAAACAATATCCATGTGTGTAACTTCGGATAATTCCGTTCAACCGCTTAGTAGTAGTAGTATGACAGGCTGGTGTCAGCAACTACACGTCTCAGCGCGTATTTTGCATACAACCGCTTAAACGTCAAAGAATAACAAACGTCCATCCTCACAAACATTCGCGTTTATAATAGTAGTATGATAATAGGAAGATGGACAAGATAGATTTATCTACCTGTTTGCAAGAGTAAAAAGCTTTTTTTACAAAAAACACAATCGCCTACAAAAACTTAAAAGTGATAAATAACTTTAGCACTGAACACACGTGACTTTAGTTTCGGAAGTCGGTGGCAATACAAAATAACAAACAGAACAAAGCCACCGACTTCCAAAACTAAAGTCATGTAGATCTGTGCTAAACTAAAGTTATTTATCACTTTTGAGCTTTTGAAAGCGGTTGTCTTTTTTGTAAAAAAGCTTTTTATTTTTCGCTTTTTAGTACCTTCTTGTCATCCAAATCCATTAAGAAACGGCAACACAGTTAAAACAGAGATTGAAAGTACACCAAAGATTAGAGACACTAAGTCGTTTTCTATGTACATTTCTTTGGATTTTGGTTGATTATTCAAAAAGTGCTAAATCATTTTCGATAAAATTTATATGGGACCTGAGGTATACCCTATCCATACAAAAAAAAACAAAATCGACTCACATTTGCCGGAGAAATCGCGTAACGAACTTACAAAAAAAAACTTACAGTCAAATTGAGAACCTCCTTCTTTTTGAAGTCGGTTGAAAATACAAAATATATACTTGGTCGCGATAACATATCTACATAATTTAAGATCAAATTCCATTTCATTTTATCGTAATATTTATGAACCCCATCAAAATTCAAACCTTACATTTTGTCGCACCGCAAAAACACGTCTAAATTAGGCTCACGTCCCCATCGAAATAGTCAGCAAAAAACCATTGCCGTCATACATTGAAATACTGGCGGTAGAAACGAGCTGAATTCAAGCGTAACTGAAAAATGTGTAACACCTTGCACTGTTTCCGAACGGTTATCTCACAGCCTAGTCAGTTCGACGACATTTGTTAAAAATGTTTTGAGAGTGAAAAGGGGGAAAATATCGACGATCAGATACGTATAGGTAGGTATATGAATTTCTTGGTACTTTTGAAGGTACTGGATTGCGTTTAATTTTTGCGGGTGTCTTGTTGGTGCCTAGAGTGTATCGATATGCAATTGATTAATAATTTTAGATAGGAAAAACCTTACAATGTCTTGTCTGTCAAATGGCATTAACGCCGTTAGGTTTTTAAGAAGTGCGGTTATGAATTAAATTAATAGTAACATGCTACCTAGATTCATAATGTCTGTTTTCATGATGCAAACACATTTGCCATGTGAAACTTAAATCTTATGTTGGGGACGATGTAAAGACATCTAAATGTACCTACCTACCTACCCAAAATACAAAGTAAAACTTTACAGTATATCCTATTTTCTTTTAGGTAACCCATATCCAGGACAATGCTTTTACCAGAATTGGATTCAAAAAGGTTCACTGTCTGACCTTCTACGTAGAAACCTTTTTGTTTCCGTTTAAAGCGAAAATGTCTTGATTTAAGAATATTCGCACCATTTGTATTTAAGTAATTTAGTATTCTATGCTGCCTATTCTCAGATAACATGTCCTGTTACAAGAAACAAAAAACAACTTAGGTACCTATGCCTATTTTTTTTAAACACCATATTTATCCCCGAGCTCCCATTACCTTTATAGCTTATTGTGCCTATTTAAGGAATACATAAACATACAAAACTCCACGTCACGGGTGTTTTTAGTAAGAAGCCTCTAACAAGGTGCCCGGGGCGTAACGCGGTGAGAAAACTTGAGGGTTTTTCTACTTAATTAACCATACAACTTTCCGAACGAGATAAAACCTCATGTGCGGACTGAATACAAACATTACGTGGTAACTCCGAATGTACTAGTGAACGAATAAACGAAACAAGTTGTTCGTGTAATTCGCTAATTTGATAGTTGCTCGCCGACATTAAGCCCTAATAAAGTTAGTCATTGATCTTTGCGTGCGCTGTAATTAAATGAAAGAGCGTGGATTGTTAAAAGGTGTTCTTTGGTAGGTTAGCAGGAGAATTCTCAAAAACTGGATGTAGGTACATCTCGGTTTTATATTGGAAAGCAATTTAAGATACGAGCGTGTCAAATTCACATAGTCCGTATACCAATCGTCTCCTGCAGTAACCATGCAGCAACGTTCTCAGCAAAATCCTGTCGTTGGCGAGTGATGACTTTTATACGAGCGATCTTAAAATTGGACTCTTTTCCGTATAGCATATGTTCACAAATTACATTGGTCTCCAAACTTCGAACAAGAAAAAGAATATTGTTACTAATATAAAATATCATGGAATGCTCTCGATTTTCCACTATTCTAGAACTCGTTTATTTCTGGGAAACTACTTCGTCTTCCCGGTCACCGGCGTTCCTTAACGACCAGTGCCATCTAGTAATTTTCGCCGGAAGCAGCGATTAAATGTTCGTACCGGGACACTTTGTCTACGCTAAAATTTATACGACGACATATTTAAGATAGTATAAAGGTACCTACTGTTGGTGGCAATCTTTCACAAACCACATATCCCAAGCTTAATTGCATTGAACAATTTATTGCATAGCTGAAACAAGCCGGTTTTGTAATTACGCACGCAGCAACCCTAGCTCTGACAGGACAATTAACTGTTACCAAAAATGACTACATTTGCCCGCGAATTTCTGATTAACTCGATATGTGTTGTTTTTTAAAGGTGCGGAAGTAAAATGGGATATAAGTACAAAAAATCGTGAAAATGGAATGCAACAGGTTTGTATGGTAGTTAATTAACTATTGCTAAAGTATATTATATAAGCAAAGTCATCTCATAAACCTCTTTTCTTCTTAGTCTTTTGTTTTATTTATGAATATATTTACATAGGCATATTATGATATACTACCTTATAATTATTACCTTTTTGTTACGCACTTGCCATGTTGCAGTCTCGTCACCACCCTTGGTTGACTGGTAGAGACTGCCTAAGGCACTAAGTCCTTTGTACCTTTGTGCATAAAGTGTAAATAAATAAATTAATAAAGCAAAACTTATAAGGCTTACGAGTGATAAAGTATCGATGTAATAGTATCCGTAGCTCAATCGTTACCAGAAAACGTTGATGCCGCAAAGAGTCAAGAATTAAATTCAAAAAACGTTCCTTAAAAATGTAATTCTAAAATGATTTTAGCTCGTTATTGTATTAAACGTTGAGATGGCTCGAATAACCAAGGTTATGAGCCTGCCTGTGACATAGTACGCCCTGACTTGACAATCATACGGCTCGTTGAACCACTGGTAATTAAATGTACGCTGCGTCGGAAGCTTAGCTCAAATAAACATTTTGCTAACTATAGGTACATTTTACGAAACGTTTATTAAGTAGCTAACGAAATGTGTAAATAATATTTATGTATTTTATAGTAAGTTTTAGGCTGCAAGGGAATCGTCGGAGTTGTTGTATAGGTTGGTAGGCTTCCCATGACGACACGGTTGGCGAAGTGGTTGAGCGCTTGACTGCTGCGCTGCGTGTCGCGTGTTTGATTCTCGCACGGATAAAATATTTGTATCGCCTACAGATAGTTGTTCCGGGTCTGGCTGATATGTTTCTAAACGCACCCACCACACAGGAGAAACTAGAGTGGGGCAAAAAAAAAGAAAGAACACGGTTTACTGATAACTAGCTTCTGTCTGCGACTTCGTCCGAGAGGAAGTCAAATATACCATAAAAATTATCCTATGACATTTTTAATTTTTCTTTGTATTTATTATAAACTAAGTTTACAAAAAATCTTAACTTAAAACTATGCCCCACAGAACCGTTTTTACGGTTTGTCTGTGGGAACAGAACCAACAGTCACAAAAACAGGTTTATTTAAATGCGGACACTAAAATCCTACCTAGTGTAGCTTTCTATCAGTGACTGATTTGTAATCGGACCAGTATCTACTTCCAGAGATTGTCTCTTACAAATAAACAAGCAATCAAGCTTTACTTCTTTATAATACTTATTATATTATAAATTATATGAATATAATATGTGTCAGTAGCGGAATCTGCAATTTAGGTTTGTATCCCATGAAGACGACATATTTTTTTAAACTATCATAGGAACCTACTAATATATTTTTTAATTTATTCAAAATAGAAGTCCAATTTAATTTATTACAAGAAAATTTGAAAATAGACAAATCTTAAAAATTAAAATTTGTAATAGGTAATATTATTTACAATTCCAAGAAAAAGGCAGGGAGCTCAAAGGGCATCAAAAAACTCGTCCACATCGCTGTCAACGGGACACTTGCCCAACAGGCTGGCAGCATTGCCACGTTGTATGGCAATGCTGATTCTTTGACCCAAGAATAGACCAGCCTTCGAGTCACGTGAAGAGTCGAAAAGTCGCTTGGCGATGTCACGAAAAACAATATGGGCACTCGGACCCCATGGCCCTAGAGTTTCCACCCCAAACGGCTCAAATATAGGTATAGCTTCCAAGAAGGCTATTATATTTGCGCCGTTTGAGGTTTTCGGCACCTGCAGCAGCCGCCGCAGCACAACACGTTGGAAGATGAAACATATTAACATATTAAAGAAACCACACAGTTTAAAAAATATATTATACATATTTTTTATACATAAATAATTATATATATCAATTTTAACACGCACGGCAAAAGTTAACACGGCAAGATTGTCTAAATTAAGAAAAAAATTAGTTCATGATTTATGTTGATACGTTTTAAACTTGAATTTATGTTTATGAATAATTATTGCTGTTTATGAATAAGATATGTAAGGATTTTTTTTAATTCCGAGTTTTTCAAAAATACTTCCATAATGCGTTTCTTATCAGCATTGCAGAATTGTTTACAACGTATATACCTACAAACCCTAATTAGGCCAAATTATAAAATCAATTATTCAAGCATCACAAACGCAGAACGCAGCACTACATCGTAGTGCCAACTATGTTGCCAGTAATAAATAAACGGTCACAGTTATTTATTATTCCCGCTCATTAATTACTTAATTGGCTAATTGATGCGTAATGCAGTCCCACTGTGGCATTATTTACGCAATTATAAATAAACATGATATTAATAATGTAATTCAATGACAGTTTGTTTAACTATATATTTGTCTGCTCTCTCACAAAGCCCTTTCATGTCGATAACCTAGAACAATATTTTCTGTTAAATCTCAATTTCGATAATTGATAATCTTTTTTTAGAAATTCTTTCTAACTATAATACGGGTGGTCTAAAACTAAGTATTAGGTTTCATAGCATTCGTCTATTAGGATTTCCTGGGGTAAGCAGACAGGATTTACCTAGGCTTAAAAATATTCAGAAGGTTATCACTAACATTTGGCCGACAATTAGAGATATCAACATTTACATTGCAAATTAGGTTATTCCATAAATTGATGATATGATTATTTGCATGCATTTTACCTATCAAATCGTCTGTATGCTTTTAATAAAGTAATTAAATACATCACTCCTCACCGCTCCGCTCGTCGGCAACAGAAAATGTCAATTTTAATTTTATTCAGCAACCACCAACAGTATGTTTACGAGCAAACCCTTTAGCGGCTAATGGGTTAAAAAGTTTTTGTAGCGTTATTAAAAAAGATAAATCAACGCTTTTAATAACCGTTTTTATGGAAAATATTTGGAAATAATACAAGAGAATACTACAGGAATTAAAAAGCTATTAACTCATGCACGAGCACAAAAAGTATTCTATTGAACTAACAAATGTATGGGTTTGTTTAGACATGCTAAATAATACGATTCTCATTCGCAGTATAAAATTAATCATTAAACGTTTTATAATACATATTATTTTAAATACACTACTTTAACATAAACCTCAAAGTAAAATGTAACATCCCGACTTCACTCCTTCAATTTATTAATATTATACTAATTACTCAAAGCATGTTATTAATATATTCTTCAATATTCATAATAAGTTGTTGGAAATAATTAGTGACTGAAAGTTCATATATTCCCTTGATAGGGAAACTTTTAATCTAGCTTATGAGCCCCTCGAATTAATCAACTCGAAGCTGCGAAGACAGCCACCTCCTCTGAACAACCTGACAGTCTCCTTAAATCTTCTTGATAAGTTAAATACAGGAGGTATATTTTGTTTTTGCCAGCTGGTGTATACCTACCTATTAAATATACATGCTTTAACGGTCGGAACTTAAAAAGTCCAACTGATGCTATGGGCCATGGAAAGGCATCTATCTGGCAATAACAATTATTCCCGTAAATTTATAAAAAACCATCCGTCAAAGTAGCACATAATTGAGTAAGGTACTTTTTAAACCTGATACCTGAAAGAAGGCATTGAAGCTAGCAAGTACCTTCTTTTTAACAACATATTTCTCCTACTCTGAAAATTTTATCTATAATAAATCGTATGTCTGGCGATATTGAAATCTTGGACCGTATAGGGCAGGTTTATATTTTTCGATGTACAAACCATTTTATTTACAATACATCAGTGATACCAATCAAATTCTAAATAAGTTTTTTTTTTATAAGACATTATTTTTTCATCGCAATTCACTATAAAATCGTCACGCAAATCATCAATCAGCAGTAATTTGCGTGTAGGTAGTAGTACATAATCTAATGAACCTAGTTTGCTTGACAACTCAATTATTAGCTGTCATTAGTTGTCAAGTTGCCAAGCTTTCTTCGACTGCAATGAACGGTGAATAATTAAAATATTTCTGATTGACTTGCTATATTGCTTTACCAAGGTTATTGCCGTTGTGCGTGATTTCCAAGAAACTGAAATTACTTGCTACAAGAAATATTGCCTTCTATTTTGATTATTAGACACGACTACGCTTATAAACGGTTGGCAGGCGGGTCGCCAACCCGCCTGCCAAGCGTGGCGATTATGGCAACCCCCCCCCCCTTGGGGGAGGCCTATGTCCAGCAGTGGACGTCTTTCGGCTGAAATGATGACGTAACGTCTACTTGCATAAGTTTAGACTTGCACAAGTCAACGTGACGCCGCCCGGGTTGTCCCTACAAGTAGCATAGATACGAATTGTACACACGTATACATTTAGTTTTGATTTTATTACTAATTAGGGTTCATTTTGATGTTTTCAAGTTTTTTTTTGTGACTCTAACATAGTTCATAAGATTATTGAAAAAAGTGTATTATTATTATTATACACGGTTCACGAATATTTAGCCAAAAAAGTGTTTGAAAGTCGCATCTGACTTTAAATAATTCATATGTTTTATATAGATGTTTTGTATTGTTGACATTATAATATATGAGATATTTTAAATCTTGAATATTGAAATTGTTGTAATTTATATTGTTTAACATTATATTTTACTTAAATCTTGAATTTTTAACATATTCAAAAATTGTTGTAATTTTGATTAGTAATTTTATTGTAACTTATTGATGTAAATTATTGAATGTTTTTTTTGAATATTTGAACGCCGATACGGCTTAAAATGACTGGACTTGAATGAATGAACTGACATAATATTGCATGCTCTTCTATGTGTTTAACAAATAAGTAAATCTTATCTAATGTAACAAAAATATGGACAAAAATTGTCTAGATTAAATGCATTTTTTTTGCTAATGCATACTTGAGCAAGTTTTTTTTTTTTTTTTTTTTTTTCGGATTGGCATCTCGCAGTTCAACCTAGGAGGTTGTCGGCTGCTTAACCGGACTTTCCTGTGGTGCCTTAAAAAATATTATTTTTAGGTCTCCAGCCAGGGCAAAATAGCTTACAAACTAAGCGATTACACGCTAAGGGCACCCCCTGTGGGGTACGAGCCTCGGCTTAGGGCGTCGCTGGGAGAGGACAGCAAAGGGACAGGCTGGATCGGATTTCCATTATTTAGGGACGAATTTAAAACTACAGGCTCAGCGGCGCGGGCTGGCACGAGCAAGGGTCGGGGAGGACTTGAGCAAGTACACATTTGCGCAAATATATTGTTACCTGCATACCAAAAAACGAAACCTAAGTTACATTAATCTAGTCTTGAGTTATTGGCACTTCTCTCTTCTTAATCCTCTCTTGGTTTTATAAAACTCCATTTTTTCCGTCACCTATTACAAATTCGCGACACCACTTCATATTACCGTCACCCCAAAAAATACATCAGCCCAGAGCACATATGTTTCGTCTCCAGATAATGTCGAGCGATGATAGCGTTGCATTATTGCCAGGGGACGCCGCTTAACGACGGAGGAAACTCATTAAATACGCGACAATTTATAGCCTTCCAGGGGACTGATGTTCTTGCGTACCGTTTACCTAGTCTTAGCCGCAGCCAACCCTTTTGGTTTTTATAAACAGGGTACTAACTTAATTTGTGTGTTTGTTAGTGATGGAATTTTTGCCTTCGAGATTTAATAGTTAAATTGTAGTTTTTAAAAGATAAAATGACTTTAAATATAAAAAAAAACGAAATAAATAGATGAGTGCTCCCCTCAATAGAATGTTGAGTTCTTATAACAGGGCCTATTCCATCGACAGTAGTATCGACATTTTCTCCAATAGTTTACCCGTATTCAAATCAAAAATTATCAAAATTAATCTGTGATCAGCTACTCTTGCAATTTTATTCAATTTATTATAATTTTAATTCATTGACATTTTAAATTATTGTAAGTTTAATTTATTCCATTGTTATTTTATTGTAATTGTAATTTATTTGTAATTTAATTTAATTTTAACACTAATATAAATCTATTTAATTGTATTTCATAATAATAGATTTTTTAGTATATCTAATTTGTAATTTTTAATGAATTGTTTACCTTTTAATAAGAATGTTGTGCATGCCTATAAGTGATCTATTTACACAGTTTTAAAATTTGTGATTACTTGTTGTTGTGTTTGTAAATATGTCGTTGGTGTGCCTTGCATAAATAAATAAATGAGCATGCACTAATCATTCACTAACGGGCTCAAAAACATTTTTCGATCCTAGACCCCATTTCAAACCTAAAACACATTATGATAACTGTGTAAACCTGGAATATTGTGTATTATTACTTAAAACGTAACTACACAATCCAATCCAATTTGAATTGTATTCTAATTCTATTCTACTACAAATAAATAAATGAACACACATTGCGAGACATTTCAATGATCACCCGCAATCAAGAAACGAACGTTAAAACGAATTAATTACCGACCAGTCCCTAATAAAGATAAAAAGCGCCAAAGTAAGAGTTCAAAGTTAAATCTTGTAAAAACCAAAGCTGTCTGTGAAGTTGAACAAAAATCGAATTAATTCCGAAATCCACTTTGAATTTGAATTGCGTAACGCGAAACTTTAAAATTGCCATTGTGTACCTAAATTAAACTTTCCTCTAGTCCCGTTCAAGTTTCCAATGATAACATTAACATTTGAACCTTTGAGATTGAACTCTGTAATGCTGACCCTGGTACAACTTCAATCGGCTTTGTAGCTAGGTCGATACTTAAGTCTGTAATTAAAATGACTACCTACCTACTCTATTTTCTCAAAAATAAATCTCTACTGTCTTTAGTTGTGAGTTAGAGGAATGCTTCAACTATGTTAAACAACTTCCCAACTTCAACTTTGAAACAGTCCTTTAAAGGCTGCTGTTGTGGTAATAATGTTCGTTGATGTCTAGTATCTAGTGTCGAAAAGTCTATTAAGAGATATGAGAATTTTTAAAATCTTGGTACAAACGAACTACCTTCTTATCATTAAATCTTAAAAGAGCCCACCAAAATTTTGTAAATAAATGAACAAAGGGAATTGAAAGGAAAACTGGGTACAATAATACCATACACAAATATTATACGTAAAGATTGTTTAAAAATAAAAGAAAGCGTTACCAAAGTAAAAACGAACAAAGAGAGAGACATGAACCAAATGAATACCGAAATATCATGTTACGAAACAACACAACATTCGGTCGTTTGTCCAAATTATTACAAGAAAATTATAACAAGGTTCCCCTTTTTCTTTAATAAAACCAAGGGAAATGAGTTCGTTATTTACATCAACGATCGGAGAGCGGAAGATAAAAATCTTTTATCTGGCCTGAATGGGATGTTTGTGCCATGATCTCAAAGAAAAATTTCACCTAATTACTGCGGCATCCAGCTCCAGGCGATTCGGTGAACCGACTCTAAAAGGAAACGATGCAAATAATTTTCTGACGAATATTATAGATTTGCGAATGATTTCAAAATTAAACGCCTTGGAACAACATTTTTTTTGCTATGCTTATCTGCTTGGTGAGTAAAATAAATACGCGATGAGAAATGGTGAAACAAGATTTTATGTCCGATAGTACCTATTCTCAATATTATTCATCATTTACACATTTTTTTACATTATTCAGTAATAGGTACCAAAAAATATAAACTTGCCTTATCTTCAGTACCACTTTTTATTTCAATTTTTTTTTTTATATAATACAAAAAGAAAAGAAAAGATTCATATTAGAGAAACGTTGGGTAACCCTTTCTTGTATGATGAAGTTATTACGGTGAATGGAAAATCGGTGAAAAAATGTTTACCAACATGATTTTAGACGCCCCAGGACCGAAAATTTTCGTCGATTGGTTAAAAAAAACTGTGTTCCATACATTTTGATAATTAAATGTACTTTTGTTCAGAATAGCTGATTTTGGTTTTAAGCGACGAAAAATTCCAAAGCGCGGTTTCTATAATAATGTAATGGATCTATGGTAACATTATGACATGTTAACACCATGTAGAGCTGATTAATCCGCCTAAAACAAAAATAATGATGTCGCCCCTTCCTGTTTTCATCACCACCTCATCAAAATCAGACGTCATTAACTCTTTGATAAAATAATCTTCTTAGTACCCTACAATTGACTGCGCACCTTAAGAGAATATCTGACAGGGGCGAAAGGTTCAAAGAAGCTAGGTTCGATATAATCAGCCTAAAATACGGGTTCTATTCAGTGGCGACCCAGATTGAATGATAATTAGCACCCCTGGCTTCTGGGTGATTAAGCGTTCAGATAAGGCTTAATAGATTGTGGTCTATTTATATTAGAGTTCGTATCGGTGTTGCAAGCTGAAGGGACAGTAAAAATATCTGTTAGGATTTTTTTTGTACCATAATATTTTGATCTCTGCTCTTGACCATTATTGTGGGTATTAGTATTTTTTTTTCTTTTCATCTTGTTTTTTTTTTAGTTAATCGATAAGTGGCTGCTCGACACTTCTCATGACCAAAGGGCTCACCATACAACGTGGCAATGCTGCCTGCCAAGTTTTTGGGCAATTATCCCGCTGTCAACCATGTCGACGAGATGTTTGTTCTATGAGATTTATACAAACCAGTTAATTATTTATTCTTTATATGATTTGTAGTAGGTCTTTAGCTTCATTGTGTAAGTTCCTTTTACACGGAAATCATTAAAAAAACTCCTTTTTCTATGTAGATACTCGATCGCATGAACAAGCGTCGTGCAATATTTAATATTATGTCGTAGCTGAAATTATTTCTTAAACATTTTACCTTAGCAAATCCTCTTAAAACTAAAGTAGTATTTCTAAAAGGGTAACAACCCGTTAAGTTGGCATAATTTCATTTCATTTTCCCCTCACTATGATCTCAATTAAACGTATCATCTAGAGCAGCCATAATGTATGACGCGGGAGACACGTTCTAAAGTTAAATTGCTCTAATTTGCGCCGTGCACCTTATTGCAGCCCCTTTTCAAAACCACTGCGTCGGGATTTATTCTAGTGATGGGCCTTTGTGTCGATGGATTTTGGAAAAAATGTCGATAGTTCTGCATGAACTAGTAGATAGTATTCTTTTTGTGTAGGAAAAAGTCAAGTGATAAAATTTCCCTTTTCAAAGTTGTGAATATATTTTCTTAGTCTATCTACGTTTTGGTTCTACTATAAACTGTAATATCTGATAAGAACCATCTTTTGACACCGTGTGAAAAAGTAAGTAGGTACTTAATGTTTACCTAATAGGTATTTACCCGGAATTTAAATATTTATTTACAAAACTCCGCAGAGGGTGCAAAATTATTATTGAACCACCTTAATATTTTCCTGGCAGCTTAGAACCAGAAGCTATCCCAAAGGAATTACATAATGTTTCGAGATAAAACGCGCCTGACCTTTTCTTTGTAGGCCAATAGGAAGGTCAAAGGGCATTTTTTATGCTAATGTTTGGATGTTTCTTTATTCAGAAATTAATTAAGTTGTCCGTTGCTACGGCAGGTCATGATTAATTTACTAACTCATAAGACCGATTTTGTAGTTATGAAATAATAAGGATAAAACTACTTCTTTTTTCCAGTACCTAGTCGAAAATAATATAAAACAATAATTATTCCCCAAGTTTCTTTTATTACCTTTTTAAAATAGTTTTTTTGATTGTTTAAACAGAAAACACTGAAATGCCTAGCTGAATGTCTACCTTCTGTTTACAACTCCTTCGGCGTGAAATTTAAATACTTGTATCCCTAAAAACATATTATCTTATGACCCTCCGCAATAATTACAATCTAGCTTTAGTTGCAGCTATCAATGAATTTTTTTTTTGATCGCACCTATACCTTTATAGTTTACTTCATGTAAGTAAATCAAATGAATTGCCTACCCAAAAATGTTTTGACTACCAAAAATAAATGTAGATATTTTCTTGTGATGGTCGAAACATTTTATCATATCGACACAAGTGATTTCTATGCTCTAACCACATTTAATAGATACGTCCGCATTTTTTCACCCCTCTCTATTTACGATGTGATTTTCTCCATTTTGCTTGTGAAAGCGCATCGCCTTTGAACTTGCCTGAATTATTTAATCGTTTAATAGAATTACTGTAGAACACGATCCCCTATCTGTTGCTCAATACAACCTTCCCCTTAATTGGCTCGCTATGAAAATATTTATCTTTGACTCTTTGTGGCTCGTTATAGATTTCTTTGAAATGTGCAATATCTTGTAAGTCTTTCATTAAATTGCAATTGGATTCTAGAGTAGTCTGAGAAGGCAATTACGCTTCTCTCTATGTAGGAAGATAACTAGAAACATAACTATAATTAGGTTCTCTATATTAATTTCAGACATTTGAAAGACAAATAAGAATCTATCCATACTTCCGTACTTTATTACTTTATAATATCTAATATTATAAATGCAAAAATAACTCTGTCTGTTACGCTTTCACGATAAAACGTCTGAACCGATTTTGATGAAATTGGGTATGAAAATAGGAAAGGACATAGGCTACCTTTTAAATTCGCGACTTTATTTGAATCCGCGATAACCGACTAGCAGCTAGTATCAAATAAAACTGTGTATCAATTGAAGTAAGGCTCTAAATTAATTATGAAATTAAGTTAACATTGTTTTGTCTATCAAAATTATTTTACTAACAGCGAATGACCAGTAACAGGTTTTCCGATTAACATTCATCCACGCACACATCCACATTCAATAACGCAATATTTAATGAAAATCAATTACAAATTCGTGAATATTTCCATGAATACTGTGAATTGTACCAGAAATACGCATAATAATCCTGAAAACAGCCACTCATCAATCCTGCTGCTAGTTACGACCACTTTCGAGCCTTTAATCAACGCGCATCGCATTCAACAGATTTGCTGTCGGTTAAAATTCATTATGGTCGCTAAGTGGGACGGGATTAGTAGCCGCTCCCACATTTAATCAGGTAAACAGTACCTACTGCTATCTGTTTTGAAATAAATTGTTCGTCGATATTGATGGCGTATTTCTGTCTCTTTCCCACTTTTTAAATCTTTCACTTCTTCTAATAATCTAAAACCTATAGTGCATACGACACAAGACTAGTTAGATATATGATTTCACTCACACATTTTATCTCAAATGTCATGTCATGTTGAACAAAGGCATGAAACTCAATGTTCCTAAGGTCTATTTAAGAACGCGTATTCGATTCGTGACGAAAACTTAATGTTTTTGCGTTTTGCCCAGAGTAATATCGTAATTATGTGAGCAGATTATTTAAAGACAATTTACAGTTTTTGAAAGATTAAGTCTTGATTTAGACAGCTACAGAGTAAAAGTATAATTTTTAATTATGGTTTTTTAAAGCGAAGACAATCCTTTCATAGCGTTTTACGAAAATAGACGTCAGAGTTAACTTTCAGGATGAATACAACCATTACAGTATGCCAAAATATTATGTTTATGCGTTTTTCCTACAGGATATACAGTCCTAAAGTCAGAGACAGAGCCAAAATTACGAAAATATTACTATTATATATTAAAAAACAATGTTGAAAAAGTACAAAATTGGTTCACTTTGTCAATTTTTTTTCACCAGTATTTAAATAAAAACATAATTGATATATTTATTTTATGAAAATAAAGGTTATGCTTAATTTACAGAATATTTTTCAGTCCGTTATACGAACTCATTTATTTTAGACAATTATTTTAAGAAGCACTGTAAAACATCGCGCGTTGTCGTTCGCCGATCAATTTCAATGATTCGTGCTTATTCCGTGCGTATTTTTTTTTCTGATACACACAAACAGACCATTGTGTTCTACTAGTGTGTGTCAATGCTGCTGCGCCGTTCTAGCAATCGTTTAGATTTTGAGTTGCGCTAAATCGAATACGCGCCCTTAACGGTCAGGAGCTCTGCAGTCTGTTGCTAGTGGTGCTGTCTCGAAACTGTCTGTTGCTTCACGAGTCAAACTGACAGTTGTAAAATACAATGATAGCCGCACCCCCCCCCCCTTTGGGGGAGGCCTATGTCCAGCAGTGGACGTCTTTCGGCTGAAATGATGTTGATAGCCGCATTCGCCATTATCGCAATATTACATGAAGAAGAGTGTCACACTTTCTAGCAGTGATATGACTTTATACGAACTTCAGTATAATGGCAAAAATATCTACGAGAAATGTATATACGCCAAACAACAAAAAGTGTACTATTATGACTTCGCAAAAAACAATAATCACTGTGTCACCGCCAGGACGTATTATTTCTAGCGGGTTTTCACTAGGTAGTATTCCACTTTTAGACTTTTTTGGGCCAAGAAAAATGTACGGAAAGTGTACTTACTTATATTCAATTTCTATAACAGTTTGCTATACTCGTAGGTATTTTAATTTGTTAATAAAATATTCGATTATGAATAATTAACATATTTTATATACCGAATCCAATAACACTACATAATAAGTCATACAAACTATTATCTGAAATTAAGTACATACAGTTCCTGGTGGAGATGGACATTACCGGGCGCACTGCAAATTCAACGACATTTGAGAACTATTTGACGATATGGCCAAAGAAATATGAAGATCATCAGCCAAGGTAATTACGTGTCATTTATTGATGCACATAGGAAGATGATTGAAAAGTACTTAAATAATCCATACTTCCATACTTAATATTATAAATGTGAAAGTAACTCTGTCTGTTACGCTTTCACGATGAAACGGCTGAACCGATTTTGATGAAATTTGGCATGAAGATAGATTTAACCCCGAGGAAGAACATAGGCTACTTTTTTCCTGCGACTTCGTCTGCATTCACTATAACCGACATTCACGCGGACGAAGTCGCGGTCAAAAGCTAGTTATTTATAATCGAATGTTTTATTAACAAATTAAATACTTTCGAGTTTATATATACCCAAACTGTTATAGAAATTAAACCTACACTTTCCGTACATTTTTCTTGGCCCATGAAAAAGTCTTATCAAAGTCTAAAAGTAGAATACTACCTAGTGAAATATATATAGCGCCCGCTAGAAAGAATACTTCCTGGCAGTGACACGAAGAAGTTGGTGATAGAGGTTTTTGTGATCGCCTACCTACAATATTTTTCTTTTTTTATTAAATAAGTAACTTATAACGCAGTCTCTGCACCTACGTTTATATTTGCCAATTTGTAAATCTAGTTTCTCAGTAAGTGAATTATTGTTAAAACTTGTGAGAAACACAAAGTTCAGAAACCATATAGAAGGATCATTATGTGCATAGACAAGTGAGGTAGGTAAATTCAAAGCGCGCACGGATTATTAAACCTCTATGGCTAATTATTTTTGATGTCCTTCATCTATGGTCCTATAAAGTCGTCTAGATGGCCCTAGCACTCGATTGAGACATTTAACGTTGACGCACCCACTAATTGGGTGAGGACAGGGAGGTGAAGGGACAAATTGCTGTTTTAGGGTGACAATAAATTGATACCGGCCCAGGGAAATTACCATACAACCCCGAACGTATTTCACAATTGCTTTAATTACTGATGCCCGATGGTGGCAAGTGCTGAGAATGGGTGCGTTCACCCTACGTGGTTATGTTTTCTTAACAATTATTGGTGTAGGCCGCGCCACCCGCAGAACTGGTGTTTAAGTGTTTATTTGAATTCGTAGGGGCAAGAAATTTAATTATTGGTTATGAATCTATATTTACTGTTCTACCCTTGAAATCGTCAACCTGTCTTTCCAATTTTCCTTTAGAATAGTGAAATACGGTGAATTTTTCCATACTACTAGGTAATTTGATACGGAGCACGTTACGGGATCCGTCTTCATTATCATCGATCATTATCAGTCGATTGCTTTGGTATCAATCCTAATTATATGCTCGTGATTAAGTTAGCATAACAACTATAACCACAATAAATTATAATATGACACGAAAGATATAATAACAAGCCATATAAATCTAATAGATACTTAATCACTACATATTTTAAACTAGCTTTCAAAGTCCTAGATTAAAAAGTAGCCTATGTCCTTATTCGACTTCGGACTTTGAAAGTACGCTTTAACTAACAAATGTATAACTGACCACTCATTCATTGACTTACACTCCCTCACATCCTCCAAAAAACAACATAATTGAATGATCTTCAGCACGCACATGAAAACCTAAACGCACCGTTTACAATCTACGGGGGTAGCTGCCCTGGGGTTATTTTGGCCGACTATAAATTAATTTCGGCACAGGGCACTGCAGTTAAGCCTCCATACATTTTAATTGCTTCCATTATCGGCTATTCTGCAAAATGGCGACCTGATGACAATGGAGCGCACCCCATGACAGTGTTTTGATAAAAGGCTTTATTAGGATTAATTTTTGTGTGCACAAATTAGACTTCAGTAATGTTTAAAGTAATTAAGTTTCATAGTCTATGCTTTAATAACCCTTAAACCATTTAAATCGAGTGGTATGTTGACCACAACATATTGGTAAAAGAAGAATGTGGTCCCGATCCCTCTTCCAATAGTAAGAAATTTTGGATGCAAAATAAGTCAACATAAAAGGATATAAAAGCGTGGACTCAAACAATGTATGACTTTACGTGTTTTCAATTTCATGAATACTGAAATCTGCTCTCGACATTCACCCACAAAAAAGGCATCGAAAATAAGGACAAAAGGACCGGAGCAGAATATTCACCCCACCATTATTTCTAATTAAATTCATAAAAATATCCAATCTTGTGTATTCAGATGGCCTTTTCACAAAAAGTAAATGTATTCAATATGTTAATTACGTTTAATTGCGATTCGTTTCAGCAACGAGATCAACCTGTCGAAAATAAATAAATTATTCAATTGCATCCAAAAAACAATAGCAAGGGTTGGTGTTACGTTTGTTTGTGCTTTACATAACTTATAGATACATCGTTTTTTGGTTTAATGTAGGCAGGAATGTATGTTCTTCGAACTTACGCTGGTAACTACATTACACTAAGGGCGGGTTGCTTCAACTATCCTTTACTGACGGGCAATAGTCAAAAATGGCGCTAACTATCGTCAAACAAAAAAAAATGGGTTATTTCTTACAAAATGGTGGCCTTAACGTTCGTCAAAAAGTTACTATTACCATAACCGATGCTTCATCCAAAAGTCAACGTAATTTTGTGTTGTCAAACCACTCCTCCAAACAACAACATACTATGGACTTTTTGAATAACTTTGACTGACGGTTTTTTATGTCATGAAACAACTCGTTACTTTTATCGAACGTTAAACATCTCACGTCATAGTAACTTTTAACCGTCCGTATGTAACGTTAACCAACTGTTTGAAACAACCCGCCTTAATTCTTTGAAACCAAATATAATCAAACATTATTTTATGATTAGTATTTTTTAAATAAAAAAGCAATAATTTATAGGCTAACAGATGAACTTTTATCGAATTCATCAAAGCATTCAAGTTTATCGAGAACTCGAAACGTTCGATAACTGCGGTTAAAAGATCGAACATCAAAAAGGCGGAACAGTGTGGCTGGTCGATTTGTCAACATCATTGTGGTTATCCGGATGTCGTCCCAATAAATTGGATGGGGTTTAAAGGTGACTAGATGTACTGTATAATAAATGAGTTCTGGTTTATTTTGCGATTTTTTGCAATTGATTATTTCGAATGACGTTTTAAAAATAGGTAGGACGTAAATAGAAGAATTACCTAAGAAGGTTATAGGCTATAAATTTTCCGCCATATGACCGCCCCCATCCATCCACCAGAAGTCGTCCGAATATAGATATAATAACTAGTTCTACCCGCGTGGAGCTGGAGCGGGTTTTATGTATAAATTAGCTAAATTAAGTAGGTTTCATTTATTTGTACAAATTAATTAATGGCTATGATTTATGATACAAATAAATGAACACAAGGAAATCTATACTACACAAATTCAAAATTATTAGGTTAAAGTTTAATGGTAAAGAATAACATTATTTATTTTCAGGTCTAGAATAAAATTGTCGTAGGATATACTAACCCTTCACTGAAAATACCCGACACATCTTCACATAAATCAACAAAAAAAAAACAAAAGCAATCCGATACAATATAGTATCGCATTCCAGACGCATCGCCACCAAAGGGTTTCGTATCCCCAACCGAGGGTTACTACGTGGTCTAAATGTTTCAGGCCTGAATTTACATTGCACATAACATGATAGCAGTAGCACGGTGAATATTTATTCGTCTGCAGACCGCTAGTTTGGGTTGTTTTGATAGGAAAAGGAGTTTGTGGCTACAAAATGTGTGATAGAACAATATATTTTTGGTATTGTAATGTCTTTTACATAATTGAATTCAACTAACCGTCCGTAGTATAATGCACTAGTGTACAATCAAATGCCCATTAATAAAATATCTGTAATAAAATGCGTGTACTTACAACTTAGAATATAGCTTCACTATGCTAGCGGCCCGCATCGGCTTCTCACGAGTGAGATATTCATACAAAAATTGCATCCAAACCGACATTTTCGGTGGATTACAAACAAAATCTTTATAACCTTGTCCTGACATTTGCGAAAAATAAAAAATACCAGTCAAATCGGTCGAGTTGTTCTCAAGTGATGAAAAGACTGAATACTAAATATGCGCATCATTACGTAGTAAGTATATAAATAAAAACTACATTAGCGTTCGTATAGCATTCTCCAATTTGAATGGATTTATAATATCAAATCGATCCATCTTCAAGATTCGGTAGCAAACTTTTTCCTCAAATCCGATAAATCTGGGTTCCGCTTTTTAACGTTCCGCGTAGGTACCAGCTGCTGCAACTTACATACCACGTTTCTTTGTGCATTAAGTCCGCCATACTTCACTCTGTTTCCTTCATTCGCTTCTAATGGTCCAAAACGAAGAACGCCCGTATATAGGAGAGGTCCATTTGGTACACGTAGCGAAGTAGTCCCTGAGGCAGGGAATTGCATTCGATGGTATCAGGTGTCACTTTGAATAGCGATCGGATTTAATTTTGTATAGGTATTGTAAATAGGTGTGCCTTTGTAACAAAATGGTATAAATAATTATTGAAAGAGAGACACAACGTATTCTACGTGTAGTGTAGGTAGTGTTTGGTAGAATAATCGCTTTCAATCATAGATCGTGCTTTCAATAATATTGAAGATCTAATCTTCAATTGATATAGATGATTATTATGAAATCAAAGGATAAAAACTATTGATGAATTACAATTTTTAGGACTTAATAAAATAACCGAACCTTTTTGAGGCAATTTAATAATCCACTAAGGAGTACCCGTGATATCTCTTTTATAAACAAAAAACTAAACATAAAACTATCAAGTTATGCCAGGTAGTACAAAAAGTACAAAGTTGTCAAAAATTAGAATGGCGAATTCTTTGTAACACAGCCCGTTATGGAGTAGATATTGCGCCAGTGGGCACCAGGGTGCAATCAAACGAATACTATTGCCCATTCGTAAAGTTCTCTAACGCCCCAAGATATGGTGGTCGCAGCGTATGAATAGACAAGGTATAAGCTTACACGAGCATTCTTGAATTTGGTCGTGAGTTAATTTTGCAATTTTCATGCCGATCCTCCGATGTGACCATTAACTACTGATAATAAATATGTGGTTTGTTTCCGGAAAATCTTTTAAATTTCATGTGAAGTGGTGTGCTGTTATGTATCAAGGCGCTCTATAACTTATTCATACGTCTGCGGCGTAGGCAGTAGACACGGTGTTACGGTCCTTATGGGACCGGTGATGAAGCTCAGCTTATGTGGGGGCGTCAGTGTCAAACTACCACTTCGAGGACCAAAATCTGTAAGAATACGATAAGGAAATTCTTTTGTGGGTCAAAGTTGAAGAGCTTTTGTGTTTTGAATTTAGGTGAAATTTATAGGTTTAGTAATGTTTTTGTTAAAAGATTGATACTTCGCCGAGGTAAAGACCAGCGGAGCGGAAAGGAGACGTGCAACAATCGACCAATTACATGCGCAGAACGGAGAAATGTTGTGAAGTTCAACTAATGGCATAGGTTATCCTACTCGTCTCATCTCAGCTCCACTCGTCTCTGCCACAGTAGGGTTCCACCCTCAAGATAGCAAAAGACAATAAGGCTTGACTACTGAAGTTTGTCTGACAATCCAAACGTCGTACCTTAACTTACGTTTTGGTCTAGGTACAGACGCCAGCACATCAAGCCATACCAAACAGTCCAATTGTTTCAATTGAATATAAAGCTTATTCTTTTTTGTAATAAAGTTTAAAATCTATCAAAGAAATTTGACAGATTATTGTGCTTGATGTACTGGCCTCTGTACTATAATAATCACAAACATTTCACTATTTGAACTTGAAATACACTTCTTGCTCCTGTCTGGAAAGAGTATCAAGATGCTTATCAGAGCTTCTCCGGTAAGCTAGGCAGGCCGTTTGGGAAAACTTATATTACACTTCTTTTATTATGTACACCGTCACATTTATGTACTTTTTATTACTGCCTAATATGAATAAGTTATACCTCGTAGACGTCATAAAACCTTATATTACTTACATCTTCCGAGACCAGTGTAATTCACTTCCAAAGATTAATTCCACAAAATGAATTATGTATTAACCCACGGTTACCGCTAGTTGAACAAAAACACATTTGTGGGTAGTTCTGCAGGTACTTACGTTGTTACAGGAGTTTGTGTAAAGGATTTGTGGTGTCATTGACTTCCTGTTTAGTATTTACAAGCTAATAATTTTGCTGTACTGCTTAGTTATACGGTTAGTAAGGTGCATTTATATCTAGTTTAAAAGACATGTTTTAAGCATTTTCACAAAAAATAGATATCAAATAATGATTCATGTTTCACTATTTCACAAAAATTCGAAGTAAATTCCATATTAGTGGTTCCGTAAATGTGCCTTTTAAATAAAAACAAGACGTCTACGGATTATTGTAACTTGGAGAGTAATGTTGATGATTTTAATTGTCTATATAGGCCAATTCGTTCTTAGTCTAAGTTTTTCATTACAATACAATCAGATACTGAGCTGATAATTTCCAAAAATAAGTACAACGTTTTCAACATAACAATTTCAATACCAAGTCCCTTTTCAAAAATCAAGCCATATTGAATAAAACGTGGTTATCCCCCAATATTCTATCAACGGAGTTATCATAGAAGTTCGTCCTTCATAAGCCAGTCACATTAGTGGCTTACAAGTGAAAGCTTTCCGTTCCTAAGGCGACCTGTAATCGGCTTTCTGACCCTTCCCCATATATAAATAGTTTGTGATATCTGTAGCAGTAAAAACATGGAAAGTGGTTTGGTGTAGATACTAGTTCGGTAGATACATTGTTGGTTTTGACATTAGTCTCAATTGAACGTGGTTGTCAACTAATTACTTATCGGAAGCAAATTAATGAAATAGTTTTCCTATTTGTTTGGTTTTGGTAGTCATAGAGATATTTATCAGTGTTTTTCCCCCAGTTTCACCTGAGTAGATATCAATAAAAAACGATGTTCTAACTCTCCTTCGCGTGCGCACAGCAACGTACCAAAGTTTAATTACAATGTGTTAAACGCTTATGGAACAAAGAAAAACCCTTCAATTTAATTTAGATATTACGAGACATCCATGTTAATTCGCAATAATATTTATAAATTCAACAGTAATTTAATAAAATCACCTTGTAAAGAATACACCAGTTTCCCTGCGGGAAAGGTACTTAATTGTATGACAATTATCGCAGTAAACGCTTGACGGAGTCACGCAAAATTAATGTAATTAGTGAACGAATAACGTAACCGATGTGTGTTATACTTAATTGGCCATTGTTCTTTTGCAAATTATGCCATTTTGAGAGTCATCACCTCAATATTTCGCTGAAAATATTAAAATTAAAGTATTGGTTTTAACTATGGAGACATACGGTTTAGGTTGTACATAGGCAGTTGCAGGTTTGTTATGGTTCTTCAGTTAAGTGAAATATGTAACTGCATTAATCATACATGTTATTAGTTAGTGCGACCTCTGAACCTTTTAGTTACTGCATTCTCAAACGTTATTAAAATGACATGTTTCATCATGAAGTTTATTCTAATCTTGCATGCCTAGTCATTTCCTAAAAGTACAGAAGTAACTTACTGCTGCGACATTTCCTTTCAAATGATTTCGATGCACTAGGCACTCGTGAATAACGGGTTAAGTGCATGCTACGAATTTTAAATCGGGTTTTATAGCGCGATGAATTCCACATGTAGATATTTTCAGCTTGAATAAAAATTGATAGTGGTTTTATAGATTAGTTATGGATATTAAATATGACAATGTATTTTATGCAGTGTAGCTAAGTGCGGATCGTTTATTTTTCTCCCAAAACTCAACATTTTTTTTGGAGGCTCTAGTAGAAGTTAATTCTGATTGGTGACTGATACGTCACATAATTTGTGTTTTCGTAGTTATTATTAACAGCTGCAAGAATGCCACATAACTTTATTAAAAGTTCTAACGTTCGTGGTAAAAAGTAACAAAAAACAAAAACAAAACTTTAACTAAACATCCTAGCTATCACATGACACGTTTCCACCAAGTTTCGTATCGTTCACTTCAGGTTAGAATCAAAGCGAAGCTCGGAGGTAGTTGCCGGAAAATTACTTGTAAATAATAAAGGGAATTCGGGCCCCACACTGAAACCTTTTTTTTGGTAATGTTATGCCTTTCAACGAGTTGCGTGCGTTGTTTTTAAAGTTGCTTATCTATTGTTCAGGTGAAGCAGGATATCTATGACTTCTGCTCGAGACTAGCTCGCAAGAAAATCTACAGTCGAACAAGCTAATTGGTTTACAGGCAAAAATATTCAACTTTCTACTATTCTCACAATATTCTAATTTATAAAATTTTCTTATCTCAAGCACGTAGGTATCCCTGGTAAGTACCAGGACAGTCGAACAAGCTAATTGTTTTACAGGCAAAAATAATCATCTTTCTACTACACTCACAATTTATTTATTTAATTATTTTTTTTATCTTTAGTACGTTACGTACTAAAGATAAAATACACTCACAATTTATTTATTTAATTAATTTTTTTATCTTTAGTACGTTACATACTAAAGATAAAATACACTCACAATTTATTTATTTAATTATTTTTTTTATCTTTAGTACGTTACGTACTAAAGATAAAATACACTCACAATTTATTTATTTAATTAATTTTTTTATCTTTAGTACGTTACGTACTAAAGATAAAATATACTCACAATTTATTTATTTAATTAATTTTTTAGTAATTATCTTATCTAATATCCTATCTAATCTTTAGTACGTAACGTACTAAAGATAAAAAAAATAATTAAATAAATACGTACTAAAGATAAAAAAAATAATAAAATAAATAAATTGTGAGTGTAGTAGAAAGATGATTATTTTTGCCTGTAAACCGATTAGCTTGTTCGACTGTATATCATAAAATATAACCACACAACTCGACATCTCGGTTATAGTAGTGTAGCATTATATTAGTCTTTTTTTTTGTCAGATCCGTACCTCCAGAGTTTATAACATGTTTATAAACGACACAACGTTTATAAACACACACAATTCTACTTCTTTATAATCATCATCTTCCTGCCCTTGTCCCATGTTACTTGGGGTCGGCGCAACATGTTTTCTTCTTCCATTCCGTCCTGTCTTCTCTTTTTGCGTTTCATCTCTTTTCTTCACATGTCCAGACAAACGATTCCTTTTCGACTTTCGCCACTTTCAAACTTTCTCTAAAATATTCAATTCTCACCATATCCATTCTGGTCCCTCTTTATAATATTAGCTTAAATTGAATGTACTACTGGCGTGAAAACTATAACCGAACTTACAGACACCGACATCACCTTGCCGAAATCATGTTTGCATCCTTCTCAGCTGTAATCTTGTACGTGAACTTTCCAGTTTATTTTCTCTTCCAATTTCGCAGGAGTGCCTGCCAAGGTGTTGTCTGATGTCGGCTTACGGCATACAATATACGGGCTGATATTACAGCTAGCAATATGCGACGAGCTATAAACTAAAACTGTTGTGTTGTTTGTTTCTGTATTGATATTGTGATCGATGTTGGTGTCAGGTTATTGTTGTGTGTGTGTTCAATACTTCGCAATCATCTTGATGGAATTCTGTCTTTTCTCAATGAAAATCAGGAACAGAAAGTAAGTCGATCATAAAACAGAATATTTCATGTACCTATTATAGAATAATATTTTCGAACTAATAGAATAATAATACTTTTAATTAGGATCGACAGAGCAAAAAATACGGGTACACTACATAAATACGAAAAACTTTATTCCGAAAGTCAGAAATACGAATTTCAAAATACCGATTTTCATAATTCCGAATAGTTCAAAATTCCTAATATGGCAACTCCGATTTATCATTCATCCTATTTTTATAATAATAAAATTTCAAAATTCCGAACGTTTATAATTACTATTCTCAAAATACCGAGTTTCAAAAGATCGAATAACAAAAAGTCCGACATAATGAAAATTCCGAACATCAAAAATACGAATTCCGATTATTAAAATTCCGATTATCTTTATCGTTATCGTGCAATCGTTTATCGTGCAAGCAAGCATGCAGCATGCAAGCAAGCATGCAGCGTGCAAGCAAGCATGCAGCATGCAAGCAAGCAAGCATGCATCATGCAAGCGAACATGCAACATGCAGCAGGCACGGTTTCTGTCACGGCTACGGCGTTGCGGGGCTCCGGCGGTACCACGCGAGCTTAGCTGACCGCCTCGCCCCTCCGCGCCTACGCGAATTTAAATTACACTCTAGGGGTAGGGCAGACAAGACTACGTGGAGTCGGTTTCACAGCAATTCATTTCTGTCATTAACTTTTGTAGCACAACATATTGACTTTTTAAGATTATTTTTGTTATTGTCTTTCTTTTTATACCTATATATTTTAGTTGAAATAAATTCCATAGAAAAATACACCGAATAAACAATATTTGTTAAAAAGTAATTCTACTGTTTGATAAGTTTGTTAAACAAAACAATTTGATTAAAAATTCTTTGAATTGTGTTTCTGTGAAATATGTTTCATTCAAGTAAATAGTCTTTGAAACAATAATAGTCGAAATAAAAATACAAGAACCAAATATTATATGAAACATTTTCTGGGAAACAAAATTCTATGAAATTTCTGTCTGCGAAACAAGGGGACACCATTTTGAATATATATATATATGCGTAGCTGAATTGAATCAGAATCCTAATTTTAATAGTTTATTCGGAATATTGAAATTCGGAATTTCGTTTTTCGGACCGAGAACTCATCGAGCATTTGATTCTTCGAACATATGAAAATCGGAAAACAAACAAATCGGATTTACGACATTCGGTAAAATAACTTTCGTGATTTTAAATAATAGAGATTATAATTTTTAGGTATTATGAAATTCGGATTTTTGAAAATCGGAATATCGAAATTCGGAATAAAATATTTCGGAATATTTGGGTGTTCCCAAAAAATACAAGTGCCAATTTTGACATTTGTACAAGATTTTCAAACAAACTAGCTGACCCGACAGACGTTGTCCTGTCCCTATCTACCCACTTACCTGCCTATGTACCTACCCTACCTACCCTACTTACCCTACCTACCCTAAATACCCTACCTAGCCTACCCTACATACTCTACCTATCCTACTTACCCTACATACACTACATACCCCACCAACCCTACCTACCCTTCATATACCCTCCATACCCTACCTACATTAATAGCGCCAATCCTCCAAAAAATTACTAATACGTCACCTATGTATTTTTTTTGTTTTTTGTTGATTTTTTTATTGTTCCGCGCAACTTTTCTTAGTGTTTTCTTTCATATTCTCCTTCTCCTTACAATAACAAATACAACAAAAAAAGAATTTGCGAAATTGGTCCAGCCGTTCACGCGTGATGCCGTGACCAAGGGAAATAGGGATTCATTTTTTATATATATAGATGAATTATCTACGTAGTAGGTATAAAGTAGTGTAACTAGGTAAATTACAAGCCCGTACGTACACTGGCTTAACCAGCTTTTAAGTTTTCTGGCAGTTTCACGCCAGCGCGCAACTAAGTTTTTAAAATCTACAAACTTCGCGGCTAGTTCTGTTTACCTTTATTGTAGTTTGAATAATCAAGTTAAATTGAAAAGACGTTCCTCTTCTTAATTAGTTTGTACTGTGAATGACTTGTAGATGCTAATATTTACTACGGTCTAGACGCAGATTTATTTTTTGATGAGAATATACATACAAAAAGAAGTAAATATTGATACAAAAGCATTTACTTTGAAGTTGTTCTTACTAACTAAATTAACTTATAAGTAGGTACCTAGTACTTAAATTACTACTATCCGTTCTGTATCTACACTAGACTATCAAAGCTTATAGAAATACGGCAACGCGCACTTTTTAAGACACCATTTTAAAAGTATACCTATACTCCATGAAGGAGAGGCTCATAAAGAAGCTCTTAAAAGTTTTAAACTTAAAAGCCGTTTTTTTGCTGTTTATAAAAACAGCAAAAAAACGGCTTCTAAGTTTAAGTTTAGTAAGGAAAACACTATTTTGGTAGATAATGTTTGTGTTTGATATATCGTGAATATTATCTTAATGTACTTCACCAGAGTAAGCATAGGTTTCAAATTAACCATTAACAGAAATTATTATAACATTATTATCATATTTAAAGAAAACTTTATTGGTCGTACGGTTTCTAGGTGAAATAAGAAAATACGCAAAAGACTCTTATATTTACGCAAATCATAATATACTTAAACAAATAAGAGCCTAAATGTTATATATTTGAATAAAGCAAAATAACCCAGTATGTTTGATATTACGTGAGCGAAACTGTTTCATATTAATGAAAGTAAGACAAATATCATATCGTTCCTCGGTCATAAATAAAGAGAACTATATCTTAATATTATGATGACCTTACTTCATAAATAATGTTACTTTTTCTTATGAAAGTCTTATGTCAATGTTATTTATTCGTGGAACTATATATTATGTTCGTAGCGTAGGCGTGAGTGCCTAGATAGGTAAGTGGAAAGTCATTATGTCAAAAAGGTCAAGTGTGTGTGACCATTAGGAACACGTGAGACATGTGATTATATTCTGACGTACATTCATCATCGGCCTAACCTTTTCCCTACTCCGTTGGTGTCGGCTTCCAGTCTAACTGGATGCAGCTGAATACCAGTGTTTAACATGGAACGACTACCTATCTGACCTCCTTAACCCACAACTGGGTAACACGATACCCTTTGGTAAGACTGGTTGTCAATATTTCTAGCTTCTGATTACCCATAACGACTACCAAAGATCTACGAATGACAGACAGCTGGGACCAACGGCTTGACGTGCTTTCCGAGGGATGGAGCGAACTCGGTATGAAATGGATAGTCACAAAACCACAGACCGACCGCGGCAAGTCACTAACACCAAATGATCTAATACAAATTAAGTAGGAATGTGTGAGATTAAATAATAGCACCAATACACAGGTCAAAATTAATTGTCAATTGTTGTTGTTTCAATTGATTTTTTTTTTATTATTTGATCGTTCTTTATTGAGTTTGTCGATTCTGTATAAGGGCCGGCGCTCACTGCTGGCAGGGCACGGCGTGTCATGGCAAAGGATTTTATTACTAATCAAGTTATTTTGAATCTTATTTTATCGAGTTTAAAACTAATATTACTTTATTTCAATACAATCATACCGCGGCACGACGTGGCATGCCGCGGCGCCCTGCGGCACGCAGCGGAGTGCTGTGGCATGCCGCAACGTGCCGTGGCAGGCCGCGGCGTCCCACAAGTCACATAGGTCATAGGATTATGACAGCTGAACTAATTGAAATAAGGTTTGAAATGGGTGCGTCGGGGTCTTCGGCATATGGCGCGCAGTCTGAGTGGGGTGCGGGGGCAAGGGAGGAGTGGCTGGGCTTGCTGCGGAACGCCACGTCGTGACGCGGCATGCCAAAGCGTCCGTCGAGCTGCCGAAGCACGCCGTGCTATGCCGTGCCGTGCCACGCCGTCAGTCAGCGCTGGCCTTAAGATGACGTATACTAAAGCCTTTATTTTATATCTATAGGCCTAGGGTTCCAATATAGGTAAATAAATTCGTTTTAAAGGCGGACAAGACAAGACAGACAAGAGGTGGCCCGTTAGACAAATCTTATTTTAAAATAAATACTATCTACGTTACCAACGCGTGTCTTGAATTAGATATGCGCGTTCAAACAAAGAAAAAAACTTTTTAGTGTTATTATGTCAGTACAGTTATAATAGTATAGTACCTATGTCTTCTAATATATGAAAATCTCGTATCATAGTGTTTGTTATCGAACACCTCCGAAACGGCTTGACCGATTTTTATGATTTTTGTTGTGTAACTATATTTGGTAGGTCTGAGAATAGGTTGTAGGCTATTTTTTTTATATTGCAAAGCACTGTTTGCCGGTTCAGCTAATTATCTAAATACCTACTTTTTACCCTGGGAGCGTCCATCGAGAGGCGAGAATGTTCATGTGGGGCTCGTAGACAAGAATCGCCGAACGATTTATAGCACTTGTGATTCGAGAAAGTCCCTTGTAAACGAGGCTATATACGCACTACACTCTCATATTGACGACACGGTTGGCGCAGTGGTTGAGTGATCGACTGCAGCGCAGCGTGTTGCGGGTTCGATTCCCGCCCAGGGCAAATATTTGTGTGATGAGCACTTGTGTTTGCCGTGTGTCTGGGTGTTGTTTATCTATACATGTATGTATTTCAAAAATGTATTTGTGTAAGTATATCAGCTATCTGACACCCATAGTACAGGGTCTCCTTAGTTTGGGGCCAGATGGCCATTTGTGAAATGTCCCCATATTATTATTATTATTATATTTTATATACTTTATGTATCTCGGGACCCAGAGGTCCCGGGCCTTTGTAAGGCGTACGAGGAGCCGAAGCCAACTCGCAGAGGCCCCTTAGGTAGCTTTATATGAAATAAGACACCAACCGACGATTATCCCTGTATACACTATGCAAGTGCACCCAAGGACAATCCCCGGTTGGTGCAGGACTATTACAGGACATGGAAACTAACAGTACTGGACTATGGGTCTAGGTTGCTAAAGTGACTTGGTTACCTGAAACTATGAAGTGACTATGGCCCCTGCCGAATCAATGTTTGTATACATGGATAAAATAGCAGGGGGTGACTTGCACACTCACTAGATGGGCCCCCTGAAACAGTCGCTAGCACGAAGTGACTTAGCGACAAGGGGGCAACATATCTTGAGGTGCTAGAAGAGTGGAGAGGTATTCCACGGCTATCAGGACAATCCCGGAAGTACGGTCAAGATCCCTACCAGCGTCTTACTGGAATACTTCCTTACCCCGAGCACGAATGCTCTCGCGAGTTTCCACTCTAACCGGCCAATTAAGGCAAGATAGAGGTGGGAGCTCCGTTCCTCATCCCTGGCTTGCCCTTATTGAAAGGCAAGCCAGAGATGAGGAACAAGACTTATCCCGGGAGATCAGGTCCGTGGGGTCGCTACTGCCCAACAGCTCGCCACAAGCTGCCCTGCGGGTTTATTATTATTATTATTACATACCTACGACGGTATAAACATAGATCAAAGTCTTCATCATTAGTTCAGAAAACCTCCTCCTACAAAGCAAAGAGACGTCCACACAATCCTTGACACTTATCCTGCAACATTGTTCATGTTAAATAAAAGCCACAGCCTCGCAAGAGTTGGGTGCGACAGCTTCAGGTCAGTAGCCCGAGGGATGATGAAGGCGAGTAATTTACTGCGTCCCGGTTACACTGTGACAGATGGGCAGTCGTGTCGCATACGAAGGAATGGGAGGTGAGTAAGGAGGGTATTGGATATGGTACAGTAGCGGTCAATAGTGATATTAAGGAGATACGGATACTCGTTCACGAGAAAATGTTTCATTACCCGCAGTAACTCATTAGTAGGTACTCAATACTGAATACATTGCATCCACATGAAATGTGAACTTAGATGCTAGGTATAAAAATGAACATTGTGGACATTGTCTGTAATTATATGCAACCTTCATAGAAAACCATTTTAACACTTACTTTAATAAAAATACTCTTGCTAAGTTTATTTAGTTTACACTATTGGTCAGATTCATTACCTATTACAATTTAGTTATGTCTATTCTGTTAAAATCTCCTTCGATGAACTCCTAGGGATTGTTAGTGCTTTGTAAATCCTTAGCATCGAGACATATGACACCTCACTTCATCTAGATGTTCACCGAAAGAGATTGTAACAGAATAGCACTGCTGGAGGTCATTTACAAAGTTCATTTTTGGTTTTAGCTACTGTGTCTTATGCGCCCATCCATGTGACAGGTAGTCAGTAATGATTCTGTACGCCAAGTTTTTCTGTTACCGCTGCCCCACACTAGGAATATCTTCCGTACCGTGGGTGCACTTATAAACATATTAAACAACTGCCTATAAGCCATAAAACCCGTGCGCGGATCGAACCAGCGGTACGCAACACAGTAACCAATATTGCTCACGCTCTGCGCCAACCGGGTCGTCAAACAATTGCCTCCTCCAATCTAACCAGTGTCCAGACATTGAATACTTATTTCGTAGCTCCAATAGAAACGTAGGCCTCATTTACTAAAATATCCGGACCATCTGCGACCTCATGACTGTTTAAGGATATTTGTCATTTGTGCCGAGCCGTTTCAGGATATTATATTCTTAGATTGCAATTTATTTGAGTGGGTATATGAATGTCGTAATGTCCCAGTGGTTAAAGCACCCCACTGTCATGCTCACGGTTGTGTGTTCGCAACCAGGCAGGATCAAGTATCTATTAATGTTTTTTTTTTTAACCCCCAGGTGAAGCGTTGTGAGGAAACCTGGACTTACAATTAATCATCATCACCAGCCGGAAGACTTCCACTGTTAAACAAAGACCTATTCCATAAGGTGGGGAGGGTTTGCAATAATCCTCACGCTCACACGCACGCTCATGCTCGCGTCTTGGGGATCGCACTGAAATTGTTGAGTACACGGAAGCCGTTGCTGCCTGACTTCCAGATTTTCCCTTAGTCGCTTTCTACGACACTCTCGGGATGAAATGGGTTTGTGCTACCTATGCTAGCCCGGACACCCCCACGGCGGTTAGTTTCGATATGCCCTAGTCCCGCTATGCTTAATTTGAAAAATACCTACTAAAAATTTCGCTATGCACGAAAATCTTTGATTCTACTTAAACAATGGAAGGTACAGCTGGAAAGAAAAGTGTTTGAATTAAGTTTTACGGAGTCTGTAGACTTCGTTACAAATTCTATCTAACTAAAATTACTTAAAAATGCGATAGTTGTTCGTTACGTACGGCTGGACAAATCGGGATAGAAATTGTTACACAGATGGTTGAAATCCTGAATTAATATATTATTTTCGCGCTCATTGTTATGGTTGCCCTGAAAAAAACATTTTGTCATATGCATCTCATAACAAGCGCAAAGCTTAAATTTTATGATGATTTAGAATAGGATAACATATAATATATTTACATACTAGGTTTCCTTATTTTACTTTTCAAATGGTGAAATAAAATATTTCACTGTAACAGTTTTCTTCATCACTGTCTGCGATTGTGATTTCATGCATAGCGAAACTTTTTGGTAGGTATTTTTCGAGTCGAGCATAGCGGGACTAGAGCATAGCGGGACTAACCGCCCATCGGGGCTATATTATTATTATTATTAATATAAGTCTGAAATCACCAATACGCCTTTGAGCAAGCATGGTAATCCATGCTCTTGCCTTCTCTGTTTAAGAAAAAGCCTTTCCCCTGCTATGGGAAAATTATAGGCTCGTATTATTATTATACAAATTTAAATGTATAGTATCTGTTTTAAAACCAATTATTAATGATGCTTTGTTATGTTCCTTAGTATGAATTTTAATTTTAGTTGTCTGCAATATCTGGGTTTTTAAATTTTATTTGAAACTGATATTAATATTCATGACTAGATTTTTATCCTCAGTCATTTTAAGATCAATTAGGGTTGAACTGCCTACTTTCATAGCTTACTTTTGCACAGCTGATCCCTAAAGCATGCGTAGCGTCTAGACGAAAAAATCTACACTAAAATATTAGACTAGATTTTCTTCGCCCTGGTTAAAAGTAACTCAAGGAAAACGGGTCACGTGCTGCTTACTCGGCTAGACCCAAATTCGTTATTAATATGTGACCCAAGCGGCACCAAAATGATGTGCCTTCAATATTCCTAGGTCAGATTATCGGGCCAGTGTCTTATGTACGAGCTTTTAATGTAGACCTACTCTATTGATTGGGTTATGTAACCAAAGGAAGGTTTATTTACTTGACTGGATATTGTACTTTATTTTTATTTTCTCTAATGTAGTTTTATTGCTTACCCAATACTGAGAAAACAAAACGAACGAACAATAGTTATTCGAATATTAGAAGGTACCAACACTAGAAAAGATTAATCAGATTTTTCTACCGAGGTAGACCTAGTTGAAGATGGCGGGTCATCCCGCCATCTTCAACTAGCTCATGCTTGACGATAACAGGAGGGATTGGTCCACACTAATTCTACACAGAGAGGGTTGGAAAGGAGAAAGGGAGGTCTTTGCCCTGCAGTAGGACTACAGTTTGAAAATAAAAATTAATCAGATTTATAACAGCAGTATAAATTAAATGCAAGCAAATGTTCTACATAGATATGAAGTCCTATCCCATGTTTATAATAGGTATTCTTGTATTCTCTTTTTATAGTTTAATCCACAAATAAAATAATTCAAAACCTTAGTGGGATTAAGGATCGCTTTTCAACATTGTCATTGGAATCATTCACAACATGCATGTATTGAAAATTACTCGCTCTGTCGTCGCTTTTTAATATTTCTTCTGTTGACTCCTATAGCAGAATTCTAATCTTGTAATAAACACTTACGGTAAACAGTAACTTTTAACATATACTCCTCACACGGCTAAATGCTACAATCTACTGCCAAGCAAAATAAAATATAAACACCCGAAGTTGCAATTCTCTTATTTCCGCCATTCAATAAAGGGGATTTGGATATACAAAATGGAATAATTTCCTGCTGGCAAGGACACTGTAGCGTAAAACTGCTCGTTATTAAAATGCTACTTCGGATGGCTGGCATAATTTCTTGTTCCTCTCAAAGTGTTGCTTTTGTTTCAAGAATAACATTCTTCTTTTAAATAAAAATCCTTTTGTTTAAGCTAAGAAAGATTCTCTGTTGTCTTTAGGTCAAAGTATTAAGGTCATTGTCGGACTAATAAGTTCTGTTGTTTCTTTACTAAGTTGGCTTCTATTGAAACCTTTTCATGGTTCCGTGCGTAAAGGTCAAATCGCAAACCTCGTTGAAGAAGTCCAACTTTGTCATAAGTCTAGGTTTGTCTGTCTGTAACTTGTGTGCAAGTTTCAGTTAGCTCTATTCCCAGTAAATAGCTATTAATTAATAGCTTTTGTAATACATACTAACTGTACTACAAAAATAGTTTAATTACATTGATATTTTATCGAGTGTTTCTATGTTAATTGATGTAATTGGTATATTACCGTGTTAATTAACTATAAAATAAATAAATAAATAAATAAATACTATTTTGAGACGAGAATATTTCAATAATAATAAAATTGTGAAAAATAAATTTCATGTTAATAAAATTACCGTCACAGTTAACTAGTCTGTTATTATTATTATTATTACTTTATTTATTATAAACAAAGTGTACAACAATCTTAACTTAGAACTATGCCCCACAAAACTGTTTTTACGGTTTGTCTGTGGGAACCGAACCATACAGACTGTTTTGTTGTCTGTTTCTTGGAAAGCACATACAGCTGTTGGTCCCGACCGTCATTCGTAGATCTTTGTCAAACATTGTGGGTAGTCAGAAACCAGGAAGTCTGACACCAGTCTTACCCTGTAACTGGGCTGTGGATGTCAGTCAGGCAGTCGCTCTATGTAAAACATTGGTATTCAGCAGCATCTGGTCAGACTGAAAGCTCCTTTTTTTTTTTTCTTTTTTTTTAAGAAAAACGTTGCCCCACACTAGGAATTACTCACATACACAAACCGCCAGACCCGGAACAACTATCTGTAGGCCATACAAATATTTGTACCGTGCGGGAATCGAACCCGCGACACGTAATTTTTTAAAGCACTTCGTACTACCTTAGCTAATTATAATAATTGTGTAGAAATGTAATATAATGCAAGAAAATAATATTAGTTGTATGTCATTATTGGCAAAGCATAGCGCACTATTTAAATGTTTAAGATCTTTTTTATATATACCTATGTTTAACAAACAAATAAACTATTCTATGTAAAAGCTACTGTTCTATTCTACGCAGCGCAGCAGTCGATCGCTCAACCACTGCACCAACCATGTCGTCAAAAAGCTGACCCCAACATCTTGGGAAATTGTTAGTCAGACTATGAATTGACTGTGTTCCGCATATAGACGGTCAGTGACAAAATTCGAACACCGTAGCTTTTACATAATCATCGAAATAGACATTCTTTTTTTTGCAATTTAGGTTAACGAGTTTATTTTATTTTTCATACCATATTCTTTTAATGCTATGCTCAATAATTGAGAATAAAAAAAAATCTAAGTTTTGAAAGACTTTTATCGCTGGCCATACAAAAATGCGGCAAAATCACACCATTTCAATTATAACTATTTCTAATTCTAATTTTCAAGTATAATACAAAATGGACCGATTTAAGCAAAAATTTTCCAACCCACAACCACGACGTTTTCGAGTTTTTGTGACCTATGTACTCCAAATAAGGTATATTTTAATATATCAAAGACTCACTTAACTCTATGTTAATAATTGTCGATAATCCGTATGCTCCAACCCACAGCTGAAATATCGAAGACGAAACGTTAAAGTCAATTATCTTGAAATGAGGTTTGTGTGGTTTGGAACATTTTTGCTTAAATCGGTCCAAATATATCCTATGGCACTCGGCAATAGTGTAGGTTTATATCAGTGTAAGATTTTATGTAATCGGTCCAGTACTTCCAGAGATTCAATCTTACAAACAAACCAAAAATGAAAACAGACTTTACCTCTTTATAATATGACTAGCGACTTCGTCCGCGTGAATTTTCTAAGGGATCCCCAATTTGTTGATAATGCTATGTTGGTAGCATAGCATTATCATAGCACTCAGGGTTAAAGTAGTTTCCTATTGGTGAAAGAATTTTTGAAATCGGATGAATAGTTCGGATATCACCTTTTACATACAAACTTACAAACCAATTGTACCTCTTTACAATATTAGTATTAGTATAGATTACCTACACATTATCATCAGTTCCCCACCACCGGCAACCATGCTTAGCTTGCTAGATAGATCAATCTGCTCTACTCGAAAGCTTAAGGTTCAACCCCCTAACAAAGTGCACATACCTACCTTATATTTATTGGTTGAGCACACTCTGCGTAATTGGTACGCAGGTAGTGGCAAACAGCCAGCCGCCGACATAAACTAGTGAAAGTTAACCGAAAACACGCGAATAAAGTCCTGCGGATGTAGATGTTGTATGTTGTTATTCGTAGTTAGGTAAGCTCGGGGTAAGTACGTTCCTAGAAAATTGAGTAGTAGACACCTCTTGAAGGTTGGCTGTTCTCCACCTCAACGTACGTACATCAAAAACATGTCACAAATCTAAAACCATTAAAAAATGACTTCAAATAAATCATGAAACTTTGTCGAGTGTGAGTTCATTTTGGCAAAACTAAACCTAATTTACATGTAGCATGTACCACGGAGGAATACTTGTACTCCTAACAGTTTTACTTAGTCGCATATGTCCCTGTAAAATCACGTACTCTTATTAAAGATTATTTTTTTTTCTTAATACATTTCGGAAGGTCTTACGGTCCTACGAAAAACCGTTTGATGAATAAAAACAATGAATATCTACCACAAAAACGTAACATGACAACACACTCACTTCAGTTCGCCATACATTGCTTATTTTCTACAAACATTCTTCCACAGTCAACCCATTTAAGATACTATGGATGCCCAAACACAATTTTGGCCGGGAACTCGAAACTTTCTGGCTACCGACGGCTGATAGTGATGCGTTAAGGAATGCTCAGTGTTGCATTGACAATCCCCTCTATCTCTTTGCCTCACGCCGCTTCAGAAGCGAATTATCCAATAAACATAATGAAAATTTAAGCCTACAGTCGCTGACGATACCGTCGGGACGTCTCCTACAGATAATCCTTACACAGCTTCAGTCTGAGCGGAAATAATGCGCAAATTATACTGAAATGAAACGCAGTTTGAGATAATAATGACATCGATTGTGAACCAGTCGGTACAATTGTCAATTGTTTTCGGAATATTTAGAGGTAAATATTTAATGCCGTAGTCGTTCTTATGTTTTTGGGGTACCGTGTTAATTCGAGTAGCAATAGGTTCCGTGCCTGGAAAGTCCAGAAAAGTTTCAATCGACTTGAATTCATTACACACTTTATATTACTACATCGTGTATTAAATAAATTATATTCTATGTTTATAATTAACACGTCTTGTCAACCATCGAACCGAACTCTCAAGTTCTAAATAGAAAACGTTCTCACTAAAAACTAATTAAATAAGATTGCTTAGGGCTCAACTATCCAGAGTGTCTATAGTAGGTATCAACCTATTCATGGTATTGGGTTTAGAAACAATGTTTCAAACATTATGATTTTAAAAGAATTTTGGTTCCAACTGGAGTCTTAAGGTGAAAGTACTAGGGTTGCCTGCGAAATTTAAATATTCTTACGATTTTTGAAATTATCAGCCCGTATCTGGTTCTAGGTAATAAAAAAATTATTCAAAACACTTAACAAATATGTATTTAGACACTTATAATACATAATTAAAACCATCAACATAACACTCCAAGTTAGAATATTTCGTAAACTTCAGGTTTTAATTAAATAGACACATTTACGGATTATTTTAACTACGGGTATCAGATTGTCACTATGGGTGTCAGACAGCTGATATACATACACAAATACCCGCGGCTCCTCCTCGAATCGCCGCTCGCACTGCTCGGCCTACTGAACTGCGGCCTGTGTCTGTAGCGTCAGCTAAATGTCATCCCGCCAAGGTCACCGTAAGTACTCTGGATGATCCATCTGTGAAGTCCGTGCCTGAAGTGGCATCGAAACAGGCTGATGGTGATGGTTTTGTAACGGTGCAAAGGAGGAAGCGCCGTCTGAGAACCTCCAAGAACCGCTGCGGCACGGCTCCCGTGGAGCCCAATACCATACGTGCCGCGATGCCGAACACGCCGGTGTACATCTCCCGCCTCCACTACACCACTACGGCGGAGGACATCGTCGAGTACGTGCGCCGAAAGACCAACTACACGCCGAGAGTGCAGCTGTTGGACTCGCATCGCTACGTCAACTTCAGGGCGTTTGTGGTGCGGTTTCCAACGTGTTATCTGCAGCTCGTCATGGTGGAGGACTTTTGGCCGAAGGGTGTGGTGTTCCGTCGCTTCCGCGGACAAGTGCCACACGATCGCTCAGTGAAGTGAAGTAACTAACATAGGTATAAGATACTATACCTACTAACAAGTAATGTAAATTAGTTATGTATGTTAGTCTATAAGGTATATATTGTATGGGTCTTGTTACCTGAATTAAAAAAAAAATACATTTAAATACATACGTATATAGATAAAAAACAAACAGACACAAGGCAAACACAAGTGCTCATCACACAAATGTTTACCCTGGGCGGGATTCGAACCCGTAACACGCTGCGCAGCAGTCAATCGCTGAACCACTGCACCAACCGTGTCGTCAAATTCAAATTAATCATAAAATCCTACAAAAAAAAGTATGCCAAAATGCAATAAAACTGTCTACTTAATAACAACACACAACGACAATAACATAATAACTAAAACATAAGTAATTGATTGCTTCGAATTAATTGCAAGGCTGTAACACACGACGTGACATGATTACCCTAATCCGAAGTCTCGTTAACGAATAAAACATTTACCAGGGGGCTTCGGGACGTACCATGAATATTAATACTTTACTTTCTCCCGTATACCTGGATCCTGAAAGTTTATTTCATTAGTGAAACTCTATGGTATGGTCGGTGTTCTGCTTCAAAAGTTTTGCTTATTAATAATATGAGTTGGGGTTTTTAGTTTTGAATCAATGAGCGTTGAGTTTAGAGAAATGTTATCCTTTTTTATTATACAAGTTATAATTATTTTTTATATCTTTTTATTTTTGTTAAACTTTAGGTACTAGTTATCTTTTGATAATTATTACATTTTTACACACCTTCAATGCGTATAGGCTAACGTCCAATGGGGTTGAGAACCGTCGCGCATACAAAAAGTCCTAGAAAATAAACTAAAATGCCTTTTAAGACGACTAATTACATAGTTAAGTACTTGATTTAAAACCTTAAATCAAGTTTCAAGTGTTTGCCTTAAAAAGGACTTACTGCCAGTCCGGCTCTAAAAGTACCAATTGAAAAACCAACTTTTATGATTTATGTTATACAGAGCACAGCTATAAAATAAACATACTATAGTGACTACCAAAGCGAGTTTATGGAGGTGATTAGTTAACTTATGTATACAAGAAACCACGTACTTATCACAGTATAAGCTCACAAACGAGGTGTACTTGTAAGCTCAGTATCGTGCCGTTGTTAACACCAAACACGGCACGGCCTATTTAATTATGCCTTATTAACGTAATGGCTATAGCAGACTAACTGGATAATTTATTAGTACACGCTTACGTACTAGGATTAAAGAAGATTGGTTGTTTCTTGTTGTAAGTGGGGAATTACTAAACAAGTGCAGGCTAGAATCAAATGTGATGTTCACTATAAATTTTTCACTATAGGTTATAACGTGATTATAACATGAAACAAATTTCGTTATATCGTTGTCGTTCTGTCAATGTTACTATGTAAAAAACTTCGGAGCAATGTAAAGTATTTGTCATTCATATTATAAAAATATCATTAATACAACACAGTTATTTCAAAATCATCATTAAGCCGTACAGTCTAACCGGATTCAGCTGCATACCAGGGTTTACATAGAGCGACTGCCGCTCTGACTTTTACAACCCAGTCGCTGGGTAACACGATACCCCTAGGTAAGACTGGCTCTTTACTTGCTTTCCGAGGGATGAAGGGAACTCGGTATAAAAATGGATGGTCACCCACAGGTCATCCACAGACCGATTGCGGCAAGCATAGCTTAACCTAGATCGATCAATCCATACAGCTTTTACTTAGGCCTTTTATGCCTTCTTTTCGCATAACGTTCTTTTTCCTAATATTCTTTGGCATAACTGTTTTGGCATAAATTGTTTTGTCATAATAATACTTTGCCATATTCTTTTTTTGGCATACAGTTTATGTTGGCATAATAATCTTTAAGGCTAATTTGTTTTGGTATAAATTTATTTCGCATAATGTTAATGTTACAAATCTATTGTGCCACGTTAAAGTATTGTCTTAAAAATTCAATATGTTGTGCTACAAAAGTTGATGGCAGAAACGAATCGCTGCAAAACCGACTCTACGTAGTCTTCTCTGCCCTACCCCTAGAGTGTAATCTAAGCGCGCGTAGGCGCGGAGTCGCAGCACCGGAGCCGTGACAGAAACCATGCCTGTTGCATGTTGCATGCATGCTGCATGCTCGCTGCATGCTCCATGCTTGCTGCATGCATGTTTGTTTGATTAGTATAGTAAAAATATATTTTAATATCATTTTATGCTTTAAAATGTTATGCTTAATTATTATTATGATTAGAGAAATTATGCAAAAAAAATTATGCGTAAGCTGTTATGCTTAAATAATATTATGCGAACATATAATTATGCGAAACAAAAGTATGCCAAGTTATATTAGGTCTTAAAATGTTATGCAAATGGATAGGAAACCTTTACTTAGCCACAAGCTCCTCAGTTATTTAAATAATATTACCGAATAACTACCATTATTTGACTGCTTTTTGTGTAATGCTATATCAAATGGAGTACTGGGCAGCACTAGCCTTTCTCTAGTTGACTTGAAGATGATAAAAGATCGCCTGTTTAAAAGGCCTCGAAGGTTTTTGGTTTTAACAATGCTCGTGGAAAGTACCTATTGCAGTATCATTTTATCAATCATGTTTCGCATGAATTATATTTATATCGTTTACTGTAGGTAATTGGTATAAATACAATAAAATAACTGATCCAGATAGTGAAACACTTACGGTGTCCCATGAAACAGATAGGTATATCAAAATAAGTAAATATACTCCATATCGTAGAAGTGAGTAGGCTCACTTTAAAATACTCAACAGGAAATTTTAAACTACCGCCTGCGCAATACACCTGCAGATCAGGAAACGCGGTCATTATTTCACTTACTATCTACTAGATAAATCTTGTTTGATGAATACGCTAAGCTTTGCTGGAAGATACAGAAATGTACGGAAGAATATAAGGAAAATATAAATACTAAGCGGAATGTTTTTCTTGAAGGTTTTACACTTGGAATTACACTTTGATTGCGTGGCAATAGCCTTACTGACAATTGTAGGAGCTGGTTAGTATCGAGTTGGTTCAGAAATATGATTTTAAAGGTATCTTCGAAAATATCTGCAGATATAGAGAAAAGGATGAGAAGGGGTTTTAATTGTAAAAAAATAATGAGATATTGTAGTGTATGAAGTACTTTGCAGTATCCGATGCGTAGAACGATGTTTATATTTTACACGGTTTAGTACGCGCGTTCAATCAAAAAAACAACTTCTGAAGCTTTTTATTATTGGGAAAAGCCCGCTACACTATTCCCAAACTGCAACTTCTGAAAGCCAGAATCAACAGTGGCGATCACCAGAAAAGCGACGAGGCACTGAAGCTCGACGAGTCTCGGAGAAACATTATAACTGTCTTAGATCCCGCAAATAAATTAATTAGAAAAGAACAGCGGAGGAGTAAGAAATACATATTGCCAATTTCCTTCATATCAAACAGGAGGCAGAACAGACCTAGGCCACAAAGGGACGTTTACAACTGAGGAAAGTTTAACTGTAAAGTAACACGATTTACAATTAACATCAAAAAATGGCTGATATATTTGATATTCTTCAGCTCTTTAAAATATAAGTATAGGTTTTAGTTAACAGAAGATGGAATTAATCCATTCCGACATTTTCAACATTTTGTTTACCTACCTATTTAGGTTCTTTAAAGTGTCCGCCATTTTAAAATTATGCACAGTTCCTTGCTCAGCGTGGCGTTATCTAAAATTAAAAATAAACTAAGCATCGTGCGAGTCCATTACTGTGTAGCTATGTAGGTGCAGGAGATGAGATTCCTACGATTAGAGAACATTGTAGTAAAGCTGAGGGAATTTCAAATTGTGTTCGTGTTTGTGTTATTGCAACACGAAATGTTGTTCAATGTTCATTACTCATTAAATTAAATACAGATGTCGACATTAATTGTAGAACTGAAAATCTATTTACAATGACAAGAAAAAGCCGGTCAAGTACAGGCCGGCCTCGCGCACCGAGGATTCCGTACAAAGATTCATCACGGGAATCAAACCTCAAAGATAAGTTAGTAATCTCAAAAAATATACATTCGCTTTTTTGTAATACGGTTTTCGGATTTTTCCTTTACTTGAGCGACATGACATTGCTTTTTGCCAAATTTCATGAGTCTAGGTCAACGGGATGTACCCTATATATTTTATCAAACATATAGCGAAGCGAGCCCTAGCGAGTGTCAAAATATGCATAAACGGAACTTAAGCAACCGTATCTTTTGATTGCTTGTCTAAGGCCGCAAATTCGGAAGGGCCGCGGCGGCGTGTGCAGCGGCGCGTTGTTTTGAGCGTGCACGCTCGACTACTGAACGTATTGATTATTCGTAGCAGCGTTTTTAGCGTGTAGTTAAGCGGCGTGATCAGTGTTTTGGAGTATTAACGAGCGTTTACAAGTGATATTTTGTTCAGTATGTCAAAATTTGCCAGTAAAAGAAGTGGTGTGTTCATAAATAAAATATGGAATGGGAAGATATTGACGTATTATTAGAAGAAATTTCATTTTTAAGATGTGAATTATTTAATGATAGAAAAACTAAAAGTAAAATAATTGAACAAAGAGATTCTTTAGGAGAATTTGCTATATTATATGCAACATTACGACAATCTGAATCGGATTTGCATGATTGGCCGTCACTGATTTGCCCGTGATTGCACTTCGCTAATTATCATTTCGAATGACATTATGTTGACATTAATACTATCCCGGAAGAATCGCATTCGTAGATTAAACAAAACAAACAACAACAATTATACACGAATGTCTCATAATATCGTTCCTTTGACGTGATGACACTTGCCCTTGAATGGCGACCTCCGATTGGTCAACGTACTTGGACGCCCCGCTCGCACGCACGGTCTAGCGCAAACTAGTTGCGTGCACGCTGCGAGCTGCGAGCGGGGCGTTCAAGTACGTTGACCAATCGAAGGCCGCTGTTCAGGGTTCACTTCTTTCACTGGCAAATCTTGGCACACTGAATAAAATATCACTTGGACACGCTTGTTAAAACGCCGAACACTGATCAAGCCGCTTAACTACACGCTAAAAACGCTGCTACGAATACACCAAGAGAAAAGTCCATACGTTCAGTACAGCACGCGTGCACGCTCAAAACAGCGCCCGCTGCACGCGCCGCCGTCCGTTCCGAATTTTTCACCGGTCCAAGGAATTGTAGACTAAGATCTGCAATCCCTTGGAGCGTTCGGTTCCGTTTTTTCCTTTTGGAGTACGGAACTCTAAAATCATTTTCTTACGTAGTAACCTTTGTAGCATTAAGGGTCTTCGCCCACGTCAGACAATCGGTGACCGATGTTTGTCGGAGGAATGGAACATTATGAACTCCAATATACCAACGCAGATGTCCAACAAAAAGTCGGTCTCACGAAACTATAAAATAATCGACCGATCCGATACTCGGTCCTACAACAAGTCTGACGTGGGCGGGCAGCCTAAATAGCCGGAAAATTTAAAGATGTAATCGCCATTAACCTGCGAATTGAAAACTCAAGAGATATTGCAACAGCAATTATCGACTAAGTATAAAAACTATTATTGTAGACCAAACTTGTGTTCTAGTAAACAAGTTTAAATTACTCTCAATAAAAACAGCTTCTAATAAAATAAGCACGCAGGTAAAGGGACCGCTATCTAAAATTAAAAACAAGCTCCACAATATTCATAGTAAGGACAACTTATTGTCTAGATACCGTGGACGGGTACATCCACAATAAGGCTATAAAAACTTGAAATTACGCCCGGCCTATTGTTGTCAGGAGAAGTGCTCTTACGTCTCCTCGTTTCAGACAATATGCATATTCTCAGTACTCCCGACTACACCCTTGTGTAGTGCGTGCCTGTACCCGGGTTGCATCTTGGAGGAATATTTTTTTAATAAAACCTCTCTTCGTAGATTTCATAATGCAGGGTTTTGGATGCGGTGTAGGTAATTTATGTGGCTTGAGATAGGCGGTTTGTTTATGAGAAAATGTGTTTTATTGCTTCGCTAATATCCTATGTAAGAATTTGATATGAAAATAAATATGTACTGTTTATAAGTTCGTTCGTTTTACACGCTCAAACTATTACATTATCAATTACAAATATCATTATCATTGCTTACAACAATATCTAATAATAGTTACTGAGAATAGGTAGGTGCTGTAATAAAAGTGATAAAATAAGGCAGGATACAGCCTTATTTTATAAGTTTATATTTTTATGAGAGAAAGTAGGTTCTATATTTGAAAGGACTTGACAGTCCGCAACGAGGGTTAGTCGGTTTAACATAAAAATAACTCAATATACGAACTAATAACGTTAATTGTGTTTCGATCAAATAGATTGAAACCCCGATTGTATCTACCTTCAATCTTACATGACTTATGGCGCATGTATAAAAAAGTGCATCAACCTACCTAAAGTTCCTGGAACGCGAGACTGATTTTTTTCCTTAAATGTGTTCTGTAAATTCATTGAGCATAATCGTTAATGTATTTAAGTACATAACATATGTGCTAGTTACTGCATAATTATCGTGGTAAAGCCTGCTGTGGCCGGCTCGGGTAATATTTTCTAATAAAAGAGCCTACGGGCTGGGCCAAACGGGGTAATTATGAATTATTTATGGTCGATTTTATGGTACGTGCATAGCTATATTTTATGAATGTGAAAACGTGATAGTTCATATTTTGAAGGGTGCAGATATTGCTTAATCAGACGTCTGTGTAATATGTTGAATAATATATAATTATAATAATACTCAAGCATCTTAGCGGTGAAGGTATTAGTGATGACCATGTCCCTAGAGAAAATAATATAAACTCAATAGTCAATCGATACTGCAACTGCGTCACCGCTGCAGTTATATTATGTGTAACAGTACAAAATCTTAAGTCCATGGAAAACCGTATCGAATTCAAATAGCATAATTTTCAAAATCTACAGCCGACAAAGCAGCCAAAAGCATCGTAATACAACGCGTAGATATTCTGAGTGCCGTTAATAATGTCCCTTACACTTTTATTTGTAACATGGCGTGCCACACCGCACGTAGCAAGGAGCACCAATAACCTTAGGTAACGACATAAGCCCACCACGTATGGTATCTACTTAAAAGGCATTTACATTCATACAACCATATTTACATAGGATCCCCGGTGTAATGCTGGAAAGTTCCATTTCTAAGGGTTTTTGTGGAATAAACTGGGAGGGTAAACCAATGTCGATAAAGATAGAAATCAGTAAGATTTGTGTGTGTTGCTTTTTTGTTTTTTGTATAGAATTGTAGTTTAGATAAGAGAAATAAAGAATGTTGTAGTGTATTCGGAATTTCGAACTGGAAATAAATTGTCTGCGATGTCCCTTGGCTGTGCGATATCTTCATACTAAGCAATTCAGTCCGATTCTTAAAGTTGAATTTAGATTTTCCAAAAGAGCAACTCTTGATAACTTGGTATAAAGATATAGTGTACATCATTAACTACCAAACCAGCCAAAAATAACTATAAACTATGTCCTTTCAATGATTAGGTATATGGCCCTTTTTTAGTAAATACTAATTTACTTTATTTTGCACCACTAAAAAAAAATCCCTTTCTTTCCATGTCTTTATCGAAGCTGAACCAAAAGATCGATATAGATGAACGCGTATCACTTGTACTTGATATTTATAAATATTATGTGGAATTAGTCATTGCATGTTTTGCAACATACATAGCTAATGCATGCTATAAATTAAGATAAATTAAATAATCATTTCTTTCAGGAAGTTACTTTCATATTAAAGACGACAAATTAAATAAAAATATACATAAGAATGTACGTTGACATTGAACTGTAAGCTTTCTTTAAAATAAAATACAGGAAACCCTTCCTGGGCTTATAATAATAATAATAATAATAACACTGACAACACTGTAATGTCATTTTGCATTTTTTCTTCACTCCGTTACATAAATTATAAAATCAACATAAATTTGGATCAACAAACGAATTATACCATAATAAACAGCTATTAAGTCACCCCAAATATATTAAAAACGAAATGGACTATTTATATGCAAGCAATAGTAATTGAAAATCATTTTTAAATTCACTGACATCTGTCATGATGTCAGTGTTCACAATGAAAATACGTATACAGTATATGGATGATGAAACGTAACATAAAGTAAGCAAAGGATGATAACAAGGTCAGCAACGCGAAGAGCACGCCCATCACCACCGGACTCGTCGCTCAGCTCCGCCTCGCCGCCGCCGGAACCCAGCCCCATCGTGAGTAATGTGACACCGGCCTCGGCAGTTGCGTCGAGCTCGAGCGACGAGTATTTCTCTCCGCCGACGACGCCACCACCTGTGCGCCGGCGGGGAAGACGCCAGCCGCCGGATAGTTTGGAGCCCCGAGACCTACCGGTCTCAGATAGGGTCCCCGCTTCCGGCGGAAGTGTGCAGCGCATGAGATGGACACAAGCCACCAACGAAAATGTCATGCGCGCATACTATGGGGCTACAGAGGGGGGAAGTAATCTGACCGCGTACCGTGTTCGGATGCTCTCTCTGTTTCAGGTGCTTGAGCCAGCTGTCAACGTTTCGGCACAACGATTATCAGATCAGGTGCGGGTCATCCAGCGCAATCGTATGTTGGATGACATTGTACTTGATCGCCTCCGAATTGAAATGCAGAGAAACCATGTTACTGCTCCCCTGCCGCAGATTGTGGAAGTGGCACAACCACAGCCGACCGCAACACGAAGCCATGTTACTGATGGGAGTGATGACATGGTTACACAAGTAAGTACTCAGTGCAATGATGAATTGAGGAGCGCTTTGGAGGGTGCGATTCGAGAATATCGATTCAATTCGCCTGAGCTTAGACCACGTTTACCTCGTTTGCCCATGCATAAAAAAAATAGGGTGCTGGTGTGTGCTCTGGATTCGCAGTTATCAAATTATTTTGATGGTTGCGAAGACCTCACTGATGCGCATTCGATTCTGTATTGCGCGGCTATTGCGGCATGTCGTGTGGCTCACGTCAAATTTCCTATATAGATGATAGAGCTACACGACCAAAACCTGCCGTACCGGCGTGGCAGTGCAGAATTGAGCAGCGTATTAGTGAGGCCAGAGTGCTCATCGGCAAACTTATCTGCTTTAGGGAGGGCAATACTCGCCCTAGAGTGATGCGCTTTGTGAGGCGGGCATTCTCGGGGACTGATATCAGTCCTCGAGACTATATGCCCTGGGTCACAGAGCGCATCGACTTCCTGAAGCAGAAGGTGTATGCATGGGCAAACCGTATTCGAAGGTATAAGCGGCGGGTGGAACGATACACTCAGAATCGCACATTCCAGAGCGATGAAAGGTGGGTTTATAGGACTTGGGAGCGTCCGATACAAAGTGTGACTGATACGTACCTGCCGGATGATGACGCCATGTGTTTGTTCTGGCGCAACATCTGGTCGGTGCCTGTCAGTCACACTGAGGGTGATTGGACTCTGGAAGTCGAACGAGCGTGCGACCCGATACCAGAAATGGGGGCAATCATTATCAGCCCCCATGATGTAGCTCGTGCAGTCCGGCCGTCTCGGTTCCAGTCAGCCTTGGAATCAGGATCGTTACCCCAGTTCTTGACGACAGGAATAACCCACCTGCTCCATAAATCAGGTAGTACTGCGGAGCCTGCAAATTATAGACCGATCACATGTTTGCCGACGGTCTATAAAGTTTTTACATCTATTTTGAGAGCGAAAATTAACCAACACATAGACAGTAACGCTATCATGTCTCCCTCTCAAAATGGATGTAGGAATGGGTACCGCGGTACTAAAGAGCTGCTCCTGATTGACATGGCCATTAGTCAACAGGTTCGCCGATCCCGAAGGAATCTGTCGACAAGTTGGATAGATTACAAGAAGGCCTATGACTCTGTGCCGCATGCATGGCTCATGAGGGTGCTAGAGTTGTATAAGATAGATACCACTCTGCGCACCTTCCTGATGTCATGTATGGGGCAGTGGAGGACGGTCCTTCGCTATCCAGGATGTCGACATATCCAGAGGAATAGTGAACCGATAAGGATTGAGCGGGGTATATTTCAGGGCGACAGTTTGAGTCCACTTTGGTTCTGCTTAGCCTTGAATCCTCTAAGCACACTGCTGGAGAATTCAAGTCTAGGCTATAGATTGAAGAGAGGAGGTCAGGTAATATCTCACCTCCTTTACATGGATGACCTAAAACTCTTTGCCACCAACAGTTCACAGCTGATGGAGCTACTGAAAGTAACAGAAACTTTCAGTAGCGCCATCAGGATGGAATTTGGCGTGGACAAATGTGCGGTCATGCATGTCAAGCGAGGGGAGATTGTGGAATCTGAGGGAGTTCAGCTTTCGGATTCCATAAACCTTAGATCCCTCTCTTCAATTGAGACCTACAAATATTTGGGTATGGCGGAAGCGTTGGGCATCAATGCTGCTGACATGAAGCAATCGTTGAAGGAGCGCTTCTTTGGCCGCCTGAAGAAAGTATTAAATAGTCTTTTGTCAGGCGGAAATAAGGTGCGCGCCTTCAACGGGTGGGTCATGCCAGTCTTGATGTACTCTTTCGGCATACTCAAATGGACTCAAACGGAACTCGATGCCCTGGATAGAAGAGTCCGAACATTGTTGACAGCGTATCGGATGCATCACCCACGGTCATCGGTAATGAGACTGTATATCCCACGGAAGTGCGGAGGTCGTGGCTTCTTAAATGCTAAGACTCTGCACAACCGTGAGATATACAGTCTCAGGGAATATTTCCTTGGAGCCGACGTGGGGATGCACCGAGATGTAGTTGCAGTGGACAAAGGCCTCACCCCGCTCTCCTTGGCTAAAGAGAACTGGTGCAAGCCTGTAGTGCTTGAGACTAATGATCGCGAGGAGGTGTGGAAGAGTAAGGAGCTTCACGGACGCTTTTTCCGGGCCCTACACGGGCCCGATGTGGATTTCTTAGCGTTCGTATCCTGGCTACGATTCGGTGATCTATTTGGAGAAACCGAAGGTTTTGTGTGTGCAATTATGGACGAAGTTATTTTGACGAATAATTACCGGAGATTTATTGTGAAGGATGGCACTGTTGACATTTGTCGGGCATGTCACCGGCCGGGTGAATCAATCCGTCATATTATCTCTGGATGTTCTCGTCTTGCTAACGAAGAGTACTTGCACAGTCACAACCTTGTGGCCAGGATTATCCATCAGCAACTTGCTCTGAATTACAACCTCGTGGAATCAGAAGTTCCATACTACAGGTATGTGCCCGATCCAGTTCTTGAAAATGGCAATGTCACATTGTACTGGGATCGATCCATCATCACTGACAGGACTATTGTAGCCAATAAGCCTGATATAGTGGTGGTGGATCGATTGGAGAGGCGCGCAATGATTATTGACATAGCTGTTCCTCATGACGAGAACCTCATGAAGGCCGAGAAAGACAAGCAAATAAAGTATCTTGACTTGGCCCATGAGGTTGTCGACATGTGGAATGTGGACTCAGCGATCATTGTGCCGATAATTGTTACAGCCAATGGCTTAATTGCCAAGAGCCTCGACCAACATCTAAGGAGGCTCTCGTTAGACGGCTGGATCAAGGGCTTGATTCAGAAGGCAGTACTTCTGGACACGGCCCGCATTGTCAGGAAGTTCCTCTCTCTGGAGCCCTGACCGCCGGTAGCTTGGACCCTGTTCCCGATACCGGTGAGGTACTATTTTTTTATATTTTTAAATGTTTTTGTTTTTATATGAATATTTAAAAATGTAATTTAATATGCATATAAAATAAATGAATGTGAATAATAATAATAAAACCATTTATTTTCAAGTAACAAAGAAACATAGAAAAATACCTTAACTTAAGTATACATATAACAATATAACAATTGTGTTAGTAAATAAAACTTAAAACTATGTTAGTATCACTTAGTTGCACAAGTCTTTGCACGTTCCGGTGGCGTTATGTTTGTGTAAAACGCACCCACGACAGAGAGGAAATTCGTAATGTGTAAAGGTTACATTTTTTTTTGGAACTACCAAAAAAAAATACCAATCAGAATACTGAAACTTTACTATAAAAACTAGATATATTTTTACCAGGTCCAATAATACAGAAAACACATAAAATATCTATCATATTTTCAATTGAGTAGCAATAAAAATCACTATTTCCAATACGTGCGCTTGAATTATAGATACCTACTAGAGAAAATGTAGAAAATGCAATAAGAATGTAATATTGAACATAAGCACTTCAAATATTTTACTTGAGAATTTTATAACCAAGGTAGAAGCGGCAGTATGTAGACTGTATTTTTGAAGCGGTGAAACCATATATTTATTTGTTATCGGAGGTCGTATCGGATTAATAAGTTTATAAAATATTTATTCCATGCTGTATTTATCAACATGTAAAAAAAATTTTCTTTCGCTATATATTCTAGAATTTGAGAAAAACACAGTTTTGTAATAATGTTCTTTAGTACCTAAATGTGTCATTTAAAATGATTGATATAAAAATGTTGAATCTAACATTGGAGATCTTATCCATACTTAATATTATAAATGCGAAAGTAACTCTGTCTGTTACGCTTTCACGATGAAATAGCTAAACCGAATTTGATGATATTTGGTATGAAAATAGCTTGAACTCTGGGGAAGGTCATAGGCTACTTTTTAATTTGCGACTTCGTCTGCATCCACGATAACTGACATTCACGCGGACGAAGTCGCGGGCAAAAGCTAGTTGATTGTATGTGAAAGATTCATTCAAGTCAAAGTCCATCAAGAAAGTTCTCATTAAAGAATTTCACTAAAATATAGACTTTTTCTAAAGAAATGTACCTGTAAATGTAATGTAAAAAATACAAGCCGAAACGTGCAGGACAAATTGATTTGTCAAAAAGCAGATGCAATTCACTGTAGTTGTTCCATTAGTGAAACGAGAAGTCGTCTGGGTGCCATGGACGTGAGCTAAAAATAGGTGAGCGAGGAAATGTTCAAAATAACATGTTCCAAGAATTCAGTAAGAAAGTTACATTTAAGGGGCTATTAAACGACTTTTACAGATTTTAAACTCACACACAAAATCTACCAGGTATAATTATCCGAAACTTACACTATCTTACAGACAATTTTATTATCTATCTTTTAGTATACGCCTTTTTTTTAATTTTGAAAGAATACTACTATTATTTAATTTTTTCGCCTAAATTTTGAAAGTTTTGGACGCAGACTGCGTCCGTTCTGCATCAGTTTTGCGGCCAAAACTCTCAAAGTTTAGTCGAAAAAATTAAATAAAAGTAGTATTCTTTCAAAATAAAAAAAAGGCGTATACTAAAAGATAGATAATAAAATTGTCTGTAAGATGGTGTAAGTTTTGTTTAATTATACCTGGTAGATTTTGTGTGATTGTCAATGTTTTGTCCGCGTCAGACACAACTTCACGTATTAATTAAACTATATAATTTGAATATAATTAAAAATATTCACTTACTAAGTGATTAAGAGAATGTTCTAGTTTAACATATATTTTTTTCAAATCATTTACACTGCACATTTTGACGTGATTGTCAGTTTAAAATCTGTAAAAGTCGTTTAATAGCCCCTTAAGTGATCGCTTTATGGCATTGTACGCTGAGTAAAAAGAAGTTTTAATACCTTGATTATATCTATATACATACGCATACAAAATATGCATACTTTTTTTTTCTAAAAGAAATTGGTAGGTGCTACACGCCTCCGTAAATGCGGGGTAGAAAATACAAAAATAAATTCTCCGGTATTTACATATTTACCTAATAATATCTTATTGGAAAAGCTTTGAAAAGAAAGAAACACCAATGACTAGGTATGTTTGTGTTCAATACCAACTATAATAATTTACAGCTCGGATTTCTATGTTTACAGCCATATTGCTAAATTAATTGCTGAATAAAAATCCACATTGAAACAAAACATCTCTGTTAGCTGTAAAGAATGCAGATTACCCCTTTTAATTAAATACAGAACGTGATCACGTATAACAAACAGCTATTAGAATCTTTAATAAAAACACGAGAACAATTTCTAATTAAAGAAAAAGAGAAAGCAACTTGTGTAATGGAAGCTCAAGCTGATAATAACATTACAGTATTAGTTAGGGAAACAACGTTAGAAAGCAATTTTGGCATCACATATTGGCTATTATCAAGTATTGATACTTTGCTTGTTTATTATTTTCGATGTCACCCTGACTGGATGGGGATTTGATGATATACGAGTACGTATATGGGTATATCGTAACATAGATGGAAATATTATAATACCTATATATCTTAAAACGGACAATAATACAATAATTGAAGTATGGCATTGTTATAAATTGGTTTATGTGGTGATATTTTATTAATTAAAATAAAAAAACCAATAATTTTGTCAGAAAATGTATTGAATACTTACACAGCCAATCGATTATTTGTTTTAATAAGTTTTTGTTTACTTTGCTTAAATTATGCATAACAGCGTTTTTGTAGTCATAGCAATCCGTTACCGTAATCATTTATCCCTCAATACATTATTTCTACAAAAAACAAGACATAATATGACACAAAGTAATATTAGGCATACGTTTAAAGTAGAGTGAGTGCTAAATTATGACGCAATAAACGTGCCATATTGTTGAATAGGCCGCGTTCACAGTAAATAATGGCCCGGAGATATAAGATTCTGAACAATACCTTACGTGCTATCTGCAAAATGCTCCAACTCAATTCCCTTACAAAAATATGGCAACTTAGCAAATCGTCAGCACACCTGCGCTTGAATAACGCTTTCCCATTTTCCTGTAATATCCTTAATAAATCTGAGTAAAGTTGAGAACATATTCATATTTCTTTTATGGTTATCAATCGTGACAAAGTTTGAGCTTTTAAAAATAATATATCCTGTGTCAAACGCAGTTACGTTCGAACCAATTTTGTGTCCTGAACATTATGTGTCGAATAACTTTGTTGCTCGAACAGGAGTTGATTTTCAGTGAATAATTAAAATAGTTGTTTTAAACGAATGCGAATGCGAATATAGACCGCATATTTTCAACAAATACCGCTTGATTAAAAACCACAGACGGAATTAATTACAAATTAAATCATCATTTTGTTGGACTTTGTACACCTTTGTGTGTTCAGGTTATTATGTAAAGACAAATTGATATGCGATAATATTGAAGCATGTAATTTTAAATGAGAAATGGTCATTACGAATTGTGTTAGTATTATGACATGCAAATGTAATGTTTGTATTCCTGGCAAATACAAACATTACATTTAGGTACTGTTGTAATTTTAAAAAGCTCTCTTGACGATGTTAGTGATGGATGAAGGGACACTAAAACCTTCACAATAAAAGGTTTCACATGTTAGCTTTTTTAGTCAGCTTTACACGCGAAAGAATAAATAGGTCCACCAAAAATCAACTAATCAATAACGTGTGTACGATATATTAATCAAAAGATATCCCGTTTTTTGCAACCAAAGGGTGAGTTTGAATGGCACCCCTTCCAAATATTGGTTTTTGTCGGGCTATACCCGTCGTCCAGTAAGAGCAAAGCCATGTTTTTCCATTTACAACGATACGCACGTTCGCGATATCTTACGCATTGGATAAAGGCTTTCACTATGTTTTATAGTGCTACGTCATTAAGCTGTGAATATAAAGTGGGGGTATGACAAAACATGAATTAATTTGAGATATGTCGTACGGTACGATGCACACCCTAATATGTGATACACACGGGTTTGTAAGGTATTGACAAAAATTATGGCAGAAATTGTTTCAGATTAACAAGGTAAAAGATAAAAAAGAATTAAGAAGAGTTTGGACAGTTTTTATTTTTGTCAGCCTCTTGACAACCGAAATTATCACTGCTGGTTTTGTCAGAGGACTACTTGGCCCTGACAAAGGCCGATTAAAGCTGGTATTTGCCATCGTAGTGGTAGGATTAGCCAATCGACAGAAGTCGATTGCCCAGGGTGCACCGGACGGAACAAAAGTCGGAAAACTAAGTACGTCCGTCGGGGAAGCCTCCCCGCTCCCCGAGTGCCGTAGGTACTTAGTTTTCCGACTTTTGTGCATTATCACTAAATGCGTTCAAAATATGTTGTAAACTTTATAATAAATAATAGCTGACCCGGTAAACGTTATTTTGCCATTTAATTATTTCTTATCACCTAGAGATATAAAAGATATCATACGACCTATTATCAGATCTACCAAATATACAATTAAAAAAAAATCTTATAAATCGGTCAAGCCATTTCGGAGGATTTCGATAACAAATTATACTGTGACACGAGATTTTCAGGGCTTTGTAGCTCAGTCCCACTTCAACTTGCATATTCTAAAAGCTATGTTCGTGACCTTAGTACTTGAGCGAATTTCATCTGAAACTCCAAGCATAGCTCTCTCCAGGGCTCGCATCATACCTATTTATTGACAGAGAAATTATGTTTGCCAAACTCCAAACCAGTGTGTCACTATTGTTGGTATGCACGATAACACTACCCCACGAGGGAAAGTGAGGAAATTCGCTCAATTATATAACCCCGCGACAGCTTTTTAGCTTATTTACCGATCAATCTCCGATCTAGGGTTGATAAACAACACCTCAATGTCAACAGAAGTTGTGTCAACTCACTAGAACTAATGGATTTCATAACATTACTATTGTAATGAATTATAGGAGCAACCTTATTACCTCAGATTTATTTTATTGCTTGAGTTGTTGCAAGGTTTTAGTGGATTACGGCCATAATCCAAACAATATTCAGTACAAACGGACATTTTTATCTATATTCCATTTACACATTAGACAAAACGTAGTAAAATAACGATTTATTTATTTATTTAGATAGTAATATAGGTTATATTCCGTTATATTATTGAATTGGCAAATAGTTTACATTGTTATGAATTTATCATAAAATAATAGAGCTTATTACATGCAAGCATTAGAACAACGATATTTGTCTAATGCAGGCACTTCACATGGCGTATTTGTACAAATATTCGCACTAATTGGATAATACAAAAATCCCGTAAACGTTATTGAAATAAAGTGCACGTATGATTGTCCAAATAAGGCAAATATTTGGACAAATACGCATTATGTTTTAATGAATGGAGTATAGAAATTAATGAATAGAGCATAGAAACTACCAATGTTATTTACGTTAACGTTTTGTTATACTGGCTGAAAATAATAAAAATAATAGTTTATTAATAAAATAAAGTACAAGTTTGACACAATTTATAGTACACATAATAATTATCACTAGGGGACATAAAAAATATTACAAAAATAGTGTGTGAGGATACCGTACGGTCAATATAAAATTTGAGCCCTGACTCCTAACCTAGGAAGATCCTGTATCTTAGGAGGCAGTGTCTTCGCAAAATATCGCTAAAATAGTTACGTAAAAATAGTTCGCTGCACCTATGTTCTCACATAGTGGCACTAGCATAGTTTTCATCGAATTACAGAATATATAATATAGTTTTCACCGCGGAATCAGCAGTGAGCACTGAAGAGAGTTCCTCCTTCAATACGGCAACATATACACACAGAGTACATACTTCGAAAGTCTGTCGAAAACCCTTAACTCTTTAGTCGTCAAAATAACAAATCCGTATTGCCAATTTGCTGAGCACTCTAGACACGCTATTACACATTAGAGGTTATGTCGGCGCGTGCAAGACACGTGTCCCGACGAGAACACGTCATTAGCTTCACGACGTGTCTCTAGGGAGGGACTACGACAGTTTTTTGTTCATAACTAGTGATGGTGCAATGTACGAATGGGAACGAGAGATTGGTTTCAGTTTTTAAGTTCATGGCGAAGGTCAAAATAACGACCAAAGGTTTAATGGATGGTCGATGGAGCTGAGTTGTGATACGGTGACCACAAACTGGAAGAATTAACTGCATTAGGATTCACGATTGACATTAGTCAGGATCATTAGATCCGGTGAAAGATTTTAGCGAAGTTTCCGGGAATTCGCTCGATACAAGAGGTGAACCTCTAAATGCTTTACGGGACATTAAATAACTAACAAAGTACCTACGGTAAAATTAGCTAGTTTTGTATATACCCCGCTATATTTATCTCCGCTTTCTCTTGTCACTTGATTTCATATAAAAGGGAGTAAAAGGAAACTTCGGCTTTTTAAATTTCCACCGGAGTGATAGTGGAGTGTTCTCATTACTTCGTAATTTAGTAATTAACACTAGCTGAAATGAGTCTCTAGTCTATTTTATTCACTACTTACTGGGTTCATTAATTGGTTTGCTTTTGCTACGTAAACCTCTTATTGAAACTTTTAGTTTCGTGAGGTTCCGTGTTACCCAATAGGTAAAAGGTTTGTGGTGGTGAGATAGGCAGTCGCTTGATGCAAAACACTGGTATTTAGTTGCATCTGGTTAGTCTAAAAGCCGACCCCAATGCAGTTGGGAAAAGGCTAGGCAGATGATGATGATGACTAGCGTAATTTGGCTACTTTTTGCCTAACGCCTAAAAGTTCTCACTGTGTAAATAGAGTATAGGCTTTTTCTATTTAGATGTTTTTTTTTGTAAATTATAAATTAGAAATACAAAGTCTTGGAGTAATGGAGGCAAATGCTGTTGTAGAACAAAAAATAACTGTAATTAATAAAACAGTCGTGTGGTAGTTACAGTGCGGTCACAGTATAAAATATTAGTACTAGGTACTCGTACCGTACAGTAGCGGCACACTCCGCCTCCCTCCGAAACTGTTCCTCACCTTTTCCCGTGTCGAACGACTGGTACTGGGAATTGCTTTTGCTACAGTTCGAGCAACGCGTAGACACGCACACACACGCACGTATTTGTATAGCCGGTTATTTTGGTAGTAGTGTAGGTAATTAAATAGTTTCGTTTGTATAGAGTGTCGTAGCTGGTGTGGTGCGGTGTTGTTATAGATTCTATCTCAGAACTATACACAAAGACACGACCAAAGTGAACACCTTGAATATCCGAAAGAAATATGTCAACAAATGTTTGACAGTCGCCCTTTCGGACAGTGGATTGCGCGGATTTGAATGGAGTATATGCTTTTTCTATTAAGATGCTTTTTTAAATACCTGCTTTTTTCCTAACCATGATGTACTTTACTTTATTTTTAGAACTCAAATGTTTAGTGTGCTGATTTTTTGCTGCTAGTAGTCTACTAGACTGGCTGAAAATAAATTTAGAACTCCTATGAGTCTGTGTAACTACCTGCCGAGACCTACCTACAATCCAATATACTAAAAAACATCTCCTAAAATTTTACTCAAAATCATTAAAACAGTAACATAATAAACCATTACAATCAACTTATATCCTAATAATTAATTTTACCTTATCACTAACAACCGGGATATCGCCAAAAATAATAAGAACCATAGAGTGATGACGGAAGAACTCCTTTCCTGAATAATGGCTGTCGACTTCCTGCGATATATTTCCGCTATCTCGCCGCCAACATGGCGTCCGCACTTCCGGTTGACCGTTATGGAGTGTTAATCGAGCATTATGTCTGAACAGATGAAAAACTATCTTTAGAGGCGCTCGGCTGGATGATTTTCGTTGATAGGTGGTTTGTGGTATTTATTAGTGTATGAAACCTTTTGTGTGTGAACCTTTCGTGTGACCTGTGAAATGTGCTCTTTAGATAATAAAGAGAATGATGACAGAGGAAATATGCAGTATAATGTAGTTTCAATTAGCTACATTTTATATTAATATGCGCCTAACCTGTGCACGGGTGTATTTTTTTATGAAAATACCACCCAAGTTTCCGACATATACGGCATGTTAAAAAAAAGGTTTTATAATAATAATAAAATAACAATAAGCCGTGTGGTGCCAGTTGCGAATAGCACCACCCCATTTCTACCCATGGGTGTCGTAGAAAGCGGCAGAGGGATATTGACCAGAGGATGCAGAGGCAGCAGCGTCCTTCTGAGTACCATAACCTACCATCTACTGCGATCGCCAACATGCATTGGCCAATCATGGCGATTACAGCTAACCCACCCCCCCTTGGGGGGAGACCTATGCCCAGCAGGGAGCGTCTAAAGGTTGACATGATGTTGATGATAATAATAAGTATTTATTTCAGACTTTCAGACAGAGAAGATTAGGTAGGTATATCTTTAAACTTTCATATCGCCATCGATTTTGGATGACATGAATGAAAAACACCATAGAGCTAGGGTTTCATAGCAGACATCATTGTTTGCCTCCCCTGCCAGGGCTTTTGTTACTCAGGCTTCCCCGCAAACAAAAGAACTTCTTAGATGAACAAAAACGTAATTACAGCAAAGGGCTGAAAAGGAAAATATCTTAAGATTATTATCTAATTTTTCACCATTATCCTTAGCATAATGTTTCTTTTGTAAAAAGTATTTGATAAAAGAAAGATCAAAAGGTTATTTTTTGGTTCTAAATGTCTTTGTTTTTTTTTTTTATCGGTTTTGATAACATTTTGTGTACAAAATGCAAGCAGCTTGTAGGCATAATGTAAATAATACTAAACTACCTACATTTACTATTTACAATGAAGGGTTAAAACTCCAACTACAGTCTATTCTAAAATGAATCGTTTGTTTCATAATACCTACGTTTTGCAGAAATAAAAAAGTCAATCGCAATAACAGAGGTGATCAACCTTTGACATCGTGGGTATGCTTTAGTCCAACGCGGGTTGTTCAACAATTTTTCCAATTATGCCATAGCTCATACTCTATAATTTTGCTATTTTTATACTATGGACGATTTCCTTTGTGCGATTACTTACGTCTTTTATTATTTATGCAGCTTGTTAACTGCTTCTCGTAATGTTAAGGTACGACAGTGAACAGTAAGACTTACTACTTTAATGCTGGTGACACGAAAATTTGCTTGTTGATTACGGCATCGATAGTCCTTCATCGTGCTACTAATTTTATTTTGTATCTTTAAATGATACTTCTTATATTTATTATTTAATCCAATGCTGTTGTTTCTGACAGATACAGGTTTAAGGATACTTTTTAATTGGAACAAAAAGGTTTGATATTATTACTTCTTTGGTAATCTATAGGCCTAGCCAAGTTACAATCGTTTCGTATCGGATCTCTTTCTACAATACCTAATTAAAGCCTCGTCGTAATGCATTTTTTATTTTCGATCACGTGACTTATCGTTGAAATGACGTCATTCCCATACATTTGATTAGTTTCCTAATAGCATAATCGATTGTAGATTGTCAATTTGGGTAATTTGACTAATCTGTATCTTGATAATGTTGTATTTTCGATGCGCTAGATTTATATAGCTATAAAAAATGATCACACTTTGAAGTTCCTACAACGCAACTCTTATAATGTTTGAAATTTATAATTAATTATTAAGCTTTTAAACTAAAAAGACAAAGTTCAAAGGTGTGCTGGTGGTCCTGGTAGCAAACTGAAATGTTTTTATTTCATTTCTATCGGTTGCCTGTCAGTTCCGCCCACGGCACAATCCAGTTAGGTCTGACGAAAAATTGAATGATATAAAAATTCCGTGCTGTTTCCGCTCTCGTAGCTGCATACACTCCAAAGTTATACTACACTAGCTGATGGCCGCGACTTCGTCCGCGTGATTGTCGGTAATCAGCGAGGTATTAATGTTTTTTTGCACAGAATGCCTAATCTTTTTCTGAAATGAAAGTACCCTAAGTTCAACTCGGTCCAGGCGTTTCGAAGATTAGCCGGAACAAAGAGATAGATAGATCGACAAAAATATTAAAAATAGTTTTTTTTATATTTGTACCGTATATATTGTACTTTCAAATGCATTTATTATTGAGCTTTTTTACAATAAAATAAAAACTTTTTTGAAAATTTCGGAAGTCGGTGGCTTTGTTCTGTTTTTGTTGTATTGTATTGCCACCGACTTCCGAAACTAAAGTCATGTGTGTTCTGTGCTAAAGTTATTTATCACTTTTTAGTTTTTTTTTTTAAAGCTGTTCTCTTTTTTCAAGAAAGTTTTTATTTTACACTTTTTAGTGTCTTGTTAACACCCAAATCTATTAAAGAACGGCAACACAGTTAAAACAAAGATTAAAGGTCCTCCAAAGATGGAAAGATGTAAGAAACGAAAACGTCTTCTCGGTTTTTGTTGTTTTTACAAAAAGCGCTGAATAATTTTCTGTTTGTTGTGTACTAAAACCTTCTCCAGAATGTAACAAACACTTTTCTGAAAACCGCATTAAAATCGGTTTAGCCAAACGGGAGATAATCGCGAACAAACATACATACATACAAACATACGAGTCGAACTTTTTTGAAGTCGGTTAAAAAAGACAACCGCCTTCAAAAACTTAGAAAAATTACTTTAGTACAGAACACACATCACTTTAGTTTCGGAATTCGGTGGCAATACAAAACAACAAACGGAACAAAGCCACCGACTTCCAAAACTTAAGTGATGTGTGTGTGATGTGTGTGTGTGTGTGTGTGTGTGTGTGTGGTTGCGGTGTGTTCTGTGCTAAAATTATTTTTCACTTTTAAGTTTTTGAAGGCGGTTGTCTTTTTTGTAAATAAGCTTTTTATTTTCCGCTTTTTAGTACCTCCTTACCCAAACAGAACGACAGCAGAACGTTGTCTATGTAAAATTTTTGGATTTTAATTGATTTTTTCATAAAAATCTATAAAAAAAAGAATTTTCAAAATTGATTCACATTTGCCGGAATAATTGCGTTACAAACATACAGAAAAAAACATACAGTCGAATTGAGAACCTCCCTTTGTTTGAAGTCGGTTGAAACAGTATTATAAACATACACTTCAATTTTATTTATCTGTATTGAAGGTTGAAGTGCGCAGCTTGATTGATTTAACGTCATACAGTTTCAAGTCCCCCCATCGTCAACAAAATTCAACCACAATCGGACACACTAAATCCGATCAGAAAACCTGACCAAAACCTATGTAAATGCGACCTACTTTCAACTCTTAACATTACGAACCATACATTACCGTATGAATATTATATTAAACACTCAGGAGGTCCGCGTTGTTGGATGATTTATAATTCCGTTTGACCCCAGGCTTCATGTCAGAACCCAGAGATACATAGAAGATTATCCTAGCCCGGATGGATTGCTCCGTGAAAGTACGCACGCACGAACAAACTTCATGATGTATTTATGGGGAACGGTCGCTGGTTTAGGTTTTTGAGAGGTGGAATTAGACTTTTCCGTGTTTGTGGAATTTGCATAATTATGTATATTTTGGTCTCCGGTTAAGTAATGGCGATCTGTTGTTGTTTTCTGGAAATTATTACTGTCAAATATCATCATATGAGCCGGTGAGTAAGTTTAGGTTCGTTTAAAAGTGTTTGAAAAGGAGTTTGTAAATTATTGACCAGTAGGTCGATTCTGTAAAATTCAAACAACAACTCATAGCTCACATTGCTATTCACTCACACACTTCACATAAGGTTCAACATTACCTTGATATATTTGACACTTTGAATCGGGGTCGAGTGCGAAGTGAGCGTCGAAGTGATGAGAAAATTACATTACAGAATGCCACTTCTTACGTCAACTCATACTTTATCTGTCAAAATCTCCCTATCAATTTAGTTTAACTAGCTGACACGCTCGCAAGGGTGGCGCTAGTGTAAATTCGAATTATTAACCGAGTTTTTAGAATGCCAATCAAGAAACTCACAGCGGATTCAGATTCGAAGTTTAGAATGAGGTCTTACAGAATCACACCCCAGTATTATCAACAGTGAAGTATAAAACTGATGTCATTGTATGGTCAGCGGAGGAAAATAATATTTGGAGGGTGAGAAACACAATGCTACTTATCAAATACTATCATGGGTTGATTTGCAGCCAGCTTCGATACGCTTTAGTAACGTTATTACACTAGGAATTAAAGACGTCGGTTAGCCACTACACCAATACACTTAAGCATTTGCTGAACATATTGTTATAACATTATACTAATCCATGCACGACATACAGCTCGCCTAACAACCCAACTAAGATCTTAAGGCTAGACTTACCTAATCCAATCCCACACGGCCCTAACTCAGAAACGAGGCTTACTGCGAATCCCCTTGTTCACTAAACTAGAGACAGAATTCTTTATATGGGTTCCTCTGAAAAGCGTAATTAAAAGCCTCATGTCTAATTAGGCTAGCGCACAATGCGCTTCAAAGTTGTAAGACAGTTACAGGGATGTAATTAAAATATTACGGTACAAGTCAGCTGTTTTCGTGCGCTTATTACAGAGGCTCAACAAGTTGGACTTAATTTTGTGAAGGTGCTCGTTTAGACTGTGAGGAATTTTTATTTGCGGTGTGTTGAAGTACTTTTATTGTTAAGGGAATAACATCAAAGTCATGATGCATACTTGCACTGTACTTAAATAAATGAAAGACCTTATTTTTGCAATTCTGTACTTCCGCGCATGACTGTCTCTGTTTGCTCACGTGTCGCGGTCTCACGAGCGTCAATGTTAGCATTATGCAAATTCTGTAACATGTAACATTAGAGTCATGATGCATACTTGCAATGTACTTAAATAAATGAAAGACATAATTAGGATTTTCTTTTGTTTTTACGTCACGTTTTATTCCTGACTAGCTCTAACTGCTACTTCGTCTGTGAAGACTACAGAATAAAGCGCAAGTCTAAAATTATCCTACGGGAATATAAAAACGGAATAAAAATTATCATGCGTTTTTCTTCTTGACTGAGTAATCGTGGTCGTCACTTCAGGTGTTGATGGCGTGATTTACGACACGTTGCCATTCTTCCCTTACAGCTTTCTTGCAACCTATATATAATATAGGATCTCATAGCGTGGTACCTTCGACTTTCCCTTGACCTACAAGTCGCTCGATGGATATAACTGACGTAGCTTAATTTCGAGTTCCCGGAGTATGCACTAATTGGTATGAAATTCCTAGATCTATCCATCCTATTCCTATGATAGAAGCTAATCAATTGTGTGCGTTTCAGCTAATCCCATTCAACCTTTTAAGCGTGAAACTGGATCAAATATTCATCTATCTCAAAAACTTTCGCGTTTATAATAGTTCTAGGATAAATCGTCGTCAATACACCCTATTGACGAAACTACACCTAAGTAGGTAGTAACTAAATAAGCAAACTGCCTAGCCTTTTTCCAATTATGTTAGGGTAGGCTTCCAGTCTAACCGAATTCAGCCGAATATCAGTGTTTTATACGGAGCGACTGCTTGCCTGACTTCCACAAGTCAGTTACTGCGTAACACGATAGTCCTTGGTAAGACCCATTACGACTGTCAAAGATCTACAAATGAATAAAGGCTGTACTTACTGGTTTTCCGAGGCACAGATGGGTTGAAATGGATGGTCCCTCATCTACGGACTGACCGGGACAAGCGTAGCTAAATCATGACCAATCACTCAAAATTCTTACTCAGATCATAATATTTTCTAGTTTTTACTAACAAAAACAACACGTTGTTTTCATATTCTGTGTCACAATGTTTTTTATTCATAGCTCGTCCCGTAAGCGGTAACCTAATTCGTCTGGTTAACCCACTAAGAATTTCTCTTTCATATCTAAAACAAAAACACGAGTAACATCAACAAGTCTTATTTTTGCAATTCTGTATTTTTGTAACGTCACAATATTTTCCGGTGGCCGGGCGGGGTACAAGCGTGCACGGTTGTCTCTGTTTGCCCACGTGTGCGGTCCCATGGGCGCCAATGTTAGCATTATGCTAATTCTGTACATACACCCAGTATTATTGTTACAAACTTTTGTGCGTGACGTTACTTTTCGCGCGGTTTAATTTTGTTATTTTGAGGCCTTTATGAACATGTCGGTTAATTGTTTTAGAGGTAATGGTCATTACCTTTTATATGATCAAAAGGTTTTTATAAAGTTGTATTTTTTTTATACGCGCAGTAGCATGTGAATGAACCTTTATTTTGTATTTTATTTGAGTTTATATTGAACTCGAATTCGGTCAATTCAACCTATCACGTTATTGGAATCATGCCCAATGGATCAAATTGGTTGAAAGTGGCACACGTTAAAATGATTCCGATATTGGTTTTACATCGTTCACAATGGCTACCTACTCCGATTTCGGTCATTATTGTGGCCTCATTAACTTCACGATTATATCTAGTAGAGTGAATGAGAAACAAATGGGTTCAACAAAGCATGGCTAATGGCAACTGATTCAAGTTATTACGCTAGAAAAAAAAACACATATTATGTAGATGTTATAATTATGATATTAGTATATAACCATTTAACAAAGAACTCATAACATCCAAGGCACTTAACGATACAAAGAGTAAACAACTGTTTTCCACAATAATCACTTCACTACTTCTGCTTCTCCACATCCGAACGCTTCTCACTGTCGAATTAAACGTGTAAAGGAACCAAGTTCCCGCATAACCGTCAACCCACAATATAACTTCCTGAACAACTTTTGTAGCACGGAGTGGTAGTGAATGGAGTAGTAACGTATTAGCAAGCGAGCCAAAGATAAATATTTATTTATTGATAGTAAATTTTCATTTATTCAATAAATAACTACATTAAATAAATTGAATGAAAGATCTTACCTTAAAAACTCTCTTGACATCAAGGCATTCTATCAGAGTCAACAAACGTAGTGAAGATATAATATCGCAGGTGCATTGTTAAAAAAAAAGAAAAAATATTAAAACTTACAAAAATACTATACTAAGAAGAAAATACAAACATAATCATATATCTAATCTAATATGATGGTATATATTACATATAAATATAAACATATATACTACCATGATCATAAGTGTGATTTCTGTACAGTATAAGTTCCTAATCAGTGTATACCCATTGAACTAAGTAATAATAACTCAGTGTGTATACCATGATTTTCAGCAACGATAATATAAATTTTATCAAAATTGATACAGCCCTTTTTGAGAAGATCAACAAATTCCCAAATAAATTACTTAGACGACGTTTTAGTTTCTTCAATCTTTGGAGGACTTGCAATCTCTTTTAAGTGTGTCGCCGTACTTAGCGGGCACTCGACATGGCGTATTGAGCACTCCAAATACGCTTTACTCCGTGTTCCATGACGACAAAGTTCCCCGTATATAAACAATCGATGTCTTTGTATGTGAAGGGATAAAGTCGATCGGGAAATTGGTGTTCGTGTTCTGGTTTAAGCAGAGGTTTGATTAGTGTCTGGTAACTTGAATTGTTGTTGCATGCCTTTAATAGATGGAGTGACAATAGGTTCATTTGAGAACTTTTGTTTGTTGTCTTTGGACTTAAGCTACCTTTACTTTTTACATCTTATAATTGTCATTGTTTTAAATGTCTAGTATTGTAGACACTTTAATCCTTTTTATGAAGACGTGAGCCGTGTAGTACCTACCTAATAAATGATGTGACAAATAATGTGACTATAGTACCTATGTATTACCTAATGAGAATTAGGTAGAAGAAATAGTTGAGGATTCCACCTAAAGTAATTTTATGATATTTCGAAAATATTTATAAAATGTGCATGACTTATTTATTTAATATTCCGATAGCTTACAATCTAAAATATTTAGTACTGACATAATTTACAATAGGCTTTGCCATTTAAGGTCTTCCTCAGTTTATGTTTGTATTGTTGGTTATAAAACAGAACACAATATCACATGCAAAATATTATTACAGTGCAAACATAAAACTTTTACACAAAAACCTGATGCCTTAACCTAAAAGTTTATACGATTTTTATAACAGGTAAAACCAGTGACTTAAGAGATGAGATGGGGTGTATAAAATGCGCGAAAACGTGACGGGAATACGTGGAAGTTAGTCTTTCACGAGCATTAGCGCCAAGATTCAGGCTTAAATAGGAGTTTTCAGGTGTTCTTTTCTAAGAATAATTAACTAGGAGTTTTTGAGCTAATCTTAAATAGTCAAATATATTTCATGTGAAGAATAAATAGGTATGAGAGATTGACATACTTTTTGTTAAGAGTTATCCTACTATTAATAATCGGTCCTTAGATAAAGAACAGGAACGGGTACTTTGTTCCTTTACATCTATATCTACGATACGATCTGTATCTATACGAATTCCGTGAGCATTTAATTTTTGATGGTCTTTTTATTGGATGGTCCGCCTAATGGTCAGTGTTACCTAGATCACCAATATCAAGGACCTAATTGCGTTGCGCTCAGAGTCGAATCTAAAATGTCTCGTGTGGTGTTTACAATTCAAAATCGCTATTTATTGACTTGTTTTCACTTTATGCCGAATAATTTATTTTCTGTAGTGTTTTCTTATATTGTATTTATTTGTATTTGCTTATTTTATAAGCAACGTTTTCACCAAAGTGAATGTCTAGTGCTATCAAAATAACTGGTGCAATATTGCGTAACGTTGAGTCTCGCACAAGGATCACTATTACTTGTATAGGTGTAAATTTACCCTCTTAGAAATGTTTGGCTTAATACACAGGCTGTAAGCTATAAACAATTAAGTATTACTTACCATATTTTTGCAGTAGGCAACTGTGAAAGTAGGTATTAACACTTAACACAGAAATACGTAAACTAAGTAGATCTTTCACGTCAGTTACTACCGTCATAGGTAGGTACATCAAAATGTATTCATAGTAAATACCTACCTATGTGAATCATACTTTTCAAACCCAACTCGCACATTTTCCACCCTTATTTTCTTGTACATGTCGATCAATAAGTCCCGTTTAACGGTCTAATTAAAATAAATAATTTGCCTTTGACCATCATTGAAGCATAGGTATAGGTTTGGATAAATTCAGGCGAATAAGCAGTTTGGTGCCGGCTGCGAATAGCACCAACCGATTTCTACCCGTAAGTGTCATAAAAGGCGACAGAGGAATTTTGAGCAGAGTATGGGCAGCAGCGTCCTTCTGAGTAGGTACCATTACACCTACTGTGATCGCAAACATCGGCCAAGCATGGCGATTATAGTTAAACCCCCCCCCTTGGGGGCGACCTATGCCCAGCAGCGGGCGTCTAAAGGTTTACATGATGATGTTGATGAATTACACAAACAAATAAATCAAACAAATTAAACGAGACTTTTCTACATTTTTTTTTTAATTATGATAAGTTTAGTTGTAACCGCTTCAATCTTACAGATATACCACTTCTAAAACTTGCCGTTAGTGCAGGGGTGCATCAAACCGTCTCATTTGCCACAGACAGCGAATAGGCGGCCCCGTCCGATAGCGCGCAGCACCGACTGTTCACTTATTTACGGTAATTGACGACCACATACTAGGTAAACGATATCGGGAAATGGCGAATAATGAGCCGTTGTCAAAATTGGTACAGTTGCAGTCAAAGACATGGCGCCGTGATTGTGTTTATTTTTGAACTAGGAAAATAGTTTTTGATCTAAATTTGTTATTCCGTAATTTATATCATTGATGCTATTTTTATTAATGATAAAGAATACCTACGTTTTTTTAGAAACTTGTTTTTTTTAGGTATATCACTGTCGCGCGGCTAGCTTAGGGTGTATCACACCTTATATCATTTTCTTGGGAATCATGGGAAAGTTATTTTTTTTTTTAGAATAGAATAGAATAGTTTTATTTTGCAAATATGGGTAATACACAATAGTTGTTTTATCACATTAAAGCTCTGCCATATTTTACCATTCGGCATGCAAACATTTATACATTATATACGAAACATTATTATTATTATGAACTTACATTTTAAAACCAGATCAATTTAGATATTATTATTACAATTATTAATTATTCAAAACATCAATTAATAAATTATTACATTATTATTCAAACAAAAATCATTACAACTAATAAATTATCATTAGAAATATCATTCAATATGTCAGTAAGTAAGTAAGTCATTTATTTTGCAAATACGGGTTTTTCCATATTATTTTCAGAACTAATTGAAATAGTTGCGAACTGCTAATCGACTGCTTCTATATGTAAAAGTTTAGCAACCAACGATTATGATAATGACTACACACATAACTAACACTACCCTCTAAATCATTACCAAATGAACACTTTCTCAAACTATATAATATTTGGCCTCAAAGACACGTGCAGCTTGAAACGTGCCGTCCAAAGTAACAGTCGCAGATTGCGTATATTATTTATTACCAGTAGGTACACACGACCCCAGCAATTTCGTTCTGAACTTTCCCTTCCGTCCTTTTATACCAATTTCACGATGCTAGAAAAAAATATGACGATATTATTGGACGAGTCAAGTTATGAGGACCCGCGGTCAAGCGGAAGGGGCTTTATTCAGATTCGTGACGAATTTTTTGGAAGTTCGCGTGGAATGTATGAATCTATATTAATCATATTGGTCAGATGGGTTCGGGTTTATTGGTATCGGTCATTCATGATGTTGAAAATCTGATTAGATTATGTAATATTGATGATCTTCTGGGGCACAAGTAGGCAAAGTACTTCGAAGTAGGTAGCCTTTTTGAATTTAGAATAATAGGTATGGTCAATATTTTATCTATATTATTTAAACATATTTGTGTATGTATATCAGCTGTCTGATACCCATAGTACAGGGTCTTTCTAGTTTGGGATCAGATGGCCATGTATGATATGTCCCCACATATTATTATTATTTGATACCAAAATAGTAAATAAGTTAATTGAAGTCCTAATCTATACTAATACTAGTAGCAATGGTGATACTAAATATACTACAGAATAAATAACATTTATGATTATCTTTATACACAATATTTACAGCTGTTTTTTCAGGAGACAGTACAAACATGTTTTTTTAAGGTTATTCTCGAAAGCGCGACATAATATTATAACTGGCCGTGTGAGAAACACTCAATGCTCAAATCTAAGCGCCAGCCGCTCTACCCCCGCTTTTTAACACTGTGATATCTTCTAATATATTGATTTTAATGATATGCTGTACAGGGCAATTTTGATCTACATGAAATGCACAACGTATCTAAAACATTTAATATGGTAAGGAATAAAACTGTATTGTTTAAAATAGCTTGGTAAGTAACCCATATCTTATTTGTAATATGTAAAAGATAAAAATGGTTACTGTGGGTTATCCTCATGAGATAAACATATACCATTGCGGACTTTTTTATCGATCTTTTTAAGATATACAATTCCGTAGTACATTAATTTGATATACCTATCTCGTAAGGTTTAGCCAGCGTTTGCAATGTAAGCGCACAAAAACATGTATATTACGACCTCACATTACTCTTGGAATTTCTCGGTTTTCTTCTTCTATAATATGTATTATACCTATAAACCTTCCTCTTGAATCACTCTATCTATAAATAAAACTCGCATCAAAATCCGTTGCGTAGTTTTAAAGATCTAAGCATACATAGGGACAGACGCGGCGGGGGACTTTGTTTTATAATATGTAGTGATGATTATAAAGAGGTAAAATTTGTTTGTAAGTTTGTATGTAGGGGGTATTCTCCGAAACTACTCAACCGATTTCAAAACTCTTTCACCAATAGCAAGCTACGTTATCCTTGCGTGCTATAAGCTATATTGCATTATCAAAAAATTAGGGATCCTTGAGATAATTCACGCGGACGAAGTCGCGGGCAAAGTGCTAGTAGGTTATATTTCAGTTTAAAAGCTAAGGCTAAGTTTAATTCTGCCGCAAAACAATGAATTATTAGAACGTAACCTTTGTGTACCTACATTTCAGTGTCCTCTAAACAAAAATTCACCTTTTCCCCTTCAGAGCTTGTCGCATCTCCTTTTTTATTAAAGGCATCTTGTTAACCCTGCTCCCTTCGGTCGGTATCCAAATTATGTTTTAATATGTTTCAGAGCAGACTCGTCACTGTTATTTTAAAATTAAACTACCTATTTATTTAATACCAGTATGATTCAGAGTAAATTAAATTCCAAGACGTCTTCTCTCATACCATAAAGCAATGGTATTTTAAAAGTAAATAAATATAAAATTTTAAATATTCTTAGCTTCTGTTACGGGGTACTGAAAGAATTTAATAAATAAAGCCAAATCGACATTTTGCCGAGACAAACCGAATTCCTTTTTGACCTTTAAAAAGTCTTGGATATTTTTAACGTGAATGAATTTGTGCACTTATCTTACTTTGAGGGACAACCTCAATGGTATCTGTTCGTGATACACGATTTTTCTCTTTGACAAACTTTCAATTTTGAAAGCAATCTATTTGAGACTGTTATGTGAATTTGATATTGTTGATAGATTGATTCATATAAGTATTTTTTACAAATACTGTAGGCTCTAATTTTTTTAAGAAACCAAACGTTATCATGTTTATTTAAATATCCATACATACTATTATAAATGCGAAAGTAAGTTTGTTTGTTTGTTGCACTTCTATGGCTAAGCTGCTAATTTTAATGAATCTGGTAGAGACTAAACTTGAACCCCAAGAAACGACATAGGCAACTTTTTAATACGCGTCTTCGCATCCAACCGCGATAACTGACATTCACGCCGACGAAGTCATGGGCAAATCGCAGTTTTCAGTAAACAAGAACATGTCAATGACAAATATTAATATACCCTTGCCATCTTTAACCAACTTACCACCAATTTCAATCACAATTTCCACTTAATCAAGCACAGATATCCAACTCTAAATATAAGTTGACCTGTTTACAAAAGGGAACCCAGGATATTTTGCATAGCTCGCGGAGAGCACCATTACATATTTATGAAGCCTCTAACCGAGATCGCAGGGAGAAAGTCAAACATTAATGAACGCTAAAATATTCCGTACATGTATATAAAGAAATGAATTTTTACATCATAATAGGACAACGGAAGTATTGGAATGTAAATTGAGTTTAGTTCTGGGCCGTTGTTTTGAATTGTGCTTTGGTTTTGTTTTTTGGAATGTGGGCCAGTTTTATCAATTATTTGCGAGTAGTTCTACCAAAATACCAATCTGCAATCTCTTAGTGATTCAATAAGTTAGGTACCTACGTCAATCTAAATAAATATCTATATTAGGTGGTCATCGTCTACGCAGTAAGCCAGTGTTGGGGAGCTGGTCTCATTTCCCTGACGCCTCATGTATCTATTAACTATTCAGCATAAACACTTCAATGTTGGTACGTTAAAAAATATATTTAAAATTATTCAGCGATAAATATCCAAAATATTTCCGAGACACGGAAAGATCAATTTCGAAAATCCGTTGCTACTGAAAAAAATCCCTGTGGAAAACCCCAATAGCACTATTCCCGACTTGGGAATCGAACTCAGGATCCTACGCTCAGCAGTCATGCTTGCGACCACGAAACCAACAGGGCTGTTAACTCATTAACAGTTATCACCAGAAATATCGAACTCGCAATAAATAAACACGGTAATTTCCTCTCTAGTCCAACATCCACGGTGAGCTAAAAAGCTAACAAGACATTAGACCATGTACTGATTAGCTATGATTCATTGAGCGGTCAACTGTCCGTGGCGATCGGGCACACACAACCGGAAATACATTCGCCGGAAGTGGTCCGCCATAACTCAAAGAGAGAACGTCCGGCTTGCAGCTGATAGCGCATCCTAGTTCGACCTGAGAACCTCCTTTTGTGGTTTTAAACGCTTTGTGGGGCTTTGATTTTGTGTTATCAATGGCTGGTGGAAAGATATATTTTTATTGAGAAAAGACGAGGTTAGAATTTTGTTTTTGAAGTTTGTTTTACTTCATAAACGTCAAAATTTCAAAATATGAGAAGAGAAAACAGTGTATTATTCATTTTGTTTTATTAATATTTTATTCTCGGAAAAGTAGACAAAAAACGTAGAAGTAGGTTAAAGTAGTGAAAACAAAAATAGAACTATTATTTACATAAATAACCCCTTTTCAAACACAATCTAGACAGTTTATAAACAGCACAAAAAAAACGTTAAAAAAGAAAATAAAACTTTCTAAAGATAAGAAAAAAATGTAAAGAGCACTCCAAACATATTAACGCCGTACCTAATTTAACTTAATCTTTAAGGAAAATCGCTTATTTTCCCCACGTTTTTACCTTGCAAAAAACAAAAATGTTTTTGCAACAGGGACTTTTAAATAATTACCTACGTGCTGCTTGACCCCTCGTTGTGATCTAAGAAAGAAATGGCTTCAGTGTTGCCAGATTTACTTTAACTACCCTTATCTGAAGGACAAAGAGAAAGACAACAGGATGTTAAGGTGGTAAAAGTTAAGAAACTAACCCACACGACGACGTTTTCCTCATGATGCGAATTTTAATATTATAAATTATTTTTACGATAACATTTATTTTATATTCCTTGTAAAAAAAATGTAGAAGGTAACGTAGTTTCGACATCTATTTTTAGGTCTATTTTCATTACAAACTTTAATATTTTTAAACACTAAATACATCTACTTACCACATTAGGCAAAATTAAAACGCCATGATAAATGAGTCAAACATGGCATATTCCCACTTCTACGCTGGCAACCCCGTAAAGCATCGGTCGTGCGTAACAGCTTGCTGTAACATTTATTTATGAACGGACCCCGAGATTTGAGCAGTTAAAAAAAGTTTTTCCATTACCAAACTTAACCGAAATACGGTGCAAGATACCGAAACATGAATAATAATTAAGTACGATTTCGTTTTAAAAGTCAAGTTTCAGCTGCAAGTTTGTTAACGGTCTTAAACTTTTTTGAAAGCAAAAGTAAGTCTAATATTTTAAATATGCTGGTTGGTCTATGATTGGCGAATGTATAAGTCCGAAAGTGATTATGTGTTATACAAGATCTACCATATAAAGAAGCTGTTGGCAAACCTTTATTATAAATAAACGAACTAAAAATAAATAGACCCAAGTTTACACACTGGATAGACTTAAATTATCGGAATACAGCGCCTGACCAAATTGTAATAGCAAAATTGACAACATATGTTAAATAATTTACTATTTTATTTCCGAAGGCGTCGTCAAATCGTTATAAGCATTAGCAGGTTCTTATCTAAATGTAGCTACCTTATTTGAAGCCTTCTTCAGAATGATAGTACCTTGAATAAAACCAGATGGGCACATGACACATAAATTATGGTACGCCGGGCCCTAGTACCCACTTGAAAGATGCCAACAATATTCTATGTAATAACAGCCAGTTGAATTACAGTGATGAGATAAAGATAATGATGGGAAATTAAGACAATATTCATAAATTTTATTATCTTATAGAACATTTTTATTTCACCCTTTATTATCGGTCGTGTTTTGTTTGGATGTTTCCTTGTAGTAAATATTACGTTAAAAATAAAGGGTCGTTGTTGAAAAGTTGGTTCTCAATTCGAGTGTAGGTTTTATTTGTTTGTTACGCGTGTTGCAGATATGAAATTAAATATGAGTCGCTTTGATAATATAATTCCATTAGTACAATTTTCGATTTTCAATTTCAAAGACGGTTGTCTTTTAACTCTACTGGATCAAAAGCTCGGAACATTTGAACTAATATTATTTCATTCCTTAAATAAGAACAAACGCTTTGGGTGCATCAATAACTCGCAACAGTTGTTGACTTTCACAATGTTCTACCCGATTACATTTGCAGGAACACTTTGAAAGTTAGTTCTCTCAAACATACAACTGTACAAAAACTCTACCTATTAACATCTAACTTCTGTATCGTCATACAAAAATGGAAGCTTTTCCCAGAAAAACTATTAGTTTCTGCGCCAAAAAGCGTAACAATAACAAGAACTTTGCCCTAACTTAGTAACGGGCGTGTTGTCTGGCTAATTGTGTAAAATAACATGGCGGGCGGTTGGCTCATAGCCTCCGGTGGCGGTAGTGGAGTAAGAAGTTTCTGGGAACTTGCTCTAAGATAAGATGGTAAAGACTTATGTGTGTTGGTACAAGAAATAAATAGCTTAGTTTTTTATAGGTTTTATCTTGTATAGGTCGTGGTTACTCCTGTTTTTAAACGACGTGAAAAAGGAGGTTATGAATTCGGTTAGTATCATTAAAAGTAAAAAAAAAAAAAAGAAAACTTAAAAAAGTGATAAATATCTATAGCACAGAACACACATTACTTTCAGAAGTCGATGGCGGTGGCTTTGTGTTTGTTGTTTTAATTGCCACCGACTTCCGAAAGTAAAGTAATGTGTGTACTGTGCTAAAGTTATTTATCACTTTTTAGTTATTGAAGGCGGTTTTCTTCTTTTTGAAAAAACTTTTTTTTTTCGCTTTTTGGTATTGCCTTAACATCCAATTCCATTAGGAAACGGCGACACACTTAAAAGAGATTGTAAGTCCTCCAAAGACAGAGGAAACTAAAACGTCATCTAAGTATTTTTTTTTTGTGATTTTAATGATTTTCTCAAAAGGGCTGGATCAATTTTGGTAAAATTTATATTGGACCATTTCGGAATAAACCCCTTTCGAATAAAAGAACAATTTTGCAAATTTGTCTATATACATGACAGAGTTATGCCCGAACATACATAAAAAAAAACATCCGAATTGATAACCTCCTCCTTTTTGAATTTTGTTAAAAATCATAAGATTATGACGATGATTAAGGCACTTTCTCATGCATGAGGTTGTGGGTTAGAAAACCGGACAAGTAGGTACCATGTGACTTTTTCAGTTCATATAACATGGATTTCCACTTCTACTTTCCGATTTCTTTCAATAACATTCATGTTGATTACGCTCTTATCTTCCCTCTTCTTGTACCTTAATTCGGAATCTTTAATTGGCTTTAATTTTGATAATTTTGTTTTCCGAAAAAGCTTGGGTGTAATAATTAATTATTAATTATACTTTCTAAGTTCATCTTGGACAACACTGACATTGTTATATGCAAACGTCGCGAGAAAACCTAAAATAAATAAAGTAACATAAACCATAATTATTATGCTTTAATTCATCATCATCCATTGCTGAACGTAGGCCTTCCCAACCACTGTCCCGTTATTTTCTTATTGCATAGTAAATGTAACCTTTCATGATTGAGATGTCTTCTTATCTCTGGGTAATGTTAAGGTACTATACTATGAGTACCTAGTTCTTAATCACCATCCTCCTACCGTTATCCCGAGCACTTCCTTAAGAAATCTTGAAAATGTATGTCACTACTGTGTTTATCGAGAACTACACGGAACACAACGTAACATAACAATACATTCTCAGAAACTCATAACAGTTTAAAGCAAGAGCAACAACAAAACAGTAGTTTTCAATTTGTGGCTCCATTAAGCTCTTAATTCGATTGTTTATCTACAACAGCGCATAACAGAAGTTGTCTAAACGACTTAGAATTACCGATGCACAGTTTAATTCTCTTTGCTTACCGTTAATGGGTGTTTTGTGGGTCCAATTTACTATCAATTTGCTGTTTCGAGGTCAGCCTTTGTTTGTGTAATGGATATTTTAAATTAAGGCTCAATGAAACGGTTTTAATTCGGGTCAATTTTTATGACGATTCATATTAACATTAATCGGGATTTTCAAAAATAAATATACTATAAACATGTAGCACAATAAAAAAATGTAAAAAAGTAACAGTTTGTATTAAGAACGATTCCATCATAGTAGGCATAAAAAAGATATAGACTTAAGACGAAAAAACACAACACAAAAATACGTAGAAAAAGAAATAAACTCACAATCTTCCCCTAATATGTACATAGTGCTCACCGATTTCCTAAAAATAAAGGTTCCTTTCTAAACGTAACAGACATACATTTACGTAAACAGCTTTTGAAAATGATCTAGAAAATAATAAGACGGCAGCTTAGCTCTAAGCGAAGGCAGAACGTAGTAAAGTTACCAAGGCCTTCTATCTCTGGGGACTCGTAGCGCCTGCTACGACCCGTAGCACAGACGTAGCGACTACGGCTACGAAAATAGACTGAGCGAAATAGTAGAAATGGAATAAGAGCACCTTTATTTTTCCGTTGTGTTAAAGATATCTGCAATTCAATCTGGGATTTAGATTTAGGAAATATTAACACCTGTAGAAAATGTTGAATTGCATCTAAGATTTTGTGTAGGGTTAATGTCTGTAGGACAGCCAGCTGTAGGTTTTATTTTTACAAAGCTTTATTTGAGTTATGTTTTTTTTCTGCTTTTCTATACAGCTCTTTATTTAAAGGATACGATACTATATCGTCGAAAAAATAGAAAAGTTCTTACATAAACTCAAACTCAAACTCAAACTCAAAATCATTTATTTCAATTAAACCATTTACAGGTACTTTTGAATTGTCAGAGTCAGTCAGTCAGAAAGTTGAAGCTAGTTGCTCGTTCCAAACAGTAGGTTTCTATGGAGAAGAACGAGCAAGAAACTCCATGAACACTCTTTTAAAATCAGTTAAATTTTACAAATTTAGGTTACATCATTCATGTTGAATCTAAGGGTACAATGTGAGAACAATGTAACACGTCTTGCATGTTAAAAGAGGTCTAGAGAAAAATATAGTTATAATAACAATTCAAACCAAAATTTAAAATAACCGAGGCAGCTAAGAGATGACCAGTCCCAACCGACGGCGTCCGTTCACGAACATGACGCATGGATCGGCACCATTTAGCTCAACCATTTTGAAGGGAACCGAATGATCCAACACATGCGCCACCGGCAGCGAGACATTCAAGTGAGCATGACTCTCCCAACCGCCAGGGCATATTCAAGTCAATGAGAGGTATACCTCGTCGTAAGACTTCGAATTTAAAATAAAACTACTTGTATCATTTTATAACACTATGATGCCTTCTTGGTTTTGTTTTCATGAATTATTTGATTGACTTTTGTTGCACAGAGTTTAAATTTTTTTTTATTTATTTATATATTCAGTTTCGGACAACAATGTAATCCATTTAATTTTTTTTTTTAATTTTTTAAATAAATAAATAATAATAATAATAATAAATTCTTTATTGGACACAAAAATAAAAGCTCGTTTTAAAAAAATGCAATATACCTCGCTCAAGTCAAGTCTATCTCTGTCATAAGTCTTTGCCGAGACGAACGTAATCAGTATCGTTCATCGCCCCACGCAACCGGTAGTTGGATTTCTTGAACCGTGAAATTTTATCAAGAGAATTAATCTCGGGAAACTTTCCCCTTGGACATCGACTCTTTTTATTTTTTAATTCAAACGAAATTGATTTCATTTATTTTAGAAATTGACCTTAAAATTGTTGATATAAAGTAAGTAAGTAAGTAATATTTTGAGTGGCCGATAAAAAAATGTTAATCTGATTTTTTTGCCAGTATTTTTATTTTCATCTCTCACGGGCCACAAACGTCTATTTTATGTTATAAATCCCGATCTTCTCAGTAACTGGTTTATATCAAATCAATGTTTGTATTTACCGATATCTGAGTGGATTAAAGTCTGATCACAATTTCTTTGAAGCTTTTGAAGCAAAGACTTTGATTTCTTTTAAGGAATTTCAGTTTTCAGTTTTACATCAGTTCGATATAATTATTTTCAGGTAAAGTTCTCTGCCTACTTGCACTCATAATATCGTGTTTTACTTAGTTGTTGCAAGTTGGTCGGTACATGAATTTACAATCCGCGTGGGACAACAAGCATCTGGCATGCATTTGTTTAACTGTTCAATTTTATACATTGTATTGCAAAAAGTGAAGGCAATGCAAAGTCGGTGAAGGAAAACATCGTTAGAAAACCTAAACTTCGAATTATTATAAGTTTGAAATCGCCAATCGAGCTTGAGCAAGCGTGGTGATTAATGCTTGTGCCTTTTCTGTATGAGAAGAGGCCTTTGCCCTGAAGTGGGACAGCTATAGGCTGGTATTATTTTTTTTTTATTGCAAAAATAAAGTATTACCCGAAGATTTTATCATTACCTGTGTATTTTACTTCAAATTGTCTACCTACCTAATTGTTACCAATTGTGTCCTTTTCTGTTTTAACTTTTACACCCTATCGTTTATCTTGTCAAAAATCTCTAATATCTAATAACACATTTCGTCCCATCAATTTATTGTTTTAAGGTAGCCTTTATCATGAAACATTAGAAAGCAAAGAAAATGTTGACACTTTAATGCAACTGCCTATAGTGCCTAGTTATAAATACTAGGAGACGTGCTCGTAATTATTATTTGCAACATGCAAAAGGCGTTGCTGTATCCTTTGTGTAGTGCAGTAAAAAGGTCCGTGTACACTGGCGTATTTGAGGCGATTTTAAAATATATTTTTTTACGAAAAATTTTAATAATAATTTTATAGTGCAGGTGTGCATGTGTTTGTTGAAGGAATGTAAAAGGTTACCGAGGTACGGATTTGTGAAAATTAAATTTTCTTTTTCTATGTTTCAGGTCTTATCTTAGAAAGTAAAAATGAAATTTGAATGTGTGATATTTCCACGATATCCTCCACGATTTATAATGAATAATTCATCATCATCATGTCAACATTTAGAAGCCCACTGCTGGGCATAGGTCTCCCCCCGGGGGTTCAGCCGTAATCGCCATGCTTGGCCGATGCATGTTGGCAATCGCAGTAGTTGTTATGGTACTCAGAAGGACGCTGCTGTCCATCCTCTGGTCAATATCCCTCTGTCGCCTTCTACGACACCCACGGGTAGAAATGGGATGTGCGTGTGAACAGAGGGACCACACTGGTATTTCCCAAAATAAAAATCGTAGGATTTAGTAGTAGTCTTAAAACTATTGTAAAACTAATCTGCGAATTTGTAAGAAAATATATTAAAAACTACAGCCCTTAAAGTGCGGTCCCTCAATCCTCGCAGACCATCAGCCAGATCTCGGAAAGTATCTGAAAATTTTAGATATTGTGACTACAGACATTTAGTATAGTATTTGTAAAGATATTTACGGAATACAAACAAATTAACATCAAAGATAAAAAATATATAACGACTAAACTGTGGTCCCTCAGTCCACACATGAAAGATAAATATTTCAGTGAATATTACCGAAACAAATGAATAAAATCTTTCTTTTTCTACGTAAAGTTTACCTCTGAGACTTAAAACATTTTGTAAAAAGAAATGGAAAAACAATATCGACGCAATTTGAAGATAGCGATTATTATAACTGGTTCCTCAATCCTCACCTCCACTGACATATATGCATGGCCTAGCTGCTAGATGAGAGGACTATCAGAAAGTCTAGTGTGCTTAACTTTTAGCAAATAGTTTCTACTAAATAATAGGTATCTGAAATTGTGTATTTCTTACCTCTTTGCTGAGATAATATCATTTTTTTAATCCTATGAAAATAGATAGAGTAGTGTGTAGACAGTACTATTATTCTTCTTTTATTATAGCATTAGACGAAACAAAAACAACTTATTACGGTTAGTTTAATGTTATATTACATGGCTAAGTGTATTACCATGTACTTAGCCATGTAATTTCCTTACAAATTCGCAGATTAGTTTTACAATAGTTTGAAGACTACTACTAAATCCTACGATTTTTATTTTGCGAAATTCCAGTGTGGTCCCTCTGTTCACATGCACATGAAATGGGGTGGCGCTATTCGCGACCGGCACCACACGGCTTATCTAATTCAGTGACGCCTAATTAATGAAATCTGGTCTGAATTACCTCACATTCATTCCTACATTACTCATATCGTTAACCCTTACTTTGCCGTAGTAGGGTAAAAGTTAACTGTTTTATGAAGTTTTAAAAACAGTGTGTCTGGTCCGTAATTACGGGGGCGTGAACAAATCGCCCCGTGTGAATACGCATCAAACATCTAATTAGCTGTCGGCCGTCATGGTTCAATCATGTCTTTATTGATCGTTTTGAAATTCCGTTTTTTAATATAGTTTTGTATTATGGAGTGTGAGGGTAGGATTTACCAGTGGATTCAGGTAATTAAATTTTGAAATACCTGTAATGATGTAGGTATAACTGGTTTTAAAATACTACAATTTATCAAATATATATTTCCTAGTTAATAGCATCAATAAAAGTATAACCTACTTATTATTATGTACCTACCCTCGCACATGAAAGGCACGGTGAAAGCCCTGGGTTTAAATTTCTTCTTCAATTAATACTCTTTTAATTTAAACACGACTTAACTGAACACTTAAATTGTTAAAGGACTGACACAAACATAACAAGAAAAAGAAAAACACGCCATGAAAAGCATTTATATTTACCAACATTATTCGGTAACTTGTTTTTATTTCCACATTAACAAACCTTAGGAGACTAACATAAAGCTTTTGTTCCAGCATGAAGGGGCTCATAAATAACGCTGAAGACGTTGAATATTTTATAAATCTCCGCCATTATCGGATAGGGTAAGGATGTCCGGGTCCGCTTCGATTCGGGAAATCTGCCGTACGTGTGCATCGATTGTTTCGTGTGTTTATGCCTAATGTAGTGACTGAAAATATGATTAATTGTTAATCATTACGTTTATATTGGTAGTTGTGTATATTTGGGCTTTCGCGTCCTGAAATCCTGGGCAATTTCAGTAATGTGATTGAAGGACTTTTAGAAATTCATTGAGCAATTTTATTGGTCATGGTTTTTTTGGTTTTGTTTTTTTTTTTAACATTGTCGGAGCAAATAGATCTACCTGTTAATTTTGACACATTGTAGCAAAATTAAGATCGACTATTACTGAAATAATGAGAAGGACATGATCTTAAATATTGAATATAGATCTTGGAGTCGGAATATCCATATCCATACTAACCATAGTAACTCTGTCTGTTACGCTTTCACGACAAAATGGCTGAACCGATTTTAATGGGCTTCTATTAAATCTGCGACTTTGTTTCTATCCGCGATAACCGACATGCACGCGGACGAAGTCGCGGATAAAAGCTAGTTACTTATATAGAGGAATAAATAAAATTAACTATCAATGAGAATCGGTGGCTCAAAAAATCAACCCTCAAACATTCACGTTGTAACAATAACTCTCGCCATATTCCGTGTCCTTGGCGATAGAGGTGTGATCGACCCGGGTATCACCGAGCGACTTATAAAACATTCATGACCTTTAGCGTTACTCATTCATGATACCCGTAGCCGTCGAATCCCGATCACAAAGCGTCCGGGATAACACGACGGTTATCCTTGCTGTATTAAAGTTTAGGAGTTTCGTACCATTTTTTGGACGCGAGTTTTGACGGGTTAAGTTTTGACGATTGTTTCGAAGTTTTGACGACGAATGATAAAGTTCATTTTTGTTACTTTGGTAGGACTGAGGTTACATTGTGATATAGGTACATACTACTGACATTGGTCTCATTCTAACCCTCGCCGTTGTTTCGAGAGACATTCTAAACAGTTTTTAGAATAGAATTTTGTAGTGTTCGCTTGCTGAAAAACTCTCAAGCATTATTTAAGAAATGTAGGCACTATCAAATACAAGGAGAGACTTTGAGAATTATACACTAAATGGGAAAATGGCTGCAAATGCTGAAAATTAATACAAATCTAAATAAATCACACCATCACAATAAAGACTACAACATTACTAAAAGTTGTATGTCTCCAAAAGCAATTTATTGTGAGGTAACCGGAGGGTAATATTCGCCTAATTTATTGAATAAGGCGTTTCTTTGCGGAAATGCATCGTCACAATAATGGTTTAGGGGAAACATTTTGCCCTCGGAATTCCCCACTTTAACGATTAACTAATCATTTCAAATAAGTAGCCAAATCTGGCAAGCACGGACATTTGATTTCGGTCTATTTTTTAAGAAAGAGTCGGAATCTTCCAAAAATTCATTTGATTATGAGGATTTAGTCCATGTTCAACTAACTTTAATTTATTTTCCTCTTACTCATAGTTATTATCTATCTGACAAAACTAAATCCCATAGGTTTGCTTTGCCTTTTTCAGTCAATCTCGTGAGGTGAACATACATAAATATATTATAAAATACTTTCTGAAATTCATTATCTGCCTAGCCTTTTCCCAACTATATTGGGGTCGGCTTCCAGTCTAACCGGATGCAGCTGAATACCAGTGTTTTACATGGAGCGACTGCCTATCGGACCTCCACAACCCACTTACCGGGTAACACGATACCCCTTGGTAAGACTGGTTGTCAGACTTTCTGGCTTCTGACTACCCGTAACGACTGCCAAAGATCTACGAATAACAGCCGGGACCACGGAGGGAACTCGGTACGAAAGGGATGGTCACCCATCCACAGACCAACCGCGGCTAGCGTAGCTTAACCTTTGACGGATCGATCTGTACGGCTTTTACTTAGCCACGAGCTCCTCACTTGCTTGGCACTTTTTGAAATTATATTTTATAAATAATCTTTATAAATCTTTTTCGGTGACGTCTGTCAACAATATTTTTATAAGCTACTAGCTTTTGCCCGCGACTTCGTCTGCGTGAATGTCTGTTATCGCGCATGCAGATGAAGTCACGGATTAAAAAGTAGCATATTATGTCCTTCCCCAGAGTTTAAGCTATTTACATTCTAAATTTATTATTTATTATTATTATTCACATTCATTTATTTTATATACATATTAAATTACATTTTTAAATATTCATATAAAAACAAAAACATTTAAAAATATAAAAAAATAGTACCTCACCGGTATCGGGAACAGGGAGGTAGGTAGGTAAAGAATTATTATTATTATTATTTCATCAAAATCGGTTCAGCCGTTTCATCGTGAAAGCGTAACAGACAGAGTTACTTTCGCATTTATAATATTAGTATGGAAGTACCTATATGGATTATGATAATTTTTCTTACTAAATACGCTAGTAAGAATACCTTAAAAAACCCCCAACGCAAAACATAAAAGCGATTATGTAAAAAGTAAAAAATAATACTTTTGTTGAGCCATCAAATGTTTGTTCGTTGAAATGGCGCTATAATGTCGCGGCGGGGTACCGCTTAAGAAGTATTTAAACATAATTAAATCAATTCATTTAACGAACCCACACGCTAAACATAAACACATCGAAAGTCCGTTTGTCCGTTTTTCCGTTTCTTCTCAAAAGTAGGCAACAAATTAACTAACAATTTAAAAGCAACTACAATTAAAAACTTCTCGAATTAATCATTTTTCCAATCCTTCCTCTATTCAGAGGAATCGGATTCCCCAAACAATAATAAAATCCGTGGCGAGACGTCTCGAATTTTCATTACCAATACCAAACGGATCTGAACTGGGGAGCGGGGGGAGTGGGGATTATAAATGCAAGACCGGCTTTATTGCCGACTTATTACCAAACAGTATGAAATGAAGTGGCTGTCGCATCTGTCTGTCTATTGTCTTTTGTTTTGCTTGGTAAGCGGAAGTCGAAATTAACTCTGATGTTGAATAATGAAATTTTGAATGGCATGGATATATTTTTTAAACATTTTAGAGTAATGAAAATTGAGTGGAAAAAAAATATACTAAGACTTAATATACAGTGAGGTCGCTATATTTGTAAAGACCAATAAGGAAAAGTTTGGTAACCTGCACTCCCGTCGACATGCCGACAAAATAACAAATATGCCCTCAAAAACAGCCCTACTGTCCAAAAGTTTCTTCGGAATGTCTTCACGAATTTATAATAAGCTTCCTAAGCAAATAAGAGAAATTGAAAATATTTATATGTTTAAAAAAAAAATATTTGACTTCTTGGTAAATAGACCATATTATACAGTACATGAGTTTTTGTCCGAAAGATGCATGATGAGTTAATGCCAAACCGTTTTATGTTTTGATGCAAATTGAATTAATATAGTATTTCACATAAACATAGGTCTAAGATAATAATAATAATAAAAAAAACTAATTATTGTATGCCTAACATGGTGGAGCAGTGCAAACGCACGTTAAAACTCAATAACAACTCTATAACCACTGTCTCACAATAAAGATCTTTGACTTTGACTTTGACTTTGAAACAGTACTGTTAGGTACTGGGATGCTGTCTACTAGGAATTATAGAAAGTATAGGTACTTTAAGATATTCTCTATAATATATTGAAATAAACTAACAATATTACATCTGTCTTTAACAGAGTCGGGTCTGTCAGTCATTGTGTGTGTGTGATAAATAAATTATTCTAATCTATTTTATTTAAAACTAACTGGAAGGTTCCAGAGTATTTCGACATAAACCGCATGCATGCATGCAATCTTTACAGTACATTTATATACAGATGACACTTATCAAATTTTTTAACGGTTTTAAAAAAATAATCTTTCATAAATCATCCACCAATCGGGATTTAGCACAAGCCAGGCTTGTTCGCTAGTCGCAAATATTTAAGGCACTTAAGAATGTTCAATTATATCGGCATGTGGGGCTAATAGAAGCTGATGTAAGGAATGTTGCCTTCCAGCGAGATTGGCGTCTTCTATCCTAATAACGCATAACTGAATTTTAAAGGAAAAAGTAAATATTCCTCTTCAAATGACGCTTTATTTGTTTTCTTTGTTCTGTATCTGGGTTGATAAATGACAATAACGGGACTTCGATTTAGTTATATTTAAAAAAAAAAAATTTAGTTATCACAAGACTTTGGGGTAAGTAGAGAAGAAAAAGATTAATTAATAAATTAAAAGTTGAGTTGAGTTAAACATCTACTGAAGAAAATAGGAATCCTCTCAAAAAATAAGCTTTATAAAAAACAACAGCGTCTTTTAATAGATTCGTCATAAAATTTTATAAGAACCACTCAGTTAAAGGCGCTCAGACACCAACTGAAAGGAAACCAGAAAACTAAATCAAAAGCTAAAACAAAAGTCAAAGGAATATTGAAGAAATATTTTGCCAACTAAAACCAAAGTAGCCAAAGTGTAGGAGATTTTTAATTAATTAGCACACTTCACCGGTAAGGGGAGAGTCTTTGAGGCGCACTGACTATTTATTTGCACCTTAAAAAGGCAACTCCATTAGCAGAATGAACTGGGATGAATAGGTCATTCAGGAGATGTCGTCTGTCGCGCAGACAGGAGGGAGAGAGTATAGGAAAGTATGGTTTTTGCTCTGTAGGTACTGAATCGGTTTGATGTCTCGCTGGTTTTTGTATTAGGGTAAATGACAACAAGTAAGTAAATGTATTGACTAGTGGGATAGTAAGTAATTATTTTAATCATGTAAGGCATCATGAATGGTAAGAAAATTACTAATTATTAAAAGAATAGTCATTATTTTCTATTGAAGATCGTAGATCGTATTTATTTCAATTAAACCGTTAAAAGGCACTTTTGAATGTCATATACGAAAAAGAAAAAGTTTCAACATTTAAAAGATACTTTGTTTTATTCGTATCTTCTGCAAAGCTTCTATTTCTGTTTAATTACCACATTTTAATACTTAGTAAAATATTATTGACGTATTGATAAATTCGCAGCAGCAAACTATACCATGAATTTTTGCCGGACGGTCTTATTTTTGACCCAAAAATAATGTCACCCATCATGATAGAACATCACAGTAGATTGGAGTCGCGATCGGCAATAAATCAATTTGTGACAGACATTTATTTACTGAGAGCGACTGACATTTGTTACTCACTGTCCGTGCAATGGACTAAAGGTATTGTTAGTACTAACTGTGACATAACGTGGACATGACTGCGGTAAGTCTGGTTTGTATTTTGTTGGGTTTAGATATTTTTCAAAATAAATAAAGGTAACAGTTGTTAATGTAATTTGTTCTATTAAACTACAACTGTTTTGCTTTCTCTTATAATAATAATAGTTAGGTAAAATAATAAACAATTGAGCATTGCAGCTTTAAACTTGGTAGTATCTACGTCTAGAAATTATAAAATTGACGTATTTTAAATCAATATCTTTCGAGGAAATGAAAAAAATTAAAGATTTTTTAACCGACTTAAAAAAAAAGAGGTTCTTAGTTCGACCCGTATATTTGTATGTATGTATGTTTGTCCTCGATTATCTCCCGCTTGGCAAAACCGATTTTGATGCGGTTTTCAGAACGGTGTTTGTTAGTTTTAGGAGAAGGTTTTATTATTTAACAAACAAAAATTTATTCAGCGCTTTTTGAAAAAAAAAAAACAACAATGACCGAGGAGACATTTTCGTTTCTTCCATCTTTCCATCTTTGGAGGATTTTCAATATCTGTTTTAACTGTGTTGCCGTTCCTTAATGGATTTGCACGATAAGAAGGCACTAAAAAGTGGAAATTAAAAACTTTTTTGAAAAAAAGACCGCCTTCAAAAAAAAAAACTAAAAAGTGATAAATAACTTTAGCACAGAACACACAGTTCTTAAGTTTCGAAAGTCGGTGGCAATACAAAACAACAAACAGAACAAAGCCACCGTCTTACGAAACTAAAGTCATGTGTGTTCTGTGCTAAAGTTATTAATCACTTTTTAGTTTTTTTTTGAAGGCGGTCCTCTTTTTTCAAAAAATTTTTTTTTTTAATGTTTTTAGTATAATTCTGCACATCTCAATTTATTAATTCTCTCACAACATCTTAACATTCTCTCCAATCTTTCCCAAAGACGTATCTTCCCTAAAACAATACTAGAATGCAAGTAAGCAGTTCGGATACGGATATGCGATAACGAATGCAATTTTCCAACTCCGTGAACAGAGTTTAGGCGGGCCCGGTCTGATCCGGCCTCTTACCTTCCTCTACCTGACTGTACTGAATGCAATGGTTGCCGTGTCATTGTTTCAATACATTGTGTATAAACCGAAGTTGATTTAGTTAGATGGTTGGGGCTTATGCCCAGCCCAAAGGACCACTATTTTTTCCGGTATTAATACCGATAAAACAAATGGTTCTTTTATATGACGGGGTTTATTGAATAACTTTTTCTTCATTGACTGAGTGTGAAATTACCATTGCCAAGTACGCCCTTATCTGTACGAATCTTAAAAAAGGGGTTAAGTTACTTTGGTTTTCTATTTTAACCGACTTCAAAAAAAAAAGAGGTTCTCAGTTTGACCCGTATGCCATGATGTGACGTCGGAAATAAATTATAGACTGAGGTCACAACAACAACAACAATAGCATTACACTTTTAATCAAGATTAAGACAATATTAGAGTAGGCAAATAGTAGGGTAATGCAACACTACAGCTGCTTAGGGCTCAGACGGTAGACGGGATGATGTATGTTTGTCCGCGATTATCTCCCGTATGGCTGAATCGATTTTGATGCAGTTTTCAGAAAAGTGTTTGTTATATTCTGGAGAAGGTTTTGGTATACAGTAAATGAAAATAAATTTGGCGCTTTTTGAAAAATCAACAAAAACCAAAATAAGTTATATAGATGACGTTTTTGTTCCTTCCACCTTTGGAGGACTTTAATCTCTGTTTTAACTGTGTTGTCGTTTTTTATAGCTTTTTTTTTGTTTTAGACACACATGACTTTAGTTTCGGAAGTCGGTGGCTTTGTTCTGTTTGTTGTTTTGTATTGCCACCGACTTCCGAAACTAAAGTCATGTGCGTCTGTGCTAAAGTTATTTATCGCTTTTTAGCTTTTGAAGGCGGTTCTCTTTTTTGTAAAAAGTTTTTTGTTTGTAAGAGATAATCTCTAGAAGTTGCTGATTACTTAATATCTTTCACTGATAGAAAGTTACAATATTACCGGGTACTATAGATTATGGTTTATGGTACCTAAGTACCTATATTTGACATTCACTAGAACCAAGTCACAGGCAGATAATGATAATAATAATTATTTATTTATTTCTCGCTGATGATAGTTTAATAAAATTAAATAGTGGCAATAAAGTCGAGTCATTTGCTGATGGATTGTTTCCGAAATAAAGATGAACGTTAACGATAAATAGGTTGGAAATAGGCTCAATATAGTCAATTTTATCTTTACCATGTTCAGAGACCACAAAAGAAATGTATGACTTAATGACAGTACTTGTTGAGTATTTCACTTTCATTTCATTGTTAGTAGGTAAGCATCTAATGAATAGATTTTAAGATAATTTCAAATTTAATGAAGATATCTTGTAAAAGGGTATCATAGGATGGACATATCTAAGACAAAAACCCCTAAATAAAAACGGATAAAAAATAAGAATAAAATAAACAGACCTACCATTAAAAAATAACTCCTTAATTCCAAATGCCCATTCATTTAACTTTCATAATTCAATAAATCTACCCAACGTATGGGGACATACTCCAACGTATTACAATACACTTAATGCCCAGGGGATCACTAGTCCGTATAGATAATCCCCTTTTAGAGAAAAATGAATAGCCGATATACTTTCATGTAAATTAAATGAATGGATCGCATGTGCCTAATATCCTAGATAAGTGAAGGGAGATCGATTATTTCCTTTAGAATTATATTGGTAAGCTCACTAATACCGACCAACTGGACCGATATTGATTGATTTAATTCTTTCTCGTTATGGCATAAGCTTCAGTGAATTATTAGAGTGTGTTCAGTTTACTGTATTGAATATTTTCTGTTTATCATTTTGTGGCTAATCGCTTTTCCCTGAAAACGAATACCTGTATATACAACTCTAACGCAGAACCATGTCTATGTATATCACCTACCTTGAGATTTTTCTGATGAAGAAAGAAACGTTAATAATTTCTTCTTTGCTGTCTGCAAAAAAGAAATCGAAATGTTTTTTTTTTTGCTAACTGATTCAAATTCTGATTCTGCGATGTAATTTTACCTGTAGAAATTGTATTCTTCAAGTATGTATTACTAGCTTTTGCCCGCGACTTCGTCCGCGTGAATGTCGGTTATCGCTGATGCATACAAAGACACGGATTGAAAAGTATCCTATGTCCTTTCCCGGGGTTCAAGCTATTGTCATGCCAAATTTCATCAAAATCGGTGCAGTCATTTCATAGTGAAAGCGTAACAGACAGAGTTACTTTCGCATTTATAATATTAAGTATGGATTGTGGTTAAACATAAATAAAACGTTACCAGAAAAATAGTTATCACGATTTTTGTATAAGTTTTATACATAAAGGCGAGTAGGTACATTACCCAATACATCAGTCTCTTCAACCTATCACCAACCTCGGAATTATTCCTACCACACGCGTTCCTCCCCTTAATCCCGAAAATCGATGTCGACGTTGTGGCCCGAAGAAACTTTCTAACGACATAACTGCGTGCAATTGATATGCCCCAAGAGTAGGACCCATTGTAAAGAAAGGAAAATCCCGATCCGAAAATCTTTCAAGAGTTAGGTGCATCAGTATTCTGGGGTCGTACAACACCCCGGTGTCGGTTGCTCCCCCCTTACACTGAGATGCGGTAAACTCCTTCAGTAATTTGACTTTGTTGTTATAACTCAGTTTTAGTTGTTTGTCGTCGTTGGCAGATTTATTGCCTCAGTGAAATCCGTTAAACAATGACAAGTATTGTTTGGCTTGAATATGTTTTGTAATTGTTTTAATGTAAGCGCTGGCTTTAAATTCTTGGCCGTTTTTAATGAGTTTTCCACGTCGTGTCGCTTACGATGCTACGATATTTAAAAACTGAGTTCAACTGCATTCAAGTTTGTCGTGAGGGGAAGGCAGTAATAAAATGTTTAAATCGATAAAAAAGAACACTCCAGGGATTATTAGCAGACGCTGCTTGAAATATCGTTAATTTTGACGTTGACGACACGGTTGGCGCAGTGGTTGAGCAATCGACTGCTGCGCTGCGTGTCGCGGGTTCGATTCCCGCACGGAACAAATAGTATGGCCTACAGATAGTTGTTCCGGGTCTGGCTGTTTGTGTAAGTGAGTTTATATGTTTGTAAACGCACCCACGACACAGGAGTAATTCCTAGTGTGAGGCAACGTTTTTAAAAAAAAAAAAAAAAAAAAAATTTGTTCGTATAGTTCGTGAATCAGTAAAGCTGTGTTTTATATCAACTGCTAAAAGTTTTATAACGTAAAATAAATGCGTTTATTACCAAAAGATGATAATTTGCATGGTAACACAGGTACATACCCATCTTTGTATAAGAACGTCTATCAAACCAAATTCTGTCTTTGATCATATCTTAAATTCCCCAAAATATGAATTCAATTACTGCGCGACAAATAGGTCGGAAACAAGGCTGTTATAAACCGGTATTTCGGTGCGGTTCTATTACATCACAGTATTGTCGTGGCCAATCCTATTCAGTTTGAATAGCGTACACCGCGTTGGCTTCATCAAATTGCATTGAATGGACGTTAGAGCACTCATGGAGCATGCCTATCGCTCTAAGGGTAAAAATTTGAATGGAACATACGTACAGAGTGGCATGAAAGGCATGTGACGCCCACCTCGGCTCATCGTGCTTACTTCCAACCACTCGGACGTATTTCACAATAGATCAGCACGGACTCGATCTGCTATTGAAATTGGAACTGAACTAACGTCGATTTTCTTTTATGCAACCCATGGTTTGGTTCGGAATCCAATCAGTGGACATGTAATAAAAAAACAGCATTTTGCTGGGTTTGTCTTGTTGGGTAAGAATATACATACTAGGGAAATCTTCTTATATAATAAAAATGAATTGTTGTTCGTTAGTCTCGCTAAAACTCGAGAACGGCTGGACCGATTTGGCTAATTTTGTTTGTGGAAGTTCAGGGAAGGTTTATACGGTAAGAAAATTGAAAAATCGGTTGACAGGACAACGTCTGTCGGGTCAACTAGTTTACAATATATATTTCCTGTATGTTTTTTTTGTACATGCTTAATAAATACACGACCGTTTGATTTAACTATGCCGATTTTTCTACTTTTAAGACCATTCATTATTTAACAATAAACCAACAGCAAAATTCTTCAAAACAAACCACTCAACTTAATACCAAACACACTTTTGTCACTTTCAAAAATTGCTTGAAATCTTATAAGCAAACCATTTTGAATGATGCTCAATGCATTCAAAGTCACGGAGGGTCCCCCGATCAAGTCCCTATCATTAATGATGCCATCCCTCATGGTAAGCAGTAATGTAGGTTACTGTGTAAACAGTCCGGGGTGGTTGCCCTTTGGATAGGGTTTAAGACGCGCGGCTTGCGCGGATAAAGTTTATTGTCTATTTTAATTATAGGCTTACGAACCTGGCGTCGGGATTATAGTTTTGTGACGAGTGGGTACTGTTATCAATAATACATAGGTATGATCAGGAGAACAATTCTATTAGCTTTTCGAAACGTTCCCATTCTGACCTCGGTCTTCTGAATCTGTCAAAAATACCTAAATTTGACCTTTATTTTTGATAAGATTTTGACATTAGCTGACGCTGAGATGATATTGTGACCGGATTTTGAACGTGTTTAATGTAATTGACCTTCTGGTATATTTTTACATATAAAAAATTTCCCGTTGTAAAGTTAATTGTGTGGTAATGTTGAAAAGGATAATTTGGGTAGAGATCCGAAATGAAAAAATCAATCAACAGAATCGTGTAAAAACTAAGAATACTTTAATAATATTTACATTTTCGGAACTCTTGTATTGTCAGGGAAAAAGATACACAACAACCCATTTAAAGATCGAAGTCAACGTGAGAGAATCAAAATATTATTACGACGTATGCAAAATAAATATTTATCCAAAGTAAATATATTACGGAAAAAAAAGAAACGAAGGGTTAGTTTACTTATATACGATCCCCGAACGCGATATCTTATGTTGCGGTAAAATTTATAGCAGCACAACATAAAAAAAGATACGTAATTGAGTTTAAAATATTAAAGATAATGTTGACAATGCATAGTCCCACGTTCTTGCATTGGCCATAAATTAAACGCACTCGTATTCGTAACTTCTGGACGAATGCAGAAACCATTAGATTAGTCTCCCCAAGCAATAGATGCGTGCAAAAATCTGTTACCCTAGCCGCGTGCGCCATTTTTTTCATAAGAATTAACTGTGAACGTAATGTCAACCTAAAAGGTTTGCTGTCAAAGTTGAATTTTGATTGACAATACATAAGAAAATTAGGATTCAGAAAATGGAACTTATGGCGCAGAAATTAAGGTGTTATTTCAAATGTTATCGGTCAATCATAGATAGCATAGTGACCTACATCTCTGGAGAGACTGAATAGCATTAGTAGTGTCTACTGGGAACAATATTTATCGGGTGCATAATGCGCTTGACAGTTTTATGTTTTCGGCATTGCGTTTGATAGAGAGACATTGTAACACGATTTCTTTTTATTTGCAGATTATATCATTAATCATTTCTTTTACATTTTCCTGGGTTTCTAGATTATTGACTATCTAAAATTGTTTTTTTTTCTTTTGTTGTTGTGGTTTATTAAATTCCTTTTTAGATTTAAGTTTCCTTTTTTTAAAGACTATTTATTAAATGTTTATCGATTTTCAATGAGAGTGTTAATAGTTAGATAATTTAAAAATCAGTTTACAAGTTAAGATGTTATTATATAACGCTCAACATAATTATACAAATGCAGTTTGCTATACTTTATTAGTCTGCACGAGACCTCAGATTTCGATTTTGGATATTGCATCCAAAATCGAAAAAACAAAGTAAAACTTAAAAGTTCAAAATGGCGGCTGTTTGGGTAAAGCCGTATGCAAATACGTGGATTTACATAATATGTACGTACACAACTTACTATTAGAAATTCTTAATTTACCATTTCTAGAAAAAAAAATCTAGAAAAAAAATAACCTGACTTAACCTCAAAATTAACGTGAACTCCGACTTAGAATTAGACTTATTGTAAGACCCCCGAGAGCACCTGATTCATGAAAAGACCACCTTCGTGTATCAGGTGCTCTAACAAGAAAACAATGAAGCCCTTGACAAGTAGTTCTTGACGAAGAAGCAAGAAATTATTGTTTAATTCTTGTCCCCAAACTCAGAAAGGGACGACGCAGCTGGTACCCAATTGTCTCCCAAATTGCTGTTTGGATTTCACTACAATGTTATTTGCACATGCAAATCAGCATTTTGTTTTCATCTTGAAACGAGATGATGTTAGAGAGAGATGGAAGATTTGCACAGGAACCGTTTCACACAGATTTGCATAAACTATTAAGAATTAGCAGCTGAGCTTAACTAATATATTCTCGTGTGTTTAGGAGACGCACAATTTTAGTCCAATTTGAGTGAACCGAGCATGTGCGGACCGAAATAGCTCCCTGCTTTCTCATACGCAATATTTTACAAAATTAATTAAGCTACAGTAATTTTCAAGGGAAACTGTTAAGCATAGCTTATAAACATGCCTAATTAGGGTAAAGAAAATTAAGAAATTAATTTACAATTGTCAATTTAAGTGTTGTATTGTTATAGTTTATTATGTATGCAGATATTTAAAATATTTTATACTGATGTACAGACAGCGTCATCAACTGCTTACCCCCCACGCATTAAATTTTTTTCGGATAGGGGGTAAGTAGTTGATGACCTTGTCTGTACATTTCACTTTGCTGGTAATTTTTATTTTCTACGCTTACACTGTAGTTGCACCTGCCATGATATCACTTCACTACCTTTGGAAAGAATGCCTAAAGCATTAAGTCTGACTTTGTACCTTTAGTTGCATAACGGTTAATTATACAAATAAATAGTTCAAGTAACAAAGTTTAAAGCTCAAATTTAGTTTAACGGTGTTTACCTATTCAAATATCAATTAATTAAGTTGTGTATAAGTAAGTGGTTGTCATTAAGAGGAACTTTGCCATCAAACTCTACGGCTGGTAATCGGTAAGGTAGTACAGTTATGGGAGATAAAACGTTTGATAGGATTATAGTAGGTATTGCACAAATTGGGATAATTCTGTGTTTACTGGAACCTAACCGAATGTCATGATTATCTTGTGTGATGTGGTTAATTTAAGAGATACTTAATGCGTACAGTTATTAGAATATGTATCATATGTGTACCTAATGTGTATTTTTGTGTGTGTGCTGTGTAAAAGAAAATAATTATGCAGTTAAGTAGGTGCAATCAGATATTAGACAAGCGTAATCAAATTCTTCTTTATTCGGTTTTTTTAATAGTTAATTTGAAAATTTAGCTTTTTAAGCGTAGATACCACAAGTTATCTTATGTCTTCATAAGATTATAATAATATCCATACCTTGTAACCTATTTTTTTATCGTGGGGAAATCCGCATGGACTATCCCCCACGTGGGGAAGACGGGGTGTATGACTGATTTTACAGGCTAAATCCACCACGGTCCATCTTACACCCACGCCGGGGGTCACGGCAACGTACGACGTACTTGTAACCAAACCCTAACCTTATCATACTATCAGTAGAGTCGTAGCCAAAAAATACGTGAAAATCAATATCATATTACATCCTCCTAATGCAATGATGTCTAGCGCGCCACTTATCTATAAACCACATCACTATCCGACTCTAACCCATCACCCTGCCTAACCGACCAACGTGGTAATACAACAAGAAACGTACAAATAAAAGTAACTTCAGCTGAAGAGCTTTGGTCGCCATTTCCAAAACCTACGATACGAAGCTTAAGTGATGCAATTTCCCTGGCTTACTAAGGAAAGATATCCTTATTGCGTAGAATAGGAGCCTGTGATAACCCGATTAATATTCGAACGTTACAACACATCGACTACAGAAATCTTGAATAATAAGAAAAATAAAACTGACAATGTTTTCACCATGTATCAATGTATGCATATGATTCGCATCGTATTAGTCGCTTGTATTGGACAATAAGTCATATTATAGCTTGTCGTCCTTTTGTTTTGGCCTGCTCATGTTTGGGTTCTGACTCCACGTAGGGGAAGTAATTCTGTTAATCAATCAGGTAAAGGGGTTTCATTTAGTCGTCTAACAAAGACGATAAAATAAAAAGAATGCGCCGTACCGCATGGCGCAGCGAAGGGGTGCAAATGAGAGGGAATTTGTTGATCAGGCTTCATAAAGTGCCTCAGTTGGTCAAGAATTATGGAGTCGATTATTCAACATTTAACTCGCGTATTACCTGTATTTTTAAAGAATTATTAGTAATACTTTCCAGTTCTCTACAACATGCAGATTTTACCAATATAATTATTATTTATTTGAATATTCAATTGAACCAATTACAAGCACTTTAAAATCTATACATATAATAAAACAGTAAAAAAACTGTGTCTGTACATTGAATATATTAAAAAAATAATAATTGAGGGGGGTTTAGAAACACTAATAGAGCACGAATCCAAAAAAAAAATTCTGTCTGTTTGTCTGTTTGTCTGTTTATTTGTACACACAAATCTTCGGAACTGCTGGACGTATTTGAATGAGTTTTTTTTTGTTGTGTAGGTAATAAGTCTGGGCAACATATAGGCTATAATTTATCTTAGAAACTTGAACACCTGATGCAGAACCGCAACAGACCAGCTAAACTATAAGAGATACAAAAATGGTACCATAACAAAAATTGTTCCACGTGATGAGCATTTTCTGCTGAGAGAATAAATTTGAAGATCTGGAACACCTAATGTGGAACTCCAAGAGCCCAGCTACACCATAACACATATAGGAATGACGTCTTAGCAAAAGTTGTTCGGTCTGATGAGCATTTCCTGTTGGCTTATAAAAATCGAAGATCAGAAACCTCTGATGTGGAAAGCAAAGCTATCACTAATTTTACTGTAAAGCTATCACTAATTTCACTGTATATTATAAAATTTATTATATGTATAGATAACATAAGCTAGGAGTACCTCCACGCGGTGAAGGCGGTAACAGTTATAACTGATTTTTGATGACGCTGGTATATCAATGAAAATTTGACTCCACTGGTCAAAACTCCCATTATTTTTTTTATTTTATCGAATAAATATGACTTCCTGCTTATGTTATTTGAGTGTTTAAATTCCTTCAAAGGAAAAAAAAAAAAAAAAATTCACTTCAGCAGTCACTTAGATTTTAATTGATAAGGTATCTCTTCACAATAAAACTATAACCATGCCTAGAAAGAGGTCAAATCTTTCCCAATGTTCCAAAGGAGCTAAAAGATTGAGGATCATAAGATCCCAAGAATCTACCGAAGAGCGTCAGGAGAGACTTGATGCTGTTCGAGAACATCAGGCTGCAAATCGCTCCGTGGAAACCACTTCAGATCGCGAAGCACGTCTGCGTTCTCAGCGTATTTACGCATCTACATCCAGGTCTCTAGAGACAAGTGGGGAACGTGATGCGCGACTGACCTCTGATCGTGAACGTCACGCATTGTCTCGCGAGTCGGAGATGTTCACGGATAGAGAATTGCGCTTAAGTTCCAAGCGTATCTACGCATCGACTTTTAGGTCTCTAGAGACAAGTGGGGAACGTGATTCGCGACTGACCGCTGACCGTGAACGTCACGCATTGTCTCGCAAGTCGGAGACCTTCACGGATAGAGAATTGCGCTTGAGTTCTCAGCGTATCTACGCATCTGCTTCTAGGTTACTAGAGACAAGTGCGGAACGTGATGCGCGACTGTCCGTTGATCGTGAGCGACATGCAAAGTCTCGCGAATCGGAAACGTTTACCGATACAGAATCACGCTTGAGTTCTCAGGGTATTCGCACATCTACTAACAGGTCTTTTGAAACGAGTGATGAACGTGATGCACGACTTACTGCTGATGCCGCGATCATCATAGATTGTCCCGATCACACACACAACAAAATATTCATAATCAGTTAGAAAGTGAGAGAGAAAGAATTGCTGGAGTACGGCATGAACAGACAGATGAAGAGCGCAACGAACGTTTGAATTCTGATCGACTTCGACATTCTCTGAACAGAATATCGATATCATCTGAAGAATCGGATGTGTCTCAGATATAGCCGTAGGGCATGGCGACCTTCCTTGGGTTGATAATGATAAGTGCATTTACGTATACTCCTAAGATTGACTACGCCACATATTAAGCCATCGGAGGTATGATTCAAAATTGTACTTTTTGAACGTCTCGAATCGTCTCCCGCATCCCGGTGGTTTCCCGTCCCCGGACTCTTACAATTCGAAATCAGACGTTTCAGATCTTCGATTTTGCCGACCCCGTTGTCGCTGGCATAAGCAACAGGATCCGCGTACGAAGTCGCGGGCAGAAGCTAGTGTAAAATAAATTACAATAATTACAAAAGTTAAAAATAAACACAATAAAATGATGATTGATCCACGAAACTAGAGTAGGTAATTACAATTGAACCAAGATAGTCGCCCTAGGGATATAGTTGCCTCAATTGTAATTACCTACTCTAGTTTCGTGGATCAACCACATGTTATATTATTTATCTATCGAGAGACTCTACCACCACCACTTTGCTGACCGGGTTGCAATTAAACTTAATTTATTTGGACTAATCAACTGCCTATCCCATTATGGGATTAATGTCCCAAAAATTAGAGGTCCGCAAAAATTTACAATATTCTGGAAATATCAAAAGATAATGTTTTATGAAGTAAAGTAAACCACCCCACCCGTTTTACAAATAAAATATTTTGCTTTTTGTACTAAAAGATATGAAGCAATCTCAAAAAGTGTGACAACTATCCGGCTTTTATTATTGTTTATTTATTACTAGCTTTTGCCCGCGACTTCGTCAGCGTGGATGTCCTTTCCCAGGGTTCAAGCTATCTTCATGCCAAATTTCATCAAAATCGGTTCATTTATTCATTTATTTATTATTTAAATTACTCTCTGCACTCACAGTTAACACCAACACGTGCAGAGAGTCAACAATTACAATTATAAATTATCATTATGATATCAAAACAGAATAATAATTTTTTTTTTAAATATCAATGCGAATTTAAAAAAAAAAAAATCATATGAATCACAGAATTAAAAATTAAACAAAAAAATAAAACATTAGAATTGAGAATACATAATAAATAGCAACTAATTTAAACACTTTTTCAATAATAATAATAATAAGTACCGTCTTACGCGGAAAAACAATCCTTACAGTTTTGCAAAAATTGTCTGTCGGTTCTGCCGTTTCATCATGAAAGCGTAACAGACAGAGTTACTTTCGCATTTATAATATTAGTATGGAATAATGGATTATTTACAGCCTGTATTTTCCCACTGCAGGGCAGAGCTCTCTATACTTTCCTTCCAGCTTATAAAAATCACAATCACGAGATGTAAGTACTAAAACAAAAAATAAATGGAAGTGGAGCTCAAAAAACTCGTCCACATCGCTATTAATGGGACATATGCCCAACAGGCTGGCAGCATTGCCACGTCGTATGGCAATGCTAATTCTTTGGCCGAAGAATAGGCCAGCTCTCGGGATACATGAAGAGTCAACCAGCTGCTTGGCGATGTCCTGAAAAACAAGATGAGGTTACAGACCCATGGCCCGAGTGATTCCACATCATCATCATCATCATATCTGCCTATTGCCGTCCACTGCTGAACGTAGGCCTCCCCCAGAGATCGCCAACCAACCCGGTCTTGGGAAGCCCGCATCCATCCACATAGTGTTTTCAATATAAGTACAAGTCATATTGTTTGCCAAAATGGCTGGAGTTAGGAAAATTCAAAGATGTTTTTCCTTATAACTGTCGAAGTAATTTTGATTAACTACTTATGTAATACGAAGATCGTACGATACGTGACTAGCTTTTATCTTTAATACAACTAAAATCGCGAACAACACATTTAATAAAAATTAGAATTCCAAATTAAAAACAATTGCATCTCTTTAAAACCCATCTGGTGACTGGCAAACACCGCGCATTGAGCTAAAAGGAATTAAACACAACTCGTTATACAAAACGAGGAGTTCCAGCGCCATTCAAAGTTTCGTACAATGAATAATTACAGTCGACTACAAATGTATGCCATATTTACGTGTCTAGACACAGTGAAAGGAACGACAAAGTTGTGTAACGGCTAAGAATATTGTTCTATTTATTGGTGACGTTCACGCAATATTTTTCGTACGATGACACAATAGTTGTGAGTGGAATGTCTTTTGTGCTTTGATGGCGTCTGTTTACGTGGACTATAAAGGAGGGCAATGGGAAAGAATGGCGTTTAGTTATGCAATAAAAGCTTATTTATCTAATATTATGAGTAAAATCATTTTATCATTTTATAGCTCAATATTGCGTGGAAAATTGAATATTGGAAACAATATCTGAAACTGTTAGATCACTTAGATTTTCATCTAAGGGTCTTCTTGTCAATGAGGCACATGACTAACTTCACCAGAAAAAAAGAAACTCGAAAGAACTTTACAATATAAAATGAACCAAAAAATTTTCGTTCCCACCACAAATGTAACAAACTACTTGCCACTTAAATGCTTCGATCAGATAGCAAGTTAAATTTCAGCGGGCCAGTCCGTGCTCATATTTCAGAGCAGCCGTCGGAAAAGTTTAATACGATCAAGTTGGGCAGTAATAGAAGCTTGTTGTCTGAACATTTTAGGTTTAATCTGAAGCTCGAACAAAATCTGACCATTATGGTGATGTACTTAGTTGCTAACTTGCAAATTGTGGGAATTTGTACGTAATTTTACAGTGGATTTCATTGCTGCAAAGCAAGAGTGAGAGGTAGTTTGTTGCGGTCTACAAATGTACCTTTTTAATTTCAACATGCACGTAGTATGGTGGCTTGACTCCTAGAAGAATTGCTTAAAATATTGATCCCGGTTCCAAAGGAATAACAGTTAACAATAAATTATACACATTTTTTTTCTGAAATTTAGCTAATATAGCGTGCCAGGGAATAAAGCGAATAATAGAAAGAAGGGAATAATAATAATAATAATAACAATATGTGGGACATTTTCACACACGGCCATCTGACCCCAAACTAGGGAGACCCTGTACTATGGGTGTCAGACAGCTGATAGACATACACAAATACATTTTTTTTTTTTGTAAATACATACATATACAACAACACCCAGACACAAGGCAAACAAAAGTGCTCATCACACAAATGTTTACCCTGGGCGGGAATCGAACCCGCAACACGCTGCGCAGCAGTCGATCGCTCAGCCACTGCGCCAACCGTGTCATCAAATAGTAGTAGTAGTAGTAGCGGTGTCCGCAACTCCACGACTAAGCGCGTATTTTTCGTACAGAAGAAGGGAATAAAGCGTAGGTAATCAAAAAATAAAACAAAGATAAAATAATATTACTTCTTCATGGATTAAGATGCTTTTCTTTACAATTTTAGTACTTAGGTAGTTTAGCCATAGAAAAGGGTCTTCTTGACAGACAGACGGACAACAAAGTGATCCTATAAGGATTCCGTTTTTTTCTTTTTGAGGTACGGAACCCTAAAAATAAACAAACACATTTTAATTTAAAATATAAGTAAGGATAATAATATTCTGATTTAAAAAATGTGCACATTACTGGGAGAAAGTTACCTAATAAAGAAAATCCGAATTATCTGCTTACTCGAAAAAGACTGGCTGAGACTGAAAATTAAAAATTGTGGACAAGATGGAATTATGATTTTAAAAGGAATAATTAAACGTGCCAATGAATGGAGGATATTCGTCTGATTAATATTTTTCAATTTATTGTGACATAATAAATTGGAAAATGTCTTGTCGTCCACAATAAAATTTAAGTTATGTTTAGGCATTGTCCGTTTAATGAACACAATATTGGATTCGGTCAAAAAATAATTTGGAATTTTATGATGATAATTTTATAATTTATCCTAGTTTTTCCATTAAACGAAACGTGAGTATTGTTACACGTTATAGACTAGTTTCGATGGCATACGGCCACCTTTACCACCACCACCTTCACTAGTCGGACAAACCCGACAACACAGTGAGTTAATACGTTGTTCTCAATCTATAATTTTTTTTCCTAGTATTTGTAAAAAAATCTATTTGGTATTAGAAGATCAATTATTATTTAAAACACACACAAACATTAAACGTCATTATTGAAGAAGCTTTAATGCACATGGTCAATACATAACCACCACGCACGAACGTCAGCCGTTCAACACCACTTTTAATACCAAATAACACATAGATTTCATAGATAATCCCCAATTCAACCCTCCGATATTAACCCGTCCGAGCTAACGACTCCACTATCGCTCATGGGCACACACATGCGTTTGACAGAACTGTTATTACGTCATTAATAAAATTACAAAAGTGTGGACCCAGGGCCCATGTGCGGAGTGACTATCGCCATATCGTCATTAAACTTTAGAGTCCGTTGTGCCCCATCGCGTCGGAAGGGTTGCCATGCAGTGACGTAATTAAATTTGGACGATTGTCGCAGTGTGTTTGTAAGGACGTTGACAGTGACCCCAAGCGAGAATTAAGTGAATTAAGTTGAGACACGTTCGTCTCGTGCTTTTATTGTGTGATGCAGGCGTGACTTGCGCTTACTGTGTGTCACTGAGAGTGAGTTGTCAGTTTCTATATTGAAATTATTTGTTTTGTATGCAGTTATGACATTTAAAACAATAATCTATAAAAGTGTCGTAGTAGTGAATCATAAAATATAATCGAGTAGGTACCAACTCTTCAAGCATTTTTTTTTGGGAAATAATGTCCGCCACCCTATTCTCAAAGCATTGAAACTTCTAAAAGCCAGATTTAATTGTGGCGACCACTCGAAAAACGTCGAGGCAATAAAGCTCGACGAGTCTCGGACAATTGTTACCTACAACTGCCTTGGATCCCGCAACGAAATTAATCAATAAAAGAACAGTGGAGAAGTAAAAAAAACATATTTTCCACTTCCCCCCAAATCAAGCAGGAGACAGAACAGAACTTGGCCAAAAGACATAAAGGGACATTTGCAACTGGAGGAAGCACAATTGCCAAGCACCACACATTACAATTAACATTATTTAATGGGTCCTAAAATGTGAGCTGTTACATTTGATTCCAATAATAGGTATGAACGCTTGAACGCACGGAAATAGTTCTAGTTTCTACTAGGTTTGCTTAGTAAATAGCTCCGGATGGAACCTATACAACATCTAACATAACATTGCGTTTATTCTGCCGAAGAATACACTCTCTTAAGATATGATGTGCAGATTGTTCGTATTCATAGTTAGATGTAGCCATGGTACAATTTTACAGAATGACTTTTGAAGATTCTACCGATCATACATACCTCATTGCAGTCGAATCTTCATTCCTCAAATTATTAAACCGACATAAAGTTGCACCCAAAAACAGCAGCTCCATGCAAGTATTTACAAAAATAACACCGGATTTAACTGCAAACGCCATTAAAAACGGCAACAGTTAAAAGATCCGATAAGCACGTGTCTAGGGGTGCGATATTAAAAGGCTTAGGAGTGTTGCCCTGAAAAGCCGCTGAACATTTTCTGAAGCTTGCCCACTTAAGCACAGTATTAAGGGCACTTTTGACTTAAGGGCCACCGTATATTATGACTGCTTTTTTCCTATAGGTATGTGCCATGGATTTTATAAACATAAAATGAATACTTGTTTTTTTTTTAATGTTAAATTCAGAAAAAGTTTAAAACGTGTTAAGGTGATTTGTTCAATGAAGACCGCGACATTCAACGTTTATTACAATGTAACAGAACTGCAATTTTCAAAAACCTTCTTCTACTTTGTCGGATTAATGATGATTCATGGTTTATAACCCTTCCTTTGACGTTAGGTGGTACCTATACCTGTCAAGCTTCGTAGAGCACACTGTAGAAGAATTCGTTTGGAGAAGTATAATTAGCATCATTCCTGAATAAAAAAGTTTTGTCAAAAAAAAGAAAGCGCCTTCAAAAACTAAAAAGTGATAAATAACTTTAGCACAGAACACACAATCATTACTTTAGTTTCGGAAGTCGGTGGCAATACAAAACAATAAACACAACAAAGCCACCGCCACCGACTTGAAGTTTGTGAAGGCAGTTTTCTTGTTTTTGTAAAAACTTTATATTTTCCGCTTTTTAGTATTGCTTTAACATCCAAATCCATTAATAAATGGCGACACACTTAAAACAGTGATTGTAAGTCCTCCAAATATTGAAGAAACTAAAACGTCATCTGTCGTATAAAACGTCGTCAACGGCGGCTGTCAGTGTCACTGTTACTGTCAGGCGCCGCTTCGTTCTGAAATAATGAGTTTTTCGTTAAACTATTCACTTTTTTTTACGGGGTTTTAAAAATATTGTACATGCCTGAAGATACTCTTTAGGTACCCAAAGATAATTATAAGAATTAGAATTTCAACTTCTCTAAACATCTATATTTTTTATGATCACATTCTGCCATGATTATTTTTTGAGCTAAGAGAAATTCCTAGTGTGGGCCACTAAGAATTTCTCCTAACTCTAAACTCACAAACACAAACAGCCAGATTCGTAACAACGATCTGTAGGCCATACAAATGGCGACACACTTAAAACAGTGATTGTAAGTCCTCCAAATATTGAAGAAACTAAAACGTCATCTATGTATTTTTTTGGGATTTTGTTGATTTTCTCAAAAAGAACTAAATCAAATCTATATGAAACCATTTCGGAATAAACCCCTTTCGAACAAAGAATTTTGCAAATCCGTCTATACCTATATGACAGAGTTATGCACTTATGCCCGATCATACATAAAAAAAAATATATATACCTACATAAATAAACGTCCGAATTGCGAAACTTTGTTAAAAAAAAACACTAGTAACACTAGTAAAACACTAGAATTTTGAAGTCGATTAAAAAGTCGATACCGTTGCGTAGTATTTTATTTACAAAGTTATGTTTTTAATAAAAAACACTAGTAACGCAACAGGAACAAAGAATCATGGCGAGATCCATACATTCATTTGTATGATAAAAAAAAATAATTTAGAGGGTTTACCAATGTGAAGAAAACATTACCAGGAGTAGATTGATATACTTACCATAGTTTTAAACCCCCGCATAATTAAAATATTACGAAATGAAAATAACACTTTTTCGTTTCATCTCGATGCCCATTTTGTGTTTATAAAATAAAAAGTTACAAGCGACGTTAACGGATCTATCAAATTGGCAGACAAGTGATGTGACAAGTGTATGGAAAAAAATAATAATTATTTGTGATATTATTTTCCTTAAAACGATGCTATTTCAGTGTAAGAACTACGAAACGGCGGCTGTCAGTGTCACTGTTACTGTCAGGCGCCGCTTCGTTCTGAAATAATGAGTTTTTCGTTAAACTATTCACTTTTTTTTACGGGGTTTTAAAAATATTGTACATGCCTGAAGATACTCTTTAGGTACCCAAAGATAATTATAAGAATTAGAATTTCAACTTCTCTAAACATCTATATTTTTTATGATCACATTCTGCCATGATTATTTTTTGAGCTAAGAGAAATTCCTAGTGTGGGCCACTAAGAATTTCTCCTAACTCTAAACTCACAAACACAAACAGCCAGATTCGTAACAACGATCTGTAGGCCATACAAATATTGGTTACTTGAGGGAATCGAACCCGTTACACGCAGCGCAGTAGCCAATCGCTCAACCACAGCACCAACCGTGCCGTCATTAGAAGATATAGCTATAGAGATTTGTAGGATATATCTGCGAATGCTGGCACATAAAATCTTTAAATGTTGTCAGTGAACAGGATCAACATAAGTAGAGCTTATTTAGGTAAACGAAACTGACAAACAACATTTTAGTAACACATCAGTAAAGTCGCTTAAGAAGAAGTCACCATCAACTTATGTAACTAATGACACAGGCTAATGAACTAATTATTCATAATTGAACGCAAAGTAAGCCATAACAACGCGCGGTTCTGTGTGGTCATCTGAACCTAGCCTTAAACAAAAGGGCTTACAATGGGCTTTAAAACGCATGGATGATAAATTGCATTTCCTGTTCTACGACACACTAAATTATAAAACAGTCCATTGTTTTAAAAGCGACTTTATTTGAAGTGTTCAAGTTCAAATCCTTTAAAGCAGCGGTCGGCAACCTTTTGGCAAGCAAGGGTCACATAGTGGCAAAATGTAAATAAAGTCGGGTCGCATTTGTTCATGATGTAAAGGACCTCTGTATGTAATGTATATCGATGACGTTTAACACTGAATGAACGATGTCCTTTGTTCATTTCTGGTAATAGGCAAGTCAATTTATTAAAACTACGCACATTCTGCTGCTCTTACAATTCGGGTGATTGATTTTATACGTATAGAATTTGCAATTTCATCATCATCATCATTTCAGCCGAAAGACGTCCACTGCTGGACACAGGCCTCCCCCATGGGGAGGTTTTGCCATAATCGCCACGCTTGGCAGACGGGTTGGCGATCGCAGTATTTGCAATTTAAATGACGGTTTAATAAATATTACACATGCCAATTCTCTTCATCTATTCTTGAGAGAGACCTGGTTTTCTGACACGTGCAGTGTTTGTTTTGCACACAATTTGTTTTTGTTTTTGAAAATTACCACATGGACTAACCTTACCTAAACACACCGTCGCGGTTCGCGCAAGGTTTTTGTTATATTTTGTAATCTTGCAATTTTGGTTGGTATCGATAAAAAAATCAACAAGTCGACCAAAATGTAAACCTCAACATTTACTACTACCTAATTAATTGACAACAATACATCAGATCACTTTTACAACTGTCCACTTATTCCCAAATTGGATGGCCATTGCCAAGTGCCCAGTTTTCCATTACCTTAATTGGCGGGCACGCGCCTTTCTGACTAAATCGTATATCAGGCAAAAGGACAAAGTGCGATGACACTTAATTTAGCAATTTACCCCTAATTTGATTACAAACGTCATTGGTCCTGACGTGAGTGGACGATTTGAGGTCTGCCGATACGACTTTACGAGTGGCAGTTGATTTATTTTTCGGGATTGTGTAATTGATTGTATTTTTACTCGCGTGACTGTGTTTTGTTAGTGTGGAATTGGTACTGTCTAACAGAAAGTTCTGTACTGAGTTGTTCTATTGATATTTTGGAAGACCCACAGGACATAAATAATTTGATTGAAAACATAGACAAATTATTGTATTAAGTAAGTAGATACCGGTTTATGTTCCCAAATTATTGTTCGAAGCCCAATGCACTATACGTAGGTAACATTGTAACATTTCAGTCCCGCGATGGAAATTCCAATCTCAAATACAAAGCACAGTTTCTACCACACAGCAGCAACGATCCCACAAATCATTTCAACTGACACAGTCTAGATTCCACAAAAATATGGGGCACAGGCACAATAGAAAAGTATGCAATAGTGTATCTACCCAACACACCCAATCATAATATATTTTCGAGCATCCTTGAGCCCCGACACCGCGATCAGTTAACTTTTAAAGCTCATTAAAATAGATGGTTCATTCGTTTCGTGTAAATTTTCAGGCTGGCGGAAAATTAAAATGGCACTCGCGGCGTTGCACACACCGGCGGAATACCTATTGTACTGTGTATATGAAAGTAGAACGAGAGAGAAAAACTTCGCGTGTTTTAACCATACGTTTACTTTACTGTAAAAAGTTTATCGGTTCGAGTTGGACGGATTTCGCTGCGTTGTTTGAATTTTAGTGAACTGCAGTAGGTATGTTGGGCTGAACATACCATGTATTTTGGGAAATGGTGATATGTTTTATTATGATTCTGTAGAAACAATGATAACTGTAATCCATATTCAAATCTGTATGAATAAGTTTCTATAATACGACGCTTTAAATTCTATAAATTTCCAGAGGAATTACAAAATAGGCTACACTTAGCCTGAATCTATTGTATATTTTCTTTGTACAAAAGTTCAAAACTTTTGTAAATAGTCGTTACATAATCTGTTATAAAAAGGAATTCGTAAAGCATGATGAATATTATTATGCATTTATCAAGTAATCATAAATCATCCAATACAGAATGGTATCATCAGTCACGTGTAGTTATCTAGCCGGCTACCGACAAGCCGAGCTAAATATCCTGGAACTCTAACGTGACCAAATGCTATCAACAGATAAGTTCATTTAAACTTTCTACATACTATTAATGGTGTGAAAGTCAATTTATGGATACATTAATACAATAAGTAGGTTGGTACCTAAAATAGCCATGGGGAAAAATAAATCTTATACTTAGTTATATTCTCTAAATATAAGTAAAGTTTTATGTTTAGCTAGATCCTCTGTCATTTTAGCATAAATGCCAATAAATACCAATAATTCAACGACTGGAAACAGAAGTAGAATATGAGTGATATCTCAGCACAAATGTACTGTTTGATAAAAATAATTGCTATTAAGAATATTATGTTTTCAAGCACTCTCAGTATTCCCAACCGCAGTAACTCCCGAAAGTCAGAATCAACAGCACCTGAAATGAACCGAGGCAAAGAAACCACCTTGATGCGTATTAGTAGGTACTGAATCTGCAGACATCACTTTACAATGTAACTAAGCCCCACACTGCAACACAAAGCGGAATCCAATCGGCATGCGTATTAATGTATGTTAGCTATCTACCGTTTACAGACGAGCCGGCTGCCCACAAGCCTGCTAAATACCAATAATATACTTACGAAGAGTGTACGACAGAGATTTGCAGCCATAAATTGAATGAGCCGTCAAACAAAGCGAGCTCATGTTTGGCCCGATTTAAATTTTCATTCATACGTAATGCTTTTGTTGGTGGCTACCATTGAATTTAATTAATGGGAGTTAGATAAGGACGGCAATGATGGCTTTTGACCGCGGGTTTGCTGGCACAGAAGTGATATTTTTAATCGTGTTTGAGTGTCATGCAGAAGTGACGCGTGAGCGGTTTTGCAAAAGCCAAAAATCATTTTAAGTATAATTTATGGGATTGGCGTGTTGAGGACACAATCATAATTCATAACCCTTTATTAATGTAACAGGTACCTTGCACACTTACATTTAAGTGTGAACGCTGGTTATAATGTATCTGTTATAGGATATTGTTAAAAACCGTTATTCCTAAATGCCAGACATATTCCGTGGGCATATTCCATTTAATAATATGTATATCCCTATGTATAGTCTAAAACATCAAATTATGTATAAATTTTATAAAAAATAGAATGCTCATATTTGAACTAAATTGAATCAGACCAGATTCCATGTGAACCAATGTTTAAAAATGTATAGAAATACAATCGACTGACTGAAATTGTCGTTTGTCTGCGAATGACAGTTGGGCCATTACCACAACCGAGTAGTTTTGTCAAATAACTGCGTTGACCACTGACGGTCTAAAATAGCATAGTATTTCAACCCCAGGGGTCAAACTTTACGATATTTTAAAGCTAAGGGTCCTGTACCACAGATTAACAATAGTTCTACTGATTTGTATTGATTGAGCCACTTTATTAATTCTACGGGTAGGTATATGATATTTGTTCCGATTTGTAATTATTTAGAACCAATTTTTATTTTAATCCTTGGAGGAATAAACATGACGGATTGACAGGTTTCCTACAGAAAATATGTCAAATTATCATATTTATTCTTCAGATGAAAATTATCGGACTATTGATAAAGCCACTGTGATTAAACCGTAATTGATGTGAATTCAAATGTGGCTGTACTTTACTCCTTTATATACCCCTACTAAGATAGACGTCGATATATTATTCTGTAGTGTATTATTGGTAGGTACCGTTGCGCTAATAGGATCGACCTCTTGATACCATGAGGACTATATTTCACTGGGACACCATGGTGGCGCAACCAGTCGCCGGCCACCAACTAACTTAACTATTCTGTGGGCTATATTTAACTATTCTGTGGGCTATATTTCACTGGGACACCATGGTGGGGCAATAAGTGGCAAACATTTTGTTAGTGGCCGGCGACTGGTTGCGCCACTATAATATATATTAATATACTATGCTATATACCTATTATATTAAAGCTAGCCACCACACACGGTAATTATAATATAATACCTAATAATATCGCCCTTATTAAGTCTGCGGTCGTTGTTTGCTGCACATTTTTGAAATATGTATTAATATGCCTTGCGATATCGGTTCACATATATTGGTGACGTAATAAAGATATATATTATAGCTGGGTCTGTGGTCACTCGAAGATTACTATAGAAAATATATCGTAATATGCCTTGCTATAAAATATATTAATAATTATAGCTACGTCTGTGACGTGGTTAATTGAACAGTAGTAGACTGGTGTATTTAATTTTTAAATACTAGTCAGTTTTTACTTTGGTCATTAAATTGATGTCACAAGCCAATGGGTTTCCTTTCATATCGAACTCTCAATGCTGGACACCGATATTATAAAACTTCAATGGATTGAAGGGTGGTGTGAGGGCGATCAGGTGAATTGCGGTCAAACGCAAGCCTATACGATAATAATAAAAAAAATGTTAGAAAGATAAACTTAATAAGATAAATTAAAATGCAATATTATATTTTTAAATTATTTTATTAAAAAAATGGGTACCCAAAGACTAATACAAAAAAAGTAAAATCCATCAAGTTTATTTTTATTATGTGTATTTCTATGTATGGTCAAAGCACATAAAAATAGGCCGTTGGGCTTGTTACAAAGTTTCTTGTTATTTTAGAACAAATTTCATAATAGACACCTAGCTATTAATATCTTGATAAATGCAATAAAAGTCATTCAACACAATGACATCAGAATTCTTCGAAGCAGACTTTTTTGCTAGTTACGGGCACAGAACACCGAAAACCGAAATCTGAACCGCTATCATAATTTACATCCACTATAATCTTGTTGGTGTTTGATTTTTAAAACCCATTATTGTAGCTAATTTCTTTTTTATTGCCAACTAAATGTATTTTGAAATCAAACCTATGGGTTTGTAAGTAGGTACTGAAGCAAAAGAAAAAGAATTCAAACGTCCATGTGTGGATAGACCTTTATATTGTAACATAACTTAAAGATTTTATGATTTGGAACACTGATTCGAGATCTCATTGACCCAAAAACCAAGTCGTTCAATTTTCCAATAAGTAATTTTTGCAATAAACCAAATGGCGATAATGAACACGTTTTTAGCCTCAATATTATTCATAAATATTATAAGTAATAATAATAAACAATCTTTTATTTTAGTATTACTATGACGTGAAATACCTGTTGCTTTTATTAATATAAAACAAAGTGTGAAAATAGGAACTACGAAGAATCATGTATAAGAACCAGCAGTCTAAACTCTACTTTATATGGATTGGCTGTAACATTGCAAAGCAAGGTACGTCTCTAAATAAGGATAGGACTACAAGAGTGAGAGTGGCGACAATCGACTAGTCGGTCAGTAGAAACATTAATTTGAATAAAATCTCGTGAAGGATCTTGACAAACGTGCTTTTAAGAAATCTTTGAGCGTTCTTCATTTAGATTAATGTCTTTACCGTTTGGCCCTGTCACCACAACTCGCGATCTTGTGATCACCCAAAATAGTTTGTTGAACAGTCGACAGAATAACAAAGTTAATACATTCAAAATCAAGTATTTAATGAGAGTCAACTCCATTTTACATTATTTACAAAATGAAGGACGAATGCACGTTATAATAATTTAGTTTCTCAGATATGGAAGCGTCCTAATCAATAACATTTTTTAAGTATTACATGACTAATACATTTGATATGCAATACAAGTCGTGATATTCAATATTATAACAAGTGGCTATATAAACTCATATCACATCATCTTACGTAGATTATTATTTTAGTTTTGTAAGGCCCGCTTGTGTCATCCAAGAGTAACCCCGATGTAACCCCGAGTTGTGTTGCTAACATGGGCCCATATGTATGACATATAATTATTTTGTTTAACCCAGTGTCAGCAACTAACTTTGGATTAAGTGTTTTGGCGCAAGTGGGCCTAAAAGCTTTATTTGTTTTTTATCTTAAAACTCCAATGTTACTTTATTATTATTTAGCTATGATTCCTACTTATGGCACGTGAAAGAAACTAAATAATAATACTTAGTAATTACAGTTAGTAGAACTAATAACATATTTTTAATTGAATATTGTTTTGTTTTTTTTTTATGTAGTAGGTACCAAACAAAACACTATCATTCAAGTTGCAAGTCTATTTACGTACTTTTATTTACAACGCTTTGATTAAATCTAATAAGGTTATGGTATTTCAAATTATTGCCAAGCGTTAATTTGATCCTGAATTTTATGACACTTACACTAATGATATAGGATTACAAATTCGTTTATTGATATTCAGACGGACATATCAATTGAATTCAATAATAACATTGTAAACATTCATCAGAATTGATATTTAACTTCACCAAGTTTAGTCAAGAACGTTATTCGTATTCGCTAAATTAATAGTAGATATTTACATTATTTACAATAATCTTCTATAAAATAAATTACAAAGACTAGGAATACTTTCAAAATTTTATAATAATATAAGAAATTTTTAATGAATCACTGTCAGTTATTGTGCGCTGTAACATAATAGGCCAGTCATTTTTAAATCACAATTCTAGACCTTAGCAGTCCGCAGAAATCAAAACTAAAATCACTCATTGTCACTTTTTATCTTCAAAACTAAACCAGTCCCGATCCTTTACACGAGTATACAACAATTGTACAACGTGAGGAAGAACTTCGATGTCAGTGATGTCACTACACTACTAGGAAAGATTATCGGTCTATTACACGTCCGTTTGGCACAGGTCGCCGAAAACCGGCAAGGCGTGATACTACCGAGTTACAGAGTCAACACGGGGGTGAGGTGCAGGAGGTGGGTGCGTCGGGGCAAAGGAAGGTTTGGCACCAGCAGTCAGCCCCTGCCCCTGTCTGAACGACGTGAGGCGCGCCAGTGTCCGCGTTGCATCGTTGTCAAAATTAGGCCTTTCGTACTGATGCACTGGTCTCTGCCGCTGCGGTTGCATCGCTTGCAACTCATCGTAACCGCCATCTTCGGGATAACTCTCCTCATCCGTCTCCTCTCCACCAAATGCTCTGTACGTTGATTCCGTTTCGGAATTCTTCCTCGAACTAATCCCGTAAGTACGACCTAAAAGCGATTGTGTTGTATCAGTCTTTGAATTTTTATCGCCTTTTCTGTCATCTAAACTTTGGTTGTATCTTATCTGAGCCTTCTGGGTTTTATCCAATGAAGGCAAGTCGTAGAACTTCAGAACGTTTGGATGACCTTGGAAGTATTTTTCACTATAAACATTTCTGTTATAGTAGCCACCATTGCTAGCCGGATACATTTCCTCTTCAGGGGCGTACCGATTATCGAAAGAGTCAACGTTCTTACCAGTCGGAGGAAACCAGCCCTGTAGAAAACACAAAAAGTAATGAATATTGCTAATTAGCTTGTAGCGACACTAAGTTTTGACAGGCATCCAAACAAGTGAAAGCATACTTTTATGATGCCCAATGAGTTCTCCCTGACTTTCAGCAACTTGTTGTGATTGAGTAACAGCTGTTTATTTTTGACAAGTACTTAAAACATAAAAATCGAATTTTTGATTTAAATAAGGACAGGGTTACATTGTATCTCTAAAACAGGCCATAATTTAACTTTATGCTCCTATAGAGTTTCGATCGTCTCTATATATTCTCAATAAATGAATGTGCAAGAATGCTTTTTCTCAAAATTGTTAGAGATTATTTAATATCAGTTTAACTTTAAACTTAATAATGAACCAATTTAACATAATTCAAACGTAAAGTGATGGCATGAAACACAGGTTTGTAGTAACCTAGTTCGGGCTGGTCGCTACCTAACATTGTAATTCCGATTCATCATAACTTGCACCAGTTAGGCATATAAATATTTTAGTTTTACTTTATTTTTAGACAATATATTTGTATGGAAAATTTCCTACTATTGACTGATGTACACTTTTTAGTAAACGATGTTTAATAAAAAAAAAATATTTTTGTTATAATATTTTGAGCCAGATTGTCCGAACAGTGTTTCCTTACAATATATTGGACACTTACCAATGAACTCACACATTGCCTGGTATTAGCAACTAAAGTAACCGAGGCATACGCCGCCGGTGAAGTTGCAGTTTTACTTATGTTCCATTCATTTGCATTCGCTCGCGAAGACGTCACTTCAGCATATTCAGGTAATTGGTGAGTAACTTTATCGTACTCAGTGTTAGTTTTCTCTTTGCTCTGATTGGTTTGAGTGCCGGACATACATAATCCAGGCTGATTCTCCGTCCATAACAATGACTCAGTTTTTGTCACAGTGTTCTTGTTGTAACAACTGCTTAGTGGATGTGACAAAGACACTCCGGCTTTTATATTCATTTGAGTCACTAAGCTTGTTCCGTTGGAATCTAAAACGACATCTCCAATTAGACATACCAAGATACCGCTTGATAACCATTGCATAGGCCGAATGAAAATAATCTTGTTTACTGAATACTTAAAAGATGTAAAACGCAGTATAAAACAAACAAAGCGAGGGAAATTGGCTTAAAGGTAACTGGGTGAGCCAACAAACGAATCGCCCGGAGAAAACAAAAATAGAAAACATTTACATTTACTGGGTCTTTATTTCTCAGATTTGTATCATTCCTTTGTGCCCCGAACGTGAATGCAAAGTGAAAGAGATCCACTGCGCTCACGAGAGGGCTCGCGCTACCTTTCAACTCGAAAGTAATCTAGCTCCCCTCCCTTACCGTCGCATGGCAAAGCTTCCATCAAACAAACGCTCGGCGCCCTGCACCGCCCCACGACACCCGAGGAATGTTTTTAATTTTGAAATTCTGATGCTGATTCCTCGGAAAAAATAGCGTTTCGAGATAAGCTGAATAACTGTTTATTTTCGAGTTAGCGTCGTCGGGTTGTTTTATGTGAACGCGATCTGCTCCGAACAATCAAAGATATACGCGGAGCATTTATATTATGTTTGTTGTGCAGGGTGCCGCACTCCACAATTTATACCAACACTTACCATAAATGTTAGGGAGCTCAGACTTCTTGGCGAAAATGTTGTGCTTCCGCATATAAATAATGCCGCCAATTACTGTTATTTTGATCAGAACAATCGCTCCAATCAAAAAGTAAAACCATGTTTCCATAACAAAGTCCCCAGCTACTATAGACACCTCCTCGTTTATCGGGTATCTGAAATAAAATAAATATGTCAAACGTCCGTCTGATGTAACTATTATGTAATCATTATTGTTATATTTTGTGGATTGTATGGGAAATGAAAATACCTGGACAAAGGGTCAAGTCCGACGGAGCCAGAATCTATATTTAAATATACTTTTTGGCTAAATGGACCGAGCCCGACGATAGTTTCGGCGGCAATTTGTACCGAATAGCTGACACCAGACGTCAAATTAGTCATTATTAGACTGGTGGCTTGATGAACAGTCGTGTTGATAGCCACCATGGATTTGTTCGCAGGTATGTCCAACCAATTAACCAGTACGTTGTAACTAGTAATAATTCCATTTTGTAAATGGGCCTCCGGAGGAGACCATTTCAAATGAACTGTGGTGGTATTTAAAATGAACATTTCTATGTTAATTGGAGGACCGTCAGGAACTGTAAATACAAATAATAAAATATTAGCAAAAATGTGGGAGGTACAGTAAAAATATAAATATATTCTAGATATTTACCATCATCCAAAGTTTGAGCCACTCTCGAATTTGACGGCTTCCCCTCGAATTTCTTATAGAACGGTATGAGGAAAAACTCGTATTGTGTATATTTTCTCAAAGACGTTATTTCATATCCGGAGACATCGTTGGAATGCAAAATAGTTTTCGTTTCATACTCGGTCGTTATATTGTCTAGAGGTCTGAAATATATGAATAAGCCCTCCAAGTAGTAAAAGTTCAGTATTTCCCATATGAGCTTTATAGTTTTTGAGTCCATCGGTGTTGCTTCTATCAGTTCTACTATGTGGTCGGTTAGTATGTTGTTTCTAAATTCCGTATTATTTGAAAATACTCCAGTTTCCCATATAGAGTTTGCATCGTCACCAATAGTGACCGCATCGGATACTGGACTTGGACCAGACAGCCCATGGGAATTTCTCGTCCGAACTATAAACATGTAAGTGACCCCAGGTACTAAAGATTTTGCTACGTATTGTGTGTGATAGACCCGCCTCGCCAATACTACCCAACCTCTTGAATTCCGTGGAGTGTTATTCCCCGATAAAGTTTCTCTAGAAAATACTTCTACTTGGTATCCGAGTATGGATGAAGATCCAATTTTATTATTTGGTTTCCATGTTATTGTAACGCTTGTTTCTGTTGCATTGTATATTAGAGGTTTTGTTGGTGGTCCAGGTAAAGAAGATATATCAGCGGCTCTAAAAAAATGAATGTTAGGATTGATTGGACTATCTACAAGCAACACGCCGCTCCTCACATATTTCCCATGATGTGAGGAAGCGACACATGTATAAGTGCCGCTGTCTGTTTTGTCCAAATCCTTCAATATGAGAGTACCATCACTAGTAACATTCCGTCTATGATTTTGTATTAATGCTTCCCCTTCAAAATACCAGGCGATGATTGGTTCAGGTGCGCCGACGGCTGTACAAGGGAATACTGCCATCGATTTTATAGGTAACGTTTGGTTAGAGGGCCCGTTTGTTATGATTGGCGGTGGGCGGTCATCGTCTGACGTCACGGTTAGTTTCCCTCTGGCAAACGAACTACCAGCGAAGTTTACCGCCGAACAAACTATCGTGTTTCCACTATCATTTTTATTTGTGTCGTTGATTGTTAGTGTAGTCAACCCATCTAGTACTCTCGTTGCGTGGTATTTGCCTCTAGATGTACCGGGGAAGATTATTGTTCTATTGCCTTCCACACTCCAAAACATTGTTGGTCCTGGTGTCCCAGTGGCAGAACATGTAAATGTTGCCATTGTCCCGGTTTCTACGTTCATTGAATTCGGTTTTAATGTAATTAAAGGCGGATCTACGAATAAAAATAAAATATTTATCAAGTAAGAAGATATTCACACAACGTAAAAATAATGTTTACATTTAAGGTAGAATGAATGTATCTATCGTGAACCTACCGTATACAGTCAAGTATCCACTGGCGCTTACAGCGCCAACCGCATTATCAGCTTCACAAGCGTACTCTCCCTCATCCCCTAGAATAACGTTTTCGAGTCTCAGGCTCCTGTCGTCAAGAACTTTGACGCGGCCGAGCGGCATGTTTCCACCGCCAGCGGTCCTTCGCCATAGTACGTCCGGGAGGGGATCTCCACCCACCCGGCATCGGAATGTGACACTGCCTCCAGTCTGTACCACAACGTCCTCCGGGCCCGTGATTAAGTACGGTTTAACTGTGCAGTGAGAAAGGTCTCTCTTAATAATATGACAAAAGAAGTATTCACGAGAAACGGCACACGAATGCCAAGTCTCAAGCAGAAATTGAAGAGTTATGAATTGAATTCAACAAATCCATGCAAGTTGCAAATTTGAAGTACAAAATGAATTGTTACTCACTGTGTATCCTGAGCGTTGCAACGGCCGATTCTCTCGTTCCCGCCGCATTCTTCGCGATGCATTGATATCTTCCGGCGTCGGTTTGCCTGGCATCTTGTATTACAAGATTGCCACTGTTGACTAAATGTATCCTGGTGGTAATAAAGTACCGTAGTTTAGCATTGAAAGTATTTTAAATTATACTGACCGAATATTAATAATGAAACTTTATATTCCTCAGAACAAAGTATATAGTCACAAAGCCATTCAAATGTAAGGCGGAATATTTCAATTCGAAATTAACATTTAATAAAGGGTCCGGTGAGTCAGAACTATTGAGATTTTTACTTGATTGCTTGTCGAGCTCTTCAAATATCCCCTTCTTTTTTAACTTTGATGTACTTCCCTCTCTGCATACGGCTGTTAATTATTTTTATGCCCCACTATACGTAACTGCGCGCCCTCAAGATGCGAAGCTCATAAAAATTCATAGAGAGCAAAGTGAAAATTGGCAATATAACTTTTGAGCGGGATTCAATTCACCGCGTAAAGATTTATCTCATTATTAAACAATTTAAAGCTTTTTAGGTTTACTTGTTGTGTAGTGTGTAGTAATGTTCAGAGTACCTACCTATTGATAAAGTGAAAACATCGATAATGTAAATAATTTATTTTTCGCTATTGGATACAATAAAATACCCAACCAAGTTAGTCTCAACCCTATAAACACAAAGAAAGCAAAATCATTGTCTCAAGATCTTAATCAGGTCTCTCAAAGGTTCTATAAATATCCTTAGAAACTTAATTGCGACAATTACAAAGTCGCGCTCGTAAAAGAATGCTCGCCCCCGCAGCTCAGATCCGCATAAATTATTACCTAGTTTGATTGCACGTAAACAGGGCATTCATTACTGAGAATGAAGTGCTAAATGAAAATTCCATGACTCTTACTAAAAATCAAAAGGGGTGACTGCGAATACATTTTATTGCTGATTATCAACGCTTAGCGGTATCTTTTATGATAAATAGAAGCCGTAGAAGTCAAGTGCAAATTACAGTTAACGCGGTGTGGCATACGTAGCATTACTTATTTGTCTTAAAGACTTCAACATTAGCACTCCATTTGTTCTTCCTCCATGTCTGAACTGTGTGGTGCGCTATATGGAGATATCCGATATCAAACGACTGTTCAAGTAGCTATTCAAGACTATCACGTTTCTACCATCCCACTTTGCCACTATGAGCACTTACTACCCTCGAATTTGCTCCAAACTACCCTTTATCACTGACGCGGTAACTTTTGATAACTCCATGTTCTTTTAAGTTGTAAGTTTAGATTGCACGTAATGTATAAAATATTTGTTATGATTTGTTGAAGTTATGCTATCTGAGGTTTGGTGTTAATTGCTTTAATTTTATTTGATTCTAATTTATTAGGTATATTTTCTAACTAATTATGTGTGTGTGTGTGTGTGTGTTGTGTGTGTGTGTTTATGTGTGTAAAACTTCTACTCGTGCAGCCTGTGGGTGAACACGGAGAGCCTACAATGTCCTGCGTGTACAATATAATAATGGTTTTAGGATGCTGTTGGGGCTCCCACGCTTTTGCAGTGCATCTCAAATGTTCGCAGAAGCCCACGTTGATGACTTTTATGGCGTCATCAGGAAAAGAGTTGCGTCAATGTCAGGCAGGTTGCGTGGGAACTCCAATAGCATTTTGAAAACCTTAATAAATAAATTTGAAAATCCTTTTGTTAGACACTGGGTCGATTTTCACATGTCGACCCGGTGCCTAAAACCTTTGCTGGAAATAAAATGTTATGTACATTTTACTACTAACATAATTTTTAAGTTTTTTTTTGTTACTAACGCTATGGTTCTTTGACCGAAATAAATACTAAATAAATAAATAAATTGTGTGTTTTTTATTTGCGGTTAATCTAGAAAGAAATTCAATTATAAGGCTTCCTACACATCGAACCCCTGCCTACCAGACTCTTATTAACGTTTACTCGCAAAAAAATGCACTTTTAATGCTTTAGTTTAAGCTTTACCTGGAATCTCCATCAAAATGCAGTTTCTGGCCGTTCTTCTTCCAGAAAACGGTAGGTTCTGGTGACCCTCGTGGTGGAGAACATTCCAGTATAACAGTCTCGCCCTGCGCCGACTGTGTTGATACTGGCTCCAGTTTAAACTCTTCACGGAGAACTAAAATAAAAAACGATTTTTAGTCATATGCCATTTTTTCATTTCTTACTAGCTTTTGCCCGCGACTTCGTCTGCGTGAATGTCGCTTATCGCGGATGCAGATGAAGTCACAAACTATAAAGTATGTGTCCTTTCCTAGGGTACAAGCTATCTGTATACCAAATGTCATCAAAATCGGTTCAGCCGTTTCATCGTGAAAGCGTAACAGACAGAGTTACTTTCGCATTTATAATATTAAAGTATGGATGGTATGGATATGGATTTTGATTGTTTGCTGTAATAAACGAAGAGGTCGTCTATAGTTACAATATTTGTAAATACCTATGTGAATTCAATACATATTTTAAATATCTTAATTAACTTAGCTGTAATTTCTTAAGTTGTAATAAGTTGTACCTACTTAGTTGAATGTCGTGGTTTTTGATCAAGGTACAACATGTGCGCGTTTAATTATGTAGATAATATTGTTGTTGTTGTGTTGTTGTACTGTATTGTGTTTTGTCCGTGTTTTTTTTTTAAGTACCTATGTACTTAGTTTCTTGCCCATTCTTCTCGACGTGAAATTAATTTTAGGATGGGGCTACTAGATTATTTGTTTCTTGTCATTCAAATGTTGCACTATTTAATTAAAATATTGATTTAATTAATTGTTGCACTTTTCGTTTATTTTAAGCATATAATTTTTTTCACAGCCTGTATATGAAAACGATTGTCGGCGAACCTAACCTAATAAATAAATAATGGTACATATAATGGTCTCATTTAAAAAAAAAACCTTTGTCTAAGCTCGGAAACACACATCACGCACGTAGGTATTCAAAAACAACGTTGGTGGTACCTAACAGTAGAACAATAAAAGTTCAAAAAATTTTTTTTACAAAATAGACAACCGCCTTCAAGAAGTAAAAAATAACTTTCAATTCGCAAGTCGGCGGTTTTGGTTTTGCTTGTTGTTTTGTATTGCCACCGATTTGCGAATTGAAAGTTATTTTTTACTTTTTGAAGGCGGTTGTCTTTTTTGTAAAAAAAAAATTGTTTTTCGGTTTTTAGTGCCTACTTCTCATCATAGAAATTAATTACGAAACGGCGACACCAAAAAAAATCTGTCAGCCCTGAATTTTCAACCCTTAGGGGTGGAATATTTTCTTGAAATTTATATGGACCAAATTAGGGGTATACACAGGTAAAAGTTATGCGTGGTCAAACATAAAAATAAATATATAAAAAATAAAAAAATGTTCATAAAATGAAAACTACTGGGCCAAACAATGTTAAATTTTTATGGGACCAAATGGCAACTATTCCGCATCAAACTAAAGAAGAATCACGTAAATCGGATCACAAATCTCAGAGTAATCGATGTACATACATAAAAAAAACCAGCTGAATTGAGAACCTCCTCCTTTTTGAATTCGGTTAAAAAATTAGCATTTTTTTGCTGAGGGTATCCATGACGACTTGGCGAGGCAACCCCACTACAAGAAACGTCTGCAACAACCCACATTTGCACGTTACATGGCTAGGTGACTGAGCCATCATGTGAACAGGTACGGTAATCACACGAACAACTGACCATCTAAACCGAGGCTATAAGTTCACGTCCCCCTATTTTTAAACCATTTGCCCTACTTACAAATCACGATTAACTGTGACCAGTGCAAAAAGAAAGTACACGCTACCAGTACAATTATTACAAAATTACTGAATAATTAAAACTAACCTGCGACATGCATCGTTACATTTCGACTCCTTGCTGTTCCATAAGCATTGGTAGCTTCACACAAGTAGACGCCAGCGTCAGAATGCGCCCGTCCATGAGTGGTTCTTAGGAAGAACAGTCCTCCGGCTGGGAGCACGCTCTTGTGAGCGTCTAGGACAACGGGAACCCCGTCCTTGTACCATCGTATGGTGGGTGGGGGGGATCCTCCAGCGCGGCACCTGAGGGTTGCAGGCTGATGGCGCGCTACTGTGATGTTGATTGGCTGCTCTATGATGTAGGGCGCTTCTCCGGTGTTGACGTAGTCATAGTTAATGCCAGCGTTTCCATGACCTGTTGACAAGGCAATGGTAAACCTTAATTTGATAATATTATTGTTTTTTAAGGAGTGTTTATAGAGTTTCTTGCTCGTTCTTCTCCATAGAAACCTACTGTTTGGAACGAGCATCTAGCTTCAACTTTCTGACAGACTGACTCTGACAATTCAAAAGTACCTGTAACTGGCTTAATTGAAATAAATGATTTTGAGTTTGAGTTTGAGTTAGATTTGGCATAATTATTTGTAAAGTTATAATCAGTGTGTTGTAAGACAACGGTTTTTAAGGTCAGAAAAACAGAATAAAGCAGCATATCCTTAATTTAATCAGGTATTACAAAAAAATACCGAATTCTTTGTCTCGCTGTCGAACATTAGCACACTACTTCTGCATCACATCGACCCTTATAATAATATAAATTACTGTGTAAACACTTACGTTCAAGTGTTTATGCAGTGGCGTGTTGGGCAAGGCTCGTGAAAGGCGATGCTCAATCCCACCCACTGCAATTTCTCACCAACACACGCTTTATTTTAACATGTTCCCTAACAATAGCCCTTTCTAACCTAAGGTTTATTTTAATAATAGGTGGAGTATGTCATTTGCAGTTACTCTAAAGCGTCGCACAATAATAATGAGCTATAAACACAGGCTTGCCCATGAGTCTGAGGGTCCCCTTCGGGTGCTGGGGTACCCAAGACCCCACTATTTTACTCTGTTTACAACGTACGCGCAGATGTTAGTTTTTGACACTCGAATTGATGTATGTCTTTTGTTACAGCATGCTATTGTAATGCAGAAAAAATCTACGGGAAAAAAATCGGTGTCCAATTTTAACAGAATGAACCTTCATAAACGATATGCGAGTCGATTTCATAGGCGAAGTTGTATTTGGCGAACGAAATCAATAGGGATTACTCTTTTGTGTGTAATAATTGTGTTTATTTATTCACGTGTCCCAGAGTTGTGAATGTGGTACGATACAAGGGCTAATCTATAATTGAATCTCCATTCGATTTGCTATCTTTCGATTTTTGTGTCCACAGCCCTATTTTCATTACCGTGTTTTTGGAAAGTATTGGGCTACCTAAATACGTAAAAATAATATCACTTATTGAAAGAGAATAGAAGAGAATGAAGGAGGATTTATGTATAGGACTCCGTCGTAATTTTTAGGGATCCGTATCTTAAAAGGAAAAAACAGAACCCTTATAGGATCACTTTGTTGTCCGTCTGTCTGTCTGTCCGTCTGTCTGTCAAGACCCTTTACCTCGGGAACGCGTAGAGGTATCGAGTTGAAATTAAAACTATATACTTAAATCTACGGTTCTTTGAAGCTGTGAAAAAATAAAACTTCTATGTTAACGTGAAGAAAAAATACGGCCGTTTATGTCGCAGAAACGTATATTTCGACACTCTCAAGGGAATCAAAATTTATAGGGTACTTTTCGTTGACCTAGAACTATGAAATTTGACAAGTAATATCATCGTATACTCTATATACAGGAAAAGTCTGAAAACTATACATTTATAATTAAATCATAAAAAATATATTCTTTATTTATAACGAGCTTTTGTCCGCGATTTGGTCCGTGTGAATGTCGGTTATCTCGGATGCAGACAAAGTCCCAGATTAAAAAGTACCCTATGTGCTTTCCCAGGGATCACTATATTTTGATGCCAAATTTTATCAAAATCGGTTCAGTCGTTTCATCGTGGAAGCGTAACAGACAGAGTTACTTTCGCATTTATAATATTAGTATAAATAAGTATGGATATGAACCTACAAATTTGTACAGAACCCTCGGTGAGCGAGTCCGGCTCGCACTTGTCCGGTATTTATTATTGAATGTTTGTATGTACAATTTTTTTTTACAATGTTGATTTTAATTTATACTAATGGCGTAAATACAAAAGGCGTGTTTAGTTCTCCTCAGCTTTTACACAATACAATTCCAAAACAAAAATCATGAGGCTCTTCCAAAACTTTTAAAAAGTTTAATAAAAAACTGTCGCCTGAATGGTGATGTGGAATGGAAATGGCGATGGTGACATAAAGAATGACTGCTTCGCGTGTTTGCATTCTTATAAAAAGTTTCCTTTATTTTCAGATAACTCAGAACTTAACATTTCTGAAATAATCATCTAAAGTGTCTATTAATAACCGGTTTACCAATACAATAAAAGCCCTTAAAAATATATCAGTTCATTTTTATCTAACTATTTACCTTTATTTTCAACTGGACCTATATTTTACAAAAAAAGGGCAAAATAATACATTATTTATTAACTCCTTATTCAATCAAAGAGCGTATTATATCTCCAATCCCATAAAGTCGAATCACTTAGTAGTAGTATTGTTTAGTATTAGTATTTATTTGTACTTCAACACGGAAGCAGATGAAACAGGTAGGTACTATATTTCTTTTTTCCAAATCTGCAAACATAAAAGTCTTTCATAACCCTCTTTATAAAAAATATAACCCATGATACCCATGAGTCGCCATATGAATGGATATAGAGCAAAAAATATTGACCATAGACCAGCAGTGTGACAGCTATAAATTAAGTGTCGCCATCGTAAAGAACACACAGATATGATACGGTTCACTACATAGATACTAGTATGAGGCCGTAGAATCAGCGAAAAAGAACTTATGAGCGATTTTTAGAAATCTGATATTTCGTCGAAAACGAGGTAGGTTGGTGGAATGGAATGGATCTTATTCTATTACAATTTGCACATATCTACAATTTATACACATAAAACAATGTATGTACGTACACACACGCACACGCACGTGCACGTACACGTATTCTACTAACATAGCTTTAAGTAAATACTGTAACTAACCCATTATGAGCCTATGGCTTGAAATAAAGATTTATTATTATTATTATTATTATACAATTTGTACGTCATGTAATTTGTTGTTGTGTGTTTTGAACACTTTATACTAAAACCAAAACTTTGAACATGATACAGTTAGACTCAGTAGATGTCGTTGGGTCAGCAGGTTGGTGGGTAGTTTCAGCTTAAACGGATGGTACTGTAGCACCTGAGCTACACTTGTAACTATGTACGAATTACTGTGAGTCTAAGCTACGTTGAATGAAAGATATTATCGACTTGTAGAAGACTATATTAATCAGATTAGCGAGAGGAACTTTTATAGACCGCAGCTCTGAGCTTAGCTGGGTCTCACTGACATCACATGTCATAGTATCTCAAAACTATCCTTCTACAACATTCAAATATATTTCTAAGGTATCCAGAAGGTTCTAACCATAGACTAAATAGTTATGGCTTCCTTACATAAAGCCTCCCTGCCGGGCAAGTCTCTACAGTACCTACTGCCCAATAAATTAAAGCAGAGGTGAAAAACAGATGACAGTCGCTCCGTTTGTGTAAAAAAAACATTCCAGCGCCTGCGATTAAGGCGGTAAGCCGAGAGTTGATGTAAGGATTGGACAAAAATAAAAAAATATGCATTTGCGGCGTCAATTTTTATTTAAGTCTGATTAGTGGGTAATTTTCGTAACTTTTACGAACGTTCGCATTTATTTATACTTCATGCACAAAGGTACAAAGGCGGGGTTAAGGTTATCATTGCTAACTAATCACAGGCCCATTAAAAAAAAAATGCTTCTACTTTATCTACATTTTCAACAAGTTTTTGGCATTGATTGTCACTGAAATGAGATTGTTACATAATTTTGAAAGTTTTTAATTAGTAGTATGGACCTTCAGATCTTCAAAAGTACCTCATAAATTAAAATTGTGATGCAATTTTAACAGATAATTTCGAGTATCTTGTCAACAACCGCTGTTTTCGTAGCTCCACATTCCCATACGTGCAGAGATAAAAATAAGATTTAGCAGATTGCGAGTAACATAAAATATTGTTTATGTTTATCTCGATACGTTACTTTATCGCGCATAAAACTAACTTTATTGCATAGTTGTGCGTTAGAACTCTATATATCGATTATTAGATATTTACTCGATATATCCTTCCTCGGGTTTATGTGTATGACATAAAGTTTTATTATACGATGTATATAAATATTTATGTAATTTAAAAAAATATGTGACCTATTTTTAAGATTTATGTTAGTTGGTTTCCACTTTCTCGGATACTGGAGACATGACTAATCTGTACCTAGTTCGTGCAATACATAAATGTACGTGAGAATAAAATAACAATTATTTTGCAACCTAAGCGACTCCATCAAATGTAACTAGGTATGTAAGTAAGGCTATCTCGATGCTCAATACTTTGACCGCTCAATAGGGTATTTAACCAAAAAAAATCTAATTAGTCCGTCAGTTCGATTATCGAAAAATATTGGATACTTAGGTACGTATTTTTATTTAACAAAACAATAGAAACTGACCAAGATAAAGCGCATCAAAGATCATGAGTGGGGGTTTGTGACGTCACTTCGCCAGTAAAAGTGTACTGACATAGTGATGTCACACGAGTTTTCGACGCACAGTATCGTCTTCATTTTTGTTTACGTGAAAAAAGAAAAAACACGTATCCAATATTTTTTGGAAATCTATCTGACGGAGTTATTAGATTTTTTTGGTAAAATAGTCTATTGCCGGAGGTGAACATAACAAATATGGATGTGTGAGATTTGAAAAATAAAATGTAACGATACATTTTTTTCCGTAAATTGGGGTATCAGTAATACCTAATGTATTAAATGATATCTAAGTAACTTTTGCCCGCGTCTTCGTCCGCGAGAATGTTGTGTATTGAAATCACTATGCTCGTAAATAATAAGTGTTGCTACTCAAAAATATGATATTTATGTCCTACCCACGGAACACGCCAACGCCGCCGGGAGTGACTTTACAACTCACACGCGAGTAGTTACGGCTATTGTTCAAAAATCTTTGTTAAAAAAAGTTCGCGAGGGTGATTCGTGTCCCCTACTAATTTACTACAGGCACATGTCGACACGCGTTGCAAGAGAAAAGTAAATAAAAAAAATCAGTTATAGAGACATAGCTTTCGCATTTAAGGCGAGCGACACGCGGCCAGCCAACTCCAAACTGCTGCAAGTCCGTTTGAACTGATCCGTTAATGTTTTTTGTCGGTTCGAAATTGATAGCTCTCGTGTTCGAAATTGGTACCCGACTAATAAACTTTTTAGAACATACGATTGCACTCTGTTCAATCGATTTGGGTTTATAGATTTTAAAACTAGCGCAACTTTTGGTTTTGTACATAAATATTGCAATAAAGCTGTTAGAGGGTTCGCATTAACATCAGAGCTATTAAATCCCTTTGATCTTTCATAGTAATACTTATTTACGCAGAAAAAATCACATTGCTTCATGTAATTACGTAATTACAGACTGAGTGAACATTTTCAAATGCCCATAACTGCCAGAACTGTCACCCTAAGTAACTTGATAGCCGTTTGAATTTCGAATATCTAATTTTAATGGCAGTGATTGGCTCCCTTAGGAGGTAATCATGATTTTTCGAACGAACACGTGTTCAATTTTGGAACCCTTGCAATATGAAGCGCTTGACGTTGTTAGTTGGCAGTACATTTGCGACGTTTCAACTGAATGCACGTTTGTATTAATTAGGGCGAAATTAAAACATATTTTCGAACTGGTTTTAGCTTTGTTTTACCCCTCTGGGGTAACAATGTATATTATTAAGGCGAATGCTTCATGCGTCTGGTTAATTTATTTATGTACCTACGTTAATGTCTTATTACGGTAACGAGGTCAAAAAAAAAATATTTTCATAATTATCCAAATGAGGCCACATCATACAGCTTAAATTTCTTCGACTATGTTTGAAGTCACCGTACTTATCGTAAACCATGAAAACGATTTCATTCAAATACCCGTCTCCCGGATAATCTGGGTAATATATCCCGTCGTAAGCGCCCAAATAAAAACGATAACAATAAAACCCGTTATACAACTTTAGGGTTTTATTAGAAGCGTTTTCACACATCAGACGTAGCACGAACACGTGAAACTGACGCCACGACGGCTCTTACTAAATGAACAACGAACGACACGCTTAATGAAATAACACTTATATTTCTACGGTGCAAAAAACACACACCATGTGCTAAGAATTAGTCCGACGGATGGACGGATTACTGAAATGTGTTTTTCGTGAGTTACCATGTTTGTCTTGTAAGGCGTTCTAATGCACGAAGGGACAAATTGTTGACACAGTGTCATCTTTCTTAGGGACCGATACCTGGCTGGAACTGGGGCAGCTATCCGTGCAATAAATGACACCAAAATTTTATCGTCAAAGTGTTGTTTTTCTATTTTCTGCTCTATTGCAATGAGACAAAGTTTAGGTCAGTTTTAAAGTTTGTAGTCTGTTGTAAAGTTTATTTGGTTTCGCAAAGTGTAGCCATTTGACAGCGATGTTTACGGAAATGCGTCGGCGACAGTCGCATCGTGTCTAAAGGACGGTTTGTTGTTGTGTCAGATCGGCGCGTGGGCAGGGGGAATAACAGATTTTGATACTACACAAAAAGTTGTTAGATTTTAGATATACAGCTCGTGTAATGTCTAATTTTTCATGTAGTATTGTTCTTAAAACTCCCACAGATATTGTATTTTGGGAGTTCAATGTGCAATAAAAATGTTTGATGCTTGAAGATTGGTTATCTAAAAAGAGACAAAGCAAAATCGTGTTAAACGTAAAAAAAAATAGTTTTATTTATAGTTATTTAAAAGTAATAAGTTCTTCGTAAAAATGTCTCAAGCCAGCAACGAACGAAAGAATCTCGAATGTAGTCTGAGAAATTTTGAACAAACAAATCCAGCTTCCAAACCGGTACAAAATACAAGCTAAAAAATAAAATCGGAAGCCATTATTTAGAACCAGGTAGGTACTTCATCCAAAAAAATACAAAAAGGTAGTTTGCAAACTCAAAGTTATCTGATCTTCGAAACAAAAAGTTCTTGAAAGGCACTCCTTGCTTACTGATTAGTTAGCGATGACTATATTTAGAAGCAAGATAAGGATTTGCTGCAAATTTTACAAAACACATTGGATATTTTTTTAATTTTAATCTAAGTCTACCATTTTGGGGTCTAAATTGCTCTTCTCATAACTTTTGGGACCGAAAAGTCATGTAGATACCTAAAAGAAAATTAATACACATAAGTCGCGATCGCGCTTTGCGATAAAGTGTAATTTATCTTTGTATGAAACCTTTGTCTTGTCTGGGACAATATTAGACATACTGATAGGCTTATAGTATGTAGTTATAAATTGATGAATGAAGAACTGTCGGTACACAAGGATCAACAAAATACATACGTGTTACAACGAAATACATTGATACAGTTCGTTTCATAATAAGAGTCCCATTTAGTAAACAAACATGGTGCATGTGTACTAAGGCACTGTAGACAATGGATAGTGTTGTTAAACACAAAAATAACAACTTGGTTATTGGTTATATTATACATTTCGATAAATTAATACAATAAAAAGCTCGTTAGCTGATAATAAGATTTTTGGCATCATAGCAGAATCAGCTTCAATCAAAAGGACATGTTTCATATTGGGCCCAGTCTATGTACACCACTTCAAAAATACGAGAAAAATCTGTAGAGTCCGGGAAAAATACAGATAATTCATTTCATTGTATACTGTTGTGGTAGTAAATTGATATTTAACAATTATTTTTAGGGATTTTCAACATGGCGTCACTCAGATTTAGCTACTCTATAAACCATTGATCGACCATTGATCATAGAAAGAGAACTGTCAGCTGTCAGTGTTACAACAGTGTCACTTTCGTCCGTTTGTTCTGTGCTTTCGTCTCGTTTTGATTCCAGCTTTTGGAGTTCTTTTTAACAACCTTCCATTCGTTTTTTTTAATTCAACACCGTTTCTTTCTCATCTGTTTACCTGGTTATCCACAAATCGATGCACAAAATCAGAATTATAAATGTCAAACATCATTAATCAATTTAAATGACAGCTTACCGCCATGACTGTTTTTTTGTTGTGTGTTGCAATTTCAAGTGCAATTTCTTGTGTTTTACCTGCTCAAAAAGCCATTTAAAAGTACTTGGACAAATGAGAACTATTTAAAATGTGTTTTCCTATTTGTAAGTATGGTGTACAAGGACTGGGCCCAGGCTCCATACATTTTGAAACAACTCCTTTTAATTGCTCATTTGCACGAAGGAACAATGGTTTACTCTAGGAAAATATCAGCTCAAATCTATGCCTTTATACTAATATTATGAAACTGAAGAGTTTGTTGGTTGGTTTGTCAGTTTGAGCGCCATAATCTAACCGATTTGCAGAAATCTTTCTGCGTTATACATATAATTGTCCGTTTAACGTAAAAGGTTAAGTATAGGCTGTATAATATCACGCTTGCATTCACGGGAGCGAAGCACTAACGAAAGACTTAACGTGGGTGTACCCGCGAGGTATATGATCTAGTTTGAAATACGAAAACATTATGAACAAAACTCAATTTACATCATGCCTGCACACGGGATTCAGAATTAGAGTTTTATTTATCTAAACTCGAAAATAACGTTTTATTAGGGGTCACACACACGTGTTAGCGTTCATAAATGTCATAGCTTTGTTGAGACCAGCATTTGAGATACGAACCGTTTTTCAAATGTCGAACAATGATGTTCACTAAGCGAACAAGCCCATTGTATTCATGGTAACAGATTTTTTGTTTACTTTTTGTGTTGCCAGTTCCAGTTTTATTATAAAACCATGTTCTAGAACAGTATCCATTAATCTCTAGATCCAAATTTAACAAATTATTTCCAAGTCTTCCTGGTTTGAGAAAGGATGCAATGACATAGAGTTAATGCAATCAGGTCTTTGATTTCCGGTTTATATTATTTAATAATAAAAAGCAGGTACCTGTAAAAGGTAATTTTCTATTATTAAGTAAAATATTAATCTAAGCTAATCTTATTGAAGAAAAATAAAATTTATTATCATGGCTTCGGCAGTGTATCGATAAATAAAAAACGCTAAAGTTTTATCACAGATCCCTTTGTACCCGTATAGTTTTACTCCATAATGCAATTTTGCCATAAACCCTAACAATGAAAGCTATTGAGGAGAGAAGAGTCTATTAGAACTTAAGCCATTTAAGTCAAAGCGTAAACAACAAATGGAGTATAAAAGCAAAAACGCCACTGTCCAGATTAATTAGATTTTGCTTTTAAACTAAAATGGAACATAAAAAAGTAAACCTAGTGGGATTTATTTCCTAAGGTAAAACTAATAAAGGGCTGCACACAGTTTTGACTACTACGAGCTTATAGCAATCCGCTTGGATACTTATGGCACAATGCGCAACTAAGCTTGATCCTAGAAGTTTTTTGCTCGTGGCTAAGTTAAAGGCGTACAAATCGATCGGTCAAAGGGTAACTACACTTGCCGCGGTTTGTCTATGGATGGGTAACCCTTCATTTCATACCGAGCTTCCTCCGTCTCGGCTGTCATTCAAAGATCTTTTGCAGTCTAAGCCAGAAAGTCTGACAACCAGTCTTACCAAGGAGTATCGTGGTACTCAGTAACTGGGTTGAGGAGGTCCGATAGGCAGTCGCTCCATGTAAAACACTGGTATTCAGCTGCATCCGGTTAGACTGGAAGCCGGCCCCAACATAGTTGGAAAAAGGCTCGGTAGATGATACGACTAAACTCCCGTCTTTTGTTTTGATATTTTCACATGAGTTTTATGATTGCAATAATCATTGACCATCTATTGGTTGTACGGGTAATAGAGGCGGCCTATCGTCGCTTTAATTTTGCTTGTTCACATTTAAATTAATAATACTAAAACCTAGCATTTCAACAATAATAACCTTTTGTTATGAAGCTATCACAAAAAATATCAGTCAGTCAGTCAGTCAGTATCACAAAAAATATCATTTTGATACGCTACCATTGTGTGAATTACTTTTTTTCAGTATGTCGCAGTATAAAGCATTAGTTACAAAAGATGGGCGTCGTTTAACATTGGCTTAACTTCTTTACGCTTTGATGCGTGACACGGGCGGGTTTTATTTAGGATTCCATATAAGAGATAGTGGAACTCTGCTATGACAGTCAAAGGAGGAAATATTGCCACGAAATATTCGTTTTAAATAGCATAACAGTAACCCTTTAAATGTCCTGAAGCTAAATATTGGTCGTTTGTTATTGTTTAACTATTGAGTCTCCTTATTGACAGTTGAGCTCGTAATGTTATGCCTACCAACATTAATTGCATTAATTGCATATAAAACATAACATTTTCCGTTTTGTAATTAAATAAATAACTTGTGTAATTTTCTTTCCTTTTATGTCCACAGCCTAAATAATCACTAAAGAGAATTCATCCTTCAGCAACAATTCGACAATGACCAGATACGGTATTTATATACGCTGTTGATTGTAAAATATGCGGTAGACAGATGCGGGATACACATGTGTTTTGTTAACCTAATGAGATTTGTCAATAAGTTACGCTTCCCGCTTTGCATTAGTCCCCGGAGTATCATTTACTATGTTTATTTGTAAAACACGCTTTTAATGCTTAGAAACTGTTTTTATTGAGTGTAAAACGTCCTTTAGTTTGTTTTGTTATTAGGTAACGTTTATGAAGTAGAACTTTGGGGTTGTCACTTGGAAGGAATGACGACCTCAAAGGTAGGACAACTTTCTCATTTGGCGTGTCGTATTAATTTAAGTGGTAGTTTAGATCCTACACAGCATTTAACTCTAGGATATCTACGTATAAAAGCCAAATACACTTACAACGGTCAATTTACGTAACGAATAATCTAGCCAACTTTATTTGCCTTGCAAATCAAAGATCGAATCGTTAATAATTCTGATGAAAACTCAAGGTATACCAGTACTCACGTCATAGTCTCAACCAAATATAGACTAATTATACGAACACAATCTAACTAAATTATCCAAACGAATAAGTAATGTCAAGGTTCACCTCTAATAGCCTTGGTCCCATGGGGTTGCGATCCCCCACTGATATTTAGTGCCTTGCCGTACCATCTTAGATTTGTGGCAACTTTGCTACGAACGAAAATAACCTTGTCATTCTCTCTTTTGCTTTTATATATCTGTATACTTAGGGTGCTTTGAAATTAATTCAAATGCGTCAATAGTTTGATTGGCCTGCGTACCCCCGTTGAAACGAGTGATAACTTTTGTTTCCTTGTCTATAAATTGAGTAAATATAAATTGAATTGTCTATCCTTGATATAAATCACGTTATAATTGCAATTCGTCAATTCTTAACAATTGTTAATAATTGGGTGAAGGTAAAGTGAAGTGTGTAAGTAGGTAGCGTGTAGATATATTTGTACATTTTGTTACATTTTACTGTCGTGACGGCCTAGTGGTTCAGGCGTTCACCTATCGTGCATGAGGTTATGGGTTCGATGTCGGGTAAATACCAACGTGACTTTTTTAATTCATATGTACTTTCTACGTTTATCTCACAAATCACTGACATTGGTGAACGAAAACATAGGGAGGACAATCAAATTAATACGATTCTGAAATAACCGAACCGCCTTGAGCAAGCATGGTGATCAATGCTAGTACCTTCTCTATATTATGATTACTTATGATTCTAATTTTGTATAATTTTATTTTGATTTATTTATTAATTGCCAACCTTTTATTTTTTAAGATTTAATTATTATTTATTACATCGTTTTGTATTAGTATTCTTTTATGACCTTTTTGAAAGTATTTCAAACTATTTACAATATATTATTATTTTTTAAATTCGTTATACTTGACATTATTGATTAATTATTTTTATTTTTGCATTTCCTATTTTAATCCTGATATATATTTTTTATATTTATACAATTTCAATATATATATTTTTGCATGCATTTTATAATTTATAAATTAATCAATTTTGTAACTGACATTTAGTTAATGTTTCGCATGTCTGTATTAGGTATAAACACTGGCCTTAAGCCCACTCAAATGTTCATATAATTATTTGTGCTTATATTGTTGACGTGGCATGTTTTAAATAAATAAATATTATAAGAGGCCTTTACCGGCAGCAGAGTTATAATAGGCTGGTATTGTTATTTATGAGACTCAAAGTAGGATATAGTTTGTGGTCGGCAAACGTGGATAGTGATTACAGATTTGCGTTTAATATCGACGTTTAACATAGACGCAGTGGCTGAGTGAGACGACATGGTTGCAGTGGCTTAGTGATTGACTGCTGCGCAGTGTGCGTTTTGCGGGTTCGATTCCCGCCCAGGGTAAATATTTGTGTGATGAGCACTTGTGTTTGCCTTGTGTATCTATATATATATATCTTATATATAAAAATCTTCTGTGCGTGTGTATGAAAGTGAACTCCTCCTAAACGTCAGGACCGATTTTGCTGAATTTGTTTGTGTGTGTTCAAATGGATTCGAGAATGGTTTAGATTTACAATTGGACCCGGTAGGTGGCGCTGCAGTCGGGTTGCAGGACAACGTCTGCCGGGCCCGCTAGTATACATATATGTATGTATTTAAATGTATTTGTGTATTGATATCAGCTGTCTGACACCCATAGTACAGGATCTCCCTGGTTTGGGGTCAGATGGCCATATGTGAAATGTCCCTACATATTATTATTGCTAGCGACACGACCCGGCTTCGCATAGAATTTTTCAATTCGAACCAGTAGATCCAAAGATTAGCGCGTTCAACCAAACAAACAAACAAACTCTTCAGCTTTGTAATATTAGTATAGATTATATCTAGGATAGGTCAAGTTCTGTTGCTGGTGTCGGGTAGCGTTAGAAAACTGTACTATTGCGTTAAATCTAGGTAATAATTTTTATGGGTAACAGCTGCAGCTGTAAAATAGTTGTGCTTCGCCTACGTGCTGTGAACTGTTGCTTAAATGAAAAGGACAAATTTCTTGCATATTGCACTTTTATTATAATCAAGTAAGAATATCAAAATTTTCCTCTACAAGTACCTATGGTATTTCGTACGAGGATAACTCGTGGCGACACCCTGGGCCGCCAACCCCCAACCACCATACTCACCAGTTATTTATTTAAAGATAAGAGAGAAGAGAAGAAGAAGAGAGGAGAGAAGAAGAATGAACTAAAATCTTACCTGAGCAAAAGCTAATCAATCCAAGTAAAGATGTCACCACGGTCAAGGTACCCATCGTGGCGGTCACTACCACATCTTCAACTTGACGATCGACGTTCCTTGATGAAGAATCTCTTCAACATTTTTTTTCTTTTCAATCATCTGAAACAAAAGAACTTAACATGAATATTTGATATAATATATTTTCATTTCCGTACATAATAGAAATGTAAACATCATTAACCGATAATTCCAGAACAACTTTTCTGAAAAGAATACTCTAGTTTGGCTGAAAAACACGATTAATTTAGGTACAATAAACTACAATTAGATTATTCTGTGCATTGAAATCTATAAATAGTAAGTCAATTAAGTTGACACATAAGTGACGTCAAAACAGTCAATTGTCATGCAACGTCTATGGAGGTATCAGGTATTGACATCTCGTTAAAAGTATGGCAATTGATAACTGGTGTATAACAGAACTTTAAGCGGTATCAGACAGAGGCGGCGACGGTCAATTATGTTTAAGTGACAACTGAGCACCACCGCCATCACGTCTGTCTGAATAACGCATAATAATAAACATTTGCATTTACTACACAGTCTGCTTTAAAATAAAGGTTTAGTAACAGAAAACAAATAACATAACATTCAAACGTTTCATAATAAACAAAGGTATTTTAATAGAAATATTTTTAGCATTTACTATTACAGCTACATAGTTTATTACAGTGTTTAATTACATAACTACCAAGTTTCTATGAAACTCAAATTAACCGTACCTTCACCTAAATTTAACTACCCCTTACAAATAACTCCATTTTTCGGCCCAAAATAAACACCTTGAACATTTTATTCAAATAGCCGTTCTAATTTTATTAAGTTCATCAGTTTAGGGGCTTTTCGTAATTTACTTTAGTTACACGTTGGATTTTGTAAAACCCCTTATCCCTTTATTCAATAACGTAACGAGATAACTGGACCCATGGGCTTGGCCCTGGTAAATTTGAGGAGAGAGTGGTTCCGTCTATATACCTGTGAGTTTTTTTTATCGAATGTATTATTTACTAACGATTACGACTTCATCTGTGTGAATTTTGTAATTTCATAATATTTTGTATAAACAAATGAATATGCATATTTTTCTTTGATTTCCATGATACTTATTCGTCAAACATTACGTTCAATTTAGTAGTTGATGAGCCAAATACAGACAGGCAAACGTACAGGTACCTACCCTAAAATGTACAAAAGGAATTGTCAACTTGATCCTCTCAGAAATCTGTTGCACTATCTTATCTTGCAGGTATGCTTGCATGTACAAACGTGCTGGCGTGTTGCCAGCTTCACACTCGCAAAATGTATGCAACAAAAACCCTTTGCGACAGACGGCTTAAGTGGTGGTGAATACAGTATCAAAAGCCACTTCGTTTTGTAAATTAGTCTGGATAACAATATTATTATGCAGATCGTCTCAAGTAGTTATATACTTTTTTGTTTAATTCCTAACCCATTTTAAAAAGTTAGATCTGGAAATTTGTTAAGGTGTGTAGATTTTGTATCCAGCTTTCGTACATAAGATTTCACAATTCACTCACCGTTAAATCGATCATAAACCACAGAAATTAACAACTCAAACCAAATTGACAATACAAAGTTCACTTAGAGATATCTAAAATTCCATTCAATCACAAAACTTTGAGGGACGGAGTGGCCGCATCTGTGCCAAGCACCATTGGGCCTCCATAATCAAATTATACAAACAAAATAACGGGCAAACCGACACTTCTCTCTTCAGACCTAAATGTAAACAGCTTCATAATATTTATTTGGATTATTAAGAAGTAAACAGTTGTCAAGAAACGTTTGAAACTCTTAAATCTGTCTCAAATGACTTGTTGAAAGTCAAATATAAACTGAAATATCAGATTCAGTCCGAGTATTTAGTGTTTTCTGAGGTTGGAATTACATATTTAACTCTCTGCTACCGCAGATTTTATATTCACATCGGGGAATTATGTGTTGTGTGTCGAAAAATCTCGAAAAATTAACAAACGAAAATGTGTGGAACTAAACCACAAATAACATTATTATGATCGACAAACAAAATGGAAGAAATCAAATAAAAAGATTGGGTACCTAACTACCTATACATATAAACCCTTCTATATTTAAAAAGCTTGTAGCACAAGTTAAGGTAGAAATAGAACGTTGATTTTTTTATTGTTATATAAAATGGGGTATGATAAAAAATTTAAATATTGAACTTTTTTAGGTGATTTGATTTAAATTTCCACTGAAAACGGGAATAAAAATAGCATTCAAAAATATTAAGAAAATCCTTCAATACCTAGGTGATTATGTACTGGTTACTGTTTCTTTTCATCTTTGACATTATTTTATTAATAACATGTTTGTAAACATTTAATCACGATCATCGACTAGGTATGTTAGAACATGCAGTTTATTCAATAAATGTCTAAAATATCAGACGACTTTTCAGAAATATGTGATGTTTACGAAGTTTACGAAAAGGGGACGTGTCGGAAGACATTAAAAACGATGATTATTAATTTTGTTTCACGGAGTTTCACCTACTTTTGAAACGCATTGGGCAACCTTTATCAATGTTTTGTTTATTTTAAATGGTTATTTATTATAAGTATTGGGGGATATGTTAAATGTTGTATCCAATGTGACAAATTAGAGTAATATTTAGAGCTATTTTTATTAGACATAACAAAAAAAAATTAGGAACATACCTATCAGGTTTGGGAAAAAAGCTTGGTGTTTTACAACTTTCTTTATCATTTTCCAGGATTGTTTTGCAAATTAATAATCAGTTGATTTTATTTAAAATTGACGACACGGTTGGCGCAGTGGCTGAGCGATTGACTGCTGCGCAGCGTGTTGCGGGTTCGATTCCCGCCCAGGGTAAACATTTGTGTGATGAGCACTTGTGTTGGCCTTGTGTCTGGGTGTTGTTTATCTATATATGTATGTATTTACAAACAAAAAAATGTATTTGTGTATGTATATCAGCTGTCTGACACCCATAGTACCGGGTCTCCCTAGTTTGGGGTCAGATGGCCGTGTGTGAAAATGTCCCCACATATTATTATTATTATTAAAATTATATAATGTACCAAATTAGAATCGATCATTTTCGTAAAGGTGACCACAGAAATCTAGGTAGGTACCACTCTTATTTTTTATTCTCTTACGATAACACTGTATAGAGTATTTGGTTTACACAACAGTGTAGCTTTTGATACGTATGTCAGAATATTGTGTTACAGGAATATAGGTAAGAGAATTTGACACATATAGATAAGTAAGTAGTGACCTATACGGGTTAATCTGTTTCAAATACAGGAAAAGTTAAACCAGTGATATTTACATTAAATTGCAAAAAAAAGCTTCTGTTTTCCGCAGATTATTAATTAATGTTTACACTATGGGCAGCGGAAAAAACCAGCCATAAAATTCTATTTCTCTCTCAAAAATATCTGTTTAAAATTGTTTAACTGAGGAAAGCTATCGGGGCTAGTTAATTAACTACTTAATCAACCTGTCCACGTAATCCGTGCCCCTACTTATTAAAACCATAATAAACAGGAGTATGCAAACACTCCGTTCCACTCTAAAATTTCGTCGAACTTCAAAAGCAATCGAATGATTGACAAGGATGTTTCAATTAAAACTGACAGTCTCTCCATTGATCCAATAATATTGATATGTCTGATTGGTAACAAATATTCAATACTCGTGTTAAAGTGAAAAGCGTTGGGTTCATCTTTCGTGTAGCAAAGCATTTTATACTTTGAGGTTTTCGGAATATGGTATAATATCGGATTAGAATTGAGAAAGAGCTATTTAATATTCTGCGGGTACCAAACCATGAAAGGATTTGGCGAGTTTAGATGATAGACAGAAAGGAAGCAGTAGGCTAACTCAATAATGAGACAATAATAAAAAAAAAAACATTAAGCTCACAAATAAGCAAAAAAGGCAAGGAAGGCAGGTCTGTTGTGTAGCATAATTTTTATTCGAATTTTATGGCCTTTTCTATCTAGAGCTTACCTAGGTTTTGACTTTTGTGCAATACCGAAATGTAAATTAACACGTTTAGTTATTATTAGATATCTAAGGGAGGAGTTCGTGGCTAAGTTAAAGCCGTACAGATCGATCGGTCAAAAGTTAAGCTACGCTAGCCGCGGTCGGTCTGTGGATGTGTGACCTTCCCTTTCATACCGAGTTCCCTCCGTGCCTCGGAAAGCACGTAAAGCCGTTGGCCCCGGCTGTCATTTGTAGATCTTTGGCAGTCGTTATGGGTAGTCAGAAGTCAGAAAGTCTGACATCCTTTTCGTCGTCTGGTATCGTCTGGTATCGTGTTCCCAAGTAACTGGGTTGTGGAGGTCCGACAGGCAGTTGCTCCATGTAAAACACTGGTATTCAGCTGCATCCGGTTAGACTGGAAGCCGACCCCAATATAGTTGGGAAAAAGCTAGGCAGATGATGAGTTATTATTTGATATCATTATATAACTGCGACACTTTGAACAAAGGCAACATTATCATATAGACAAAATTAACAAAACTGAAATCTAAACTACTGCCTATATTCCTACACTACAAAACTATCGAATGCATGACCCTGATTTAACTTTTGACTGGTTCAAATTAGTTTATCTGAACTCAAGTGCTCTTGACAACTTCCGTGGCGGGTAACAACCGCTTATTGGCTACATGATTCGATATAATATCATATTAAATTGTGAATATATTGTTTGATTATTCAGATTGAGTACCTACGGGTATAATATTTTATACTGCTTGAGATTTGAGAACCGAAATCACTTTGTAAGTAAATAACTTGCATGGAGGAATGATTTTTGATTAGAGTAAGAGTTTAGAGTAAGTAAGAGTAAGCAGGTAATGTTTTTCCGAATTTAAATGTAAAATAATTGAAATTTTCACTGATCAAATAATGGTTCACGATACTTATGTTTTGGGCCTGTCCTAAGTTCCCTAGGACAGGCCCAACTTTTTTTAAGTTGAAAATGTTAAAACCAGGTTAATTGTGTTTAGTTATTAAAACGGAAAGCTAAGACAAGTGGTGTAAAAACGTCTTTGTCTAGTGTTTATGAAGGCGCAATGTACTTGTAATTTGTGTGCTTACTACACGCTGCAAAATATAAACTTGGCTCAAGACAGTGGAAGTTAGCGTCATTTCAGATTTGAATAAGCGCGCGTTTTGCAATTTTAATTTCTCGGAACTCGGTGTAATTAATGTCGTGCATTTGTGTTTTTCCCTTTAGCTAATGGCTGTTGGCTTGATGAAAATGAGCTGTTGTACTGGCAATAATAATTTTGGAACAACATAGTAAAAAAATATTAAATGATTGTTGACATTTCATAATGTTGCAACTTTTAAAGGAGGTCAACAAAATTCCGTATAACTTTGCCCAAATATGTGCCTCGAGGTACACGTGCACCAAAGCGTAGAGAAAAAATAGAGGAATTCGAAAATAATTGTTCTTTCATTCATAAATAATTTTTAGCAAATTATTTAAATATAACATAATAACCTGTAATACGTAATACAATTAAAACATGTGACAACAGCTATGAAAGCACGATTACGTTTTATTTGTTTGTCACTCGTGTTGACATTTCGTAAATGTCATTTTATTTTGTTTTTGTTGACACTCCTCACATGTCATTACGTTCATTTCTGCATTTGCTAGAAGAAAGAAGAAACTTGACGGTTTTTTTAATAGTGAAGGTGTTTATTTTATAGAGTGCTACTTAAAATGGCGTCCATTTTATTACGATAAAAGTTACTTTATTCTCTTCCCCGGGCAACTATATAAAAAATTTAAGAGTGCAGTATTATTCAGTGTAATCTAGTGTATTTTATGCCACCTTTTTAAGTGTACCTTCTGTACTAAATTGGGCAGATATTGTTGACATCCTTTGACGAGAAGAAAAGATTAAGTATGTAATATGTGACACTGGGTCGTATTATACGCCTTTTAACAAAGTACGATTTTAAATAAGTTCGAAACGTTAGTTAAATAATAGAGCGGTTTTGTTTCTATACACGGATAGTATTATTTATATATTTTTATATATCTCGACCTAAAAACAATAATATTTTCGGTAATTTATTCAAAAGAAACAACTTTCAACTGTAACAATATCCTTGCTATAAAGTTGAAATTAAAGTTTTATGGCGATGTTCCATTTTTTGTGTAACATCTAAAGTGGAGCACTATGATTGGGGCTATAACTTATTCTTTCGAAAATATTTTGTTATGATATTAAAATCTCTTGTAATAAGACGTTGCGGCTACTTAGATAAGATAGATACGGACCACGGGTTGTAAATAAAAGGATTAGGGAATTTTATTGGGTTCTTGTGTAATGTAATCATTTAATTAGTTAAAGCTACTGCAGCAAGCTGCAACACGTTACATGGGTACGATGTAGAGTAAAATTAGGGATTGTGAGTGTGTAAATTGGGGTTAGCCATTTTATGTTGTTAATTTTATTTTAATTTAAAACCAAAAAATACATTTTAGTGCCTAAAGAAAGAGTGAAATCTAAGATTTATAATTCTAGTTTCGCTCAAGAATATCAAAACTATAACAGGTAACTAACTTTAATATTTATTTATATAATATTTAATAACTACACATATTTATTGTAGGCAATCATTTATCATTGTGACTATCATTCCGCTTGTTGTAACTGTCTACTGTTATTTTCTATGCAATATTGTAACATCACAGTTGACGTAAACAACAGTGTACCTAAAACGTGGTGAAATTGTCGCCCAGTTTAAAGGAAGTACTAATAAAACCAGTAACACACGGATACACTGCAACAGCAAACTGTAACATCCAATAAACCTGATTATATCGAAATAGATGCTCTAATCCTAGTTATCACTGACATAAGACTGCAATGGAAGCTGTTACATCTATTATACCTGATTGTAATTAAATAGACGCAACACTAGTCTCATTATTTACGAACATTATTTCGTTATACCTAGTGATGGATAATCCGAATGTTTGAAATCCAATCTGACATCAGTTACAGAGTAGTATCAATTAGGTTGAACTTGAACATATTCAAAGTCATTATTGTTATACGTTCCAGTTGATTTATAAATAGTCAGGCAGGCTTTAGATATTGGTGCATTTATGACACCAGTAATCATCATCATCATCATTTCAGCCAAAAGACGTCCACTGCTGGACATAGGCCTCCCCAAGTGTCACCACATTGACCGGTCCCGTGCGACTCGCATCCAGCGGATCCCCGCAACCTTTACCAGGTCATCGGTCCACCTAGTGGGAGGCCTTCCAACGCAACTTCTTCCGGTTCGCGGTCACCACTCCAGAACTTTTCGGCCCCATCAGCCATCCGTTCTGCGAGCAATGTGCCCTGCCCACTGCCACTTAAGGGGCTATTAAACGACTTTTACAGATTTTAAACTGACAATCACGTCAAAATGTGCAGTGTAAATGATTTGAAAAAAATATATGTTAAACTAGAACATTCTCTTAATCACTTAGTAAGTGAATATTTTTAATTATATTCATGTTATATAGTTTAAATTATACTTGAAGTTGTGTCTGACGCGGACAAAATATTGACAATCACACAAAATCTGCCAGGTATAATTAAACGAAACTTACACCATCTTACAGACAATTTTATTATATATCTTCTAGTATACGCCTTTTTTTTAATTTTGAAAGAATACTACTTTTATTTAATTTTTTCGACTAAACTTTGAGAGTTTTGGACGCAAAACTGATGTAGAACGGACGCAGTCTGCGTCTAAAACTTTCAAACTTATCTTTTTTATGCAAATAAATGGACAAGATGTTTTCCAAAAATCCTCAAATATAATAAGTGTTAGTAGCATGTTTGAATTAGTTTTGGGGAAAAATTATTGTAATTAATGTATGCATATCGCTTATACACGACTACATAAAACAAGGACCTATTTGGAGTTCGTACAAGCAAATTCCCTAACCCCATTTAAAATACACAGTGGGTTCCAAAACAATCAAATACCCGAAAATACATAAAAATAACCTCTCTATAAAATTCTCACGACGCACATATGCGTCTACGCATATGCGGGGTTGTATCGTCTAGACGCTGAACGAAAACAAACGTACCCAAGGTTAAGTTCATAATTTATAGCCGCTTCAACGATGACAGGCCACTGCTTCAAACTAATTATCCGATAAATAAACAATGGACTCTTTGGTTGCTACCATTCAGAAACTGAACCATAAAAGTAATAAAGATATTTATTTTATTATTGCTATTTATTTAACATGTTTTGTGTTATACTTTTATATACTTACTTTGTTTTTTAACACAAAGACCTCTTCAGTTATGTCATAATTTGGCTTTCTATCGTGGAAAATAAATATAACCCAATATTAAGAATTTTTTTACAAAATTCATTTCGTAAAGTTATTTACTTGGTTTACCTACTATTTTTAACGACCATGGCAGAGAAAACATGAAAATTGATTAGAAAAACATTGTATCAAACACTCATAATATTTTCGTTTCACGTGGATGTGACAACCAGCATCGTTAGTTCGAACGACACTTAAAGACATAATGACGTTGTTGACATTTCTACTTTCCAGGCGCGACCCAGAGATAGCTTTAGCAAACGTACCTACTAAAGTTGAACTTCAGAGCCAGTATTTACACTTCACATAGTTACTTCGAAACCATTGTATACAGAACCCATTTATGTAGCTCACAATGACATCAAATCCCTAAAATATCACCAGAATTTGCCCGTGCTTAGGAAGTGTAATATTTACTGAACGCGGCCTTATAAGTCATGTCGTAACACCATAACATACATGAAAATATTTTGACTGCAGCCTTTAAGTTTATAGGTAAGTCTCACGAAACCTGCGCGCTCGCACGATCACACGCGGTTGCCTTAAACGTGGGTGTTATTATAAAAATAAATGAAAACATCCATACTGAATAATGTTTGTTTTGAAGGGTTCAACGGCGAAGGCGTGGACCCACACAAAGAGGGATTGATCGCTCCAAACTTGTAAAATATTAACCGCTCTACTTTTGGAATTGATTAATTGTCAGTTGTGCGTACAAAACGCTAGTGCCTGTTCCAATTTAAGAACAGTCCCAAATGTCTATTTGTCGACGGCGCAGCTAGTTTTTTAATTGCTGGTACCATCAATCGCTCAGCCGACGTTGATTTACAAGCTAACGATCCGTCTTAATGGACAATTGGAATTCAAAATAGACGTTTCGTGTGAAAAGTGTTTGACAAGGGACGATTACTTATTTGGGCGGTTGCGACATGGTAAGGAGGGTACATTGCGTCGGTGCGTACTGTCGAAATTGCACAAGTTTTTACGAAAGTTTTGTACAATGCGCGTCTCGTCGTTCACAATGGTATATTTTTGTTCGTGCGGTCTGTACTGACAGTTCGCGTGATGTATTGGGCTCGGGCAGAGGATTATTTTTACCCATTTCACGAAGTTCGCATGCATCTATTGTGAACGGCGGAAGCGGCTTCACAAAGCGGCCGAAAGATTATTGTTAAGCGGGAATTTGGGATGCTCGTGAATGATTGAGGATTTGAAATATAATATTTTGCAACGGATAATCAGCTTTGGTCGTTTGTTTTGGTAAATTGCCGTAGTTTGATCTAAATAAAAAAAAAACTTGAATAGTCATTTTATTTCTTGGTTTGAATTGCAAAGACTTAAATATTCATACGATTCTGTCAAATATAACTTAGTATAACTATGGCTAACACAAAAGTCTATTTAAGATAACGCTGTAAGATGTGCAGAAGAGTACCTTGGGTAGGTACTATATCAGTTTTTGAGTACAATTATTTCAAATCTACCAATAAATAACCATGTAAAGTACCCTAAGTTTCCAAGTGAAACATTAAAGTTGTCGATAACTAAAATACCAGCAATAAATAAAACTAATCCCAGAATTACAGGCAACAATCCCAAAAAAAACCATAGATGGAGCATCCTGTCAAACTTAGCAAGTAAATAAAAAGATATTATTAGCGGAGGCGTCAGAGAAAACTTGTCAAGTAACAAAAAAATAACAATAGAAAGGACAAAGTTAACACCCCCAGCTTAAGTAAGGGCAGTTTTAGCAGGACGGCAAAGAAATAACGTCGATGTCGCACCTGGTACTATGTTGTATTCTTTATTCTTTGCGTTTCTTTCTTTGTAGTTTTTGTAAAAATGTAAATCGATCATGAAAATATCGTGACGTGGTTTGTGTGTGTTTATTTTTAGCATGGTCTGGTCAGGTCATGTTCTTTAAAATAAATGTAGGTTTTAATTCAGAGTGCACGAATTCATCTACAAACATTGGTTTAATATCAACACAGTGGCGTTCAAAGAATGTTTTTAATTCATACTTCAAAAACGCGCAATCATCGACTCTGTTATTTTTTACAATCTGTAAGTTGAAATTAATCGCATTGCCAATGTAATAACATAAAATTTTATCGTTCATTAATAAAATATTCTTATTATAACATCTTTTAATTTATATTAAGACATGAAAGACACACTAAACCACAAATTGAAGCGCCATAGTGTCATGAATACGAGACATAAATAAAATATTATAAATATCGTTTGCCAACTTTGAAGTCGGACTTGTCAAAACGTCCAAAGGAACGAAAGTTTATGTTATTATGTTGGTATACCGATCAAAGTTCTGGATTCCTTTGCGGTAGCTTGTGAAACTGCGTTGTGATAAATATACGAAGAATTTACGATATACTTTTATTTTATTAGGTTGCGACACCCTGATTGACGACTGAGTGGCTGTAAAAATTATAATTTGTGTTTTATTATCGTACGGCTTTTCTCGATGTGGTGTGAAAGCATTATTCATGATTTATAAATTTACTTTAAGTGCTAGCCTCAGATTATCAAATAAAAGACAGATAGATCGTACGGAACACTGCGAGTAAAGCCACAAAAGCAAATACAAATTCTCAAATTCTCAAAATCTCGTGATTGATTCAAATTCAAATTATTATTTTTTTTGTATTTGTTTTATGGCTTCACTCTTAGTGTTCCGCACGGTATATCTGCCTTTTGTTTCATAATCTGAGTTGCTAGCAATACCTGTAGTATCTATTAATGGATAGATATACCAATTAGTTATAGTACATACGTTTATCAGAATCTAAGATTTACATTACTCGAGACAGGATGTCATCATCATCATCTGTCAACTTTTTCCCAATTATGTTGGGGTCGGCTTCCAGTCTAACCGAATGCAGCTGAATACCAGTGCTTTACATAGAGCGACTGCCTATTGGAACTCTACAACCTATTGGTTGTGGAGTTACTGGGTAACACAATACCACTTAGTACCTAAGACTGGTTGTCAGACTTTCTGGCTTCTGGCTTCCCACAACGAATGTCAAAGATCTACAAATGACAGCCGGGACCAAGGCTTTACGTACTTTTCGAGGCACGGAGGGTACTTGGTATGAAATGGATGGTCACCCATCCACGAACCGACCGCGGCAAGCGTAGCTTAACCTCTGACCGATCGATCTGTACGGCTTTTACTTAGCCACCAGCTCGTCCCACAGGAATTATTACAATAAAAATGACGATTCTAAAATTAAAACAATAGCTATATCAAAATAATATGAAGGCTAAGTAAGTAGGTACTATCACAAAGTACGTAAAGCTGCGTTTTGTGTACTACATAAAAACAATGAGTGACAACATTATTATGCTATCACCAGACACCAGCATTCCAATTACATTATCATTGAAAGCCATTCAATTAGCATTCAATTAGCACAGTAAGTACTCAAATTAATACAATATTACATATTAATACGTTTATTGATTTCATACAACGGCTCTCATTGAGTCATTTCACTTCTCAACAGACGCTTGCTGTTACAAATGTGGCTTATTACTTATAAATAGAGATAAACTTTAATAAATTGATAAAATAAAGATAACCTACAGATAGGATTATCTATGGTTATCGGCAAATTCTTGATCCTTTTGGTCACAAAATTATTGTGTTTGTAGATAAATAAATGTCTAAAAAATAACTTAAGTTTCCAAGACAACAAGATTTTGTCATTATGATATTACATCAGTTCTTTTTAATACGGAATATTATCGCAGCTATTTTATAGTAGGAAATATCTTTAATTATAACTTGAGGTAGGTAGGTCAAACCATTCCAGTTCACCAAGAAATTTGTGAAAAATAGGTATTATTACCATCCACAAGGTAGGTAGCGTATATTAGCTGAAACTAAGTACAGAAAAAACCATTCTTGTTTGCTGAAAAGGTGGCCTTTTGCATTTTATCAGGGGGCAAGTCTGTTATTTTTATAATTTCGTCACTCCAACACGATCCCATTGTCATTTTGCTAAAAGTTCGTAATCTGCTAAATTCATAATGGTCAATCATTCGGTCGGTCGAAATAAAAGCAACGACTGCGCAATGACGTTCTAATGGTAGGTCACTGATCAAAGGAACTGTCAAAATTTTAGCAGATTACCGCCTATGTCAGTCATTAAGTTGTAATTTCAAAGATGTCTAGCCACACCACACTACAAAAAAAAAAAGTTGTCATTTTGTACGAGATTGTCAATGGTTGACCATTGGAAAGTCACAATGACGCCTGTAAAGATTACCAAACATGTCAAAATCAACAATTAAGAAATCAATGATAGACCATTCTGACATTATTGTAATAGCAGACTTGAGGTCCAGCAAGCAAAAAGGTTTTTATATGAAAATGAAAATGTGCGAAAATGATCAAAAACCCACCTAAGATAGGTATACTGGGCATTCTGTATCAAACCTTCACAAAAGGAAATGAACCAAAATTCAAATTCCAATGTTTTTGAACAATGAACGCATTCCAAATTTAAATTTCGGAGCATAAAAAAATAGTTTACCTACTAGGTCGTTGGTCGTGTCTGTTGAGTCTTGAACACTAGTAAATTATACAAAAAGAAAATTAAATAATAATAATATGTACATACGTATCTAAATTAATGAAATAAAATACATACAATAAAAAAACATTTAAATTAATGTTTATTGTAATTTTAGGTCATTTTTATTTTCTATTATCTATTTCTGATGTTTCTCATTTTAAATTACTCGAGTCGATCGAAATTTAAAATAAAACGATTTGCCTAATCAGTATCACTTTTGCACATTTTATTACAATAAAAAAAAAATTGTCGGCGATTTCGAAAACAAATGAGTGGTGGTAATGAATATTACGTGCGCGTGTTGTAAATTACGTTAAGAACTGAGCATTTTTTGTTGATATGAACTAAATATGTTTAAGTGAAGTTTGTGAAAAATAAGAAAGTTAACACGCACGATTGGCGGGAATCTTCTAAATAATTAAATGACGTGGTATGTACTGCTTCTGTACCTACTGGAGTTTGGTCATCAACATGGCGATGATCACATTTTCACACTTGTAGTTTAAAAAGATAAATTTATCCATACAGATAGACATCTTCTTCTTCGTTTTCCTGCCCTTATGGCCTTATCCCATGTTACTTGGGGTCGGCGCAACATGTTTTCTTCTTCCATTCCGTCCTGTCCAACGTCATGCTTTCACTGACTCCCTTTTCATTCATATCATTCTTCACACAATCCACCCATCTTTTCTTTGGCCTTCCTCTCCCTCTCCATCCATCCAAACTAATATTCATAGCTCTTTTGGTCACATGAGTTTCGTCTATTCTCTTCACATGCCCATACCAAGACAAACGATTCCCTTTCAACTTTTCTGTCACTGGCGCCACTTTCAAACTTCCTCTAATATATTCACCTTATCCATTCTAGTAACTCCACACATCCACACATACAGATAGACATATGAGCTCTTTATTAAAAGCTTTTAATTCGTCTATATTTACACTTAATAATCAGGATGACGTATATTTTTTAATTTTTGTTCCAGTTGATGGGGATACCGAGCCGACAGAGGTTTGTGAGTTGGGGTCTAATCTGGGTTATATACTTCCGAACTATACGGTTAAACCTATAAATGCCGTGTAGTAACCGATCAGGTCAACATCACTTGCAACGGTGTGTCTACACGGGCAACTAAAATTGCTCTATTATTGGTATTTTTTTTACAATATTGGTGTTTTATCATTAAACGAAACGTGAGTAGGTACCTATTGTTTCAACGTGGTGGTTTGTTGTAAGGTGGCCGTATGCCATAGAAACTAGTCGAACCCGGCTACATTCACAGTTTTGCTCAGTTTATAATATTGGTGTTTCCGTAAATTGTTCAATGTTCAGTGTTTCTGTTAAAATAAATTATGTATTCCACACGTCATAGTTAACCACAATTTACTGCAAAAACGCGTTTTACGAGTCCTGAAAAGCGTTTCAAATATTTAGATAAACAATTAAATTTTCTAATGTAGACTTTAAACGCCAATTCAAAGGCACATACCTAAGCCGTTCATCGTTGCGATCTGTATGGATGTTTATCAACCAATATTTAAATGTCAAGTAGGTAGTTGATGATAATAAAACTAATTTACTTATCTCATTTGTGGGGGTCAAATAAAATTATTCTATACACAGATACATGACCCATACGAAAAGTGATCGCAAGGTGTTCATCCATTCTTTACATAAAGAACCTTTTAATCCATGACGAAACGGCTGAACCGATTTCTATAAAATTTGGTATGAATATAGCTTGAACCGGAAAAGGACTTTGCTACTTTTTAATAAGCGACTTTGTCTACATCCACGATAACCGACATTCATGCGGACGATGTCACGGGCAAAAGCTGGTTGTTTATAAATCCACTATACTGAGTCCTGCACCTGCCATTGTTTTAGATTCCCATGGGAACTTTAATTTTTCCCGGATATTTTAAAATGTTGTGTTCATCTGGAAGTGATGTTTAAGGATTATTCATCGATCCTTAAACTACAAACGTAGGTATGTTCAATATTCATGAATAGATAAATAATTTTGATTATTTTAGGGAGACCAAAAACGAGACTACGTAGATTTTATGCCATAGTTTAGAAAATGTACTTTGTACTTTGAAATACTTGCTCATTTTATAATCAAACCTTCAACGTTATATTGCTAAGTCGAACACGCAACTTTCCTTCTAGAAAATAAGTATTAGCTACTTACTTCAACTAAGGCCATTTTAGTAGGGGGAAGTCCCCTAAGCCCGGACGGGTCCTAAAGCCGGACAGAATTTGAATCACTGCGCAGAAACGCGTCAATTTGTTGCTTGTGCCGCGGTTAGCTAGCTTCTCCGAAGTGAAGTGCTGGAGGGGAGTAGCAAGTGCTGACTCGTTCGTCGTGGGGCGTGGTGCAAATTATGAGGTTAGTAAAAATGTTGTACGAACTAATTTTTTGGGGTCTATTAACAGTATTTAAAGTATGGGATAATATTTATTGTTTTTAATTGTTATTGCTATTGTACTAATCTGATATAATTCATGCGTTTTTTTGTGATTCATATCACACAATGTGAATGAGAATTTTTCTTGTATGTATCTAAGGGTCCCTAAGTTCGGACACTCTCGAAGTCCCCTAACACCGGACAGTTTTACAGCAACTTAGTTTTTGTTGAAATTATTATTTTTATTTTTTGTTTTTCAGATTCAAAATGGGTAAACCCAAACCAAGATGTAAGAATGCCCCCAAACATGAAATATTGAAAAAAGCCATCAATAAAGTGATGTCAACGAAAAACGTTTGTAGAAAACATTCCTGATTATAACCAAAGTTATTAAAATTATGATTAGTTTTCTTTATTAATAACTAGTGATTTGTTCTATTGTAATAGGTATTGTTACAAAAATGATTGTTAAAATAATGTTTAAGTTTAAAAATGAACGAGAAGTTGGCTATCCGTCGTTAGGGGGCCTTTTTGAAAACGTCCATTTTTCTATGTTGGTTATTCCTTATTATGTAGTACATTTAAAGTGACATTTGAGATTGCTAATAAATCTGTGTTGATTAGTTATATAGTTGAGAGCTTATTAAAGAGAAATAAACAAATTAATCTATAACACGATAAGTGTCCGGTTCTCGGGGACCTCCCCCTACACTGAAATAAAGAAATACAAAAACAATGTCTAGTAAAAGAATTGTGAAATTAAAACACACACGTTTAGGTACTCCCAAAACAGGTTAAAAGTAGAAATTAACAATTTTCATTTAATAAAAACTGTGATTTAATGTTCCTACTTCTGTGAGTCTAGACAAGTGAAACGCTCAATAAATTTATGAAAATATTTCTCAGTTTCAGACTAAACCATAAGTTGTTGAAGTTAAGGCCTATTGTGTAAATGTAGGAGGTACCTACCTACTTTGGTTTTGCTCCAATCATGAGTAGGAAAATGAATGGTATAACTATAAAGTCAAAGTCAAACTTTTATTTGTAGATTATTTATATATTATTAGGATAGGTTGTAAATAAAGTCGGACGTATGGATCACTCATGTTGGAATAATCAGGTTTTGCCATCAGCGGCGTACAAATATTCAATTAGTTAGATAAATTAATTAACATAATTTAATTAATTAAACAGTGTTAATAGAAATGTTAAAACATACCTATATTAGGAGATATATTTATTTAATTATTTATTTTAGGCTTTCCAACGATGAGTACACTTAGTTACTTTTTAAATTTGTACATTGCAAACAAGTAAAGCTTTTCAAGTAAGGTACTATAGGGACCGGGAGTCTAAGCTACGTTAAATGAAAGGTATTAACGACGTTCAGAAGACTATATTATTAAAGTAGCGAGAGGTAAGATTTATAAGACCGCAGCTCTGAGCCTAGCTGGGCCTCACTGACTTAACATGTCATAGTCTAAAAACTATCTTCTACATCATTCAAATATATTCTAAGGTATCCAGAAGGTTCTAACCATAGACTAAATAGTTATGGCTTCATTACATAAAGCCTCCCTGGTGGGCAACTCTCTACAGTACCTACTAGTAGGTGTTAGGTACCTATTATAAACATTTTAACAATTTAACATAATAAATGGGTTTAGTCTGAGAACCTTATGTTTACTATCAATATAGACTTTGTAATAATATTATCTTCTATTTATTTATTTCAGGTAGAAACGAAAGCGAAATGGTAAATGATATGAATTACTTAAATTTTTATCTAGACTTATTGTTTTATTTTAAATTTACAGGGAATACTTATTACCTACTTGCTACAAGTCATAAAGTATTTTGTTTATTTATTTCTTACCACCATAAGCATTTCATTAAATAAGATAGAAAACATCTTTAAAACCAACAGATCTAACCTTAACTTTTTTGGCAGTTTGCGGTAATTCGATCAATAACTCTGAGACTGCCTCTGCGGTTAACCAGTGCATGGTACACCACCATAATAAATTAAGTGCAAACAAGTCTTAAAGCTAAAACCAACAAAAAATCGGGTCAGTGTAATAAATTACACACTTCGCGTGCACCATTTATAGCTTTTTAATTTTAATAACCATGTAAAACTATATCGGAGCTATTCACACAATTTACATGAGAATATGTAATATGCAAAATGCTTGTTATGAAATTTAAGGCGGTGTGTTCACCGGCGTTGCCAAGAGGCAAGCAGGCAAGTCATCGGGGCAGCTGTGTGTGTAAATCTCTCGGGCCGTCAATAAAATTCTGAATAATTTGACTCTCGCCCACCGCCCTTGGCCAAGTGTCAAATTTTCTGCGTCATTTAACCGAGCCTTTTAAGTTTAAAATTAGAGTTTTAAAAATTTACAAGCGTTTTTGATTCGCGCCGGTCTCGTAATCTATCTAATCGTGTTACGACGGGTTGCGAAATTGGATGTTTATTATTAATTGCTGATTTAATTTTGATGGCAGAAGATTATCCTTTTTTTTTAAATGAATAAATAGAATACACACATAACTCGCTAATAATTTAACTTACGCAAACATTGTAAGTATAAAATGTTCCTAATTTCTAACATAATTTACAGTCGGTAATTATGAACGACGTACAAAATCAAAATATCTGACATTCCGAGCGATACGCTACAAAATATAAAATCGAATTCCGCGAAACTCTCGCCTTTGATGTACAGGAATTTCTCGAGTTAGCGGTTGATTCATCGCAGTGGATATTTTTGGCGCCTGAACCCCATGACTTTACGTACGCGCGTGGCGAAAGCGTGGTTACATTTGTTTTGCTGAGACGAGCAGTTATACACGCCGCAACGATTAAACACCCATATAGTGTTGCTCAATGTTTGACCACATGTTTCTACCATCATCGCACCACGCGTGCTATCAAAATATTGACCCTCTTATCCGCAGCGTGCACTGTGCGTACTTTATACAAGTGTGTCCACCTCTTTATTTGCTTACCCTATTAGCGGGCACTTAATGTCCAGGCATGCAGCTTTAAAAATATTGATTTAAGTGGCGTCTATACGGCAATAATGAAAGAATTCCTTCTTATCACACACGAATTAAGACCAATTACGGCTACTAACTATGTAGTTTTTTGTTCTGTCGAAGCTCCAAATCAGCTCGTTAGGGTCATTTATTTAGGATCATTTTTTGTCAAAAAGGGACGTGCTTAACCCTAAAGGGTGGGCTGGAACAATTAAGGAGCCGTTACAGTTAAAAAATGTCACCCTTTCGAAGGCTCTTTGCGTGTGCAGTGTCCAAAAAAGTGGTCATTTTTTATCACCTGGAATGGAAGTCACAAAATGTTTATCGCCACTCGACGGCATGTTGATTTATGTTTCCACCCTAAACGGGAACCCGACCGAAATGAATTAGATTGTTTAATTGGTCATTTATTTTCGATGATAACGCTGGTCGCAGCATTGAGTGATTTGAGGTCACCCAAGTGGTGCTCCAACGAACATTAAAATAATATGATTAAAATTTCTTTAATATTTGGTTGAATTAACGTAATATTTTTAAGTATAAAAGCTAATGCTTAAAGAAAATAAAATATCGGCATCAGCTGTTGATCTAACATGAGATTTATTACACGTAATTGCTATGAGGAGCACGGTATCTCATGTATTATGGATTATGTCGGAGAAATATGGTGTGTAAGACAAAAGGTAAAAGAGCTTACATAAAAAGTGGCTAATGACCGCCTTACACTTTCTTTGGGCCACCCGTGACGTAAAAATTAAAGGCTTATCTTAAATTATGCTTAATTGAAGGGTCTAAAAATACGGATTGAATTTTAAAGTTTGATTGATAGCTTTTACCTTAGCGTAGTATTTTCGATAATAATGCACATTTAAATTCCGGAATTTATTAGCCTAATTATCAAACGATAAGTTACAGTGCACGAGCTGTGGATAAATAAAATATTTGATATCGACACTGAAAGTGTTTTAATTAAAGTGGAAAAGTAATACTATATCTAGCTAAAAAGTAGTTTTCTGGATCGGATCATATGTTCAGTGAGTCTCAACAAAAACTTTTTTACAGTTGATATTGAAATAAGTATTCATTAAGTTATTAATACAGCGGTGCTTCCACCAGTATTTGGTAATTCTTTTTAGTAACGACGTAAGTTCTTATCTAAAGATCAAAAAAACATTCTTTATTCTATCTCGAATATACATACGCCTATATTAATAATTTTAAAAATCCGCGTTGTATATCTTATTATTATAAACAGATGAAATGTAAAGCACACATTCTACATCTATACTATCACATTAATTAGATTATTTTATAAAGTTCAATGACACTTTGAAATCACTTACCCATTACCACTTTAACGTAGTGTCGCATCGCAAAGCAATTGGTTCAAATCTTGTTCTCTGTTAGATATTTTACTCATTGTAATATTGTATAGCATCTGCAAAACACTTACAGAACTCGACACGCCCTACCACACCATATTACAGGAAAGCCACTTAGTAAATCTTTACACTATTTAGTGAGTGACAATACTACAAACATTATATACCACTTGCTTCAAGAAACACTATACACATTTTGGTAAATGAAGTTAAGTATTTTACTTTGAGTAAAAACTTGCTTCACATGAAAGTTAAAAAATACACATTTTGAGCTGTGCATGCTATTTCATTGTTTTTGTTTAGCTACTAATAACTTTTTAAACACTAGACACGCTCAGTCGGTAGGCTGATAAAAACAACACATTATTAAAAACCAGTAGCTGGTTCTACACTTCAGTTCGAGTTCACTCTTTTTGACAACCTTATCGTAATAAGTATAACGATGACTTTTAATAGTGGTCAACTTGCTGCTCATCTACAACACACGCATAAAATTAAAGAAACTTAGACACCATTAACGGTTTATATGAACACCAGCTTTAATTTTTGACGACACGGTTGGCGCAGTGGCTGAGCAATCGAGTGCTGCGCAGCGTGTTGCGGGTTCGATTCCCGCCCAGGGTAAACATTTGTGTGATGAGCACTTGTGTTTGCCTTGTGTCTGGGTGTTGTTTATCTATATGTGTATGTATTTACAAAAAAAAATGTATTTGTGTATGTATATCAGCTGTCTGACACCCATAGTACAGGGTCACCCTAGTTTGGGGTCAGATGGCCGTGTGTGAAAATGTCCCCACATATTATTATTATTATTAAATTAATTATGATCCGGAAAGCAATCCTATGAAAACCAGAAGTTGTAAGTTTTAGATTGTAAAAAAATTGTATGCAAAATATTTCGTTCTATCCATATCTTTAAACAACATCAGCAAGCATGAAATAAAAATAAAATAGTATCCATACATTTTTTTTACGTCCAAAAGGTTTCAGAACCGTAATCAAATCCTGTTAATATTCAGAGCTCCGGTTTCACGATCAATGCTTTATGAATTCGGCTTAGAGATTCCATTATGTTATTTATGGGTCGAATCGACGATATTTATGGCACAACTAATTACGAACATTTGCATTTTAGTGTTTGTTTTCCCACAGTGCGTTTATTTCCTGTTTTAGTGTGTGTATGTGTGTGTGTGTGACTGTTTTTTCCCTCGTGGGTTAAAGCTTTAGTAATGGCGATAATCTGATTTAGATTTTGTTTGGTTAGGTGTGAAATGGATTTGTTATTGCAAATACATATTGTTGAAATAAATAAAAGGTAATTAAACTTTCATATTTGAATGTATTTTGGTTTTTACAGTTTACACGTTTAAACTGATAATAGGATTTTTATTCGCTATGTAAGACATTTTACCCTCATCAGCATATTAAATAACACCACAACATTACCAAAGTGCTACATAAAGCGCTCTTCACAAACTGAAAACAACAATACCACGTGAAATAAGCCCTGAATGAAACAGTTTATTAACACAAAACCTCCACATTTAAGTCGGAAACAATAGAACATTGTTTGCAACAATACATGCACTATTCTCCCTTCTAATTCCTTAATTCTTCTAAATGAAGGCCGCTTGAAGTGAGTGATCCGTGAATTTCAATAACACACAAGAAACTTTCGTTTTAATTGGTTCAATAAAAACTTACACTCATTTAAAGTGTACGTTTAACAACAGCAGATGTTCGAACAAAGAGAGGTGTTTACGATGTTTTTGCTACAAGACGTTTAAGAAAACGCATGTGTTTTTCTTGAAAGGTTTTTTGTGAAATTCTGTTAGCAAAATGGTCTTGTTGAGTTTGAAGTAGGCTACTTTAGTCTGGTACTTTTAGTAAGCTCTCGTTTTGTTTTTATTGGGGTATTTGTTTTTATACGGAACTAGCTACAATGATATTACATGTTACATTCTAAGAAGGTGAAAATTCAGAGCTTTTCCCAAATATGTTTGGGTTGGATTTCAGTCTAACTGGATGCAGCTGAATACTAGTGTTTACATGGAGCGACTGCCTATCTAACCTCTACAACCTATAGTGACTGGGTAACACGATGCTCCTTGGTAAGACTGGTAGGCAGATTTTCTGGTTCTATAACGACTGTCAAAGATCTACGAATGACAGCCGGGATCAACGGTTCTACGTGCATGCACGGATGGGTTTTGGTATGAAATGGATGATCATCCATTCTTTGATAAAATAAATAAAATAATCATTGATAAAATACCTGATAAAGGTGATAAGTACATAGTTATCACGATAGTTCAAAATGGAAGGTTTATTATTATTGGCTTTTCAGAGCGTAACAATGTATAGCTTACTTTTTGTTTAATTTGTATTGTTGTACTTCACAACCCTCGTTAAAATTATAATGTTCGAAATAAAAAAGCTTTAAAGTCACTACTCCAGTCACAGAAGCACACTTCATAATGATTCAGTCATTATTACAGTTCAGTACAGCCAGCGCGACAAATTCAATAGAGCCCACAGCTTTTGCGAAACAGCCGAGAAAACTCTGGCCAACATCAATGGGGCGAATGGACAAAATGGAGATGCCTATCGGATGTGGGTGGGAATGAGACAGTTAATTCTAATTATGACCGTATTGTGCGGCGAAATTTTATTGCTATCTCATTCTCGCTCATTACGACCGTTGGACGGTAATTGTGTTCTATTGTACTGTTCGGCAGACGACAGTATTTTTTCACTGCATCGTGTGAATCTAGGACAGGGGTCGTAATTTGCGTGGAGGATCGCTAACTTTGGGTTTAATGGATTTATTAAAGTACATAGTTGTGATTTTAGTTAGTATAAATTGTATTATATTTTAAGTTTGGGATACATCTACTGGTACGTCTGCTAATAGGAAAATCTGTGACCTCATCCACTGCAGCTAAAATAATACGTTTAGTTTACAAGATTATGTACTTAAATAATCAAAAAATTGTACCAAGGCAAATTTATACTGACAATGATTTGATTTACTTATAATTATTCAAAATGTGTTCCGGAAAAACTATAAACCTTTCACATTTCAAAATCACCAAATAGGTAATCTTATAAATTGTTTTTATAATCCCGAATTCATAAATCGGCGTCGCTTCAAAATCCTTAAGCAAACAATCGCATTCTGTACCGACGTTAAAAGTAACAACCTCTTCAGCTTTCGCTAAAGGGATAACAATATAAATAACTGCGTTTATTGTGTATCTATTTTGGAACATGTTGGCCTTTTAGAAGACCACTGATGGATTCTTAAGTTTCATCGCGGCCTGTCGGAGCGATTAGCACCCTGACAGCTAATTTATATACTCAACTTACTGTTCTATTCCGGGCGGGAAGGTTGTAGACCTCGTTACGCGTAGACACGGCAAATAAAATTAGGCGAGCGCGATTTTGTAGTTGTAATGCTGTACTGTATCTATTTAAGTATTGGTATTTGGAATGTTAGTTTATTTAACACTATAGCGGCAGCTGTGCAGAAAGGAAAGTGTTGCATTTGGATGAAAGGACTAAGTATTCAATTTTTGGAAAAGCCTATAAAATACAACAATAAATCATTAAAGTTAATGGATTTGAAGCATACCATTATTATTTTGTGATAAGGTTAGCCTAACGGCTGAAAACCACCATACCCAATATTATCAAACCGCAACCACTAACGGCCTACTTAATAACCATACTTATGTAAAAAGACCATTTAATTTCCACGACAGCCGATTGATATCAGTATCGAAAATTCAGCTAAAACCAGCGCGTTATATGCAACAAACGATCATTATCGAGCACAATACTGGCAGATGCGCGAAGCTCACACCTCATTGCTTTTTCCGTGACATTGCGCGATGCCATAAAAGATATAGAGTTTTGTAATAATATTAAAGTATCGTGTTGATTTATGATAGTTTTGAGAGTTTCTCCCCCCCCAATACTAATAAAATGATATCTGCTAATGCTAATTACCTACTATAAACCAATAGCAACTAAATTAAAAGTGCAAAGCTTTGCTTTAAAGAACCAGACAATTATTATTGGTCCTTTTTCTTTTATCTAAGAGACTAGTTGAATCGATTGGAATTTCTTTACGGTGGTCTACATGTCAAGGTTATCAAGGCTCCTTTCAATAATTACGATAGTTAATTACTCACTCACATAAACGTTCACTTTATTTATAATAATTAGTCATCGTTATCTGTTTTATTTATGACCTCATCTGCTTATTTATAATATGCGATTCAAAAATATGCTCAATTATAGATTCAACTTTTAAAAAACCTCGTATTTTACAAAAGAGATTTAAATTTTCACGTAACAGCTCTACGAGATTAGTCTCGCTTTAGTAGGAGACATTGTCACAAATCCGAACATCGGTAGCGCATTTGAACCCCTTTAGCTCTAAATCTGGAACAATTTTCGGAATGGACTGCCTTGACAAATAATTTGTGGACAAATCGGTCCAACAGTTCAACTATCAAATGGGATTGTTTATGTAGTTAAATATTTCACGCGCCACATATGGACAAATAGAGCTTTTACTTTTACTCTCCTTTTATGTTCATAGAATGTTGGATATGTTAATGTACATTACCAGTTATGTACGGAATTAAATATATGGATATGAGTTAAGAGCGCGTATTCGATTCGTGACGAAAACTTCATGTTTTTGCGTTTTGCCCAGATCAATATCGTAATTATGTGAGCAGATTATTTAAAGTCAATTTACAGTTTTAGAAAGATTAAGTCTTGATTTAGACAGCTACAGAGTAAAAGTATAATTTTTAATTATGGTTTTTTAAAGCGAAGACAATTCTTTCATATCGTTTTACGAAAATAGACGTCAGAGTTAACTTTCAGGACCAATACAACCATTACAATATGCCAAAATATTTTGTTTTATGCGTTTTTCCAACAGTATATACAGTCATAAAGACAGCTACAGAGCGAAAATTACGAAAATATTACTATTATGTATTAAAAAACAATGTTGAAAAAGTAGAAAATCGGTTCACTTTTTCAATATTTTTTCACCAGTATTTGAATAAAAACGTAACTGATACATTTATTTTATGAAAGTAAAAGTTATGTTATGTTATGTTAAGTTATGTTATATTTTTTAGTCGGTTATACGAGCTCATTTATTTTAGACAATTATTTTAATAAGCACTGTAAAACATCGCGCGCTGTTGTTTGCCGATCAATTTCAATGATTCGTGCTTATTTCGTGCATATTTTTTTTTCTGATGCACACAAACAGACCATTGTATTGTACTAGTGTGTGTCAATTTAATATGAACTTAATCAAAAATATTCTCTTTGTATATGATTAAGAGAATGTTCTAGTTTAACATATATTTTTTTCAAATCATTTACACTACACATTTTGACGTGATTGCCAGTTTAAAATCTGTAAAAGTCGTCTAATAGCCCCTTAAGATGATAATTTCGGTCGCTATTTCATACATTCTTCTGTCGATTGTGTTTTGTTTCTAAAATCCGGTTTTTTGCAGTATGGGACTAACGTGCTCTATGTGAATTATTGTAAAAAAATCCTTTTCATCCCTTCTATTCGAAGTGTCGTTTTGTTCCTCTATAAGCGGGAGCAAAGTAGATCTTTTCTTCACTAGACTTTTTAGCGGGCAGTAATTAGATTTGAGTTTGGAACATGCATCGTTCATTGAAATCGAACGCAAATTGTATAAATTACTGGCTGTAAGTGTTGGCAGTACGGTGCGGGGAGGTCACTTTATTTAAAACTAAAACAATAACTATATAAAGTTTTAAACACAATACGTCTAATAATATTCCTTGACAATAAACAGCTTTTTAATTTAACTTGAGGCAGTTCCAGAAAGTACAACTTCTTTGATGTCATCCTGGGTAATAAATATCCATAAGTAATAATCTATTATAAATGGACAATATTGGGCTTAAAAGTTCAAAGCCAAACCGCTTAACAAAACCAAAACTTGATTCAATTAAGCGTTCAGTAATAAATACAGATATATGAGTTTATTGCCGCAAGCATTACTAAACACTGTAATTTAATTTTATATTTAGATCACTATCAAAATCATTCCGACAACTTATAAAAGAAAGAGACACAGTTAATTTCATTCCGTACATATTTCAAACTGTGTACTCCGCAACGCGTATGTGAATATCAGAGTGCCATCACTTATCATCTTTACAGAGACATAAATTCACGAAAAATCGTTATTCCAGGCCATCACCCTAAAAGCAGGGCTGCTTGTGTGCATTGCATGCTCGTAAATTACCCTACGACGACGCACTAAAATAGCGTAACACCCCAATGCCATGGGAACGAAAGACCCACCCTTCGACCTCACGCTAAATGCCTACAAATCTGTCGTACGGGCCCGAATCAAAAAGACATCGAGATAGACGTAGCGACGCGATTAGAAACGCCTGTTCAATAAACAATTTATAGAGGATAAAGAAATTTCTCAAACACGAATGATAAATGCAACAGTCACGCGATGAAAGAGCTGCGTAAATTGGAATGAGGCGGAAGGTTGAACAATAAAGGAGCAGGGACGCAGCCGGAAGCATCGCGGATTTTTCCCTGTTATCCCAACAACAATGGAAGTCAGTTTCAATCCTCACCTAGCCTGCATACCATCTTTTGTTTAATTAATTATCCGGACGGACGGAATAATTAAGCTCGAATTCGGGGCTGTGATTAAAGCCGCTCTATTCTAAAATATTAATAATATCAGGTGCACATTGTTTGGTTGTTAAATGGAGGTAATTATCTGCGTGCTTCGTGTAAATTTATTGCACAAATTTTATCAAAGACCACCCCAGAGGAGAATAATTCGGACGTATTTGTTTAATAAATACATATTTTCATGTTTATTTAGCGCTAACGAGTGCTGTATATCAATTAGGGTTGGTGTCGATAGGTATGAATGGAATAGTAGCCGGAATCGGTGATCGGTCATTCAGTGACAGTGGTCTCGATAGACTATCGGCCAATGGAGCGCGAAGCATCTATGGTTTCATGGCACCAGCCGCCATCAATCAGAACGTTTGCAATACGGCCGATAATGTATCGCCAACAACCCAACATTTAATTGTTGATGGATCGCTACGAATCCCCGACAGGCGAATTACACGGCCGAGTATAATATTTTCGTGCGAAGAATTTTTTCATTCGCTCCAGCCGTGCATATTCGATACGGATTTATTATTTTCATCTTTACATCTTACCCTCTTTTGGGCTCGGAAGCGATACGTGAAATGACGGAAGATATGAAGGGCGGTAATGGAGGAAAATTGTACTTTATTCGATTTTGATAGACTTGGATGGTGGATTTAGGTCCCGATGTCACTGAAGGGTTTCGATGAGCTGTGATACGTTTTTGATAAGGCGTAATTTTATGTCAGGAACAGGTTGCCGAGTTACTAGGTATAGAGATGTTGCAAGTAAAATATTTATACTTGAAAAATAACGGTCAACAATTACAACAAAAATAAAAAAGCATTACTCAGTTCTATTACTAATTTGAGACTATTAAGTAAATATTTTAATATCTGACTAAAGGTAGGTATCTCATATCTCTTTACTACATCACCTATACAGTGCTTTCGGAGTCCTCCGTCATAAAAGTATATTTTTTTAAACAACACTATCTTAGTTCAACAAAGACAACTTCTGAAGTAGCATTTTGATATATTTGTCCTTCCAAAGATAAGCTACATGCTTGAATGTCTCAGCCTACGTCTTAAAAGTGGGTAAATAGTTCTTAGAGTTACGTTATATGGAATAGGTCAACATATATCTCGACTGTCTTATGGTCCTTTAATGTGACGTTTTGTATTTAACTCCTAGGACCAAAAGTTTCGTTTAGTTATTGTTGATAGATTTGCGATCAATAACCGCTGAACCAAAGCCTTTTCCAAGTTGGACCAAAGGATCTGGTTGATCGGATTTGGAACCGTCACGGCTTCGCCTCTTATCCTTTAGTTCGTCGGCCCATCGTTCACTGCCATGTCGGAATTTTAACAATAATAATATAGGTACTGTATATTTTCTCTGACAAGTGCGACATTTAATTTTTATTAACTCTAAGATCAAGAGACTCTACAAATTAATACAACTACAGTTTGGTAAGATTGCTCTGTACACATTTGCTCATGTTTTCTGTTTAGATTTCCAAGAACAACGAAAATACAAATAGACATATCTTAGAAAAACCCAAAGATTGCAGGATATCTATAAGAACTAAATCAGTTCATGCAGAGGTTAAGCAATATTATTCCTACTATTAAATTGCATTAGAACGGAAAAAACAATCTGTGATTATTGATGGTAGAGTTTCAATTCAACCTAATATAAAATATAAAACCCGCCAAGGTCACAAACGGAGGAAAGGGGTAGATTTGTATCATTTTGTCCAAACTGTGATCGAGTTTAGATAGTATAATTTAATTTATCCTCCTATTTCGATAACCCATGCGTTATGGGAGCGGTCGCCCGCACTCACAATTACCTATACGATAAGCGTCTTATTTATGAGCCGACAGACGCTTAAGGAATTAAAATTCACTGTTTCTTATCCTGAAAATACATACCTAAAGATACACAAAGGTCAGAAGATATCTCCGCTTTATCTGTAACAAGAATAGGCTTTTAAAACGAGAGGCGCTTGATACCAAGTGGAATAATTACGTGACCTCTTGAAATTGGAAGTTTTCGAGCGGACAGGACTCCCAGTCATCCATTTGTTTCAAAGTTAAGGTGATATCGGATTTCGTGAATGAATTCAAAGTTTTCGATTATCGGGTGTTAGATAACAATAGACGATAAGGGTCGCTTTTATAGCTCCGAAATTCTCGTAAAACGACGATAAAAGTTTCATTTCATAGAGTGAAATGTTTATCGCAACTTATTCTTTGTATGGCTTTTTTATTTTTGTGATAAGTTAAATACTGTAAGGTCACTGAAATTTTATTTATTCGGGCATTCTCTTTAGCTTGTCAGCGCTTAATTGATATAGTAAATGACCAAATGTAAGTACATACGTGCACTACATTTCGGAGTGTAGCGCGATAAAGCGTTTTTCAGCGTTGGAAAGCCGTAGGCAACGAATTTTTTGGAACAGTAACGATGAAAATAAACGTTCGACAACCTGCCAATCGGGCGAATTGCGATTGTGAATTCTTGCGACTTTCTGCGAAACAGGTTCACAATACCAGCACTACCAGTGCTTGTCTATTTTAAATAACAGGGACGTAGTTAAGCAGAAAGGACTCAACCCACAAAATGACATTTTTGAGTAATCAATTTTTTAAGTTTAGGTGGTAATTGTCTGCAATGAGGTTGTATTTGGATAATTTGAATTATTGTCACATATGTGACAATAATTCTAATCTTATTATGAGTGTAGTTGTATTACATAGACTAACGTATTTTCATAGTTATTTCGAAAAATGTGGGTTTGAATCGTTTTTGCTAAATTGGTAAAACCAATTATGGTTTAATATCAATGTTCCACCTTTTCTATAAGACTGCTTAGACTTTTACAAGTCATTAAAAGGGAACGAACCTATGGAAGATGTGGATGGTCTCGGAGCAGAACCAGATTTCAAGGTGGAGCAGGAGCTTGGTGGTGACAATGATGAGGAAATATAGGTTCCTACTTTCAAAATAAATACGTCTTCTACAAAATTTTAATTTTTTTTATTTAAATACCAGTGTATCTCATTTTTTATTTGTTGTTTCGGTCCTATTTGAGAAATTAAAAGAAACACTTCATAATGTTAGAACTAATTAGTTAAAACGACTCAAGCAGTCTGGGTTATTACAGTGGTTTGTGGAAAGAGCTCCATCCTTCATGTGGGTTGGTTCCCATCATTAAAAAACCAATGTTACCTTTGTAGTTTCACGGGTCTTTCTTGCTGAGTGAAAGAACCAACCATTAGGACGTCTTTGGTATACTTAAACAACTTAATTTTGACCATACCTTGGGTTGAGTCCTTTCTGCTAAACTACGTCCATTAATTTTAGCCTTTCATATAACAAAACGAAAATAATTATGAATACAAAATAAGAAATCGCCCATGCATGAACCCGTACCTACCCAAAATATTTTTTCTTAATTTTCCTCTTCATTTTGCAAACAGCACGGAGTTTTAAGCAGTAAAGTGGGTCGACGGTGATGCTGTTAAATATGCGCATGTTTCAGTATTGTATGTTAAACGTATGATGTGCGCTGTTTCTATTGACCTCAGAGACTGGGCCACAGATGCACTGGAGGACGGATTCAAATCATTAGTAGTCCAATATAACTGTCATGAGATGGAATAATTCATTGGTGCTTTGAGACGGTGCACGACTGTTCGAGTACTGTCTTGATTTTTTATCTGATATAAAAAGATTCTAATTCATAAAATAACACAATCATAGTTTTTTCAGTTGTATTTTATCTGTTAGTTGTTAATAATGAGTATATTTATTTGTACTGTTCGCGCAGTCATTGTATCAGTACATATTATAAAACAAAGTCCCCCGCAGCGTCTATCTGTCTGTCGGTTCGCGATAAACTCAAAAACTGCTGATCGGATTTTCATGCAGTTTTCACCAATAGACAGAGTGGTTCATTAGGAAGGTTTATGTGCATAATTTGTTAAGTTTTTGCGTCAATTGACTGAAATATGATGATGATTGTTAAAGGCTGTGGAAAAACTCATGGTGACTGGGAGCTATGCTCTACTACCCGTTCGAAGCCGGGGCGGATCGCTAGTCAAAAATAAAAGAAAGTTACCTGCCTTTCACTCTTTACAAAAAATGCTTGAAAGTGATGTATTCAAAATCAGCTGCTCTCTATGTTTATGTTGGTTGAAATGTAAGAAATGTTATGACAACCGCTGACAAGGGATACATAAAAAAAATGTACCTACCAACCCTTAACTTTGTATTATTGGACAAGGTAATCCTACTAGTATTGGGTAGGTACACAATAGGACATTTTTTTATATAGTGCACAATCATATATTGAATGATTTGCATCCCGCAAGTCGCCCTTACGTGCTCCGAGTGTTTAAAAACATCGAAGATGAAAAAACAATTAGCTCACCTACAGGGATAATAATTATCCTATTAAAGCTATGTAATTGCCGCATATAATTATGTTACTATAGCCAAAATTCTTTAGCCTATGGTATCCTAAGACCAAAATATCAAAGCGGGTAATCGTATCTACCATTACCATACAGAATTATAAAAAAAAATACCTTTGACAACTCGACAGTTACAAAAAGATTTACTTACCTACATAGGTATTTTATTTTTTATTTCCGTCGCAGTAAGTGAACATAAAATGAATGTATCAGATGTTACGGTTACAAGAAGCAATGTATCTATTTGTAACTTGTGTTTCCGGCTTTTTACTACTATCCCAGCAAGGAACCCAACAATTAAGTGCCTTTAAAAGGATACTTGTATCAATTTTATAGTTTTGCAAACCTATATATTCTAATGTACCAGATTTGTTCATCTCATTTTTATTCTGATTAAACAAGAAAACGCGTTGTCGTCAAGAATTAGGTGTACCTACTAATAATATAATTTTTTGCTTGGTCTCGTAAAAAACATTCAAACTAACTCACAAAAATAATGATCTTCGTTACAAAATAATCGTTGTTACAAATAGTCTACTACATCCACGAAATCATAACTAACTCGAATATAAAAAAAATTGTGACTCAAAGGACCAAAAACTTAAATAAACCTGTTAAAACTTTATATTTTTAAATGTATGTACCTCTTATTTCAGACATCATCTTCCCCCACTACACACTTTCAGTACATTTTCGCTAATTCATCGCAACGTCGTCGCTTCGGCGTCGATAAGTGGTCGACGGCTCGGCCGGAACTCGGTTTTTTCATCCCGCAACACTTAAGCACCACGCAAAATGTCTTCGAAATTACTTTTTCTCCTTTTAAGTACATTTCAACATTTTTTTTTTTTACAATGGTAGCACTTAAGGATCGTAGTGTCCGGACGAATGTTTGTAGAACTCATTGGCAATAAAGAAAATTTTATCTGGTTGCGGCTTTATGAGTCTTTACTGTGGAATTAGTGGGTCCTTGAAGGATAAGTACTCTTTGTAGTTTTATTTAGAGTGTGTGTGTATTGCTTTGTGCTCAGGGGGTCGTTCTATCAACTAATTGAATGGTTAGATAGAAAGCAATACAAATAAAAAAAAACTTAATCGTTTATATTGTTATTTTATTTATGTAGGTATACGCACTTCAAAATGAATAGATATGAACGATAGCTAATTGAAATACAATTTAAAATCAATAAATAAAAAGCCAAAAACACTTAAGCACCACGCAAAATGTCTTCGAAATTACTTTTTCTCCTTTTAAGTACATTTCAACATTTTTTTTTTTTACAATGGTAGCACTTAAGGATCGTAGTGTCCGGACGAATGTTTGTAGAACTCATTGGCAATAAAGAAAATTTTATCTGGTTGCGGCTTTATGAGTCTTTACTGTGGAATTAGTGGGTCCTTGAAGGATAAGTACTCTTTGTAGTTTTATTTAGAGTGTGTGTGTATTGCTTTGTGCTCAGGGGGTCGTTCTATCAACTAATTGAATGGTTAGATAGAAAGCAATACAAATAAAAAAAAACTTAATCGTTTATATTGTTATTTTATTTATGTAGGTATACGCACTTCAAAATGAATAGATATGAACGATAGCTAATTGAAATACAATTTAAAATCAATAAATAAAAAGCCAAAAATATTTACGTTGATGAAATTAAAACAATGCTTAGGTACTTACATTATAATAAATCCATTTCAGAAACCAAAGTCTACTGTCAATCACTAAAACACTCAACAATCCACTAGAACTGAAAATTCAAAAAAGTCACGTAGTAACTCACTGACGTTTAGAATTCGCGCCAAACGCACAAAATGCGTGACACCCTACCCGCATGAACGTTGGGAACGAACTGAACCAGTGTCGGCACCTCGGCGGTAGTCTAGACAAGGGCGGTAGGGGGAAGGGTGAAGGGCAAGGGAGAGGTGGATATGGCAAATCAACCCCGGCCAACATTTGCCCAGAAAACGGCCAAGCTCAAACATCAATAAGGAAGTATCTTATTAAGTATTAATAACGTCGACTTTGTACTTCAATTAGATAAAATTATTTGACGTGATATCCCAAACAGAGGTTTGCTGCAGGCGATTCCGAAGCCAGATAATTAAGAAGCTTTTCGTATTGAAAACTTTTTCCCTGTAAGGAAAGTTTGGAGTTGCAGTTGTTGCTTTATTTATTTTTCGGTTAGGGCGGTTTGAGTTCTTTGTTTTTACGTTTTCAGGTACATTTTGCTACAATGGAGCCATTCGACATTGTTAAAAAAAAAATGGGTGCGTGTACTTATGTACGAGCGTGAGAAGTTATACTTCTTTGGCATTATTAAAAAAGTATATAAGCACAATTTGAATTGTAAACAACGCCATCTCTGACGTACATGCTGAACTACTTACTGCCGAAGGCAGTAAGTAGTTCAGCATGTACGTCAGAGATGGCGTTGTTTACAATTACTCCCGTGAGAATTTTGTGTGACGCTGTGCGCGCGCATGCGCGCATCGTAAAATTTCACTCTCATCATTTTTTCATAACGCGCCTAAAGAAGTATAACTTCAAAAATCAAACTTTGAGGTCGACTTTTTGGTTTGTTTCTTGATACTTAGGTAATATAAGACCTTAATATTAGGTCCTGGCGGTATTCAATCTTCACCGTACCAAATGTAAAATAAAAACGTCAATATCGTTCGGCATTGGTCGATCAGGTACCTTTAATATGCTTTCGCGGATAACAGGAATTCATTTCCTCAAACGAATCAAAAATCTTACAAAATATCATCTTAGAAACAAGTAAACGTGTATTATTTAAAATTGAAAGACAAAAAACGTTGTGCTTTCCCTCAATAATGTTGATACCGTTTTATTTGACGGCGATGTGGACGAATTTTACGATGTATTATTTTGTGTTAATTTTTTTTAGTTTAATATTTTAGGTTTTCTTTTTTATTATTCTTGTAAATATTGTACATACTTAAAAACAATAAATAATTTCCACTTTTTCTTGACTAATTAAATCAAATTCAACCTAAATGTTGAATGCTAGAAAGAGATCCTCTTTATGTAAATAAAGTAGAAGTCAACGACTCGATACAATAACATGAGCGAAAACTTGCGTTGTATATTATTTTTTGCTACAGTATTTACGTAAACAAACTGGTTGATTATTTTATTTAAAACATATGGTTCAAATCGGGATAAACAAAAAAAAATGATTTTTTAGTGAGACGGTTTTCCGTTCTTCTTGAATTGAATTCACTTTGAAAATTAATTTAAAGAAAATTGTTGTCACTAAATTAAAATCTAGTACTCATTGCAACGTAGTGGGATTACCGGAAGAAGTTGCAAAATCGATTGCCTAAGACTTGTACATACCTAGGTATAAAGGTATTATTAGATACTTCTCCGTTCGTAAACTAAACCCATGCATGTTTCAAGTAATGTGCGTATCTAAACGGCAAAAATAGATTTCTATGGTGTGCATAGGCGCCACTATTTTGAGCACGTTATGAATTATTGAATTCTAAGAAACACTAAATATTAGTACTAAGAACACGGAACGAGGATCATGAAGTGAGAATTCTAATATTCAGAGTAATTAATTCCGGTTTTGTAATTCGGTCACGAAAACTTTCAAAGGGTTTATTTAATTACGGTAGCATATGTGTGTAACCATAGCACCACCCCATTTCTACCCGTGGGTGTCGTAGAAGGCGACAGAGGGATATTGACCAGAGGATGGGCAGCAGCATCCTTCTGAGTACCATAACACCTACTGCGATCGCCAACATGCCTCGGCCAGCAAGCATGGCGATGACGGGTGAACCCCCCTTGGGGGAGACCTATGCCCAGCAGTGGGCGTCTGAAAGTTGATATGATGTAACAAAATAAATTTCTGGAAAAATCTCAAACTCAACAAAATTTTCTTAATAATTTACTTCAATCATTTTATAAGACAAGATTATGCCTAGTAACTTTACCTAATATCTTAACACTCGCTCTCCACCACCTAACGTAAACCAATTTTGAATTGAAATTCATAAAACTATCATCAAATTAAGCTCTGTGACTTATCTAATGTTGATATTTAAAAAATCCATCCTACTCCTCATAAAGCAAAGAAAACACTAGTATACATTTTTATTAAAACCCACGCCCACGATCTCATCAGTTAAAAATAGGTAATGGATAGATATTCTATTAATAAAATGTCTGCTTCGCCAATGCACTGTGAGAATAATCCGTATTGATCTGGTTTAAATTTAGTTCCGGACTGCAAAAGGAAATGCTCTGAGCGCAGAATCACGTAGAACCCGATGTGAAAATCGTTTGGACTCTGTAATGTTTCAGTTAATTGCTTATTGGACTTATCTGCTGTGTCCTGCGTCCTTAAATAGAATCTTGTTAAAATAAAAGGAGAGATAAAGAGGTGCTTTGTAGCTAAAAGAACATTTTCGCTGATAATAAAAGTTAATTGATTAAAAATGGCAAAAGTTTCGTTTTAATTCGGATCTAATCTCACTCTGTTTTAAATAGCTTTAAAAAAGTCTTTAACAGAATAGAAAACAACTTTTTTATTTTTTGACCGTAAATATAAGTCCATCTTCTTGCATTCTCAAAACAACACAGCACAGCCACAAGCAATACTTTTCCCAGGCGTTGCAGAAAATATTCCTTTATTAGTGTTACGGTTATAATTGTGTTTACAACCAACCAATTGCGTTAACTACCTTACTATACACAGTAGAAAATATTTCCATACCTAAAATTTATTTATAAAACAATACACAAAATTAAAGCTAAATCCCACGTGATCCATCTCAAACAGGAGATGCGGGTGTAATGACAAATTGATGCACTTATGACGCGTCGTTTTAATACAACATGTACTGGCACTGAATAATAGAGTCGTGATGATGGGGCAGAATTTTGTGTATCTAAGCTATGCGGCGTTCAATGTTCTTTGAAGTTAAAAATGAAAGAGTTGATTCCAAAAGCGTTGTACTTATATATAGGTAATAAAAGTATTAAACTACTTAGTGTGTTACAAACTTAGATCATATTATTATATTGTTTGGTCGTTTCCCTCTATTTAAGAATAAAGTAATGCGCATGACGGAAATATTGAGTTTAGGCCTGAGAAATTATAAATTCAGAAGACTCATTCGACCAGAAAAAGATAAAAAAATCTTCGATATTATCAATTGAAATAATTCAGCCTCATTGTTTTAAGTTTAATTACACTTTATCAATTCACCCAGCAACAGCTAGTCAACAACAACAACAATAATGTCATATTCAATGTTAGTTTGAAAAAGATTGACAAACCATTGTCTAAACAAATTGAACACTCGTCTGGTTTTTATACCAATGACCAACCACTGTACAGGCATAACTCGATATCCGTGGGCATTACAAATCAATGTTTGTATATCGAACTACATACACAAATAATACGTAGCAAGATTGACAAAAACAGCTCTGCCTGTACTTCTGTTAATGATTATTCAGTGCACCTTGTAATGTACCTTTAAAGATTTAGGATTTACTTTAAGATCGTTATAGTGTTTGTCACAACTAAAGAGAGCGTAATATTTAGCAAATAACTGCGACGAAGTGAAGATATTTTGACATGTGTTGTTTCGATTTGGCAGGACTAAACCCTATCATGTCTTTACTTTGATGTTCGTGCTACACTATAAAGACAAAACCAATTCAAATATACACTATAATAATATAGCTACATTATCAAAACCCATAGCGTATAACCGACTATACGACAGTTCCGTACAAAAGTTGTCCCTATTCTTAGAAAAACGACACGAAATGTTTACGTAAAACTGTAGTGACGGGTAATAGACGGGTTAATTCGAAGTTTGCTTAAAGTACTGTATACTAGTTAATCCTTACGTCGAGGTAAGCTCACAGAATCTAAAGATAAAGTTGTAGTCGGCCTTACGGGCGCCGCTATGCACAGCATTATCTTTTGTGAGCATACACGTGTATTTACCTACATAATATACATAGGTTTTGTTTAGGTGTACAATATTTATTAACGAACGTATTAATACGTAATTAAACCCGTAAAATTTAATAGAATAACTAATAATGCATGAAAACGTAAACGTTTGCGTTCGGATTATTTTACTATTAATTTACGTTTGAATTTACGGATTAGCAAATTAATGATAGTGTAATATATTATGCAGAAACAGTTTTTAATTATTTTCTCATCATAACTTGAAATTTGAATGAGAACTTTGAGTACCTATTATAATAAATTGTTCCTCATTGAAAAACTGAAACTTTTGTTACGGCTACATTTTCATCAACTCTCACATAAATTTTTCTCCATGATTTATCTTTAAGCGTAATAGAGTTGCCTATTAATATTGGTCGAAAACTTAAAAGAAACATTTTACGTCAATGCCACTTAAGAAAGTAGTCAGAAGTCGGTGGTTGGGACAATAAAACAATAGAAAGAGACGCGGTCGGAAACACTTCCTTCCTAAAACCATTAATTTAACAGCTGTAGCCAGATTTAGGATTATAATAAACTGATTTGAAACAATTTTTCTACTTGTAGTTTTTAAAAGTATGTTGAGTATCTTTCGTTATGTCTAGACACTACTTTAATAGAGATCTAGTTTCAAATATATTATATATACGTATACTAGTATTTTATACAGATAAAGATTGTTTTTTTAATTATTTTTTGTTTATAAGAGGTAATCTCTGAAACTGCTGGTCCGATTGCAAAAACCTTTTTCACTGATAGAAAGTTACACTATTGCTAAGTGTTATAGGCTATTTAATGGTATAGTACTTAACTTCTACGCGGACGTAGTCGTTTGAAAAATCTGGTTATTAATATTATTGTAGTTATTCGAAATAATTAATATTTCGAATAAAATCTACAAAGCCACGGTATTCATTTATTATAATTGTTTAATCATAGAATGACAACCCTGAGTTACGCTAATTTAGTACATTTTGGTTCGCAGAATAAATTGTACGAATATTCACAATTTATTTAAAGTTTTAGTACATAATGTTAGTACCTAATTTATTCTTTGCAGTTACAACCCAGTTAACCTATTTTCAAACAAAGGATTGTGCAATGTCCCACGGAATTAACTAAACTTTGTTCAATCAGACAGGTAAATTTTCTGTTAAATTAAACAGTCTCTTAAGTAGCTCGAATAATTTAATTAATGTTCCCTTAAAAGTTAATTAAAACTTAATTCGACAAAAGTTTCTAATCTAAAGGCGGTAACGATTTATTTTATAAGATAAGCAAAAATCTAAACTTTTCATGTCTTCATGAATACATAATTTTTAACCGACTTCAAAAAGGAGGAGGTTATCAATTTGGATGCTTGTATTTTTTTTTATGTCTCTGTCATATATAGACGGATTTGCAAAATTCTTTTTTTATTCGAAAGGGATTTCTTCCGAAATGGTCCCATATAAATTTTACTAAAATTGATCCAGCCCTTTTTGAGAAAATCAACAAAATCCCAAAAATAATACTTAGATGACGTTTTAGTTTCTTCAATCTTTGGAGGACTTACAATCTCTTTTAAATGTGTCGCCGTATTTGGATGTTACGACAATACTAAAAAGTGAAATATAAAAAGTTTTTAAAAAAAAAAAGAAAACCGCCTTCAAAACTTTAGCACAGAACACACTTACTTTACTTTCGGAAGTCGGTGGCAATAGAAAACAACAAACACAAAGCCACCGCCACCGACTTCCGAAAGTAAAGTAAGTGTGTTCTGTGCTAAAGTTATTTATCACTTATTAGTTTTTGAAGGCGGTTTTCTTTTTTTTGAAATAACTTTTTTAAACTTGGAAATGGAAGAAGAGTAAACCATGTGGGTAATTAAAATGTGTGATCAAGCAAATCTTAAAAAATCGTGAAGTCCAGTTTTATTCTCTGCTCATGCCGTTTTCCATTAAAGAGGAAATTAAGTTAGGTTTTGTTTCTAACACGACCCTAATTTATCGTACATACTAAACTATAATTACGTTTAATTAGACATGATTCATGTTATAATAATATTAATGACTAGTTAAAAGCACTTTCATTTTAGGTAATTAGTTATCGAGCTAATTATTTAATGCAATTTCACGCTCCGATACTGAAAACTAAGCGGCTTGTTCCCGTAGCGACTCAATAAGCGAACGAGCAACTTGTTAATGCTGAACTATGCAAAGTCGAGTCGTCGAACATCGAATACTTCGCGACTCGATCACTCGACTCGATTCAACTCGACGCGTATGAAATTCCCACCTTGGGTTGTTAATTTTATGAGTAAAACGAATTTTATGAAAATTAATTTCGTTGAAAGTGTTTCACTTGATTGTGATTTATGTTGGTGTGTTAAAATCATAAATGACACATAATTAATACATTTTATTTATTTGTTTACGCTTTAATACATTTTCCTTTTTATTCTTATAACAGTTAAGATGAAAATAGATAAAACATTCACGAAGCGAGTACCTACTTGATAAAACATGTTTATATAAAGGTATTCCTATTTCCTTACATGGAATGATTTTATTAAAACCAACAAAGGCATCGCAGCGTCATTTATTAAAGTGCAAGTTTCAAGACTTGACTGGAGGGAACTCACTTAGAGAAAATTGTCTCCGTATTTCTGCATAAGTACATACATGTATTTTCACTCTTACAAGTAAATAGAGAATATTCAGAATGTTACACCAATTCACATTTGGGTGAAAATGGCTTTATCTTACTAATGCATACGTGTAATATTGTAAAAGGAGTTCCGTGCGACATCTTATTAGGTGACGTTAAAGGAAAGTGATATTTTGCTAGCACAAACGCTCTACTCGGTTTTACATAAAGATTTACTTGTTTCAGTAGGTAATGTACGTTTTTGATTGCTTAATGTACAGAGTGACTCAGCATTGAAGGTACTTATTTAAATTGGTTGTATACAATGATATGATTCCTGTCTTGTTATTATACACTAGCACTTTGCCTGCGACTTCTCCCGCGTGAATTTTCTCATGGATCCCAATCTTTTTCAATTGAATAAATATAGCATGTTACTCAGGGATAATAATAATAAATGTCTTTATTGCAGATCCAGGATACATATACAAATTAAACAAAAGCACATGACACTAAATTAAATACTTAAAAATAACAAAAATACAACATAAATTCTAAACAGCTTAACAAATAATAAGCTTAATAGGTATTCGTAATTTACATAATATGTATATATCTTACGTACAATACGAATATCAAGCAGCTATCTCAAGCCAACGCCTGTAGGTACTAGAGGCACATAGTTGGTCAGCTAAACTTTGCTATACTGTTCTTACACGTACCAACCCTATCCATGAATGATGCAATTCGGCTCCTCTGAATGGCATGGAAGGTGTTCAGCCTCGCCTCCATAAACATTCTGGAGGCGCTACAATAACGGTCTAACCCCATAATGTAACATTCTAATGGTGGAAGAATTTTTAAAAACCGGACCTGTGGTTTTTACTTTATTCGTTACAAACATACAAAACCACAAATCTTTCCTCTTTATTATAATATTAGTGTTATCCGAGAGTGGAAATCTATATTTCTTTTACTAATATTATAAAGATTATTTGCTTTTTTGTTATTTTATTTCTAGAAGGAAGTACTCTGGGAGTACTGGTCCGATCACAAAAAATCTTTCATTCATAAAAAGCTACAGTTTTGGCAAGTATCATAAAATATGTTTCAGCGTATACTTGGCTTATGCTCGGTTGAAGTCACGGGCAGAAACTATTAAAGTCTATGATATTAATGGCACGTTTATGTGGTAACAAGATCCACGAAATTAGTAGCACACGTGTAGAAGCAAGGAAATATCAACAAACCTATGGAAACCTTTGCAGGAACCGTATAGTAAGGCAACTTACCGTGTTCCGCCTACAACAAGGGGAATCTTACTTGATCGATATATGGTGGACAGATAAAGTATGAATTCTAAATACTCTCAAAGACATAAATGAAGCTTTTGGAATCTCAAGGGGGGGATTGCCCCTACCTACCCCTCCTTAGCGACGCCCTTATACTAATCCATACTGTAATATTATTTTGATGAAATTTGGTATGAATAGAGCTTAACCCACGGGAAAGGACATAGGATATTTTTTATAAGTGACTTTGTATCTGCGATAACCGACATTCACGCGGACGAAGTCGCGACCAAAAGCTACTACGAGTAATTCATAATTAAAATAATAACTGGTGCTCTGCCAACGTTGGTTGTAAACACAATTCTCCTCGCAGTGGTCAAGTCCTATACTGTTTACAAGACAGCCTGGAATCCTTCCAAAGTTTCACTACCAACTCATTAAGGGACTAGTGAGTGTTAACTGCGAATGCCCGTGAAATCTTTTAGTGGGCACTTCACTTGCCCGTTTTAATTCTGTCTCTACATTGCGTGCTTCGTTAAGCTCGAGAGGCTATTTGGCTCATGTTTTTGAGGAAGAGGCCTGGTCATTATTTTTCGTCATATGAGCAAATTATGGGGAGTTATAGCGAGTGCTTAAATTCGACGGTAGACAGAACTCATTTTTAACCGACTTAAAAAAGGAGGAGGTTCTCAATTCGATTGGTATTTTTTTTTTAGGAAATACGCCGATTACGATTACGCTGATATTTATGATCCGATTTACGTGATTCTTCTTTAGTTTGATGTGGAATGGTTGTCATTTGGTCTCATAAAAGTTTAACATAGTTTTGCCCAGTAGTTTTCATTTAATGAACATTTTTTTTTAATTTTATGTTTGACCACAATGACCACGCATATTTTTTTCAGTTTAGTCCGATTTCGATGATTCTTTTTTTAATTGATAGTGTATACCTCAAATTTGGTCTCATATAAAATAATCCACTCCTTAGGGTAGAGAATTAAGGGATTACTGAATTCTTTTTGGTGTCACCGTTTCGTAATTAATTTGTATGATAAGAAGTAGGCAATACAAAACAACAAGCAAAACCAAAGTTATTTTTTACTTTTTGTAGGCGGTTATCTTTTTTGTTAAATCCTTTTTATTTCCTACAACAGAAAAGTTACAGCATTTTATATAGGAGTGAGCCGAACTGGATTTGGAATGTTTTAGAGATAAAGATGTTTAAGTACATATAGATGTCTGTATACTGTACACCTACGAGCAAATTTATGTTCATTTAGACAACCCAAAAACTTTAAAACATAACCATTATGAATTTTAGTTTTACTATCACCATTACCATAACTATATCAAAGCACATACCTCATTCGGTTCGATAGACATCCTCTATAAAAACACAGCTGCCATCCGACAAAGAGTCTATTCCCGATGGTCAAGTTATTGTTCAACATCGACCACGGACAATAGACTACATCACAGATCATCCGACTCCGGGCAACAATACGACTTCGGTTTTGTAATAAGCTTTAGGGACGATCACAACTATATATTTCTAACAATAACATACTTTTTCCACCACTCTTTCGAGTACACAGAGTGAAATAGTTCTTCCTAAACATACTGGTATACTGGTGATTTATTTTAGCCATATATGGGGATTTTGACGTGTGATGTCCCATGTTATGCGTAGGTCGATGTCGTTTTATTTTGACAAACTGACGTGAATTCCCTTTGTTGTCTCCAATGCGATATATCAACGTTGACACTTAATTCTGTACGAAAATAAAAAAATGAATGGAGACTTTTTTGAATGTTCGATAAAGTTTAAAATGTTCGATTATTGAATGGAACTATTTCAATTTTTATAGACGAGAAAAACGTTAGTTTCGTTGCCTGCATTCATAATTCAATTTTTAAAGCGCCCTCAAAACATAATGCGTACTTTACCGCTTAAGAAATAGTAGAGTGATAAGAAATGGTTCGATTAACATAAAAATGTCACCTGTTGTAATGGAAATAATTAAAGCAATGGTTTCTAATAACAGATGATTTATCATCACGCCAATAGAATTTCAATGGACACGACCACCCGCCGTAGTCCCTAACGATGTCGTTTTGGAGACAATAGTGTTGGTACAATGCAAGAATAACGACCTTCCGAGACACTCTGCCATTGATACTGATGCTAGCTAAACAGCCAAAAACAAAAGACGAATATAAATCACAAGGGTCCCGTACACGCGTCTGAATGCAAATACATCTGTCTACTATCAATCAACATTAAACTTTAAGTAGACACAATAAGGTGTCTTATCCTCCAATCAAGTTGACAGTACATACAATTTTAAATCATGATGGCTGACTGTAACCGCTTCTGTGTAAACAATAGCCGTTTACAATGTTACATTATCACGCTGGTAACATAATTATTGACCCATTGTTGGGCATACGATTCCCAAAACTCCTTCATGGGTGTCAAATGGGCATACAATGGATAGCTAGTGGACTAAAGTGGACAAAATATTTTTACCGCGACTCGGAACGAATTAATTGTAAAGAGATTCAATTGTTCCTTTTTGCAGAGATTTTAGAGCAGTAAAGAGGCTTTGGAATACATTGAACGTGATTTATAAACATTAGTACGAGGAGACAAAGGATTTAAAAGACTTTTTTATTCAACCATTGATGGATTTATGACCGGTTTTATTAGTCTTTAGTACCAATAAAACGTCTTTTGAACCTTTTTTTTGTTCTTCTTTACAAATACCTAACCTGTCTCAATGAGAAAATGTCATTAATTCGATGAAAATAATGATGATTAAAAGCAACACTCAAACACATCAAAACGATCAACTCCTTTAAGTAATTAAAAGCAATTAAGGATAATTTACGTAAATATTTTCAGTATAGAGGCGAGCGACTAAGTAAACTCGTAAACCTGACCACAGCCCTAGCCTAATTACCCTAGCTTCGTCCCTCTCAATGTCTAGGGAACAGACCGGGACAGACAATTCGATAGACACCCCTTTTCAACAATTTACGGGCGTCGAGCGTTCTGGCTAATCTAATTGGCGCTTTCACGTTTAGTTTGACGTCGCCTTGACCTTTTGGAAATGCATTTTGTATGTTTTATGTTGTTGCCTTTTGACAATTAAGCAATTTTATGGCAGGAATTTTACGAGTTCGAATGTACATTGATTTTTTAGGTATATTTTAAGTGGGCGAGTCAGCCTTTAGGATAAGATACATTAAATGATAGTAATTTTGAAAAGTATTTAATAATTTTTTGTTTGTCATGCAAAAGATTTACATTTAATTGCAATGGTTAAAACAGGAAAGTAGGAAACGTAAAAAATATATTCAGTTAAAGATTTTCTCAAACAAATTGTTTTCAAAATTAGCAAGGGATGTATTCTTACCGATGTACAGAAGCCAACTGCACATCAAGTTACACGGATCTGCCGAATTTCTTTGATAAATTTTCTACTTTATTCAATATAATACATGGCTTATGTGCTGGAGTCTGTACATAGCTCTTGAAAAAAAAATCGAAACAGACAAGACATAAAACCTCGATTAAGTAATTAAAGCATCCCCCACACGCAAAAATGAAACACGCCATCAATCAGACTTTCCAAAAGAAAGACATCCAAAGTGATTAGAAGACCACCTTTTTTTTCTTTTACACGCAAAACGTAATTGCGTGCGTACCTTTTGTGAGGAGTGACGTGCCTCTGTGAGGACTGACGACCCTCACAATCCGTACATTGTTGTTACTCATCGCATGACAGGCCAAATTAACACATCGTCCAATCTATGCCCCCTCCGAGGCTACGTATGTACACAAGAAAAGTTTTGTAATAAACGAATTAATGTACGGTACAATTATAATAGTACCTACCTGGCAGTTTTGGTAAATATTTGAATGTTGTTAATGTAACGAATTGGTCGTTATTAAATGCTATAATTTGGGATATTTAATTTTAATAATAAATAAGGTATTTTTTTAGCAAGTTGAGTCGATTTTATTTTTAGGACGTCACTGATCAATCTGAAATAGCTGTATTGCCCGATTGCCCCATGGTAAGCATGATAATTTTTCTTGCGTTTTTATTTACTACCATTAAGATTTTCATATTTCTTTCGTGTACCTGAAGAAAATGTAAAAATCTTAGTGAGCCATTAACGATACGGCCAATGCATTTTCGACATGACGTGACGATAGTAAAAAAAACATTTTGATTAGTTTTACTGTACTAATACTACTGTACCTGGGTACCTTTTCTAATCTGTGGATTTTCGAACTCATTTGAGGCACGAACGTTAAACTATCTGAAAGACTAACAATAAACACTTCGCTAATATCTTACAAAACTTTCTTAACAATGAAGATGACCAACCAATTAATTACGAAACTTCCAACAAATGACTACCAACACCATAACTCAACCACGTCATGAAACATACCACCGTGAGAAAACTTGCTTCGTAATGTTGGTAGTAGAAAATTTTGGTATCGCGTGCGCCAGGGGTACCTCACGCGATTTTCTTTGGTGATGAAAACGGTTCTTATGATTTAGTGGCACGCTCAGAATGGATGTTTTACTTATCTAAGAAAGGATTTGGGAGATGGATTTTTGCGTGGGATAGTAATTTGTTTTGTGTTTTCTGAGATATTTATTTTGCTGTGAAAAAATATCTTGTAACTCATAAAATATTAGGAAATATTTCGTTGAGATTTATGCCAGCTTAATAATGAAATTTTGGCTTAGAGGTTTCCGGGCCCAATTCTTGAAGACCCGTGTTAAAAAACTGACACCGTGTACCAAATGTGACGAAATAAATGACAGCACTAACAAACAGTAATAAAAAACACTGTGTGCACCTAGTGACGTCATTATTGCTCGGTCCTTGAAGTTATGTTAAAAAGAACCAAAACTATGAATGTCATCAAATAAAGCCAATAGGGATAGAAAAAAACAAAAAGTTTTTTATACATGTAAAGAAGAGGAAACAGCTTAATCTAAAAAAGTTATAAACAACAAAACGTTTACCTATAACCGTAGCACTAACTTTAAAGAAAGACAAAATCCTATACAGATTACGTAAAGATTTTCAATAAAAACCAAAAAAATCATTGTTTTGTTTATCTTATTATATTTGACACGAACTTTTACTTTTCCGTGAAAGGTAAAACGTTTCGAAGTTTGACCTTCTTACGCAAAGTAAAATTCATTGCATATTTTTAACGCTATATTCAAAAGGCCGAATATAGAAAAACTTTATCCCATTCTTCTCCTACTCATGCGTAAGACCCGTTTCCTAATATTCAACCTTCAGTCAATTTATTAAAGAGACTCGCTTTCATCACAGTATCCGTAGCATTATGTTTTCCTATTACTTTCATAATATTTATTTTACATGGTCGAACTACCTTTGTCAAAAACTGGACTTTATTTTTAACACTATAAAGTCCCTTTTCTGGTGAAGTATTAAGGTATATTCAGTACTGTTTCAAGTTGAGCGAGTCCATTTCTTTCGCCGCCCATAATAATGTTTGGCGATTTATCAAATCGCAATTTCGTAATAGATACCCGCTTGATGTGAAAGATGATAAGAAGTTATATATTGTCCCTTCAATTATGCTGAATTGAAACGGTCATTTGGTCAATTAAAATGTTTATTAATATATAGGGAAAAAAACTGCCATCGCCAACATGCATCGGCCAAGCATGGCGAGTACGGCTGAACCCCCCTTGGGGGAGACCTATGCCCAGCAGTGGGCGTCTAAAGGTTGACATGATGATGATGATGATGATGATGATAGGGAAAAAATTGATAATACTTAATTACTGCGACACGGTTGGCGCAGTGGCTGAGAGATCGACTGCTGCGCAGCGTGTTGCGGGTTCGATTCCCGCCCAGGGTAAACATTTGTGTGATGAGCACTTGTGTTTGCCTTGTGTCTGGGTGTTGTTTATCTATATATGTATGTATTTACAAAAAAAAAAAATGTATTTGTGTATGTATATGACAGCTGTCTGACACCCATAGTACAGGGTCTCCCTAGTTTGGGGTCAGATGGCCGTGTGTGAAAATGTCCCCACATATTATATTATTATTATTATTATATTATATTATAATTTATTTGTTTAGGTTTCGGAACAATTTACTTATGAAATATGCAATTGTTTTAGCAAAATTATATGATTTATTATTTTCAAGACATAAAGTTATTTGAACACGGATTTTCCGATTTTTTATTAAGGTATACACACTGATTTAATACAATTATCAGGCTATAAGAGAAAAGAGTCAAAACTGCCACAAAAATAGGAATAAAATCGAATAAATATCCGATTTCTATAACGTTGGTTTAATTGGTAACGGGCCATCAGAGACAGGACTATAACTGCCAATGAATACGTTATTGTATAATACACAATAATACATTGTACATAATCGTAGGCGGCTATATTTATACGCAATAATATCTTTTGTTATAACCTTTTGTGCCCGCTATCTGTTTTATCGCTACCTCTTTGTGCCAGAACAACTATCATTACACGAACAATATTTTTACCAACCGTCCCAAACTCTAAAGATTTAAGGTTGATTTTTGAGTAGTAGTACATTTTCAAGCTACAATTTCTTTTTGTTCTTCAGTGATACACCAAAGATGACAATAGATTTAAATGACTTTATTCCTGATGGTTTGTGTCCGGTACTGTCGCGTTAGAAGGCGTCCCAGTAATTTATGTTGGTCTTTTTAAAATTCGTGTTAGATGTTGTTGGTACAAGTGAAACAGATAGGGTCTAAGAATAATATTTGAATAATCGTGAGTCGGATCTCCGAGGGTTATTTTTGTTTGGCGATGACCTTAGCTTTTGTATTCACGGAAAGAGTGAATGTTGGGTTGTGCTGCGTGAGGTACGGGAGGTGTGCCTTTTTATTTTTAAGTTTTTTGTTTTTATTTGGGACTGAATTTACAAAAGACATTTCCATGTCAATCCGTGTGTGGCCGCTGCTGTGTTCACACAAAACGATTGGTTTTAGTCTGTAAATAACATGTATGGTTATATTTTCGATTAAAAAAAAACATTTAGTTTTAATTATGCAATTTTGTTGCACGCTTACGAATGAAGGTCTGTCAATCGTCTGAAAATTCTGTTTTCATTGCCAAATTAAAAGAAAACGTTTTGAATTATAGTTACTGCTGTGCCATCTAATATTTTTCACAGCTACACAGAACTTATTAAATAACTTAATAAAAAAATAACAAATGTTTATTTAATAATTTCTCTATAAATAGTGTATCTATGTCAGAAGAAAGAATAAAGTGAATACTTACCAAATAGAGAAGTATAAAAATATTATTGACATATATAATTATTATGTTATTTTTGGCGTCCATTCTGATTTAATTATATGTCTAAGTACATATATACCTAATTATTGTAAGAATTATTAACATAAAAATACACATGTAATAGTAACAATTATATTAGTGGGCTCTAAATTATATTTTACTATCCATTCTAAAATAATATCACGCTACGCTTTACTTCTTTATTCGTTGTTACCACGCGAAACTTTATAATTATTGTTTGTACAAGCAATTAAATGCAGTTTCCTTAATTTGTTATGTTTAATGAGGTTTCGTTTTGGAACAGAGTAATTACTTTTTAGTCGTACGTTACGGCGTCAGTTTTTGGGATTATTTGAATTTTAATGTTATTTCTCTAAATAGAATTATGGATTTCATATTTCCTATTGGAAATCTCAATAGAAGCGAGGAATAGTAGGTTTAATCACCATTAAAAATATAATATTGATAATTTTAATTTATGGTATCTATTTTTTATAATAATATAACCATACTGTTCTTGAATAAAAAAAATATCAATCAAAAAATCATGGAACCCGGTTTATTTATTTCAAAATAAGTAACATAATGTTCATCCGTAAAAGAAGAAATATATACTTACACAAATCCAATAGATCCATAAGAATACAACAAGTCCAATCACAAAGCCGTTCCACAACACAACACTAGCAAAAAAAAATTACCGGCGTTACGAATTTCCCGTAGGCGGATTTTCCGCCCAAGCGCGTGCACCCTCCCCAGCAGTGAAAACGGTACTGAGGGGAGGGATACCTTCGGCGGGACAGCTCCGGACTTCGGGAGGCTACAGACGCGCGCATCTGTACCTTAAGCTGTATACGTCATGTTAGTTAAGGAAGAGCCTTCATATGTTAGGTATCAGGTAGCCAGGATTCGAAAATGGAACAGCTGTATTAATTAAGAATTGCTTATGCCTGAATCAGGTTGAGGATTTAGTGGAATTGAGAGTTTGATTATAAGATACCGTTTTAGTTGTAGAAGGCTCGGTCTTTTGAGAATTTAATCGTCATAATTCAGTGTAAATGTTTCAATAAAAAGCTTTTAAATGGCAAGTTATAATGAAACAGGCACCAAGACTACATACACATAGCAGTTAAAGTATACGACTACCTATTAAAGTCTATAGGCGTTTTATGTACCGAAGAAACTATTACAATATAACAAAACAAATAAAACTAACAAGCCGCTATTATTACCCAATAAAAGAAAAACAAGAAAATATAATAAAAGCGAAACTAAGTTCAAGTACTAAGGCTTAAGCACTTAATTAATCGCCCGGACAAAATCAACGGAGCATAATTTTTATTGCTCTCTCAAAGATAAATGCGTACATTGTGTCACATGTCGACGGTGCGAGCAATATATTTCCCGGGCAAGGAAAAATTACGCACAATAAAAACTGGAGTTCACGAGAAATTAACGATGTTACCAGTTGACAGCAACTCAGCTTATCTGCGGCTTTTAATGGCCGGGGAAAGTAACGGAATAAGTGTAGGTTTAGGTTCCGTCACGGAAAATGATGCTTTAAAGTGTATATTTATTATTGATGACAGTGAGATTTGCCTTTGCGGGTCCACAGAGGTAAAATTATCTCTCAAAATAATCATAATCTCACATGCAGAAATACCTAAATCTAGAATAGCTTTACTAACTGCAGATCCGACCTGAGCCGGACTCGCCGCACATCGCGTTTAAACCAATCGCAAAAATTTTGTCAAGTGGTGTCATGAATAAATTTCTGTTGAAATAAATGACCATAGATAGGCGCGAAATTCAAAATTAGAATATTACATTCAACAATATCTGAATTCTAATGTGACCCTATTCTTATTTTTTGAATTATTGTAAAAATAACATAAACTGTTTTTATTTTCGGATATTCTGATCTATAACATGCATTAAAATCTGAAACGTTAGAGCTACTAGTTTCTTAGCCTCTAGATTTATATTTTTAAATAGTACTATTTAAAAATATATATCGACACCTGCAAGTAAGAACATGGTAACTCACTTTTTAAGACTTTCCAGGAGAGCGCGTCAAATATTGCAATAGTCCGTCTACGTGTATATGTTACAGTCAAAACTCTAAACCAGTCAAAACTACTTTTGACTGATTTCAGTCAAAACCCTTATTAAGATAAAATGCGTTTACGTTACATACAAAAACAAAAATATGAAACGTCCTTGTTATAAGAATCACTACAAAACAATAGTTTTAAAAGGGTCACAAAAAAAAACTACCAATCTAATAGGTTTCTAAATATTAAGGATACATTTATACTGTTCAAAAGTAGTTTTGACTGGTTAAGAGTTTTGACTGTGACAAATATAAAGTCCTAGTGTGAAATAAACTTAATATTGGTAATGAGTAAGGTCAAATCTTATAAATTAAGTGTTTAGTTGATGCAAAATACTGGTCCTTCTTTGTTTTTTTGTGAGTTATCATTAAATATTTTAACATGTCGTGATGGATGACTTAGTAATTCAGACATACCACTACATCACGTCAAAAATAAACTGGCTTTCGAAAAATAAACATCGTATGTCTGAGATACAATATCCAAAATATTACTTAATGTATTATGAATGGGCTGAATTGTGTTCATAATCAAAAATACAATTAAAATACACTTGGTGGACTTACAATTTTTTTACACTCTCTAAATCGCAAACGAAAAGACGTACAGACTCGTGAATTATATCAAAAGAAAGAGAATTTAATTTAAAATCGAGTTACAATGGAACCTTAATTTGGCTAAAAAGTGAGTTACCATGTTCTTTCTTGCAGGTATGGATATTATTACATTCTAATAATAATATTAACTGTTACCTGCAGGTAGTCATGAACACTGAGCAAAAGAAATACAAAAGTAATTTCGAAACAACGAAAATATTTTCCCGGCTTATAGTAACGTATCCTAAATCTGTTTCAGGTTTAATATCTCAACGTTTTCACATCACACCATTAACTGTTTTTCTTTTTTCCTAATGAAATGTTTTCCACCATTTTACTTCATTCTTTTATTTTTTCTTTTGAATTCTGTTTAGGCCATTAGTCTTAGATATTTTTAGCGACCACAATAAGAGGATTGTGTCCTTATAATAAAAGCTTGGATCCTTTTTATCAAACCGCGATATATACTGAAGGAATATTTTAAATGTGAAAGGTAAAACCTTTTAGATTACGTATTTCAGCACAGAGAAACAAGATAATTACGTAAAATGAATATGGTGATTTTTCAGTGAATATTTTTGCAGTAAACTGTAAATTGTGGTATGATGTACGATTCGAAGAAGGTGGCTTACTTTACTTTCGAAAGTAAAGTAAGCCAATCTGTAGTCACCAACATCGAGTAAGCTAGTGCAACAATAACTGCTCTATTACTAATTGTAAAAAAAACAGAATTATTACAATTACGAGAAAATCTTTTCAAAACAGTCTTACAACATTCCCAGAAAATTAAATAAATGTAAACCACACACCACGCTATCTACCAAAAAGCCTTTAATACTAATAATGTGGCAATGACACAAGCGATTTCCTTTAGAGCTCTCCTACCGTACTGAACACACTTTTGAAAAACACCTCATCGACCAACCCTACCAGACCTGTGATCATAGTTCATAATTCCTCCATTCTTTAGTAACTATGAACGAAAAGAGAGGAGGGGTAGGCCTTCTTAGGATGGACGTGAAATGAAAAGTGAGATACATGTGCCTCTTTAGACTATTAATCAATGTCCCCTAAAAGCCTCTGTGCTACACAAAAAATTAACGCAGTACAATTGTATGAGAGAGAACATTCTCATGTGGTCGTACCCATTGTTATACAGGCTTTTATCACACTATAGTTATGTATATTAACCGTTTTGCTGGCCCCTAATGGTCAGTCGTGGAGTGAAAACGGACAAGAGGTTACTTGCTTTGTACTATCGGTTTTTGTGAACTGCTTTCAGTATTTTGAAATTAGATTTATAGGTAGTCATTTGTTATCGCCTGGTTATGTCTAGTTCACTTGTACTGCAGACGGAAACAATGGTGAACAATAAGTTAGTTCCTACATAAATGAAAATAGAGAAATTGAAATATTATAGCTTTCATAAAGACATTCGACCATGTTAATGGTGGCTGTTCATTTTTTAAACAAAACCAAGACACCTCCACACCTACCTACCTTACCAATAAATCTACCAAACGTAACTTTGACATCCAACACATTCGAAGCGTATGATCAATGGCCTAGAAAAAAGGTAGCATCACAAAAGTATTCGATTTGAGTCGATTTTCAACCGACTTCAAAAAGAAGGAAGTTCTCAATTCGTCTGTATGTTGTTTTTTTTTTTTATTTTTGTATATTTGTTACGCGATTTCTCCGGCAAACGTAAAGCAATTGTAAAAACTTTTTTTTATGGATAGGGTACTCAGGGGTGGTCGCATATAAGTTTTATCGAAATTGATTCAGCATTTTTTGAAAAATCGACACTAATATAAAAAATATACATGACTGATATTTTAATTTTCTCCAACCTTGTACTTTCAATCTCTGTTTTGACTGTATTGCCGTGTGAGAAGGCGGTTGTCTTTTTTGTAAAAAAGGTTTTTTTAAAGTGAATATACAACTGGATATACATCTTAAAACATTATAGTTTATTTTAAACAAAATTAGCACCTATCACCCACTGATGTGAATAAAGCCAACAAATGAATAAGGTTTGCGAAACGGGAATTTAAATTATAAAAAAATCGATCGAATTTACGTTCATTTACTTCTTTCTCTAAACTTAAGTGCAGCAGCGGGACCATATTAATAAACTTTATTCTACCTTAGTAATGTTTATATGGAGTGCTACGATATATATATATTAATGTAAGAATATCCATTCATAAAATGAATGTACAATACGGAAACTTAGATTTAAAAATTTATCGAATTTACGTTACTTTTACTCTGCGAACTCGTGTTTCGCCCTCATTACAACTAAGTGCAGCAGCGAAACAATATGAATTACTTTATTCTTCCATAATAATGTTTCTAACGAGTGCTACGATATAATATCTTTATTGTTATTATCACCTAATTAAGAAGTAGCTTCAGCCCGCGACTTAGTTCCCGGTGTTTTTTTTTGGGTAATTTTAATCACAATCGGATTAAGAGTTAAGGAACGGTATAGAGTACAAACATGCAGACATTCATTTTTAATTATATAGATAGATACATATAAAAATCAAAACGTTTATTGCGAACTAAGTGTACAATTTTAACATGTTGTCGCGTTAAAAGCTAAAACAACGAACTATTGAAGATTCAACCTTTTCATTCGATATTATAGAGATCCACTTGCTTCAAACGGAGCGTCTGGACTACGATTCGACACCACAATGATTTAATCCATTTACCTAGTACCGACGCGGTACCGACCGATCTAGACTGTGTAACTGTCAAATATTTTGTTTCGTAAGAGAATTTTATTTTCCACTTTTTAGTGCCTCCTTGTCACCCAAATTCAATAAGGAACGGCAACACAGTTAAAATAGAGATTGAAAGTCCTACAAAGATGGAAAGATAGAAGAAACGAAGACGTCTTCTCGGTTTTTGTCGTTTTTTTCAAAAAGCGCTGAATAAATTTCTGTTTGTTGTACTTATACCGAAAACCGAATCAAAATCGGTTCAGCCAAACGGGAGATAATCGCGGACAGTCATACATACATACAAACATACGGGTCGAACTGATAACCTCCTTTTTTGAAGTCGGTCATAAAGGTATCTAGGTTACAATATGAGAATCGTAAGCGATCTAATCATAAAAATATGGTTTAATGATACCTCGTCCTTTACTAAGAACAGGTACTTAAATTAAACAAAGAGAGCTCGATTTGGGCTTTAATTATGCTAGGTAACTCGAAGCCCTTCTTTTAGTTCTAGCCATAGATCAGCTCATCAACTTTTAACTATCATTTTAGTCACAGAACCACTATTTTTACAACTATGCCATATATCAGTGGCGAGGCCCCCATACAACTCGATTCCTACCCGATTTCCGTTGAAATTTCGGAACGTTCACTACTCTACCACCTTTGGACACAATCGTTATAGTACCTACTATTGCCAGTTAAGCTTACCTTTTGCCACTGCCATACAGAATCTCGTTATTTATCCAGTTTCATTTTCACAAGTAAGCTATCACATCACGGTAAAATTATAACCGTCCAGTACTCAGGTTAAAATGCACAAAATATTCCACACAGCGCAAATAGTATGTAAACGGGTGCTTCATTTTGGATATAAAGTGAGTTGGAGTAAGCCCCACTCGGCGGTCGCAAGCCTATCCCCATTACGATGTCTGGCAGGACAACGCTGCCAGAAAACCGACGCTTTATACTACTGTATGTATACGAAAATATTTTAGGAAAAAATATTTAGAAAGTCGGCATTTTATGGTAATTTTTATCAAACCTATTGTATTTTGTAGGTAATTCACAAACAATGAGTTAGTTATGTTTAAGCCGAATTGAATAGGTGGCGAACCTATTGCCCTATGCCGCGGTCTAAATTCAGACTCATTGTTGGTTTTGAGAATTTTGCACATAATATGTAATATTATTTTTCATTTTGTAACAGCTTACTTTTACAATTCACTTTCATTCACTTTCAATTATTCAAATTCAAATTCATTTATTTGCGTAAATAAGGTACAGAATGTTCTTATAAAATAGTATGTTGATCTCTTATTCTGCCATTAATTTCAGCTTGCAAATTTTACATAATTATTATTATCTATAGAAAAATTAATTGGCTTGAATTGGGCATGCATTAAATAAATAAAGTATCAAATTAGAGTAAGGAGCCTTACTCTTAATTATGAAGACGTGGAGGAAATCCTGCTTACCGTAACTTGAATTTGATATGTGTAATGCACTCACATAGACACGTAACGAATTAATAGGGATATGTGACCCATTCAAATAACCATGCTCACACACGCACACACTCACTTACATTCGCTCACCATCACACATACACATACACCCACTCACACACACTCTCACGCACACACATACACGCACACACAAACACACGCACTTTACGCTTGTTTTTCTTCTTTTTAGTTTTTAAGGTACTTACCGCAATATTATTGTTGCTCATATTGTTAGTCTAGTAAGTCTAAATTTATGTTTACAACGGAAGAGCGAGGCTTTCCCAACACAAGTATCATTTGATTACTTTCTGGGAAGCCCCGGCAACTTACCTACTTGTAAAGATTTACTAAAATAAATAGTTTTTTTTTTTTTTTTTTTAAGAGACTCTGTAATTGATTTTATTACTTGAAAAGCTGCTAAAGGTGTGCTTCTATTCTTGCGAAAACCATTTTGTTCATCCTTTATAATTTGGTGTTTTTCAATGAAGCTTGCTAATTTGTTCTGGAATACTTTCTCAAAAATTTTAGAAAATATTGATATTTTTGCAACGGGCCTGTAATTGTCCATTAGTGTTTTATTTCCTTTTTTGTATAATGGTTTTACTATTGATCTCTTTAATATATCAGGAAATATTCCCTGTGCAAGTGAGAGGTTGATAACATATAAAAGAGGTTCCAGAAATATATTTATAGATAATTTTACAATGTCAGTACGAATTTCATCATAACCACACGCTTTCGAATCATTTAGGGACATAATGATCTTTTTTAAATCACTGCCGTCCAGTGGGTAGAGAAATATAGAATTGCTTATTGATTCGATATTTTCCATATGATTTAAGCTGGGATGGTCTGTATTATCTGGATTATTCATGGTGACAGAGTTAATAAAAAAAATATTAAAATGATTAGCAATAGAGTCAGGAGTTACATAATCGTTGTTGTCAATTGTAATTTTCGAAATGCATGTGTTCTTTAAATCTGTGTCGGTATGTTTTTTTATCAGATTCCATGCTGCTTTACACTTATTTTGAGCATTTTTCATGTAATTTGTATTATTGTGTTTTCGTGACGTCAAAATACATTTTTTCAATAAATAACAATAATTTTTATAAGCCTTTTTATGAGGTTCCGTATTTTTATGTTTTAATTTATAGTGGAAATTACTTTTATTTTTACAACTAACTTTTATTCCTTTAGTAAGCCAGTTTAATTTACTTAACGCTTTATTAGTAACTTTTACGCGAATAGTCGGAAAACACAAATTATAAAAGAATAAAAATGTATCGAAAAAATTACCGAATGCTTTCTTCGTTGAGGTTTCTTTAAATAATTCAACATCCGAAAAATAAAATCACAATCCGAAAAAGTTATCGAAGCAAAACATTAACGCATACGCGAGCGTTAATGTAAAAATACCGAATAAAAATGTTAATGGAAAACGTTCGTAAAGATAACAAAAGATTTATAATAACCAAACAGGCAAAATGGATTGGCTGTGGATGCTTTGATGAAGACTCGTTAAATGTAATTTTGCGTATAGTGAACTCGCTTGTATAATCTGATGGGCTAAAAAATGGCCTATCGGTTAGCGTACAACGACATTATTCCTGTGTTGATTTTGTATAGATAAATAAAACAGTAGGTATCTGCGTAAAATGCTATCAATGTTACAAGGTCTAATGCTAGAGTCTGTATGACATACAGAAGCTGAAGCCTGATTCTCTTTGTCTGTTTCTGATTCTACTTTACATGCTGCTAATTAATAATAATAATAATAATAATAATATGTAAGGACATTTTCACACACGGCCATCTGACCCCAAACTAGGGAGACCCTGTACTATGGGTGTCAGACAGCTGATATATACATACACAAATACATTTTTTTTTTTGTAAATACATACATAATTATATAGATAAACAACACCCAGACACAAAGCAAACATAAGTGCTCATCACACAAATGTTTACCCTGGGCGGGAATCGAACCCGCAACTCGCCGCGCAGCAGTCGATCGCTCAGCCACTGCGCCAACCGTGTCGTGTGTTGACAATGTTCTGACAGATTGTTTATCCTATTAGGTTGCTTTATTTTGCTAGGTTCATATCTTGATAGGTACAAGCAGACAGAATCAAAACTTGGTTTCATTAAATCCGAAAACAGACAAGTTTAAAAAAAGTTTGGAAATGTAAATTTTAAGCCCTTAGCACATTACAAAATCTACCGTCCCTGCATTACGTAACCTTCGCAAAATAACAAAAGCACATCAGCCGCCCCCTAAAACTTTCATCACAAAACGAAGGGTTTAACTAATTAATAAGGTGTACACTTGAAAACAGAACTCCGTCTGAAAGGAACAAACTTTGCAATACTCGCCTTTAATCCATCGCGGGCCATCGAAGCCTGAAAAAGTGTTGCCAACCGTTGAGAATTGGGATTACAGCTGTAAGCTGGAAATAATGCAGGCGAATATACTGCGCTCTGTCAATGTTTCGACGCGAGGATTTCCATTGTTAAATCGCTTTTAAATGATGTATGAGATACGATAAACGAAGTATGAAATATACTTTAATTTTACATCAGATTGACATTTTTCGATACAAAAATTTAAATACTCAAGTTGTAGTTACATTTCTTATGTAAGTCCTCCCTCTGACAGTCAATATTTCATGGTCAATGGTCATATCAATGGTCATAAACGTCAACATTATTTATAACTAACGCAATGAATTTGATTTATCTCAAATGATCTGAAAAATGCATTCAAATAAATGCACCACATGTAGTTTTGTTTCTTGTCCAATTACTTAAAAGTGAGTTTAGGCTACAAGAAAAAAAATACCCGGTAATTATTATTTATTGTCACAGAAAACCCCCCTTTTTGTTATGAACCAGAATAAAATTCTAATTTCCACACAACTATTAAAACAAAACCAATAACATTCCGAATGAACAAATTCACAACTCACTTTACACAAAAACATTTTATAATGTAAATTAAAACATTTAAAATTGTACAGTATATTACCACTCGCTCATCTCACGTCTGCAATTAAATTTTGAAACCCCCTGTTTATAAGTTTGGAGTACCACCTACACGTTGGAAGGTGAAAACTCGATACAAATTGCGTTAAAACGTAATTGAACTCGTTTCCCGTAAAAGTTTCCATCAGATTACGACGCAAATTCAATATTTAAGATTGATTTGGGCAGATGGCAGAAGGGCATCGTTTTTCGAAAAGGGCAAATGCGTTTATATGTGTGTATCACGTATCTTTTGGTTGGTTTCTAAGTCATTTTGGTCCTAACAAACAAACATTTTAAGAAAAGACTGGGTACAAGTTTAATTATTCATGAATATTACTTTTTTCAACGCATATATCTTTTCTACCTCAGTCAGGTTTTACGAGTTAGTAGAACTTTGCATCTTACTTTGTAAGAGAGACATATTTTGTTAGTTTGTTGCCTATATTTCTCTTTTCAGAAAAGCTCAAAAGATCGTCTGAGTATACGTTAATAATTCCGAATTAAGGAAAAGACGCTTTTCATAACGTTTTTCATACGACCTCCGTAAAAGATAACAGCTTAAAAATATAATACAGTATCAGCCTCATATTCTATTACAGGCTGTTTGGAGCCATTAAGGTCCTCATTTTAAAAGTATAATGTACCAAAAAATTCTCAGTCAATTAAGCATTCTGCTTGGGAAATAGTCGAGCCTTTGTTAACATTGTAAGCGAGACGAATGTAAAAGCATTTTTACGACATGACCCAAACCCTAAGAAAATGAAAGGAAAAATAAAAAGAATTTCATACTTAAACTTAGTGAAGTGAATCGTATAAGCATGCTTTTCGGAATCGAGCCAACTCGAATGCTAATTTAAAATCAGGACTTGGAAATCAGGCCAGTTTACATATTTAAAACGAATTGCTAAGTTCACTACTAACCCACACTAGAATTTCTTGTATGAGTATTTAGTACGTCCAGCACGCGTAGTCTACGGAAGAATAGACATACTGACAGGAAGAATAGACAAAATATACTGACTTGTCTATTCTTGTTGTCAGTATGCCTATTCTTCCGTAGACATAGCGTGGTCATGCTACGCGTGCTGTTCTATACAATTTAAGTTACTCACATACAGAAAATGTATATTTCCGATTAATATTTTTTTAGATACTCTCTTTTTATAAGCACCACATGTGACTGTTTCTAAAATACCCTAGGCTGACAAAATGTTAGTTTTTTCCTAATTGTGTTAATCTTAGTGTTTTAGGTAGTGTAGGTCGGCTTCTAACCATCAAATCAACTTTATGTCATTTTTAACTTAATTATACTTGCAGGAAACGGATATATCGAGTCACCTCAATGCTTTTTTCTCTCCGCTTCCCTACTTGAACTCGTGGAAATTTGCATGATATTACAGCTCATCTGCCTCGCGAGCCCTGTGTACAGCGGTAAACGATCCGCAACAGAAATTTGAATTTTTTCCTTTGAATTACTAAAGAATAAATTGCTAATTAGATCGACGGGAATCTTTTTTAAACTGATTTGGACTTAATGGTATCAAGCTCGTTATTTCAAGTTAAAAAATATTCTGTGTGGTTTTATTTTTTTGTGGAATGATTTGAACCTTATCTTAGAAACTCTTATTTTGTTTCTGGAATTTCAAAGTTTTATTTCTTTTGCCGCAACCTGCAAAACTTGTCAAATCAATTCCTGGAAAATAAAAAGTTTGAAACCAGGAAAGAGCCTCCGCTTTTCGCTCTAACCCTTGCACACACACAGAAAAACCTGTCCCTATATTGTATAGTTTCTGGCCACAAGCTTGCCAACTCCCTCGACAAATGAAGCGTGTCATCGCCGTTTATACTTCCCGACACCCACACATATACACACATTCTAATTCCCCATTCTTTTTGTGTGTAAACGCCCCGAAGCGTCCAATTTACAGAAAAAGAATCCCACAAACACAGTGTTTCCCGCTTCAGATCACACCATGCACTATTTGAATTTTCTGCCAAGGGAGGGTGGAATCAATTTAAATTTTAACTCACACTTAATACACCCTTGTTTGGTGTCTAAGTGGTGTGTTTGAGGCACCCTCTGTTTGGAACGAATAATAAGTTGGGAAGACAACGCTGGTGAAATAGTCCAAACGAAAATTCTTTGCCGTACTGCTGGTATTTGTTTTGTAGAGTTGTGGAAATAAGGATCTAAAGTACCTACATGGTTTTAAAACAAAGGCAGGAAATTTAGATACACCAAAAGAAGACGACGACGAATAATTAGTATGCTTTTACACATTATTGCCTTTCCAAACGATTTCGTCCTTCTGGTGAAGTAAAGAGATCGCACTGGCATCAGGGTGTTAATTAAATGCAAATACGTTTGACCCAGTCGACATAAAATCATTCTCTAAAACTTCTAATGCGGGCAGTACACCAAATCTGATATGCACTATGAGTTCATACACGTTACAATATAACCACATGTACCATTGACATACACAACCCTACACACCCATTCATTAGAGGTCCGCTATTTTGAATGCATTTAAACATCAACCCATTTTCTTGTTAAAAGATCGCTGGATATCAACGGGTGAAATGTACTCACTAAACTGTTATGTTGCTGGCATGCATTGCAATCAGCGACCAAATAAGCACAGTCCAAATGAAATTGTAGGCACAAGTAATTCTACTAGCATGGTTTGTAATCTCATCTTCTTAGATGACCTCTACGTTAATAAATCTAAGGTGTGTAAGTACTGAAAATGCCCGTTTACAGTTTTGGTGCATTTTGAACCGACCTTGGACTCAACGTTTACTGTATAATTATTCCAGAGACAGCACGCGGGTTCGATTCCCGCACGGAACAAAAATGTGTATGGCCTACAGATAGTTGTTCCGGGTCTGGCTGTTTGTGTATGTGAGTTTGTATATGTTTGTAAGGCGCACCCACGAAAAAAGAGAGATGGTTAACAAAACACTTACAATAAACAAGGCACGTTACGTACCTTAATTCTACATATATCTAATCTGTAAAAAAATTGTTTTTGTGAATTATGGTAAACAAAGGTTCAGAGTGAGCTTGACGGTTGTACGTTGTTTCATAGCCAATAGTTTTATAGAATTTCGGTTCACATAAAAAATTTCTAATAATTTCGTTTCATAGAATAATCAATACGCAGAATACTTATTTTCAAGATTTTCAAATCATTGATTTTTGTTTTACATAAAGTTTATTGTTAGATTAATCATATCATAGAATATCAAATCAAATATTCGTTATCCTTATATACAAACAATATTCGTTAAAAAATAATTCTACTTTTTGATAAGTTTGTTTAACAAAAAAATGTGATTAAAAATTCATTGAATTGTGTTTCTGTGAAATATTTTTCATTGAAGTAAATAGTCTTTGAAACAATAATAGTCGAAATAAAAATACGAGAACCAAATATTATGTTAAACATTTTCTGGGAAACGAAATACTATGAAATTTCGGACTTTTCGTTGCTTCGAAATTATCTTTAAATAGTTAGTCAATACAATTGCATTGCGTTTAGACAGCTCATATAAAGTATTTCAATTGACTGTGGTGTAAAAAACAGTATTGTTGGCTGCTTGTTTTTGATTGATAATTTTCAAATTTTTTATATTGTTTTCTGTTGGAACTCTGTCTGATTAAGTTGTGGATAACGGTGTTGGTTACGGAGTTAAATAAGGTTTATTATTAAGTTTTAACTGTATTATGCTATTCCGTAATTGTTTGTTATCCCAAAGAATAAAAAATAAAATATAAAAAAATTCTGTTTGCGAAACAAGGGGACACCGAGCTTGACGCTACGGCAGATGGGATTGACTCCCAACTACCGTCTATTCTGTAAAAATCTCATTCGGTGAATTTAGGTAAAGTCAGCTGACATCTCACTTAATACTGAGGATTGAAAGCTCACTTCAACTATATTCACTGAGGGTGATGATTGCGCAATAGCACTGCTAGTTATCATTTCTCACCAGTTATCTACTTAGAGGTATTGGCTTATAAACCATTTATTATTATCTACTTTATTTAATTAATAAAATTATTATAATCTAATATTAATAATTACAAAACGAAATATTTAAAAATTTGTAGGTCCACCACGCTACCGCGGTGGTCAGAGCTCCAGAGAGAGAAACCTCCTTATAATGCGGGCCGTGTCCAGAAGCACTACTTTATTCCAAAGACTATTTACTTCGATGAAACATTATTTCACAGAAACACAATACAATGATTTTTTAATCACATTTTTTTGGTTAACAAACATATCAAACAGTAGAATTATTTTTGAACGAATATTGTTAATTCAGTGTATTTTTCCATGGAATTTATTTTAAATAAATGTATGTAGATGGACGATAGCAAAAATAATGTCTTAAAAGTCAATATTTGTGCTACAAAAGTTATTGACAAAAACGAATCGCTGCGAAACCGACTCCACGTAGTCTTGTCTGCCTAGAATGTAATTTAAATTCGCGTAGGCGCGGAAACCATGCCTGCTGCATGTTGCATGATGCATGCTCGCTTGCATGCTGCATGCTTGCTTACACGCTGCATGCTTACTTGCACGCTGCATGCTTGCTTGCACGCTGCATGCTTGCTTGCACGCTGCATGCTTGTTTGCACGCCGCATGCTTGCTTGCATACTGAATAGTTGCTTGCAGGCTGCATGCTTGCTGGTATGCTGCATGCTTGCTTGCACGCACGCGCAGTAGGTTTGGTTAGAACTGAGACCCCCATTCTTGGTAATAATTTTTATATTAAATAAACAATATATGGATAAAGAATATTTGATTTGTTATTCCATGATATGATTATTCTAACATTAAACTTTATGTGAAACAAAAATCAACGATTTAAAAATCTTCAAAGTAAGTATTCTGCGTATTGATTATTATATGAAAGGAAATTGTAAGTATTTTTTTTATGAAACGAAATTTTATAAAACTATTAGCTATGAAACAACGTACAACCGGTTTTAAGACTAAGAATACACCTTATCTTTATTATTTTACACTCATTAATTTACTAACCACATAAACGTTTAATTGCTCGCTAATTGAGCCGATATAAAAACTTCACTCAACGCCACGCATTTTGATAAATACAATTAGTTTATGGAAGTTAAATTAATGTGGTTTCGTCGTACGAGTTAATTATTTGAACAAGAGAAATTGTTTCTGTGCCATTTATTTGAAGTATTTCTGTTTCATAGATTGGAGTCGTAATTGTGTTGTCTGGTGTAAATTTTTAGTGAAGTGGTATTGTTAGACAGTAATGCGTTATTGAATAATCTAAACTACACTGTTGGATTACATTTTTATAGTCGCGTTAAATAATAGGTATGCTTAAGAGCGTGTATTCGATTCGTGACGAAAACTTCACATTTTCGCGTTTTGCCCAGAACAATATCGTAATGATGTGAGCAGATTATTTAAAGACAATTACAGTTTTAGAAAGATTAAGTTTTGATTTAGGGACCTACAGAGTAAAAGTAAAATTTTAATTATGGTTTATTAAAGCGAAGACAATCCTTTCATAGCGTTTTTTCATACGAAAATATACGTCAGATTTAACTTTCAGGACGAATACAACCATTACAGTATTCCAAAATATTATGTTTTATACGTTTTTCCCACAGAATATACAGTCTTAAAGTCTACTACAGAGGCAAAATTACGAAAATATTACTATTATGTATCAAAAAACAATGTTGAAAAAGTACAAAACAATTTTTTTCACCAGTATTTGAATGAAAGCATGACTGATGTATTTATTTTATGAAAATAAAGGTTATGCTTAATGTACAGTACGCAAAAGAGATAAGTATCCATGTCGTCGGGAATAGTTGAAGATTTCTTAGAAACCAATGGGGGCTTTCAAATGAAATTTTATTAAATTATTGAACTGTTTATTCTCTATAAATTGTATTTTATTTTATTCATAAAAACCTATCGGTTTCTAAGTAAACTTCAACTGTTTCCGGCGACATGGATACTTATCTCCTTTGGTGACCGTACATACCTACATAATATTTTTCAGTCCGTTATATGAACTCATTTATTTTAGACAATTATTTTAAAAAGCACTGTAAAACATCGCGCGCTGTCGTTTGCCGATCAATTTCAATGATTCGTGCTTATTTCGTGCGTATTTTTTTTTCTGATGCTCACAAACAGACCATTGTATTGTACTAGTGTGTGTCAATGCTGCTACGCTGTTCTAGCCATCGTTTTGATTTTGAGTTGCGCTAAATCGAATACGCGGCCTTAAGGCTTGTTTCGCACGCACCACAACCACACCACATCGCAGCGTCAAAAAGTGGTTACGTGTAAATAGTGAAGCTGCGGCTTTTTGTAGCTGCGTAGTCGTACCGACAAAGTGGTCAATCTGAATTAAACTATTCATTTTATGAAGAACTAGCTGACCCGACAGACGTTGTCCTGTCCCTATCTACCTATTTACTTGCCTATCAACCTACCCTACATACTTTACCTACCCTACCTACCCTACCTACCCTACATACCCTACATACCCTACCTACCCTATCTACCCTACCTACACTAATTGCGCCAGTGCTTCAAAAATTGAAGAAACTAATTTGTCGTCAGTGGTGCCGATTCCCTTGTTCACAAACTAAACTAAAATTAGGCATTTGGCATCTCGCATCTCTTACTATCAGGCAGCTGAAGAAAAGGACGGCGACAGACAAGGACTAAGTTAGAGATGTCAAATTAGTTTTTTCCTTGAATTTAGCAAATTTGACGACACGGTTGGCGCAGTGGCTGAGCGATCGACTGCTGCGCAGCGTGTTGCGGGTTCGATTCCCGCCCAGGGTAAACATTTGTGAGATGAGCACTTGTGTTTGCCTTGTGTCTGTGTGTTGTTTATCTATATATGTATGTATTTACAAAAAAAAAATGTATTTGTGTATGTATATCAGCTGTCTGACACCCATAGTACAGGGTCTCCCTAGTTTGGGGTCAGATGGCCGTGTGTGAAAATGTCTCCACATATTATTATTATTATTATTATTATATTTTATATACTTTATGTATCTCGGGACCCAGAGGTCCCGGGCCTTTGTAAGGCGTACGAGGAGCCGATGCCAACTCGCAGAGGCCCCTTAGGTAGCTTTATATGAAATAAGACATCAACCGACGATTATCCCTGTATGCACTATGCAAGTGCACCCAAGGACAACCCCCGGTTGGTGCAGGACTATTACAGGACATGGAAACTAACAGTACTGGACTATGGGTATGGGTTGCTAAAGTGACTTTGTTACCTGGAACTATGAAGTGACTATGGCCCCTGCCGAATCAATGTTTGTATACATGGATAAAATAGCAGGGGCTGACTTGCACACTCAATAAATGGGCCCCCTGAAACAGTCGCTAGCACGAAGTGACGTAGCGACAAGGGGGCAACATATCTTGAGGTGCTAGAGGAGTGGAGAGGTATTCCACGGCTATCAGGACAATCCCGGAAGTACGGTCAAGATCCCTACCAGCGTCTTACTGGAATACTTCCTTACCCCGAGCACGAATGCTCTCGCGAGTTTCCACTCTAACCGGCCAATTAAGGCAAGATAGAGGTGGGAGCTCCGTTCCTCATCTCTGGCTTGCCCTTATTGAAAGGCAAGCCAGAGATGAGGAACAAGACTTCTCCCGGGAGATCAGGTCCGTGGGGTCGCTACTGCCCAACAGCTCGCCACAAGCTGCCCTGCGGGTTTATTAATTATTATTATTATTATTAATGTTTTTAATCAATACGTTCAGAAATGACAACTATAATTGTATGAACATTTTAGATCAACTTAAATTAACAGCTCTTATTAATATATGTCTCTTTCTTGTTTTATTGGAGAGAAAGAGATATAAATAGCTTAAAATTAGTTTAGTTCGTGCACAACAGAATTGGCACCAATGTATAGATTTTTGGTGAACAAATAATTACGTCATCTATGTTTTTTGTTGTTTTTGTTGATATTTTTATTGTTCCGCACAACTTACTTAGTTATTTCTTTCATATCCTTCTTCTCCTTACAATGGCAAACACAACAAAAAAATATTTGCGAAATTGGTCCAGCCGTTCACGAAGGGAAATAGGGATTCAATTTTAAATATATAGATAGATAATGCCCGACTACGTGTTTTGTTGTGGTGTGGTTGTGGTACATCTGAATAGACTTTTATAAGAAGAATACCTATATCCATGGAGCACTTCCCCCACATCCATTTCTGCTACAAAGCAGCGTTGCTGTGTTCCTGTTTTAAGGGTATGAGTGTTGGTGTACCTAATTACAAGCACATGAGACATTTGAACTTCGTTTCTGGAAAGGTAACGCATCTGCAAGACCTATAGTATTGCAGATATCATAGGCTGCGGTATAACATCAAGTGGCCGTCGGCTTGTTTGCCAAACAATGGCAAAAAAAAATTAAAAAAAACAAAAAACCCGACTGCGTGAAAAATTGTTAATATAAAAAATTAGGTAACTGAAAAAATAGAAATAAGTGATAATTTAAATATTTGGTTTTGAATCATCGTGGTTGACAGTGTTTACAAAGGAGGCATCAAGTTAAAGTTTTAGACACTTTCAAAGGATTTGATAACAAAATACATATTGCACATTTTTGTTACACAAATACCTACTAAGTAGTATGAGTTATAATAAAATGAAGGTTTCTTCAAAAAATATCCTACATCTCGCATTTCTTCCGTATCAACTTGATACATTCATCAAATCTCCTTGCAAAGGCGGGTAGGTATATAATTCGCTCGTTCAATTTACCATGGTAATTCGCCATTGAAGTGAGAATGGCCCATGAATGCAGGCGGAGGCGCTCTGCAATTGCCTTGAGTTGTTTAGCATAATACGGTCATACTGTTGTGTATAAAAGGCCGGGATCGAGAGGCGACTTAAATTACTACTGGAGAAAAACGTCGGAGGGAAATTCTGGAAAATTTTCTGGCTTTAATATTTTACATAAGTCAGGCTTAGTATATGGTTTTTTCTTAATGTTTCTTCGGCCATATGCAGAAGTGGAACACCGCAAAAAGATCAGTCTGAGTTCTCTTTTCCCGTAGACGATTAATAATTAGAACATTTAGGTATTCCAAATAACCCGTAAGTCTTGTGCTTTTTAATTAAAACTCAATTTTAATCTACATCTAATGGGATTCATCAACATCATGATGGTGTTTCAGTTTTTTGAATTGAACATAACTACGTCCCGCTGGGACTTGAAATGTTAGCTTCATTAGATGCAATTTAATAATGTCGTTTAGGATTGTTAGGCATTTTTGCTTACTTGCCATATTAGCTCCTTGACCTAAGTACCTCATTATTAAATTCTAGCATTCTCCACAAATAAGTCCCAAATGAACGCAGAAAACAGCCAACAATTCTCCCACAAGCCATAAGAATACAATTATAATAACAATGATATCATTTTGAGAAGCTAATGGCCACTTAAATGCCGTGTGCAGGTGCTCGACTATTTATTTATTCAGAATTTAACCCGTTAGACTGTGTGTGCAGTCACGAGTAATGTCGTGGGTGGAGCCTTGTTTTCATTATAGTCAAGTTCTGGTGTTTTCTTTTGCGTCATTATTAAAATTTACGCCCTCGCTTTTTATGGAGGAGACGGTTTTAAAGTTTGGTGTGAGTGTTATAAGGTTCAGTACAGACGGTAGGGCTAAAGACGTCTGCCTTGTTTTGAAAATTATTTTTACAATTAAGTAAATTAAAAGTAATATATACATCTGATGCTTGTCATATACATAGGTAATCAAATAAAATCAAATTCTTTACTTAGTAGTGTTAGTAATAGGTAAGGGTAGATATAAACAATCTTCAACTGATATGGATTCTTACCCAGTTATGCAGCAGTCTGTTAAGGAGGATATCAATATTGTAGTTAGTACCCAAGGTGATAAGATTTAACTCTAGGTTTCGGATTTTGCAAACAATGAACAGAAGTTTATTATTCTATGTATTGGATATAATTCAATTGCCAAAGCAATTAGTGAAGTTTTTTTTAAATCTTAAAATAAAGTATAGCACTAGAAATTCTCTTATATTCCGAATTGTGTTGGACTTCCTACATTCAAATAGAAACAACGATTTTATCGTATAAATCTTTTTTACCATTGGAAACAGTGAACCAATTCAAAGACGAACAGAAAAAAAAAACAGATATTCAAACGAATTTACGAGCTACACTATAAGTTAGCTGAAAGCGTTTTTGTCTCGTTCACACTTGTATTTCTGATCATTCCATTTATCGGATAGATCCGGTACATGGAACACTACTTCGCAGGTAAGTGTGTGAAGTGCCTTAGGATATATTGAAGTCCTGCTTTCTATAGACGGGCAGGAAAAACGATGCGATTTTATTTTCGAACTCTCTGTGGACGTTTTTAAAGTAGGTAAGTACGTAACTGTCAAATTTTAATAATACTGTTTGCGGTGTGGTTGGTTGAGACAGTGAGCAAGCCGATCAGCAATGCTTTTACGTACCTTAAATGTTTTGGTTATTTTACTCACATATAAGTAGTTTATGAGTAAATTGTTACTAATCCTTTGAGTCTTGATATTTAATCATGAATTTAAATATACCTCAGCCCTTTAGAGCTCAACTTCCTTGATTGCTAACTAGAATTTTGTTCAAGGCACACAAACCAACCAAAAAGTTTACAATTAGCTAAACTTATCTCCAAAACTTTTATTTTCCATGCTACGTGTCTCATTTGTATTAAATATCTGTCGCCCGTCTACATCGTTACCACAATCAACTTTATTTCGATAAGAGAAGCGTTCATTGAAAGCTGTTAGGCGATATAAGATCACGGAAAAGATAAATTTAAATTGCCTGACCAGTACCAACTATATAAAAAATGAGAAACGAAACTGTACAACTTTGTTAGATCTACTTATTTTTGGAATTAAGTTATTATTTAAACTTTTTTACTTTGTACAAGTCAAAGAAGCTATCATAGTGTTAATTAAGCAATGTTGTACTAGCTTTAATAAACCAACTAATGTGATAATGAATAATTCTTCCGGAAGAATTTCGGCCACGGTGCCTAATCTCAATACTCAATTCTTTATTGCATTCCACAATGTAGGCTTAGGTGGTAAACATTTGCCAAAAGAAACAATTATGGACCCTGTCGGGCACAGCAAAAGCACGAGGACTAATCGTTCAAAAATCTTATAATCTAACTTATCTTAAACATATTTTTGTTAATTTTATACTTCTACTAATTTTAAGGATTTATCATTCAAAATATCATTGACGCTGTAATAACATATGCTTATTAATAGCTTTTTTAATTTGGTTGAGAATAGATGGAGTTTTTTTTCTTCTCTTATTGACTCGGGCAACATATTATAATAATATATTTTCATTGACATAACCAGAGGGCTTGTTGAATGTATTTTTAAGCGGGATGTTAATAGGTTGAGTCGTGTTTTGTAACGGAGTGTGTATTGTGTTTGTATGTCTTCTCGTTTAGTGTAAAAGTCTGTTTGTGAGCGAATTTACATATTTCTAGTATATATATACAAGGAAGAGTTAGAATATTCAGATTTATAAAATGGGGTTTGCAACTATCCATCTGATGTATATTTACTAAGATACGGATAAGTTTCTTTTGAACTGTAAACAGTGTAAGCGCATCAGTACTGTATCCCCACATTAATATGCCGTAGCGAAGCCATGCATAAGCATAGGCGTAGTATGTAACCAGGGCAGTCTGCAAATTTGTGGTCTTTTTTACTTCTCGAAAAGCGTATAAAAATGCTGAAAGTCTAGATTTTATTTTTTGTACGTGTGATTTCAAATCTCAAGCAAAATCAGACTAGCCAAATACGCAGGAGATATTATAGCCCTTCCCTGACTTGCATAACCCGACCGGACGGTAATTTAATACGTCCAGGGATAGTCATGAGATAAGACGCAGGACCAACGATTTTACGCCACACCACCAACTTCCAGATTCCGAGCTACGATTAAAAAAATCCTAATGGACAAGCCCAAAAATACTACCCAATTGAACCCAGAACCGCACGGCTGGCTGTAATTTCTACTTCAATGTCTAGGGTGCGACCCGGAAACAGTATTAGGTTTCTCACTGTGGAGAATATAAACATAATTTATACTTTGTTCGTTTGTTTTTTTTTTGTTTGGAATCCGGAACTCATCATCATCATCATTTCAACCTTTAGACGCCCACTGCTGGGCATATGTGTCCCCCAAGGGGGGGTTCAGCCGTAATCGCCATGCTTGGCCAATGCATGTTGACTCATTGTGTGTGTGTTATGGTACTCAGAAGGACGCTGCTGCCCATCCTCTGATCAAGAACCATCTGTCGCCTTCTACGACACCCACGGGTAGGAAAGGGGTGGAGCTATTCTGGCACCACACGGCAAATCCGGAACTAAATATAAATAAAACAACTAACTAAATATACCGACTCTGAAAATTATTTTGGTTTTAGAAAGCTACATTATTCTAGGTATATACTAGGCGTAAAACAATTGACGCGCACGAAGTAGCGAACAAAATCTAGTACCATGTATGTCTAAAAAAGTTCAATTAATGAGCATTGAGTACACTACACATACCATTCGTAACATATTATTATCGATCTTCCCAGAAAACTCTTCTCATATAGTTAGGTCAAGGTTGTATATAATGTAGGCTGTCGTCTACGCGGCCTCAAGGGATTCTGTCTAAGTGGCTAGGATTACATGATTACTGGAGTAAGTAGATATTTAGCGGATCATATTATGTTAATATTACGTTGCTATTTTATTAATATGAGTTTATGTAAAGAGATATTTTGTGAAATACCTACATGTTACTGTTCTAAGTTATGTATGCTATTCAATTTACTCGACTGTGGCGGTGCCGAAAGTAAGGTATTTGTTTACTTATATTATAGGATCACTACAAACTTAAAAATAATAATAAATAGATAATAAGAATGGATTTACGTCATTAGTACAGATTCTCGTTCACAGGACCAATGTCTTTGCGGTCAAAACTTTAATGCAAAACCATTAAGGACATCCCACATTATGACAGCATGGCTGTGACGCAACAAATAATTTGCCATTCAAATCAAGGGTTTAAATCGGGTCTATTAATCGGTATCATTCTTTTTATACGGGCGCGTTCAGACGAGCGCGATTTTTTTCGGCTCGACACAGCGCGCGCGTCGCGTACGCATCGCTCCATGCTACACCTTTGCATTGTAAAGTTTAAAATACATAGATATATCGATATAACACGCTCTGCTCGGGCGCTGCGCGATCGCGAGGCGTGCGCGTATTTTATATCGATATATTTTATACTTTATATTGCAGAGGAGAAGCATTTAATTGCATTTATTTACAGTGGCTTTGTAAGTGCACATTTATCATAAACTTCTTTAAATTACGTGGATACAAGAAGATTTTTTCTCATATATTTGGAATCAAATGCAAGTTTTCCAAAAGTTAAAATATCGCGGAACTATGTAGTGACTTGCCAGTTTGTCAGATTGCCAGCGCATCTTGTTCTCTTGCCCACTTATTGTTTTCTTTTAGGACTAACTTAAGCCATCTTTAAACCTATTGTTCTAAGCCATGTATTTAATATAACAGCTTAAACCTCGGCTATAAAATAATGTCAAAATTGTAAAACATTGTTATTAAACTTTAAAGTCATAACATTTAAACTTCTCTTAACCGAAGATTAATACATTCATCAGTTACTGACGGCTCTCGGTTTACGTCGGAAAGCCGATTCATTATTCTGACGAAGACGTATCGACTTCGAATAATCCATGTAATTATTAGATTGGAAAATATATTTAGACGATTCCGATTTTGCTTTTGCAATCAATGTTTTCATATTTTAATTCTAGTCACCTGTAAGGCCTCGCAAGAGTACAAAAATCTAAAACAACCCGACTTACGAATTAGAAATACTCAATTATTTAATTTCAGGCTTTATTCATTTCAAGAAGGAGACCGGCAGCTTATAGGGCAGGTTGCCCAAGACCGAGTTGGTTGGCGACCTCTAGGGGAGGCCTACGTTTAGCAGTGGACGGCAGTAGGCTGATGTGATGATAATGATGATTCATAACGGATTCAAAATACTATGTAATTGAAATTATGCTTGTGTCGCATAAAAAAAATAAATATAGAATACGATTATCATCATCATCATCATTTCAGCTGAAAGACGTCCACTGCTGGACATAGGCCTCCCCCAAGTGTCGCAACATTGACCGGTCCCGTGCGACTCGCATCCAGCGGATCCTCGCAACCTTCACCAGGTCATCGGTCCACCTAGTGGGAAGCCTTCCAACGCAACGTCTTCCGGTTCGCGGTCGCTACTCCAGAACTTTCCGGCTCCATCGGCTATCCGTTCTCGTGCAATGTGCCCTGCCCACTGCCACTTAAGTTTGGCAATTCTTCGGGCTACGTCGATAACCTTGGTTCTCTTGCGGATGTCCTCATTTCTGATTTTATCACGCAAGGATACTCCGAGCATAACCCTCTCCGTTGCCCTTTGGGTAAGTTTAAGCCTTCTGATGAGCTCCATTGTGAGCGACCACGTTTCGGTCCCGTATGTAATCACTGGCACCACACACTGGTCGTAGACTTTCGTCTTAAGACACTACGGTAAGTTGAACGAGAAGATACTACGCAACTTCCCGAACGCTGCCCAGCCGAGTCGGATCGGTACGATTATCAGTTGCTTTGAAATCCATAATTAACTAGTCAATTGAGTTAGAAAATTAGTGACGTCACAGTATGCTGTTGCAATACAAATTCTATAGGAAATCGCATTTATAATCGCTTATAAAATGCCTGTCAATTGATTGGTGGGTGTCTGAGTGTTGTGAGAAATGAGCTCCGAGGCGGAAACTCGAGCTCCGAGTCGAAGCTACTGAGTCTTCAAAGCTCGAGCTCTGAGGGCTCATAAGTCTCAAAGCCTTGAAGGCTCAAGAGCCTTAAATGAAGGACTCGAGTCGAAGCTCGAGCTTTATTTATATGCCTGATAATATTAAAATGAAATATTTTTGGTTTAATGTGGCAAGTACACACGGCTACACATCAAGCTATACATTTCCAGTCAATGCTGATCTCGCATTGTATATTATTTCCGTACAATGCGCTGTCAGGTTATACTGGAAATGTATAGCTTGATGTGTAGCCGTGTGTACCTATAAAAAAAATGAAATAAAAAGACAGAAAAAAGAAAACTTTATTATACAATGAATGATTATTCGATTTTTAACCATGACGATAAGCACATTGATGCCTGGATATTTTTGTTGCTCAGCCTGTTTTTTTTTTTTGTTATTAAATTACCAGACTTACTTTCTTTTATTATTAGAACTAATACGCGGCTTTTTCGACACCATAGAAGATGCTGAAGCATCACTTTCTGTAAGCGAAGTATCAGTAGTATCAAACACGTTGTCTTCCGATGTTACATTATCTTCCTCATTCATTTTGTAAATCTAACAAACTTTCACCACTAAGAACTACGATGAAAACGTATTTTAAACCAGGCAAACTGCACACTGATTTTGACACGAATGGCGTATACAAGTAATTATTACAATAATATTAATAGTAATGTGGGTAGTTCTAATAACTAGCGATAACACTGGATCGACGCGTTTAGTTTCCGGAAAGGTACAAAATTATAATAAAAATATGTTATTATGTAGTGAAGTTAGTTTGTAAATTGTAAAAATATACATTATTTTAATAACATATTTGTTAGATTTATTTTGGAGCATAATGTTGTGTAGTGAGCCTTTAAAACAGAGCTCGAGTCGCGACTCGAGCCTCGGAACTAGGGTTCGAGACTGGGCTCGAGCCTTCGAAATAAGGCTTGAAACTGTAGCTCGAGGCTTCATAAGAGACTCGAGCCTTGAATGAGTCGAAGACTCGTGAGACTCGAGCCTTTTAACTACACACTGTCTACACCCGTATTTTGAATAAATCGATCTCAAAATTAAACCGAATCGAGTGCGTTTATATTCATTTGTGCATTGCAATAATATTTAAGTTGTTTCAGAATTTATATTTATAATTTATTCATATTCCGCTTAAGTTTTTTTTTAAGTTGAAGACCAATTCTAACGGGATTGAACAAGGATACTTACATATTAAACATTACGTAAAATAATCGTAAGTCACCTGAGAAACAGCTTTCACCTCCAAAACACTAGCCAAACAGACGCCAAATGATGTTATGTTTCTTATTGATAGTTAAGTAGAGACTCGACAGAGTACTGGAACAACTGAAAAAAAGAAAATAATTAAATTTCAATTAAAGTAAAAGTTAAAAATACACAGGAAAGGTTAATTTAATTAAGTTCAATGAAGTAAGTGTATAGCAGAATGAAAATATTGATTAATTCTACAAACATTTTAAATACTTAAATAAAAATAATATTTAGGAATACTTGAAATGACTCCTTTGCGCTGAAGAAAGCTTTCATGAGCTGTGTTTTCTGCCTCTTTTATTACTCAGTACGTTCTTTTTCTGGAGATAATAAACCGCTCATAAAGATCTCAAACATTTTCTTGTTTACACCTCTAATATATTCAAATAATCCTTAAAAACCAAACAATATTCTTGTCATAAAAGAACCATTGGACAAAACCAAAACCACATTTTTGTGTTTTCACCGTCAAAATATGAGCCCATAAATAAAGAAAACTAAGGTTCGTCGTAAAAAATCAAGATATAAAACAAGAAAATAAAATTCATGCCAAAGCTTTTCTTTTATCATGAGCCATTCCATATTATGAGTAAAATAAACCACAGTACGCACTGTGGCAGACAAAAAGCCTCCTTCATTAGTCCTCGAGAGAAATCTGCTTTTTTTTACTCGAAACGACAAAAGTTTCAGCCCTTAGAGTTTGCGTCTATAAATCACTTTAATTTATAGAGACGAAAGCGAGGAACACTTTCAAGTTTCGGAATTACGAGGTTCCTATTAAGGTTGACAAATGTTACTTTGGAACGACACACTGGAACCCTGGAAGTTGTTATATTAATTGGTTACTTTTAAAATTGACGCGGATTTGTTGAGCGACAAAGTTTAGGCATCAATTTTGGTTATAAATAGGCGTAGCTGTAATTATGATCGTTAATGTTACTGGGGTTTCGTAATTTTGTGAGAAAAATAATGACAACTTATTACCTTGAGAGAAAAAAGGATAAAATATTATGTCTGCTACTTAAAATATTTATAAATACTTGCTATTATCACTAATAAAATTCAATAACCAAATTGGGAGGCCCAAATACAGTCCAACAAAACTAGGTGAATAAGAAGAATTTGAAACACTTTTTTAGGAAATCTTTTGTTCAACAAAGGACTGTGGCAGCTTGTGTTGATCGATACTAATGGAATACTAAAACTTTTGCAACTCAAAGTAATTACAAAAATCTTTCCATCCAAAACAAAAATCATTTGCTCTCGGTTAATCGAAAAGTTGCAATTCACTTTTTTCCTCTCGAAAATGTCCTGAAACTCAAACAAATCAAGCAAAGCACTTAGAGCAAGCTTCGGTTTTTTACTCCGAAGACGTCAAACTTTAATTGTTCGCCGGTCTTGTTACGTTAACCTGATTCCAAGTTTCTTTTGTAAGAGCTCCAGGATCCATGTGTAATTTAAAAGTAGCAGCGTAGAGTACTTGTATGTTTCTTTTATTTACTTATGGAACCTTTATGCTTGTAATTTATAAATTAGGAGGTTGTAGCATATCCTATAGTAAAAACTCTTGAAGCGCAGTAGACATGGCAACTTACATGGATCATGGTCATGGAATATTCTAATTAGAAAGACTATCTTCGCTTCTTGGATCCGAAAACATATAGTCAGAATAACAAATATATGGTTCCTCGATCCAGACTTCCTTAATAACAATGAATAAATAAACAAAAATATCCTCATTCATATAACCTGAATGATCGTACATTACTTATCGTGCACTAATTATGACCGCGTTAGCCGGAGCAGACCGTGGGATGTTTCAATTTAACTTTTTGCCTCGCCCTCGGACCTCCCGTTGTATGGCTTGCGGCTCTTTACTCTCTAGTTTTGTTAGGGAACCGTTACACACGAACGGACTTGACAAGTTCAAATCGGAAAAGTTGTGGGGATCAAGAGTTTAAATGTCCATTTTCGTGTTTATCCTTTTTGAAGTAACAACATTGATATGTTCCAACTAGACCTAGACTAGACTCACTGGACTCTCTGTTCTAGATATTTGAATTCAGAAGTAATTTTAATGCATTTTAAACACACATTTGGAGCAGCTATTCGGTTTCTTGTATTGTTATGCACTCAACGTCAACTATAAAGAAAACTACTTGTGACTTAAACTATACTAGAAACAGACATACACTGACACTGTTCATAGGGAGACACCCACATTTATTTTAGAACTAAACGGAGAATTTTTACTCCGCACCGTCACCGCCATGCTGAAGCGATCAAATCTATCAAGTCCTTAACCCTTTAACGAGACGTAGGTACATTTTTTGCTCGTGCTTATGTTATGTTACATTTTACAAAGGCAAATATAATAGGAAGTCACGTCACGTGTTGACACTTTTTTGCGACATATTCACAGCTTTGTGCCTTAATTTTTTGTCTTATCTGTGACCCTATTGTCGTTGTAAATAATGTAAACCAGGCTAAAGTTGGTTGTTTGTTTACATAATGTATAGAGCAAGAGCAACATTGTATGGTAGAGCTCGTACATACATCTGTTTATTTAAATTGTATGTAGGGTCTTGTCGAAATAGAGATATGGTGTATGTACGTGTGATGTAAGCAAGGGTGTGTCAAACGTTATGATTATTCATAAGTTGCAGTACAACACTTGGTAACTCAGTTAGGCATGATGTTGTGACACAATTCAAAGGTTCCATAAGGAAAAGCAAGAATGAATGTTGTACTAGTTGAGTAATTCAATATCGAAAAATGTTAGTAACATTAGAATAAAGTTTAATATAGTAGTTGTTTTTCATAAAACCTGTAAAGAGAACTTCTTAAAAATCTCAGCAGACATCACGTAAAAAAAAAAGAAAACTCGCCTTTCCTATAGATAAATAGCATCATTAGAAGAATATCGCCAGTTACTTTTAATTGAGAACCGGAGTGAATTAGGTTCGTTTGATCCAGAGTAAAGAGATATATAATTAGTATCGTTAACTGCTACGGATGTAATTTGTAGCATAGGTCTACAGTTACTACGCCGTAGAGCGCGGCGTAGACGTCGTCGTAGAGGATAGATTCAATAGGGGATATTACTGCAATGTTCTGGCACCAGAGTGCAGCACTAGCATAATCCGTAAACAGTTTATAGACGAGTCGTTCAAAGCGTTAAATTCTGCCTTTAATTGAGTTCAAAATTGGGAAGTGTGTTATATTTTATACAATAATGTATCAGTGCTGTGTATTTTGATGAAGAAATGAAGGGAATTATTCATTTCCAAAAGAAGAAAATGTTCGAAACTTTGGGAAGCTGCTAAAAATCACTCTAATATATGTTCATGTTAAGTATTCAGGTGAGATAGTTGCATTTACAGAATAACGTTCACGTTTATCGTGTAAGACAACCAAAAATGATTTTATTTTGAGCATAACCTAGAATCCACTTTCAAATGGTCGTAGGACGCCATAATATGGTTAAAGTACAGTTAGGTAAGTAAGATTAATTAAAACTTTGATATATTTTCACAAAATACCTAATTATTACAATTAATAACATAATATAACAAGAATACGAGGTTATGATTTACGGAATGTGCTGGTGGTGCCCTCTGCGCCGAGTTTCGCGTAATGTTCCCTATTAATGATGAGTTGCAACAGTTATTTATGTAGGTACTGTGTGTTACACAATACTTAACGTTTTTATTCCTGTTCTTAGATTTTCATGATCGCACCTCAGAAGGTATTGTGCAACATACAAAAGCATAAACTCACGCCGTTTCTTTATGGGATTAGACAGTAAATAGGAACACGACCTGCTACGATCCTTGCTGATACTTTTGTGCAACATCGTTTTATACCACCTGTAGGCGACGACTAAATTGTTTATCGTTATGGTTGAAATTAAATAAAGCTTTTAAATCGAAATTAGTGCAAGGAAAATATTACATCATGGATAAGAAGTGCGCTGATGGAAAAGGTTATGCGCGAGATACAAAAAAAAATAACAAATATCAAAAATAAAAAGATCATGACGCTTACCTGTATACTACGCAGTTATAAAAATATAAAAACAAAAGGGTAGGTGTAGGGTAGGTGTAGGGTAGGTGTAGGGCAGGTGTAGGGTAGGTGTAGGGTAGGTGTAGGTAAATAGGCGGGTAAGTAGGTAGATCGGGACAGGACAACGTCTGTCGGGTCAGCTAGTAAGTAAATAAATGTTGAGTATGAGAATATTTTTAATATTCTACATTATTCGTTTTCAATGTAAGGCATCAAGTTCAGTAACATTTTTTTTTTAATATGATTTTATGATATGATTGATCTTTCACTGCATCGCGAAAGGTATATACAATTTTGGATCATAAGACTTAGAAAAAATGGTTATTCAAAAATCTATAACGCAATTTTATTTCTCGTTTTCCCATGTTATAAGGTTATTCTTGCAAGAAGCGCCGGCTTATTTCCTTGGCATAATTTTTCTCCCGGCTGCATATTGTCGAGGGCAGGTAATTCTATTTGCCAGCAAAAATCTTTAGTAAACATCTTTTCGGTTGGAAAAATTATGAACCAAGTCATCATTTGTTATTAAAACACTTTTCCTACAATTTACTACCAGCTAAAAACCCACTTGAACAATTTAAAACCCCATATTATCACCAATATTATGGGGTTTTAAATTATTTAAGCGGGTTTTTGGGTAAATTGGTAATCTCAATAATTCACAAATCTAATTCACTAACATTTTTTACAAGTTGATGAAATTGGAACTAGATAAAAATTACGGGAATTGGCGTTCTGATCCAGTTTCAAAAGATTTAAGTACCATATGAAATTATGTTCAGGTTCGTTTTGATTAGAACACCTGTGTTTTGCTTATCGTATCTAACTATGTAGTATTCCCCAAGGTGGCAAGGTGGGCAAGTGATTAATCATGTTTGACATGTTGACTCATGCTTGACAAATGCGGCCTATCTATAGAACAAATAGAAGTAACATTATTACATTTAATAAACAATGTTAAAAAAATAACATCGTCAATATTTTCTCTTGTTTTTTATTTATCTAGCGTAGGTAATTCGGTACTATAATCATTGACGATTTTTTTCCTAGCTTTCTTTTTCTTGATATACCTAAATGGCTTTCTTTTCAACACTTTCAAGAACATACTTAGATAACAACATTCCCCACATTTTAAATTATCTCATTTAATTAACGCATCAAACAATCTGCTCACGTCATAATCTCCATAATAAATCACATTCGATTATAAGCCTTTGTAAATTACCCCTGAACTCATACATCTATCGAAAATCACGTGCGCTGACGTAATTCAGTTAGGCGTGGAAATTGTACTCGGGTATTAGGAAATAATGTCATTAAAATACTGCTTACTACAGACTTGATTGATGCGAGTTCGTTTGTTCTTCATTACCGGTTTGAGATGACTGTAATGATGTTTCTGGGTAGTTCAATTTCGATTTGTTAGAGTGAGAAAATGATCCGAATGTAATGAAAACAGACGTAGATATAAAGAAAACAGATCTTAAAAATGACATATATACTTAACAAAAAGGAATTACCTTCTACTCTTTTTTTGTCCATCTTATCAATACAAAAAAAAAACAGGAAAGTCGATTTTCCCAAAGAGCTATTACATTATGTAAAGAAAACACATCAGTCACCGTTGTACCTACACTTTCTTACCCTTTCAGCAATATTAAATTGAAGAGAAAGAAACTTGCAACTCAAATGTATTAGTTCCCTTTTATGAAAGAAGTTTGGACCGTTTTGTTGTATTTTCTCTTTTTTTTATTTACCATTTTGTTTCGTACTTTATGTCTTTTTACGCAACTGTGGCAAACTTGCTGCTTATTAAATTATCTAAAAATAGTACAGAGTAGATTGTACAAATTAGATACGTAATGATGGATTATTTTTTATTTAGAATGTAGTTTATTCAATACAAATACAATCATGTCACAGAAAATTAAATATGACGAGCTGTGACGTCATATTATGTTTTCAAACTTGGGTGGAATTCAGCCTTTTATTTTGTATTTTTAGTACAATTCCTTAGAGAAAGGACGAGGTAGCTACCTTAGGCGTAAAACCTTAAGCGTCTTCAGCCCGTACTAATATTAAACCTGATGCTTGCTATCAAATAAAACCCACTTAGAGCTGACACTCTACAGTTTGCAAGCTTTATTTTCCTGGAGAAAATTCTTAAAATACGATGAATATTAAGGCGCTACCCCGACCAAAAGTGCGTTTTTTTTTGTTATTCGGGATCTATTAACTAATTAATTAAGAGAAACAAACTACATCTAAAAGCATATTATTAATGTTCAATATCCTATCATCACATTCCACGATCTTATTTTTTTTAATCCCCCTGTAAAAAAAAGACTAAAATCATTCAAAACATGTATCTTTTGCTAAAGTTGACGTGCTATTAATTTGAGAATTACACTAATAGATAGGTAACTTAAAAATCTTTATAATTCAAGTTTTATTTTATTTTAAAAGATCGTTTCTCTTTTTTTATAACAAAAAAAATCACAAAAATTGTGCGAATTTTGATTCTGCGGCAAAGAGGAAATGTATGGTCAAGGTTATTTGGTCAGGAAAGCGCCTTATGTTGTCAGATAAATGGTAGGTTAATGCATTATTATTATTTTATAAATTTAAAATTACGGTTTACCTATAATTTTTTTTTGTACATTATGAAGTGAAAAGTGCAAGGAACAGAATTTTTTACCGAAAGAATATTAATCTTATGGTTATGAACCGGTCAACCAAGACCAAAAAAATAACAAAGTAATCATTATGAAGATTACGTTGTTTTTCTTTTCAAGGATTTTTTTAAACATTTCTATAATTTATTCATCGTATCTGTTCAGGACCGCAAGTAAAATCATCATCTAATTTACATTGACCTTCGGCGCGCTGTCGTTTTTGCATCAAATTAGGCGGGCCGAGTAACGACACTTATTTCTCAATTTATATATTTACAGGCCAACTTAGCGGTTTGAGCGACGTAATTAGAAAACTTTTTTACGTCATAATCACGAATGGTTGCGTCAGAAATTTAGGTAAAATTCCTTAATAACGTTGAGAGAAAGTTTGTGATTTTAAATTGCAACGTTTACTGGGTTGTTGGTCATTTGCAAGTTATTTAGCCTTTCGAGTATTCGCTTTACTTTATTTAAGTTTTGTATGTAATTGATAGGTACTGTGAGGGATCGGAACTAATTACAATTAATCAAATACGTATTAGGATTATTCGGCTATTATTTTATGTAAGCTAACAATAATACAATTGACTGTGTCAGCCATCCGTATGTCAGTCCATGTGTCATAATAAAATCAAAACTATATTCTAAATCATACAAATATCGAATGATACCTATCTTTCTAGAAGAATCCAGAGTGTTCTATCGAAACTCTAACCTCTACATGAGCTACGGCATGAGTAAAAGAGACGAGTAGCTTTTATTCATTCATTTTGAACACTCTGCAAACTTATCCTACTAATGGTATTTCTAATTACAAAAATATCAAAACCTAAAACCTACCTGTGTGGGTAACATTGGGTCTGCCTCTCTTGAGGTGGCCTAACTCATGACGTACGACGTTGTAACATTTACATGGAATAAGAATCAATACAATAGATGCCACCGTGCATCAGCTCAAATACAACGACATCATGTTTAAAAGAAGAATCCAGAGTATTCTATCGAAACTCTACAGTACGTACTGTCGGTGTATTTCTAAATTCAAATTGAAAATAAATGCTAGATTATTTAATTTGACTTAGTCTCAGACTTAAAATGGATAAAAAATTATCAATTGTTTGCCCTATGTTGAATCGAACAAAGAAAAATATATCCAAGAATCAAAGAAATGCAAACAAACATAACACAAAACAAACAAAATTAATAACAATTTGCCCTAAAAAAACCCAATTTATATTTACAATTTGGTAAATTGCACAGCGAGCTATTAATATCAACCGGGACCTTCGGTGCAAGAAGTAATCGGTAATATGATAAATCTCTCCCCCTCGTTCTAACTTACGCATACTTGAAGCAATTTCCCCAAAAAAATTGAATTAATTTTTGCCTAACAATCGAAGGCAACATCAATATTAATGAGCAGAGCTTTTTGCTCATTTATTCGTATGACGTATGTGGTATTAAGTAACATTGAAATTTAGTCAGTGATTGTTTTTTTTATGTTTTGCTTTGTGGATGGATAAAAATATATTTGTGTCCGTGATATTATAACATCAAAGATTTTTACTCATTAAAATAATTGATTTGTAAGTATATACAATACTAGCTGACCCGACAGACGTTGTCCTGTCCCGATCGACCTAATGGGGGATGAAAAAGGGGTGAAAAAAGGGGATGAAAAATAGATGTTGGCCTATTCTCAGACCTACCCAATATGCACAAAAAATTTCATCAGAATCGGTCAAACCGTTTCGGAGCAGTACGGGAACGAAAACTGTGACACGAGAATTTTATATATTAGATTTAAACAAATAATAAAAAAGAAAACCTATAACTATTAAATTAAAAAGTAATACGATAAGGAATCAAAAAATTAAAAAAAATGTGCCCAAGAGACAAGCGGCATTGCCACGTTGGATGACAATGCTTAACCTCTGACCAAGGTAAGAGGCAGCTCCTGAATCACGAGAAGCGTCAACCAACCGATTGGATATTAAAAAAAGTATTTTCATTAAAAAGAAAACCGACTTCAAAAACTAAATGTAATAAATAACTTTAGCACAGAACACACATCACTTTAGTTTCGTAAGTCGGTGGCGGTGGCTTTGTTGTGTTTGTTATTTTGTATTGCCATTGACTTCCGAAACTAAAGTAATGTATGGTCTGTGCTAAAGTTTTTTATCACTTTTTAGTTTTGATGTCGGTTTTCTTTTTTTTAATATTCTTTTTAGTATTGACTTAACATCCAAATTCATAAAATGTCTTCGAATCGATGCTCACAAATAATAGTACATTGTATGATGCACATTAAAAACTGGTAATTACAACTGATAACTACGTAATCCCACGTATCAACAATTGTGAATCTACAACAGTACAATCGGGATCCCAGACTCCCCAAACTCAACATTTAGTATTACAACTCTTATCTCCCGTGGACACGTGCCATATACGTCGATACAAGCTTAATCCATCACCCCAAACTCTTTGATGGTATAACACAATGGGGGATATTTTTAGTTTCCCCAACGAGATAAAAGTTTGCGTCGCGCGACCGACACAGACGGATAGATTGGCAGTGTTGTACAAACAATGATGGTGGTTGAAAAATATGTTACTAGATTAGTAGTGAAGAGTCAGATTCGTTCTACCTTACACGAAATATTTGAAAGTACTTATTAAATAAAGGACTTTCATAAAAAAAAAACATGATGTTTAAAAAAAGACGATATTTACGTCTTCGGTTACGTTTTTCATTTTTAGTTATAAATACCTATAAATATATATATGTATCTTCATATAATAAATGTACTATTGCGTTGAATTTTTTGGGACAAATAACAAAACAGCCGTGATGATATTCAGAACCCCTTGTTCTCAACCCCACGAAAATATTAAAACTTGATAAATTAGAAGCATCGAAAAATCATTTTAGTTACGCCTAAGGCCAAATTCACCCTTAGACTGTAAAAACCTTTAATAATAAAGATAACAAGAACATATAAATCCATAATTTATCGGATGCTCAATAATTAAGATAAAAAAAAGTATTTTTTGCGTTTGACGTGGAAGTAACATGTTCACTGAAAATTGGGGTCATTGAAATTGGGGACATAAAAATTACCTAGGTCCCGTAAAGTTACGTAATGCAATGCATTACACATTTCTTGTTTCCTCACTAAACGTTATAGATACCGCGGATAACCGTCGCAAAGCAATGTTTTTATTATTTGATTCCATTGGGGTGGAAACAGAGGGTGTCCTGTGTCACATTGACCGTCTCATGTCTGTCTATTAGGGTACATAAACGCCAATGGGTATCGTAATGGGTGGTTTGAAAGACGTGCATGTGAATATTTGAAGGTTATTTAGTTAAGAATGTTACTAAACTTTGATTATATTGACAAGATGTTAATAATTTATTTATTTGATTATATATTTACTATCTGATGTAATCCCAATGCAAGAAAAGAACTTTCTCACACTGAGAGGGAAACAATTTTCTTATATTAAACTAACTTCTACCCGCGGCTTGGTCCGCGTAGACTTGTGAATTAATTTATCACACGGAAATATAAATACCGAATATAAAAATGACTGTGAAAGAACACACATCCATCAATCCGTCCATTCATGAGGATGAATGAACGGATTGATGTTTGTTACCTAGACTACTATTATAAATGCCAAAGTTTGTGAGCACAAACTTTGACATTTCATTTTTTTCTTTCATCTTACTTTGTATTCGGTAAGTTTATGTATTTATTTGCCCAAAAAGTCTAGTATCGTAAGTACGATCTTTTGCAGAATATTGTCGTGTCACTTGATAAGATTTGCTTCAGGCGTTTGTCCCAAACAAAAGTAGATATTTGGGCTGAACTGACAGCTCAGTTTGTTCTCGACTACTAATGTCGCTCTCGAGACGTCTCAGACATTTATATCTGCGATGGCCGACTACGTAACGAAGGGGTTAAGGCGTGACGCGCAGTGGGAAGGTAAGAAATTAAAATGTAGTTTTATAGTTGCGTCGTATTAGCATGGCCATAGCAGTTAATCCTTTTCTTAATATCTATTCGTAGGTAGAAAACTGAACAAAAACTATTTATCGTTTCTCGTTTGTATATTATTTTGACGAAAACGAAAAATCTCAATTTAGGACGTTAACGATCTTTGTGGTTTTGAAATGATGAATGCTACAAAATGTACACAAAAACGACTTTACAATACTCTCTATCTGTCTACCGTAGGTATTAAACTCGAATAAACAAATTGTGTTTGGACAAAAATACAAACCTGAGCCAGAAATAGAGCCGATCGGGTGTACTATGTCATTTATGGTGACATTTTTATAAGAACTTGAAGAGAAATATCTGAATATTTAGGTACTTAAGTGTTGAGTATATAATATAGTAGGTAAACTCAACAAAAAATTGTTATCTTTTGACCGTCAAAAAAAAAAACAATTAAATACAAGAACAGCCCTTAATCATTCCGTTTAGACGTGTGTAAGTCCAAATTGATCCCAAACTGTGCATACATTTTCAGGCCTAAAGTGCCCAGTATCCGGGGCACTTAGGAGAGCGTATCAAACCGCGGCCCGGGGCTGGCGCATATAACTGAACGGGGCCACGTGACCAGCCTCCCAACACCCAGAGAAATGGTTGGAACTAGTCTCGCCATCATTCTATTACTCCGATCAAGTTGGTTGTATACACTTGGTGGAATTATTAGGTTTTATTTTGCACTGTTGACAATTTAAAAGTGTGAATTTCTTGTAGGTTTCATAATTTTAATCACCTTCTTGTCATATGTAAGATAAGTGGTCAAGCCAAGCAGCAATGTTATTGTAATATGATGGTGTGGTTCGCACACAAATCGCGAATATTGAGGTTTTTTAAACCAAACCCAAGGAGCAATAAAATACTTGTGTTTTATTTCTAAAAAACGAACCACATGATAGAAAGATACTGTTTAATGCTCTTAATATCACACCTAAGTAGTAGGACATCTAAGTAGATAAGCTGTATGTGTGCAAACTGTGTATTTATATGACACCTGCTAAGTACATTTTAGAAAAGCCAATACCATACGTAAAATACGCGCATACGACACCAAGCCAGTGCCGATAGAAAACTTGTCTGGCTCTAAACACTAACAACCTTTCTAATCCAAACCTGATAATCACCAAACTTCAGCAACCTTTTTAAACAACAAACCAGCTACCTGTACCAATATTTTTTAACTAAACTTGGCACGGGCGGGCATAATCCTAAGTAAGATTAACGGTCGAGGCGGCGAGGGCAGTAATTACAGACATTATTGGCAATCGATGGGATCCGCAGATTTAGTACGCCGACTTACGACCACGAGATTTGGCGAAATACTCGTACCTCCTGCAGCTGGTTTAGATTGTATTTTGTATTGAGTAGAGTAAATTATTTAATTACACTACTTATCAAAGGATATAATTAAGTTATTAATTATTATTTTAAGGCTTGTATACATGCCAATAACCTTGAGCATTTGGCCCGCACTGAATTTGTGGACGAGTGCGAGGGTGATGTAGACGCAGTCTTTTATCGGACGCATTTTTAATTTATTGTAATAACAATAATACATATTTGTAAAAAGTAACAAAACCAAATCATTTTTCTATTGCAAAGCAGTGGATATTTTTTTTTATACTCTTTTGATAAGAAATTAAGGAGTAAAATGGTTTCATCTCAATGATTTGGAGGTGATTTGTCATTTTTTTTTCTTATTGTGTGATACCGATAGAAAAATTGTGGCTAAACCAAATTACGTATCATATAAGTATATCATGTAGATTAGTAACAATTTTTTTCAGATGTAATTTCTCTGTAAATGCCGACGAAAAGTTCCTTCATCTGCATGCTTCTTTCAAGCTTTATTCGAGAGAGCAGCCTTAAAGTACACGTTTTTGTTTAATTTTAACAATTTGACCTCTACTCTTAGACATAAACTTCGCAAAATAATAGCCAAAACTCAAAGTTAGTCATTGTCATCGTATTTACAAGAATACGCAGAAATACGCTTCACAATTCTCAACCCCAGCGCATACCTAGGAAGATCACGCTCTGCATGCTTTGGGGTCCTGCATTTGATTTATATAGCTGAAAATTAAGGAACATGCGGTAGTTGGTTTGTGAATCTCTAGACTTCGCTTCGTACCACTTTCAACATTTCAAGAACTCGACACATAACTACATGCACATTATCATCAGTAAAGTCAAAATCATCACATTAATAAATCTCACTATCAGCATATTATACCACACAATGTTCTTACGTAAAACATTTGGTCCTTTCAAGACACTACCGTAACCAAAATGTACAATTTCCTACAAAACCGCCATAATACGAATGCAGATTCATAAATCATTGGGCCATCACATTATTCTTGACCAGTATTCGTGACCACGTTTGGTACGACACTTTATCTTGCCACAAAAGCGGGTAGGAATTATTCTGCCCGCATCCCGGGCTGACGACAACCTTCACGGGCAAGTGGGCAGAGACTAGAACTGCCAAGTCTGGTGTGAGGAAATCTGGGATTTAGACGGATAAGGGACCAAATATATGAATAATTTTAATACCTATAAACCTGGAAAAGATTATACCGCTGTGATATATTGCTCCGTTGAAAATATTACAACGAGTTTCTGAAATTAACTTTGTCGTAAAAATAATACTGGAGCTATTTGCTATAAAGAATATCACTTTATAATCATAGTATTTTACTGTTGAAACACCAAGTAATAAATAATACTCGTAGATTTAGGAATCACCAAAAAAACCATAACTTTTACTAAACACTATTCGACCTGTCTACGAGATTAGTAGCGCAGTCAAGGAACTATCACCTACCGTTAACACAGAGCTCTTATCTTTGCTGACAATTAACTTGAGCCTTTGAATAGACGTTATCCTTTGACAAATCATCCAATCTATCTCTGTACATAATATTATATAGGTACCTAATATAGAATATCCTCGGCAGTAAGAAACTCTTTGAGAAAAAGTCATAAAAATATCTGATTAGTTCCTTTTATAAAGAGGTTAAATAAAAAACAGGTAACTGAAACATAAAAGCTTCACAAGCGGTAGGTGTTGCTAAATAAAGAAAAAAAAAGCTTTCTTGTTTGCGTTCACTAAAGACAATCCTTTTCTTAAATTTATTTGTAGTTTTCAAATGTTTAGCTACAACCTAGATTCGTACAACACTCTTTTAAAATATAAAACTGATAATCATTAACGTCCTGTTTTATTTGGAACTACCGTCTGCTCGCGACTTCATCTGTGTAGGTTTCATAGTTAAGCTCAATTCTAAATTATCCCACGGGAACAAAAACGTGATATAAATTACCCTGTGCGCCTAGATAAATATATGTGCGTGCCATAGCTAATTCCGTTCAGCCGGTCCGTGAGCGTGAAAGAGTACCTAACAAACCTCCTCACAAACTTTTGCGTTTGTGTAACTTGTCGAAGATTATTTGTTATTCGAGATGTTAAAAAACTATACAACAATAAAATTGAAAACATGTAGATAGATTGTCGAGGAAACATTCAGGAAGGCCTCTATCAAAAATCGACTCTTCAGAAGTTGAACTTCGCAACATGTCAAATTCACCATGATAAGCGTCGAGCAAAAACGCAGGAAGGCACTATCTAACAACTTTTCCGCCCCATTGGCACACCCCACGAGAAGACACGATGATGCGTGAAGAATGGAACCCCTCGACTCACAGGTATTAACTTTGAGATGAGATTTAAAAGCTTCTAACATTCATACATGTCAAGCAGTGAAATTTTAAAAAGTTTAAGAGGATTGCCCGGCGGCGCGACCCCTTTCATACAAAAGTAGTATGTTATTCAAAACTTCATACAAAATTAAAAAAAAACATGATTATCATTTTCAAATCAGGTTATTTGACAGGAAACTGACTGATAACAACTTTATTTAACTATCATTTTATTCAGTTTGATTACCTACTTATTGACGGAAATATGACTAGACTACGAGAGAGGACGTTCTCGCGTTAATTTGTATGACAACAGAACTGTTAAATAAAGTTCAAAATGGACCACCATCCTTTATAATCTATGTGAAATTGCGTAAAAATATACTTTTTTGTACACGAAGTCGTTTATCATATTTTATTAAAAAGCTTTTTTGTATCTTAGTCTTTAAGTAGAACATGAATTTATCACGCTATTACCCAAATTACTTGCCCTAAGTAAATTCTATTCCTATTTTTCACGAGGCGTTTTAACGAGAATTACTTTGCCTGTCCATTAGCTGTTTCACTCTTCGAAACTAAGTATAGTATCTATTGTGTTTTATTTTAAGAAAAACGAATAATTTATTATTTGGTTATAATCCCCAAAAAAACCCAAACCATAAGTAAATATTTTTGGGACTAAAGAATATTAAATGAAGGACCTATGAATTCTCACAAAATTTTGATGCGTTAAAAATTGGTCCTTCCAGACGGAAAGCCCACCAATTTATCCTTTTCTCAGGAACTTCGTGAATAATACTAAGAAATTGTTCCAAAAGAGGTTCAAATACTTAGCATAAATCACGGCTGTAATCACAGAATCCCATTAGTTGCATGTCCGAATGTCCTTTCTAGCTTCCAGCTCGAACAAGAGGTTTTTCCTATCTAAAGCGTTGCTGGCAGACTGCCAGATATCGAGCTTCGAACCCTTATTTATAGCCAGTTAATAATTTGTTTCAATTTTTATGTTCAGAGAGCGATGCAATACTCGTAAGTCTCGTTTGCTTCTGATATACATCTGTTTCTTCAGTTTATTATTTTTTGTTGAGCTGCTATTGTTTGGATATCTATATATAATATTCAGTTCAAAGTTTTAGAAATGTTTACCGGCCTTTTTTTCTGTAGCTGGTTATAGCCAGCGGTTGCTTAGATACCACTGTGATCATTAATTGATTGAGAATTGGTTTTCTCGGCCGATATCGGTGGAACTTAGCTAGAAGTATGAATCTTGTACGACATGTTTCACTAGTCAGAAACCTTTTTCTTCTTCAGTTCAGAAAATGAATATGGATGATAATGCCAAAGAACATTGTAACACATTGTCGAACAAGTTTACGGAAAGTACGTCAATAACGCTGACCACCACGATTAATCAAGTTTCTAAAACTATGAAACAAGCTAAATCCCAGTCATTATGAACATAGTACACAACGATCGTATTCAAATTACTAGTTACGGTACTGCAGAACGTTCGGTACGTGCTCAGTATTTCAGAGTTCGTCCGATAAATCAAATTCTTGTAATGAAACGTCCGAATTTAACCGATTCGGTGCTCACTAACGTGGTTTAACAAGTTTCAGTGTATTTTATTCGGGCACTGTGGACTAGAAATTAGAATAGTTCGATTGGGTGGTTGTTAGTGTTATGCTGAGCATTTTTATTCCGAAAGAGAAGAATATTAGGCAAGCGTGTTCCAACTTAGGCCGCATTATCACTTACGATCAGGTGAATTGCGGTCAAACGCAAGCCTATTTAATAGTAAAAAAAAAAAAAAAATATTTACGAATATCATCATTTGCATGAATTCTGTTTAATTTAGGTATGTACCTATCTACGTCTTTTATGAATTGAAAAACAAAAATTTGTTCTTCAGTGATTTTCTGTGAGCTTATTTTTATAAAGTAATACTATTCTTATGAAATAGTACGTCCGGGCTTTAAATAAGGCTAAACAAATCAAAATCATTCCTTTATTAAAAAAAAATAACAGTAGAACATAAAGGAATGATTAACAGACACATAAATAAAAATCTGAAACCCCGTAAAATAAATATTTTTCCAATTACTTCGTACAATCAGACATACGAGGATATAAAACGCGAGTACCTACTTGTATAATATATACTCGCGTTTTAATAATAATTTTAAAGTCTACGAATCGTATGCCTGGAGCGAATTAACGACGGTATGTATGTAGGTTGTATTCGGATTGTGTAGCGCTAATGGAAAACAGTTGTGAACCAATCAATATGTACCTGTTTTGTGCAGATTACAACGCTTCTACGGTATAGGTATTATTATGTTGCCATGAGATGTTTAAAGGGTGGATTATTTATAACTAGTATAACATTTCCCGCGACTTGGCCTGTGTAGATTTTGTACCTACTTCCCCTAAAAATACAACACCCCGCTAGGCTCCTATTGAGGGGTAGGTAAAAAATAATAACATTTTTTTATTTTTTATTTTTAATCATTATTTTGTGCCCAGTTGATTAGTTCAAAAAATAAGATTTTACTCACAACTCCCCTTTGGGGTTGAATTTCCAACACCTTCAACAGTTTTAATTTAAACATTTTGACATCAATAGCTTCAACGGTTTCTGTACAAAATGTTTTCCCTTATTGCCCCTTCAAATTTATTTAATTAATTAAAACAATGTAGGCACGTACTCGGATATCTATGGTACGTACGTATTTTTTTTTTCTCAATGAAATGTTAAGTTTTACATCTATTCTGTAGCTTTAACGGATTCGATTTTCCATATAACAGTATTCACCCCTTCTCACATACTGAAACATGTATTTTGTATGTTTAGTTGTAAAGCTGAATATACCAATTGTCAAGTTTGTAACTTAAAAAATAATAGGTTTTAGTCCTTCTCCTGGAATGGAAATCAAAATGTCTTCTGACTTAGACTTTCTTCCTAAATGGAAGCCAGTGCCTAAGACCTCATTGGATGTACCATTGACGCAAAAATAGACATGGCAACCTGCTGGGTTCAAATAGTATGAATATTTATATACTTAATAATTGAGACAAAAAAAAAAATTGGTTGTCTGTAAAGTCGGTTTACTGACGATAGTTGAACGTGACAACGCGAAAGAATCATTACCTTTATCGCTGTAATTATCGTTGCTATAAACAATTGACACCACATTCACTTTTCACTTGGAACGCCTCAGAGCGAGGTAACACCGCATGACGACATGTAACGCCGTAACGCCGCATGACGTCATGTTTTTTCGTTCGTGCAGCCGGCTATCGAATTATAAGACGTTGTCACGTCAAAAAATTGGTTGTCTGTAAATTCGGTTTACTGACGATAGTTGAACGTGACAACGCGAATGAATCATTACCTTTACCGCTGTAATTATCGTTGCTATAAACAATTGACACCACATTCACTTTTCACTTGGAACGCCTCAGAGCGAGGTAACGCCGCAGAGCGAGGTAACGCCGCATGACGTCATGTAAGGCCGTAACGCCGTAACGCCGTAATGCCGCACGACGTCATGTTTTCTCGTTCGTGCAGCCGGCTATCGAATTATAAGACGTTGTCACGTCAAAAAGAAAAAGTACATCATTGTTATCAAAACCGCTGCATTTGTTTACCCTTATAAGTCAAACATGAATACAATCTAACTACCAAAATAAGACATTGAGGTAATAAAACCTGTGTAGTAATTAACTTGGAATCAATTAAGTTCATTTACTGGGCGGACTAGGGCGTGCCTGCGTCTACATAGTTAATTTGTTGTCTAGGCATGTGCGTGGGTACTTTGATACATGGGTTCCTTTGTTAAATCTGTTGTGTTCATGGGCTAATAAAAATACTTACCAATAATTACCATCAGTAATCACCACCAATGGCTACAAGTGGTGGTTTCAATAAGCGGTGGTAATTTGACGAATTTATGAAAATCAGATACTTAGATGTTCTGTGTGATGATGCATGGGAAAAGAATGGATGATAATTTTTTAATTAACTGCAAAAGGTGGTGACACCTTTCCAGTTTTTATGCAGTCTGAATAAATCCCTGCCTTTGACATGTAAACACAGCAACAAGGATGATCTAGAATCTAGATAGTACTTTAAGTATAAATCTAGCAATCATATTATTTACCTTAATAATACCGACCAGTAGCGAAGTTTATACTGCCTATGCCTTTGTTTTGGTCTCGTACAGGTTTCATAAGGCTTTTTTTTATGTTTTATTGTTTTATGTAACCCTTTTTAATGTTGTGTTTACCTGTACGAGGTTACAAATAAACAATTTTTCTTTCTTTCTTTCTTTCAAAAAAGGAATTTTAACTACTTTCATATCATCACAAAACCACTCAACGCTGAACATTAGGAGTGTTACTCTATAAACATTATGTAACTTTTTCTTTTCGACATTGTACACGTTTCTTATTACGTTGCTACTATAGTCAGTCTTACGGAAGTTGGCCGCTGTTTTATTGGCTACTTGACAGGCGCTCATTCATGAAACTTGAGAGAATAACTCTTATACTGACGCAAGTAGGTAAAATAGATGAGGTGGAAGTTTTTTAAGGATTATCGGGTAAATTATGTTTCACGTAGAAGGTGTCCGATAAAATAAACCGGACAAATGTGAGTCGGACTCGCTCACCGAGGGTTCCGTACAAATTTGTAGGATATCCATACTGGTTTACTAATGTTTGCCATAATTTAAAATACCATAATTTTATATGTCATAGTTACTGTATAGTTGTATAGTAGATAAGACTACGTGGAGTCGGGTTTGCAGCGATTCGTTTCTGTCACTAACTTTTGTAGCACAACTTATTGTTTTTTTAAGACAATTCTTTAGCGTGGCACAATAGATTTGCACATTATGCCTAGTAACATTATGCGAATTTAATTTATGCCAAAACAAATGTCTAAATATTATTTGCTACGCAAATGAGGACATCAGGCGTTGTGTGGTCACAACCTAACCTAATCTACCCGTTTCGATTTTTACTAACTTTTTATTGTCTAAAGATTGCAGATTAGTGTAATAAATCATTTGGTTAGTGGGTGGCCTTAATGACATTATTTTTTGTACAAAACAATAAACGTTTCTAAATTATATGAAGTGTTGCTTATGTCAAGTAACGATTATGTAATGTGTTACTTATAGAAATTAACGATTATAACATATGTTATTATGGCAACAAATTTTATGGCAAATGAAAGTTATGACTAATAAGTTGATATGACAAACGTTATTAGTATAAATGATAACAGTGCAAGTAAATATTATGAAGGGGAACGATTATGGAAAACAATAATAGTACAAATGATTTTATGGAAAACAAGACAATACCATCCAAACTAATATTATAAAGGTTTAGGTTTAAAGAATTTATTCTCATAAGAACGTAACAGTTCACTTAAAATGAGATACAATGTGAAATATTATTGTAGGTATTTGCCTCTAGGGTATGCTGTTGGTGTTACAGGACATAAGTACATGTTTTTTGAGTCTAGCCTTAAATATGTTAAAATTATTACATTTCTTTAGATCCTCTGGTAAATCATTGAATAGCTGCGTTCCTTCAACTAATATTGTTTTCTTTCCGTAATTAGTCCGTGCACGTGCGGTTATCAGTTGAAACTTGTTTTTACTTCTTGTGTTGTATGTTGGTGTCTTTTTATGTATTTGTAAATTTGATTGTACAGAATTTGTGGTGATTTTCCTTATGAGGATGCAGGTATAATAAATGTATAGTTGTGTGAGATTTAGTAGGTTAGTTTTTTCGTATAATTTTTTTGTTGGATATAGGTAGTGGTAATGAAATAGTACTTTGATAATTTTGTTTTGTATTCTTTGTAGTGGTTTTATGTTAGATTTGGATAAATGAGAAAGTAACTCTGTCTGTTACGCTTCCACGATGAAATGGCTGGACCGAGTTTGTTAAAATTTGGTATAAAAATAGCTTGAACCCTGGGAAAGCACATACTTTTTAATCCGAAACTTCGTCTGCATCCGCGATAACCGACATTCACACGAACCAAAATGCGGACAAAAACTCTTTATAAATAAAGAATATTATTTTTTATGATTTAATTACAAATGTATAGTTTTCAGACTGTTCGCTGTATTAATAGTTTAAGGCGATATTACTTGCCAAATTTCATAGTTCTGGATCAACGGAAAGTACCCTATAAATTTTGAATCCCTTGCGAGTGTCGAAATGTACGTTTTTTGCGACATAAACGGCCGTATCTTTTTTCACGTTAACTTAGAAGTTTGATTTTTTCACAGCTTCAAGGGACCGTGGATCTTAGTATATGGTTTTTCAACTGGATACCTCTACGCGTTCCCGAGATAAATGGTCTTGACATACAGACAGACAGAAGGACAACAAAGTGATCCTATAAGGATTCCATTTTTTTCCTTTTGAGGTACGGAACCCTAAAAATAACTAGTTTTAAGAAATACGCTAAAGAAAAGCTATGGAACTGAATACAATTCAATTTTACATATTTTTATAAGTAGGTCTGTATGTAAGTAATAAATTTCTCAAAACAGCATTTTAAAGTGTAGGCATTTGACCCCATTAACTCGAACTCTGCTTACCTACATTATAAACTAGTATGTCAGCCTCACCTGCATCTATTTAAACTACCCCGTTCTACCCCTGAGCTTGCACGTTCAACCACTACAATTTATAAAGCAATTTTAAACATCGCCGATCCCTTATAAATCAATGTTTTACCAAACTGGCCGTACATTTATTATGGTTAACGGATAACCAGTCTATTTAGACCCTTTATATTGTACTAAGAAATGCTTTCACGACGACATTTTGAAGTGAATGGGAAAATAAGAAATCTAATAAAGGATATTCGATAAAACCAATCAGGTATTGCATAAATTTACAGCTGGCTATGGCTGCTATTTATAAAAGCAAAATGTTTTGTAAAAGCAAAAGCTCTAATTAGTGTTTATCTGTATTTTCAAGAATTTATTTAGTTTCTGTTTCGCCAAAAAATTTAATTCAAGAGGTCCAAGATTTATTTTCTCTGTTGTCGGAAAATCAATTTTGAAAATAGTCGTTTTTGGTAAATACACTAGTAATTTAACGTCTTTAGGGTACGTATATTTTAAAATCCACTAATTGGCAAGTTTAAAAAGTTCTACGTCTTCAAGAAGGACGTTATTTTTTCATAGTTCCGTAATAAGTATAGATATGCATTTTTGTGTATTATGTCTTTGTATTGGAGTAGTAGGATACAGGAGAATTTTTTAAAAAGGGTGAAATAAATATTCTGTGAAAGTCAGTTATTAAACATTCCATGTTCGTTAGGTACATGTTTCATACATTTACATAAATAAAACCAATGCGGGTGCCCGTTTTATTATTGATAGGTATTATGTGCACACATGATACCAATATTCCTTATCACATAGCTTCAAGCTGTGATTTTCTCGCAAAGGAAGAAAAACAAAGAAAAAAAAACAATGTGAAGAAACACTCGGATTGAATAATAAATTCTAAGCGAGTGCGATGGCGGAAAGTAACAGTAGCGCCATCTGTTATGTCGAGCGTCAACTAGTTTGCACAAACAATATAGTGAGACATACACTAAATTCATACGCCTGCTTAGCCTGTGTATTATGTCATATAAATCATAACTTAGCTGATGTTTGTTTGGAACAAAAATATCCAAAATTCCGATTTTCATATACATCATAACGCTTAGTAGGTTAAAAAGTTCTGAGCGGCAATAGATGCAACAATTCAGAATAACGCTTAGTATACATTACCGTTAATTAAAAGTTTATAGGTGGGAAGGGCCGTTTTAAACTTGGGTTCCAAATAATGGACTCTGTAACTGACAAGTTAATATTTAACAGAGTTTAGTATTGAACCATCATCATTGGACAGATCATATGTAGATAGTCAGGCTCACAAATTAAAAGGTCATCAACTCGTAACATAAAAAACATATAGGGTACTTCTGTACCTAAAAGATTTTACATATTATCTGAAACCTCAAATGAAATTTAAAAAGCTATTTTTACTTTAACTAAATTAAAGTGGTTTATGTAACATTTAATTCTACTACAATATTTTCGTAATGCAGCTCGAAAAGTCTAGTTATTGTAGCAAGCCCTGAACCTATTTAATATTAATAGCAAGGTAACATTGTAATGTTGTCTTACCATGCATAATAATGAAGCTGATCTTAACATTATCAAAACATGCACTTCTCTAAAATACAATGGAAGGGGTAAGTATGAAATAACCTTTTAGGTACTATACCTACTGTTTTCCAAGTAACTGTAAATACTAGCTGGCTCAGCAAAATAGTCCTTTTTCTAATAAAGAACAGAGTTGAGGTTGATGAGGTTTTATTACTTCAAATTCCTAAAGTTTCTACAGTGTGCTCTAATGCTAAAGGATGATGTTTAAAAGAACAACTGACAAGTCATCAGCTCAATTGCACACCCAATTTATTTTCTGATGACTGCCTATTGTCGTTGGCTAGAGAGAAAATGTGTCTTGAAATTATTTGCTAATGGTGTCAAATTAACAAATATTTTCATTTCGTTTCTCTAAAAAAACATTTTATTTTATCATTCAAAACAAAATTAATTTTTAATAACTGTGAGATTAAATCTTTGCTTTAAAATGAATAAATAGCCCATTGAGTGGCAAATAAGTGATGTCACAGGTTGCTATTGCCATAGAAAATCAATGGGGGAATTGCGTTTTACCTGCTCATAAATAGTATGACAATTGAAAGGTGGGAATTTGCCGAAGTGATTCTAACAGATTTATTTCCACGTTATTAGTAACATAATAAATAAAACTCCCGTGATTTCGTCCGCGTAGAAGGTCAAGTATATCAAAAATGTGGCCTGGCACTATGAAATAGATTAGCTTTCTATCAGTGATTTTTTTTTGGAATCGGTCCAGTACTGTTACTAAAGATTACGTCTTACTAACAAAATCTTTAAAAAACCTATTCATAATATTAGTAAGAAGAATAGAATAGATATGACTCAGGAAAATGTTTCGTGTCAAAAACCTGTATTTTTCTTACACGTGTCTTCTCATAAATTGATTTCCAAAGATTACATCTAATAAACAAAAACTTTAAAAACCTATTCATAATATTACTAAGAAGAATCTATACTATCTATACTAATATTATAAAGCTGAAGAGTTTGTTTGTTTGTTTGTTTGGTTGAATGCGTTAATTTCAGGATCTACGGGATCAAATTGAAAAAATATTTTTGTGTTGGATAGTCCATTTATCGGGGAAGGCTTTAGGCCCCTGCGAAGCCGGGTCGGGTAGCTAGTATAATTATATGGCTCAGGAAAATGTTTCGTGTCAAAAACCTGTATTTCTTACACGTGTCTTCTCATAAATCTACTTCCAAAGATTAAGTCTAACAAACAAACATTTTAAAAACCTATTCATAATATTAGTAAGAAGAATATATATGGCTCAGGAAAATGTTTCGTGACAAAAACCTGTATTTCTTACACGTGTCTGTCTTCTCATAAATCTTAATCCCAGACAGGTAACAAGGCTGTTAACACCATCACCCATGAGCGTCCGTCAGTAACTTTCAGCATGGTATAGATCGATAGCTACTACAGACGCGACGGCTCGTTACAGCTACGTGATCGCAATCGGTATTGCCTATTTATACACATTGTCGGCTTCAACGGCACTCCCGACTTCCAGGGACATAACCAATATTCCTGGACCCCTTATAACTCTTACCTTATCCTAAATGGTTTAAATATCGGAGAGCGCGGGAGGTCTCGTTAGACTGGCAATCGCTGAAAAAAAAAGCGAAATGAAGCAGTTTTCGCGAATTCGATCGGCCCTCGCAAAAAGAGTGGAATGAAACTTAGTTGAACGTTAACTCTGCTATGAATGGGAACTTTTCATACGGACAGTGATTACTCTTCAGTTTTTTATTTTTACATTCAATGGAAGCGGATATTCGCCGGCGGGTTAGTATATTAAATACAAAGAATGTGAAATGTTCAGTTTTAATCCACTTTGACTCCATTTTTAATTTTCTACAGTGCTACAAATAATATTTAAGAAGATAAGACGTAACAATGTTATGTTGAATTTAAATCTAACAAGTATAATTATAGTCTGCTAAATATAATCAGTATTTTTCTATATGTATCTATATAATAATACCTTACCTATCACTCAGTCTTCACTAAATCAGCTTCAATAATGTGTAATTGATTATAAAATAAAACCTTTCAAATCCTTCATTTATTCCAAGTGTGTTCCAAGCTAAATCAACAAAAAATACCACCACAACCAGCCTTTACGTCATTTAACTAATTACTTAATTAAAAACACACGCATTGAAAATCGTCCAATCAGAGTGCTGCATTCAAATGAGAGTGGTCCAGCAGAGCGTTGTCGGACGACACAAAACGCACGTAGGATTAATATAATCGGGCTTTCGGACCCGACAGACAGAGGTGCACGCAAAATGACCTGACTTGAATACTAAATTGGAAAATACGTATATTCAGTAATACATTCGGAATATGCTGTATTGGAGGGATTAAAAGAGATTAGCCTTCATAAAAGCAGATGGAAAATATTATGTTATATGGTGGACGGGGACTGGAGCATGAAACGAAATAAAGGGTGAGGTCTTATTGTATTTACATGTAATTAGAACAAGTAACTATTATTCAAAATTAGAGGATAAAGGAATTTTATCGCAACTTTGAGGTAGCTGGTAGTTTAAAGGGCTGTTCACATAAATTACATTAGTCGAAAGAAGTCCTAGTGTTTGATGTCAGTTCTTGTGACGTACATTTTTAACCGGAATTCATCTTTTGGCCATTGTTTAAGTACCCACTGAAGTATAGTACAATTTATCACAGAAACTGGTAGGTACAATCAGTGTAAAAATAAAACTATAAAATGTACGGTGGGAAAGTGAACCTACCCATGAGACCAATAGTCTCAAAGGATCGTACGGAGAGGATAATGTTGTAATCGTCAAGCGAAGCAGGCAGACTGGTCGGTAAAAACCGTTGTGTACGCAGCTGATACAGGAATGCAAGTAAATCGAAATTTTAGTTTTTGTTTAAGTCTAAAATGGTTAAATATTGATCATATTTTTTTATTATTATTCGTAATGTGGCATTAGAATATTCTTCAAATAAAAATATTTGTAAAAAAATTCATGCCAGCTGGAAACCGTTTACATATCAGTGCTAAGTACAAAATAGTTCAACTTCTTGTTTGAAGCTATGCATTACAAAAATATTTCTATATCGCAATTCCCATCTGAAATACCATCACGTTCTTATGTGAAGAATTCTAGAATACAGACTACCAAATATTCCAGAGTTGCAGTGCTCAGCATTATTGAAAAAGTGGAACATTACAACGTGCCAAGTGCGAGCGTTCTGTTCGATGCACCGACCATTGTTCGCGTGTCTTCGAAGCATTATGCCGAGACGAACCTCTTGGGGCCTGACCTACTTTGAGCCATATCCCTAAGTGCTTACGCATCTAGGTTATTGTGCTATAACTGATCTGTTCCTTTTGTATTTGTTGGATATGTCCGTTGGGAGGCATTATGAAAGATTGTTGATGCAGGTGGAAAATTATTGCCGTATTAATGAATAATTCATAAAAATATTTTCGAAATATTTTAGTCCATCAGGTACTCATTTAAAGAAAATGATGTAGATGCCTAGTATTCAGTACAATGCTTGGTAAAAAATCGCCTATGTACACGACTCGAGTAGGTAGGTACTCTAAGTGGGTATTTATCACAAATGATGTAGGTAATTAATCGATAAATCAGAAAAATAGTAAGAGTTATTTTCATCGCTTCTCAATCAAGGGACGCAAGAATAAAATCCCTGTTACAGTATTAAATTGATAGGTTCATATAGGTTATACTGTATCGAATATCTATCGCTTTTACCGCAGATTGTGTAGATGGTAATCTGGCTTTCGAGCAGAAAAAACAATGTGCCTCTGCCAAATGGAAGCGGTTTTGCCGTGAAATATAAATAAAAGTGATATTGTTGTCGCGACATTTTACACATTTTTTGACTTTGGTGTTTTTGCATTCGTGTACCGTGTTCTGTAGCATTTTTGGTTGACCAACTTTAGATAGTATGAAAAATGTAACAAAACACGATGTTTAAACCTTTTCACTGTAAAAAGATATCATCAAGATAAAATAATAGTTAACTTACTTCTACTCGCGATTTCGCCCGCGTGGAATTCGGCAATAGTATAGCATTCTATATGTGGTAGATTTTTTAAATCGGATAAGTATTTTTGGATGTTACTGCCCCCAAACTTACAAACGTACAGAAAAATGAATCCCAAACTTTAACTCTTCATATTATTATGATACGTTAATACATTTCAAAGATGACAGGTATCTAAATCAACAATTTATTTGCCAAAGCTAATAGTTTTGCTCCCTCCACGAATACAGAATAAACGTTATTCACATAAGGGAAGTGACTTGCAAACTTGTACCCAGACCAAATCTCAGCCAGATTACAAAAACCCGATACTCCGCCACTTAGCAAACAGCCTTATCTTTGCTTTTAAACGCTTACTAGTAAGAGATACCCTATTACACGGCAAATCCCATGATAGTTGAGACTAGTTGCATTGTCAACTCTCGTTATAAACAAGGTTAAGTTTGCACACGTCCAATCACAATGCCAAAAGATTATCAACGTTATGTACGTATAGGTAAGGCAATATGTAGAATTGTATGGTATCAAAGTTAAGTTAGCAAAACAAAGCAGACTAATGCTGCCACGTGGCGCAGACGCAGCCCTGTTTAATCTTCATCCCTCGCCTTTGATGTGAACGGTCCCCATGTTTGTCTAAACACAGGTTTAATTACAAGCTCATTAATATTGTACTATTTACCGCTGAAAGAAGTACGTTTGGACGTTTTGGTCGTGATGTTGTGGCGTTGAATTACGACGCGGTACAATTTACTTAGTAGACTTTGACTTTGTCTGGCAAACATGAACGTACACAGGTGTCTGATTATAATTCTGTTTAAGACCACTTAGTTATGTTATAAATAAAATGTTACATAGTTAATTAATAAAAAACATAAAAATGTAATGTGGAACCAAAGTGAGCTGACGACATGGCTGGCGCAGTGGCTGAGCGATCGACTGCTGCGCAGCGTGTTGCGGGTTCGATTCCCGCCCAGGGTAAAACATTTGTGTGATGAGCACTTGTGTTTACCTTGTGTCTGGGTGTTGTTTACCTATATATGTATGTATTTACAAAAAAAAATGTATTTGTGTACTGTATGTGTACTATGGGTGTCAGACAGCTGATATACAATCAGCTGTCTGACACCCATAGTACAGGGTCTCCCTAGTTTGGGGTCAGATGGCCGGGTGTGAAAACGTCCCCACATATTATTATTATTATTAAAGTTTTCACATTACATTTTTTTACACGTAGGTGTTTCTCACTTCATTATTGTGCTCTGTTCTAATTTTGTATCCACTATGTAAATGATTCTCTGTAATAACTATTGTGTCTCAATAAATTGTTATTATTATTTATTTATTACATCTCTTAGTACAAACTTCCATAAATAATAAATACATATGAACACTGGTGCTCCGACACCAGGAGCATTCTCCTGTAATGTTACAATCCAAGAATTTTGAGCATTTCGTTATTATACTGCTTCACTGACTGTCGATCATTCGCCTCATTCTCTTGACTCACTGATATAGCTCCAATCTGACTGAAACTATTACAATATAGGCGTATGCATCCAGTGAGATAGCGAGTTCACAAAAATAAATTCCAGCGGTAAACGTAGACCTTTCTTGGCAATATCAAGAACCATGTAGATAATATAATAAATGGCGATACTCACATTTTGGCAGACGCAGACATAGCGCACGACAGAATATTAACGTAAATACTTAAGCACAGAGATAACAGCAGGCTCTTACTTGAAAATTGTTTGGATGACAACTTCATTTATAGCCTAATAAATAAAAGTGGTCAAGTTTGGCATCCCTCCAAACATGTAGACTGCCATACTATGAATGCATGTACACTTGTGCATGTCTTCGGTTATTCATGTAATGTCTGGGTCTGGACTTTTCCACATACCTATTTCATCATGGGGTCTGAAATTACAACCTATAAAATGAGATCTAGTCGATTCCTTATTCTGTACCAAATAAAACTTGGGGGTAATGGTTTGCTTCTGTAGAGAAGATTTGCAGATGTCTGGTACAAAATTGCGACAATCAGCTTTTCAATGTATTTTAACTCTGCCACACAAAAGAATTTCCCTTATAACGTAGGTAACCTATATTTTTCACCTACACATGGACTAAGCATTAGAACAATTAACTTTAGGCCAGGACACAGATTTTTGGTGTGCGATAATCAGAACCACGACCAGTATAGTACAGTGGCTAATTGCTCAGTTATTGCACCAATCGAACCCTTCAGTTTTTGTTTCAAGATAAACATTTTCTTTCGAAGCGATTGTGTTTGATGCCTTACCCATTCTTACTTTCTATTCAATCCTTACTGCCGCCATCTTTATTCATTCACCAAAATGCAAGACACCAACCTTAGCTGCGCAGCGAGGCGTGTCAAATCACTATAATTATAACAAATTTCGTTTGTCGCTGTGTATAAACAATGCTAATTTGGAAGCATCTGCCTGTTCTGCATGCAAGGCAAGAGCGCAATTACAGAGATTATTGCGTCGGGAGTCGTCTGCCCATTAAATAAACGTTACAAGTTTACCGTTTTTGTTTGGGAGTGAGTACGGTGACGCTGCATTCAAGATGGCTGGGTTTCTGTATGCAAATTGATTGTTTCACTTTCTTGGTGCTTTAAGGAGATTTTAATTGTTTGTTTTGGGAATGGAGGTGCTGTTCAAATTGTACGTTTTTGTTGTTGAAATAAATATCGAAAGAAAACCTAGTTTTTTTTTAAATTCTGTAATTAAAGCTCAATTTAAATATCTGTAGTTCTAAATAAAAAAAAGTGATATTATTATTATTCTGTTAAAGATTATTAATTTAAATGAAAGATGAGTGAATTTACTTGAAATTGCATCACATGCTAATACAACATATAATTTTGCATACCAAAGCTGGTTAAACATGTTAAGCTATACATTCACCAAACATTTAGCAGTATATCCAAATGTACGATATTCAGCAATAAAGTTTTGAATTTGAATTTTAATGACGACAAAATACGTTTTTCTTTTTGTAACAAACAATCCTCATTCATTTCAGCCGGCCTACTTAAATGACATAGGTATAATTTGCCAGCAACTAAACTCCATCTACAAAGTTTGGCACAAAGACTGGAGCATCATAATCTCCGGCGCTTAATATTCGCCCCCATTACGTAATAAATTACAAGTAATCCTATAAATCACACTGTAACCCGTGCAAGTTCAGTGTCATTACAAAGTCTTATTAATCAAAATGAATCAAAATGTCGAGTGAATTACGAAGGCTCTCTCGCATTGCGCGTGTTATCTCACAAAACCAGGTGACATTTTAGGGTTGACGGTTTAGGATTGGTAAAAACCAATCCTAAACCGATGCACGTATCATTGAAGATTGCTATTATTGATCGAATTATAAAGATCGATTCTTTTTTAAGATCTTTATAATTCGATCAATAATAGCAATCTTCAATGATACGTGCATCGATTTTTCTTAAGATTAACAATGCAAAGTGCTATTGTAATTCAACCTCAATTACTTGATTCGACGCTTTAATCGATTTAAATGGTCTTTTAGATAGTGGCATCAACTTACAAAAACATCAGACTTTTTTTTTGTTATCGTCTGTTGTGAAGTAGGTAGCGTTTGAAAATCCTACTAATATTATAAATGTGAAAGTTTGTGAGCATGAATGGATGTTTGTCACTCTATCACGCCTTAATGGCTGAACAGAATTCTCTGAAATTTTTCACACTGATAGATGTTGACCTAACTTAACACATATTTTTTTACCTGTTTTTGTGTTCCCTGGGATAATTTAAATCTTATGATTATATCTAAAATCTAAGTAGACGTAATCGCGAGCAGAAGGTAGTGTAAATAAATATCATCAAGGTTTCTATTTTATATATCCTGTAAGAAGCTTTTATTTAAAAACAATAATAACAAATTAATCGATTCTACATCAATCTATACGATCCAACCGATTTTAAGATGGAACAAGTAAACAACCCTAAAGGAGAGCGAGGAAATAAAGTCTGTAGCAGTAGTGTCGGACATCTCGCGACATTATTCATGTTTATCGCTTCAATGCCCGGCCGTGCGACGCCGCAATTAGAGGATTTTCTTCTACCCACGTTTCGTACACAAAGCATTTTAAACCTTTTGTTTTTGTTGTTTTTAAATACGGACGGAAATAGCCGGTATGAGGAATGTTTTTTGGGAGATGGGTACAGGAAAAAAATGTGGAAATTGTGATTTTGTTTCTGGTCGTTTATTTTCTATCGTATGTAAGTTGTTATTAAATACAATGTATGCTGCAGAATCAGTATGGCCATACAGCGTGGCAATGCTGCCAGCCTGTTGGGCACGTGTCCTGTTGACAGCGATGTGGACGAGTTTTTTGATGCCCTTTGAGCTTCTATGCCTTTTTCTTGGAATTGTACATAATATTCTTATTTAGATTTTTGAGATTTGTATATTTACCTAAGTACCATGTTTTTCTGTTAAATAATGCTGCAGATCGTCGATAGTTTATTTGACGTCGCTAATTACAATGACACTACAGTTGTTAGATAAGTAGCAGCAACTTACAAATATTTTAGTTTGCCAGCTTCGTTAAATGTAAAAACTCGTCCCTCAGATACCCCTCTGGTCCTTCATACCTATTGTTTAGTACACACCTATGACAACATTGCAATCTAAAGTTATTTTGAAAATTCCCTTACATTTGTTTGCTGGTAGATAGGTACACAATTTAATTAGAGGCTTCCACGTTCCACTTAATGGCTTACACCTTACGTACATACATGGACAAACTTACTAATTAAAACAAAAACAAAATGGTCACTAAAACAAAACACGTTCGACAAAGTTAGAATATTAATGTACCCTATCTCGAACTGTTTTGGTCCCCGACTAGTGTTGTTTGTGTCATGAATTTCCCGGATGTTTGCTATCCCAAAATGTAGGTAAGTCTGTGTATTTTAACAGTATTGTTCTAAATATTGAAAAACGAATATGTTTTGGAATAGTCCAGCATATGGAATAGTCATATCATCCTTTTCGTCAACATTAAATCATAATTAAACAATCATATTTTCATTTTCTTTGCACTTAAAAACTTTTGTATCATAGAGTGAGCACCAATTATTTCTTTATTAATTTGTTAATAGATTTCCGCAGTCCCGACAGCTTATTCCCGTTTTCCCGGGCTTGTAATGTTGGTACCTACATCACTAGTCACCCGCGGTTCTCACTAATACCGATGATCACTCTATTCGAGGAGGATAGAGCCGACCGGATAAATCCTCGGACAAAAGCACCGGAACATCTAATAGGATTATACTTACTAACTTTGTTTTTGTTCCTGCATTAATTATGGTACCTAACAGAAATACTTGTATATTTTTTGCAGATTACCGTCGTTAAGTATCTGTATCAGAATTCAGCCCATAAATTAACTATAATTATGTAGTGGAAAACAAATAGTACCTTTTCCAAATGAAAATCAAGTGTGATTATTTTCATTATTTATTTTATCAATGGTTTCATTTGCATTTTTTTTGTATATTTATTTGTTTATACTATTTACGCGAATAAATAAAATGAAAACCCGATAACTAATATAACAGGGCATCAACCAAAAATCCTCCACATCGCCACCATCTGGGAATGTACCCAAGGCACTGGCGGCATTACCACGTTGGATGGCAATCCTTAACCTCTGACCGAGGAAAATCCAGTTCCTGGATCACAGGCAGTCTCAAGCAATCTTTTGGAAAATTCCTTAAAATGTAGATGAGCGCTTGGAAAAATCAACGATAGCATTATTAAGTGTTGAAACAGCACCTATCTCACAATTTTCTTCGTTTTTGTTTTTAAAGCTACGTAAGACAAACAACAACTTACTTCAAAGACTATCGCAATTCTCCTAAGGCTCTTTGCTTAAGTAAAATGAACAGGCGACACCACCGCATTCCCCTTATTTTCATAGATTAACAGTCACCTTACCTTAGGGTAGGATAATATAATTACAGCCAATCGATGCCTCCCTAAGTACTGCACAGAGGGCTGGAGGCATCATGCTGGGATATTTATAGGTACATTTTAAAAACACGGCAATAAAAGTCGACAGCAAGGCTTTCTCAATTACAACTGCAATTTTTTCTCGAGGTTGGTGTTTTATTAATTTTAGGGGGTGAAGTAATCTGTGTGTAAAACCACTCAAGTTTACATAATTGTTTGAATTATAGTACAATTTATTAGATTAATTTATTTTCAGTGTTACTGGCAACCCTGTGTTGCGAAATTTAAAATATTATAAACTTACTCCTTTTCTAAGATCTTTTAATGCACAAGGGGTACCCTGTAGATGACGCTATCTGTACTTAAGTAAGAATTAGATATTTCAATTGGCTAAATTAGTGACAAAGTCTTCGTCAATCTTAAAGCCATTGATTTTAGGTATTATCGCAACATCCATTCACAGCCGTTAAAACTTTCATCAACAAACTCCAACTCGATCATTCAACTCTTATAAAACGATATTTATTCCAAGATATTCCTCAAAAGATCACGATTCTAAGTACGAATGAAAAGAACAACATCATTCATCACACAAGACGGCTCAAGGGATTCCCGGTCTATCCATTCACGAGTGAACCAAATCTTTCGCGTGGTTCCCTTCGACATTGTGCCGCGATGACGAATGTGGAGACGTGAATAGGTGTCACTCTTGGCAATGTAATAGGCTTTCGGAAGGCCTCTTAACTTATTCATAGTGATGTAAGTTGGAAGGTTCGGGTTGACGATAAGTTTTGTGGGACTTGTGATTTTTTGGTGTGAAAAGCAAAAGTAAACTACACAATATTACTATGTAACCATGTCAGCCAAATGACAACACACAAAAAAATACTGACTAAGGGCGGGTTGTTTCAAACAGTCGGTTAACGTTACATACGGACGGTTAAAAAGTTACTACGACGTGCGATGTTTAACGTACGTTAAAAGTAAAGGGTTGTTTTATGACATAAAAATCCGTCAGTTAAAGTTATTCAAAAAGAGATTCCATAATATTTTGATGTTTGAAGTAACTGTTTGACAACACAAAATTACGATGACTGGTCGGTTATGGTAATAGTAACTTTTTGACGTATGATTTTGTGAAACAACCCATTTTTTTTTATTTGACGATAGTTAGCGCCACTTTTTGGCTATTACCGGTCAGTAATGGTTAGTTGAAGCAACCCGCCCTTAGTCGTTGTTACCAAACTGTTTTTAGATTAAATAATATTATTGCTAATATAATCGTCTACCTCTGAAAAAATATAAAACCTCGTATGAAAACGAATTTAATCCCGTAAACTCTCAGAACTGGCTAAAGTAAAACAGCAGAAACAAGCAGTTTTAAATGAATTTAAAACGGAAAATATCCTTGTTTATCTGAAGTGGAGCGCAGTGAGCAAAACAGCGCTCTGTGCAGGTGTCACACTGGATTAATATGTCACCCTTATATTTATTGCAGGCTATTATTATGAAACTCAGCAGTGTTCTTTTCATTGATATTATTTTATTGGTGATTGTAATATTTTCATTGTTGAATGGATAGGAGAATAATTTGTAATACCCCGTAACGTGTTGTGAAATGTTCCGAACTGAAAACAGTAAGCGTTCGATTTACCTAATTTATAGAAATGGCACTGCCTGATATTGAATTCTGAGAAATTAGTAATACTGTTAAGTTTAAGTTATTTATAACAGCTGAAAAAAAAATGCTTTACTCTAGATTGCAATATTATTATGGGGTAAAAGTTTTATATGAAAGTAATCGTCTTTGATGTTGGTTGTCTTATCAACATCAATAAATCAATAGAAGAGAACAACAAAAGTTACCGCGGCGTCATTACCCGTCACGACCCTCCGAGGTCACCGACCTTGACATTCGACAGCAAACAAATTTCAAAGTATTCAAACCTTTTCAAACAGAGCCAGTTTAATCGGCCATATTGTGCGTTAATGCAAAAATATCTGACGTGAACAAATAAAAGGGTTGCGAGGGTGAAAATCTAAATACACGGGCATTTAGATTTTGCTTTTAATCCTTTATTTACGACGTTCGTCAGTATAAATAATTTTCGCGGGCCGGACATGCCACAGGATTAATTTGAGCACGGAATCAAAATGGCTGCCAGGTAGAGTTAAAACTTCAGTGCAAGTTGTAGCGGGCAGCGGGATTATGAAGTGTTGAATTATATAATGAGTGGTGCACCTTAAAAGGGTAGGCTGGCCGATTAAATAAATTATGTTCATTTATCATGTACACTTTGGTTGCGCTGTTTTCGGATCATATGGATTTTGTGGTTATTGTATACCTATATTTAATGCACCCTTATTGACTTTAAGTAAACAGTGTAATAGGGTGCATAGTTTTTGACTGACAGCTATAATAATACTACAATTATTTTATGTCATTTACAGCTATTATTCTAAGGCCTAGCTGTATTGGCAAATAAACAAAACAGGGCAGCATTTTTTTTTCTTTTGCACTGTTTTCAGCAGGAATGAAACGGAGAGTTTATTTGGAAGTTATATAGGGCCGCATTAAGTCTCTCTACCGAGTTTAACATAGTTTCAGTCAGACTTTGTAACAAAGTTAGCGCAACACTACCGAAGTTAATTGGTGCATTTTGTTCGGGAGATTAAGCAGGTGGTATCTACGTCAATAAAGTTTTGTTACCAAATTACTTAATCGGAAGAAGCGAAAAAGCAGATCATATTTAACGATCATAGACTAAAAGATCATGGCAGGATTTGTACAAAAAAATGTTTAGCCAAGTTGAAATTCTAATTCTTGGGTACATTTATAGAGTATCTTACGGCATTTACAATATTATTAAAACCCCGCAATAAAAATGGATGTTAAAAATAAATAGTTTAACGAAAAGCTCATAATTTAGAACGAAACGCCGTTTCGCAGGTCTTACACTGAAATTGCATCATTTTATAGGAAATAAAATAATGTCACAAATAATGATGAAGTCTATTATTAGGTATATTGTTAGTTTTGGAATCACTGACTCCCAAGTCACAGGCTATAAACCTAGTTTGGGAGCCAGAAGATATATTTGTTTCTCACATAAAGTACCAAATAAAAATTATTATTATTATAATTATTAATCAAAGTACTTTTTCAACTTCGCCATTGTAAACAACGATTCACATCACTTATCTGTCAGTTCGATAGATCCGTTGTCACTTAATTTTTTTTATAAATACAAAATTGGCAACGGGATGAAACGAAAACCGGTCAATCAATCAATACAATTATCAATCTGTTTATTTGTGAAAACCTGTAATTTTCGTTTCGAAATATTTTAATTATGCGGGGGTTTTAAAAAATGGAGAGTATATCAATCTACTCCTGGTAAAGTGTTCTCCACATTAGAAAGTATTTTGAACCCTCTAAATATTTTTTTTTTTCATACAAATAAATGTATGGATCCCGCCAAGATTCTTTGTAGACCAAAACTGTAGATAAACTAGTGTGCTCTCGCCAGAATTTCACCAAAAGGAAACCACACTAGACATTATACAGTGCAAGCGAAACTGCAAATCACAGTGGAGATACAAGACAAATAAAATATTTAAGCGAAAATCTTGGCCATCAAACGGCAAGCGTCACGTTCGGGTAAGACTTTATAGGGGAGAATGAGACGGGGTTGAACGGGCACCGCTTGATTTATTCGACGTACGCTGCTCACGGTGAAGGTAGCGTGTTGTAATTCGAACGAGAGCGTAAATCTTGTTAATCGGAGAGGTAAGGATAGCTGGATAGGGCTAGTGTTCATCATCATCATTTCACCCGAAAGATGTCCACTGCCGGACATAGGCCTCCCCAAGGGGAGGTTCTGCCATAATCGCCACGCTAGGCAGGTGGATTGGCGATCGCAGTATGGTTGTTACAAAGGCACAGAGAACGCTGCTGCCCATTTTCTGGTAAATCCCTTAGTCGCCTATAACGACACCCACGGGAAGATATGGGCTAGTGTTCATAGGCCTGAGACTGTGAAAATTAGGTGTATCCTACTATTATCCTATCCTATTTCCAAAATCGATTTGTTTTTTGATAAATGGATGTCGGGTATTCCTTCACCCTCAAAACGAAATTTGTATTCCCATTTTGTAAAACTCTTGGCATAATTCTGAAGTCTAGCAGACGCGGTCTCGGGCATGTATTATGTGCACATTTTAAGATAAGGTTCTTACTTCCGTGGTCAGAAAAACGTAACCATCATCATCTTCGCCGATGACTGACACTCGGCAACCTTATTCTTACATACGATATACAAGTTCGTAAGGTTTCTTTAACTGTGGAAGTCTCACAGCTGACATAATTAAAATGTCACCTAACTCAACTCGTTCACTAAAACATTACCTCATTAAAAATTGTTTGTTCTACAAACCTACTTGTTAAAACTGATACACCCATACCTGCTAACTGAAATGAATACCCTTACTTGCTTCTAATTATTTTAATAGTTTTAGTTTGATTAACAAACAAAACAGAGAATACAATTACAACCTTTTATATAATTAAATGACCTACCTACTTCTTGGATGCTTAGGAAGATTCAAGTACCCTCTTAAAATTAATTTTCATAGTACAGAAATTAATTTGGGACGAGCAAACTCTAATATTGGCGTAAGCATTGTTTATTACTAAATTAAAATTAACTTCAGGGATCATAATTGCGCCTGCTATTTACCCAGCGTTTATTTCTATGAGACTGCTTGGAAATTATAAAGTTTGTGGTACATACACTGCAGATCAGTTGTGGTATGCTCTTTAAGCGTCATCAGTTGCCGTGGACCTATCTTAGCATCCAACGCAACTGATGACAAATAGAGATATATCTCATTGAGTTATATGTACTACGTAGTACATATAACTCAATGATATATCTACGGAATTGCCGTTAACTTCTAAATGTATGAAGAAAATACCTGTCAAAATGTGGCATGTCCCCCAGTTTGAGTATCAGTTATTAATTCAAATATGGTTCATATTATTCGTATAAAATGTGGTTATTGCTCGTACATAATACAAGTCTGTGGGGTGACGTCACTGAGAGAACCGAATATACTATGACTTTTGATACTAGCACTTGCCCAACAAAAAATAAAAACGGACGAAAACGCAATAAAAACATTGATCTGGTAGTGATTTCATCTGGTAATATTTTAATTTTATTTCTAACTTGCGTTTCACCGGCTGACGTAAACTAATTTCAATTTAATATTGCTGTTTATTTTCTCTAGAATTATCTTTACAATGAAATCTTTTCTATGTAAATGTTGATTATTATTATAATACTGAAAATTAATCTGCTTTCTCAACAGTAAGTTAGGCTGTACAGCGGTTTCTTGCAAGTGCAAAGATCAGTTCTATTGAATATTAAAACGAAAATATTTAAAAAAAATCTAGAAAGAATAGAAGCTTAAAGCTATGAGCAGAATCGTTTAAAAGAAAAAAATAGTACGCCTTGATCAGTTCAAAAGTTACGTTACACCATCTAGAACGTTTATTTCTACGTTGTTAACCACAGACGGCGGATATTTGTAGGAAACGACAATACACTGTGATAAACTGTTTGCCCCGCAGACACTTACGCCTCGTTAATAGTTACCCTTACCATTTGATAATTGTGGACTAAATTAATTACGTATAGTTTGCGTTGAACATAAGTTGGGTTGAAATGAAAATATGAATGTGGAATAAATCAATAATTTTGTTTCATATATTTTAAAGTAGTATAAACTAATCTATACTTCCATACTATATAATCCATACTTAATATTATAAATGCGAAAGTAACTCTGTCTGTTACGCTTTTACGATGAAACGGCTGAACCGATTTGAATGAAATTTCGTACGAAAATACCTAGAACCCTGGGGAAGGTCATAGGCTACTTTTTAATCCCTGACTTCGTCCGCATTTGCTATAACCGACATTCACGCGGACGAAGTCGCGGGCAAAAGCTAGTATTATATAGATTAATATTTCTTTGTTGGTTTATAATGGATAAACCTTAAAAATATATAGCCGATTTTATCATTTCTTTCACGAATGGAAAGGTGCATTATCAGCGAATAACATATGCTATGTTTTATAGTATATTTTACTTCATTTCCACGCTAGTTAGAAAATAATTTGAAAACTCATTCATTTACGGAATATATGCTATTTTCAAGTAGAACCATTATTTATAACTATTAAATAAAAAAAATAAACCAGATTAAGCTATCTGTATATATTTTTTTTAATTCATTGTAGGTACGGTTTCACCTAAATAAGTAGGTACAGTTATTACAGTCATAACCCTAACATTTTTAACACAAAATATAATGTTGAATGACATAAAAGTGAAAACCTACGAAATTCTATATTCCTTTTTATTTCAACAAGTTTTGATCTTTTTGTCAAAGTTTCAGAAAAACTACTTAAATTTTTACGAAGCCTTCTAAATTAATGACATAATTGAGTATGTTTATTAATAATAATTAAATATAATATATACAAAGCTTAAAAATAAATAAAAACACATAATATGTACAATGCTCACAGGGCGTCAAAAAACTCGTCCGCATCGCTCTCAATGGGACAAGTGCCCAAAATGACATAATTACATAATTCAACTGCCAGTTTAAAAACTGCTACAAAAGGTGCTACGGCGTAGCAAGTTGCTACGAGTTTTTATAGCTTTCGCTTTCATTTTATTGTTTTTGTTTCACAGGTGGGTTGTGTTAGTTCATAGTGTGACTATGATAATTTCCTAACAATGATAATGTTTATTTTAATCTGTAATAAAAATAATACCTTTGAAACATGAAATGTATTAGGTTTATTAATAACGAAATTTGGAAAAGTATAAATGGCAACCATGAGAACTACCCAATGACTGATTAATGCCTATTATTAGCTGGTTCCAATGCTGGTTCTCATTAAGAGAAGGCACAAGCATTGATCTTCACGCTTGCTCAAGGCGGTTTGGCGATTTTAGGCATCCCGCATCGAATATACGCAAGTCCATCCAGATCTTTCCATCAAATCTTCACAACTATTCGAATCTGAGAGGTAAAAGCAAAACCTATCATAAAACCAAGCTCTGAGCTAAAGACTGAAGGAAAAATAAAACGCCTTATTACATAATTTATACAGTAGCTACGATATTCGAAACAAGGATATAACACTCGGCAAGTCTTAAACGGTGTTTACGTCTAAATCGACAAAAAATCCCCCGTCTCCCCTCGTGGGGGGTATGGGGTGTCGGAGTACCCTAACTTTCCCCGGGCGACACCTGCGTTGCAAGATGCTCCCTGATGTACTAAGACGTTTAACTTTCCCTGCCATCTGTGAACTGACGTTATTTTTGTTGCGACTGTAAAGCAAGAAGTTTAGAATAAGCTTGGCTTTTGAGTTTTGAATAGATTTACTTGAAAATGTTAAGTTAACAAGACTTAAATAAAACTATGCACGTAGAATTGGTCTACGAATGTATCTATGATAGAAAAGAGATTGCTGGCGGGATCGGTAACGTTTATGATAAGCCATAAACTAAATAGCTTGACATCAGGCTAACTTATGCAAGCATATAGTCCTCCTTATAAACATCTAATTATGTATGTGTGGCAGTAAGATGGTTGAAGCCGTAATATAGTTATATTCCTAGGGATATAGCTATAAACCGTAATATACTATGTACTGTATTTCGAACATAATCAGTGTAATGTCAAAATTCGACTTTCGTAAAATAATTTTGGTAATACGGCAGGCTAATTAAAAAAAATAAAAACATCGTTACATTCATGGTCACAATAACATTTTGTTAAGTGATTGTAATCACTGCATTTTTGTTTTGTTGTACTACTTGATCAAAATAACGAAGCTCTTAATAACAATTAGAAGCAGCAAAATTATATTTTGCCCCATAAGTAAGTACAGTCAACGTACATAATTATTATTTTATTGTTTTAAAATCAATAAATTCATACTGAATGAAAATGTACAATATTTCTAAGAAGACTTTCTTCGTACATTCATGTATGTTCACACACGTGATGCGGGGGCAGTCGGCAATTTTCTACCCTCTTCCTGTGATGATGTGGCAAGCTGTGATATTTCCACTTTGAAAAATGACTTTGAATATTAAATGATTGTTATAGTGATTTACGTATACCTATAATGCATTATTTGTAGTAAGAATTGATAGAAAAAACTTGAGAGGTGTCAAGGGACACCCGGATGGAACGAAGTTCCTTTCGATTAATTAGTGAAGGAATTGTAATATTTTTTTTTTTTTAAGTTATAATAATATTTTTTTTTATTATTAACAAATATAATGTAATTAAAAGACAATTTAATTAAACGTGCCCGTTTATGTATCGAGCGAAATGGACTCCATATTGAGCAGTTGCTTCGATACAGGGAAGTGTAAATTTTATACCTAATAGGTAAGTGTTTTAATTAAGCCAAAGTTGATTAAAACTGTGTTTGTGAATAGCTCTAATTTATTTAAATAGGTTACCTATAGCACCTATAGGTACCTACGCCTGCCTGCCTTTCTTTTTCTAGCAAAAGAGTACCTACTCACTTACCTACTTACAACTACAAATAATTCGCCAATGATAAAAGTAAGTACCACTACCTACCTAGGTACCCACCTAAGCTCCCACTGGCTTAATTTAAACCAAAACATTTTAATCAAATAAAAAAAAATATTTTTGTCGCTAGTAAAACCTAGAGAAAAGTACTCTGTGACCTAGAGCGATAAGGTGCAGTGGTTACCTACTGACGACCGCGACCGATAGAAAGCTCATGATTACCAAACCCAAACTTTCAATAGGTACCTACTAAACAAATCATAGAAGTAGGTACAGTAACTACCTACCTACCTAACCTACGTATTCTATGGCTTAATTATCGACTTAAAATTTACACTCGTTTTCACAATCCACACAGTCTCACAGTGAAAGGTGGACTTATCTCGTAGGTCGTTATCATCGGAATTATCACGCAATGATAATTCCGATGTCATTGAGGTAGGTACCGCCACTATTTGAGCGAATAAACTTAGGTACTAAACATATCGCCGTAGGTACCTAGTTCAAAGAGTTCGCCGCGCCGCCTTTAAATACATAAACATATTCTACGAAAAGCGAATTCAGACTTTATTTTGTAAACGTAAACGGTTAAAAATTGAAATTTTACCAAACTAGGTATGATTCTGAGAAACGTATAGGCTGGTGCCCGACCGGACAATAGGAGCTATGTGCAACCGAATTTCACGGTTAATGTGTAAAAATAAGGTTTTAATTCGCTCCAATATTTTCATAGAAAAGCCGCCATTCAACTAATAATGAACTCTATTTGACAGTTCCAACGATTCAATTTTTCTGTTCGAATTGTCTGCGTTTGTGAAGTAATAAAAATAGCAAAAAAGTGTCGTGACAACTTTTCGTAAGAATTTTTTCCGTCTAGCCCCCTTTCACAACGCGCGATAAGGAACTTCGTTCCAAAAATGTTTATTGTCGCAGACATAGTATGCATAGGTATAAAGGCTTAGATGGGCACAAAACGGAAATTCATTGACAGCTGCAAGACTGCTTTTTTGTATCGTTAGACACCGGTTTTAACTTATGCAAAAAGCTGAAGCCCAAGTATTACCGACACGATAACGGAAACGACGAATAAATCTGGTAAGAGTTAGTCTAGATAAGTAGTAACATTAGCATATAGGAATAGGAACTTAGAAAATACATTGGTACCTTGTATGTTAAGTTAGAAGAACATTACCTTATTTTGATTGAGGGAAGGAAGATGATTTGATGGATGATTTAAATAATGGCAGGCAACGGTACCATTCTACTTATATGCTAATATAATATAGAAGTAAACTTTGTTCATAATTATGTTTTTTTTTTGTTTGGAAGAGGGAATATCTAGAAGTCCTGGTTCAATTACAAAAAATCTTTTTCTGGTAAAATACTACACTGTTGCCGAGTGTCATAGTATATGTTTTAATAGAGCAAGAGCCCACGACGGCCAGACCTTCGTTATAAAAGCTGAAAGTTTTCCTGTGCATGTCCCCTATACAAGTAAGAACGACCAGCGACTATAGAGTTTGGGTTGTGGTTACTTGTGCAGGTAACAGGTAGTAAAGGTGTATAAAATAGTACCCAAAATTCGTTAAAGTATAAAGCTCATTTTTTTTATATTTTCTCCTCGATAACTTTAGAAATATCGTCGTCCTTTGCCTGACACTTTTGACAGTTGCTACCCACTGCCAGACACCCCTAAACTCTAATAAATTATAATTATACTTCGTCATAGTATAGAAGCAAAATTTTAAATATATTATATGTTACTTGGGGTCGGGGACCTATAAAAAAGTTTTTTCAAAAAAAAGAAAACCGCCTTCAAAAACTAAAAAGTGATAAATAACTTTAGCACAGAACACACATTACTTTACTTTCGGAAGTCGGTGGCGGTGGCTTTGAGTTTGTTCTTTTGTATTGCCACCGACTTCCGAAAGTAAAGTAATGTGTGTTCTGTGCTAAAGTTATTTATCACTTTTTAGTTTTGGAAGGCGGTTTTCTTTTTTTTTTTAAAAATTTTTTTTTTTCCGCTTTTTAGTGTTGCCTTAACATCCTAATCCATTAAGAAACGGCGACACACATAAAAGAGATTGTAAATACTCCAAAGATTGAATAAACTAAAACGTCGTCTAAGTAATTTTTTTGGGAATTTGTTGATTTTCTCAAAAAGGGCTAGATCAATTTTGGTAAAATTTATATGGGACCATTTCGGAATGAGCCCCTTTCGAACAAAAATTCAAATTTTGCAAATCCGTCTCTATATGACAAAGTTATGCCCGAACATACATAAAAAAAAATACAAATATTCGAATTGATAACCTCCTCCTTTTTGAAGTCAGTTAAAAAAATGTTACCTCAATAGCCGGACAGTTTTAATGGTTTTTACATCTTGCCAGACACATTGAAAGTTCGCTGTAGGTGCGAGCGCGAGTGCTTAGTCGATTGCGATATTTTAAGATACCTATACAATATTTTTTTTTATTGGATATTATAGTTCATAGCCTTGTTTATAAAGTAAAAAATGTTATTTTAATATTGTAAAAAAAATAAGTCGTGGGCTCTTGGGCTATTAGGTATAATTGTTTTAAACGCGGACGAGGTCGCGAGTAATGCTAGTTTATAATATCACTGCGACAAACTACTAGAACTATTATGAAATTTCTATCTACAATAACAATCTACGAACCAATTTATCGCTCACGAGTAAATCACTTCACGTCACCTGTTACATTGGACCAACGTAATTAAAACTCTCCGTCTTCGCTACACATCTCCCTGTGCTTGCAAAACTGTTCAATGGAAGAGGTGTGTGGGAGATCAATATAAAATGGTGTCTCGATACAGATATTAATAAAATTAATTAGTACAAGATAACGCCTTCGTACGCAATACACAGGTTTACGTGTTGTCTAGGCATAATAGTTAGGTCGTGCTAAAATATTTAGCGTTAGATTATAATATAGACTTTCCATTTACGCTTTCAATCTCTCACAAGAATTTGATTGATGATTGTCTAAATCTAGTTTCAATGTAACAAAACTTTCGTTATTCATCACTATTTTGGAACGTGAGTAGGTAGGTTTAATAGTGATGTTTACAATGTTTTAAATGGCGATTATCAGCTTAATGGTCGCTGGATACACTAAAAGTTTTGCGTAAATCATTAACAAAACAATTTACATTTAAAGAGCATTCTCCATTACATATTAAACACATTTTCATTCGGTCAAACCATTTTTGAAAACATGAGGACTATTGGTCTAAGGGCATGTTTGTCACGTTCTGGTTGAAAGTTATCACGGCCTCTTCCGACCCCATAAATGTTATACTTCTCATCAAATCTTATTTTTTTTAGGAAAATAAAGAAATCGCATGATGACAGTTTTGGACTATGTGCGGGATGGGCACTAGCTCTACATTTTCAGAAGCCAAAAATGACTTTGTGTAATTCGTGGTGGCGCCGAAGCATTGTGCAATAGGATGCGACTTCTTGGTAGTTTTTCCCTACCTTTTATAAAGACACTGGGCAGACAATTAATTGGTGGTCCGTACACCACCAATTTGACCACCAGTGAGTCGTAACTCAGCATTTACTGTTTTTTGTTCTTCAAGCGGAATCACGCAGGACCTACACAGAACATTTTTGGTTTATCAGTAAACATTATTGTTTCTTTGATTGATTTCTAAAACGTTGTCCTATAATTTACTATGTAACTATATGTTAAAAACTATTTCAATTGTACCCAATCAAAAAATATACCTACTGCGTCACGATGCAACTTCATGTAAAGCGTTTGAATTGACTTAAAACAGTTTGCTGTATCGTATTTATCCTAGATGTATTCACGTAGGATTGCTTAGGGAATGTTCCTGAAACTTCTCACAAAATCTCACCGCGCAGTAGCAAATTTAACGTTTGTATTTCCGATGCAACGTAACGCACAGTGGTAAAATTGAATTGAATATTGGAAAAAATGTTTAAAAAAAATATATATATTTAGTTGACATTTAGAAATGTATTGACGGGCCCGTGGCTAAGTAAAAAGCCATACGGTTCGATCGATCATAGTTTCCATGGATGGGTGACCGTACGGTACATTTAATGACGAGACCCTTCCATGCCTCGGAAAGTATGTAAAGCCGTTGGTCTCGTCTGTCATTCGTAGGTCCTTGACAGTGGGTATGTAGTCAGAAGCCAGAAAGTCTGACAACCAACCTTATCAAGGAGTATCATGTTTCCCGGTAACTGGGTTGTGGAGGTCACACAGGCTATCGCTCCATATAGAACATAGATGATGATTAGGAAATTGTATGGTACGAGTACGAGTGTTATACGAGTGTAGTATTTGATGGTAACGAGTTATTACAAAGATACAAAAAAAGTAACACAATGTAAACATTTTTAAAATGATCAGACAATTTTAATAAAATAAAAGGCATAATATTGTATAATATCCCATACTACAATAGTTTAAAGTACGAAAAAATGTCACTACAAAATGTTATATTTTATTTCCACAAAGCTTCATTACACCCACTGTGCATCGATTGCACTGTCAATCACTACTTCGCAGGAAGCCGTAGGGACTATCACAGTTCGTCATCAAAACGGTTGGCTGTATTCGTCCCTTACGCTCCCAGGTAGTTAGATAGAGACAGAATGCACCGGTTCAGCTGGAGGCCGGATATTTATTCCGGATCTTATTTACAGCTTCAACAGTTTGCGAGAAGGAATATGGTATCGATTCAGAAGTATCGATATTTTACTCACCAATTGAAGATAATTATTATAGTATACAAGTATGTATCTGTAGAGTTCTGTTATTAGAAGAAGAAAAAAATCGAAGAACTATTTATATTGAGATCGACAGAAGATATGAAGCTATGTTTCACTATCATTCATAATAAAATAATCTATTTGATTATTCGTATCAAGCATTCCGTTAAATTAATGAAGACCTACTTGATCAATGACTTTATTAAAATTATCAAATAGGTGCAAAAATTCTACGTATCGTAACATAATTATTAATTCTATCTAAGTATCGATACTATTTTGGAATCTCTACTTGTGAGAACACATTTTCATATGCATATTGATGCATGTTCAGCACACGTCTTTACAACGTTTGCGTTCAATGGATTCAATTTACAAGTAATCAAATTGCGAAATGAAGAATATAATGAATAGTTGATCAAATTTTGTGCAAAAAAAAAAAAAAATGCATTTACCTATCCTAGGTTGCTTTTTATCGTCATTTAAGTTTATATCTGAGGAATTAGGTGTATCCCCGTTTGTCCCACCGACTTCGTCCCCATCATGGGACGAACGGGAATTTGACGAATTGATAGTTTTTGTATCGAATATATGTCTACCCACCATAATATACATGATATCTCTCGATAAAAGTTATCTGACAATCAGAAAACCAGCCCGGAGTTCCCGTTAATTAAGAGTATTTTAACTTAAGGTCTCTTAACTTTGATGCCTTTTGAATCCCTACCCCCACCTATGATCTTTTCGAAAAACATAAGAAAGTGGTTTGACGAATGGGCCGGATAGGTAATACTACATTTGAAAAAATATGTAATTCAAATGAAAACCATCGCAATCGAACAAGTAAAAACCACTAATAACTGGTACTAAGAAGTTTGCTAAATGACTCGAGCGCAGTTAGCCAATGTAACTTGTTCTATGCGAGTTTTTCTTTCAAACTTTACAGTTACCCTTGCTCGTATAGCAGCGGTTTTTAATGTCAACTAATGCAATGCAAGTTACAAAGAAAAATTGTATTCTCAGAGAGTTCTTTGTTTGCCTGCACGTGAATTGTATTGTAGAAATGCTTCGAACGTAGAGAAAACTGGAGAAATCATTGTAATATTATGTAGATTGAGGACATTTTTTTTTTATTTGTTATATTAATACTAAACAATATAACTAATGTAAATATTCATAAACGTATGATGACAGACAATAATCTCGTTACAATAATGATCACATAGTTAATGGCTTGCTGCAATGGGTAGGAACTTTGATAATAACACCACCATGCATCATACATAATCGTGTACTAATTGTACTAATTTTGGATTTGTAAAAGTTGATCAGTATGATCAGTAAAAGCTGATCATAATGATCAGAATAAAGGATATTGTAAAATTCAGAAAAATAAATTTAATATGAGATCGGCACGCTAAAACTCGGCCATGTAATTCATACAAAAATCCTACATACCATACTGATTTAAAATATTCCAATATCGGTAATAAAATTAGAAACTTCAAACAGTTTCCTTCATACCAAGAATGCGATCTTCGAGAAAAACTATCGTAACGGGTTCCCCTCAAAGATCTTATCATACAAAATATTTTTAATCGGATTTCTTATGTAAATACTTGTGTTGCCATCTATGGAATGCTAGGGCAAACTTGCTTTGGCTTTATAGTAGATAAAAAAAGGAAAATTGCAAAACTACCAACCATGGGCAAGCGAGAAAATTCTTTAAATAAAATTCAGTTCGCGAAAATCTAAAATTGCCAAAGATAATATTGTCAACTCAAATAAAATTAAGATTATAATAATAATATGCACACCAAATAGAAATCCAGTTAAGCTTTTAGGTTCACCGGACCACATCGGACCTCCCTGGGGTAGTACGATCATAGACAGCATCGGTTAAGAACGCGACTTTTCTGTTTATTGAACGGGCAGATTCTTATTTATGCGGAAACAAACGAAGTTTTAATTTTAAATATAAACCTTTAATATTTGATGAAGGCGTTGGCTGGCAGAATAATTATGCCTTCGTGATTTAAAAACTTAAATGTAATTCCATATTTGTAACGGTTTTAGAGTAAATAAAAACAATTGGTTTCAGTACCTACAATCATAACTTTCAATTAAAATGCTTTTAAATTGAAAACTACGTTTACTCTTTTTGAATTTTGATAGATAATATTGACTGATATTGAATATTGGAAAGTCGTTCATTTTAAAACAATAGCATGGTTTTCGGTTCACTATTGTAAGAATTAAACTCTTTCACCTTGAATTGACCATCATTTAAAATTCCTTAGCTAACTAACCAAGTATATTATTTTGCAAAGAAATGTGTGTACATTTTTAATGAGCTCTCACAAAGGTTACAGTATTAATTCTGAAAATAATTGTTTTAGAAATTTAATTGACCATAGGTTGAATATTTTAAGTAATGTGTTAGACTGTTTTTAGTTAAGTCAAAGTCAAAGCATTTATTTCAATTAAACCATTTGCAGGCACTTTTGAATAGTCAAAGAGTCAGTTAGTTAGTCAGAAAGTTGAAGCTAGTTGCTCGTTCCAAAACGTAGGGTCTCTATGGAGAAGAACGAGCAAGAAACTCCACGGACACTCTTTTCAATCAAGCTTTTACAAAATCCAGGCTACATTATTCTTGTTGCTTCTATATGTGAAAACAATGTAAGTGAAGAGAAATCCAAAACATTCTAATTAAAAATAAATTAATATAAAAGCCATGGCAGTTAAGAGATGACCAATCTCAACTGACAGCGCCCGTTCACGAACATGACGCGCGGATCAGCACCACTTAGCTCAACCATTTTGAAGGGAACCGAATGATCTAACCCACACGCCACCATCAGTGAGACATTTGAGCGAGCATGACAATGCTCTCAACTGCCATGCTCATTTATGTCAAACACATTGAATAAATAAATGGCTCCATAGTTCTCACATTTACATAATAATTGAAATAGTGCTATTAATTTACACAAAGTCAAAATTTCCAATGTATGTAAGTATTTCATTCGACAGATAAAATATAATAAGTAAATAATAATAACGGTACACGTTATTCATGTCAATAATAAGGGGCGAGCAACATAATCTTCTTGCAATTAAGAAATTCCCTAAAGCGGCTGTGGAGCAGGACCAGCATTATGCCAAGCATTTTTATCATTGATATAATCTTCCAACTTATAATATGCTTGCCTACATAGTGTGCGTTTAATGCATGTTTTAAATTGTTTTTCATTTAATTGCAAAATATCGAGCGGTATTTTATTATAACATTTTACACAATACCCCATAAAAGAAGTATGTACTTTTGACAATTTGAAACTTGGTTGATATAATTTGTTCCTATTTCTAGTATTAAAGTTATGTCTGTCACTTATTTTACTAAACAGGTGAAGATTTTTCCGAACATGCATGATGTTTTCGTATATATATTGACAAGGTACCGTCATGATATTAATTTGTTTAAACAATTCTCTTAGAGACTCGCGTCTGCTGAGATTATAGATGGCTCTGACAGCCCTCTTTTGCAGAATAAAGATAGAATCTATATCTGCAGCCCGTCCCCAAAGCAAAATACCGTAAGACATGATACTATGAAAGTAACTAAAATCGACTAGTCTAGCGGTATCCACGTCTGTCAATTGCCTGATTTTTCTGACAGCGTAAGCGGCCGAACTTAGCCGCCCTGCAAGAGATGTTAAGTGAGGACCCCACTGCAGCTTTGAGTCAAGCGTAATCCCTAGGAAAACTGTCTTTTCGACGAATTCAAGTACGTCCTTATTCATTAAAACGTTACATTCACTACTTTTAACATTCGGTAAAGCGAATCTTATGCACTTGGTTTTCTTCTCATTTAACACTAAATTATTTGCAGTAAACCAATTATGAACTTTAATCATGGCGTCATTTACGTCGTCATAGTGCTGTGCCCGTCTATTTACTTTAAAAATCAATGAAGTATCATCAGCAAATAACACCATTTGAGGTTGATTTCTCAGTAAATGCGGTAAATCATTAATATAAACTAGAAATAGGAACGGACCCAATATTGAGCCCTGTGGTACTCCCATTTTTACTTTCAAGCCCGATGAATTTACACCGTTTATTTGAACTTGCTGCAGCCTATCATCTAAATACGATTTTACTAATCTGAGCGCTAGTTTACCGAGTCCGTAGTGCTCAAGCTTTAAAAGCAGTGTTTCGTGATTTACGCAATCAAATGCTTTGGAGAGGTCACAGAAAATGCCAATGGCATCCTGTGACTCCTCCCATGCGTTAAAGATATGCTTAATCAAAGTTATACCGGCATCAGTAGTGCAACGCCCTCTGGTGAACCCATACTGTTGATCATGTAGGATTTTATTGCAATTAAAATGACTGAGCATTTGATTAAGCATTACTTTTTCAAACACTTTGCTGAATACCGGCAAAACCGAAACGGGTCTATAATTATTCGTGTCCTTGCATTCGCCGGATTTGAAAAGTGGTATAACTTTACTGTACTTCATTAAATCTGGGAAAACTCCTTGGTCTATACATAAATTAAATATGTAAGCTAAATAGGGTGCTACTGTCTCAATAATCGATTTACAAACATTAGTAGACATTCCCCACAAATCCTCAGTAACTTTGATCTTTAGTTGTTTAAAAGTTTTTATAATAATCTCAGGGTTTATATGTTTTAATTTGAATTCCGAAGGGCAGGCTAAAACATTCGTTTTTAATAAATCAAAAGCAAGTGAGGGCGAGGAAGCTAAATTTTCTGTAGTTTTAATTGGAATATCAGTAAAGAATTTCGCAAATTCCTGAGCAACATCGATATTAGTACTTATTAGACCACAGGGTGTCTCCAGAGTGTAATCAGTTTTATTTCTTTTGTTTCTATTGGTTTCATCATTGATAATTTTCCAAACAGTCTTAATTTTATTTTCTGCTGATTTTACCTTGTTGCTTATGTATATAGCTTTAGCTGTCTTGCAAGTATTTTTAAAAGTTTTAGAGTAAGTAGCAACATACTTATTAAAAGTTTCAGTGTTTATATAAGGCTTAAGGCCATATAGCTCAAAAAGTCTTTCCCTACTTTTCCTGATACCTTTAGTTGCCCAGTCACTGAATAAAAACTTAGGGCTAATAGTTCTAGGTATTTTCTTAAAAATATTATTAAACTCTGTTTGCACAACTAAAAAGAATTCTTCATACAAAACATTACCATCACTCATATTAAGGCCCTGAATGTTTAACTTACTCATTAAAGTGCTATTAAATTTAATTAAATTGCCAGATGTTACTGGTCTTGACAGTACCTGCACTTTTTGTATTGGAGCGTTGGATTCAAAAGTAACGGTTTGCCCGCTGTGATCAGACGGGAGATAATTCACTATAGCCTTTTCTAAATAGTCGCAGCAACAAAAAACATTATCAATACATGTAGCAGTAGTCGTAGTTACTCGTGTTGGTTCTAAAAACACATTTGACAAATTAAATGATTTAAAAAGACTTATTAATCTACTGCTATTTGAATTGTTTTCTAAAATATTAACGTTAAAGTCACCGCAAATGATTACTGATTTATTACCATTTGTAAGTTTAGTCAAAACATCTTCCATTATTGACTCAAAAATTGAGTAGTTTTGATAATTAGGGGTTCTGTAAACGCACACTATTACATGCCTATCTAGCTCAACACAGGACAGTTCAATAGTATGTTCAACCGATAGTTCCACTATGTCTTTACGAGACTTAAATTTGATATTATTTTTTATTAAGATTAGTGAACCACCACGCATCATAGTTATCCGGTTGAAACAACTGCCAATAGTATAATTATCATAATTAATTAACATTTCATAATCCTTCAGCCAGTGTTAGGTAAATAGATGAAATAACTTCTCCCGATTTGGTCAGTTTTGATTAAGCATAAATTAATAAACATGCTTGCTATCTACGTTAGGTACTTTAAAAGATAAATCGTATAATTCCTTGCAACCTACCCCAATTTACGAATTAAGCACCCTCAGGCTTCAGAGCTCTGCTTACCCATAAAACAAAGGAGGAAACCAATACTAATACGAACTTACGCTACTCTGTTTGCTTTCCTTACCTAAATAAATACAATAAAATATAACACCCCTAGGAAAGGGTAGGCAAAAATTTGATTTAAAACATAAAGTGCAAGATCGTAAATACGATCATTTACATCGTAACCATAGACTATGATATAAAATGAATGTCCAAAAAACTTTGTGAAAACGTATCTATGTTTCAGGTTGTAAAAATTCACGAGTGTGTTTGGTAGAGCGTTATTTAAGGGGATGCGGTTTAACTCTTCTCCAAAATAATTCAATAAACTTTGTTAATATTTGTTAGACTTTTTATAAAAATTAAAGTCAAAAAACTTTTTATGACAATGTTGTACTTATCAAATGGTCAGTTGCACGAAACCAACATTAACGGAGACTACATTGATGCTGTCACTTTCTTTTTAATACAAAATGTAAGGGATGGCATGAATTTAGTCTCCGTAAAACTAAAGTTGGTTTCGAGCAACTCAACAGTAGAAACGAAAGAAGTATTAAAATGGTCCATGAAATCCATATTTTTTTAATATACAATTAATTCTGTCTGTCTGTTACGTTTTCACGACGAAACGGCTGAACCGATTTTGATAAAATTTGGTATGAAAGTAGGTTGAACACTAGGGAAGGACATCGGCTACCTTTTAATCCGCGAATTAGTCTGCATCCGCGGTAACCGATATTTAAACGGACGAAATCGCGGGTAAAGCTAGTGCCTATTAAATATAAATAAATGCTTTTAAACAGTAACTGCGTTTAGTTTTCGCGATTGAATATATAGACCTTAAAAAAGCTGAACCTACTTATTCGAAAAATAGGAATTCATTCGTATGGAGAGTAACCGGAACACTTCAGCCAAAACCGTAGGCTTTTTCGTTGAAATTATGACGGATGGGACTCGGAGATTTCGCGGTTTCGGCTTTGCGTGCCGAAGCCAAGGGGATCCCTTGAGCTTTCCCCGTAAGACACCACTTCCCCTAACCCTCGGACCAGAAAGTTTCCCTTTCTTTCGATGCCGAGTATTGTTTAAACTTGTTTTGGTCTCGATGGCCGGATTCGAAAGTTTTGTTTTCAAATTTCAGGGTATTTTTTTTTAGGAATCAATTTGATATTTTCTGCGAACAAAAAAAGTTAGATAGGATAGGTTGACTTCTATACTAATATTATAAAGCCTAAGCCTAATTCCTATACCTTTTTATGATTTTGTGATCTAAAGCACTACCCATCGGATTTCAAAAATTCTTTCACCAATAGGAAGCTACGTTTTCCCTGAGCTAGTGCTATAGGCTATATTTTATAGTAATAATAATTTGAGATCCATAAGAAAACTCACGCGAACGAAGTCACTGGCCAAGTACTAGATATTGAATAAACTCATAAGGAAAGTAAGGTTCCGTAATTCTAATAAAAAGTCGATACCTGTATCATATGGAATATCATACAATTAAAATACGCTACTATAAATCCTTTATCATGTAATCGCAACAAAATATTTTGCACAAATATTGAAACGTTTGGGAATTGTTCTCGCTTCACTTGAATAAACATAAAGAAAAATAATGAGTGCATTCACACTTTCGCACTGCAAACAACCATATCGATACAATATAAATGATGTGCAGAGAATAATGAATCCCAGCACCGCACGACTTTCCAAGAAAAATATCAATTTAAAAGCAAAGCAACATCAGCATTGTAAGAATTGACACTTATTTTCCATACAAATAATGAGACCAGACATCTTCTCAGATCTCGATTATAAGAAATAAGTTCCTTACAAAATCACGTTCACAATATCAGCAATAGCGTATCTCACGTGGAACAAGTGAACAGCGATAACAACATCAGCAAAACACGAAAGACAAATAGCGGAACGCCGAAATGAAATAATGCTAAATAAGCAATATGTAAAGTGTTAGAGAAGGAGTGCAGAATCAATAGGACGAGGGACGCAAGTGATGAGTTTCGCGCGTCACATAGAAGATGGAGATGGAAAGCGTGTTGCTATATGAAAATCAAAGGCGTATAAACATATTTTTAAATTATCAATTATAATTAATTTTACACTAAATTATGTGCGTGTTGTTGTAGAGATAAAATACAGCCAATAAAATGAATTGAACTTGCAACCGGCCCCGGCTCGCTCGGGTGCAATTTACTAAACGTCACATATTTTCTTTTAAGAGTTCATGCAAAATATCCTTTCCGATTTTACCGGTGGATTTTCAAAAATTCATTTTCATACATTTTATACAATAAAATTTTAATATACTTGCATAGTTCGTTCGTTCGTTCTTTACACGTGTATTTAAAAAAAAGAAATACCTATATCTATTAAACTTTACTCTACTATCTATAAAACATTATCATCCAAATCAATTGAGCCGTTCTCAAGTGACGATCTTTCACACATGCGGCAATTGATTTTTATTTATAAAGTTAATAACTGTCACATAAAATGTTTTGATTCATTTCAGAATTCATAATTATTGTGCTTGTTTAATGATGTTCATTTAATGTTTATCATATCATAAAACACTATCCCCTTATTCATATCCAAGCAAGCCTAATGGATAAGTTTCAGAAACTAGTTTCATCATAACTTTAAAACAACAGACACGTTCAACCAGTAAAATGTTTATGTGGATTATAAAATATTCTTCGAACTGCAGTTTGCTAAGATATAAAAGACCAGCACAATAAGGATAAACTTCCGCAAATATCTTTGATGGTTCCGCTATATTTTCATCGCTTGCACACAGGCCCTAAAGGTTAGGTTAAGGGTAAAGGAGCAAACAGCTTCAGGGTAAGTAAATACGCTGACGAAGACACGGGTACACCGCGCTACCAAATCCGACGTTTTTATCTGTCACAGGCAGCCGTGGGCAGAGTTTAGTGAGTCCTTTGATAGCGTTGACATAACCAAGTTTCCCTATCGCTAGTTTACTTTACCTTTTATACCATACCTTTATTTCGTAACGCCTACATGAATCGCTAAAACGTGCGGAAAGGATTGTTTGCTATTCGTAAAGTTGTAGGAGCGTTTGCAGAGTTGAATTATGTTTTATAAATTTTTAATCGTGTCCGCATAAGCACGGGTAGAGTGTTACATGCATGTTTGGATGGCTAAATTCGGCGTGTGCTAAACGCGTTAGTGAAAGTCACATGATTTCGATTCCTTGATTAGGCATAACTTACCGTGTTTGCTTATTAATGTGCATTGTGCATGTAGAATTCATTCATATAATAAAGTCCTACACATTCCTTACATCATCTGTTGCAGGCAATAGATGCCCTTGTTTTCATGATTTCGTACATGAAAACAAGGGCATCTATTGCCTTGATCATAGCTAATGCAGTCGACTGAACTCATAGCCCATACAAAACACTCCACCACCCTATAAGGGGCCGTCAGTGGTACAAGCCTGTATGCCACGTCAGCGGAGGCCGATTGAGAGGGCGTCGCGAGCCCCTTGGCGTTTAACGACCAATCGGGTAAGGGCCTTTACTTCTGCTTGTCAATGTGAGGTTTTGAAATATGTCTGAGACTCTGTGAAATCTTTCTCAAAGGTTTTCAACGCCATGTGGTTTGCCCTTACGTTGAAAATCCTTGGCGTCGTAGGTCTGCAGGCGCCTATTCGAGTATCTTGTTGCCATTGGTCAAACCTAAATTATATTTTCAACCACATCACATTCAAAGTGAAGAAGTAATCTTATTAGGGTTCTGTTTTCCTTTCGAGGTTTGTGACCCTTTAAAAACGTACATTCTCTCATTTATAGTGTAACAGAAGGCGGTTAGCATCAAAATGTTAATCATCACTTAAATTCAGACAAAACAGAAAATAAGCATTTAGGTACAACTATTTCCCAACATCAGGAACTCATTTTGCAGAAGTTCATCAAATATTTCACACCGCGGAGCCAAAGTTTGTGGAACAGTGACAACGATTTAACCGAAACTGCCCCGTTTAAAACTGGGGTGTTCGGATGTCCGAAAGAATTTTCATTAGCGTGTGTTAGGGTGACCGCGGGATACCCACGTCGGCCCGTGTCACTAAAAGTACTGGCAAGCGTGAGCCTATGTCCGGATTCGATGTTGTCATTTTTTAAATGACATTTTGGAATTCGAAGACTTTTGAATGACCGTCTTAAACTTTTCAAGTGAGGAATCAATGGAGAAGTTTCCATTCATCCTCTATATTTCTTTATTATTATTACTACTACTGATACTCAAGTTTCAGTTTTGACACGTTAGATGTTTAAAGTTTTTGATGGAACCATACTTACGTTTTGCTACCGTAGGTATTGTAAGTAGGTAAAAATCTTTTTGTGAGGTTGTAAGTGAAGTGACTTGGAAGTGAAGTGTAATATAGGTACATTTACTTACTTCATTATTTAGATACACTATAAGACAAGCGTCACGTAATTCTTACAACCACAGCAAGGAGGGTGACCGCTGCCATTTCCATAGTCTTTATGCGCTGCGCCTAATTCCGGAGGAGATGGCCAGTTTTATGTACGTCATCTTCTAGTGACGGTTAGCTCCTGTTTTATGAGTCTTGTGATACATTCGTTTTGTTTGATGGTTATTGCTTTATTTGCTACTTTCTTAAAAATAAAAATAAAAGTTATTTGGTCATAGAACAATTATTTTATGTTTGAACTAGCTACTATTACAGATATTCAATGATGCCGGCAAAGCTTTCTAATACTATAAGAGTCTTTGTAATCGAACCAGGACTTTCAGATTATTACCTCTTAGAATCAACAAACTCTACTTTATTCTATAGGATAATGACTAAGCACCAATAATAACCTAATAAATGTATTTCAATTCAGAAGTGGTTATAGGAGTACAGCAGAGCAATATTAATTAATAGGTATTACCTTGAACCTAGCTTTGTAGGAACCGTTAACAGGTGAAAGTAAATTAATTGGAAATCACGAACAAACTCATCGAAAATTAATAAACTCTAATCAATACGTGACAAAGTTAAATGAAGCGAAAATTTTACAACATATTATTACAAAAAGTTTTCCACCTACGCGACGTTAGGAAATTACTTAATTAAAAATTAATGAAATATTCTCATATAAACAAGATGGTTAATAAGAATGGAGTTTTAATTAATTTTCCAATCATAAGTTACATGGTTTTGAAGCAAAGTACATATCAAGCGTGTTGTTTGGATTGTTAACAACAATATTTGTTGATGGTAGCGCAAGTTATTCTATCGTAGCGCTACGTGGAGCGCTTGTTTGAGCTACGGCCGCCTACGCGCGCTACGTGCTTACGTCACAGAATAATTTAGTATCTACTTAAATTAAAATGACTATCACTAGATAGTCATTATTAATATTTTCGGGATGATGTCCTTTTATTTGGTTTTTTTATTTGGTTAATTTACTAAAGATTAATGTTATTTGTCTAAAATAGTCACGTGTTGTAAACAATTTTCATGGTTGGTTAAAATAACAATCAACAATTTTATTAATCACTTGTATTTAATTTAGATTAGGTATCACTTTATTTCACCGATTTTTATACTAACTTTCTTTCTTCAATACGTCAATAGCATAATAGTCTATTCTAGAAGCCAGATTAAAATTGCTCAATTATTCCATAAATATCACATTATTTATTCCCCCAAAAAATAAATCTTCTCTAAACTAAATGCAGCCAATTGCGGCCGGAATTAGGATAACATAAAACAGTCACAGATTAGAATCTTTATGTGCTTGTTGAAACATGCCCCTTTGATATAGTCAAAGGAAGGGAAATACAACGTTAAATGTGACGTATGTATTTTGTCAACTTATATGTCTGAAGCATAGATTACTGTAATCTATGGTTTGGTACCATTTTGTCACAGATAAAGAACCTCTTCACACGTGTCACAACGAAACTACATGGGCACGCGCCGATTAAAATATATTACATAATAGTTTATACACCCGGACCACACTTTTAGTTCAAGTCAACCGTATGGCACCGCAAGTACCAGCATGTCGCTGGTAGTTGCGGTGTGGTCGATATTGTAGCAAAGGAGCGGTGTTACCAGAAGACATGTTTTTGTAGTTACCACAACGCGACTACAAGTAGTCCAGCGACACGGTTCACACTGTTGTTTTGCTCGCTCCCTTTTAGCCACTGCGTTGAGGTGTGGTTCCGCAACCACACGTTTTGTACATACGTGTATACAAAAAATAGGCAATATCGCTCCAAGGACTCTTTGTTCTTGGAGTGGTATTGTCTGCTTTTTAAATATAGTGAAGAATGTTTATCTTCCGGCTTCATAAAGTGTGTTTTTACAGCAGTTATATGAATAAAAACAGTCGCATGCGCATTGACGCGTCTGTTTTTGCTCGTTGTCTAATGGTGGCCTTCTGTACCTATTTATTTTATGTCTTCAATACCTATAGGCTACCAACTATAGTAACTGGCTAATCGCTTCAACAAAGCACGAGTTTTTCACGTGCAACTCTAATGATAAGAAAAATGAAAAACATTATTGAAAAATTTTATCTCATCATTACACTGTTTTATCTACTTAATATATCCGAGTAATTAGTTTTATGGTTTGCGATAAAGATTTTCAACTGGTTTCCTTATATTATCATCCATTCATTATTTTCTTGTTGTATATGTATTTTTCAATAATATATATCTAAATGTGTGCATTATTTATGCGTTGCTGTTTGGTTTTATAATGGATGCAGTCAGTGGCGTGCCTTCCATTAAAGCCCAAATGCCGGGCTTGCTTACAGCATGAAAATGAGCATAATAATTATTATAATAATGGTTTTTATTCTTAAATATGTCGGGCTTGCTCTAATTTTTACCCTTAGGCACGCCACTGGATGGTGTAGTTACTTTTGATTTAATTAATCAATTCAGATTAATATAGGTACAAGCGACCACAAAGTGGAAGACGCAGTGTTGGTAGGTCTCCCACCAGATGGACCGACGACGTCGCGTCAAGGTCGCGGTCTCGCGGATAACCGGTGGATGCAAACAGCAGGTTGCTGTAAGTTGTGGCGTTCTATGGGGGAGATCTTTGTTCAACAATGGACGTCTTTCGTCTGATGATGATGATGATGATGATGACAAGGTGGAAAGACCGTCGTGACACAGATACATATAATTTTTCGTCAGTTATGTATTTAAAAACAAAATCCGCTGTTTCATACAAAAGTGCAACTCACACTGTCAAAATATATTGAACAGAAGATTGTTTGAATCATGTACTGCACCCATCACCCATAAATTTTAGAACAAAAGTTTAGTGTGAGTTAGTTGTTAGTTTAGTTTAGTTGTTTAGTTTAGTTTAGTGTTTTTAGCAGGAAAAAATAATTGGTCATCTGATACCTACTTTATCTTTGGCAAAAGTGACCGCCCAAGAGTAGTCACCAACAAATCAATGTAATAAACAAATTAATTAAATCAAACAATTAAATTAAAATTACAATGGCAGTTGGACCTCAGACGTCGGTCATTAGTGATCTATAATGATCCGAACGTGCTTAATGCGTATCGGAGCTAACCTAATTGGATTTGCAAACCAATTAATGTTGAACATTCCCTCATTATACGTGTACACTGGTACATATTGTTAAGTCAATACGGTGCTGTGCTGATTACTAATTGATTAGTATGTAGAACAATAGGCGCGCTTTTTAAAACCGCGTATAGTTCCTTTAATAATTTCAATATTTTTATTATATTTAGAATCTGTTTCACCACTTTCCAAAAATATCCGATAAAATTACTTGACAAATTATTTCATACAAATTATAATATATCTTCTATACAGTTCTACCTACCTAGTACCTTTAAACACAAAAGAAACTGCGGAATAGAGAGCTCCATTACCATTAATTCTTTTTAAGAAATGTCAACAAATATTATCGTTGTTTTCCACAGAGAACACAGTCAAGTTATTCGAATAAATATACCACTACCATTAGTCATTAACAGGAAAGTCTGAGAATCCAGTATATTTTTACAATATCTAATCAATATTTATATTTGGAGTGCGTGAGTCAGAATACTGTTTACTTGTAAAATCAATAATTTCTGATTGTCGAACAGAGATACGGCGAAACGTCACCGCTATATGGTTGAAGTTCCACGTTCTCGAACCAAGCGCTTTGGTTTCACATTTAATGTGCGAACTGTCAGACTGCGGAATTCATGCCCGCGTCTTTATTCCACCAACCAGTTGATAGAGAGTTGCGGCCAAACGCAAGCCTATTAAGATATTTAAAAAACTGTCTCAAAATGCATCTAACTTACATTTTCTGACAATGATTGTCGCTGAAACATTGCGACTAGATTGTAAACGTTTTTAATTAGTAGAATTGGCTTTCTGATAACTGAGAAAGGGCCCACACAGGAACATAATCCTCCTACCCTCACAATATCAGCCATGTTAAAATGACACAGGTACGGCGGCTCTTCATGTATCTTGGATCATTAAAAATCCACTTCGCCTTTCAATGACCCAAGCAAAATTCAATAAACCGTTTCAATCGGCTGCATATTAATAGTAGATCGATGCACTAATGCGTTTGCTTTGTCCGATACGCACTCGTGTCAAATAGCGAGTAATCAACTCTGAATAGTGCCTTACACTAATGACTTGGGCTGAAAGCCATGATCCTGGGGCATTGTGGCTATAGTTATCGTGTGAGTGGGCACTCTTAGTTATGCAGATGTCTCATGTACTTGAATGGAAGGTCACGTTGAATGGACGGTCACGTGATAAGACGGGAATTTTAACTGGAAAAATAATAATTATAGGTAGGTATTGTAGATGCCCTGGCTGGTTCTATCATGTTCAACCTTATCATTTACTAGCACTTCGTCCGCGTGAATTTTCTCAAGGACCTCTATTTTTTTTAATAATTTAATATAGCCTATGTTACTCAGCGATAATGTAACTTTCGATTGGTGAAAGAATTTTTGAAATCGGACCAGTAGTTTTTGAGTAATCATTACATACAAAAATACAAATCTAGTATCAATTAAGCCCTTATTTCACTTAGCTAAATTAAATCGACTACATTCTGTCTTACTGAATTCAGTTACTACTACTACTTACTTACTGAATGCTATTACACTTTACTGAATTCAGTAGTGACTAAATTTAGTCGACCTAATTTAGTCAAGTATAATAAGGGCTTTAACTACATTTTGCTCGCGACTATGTCAACGTGGAATTTCTTACGAATCCCAAATATTTTTAATAATAAAAAATGTCTGTACCAAACAGGAATTGGATCAGTAATTCTAGAGATTAGCTAGCGCGTTCAAACAAGAAACAATCGAACAGCCTTTAAACATTACAATAAAGTCAAAGTCAAAGTCAAACCATTTATTTCAATTAAACCATTTACAGGTACTTTTGAATTGTCAAAGAGTCAGTTAGTCAGAAAAACGAAGCTAGTTGCTCGATCCAAAACGTAGCGTAGGTCTCTATGGAGAAGAATGAGCAAGAAACTCCACGGACACTCTTTTAAATCAAATTTTACAAAATACTGATTACATTATTCACATTGCTTCTATATGTGAAAACAATGCAGGTAAAGACCAATACAATGCATTAAAAAAAAACTTGAGAGGTGTCAAGGGACACCCGGATGGAACGAAGTTCCTTTCGATTAATTAGTGAAGGAACTGTAATAAAATTTTATTTTTTTTAAGTTAAAATAATATTTTTTTTATTATTAACAAATATAATGTAATTAAAAGACAATTTAATTAAACGTGCCCGTTTATGTATCGAGCGAAATGGACTCCATATTGAGCAGTTGCTTCGATACAGGGAAGTCTAAATTTTATACCTAATAGGTAAGTTTTTTAATTAAGCCAAAGTTGATTAAAACTGTGTTTGTGAATAGCTCTAATTTATTTAAATAGGTTACCTATAGCACCTATAGGTACCTACGCCTGCCTGCCTTTCTTTTTCTAGCAAAAGAGTACCTACTCACTTACCTACTTACAACTACATACAAATAATTCGCCAATGATAAAAGTAAGTACCACTACCTACCTAGGTACCCACCTAAGCTCCCACTGGCTTAATTTAAACCAAAACATTTTAATCAAATCAAAAAAAATATTATTGTCGCTAGTAAAACCTAGAGAAAAGTACTCTGTGACCTAGAGCGATAAGGTGCAGTGGTTACCTACTGACGACCGCGACCGATAGAAAGCTCATGATTACCAAACCCAAACTTTCAATAGGTACCTACTAAACAAAACATAGAAGTAGGTACAGTAACTACCTACCTACCTAACCTACGTATTCTATGGCTTAATTATCGACTTAAAATTTACACTCGTTTTCACAATCCACACAGTCTCACAGTGAAAGGTGGACTATTTGAGCTAATAAACTTAGTACTAAACATATCGCCGTAGGTACCTAGTTCAAAGAGTTCGCCGCGCCGCCTTTAAATACATAACATATTCTACGAAAAGCGAATTCGGACTTTATTTTGTAAACGTAAACGGTTAAAAATTGAAATTTTACCAAACTAGGTATGATAAAATTATTCTGAGAAACGTATAGGCTGGTGCCCGACCGGACAATAGGAGCTATGTGCAACCGAATTTCACGGTTAATGTGTAAAAATAAGGTTTTAATTCGCTCCAATATTTTCATAGAAAAGCCGCCATTCAACTAATAATAAACTCTATTTGACAGTACCAACGATTCAATTTTTCTGTTCGAATTGTCTGCGTTTGTGAAGTATAGCAAAAAGTGTCGTGACAACTTTTCGTAAGAATTTTTTCCGTCTAGCCCCCTTTCACAACGCGCGATAAGGAACTTCGTTCCAAAAACAATCTAGAAGAAAAAAGCCATGGCAGTTAAGAGTTGACCGAGTTGAGTTGATAGTTGAATATTGATGTCCATAGATATTTGTATAATTAGATAAATACTGTTCTAAAATATAACGAGAGGACTTGACAGTCCGCGACGAGGGCTGACAACCGGTTTTTAATTGAATGATTTTAATAATTATCACTTCAGTTAATTTTGGTAGAAAGTAGTAGGCACCTTATTGACCCCAGGAAGTTTATGGATGACTATACCTAGTACTTATCTAGCCAAGAAAGTATTTCAAGTCCAACATTAAAAATGCGTGTTTTTGAATAATTGATATTATAATTCGTGTGGGATTTGGTACAGGAGCAGCCAAAGTCAGCCTTTTGCATTCCGTAGTTTATAGACTCTAAATTGAGTAGAATGCACATGGTAGCGGATTTTAGAGTATGTTCTGGATATTATTCCACTAAAGACACGGCGACATGGTTGGCGCAATTGCTGAGCGATTGGATGCTGTGCTGCGTGTTGCGGGTTCGATTCCCGCACGGAACACATATTTGTATGGCCTACAGATAGTTGTTCCGGGTCAGGTTGTTTGTGTATGTGAGTTTATATGTTCGTAAATGCACGATACAGTAAAAAATAGTAGAGTGGCGCAACGTTCTGATTAAAAAAAATGTATTCCTCAAATGGTGAAGTTCGTGGAGTTATCAATGATGTCTAGCATCTTTTGGTGGGATGTGTCAAAAACCAGGCTTTAAGGGAATTGACAGAATTGCGCAAAATAAAAAAGATATGACATGGGTCCTTTCCTTGAAACACCGCTAAAATTATTTATTATAAGTCATCGATCACTAATAAAAGAACTAGATACACAATCAGCGACAAAAAGTGGCCTCACCAAATGAGCACCCAATTGAACATTTGGGTGCGCTTTTAATCTAGTCGCATTCGAACGCCCACACTGTTTCAGTGCTCAGTGCTCGTTGAAAAATTTAAAAAATCACACATCTAAGACGCTAAAAAGGATGAAGTTTTATATTTTCGGTGGGTATTAATATTATCAATATATTGTTGTTGTCATTGTATTGTAATAACTGATATTTAGCCAAGAAATAATCGTAAAAACATTTAAATCGTAATAACCAGCAGATATTAACCGTCTCAATTGTAAAGACTCAGTAAACGTATTAATCATACGCGCAATCATGCCTACTTAAATAGTTTGGTTCATGTGCGTTGACTCTGTTCCATTTGTTGGAGACGCTGTTGTTTCTACTTTTATTTATGTTTTATTAATAAAGTTTGATTGTTTGTTTTGTTCAATAAGACTTATTTACTGTTTCTTTAGATATTATAGTCATATTTTACAGATTTCATGAAACCTTTTAATCTTATTTTTGTTTACTTAGTGAATGTAATAAAATCAAAAATGTCAGATTAATTATGTATTTTTTAGCTTTTCTCGAGATTCAGTGAGATGTGGAGAATGAATGGATATGAGTTTTTGCACGTCAAATATCCGAAAAATTTGAAAGAAGAAAAAAATCGTTTCCTTCTTTGAAACGAAAAATAAGTTCTTCGTCAAACAATTGTTAACATTTTTTATCATAAGTTAAAGAGTAAATAATTATGACTGTTTATATTAATTTCAATAATAAATAAATGTCGTGCCCTACCCGTAAAACATATTAACATTTAGGTAAATTATAATCATTACACATAATATACCTCATAGAATAAAACAATAAAAATGCTATTATGCACTATTTTGTCATCTGTGTAGTACATTAAGTTTATAAAACAGATAATTAATAGTACAGTGTAAAATAAAATATCGGACAGTCCGACTCTTCACTCATTTCTTGTTCTAGCGGCGAGCCTCGCTCATAAAATTGAATTGCTTTTTTTGACACTTTGTAATCCTGACTTTAAAACATGCGTGTAAGGTTGAATTTGTTTTGATGTATGTTGACGGTCGCAAATAATGTTGCTATTTGTAAATAGCTTTGTGAATACAACTTTAAGAATTGCAGTTAAGGTTTAATTTACATTAATGGAAATTTACTTCTATTAGAATTACCTAAACACAATCGGAGACAGTTTGAAGTGAACTTTTGTATGGGATTGTGTATCTAGTTCTTTTAAAAGTGTATGATTTTAACTCTCATTGACAAACTTTATTTCTCCCTGTTATCTATTCACCACTCTTGACTTGTACAGAACACCTAAAGAATTAGTCCGTCGCTGTACCTTCGTGCATGAAGTCTAAATAAATAAAAACATTAAAATAACCTATTATTTTACACACAAGAAAACATTTGGTATCGGTGATTCATCGTATGTACAAACTAATCAGTAAATCTCACGAATAAATCAAAGTAATGTATTAATATCGTGGATGCAAAGCAAACTGCTCGCATGTTTGTTCGACTCAAGTACCTATTTGCTCGCTGTATTTGATTACAGAAAGCGCCCTTGCGATTTTCATGCTTGTCTTGCCAATGTATTAATGAACAACGGGATAACACGGTGTACGAGAAGTGTATAATGTACACGAGAATATAACATCAAGCCTGTACCTACTTATAGTGTATAATTACTAACTACGCCAGTTATGATGTTTTCTTCTCTTCTTAATCTTTCTCTGGATGCTGAGGATCGTGACTTCCATTCATCCTGTCAACCATCAGTCTCCATCGGTTGCGATTAGTCCCCTGATGGAGTGCGGCACTTATAGGTATCTCCGCTTATTCAGAGATCTGGTCTTATCATCTTCTGGGACTGATGTTTTAGTCCCTAGAAATATACAAGCCGGCTTATTGCCGCAAGCCGGTCACAGTTCTGGCGAACTGTAGGTGTACACAGTCACTTTGTATGGTAGTGAAAGGTGGTCTCTTACTGCAGGCCTTATTAAAAAGCTCAAAATTGAACAAAGAGCTATGGAGAGGGCTATGCTTTGAGTCGGCTTGATATGGTCGGATGAGATGTGGATGGGTCACTATTCGTTTCATACCGAATTCCCTCCGTGCTTTGGAAATCACGTAAATCCGTTGGTCCCGGCTGTCATTCGTAGATCTTTGGCAGTCGTTATGGGTAGTCAGAAACCAGAAAGTCTGACAACCAATTTTACCAAGAGATATCGTGTTACCCAGTAACTGGGTTGTGGAGGTACGACAGGCAGTCGTTTCATGTAAAACACTAGTATTCAGCTGCATCCGGTTAGACTGGAAACTTGGGAAAAGACTAGACAGATGTGAATTAATTTGTTACCCAGTAAATTAAAGTCAGCCTGTATAGGTAATTAGGTACCTAAGCCTCTGCCCATCTTACCTTGAATTCAGACGTCATGTTATGTCATAGGTACTTTTTGTCTGGGTACATACATCTGGGTTCCACGAGTGAAATCACAGGCAAAAGCTAGTGATAAATCGTTTAGGAAAGTGTTAAGTTCTTATTTTTAGGTGTGTATTGAAACTTCACTAGATACAGGATACTTACATTATCAACGAAGGATCTAATTACACTCGATGACTAAAACAACACTGACGTTAATGATTCATATTGAAGTAGATAGTGTTTTATAAGTGTTACATTACTCACTATAAAACAATATTATGCCCTCAAACAATGCAATAATGATCGGAAATGGTTCATCGACGTCGTCACGCCTTCACTACATTTTTAACCGACTTCAAAAAGGAGGAGGTTCTCAATTCGGTTGGTTTTTTTTTTTGTATGTACATCGATTACTCTGAGATTTATGATCCGATTTATGTGATTCTTCTTTAGTTTGATGCGAAATAGTTGCCATTCGGTCCCATAAAAATTTAACATTGTTTGGTTAGTTTTCATTTTATGAACATTTTTTATTTTTTATATATTTATTTTTATGTTTGACCACGCATAAGTTTTTTCAGTGTAGTCCAATTTTGAATATTCTTTTTTTAATTGATAGTGTATACCTCAAATTTGGTCTTATATAAATTTCAAGAAAATGTTCCACCCCTAAGGGTTGAAAATTAAGGGTTGACAGATTTTTTTAGGTGTCGCCGTTCGTAATTCTTTTCTATGATGAGAAGGAGGCACTAAAAAGCGAAAAAATAATTTATAAAAATTTTAACAATAAAGACAACCACCTTCAAAATTTAAAAAATAACTTTTTCGCAAGTCGGCGGCTTTGGTTTTGCTTGTTGTTTGGTATTGCCACCGACTTGCGAATTAAAAGTTATTTTTTACTTTCTGAAGGCGGGTGTCTGTTTTGTTAAAAAAAAATTTTTTTTTCCTGTCCCCCTCCTGTCGCAAAGGCATCCCTGAACTTGTACCATGTTTCGCAATTTCGTGTTTCCTCTTTCCAGTTCTGCATAAATCTGTTGAGTTCGTCTCGCCATATACCTACATAAGTCCCTGCTTGTAACCACATTTAAACTTTCTGACTGAATAATTCGCGTGAATTCCATTAAATTTTTTCATTCTATAATAACATCAATATTGGTTGCGCATAGTTTTTTTTTTCTAAGAGATCGTTGAAGGTTAGCCGACAATTTTAACCATCGCTTTGGCTTCAAGCCAAATAAAACAAACTCGTGGCTATTAGCGAAGTTTGCAATTTTTTATTCAGTATTATAAACTATCGCTAAACTATGATTACGTAACAGACTACAAGAGTGTTTTATAAGAGTCTGAATACAATAATCAAGATATAAATTCTTGTTTTCTTCTCAGGATCTGGTTTATTCGAGCAAACCTACGTGTGAAAAAAATACAATAAGAGTTACTAATGAGTACCATCCAATACATATTACTGGCGAACATCCATTGATGTGTGGTTACCAGAGACTAAACGCTTGCTAATTCATTAACACCTGTTTAAGCAGAAAACAGGTGTTTAATATTTGTTTGAATTCAGAAGTTTACAGTAAATTCCTACCGCGGATCTTTAAATTAGTACAGGAACGCCCAACAATACTACATTCCATCGATCACTAAACCTTTATGATATTATTATGTAGTAAACCATTGAATTAAGGCATTTTTCTGCATTTTATAACACTATCCCAAAATTAAAAAAAAAAAGACAGCCTTCACAAACTTGAAAGTTAGAAATAACTAATTTCGGAAGTCGATGTTTACCCAAAACTACAGACAGAACCAAAGCCGACTTACGGTTAAAGATATAAGTTAAAGATATATTTTTTTAAAGTTTTTGTAGGCAGTTGTCTGTTTTCAAATTATAAACTTACATGCCTTTTGAATGAATGAATTTTGCCGAGCAGGTAATTTTGTCTGTTAAAGCTTTTTCTGCTCAAAACAAATGCAACTACACAAAAATAGCGTAAATCTTCTCAAGCAGCCACTCTAGCAAGCTAAAAACTAGAATCACTTCATAGCGCGTTGCTCAAAACAATTTTTTTTACATTTTACTATTATTTTGTTAGCTTTGTACCTCTTCCACCAAAGATTATTCACCTTATGTCTTAGAATGTAAAAACAAAACACCATATTGTTTGGTAGTCCTGAAATCCTATAAAAAGTAAGCGTTTATGAAAATTGGTCATCAGCTTCACGTCACTGGGAACATGAAGCTAAAAAGAAATGGAAACCACACCTAAAGAAGCCGCTCAAGTCGTCATCCTAATCCAGCAAGGGGTGTCTCAACGTACTATCGCTCGACAGCTTAATCTAAGGCAGTCTTGTGTCTCGAAGGTATACAAGAGGTTCTAGGAAACTGTACCTTAGTCCGGAGACCAGGATCTGGACGACAGCGATGCACTTAGGTGAGAGATGACAGATTTATTGTCTCCTCGAAATCGACACCGGACTGGTGTGAACATCCAGCACCAGCTCAGAGAAGTTCGAGGGAGGGCTGTCAGTGAGTGGACAGTGAGGCAAAAACACAAAGAAGGGAATTGATCCTAAAAAAGGCCAGCCACAAGAAAAAAAAATTGTCTTCAACCCACCGACAAGCCCGGCTTCAGTTTGCTCGCGATCACTTAGGCCGGCCATACACGGACCGCTCGAGCAGTCATAGTCAACTGCTTGAAGCTGCCATTGCTAACTGCTCAGCAAGCAAAGCAAAAAGCGTACAGGCGGAAGGTACGCGTGACGTGGAATGAAGAGTGCGGGTAGGGAGACTGCGCGAGAGCAGTCGACAGCTCGAGCAGTCAGTGTAGCCTGGCGACTGCTTAACCGCAGGATGAAATTTCACCATGCGACTGACCACCCGAAGCAGTCGCGACTGCTCAAGCGGTTGCGTGTGTGTACGTAGAAGATTATAGTTCACCATGCAGTCGCAGCTTGAAGCAGTCGATCCTGACAGCTCCAAGCTGCCCGTGTATAGCCGATCTTAAATTGCGAAATGGAGCAATGAAACTGAGTGCTGTTCTCGGACGATACCAGCATGTGCCTGAATGGTAGCGACCGTCTACGAAGAGTCCATAGGAGACCCGGTGAGCGATTCGTACAATGCTGTTTTGCGGAAACAGTGTCATACGGGGATAGACCTTGTATGATGCGGGCGGGGAATTTTAATGTACATTAGGTCGTAAACACCAAACTTGATAAAATCTCAGGTCGTATAGGGCAAGCATGAACCAAATTTAAAAAATGGCTAAAGATGTAAACGCCAAATTTGATAGATCACGGGACATACAACCAAATCTTTAATTTTATTTTCCTATTACGACCTTTGCTGTAACAAAAAAAAAATATTGTTCATTTACGGCACAATTTCCAATAAAAATATGTTTAGCGACCCAAAAACTGTGGGATGTATCCACCATTTTTTTGCGAATTTCGGGTCTTTAAATAGAACAATCGAAAGAGGACGAAAAACTAAGTATGACTGCATTATTAACTCATTTTGGCCAAAATGGTGGTTACGCCCTTTGAGCCTAAAGGTAAAAGAATCTTAGTAAAAGTGAGGTAATACAGTGAGGGTAAACTAAGTACATAAGGAAACAATTTTTTAAAACAAAAACTAAGGAAACAATTACTGTTTGTATTGTGCAAACAGAAATTGTTTCCTTCGTTTTTGTTAATAAAATTGATGACATTACCAAGCCATCAACATTTGGTTCAATAAATTATTTTGTTGGGCGAGTTATTTTAATTCTGTGATATTTTCTAAAATAATCATCTTTATTGAATACATTAAGACTATGACAAGGATATACTATGATAAGGATTAAGACTATGACAGTAAGAACACCTCTTTTAGACCAAATTTTAAAATCGTTTTTAAATCGTAATAAACTTTTAAAATGTAGGTACTTAAGTCAGTTTTGAAAGATAGACATAATACTACCGCAGACTTTTACTAAAATAGTTTTTTTTCGTCAGGTTTCCCCACACACAATTTTATTCCGATTAATTTCATAAATATTATTATACCGATGACTTATTTTCATAAAGTGTACCTATATCAATTATAACCTTTTCAGACAATTTCTCTTTCTATTGGTAAAAACCTGAAAATCCGTAAAGTAGTTTCTGAGATTAGCCGCCCATAGGTGTGTATGTAGTAATAGTAGTGATCATGATGTAGTGATGATAAAACAAAACGCTATTCAATTTTACTTCGTTTTATGGACAATATCCACCCAATTTAGAATTTAACTCAGAAATCTGTATATTTTTTAAATAGTATTTATTTATATTGTTTCTATTTATTTCTTGTAAGGAATCTTAATATCAGAACTCACGAGGGCAATGTCGCGGGCATAGCAAGATAAGACGAAATACAAAACCCTAGGACAAACAAAAACAAACAGACTGGTTTTAAATTTTCTTACTGCTTTTATTTAAATTGTCGATACAGCCGACGTAGTTTGTACGCTGTCATCTAAAACTATTTCTATTCTAAAGATAGAAAACGATAGCATGTGATCGGGTAGTATCAAGCGACGGATGACCGGGGACTATGCAAATAGTGTCCTTTGACTAGCGAAACACACGACTTCTTGTGGTCATACTGAAAACAAAAGAAATTATGTTTTATTCAAACATTGCATTGTCTTTTTCGATAAATGTTGATACTATCTATATTATGGACTTTCCTAACAGCGTACAGCGTGCGTGTTGTTTCGTATTTTTATCGTCCATTAAATACCGAAATTCCTCCGTGCCTTGGAAAACATGTAAAGCCGTTGGTCCCGGCCGTCATTTGTACATATTTTACAGTCATTATAGGCAGAAGCTGCAAAATCTGAAAACCAATCTTACTAAGGGGTATTGCGTAACCCAGTAACTGATTGTGGAGGATAGGTAGTCGCTCCATGTCAAACACTGGTTTCAGCTGAATTCGGTTAGATTGGAAGCCGGCTTTAGCTGGAAAAGGCTAGGCTTTTATTAAACTCACTGGAATTTTGTAAACGGAAGAAGGGTAAGTACTTATATTTTTTCTTGTGGTTATTCAGTTTCACATCAAATGACAAAGATTTAAAATGATAATGATAATTCAATCTTGTTCGAGATTTTGATTAACGTATCATTTTGTAGTTAAGTTCGTTCTATCTACAAAAAAAAACCTTACTTATATGATCAAAATATGATTAGACTACATTTGTATGGAGCATGTTTTTAGGGAAGTGCTCTAAATCACGATATTACACCTGTCAACACCAATATATCTCATCAGCAGTACTATTCTGTTACAATCTCCCTCGGTGAACACCTAGGTGACAAAGTTTCAAAATAATAAGATTATTCAATCTTGTAGGTACGAGATTTTGATTTACGTATAATTTCATAATTACCTAAGTGCGTTCTATCTACAAAAAACCTTACTTACATGATCAAAATATGATTATAGTACATTTGTATGGGGCATGTTTTTAGGGAAATACCCTAAATCACGATATTACACCTGTCATCACCAATATATCTCCAGTACTATTCTGTTGCAATCTCACTCGGTGAGTACGTAGGTAAAGTGTGCTGTCATCCGTCCGTCTGCTTTCTCAATTCCTAGCATCGGGACGGGTAACAGCTCACTTTACCTAGGGACTTCTCACTTCACCTGTTCACCGAGGGAGATTGTAGCAGAATAGCATTGCTGCTCGACGTCCATATGTCACTACAGGGATTCAGCATAATATCAGCGTCAGGTATATTTGCCTGACACATACTGAGCTAGACTCCCATTTGGTGCAACCTTGAGACACACACTTCATTTTGTTCTAATCGTTATTTGATTTGTATTTTTGTGTTGTAATGTGTCTTTTGTGTGCACCGAATAAATGTTTTATCTCTCTTAAGTATCTATATTATCTATATTACACAGCACCCTAATTGTGTCACTCACTTACTATGACAATGCCCTCCATTTTGAAGAATATTCAAAATCAATTGTTTCATAAAAATAATATTATTACTATTTTTGAAAAAGTCCTCTGTTCCACAACGTAGGTAACTTAAGTAGGTAAAATAATAATACATTTTCAAAATAAAAGAGTGTTGTGTAAATCAAGTAAGCTCCAGATTAGTTGAATAAGAAGGCAATGCGTCACATCCTATTAAATCCGCCGTTTGAATGTAAGTACAGCATTAATTAGGAAGGTACAAAAATGCTTTTGTAATTTTAGTCGTTTTAACTCGTACATAAGTATACATACTATTTATTTATATATTTGTTTTTAAATTGTTCCACTGGGATACCCTACTTATATAGGTACCACCCATTTATTTTGGAGAAAACTAAAAGTTCTGCAGGTCTTCAAAGGATTGCATTTTATTTTATACTTGCGGCGGTTTTTGTCGTGGCCTGAAAATAAAAAATATCCTAAAACCCGGCCACCTACTGGATCCAGTTGTGAATCTAAACCATCCAGGGAACCACTCGAACACACACAAAACACTTTTTACGACACGTTTGGCGCAGTGGCTGAGCGATTGACTGCTGCGCAGCGGGTTGCCGGTTCGATTCCCGCCCAGGGTAAACATTTGGGTGATGAGCACTTGTGTTTACCTTGTTTCTGGTTGTAGTTTATGTACATATGTACGTAGGTATGTATGTATGTACGTATATATGTATACATAACATGTACATAATATATGATATATATATATCTATTAATGTATTTTGTGTATATATAGGGTGACTGGTAATTAGTGTACGATACTTAAACACGTGATTGTGGTCATGATAACAAACAACTTTCCCTAGGAAAAAATGTTTTTTGTACTGGTTCACTTTTATCACAATAACACAACAGCCGTATGAAATTCACGCACGCGCACGCCTGTGACCTAAAGTGAACCAGTACCAAAAAAAAAATTTCTTCGGGAAAGTTGTTTGTTATCATGAACACAATCACGTGTTTAAGTATCGTACACTAATTACCAGTCACCCTATATATCAGCTGTCTGACACCCATAGTTCAGTGTCAGCCCAGTTTGGGATCACATAGCCGTGTGTAAAATGTCCCCATATATTATTATTATTATTACTATTTTATTAAAATCGGCACAGCCGTTTACATATTATGAATGTTTTTAAAGTACCCTAGGCTGATATTGTTTCTAGTTTTTCCTAAATATGTCAATAAAGGTAAAGATGGGATTTTGTTTGTTATATTATTACGTTTCATTATTGTGTATAGTCAGTGATTCAAATGGCACAAAAAATTAGAAATTTTATTTCATGGTGATCTGAAATATAATTGATAACAGAGTAGTCTCTCATTCGCTAGTCTTTGGCATCGCGCTTTAGAGAAAATAAAAAACTTTTCTCTATGGAATGGCAACCCTGATTTGACACTTCTTTTTCGCGCGTTTACCGGCATCGCATGAAAAATGGTTTCGGAAGAGAAACTTTTAAGAAAAATATGCAAATACAACAAAAAGTTGAAGCATCGCCGTCGGAGATGCGATAGTGAACTCCCGCGCTGCTGCAGGCCTAAGTAACTGGCGCAGCAGCGACTGTGAACGGAGCTTGTGCACCGATATTCCGAAAAACGAAGGTAAGCTCATTTGATTTTAGGTGCAACGAAATCAAGAAACGTTCCTGCCTGGCTAAGATTAACGAGCATATACCGTGTTAGTACGAGATACTTTAAACACGAAGATCAACTTTGGTACGAGATACCAACTTTGGTAAACCAACAGAATTCTGTTGTAGGTACGAGATACCTATTTTGCTCAAAAACCAGCATGTATGGGACATCACATGTGCATTAAACGGTACGAGATACGGTTTCTTGCAATCAAAATGTTCTTGAGAAACCATAAGGTATTCTCACATTTCAAATGTAATCAGCGATCAGAGTGAAATCATGCCTTAAACTTAACTCTTGAGAATCAGCCTGAGACTCAAAATGTCCAGGTCCCAGAGGTTAAACATTTGGGTTCACCGGAAGAGTAAAATGAACAACTATTACAAGCTCTGGGGTAAAGAGTAAGAAAATAATTATTGTTTAATTACTCATTATTGAAAAGCCTAAAATAAATGAATAAATAAATAATAAGAAATTTAATGAAAAATTAACACTGAAATTTGCAAACGCTGGAATTATATTCTGACTAATGGCTAGATAGGCCAAGACAAGAAGAGAAGAAATTTTAGTTTTATATCTTGGCTGATATTTGTCAACTTCTGGATGCCCCGAACTTGAATGAAGAAGTAGAAGCAGTGATCTCTGAAATTGGGAAAACTAGAGACAAGTGCATTGCTCAGCAAAGACAAAATAGGTACTGCTCCTACCATAAAAGGCAAAATCATGTCTAATATACCTAATCAACAACACAAAAAACAAAATATCTATGCTCAAATCACTGAGTGAAGCCTCATAATTAATGGGTGACCTGCATCATCAATAAACTAAAACAAGGGGTACACTAGTGGCTCCCCACTTATATAAACAATTTCTAGAAATTACCCAGAATACAACAAGAAATGAATTTCTCTATGTAGAGAACCTATCAAAAAGAATTAAGGAGTGGTCCACCCCAACAAATGTATCAGCACCCAGCAACCAAGGCGATGGCACAAGGTGCATTATCGACTCACACACAGCCATTGCACTACAAGACAACCTTCAACCCACAGCGTTCCGAGAGAACCCGGGATGCCCACTACAAAAACAACAGGAAATGAATAAGGTACATGCTGGTCATTTATAAAACTATTTTGCTTGTTGGATGTCATTGACAATTACATTGCAATGAGTTAAAGGATATCATATTCCTTTCATGTCAAATCCTTACAAAAAACCTGTCCCTAAAAACTATTTATCAAATAGGAAATTCCTACTTATGAACCAAGCGTTCTACAGTTAGGGGCTATACCACCATGCTGTCATACAAAGGGGGAACACATTCCAAAAATGTTTTCCTTATACCTAAACCTAATGGTAAACAAAGATTTATATTAAATTCATAAAGTTTGCACAAGTTCATAAAGGTTAGCCATTTCAATGTGGTGCATACTATAAATGCAATAAGGTTAATTGATAATGATTATTATATCTGCACCATAGACCTTAAGGAATCATGTCTATTAGTACCTGCCTATAGCATATGAACATAGAAAGTACCTCTATTTTCTGATTTGTATGGAGTGTGTACGGCACCCAGTGTGTTCACCAAATTATTAAAACCAGTGGTTATCTAAGAAATTTAGGCTTCCTATCCACAACATATATGGATGATATTTTATGTATGGGCTGAACATATAATGATTGTTTACAGAACATGAAAACAACAATATCTTGAAGTGTTGCTTTTAAGTGATGTTTTTTTTTTTTTTGCTAACTTGTTGTTATTGTTGAAAAAATCAACACTGTATCTAGTAAATATTGCAAATTTCTTGGATTCATGATAAATCCCACATCAGTATACCTTGAGCTACCATTGGAGAAAAGAAATGTAATTAAGATTATGATTTAAAAACTTTAAATCAAGTGTTAGTAATTTAATAAAAAAATCCTAAAATTTAAAAATGCAAAGCAGGAGATTTAAAAAAAAAAAAAAAAAAAAAATACTGGGCACATAACAGCATATGGTTATGCCATATGGTTTGACACATACAAAACAAATGGAATGTGTGCAATACTTAGCATTGATCAAATCAAAAGACAATTATGATGCTTTTACGACATCACCTATGGCGGTATGGTTGGAACTTCAATGGTGAAGGGATAACATAATGCATAAAAGGAAACACAGTGGACCAAGAAAATTTGATTTACATGTGTATATGTACAGATGCTTGATACTTCTCTATCAGGTTGAGGCGCTCATTGCAATGGTGTGTTGGAGGCTTATGGTCACAAACGGAACAAAAATGTTTCATAAACCAATTATAATTTTATTGATGGAAGCTTGTTTTAGTCTGACATGCTTTGCAAAATGGAAAAATAATTGTGATATTCTTGTTTAGATTGACAACACTACCACCATTGCAAGTATTAACAAAGATGGGTACTGTTCAATTCCCACATCTCATTGATGTTAATAGTGTAATAAAAAAATTAAAGGGGTCTAGATTTATTTAACTAACTAACAAACTATGGGTGTGATTCTAAAGTTGAGAAGTTAGGGAGCTCAAAATTAAACAAAAATAACTAAAAGGAATAAGGTTCGGGCGCCAGAGCTCACTAGGTAATTTAAAACAAAGGTAATCCGGGATAGCTAATAGGTAAAGGACAGGACTTCTAATCTAGGTCGGAGATTTCTGAAATTAAGCTGCAAATTCTTTAACAATAGCTCATTTATTTCTATCGCAGGCAGTGGTGAGCACAACACAATATTAGAAAGCCCCTTTCTTTTGAAGGGCAAGTTGTTTTATAACCATTAAATTCTATAACCAAAGTTTATAATTAAGTTGTCAGTATTGCACGTTTTTAAGTGGAAACTACGAGAAAGAATTTAAGTTATCATACCACAGGCTTCGAGAAAAACTTATTTAAATTAAACCTGATTGGAGACACGAGGTGAAGCGCATCAGCTCATCCATGATGAAGTTAAATTTTAAGATGAAAAAAATCCAAAATATAAGTAAGAACGCCTTTGGGGCTGAAAACAAAACGATTTCCTTAGTTAGATAAACCCACGCGTCGAGCAAAATGGCGACGAGATAAATCGGGAATTGTAAATTACTCACCGCTCTTAACGAAAACTAAAACAATGCCAATCACTCGTGCTATGGGCACACTCAATACGCGATGGCGATATAGGAGCTGAAACAATGGAAAATCGACGAGGGTTAGGACACATGACCTCAAGTTTATTGTCAGGTCATGGCGAGGAAAATTCAACCAGCAAAATACTCACGATTTCCCAAAATATTACCGTTGCACGGCTGCTGACATCACTACCAAGTGATTCCAGCCAGGGGTGGACCCTTGAAATATTCCAATCTAATGATTGGCACGGAATAGAATTTTATTCGTGCATCATCTTGGTGACTTCGGTCGGAAAGTGAAAGTTACATATCCCAAACCGGAAACGTCAAAATAATCTGACAGCCGGGGAAATAAGGTCCAACTGTCAAACTGATGGTCTATGGTTTTATCGATTACTCTACTAAATCCTAGCCAATCTATCAAATATCTAAAGTGTGTGTAGTCGGCGTTATCGAAAACTTCCAAAAAATGACGAGAGAGGTCGACACTATGTAGCGAGTAGAAAATACTCGTTACATTACATCCCTCCCCGAAAAATAAAAGAAAGGAACTTTCTTTTATTAGAAAGAAACAACGAAAAACGAAGTGAACAAAAAATTCAATAACAAAAAAAACTATCATAGTGCAGTTAGGCGTCATGGCCACTGACTAAAACGTCGGTACTACACCGATCAACAAAGCCAAACAACAAACAAATCTAAATTCAGTTAAACCCGAGGGCCGCTGACTAAAACTCTAACAAGACTAAACACTAAACAAATCTAAATTCAGTTAAGCACGAGAGCCGCTGATTAAATCTTGAACAAAACTACTAAACATTAAACACTAACTTTGAGTACAGTTAAGCGCTATGGCTACTGACTAACTTTACACTAATTTACTAAACTATCCTACACCTCTTAAGTTCAGTTAAGCACTATCGCCACTGACTAACTTCAGCCAACTTACTAAACTAAACCACACCACTTAAGTTCAGTTAAGCACTATCGCCACTGACTAACTCTACACATCTCTACCAACTAATCTGGAGTGCAGGTAGGCACTATCGCCGCTGACTATCCTCAACTAACCTACAGTTCAGCTTTGAGTACAGTTAGGCACCATAGCCTCTGTCTATCTCAGCAACAACCACTTAAAATTAACAAAACCTAAACAAAAATTCTAGATAGAGTTGAAGGACTCTACCTAAAAGTATAGATTCCGATCAATAAAGTCAGACAGAGTTGAAGGGCTCTATCCAAAAATATTGATTCCTAACAAAAAGGTTAGATAGAGTTGAAGGGCTCTATCTAAAAAGGTTGGATAGAGTTGAAGGGCTCTATCCAAAAATATTGTCACAGCAATAACCTGTAACAACCAAAAACCATATTGTGATCGGCGCTGCACCACCGAACTTCCGAGCACAATAGTAAAAAGTTATGACGAAAGTCAAAATTCCACCTTGTGACTGGCACAGCAATGACCAACACAAGGGCAAAAGGGCAAATGTAAGCTGTGATTGGCTCTACTCTACCAACCTTCCAAGCACAGACAAACAAACAAAATTTATTGGATTTCCGAAGGGGAAAATCACAATACCTAAAGGCGAAAGCCAAGATGAAATCGAGGTCAAAAATTACACCAAGATCCAAAAACAAAGTACATTCTTTAACAAAAGTTTCAGAATGACCGCAAAAACAAGGTAGGACGCTCTATAACAAAAGTTACAGAATGACCTCAAAAGCAAAATCCGGTATGAACGCGTTACTAACAAAGTCAAATCCAAGTCTAGTATCGAAAAAATATCTAGACAAAAAACAACACTGTCAACAAACAGTAAAAAAATAGAATTAAAATCAATAACTATTTAAAACTATGAGAGAAATAGAATGATTTTAATCAACAGAAAAAGAAGATTACAAAAAAACTTGAAATGAAATTTAAGTTTTTAAATCTTTTTAGGTAATAAAAAACCCAAAGTGTAAGGTTGTATAGGATCTCTCTTTTTCAAAAAAAATGTAAACAAGTAAAGGATTACCTTTAAAAAAGAAAGAAAGAAAAGATATAAGATCCCATACAAGCTCAACAAACAAACAAAACAAACAAGATAAGATCCTTTGATGTGTAAAATGTATAGTGTAAAGAGTAGGTATTTCTAAATGAACCAAAATGACCTAAGTTTATTTTAGAAAGAATTGAATTGGAATCTAATAAATTGTAGTGAAGTTGCCTAACATAATAATAACCTTCAAATCACCATATCCTTTCATTCATCATTCTAACAAAGGTGAATCCTCACACAAAAATACTCAATACCAATACCAAACCTATGATTTCCCCCAAAATTTAAAATTTAATAATATCTTTAACATGATAACGTCCCACGGAACCCTTATTTAAATCTTTCAAAACATAAACGTTATCAGAAACTTTTTCGGTTATTTCACACTTTAAGAACTTAGGTGCAAGCTTAGCCGAAAAATAAGCAGGTGCATGAGATTGAACAAAACTTCTTCTCCACACAACATCACCCACATCAAAAGAAATGACTTTCCGACCCTTATTATAATAAGCGGCATTTCGCTTATACCCCTTTAACAAATAAGCTTGAACTTTAACAAAAATATCACTAAGTGAATTAAGAGAAACTGCATAAGAGTTTCTATTTGAAACCTCTAGTTGAGATAAATTATCAACAGAGTTACTAAAATGATGTAAGGAAGCATCTAAAACAAGTTCCCTACCAAACATAAGAAAATTAGGTGTAAATTCTGTAGCAAGATTTACACTATTATTTAAAGCTAATTGAACATTGGGCAAAAAACTTGACCAAGTCCTATGATCATCTTTAACAAAACACGATATGCAAGTTTCGACTGTTTTATTATATCTCTCAACAGGATTATTTTGGGGTGTATACAATGTGTTATAAAATATTTTAGTTATATTAAAACCTTTCAAGAATTCTACAAAATGTTTTGAAGTAAATTGAGTTCCATTGTCACAAACTACTATTTTTGGACAACCAAATTTAAGAAATATTTCTTTTTCAAAATGTTTACAGATTACTCTAGTAGTTGCATTAATCATTGGAAAGAACCAGCAATATTTAGTAAAAACATCTACAACTGAAAGTATGTATTTATGACCAGAATAAGTTTTAGGTAAAATACCTATTATATCTACCGAAAGCATAAGCATGGGGCGATCAACCTTTTTAGGATTAATCATAGTACCAAAAGGAGGAGAAGTAGTATGTTTGTAAGCTTTACAAGTATCACAAGACAAAATGTATTGGTGAACATCAATAAACATACCTTTCCAAAAATAATGTTGTTTTAATTTCTTTAAAGTTTTATGAATACCCAAATGACCTGAATTTACATCATCATGATTTGACCTAATAGTATCTAAGATATTCTCTTTAGGAATAACTATCTTCCAGTCTAAAAGACTATGAGGGTTAAATTTATTTTTACAATATTTATACAAAGTGTTATTTTCGACTCTAAAATTCTTATACTTTCTAGGAGATTTCTGACATTGAATAAATATTTTTCTATACCAAGGATCAATAATATCATCATCAGGGGAGACTAAATTATCCTGAGTGGTTATAGCAGTGACTTCTATACGAGATAAAGCATCTGGAACTAAGTGTAATGAACCTTTTTTATGAATAATATCAAAAGTAAATTGAGAAATTCTAGCAGCCCAACGAGCTAAGCGTCCACTAGGATTATTGAGACCTAGGAGCCATTTCAAACAAGCGTGGTCAGTAATAACAGTAAACTTCATTCCTTCAATATAAGGTCTAAAATGTTCTATGGAATCTAAAATAGCTAATAATTCACGTTCTGTGGTACTATAATTTCTTTCACATTTATTAAGCGATCTAGAATAAAAAGCAATGGGATGTTGATCTCCATTATCATCTTCTTGACTCAAAACACTACCTATGCCCACAGAGCTGGCATCACAATGCAAAAAGAAAGGTTTTTCAAAATTAGGACATTGCAAAACAGGAGAAGTTATTAAAGAATGTTTTAATTCTTGAAATGCATTTTCAGCTTCGTCATTCCAAGTAAGTGACTTTTTAGAATTTTTACTACCTGCTGTCAATTTAGTCAAAGGAGAAGCAATATCAGCAAATTTACAAATGAATCTACGATAATAAGAACATAAACCAAGGAAACTGCGAAGTTGTTTTACCGTTTCTGGGCGTGGGAAATTTTCTATTGTCTCTAATTTAGAAGGATCAGTATGTAGACCATTACTGTCAACAATGAAACCAAGATAGCGAAGTCTGTCCTTGCAAAAATTACACTTTTTTAAATTTACAGTTAAACCTGCCTCTTTTAATATACTATGAATTTTATGCAACTGTGCTATATGGCTATTAAAATCAGAATTAATACAAATTAAGTCATCTAAATAACAGAATACAGAATTATCATACTCTGGACCAAAAAGTTTATCTACTAGTCTCTGCAACTCAGCTGGTGCATTTGTGAGACCAAATGGCATGCGAACAAATTCGTACAGACCTTTTCCAGGTACTACAAAAGCAGTTTTTTCGCGGGAGGATTTTTCAAGTGCAATTTGCAAAAATGCTTTAGAAAGATCTATAGTACTAATATATCTAGCACCTCTAAGGTTATCTAATATTCTAGAAGTATAAGGAAGCGGATAAGAATCTTTAATAGTAACAGAATTTAAACGTCTTGAATCTAAACACAATCTAGTACCTCCACCTTTCTTTTCTACCGCCAATACGGGTGAACACCAAGGAGACTTAGAGGGTTGAATAATACCTTCTCCTAATAAAACTTCTACTTCATCAAAAAGTTCCTTTTGCTTAGCAGGACTCAGAGGCCAATATCTCTGTTTAAAAGGTTCACTAGTAACGTTAATTTTATGTTCAACCAAATGAGTAAGACCTAAACCTCTTTTCTCATAAGAAATATCTTCAAACAAAGCAATAATATTATCTAATTTTTGTTTCTCAGAAGGAGAAAGTTCAGAAATAGAGGTAATTGAACAAACTTGTTTATTATTTTCTGGAACAAGTATAATGTTCTTCCACAATTCTTCAGCTAAATGAAATTTAATCCAAAAGTCAAAACCTAAAATAATTAATGGATCAAAAGAAGGAATAATTAAAAACTCTACGGATTTAGTTATATTATCACAAGTTACTGGCAAATCCATGGCACCAATAATTCTCCGGGCGGAGCCATCCGCAGTGCAAGCAGCGCCACTAATAGGTCTAATTTTATAACCCAACTGTAAAAATCGTTCATGTGTATTTGAGCCTAAAATGCATTTATCGGAACCACTGTCCAACAAACCTGAAAAAATTTGATTACCAACAAAAAAAGTTAAAAATGGTCTAGCATCATTCTGTTTTGTAAATAGAATAGGAGCCGAACGATAAATATTAAAAAAGGTTTTTAAATAATCTAACCAGTTGGAAAATTCTTTGTCACGGGCAACATCATCAGGCTTGTGACTTCTAACAATTTTTTCACCCATCGAGACGCTCGAAGTTTTATCAAAAACGTGGGCTCGATGCTGCTTAATCAGTTTTTTGACTCTTGCGACTTTTTAGTATCCAAATTACAAACGTCACAAGTCTTAGAAGTGACCCCAGCTTTATGACACTTAAAACAAACAACGCCTGGGATAGACTTGCAATTTTTATATAAATGTCCAGGTTTTTTGCATTTTAAACAAACTAAATCATTAGAAACGGCATTAGATTTAACAGAAGGTTTAAGGGATTCTTTAAAAGGTTTTCTATTGACAACAACTTCTAAGTCTTTTGCAAGTTCCAGAAATTGTTCGATTGAATCTATTTGTCTACGAAACAAAAAGGGTGTGTAAATCGGTAACATATTTTGTTGTATCACGTTAACTAAAGTGTAGTCAAATAAAGGTACTGAAAGACGACTAGCCATGTCATAAATTTCCGTGATGAAATCAGGAAGCGACTCAGACTGTTTCTGTTTCCTTGTGCGGAGCTCATTTTCTAAAAAGTGATCAAAATTAGGTGTATCAAAGCGTTTCAAAAGCGCAAGCTTAAGCTCATGCCAGGAAGAAATACGAATTCGAACAGATCTAAACCATTTGAGTGCAGTACCATCAAGCAAATCTGTAAAAGAACCAACCAGCAAATTTTCGTTGTAATTTCTATAAAGAAAATATTCTTCAACTTGTGTAATAAAATCGCGAACACAAGTTCTACCATCATAAATTATTTTGCTCTTTTTCAAATCAGGCAGTTTAGTAAGAGGAGGAAAGTTTTTTCGAATGTTCTCGTTAACAAGCGCATTCAAGGAATTGAACGAAGGCAAAGCTCGAGCTGTAAAATCCGAAGACGAATGTGCGATTCCAGATTCAAAAGGATTGCCAACATCGGTGGCATTAGCCATCTCGTGACCTTTCTCAACAACATTAGCATCACCAGCAGTAGAAGCTTCGACCTCAACCGAATCCTGAGGCGGTGGAAACTGAACTCCCTTGTCCTCCATGACTAACGAGTAACAAGGCAAATAGCAATGAAAAGCAAGGACTAAACTTCAAAGAATTTCAAAATAAATCAAAGTTTGAAAAATAAAATTAAAGTTTGAGGTTAAGTATCAAAATCAAGGTGGTATTTCCATGAAAAATTGCTAAGTTATTTAACGTTAAAAAGTGCAATAATAACTCACAAAACGGCTTAAAATTAAATAAACTAGGTGCACAATAATGTACTTAGTGTTTAAATTTAATTATTAACATAAAAAGTTAACTTAGATATGAATTATATCACTGTATGAGATTTAACAATAACACGGTCTACACTTAACAATTGTTGGTTTTGCTAAGGAAAAAACATGTTAAAAACACAAGAAAATAAACAAATTATCCAATGTAAAACTAAAACATTGTTTGCAAAATACAATATCCAACTAAGTTACAACTTATGAGTCTAATTATTCAAAGTTTATAAACTAGATCAATTACAATGTAAAAACAATATGAAATACAATATGAAAACTTAATATTGTAAACAATAGACTCATTAGTTAAAATATAAATGAATTTAGTGTGCAATACTGACTGTACTCACCGTACAAACCATGCTTCAGTCCCTGTTCTAGTGCGACAATTGTAATAAAAAAATTAAAGGGGTCTAGATTTATTTAACTAACTAACAAACTATGGGTGTGATTCTAAAGTTGAGAAGTTAGGGAGCTCAAAATTAAACAAAAATAACTAAAAGGAATAAGGTTCGGGCGCCAGAGCTCACTAGGTAATTTAAAACAAAGGTAATCCGGGATAGCTAATAGGTAAAGGACAGGACTTCTAATCTAGGTCGGAGATTTCTGAAATTAAGCTGCAAATTCTTTAACAATAGCTCATTTATTTCTATCGCAGGCAGTGGTGAGCACAACACAATATTAGAAAGCCCCTTTCTTTTGAAGGGCAAGTTGTTTTATAACCATTAAATTCTATAACCAAAGTTTATAATTAAGTTGTCAGTATTGCACGTTTTTAAGTGGAAACTACGAGAAAGAATTTAAGTTATCATACCACAGGCTTCGAGAAAAACTTATTTAAATTAAACCTGATTGGAGACACGAGGTGAAGCGCATCAGCTCATCCATGATGAAGTTAAATTTTAAGATGAAAAAAATCCAAAATATAAGTAAGAACGCCTTTGGGGCTGAAAACAAAACGATTTCCTTAGTTAGATAAACCCACGCGTCGAGCAAAATGGCGACGAGATAAATCGGGAATTGTAAATTACTCACCGCTCTTAACGAAAACTAAAACAATGCCAATCACTCGTGCTATGGGCACACTCAATACGCGATGGCGATATAGGAGCTGAAACAATGGAAAATCGACGAGGGTTAGGACACATGACCTCAAGTTTATTGTCAGGTCATGGCGAGGAAAATTCAACCAGCAAAATACTCACGATTTCCCAAAATATTACCGTTGCACGGCTGCTGACATCACTACCAAGTGATTCCAGCCAGGGGTGGACCCTTGAAATATTCCAATCTAATGATTGGCACGGAATAGAATTTTATTCGTGCATCATCTTGGTGACTTCGGTCGGAAAGTGAAAGTTACATATCCCAAACCGGAAACGTCAAAATAATCTGACAGCCGGGGAAATAAGGTCCAACTGTCAAACTGATGGTCTATGGTTTTATCGATTACTCTACTAAATCCTAGCCAATCTATCAAATATCTAAAGTGTGTGTAGTCGGCGTTATCGAAAACTTCCAAAAAATGACGAGAGAGGTCGACACTATGTAGCGAGTAGAAAATACTCGTTACAATAGGAATATATGGGATTGATGCGACGTTGAATCTATTAATGTAAAGATACTTAATTTATTGTATTATACATAAAAATTGAAGATAATTTGGCAGATGAGGAATCAAGAAATACTAACATTGATACTGAGTAGGTATTATCAAGGTCAGGCAAGCCTAATGTTGATTTATTTGCAACCAGAATTAATGTGAAATGTAAAAGATATGTATCATGACGTATGTATGTGTCATGTATGTCATGTATGTGTCATGACATATGCATTTCAAATAGATTCCTTCACACTAAACTAAAGCAAGTATTTTTTCCTTTCGCTTTAATTACAAAATATCTGCAAAAGATAAAAAACAACAAAGCTAAGGGAATCTTAGTGTATCCACTGTGAACTTGTCAGCCGTGTTACCCATTGGCAAAAATGTTGATGGTTACAAAACCAGTATTTTTTAAACCTAACAGCAAATTATTACTACCTCCTTTCAGCACAGAACACCCATTGAGCAATCAGATCTGCAGCGAGCATCTTCTGATACTCAGAAAGCTCACCAAATATTTTGTATCATCCTTTTCACCAGGTACACTGGTACACTCAAGCAATACAATACAACCTATAAAAGCTGATGGTCATTCTGCGAGACCCTCGGGGTAGACATTTACACAGCTTCAATACCGGATGTAATACACTACCTCACTTAAATACTTAAATGAGATGTAGGCTATAGCTTGTTAAATATCTACTTACTACTAGATCTTCACTTTTTATCTGTTAAGTGAAAAAAAAAAAAAAAAAAAAAGTGACGACCACGCTTGGCGTTTCTTAAAGGCCTATACAGAATAAAACTAGCTTGGCGCAAGTATGCGTCAATAGTGCTAAGACTACTAACTAATTGGTCCGATAATGCGAATTTAAATTTGAAAAAGCTTGTCATTTTCATGGCTCTTGCCACCGCTCATAGGGTGCAGACTGTATCAGTAATAAAGATAAAAGTTTTATCCATGTCACAAAACTTGATCTACAATAACATACTGATCTTCTAAAAACATCAATCTCGTTCAAAACTGAAACATTAATTAAACTACTATTCTTCGTCCAGAACCCTGTAATTTGTCCAGCTAGAGCTTTACAAACATTTATTGAACAAACATCAACCATCAGGAATGATGAAAAATATATTATTTGCTTTTAACTAGTAGGCAATCTTATAAGAGAGCATCTAAACAAATAATATTAGCAGATGGATCAAATCAGTCATGAAGGAAAGAGGGGTCAATACTGAATTATTCACTACTCATAGCACTCGGCAAGCAGCCTCATCTTCTGCCCAACAAGCAGGAGTATCATTAGATGTGATTAGAAAACTGCTGGTTGGTCAGACAGCTGTTTTACATTTGCAAGGTTTTATGATGTCATGTAGGGTGCTAATGTCGCACATGACAGCTTTATTAATGCTGTCTCTACTTCTAACTTTTTTCTTTTTTGTTTACCTAATTTTTAAAGATTTTTTACCTATTGATTATTTCATATAAAATGAACAGTGTTATAGATAGTTAGTATGACTAAAGAAATGGGGCAATCATAATAATATATAATACATTTCCTTGTCTAATTTGTTCTAATTTGTTTATGATCGGTATCATTGATTCATGAATATCAATCATTTGATTAAGATTGATTGTAAAAATATGAATAATATTAAAACTCCTGAAACTGCTGAAAGATATGTCTAATTTAATTTCAATTAAAGTTGATTCTTAAATGGCTATCTTATCTACTTTAAATAAAAATAATAGCCCATGTCGACTTAGTACTCTAAACAGCTACTCTGTTATCAATTATATTTCAGATCACCATGAAATAAAATTGATTAATCAGACGAACTTACCTTGAGTGAAGTCCGATTACAATTTTATGAATGGTGATCTGAAATATAATTACCCTCCCAGCCCATCCTGTTTTGAATCAACAGCCCCTTGTCGAATGGGCCATTTCAACAACGCTATCTCTAAAAAAGTGTCAAATCAGGGTTGCCATTCCATAGAGAAAAGTTTTTTATTTTCTCTAAAGCGCGATGCCAAAGACTAGCGAATGAGAGACTACTCTGTTATCAATTATATTTCAGATCACCATTCATAAAATTGTAATCGGACTTCACTCAAGGTAAGTTCGTCTGATTAATCAATTAATATTAAAAACTCAACATAAAATTTATTCTGATTATTTAATCAGTAGAATGTGATCCTGCTGCTGTAAGTTCACGCCCGGAAATCTGCAAAATACGATAATGAATACAATAATAATAGGCCTGTGTAGGCAGCTACTGTTCAATAATGTAGCTACTGTATTATTTCTTTGTTCAGGAAATACAGAAGTACGTCATCATGATAATTTATATTTAGAATGATTCGGCCGGATGAAGATATATAATTATACTAAACTATGAATTTGCATTAGTTGGAAAGTCCACAACATCCTATGACATCATAAGTAAATTAAGTAAATTGAAATTAATTAAAAGGTTCATTGTTAATTCGATGATAGCAATTCGCATACATCCGAATAGTATCAGGGGTGGCCTTATATTAAAAAAAAGCGGCCAAGTGCGAGTCGGACTCGCCCATGAAGGGTTCCGTAGCAGCAAGTATCATAATAATATAAAAGTTTTTTTATTTTCATATTTGAGTTGACTGAATGAAAGGTAAATTATGGTTTACGCTATATGACGTATTTAATAAAAAACTACTTACTAGATCTCGTTCAAACCAATGGAGTGGAAGTTTACATGGTAATGTACATCACATATTTTTTTTATTTTTATCATCATCTTATTTTAGAAGTTACAGGGAGGACACACATTTTACCACTTTGGAAGTGTCTCTCGCGCAAACTATTCAGTTTAGAAAAAAATTATATTAGAAACCTCAATATCATTTTTGAAGACCTGTCCATAGATAACCCACACGTGGTTCACAGAATACATCTACTTACCAAGTTTCAACAGTATAGTTCTTATAGTTTCAGAAAAAAGTGGCTGTGACATACGGACGGACAGACAGACAGACACGACGAATCTATAAGAGTTCCGCTTTTTGCCATTTGGCTACGGAACCCTAAAAATGAGCAGCTGATCATGGTTTTTGTTAGCTCAAATTGTTAAGTAGACACAGTTCGATTTAAATTAATGGCGGCTGTGAAGTAAGCTGTTGGCTGCGCAGTACCCCGCCCCGCACCCCCGCTGACACGTGAAATTGTTACTGCGCAGCCACTCGCCTCATGTTCAGGGCCGCCATTGAATCGTACTGTAGGTACCTACCTACTCATTTGTTTTGGTCTTCTTCGAACAGAATATGACAAGAATGCATTCGTAAAATGCGTTGATACCTGACGATCCTGAATACAGCGATCATGTTCTTTTAGTCTGGTTGTATTGGTATATGTGTTTATGTTTGTAAACGCACCTACAATACATGGAAATTGTAGGTAGTATGTGGCACATTTTTTTGAAAACAAAGAATAAGGAAACAACTTGTCAAGGAAGCATAATTATAATGTTCCTCCGAAACAATTATAAAATAAAACCTTAATTGCTTTCTCGGACATTCTTATATAAATACTATCGGGCCTGGCAGACGTTGTCCTGCAACCCGACTATAGCGCCACCTGCCGGGTTCAATTGTGAATCTAAACCATTCTCGAATCCACTGGAACACACACTAACAAATTCATTAAAATCGATCCAGCCGTTTAGGAGGAGTTCAGTTTCATACACACGCACAAAAGATTTTTATATATAAGATAATAGAAATGTTCTATTTTGTAAAGATATTTATATATCTGAAATTAAAAGTAGGCGTGAGTGCAGATATTTATCTGTAGTAACATTGAACAATATAAAAAGACAACCGCCTTCAAAAAGTAAAAAATAACTTTAAATTCGCAAGTCGGCGGCTTTGGTTTTGTTTGTGGTTTTGGATTGCCACCGACTTGCGAATTTTTTAGTTATTTTTTACTTTTTGAAAGCGGTTGTTTTTTTTATTGTAAAAAAAATTCAGTCTTCCCTTAATTTTCTACCCTTAGGGGTGGAATATTTTCTCGAAATTTATATGGGACCAACTTTGAGGTATATACTATTAATTAAAAAAGAGTCATCGAAATCGGACAACACTGAAAAACCTTATGCGGGGTCAAACATTAAAAAATATATACGTTGTCGAATTGAGAACCTCCTTCTTTTTTCAAATCGGTTGAAAATGGCTCGCCCTGGACAGACAGCCACACTTCCCACCTGCATTGGAATGACAGATCTTTTAACGAATGACAGAGGTGGAAACCTGACAGATTTTAGTTTAAACATAAAGTTTTCAAGGATTATGTCTATTCCAGAAGAACACTTAAATTATTCTAGCCTTATTTAAACTACCACTAGCTACCAAACAGTTTCAAGACATTCCTGAAATACTATGTAGAACATCTTATACACAGATCTTAAGTCGGTTAGCGATAAACTTTGTACATTGAAGTGAAGCCGCAACTCGCTTGCAAGAAGACCATGCAATTTAATTATTGCTGGTTCAAAGGCACAACGGCCGATGTGCCGGCTATGGAAATGATTTTAGCAAGTTGAGCATCTCCGTACGTCTGTGCTCACAATATCGTTAGTTAGGTACCTACACGGTATAAGGACGTTCATTGACATTAGCATTTTGGTTTTGGGTGGTTTTGGGTGTAGTAGAAAATAAAATGAAATTTTGGTTTTCTGTCAAATAACTTTATAATCATAAGCTTAATTATATTCATTTTATTTTCGGGCCACTGTGGCCTATAGATAACATACACGAAATAATCTTAAACAAAAATAAACTAATACATATTAAAACCTTATCAATTTAACTACACACGTTACGCTGTTGGCGTCGTCTCGCTGCGTGGTGTCGCGTAGCCGTCCTCGGATGCACCGATATACGACCCTTTTCGACCAGCTTACGGCTTGAGTTACCGTGTAAAATTTTAAAATCAAATGCGAAACTTATTTCAATTACTTAATGACCGAAATATGACTAGACCACATTTCTATGGACAGCGCAGCTGCGCGCAGTCCAGAATATCGCAACTGATGTGACTTCTTGATTTATAGGCTTTAATATAAAGGCTAAAAATCGTTTTAATAAGGTATTTAATATTGAACCTAATCTACTATCAGCCGGATTTTTTTTACACAAATAGAAATACACATTTCTGATAACTAAACACGAAATAAAAAATCTGCGTTTAGTTAGGTACTACCCACTGTAGCTAGTACCTAACCACATGCCAGTACTCTATCTTTAAAATAGAAACCGTTTCTATGCAAGGGTTGTCGCAGATTCTAATAAAAATAATTTGTAAATTAATGTTTCGTAAAAGTTTTTGTTAATGAATAATTTCAAGATTATTTTCGAAAAATTTTAAATTTATCAAAATATATCAAATACATAGGTAGAGAGATTATGCTTTTGAAAGACCTACAAAGTTGAGTGTCAGTGAATAATGTTAATGCCTTTCTCTTATCAAGTTCTGATTTTGAATAGTTCATCTTGATGACTCACTGCTGGATGAAGTATTTCTCCATGAAGTTGCTGATAAGACGTTCGGTGATCTAAAATCAGACTCATCGGGCCATTGTCCCGTGACACGTTTCAAGGTTATTGTTGTTTGTAGCAGTGTGAGTCAGTCTTCGTCTGACACTGCTATTTTAGATAGTTGCGCATAATTTATCGCAACTGCTATATCTAAGTAAGTACTCATAGTTAAGCTTAAACCTATCATGATACATTAGCGCTATTATAATTGTCTTTAATTACCTTACAAATGTCTTGATGACTCAGTGGTTAAGATAAACTCTCATACACAAGGGTTCGCAACCGAGCACGGGCAAGTACCTATATGACTTTTCAACTTAATAATAAAACGGTACTTTCCAAGTTTATCTTAGACTTAGGAAACCCAGACTTACCGTGGTGTCCTCGTGCCTTCTCTGTATGAGAAGAGCCTTCGTCCTGCACTAGGAAAATAATAGGCTAGTATTTTTCATTTATAATTACTTTATTGTGATAAAAACTGGAAAGTGCCAACCCTGTCCACCTCAATCGTTTATAAACCTCGCTGTTCCGCCGTCCACTAGCGCCACGTCGCGGCCGGACTGGGAGGCGCGTGACAGATATTTTTATGTGCGGAAGCACTCGGCTTAGTTTATTGCGACACTACCTCCAATGCTACCGTCTTCGTGACGTCACGTTCATACAAAAACTCCGATATTTACGCACGAATGATATTCACGTTACATTAGGTGTTCTTTTTTGTTTCCATGATATTTGGTAGAATTTAACGTTTACACAGTGTTTTTCTTGTCATCATCTTTCATCGATTTAAAGAATAAATAAGTACAAAGTAAAAAAAACAACAGCAAAATGCTCGTTTGAAATAAACACAATAATAATTGAATCTGTAAATGTTTATTAAAAAAACAACAAAGACAATACATTATTATTATTATTCCACATAATATGCTTTCACCACTTTCTACGGCGAACTAGTAGAAGTATGTTTTAATTCCTAAAATATGCATTGCTGGTTTGTGCTACTTGACAATAATAATATCAAGCATTTTAGACTTTATTTATACGAAATAAAGATCATAATACTTGAGTAGCAAGCATAGCTAGACCGTGGTTAAACAAGAACTAACAGTTTTAAAGCAGTAGATATGACAGGACTTTAACAAAGGACGGTTAAAAAATATTCTTCCAAATACCTACTATACTACTATACCTACTATCCCCATCGAACGAACTTCAACGCGAGCGTGATTGAATTTAATATCTTCTGCAAAAGCATATTATTATGTAATACACGTAATCTCAAATAATCTTATCAAGTTAGGTAAGTAGGCTAAAGTAGGTATACCTATTTATTACCACTATTTTCACAATAATGAAATAATATTAAAATCTTTCTGTGCTTCGTAATAATGAAATATCAGTGCCAGCAAACTCTAAGTAATTGAACTGAGCATAGAACAGCTTTAGTGGAAAATCACTCACCACAATGTTATCTAAGTTCTAGAAAACAAACATGGGAAATTTAACATTTTAAATAAAAGAACATGCTTTATTAATTTGCCCTCTACAGTGAAGTTAAAGTTATATTACAGATTTTTTTGACGTCACAAATATCTGACGTCATTAAATTCCTCAGAAGCTTTTTCCTGAAATTCCCAATACTGTAGTTAACATGTTTGTCTTCTATCCTTGATAATTATAATTATGGTATAATTGAATTGTGCATTTACATTTAGATATACTAATTATAATATATTATTTTGCAGGCACACGATTTGTACAGATATAGAAAAAAAATACTTACACATACATTTACATTGACCGTTTTGATATTAAACGTTACCGTTCCATATCTTCCATTTTACTCACAATATATCTAAATTTGACTGCACAATATTAAGGGGAAATGCGGCCAAGTCGAAATCTTTAAACTTATTTATTTTTTGTTTAAAATACGGTACCTAGTTATTTGCTTATACAATACTTATTTTTAAAACATATGGGTAAAAAACAGAAGCTCTTCCGTGAACTACCGCTGGTAGGTACCTAAGTAGGAATTGCAGTTGGGGCAGTAATGGTCAGCGTTCTGACATGAGTTTGTGCAGTAAGGAACGCAGACGCATGGCCAGCAACTGTAACAAAAAAAAAACAACTGTAAAGTAAAAAACATACAACAGAACACACCCCGTTTTTTAGAAGGCTTGTCTAGTCTATGATTAATAAATTCTGCAGCCAAAGTTTAAAAGTTTATAAATTGTCGATATGTTATTGAACAATTACTTTTTTTAAACGTTATTAGGTATGTCAATGTCAATAATTATGTAAAAAAAACATTTTTTGCTGTTTCAATAGATCTAATTATCTGATAGCACATGCTGCTGTAAAAAAAAATAGAAAAATCATCAAGGTCGATAATAAATAATAATAATAATATGTGGGGACATTTACACACACTGCCATCTGACCCCAAACTAGGGAGACCCTGTACTATGGGTGTCAGACAGCTGATATACATACACAAATACATTTTTTTTTTTGTAAATACATACATATGTAGATAAACAACACCCAGACACAAGGCAAACACAAGTGCTCATCACACAAACGTTAACCCTGGGCGGGAATCGAACCCACAACACGCTGCGCAGCAATCGATCGCTCAGCCACTGCGCCAACCGTGTCGTCGTATAGCGTAATTACTGAAGTTATGTCGGACCAACAGTACCAACACACCTACATATTATGTACATAGGTATAGGTATACCTATTAAAATAATAATGATTCGCCATAGTTTTCCTTGACTCTCCACCTACGTTTATACACAGAGACAAGTTTAATTTCAATAATTTTAAAATAGCACTTTGCTTCGTGAGAATGCCAGGTCGAAACCACATTTATCAAACACTAGCGGCCCGACCCGGCTTTGCATGGGCCTATAGCCTTCCTCATTCAAATCAATTTTCCAATTTGAACCAGTAGATCCTGAGATTAGCGCGTTCAACCAACCAAACAAACAAACTCTTCAGCTTTATAATATTATAGTAAGTATAGATTAGTATAGATTAAATTGTAGATTAAAGTATGTACCTACCTATATCTATCTAGGTACTTACCTCGTTAACAACATACATTATGATAATTCAAATCAATAGTTTTGATCAACGTTGAAGAACTTTTCAATAGGGAATTGGATCATGACCTTCGTACAAAAGCGGCTCTTCTACATACTGCGAGTATTTTTAATCTCAGTTTCTAGACTACCCGGGTATCTTACGATTCGCGCAGACTGAGCAGCAATATGCTCGAGCAGTTTTGATAATGAACTTATAGACTTCAGAAGTAGATTCGAAAATCGCATACCTAATTGCGTGCAAAGATTATACATACCTACTCGTATATGCTGCTCTGAAATATATCTTGCACACAGTTTTTATGTTTAATTGTGACGAGTTATGGTTCATTATTTCTTATTTTTATAAGAAAATCATAATTAAAAAATAAACTAAAAAAATAATCATCAATCATTTATTAAATATACATCAATAATTAATAACTGCTCAAGAACCTACCTTATAATAATGTTGTCTAAGCTGATCGAGTAATAGGCATCTAATAACAATTGCTACTTAAAAATTTTAACTGTTATTAGGTAACCGTTGAAAGAAGGTTTTTACTTAATTGAAATTCCCCCTGTCTGACGTAAATTTAATTAATCATACAATTTATTATAAAATATTCAATTAGGTAAGCACCTATATGTACCGACAAATCACTATCCTGTAGGTGGTTCTAATTCGTAACTAACAAATTGTATTTGTAGCCTCGTAACTAGTATTATGTAGATACACAGCAAACACAATATTATTACAAAAAAACTATTCAATTGACGTTGACCTTGAAAACATCCGTATATTATATTAGTAAATGTAAGCCTTTTGTTGGAACAGTTTCAGGCAATCATAAGGCACAATAATAAAAATAAATAACACAACATACTTATTTTTTCACATTTTGCTATTATTTCAAGGATAGTGCTATCAGAGACACGATCGTTGAAATAATAGCAAAATTAACATAACTAGATATAATCTCCCGAATAATTAATATTTACCTACCTACGACAAAAAAAAATGTCAGACCTAATTAGTCCATAAGCTGTTAGTGAGTCCTATGTTATTTTATTAGTCCTTAATTTAAAATGAACCTATGGCTTATTTCACTCAATGCCTTTGGTCGGGGTAGTCCGGACTGACAACAATCGTTTTTAGGATGCTGCTAATAAGATCATGAGTTAAAAATGTAAAGGCCGATCCGCATCATGCGTAGCATCAAACCCGAGGCATTTTCTAAAATTACGGATATATTATGTCATTTATGTATTAAGCTTCAGCAGTATACAAAAAGACCTTGTGTAAATAGGTAATCATACCTATAGCTAGCGTTCTAAATAAAAATACTGAAGTATCTCTATATTTTAAAATAAAAAAGGAAGACATCATGCAAACTTACATTTTAATTCAACATCAACCACATACCATCACATTCGGAAGTATAAAAAACATGATAAATTTTAAACAAAAATGTAAAATATTAGTTAAAAGACAAAAATGACATCGATTAAACCAAATCAAGATTAATACAAAGGTCAAAACAATAGCCAGTTGATCTAATAATACCTACTTTTTAAATATATCATCGTGTCAACGATCTGATATGAGTTATTGTCAGCAGGTATATAATTATATATACCAAGGTCAAATTGGAATTAACATTATACACATACTACGTGTTATTATTATAGACACGAGTTTCAAACTTGTTTCGTGGTATTTATTCCAAATCCATGCCCATATTATAAGCGAACGTGAATTTCATTATTTGAAATTACAGGTCCGATTTGTTTACCGATGAAAATGCATGCACGCAATTTTCGATGACGTAAAAAAACGTTTCAAAATAATTAGGAAAGTTATTTGCAAAAAAAGCTTTTTACAAAAAAGACAACCGCCTTCAAAAACTAAAAAGTGAAAAATAACTTTAGCACAGAACACACATTCGAAATTCGGTGGTTTTGTTCTGTTTGTTGTTTTGTATTGCCACCGGCTTCCGAAACTAAAGTCAATGTGTGTTCTGTGCTGAAGTTATTTTTCACTTTTTAGTTTTTGAAGGCGGTTGTCTTGTTTGTAAAAAGCTTTATATTTTCTGCTTTTTATTAGTACCTCTTTCTCATCCAAATCTATTAAAGAAGAGATTGAAAGTTAACTACTCCAAAGATTGAAGAAACTAAACCGTTGTCTATGTAAAATTTTTGGGTATTTGTTGATTTTTTCAAAAAGTACTTAACCAATTTCGATAAAATTTATATGGGACCACCCCTTAAGCATACACTACACATAAAAAATAATATTTACAAAATCGGGTTACGTTTGCCGGAGAAATAGCGTAACAAATCGCGCACATACTTAATGCAAATTTAAAACTTATACGGTTTTCTCATGGATGCCATTGTCAGAACTGGAACCCAAAGGTTTGATGTTGTAGTAATACTATAATATGCTGATGACAACAAAAAATCTTGTGATTGATAGGTTAGGAGAAAAAAGGTAGTAACTACGAAAATAGAGGTTACTTAGGTATATCAAAAATTTTCGAAGAGAAAATGCTATGTGATCTAGATTGTGATATAATTTTTAGTTTTATTCTATAAACATTTCTGAGATAAAAGGTTTTAATCTGCTCCTCATTTACAGTCAGACATTTGGCAATGGCAGGAATAGTTACCAAATTTTAATAATTTTTCATAGCAGTGAACTTCCGGCTATATAATATATATTATCTCTGAGTGAACGTGATAATTTATTTGATAAATTAACAAAACAGTGTCTAGATTACGGCACATATGAATGTGCTTCAGTAATCATAATTATTATAATTTTCTGTTTTAAAGACAGAAATTAGACAACAACCAGCTATTGCTCACATTGAGTGTAAAAAGAGTGTTTAGTATTTAAAATCTATTTGTATTGATTTGAGATACTGAATACGTACCTATAAACGTCATATAATGACATAACCTGAATAACGTTATAACACCAAGCGTCATTTAGGTTATGAACATCTATTGTGATGTGCCCGAAAGTCCTTTACAGGAAACTTGACACTCCCACAGAGCAGACTGTGTCTGTTTCATAATGGTTTAACGTTTCCAAAGATAACGGTTTTCGCCCAATTCTATTTTTTTTAATATGTGCATTGGCTGATTGTTAATTTATAAGTTGTAATATTTAACTTTCTCAAATGTCGATGATAGGATCATAACCAAGGATTGACATTCAATATTTTACGCCCGACAGTCATGCCCAGAAAATTGGAAGCGCTGTATTCGTTGCCTGCAGTTTTTATTGAACAGCGATTAAGATGATACTAGTGATACCGTGATACTACTATACTAGGGAACTCTTTGTGCTCTTTTACGTTTTGGCACACCATAAACATGGCAAAGACATACCTACGTACCTATATGAACTCGATGAAATTTTGTAGATAAGATAAGGACACTAATGTTACCTAAGGCTTGTCGTTAATCAGTTATTAAACAAATAACTTATTTATATAATGATACGCAGTAGCTCAAAAACCGTATTTGCTATTACGAGTTATTAGGGTAGGTATGGACAGATAAATTTTGAAATTAAGTTCGACGTGAAGTGAGTAGGATGGAAAACTGACTGACTATGTACAAACCTAAATATCAGTACCCTTATCCTATCTACTAGATTTATAGGGACATACTTAATCGCTGAAACGTTTCCTACTCTTATGGAGCGCGCTGTCGGTAAAGTTGTCTCAATCTATATACGTATTATGGTAGCTATAAAATTTTCACATTGGCGTAACAGGCAACCCAGCCAGCCGACTTACGAGGATTTTGTTCGTTTACTCAGCACATGTTTGTGACCGTAGCATAAGCGTCATGGCAAATATTGTTATCAAAAGCAATGCTTGCATTGCGATAAAATATACTCAGCGTTCGCAAAACATTTCAATGCAAAATGAAGGAAACTACAGTTTGTTACAATTCTGCAATAATCTTGCATTTTCCAAAAGCGCAATTACGCTTGGTAAAGGGGTGGATCCCGACTGTCATTTGTAGATCTTAGGCAGTCATTATTAGTAGTCAGAAACCAGAAGTCTGATAACCGGTCTTATCAAGGTGTATCGTGTTGCCCAGTAACTAGGTTGTGGAGATCAGACAAGCAGTCGCTCCTTGTAAAACTCTGGGATTCAGCTACATCTGGATAGACTGGAAGCCGACCCCAACGTGGGTGGGAGATGGTAATTTATCTACGCTTTGCTAGTGGTGAATAAAATGCTGTCTATAGCTACGTATAAAATGCTGTCTATAGCTACGTATAAAATGCTGTCTATAGCTACGTATAAAATGCTGTCTATAGCTACGTATAAAATGCTGTCTATAGCTACGTATAAAATGCTATCTATAGCTACGTATAAAATGCTGTCTATAGCTACGTATAAAATGCTGTCTATAGCTACGTATAAAATGCTGTCTATAGCTACGTATAAAATGCTGTCTATAGCTACGTATAAAATGCTGTCTATAGCTACGTATAAAATGCTGTCTATAGCTACCTATAAAATGCTGTCTATAGCTATGTATAAACCAACGTGCCGACTGATCTTGGTAACTTGATGCTAATTGCGTATAGCTTTCGGAAAAAACATGAGATAATTATCGCTTAGTCTTACAAGAATATCGATGACTACAGTAAAGGACTCAGGGCCATCAACAACGTTTTCATTTCAGTCATAGCCATTTCGTATTTGCGATTCCATTAAGTACAGCGTTTGCAGTCTCCGCCAATGAAAAAATTATACATATTTTCAATTTATAGATTCAATTATACTTACAGGAATAAACACAGGAGGAGTGCGATCACATGGGTCTTTGTGGTGGACTTCCTCTCGACCCTCGTGACGATGGTCGCTCGACACGAAGGGCACGTGATCTGGGAGGGCTCAGGACCGACTGGTACGATATTCATGGTTAGTTTCTGTAAAGAAAATTTATTGTTAGCACTGGACACAGAAGTTGAAAGTCAAGAATACCATAAATCATAGCCCATGACACTCAAGGATAACGTAGCTTCCTATTGGCGGAATTTTCATGATTCGACCATTAGTTTCGGAGATTAGTGCGTTGAAACAGTAAAATAAATCAGTTTTATAGTCCCCACATAATATTTTATTTTTTTATTTTTATAATATTAAGACTTTGAGATTTCGTATGGACGTTGCGACTGGGGACAAAGTTTGCCGAAGTAAATTTTCCCAAAAGTATAGCCTACTTTTTTATATAAAGCCAAACAATCTGAGAGTCCATAGATTTTTCTTGTTCCCAATTTCTAATAAATGATTAGCAAGTAGGTAGGTACTTTGGTTTTATTTAATTGAACTTATTTAACTTTCTCAAAAGTTATAAGGAAATATTGAGCGAGAAGTACTTAATCCACACTGATAGACCTATGGCCAAATACTCAAACGCTACTCAATTGTAAGATGCCGTAAAATTCCGTACTGTGACAGTCACATTGACATAAATTGATAGAGACAGCACGAGACTTAACGGCATCTTAAAACGGAGTTGCGTTTGAGTATTTGGCCATTAGCAGAGACATGAACTCACTTACAAATTCTGTACCAGAAATTGATATATGCCATGATACGAAGTCTTTAAAACCAAAATACTAGAGTCCCTAAAAATACAACCTGATAAATTGCTAAGTATAACATTTGATTTCCCATTTTCTTTGTTTTTTTTTGCGAATTCATGTTTCTTTATAAAAGTATTTAGTTACTATTTTAATTTATGTTATCTTAATTTTTAACATGCTGGATGGTCTGTAATTGGCGATTGTATAAGTCCGTTACTTTAAATGTATAATACCTAAGATCTAATGTACATAGAAGCTGTTGGCAAACCCAAATCCATACTTTAATATTATAAATGCGAAAGTAACTCGGTCTGTTACGCTTTCACGATGAAACGGCTGAACCGATTTTGATGAAATTTGGTATCAAGATAACTTGAACCCTGGAGAAGGTCATAGGTTTCTTTTCCTAATTCGGGACTTCGTCTGCATCCGCGATAATCGACATTCACGTGGACGAAGTCGCGGGCAAAAGCTAGTAATCAATAAATAAATCCGCTATTTGGACGTCTACATCATTTATTTATTAGGTACGAAAACTTCACTTATCTGCCTATATACAATACCTAATAACAATTATTCGATAAAAGTCACCGGTATTGAACCAACTAATTGGCCATTGAATGTTTAATACTCATATTTATGATTCTCTGATTGCACTAATACTAGTAATTTAGTGTAAAAATAATAATATCTGTTATCATCCCTGAAGGTTACCCTTTAAATAAGGCTTTGCGCAGACTTAGAAACAGTTTTGCTGTTTTTTTTTAATCAAAAGTTTTTGTTTCGGTTTGTGCACCATGTTTGTTTGGCAGGTCTGCACTGCCTGCAAGTGATCAGTGATGTAGCAGTGAGAAGAAGAGAGAATACAACCTGTCCCTATTATTTTTACGTTAATAAAGCTGGAAATTGGTCTCTTCAAAACCCTCGTGTTTATTTTTTTTAACATAATCCTGAATTCAATCAATTAACTTGTAGCGCATTTATTCATCAATATATTAAACTTTATGAAACTTTCAAAGGTATAAATGCGGGCTTAAAGCGTTATGATGCCCTGTTTATGGCAATTTAAAATAGCTACGTGCTGAGGTTACCGTTTAATCATAACAACGAATTGTTTGCAATATAGAATAAACTGCGATTACATAATCTGATAAAGATAACAAAGTTTTATTAATTGGAGTGGTTCGTCACACCTTTTACGTATAGGTACAGTACGCAAAGGAGATAAGTATCCATGTCGCCGGAAACAGTTGAAGTTTACTTAGAAACCGATAGGTTTTTATGAATAAAATAAAATACAATTTATAGAGAATAAACAGTTCAATGATTTAATAAAATTTCATTTGAGAGCCCCCATTGGTTTCTAAGAAATCTTCAACTATTCTCGACGACATGGATACTTATCTCCTTTGCGTACTGTACATGAATAATATTTTGACCTCATTAAACACAAATAATATGTAGGTACCTTTATTAGACATTATTTACTCGGTAGTTCGGTACCTAAAGTGTGAGACATTTTCCTTGTACTGCTATTAAAATTAGGTATAAGTCTTATCACAGTCATATGACACTTGACTAACAATGGGACAATATAGGTTGGAATAATAATTCAATACCTTGATTCAACGGAAATAGGCACCTACATACCTACCCATTGCTTACTGGTAAAGTGCAAAACATTTTCCTTATACCTACTGAAATTATTTCAGCCTTATCTGACTCGTCGGAGGTATATTATTCTATGGTAAGTAGGTAGCTATTATAAACAAGTTGTGTTATCATTATACAATTATTATCGTTGTAACTAACGATACTGTTAATAATTACGTATCACCATCACCTATTTTAGAGATTACACAAATGAAACAAACTGTAATTGTAGGTAATTGCTGGTTCTTCCAAATAAATAAAATAAAATAAAAAACTGAAAAACAGCTCTAGCTTTGGTTCTCTAATGGAAATGGATACAATTTTATATGGTGATGGTGCCAATTAATCCATACTATTTTAATATTATAAATGTGAAAGTAACTCTGTTTGTTACTTTTTCACGACGAAACAGTAGAACCAATTTTGATGATATTTTGTATAATAAAAATAGCTTGAACCCTGGGGCAGAACATAGGCTAATTCTTAATCCGCGACTTTGTCTGAAATCGCGGGCAAAAGGTACTTACTTAATATTATAAATAATATTTTAAATTCGAAAGTAACTCTGTTGGTTACCTTTTCACGACGAAACGGCTGAACCGATTTTGATGAAATTTGGTATGAATATAGCTTGAACCCCAGGAAAGGACATAGGCTACTTTTACATAAGCGCCTTCGTCTGCATCCGCTATAATAGACATTCACGCTGACGAAGTCGCGTGCAAAAGCTAGTAGTATATTAACAACATTTCACTGAAAATTCTGCGGATTTTGTCAATCTGAGAACAGAGTTATAAGCATAGAAATATGTGCGTAGGACATTTTATGTAGATGGTTATAAGAGATTTAATAAAAGTGAGTTTATACATAAAGGCGGCAATAATCTACACTACACAGTAGATTGTTGAAATGTGATTGACATTTAATTTATAAAAACGTGTATTTTATCACATTTAAAGAACTCACAAATCACAAATTTAACATCATCCAAAATAATAAGCCAAAGTCAGAAATATCAGACCTGAAAGGGGGACCTTAGACGGCCAACATTAAGTGTCCGATATCGGTCCTAAAAAAGTCGTTCGTCTAAGGCCCCCCTTATTAGTCTGTCAGTAAAGTTATCTATTATTTTAATCAATAACCTGTTTTATTCATAAACCTAAACTCATTTTTTAGTTTTCTCGTCTTCTAGATTGTGAATTCAGCTATTTTTTTATACCTATATACTAAAATATAACGCTTTTTTTAAACTATCATCATGTACCTAGCCTTTTCCCAACTATGTTGGGTCGGCTTTCAGTCTAACCGGATGCAGCTGAATACCTGCGATAAACATGGAGAGACGGCCTATTAGACCTCTAGAACCCACGCTTTTTTTTACACGCTTTTTATTAGCTTCACCTGTATGTTATGTTTGTTTGTAACCGACTTCTTTGGGCGCGATTTTGACCCACTTTAAACGGCCAGATTTCGTTCAAACTTTGTAGAATTACCGAGGACCGATGACAATACACTAATTTATTAAAAAAAAAAACAAAAAAAAACATAAGTCGTTCAAAATTAGTTGCCGAAAAAACAGCTATTATATACTAGGAAGGTACTGCACAAGCGCCCCTGGTAGAATAAATGTACATAGTATTTATGGATATAGATATAACCAAACTAAAAAGTAAAAAATAAATAATAGTTTAAAAAAACTAAAAACACGCTTTTTATAGAAATCCAAACTAAAAAATAGAAAATAAATTTTAATAAATTATTTTATTTTAAAAAAAGCGTGGGGTGCTTTTTAAGATATTATCAAAATGATAATCACTCTACTCATATCTGTCAATAAAATATAATTTATAACTTTTTTTAAACCATACTCAACTTATTACACTCACTACTCAGGCCCAGAAATTCCCGTCTCCTTTATCGTTTTTGCAGTAATTTACTTTAAGTTACAACTTTTTCTTAATTAACATTAAATTTTTAATATCAGTGCTTGTGCTAAATAATCTCCTCAGCACTGTATAACTGTGTCATATAACACAGTATACGAATTGCAGATGTTTCAGATTTACATCTTTCAGTGACTGTTCACTCCTAGCAGTAACTATGCTTCTTATACCGCGCTCCCAACTAATAGCAGTAGGAAGAACCGTGGGGTTTTAGTCGGTAACAGTCCGAAAAAACCCTCCTTTTTCCCAAAACGGAGGCTAACTATGAGGATTTACCCACGAAAAGTAATAACGACAAGTTGTGCGTCGATATATCCCTTCCACCTTGGAAGGGATATATCGACGCACAACTTGTTATCATGAATTCGGTCCTACATAATTCTGGACTTTATTAGAAATAAAACAGCTGTTCCATACATTTCAATCTTGTAGATATTGCTATTGCACTTTTGAACGGAACAGATAATATTAAATAAACCGTCTAAAATGTTCGCCACTTAGGGGTCTAGTTTTATGTACGGAATACATGGTAAAAGTCTGCGTGTCCCTGACCCTGCTCCCAATACTGATGGGCAACAATTTTTTTATGTTTAAATCATCTGCCTTTTTTAGGTTTAAATATTTAAAGTAAAATTTTATGGAACATAAATAGAAAAATAATTATCTAATAACACCAGACTATTTTGTTCCATTGTCCATAGTTACGTACCTATAGATTTATTTAATTTTAAAATAATTGTTTTGGCGGTTCATCAGAATTCTATTACTTCATTTAGTTTTAATAGGTTGGTAGGTATTTGGACTATTCACATAGGTTATTTAATATTTATATTCACGATATTTTTATTTTGATACATAACCAAAAATATGTATATGACAAAGTAGGAAGGAAAATGATGAATTAATTTCATCATAATTAAATCTATTGCGTTTACCTATAATCATGGGAAATCACCAAAATACGAGTAGGTACCATAAATAATAATTGTAGACCTGAACAGGTAAAAATATACAAATAGGTTTTATTGTTAATAATTTATTATTCATCATCTGCTTAACGTGTTCCCAACTTTGTATTTCATTTATTTGTTTATTTAGAATCCATTCTCATTCTATTTGTTTATGTCGTGATGGCCCAGTGGCTTAAGGCGACGATATACGCCGGCTACTATGAGCGACCAGAGAATCGTATGCGCTGCGTCCAAAACTAAGTCGAATAAATTAAATAAAAGATAGTATTCTTTAACTTTAAAAAAAGGCGTATACTAAAAGATAGATAGTAAAATTGTCTGTAAGAAAGTTTCGTTTAAATATTCCTGGTAGATTTTGTGTGATTATCAATATTTTGTCCGCGTTAGACACAACTTCACGATTTAATTAAACTATTTAATATGAACTTAATAAAAATATTCACATACTAAATGATTAAGAGAATGTTCTAGTTTAACATATATTTTTTTCAAATCATTTACACTTTTGACGTGATTGTCAGTTTAAAATCTGCAAAAGTCTCTTGTTAGCGCCATAAGCACCCGCGTCTTATGCCAGAGGTTCACAACAGGGCATGAGCAAGTAACAATGTCACTTTCTAAGTTTATCTTGGACATCACTGCCATCAGTGAAGGAAAACATCGTGAGGAAACCTGGACTTATTAGCCTGGACTGGACCTGGACTTTTAGATAAGTCTGAAGCCCCTTATTCACAATCATCCAGGCTGATTAGTTTGAAATCGCCAATTCGCCTTAAGCAAGCGTAGTGATTAATGCTCGTGACTTGTCTTTATGAGAAGAGGCCTTTGCCCGGCGGTGGGACAATAATAGCCTAGTATTATATTATTATTGTTATATGTTTTGTAGCGAATAAGGTTAAGATGCATTTGCGTTGATTAATGAGCCATATTTTCGCGTGAAAGAAACTGGCAAAGATGTATTTATCATATTTAATTATTATTATTATTATATTTAGCCTGTACTGTCCCACTGCAGGGCAAAGGCCTCCCTCCGTTCCTTCCATTGGTCTCGACTTTTAGCTATGTCTTGCCAATTCTTTAGGAAGCTATCCAAGTCATTCCGCCATCTCTTTCGTGGTCTACCGCGGCCCCGTATCGTCATTTCAGGGCACCAATTTTTCGACCGACTTCAAAAAGAAGGAGGTTCTCAATTCGTCTGTACCTGTTTTTTTTATTTATTTTTTTTGTATGTTTGTTACGCGATTTCTCCGGCAAATGTAAAGCGACTTTGAAAATTCTTTTTTTGATGGATAGGGTATGCCTCAAAGGTGGTCCCATATAATTTTATCGAAATTCATTCAGCACTTTTTTAAAAATTGACAGAAAGCAAAAAAATATACTTGGATGATGTTGTAATGTTCTCACCTTGTACTTTCAATCTTCGTTTTGACTGTGTTGCCGTTTCTTAATGTGTCTTAATAAATTTGGATGATAAGGAAGTACTAAAAAGCGAAACTCTAGTTTATCTATACTCATTATATTTAAATTAAAAATTACAATAACAAGTAACGATGCTATCTTAAAATAGAGACGCTTATTCACTGACCTGCATCTATGGACTTGCCATACCAATTTACCTACCGATTCACATTATTTTATTTCTGCAACTAGGTATGACATCTCTATTGGTGTATCTCAAAGGCTCAGCCGGGGTTCATCAGCTATCACTGCTATCCAAGAAGTTTATAGGTAAAAGTGGAGGCAACACTCTGAACACCTAAGTGAAACCAACCGTGGGCAGACGCTCTCTTTCTGAATGCATATATAAGATAAAGAAAACACATATCACTGTCTCGTTCTTTTGTATGCATTCAGAAAAAGAGCATCTGATGAGCATCATCATCCCACAGTTGGTTTCACTTAGGTGTTTAGAGTATTGCCTCCACTTTTATCTGTAAGCTTCTTGCTGCTATCAGCGGTTGACTCGCCGCCATTACCGCCACAGATAATGTAGAAACAGTGGTCAGACAAGTATATTATTCACATTGACCAGAAAAATTGTGCAGAAAAACTGTTTTAATGGTTATAGGTCTACCGGAATCTCATGGCAAAAAAGGAAAAGAAATTTGTTGTGTGCAATACTGAGGACATTGGGTTAAACGATCTTGATACTGTTTAATTTTTCTCTTAATTTGATTTCACAGGTGACAATTAACATTGCCATATGAAAATCATTTTTTTTTTATTTTTTTTTTATGCCATGAGCTTCCGGTAGACCTCTAGTAATCGATTTTGCTTTACTTTACTTAAATTCATTTATGTTGTTCATTATTATTCAACTATAATAACAACAGTTAGTTGCGAAATTTTGTAATTTTGTGCGCCGAGAGCAACTAAAACCTTTAAATTGAAATATCTGTGGTCGAGCTGCATTTTTGGTAATAGAATAAAATGAAATAAAAGGTATTTTAAAGCATTATTAATTGGAAGGAGTATTTTAAGAAAACTTTTAAAATTAAATTAAATCTGTCTTTTTGATACAATTAATTTTAGATTCCGTATTAGGAATTTTATGATGAGTGTTGATACTTTTGTGGCACACATTCATTCGACCATTTATTTGCGTCGAATTCGGAACTATTTTTTGAATTTGTCCAAATTCAAAAACAAATTATATGCAAATCTGAACTCCAATTGCTGAGACTTCATCGTCTAATACAAAGCTGCAATACGTATGTATAGGTATGTATCTGCTTAAAAGTCAGACAACTGGCTGATCAGTGTTAATTCTAGGTATCCTGACTTTATAAATAAAACTAAACTTAAAGCGAAATTATACGAGGAATATTAAATAATAATTGATTTATATATTTATATTTTTTATACTAGTTAGTTCGGAACCTAGTGATTTAACAGCATAAATACCAATCGATGCTGTACGAGTACCGATGATGATGGATAGTAATGTAATTGTATTAGAGACTTGCAAACATTTCCTTAGGTAAATAGATACACAAAAAAAAACAATTGATGCTAGTAAACAAATAACCTCGGCCTTGTAGGTACATCGCCTTGAGGCAATTGTAATCGATTTTGTACCTATCGACAAATCAACGTAGATATAAAACGTTTTTTCAAAAATAAAGAAAACCGCCTTCAAAAACTAAAAAGTGATAAATAACACACATTACTTTACTTTCGGAAGTCGGTTGCGGTGGCTTTGAGTTCGTTGTTTTGTATTGCCACCGACTCCCGAAAGTAAAGTTATGTGCATTGCGCCAGTACTGTGTTCAGCTATAGTGACTTAACATGCATTTTTTTGCAGTTACTTACTTTAGTTATCGTAAGGTTCATACGATGTTATGAATCTGCTAGAATTAGGTACCTACATAGTATATTACATAACAGATCAGGTTGGTTGGCGATCTCTAGGGTAGTTTTACGTTCAACAGTGAACGGCAATAGGCCAATATGATGATGATACTACAAAACCGTGACAGAGGTTGACTAAGAATTGTACAGTTACAGCAAATAGCAAGTTTGGTTACTAAAGATGAATAATATTCTCCCGACCGAATTTAGGTCACGGCGGTCAATCTCAATCGAGACTATTTTTTTTTCTAATTGGCATCTCGCAGGTCAACCTATGAGGTTGTTAACTGCTTCTACCCCAACCAGAAGTGCGTTTTTCTTCGTTATTCAGGGGCTATTAACTCGTTAATTAAGAGAAACGAAAACGAAAAATATCCTATCATCACATTCCACGTTCTTATTTTTTTATGTAGGTACCTTAGATACACCTAAATCAAAAAAAAAAAAAACTAAAAAATTACTAAAACAATTGAAAACATGTAGGTATCTTTTGCTAAAATTGACGTGCTATTAATTTGAGGATTACACTAATAGATAACTTAAAAATCTTTATAATTCATGTTTTTTTTTATTTCAATCTTTTGAAATATAATAAAACGTCGTTTCTCTTTTTTATAACAATAAAAACCCAAAAATTGTGCATTTCCGATTCTGCGGCAAAGAGGAAATGTATGGTCAAGGTTATTTGGTCAGGGAAGCACCTTAACAGGACAGTGCTGTGGTGCCTTAAAAAATGTTTTTAGGGCCTCCAGTCAGGGCACCAATCGAGACTAGCCAAGTACACAGTTGATATTATAGTGCACAAGTGTGTGCCCAAACACAAGCCCCTCCCTTTTCCCTCACTCCCGTAGGTCGATGGGACGGCAGTCCGACACGACCTAGGAGAGATCATGCGCAGGACCAACGGCTGAACATGCTTTCCGAGGCACGGGAGTGTTACACCACCAACTTCCAAACTCCGGATTGCTACTGAGAAATTGCTACTGATGAAATAATTATGCTAGTGCATTTGATGTAGAAATTTTAATGAAACTTGTACGTTCACATCATTCTGAGGGGGACTGTGTTCCAATCTATTTTTTATAATATAACGTGGATCATGGATTCATCCAACCTAAAAGTACCTACGTATAGTACTTTATTTTTAGAACGTCTAAACCAGTTCCATTTAAATTCCATTCATGAACCATACCCATCAATCACGTTAGTCTGTAGTATCTCGAACATTATTTTATTCTAGCTGAACTATATATAAATGAATTAAAACAGCTTAACAATTAAATAAAAAATGTAGTTTTACCGAAACAGAAATCCGACGGACTACAAAAACGTTGATTGTTATGATGACCCAGTGGTTTAGGTATCCGTCTCTCATGCATGAGGTTGTAGGTTACGAGCAAGTGCAGTTCGATTCAAACTTAATGGCGGCTGTGAAGTGCGCTGTTGGCTGCACAGTACCCCGCCCCTCCCCGCTGACACGTGAAATTGTTACTGCGCAGCCACTCGACTCGCGTTCAGAGCCGCCATAAAGTTTGAATTCGAATCGTACTGTACCAATGTGAAGTTTTCAATTCGTATATACCTACTTTCTGAGTTTATCTTGGACATCACTGATTACAGCGAAGGAAAACATCGTGAGGAAATCTGAACTTCATAATTAATATACCTAAGTGTGAAATCACCAATCTACCTTGAGCAAAGGAACAATGTTCCTGTTCATCAACCTACTCTGTTTGAGAAGAGGTTTTTGCCTTGCTGTGGGACAATATAGGCTGGTATAAATATTACTATCACACAAGCCTGTGAAGACAAACAGTGCGAAAACAACAATCGTTTTGTGAACAGGAAACATTCTCAGAGGGTATATTTTGTAAAATCTCCCCCGGTTGAAGTGTGTTGTCAATGCCTAGCATGATGGACTCAGGCTAACTCCGCCTAATCAGTGACGGAGATTCTTGTCGATTAGCACCACTTAAACGCGTTATTTTAAACTAAGCATTTTCCTTAGAACAAACATCATGTCCTAATCAACCGTTTAATGAATTTGTCAATTTCCTGGTTCAAAATTCTTTCCTGTATATGTTACGACTAAAATTCGAAGCGCGGCTACAACTAATTTTAACCGGCTAGAACTAGATGTAGACGGTAGCAGTTGGTTAAACTTAGGTATAGCTTGCGAGCTCGGGAATTGGAGCACCAAACCATTGAGTAGAAGAGACGGTTGACATCGCTCGACGGAGCCCCTCTGCGCGGGGCTAAATAGCCGAAGATAAAAAGTTCCTTCTTCTAAGTTTAACCGCATGTGGCCTGTTGCACCTAGTTGTAGCCGGCTAAAACTAGGTGTAGCCACACTTCGGCTATTCCGTAACATATACTATACACCAAAACCCACTTACACTAACAAAGCTGTATAGTTTATTTGTTTGTTTTTTTTACACACTAATCTCCGGAAGTACTGAACCGATTCTGAAAATGTCTTCCTAGGGAGCTACGACATGTATAATAGGCTACATTTTACTATCGAACAAACCGTTGAATATAGACGCGTATAAAGTCGCTAGCAAAAACTAGTAGCGTTTAAAATAATAACATAATATCGTTGTTACAGAAAAAAATAGATGGGTAGATAAACAACACGTCATTCTTTACTTCGAAAGGTTATAAAGCGTCAAGTTTTTCCTGGTATTTTTACATCGCAAGTACCTACTTGACTATCGGTATGCATAAAGTAGGTCTAGGTAGTCTGTTACATCGAACTAAATAAAAATTACTCTATGCGGTTATCCAGGGCATGGTCTATCTGCATACCAAATTGTATCCAAATCTGTTCATCTGTATACGTGTGGTTGAGTAACATAAATGTACAAAACATCTTCATAAACCTCCACATATATTTATACATATACCTACCTACAATAATTGTGGAATAGTTCTGGATTATGGTTGGCCTAATGATCTTATGGTCCTACAAGAAAGAGCAGGTCCGAGATCACTTAATTCCTTTAATTCATTAACGGTACTCTCGTCAATTAAGTTACAGGACACTGACGTCACGTAAATGTGGGAGGGAAAATAAAGACACCCAAGTGTCAACACCTACTTATCACTATCACAATAAACCACATGACAACCACATTCGTAAAACCACGTATCCTACGACATTTAAAACGCGTCTGTAACGTAGGACACGTTACACAAGCGTATCTTAGATGCAATAACCTCGTTTACTTCCGTGAATACCGGTTTTTAATTTTAGAACAAAAAAACTAACACATTATAGCTGGGTAAATTCATACATTTTTTATGTTGCAGATGCTTCTTAAAAAAATAGTTAACTATTGCTCACAGCACTTACCTAGAAATAGGTTTACACAATAGAAAGTACACAAGTTTAATAACAAAATGGTGCGGGTAACCTCTAGCAATATCAACACGCTACTGAGACTTGTGAGCTCAGCACACTGTAGTCGGCTGAGCACGATTCATTTCATTAGTACTTACAACTAAAGTGAGTCATTGGTTACGGTCGGTTCACACTATGTGAAATTGTCACCTGTTGTTGGTGTTATTTGTTTTTTTTTTCTCAGTTTTATGACTAGTATTAGCGAGTGGGATATTTACTAATCCGAGGGTACGATGAACTGCTCCTCTGATAAGACGTATGTACCAATCCACGTGGTATTTTCATAGCAACACGTGATGGCCGATATAAATATTAGCTGTGGTTAAAAATAATCATGTAGAACTCACGAAACCTCAAAATATAGTTACTAGTACCTTACAATTTTCAAAACATGGGCATACTAATTAATAATAGGGTGTTTTACTCTATATGAGAAAAAAAATATAAATATATTTTTGAGATAGAGTAGGCAATAAGCAGTCGAAAAATGTTAGTTGTAGTTCATAAAATAACAAAATATTTTTATAAATTCAATGCAAAGTTTTCAGTTTTTTTATGTTTTATAACACCATGAAATAGTACCCGTCATGTTATAATAATAATAATTCAATTATTTCGTGTTTTTTTTTTTTAAATGTTGACAGTCAGTCAACCGATTGGCGTATATAGGCTTTGTACTTTATTTTCGTAACCAACGTAATTTTTTAATTATTACACCTATTTACAAAATATTATTGTAATTATTTTTAAATTATATACAATTACCATATAAAATATCAGCGCATTTGTTACACAGCGGACTGACGTCATTTCCGCGACGCAATGTGGCATCCACTACGAGGTGTTTTCGTCAAAATTTGCGCAAAATTTGAAAATAGAAAATTTAGATACATTTTTATGGCACTTCTCGATTGAATAAAAATGTTGTTTCTTTTGAGACACTTTTCATAATTGCAAACATATGCAGCAACTATTGCAAAAATGGGTGCAATACCCCATTATACTTAAATGGGGACCATAACAGCATTGAAATACTTTTATTCTAAGGAAACAAATAGTGATTGCAGGTAGTAGAAAACAATAAGTATATGTCTATTGAGCGGTAAAGTTATTTGTTTTTTTTACCAAAACTGGTTTTGTGTCCCTTTCTCTTTCTTTCTCAATTTTCAAAACAGCACTTGATGCTATAAATTATAATAACACGGTTTCGTTGAAATCTAAGTATGTAGAATAAAGTTAATTAATTATATTTTTCAACGTTATAGTTATTAGGTAGTTGTAAGTTTCTTGTTATGAAATCTTATCGATGACCCATTTCAATTTCAATTTATTCCTTGCGTGGTACTTAATTAGTTCATTCTTTTGAACTGGTTTAATTTTATTCTAGTTCTTTTTCTTTCTTTTAAAGTGTTCTACTTTATGAATGGAAGTACAAAATCTTTTTTCGTGACCTCTTCAAATAGTAAGTAGGTTAGCAGGAAGTTAGATTTATAATTGTTAAGACTATTTATTACTTTATAACTCACATTAATAAATAACACGTTAACACGCATTGTGTGAACCTGCCTTGTCCTAGTAATGTGTTTTCACAGATAAAAAAATAGCTTTCATAATAATGAATATGTGACGTCGGCGTCGTCCCGACGGCAGACTGTCAAATGACGTAATTCCTAGTTCCCTAATAACCCGTAATACTCTGGAACAGCACTATTTATTTATAGCTCCCAATTCATTACGCTGGGTCTATCTTCCGATTTAATTTTCTTTTTGTTTTAACGAAGCTTTTCAAATACTCTCGAAACTTTTAAAAAATCGTACTCCGCAACTGCTGCCTGTGATTACAAAATTAACTGTTCAGCTATCATTAGAGTTATAATATAGAATAAAAAATAAAAACAATTAAGGAAAATAAGTTTACACGGACTTTGGAGACTACATGAAAATTACCACTAGTTAAATTTATGTTTTCCTTTTAATTATATTGGTGATCAATCGTACCGGTAACATTAACCTTCGATTACGTCGTCATGGATGTTGACCACGAAAACAAACCATTATCCCAACACAATACATCACCCTAAGTAAAGAATGACACTTCGCATGACTCCAGCTGAGTTAGGGACTACTCACCTTTAATGACGTCACTGCTAGTCTTCCGCGCCTGCGTTCGAAGCCCGAGGTCAAGGTCAACGACAAAAAACAAGGAAGTATGTTGTTCTATTATTTAGTTTTTATTTTACTTCAATCTCTTGACTAAATTGTAGATCTGTGTTGAAGAAAATCTAACCTAAATAATATTGGCATGGACATAAAATGAATGATAACATGTTTACTAGACCTGTTATCAATGACGTCATTGTTTGTCATTCGTATATGATTGATTATACTGATGTAGCGACATCAGTTGTTGAGTAGGTGTTTGTGGAGTAGGTGTAGGGATGTTTCAATATTTGAGGATCTCTTAGCGACCCTTAAAGAGAATTGTACCTATATACTATCATTCCCGATTTGGTTTGCCAATCTACTATCAGTATTTTATTAAAGGTAGACCTCGGAATGGGCAGACCCAAGTACTCTTAATGTTGGTAATCAATCAACTTTTACATTTGGTCAAAGTCGGGATGGATCATATCTCCTAAGCTTCTGATATGGGCATCCTGTACAGGATGGAAGAGAAATAAGCCCAAGGCATAAGCCAAAGCATGCCTAAGGCATTAAGGCCGCCTTTGTACCTTTGTGCATAAAGTATAAACAAATAATAAATCGACGCAACCTATGACATGACTCCAGAGCTTGAAATATTTTTTTGCAATTTTCGTACTTTTGCTTGAAACAGCTGATTTTTTTCAATAACCGACGGAATGTTTCATCTAGATTCGTGTGCAAAATCCATGGTGAGCGCGTCGATGTCGCTCACCATGACATACCAATGTAGTAGCCAATAGCCTGTAACTTATTTGACGGGAGTGGCGCTAATTGATTAAAGTAATTAAGGGATCTCGACCTCATAGTCTCGTAGCACCACGTTCAACCGCAATCCGAAACTATCCTACAGTGTCTGTACCTATTTGTATTAATGTAAAGGTTTATGAAGATATTTGGGCCTTTATATTATTCAACCACACGTACAGCTGAACAGATTTAGATGTGTTTGGCATGCAATTATTCTATAAGTTAATTCAGGAAGACTGATGTCTGGTTTCTTTTATTTGTAATTAATCTATTAATTAGCGCTATTGGTTCGATAACTTGTGGAAGTGCGTTTCCGATCACCACAATGTAGGAAAAACTTAAGTTATGTTGACTGCAAACTGGGCATTTTCGTTAGAAATTGTCCCGGTTACAAAATGGAAAAATGTGAAAAAAAATGAAAAAGTGTTTTACTATCTCACTAAGTAACAAAATGGAGGTAACGTTTTCATGATTTCCAATATAAAACTGCATGTAGTTCAACAATAAAACAATGAATGCTGTAAGTAATTCCATTAATCATTTTTACGATGATTTTATTATCATTTACAATGATAAGATGAACAATAACAAAAAATTACCAGCAGATATTCCTCAAATAAAGTGGACGAATTACAAGTAGATGGTAACGCTTTGCAGGTATAGACACAAATGACTTTGACAGCACAGACTGCCAACCCAACAAAATGGCGGAATCGATCAATAATGTTGCCAGGAAAATAATGTTGTACAATATTGTAGTTTATTTTTTACTAAAGTTTGGTAAATACGGTTACAAAATGTAAATTCCACTATGTCCAAATTCGTTGGACACAAATAAAATTGTAAAAAATAATTATTTTTGTATCAAAGTGGCTGTAACTAATGTTTTATTTTAAAAGTTATCGTATATTAGAACATATTAAAACCCTTTTTATCTACATGCTTAATTATATAATCATCAAAAATCTAACTCAAAATGTGTTACGACACGGTGGGACACCTTAAAAACTGAGGGTTCTAAATATATGTTCGTCTTTTAATAACAATTATTATCGTAAAAATAGACTAAATAACTGTTATTTACTGAGTTAAAATATTTTACTACCATAATAAATAGTAAATTACAGTATAAGAGCTTCGGGCTTCTAATTAATAAAGTCATGGGACACCACAAAATTAGTGTGGTAATTTTTTTGCGGAAATACCTAACTACATCAACTTATAAGTTAAAATGTATATAAAATTGCAGGAACTTCACAGGAATTTAGGGAACTCAAAAACTCAGGATGTAGCACGCAGTGATCAATTTTTAATTAGCAAGTCATGACATTGACATTTATCCCAAGGCCAGTAAAACAACGCCTGATAGAATACTTATAGGTACTTGAAAGTCATTATTACCTAATAATTGCGTCGAGTTGAAATGCCTTCAATTTGAACTAAAACGGAGTTAGGCACCTGTATGTCTATTCTGTTATAATCTCCCTCGGTGAACACCTAGGTGCAGTGAGCTGTCATCTGTCCCGATGCTAGGAATTTACAAAGCACTGCCATCGGATGACAACTCACTTCACCTAGGTGTTCACCGAGGGAGATTGTAACAGAATAGTACTGCTGGTATATTAAATTACAATAGAATTAGTAAAAACAACGCCTAACACACAACGATGGATGTTGTATGTATAACTGGGTTGTGGAGGTCCGATAGGCAGTCGCTCCATGTAAAACACTGGTATTCAGCTGCATCCGGTTAGACTGGAAGCCGACCCCAATATAGCTGGGAAAAGGCTAGGCAGATGGTGATGGATGTAGTATAGTACACGTTAAAATACATTTTTACAAAAGAGTACTATTTCTAATTTTTAGTGTTTTAGATTACGTTGTGTGTTTTTGAAATAAATTGCAGTGAAAGCTTAATCTTAAAATTAGCGTAGCATAAATCTTTCAAGATATTTACGGATGAAAAATTTAAATTTAGATATCGCTTTTAACACGGTTAAACCACTAATTTACCCTTAGAAAACGACGAAATAAAATTAATTTTAAACGCTATCTCTAAACCGACCCATCTAGCGGCACCTACGGAAGTAGTATTTAGTTTCATAGTCATTGTAAGATTGGTTTTGTATACAGAAACACCGCCGTGTCAGTTATCGGACGATTATCTTGTGTACAACTTTATTGAATCGATAGCTAATCCGAGTTTATCTGGAGACTTCAGAAACCGGGTCACAGTATTTTTTTTTGTTGTGAGTGGAGAAAATGCCTAGCGCATACCACGCCTTCCGGGGAGACGACATGGTTATGTGGTGGGGCTTTGCCTTGTTGGTTGGGCCACGAGAACTGCTACACATGACTTTCGCGACCCATCCAGCGTGGCCCACTTCAGGGCTCCCTCTTCTTCGCCCGCCTCCGGGCTTCCACCTCCTTTAGCGATGTCCGGATGATGCAATGGGACATCACCACTATTCTAGGGACCGTAGAACGTAAACGATAGAGTCCCCAATCTATCGTCCGCTGGTCCTTCTTATGGCGGCATCAAGTCGGCATTTCGGCGCCTGCGCCTCCCTGCCCTCCTACGACGAATCGGGTCAGCGAGGGAGTCTGCCTCCCTGATCCGCTCCGCCATTTCCTTCTGCAAGATAACATCCTCGCAGAAAGATGAGACCGCCTCCCATACCCTTTCACTGCTGACCATAGCCTTGACCACGACCGGCAGCGACAGGTCTTCCCCAATTTCAGCTACCAGAACACGGCGCTGCGCCTCCCAGGCAGGGCACTGCTCGAGAGTATGGAAGGGCCGTGTCCTGGTCGCAACCGCAATGGTGACAATGGGAGTCACCTCTCGTCTTGCCACAGTGTGCAAATATTTGCCGAAACATCCATGCGCCGACAATACCTGCACTAAACGGAAGGACAACGTCCCGTATCGCCTCCGTACCCATTCCTCTAGGATTGGTTGGATAGCCCCAACGGTCCATTGACCGCTGCTGGGACTCTTCAGCCTCTCCGCCCATTGCGTCATGATGGCAGTCTGTGCCTCTCTGCGCCACCTTTTCACCATTTCAGGCGGCGGACCACTGCCGCTCTCCGCCCCAACTTCCACGAGCCAGTGCGAACGCCGCCTCAGCTGAGATTGTGCGGTATCCGCGAAGTACCCTGACAGCCATGACTCTTTGCGGTCGCCGCAGATGAGCCTTGTTCTGGGCAGTCAGGGAGTCCGCCCACACTAGAGTGCCATACAGTGCCATCGAACGCACCACCCCCGTGTAAAGCCGTCGGCAGCTGACACTTGGTCCACTCAGATTCGGCAATAGGCGACTTAGGGCGGAAGCTGTGCCGTGTAGGGTAGGTGTAGGGTAGGTGTAGGGTAGGTGTAGGGTAGGTGTAGGGTAGGTGTAGGGTAGGTGTAGGGTAGGTGTAGGGTAGGTGTAGGGTAGGTGTAGGGTAGGTGTAGGGTAGGTGTAGGGTAGGTGTAGGGTAGGTGTAGGGTAGGTGTAGGGTAGGTGTAGGGTAGGTGTAGGGTAGGTGTAGGGTAGGTGTAGGGTAGGTGTAGGGTAGGTGTAGGGTAGGTGTAGGGTAGGTGTAGGGTAGGTGTAGGGTAGGTGTAGGGTAGGTGTAGGGTAGGTGTAGGGTAGGTGTAGGGTAGGTGTAGGGTAGGTGTAGGGTAGGTGTAGGGTAGGTGTAGGGTAGGTGTAGGGTAGGTGTAGGGTAGGTGTAGGGTAGGTGTAGGGTAGGTGTAGGGTAGGTGTAGGGTAGGTGTAGGGTAGGTGTAGGGTAGGTGTAGGGTAGGTGTAGGGTAGGTGTAGGGTAGGTGTAGGGTAGGTGTAGGGTAGGTGTAGGGTAGGTGTAGGGTAGGTGTAGGGTAGGTGTAGGGTAGGTGTAGGGTAGGTGTAGGGTAGGTGTAGGGTAGGTGTAGGGTAGGTGTAGGGTAGGTGTAGAGTAGGTGTAGGGTAGGTGTAGGGTAGGTGTAGGGTAGGTGTAGGGTAGGTGTAGGGTAGGTGTAGGGTAGGTGTAGGGTAGGTGTAGGGTAGGTGTAGGGTAGGTGTAGGGTAGGTGTAGGGTAGGTGTAGGGTAGGTGTAGGGTAGGTGTAGGGTAGGTGTAGGGTAGGTGTAGGGTAGGTGTAGGGTAGGTGTAGGGTAGGTGTAGGGTAGGTGTAGGGTAGGTGTAGGGTAGGTGTAGGGTAGGTGTAGGGTAGGTGTAGGGTAGGTGTAGGGTAGGTGTAGGGTAGGTGTAGGGTAGGTGTAGGGTAGGTGTAGGGTAGGTGTAGGGTAGGTGTAGGGTAGGTGTAGGGTAGGTGTAGGGTAGGTGTAGGGTAGGTGTAGGGTAGGTGTAGGGTAGGTGTAGGGTAGGTGTAGGGTAGGTGTAGGGTAGGTGTAGGGTAGGTGTAGGGTAGGTGTAGGGTAGGTGTAGGGTAGGTGTAGGGTAGGTGTAGGGTAGGTGTAGGGTAGGTGTAGGGTAGGTGTAGGGTAGGTGTAGGGTAGGTGTAGGGTAGGTGTAGGGTAGGTGTAGGGTAGGTGTAGGGTAGGTGTAGGGTAGGTGTAGGGTAGGTGTAGGGTAGGTGTAGGGTAGGTGTAGGGTAGGTGTAGGGTAGGTGTAGGGTAGGTGTAGGGTAGGTGTAGGGTAGGTGTAGGGTAGGTGTAGGGTAGGTGTAGGGTAGGTGTAGGGTAGGTGTAGGGTAGGTGTAGGGTAGGTGTAGGGTAGGTGTAGGGTAGGTGTAGGGTAGGTGTAGGGTAGGTGTAGGGTAGGTGTAGGGTAGGTGTAGGGTAGGTGTAGGGTAGGTGTAGGGTAGGTGTAGGGTAGGTGTAGGGTAGGTGTAGGGTAGGTGTAGGGTAGGTGTAGGGTAGGTGTAGGGTAGGTGCAGGGTAGGTGTAGGGTAGGTGTAGGGTAGGTGTAGGGTAGGTGTAGGGTAGGTGTAGGGTAGGTGTAGGGTAGGTGTAGGGTAGGTGTAGGGTAGGTGTAGGGTAGGTGTAGGGTAGGTGTAGGGTAGGTGTAGGGTAGGTGTAGGGTAGGTGTAGGGTAGGTGTAGGGTAGGTGTAGGGTAGGTGTAGGGTAGGTGTAGGGTAGGTGTAGGGTAGGTGTAGGGTAGGTGTAGGGTAGGTGTAGGGTAGGTGTAGGGTAGGTGTCAGGACAACGTCTGTCGGGTCAGCTAGTGTTCAATAAAATAGGGTTCAAGAAACGTTTACGGAAAAACGATGCTGAAAATTGTTGTAATTTACGTTGCTTTCGCTGTCACTTAGGTTACCATAATAATAAGTCAATTATGTCATACTGGATTTTTTAAATCAAATAAGTTGGAATGGAAAATGGAAGGTTGAGGTAAGGAGAACCATCTCTGTGTAACAAAAAGTGTGTCAAATAAGGGTGGCGCTATAATCGTGACCGGGTAAAAAAGGTCTACCTCTGCATACTTCAATCCGTCAACAACTGCTAGTTTCGTATCATACCTTTGGCTTTCCATCAACGCCATTTTGGCGGGATTTGGAACTGTTATTTACTGCTTAAAGCTGGACACTATTTCAACTTTCCCCCCATATGAGATTGCTCTCCTTTTGTCTACCCTTCTTACAAATAAAAGAGGAGTTTGACGCGTTCCGTCAAACGAATGCGTTCGCGTTACACGTAGATAAAAATAAAACAGTTACCGTCCCGCTTTGTGATTGAGGACATTTCTAAACATTAAACGAACATAAACATGAATTCGTTTTTATTTTTAAACATTCGTAATTGGCTAGGATCGAAACAAAGTAAGAAAATAATAATTCTTAAACGAGAATACAGGCTACAGGGTATAAAGCCTCTTTTAATCAGTGACAGTGAGTCTGGCTGGTACTTCAACCGAAAATGTTTCTAAATATCACGATGGCAATGACTGACAGAACAGCGGCTGTCTGTGGATTGTTTATTTATTATTTTTAATTGAACTGTACATAAAATTGTGGTGAACTTTTTAAATACGCCAAGAATACCTACACATTTGCTTAGTTTCTTTTTGTTAACTTTCTTTGTTGTTTCATTTAAATTTAAATTTACTTTTAGATTCGTCACATAACCGTACCTAAAGTAGTATTTTTGCGTGTCCTAAGCCAGGAAAACTATGAAGGGAAAGATGCATCACAGGTTATGTGTAATTGTGTATTGTGCCTTAACTAGAGTCGCGACCCATCGCGTCGGCGGCCCTTGGGCCAAGCGCCTCCTCCCGTGATAACGTAAGTTTGTTGCACTTACGTACCTAAAGGGTGACATGCTCTTCAGGTAAAATGTAGATTTTCTTATGAAAAAAAAAGTTGCAAATTGCTAACAGACTGTATATGTCGTGGATTCTGAACGGAACGTCAAGCTGCCAGCTTGGGTGTGTTCGGAAGTGAAGGTTGGCGACACTATACGCGCTGTCAATGTCATATTGAAATTGCGGCGGGGAAAATAACGGTGACAGATGGCAGCTATCTTTCAAAGTTCCGGTACTTGACGGACTGCACAGAGTAATATTAGTAATATAATATATACCTATACAGGAGACGGACTGGATGATTAGATACCGAACTGAACGTGCTGCTAACCTCAAGCCGATCTCGCCGCGTTTCGAGAGGAATCCAGTTTCATTCAATTAGTGTGTGTTACTTTTTTGCTGATTGTTTGTTAAATCGACCTAATTAAAACAGTAGAGTGCATATGGAGTCACATTTTGGCTACAACAATGGACAACGACCAGTCCAGCAACGAACGCCCACATTACCCTCCTTCATTTACCCTCCTTCACATTTTATTTATATATGTATGTTATGTGATTTTGATTGTAGTATGTCCTTTCGTAATTGATTTGTTATGTTAATTATTATTATATTATATTTGCATGCCGCTGTGTCGGCGAAACTTGCTGAACTAAATATTTTAAATGATATCACCTTATGTACCTAACCGTGTTTCTGGCAAATAAAAACATTCATTCATTCATTCATAATTATATATATTTTTGTACAGACACATACAACCGACCCCGCCCCCCCCGACCGCACAAGTTTTTTTTTTGTTGTAACACATATGTCTGAAGAGTTTATAGTATAAGATTTGACCATAGATTTCGAAGTACAAAGTAAAAGTTGCTTATGCATAAGTAGGTACACGAGTAGACCGAGTAGAATTACTGTAACTAAATAAAATATTGTTATCAATCATTTTAAAAGAGTAAGTATGGAGTTTCTTGCACATTCTTCTCCATACGAAACTACCTTTTGGAAGGGGCGACTAAATTAAATTTCTCTTTTATGTTCAAAAGTGCCTTTTAATGGTCTAATTGAAATAAATGATTTGACTTTGACCGTTACAAAAATGGTCTAAACTATTTTGTTAAATAGGTTGCCAGACATAATAACACTACTCGTATTATTCATGAATACCGTAATTTGGGACGGAGACTTAACAACACATTAATTTGGAAATAAATGTTTTATAATATATTCTTAGACAATGTTACATCATTATTATTTGTAACAAATGTATAACAATATTATTGAAGTTCTGATTATTGCGTAACTGAAGATATTACTGTACATATTAGTAGTGACGGTTGTTGTCGATTATAATATTGTAAAATGCTAAAGTCGTGAATAATAATCACATTTCGTTACTGTAAGACTTTTGTGATTTTTGTCACTTAAACATAACCATAAAAAATAAGTATTGGCCTATTAGCCTATCGTTTGTAGGTTCCCAAATAAGTGCCGCAGTCGGGGCAGTAGTGATCCGAATTCCTGCAGGTGTCCATGCAATATGGGACCCAAAAACATAGCAGACCGCAACTGCAATGTGAAAGAATACATTAATTATAACAAAAAAAACTGCCGCATCACCATGGCCCATGTGGATCCCTGTTAGTTCTTCCGGGAAAAGTAGCAATTTGGAGAGCTGATTTTCGAGATTCAAATGTATTTTTGTCTTCTGCGAGTCATATTTAGGCTCTGTGCCAAACGTCGAAATAGAGCTCTAGTAGTAGAAAGGAAAAGAAAAAAAATGTAAGCAACATGATTTAGGTTTGCTTACGACTAGTAGACCTGGGCCAGAACATACTTCAGCCTTACGCCTGCCAAGCGTGGGGATTATGGTAAACCCTGGGGAGGCCTTTGTTCAATAGTGGACGTTTTCCGGGCTGATGGTGATGATTGTTACAGTTACAAACTGCTTTAATTATGTTTTCCTTTTAAATTCCTTTTTTCTTATTTCGTTGCAAACCAAATGGTTTTTTAAATTAACTTTTATAATAATACTAGCTGAACCGAGGATCGTTGTTTTGCCATTCAAAAAAAAAAAATTACATAAGATTTTTATATAATATACGATGTTACTGTTTGTATGCTCACATCACAAAGGATCATGGCAGAATTTGTACATACAAAGTAAAGATGTTTAAAGAAGTTGAAATTCTAATTCATAAGAATTCGAGTATAAACTCTTGGGTATCTAAAGAGTACCTTCAGATTTAAAATATTTTTAAAACCCCGCAAAAAAAAATGCATGTTAAGAGTGAATAGTTTAACAAAAAAACATAACCCTCCTTCTGGCGCAGTCGGGTAAAAAGCTTAATATTTCAGAATGATACGGCGGCTGGCAGTAACAGTGACACTGACCGCCACCGTTTCGCAGTTCTGAAATTTCATTGTTTTATGGGAAATAATGTCACAAATAATGACAGGAGCGGAGTTAACAATGATTGACATCACTTGTCTGCCAATTTGATAGACCCGTAATGTCACTTGTCACTTTCTTTTGTATTAAACACCAAATGGGCAACGAGATAAACCGAAAAACTGTTATTTTCACTTCGAAATATTTTAATTATGCAGGGGTTTAAAAATATGGTAAATATATCAATCTACTCCTGGTAATGTATTCTCAACAAAATATTTGAAACCCTCAAATTTTTTTTTTCATACATGAATGTATGGATCTCGCGATAATTCTTTTATTTTAAGTAAATGGCTTTAATTCGCTCTCAGAAGGCCTAGTTTGGTAGGTAGATAGTTTAGTAGGGTAGATAGATAGGAACAGGACAACGTTTGTGGGGTCAGCTAGTTTATAAATAAAAAGAGATTGCTTGGGAACATTCTCAAACAAACTGGAGCGGCAGAAACCTAGTTTAGGTGGTGTAAGCACCCTACCCAACCTATTTATGACGCAGATCACTGGTTAGGTATATTTTCATACTTAAAACATTTTAAGTTTCTTTGTGGCAAATACATTGTGACACAAACTTTTACCCTGGACAGCAGATTTTTTATTTCTAGAAGATTGATTTTTTACGCTTGTGGATCTAAAATAAATGAATAATGATATTATGTAAAAGCGTTCACGCGAAGGTAGAAACGGATCGATCATTTTGTACAGAAACGCAAATCACGGGATCGAAGCCGCATGTAAAACCTAAAGTTGCAAATAAATGGTGCCAATACTAACGCATATACACATATGCACAATGCCATAAAGTGAGTCATCATAGAGACATTCTTGTCTACTTTCGTGACGATAGCAGATTTGCAGGAAGGGCACGTGACCGGGCACGGCTTAGGACCAACAGGTACGGAAGCAGCAACGGGAGCAGCAACGGGATCCATGATTTATACCTGCAACAATAAAGAAACCATCTTCATCTTTAGTGCATTCTTAACTATTTTCAGCATGTCGGATATTTTATTCTTAAATCACAAGCGATTAAACGTTAATCTTGGTATCGTCAACCAGCTGCAACCAGCAAGCCTGAAATCGCCACTGCATCACCTAGACTGAAAGTGACCATGAAATCTATACTTATTATTATAAAGCTGAAGACTTTATTTTTTTGTTTAAACGCTCTTATCTCCGAAACTACTAGCCCATGTCTGAAAATTCTTTACGGAGGAAGCCGACGTAGATATAATGTTTCTTGAACGAACTTGAAATAATTTATCATAAGATTGCGCATTTGTTGAACGAGGTAAACGTTACCAAAAATAGCTTAAACTACGTAAATAGAACAGCTAAAGAAAGGCACGAACAAAAAAAGATGTTGCGTTGGATTGGAATGTCCAAGACTGTTCTCGGAAAAATCATATTTTTTGTATACTTATTAAAAGTTTATCATGAACACCGCTTATGTTTCCATTTAGTCACGATGACATTTCCTACTAAGTCACTGTCACAATTTTTTACACCAAGTTATCGTCTGTAAAGTGGAATTTATTACTAGTAAAGGTATATATTTGGGATGAAATATAGTAGAATGTTATACATATTTTCATTTAAAATAGTTTGAATCAATTTAGAAAGTGCTAATTAACTAAAATGTTAAAAACATAAGTCAATCTGACCTAAAACGTGACGAAAATATTTTAATAGGTGATTTAAAGCTAGAAATATATTGCAGATAGGGTAAATGAAATTTATTTCAGTATTGTTCATAATTATTTTAAATAACAATTGTTAAAAATATGTAATAGATAACTTACATTGCTGATAAAATATTACGTTAGTGATGGTTACTAAATGGACATTTTTCATCGTGGTTCATGTTCGAAACTCAGATATTTTTTAAGTTATATAAGTATATTTAGTTGTATATTATATAGTTTTCTTAAACCCTGATAAATACCACATCGAATCATACAAAAACCCTTATATTTTTATTTATTTATTGTCCATTTTGTCCCACTTAGTAACGGGAAACTTTTTCGCGGATTGGCCCAGCTACGTTATCGTTATCACTCTACTTACTATCTAAAATCGTTTGGGATTCGTAAGAAAATTTACGCGGACAAAGTTGCGGTCTAAAGCTATGTAATATACATAAACTTTCAATGAGTCGTTACTGGTTCAGATACTGATATGCCATTGGACATAAGAGCAATGACATAACCACTTTCAACGTCTTCATTGTGATTTGTCTGTCGACTTTTGTGACAATAGACGCATTGTACCATATACCAGCACCGCATATGACCAGGGAAGGGCTTGGACCAACAGGTACAGGACGGGAAACAAAACTGAAAATAGAACTGGGAACAGAATGGGGATACATTGTCTTTTTCTAAAACAATCCTAATGTTTGAAAACAAAGGCAATAAGCAAAGGTGAAGTTTATTTTATACTTTTTTTTGAATCAGAGCGCAATCTTAATTTGCATGATGTTCAATTTATAATTTTGTATGTAATATAATAGGCCGCTGTGCTAAATACGACCACCGTCAGAAGTTAGAAGTAAGTCATAATAAACAAATCGTCAAAGTTGAATGATAATTATGACCAGAAATAGTTGACTACTTTATGATATCCACCACTTTATGAAATTACTAGGTATTTTATAAAGTTATTATGATCAATTCAACGATCTGGCCGCGACACATCTACAGCTGAATTAGTTTGTGGAGGGTCATTCAGAAAACATGATAACAGGGTAATCATTTTCTAGGGTAATAAGTGATTTAGATAATTTTAAGTGTTTACTTACAAACTGATCGCTTGAAAATATCGTTGAAGAGTTAAGATAGCGGATTTTGATTGTTAGTTGACCTTGTTATACATTACTGAAAGGACACTGAGTAAAGTTAAGTGCGAAATCCTTACTTCCTTACTTAATATTATAAATGCGAAAGTAACTCTGTCTGTTACACTTTCACGATGAAACGGCTAAACCGATTTGAATGAAATTTGGTATGAAAATAGCTTGAACCCTTGAGAAGGACATAGGCTTTTAATCCGCGACTTCGTATGCATCCGCGATAACCGACATTCACGCGGACGAAGTCGCGGGCAAAAGACGAGACTAATAGTACTTAGTCTATAAACTAAATAAATAGAAATCTGTTCAGTACCACGAATTGAATATAAAAATTTAGTGCCTATGTTTATAAAAAATAAAATGATTATTTTATTTTATTGAAGAATGTGAAGGTGATTCTAGCGCGAATTCTACGTATGAAGAATTTGTGAAAAAAGTACGGATCCCAAGTTCTATAAAAAAAAATAAGGTGCTGTTCTCAACATCTCAAATCATTACTTATGGGAAAGTCACTCAAGATGTGACAAACAACATGTCAAAATCAGACCAATGAATTTTAATGTTTTCGATGCTTCTGGAAAGTTGGCCATACCAGAAAAAATCTCTGGTCGCCGTAGTAACAATTTCATTCATTTTGGACAGCCACATAATAAATTGGCAATTTACAGAAGTAAATAACAAAACTTACCTGTAAAATAATATACAGATATTGGCTCGGCTATCGTCTATGTCTGTTTACAAGCAACTGAGAGAGCTCTGCACACCAAAGGCACTTTTCTATAAGTACTTATAAGTGAAGTGGTTCAGCTACTACTTATCACACATACCAAGAGGAGGCAGTGCTTGTTAGAGCTCCGTCAGAGTCTGCTACGGATATTCCTACCACCAAGCAGAGTTGTCTTTCGAAGGAAATGGGTGCCTGTGGAATGGCAGGCAAATGAGATATCGTTGTCCCTGGGATATAGATGATAACACACTAGCGTTTCCTGAAATATTCCAGGCGTCCATAGACGAGGGAAAACACTTTCATCAGATAACCGTAACGTGTCGTAACGTCGACACATGCTTTAAAAATTCAAAATTATTTTTGTACGCTGTCGACATTAAAATATTTAGGTCGATTAAAAGTGATTTTGATTGCTCTCTTTTACAGGAAGATTTAGAAGGCGTTTTCGGCATACTGTACACGCAATAAACTTAAACTTAGTATGGCCAAGTGTTGCGTCATTAGTTTTACCAAAATAAAAATAACATTTTAAGTATATCCCTACTCCTTAAATAACGAAAGTTTAAAAACAGAAAACATCGTCCATGGGTTTGGAATTCTGTTGGATGACAAGCTTCACTTAGATGCCCATATTAACAAAATTGTTAATAATGCCTTCCGTATGTTCGGTTTTATTATAAGAACGGCCACAATATTTACCCCGATCTTATACCTTTGTATCTATACAAATCGTTGATTCGCTCTCAGCTAGAGTATGATGTTCCGGTATTGAGTCCCCACTATGGTAAATATTCTGATATGATCTAAAAAGTGCAAATATTTTTTTAAAGGCCATGCATTTTCGTTGCTATCGTACTATTGCATCTTACAAGGACCTATTGCAGAAGTACAATTTGCAAAGTTATTTGCAAAGTTTAAAATCTAGACGAATTATATTGGAAACAATGTTCTTTTTTTATCTGTGCAATACTTATGATTGTATCGATATTCGCACCAAAATCAGTTATGTCGTACCAAGAAAAACGTCGTCGTCGTCGTGGCATATGCCGTGGGGTGAAAGAAAGAAAGAAAAATAATTTATTCGCCCCCCCGGACAAAAACACACACAAAAATAACATTAAAAAAGAAAAAAACAAGAAAACGAAAATTGGTCCTGTATGAGTGCGCGCAAGACCTTTATTTGCAGTAAGTTCTTGTCGTACAAATGCAGGCTTGCGAGCACCAATCAACCAATCAATAAAACAGGATCTTCGAAAGCATCGACTTCTTTGTCTCTGCTCAAAAATTTAAAATTTTGGATATTATAGTTGAGTTAATATTTACTAAAATAATTCTCTCTCCATCTTTCTTTTTATCTCTGTTGTTTGCATGCCTGTCTATGTTTAAATAAGGCATAACTTTCAGTATTTTTACCTGTTTGAAATTTTGATGATTATAATTTTAATTAACTTATTAGCTTTAAACGGAAATTGTATCACTTTTGAATATACACTCACCTACAAAAAACAAAAAAAACACACAGAATTTCATTAATCACTCAAGAACACATTACTACAATAAATATTTTAATTATGAAACATTTTCTGAGAAACGAATTTATATGAAATTTCTGTCTGCGAAACTGTTATAACTTCATCTAACCCATACGATTCACCACCAACAATAGAGAAAATCTACTTAATGGTCACTGTTCTAACCTAACCTACCCCAAATTATTCAATAACTAAATTATCCTAAACGTTACTTATATAAGTTTTCTGGATTATTATAGGACGGAGAGCGATAGACTGAAACTATTGCCGTGGAGCCTAGGCAGGATATAATGCAGTTTGCGTCCTGAAACGGTGGTTCTGTCGACACTCATTTTAAAGTTTCTCTGATATACACTACTACTCCGTCATTTTTATTACCTTATTAATTGTAGCGAAAGATGAGTATCCATGTAATATGGGAATAGGTCCAGAAACGTGCAACCAACACTCTGTCGTAACTATAACATCAAACTCTATTTTCGTCGATGAAACCATCGTAAGAAATTGGTCTATTTTTTATTAATGCTTCTTATGTTAATATGAACTATTTTTAAGTTATCATTGAGCATCGGGATTAAATCAGGGCATTTATCAGGGTAGCATAGGAAAGATGAGCGACCGACATGCCATGCAATTCCTTGGAAATTTCATTTAAATTAGCCATTGGTTACCGGTAAATAACACGAAGCACGGGATTTGATTGGACGATACGAAAAATTTGTAATTAGACTGCTATATAACTTTTTGTAAAACAACAGCAGTGACAGACAGGGAAGAAAAATTTTAAGTTTTGTAAATATTACCTGCCATCAAACTCAGATATGACGTGATAATGTTATAATAGTTGTTAGCTTGAGTGAAACTGTGAATGTGTGTAAAATGTATTTGTTGTGATTGTAGTTTAAGCATTGCGTAAATAGACATTAAAAAGAGACAATTATCAAGAAGAGATTTGAAGAGATATACAAAATAATATTGAATGCATGCACAAACGAAAATGAAATATTTAAGACAAAGCGATAATAGTCATTGTTGGTACCTAGTACTGGTATTGGTAACATGGTAAGGCATTTCTCTGATTTAATTTCGATTTGTTTATCAGATGGGTCCTTCTTTAAGAGGATTCTTCCGTTGGAATATCAGCTGGAGTAATTCCTTGCAAACTGGCGGGCGTCATATAATAGTTTTATTTATTGCAGGAGGTAAGTGTTCGTTGACGTAAACTGGTTTCTTTTCTCCGGCAATTCCGATCAGCTGTGTGTTTAGCTTATCATTGATGGAGCGTTCTTTATTAAACTTCCTCACCTTTGCAAACGGAGACAAAAGACCTAGTGTCATCAAGCCAGCTACTAAAAGTGTATCGTATGCACAAATGACGAAAGGAGCCCAACCACCGCCACAATCACATATGAAACCAGTGAGCCCTAACATGGATGAAAAGATTAATAAAATCATAAATCTTTTAACTAATTTTGATGAAAGGCTGAAGAAGCTTGAAGGTAGCACTAAAGCAGCTACCAAACAACAAAAAAACATCATAAATGGCTAACATACTAAGAATTATGGCTTGGAATGCCAATGGACTGCTCAAACATCAGAATGAACTTACGGCTGTCCTAATTATGGAAAGTATTGATGTGTGCCTTATATCAGAGTCACATTTCACTAAAGTATCTCATATACAAATTAAAGGTTATAAAGTATACCATGCATTGCATCCCAATAACACATCAAGAGGTGGTAGTGCAGTTATTATAAAGGAGAATATATTTCATTATGAACAACTTAAATATGAAAAAGAAGAAATCCAAGCAGTGGCTGTCTGTGTCAAAACGAAATATTGCCCTGTTTCCATATCAGCCATATACTGTCCACCTAGGTATTCGGTAAAAACAGATCAATACATGACCTTTCTAAACGGTCTTGGAAATAGATTTATATTGGGAGGCGATTTTAATGCTATAAATACATTTTGGGGATCTAGACTGACCACAACCAAAGGAAGAGAGCTACTGTGCGCAATTGAAGAAACACAATGCAAAGCTTTATCAACAGGTAAGCCTACTTATTGGCCTACTGACCCAAACAAGATTCCAGATCTCATTGACTTTTTTATATATAAAAATCTATCACCAAATCTTCTCCGCATTGAAGAAGGTTATGATATAAGCTCAGATCACTCACCTATAATACTTACTGTAAGTGAGTCTTTAATGTTAAATAAGAACACTGATTGGGCAAGCTTTAAAATAGACTTGGACTCTATAATAGATTTAAAAGTTCCACTAAAGAAGCCAGAAGACCTGGATCGGGATATCCGTCAATTCATTAATCAAATACAACAATGCGCCTGGAAAAACACACCTACATTCAAGTTAAAAAATAGATTAGCCTACTACCCAGCAGAAACTACAAAACTCATAGCCGAAAAGAGGCGACGGAGACGAATATGGCAACAAACAAGATTTCCACAAGATAAAAGGCTTCTGAACAACCTTACAAAACAACTAAGGAATGCAATTCAGAAGTTCAAAAATGAATCAATGAGCAGTTATCTTAATCAATTAACCAGCGATCGCACGACAGATTACTCCCTATGGAAATCTACAAAAAGTCTTAAAAGCCAATTATGCATATCCCACCTATCAAAGATATTAACGGGCGGTGGGCAATAAGCAACGAGCAAAAAGCTATAAGGTTTGCACAACATTTGGAACTCATTTTTAAGCCGAATGAAGAAAATGAAGACTGCGCCTTGTTAGATGAAACACCAAATGATGATGAACAAGAAATAAAATTCGTAACACCTAGATAGTTTTCAACGAAATCAAGCGCCTTAGACTAAAGAAAGCACCTGGCTACGATCTTATTACTGGAGAAGTTCTTAAAAACCTCCCACGTAAAGCCATCGTAAAACTTACAACTCTTATCAATGCCCGCTGAGCACGTTCGGCAGCGATAATAGAGGATTTCCCGGCGCCACCCCAGGCACATATACAATACCTAATTAGGCATTCACACAGCGCCCTGTAAGTTTGGATCAGAAGTTTATGATTAGCTACTTTTCGTAGATTTTTAAATATATAGATCATTTTTCTGATCCTTACCACCAGCGACGCTATGTGGGCATTCCAATTAAGCTTCTCGTCTAGTGTAACTCCTAAATATTTTATGGTGGGAACGCGAGATAGTATTGCGCAGTTACAGTTTTGGTGGTCGTTTTTTCGGTTACATGGAAACGTGTGGATCCTAAGCTTAAGTTGAGAACCGGCACCCCCAATAGCAGATTTGGTAAAACAGATATATTTGGTTTTACTGGAATTAAGGGACAGAAGAATGCTTTCAAGCCAAGTGGTCACTCTAGCCAAACCAGTTTCGGCCAGTTGGAATACTCGTTCCCAGGTGTTGGCATGAAAGACAAGAACAGTATCATCCGCAAACATAAATATGTCCTCTCCTGGCGCCGCCAAACCGCACAAATGGTTAATATATATAAGGAATAACGTGGGTCCTAGGGTGCTGCCTTGCGGTACACCGTATTGGCATATGTCATCATTACTTACATATTTTTCAACACGTACTCGCTGTGATCTACCAGATAAGTAGTCCCTGAACCATTCTAGAGGTAAACCTCTGATGCCCACGTTTTCTAGCCTCGTAAGTAAGATGGGAATCGAAACTGTATCAAAGGCCTTCTGAAGATCTAGAAATACACCTATGCATTTGTCTCCCCTGTCCAGGTATGTTGTTAAGGCCGCAGTGAGGGCAAGAACCGCATCCTCCGTCGACTTACCTACTCTAAAACCATATTGGTTGCTGTTAAGCAGACTGTTTTTTTCAAGGTAGTTGATAACCCTCTTGTTAACTATTTTCTCCAGAATTTTGGATAGTGAAGACAGGAGAGAAATAGGTCTGTAGTTGGAAGGGCTATCCTTCTCCCCAGCCTTGTATATTGGGCAAACAATAGCCTTTTTGAAAAGATCAGGAAAGATACCTGTTTCGAGACTCAAATTACAAAGATGTGCGATAGGCATTGCCAAGGACAGGACATTCCGCTTGAGGATGTCTGTAGATATTTTATCCCATCCTGGTGCACTATATAGTTGCCGAAGTTATAATGATACCAAAGCCTGGTAAACCACCTCACAAAACCACATCATATAGGCCGATCTCTCTGCTGCCGATCATGTCAAAATTATTCGAAAAGCTTCTCTTGAAACGGCTAAAACCCATCATCGAAGAAAGAAATTTAATCCCTGACTACCAATTTGGATTTAGGGGAAAACATTCGACAATAGACCAAGTACACAGGATTACCAACACTATAGAAAAGGCCTTAGAAGAAAACAAAGTTTGCTCAACAGTCTTCCTGGACGTAGCGCAAGCATTCGATAAAGTTTGGCACAAAGGGCTTATTAGAAAACTAAGAAACATGCTCCCAAAACAGTTTGCTGATATCTTAGAGTCTTACCTATCACAGCGTAAGTTTAGAGTAAGACAAGATGATACATATTCAGAACTTAAGTCGATAACAGCTGGAGTACCGCAAGGAAGTGTCCTGGGTCCCGTCTTGTACTTATTGTACACTTGCGATATTCCTGAGTTAGAAAACAACACCATTGCAACATTTGCAGATGACACAGCTATAATGGCCACAGGTGTCACTCAAGAAGAAGCAGTGGAAAAAGTTCAAACAGCCGTCAATACCATCTTTGACTGGACAAAAAAATGGCGAGTGAAACTCAATGAAACGAAATCCGTTCACATAGACTTCACAAATAAAAAGCCAAATTATCATCCGGTATACATAAACAACCATGTCATACCGCACGAAAATACAGCCAAGTACCTACGCATGACACTAGACACAAAGCTTCGCTGGAAAGCTCATGTTAAAAAGAAACGCGACGAGCTAGAGCTTCGCTACAAGTCAATGTACTGGCTGATTGGAAAACACTCCTCGCTGTCAGTACAAAACAAAATACTTTTGTACAAACAAGTCCTCATGCCTGTATGGACTTATGGTATTCAGCTTTGGGGCTGTACTAAACAAAGTAATATCAAAATTATTCAACGATTCCAAAACAAAGTACTCAGAGGAATCGTCAATGCGCCCTGGTACATTAGAAATGACGACCTTCATCGGGACCTCAAGGTAGACCTCGTCACAAACATAATTAAAAAGAACGCCGAAGCTCATGAACGAAGGCTTCATCATCATGTGAACGTCGAGGCTATCCAGCTCCTCGACAACACGGACATAGTGAGAAGACTAAAAAGGACAAAACCTTTTGAGTTAGTTTAGTGAAGTGTTAGTTCAATGTAGTGAAGTGAGTGCTACCCACAAAGAACACAAGAACAAAGTGTCTTAGGTTACATTCTTAGGTTTACTCTTCCTAGCAAATTAAGTTAGAATTAAATTACTCATTAGCTTTAGTATTAAGCTAGATTGTATTTTTTTATGTTGTTACCTTATTGGGATACATCATATAACAAAAAAAAAAAAAAAAAACCTTAGCAAGAAATTCATTTCTCGTATTGACCCAGTCGAATTCGGCAACAATCGGTCTACATAAACCCGATTTTCCGGGTATACGATATACATCCCGAAAAGCGGATGTCTGAATATCCATGTCAACAGTCCTACCTACGCTTGTTACTACAGAGATGAAATACACAGGCTTTTTTTTTTGGTCAGTTTGGTTTCTTTAAAAATAGGGCAATTCATCAAATATTCAAACAATCTGGAAAGGAAATAGACACACGCATTTTTCAAACTATTTCTATCACAATGATTATTGAATGAAAATAGTCAAATCAGTTATTCCTATTTACCTGATAGTTACGCTTGATAAACTTAACGACGTAGTTCTATCCATATTTGTTGGAATTGACGTAATAATTGCTAATAATGCACCATTAAAACCGTTTTATTTAAAGGTTACAAAATTAGAGTGACAAAATTGTCAGTCAGCGAAGTGAAGTACATAACACAAACGTGCCAATGACAGAGCTCTATTCAACGCAGTGCATTCGGATAGTAAATAGTCGTTTAAGTATTGTTTATGAATTGGAAGGCTAGACATATGGAATGCACTGAGAAATGTCTTACTTCGCATAGTATTGTCACAAGTATTGTTCTTGAATACGGGCCTTGTGTCGTGTGCTACACCACTGTGCCAATTGAACGTTTTAAAAGCTTTTGAAATACGCTAGTTTTAGCGGTCAGGATCGGTCTTCGTGATTTCTTTGATTAACTAATAAGGTCAAAGTCCGAAAAGTTAACACATTTTAAAAATGTTAGTTTGTTATGATATTAAAATTGTCCACACACTGGGTTAAACTCGTTATTTCACTGTTCTTTTGCATATAGTCATCACTTGTTTAACTATAGTTTTGTTGCTGATAAATGCACTTTTTACTTTTTACTTACTTTCTACTTTTGGAATTAAAGAATACGGAGGTAATTAAAAGTACGTAAGTGCGCGGTGGCGTCACGGACGGAACTCTATTATTATCATCAATAACAATAATAATTAACTGTATAATATTCTCTGACAAATATTAATAAACTATCGATTGTAGGTTCCCAAATAAGCGCCGCAGTTGGGACAGTAGTGATCAGCATTCTGGCAGGAGTCAACGATGTATGGGATGATTGCCAACAATATACATAAACTGCAACATAAAACAGTTTAACTGTTAAAATAAGGTTGTAGATTACAACTACACGCGGAGTTACATAAATTGTTAACCTTTGGATTCAATTACCATGGCGAACAGAATGATATTATGCTGTTGGCTTATAGTCCAACTAGCACTTTTCCCGCAACTTCGTCCGTGTGAATATTCTGGTCTCCTGGTACACAGGGCCACTTACGTACCAGGGGACCAGATTTCCCGCGACTTCGCTCGCGTGAATTTTCTCAAGGATCCCTAATTTTTTGATAATCCAATATAGCCTATATCAAGGCCGGGCCAAACTGTTATAAACAAGCTTCCAACAGGGGTCACTTTGGTGGAAGGCTTGTGGAGTCCACGGTTGGTGTTTGCGTCCACACTGGTTTACAACAAGGCTCCCACCTGAGTGTGTTATCGACTCTTTGTTTACAACGGCGGTATCCACAAGCGGTTTACAACGTGCGTCCGTCCACAGAGGATGTTGAAGGTCAAATTATTTTTTGTTGCAAACAAGTGTTTACACTGTTGTAAACCGCCGGTGGAAACCGATGTGGAGGGCTTGTTAACTGTCTGGCCGGAGTTCACTCAGGGATAACGTAGCTTCCTATTAGTAAAAGACTCTTTGAAATCGGATGGGTAGTTTCGGAGATTACCCCCTACATACAAACTTACAAACCCATTTTACCTCTTATTATTTATTTATTTTATTTATTTATTATTTCAATTACTCTCTGCACTCACAGTTAACACCAACACGTGCAGAGAGTCAACAATTACAATTATAAATTATCATTATGAGATCAAAAACAGAATAATAAAAAAAATATAATTAAATATAAACTCAGATTTAAAAAATTAATAGAAATAAAGTACAATCATATCATGAATCACAGATCTTTATAAAGTTCATGAAGTAATTAGCATAGTTTCATACATCAATTTTATTTCATAATATCTTGGTTGCATTCACACATTATAAAAATATCTTTCTTAGACTGATATTTTAATTTTTTCTTTACTAATTTCCATGTTCGATTTCCGCAAAATATATTATATTTTCAGTAAAACTTTTCTTTTTACTCACGAACATAAGAGCAATGCCACTAGATGGGTCTGTGTGGAGGGATGTGTCCTAACATTGGTGAGGACGGACGCACCGCAAGACGGGCAAGTGACTATGGACGGTTGAGGACCGAGAGGTACTTGAGTCATAGGGGGCGCAGGCCTGGGATTCATGGGTATGTCCGTCATATTTTTTTATTGTCCTGGAACAAAATAGGCAAAATTACTCGCCGTGCTAGAAATCTCCTCGTACCTAAAACTTTTCTAGTTTGTGTCTTGGTTTGCAATCAAAGTCTAAGTCAAAATATTTATTACAATTAGATCATTAAAAGGCACTTTTGAACATCATTGAAAATTTTAATTTAGATGCCCCTTCTAAATGGTAGTTATGTGGAGATGAAATGGCAAAAAACTCCATACTTACTTTTTTTTTAATGTTTACTATTTTTGCATAACGGGATTATATAATTATACGTGAACACGATGTACAGTACGCAAAAGAGATAAGTATCCATGTCGTCGGGAATAGTTGAAGATTTCTTAGAAACCAATGGGGGCTTTCAATTGAAATTTTATTAAATCATTGAACTGTTTATTCTCTATAAATTGTATTTTATTTTATTCATAAAAACCTATCGGTTTCTAAGTAAACTTCAACTGTTTCCGGCGACATGGATACTTATCTCCTTTGGTGACCGTACCTAATTTGCATAAAAACCACTATATCAGAGTATGTTAGTATTACAAGTTAAGAAATTTTCTGTTTACATATTTACAAATATTTCAGCAAACAATAAAATAGTGTGCGCACCAGAGCAATCTATAAATTCAAAAGAATTCAACATAATATTTAGTTTTCATGTAGGTAGATTGAAGTAGCAATCAATTTAATTTTGTCTAGTCTGTCGATTGCTCTATGGAGCCGGACCAGTTTGTTTCCAAGCATTCCTATCTTGGATATAATCCTAAAAAGATATAATATGCGTGTTCACAAAGAGTACTTTTAACATAATAAATGTTTTCAATTTCCTTTTACTTCGCTTTAATATTTCACAAGCAATGATATTATTTTATAATATCATTGATCACAAGTAATTTTGTTGTGACACTGAACACAGTAACCCCTGAGTAACCCCATGAAAGATGTAAATATTTTGTTGAGAATCTAAAATATGGTTGACTTATTAATTTTTTTAATTTCTAGTAATAAAATTATGAATAACACTTACTTTATTAAATATTATGTAAATTTTTTTTTCACATACATTATATTTTCATAAATAAATTAGTAAGGCACTGTCATTATGTATATTAATCTTTTTAAATAATTACCAAAGAGATTCACAGCCACGTAGGTTATAATTGGCTCTGACAGCTCTATTTTTTTGTAAAATAAAAATGGATTTAATATCAGCAGCCCGACCCCACAGTAAAATACCATACGACATCATGTAAACATGTAGATGAGCACAGCACCTTGACAATGTAAATAACGCTAATGCTTATCTATTACTTGGTTATAATTGGTTTGCTGTAAATAATTTAGTATTGTCAATGAAAAGAAAAATAAATGTATTAAATCGCTTTACCGAATGTTAAAAGTACTAAATGTAACGAATTCGTCGAGAAGACTATTTTCCTAGAGATATCGCTTGACTCAAAGCTGCAGTGGGGTTCTCACTTAACATCTCTTGCAGGGCGGTTAAGTTTAACCGCTTACGCTGTCTGAAAAATGAGTCAATTGACAGACGTGGATACCGTTTGGCTAGTCTATTTTAGTTACTTTCATAGTATAATCTCTTACGGTATTTTGTTTTGGGGATAGGCTGCAGATATAGATACTATCCTTATTCTGCAAAAAGGGGCTGTCAAGGCCATATTATAATCTTCGTAGACGCGAGTCTCTAAAATAATTGTTTAAACAAATTGATATCGTGACGCTACCTTGTATATATGTACATATATACGAAAACATTATGCATGTTCGAAAATCTCTTCATGACAAGTAACAAAAATAATTAAAATACTAGGGGTAGTTAAAGGAACAAATTCTAACCACCAAGTTTGAGAGTGTCAAAACACACACACACACACACATGTGATTTTCCATACTTTTTTTGTGTGTTTAAAATGTTTTTGATATTTTACAACTAAATAAAAGGCAATTTAAAACATGTATTAAACGCACAATGTAGACAAGCATCCCACTTCCTAAAATTTCTAATCCCACACTTCCTAACCATTTTCAGACCAATATCCATTCTCCCTTTCCTGTCTAAAGTGCTCGAGGCCTGTGTGCACAAGCAGTTCTCGGGGTTTATCCATCGGAACAGCCTTGTGAGCTCATTTCAGTCTGGCTTCAGGCCTGGGCACAGCACAACCTCAGCTCTCCTTAAAGTGACTGGCGACATTAGAGAAGCAATGAGTGATACTAAGGTCACTGTGTTGGTTTTAATTGATTTCTCCAATGCCTTTAATGCCGTCAGTCATGATATTCTCATATCCATCCTCTCACATCTTATGGTTTCCTGCGAGGCGCTGGAATGGTTCTCTTCTTATCTTCGGGGACGTCAGCAGTCGGTCCACGTTGACGAGAGCTCATCTGATTGGTGTGATCTCGATGCTGGTGTTCCACAAGGCGGTATTCTTTCTCCTTTGCTATTCTCCATCTTCATTAATTTTATTACTTACTGTCTTCGGTGTTCGTTTCATCTTTATGCCGATGATCTTCAGTTATAAACAGCTACGCGGGTGGAAGGTTTATCGGACGCTATAAGAGATGTAAACCGAGACTTGGTTGCTATAAAAGATTGGTCTGATAGATTTGGGGTGGCCGTAAACCCCTCAAAATATCCGGCCATTATAATTGGAAGTTCGCGTATGATGGGTAGAGTGGCGGTCAATGGAACCGTCATTCCCATTAGTCCTAACGTAAAAGATCTCGGTTTGCATCTAGACTCGACACTTGGGTGGCAAAGCCAGGTTTCAAGTGTCTGTCAAAGATCCAACGGAACCTTGCGGACTCTGTATCGTCTGAGAAACTTCTTGCCTGCTAAAACGAAGATTATGCTTGTGCAGACTTTAATTTTCCCTATAATCGACTATGGTGACGTGTGTTACTTTGACTTGAACTCTGTCTTGCTGGATAAGCTGGATAGGGTCCTCAATAACTGTATTCGATTTATTTTTAACTTGAGGAAATATGACCATGTGTCAAGTTACAGCGCTGAGCTCAAATGGTTACCCATTCGCCAGAGAAGAAGTTTGCGTTCGTTGACAACACTTTTCTCCCTACTCAACTCACCGACCCCTCCTTCCTATTTAATGTCCCACTTTCAGTATTTATGCTCTTCACACGCTAGAAATTTGCGGTCTTCTAACAATCTTCTCTTGCTGTGCCCTTCTCATACTTCTGATTTTGTTCACTCTTCCTTTCATATCCAGTCCATTATTCTTTGGAATGAGCTTCCTCTCGATATCAGGATGGCCACCAGTCGGTATGAATTTAAACGGAAATTGCGGACATACGTTCGTCACAAGTAAGCAGAGCCATCTCATAAACATCCTTACTTTTCTTATGATATAATTATATATATATATATTCATAAATATATTTATATAGGTAGATATATATTTTATTAGTTATATAGTTTTGTTTATGTACTTTACTTATTTTGTTATATTTTTTATATGCACCTGCCGTGTTATCTCTTCACCACCCTGGGTTGACTGGTAGAGAATGCCTAAGGCATTAAGTCCGCCTTTGTACCTTTGTGCATGAAGTGTAAATAAATAAATATAAGTTGGAAGATTATATCAATGATAAAAATGGTTGGCTCTGGTCCTGCTCCACAGCCACTTTAAGGAATTTCTTAATTGGAAGAAAATTATGTTTGTTACCCTTTGTTATTCACATGAACAACGTGTGCCGTTATTCTTATTATTGTTATTAAGATAAATATTTTACTTGTGTTACACCTTCATCTGTCGAAAGACATACACTGGACAATTTTGATTTAATTAAATTAATAGCATTATTTTAATTTTGTTAATGTGAGAACCATGGAGTTATTTATTTATTAAGTAAACTATAATGTGTATGACATAAATGGCGATTGAACATTCGGTTCACTTCAAAATGCTTGGTAATGGTAGCTAAATGGTGCTGATATGCGCGTCATGTTCATAAAAGGGTGCTGCCAGTTGAGATTGGTTATCTCTTACTGCCAGGGCTTTTATCTTTTTTTATTATTAAATGTTTTGATGGTTCTTCACCTAAATTGTTTTGTAAAAACTTGATTAAAAATAGTGTCTATTATAAATACCACACAGAAAAAAGTGCAATACAAAAAATTGAGGCGAGTTTTTTTAACAAGTATGACCAGCACCTTTCAGCACATTCGCAGATGGTCAAAGTCAAAGCCAAAGTCAAAGCATTTATTTTAATTAAACCATTTACAGGCACTTTTGAATTGTCAAGGAGTCGGTCAGTTAGTCAGAGAGTTGAAGCTAGTTGCTCGTTCCAAAACGTAGGTAGGTCTCTATGGAGAAGAACGAGCAAGAAACTCCACGGACACTCTTTTAAATAAAGTTTTTACAAAGTCTGGTTACATGATTCTTGTTGCTTCTATATGTAATAATAATAAAATAATAATAAAATGTTTATTCGAAACCAAAACATGTTACATAAACAGTAAACCCACCAAACTGCGTAGCAGTTTGTCGGCGGGATTGGCGCACTTGTTTTACACTATTTTGGCTCAATTTAACCAAGAACTAAGGTACAGACCAAGAAGCTTATAGATAAAAGTGGAGGCAACACTCTAAATACCTAAGTGAAGCCAACTGTGGGCAGATGCTCCCCCTCCAAACGCATACATAAGATAAAGAAACCAAATATCACTGTCTCGTTCCTATGCATGCATCCAGAAAGAGAGCATCCGCCCACAGTCGGCCTCAAGCTTTTGTTCCAAGTGTTGGCTCCACTCATACCTACATCTTCATGGTACAGACAGTTGTGGCAGCGCGGGCCGTCGTCGCCGCGCGCCGAACACAGAGTACTTTAATGCCGACACACGAGATGGCGCGACAGCGCAGCGCGGCGCGGCCGCGGTGCGACGCAGCGCGGCCACGGCGCGGCGCGGTGGCGTGTCAGCGGAGACATATTTCTCGACTATTCTGTGGTGGTGGCGCTTCGGCGCGGGGCGCGGCGGTGGCGACTCGCGCCGTGCATGCTATCTTTATAACAATATTATAGTAATCGCATACTTACTTATTTTTCAACACACCTACTCAAGACTGATTTTTATTTTATTCAAAGTAGGTACCTAAGTAATTACCTATGTACCTATTATGTTTATGAAGTTTTATTTATTGTTTCTTAGTAAGTGCGTTTAACAATATCGTCTTACGCATGGTCAATGCCTGCCACTGCAATCTCGGCTCCATATCCAATCCCGCCTTGACCACAGTGACAAACATCACCCATGCCATATATCAATATGTAGTTATGTACGTAGAAGGTACCTACGATCACGGAGCTCAACTACCGATGTATGAACAACAACAGATTTAGACAGGCATATCAGTATCACAGCTTGCGCCTACTTCACTCAGCAATACATTTTTTAATTTATTCTTTAAATAATAATAATAATAATAAGGTTTTGTCTGTGCGATTATGGATGAAGTTATGATGACGAACAACTACCGGAGGTATATTGTGAAGGACGGCACGGTTGACATTTGTCGGGCATGCCACCGACCGGGAGAATCAATCCGACACATTATCTCTGGGTGCTCTCGTCTGGCTAACGGAGACTACTTGCATAGACACAACCTTGTAGCTAGGATTATCCACCAGCAACTTGCTCTAAAATACAGACTTGTGGAATCGGAAGTACCGTACTACAGGTATGTGCCCGACCCAGTTCTCGAAAATGGCAACATCACATTGTATTGGGATCGATCTATCATCACTGACAGGACTATTGTTGCCAATAAACCTGACATAGTGGTGATAGATCGATTAGAGCGTCGCACAATGATTGTTGATATAGCGGTTCCGCATGACGAGAACCTCGTGAAAACCGAGAAAGATAAACAAATCAAGTATCTTGACTTGGCTCGCGAGGTTGTCGACATGTGGGATGTGAATACAGCAGTCATTGTGCCGATAGTCGTTACGGCCAATGGACTCATTTCCAGGAGCCTCGACCAACACCTATGGAGGCTCTCGTTGGGCAGCTGGATCAAGGGCTTGATACAGAAAGCGGTACTCCTGGACACGGCGCGTATAGTCAGGAGATTCCTCTCTCAGGAGCCCTGACCACCGGTAGCTTGGACCCTGTTCCCGATACCGGTGGGCTACTATTTTTTATATTTTTAAATGTTTTTATTTTTTTTTACTGATATTTAAAAATATATTATAATATGTAAAAAAATGAATAAATGTGGATAATAATAATAGTGTTATAAGTATTTTGCACGTGTACTTTGTATTGGTCGTTATAGAATTGCTCAAGAACCACCAAGTACTTAACCTTCTCGTGTACAGGAAGCACCCTACATACAACAAAAAGTTTCTCATAATTTTCTTTACATTGAAGTTTAGTTTTTGGGTTAACAAGAAATTTCATAAAACGCATTTGCAATAACTTTATACTGTTAAGGTAGGTTTTAAATGTACGGCCATACGTAGATAGACCATAACTAAGCAAAGACTCGGCGAGGGCAAAGTAAATCACACGCAGCGTTTTCCTACTCAACGGCGCCTGCAGGATGTAGAACTTCCTCAAAACTGACCTAAGTTTTGCACACACTGTGTCAACCTGTGTCTTCCAGTTCATATTACGGTCCACCCACAGACCTAGATACTTAAATTTATTGACATACTCCAGCTTTTGACATATGCAGTTAACATTTCCGACGTGCATGCACTCATACGTGTGGCCCACGATACCGATATCATCCTCATCGATATTCTTTGCCACCAGGTTGTGCGGTGAGTGCACATGCATGACTTTTGTCTTGCTTAGATTTAGGATGATACCGTTATCGTGCGCCCACCGAGTAATATTATCAAAGTCAGCCTGTAAAACAGCTCTGACCTCCTGTATATTCTTAGCTGAGTACATCAGGCACATGTCGTCCGCATACATATACACACGACACCCCCCAACCACACTACTGACACTATTGACATACATGACGTAGCCAACCGGTCCATATACAGAACCAGTTGGCACGCCTAGGTTAACTGCAGCTTCTTTACCTACCACACCTGCAATGCTGGTCTGCAAGGTTCTACCACTTAGGTAGTTCTGGAACCACCTTTTTGTGGGGCCCCTAACCCCGCACTCATCCATGGCTTGCAGCATGTTGCGCTTGAATATGAATTGCTTGCTGGCGGGATGAATCTGGGAAGGGCCGGTAACCGTTCAGGCGAAATGAAAGCTTCTTCGGAGTGTTACTTCTTCTTTATTATAATACTGCTGGATTCGGAATATCGAACCACCGAAATTGACCTCCTTATATAGGCTGTTCTGACCAATCACAGCCCTGCAAATTTGCGCTCGACACTAATATTTTGCACACGGCACCATTGTCGCCGTTTGTATGGGGAAACTATTTCAGCCAATTTCTGGTGGTAAAATATACCTTATAATGTTACAAACATTTTCAGCGCATGGGTATTAACTTACTCTAGCTAATTACAAAAAACCCTATTACAATATCTAGATTTTAACCCTTAAAAATAGCAAAAAACCCTTGGCGGTCCTCGTTACGGTAAGGTTTCTCAGTACTTAAACTTATGTGCCACATGGTACATGTGGCGCCGCCAAGTGTGTGGAAATAAAATCACAGGGAATTCTCACTTTATTTGTAGGTACATATAAAAACTTAGTAAATCCTAGATTTTCCTAACTACCATTCTATTTTATTTTATTAAACCCTTAAACTTCTAGGTAAATAAATTACAAAACAAAACTAGCACTTTATTCGATATTTGCCTTAACTACTAACAAGTTTATTCTTAATTTCTTACAGATCAACCTCTGAAAACTTATTTTAATACATATTCACTTTAAAGTTATAAGAATGCAACTACACCTTATTTACTTTATTGTTTCAGCACATATAGCTTAACAGAATTACATCTAATTGCTAGCGCCCTACTTTAATATTCAAACAAAACGTATTCCACTTAGTTATCGCACGATTATTAATGTACACTACTTACATGCATTACGAAACATATTCACTTAGCAATTTCATGGTTAAAGCTAACACTATTTTACCTTAATAAAACATAGCCACTTAGTACTTTCACTGTTCATAACTAACACTACTTCCTCGTTATCGAAACACTAGCAGTTTCACTTAAAGTTCATAGTTCGTCGCTAACATTCTCCCCCGCGGTGCGCAGCACATCATCCCCTTGCAGCGACGATGACGCAGGAACCAGCACGATGACACGACGCGTGGGCCGGCGCAGCACTCCTCCCGTCGTCCGCACGTCCAGTACTCTGGTTCTGCCGTCTGGACCGGGGTACACCTTGACGACTTCTCCGCGGGGCCATGAGTTTCGTGGTAGTGTGGCGTCCACGATCAGTACGATGTCTCCCTCTCGTGGGTCACTGCTTTCCCGCCCCTTGGTGGGTCTTGGCATCAGGAGGGGCAGGTACTCTTTGACCCATCTTCCCCAGAAGTGGTCTGCTAGCCTTTGGGTAGTCCGCCAGCTAGCCTTCCCGATTAACTCTGTGTCGTTGAATTCTCCCGGCGCCATCGCTCCGCATGATCTCCCCAAAAGGAAATGGTTAGGCGTCAGGCTCTCGTCGTCTTCGGGGTCCATACTGAGAGGAGTGAGGGGTCTGGAATTTACTGTGTGTTCAACCTCGGTCATCAATGTATGGAGGACTTCTTCAGGAGGGCTTCTTTCATTGAGTACCGCTGCCAGAGCGGTCTTGACTGTTCGCACGAGTCTCTCCCAGGCGCCCCCCATGTTTGGGCTTCCCGGGGGAATAAACTTCCACTTGATGCCCCTTTCTTGCGCGGCTTCTTCTAGTTCCTTGCTTGCCCCAACGAAGTTAGTTCCATTGTCGCTGAACATAACTTTCGGGGTCCCTCTTCTGGCCGCCATCCGCCTCAATGCCATTATCATGGAGCTGGCGCTGAGTGAAGGTGCCAGCTCGAGGTGAATTGCCCTGGTGGTGAGGCAAGTGAATAACGCCCCCCAGCGCTTCTCGACTCTCCGCCCTACGGTGACTTGCATGGGCCCGAAATAGTCTACGGCCGTGCAAGAAAACGGGAACTGGTGATGTTGCAACCTCTCGCTTGGTAGGTCGCCCATTGGAGGCACTTCCGGTAGCCTCTTCTTTGTCTTGCACCACTGACAGCTGTGTGCGACCGCCTTTAAGGTCGCTCTTAGGCCCAGAATCCAGTACTTCTGGCGAATCTCGTTCATAACCGTAGTTGTGCTCCCGTGAAGGAACTTTCTGTGGTAATGTTGTATGATGAGGCGCGCGATTCTTTGTTTCCCATCCAGGACGATAGGATTCATTTTTCTTCTTTCTTCGTCACGAAACTTCATCGTTCTGCTTCGTAACTTGATCAAACCGTCACTTCCTACGTAGACGTCTATCTTCTTGAGTCGACTAGCGCTTACTAATGGTTTTTCTGCCTTCAAACTTTTGATGTCCGTCGCGAAGCTGTCTTCTTGACTCATCTTCATTAGTAACTGTTCTGCTTTCCTTATGTGCTCTTCCTCTAAGGGCAGGTACCGACGTTTTTCCCCCTCTTTGCTGGTCGGCCGCGTGGTGATCCGGGCCTTCTCCTTCCGGGTCCTTCTTTGAGGTTTCCATGGCCCGTCCTTCTGGCGAACGGCGGCGTTGGTTGCTTTACGGGTCTTCTTCAATAAGAGGCATGCGAAAGCAACCACTCTGGCCGTAGCGCGCAGTAGTCGCTCCCAGTTTGAGAACCTCTCTGGATCTAGTAAGACCTCTTCCTTCGCCCTTATCGCTGTCACCCTTTGTTTGCTCTTCTCCTCCAGCATGTCACCCTCTGGCTTGAAATCGTGGGTTGGCCACGCTTCTTCTGGCTGACGGAGAAACGCCGGCCCTTGGAACCATCTGGCGTCATGATCGAACTCGGCTGGGGTTCCCCTTGTGGCGTCATCCGCCGGGTTCTGCTTCGTAGGTACCCATCTCCAATCTTCGGGCTTAGTCCTTTCTTCAATCTCCGCCAGTCGGTTGGCCACGAAGGTTTTGAACTTCCGTGGCTCTGCCCTGATCCACTGCAGGACCGTGTTGGAGTCTGTCCAGTAGACCTTCTTAGATACTTCAAGCTCTGTTTCTTCCTCGATCGTGGTGGCCAGCCTGGCGCCAAGCAAGGCTGCTTGCAACTCTAGCCTCGGAATCGATACTGGTTTCGTTGGCGTAACTCTTGCTTTGCCGGCGATCATGGAGATATGGACTCTTCCTCCAGCTTCGACCGCCCTCCAGTAGACCACTGCCGCGTAAGCCTCTTCGCTCGCATCGGTGAACGCGTGCAGCTGCCCTTTTCTGCCGCGGGGAGAAACGCACCTTGGAATTTTCAACTTAGTTAACGCCGATACTTCTTCTAAATATCTTGACCAGGTTTCCTTCTGTTTGTCATTGATTTCCTCGTCCCAATTCGTTTTTGTCCGCCAGATGTCTTGAATCAACTTCTTCCCTTGAATCAGAACCGGCGCTGCGAAACCCAAAGGGTCGAACGTAGACATTACGGCGCTGGTCACTTCCCTCTTTGTTGGCGTCCGCCTGCCGTCTAGCAGGTCCTTTGATGTGTTGCGTAACCCAACGTTGAAAGCTAGCGTGTCTTCTTTCACCAGCCATCTTAGCCCCAGAGTTTTCTCTTCTTTTGTTAGTTGCAGCGAGTCTTCTTTACTAATTTCTTCCACTTCCGCCAGTACTTCTGAGTCGTTACTGGCCCAACCCCTTAGGTGGAAACCTGCTTCTGCGTGAATTTCCTTCACTTCTTTTGATATCTTTTTAGCTTCGGTTGCAGACGTGAAACTCTGAAGGTTGTCATCCATGTAATGATTTCTACTAATTGCCTTCACTGCTTCGGGATGAGTCTTCTCGAAATCTTCTGCATTCTTATTCATTACGTAAATCGCCGTAGCTGGCGATGATGCTGCCCCAAAAATGAGCGACGACATCCTGAATTCTTCAGGCTTGCCCTTCCTTTCTTTCCCGCGCCACAGGAATCTCAGACTATCTCGGTCTTCTTCCCTTACTTTGACCCGAAGGAACATCTCCTGGATGTCGGCCATCACGGCCACCGGCCCTTCCCTGAAGCGGAGCAACACTCCAAATAGTGATTGCAATAGGTCTGGCCCTGGAAGCAGGGCATCGTTGAGGCTCTTCCCCTCGCATTTAGCCGCTGCGTCGAAGACTATTCTCGGCTTCTTCTTGACTGGATGTATAACGGCAAAGTGGGGCAAATAGAACACCCTTCCTTTAGCAGCCGTTTTCGGAGCAGATTCCGCGTACCCCTTCTCTATCAGGCTCTGAATTTGCTTCTCATAGGACTCTTTGACTTCTTCATCTCGATCCAGCTTCTTCTCAATATTGACTAGGCGTCGAAGTGCCTGCCTGTAATTGTTAGGCAGGGACTCGTTTTCCCTCTTCCATAGGAGCCCCGTCTCGAATTGCCCGCTTGCCAGTCTCTTCGTAGTCTTCTCAAGGGTTTCCAATGCTCTTCTGTCGCTGTCATTTGACGGCAGCTTATTCTGGATCCCGAGCGACTCCAGTTGGAAGTGCTCTCGAACAACCTCCTCTATGTCTTCTTCGGCGACTGTTCTTTTGCCATGGTGGATGAAGTTCACTATGGCGTTCGAACCTGCTTCACACCCATGCAGCACCCACCCCAAGTTAGTAAGGGAGGCTACTGGCTCCGCCGGCTTGCCCTTCTTCAGTCTTCTGGTTACTATGAGACCCCAATTGTCCTGGTCTATCAGCAGCTTGGGTCTTTCGGAGTTATAGAAGAGTTGGTCTTCAATTGCCTTCAGATGCTGGCAGTTCTTCAAAACTTCCTTGCTTATGCTTTGTTCTGACAGCTTCAGGTCGTCAATGGTTCTCGCCTCGATGGTCCTCTTGTCTCTACTGTGAACCCCTCTAATTTTCAACTTGATCTTCTGAGAGTTGTTCTTCCTCAATACCTTCCCACCGACTGTCTCGATTGCAAGAGTCTCTCTCTCCCCTTTGGCCCCAATCTTCTCGGCTATTGATGCATCTAGGAGTGTGACTGTTGACCCCTCGTCCAGTAGCGCTAACACGCTCGCTTGACCCTTGGGCCCGTAGAGGTTCACGGGGATGATCTTCAAATAAATCTTCTCTTCTCTCTTGGAGCTGTGGATTGAGGCGACCCTTTCTTCTGGTGCGCCCCCTTTATCATCTTCACTAGGCTTCTTCCCCGCGGACGTTGGCGGCTTCTCTGAGTGCAAGATAGTGTGATGCCATCTCTTGCACAGCTTGCAGACGGAAGCTTTGCAGTTGATTCTTGAATGCTTGAAACGTAAGCATTTGAAACAAATCTTCGCTTTCTTGATCAAGTCCCATTTTTCATCTATGCTGGCTTCTTTGAACTTTCCGCATTCTAATGCAAAATGTTCCTCTTCACAGATCGGACAACTCTTCTTGAATTTCTCTTTTGGCGCCTCTTGCACAGTGTTGACAGGTTTTCTCGTTCCCCTCCTTTGCTCCGCAAGCACTTCAGGTGGAGCGAAGTCCCCGCACATGTCGGCTTCTATTTCCAAGAAGGCTTCAATGAGTAATAACTCTTGAATTTCTTCATCTCTTCTACTTCTATGGTAGGCGAACCACCGGAACTTCATGGAGGGCGGCATCTTGTCCACTATGGCCTTCATGGTTTCAGGCGAGCTTAGGTAATGCGGCTTCCTTAATGCCTTGATTGTTTCAATGGCATTCTTCACCCTGCTTGCAAACACGCATATATCGCCTGGGTTCTCGCCGACTTTTGACAGGTTCTTCATCTTCTCTAGTTCAGCCAGTGCCAATGCTCCGGGCCTTCCAAATCTTGCTTGCAACCCCTTGATGACTTCTTGCGGGTCTTCGGCGGTGAACAGTAAACTCTGGACGGCTTCTTTGGCTTTCCCCTGGATTGCTCTTCTTAGGCGCGCTAAGTTTTGTGCGTTGCTGAAGGAGGCGGCCGTGTCTTCATATGATCTCTTAAACGCCAACCATTCTTCGCAGGTCCCGCTGAAGTGGGGGAGCTCGAGGTACTTCGGTGTCGTGACGTCGCGTGATCTGTCTGATAGCTTGAGTATGACTTGGGCTAACTCCTGTATATCGCTCTTCTTTTCTTCTGGTTCGAACGGCCTCTGATCCCTGCTAGGCTTGACCCCGCTCTGGATGAACCACTTCTCCACTTCTTGAGATCGCTCGAATAATTCTTCTCCCGCTCCATCTTCTTCTTCTGACTCTGCAGTCACAAGTTCCAACTCGGCTTGAGCTACTCTTGATCGTGCCTCCGCTAGCTCCAGCTCCCTCAAGGCCACTGTCATTCTTGCTTGCGCTTCTGTTCTTCTTCTGTGCGATGAACGGACTGACTGGGTATCTAAGTCGCGGGTCGGCTTCCTTTGGCGAGGTTGATGCAGACTCTCATCTCTTGTTGTTGGCACGCTTCCTTCATAACGACGTGCTTTCACGGCGACACTTCTATCCGGGTTATGCTGTGTGAGGTAGCTTTCCACCCGGTGTGCCGGATACGATGATTCGACTTGCTCTTCGATGGCGCGGGTCGGGGGCGCGGTGCGGGTTGACGCCCCTGGTCGCTCTTCGTTGGTGCGGGTCGACGGCGCGGCGCGGGTCGGCGCCCCTGCTTGCTCTTCGTTGGTGCGGGTCGACGGCGCGGCGCGGGTCGGCGCCCCTGCTTGCTCTTCAGTTGCGCGGGTCGAGGGCGCGGCGCAGGCTGCTTCCCCCCGTGATGATTCCTTTGCGGCAGCTCGACTGGATTGGTGTGCCCGCAGGCTAGGCGGCGGCGTCCTCCTTGTTAGCGTCGACCGGCTCGCGACTGACGCGCCCGCAGTAGACTCGCTCGCAGTTTCACTGGTTGCACCCGGGCTCCAATCTGCCGACGTAGTACTTTCCTCCGTAGTCTTTGAACGCGCTGATCTTGTAGAAGGCATTTTCCCAGTTTTCTTGAACCCGATCCGGCTCGAAGGACCAAATTGTTGCGCTTGAATATGAATTGCTTGCTGGCGGGATGAATCTGGGAAGGGCCGGTAACCGTTCAGGCGAAATGAAAGCTTCTTCGGAGTGTTACTTCTTCTTTATTATAATACTGCTGGATTCGGAATATCGAACCACCGAAATTGACCTCCTTATATAGGCTGTTCTGACCAATCACAGCCCTGCAAATTTGCGCTCGACACTAATATTTTGCACACGGCACCATTGTCGCCGTTTGTATGGGGAAACTATTTCAGCCAATTTCTGGTGGTAAAATATACCTTATAATGTTACAAACATTTTCAGCGCATGGGTATTAACTTACTCTAGCTAATTACAAAAAACCCTATTACAATATCTAGATTTTAACCCTTAAAAATAGCAAAAAACCCTTGGCGGTCCTCGTTACGGTAAGGTTTCTCAGTACTTAAACTTATGTGCCACATGGTACATGTGGCGCCGCCAAGTGTGTGGAAATAAAATCACAGGGAATTCTCACTTTATTTGTAGGTACATATAAAAACTTAGTAAATCCTAGATTTTCCTAACTACCATTCTATTTTATTTTATTAAACCCTTAAACTTCTAGGTAAATAAATTACAAAACAAAACTAGCACTTTATTCGATATTTGCCTTAACTACTAACAAGTTTATTCACTTAATTTCTTACAGATCAACCTCTGAAAACTTATTTTAATACATATTCACTTTAAAGTTATAAGAATGCAACTACACCTTATTTACTTTATTGTTTCAGCACATATAGCTTAACAGAATTACATCTAATTGCTAGCGCCCTACTTTAATATTCAAACAAAACGTATTCCACTTAGTTATCGCACGATTATTAATGTACACTACTTACATGCATTACGAAACATATTCACTTAGCAATTTCATGGTTAAAGCTAACACTATTTTACCTTAATAAAACATAGCCACTTAGTACTTTCACTGTTCATAACTAACACTACTTCCTCGTTATCGAAACACTAGCAGTTTCACTTAAAGTTCATAGTTCGTCGCTAACACAGCAGCACATCGTGGTCTAAGGTGTCGAACGCTTTTTTATAATCAACTAGCTTAAGCCCGCGACTTCGTTCGCGTGGAAGTCGTAAAAAATTAAGAACTACTTGAGTACTCAATAGCAATTATAAATTTCACTGACAGACAGTGTACAGCTTGGTCTAGAAGCACGAAACTTTTGCTAAGGAAAGATGTTTCAAAATTTCCGAGCTAAAGGAGACGAAAGTTTGTATAGAGATTTGTCTTTTATGCCAATAGGAAATTCTGTAGTGCACGCGGACTGAATAAAGCTGACTCTTTCGCGAAACATGCTGAAAAAAAAGTGATCATATAATTGTTTCTTTTTTACATTTTAAGGTAAAAACGATTTTTTTCTTTGCCGTTCTTTTAAATACATTATACTGTACGCAAATGTACTTTTATTTTATTACAAACTAGCTTATGCCCGCGACTTCGTTCGCGTGGAAGCCGTAAACAATTACTACTTGAGTACCTACTCAATAGCAATTATAAATTTCACTGACAGACAGTGTACACTTAGTGTACAGCTTGGTCTAGTCTAGAAGCACGAAACTTTGCTAAGGAAAGATGTTTGATTTCTCGAGTTATAGGAGACGAAAGTTTTTACGGAAATTTGTCTTTTATGCCGATAGGAAATTCTGTCGTGCTCATGGTTAATGTACTAATAAAAGCTGACTCTTTACTAAAAAAACTGATTATATAATTGTTTATTTTTTACATTTTAATGTAAACACAGAGTACGGATATTGCATGATTTGTTCTTCGTCGTTCTTTTTAATATACTGTATGCAAATATACTTTTATATATATAGGTATATACGTAAACAACAAATGTTGATATTCCTAACCTAAAATTGTTTGAAAAGAAGAAAAAAACATCAAGGAAGCTTAGCTATATATTTATAAAACCTCTCTGTAAACTACGTTTGTAGTGTTGCCGTTAGTTAAAATGTACAAAGAGTCAGAACTGGTGACGCGGGAGCAAGTGACGTGGGAAAAGCATGGTCCTGAGATATACAACCGCAGCATTCAGTGTGGCAAACACCGACCGACCTGAGACTTGTTTATAGTCATGTCAAAGCACACGCTCACAGAGAAGTGAACACGCTTGAATTGGAAGGAATAATTGTGGGGAATTAGTGGTATACGTGGTATAAACACTTTCGCCAACGCCACAACTTGTCACAAATTCAGCTTCGATGATCTTCTGCAGACAGACGACTTCGAGCCGGTTCCCGTTACACAACTTTAGCAGAGTTTATTTCGAAATAATATAGGTACACCGACCTTGAACTGGATGACGTGCGCTGGAAGTCAACTTGCCGTAAGCGAATTCTATTCTCAATTCTACGGGGTGATGTGTGGCGTACCCTTGTTCGACTAAAGTTTTCATTGAGATGTATACTTACTACTTCTCTCCCTTCAATTTAAGAGAAATAAAATGCTTTTATCGATCGCTGCAGCTTGATCATTTTTGGGCGTTACAATAGCCTGTTCACACACCCAAATTCTCTTGGTGCGGTAGGTATTTGACTGATATCGCCATACACCAGATAACCAGATGAATCAGTTCTTCTATTGTAGATACTACACTATCAAGAGTCTCTATTAGAACCACCTGCCCTCTCTCCTCTGGTCCGATGTTCATTTAAAAGTTGGTGAAAGCTCTCTGCTTTCACCAACTTTTAAATGAACATCGGAGAATTCTTGAACACGTGAATTGCCTCCAAGGTGAGTACGCATATTGATGGTCAAGCGCGAATTATAAACACGTGACCATAGAATTGATCGTTTCAACGATGCATTTACCTCGTCAGCCCTAGTTCCTCGCGTCACCACAGACAGCGTCTGTCGGAAATCGCCACTAAACAGAACTGTGACCCTACCCATCATGTCTTGGTTTCTGCGGATGTCTTACAGGGTTCTACAGCTTCCACTGCGTTCCTATTAGTCATACATGTCTCTTGTCACTGTTTCGTGATATGTACCGCACAAATAGGTTTCGCTCTCACTGGCATTACTCTCTTAATCGATGAGAATTTTAAAGCAGTGTGGCAGCGCAATTTAACTTGCCTCCTGACCTCTGCAAGAATACCAGTGGTAATTAATGTTTTTTCTGTTCAACCAAGAGCATTCATTGCTATGCAATTACTCTGAGGTGAACACGCTGACGTGGTTATTTACGATAGTACTCATTGCACCTGGGTCGTAATTGGTTTCGGCAGTGTATTTCCGATTTCCACGATTTTGATGTGCCAGTGATTGCGGGGCGGCCGGTAACCCAAACTTGACCACAAAAATGACGCCGATGTAAACGACCACGTTTTGAAGAGAAGTAAGAATTGTTTAGAATACGTTTCTCATTGTGTTCAATGTCACCTTGAGTAGTTGATCTCAAAACTCGCAAGAAGTCTTCGGACAGATGATGCCAATATTTCTTCCACAAAAGTACTCGTGGGTTTGCAATTCCACAAAACAAACAAATGTCTTTGACGATTGGGAATTTTCGAAAATTTTTGGAAGTGTTTCTCTTCGCCACACTATTTTTATAATCGTTTCATTTAATGTATTAAAAATTATATGTAATTCTTCTGCAGTATAATGTTATAATTCTGTATAACTATATATTGTACTCTTTTCTAATAATATTTATTTTGAGTTGAGTTTTCAAACATGACATGTGTCAAAATAAAATGTATTTAAATCAAAAGCACTAAGAAGTATTGATATCAACTTCGATGCAAATCACCCTCAAAATAACTTTCTCCCCATTTTTAATTCCGTTAGGTGTTGAATTTCAATAAAATACGAAACCCATCTTCCATCAATTCTGTTAAAGAATGTTTATGCGAAATTTGAAGTAGATTGGACCAAGGAATCACGTTGTCCCATACAAACTTTGCCCCCGTTTTTCACCCCCTTAGGCGTAGAATTTCGGAAAATCCTTTCTTAGTGGATGCCTACGTCATACAAAGAACACACCCTCCAAGTTTCAGGTCTCTACGATCAGCGGTTTAGGCTGTGCGTTGATACATCAGTCAGTCACCTTTGCCTTTTATATATATAGATACGTAAACAACAAATGTTGAAACTCCAAACCTAAATATGTTTGAAAAGAAGAAAAAACACTAAGGAAGCTTAGCTATATTATTTATAAAACCTCTCTGTAAACTATATTAATTTGTAGTTTTGCCGTTAGTCAAAATGTACAGAGAGTCAGGACTGGTGACGCAAGCGACGTACAGTTGACCGTGAGAAAAGCAGCTGGTCCTGAGATCGACAACCGCAGCCTTCAGTGTGACAAACACCGACCGACCTGAGACTTGTTTATAGTCATGCAAAAGCACACGTTCACAGGGAATTGCACACGCTTGAATTGGAAGGGGTAATTATGGGGAATCAGTGGTATACGTGGTATAAACACTCTCACCAACGCTACAACCTGTTACAATTTCAGCTTTAATGATATTTCTCTGCAGACAGACGACTTCGAATCGGTTCCTGTTACACAAAGTAATAGGTACACCGACCTTCAGCTGGAAGATGTGCGCTAGAAGTCCACTTGCCGTAAGCGATTTCTATTCTAAATTTTACGGCGTAACCTAGATGTATACTACTTCTCTCCCTTCAATTTGAGAGAAACAAAATGCTTTTATGGATCGCTGCAGCTTGATCAATTTTGGGTGTTATAATACTTATAATAAGTTAAGTTCACACACTCAAATTCTCTTGATGCGGTATTTGACTTATGTCGCCGTACAACACATGAATCAGTTCTTCTATTGTAGATACTACACTATCAAGAGTCTCTGTTAGATCCACCTGCCCTCTCTCTTCTGGTAGAGAGCTTTCACCAACTTTTAAATGAACATCGGAGAATTCTTGAACACGTGAATTGCCTCCAAGCTGAGTACGCATATTGATGGTCAAGCGCGAATTATAAACACGTGACCATAGAATTGATCGTTTCAACGATGCATTTACCTCGTCAGCCCTAGTTCCTCGCGTCACCACAGGCAGCATCTGTCGGAAATCGCCACTAAACAGAACTGTGACTCTACCCATCATGTCTTGGTTTCTGCGGATGTCTTGCAGGGTTCTACAGCTTCCACTGCGTTTCTTTTAGTCATACATGTCTCTTGTCACTGTTTCGTGATATGTACCGCACAAATAGGTTTCGCTCTCTCCTAGGTTTACTCTCTTAATCGATGAGAATTTTAAAGCAGTGTGGCAGCGCAATTTAACTTGCCTCCTGACCTCTGCAAGAATACCAGTGGTAATTAATGTTTTTTCTGTTCAACCAAGAGCATTCATTGCTCTGCAATTACTCTGAGGTGAACACGCTGACGTGGTTATTTACGATAGTACTCATTGCACCTGGGTCGAATTGGTTTCGGCAGTGTATTTCCGATTTCCACGATTTTGATGTGCCAGTGATTGCGGGGCGGCCGGTAACCCAAACTTGACCACAGGAATGACGCCGATGTAAACGACCACGTTTTGAAGAGAAGTAAGAATTGTTTAGAATACGTTTCTCATTGTGTTCAATGTCACCTTCAGTAGTTGATCTCAAAACTCGCAAGAAGTCTTCGGACAGATGATGCCGATATTTCTTCCACAAAAGTACTCGTGGGTTTGCAATTCCACAAAACAAACAAATGTCTTTGACGATTGGGAATTTTCGAAAATTTTTGAAAGTGTTTCTCTTCGCCACACTATTTTTATAATCGTTAATTTAATGTATTAAAAATTATATGCAATTCTTCTGCAGTATAATGTTATAATTCTGTATAACTATATATTGTATGTACTCTTTGCTAATAATATTTATTTTGAGTTTCAAACATGACATGTGTCAAAATAAAATGTATTAAAATCAAAAGCACTAAGAAGTATTGATATCAACTTCGATGCAAATCACCCTCAAAATAATTTTCTTCCCATTTTAAATTCCGTTAGGTGTTGAATTTCAATAAAATACGAAACCCATCTTCCATCAATTCTGTTAAAGAATGTTTATGCGAAATTTGAAGTAGATTGGACCTAGGAATCACGTTGTCCCATACAAACTTTGCCCCTGTTTTTCACCCCCTTAGGGGTAGAATTTCGGAAAATCCTTTCTTAGTGGATGCCTACGACAAACAAAGAACACACCCTCCAAGTTTCAGGTCTCTACGATCAGCGGTTTAGGCTGTGCGTTGATACCTACATCAGTCAGTCACCTTTGCCTTTTATATATATAGATGAACAGCGCCAGGACCTGGTGACCCTGATCCAGACTGCTATTCATGTCTTCCGAGAACTGCGATAGTGCTGACATGGTGCTACGGCCGCGCCTGAACCCGTGTTGCGCATCTGCTAGTACATTATGCTGCTCCAAGAACTCGCCGACCTGGCCGACTACTATTTTTTCTACTATTTTGTTTATCACTGATAAGACAGCAATAGGCCTATAGTTAGTGTAATCAGAGTGTGCTCCCTGCTTAAATATGGGTCTAATTAAAGCTTTTTTTAACAGACTTGGATATTCTCCTCTCGATAAACACAGGTTGACAAAGTGAGACAAGACCGGTGAGATTTTGTTCTTTATTATTTTTAAGTCCCTAACTCGAATGCAATCAATGCCCGGCGCCTTGTCACTGCCCAGCTGATCGATAACTTTACACACCGTGTTACTGGATACTGGTTTAAAACGAAACGAAACATCGCTAGCTTTAACATAGTTACTTCTATCTAATAATTTAATACTACATTATGTTTTATAGTAACAATTTCTTCAGTAAATGTATCTGCAAATTTACTACAAATATTATACATTGTGTCTTTACCTCCCAAGTATCTTTTAACTATATCATCTATATTTGCTTTTTTTCTACCCGTCCAACTATTAATTTTGTCCCATATTTTTCTTGGGTCTCCATTACATTTCTTTATTTCTTCCTGCCGAAACTTATTCCTTGCTTTAAAAGTTAATTTGTTTACTTTATTTCTAAATTGTGTGTATGCTAGTCTTTTAGTGTTATTATTAGGTGTATTTTTCCATTCTCTAAATAAACTATCCCTACGCAACAACATATCATTTAAACCCCTTCCTATCCACGGTTGTGTATCCCGTTTTTTAGTCTTTGGCAATACAGTCTTACTATCTTTATAGATATCATTAAACACATTTTGCAGCTTATCATACATGGTGAAAACTATGAAGGTAAACTAACAATACAAAACACAAAAAAGAAGCAAGATAAAGTGGCATCTAATCCATGGCAGATAAGAGCTGACCAATCTCTACTGACAGCGCCCGTTCACGAACATGACGCGTGAATCAGCACCATTCAGCTCAACCATTTTGAAGGGAGCCGAATGATCCAACACACGCGCCACCATCAGCGAGACATTTGAGCGAGCATGACAATACTCCCAACCGCCATGTTAATTTTTGTCAAACATAAAGGTACTAATATACTTAGTAAATGGCTCCATGGTATTCACATTTACAAAATTGAAATAATGCTGCTAAATTATACAAAACTAAGGTTTCCAATGTATATTATTTTATCATATGAAGTGTGATAAGTTAATAATTTAAAAGTATCTATATATAAGAAATAACGATACTCGTTACTCATGTCAATAGAAAAAGGGGTAGGAAACATCCTTTTCTTCCAATTTGGAAATTCCCTAAACTGGCTGTGGAGCAGGACCAGCATTCAGCCATGCTTGGCTGGTTCAGCCAAGCATTTTTATCATTGATGTAATCTTCTAACTTATAATATGCTTGTCTACATAGTGTGCGTTTAATACATGTTTTAAATTGTTTTTCATTCAATTGTAGAATACCAAGTGGTATTTTATTATAGCATTTTACACAGTACCCCATGGTGAATGAAGATTACCATGTAGATTCTAACAGCTATTTATTTTAAGGTGAGCTATTAATTTTATAAACTATAAGTATTGTATTTACATGGCACAGTTCCAAGATAAGAATGTAATTCGTGATATAAAAGTAACAGAGTTCAATGCCCAGCCAATAGCACTGAGTTTCAGAGCGTCGCGCGTCATCCCTGCCGGTCACTCATAGCTCGTTTACTGTAACTAATAGTGTATTAAACTGTACGTAAAATACGCGCTGAGACGTGGAGTTGCGGACACCAGTCCGTGCTACTACTACTAGTTTACTAAAAGAAGGCTTCGGTAATAGGGAACATTTCGCGAAACTCGGCGCAGAGGGTGCCACTAGCACATTCCGTAAATCATAACCTCGTATTCTTGTTATATCATGTTATAAATTGTAAAACTAGGAACTTTGTGAAAATATATTAGTTTTAATTAATCTTACTTACCTAACTGTACTTTAACCATATTATGGCGTCCTACGACCATTTGAAAGTGGATTCTAGGTTATGCTCAGAATAAAATCATATTTGGTTGTCTTACATGATAAATGTGAACGTTATTCTGTAAATGCGACTATCTCGCCTGAATACTTAACTTGAACATATTTTAGAGTGATTTTTAGCTGCTTCCCAAAGTTTTCGAACATTTTCTTCTTTTGAAAATGAATAATGGCCTTCATTTCTTCATCGAAATACACAGCACTGATACATTATTGTATAATATAACACACATAATTATATTAAAAGTACTCTGTGTAACACACTTCCCAATTTTGAACTCAATTAAAGGCAGAATTTCACGTTTTGAACGACTTGTCGATAAACTATTTACTGTTTATGCTAGTGCTGCACTCTGGTGCCAGAACATTGCAGTAATATCCCATATTCGTTCGTCGTGTTTCACTTTCTTTACACCCGCCGCACGCGGACATGTAGAAATGGGTTTTTGTTTACTTTGCATTTTGTTCTAGTGGTATTTACGTACGGCCTGGCAGTTTTAGGTGTTTTAGGAAAAGTCAGTGAATTACATAGCTAAGATAATATAGTTAAAGTGACTTCTAAATAAATTTTATTTAAAATATAAAAAAATATGAATATAGATAATAAATTAATAAAATCAAATTAATTTTAATATAAATGAAGTGAAACCTACTATTCAAATCAAGTAGGTACCTACGAAAAATCTTGTGTGTGGACCGAATTGGATAATGAATCCCGTACAAAAGAGCGCCCTTCCCGGCCGGTCTATCGTCAACGCGAGCATGACTGAATATATTTTTGTTTCATCTAACGCAAAGTTCGAAAACAAACGAGTGTGTGAGAACGCGACAGCATCACACGAAAATGGGCACGCGGAGATTTCACAAAACTTGGTTCAGGAAATATTAGTTATTCAGAGTCTCCATTACATGTGCAAGGTTTCTATGACGATGTTTTCTTTATTTCTTCAATGTATGAGTACATTATGAACGGCCAAATGTCTGTTAAAATTGGTGCAAAAAACAGATTCTCAAACGTCTTTACTGAATTTGATTCACAAAAAAATTTTTTTTTGACTTTATATATCTCATACACAGCTGGTATCTTGGCCAGTATTGTCACGAGGTGGCCGCGTATTAAGCATGCCGTCGACTAGGGGAACTAATTATTGGAGATAAATTACACAATGAGATCACTAATAAAAATGCACTTTTAATCAGGATTTGTACAAAGATCACACACACACAGACACACAATTTTTTTTTGTAGTTAAGTTGGTGGCTTAAACTCAGTCGATAGAACAAATGTTCCAGATATTTAGAACACACGATCGAAATATCTGGAGGAATAATTGTTATAACGCCATAATCACGTAAGAGCGTTTCTATGGAAATTATGACGGGTTGGCCACTCTTAAACAAAGAAATATGAATAGAGTAATGGGACGACTAGTCGATGATATTTGCCGACTATTCGCTGACTAGTTTTCGACTACAAATGTGTCCGGAACGGCTTTTCTGACTAGTCGTTATATCTCTAGTAGGTACTTTTGTATCTTAATCACAACTGAACCCTGATTCAGGAACACACTCTTTTTCAGAATTGTTTTTATTTCGGCATTTTATTCATAAACATTGCGTTGATTTCGTAGTTAAAAAATCTAATAAGCTACGTTTATAGGTAAACATTTGTGAGACTTACTGTGAATATTTATGTTTCTTTTTATCTTGGTTTGCCGTCAGTAGTACGGCAAATTCAAAATAAATAAATATGAGAGTAAAACCGTAGCCATTATTGTACACACGGCTACACATCAAGCTATACATTCCCAGTATACGCTGATTTTGAATCGTATGGAATTCCCATACAATAAGAGGTTAGCTTATACTGAAAATGCATAGCTTGATGTGTAGCCGTGTGTACCATGTAGACAATCACATCTGTAACAACTTCTTCCAATATTAATGAACCTAAATGGAACCGGTCACTTTTCCGAATATTTTGTGTTCGAATTTCATTTTACCGAAATGCTACATGCTACATGCTCATTTGCATGCTGCATGCCTGCTTGCATGCTGAATGCCTGCTCGCACAAATTAGAGATAGATAGTGTGCACAAATTACTAGGCGTTTTGTGAAATGAAAATATGGTAATAAAAAACAGTGGTATGTTGAATGTTCGGAAACATAATACTTCAAACAACTGTTATTTCAGCTAAGTGTAACTTCAGTAAAAAGTTTTTCGACCAAGTGAAACGTCGCAGTAACGAAAATAAAAAAAATTCAGTGTGTACTTATGTACGCGCGTGAGAAGTTATACTTCTTCGAGTCACAAAATAGCAACGAAGGCAGTAAGTAGTTCAGCATGTACGTCAGAGATGGCGTTGTTTACAATTACTCCCGTGAGAATTTTGTGTGACGCTGTGCGCGCGCATCGTAAAATTTCACTCTCATCATTTTTTCATAACGCGCCTAAAGAAGTATAACTTCAAAAATCAAATAAATAGGTCATCTGATACAGTGGCAGACGTGACTTCCGTGAAGTAATAAAAATAAAAATTCAAATTCGGTGAAGTAATAAAACTTCAGATGTTGAGTCCATAATGAGTCCGTACTGGAGAACCGAATGACAGAGACCTAGGTGTATTGTTCGGATTCGGAGATTTTTGTCGCGTAGTTTTTTCATAACATGGATTAGTTTTCTGACGCGGCCCGCAAGCAGCTGAATGTGAGGTTTAAATGATAAATTGTTTATTCACCTAGATATCTGAGGGAGGAAATGTAGTCTCTGAGAGTACATGCACAAATTATGATTGATAGATTATATACATTGCAGCAAGTGTGAAACTTGAGAGACAAGTGACGAAGAGGACTAGAATGTAGGGTTTTGAAGAAAGTGATGAGCTTTTACAAAAGTCAAAGTTAAAGCATTTATTTCAATTAAACCATTTACAGGCACTTTTGAATTGTCAAGGTGTCGGTCAGTTAGTCAGAAAGTTGAAGCTAGTTGCTTGTTCCAAAACGTAGGGTAGGTCTCTATGGAGAAGAACGAGCAAGAAACTCCACGGACACTCTTTTAAATTAAAATTTTCCAAAATGCCTTCTTACATTATTCTTGTTGCTTCTATATGTGAACACAATTAAGGTAATCTAGCAACACAAAGTATAAAATATAATCAAGATAAAAACCATGGCAGTTAAGAGTTGACCAATCTCTTCTGTCAGCGTCCGTTCACGAACATGACGCGTGAATCAGCACCATTGAGCTCAACCATTTTGGAGGGAGCTGAATGATCCAACACACGCGCCACTATCAGCGAGACATTTGAATGAGCATGACAATTCTCTCAACCGCCATGCTCATTTATGTCAAACACATTATAATTTACTTAAATATGGCTCCATGGTACTCACATTTACAAAATTGAAATAATGCTGCTAAATTATTACAAAACTAAGGTTTTCAATGTCTCTAAAATGTCGAAAATGTAATTAAAATATATTTGTGTATAATAATAACGATACTCGTTACTCATGTCAATAAAAAAGGGGTAGGAAACAACATTCCTCCAATTAGGAAGTTCCCTAAACTGCCTGTGGAGCAGGACCAGCAATAAGCCAAGCATTTTTATCATTGATGTAGTCTTCTAATTTATAATATGCTTGTCTACATAGTGTGCGTTTAATACATGTTTTAAATTTAATTGCATTTAGTTGTAGAATATCAAGAGGTATTTTATTATAACATTTTGCACAGTACGCTATAAAAGAAGTATGTACTTTCGACAACCTGAAACTTGGCTGATCTAATTTGTTGCTATTTCTAGTATAAACACTATGTCTGTCACTTATTTTATTAAAAAGATAAAGGTTTTTTCGAACATGCATAATGTTTTCATGTAATATATTGACAAGATCATGATGTTAATTTGTTTAAACATTTCTCTTAGAGATTCGCGTCTACGTAGATTATAGATGGCTCTGACAGCCCTCTTTTGCGGAATAAAGATAGAATCTATATCTGCAGCCCGTCCCCAAAGCAAAATACCGTAAGACATGATGCTATAAAAATAACTAAAATATACTAGCGGCATCAACGTCTGTCAAATGACGGATCTGACAGTGTAAGCGGCTGAACTTAACCGCCGTGCAAGAGATGTTAAGTGAGGACCGTACTGCAGCTTTGAGTCAAGCATAATCCCTAGGAAAACAGTTTTCTCAACGAATTCAAGTATGTCCTTATTCAATACAACGTTACATTCACTATTTTTGACATTCGGTAAAGCGAATATTATGCATTTAGTTTTCTTCTCATTTAATACTAAATTATTTACAGTAAACCAATTATAAACCTTACGCATAGCGTCATTTACGTCTTCAAGGTGCTGTTCTCGTCTATTCACTTCAATAATCACAGACGTATTATCAGCAAATAACACCATTTGCGGTTGATTTTTCAGCAAATAAGGTAAATCGTTTATATATACTAAAAAAAGGAACGGACCCATTATTGAGCCCTGCGGTACCTGAAAAAGATTACAACGTTTATTTAATCCTTCGAAGGGGAGGGCGTACTAGAGGCGAGAGTGTAATGATAAAATACTCATACGAAAGTTTTTCTGTGTGGTTTTTTTTAAAGTATTGCCACCGACTTCCAAAATAGAAGTATTTTTTTTTACTTTTTAGTACTAAATTTGCCGTCCTTACAGGTGGAATCTTTTTATGACATTTAACCGATTCCGTGCGGAGGTCTTTTTAGCAATCTTTAGTGCCTGGCGTCAAACAAAAATTCCGTGATGCCTCTGGGGCACCAAGCACCAAAGACTTTGATGATTCCCTTGGGGAATCATCCGCCATGAATTGTAACTTTCAGCTTGTTCTCATGTTTCCACTTGTTAAAGAGTCATTTGCCACTGTGTATCGAACGGAAGCGGTCAGTAAATTCGTTCAGTGCGTTTAAAAGTGACGATCTGTGTATTTTTACCCGACTACGGCAAAGCCAAAGGAGGGTTATGAGTTTGACAGGCTATGTATGTATGTATGTATGTATGTATGTATGTATGTATGTATGTATGTTCATCTGTACGCTCATAGCTCCTAAACTACTTATCAGAACTGAACAAATGAGGTATCGTTAGAAGCGTATTGATCGTCTGCTGGTTATAGGCTATATGACGTATCACCGAATCCAATGTGGCGCCCTCTGGCGGACAAAAAAACCAATATTAAAAAAAAAATGAAGACAAGCATACCGTGTTTGGTATCATTGGAAAGGGGTTCACTAGTACATTTCAAATTTATATAATATTTAGTGGTAATTTGTCACAAATTATTGTAAAAAAAGGAAAGATTACCAAATAAAGTAAGATACGCATACCGTGTTTAGTATCATTGGAAAGGGGTTCACTAGTACCTATTAAATATATAATACTTAGCTGTGACTCCAAAATGGTTTAAATAAAAATATAAAGTTTAAAAACTAAAACCCGACCACAACAAAAAGTGATCTAAAAAGTACAAAACAAGAAAATATTTCACACAGAAATCAAGACATAGGTACAAAATGGTCAAGGTAAGCCGTGGTTGCATGCCATTATATTCATGTTCATCGCACTCATATGGGATACAGGCATGCAACCACGGCTTACCTTGACCATTTTGTACCTATGTCTTGATTTCTGTGTGAAATATTTTCTTGTTTTGTACTTTTTAGATCACTTTTTGTTGTGGTCGGGTTTTAGTTTTTAAACTTTATATTTTTTATGGAAATGGAAGGTTAGTGACTAATTTCTATCAGGTGTTGTAAACCTCTTTGCATTATTTTATGGATTTATTTATTCAAGAATGTTATATATAATTTGTTCACGTACCTACCATTTGAGTTTGTAGCGAAGTGATATTTATTTATTATTTATTATACTGTGTTTTGTAGGGAAATAATTTTAAATCCGCTATTTTAATGGTAAAATTGTTCCTCTACAAAACACTGTAATATAGAACATTTAACTGAATGGGAAGTCCGATTCTAATAAATCAAAAATATTCTACTCGTACCTACAAATACTTACATGATTATGAAGTGTTTTATTTGGATAAGAATGTAAATGTATTTTTATTGATAAAAAATATCTATGTCTATCTATTGAAAAATGTGGATTTTTGTTGTAGAGTTTGACAATTGACAACCTTTTTATTTTGTTGTAGAGTTACCCAGAAAAAATATAGGAGGTGATATTGACACCGTTTTGAAAGATCTGCAACTCCTAAAACAGAAATTTAAATCTATTGGCCTGGACCTAAACCCTTCTAAATGTGAAATATACTTTCCTGACATTTTGGACCGACAATCGACCTTAGAGAAATTTAATGCAATAGCCCCAGACATCAAAATTTTAGACAAAAGTTCTTTACACCTCCTAGGTTCTCCTATTTTGGAAAACAGTTTTTCACTTTTTATTGAGGAAAAAATTAAACATTTTAATGACATTTCGGATAGACTTTCTAAAATTAATCTACATTCGGCTTTTACCCTCATTAGATTTTGTTGTTTTGGTCCAAATGTTATGTACTACCTCCGCTCTTCGCCTTTGTGGAAGCAGCCACACCTCTTGGACAAAATTGATCAAATTATTAAAAATACTTTAACATCGATTTTGAATGTGGCCCTGGATGACCGAGCGTGGCTAAAAGGCCCATTCGTTTTGGTGGTCTCGGCGTCCGCAAAATTTCCAGTGTCAGAGTTTACCGGCTTTCCTGTCCTCCGTCCACAGCACCGAAAAGTTAACCAAAAAAATTTGATCTCCATCACTCGTTGACTTTGAAGTGCCGTGCTTGACTGATGCGATGAACGCCTGGAAAGTGACTTGCCCGGATACAGATCGGCCCGTGAACCCATCTTCCCAGAGACAGTGGGATGAGCCGCTCTGCAGGTTGGTACGGAATAATCTAATTCATACGTCCACCAATTCTGCTGAGCGTGCCCGCCTACTGGCTGTGGGTGAGTGGGAGTCAGGCCTCTGGCTTCAGGCACTTCCATCACCCAACATCGGTACTATGCTGTGTGATAATACCTTCCGACTCGCTACATGCCTGCGTCTGGTCGCTCCATGCGGGGCTCCACATCGCTTACAGTGTGGTGAAGCAGTCGGCTGCCTCGGACATCATGACCTATCCTGCAGTAGGAGCGCAGGCCGAATGGCACGCCAGCATCAATGACATCCTCCGTCGTGCTCTTGCCACCGCCGGGGTGCCTGCTATTTTAGAACCGAATGGCTTGGCACGTGACGATGGGAAGAGACCAGACGGGATGACCATAATGCCTTGGAAGTTGGGTAGGCCTTTGGTGTGGGACGCAACATGTGTCGACACCCTTGCGCCATCTCATCTTCCTAGCACAACGGGTTGTGCTGGGGCGGCTGCTGCAGGTGCCGAAAACCTCAAACGGCGCAAATATAATAACCTTCTTGGAAGCTATATATTTGAGCCGTTTGGGGTGGAAACTCTAGGGCCATGGGGTCCGAGTGCCCATATTGTTTTTCGTGACATCGCCAAGCGGCTGGTCGACTCCTCACGTGACCCGAAGGCTGGTCTATTCTTGGGTCAAAGAATCAGCATTGCCATACAACGTGGCAATGCTGCCAGCCTGTTGGGCACGTGTCCCGTTGACAGCGATGTGGACGAGTTTTTTGATGCCCTTTGAGCTCCCTGCCTTTTTCCTAGAATTGTAAATAATTTTATTATTTTGATTTTTATGATTTGAGAAAATATAATTTATTCCTCAATCAGAAGTCGAAACTCATTGCAAAAAATGGGTAAAACCCATTGTTTGTTTAGTAATAATAATAATAATATGTAATTAATAACACTGACATCATAACAGCAATGGAGCCAACTGATATATACAAATATTTAGGATACTCACAACTAAAGGGACTGGATCACGTTAGAATTAAACAGACACTTACTACGGAGTACAACAGAAGAATGAACACTATATGTAAAACTCAATTAGCTGGTAAAAATCTCATCAAGGCCTTGAATACGATTGCTATCCCCATATTAACTTACTCATTCGGAGTTATTAAATGGACAAAAACCGACACAGAACAATTAGAACGAACAACACGCACTACGCTCACAAAACATAACAACTTACATCCAAAATCTGCAATAGAAAGGCTTACTATCAAACGGCAAAATGGAGGTGATGATAAAAGAGGTGACAGACATAATTATAATACTAGAAATAGTGACCAACTAGTTCAACCAGGTTTTAGACTGGCTAAAGTAGATTCGTCTTTCATGGGGTACTGTTTAAAGTGTTACAATAAAATACCTCCCCACATTGTTCAACTAAATGAGACAAAATTTAAGTCTTGTATTAAACGCACACTATGCAACCGAGCATATTATAAATTGAGTGATTACATCACTGATAAAAATGCTTGGCTGGATGCTGGTCTAGCTCCACAGCCATAAGGGTTCATAGATTGATTGATTAGCATTTGTAACAATTTTTGGAGCCGTTGAAGATGTAGATCTAAATTATCTTTGCATTGTATAAACTCAATGTGTTAGTATTATATAATTTTTCGTAGCACATACATGTGAGCACTATGTTCTTTAAAGCTACCATTTACGAGGTATACCTCTCATTGACTTGAATATGCCCGGTTGGGAGAGTCATGCTCACTTGAATGTCTCGCTGCCGGTGGCGCATGTGTTGGATCATTCGGTTCCCTTCTGGTGGGTTGGTTGAGCTAAATGGTGCCGATCCATGCGTCATGTTCGTGAACGGACGCCGTCGGTTGGGACTGGTCATCTCTTAGCTGCCTCGGTTATTTTAAATTTTGGTTTGAATTGTTATTATAACTATATTTGTCTCTAGACCTCTTTTAACATGCAAGACGTGTTACATTGTTCTCACATTGTACCCTTAGATTCAACATGAATGATGTAACCTAAATTTGTAAAATTTATCTGATTTTAAAGGAGTGTTCATGGAGTTTCTTGCTCGTTCTTCTCCATAGAAACCTACTGTTTGGAACGAGCAACTAGCTTCAACTTTCTGACTGACTGACTCTGACAATTCAAAAGTACCTGTAAATGGTTTAATTGAAATAAATGATTTTGAGCTTGAGTTTGAGTTTGAGGGAGAGGCCTTATAGATATCCAGCACTTGTGGTGGAAGCAAGTCTATCGACTAAAAACATTTTTTCATTCAAAATCTCGCACAAGTAGCATCCATAAATCCATAGTTCTTAATGATATCAACCACACTCCACTTAACTTAAATGATCAGACCAATGATACACCACACGTTATCAACGATGACCAACAGACACAAAAAATTGAGGACTGGAAGAAAAAAGTACTTCACGGCAGACACCCTCACGATCTAGAACAATCCCATATTAACAAAGTAGCTTCAAATACATGGCTTAAAATAGGTAACTTGTTCCCAGAAACTGAAGGATTCATAATAGCGATACAAGACCAGATAATCAACACTAAGAACTACAGAAAATATATAATCAAAGACCCTTCAGTAACAAACGATAAATGTCGAAAATGTCACACCCAACCTGAAACCATTCAGCACCAGGAGCATGCACTACACTCACACAAACCGACTACACTCACAGGCACAACCAGGTAGCAAACATTATTCATCAAAAATTTGCACTCAAATACACACTCATACAAGACACAAACACTCCTTACTACAATTATACACCACAAACTATACTAGAAAATGACACACACAAAATCTACTACGATCGCGCCATACTCACTGATAGGACAATTCACTACAACAGACCGGATATAACCCTTCAAGATAAACTAAATAAAATTACGTTCCTAATAGATATTGCAGTTCCCAACACACATAACATACAGAAGACAATAACTGAAAAAATTAGTAAATATAACTGAAAGAAGACGTAACAAGAATATGGCGACAAGAAAAAGTTTATGTGATCCCTATAGTCATCTCCACAACAGGCGTTATCCCGAACCATCTTCTCCACAGCTTAAAACTACTAAATCTAAAAGAAAGTCTCTATATCGCCCTACAGAAAGCTGCCATATTAAATACATGCCGCATTGTCAGAAAGTTCATGCAATTAGATGAACACGAAATTGGTCCCCAACACAACACGTCCCATATCTAATACACACCACACGCTGCATTTACCTGGCTTCGGCCCGTAAATGTAGCTGAATCCAGCCAAAGTGCTTAGAAAAAACAACACATATACGAAAATAATAATAATAAGTTTATTAATGCTTCAGTTTAGAACAAGGGTTTAGTGTTTGGAGCCTCCTTTTAAGCAAACAATGCCTGTGTTAGAAGACTCCGCTCTTCCATAGTACAGCATTATTATCTAGTTAACAAAAACCGTTGGTACTTAACATATAAGACAAGAAAAAAATACATTAAAATTAAAACAAAATTATGGGTGTCTGCAAGTGTATGTAAGAGTGTATGTGAGAGTGTATGTGAGAGTGTATGTGAGAGTGTATGTGAGAGTGTATGTAAGAGTGTATGTGAGAGTGCATGGGAGAGTGTATGTAAGAGTGTATGTGAGAGTGTATGTGAGAGTGTATGTGAGAGTGTATGTAAGAGTGTATGTGAGAGTGCATGGGAGAGTGTATGTAAGAGTGTATCCGAGCGTGTATGTGAGAGTGTATGCGAAAGTGTATGTGAGAGTAAGTGCGAGAGTGTTTGTTTGTGGGAGTGTAAGTGAGAGTGTATCTACCACTTTATGTGCTCCAAAAGTGCCTCCGTGTCACCACATGTAAGTGTCTTTATCCAATCAGTTATTGTTTTTCTGCATTCATAACTTCTTTTTGTGTATATGTAAATAATTTTGTTAATTTTGTTAAAAAGTTGAGCAGACCGTTTATTCAACTTTCCTACTGGCAAACGTGGTTTTAGTTTGTGGAACTTGGGCAGCAATGTCAGCCCTCCTTTTCCGTGATAAGTTTTTATCATATGGCAGGGTTTTGTGTTTTTTTAAGACAGTTTGGACAATATACATTTTTCTTACGGAAAGTAGATCGCTAATTTTGTATGAAGTCTCAGTAGGAAATCTTTTATTTTTAAAATACATTATCTTTATCAGGGCTCGTTGGGCTCGCTCCACGTGAATAAACTTAGTTTTCGCTGCACCACCCCAAATAGGAATGCAGTATAATAAAACCGACTGCACCAAAGCCATGTAAATCTCATTCAGAACATTTCTTGGAGGGTCTCGCTTAGGCGATTATCACACTGCCATACATCATGCTGCATGTTGCGTGTCAACGCATCTACGCGCGTACTTGCGGGAGTGCAGATCTGCATAATCGTGCGGGTATTTTACGCACTCACGCGCGTAGTTGCGTTTTGTGGGTTCACGGCGGCTCTGACTCATTTCATTCAAAGCCATCCAAAATCACGCACGACACTGGGAGACTCGGTGTGCCATACCTTGCGTCTCGCCCCGCACACACGCGTGTGCGCATGTTTCTCCGCTTGTAGGCGCGTGATCTGCATGAACGCATGTGGATGCATTTTCAGTGTGTTGGACAGTGCGTGTTTTCTATACAAACGGAGATACTTACAAACAACGTTAGAACACGCATTCACGCGCTACGCTGCGTGGTGCGTGGCAGTGTGTTCGCCTTAGTGGTCATACTTTTTGGAATAATATGTCGAAGTGACTTAAAGATCCATTTTAAACTTCTAATCCCATTTGAGACCTGTTCAAGATGTGGATACCAGGGTAACCGCTGATCGACTATCACACCTAGATATTTAGTCTGTTTTACTTGTTTAATGCATGAACAATTACAGTATCTGTTATTAGTGTCTCCACATGTGTGTATTCTTAGATTGAGATCCTCAGTTGGTTGGCTACTTTTGTTAACACTAAAACATATGTAATTCGTTTTTGATGTATTTAAAGTGAGCAGGTTATTATTTAACCAGTTGACTACTTGTGCCATACCCATCTCAGCTTTGAGTTTCACATCTTGCCAGGAGCTTCCAGAGAATACGACAGCAGTGTCATTGGCATAAGAGAAAACTCTTGCATTATTAATACACATGTTGCAGAGATCATTTAAATAAATTAAGAAAAGTGTAGGTTAAGTCGCCGATCCGCCCCGCACTCTTTGTAACCCCATCATGTTTTGAGGTAAAAATAAACCTTATGACAAAAGCATTTGATTTTTTGAGAAACATTCCAGAAAGTTGGCTGTTAGAATCATAATCAATAATAACATGTGACTCGACAACTTGGTTTACAACTCCTGGAGTCTGCTAATTTACGAAATTACTTGAAACGAACACTGTGGGCATGATATGGGTGACAAATAAAGACACTTTTATTTACGGGACTCTTTTGGCAAATGTCGTTTTAGCCGAGTTTTTTATGTTTTAGTTTTGTATCCTCTCGGGCACCATACGCCATACGCAATAGATTTACATGGTGCATCCGCACGGAAACGGTATGGGACCAACTTTGAATTCTAAACTATGTATGTATTAAAAAAGGTGAACACCTGAATGACTGGCCAAAATGACCGACCAGTTTTAAAATATTAGCTACTAAAATCTTATACCTATTTGCTACTATTTGATACTTTTGTTTAAATGATTGGTACCTACCTAATTAGGTAATAACCGAAATAATGTATTTAAGAAGTGGGCAGTCATTCTGACGTCAGGATGATGGCCCATATTTAATGCAGACTACACACGTAACGATATATATATACTTGCGCAATTCCAAGTTCCAATTTAAGGTTGCTAAGTGTGTTATGGAGAGAGCGATGCTCGGGGCTTCTCTGATTCATATAATTCGCAATGAAGTCATTCGCCAGGGAACTAAAGTCATTCAAAGTGAAAATTGGCCCGCCAATTTTTTTGTTCAAACTTCCAATCCTAACAATAGTTCATTATTCACGAAATATTTAGGCATAAAACTATTACGCACTGGTATTGCAAATTAAAGTAAAAAGTACGTGTGTATAATACGCCACATTATGAAAAAAGCCGACCCACTGACAAACGGTGCAATAAGAGCCACTTTACGAGCGACCGCATTGAAAAGGGTTACAATTAGTATGTTCTTACAATTAGTAGGGTTCAAAAAAATATTAATTAGATTTCTAACCTTTATTAAATAAGTATTTTGTTGTGGAAACTAAATTTTGTGAGGTAACCTATACGAATCTGAGGATTAGGGGAGAGGTGTGTCAATTGTTACAGGGAGACAGTTGTAACATCAGTTATTTCTCGACATCTATTGACGAGTAGCCGTAGCTCTTGGTGGCAATCGAAGCTGTATTTAATGCTGTTTTACCGACTGAACTTATGGGTAAAACAGTTCGCGCATGCTCTGTCAGGAGTTGAAAGTTTGAGTTCTAGCGAGTTGTGAAAAAAAATTGTTTTGTTATTATAATTTAATTAAACAGTTTTACTATAGTTTAGTGGTGATTTTCGACGAAGCTAACCTACAATCTATACGTGAAGGTATGTGAGTTGATAAAATTTACCATAGATTTTTGTTAACCAAGTCTTCAATGCCAAAAAGCGGGAGCGGTGCAATAGTAACAAAACAAAGCGGTGCAATTGTTACATGTTACAATTGACACTCTATATTTTTCACAGTAATTAATTACATAATATAGAACTATTCTGTTTTCAGAGTCTATACAAAATGGTTTATAAACGAACTCTGAAGATATTGAGTGGCACTATGGTTTCGGTAACCAGAATGGTAAGAAACTGACTAGAATAAATACTGTAAAAACCGAAAATAATGAGACAGATGAAGATATAAATGGAGACAGAAGATGCAGATGAAGACGATAATTATTTTATTGACTGTTTTGAACATTATAAATGAAGTAGAGAGGACTGGTTGAAATGCAGAGACCATAGATATAAGAAAGATTTTTTAGATTTCTGTGGCAGAGACCATAGATGGGCACACTCCAGCTGTGCCAAAAATTATCAATGTTTTGTGTGTTTAAACTGTTCGTCGGAATAGCTGTTATTGGTTTTATTGTTTATTATGCGTTTAAGTGTACATCGTGATCTGCTGACGAGATTCTCTTTGTTTGTTTTTTTTTATTTTTGTCGATTTTTGTATGTTACGATTGACTCTTATTTCTGTTACCATTGCTCCTCATGGTGCGGCAATTGTAATACTATTACCTGACCTCATTAACTGCCATTTTATTGAATTCTACTTTATGTCATTTTTGTTATTTTCTTTATTTGATTTTATAATTAGATAACTGAAACATATTGTAAACAAAAATGAATGCGCTGTGATTCTTAATTAAAATGTTATGAAGGATTGAATTTTTTTGTTAGGTACTAATGACACACCTCTCCCCTACATATTGGTAAGATACCTAAATAATATTCGAAACATACATATTTTATACACCGTTAATCTATCGCTTGTAGGTTCCCAAATAAGCGCCACAGTTGGGACAGTAGTGATCCGCATTCCTGCAGGAGTCCATGCAATATGGGAGGCATGAGCATAGAAGACTGCAACTGTAACAAAAAAAAAATTGTCAAAAACACTGTAATGACACTCTTAATGTATGGTTTCTTTTTATAATTACGTTGATAACACCATTACAGCTTAAACTAAAATGATGAAAAAACGCCAATATGACGCTATAACTACATTGGTAACAAGAGGAAAACTGTTATAAATCCACTTTAATGCCACTTCCCTGAACTTCAGCAGGCTGTAGTGAAAAAGGTCTACTTCAAAATAAATAATATTAAGTAATCTTGATGTGCTACGTGACATGAGGTCAAACTTGGGATGGTTTGTCCTAGAAGTTGGCTTTACTGAAATGGACTGGCGGCAGCGCGCGCTCCGCCGACATGATCAATTCAACTTTGATTCGTCTAATCCACAGAGTACAGAGATACAGTACGATTCAAACTTAATGGCGGCTCTGAACACGACGCGAGTGGTTGCGCAGTAACAATTTCACGTGACGGCGGGGGTGAGGGACGGGGCACTGCGCAGCCAACAGCGCACTTCACAGCCGCCATTAAGTTTGAATCGATCGAACTGTACCTTGGCGGCCGCAGCTGCTCTGTGATCTGAACTAACCAACATTCCGTGTGTGGTTGTTCAAGATGCCTATCCAACAGTCAAAAGACAAAGTAATATTGAAATAATTAAGACATTCCAACTTTGTTTCTGGAATAGCAACACGTCCAAAGGTTGAAAAAATGATGATGATGTATCATAATTTTTTCAACCTTTAGACGCCCACTGTTGGGCATAGGTTTCCTCAAAGACCTACACGTGTATCGGTCCCGCGCCGCGTTCAACCAGCGATCCAGATCCAAATCCGCCTTGTGGGGGGCCAACCATAGATATAGATAGACCTAGATAACGCAAGAGCAACTACTTCGCGTGCATAGTTTTGTGCCTAGCTTACGTACAAAAATCGTAAGTAAAAAATAAAGTAAACGTTTCCTTCCATCGGTAAGTCATTTTGTGATTAATATTATGCGTAATCAATTTAAAAAACAATTATTTTTAATCTAATACCCTCAATAATAACTGGTAATACCAAATTTAAGAAAAACAAAACATTGTGACCTCATAATAGGTACTCAAAAAATGGCACGTTTTGTTTTCATACAGATAGTGATACTTGCGTTATCTTGGGTCTATCTATATCTGTGGGGCCAACCGACACTGCGAATCCATAAGGCCTTTGGTGTTGCAGTTTTTTATAGGCAACGGTCAGGTCAGGTCTGACTGTTTGCCATTCAATAATATAAAAAAAAAATATAACACTACCCCGGCCTCAAGATCGATTGCCTATCGTCTGTAATCTCTACATAAATGGTGACCATCAGTAATGGTCAATACAGAAGGTGCACTTGGATGATAGAAAGCCAACGATAGCTCGACTACAGTTTTATGCTATTAACGAAACCCGTCTCCAGGCCTTAGAATAGTGCAAAATGAAGGAAAATGTGAATGCTGATTTAAATGATGCTATCAAATTTTAGGGCTTAATTTTCTGTTTAAAAATAATACTCACAGACAACTACATAAGAGCATTGCCATTAGGTGGGTCTTTATAGTGGTGTTTCTTTCAACAGTCGTCACGATGGTCATTTTGCAAAACGGGCACGTGACTGGGCACCGCTTAGGTCCAACAGGTACAGCATTCATTATTTTTTCTGGAAAAAGAAGATCCAATCATAGAATAAGTTCCTATAATAATAATATGTGGAGACATTTCACACACGGCCATCTGACCCTAAACTAGGAAGACCCATGGTAATTTGGTCAACCTAATCAATACACTCTATCGTAATCCACAGCTGTGCTAGACCCTTCTCTATTTGCGCCACAACTAACTCTCTGCCTTCCACATCCAATCGGTTTTAGCCATTTCTCATCTGCCTTGGCCTGTTCTCAACTACATTGGACTAACTAAATGCAACTGAAAGTCTTTGTTTACACGGAACTGTTGAGTTCTATTTTTGCATTAATACTTCTAATCCAGCAAGCACTATAGCAATAAATAGGCAGTATAATGTCCAGTAGTAGTCACTAGTCAGTTTCCAGCTAAAATGATGATGATCGGTACCTTGGTTCCACCAAACATGATCTCGTTAACGTCGTTCAGCAAACTGTAGGCTTCTGCTATTGTGAATCCAAGTGTAAACTCCTAAGATTAAGTAAGTATACAACCTTTCTTAAAATATTTTTGGGGAAAACTAGACCTGCATCCTATACTTTATTGTAGGTACTGTAGAGACTTGCCCAGCAGAGAGGCTTTATGTAATGAAGCCATAACTATTTAATCTATGGTTGGAATCTTCTGGAAATATATTTCAATAATATAGAAGGATAGTTTTTATACTATGACATGTGATGTCAGAGTTAGTCCGGCTCAGCTCTAAGCTGCGGGCTATCTAAAGTTCCTCTCGTTAATCTTATTAATACAATCTTCTACAAGTTATTCGTACCTTTCATTTAACGTAGCTTAGTTCTACAGTAATTCGTACACGGTACAAGGTACAAGTGTAGCATAAGTGTTACAAATTGGCGAGAGGCGCCGGTTAGAAGTATTTTTTCAGATGCGCAAAGCGAGTGCTCGCCCCCAGAGCATTTAATATTCCAGCAGGAGTAGCTGGAAGGCCTATTAATAGGGCCAGATTGATGATTACGCTGGTATAGCAGCGAAGAATTTTACGCATAAGCGTTGGATGCCATTAAGGGCACTGCAGACGAGCGATTTTTCTTGCATCGCCTAAAAGAAGAACAGAGAAGTATCTGTATCAATTTATCTTATGTTATTATAAACCACGATGTATCGTCATGATCGTGATTATTTCCCTGGGGAAGATATGCCCTATTATTATGGTATTCAGGGTTTGGAGTTCGATGATTTCCTCGAACAGTTCAAAGCGGTTGCACAGCGCAAGGAATGGGAGGAAGCCGGTTATCCAGTACTTCTGGGTTGTTTTGTGAAGAGTACTGCAAACGCCTACTACCGCCTTTTCTTCAAGTATGGCATGTCTTTCGAGGAGACTTGCGATAAGTTAAGGGAAGAATTCGCTAATGATTGGCCCGCTAGAAGGAAGCGGCAACTCTTACAGCAGCAAGCCGTAATTCCAGTAGTGGAATCGGCGAAAGAAGTTAAGTCTGTGGATATTAATGGTTCATTTTCCCAGAGAAATGAAAAAGATGGCTGCCAAGCAGGCAGTGTTGAAAAAGATGTGGTTGCTGTGTCTAGCTGTCCAGAGAGCAGCCTAGATGAAAATGAGGCACAGGAGTCGGTCTCGTCCCCTCTAGAACACGAGGAAGAGAAGGATGAATCGGGTCAGTCCGGTCCGATTATTTTATTAAGTAGAAATCTTTCAGAGCAACCTGATGTCGAGGTGCCGAAAGAAGAAGAAGTAGTTAATGTTTTGTACCAGCAGGTACAAGATAGTGTTGTCACTGACGTTCTAGAAGAGAACTTGGTGATAGTAGAATGCAAGACGAATGTTGAGGCATTCGTTGAGGTGGAAGAAAATGTTTTCGTCGAGTTGTCGCGAATGGATTATGATGGTGCTCCGGTTAACCAAATTGTGTTACCAGAGAATATTGTTGTCGAGTCCTCGCGAGATATTGTGTATAATGGTGGTTCGGACAGCCAAAGTTTTGATAAAGCGAATAGTAAGGTCACGCGTGATGTGAAGTTATATAATATGGTTCCGCAACCCGCTGTAATAAATAAATATATAAAACGGAGTAAATTGAAATCCTTATTAGGTTCAAAGAATAGGAGAATAAAAATAAAATATATTAATAAATATATAGGTCGAACTGAGAACCTCATTCCATCGAAGTCGGTTAAAAATAATTTATTACGACTAGCTTTGATGAAGAAAATATTCGATAGTATGAACTCTCCTTTAGGTAAATTTTATTATAGTCAATTTTTGAAAGATGATTTTATTTTAATTTTTATGCCTAGCTCTAAACAGTTTTGTATCATAATATCTTTTATGGATATGATTGAATTGAAACTTCTTGTTTATAATAATTCTTGACATTTGTAGGTTACGACAAATATAATTAAATATAAACTTTTTGTTTATAATAATTCTAGGTTGTGTATTATTTGTCATTTTATTAATTATTGGATGTTATACAGCATAGTTGCCATGGTTATTTAGGTCTGTCATGATGGACAGTTGATGCTAGGTGTATTGTTATGTATGTGATTAGAAATATTTCGACATGATAATAATGCGTGTTTTTTTTTGTATTTTCATATTTACTACGAGCTGAAGACTGATGGGTGAATGGTGCCCACATTTCTTGAAGTACAAAAACGTGTATCTTATTCTTTTTTTTTACTTAGTAGATTGTTTGATGTAGTTAGCGTAGGACTCCTACAGGCCTCGTTCACTGACGTAGCCAATTACGCTAACAGAGTATAATCTCTGCGTAAGCTGTCGATGACACGCATGGTTTATTAAGTGAACAAAGTTTGTTTCGAGTTTAGTCTTTTCTCATTTAATTGTAAACCTCGTATAGGAAGAAATATTGGTCACCAAGAAAGGAGGATATGGATTTGACCATATCATTTTGTTTAGCGGGATGCACTCTAACCTTTTCGAGAGGGTTTTGGTAGAGTGGGGTTTGGACATGATGGCATGAGCGTATTTGTTGTTCGTTAATTCTTTTAGTTGATTACCCCATGCGTCATGGATTAAACCATCTCTACAGAGACGTCCTCATTGTAATTTCCCTCTTTAGAGTAGGGACCTTCCGATAGGATTAGGTAGTTGTTAGGTTAGTTAGTCAATTACTTAGTAAACTAGTATAGGTTTCCAGAACGTTCAGAACATGAATAAAAGCTACTAGTCCCTTTTATTCATGAAGGGGGCGTAGCTGATGTAGAGACTTGCCCAGCAGAGAGGCTTTATGTAATGAAGCCATAACTATTTAATCTATGGTTGGAATCTTCTGGAAATATATTTAAATAATATAGAAGGATAGTTTTTATACTATGACATGTGATGTCAGAGTTAGTCCGGCTCAGCTCTAAGCTGCGGGCTATCTAAAGTTCCTCTCGTTAATCTTATTAATACAATCTTCTACAAGTTATTCGTACCTTTCATTTAACGTAGCTTAGTTCTACAGTAATTCGTACACGGTACAAGGTACAAGTGTAGCATAAGTGTTACAGTACATATAAAATATACAAATTCCTGCCTTGGCCGCAATATCACTATTGATTTGACTTTATAAAAATCCAATCGTTTTTCTATTAATAAATCGGTGTTATACAGGATGGGGATGGCAATAGCACAAAAAAGTATCATGGTAGGATTTGATAGTTTGGTGTAATTGTTTTTATTGAGCATTAATAATATTAAATTATGACGCCACAAATTGCGGCTGTTCTCACAAATTAGAAAACCAATATTTCATAAATGGTGTTTTATTTTGGTTACATTTCTATGCTCTTTGCTCTTTAGTATATATGTTTTTTTTTTTTTTTAGTTTTTAGGATTTATTTGATAGTTTAAAATCCCATCCTGTATACAGAAACCAATATAATTAAAATATAATAAAACACTTACTCTGATTTGCACTTTCTCGCACAATTAAAGTTAGCTTGAGACAACTTTACTATTAATAGTTTTATTATCTTTACTATTTACTGGAACTTCACAGAATTTGTTTAGCCCTTTTGATGTATACGACCGTCTCCTAAAGGAATCGAACACCAATGGCGCCTGACATCATCACAGTTCCGTATTTTTTTTAGAATAGATTTATTGCCCTTTTTTGTCGTTTGTCAATTGTTTCAAAAGGTTGGTTGGTCTGAACCTGTAGAATGATAAACAGATGTGGCACTAGTACTGCGCGCTGCACTTAGGATGTCCGCAAACGGACGATTGTGAAATGATACGGAGGTAAGTCAAAAACGTTAATATGAAGCTTTAAGCTACGTAATATTTTGTAATAAATCAAACAGCCACCACCAAAACCCCTACCCAAACCAGCAAAACCAGCATCAGGCTCAAGTGGTCTGGGATTTTTACTGAACTGGGCCTGTTTGACGTACCTATGGGGCACACAGTAAGATTTTTTGTGTATTCTTAATTTATTAAGCTTTTTATTTATTCATGTGTACTACATGGATTGTCCAAAAAAACATTTTTTTTTTTAAGATATTACTCTTATACACTATAAGTACCCTTAATTGATATCAATTTACTTAATTATTAAATTTTATGAACTGCAAATTACAAACGATTTTAATTTTATTTATAAAACATAATAACAGTAACTAATAGTATTTACTTACGTTAAAACGTATTAACCAACTAAGTTATCTGAGAAATGCCGCAGAAGACGTTGTTTGCCCACAAACTTAAAAGTTCAAACAAAAGACGACCTTATGACTTTTACAAAGAATTGGTTAAAAAAGCTGCCATTTCAACGGCGCAGTGAACTTCGCCTGAGTTACTAAGTTGACCTATAACGACTGTCAAAGATCTACGAATGATGAGCCGGGACTGGCCGAGACCAACGGTTTAACGTGCTTTCCAAGGCACGAAGGGGTCTTGGTATGAAAAGAATGGTCACGCAGCCACATGACCGGTTCATCCGTACGAGCTTTCGATACAATTCTCTTATTTGTGTAGTTGAATCATTCTTCTTTCAGTTAGAGCTCACCGCCAACTTAATCGTCTAGTCGGTGTGACGCGTTAGACATTAGTAAGTACTTATATTTTGTCATTTGCCTTACATGAACTGCCAGTGCAATATAAAAAGTTGGAATTGTTAACGAGAGATTTATTCGATAATTTCATTATGATTGTGTCATCCTTGGATTGATATTTTGTACAGAGGAAGAAGAAACGAAAGAAACTAGAAGATTACATGTCTATTTTAATCGAATTTAATAGGATTCATTATTATTTCAAACCCAAATACCATTTTATTTTCTGGTCTGTCATTACTATAAATACGATGTCTTACACTCCACCGTTTTTTTATTACGACCAAGTAGTCATATTGGTGAGCCGTCGCCGGTTTGCGGGCGTCCTAACACTTAGTTGTTTATACTTTATAATAACAATAATATTTTATTTTAATTTACAAGGCCCACTTATGCTTGGTTAGCATTCTATGAACTAAGCATTGACGTTTCTAAGTGGCCCTTTGTATAACGAGATCAAGCTTCAAACTATGTAAATAAAATATTGCTGTATGGACGGTATTGGTTACATTTAATTGTTTTGAGAAAAACGACTCTATACGCATTGCTTTTAGATCTCATTTTAAACGAAGATAAAACTTGATTATCGAAACTTGACTGTGAAAGAATTTATGCGGGGAAGTACACACAATCATGTTACTTATATCCCAGCGTTATGTGGTGCGAAAACCTTATTTTGATTCTGTCTTGGATCTAATAATAATAATAATAATAATAATAAAGCTTAATTTATTCCATTACAAAGTGAGTTTTTTGTACAATGATTATGTTAATTATGTGTATTTGCATTGGATCCCTTTTGGGTGAAAGCCTCCTCCATCTTCTTCCAGTCCTCTCTTTCTGCACCGAGACTCCACCAGTTCCTGCCTGCAACTTCTATAATATCGTCTGTCCACCGTTTCTTTGGTCTTCCAACTTTTCTTTTTCCCAATGGGCCAGACCACTTTGTCGTCTTTGAGGTCCACCTTTTGTCTGAGTATCTAGATACGTGGCCCACCCATTGCCATTTTAGCTTTAAGGCCTGTTTAAGGGCATCTGTCAGCTTTGTCTTCTGTCTTATCTCTTCACTTTTTACTTTCTCTATTCTTCTTAGTTTCAAGATGCTCCTTTCCATAGCTTGGATCTGATGTATCATAATATTAGCTAAACGTTGTTATAAGATTCGATATTTCTTTGCATCTATACCATAACACAATCGATTTATTATGTTTCTTCAGCTGAGTCTCATGCACGTGGCTATAGTATCGCAACCAGGCAGTACTTAGTAGCAATGTGACATCACCGACATCGGTGAAAGAAAACATCGTGAGCAAACCATTGAACTAATATTACTACATAATAATAACACAATGGAGCAAACATACACTTTTAATTAATATAAGTCTGAAATCGCCTGTCTACCTTAAGTGATCAATGCACCATAAAGATAATTCAGACAATTCAGGACGGCCACCAGTCGGTTTACATTCAAGGTAAAGGCTCGCGAACACTTGCATAAGAAGTTGGCAGACTCGTCAATTGATTTGTTGTGTTTCTCCATCAGTGTATTTTCAGCTACCTCTACTCCTTTATATTTATTAGTATCACCCAGGATTCACCACATAACATTGTATTTTGAGAGATAAGAGAGTATTTTCTTTTTCTTGCGATGTTGACGTGCCCTTAAACTCCACTTATGTATATTGTTTGTATGTATGTATTTATTATTATACTTTATTCTTAAAATAATTTGCGCCTTTGCACCTACCATGTTTTATCTCTGCATCACCCTAAGGTAGATTGGTAGAAAATGCCCAAGGCATTAAGTCCGCCTTTGTGCAGTGTTTTTTTACACACACACACTCACAAACAATCACACACTCCCACCCCCATGTGTACACAAGCTTTTTGATTTATCTCATTTTTAGTGGAGTTTAATTTAATTTTGTACTTTTATAATCATTCTCTTATAAGTAATATATAAGTACTTTAATCTTAAACTAATAAGACAAGTTTTTCGCACTCTATGATATGGAAGAGTGGGGTCTTCTAACACAGGCTTTATTTGCTTAAAGGGAGGCAATCACTAGTTTGTAAGTGAGAACTTGTTGAAGTAATAAACTTTTTGAATGTTTACATTTTGTGCATAAAGTTTTAATAAATAAATAAATAAATTGTCTTGCGATGGGACAGCCTTATACAGTAAACAACCTGCTAATATTATTATTACAACTGGGACTTAATTCCGGTCTCCTCTCTGCGAGAGAGAATGGGCCACTCTGGCCGAGTGCAGTATTGGAAACAACACACATAATAATATTGTCTTCTATAATCCATTTACAATAGCATTAGACAGAAGTTTAATAAAAAGGTTATTTTTAATACACAGTTTGTAACAAAAGTACATTAAACAGGTTACAGTTACGATTTTACGCCGAAGTTATTATAATCTATTTTTACAGAGTCTGTCGCACTTTAATTGTAACCATTTTAATAATTTATCTTATGAAAATATGTGGCTATCATTTAGTTGTATTATTTTATTCAAATGCAGTGCAGTGTCAATGATAAAAATCTAAAAGAAGCAGGGATGGACAATACCGAGAACGTTATTAGCTTCCATTGAGTTATATGTGGTACATATAACTCAATGATTAGTTTCACTATAATTCTACCAAATTTAAAATGTTAACTTATCTTTAAGACTTTTATTTTGTTTATATTATTATATGTCCATATTTTAGTAATATTTTAGATCTATTCATTAAAGTTATGTTGAAACAATTATAATCCATACTAATATTATAAATTAATGGGAAAGTAACTCTGTCTGTTACGCTTTCACTATGGAAATAGTTTAAACCCTGGGGAAGGACATGGGCGACATTCACGCGGACGAAGTCGCGAGCAAAAGCTAGTAAAACAATATTTTACGTTATCTTTGAAATAAAATGTTTAGCATTCCTGCTTCTACGAGCCTCTTTTGTATAAATGGAGTATAGTGACTCACAATAAATGTGTAGTATGGATGTAGTAAATAAAGAAATTGAATCACAAATTTGTATAAAATAATAATAAACTTTATTTTATTTACATCTTAAATTATATTTATATCTTAATTTGAAAGTTTATAGTTAGATCATAAAACCAGTGGCTAGGTCTTGTGCAATTATTGTCTTTCTTTTCATTGTTGATCAGTTGGCTCAAAATATTTACACATCTGTCGAATGAAAATCACGATTTCATCACAAAATATAGAGGTTAGAGAAGGACCGCTCCCGCCATCTTCAAACATAGTTACCTGAACGTGCCAAACTCAGGGCTGCTACTGTATTGACCTGTAGCTCTGTGGATTTTTTTTGTGACAATATGAAATTTTATTGACACTGGTTGGAACTCTGCAATTTTTTATACCAAAATTTTCCTGTTCGTCATGAAATGTTAATGTATCTCATTTATTTATTTAGACAACACGTGACAGTCGAGACTGAAGTCTGCTTGAAACTGCTTGAGAATGCCTATAAACGTAATGTCAATGTGTGCGTGCGAAATATGGCGGTTTGTTCTGAGTGGTCTCTCTGCTCGGGCGCGCCACAGCCTTACGTACTTTGTGATTTCATCTATTACTTATCCGAAATTTGATAGCCGAGTCTGTACCTACTTTGAACTTCTTATCGCTTTAAATTACTTTAGATAAATAATTTTCCTTATAGATTAGCTAATACGTAATAATTTAAATAATTATCGTGCCCGATAAACAAAAAAATGAATTTGTTAACTGTCATGGCCGCTCTTTGGTAAAGGGGCCCATACACTAAGTTGCAAGTGGTTCGCCTTTGCGCAAAATGCTGACATAATACATACAATTCGCAGAATTGAGAACGGCCCGGTGACACTTCACGCAGGTCGATCTTTTTCTGCTTACTTTTTCCGGCAAAATATTTATGAGAATTTATTGCGCGTAGGCCGTAGGTACATCTTGAAGTCGGCCAGTATTGTGCGCGCGCAGGAATAATATCTTGCATATTATGGTAAAGACAATGCTTAGTACGTACAGACATCGTCATTAACTGCTTACCCCCCGCGCTTTAGAATTTCTTCGGATAGGGGGTAAGCAGTTGATGACGCTGTCTGTACTAGGGTGACCCTAAGATGCTTATCGCTTCTTGATTTGTCAATCAACAAAAGACAGCGGTAATAGAAAATAATATCCAGAAATCATTTAACTATTCCTAATTATGGTATTTCCCGACGAACGCGTTGCAGTTGGGGCAGTAGTGGTCCACATTCATGCAAGCAGGTGTACAGTAGGGTATGCACATGCATGGCCAGCACCTGGAAACGTAAATAGGTACAGGATAATAAATATATAAAAATAACAAAGTTGTAGTATTTTTAGCAAGGGATAAATAGGTTGACATTCTCTCACTCCAATGATGCAACAAAACGATTATTTGAACAACCAGACAATTTTGCTAAAATTATGTAGCTGTAAGATGAGTGCATTTAGAAACACAATAGTCGCTATAATTAACTGGTTCGAGATTTCAAAAGCGACACGCACAGCAAAAAAATCAATCAAAAATCAAAAAGAAATCGAATCCAATCTTTTATCGGGTACTCTCCGAAATGAAGAGTGTGCTTCGGAATTGTGACTTAATTCCCCCATCTCCATTCCATCATCAGACGAGCAGAGATACGGCAAAGCGTCACCGCTATACGGTTGAAGTACCTACCACAGTGTCGAACTTTTCTTCCACATTTATTTTGCGAACTGCCAGACTGTGGAATTCACTAATCGCCTCTCTATTCCCCGATAAATATAATCTGGGTATCTTCAAGGCACGAGTGAACCGGTTTATCCTAGACAAGCATGCTCCACCTTAGATCGAATCATCACTCAAGACCAGGTGAGTTGTGGCCAAAGGCAAACTTATAAGACTATGAAAAAAACAACGAAAAAGTACGAAACTCACCCTATTACAAGAAGACAGACAGCCCAAAGATGTGTCCTCACCGAAGGTCGTACTTCAATTTTTGTTATAATCTGGTGGCGGCAGGACTGGCAGACGATCACCGCAGGCTCTGAGCCCACTGGTTGACCAATCAATACTGGAGTTGCAACATAATGCGCTGGCACTGGTTGGATGTGGATCACTTGAATACCCGGTTCTGGGCCCGAAGAATAGGGTGGCGGATTTGAGGGATAACTCATTCTTCCTGGAATAAAAAATGAAATATGTATAAGTAAAACAAAGGAAAACACACAAAAGTGTGAAAAATTAATTAAAACAAATTGTGAATGGAACACAGATACTTATTATTATTAATACACCTAAAACTGGTGTTTTGTGATTTAAAACCGATTGTTTTTTCTATATTATTAGACGTTTGCTAATCATATTCCCACTTCTACATCACAATTACAAAACAAAATCATAAAAAAGTCCTGCACACGTAGGCTGTAACACTATTTTTAAACTGAACAGAATATAGACAAAAACAACTTCTTAAAAACAAATTTACACTAAATTACATAAATCTTTTATACACTTTCAGAGATAAACCAACTCTGGCTCGAGGAGATAATGTAAAATCTTTTCGATTCTAGAAACTTCTTCCTTTTTTATCAAAACTAGTCGCATGCTAGTAGCTAGTTGGTAAGTACTTACAATTCTTATAAAAATATCAATATAAATCCAAGTCTTAACATAGAATTTCTATGTGTCGTTCAAACTGTAAATACCTAAGTATATGTTGATTATTTATTCATAAATAGGTATGTACCTACTTAATTAAATAATTACCTCACGTCAATGTTTTAAGATTACACAGCAATGTCTTCACTACCCATGAATAAAAACAATACCAAAAAAAAAAGATTTATTTGAATTAATGTTTATCCATACGATACTACTGACGTTAATGAAGTTTGAATAAAATGATTTGACGAGTTATCAGTGAACGTGGCGAGATAACTAGATAACGATGATTTAAAAAACTCATTTTGTTTTGCTAATTCGTCTTGCATGAATTTGGGCATTGTTCGTTGATTATACGATTATCGATTATGATTATCGAATAGGTACAGCACGTGAGTGATGGTCTGCAGTACAATTCTGTAAGAAATCAGAATCCTATCTCATTTCCGTTTTCACTTACCTGAAGTGAAAAGTAAAAATAGTTCGCTTCACATTTGTTCTCTCTTATTGGCGCTAGCGTAGTTTTCATCGAGTTACAAAGTGTATAATATATTTTTCACCGTGAAATCAGAAGTGAGCACTATAGTGTTACAGATGCATTGCTCAACTGGTCCACTCTGTAAAAAAGTGAGCTGTGTCAATCTAGTATCAGTGGGACTCTCTCCAAGCTCACTTCGCCTAATTTCACCGGGGGAGATCTTTACAGAATAGCACTGTAGGTTCAATGACGGTTGTTTACCAGTCACTGTTAGGCGCGCGCGCACTGTTCACGTGACAAAAGTGAGTTCATTCATAGTCATTAATGATTTGTTCCATCAAAAGCATAGCAAGTTTTTACCTATGTCATGTTCCGAATGGGGCATTTTGAGACCCTGTAGCAATTTCGCTAAGTGAACTACTTGAAAATAATATTGTGGACAGGTCTCATGCCCACAAATCGATATACAAAGCCTAAAAGACTATGATCATTTTTGAGTTTTGATTATCGAATGGCATAAATCATGAACATATTAAGTTCATAAAATAATATTAGCTGCACACACAATACCTACTACAAAATTCGGTTTAAAAAATTAATATTCTAGTTCTGACTCATTGACGCGTTGACCAATAGCCGATGGCACTGATGGCAGCCACGATATAAATAAGTATATAAGTATCTGTCATAAATATAATTTCCATTATTTTCATGATATGAAAGAAAAGGGAGTAAGTTAGACTGTTGACAGGACAGAATTGAACAATAACATATTCCGCTGACCCCAAGTAACATGAGACAAGAACAGGGTTGATGATAATTTCCATGATTTATATGGCACTGATGCAGAAATTGAGGGCGACGTGAAATTCAAGATGGCGGCTACGAAATCGTATTTTATCATGTGTGTTTTTTCCATTGTCAATGAGGTTGGACATGCTCAGCGTCTTTTCTCACAAACTGTATCTACCTACTTACTTATCATAATCTAAAAAAGATAGGTAGTATGATATGTACGATTATTTATCAGGCGTTGGACAGTATTGAATTGCGCAACATTTCATCAGGAAAATATTTATTTTTCCTTTTACAATATAGTATTTATTGAAACCACAGACAGTCCATAAAATTAAATCAAGTAGCTCTACCCACTCTGGGATGTACGCTCGCCATGTCTAGCTTTGTTTCACAATTTATGCTATTTTGCGCCATCATTCAATATACCGAGATTTGGACAAAAAACGTATTCTGAGAAGATTTGATTATTTTTTAAATTATTATTTTTTATCTAAATCGTTTATTGTCTTTTAGAAGTTTTGTACGACATTGACGCATCGGTCTTCAGTAACAAAAAAAATATAGTCATGTTTACATGGGCAAAACTAGAAGAACGATCATTATCTTCCATAGGTACTTACGTGTGTTGAAATAGGAGCCTTAATTGTATTTGATTGAAATAAAACAAAAAACATATTTACACATTTTGTTATTTTATTCATATACATCTTAGTTAGGTATATTGTAAAATATTTCCGTAAAATATATATGAAATACAAGAAATAGGCATCACCCGAAGTGGGAACTCAGTCCTGCCACGCGACGTTTAGGTGCCAGATACAAAATCCTCTTCTCACTTTCTTTTGCTTTCTAAAGAAAAAGATTGATGCAGCCACCGAGTGAGAACCTCAAGATGCTGGTTGAGGCTCTCGGCCATTACAAAATTGGCAATTACGACAATCGCTACAATGATAGTCGAAGAAGTCGAAATCACATTCCACAAGCTACAATCTATCTTCTTATTCGTACTAAAACAATATAATATTCGGTTTAGTACGAATAATATTATTAATAATATATATTTAATATTCGGTTCGGCATTATCAGTACATCGTTGTATTGAAAAACAATCGAATAAAAAGAAAGAAAAATCTTTTATTCATGCAAAAGCGATGCACATATTTGTATAAATATTGTCATGCCAGCCGACCTGAATGTGCTAGATTCGTTACTTTCTCAGCTTTTATAAAATAGCTGCCATGCGGAAGAGTAACATCGACAGTTTTTAAGAATCACGCTAATAGATATATCACCACTACATCAGGTTTATCGATACAATAGTCCTGAAAGTGGTAATAGATCGAACCAGTACATTGAAATGGTAATTTTCGGAAACTGGGTCGGTTATAGTATGCCTATAATAAGTATTGTACCTCAGATTCAATGAGGCTGTATTTCAAGGCAAGTTGGTTGTTTACCTATATTTATTATTAGACATAGTTTATTTACAGCGACGGCACGAAATAACGAATGTAAAAATATACAGTTTAACAAAGTCGATAATTACTTACATGTTCTTTTCGTCACTGCGATTTTTTTTTGTTCTATATCATACCTGGGACCCTTCTGGTTAGGAAGATATTGAAGGTCAGTTTTAATATTTTTTTTTAAATTTCCATAGCTTTTACGTACGTTTAGGTATAAGTTTTAATTATTATAACTTAACTTTAAATACCCCCACGATCTCTGTACTGTTGTATGCATAATTACGTTTTGTAATTAATGAATGCGTAAGCAGAATTTTTTGAGTGCGTTACATTGCACACAGTGATTTTTTACACCAAAATTAAAAATCGTTTCCCAGCAATATTTTCTGCTCAGAATAACTTAGTTTGATAAGTAGTATACGTAGTTATATGCAACACCATATAATTTGTCCGTTGCATTGAACGGTTTTCCTGTGTCCATTACTTAGTTAACATAACACACCAATGACCATCTACCACAATGATCTAGTTTCTATTTTTTAACGACATTGATTCCAATCTTAACATTAGTACGTAAATTAAACTACTTATCTTATGTCTAATAGTAAAAATAAGAAGGTACTACATTTGGTGACATTTTACAAAAGATGAAAAACTAATTTTCCAGAATGTTCTATCAAACATATTTTGACACGTAAATTAATAATGTAGTATGACTACCAATTTAAATGCTATGTGGACATTGATTTTAAAAACTAATTTGTTGATTCAGTCAAATACAATCTTAATCAAACATCTTCGACAACGCAAAAATGTTTCATTGAATTTGGTAAACCTATAGTCACGTTGACCAAATGCGCAAACAATTTCGATAACACAATCTTTTACAAGCACTTATCTTCTATTTTCAGCATAGTTCAGATAAAAAAAACCCATTATCATTATTGATATAGTTAAGCTAGATTTAGTTGGTGTAGCTGCCAATGTAAGCGTTGCAGTTTGGACAGTAGTGGTCTGCGTTGTGGCAGCTGTCGATACAGTAGGGTAGGCACACACAGGGCCAAAATCTGGAAACAGGAAAGTAATAGTTAGAATAATTATCACCATGCACGCAATGAGTAAGCGTGTATAGCTCTTAACGTCACAGTAAACGTTTGAAAAGGCCTTACCACAGCAGTAAAAGAAAATGTAATTATTTTAATATTTCGTAAACCTACTTTCTGAGCAAATAAAGATATATTATATTAAGTATAGGTATGATTGGAATATATTCACGAACAAATTCAAATACTTACACTAAACAAAGCAGTAGAGCGAACAAATGTGTTTTTGTAGAAGATTTGTATTCAACTCTTGTGACGACATCCTGGTTGCATGATCGGCATTTTATTGCTGATGCTTTTGGACCCATCTGAGGACTGACCATTACGGGGATGACGGTCGGGCCCATATTTGTTTGGTAGACCACTCCTGGGACTGGTGGTTGGGCAGGGTAGGTAGGCTGCGCAGGGTAAGTGTGTGTGGTGACCGTGACCGGAGGTGATGCGACATCTGTGTATGGTGGAGGCATACCCTGGCCTTTGGCTGAAATAAAGTTTTTCTTAAGTTTTCTAATCACATTTTTTTGGACTGATATTGTTATTTTATGGGTTGGATGGTTGATTTTTTAAATAATATAATACTAAAATTATCTGGTTACTTAGCACGATAAAAATATTTCATCATTGTGTTTATGAAAGTTATCTTATATATCTATCTTATATATCTTATCTTTATATATATTTATAGACATATGAAATGTACCAAGTATATAATACTGTTTTTCTTATTCGATTGTTCAACAGTACCATTTTACATTTGAAATGTTTACCTAATATTTCCTTAATGTGCGGGTGTCATCATGGGTTCCCCTTAATAATAATTAAAAATAGAAAAGGAGTTACCAGTTGATGCCTCTATCGGTACCTAGGTATGTCTATATTTTTTGCTCCAGAATGTAATAATAATACCAGCAAGATAAGGCATCGATAGAATACATTAGCAGCTTTTTTAAATAACTAAGTAAACATATTAATTTAAAAGTACCATTCACAAAGAAAAACATTTAAAAGTGTCTCTCCTAAACAGGGTAATTAATCTTTTTTCCACAATAGACTTCATAATATTTCAAATATTTTTTAACCTTTTTTATTGATGTACCAAACTCACCTACCCCCCTACCCTTTTACCTCTACCCTTTTTATTGTTGTACGTTAACAAACTCAAAATCGTTTATTTCAAATAAACCATTTACAGGTACTTTTGAATTGTCAAAAGTACCTGTAAAAACGATATCAATTCTGTATCTACTTAAGTAAGTACATATAATTTGATAAGTTATCGTGGGTTTAAAAAACTCAACAGCATTTAGAAATGACAAAAAAACTTACGATCATTGAATTCTCCATTATTCTGGTTCATTTTTCACTTAATTAATTATCTCTTTTTTATCACACAAAATACACCGTTTACTGGTTGCCGTACGAGCTAAGTGATTATACTGAACTTTGTACAACGAAACTTCGATTTATAGATAAAACAATGTTAAATGCAGATAACAATGCTTGATAAGCATTGTTATCAGTATTTTAATCATATCTTTTTAGAATAGAGTCACCTTTCAGGCATATTGATATATATATATGTATGTTTAGGGACTTTTTATCAGATAAATACATTTATTGATCGTTATATTGCTGCGATGACTAAGCCCGTCACATACGTAGCTAAAATATATTATATTACTAGCAATTTGCCCGCGACTTCGTCCGTGTGAATTTTCTCTAACTTTCCCTAATTTTTTGATAATGCAATATAGCCTATAGCATTCAGGGATAACGTAGCTTCCTATTGGTGAAAGAATTTTTGGAATAGGATGAGTAGTTTCGGAGATTAACCCCTACATACAAACTTACAAACAAATTTTACCTCTTTATAATATTAGTATAGATAGCTAGCCACCACACACGGTAGCTATAATATAATAATATATTTCCGCCCTTATTATGTCTGCGATCGATGTTTGTTTCACATTTTTATTAAAATGCCTTGCTATATCTGTCACCATATTTTGGTGACGTAATAAAGATGTATAGTAGATTGTTATACAAGGACACACCTCGGACACTTCATACAAAACTTGCAAAATAATTACCTATTACTACTACAAAACCAAATGACGTCTGTACACGTGCAATTGTGTGCGTGAATTTTAGTAGGGTTGAATCAGTTGGATGTCGTGGCGTACAAAATGGCGCGAAAAGTGCAGCGCTTTGCGTCGGGCGAACCGAACGACGACGGAACTACCCGAACGTTTCGAGCATTATTATGAAGTGATCTTGTCCGAGCGGTCAATTATTTATTTCTAATAAATAAAATAAATGATATTTGATTATGAATACTCGGATTTGTAATGACATAAAAGTAATATTATAATATTTATTATGTAAAGAGGTTTATTTATTCATCAATAATGGTAAATTAAGGTACCTAATTACAAAATATGGAATTCACGATCGCCCTGCACCATTACGCGGCAACGCAATGGGGCGACGCGACAAAGTTAGTGCGTAGGGTACTACTTTTCAATTCCAAGAATGAATAGAACGTGAAAGAAAGGGACATAAGTACATAACAAAGACAATAAAGAGAGAGAGCAATATTAATAGCTGGTAATGTTGGGGTATGTTATTATTACGGAAGTTTTAATTGTATTATTATAAAACGACGATAACTTGGAAAATAAATGAATCATCGAGATTAAAACTAATAAATAAAACTTAAAACAAAATAAATCGCAAAATTGTGTGTTCGTGTCAGCAGTACCTACAGCGCTGTAGTTCTTACGATTTTGAGCGCCCTGGCTAAAGAGTCGGCGGTTAGCCCCTGTAAGTGCGGGGTGAGGGTGCGGTATCTGATATAGCGCGGGGAAGGGAGTGTCCCTTCTGTACGTAGTACTATTAAGTATTCTGTGACAAGGAGCTAAAATATTAAAATGCTATTTCACTACATACGACTATCTAACACCTACAATAAAAATATACAAGGACACAAATCTCATGATCATCACACAACTACACACGTACTGTACCTGCATACTCATACAAAAAATACTCACAAAAAGCATACATACACAAATAACATTCAAGAAGACACACCAGTTGCATAGTCGTAGCAGTCGTAGGCGAAACCATATTTTGTTTCCCAGAGTGCGAACCACCCAAGGTAAAAGAACCTTGACATATGAGGGAGTAAAAATGTATAATAAATTGCCCGAGGACATAAAGAGTGCAAATTCGTTCAACATATTTAAAGCAAAACTAAGAAAATACGTACTTGAAACCATCTTACCGAATTAACTAGTCACTAGTTTAATAATGCTTTTGGAGACAACAATATAATACAAGGTGTCTCAAAAGAAAGTTCACATTTAAATCTTTTTTTAAAAGAAAAGTCTTAGCTTTATTGAAAAAATGTTTATTTTATATTGAAGTACACTGTTTGGGAATTTATTTTTTAAAAATAACATCGTCCAAATGTAAACCGTTGCGCTCTCGGCCTTGCCTTTGTAAATCAGATGATTGAGCGCTTTCCAACGTTCACCAACATCTTGTTTTCCGATGAAGCCCATTTTCACCTGAATGGGCATGTAAACAAGCAAAATTGTTGTTACTGGAGTGCAACCAACCCAAAACAAAAACATCAGAAACCGCTACATTCACCCAAAGTCACCGTATGGGCAGCGATGAAATGGCAGCCATCACGGAGACTACCTGCCGAGCTGTCATAGGCAATTTTAGTGCCCGACTAAATGAATGCCGAGAGCGCAACAGTTTACATTTGGACAATGTTATTTTTAAAAAATAAATTCCCAAACAGTGTACTTCAATATAAAATAAACATTTTTTCAATAAAGCTAAGACTTTTCTTTTAAAAAAAGATTTAAATGTGAACTTTCTTTTGAGACACCCTGTACTACTACAACTTACCAGTATTGTGACATCGAAACCGCACTCTTTACGCTCCGAGCGGGTAGTTTTGTGCAGTTTTACAAATTGTAATTTTGTCGGAATACCCTTTAGATCAGTAAATCAGTCTACTAGGTACTTTTTAACATAATTTAAACTGTTTTAAATCATAATTGCAAAGTCTGATCGTCGTATGTATGATTAATTACTTAGAATTTAATCTGTTCTCAGTTAAGTGAAATGTAAATTTCTTTATGAGAATAAAGTCTTTAACCACAAAATGACCTATTATATACGAGGTAGTTTTACTCCCGAGCTTTAGCGAGGGAGTAAATAGAAACCGAGATTTAATGGGTTTTAGCGCCGTGTGTTACACTATACTTTTCACTACGATTGCGAGAAAATAAAACAATCCAATAAAATATGAAATATGTAGTTTATTTTATTAAAAATTAAATGTACAATTTGTACAATTCTGGATATTTAACGAGATGTTTTTTCCCGGTAACTTAATTTCAGTCCTCTGTGAAGATGAATGTTGAGTTGTGGGGTAAACGTGGGAGATACACGTAGTTCCAGGTTGGAGGGTCCCTCGTTCGGATGTTCTGGATAGAGAATCAGCTCAGTTGACTCATCTCTTGATGTCGATGGTCGTGGGCTAGTTGGGAGAATATTGATGCGTTCTGTGATACGCTAGGTGATATCGAATTTGTTTTGAATGGAGTTCTCGATATAGCCTGCCGGCACTTGATCGGATCTCCATCCACCGTGGCGTTTTAACGTTGTTATATTTGCACCAGAATCCGCCAAGAGAGTGGCGGATGTTCTTCGGAAACAGTGGCCAGTGTACTGTTCCGGATTAGGCAAATTTAGATAAGTGGCGATCTCTTTTGGCATGTTGCTTAATTTATTTTTGCCTATAACTTGCCTTGTGCATTTTCCGTTTTGATAGTTGAGAAAAAAATCTTGGCGTGCCCACTCCACTTGGCCGTAAGTCTTGGTAGGCTTTGACAATGTTTAGAAATTCTCCACTTATAACGAATTTCCTCTCCTTATTTGTCTTTGTATTAGGTAGATTTATGGCTTGAAGATGGGTATCAGTTTCGACATCTTCCACTGTTATGTTAGCCAGTTCTATCCCTCTGCAAGCACCGCTGATCCCAAAAATTAAAGCAACCTGTAAAACAAAAAATAAGTGTGTTAGAACTGTATTTTGGTCGGTACCTCTAACTAGCAATTTAGTTTGATGAAAATAATAGAAAACAAATGCAACTATAACCTACCTTTGTTGCTAAGTATTTTTCATTTGGTGCCTTATTTATGAAATTCTCGATATCTGTCCTCGTGAAAACTTTGGATTTCTTGGCCTTGTAGCACATTATGTATACATTATGTCTTATCTGTATGGTTGTTCGTAACATTGAATATGTGCTCCAAAGCGTTGAACTTTGATATTTTTTGGAAAGTTCATCGAAATACGTAAGAAAAACTCCTTCCGTAAGAGAATCCACTCGTTTTTCTGTCCTCCACTTCATAAACTTTTCGTAGGTATTTAAATAAATGCTTTGTGACCTTGACGGCAACAGATTGAAAATTATTTCTTTTCCTTTCTCTTCTATTTGTAAATTAGGGTCTCCATTCTCACTAGATGATGACATTATCACTATTGTAAAATTAATTACGGTCACTACCAATTCAATTTGCAATTAGAGAAAAATTATAAAGATTTCGCGCCAATGTCTTTTTTTTTGTTTCTTCTGTAGCCGCAACACATTGCATGCATTCTACCAGAGATCGCCGATTTTAGTTCCATTTTCAAAATTAAAATGAGGTTCTTTTTTTATGAAACAGTAATAAGTCGAATCTTTATTCATGATTATTCTACATATGATTAAAGACTTTTTCGTTTTTGTAGGCTCTTTGTCATATTTGACACACAAAAATTAAAAAAAAAACTTTTTCCTGGATGGAAAAAATTATGGTGGCTTAGGATGAAATGCTATTTTATCCCCGCTCTGGTATGCTACAATGACGCCCTTTTTGAGCAAGAGAAGTGAAAATTATATTATAGCTGCGTCTGTGGTCACTCAAAGATTACTACAGAAAATATAACATAATATACCTTGCTATGAATTATGTTAATATATATGTCGGAGATGGTTTTTAATCTCAATTATTATTGTGGGTAGTCAACTAAATTTGTTATGATTTGTTTCTCTTATTATCAATTTAAGTGATTTTATTATCAATTATTGTCTATTAATTCGAAACATGATTTAGGTATCGAGTACTCACTGTAGGTATGTACACTGATTTGTGGTTACTTTATTTCGATAATTGTTATCGATGGTTTTATTCAAAACAATTGTTGACACGTTACTTTGAATGTAAAACGAATTACTTTATGAAATCACTATTGTTTATTCATGTCAATTATTATTGTGTTATTTGATTACAGATCTTATTAGATTCAGCACATTTTAGTGTTTTGTATCAAGTAAACGCGTGACGCACTTCCGTGTGCATGGACAGACTTGTTAAGGTGAGGTTGCAAGGTGGGGGGCATCGCCTTATAAAAGAGCGTGCACTCCGTAAGTATGGCAGTCGATCCTCGGATTCGACTCAGTAAAGAGTTCCTACTCCCGACAATACTGTCGGTTTACCTGGTACAGCGCTGCTGTATATTCACATAGCTGTATAGGCTTGGTGCTAGCGAGCGATACACTTTGTATTTGGGTGGCTTATGCTACTGTACGAACTATAAACCTTAAGGGTTTGTTCGTTTATCATTGGGTGGCTTAGGCTGCTGTACGAACTGTAAACCTTAAGGGTTTGTTCGTTTATCATTGGGTGGCTTAGGCTGCTGTACGAACTGTATACCTTAAGGGTTTGTTCGTTTATCATTGGGTGGCTTGGCCACTGTACGAACTGTGGGACCTTAATGGTCTGTTCGATTAACTGTATTGTTGCTGTACCTTTAACTTACTTTATTCTTGTTACTGATTACCATTTGCATTGTGTTTTCTTTACTAATAGTGTGTAATTGTTTTTACAGGTCTTGTTTATCCCTAATGAGTTAATGGGAACGCCCATACTCCTGACGATGTACTATACCGCTCGGCACTCCTCCTCGATCGCACCTGACGATCCGACATATATTATAACTACGTATGTAACGCGCTTAATATAACAATATAAAAAATTACCAATAGCTCTTTGGGAAATACAAAATTCTACGAATTTGTGAAAGGAACTTAAAAGGTTATTTATCTATTTGCTTACAACATAATTTTATCTTCTCCGTCTATTATTTCCTTACAATTTTTTTGTTTCGAATTTTGTATGTCATAGAATTTACGGACCTGTGTGGACACAAAACACCAATTACTTCTGATCAATTTAATAACATGTTTTTAGATGCCCTAGGACACCCTTGAAAAGAACCGTGAAAAAACCAGAGTTGAACCGTCTGAGATCGAAAAAATACATTTTGAGGTAATATCTCTTTCGCTGGATTTTTTCTGGCAGTACGAGCAAAAGTTAATGTCTTGCAGTAAGATAAATACAATTAACTATATTATTTTACGACACAAGTTTCACACAAGGGTTTAAATTCGATGTGTTGATAAAATTTGCATCAAAAATGTTTCAGGTGAAAAAGGACCATTGTATCGATCTGTAAGATAAAATAAAACTTACTCTTCAAGTGGTACACCTCAGATTATAAAACATGCGGCAGATAGACCGGACGGAACAAAAATGTGAAGCATATTTTTAGGCTGCGTTTCCACCAAAGATGTGTGGTAGATGAGCGGTGCGAGGATGCGTAGCGAGGCTGTGGAACGATGTGAGTGTTTCCACCAGAGATGTGCGAGGTAGATGAGCGGTGCGAGAATGCGTAGCGAGGCTGTGGAACGATGTGAGTGTTTCCACCAGAGATGTGCTAGGCAGCTGAGTGGTGCGAAGATGCGTAGCGACGCTGTGAAACGGTGCGCAGATGAGCGGTGCGAGTATGTAGCGGGCTCTTTTCAGATGCGAGCGATTCCACTGATTAGTAGTTTCTCGTTTGCGTCCATCCTTTGCACACATCCTTCGCGCACATCTCTGGCACACATCCCTCGCACACATCCCTCGCACACATCCCTCACACACATCCCTCGCACATATCCCTTGCTTGTTTTGTATATACTATAAAAACCTCGCTCTGCTAAACCGTTTCCACCAGAGCTGCGCTAAGCGAAGCTACGTAAATAAAGTGATTCTATTGGTTCTTAACAAACACATTTATCGTTACGCATCCTCGCTCATCTCCGGTGGAAACGCAGCTTCAGACGGGTGTGAGTGACAGCACTGTAAGAACACGTTGCCTCTGTGTGCGTGTACGGTTGCCAGGATAATGACAAAATTACCCATAATATTTCATTATATGTGTTGCAGTCAAAACTCTTAAAAAAGTACCTAGCAAAGTCAGTCAAATGTAGTTTGAACTGTATGCTTTAGACAATACAATATCAGTTAAATGTAGTTTTGACTAACTTATTCCGTCAAAAGTGCTTTTGACTGGTTATATCAGTCAAAACTCTTAAAAAGTTGAACTGATACTCATTTTGTCTATTTTCGTGCTTTTGAACCGGAAGAAGACGGTCGACGTTAGGGGTACCCCGAGATTTGATTTGGTTAGGTTCCTTTAAACCCAGCAGACAGAAATAGTCTTCTTCATTTATTTTTAATATTATGTATTTCAGAAGAAGACGGTCGATGTCTAGCCGACGGTTTTGATGTCAATTTTTTCAGTGTACTTCTTCTTTGTATCAAACTTTCTTAATAAACGATTTCACATTTAATAAATATCTTTATTTACATTCTAACTAGTTAATACTGCTTTCTACTGATGCTTTAGCAGTTAAAACTAGTTTTGACTAAGAGCGTCAGTTAAAACCACTTTTAACCGCAAACAGTCAAAAGCACTATTAACCACTTTTGACCAACCTGTTCAGACAAAACTACTTTTGACTGATTTTGCTAGTTAAAAGTACTTTTGACTGGTTAAAGTTTTGATTGCAACATATGTATTTTAAAATAAATACAATTTATTGTCTCAGAAAAATGCAGACAAGAGTTATACATACATTGTTGAGACAGATTGTATAAATTTATTACAGGTTACAAAACAATTTGTTACAAAACAGAAGATGTTGATTTTAAAATGATGGAACTATATCGGAACATAACAAATTTATGTTTAGGTGTATGTGAGTGTGTGTGCGATTAACCGCTAAAATGAAAACATTTTATTCAAAAATTTTAACAAAAAGTAATTTTATTATTGTTACATATAAACTCAAAAGTATGAAAAATCTGAAAAAGAATAATTAACCTCCCTTAGACTTAGCCACTGTACCCAAGTACACCCCCCGGTGTACTTGGGTACAGTGGCTTAATGCAGGTGAAAATTTTCGAAGCATTGTTTTTCGACACATACTATTTTGAGACACTGTTTGCAATGCCAGCGAACTCTAGCGTGAAATATAAAGCTTCGTAATGGTTTTTCAAGCTTCTAAGAATTTATATAATTATATTCTAAGCTGTTTTGAGGCAAGCCTCGGATCAATGAAGACGAAGGTAAAGTTTTATGTTGTGTTTTCTGGAGTAAGTAAAACCTCGCAAAGGTGCGTCATACAGTAGCTGGTCTTTGGAAACGTCATATCTACCATGTAGGCCCACCGCTACTTTTTCCGTGACCAATTGTTTTGATTGGCTTATAAATAAGAGTTTGTAATTTTATTATCAAGCTAAAAACTTATTCACCAACTATTTGTACTGAGATGAGAACTTTAAGCTGTTCTTTTGCCACTCCCTGCCTGTCTGACACTCCTATTGTTTCTGAACGGTTGAAGAGTATTATGATGAACGCTTTCTCCATATTAGCTGATCTGGTGCCTGGTAACTTCACTTTGCCTATTTGGCCTAAGGTAGATGTAGAAATCATCATTTGGATAGTGTCCTCGTCATCCCTAAATACCTCAATATTATATCACGCAGTAAAGAAGCAGTAATCATGCCCTCTTCATGAAGAAGGTGCCGCCTTCTTCATTTGTCACGACGCTAGGTTCTGGCGGTTTGACTGCAAAGTCGTAATCGACGTCACTATCACTATCCTCTAAAAAGGCATCAACTGCTTTCTCTAAAACTTTGTAATGTTTAGAAATATTAAAACATTTCAATTCATTACAAGAAAAAATTGAAAAGTAGAGCAATAATTGTTATATGGATTCGGCTGCTGTACCTAACTGAGAGTACAGCAGTGTTTCAAGCACGATTTTCTTGTGAACATAACTTGCAAATCACTTTATCATTTATTTTATAAATAAGGATCTATCCAATGAAAAAACATACATAAAACTAATATTGGACTTCTGAAATCCCTGAAACATAATATAATTATGTTCTTATCTGCACAGTCTGTTAACCTATAAAGTTAGAATTTCTAAGTGACCAGAAGAAGAGAGATAGAGTTACTAAGTGATATTATTTTAGCGCACTATCGTCTGTCTCCTAATAAATAAAAATAAAAAAAAAACAAATGTCGCTTTTAAAATTCTATAACTACCCTCTATGTTTTTGCTGTACCCAATTAGGTACAGTGGCGGTAATAAGTCTTGTGATTAAAGACAGTCAAAAATAGTTTTGACCGGTTAAAAGTTTTGACTGTAACAACATACATAAATAAAATGGAAACACTTACTATACCGGTATCATTAATTGTTTTATTACTTGTTGTACAAAATGTAAGTACTTGCTTAAAACGATATTAACAAACGGAACGAAATCTAGAATTATTTATTAATATCGATTAAAAATATAACTCTACTAGCTTTTACTGATGTCGGTTATCGCGAATTCAGACGAAGTCGCAGATTAAACAGTAGCCTATGTCCTTCCCCGGTGCAAGCTATATTGATACCAAATTTCATCAAATCGGTGTAGCGTTACATCGTGATAGTGTATCAGACATAGTTACTTTCGCATTTATAATATTAGTATAATAATAATTAATTAATTAATTATTTAATTAATTATTATTTGTTTTTTGAACGTAATAATTCATACTTTTACCTATTATAAATGCGAAAGTAAGTAAGTCTGTCTGTACGTTAAAGAAAGGCAACAAAATCATTCAGAAAAATATGTGGAAATATGAGTTGAGCGTGGGCGTGGAATATCTGAGATTCAGGAGCGAAGCTACCTGGAAACGTTATCGGTATCGAAATTTCGAGCGTCGTTGCGTGATTAATAACGGTTTAATCACGCTCAACTCATACTTCCACATATTTTCTGAATGGTTTTGTTGCCTTTCTTTTTATATAATTTCTCCATTGTTCTAAGGGCCATAAACCGTTAAACCCTCAATCTGTAACGGTTCTCCTGTAACGTTATTATGAGAGGAGATATAACGTAACTGAATAATAACGTAGGTAACTTTAAATATTGTTTTATGAAATAGATTTTATATAACGTTACTTTAAGTTTACGGTTTTAGTATCGTTAAAAATGTTGGAACGTTATGTGAAAACATTAAGTACCTATAACGGTACGAAATTCTATTGATTTTCAAGTCCCTGATACCAACCAAAAAGCGCGATAGAACACTATAATCGTGATAAATGTTTTTGTAAATTGATATTCCTGTATCCTATAATTATTTCCTAACTTAGGTGGTAATTGTTTCTATATAAACTAGCAACACCTAATGAGTTATGTGTTCTAAGATGTCATTAACAATAATAACGTAAAATAGGTATTTTCCAAACTAACAAATTATCAATATTTACCTATGAAGAGATACTCCTCCTTCTTTTATTCATTTTTGGGAACAGTTTTTACAATGTTTAAAAACACAAGACGATATTATTCTCAAAAATATTGAAATAATGTGTGACGTACACACAGCGTCATCAACTGCTTACCCCCGTAAGCAGTTGATGACGCTGTCTGTACTAACGATGCGGTGTTTCGTGCTTTACTGACTCGAGATTGAATTCGCTTTTGAATTTGTATTTGCTTTGGTGGCTTCACCTGCAGTATTCCGCGCGGTCTATCTGCCTTTTGTTTTACAATCTGAGTAGTACACCATCAAGGAAATTCATTGACTGTGGCAAGCAAACTGATTAGCAATATTTCCTTATGATAATTCAGTTCTACAATTCAATCCTTTTTTCAGGCGTTGAATCAATGAGCGAGATTTTTAAAAGTGTTCTTTTTATTTTATTCAGTTTTGTAAACTTCGTTTCTTTGTTTCAAATATATTATACGCACATTAAAACACACACACACACAACCACTTTACTCATTTAAAACCGACTAAATAAAAGAGTGTCTCAATTACCTAACCCTGATTGTCTTTTAACTTCGTAAACTTAGTTTTAAGAAACTCGATTCTCATTTTGGAGATCCCAGCGATGAATTTAGCTAGTCCGTATACCTTCATGAGTAATATTACTTTATCTATTCTGAAAATTTCAGACTTACTAAAATGTCAACTTCGGAACGGATTAGATTATAAAACTACGCAGTAACAGTAAATTACATGTGAATTTATGTGCATACAAATGTCCACAACACAATACTGATTCAATCATTCTTAATAATCTAAAAAATATTATTTTGTACTATACCAAGAAAAAGACAGGAAGCTCAAAGGGCATCAAAAACGTTGTCCCCACCGCTGTCAACGGGACACATGCCCAACAGGCTGGCAGCATTGCCACGTTGTAGGTATGGCAATGCTGATTCATTGACCCAAGAATAGACCAGCCTTAGGGTCACATGAAGAGTCAACCAGCCGCTTGGCGATGTCCCGAAAAACAATATGGGCACACGAACGTGGAGTTCCCACCCCAAAAGGCAAATATATTTGCGCCGTTTGAGGTTTTCGGCACCTGCAGCAGTCGCCCCAGCACAAAACGTCGTGCTAAGTAAATGAGATGGCGCAAGGGTATCGACACATGTTGCGTCCCACACCAAAGGCCTACCCAACTTCCAAGGTATTATGGTCATCCCATCAGTTCTCTTCCCATCGTCGCGTTTATTTATCAATAATTTAAACAACTTCTCAATCCTAAGAAGGTGCATTAACCGCTACTTATGCCGTTCGAAATGAGGATACTATCTGGACTAAGAATAATGTCCTGAGAACGTCCAACACCAGGAAATTCCCGACCACTATAATTCAGTCAATGCTAATACATTGCTTATATCGTTTGGATACTTTGTGAATGTTTTACGGCATCACTGCTCATCCCGCCTGAAACCAGTTTATCCAGCAAAATGGGTTAAGATACAGTACCTATCAAATAGTTTGGAAGGGTAATATATATTTTTTAATCTTTCGATTCTTTTTCTGAAGTAGTCTATTAAATCTTTATTGACATCTTCAGTGAACTTTCAATTACTAACTCTCTAAAAAGAGATACATTTGTATGTTTTAAATTTAATCAAAAGGCCATTAAATAAAACAAAACACATATTTTACAGATGATTTTTTAATATTATTAGATTTTATTTATTTTGATCATTTATTTGCAAAAACATAACGTAATCTTAACAATTTTATCAATCATTTACATCAGCGTCCAGTTCTCTCTTGACATAAGTCATAAGTCATTGGACATCACATTTATTTATAAAAGTATATATAAATAGATAATTACAGTAGTTACATGTACTGTAAATAGTTTAAATTTTAACCAGAATGCGTATATCCCAACGCGTGAGTAACACTATATAAACATAAAAACCTAAACAACACTCTAATTGTGAAAACGGCGATGGTTTCGTGATCAAATAAAGATAATAAAAATCATTTAATTGCATTAATTTCTAATCAAACTAAACATTACGAATTTTTCATAAAAAAAAACTGATTACTAATTCCAATTAAAATAATTCAGTAGGTACACATTAAACGAAGAATACTTCCTATGTGATGTAGCCGACAAGTTGTTTTAGTATATAGTAATTATGTACTAATATAAGATTCAATAATTTAAAACGCTCATTGATTGAATAAACGTTCACAGATAGATATTGGGACTACCTACCTCAAATCTTTAAGCTCGATGTGGAAAATTTCATTCATGGGTCAACCATGTAATTGTATTATAATATATTGTACCCATTATCGATATAACCACCCATTTCAATCATAAGGTTTTAGTTGGTGTAGCTGCCGATGTAAGCGTTGCAGTTTGAACAGTAGTGGTCTGCGTTCTGGCAGCTGTCGATACAGTAGGGTAGACACACACAAGGGAAAAATCTAAAAAAAAAAAAAAAATTGTTAACAAAACGAAATAGAAATATAATTTAGAGCAAAAACGTAGAACTTAAAAAAAATGTAAAATAAATAAATAAACTTTTGGAAAGGATGTTCTAACCCAGTCGCGGGAAAAGGACAAGCCAATATAATATGACTATCATCAGAATCTTACTGCCCTTGTCTTATGTTACTTGGTATCGGCCCAAACACGTTTTCTTCTTCCATTCTATCCTGCCATCTATCTTGCTAACACAGACTCCCCTTTCTTTCACATCATTCTTCACTCAATTCATCCCACTTTTTTTTACCTTCCTCTCCCTCTCCATCCAACCACATTTATAGACTATATGGATAAAAAGTAGAACGAACGAAGTGTAGTACTTACACTAAACAAAGCAAGATAGCAAACAAATGGGTTTTCGTAGAAGACTTCAATTCAACTCTAGTGACTATCTGTTGACGGCAGGATGGGCAGACTATTGTAGATGGTTTGGCACCCATCTGATTCCCCATAACCACGGGGACTACATTCGCATGGTACACAACTCCGGGTTGTGTGGTCGTGACTGGAGGAGGACCTGAGTATGCTGGAGGCATACCTTGCGCTGAAATTAAGAATAGGAGGTTTTACTTCAAAACACAATTTATTTAAATTAATAACACTTTATACCTTGCAAACGCGATTAATTCACATTTAACTGTAAAATTAGATTGTCAGTTGCTTTGAAATCAATTACATAGTTAATCAAGATAGTAGAGTGACAGTTGTCACGGCACCCTCCTCATCTGACAAGCCTTTTCTCTACTATGTTGGGGTCGGCTTCCAGCCTATCCGGATGCAGCCAAATACCTGTGTTTTACATGGAGCGACTATCTGACCTCCACAACCCAGTCACTGGGTATCACGATACCTTTTGGAAAACTGGTTGTCAGATTTTATTGGTTTTGTTTACCCATAACAACTGTCAAAGATCTACGAATGGCTTTATATGCTTTCCGAGGCACAGGGGGGTCTCAGTATGAAATAAATGGGCACCCATCGACGGATTGACCGCGGCAAGCGTAACATAACCATGACCAATCGGGTTTTACTTAGCCACGAGTCCATCCGCTACGTCACAGCACATAAATACAGACAGCTCATAAAAAGTGTGTGCTTTGTGATTAAATTGCTAAAGCTATTGTTAACTGCTTGCGAAGTTTTATAACTACGCACAAATTATAGCATCTACGTGGCGCAAATAGCCTGCTTCGTCACCTGCTGATAAATTTCATTTACTTATCTGCATAGATTACAGTACTATGCATTATAATATTTTACTTGAACTTGAAATAATTTGTATTTTACAGATCCGACAGGAAATTGATACGGTTTTACGGAAAAAAATCTATGGAAAGAACTAAGTATAGTTTCAAAATTAAATAATAGTAAAAATTGTGATCCTATCATAAAGACAAAAAACATAAGAAACATACTAGTAGATAGGTTACATTAAATATTCACACCCTTAAACACGTACGTACTTTCAGGTTTATATTTAAAGCATTTCATAAAAAAAAAATTTTTTTTTCAAATGGAATTGTAAGAATTCTACATATAAATCAATAAGATGAAATTGAAGCTGTTGTTATACACTCACTGAGAATTTGTTCCAGAAAAATCTTCTTTCCCAATACACTAGTATTTCCATAAGTTTACTAAGGTTTTATTTTAACATAAAATCAAAACTTTTTCAGGATACCTACTAAAGTTCTTATAATTAATGTAGGTAAGTACTAACACAAAAATATTGAATACACGTATTATCTTGTAATGCAGGAAAGAAACTACGTAGGTATGTAGTGAAAATAATATAAAACCCTATTGATAGAGAGAACGCAAAACTTTCATTTCTATACAATCACAAACTCATAAACGTTATAAAAAAAATGATAAGAAGTAAAAAACAAACTTACAATATTGGTTGTCTTGAGCCATTTTACTCATTTACTTTAGTTTTACTTTTTTTATCACTAAATTCACGTTTTACAATAAACTTGTTTCAGTATGATGGAGGTAATTGTACTAACCTTTGTTCAACGATCTGCCCATTTATAGATTAAAAATACATTAAACATAGATAACGATACTAGATTATCATTTTTATTATCAAACTTTTAAGCCGTTTTTTAGTAATATGTATGATTAGTCACCTACAGGAATTTAGGCTGAGCAATTTTTGAATCTTTTGTAAAAGGTCGACTTTGAGTCTTACTAAAAAAAACCCCTGTACATTAAGTAATCACTGTTGTTATGTAAGAGTAAAATATTTTTGAAAACCTATCATTATTACTTGTTAGTACGAGAATGATTTTTAACGCGAAACTGGGCAAACGAGACGGTGATGAGCTGCATGTGGAGCAATTTGGGTTTGGACGTCGGAATCGCCGGGGTCACCAACTGGCTAGTTTTATGGAGAAGGAGGACCTCTATATGATGAACTCCTTCTTCAGAAAGCGTGAGCACAGAAAGTGGACCTGGCAGAGCCCTGATGGTGCAACTAAAAATGAGATTGACTTCATCATGTCAACCAAGAAGCAAATGTTCAATGATGTCTCTGTGATCAATTCGGTGAAAACCGGGAGCGATCATCGCATGGTAAGAGGCACATTGAACATCAATATAAAGCTTGAAAGGTCTCGACTGATGAAGTCTACGCTCCGTCCAGCACAGGTTCAGATTCAAAACCCCGAGAGCTTTCAGCTCGAACTCCAGAATCGTTTCGAGTGCCTAGGAAGCTCAGTGGACGAATACAACGACGAGTTCGTGGAAACTGTCCATACGACTGGGTCTAAGTTCTTCAAGACACGTCGTGCAGATAAGAACAAAAAACTCTCTGATCGTAGTCTCAAGCTCATGAAGGAGCGGCGTGAGATGATCTTGCAGTCTTCAGATGAGGCGTGGAAATACCGGCAGTTAAATAGACAGATCTCTAAATCCTTGAAGAGCGACCTCCGCCGCTTTAATACCGAACGTATTAAAGACGCAATTGAGAAGAATAAAGGCTCCAAGGTATTTGCAAGGGATCTGGCTATTGGGCAGAGCCAGCTCACGAAACTGAAGACCGACGATGGCAGGATTGTGTCCGCCAAACCGGAGCTTCTGAGGGAGATCGAGAGATTCTATGGGCAGTTGTACACGTCAACCAGTAAACCCATTGTAGATCTAGCGAACGACCCAAGAGCTAGACTAACCCGACACTATACCGAAGACATCCCGGACGTCAGCCTGTACGAGATTAGGATGGCTCTGAAACAGCTTAAAAACAACAAGGCACCGGGTGATGATGGAATTACGGCCGAACTCCTGAAGGCGGGTGGAAAACCGGTACTTAAGGCCCTTCAGAAGCTGTTTGATTCCGTCATACTCGAGGGAAAAACGCCACAGGCATGGTGCAGAGGTGTGGTGGTACTCTTCTTCAAAAAGGGCGACAATGCTCGGTTGAAGAACTATAGGCCCATCTCACTTCTGAGCCATGTCTACAAGTTGTTTTCAAGAGTCATCACGAATCGTCTCGCGCGCAGGTTTGACGACTTCCAGCCTCCCGAACAAGCCGGTTTCCGAAAAGGCTTTAGCACCGTAGACCACATACATACGCTGCGGCAGGTTATACAGAAGACCGAAGAGTATAACCTGCCTCTCTGTTTAGCGTTTGTGGACTACGAGAAAGCATTTGATTCGATCGAGACTTGGGCTGTACTGCAGTCTCTCCAACGGTGCCAAATCGACTATCGGTATATCGAGGTGTTGAAGTGTCTATACAGAAACGCCACCATGTCAGTCCGACTTCAGGACCAGACCTCGGAACCTATCCTTCTGCAGCGAGGTGTGAGACAGGGAGACGTCATATCTCCGAAACTGTTCACCGCTGCATTGGAGGATGTCTTCAAGTTTCTGGACTGGAGCGGGCTAGGCATCAACGTCAATGGCAAGTACATCTCTCACCTTCGGTTTGCCGACGATATAGTGGTCATGGCTGAGACCATGGAGGACCTCAGTACAATGCTCGGTGACCTCAGTAGAGCTTCCGAAAGAGTGGGTCTTAAAATGAACATGGACAAAACCAAGGTCATGTTGAATGCCCATGTAACACCCACTCCTATCAAGATCGGAGACTCTACACTCGAAGTTGTAGACGATTATGTCTACCTGGGACAAACGGTCCAGTTAGGTAGGTCTAACTTCGAGAAAGAGGTCAATCGTCGAATCCGACTCGGCTGGGCAGCGTTCGGGAAGTTGCGTGGTATCTTCTCGTCCAACTTACCGCAGTGTCTCAAGACGAAAGTCTATGACCAGTGTGTGTTGCCAGTGATTACATACGGGACCGAAACGTGGTCGCTCACAATGGGCCTCATCAGAAGGCTTAAAGTCACCCAAAGGGCAATGGAGAGGGCTATGCTCGGAGTTTCCTTGCGTGATAAAATCAGAAATGAGGATATCCGCAAGAGAACCAAGGTTACCGACGTAGCCCGAAGAATTGCCAAACTTAAGTGGCAGTGGGCAGGGCACATTGCTCGCAGAACAGATGGCCGATGGGGTCGAAAAGTTCTAGAGTGGCGACCGCGAACCGGAAGACGTTGCGTTGGAAGGCCACCCACTAGGTGGACCGATGACCTGGTAAAGGTTGCGGGGATCCGCTGGATGCGAGTCGCACGGGACCGGTCAATGTGGCGCCACTTGGGGGAGGCCTATGTCCAGCAGTGGACGTCTTTCGGCTGAAATGATGATGATGATGATGATGACGAGAATGATTATTGTGAGTGTATAAATTCTGGATTATGTGGTACCTACAAGGATATGACAAGTTTTTATTGCCTACTGCGTTTATCAATATGTAAATAAATGATAATTTATTTATATGTAAGTAGACTGACGTAGGCTTCACTCAGCTAGTTCGTTGTTTTTTTTATTTATAGCCACAACAATAATGTATCTTGTATCGTAGGTTGCTTTTACGGAGAGAGGTGAAATTCACCCCTCTTCGCTCGACGCTCGCCGCGCACGGACGTGTCGTCTCTTCGCTCCACGCTCTGCCGCTAAGCTCGTCACCTACTCTCGCTGCGCCCGCCGTAACGATTCCTGTAGTCAGCAAACTACAACAAATTGATTCAAAAGTTGCCTTTTTCAAGGCGACGACTGCAATTCCTATTCCTTTAACCCGCGTTTGTTGTGTAGCTTCACTAGGCCCCTTCAGGGCAAAACCACAGTTTCGTGGTCCTCAGTGGATACCTTACGGTGCCAACGAAGCCGAAGGGGCGTTGCCCCAATCACACTCGCCAAACCCCTTCAGGGCGAGGCAGTCAATTGGAGTTGGAGTTGGGAGCTAGTGTTTCGGCCTTGGGAGGTCTCCTAGTTGAACCTAGTCTCTGGTTTCTTTCCACAGCTTCACACTAGACTGGCTAGGGCCCCGTTCGCACAATAAGACTGGCGATGGGTTTACAAGCTTAGGGCTCACCAATAGGTACCTACTCACCTCCCTGTCTACACCCGACAGGGAGGGTTACATATCCCCGGGCCACTCCACCCGGGGAGTTAGGGTTAGGCGTTAGGTTTAAATTTAGGCTTCCCTGAGTGTTAAATCTCTTACCATTCCCTCCCTGAATTAATATTCTCACCGACCATGTCGGACGCCGAAATAGCGGCGTTCGTTTTTATTTAGCGACCCCGTTTTTAAAGCCAATTTTGAAAAATGGCAACAGCTCTCCGCGTCCCGTAACTGTCGAAAGCGTCACTAACTTTAGCGACGTCTTAGATAGCCCGCAATCCCCTGATTCCGCCGACAAAGCCATTCCTGTGGCGACATCCTCCATGTCAACACAAAAGATACCGTCCCTATTATCTATCAAGACAACAAGCCCGTTCGCGGAAACCATTATTTCCGATCCCATTGTTTCCGTCCCCCATTGAATCCCTCTCTGCCCCCGCGTCCTCTGACGACGACTACCAACTTGTCGGTCACATAGGCAAGAAAAAGAAGGGTAAGAGTCCCTTCCAGGCCACCAAGGCTAAGAAAGCCGTAGCCGCGCCCCCTCCCCCGCCCTCACGGTTTCGGCCCCCTCTATCTCAGCTACCTCTCGTCCAGAGGGCAGCCGTCCCGCTAGTCCCAGGTCCACTGCAGCCCCCAATCCTTCTGTTTCCAAAAAGAAATAACCCGCCCCGCCTCCCTTGTTCACCCAAGACAAGGCGAAGTAGACCGACGTGTCCAAAATGTGTAATGATCATAAGATCAAATACACTAACGAGCGCTCGGCCCGACAGGGTATCAAAGTACAAGTTCCCACGGTGAACGACCACAGGGAACTTACCTCCTTTTTGAAAGTGAGGAACATTTCGTTCCACACTTACTCCCTCCCAGAGGACAAACCCACCCGTGTGGTAATCCGATGCGTCCCCAAAGAAATCTCAACGGAAGAGATCCTCGCCGACCTTCAGTCGCAAAAAGTTCCCGTATCCGCTGTGCATCGTTTGCACAAAGCACAACGCACGTAGCACGACTTTATGGTCACGCTCAACGCAATTGCTATGCGACCTGATGTGTCAAGTGTCTGGGTGACCACGCAACTGCTGATTGTCCCCGCCCTAAAGACCGCAATTTATGCACAGAACCTCCCAACCGTGTGCTATGCGGCTAATCCAGTCACCCCGCCAACTACCGCGGCTGCCCCAAAGCCCCAAAATCCTCGTCTCCCAAATTGACCAAGCGTGCGAACGCTCGTCAACAAAGGGAAAACCCCTCTGTTAAGATTCCCTCCTCAGAGATGCCCGAGCGTCTCAGCACTCAGAGGCCCTCCCCATGGAACTCGCTTAACCACCAGAAAGCGTTCCCTGCATTGAGGCCCTCCCAACCTTTGCCCATGCCAGCGCTCGATGGATTCGCCAGACTCCGCGTCGAACCTAGCCTCCGCGACCACGCCCCCCCCCCCCTCCTAAGGTCACCCCCGCTGTTCCGTAGACGAAGTCATCAACCTCGCCTACCAAATTTACCGCAACCCCGCTTCTGAAGCTATGACTAGGGATATTCTCGCGTGCAAACCCAATATTAGCGACATTCTTGAAGTGTTCAAAGCGTATCCGGAGATTACGAAAGCCCTAAATAAACTTGACCTTAACTAATCCAATGGATAAGGAAAACTCAAACTCAAATTCAAACTCAAAATCATTCATTTCAATCAAATCATTTACAGGTACTTTTGAATTGGCAGAGTCAGTCAGTCAGAAAGTTGAAGCTAGTTGCTCATTCCAAACAGTAGGTTTCTATGGAGAAGAACGAGCAAGAAACTCCATGAATACTCTTTTAAAATCATAAATATTTTTCAAATTTAGGTAACATCATTCATGTTGAATCTAAGGGTACAATGTGAGAACAATGTAACAAGTCTTGCATGTTAAAAGAGGTCTAAAGAAAAATATAGTCATAATAACAATTCAAACCAAAGTTTAAAATAACCGAGGCAGCTATATAAGAGATGACCAGTCCCAACTGACGGCGTCCGTTCACGAACATGAAGCATGGGTCGGCACCATTTAGCTCAACCATTTTGAAGGGAACCGAATGATCCAACACATGCGCCACCGTCAGCGAGACATTCAAGTGAGCATGACTCTCCCAACCGCCAGGGCATATTCAAGTCAAATGAGAGGTATACCTCGTAAATGGTAGCTTAAAGAACATAGTGCTCACATGTATGTGCTACGAATAATTATGTAATATAAACACATTGAGTTTATACAATGCAAAGATAATGTAGATCTACATCCAAAAATAGTTAAAATGCTACTAATCAATTAATCTATGAACCCTTATGGCTGTGGAGGTAGACCAGCATCCAGCCAAGCATTTTTATCAGTGATGTAATCACTCAATTTATAATATGCTCGGCTGCATAGTGTGCGTGTAACGTGTAGCAGCGTGTAAACAGTACCCCATGAAAGACGAATCTACTTTAGCCAGTCTGAAACCTGGTTGAACCTAGACACTAGAACCTAGTTGGTCCCTATTTCTAGTATTATAATTATGTCTGTCACCTCTTTTATCAAAAAGATACAGATATTTTCTAGCATACGTGATGTTTTCATAGATGTATTGACAAGGCACCGTCGTTATGTTAATTTCGTTAATTAATTTTGGAAAGGCCGTGTACTAACAAACCCCGATCCCTTAAGTTAGGCTTCTTTAACGCCAATGGCATTATTAACCAACATGATGAGATCGCCACTTTCCTCCGCGACCATCAACTTGATATCCTCCTTATACAGGAGACCTTTTTCAAGCCCTATCATCGTAACCCGAATATTGCCAACTACCGCATCGTTCGCAACGACAGGTCTCGTTGTCACAGGGGCGGTACCCTAATATATTATAGAAAGGCTCTGTACTGCATTCCTATGGACCCTCCTCCCCTCTCTCGCCTCGAGGTCTCTGTCTGTTGGCTCGGCATGATCGGTCATCAGCCGTTAACTATTATATCAGCATACGTTCCTCCCTCACCATCGGAGGATGTTCCTATCCTCCTCAAGGATGACCTCTCTGCTTTTCTTGGCCTGGGTGACTCGGTCTTACTGGCGGGCGATCTCAATGCCAAACATCCCTCCTGGAATAGTAACCGGACCTCTACCAGAGGTTGGATCGTGTTTAACCTCTGTTCACAACTTATCTTCGACGTCATCACCCCGATGACTCCCACTCATTTCCCTCACGATCCCAACCATCTTCCCGACATCCTCGAAATATCAAGGATGTCGGGAAGATGGTAGGGATCGCGCTGCTTAAGAATGTGAACCTACGTTTGCAATCTATAGAGACGCTACACGAGCTTAATTCCGACCATCGTCCAGTGATATTAGATCTAGCTCCCCGTTCAGGTCTCTCTGACCCTAGTCAGCCCTCTCCGACCCAAATTGTAACTGACTGGAGGAAAGTAAGCGAAAGCCTACAATCCACCACGTTGCCCCACTTGGACTATCCCCGACCAAGGTAATGGCACCAATCATGAATTGAGGAACTATGCATACCTCGCTCATTTGTGTCTCCATTTGGGTTCGCCATTTCTGAAGAGTACACGAGGAACTATTTTGTCTCGTTCCCAAAAGAAAATCGCACAATATCACTTCAACAAATTATTACGAAAACATGCATTACTTTTCTTGAATAAACAAATACCTACTTGAGCTATATTCGTGCTGATAACGATTTGTTGTAATTTTGTATTTAAGAAAAGAAAAGACGAGTTTCATCAGGTTTGTTATAAAAGTATAGGTAACCTAGTTACAAATAATTAGTAGAATTTTGAATACAGTTTATGGACAGTATAAAGTCAGTATTATTAAAACAGTTTAACTCACGCGTTTTAAAATAATTGTTCGGTGGTGGGTTGCCGTTTCTTTGCCAATCATGCCCTGTAATGGTTTTGGAGTAAAGTGTTGAACCCCGCTCATGGGTTTCGTACCCGAATTTTGTGGTGGATTATTTCGGTGTTACTCTGAGGATGGTAGTTTGGTAATGGTGCATGGAATATTTGTTGTCGAGTAGGAAAAGATCCTGGAAGGACTTGGGGGAGGCCTTTGCCCAGCAGTGGGACAGCACAAGCTAAATAAAAAAAATAAAAAATAAAGGCATGCGATTTTGATAAGAGTTGGGCACGTTAAATTTAAAGGCCTGAGGCGGAGGTTGATAGGCCCACTGGCCTACTGGAGCAGGCCAGTTAGATACCGGAGGTCGCGGAGCATTAAATGCGTTAAACGGCATAGCAGGTATAATAGTAGGTTTGTTTAATATTTGAGCTCTCAAGCCATCGTTACGTTGCTGCAAATATATGATGTTTAATTCCTCCTGCACAAACTACAGTATACGTAACCCTAAAGGTTCCTTTAGTCTGCGTACAAATGCCTGCATGGTAACTTTCTTATAAAAAAAAAACTTTTATTTCAATTACAAAGTGCTTATAACATACATGGTTTGGAGATCACCTTTTAAGCAAGTAGTTGCTTGTGTTAGGAGACTCCAGCCTTCCACTTTGCATTAACCATTAGTTTGCAATTCATTAAGTAAGTTACTTATACATTTTAGAAAAGGCAAAATAATAATACAGAAAATGGAAATATGCGCATTTATGTGTGATGTTTAGATGTACGGTATGGGATGTGTGTATGTGGTGCAAGTTTAAGGGTGTGTATGAGTTAAAAATAGAGTTTTTAGTTCTCCTTTATGTTATAAGTTTAAGTGTACATGAAAGGTTAGCCCTGCGACAGTGTCTTGGGATCGGAGGAAGTCAAACTACGGAATCCTCCACTAACCGTGCACACAACAATGCGCTTTTAAGTGAGTAGGTCATCTAAGAGTAGGAACAATATACTCAACATCGTCATAGGTATTAGTCTTAAGCCAGTCAGTTACAACTTGCTTACAGTCTCGGAGCTTTAAGGAATATATACCAAGCTTTTTATTTAGGAAGTTGTAGAGGTGGGAAGATTGTCTGGCGTACTGCCTTTAAGCAAAAACCGATCTGACTGTGACACTTGGAGCGACTAAGTAGCTTCTCCTGGAGCTTAGCTTAGAGGGATCATACGGAAGACTTATGAGTAGTTTGTAAAGTGTCGTGTAACGTCACGTATGTCATTATAGTACTAAAAAACGTTTGGCATTGATCGTACAATTCCTTAAGTGTCCTATTACTTTGCGTCGCTAACAATAGGTTATTGTACAAGGCAGTTTCGTCTCTCTGGTCTGAAAAGTTATTAATGAGTGCTGATCTAATACGTGCCCAAGTTTCAGGAATACCATTCGATTTGATAGTAGATGCGACGGGCTCCGTGATCATGTTTAAAATGCCATTTAAAAGACAGATTCCCTAACTCGCTGCCTGGATCGGCGCTTGCATACTGATTTACATTCTGGTCACAAATATTAATAAAGCTGGTAAATACGTTGGGGTTGCCGTCAAAATCGGGCACAAGGCGGAAGGGGTATTGTCTTGTTTTCCATAAAATCATTTGTACTATTATTGTTTTCCATAATCGTCCCCCGTCATAATATTTACTTGCACTACTACCATTTATACTAATAACGTTTGTCATATCAACTTATTAGTCATAACTTTCATTTGCCATAAAATTAGTTGCCATAATAACATATGTTATAATCATTAGTTTCTATAAGTAACACATTACAGAATCGTTACTTGACATAAGCAACATTTAATATAATTTAGAAACGTTTATTGTTTTGTACAAAAATTAATGTCATTAAGGCCACCCACTAACCAAATGATTTATTACAGTAGGTAATCAATCTTTAGACAATAAAAATGTGCTAGCGCCAGATTTCCTCAATTGCGTAGCAAATAATATTTAGACATTTGTTTTGGCATACATTAAATTCGCATAATGTGCAAATCTATTGTGCCACGCTAAAGTATTGTCTTAAAAAACAAAAATTTGTGGTACGAAAGTTGTGACAGAAACGAATCGCTGCAAAACCGAATCCAAGTAGTCTTGTCTGCCCTACAGCTAGAGTGTAATCTAAGCCCGCGTAGGCGCGGAGGGGCGAGGCGGCCCGCGAGCTGAGGAGCAGGTGGTTTTAACGCTCGCCACCGTGGCTGAGGCTGGCCGGCGTGCGCCGCCCAGCAAGCCGATGCTTTGGTGGTGAGCGTAAAATACATCTGCGACGATAAGCTCGCGTGGGACCGCCGGGGCCCCGCAGCGCCGGAGCCGTGACAGAAACCATGCCTGCTGCATGCTTGCTTGCAGTCTGCATGCTTGCTTGCAGTCTGCACTCTTGCTTGCTGCATGCATGGTGTATGCTTGTTTGCGTGGTTACTGCATGCATGGTAAAAATATGTTTTAATATCATTATGCGTAAATAAATAATTTATGTTTTAGAATGTTAAGTTTTATCATTATTATGATTAGAAAAATTATGCGTAAGCTGTTATACGTAAATAATGTTATTGCGAAAATATAATTATCATGAAACAAATATATTATTATGCTAAGTTACATTAGGTCGTAAAATTTTATGCAAATGGATAGAGAAGGTTTATTTTTAGGTTTCCTTGTGATTAAAAATCTGTATCTGTTATCATGATCATAACATCAACATTGCAGGCGATTGTACTCAACTAGCATTGTTGTACTAGTCTGGGCAATGGTAAATAAATGATATGGAAAATGAAATTATTGAAAATATAAATTATAGCAAATAAATTTATGGATTAACATTATTATGACACTTGATCGATTATGACCAATGAAATTAGTGAAAATGATTTTATGTAATTTAACGATTATAGCAACTGAAGCATTATATATAATTATGGCATTTTAAATTATGGCAAACATTAGTAAACCATTTTATACATCAACAAACATAAACGTTTCAATGCAAACTTTATTGTACAATATTATGTAATTGTATCTAATTGCGGGTATACTTACAAAACTTCAGTCAGCGCATAAAATTTTGTCACACCACCTGTCAACGCCAATATATCTCATCTGCTCGACGTCCGTATGTCATTGCAGGGATTCCGCAGAATATGAGTAGATCCGTTAGTAAATTTGGGTCATTACAAAAAAGCAATTCGGCAAGGTTCTTTTACGCTAACTAAACTTAAACGACTACCAGTATAAGTTTTGAACAAGCACTAAAATATTTACAGAAAAAAAAACCTTGCCGAATTGCTTTTTTGTAATGACCCAAATTTACTAACGGGTCTACTTATACAGAAATTGACTGACACTATTAAAAACAATACTACAACATTAAGCATTCCAAGCAGCAAGCGTATAATCAAACCGTGGATTACATCAGGTTTACTGCGCTGTATTCAAAATCGCAATAGGCTACAAAAAAACCTGCGGTCAGACCCACATAATGTTGTCTTAAAAATCACGTACTGTCGATACAGAAATTATTGCAATAATCTAATTAAAAAAATTTAAAAGAAAATACGAAAGGGAAGTACTGACTGAATCAGTCACGAACACAAAGTTACTTTGGAAAAATATAAAAACAATTACTAATTCAAATAACCTTAAAAATCAAAGCATTGATTTACTAAACATCAGGCCATCCCCAACCGAATCAATAAACTTTGTAAATGATTATTTTCTAAATATTGGAAAAGAATTAGCTCAACAAATACAACTTAGGAGTAATATTATCAATCCACCTAATAACCTTACTGATCTACCCAAGACCCCAACTACTAAAATTCATTCCTTTGTGCTCTTAGACACTGACCCCGATGAAGTAGTCTTTGTTGTAGTACTTTGATGGGTTTGAAGTCAGAAAATGCCCCAGGGTGGGACAACATATCAAATAGCCTCTTGAAGTACATTAAAAAAGAAGTTTTTCCCGTCATCACCCACCTGGTTAACCTCTGTTTCACAAAAGGCGTTTTCCCAGCCTCATTGAAAAAATCTATTATAACTCCGGTACACAAGGGAGGGAACAAAAACGATGTCAACAACTATATACCTATATCTGTCTTACCTGCACTATCCAAAATTATTGAAAAATTAACAAATTCGAGACATATAAGCTACTTAACACTTTAAGCGCCATGGGGGACACCGTGTGTCCGACGCTAGTGGAGGTTTTACCTTTAACGTTTTTGACCCGGCAGTTAACGTATTAAATAAATTTAAAATTATTTCGCCAGCTCAATTTGGTTTTAGACAGGGAGTATCTACCGAGGATGCAGTTGCTGCACTCAGCTCACTAGTAACAGAACATCTTGATGCAGGAATAAAATGCGTAACTGTATTTCTAGATCTCAGAAAAGCTTTTGACACCGTTTTTGTTCCAACCCTTGTGGCCAAGCTGGAAAGAGCTGGAATTAGAGAAAACCCCCTAAATTTTTCAAGGATTACCTGTCAGGCAGAACACAAAGGGTTAAGATAGGACCATATATAAGTCATGACGCGAAAGTATCATTCGACGTTCCGCAAGGAAGTGTCATAGGGCCTACATTATTCTTATTGTACATCATTGATCTCTGCAATTTGAAAGTCAGTATCGCAAAAATTTTTTTCATATGCCGATGATACAGCTGTTGTCTTTAGCGGAAACAGCTGGGAGGATGTTAAGTTCAAAGCTGAGATAGGGATGGCTAAAATAGCGAACTGGCTGAATGACAACCTGCTCACATTAAATACAACAAAAACAAACTTCATTTGTTTCACTTACCTAACCGATCACAACCAAATGAAGCATTTAGCATTAAAATACACTCATGTAATCAAAACTCAATCAATAACTGTAGTTGCCTTTCAATTAATAAAATCTCACAAACTAAATATTTAGGTGTCATAATTGATCAAAACTTATCATGGTACGCTCATCTTGAACATGTTACTGGGAGAGTTAGGAAATTAGGTTGGATATTTAAAACACAACATGTCGTTCCAAAAAATGTAAATAAAAAAGCCGGCCCACAAAAAAATATTCTTAATGAAATTTACATTGCACTTGCGCAATCTGTCCTAGTTTACTGTATCCCTATATAGGGTGGTGCAGCTAAGACAAAGTTTATGAACCTAGAACGAGCCCAACGAGCCCTTTTTAACTGCTTATGAAAATAAAACATTTTTTTTTTATATTTTTTTAATTTTGATGCTGAGCTGGACTCCCATTTGGTGCAACCCTGAGACACACACCTGACTTTGTTGTAATCCTCATTTGATTTGTATTTTTTGTGTTGTAATGTGTCTTTTGTGTGCACCGAATAAATGTTTTATCTATCTATCTATCTACGAGTATCTATCGTCATCGCACACTGCGGTCCTCTGCCCGTGCTCGTCCTTGGGGATTTCAACGCCAAGTCTGTGACTTGGGGTTCCCCGACGACAACTGCACGGGGAGAAGTTCTCGAGGACTAGGCCGGGAACGTCGCGACGTTCGGTTAACATGTGCGTGCGCAAGCGGGGCGGTTCAATAGTAGGCATCTCGTTTGCTAGCCTAGCGCGCCATGAGTTGCCTGCCAGCGGGTGGTCGACTTAGGGGCAGTCCACCACAAGACCAGATGCAGGCCCGTGTAGGCGGCGCGCCGTGTTCCGCACGCGCTACACTAGAGGATTCGGTGGCGATTAGACCGCCGAGGTCGACGGGACCCGCCTACATCATTAGCGGGGTCATAGCCTGGCGGGGGCGCTGTGCATGCGCGAGCAAATCCCGTACCCCCGCCCATAGGTCAGTCGGGGAACACCGTAGTGGTTCTAGCCGGTACGAGTCCGGCAACCCTCCCCCGTCTTCTCCGGACGGGGGATAGTCCATGAGAATTTCCCCACGATAAAAAAAGGGTTCCGTACTTAACTAATTTTAAAGCATGACGAGATTGTAGGTATTTGAATTTGTATGTGCTTTTTTGGCTTCACTCTCAGTGTTCCACGCAGTCTATCTGCCTTTTGTTTCATAATTTGAGGATAACACAAATAACATTTTGTTTACTTAAAAATAATTAATAATTTAGGAGAAAAAAAAATGATAACGTTATAAACATAAAGTTTTATTGATATTGAAAATGGGGCTGCTTTGATAACACCCGATTTTTTTTGTTCGACTAATATTCAGGATTAACTTTGAACGTAATTCTTTTCACTTCCAACTATCTTTAATATGTTACACCGTTTACAAAACATGGCGTTACGACTTGAATTCCTAATATAAGATAAAATAATCCGCTACGTTTTATTTTACCGGTAAAAAATAGTTAAATATTAGAATTTCAGGTAATTATCAAAGTCACCTTTTGTTTCAAAGTCACCCCGTTCGACTGTACGGTGCTTTTACTGTGCACTGTTTATGAATTAACATTAAGGCTAATGTACATTGGTCGTTAACTCAGTCGCATGCGAGGAGTTCCCGAATACGGGCTATAGACTAATGAAAGTAGGCAATCATTATCTCGGTCGATATACTGCAAGCGGGTATTCCCCGCAAGTGGCCTAACAACCAATGCACGGACTCAGCTTACGAGTGTTCTTAGACGTAAACTGACGCTGCGCGAGATTATAATGGCTGATCCTTTTACCAATTTATGAATGCATGCACGCATTTATTCTACTCGTGGGCAGTGGGCAGCTTTCACTGCCCAAACACGAGTAGAATAATAATAATGTTGTTCCGTTATGGAGTACCATTGCTTATCTTCCTGCTCCATCATCAGACATTCAGACCTTAAAAACTAATCATAGTCAAAGTACCTACATTTCAAGACAGTTCTATCAAGCTCAAACACGAGTAGAATTTGTTGCTCCGTTATGGAGTCTAAGTGCCTATCTACCGGCTTCATCATCAGATCAGTTCAATGGTACCATATTATTGCATTGTCATCGGCCCTTGATAAGTGTGCGAAGTTTCAAATCAATCCGAAGTTTTAAAGGGGATAAAATCGAGTTCAAAGATTCAGATACATACATCCGAAGCTAATATAAGCGTATTAATAAATGTAAGTCGACATGGGTGATTTTCTCATAACTAAAAAACAATCATATGCCATGAAATAAATCAAAGTATGTACATACCTAGTAGTTCTAACAGAATGTTATTAGTACTGTTGTAATTTGTAACAGTAAAAAAAACTAATTTAAGTAGTTAAATACATTGATTTAGAACTGAAAATAACTGCTAGAGTAGCTTGATTTAGAATTTTAACGATATCGTCAAAATATTTTAATGACAAGACAAGACATAAATAAAGTGCATAAAAGATTTTTTAAACATAGTATAATATATTCCTCAAACACATACAATTTAATAAGAACTTATTTTTAAGTGCACATCAAAAATCTTATCTAACGTCAATTTGTTTAGGTACAGTCACCAAAAGAGATCCATGATCCCATGCCGTCGGGAATAGTCGAAGTTTACTTAGAAACTAATGGAGGCTTTCAAATGAAAATTAATTAATACATTGAACTGTTTATTCTCTGTTAATTGTATTTTATTTTATTCATAAACACCCATCGGTTTCTAAATAAACTGCAACTATTCCCGGCGACATGGATACTTATCTCTTTTGATGACTGTACAGTACATCAATTAAATATTTTTTACATCAAAATAATTATTGTGATGCAAACAAACCAAATGATCATCAAAAGTAGAACTAAAAATAATCCGAAAATATACATCAATACTTTATTGTATTTTTTTCTCTAATGCGCCGCAAAAATCTTGTCCAATGGACGAAAATACTCTTTGCATATCAAATTATACTGATTGCACAGCAAATTAACCAGGGCGTACAAACGTAATACTCATACTTTTAACAAAATAACCATTTTCGCAACATATTTTCTATTAAGCGTCTCAAAACTCGTGCATGCAATAAATGTCTTAAAATTTCAGAAAACGCTCAGCAAATTGAATGATCATTAAAAGCCAAGTATTGCTATTTATACAGTAGTTTTTTTTAAGATTCATCTAATATACCGAAACTATCGCGCGCTTTCTATCACTGCCGTTGAGTCAGTGCCTAACGAGCGAGCGAGCAAGAAAGCGAGATGCGGTTCTGCTGTTGAGTAAGTTCCTACCGAGCGAGCGAGCGAGCAAGTCGGTGGCAATACAAAACAACAAACAACAAACACAAAGCCACCGCCACCGCCACCGACTTCCGAAAGTAAAGTAATGTGTGTTCTGTCCTAAAGTTATTTATCACTTTTTAGTTTTTGAAGGCGGTTTTCTTTTTTTAGAAATAACTTTTTATTCAATTAACAGCGATTCATCACAAACTAAAGTTGTTGCTAAAATAATAATATTTTGAGGTAGTAACTATTTTGCTGTTCAATCAGTATCTTTGATGATAATTGGGATTTTTTATATAAAAATGTAAGTTTTTTTTTGTTTACATAGTTAAATACTAGCATTTAATAAGATAATATTATGCTGTTGTTAATCATATTCTTTTCAGCCTATTTCTGATAAAGAAATAAGAAATCCATTATCAGAAATCTAATCTATAACCAGCAAGTTCGATCGGGTCGCGCTTGTAACTGCCAATATAACTATCGCACTCTGGACAGTAGTGGTCTGCTTCTCGATATAAGGGACAAAACAAGGCACAGAACAGCAAGGGACAAAATCTGGAAGTAGACAAGTAACAGTTAGAACATATCCTTAACTATATCAAAAAATCTGAGAAAGCTCTTATTTTTTTTTTATACAACTAGTCTTGCGTTCGGCCGCAACTATTATGATACGGCCCAAGGCAGAGCAAGGTGGTGGTATGCAAGTCGAGGCAGCGTAAACATTTTGTTGCTGCTTCAAGCGGTGTATGAGATAGTTCAGCTTTGTCTGAGATAGCTGCAGAGCACCATGTCCATATCAAATGAAGACAATTTATAAGTCGGATTATCAGGATTTAGTCCGTTAGATTCGGTCATCATGTGGGCAAAAGATGGGTTTCGTGCAATGCAAACACACTGGGTACAATACACGGTGTTTATTAAAACCACAAACTTAAACAAAGTAACACTTAAACACAACGAATCGAGTACAGTTCCGGGACGTCTTAGATCCGATCCGAACACTGAATTCTGAATGTCCTCCAGGCTGTGGGCTGAAAACATCACGACTCTGCAGAAGCACGCCAAAAGTAGTGGAAGATCATGTGTTGTCGATAATGGCGTGCTTGTGATTCGTTCCATGTGTGTTATGTGTGTGTCTGTGTGTGACTATTGACCGGATGCGACACGGCCATCCTGTGATGCACACATCCTCGTGTGTTGTTCTTCATTTTCTTCCTGCCCTTATGCCATGTTACATGGGGTCGGCGCAACATGTTTTCTTCTTCCATTCCGTCCTTTCTAACATCATGCTTTCACTGACTCCCTCGAGTGTTGTTAATCTGGAAAATACAAAATTTTGCCACAGTATCTGCTCGTCCAATCCTGACTGTTTAAGATCAACACAAGTTCAATATTGATAATTAATTGTAAAATAATTGACCCAAAGCTCGATAGATGGCGTTGGCGTCAAAATAGATCGCGATATGGTTTCGTTACCACCACGGATATCGCGACATTGTTTTGTGTAATAAATCAGCTTAGAACAGAACACAGCAGGTTTTATTTTACCTTAAACCCTTCTAGTGTATCTCATTAGGTCAGCAGATCGACTAGTCAGTTTAGCTAGTAAACATTGGTCCTCGGAACCGAATTTTTGTGTAAAGTGGCCTAGCTTCAACCAGCTTGGCCCTCTACCCCCGTACATGCATTGGATTGCTGCGGCAAAGGTACGCGGTATTTGCAGCAGTGTCACCAGCAGAGACGGAGGTGAAGACAGCTACGTCCAGAGGAGTTGGACGGAGCGGAAGTAGTTCAACGTGACGCGCCGCAGGGGGCGCCACCAGTCACTTGGGTTAGTGACAACATCAGTTCAATCAACAACCACCATCGTACCACGTGAGTGAGAAGTGCAACTGTGAGTACTGTTGTACTGTGATATTTTTATAAAGTGCGGTGTGTCAAGTGTCAATATTTCAAGCAATATTGAACTTTATTTCTATCAAGAATTTAACTTTGACGATTTACGAAGAAATAATGAACTGAGGAGCATACGTACACTCAGGAGTTTAACAAGTTACCCACTTTGAAAGATTTTTATATATTCTTGGAGTCTAAGTTTCGTACATTGGAGTTGTTAACTGCTGGTAGTACTGCAGCCGTCCTGAAGGAGAAAACTATCAAGGATAAGTCATGCCATGTTTCTGCAACCACACCGGCGAAGGGGAACACCCAAATATTCCGAAATATTTTATTCCGAATTTCGATATTCCGATTTTCAAAAGTCCGAATTTCATAATACCTAAAAATTATAATCTCTATTATTTAAAATCACGAAAGTTATTTTACCGAATGTCGTAAATCCGATTTGTTTGTTTTCCGATTTTCATATGTTCGAAGAATCAAATGCTCGATGAGTTCTCGGTCCGAAAAACGAAATTTCGAATTTCAATATTCCGAATAAACTGTTAAAATTAGGATTCTGATTCAATTCAGCTACGCATATATATTCAAAATGGTGTCCCCTTGTTTCGCAGACAGAAATTTCATAGAATTTCGTTTCCCAGAAAATGTTTCATATAATATTTGGTTCTTGTATTTTTATTTCGACTATTATTGTTTCAAAGACTATTTACTTGAATGAAACATATTTCACAGAAACACAATTCAAAGAATTTTTAATAAAATTTTTTTGTTTAACAAACTTATCAAACAGTAGAATAACTTTTTAACAAATATTGTTTATTCGGTGTATTTTTCTATGGAATTTATTTCAACAAAAATATATAGGTATAAAAAGAAAGACAATAACAAAAATAATCTTAAAAAGTCAATATGTTGTGCTACAAAAGTTAATGACAGAAATGAATTGCTGTGAAACCGACTCCACGTAGTCTTGTCTGCCCTACCCCTAGAGTGTAATTTAAATTCGCGTAGGCGCGGAGGGGCGAGGCGGCCAGCGAGCTGAGGAGCAGGTGGTTTTAATGCCCGCCGCCGCGGCTGAGGCTGGCCGGCGAAGCCGGCCAGTAAGCCGAAGCTGCGGTGGTGAGCGTGAATACCATCTGCGACGATAAGCTCGCGTGGTACCACCGGAGCCCCGCAACGCCGTAGCCGTGACAGAAACCATGCCTGCTGCATGTTGCATGTTCGCTTGCATGCTCGCTTGCATGATGCATGCTTGCTTGCTTGCATGCTGCATGCTTGCTTGCACGATAAACGATTGCACGATATCGATAAAGATAATCGGAATTTTAATAATCGGAATTCGTATTTTTGATGTTCGGAATTTTCATTATGTCGGACTTTTTGTTATTCGATCTTTTGAAACTCGGTATTTTGAGAATAGTAATTATAAACGTTCGGAATTTTGAAATTTTAGTATTATAAAAATAGGATGAATAATAAATCGGAGTTGCCATATTAGGAATTTTGAACTATTCGGAATTATGAAAATCGGTATTTTGAAATTCGTATTTCTGACTTTCGGAATAAAGTTTTTCGTATTTATGTAGTGTATCCCCGGCGAAGACGTGTACAATGTGTAAGGAAGACCACGCCCTATGCCATTGTAAAGATTTTACAAAGCTTCAACCTACGGAGAGGATCGAGTTTGTAAAGAAGAATAGCCTTTGCTACAATTGTCTGGCACCAGGACACTCAGCCTGGAAATGTCGCGTACCTGTGTTCTGTCGTCGTTGCAACCGCCGGCATCACTCACTGTTGCATCAGCAGAGAAGTAACAACAAGCAGTCAGACAATACACAAACTCCACACAGTCATATCGAAGGAAAGGAACAAAATAAAGAAGATACAAAGGAAGACGTCGCAATAGCATCACACTTCACAACGAAGAAGTCCACAGCTTTGCTGGCAACAGCATTAGTTTATGTAAGGGATGACAATGGACTTACAACAGTATTGCGCGCCTTAATTGACCAAGGGTCACATGAAAGTTTTATCAGTGAGAGAGCAGCACAAAGACTAAAGATAAAACGCAAATCAAGCAGAGGAACAATCACCACAGTTGGAGGGAAACAGACACACATAAATCACATCGTAGAATTTGATCTATTATCTCGGTGTGAAGATGATTTCAAGATTTCTCTGAAGGCATATGTTATACCCAAGAACATAACCTCCAATCTGCCACCAAGACATTTCACCCACAAAATCGCCGACTGGCCGCATTTACAAGGCCTCGCCCTGGCAGACCCAAGTTACAATCAACCAGGGCGAGTGGACCTTTTATTAGGTGTTCAAATTTATAACATCATTCTGAAGGGCGGTCTGGTCAAAGGTCCATTAGGCTCCCCAAGTGCACAAGATACACGCCTAGGATGGATTCTTTTTGGAAAGGTGGAAGAAACCACTTGTTCGGAAGATATCACCGTCATGCATCAACATATTGACATGGAAAATATGCTGAAATCCTTCTGGGAAGTAGAGGATGATAGTAAGAAGAAACTAACAGAAGAACAAGAAACCTGTGAGAAAGTATACAATGAAACATACAAGCGAAACTTTGAAGGAAGATTCGTGGTAAAATTACCACTCCAAACCGAAAAACCTAAGTCATGTGAAGGTAAAACTAGAGATATAGCATTGAGAAGATATATGCAACTTGAAAAACGCTTTGAAAATGATACACAGTTGAGGATGGAATACATAAAAGTGATGAAGGAGTATACTGATCTGAAACACATGGAAATAGTTCCAATAAACGAGATAGATAATTCAGCAGTGTACTTACCACACCATCCAGTCCTGAAAGAAACAAGTGAAACAACGAAGGTTAGGGTTGTCTTTAATGCTTCGTCCAAAGGTTGCAATAATATATCTCTAAATGATGAACTACTGATAGGGCCTCAGCTACAGGATGACATGAGATATTTAGTCATGAGGTGGAGAATGAAGCCTATCTGTTTTGTGTCAGACATCGAAAAAATGTACAGACAAGTGTTGGTGACACAAGAAGACGCAGACTACCAGCGTATTCTTTGGCGTCAGCATGCAACTGAAACAATCAGAGATTATCGTCTGCTACGTGTCACATTCGGTACTGCTTCTGCTCCTTACCTTGCTGTGAAAACGCTGCAACAACTAGCAGAAGATGAAGGCAAGGATTATCCCATAGCGGCTGAAACCATCAAGCGTGATTTTTTTATGGATGACCTAATGTCTGGACAGGATACATTAGAACAGGCTATAGCAGTAGCTAAAGATATTAGCCATATCCTGCAAAGAGGAGGTTTCAAGCTGCAAAAGTGGGCATCTAACAGTAGCAAATTTCTGAAACAATTTGAAGATGAACAGCATAGTAAGCAAGTTAAAATAGACATGAAGTTGCATGGCACGGTCAGAACACTTGGTTTATCCTGGAACATGGGTGAAGATACTATTCATTATCATCTTGATTATGCCCTTATGACAGGAGTGGTGACCAAAAGAAGGATTTTGGCTGACGTTCACAGGCTTTTTGATCCGCTGGGATGGCTGGCTCCTGCAATAGTACCTGCAAAAATATTAATCCAAGGTTTGTGGCTGAAGCAATCCGCCTGGGATGACGAAGTAGACCCTGAAACAGAAAAAGAATGGATTAGTATAAGAGAAAGCTTGTCACATTTGAAGGTTGTTGAACTGCAACGATGGTTACAATGCATAAGTGAAAGCATGAAGACCGCTTCTGTACACGGTTACTGTGATGCTTCGGAAAAAGCATATGGAGCTGTAGCTTACCTGAGGGTGCTGGGAGACGACCATCAATACAAAACGACAATTATTGCTGCCAAATCCAGAGTTGCGCCTGTAAAACCAATGTCACTACCGCGACTGGAGCTGTGCGGCGCAGTATTACTCTCAAAATTATTAAAGCAAATAAGCGAAGCTATGCGTATTCCTACTGATCAAATATTTTCATGGACAGACTCGACAATAGTTTTATCATGGTTGCAAGGAGATCCGTCAAGATGGCAAACCTTTGTGAGAAACAGAGTGGTAACGATAATCGATAACATCGGTCACAAATGGTTTCACGTACGATCACAAGGAAATCCAGCAGATGTCGTATCCAGGGGCATGCTGTTATCAGAGTTGAAGAATTGTCGATTATGGTGGGAAGGACCGGACTGGCTGAAACAAAAGGAAATAAAATTTAACAGCATAAGCACTTCGACGGACCTTGAAATAAGAAAGGTTATTAATGTAAACATGGTATCGGAACAACAATCTGTCGAAGAGAAAAATTGGTCAACCCGCTTCGAGGTTTGTGATACAATCCAGGAGTTATTGCAAGCAGTGACATATTGCAGACAATTCTTGAAACTGAAAAAGGAAAAAACACAGATTAGTATAAACACGGAAGAATCAGAAAGATCATTATACAAATGTATACAAATAACACAAAGAGAACGTTTTGAAGAAGAAATTAAAGATCTGAAAGAGAAGAGTAAAGTTAAAAGTGTATTGAAGTCACTCAATCCATATTTACATCGAAATTATATCCTCAGGGTGGGCGGTAAAATTCGACACGCCAATATAGACAAGGATAGAAAGCACCCCATAATCTTAGATAACAAATCATATTTAACAAGACTGATTGTGGCTGATGCACATTTGGTAACTTTACATGGAAGTGTACAGTTAATGTTTAATTACATTCTATCTAGATATTGGATTGTGAAGGGAAAAGGTTTAATCAAAGCTGCAGTGCATAAATGTTTAATTTGTGCAAAACAGCGACCTGAAATTAGAAACCAGTTGATGGGGGACTTACCCAAAGAACGAGTGACACCGGCCCGTGCATTCTTGAACTGTGGTGTTGACTTTGCGGGCCCGTACCAAATCCTAATGTCTAGAGGAAGAGGCGCTAAAACGAACAAAGGCTATATTTCTTTGTTTATATGTATGGCAACAAAGGCCATACATTTAGAACTTGTTGGCGACCTCACATCTGAAGCGTTTATCGGAGCGTTCAGAAGATTTGTGTCACGTAGAGGAAGATGTAACCACATGTGGAGTGATCAGGGCCAAAACTTTGTCGGAGCTAACAAAGAGCTTGCTGAAACCTGGAACGCAGCAAAGTTAGAATTTGATGGTGATATAGCAAATAGTTTGACCAAGGATGGGACGCAGTGGCATTTTATTCCCGGATATAGTCCGAACTTCGGTGGGCTATGGGAAGCCGGCATAAAATCCACTAAATATCACCTCAAACGAGTCTTAAACAGCCACATGACGTTTGAAGAGATGAGTACGCTTTTGTGCCAGATCGAGGCTTGTCTAAACTCACGACCGTTGTGCCTTATCGATGATTCAGACAAAGAGGACATGGAAGTACTTACTCCAGGACACTTCCTAATCGGGGAAGCACCAATCACCGTACCTTCACCAAACTGGAAAGACGTACCTGTCAACAGGCTATCTCGTTGGCAGCACACTCAAAAGCTCTTGAATGACTTTTGGCAGCGATGGCAACATGAGTATTTAGCCAGACTACAGCAACGCCCGAAGTGGTTAAAGATAGTTCCAGATTTGGAGATTGTTCAGATAGTGCTCGTAAAGACGGACAATACTATTCCAGGGAAATGGCCACTTGGACGCATCGTAGATAAACACCCTGGCCCAGACGCTGTTACTAGAGTATATAGTGTGAAAATCAGTAACCACATAGTTAAGCGATCAATCGTTAAATTATGTCTCCTGCCTGTAGACACCAAGGTTTAATTTAACATGCATATGTACCGTGTAAGTTTATTTTTTTAATATGTACTGAAGTAGGTTTTGATTTACTAAGCATTCAATTTCATTAGTTTACAGTTGGTTATAGTTATGACTATCTACCATTTTGTGTCTAGTATTTGATTATTTCGAAATGTGTAAATTAATTCCACTTTACTATTTATTTGTTTTAAAAGAACTTATAGCTCTTTTGGTGGGCGGTATGTTGGGAAGGATTATACCTGTATATAGTTATGTGTCTTTAATTGTGTAGATTGTTTATCTAGCTGCATGTCATGATGTACTACGTAGTTGAAAATAAAGCTTTGAACCAAACACACGTCTTAATTACTCCAGTTTCTGTGTCAACCTAAAGTGAACCTTAACGCGCTAAACAAGTTACTTTCAATACTTTTGAAGCTACAAATGCTGATAGCCAACTGGTTTATAGATTTTGTTTTACGTTTATTGTGACACGATACTTTATCTGTTTGGTGTTAGTTGATTGATGAGGTTATTACCTCTAATCAAGTTATAGACTATTTCTTAAGTTTAGTTTATTAAATTAGTTTTGATAAAATGGAAAGATTAATTAATCTTTAAAAAGAATTCCAAAATGTTATTCAACGTGGTTTAAATAAATTAACTACTGGACACCTTAAGGAGGGCATCGCCGCTAAGGCTGACTGTGGGGAAGGTGCTGAGACGATCTGACTATGTTTACGGGGAGCGATACGAGGGTCGAGATCGCAAAAGATCTAGAAGTTTGGAAGGAGAAAGGGCCAGCAGTTTAAGCAGCAGCAATTTCCAGCAGTGGACCACAGAAATAGTCAACTGTGGCATCTTTACTTTCCGTGGGTATCTTTACCTAAGCATACCCTATACTAGTTAAAGTTAATTTTTGTTTTATCTGTGGCAGTTTATGTTATTTCTCACATATTGGTAGATTTTGTAATAAATTGTGGTAACCCAAAAAGTTTTTTAAGCTAGCAACTTCGTTAACTGTCAAGATAAAGTGGTTTTTCGTTATATGCGGTCAATTTCGTGCGCGGCGTCTTCGCATAAAGATTGGTGTTTCCTGCAGTAAATCAAAGTGCAAGTAAGTGGCGTATATTAAATAGCATTTGGTATATTGTCATGTTGGTATAACGCAGTGATTAAATCCTAAGAATCTTCTATTTCCTGAGTTATTCGAATAGGTAATGTTATTTGAGGTTAGGTAAAGTTACCAAACTCAGCATGAAGGCAACTTTACATACATACTTTTTACTTTTTACGAATAGTTTTGATTATAATTACGCCAAGTTCCTACTTAATTTTTTGACGCAAAGTAATGCAAAAATAAAAGTTTATTAATAAAAAAAGAAAAATTATGTGTATTATTTTTCGACAACCCTGATGGCATGCGGCAATTTCTATGATAATTTTGAATTTCTGTTGGCAACTTTACCTATGTATTGGTAGTGGTTACTCAAAGAAAGATGATAACTTCAAAACAAAATACATCGCTTTTTTATCGCCTGGACCTTTGGCAACTTTACATTGCATGCACTTTGGAACACATATTCAATAAAAACTGTACGCTAGGTAAAGTCGCCAAATTTGTGTCAATTTTACCTCGCTCATATTCTTGGTTTTTTTAGCAATTCTATGTGAGATTTAGTAGAATTCATTGGTTTAACCAAAAGGGACACACATTTTGTACAAAATAAATCAATAAAAGCTTAAATATCTAGCTACATTTTGTGATAACTAGTTAAAAACGTAAAAAATACGGTAAAGTTGCCAGGGACACACATTTTGTACAAAATAAATCAATAAAAGCTTAAATATCTAGCTACATTTTGTGATAACTAGTTAAAAACGTAAAAAATACGGTAAAGTTGCCACAGTTGACGGTAGGCAAATAAAACGAAGTAAAAAGAATAATTGATATGCTTTAAGTTTTGTGTTTAAAAACACACGTAATCCTTTTTTTTACATTAAACGAAACGTGAGTACTGTTACACATTATAGATTGAGAAAAACGGATTATGTGATTATGCTGCATGGAAACTAGTCGGGCGAAACCGCGACATAGTGAGTTAATCCGTTTTTCTCAATCTTTATCACATTATCCTGCTCCTGCGCTGCAGAGCCCCTCGTTTTCAGCCTCCAGACTCCTGATAACATGCTGTTATCACTGAGCGGCGCATAAGTTATGAAAGGTAAATAAACATGCCCTACCCGCGCATGCGTGTTAAGAATGAGAACCCAGATCTTTCGAATTGTTTGTGGGACGAGTTCGTGATTACTTCCGCAAACTAAATATAAAAATTAAATGGAAAAAAGGCGTAAGTATGGAATATTGCTTTTTCGTTTGATTATTTTTATTCGTGATGGAATGTAATCAGTATTACTTTAAGAAATTCGTTTTTTTTTTTTTAAATACAAAACAAAAAAACTTGTTAGGTAGTGAAACAAAAACTTAAGTACGATTAGGTGTATTTTTATGAAAATTTACGTGCTTATGTTGGTTTATCGCCCTTTATAATTGAAAAAATATTGAACTTTTATGACGCACAAAATATATTTTTTTGTATAAAACCCGTATTTTATGTCAAATTGTAATGGAAAAAATTGAGCATATGTATCTAAACTTGTACTAGCCAAAACTGCAATAAAAAAATTGACGTAGTTGTACTTACGTCTTTGTTGCACTGGGGGTGGTTGATTTTTTCAAAAAGGGCTGTAACAATTTTGGTAAAATTTATATGGGACCATTTCGGAATAAACCCCTTTGGAAAAAAAAGAATTTTGCAAATCCGTCTATATATGACAGAGTTATGCCCGAACATACATAAAAAAATATATATATAAACAATCAAATTGATAACCTCCTCCTTTTTGAAGTCGGTTAAAAAGGGTTTTGATATTATGAAGTAAATATGTTTTCTGAACTGTTCATGGAGTCTTTCATTTACATTTCAGAAATGGGATTGGCGGATTTAAACTCGTAAAAAAAAGTTTTGAAATACGAGAGTTTAAACCCATCCGTTAAACCCGCCCACGCTTATTAGTTTTTTCTTATTTCCTTTTGCTCACACCCTAACATACATTATAAAGGAAAAGCTCCATAAAGTGTTTTAATGTGATAAATTTCGACGTTATTCACGTAAGTATCATTTTATTCTATTGGTAATTCAAAAGACTTTAATTGTCACAAGTATTAGCTGAAATTATTATTTTTGATATTGAGGGTACCTGAGTGCTATAAAAGCGCGCGCTCGATCTGATTGAGCCCTCCTGTTGCTGAGTCGTCGGACAGTAAAGGTGCTGGTACCTACACTACGTTACAGTGAGTTCGTTCCAAATGTGTACTTCTTGTGTGGTTTCCTCCCGTTATTTATTATTTCTTGTTGCAAATGATAACGGATGTTTGTGTTCGCTCGAGTTTTGATTACTGATTGAAATATTGTTAAGAGTTGAGTCGACTATGAAATAAATGAGCTTTGGATTGTTTATAAATTGTCCTTTTTAATGTTTTCCCCTTCTGGTCGCTAATATCAGAAGTGGGATTGAACTCATTTGCTCACAATTATTAGCCTTGATACCAACACAAACAACCGTTAATTTCAAATAACAATGCCCCGTGAAAAGCTGGCTATGACACCGCCTCGCTCTGGCGCTGGGTCAGCTGGGTGTAGCCATCGCAGTGACCCGTATGACACACGCATGGTTCACGATGAAACACGTTTGCGCCGGGATATAACTCGTTCGCGGTCTTGTCGTGAAAAAAAACGTGAAAAAAAGAGATATTTTCAAAGGGAAAAAACAACTTCAATCGATTGCGATAGTATACGATCGATGAAGAGATTTTCATAACTAGTGGTTCCTCTTCGGGAGGAGAAGATTTTATTAGTGATGAAGAAGATGTAGAAATAATTTTAACTGAAAATTTCTTGCCTTTACCTCGGGACCCAAAAGTAGGAGATTATGTATTAATTTTACTTGAAACAGAGAAGATTAAATAAATTATTTTATATTGCTAGGATTATAGAAGAACCTGATGGAAATTACTGTGACTATTATGTGTCGTTTTTAAAATTAAAAAGTAAAGTGTATCATAAGTTTTCCGAGCCTCTTGAACCAGATTGTGCAGGAGTCCGGAAAATTGATATCAAATATATTTTGCCATAACCAAAAGTGGATGGAAGCAGTCGTCGCCAAGCGACGTTTAAATTCCCCGTCAATATTTCACTTCTGAAGTTCAATTATTAGGTTTTATTTAAAAGAATTATTAGGTTTTTTTTTTTATTGAGGCTGTTACCGCAACTTTGAGACTGATTTTATGGTAGGGTAGCTAATAAGTTGATTATGTGATGTATCTTAATTAATAAAAACCGCTTTGATTGTTTTTTTGAATATTATATTTTATGTTACGTTACTGTTCTACAGAAATTTTAAGGTTTTGTATACCAACTTAACAATTATTTCTAAATACATGTGCTGTGTATGTTATCGTGATTAAGTTATAATTCTATTTTTTGTTTTTTCTTGACATTATAAGCAATAAACCTTCTTTAATAAAGTAAGTGATAGACATGACTTTAATACTAGAAACAAGGACAAAATAGCTCAACCATATTTTAGATTGTCTAAAGTCCATACATCTTTTATGGGGTACTGTGTTAAGTGCTACAACAAAATTCCTAGTGATATATTACAACTAAGTGAAACAAAATTTAAATCATATATTAAAAGTACACTCTGTAAAAAAGCTTATTATAATCTAGAGGACTATATTCAAGATAAGAATGCTTGGAAACATGCTGGTCTAGCTCCATAGGACGACCGACAGTCTAGACAAAATCGAACCGATTGCTAATTTAAAATACCTAATTTCATACTTAGTATAAATATGTACATATATATATTTGACTCTTTTTTTATACACTGCTCAGGCTCACATACTGATCCATTGTTTGTTAAAATATAAGGAGTGGTCGTCTACTGTTTCAACATTAATTGTAATATGTAATATGTGAACACTGTGTATCTATGTACATATAACTTAGTCTGTCATTCCTTAATCTGTGATACTTTGTACACACTTTCAAATACCTAGTGTTTTTATGCTAGGTACATCGTATTCACGTATAATTATATAATTCCTGTAAATGCAAATATTGTTAACATCGTTTTTAAAAGAGTAAGTATGGAGTTTCTTGCCCATTCTTCTCCATACAAAACTACCTTTTGGAATGGGCACCTAGAATCAATTTTTTTTTTTTCTCATTTGACGTTCAAAAGTGCCTTATAATGGTCTAATTGAAATAAATGATTTGACTTTGACTTTGACTTTGAATAAATGAAAAAACTATGTTTTAATGATGAATTTTTGATTGATGGCCGATTTACCCCAATTAGTCCAGTTAAAATAAAATTTAACTTCGTTTTATTCTGATATGGTTCACTGTGTCCAACGGTGGTTCACTGTGAACTTCATCATGGATCAGTGTGTACCAAAGAGTGTACACAGTGAAACAATTCCCATTTTTTTTAAAACACTTAATAATGTCTAACCTGTCAGTTTTTGAGCTTAAATTTGTAAAGAAACCTTAAGTCCATTAGACACTAAATGGTATGTATGAGAAAAGAAAACGAAAACTTTGAATTATATACCTATAATAATAATACCTATTCTTCACATTAAAAATATTTTAAACCCTCTAAATTATCGCCATGATTCTTTCTGGACTCGTCTCCAAGGAGGGAAGCTTAATTACGACCTGGGGGCCAAGTCTGCTATTTGTACAATTTCGTCATTCCAACACGATCCCACTGTCATTTCGTAATCTGCTAAATTCATAATGTTCGATCATTGGTCGCACAATGACGTATTAATGGTAGATCACTGATCAAAGTAACTGTCAAAATTTTAGCAGATTACCGCCTAAGTCAGTCATTCAGTTGTCATTTTGTACGAGATTACCATTCTATATCATTTCTTTCAATGGCGTGTCAGTGGTTGCCCATTGGAAAGTCATATTGACGCCATTATATTAGTAGATTACCAAACTTGTCAAAATCAACAATTATGAAATCAATGATAGACCATTCTGACACTATTGTAATAGCAGACTTGATACCCTGGTTGTTGTTTTGTTTGTTGTTTTGAGAATATCTGTAATCGTTATTTTAACACCAGTGTCAGTGAATTTTATGTTACTGAATCGGATAACTGACAATGTTTGTATACGTTGAGCAGTAATGGGAGCTAACAAAATCACCAATTTCTTAGTTAGTTTTTCTAAGTTAAGGTTACTTGTTTGGTGACCAATTTTATTCTGAATATGATTCAGAACAACAGATGGGTCCCATGTGTCGTTGTATTTAGGTCTACAAGGTATAATCTAAAAACACCCTCAAAGAATCTCTTAATTTGTATATCTGTTCCTAGGTTTGTATTTATAATTAGAGACAGCGCTGGCATGTGTTAAGCATGGCGTACTGAGCGCCCTGTGTTAATATTACTGTAAGGAATTTTAAAACTCTAGGTATTGACCGCTCATACACATTTTCCCCGTTGCAAAATAACCACAATTTTTAAAGTGCTGTTGAATATTGTTTAATGGTGTTTTGTGATAAAGAAGCCACCATAACTTCTATTGTTTCATCAGGGGTTAGTTTTTCCGGAACGCTTCCCTGATAAGATGCAGGCTCCCAGGGAAAAGCAGTAGAGGGTGTAGTGTCCTGAAAGGTGATAGTAATAAATCTTTTGATGGTTTAAACTGTAATTGTTCTGAAGTAGCCAAATCATTAATAAAGGGGTACCAGGGTTGTGAGGTCCAGGGAAAAACTAAAATACCTATCGCCTTATCATTAATTATTTTTCGAATGCATTTGGAAATAATTGAAAAGGGAGGAAAAGCATGTGCGTGTGGTGTGAGGGCCACTTTGTTAAAACTCTTTGAAAATGTGCTTAGGACTTAGTGGATATTCCCACAGAATTGTGACAATTAGAATCAGATTTTGTGAAAGTCAAACAAGCGAGTTATGTACTGTAAAGTTGGGCCCTCAGTTCTCACACAGAGGATTGAGGGCCCACCTGTACCGGATGAACTATGAACAGTACCGAAAAAGTGTATGCCAAAATGTAATCTAAGACCAAACAAAATTAAATAAAAAAATTAAAAAACCCCCCACGCAAAACATAAAAGCGATTATTTAAAAAGTAAAAAATAATGTCTTTTGTTGAGCCATCAAATGTTTGTTCGTTAAAATGGCGCTATAATGTCGCGGCATTGCGGTTCATTTCATTGACTATCTCTTAATTTACCAGCATTTCCGACCAACTTGCTTCGATACGATAAAATTGTTGCAAATACCATTACCAGTACCATGAGTTCGCTGTTTTAACTATTTAGTTATTGCTAAGTTAGCGGTACCCCGCCGCGACATTATAGCGCCATTTCAACGAACAAATATTTGATGGCTCAACAAAAGACATTATTTGACATTATTTTTTACTTTTTAAATAATCGCTTTTATGTTTAGCGTTGGGGGTTTTTTAAATTTTAAATTTAATTTTTATTTAAAATTTTTTAAACGTAATTTAGTTTGGTTTTGTGTAATGGCCTTAGAAAACGAGCTACTTTTAGCATCGGCGATCGACGATTATGCGACTGTATCGATGCGGCATCGCGTTTTGGCGACTCTCTGCGTTCAGAAGCGGTATCGGAATCGCGCGTTTTAGCGACTGCTCCGTGCTGCGTTGCGTTTTGGTGACTCTCTGCGTTCGGACGCCGCGCTGGTCGGTGTAGTGTTGCTGATCGATAGTCGACTTTCGATAGTTTGCCGATTTGCAATGGTATTGATTTCAAAAATGATAAATTTCAAAATTAATTCAATCAATCAATCAATTCAATAATTTTATTATCTTTTTAACTGTAGCAGTAACATAGGTAGCATATCCAAAATAAAATAAATATTTAACGGGGGCTCCCATACAAAAAACGTGATACTTTGCTGTTTTGCTGATTATTGATATCCTTGATTTCGTACTTATTACTACTAAAACTTCAAACTGATTTATAATTAAAAAATAATTTTGTGTTTTTAGGGTTCCGTACCTCAAAAGGAAAAAACAAACCTTTATAGGATCACTTTGTTGTCCATCTGTCTGTCAAGACCCTTTATCTCGGGATCGCGTTGAGGTATCGAGTAGAAATTAAATCCATATACACAAGTCTACAGTCTCTTGAAGCTGTAAAAAAACTTCTACGTTAACGTGAAAAAAAGTTACGGCCTTTTATACCGCAAAAAACGTATTTTTGCGATATAAACGGCCGTAATAAATTTTGATTCCCTTGAGAGTGTCGAAATATACGTATTTCGACACTCAAGGAAATCAAAATTTATAGGGTACTTCCCGTTTACCTAGAACTACTTATAAAATTTGGCAAGTATTATCGTCTTAAACTACAAGTACAGGGAAAAGTCTGAAAACTATACATTTGTAATTAAATCATAAAAATATAGTCTTTATTTAAAGTACCTACGTAATCAATCATTGAGGTATGCGCGGTCATAATTGTATGGGTTACCAAATCATGGAATTTGAACGGAATCCTCGGTGGGTGCGGATAAAACTGTTGTAAGTCATTCCATGTTGTTTTTTTCTGCTCAAAATACCCACGACACAGGAGTAATTCCTAGTGTGGGGCAAAGTTTTTATCAAAAAAAAAAACTTTTGATCATCTTTGTTGTTGCAATTTGATAGTATGTGGTAGGAATACATTTTTGCAATAGTGTGTCTAATATGGTTACGGGCAACATCATCAGTAGCTTATCTCACGAAGCGACACGAGCTTTACTTGAGGTCTCCTAGTGTACAAACGCACTGCGGATGTGTGTTTATGAACTGATGAATGTGTATGTACAGGAACTCTCGGTACAATTACAATATCTATTCAAATTAATTTATTACGTTGAAATGTTAGGTTTCCACGATTACTATCTATTATAATAAAACAATCTGTTAAAGGATCAACTGTCGTATTTTAATATTTTTATAAAACAATTTATAGTAAAATAAGTTGACCTACTGCCTACAGGACACGCTTTCCTGTACTGTGACGCTGCGCTCGATTTTGGGTTCAAGTAAGTTCACGCCGGCGACGTGTGCGCACGGCTCGCTTTGCGTAAAGGATATTAACGTTAAATGCCTACTTCGCTCGGGCTACCTGTCTCGAAAATATAATTAGGAGAAACAAAAGTATGCTAAGTAATATTAGGTCTTAAAATTGTATGCAAATGGATAGAGAATCTGTGTTTTGGCCCTTAGAGTTTATAAAAATCATTTTTGTGTAAAACGAAAGCGAAGTGAAAATTAAAAATAGTTTTACTAGTCAAGCCCTTTCATTTGATACCCATATTGAAGGAGTTGTGAAAAAAAAATGTAATTCGTCATTTTGTGGTGTCGGTAATCTTGAATTTGAAATTTATCATAGTGTAAAGTATTCTACTAGTGAAGCCCTTTCATTTGATATCCATATTGAAGGAGTTGTGAAAAAATATGTGATTAGCCATTTTGTAGCGGCGGCCATATTGGACCGATTTTCATCAAACATAGCTAAGAACACTCCCGACTAATTCACCTTTTAAACAAAAAAAACAAATTCAAAATCGGTTCATCCGTTCGGGAGTTGCGATGCCACAGACAGACAGACACACACACACACACACACACAGACACGTCAAACTTATAACACCCCTTCGTTTTTACGTCGGGGGTTAAAAATTTGTGGAAACAAGATAAAATCGCAAAACACTATCCTACTTTGTATATCTTCGGTCAAAATGGGCCCTCAATTCTCATACACGTAAAAGTTTATTACGCAAATAAAATGAAACTATTAAATTACAGCTACTGTTTGAAATCCTATATGCTACTAAATAAATTGTGAAAATTTGTGATAGCAAGAATAGGTCACCACTTCTTGTTATTTGAAAGTTATGACCTTGACAAAATTCGGGCCCCCAGTCCTCTATTTCTTTTGGTTTTCATTTTATAACGCTCGACGTATGAAAGATGAGACAAATAAAAAATTGTCTCTTTTTGTGTAAAAAATTGTGCAACAAATTCGATATCAGAAAAATTAAAAGACCCTTTGTTGTATTAGAAAATCTAATTTTATTTTTATTCACTGAATTAGGAACTAGGATGACCACAATTTCTTTTATTTATTACTAGCAGCCCGCCCCGGCTTCGCACGGGTATTAAACAAACATTTCAAAATTTATAATTTTTTACACACACGCACTCTCCCACACATACTTTCTCGTTTTTGCGTGGGGTCATTAAAAAAGAGTAAAATGAAGAAAATTCGAATATGAAATTATATTTTTTTTGTATTTTTTTTTTTGTATTATTATTTTTTTTTAATTTTTATATTTAATTTTTGTAAAAAGGCCTTTACATATACTTTACTTTCTCTGCTCCTGAAAATCTATTTATTGAGTCAGAGCTTCCCTGTAAGCGATATTTGATGTTAATTTATTTTGTGGCAGCAAAATAAATTGATTTTCAGGACCTCCGACCCGCGATAGACCAACATACAGTTGGCCATAAGTAAAACATTATTTTCGTAGGTCAATCCCTACTTATTCGAAAGTTTGGCCTTGGGAATTGTTGATAGTTAGGGCGAAAGATGTTTTCACCGGAAATTGAAGCCGTTTAAATGTGATTGGCAGATCACTTAGGATCATCGGAATCCTCGGTATATGAGCTAGTTGACCACCTGCTGGGCCGGTGATAATGGTTGCTACAATTAAATTGTCCTTCAATTCCTTAATAAGCAGCCTCGTCCCGTTGCACATGCTTGGAGGGCTTAAATTCCTCAAAAGCATAATTAGAATTCTATTTTTTAAAGTTAATTCATGTGGTGGCAGTCCAGAATGAATTAATGAATTTAAAAACTTCTGGGGATAATGGACTGCGTCTTCGATATTAGTCACGGTGTCTATCGATTTGTATTTTTTTATTTGTCCGGGAACTTCTGCATCTATTAAATTTTTTAAACTATGGACTATTTGGCCTAGAGACTCATCCAGAAGGATGTTACAATTACTGCTTAAATTTGGAGTGGGAAAAATTCCTTCCCCAAGTTTAACTTGTGATATCTTTCGAATGAAATATCCAAATTGAATAATTCAAAAAGTCATATAATGGTATTGAAGCAGACTTAAATATGAAGTCATTTATTTTGGATTATTTTGGATAAGGATTAATTCCAAAGTATAAATAAAAAAGCTTTTATAGCGGTGGCATTTATATATTATTTGTTTTAATTAAAACCACTTATTGTGACATAACTATAATAGTTAGACATATGCTATGCAATATTTTTTGTAGATAATGATATGTTCTGCAAAGACGTAGTACATTATTTTGTTCTATAATCAATAGTTTTCGCAGCGCACGCGATGCAAGAAAGCTTTTTGGTAATTTTTTCACACCTTGGGTTACATTATTGGAGTTTTAGTATGGATCCCTTTCTTTATTAAAAATTTAATATAGCTTATGTTCACCGGAGATAGTGTAGCTTCCCAACAGTGAAAGAATTTTTCAAATCGGTCAAGCAGCTTCGGAGCCTATTCAATGCAAACAAACAAACAAAAAAACAATCAAATCTTTCCTCTATATAATATTAGTGTAGATTTATTTATACTTCATGCACAAAGGTACAAAGGCGGACTTAGGCATTCTCTACCAGTCAACCAAGGATAATAATTATGTACTTAATGCCTTAACGATTCCCAGTCAACCGAGTGTGGTGAAGAGATAACATGGCAGGTGATTATTTAAAATTAACATCTTTATACTGAATAAATATAAATATATATTGGTAGTAATTTCGAACGCAACCAAATATTTTCTTAAGGCGAGGTATTCCGAATTTTAGCAATTTTTGTTAATTTTTGAACGTCTGTATTTATTTTTAAAATAAACCTAGAATTATGAAATTGGTATTTTATCAAAATATAACATTATTATCTAGTCTTTCGGAAAGACAGAAACATGATTAATAACAATTTACTCATTAGAAAAATAATATAAAGATAACCCTAATTTAAAACTTAAAACATCGGTTACTCCGAGATCTCATCACTAAATTATATGAAAGTTATACCAATAGAAGTAGCTTGTTATTATTTAAAATATCGGAAAAAAACTTTTTTCTTTTAAGCTATAATTTTCCCACAAATAAATAATAACCTACGTAAATCCTAAATCCAACGGGCATCGCCTTCCCTCCGACGGCCCCGACCGTCGACCAGTACCCGTCGAGACATCGGAGCGGAAGGTTGTATCGCTGTATTGTACAAAAATAATGCGTATAATATTTTAGTCAAAGTTCGTCCCCGTGATTAGGTATTTATTAAAATGGGCAATAAAATAAATGGAAGAAGATTTATAAAATTAAAGGAATACCGATTTATATGTTACAAAAAAAATGGTAGGTAAGTGCCTGCCTACTCGCTTTACTTTTATAATACATAATTAGATTACTAACATTTCCCATAGGTAGGTATAATAATAAATAAGTAATAAAAAATAATAAATAAATAAAAATTATTAACCCATTTACGCCCAAGGCTAAAGTAGCCCCAGGAAAATGAAATAACTTGTATTATTTAGTGGAGAATAGGGAGTTTGAAAATAAACTAAAAGAAAAAGTAGTTTTGTTTTTATGTAGTTAAAAAAAAATTGCCGTGCTCAAATGGGGACACTGGGCACATTCGTAAGAAATTTTTCGAAATATGGTTTCTCAATGTATAGTATTTTTATGCATATTTTGCACTGCCACCGAGCTTTACTATGGCAAACAGTGCATCGCTGTTGTTTTGTCAACTTCTGTGGAAAGTGACCAAAGTTATCAAATTGCAAACTTGGCAGTAGTGAGGCTGTTGGGGAGAATGTCGATTATTATCTTGGTGCAAGTAATGACGAGCAATGCTACGTCGAAACATTAGCTGGTCAATTTCATAATATCATTATAAAGCATATACAAGCATTGCTAATCAAACATGTACGTAAATAACCCCTACTACCACTTTTTGCCTCGTACAGAAGTACCATGTAACGAAATCGACTGATCGACTTGATCAACTCCGCTCATACCTTTATTATAGTAGACAAATACTTGCGGAATGTTTACGTCAGTTTTCTTCTTCTCATACCCGTCAAGGAGACGGTCACTTGCTGGTTCTCCCCTCGTGCACCGTGGCAGTGGTGCGGTAGCCAGAATTCCATAAATCCCGTAACAATGCAAAGCTAGTAAAAAAGTTATCGAAGAACAAAATATGGTCTTTAGGATTTGTATTGAGCTGCAAACTGCTGAGCTGATGCAACAGGTTTTTCACCACTCTTGTACCTGACGGCTCATTGATGGCAACCTGCGAGTTGCCACAGTAAACATCAAAAGCGTAATAATAGCCGTCAGAACTAGCAAGCATCCAGTTTTTGTATCCAGAGCTGGCTTGCCTCAAATAAATTGTTTGGATGAATGACGACCAAAGTAGTTCACCATGGATTCGACATTTCCTGGGATATCTCTTGGCATAACATTGGTAGCAATATTATCGTCTACACCTTCTTTTTCTTTTCATCAGTGAGGATACTTGGTTCTGGAGGAAGGGCTACAAGTTCAACTTCAGCATCTGAGTTCTCGTCTCCTAAAATAACATCAAAGGCTTTCCGGAGTCCATAGTAATTGTAGCTTACTGCAAAAGTCCGTCTTGACATGGTTTCGTGCCGAAATGTATTTTACAAAAAAATGGAATATTTTACCCCTTATGTGCCCGTTGTCCCCAACTGGGGACATCAATATAAAAAAGTAGTTCTCGACTCAGAAAACCTCATATTTTATACTATATTATTTTTATTACAAAGTTAACAATATGTTCATAAAGATTATGTAAAAAAACTTGGGATTTATTTACGTAAACATTTTGAAATAGCTACTTACATTTGGTAGTTACTGCAAGCCACTAATTCACTTTTTCCCTGACGCAAAAAATACCTTTTATGAATGAAATTATTAAAAGTGTTTGATATAAAATGTAAGATGCACTAATAATCTCAACAATAACGTAGATAAACTAAACTTTGCGATGTTAATAAAAAAGTTGAGGGTAGATTTGAAGGTGTGCCCATATGAGCACGGAGGGCGTAAATGGGTTAATAAATAAATAATAAATAAATGCTAAATAAATAATGAATAATTTTAATTTAATAATAAATACATAATAAATAAATAAATAATAAATAAATAATAAATAAATAATAAATAAATAATAAATAAATAATAAATAAATAATAAATAAATAATAAATAAATAATAAATAAATAATAAATAAATAATAAATAAATAAAAAATAAATAATAAATAAATAATAAATAAATAATAAATAAATAATAAATAAATAATAAATAAATAATAAATAAATAATAAATAAATAATAAATAAATAATAAATAAATAATAAATAAATAATAAATAAATAATGAATAAATGTCAACGCTACAATATTTTGTAGGTGCTATAATAATAATAATAATAAAACGTTTCATTCGACCACAAAGGATCATAGCCACACACATTTATAACAATACCAGAAACACAAAACAATGAAATAAAACAAAAAATATAATTAAAATACACACATTATGTTACCTACTGATTTCGATTGCTCAGTAAGTGAACCATACAGCAATGGTTCAGGTACTGGCAATCGAACCTCAGCGCGAATGCCCTCTGCAGGATGCTATTGGAGCTAGCCCGAACCCTGCGCACCAGGGATGTGCACCGCTTTCGCATAGTTGAATAGAAACAGTCTACTTGCGACTCGGCGAACATCCCTGACGCGCTGCAGAATCGGGGCAGCCCCATCAGCACCCTGAACGCATTATTATACTGCACGCGCAGGGCGTTGTACTGCCCGCGCGTGTACGAGTCCCACAGGCTGCTCGTGTAGAAAGATGTACAAAATGCTTTAACTATAACTAGTTATAATTACACCTAGGTACTTATAATTAGGTAGGTAGGTAGGTATAATTATAAACTCTTACTTTTTAATTTTGCCTTTATTCAGATAAATATAAAATAATGTGTAGGTATAAAGGGAACACACAACCACAACACACATCAAAGGAAAGGTAGGTACAGAGGCCAGCATATCAAGCTATAACTTTAGCTGTTGGACTCGCATCGCAACGTCAACTTCAGGGCGTTTGTGGTGCGGCTACCAACGTGTTATCAGCAGCTCGTCATGGTGGAGGACTTTTGGCCGAAGGGTGTGGTGTTCCGTCGCTTCCGCGGACAAGTGCCACACGATCGCTCAGTGAAGTGAAGTAACTAACATAGGCATAAGATACTATACCTACTAACAAGTATTGTAATTTAGTTATGTATGTTAGTCTATAAGGTATATATTGTATGGGTCTTGTTACCTGAATTAAATGATTATTATTATTATTATTATAACAATGTCAAATTACTTTGATAGATTTTCAACGTTATTACAAAAGAATAAGGTTCATATTCAATTGGGAAAATTTTACAGTTTGGTATGGGTTGATGTACTGGCGTCTGTACCTACCGTTCTAGTTGGTTCCTCGTAACAAAAAGTATAAAGACGGAACAGGATAGGATTTTATTTCATAGTAGTATACCTACCTACTTAGCGAATGAACAGAAAATTGAATTTATAATAAATAAGTAAATAGGTACTTACTTGCAAAATTGCCTATAAGATTTTATGCTGGCACTTCACATGGCGTATTTGTGCAAATATTCGCCTTATTTAGATAATACAAAATCGACTTTATTGCAATTTGAATAGGGTACATTTCATTGCATTGCAAAATGGCCTATAAGATTTTATGCTGGCACTTCACATGGCGTAGGTATTTGTGCAAATATTCGCCTTATTTGGATAATACAAAATCGACTTTATTGCAATTTGAATAGGGTACTTTTCATTGCATTGGAAAATTGCCTATGAGATTTTATGCTGGCACTTCACATGGCGTGTTTGTACAAATATTCGCCTTATTTGGATAATACAAAATTTACCTTATAGTAATTGAAATAAAGTCGATTTTGTATTATCCAAATAAGGCGAATTTTTGCACAAATACCTACGCCATGTGAAGTGCCAGCATAAAATCTCATAGGCCATTTTGCAATGCAATGAAATGTACCCTATTCAAATTGCAATAAAGTCGATTTTGTATTATCCAAATATGGCGAATATTTGCACAAATACGCCATGAGATGTGCCAGCATTATACGAAACGGCACAGTTGGCGTAGTGGCTAATGTAATGAGTGATTATTTTGCTTCTCGCGCTGTGCTGTCGTGGTTTTGATCCCCGCACGGAACAAATATTATTTTGTTTTGTTCTTGATCTGGGTGTACGTGCATGTGACATAGTATGTTTGTAAATTGTACCCGTTATAGGTAATTAGGTACTTACATTAGAAATCCTAGTGTACGCATTTTTTCATCAAACAAATAACTACCTAGGTAGGTACACATGCCACAGTATGAAAATAAACAGTAGGCTCATTCTCTTAGCAGGTACAGAGGCCAGCACATCAAGCTACTACAATCTGTCAAATTTCTTTGATAGATTTTCAACTTTATTACAAAAGCATAAGGTTCATATTTAATTGGGAAAATTTGACAGTTAGGTATGGCTTGATGTGCTGGCGTCTGTACATAGACTTCATAAAGGCTTATCATGTTACAGTGCTGTCCATGTTATAAAGATCACAAAGGACAGTCAATTTTGGGAAGAAAAAAAGGAATCAAAACTTGTTGGGTTTTATATGAACTCTCTGCTTCCGGAACTAGTAGACCCCCGGAAGATACCTACGAGGGATGGAGATAAGAAAAATAAAAGGAAAAAGAAAACAACCATTTGTAATGATTGATTATATTATAATAAACTAATATATTTTTACATATAAAACATGTTGGCTTGTCACTTAGACTATCCAGACACTCTTTATTGTCATCGTCGTCTGCTGCTTCAAAATCGCCATTCGCCACACTAAAACATAAAACTATTTAGATATTACACACATAAATGACATAAATAATATAATATGTAGTAAATAAATAGGTAAGATACATTTACATGATATTGATGTTATGTTTTTTCCTGTAAATATTTTTATTTACTTACCTACTTTTTCAAATGACGGCCGCACGCCGTCCAACGCGCACCGTCCGGGTGTGAATTTAGATTGTAGGTAACTGCGGTTGTAAAAATAATGTAAGTAAATATTGGAATACAAAACTAATAAGTAGACCAATCATTGCCTTCCTATTAGTGTTTTTTTTTCATTACAAGCCTTACAAATGTTATACTTTACAAGGCAAGGTAGCAAAATGTACACAAAAAAAGTATTATGACATTATCGTAGTTGATAAACTGTATTCTTTACACTGTGACGCTTTCTGGGCGACAGTAACAGCCGCGTTGATATCCGCGCTCGCTTCCTATGAATAGCTTCCTTTTTGCTTTTTGCCATTATCCGTCTCTTGCCCTGTTGTCCACCTCGACCTTACTTAGAATTAATATTACTTGCAAACCATTGTATAAAGTCCCAATAAATTTTCTGTTATCAAGAGGAAAAATAAATCAATCATTTTGGTTGCCACACCCTGAAATCTCAAACCTGAAAAGAACCCCTGAGAGTTAAGGCCACACCTTAACATTGGTCCTTCGAGCCGGATTGTTGACAACCGTACAATAAAAAGTTTTCCAAGCATACCCGCACTTGTGCTAAATGTAAGGGAAAACATTCTTTGTACGGTTGTCAACAATTTTTGGATTTAAGTTCACAAGATAAGCTTCAATTCGTTAAAAATAAGAATCTCTGTATTAATTGTTTATGGACAGGGCATTCAGTAGACGAATGTCGAGCAGGCCCTTGCAAGCAATGCTATGGCAAACATAATAGTCTTTTACACAGTGAATTTAATACTAATAACACTGCGCCTTCTATAGTTGAAGCGCATCCATCTACAGCAGATTCACAAGTAGATGTATCGCAACATAGTTCGTCGTCAGTGGTTCAGACTTTTCACACAGTCGATAATTCACACAATGACAGTTGTACTAGTTTATTAAGTAAACACACAATACAACCTGTTTTGCTATCGACCGCTTTAGTAGAAATCATTGGAAAAGACAATAAATATTATAAGGCTCGTGCATTATTGGATAACGGCAGTCAACACTGTTTTATCACAGATTCACTGTGTAGGAAATTAAACACACCACGTATACAGTCCACTTGTCAAATTAGCGGGATAGGACATTCAGTCACACAGGCAGTCCATTCTAGCGAAATTCACATTAGATCGATATACGACGATCACCATATTCACATTAAATGCCTGGTTTTACCTAGCATCACGTCGACTATACCGGCCACAAGTATAGACGTAAACGAGATATCAATACCTAAAGATATTAAGTTAGCTGACCCAACTTTCTGCACGCCTTCACACATTGATTTATTAATCGGTGCAGATTGTTTCTGGGACTTAATGCTTAACGGTAAAATTCGTTTATCTTCCGGACCTTATTTAGTAAACACCAAATTAGGATGGCTAATTTCAGGTCCTCTATACACTAAAAACTTACACACAAATAAAGTTCAGTGTAATTTTGTTCAAACGACACAATTAAATGACCAGTTAAGAAACTTCTGGGAAATTGAAGAAATTCCTTATTCAGGAAAACATCTTTCTATAGAAGAAAGTTCATGCGAGAACCTTTTCACACAAACTACTAAGAGGCTAGATCATGGTCGATTTTCGGTTCAAATTCCACTAAAGGAGTCAGCTGATGTGCTAGGCGATAGTTATCAAATTGCTAAAACCAGATTTCTATCATTAGAACGCAAACTTGAGCGTAATCCACAATACAAACACATGTATAGTGACTTCATGCGCGAGTACTCATGCCTAGGTCACATGACTCGCATTGATAACGATCATAAGATGCCATGTTATTTTTTACCACATCACGGCGTTCTCCGTGAAGATAGCGTAACCACTAAATTACGCGTAGTATTTGACGCTAGTCAAAAAACATCCACAGGAAAATCACTTAATGACATACAGTTTATCGGACCTGCATTGCAAAATGACTTATTTTCTATTATTTTACGTTTCCGTCAGCATAAGTACGTTGCGTGTGCAGACATTGAAAAGATGTTCAGACAAATTTTAGTTAGTGATGAGCAAAGAAACTTGCAACTAATTTTGTGGCGAGAAAACCCATCAGATCCTCTTATAGTGTACCGTCTTAACACGGTGACGTACGGAACGGCATCGGCACCGTACTTGTGTATTCGCTGTGTTAGGCAACTAGGATTAGAGTGTAAAGACGAATTAATTTCTCAGACTATATTAGATGATTTCTATGTCGACGACTTAATTACCGGGGCAAATTCAGAGGCACAGCTATCATACATATGTAAAAAGGTAGCAGAAGTTTGTCAATCCGGTTGTTTTCCCTTAAGAAAGTGGGTAACCAACTCGCCGAACATCATTTCAAACACAACACAAGATGTTAATAGTTCGAAGTATTTGTCATTAGGTGAAAATGTATCTAGCAAAACATTAGGCCTTGGCTGGTACAACAGCAAGGATGAGTTTCATTTCACGTCAAAAATAAACAATGATTTTCTAATGTCACTAAACGTTCGATTTATCTGCTGTCTCTCAAATTTACGATCCTTTGGGATTATTGAGTCCGGTAGTTAACTATAACTACCGCCAAAGCTAAAGCCGCCAAAGTTATGCTACAAAAACTGTGGCTTACTAAAGTAGGTTGGGACGATGCTCTGTCTCAAGATATAGTGTCATATTGGAAAAAATTCGTTAAGTCAATATCGAATTTAAACAAAATAAGAATCCCTAGATTTGTGTTGTGTGATTCACCTAATGTGATTGAGTTGCACATATTTACCGACGCGAGTCAAACTGCATACGGTGCTTGTGCATATATTCGCACTTGTAATGTAAATGGTGACGTCACAGTGAAGTTGCTATGCGCTAAAAGTCGCGTAGCTCCGGTCAAACCGGTTAGTATTCCCCGCCTCGAGTTGTGTGGTGCACTTATAGGAGCGAGATTACTCGATAAAATTAAAAAATCACTCCGAGTTAAATTCAATAATATCTTGTTGTGGACAGACTCCACAATAGTGTTGGGTTGGCTTAAAATGTCTCCTAATCAGCTCAAAACGTTTGTACAGAACCGTGTTGTGGAGATAAATGAGTTAACAGACAATGTGTGTTGGTTTCATGTTAGCGGCATAACAAACCCAGCAGACTTATTATCACGAGGTACAGGATTAGACGAACTAAATGCATCACCTTTGTGGTGGGACGGACCGTTATTTTTGCAGGATAAGGTAAATACTTGGTCACACACACAAAACATCTTAGGTCAGACACCAGCACATATACTACCTGAACTAAAATCGAACATTGTTAGCGTACCAACTTGTGTCATTAGTTTAGATAACGTAATTGACTTTAAAAGATTCTCTTCGTACAATAGACTTAAACACGCTTGCGCATTTGTGTGTCGTTTTATAAATAATACACGCACAAAAGATCACACAGAGCGTAATACCGGTTTATTATCAGTTGATGAGTTAAAGAATGCAGAAACATTACTCATTAAACTGGTACAAAGAGAATCGTTCCCTAATGAGTTAAAAGCGTTAATTAATAATTCACATAATAAACCATCACGTAATTTATCTAGCTTAAGCATTTTTCTAGATAACAATAATATCATACGAGTTGGAGGTAGATTGGGAAATTCTGATTTTATGTATGACAAAAAACACCCAATTTTGTTATGTAGTAAACATCACTTTACCTTGTTATTATTCAACTCTAAACATATAAAATTATTACATGCGGGACCACAACTACTCTTATCGCACGTCAGGGACACCTGGTGGCCGCTAGGTGGCAGGAATTTAGCGAAACAAGTTGTACATAGATGCATTAAATGTTATCGAATGAAACCTATTACATCACAACCAATTATGGGTAATTTACCTAACGAGCGATTGCAGCCAGGCTTTCCCTTTTTACGGTGTGGAGTAGACTACGCTGGCCCCATGTACATACTTAACCGTAAGGGTAGAGGAGCGAAATTGGAAAAGTGCTATTTATGTTTATTTATTTGTTTTTCAACTAAGGCATTGCACTTGGAACTCGTTACTTCATTATCATCCGAAGGTTTTATTCTAGCACTAAAAAGATTCATTTCACGAAGAGGTAAACCTCTACAAATCTACTCAGATAATGGTAGGAATTTCGTGGGTGCGGCTAAAGAGTTTTCACATTTTTTAAATAATTGTTCTCATGACATAAAAAACTTCAGTTCAGAGAATCAAATTGAATTTAAATTTATTCCTCCATACTCACCTCACTTTGGCGGTTTGTGGGAAGCGGGGGTAAAATCCTGCAAGCACCATATTGTTCGCGTAATAGGCAATGCACATCTTAATTACGAGGAATTCAGCACGGTTTTAGCACAAATAGAGGCCGTCCTGAATTCCCGTCCTTTATGTCCTCTATCTTCAGATCCTGATGACTTCACTCCCCTCACACCCGGGCACTTCCTGGTCGGGCGACCGCTGACAGCGCCTGCAGAGGATGACGTCATGACAGTTGCCACACACTCACTGTCACGCTACCGACGTATCGAGCAGCTCAGACAGCACTTCTGGGCTCGCTGGTCAACTGAATACGTCTCAGAGCTACAGAAGCGATCTAAGTGGAAGAACACCAAGACAATTCTTACACCAAACTCATTAGTCCTGGTGAAGGAGGACAATTTATCGCCTCTAAAATGGCGAATGGGTCGAATAATAACTATGTTCCCAGGCAAGGACGGCATTCCCAGGGTGGCCTCCATTCGCACCGCTACAGGCGTCATCGAGAGGGCCTTCTCCAAGATCTGCCCTCTTCCAATATCCAGGAGCGACGCTGAAAATTCAGACACACCTGCGGCAGCCCCGCCACCGCAAGATGGTAGCTCTTGAGAGCTGCACTGAATCTCTCAAAGCGGCGGAGGATGTTGAGGACAACGCCATCTATCATCAACGACAGGAGGCGCGATGGCGACAATAATGATGATCTACACAACTGATATGCGCCTACGTCACCCATCAAGCCACATAGTACGTCTATACACCGATAGGAGGCGCTGACTCAAACCTATATAAGCGGACGCCGACGCCAGACTCAGCCCTTTTTGCTTTTTGCCATTATCCGTCTCTTGCCCTGTTGTCCACCTCGACCTTACTTAGAATTAATATTACTTGCAAACCATTGTATAAAGTCCCAATAAATTTTCTGTTATCAAGAGGAAAAATAAATCAATCATTTTGGTTGCCACACCCTGAAATCTCAAACCTGAAAAGAACCCCTGAGAGTTAAGGCCACACCTTAACACCTACCTAGTTCTGTTGCACAATCCTTTCGTTCGACCGCTATTTGCCGAGAGACTGGAAAACCTCGCCTCGCCTCGAGCACGTTTAGTAATAAGAAAAGAACTAGTCTAGTTTTATGTAGGTACACAATAATATAATATGGCAAAGGATAGTAAGCACGACACATTATTATAACGTAATAATAATCCAAAATAGTGTTGGTCAATATATTAAAATGCAACAAATAAATTTGTTTTTCGTTGCTACAAAATATAGCCAGACGCAGCGCCAAGCGCCCGCGCGCCGCTGCATGCCGCTTTTACGCTGAGTACAGCGCGCTGTACTCAGCCTAAAAGCGGCGGTATAACGCTTGCAGCGCTTACCTATTCTACGCCATTGCGGGGCGCTCCCCTTTACGCAGCCGTCACTTCCTCTGCTTCACCCCCTTCGAAATAGTATGCGGTAGGAAAACCTCGCCTTAATGGTGCGAATGGGTTTAATTTTTTGCCATTCATGTACATCAATGTCAAATAAGAATGATGCAACATCATTGGCCGACTCCTCAACAGAGCCTTTAAAAATTCACCGGGTTCAGCAGTCGATGTGCTGTCTGACGAAGGGTTTGTATCGACAACATTATTGGCGAGGGTTTCTGTAAAAGTACAGCGATGCCGCAAGAATGACATGTGCAGAGCTTTTGCAGACATTCTACCATTAATTTCTTGAGACATTTCCATAAAAATTTGATTGTTATATTTAATGTCTATCTCCTGTAGGTCAGCGATATATTTTGTAAAAAGTGATAAATGTTCTTCTAAAGAAACAGATGGTTTGCTTCCTCTTCGCATGATTATGAGTTACTATTGGGAAAAGAAAATTCTACTTATTATGTTGTTGATTAAAATTTCCGTCATCAATTCGTTGGAAGATCGAACTCAAGTTTCGTGATAAAAAAAGGGTTGGATCTAGTATAGGTACGATAGCATGAGGTGTAGGGGCAAAAAGTGTTGAAGTTGGCTGTTTTTTTTTACGAAAAAGGAACTCCTCTTTGTGCAGAAAATCTTAGGTTAATTTAGGTTGATGTCATGAGCACCCCGTGGTCCGGTTTGGTTAGGTTCTTTTAAACCCTGCAGACTTAATAAGAGCCCTGCACAGCGGGACTTAAAGACCTAACGTCCGACCAGTGCCAGTTTTGAGCCAGTTTTCTTAACCGTTGGAGACAGTGGACGCCTTATGGGCAACCTTAGTGTTTCGAGGTTAGGTTACACAAAATCGTTTATCTCGGAAACGGTGCGTTTTCTTTTCATGGGATTGGTACCAGGGGGGTCTGGGGAACACCCTCCCCCCACACCCGTCGGCCCCTGCTACCGTATACTAAATGTAATCAAAAAACGAATTCGATAATCGAGTGATCGAAAAAAATAACTATGATTTAGCAACTCATCATCTGCCTAGCCTTTTTTTTTTTTTTTGGTACGGGGTGTAACATCCTCATGGATGTCCTCCGCCCTGGGGCGGGCGGAGGGGTCTGTCAGACTCTTACTGACTAAAAACCACCCCGGTGTTCCATCTCACACCTACGTCGGGGTCGCGGGAACTGGAGATACTTCCGCAACCCCCGGCTGGTGCCGGCCCGCTACAGCGGGCCACTTCTCGGGTCAGGGGGGGGGGGGGGGTGAGGTGTTACACACCCCCCCGGACGTCTTAGAGGGGCGCGCTTGGAACACTACGCGCCGCCACCCCGGGTCATGCTATGTTATTCTGTAAGAACTCACTCCAGTTCTCACTTCTGATTCCGCGGTAAAAACTGTTTTAGGTAGTCTGTAACTCGATGAAAACTACGCTAGCGTTACTAAGTGCTGGAATAGGTGAAGCGAACTATTATTTCGTTACTATTTAATCGAAAACCAAATACTTTTCACTTCTAGTAAGTGAAATCGGAAATGAGATAGGATTCGAATTCGCGAGTGAATTCTTACAGAATTGCACTGCTGGTGTATGTGGGGGGCGACAGACGTCCCCGAGTGTGCCGCCCCTGGACCCATTTAGGGGGGCCGGAAGAGGGCGTTATCCACCCTCCGCCGACGACCGATGCGCCTGCTGCGGGCAGGGTGGGAGGTTGAGATCTCCCTCTCCCTTTCCGCAGCCGCCTTCTGCGACATGACACTTTTGCAGAAGGAAACCACCGCGTCCCAGGACTCTGCGCTGTCGACCATTGACTCGACCACGGCCGACCGCGACAGGTCACTGCCTACTTCTGAGACGAGCCTCGGCGCCACGTTCTTGGCCCGGAGCCGCAGCACGGCCGCCCCCATCTCTGCCTGTGTCACCTCTGGGACGCTGATGGCGTTCTCCTCTGTGGACTCTGCGTCTGTGGGCAAAGCCATCGTCGGTGGAGTATGCTCCGCTCGTGCCGGGAAGAGGACTGAGACAACCTCCTCCAGCAGCTCTGGTTGGAGACTCCCCGTGAGTGGGGGCGCCGCAGACCGAAGTTTCCCTCGAACCGCTTGATATGGGCACCCCCACGGATCCCCGTTTACAGCCTCCAACATCTCCTCCCTGGCTTGCGTCTTCGCATCGCCGATGGCCAGACACAGAGTCCTCTTAGCCGCGCGGTACACCTCACACAGCGCGGCTTCTTCGTCCGGGACCCGACGACGTCTCCTCCGGTATCGGGTGTACCGGCGTCTGACCGCTACGCACTCAATGCGCATACGTGCGATCTCGGCCGACCACCAGTACACCTGGCGCCCTGCTGACTGTGCGTGGACCCGGGGCATGGACGCGTCGCAGATTTGCGTCATCGCCCCGCGGAACCACAGCGCCTCCAGTTCGACGTCGACGGGTCCGTTCGTCTCCGACTCCCGGAACCAGGCCTGGACAATTGCGGCCTCCTCGAGAAGTTCCCTGTTCATGCGCTTACGAGCCCAGCGCGGACCGTTCGTTCGTGGGGCCGATGGACTGCGGCCGCCCGCGGTCTGGGCGGAGACGTCGAAACGGATGTAACAATGATCCGACAACGCCTGCACCTCCACGGCGACACGCCAGTCGCGGACACGGCTCGCGACAGCAGGGCTAGCGAACGAGACGTCCACTGTTGACCCGCCCCGCTGCCGCACGCACGTGTGAACCTCACCCCGATTCAGAACGGCCAAGCCAGTCGCGACCGCCCACTCCTCCAGCACCTCACCCCGAGCATCGGTCACCGGAGATCCCCACGCCGCAGACTTGGCGTTGAGATCCCCCAGCAACAGCACCGGGCGAGGGTGAAGACGGCCTACGACGGCACCCAACTCAACAAGAAACCTCTCGAAATCGGTGAGGCTCTTGTTGGGCGAAAAACACGCACCAACTATGCCAATGCCGTCCGCGAGGGCGGCTACCCAGCCGTGACCTCGGGACGGGTTGTCAAGAGCCCCGCCAATGATGGCCACCAAGCTGTCCAAGTCTCCCACCCAGTTATCCCTGGGAAGGACGAAGTACGGCTCGGCGACCACAGCCACGTCAATCGACCACTCTGCCATGCTCTGGAGGAAGAGGTCCTGAGCTCTGGTAGAGTAGTTGATGTTGCCCTGGAGGAAATGGTACAGCGCCATTTATGCGCAGTCCATTCCCTCCGGGTTCGCACCATTCCTAGGCCGGGAGTCGGCTGATGAGGCACCAGCCTGCGAGGGGGGTAAAGGGCCCCCAGCAGCCTTGGCGCCCCGTCTCTTCCTAGGGGGCGCACAGGCCTTTCCACCCGCTGTGTGCCCAGCGGGCCTGCAGCTGTACAGAGGCTACAGTTTGGCGCCGTGGAGCACTGGGCCATCTTGTGGCCGGGCTGACCGCAGCGATAACACTGATCGCTGCGATCGACTTGGCCGGTGCACCGAGCCTTGACATGCCCAATGTCAAGGCAGCGGAAGCACCGCATAACCCTGGATTGCAGCAGCTTCGCCCTCGCTGCAACCTACCCCACCAACAGATGCCCAGCATCAGCGACTTTGTTGGCCGCCGCCACCGGACACCGCACCCAGTTCGCGCCGTGCCCGGAGGCGTCGACGCGAATCTCGCCCGTCCGCACGTCTGCAGGCGGACATCCACCGACACGGGCGACGGCCGCCACGACCTCATCCGGAGTAGTCGAGTCGTCCAGACCGTCAACGCGCAGCTCAGCGGTCTTCGTCGGCCTGGAAACCCAGACGTCCTCCGGGTTGAGGACTTCCCTCAACTTGGCGGGCTTAGCGGGCACCGGCCCCGGTTTAGCGGGCGTCTCTTTTTTCCGCTTGTCCGCATTGAGCGGTGGGCGGAGGGTCTCGGCCGGTAAGAGCCTCGACTCTAAGGCCTCCAGCCGTGCCCCCACCATCGTCCCACACTGCATCATGCAGATGCGAGCGATCTTTTCGATCTCTGCATCCGCAAGAGATCATCTGCCTAGCCTTTCCCAACTATATTGGGGTCAGCTTCCAGTCTAGCTGGATGCAGCTGAATACCAGTGTTTTACATGGAGCGACTGCCTATCGGACCTCCACAACCCAGTTACTAGGTAACACGATACCCCTTGGTAAGACTGGTTGTCAGACTTTCTGGCTTCTGACTACCCATAACGACTGCCAAAGATCTACAAATGACAGCCGGGACCAACGGCTTTACGTGCTTTCCGAGGCACGGAGGGAAATTGGTATGAAAGGGATAGTCACCCATCCACAGACTGACCGCGGCTAGCGTAGCTTAACCTTTGACTGATCGATCTGTACGGCTTTAACTTAGCCACGAGCTCCTCAACTATTGTTTAGCAACTACTTACACTAAATAATTACAACTATTGTACCTAAAGAATAAAATAGCTTGTAAGGTATTATTACTTTGCAAGAGCAGAAGGGACTAAAACATCACTCAGAATCGCCACTAACAAAGTACCTATATAAAATGCGGATAAAAATAAATTATCGTCACTCCTACCCACGTACTCCATCAAAAATATAGTCTATTTCGGTATCTATTAAGATTTGTAGTTTTTTCGCAATTCTTACTAGTAAAAATAACACCAATTTGTATCACAATTTTGTACACAAAAAGAGTCAATTTTGTATTTGACTTATCTTTCATACGTTAAGCGTAATAAAACGAAAACCAAAAGAAATGGAAGACTGGGGGCCCGACTTTTGTCAAGGTCATAACTTTCAAATAACAAGAAGTGGTCACCTATTCTTGCTATCACAAATCACAATTTATTTAGTAGCATATAAGATTTCAAACAGTAGCTGTAAGTTGAAAGTGTTATAAGTTTGACGTGTCTGTGTGTCTGTGTGTCTGTCTGTGGCACTGTAGCTCTTTAACGGGTGAACCGATTTGAATGCGGTTTTTTTTATTTGAAAGCAGATTCTCTAGCGATGGTTTTTAGATGTTTCATCAAAATCGGTTCAGCAGTTTTAAAGTTATCAGATCTTTTGTTAGCTGCGGTAGGGATCTTAGACGCATACCGGATGTTTACTTTGCTTTCGAACATAATATTATTATAGGTGACCACACTGACCCATTGAAACACCCATATTGGCTATAAAACTATGCAAGATTATAGAATTCTTGGTCTTATGCTGCAGCCAGATTATACAGCACACTAGTACCTAGTAGCAGATATATCGTATTTGGATTCGTTTTAATCAGTATTTTATTAACCCCCGACGCAAAAACGACGGGGTGTTATAAGTTTGACGTATCTGTGTGTGTGTGTGTGTGTGTGTGTGTGTGTCTGTGGCATCGTAGCTCCCGAACGGATAAAACTGATTTTGATTTTGTTTTTTTTTATTTGAAAGGTGAATTAGTCGGAAATGTTCTTAGCTATGTTTGATGAAAATCGGTTCAAGATGGCCGCCGCCAAAAAATGGCGGATCACATATTTTTTCACAACTCCCTCAATATGGGTATCAAATGAAAGGGCTTGACTAGTAGAATACTATACACTATGACAAATTTTAAATCCAAGATGGCCGCAACCACAAAATGGTGAATTACATTCTATTTTCACAACTCCCTCAATATATGGGTATCAAATGAAAGGCCTTGACTAGTAGAATAATGTATACTATATTGCAAGGGAATGAGGAATGAGTAACGAAATAAAAACTAAAAACTTGTGAATTATTTTTGTAAACTCTTATACAAAACCAAACTAAATTACGTTTATAAAATTTAAAATAAAAATTTAAAAAACCCCCAACGCAAAACATAAAAGCGATTATGTAAAAAGTCAAAAATAATACCTTTTATTGAGCCATCAAATGTTTGTTCGTTGAAATGGCGCTATAATGTCGCGGCGGGGTACCGCTAAGTTTAAAGCAATAACTAAATAGCTAAAATAGCGAACTGATGGTAACTAGATTTGCAACAAGATTAACAACTATATTAGCAACAAAAATTTGATAATATCGAAGCAAATTGGTCGGAAATGCTGGTAAATTAATAGACAGTGAATGAAATTAAGGGACTGACTTACTTAAGCGGTACACCGCCGCGACATTATAGCGCCATTTCTACGAACAAACATTTGATGGCTCAACAAAAGGTATTATTTTTGACTTTTTACATAATCGCTTTTATGTTTTGCGTTGGGGTTTTTTTTTAATTTTTAATTTTATTTGCGTAATAAACTTTCACGCGTATGAGAATTGAGGGTCTATTTTGACCGAAGATATCGATACCTCTGGGCTCAAAGGTCGCAAAGGACATTGGGCGAACATGACTTTTTGATACTGTTTTATTTAGTTTTTAATTCTCTATCGATCTGTATATTCCGTTTCACGAAATTCGCAAAAAAAATTCCTTTACGACCCACATAATTTGAGACGTTATACATAGTTTACCGTGAAAATATGGATGTAAATACCTCTTAGTTACCAGAGTGAACTCATTTGAGTAGTAAAGCAAAGTATAAAACCACTTTTGGGTGTAAAATACATAAAAAATATCAATTGTCTTATACCACCTTAGGTGGTTAATATAATTCACCTCAAAAATCTGGATGTAAAGGTCATCGTCTTTGCAAATTGTCCTGTACACCCTTACAATTTAAAATAAAAAAAATACAAGTGTCCTTTACGACCTAGTTTCATTTTAATTATTTGCTTCCACTAACTTAGTGGAAGCAAATAAGTATAATTATAATAAAACGTTTGTAAACAATATTGATCTAAATGTTGTACATAATTACATTTTTCATTCTGTAATAGGTAAAATGCATAATTCAAAGGTTGGCATTTTATTGGTAGAAGTCTTAGTGCGCAGGGTGACTTTTCGAGTAATGTTATCATCTCCGGGATGTTTTTCTACCACACGCCCCAATAACCAACGACTTGGCGGCAAATCATCTTCCTTAATTAAAATTATGTCTCCAACCTTTGGCTCCGGTGCTTTTGACGACAATTTGTACCGGTTCATAAGGTTGGCTAAGTAGTCATGGGACCAACGCTTCCAAAATGATTGTAGACAGCTCACTGACGTGTTCTCCATACGATCATCTGGTACATTCACAATTGGCTCTCCAATTAAGAAATATCCAGGTGTTAACGGTAACGGTTCACCAGGATCAACTGTATTATTAATGCTCATAGGGCGCGAGTTTACGCAAGCCTCAACTTGATTAAGAAGAGTGCTCAATTCTTCGTAAGTCAAGGTGGCATCACCAATGACGCGTTTGAGGTGAAACTTTGTGGACTTCACCGCTGCTTCCCATAGCCCGCCAAAGTTGGGACTATGTGGGGGGACGAAGTGCCACTCTGTACCTATAGCTTCCAACTCTTGTGCGAACGAAGCTTGTGTGGATGCCAAGTGTTGCAGTTCTCTGGAAGCGCCTAAGAACGTCGTACCGTTGTCGCTCCAAATTTTAGCACAATGACCTCGCCTTGATACAAACCGTCTAAATGCTGCTAGAAAAGCCTGTGTACTCATGTCACTTACCACTTCAAGGTGTAGTGCACGCGTGGACATAAAGACGAATAGGCATATATAGCCCTTATAAGAACGGTGTCCTCTACCTTTTGTGGTCCTAATATTTATAGGACCAGCATAATCAACACCACTGTGTACAAAAGGTCGCGCCAGAGCACATCGCACAGTTGGGAGAGATCCCATCATATGGTTCTTAGTGCTGGCCCGATGTTTGGCGCATGTTACACATTTTCGAACATGGTGTTTGACCAGATTCCTGGCTCCTATGACCCAATAGGCTGTCCTCATATAATGTAACTTCAGCTGCGGACCTCCGTGCAGGGTTTTCAGGTGAGCATCTGTTACTATAAGGTTAGTCAAATGACTTCCGCTTGGTAAAAATATTGGATGTTTGGTCTGCCCGCATAATGGAGCCCTTTCAAGTCTACCCCGAACTCTCATTATGCCTTTGCTGTCAAGATAAGGACAGAGTGATCGAAGTTTGCTAGATTGAATTTGATTTTTTGAATTTGATTCTTCTGAATTTCAATTGAATTTGATTTCACAAATGTACGTTTTATTTGTATAATAATGTTATTTCATGAATATTCGTAAAGAAAATACAGTAGTATACACATAAATACATACAAAATTACATAATCCATTTAATACTTAAGTTTAATTAATAATTTATCCTTCTTCTTAGCGTGTGAGAAGAATTGAGAAGAATTTATCCTTTCAGTATACCTTAGCGGGTGATCATTAAGAACCTAAAAAATATTACACTTGTCGATTATTTCCTTGTTTTGTTCAGTTTTGTGCAGTAAAGTGGATTTACGCCCTTAGGTTATATCATAGGGTGAAAATTTGAAGGGTGTAAAGGACTTTTATTTTTAAATGTATGGTCATAAAGAAAATTTATCTCGGTAAATACAGCACCATTGTAACTTTTTAACACTGCACTAGATAATACTAGAAATTCTAAACATTTTTTTCCTAGGTTTCATTTAAATAGCTCAAGAATCAAAAAATTTAGAGTAAAAATTGTTTTTTTCTTCTCCTGAAAAGCCGCATTTTGTCCTTTACGACCTTTGAGCCCAGAGGTATCGATATATTTGTATATCGTAGGACAGTGTATTGCGATAATATCTTGTTTCCACCAAATTTTGTTTGGTATTAGCTTAGATTTTGGCATACAGACTTTTTCGTTCTAGTTCATCCGGTACGGGTCCTCTCCTCTATGTGAGGGCCCAACTTTAGGAGGGCCTGACTTTCACAAAATCTGAGTGTCCAACTTTACAGTACAGTAGAAAACAACCATTTGTAATGATTGATTATATTATAATAAACTAATATATTTTTACATATAAAACATGTTGGCTTGTCACTTAGACTATCCAGACACTCTTTATTGTCATCGTCGTCTGCTGCTTCAAAATCGCCATTCGCCACACTAAAACATAAAACTATTTAGATATTACACACATAAATGACATAAATAATATAATATGTAGTAAATAAATAGGTAAGATACATTTACATGATATTGATGTTATGTTTTTTCCTGTAAATATTTTTATTTACTTACCTACTTTTTCAAATGACGGCCGCACGCCGTCCAACGCGCACCGTCCGGGTGTGAATTTAGATTGTAGGTAACTGCGGTTGTAAAAATAATGTAAGTAAATATTGGAATACAAAACTAATAAGTAGACCAATCATTGCCTTCCTATTAGTGTTTTTTTTTCATTACAAGCCTTACAAATGTTATACTTTACAAGGCAAGGTAGCAAAATGTACACAAAAAAAGTATTATGACATTATCGTAGTTGATAAACTGTATTCTTTACACTGTGACGCTTTCTGGGCGACAGTAACAGCCGCGTTGATATCCGCGCTCGCTTCCTATGAATACCTACCTAGTTCTGTTGCACAATCCTTTCGTTCGACCGCTATTTGCCGAGAGACTGGAAAACCTCGCCTCGCCTCGAGCACGTTTAGTAATAAGAAAAGAACTAGTCTAGTTTTATGTAGGTACATAATAATATAATATGGCAAAGGATAGTAAGCACGACACATTATTATAACGTAATAATAATCCAAAATAGTGTTGGTCAATATATTAAAATGCAACAAATAAATTTGTTTTTCGTTGCTACAAAATATAGCCAGACGCAGCGCCAAGCGCCCGCGCGCCGCTGCATGCCGCTTTTACGCTGAGTACAGCGCGCTGTACTCAGCCTAAAAGCGGCGGTATAACGCTTGCAGCGCTTACCTATTCTACGCCATTGCGGGGCGCTCCCCTTTACGCAGCCGTCACTTCCTCTGCTTCACCCCCTTCGAAATAGTATGCGGTAGGAAAACCTCGCCTTAATGGTGCGAATGGGTTTAATTTTTTGCCATTCATGTACATCAATGTCAAATAAGAATGATGCAACATCATTGGCCGACTCCTCAACAGAGCCTTTAAAAATTCACCGGGTTCAGCAGTCGATGTGCTGTCTGACGAAGGGTTTGTATCGACAACATTATTGGCGAGGGTTTCTGTAAAAGTACAGCGATGCCGCAAGAATGACATGTGCAGAGCTTTTGCAGACATTCTACCATTAATTTCTTGAGACATTTCCATAAAAATTTGATTGTTATATTTAATGTCTATCTCCTGTAGGTCAGCGATATATTTTGTAAAAAGTGATAAATGTTCTTCTAAAGAAACAGATGGTTTGCTTCCTCTTCGCATGATTATGAGTTACTATTGGGAAAAGAAAATTCTACTTATTATGTTGTTGATTAAAATTTCCGTCATCAATTCGTTGGAAGATCGAACTCAAGTTTCGTGATAAAAAAAGGGTTGGATCTAGTATAGGTACGATAGCATGAGGTGTAGGGGCAAAAAGTGTTGAAGTTGGCTGTTTTTTTTTACGAAAAAGGAACTCCTCTTTGTGCAGAAAATCTTAGGTTAATTTAGGTTGATGTCATGAGCACCCCGTGGTCCGGTTTGGTTAGGTTCTTTTAAACCCTGCAGACTTAATAAGAGCCCTGCACAGCGGGACTTAAAGACCTAACGTCCGACCAGTGCCAGTTTTGAGCCAGTTTTCTTAACCGTTGGAGACAGTGGACGCCTTATGGGCAACCTTAGTGTTTCGAGGTTAGGTTACACAAAATCGTTTATCTCGGAAACGGTGCGTTTTCTTTTCATGGGATTGGTACCAGGGGGGTCTGGGGAACACCCTCCCCCCACACCCGTCAGCCCCTGCTACCGTATACTAAATGTAATCAAAAAACGAATTCGATAATCGAGTGATCGAAAAAAATAACTATGATTTAGCAACTCATCATCTGCCTAGCCTTTTTTTTTTTTTTTGGTACGGGGTGTAACATCCTCATGGATGTCCTCCGCCCTGGGGCGGGCGGAGGGGTCTGTCAGACTCTTACTGACTAAAAACCACCCCGGTGTTCCATCTCACACCTACGTCGGGGTCGCGGGAACTGGAGATACTTCCGCAACCCCCGGCTGGTGCCGGCCCGCTACAGCGGGCCACTTCTCGGGTCAGGGGGGGGGGGGTGAGGTGTTACACACCCCCCCGGACGTCTTAGAGGGGCGCGCTTGGAACACTACGCGCCGCCACCCCGGGTCATGCTATGTTATTCTGTAAGAACTCACTCCAGTTCTCACTTCTGATTCCGCGGTAAAAACTGTTTTAGGTAGTCTGTAACTCGATGAAAACTACGCTAGCGTTACTAAGTGCTGGAATAGGTGAAGCGAACTATTATTTCGTTACTATTTAATCGAAAACCAAATACTTTTCACTTCTAGTAAGTGAAATCGGAAATGAGATAGGATTCGAATTCGCGAGTGAATTCTTACAGAATTGCACTGCTGGTGTATGTGGGGGGCGACAGACGTCCCCGAGTGTGCCGCCCCTGGACCCATTTAGGGGGGCCGGAAGAGGGCGTTATCCACCCTCCGCCGACGACCGATGCGCCTGCTGCGGGCAGGATGGGAGGTTGAGATCTCCCTCTCCCTTTCCGCAGCCTCCTTCTGCGACATGACACTTTCGCAGAAGGAAACCACCGCGTCCCAGGACTCTGCGCTGTCGACCATTGACTCGACCACGGCCGACCGCGACAGGTCACTGCCTACTTCTGAGACGAGCCTCAGCGCCACGTTCTTGGCCCGGAGCCGCAGCACGGCCGCCCCCATCTCTGCCTGTGTCACCTCTGGGACGCTGATGGCGTTCTCCTCTGTGGACTCTGCGTCTGTGGGCAAAGCCATCGTCGGTGGAGTATGCTCCGCTCGTGCCGGGAAGAGGACTGAGACAACCTCCTCCAGCAGCTCTGGTTGGAGACTCCCCGTGAGTGGGGGCGCCGCAGACCGAAGTTTCCCTCGAACCGCTTGATATGGGCACCCCCACGGATCCCCGTTTACAGCCTCCAACATCTCCTCCCTGGCTTGCGTCTTCGCATCGCCGATGGCCAGACACAGAGTCCTCTTAGCCGCGCGGTACACCTCACACAGCGCGGCTTCTTCGTCCGGGACCCGACGACGTCTCCTCCGGTATCGGGTGTACCGGCGTCTGACCGCTACGCACTCAATGCGCATACGTGCGATCTCGGCCGACCACCAGTACACCTGGCGCCCTGCTGACTGTGCGTGGACTCGGGGCATGGACGCGTCGCAGATTTGCGTCATCGCCCCGCGGAACCACAGCGCCTCCAGTTCGACGTCGACGGGTCCGTTCGTCTCCGACTCCCGGAACCAGGCCTGGACAATTGCGGCCTCCTCGAGAAGTTCCCTGTTCATGCGCTTACGAGCCCAGCGCGGACCGTTCGTTCGTGGGGCCGATGGACTGCGGCCGCCCGCGGTCTGGGCGGAGACGTCGAAACGGATGTAACAATGATCCGACAACGCCTGCACCTCCACGGCGACACGCCAGTCGCGGACACGGCTCGCGACAGCAGGGCTAGCGAACGAGACGTCCACTGTTGACCCGCCCCGCTGCCGCACGCACGTGTGAACCTCACCCCGATTCAGAACGGCCAAGCCAGTCGCGACCGCCCACTCCTCCAGCACCTCACCCCGAGCATCGGTCACCGGAGATCCCCACGCCGCAGACTTGGCGTTGAGATCCCCCAGCAACAGCACCGGGCGAGGGTGAAGACGGCCTACGACGGCACCCAACTCAACAAGAAACCTCTCGAAATCGGTGAGGCTCTTGTTGGGCGAAAAACACGCACCAACTATGCCAATGCCGTCCGCGAGGGCGGCTACCCAGCCGTGACCTCGGGACGGGTTGTCAAGAGCCCCGCCAATGATGGCCACCAAGCTGTCCAAGTCTCCCACCCAGTTATCCCTGGGAAGGACGAAGTACGGCTCGGCGACCACAGCCACGTCAATCGACCACTCTGCCATGCTCTGGAGGAAGAGGTCCTGAGCTCTGGTAGAGTAGTTGATGTTGCCCTGGAGGAAATGGTACAGCGCCATTTATGCGCAGTCCATTCCCTCCGGGTTCGCACCATTCCTAGGCCGGGAGTCGGCTGATGAGGCACCAGCCTGCGAGGGGGGTAAAGGGCCCCCAGCAGCCTTGGCGCCCCGTCTCTCCCTAGGGGGCGCACAGGCCTTTCCACCCGCTGTGTGCCCAGCGGGCCTGCAGCTGTACAGAGGCTGCAGTTTGGCGCCGTGGAGCACTGGGCCATCTTGTGGCCGGGCTGACCGCAGCGATAACACTGATCGCTGCGATCGACTTGGCCGGTGCACCGAGCCTTGACATGCCCAATGTCAAGGCAGCGGAAGCACCGCATAACCCTGGATTGCAGCAGCTTCGCCCTCGCTGCAACCTACCCCACCAACAGATGCCCAGCATCAGCGACTTTGTTGGCCGCCGCCACCGGACACCGCACCCAGTTCGCGCCGAGCCCGGAGGCGTCGACGCGAATCTCGCCCGTCCGCACGTCTGCAGGCGGACATCCACCGACACGGGCGACGGCCGCCACGACCTCATCCGGAGTAGTCGAGTCGTCCAGACCGTCAACGCGCAGCTCAGCGGTCTTCGTCGGCCTGGAAACCCAGACGTCCTCCGGGTTGAGGACTTCCCTCAACTTGGCGGGCTTAGCGGGCACCGGCCCCGGTTTAGCGGGCGTCTCTTTTTTCCGCTTGTCCGCATTGAGCGGTGGGCGGAGGGTCTCGGCCGGTAAGAGCCTCGACTCTAAGGCCTCCAGCCGTGCCCCCACCATCGTCCCACACTGCATCATGCAGATGCGAGCGATCTTTTCGATCTCTGCATCCGCAAGAGATCATCTGCCTAGCCTTTCCCAACTATATTGGGGTCAGCTTCCAGTCTAGCTGGATGCAGCTGAATACCAGTGTTTTACATGGAGCGACTGCCTATCGGACCTCCACAACCCAGTTACTAGGTAACACGATACCCCTTGGTAAGACTGGTTGTCAGACTTTCTGGCTTCTGACTACCCATAACGACTGCCAAAGATCTACAAATGACAGCCGGGACCAACGGCTTTACGTGCTTTCCGAGGCACGGAGGGAAATTGGTATGAAAGGGATAGTCACCCATCCACAGACTGACCGCGGCTAGCGTAGCTTAACCTTTGACTGATCGATCTGTACGGCTTTAACTTAGCCACGAGCTCCTCAACTATTGTTTAGCAACTACTTACACTAAATAATTACAACTATTGTACCTAAAGAATAAAATAGCTTGTAAGGTATTATTACTTTGCAAGAGCAGAAGGGACTAAAACATCACTCAGAATCGCCACTAACAAAGTACCTATATAAAATGCGGATAAAAATAAATTATCGTCACTCCTACCCACGTACTCCATCAAAAATATAGTCTATTTCGGTATCTATTAAGATTTGTAGTTTTTTCGCAATTCTTACTAGTAAAAATAACACCAATTTGTATCACAATTTTGTACACAAAAAGAGTCAATTTTGTATTTGACTTATCTTTCATACGTTAAGCGTAATAAAACGAAAACCAAAAGAAATGGAAGACTGGGGGCCCGACTTTTGTCAAGGTCATAACTTTCAAATAACAAGAAGTGGTCACCTATTCTTGCTATCACAAATCACAATTTATTTAGTAGCATATAAGATTTCAAACAGTAGCTGTAAGTTGAAAGTGTTATAAGTTTGACGTGTCTGTGTGTCTGTGTGTCTGTCTGTGGCACTGTAGCTCTTTAACGGGTGAACCGATTTGAATGCGGTTTTTTTTATTTGAAAGCAGATTCTCTAGCGATGGTTTTTAGATGTTTCATCAAAATCGGTTCAGCAGTTTTAAAGTTATCAGATCTTTTGTTAGCTGCGGTAGGGATCTTAGACGCATACCGGATGTTTACTTTGCTTTCGAACATAATATTATTATAGGTGACCACACTGACCCATTGAAACACCCATATTGGCTATAAAACTATGCAAGATTATAGAATTCTTGGTCTTATGCTGCAGCCAGATTATACAGCACACTAGTACCTAGTAGCAGATATATCGTATTTGGATTCGTTTTAATCAGTATTTTATTAACCCCCGACGCAAAAACGACGGGGTGTTATAAGTTTGACGTATCTGTGTGTGTGTGTGTGTGTGTGTGTGTGTGTGTCTGTGGCATCGTAGCTCCCGAACGGATAAAACTGATTTTGATTTTGTTTTTTTTTATTTGAAAGGTGAATTAGTCGGAAATGTTCTTAGCTATGTTTGATGAAAATCGGTTCAAGATGGCCGCCGCCAAAAAATGGCGGATCACATATTTTTTCACAACTCCCTCAATATGGGTATCAAATGAAAGGGCTTGACTAGTAGAATACTATACACTATGACAAATTTTAAATCCAAGATGGCCGCAACCACAAAATGGTGAATTACATTCTATTTTCACAACTCCCTCAATATATGGGTATCAAATGAAAGGCCTTGACTAGTAGAATAATGTATACTATATTGCAAGGGAATGAGGAATGAGTAACGAAATAAAAACTAAAAACTTGTGAATTATTTTTGTAAACTCTTATACAAAACCAAACTAAATTACGTTTATAAAATTTAAAATAAAAATTTAAAAAACCCCCAACGCAAAACATAAAAGCGATTATGTAAAAAGTCAAAAATAATACCTTTTATTGAGCCATCAAATGTTTGTTCGTTGAAATGGCGCTATAATGTCGCGGCGGGGTACCGCTAAGTTTAAAGCAATAACTAAATAGCTAAAATAGCGAACTGATGGTAACTAGATTTGCAACAAGATTAACAACTATATTAGCAACAAAAATTTGATAATATCGAAGCAAATTGGTCGGAAATGCTGGTAAATTAATAGACAGTGAATGAAATTAAGGGACTGACTTACTTAAGCGGTACACCGCCGCGACATTATAGCGCCATTTCTACGAACAAACATTTGATGGCTCAACAAAAGGTATTATTTTTGACTTTTTACATAATCGCTTTTATGTTTTGCGTTGGGGTTTTTTTTTAATTTTTAATTTTATTTGCGTAATAAACTTTCACGCGTATGAGAATTGAGGGTCTATTTTGACCGAAGATATCGATACCTCTGGGCTCAAAGGTCGCAAAGGACATTGGGCGAACATGACTTTTTGATACTGTTTTATTTAGTTTTTAATTCTCTATCGATCTGTATATTCCGTTTCACGAAATTCGCAAAAAAAATTCCTTTACGACCCACATAATTTGAGACGTTATACATAGTTTACCGTGAAAATATGGATGTAAATACCTCTTAGTTACCAGAGTGAACTCATTTGAGTAGTAAAGCAAAGTATAAAACCACTTTTGGGTGTAAAATACATAAAAAATATCAATTGTCTTATACCACCTTAGGTGGTTAATATAATTCACCTCAAAAATCTGGATGTAAAGGTCATCGTCTTTGCAAATTGTCCTGTACACCCTTACAATTTAAAATAAAAAAAATACAAGTGTCCTTTACGACCTAGTTTCATTTTAATTATTTGCTTCCACTAACTTAGTGGAAGCAAATAAGTATAATTATAATAAAACGTTTGTAAACAATATTGATCTAAATGTTGTACATAATTACATTTTTCATTCTGTAATAGGTAAAATGCATAATTCAAAGGTTGGCATTTTATTGGTAGAAGTCTTAGTGCGCAGGGTGACTTTTCGAGTAATGTTATCATCTCCGGGATGTTTTTCTACCACACGCCCCAATAACCAACGACTTGGCGGCAAATCATCTTCCTTAATTAAAATTATGTCTCCAACCTTTGGCTCCGGTGCTTTTGACGACAATTTGTACCGGTTCATAAGGTTGGCTAAGTAGTCATGGGACCAACGCTTCCAAAATGATTGTAGACAGCTCACTGACGTGTTCTCCATACGATCATCTGGTACATTCACAATTGGCTCTCCAATTAAGAAATATCCAGGTGTTAACGGTAACGGTTCACCAGGATCAACTGTATTATTAATGCTCATAGGGCGCGAGTTTACGCAAGCCTCAACTTGATTAAGAAGAGTGCTCAATTCTTCGTAAGTCAAGGTGGCATCACCAATGACGCGTTTGAGGTGAAACTTTGTGGACTTCACCGCTGCTTCCCATAGCCCGCCAAAGTTGGGACTATGTGGGGGGACGAAGTGCCACTCTGTACCTATAGCTTCCAACTCTTGTGCGAACGAAGCTTGTGTGGATGCCAAGTGTTGCAGTTCTCTGGAAGCGCCTAAGAACGTCGTACCGTTGTCGCTCCAAATTTTAGCACAATGACCTCGCCTTGATACAAACCGTCTAAATGCTGCTAGAAAAGCCTGTGTACTCATGTCACTTACCACTTCAAGGTGTAGTGCACGCGTGGACATAAAGACGAATAGGCATATATAGCCCTTATAAGAACGGTGTCCTCTACCTTTTGTGGTCCTAATATTTATAGGACCAGCATAATCAACACCACTGTGTACAAAAGGTCGCGCCAGAGCACATCGCACAGTTGGGAGAGATCCCATCATATGGTTCTTAGTGCTGGCCCGATGTTTGGCGCATGTTACACATTTTCGAACATGGTGTTTGACCAGATTCCTGGCTCCTATGACCCAATAGGCTGTCCTCATATAATGTAACTTCAGCTGCGGACCTCCGTGCAGGGTTTTCAGGTGAGCATCTGTTACTATAAGGTTAGTCAAATGACTTCCGCTTGGTAAAAATATTGGATGTTTGGTCTGCCCGCATAATGGAGCCCTTTCAAGTCTACCCCGAACTCTCATTATGCCTTTGCTGTCAAGATAAGGACAGAGTGATCGAAGTTTGCTAGATTGAATTTGATTTTTTGAATTTGATTCTTCTGAATTTCAATTGAATTTGATTTCACAAATGTACGTTTTATTTGTATAATAATGTTATTTCATGAATATTCGTAAAGAAAATACAGTAGTATACACATAAATACATACAAAATTACATAATCCATTTAATACTTAAGTTTAATTAATAATTTATCCTTCTTCTTAGCGTGTGAGAAGAATTGAGAAGAATTTATCCTTTCAGTATACCTTAGCGGGTGATCATTAAGAACCTAAAAAATATTACACTTGTCGATTATTTCCTTGTTTTGTTCAGTTTTGTGCAGTAAAGTGGATTTACGCCCTTAGGTTATATCATAGGGTGAAAATTTGAAGGATGTAAAGGACTTTTATTTTTAAATGTATGGTCGTAAAGAAAATTTATCTCGGTAAATACAGCACCATTGTAACTTTTTAACACTGCACTAGATAATACTAGAAATTCTAAACATTTTTTTCCTAGGTTTCATTTAAATAGCTCAAGAAACAAAAAATTTAGAGTAAAAATTGTTTTTTTCTTCTCCTGAAAAGCCGCATTTTGTCCTTTACGACCTTTGAGCCCAGAGGTATCGATATATTTGTATATCGTAGGACAGTGTATTGCGATAATATCTTGTTTCCACCAAATTTTGTTTGGTATTAGCTTAGATTTTGGCATACAGACTTTTTCGTTCTAGTTCATCCGGTACGGGTCCTCTCCTCTATGTGAGGGCCCAACTTTAGGAGGGCCTGACTTTCACAAAATCTGAGTGTCCAACTTTACAGTACATAACTCGCTTATTTGACTTTCAAAAAATCTGATTCTTACTGCCACAGTTCTTTGAGAATGTCCATTAAATCCTAAGCACATTTTCAAAGAGTTTTAACAAAGTGGCCCTCACACCACACTCACATGGAAAAGCACAAAATAACTCAAATGTTGACCAGTCTACAGTGAAGGCGTCAATATTTTCTGCATATGGGTCTCTGTGCCAAGATATTATGTATCTATGGCATTTTTTGTTTGCTCTAGTTGCAAAGAGGTCTATATTGGATTCTCCGAGTGACTCTGTAATGTTTAAAAAAGCCTTGTTGCACAATTCCCATTCTGAATCTATATTTTTTTTCTGGATTCTTGGTCGGCTTCTTTGGTTTCTTTGGACTTAATATAAGAGGCAAATAACCAAATACTACGGACCTCACACCACTGCCATATCTTTCTTGCTAGAGAATTGAGTTTTTAAAATTGTATATTTATTTATTTTTTATTATATTTTGTAGTATATATTTTTTTTTTTTTTTTAATTTTATTGACATTTTATTTTTATTATAATTCTGTGACCTTTTTAATGTATACGACTTTTGACATTGTTTTCCGATTTGTTGTGGCAGTATTGTGTTTTTATTTTATTTTATCTGTTAAGGGTCTTGCCTGAATTAAATGAATTTTATTTTTTATTTTTATAGCCCCCATTCTATTTATGTAGGTATGCGTTTGCTGTGGTATTGTCTATTCTCAGCAATACCTGACAAGACAAGAGAGACAAGAAGTTGGTGAGACGGTACTTCACGCCGGCACAGCTGCTTAAACTTTATCAAGCGCAAGTTCGATCGTGTATCGAGTACTGCTCTTACCTTTGAGACGGATCTGCCAGATACCAGCTTGATGCCCTAGAGTCAATTGAGAAACAAGCCAAGAGGATCATTAGCAATGATAGGCTCGTCGAGTCAAAGCTCCAAAGTCTTGAGCATCGACGCCGAGTTGCTTGTCTGTCGGTTTTCTATCGGTTGCATTTTGGGGAGTGTGCGACGGAATTGCATAATTTAATTCCGCCGAGCCCATTCCATCATCGGACTACAAGACGTACGATGCGCCACCGGTACATGGTGGACATCCCAGCCACACGCACAAAACGTTTTGGGAACACATTCATTGTGCGTACTGCTAAGGAGTGGAATTCCCTGCCTGAGACTGTGTTTCCTGATAGCTACAACCCGGGAGTCTTTAAGTCAAGAGTGAATAGGTTACATCTAGGCAAGCGTGCTCCCATCTTAGACCGCATCATCGCTTCTCATCAGGTGAGATAGTGGTAAAACGTATGCCCGCCCATCAAATGATAAAAAAAAACAAGAGTGTAAATCTTTAGCAAATCATCGCAAAACCCAGAAAGGAAGCTAGAACTTAAATTATTTTCATTAATATTTAATTGTATTTTATAAGTAATTTTAATTTTAAACATTAAAAGCCATAAATAATACCATAGAATATTCGCAATTAACTAGCTTTTTCCTTGTTTAATGTAAATAAAAATACAAAAAAGTCATACAAAGCTACTAGCAACAAAGGTGATTCGTTTTTTTTTATTGATGAGATATTGTGTGTAAGCCATTTTGCCAGACTTTGTCGAATACTTTCGTTATGTCGAAGTATAGCGTACCCGTCATTATGCCGCGCTGGAACCCCGTACTTGTTTCTTGACGATGCGATGAACTTGTTGGATGCAGCAGTGTTCAGTTCGAAAACTGAACTGCTCGTTGGGAATGAGATTCTTTGCTTCGGCATAGTCTTTGAATTCATTTGAATTCATCGTCATACTGAAAAAATAGTTTAATTGCATGAAATGTAAAGTTATCATTGTTACAAGATGTCAATACTCTTGATTAAAAAAAAATACACGAACATTAGCAATTTACTATTTATATTATACTATACGTAATTTATTGACTAATAGACACAATAATAAAGTAAAAAGAAAATACTAACAACCTTATTATCATATTTATTCTTATCCCAATCCACAAGAGCGCGTCCTGTCCTGCCACACTCACTAGTGACTGAAGCGCCCGTGTGGGGCGGGCCAGTAATAATACTGTCATGGTTTATTAAAAACATTGATTTGTTTGAAAATACATAAATTGAATAGTTTAAAAGATCAAACTATTTATAAATGACAGAAAAAAATGTGTTCCGTAAAAAAGGGAGGATCCTCCGACCAGACGGATGTTATGTCTGGTGGGCTACTACCCGACGGTTGTAGTCGGGATTTTGAATACATCCTAATGTCGCGGATAACTCCGCTTGCGCGATCTATGAAACGTCGGTTGTAGTTCGTACCACGTACGATAGATATTGCTGATGATGTCTTGATGTTTATCTTAAGTGACGCGTTTTCAAAATGTGCAAACTAACAAACTGTGCGACAAGCGACTAAGAATCACAGTTCAAAGAACAGAATTATTGTGTGAAATTCCAAATGGAGTGTAAAACAGTTGCAGGAAAAAGGATTGAACCGACATATCTTATCTTGGCTGACGGCAAATTGGTTCAAGCGACATTGCATAGTGTTAGTAGTGGAAAGCAAAATGCATGAAGGAACTTTTAAACTAAAATGAGCAATATCGAAGAACGCAATATTATGTTGGATAGTGTACAGGCTACATCCGGGGCAGTTTATTATGCGGACCTTGTAAAAACTAGAACAAATTTCTGTGCGTTCAAGCGATTTTGCCATACCTATTATTGGAATAAAAGTTAATGTAACAGCTCACTTTTTAGAATCCATTAATTATGTAAATTATAATCCGTGGTACTTGGCAACTGGGCTTCTTCTAGCTGTAAACGTCCCTTTGTGCCTATTGGCCTAGTTCTGTTCTGTCTCCTGCTTTGATTTGGACCGAAGTGAAAAATATGATTTTCTTACTCCTCCGCTGTTATTATCTGATTAATTTCGTTGCGGGATCCAAGACAGTTGAATCGTTTCTCCATTTCTGTGTATAGCTTAAATAAATCACAATAAAAATATGGCAAATTTGATCTCGGGTCATACATCATGTTTAAGAATTAAGAACAAAAATGGCATTGTCTTAAGGGCGCGTATTCGATTTAGCGCAACTCAAAATCTAAACGATTGCTAGAACGGCGTAGCAGCATTGACACACACTAGTACAATACAAAGGTCTGTTTGTGTGCATCAGAAAAAAAAATATGCACGAAATAAGCACCAATCATTGAAATTGATCGGCAAACCAAAGCGCGCGATGTTTTACAGTGCTTTTTAAAATAATTGTCTAAAATAAATGAGGTCGTATAACGGACTGAAAAATATTCTGTATATTAAGCATAACTTTTACTATCATAAAATAAATATATCAGTTATGTTTTTATTCAAATACTGGTGAAAAAAATTTACAAAGTGAACCGATTTTCTACTTTTTCAACAATGTTTTTTAATACATAATAGTAATATTTTCGTAATTTTCGCTCTGTAGCTGTCTTTATGACTGTATATACATTAAATAAAATATTTTGGCAAATTGTAATGGTTGTATTGGTCTTGAAAGTTAACTCTGACGTTTATTTTCGTAAAACGATATGAAAGAATTGTTTTCTCTTTAAAAAACCATAATTAAAAATTATACTTTTACTCTGTAGCTGTCTAAATCAAGACTTAATCTTTCTAAATCTGTAAATTGTCTTTAAATAATCTGCTAACATAATTACGATATTGCTCTGGGCAAAACGCAAAAACATGAAGTTTTCGTCACGAATCGAATACGCGCTCTTAAGGGGCTATTAACCGACGTTTACAGATTTTAAACTGACAATCACGTCAAAATGTGCAGTGTTAATGATTTGAAAAAAATATAAGTATGTTAAACTAGAACATTCTCTTAATCACTTAGTAATTGAATATTTTTAATTATATTCATATTATATAGTTTAATTAATACGTGAAGTTGTGTCTGACGCGGACAAAACATTGACAATCACACAAAATCTACCAGGTATAATTATCGTAAGGTAAAGTTTTGGACGCAGACTGCGTCCGTTCTGCAGCAGTTATGCGTCCAAAACTTTCAAAATTTTGTCGAAAAAATTAAATAAAAGTAGTATTCTTTCAAAATTAAAAAAAAGGCGTATACTAAAAGATAGATAATAAAATTGTCTGTAAGATGGTGTAAGTTTCGTTTAGTTATACTTGGTAGATTTTGTGTGATTGTCAATGTTTTGTCCGCGTCAGACACAACTTCACGTATTAATTAAACTATATAATATGAATATAATTAAAAATATTCACTTACTAAGTGATTAAGAGAATGTTCTAGTTTAACATATATTTTTTTCAAATCATTTACACTGCACATTTTGACGTGATTGTCAGTTTAAAATCTGTAAAAGTCGGTTAATAGCCCCTTAAGTGCCACAAAAGTGCTCAGAATTGAATGAAACCCAAGGCAGAAAAATTTGCTGATTCTCCAAACATGTAGGTACATAACGCGTATCATCCAAAATGTCGCTTCAAAAAAATTGCATTTCACCACTCGTTATATTTTTTCAATATATGTGGCCTAAGAATAGTAATACACTACGAGTAAGTACCTAGTAACTTCACTCATCGTGTTATCGAGTCTTGATGCTGCAAATACGCGTTGAATAAGGTGATAACAGTGCAAGTGTAAATTTCACTTAACAATGCAACAATACTATAATTACAGGTTTGGCAGTGAATTATTACAATAAGATTTTGACGCACAGAATTAATTGGTAATATTAGCAACAAATTAACTAGAACAGTCGTAGATTTTTTATAACGTAAGCAAAGACTATATCGTTGCATTTAAACGACATAATCACATAACCCATCGACCAATAACACAAAGTTGACTGTGACTTGACAATAGAATCTTCGTTCAGAAATCTGACTCACTGTATTGAATACCAGCTTTTTGAGACAACATTTCCATACACGCAGATTTATAAAATTTTTAATATTGATATTATTATCTTGGTACAAAATGAAGGCATGCAACAATATCACATTTCGTAACATACAAAGAACCAGTTCCTTAATCAGCAGAGACAGTTTAACACTTTTCGATGCGACTATGATGAGTTTGCCAAACACCTCATTGAATACTAGTCAAACTGTTGAATACTAGGCTTAAACGAAAAAGTTAAGCAACTATCGGACGATTTATTAATAAATAAATAAATAAAGTTTTCTTTCAGCCATAGAACGTATTTACAACCCATAGTAGCAAGTATGTAGTACATAAATAATAACTTAACAATACTATGCCAAATAAAGTTCAATAGCTTACCAAGAAATTGAGAACCTTAATTCCGAAAACTTTCGATTAAAAATAGAACTGCAAAAATATTTTAAAGTTATAGATGCGTGGGCGTTTAAAGGTTGACATGATGATTATAAAATATGCACACTTAAGTACACTACAATGATAATAGATGCATATAAAACTATAAACGTAATAGGCAAAAGAGCTCGACTGTCCAATTAGCAGACATAATATTTAAACGGTTCGTTCTCAAAAAAGTGGCACAGTTCGTAATAAAATCGATTTAAAAAAAAAGTGTAAATATTAAGTTTTTTGTACAGAATTGCATTCATACTACTTATATTATATAGAATTGTTTATAGGGAATAACATTGTCATGAAAATACACAAAATACAGTTTTTCAAAAAATATGCCTCACAGTTTAAAGAAGTAATAAACAGGTTAAAGAAAATCAAACAGATTTTATGGGAAAAAAACAAAGATAGGAGAAAAAAACATCGCCCATGAAAAATTAGTTTTTGTTATTTTTAATAACTGCAAACAGTAAAGGTTGATGTTAAAAAAACGACTCTAAAACTAAAGTAAAAAAAACACACCTAGATTATGATGGCAAATATTTAATTCGACGCATTTAAGTAATAAATAAATGTCATTTTTACTTGTATGTGAGGACTAAATATGATGGGTAGACCATATTTGTAATAAATATGACAAATTGCCATATTTATCCTGCAGACAAAATTTATCTGACTATACAAAAATCAGCCCTTAAATATTCAATTCTAATAGAATTAGAACAGATTTTCTGTGTCTCAAACAATTAGTTTGTCAAATAAAAATATCATGTATATACAAAATGTGCTATTATAATAATCCGATCTCTAGTAAATAATTATAAAAGAAATAATTATTATTCTCACATAATTAATAAGTCTCAAAAAATCAGTTTCCAATTCAATCTCAGACAGTGATGAAAATGGTGTAGTAATATAAAGAACGGTTACAGATTCACTCAGATGTAAATGCTTTGGGTATCAGATGCATCTGAAGCGGGAACCGACCACTATTCCGAATTATTTTTGTCCGAATTTCATTTTACCGAAAACTATTGACCGACGTCTTTTTTGCTATATGCATTATTTGACATATTTTTAGATCATCGAAGTATCATGTGTCATACGTATTATTTTACCGAACTATGTTTCTCCGATTTACAAAATAACTTTTTCTTATTGGCCGAAGTCTCTTTTGAACTATTTTCATTTGCCAAATGATTTATTTGCCATATTTTCACGCCGTCAAAACAACATTTTACGGAATATTATTTGATCACAAATATATAGCTGATTACTTGGTAGCATTTTCAACATTAAATTAAAATAGTAACAGAAACGAATCGCTGCAAAACCGACTTCACGCAGTCTTGTCTGCCCTACACCGAGAGTGTAATTTAAGAACGCGTAGACGCGGATGGGTGGGGCAGCCCGCGAGCTGAGGAGCAGGTGGTAAAACCATCTGCGATGATAAGCTCGCGTGGGGCCGCCCAGACCCCGCAGCCGTGACAGAAACAATGCTTGTGCATGTTGCATTCCTGCTTGCATGTTTCATGCATGCTTGCTTGCATGCTGCATGTTTGTTTGCATGCTGCATGCCTGCTTGCATGCTGCATGCCTGCTTGCATGCTGCATGTCTGCTAGCATGCTGCATGACTGCTTGCATGCTGCATGCTTGAAGCAGGAATCTTTGTTTGCAAGCTTCGTACTGGGACAACCTGTTTTATTAAGTGCCAATACATTTAAATAATTAATGAAACAAAATAGTAGGAAACTAATCTGATATTAGCTCTCTATAACGCCACTGTAAATAAATAAATACATTAGTTTTGAAAGCTCTTTGAAATATTGAATTTCACTCAAATTGTTTTTAATTTTCAAAAGTTGTTGATTTTTCGTTTCTTTAGCGACGTATATTTTTTTCTGGTGAAGTACCGGTTATCTTTAACTCAATATTAGACATATTTACTTCTAGGCGTTTGGTGAAATATGGTAATTTAAACAGTGGTATAACGAATGTTCGAACAAATGTTATTTCGGCTAAGTGTAACTTCGGTAAAAAGTTTTTCGACCAAATGTAACGTCGGAGCAACGAAAAAAAGCGAATTGATAATAGGTCAACTGATACAGTGGCAGACGTGACTTCGATGAGGTAAAAAAATACGAAACGAGAAAAGTTTATAAGTTTTAGGTGAAATGAAATTCGGTCAAATATTTTTCGACTTTATGATAGGTAACCATCTGAAGCAACTGTCGTCATCATAATCGGGGCAAGACACTAAATTTTGAGCAGCAGTTACATTTTTATTTTTTTTCACGTACCTAGCAGCGGTGTTTTCTGATGCTAACTAAAAATCAAGATTCAATAAGATCAAGAGCTTACATTATTCAGTTTTAATTAAAAACGGCGTTTTGATACAACTACACAGGACTTCGCCGAACGATAGATGCATTTGTTATGGTACACCATTTTTTAGACAACTTGCTGCGTTGCCCTAAAGAGTAGTAATGTCTTTGTTTAGCTTATCTTTTGCAAAGATCTTAAGTTCGGTAATAGTATCTACTACAATGTTATTGAAGTTTGGTTTTAACGTTCGGGAAACAATTGACACAATTATCAGTAAAACGCTTTAGAATAGCTCCAACGCCACACGGAGCTCCATTTTTGCGTTGATATGTTTTTTTTGCAGCTAGTCTCTACTTCTTTCTTAACATTTTCTGGTCTTGATGTCAAATTGTCTACAGATACTACTTTTTTATCAGGTTTTTCATCAGCTTAGATACTTTCATACATTTTCGTATAATTTTCTTCAAATTTGCGTACAAGTCTAGATTATTCTTTCGACTCTTTTCTTTTCTAGCTCTCGGGCTAAAATTTCTTCACTTTTTTATACTTTTATCATCAAAAGGATAACTAATCCACTTAGAACATACTATAAACAAGCAATGAATAAACATTTAGTGACAAAATAATAAAAAAAGTCAGTCAAAAACATTAAAAAAATCATTTTTTGTGCACCAAAGGAAATATAAGTATATATTCCAATCAATTTGTTACTTTTTTTACTGTTAAAGAAGAGTTTTGTCTAATATAAACAGGAAAAGTCTCTGTAACCTGGTATCAGTCTCAACAACCTGGTCATTGCAAACAGGTTAAAGGGAGCCGGGTTTATGATTTTTTTTAATTTAAAATCGTATAACATCAAAACGGTTACGTTTGTGGAGTTCACACTGATAAAGTAAGATGGCACTAATCGACATACTTTAACGTCATCATTTGCAATGTAGGTTAAACACAACTAAAATAATTTAAGCCAGATTAGACTTACCTGTTACAAACCCGAATTGTCGTCCTTTCACGAGATTTCTAAAAATACGGCGCAAACTTCAACAAAACTTGCCTTACCAGTGGTTAGCCAGATACTGCCTGGTCAATTTACGCAGGGGACCCTTAGTACGGAATAGTATTTGTGTGATGCCAGTTAGTATACACATACAGGTTACAGGGAAAATCACTCCGGGCACATTTTGAACATGAATAACTTTTAAATTATATTTATTCCTAATGTATTGTTTACAAAAAAGTAAAGTTAATAATATATAGATCTGCATTTAAATGGTTTTAAGCTGTTATTTGCCATATTTATTTTTTTATTTCAACTCAAAGTGTGACTTATGGTGTTTGGACACGACAAGTTATTGAGAAACAGCTATAATGATTTTATTTTATGGTAAAATATGTATTACTTTTTTTTACTTGTTATTGCTCAGTCTCTATGTAACAAATTTTGAAAGGACAACTTATTTACATACATACGAACAGTGCAAGCTAAATAAAAGCTTGTAAAAAATAACTTTAAGTACAATAACGTGCAAAATTTGATAAATAACATGTAAATAATCATAATAATCACAAAAACACTGCCCAACAGGTTACAATGCCACTTTTTTGAGAACAACCCAAACAATGACAGCATGACTGCAGAAGTGATGTTCACAGACTAGGGCATAAGGTTACGCTTCAATATAAACAAAAAAAATTAAACAAAAGACTGACAAAACACCGAGACTACAGAAAGTTCCATATGAAGATGAAAAGACTTTGCCCGTAATAACAGAATGTAATCAGAATTCAATAAACCACAACATAGCCACCAATACCATAACTATACCCTGTTCACAATAAGATTAGACATTTACTCAAACCTTTTTTACAGTCCGTTCAACCGATTTTGACTTCTATTGCGTTGGTAGCATGACAAATGGCAACTGCAGTAAACAGTTGTATTGTAACCACTTTTTTTGCCTCTAATGTCATCCTTAAGCTTACGGAATAGAAGTCAAAATCGGTTGAAGGGACTGTAAAAAAGGTTTGTGTTTATGTCTAATCTTATTGTGAACAGGGTATAGCATTAGGAAATTAAACCTTTAGAGAGCAAGCAGACAATTCCTAAAGATATCAACCCCAGAAAATTGTGTGCTTGGTAACAGCTCACAGAGGGTCTCCCGACTGTGAGCTGCTACAAACTGTAGAAGATTAATTCTTCGCTAACGACTTTAATTATATTGTAGTTACTTTTTATCTAATTGCAATATAAAACACGTTTTAGCCGCCATAAAATCAAAATTAATTAAAATGAGGAGAAACTCAAGGCACGAGTGAAGCGATTCATCTTGGGCAAGCGTGTTCCACCTTAGCCCGCATCATCACTTAACATCAGGTGAGTTTCGGCACAAAGTACGTGGCTGCTATATTTTGTGGTTTCGGTCAAACGCAAGCCTATTAGAATATTACAACTGACATCAGACGCAACGATCTCCAATATTAATTTAGTGAGAAAAATCATTCAAAGGTTTTTAACACGTACTAATTTGATTATCAATAAATGAGTGCCCCCCGTTTCTGCGCACCCACGTGTATACTCGTATACGTGGGGGTGTTGAGACGGGGGGCAATCATTTGTAAAAAAAAATTAAGCAACTTGTGCATTCTTTTCTATACTTTTTGGAAGAGATTACCTACTAGATTAAATAATCTCTAAAGAATGCCGTCAATACAAATCAATCACACTTTAAGCACACTACGTCACTCCATACAAAACGAAACGATTTAATTACCTACACTACAACCAAAATAACAGACTGTCCCGTCCACGTTAAATACGTGCGTGTGTGTGCATGTCTGTGCGCAGCGAATGCCTTGAACCTTGAACTAAAAGCAGTTTCGAGAGCAGGTTCGACGAGGGTAGAGGTGAGGAACAGTGTTACGGAGGGAGGCGGGGCGTGTCGCTTCTGTTCGGTAGTACTAATACTTACACTGTGCTCTAAGTTTGTGATCAATTACGCCAGTGCTTATGAAAGTTGAGGTCAGTTCTGGTGACACACATGAGTCGGAATTGAAAATGATTCTTATACCAAATGCTATAAAAAAATAATTAAATAATAATAAAATAAGTTTATTGGCACAGAAACCTTTGTATACAATATTAAAAGCCGGTGCAAAAGAGAAAGGAATCTAAAATGGCGGCATGTACTTGCGTTGACAGATAGTACAGTCAGCATATAAAATTTCAAGTTAAGTTTTTTTTTCAAATTAAAGATAATAAAAACAAGACTAGGTCGCATTTATTTCAAACTAGCTTCTGCCAACGGCAAACATCAAATATTCAGGTTTGCTTACATTTTCATTCTACTAATTAGCGATTATCTCATAAACACTTTGACCGATTTACGCAATTTAAACGAATAAAGTGGTTGTAGACCTATACCTTTCCTTTGACACCAAAATCGTTAAGATATCTCAACAAACAAAAAAACACATTTTCAAGTTCCGTAACTATATTTTTTTTCTCGGTTGTTTCGTCTGACGGTACGCGCGAGAGTGAGTATAGACGGCACTAGTGTGCGAGCGAGAGAACATGATAAGCACCGCCATATAAGATTCATTTATTTAATGGACCGGGTTATAATACAATTAATAAGGTACTCCTCCGAAACGGTTTCCCTAAAGTGGCTGTGGAGCAAGACCAGCATTGTGCCAAGCATTTTTATCATTGACTAGCGGAACCAGCAGACGTTGTCTCGCTCTTAAAACCAAATAGTCCTACAACTTGACTGCAGCGTCACCTGCCTGGTCCAATTGTGAATCTAAATCACTCTGGAATCCACTGGAATACACACAAAAAATTTCATCAAAATCGGTCCAGCCGATTAGGAGGAGTTCACTTTCACACGCACAGAAGATTTTTATTTATAAGATTGATATAATCTTCCAACTTATAATTTACTTGCCTACATAGTGTGCGTTTAATGCATGTTTTAAATTGCCTTTCATTTAGTTGCAAAATATCAAGCGGTATTTTATTATACATTTTACATTAAAAAAAAAGTATGTACTGTTGTCAATCTGAAACTTTGTTGATATAATTTGTTCCTATTTCTTGTATTAAAGTTATGTCTGTCACTTATTTTACTAAACAGATGTAGATTTTTCCGAACATGCATGATGTTTTCGTATAATTTATACAAGTATGTTACCGGCAATCTGTGTAATTCGGTATTCTATACAATACCTAGGCAATGTATAGAATGCCTAAAACGGGTAGGTAATGTATGAAATATTACTTACTTTATACCCAACTAGCAAAATTAGTACTTAAAACGATCTCAAGACTAGTTTGATTTTGATTTATAAGAAACTTGTAACATTCTACAAAGCTGAATTTGGGCGCAGTTATAGGAGCGTTTATTTCTATAACTGTCTTATAATCAACATATGAAATGTTACTTAGCCCTATAATCTACTTGACAAAACGCAATAGCTTCTATTATCGTATGAGACTACACAATTACAAGTACAGACGCTCTTGTTAGTATCTGACACAAGTAACTTACTAAAGCAATCTTGTTTACAATGCACTAGTAATGTACTCAGTTATTAGTTATAAGTATACTTTAATAGGGGTTACGCTTGCTGAAGCTTGTTTTGTGGCAAAAAAAAATTGTGGTAAATACTAAATCCATAAAACGTAATTTTCTAATACTATTATTTTACATTATTGTAGAACAATAATCACTAATATATATTGTAAATATAGTGTGTGAACTCGTGGGGAAGTCATTTTCACTGTAAATATGTACCGCAATTTAGTTAATTTCACAACTCCCTTCGAAAAATAGCACATTTGTATATTGTTGTAAAAAAAATATTCGTTCAATTCTTATGAATAGTCGCCATGTTTTGAAATTGCTCTTCATTAGGTACTTTATAGAACCATTGTAGGTAAATTAGTACTTGTAGCAGTTTCAGTTCAGATAACTCGCCTCCATTTTAAAGCAAATTAGGGTTCCCTTGAAATCTTGAAGAACCTGAGTTTATTAATACTTTATATCTATTTGTCACCTTTTTGCTGTAACCGTAATTCATTTTTAATCGTTTCCAATCGCTTAATTTCATGTTCTACTTATTTTCTCGAGACGAAGGGGAACGACTGAATCTCAACAAAATGGCTGACGTTTACTAATAAAGTGATCGATTTAGTAGCTTATAAGCTTTTTTGATCATATAGCGCTTTTATTAAGTACTATTAGATTTAAAAGAGTCTCAAGCAAAACTATAACAGCGCATACTTATAGTGATTTTCGCTAAGTATGTTATAATACTTGGTTCTCTCACAAAATGCTACTATAACATCAAAATATTTTTCAGGATTATTTAGTTTTACTGCAAACAATTATAGGAGACTTATCCCTAAAAATGTCCTAAAAGATAATCTTGTAGCTAACTATAAGAATGTGATATAAAAGCAAATGCTCTTGAGGATATCTACACTTGTGAAATGCTATTATTGGTAAAAGTGTCCTACAATAGTTTTATAGGTCAGTCTTGTAGCGAACTATAAGATCGAGACATAAAAACGAATGTACTTGAGTATGTTAAGGCTCAGCAAATGCAATTATAAGTTAAATAGTCTACCGAAATGTCATATAAGACCGTTATTAGTAGTGACAGACTTATAATCTTTCCTTATAGGGTTACTTTGCTTGTTGTACTTTACCTAGGTAATAAACACAATATCGAATGCGCAGCCGCTAATGTGTGTAAAAGACGAGAGCAGGGAAGGAGGCTATCAAGTAGAGTTGATTAAATTATACAATGACTTCTGTCATTGTATAATTTAGCAGCATTATTTCAATTTTGTGAATGTGAATACCATGAAACCATTTATTCATTAAATAATATGTATGTGTTTGACATATATTAACATGGCGGTTGAGAGCATTTCATGATTATTTTTGGGGTTGTGAATGTCATGGCGTCAGAGCTGATCACTTTTGATGCAGTCGTCGTGCGGTGCACACGCACAAATCCATTGGCTCTAATTTAAAGTTAAAACAGTTATTGTAACTTCTTTTAATCAGTGTTAATCATTGTAATCCCTAGTCTTTATTAAAAAGTTTTGTTAGAATGCTTTCAAGCAAACTACTTGAGTTATTTTGCGAGTATTATTTACTGAACACCTGCAACGTTACACGCCCACGATGGAAAACCAAGAGATAATGGGTCAGCAGCGACACGTGGTGTCGCAGCCGCTCGACACTCCGATATATTATAATATACCAAACACAACTAGTTGTTACTACACTATTAAGTTAATGTCTTAATTCGAATGTATAAAATAAAACAAAATTAATAATCTGTAAAAAAAATACTTAGGGATCAAAACGAGTCAGGCGAACTATAAATCACGTTGTCGACTGCTTAACCGGACTTTCCTGTGGTGCCTTAAAAAAGATTATTTTTTGGGCCTCCAGCCAGGGCAAAATAACTTATAAACTAAGCGACTACACTCTAAGGGCACTTCCTGTGGGGTACAAGCCTCGGCTTAAGGCGTCGCTGGGGGAGGACAGCAAAGGGACAGGCTGGATCGGATTTCCATTATTTAGGGACGAATTTAAAGCCACAGGCTCAGCGGCGCGGGCTGGCACGAGCAAAGATCGGGGAGGGGACGTACGGTGTTGTCGCGGCGGCGAGGACGGAATGACGGCGGTCTGTGTCTGTGTTTGTTTACTGTACTGGGTGCCTTATTGCTCTCCTGGAGGAGAGTTATAGCATCGTCAGGGTCGGTCAAAGTATGTCTCGGTCGTCGAGTCTTACTAATACGGGAGGGAGTGTATCGGGCGGCCGATACGATCAACGGGTTAGAATGCTTCTCAGCAGTGTCGAAGAAGCGCTTGGCGGAGCGTTTCATGAACTGCTAGATAGTGGATATTTTTAAATCGAGATAGAGGTTCTCGTTGCGATGGTAAAAAGAGGCTCCTGTGATTCTTCGCAAGAAACGGTTTTGGAGGGTCTGCATCCTATGGAGACGGAATGGTTTTGCGTGTGCGAATACAGCACAGGCGTAAGTCATGATGGGACGAATGCACGCCGTGTTAATGCGCAATTTGCACTTGAGTGACAATTTGCTGCGTGCATTCAACATGAAGTAGAGCCTACCGAGAGCGAAAGCGGCGCGCGAACGCACCGTCTTTACCTATGTGCTCTCCGAAAGTAAGATGGTGATCCAGAATCACACCCAGGTATTTGGCTTGCTTCTTCCAAGGGATAGGCTTACCGAACATGGTTATCGGACTGGGGCGGACAGCGCTCGGCACTGCATAATTTTTAGTAACTTTGAAATATCATAATTATCGATATAGTAATTAAATGTTTTTTCTTTTTTACTGATTTTTGTTTGCCTAAAACTCAGCTAACAAACAGTATGTTTTTTTTTTAAGTTATTCCAGCCTTAATATCAAATAAAAATTATGTTTTATGTTGTCAAATTTAGGATAAGAAAACATTTTTTTTTTGAGGCACGTTTAATTACAATTTATTTTCTATTATTTACGTTTACAATAATAGTATCTTTCCTTTTCCCACGTATTTTTTCCAGACTTCCACGACTAATTATTGATTCATAATTTCACTCCAAATATCAGTCTCCCCGCAAAAACGCAATAATATAAGTTCAAAATTAGTTTATATTTTGACAATTCATAATATTTTTTAATTTATATTGTCTACAAATACAATACAAAGATATGCTTAATACGGAATTAAAATTAGTTTTTCATAAATTCTTGCTATTTTAGAGTAATTTAACCTTAAAAAAACCCAAATTTATGTATAGTCACATTTTTACCGATAACACTCTTAACGGTGGACACCAAATCAAATTAAACAGGCAATAGGTAAACGTTATAACAGATAATAACTGGTTTATCATTCACTTAGAATAGGCATATGCCCAGCAGTGGATGTAGAATAGATGGCTATAAATGCCGGGGTCCCTCAGGGCTCGGTACTCTCTGCAACCCTTTTTCTGCTGCATATTAACGATTTGCTGAAACCCGGTACCATTGGATACGCAGATGACAGCACAGTTGTAGAGAGTTACATATCCAGCGCACGTGCCAGTGCGGCTGAAATCCGGACTCACAGGAAGTCCATGGTCGAGCGCTTAAACTTCCTCCCTCAAGGCTGTCTCCGATTGGGGCGATGCCAATCTGGTCAAGTTTAATGCAGCCAAGACCCAGGCGTGTCTTTTCTCTGCCAAGAAGAGGCCTTTCAATCCGGCCCCTGCTTTCCGAAATGTATCCGTTCCGATCACCGACCATCTTGAGCTTCTTGGCGTTACTTTGACGTCGAATCATTTTCATTCATTCATTCATTCATTCAAGGTGCGAAAGTACTTCACGTCGGAACAGATGCTGAACCTATACCAAGCACAAGTTCGATCGAGCATGGAGTACTGTTCGCACCTCTGGGATGGATCTGCCAAGTACCAGCTGGAGGCGTTGGAAGTTATTGAAAGACGTGCCAAGAGGCTCATAGACAACGACTTCCTGGTTAAGGCTAAGCTCCAAAGTCTTGAACACCGCCGCGCCGTTGCCAGCCTATCGGTCTTTTATCGGGTACATTTCGGAGAGTGTGCTTTGGAATTGCACAACTTAATTCCCCCAACCCCATTCCATCACCAGACGAACAGGGATACGGCGAAGCGTCACCGCTATACGGTTGAAGTTCCACGGTCTCGAACCAAGCGCTTTGACTCCACATTTATTGTGCGAACTGCCAGACTGTGGAATTCACTGCCCGCCTCTCTATTCCCCGATACATATAATCTGGGTATCATCAAGGCACGAGTGAACCGGTTTATTCTAGGCAAGCGTGCTCCACCTTAGGCCGCATCATCACTTAAGATCAGGTGAGTTGTGGTCAAACGCAAGCCTATAACAATATAAAAAAAAAAAAAGAAAAAGTTAGGTTTATTGGTTTTTTTTTAATTATTCCCGTTAGGCTAGACCTTCACTACTGGTGAATATGATAAGTTGGCGAAGAGATTACCTGCGTACGAAAATAACCAGTAGCGTCCTTTTGTCTGCTTCTTTACTCTCGTGTTAGCAAGAGCTATATGTAGAGGTAGAGTCATGTGATTAAACAATTAGTCATCCAGATGGATGGGGTCAGCAGCATGATTGCCCGATGATATGTCATCGGGCAATCTACAGACTCTTTTAGTGCAGACTAGCAAATTTTAGTTGCAGCAATCGATGTTTTTGAAGACTTGATGCTACGCTGTGTCCGAACGCATTTTTTTTATGATTATGTCTATTATGCGATTTTGTAGTGTGTCATCTCAGTCACTCATATAGCGAACTCTTTCTATAGTTTGATGTGTATGAACCACGAAGTAAGTATGAAGTAATAAACTTACTTCGTGGTATGAACTGTAAGTATTTTAAATCTTGTGCTCCATGGCGTTCCGTGATAAGTCACGCACCTTCCTGCGCCGACATTTATTCCACTCATGGTTAGCTAAATATTTATATTATTTAACAGAGAAATACTCTAATTGTGGTAAAATGTTTTAAAAAAATTAAGAAACGGTGGCGGTGACCACTTCTGCCTTTGTTCTGCCTAAATGACACATTATCACCTACCACTGCGTGTCTCTGCATCACCCAAAGGTTGACTGGTAGAAAATGCCTATGGCATTAAGTCCGCCTCTGTACATTGTGCTTAAAGTGTTAATAAATAAATAAATAAATATATTTTGATTTTTTGTAATGATGACCATCAAATAAAATAAAACACGTAATTTACAATACATAGATTTAGTTTATTTACAAAAATATTACCTATATAGCTATTCTTAACAATGAATTACTGTTTATGAATTAACATAGTACGGATTCCGTAAACGCCAGGTACCTAAGTACAAGACTTAGATAACATAAAATGTCCAATTTTTTCACACCAATTAACAACATTATTGAATATCACACTATGATTGCAATAGCTTTTGAGTGTGAAATATGTTTAGAAAATCCGTCAATCAATGAAAATGATAACTGATGAATGATAAATCTGATAATTTAGAATTCGAAAACATCACGCAATTAGGCATATTAGTGTGCAGATCCATAGAGGTAGTACGTACGTACAGTCAACAAAAGAGATATGTACGCACGCGTCGTCAGATATAGATAAAGTTTACTTAGAAACCGATGGATGTTTTTTGAATAAATAAAATAAATTTAATAGAAAATAAACATTTCAATGATTTCATTAAATTTAATTCGAAAACATCCATCGGTTTTTAAGTAAACTTCAACCATTTCCAATGACCTACATACCTATCTCTTTTGCTGACTGTACATAAGTGAATTGTACTTGATTTTCTATTTAGCATCCATTACAATAATGGTCCAGTTGGTAAATCTCGTGCTTACATACATTTTACTAAAACTAAGAACACTATTCAGATGTGATTTGATTTTAATATAACAGTACATAGCATGACTGATAAATCATTGAGCAAAAAACCACGGCAGTTTGGAACTATGCACCTAGGTCATATCTGTCTGACTTAGTTGTGGATAATTTCACTCTGAAAAAAGGGCGTCGCCAGGATTCGCCAGCTGATGACCTAGGGGGGGGGGGGCAAGTTGATATATGGTGAATAAGAAAAGTATGAATTTTAAATACAGTCAAAGGCACATGAACCTTTTGGAATCTCTAGGGGGGGCCAGCTGCCCCTACCTACCCCCCTTGGCGACGCCCTTGCTCTGAAAAATTCGACCTATCATAATTATACCAGAATCGATATAATCATTAAGTCCTAGTTGGTGTAACTGCCGATGTAAGCGTTGCAATTTGGACAATAATGATCTGCGTTGCGACAGCTGTCGATACAGTACGGTAGGCATACACACGGGAAAAATCTGAAAACAGAAAATAATAGTCAACACAAATCCTTGTATTCCCAATCCACAGTAATTAGAACAAGGAAATATAATTTTAACCAACAAACGGGAAAATATGAACAAATTAAGCATGGCGATCAATATCTACTCGTGATTTTTCTGTAACAGGAAATTATCAAGCCGATACGAAAGATATTGTTGTAAAGATGCAAAGAATCACAGATATAGATAGATCTAGATAACGCAAGAGCAACTACTTCGCGTGCCTAGTTTCGTGCCTAGCGTACAAAAATCGTAAGTAAAAAAATAAATTAAACGTTTCCTTCCATTGGTAAGTAATTTTGTGATTAATATTAAGCGTAATTAATTTAAAAAGCAATTATTTTTAATCTAATACCCTCAGTAATACATGGTAACACCAAATTTAAGAAAAACAAAACATTTGTATTACATTGTGACGTCCAAAAAATGGCACCCTTGGTTTTCATACATATCGTGATACTTGCGTTATCTAGGTTCTATCTATATCTGTGCAAAGAATACTTACACTATGCAAAGAATGACAGCAAACAAATGGGTTTTCGTAGAAGACTTTAATTCAACTCTTGTAATGATCTGTTGGCGGCAGGATGGACAGGTTATTGAAGATGGTTTGGAGCCCATTTGATTAACGGAAACCACATTCGCTTGGTACACAACTCCGGGTTGTGTCGTGACGGGAGGTGGATGGCCGTCTGTGTATACTGGAGGCATGCCCTTAGCTAAAATTAAGAATCAGAAATATCTTAAAATGAGAGATTGAGAACATCGCACACGTTTTAGTGGTTTACTTGAATACTCGTTTGAAGATTACTGACGTCTTAATTTAGATCATGGCGAAAATTAAAAGTCCAATGACTGGTTTTACCACCTGTCGATAAATCTTTGTTACTAATTTGGCAGATAAGTAATTTTTTTTTTATAAAATGCACCTGCTATGTTATCTCTTCACCACCCTTGGTTGACAGGTAGAGAATACCTGAGGCATTTGACTCTACTTTTGTACCTTTAAGCATGAAGTATAAATTAAATATATAAAAAAGTTTTTTAATGACTGAACCATATTTTTGGCTAACTGTTACCGGCCGGGCGGGCGGCCATGAAATATATTTTTGTACGCAGGAAAATATTTCCAATTCGTAGATATTTTACTTCAAATTACATTATTATAAATGCACCTAAATAAATGTTATTGTAGAAAAATAATAAAATAAGCCTACTTTTTATAAAAAAATCTATAGCTCAGTTATGTAAAAACCAATGTCATCCAAATGATGACTAATTTCATTTTATTGATGCTACTCATAGAGAGTAAACTCGGTGCAGTAAGTAACTCGGTGCTAAACGGAGAATGGATCAGAAAACACTTTCAAAAACGACCTATTTTTAATTTCTGGAGTATTAAACGGTCGAGTATAATAATAAGAAAGTTTTAAAAACACTTACAATCGTATTCGCCATTTTGAGCCATTGCACTGAATTATAATATTATTATTTCCTTTTTATTATCACCAAATCACCGATAACTAGTTTCCGTAAGAGGAAAGCAATTGTACTGATCCTTGTCCAACGATCTATCCATTTATATGTATAAAAACGTCAAACATTGATCTGATAACGATATTAGATAAACATTTTTATCTGAGTTTTCAGCGGATCTATCAGATATTGATTAGGTCACTTAGTCATGAAAGCGGCTTCAGCTGTTGGATTTTCAATTCTCGGCCCTGAGGTTTGCGTTGAAAATCCAATAGGAAGACAAAGTAATATTGAAATAATACTTTTTTAAGAGGCCTCCTGAAGTCAATCAACACACTGAAGACAAACACCATGGAAGTTACAGCTAGGTCAATTAGAGTCTAACACTTTACCATCTCTGGGCACAGAATAAGCAAAAGGAAAAATTGTAATTCCCACGAAAAGGAAACAGTTACAACTTGTGCTAAAAGGAACGATGACAATGTGGTCATGCGTAGTATAATTCTAGTAGCTTAATTAATTTAAATAGACCACACAAAATAAGAAGATCGTTTAATTGTAATATAGCCAATATCCATTAAAGCCTGAGGAAATATTACAAATCTTGTTCAAACTCATAAAAAAAACTGGCCAAGAAGGGTTCCGTACCATTATTTATACTGTTGTATGAATCAACAAACGTGATTTTTTTTGCCGTTTTTGCTCGATGTCTAAACATTAGACATAAGAACATAAGACATCACAAAAGCGGCAAAAAATCACGTTTGTTGTATAGGAGCCCCCCTTAAATATTTATTTTATTTTGTTTTTAGTATTTGTTGTTATAGCGGCAAAAGAAATACACCATCTGTAAAAATTTCAACTGTCTAGCTATCACGGTTCATGAGATATAGCCTGGTGACAGACAGCCAGACACACGGACAGTGGAGTCTTAGTAATAGGGTCCCGTTTTTACCCTTTGAGTACGTAACCCTAAAAAATTATCAGCTGACTGAATTGAATGAAGTTCGAAGATATTGCATGTGGCTTTCAAATTCCATTGGCATCGATAACGCAAACAAACGCAGCGCTGCCGCTGGTTTAAGAATATGTTTTTATTATGACCCAAAGACATCGATGCAGTACTTGCCACAATTACAATCAATATTCATCTTTCATCTTCCTAGCACAACGTGATGTGCTGGGGCGGCTGCTGCAGGTGCCGAAAACCTCAAACGGCGTAAATATAGCCACCTTGGAAGCTATATATTTGAGCCGTTTGGGGTGGAAACTCTAGGGCCATGGAGTCCGGGTGCCCATATTGTTTTTCGTGACATCGCCAAGCGGCTGGTCGACTCTTCACGTGACCCGAAGGCTGGTCTATTCTTGGGTCAAAGAATCAGCATTGCTATACAACGTGGCAATGCTGCCAGCCTGTTGGGCACGTGTCCCGTTGACAGCGATGTGGACGAGTTTTTTGATGCACTTTGAGCTCCCCTGCCTTTTTCTTGGAATTGTACATAATATTATTATTTAGGTTTATTGTTTGTTTAACATCATCCCTTACAAGCCAAAATATTGTTATCAATTGGGTTGACAGGTTGGTTAAGAACCAATTCATCGGTTATCTCAAGTTAACCTTCAGCATTTTGCACGTGCCTCCGACCAATATTTATCGTGGACAAGTAATGCGCTGTTTTTTCAAGATTTTAAAGGCACACTCTTGTCCCAACTGTCTCCAACTTGTCTTTTGACTTAGAATTGTTCAAAGGGTTTGCAAAATTCTAAGAAGAAAGAAGAAATTACCAACTATCTCGTTCAAGCAAGCCCCCTAAGCGATTCTAAAAAAAATATTTAAGACTTATTTTCCCAATGTATCCTATCTAGTAAGATATATTTACTTCCTCATTATAAAAGGAAAAGAAAAGTAAAAAAGAATAAAAAAAAAATATAAATAAAACAAAGTAAGTAATGGATTTATATTTATTTTTAGATAAAAAAGCACTCCACATTTTAAACTTACATAATAATTTTATAAACAACCGTATGCAGCTTGATTCGATCTATTCTCATAATAGTTCGTGCCGATACGGAAGAGGATGATCAAAATAAGAGTCATTGTATGGCAATTTTGATGAAATGATTTTTCATAGCTTAGAAACAATCTTATGCCATAAAATAAATCAATGTAAATATCAATTTCTAGCAGAATGTTATCGTTAATGTTATGTTACAAGTTATGTAATTTGTAACAATAAGAAATATTTCTAATTTGAGACGTTAAATACATTTATGTAGAACAGAAAAAAGGTTGAATATGAATTTTGGTTATATCGTCAAAATATTATTGTAAAAAAAGTCTTAAATAAAGTAGGTAAATAATAATAATAATATATGGGGCCATTTTCACACACGGCCATCTGACCCCAAACTAGGGAGACCCTGTACTATCGGTGTCCGACAGCTGATATACATACACAAATACATTTTTATTAAATACATACATAACAACACTCAGACACAAGGCAAACACAAGTGCTCATCACACAAATGTTTGCCCTGGGCGAGAATCTAACCCGCAACACGCTGCGCAGCAGTCGATCGCTCAACCGCTGCGCCAACCGTGTCGTCAAAAAAATAAAAGATGTCTTAAAGACATTTTCCTCAAACACATACAATTTGATAAGATAGTCTTATGCTGTTGTTAATCATATTGTTTTCAGCGTATTTCTGATAAAGAAATCCATTATCAGTCCTCAAGTCAACTTATTTTTCGTTTTAGCTAGTTTTTGTAACTGCCAATGTAAGTACTGCAGTTTGGACAGTAGTGGTCTGCGTTTCGGCAACTGGCGATAAAGTAGGGCAAGCACACACAGGGCCAAAATCTGGAAGTAGAAAAGTAACAGTTAGAACATATCCTTATATCAAGAAACCTGAGAAACCTCTAATTTTTTTATACATATACAACGAAGCTTCCGTTTGGCTGCAACTCACCTAAACTTAAGTGATGATGCGGCAAAAGTGGAGCAAGGTAGTGATTAATGATAAGGGTATGCAAGTCGAGGCAGCGTGAACTTTTGCTGCTGCTTCAAGCGGCACATGAGATAGTTTAGCTTTGTATGGGAAAGCTGCAGAGCTCCATGTCCATATGAAATGAAGACTATTTATACCAACAACTGTTGACTTCTACCCCGGTGCTCTTGTGGTCGCAAACAAGACTGAGAATGTTGGGACCTGGGTTCGATTTCCATTGAATTTTTCAGTAGCAGCATTGGAAAGTACGTAGGGTTAGTGCTGTGCCTGATCTCTCCCCAGTCGTATCGGATTACCATCCTATCAGACTATGAAAGTGAGGGAAGAGTATGCGCACGTACTTGTGTGCTATAATATCTCTTAAGTACTTGGCTACTATCCTCAGTGATTGGCCGTTGTGATCCAAAAATCAGTCAGGAGAATATTATTATTATCTAACATAAAAAGGTACTTACACTATACATAGTAAGAGAGCAAATAGATGAGTTTTCGTAGTAGCCTTGTATTCGACTCTGGTGACTATCTCTGCGTTGCAGGATGGGCAGGTCATCGCCGCAGGTTTGGGGCTCATCACTTGAGTAACGAGAATTGGGACGACGGTTGGAAGAGGATTTGCGTGGTACACAACTTCTGTCCTGGTCGTGGTTTCGCCATCCGTATATGGTGGAGGCATGCCCTTGGCTAAGAAAAGGAATGAGAAAAATTTAAAGGTAGGTAGGAAAAGCTCCGCGACAAGTCTCTTCTATAGATTGTTTCATTTCATTATTGGTTTAAATATTGTTTTTTCTATGTACATATTTCTCAATTTCTATGAACATTTCGTTAACTTTTATTACTTTGTACATAATTTTATATAGTGGTTTTTATGCACGGTACAGGTAAAACTGCCCCTTAATCTAATTCTAATTCTATTTGATGTCTAAGTCTAACTGAAATCAATAATTTGACTTTCACTTGAAATTTAAACAAGCCCTTTTTTTTAAGGTAGAGATTCAGGTCCGTTTTCGTTTCAATCGTTTTTCATCATAAAATAAAGACACTTTATAGACATCATTATCATCGCTAATCGTAGAGAAGCTTATACCATCTTTGTAGGTAAATAGATATAAAAAAATGCATGTTCTTTCATTATCCCTTATCCCTCCCTATCCCTCGCCATTAATTAATGGCATTAATTTATACTCTTCTACAAAGTCATCGAAACACACACCCACCAATAATAACAACAACACCGTCAACACCAGGGAAACCATTAATTTGCAGAGTCAGGCACCAATAAATAATACTTAGCTTTACTTTCTTATAGGCGTCCTAAGGGAAGATGTGGATTCGCCACTGCGTTAGGTATTTGTGTAGTGAGTGGGCGTGTTTTGACGTGGTTTTGGCAGAGATGTAAACATGACGGCGTCAATTTGTTTTAGGTGATGCATATTGGCATCTAATATATTTAATGATCTTAATTGAAATGTAAAATTATCGCGCCGTTCGTCATGAGTTAAGTCATCTCAAACTAACGTTTGAGGACTGGACTGACCCGATTCGTCCTTTTTTCCTCGTTTTCTACATATAATATGACAGTAACTAATTACTCCTTATTGCCAAATTCCTAATATTTTTATGAATTATACATTTATTTAATTATTTATACTTTATTAGTCACACAGTATTTTGTTTTAAATTCAAACTGGAAATTGTGGCTTATAGAAAAATACAGACATGCATCATGGTAAATAAACTTTTTCATATCGTGAAGTAGGTATTAAATACTATATAATATATTGTGCTTATCTTAAAATATACTTAATCAATAGCAAAAAACAATGTTTCGTTTATGACTGTGTGACATACATAAAAGAGATTATCTACAGTATTGCCGCGCCCTACTTGTGTTATGTAATAACAAAAGTTGCTTAAGTACGAATACTTAATACTAACTACAAATACTACTTCAGATTATTCAGAACTAGATTTTGCCCGCGACTTTGTCCACATAAGTGTCAGTTATCACAGTTGCCGGCGAAGTCGCGGATTGAAAAGTAGCCTTTTTCCTTCCGAAGAGTTTAGGCTATCTTCGATTTCATCGAATCGGTACAGCCGTTTTGTCATGAAAACTTAACAGATAGAGTTTCCTTCGCATTTATAATATTAGTATTGATCACCCAAAAGAAATGTTCCTTCTGACTTCAATTTGCTATCATCAGTATGTAATGTACATACATTACATACTACTAATATTATGGAACTTTCCATTCACACTGTAAAATATTGTGCATCTAATAACGTAAACTGCACACGCCCATTCATCAATATGTGATGTGTGGTGTGTAGGTATACATATATATATGTGTATATTCACACCTCTACAATTAAGATACTTCTGGAATATAACTTATGGACCTAAATTACCTACATATTTTCATTTCACTGGCATGGATTTAATACCAGAAATATGAGGTATCGGTAGTATTCAGTTGTATTCAAACTGTTTTCTAACATTAGCCGTGTCACCTAAAAAAGCTTTAAAATACACCAGCTTTCTTAGATATTCAAAGTATTACAAACTAGATTATAGATTTAAAACTAAGATGACAAAAAGTTAATTATATCTTTTTGAGTTTTAAACTACTGAGGAGAAACTTAGTCCAGAAAATTAAATAGGTACTTACGATGTAGTTCGTCGTTACTCATTTTCAATTAATTATATAATTATTCCTTGTATCAACAAAAAATCACCATCAACTGGTTTTTCGTACGAAGTAAGTGATTGTACTGAACTCTTCCCCAAGAACTGTCGATTTATAGATAAAATATCAAATATCGATAACGATACTAGATAAACATTATTTTATCATACTTTAAGCAGAACTTTTTTACATTGTATAGGTTTGGTCACGGTTTAGGCATGTAGCATAGCGAGGTTTGTGGGCAAGACGAATTGTGTTCCTTTCGGAAATCTGTATCATTATCGATCAGTATCATTTCTTTTTATATTTGATGATACATTAAGGTTGGAATTTGTAGAAATAGAAGAGGGATTAGAATCTCTTGTAGCAAGCTTTCTAACAGTTGCACTAGTCACCAAGTCGTTCTACTAAAGAACGAGGAACTGCTGTCTGAATATAGAGATAAAAAGTAAATATTTTAGGGTATATACCCCTACACTTTAATCCAAATAGTTACATGAACAGAAATTTTCTGCTTATTTTCTTTAATCTAAGTCGACCTCATGCCATTCGAATGTTCAGAATTACAACAAAATAAAAAAAAAACACATAATTTGCATTTAATTTAATATAGTGTATTAAATAATCAGATATTATAGAAATATTTACAATGATATCTCTTATTCCTAACAATTTAATCAATCATTTAATCTGCCTCGTGAACACGCTGCGCTCATAATGTACCTATAATTGAAACATTTTGTGATATCTTCAGTATACTTCATCAGTCAGCAATCATAAACCTTTCACGATATCTATTTATGAAAGCTTGAGTCACATTGACAAAATAAACATACCACTTTATAACATAATCTTATAATGGCACTCATTTAGTTTTTAATGTATTTGTGATAAAAAAACCCATTATCATTCATAAGGTTTTAGTTCACGTAGCTGCCGATGTAAGCGCTGCAGTTTGGACAGTAGTGATCCATATTACGGCAACTGTCCACGAAGTAGGGGATGAACGCACATGGCCAACAACTGAAAACAGAAAAGGAAGAGTTATTTGTTTAGACTTCATGCTCAAAGGTACTGTTGAATGCCAAGCTCCAGGTGTGTGGCTGGTGGTCTTGACTAGTGAATAAAACTGCGTAGACTTCTAGTAAAACTGTAGATTGTACTTAGGTTCTGATGATTATAATGAGATGACCGTGTGCGCACGCTAAAGGAGTCGGCGAGCGAGTGGCTACCGCGGTCCGACCACGACATACGCGGTGGGGCGTACGAAGATACGGTAGCCCGATGTGACGTCAGGAACAGGCAGAACAAAGGCAGAACTAAGGCTAAATGCGAACGCATATGCTACCCTTGGTTGACTGGCAGAGTTCTCTACTAGTCAACCAAGACTCGAGATAACAGGGCATAGTTAAAAATAAAAAAATAAATGCACAAAACAAAAGTACAAAAATGGGCAAATTCAACAATCGATTAAAATACTAACCACATTAGGCAAAGAATGGCAGCACACATATGGGTTCTTGTGTTAGCCTTGGTATCAATTCTTGTAACAATGGCTTCTTTGCAGGATGGGCAAGTTATAGCTGCTGGTTGCGGGCCCATCTGATTACCGACGACCATGGGAATGACGACCGGAGCTGCATGCACTTGGTACATGCCTCCTGTGGGTTGTAACGTCGTTCCATGTTGTATATGAATGGGTCGTCCCATTGCATCATGCATGGGTTGCCTCACCGGAACTAGCATAGGCTGTCCCGTTTGCATTGTGGGTCGCATGACTTGAGGTAGGTCGCTCTGTGAGTATGGCGGAGGCTGGCCCTGACCTTTGGCTGAAATAAATAAGATGAATTAAATATAGGTGTCATAATATTTTATTATATTATTATTATCTTCCATGCTTGTATTCTTGTAATGTTGGTCATTACGGTGTTTGAGTAAAGTTATATTTTTAGTTTTAAGATTCAGCAATAAAAAGTATTCACAATCGGCATTAAAAGTCGGAGTCAGTAGTTAAGCAACAGATGTCGCTGAATACTTGGCACCACAGAACACGGTGAGCATCACTGAGCATGTTAAGTTAACTTTTAGAGAACAATATTAACGATCAATATTATGTAAAATTGTGTTAAATTTTGAACCGACTTCAAAAAGGATTCGATTGGTACTTTTTTTTATGCATGTACACCGATTACACTGAGATTTATGATCCGATTTACGTGGTTCTTTAAACCCCAAAAGGTTATTGATTGAGTACTTAGGTTTCGTCATGTTAGCATGACGATAATAAAAATAAAAAAGACAGAGGTTCGTCAGTCTGACGCCCTTATCGATATACATTATTTTTTTGTATTATTTTATTTTTTTAAATATGTTTAAATGAAGAATACCTACAGAGAATAAATTACGTATATCAAACTTTCAGTCACTAATTACAAAAGTAAAATACTTACGGTCATGAATTTCTGCATTGCCCTGATTCATTTCACCGAATTACTTAATAATTTCCTTTTTATCACTTAAATCAGGTTCTCCTTGTTTATGAACGAGACAACTGACTGTGCTGAACTCGGTCCAACGAACTGCCGATTTGTAGATAAAATATCGTCCAATATCATACTGATACAAATTATAGATTTTGTCAGATAGATAACTATTTACAATGTCGTAATAAGGTCGAGCGGTTTCCTAAAACAACAGAAATAGAGTTTAAGTTTGCATAAATCCATGGAAGATAATAAATGTCACATGAAATTACACATATTTTTTATCGTTTATTAACTAAGAACATTTTTTACAACAATTTGTTGAAGGCACCAACACAAACCATCGCGGGTTTAATATCTTGCACTCTAAGTATTAGTGATGTATTTGAGTTTCGGATTATTTTTCTGTTCTCCCTTATGCTTCCTTTACGCTGACCATAGATATTCGAACGCTGACCCTTATTGATCACAGTAAAAAATACATACTTTCAAAAGAAAGTCTTTTAATAAATAAAGAGGGATTTTTGACGTACAACCACAAGATTCGAAGAACTGATTTTGGGAGTGATATTTAGGTTTTGTGTTTTGGTATGTAATATGCACCGCACATCTTTACTCCTAGCACGAGGCTGGGTATGACTTTAACAAGTTTCGTACCTTTTTTTTTTGCTGGTCATTTCCTTGACACTTGTAAAGTTATTTTATAGAAAACTTCATTCACAGAAAGTTAATAAAATTGTACTAGACTATTAGTAAACAGATAGTTGCCGAAGCAAAATTATAGTCCACCTGATAAAATTACATTCAGATCCGAGATAAAATAACTGAATCATAGATATTGAAAATAATCTTCAAATGAATCATTCACAATAATAATGACGAGTTCTATTATCACATGAGGATAGGTACTTGAAGTATTCAAGTGCATTATATACTTACCTGAGAAAATTTCGTACCTATGCATGTTATTCTATGTACTTACTGCTAAAATATATAGGGTGACTGGTAATTAGTGTACGATACTTAAACACGTGATTGTGTTCATGATAACAAACAACTTTCCCAAAGAAAAAATGTTTTTTGTACTGGACACTACAGAGTGAAACAAGGACCCTCTAAACAAATAGTCGCGGAATTCTACTCAGTTACAATATAAAATAACATCCTTCAAGCAGCTCATGATTTTAATAAGGGGAAGATTAACACGGAGAAAATTAATAGTGGACACATTGGCTTTGTAGGTGAACGCATGCCCATCTACAGATATTGCTGATCGCCTACCAGCGAGGTCAAGACAACAGCTCTTTTATGTAGCTCGTAAATTTGCCAAATTTAAGAAGTTTCAATACTGCTCGTTGGCTAATGGGAAGATTTTTCTAGGGAAAAAGAAGGAGATACGACTATTCGCATTCACTCGGAAAAATGTTTTCTCGATTTACAAACACAAGAGTAGACTTCCTTCTGTGCTAAATTTAATGTCTCTTTACTTAGCCCTATTGTATTTTTTGTATGTAGTTCTTTAGATACAAGTTTTATATTTTAAATCACGCCCACTCAAAACGCACACAATATACAGATCATCTCATCAGTCACAACTCAAGCACAACTTACCGAGCTCAGCAACAATGTGTCGTGTAGGTACTCATATGATAAGAACCTATTATTTTATAACGTGGGTAAAATGTATTATTCTTTTTCAAGCGGTCAAAAGTAACTGGTTAGGTATGTTAACAATATTCAATTGTACTGTAAATATAATTAGTATGCTCATGTCTATGTTCATAAATAAAAATGAATGATATTCATGAAACTATTAATGATCTGGATTCGTTCGGATCAAATGAGTTTTATAACTGCTCACCCGTCAAATGCGTCCAGTTATTGGGTGACCATAATAAAATAATTAAAACACTGCATCTTAATATACGTAGCCTCAACAAAAACTACAATAATGCCCTGATTTTGCTATCCTCATTGCAAACTAGTTGTTACGACATAATTTTATCAGAATGTTGGTGTAGTAAATATCTATCCATTCCACAACTTCAAGGATATTTGTCTTACTCTACAGAATATACTTTTAACCAGAATGACTAGGTGCGTTCGGGTATGCAACATAATGTCACTGAGCGACAATACATGGAATCAACCTTCCTAGTTAGTAAACTAAATTCTGATATAGTAATTTTAGCAGTGTACCGACCGCCATCCTTTAAACACACAGGTAAATTTTTATATAGCCTCAATAACGTATTAACCTCAGAGAGTCTATGTATAAAAATATAATGCTGGTTGGAGATATAAACATAAATATAAGTCCAACTAATAATGATCTACACTACAATGAACATATGAACTTGACTGCAACGCATGGACTGCTACCGGCTTACACATCGGGAAGTCTAGGGGAAACAATTGTTTAGATCATACTATGATTAAAGTAAAAAGCTCAGTAGTCTCCTTTATATTAGATACTCACATTACCGACCATTTACGAATATAAGTTTGTTTAAAAATAATTACAGTTTACAAATTAATCCCAAATTAGTTACAAAAACCGATCATTGTAAAGTAGCTGCAGAAATAAGCAATACGGACTTCAGTACCGCGTTATGTTAAGTTACGATCCTAACGAAGCTACTGATCTTCTATTAAACATACTTACCACTATTGAACAAAAAAACACAAATACTAGGCGAGTCTCTTCTAAGTTGCAAATTATTAAACCATGGATCACACAGGGGCTTCTTTGATGTATTCGAAACAGAGATACTATGCATAGGAATCATGAAAATTCACCTGAAAATTATACTCTAAAGGTCACGTACCTCCGTTCATAATCGTAATTTCTTTAATAAATTATTAAGCCGAATTAAAACTAACTACGAGAAAAATGAATTCACTAAAGCAAATAATAATACTAAAGCGACCTGGAATATTAAAAATAACATTTTGAAAGAACAAAATTAATTATAATTCTGCCCCCACAGCCCTTCTGTCAATTTCTGGGCTTGATGAAAAATCATTTTTAAATGAGGTCAACCAGTTCTTTCCAACTGTTGGCCAAAAACTCGTGGACAGACATATAAATACGCACAATATGCATGTTCCATATCTCCGAGAAAACGCACAGCCGAACTCTCTCGCGCCCTTCCCCCCGGATCATGCTGAAGTTGAGAGAATCATAATGAATCTTCGCACTGATTCTGTAGCGGGATGGGATGGCATTACAGCCAGAATGTTAAAACTGGGCCGAAAGTTTCTAGTATTCCCACCACTCATATATGTGACCTATGTATCTCCAAGGGAGTATTTCCACGGTTCTTAAAGAAAGCAATAGTGCAACCCAAGGGTGGAAACAGAGGCAGTATCAATAATTACAGACCTATTTCTGTGACAGTGCTGTAAAGGTACCCGAGTTGAAGTCTAAGTGTCTGGATATTTTCTTAGACTTATCTAAGGCATTTGATACTCTTCTCTGTCCCTACTCTAATATCTAAGCTAGAGAAGATAGGAGTGAGGGGTTTTGCACTAGAAATCTTTGAGAGCTACCTTTCTGAACGGACACAATGTGTCAAAATTGGCACATACGTTAGTGATGACCTCTCATTGTCATTTGGAGTTCCTCAAGGTTTAATATTAGGACCTCCATAAGCATAAAATCCTCACACTGCCGTCATTGTATATCTTAGAATTCGCCTTATTTGTAAGAAATAACCCCCATTTGTTTCCTCGTATATCGGACCTTGTAATACGAAATAGCAGGGATAATAGTAAACTTCGTGTTCAGCCAGCTAAGACAGCACTACTGTATAAAAGCGTTGTATGTAGAGCACCAATAATTTATAACAATATCCCTATCTGTGTAAAAAAACGAAAAACTGGCCAGTTTAAGAAAACATTTAAAAAAATACTGACAGGAAAGGCCTACCATAATATCAATGAATTTTTAAATGACAAATCGCTATAATGTAATGTAACTGACTGAATTTATTAAATTGATTTTGAATTGCATGAATATATTTACCAATTAATTTTTATTTTATTTATTATTATTTTTTTATTTAATGTTAATTGTTATTTTATTTTATTGATTTCTTTTGATTATGTAGCCTTGTATAATTTTCTAAATTTTATTAAAATACAATTTTTTTTTTAATCTTATGGTCTTTCGACAGAATTTTTACACCAGCCATGGTCAAACATGTTGTGCCAAAGAATCTGCAACACCTAATGTTACAATGACTTATAAACACCATGTATATTATCTACACATGTTTTTTGCAAATAAATAAGTCTTTATCTTATCTTATCTTATCTTTATCCATTGTTTTTAATTTACGTAAACAGCCTTTGTAACTTATCCATCCCTTATTCTAGCATATATACATATGCGGAAGATACGGCTTTGGTCGTGCATGGTCTTCACTGGGGGAAGGTTTACGAAAGAGCGGAGTTTGCGCTGGGCATCGTAATGTCATGGTTAGGAGCTTATATTCTTACACTGAGTGTTGAAAAGTCGAAACATGTCCTATTCTCAATTAAGAGATCTGCGCAGCCAGATGACTCGTATGTTGTGAGAGCCCATTCTTGAAATGACCAGTTAGACCATATTGCCTCTACCCTCCCTTAATTAGAGCGACTCAGGTCAAGTATCTTGGCATCATGATAGACAACAAGCTATCCTGGGATGTGCAGATTAATGGTTTGTCTGGCAGACTGAAAAAACTCATAGCAATTTTTAAGAACCTGCGACATAGTGCTGACCTGGATACGCTTCAGATGGTCTACTTCTCACTCTGCCAGTCAATACTTTCTATTGGGATAACAACTTGGGGTGGCGCTCCTAAGACGCACTTTTTGCAACTGGAAAGAGCGCAACGAGCTGTTCTGAAAGTCATGAATTTTAATCACTTTCGATTTAGCACCTTACAATTATATATAGACTGCAAAGTTATGACTGTCAGACAGCTTTTTGCGCTCAATACCATATTACGCAAACATGCTACACTAAAAATAAATTCCAGTGTAAAAAGAATATCAGTAAATGGCTTCATAGTTAAGAGTCGTCTCTTAACTATGAAGAGATTGAGCAGATACTTGGTAAGCTTTTTTAGTAAATCCTACTTTTTACAGCACATAACCTAAACCGAGACCATACACACAACACATCACCCATACTCACACACACACTTACCCGCACTAGAGAGAGGCTTAACATTATTTTGACGACACGGTTGGCGCAGTGGCTAAGCGATCGACTGCTGCGCAGCGTGTTGCGGGTTCGATTCCCGCCCAGGGTAAACATTGGTGTGATGAGCACTTGTGTTTGCTTTGTGTCTGGGTGTTGTTTATCTATATATGTATGTATTTACAAAAAAAAAATGTATTTGTGTATGTATATATCAGCTGTCTGACACCCATAGTACAGGGTCTCCCTAGTTTGGGGTCAGATGGCCGTGTGTGAAAATGTCCCCACATATTATTATTATTATTATTCTCATTTATTTATTTTATTTACATATTGCATTATATTTTTAAATATTAGTAAAAAAAAAAAATAAAAACATTTAAAAATATAAAAAATAGTAGCCCACCGGTATCGGGAATAGGGTCCAAGCTACCGGTGGTCAGGGCTCCTGAGAGAGGAATCTCCTGACTATACGCGCCGTGTCCAGGAGTACCGCCTTCTGCATCAAGCCCTTGATCCAGCTGCCCAACGAGAGCCTCCTTAGGTGTTGGTCGAGGCTCTTGGAAATGAGTCCATTGGCCGTAACGACTATCGGCACAATGACTGCTGTATTCACATCCCACATGTCGACAACCTCGCGAGCCAAGTCAAGATACTTAATTTGTTTATCTTTCTCGGTTTTCACGAGGTTCTCGTCATGCGGAACCGCTATATCAACAATCATTGCGCGACGCTCTAATCGATCTATCACCACTATGTCAGGCTTATTGGCAACAATAGTCCTGTCAGTGATGATAGATCGATCCCAATACAATGTGATGTTGCCATTTTCGAGAACTGGGTCGGGCACATACCTGTAGTACGGTACTTCCGATTCCACAAGCCTGTATTTTAGAGCAAGTTGCTGGTGGATAATCCTAGCTACAAGGTTGTGTCTATGCAAGTAGTCACCGTTAGCCAGACGAGAGCACCCAGAGATAATGTGTCGGATTGATTCTCCCGGTCGGTGGCATGCCCGACAAATGTCAACCGTGCCGTCCTTCACAATATACCTCCGGTAGTTGTTCATCATCATAACTTCGTCCATAATCGCACAGACAAAACCTTCGGTTTCCCCAAAGAGGTCACCAAATCGCAGCCAGGATACGGACGCCAAGAAGTCTACATCAGGCCCATGTAGAGCCCGGTAGAAGCGCCCGTGAAGCTCCTTGCTCTGCCATACCTTCTTACGGTCATTAGTATCTAGTACTACAGGTTTGCGCCAGTTCTCGTTCGCTAAGGAGAGCGGGGTGAGGCCCTTGTCCACTGAGACCACATCTCGATGCATCCCCACGTCGGCAACAAAGAAGTACTCCCTGAGACTGCATACCTCACGGTTGTGCAGGGACTTAGCATTAAGAAAGCCTCGACCTCCGCACTTCCGTGGGATATACAGTCTCATTACCGATGACCGTGGGTGATGCATCCGATTTGCGGTTAGCAATGTACGGACCCTCCTATCCAGGGCGTCAAGTTCCGTCTGAGTCCACTTGAGTATGCCGAAAGAGTACATCAGAACCGGCATGACCCATCCGTTGAAGGCGCGCACCTTGTTTCCGCCTGATAAAAGACTATTCAACACTTTATTCAGGCGGCCAAAGAAGCGCTCCTTCAACGATTGTTTCATGTCGGCAGCATTGATGCCTAACGCTTCCGACATACCCAAGTACTTGTAGGTTTCGGTTGAGGAGAGGGATCTAAGGCGTATGGAATCCGAGAGTTGGGTTCCCACGGATTCCATAATCTCCCCTCGCTTCACATGCATGACTGCACATTTGTCAACACCAAATTCCATCCTGATGGCACTACTGAAAGTTTCTGTTACTTTCAGTAGCTCCATCAGTCGCAAACTGTTGGGGGCAAAGAGTTTCAGATCATCCATGTAAAGGAGATGAGATATAACCTGACCTCCTCTTCTTAACCGATAGCCCAAACCTGAACCCTCCAGCAACGTGCTTAGAGGGTTCAAGGCCAAACAAAACCACAGTGGACTCAGACTATCGCCCTGAAATATACCTCGCTCAATCCTTATCGGTTCGCTATTCTCTCGGATTTGCCGACATCCTGGATAGCGAAGGACCGTCCTCCATTGCCCCATACACGACATCAGGAAGGTGCGCAGAGTTGTATTAACTTTATACAACTCCAACACTCTCATGAGCCATGTATGTGGCACAGAATCATAGGCCTTCTTATAGTCTATCCAACATGTCGACAGATCCCTTCGGGAACGACGAACCTGCTGGTTAATGGCCATATCAATGAGGAGTAGCTCCTTAGTACCACGAGACCCGTTCCTACATCCATTTTGAGAGGCAGACATGATAGAATTTTTGTCAATATGTTCGTTAATTTTAGCTCTCAAAATGGATGTAAGAACTTTATAGACCGTTGGTAGACAAGTGATCGGCCTATAATTTTTGGGTTCCGTAGTACTACCTGATTTATGGAGCAGGTGGGTTATTCCAGTTGTTAGGAATTGGGGCAACGATCCTGACTCTAAGGCTGATTGGAACTGGGACGCCAAGCGAACGTGCGATCTCTGAAACCATTTAATCCAGAAATTATGCAGCCCGTCCGGTCCTGGAGATTTCCAATTCGGCAACGGACGAACTGCACGAGCTACGTCTTGGGGACCGATGGTTATTGCCCCCATTTCTGGTATTGGATCACACGCTCGCTCAACCTCCCGAGCCCAATCGCCCTCAGTGTGACTAACAGGCACCGACCAGATGCTGCGCCAAAACGAACACATGGCATCATCATCCGGCAGGTGCGTATCAGTCACACCTTGGTCCGGTCGCTCCCAAGTCCTATACACCCACCTCTCATCACTCTGGAATATGCGATTCTGAGTGTACCGCTCCACTCGCCGCTTGTACCGTCTGATACGGTTTGCCCATGCACAGATTTTCTGCTTCAGGAAGTCGATACGCTCTGTGATGCAGGACAAATAATCTCGAGGACTGATATCAGTCCCCGAAAATGCCCGCCTCACAAAGCGCATCACTCTAGGGCGCGTATTGCCCTCCCTGAAGCAGATAAGCTTGCCGATGAGTGCTCTAGCCTCACCAATACGACGCTCAATCCTGCACTGCCATGCTGGTACAGCTGGTTTTGGTCGTGCAGCTCCGTCACTGTTAGGAAATTTGACATGAGCTACACGACATGCTGCTACAGCCGCGCAGTACAAGATCGAGTGGGTATCAGCGAGGTCTTCGCTGCTGTCAAAACAATTTGACAGCTGCGAATCTAAAGCACACACCAGTGCCCTATTTTTCTTGTGCATGGGCAAACGAGGTAATCGCGGCCTTAGTTGAGGCGGTGTAGAACGATACTCCCGGAACACATCCTCCAAAGTACTCCTCAATTGATCATTGTATTGGGTACTCACAGATATAGCCTCGTCATTATCCTCTTCACCACCGTCGTCAGGTCGCGGTGAAGCACTGGGTAAATCTTGCGATTGTACCGCGACCGCAACCAGTGGCAAAGCAGACGTGACACGGCTACTCCGTGATTCAAGGCGTAGTCGATCAAGTACAGCGTCATCCAGCATATGGTTACGCTGGATGGCCCGCACCTGATCCGACAGTCGCTGCGCCGACACGTTGACAGCTGGCTCAAGCACCTGAAACAGAGAGAGCATCCGACCACGGTACGCAGTCAAGTTACTTCCCCCCTCTGTAGCCCCATAGTATGAGCGCATGACACTTTCATTAATAGACTGCGTCCATCTCATGCGCTGCACACTTCCACCGGGAGCGGGGACCCTATCAGAGACCGGTGGGTCTCGAAGTCCCAAGCTGTCCGGCGGCCGGCGTCGTCCCCGCCGACGCACAGGTGGTGGCGTCGTCGGCGGAGAGAAATACTCGTCGCTCGAGCTCGACGCAACTGCCGAGGCCGGTGTCACAGCACTCACGATGGGGCTGGGTTCCGGCGGCGGCGAGGCGGAGCTGAGCGACGGGTCCGGTGGTGGTGGGCGTGCTCGGCGTATTGCTGATCTTGTTATCATTTTATCCAAATTTTTTCAGTGTTTTGTCCATCGTTATGTATTTTATATAGGTACATTTTCCAATTGTCGGGATATTTGTAAATATGACATTGTAAATATGATGAGATCTATGTTCAGTGACAGATGTCATGACGGAAAAATATTTTACCAAAACTATTGTATGCGATGATTATAAGGGTAATGGCACTCAGAAGTTGTATAATGATTTTATATGATCGTTGTTATTATAAATCTGTATCAATATCTATTGTATATAGCGGAATTTGGTATTTTTATTGTAAATAAAATATTAGATAAAGTGACACAATATAGTGTTGCCAGTCTATTCTTATTATTATTATTTGTTTTGTTATAAACTTTATTTTCTTTTTATACCCAAACCATAGTTTCCAAAAGATACGTACAAAATTGTTTTTTGTATTAATAAGAGAGATCCCTGGCACCCATAACACAAGTTTAATCTTAGCTAGGATGCGGGGGGTCGTGTATCAGTAGTTAAGCAATTTAAAAAAAAAATACTAATTTTAAAACTGTAAAATTATAAAATTGGAAATAAAGTAATTTTCATCCCACCATCTCGGAAAGAGTATTTTTAATCTTCAATATCTGAGTGGAAAAGCCGTTTTTATTCTCTAGAGGATAAAGTAAATTTATCTTCAATATCTGAGTGGAAAAGCCGTTTTTATTCTCTAGAGGATAAAGTAAATTGAATTTAGAACATCGTGTGCACTAAGTTTGTGAATTTAAAAAAAAACATTAAACCTATTTACTGCTACCTCTATGGTGCCGAATATATCATACAACTTTTTTTTAATTTGTTAAAAACTCAGACTTTGTAAACGTTTTTTTTTTGCATTTAGTCATTTCCTCGCTGAGGTGGAATGAAAAGTTACGTGTTGCACTCGAGTGCAAAGATTTTTCACCTCGTGCTCTTTTGATTCCCTCGCTAACGCTCAGGATTCTAATTTTGAATCACTCGCTGCGCTCGTGATTCAATTTTAGAATCCTTCGCTTGCTCGGTCATCAAAATTGAACACGCGGTTAAAAAGCAACTTTGCACTCTTGTATAACAAATAACTATTATTATTATTATATTATTATTTTCCTTAATTCCTACGTCCAATTTAAAAAATGCATAGTTTTCTATTAATATAGTATATTCAATAATCAAATAGGTAAGTATAGTATATTTACATAAATGTCTTCCTTCATTCTTGCAACTCAAACAATCATTTTAATCTGCCTCGCTCGTGTACACGTTACTGCCTCTCATTATTTGCTGAAAATAAGAAGTGCTGGATGCAAGCGGCAGCTTGCTGCTCGTTGTGGCGTTCCATGGGGGAGATCTATGTTCAACACTGGACGTCTTGCGGCTGATGATGATGACGATGATGAAGTTGTACTTAATAACAATATAAACATATTGGCGATGACGTCAGTTCAGTACATTTTCTCAGTAAATAATCAAGTACCAGTATACACCTTTAATAATGTTCAATTGTTAAAGTTTCGAGCCAAGCCGTCCAAATTCTTAGAACACTTTATCTTATAATGGCACCTTTGATTTCAACAAACGTATTTCAGATCCCTCAATGTTTAGCGGACATAGCTACCGATATAAGCGCTGCAGTTTGGACAGTAGTGGTCTGAGTTGCGGCAACTGTCCGTACAATAAGCCAGGGCTACACATGGCCAAAGACTGAAAATAAAAAGGAATAATCAAAACAAGTTTATTATTGGAATGTTATGTACTACTGTAAGTCAATGCATCATTATGCTGTCGGTGTATTTTATTGAATAAATTACATTCCTGTGGGAGCCTTAGTCGCCACCACCATGCCTTGGAGGTACACCATTAGTAAAAATCAATTCGAAACAAAAATAAATCAAGAGTTAATGACGTAGAACGATAAAAGAAAATAAGATTCTTCAACTGACTCGAAATATAATAGTCAGGGCATATGTTTCCTAAATATATTCATGGTTACTTCACGCCATGACACATGGCAGCAATAAATTAGAATACTAACCAGAAAACACCAAACATGATGGCAATCGTATGAGTTTTTGTGGTAGCCTTCGCTTGAATTCTTGTAACTATATTTTCTCTGCAGGATGGGCAAATCATAGTGGCTGGTCGTGGGCCCATCTGATTCCCGACGATGACGGGGATAATGGTCAGGGCTCCAAGAGAATTGTTGTTGGGTTGTAACATTGTGCCATGTTGTATAGGAATGGGTTGTCCCATTGCATCATGTATGGGTTGCCCCGTTGGTATGGTTTCTCCAGCTTTAATTCGTATATTTGTGGGCCGCATGACTTGAGGGAGACTGCTATATGTGTATGGCGGAGGCTGGCCATCGGCTCTGGCTGAAATTAAGAAAAAAGATAAGAAAGATATCATCTAACATCCATTATAAACCTGACTTTAGAACTTAAAACCATCTACTCTAGGTAATATTTTAATAAGTAGCTAGAGACTACGGCGACACATCCAACTATAAAATCAGTATAAACTGAAAATGTAAGCAACTGAAAAGCTGTCTGAAAAGCTTATGCTTTTCATGTATTGTATGAGCCTTCCGTACATTACGAGGCCAGTTTAATGTACAGACGGCAGAATGTCAAATTACAACAATCTGTCAAATTTCTTTGATAAATTTTTAACTTTGTTACAAAAGAATATGGCTCATGTACAATTGCGGAAATTTGACAGTTTGGGATAGCTTGATGTGATGGCATCTGTACCTAGGTGAGATACTTAAAATATTTACAACGCTTATAAAACGCGCATGTCAAACTATTTTATATACTTTCCGTGTAAACTCACAAAAAAGACATTTTAATTAAATTACTAAATTAAATGATTCAAATCGACAACAATACTTTTTTGGTCCTTAAATATGATGCAATCTACTATATCTAAGTTCTTCAGGTTTGTACTTTTTAGTATTCAAATAACAATAGTAAATAACATACTTACGATCGTTAATTTCTTCATTGTTTTGATCCATTTTACAGAATTATCATATCACTAGAATCACCTTCACGTAAGTACCTTCTTTGCGAACAAAACAAGTGACTGTACTAAACTCGGTCCAATCAACTGTTGATTTGTTGATAACAAATTGGCCAATAAGATACCGATATATATATAGGTAGATAAAACTATGCTTTATTCACTTGCGCTGCCCATTAACCAAAAGAGCAGATATTTATATTTACTTTTAGCCTGTGTTTGCCACAATAGATCTCCCTTTTTCCTTTACAATCCTCTCTACTTATGTTGTGCTAGTGTGAACCAATACTGCTTGTACCTAAGCATCAAGCTCGTCCTGTTATCTTTGCTCTGCTGCGGAGCCAATAATACTTACCTGACTACATATAGGTATACCTATAATAATGTAGTGGATTGTCCATCTGCATACTTTCGTACTATCACTAGTTGTAATAGTACTAAAGTATGCAGATGGACAATCCCTTGAAATGGAAGGAAGTGCTGAAAAAAGGTATTAAACTAAACTCGATGTTTTTTTTTGTTGTTGGACTCGTCGAAAAACTGTTTACTGTTTATGCTAGTGCTGCACTCTGGTGCCAGAACATTGCAGTAATATCCCCGATTCTTAAGATTTTAAGTTAACCTACACCAAATGGCAAAATGTATGTTACATAATTTATAAATTAAATATTTATTGACTACTAGCTGACCCGACAAACGTTGTCCTGTCCCTTTCTACCTACGTACCTACCCTACCCTACCTACCTACCCTAGTCTACCTACCTACCCTACCCTACCCTACACTGCCTACCTACCCTACCCTACACTACCTACCTATCCTACCTAATAAGGTGATAAAAAAGAAAATAAGTAGAAAAAAAAATTGTTAAAATTTTCTTAAATACAAACCTTTTCCTAACAATAACTAACACAAACACACATTTCGGCGATTCATTTTTACATATACAAGGTGTGACGTCAAATACGCAAAACCTGAAAATAGTTTGATTAGAATAACGAGCAGAATCAATTGAACCACTTTTTAATATAGGTCACATTTTTCAAAAAATCTTCATTATACATGTTGCCCTGTCTATTTATTAATAAGTCAAGCCATCACGTGCGCAAACCTGCCAAAATAGGTAAACAAACACAAATGGTTGTCGTCCAATTTAAATTTTCTCATACGCGTGATAATAATAGTTCTTGTTTCAATGCAAATACGAGTCTTGGTAAAACTGAAACAGCACATAAAACCTTTAAATATTTTTTTATGTTTTTTTTTTCTCTCAGAATTAGGTTAATTGAATTAAAAATCAATTAGGGTGTCTGAGGTTTTGCGTGTTTAACAATACACCTTGTATAGATTATAATATTATAAGGAAAACAGGCAGTGTTGTTTAATCCGCTGGTTTCTTGTATTCTTTCAACATTTATCGATGAAATACTAATTATTTATTGTTGGTATGAAACATTATTTTCTCTTCCTTGCTGAATTTGTTAGTAAATTATCCAATATTCCTCCAGGACTCGTTAAAATCATCGCATATAATTTAATCCAGTCGATTGTAGGGCTATTATTAATGCAGCCCACGTCTCCATAGATTGGGGATTGCAAGACCGGGTACAATCAGCAGATATAATGTCGTCAACGAGCGTGCAATTACCTAAATAGATTGTGTGGGACCGGAAAACGTCAATTTTGCTTTATTTAAATTCATTTCCATTTAAATCCGGTTTTGGGATATCTAACCCTGTATTAGGATCGTTAGTCCCCTTTATTATTTATACAATCAACAAATCTTGAATTAAGTTTGTTATGAGGAAAAGATGCATAACGCAGTAGTAGCCCAGCTTGTTTATTGAAAAAAATTAACATTTATTTTTATTCAGTAAACAGTAAGTATAAGTACTTTCAATCTACTAAGAGAAATATTGGGATAAAAAAATATTCTCAGCATTGATTATTTTAACGTGTTATTATATTAAAAGATATTAAATAAACATGTCATGTCATAATTATTATTTGTTTTTCTCTTCAATTTTTAAATCTAAATCTGTACCTTGAACATTCAGTACTTTCTTCATATAGTATGGAGCCTCATAAATCCCTCATACTAGTCAAATGCGATATAATAAAAAACAACCATTTCTCCATACGTGACAATAATACTTCATGCCGGAACACGTTTGTGTATTCCTATAAACATGTGGAACATTTTTTCCGACTCGCACACGTCAGTTGTATCCAAAATGTAATATTCTTGATCGTAAAGCGTCGAACTATTCAGAGCATCTGTGCTCGCGGGAAAAAAACCGTTAGAGGTTTCTTTGTTAAGGTATAGTACTTGATCGAGTATACTTGCCTAAGCTATGTTATTTTACAGAGGCGCCAGAAGAGATTCGGGCTTCTTCACCGGGTTTCAACTACAGTTTTGTTCGGTTCGTCGTTAATAGGACTTATGTAAATTCCATAGCGATGTGTGGCGCCGCCGGTCGCGAATAGCACCACCCCATTTCTACCCGTGGGTGTCGTAGAAGGCGACTGAGGAATATTGACCAGAGCATGGGCAACAGCGTCCTTCTGAGTACCATAACACCTACTGCGATCGCCAACATGCATCGACCAAACATCCCAACCCCCCCCCCCCCCTTGGGGGAGACCTAAGCCCAGCAGTTTGCGTCTTAAGGTTGACATGATGAAATTCCATAATATCTTATTATCTTCAGTCCAGTCATATCATTTAGTTCTTTGCTTTTTATAATAGGCATTAACCTACTCGTATAACTATTATATCTGCTACTGGACTCTCCCATATGCCATCGTTCAAACGCACTTACCGCAGTGCGTAAGAAGGGTTCGCCTTACGTACAAAGGTTCTAAACGATCACCTTTGCGAACAGAGAATATCATAAATTCGTGAATACCTAATGCGTGCACACTTTGAAATTCATGGATTTTAAAGCTCACCGATTTTCTTCAGGTTTCGTTTGCAAAGGATTAAAAGGAGAAAATATCTGTCTGTTCTATTGAATTAACTCTGTTGTATATTTTAATATGTTTGTAAATAGAAGACTCTAGTTACTAGGTTTACCTTACAATCATCATTACTATCAGCCTACATAAAGCAGTCCACTATTGAATACAGTCCTCTAAATTACACGCCACTAACTCAATTACTTCTAGAGTACCACAATAAACTCCAGTTTTAATTGTCACTTTGTAACTGAAAGTAATACAGCTAATATTCATTTCTGTCCTTCAAAAATCTCACAGCTTCTCATCAACGTATTGGCTCTAGATGCAGAGTAGAAAGGACAATGCCAGAAACTCTATAGAACTTTGCCCCACTCAATAAAAGTCATGTGCAATATGTAGCATCTTACTGTTTATTTATTGCTGATAACTACACATTAGTCTTAGTGACTGTAGAACTTGCGGTTTCCGTTTAAATCTAAAAACAATAATGACATTGATTATTGGTTAAATTGTATTTTAGGTAAAATAAGTTTGTATTTTGTGGGTAGGTATTTCGTAATCCGCAAGTTCTAAAGAAAACAATTTAGTATAGAAAGATTCTATATTAATTACAATTATTTTCGTTAATTTACTTTTTCTGTACATGTGCTACTTTTTCTGTACATGGGTGGGGCAGGATCTGGCATTGTCATTTACAGAAGCCTAACACAGGCGGCAAGTATACTCAACATCTTTGTTGTTAAATAAATGGCAGTATTGTACTTCTAAAGGATCACTAGAAAGCGTCCTAGGTTCATTCCGTTCTACAGTTGTTTACCTGAAGTTGCTCCTTATTTCTCTCTTTCTTTCTATTCGTTGCCGGATTTAGGATCTTTTTCTGTATCGTGGGTGCTTTTACAAACATAAACTCAAATATACAAACAACCAGAGCCGGAACAACTATCTGTAGGCCATACAAATATTTTTTCCGTGCGGGAATCGAACCTGCAACACTCAGCGGAGCAGCCAGTCGCTCAGCCACTGCGCCAACCGTGTCTTCAAAAGGTATTGCCAAACATCAGTACGATTTTAAGCGTGAAACTTTATGTACTGTCGATTTAATCTATACAACAAGGTGCAGGATATCTATTAGAATTATACCTTCTTACATACATAACAAAAACAGGATACCATTAATGGCCCATTTCAACACATTTTGAGATGAAGAAATTCAGATACAATTTTTTAGGTACTTATTTCAGTGAGCGTTGATAACTTGGTTACTACTCATGGGTCTACCAGGATCACTGACCCTTGTATGTGTAAAATGTGTAAAATTTATTTTGACTAGTACATACTTTCACATCTACAAGTTTGAGAGTATAAACCTTCTATGCTCATTCACTCAATGCTCAGACTCCTCGACTCGTCGAGCACCCGTCGCACGGCTCACAAAGGCCGCTATTTGTCCCGTAACGCTCAGAGCAAGCAATCGCCTAATTGAGATGTCGCGTCGCCCACAGTAGGCCCCGGATCTATGTCAACGGATTTCAATCTCTGCTTTACAGTTTCACTTTTACCATTGCTTTAGAAAGCTGGCATTTTAATAGATTGGATGTGTTGAAATTGAAAGTGCTCCTAAATATTGTACGAGGATTTATGAAGCTTGGTTTACTAAATATTGTTGCTTTAATTTGTTTGTCAAAGAATTCATATTTGGGTAGTTGACGAGTGTACTACGTGAGCTCGACAAATGGATGGGCGATTAACGCTAGTGCGACAAAACTGTACTGCGACTCACCATAGTTCGAATGCACGCTAGTGCGACACACTGAAGCTCGACATCACGCTGGTGTGACAAACGATTGTGCGATAGTAGTTCGACACCACGGTAGTGCGACAAACGAGTATGCGATACTGCCGTCTAAATATTTTAAATGAAAAATAAGAAAACAATAACTTCATGTATATAAATAAAACAAACTATAATAATTGCAGGACACCACCAATTTAGTACGAGCTGTCAAAACGCGATTCCTTCATTGATTTTGTATGTCAGATTGTACCAGAGACGTCACTTAGGTATTCGTCAATTCAATGATTTCAAAGTACCTAACTACAAATGAAATGTTACAGTTAATTGAAAATTGATCGGGTATCAGGGCATGTGTTTTTTTTTTAGAGAAATTGTGTTTTGTAGTTACTGGTTAACGGTTACTACCCAATTGTAGAAATATTAATAGTAAATGTAATAGTTTCAATCATTTCAATAATCCATACTTCCACACTAATATTATAAGGGCCGAGTCACACCGGAATGGCAGCGGCTAGAAGCGACGCGGCGGCGTGCCGTTCTTTTATGCGGCTGTCAACGGCTCGCGGAAACGCGCGGCGCCGCGAGCTGCCGCTCGACTCATACAAATCTCTAAACGATACTATGCTTTGATGTTCAAACATAAAGTTGAAAATAGTTTGTCACCAAAACTGCCGGCCGCTGCGCTGCCGACCGCTGCCATCACGGTGTAACTTGACACTAAATGCTTATACCCTGATAGCTTCAACCCTGGGGAAGGACACAAGCTACTTTTTAATCCGCGATAACCGACATTCACGCAAATGAAGTCGCGGGTGAAAGCTACCGTAAAATAAAAATGGAACAATGGGAACCATTTTAAATGACATGTAATACAACACGTTTAAACTATACTTCTTTTCATGAAGACCTATATATATATATAACACTAGCTTTCGCCCGCGGCTTCGCCTGCATGGTTTGTTGATATAAAAAGTAGCCTATATCATTCCCCAGGCTCCAGACTATCCATATTAAATTTTATCACAAAAGGCTCAGTAGATTAGCCGTAAAACATATGTACATTCACACGGATAAGCAAACAGACAGACAGAAGTTTCTTTCATTTGTATAATGTCGGGTAAGGAGTAGTATGCATACTATTATTTTTGGAGAGGGTTACTCTTAATATAACGGTTCCATTTTTCGTACGGTAGTAGCAAAAAATAAAAAAAAAACTGAAGGGATTAGAAAATAGTACATAGATAATTATCGATATGTTTTGAAATGGCGATAGGGAGACCTGTGCCCAGCAGTGGGCGTCTTGAGGCTGACATGATGATAGGGAGTAAAAGTACCGATTTGATGGTATAGGTACTTGTCCTTGTATTGCAAAGGTCGCGCAAAATCCTGGCATTCAGACAATTTTATCTGCTCCAAAGCAGCACGTATCGCATTTTCTGGTACTTCTTACTATACAGCAAGACTCATCTGTTTCATTAGAGTAAAGTTCTCTCAAAGATTCAATTGGCTCGTTTATAGAAGGAATGGCTACTTTCCCGCCCGAACAACACATACCTGCTGTTTCTTCTTTCCACTTAAGAGTTGGGTCTAGCCACTTTTCTGCGCTAAGTCGGACGATCTTGGGTTTTCGGTTCTGGCAATTGGGCTTTCTTGAGGCCTCCTTCTATGTTAGACCACCAGGTCGATAGCGGGCGAACTCTACCTCTTTTCTGTTCTGGTAGGTTCTGAGCAATTTGTACCACATGGTCTTCGCTTCGTCTTTTGACATGTCCATACCAACGGAGCGGGTTTTCAGTAACTTTGCCCACGATTGGAGCAACTTTGAAGCCGCCTCGTATATATTCATTACGAATTCTGTCCAGCTGGGTCACACCTCTCGCCCATCTAAGCATCTTTATTTCTTTGTTATATATGTTTTGATCATGTCCTGTGTATTCTTTGTTATCCAGCATTCGGACATTCAGCATTCGGGTCCGTGTGGTGTCGGACGTAAAGAATAGCACCATCCCATATCTTCCCGTGGGTGTCGTAAGAGGCGACTAATGGACTCACCAGAGAATGGGCAGCAGCGTTCTCTGTGCCTTTGTAACAACTATACTGCGATCGCCAATCCGCCTGCCAAGCGTGGCGATTATGGCAAAGCCCCCCTTGGGGAGGCCTATGTCCAGCAGTGGACGCTGAAATGTTGATGATGATTCGGACCCATAGAGTAGAGCGGGACGAACTGCCGTTTTGTACACTTTTCCCTAGGTCTGTATGGAAATTCGTGGGTCACACAACACACCTGTAAGCGTTCTACATTTTTGTCACGCTACGTTTATTCTGTGTCACATCGGTGTCAACGTTAGCATCGGGTGTGAACATGCAGCCTAAGTATTTAAACTTCTGTAAGGTGGGAATTGGCGTCGTCCCTAAGTACTTAGATGGTTTCAGGTGTAGTACTCCCGATGTATATCTTTGTAGGGTTCCGTACCTCAAAAGGAGAAAGCGGAACCCTTATAGGATCACTTTGTTGTCCGTCTGTCTGTCTGTCTGTCAAGACCCTATATCTCGGGAACGCGTGGAGGTATCGAGTTAAAATTAAAACCATATACTCAAGTCTACGGTCCCTTGATGCTGTAAAAAAATCAACCCTCTATGTTAACGTGAAAAAAAGATACGGCCGTTTATGTCTCAAATAACGCATTTATAATATTAAGTACCTAGATTAAAGTATGGATTAGTATAGAAGTATGAATATGTAATGTACAAATACATACGGAACCCGAGGTGGGCGAGTCCGACTCGGCTTTTTGTTAAATCTATACTTTTTCATCTTAATCTTGATTGCTTGAATAGCGTCAGTGATGATGCTGTGAAGGTCCAAACTGATTTGGAGGTATTTCTGTAATATTTGTCGAAGTTTATTATATCTTAAGCGTAAGTGAGGTCAGGTGAGGTTTATGTCCCTGTAGTTTTCACATTGTGCCACATCACCCTTGTTCTTACAAAAAGGTGGTAAAAGGAGTGGTTATGCGCTTCGTGCCATTAGGCCAAACAGCTTTTCTGTTTTTCATTTTAGACATAGCGTGTTTAACCTCTCTAATATCTATATCGGATATGGATCCATACGTGAGTTCGCAGGGTATGGGATCCTCATTTAAAACAAAAATGAACCTATTTACTTAATACTTACAAATACAACCTCGGTGTACCGAAATAAATAAAATAGCAATCCTTTATTCCAACGTAAACAACCAATTAAAGTAAGTGTTCAAGTCAATCTTATCGTGATATTTTTTAAACTATTTGTCCAAATTATTTAGTGTAAAAGACAAAGTTCATCTACATTGAAAACTAAACGCGACAAATGTATCAATTTTGATAAGAATTAGCTAATTACTCTAAAACGTGCATTATGAAAAAAGTATTTAATTTCAATTTATTTATAGCTCATAATTAGGGATATAATGGCTTCCACATAAAAGGTAGATATATGCGGTCGCGGACTTTTATTTATAACTTTTTAAGACAAACAATCCTACGATACATTATCTTCGTGTAACTCCAACGGTATAGGCAGCGCACGCCAAGATAACTCTCAGAGGGCAGACATTTTTCCGACTTACTTGATACTTATCGTAATATTATGGCCAAATTACACAAAATCTTTATAAATTGTTGGCCATGTGTTATTCTGATGTGTAAACTATATTTGTGTAAAGTTTTATCAAACTCCGTTAAGCCGTTTTTGCGTGAAAGTGGAACAAACATCCATCCATCCTCACAAACTTTCGCATTTATAATATTAGTAGGATTAGTAGAATAGGATAGTAGGATGTTGACGATGTAAGCAACGACGTCATTGAAACTAATTAGGACATCTTGTTTTTCAGGACATAGCCAAGCGGCTGGTCGACTCTCCATGTGACCCGAAGGCTGGTTGGTATATTCTTGGGTTAAAGAATCAGCATTGCCATACAACGAGGCAATGTTTATTAAGACATTAGTATGTTTGGTGATCGAGCTGTCTCTTGCCGACTTTTTATATTTACTAATTACTTACTAATCTGGTAAAACAATTTATTTTTTTCCCATATTGTATAATGTATTGTTTTATTGTAGACGGAATTAAAATTTGCAATGACTTAATTAATAATATAATTTTTACAATATAATTTTATAATGTAATTTTTGATAAATGTAGTCGCGGTTTGTGCGCCATCTCGTCCTACCAATTTGTACGCCACGTTATGCGGCTGAACATGAGAATCTTAAAATTAATATCTTGCATGCAATGTATGTACACCATGTTTAGACAAATAAATAAACTTACTTAAGACTCCATTGTAGGCAATATGGACATTGATAAAATATGTATTTTTTTCTAATCTGTAGGCAAAGTACTTACTTATTTTATCAATGTCCATATTACCTACAATGGAGATATGGATTTAGCACTAACACTCACGCCAGAGTTTACAGTTACGTACATACCTACATACTACGAATCGTTTCGACGCAATAACAAAGTTAGGAAACATTCGAGTTCACTTTAGGGTCAGTTCGAGTGTGTCGCAAAAGTTTTGGACGCCAGTCGCGTCGACTCGCCACTGTTTATTTTCTGTTTCACTTTTCCCCCTGAAATATTGGGAAAGATTAATTTATATACATGTGGTGAGTTGGGGAAAAGGGAACATTTTATATTTGTGAAATGGACATATTTTTACGAGTATCTATAGTAGCTATCCCAGCAAACCTTTTCTTTCCGTTTTCTTACTTGTTGATTTTGGCTTCCAGGAGTTGTTTTGTTGTCAGTGGATTTGAATAGTCTTGCGGGCTTGTCTCAAAATAGAACCCAGCATACCTTCCTTAAAACCTCCAAGAATACCTACTATTGGACACTATCCTCAAATCAAATCAAAAGTTATCGCCAACAATGAAAATGTTGCAAAATTGTATCACCGATTTTCTAAAGTATTTTGAAGGACTCTAGTTTTTATGACAATAATTGGAGTAAGTATATTTTTGTTTTTAATTATAGCAGCAACATTTATAGGATACTAGTGATCTGTCGCGGCTTCGCACGAGTGCAATATAGATCTATAAGGAATAAACCTTCCTCATGAATAACTCTAGGTATCTATTTAAATCAATATAAATATAATAATAATAATAATATAATTGAGAATAAAAACAATAAAAAAATAAATATAATAATATTAATAGATATAATTGACAATAAATAATAATAATAAAAAAATATAAATGAATAAATGTTAATAATAATAACAATAATGTAATAAAGATAATTTTTTAGTTAACTATATAGTTCCTACGTTATATTATTATTTTTCTAAAACAGAGGTTCCTCTCTTCTACCATAGTGCTGTGACCGATCAGGGTTCATAAACACCTATTACCTAAGCATATATATTTGTACTTATGGAAAAGCAATAAAGATATTGAGTATTGAGTATTGATGAAGCAGCATTAGAATCCGTTGCATAGGTTAAAAAAATTAAGCGTACAGAGGGACAGAAGGCGGGAAAAAGGCGGGAAGCGACTTTATTTCATACTATGTAGAGAGAGAGAGATGTTTAGAGCAAGCCCTGGGAATCAAATATCATTTGGTAGAGAAACAATAATTACAAATATTTCACCAGCATCCTGAGGGATCACGTTCATAACATATGTACTTTATAATGGTTCAATATATTCTAGTAAACTGAACTGTACATTCGGGAGTAAGTGAACCCACAATCGCATATGCAAATGTCGCCGGCACCCGGGGGCAAAGCCATGTACGGAACACGACCCTAAGGAGTTAATGTTTTCATCCATTAACTCAACCGAGCACTTATGAAATTCGTGGCCGCGATCCGAACGAGATTACATGGGCTAGCTGACATGTTTTTGCTTCTAAGGATGGCACAGGTGGAAAGGGTAGAAAATTGGTGGCCTACCCAGAACTATTTCAATAAATACCATCTTGAATTTATGCAAGCCTGGTACTTACTTTTTGTTGGTTAACAATTCACCAAAAAGCGTAGCCTAAGTAGCCGTTTTGCTCCCAGCTAAACTTTTAAAGTAATACATTTTTCATACAACATAAGTAAGACTATTAATAATTTGTTTGAAGTATACTTGACCATCCTAGGGACCAAGCGTAATCTTCTTTAAATAAGTGTCTTTTGTTTTGAGGTTCGTTAAAGGAAATAATTCATGTAGAATAATTATTAATCACATCCAGGTAAAAACATACATCTTCTAATTGTATTAAAATCAAGTGCACAGTGTTTGATAACGAACAACTGCGAAACGGCTTGACTGATTTTTGTATGAATATTTTTATAATAATATGTCGTAGGCAAAACCACTTTTTCCGGATAAGCTAGTTTTACTACAAAAATGTGTTGGTTTGTTAACCACGAAACCGAATTCAACATAAATGAATACAAAAGTATGACCCGAATCAGTGGAGATCATAATTATGATAGTTTTCGTAGATGAAAAGTTCCCCGAAAAGTGCAATGGTTATTTTATTGAAAAAAATATATTTTTCGCGGGTAAAACCGAACGCATAGCTAGTTAAAACTACCTACTATATATATAATAGCATACGTTTTACAACATACTTCATAACCTTACTGGCAGCCCTATACCCGCTCACTCGTTACCTGGTTGATGGCACCTCAGGCGTTTGTTGCGTCTTACCTCACGTCCATCTACATTAGAGCCCTGATTAAACACAGCCCGACCCATAACACACCCAATTACATAACCAGCGAAAGGGGAAAGGAAGGTCTAAGTAACGTGGTCCGTATAAGGCTTGCTAAACCGTATTTGCTAATGGAATACAGATGTGTAGATGAACAACATTTTGCGGGCTACCATAACTACGTACACTTTGTCGTGGCAATATATCTTAATAGATATATACATATTATTTTGCTTGATATTATCAAATTACTGAAGGAAACCTCCACCGGTATGAAGTTACACAAATGTTGTGTATCCAGGGATTATTTTAGTAATATTCTGTGGTACCGTTAAATAGTATGGCAGTTTTCGAGATAGTCTGCGCCAATAAGTTAACATTATTCAAAATTCACTGGATACCTCTTAGATTTAGGATCGACTCATGTTTCTGTTGGAATGTTTAGTTATGGCTATTGTAGAATTGCCTTGGTACCTATTAGCTGTGAGAAGTTTAAACGTCATAAGTAGTTTCTACTGTAGCGATTACTTTGATAGTTAGGTACACCAATTATATAACAAATATATACATTGCTCCTAGAATGAAAAAATAATTAAGTTTTATTGCGGGGGTTTAAAAATATTGTAAATAATAATAATAATAATAATATGTGGGGACATTTTCACACACGGCCATCTGACCCCAAACTAGGGAGACCCTGTACTATGGGTGTCAGACAGCTGATATACATACACAAATACATTTTTTTTTTTGTAAATACATACATATATAGATAAACAACAACCAGACACAAGGCAAACACAAGTGCTCATCACACAAATGTTTACCCTGGGCGGGAATCGAACCCGCAACACGCTGCGCAGCAGTCGATCGCTCAGCCACTGCGCCAACCGTGTCGTCGAATGTCTGAAGATACTCTATAGGTTCCCAAGAATTAGAATTTCAACTACTCTAAACATATTATTCTTTACATGTCATTATGTTATGACAAAATATGTTAAGCACTTATACTTTAAGAATTTTTGTAACCATATTTTTCTGCAAATAAATCTTTGACTTTTGACTTTGACTATAATAATAAAATAAATAACTTACATAATTGGTTCATAAAACTTCGATTAACAGTTTTGGTTTAATACTAACTGTAAGTATCTATTTTTTCTGTGGTTTTGCACATTGCGCATCACCTCTTATAATGATCATCACGAATGAGTAGACAATCCGAAGTTAATCTATTTGATAGTGCTATTACTCTATTGCGTATCCGATCACCGTGTTAAGTCAGAACTCTGTTTTAAGGGATATTTGTCGAATCAATAGTTTTCCTAACTAATAGCTAAACGATCCAATAGGGTCCTTTATAGCAAGCGACACCGTGGCAGATCCAGGTGGAGATCTTCCGCAAAAGACTGATGCCAAATAGTCCTAGATTTTGAGAGAAATTAAAGGAAAGTAGGGAGGTCTTTGCGCTGTAGTGGAAAAATCTAGCCTAATAATGAGCAATTGCAGACAACATATCTTGAAGACCTCCAAATTCGACATTATAATAAATTTATTACACTAATTCTTACAGTGAAATGTCGGCTCTCTATTGACACTAGTAACTTACAATGGAATAAATAAAAATCGCAAAACGCTTATGACCGTCGCTAAAATAAACATGCTCATTTTTTCACGTCATTATATTCAACACTTGAGCTTTTTAATAATATATTTAAGGTTGAGTTTTGTTTGTATGAATATTCTTCTATAGATAGCTAATACTTAAACGTAAGTATCTATATATAGGCTCACAACACACAAAACGCTAATCTATTTGGACATTCCGCCCGCCAATGAACACAGTTCTTTAAATACATTTTAGCAAAAAACTTAAACTTAAACAAATGTAAAAATAATAGATTTATATAGCTCGTTTTCACATTTTCTTCATGAAAATGCAAAAAGGTATTTCTATGTTGAACTTTAACTTTAACTGACAGAGTAAAGACTTAAGAGCTACCTTTGTAACAGGTTGTGGCCGCCCCTTTTAGGTGCAGTGATGCGAAAACACAAGCCGACAGAAGGGGTCCCGTGTTTGACTCCTCATTTGGGCACAACAAGATAATTTGCTTGAGCTGGGTAACATACGTGCTGGAAAATTGCTACACAATTTTGCTTAGTTTAGGTTAAAACTCACGTGAGCATTATGATAAACTAGCTTTCGCCACCGACTTTATACGCGTGAATTTCTTATGAATTTAAATTTTTTTTAGTCAATTAAATAGGTATAGTATAGCACTCTGGGATAAGGTATAAGTTTTTTTTTGTTTTAATCCATTCAGCTTTATTACATTGTAAATATAATTAGTTGACTAAAATTAACTTCTTATTATAAACTTGCAGTGCGGGGCAAAGGTCTCTAGTCTCCCTTATTTTATACCTAATTTTTCGGGTTTGAATTAACCTAGATCGGGAGGGTCGCTACCTAACATTGTTGATTCCGATCCATAATAACTTAATATATATTAACTTAACACCAGTAATATAAATATTTTAGTTTTACTTTATTTTTTGGATTATATTTGTAGGGGAATTATTCCATCTGCTGAGCAAATGTACACATTTGTAAACGTTATTTTAATAAATAAATTATTATTAGTATTATTACACATCCAGTAAAGCTAGCTTTTTAATGAAATAGCATTAGGCATGGTAAAGAAATCAACGCTTCTTAGTATATTATATATATTCCCTGCCTGAGTCTGTGTTTCCTGATAGCTACAACCTGGAAGTCTTTAAGTCAAGAGTGAATAGGTTACTTCTAGGCAAGCGTGCTCCATCTTGAACCGCATCATCGCTTCCAATCAGGTGAGATAGTGGTCAAACGTATCCCTATCAATAAAAAAAACTACAAAAAAAGCTGGCAAACTTATAAGTAAACACTTAATTCAATACATTGTTTAACACATATTGAATACAGATCATTTGTCACACTGTATGTATAATACTATAATACTATAATTACACTCTATTACACTTACTATTCTGACACTATCTTATAAATTCAAAATATGTATTTAATCGCTTCATAAAATGATTGCACGTTCTTCAAGTCCGTATGTCCCTCAACTAACTTTAAGACATATGGCTGTGAGCCAGGAACCATTTAATTAGACAGTTATTCGAAATCGAGAACAGGAATTAATGTTTCCCAAGAGGCGAGCGTTGATTCAAGACAACCAATTGAATTATGTGAAGATTGCTGTAAGTATTTAGATTCGGATAATGGAGACATGGCGTTATTTAAATTTAACTCAGGATAACAAAGTATAGTAAAACTAAAAATCTCTCTTACTCTAATCTTTTATCTTAAATATTAAAATTATTTCTTTTTTCTAGCTGATAAACCAATGGTGGGGAAGCTGATCGATGCCTGCCTCACCAACAAGGGCAACACACCACACCAGACCGCCTGGAATTACGTCAAGTGTTATCATGAAAAAGACCCCAAAAACGCGATATTTTTGTAATTGTAGAACACCATCAAGCATTTGGATTTTTCCTAAGAATTTTTTGTTACAATCATGGTTTTTAAATTAACTTTACATTTTGCGTTTAGAACGCTCAATGACGTCTGCGCTTTGCGACGGTCAACTTGCATCTGACAAAATTGTATTTCAACGCGGGTAGATGTCGCTTTTGTGCTATTTTCCTAGCATATTTCATATATTTTAAAGACTCTAATAATTTAATATTACACCAAAATGTTGATCTTCATCGTCTCTTTAGAAACAATGTAAACTGTTATTTTGTGGATACCCTCTTGCCCTTTTTTTTGCCCATCCATGTTTTATAAAACCAAAAAGAAAACCATTGTTTCCATCCCAAAAACAACACCAACCAATAAAATCAATAAACCTAACTCAAAATTATTCAATAACTGCAAAAAAAAGTTAATTTATTACAAAACATCTAAAAGAATCAAACAAAAACTGTATTTACTGTTTCCGAGAATCCGCGCGTAAAGTTTTCCTACGGAGGGAAACGTCAATAGAAACATGCACTTTCAAAAATCGAACCCCCTTTCAACGAAGCGAAAGGGCGCCGAGCGGGATAGTCCGTGCGGAAGTGACGTTGCAGGTAGATAATAACCGTGGTCGGGCGCGTCGCCCTCGCATTGTGCAGCTTCCGGTCCGCGCGGGGCTCCGACAACGATAATCTTCGACGTACGTAATTTTGGTATTGGATACGAATTCCTTGGAGTATAATAATAACTTATTAGATATTACATTTGTTGTGAAATAATCTCTAAAAGATATGACGTCACACTGAATTAAATCTATCATTTTGCGTATCTTAAGGCAAATTGAATCCTTTAAAACTAAATTTAGCTTCAATGTTATATCACGTAGATAACATTGAAGCTAAATTTCTTTAAATTTTTTTCTGAATTTTTGTAAATTTAATCTTTATTCATAAGCTTACAATAAATTTCCATATACCTTTATTTGTTTCATATATAAATATCACTAATCTCACCAATTTAATTCATCTATACTAATGTTATAAAGAGGTATTTGTTTGTATGTTGTATCTGCTCATCCGATTTCAAAAATTGTTACACCCATAGAAAGCCAAGTTATCTTTAAGTGCTATCAGCTATAATGAATTATCAAAAAATTTGGGATCCTTGCGAGAATTTACGCAGACGAAGTCGCGGAGAAAGTGATAGTATAATATAAATATCACTACATATTATAAATGAAAGTTGAGTTTGTGTTTGTCCGGGCTAATCTACGAAACTAGTGGTGCAATTCTTTATTTTTTTTAACCGACTTCAAAAAGGAGGTTATCATTTCGGATGTTTATATTATTTTTTATGTGTGTTCGGGCATAACTCTGTCAAATATAGACGGATATGCCAAATTCTTTTTTGTTCGAAAGGGGTTTATTCCGAAATGGTGGGACCATAAATTTTATCAAAATTGATTCAGCCCTTTTTGAGAAAATCAACAAAATCACAATTACATAGGACGTTTTAGTTTCTTCAATCTTTGGAGGAATTACAATCTCCGTTTGCAAGTGTGTCGCCGTTTCTTAATGGACTAAAAAGAGGAATATAAAAAGCTTTAAAAAACAAAAAAACCCCCTTCAAAAACTAAAAAAAGCATTTTACAAAAAAGACAACCGCCTTCAAAAACTAAAAAGTGAAAAATAACTTTAGCCCAGAACACACATTGACTTTAGTTTCGAAATTCAGTGGCTTTGTTCTGTTTGTTGTTTTGTATTGCCACCGACTTCCGAAACTAAAGTCAATGTGTGTTCTGTGCTAAAGTTATTTTTCACTTTTTAGTTTTTGAAGGCGGTTGTCTTTTTTGTAAAAAGCTTTTTATTTTCTGCTTTTTAGTACCTCCTTCTCATCCAAATCTATTAAGAAGAGATTGAAAGTTAACTACTACAAATATTGATGAAACTAAAACGTCGTCTATGTAAAATTTTTGGGTATTTGTTGATTTTTCAAAAAGTGTTGAATTAATTTCGATAAAAATTATATGGGACCACCCCTGAAGCATACCCTATCCATAAAAAAAAGAATTTTCAAAATCGGTTTACGTTTGCCGGAGAAATCGCGTAACAAATCGCACACATACTTAATGCAAATTTAAGACTTATACGGTTTTCTCATTGATGCCATTGTCAGAACTGGACCAAATTTAAATAAGACCACACGGGAAGCACTAGCTTTCAAATACAAAAACAACAAATATAAAAAAAAAAAAAACATACGAATTGATAACCTCCTCCTTTTTTGAAGTCGGTTGAAAAAGTGATAAATAACTTTAGCACAGAAGACCCATTACTTTAGTATCAGAAATCGGTGGAAATACAAAACTACAAATACAACAAAGCCACCGCCACCGACTTCCCAAACAAAAGTAATGTGTCTTCTGTGCTAAAGTTATTTATCACTTTTTAGTTTTTGAAGGCGGTTTTCTTTTTTTTTACTTTTCGCTAATAGGAAGCTACGTTACGGAAACCCCGTGGCTATAAAAAAACGCGGACGACGCGACGTTCAATATCCAATAAATTTATTACACGTAAAACAATCGAATCTCCACGGGTTTCCTTATTCTTGACACCCTTCGCAATTCGGTGTAGTGACCCCGGGCCTCGACTAGTAAATAGTCGTGGGTGCACCTGGGCTCAACACTTACAGCTTCTTAAGTGTGTACTCAACAAAACAAGCTAATGAAACATAAACAGAGGCTGGTTTATGACACACAAGGTTTAAGGTTTACCGGTTTACATTCCCCACTCTTTTTAACGGAAGGTAAACTAGGAGGTGTTTGGGCAATCGTCTTTGTATGGCGTTTGCTCTATTTTAAATACTTTCACAGCATTATGTCGTATGGTATTTTACTGTGGGGTCGGGCTGCTGACATTGAATCCGTTTTTATTTTACAAAAAAGAGCTGTCAGAGCAATTTATAATCTACGTCGCCGCGAATCTCTTAGGGAACTATTTAAAAATATTAATATAATGACAGTGCCTTGCCAATTTATTTATGAAAATATTATGTATGAGAAAAAACCTACATTTATTTAATAAAGTAAGTGATAGACATGACTTTAACACCAGAAACAAAGATAAAATAGCTCAACCATATTTTAGATTGTCTAAAGTTCTATCTATTTTAGTTTTAGTTGTATCTTTTATGGAGTACTGTGTTAAGTGCTACAATAAAATTCCTAGTGATATACTGCTACTAAGTGAAACAAAATTTAAAACAAGTATACTCTGTAAACAAGCTTATTATAATTTAGAGGTCTATATCTAAGACAAGAATGTTTGAAAACAGGCTGGTCTAGCTCCATAGGACAGTTCGACAGTCGAGACAAAATCGAACCGATTCCTAATTTAAAATACTTACTTATTTTTTATTTAAAGTAAATATATATATGTATATTATATTTGATTCTTGTTTGTACTTATACACTGCTCTGGCTCACACACTAATTAAGTGTTTGTTGAAATATAAGGAGTGGTCGTCTACTGCCAATATTTGTTAATAGGTGAACACTATGTATCTAATAATGTACTTAGCTTTGCTGTTATTCCTTAACTTGTGATACTTTGTACCTACTTTAATATAGTGTGTTTCTATGCAAGGTCCATCGAATTCACGTGCCTATAATTTTATAATTCCTGTACATGCAAATATTGTAAACATCTGTTTTCAAAATAGTAAGTATGGAGTTTTACGATATCGACATTGCTTGCCATAATATAAAAATAGAAACCTTATCTATTCTTATCCATACTATACTTATCTATACTAATATTATGAAGAGGAAAGACTTATATTTTTGTTTGTTTGTAACGAATAAACTCAAAAACTACTTGTACGATTTCAAAAATTCTTTCATCAGTAGAATGCTGAGTCACATAGGCTATATTTATCAATTGAAAAAATTAGGGATCCTTGAGAAAATTCACGTGCTAGTGTAGGTACCAATAAATTCAATTGTGGTAGTAGGTTCGTTCGTAGGGCAGCGTCCTTCTGAGTACCATAACAGTACCTACTGCGATAGCCAACATGCAACGGCCAAGCATGGCGATTACGGCTGAACCCCCCTTCGGGGAGATCTGTGCCGAGCATTGGGCGTTGACATGATGATGATAATGAGTAGGATCGTTCAAGATATTGTTTTCCTTATTTATAGCATGATCAAAATACATGTAATCGTTTATTTACTTTACGTAAGAAGTATATTTTTGTACGTGCATCATACATTTTGCATATTATTTTGATAACATTATCAGCTAGTCTATATTAATCTAGCTGACTAATAATGTAAATAACATGCACAGGGAATACAATTGCCAATTACAAGTTTCCTTACAATTTCACTGATAGCGGTAAAGTTTATAAGTTTGAATGTAGGATCTCCAAAACGAACATTCCGATTTCAAAAAATATTTCGATAGGTATTCAGGCCAACGAAGTCAGGGCAGAAGTTAGTTTGTAACAAAGCACAAATGCTGTTTGTTCAACTTCAGTGCAGACAAGATGAAAAAAATAAGAAATTTATGTCGAGTAGTGCAACATATTATAAGGTAAGATGACATTGCTAAAAATATTGTTTTATCCTGAGTAACAAAAATGTTAACAGTAGCTGTACTAATTACCAAAAAAATCCTTACCTATTGAACTTTATAGCGATAAAGCCTTAAATTCTAAACCAATAAAGTCTAGACTGAGTGTCGAAACGCTCGAGCGTGCTTTAGTTGACACTGTTAACACTATCGACGGCCGGCAGCCGTCCCCTTCCCAAAATATACGAGATCTAAGCTCCCATAAATAAAAATTCCAAAACACACATTTCAAAGTTTAAATTTGTTTCTTTAAAAAAATAAACTTTTTCGGCCTATACGGGAATAAATCCGTATATTGGCGTCGATATTTATGGCGTGTTATGTTCCCGCCATATCTCTGACTTTCCACACACTTCCACAACATTGAACGGCCATAAACTAAACACAAAAAGGGACACTATAGCCCTTTTTACAAAAAAATATCGTTCGGACCCTTGGATATTGCAGTTTAAAAATAAACCGTATCTTTGTGAATAATGTCCAGCGTCAAATGTTGATAAATAAAAACAATGATATTTGTATTTTTATCAAAAGTGTTTTGTTTCATCCGTAAATTAGGATGAAAAATGTTCAGTTTGAAATATAATTTGATAATAAATAGACGGAGAGGAAATGCAACATTAATCTTAAATAAAATTAAATGTAATACAGCGTTGACCTCGATGGAAGATGAGCTCATAAATCAAGCAGTTCGAGGACTGACATTCATCTTTAAGGCATTAAGGCGTTGACGGGAAGATTGTGAATAAATTTACGAAGGTAACGTCTTTATTATAATACTAGCTTCTGCACGCGATTTCGTCGTCGTGGAAGTAAAAATGAACCTACCAACCAACAGCCCGTACCTATTACTCGCTGATAATGTAGCTTTTTATAGGTGAAAGTATAAATACATACCTATAATTCTCATTCATGTCAACCTTTAGACGTACACAGCTGGGCATAGATATCCCCTAAGGGGGGATTCAGCTGAAATTACCATGCTTAGCCGATGCATGTTGGTGATCGCAGTAGGTGTTACGGTACTCAGAAGGACGCTGCTGCCCATCCTCTGGTCAATATAATAATAATATAATATGTGGGGACCATTCACACATGGCCATCTGACCCCAAACTAGGGAGACGGGTAGAAATGTAGTGATGATATTCGCGGCAGGTACCACACGGCTTCCAATAATTAAGAAAAGCTTTTAAATTTATGTTTTACACGCAGCGTTGGTAGGCTTCCCACCCGATGGACTGACAACAGTGTCAAGGTCGCGTGTAACCGGTGGATACCAGCGGCAGGTTGCCGCTCGTTGTGGCGCTCCATGGCGGAGGCCTATGTTCAACAGTGGACGTCTTTCGGCTAATGATGATGATGATGTGTGCGAGAAGGATGCAACCTTGAATTGGTTGTATAGTGCCAATACCACACACAACTCCCCGCACCTTTAGAATACGTCGTGTGCCTGCCCGGTTGCGTGATTAACTCTAGACGGCAACCCACCATGGACGATATCCCGCCAAAGCATTAGACAGTTGGCCACGATCGCTGTCGCTACTAGACCACGCACGCGTTTTGTTTCCCGCGCACTCCTGCGCCTCGCGTGCCGCTACCTACCCACTATAAGTTCGAATGTTCCTACCTACTACCGTGTTATACAATCTACATTTAATATCCAGTTTTGCACCATAGTACGGAGTTTTCTTGGTGTTGAAGTACCCCGGGCTACAGTTGTTGTTAATTCAGCCAATGAATCACATTAGCTTCGAAAAAAACTAGTTTTAAGAGGTTCATGATCTATAATGAAAGTGCTTAACAGTTTAAGCAGTAAAATCAACTGCGAGTGAAGTTTGACTAACTATACTAACTATAAATACACTTTAACTTTTCAAATCCCTGAAGATACGTCACAATTACGCAACCGTATTCATACATAATATACAGTTTAAACTATGACGACCATACAACTCTGCCGTCCGTACTATTCCGTTGAGAACAAACTACAATGTTCTGACACGGTAACTAAACAAACTCGCACCCGGACTCCCGGACTCTGGTATTTGGTAATTGATCTTAACACCAACACTTCAATTGTCGAGTCAGAGTTCTGTTTTGCTTTGATTGTGTGTATTATGAATAACAGTTTTAAACCGATGGATGGAGAGGGAAGGGAAGGCCAAATAATGTAAAAGAAAATGGAGTCAGTGATAGCATGTCAGTTGACAGGACGGAATAGAAAAAGACAGTTAGAGTTCGAAAGACCAAATCCTGCAATTAAAAACGTCCAAAATCTAGTCACAGCCTAATCGCCGCGGCAAGGAATGTCTAAATCTTGTAAAAAATGTATGGATGGTAAATTACTCGGGTGAAACTAAACACAATTTTAGCCTCGGCACGCATCAACACCAGTACAGACCTAATCAGCTCATATTATTCATGAAAAAAGTTTTTTTACAAAAAAAAGACAGCCGTCTTCAAAAACTAAAAGAGATAAATAACTTTAGCACAGACACACATGACTTTAGTTTCGAAAGTCGGTGGCTTTGTTTTTTTGTTTGTTGTTTTGTATTGAAGGCAGTTGTCTTTTTTGCAAAAAATCTTTTTAGTACCTAGTTTTTCTGGACGACACGGTTGGCGCAGTGGCTGAGCGATCGATTGCTGCGCAGCGTGTTGCGGGTTCGATTCCCGCCCAGGGTAAACATTTGTGTGATGAGCACTGGTGTTTGCCTTGTGTCTGGGTGTTGTTTATCTATATATGTATGTATTTACAAAAAAAAATGTATTTGTGTATGTATATCAGCTGTCTGACACCCATAGTACAGGATAGGGAGATCCTGTACTATGGGTGTCAGATGGCCGTGTGTGAAAATGTCCCCACATATTATTATTATTATATTTTATATACTTTATGTATCTCGGGACCCAGAGGTCCCGGGCTTTTGTAAGGCGTACGAGGAGCCGAAGCCAGCTCGCAGAGGCCCCTTAGGTAGCTTTATATGAAATAAGACACCAACCAACGATTATCCCTGTATGCACTATGCAAGTGCACCCAAGAACAATCCCCGGTTGGTGCAGGACTATTACAGGACATGGAAACTAACAGTACTAGACTATGGGTATAGGTTGCTAAAGTGACTTGGTTACCTGAAACTATGAAGTGACTATGGCCCCTGCCGAATCAATGTTTGTATACATGGATAAAATAGCAGGGGGTGACTTGCACACTCACTAAATGGGCCCCCTGAAACAGTCGCTAGCACGAAGTGACGTAGCGACAAGGGGGCAACATATCTTGAGGTGCTAGAGGAGTGGAGAGGTATTCCACGGGTATCAAATACCTAGTGTTTTTATGCAAGGTACATCGTATTCACGTATAATTATATAATTCCTGTAAATGCAAATATTGTTAACATCGTTTTTAAAAGAGTAAGTATGGAGTTTCTTGCCCATTCTTCTCCATACAAAACTACCTTTTGGAATGGGCACCTAGAATCAATTTTTTTTTTCTCATTTGACGTTCAAAAGTGCCTTATAATGGTCTAATTGAAATAAATGATTTGACTTTGACTATCAGGACAATCCCGGAAGTACGGTCAAGATCCCTACCAGTGTCTTACTGTAATACTTCCTTACCCCGAGCAAGAATGCTCTCGCGAGTTTCCACTGTAACCGGCCAATTAAGGCAAGACAGAGGTGGGAGCTCCGTTCCTCATCTCTGGCTTGCCTTTATTGAAAGGCAAGCCAGAGATGAGGAACAAGACTTCTCCCGGGAGATCAGGTCCGTGGGGTTGGTACTGCCCAACAGCTCACCACAAGCTGCCCTGCGGGTTATTATTATCGTCCAAATACATTATGTTGTTCCATAAGATTGAGTTTCCTTCAATTTTAAGGCACCTTGAGTTCACAAATTACATTGTTACAATACGGTGAAATAATTCCAAGCTTACACAACGGAGCCACACAGGTTAGTTTTTTCCTTCTTCTTGTATAAGTCTCCCTAAATGACAACCTTTTATGAATCACATAAAGTTATTAGCTAAACTATCACATCCAATTTTTTGCCTCCCCAATACCGTCCAGCAATTGGTCCTAGTAATGGCCACGGTGGACGGCACGTACCAACACCTGTACGGTCCTAATCAGCTGCTATTATTTATTCCGGCCACGTCCCGTGGTCTGCTCAGCTCTCTAGAACACGGAATTACTGACTTTCACGCTTTTGGCCACATCTGATTGAGCTAATCTGTGCTTTTATTAACGTTGTTGGTTGCTGACGATTTCGGTATTTTGGTGTTAAAACTACTTTTTTTGTCATGTACTTGCCTACTTCGAAAAATATGTATATTATATATATATATATATTATTATATCTATATTATTTTAAATTCTCATAACATTTATATATAATAATAAAAAATCTACGTTCATAAACCTGCTGCCTATAAGTAAATTCACCAAATTATACGGTCGTCACAAACTAATGAAACATTCAAAATTCTGACAGTCTGTTTGACCTACGGATTTCAAACTTCAGATTGAATTGGTCAGAAGGCTCATTGTACGAAAACTCCCAAAGTATCTGTATTTATAATATACGAATGGATGGTAAAATACGAGACGTTATAGTCTACGCAATCGTCATAAATCGCACACACAAAGCTAATTATTATGAAATGGTTTCCAGTCGAGAAACTTAGTCAAAAATAAAGATTAATTTTACATAATTACTTCCATATTTTTTAACTCAGAATATTTTTCATCTTCCTAACACGACGTGTTGTGCTGGAGCGGCTGCTGCAGGTGCCGAAAACCTCAAACAGCCCAAATATAATAGCCTTCTTGGAATCTATATGTTTAAGCCGTTTGGGGTGGAAACTCTAGAACCATGGGGTCCAAGTGCCCATATTGTTTATCGGGACATCGCCAAAGGGCTGGTCGACCCTTCATGTGATCCGAAGGCTGGTCTATTCTTGGGTCAAAGAATCAGCATATGGCCGTACAACGTGGCAATGCTGCCAGCCTGTTGGGCACGTGTCCCGTTGACAGCGATGTGGACGAGTTTTTAGATGCCCTTTGAGCTCCTCTGCCTTTATCTTGAAATTGTACATAATATTATTATTTACATTTTTAAGATTTGTTTATATTCCTAGGTAGCATAAATTAATAAATCAACAATAAAGTTTTTAAAGAGGTAAAAAAAAACTCATCAGTTAGATTTCTAATGTCCAAATGTCTCAGTATACCCGCCACATAGACACGAACACGCACGTACAATTTTATGACTAGTCGGGGATACAACTGGCTGCCCGACACAGCGACGGTGGGCGTTTGATATCCCACGTTGATGATGCCACATCTCCCCCCCATTATGGGTTTTTGTTTATACAGATCCTCAGGGTTTTGGTTGTAAAACTTTATAACGTTTTACGTTTCACGATTTTAGTTTAGACTAATGTCTTTGGGTCTTAAAATCGGAATGCAAAACTATTCGCTGGTACAGAACCTGCTACACGCAGTACTCATGTCCTATGGATTTTTTTTACAGTTTGTCTAGTTTGCTCGTGTCAAATGCCAAGAACAATTACATTCTAGAGTTCTCAAACTAACTTTGAAGAATTCAAATGTAAAGCTTACTTGGTTACATTTTATTTTACCTACCTTATAAAGTGCTGTGCCTTATTCATTATACTATATACGAAACAAAAAAGTTGAACATAATATCAAAGATCTCCCCATTTCACAGTGTTCTCAATTACCACTACATAAACCTTTTAACAGAGAAATAAAATCCCACCAAATCCAGCACCAAGTGGTTGCTTTAAATTTTATTTCATACAAAACAAACTAGATCACGTGGCTCCGGGATTCTCGACGTTTCCATTTCCCGAATGTTGCGGGATTTTAAAAGTGTCTAAGCAAGTAATTGCTCTGCCAGTTACGGCACTGGATTTGTAAACTTAGTGGCTGATGTGGTCCGTGGCTTTGATACTTTATCTTTTTGTAATGTTTGAGAAACATATTTGAGCGTATTTGCGCTCTTTGGAATGAATTCATAAGTTTGTTTCAAAGCAATAAGTTTGTATGTTTGAACTTGAAAATTACGATTTTACCAGCCCGTTATCCATTTCTAATCATAGATTTTTGAATACTTGATTACCTAATAACCGAATACTGATTTTAAAAAAAAGTTAATTAATTCAACAAACAGTGACATTTAATTTGATTCTATTTGAATAGAAACTATCACCACTACATTTCAAAGTAGATATCTTGTTTATCCAAAATACGTAAGTACAAAATAATTAGGGTACACCCGAGGAAACCCAGAGGCATAAAACTCGTAACACGCGCCTCGTTATTTCAATTAAAAAGTTTAAGTCCTGAAGCCAGATTTCATTTTAAATTAAACACAAATCCCACTGACGTTCAGTAGTTATGTTACTGTCATTAATAAAAGCAGTTGGAACAAATATTAAACATTCCTCATTTCAAAGTGATGCACAAACGTTTTAGTAGTCCTACTCATAAAAAATAAGGCTGTGGTTTCTAAAACAGCGGTAATTCGTTATTAGGTGCAACACACGCGAAAATCACCGTTTTTAAAATTTGTGTGTTGTACTCGTTTCTTTTCACACGGGATTAATTGCAAATATAGTTGAAGAGTTTGTTTGTTTGGTTAAACGCGCTAATCTCGGGATCTACTGGTTCGAATTGAAAGATTCTTTTTGTATTGGATAGTCCATTTATCGATGAAGGCTATAGGCCCATGCGAAGCCGGGCCGGGTCGCTAGTTTTACTATACTCAGTTTAGTATTGTAGAATTCTAGCAATAGCAGTAATTGTCGATTCCTTAATATCTTTTCGTAGGAAATTGAATAATAAACTATTTATCGTTTTTCATGTGTAAAATATGTAGACGAATACAATAAATATAAAGGACAATGCCAGAAACTCTATAGAACTTAGCCCCACTCAATAAAAGTCATGTGCAATATGTAGCATCTTACTGTTTATTTATTGCTGATAACTACACATTAGTCTTAGTGACTGTAGAACTTGCGGTTTCCGTTTAAATCTAAAAACAATAATGACATTGTCTAAGGTTGAATTGTATTTAAGGTAAAATGAGTTTGTATTTTGTGGGTAGGTATTTCGTAATCCGCAAGTTCTAAAGAAAATCAATTTAGTACAGAAAGGTTCTGTATTCATTACAATTATTTTCATTAATTTACTTTTTCTGTACATGTATTACTTTTTCTGTACATGGGTGGGGCAGGATCTGACATTGTCATTTGAGACGTTAACTATATTTGTTTCCGTTTTTTACATGAAGAATGCTAGAAAATGTAATGTGTAATAATATGAGTGTAGTCAATGACCGGTAATCCCACGTCAAAACGATTTTTCTATTGGCACATTGTATCTAAATAGAAATAGTTCAAGTCCAACTCGCTGAATGTAGGGCCTCACTCCGGTAAAGTAACGGACTTATCTTCGATGACACGTGACCACGCCTCCTACCAGCCCTTTGATGTAAGCCCCTGTCCACCCAATGTTGTCTCAAAGCTCTATTTAATTGCTACCTCGTTATTTCTGGATTATTTACACAGAGAAAAGCGTTTTTAATCACAGCGTTTGTGAATGAATCGAATGATCAAACGATTCTGTCCGTATGTTACATTTATTTAATTGCCGTTAAATCGATTCTCGTATGCAATTTGAACGATTTCAAAGGGTTTTTGTAATGCAAATATTGGTTAAATTAAGTTTGGTATTAGGGTTGTTTTAAATGTTTTACGAGTAATATGGGGAGTTGGAGTCATAATACATGCAATAATATCCTACTTCTAAATGTTAAAGTTTGTGACCATGGATGAATGAATGGATGATACTGAACGCAATTCATTGTAACTAGCTTTTGCCCGCAACTTCGTCCGCGTGAATGTCGGTTATCATAGTAAATAAATGAACACGTAACACCATTTAATTCTATGAAGAGTAACTAAGACTGGACGTTCTTTTGACAGTTTTGATTGTTTACTTTCATCATGTTCTGTGCTCGTGTAACGTTTACATGTATAGTTTTTTATACCAATATATTTACTTTGAATTAAACTCTAGCTCCGTTGTCTCCATTTCCACAATCAAGGATGCAGACGAAGTCGCGGATTACCCAATAGCCTATGTCCTTCCCCAGGGTTCAAGCAATTTTCATACCAAATCGGTCCAGCCGTTTCATCGTGAAAGCGTAACAGACAGAGTTAGTTTCGGATTTATAGTATTAAAAGTAATAAATAATAGTTTAAAAAAACTAAAAACACGCTTTTTATAGAAAACCAAACTAAAAAATAGAAAATAAATTATTTTATTTTAAAAAAAGCGTGGGGTGCTTTTTAAGATATTATCAAAATGATAATCACTCTACTCATATCTGTCAATAAAATATTTATAACTATTGACACCATGCACCCCACGCTTTTTTTAAAATAAAATAATTTATTAAAATTTAAGTTTGGTTTTCTATAAAAAGCGTGTTTTTAGTTTTTTTAAACTATTATTTATTTTTTACTTTTTAGTTTGGTTATATCTATATCTATAAATATTATGTACATTTATTCTACCAGGGGCGCTTGTGCAGTACCTTCCTAGTATATAATAGCTGTTTTTTCGGCAACTAATTTTGAACGACTTTTGTTTTTTTTTTAATAATTTTATCAAATTAGTGTATTGTCATCGGTTCTCGATAAATCTACAAAGTTTGAACGAAATCTGACCGTTTAAAGTGGGTCAAAATCGCGCCCAAAGAAGTCGGTTACAAACAAACATACAAACATACAGGTGAAGCTAATAAAAAGCTGGTAAAAAGTATTTAAAGTATGGATTTTCACACATATAGATATTGATCTATCTTAAAAGATTTTTTTTATTTTACTCCGTTTTTTGTTCCCATTTGATAATTTATGTCATATCAATTTTGAAGTCTATGCAGAAGAAGTCGCAGGCAGACGCTGGTTTAACCATAATTAGAGCTTTAATCGTCACTGAACTTGATAAAAAGTAAGATATAAATTTAGAATAAAATACACAACACAACACGTAACAAACATAGGTACATAAAGAAATACATTCAACAACAAATACTAATTCTTTCGAAAACAGAATTATACACTGGACTTAATTTACACTTCAAATAAAAATGGTTTAAACATTTTACGTTAATTGTTACGTAAATTATACAAATATTGTAGCTAAATAAATAAAATAGGTATTAAACACGACCCTTTCCCATGTTTATTTTGAAAGCGACGGAATCCGTATTATACCTTTATTCGGACACATCTCTTTATTCTACTTAAATGTTAAAACCAATTTATTTTTCATAAATTATAACGAACTGTCCTCTTTTTTACAGGGTTGATCCTCCTGATCCCTCCAACCTTCAGGTAACATTTCCTCCCACGTCCGAAATTAAATATCTACCTCTTTATGACATAAAAATCTTATCATCGGATTTCAATTGAATATTCAACTATTATAGTTAAAAACTTCTACGCTCTCTGTCCCCAGTGAGGGAAAACAGACCAATAATAATGTTTAGTTTTAGTAGTTAGGTAAGTAGGCGTACCTATTTGTGTGATGAGTACTTGTGTTTGCCATGTGTATGGTTGTTGTTTATTATTTAAGTATGTATTTAAATGTATTTGTGCATATATTATCAGCTGTCTGACACCCATAGTACAGGGTCTCCCTAGTTTGGGGTCAGATGGCCGTGTGTGAAATGTCTCCAAATATTATTATTGTTATTAATTTTACACTCGCACACAAATAGAAAACGACTGCCTAGACAATAGAAGTCATGTCACTAGGCCTTAGTAAGTTTTGTAAATCAAAATTATAATTTCTGATCTTCGTCTTTGAATAAAATTTTACTAACAAGAACGCGTCTCTCTTTAACGGAAAAAATAAATAGTCACATTACTAAAAGTAGACCTTTCCTCGAAAACGGAATGGTTAATCAAAGGTGATTGAAGCGTACAGCTACCTTATACAGTTAATTTGTTCTTAAGAGAAAATTATTTATAGAAAAAGTAATCAGAAACCTATAAGGTTACAGACGAACATTGAATTTGAGAATTTCTTAGAGCCTTTCGCTGTCGATGTCGTAGCAATTACCAGGCGTCGTAGGCGTAGCGTAGGCTTCTCGTAGACTCTGGCGTAGCAGCGTAGACTATTAAAAAAATGCGTCCCTTAAATAAAGCGTTACGTTAATTTCGGTTATGTTCCTAATAATATAATTTTATTACATTATGAAACTTACATTTACATTACATACTTACATTTATGTAAGTTTCATAGAAGCTATATTGGTAGTAGTATTGTAAGTTACTTAAGGTTAGTCATAAGATAGTTTAAGTTACTAAAATGTTAGCCATTTGCTCGCAAGCACTGTCAGCTTATGTTTTTTTTAATAAACAGATAGACAGACACATAAAAATAATGCAACATCTTATTTCAAACACTTTTTCTTTTCTTAAAACATAATTAATCCAAAACTCGTGTAGTGTAACATCAAATATCCTACATTCACGTTCGCAGTTAATTCGACCTCATTGTCTGGCATTTTTCGCTCTCCTAATCTTGTTAAGCAAATCCGAGGGAGGCTGTGACACGGGTCTAGGGATTTTGTTCACACATACCGTTTTTCTAGTGTTGCCTTATATTTGTTTCTGTTTTCAGTGTAAATTAGAACGATCCATTATGGCTTACAACCTTCATTTGATAATCCAACGAGTAGGTATATCCTGAAAAACAACAATTAACAAATAAGTTTATCATATTGACAACATTATAAAATAGGACGTTATTTCCTTTTTTACTAAGGCAGATTTTGTTTTGCAGAAAAGCTCATTGAAGATGCCTTCTACCTAATCAGTAATTCCATTTCTGTTACATAGGTTGCAGTTACCCCGAAAGTTATTGTTCAGAAATAATTGATAAGGTCCGATGGAGTTGATGTATCCGTACGGACAAAAACAACTCTTTTTTGAACATATTACATAATACCAGCAGTTATAGGCTGGTATTATGTAATATGTTCAAAAAAGAGTCCCACTGCAGGGCAAAGGCCTCTTCTCATACAGAAACGTCGTGAACTATGATGTCTACGTTTGCTCAAAGGAGATTGGCGAGTTCAGACTTATATAATTATAAGTTCGGGTTTCCTCGTAATGTTTTTTTTTGAGCTACCTGTGTCAGTAATATCCATGATAAACTTATGAGTACATATGACGCCTTAACTACAGGGCTTCACAACACCCCTTGCCAATTTAATTTAAAAAATATGTAGGTAGTTATGTTTGTTACAGAACTCTCAAGAACCAACTTACAAACTGAAATTATAAATTCCGTTTTTCTTTTTGAATTGTGTTAAGCCCTTACACAAGAGTAATTTGCATATTTAATGTTTTATTGTAGGTATAGACCTACAATAAAACATTAAATATGCAAATTATAGATAAGTAAAATATTCACAATCTTCGAATACAAAGTTAAAGTATAAATCATTACTTTACAAGGACATTGTTGTTAGAAACTGCTCCGAGGTATTTTAGCACAACCCTTCATAATATAATTCGTAAACGTTCCTTAACTTTTACCATAGGCATACATGTAATAGGTACTGATACGCATTCTAAATCAATACTTATATACATATGCTATTTATATACTTATTAACATAATTATTAATCAGGAATAACAGTACAATGTATAATATATACATCCCAACCTTATGCTTAGTACCTACCTATAGACTAATTGAGTTACGTTACATATCCAAAATCATTACAATTACTTCTACAAATTAGAGATTTTTGTACGTTTGTTGGTTCATTTTGGTAGATCTAAATCTAACTAATTCTAATAAATTAAAAGTAAGTAATAATACCTGTCCTTCACCGAATATAGTTCCACACATAAAGCCAGCCGTCTTCTCAAAACATCAAAATCACAAAATTTGAAACAAAACATATCTATGTACGTCGAACAAGCTAATTGGTTTACAGGCAAAAATATTCATCTTTCCACTACAGTCACAATATTTTATTTCATTCCATTTTCTAATCTTGAGCACGTAGGTATCCCTGGTAACCTACGTACTAAAGATAAAAAAATAAAAAATAAATAGTTAATATAGTATCTAAAAAGATAAATATTTTTGCCTGTAAACCAATTAGCTTGTTCGACAACATACTAACTTATGTCAGCCGCGTGAAGATCGAAAATTATACACTAGGAGGTCGAGGTCATATTCTACCCGTATTCATTCAAATCCGTTCAACCATTACAGCGTGGTTGATTACCAATATCCAAACATACAGACTTTCACATTAATAATATTAGTAAGACGTATAATCCTTCGAGGGCTGCACGGCCCGGGATAACTAAGCCGATTACAATATTCGAGAGACAGTCACCCCTAGCTCTCGGGCGACTTGTTAGCGACTAGACGCAAGTTTGTCTTGTTATAACTCGACTCGACTTCGGAATACGGCTGTACATGTCTACACATCCGGATTTTAAACCGTATTGTACTTTAGAGATGCTACACCACTTCAATATAATTGGGAGTTGTATGTTTGGATTGTAGGCAGGATAAATTCTTGTACTTGTTTGCGGAAAAATATAAATGAAATTATACTTTGAAGCAGAAAAGGTTTTAGTGGAAGAGTTTGTTCAGAGCAGTACTTATATTACTATTGCTACAGTAAAATGGTACGTTTTATAGCTAACGACATTCTATTTTCTCTGTTAAGCTAAATGGTGCTGATCGATGCGTCATGTTCGTAAACGGGCTCTGTCAGTTGGGATTGGTCATCTCTTAGCTGCCATGGTTTATATCTTTGTTATTATTATTTTGCTCTTCACTTACATTATTTTTACATAATTATAGAAGCAACCAGAATATGTAACCAGGATTTTGTAAAAACTTGATTAAAAACAGTCCTCATGTAGTTTCTTGCTCGCTGGTCTACATAGAGATCTAACAACTTTCTGACTACTAACTAAAAGTAAATTGTTTAATTGAAATAAATGCTTTGACTTTGAAGGGTGCCAGCGAAATCACAATCATATGTGAGCGAGTGTTGGTTGCCAGTGAAAACCATGATAATAGCTAATGGTGCGTATTAGAATGCCTTTACCTTACTAGACATTTTTAAAGGATTAAAAATATATGGTTGTAAAAAATGCTCTGAAAATGTATTCTACAAACCCGGGCTCCTCTAGCCTATTTTCCTCTATGCCTTTATATCCGTAGCCTTCAGGAACGGTTAGAAAATGTACTTCGCTTACGTGGACAGGCAGTTGATATATAACCCATTAAGTTTTCAGTCCTTTTAGAATAATAATAATATGTGGGGACATTATCACACACGGCCATCTGACCCCAAACTAGGGAGACCCTGTACTATGGGTGTCAGACAGCTGATATACATACACAAATACATTTTTTTTTTGTAAATACATACATATATAGATAAAGTATATTTTTACATAAATTATATGAATAAGTTAGTTACTTTTCAGACTCTAATATTTCCGTTAATTGATTATCTGTAAAAAAAATTGTTTTAACAAAAAAGACAACCTACCTTCAAAAAGTAAAAAATATATATTTCAATAACTTTCGTCTTTTTTGTTAAAAACTTTTTTATTTCGCTTTTTAATGCTTACACCTTCAAAAAGTAAAAAATATATATTTCAATAACTTTCGTCTTTTTTGTTAAAAACTTTTTTATTTCGCTTTTTAATGCTTACTTCTTATCATACAAATTAATTACGAAACGCTGACACCAAAAAAATTCAGTCATCCCTTAATTTTCTACCCTTATGAGTGGAATATTTTCTTCTAGGACCAAATTTGAGGTATACACTATCAATTAAAATAAGAATCATCAAAATCGGACTACACTGAAAAAAGTTACGCGTGGTAAAACAAAAAAAAAAAAAAAAAACAATGTTCATAAAACAAAAACTACTGGGCCAAACTATGTTAAAATTTTATTGGACTATGGCAACTATTCCGCATCAAACTAAAGAAGAATCACGTAGATCGGATCATAAATCTCAGCGTAGTCGGTGTACATACATTAAAAAAATACCAATCGAATTGAAAACCACCTTCTTTTTGAAGTCGGTTAAAAATAATAATACCTGCCTATTGTCCTGCAGGGCAATGGACTATTTTCATACAGAGAAGGCCGGAGCATCTATCACCACGCATACTCAAGGCGGATTGGCGATTTCAGATATATTAATTACTAGCGGCCCGACCCGGCTTCGCCTGAGCCTATAGCCTTCCTCGATAAATGGACTATCCAACACAAAAAGATTTTTTCAATTCGAACCAATAGATCCTGAGATTAGCGCGTTCAACCAAACAAACGATCAAACAAACTTCAGCTTTATAATATTAGTATAGATAAGTCCAGGTTTCCTCACGATGTTTTCCTTTACCAATGTTAGTGATGAGCTAGATAAACTTACAAAGTAGGTGCAGGGACTTTTTATGGTAACTTTCTCGATGGCTTGTCATAGTTTTTTTATTTTATTTATGCTTTGTAGGTAGGTACAGTCCTTTACAATGTTATCCAAAAGCCCTATTTACTGTCTTCAATATTGTTACACATTAACTATAAGTGAAAACTTGTAATTGGCCTTAATTTTATTTAATTGTGTCTATATATTCTCTGAAAATAGTCAGTCTGTACCTACTATGAAATTGCTGTCATGCTGAAATGGAATTGGGCTGGACATATCTGCCACATGTCAGACGATCATTGGGCCAAACGCAAAACCCAATGGGTCCCTCTACATGGCAAGCGACATCGCGGCAGGCCCAGACGGAGATGGCAGGATGATTTGGACTCCGTCGAAAAAGACTGGCCCCAAATAGCCCTTGATAGAGGGAGTTGGAAGGAGAGTGGAGAGCAGAGGCGTGCTTTCCATTAAAGCCGAAAAGCCTGGCTTGCAATCAATAACGCGAGAAAAAAAAAATAAAAAAAAAAACAAAAAAGCACAAAAGTATAATACGTCTAAATAGATATTGAATATTTATCGTGTTTTTATTCTTAAATCAGTCGGGCTTGCCCTAACTTTGACCCCTAAGCACGCCACTGGTGTAGAGACCTTTGCCCTGCAGTGGGAAAATCCAGGCTGAAATAATAATAATATGAAATTGAATAAAATAACATTGGTACTTACCCCTGCCCGCACCCACAACCTTATGCATTAGAGGCCTTAACCAATGGGCTATCTGTTATAATAAAATTATAATATACTAGCGGGCCCGGCAGACGTTGTCCTGCCCTGAAAATAAAACGAACCGACTACAGCGCCACCTACCGGGTCCAATTGTAAATCTAAATCATTCTCGAATCCACTGGAACACACAAAAAATTTCATCAAAATCGGTTCAACCGTGTATGAGGAAAATTTTATATATAAGAATAGGCAAAAAAGTTATACCTCAATATCGACTCCAATTAAAATGACAGCTAAAAACCGTACCTCTACGCTTCAGGTATCGATACCGACACAGCTAAATACTTTACCAAGTAGAAAGCCCCATAAAAACAATATTTCACAAAGCTACAATAACTTACGACAAAGTTATAAAAACTGTAACGACACTTCTTTAATTTAAGACAGAAGCCATCAACATTTTTCAGGAAACTTCCGATACTTTATATTGTATTGAGTCGTAAACCGTTACCTTCAAGGCTACAATCAAAACAAGGTTATAAAAGCAACAACCTGACGTCGAATCGATGAGGAGGGCTTGTCGGGACCTCTCACTAAATTCTTAATACCTCACGTAACAGTTAAAGAGGGTTCGCACTAGTGTTGCTACGCGACAAGCCCGGGATCGAGATGTGCGGGACGGGAATATTAGAGACAGGGCTTCCATCGTCAAAGTTTTGGGAAAATAATTCTAAACACTCATGCTTAAAACGAATTATGTTTAAAATATGATCGTTTAGAATAATTTAGGACTTTTATTAAGCGTTGTTTTCCCATTTTTTGTAACTACGTATTTTCAAGCGTTATTTGTTTATTACAATTCAAACAAATGAAGGTGATCTATTTTTTAGGGTTCTGTACCCGAAAGGTGCCCAACGGGACCCCGCTGTCCGTCCGTCTGTCTGTCACCAGGCTGTATCTTTTGAACCATAATAGGTAAACACTTGAAATTTTCACAGAGTGTATATTACTATAGCCGCGATACGAACAAATCAAATCAAAATAAAATAAGGTTAAAATTAAAGAGGTCCCCATACAAAACACATTAACCTTTCATATGTGAGTCCGTTTCGTACTTGGTCGGTTTTTTTTTTATTCCATGCCTGTCAATATTTATTTGAATTTAACATTTAAATAGACTATTACACACAATTTACTATATCAAAACGCCTAACAAAATATCGGGATGACCCATGTTTTCCGGGATGCGGCCAACACTACGCAACAGCTACTTATCTTTTATTGTGCAGCCTCCAGACAATGTTGCCATGTCGGTGACGATCGATGATAATGCACTGAAGCTTAGAGATCAACGTGCCACGAACTTTATGCGAAGGTTTTAAACTTTTGGGAAACTTTGAGAGCAAACGTGTTTGTTAAAGGTTTGTTATTCCTATACTACACATATGTATACATTGTTTAATTTAATATTAAGACATTTTAGTCGTATTATTCATATCCGCCATTTACAGAGACATAACTTTATTGAGAATAAACAAACCATAGAGTTGTCAAATTCCCGGGGTTGTTTGGACTTTTGCCAACACTATTACTTTGTGACTGAAACAAATGTATGTTGAAATTATAAAATACTCATGAAATTAAAAAGTTGTGAAAAGTTTATTTTACCTTGTCTACCTATGCACATAATTAGATAAAGCACTTTATACTTTTCAACATTTTCTAATAAAAAGACAACGTAATAAAACTACGTATCTTCATTAATTCATGTCAAGTATTTACACTGTTTTAACGCGGGACGCAACGTAAACGCCAAATTAAATACATAAACATTGCTTCCCTAACAAAGGTTACAATTTATCGAGGGGGAGCAGACGCATTAAAAAGAGGAAAAAGTACGATACGATAGGTGAATGTGCATACGTACCATCGGTAAAGTGAATGATCAATGTAAGTTCAGGCGAGTTCTCTGTTTGCGTAGATTGGCTGGCTTTTTAGTAATTGTATGCAGCGGGTTCATGTTTTAAAAATAACAGCGTAGGCTGCGGAGATGGACGAGTATCGAGTAGTCTACAGTAGTAATAGTAGTCTACAGTCTAAACAAAATCATACTGATTGCTAATTAAAACTATACTGTATATGTTTAAATATGTATTTGTACTTGTATTATATAGTTATAATTGTATTCTTTAGTGTACTTAATAGATTACTCTGGCTCACACACTATTCATTGTTTGTTGGATTAGGAGTGGTCGTCTACTGTATTATTAATTGTAATTATGTGAACACTATGTGTCTGTACATAATTTAGCTGTCATTTCTTAACTTGTAATGCTTTGTACATACTATAATATATGATTTTTATATAAGGTACATCGTATTCACGTAACAGAATATATTATAATTCTTGTAAATGCAAATTGTAAACAATATTCTTTTTAAAAGAGTATGTATGGAGTTTCTTGCCCATTCTTCTCCATACGAAACTACCACTTGGAATGGGCAACTAGATTCAAATTTTACAATATGACGTTCAAAAGTGCCTTTAATGGTCTAATTGTAATAAATGATTTGACTTTGACTTTGATTGAACCCGGTAAACACATCATAGTAATCATTATTAAATTATTATTATTTAGGCAACGTAAGTTTATTTAGTGGTTCACCCCCTGTAAAACCAGTAGTGAATTAAAATGCATGTATTCAATTAATTAGTACTGGTAATTTTCTTATCTAAATGATCCATCAGACTTTAAGAAAAACTACCTGCTCATATATTACTACAGACAATCCTAAAATACAGTGAAACAATTTCGCCAATGCAATAAAAATATGCTATATAAACCTGTAGGCTCAGCAAGACGTCATAGCTCTCTACGTAGCCCGGATATGTAAAGCGTACATGACGGGCGAATATGTCACCAAGCGCTGATATATGACAGAGCCTAACTGTTAACTTATGGAGTTCCTTACCTACTAGTGATGTGACAGAGTAAATATCGATGTTGTTTATTATTTCGTGGTTCTGTCAGAAATTATCGACATTGAATTTTATTACAATATGCAACCAAAAAAGTATTTGTCCGTGGAGATTATGTTGACGTTCTGTATAAAATACTTACATTTTCTTATTACTTGATCCAAGTCCACATATTTCTTACAATAATCGACCCGCTGCTGTTTCCTCCTAACAAGGTGGTTAGGAGAAAACAGCGTTGACTCTTTTTCAAATGACTATCACTAAGCTTTGGCCGACAAAATTGGTCTTCTTTTTTATTGGGACAAACCCGCCACAGTATTCCTAAACCACTGCAACTTCTGGAACCCAGAATCAACAGTGGTGACCACTAGAAGAGCGTCGAGGCAATGAAGCTCGACAAGTCCCGGAGAAACATTGCAACTGTCTTGGATTCGGCAACGAAATTAATCAGAAAAGAACAGTGGAGGAGTAAGAAAAACATATTTTCCGCTTCCCTCCAAATCAAGTAGAAGACAGAGCAGAATTAGGCCAATAGGCACAAAGGGACGTTGACAACTTACTGGGGGAGGCCCAGTTGCCAAGCACCACGGATTACAAATAACATTATGGGTCCTAAAATATGAGCTGATACATTTGATTCCAATAATAGGTATGGCTTTACACTACACTATCTAACATAATATTGCGTTCATTTGGCCAAAGAATACACTCGAATCCCATATGATATGATGTGCAGATTGTTCGTATTGACAGTCAGATGTAGAACATTGACACACAGGCGAAGCAACAAGCTTAAAAGAAAATAATAATCACACTGGACAAAACCGGTCTATCAAATTAATACTCTTATCGATACTCCATGCAGCAGCCCGTTCTCCACCCTACCTATAACCACTTTACATTCAACGCGTTCTCGTCGGCGGCAAACGACTAATCTTCTGATATATCGGCGCTCACCTTCCCTTATCTAAGGAGATCTTCGAAAAAGTGCCCCTTTATTACGCCATGGATTACCCCCGTGTACTGGGGAACCCCATAAAGCCTCTGTGATCAGTATATAATAGACTTAAGAGGAGAGTCTTCTTGTAACAATGTTTGTAGTTATGTTTAATTTTTACAGCTCTAACAATATATTGTGTGATTTTGGTAACAGAGAGTAACATATCTGATGTATCTAGGATTTAGTAGTCTTAGATAAAATTGCAGTGAGCCCTTGCATAATATTATTTATTATCTACTTCGTCTTGTTTCAACATAAGCTGTATGAAAACTAATTAAGCCAGCCTAATATGTAACCTAAGGTATACCGATATGTTCTGACTCCGAAATGTTATTGCATAACACAGGGAAATATCATAAGTGTTAAGACGTAATTACGTATGTAACTAAGTACTAAGTGACTAATAGTTGCTTTGAAAGGCAGGGTTTTCCGGTAGACAAGACCGTATCTTATCTACTATTGTACCGGATTATCATCTATACGTTCCTACGTCAATATACTAATCCAAAAACAAGAATGATTCACAGATCATTACAGTGATAAAATTCCGCGAAATGCTTCTGATAATTTTCAAGAAAATATTTACATGTTTCTAGACGGAAAACGAGTGCAGCAGCAGCTGTATTTTTCAAATGTCGGTACAGTTATAGGAGGATACATTTTTCTGTGGGAATATTATTCTGCCGACTGAATTTCAATCAAGGCGGCGGTCACCCTAAGGGCCGAGTCACACCGGAATGGCAGCGGCCGGCAGCGACGCGGCGAGCCGTTCTTTTACGCGGCGGTCAAAGGCTCGCGGAGCCGCACTCGCTTTATCTTTGAACATCAAGGCAAAGTATCGTTTAGAGATTTGTATGAGTCGAGCGGCAGCTCGCGGCGCCGCGCGGCTCCGAGGAGAGCCGTTGACCGCCGCATAAAAGAACAGCTTGCGGCTGATCGCCGCGTCCCTGCCGGCCGCTGCCATTCCGGTGTGACTCGGCCCTTAATGTAGAGTCTACATTGTAAACGAACCCATGCCATATTATAGTGCACTGGGCGTATTATAGTGTATATTATAGTGTATAAGTATATATTATATTAGTTATATATATTTTTTTTTTAATATACACTCTACATAAGTTGTTCTTTTTAACTATGCACCTGCCATGTTATCTCTTCACCACCCTTGGTTGACTGGTAGAGAATGCCTAAGGCATTAAGTCCGCCTTTGTACCTTTGTGCATGAAGTATAAATAAATAAATAAATAGTGCACAAGTGTATGTGCAAACGCAGGTACTCTACTTCTTCCCTCACTTTCGTAGTCCTATGGGACGGCAATCCGATGTGAACGGGGAGAGATCTGGCGCCACCGGACCAACGGCTTTACGTACTTTACGAGGCACTGCGCTCTGGAGTGTCATACCACTAAGTTAGGAAGATAACACACTTCTGTTCACATCGGGACATTAATTTGGCAACGAAATCAATTTCAGGTTTCATAACAAACTTAATAAAGATGACTGTTAAGTTCATTATGAATGCAATTATGGAATGCATTTTCGGAAGCTCTTTTCGAATTAAAGAACGTCGTTTTATTTAATTCATAAACAATAATTATTAGCTAATAAGCTATGTCACTAATGTTACGTAGATATTAATTGACTCCATGGACGAACAAAACACACACAGCTCTAGAAGTCACTTCATCCCAACATAATAACAACAACTTTACATTTTAAAGCACTTTTTAACCGACAAAAGGTATAACAAAAATCATGAAAAGAATCAAAACTGACAAGTTACTTGGAAACAAACGCAAACCGGTTATCTAGCCGGGTGGCAGGTCGAAGTTTGACAAAGCATTTATTGTTAGTGAAGAAGCCGACTTCGGGAGACTTCGGGAGGTCTCGGGAAACTCCGGGCCTTCGAGCTCACACACGATAACGAGTTCTAAACTCAGGCACTGATACGAGTATACGAGAACGTCTGCTCTAATGTGGTTCATAACTGCTCTTGTATGGTTTATTTGTAAAGATGAAATAAGGATAGAAGGACAATAGAAAAGAGTACGCATTTACAATTTTTTAAAGATTTTAGAATCTTGTTGTAAATATAAATGCAGACAAATTTCAAATATAAGTATTGTAAAACGGCAACTTTATAGGTAAAGACCTATTATTACAACTAGCTTATGCTCGTATATATGTATGTATGTGTTAAGCAAGGTCAATGTATGTATGTATGTATGTGTGCTTTGGTAGTTCCACACAGCCGTTAAATAAGAGTAACAAACGTCCATTCATTCTCACAAAACTTTCACGTTTATAATAGTAGTAGGAAGTAATAGGATCGGATTTAAAATCACCAAAGTTTCCAGCATAATTATAAACCAGTAAGACCAGCAATGCAATTCTGTAAGAAACTAAACTCGAATTCGAATCCTACCTCATTTCCGATTTCACTTACCTGAAGTGAAAAGTATTTGGGATTTGCTAAATAGTTCGCCTCGCCTATGTTCTCACTTAGTGACGTAGCGTAGTTTTCATCCAGTTACAGAATAGCTACCTAATACAGTTTTCACCTCAGAATCAGTAGTGAGCACTGAAGTGAGTTCTTACAGGATAACATTGCAGAACACTTCGCGTCACTCTACTAAGGTACAGTCGCACGACATACGTTCAGCGGGTGTCAAGCATTCACTCGATATTTCATTCTCGATCTCTTTGAAAGCCAATGGTTTCATGAAAATACACACGTATTCGATACAAAACGGCAAAATGATAATCAAAACTTTTTCTATTAACTAGTATAAGTTGAAAACAAAATTGCCAACCAATTTTGCCAAAAAGCTTTTCAGAGTGATTATGATATGAGATTTTCATAATTATTTGAAACTAGCCGCTACTACGTCCTCGAGAATTTTGTTAACCGAATTCAAAAAAGAGGAGGTTATCAATATTATGTATTTTTTTAAGTATGTTCGGGCTCCGTCATAAATAAACGGATTTGCGCTTTTTGAAAAACACAACAAAATCCCAAAAAATATACATAGACGTTTGGAGACTTTCAATTTCTTTTTTAACTGTCCGTTTCTTAATAGATTTAGATAAAGTCGATACTAAAAAGCGGAAAATCAAAATCTTAAAAAAAAAGCGGCCAAGTGCGCGTTGGACTCGCCCATGAAGGGTTTCGTAGCAGCAGGTAAGGTAAATTGCGGTTTAGGATTTATGACGTATTAAAAAAAACTACTTGCTAGATCTCGTTCAAACCAATTTTCGGTGAAAGTTTACATAGAATTGTACATCATATATTTTTTTTAGTTTTATCATTCTCTTATTTTAGAAGTTACGGGGGGGGGGGGACACTTTTTACTACTTTGGAAGTGTCTCTCGCGCAAACTATTCAAAATGACATAAGAAACCTCAATATCATTTTTGAAGACCTATCCATAAATAACCCACACGTATGGGTTTGAAAAAAAAATTTTGAGTTTTAGTTCTAAGTATGGGGAACCACCAAAATGTATTGTTTTTTTTTTCTATTTTTGTGTGAAAATCTTAATGCGGTTCACAGAATACATCTACTTACCAAATTTCAACAGTATTCTTATAGTTTCGGAAAAAAGTGGCTGTGACATACGGACGGACAGACAGACAGACATGACGAATCCATAAGGGTTCCGTTTTTTGCCATTTGGCTACGGAACCTTAAAAAAGACAACCGCCTTCAGAAACTTAAAAGTGATAAATAACTTTAGCACAGAACACACATTACTTTAGTTTCGGCAGTCAATAGCAATACAAAACAACAAACAGAACAAAGCCACCGCCACTACCTTCCTCGTGAATTTTGTTACAGATCTCAGCAAAGACATTTCAGAATCAGAGCAGTAGTTGGAAAATAACTCGTTCAAACAAAAAAGAATACAAACAAACAGCTTTCTAATATTAGGTAAGTATAGATAACAGTCATCATCTGCCGAGCCTTTTCAAGCCACGGCCTATCTGACCTCAACAACCTAATAGGGAACAACGCGAAACTCGGCGCACAGGGCACCACTAGCACATTCCGTAAATCATAACCTCGTATTCTTGTTATATTATGTTATTAATTGTAATAACTAGGTATTTTGTGAAAATATATCAAAGTTTTGATTAATCTTACTTACCTTTCTACGACCATTTAAAAGTGGATTCTAGGTTAAGCTCCGAATAAAATAATATTTGGTTGTCTTACATGATAAATGTGAACGTTATTCTGTAAATGCGACTATCTCACCTTAATCTGAACATATTTCAGAGTGATTTTTAGCTGCTTCCCAAAGTTTTCGAACATTTTCTTCTTTAGGAAATGAATAATTCCCTTCATTTCTTCATCGAAATACACAGCATTGATACATTATTGTATAATATAACACACTTCCCAATTTTGAACTCAATTAAAGGCAGAATTTCACGCTTTGAACGACTCGTCGATAAACTGTTTACGGACTATGCTAGTGCTGCACTCTGGTGCCAGAACATTGCAGTAATATCCCCTATTACTGGGTAACACCAACACTAAGACGACACGGTTGGCGCAGTGGCTGAGCGATTAACTGCTGCGCAGCGTGTTGCGGGTTCGATTCCCGCCCAGGGTAAATATTTGTGTGATGAGCACTTGTGTTTGCCTTGTGTCTGGGTGTTGTTTATCCATATTTGTATGTATTTAAAAAAATGTATTTGTGTATGTATATCAGCTGTCTGACACTCATAGTACAGAGTCTCCCTAGTTTGAGGTCAGATGGCCGTGTGTGAAATGTCCCCACATATTACATATTATTATTATTATAAGACGTTGTAAGAAGTTGTAAGACGGGTTGTCAGTCTTTCGCGCTTATGACCCGTAATGACTGTCAAAAATCTACGAATGCCAGTCAGGACCAACGGATTTAAGTGCTTCCCGAGGCACGTCTCGAGACCCCTGTCTTGATATGAAATGGATGGTCACCCATCCTTGGATCGACCGCGGCAAGACCGATCGATCCGTACGGCTTTTACTTAACCACGAACCCCTCTCCCCGACTATTAGTAACAAAAGCTCATTATTACTAAGTGAATCTCCAGATACCCTTTAAGGGCAACGATAATCACCAACGTACTCTTATCCCCACTTGAACTGAGTACGCAATACACTTGATGCCAAACGTAAGTACAGCGTACATTTGAGAGGCGTGTACATGTATGTAGGTATGTGTGTGTACATGATTCTGACAGAGGCCTTAGCATTGAATGGCATTGAGATTATTGTCTATGCAATAGAGCTTAGTTCTGCTGGAAATAGTCAATCCACACTCTTATATTAATTAATCTTTTGACCTCCACAGTTATTATAGAGATGACAAATTAAAATGTGCGATGATGTATGTGTGATGTGTGTGTGTTTTTTTATTTCTGTTTTTTTTTTACCTTTTTATTATTGTTTTTGTGTGTGCATGGTCTGTGCCAATAAACGTTTTTTCTTTCTTTATTTTCTTTCAAAGCACGCTACTGTCATGACTACATGACAGATTCCTATACGTAACTCCTAGCTTGGTGTAGTAGCCACGTTTTTTTGTTTTTTGACGTAGCGTTCAAAAGGTTAAATTAATTACATTAAATTAATATAGTATGCCTAATTAATTACGTTACTATCCAGCAAAAACAGGTTAATATACATCCATAACGTTTATCTATATATGTACCTAAGTATTTACAAAAAAAAAATGTATTTGTGTATGTATATCAGCTGTCTGACACCCATAGTACAGGGTCTCCCTAGTTTGGGGTCAGATGGCCGTGTGTGAAAATGTCCCCACATAAAAAAAAAAAAAAAAAATAACTTATAGTTACTTAGAATAGATTTGGATTACTTCGAAAAGAGGGAGATATTTAGATGTTGGTAGGAACTTTTTAACATAACTAAACCCAATAATTAACGTAATTATGTAGGTAACAAATCTTATTAAAGTAGCTCATTAAATAATTTTGGTTGGAGTGATGTTTCATTAGTCATTATTTTTAACCGACTTCAAAAAGGAGGAGGTTATCAATTCGAATGTTTATATATATATTTTTTTTTTTATGTATGTTCGGGCATAACTCCGTCATATATAGACGGATTTGCAAAATTCTTTTTTTGTTCGAAAGGGGTTTATTCCGAAAAGGTCCCATATAAATTTTATCAAAATTGGTACAGCCCTTTTTAGACGACGTATTAGTTTCTTCAATCACTGGAGGACTTACAATCTCTTTTAAGTGTGTTGCCGTTTCTTAATGGATTTGGATGTTAAGACAGCACTAAAAAGCGAATAATAAAAAGATTTTTCAAAAAAAGAAAACCGCCTTCAAAATCTAAAAAGTGATAAATTACTTTAGCACAGAACACACATTACTTTACTTTCGGAAGTCGGTGGCGGTGGCTTTGTGTTTGTTGTTTTGTATTTCCACCGACTTCCGAAAGTAAAGTAAAGTGTGTTCTGTGCTAAAGTTATTTATCACTTTTTAGTTTTTGAAGGCGGTTTTCTTTTCTTTTTAATCTAGCCTTAATCACGGGAACCTACTATCAAACTTGAACTCAAAACCATTCTTTTTCAAATGGCAAAACCATTTTTTTTTTAAACTCAATACCATTCTTTTTCAAGTGGAGAAGAACGTGCGAAAAATTCCATGAACACCATTTCAAAATCAATAGAATATTACAAAATTGGTTACATCGTTCATGTTGAATCTAGGGGACACAAGACACAAATATGAAAAAAATTTAACAAGTTGTGCACTTCATATTTTGTCTAGTCCTTTGACCTTTAATTTATTATCGTGAAATGTCCAATCAGCCATAAACAACAGGACGTTCTGTTCAAAATCATATATCACAATGACCACGCCAGCTGTCAAGCCACAGGTTACCTAATAAAAGAACAAAGCACGTGAACCCATCCCTATGCATAACTAATAAATGTCAACCATGGAAAATATATGACCGCCTGCAAACAACCTCGTTACTTTTTTAATATTAGAATAATAAATATTCTATGTGTGCTACATCAAACGTCACGAACGTGTAATTTTCGAGTAGTTAACTTTATTTTTATTATTGATTTGCAAACAAGCAGGCAGCCCCACTGATAGTGATCGCCGTCTATAGAAATCTAGGTGTAATACCAGAGGCACGGACGGCGTCGTTCCATCACGAAAACTAAACTCAAATATCTCATCGGACTGTAATTACAGGGGAATCCATTCACTTAAAACCCGAACAAAACACAAACATCAACGGTGTATTTCAAAATATTTAAATGATTGAATACTAATGTAATATTAATATTTACAACTTAACTAGAATAAAAAGTACAGTACAGCTAAAAAAACTTATAGGGCATCAAAAAATTCGTCCACATAGCTATCAACGGGACATGTGCTCAATAGGCTGGCAACATTGCCACGTTGTATGGCAATGCCCCGAAACACAAGATGAGCACTCTGACTCCATGGCCCTAGTGTTTCCACCCCAAACGGCTCAAACAGATAGCCAATATCCAAGAAGGATGATATATTTGTTATATGGGTGTCGACACATGTTGCATTCCACACCAAAGGCCTACCTAACTTTCAGGGCCTCATGGTCCTCCCATCTGTCACATTGTATTTGGCTTTAAAATTGTATAAATTGGGATTGTTTCCCTTCAAGCCCATTAATAGATCGCACTCACTATATCAACCACAATCACTATAAAATCCCAATTAAACAAAAATCCAACTTTTATTCTATACTGCCCGCGTTTTTGTCCTCGAAAAACATATCCTAAGACACTCAATAGTGTAACTTTCTGCCAGTGAATTAATTTTTCCAGAAAATACGGCTTATAAACAAAAAAAATAAAATTGATATCTTTATAATATTAGTATAGCTTATTACCATATTTAACAACAAACCTAAATGCGATCTATCCCAATTTTATTTACATCTCCATCACGATCCCGGGCCACAGGCAAATATCAAACAGTTCAATAAATCGTCTTCATCCGCCGAGATGTTATCAAAGCGACAGAATTATGAACTCCGACCATTTTTCCACTGAAACTACTCTTTGATTAATAGCTGAAGAACCCGCTATATATTCAGTTAGATAAGGCCGATGACTGAGTGTATCGCATTAGGGTAAACTACGACCATTTCTTTGAAAACTATTCGGGGACTAGATGCTTTATCTATGTTTCATATTTCATGAAAACTCGCGCTTTCTTAGTTTAGAGTCACGGATTTTTGTAGTCTGTGAATTTTATCTGGGTGTTCTTTTTATTTCGTAAATTGTTTATGTAACTGTGGCTTATCATTGTCTTTTACAAAACTCTTGAATAAATTCTTGTTCTGCCTCATCACGTGCTACCAATATGTACAAAGAAAAGGATAGTAACTACAATGTTTTATTTTAACTCTCTCTTTAAGCCAATAGGGACATGAAATTAAAGGCGGAAATTAAGAAGTAGGTTAATGTTCCTTAAGAGGCTAAGAACTAAGGCTAACTGCAACTATAGCGTAGTCATAATGGAACAAATGGGTAAAATGGTAGCAATAATGGTTAAGCACTATGTTGATTATTGGTTTGGTTACTTGTAATTTAGTTTTACGAGTATAATGAACAGTTAAGTAGTGTGCCATAAGGGCAAATATACATTTTGTTTTAAATGAAAGCATTTTATTTATTAAGTTTAAATCATAAAATCTGAGTATTTACACACAAACCCATCTTCCTCATAATCATCACTTCAGTTTACTTCTGTCAATTAAGTAGCTTGTAACTTAATTGTTTAATTAATACTTAGATACTTTTTAATTGTATTTTGGACATCACCGATAAGTTAAAAGGCATTTACGAAAGAAAAATTGGATTTTAAACAAACAAATTAAAGGCAGACAGCATTCAAAATTGCTAAAGTCAATAAAAGTGCTTCCAATTTCAGATCGTCATAAAAATGTCTCCGTTAAACAATAGTTATTGCATATTTGTCTAGAACTAAAGCTCAAAGTATTCCGCAGGGATTCCTAAATTGTCATAAATTTTATATTATGAGACATTTATATGTATTAGTTTTAAAAAATGACTTTTTAATTGCCTTGTATGGGAAAGTCATGAAAGTTTAAATTCATAGATAGAAAACTGACGTACTTAAATAAATGTATATTGTAACATTACAATTTTAACATTAACAGTGAATGAGAAAAATTTACTGCAACTTTAAATGTGCAATAGTGCCTTTTGCAATGCCGTGCAAGTGTAGCGGTTAACTGTATTGTATGTTGTGTCTAACTGACCTCATTTATAAACGTATATAAGTACTTACTAACTTAACAAGACATTAAATATTAAATGAAGTCCTTTATTTAATTCTTATTGTCACGACTCATATTGAAATCAGGCTCTAAGCTTCAATCCCACTTACAACGAATGCAAAATAAATACCAATTTATAGCACACAATTCAGCAGAAAATATTATAATGATAATAACCTTTTGAATGGAAACAAAAGGTAAAATTCGTCTCGCTTAATTTGAAGTGTCATAAGCCACAGTATATTCGTAAAACAATGCAATGTTCGCGTAGAGCGCGTCCTGACGCGGAATCGCGGGATCGAGGGATGAGTCTCGCCATTGTACACTCTTGCCTCGACGTCTGCCTCAAATCTGCTTTGCGAATCCCTTTTCAAGAAAACGACGGCTTAAAACCTCATTTAGCTGGGTCTCGACGCCTCCACCACTTAAACGTTATGGCCCAAGAAAATTGTCGCGTAATTTAAATAACTTTGTCGAGACCTTTCCATTGTCTTCGGTTTGAAGCTCAGAGGACCTCGAGTGTATAAATCTTCCAGTTTCAGGGAAGCGTCTTCATTTTTGTTCAGGACATTTATGTCGTTGTCTCTTTAGGAGCTCGTTGGAAGACCCTCAGTGTTATTAAATGTTAAACTTGCGTAAATCTTTTTCAATTTGTTACGCTATGTTTTCTTTATTGAATTTGTAGGTACTGAATTTATTTTGGAGATAGCTTCATCTTAAAAACACACAGTATCCGTATCTGCTGTCGTAGTTTTAGATTAACGTGAAATGGAATGTCTGTTTTTAAATTTCATGGGAACATAAATAATATTCACATACGCCTCGATACTCGCACTATCAAACAAACCATCAACTAAATTAACTTACAAAATGAACATTCACAAAAGCAAGTTACACATTACAGTCGGACGAGTATTATAAAAGCACATCAAAGGCTGTTATCATATCTAACTGCAGACTATAGGCACCAACGTACTACGTTAATTGAAAGCGAGCGTCGACGCAGGAGTATTTACTTAGTGCTCGCCGTGACCAGACTGTGTGTCTATATGTACAGCTCTTGTACGACTTGTGTCAAAGACTGGGCCAACCGCTTATGTAGGTACTCCAATGTGTACAAACTATTTTGTCTGACTAGAAGTGTAAATATAGAGATTCAACGTCAATATTAAGTGTTAGGAACCAATAATATTTTATTATAATAAATTACTAAACATGAACTTCTTAGCTGTCGTACTCGTTCAACTGACGCTTACACTTTTCTGCAAAACGAAAGTAGAACTCGCTGTAAGTCCCGCTTAAAGACATACCATTATGTAAATCAGAATCAAAAGTTCAAAGCAACAGTTGACAGACGTCGGCTAATGAACTTGATAGCTAAAACGCTGTAAACTTTAAACCATTTGAACTAAAACCAAATTGGTTAATGGAGCTCATTGAAATCTGGCTTCGTCCCGCTAATCAATAAACATAAACGTCGATTCAGAGATTTGAACACGTAAAGCCGTGTACCCATCTTAATACCCAGCTGAGGGGAAAGTTCAAAGACTTTCCAATTTTGGAACCAGGGACGGATTTAGATTAGATTGGCGCCGCGACCGCCCTAAGTAATGGCCATATCATATCGAATGTAAATCATGTTTTGGAACGTTTCTGCTTAACCTTGTTCTGGCACTCTGCCAGTCTGCAGGTGATATCGATTACTGTGACTATTTTCGTTCAGGTTCATCCCGACTAATTTGCACAATGAAATATGTAAGTAGTTTTTATCTCTTGGCAACATAATATCTGTAACAAAACCCGGAAAACTTAGCCCAGTGCAACACTTTCTAAATCCAGCCCTGCAGCAAGTATAGGAAAACAGCAGCAAAGGTTAAACTGTGCCGTTAGACGAAGCACACGTACAGCGCTATATGAAGCGCTTACAGCGACGCAAGCCTCTTCTAAGGCAGAGTATATATCTTTAAGAAAGATTAACGATCTTCAGGTAGTGGAGAGCTGGGGTCGGGCTATAATTAAACGCAATAGATGGAGCTTCCCCAAAGATTTAGCGAGAGGGGTTGGCGTCTTGCTGAGTTATGATTTCACACGAGACGATGTGATTGGCACCCCGTAATGAAGACAGTGAATCGACTTTTTGATCGCACTCCGGAGAAGTATCTTTATTATAAAAGTTTGTTTGAACATTAAGCTGACATAGCTTGACGCATTTTTAAACTGTGTTTTTATGGATCTTAAAAATCAATGAAGTAAATACAGAGTACAGATTTCGTGCATTATATTAAAAATTTTCAAAATCTGTACTCAAGCATATTGTGTTAGTCGTGTTTATTTTACTCATGTAATGTATCTTGAGAACAATGTTCATACATATTAAAGGTCTCAAAAGGTTACAATTCTTCCTCGCTCCGCGAAGCGTGTCCACGCTGTCACATATTTTACTCGCCCTTACGTACTCGCCCTAAACGATGGGAAACACTATTAGATCCTTTATATGAGTTTCCTCTGTTTGTTGTGTTTTCTCAATTTAACTTCTATGTAACTTTCCTGAAAGTTCTTTAGTCATATAATGGCTTAGTAATTGTCAAATATTGGAAGCTGGTAAAGTTTTTTCGATCACAAATAATTACAATGGAGTCGCCATTGTAATTATATACCCCTAAACGATGGGAAACACTATTAGATCCTTTATATGAGTTTCCACTGTTTGTTGTGTTTTCTCAATTTAACTTCTATCTAACTTTCCTGAAAGTTCTTTAGTCATATAATGGCTTAGTAATTGTCAAATATTGGAAACTGGTAAAGTTTTTTCGATCACAAATAATCACAATGGCGACTACTTTGCAGTTTAAACGGAAAAGTTTTCGTAATTTTTATAAGATTATGTTGTTTTTATTTTTAAACTGCTCCTAATTAATATATTATTAGCCCTATATAATGTACAGGCTGTGCCAGCGGCTTCGCTCACGTGGGCCTAAGTGTATGTGTAACGCAAGAAAATTTGTATAATTTTGTTTCCTCGCAATGTTACGACTAATAGCCGAAGTGCGGTTACACCTAGTTTTAGCCGGTTACAACTAGGTGCAGCCAGCCACATGCGGTTAAACTTAGATGTATCCGACTCATCATCGGTTAGAACTAGGTTTAGCTTTCCTCATAGTGGCAAGAACTAGGTGCAGCCGCACAACCAAAAGAAGACGGTCAACGTCAGGGGCACACCGAGTTTCCGTTTAGTTAGGTTCGTTTAAACCCTGCAGACAAAAAAAGGAGTCCCACACGGCGGGGCTCCGTCGACCTGACGTCGACCGTCTTCTTCTGCTCAATGGTTTGGTAAAAAATAGCCAAGTCAGGGTGCCCCAAGTCCCGTACTCGCAGGCTTCACCTAAGTTTAACCAACTGTTGCCAGCCATACCTAGTTCTGGCCGGTTCAAACTATGTGTAGCCACACTTCGGGTCTTAGCCGTAACTAGCGGTCACAAGAACAGCTGTTATTGTCAGATATTCATTTAGCTGTGAAAACCTTTTAGCACTGATGGTATCAACGATGATGGTCTCACAACAAGACACAATTCTATCCCATAGTTATCACTTCATACACAAAGTACTCCTTAAACCTATGAAATTGATCCTCTGCACACAACAATACCTTTATCTTATCTTGTGACCTAAAAGCCAATCCTCAATTCGGCACCAAAACCAAACAGACCAGGGATGGCAAACCACCGTTCTGGGCACGGTTACAACATAAACTTTTTTTTGTTATTATTTTTTAAAATAATTAATTGTATTTATTTGATTGATTTTTTCTTAGTAAATTAACATTTTAATAATTATTACTTTAAATTTCCCAAAGGTCTAACTTTTCACATCGTTATCACAGCATGACGACAAAAGTGTTAAATATCTTTAGCACAGAACACACATTACTTTACTTTCGGAAGTCGGTGGCGGTGGCTTTGTGTTTGTTGTTTTGCATTGCCACCGACTTTTTAGTTTTTCTTTTTTTTTTTTAATAACTTTTGATTTTTCGCTTTTTAGTATTGCCTTAACATCCAAATCCATTAAGAAACGGCGACACACTTAAAAGAGATCGTAAGTCCTCCAAGGACTGAAGAAACTAAAACGTCAAATATTTTTTTTGGGATTTTGTTGATTTTCTCAAAAAGGGCTAGATCGATTTTGGTAAAATTTATATGGGACCATTTTGGTATAATTTATTTCGGAACAAACCCCTTTCGAACAAAAAAAGAATTTTGCATCCGTCTATATATGACAGAGTTATACCCGAACATACATAAAAAAAAGGAGGAGGTTATCTCCTCCTTATTGAAGTCGGTTAAAAACAGTATTAAAAGGTTCACTATCCCTGGAATGGATCGATGGAGCAGTATGATACACATGCCAATTAGGATATTGGACGTCGATGTAACAAATTGTCGAATGGTCTGAAGTGCCCGCACCTACTGCAATCAATTAGCGAATTGTTTGTTTAAGTGTAAGTAGTCGGGTTTTGTTGCAATTCGATTAATGCATGTCACGGCAATACTGCCACGGCCGCTACACTTGAAATGCATTGGTCTGATTAAAGATAAAATATTGCATTATTTTAACTTTTCCTTTTCTTTTTGTTACTGTCTGTACCTACGTTCTTTTTTCGTTTACAATCAGAAACGCATAGAACAAATCTTCAGGCGTTTGTTTTACTTTCATTCAGGTTTCGAAACCACGGCCCGCAGTGATAAAGAAAATCGGTAAATCAAAATACATTACCTATACTGCTAGCTGTTACTGTTGTAATTCTCGGGACTTAGATATTAACACAATTCTCTAAAAACGTACAATAACGTTCAACACTATTGAGCTACTTCGTTACTCAACACACTACTATGCTCAATATATTACATACCATAAAAGCGAGTACACACTGACAGACCATTTGTACAGTCGCCTGCAGTCGCAATAATCCGGTCGGCTTCGGACGCTACCGGCACGTCAATTACGATATTGAACGATATAACACACAGAAGCTGTTGGAAATGCAGACGAATGATCAACTGACAGTCTGATACTATCCTAAGTGGAAAATGGTTTGAGTACTTAGGACGTTCGGTTGATGAATATTTGGCAAGGTATCTACTTTGCTTAATTGAAAATTGAGCTGTACTCGCTAAAGTGCAAATTATCTCTCTCGCTGAGATTTTCTGTTATAGCTGGAGACGTCATATGATATAAAAGCCGACGAAGAATGCTACTTATCTCGTTTATGACCGTATTATTTATCCAAAAACCATTGATGATAAATTTACTGCAAAAACACAGATCTGTCTGCAAAATCTGAAAAAAGTACGAACTCTATAACTCATTTTACAACCTTGCACCCATGAGAACACGCGCACCCTTTGCTGCATACCAGTACTAAAAATAAAACAATGCATTCAAAGTTTAGAAGGTAAAGTAAGTATAATTAAATGAAAGAGAACGCGTTCGACCACGTTACTTCGTTATGATAGTTCAACATCGATTAATCTCCAGAAATAGCATAACCAGACATAATATTTTTTCCCATTCCTATCTGAAACACGTTAAAACTTTAATGTCATCTCGGTATGCTCATCTGAGTGCAGTTTATTTGCTCAACGCGGGCACGGCAGTGAGCACGTACGTAAATAGCCGACTAGACCGAGTTTACTATTCGGCTCTAATTTAAATCGCGAAACACTCAGACGGCCTAAAAAAATATACTCATTTGAAATTCCAATGCAATTGCAGACGTGTCCTTTTTATAATCCCATTTGGATGCACTCCGGGAGAGCCTCGATTAGGAAAAGCCTCTGTTTACGAAATTACACTGGGATGTATGAATTCTGTGCTGTAAATTCTCGCAAACGAATTTTATACAGAGATAAACTCTAGTACGTCCTGTGGGAATTGTGTAGGCACTCAGTTTTATGTTGCGAAGTGAATGAAAATGATTCTATGATACCGGCTGTAAGTATCTGTGAGATTTTAATGTTATAATGTTGAAGACAATGAAATGTCGATGGCGATGAAGAAATATAATTGCCATTGTTATTTTGTTCAACTATATTCGACTAAATATAATAATAATATTCGACTAGAAAGACTAGAAAGTCAGATCTACATACCCGCATAGTTAGAAGATTTTCAATAACAGTATTCTTTCAGTTCAAAATTGCACCAATCAGAAACTCAGGTGAATCGCATAACTTCGCCGACATTGCTTCGTAAGTTAGCTCGTCCCAACAACAGTCCGTCTGAATGGATTTTGTTCATAAACTACGCACAATTGCTTCCGTGTTACATTTCATTTGCATGATAGCGAGGCTAAAGTTTCACATTTCTTACTATATGCAAAGTGAATGCCGTGAATGTAATGAAGATTTCTGAATAAAATTTATAACCGTTGTGACATTTTAAAGTTTGCCTTTACTTACTGTCGGCACTCTGGCAGGTATAGTGGAGAAATTGTGGAGTGACTGCGACGCTAGAAATAAGTTAGTTATTTAAAGTTTTTTTTATTCTGTTGACGTCAAACTAACTATTAATATTTCAAAGCGTTTTGAAAGGGTAAACAAAACTCTTTTTAGGGTTCCATACCTCAAAAGGAAAAAACGGAACCCTTATAGGATCACTTCGTTGTCCGTCTGTCTGTCTGTCCGTCTGTCTGTCTGTCAAGACTTTTTATCTCGGGAACACGTAGAGATATCGAGTCGAAATGAAAACCATATACTTAACCACGGTCCCATGAAGCCGTGAAAAAAAGAAACTTATAAGTTAACGGAAAAAGATATGGCCGTTTATGTCGCTAAAAACGTACATTTCGACACTCTCAAGGGAATCAAAATTTATAGGGTACTTTCTGTTGACCTAGAACTATGAAATTTGGCAAGTAATTAGGAAAAAGTCAGAAAACTATACATTTGTAATTAAAACATAAAAAATATGTTCTTCATTTATAACGAGCTTTTGTCCGCGATTTGGTCCGTGTGAATAGCATTTATCGCGGAGGCAGACAAAAGTCCCGGATTAAAAAGTACTAAATGTGCTTTCCCAGGGTTCAAGCTAATTTCATCAAAATCAGTTCCGTCGTGGAAGCGTAACAGACAGAGTTACTTTCTCATTTATAATATTAGTATGGAAGTATGGATATGTAGGTACCTCCAAATTTATACGGAACCCTCGGTGAGCAAGTCCGACTCGCACGCTTATCCGGTTATTTTTTTAAGATTGATCTCTCTACAGTTATAATAGAGTTGGTTACTAGTCGTAACCAACTCTATTTGCCTAGTCCGTGTTACAGACTGCCGTGTTAAGATTATCACATGTTTTACGTAAACTCCGGTATCCAAAATAATGATGTTTTTACAAATAGCAACCTGCCAATCGAAATGACAAAGTCGTGAAGTGCTCCAAAAATATCCGCGTCGCTTCCACATTGATTCCGCACCGGGCGGCAATAATGTGCACTGAATAAGTGATGCGACTGCAAATAGTGCAGCCGCGACACCGCTTTTGTATCTTCAACCTTAGTTTTCACGTAAAACGCCGCACTTATAGTAAACAAAAGTTGTGCAACATTGCTGTAACAGATACTTGTGTTGTTGGTAACATTTAGTATATATTAGCATCCCGCCCCGGTTTCGCAAGGGTGCAATGTAGATCAAATTACCTTCCTTCAAATTAATTCCTTACCTTCCTCTTAAATCAGTCTATTAGTATTGAAGAAAACCGCATTACAATCCGTTGCGAAGTTTGAAAGAACTAAGCGTAGAAACAGCGGGAGCGTCTTTTCAGCCGAAAGACGTCCACTGCTGGACATATGTGGGGACTTTTTCACACACGGCCATTTGACCCTAAACTAGGGAGACCCTGTACTATGGGTGTCAGACAGCTGATATATATACACAAATACTTTCTTTTTAAAATACATTCATATATAGATAAACAACACCCAGACACAAGGCAAACACAAGTGCTCATCACACAAATGTTTACCCTGTTCGGGAATCGAACCTGCAACACGCTGCGCAGCAGTCGATCGCTCAGCCACTGCGCCAACCGTGTCGTCAAAGCCATTCTCTGGTAAGTCCCTTAGTCGCCTCTTACGGCACCCACGGGAAGATATAACTTTGTTTTATGCTACGAGAGAAACATGGTTTTCAGCAACACGACACATTTAGAATTTAGAATTTATTTATTTGCAACGTAAGTTACACTGTACACCATAACTTATGACGTACGTATTAATAAAAGTAGGTACTTACAATAAGCTAACAGAACACACCTTACGAAAATGTTATTATTTTGTATGCTGGAAATATGCGTTTTTGTTGAACTCAAACTCAAACTCAAACTCAAATCATTTATTTCAAATAAACCATTTACAGGCACTTTTGAATTGTCAAAGAGTCAGTCAGTCAAAAAGTTGCAGCTAGTTGCTCGTTCCAAACAGTAGATTTCTATGGAGAAGAACGAGCAAGAAACTCCATGAACACTCTTTTAAAATCAATAGAATATTACAAATTTAGGTTACATCATTCATGTTGAATCTAGGGGTACAATGTGAGAACAATGTAACAAGTTGTGCACGTTAAAAGAAATGTGGCAATGAAATTAGACAATTCAAAATAAATTTAAAATAACCGAGGCAGCTAAGAGATGACCAGTCTCAACTGACGGCGCCCGTTCACGAACATGACGCACGGATCGGCACCTTATAGCAGCTAACAGGAACTTATAGCTAAACAAAAAAACTGTTGTTAGCACTGTGTTAAGAAAAATAATAAACTAATTGACGGTATAGATGTGTATACATGTTGCACTATTAGTTCAAATAATAACAAAAGGTGAAAAATAGTTATTTGTTATACAAGAGTGCAAAGTTGCTTTTTAACCGCGTGTTCAATTTTGATGACCGAGCAAGCGAAGGATTCTAAAATTGAATCACGAGCGCAGCGAGTGATTCAAAATTAGAATCCTGAGCGTTAGCGAGGGAATCAAAAGAGCACGAGGTGAAAAATCTTTGCACTCGAGTGCAACACGTAACTTTTCATTCCACCTCAGCGAGGAAATGACTAAATGCAAAAAAAAACGTTTACAAAGTCTGAGTTTTTAACAAATTAAAAAAAAGTTGTATGATATATTCGGCACCATAGAGGTAGCAGTAAATAGGTTTAATGTTTTTTTTTAATTCACAAACTTAGTGCACACGATGTTCTAAATTAAATTTACTTTATCCTCTAGAGAATAAAAACGGCTTTTCCACTCAGATATTGAAGATAAATTTACTTTATCCTCTAGAGAATAAAAACGGCTTTTCCACTCAGATATTGAAGATTAAAAATACCTACTCTTTCCGAGATGGTGGGATGAAAATTGTATTTGATTCTTAATTTTTCTTTGTTATTTTAATGTAAGCACTAGCTAACCACCGGTCGTCGTTGCTTGTAAGGGCGTGCAATCTATCACAGTGGACGGCAAAGTGCGCTGAATAATTGATGCAGCTGCAAATAGTGCACATCGCCGCTTTTGTGTCCCCCACCCTGTCTAGAGGATTTTGTTACTTTTGTAGCACAATTTTAGCTTAACGACTATAGACTGGACTTTGTATTACTGAAATATTTTAGGATAAAATGAAATAATCAAAAACGAATCCATACTATATTATGTTATTTACTATTTAATTATTTATTCTACTTCCTACTAATATTATAAACGCGAATGTAACTCTGTCTGTTGCGTTTTTACGACGAAACGTCTGAACCAATTTTGATGAAATTTGGTGTGAAGTAAGCTTGAACCCTAGAGAAGGACATAGGGTACTTTTGATTGGCGATAACCCACATTCACGGGGACGTAGTCGCGGGCAAAAGTTAGTATGTATTAAACAATAAGTACCTATGTCAAAATTTCTAACAGTACTAAAGTATTTTAATATTCTAAACAAAAATTGGAATTACATATTATGTTTATTAGTCTTCAAAGCACTAAACAATACTAATAGGTATTAGTTTTGTTTAGCCCTTGAGACTGAAATACTAAACGTAACAATGGAAACAGAAGCAGATAACTCGTAAAGTCAAACAACATCAAATAAATCATTTAACTAAATCGTAATAATTCTTAAAGAGAAGAATTGGGCTTAAATCATTGATTTATTAAGTTTCCCTAAAGCGGCCTTGAGACGCTCTAATAAATGGAATATTAACGTTCATTTCATCGGGAAATCAGCTAAGATAGGGCAATTTTAAGACTCCCAGCAAAATACCCAATGATTTATACCTCGATGATATTTTATTATGGTTATAAAACATACCCGTATCACGAGGAAACCCTTCCTTTATACCTTAGAACATAATTTCCTTCAGCGTTGACAATATTGCCAGTTGTAAAAAATATATTTTGTAGATTTCTTTTCACAGTAGGCTCGTTATTACAGACATTGTTCGCTGAATTGTGTCATTTTATATCAGCTTAAATGTTAATGTTTTTTTGGACGTTACGCTGTGTCTAATCATTTATTTGATATATACAATTTGAAAAGGTTTTATATAGTCAAATTCAAATTCTTTATTTTTCTTACTCCCGTATTATACTTGTCAAATACACCCAATATAAAGTAATAAACCCCATGTAAGTAGCAGGTACACAGTGGTTCAATTATCCATGCTTTACACAAGGGATACCGGAATAGGGCTCTTTATTTGATATTTAAATAAAGAAAAAAGATTTGATTATTTGTAAAGGAAATATCTAACCGCGGGCAAAGGCTAGTGCGCTATATTTTAATATGAAAAATATCGGATCCGCAATAAAATTGTTGGCAAAGTAGTATTAAAAACATAATATTGTTAGCTACGTATACGAGTGCTTTTGTACATCGCATAATCGAGTTCAATAGAGTGCACCGTTATAATGTATGTCAAGCTAAAAACTAGAACAAATGGAGTTCGCTTGTTCACGGACCCGTATACGGTCGGTGCACTAAATATTTGTTTAAGAAACAATTTGCGTCACTTCACCCGGTCGCTGTCTAACGTTCAAGTCAAAATTTCTAACTTAACTTGCTCAAGCTCCTTTTAAAACAGTGTTATCCATTACAAAGCATATTTTCTAAGATAAAATTCACACAATTTTAACTAGAATATAGGAAGCTGTGCAATAAAGGCGTGTGTGGTGCCAAAATATGTGTCTTTTTTTTTCAAGATTCCGTGAAGGAAGTTTAAGCGTCTGGCGCGTCCCCGCCGCGGCGTCGCCGACGGCATTAAGTTACTTCGCCTAGGACACCTAAAATGTTGTGTATTACCTGGCATGGTCAGACTATCTGAAATTAAAATGTTAAAGTATCACTAAGAAGTCTTTATAGAAAAATGCATAAAAAATCATTATAAGTAATACGAAGTGTATTATGTTTTTGTTCATATTTAAAGTGTTGTAGAACATGAGATTTATCTAATTGAGCTGTTTTTGTGCATCAAAAAGTGAGGATTTATGTGGACGTTTAAGAAACTAATGGTCAGAAACCCAATTTTCCTCAATAATATTACCATTTATATTGGCAAGAGCTATTTTAAGCTGCTTATCTGATCACGAATGCGAAAGACTCATAGTATGTCTTATTGTATGCAAAAATGAAATTGTGAATAGAAGCAATAACAAAAAAAAGAGATGTAAACCCGTGGTATAGCGACAATCTATTAAGTCAAGTCAATTTATTAACCTCTCGAGTGTCGACGATACGGCATATCCAAATAGCAAGACTGAACAATCGTACTTCAGCAGCATTTTAGCACTCCTGCTTTGCCATCGAGCTTGTAATTGCCAAATTTATGGCACCCTACACTAACGTAATTGTGGTCTGCGACGGTGGCATGTATCACTCCAAATTAGATTCAGAGGAAACTTGCAAAATGGCTGTCAGCGAAAGTGGGCACCGCGTTATTTATCGCTGGGTGCGATGCAAATACGTGGCGCGTTGACAACACCATGTTTTATGGTGCGAAGATATGGGCATAATGGCTGGAACATGGGAACATGGTATTTTGGGTAGTGAGCGTAAAGGGTTAACGTAGAATCGTCTGGATCCAGAATGTGGACGAATAACCATCCTTGGAGACGGCATTTGGTCAAAGTGACTGATTTCTAAATCAAATCTAGGTACTGGTGGTTCTAGCTTGACCATTTAATTAAACACACCACCAAGCGTTGAAACCGGCAGTTCTGTAAATCTACTCGTACAAGAAAGCACAATATTTCGAAGAGATAGTAAAAATTGTAAGTCATATTATTATCAAAATATTCAACATACACACAAAGTAAATAATTTAAAACCTTAAAACACTACAGCAAAGTATGAAAGTCTCAAAAACAAAGCTTAAACCACCACTTGCTTGCTTAAAAGTTCCCAACAGAACAACTCCAGTCTCTATTCATACAAAACTTCATCTGTGCTCTCAAAAATAGCTAATTATCACAATGAACGAGATAAGAACGACACGTTCAACATCTCTGAACAGGTGAAACTTTAGAACAAAAGCTCTCTGCAGCGAAAACTGGGAAACAAATCCTTTGAAAATTTCATCTAAACAGCTCTTTAAACTGTGTTCAACATCTAACTGCCGGCTCGCCAGTTTGTTCGAAACTCTGCCCGCTCGAGGCGTCTTCTTTAATTTATTTTCGAAATTAACGTCAACCCGCGACATGGGATAAGTTGTGGGAGATAAGTCTTACCTTTTCAGGAAGAGAATGTTTGAAATGTACGAGTTTTATTTCAATTTTGGTTTTGAATTTGATCACGTCAACCGCACGCATAATGGCCGCTGGACAAGTTTGTACATCGCTGGTATCAGAATTCCCTGATCCAATAAACGGTCACCAGATTTCCTGAACGTATAACGCGAGAGTTGGTTTGAGAAGGCTACTTCGAAGTACGTGAGCGAGCGCCCAGAAGTAGGGCAAAAAGAAAGACGAATTTTACGGTTAATGATGCCAAGTGAATTGTACGGGTTACATCCAGTTCATTCCGTTTCATACTTAGTTTCCACCAACATTTTTCAGTTACATTTCTTACCAGTTTTTATTTACCCTCTTTTGTATTTAGTATACTCCTTACCTAGTAGAAAATTCCTAATTACAGTACATTGTCAGTGTATGTTCTGACAACACAATGTTGTACGAGAAACACATGTATTCATATATCCGCATTTTAACAAAGTTCAGAAATTCTTAACATCACAAAGAGACTGTGTTCTTCTTACATTGTTATTTAATTCTAAGGGTAATGAGCGTGTACTCGTAACAGTCGTTTTAATATTTAATTTTATCTTGAACATGTTACAAAGCTTGAATGACTACATATTACTACTCTGAGTTAATACTTGATAACTTATTTTTTTTTGCTTTATCAGAATTAAGTTTTAACATGGGTTCAATTTCAGTAGTTAATAACTTTAATTTCGGTTCAAAAATTAATATAAACCAATAATTTTGTCATTTAATAGTACAGAGGCCAGCACATCAAGCTACTACAATCTGTCAAATTTCTTTGATAGATTTTCAACTTTATAACAAGAGCATAAGGTTCATATTTAATTGGGAAAATTTGACAGTTAGGTATGACTTGATGTTCTGGTGTCTGTACAACAACGAGGAGCTCGTGACTAAGTAAAAGCCGTACAGATCGATCGGTCAAAGGTTAAGCTACGCTTGCCGCGGTCGGTCTGTGGATCTATTTCATACCGAGTTCCCTCCGTGCCTGGGAAAGCACGTGAAGCCGTTGGTTCCGGTTGTCATTCGTAGATCTGAATTTTGAAAAGTCGTAGAACAAATGTTGTTCAGGGTGATGATACGAAGTCCAGATTAAGAGGTTTTGGGTATTTTCCAATTACCCTGAATAAATAAGATTTGATGAGGAGCTCGTAGCTAAGTAGAAGTGTCAAGGTTAAGCTACGCTCCCGCGGTCGATCTGTTGATGGGTGACTATCCACTTTATACCGAGTTCCCTCGAAAAGCATATCAAGCCGTTGGTCCCGGTTGTCATTCGTAGATCTGTGGCAGTCGTTATGTGTAGTCAGAAGCCAGAAAGTCTGACAACCGGTCTTACCTAGGGGTATCGTGTTATCCAGTAAATGGGTTGTGGAGGTCTGATAGGTAGTCGCTCTATGTAAAACACAGATATTCAGCTGTATCCGGTTAGACTGGAAGCCGACCCCAACATAGCTGGGGCAATAATAGGCAGATGGGGATTAGTACAACAATTTAAAGAGTTGTATCTTGTGGAGTTAGATTTTACATTACAACAAAACAAACTAGAATTCGAAAATCCTAAAATACCTACACAAACGTAACTGTACAAGCTTCACTGCCGAAGTAATCTACCAAACTATTTCCTCCCGATTTCCATTCAAAGATTTGCGATTTGCGAAAGTTTCAAATAACAAAACATTGAGTACCACCATTATTTCCAACATGCTGATAATTTATTACTTTACACATAATACTCGACACGTTTGAAATAACTTGAACACTATGTGAGTGTTCAAGTTAATTGGTTATTTTGTTCAATTATTTAATGCAGATTTTTAGCTACTTTGGGGTTTGTACATTGCTTGGAAAGAAATAAATTATTTGATTTGGAAATCTAAGCAAAGCAAAGTAATTGAATATAAGTAGAGTAAGTAAAGTAATCATAATCAAGTGTAAAATTAGTTTGACAGATTTTTCTTAACAACGTTCTTAAAACTAGAATTTCTGAGCTTTTAAGTCAACGTAACATTTTCGAACAAATTAAGAACTACATTGTCTTTTTATCCAAAAACAAAATGCAGAGGTACAGTATCACAACAGCATCGTTAACAACGGTACACTCCTCGTATTTGGGCTAAGTTAGTTGCAACAAGGCTCGAGCATAAAGGAGCACAGGAAGATTGGTCCACAGAGCACAATGCGAACCCATTGTTGGCGCAACAAAGGAATGGATCTATTAATTAACCCCGGACAGATCGCTCTTGTGTTAGACTATGCAATCATAAACGTACTTCAGAACCTACATTCTAGCATGTATTCTGTTTTTACTGGAATCGCATCGCTGCCCGTGCATGTATTTATCTCGTAGCTGCTACGAAATTCGTAGACTTTTGCTACGGGAAATCGTAGCGACTACGATATTTAAAATTAATTAATTTTAAATATCGTAGTCGCTATGATTTCCCGTAGCAAAAGGGGTAAATTATTTTTCCTTGATCTGTATATTAATAATCATTTCACATATTTATTTTTGGCGTCTTATCCTACTTATAGTTTAGTATTGTATTAAAAACAATGTTGTATACCTACTTAAACGTCTAAAATAGGTCATCCGGAATAGCTCGATAGTTATATTTATCTCGAGGGAGATCCCTTCTCTAAACACGTGTTAAGTGTTGATAGCTGTCGATTAAACCCTTTGAACTCATATACGGGAGTCAGGAAGTTGCAGAATTTAAATGACCCTACATACATACCTAGAAAGTTTTGTAGAAAAAATATTTTTTTAACAGTTTAATTGTGCATTAAAACCGTTTTATGATATCTTTAATGCTGAATTCATTTAAGTCTTAAACGGAAAATATTATATATATTATCATTAAATTTGTTCAACAAAAATTTTAACCATAATCAGCCAACTTACCACAAAATACGCTACTATTGTATGAATAATTAATATTCCTTTACGTAAAACAAAACAAAACTTCCATTAACCATACAGAAACACTAAACAATGTTCCGACTAACAACTTAATCACTAACAAAAGAAAACTTCAAGGAAACATGAGCTCAAACCACGGACGAAGTTTAGATATTCTACGTGCACCACTAAATCGTCGGCGGTGTTGGTATTTAGAAAAAAAATAAAAGTAAGCAAAGAGTTCCCGGCATGTGGAGAACACTTTATTACGCTCCTTACAGACGGATCGCAGACGGTATCTATGTAATAAAGTGCTTGTATTTTGTGAAGCACCGAATTTTAGCTACGGTGTATGAAGTTAGTTACCTTCACTTTGTTGTTTATAGATTTGTGTTCTGTGTTTAAAAATGATGCTGGCTGATAACATTTTTGAATATAGTATTAGTCTTTTATCACAATAAAAACTCAATCGTATCACTTTACTTGCAATTTGTTCATCAGTACTACTGAATACCTAACACTATTATACTGACGCAAAAGTATTCGATTTAAGCCGATTTTCGAATTGGAAATACGTTTCATGTAATTTTTTACAAGCACAAGTTGTATCTTAGATATGAATAAAGCCTTGAAACTAATTAAATATTACATGCGATGCAATTAATTTAATTAAAAAATCGATAGACCTTTTGTAACGTTTAATCCGTGCGCACGTGTAAGGCTCTTGAAAGATGTCCATAGCAAAATTAACTTTAAAATCTTCACCTAGAACCACTTATTGCACTCGAATACATCGACGAAAATTTCAATCAACATTGATTGAAATTCGAGTAGGAAAAGTAGTTCTCAATAAAAGCATAACCCATTGTATGAAGGTATCACATACCACGCTACCAGTCCAGTACACCACCACTTTTATTTTACATAACAAAGCTGAGCAATTAATTTTATTACAGGTTGATGCCGGCGCGTTTGTGCGTGAACCGGTGGTTACGCATCGCGGAACCGCGAGGGTCCTTCGGGGAGACGTCAAATAAACTTTGCAATCTCTCTCATAAAGCTTAGCTATAGATAAGGTGGAAGACAGAGGAGGCATAGAACATTGGCAGGAGTCGTAGTTATTACATCATTTGATGGAAGCTGTAATCATCATAAGAGTTCTACTGTCTAATTAGCAGGAACAATAGTTATACAATGAGACCATGACTGCTGTCATAGACAGATGGATAAGTGGACATTGATTGGTATAAATTAATTTAATGAATTATGTGTTATTAAAACTCTAGTGAAACACTTCTTAGTCACAATAATACCAATGCCGAATTCCCACACTCCTACACAATACTCAAAATTATTAACTCTGTGTGGGTGGGTCTCGGCGCTAAGCACAAATCATCTTATTACAAAGCAAGGTTTATCTTTTAACCAGGTTTAAACCATATGATCAAATTTTGTATTATGAACTTTGTACAAGTTAAAATAAGGTTATAAATTCAAAAACGGGCTCGATGGTCTAATCCTGGTCCAAAGATATACTTCGTTATGTTTATAAAGTTGTAATTATGTCAATTAGCTTCCTGTCTTCGTTTTCAAAATAATGATGGTAATTGCGACAATTTAAACTGTCATCTCTATTCCAACCCTACTCTGTGTCCCGTACAAACCATGCACTCGACAACAGGGTAATAATTAAAGGCAAAACGGCTAATCCTTGCCGACGAGCAAACACGACGCGACGTTGTTTACACGCACATGTATATCGCTAATAAATATTAAACGACTGGGAACTGGCGGATCTCCGTTTTTATTGAACATTGTTTTTTCTTTTTTTTTTTGTTGCCAATCGCGTTATAGATTTTTTGTGGATCTGCAACAGAAGTTAAAATGCGGGCAGCTCGCAATTGGGCTTTTGTGCAGGTTGGTTTTGATAACAGACTGTTTTTTATTTTCAAACATGTCACGTGTCATGCGTGGTTCCTATTTTGTTCTACAAATTGAGTTGGTTGTCAAATCAAATCAAAATGTTTTTTTCACAAACAAATCCGAAAGTTAAAAATATCCATCGGTAACATTTTATAATAGCAAAGTTAAATGAAATTAAAATTAATGAACAGACACACACAAAAATTCAAACAATTATTTAATTATCTGGATGCAAAATACGCGCTACGACGTGGAGTTGCGGACACCAACCCATTATACCCACCATACCGTACCATCCCACTAAGTAAAATTCTATTGAAAAACTGAAAGCAAAGTAATATTTTTCGGCATTTTGTTATTCTAGCTAAATATATCAGTAAACCAAATCCACCTCAGCTTCACAGCATAAATTCGTCCAAAACTCGTTATGGATGATTTCATCTAAAAATCAATTAGAATTTCTATGACAGCGACATCACTTTGTCACACCAAGTGGACTGATTGATGGGACTTGATGTGAATTTATTTTTTTCCCCATAATCCTTCGTTCACCCATACATTCGTGTCATTCGGAATTGATTGCTTATGAAAAATGGCAAAAGTCACCCGTGCGAATTTATTTTGGATGTCGAACTACGTACGTAACGTATAATACATGTTTCCTGTTTCAAGTTCCATCAAGTCTACAAATATGATGAAATATCGTTAACTTTAATATTTTTGTTCAAAAAGATATCATCATCATATCAGCCTATTGCCGTCCACTGCTGAACGTAGGCCTCCCCTAACGAAAAAGATATACTAAACTTAAATTAAAAAAACAGACAGCTCCCTGGGATGCTTTTAAGTATTTTAATATTAAATCAAACGCTGATATCAGTACCTATATTAACGCAATATAGGTGTGCGGTGGATGGGTGATCATCCACTTCCACTTCCACTCCATGTCTCGGGAAGCATGTAAAGCCGTTGGTCTCGGCGGTTATTTGTAGATCTTTGGCAGTCAGTCGTTATGGGTAGTCGGATGCCAGAAAGTCTGACAACCAGTATCGTGTTACCCAGTAATTGGGCTGTGGAGGTCAGATAGACAGTCGCTCCATGTAAAACACAGGCATTCAGCTGTGTCCGATTAGACTGGAAGCCGACCACAATATAGTTGGGAAAAGGCTAGGCAGATGATGATGATAATATAAATAAGGTTTGATACTGTTATATATCAGCCAGAGGTTCAGCAGTACCTACCTAAAGTTTTTTGTTATGAAGTATCAGTGTGAGTGACCGTCGTACCTATGTAAATTTTGTCTTTTAACGTGGCATGGCATCATACATTACAATCGAATACCATTTATCGTAAAAGATCAATAAACAGATTATTCCAATTCCCTACCTGCTATGGAACTACAGCAAAATTGCATATGGCAGCCAAAAACAGATCTATACGCAAATATTATAAAGCCAAGCTTCCAAATTACCTTGTTTAAATTCGTTTGTCGTCAACAGAAGGTGAAAAAAACAAATTTACTCGGAATCGAATTGTCTTAGTTCTATATTTTGAGACACGCAACGCAATCGGAAATAGGCCAGGGTCTTACGTAAGTCTCTTATGTACGGTATGAGGTCTTTGTCTTCTACCAAGTTCTCATTTTAAAATATTTCTCATTTACGGTGTATTTTTTTTTAAGTTAAATAATCCGATAAGATTGAAAATATTCTTTACAGCAAAAGAAAAACGACTTTTTTTAACCGATTTCAAAAAGGAGGAGGTTATCAATTCGGGTGTTTCTATTTTTTTTTATGTATGTTCGGGCATAACTCTGTCATATAAAAAAGGATTCGCAAAATTCTTTTTTGTTCGAAAGGGGTTTATTCCGAAATGGTCCCATATAAATTTTACAAAAATTGACAAACAACAAACACAAAGTCACCGCCACCGACTTCCGAAAGTAAAGTAATGTGTGTTCTGTGCTAAAGTTATTTATAACTTTTTAGTTTTTGAAGGCGGTTTGCTTTTTTTTAAAAAAACTTTTTTTACGGGACAACTTATCAAAACAAGGCTCGGTTATGTCCGTAATGAATCCTTTTTTGCAATCTCACATTTAGCTAAATACACTTGGGAGCAAATAAATCGAGCCACTTCCTTTTTCACGCATTATGGTAATTATTTTTGGTATTAAGGAACGCATCGATTCGAAACATATATCGCCTAAAAGGGTATTTAATAACCTTTACAATGAGGGTAGTTAGTTGTCAAAATTTCATTTTTATTAAAGTTTAAAGGGTAGAATAAAATTATCGCATTTAATTTGCTTATGACATTTTTATTGTACTCTGTTAAGAAAAGATTAAATTTGAGGTTTTTGTTAATCATACCCATATTACTTGTTATTGTTGTCTTTATCTGTGTCTGTGTAATCAAAATAACCTGATAAAATGGATACTACACCGACGGAAGCTGCCCAAGTTGTAGCTTTACTTGAGGTTGGACACGGACAACGTGAAGTGGCACGCAGACTTCATTTGAGTCGTTCAAAGGTACAGCGGGTATACCGCAGGTATCTGGAGACTGGTGCTTTTGTTCGGCGACCTGGAACTGGCCGACCACGGGCAACAACAGAACGTGACGACCGCTTTATTGCAACCAATTCGTTGCGCGACCGTGGACTTAATGCTGTTCAGCTACAGCAAGCGTTACGTGACGTTCGAGGAGTCGCAATCAGTAGGTGGACAGTGAGACGAAGACTAAAAGAACGAAATTTAACATCACACAAACCAGCAACTGGCCCAAAATTGACTGTAGCTCATCGCCGATCTCGCTTGGAGTTTGCTCGAGAACACATTAATTGGACGTTAGAAGACTGGAGGTCAGTTTTGTTTTCTGACGAGTCAAGAATCTGTCTTTTTAGCAATGACGGGAGAAACCGAGTGTATAGACGTCCTGGTGAAAGATTTGCCCAATGTTGCATTCGAGAAACGGTGAGTTTTGGTGGTGGTTCTTGTATGGTGTGGGGAGGAATTTCTCTAGACGGAAAAACGGAACTTGTCTTCGTCGACCCCGCCAACGATGGCAGTGGTAGACGTGGATTAACAGCTGACCGATACATAACTGACATTCTTGAAAACCACGTAATGCCGTATGCTGGTTTTGTCGGAGAAAATTTCTTGTTTATGCATGACAATGCGAGACCTCATACCGCGCAGATCGTTACGGAATACTTGTCTGCGATCGGGATTCAACAAATGGTATGGCCAGCACGAAGTCCCGATTTGAACCCGATCGAACACCTATGGGACGAGCTAAAACGGAGAGTCCGAGCCAGGGTTCCCGCTGTTTCATCCATTCCCGAGCTTAAAGTCGCTGTGCTTGAAGAGTGGGAGAACATACCACAATATGTCATCGTAACGCTGATCAGATCGATGACTAATAGGCTACAAGAATGTATCAGGGCCCGGGGGGGTAATACCAGTTATTAAGAATATTTTTTTTGCAATAATTTTGTTTTTTATTGTTTTTATGGACTGTTTTAGCCCTACTAAATTTTCTATCAAAATTACCATTTTTCTTGCAGAGCCAATAATTTATCATTCAATAAGGTTATTATTCAATAATTTACCCTCATTGTAAAGGTTATTAACTAAACTTTTAGGCGATATATAGTTCGAATTGATACGTTCCATATTACCAAAAATATTTACCATTTTACGTGAAAAAAGGTAGTGGCTCGATTTATTTGCTCCCAAGTGTATCTTAATGTGAATCAAATGTGAACAATCTTCACACACTTAAAAGCATACCATTTTGTCGGACCAACTACTGAAACCTTATTTACTCAAAAGATAACGATACTTTTATTTTGCAAATATGGGTAGTAAACTTAATAAAAGAGCAACCTGTATGGAACCCGGACATGTATGGCAAAATATCTTCGTGGAATCAGACCGATTTCGCATGCAACCTTGCGACAGGCGTTTTGTGAAAAATGTTAGTGGAATGACACGCTAATGTCGACCCGGCACGATAAGGGACCGACCTATATACTACCGACTTTATGGAGGACAAACGTATTTGTTATTAAAACAAAGACTGATAATGATGTTTGATCAGGTAGCTGTTTGTTTGAATTAGAATGTCAATCAAACGATTTGATCATCTGATGATCCATTAACGTAATAAAAACTATAAAAATCTAGTCGTAGTCGCAATGTCATCTTGGAAAGAATACGAAAAATTTGTTAGTAAATTAGAGAGTTATTTTTGACAGATTAAGACTGAGATTAGAATGTGATCGGACTTAAAGTTATGGGAATTGCGACTTTGGTGTAAAGCTAACAGATGCGATATCACTTTTATATTTAGCCTGTACTGTCCCACTGCAAGGCAAAGGCCTCCCCCCATTCCTTCTATAGGCCTCGACTTTTAGCTATGTCTTGCCAATTCTTAAGGAAGCTATCCAAGTCATCCCGCCATCTCTTTCGTGGTCTACGATATCACACAAAATGAAAATGAAACCAAAGCATATAGAATTGAATTCCGAGTTTCCTCATCTACAACCCAAATATTAGAATAACATTCCTTGTTTTCCTAAAATAAGTCTATCTAAATTCATCCCTAGTAGAAGACATTTATAAACTAACCGCAAATCTCTAAGATGCGGCCACAATAAAAATGTTCAACCACCATAAAATTACCCTAGACATAATCAAAAACCGCGTAAAGAGCAGTAAACGCGCGATGTTCCTGAGCATGCCTCACATATGCCCGCGCGATTTATAGCGAACCTTTTTAACCGCCATGTTGCGTATATTTAAAAAAAACCTCCACAAGAAAGGGCAGTGAAATATGTTATGTATCTTTCTGAAATTGTGATTGGGGTTTAGGGAGCGATAACTCCCACTTTATGACCCAATTTTTGTCGGATAAACAATGGAATTTGAAATTTTATCTCGATCACGCATCGGGGGTCGTTATCGACACAAGCTTTTTGAATATTAATTCTATATGGATGTGTTCTTTCCCGTAATTATGGATTTCCGATACAAACGCCGCGATTATGCGCCGCACATAAATATTGGAAATGACGGTACGTGTTTCGATGACTTTTTGAACTCGAAATGGTTGCCCATTGTGTTTATACAACGACCTGTTACGTTATGATAGCAGGTGCTCACCGATATGTACATAATACGCGTAACTATAAAGGTTTACGTCTCTTTTATAAGAATGCTTTAAAACCACAGTACCATAAAAGTAGATTCAAAAATAAAAACACCACAAACGATCATTACCATCAACACCAGCACTTAACGTTTAAAAAACAACACTTGAATATTCATTCACATTTATACTGAGACCGCAAAGAATAGTTGAGCCTATCTTTATTGCTGAAGGGTGCATCTCAATGTCCGAGCACTTCCGAACATTGTGGAACAAACCGTCTGCCCTAAGGAAATTGCACTGTCATGCAAATTTAATGATCTTCGGAACTAATTACTTCACTCCGCACATAGAAGAGATAAAACCTCCATGTTTGTATAGTTTGAAACATTCTAGACTAAAGTTAGAAACATTCTAGCGCAGTATGTTTAAGGTGTAAGTTTCACGTAATACAGAAGTTTGCTTTAGAGTTTATTATCGAGTGTATGAAATGTTTGAAGTCTGGGCGTCTTTGTCTTATATGTTTTAAGAGTGGGATGTTTTAACATTTGCTTTTTGAATAGAAATTGTGCGGAGAACTTGCTTTTTAGTTTGTAAAGCTAACAAAAGGATAAAATTCTTAAGTTAGATTTATGCATTGTAACAATTCTAGTAATTTATGAAATAAAAAGCTATGTAGAATTGTACGTTAGAATTTAATAGCTCAGACAAGAATGCAATGAGTATCAAAAACAGATAGCACAGAGCGAGATCTAGACTGACCCATTTGCCAGGTTTCTTTCCTGTCCGCTCTTCCGAAATTCATAATACTTTCCAAGTATGAATTCTATTTCTAGAACGCCCGTATGGTCTTATATAGCGGGGTATTATAGTACCGGCCAGACTCAATTATTGTAGACTGCCAGTTATTTTTATTTGATTAGTGCTTTTAAGATTTTAAAGAACACCAAATACATTAGCGGGTGTTCAGCTGTTTAGTATAAAATACAGCAATACACACATATATTCGACATCAGTTTGGAGGTTTTAAGTTATCTATGCCGTAAACTAATTAAAAGTATTACTGATAATTGTCAAGATTGACAACTGTCATTGACAAACATGTCATAACAAAAACATTATTTATTTTCCAGATTTATAAAAAGGGAATTAAAATACATGCTCGATGGAATATAATGTAAGTAAAACTAAAGGGAACTATGATCTGAAACACACACATTATAAAGAAAGAGACGTAGACAAGACGAGCATAAAGACTGTAAGTACATTTAAAGTATAAAAACAAGTATTATTATAATATTTAGACAGCAAATATGAAGAATGATTGCATGTTTATAAAACGTAAGTATAGCATGTGTAAACATAATGCTATAGCATATGGAATAGAATATAAAGTTGGAAAGGTCAATACTAATCACATTATAACTACGTATTTTACTGCTATGTTTGGTGGTAATGATACCCACTGGTTAATAGATCTATTGACCGCTACCACTTTGTGAACACGCTTAATGAACAAAATAGTTTCCTTCTACATTTAAAAGAGTACCTACACCAGTATTTTGCTGTTTTTATTCATCAACACCTCCAAAATTGGTTAACACTTTCGCTGCCGCAAGCAAATAGATGGTTTACCTCGTGTACCGCGCTTTCAACTTCCATCCAAACATTTTCACATGCTAAAATCCAGCCAACAGCGCAGCGTTCGAATTAAGCTCAACATGCTGTAAGAAACTTTATTCCGTGTGTTCAAATAACTTCGGGGCTACATTAACGTAATTAATATTCATTTAATTAATGTAATATTTAATAAGGCATATCGGTAAGCTCCATGTTCATTTAACAAAGCTTACTTGTTAAATGAACATGGTTCATCATTATGTTGGAGCTACAGATGTAGTGAACGAGATATTGTAGGTTAATGTTTTGTTGTTCATTACTGAATATGTAGCGTAATGGAACCACGTGGATAGTTAGTTTGAAGGTACATTATTATTTACTAGCTTCTGTCCGCGACTTTAATAAGGCCAATGTCCTAAATTAGATCATTATGCATGGAATCACTAAGTCTGTTTAACCGTTTTAGCGTGAAAGACTTGACAAACCATCAATCCATCCATACTTACAAACTTTTGAATTTACACATAGACTAGCGACCCGCCCTGGCTTCGCACGGGTACAACGTAGATCAACCTACACGTATAAACCATCCTCTTAAATCACTCTATCTATTGATGAAAACCGCATTAAATTCCGATGCAAAGTTTAAAAGATCTAAGCATACAGCCAGTGGGAGCGACTTTGTTTTATACTATATAAAAATAAAGACAGCCATGGAGAGAGCTATGCTCGGAGTTTCTTTGCGCGATAGAATCCGGAACGAGTAAATTCGCCAAAGAACTAAGGTCACCGACATAGCTCTCAGAACATGCAGTTGAAGTGGCTAAGGGCAGGCCACATCGCTCGAAGAACCGATAACCGATGGGGAAGAAAGGTTCTCGAGTGGCGACCACGAACCGGAAAACGCAGCGTTGGTAGGCCTCCCACCAGATGGACCGACGACATTGTCAAGGTCGCGGGTAACCGGTGGCTGCAAGCGGCAGGGTGCCGCTCGTTGTGGCGTTCAATGGGAGAGGCCTACGTAGGACGTCCACTGATGAAGATAAGTAAAGAAAAGAAGTAAGATAAGACTAGTCTTACTTCATAAGAACACAACTTCATTGCCACTCGTAGATGCAATTTTTTTACCAGTTCAATTGAACATATTCGATTTCTTCAACAACACGTACGTCATAACCCATTCACAAAAAAAGAACTAAAATTAAAACCAGAAGCCGACAAAAAAGCGGCGATGTTTAAAACTTTCGCTCAGATGGCTCTCAATATTGCACTGTGCCACAAATAGGTCAGGCGTACATTGTCATTGTTGCAACTCCCCAACAATAGCTAAATGGAACTGTTGTCAGTCCCTAGCTTTGTCCGATGTCTACTCGATGCAGATCTATGGTTTCCGTTCAATGTTGGTTTCAAAAGAAAATATTACCACACTATTGTTGTATATTGATGTATTTTGTTGTACATCAACGGTTATAGTTTCTGTAAGGCTACATCAGGCAGATTATTCTTTCTTGGTATGAGTGAGTAAAATCATTACTGTCCATCCAATATTTGCAGATCGAAATAGAAAGACCGTGCAGCAATCTAGGTATCCAAAGGTTGCAGAAGACAGGCGACAGGCGCTCAGTGTTCTAAAAAATCGAACAATCTACTCTCATTCGGCAGTAAAACGCAGGGATCACCAACCTAAATATAATATTACTGTACTATCGTAGAGCTATCGTTTGAAAGCTACTACAGATAGCCGGGCTTGCATGTCCCCGGCTACTAACATTAGAGGCAATAGCAGGGTTTAATCCAATCGCGATTAATAACGAAATAATACCAATGAATCAATACAATTGAATATAGGATGATTATTTAACTATGAATCAGATTTAATATGGATTTTCATTGAATTGTAAAATGTTTTAAATTAAGTCAACTATGCTTCTAAAATACGTTGTGGCTGATAATCAGGTCTGCAATGCCGTCATGAACTTTAGTTTTTTTATGCAGTCAGCTGAATAGTGTGCGTAAAAACAGTTTTTGAACCAAATCACCATCTTTTTTTCTCTTTTATAGCTCATCATCATCTGCCTAGCGTTTTCCCAACTGTGTTGGGGTCGGCTTCCAGATAAACCGGATGCAGCTGAATACCAGTGTTTTACATAGAGAGACTGCCTAACTGACCTCTACAACCCAGTTGCTAGGTACACTATACCCCTTGGTACAGCCAGTCTTTGTTGTCAGATTTTTTAGCTCCTGACTAGGTAGTCAGGAGGTAGGAGAGAGAGACGAGGAGGGGAGTTGGGGGAGGAATCGTTATACCTATAACGATCGTTATATTTACTAACTGCTATAGGTTTTACTTAATAGAATATATTTATTAGCCAATACAGCAATACATTCTCAATATCTTTATAAAGCAAAACATTTCAAAATTAACAGAATATTTGAATATTTTCAATATTAATACCCGTTATCGCCGGCTCACAGACTCGAGAGTGGAATTTAATCTGGGAAATGAACACGTCCACGCCTTTCATATAATATTTGTAATGCAAATAAATATATAACCCCTTCAGCATTTTGTGATTTTGATATTGAACAATAATAACTGTCGATATGATGGAATTCTAGATTAATTCTAACTAAATTAGTTGATTGGAATTCTTGCTGGCACTGCCGTTACACGGTTTGAGTGTTAATGCTAATGAAAACTATTTTTTAGTGGCAACCTTTTTTTATCAGCATATTTTTTATTAAGTAGTTGTTAATTTTATTTATTGCTATAACAACGACGTGCTACCGAACCAACGAATCTAAATGCTTCGTTAATAAACAAGTACCTAGGTAAATTAAAACTAGTAGGTACTGCCGTAATCCTTAAGGAAAAAATACTGATTAAGAGCGCGTATTCGATTTAGCGCAACTCAAAATCTAAACGATTGCTAGAACAGCATAGTAGTATTGACACACACTACTACAATACAATGGTCTGTTTGTGTGAATCAGAAAAAAAAATACGCACGAAATAAGCACGAATCATTGAAATTGATCGGCAAACGACAGCGCGCGAGTTTTATAGTGCTTTTTAAAATAATTGTCTAAAATAAATGAGTTCGTACAAGGAACTGAAAAAAAATGTGTATATTGAGCATAACCTTTATTTTCATAAAATAAATATATCAGTTATGGTTTTATTCAAATGCTGGTGAAAAAAATTGTTGAAGTGAACCGATTTTGTACTTTTTTAATACTGTTTTTTAATATTTAATAGTAATATTTTCGTAATTTTGACTCTGTAATGTACTTTCGAGACTGTATATCCTGTTGTAAAAACACATAAAACATAATATTATAGCATATTGTAATGGTTGTATTCGTCCTGATAGTTAACTCTGACGTCTATTTTCGTAAAACGCTATGAAAGGATTGTCTTCGCTTTAAAAATCCATAATTAAAAATCATACTTTTACTCTGTAGCTCCTTAAATCAAGACTTAATCTTTCTAAAATTGTAATTGTCTTTAAATAATCTGCTCACATCATTTCGATATTGCTCTGGGCAAAACGCGAAAACATTAAGTTTTCATCACGAATCGAATACTGAACGCTCTTACGAAGGCATCACATTTTAAAAAACCTTTCCCTAAAAAACAATGCCGTGAAATCAGGAATTTCTCCTGAATCGCGAGTGCGTTCACAAACATATTCTAGCACTTTGCCCGTGACTTCGTCCACGTGAATTTTCTCAAGGATCCCAATTTTTTTAAATTAATAAATATAGCCTATGTTAGGGTGTTTGTACTCCAATCGATCGATCGTCGATCGATACCATCGATCGACATCGATCGACGTTGGTTGATTGGTGTGGTAGCTTTGGCTGATCGACAGATATTGTTCGACTAACCAATCGATTGATTGCCGGTCGATAGCATCGGTCGACAATGACCGATTAACCCCGGCTATAATCCATCAGTAATAATAATCAAGCAGCTCGATCGACGTCGACTAATCCGTTCTACCATCGATCGATGCCGTCGATCGACGATCGATCGATTGGTCTGGTAGAAACTATCGATCGACGTCGACCAATCCATTCTACCATCGATCGATACCGTCGATCGACGATCGTTCGATTGGTCTGGTAACACCCTTACTCAGGGATGTAATGTAGCATTCTGATTTTTTTGAATCGGACAAGTATTTTTTAGTTTATTTGTCACAAAAATACAAAGCTTTCCTCTTTATAATTTTAATGTATACGTACACAACAACATACACAATCAACCAGACCCAGAACAACTAAATGTACCCAATACATATATTTGTTCCGTCTGGGAATCGAAACCAAGACTCACATCGCAGCAGCCAATCGCTCAGCCACTACGCCAACCGTGCCGACAAATGCGACAAACACACATAAGTTACAGCAAATAAAAAGTAATACACCAATCAATTTTAATTTTCATCAAATAAATTCAACAAAAAAGTTGGCGACAAAATACAACGACTTTTTTATTATTGTCCTGAGCGTTACGCAAAAAATGGGACATACCTACGTAAATTATTACAGAACCAACTGTACTGTATGAAACACATTACAAATGGTTATATCATGGCTGGAGATCGTCAATAATTCAACAAAATGGCAGTATCGTCAAACAACAGGCGGAAATAAAAGGAAACAGCATAAAGGAGTTGGTACGGTTTACGCAAATAAATGAAAATTCATCCGAGCAAACAATGGCGGGTTCTCATGCTCGTTCGTATGAAAGTAAACATCAGAACATCTTGAAGCAGCCCCTTTAAATGACGTCCAATGGTATTAACATTGTCATGGAGTTTTGAGCATTAGATTAGAGGCAAATTTTCATTATGTACGTATTATGTAAGTGCTATGGTAAACGTTTTCGGGTTAATTAAAACAGAAAGTGTTCAACATTAACGTATAATTACAATTCTGTATGTCTATTCTGTTACAATCTCCCTCGGTGAACACCTAAGTGAAGTCGCGGCGGGGTACCGCTTAAGTAAGTCAGTCCCTCAATTTACCAGCATTTCCTACCAATTTGCTTCGATATTATCAAATTTTTGTTGCTAATCTAGTTGTTAATCTTGTTGCAAATCTAGTTACCATCAGTTCGCTATTTTAGATATTTAGTTATTGCTTTAAACTTAGCGGTACCCCGCCGCGACATTATAGCGCCATTTCAACGAACAAACATTTGATGGCTCAACAAAAGTATTATTTTTTACTTTTTACATAATCGCTTTTATGTTTTGCGTTGGGGGTTTTTTTAAATTTTTAATTTAATTTTTATTTTAATTTTTTTAAATGTAATTTAGTTTGGTTTTGTGTGGTCAGTGTGGTCACCTATAATAATATGTTTGAAAGCAAAGTAAACATCCGGTATGCGTCTAAGATCCCTACCGCAGCAAACAAAAGAGCTGATAACTTTAAAACTGCTGAACCGATTTTGATGAAACATGTCTAAGAACCATCGCTAGAGAATCTACTTTCAAATAAAAAAAACCGCATTCAAATCGGTTCACCCGTTAAAGAGCTACAGTGCCACAGACAGACACACAGACACGTCAAACTTATAACACCCCTCTTTTTCGTCGGGGGTTAAAAAGGCTACCTTAGATTTTTTTTAAATTAAATATTGATGCAAATCTGGGTGATTTGCCTATATACCTTTTTCACCAATGGCGACTGAACAAAATGTGGCCACTTAAAAGTTTAAGATTTCCCCTATTATTATTTAACGCTTAAAAGCGTGCGAACAGGCATAATCGCCTTTTGTGCTAAGACTTATTGCCGTGAAAGCTTTCACAACCTTTTGAAGCGCACTTTTATAATAAAAACCGCAACATTCGAATTATTTATTGTTTCCATTTAGAATTTTCCCGCGTTTTAGATATTCAAAGATGGAGATTTTAGTACGTAACAATACGAGCGCTTACGACCGTCGAAGACTTGATCTAGCCGTTTGTTCGGAATCCTAGTTTCAATGTTAGCTCAGGAACGAAAAGCATTTTCTATTTGATTTTCTCGAGTTTCTCTTGTGCCGGGTTTTCACCAGAGCTTTGTCGTAAGGATTTTAGGTATCGTTCACTTGTTTTCTTTTGTGCGTAAATATAGCTTGGAGCGGTATCTTTCGTTCTCTGAAAATATGAAATATAACAATATTATGTAAGACATTATTCTGTTATGTAAGAGTAAATACTTAAGTAAATCCTTTTATAATTTATTTTCTCAAAACTCAAAAACTCTCTGATCTAGGTTAAATAGAAGTAGGTATAAAAGTACAGTAACCTCCTTGGCGAAAATATCATAGACGTAATTTTTAAAAAGTCGGATCTAATTTTTAGATTTAAAATTCAAACTACCAAACAACTTGGCAGAAATTCTGAAAAAAGAAAGTCAAACCATAGCCTATATTGTAAAATAAGATTGGTAAGTGCAACACGTTCTTATTTCATCCGAAGGCAATTTAACGCCACGTCGTCGCAAGCCTCCCATGTAATTCGTTCCCAACATGCAAATATGCCTAACGCGGCACTGAAAAATTTCACCTATTACTGTAAAGAAATAATGTATTTCGTAATTTAGTTATCTATACTAATACAAATGTTACAAAGAGTGAATGTTTGTTTGTTTTATTTTTTACTAGCTTTTTCCCGCGACTTTGTGACCCGCGTGAAAGTCGGTTATCGTGAATGCAGACGAAATCGCGGATTAAAAAGTAGCCTATGTCCTTCCCCGGGGTTCAAGCTATCTTCATACCAAAATTCATCAAAATTGGTTCAGCCGTTATAATATTTGTATGGCAGTATAGATTTGTTTGGTTGTAAGAGGTGATCGCTGGAAGTAAAGGTCCGATTAAAAAAAAAACACTAATAGAAAACTACACTACTGTTTAGTGTCATAGGATGTGTTTTTTATGCCGGCACTTCACTTTATCGACATCGATGCGAAATCGACTTTATTTCAATAACCACAGGGTACACTTTGTATTATCCAAGTAAGGCGAATATTTGAACAAATACGCCATGTGAAGTGGTAGCATTATGGTATACTAGCGGGCCCGGCAGATGTTGTCCTGCTCTTAAAATAAAAATGTCCTACAAATCAACTGCAGCGCCACCTACTAAGTCAAATTGTGAATCTAAACCCTTCTCGAATCCACTGGAACACACACAATATTTTTTATCAAAATCGGTCTAGCCGTTTAGGAAGAATTCAGTGACCTACACACGCACAGAAGAATTATATATATGGTATATTTGACTTCCACACGGACGGAATATGTTTAAAAAATATGTTTTTATTCTAGTCCACTGGGTGATCACATTCTGTGTAAAATTACGAATTATTTTACCATTATCATTTCTCCCAGTCACACTAAAATAATTATGAATATTTTCGTAGCATTATTCGTAGCAGCTTTCTTAGCCGTAGCAGCATTCGTAGCCGTAGCAAATGCGGTAGTAGTTGCACCATTACATAGTACTACTTCTTAAACATTTTATAACGTTCCAATGTAAAATACAGAGAAGAACCTAAACATCAAATTAATTTAGCTCACTACTAAAACTTCAAACATTCCCAAACAACAATAGACAAACATATTGCTACGAACCAACCATTACCTCTCAATTAGTTTAGTTAAGTCGAATACCCCACGTTGCAGGCATCCGCGCATAAATTAGTCTTGTTAAGTGCAGTACAGGAATTTAATCCTCATATTTCGTCTGCACCCGGTTCGGCATATCTTTTCAGGTCTAAAATGAATTGTACATGAGGTGGATCACTCAAGCCAATTTGGACTGTAACACTAATGTTCAAACTTCAATTTTGCCTGGGGGATGGAATTTTCTAATCCATTTACAGTCCGATATCTGGATAAACATCGTTAAAGAAATTGCAACTGTAAAGCATAAGATATTAAGTTTGTTTTTGGTTGCGAGGTGTAAGTTTTTAGTCTCGTTTGGAATAACAAAGCTGTATGTTTAATGGTGCTCATTACTTGGTGAATGAAATCGGATTACCAAGCGGCAACTAAGCTTGATCTCTGACTAAAACATGAAGGGGTTTTAATTTTGAATGTGTAATAATAAAACTTTTTGGGGATTTCGGAGATCGATACCTACGTCATAATAGGGAAAAGTTACTGAGTTTCATTGTGTTCCGTAATGAAATGGAGTGCGACCTTTTCCAAATTATTATTTAGGACGTGTGAAATAAAGACAATTTAACTCTGGTTTATTAAGTGTAACCATAGGCAGCAAACCATTCAACAGCAATTCTTCAGCAATTTTTTAGCAATTCTCGTAACCATTGCAGTACCGCACCGTGTGGACCCATCATGCTACTGGCTGCTGCGTCCTGCTGTGCCTACGACACAGCTGTATATTTCGCGGCTGCATTACACCACGAACAATGAGGAAGTCGTGGCATATTTGGGGATGAAGACCGACTGGACTCTGAGGGTTAAAGCGTTGGAATGGCGTCACAACATCAACAGTCAACAACAGTTGTTCGTGGTACGAGTTCCATTTCAACACAACATCTGCAGACCTTTTTGAAGGAGGACTTTTGGCCGAGAAGTGTCGTATATCGACATTTCGAGGACGGTTACGCGACACCACGCAGCGAAACACAACGCCGACAGCGTTACGTTAGCTAGTTTATGTTTGTTTAAAATTATTTGTGTATTTATCAACTGGGCCACAGTTGCCTGACCATAAAATGTATTATTATTATTAAATTAAAACAAATATTTCAGTCAGGGACTTCAGCTTTTATTGGCATTCTTCAAAGAGCGATGTTATTTAACTTCGTCTTCATAGACTTAAGAATCAAGCCAAACTTCTCAATGAACCCACAGGAACATAATTAAAAAGAAATATCCTATGAGTTATGCTAGATCAATATCAAAATGTCTGCCAAATTTCAGCTAATTCCGTTCAGCCGTTTAAGCGCGAAAGAGTAACAGACATCCATCCATCCATCACAAACTTTAAGTAGTAGGCTAGGATATAAACCTATTTGTCTATTCTGTTACAATCTCCCTCGGTGAACACCTAGGTGAAGTGAGCTGTCATCCGTCCGTCTGCTTTGTCAATCCCTAGCATTTTTATCATGCTCTTATCGAAGATGATTTTCATACACGCAAATATAGACGTAATTTACCTCTAGTAAATATTTTATTTCTAATCCAACGAAACCAGAAATTAAACGTGAACATTTTTAATGATTATTTTCCGAAAAGCATTCTGTTTTCACCATTTTATTTCGCCAAGCGTTTGCACATAAACGGCGCGGTAATCTTTATAATCGTCTCACGTCTATCAAATGAAAATCCTCAGCTTTTTATTGTTTACCGCCTTTTATACGATTGGGACTTTGAAATGTTTTTTTATGCTGCCAGTGTTTATTAGTTATTGCGGCCTGTATAGGAAGGAATCCGACTGTCTGTCCGACTGTAAAGTGTCGGTTTGTAATGTCAAAATAACAGCTTTTTAGCAAATGCGTGTACAGTACAGTATGTACAGAAAGTATGTACAGTACTTCAAAGTTCAAAAACACATTTAAAAAAAAATCTGTCTCTGTCTGTTTGTATCGACTAATCTCTGAAACATCTGGACCGATTTTGATGGGACTTTTACTTGCAGTCACGCGGACGAAGTCGCGTGCACCAGCTAGTAATTTAACACAGATATTTCAACTTTTATCAGTCACAACACACATTGCACGAAATATCAGTTTAAAGAGGTTACACTCGGCAAGTTAAATATGATCACCAAACCCCAAATAGGTAAAAGCTATTTTACCACACCCTACCTTATCAATTAATTTAATTCAAAGTCAATCTCTCCCTCCCGTACAAGAACCCTAAACAAAACTACCAACCACACAAAACTAACCAGATCTACCTACATTACCGCATAATCCCGCGGAAACTTCCAAATAGAAACGAGGATGCTGAAGCCTCTTTGTATTATACTAGTTGTAATTTCCTCGCAGACGAGGCTTGCGACAATCCCGACTTATCCTTGTTCCTTGACAACACTTTCCCTTGGGCCTGTGCCCACTGACAAATTTTACAATACACTCCCTAAAACTCATATCACAGACCCGTAAAGTCCGTTTTCGTTTGTCATCGGTTCTATAATAATTTGCCAAGACATAGCTTGGATTTATAGCTCAACTTCACAACTCTTGTAGTCGCTTTCATTTCACACACTAGTAAGTAGACTGGTTTGTCTTTACTCTTATTGTGTTTCGTTAATATTTCACGACCCTTGACGGTTAATGTCAAGTAACTTAGTTAGTCTATTTACATTTAAAAGGGATGGTCCTTTGTGTTCTATTTGGTCTTTGTTCAACGTTTTAGGGTTAAAATTGTAGAGTTTGGTATTCCTGATTGAGTCGTCATTCAAATCCGATCCTATCAAATTAGTGCAGAGTCTGTTCTCCCCCTAGTTACTAATGAATGCGCCAAATTAATAGGTTGTTAGTAACTTATCCTTTTAAAAGTTCGTTAATGGATTCGCTCAAAAAATCAATAATAGGTTTTGGCTCTTAAATTTTTTGAATGATTGTAATAATCTATAGATACCCATTTTGTTAAGTTCTGGATTAACAGTATACATATTCTTATATGAAATATATCTATAAACCGACTTTTAAAAATATTTTGTACTTATGAAAAAATATAACTCTTCCCTTTACAAAAAAAAAAAACAAAACAGTCTTGCAATTTCCCACACTATCGTTTCTAATTCAAAAATTAGAATGGAGTCCGCCATTTTCTCGTTCGCCGCGTAAATTAGCTCGTTAGTGCGGGCTATCGCGGTTGTCCTAATGCCTGTAATGTATGAGTGACTCCCGCTGCGAGAGACATATAAATTGCACGCGAATGTACCGCAGCTCCGCGTTTGAATAGAAATCGTCAGGATGCAGTTGTGAGAGAATTTCTGGTTTCCTTTGCTACGAGGTATGACTGTTTTCGACTTTATGCGCATATATCTGCTATAAACAGACTCCGGGTTAGTACTGTCGGGGTGTAAGCGAGAGCTCTTGGGTAGGTAAAAGTTTTGAGCTAAAGCTATCGAACTCCTGTTTTCTTTCCATGTTCGAGTTATTTTGGAAGTGTAAATAAATATTCTTATTATTCAATAAAAATCATGGATTCTCTTACGACGAACAAATGTAAAAAATACGCGGCTAAGAAAGCCGACCAAGATCCTCAACAACCTTAATCGTCTTCAAGCTTTGTTTAGTAAAGTAATTACATTTTAATAGCAACATCACATTTTGTAATTTTTTCTTTGAATTATGACTCCAATAAATCAACCGTCTGCTCAGAACGTCTGGCCACTAAAACAAAGACATCACGTGCCAAGAGATGATAAAATAAATTTTGAACATCCCCCCATTACAGAGCTAATGGGCTGTATCTCGAAAGCTAGGGAATAAAAGATCCGTCGATTAGAAACTTTATGTTTGCAATTTTCCGGAGTCTCCCCCAGAGCCTTGCGAACCTTGAAGATGTACCTACCTACTACGGACACTTGTTAAAATGGACCATCTGTACGGGATAAAATTATCCTTACCAATTATGTAGCCTTTATGTAGCTTAGTAAAGGTTTGTAAAAAGCAGGTTAAAGCTGAAATGTATAACAACAAAGATACTATTTACTGGCTCTCTAATAATTAATAATCAAAACCAAATTCAAATGAAAAATACCAGATATTTTATTTTTTAATCTAAAATCGAACACTTTTCTCGATTTGAATTTCACATGAAACAAAAGAAGTCGCTTTGTCTGAGCGTTCACTGCAAAGGGCAGACAAGCAAAGCGATGTTATAGGTACCTTATAACAGCAATGAAGTCAGGAAATAGACTCAATTACCTACGTATCGATTGAACATTAATCTGATACCACAATCAAGAGGTCCATAAACGTGAAAAACTGTTTTAATCTACTTTTAATCGTTTTAATTCCAAACGGAAGCATAAAACGACAAAATAACGTGTGAGTAAATGCAGCTTATAATAATTATTGGGTTGTTGGTTATTGAAATTAGAACAATTCCATACAAAATGTATTATTATGTAGTTTGTCTCTAAGTAAGTAGATATTCATTTATTACTTTAAAGATACTCCAACGAACCACTAATAATATAAATGTAATGAGACGAACATTCGTTCAGTTAGGAAGTCGTCGGTCGGGTTAGGAAGTTTTTTTCTGTTTGTTATTTCGTATTGCCACTGACTTCCGAAACTAAAGTCATATGTGTTCTGTTCTAAAGTTATTTATCACTTTTTGCAGTTGTCTCAGATTATGAAACAAAAGGCAGATAGACCGCGCGGAACACTAAGAGTGTAGCCAAAACGGCAAATACAAATTCATAAGCGAATACCTACAATCTCGTGATTTTATTCGCTTTAAAATGTTTGTATTTTTATTCGTTTTTTTTAACGATGCGGCGTTTCGTGCTTTATTGACTCGTGTTAGTACAGCACTAAGCGCGTTGTAGATATTCGCTTTTGAATTTGTATTTGCTTTTTTGGCTTCACTCTCAGTGTTCCGCGCGGTCTATCTGCCTTTTGTTTCATCATCTGAGGCGGTTGTATTTTATTTTACATCGTTTTTAAAAGAGTAAGTATGGAGTTTCTTGCCCATTCTTCTCCATACAAAACTACCTTTTGGAATGGGCACCTAGAATCATTTTTTTTTTCTCATTTGACGTTCAAAAGTGCCATAGAATGGTCTAATTTAAATAAATGATTTGACTTTGACTTTATTGTAAAAAAGATTTTTTCCAAGACCCGGAAGATATATTTCTGCACTAGGTACCCCTAAATAATTCCACACTAGATTGCACAGGTAATGTGATCAGTCTTGTCCACACATACATATAGGCACCCTACATCGATACTGGACGGCACTAGTCATATCATCCATTACACGGATCAAAGGGGTGTTCCACGTGACTTAGAGTTATTGGTCAATACAGGTAGGTAGGTACACTACGAGATAACCATTGTAAGCAATATAGTAACAGCTATAATAACATTAATGTGTGGAGCTTACAGGTAGGTGTACCTACAGTGATTTATTGAAATTCGTTGAATGATTACATTGTGAGGGATGAAATATCAGGACGAAGATCAAAACTCTGGTTGTCAATGTTGAAAGACAGTAGACAAATGGTCGTTAACTTCAGCCCATTCATTATTCTACCTCATTAAAAGCAAACGTCGGTATTCGTATATTGAATTGTTACCACGGCAACAATACTGTAAAAAAACACTTTCCCGTGAAGCTATCCCAAAAAAAGGACAAACAGACGAAGCACTCCAGGAACAATTATCTTAAAAACACCGTCTATGAATCATTATAAAAATAAATCACAAAAAGTGTTAAGAACCGCCTTTTGGAGCCATCGTACCACTTAAATTAAAAATCGCGAAAATTGACGGGCGCACTGAAAACATATAAATCTGAAGGCTAGCGGAAAATTAAAAAGGTTCCCGAGGCAGTGAGGCGGGCGCAGTGTCGTTTGGCACACCGTCGAACCGGGAATAATCAACCAATCTCTCATTACTTTACACAGCATCGGTCTTTTTGATTTAAAATCCCTGCAGACGTCTCTTTGTCAAAGAACCTTTATAAAATTAATTGATGAGCGCGTTAAAAGCGAAGTGCGCAATTCAAGCTCTGAGAATTATTTGCTAATGCTTTTAGTTTCCTCCCTTTTATAGGTGTTAAGGCGGGTAAATGAATACCTGCATCAGGTCAATGAGGAAATTGAGAATACAGCAATCACGGTATCGTAGTCGAACAAGCTAATTGGTTTACAGGCAAAAATATTCATCTTTCTACTACACTTACAATTTATTTTATTTGTTTATATTTAGTGCGTAGATACCAGGGATACCCACGTGCTCGAGATAAGAAAATGAAATAAAATAATATATTGTGAGTGTAGTAGAAATATGAATATTTTTGCCTGTAAACCAATTAGGTAGCTTGTTTCGATGGAAATACAAATAAAATTACTGACGCCAAATATTTGTTCTGTTAGACACTTCAATGGATGAGTCGGTACAAAAGTTACTGTAACATACCTACTCATAGTCTCATACTCATATCAGTTTTTGTATTCCACAATGTTTGAAAGTGTTTGGGTTTCCTACTTGAAATCGAACGACCATCTAATCGACGACCATTTAATCGATAGAATAATTTTAAGGATTGTTTTTGCTCACTCTCATTACTCATTCAGATTGTTTCATTACATTGTGTAATGAAACAATCTGAATGAGTAGAAATATAGATCAACTATAATCTTGAAAAATAATGATAAATAATGAAAAAGTGTATTGTACTACCTTCGTATATTTTAATTTAGCCAGTTTTTTTTTTTAAATAAACCATAATGTAAACTGTTTAGCCATTTGTATTGAGTAGGTAATATTATATTTTCTTATATTTACGATTATAGTTTATTTATATTTCTATGCGTATACTGTACTCAAATAAAAATTCTTGAAACTATTCTGTAAATCGATTAGATCGTCGTTCGTCGTTCGATTGTTGATTAGGTCGTTCGAGAAATGATATTTCAAGATAATGGGCCTCGATGATTCGATCTTATAGTTATTCGAGATTTTGATGCATCGAGGTAGTGAACTGCCGCGCTCGTAATTTATCGAGTTAACGTTTTCGAGCAAGTGTTATTCGATCTAACGGCATTCGATTTCAAATAGGGAACCCAAAAACAAGGTTCTCTCGTAAAATATTCGCACAAAGCAGTTCCAATAACTAGTTACGAATCAAAACCACACGTACTTAGGGTCGTTCCGCTAACGCGCCATTTCTTCAAATTCCGATGGCCGTACAATCGTTTTGGTTAACGATGCACTAATGCGTTTGCACTGTTCCCATTACCAGGAGGCCGCCGAACGCTCATTAATACCATTCGATTAATATCTACGTACGTGTACTGGTAATGTACAATTAAGTACGTGTAATCGTTTCCTAAATAATATTATAGTAGCAGTAGTTACAGAGTGAACAAAGGTTTTTATTCACGTGCAATTTCGTTCAAACAAAAAAGTACAGTTACAAAAATAAAATGGTAATTTTTCAACAAAATAATGAATAGTGTATACACCGAATACCTGACCACATAAAATCATATTGTGCATGCATGAAATGGAATATGCATTGTAGAGTGCCGCGCATTTTCAACAACAATAAAATAAATCTGACGAAACAGAACCTATAAACATTCAAAAGCAATTTATTTCCCTCAATGCGATCTGAACTAAAGCTTGTATCCCTTCATAAAGAATTCTAAACGTGCATTCTCGTATTACGCCATCTTGAGATTTATGGCAACCCGCTGTCCGCCATACTGTTCCAAATTTAAAAATATTTATTTTCCCGCCGAATCCTATAACCGTCGCATCGTATGGTCATATGTACCCTAAATTGTCGTTTCGATAAGCATTGAGTGGACTTTGGAGACTTGGTTGGGTTTTTTATGATCGAACCGTGTATTGGATGAGTAGGTACTTCACGTGGTTTATTACTGGCCGTATTTCCGAAATTAGGTTAGAATCTGCATCTCTTTTCTTATTGCGAGAACCTTTCTGTTTCAGAGGCCATCGCATTTTACTTTTCCGTCTAGATACGCTTTCATAAACTCAAGAATATAAGACGTATTACATTGAGAACATAATTTAACATGACAACAGTGAAACAAATCCGTTGCTTTAGGCAATGAATTAGCAGGAATTAAAAACGAAACACCTACCATAAACACAGAATCACAGTTCGGAACATATAAATTTTAAACGTAGCGGAAAATTAAAACAGCTCCCGCGGAGAGGAGCCGCCTGAAAATATTGTTATATACAATAACAACGAAACAAACAATATGAAAAAATACAATATTGCCATGAAAAATGGCACCAAGACGCTTTTAAATTTATCACACACAATATCGGGCTAACAGGGACTGTTATCATTTTTATTTATTTCCGTAAATAATATCGCGGTGTGATCATTAATCCTTGTGATGTTTTTGTTTGGTTAGTTGAGTGTTTTATCGGAAATGCTCGTGGCAAAAAATAGAACCGCTTACGGTATGTGAATTAATTGATGCAATCACTCAATTCAGTCTATTACAGTCCACAGTCCACAGTGCTGGACAAAGGCATTATCAAGTTGCGTCTCATCACCAGTTGGTCTTTTCTGTAAAATTAGAATTTTGGGCTTGAGCTTGAGAAGATCTGTCATCCCATCTGATTCTAGGGATTAACAGCTGATGACGCAGAGCGTACTTCCAGTCTCTGCCTTCTGCATCCAGCCTCTTCGTCCGCCCACCCGTCTGTCGATCCATCTAGCTGGGATCTTACTGCACCTGCTACTTTTCTTAACATTGTTTGCTACAAATCATACTGTATGAAATCACATTCAGATTTTATTTCATCTCGCGAGATAGATTATGAACTAACGGTGTTCACAATGCGTGACATATATAAGCAAATATTACAATATTGGACAAATTAAACTCTTTGTGGCTCTTTAAAATCTGGATTTTTTGTGAATTGTAATTATTGGCTCTTCCGTTTCAAAAGGTGCCGACCCCTGGGCTAGACGGATAATGAGTGTAGTGTTTTATTTTAGTGGTTATGTTCCACGTTATCTCGACCCGATTTAGGTAATGCAATATATCGAATGACGTCAGAGGTAGGCTAGTTCACGTAGATTTGACGTCAAAGGTTTATATATGAATATAAAGTAGATAGACTATCTAATATTGTTACATCAATATTAGTTTCTGATAACAAACGCTTTCCTATGTAAGCTGTCTATTGGGGTTGCATATTAGTGTAGTTGGTGAAATACGTGGGTTTTTAGGTCATTCATAATACTTTTAACTTTACTCAACATGTACCATAGTAGCATATAAATATTTGGGAAGGCAGTTCACATCTTCACAGGGTGTTTTTTTTTGTTATTTTGAAATATTCTTAAACACTTTTAAATAATTGACGAAAGCATAAGTTAAGGTGTTCAGCGCATTGTTGGTTTGTAAGAAACGTATTATGTAAAATGGCAACCATTTTTCATAAATTACCATCGGAATCTTCCCTTAGCCTTTTACCCTAACACATAAGAATCTGCCCTCGGAAACAATATGTAAATACACATTATTAAGTTTACTATAAGACCAGTATAATACAATAAAACGAAATAGATAAGGAAATCTCGGGAATTTAAAATTGTTGCGAGAAAATCTAATAATCCCAGCTCAGGATAGACGCGGGTCGGATCAGTCAATTGATCAATGACAGGAATTCTCTGAATTATTGAGAAATTGTTCTCATTCGATTATAGGAGGACGAGATAGGACGAGGGAATCACTCTAATTGTTTTAATGCAGCAATGTTTCAATGCAGCAATGTAGTACCTGTAGTTTAGTGTCTTCTATTTATATTTCTCGCATTACTGTGACTGTGGACTCTGTTTATACCAGACCTACTAATAAAAAAATATAATCCTATTTTGCTGGGCATGTCTGCCGAATGCCGGCTAAGCTGTGGGCCCGCATATCGCAAGACTGGAGCCCTGACACAGTTAAGCGGATTCGCGGTAGACCAAGGAGAAGATGGCGGGGCGCCTTGGATGACTTTCTCGCGAATTGGCGGGATGAGGCACAACATCGAGAGAAATGGAGGGAATGGGGGGAGGCCTTTGCCCGGGAGTGGGACAGCAACGGCTAGCAAAAAAAAAACTATTTAGCAAAAAAGGCAAATTCTCAAATTTAATATACAAACAAATCGTTAAAAATCGTTTGTACAATATTTTGAAATAAATATTTGCTACTTAACCTAACTTACCTACTAAGGTATAGTGACGTGACACGAAATAATTAGGAACCTGTGTACAGGTTGTGTTTTTAAGATGGATCTAACAGAAGCAAGTATCACGGTAAAAAAGTATTTAAGTAAGTTATTACAATTTTGTAAAAAACTAAAAGTAGTCGTGCTAGTAAGTACAATAAAATTAGTATCTATTAATTACGGCAGTTTTAAACGCCCTGAATACCTAATTAAGATAAGCAAAGTAATGGTGCTAAAGGCAAAAAAGTAATACCTAGAAAAGTAACAAATGTATGTAAAATACTACCTTAGACCTGAACGGAATACGTACGAGCTAATTAAAAATATTTTAAAGAGCATAGCTAATTACATTTCTGATATAAAATGTACTAATGTAGGTACTTAGTTGTTTTAATATTTTTACATTGAGAGACTTTCTTGTAAGGTTTAATTAGGTAGGTTTTTATTTACAAAAACTGCATTTTTTTATTTATAACTACGAGACAAAATATGTCAAGACCAAAAAACATTATAAAAAAAATATCTCCGCTGCGGTCGGTGTTACAATACAGGCTGATAATAACTAAGTAATAATACTCCATTTACCCCCTTTCATCTCAAAATTAACGTTAATCAAAAGCAAAATTTCAATAACCCTACGTTTTATAAATTCCTTACAACAAAACCTGTCTTCGAAAACTTCAGAACAATATACAACATTCATTTTCAACCCTCAAAAGCCGTCAGATCTCAAAGATTGGACGTCTTAGCTTAAAGCGATAAAGAAATTAACCGCCCGCGTCTAGCAAACAACTTAATTGAGTTAACCTGTAAACGTCATGTCACAAGTCAACCCTTTTCTGCCGGCGTTATTGTGTTCCTACTCTAATTTGAAGACTGGGTTTCTTTTATTACATTTTTTTTTATTTTTAGGACTTCTTTTACACTTTTTGATTTAGAAGTCTTTCTGAATATAGAGTAGTTATCATGTCATTGGATTCGTGCTACACCAAATCTAATATATATAAATCTCCTGTCACGATGTTTGTCCGCGATGGACTCCTAAACTACTGAAGCGATTTTAATGAAATTTGTACACCGTGTGCAGTTTGATCCAACTTGAAAGATAGGGTAGGTGTAGGGTAGGTGTAGGGTAGGTGTAGGGTAGGTGTAGGGTAGGTGTAGGGTAGGTGTAGGGTAGGTGTAGGGTAGGTGTAGGGTAGGTGTAGGGTAGGTGTAGGGTAGGTGTAGGGTAGGTGTAGGGTAGGTGTAGGGTAGGTGTAGGGTAGGTGTAGGGTAGGTGTAGGGTAGGTGTAGGGTAGGTGTAGGGTAGGTGTAGGGTAGGTGTAGGGTAGGTGTAGGGTAGGTGTAGGGTAGGTGTAGGGTAGGTGTAGGGTAGGTGTAGGGTAGGTGTAGGGTAGGTGTAGGGTAGGTGTAGGGTAGGTGTAGGGTAGGTGTAGGGTAGGTGTAGGGTAGGTGTAGGGTAGGTGTAGGGTAGGTGTAGGGTAGGTGTAGGGTAGGTGTAGGGTAGGTGTAGGGTAGGTGTAGGGTAGGTGTAGGGTAGGTGTAGGGTAGGTGTAGGGTAGGTGTAGGGTAGGTGTAGGGTAGGTGTAGGGTAGGTGTAGGGTAGGTGTAGGGTAGGTGTAGGGTAGGTGTAGGGTAGGTGTAGGGTAGGTGTAGGGTAGGTGTAGGGTAGGTGTAGGGTAGGTGTAGGGTAGGTGTAGGGTAGGTGTAGGGTAGGTGTAGGGTAGGTGTAGGGTAGGTGTAGGGTAGGTGTAGGGTAGGTGTAGGGTAGGTGTAGGGTAGGTGTAGGGTAGGTGTAGGGTAGGTGTAGGGTAGGTGTAGGGTAGGTGTAGGGTAGGTGTAGGGTAGGTGTAGGGTAGGTGTAGGGTAGGTGTAGGGTAGGTGTAGGGTAGGTGTAGGGTAGGTGTAGGGTAGGTGTAGGGTAGGTGTAGGGTAGGTGTAGGGTAGGTGTAGGGTAGGTGTAGGGTAGGTGTAGGGTAGGTGTAGGGTAGGTGTAGGGTAGGTGTAGGGTAGGTGTAGGGTAGGTGTAGGGTAGGTGTAGGGTAGGTGTAGGGTAGGTGTAGGGTAGGTGTAGGGTAGGTGTAGGGTAGGTGTAGGGTAGGTGTAGGGTAGGTGTAGGGTAGGTGTAGGGTAGGTGTAGGGTAGGTGTAGGGTAGGTGTAGGGTAGGTGTAGGGTAGGTGTAGGGTAGGTGTAGGGTAGGTGTAGGGTAGGTGTAGGGTAGGTGTAGGGTAGGTGTAGGGTAGGTGTAGGGTAGGTGTAGGGTAGGTGTAGGGTAGGTGTAGGGTAGGTGTAGGGTAGGTGTAGGGTAGGTGTAGGGTAGGTGTAGGGTAGGTGTAGGGTAGGTGTAGGGTAGGTGTAGGGTAGGTGTAGGGTAGGTGTAGGGTAGGTGTAGGGTAGGTGTAGGGTAGGTGTAGGGTAGGTGTAGGGTAGGTGTAGGGTAGGTGTAGGGTAGGTGTAGGGTAGGTGTAGGGTAGGTGTAGGGTAGGTGTAGGGTAGGTGTAGGGTAGGTGTAGGGTAGGTGTAGGGTAGGTGTAGGGTAGGTGTAGGGTAGGTGTAGGGTAGGTGTAGGGTAGGTGTAGGGTAGGTGTAGGGTAGGTGTAGGGTAGGTGTAGGGTAGGTGTAGGGTAGGTGTAGGGTAGGTGTAGGGTAGGTGTAGGGTAGGTGTAGGGTAGGTGTAGGGTAGGTGTAGGGTAGGTGTAGGGTAGGTGTAGGGTAGGTGTAGGGTAGGTGTAGGGTAGGTGTAGGGTAGGTGTAGGGTAGGTGTAGGGTAGGTGTAGGGTAGGTGTAGGGTAGGTGTAGGGTAGGTGTAGGGTAGGTGTAGGGTAGGTGTAGGGTAGGTGTAGGGTAGGTGTAGGGTAGGTGTAGGGTAGGTGTAGGGTAGGTGTAGGGTAGGTGTAGGGTAGGTGTAGGGTAGGTGTAGGGTAGGTGTAGGGTAGGTGTAGGGTAGGTGTAGGGTAGGTGTAGGGTAGGTGTAGGGTAGGTGTAGGGTAGGTGTAGGGTAGGTGTAGGGTAGGTGTAGGGTAGGTGTAGGGTAGGTGTAGGGTAGGTGTAGGGTAGGTGTAGGGTAGGTGTAGGGTAGGTGTAGGGTAGGTGTAGGGTAGGTGTAGGGTAGGTGTAGGGTAGGTGTAGGGTAGGTGTAGGGTAGGTGTAGGGTAGGTGTAGGGTAGGTGTAGGGTAGGTGTAGGGTAGGTGTAGGGTAGGTGTAGGGTAGGTGTAGGGTAGGTGTAGGGTAGGTGTAGGGTAGGTGTAGGGTAGGTGTAGGGTAGGTGTAGGGTAGGTGTAGGGTAGGTGTAGGGTAGGTGTAGGGTAGGTGTAGGGTAGGTGTAGGGTAGGTGTAGGGTAGGTGTAGGGTAGGTGTAGGGTAGGTGTAGGGTAGGTGTAGGGTAGGTGTAGGGTAGGTGTAGGGTAGGTGTAGGGTAGGTGTAGGGTAGGTGTAGGGTAGGTGTAGGGTAGGTGTAGGGTAGGTGTAGGGTAGGTGTAGGGTAGGTGTAGGGTAGGTGTAGGGTAGGTGTAGGGTAGGTGTAGGGTAGGTGTAGGGTAGGTGTAGGGTAGGTGTAGGGTAGGTGTAGGGTAGGTGTAGGGTAGGTGTAGGGTAGGTGTAGGGTAGGTGTAGGGTAGGTGTAGGGTAGGTGTAGGGTAGGTGTAGGGTAGGTGTAGGGTAGGTGTAGGGTAGGTGTAGGGTAGGTATAGGGTAGGTGTAGGGTAGGTGTAGGGTAGGTGTAGGGTAGGTGTAGGGTAGGTGTAGGGTAGGTGTAGGGTAGGTGTAGGGTAGGTGTAGGGTAGGTGTAGGGTAGGTGTAGGGTTGGTTGTGGGTAGGTGTAGGGTAGGTGTAGGGTAGGTGTAGGGTAGGTGTAGGGTAGGTGTAGGGTAGGTGTAGGGTAGGTGTAGGGTAGGTGTAGGGTAGGTGTAGGGTAGGTGTAGGGTAGGTGTAGGGTAGGTGTAGGGTAGGTGTAGGGTAGGTGTAGGGTAGGTGTAGGGTAGGTGTAGGGTAGGTGTAGGGTAGGTGTAGGGTAGGTGTAGGGTAGGTGTAGGGTAGGTGTAGGGTAGGTGTAGGGTAGGTGTAGGGTAGGTGTAGGGTAGGTGTAGGGTTGGTTGTGGGTAGGTGTAGGGTAGGTGTAGGGTAGGTGTAGGGTAGGTGTAGGGTAGGTGTAGGGTAGGTGTAGGGTAGGTGTAGGGTAGGTGTAGGGTAGGTGTAGGGTAGGTAAGTAGGTAGATAGGGACAGGACAACGTCTGTCGGGTCAGCTAGTAGATTATAGGTACCGATGCTAATCAATGTCATGGCAATCTTGAAAACTACGTTAAAAGTCTATTGTCCCTAATTCCAGGTATCTAATCCCAATGGTACCCTGATTCGAACTGCTGGACAATGCCTTCTATTTGTTACAACTTATCCACCCTACACACCCAGTTTCTATCTTAAACGGCATATTATCTGATGTTATTCAATCCCGTATGCTGTATTTCCAAAAAAAAAACGCTTTTCCGACCGACCCTAAATGTTCCGTGATAGCCATTTAAACTGAAATTTAAACGGAATTAAATTAAAAAGGATTCCGATACGCCTGCTTTTCTAAGTATACCTACCAAAATATAAAACACGCTGTATATTTCTGGCTTAGGTAAACATAAGATCGTACATTTCCGCGTAACAAATGAAGAAATATCATTCGTGAGTCCATAATTTCATATTTTGGGAGCGTTTTTCCTTCATTACACGTTTTCCGGGACAAGAGTCTAATCTCCAACGGGCCCGGCCCACCCCGTACTGTCTCAGGGAATTAAATTATGCCTTTCCATGAATATTATACTCGATGTCGCAATCTTTTTGCATTACTCAACCGAGACTCGACTGAAAAAATCTCAATGAATCATAATATAAAATCCTCCAGAGTGCAAGGATCTTAAGCTTAGCGACCAGGTAATAATGGATCATCTTTCTTCTAAAATGATGTGGAAATTCTTTCTCGTAACTTTATGTTGAAGACCAGAATTGAATTTAAAATCTGCTCTTGAGGTAGTAACGTGCGCTGTTTGCAGAAAAGTGGAGTTGGATATATGCATTTTATCTTGTGCTACTTCAGTAGATTTACCTCGTAGGTACGTGCTTCACCAACTATTTCTAACTGCCTCCTGCTCACAGGTCATACACAATGATAATAATAATAGCCCCTATTTGTACAGGCAAGTCTGCATTTCTCTGAAACAACCTTCATTTAAATGTAAAAAAAATAATGATGCGAAACATCACAGTTCAATCTCGCGGAAAGCAAATAATCACGGCAATGTATCCGTCCATGGCAGGTCCCCCTACGGCGCCGTAGTTTTTTATCGTAGAGCCGAGATAAATGTCCGGTTAGCGGGGGTCCAACGTTGATTTATACAGGACGTCCGTCAGGGCAACGAATTACGTAGGCTACGATGTAAATCACCTAACGTTGGAGGCAAATCGATAGCCTTAATACTATACCGATGTGGATGCTTTCGTGAAGGTGTTTGAGGCTCGGTTGAAAGTGTACAGCTTGTCCAGTCATTCGGAGCCACTGCTGCGTTGGAAATATATCACTACTATAATGTAAAAATGTTTACACATTTATGGGATAATATTTTCAAGTTTTATCTACTTTAAGTGTATAATCCTTTTAAAATTATTTTTGTTGGAACGACATTCAACACAAAAATTTGCTGCGCTGTGATTGGTTAAATAAATTATGAAAAGCCAATCAAATTGCTTGACTAGCGAATAATTCTGACATGACGATAATTTTTGTTTCAGAAACCGGGTGTACCTTTTTCAAACGTCCAGCCTCGATATGGTAATATCAGTTCATGATTAGGTTTCAATTGAACCTGAAAATAAGTGGATGTACACATAACGTTAACAAAAGTAGTTTTGAGAATACTGAACCCAATAAGGTATAGCAACCATTACCTACTTATAGGTATGTACATATGTTTAAGTTACGTACCCACATGCAATATGCATAAAATTATATAAATAAAACTCTTGCCAACCCCATAATTATAATAAAAACAACATCAGAAAACTCATTAAACTCATCTTACGTCAAAAAGTTGTCATCATATACCGCGCATTTTCCACATGCAGCGCAGATTAAAAAGGTCAACAGACCCTTAATACATAGATTATTAAAACAATAAGTAACAAGAAACGGGCACCTTCATTAAACGAATGTTTATTACTGACTGACTAAACTTTTTATAACGAAAAAGTTGACGATCGTAAAACACGTACAGGTGGATTAAAAAGGGCAAAGTTTCGTAAGGGCTGTGTCCCTACGGGGTCGGATTTAGGTAACGAAGTACGTAAAGTGCGACAACTTAGAAGTCTTTACTGTGAGTTTTTATTTTGTTTCTGTATTGTAACAGCCTGTTTGGAAGTTAAATGGGACGTGGTGGCTTAATTATGTTAGGTGTCTTTTTGTTGTAAAAACCTTACCGCTTTTTTTTTCTTACAGTCCGTGTAACTTTGAATGTTGGTACTGTAAAGTTGCATGCATAGGGCATGCTGGTCGAAACCATTTGACTAGATAAATGTTTCGTCTAAACACTCTGGATTCGTTCTAGAAAGCATTTCGAATTTAGAAACGTCTTAGACTTATTTTTATATGAAGACATTGTTTAGCCTGGCCGACGTGCTATTAGTTCAATAAAGTTTTCTCTCGTTTTCCCCTCTTTAATTTAAAAGAACCTCCGACTCCTAGTACACCATAACTCACCAGAACACAAGTACATACTGCGAACCGGTACTGTAAGAGCTCAGCACGGTTTGATCTCTTATAGTACAGGTCAAATGCTGTAACATTGTCTACATGCTCAACATTGCCTACATTCTAAAAAGTTAAATTATTGCCGCTGAGAAATGTTTTTGCTGTGTATGGTATTACTAAAAGCACGTCGGCTATCTAATGGCAACTAAACATTTCTAAGTGGCGGTAATTTAACTTTTTAGAATGTAGGCAATGTTACAGCATTTGACGTACAGATAAGGTAATAAAACTGTTACATAATTAGCAATATTGCGAAGATAACGGTAAAATGTATTATTTAAATTTCGTAGACTAAAGTCAGTCAAATAATCTGCAGTGGTGAGAAGATAAGTCCCCACATTCCTTCTATACTAACTGATGTCTAAGTTACCTCACAAACACGTCAAACACATCACAATGCAGACGCTGAACAAACCAAATGGCTAGATAGTTATCCGCCATGAATAACACTATGTCACCAAGTCAGTCTCACTGTCTTTCATTACTGAAACACTGCCAGCGTTGTCTCGGATACTATAATTGGAGTAGGACACCCTAGAACATGAAAACGAACCGTAGTTGTTCACTCTTAAGGCTGGAATTCAAATGGGCGATCAGCACAAACGTTTCACTTTTAAAAACGCCTTGGGTTTTGAGTGGAGTGCAGGCTTGAGGACTTTAAGATCGGAATGGGTGTGAAAAATGGAAAGAATAGGTACTGGCTTCTCACTCAGCGTGGTATGAATGTAACGAAGAGATTATTGTCTAGTTTTTTTCTGGATGGTAAAGTAAGATTCTTTAGTGATGTTTGATGAAAGCTAAAGTGCACTTATAGTCCTAGTGATTCAATAAAATCGTTAAATCTAGAAAAAATATGTAAGTAGGTAGAAGTCTAACACTACGTCTAGAAAAAAAATAAAAGGACAATGTACTTTTTTTTCTTGATGTAAACTTCTAGTTTTAAGTGGATGTTTCTATAGGTGGTACTAAGGATTTACTTGCGTATCCAATATTTAGGTACATAGTTACCTGAAAGTCTATGTAGAGTACTTTTTTTAAATAAACAGGGTTTCGACTAAGTGGAATGCTGAAAGCAAAACGTTGCCAGCCATGCACTAACAATTTTTCCTGTATTGTGCGTGCGTTTACAGAAACATAATATTCTCATATACCTACAGAAACAACCAGACCCGAAATAACTACCTGTAGGTCATACAAATATTTGTTTCGTACCGGAATCGAACCCTAGAGACACACGGTGAAACGCGATACAACTAATCGCTGAGCCCGAACCCTATATTACTGAGTAATATAGGGTTCGGGCCCTAAAAATAATATTTTTTAAGGCACCACAGGAAAGTCCGGTTAAGCAGCCGACAACCTCCTAGGTTGACCTGCGAGGCCTCTCCGACCTAGGTCCACGGTAATCCGAAAAAAAAAAATACAGTCATGAGCATAAATATGTAGGATACGTTACAAAATTCAAAAGCAATTTTCTCGTGAAATAATTATTTCTACTTATAGATAAAACCAATTTTATAGTAGTGGGATCAAAAATACCCTATTTGTAACCCCATATAATTTTAATCAATAGTTTAGGAGAAAATCAGTTTAGATTGAGACCAACTGTTTACATGTTTTTGCTCGTACAACCTACCGTTTAGGTATAAAATACTTTATCTTAAAAAGTGCTTATCGAACTGCAAGAACGTATTCAATTTGGGTAGATACCGTATAAACTTTTTAAAACCCATAAAAAATATAAAATGAAACCCGTAAAATCTCGTCCCGTTCGAACACTAAGTAATAATCGCACTGAAACAAACTAATCCATAAAAGTCATTCGCACATGACAACTTACGTTTTCAAGCAAAAAGTTTAATTTAACCCTTGAGTTATAACCGGCAGCTGCTGTTTTTTAGGGTCGCCAGATCATAAAAACTTACGAAACGAAAAAAATAATAATTGCAACTATATAGTTACACATTCCTTCAGTTTTCACAACCATTATATTGGCCTACTTATCTACAAACTAAATCACTTTTTATTTCATTCAAAAGTCTAAGTAACTATGTCATTGTCTTATAGCTGTTAAAATATGGATACATTTTATTTAAAAAACCGTTGTATGACGACCCTAACGTCGGGTGTTATTGGGTGAAAATTGCAATATGGCTGCCGAGAAAAATTACAAGTGGGAAAAGCTGAGCACAGTAAGCACCCTTCAAACTGCAGTGAGGGGAACGGAGCTTCGAGGTGACGACTGAAAATGCTTTGTGATAATGAAAATGGCGGATTTTGGTGCTCATGTGAGTGATGTGAAAGGAAGGAACAATAATATTGTCTTTCCAAGGACCTAGCACAAACGCACAGAGTAGGTAAACTGAGTAATTCGGAATTCGAAAGTACATAGGTACCTACCTAATTTGGTAGATTTTTCAAATACTTACTCGTAATGCCTCCTCTACACAATCGGCCATGATCGGCACTCGTTGATCGTCTGTGATCGGCAACGTAATTGTCACGGTCATCGTGCATGATCCACACAATCGTCCGTGATCATTTATTGATTTAGCGGCAAGCGGTCAAGATGGACGTTTAGGTTATAGCTGCAGCTACCATTAATTTGATTTCCGTATAAAATCATTTTATGAACGTAGTAGAAAAGTTGCGAAAAATAAAAATGGAAGAAGAGAAGATGGTGGTGTTTGAGCATTATGGTAATAGGGAATAATAATTATATATTAAAAGGAAGCCCAGAATTGAATGTTGTTAGTTCCAGTAGTTTCATCTTTGCGCTGATTACGTCAGTCAGTCAGATTCTCCTATTAATATAGGAGAAAGATGTGATCATAAAATACCCTAGGGACCTAGGGTAATAAAATTTTAATTTTCTCTAAATAGGTATATTAAAATTAGTGTAATAGTCGGCTTCCCACACGTGTACCAAACTTTGTATAAGTAGTTTACAGGATTATTTCTAAAAAGACTAACAAAGTTGCAAGTCAGTTTCAATAACATCATTATCTACAACATTTGTTTAAAAGATAAGGTGAAAAAAAATTGCTTTTATCCATACAGATTTTGTCTAGTTAATGCAAACATTATTATATGGATTCACAGTTTGAAGAATGTCTGGAGAAAATAAATCTTAGTTCTAAATCAGCCTAGTCATTTGGTAGACCTTAAAAATATTTTTTTCCCTAATATAGAATATACATTCTATAGTAGATTGTATGACAAGGGAGCAAAATAATATTTTTACGGCGAGGGCGCTATTTTGAACCCAGAGCGAAGCGAATCGGGATTCTAGAATAGAATCCCGAGCATAGCGAGGGATTCTAAAATAGAATCCTGAACGTAGCGAGGGATTCAAAGTACATCGCCTGAGGGAAAAATATTATTGCTCTCGAGCCATATACTCTACTTTTCATCTCGTTCTATGAGAAAATATTTCTCCCGGGATTTCGTAGGTATTAAGTTTTGTATAACGTTATTAGCTTCTATTTTTATTGTTTCAGGAGTTAATGCACTATCACTTTCAGAACTCGACGTAAAACTCATATTTTTTTGCAAAATACAATAAAGTCCGTACCGATTACAACAACAGTGAAGTAAATAGCGCAATTTTGTTTTTTTTTTAGTTACCGCGCCTCCCCGCACCGTACAGCCAGTATTTTTTACAATTTGCGTTCGATTTCAATGAACGATTCATGTTCCAAATTCAAATCTCATTACTGCCCGCTAAAAAGTCTAGTGGAGAAAAGAGCTATTTTGCTCCCGCTTATAGAGGAACAAAACGACACTTTTCGAATAGAAGGGATGAAAATAACATTACAATACATTCATATAATAAAATATACATTATAAAAAAAACAACACATTGAAATAATAAACAAAAAAGACAACCGCCTTCAAAAAGTGAAAAATAACTTTAGCACAGAACACACATTGACTTTAGTTTCGAAATTCAGTGGCTTTGTTCTGTTTGTTGTTTTGTATTGCCACCGACTTCCGAAACTAAAGTCAATGTGTGTTCTGTGCTAAAGTTATTTTTCACTTTTTGAAGGCGGTTGTCTTTTTTGTAAAAAGCTTTTTATTTTCCGCTTTTTAGTACCTCCTTCTCATTCAAATCTATTAAGAAGAGATTGAAAGTTAACTACTACAAAGATTGATGAAACTAAAACGTCGTCTATGTAAAATTTTTGGGTATTTGTTGATTTTTCAAAAAGTGCTGAATCAATTTCGATAAAATTTATATGGGACCACCCCTGAAGCGTACCGTATCTATAAAAAAAAGAATTTTCAAAATCGGTTTACGTTTGCCTGAGAAATCGCGTAACAAATCGCGCACATACTTAATGCAAATTTAAGACTTATACGGTTTTCTCATGGATGCCATGGTCAGAACTGGACCAAATTAAAATGGGACCACACTGGCTTCCAAATAAAAAAAGAATCATCAAAATCGGTTCATCCAGTTCCGAGAAATCAAGTAACAAACATAAAAAAAAAAAAAAAAAAAAAAAAAAAGAAATACAGACGAATTGATAACCTCCTCCTTTTTTGAAGTCGGTTGAAAAACACGAGTTCGCTGTCCTCCGGCACCTGGTGCCGGAGGACAGCGAAGCGATCATAGGATCGGCGATCGTGTGGGCACGCGCTCGCAACTACAAGCGATTCCCTTTGATGTGTGTCCAAAAAACCGACAAGTCGCCGATCGCCGCAATCACGAAGATGATTACGGGCCATGATGGGCGACTACAGGCGAGTACCCCGTCTACAGGATCGTGCTCGCGTGTAATCGCCCATCATGGCCGATTGTGAAGAGGCGCCATATTACTCGTTACGCACATTTCTTTTTTTATTTAATGGTCTTAACCAGTTATTCGGTGACACACACAGATATAGATAGACCGAAGGAAAAGGAAACGTTTACTTTATTTTTTTACTTACGATTTTTGTACGTAAGCTAGACACGAACTTAGGCACGCGAAGTAGTTGCTCTTGCGTTATCTAGGTCTATCTATATCTGTGGTTAAAAGCAATAAGTAGGTAGGTAATGTGCTAAAGACTCAGGTAGGTAGTTTCCAACATAACAGAGTATTATAGATAGTTAACCTCTTTGCATTTACTTGTACGGTTAGCAACAAAAGCCGATTAACTTTGGATTATTAAATCATTATTATTGAATTACAATTTAAAGTAAATACTGAATCAAGATAAAATAAACTCTTATTATGATCTGAAATACTGAAAACACTGAAACTTTGTGTCCATTTAGATTTTAGATGACAATATGAAAATTTAACAGTGTAATCGACTTTTGTTGCTGACCGTAAGTACCTACTCGTTTGACTACTACCTATGTATGTAGTTGTAGGGACCTTAGCTTTCAGTACCTAGCAAAGATATCCAAAGATATCGCAGCACAAGCCTCAAAATAAATATAGGTATTTTAATAGGAACCTAAACAGAAAGACCGGCCTGTGATAACTACACGTAGATAGGCAGCAACAAAAGAAAAAAACGCTGCTTCCGTGATACCGAATCTCAACTAGGTTAATTCTACCTTACTGTCCTAACCTAATTCCAAGGATACAGTTTTCACCTTTATCCAGTCACTGACGAGAAGCGCTGCCCGGTACGGTCAACATCCGTACCGGCCGGACGTCATTTCAGGACCGGAAAATCGCCAATCTCCTCTCCCTAGGGTCTTTTTTTATTTTACACGCTCGCGTTACTGACATCTGGTGCCAACTGTACGTCGTATTTTATACAATTTAGTAGCTTTTATGTAGGTAACTGTGCCTACGTTTTGTGTCTTAGTTATAACGTGTTCCAATTCCGATAATCTACGTCCTGTAATATTTTTATTCAACCTTATTCTTCCAGTTTGCTTCATCAAGTGTCCAAATAAAAAATTGGGTTTTCAGACAGATACTTTTCAGATAAATTAAAATTCTTTACACTGAATTTTAGGCGAAACTTTCTGTTCACTGCATTCTTTTACACTAAATAGTGAGAAACAGTTTGTGCTCAAAATTTAAAGTTTAAAAACTAAAACCCGACCACAACAAAAAGTGATCTAAAAAGTACAAAACAAGAAAATATTTCACACAGAAATCAAGACATAGGTACAAAATGGTCAAGGTAAGCCGTGGTTGCATGCCTGTATCCCATATGAGTGCGATGAACATGAATATAATGGCATGCAACCACGGCTTACCTTGACCATTTTGTACCTATGTCTTGATTTCTGTGTGAAATATGTATTTTCTTGTTTTGTACTTTTTAGATCACTTTTTGTTGTGGTCGGGTTTTAGTTTTTAAACTTTATATTTTTATTTAAACCATTTTGGAGTCACAGCTAAGTATTATATATTTAATAGGTACTAGTGAACCCCTTTCCAATGATACTAAACACGGTATGCGTATCTTACTTTATTTGGTAATCTTTCCTTTTTTTACAATAATTTGTGACAAATTACCACTAAATATTATATAAATTTGAAATGTACTAGTGAACCCCTTTCCAATGATACCAAACACGGTATGCTTGTCTTCATTTTTTTTTTTAATATTGGTTTTTTTTGTCTGCCAGAGGGCGCCACATTGGATTCGGTGATACGTCATATAGCCTATAACCAGCGGACTATCAAGACGCTTCTAACGATACCTCATTTGTTCAGTTCTGATAAGTAGTTTAGGAGCTATGAGCGTACAGATGAACATACATACATACATACATACATACATACATACATAGCCTGTCAAACTCATAACCCTCCTTTGGCTTTGCCGTAGTCGGGTAAGAAGGTGCCTAACGCTTGCGGCCGGCGGTCGGTCCATGGATGGGTGACCGTCCATTTCATACCGAAACCCCTCCGTGCCTTGGAAAGCACTAAAAGAACCCCCCCCCCCCCCCTCCTCGGCTCCTGCCGTCATTCGTAGATCTTGGACAGTCGTTAGGGGTAGTCAGTCAGAAAGTACGACAACCAGGGGGGGGCATGAGTTTGTGTGGCCCTGGGCTTTAATACTACTGGGAGCCCTGCTTAATGAATCAACTAATAGCCATTTTGTCAAAAAAAACTGTTTTCGCTAATTATTTTTAAGATAGCTTTCTATTTTATATTCATAATATTGTCCATTGCCTTCAATAGGGGCTGGGTTGGGGCTCTATGTATTTACGGCAGCGCTGCACCCCAAAAAACCCTTGGCCAGTAGACAAAATCCCTTTTCTGTTAGCGTTAACGCCAACGGAACAATCAAATTGTACCCTAAGCAGTTGACATACTTGCATCACGAGACATCGCGTAAGCAAACGTCTACTCCATACAATTTCATTTTCCGTTTGCGTTCACGCTAACAGAAAAAGGATTTTGTCTACAGGCCCTTGTAAGATGCACCCCTGCTGACAACCAGTCTTACGTATCGTATCGTGTTACCCAGTAACTGGGTTGGGGATAAGAGTCTGACAGACCCCTCCGCCCACCCCAGGGCGGAGGACATCCATGAGGATTTTCACCCCGTATCAAAAAAAAAAAAAAAAAAAGTCGGACAGGCAGTCGCTTCTTGTAAAACCGTCCGATTAGACTGAAAACCATAACATAGGTAAGTACTTAGTTGAGAAAAGGCTAGGCATGTGTTGATGACCTAATATACCTTAATTACCATATTTATTAACATAGGAATCCTACCAACTTCACAATAAAAACTAGGTGCTAATATAAACCTGATACCTTTGATTAAGTATATAATCAAAGCCTGATGCCTACATAACTCAAGCTAAATGGAACATTTCCCTTTAAAACCCTTACACCGTTCGGATCCAGTTGGCAATATGCTATGATTTACAGTCACGCGGCATATTTATTAGGCCAATAAAATTTGTCTTTAGCTCTCTTGAAGGTGCTTCTTCTCCATGTCGTAAATGTGTGGATTGTGTGTTGACGGGTAGGGTAAAACACCCAGTAGTCAGCCCCGCACCAGTACCTACTCAGTCTCTACAGACATTATTTCCTTATGAATAGTGTTGAAATTTGTTTACACCTTTAAAATAACGTTTTATCGAATCAGTGTCTCCTTATTGACTAATACGCATATTTACGAACCAATAGCATCTCAGGGTGATGAGCTACACTCGTTTATTTGCACTGCTGCCAAAGACATGACTAGATGCGGCGCCATCCTACTATTTTTTTCTTAAGGAAACGTGTTTTAGTTTTCGGCAAGTTTCTGTATGTTTTTGCTGTAATTTGTAGTAGATTGATATACTGTGTTACAATAAAATGTTTATTTTGTGATAAAATGAATTATTACATGCATTTTAATATGTAGAAATTAAGGTGGCCGACTACTGGGTTTTGATTTTTTAAGGTAGATCCAGTACTCAGCCATAAGCGGCTGACTACTAGATTTTTCGTGATTTTCTTAAATTTATTTGAAATTAACGGAGCGAATAGTCCTAATGTTGCTCAATAATCTGGATTTAACTGTTATAAGACAAAAAGTATATTTTACTAGTAGTCAGCCGCGTAAAAACGTACTTTCATTTCAGGGGCCGACCAATGGGTCTACAAATCCAGTTGTCAGTCACTAGTCTTGTTGCACAAAATAGTACCTTAAATCGTCTTTAATAAGGGTTAAAGTTAACACGGTTATTTCAGAATGAAATACATTTGTTTTGGAATTCCATCATGTTAAAAAGAACAATCCACTAAGTCCACTAACACAAATAAGAGTAATTAACAAGCTATGGTGTCGAATAGAAATGTGATGAAGATTAGAGAAAGCAGCCGAGTTTTTGTAGTCCCGCGAGAAACTCTACACGATCGACTAGGTTTATTTAAGACTCCCAGAAATACCCTGTAAAATAGGACCTGACTCAGAGCCGACCAAAGAAGAAACTGCTTTGAAAGAATGGTGCATAGCGTTAGGGTTAGCGTCGAGCCGCTGTAACTGAAGAAGGTATTCGGAAGTGGTTTGCCGAACTAATTCAGCATTAAAAACTTTTTATATTTTTTTCGATCCCACAATCCCTTAAGATCTGCAGGGTCTTTAACCAGTGCGTCCTCCCCGTAATGACCTATGGAGTTGAAAAGTGGACACTAATCGTGGGTCTGGTCCACAAATTCAAGGCTGCTTTACGTGCTATTGAGAGAACGATGCTCGGGGTTTCTATGGTGGATAGAAAAACATTGCGCGTCGTATCAGCACGCTAAAATGGAAGTGGGCCTGCCATGTGTACAGACAGACGGACAGACAGTAGATGGAGCAGACATGCTTTAGAGATTGCGTCTAGGCAAGCGTAGTATGGGACACCCTGCGGCACGATGGGCTAACATTTGAAGACTGGCAGCGGATGGATGTGATGGATGTGGATAAGTGAGAGGCTGACTACAGGGTAAGAAATGGCTGACTTGTGGAGAAATGAGGCTGACTACTGGTGAAAAGTGCTACAATTTATTTAATGTCGATTTTTTATATTATTCTATTATAAATTTAATATTTTGTTGATATCTTTCGTAAATTTAATTAACAACCTTTCTCAAAATAATTATTGTTTATATTCATAGTGTTTAATATTTAAAATACAGTTGAATCAAATTTTAGTTCTCACTAAAAGGCTGACTACTGGGTGTTTTACCCTAGTAGTAAAATGTTAGGTACTATTTACATTGTGAAATTGGAATATATACTACACTTCCGGATTCAAAAATTAAGCTACCGGAGAGTATAGATGCTTAAAGGAAAGGGTCAGTCTAGGTATTCATCAAAACTTTTTATTATAAGACTAGCTTTTGCCCGCGACTTCGTCCGCGTGAATGTCGGTTATCGCGGATGCAGACTAAATCGCGGATTACAAAGTAGTCTATGTCCTTTCCCAGGGTATATAAGCTAGTTTCTAACCAAATTTCATGAAAATCTGTTCAGCCGTTTTATGAAAGCGTAACAGACAAGAGTTACTTTCGCATTTATAATATTAGTATGGAAGTATGGATAAAGTATGGATCAACACTGAAATTACGAGAAAAAGAACAGCTGTTCCAAACATTTGGTAGACTTTTGAGAACAATGAAACAGCTGATATTTTATCATGAAATAACTTGCATCTTATGTAGACTGTATGCCTAACGTATACAATCATTAAACATACAGAATTTAAATTTTATTTATTCCAATAACTATGGTGTAATTAAAAAATAATACACTATAAGTACAATTAACTAAAAATATATATTTCCTAATTTTACTAGATAACAACAGCACATTTAAACTTCATTAACAAGCTTAAACCTCTGATGTTGAGGTTCAGGTATAATGTTGTAGTATTTCTTCAATATGGTCTGTTGTTCTCGGCCTCCATAGATTCTCTGTACCCATGTGTGATCCCATTTAGGGTCAAACTTCTCACAGGTCACTACCACTTTTCCAGCTTCCATAGCAAAAAGAGTTCCGTTACGGCCAAAACCAACCTGAAAATATTTTTATATAAATATATTTCTTTTTTAATTATAACTGTAACACAGCCAAATAAACGTGGAACTTGTGCTCTGACGTCCCGTTGAGAATAAACTGAAATAATTAGCTAAAATGTTTATTTACTTTTACCTCTGCAACATGACTCCTTCACAAGGCGATGTATTTATACAACAAGAAAATGTATCTTGTCTTATGTACAAATTAACGTATACTCACATTCAATCCAGGGTGGAATCTTGGTGTCCTCTGAGTGGCTAACATATGACCAGCCTGAACAAAGTGACCATCTTGCACCTTCCACCCTCTACGCTTTGGCTTTACCTTGCAGTTTGTGTTGGATGTACTACCACCTGTCTTTTTACTGGCGTAGCGGACAAATTCTGAAATTTATATTGTTCATTCAATAATAACATAACCTCAAATTGTTGCTTCAATTATTCTTACCTTTGATGACTGATGTTGCTTTGCTTGTGTTTAGCAAAAAAATAAGTGACATTTCGGCTATCGTATAGTACAATCTCGGCTTTAATTAACACTTCAAACTCTTTTCATAATTCCCAAATTCCCATCAGACCAAGAAGCTGCCGAAGATGACATGACAGCCCAATGACAGCAAATGAGCAAAATTGTGATCTGTCTGTCAGAGTCACTGTCACACCTTTGTGTCAAAGTTAGAGATATAGCGTATTTACCCACTAGAACTGATCCGAAGATTAGGTTTTTTCCGAAAGTAAACGGCACCTTTTCCAATTTTAATCTTTTAACCGCCGGACTTCATATCAGTTGTCGTGCCTCCAGCATCCGGCACAGTGAATGATGGTCCAAGATCCCATGGCCGCAAGACCTTACTTATTTTCTTATGGACAGAATATTTACAATAGAGTAGTATTCGTGTGTACAGTGAACGTATACATACCTGCTAGCTTGGGCCGACGGCCAATTCTCAGGTACCAGGAGCTACAGTACGTAAAAATTGTACTCACTTTACTTACAGTCTGAGACTTGATTTTTATATATATGATATTTAGCTGCCAAACAAATCCTAGGGGCCAAACATTCCCTAAGCGTATTTAAAAAGAGTGTGCTCTTGCATACGCCCGGGCTCGGGAAAGCTCAGGACGTTATGTGAGACTGAGACTCCTGGGAAGAGGACACAGACCCACTCACTGAAAACACAGGGGAGACCCTCATCGCCGTGGAAGGAGCGCCCCAGGATCACTTTATTATTCTACTGAGGCGCTCGGCGGAATGATGTTCGACCAGTGTAGGGTACCCCGGGGTTCACGGGGCTCTCTCACCCAGGAGGGCCAATTTTGGATGCCTGGGTCCCCCGACCCAGAAACCCAGACCACTATGGCGGGGGTCGACTCCCTTCCAGCTATCTGGTGCAGGTACTTACCGAAACAGCCATGTCCGGTAAGCACCTGCACAAGACGAAATGTTAAAGCCCTATGTCGTCGGGAGAGCCAGCGGTCGAGATGAGGGCGAATTGCCGCCACACCCACAGTCATTTCGCCGGCCACAGGAGACTCCAGCTCATTAGCCCATTTGCGAACGAGAGCACTGTGACTAACTGCCTTTGTCCGTTGTACCTCCTCCATTCTGGGGCGCTCACCCCTGGCCCTCAACTCTGCACGGTGCCTATACACATCTGCCAATACTTCAGCTTGAAGTGACCACGGCGGGTCGCCGGCGAGCAGAGTATACGCCGTCCACGACACCGTGCGATAGCCCCGGATGGCTCTCACAACCCAACCACCCACCTACTAACCTACCCACCTACCTACCCTACCCGGTAGGGTAGGTAGGTGGGTAGGTAGGTGTAGGTAAGGTAGTGTATGGTAATACACTACCTTACCTACACTACACTACCTAATTTCACGCAAAATACACCTTAGGGGTGACGACAAAATATCAAGTCGTAATCTTTGCATCCCGGTGACACATTTTGAATTTTCAGCTTTATTTAAGCTAGACTAAGCTCCGTCTAATGTTTAGACTTATTTTGATTGACCTAAACGCGTGGAAATTTGTTATTTCATACAAACCTTTTTTTATTTAAATTTTTATTTGAAAACCTCGACTTACCCTAGGTTTTACTTCAAAAACAGCTGTACTTAGTATATCAATAGTTACCTACCTGCCATACCCGTACTCTGCATCGCGTTTCGCGAACCAAACTGCCGCAGCGTAGTGAAAATTTTACATTTTCCAATTTAAAAAATACAGTTTCTCGAAGATAATTCAAAATTTTTGTTCAGTACCTACCTATTTTAGTTTATTTTACCGTTCCATATCTCGCGCCGCCGCCGCCGAGACGCGTCTTTTGACACCTCGCACGTGCGGATCACTGCTGTGAAACTTCAAAAAATTGTTAATTTTTAATTCCGGCACTTGTAAAATTTCACGCAAAATACACCTTGTGACGACAAAACATCAAATCGTATTATCTTTGCATCGACGATCGATCTATGGTAGAATGGATTAGTCGACGTCGATAGATCTAGTTGATTATTATTAGTGATGAATTTATAGCCGGAGTTAATCGATCAACGTCTACCGATGCCATCGAACGGCAATAGATCGATTAGTTAGTCGAACGGTATCCTGCGATCGGCCAAAGCCAAAAGCTACCACACCAATCGATCAACGTCGATCGATGTCGACCGATGGCATCGATCGAATATTATATTTGTAGTTGTCAAACTCAAAAATGGCAACCCTTATTTGACAGTAATGACTTATGACAGCTTCAAGCTTGATTGTTTGCTATCGATTGATGGTTGAACGATTGCTAAATTTGCAAAATAAAAGCAATATTTTTAAACCAATTAAAGTACAATTTGGTCAGTGGGTCGTCATAGGGGCGAATTTTTACCGCTTATTGCTGATAAACTGATAAATTCATAATTTTAGAACAATGTCATCTGACCCACTAAATATAGCTAGGCGTAAGCTAAACGAAGTGCTTGGTGAGAAATCCACAAAATATTTCAGTCACATGAAACAATGGTTTCGGATGAAATTAACTAAAGAAGAGTTTGATGCAGAAGCTCGAAAACTACTATCTTCGGACCAAGTGCACTACCACAATGAGTTTTTACTCGCGTTATTGAATAAAGTGGAGGGATTAGCCGAAGCGTCCATAACCATCGCTCAAGAAAAAGCTAGTTCACATAATAGGAACAGCAGGAGGCATAAAAGAAGTTCGCGGACGTCTGAAAAATCTAACTTCGAGCCTGTTGATTTGTTGGAGTATTTGCCACCTAATTCTCCACCAGGAGCTGGCAGTGATGGTGTGAAATATGCTGCTCAGGTAATATTAAAACCATATATTATGTTTTATTGAATGCGATAACAATGTTAAATTATAAAACAAGCAAATATTCATTTAATTTCATTGCTTTTCTGAAATGCAAGTGATTTTTTGCAGGAAATATTCTTACCAGATCATGCACTAGTTGTGGGCCGCTTTATGCTGGCAGCATGGGAGACAGGACTTGAAGGTGCTGATGACGATGCTGCTGATGCGATTGTTGTTGCTGTTCAACATTTCCTAAAGAATATTATCACTGCTGTAGTATCCCAAAGGAAAGGCTACAAGATACATAACACAAACTTCATGTATGATGTAGGTACAGATGTGCCCAACATGTGGTTAAGGAACACTGCAAAACTTTATGACCCACAAAGAGAAGGGCGGGTTAGTGTGGATGAAGGAATGACTGATTTGCTGGGACCGAGATGTCCACCAACAATCGATGAGATGGAACATTCGGCAGCTTTTGAAATTGCATGCAGGTGAGAACCACACATAATTATTTATTTTACTGCATTTTAAGGTGTTTTCAATCAATTAACTAGGTATAGAATAATAATATTTAACCCCAGAATTAAAAAAATGTGGCTTATTTTCTGTACTCAAATGTTTAGTTGTTGTATTTGAACCTGGATGGATGCTGCCACATGAGACAACATCCATCTCAAGAGGAATAGAACTTAATTCCTTTTTTTTTTAATTTTAATGAATTTAGTTTAACCTTTAAGTACCAATGTGCACTTTTTGTAACGTTAGTACCGACGTGAGGCCTAAGAGGCCGCATATATTATTTAGTGTTATTTTAAGAAAGTGATGATTTTAAATATCTGTTGTTGCATTATGATAAAATATAAAGGGTTTAAAGAAAAATTAAGTATAGAAAGAAAATCAACATGATTAAACTTTTAAATGTAAGAGTACAATAATATTTGGCTTAAATTTTGGGGAAAACCCAGACTATTTGATATAAAAAATCAAAACACTAAGAATATTTCTATCATTATAACAAAAAATAGTATTTCTTACTAACAACTAATACATATAACTATCAGAAAAAAAATATAGTAGGTACATAAACCCCCTGAAAAAAAAAATGTCCACGGTCCAACTACACCTTAAATTCTAGGCAAAGTCTGGGCACACTTGTTTCGCGCACTGTAAAAAAACGTGTTTTTTACACGAATAGCATCTATTGATTGCTGTAAATCTGTCGGTAGTAAATTACATTTAATACCTGAAATCCTTTGTATGTCTATAGTTCACAATATCTGTAATAAAACAGACTATTGTAACAAAAAAAAAAACAAAAAACTTACGTTAGTACCGACGTGAAGCCTGAGAGACCGCGTCGGAATTTCAAATCGTAATTACTTACGAAATGCGCACTCGACGATACCACTTCCTGCTTCGACGTCAACGTGGGTACTATCCTTGCAGCTACTTAAAAGCAGAGATCGGTATTGCGTGAGAAAAGGGGTAAACTAGCAAATCAGGTGCCTGCCGGGGCCTCTCAGACCGCACGTCTGTACTTAAAGGTTAATCATAAAATGTTTTAATGATTTTATTTAAGTTTTATAATTTTATTTCCAGTGCACACACTGAACCAAATGATGACAAACTGACTATAGATGAGTTTTACAACACACTGCTGACTCACAAAAATGTTATAGCCTGCCATTCCGTGTATGCAGTAAATATGGAAAGATTAGCTGCTATGTTAAACCATCCTAGTTTGTAAGACATGAAAAATAATTTTAATTCTCATATACATATAAATGTAAGTATTTAGGCACTATTCCTGTATAGGTGGTTAATAAATATTGTATAATCTTAGTTTAATAGTCATTTATTCAAATATAATAAAATAATAACAAAACAATAACAGATGCAATTATTACCTTAGACATTACTAAATAAAGACAAATAAACTATAGTACCTAAATAATTTGTCTTTATTGAAGGACATTTTAATGTCAACTAAACAGGGACATTGAAATAGGTAGAAAATCATATTTTATACAAATATCTCTGAGCTTTCTGTGTCAGGTGGGAAGTGTGATAAAATTTATGGCAGTGTGATAAAGTGTAAGTCCATTTTTCATTTAGACTTAGACGCATTTATATTTACGCCTCAGATTGAGATATTAAAGGAGATGCGCTAGGCTCCGAAGGTGATTGTATAATGACACGAGGAATACTCCTGCTGGATTGAGGAGTTCTCTGAGGACTTGGACTTGCTGGTATCTGTTCCATTTCATGGGCTTCTGGTTCCTCTACATCGGGGCTCACTGCCCCAAGAAAATGACGCTTTTTCCACGCGAAAACGCCGAGGATTGCTAACAAAGCGATGATCCCGATTGCTCCGAAAGTTATGCCCGTTGCTGATGCTGTCGACATGGCATACAATCCTGAATAAAGTGGCAAATTTTGTATTGTTAGCTAAATTACGGAGGGGAGACATGAGATGTACTACATGCCTTTAGCCTGAATTATTTTTTGAATATTAACAAGTCGATAACATTTTTTAAATTGGTCATGAAATTAAGGTAGTCCAGTAAAAACTATGATACATACTAACTATGTTATTATCATAGATAGATCGTAAACAAAAATAATGTTCGTGAAGATATTTAGTTGGGTATATGAAATTCATCAACAGATGGTTAATAAAAACGAGGATGAATTGATTTATCATAAAATTGCGACCTACCTTCAACATCAAATTGAATTAAGTCGATATGCTCCTGTCCATCATCAAGGCCAGCCCCGCAGGTCCAAGAACCGACATCCTCATACTTCACTTTTCGAATGGTCACAGCACAGTCTCCACGATCTAAACTTTTGTTGCTCGGAAAATAATATCTTCCCAAGATCGGACTGAAACCAAATATAATTACGAATGATAGAAAAAATACACACACTTACTTGAGCTCAGCATTTACCCAGGACATTATAGGGATATAGGCAAAGCAAAGATCACTTAAAAAACCGGACAAGTGCGAATCGGACTCGCTTGCCGAGGGTTCCGTACAAGTTTGTAGGTGCATATACTTAATATTATAAATGAGAAAGTAACTTTGTCTGTTACGCTTCCACAATGAAACGGCTGAACCGATTTTGATGAAATTTGGTATGAAAATAGCTTGAACCCTGGGAAAGCACATAGGGTACTTTTTAATCCGGGACTTCGTCTGTATCCACGATAACCGACATTCACGCGGACCAAATCGCGGACTAAAGATCGTTATAAATATAAATAACGAATATATTTTTATGATTTAATAACAAATGTATAGTTTTCAGACTTTTCCCTGTATTTATAGTATGAGACGATATTTCAATTTCATAGTTTTAGGCCAACGGAAAGTACCCTATAAATTTTTGATTCCCTTGAGAGTGTCGACATAATCGGCCGTATCTTTTTTCACGCTAACTTAGAAGTTTGATTATTCACAGCTTCAAGGGACCCTGAACCTAAGTATATGGTTTTAATTAAAACTCAATACCTCCACGCGTTCCCGAGATAAAGGGTCTTGACAGACAGACAGGTGATCCTATAAGGGTTCCGTTTTTAGGGTTCTGTACCTCAAAAGGAAAAAACGGAACCCTTATAGGATCACTGTTGTCCGTCTGTCTGTCTGTCTATCTGTCTGTCTGTTTGTCAAGACCCTTTATCTCGGGGACGCGTAGAGGTATCGAGTTAACATTAAAACCATATACTTAGGTCCACAGTCCCTTAAAGCTGTGAAAAAATCAATTTTCTAAGATGAGGTGAAAAAATGATACGGCCGTTTATGTCGCTAAAAACGTACATTTCGACACTCAAGAGAATCAAAATTTATAGGGTACTTTCTGATTCTGTTGACCTAGAACTATAAAATTTGGCAAGCCATATCGTCTAATCGGAAAACTATACATTTGTTATTACCTAAATCATAAAAAAAATATATGCTTTATTTATAAAGAGTTTTTGTCCGCGATTTGGTCCGTGTGAATGTCGGTTATCGCGGATGCAAACGAAGTCCCGGATTAAAAAGCACCCTATGTGCTTTCCCAGGGTTTAAGCTATTTTCATACCAAATTTTATCAAAATCGGTTCAGCCGTTTCATAGTGGAAACGTAACAGACAGAATTACTTTCTCATTTGTAATATTAGTAGGGAAGTATGGATATGGTACCTACAAATTTTTACGGAACCCTCGGTGAGCGGGTCCGACTCGCACTTGTCCAAGTTTTTCTTTTTGATGTACGGAACCCTAAAAATACAACTCATCGTCATTGTTACGATGTAGAAAGCTGTTCAAACATCGACGCATTTATTATTCAGACAAAAAAGGGTTCAGTTCTATGCTACTTTTTGGGTCGAGCCTTACTAAAGCCAAAAAATATAATAATTTTTAATAATGTTAAATATCTTATTAATCTTCTGTGCGTGTGTATGAAAGTGAACTCCTCCTAAACGGCTGGACCGATTTTGATGATTTTTTTAATATGTGTTCCAGTGGATTCGAGAATGGTTTAGATTCACAATTGGGCCCTGTAGGTGGCGCTGCAATCGAGTTGTAGGACTTTTTTATTTTAAGGGCAGGACAACGTCTGCCAGGCCCCCTCTAGTACTTATATAAAAATCATCTTTGCGTGTGTATGAAAGTGAATTCCTCCTAAACGACTAGACCGAGTTTAATGATATGTTTTGTGTCTGTTCCAGTGGATTCCAGAATGGTTTAGATTCACAATTAGACCCGGTAGGTGGCGCTGCAGTCGAGTTGGGGTAGGTAGGTAGATAGGGACAGGTCAACGTCTGTCGGTCGTCTGTCAGCTAGTAATAATAAAAAATTGTCAGCCTAAATGTAGTCCACATTGAATAAATAAAAATAATTACGTACTTACTTCGTGCTAGTTACACCAGAATTGATGCTAAATGGTTGACCGTTGGGTGGCTCAAATCTGCAGTAACTTAACGGCACCAATCCTTTCGTAGTCGTGCAGGCTAACGTCATAGGCTTGCCATGGACTGCAGTGATATTCTGCACGACTGCTGCCACTTGCCTCACCACCCTAACTTGGATGGACTGCATTATTTCGACGCCAGTGGTCTGCGTGCCAATGTGGCAGCGCCATACTCCCGTATCATTTGTAGTAGCTTTAACTTTAATGGCGCAATGACCAGCGTTAAGGGTGGTGCCTGAAAACCTAACAGTTAATTTTAAGTTTTGTATGGAAAGATAATAAAGGTCACTCACTTATCAACCACGACCAGCACCGCCTCGCTTCGTGCGGTTGAGATTCTTGTTTTTATATCTACTATTGAACTTCCATTAAGATAATTGTACAGTCATGAGCATAGATACATTATATTTATGCAAAATTCAATAAAATACGACCTGTTTCTTAAAATATAAGTAGTATGATTTTAAAAATACTATATTCTAACACCATACATTTTAAATCAATAGGCACCTACTTATGAAGAAATCGGTTTTATATTTTGCGTTCATGTAACATTTGTGCTCGTGACTGTATTTATATGTAGCATCTACATTTAGCTACATCGCATTGGAAGAGCAATAAAAAAAATAACAAATTTTAATTGCCTGACAGATAACGAAAAGCCTAATTTTATAGACCGTACAGGCCCGATCGTGACATAAAACCGGTTAAAACCTAGTAGATAAGAAGTGGGCCAGAATATTAAACTATGTTTTATTATAGAACTATCTAGAGTAAAATGTTGCTTCTAGGTATACCTTACTATACAATCCATGACATCACAATAGTGTTAACATCATCAAAAGTTGTCATGATTGATTGATTGATTGATTGGTTGTCGTGTTGTTGTGAGGTTGTTGTTGGCTACTCAATGTCGAATAATGGTAGGCCTAATGAGATGACGAAAAAAATATATTTGTAAGAGTGATATAATTATATTAAGTGTTTTTACTTATTACTAGCTTCTACCTAAGACTTCGTCTGCGTGGAAGTCAAATAATTATACCTTAAAACAATAATATTAATATCTTATGGTAACCTTCCATCAGTTTTTTTTTTCGAATTGGACCAGTACTTCCATCTATTCCTCCTACATCCAAACTTCTTTACCTATATAATATATATTTTTTTTTGTTATAACTTTAATAATATTTTATGTAAGAAATACCGTTAACATGTACCAAACTATAATGACTTTGTGTGACAATAAATGCTTTTTATTTTATTAAAAATTGACCCCAGAACTTTAGGTCTCTGCTCATTGGAGCCGCTGCTAAACTCAACCAAGGAACGAAAGTTTTAAATTAATTGTTCACTATTTTCCACTAATCATTATTGTTATGCACTATAATATGATGTCAAAATAAACTTACGAATATCGCTTCCCAGTAGGATGTATAAATCCACAGTAAGCCATAGGCATATCTGTCTTACATTCTATATTAATCCGCTCATTTTCTAGCGCCAAAATCGTTTCCACACCATCCACATAAAACACCCTGAAAGCTATCAAAATAAACTTGGAAAACAAATTAGCAATTCATATCATCACAATTTCAAATTAATTATTGTATCACACCTGACATTACCTTGTGTTATTAATGGATAATCCACTGTAACTAATATCAAAAATACGAATAATAAATTGTGTTTACACATTTTAAACTGACACCACAGTGAACTGAGTTGACGACTAATTATTGCAAAGTGTACCGATCCATTACAAAATCAGCTACCCTCAACGCTGTGATAATTGCATGTCATAGGTCGATGTTTACAGTTGCACTGGCGATAACTCCTGACAAATATTTAATGAATATAATTAATCTAAGCTTTAATTACTCAAGTATAGGTATTATCAGTCACTATGTGTTGAATCGCGTGCTCCCTTTGCCTTATTGACTGTCGGCGACGTATCGCACCTTCATTTCGAAACCGTTACTAAACGAAATTTTCGCGAAATTGAATATTAACGCAATCTGATTTATAAATAATTAAATTAGACTCACACCTTAAAAAGAAACCAGAATGAAGGTGCGGTATGTTTATGATAACACCATACTGTTGTTATTTATGTTAATTTCGGCATTCATCGGTCATAATGTAGGCTGTAAAATTATGTATTCGATTATCTTGTTTCTTTTTAAATAAGGAACCCAACAACCAAAGGTTTAGGTGATACGAATGGTAATTTATGTTACTGTGTGATAGATTAATATACGACAGCGACACGTATTGTTTACTTCAAAATATCTTAGGAAACGACATACCCTTTTGTGTGAACTGATTGTCTTATTACATTAGTACCTTGTTTGTGCGACAGAGATATTTTGTAAGTACTTATTTATTATACGGCTGTATTGGTACTGTTTCATCAAGTATAGTGAGTTTATGGTATGCTTTCAGTTTACAATATTTCACACAGCAACAGCTGTGATTAGTACAGATCAGTGCAATTTAACATAATATAAAACTTTTTTCAATTAAGATAAACATCGCTATAAAAAATAACAAAATAAACAAGATCTCGGGAATATTTTATTACAAGTAGGTATGTACTATTTATAATTTCAAAATAATTAAGTATTTTACAAAAAAAAATAACCATCATTTCCTCCTATTTCTATTATGTCTGCTTCTTTCTGGTTTCTTCTCGTTTGTAAGTTCCTCTTGAAGTTTTTTTAGCATCTGCGGTGTGATCAGACCCTGTAAATAAATTAGACATAGTTCATAATTGTTGAAGCCAAAAGTTTGGGCAGACTGGCCCAAAACTAAACCATTGTTTTCTTCACCAATCTGTCCAAATTTCTGGCTGTGCCGAGAACATCAATGATACGCGAGTGGTACATGGAATTAAAATCAAATAAAAATAATATTATATATGGTTTCAATTTCTGTTAGAGTTGTCTGCACTGGTAGAAAATGCCTATGGCATTAAGTCCGCCTCTGTACATTGTGCTTGAAGTGTTAATATATAAATAAAAATGAAAACTACATAATTTGTCCAATAATTAATGACACAGGCATATTGTTTTACAATCCGAAACTGTCATCCTGTTCTAGCAAGAACGCAAACGACCGATTTTACTCGGTAGACGATATTTTTACTTACGTTTTTTTGTGATTTAAGGCGTGGAGTATCTCAATATTCTCAAAATTTTATTTCTTAAATAGGCGAGTATGACGAAATGCAATGAAAATATCCAACGCAAAAATACAGTGGACAGAGAAGAGTTTAAAGAAATAAAATAACAGAATTTCTATTCTGTTATTTTATTTCTTTAATTGGGAATGTCAAATTATTTTTCTGTTCTCAGAAAAATAATTTGACATTCCCAATTAAAAATGTGGTTTTTTTTTTTTTTTTGTTAGCCTGTTCTGTCCCACTCCTGGGCAAAGGCTTCCCTCCATGCCTTCCATCTTTCCCGATTCTTTGCTTCCTCCCACCAGTTTTGGAGGAATCCGTCCAGGAAATTGTTTCACAAAAATAAACTTTAGCGTCGAATATCTTTGTATTTTCAGCGATAGCCACATTTCTTTTTTAAGAATCCAATAGTACTAGCATTTTTTTTTAAACTAACTAGACAAATATATAATAGGGTATTACACCCATTTTTGAAAAGTGTCTCAATGAAATTCTGTAGTGCTAATATGCCACCAAAAAAAACACAAAATTTTTATTCAATCTATAAGTGCCATAAAAATGCATCTAAACTCTAAATTTTCAAATTTCGCGCGTAGTTCAACGAAAACGTCTCTTACTGGACGCCATATTCCTCAAAATAAATATATTCCTCAACGTAAATGACGTCAGTTCGTTTTGTATCAAATGAGCTCATATTAAATATGATAATTGTATATCATTTAAAAATAATTAAAAGTATATTTTGTAATAGGTGTAATAATGAAAAAAATACGTTGGTTATGAAAATAATAAAAGTACAAAGGCTATATTACGCCAATCGGTTGACTGACATTTGTAAATTTTTTGTTTACACAGCCGTATGGCGTAATAACATGGCCGCTACTATTTCAAGGTGTTTTATAACAGATTAAAAATACTGAAAACTTTAAATTGAATTTAAATATTTGTTTTGTTATTTTATGAACGAAAACTTACATTTTCCGACTGCTTTATGCCTAAACTGTCTCAATAAAATATTTATAGATTTTCTCTCATATAGAGTAAAATACCCTATTTAATTGTGTATTTCAGAATAATCTAAAGAAAACCCGTTATGTTCCCATTTGCAAATTTATCACATCGCATCGTCAACACAAATATTCTCTCAATTTTCAGCCTCATTTACGCAATTGTGTGAGTGCAGTTGTAGCGTTTAAAATCGTAGGCAGTCCACGCCTTAAATGGGATATTGGCATCAAAGTATTGGAAGAAGCTTATAATGAAAGTGCAAAAAAACAAAACTGTTTCGTCTTTTCGATAAAATACAGCATTCCCTGCTGTATTTTATCGATTGCATGTCATATTATGTTCTACTAGCTAGTTCGCATGGGCCTATAGCCTTCGTCGATAAATGGACTATCGAACACAAAAATATTTTTTCAATTCGAACCAGTGAATCCTGAGATTAGCGCGTTCAACCAAACAAACAAACAAACTCTTCAGTTTTATAACATTAGTACAGTTATGTTCTATTGGCACAGACATTTAATGATCGTTTGCGTTCCCGCTAAGGAAGGATATCCTTTAATTTTGCTTACCTTAGCAACAAGCATGTCTGAAAGTTTAGTCTTAGAGTCATCACCTTTGGCCTTCGTTTGCAAACCACCACGGCTCGCTCTCTTGAGGCTTATCGCTTGCATATGTGGATCGTCACGGAGTACTTGCTCTGAGTTTCTTAACAACCTGAAGAATGATATTTTTTTTTTGTTTAGAATCGTTGCCCCACACTAGGAATTTCTTCTGTATAGTGGGTGCGTTCACAAACAAACAACTAAAATACAAACATTTAGGTATTCCGTGCGGGAATAGATCCCGCGAAACGCAGCCCAGAAGCCAATCGATTAGCCACTGCGCACATCATGTCGTCGAAAAATGGAAAAGATTTCTTTCTTTTTGTATCTCAAAATATTTTTTTATTAAAATTAATAAAAATAATAATATGTAATAATATGTGGGGACATTTCACACATTTCATATTAAAAAGTTAAAACAAGAAGTTAGAAAATATAATAGGTACATTTTGAAATATAATTATTATTATTAATTCATTTCAAGTCTTTTCTAAAGTTTCTAGCAGGTTTTTTATAAGGTACTCTTACTTGAGTACATACTCCTCTTTTTACCTGGTAATTTGGAATATTCCCTGCTGGATCATAGCGTCTAACTCAACTTCCATATTGCGCACCTGCGCCACGTCCGGGAACATATCAGGAAATCGGTAACTGTGAAAAACGTGAAAGGGGAAAATTATCAACTACTACTATTATCATCCTAACTAATATTATAAATGCGAAAGTAACTCTGTCTGTCTGTCTGTCTGTCTTTTCTTCACGCCTAAACTACTGAACCGATTTGTGTAAAATTTGGTACAGGGTAAGTGTGAACCCCAACAAAGGACATAGGCTACTTTTTATTCGACTTCGACTTCGTCTGCGTCCGCGGTAACCGACATATACGCGGACGAAGTCGCGGGCAAAAGCTAGTCAGTTCATATGTGTACACTCAACCTAAGATAATCACTCAGGAAGATTAGCTAGCGATTTTCGTCCTTAAAAGTTCAAAAATAACATAAAGCACTAATAGCACTTTTAAATGAAATCCTGTATTCCTGTTAAGTCTAAGTAACCTTAGAAAATATTAGTCTTTAAGAATATGTAAAAAGCTTCATACAAAATTATAAATTGATAAATGTTTATTCTGTAAGAGACTTTAGCTGATTTCCTACCATGATTAAAATGTGGATAACATGGTTAAATTTTGCACGTCTTACAAGTACATAATTGTACAAAGATTTAACAATAATCTCAACATGTAATTGTAATACCTTAATTTATGCAAATAAAGTGTTTTATTCTAATTGCTGGTCCGGCTCCATAGGACATAATCTAGTGTAGACAAAATCAAACTGATTGCTAATTCAAATGACTAAATCTAATACTACATATAATATACATACTATTCTTTATTGTACTTAATAGATTACTCTGGCTCACACACTATTCATTGTTTGTTAGAATAGAAGAAGTAGTCGTCTACTGTATAATTAATTGTAAATATGTGAACACTGTGTGTCTATGTACATAACTTAGCTGTCATTTCTTAACTTGTGATACTTTGTACATACCATAATATAGTGATTTTTATACAAGACTAGCTGACCCGACAGACGTTGTCCTGTCCCGATCTACCTACTTACCTGCCTATTTACCTACACCTACCCTACACCTACCCTACACCTACCCTACACCTACCCTACACCTACCCTACACCTACCCTACACCTACCCTACACCTACCCTACACCTACCCTACACCTACCCTACACCTACCCTACACCTACCCTACACCTACCCTACACCTACCACTACCTAAGTGCAAAATTGACTCTTTGACGTTAGGAACATACCTACATTGTTTAAACAACAGTGACTGCTTGTAATTCAATATGAACTTTATGAAAAAGCAATAAAGCTCGTTTTAGTTAGAAAACGTTTGTATGGGAAAAAGAAAAGGGCTGTTTTTAGGGTTTTTCCGGCAATTATTCGAATTTTTCTCGCCGTAAAAACCATCTTTGAACTTCAACGAACATTTTAAAAAAAGAATTGGCCAAATTGGTCCAGGCGTTGTTGAGTTATGCGCTTACCAACACATTTTGCGATTCATTTTTATATTATAGAAGATACATCGTATTCACATAACATAATCATTCTTGTAAATGAAAATATTGTAAACACCCTTTTTTTAAAAGAGCATGTATGGAGTTTCTTGCCCATTCTTCTCCATACGAACGAAACTACCATTTGGAATGGGCAACTAGATTCAAATTTTACAATATGACGATCAAAAGTGCCTTTTAATGGTCTAATTGAAATAAATGATTTGACTTTGAATTAAATGCTACAAACCTCAACCATAAATAAAGCTCAAGGACATCAAACACGGACTCCAGGTGCACCAAGTCCATGATAGTCTTGGGATAAGGCAGCGGCCACTCCACAGCGGTGCACAACCAATGCTTACTTATAGGTTCGTTGCGACTGTATTGTCGCACCATCTGAGAATGTGAAAACATCGAAGTCAATAATTTGGAAGTCACTTGTGAGTTGCACAGCAGAAATTATTCACTGCAGGATCTTTTTCAGCTGACCATAATATTAAATTACTAATTATGTACAAACCTTAAGGAATGTAGCACAAACAAAGGGTAACTTGTTATTGATAGGCGCACAACAGAACACGTAACGAGCACGTAACGGTAAAGGCACATGTTGTATCATTTCCGCTAGGAACTTGAAAGCCTCCGTGTTGCACATGAAGTATAATGAGATATCCACGGTGCATAGGTGGACGAATATGTCCTGAAAAAAAGAACGTTATAGTTGTATATGTTACGGCTAAACTCGAAGTGCGGCAACACCTAGTTTTAACCGGTTAGAACTAGATGTAGCCGGTAGCAGTTGGTTAAACTTTGGTGTATCCTGCCAGCTCGGGATTTGGGGCACCAAACCATTAAGCAGAAGAAGACGGTTGACGTCAAGTCGACGGCGCCCCTGTGCGCGGGGCTCCTATTTCTATCTACAGGGTATAAGGCCTCTGCCTCGAATCTTGCGGGCAGTGGAGTGGCGGCGGCGGTGGCGCGTAATAATTCAAAATCGACCTTATTTCGAATAATTCAAAATCGACCTTATTTCAATTGTGATAGGGTAAATTTTGTATTATTCAAATAAGGCGAATATTTGCACAAATACGCCATTTGAAGTGCCTGCATTAAAGGCACATTCACATATGAATATTTGCCCGATCCGATACTGTATCAAGCTCCGTATCTAGTTATGGACGACTACTCCGTACCATACCTGTCGTATCCTCAACAAAAACTATCGGCAAACTGTCCCGGATCCGTATTTTTACCAGATAGGCGATCATGCTACGCGTCGGCGATACGGATACGGTGATCGGATCGGGCAAATCATCATAATTATGTGGATCCGCCTTTACGAACTGTTGTAGCTGACTTCAAAGTCAAAGCATTTATTTCAATTAAACCATTTACAGGCACTTTTGAATTGTCAAAGAGTCAGTTAGTCAGAAAAATGAAGCTAGTTGCTCGTTCCAAAACGTAGCGTAGGTCTCTATGGAGAAGAACGAGCAAGAAACTTCACTGACACTCTTTTAAATCAAGTTTTTGCAAAATGCAGAAAGCAACGTGAATAATGATTACATTATTCACGTTGCTTCTATATGTGAAAACAATGCAGGTAAAGACCAATACAATGCATTAAAAAAAAGAATCAAGATAAAAAGATAAAAGCCATGGCAGTTAAGAGTTGACCAATCTCTACTGACAGCGCCCGCTTACCCAGCATAGCTAGGGTGAGCTCTTAATTTCCAAAAACCACCACAAAAAAAACCTGCCCATTATAATTACATCAACTTACCATTAAACTACTAAGACTGGCATGAGGTAGATGATAAGCGTACAATTCCATTTGTTCAGCCGTTGGGTGCAAGCCTGCTTGCGTGACCGGGTCTGGTACACTAGATAGTAATTGTTTCAACGTGGGCAAGTCTTCAGGCTTGAAAGTCGTCACGTAACCAGTCTCCCATGCGCTACCGTAGCGGCCTGCTCGACCTGTTATGAACGTTATAACTTAGAAAGTTGCTCAGTGGGTTAGGCCTACTGTCCACGTAAACTGCACGTCATGCGCACGCTATCGTCAATAGTATTTTACTCTATATGAGAAAAAAACTATAAATATATTATTGAGATAGTTTAGGCAAAAAGAAGTCGGAAAATGTTAGTTTTAGTTCTTAAAATCTATACATATAATAAAACAGTAACAAAACTGTGTCTGTACATTGAATATATTAAAAAAATAATAATTGAGGGGGGTTTAGGAACAGTAATAGAGCACGAATCAAAAAAAAAAAAACGTTGATGTTCGAGAACATCAGACTGCAACTCGCTCCGTGGAAACCTCTTCAGATCGCGAAGCACGCCTGCGTTCTCAGCGTATTTACGCATCTACATCCAGGTCTCTAGAGACCAGTGAAGAGTATGATGCGCGACTGACCGCTGATCGTGAACGTTATACATTGTCTCGCGAGTCGGAGACGTTCACGGATAGAGAATTGCGCTTGAGTTCTCAGCGTATCTACGCATCTGCTGCGGAACGTAATGCGCGACTGTCCGCTGATCGTGAGCGACATGCATTGTCTCGCGAATCGGAAACGTTTACCGATACAGAATCACGCTTGAGTTCTCAGCGTATTCGCACATCTACTAACAGGTCTTTTGAACCGAATGATGAACGTGATGCACGACTAACTGCTGATCGAGATTATCATAAACTAGCGACCCGACCCAGCTTCGCATTGGCCTATAGCCTTTCTCGGTAAATGGCTATCCAACACAAAAAATATTTTTTTAATTCGAACCAGTAGATCCTGAGATTAGCGCGTTCAACCAAACAAATAAACAAACTTCAGCTTTATAATATTATAGTATAGATGGTCCCGAACACGCACACAACAAAATATTCATAATCAGTTAGAAAGTGAGAGAAAAAGAATTGCTGGAGTACGGCATGAAGAGACAGAAGAAGAGCGCAACGAACGTTTGAATTCTGATCGACTTCGACATTCTCTGAACAGAATGTCGATTTCTTCTGAAGAATCGGATGTGTCTCAAGATATAGCCGTAGGTCATGGCGACCTTCCTTGGGTTGGTAAGGAACGGAGTTCATTTATGTATACTCCTATGGTTGACTACGCCACATATTCCGCCATCGGAGGTATGATTCAAAATTGTACTTTTTGAACGTCTCGAATCATCTCGCGCATCCCTTTGTTTTCCCGTCCCCGGGCTTTTAGAATTCGACATCAGACGTTTCAGATCTTCGATTTTGCCGACCCCGTTGTTGCTGGCATAAGCAACAGGATCCGCGTACGAAGTCGCGGGCAGAAGCTAGTAACAAAATAAATTTTAAAATGCAATTCAATGTTTCCAGTTTTTTTAATCTGTTTTATAACACCTTGAAATAGTAGCCGCCATATTATTACGCCGTACGGCTATGTAAACAAAAATAGTGTTAACTGTCAGTCAAGCAATTGGCGCGTCTAGGCTTTGTACTTTTATTATTTTCGTAACCAACGATTTTTTTAAATTATTACACCTATTACAAAATAATGATTATAATTATTTTTTAATTATATACAATAATCATACAAAATATCAGCGCAATTGACTACACAGCAAACTGTCGTCATTTCCACAGAGCAATATGGCTTCCACTACAAGGCGTTTTGGTCAAACTACGCGCAAAATATGAAAATGTAAAATTTAGATGCGTTTTTATGGCACTTATCGGTTGAATAAAAAAATTGTGATTTTTTGGTGGCATATTAGCACTACAGAATTTAATTGAGACACTTTTTAAAAATGGGTGTAATACCCTATTGACGATTGCTTGCATCTTGCGTAGAAACAATCAAAACTGTGTCCACGACGAGGCAACGTCGCGTCCGCCTGTCGTCTTGCGTTCGTCATGCGGTACGTGCGACAGCATGTGTCTACTGACCGACTCGCGAGACACAAACACCTTTTGTTTTGTGCTACAAAACTGTATTTGTTAAAATGATTGAAATACATAATCTTAATCATCTTCTGATAACTCTCTGGCAGCAACAATCTACAATTTATATTTCTTTCGATGTATGGATGAAGCTAGTACATTATTCGCCAGTTTCGTCGTCTTCTAATGAAGTTGTACGCTATAATGACAACATCATCATCACCACTTGACATTTTTCCAACGAAAAGACGTGCTTTAGCGATGCTACTTGAAAGAAAACACAGGTGTTTTGTAGCGTGATTTACGATAGGGTATTACACCAATTTTTTAAAAGTGTCTCAATGAAATTCTGTGGTCCTATATGCCACCAAAAAAAAACACAAAATTTTTATTCAATCTATAAGTGCCATAAAAATGCATTTACATTTTAAATTTTCAAATTTCGCGCGTAGTTTGACGAAAACGCCTCTTACTGGACGCCATATTGCTCAGCGTAAATGACGTCAGTTCGTTTTGTATCAAATGAGCTCATATTAAATATGATAATTGTATATCATTTAAAAATAATTAAAAGCATATTTTGTAATAGGTGTAATAATGAAAAAATTACATTGGTTACAAAAATAATAAAAGTACAAAGCCTATATTACGCCAATCGGTTGACTGACAGTTGACAATTTTTTGATTAAACAGCCGTACGGCGTAATAACATGGCCGCTACTATTTCACGGTGTTTTATAACAGATTAAAAATACTGAAAACTTTAAATTCAATTTAAAAAATTGTTTTGTTATTTTATGAACTAAAACTTACATTTTCCGACTGCTTTATGCCTAAACTGTCTCAATAACATATTTATAGATTTTTTCTCGTATAGAGTAAAATACCCTATTGAATGACGATAGCGTGGACATAACAAATACCTATGCAAAATACGCCTATCGTCATTTGTAGGTTGCATGCATTCGTCAAATGACGCGCCCGTGGGCATTACGCGACTGATGATGCGCAGCGCGTCTTACGGTAGATATGCGTCCACCTTTAACCTAACTATATATACTGCGTTGAAATCTTATATTAATATTCGTAAAAGACACACAACGCGCGCTCATGATTTGCAACAACCACATTTTTATCCTTCCGATATTAATTTGCATACTATAGTAACTGTTACTAATATGTAATTGTGTATAATACTTTGTTCTATTCGTTTTATTCGTGTAAGCTTGTATTGTACTTATTAAATAAATTAATTAATATGGATGTGATGATTTTGTGAACTAAAAAAATCGCCCCACAAAAAAAAATAATATCCGTGGGATGGTCAATGACTCAAAATGTCAGACTCGATAATTTAAGGCACATACTATAACCAAGCATTTTTTAACTATAGTTACCAAACAACATTTTGAGTGCATTTGAAAAATACACATTGTTTGGACAGTATTTAACTTACCAGCGATTTGTAAAGCTTGAGATATACTAATTAAATCCATTTCTTTATCTCCATCAGTATTCACCACTGGCTTTATTAACGAATAAAATATTATTCTTCGTATGCTCCTAAAATAAAAGAAATATTTTTATTATGTTATGTATGCAAAATAACGAATGCACCCAGAGAGATGGGCAAAGATGGTCATTCACTGGACGCCTAAAGGGAGACATGGCCGTCGAGGTAGACCGCAGCGAAGGTGGTATGACGATCTTTGCGAGGAAAACATGCCTAGAGATCGTACAAGATTGAGAAGTTTGGATAGACCGAAGGCAAAAATACGCTCATAAAAAAAATTAACGAGAGATTCACAAATAATAATAGCATTATCTAAGCAACAGAAACAAAAATAGAACAGCGTAATGAAAATGCCAGAGCATGCCAGAGTGCACATTGAATGACATCTTAGCAATTTATCTACATTGTTGTTGTAGAGAGACACGATTTGGCTATACTTCAAGGTGATATGACATTATATATTACTTACAAATTGATACCAAGTCCTATAGCGTCGGTGGCAACCATTACTTTACACGAACTCGCGGGGTCATTAAACTTATTGGCTTGAGCCAGTTTTGTACCAGGCGGTAGGCTACCGTATATCACAGCTACTTCTTGGCCACTGAAACAATTAGGAACTATTTAAAATATTACACGGTTTTAAATTAACTGAAATACGGGATGTAACAAGATATCACATAATCATTAACTATGCATACTGCCCACCAAACTAAGTAACATTAGGAAAATAAGCTAAAAATCGACTTTTATTTTTGGACTGTATATGGCAGCGCGCAATGTATCACAAGCAAAACATTGTGCTTATAGGCACATGCAACAGTACATGGGTTGTGGAAGTATACAGTAAGTTAAATAACAGAGGGTGTTCTATTAAACTCGTTAATCTACATCATTAATAGATTTTAAAAATCAGCATAAAAAACTAAGTACAATAAAATCCAAACATGTACAGTGTTTCATTTACGCATCCGATTTCGTATGATATTTAAAAAAAAAAAAATATTATTTTAAATGGGAATATTTTTTTATTATCAATGGACGGTACGTATTAACGGGTAAAGGGAACTTCTTAGTTAATTACCATACTGTATTCGTAAAAACTTATTTTTGTAAAAAAAAAACCTTAAATATCTTCGTAACCAGAAGGATCCTAAAATATGGTCCAGAACAAAAAAATATCGCAATGATGAAACAAACAAGTAACTTTCGACTTTGTTATAGGCCCTTTTACACCCGTTATTTAACAATGGACATATTAATATTATTGAACATTATGAAAGCGCCATTTTTAGTTCGATCAAACGAAGAATGTAATGAATAAATCTTCCATAAAATGAATGCATCCTTTGTCAATGACAATATTTACTTAAATCATATTAATGTTGACGATTATTAAAAGTTTAACTACACAAAAGTTACTTACAAATGATCCTATGTACTTATTCTAATAGACAGATCCAAGTTATGCATGTTTCACTAACATCGAATATTTACTTCAATCTAATCAGTACCCTACATACAACTCATCAAAATACAATATACAACAACTAAAATCTGTTCCGTACCTGCTAAAAATAATTCGCCAAATATTTTGGACTGTCAACATACATATCATTGTACCTTGATTTTAAAAGTCTATTCAAGAAGATTTTTTTATAATGCCAAACTCAATAGAGACTAGCCAAGTTAGCAGGAGATATAATGCCAGCACTTCACATGGCGTATTTCAGCAAATATTCGCCTTATTTGGATAATACAAAATGTACCCTATGGTTATTGAAATAAAGTCGATTTTGTATTGGACGAAGACGAATATTTGCACAAATACGCCATGTGAAGTGCCAGCATAAAAGTACATAAGTGTATGCGCAAACACAGGAGCACTCCTCTCTCTTGACGACACGGTTGGCGCAATGGTTGAGCGATCGACTGCTACGCTGCGTGTAGCGGGTTCGATTCCCGCACGGAACAAATATTTGTATGGCCTACAGATAGTTGTTCCGGGTCTGGCTGTTTGTGTATGTGAGTTTATATGTTTGTAAACGCACCCACGACACAGGAGTAATTCCTAGTGTTGGGCATTGTTTAAAAAAAAAAAAATCTCCCTCTTCCTACACAATCTGACACGATCAGTGAGATCAAGCGCAGGACCAACGGCTTCGTGTGCTTTCCGCAGCACGGCAGTGTCATACTACTAATTCCTAACTCCAGGCTCTAGCCTGGAGTTAGGAATTAGTAGTATGACACTGCCGTGTAGTCTACTAAGAAATTCCTATGAAAAAACTTAATAACACTGCCCAACCACGCAGACGAACAAGACAGCCGCCGGTCAATTTTATATTACTATCAGAGTAAGGTTGGGCAAATAAAACATCAGGTGGATCACACTCAACCCCCGCACCTAGCTGCTATGGCAATTCAACTGAGAGTTCCACCGTTACTCTTCATATTGATGCTTTTGCAAGTGTTGAGTTGATTTGTTGATGACAAATTAACTCAACATTTTATGCCCTGAATTGTAAAACACAATATATCATTGCATGTTTGGGAGTGTAAACGGATAGCCGGGGGCGCTTGTCTTGCGTCAAGCGAATACCGGGCTCCCGACTCGTGGTAGTAGGGGTTTAAGTCGGTAAGAGTCCATCAAAACAGAAATCCATAAATTCCAAATACAAATATACTTCACAAAGCGAACCAGTTGTCCATTCTTTCGAAACACATACCTACACAGAGGCAACAGTCTGAACACCCACAAAAAAACAGTACTTGGACAGCACAATATACATAGACCTTTAAAATCACTTTCCTTTCTAATGTACTTTAGTAATTGGATACCTGCCTCAACATGGGACTGACCTCTGTTCAATGGCTCGACTTACACTGTAAATGTCATTTTTATTGAAACACACTATACAGTCGCCTGGTTTCACGTTATTCAGGGAGCCGAGTGCTGCGTTCTCTACATTCAGTTCCGTTAGTCTTTTGTAATTGCGTACCTGGGAATGGACAAAAATGTGTTACAATACTGAACAGTTTGGTATGGTCAGCAACGAAAGTCGCATTTCTAATGTATTCAAAAAATATATCAGGACCTAAATTCTATGCTATTGCAGGAAATGCTCAGACACAGTGAATCAAATAATTTTGAGTCTATTTCGTCAGATGGTGTTATATAAGTGTGAATCGACTTGTTGCTGACCATACTTAGCATATTAATATTTCCCATAATAGACACTGATCAAACTGGACTAGTTCCAAGATTATTGTTACGTACTACGTACTTTTGGCATTGTTATTGAGCTTGCAAGAAACATTTATTTATGTATTTGAATATATACCAATTGTTTAAAATATGAATTATTTACATTGCAAACTCCATCCACTTCCAAGCAGTTCTATGAAGTTCTATTAATTAATTGAATAGGAAAAGACTATTCTATTCCAAAACTAAAAGATGGCGGCGCTAGTTTAAAAAAATATATATTTTATTCAAAAAAAGCATTTTTTTTTAATGTTTTGCAGCTGTTACTTGATCCAGAATGGTCTGCGTACTTATCATGAGACGTCACAACTGATGCGACGCCATATTGCTCAAGATAGCGTTATGCCAGTGTGTTTAAATAGTGCATACTGCCTACCCCTTTTTATGTGCTTGTTAAACACCACTTTACAGTGTGAGGCAAAAAGCAGACAAATAACCTAATGTTATATCACAATCTATTTCATTTGTTAGTCTAAGCTTGTGTATAAATAGTAACGGCTAAAATAAAATACAATAAAAATTTACTTCTAATTCTTCACCAGTAGAGTTGCATATTTGTTCTATGAGATTTATAGCACCAGCTTCGCCGCACAAATGTATTTCATCAGCTTGTAGTCCTAAAAAATGCAAAATATTATCTTCTATTTTGACATACATAAGGTGCATATTAATTTATCATTGTTATTACCTAATATCGCTCTAGTCCACGCCCATCCTCTACCCCTGTCACCAATCATTTGGATTTCATCTAGAATTGCTACTTCATCTGTTGATAATAAAAAATAAATATCAATTAAGTAAATTAAAAAAAAAACGTATTGGTACACTCACCAAAAGAGATAAGTATTCAGGGGTCGGAAATTGTTGAAGTTTACTTAGAAACCGATCAATGTTTTCGAATGAAATTCAGTTAAATCATTGAACTGTTTATACTCTATTAATTTTATTATATTCAAAGACATCGATCGGTTTCTAAGTAAACTTCAACTATGTCTAACCGGCGGAGTAAGTAAAAGGCGCTAGCGTAGTTTTCATCAAGTTACAGAATACCTAATACATTTTTCACCGCGGAATCGGAAGTGAGAACTGAAGTGAGTGCTTACAGAATAGCATAGCTGAAGGTGATCAAGTGCATTAAGGTCAGGAGAGCACTAAACTGACACCTATATTAAGGGTGGAAATGACTTAATTCTATCACTAATCCTTCTAAAAGTTTTGTCATGATGATAATTTATTCCCTCGTAAGTATGTACGGTTTTATATTTACACAAGTTTAGTTTTAGTTTTAGATATAAAAATTTAAAAAAACCCCCAACGCAAAACATAAAAGCGATTATGTAAAAAGTAAAAAATAATACTTTTGTTGAGCCATCAAATGTTTGTTCGTTGAAATGGCGCTATAATGTCGCGGCGGGGTACCGCTTAAGTAAGTCAGTCCCTCAATTTCATTCACTGTCTATTAATTTACCAGCATTTCCGACCAATTTGCTTCGATATTATCAAATTTTTGTTGCTAATCTAGTTGTTAATCTTGTTGCAAATCTAGTTACCATCAGTTCGCTATTTTAGATACCTATTTAGTTATTGCTTTAAACTTAGCGGTACCCCGCCGCGACATTATAGCGCCATTTCAACGAACAAACATTTGATGGCTCAACAAAAGTATTATTTTTTACTTTTTACATAATCGCTTTTATGTTTTGCGTTGGGGGTTTTTTTAAATTTTTAATTTAATTTTTATTTTAAATTTTTTAAATGTAATTTAGTTTGGTTTTGTGTGGTCAGTGTGGTCACCTATAATAAAATGTTTGAAAGCAAAGTAAACATCCGGTATGCGTCCAAGATCCCTACCGCAGCAAACAAAAGAGCTGATAACTTTAAAACTGCTGAACCGATTTTGATGAAACATGTCTAAGAACCATCGCTAGAGAATCTACTTTCAAATAAAAAAAACCGCATTCAAATCGGTTCACCCGTTAAAGAGCTACAGTGCCACAGACAGACACACAGACACACAGACACACAGACACACAGACACGTCAAACTTATAACACCTCTCTTTTTCGTCGGGGGTTAAAAAATGCTGTTTCTCATAATTTTAAAGAGATTATTTTACATCAGTTTAACTTTAACTTCACTGCCCCAATATAATTTAAACGTAAAGTGATGGCCTGAAACAGGTTTGGAGTAACCTATACCCTGTTCACAATAAGATTAGACATAAACACAAATCTTTTTTACAGTCCCTTCAACCGATTTTGACTTCTATTCCGTAGGCTTAAGGATGACATTAGAGGCAAAAAAGTGGTTACAATAACAACTGTTTACTGCAGTTGTCATTTGTCATGCTGCCAACGCAATATAAGTCAAAATCGGTTGAACGGACTGTAAAAAATGTTTGAGTAAATGTCTAATCTTATTGTGAACAGGGTATAGTTCGGGCAGGTCGCTACCTATAACATTGTAATACCGAGTCATCATAGCTTGCACCAGTTATATAAATACTAAATTTAGTTTTAGTTTATTTTTAGGGTTCCATACAAAAAAAGCGGAACCCCTATATGATCAATCGTGCGTCTGTCTGTCCGTCCGTCTGTCTGTCACAGCCAATTTGCTCTGAATCTACTGGACCTAATCAGGTGAAATTCGGTAGGATGGTGTAATCCTATGACCCAAACACAGATGTGCAAAGAAAATAAATATTTTTTTTAAAATAAGGGTAATTTTCGGGGGACAAATTAGTCAATTAAAAAAGTTTTCTAAACCTTACTGTGTCATATATCAAATGAAAGGGCTCGTTATGAGGATCTCAAATTAATTTTTCTTATTATTGTAAAATAAATAGTTTTGATTTTATTCATGAAAGAAGACGAAAATTGACAATTTCCCCCCCCCCCCCCATCTCCAAAACTACTGAGCTTAAAATTAAAAAAAAAATACAAAATATAGTTCATTGCTTGTAGATTACAGGAAAACCTATAAGAATTCTATCAATTGAAATTTTGCCATTGTACGGAAACCTCTCCACGCGAGTTCAAATCGCACTGGGCCGGTGTTTTTGGCAATATATTTGTATGGAAAATATTAATTTCATTTATTGACTAATGTATACTTTATAGTAAATTTGTAAACAATATTTAATAAATAAATTATTATTATTATTATCTTTTTTTGTTAAGTAGTAACTTACATTTGTTATTAAGTGACGTCATTTCAACTGTACAAGCGACATGATTAGACGCCGCTAGTTCTGTAGCATGTAATTGTATGCTGAGATCGTCATCTGGTGTATCAAACTTTTTATCTGCATTTAATAATGACTTGTAAAATGATGCGTGCCTCCTTTCTTCCCCTGTTACAAGGTCGCATGGTGTGCCCTAAAACATAAAGAATGATTTTTAAAGCTTTATGACAAAATAGTCAATAAAAGAAGGCGAGTCTCATACAATGATTGAAAACAGACTCACAGACACATAGACGCGTAAGTGCAAAAGTTTCGGTCAATCTAAGTCGAATGCTTGTTCAACTGTGCTTGTACTCACCATACGTGAAATGTCTCTATATGTGTGCATATTTTCAGTTGTTGTAGGGAATTAACCTTTTGTATTTATCTATTTTGTGACTTTACAGAGTGTTTAAATCATAGATACTACAACATTTCGTACTTTGATAAAACTCAAATCAAAAAACTACAAAAAAGATTTTGTTTTTTTTTTAAATGTAATTGCCATATTTCCTTTTGCAACAGTTACAGTGAAAACTAGAAGGCAAAATGCTAATCCATTATTGACCTAAATAGCACATGTATATTGAGCTAAGATGAAGCAGTTCACAAGGTTACTATACCCTGTTCACAATAAGATTAGACATTTAAAAAACCTTTTTTACAGTCCGTTCAACCGATTTTGACTCATATTGCGTTGGAAGCATGACAAATGGCAACTGCAGTAAACAGTTGTTATTGTAACCACTTTTTTGCCTCTAATGTCATCCTTAAGCCTACGGAATAGAAGTCAAAATCGATTGAAGGAACTGTAAAAAAGGTTTGTGTTTATGTCTAATCTTATTGTGAACAGGGTATAGTAGTTACTAAAAAATAAAAGAATATGAAGTGTTACACTAACTGCACGGAATAATTAAGTTACTCACATGTTTATTAGCCTTGTGGTATATTTCAGTAGCTAAAAGTTTCAAAGGGCCGCAGTAAACACCAGACCTAGCACTTAAGAACCTCTCCAATGCATGATAAGTCTTGCCCGAGTTTGTTGGACCTGCATGAAATACTACTTTTCTGTTTATAGCTCTTGCTTCAGGATACCTGCATGACAAGGTTATTATTTTGTACAACATCATAATCTGCTGCTTGAGGGAGGCACAGGTACTTGTGGAAATGCTGGAGAAATATCTATATCCAACTGTGGACATTTTTCAGCTAATTGATTATGACAATATAAAGATATAGTATATAGTATGTGATATAACTCAAAAGCCAGAAATCAGGAGTTGAGGTTCAACAGGTAACCAAGTCTTATCACAACCTCAATGTAAGAAAGAAAGAAAGAAAAAAAAATAGGAAAGAAGAATGTACGGTATATACATTGTATATTGTTTAGATGAATCTTTATTTGTTACTAGCTTTGGCCCGCGACTTTGTCTGGGCGAAAGGGGGTTATCGCAAGCAGATGCAGACCAAGTCGCGGATTAAACAGTAGCCTATGTAAGGGCTGGCAAGACATAGTGAAAACTCGAGACCAATGAAAGGAATTGAGGGGGCCTTTGCCCTGCAGTGGGACAGTACGAGCTAATTATAATAATGTCTTTCCCCAGGGTTCAAGATATCTTCACACTAAATTTCATGAAAATCAGTTCAACCGTTAAGTTGTGAAAATGTAACTAAGTTACTTTCGCATTTATAATATTAGTAAGGAGGGAGGTATGGATAATTATCAACTTTACTGTTGAGGATTGTTTGCAGAGAAGTACAATAGTGTATAGTGTTTGTATACCATGACCCTAGGAATGACACCTCATTAAAACATTTTCTTTAACCAGATAATAACATAGTAGGTTTTGATGTAATATCCTGATAACACAAGTACATAACTAAATAACACAACAAGCATTGACAGATAACAAGGAGATAATTACTAAAAACCCACATTCATTATTACAAGACATAAACTATCTTGTCTTTAATAAATAAAAGCCAATAGAGTCATTAAAAAAGTAGCCCATGTCCTCATACAGATTCCTGTCACATTTCATTACAATTTTAAAACAAACAAGACAAATTTCCCATTTATATTATTAGTATGGTTTACTCTAGAAACAAACAGTATCTTAACATACCCATATGATACAATGGTCACCATTTTAAATAGATTTATGTATACTATATCTGAAAATGTAAAATTATTATTGAAAAGGTTGACAACAAACCAGTTAGCAGGAGTCCTTAGATCAGATATCTTTTTCAGGTCTTCTAAGCAGTCTAGATGGGGGAAAGCCTGTCTTGCATGTCTCAGGAAGTAAGGGAACAAATCATCTACATGACCTGCACCTACAATCATAAAAGAAAATATTTTAGCAAACTCTTTTAGGGTTCATGTTTAAAACACTTTCTACAATTTATTATGTGAATATTTAATTTTTTAACTTATTTTATTTTTCACAACCTTATTTTAACCAACCCACTTTTATTCTGTTAAAGTTCTTAGCATGAATCAAAATAAAGATTGATATGTTGTTATTGTATTGCTAAATAATAAATATTTTTATAAAAAAATAACAAAATTTACATAAAAAACAGTCTGAAAAATACCTAGATTATTCCCACCTTGTATAATATCACTAATTACTATATGTAAATCAGGCGGCAGATCGTGTTCTAAGCAATGCCTCCTAAAGGACAAAAATGCCTGATGCAATAGCTGGTCATCTAGCCCATTTTCTGAAGCCAGCGCTCTGACTTCAGATTTTTGATAGAATTTGTTAAGAATTTTAAGAAGATCCTGCTTCTTTATACGTCCTGTGATCTCGGCTCCAATGTTTATGTCATCAGGATTCGGTTTCACTTGTACAGGAATTAACAGAGCCGAAGGAGCACTTTTGTCGTGTTTCTTCGTTCGAAAGAAAACATAACCTATACTAGGACCACCTTTTCGCACACATAACACATTATTTCTAAGAATAAGAGGAACACATGGTTGTACTTTATCTGCACAGTGAAAAGACAATATCCGTGTTAATCCTTTGTACATTATTGATAATGAAACAAAAATAAATTGACTAAAAATTTTATATACTCGTCTGTCATGTCATTCCCGTATTTTTGAATTTGTTTTTTTTTTTCCTCGTGTGTTGTAAATAGAGTTTATGTAAAATGGAAACTCGGCCTTTAAGTCACATATAGTTATGTGTTTTTGTTAGTTATTTTGATTGGGAACTTACATTGTTCTACCACTGATGCAATAACAAACGGTGACAGCTAAGACAATACTACAATCAATAGAAGTAAAATACCGTGTATCTTTTTTAGTTTTGAAGCGTTTAAATTTTTTAATTCTAGTTATTAAGTTATGTGGCATCTAAAAATATAGCAATTTTATATGTGGGAAGTAAATCAATCGAACTACCCCAGATTCTCGAGAAAGGCCAGCAGCCGAAAGTACTAAAGTTCTTTGTCCTGTATGAAACGACGGTTAGTCGTGAATACTTAACAAGGAACATATTTACTCTAGGGAGGATACTTAAGTAATCAGCCAATGCCTTACCGCTGTCGTTTTGTATATCGTCATCCCATAACGGGTGGTGGGCGTTGGCGTGGGATTCGGACCTAAATACAATCTCAAGCCCATTTCTCTCGCAGTCGTTCACGGGGAAGGGTAGGTAGTAGGGGGTGGATCCTCGAAGCCGAAGCGAAGATAACCACTTTTTCCTCGGCGCCACGCAGTATGAGAAGCATAGCTGCTGAGGTCTCTGCAACCGAAATCCTGGTCAAAGGTGTATGATCCATTTCCTCAACCGAAACCTACAAGTACTTGGTATATCGGAAGCGTTAGGCATCAATGCTGCCGACATGAAACAATCGTTGAGGGAGGGCCTCTTTGGTCGCCTGAATAAAGTGATAAATAGTCTTTTATCAGGCGGAAACCAATTGCGCGACTTTAACGGTCACGTCGGTTTTGATGTAGTCTTTCGGTATACTTAAATGGAATAAGACGGAACTTGACGCCCTGGATACGAGGGTCCGTACATTGCTAACCGCAAATCGGATGCATCATTCACGGTCATTGGTAATGACACTGTATTGTATATCCCTCGAAGATGTGGAGGCCAAGGCTTCTTTAATGCTAAATCCCTGCACAACCGAGAGGTATGCAGTCTCAGGGAGTACTTCCTTAAAGTCGACATTCACGTGGGGATGCACCGAGAGGTGGTCTCAGTGAACAAGGGCTGCAGCCCTAGCTAACGCGAACTGGCGCAAACCTGTAGGTAGTACTAGATACTAATGACCGCAGGGAGGTATGGCTAGACTTCTTGGCGTCCGTATCGTGGCTGCGCTTCAGTGTCTTCTTTGGGGAAACTGAAGGTTTTGCCTGTTGCAATTATGGACTAGGATATGATGATGAACAACTATATATTATGGGTATATTGTTAAGTATGGCACGGTTAACATTTGCCGGGCATGCCACCGACCGGGAGAATCAATTCGACACATTATCTCTGGATGCTCTGTCTGATGTCTGGCTAACGGAGACATACATGCATACGACATAAACTTGTAGCTGGGATTATCCACCAGCAACTTGCTGTAAAATACAGGCTTGTGGAATCGGAAGTACCGTAATACAGGTCCCAACTCCGACAAAGTTCTTGAAAATGGCATTATCACTTAGTGGGACTGATCTATCATCACTGACAGAAATGTTGTTGCCAACAGCAATGATTGTTGATATAGCGGTTCCGCATGACGAGAATCTCGTGAAACCTGAGAAAGATAAACAAATTAAGTATCTCGACTTGAAAAAATATAATAAAGTTATACATTCACAGATGTTCTGCCAGCACAAAAACATATTAAAACTAAGGCTTTGTTCTTAGCTCATGTAGGGTGATTAATGACATTGAGGGTCTTAAATCGGTATATTTTGCGATATGAATAGGCGTTATGCAATATAAATAAACGTTGGACATACGGATTGCTCACACTTGCTGAAAGGCGTCAGGTGCTGGCTTAGAGCATATTATACCAAGGGTTGTTTGAACTTGTTTGCTTTATGATAGGTATACTCTATGGGCGCCTGGATTGCCCGGAGTTGGTCGCACAAGTCACATTCAACAAGCTTTCAACACGTCGTATGATGAGTATGCCGCAAAGGGCGGCGCACTCATTTTATGACAATACTGCAGGTGTCTCGGCATTCGACTAATCATGGCAAAAATTTTGTTCTGACCCGTATTGCTAGAATTTTCAACACAGATTTCTCTCAATAGACCAGTGCCGATACCTTTGAAAATGGTAAAAAGTGAAAAAAAATAATAGTAGAATGAAACCCATTGGAAAAGGAAGAGAATATAACAAAAATGAAAGAAAAAATAAATTACGGGCGATCCGAGGTCGGGAAGTGGATAGGGGTGCGTTTTTAAAGGTAAAAACGGTTTATCTCGATTTCCGGCAAAACTACAAGTCCTATGAAAAAAAAAAGGCAAAGTTGTAGGTAATAAAAATATCTTCAACTTTTGTATTTACACTTTTTTCACATAACCTCAAAATGTATGTGAAAAGTTCAAATAACCAAGTTTTTGGTTTTTTATTTTAATCTTTTACAAACATTTTTTATTTTTCATAAAATTTTGTTAAAACTTACATCTCTATGTCCCAAATACATTGACATTTTTTTTATTTGAAATATTTATTTTTTTCACCTTATTTTGACTTATTATCGAAAAAGCACTCTAATTTTCAATCGAAAAATCCCACTTTAAAATATCTGCTTTATTAAAAAAGTCGGTGGTCTTTTTGTTCGCCGAAATCTCTACTTTCTGATGGTGTAAAAAAAAATATACAATACTATGGTAAATTTCCTCAGAAAATGCAATAAAACGAAAAAATCTCGAAACCGAAATTATTTATTTAATTACCTATTATGTGAAATTTTGAGCTATTTGTTACAATGTACACTTTAATTACTCAAAAAACGTAAGATTCGATGTTACATAGATAAACAAACAAATTGCAAATCGAAATATAAGTTAAGTCTACAAGTTAGTAGTAAGTCCATTAGTAAGTCTCTCAAGTAATTAAAACCATAAAACAAAGTCAAATAACAATTACACATACGTTTGTCACAGCCTATGTATATTATTATTAGCTATACAATTGTGTAATACACTATTCTGGAATATATTATAGGTATGCCTTAGTATTATTATCGCCGTTGGTTTCCTAAATAAATCCCCGTTCGGTTGCAGTTGTAGATGGTTGCAACGCGAAGGGGAGCGCTGGCAGTTTGGCCGTAGCATCTATTGGCAGCCCGTTTGGATTGCTCAAGCCGCGGAAGCCTATGTTCCCCACGATGTAAAATCGTCTCGTTATGACCTCGCTTGGACTATGTTCAGTATGAAGGCTACTTCAATCCGTTAAAACTGACTCAATATTTCACGACTTAAAAACGCGAAAAACTGATTCAATGTTTCACGACTTAGAAACGCACAAATTTAGAAACGCGAAAACAAAGCAGTGCGCAAACAACCATACATTTATTTTGAAGGCTAGGTATTTCAAATCGTATTTTCAGGAATCGGGAGGTAGTTCACCAACATTCCTAGTGCTCGAATCTAAATTGGATATCGTCGTTGATACTGCAATTCCACGTAACTACGACCTTAAGTCAAATAACTGAAAGTGCAAATTGCAGTATCAACGACGATATCGGTTATTAGACAATCGTTGAGTTGCACGAAACTAACATTAAAGTAGGAGAGCCGTAGTGGGGATTTTTGGATTTACTCGAGCGCGGCAGAATAACATATGGGGGGCAGCCTTGCGACTTGTGAAGTATGATGACGAATGTCTAGGACAGCCGACCAGGTTAGTAAAAAAAAGCTTTTTACAAAAAAGACAACCGCCTTCAAAAACTAAAAAGTGAAAAATAACTTTAGCACAGAACACACACTTCACTTTTTAGTTTTTGAAGGCGGTTGTCTTTTTTGTAAAAAGCTTTTTTTTCCACTTTTTAGTACCTCCTTCTCATCCAAAATCTATTAAGAAGAGATTAAAAGTTAACTACTACAAAGATTGAGGAAACTAAAACGTCGTCTATATAAAATTTTATTTGTTGATTTTTCAAAAAGTGCTGAATCAATTTCGATAGAATTTATATGGAACCACCCCTGAAGCATACCCTATCCATAAAAAAAGAATTTTCAAAATCGGTTTACGTTTGCCGGAGAAATCGCGTAATAAATCGCGCACATACTTAATGCAAATTTAAGACTTATACGGTTTTCTCATAGATGCCATTGTCAGAAACCAAATTTAAATGGGACCACACGGGAAGCACTAGCTCCAAAGAAATCAGGTAACAAACATTAAAAAAAAAAAAAATTGGTAACCTCCTCCTTTTTTGAAGTCGGTTGAAAAAAATCGATCGTCAGAAAAACTCAAGCGCGTCAGATTAAGGCAAGGTAAGTTAATTACATGCAGAAAAGTGTGCATTTTAATAATCTGACAATTATAGCGTGACTTATAGAAATGGGAGAGTCACAAAGTTGCAAATAAAAACCGTCACGTGGACATTCTCGGTTTTTTTTTTTTTTGAAGGAAACTAGATTCTTTTACGGAAATAACATAATCCGCCGATTTGCACAAACCGAAGTAGCTAAAATCATCAATAAAGTGTGGTGCATGTTAGTTTTTTTTGCCCTGGCCGGAGGCCTTGAATTCATTTGGCAACACAGGAAAGTCCGATTAAGCAGCGGACAACCTCCTGGGTTGACTTGCGAGATGTCATTTCTAAAAAAAAAAGATGAAGATGAAGAAAAGATAAGATAACGACCAAGTCGAACCGAACTTCCAATATGAAGACGAAGCCACTGACGATGATGATTGAATTTGTTACGTTTTTTTTTTTCTCAGAACACTATTTTATTTTCAAAATACAGGTTTTCTACCCATTTGGATACAATTTTAAGATCTAATATAACTTAGCATACTGTTTCTCCTAATTATATTTTCATATAACATTAATTACGCATAACAGCTTACGCATATTTTTTTTAAGAATGGTTTCTGTAATCATAATAATGATTTAAGCATAACATTCTACAGAATAAACTTATTACGCATAATGATATTAAAACATATTTTTACCATGTATGCAGCAAGAATGCAACCATGTAAACAAGCATATGCCATATATCCAGCTGCAAGCATGCAAGCAAGCATGCAGCAAGCATGCAGCAAGCATGCAGCAAGCATGCGGCATGCAATTGAATGTTCATTTAAAAATTAACAATAAGATATGAATATTTTTTTTCTAAACGTCAGACTATGAAAATTCCTCCAAATAATTGTCAGATTATGGATCAGTACGACAAGGACATCAAGATGAAGAGTCTGTATAAAAATCTGACGCGCTCGAGTATTTCGAGGACTCGATTTTTTTTTGCATTTTCAGAAATCGACCATGACCTTTGGGCTCGTCCAAATTGTCACATTTTTCCATTACCAGAAACACGTGGGGCGCATACACTATTAATATCTGACGCGCTCGAGTATTTCCATGTCACGGTTTTTTTTACGTTTTTGAAAACCTGTATACGCTTTCCCCACCAGTAGATAGATAATTACATTAAATTGATGCTGTCACTTTCTTTTTTGGTACAAAATGTAAGGGATGGCATGAATGTAAAGTCTCCGTTGATTAAACTAATGTTTGTTTCATGCAACTCAACGTAAATCATTCAAAGAAAATAAAATAAGGACATGAAGATCATTAATCTACAGCGTCATGAATAGTAACAGTTATTAAGAACCAGATAATTACGTTAGAACGCCTAATACTGCCATAAAGACCAAATCTGTTATAATATACCATGGGTTACTCTATTTCCACTCACGGCTCTCACTGCCTTTTCTTTTTTTTTTCTGTAGTCTGTGGATCGGTGTGACGTGACGTGAGTGCATGAAGAACGGACACGACGACGACGATTTGATCGTATTAAATTTTCGGCTGCAAGAGCTATCCTGTACGTTGATCACGTTTCACATGATAGAATTCACAAAATATACGATAACAGACCACTATATCCCAGGTATTGTGACTTAGTATAGCATACTAACAAAATGGGTAAGGCTAAAAAGGGGAAGAAGAACTCTACAGTGGATGAGGGGTAAGTTTTGTCAATGGCATATGTTTTCGCTGATAAAATTAGCCAATTTTCGTCGGGGATATTCACATTGTTTGTTTAATTGCAGCGACAGTGATGTAGACACCACAAATATCGATAATGTTAAACCGGCGCAGAAAGCTAAGAAGTAAGTGATTATAGGTTAACCAGTCACTATTTTGGAGTTACATTATTTGTGAATTCATGTGATGTTGTGTTTTATTGTTGTTAATTACCACGCAGATATGTGTACCTATGTTCTAGTAACTTTTTCAATTTGTTAAATATTCTATACTGAGATGTTACCTGTTTTATTTGCTACACTCATTTTTTTTTGACTTCTCTAAAAACATAAATTGATTGGTTTGATACTAATAACAAAATGGCCAGCTTAGACATCTCTCCACAAATTGTTTGCCAACATAATATTTACCTACCTGAATTCCAGACATTGAAAAAATATTTTTGAATTTTATGAAGTTAATGATTAAATTAAAAACAAACAATTTATTGATCTCAAGCAGAGATTCAACACAATATCATGGTATTATGTCCTATAATGTTCAATCAGTATCAGCCTGATGTAATGTTTTAAAATGTATTTATGGCTATAGGGGCACTTATGGCTAATGCCACATCAGAAAACACAATCTTAATAACAAGAGAGACAACCTTAAGAGCAAGCCACCTTCTAATATAGGTACATTATCACTACCATACTGGTATTCTGACAATCATGTCCGCATTGTGCATGTGTATTCAGTGCTAAAATAGTCTACATACGCCACATGAGAGCACACTCCCCTACCTTTAAGGATAGAAACTGTCACCATAGTTGAAATCGGCATCATCATTATTACAGCCTATTGCCGTCCACTGATGAACGTAGGACTTGGCATGGGATATTATTATTATTTATTGTTAATGTCACAGTAAGCAGAGTCTTGTATTTTATCAACTGACTCATTCAATAATAATATGGGTTAGTATTTCAAATTGTGTTGCAATGTAAATTAACTCAAATTACAACTTTGCAGTATATCAGTTGAGTCTGATAGTGACGAGGAAAAGCCTAAAGCTAAGGCCAAACACAAGAAGTCTGTCGAAGAGGATGTTAAAGAAGTCACAAAGAATATAAAAAATGTCTCAATTTCGAATAAGTCTCGGAAGAAAAAGGATGCTGGCAGTGATGAAGGTAAGTCATTCATTTATGGAAACTTGTAGAAATTGTAAACATTCATTCTAAGTACCTACTTTATCTTTGTTAAACATTAGGCTGCAAACTTTATGTCCTATTGTAGGAATTATGATCTGATGTTTGTTAGTAAAGATGAATTTATGTTTTTTTTATGTAAAAGGTCTGTTTGCCCATCATTGGACTCCCAATCAAAAGACAAAGGATCATGGCAGGATTTGTACAAGAAAATAAAGATGTTTAGAGAAGTTGAAATTCTAATTCTTATACTCTTGGGTACCTAAAGAGTATCTTCTGACATTTACAATATTTTTAAAACCCCGCAATAAAAATGGATAGAATAGCACAGAAGTAAAAAAATAAGCTCATTTTTTCGGAACAAAATGGCGACTGACAGTAACAGTGACACTGACAGCCACCGTTTCAGAGTTTTTACACTTAAATTGCATCATTTTATGGGAAATACATAATGTCACAAATTATTATTATTTTTGTCCACACACTTGTCACTTGTCTGCCAATTTGATAGATCCATTAATGTCACTTCCTTTTTTTATTATCAACACAAAATAGGTAACGAGATGAAACGAAAAGATATTATTTTCAGTTCGAAATATTTTAATTATGTGGGGTTTTAAAAATATGATAAGTATATCAATCTACTTCTGGAAATGTATTCTCCACATTGGAAAATATTTAAAAAAAATATTTTTCATACAAATGAATGTATGGGTCTCGCCATGATTCTTTAATGGATATCAGAATGTAAGCTGCCAGAGATAATAGTAATTACAGGCTAAATCTGTCACCTTTACTTCTGAGCGTGTCTAGAGTGAGAGTGAGTAAGAGACTGAGTGGGGTCTTTGGTCAATTCTCAGGGTTGAGCATGGCCCAGGTTAAGAATTGTGCTCATTTAGTAGCAATAAGTTTACTCTTTAATATGTGATTAACACACCCATATAAAATACTAACACTTTGCCTGCGACTTTTGTCTGTGTGAATTTTCTCAAGGACCCCTAATTTTTTCAATTGAAACTAAAGGTAAAAGCATTTTTTAAATGGTAGGTTATTTTTTACAAACATACAAAAATACAAATCTTTCCTTTTTATAATAATAATGTAGATAATAATGGTAATGATTTAATTTATATAATATATGGGTGTGCTAAACACATCTGCCTATCCTTTTGCGAAATGCAGATGTGATGTTCTGAAAAATTGGATTTACCAAAAGGGTTAATTGTAATGTTCTTTATAACAAAACCATTTTTATCAAATTTAATGTTTAATCTACAGATAATTCAGAAGAAGAGGAGCAAAAGCCAAAGAAAAATAAAAAGAAAGAAGAAAAGAAGAGTGCATTCTCTATGTTAGAAATAGAAGATGGTGATGATTCCCCACCTGAAGCTCCTCCATCGTCAGATGATGAACGACCCACCCAGAAATCACAGAAGAAACCCACCCAAGAAAAGAAAGAACCAGCAGGCAAAAAGGGCAAAAAAGGTAGACGAAATAAGAATGACAGTGATGATGATATAGAAAAGGTGCTAGCCGAATTAGAAATGGAATATGCTGGAGTAAAAAAAGAACCCACTCCTGCTCCTACTGCGGAACCAGAAAAAGCTGAAGAAGTTGTAGAAGAAAAGCCTAAAACAAAAAAGAAACCTAAAAAGGAGGAAGCTAAAGCTGAGCCTGAGAAGGAGGATGATAAAGAGGGAAGTGACAATGAAAATGATGTGACCATAAAAACTGCTGCACAAAAGAAAAAAGAGAAGAAAGAACGAGAAAAGCAGAAGAAACTAGAAGCTAAAAAGAAAGAAAAGGATCAAGAGGGTAAAAAAGAACCTACTGAAGTTAAAGCTGCTCCTGAAACAGTTCAAAGCCAACCAGAAGAGGAAGCTAAGCAAGAAGCCCCAGCCAAGGAACCATTTGAAGACAATGATCTGGATGCTGATGCACCTATAGAAGGAAAGAAAAAAAAGAAGAAGGGTGAAAAGAAAGAAGAAAAGGATGACAAAGGAAAGAAAGGTCCAACTAAAAAGACCATAGCTGCCATGCAGGAAGCTTTAAAGAAGGTTCAAGAAGAGGAAGAACGTTTAAAAAAGGAAGAAGAAGAAAGGATAAAGCAAGAAGAGGAACGAGAAAACCAAAGACTGGAAGCAATAAGGTTAGAAAAGGAACGGAAAGAAAGGAAAAAGCAGAAAGAAAAGGAGAGGAAAGAGAGACTAAAGGCTGAAGGAAAGTTATTAACTCCAAAGCAAAAGGCTGAGAAGGCAAGAGCTCAGGCTTTGTTGGATTCTTTGAAAGCACAGGGTATAGAGGTTGGGTCGGCTGAGAAGAAGCCACTCAGGCCTGGAACTAGGGTAAAGCCAGGAAAACTCAAGACTCAGATGTCACAAGAAGCACCTGCTACTCCATCTGAAGAAAAGAAGATTGAATTCAAGCTTGATGAAAAAGACAAAAAGGTATGAAAAACCAATGATAGTATGTTACATACAGCAAAGTAATTTATAAGTAAATATCAGCTTACCTTTTTAACCGACTTCAAAAAGGAGGAGGTTATCAATTTGGATGACTATAGATTTTTTTTATGTATGTTCGGGCATAACTCAGTCATATATTGACGGATTTGCAAAATTCTTCTTTTGTTCGAAAGGGGTTTATTCCGAAATGGTCCCATATACATTTCATCAAAATTGATTCAGCTCTTTTGGAGAAAATCAACAAGTCCCAAAAAAAAAATACATAGATGTTTTAGTTTCTTCAATCTTTGGAGGACTTACAATCTCTGTTTTAAGTGTGTCGCCGTTTCTTAATGGATTTGGATAAGGATACTAAAAAACGGAAAATAAAAAGTTTTTTCAAAAAAAAAAAAAAAAAAGAAAACCGCTTTCAAAAACTAAAAAGTGATAAATAACTTTAGCACAGAACACACATTACTTTAGTTTCGGAAGTCGGTGGCAATACAAAATAACAAACACAACAAAGCCACCGCCACCGACTTCCGTAACTAAAGTAATGTGTGTTCTGTGCTAAAGTTATTTTTAGTATTAGAAGGTGGTTTTCTTTTTTTTTATTAGACAGTTGAGCCCATAATCTCGTAACGAAAACGTTTTAATGTCCCCAAGTTGCGCCACAACTTCTGGTAGAAGTAATCTTTTCACAATAACAAATAGCCTGTTATTGGTGCCGATTCTGTTGTGCACGAACTAAATTAATTTTAAGCTATTTATATCTCTTTCTCTCCAATAAAACAAGAAAGAGACATATATTAATAAGAGCTGTCAATTTCAGTTGATCTAAAATCTTCATACAATTTATAGTTGTCATTTCAGAAAGTATTGAATAAAAACACGGCGAAGTTCAAGGGAAAAACTAATTTGACATCTCTAACTTAGTCCTTGTCTGTCGCCGTCCTTTTCTTCAACTGCCTGGTAGTAAGAGATGCCAAATGCCTAATTTTAATTTAGTTTGTGAACAAGGGATTCGGCACCATTGTGTTATGCACATATATGGATAGACTCGTGGTTTTTAAGTTTATCTAGTTCAGCGGTATTCACGGCATCCCAGTTTATACATTTATTATATTATATACATACATATAATGTGATTTTATAATCACATAAGGATTTGTAAATGTAATCTAACTCAATAGGGTATTACACGCATTTTTGAAAAGTGTCTCAATGAAATTCTGTAGTGCTAATATGCCACCAAAAAAAACACATAATTTTTATTCAATCGATAAGTGCCATAAAAATGCATCTAAATTTTAAATTTTCAAATTTCGCGCGTTGTTTGACGAAAACGCCTCTTACTGAACGCCATATTGCTCAGCGTAAATGACGTCAGTTCGTTTAGTATCAAATGAGCTCATATTAAATATGATAATTGTATATCATTTAAAAATAATTAAAAGCATATTTTGTAATAGGTGTAATAATTAAAAAATTACGTTGGTTACGAAAATAATAAAAGTACAAAGCCTATATTACGCCAATCGGTTGACTGACAGTTGTCAATTTTTTGTTTACACAGCCGTACGGCGTAATAACATGGCCGCTTCTATTTCATGGTGTTTTATAACAGATTAAAAATACTGAAAACTTTGAATTGAATTTATAAAATTGTTTTGTTATTTTATGAACTAAAACTTACATTTTCCGACTGTTATACGCCTAAACTGTCTCAATAACATATTTATAGATTTTTTCTCGTATAGAGTAAAATACCCTATTATAGTTGTAATTTCAGAAAGTATTGAATAAAAACGGCGAAGTTCAAGGGAAAAACTAATTTGACATCTCTAACTTAGTCCTTGTCTGTCGCCGTCCTTTTCTTCAACTGCCTGGTAGTAAGAGATGCCAAATGTCTAATTTTAATTTAGTTTGTGAACAAGGGATTCGGCACCATTGTGTTATGCACACATATGGATAGACTCGTGGTTTTTAAGTTTATCTAGTTCAGCGGTATTCACGGCATCCCAGTTTATACATTTATATACATACATATAATGTGATTTTATAATCACATAAGGATTTGTAAATGTAAACTAACTCAATTGCTCTGAAATAGAGATCATCATCTGGTTAGCCTTTTCCCAACTATGTTGGGGCGGCTTCCAGTCTAACTGGATTCATCTGAATACCAATGTTTTACATGGAGCGACTGCCTATCGGACCCCCACAACCCGGTCACTGGGTAACACGATAACCTTTGGTAAGACTGGTTGCAAAAAAAAAAAGATATTTTTATTAAATCAAAATCATTTATTTACGTAAATAAGGTACAGAATGTTCTTATAAAATAGTATGTTGATCTCTTATTCTGCCATTAATTTCAGCGTGCAAATTTTACATAATTATTATTGTCTATAGAAAAATTAATTGGTTTAAATTGGGCATGCATTAGATAAATAAAGTATCAAATTGTATTAAATTCATTTTAAATTGATAACAATTCATTATTAATAATGTGACAATCATTATGCTACAGTTCACGACTTACAACTTATAATCTAAGAAGTCAAGTACACTAAAAAGCATTTTTATAAGAATCTGCATAAATTTAAAAAATGGGAGTGACATTATGTTTCTTGGAATTTTATTATACAATTTTATACACATAATATAACTGTTGTTCGATGTGAATACGAGATTTGTTTTGGGTTTATATAGTTGGTTGGCATTATGAGATTGAGGGGCGGGCATAATAGCTTGTTGATTGCTGAGAAAGACTTTTATGCTTGTAAACAAAAATACAGAATTCCAAGATATAAATGCACGGTAGAGTCGGTATCCTATATTTCCTAAAGTATGGACGATAAACTAAAAACTAAATCTTAAACAGTTTACATAACAAACTTAAAACTATGCACAAAAGAGGGGAAAACATTTAATGCCAATGCTTCACAATTCCTCGAATGAAGTGCGAACTTCTTTTACATACAGTTGTAGACTGTATGTAAAAACTTCTTTTACATATAGACTGTATGTAAAGACGTACGACGATGTATTTTATTAATTTGGCAGGAGGACTCCCCTAAAGTTGAGGAAAAGAAGGAATCTGATACTGAGTCAGTGAAAGATGCTTGGGATGCAGAGTCCTCAGAGGATGAAACAGAACCACAGAAGCCTGAGGAGCCACAAACTCCTGTTAAACAGGATAAAAGATCTACACCTGCTCAGGAAAAGGGTAAAGAGGTATGTTCTATTTCGAATATATTTGCTGATACGAGAGCTTTTCTGCGTAATTTCCATGTTTTACAGCTTTTTCTGAAATGGGCTGCTTTCTTAATAGGGTATTACACCCATTTTTGAAAAGTGTCTGAATTAAATTCTGTACCTAGTGCTAATATGCCACCAAAAAAAAAACACAAAATTTTTAATTAATCGATAAGTGCCATAAAAATGCATCTAAATTTGAAATTTTCAAATTTCGTGCGTAGTTTGACGAAAACGCCTCTTACTGGACGCCATATTGCTCAGCGTAAATGACGTCAGTTCGTTTTGTATCAAATGAGCTCATATTAAATATGATAATTGTATATCATTTAAAAATAATTAAAAGCATATTTTGTAATAGGTGTAATAATGAAAAAAATACGTTGGTTACGAAAATAATAAAAGTACAAAGCCTATAATACGCCAATCGGTTGACTGACAGTTGACAATTTTTTGTTTACACAGCCGTATGGCGTAATAACATGGCCGCTACTATTTCACGGTGTGTTATAACAGATTAAAAATACTGAAAACTTTGAATTGAATTTAAAAATTTGTTTTGTTTATTTTATGAACTAAAACTTACATTTTCCGACTGCTTTATGCCTAAACTGTCTCAATAACATATTTATAGATTTTTTCTCGTATACAGTAAAATACCCTATTTAAATAGGTTTTGTTATAATAGCCGCCAATAACCCAGGCCTATGTAGAAATTTCGAATTACGACGAAATCCCGCGATCTTTAATAGATCGTGGTTTACTTAAATATGGTGTGGTTGCTTGCTTGGTAATGCTGAGCCAATCGGTTCTGTTTATCCTATTCTTACTTCGTCGCGGCCTCATCCGGTGCAAGTCAAGGACCTCCTTAATTCGGGCCTGTTGTAAAATCTGTTTTAGATGACGTGTTCATTGGTATTTGTAGATTTCGGGATTTCGTGGTTAGTCAATGAGTAAAATAGTGATCTTTGATTTTTATAAATATAATTTTATGATAAATCTATATTATAAAAGTAAAAGATCACTTTTTGATAAATGATTTATCAAAACTTTAGTTTTAGTCAAGGCTAATTATCCACCTCATATTTTCGGCTAATCACATTCTTTTATCATTGTCGCAGAAGGTAGAAGAAGAAGAAAGTTCAGAAGAAGAAGATGATAGCTCTGAAGAAGATGATGATAGCTCAGAAGAGGAGTCAGAAGATGACGAAGGCCTGACTGATGCTCAAAAGAAGAGGGAACTTATTTTAAAGAGATTAGAGGTAAGACTACTTTAGACACCCTTCGCATCTAGAGTGGGTGATTGTCGATTGTTTAAGCGGTACGCTAACGCCGCGTTATAGTTTACGCATCGTTAATTTTGATACGGCTTCAATACGCCGTCGCAAATGCCAGATGCAAAGACCCTCCTATACAAGCTGTACAGAACAAGATGGTATTTATTATTTTCTCCCAGAGAATTATTGACACAAATGAACTTCATGTATTACTTCAAGATTCTATGACTCCAAGCTATTGACACACTTTTGAACCTACGTTCAGATGACGTGTTGACCGCGTGTTATAACTGACGATTTTATTCACAAATAACTCAATGTTCGTTTCTAGCACTTGTTCCGTGGCGATAATTCATGTCTCTAAACTCTGTGATCTCACTCGAATGATTCTATCAATAAGTTTCACTTTCGCCCCCAGAAACGCCGTCAAGACAACGAGGCGAATAAAACAAACAATCCTCTACGTGCCGCCGTGGTCTGTGTACTAGGCCACGTAGACACAGGCAAGACTAAGATTCTGGACAAGTTACGTCGAACCAACGTGCAGGACGGTGAAGCAGGCGGTATTACACAGCAAATCGGTGCCACCAATGTTCCTATTGAGAATATTAAGGAGCAAACTAAACATGTTAAAGGGGTAAGTTTTTACTTAAATTAAAAATGACTTAAAAAATTATTGCAACGTTATTACATTGTTATTACACAAATAACATTTCACATACACCCACATACAGTAAACTCCCGTTTATCTGAGTCGCGTTTATCCGAAATCCGCTTTATCCGAACAAATTCCTCCGATTTTCTTCGTTTTGTTCATAATTTTAAAAATATTTACGTAAAAAAACCAACATCTGATCGGTGTTAAACAGCCTAACGTATCCACCTACACCACTAACAAAGGCGGATTTTTTCTGTAAGAACGCAAAATAAACGAGATTTGTTATTCAGCATTTAAAAACTTTGAGTTTTCAATTATACATCTTAATTTCAGACAAAAATATGTTGGTTTATTCACAACTATATCAATAACATTCTAAGTATAAGTATACAAGTAGTATATTTTCCGGTATTGACGCAATTCGAGTTGTTTTACGCGGGAAAACAGGGGACTTCGAAGGGGAGTTTACAGTATTACATTTACCATATTAACAATGAAAGTAAACATATGTGCCATGTTACAATTTTAATCTAACGGCTAACACGCAAACAATATATTGTTATGTAATTCTTCCGACCGAATTTCGGACATGGCGGCCAATCTCAATGGAGATCAGCCAAGTATGCAGAAGATATTATAGTGCCCAAGTGTGTGCGCAAACAGGTGCACTCCCTCTTCCCTACCGACCGGAGAGAGATCAGACGCGAGCGAGGCCAACGGCTTTACGTGCTTTCCGAGGCACGGGTCAACGGTCACGGGTATTACACCGCCAACTTCCAAACTTCAGGCTGTTACTGAGAAATTCTCAATAGAAAAACCCAATAACACTGCCCGACCAAGAAATCGAACCCAGGACCCCTCGGTCAGCAGTCGCGCTTGCGACCACAAGATCAACGTGGCAGTCAAACAACATATTACATGGTTGTACGTTGTTTCATAGCTAATAGTTTTATAGAATTTCGTTTCACATAAACTTTTTGTAATAATTTCGTTTCATAAAATAATCAATTCGCAGAATATTTACTTTCAAGATTTTTAAATCATTGATTTTTGTGTCACATAAAGTTTATTGTTAGAATAATCATATCATAGAATAACATATCAAATGTTCTTTATCCTTATATTTTTTATTTTATATAAAACTTATTCCCAAGAATGGGAGTCTCAGTTCTAACCAAACCTACTGCGCGTGCGTGCAAGCAACCATGCAGCATGCAAGCAAGCCTGCAGCGTGCAAGCAAGTATGCAGCATGCAAGCAAGCATGCAGCGTGCAAGCAAGCATGCAGCGTTTCTGTCACGGCTTCGGCGTTGCGGGGCTACGGCGGTCCAACGCGACCTTATCGTCGCAGATGGTATTCACGCTCACCCCCGCAGCTGAGGCTGGCCGGCCAGCAAGCCGAAGCTGCAAGCTTGCAAGCCGAAGCGTGCAAGCAAGCATGCAGCGTGCAAACAAGCATGCAGCATGTAAACAAGCATGCATGCATCATGCAAGCGTGCATGCAACATGCAGCAGGCATAGTTTCTGTCACGGCTCCGGCGTTGCGGGGCTCCGGCGGACCCACGCGAGCTTATCGTCGCAGATGGTATTCACGCTCACCCCCGCAGCTTCGGCTCCGGCCAGCCTCAGCTGCGGCGGCGGGCGTTAAAACCACCTGCTCCTCAGCTCGCGGGCCGTCTCGCCCCTCCACGCCTACGCAGATTTAAGTTACACTCTAGGGTAGGGCAGACAAGACTACGTGGAGTCGGTTTTGCAGCGATTCGTTTCTGTCATTAACTTTGGTAGCACAACATGACTTTTTAAGACAATATTTTCGTTATTGTCTATTTATATCTATACATTTTCGTTGAAATAAATTCCATGGAAAAATACAACGAACAATATTCGTTAAAAAATAATTCTACTGTTTGATAAGTTTGTTAAACAAAAAAATGAGATAAAAAATTCATTGAATTGTGTTTCTGTGAAATATTTTTCATTGAAGTAAATAGTCTTTGAAACAATAATAGTCGAAATAAAAATACGAGAACCGAATATTATGTGAAACATTTTCTGGGAAACGAAATTCTATGAAATTTCTGTCTGCGAAACAAGGGGACACCCATATTACATACACAAACACACAAATACGAATATTTCACATATAGGTGCTCCCTCACTTGGACCGTTCGCCTGGAATGTAACATTTGAGATTCGATTTTGAGCATTATATTACAGTACTGCTTCCCTGACTTGACTGGTATTCGCCTGTAATGTAATATTTCAGATTCGATTTTGAGCTTACATTACAATACTGCCTCCCTGACTGACAAGCATTTGCCTGTAATGTAATTAAATTCGATTTTGAGCATTTAGTTGATTCCGACACGACACGCTCAATTAGAAGTAGTGCGCATTGATGTTACAAGTTATATCAAAATAGTACACATTGTATCATCAAGTTACGCACTGTAATGCCTGGTTCTCTTCCCTCACCAATGTAGGTTGCGCACTGTAATGCTCGGTTCTCCCTTATTGATGTAATGCTCGACTCTGTAATGTTACATGACAGGTGAATGCTCCAAGTGAGGGAGCACCTTAACATATAAAAACTCAACAACATAAGACATACACATACGCATGTTACATTTAAATTAATTTAAAAAAAAAAGGATTTATGTTGTATAATGACATTTTGATAATACTGAATTATAACATTTTGATAATAAGTTGAAATTAAACATACCTAAGTGCCATTTAACATGTGTGCAAAGACATTGAAAAATAAACTAACATTACTGACACAACATATCAAAATATATGTTATGTTCCATGTAACATTATTATGTGCCAAGTCATGTTAAACGGCGCGGTTTATACTCAAATACTCCTTCAGAAAACTAACTGACCATTGTAATATATGAACAGGTAGAGAAAATAAATAAAATATATTATCTTTCCAGGTAAATGAGATAGCATTCCAGCTGCCTGGTCTGCTGATTATCGACACTCCTGGGCACGAGTCGTTCAGTAACTTGAGGAGTAGAGGGTCTTCTCTTTGTGACATTGCTATTCTTGTGAGTATAAAATTTAATTTAGACTGCCTCTGAATTATCAGTATGGTGATAGATCTTGTTTGTTACATGCAATGTTAACCATTCAAAAGGTTAACATTGCACGTAATAAACAAGATCTATCAGAGCCAGAGCCAAAAATAAAAATAAGGAAATAACAAATAACTAATGGAATATATCTTTGCAACTTTTTACAATATTTCATGAATGTAGTTTTAAATAATAGGATAAAGAAACACAAAAAACTTAATTTAGTATATTTGTTACGGCTAATAGCCGAAGTGCGACTACTACAAGTTTTAGTCGGCTACAACTAGGTGCAACCGGCCACATGCGGTTAAACTTAAATGTATCCTCCTTATCTTTGGTTAGAACTAGGTTTAGCCTTCATCATAGCGGCTAGAACTAGGTGCAGCCGCACAATCGGAAGAAGACTGTCGACGTCAAGGGCACCCCGAGGTTCGGTTTGGTTAGGTTCATTTAAAACCCTGCAGACAGAAATAAGAGCCCCGCAGCGGGGCTCCGTCGACCGTCTTCTGCTCCCAAGTCCCAAGCTCGTAGGCTACACCTAAGTTTAACCAACTGTTACCGGTAACACCTAGTTCTAGCCGGTTAAAACTAGGGGTTTTAGCCGTAACATATTTATTTTGCACTTAAAAATGTCTTGTAATTATTGGTTAACCATGTCTACATTATTTAATCTACAGGTAGTAGACATAATGCACGGTCTTGAGCCACAAACCATCGAGTCGATAAATCTGCTGAAACTAAAGAAGACGCCGTTCCTCGTCGCTCTGAATAAGATCGATCGTCTTTACGACTGGCAGAGCGCTCAGCGTAAGGACGTGAGAGATATACTGAAGATGCAGCAGCCTAACACTCAGCTGGAGTTCGAAAAGAGGTGCAAGGATGTTATGCTGCAGTTCGCTGAACAGGTAAATTAGCATTGTAAATCAAAGTGGGCCTAGTTAAATGTCGTGATGACCCAGTGTAAGGCGCCTTTCATGTATGAAAACATCACTGAGATCCGTAAAGGAACACATTGTGACGAAACCTGAACTTATAATTTATAGTCTGAAATCGCCAAACCGCTTTGGGCAACTGTGGTGATCAATGCTCGTGCCTTCTCTGTATGAGAAGAGGTCTTTTGCTGAACAGTGGGACAATAAAAAAAAAAAAAATAAAAAAAAAAAATCGTTTATTGCTCAAATTAGAATTTTACATTTTGTGAATAACTTGACCTCCAAACTAAGTAAAACTTGTACTTGTAATAACAGGCCGGTATTATTTATGTATTACGAATATTGCCATCCACCTTTACATGCCCCACTATTTCTTGTCCAGGGGGCCGCGGGTTGTGGGGACTTTGATCCGAGCGTATATTTCTTCGTAGTGTGCGTACGCACTTATAGGCAATTCGTACGTATCGACAGCACTACAACAATAGCGAAAAGATGCACAGTTGCACTGTAAGCGTCTTCGTGGATAGTGCTTTCTATACATTTTAATCAAAGTGGGAAATGCACTCACGACGTATTGACTGACGGATATTTCGTTTTCTACCTATATATTTATATAAAAATGAATCTCTATTTCCCTTGGTCACGGCATCGCGCGTGAACGCCTGGACCAATTTCCCTGATTCTTTTTGTTGTGTTTGTTATTGTAAGGAGAAGATGAATATGAAAGAAAAAACTAAGAAAGTAGCGCGTAACACTTAAAAAATGTACATAATAATTATGTACATTTTTTAAGTGTATAATTATTATACCAAAAAAAAAATACATAGATATCTTAATTATTTCTACACCAAATAATTATACATAGACGACGTATTAGTTTCTTCAATTTTTGGAGGTTTGGCGCAATAGGGTATTACACCCATTTTTGAAAAGTGTCTCAATGAAATACTGTAGTGCTAATATGCCACCAAAAAAAACACAATTTTTTTAATATTCAATTTTCAAATTTCGCGCGTAGTTTCACGTAAACGCCTCTTACTGGACGCCATATTGCTCAGCGTAAATGACGTCAGTTCGTATTGTATCAAATGAGCTCATATTAAATATGATAATTGTATATCATTTAAAAATAATTAAAAGCATATTTTGTAATAGGTGTAATAATGAAAAAATTACGTTGGTTACGAAAATAATAAAAGTACAAAGCCTATATTACGCCAATCGGTTGACTGACAGTTGACAATGTTTTGTTTACACAGCCGTACGGCGTAATAACATGGCCGCTACTATTTCACGGTGTTTTATAACAGATTAAAAATACTGAAAACTTTGAATTGAATTTAAAAATTTGTTTTGTTATTTTATAAACTAAAACTTACATTTTCCGACTGCTTAATGCCTAAACTGTCTCAATAACATATTTATAGATTTTTTCTCGTATAGAGTAAAATACCCTATTAATATAGGTAGGGTAGGTAGGCTAGGTTGGGTAAGTAGGGAAGGTAGACTAGGTAGGGTAGTTAGGGTAGGTATCTACCTACCCTAACTACCACTACTCTGCCACACTCTGCCACTACACTGCCTAGCTAGGCAGGTAAGAAAAGATAGGGACAGGACAACGTCTGTCGGATCAGCTAGTACTAGATAAATTTGACAAGCACATCTTGGTGTTGAATGTTACTCTGTCCAGCTTATTAACTTATTTTAGATTTATACAGAAGGTTGAATACATATAAAGTAGGTAAACAATAAATTGTGTTTTATGCATGTATGGTGCAGGATAGCCGTGTAGGAATAAAAATAAATGATAGGTGGAAGCAGGGAAATAATATTTAAATAATTTATTTATACTCTTACTTATAAACATTTTTCGTAAATATTTTCTCAAAGTATTGACTGTTCTGTCCAGGGTCTCAACGCCGCCCTATTCTACGAGAACCCAGACCCCCGTACATACGTGTCCTTGGTGCCAACATCAGCGGTAACGGGCGAGGGTATGGGCAACCTGCTCGCTATGATCGTGCAAGCGTGCGAGGGACCGCTACACAAGAGGCTTGTGTTCTCGCAACAGTTGCTCGCTACTGTGCTTGAGGTATGTAATATAGGTGCAGCCCTTGGCTTGTATAACAATTTAAAAAAAAACTATTTTTTGGAAGTGTTTTATCCACCAGGTATCCTAAGGATTAATAAATACTTGGCTATTTTCATTCAGAGACTTGGCCACACTAACTAATAGTATTTTCTGGTGGCATTGAAAGTTACACTCTATTGTAAGTGTAATAAAGTTCAAAGTTCTACGAATATCGAAGCAGACAACAAACGGCGCTTGCTGAAAGAAAGTGCGTGCCTGCCTTCGTTACCTTTAACCCGAGACCTGACTCACGTCCTTTGCCACTAGACCACACTGCTTTTTTTTGTCTATGTGGAGTTGCCATTTTGTTGATGTCATTTTCGCTGGTTCAATTTTTGCAACGATATTACCCTCACGTTCGTCACACCTAAATAAATCGTGAAACTGAAATCTGAAATTGACACTTGATACTTCTGTTATATAAATGTCCATGTTTACTCGACAGGTGAAAGCGATTCCCGGTCTCGGCACGACCATAGACACGATCCTGATCAACGGCACGCTGCATGAAGGTGACACTATGATACTCGCTGGTACAGACGGCCCTATCGTCACGCAGATACGTTCCCTGCTCATGCCGCAGCCTATGAAAGAGTTGCGTGTTAAGGTAAGGATGGTTTTTTCAACCGACTTCAAAAAAAGAATGCGGTTCTCAATCCGACACGCATATTTCTTTTTAACGTTGACCACGCCTATCTTTTTTCGGTGTCGTTTGATTTAAATGATTCTTTTTTGAATTGATAGTGTATACCTCAATATTTCAAGAAAATATTCCACCACTATAAGAAAGAAAATTAAGGGATGACTAAATTTTTTTAGTGTCATCGTTTCGTAATGTATTTGTATAATAAGTAGTAGGCACTCAAAATCGTAATATTTTTTTCCAATAACTACAACGTCTTTCAAAAAGTAATAAATAATTTTAAATTCGCAAGTCGGTGGCAATACAAAGCAATAAACAAAACCAAAACCGCCGCCGACTTGCGAATTTAAAGTTATTTTTTACTTTTCGAAGGCGGTTATCTTTTTTGGAATAAAGTTTTTTGTTGTAACGTTATTATTTCGAAGGAGGGGGGAACTCTGCGCAATGTAGGACATTGTGACGTCATCTGCAACTTGTACTACTCTAATAAAGATTTATCATAGTAAACGGCAACTTTCGTGGTTGGCGCGGTAACATAAAACGAGAGTGAGAGAGAGGAAAATCCAGTACTAAACACTATTTCTCGTCCTACTCGCACGTTTTAGATTGCTACTGTTACGTGTTTTGGCTTTCAGTTTCATCCCAGTTTTTGTTTTAGAACGCATACATCGAGCACAAAGAAGTAGTCGGCGCTCAGGGCGTGAAGATTGCGGCTAAAGAGTTAGAAAAGGCCATTGCTGGTCTCAACTTACAGATCGCTCAGAAACCAGACGAAGTTGATGTGCTCAAGTAAGTTATTTAGCTTCAAAAATACATGATGATGTTTAAATAGTTAAGCTTCATTTAAACAGGGCTATTTTAAATTAGTAGTAAATGTCTACTTTGTCTTTATAACGCCGTGTAAATGTGCTCTTATGTATAGGAATCAAGTATAATTACTATCCTTTTAATAAGAACTAAAATGTGAATGGGAATTACATACATTGTAAGTTGTAACACAATATGCTTGTAAGTATAGTGGATCCTCTTAAAAAGAAATAAAAAATAACGGGAGTCTAACCAGACGATCCGTCACTTTAAAATCCTACATCGAAATTCGTACTTTAAAATGTATTTTATACAGTTCAATTTAGATATTTGGCATTAGGCATTCGGTCCGTTATGGGTAAGTCAGAAGCCAGAAAGTCAGGCAGCCAGACAGTTGCTCTATGTAAAACACTGGTATTCAGTAGGCTGCATCCAGTTAGACTGGAAGCCGACCCCAACATAGTTGGGAAAAGGCCAGGCAGATGATGAGAGCATTACAACCTTCAAAAAAGTTAAGCCCACAGATATAGATAGACCTAGATAACGCAAGTATCACGATCTGTATGAAAACCAAGCGTGCCATTTTTTTGACGTCACAGTGTAATACGAATGTTTTGGTTTTCCTAAATTTGGTATTACCAGGTATTACTCCCTCAGTATTAGATTAAAAATAATTATTTTTCAAAATAATTACGCATAATATTAATCACAAAATGACTTACCGATGGAAGGAAACGATTACTTTATTTTTTTACTTACGATTTTTTATCGTATATATATCGTTAGGCACGAAAATAGGCACGCGAAGTAGTTGCTCTTGCGTTATCTAGGTCTATCTATATCTGTGGTTTAGCCCGTATATCAAGGAATCTTTTTACAGAGAGGAGGTGGCCCGCGAGCTCAAATCCGCGCTGTCGTCCATCAAACTGTCAGAGCGCGGCGTGTATGTGCAAGCCTCCACGCTCGGCTCTCTAGAGGCCCTGCTTGAGTTCCTCAGGACTAGCAAAATTCCCGTAAGTGATTAAATTATAGAGCATGGGGACGACAATACGACAAAAAATTAAAATACTCATCAAGAATATTTTGAAACTATCAAATAAATGCTAAAACGAAATAAAAAAAAATCAGATACACTAAAGAGCATATAAATGTAATCAAAATAAAACACCATATATGAAATATTGGTTTTCTAACTTGTGAGAAGAGCGGCAACTTGTGGCGTCATAATTTAATATTATTAATGCTCAATAAAAACAATTACACCAAATTATCAAATCCTACCATTTTTTGTGCTATTGCTATCCCCACCCTGTATACTAGCTACGTCCGAGTGGAAGTTAAATGTACAGACGCCGGCGCATCCAGTCATACCAAACTGTCAAATTTTCCCAATTGAATATAGACCTTATTCTTTTGTAATAAAGTTGATCAAAGAAATTTGACAGATTGTTGTAGCTTGATGTGCTGGCCTCTGTACCAAAGTTAAAGTCAAATTATTTATTTAAAGTAGACCATTTAAAGGCTTTTGAACGTCATGTACATAGAAAATTGAATATAATTGCCCCAAAAGGTAGTTTAGTATGGAGAAGAATGGGCAAGAAACTCCATACTTACTCTTTTAAAATATTTTTTTTACATTATTTTGTAAAAGTACAGTAATAATCATATAATTATACGTGAATACGATATCCCTTGCCTAAAAACCACTATATTTAAGTATGTACAAAGTATGACAAGTTAAGAAAAGACAGCATAGGTACATAGTGTTTACGTATTTATAAATATTTGAACTGGTTACAAACACTGCTTACATTTCAACAAACAATGAAATAGTGTGTGAGCCCAGTGACCACAAAATATATCTCAATAGTACTTCCAATAGATCTTGTAAACAAGAAACTAAATAACAAAAAGCCAACAAACTACATCTTTATAATATTAGTTTAAAAGTATCGATCTCGAGTACCAGCGACTAAAATGCTCTTTTAAACCGACTTATATTTTTTTTATGTTTGTCTACGCATATCTTTTTTCAGTGTCGTCCGATTCTTTTTTTAATTGATAGTGTATACGCCATAGTTGGTCCCATATAAATTTATGAAAATATTCTACCCCTAAGGGTAGAAAATTAAGGCGTGACTGAATTTTTTTAGTGTCGCCGTTTCGTAATTAATTTGTATGATAAGAAGTAGGCACTAAAAAGCGAAAAACAAACTTACAAAAAAACCAACCGAATTGAGAACCTCCTCCTTTTTGAAGTCGGTTAAAAACGACAACCGTCTTCAAAACGTAAAAAATAAGTTTAAATTCGCAAGACGGTGGCAATCAAACAAAACCAAAGCTGCCGAATTTAGAGTTATTTTATACTTTTTGAAGTTGGTTGTCTTTTTTGTAAAATAGGTTTTTTTGAAGGACCTTGTCTAGAGATGTCCTATTTATTTTGTCGGACATGCTAGGGTAATTAGAAGCACATGAGAAATGTCAACTTTATCTCTGGGGTAAAACACTTGATAATGGCGAAACGCTACTCAATGTTAAGATGATAAATTGATAGAGACAGTGTGACGAGACTTAACGTGCTGTCTCTATCAATTTATGTCAAAGTGACTGTGGCAGTACTAACGGCATCTTAAAATTGAGTAGCGTCTGGTCTGTCCATTTATCTAAAATGTTTAATATTGAATGTTTGTTTCAGTATTCTGCAATCAGGATAGGGCCGGTAGTGAAGCGTGACGTCATGAAAGCGTCCGCCATGTTGGAGCACGACTCACAATTCGCCACTATATTAGCCTTTGATGTCAAGGTACGTTTTACTAGTTTTAGATACTCATCATCATCAGCCGGAAGACGTTCACTGTTGAACATAGGCCTCCCCATAGAACGCCACAACAAGCGGAAACCTGCCGCTTGCATCCACCGGTTACCCGCGACCTTAACGATGTCGTCGGTCTATCTGGTGGGAGGCCTACCAACGTTGCGTCTTCCGGTTCGTGGTCGCCACTCGAGAACCTTTCTTCCCCATCGGTTATCGGTTCTTCGAGAGATGCGGCCTGCCCATTGCCACTACAACTTGCATATTCTGAGATCTATGTCAGTGACGTTAGTTCTTTGGCGAATTTCCTCGTTCCGGATTCTATCGCGCAAAGAAACTCCGAGCATAACTCTCTCCATGGCTCGCTGCGTGACTCTGAGCTTCTCTAGGAGGCCAGCAATTAAGGACCACGTTTTAAACCCGTCTTCACGCACTGTGGAATTTTGGACGAAAAGATATCTCGTAGTTTCCCGAACGCTGCCCATCCGAGTTGGATTCTTCGGGCGAGCTCTTTATCGAAGTTGGACCTACCTAGTTGGATAGTTGGTCCAATGTAAAGGCATTTAGGAGTTCAAATACTAAAACTAGTAAATGCGGTTTTAGGACTTTGCACTGCTGGTCGTACTTGAAATAAAATAAGATATAATATTACTTCGATAATAACATGGAGCATAACTTGTTAACAGATCGAACGCGACGCTCAAGAAATGGCCGACAATTTAGGTGTGAAGATATTCTCGGCCGACATCATCTATCACTTGTTTGATAAGTTCACTGCCTACCGCGAGGAACTGAAGGCAAGGAAGCGGGAAGAGTTCAAACACATCGCCGTTTTCCCGTGCAAACTTAAGGTATGTGGTCTCTTTCATTTATTTATTGTTAGAAAGAGATAAACTTATATGCTTGGATGCGAATACAGGGTCAAGCAATGCGTTATTGGATTTTTCCAAGATATTTCTCAGTAACGTCCTGGAGTTTGGAAGTAGTGTGAGTCTCGTGCGTCAGAAAGCAAATAAAGCCGTTGGTACCGGCTGTCATTCGTAGATCTTTGTCAGTCGTTACGAGTAGTCAGAAGATCGCAAGTCTGACAACCAGTCTTACCAAGTGATATTGTGTTGTGAAGCGAGTTAAATGAAAGAAGAGTTGAGAGTTCAGTTGTCGTTGACTCGTTCACACGAAGATCTACCAGTTTTTCATGGCACCTTTTGTATACGCGCCAAATAAAGAATACGGTTCCCAACGTCAGGACAACGCAGATTGCGACCAGGGTGTAGTTTATAGCACCAACGTAATTTTTCAAAGTCTCCAGATGCGTTATATTCTCTGCGCCACCAGAAGCAGTTGGCGCCAAGATCACTTCCTCTGATTTTGATGTGGAACCTCCCATATTAATGACTGGCAATTGGGGAAACCCTCGAGACACGTATTTGCAGTTGCAAGCTGGATAACAGCACTCAGTCCGATAATATAATAAATCATTGTAGCTAACTTTATAATTTTAGATCATGTATCGTACTCCTAATATGGGCAAAGGAATGCACACCCGAGACAGACCGCCGGCAGGGTCGCCATGTGTTGTGAGGCGAGTTGAATGAAAGGAGAGTTGATTTACACTGGCTTTTATCTCTCCTTCAGCTAATGCTGAAGAAGCTGCAACTCTTTTTTCCGAAAACTTGACTTTCGCAATCAAGTCAAATACAACGTCTAGTACTGTCTCTGGTCGGAAAAAAACCATAAAACCATGGATTACACCTGGTTTGGTTCGGTGTATTCGACACCGTGATAGGCTACATGTTAAGGTTAGGAAAAATCCCAATAGCTCGGTTCTTGAAGTCACTTACAAGCGCTACAGAAATTTCTGTAACAATAATAATAATAAATCATTTATTTCAAGTTTGCACTCATATAAGGGTTAGTAACAATTGTAATAAAAAAATTAAAAAGGGTCTATATTTATTTAACTAACTAACAAACTATGTGTGTGATTCTAAAGTTGAGAAGTTAGGGAGCTCAAAATTAAACAAAAATAACTAAAAGGAATAAGATTCGGGCGCCAGAGCTCACTAGGTAATTTAAAACAAAGGGAATCCGGAATAGCTAAAAGGTAAAGGATATGGCTTCTAATCTTAGGTCGGAGATTTCTGAAATTAAGCTGCAAATTCTTTAACAATAGCTCATTTATTTCTATCGCAGGTAGTATGGCGAACACAATATTAGAAAGCCCCCTTTCTTTTGAAGGGCAAGTTGTTTTATAACTATTAAATTCTATAGCTAAAGTTTATGATTAAGTTGTCAGTATTGCACGTTTTTTAAGTTGAATCTACTAAAAGAAAACCAAGAGACATACCACAATCTTCGATAAATCTATTTATAATAAACCTGAAGGGTTGATTGGAGACTCGAGGGGAAACGCGTCAGCTCATCCATGATGAATTTAAGTTTCAAGGATGAAAATCCAAAATATAAGTAAGAACGCCTTTGGGGCGTTCTTTTTGTAAACGAAGCATGCCAATCACTCGTGCTATGGGCACAATCAAACAGCGATGGCGTTAAAGGTGGATTTCCCAAAATATTACCGTTGCACGGCTGCTGACATCACTACCAAGTGGTTCCAAGCAGGGGTGGACCCTTAAAATATTCCAATCTAATGATTGGCACGGAATAGAATTTTATTCGTGCTTCATCTTAGTGACTTCGGTCGGAAAGTAAATCCTACCTCTCCCAAACCGGAAACGTCAGAATAATTTGACAGCCGGGGAAATAAAATCCAACTGTCAAACTGATGGTCTATGGTTTTATCGATTACTCTACTAAATCCTAGCCAATCTATCAAATATCTAAAGTGTGTCGCGACATTACCGAAAACTTCGAAAAAGTGACGAGAGAGGTCGACACTATGTAGCGAGTAAAAATTACTCGTTACACAATGTATACTTAAAGCTATATTAGTAAATTTCAATTCAATAATTTATCAAAATAATTAAAATAGTTATCATTATATGAAATTAAATTAACTTAATAAATAATCAGACATCTACATTACATTACATTACACCTATTAAAATACGCATCCATTTGTTTTGGATCGGGCAGTCCGGTTTAGCGGCAATCATTTGCAGGATGCTGTTGCTACTGCCTCGCAGACGCTGTCGCAGAGACGCAGCTCTCTTACGCATGACTGCATGGAAGCCGTCTGTACGCGCCTCAGCAAACATGCCAGACGCGCTACAAAAACGAGGCAGCCGCAACAGCAACCTAAATATATTATTATATTGGATGCGCAGCGCACTAGCAGCCCGGTGACTTACACTTACCCACAAGCTGCTTGCGTAAAACGATTGGCAATAAGCCTTGAACAACGTAAGTTTTACATCACGCGAGCACCGAGCAAACCTGCGAGCAATCATATTCCCCCGGACTGCCAGCGCCCTGCGCTCCCTCTCTACGTCTGCATCATCTTTCAGGTCTTCTGTTACAATATGCCCCAGATATGTGAACCTGCTCACAACCCGCAGAGCCGCACCATTAAGATTAATAGGCGGAGCATGGACTAGCTTATAATTATTAGACTTAAATATAAGCACCTCGCTCTTCTTTGAGTTATACTGAAGCCCATGCTCCGCCGCATAAGCCTCACACTTTGCTATCAAAGTGCGAATCGCCCCCACCGATGGTCCCAACAGCACCATATCGTCAGCGTAACTAATATTGTTAACGCTCACCCCGTCGACAAAGCAGCCCGTATGAGTACTGCTGAGCTCAGCGATGAGGTCATTGACATACAAGTTAAATAGAAGAGGAGAGGTGATACCCCCCTGCCGCACGCCACACTCCATGCCGAATTCATCCGACAATGCCCCCGCCCATCGCACCTGATTTCTCTGACACCGATACCAATGCCTTAACACTGAAACGACTTCCGCCGGTACACCCGCGCCCTCCAGCTTGTTCCAGAGCCTGTCATACAATACTGTATCGAAGGCCCTGGACAAATCCAGGAAGCACGCATATACCGGCGTGCTTCTATCAGTGTAGTATCTGACAGCTTGCTTAAGACAAAGAATGGCACTTTCCGTTGAAAACCCACTTCTAAAACCGAATTGGGCATCGTGCAAATGTACATGAGATAAAAGTACATTATTAAGCAAACTGTCAAACACCTTTGCCATCACCGTTGCCAGCGATATAGGCCGATAATTGGCCTTATCGGATAAATCCCCAGTCCTGTTCTTAACAACAGGAACGACTATGGTTTTAGTGAGTTCCTCAGGTAAATAACCATGACACAAGCACAGATTGTAAAACATGGAGAGTACGCGCGGCAGGTGCACACCAGCATTTCTCAGATGGTCAATGCTGAGACTGTCGCACCCGGGTGATTTACCTCGCTGTAACGCTCTATTGCGGAAGCTCAAAAGAAATTATGAAAAGACTCTTTTACTAAATGCAAGAAGTAGTAAGGAAACGTGGTCAGCTATTAAATCAATCACTGGTACTGTCAAACCAAAATCTTATGCTGATAATTTATTAAAGAACAGTAATAGCCCCCACGATTCCGTTGAAACTGTAAACAATTTTTTTGCTAATGCCGGAAAGCTACTTGCCGACAAGATAAAATGCTCTGAGAATCTTGGGATCCCCCTGCCTACTTTAAATGATTTCAGTAGACCTCCCGTCCTGAATTCTATGGTATTGCTCCCACCAAACGAAGCAGAAATTGAATCACTTATCATGAATCTTAAAAATGACTCTGCTACGGGCTGGGACTCTATTTCGAACAAGTTTTTAAAAATGTCAAAGCATATTATCGTATAGAGCAGGGCGTTTTTCCTGGTGTATTTAAAAGGGCGCTCATCACGCCGTTTTACAAGAGTGAAGCTCGAGACAGTGTAACAAACTACAGACCAATTTCTGTGTTGCCAGCGCTCTCTAAAATGTTAGAAAAAGTATTGAATAACCAACTCATAAAATTCTTAGAAAAAAATAACATATTATCTGACTCCCAATTTGGCTTTAGGGTAGGTAAAAGTACAGACGGAGCCGTTAGCTCATTAGTAGATTATGTAACAGGTTGTCTAGACAATAAACAAAAGTGTGTTGGAGTGTTTATTGATTTGGCCAAGGCCTTTGACACTGTCTCGATCTCTGCCCTTGTGGAAAAGCTGGAAAGGTGTGGAATAAGGGGAACGGTACTTAAAATCTATAAAGACTTTCTTACTGGGCGTTTGCAGAGAGTTAAAGTAGGTAATGCTGGTAGTTCGGACGTCGCAGTCACCTATGGAGTCCCACTCGGTCCCAGTCTCTTCCTGATATACATAAACGACTTATGTCAAATGACACTGAATAAAGGCAAAATATTTACCTATGCCGATGACACAGCCTTGGTGTTTCAGGGGGAGACTTGGGATGTAGCCCAACAAAATACTGAGATAGGGCTCCAAAAAGTCAGCTTGTGGCTGAGGCATAACCTGTTAACACTCAACATTTCGAAAACCTCATTTGTACAGTTCACTAACGCCCGCATAAAAGAGCCCGATGTGACTGTCCAGATTCACACATGCAAATCACCTTTCATTCAACAGTGCTCGTGTACAACTCTGAGCAAATCTAAGACGGTCAGATACCTTGGGGTTCTCCTAGACGAGAAAATATCCTGGCAACCACATATCGAGATGGTTTCAACACGAGTCAGAAAACTTACATGGGTGTTTAAAAATCTGAGGCATGTAGCTGACAGCGATCTCCTCCGTACAGTTTATTACGCATTGGCACAGTCGATTATTGGTTACTGTATTGGGGTTTAGGGTGGCGCATGTAAAACCCATCTCTTACGCCTGGAAAGAGCGCAATGGTCCCTACTAAAAATAATGTCATCCAAACCATATAGATTTCCCACGAAGACATTATACGAGTTGTGCCGGGTATTTACAGTGAGACAACTTTTTATTTTTCAAGTAATTACTAAAAAACACGTATCTACCCCATACGATCCAGGTAAACTTCGAAATAAGCGAACAACTCCAAACGTAATTGAATCTGTTAAGTGTCGCACGGCTTTTGCAAGACGACAGAACGCTTATCTGTCGTATATTTATACAACAAAATTAATAGAATCATAAATTTTTATCCGCTAACACTACACGAGTGTAAATCTAAATTAAAGAACTGGCTCTTTACTCTTGATTATGAGGATGTAGAGAAAAAATTAAATTAAAAATTTAAAAAAACCCCCAACGCAAAACATAAAAGCGATTATGTAAAAAGTAAAAAATAATACTTTTGTTGAGCCATCAAATGTTTGTTCGTTGAAATGGCGCTATAATGTCGCGGCGGGGTACCGCTTAAGTAAGTCAGTCCCTCAATTTCATTCACTGTCTATTAATTTACCAGCATTTCCGACCAATTTGCTTCGATATTATCAAATTTTTGTTGCTAATCTAGTTGTTAATCTTGTTGCAAATCTAGTTACCATCAGTTCGCTATTTTAGATATTTAGTTATTGCTTTAAACTTAGCGGTACCCCGCCGCGACATTATAGCGCCATTTCAACGAACAAACATTTGATGGCTCAACAAAAGTATTATTTTTTACTTTTTACATAATCGCTTTTATGTTTTGCGTTGGGGGTTTTTTAAAATTTTTAATTTAATTTTTATTTTAATTTTTTTAAATGTAATTTAGTTTGGTTTTGTGTGGTCAGTGTGGTCACCTATAATAATATGTTTGAAAGCAAAGTAAACATCCGGTATGCGTCTAAGATCCCTACCGCAGCAAACAAAAGAGCTGATAACTTTAAAACTGCTGAACCGATTTTGATGAAACATGTCTAAGAACCATCGCTAGAGAAACTACTTTCAAACAAAAAAAACCGCATTCAAATCGGTTCACCCGTTAAAGAGCTACAGTGCCACAGACAGACACACAGACAGACAGACACACAGACACGCAGACACGTCAAACTTATAACACCCCTCTTTTTCGTCGGGGGTTAAAAATAATAAATAATTAATCTAATTTTATAAAGGAACACATACTTACATAGAACATAACTATCTTTCTCACACACTTTACTCATTCACAAACGTACACACACACACACACTTTACTCATTCACAAACGTACACACACACACACACACACACACACACACACACACACACACACACACACACACACACACACACACATACACACCACGATTTAATATTATAATAGTTTAAGTTAAGCTTCTATCTTGTTCTTTTTTGATTGAACTTTATATATAGTATTGTATTTTATATTTAATATTATTCTGTTTTTGCTTCTTTTAAAATTGTATCCACAATTCTAGTTCACATGTTTGTGTATTCCTATGTTGACATTAGTATCTAAGCCAAAATAAATGGGAGAGGGCGCTGACTCCTGACATACAGGTACACCTAGTTCGGGAGTCAGAGGCTTCAAAAAAGTTTTGTAACCTGTTATGTCAATAAAGCATTATTGTTATTATTATTGTTATTATTATTATTATTATTTATTTTAGGATAAACATGATTAATATACTCAATGGTGGGCACACACTACAATATCGTGTTACCCAGTTACGGGGTTGTGAAGGTCAGATAGACAGTAACTCCATGTAAAACACTGGTATTCAGCTGCTTCTGGTTAGACTGGAAGCTGACCCCAACATAGTAGGGAACAGGCGCTAGGCAGATGATGAGACAAGATTATATGTACAGGGGCTAGCAAATCAAGCTACAACAATAACAATAATTAATTTATTTTAGGCTGCATAGCCCATAGATAAATACCCTAACTTAAACATGCATCTATACTTAATATTATAAAAGCTGAAGAGTTTGTTTGTTTGTTTGGTTGAACGCGCTAATCTCAGGATTTTCTGGTTCGTATTGAAAAAATATTTTTGTGTTGGATACTCCATTTATCGAGGAAGGCCCATGCGAAGCCGGGTCGGATCGCTAGTATTTTATAATTTGTAACTTTTGTTATTAGAAAAGACTTAAGACTATGTTAGTAGCACTTCACCTTGCACTAAATTATCTTTGTGCTGACCTGTGGCACTTGTCCGCGGAAGCGAAGGAACATTACGTCCTGCGGCCAAAGGTCTTCTTCCATGACGAGGGGCAGAAAACAATTCGGTACTCGCACCACGAACGCCTTGAAATTAATGTTGTGGCGCGACTCCAGTAACTGCACCCTCGGCGTGTACTTCGTCTTTTGGCGCACGTATTCTAGGAGACATAACAATCTGTCAAATTTCTTTGATAGATTTTCAACTTTAATACAGAAAAGTAAGGTTTATTTTCAATTGGAATTTAAGAGTTTGGTATGGCTTGAAGTGCTGGCGTCTGTATATTATTATGCTAGCTCTCCGGGACACAAAGATTTTGATTTTTGAGGAACAATAGAACCGAGTGGGGAGTTGAGTGTATAGTAGTAGGTGTGTGTTAAAAGTATCTTGCACTTACATAGTTTTCTTTGTACACAGATCTTGCCACAATTCGTGTTCAATTCTCGTGATCCAATCGTCGCCGGCGTCATGGTTGAGGGTGGCATTCTGAAGGAGGGAACACCTATCTGTGTACCTAGTCAAGAGGTGAGCACTTTTCAATATGGATCTAGGCACCATCGACCAAGAAGCTTAGATAAAAGTGGAGGCAATACTTAAACACCTAAGTGAAACCAACAGTGGGCTCTCTTTCTGAATGCATACATAAGATAAAGAAAACATATATCACTGTCTCGTTCTTATGTATGCGTTCAGAAAGAGAGCGTCTGCCCACAGTTGGTTTCACTTATACTCCGTTAACAATAAGATTAGACATAAACACAAACCTTTTTTTACAGTCCCTTCAACCGATTTTGACTTCTGTTCCGTAGGCTTAAGGATGACATTAGAGGCAAAAAGTGGTTACAACAACAACTGTTTTTTGCAGCTGCCATTTGTCATGCCACCAACGCAATATAAGTCAAAATCGGTTGAACGGACTGTAAAAAAGGTTTGTGGATATGTCTAATTTTATTGTGAACGGAGTATAGGTATTTAGAGTGTTGCCTCCACTTTTATCTATACGCGTATAGATGCCATCGATTTGAATATGACGACACGGTTGGCGCAGTGGTTGAGCGATCGACTGCTGCGCAGCGTGTTGCCGGTTTAAATCCCGCCCAGGGTAAACATTTGTGGGATTAGCACTTGTGTTTGACTTGTCTGTTTGTTGTTTATCTATATACATATGTTTTTAAAATGTATTTGAGTATGTATATCAGCTGTCTGACACCTATAAAAGAGGGCCTGCATAGTTTGGGGTCAGATGTGTGAATTGTCCCCACATATTATTATTGATAAACTTTCTACTAGCTGTCAAAACACGACTCTCCCATAAACTTTGTAGGGCAATAGCAACCTGTGACGTCACTTACTTACCATTTCAATAGACAATTTATTGATTTTCAGGCAACAAAAATCGAATTTTACAGTTATTGAAAATTAATCGGGTTCTCAGGGCTAAAATTAAGAACGTTACTCCAGAGCGGCGCGCCTTGATGAGGCCTCGGCCGACACTGAGCGGTGGTGCGATTCCGCGCCGATTATATAGTTACTTATTATATAATTGTGTTATTATTATATAGTAACTTTTTTATTATATACTATTTATTTTAGAACGTAAATGTTTTCATTTACTAGGCCTAAAAAAATCAAAATATCACTGATTTCATCCCAAACTAACACATTTAATAACTCGAAAAGTGGCTAAAAATGGCACTTTTGAGTGTACTTTTCTTTTATGAAAACTTACTATTGACATACTTAATATTGACTTTTTTTCAGCCATGCACTAATAAATGTTATTGCTTTTTACAGTAATATTGTTATAAGTTTGTCGTATATGGTTTTACTATTATCTAGCATCCGCGTAGACCATCGGGCGCTAGTTAAGAAAAAGGCTTAAATAAAAACTGTTATGACAAAACTATAACATTTGCAAATATTTTTCAGCCATGCACTAGATTATGAAATTCTTAATAATTTGACGTCAATATCTCATCTACGAATTAAACACATTATCGTTTTATTGTCCGTCGGAGTAGAGAAATGGTCTTTTAATTATTGTTTAATGGTGTCAACTTCCCAGTTACATACTTAAAAGTGCATTTTAATCATACACAAGGTCTGATAATAATGCAATTTATCAGAAGTTTTGTAGTTAATAACGTTGCATGTAACGTAATTACGTAACGTTGTTTTGGTTGGTTATTAATCAACGCAAATACAACTTTCACGCGAAAAAGAAACTTGCCAAGATGTCTCTTATCACATTAAATATTTTGTAAAATTAATTTTAGAAACGTTTTCCTGAAATCACGTGAAAAAACCTTGCCAAGATGTCTACCACATTAAAATATTTTATAAAATTAATTTTAAAATTGTGTTCCTGGAATAACTTCGTATTGTTTAATTTCTAATACTTTTTGGAGAATAAATCTATGCAAATAATAGTTTGTCCTCAAATACAGTCTTAATGACAGTGTCCTGAGAATTAGCGGCCAGTGGCCTGGAAGAACGAACAATAGAATCGTGAGCAAAAATAACAAATAACCACTTCTATTAACATTCATATATTTCTCCAACAGTTCGTGGAGTTGGGTATTGTGACATCTATCGAGATTAACCACAAACAAGTGGAGACGGCTCGCAAAGGCCAGGAGGTGTGCATCAAGATCGAGCCCATCCCCGGCGAGTCGCCCAAGATGTTCGGCAGACATTTCGATGAGACTGATATGCTAGTCAGCAAGGTAAGTCTAGATTTGATTTGGGTACTGAATACCTACGTTAAAGTGCTACTATTGAGTATACCACGATAAAATTGTATTACGCCACAAGTTGTGATACATGTTTCGGATAATTATTCTTTTCTAGTATTTGTTGGCACATCGATTTCGAATTTCAAACTGAAGTATATTTGCAGAAAAAAATATTTACCATTGAAAAAGAAATATTACTTCGTAGACAAGCACAACTACCGCTTTAAACGCATTATCTTATCACTTTCGGGGTGTACGATACGCCCAATTTTGGGATTGTTCCCACTAGTTCTACTAAACAGTTTACTTAATAGTACTACATACAGAAGGGACACTCCCTTCCCCGCGCTATATCAGATACCGCACCCTCACCCCGCACTAGGAGGGGCTAACCGCCGACTCTTTAGCCAGGGCGCTCAAAATCGTAAGAACTGCGCTGTAGCGCTGTAGGTACTGCTGACACAAACACACAATTTTGCGATTTATTTTGTTTTAAGTTTTATTTATTAGTTTTAATCTCGATGATTCATTTATTTTCCAAGTTTTCGTCGTTTTATAATAATACAATTAAAACTTCCGTAATAATAACATACCAACATTACCAGCTATTAATATTGCTCTCTCTCTCTCTTTATTGTCTTAGTTATGTACTTATGTACCTTTCTTTCACGTTCTATTCATTCTTGGAATTGAAAAGTAGTACCCTACGCACTAACCTTGTCGCGTCGCCCCATTGTAATTATTATTATTGTAATATTTTAATTAATTCATTTTTATTTTTAATTCTTTTGAACTTAACATGTATGGACATGGACTGGTTCCGAAATAAATGAAAAAAAAAAAAAAATTGCGTTGCCGCGTAATGGTACGGGGCGATCGTGAATTCCATATTTTGTAATTAGGTAGGTAGGTACCTTAATTTACCATTATTGATGAATAAATAAACCTCTTTACATAATAAATATTATAATATTACTTTTATGTCATTACAAATCCGAGTATTCAAAATCAAATATCATTTATTTTATTTCTTTAAGAAATAAATAATTGAACGCTCGGACTAGATCACTTCATATTAATGCTTGAAACGTTCGGGTAGTTCCGTCGTCGTTCGGTTCACCCATGAAGATATAGGTATAAATGGAGCCAACACTTAGAACAAAATCTTGAAACCAACTGTGGGCTGATGCTCTCTTTCTGAATGCATACATAAGAACGAGACAGTGATATGTGTTTTCTTTATCTTATGTATGCATTCAAAAAGAGAGCGTCTGCCCACAGTTGGCTTCACTTAGGTATTTAGAGTGTTGCCTCCACTTTTATCTATAAGCTTCTTGGGTTCACCCGACGCAAAGCGCTGCACTTTTCGCGCCATTTTGTACGCCACGACATCCATCTGATTCAACCCTACTAAAATTCACGCACTCATTTTCACGTGTACAGACGTCATTTGGTTTTGTAGTAGTAATAGGTAATTATTTTGCAAGTTTTGTATGAAGTGTCCGCGGTGTGGTTCTACGGTAGAACTAGAGGGACTTTTTTTCCCAGTAGTCCTACGATTTTAGGTGTTTCAAAATAGTAGAACTAATGGGACTTTTTATTCCCACTAGTTCTACTAGTTCTTGCGCAGTTCCACGGTAGAACTAATGGAACTTTTTATTCCCACTAGTTCTACTAGTTCTTGCGCAATTCCACGGTAGAACTAATGGGACTTTTTATTCCCACTAGTTCTACTAGTTCTTGCACAGTTCTACGGTTGAACTAATGGAACTTTTGCATGGTTACACCTAGTATTACTTTTTGATTTATTCCCAAATAGTAGAACTATTGAAACTTTTACTTCCAAGTAGCTCTACTTTCAGAAATGTATTGCCAACCATAGTTTTGCCTCACATCAGGTTTAAAGTAAACTTGAATATTATTGGACACCCTAATAAAACACTGTTATTTTGCTGTTTTGTGTTTATATTTATATTTTAAATTTTTTATTTATTTTTATGAAATTAGTTAATTTCCTTAAAACGGGTGTTACACTTAATAATTCAATAATAGATATTTATTGTTTGGAAGTATTTAACTATATAGAAAACAAACGAATTATATTTCCTACATATCTCTAGATATATAAAGAGTGATTGTTGAAACTGAAATCTTTTTCTTTTGAAGCATGTCAGTACTCTATGTCTTTAAGGATGTTTCTTTTGTTCTGTGTTGTTTGTTCGTGTCTAAAACGAAAATATATCTTAAAACCTATAAATAACAGTGAATATATTTATTTTTAATTATTAATAATACCTACTAAAAATGAGTGCTGTGGACAACTATCTGTAGACCATACAAATAATTGTTCCGTGCGGGAATCGAACCCGCGACACGCAGCACAGCAGTCAATCGCTCAACCACTGCGCCAACCGTGTCGTTGTGTCGTGTTAAGTGGCTTATGCTGCTATACGTACTGAGACCTTAAAGGTTTGTTCAAGTAACTGTATTGTTACTATACCTTTTACCTACTTTATCTTGTTAGTAATTACCATTTGTATTGTGTTTTCTGTAGTGTAGCTAGTATTCTAATAAAAAACCTGTAATTGTTTATACGGTCTTTTTTATCCCAATTACAATGGGAACTCCAAACCAAGACGACATATATATTTGCCATGTCACTGTAATGTATTTTTCATATACAATGTAGGTATAATTTAATTAACAGTGTTTTATTAGGGTGTCCAATAATATTCAAGTTTACTTTAAACCTGATGTGAGGCAAAACTATGTTTGGCAATACATTTCTGAAAGTAGAGCTACTTGGAAGTAAAAGTTTCAATAGTTCTACTATTTGGGAATAAATCAAAAAGTAATACTAGTGGTAACCATGCAAAAGTCCCATTACTTTTACCGTAGAACTGTGAAAGAACTAGTAGAACTAGTGGGAATAAAAAGTCCCATTAGTTCTACTATTTTGTAACACCTAAAATGGTAGGACTACTGGGAATAGAAAGTCCCACTAGTTTTACCGTAGAACTGTTTAGTAGAACTAGTGGGAACAATCCCAATAGGGTATTACACTCATTTTTGAAAAGTGCCTTAATGAAATTCTGTAGTGCTAATATGCCACCAAAAAAAACACAAAATTTTTATTCAATCGATAAGTGCCATAAAATGCATCTAAATTATCAATTTTCAAATTTCGCGCGTAGTTTGACGAAAACGCTTCTTACTGGACGCCATATTGCTCAGCGTAAATGACGTCAGTTCGTTTTGTATCAAATGAGCTCATATTAAATATGATAATTGTATATCATTTCAAAATAATTAAAAGCATATTTTGTAATAAGTGTAATAATGAAAAAATTACATTGGTTACGAAAATAATAAAAGTACAAAGCCTAAATTACGCCAATCGGTTGACTGACAGTTGACAATTTTTTGTTTACACAGCCGTACGGCGTAATAACATGGCCGCTACTATTTCACGGTGTTTTATAACAGAATAAAAATACTAAAAACTTTGAATTGAATTTAAAAATTTGTTTTGTTATGTTATGAACTAAAACTTACATTTTCCGACTGCTTAATACCTTAACTGTCTCAAAAACGTATTTATAGATTTTTTCTCGTATAGAGTAAAATACCCTATTTTGCACCTATGCCTAGTACTAGTTACTGCAGTATGCGTGATATATAAAAATAAAGCAACACTACATTCAGAGATTCGAGACTATATATTGTGTACAACCAAAAAACAGATAGCTATTGTTTGTAAACAATGAGATAATAGTTCTCGTTTCTTTGTAAATGATTACTAAATAATTTATAACTACATACTTAAAAAAAAAAAACAATTTCAATACGCAGAAAAAATATATGATAATGATTCATAAGGAAACTCAATTCAAATGTACCAGGATTTTCCAGAAGCCAGTCAATCAGAATAACAATACAAAGTCAATGAATCAACGCGCAGTCTTGATAGTTTTATCGTTGCAAAATATTTATTACGACGATATGTGAACGAGCGCCGGTGATGAATGAAAATTGCGCCAATAGTTTATGTGTTATGTAACAGATGGCAGGACAGACGTTGCGTGTTGGTTTCTCTGCTGAATTATCATTCAACTGTACAATACCACTACTTTTGTGTAGTGTGGAGTGGGGATTTGGGTAGTATATAATAATTTATTGAGGACCGCCAACCAAACATATACCTATTCACACAAAAAATCACATTATGACTGTATCCCGAATTTTTTGACGTTCCATGCGAGGTGCACTGTCTCTTCCTACTTCGGGTTCATCATCATCATCAGACACTTCTATATATTAATTGGCTAAATTAATCTCTTAGTAAAATATTCATTCAATTGAAAAAAGTTTTACCTCTCTAATAAGTGTAACCATGACCATAAAAATAGTCCAAATAAACTACAAAACAGAAAGAGTAATAATAAATAAACACCTCTAAATTTTCATTTACTTACCAGATGTAAATGCAAGGATCTGATTTAGAAAGTCCTAATTTAAGCCCTAAAGGACAATGGAGGGTCTATTATAACTACAAATTGATGTCGCCAATTGATTAATCTGTTGGTACTTGGTAGACACCCAAGACATGTAACAGACGGGCGGTTAAAACTGCAGCGATTTTATTATTTTCAACGAGAATTCTTTGAGCAAAATGCTACTTATGATGTATTTTTATATGAACAAAAGATTGCTTTTACATACAAAGAATTACCTGAAGAATTTGTATGACTCAGAATAAACTTCGCAACAATATTGTAAATATTTTGAAAGTAACACGATAACCTAAAACTCGTTTCAGATCTAGATTCTAAAACACTTAACTAGAAGTTTATATCTGATATTGCAATGAAAATAAACAATACGTTTTACATGACGTGCGAAAGTTTTATAGATATTACGAATTCTTTTAACACTCGTACATCAATCGTCGAAAACGCCTACGTTTGAGCGTCGGTTTTAAGCGAACCGTCCGTGTGTAGAGCCCGCTATATGTCACGGGTGACGCTTTAATGAATGGGCTGCACATTGCACAAGATATCGGTACCATTTTAGCTCTATAGACAAATGGCACCGATTGATACAGCTATTATTAGAACGCATTGCATTCGACACAGAGGATTATTTACCTTCGTATGTCTTGGTTGACTGGTTACTGTAAGGGAATTGGGAAGTCGAAGTATCAAATTGCAAGTACCAACTGTATTGCATAGTTTGCAAATCGATTTTACGACTGTTATCGAGTTGTTTTGTATTGGATTAGGTTTTCCCTAAATTCTGAAGCCCATCCATTCATGAATCATATTATGAATGTGAATCATTCTCAGAAATGCTCAATGATTTCAGACTAATATTCCCGATAACACAAATTAATCGAATGGAATTCGTCGATATTTTCCTTTAAAAATGCTCGCAGACGAATAGAAACTGCACAAATAAAGTACATACATAATATATCATGTACCTATCGAATTCTCGTGATAGCTCCCGGACTCGTGTTGTATGCAAATATTTGTATTCTGGACGGGAACGGAAGCGCTGTGTCGCCTCGTGATTGTATACGTTTTGTTGCGTTTCGGCAACATTGTATCAACTATTGATAGTCAAGTATAAACAGAAGCTGCATCGGCTACTGCCAATCAAGTTGGCGTTACAGCGATATGAGCAAAAAGCATGAATACTAACAACTGACTGTTTACATGTTGCTTTGCGAGTGAAAAACAAGCATCTTCAGTGGACGTCTCTTGAATATTAAGGAACAAGTTACTATAGTTAGTAGGTTTCTGATTCTGACACGTGTCTTTTTTAAGTTTGAAACTGTATCAGTTAAATCGCATCATATTATGTATATTTACCTCATAATTTCTAGGCATTTACAATAAAGTAGAACAGCCGTTCCGTTTATGACCAGCAGAATATCGGATTACCATTCATAGTTCTGAGCTATTCTTACTGACTTTGTATTGGAATCGATTCTAGTCGTGTTGTGAACGTAAAGGATAGGTTAGGGTTGCCACTTGCCAACCATACCTACATAGTAATGTATGTAAAATATACTGTATATCGATTCTGCTTGCTATATACTGTTGAAGAAATATATTATACGCAAAAATCTTAAGTATAAGATACCTTTATTTTTAAGACATTAAGTTGGATGGATCGATCTTTATTATGTAACAACGAAACTTTTTGTAAGACCGAAGCAAACAAATTCCTCACTCGCAAAAATATAGGTACTTTTATAAAAATAAATAAGTAGGTACCTAACAAATATAAATTGTTGTCTATTTTTAACTCTCCATAAAATAAGTGTCATATGTCTGGCACCTATAATATTTAACAAATACCAAAACTAATTAATCAATTAAACGGAAACAAATTTAAGCAACATTTGAAAAAATATTTAATTGCTAAATGTTGCTAAAGCCTTACAGACTTTCTGGAAGATCATTCATAGTAAAATTATGACATTTTGTTTTCTGTTGAAAGAAATTGTTGCATATTTTAAGGATTTGACTGAATTTATTTTTATGTCACTAGGTATACCTTCCATAAAATAGGATATTTATATTAATTTGCTTTGTTTTGTTACAGATTATTTTATACTAAGTTTGTTTGACTAATGTACACACATTTGTCATTTTGTACTTAACTTTTATTTATGATAGATCCATTTAGTTTTCGTCTACTCATGTACTTTTTACTTTGTACGCCATATTCTATGACAAAACATGTAGGCCAAGTTATATCCCAACATCTTGCACTATAAACCTGTATATACTCATGTTTTACAAATAAAATATCTTTTAATATATTTTGTTTAAAGTGTTCCTTAAGAATGGGCAAGCAGTAGCTAAAAGTCGAGACCGATGGAAGGAATGGAGGGAGGCCTTTGCCCTGCAGTGGGACAGTACAGGCTAAATATAATAATAATAGTGTTTAATTTTTTTTGTACCTTATTCTGTAAAGTACTATAATCAGTCGAATAAATGTTGGCAACCCTAAATAGGTACCTACATACTCTTATATGTATTATTTAGTACCGTGTGACACAGCAGTGATTAAATGGCTCCAGTAGAATACCTATGTCTGTATGCAGATAAAAGTTATCAATCCGTAATGTGACAAACATTAGTACCTATTCATTTATCAGTGTCCATTCAGTTATAAAATAGCAGCCTATTTATCCGCGTATCATTATGTTCATAGCATCGACCTTTCTAACCGATACACGATGTATATTCAAAACTCGTGCGTCGTTCTGCACGACGATTTCAACAAAATGCGTCGACGTGCATTTTGTGAATGTGTGCGTAACACATTATATTAGTGTGTTATCAAGCGCGGCCCGCAGAACTAGCGTAAAGAAACTCATTGAAGGATTTTCATTCATACCTACTAAAGCATTGTATCAATGCAAGTAGAAGGTTAGTATCAATGGTGAAGGGGAGGCTCGCGGCTCCATTGATCGCCTGCAGCGGGCGGCGGCAGGGGGGATGGTCAGGTCACAAGGTCGAGGGGAACCGAGCCGCCAGGGGAAGCAGGGCTATAGCTTTTGCAGTTATATGATATCGGTAATGTACGAGCGGTCTGTTGCTAAGCTTGCTCTCACGCCAGATATAAGTTTGTTTATGATTACATTTTTCTCGCTTCTTTACTTTTTTTTTTTACAAGAATTAAATTATACAACGTGTCAGAAAACGTTCTGTGACATGAAACACAGCTTTTTGAAAAATGGTTGTTCTTTTTTAATATTAGACGATCACGAGAATAATATTATAACCTAATTTTGTACGAGAATTACCTTGGATTGGTTATGTAGCGTTCGAAGAAGGAACCACTTTTCATAGGTATCATTAATAATGAATAGCAAAAAAGTTACGAATTCTGACACTTATGTAGGTACACGCTTACAAATAAAAGTATCCCAATGACTTCTTCCAAAGACTAAATTGTCGTCATTTGCTAAATCAATGGGTATTTGTAACCGCTATCTACTTAGTAGATACTCGTGAATACGGACAAGACGTACCTACTAAGAACACGCAATAATCACATGGGACCTTTAATTGAAATACACATGTTGTGCTGCAAGATATTGCTTCACTCTTATTTCGTGTAGGAGCACACATATTATGTTACTCCTATACATACAAATATTTATTAAAGCAGCAATATCTTCTCAAGTTTTCTCGAATATTACTGGCGTCAGTTCACTATGAACCTCTCTAAACACTACATAAAAAGCTTCCTGTTTTGTTTTCGATTAGTGGAAAACATCAATCTTTTCTTTGCACAATATAAAAGCACTCAATGTGAACTCGACGATTTTCCGTCACCCGAGCGAAGGCCGGTGTATTTTTGGATACTTATGACGTCATAGTTTTCCATACGATCTCTTGACCACTTGTATGAATTGAATCACTTTGATGTCAAACCACTCTTACACTCATTATGTGTTTTGAACGGTTTTAAATAGATAATAATTACTTTGTTGTCATTTAGATATTTTTTTTTTGTATTTTTGTCTTTGTATCGGTGATTTCTACTATTTTCAATTTTTACTATTCAAGGCTAAGGTGTCGCTATCTAAAGAAACGTGTAGTATAATTTTTTATACTTTTGTCCTTAATATAAATTCAAAACAGGTTATTGATTGTAACTTGTGTTCTGATTTGTAGATCTTAGAAATAGCAATACTAAACGCAATTTCTTACACAACAATATTATCCCTGCTTATACATTCCAGATAGATGCTATCTAACACTAATCGATAAGTTGCTCAACTGATTGTCCTCTATAGTACTATACTATAAGTAGCCTTCCATTTACGTCTATGTTTTCCTTCTTGAAGTCTTGACAAGGATCACGTAAAACTTTCCAACTCCAAATAGAGGAACCGTCATCGTGATGCAGTACTTGTGTCGTTTTGTAATTACATTGATGTCACTCGACGTGTAATGAGTAACGTTTATGACTAGTGTTGTGTGTCGCAATTCCGGCACTTCATTCTGTTTACGACTCTCAAAACGATATTATTAAATTGTCAGTTTCTTCAACTTTCTTTTCTTAATTAATTAAGAATTATTGTCAATCAACAACGATAGTCATAGCATTTGAAATTATTTGATTTAATTTAGGTACATACAATACTGCCTCTGTTTTATGATAGGTAAAATCGGAAAAACTATACCAACATATGAAGACCTAACATGGCAGCCATTGTCGCTAAAATTTCATGAGTACAATCAAAATAACGAAACATAGCATAAAGGACTTGGTACGTAACACTCTTGGTAGAGTTCCCCCCCGACTCTCGTGGAGACAAGTAGAAAAACCGCGTTGCTCCGCACTAAAAAAATCGAAAAAGTGGTAAAAAGTGCACCGATTTTGACAAGTTTGACATCGACGTGTGCGGAAAACTGTCCCCCGTGTGCTAAAAGAGAAAGTTCACCTTGGATTGCAGTGGTTCCAGTGCTAAAGGACAAACACTGCCTTTTTTAAGGTTAAGTCTCAAAGGCAAAACCTTTCGCAGCCTACCAAAAGAGCAAGAGGCACACGACAACTACTCTAGAAATTGAAATCGGAGGAGAACAACATCCGGCAACCTTCTTCAGCACCAGCGACCCTGAAACCCTCTTGGTTTTCAGGAAATTCAGGAAAAACCGAAAACCACGTGGTGTTGAAAATCGTATACAGACGAGCAAGCGCAGCTAAATTCTGGCAGCAAGAAGGACATTACATCTCAGACATAAATCAGCAATCAGCTGATTTTTTCAGTCACCGGCTGATTTTTGGCGGCAGTTTCAAAATTACAATTTGGAGGGCAAATTGCGGGAATACCAAGAGGAAATTTGAAGATCTGCAACTGCTATCCTTGGCGCGCTTGCGGAGGAAAGACGTCACCCCATTGGTGGATTTTTAGTTTTAATAGTTTTTTGACAGTAATTAAAAAACTGAATAATTTTGAAAACTTAAAATTTTCACGGAATTTTTTTTCAAAAATTTTAATTTTCATCTTATTAGATAGACCCTATTTTACCCTACATTGTGTAAAATTTTCAGATTTTTGTGACCACTGATCACGAAGTTATTAATTTTTTATGTTTTTCTCTTCGAAATTTCCTGACTTTATAACAAACCAACTTTAGAAGGTCTGGTAGAGACGAGATTAGACCCCTCCTTGATTGCTTAGGACATTGTCTAAGCACAAAATAGTGTATCATCAGTATCACTGATCGACAGGGCTGCGTTTTCGCAAGAATAACAACGAAATACGACTAACTACCACGAACGATAGAGCACATTTGTTAGCCTCTCGGCCGCGTACGTTGACCCTGCGATAGAGCAGCTAAATTGACACTTTTTAAAACTTTTACGTATACGTTAGTGTACATTTTAATTTGTTGTTTTTAATATTTATTTGTTGTTATACAATTTTACATTATACACTTTACTTTGACTAGGGTACTTTACATACCCTACCATACCCTATCAAAATTGACGTTGAACTAATCATTCAAACCGGAAACCAAGCCAGTAAGATGATCGGCATACGAACCCCGATAAAGAAGCCATCAAACCGGCCAAGCAGTAGCCCACAGAACGCAAGAGACGAGGCAGGATCCTCGACGCAGAGCGTCCGGAAAAGCGTAGGAGAGTGGGAGGCCGGGAAACCTGAAAAGAAGGCAGCCACCCCGACGAAGGAAACGGCCAAAACACTGCCCAAAACACCTCCCAGCGACGCAAGACTTTCCGTGGAAATGGTAAACCTGAGTCCGCCCACGACAAGGAGCAGGATTGTAGAGGCCAGGATCTGCTCAAACAAAATCAAGGCGCATATGACGAACTCTAAAACAACTAAGAGAGAGATCAAAGAGGAGGTAAAAGCGCAGGCGGACCGACTCTACCGGCTTATAAAAGAGTCGGAGCAAGAGAAAGACCGCGCCCCACCTTCCTCGAAGCCGATATCCGCCTCAGCGGGGATCCAAGTAGAGGGGGTTAAAGAAACTACCCAAAAGGGGATCATAGAGATGGAGACGGAGTCTTTAAAAAAGGCCTTACAGGAACACAGTCGCCAACTTAAGGAGAGCAGCGAAAAGCTCGACAGCCTGAAAGAGGCACTACACACCAGCCAGAAAAACCTGGAGGAAATCTCCTATGCTAGTGTAGCGGCCAGTCGGCCTGCCAAGCAAGTCGTCGCTGCAAAACAGACGGCTCTCCACTCGATAGTGGTCACATCGACCATAGAGACGGATACCGGCGAGGAGGTTATAGACCAAATAAGGAAGGCGGCAAAGGCCAAGGAGGGGTGGATAACGGTGGATAGAATCCACAAGGCCAAGGACAGAAAGGTTGTCCTAGGGTGCCAAACAGAGCAGGCCAGAGACAAACTCAAGGAAAAGCTGGCAAGCGCAGGGGGTCTCAAAGTAGAGGACGTGCAAAACAAGGACCCACTCGTGATTTTTAAGGACGTCCTAACATACAATACGGACGAAGACATCCTCCAAGCCCTTAGGAACCAGAACAGCGATGTGTTTACAGGGCTCAAAGCGGACGACGACAGGGTCACGATCCTCTACAAAAAGAAGACAAGAAACCACCACACACATCACGTTGTCCTGAGGGTCTCCTCGAAGATATGGGGAAGGCTGCAAGATCGACAGGCAGTGCATATTGACCTGCAGCGAATCAGAGTGTTCGATCAGACGCCATTGGTCCAGTGTTCCCTTTGCCTAGGCTTCGGACACGGACGCCGGCTCTGCAGGGAAACGCTGGAGAAATGCAGTCACTGCGGAGGCTCTCACGTGAGGTCGCAATGCGCCGACTGGCTGGCTGGAACAGCCCCATCGTGCTGCAACTGCGTACGTGCGAAAATGGAGCACACTGAGCACAACGCGTTCAGCGACGAGTGCCCAGTGAAGAAGAAATGGGAGGTTCTAGCCAGAGCAAGAGTAGCGTATTGCTAAAGTTGATACGGGCAACAGGGCAGGCACCCCAACCAGGGGATACGCAGTAGCCCAAGCCAACCTACAAAGGAAGCAACTGGCAACCACCGAACTCTTTTTAGAAGCCAGTGAGCGAGAAATCGCATGGGCAATGATCCAGGAGCCATATGTGGGAGGGGCAAGGAGTATGAAGAGCTACCGAGGTGCGCGAATTTACCAGTGCGAAGTTGAAGGAAGTGGGAGGGTCAAAGCGGCAATAGCCGTCTTTGATGATGACTTGGACGTCATACCTTACCCGAAACTCACCACTAATAACATCGTTGTGGTGGGGATCCGGACCAAAGCCTGGGAAATTGCAGTAGTCTCTTTCTACTTTGAGCCAGACCAACCCATAGAGCCATACCTGGATCATCTGTCCAAAATAAAGTTGGAAATGGGCACTGGAAGACTGCTGATAGGCGGAGACGCTAACGCCAAGAGTACCTGGTGGGGAAGCACCATAGAAGACCACAGGGGAGAAGAAACGTCCGGGACCCTGGAAGAGTTGGAGCTTCAGGTGCTGAACACTGGAGACACACCCACCTTCGACACTATAAGAGGCGGAGTCGCGTTGAAGAGCCACGTAGACGTCACGGCATGTTCGCTCAATTTACTTGACCTGGTGGACGGATGGCGTGTAGACACAGGAGTGACGAGTTCTGACCACAACACAATCCTTTTTCGGGTAAACGCCAAGAGGGAGAAGGGCATTAACATAATTAGGACCACGAGAATTTATAATACTAGAAAGGCAAATTGGGAAACATTTCGATCTAAACTAAGAGACCTTAGCTTGGAACAAAACCTTAGTCTGGAAAATATAAATCAGATAGCATCCAAGCAAGACCTTGAAGAAGTGGTTGTAAAATATAAATACGCCATAGAAAAGGCTTGTGAGGACGCTATCCCCAAAATTAAACACAGGACGAAATTAGGTATTCCGTGGTGGTCCGAAGACCTGGCTACAAAGAAAAAGGAGATGGTCAGAATGAAAAACCGCATCCGGAACGCTGCACCGGTCCGTAGAGCGAAGGTCGTTGACGAGTACCTGAAAGCTAAAGAAGAGTATGAGTGCCAAGCCAAGAAAGCCCAAATAGCCAGCTGGAAGGACTTTTGTACGAAACAGAACAGAGAAGGCCTGTGGGAAGGGATATACAGAGTCCTCAGGAGGACCACCAGGAGACAAGAAGACTTGACCCTAACTCGCGATGGTGCATTCCTAAACCCAAAGGAATCAGCAGCCTTACTAGCCGACACTTTCTATCCCAAGGACACAGCAGATGAGGATAACGCAGACCACAAGCTTATAAGAGAAGCAGCCAGTAGGGTAAATGCGTGGCAGCATGATGAATATCATGACCCACCATTTACGCCGCTGGAACTGAGGACAGCTGTGGATAGGTTCAATCCAAAGAAGGCACCCGGAAAGGATGGTTTTACGGCGGACATCTGCTGTCGGGCGGTCTACCAGGACCCGGACGCATTCCTTGCCCTCTATAATAAATGCCTAGAGCTGGCACACTTCCCGGACATCTGGAAAGAGGCAACGGTAGTAGTCCTCAGAAAACCGGGCAAGGAAAACTACTTGAGCCCCAAGTCATACAGACCAATAGGTCTACTGCCGGTCTTGGGGAAGGTCCTAGAGAGGATGATAGTAGCAAGGATCAAATGGCAGCTTGTGCCGCGGTTTAGTACTCGTCAGTTTGGCTTTATGCCCCAGAAGAGCACCGAGGACGCGCTCTATACTCTAATGGAACACGTACGGGACAAGTTGAGGCTGAAAAAGCTAATTGTCCTGGTGTCGCTGGATATAGAGGGCGCCTTCGATAGCGCATGGTGGCCAGCTATCAAAGTCAGGCTGGCTGAGGAAAAGTGCCCGGTGAACACTAGGAGGCTACTGGATAGCTATCTCGACAGCAGAAAAGTAAATGTAAGGTACGCTGGGGAAGAATGCACAAGAGAGACCAATAAGGGCTGTGTCCAAGGGTCAATCGGTGGTCCAATATTGTGGAACCTGGTGCTGGACCCACTGCTGCATGAACTGGAAGGGAGGGGAAACTTTGCTCAGGCGTTCGCAGATGATATCGTGCTGGTGGTGGACGGAGATACCGCGAGCGAAGTGACAAGGACTGCGAATGCGGCCCTCGCCCATGTTCAGAAGTGGGGTGTCAGGAACAAATTGAAATTTGCACCGCATAAAACTTGTGCAATGGTAGTGACAAATAAGTTGAAGCATGACACACCAAATCTTAGCATGGACGGGGTAAGCATTGCAATGGTGCGGAGCATGAAATTGTTGGGGCTCACGATTGACGAGAAGCTGACCTTCAACGAACACGTCAAGAATACGTGCAAAAAAGTTACCGCAATCTATAAGCGGCTTGCGCGAGCGGCAAAGGTCAGCTGGGGCCTACATAGGGAAATCGTGGAGACCATCTATACTGCCACTATTGAGCCCATTGTCACGTACGCGGCCGGAGCCTGGGCTCCCGCTACGAAAAAGCTGGGAATACGGAAGAAGCTAGGTTCTGTCCAACGCGGTTTTGTCCAGAAGCTCTGCAAATCCTACCGTACTGTTTCGCTCAACTCGGCGCTGGTACTCTCCGGAATACTACCTCTAGACCTCCGCATACAAGAGGCAGCCGCTATGTATGAAGCGAGGAGAGGGTCATCCCGGTATTTGCCGGACGACAGGGAGATCGAGTGTATGGTAGGGTTTGCAAAAGCGCCTCACCCTGCCAAGCAAATGGCCTTGGAGTTCGTAAGCTTGGCAGACCAACAGCTTGTAGACAGTCACAACGTGCAGGCAGTGCGAATATTCACTGACGGCAGCAAGATCGAGGGGAAGGTCGGAGCCGCATTATCCTTATGGGATAATGACGGTGAAGTCCAGAACCTCAAACTTAGCCTAGCCGCGTACTGCACAGTCTACCAAGCAGAACTACTGGCCATTTGTAGGGCAACGGACGAAATGCTCAAACGCAAGGAGACGAGCTTTGGCTTGTACAGCGACTCAATGTCAGCATTGCAGACGCTGGCAAGCCACGGCTCGCTTCATCCCCTGGCAGTTCGAGCGAGAGCCAATCTGGCTTTAGCCTCGACCCAGGGCAAAACTGTGTCTTTGTTCTGGATCAAGGCGCACGCAGGACTGCCAGGGAATGAGCGTGCGGACGTGCTGGCGAAAGAAGCAGCATTGACGTTACGGAGGAAGCCGGACTATGACCAGTGTCCGATTTCATTCATCAGAAGACAGATCCGCATGGGGTCGCTCGATGAATGGAACCGGAGATATGTGTCTGGCGAGACGGCCTCGGTGACGAAAATGTTCCTTCCGGATGCCATAGCTGCCTTCCGTATTGTAAGACAGGTGAGGCCGACAGGTGTGCTCACACAAGTACTAACGGGACATGGTAAGTTCTCAGAATACTTAAACCGTTTTAAGTGTAAGGAGAGCCCATCATGCGTCTGCGACCCTGACATGGCGGAAACGATACCGCACATTCTCATAGACTGTCCGGTACACATGGCTGAGAGACGGGATCTGGAAATGCAGATGGAAGTTACTATAACAAAACAGACCCTTAGTGAACTTATAGCCCGAAAAGATAGAAATAAATTCCTCAGATACTGCGAAAACGTAGCCCAAAAAGTAATAAATAGAAATAAAACCGGATGATATAACTATGTTTCATTTTATATTGTGTAATATATAAATGTAAACATAGGCATTTATAAGTATATTGTTGTAAATTAATTAAGTAGATAGCAGTAAGAAAACTAGATATAAGGTAAAAATAAAAATGTATGAAATAGGTTAAGGTCCGCCAGTAAATAAAATAAAAACAACTGCGTACAGTCATTCCCCTGAATGAAATAAAGTAGATAGTAGTTAAAATATAAGTGGGAATCCCACCCACAGGAAAGAATGGCGATGGATGAAAGAAAGAAATAGTATGTAGCATAAAAGTACGAGAGGCATAAAAGCGAGAACTAGTATGGAAGAGGTTTCCGACATGCAATAGGCGCCAAATAATTTTGGCGGGATTAGTTCAAAAAAAAAAAAAAAAAAAAAAAACACTCTTGGTAGGCACTTGTACACATTTTAGAAGGGCCATGCGTTTTGTCGTACTCTCTGTACAGTCGCAAGGAGTCACACAGACACATCGTGTAGCCAGGTCGCACACAGATGCGGTGACCGGGTCAGCCCCATTCTAGAAGCCTCATTGATATTTCGCTGTGTGGTTTCATTGAAGATGGGTATTGTTCATGTGCCGACAGAGAGACTGCTTTAGATAAGTTCGTGTTCTAAATGTGATTTCACTAGAATTAAGTGTTTTAGGGGCTTTTTTAGATTTTTTTAGGCTTAAGAGCGTGTTTCGATACGTGACAAAAACTTCATGTTTTCGCGATTTGCCCAGAACAATATCGTAATGATGTGAGCAGATTATTTAAAGACATTTACAGTTTTAGACAGATTAAGTCTTGATTTAGAGAGCTACAGAGTAAAACTATAATTTTTAATTATGGTTTTTTAAAGCGAAGACAATCCTTTCATAGCATTTTACGAAAACAGACGTCAGAGTTAACTTTCAGGACGAAAACAACCATTGCACTATGCCAAAATATTATGTTTTATGCGTTTTTCCAACAGGATATACAGTCGTAAAGTGTACTACAGAATTACGAAAATATTACAATTATATATTAAAAAACAATGTTGAAAAAGTACAAAATCGGTTCACTTTGACAATTATTTTTCACCAGAATTTGAATAAAACATAACTGATATATTTATTTTATGAAAATAAAGGTTATGCTTAATATTCAGAATATTTTTCAGTTCGTTATACGAACTCATTTATTTCAGACAATTATTTTAAAAAGCACCGTAAAATATCGCGCGCTGTCGTTTGCCGATCAATTTCAATGATTCGTGCTTATTTCGTGCGTATATTATATATTAAAAAACAATGTTGAAAAAGTACAAAATCGGTTCACTTTGACAGTTATTTTTCACCAGAATTTGAATAAAACATAACTGATATATTTATTTTATGAAAATAAAGGTTATGCTTAATATACAGAATATTTTTCAGTTCGTTATACGAACTCATTTATTTTAGACAATTATTTTAAAAAGCACCGTAAAATATCGCGCGCTGTCGTTTGCCGATCAATTTCAATGATTCGTGCTTATTTCGTGCGTATTTTTTTTCTGATGCACACAAACAGACCATTGTATTGTACTAGTGTGTGTCAATGCTGCTACGCCGTTCTAGCAATCGTTTAGATTTTGAGTTGCGCTAAATCGAATACGCGCCCTTGAGCATTTTTGAGTGTCGAGTGTCTGGGGTGTGTGCTCTTTGGAATCAGTGAATGTGTTTTGGGTTTCTTTTAGCAATTTGTAATGTCTATTTATCTACAAGAATTTTGGAAAATTCACTAAAAGATAGTTGTCGTTTGTAGTATTGTACTAACGTGTTGTTGTTTAAACTAGTCAGTAAGACAACAGAAGTTACCAGTACCAATATAGTTAAATTTATCAAAAACAAGGTATCTTCTAGCAATCACTTAGTAATTTGTAAAAAAGGGTCAAAGCAACATTCCATGAAATTATTTCACCAGAATATTCAAGGTTTTTCTTCTAAGCAATTAGAAATTGAGTTATTTTTAGAAAAGACAAAGCTCGACATTATTTGTTTCACCGAACACTGGCTGAAGGATTATGAAATGTTAATTAATTATGATAATTATACTATTGGCAGTTGTTTCAACCGGATAACTATGATGCGTGGTGGTTCACTAATCTTAATAAAAAATAATATCAAATTTAAGTCTCGTAAAGACATAGTGGAACTATCGGTTGAACATACTATTGAACTGTCCTGTGTTGAGCTAGATAGGCATGTAATAGTGTGCGTTTACAGACCCCCTAATTATCAAAACTACTCAATTTTTGAGTCAATAATGGAAGATGTTTTGACTAAACTTACAAATGGCAATAAATCAGTAATCATTTGCGGTGACTTTAACGTTAATATTTTAGAAAACAATTCAAATAGCAGTAGATTAATAAGTCTTTTTAAATCATTTAATTTGTCAAATGTGTTTTTAGAACCAACACGAGTAACTACGACTACTGCTACATGTATTGATAATGTTTTTTGTTGCTGCGACTATTTAGAAAAGGCTATAGTGAATTATCTCCCGTTTGATCACAGCGGGCAAACCATTACTTTTGAATCCAACGCTCCAATACAAAAAGTGCAGGTACTGTCAAGACCAGTAACATCTGGCAATTTAATTAAATTTAATAGCACTTTAATGAGTAAGTTAAACATTCAAGGCCTTAATATGAGTGATGGTAATGTTTTGTATGAAGAATTCTTTTTAGTTGTGCAAACAGAGTTTAATAATATTTTTAAGAAAATACCTAGAACTATTAGCCCTAAGTTTTTATTCAGTGACTGGGCAACTAAAGGTATCAGGAAAAGTAGGGAAAGACTTTTTGAGCTATATGGCCTTAAGCCTTATATAAACACTGAAACTTTTAATAAGTATGTTGCTACTTACTCTAAAACTTTTAAAAATACTTGCAAGACAGCTAAAGCTTTATACATAAGCAACAAGGTAAAATCAGCAGAAAATAAAATAAAGACTGTTTGGAAAATTATCAATGATGAAACCAATAGAAACAAAAGAAATAAAACTGATTACACTCTGGAGACACCCTGTGGTCTAATAAGTACTAATATCGATGTTGCTCAGGAATTTGCGAAATTCTTTACTGATATTCCAATTAAAACTACAGAAAATTTAGCTTCCTCGCCCTCACTTGCTTTTGATTTATTAAAAACGAATGTTTTAGCCTGCCCTTCGGAATTCAAATTTAAACATATAAACCCTGAGATTATTATAAAAACTTTTAAACAACTAAAGATCAAAGTTACTGAGGATTTGTGGGGAATGTCTACTAATGTTTGTAAATCGATTATTGAGACAGTAGCACCCTATTTAGCTTACATATTTAATTTATGTATAGACCAAGGAGTTTTCCCAGATTTAATGAAGTACAGTAAAGTTATACCACTTTTCAAATCCGGCGAATGCAAGGACACGAATAATTATAGACCCGTTTCGGTTTTGCCGGTATTCAGCAAAGTGTTTGAAAAAGTAATGCTTAATCAAATGCTCAGTCATTTTAATTGCATCCTACATGATCAACAGTATGGGTTCACCAGAGGGCGTTGCACTACTGATGCCGGTATCACTTTGATTAAGCATATCTTTAACGCATGGGAGGAGTCACAGGATGCCATTGGCATTTTCTGTGACCTCTCCAAAGCATTTGATTGCGTAAATCACGAAACACTGCTTTTAAAGCTTGAGCACTACGGACTCGGTAAACTAGCGCTCAGATTAGTAAAATCGTATTTAGATGATAGGCTGCAGCAAGTTCAAATAAACGGTGTAAATTCATCGGGCTTGAAAGTAAAAATGGGAGTACCACAGGGCTCAATATTGGGTCCGTTCCTATTTCTAGTTTATATTAATGATTTACCGCATTTACTGAGAAATCAACCTCAAATGGTGTTATTTGCTGATGATACTTCATTGATTTTTAAAGTAAATAGTCGGGCACAGCACTATGACGACGTAAATGACGCCATGATTAAAGTTCATAATTGGTTTACTGCAAATAATTTAGTGTTAAATGAGAAGAAAACCAAGTGCATAAGATTCGCTTTACCGAATGTTAAAAGTAGTGAATGTAACGTTTTATTGAATAAGGACGTACTTGAATTCGTCGAAAAGACAGTTTTCCTAGGGATTACGCTTGACTCAAAGCTGCAGTGGGGTCCTCACTTAACATCTCTTGCAGGGCGGCTAAGTTCGGCCGCTTACGCTGTCAGAAAAATCAGGCAATTGACAGACGTGGATACCGCTAGACTAGTCTATTTTAGTTACTTTCATAGTATCATGTCTTACGGTATTTTGCTTTGGGGACGGGCTGCAGATATAGATTCTATCTTTATTCTGCAAAAGAGGGCTGTCAGAGCCATCTATAATCTCAGCAGACGCGAGTCTCTAAGAGAATTGTTTAAACAAATTAATATCATGACGGTACCTTGTCAATATATATACGAAAACATCATGCATGTTCGGAAAAATCTTCACCTGTTTAGTAAAATAAGTGACAGACATAACTTTAATACTAGAAATAGGAACAAATTATATCAACCAAGTTTCAGATTGTCAAAAGTACATACTTCTTTTATGGGGTATTGTGTAAAATGTTATAATAAAATACCGCTCGATATTTTGCAATTAAATGAAAGACAATTTAAAACATGCATTAAACGCACACTATGTAGGCAAGCATATTATAAGTTGGAAGATTATATCAATGATAAAAATGCTTGGCATAATGCTGGTCCTGCTCCACAGCCGCTTTAGGGAATTTCTTAATTGCAAGAAGATTATGTTGCTCACCCCTTATTATTGACATGAATAACGTGTACCGTTATTATTATTTACTTATTATATTTTATCTGTCGAATGAAATACTTACATACATTGGAAATTTTGACTTTGTGTAAATGAATAGCACTATTTCAATTATTATGTAAATGTGAGAACTATGGAGCCATTTATTTATTCAATGTGTTTGACATAAATGAGCATGGCAGTTGAGAGCATTGTCATGCTCGCTCAAATGTCTCACTGATGGTGGCGTGTGGGTTAGATCATTCGGTTCCCTTCAAAATGGTTGAGCTAAGTGGTGCTGATCCGCGCGTCATGTTCGTGAACGGGCGCTGTCAGTTGAGATTGGTCATCTCTTAACTGCCATGGCTTTTATATTAATTTATTTTTAATTAGAATGTTTTGGATTTCTCTTCACTTACATTGTTTTCACATATAGAAGCAACAAGAATAATGTAGCCTGGATTTTGTAAAAGCTTGATTGAAAAGAGTGTCCGTGGAGTTTCTTGCTCGTTCTTCTCCATAGAGACCTACCCTACGTTTTGGAACGAGCAACTAGCTTCAACTTTCTGACTAACTAACTGACTCTTTGACTATTCAAAAGTGCCTGCAAATGGTTTAATTGAAATAAATGCTTTGACTTTGACTTTGACTTTGACTAAGTATTTTAGTTATTTTTTTTCCTTGCAATACAATTGAATATTCGATCAGCAATTTACCTACGAAATATATATTTCCCAAGCACCTAATATATAAATTCGCCTAACCTTCGGCTGTTCACCTTGTACGTCTTATTTATCGCCCGTCCCTCGATCTAAAAATATACGCCGCAGTTTCCCATATTTTCCAGCGGCTGATAATATGATTTCCTAGCCGGATCCAATGTCGTTAGCAACGAGGCCCGGGCAGGCTGCACCGGGGTCGTCGTTGCCATGCCAGAGGGGCGAGGGGTACTTGTGACCCAATTCCCCTTGCACAACCTGTTCTATTTTCTCTATGACGTCAAACCCCCATTCACCCCGAAGTGCTGAATCGATGCGCCCCAAACTGGGTCGACCTGAATGAACCACTTGTACATTCAACATGGACCCGCTATTTTTAGCTCCGAAGGTGTCTCGATCGGGTCTCGCTTCGAACCAGTTTTTACGGATGTATTGGTAGGCCGCAATTAAATACTGCAATTTTTAAATTAATTGTGACTTCCGATAAGTTTTATACATTATTTGGTTTCAATTAACTTTTTCCTGGGAAATTATTTATGAGACCTATTATTAGGTATGCTAATAGGAATAGTTGTTATTTTAATGTCGGTAATGCATTTATATTTTCAAATTAATGACAAAATTCGTTCAAGTGTAACAAGCAATCGCTATCTTTTACGGTTTATATTAAAATCCAAGGGCCTATGAGTGCAAGCAACAAAACTAATTTATTTTGGTCAATTGACCACCATATTAGAAAAGATTTTAATCATTGAAGATTTTTTTATATACCTATAGACATAATTTTCAAGAATGATAAAGTGGAAAGTGTCAGCTATTGACCGTTTTTGTATTGTTCCAGATATCCCGTGCTAGTATCGACGCGTGCAAGGATTACTTCCGTGACGACCTCATCAAGACCGACTGGCAGCTGATGGTCGAACTGAAGAAACTCTTCCAGATATTGTAATCCCACTGCCCTGCCCCTCACACGGCGAAGCTCTCCAATTATAATATATTACGACGTAGATTTCGTCAAAGCTTTGTCTGTTCCATCTAAACGTAGGTAGTCCCCTCTCCGTTGTGTCATCATAGAATCTCACCACGTCTACATTATGTTAACAATTTTTAATACTAATGTGAATTTATCCGAAACTATTTTAACATATTGGTGGGAAAATGCGAATGTCGGCTAAGCCTTCTATTTTGTTTTATCCGATGATTTACCCACTGTCACGTCTTTTAACTGCCGTTTCATGAATGGCAAAATTGTCGAATATCTCATACTTTTGAGACGCATTGTAAATAGTATTACATGTTTATTTATTTATTATCAACGCAACGTGTTCTTATGATTTGGTTGGAAGTTAGAACGAAAGGATTTTTGGACGCTGGATGTCAAATGAATTAATAAAAAATATTAAGTAATGTTAGTTTTCAGTTCATGTTAAAATAATAAATACTTCTTGATGAAGAATGATCCTTTGTAAATAAAATGTTCACATGAGTTATTTACAATAAAATTTTGTAGTTTTATGTAAATAAATAGAATGAGAAATCTTTTCATGTCTTAAATGTAACGTCAAGTAGTGCAATAAACGATCTCGATGTCAATAATGTATTTGTGAAGAAATACCTCAGTACGGTGCTTCTGAATGTAGATAAAATATTATATTCACTGTCTTACTAAATATAAGTAGCTACAATGCTGTTCTCTCCACTAGGGGCACTGTCTACCTTTCCGTTAGAAAGGAGGTCGTCTATTGTACGAAAATAGTATATTTTCTTTGAAATTTGAATGCGGTTTGGAATATTTTCCTCGTATGTAATACATACAGGGATTGAGTACTGAACTTGATGGTAATCGGAATAGAAGTCCATGGAGGTTGTATTTTATACGTAGGTATTTTCCCTTTTTGAAACGCTTTGTATTATATAGATGGAATCGGACATATTCTTATATTGAAGAACTTTTATTAAATTACAAAGTAATACAATGTTGCTTTTATTACTCTCCCAAAGTTATAGAAAATCAGTATGCCAAGAACTATTTTGAAAGCATGAGGTTCCAAAGTTGGGTAAAACTAATTCAATTCTTAAGTTCAGCCCTGGTCATGTAGGTACATGTACTGGATGCTGGACTGAAGGAAAATAGTTCAAATGTATCTAAGATCCAGTGTCTCTGGATTCGAGCGCTCGATAATGAATCAACGTGAAAACCACAACCCATAAAACTGAACTCATCGCAGACCGCAGTTCACTTTGAGCAGACTAGCCTTACAACAAAGGTTTCGTAACTCAACGAGAGCTGCTAATATAATCCTATTGTTATTTATTGGGCACGCTTCCAATCCCCGGTTATAATTGAGAAATTTCTAACAGCCAAAACTCTTCTGTTCTATTTTTGACTACAGATCGAACCGTGGATATAATTCAATACTATAGAACCCAGTCTCGAATGCAGTGTAGACAGACTCCAGTATATCCAAAAACCATGTGGATTCAATAGTTACAAAAAAGAACGCGTGCAACGAAACCTTTTTTAGGGTTTCGTACCCAAAGGGTAAAAACGGGACCCCATTACTAAGACTCCACTGTCCGTCTGTCTGTCACAAGGCTGCATCTCATGAACCGTGATAGCTCACAGATGTGTTTTTCTGTTGCCGCTATAACAACAAATACTAAAAACAGAATAAAATAAATATTTAAAGGGGGCCCATACAACAAACGTGATTTTTTGCCGTTTTTTTATGCTCGATGTGTAGGTAATGTATACTTGGATAATGGTACGGAACCCTTCGTGCGGGAGTTTGACTTGCACTTGGCCAGTTTTTCCTTTATGTGATGGCCGACTGTTGATTTTGCAAAATTAAATGAAGATTGAAGGAGCTGGTTACAATATCCAACAGGTTTTCATCATCAGTCGTCGTTTTCCAATGGTTAAAATATGGAGCTTAATTAGCTTCTGTTACCTAACGATAAGCTGATGGTAAGCGGCTATAGCACTCAATAATATAATATGTAGGGACATTTCACACACTGACATCTGACCCCAAACTAGGAAGACCCTGTACTATGGGTGTCAGACAGCTAATATACATACACAAATACATAAATAGATACGTGTTTAGATAAACAACAACCAAACAAGTGCTCACCACACAAATGTTTACCCTGGGCGAGATTCGAACCCGCAACATGCTACGCAGCAGTCAATCGCTCAACCATTGCGCTAACCGTGTCGTCAGGATGTAATGTAAGGATAGCGAGAAATATCTTCTGTTAAGAAAGCTGCTATAAATTCGATAGTAGGTGAATGTGCCATGATAACCACCTAAATTAACTAACCACAATCATTCTTTAGATGTGTTCGCCCTTCCTAACACATTATTCAGACGGGAAAGTTTTTTTACTCGAAGAAGCTAACCTTTTGACCGCCCGTCATGTAAAGATGACAAACCAAAATATGCCCAGCTCGCCACGGTCACAACTACATAACAGACTTCTATACGTAATTCCATAGAGTAGTAATTCGTAGCTTGGTGCCGAGGGTATATTTTTGCTTTATAACGTGACGGTTAAAAGGTTAATTGCAAATATTGCAATGATTTCAAAAGGAAGGATACGCCTATCAGAACATTTTAAACGTTCATGGAACAAGCTAAAGTAGCGATATCTGTCAAAATTGTCGACTGAGTCGCCTTGCCCGTTGGCCCTAAACTGTCATTTTTAGGGCCAACGCGCTGGTGTCATTTGGTCGTGCGGTTGGCCTGGGCCTCAAGTCTGCTATTACAATAGTGTCAGAATGGTCTATAATTGATTTCATAACTGTTGATTTTGACAAGTTTGGTAATTTACTAATATAATGGCGTCATTATGACTTTCCAATGATCAACCACTGACACGCCATTGAAAGAAATGATATAAAATGGTAGTCTCGTACAAAATGACAACTGAATGACTGACTTAGGCGATAATCTGCTAAAATTTTGTCAGTTCCTTTGCTCAGTGGCCTGCCATTAGAACGTCATTGTGCAGTCATTGCTTTTAATTCGACCGACCAATGATCGGCCATTATGAATTTAGCAGATTACGAACTTTTAGCAAAATGACAATGGGATCGTGTTGGAATGACGAAATTATAAAAATAGCAGACTGGGCCCCCGGGTCCTTACGCAGTAGGTAATATATATGTCAATGGTTAATTGTATTGGTTATGTCTACCACTGTTAACAGCGTCTAGAATTATATGTTTCGCGGACAGCAGTTAGTAGCAGGAAGTCTGAAAAATTAATTCGAGAGTCAATCATCGCTGTTTGAATCATCGATTCCATGAAACATGTCAACTTAGGTACAGTCAGCAAAAGAGATAGATATGCAGGTCATCGGAAATGGTTGAAGTTTTCTTAGAAACCGATGAATGTTTCCGAATGAAATTTAATTAATCATTAAAATGTTTATTCTCTGTTAATTACTTTATTTTATTTTATTTAAAAACATTCATCGCTTTTTAAGTAAACTTCAACTAGGTATATATGACGACCCTGCATACCTATCTCTTTTGCTGACTGTACCTACTAGGTGTTTTGATTAATTAAATTAAAAATCTATCTTTGTTGCTAGCCAGGATTCGGCAATACATTGGCTATATTAACACATTTTTATTGTTTTGGGGTCAGTGTGTGGTTCAATCGAACAAGAAGCTAAAAACCGTAAGTTTTGATGGGTATTTTTTAGATTTTAAACATAACGAAGTTTAGGTACTGACTACTTCATGGTGTGTGGACATGGGTTGGTAGTCATGGGATCCATTTGCCGTAAGGATATTGGCTTAGTTTGAGCTCGTTAGTTGTCCGTAACTGCTCGTTACATTATTTTCAGATAATTTATCTTTATACCAGCAAACAACGTAAGATCTGCCTGGTTCGATGTCATTTGTTATTAATTCACATTCAGAATATTTCTCCGCGGACGCTATCTACTAGGTACATATAGATTACCACATTTTTGGAAACTTCGGCTCAAATTAATCAAAAGTCGGTATAAGTTAAAGCTTCAGCCACAATTCCTGCGCGCCGGTTGCTTCTTGGATTCCCATTGCATCTGTCAGTCAAAATCGAGAAAATGTTGCACGTTTTGCAACCTTTTAGGTACAAAGTCAGGCAATACCTACTCAACCTCAGTTTGAGATGCTTGTATGCCACACACCATTAGAACAACCCCATTTATTTAATTTTGACACAATCACTTTGTGGCTTACTAATCGACTCAAAAATGCCTGTAAATGGTTCAATAATTAAAATAAATGCTTCAACATCATCATTTCAGCCGAAAGACGTCCACCCACTGCTGGACTTAGGCCTCCCCCAAGTGTCGCCACATAAATGCTTTGATGTTCTTTATTTGTAGGTCTTAATACCAACAGGTATTTTGTGGTTTCACATTGCATTGATTGCATTTCCAATAGGTAGTTAAATTTCAGCACCGAATATAAACGCTCTACGTTTAACCATGGACTTTTTTTCTAGTCCGTGACGCTTAACATTGATCTATAGGTAAGTATAAGGCAGCTTATATTTCAGACAGTATTCTTTTCCAGATCATACTTAGCTCATTGGATTTATACACATCACTTTTTACTGCCTGGTAGGTATTTATGATGCAGTTTATTGTAATAATTTTTGGTGTATAAGTCGGTGGTAGATACAGTTACATGGAGGTGCTGTAGTTTGATGCCTACAGGTTTTTTTATTTATTAGACATGTTAATGTAATAGGCTGCAATATTACTAGGTAGGTCTTGTTTGTCGTCAATAATTCACCAAGAAGGTCATCATTTCTCATACCATTCTAGGAAACACCAATGCGAGGCTAGCAGCGTCGTTGATTGGGTGGAGCCACCAAAGTAGGCACAAATCTACTTTCTTAACTGCTTCCGTATGACGAATTTGCATCGACGATATTTCTTTATAAGGGAAGTAGACTGTAAAAGAAGAGAGTCTTAGAAAGACAGTCTAGGGTTTTTAATCAATATCAAAGAAATGTAGTGTTAAATGGGCATTTTTGCATGCTTTGGCGGTTTCTTTTTTAGTTTTTAAGCCCGTATCCATGGAAACCCGGCTTGCGTGGGCGAGGGGGTGGTGTTTTCAGGGTCTAGGTCACGCCCCGGAGCGCGGGGCGCATGCGCGGGCCCGGCAGCTCCCGTTCAGGAACTGTCCCGTTCAAAGCTCATCGGACTTCCTCATGGTAGGAACATCAGTTTCGTGCACTGCCGTGATGCCTAGCCTGGAGGTTGACACGTTATAAGTGAAGTGTGTGCAGTCGTACCAGAGATAAAATTCAGTGAGTTTCAGTGATATTGTGAAATTAACGATCATTAGTGCCGTATTGTAAGTAAGTACTTATTGGTAATATACCTACTTCTCTTATTGAGTGGTACCTATTTTTAATATTTTTGTTTTTCATTTACCTAACGATTTTATTATGATTTTGAAAATATAAATAACTACCTAGGTACCTACTTATTTAACGGGATGTATCTATTAGGTACAATAGAAAGTTAACAACTTTGTTTATGGTACCTAGGCCTAAATTAAGCCGTCGCATCTTTGGCGTTCCTTTCCTACTTTTATTGTAGGTAGGTAATTACAATGAAATAATAATTAAGTAATGGTCTAATTGAAGTAAATGATTTGAAAAGAAAAAAAATACCATGTAGGTACTTATACCTACCAGTCTTTGTTCATAAGTTTTTACATGACATAATACCTACCTACCTACTACCTAGGCACGCAAGTACCTAGGTACTGTATAATTGTGCTAAATTTTGAAGCAAATTATATTTTACTAGCTGACCGGTCAAAAGTTGTACCTACCTACCTATTGCCAAAAAAAAATTGCCTGCGACCTATTCTCAGACCTTCCAAATATAAGTACTTACACAAAAAAAAACATAAAAATCGGTCAAGCCGTTTAGTAGTTCGATAACAAACACTATGACACGAGATTTTTATATATTAGATTACCTAGGTACCTACATAGAGGTAGGTAAGTACACACATCAAAAAAAGTTTGTGATCACTAGCATAAGCTGATATAATTTTAAAAATTGAACTTTATCAAGAAAAAATCTTTGTAGTGTGTTTTCTTTAAATAGAAATATCCTGTTTGAAATTAAAAACGAAAACTATTTTTTATTAAAAAAATTGAGTAATTAATCATAATGTAATTGTGTTTGATAAAAAGAAAAAGACTGTTTAACCAAACTTAAACAAAAAATTATTAATAAAAGGTTTAAATTCAATATAATATAACTCCTCCCCTGCGACCCCTCGAACACATGCGAAGATCTTCGGCATGCTGAGAATCAAGGTATCCAGCATTTCTTGGGGTAACCTGTCCCAGTCTTGAATAGCGGCTTCTCTGAGCTCTGGCATTGTCTGGGGACGTGGCTGACGGTTCCAAATAGCTCGCTTAAGAGCATCCCACGCGTGCTCTTTTGGGTTTAAGTCAGGCGAGCCGGCAGGCCAGTCTAACCTTGTGATGTCGTATTCTCGGAGAGCAGCATTGACTCGTTGAGCCAGATGGACGGGCGCATTATCATCGACCAGTACAAATTGGTGCCCATGGTTTACACGAAATGGTCTGACAATTCCATTAATAGCAACTGCTCTACTTATACATGTCTGCTGTCATGAAGCCTCGATACGGGATCAAAGGCGTTCTAGCTCCAATCATAATATCACCCCAAAAGGACACTGATTTCCCGCGTTGCTAAACTGTTCCAGTGGCAGTACTTTGGCTTTCACGGTCTCCTGGTCTTCTTCAGACACGGACACGTCGGTTATCTGGATGAGTGCTGATTCGCGATTCGTCGACGAAGAGACAGTTTTGCCAAATGTTTTCTTCTTCATTTTGCCGAAGCCTAGCAGATTGCAGGAGGCAATCTCCGTCGTTGACATTGCCGGGAATTCAGAGGAGCTCGCCAAGACCTCCGTGCTCGTAATTTAGCCTGGTGCAAGCAATTCCGAATGGTCTGAGTGCTAACTTCAAGTCCAGAGGCGGCCCGAATTTCTGCTTTTATTTACGGTCACGGGCTGCCAGCAATCTAATATAGAGCTTTTGGGCAGCAGTCAAAACAGTTGAGCCACCACTGCGGGGTCGGTCAGCTAAATTACCCATCCCGTGGTACCTCTGCAATGTGGTCACGACACAGGATTGGGATATAGCAACTCTGCGTGTTATTTCTCTCGTGGTGTATCCTTGTTACCTCAAAGTTACTATTCTTGCTCGTAAAACTTCTGGTAATCCTCATGGCATTTTTTCAATCACAACGTTCCGCGAAAAAGTATTTTAAATCCGTTAAAATTGACTAAATCAGATTTCTGAATGAGCGTAAGCTAGGACTGAAAGCCTTTTTATATGGAAAAAGAATTGAACTGTTTTATTGTAAATCTATATTTTTAAATAAATAATCCAATAAAAAGAAGAAGAAATCATAATATAATCTACCGTAACAAAAAAGATTACGATTTTTCAAAGTGATCGCAAACTTTTTTTGATGTGTGTACACACGGCTACACATCAAGCTATACATTTCCAGTATAAGCTGACCTGGCATTGTACGGAAATCCTAAACAATACGAGATCAGCATTAACTGATAATGTACCTATAGCTTGATGTGTAACCGTGTGTACCTACTACCAGTCGTACCTAACCCAAAACAAACTAAAAAAAAGGCTTTATTCAGAAGGCAGCTAAAACCCTGTTTCCGATACCGGTGGGCTACCTACTATTTTTTTTTATTTTAAAATGTTTTTATTTCTAAGTAGGTATATTACCTAATCACGGACTAGAAAAAAAGAAGGACTCCGCGCCACGCATATCGAAAGTGAAGCACCTTAAGTAAGCCGGACCGCATGTACAAACATGCCTTACGCACACATTTACATCATAGTCACGGACTAGAAAATAAAAAGGATTCCGCGCCACGCATATAATCGAAATATCGAAAGTACCGACCGTACCGATCTATGAGTGCATCGGTCCGGCGTACTTAAGGTGCTTTACTTTCGATATGCGCGGTTCGGAGTCCTTTTTTTTTTCTAGTCCATGTACCTACCTAATATTCAAAAATGTAATTTGGATGTACCTAAGTAAATACACAGAAATAATAAATGGGAAATTTATTGATAAAACAAGGTTATTTGTTATTTTGGGTAAACTGATAAAAATATTTATTTTTAACTTATTGGATCATGTGAATAATAAACAAAAAATAAAAATTTGTTTATTTAAAATTTAGATCATCCGTTCATTGTTCGGAAGTAGGTACGCACTCACTCACCTACTTTGACTTCCTCTTCAATAAATATGACTTTTCATTAGTTCAACTATTTTCCCAGTAGCTTTTCCTGCAAATTTTCCAAGGATTTAGAAGAATTTAGAAACGTGAAACGAGTCTGTTCTACCGTCTAGCGCAGCCGCAAGGTCGGGTCAGAACTTTTCTGATTACGGTGAGGTACAGACAGCGCCATCAACTGCTAACCCCCTTTCCGAAGAAATTTTAACGCGTGGGGGGTAAGCAGTTAATGACGCTGTCTGTACCTACCGTCCTGCTAGACGACAGTTTCAGACTTTTTTCGGCCACGTGCTAAACGTCGTTCATTCATGCGTGCGAGTGAATGGGGAGCGTTGAGTGTTTGCAAGCTGAAACAGTCGGCCGCCGAACGCCCGCGCGCTCCACGCGGCGCAGGCGCCCGCGCAACGCGAGTGACACTCCACAAGTCCACACACGAACAAGCCGTGCCACTGCTTACCAGCAGCACACACACCGGATCTTCTCTCGGTGCGTCATCTATTTATACCACTCTTCTAAAACACGTCCCGAACACCGACCTTGAACAAATGTGCTGTGGTTTCATTCATTAAAATTATCACTTTTAAACGTGGGTACCTATCTCAGACGCCAAACATTATCTTAACATGCGATGACGGACCATTCGCTAATTGGACATACATATAACAGTAGTTAAGATGTTATTAATTGGGTGACGTGCAATGATTTCGTCCATTTAACCGCTGCGCTGTAGTCATCGTTTCCAACACGACATGAAGCCCCAGCTTCATCCTGAATTCAAGTCCGTAGCATATAAAGTAAGCGTTATATAATATATAAACCTGTAATAAAAATACTTTCAAAGAACATTGACAGGAAACTATAAGTCGTCAGCAGTCGTTAGGTTAGCAATAGCGGTGTCCCGTTGCACTTAGGTTGCTGTAAGTACGTACAGACCGCTAGACAGCGCCGTGGACGTGTTGCCGATACCCTACACCTACTCCATGAATACAGGAAACAGTTCTCGTCTTTCATCGTTTCTGGGTACGTATACGTCACTGTTATGTCAAAATGAACGATCTTTACGACTCCTGGTTTTCAAACAATACAACCAAACACGTGCCAAATAGCATAGTTACTTAACAAAAAATCAGCTATCCGGATACAATTCAGAGATAAGAATCGTTTTAAGGGCTCCCAGCGAGATACCGTTGCTCTAAAAGAATTAACGTTATCTCTCTTAAAAGCCAATACGACAGGCTTTTAAAAAACATGGTTATTAAAGTGGCGCCAGTCTTGTTTTTTTGCCAAAGATAATGTTGACAGAATAATGAAAAAAAATGCATACCGACTAGACTCGATATTTATAAAGACGAAAATGAACATTACAAAGAAATAATTCAGATGCGATTTTAAGTACACTCGTAAAACATTCTAGTAAATATATTACTATTGGAGGAGTTTGTACCACAGATGAAGATCATACTACTAAAGGTTCTGTGGTCATCACGACATTACTCGTTGCTGACCAAATGGGGAGGTCCTTTTCGCGGAAACTGATTTCGCTGAATAACAACAGCGCACTGTTTGTGGCAGCGACGGGCTTCCGTTTATAAATAATTCCTTTTAGGACAGATTGTTTCTGTTGAAAGGCTGCTATTAGATGATAATTAATTTTCGGAATTGCATCTACCTAAATGTGTCAGCATAGATATAGCTAAGGAGTTAGTACAAACATTAGCGAATTCTTCTACGTGATGTTTTGCGCGAGACTGCGCGCGTGACTAGTACGCTGTGCGGATCGAAGAGCGGACAACTCGACCTCGTCCAGATAAATCTATCAATGAACACGATAAGGGGGGCGCGTGTCACGCAACCGCAGGAAGTGCCCCAACTCGCCTCCTGCACTCTGAACTGAACTCAACGCACCATATCGTTCGCAATACATCATTCACGACTTTTAAATGTATCCCGGTGGATGTAGGTATCCGCGGCGCATATTTGATACTACTGATCGAGAACGCAGACCTACAAATTGTTAAGTAGTCAAACGGGATGATTATTTTTTATTTTTAAAATCGGTTTGTGATTCTGTGTGATTTTGCTTTATTTATAAAAGATAAGTATACCAATCTAAAGTTCTAGTTAACAACAAATAATTATAACTATTAAATATGGCCTGCCTAATACACCATTGCTCAGTTAAACATAGCTTGACTCTTATAAATGAAAGAGTGTGGAGATCAGATAGTCCGCACTCGCTCCATGCAAAACAGTGGTATTCAGCTGCATTCAGTTAGATTGGAAGCTGACCTCAACATAGTTGGGGAAAGGCTTGGTAGATGAATGACCTGCTCATTTGTCAGTATGACCTGTTCTTCCGGGTCCTAAAAGCGATCTATTCCCGTTGTCCCCGTAGGCCATGTCTCCGTTAAAGGGGACAAAGGGAATTGATAAAATAATTTAAATTACTGCCCGTCGTCCCCGTACGCTGTCCGCGTTAATTTATTGTACCGAATATTGTGTGAGTTTAAAACTTGGGGCATCCAGACTCGGACAGGTGAGTTTAGAAACCACCCAGAAATAGAAGCGAGTCCACTCCACCTTGCGTCATGGGAATCAGCAAAAATTCCTAAATTGAAAGTCGTGAAATAAAATATTGGTAAAATCTATTTTTAGAGATATAAAATATTTGGCCTGAAATTAACTTTAAAGTCGTTAAATCGTTTTATTTTATTTCCTTAACAGTCTGTTGTCCCCGTTGCCCGTATGTAAGTACATAATGGGGATAGCGGTAAGGAAATTTTATGACGTTCTGTCATCCCCGTGCAGTGGTCTCGAACGTCAAAAGCCGAAATCGGTAGTGCTGCCCACAAAAATCGGTAGATTCATACCCGAAACCGGTAGGTATAATAAAACCTATATTTTAGGTCACATTTATTTTTATAACAAAAAATAACTTTGTTAATTACTAGGAACATAGTTAAGAAGACAGTACAACACACAACAACTTAAATTTGGTGCATATCTAATTAACCACACTTACAATTTCAGGCTTTATTAAGATCATACCAATATTTTTTGGTCATATTAGCAGCAACATCATTAATTAATCGTTTTGTATGTAATAAACTTCTGATAAATTTAGTAGATAGCCTATTTTTCTATTTTGTTTTCATTGAATTGACATGTGAGAATATCCGCTCAACATTGCGGCTGAGGAATGGGGCAGTGTTATCATGGTAAAGACGAAAAGAGACAGCAATGGAAACATTTGAGTCCCAACACCACGTTTTAAAGTCAAAGTCAAAGTCAAAGTCAAAACATTTATTTGCTTAAATGCGGTTATAAAAGATGTTAGGTACATTGTTGTAGTGCAGAGACACATTTCGCCACAAATTGGCATGCAAATATTGGAGCAAAAACTACTCTTCACAAAATAAACATAATATATTTGAGCATTATTTCATGAGCGCATTTGCTGCATTGCTAAGTAATACTCATTATAACAAGTAGGTTTAACATAAATTTGTTTTTTTTTTTTAAGTAACAAACAATAGACAATTAAATTACCTAATAATAACATAAAATAAAGCCTATGTAGGAACAGTGGCAACTAATTCTACAATGCATTCCTAAAATGATAGGACTGACATGACGAGGTTTTTAAAAATTCAGCTATTGAATAAAAGCTATGTGAAATAAGCCATTTTTTCAGAACTATACAGAATTTTCTGTAGGGTAAGTCAGTAATAAAATTTGGTAGAGAATTATAAATAAGTGGCGCCATATATACGCAACTGCGTCTGAACAGTTCTATTCTAGGTACGGGCATTTTTAATGGAAACTGTGTAATTTTTCGTTTGTTGTTATTGTTTTTAGATTCAAAAAGTGAGTAATTAGTTTTAACAAATTTGGCGACTTCATATATATAAATGCAAGGAACTGTGAGTAGGTTGTGAGATTTAAATACTGGTCTGCAGGAATCAGTCCAGTCCATATCGAAAATTGCGCGCATGCATTTTTTTTGTGCTAATAGAACTCTTGAAGTTTCAGAAGAGTTTCCCCAGACAATAAGTCTGACAGTAATAATTAAGTTTTGCTTTTAAAGGCAAGCGAGTCTACCTACTTGGGGCATTCCCTAAAGCTACTATAAAATAATATTCCCCCGAAAATAACTACTTTTGACTTGTGAATAGTAGGGAATACCTATGAGTCATAGACCAAATGAAATGGGTCGCAAGTGCAAAAATGTAAAATAGGTACAAAATTGGGAGAACTTCCCTTTATTCTCAAAAACCGTGAGAAATTGTTGACATTTCGGTAGACACGGTCCCATATCGGTAGAAAAATCGAAAAATCGGTTGGTTCGAGACCACTGTCCACGTGACGGGGACACAGGTAAAGGGGACAACGGGAATACACCCAAAAAGCAGAAAGCAATGTGGGCTACCTGTCGCTTACCTCACTGAATATGTTACATCGCACACAAAAATAATTCAGAAAAAAAATTATTTAAAAGTAAATTTAAAAAATGTTACATAGTTTATTATTGTTAGTTTTTTTTTTGACAAACATAATGTATGTAGTTAACACTCAGTAATTAACTTGCTTTTCCCCGTTAAATATTGCATATCCGACATGGGTAGACTGTTGATCCTAAAACTGTTATGTATTATTATAAGATCTCATTGTAGGTACACAGTTACGCAATAAATAATTCTTATTCTTATTCACGAAGGGTTTCGTACCTATACAACATTAGACACTATAATACCTATAACCTTTTTAGAGTTCCGTACCTCAAAAGAAAAAAACGGAACCCTTATAGGATCACTTTGTTGTCCGTATGTGTGTCTGTCTGTCAAGACCCTTTATCTCGGGAACGCGTGGAGGGGAGGTGTCGAGTTCAAATTCAAACCATATACTCAAGTCTACGGTCTCTTGATGCTGTAAAAAAATCAACCCTCTATGTTAACGTGAAAAAAAGATATGGTCGTTTATGTTGCAAAAAACGCATTTATAATATTAAGTAGATTATAGTATGGGTAGCTACGTATGGATCAGTACAGAAGTATGGATATGTACCTACAAATATGTACGGAACCCTCGGTGGGCGAGTCCGAGTCGCACTTTTCCGGTTTCTTTTTTAATATTGAGCAAAAAAAACGGCAAGATATCACGTTTGTTATATAGGAGGGGGGGCTCCTAATACTACTCCTACTACCTACTCCTAATACTATTATACAGAAAAATGCTGTCTCAGGCACTCTTTTTCAAATTAAAGTCGTCTGTAATGCTTATGGCTTAATAACATCTGTGTTATAAGCGGTATAAAAGTAATTACTAAGCTTAAAGAAAAATAGTCAACTCAATACAACTTTTACTAAGCTTAAAGTGTTATAAAGACCGAAAGAGAATATTATTCAGAATTTGCTCTTTCAGTACCCACTTACTCACACGTTATGTAGCTTATATATATAAGCATTTGCGAATTGCTATTATTCAAACTTTATTCAGCATGACTCCACAGTTACTTGGGCCCTTTAATATTTATTTTATTCTGTTTTTAGTATTTGTTGTTACAGCGGCAACAACAAATACATCTTCTGTGAAAATTTCAATTGTCTAGCAATCACGGTTCATGGGATACAGCCTGGTGACAGACAGCCTAGACAGTGGAGTCTTAGTAATAGGGTCCCGTTTTTACGTTTCGGGTACGGAACCCTAAAAACCTATTCTAATATTAATTACTTTAAAAAGTACCTAACTAATAGGGTATTACACCCATTTTTGAAAAGTGTCTCAATGAAATTCTGTAGTGCTAATATGCCACCAAAAAAAAATACAAAATTTTTATTCAATCGTTAAGTGCCATAAAAATGCATCTAAATTTTAAATTTTCAAATTTCGCGCGTACTTCGACGATAATGACTGGACGCCATATTGCTCAGCGTAATGACGTCAGTTCGTTTTGTATCAAATGAGCTCATATTAAATATGATAATTGTATATCATTTCAAAATAATAAAAGCATATTTTGTAATAGGTGTAATAATGAAAAAAATACGTTCGTTACGAAAATAATAAAAGTACAAAGCCTATATTACGCCAATCGGTTGACTGACAGTTGACAATTTTTTGTTTACACAGCCGTACGGCGTAATAACATGGCCGCTACTATTTCACGGTGTTTTATAACAGATTAAAAATACTGAAACCTTTAAATTGAATTTAAAAATTTGTTTTGTTATTTTATGAACTAAAACTTACATTTTCCGACTGCTATATGCCTAAACTGTCTCAATAACATATTTATAGATATTTTCTCGTATAGAGTAAAATACCCTATTGTCCTACTTACATTGTAAAGTTGCATCAACCAAATTAAGATCATGCGTGTAAAGTTTCACAAAAAAATTTCATCGTCATCATAATCTTGTCAACCTTTAGACGCCCACTGTTGGGCATAGGTCTCCCACAAGAGAGTTCGGCGCCGTAATCGCCATGCTTTGCCGATGCATGTTGGCGATCGCAGTAGGTGTTATGGTACTCAGAAGGACGCTGCTGCCCATCCTACGGTCAATATCCCTCTGTCGCTATCTACGATACCTACGGGTAGAAATGGGGTGGGGCTATTCGCGACCGGCACCACACGGCTCACGACACGGATATCATTTAGCTCCAAGCTCCTAGACTAAACCTATTATCTGCACTAACAATAAGGTTTCAATGTATGTACAGACGCCAGCAGGTCAACCTACCCGAAACTGTCACATTTTCCCAATCAATCTTGAACTTATTCTTTAACCGTAAAGTTGAAAATCGATTAAAGAAATGTGACAGATTGTAGTAGCTTGATGTGCTGAAATCTGTACATAAATGTTATGTAGGTAGGTACTGTAGTACAACTGCTAACATTATAATAATAATAATAATAATATAATAATAATATATGTGGGGACATTTTCACACACGGCCATCTGACCCCAAACTAGGGAGACCCTGTACTATGGGTGTCAGACAGCTGATATACATACACAAATACATTTTTTTTTTGTAAATACATACATATATAGATAAACAACACCCAGACACAAGCCAAACACAAGTGCTCATCACACAAATGTTTACCCTGGGCGGGAATCGAACCCGCAACACGCTGCGCAGCAGTCGATCGCTCAGCCACTGCGCTAACCGTGTCGTCACATTAATGTTTAAGTTTAATTTATACTCACTACCTACCTACCTATCAGTCTAATTATTCTGTATTACTATTATATTTTGTAAAAACTTAATAAAAAAAGAGTGTCCGTGTAGTTTCTTGCTCGTTCTTCTCCATAGAGATGTAGGTACCCTACGTTTTGGAGCGAGCAAACTAGCTTCAAGTTTCTGACTCTTTGACAATTCAAAAGTGCCTGTAAATGGTTTAATTGAAATAAATGCTTTGACTTGATTACCTAATCTACCTGTCACTTAAATAGGTGACACGGTTGGCGCAGTGGTTGAGCGATTGACAGCCGCGGTGCGTGTCGCGGGTTCGATTCTCGCACGGAATAAATAGTTGTATGGCCTACAGATAGTTGTTCCGGGTCTGGCTGTTTGTGTATGTGAGTTTATGTTTGTAAACGCACTTACGACACAGGAGTAGAGGTTAATGTAGAGTCAATCTACTTAAAAAAGGAAAATGAAGAGATTGAATGGTCTGCTCGGGCAAAAAACCCAAAAACAAATAATTAGGTATAGAACGAAAAACTTGCTTGGTAATCATTATTTTATGAATAAACACAGTGAGCTACTAGGTTTTTATTTGATAATTTGTTCATAAGATACTTAAATAGGTACCTAAGTATTTTTGTATACAGTACCTACCTATGTACAGTCAGCAAAGGAGATAGGTTTGCAGGATCGTCAGATATAGTTAAAGTTTACTTAGAAACCGATGGATGTTTTTAAATAAAATAAAATGAAATTAATAGAGAATAAACATTTCAATGACTTAATAAAATTTCATTCGAAAACATCCATCGGTTTTTGAGTAAACTTCAACCATTTGCGGTGACCTGCATACCTATCTCTTTTGCTGACTGTACCTACCTGGGCCAAACTCTCGTTTGATATTGCCAAATTTGCTTAGCAAGATGGAAAGATTTCAGTCTGTTTTACATCTACTTATCTGATTCTCTGTTCTGTATTACTACTATGCAAATGAAATGCTAATTTTATGCAGATATTTTATTACCAATTGAGGTTCACGCACGAGACAATGCTTTATTTCCAACTTGTTTGTAAAACGATTTGGAAATGCAAAAAACAATAAGGTCCATTGGAAATATAAACAAAGCAATAACTTAAAAATGAAAAAAGAAATATAGGATTAACTTGGGGTTGCCAGATGTAAATTTAATAAAGGAGGGCAGATGGGTCTAAAAAGGAGGATTTTCTTTAAAAAAGGAGGACATTTACAACTAAACGATTTTTTTTTTATATATATTTTACTTTATTTTAATGATATTTAGCTTAGCTGTCGAATTTTAACAAGAAGTTCTTGATTTTTCAACAAATAATTATATCTTCTGAATGATATATGTTTTTGAAGTTGTAATCAAAGACTTAACTGACTGCACACTTGTTCTGCACTGTCCCTACCCTGTCGCCGAGAATGTTGTGCATTTTTAGCTAGAATATTAAACGTATATAAAAAGGAGGACTTACAGTAGGTTAGGGAGGACGGGAGGACAAAATATGGAAAAGGAGGACATGTTCTCCTGTTGGATACCATCTGGCAACCCTAGATTAACTACGTTAATGAAATTCACTAGGTAATAGCCACAGTAAAGATATCTTTACTGTGTAATAGCCGAACATTTTGCGAAACTTAACAAAAAAATAAATGTAAGTACCAATTTATGAATTCAGTCATGCGTCGGCGGTTGAAACCTAGCTAGGTACTTACTGATAGCGAACTCACAAAGGATTTCTAATACCGCCGGACGCGTAGGCCGCACTGCTTATTACGGCAAAACAGCAAATGAAATAAAAATATCACAGAGTAAACAAATCGTTATTCTTGTTTTTGTGTAATATAAGAAAGTAGGTAGGTAAGTCTAACAACTCGTGAGCACACCCGCGACACTCCATAGAAACGAAACGATTTAATTGCCTACATTATTACTAAAATAACAGACTGTACAGATACGTGCGTGTGTGTGCGTGTCTACGCGCCGCTGGAACAAAAACGCAGTTTCCAGAGCAGTCTTTCGACGCGGGGAGAGGTGAGGAACGGTTTCAGAGGGAGGCGGAGCGTGTCGCTACTGTACGGCCCGGTAGTACTAATATTTATACTGTGTCCTGAGTCTGCTAATTGAGTCGAGGGGAAGCGTGGGCAACGCGGTAACTGAAGGATACCTGACTGGATAAATACTAAATATCTCATTAAAATTAAGTTATAAAGCATATAATTTAACTATTTTATGGTTGACATAAAGAATAATTTAACTATTTTATGGTTAGACATGGTGAATAGTTTTCCTATTGTGTCCTGATAATGTAGGTTGGATTTAGTTATGTAGGTGGCATAAAATGGAGGCCCTATAGTAAGTAGTGGGTAAATGTGGGTTGATATCTAAAGGTAGTTCTAGAATATCTAAACGTTGACTGCATAATATATCCCGTAAGGCAGACTGCTTGCACCTGGTAACTTAAGCAAGTAGTTACTTACGAATAGGAAAGCGAGTCAGCTGGTATTATAAATCCAAGTTAAGGAAACGATTTCAAATACAAACTAACATTAACCGAAAATACCCAAACCAATGGATAACAAGATTATATAGACGTTTTAATTATTTTGTTTACTTACAGTATTGTTTTTATCATTTTCTTATTCAAGTTTGTATTTATTGGGCACTTATTTAATAGGCCCAATCTCTCAAGTAGGTAGATATTAGATTCAACAGTGCAAATGGTACATGCCCCTTCCTATCTGACTTTTACTATTATGGGAAGACGGCATCCTCGTCGGAAACTCATGCCATCGGATCCAGACGATATCTAGTAAGTGACAAATAAAAATAATTTCAAAGAACACCTAACTTTACGGTGTTCTGAGCTGGACTAAATGCCATCGCCATGTGAAGGACGGTGCCGTCAACTTTCGCATCCAATAAGGTGCATGCCATATTGATATGTTGCATAACAGTCAAGTATCGGCTCGGTCCACTTTCCACCTGCCCACGGGTAACTCTGTGGGTTAAGAATTTGGTACTAACAGCCAGGCATGGATTGTGACGTTGCGAAACGATACGACCAAAATGGAGGTAGAACAGAGATACGTAGGCGCGCTGAATAGCATGCTGCCCACGACTGGTTTTAATAATCAAATCCTCATATTACTATAACATTAGGTATATAGGTGCTTAGTAAACTTGAACACACAGATGGCCCTCTTACTAAAACTGGTGAGAAACCATATTAAAATGGCCACCATATATCATGCTCCCCAATTAAACAATCTTTGATTTATAATGATACCTAAGTACATCGTTTGTTTAGCACAGTATTTAGTAAAAATCTGATTACATTACGTTCCTGGAAATTTGGCAAACGGTTCGTCCAATTTCATGCCGCGTGGTACTAACAGTTAATGAAATTTTGCTGTAATTCAAATTGTCGTTTCGCTTACTCCGAAGATTTTATTCAGGATATCTGTTGCATATGCTGGCTGGTTTAGTTAATTACATAATTAGTTACGTAGTTAGTTACTAACATAATTATTACAGCCTTTACGAGTTCAGTAACGTTCTAAGTGATTCCTGGTTGTTGCTATAAATAAACTTAAAGGTATCGTCGATTCACAGCGACCTGACTATTTAAACATGATTGAATCCCACACCAGAATGCGAATAACAGACCATCCAAGAATTTTAGAACTTTTATTAGTAAACATAGGTTACACAGCGGGTGAGATCTTACAATATATGAATACAAGTTGAATAGTATAGCGGTAACATAATTATTAGATATGCAAAACCAGGAAATTTCCACAAATTAATCAATGCATTTAATAACCAGTGCGGTCGGTTCCATTGTGCGACAGTTATCATGTGATTACCTGTGAATTGAATTTAAATGCTTGTGCAACCGTAGTAGGTGGAACCACATTCTCTGAATAGGGATACGCTGGTACAAGTGTTGTAGGTGTGGGTAACACTGTGGGTGCGCCAGCGCAACCCACGAATATCATTCCATTTATCATCTACACATTAACACACACGCACATATTGTTATTGCATTGGAGTCACATAATAAAAGGAACTAAATAAATGAATGAATGAAAATGAATAAAATATTGTCTATCCCAAAATTTAAAAAGAACTTCGTGATTTGGTTAGAAATGGTCATTTTTAGTGTTCTCTCTGCATTGTCAGTTCGAATCTTTAAAGCAATAGATACAACAAATGACAATTAAAACATTAATTTTATTATTCAACAAGCAAACTAAATGGTTGATGCAATATAAACTAACTAAACTGCCTTAAGAAATTCATTACAAAAATAGGTACTTTGCGAAGGATAGACAGGCGCGAGACGCTTGAAAGGTCGAAGCAGAAATATGTGCTAACTCATCGATCTAGTCCAGATCAACTGGCACCTAACTTTTTTTAGACATTTGCAGACTAGTAAAACCGTTTATAATCAAAACTTATTTTTGGTTTTAGCATGCTATTGGAAATAATTCTATTGAAAAGGTGTTAAGGGCGCGTATTCGATTTAGCGCAACTCAAAATCTAACTACTACTAGTAGTAGTAGTATTCAAAATCTACTAGTACAATAGGACTAGTGAGTGTCAATGCTGCTACGCCGTTCTGGTCTGTTTGTGTGCATCAGAAAAAAAAATACGCACGAAATAAGTACGAATCATTGAAATTGATCGGCAAACACCAGGGCGCGAGGTTTTACAGTGCTTTTTAAAATAATTGTCTAAAACAAATGAGTTCTTATAACGGACTGAAAAATATTCTGTATGTAAAGCATAACCTTTATTTTCATAAAATAAATAATTCAGTTATGTTTTTTTATTCAAATACTGGTGAAAAAAAATTGACAAAGTGAACCGATTTTGTACTTTTTCAACATTGTTTTTTAATACATAATAGTAATATTTTCGTAATTCTGGCTCTGTAGTAGACTTTAAGACTGTATATCCTGTTGGAAAAACGTATTTATATTTTGGCATACTGTAATGGTTGTCTTCGTCCTGAAAGTTAACTCTGACGTCTATTTTCGTAAAACGCTACGAAAGGATTGTCTTCGCTTAAAAAAAACATAATTAAAAATTATACTTTTACTCTGTAGTTCCCTAAACCAAGACTTAATCTTTCTGAAACTGTGTCTTTAAATAATCTGCTCACATCATTACGATATTGCTCTGGGCAAAACGCGAAAACTTGAAGTTTTCGTCACGAATCGAATACACGATCTTAATTAAGATTGGAACGTTATCTAGCCTTTATCAACCAATATTTTTTTTAAAGTGATTGTGAATTTTTTGTTCATAGGTATTATGTTTTAAAGTCAGAAAGTATACTTAGTACTTCTTTACTTCTTTGTGTAGCCCACTGTCGACAGCCAAATTTCGGGTAAATTTAATCAACTTTGTATTGTAGGTCCTTCGCCTGCACCATTTACTTACACAATTATTCCTCTATCTATTTTTAAAATTTAAGCCACGCCAAAATGACGTAGGTCTCGCGAATTTGGGATCTTCAGCGCTTTAACCTTTTGACTGCCCCCGTCATGTATAGATGACAAACCAAAATGTGCCCACTACGGTCACCACTACATGACAGACTTCTCGCAGTTTGTAACTCCGAGTAGGCTCCGAGGGATCGTTTTTGTTTTTGACGTGGCCGTCAAAAGGTTGACAAACAAAATTTGGGAACATGTGAAAATTATATTTGTGTTTATAATATTAGGTAATCGTTCTCGGTTTTTCTGTGAAATTTACTCAAAACATCATTACTTTAGTAAGAATTCTCAGAACTTTACACCATATAATTATTGAGCTGAGCTGTTACTTACCCGACTTATTAATTTGCAGTCACTTGTACCTACCTATTTGCGAAAGACGAGTCTGTGTGTGAGTTACAGATCAATATTCATGCCTAATCATTGTTTCTAACCAACCCATGTGTCTGCGGTTGCACACTGGGATGGATGGGATAAGGAGGTGACTTTTACAACATTATTTTTTTCGTTTTTTTTTATTAGTACCTACCTATTTAGGTAGGTAACTAAAATTAAGATTCCTGAAGTTATTTTAGTTTTACGTGCAAGTTAAATTGTTCTGTAATTGTTAAATCTTACGAGTAGAGGCATGCCTTTTAAGTTTTGTCGTTTGAAGAAAAAAACACAACTAGAACCTTATAGTACCTACTTTTAATTGTTTTTCAAAGTATTCACCACGTAGCTTAATACACTTTTCCATTCGCTCAAACCAGTTATTATAACATTTATTCCACACTAAAGTGGGGTGTGTTTAAAATGGCTGACTTGAAAGCGTCGACTGCTTCTTCACCGGACAGGAACCTTTGACCACGAAGACTTTTCTTAATTTTAGGAAATGTAAAGAAATCGTTAGGGCTTAGGTCAGGACTGTATGGAGGATGGTCAAGAATTTCTACTTTTTCCTGCTTCAAATACTCAATCGTTTGACGAGCGCTGTGTGAGCTTGCGTTGTCGTGGTGCAGGATGATGCGTCGCTTTGAGTTAGATTTTCGAAGTTCGGCGATGACTTGTAGTAAACAAACTGTGGTATGCACTCTGCGTTAACCGTTCTACGATCTTCAAGTGCAATAGTCGCAACATGGCCGGTTTTTCCAACGAACGTGGCCGCCATCTTCTTTGAAGTGCTTCGAGAACGAACAACTTTAGTCGGCTTTGGCTCGTCTTGAAAGACCCAGATTGTAGATTGTTGTTTGGAATCAGGATCGTAGGCATAGATCCAAGATTCGTCACCACTGATGATGTCGTAGACGTGATTTGACTCTCCTTGGTTGAACCTTTGCAGAGTTTTCTTACACCATCTGACGCGGGCCGCCTTGTGATCGTCGGAAAGCAGATGCGGTATCCAATCACACCAAGCGCTTCATGCAAGATCTTCTGAATGGTTGTCCTTGAGATGCTTAATAGAGCCTCTATCTCTCGATACGTCACATGACGATCTTCCAGAATTAGTTGTCTCACAGCAATGATGTTATCTTCAGTGAAGGCGGATTTTGGGCGTTCTTCGCGAGATTTGTCATTAACACAAGTATGTGACTAGAATTCTAAATACCAGCGTTCGACATTCCGCAGACCAGGGGCTTCATCACTGAACACAGATGTTAACTCTTCAAAACACTGAAGCCGTGTCAGGCCTCTTCTAAAGTTGTAGAAAATTATTGCACGAACATTTTACTTACAAAGATTCATTTTCGTACGTAACCTGACAGATTCCAGTCGACGCTGTGACTAAACAATAGCATTAATCCTAATAGGTAGGTACTTTCAACTGTTTTGAGATTCAAAATTTAAACACATTCGAATATAGGACAGTTCCAAATTCAAAATTGCCGGGAAATATGGAAACGACAGAACTTAAAAGGCATGCCTAGTATTTACGCACCTGCTGCAGACTTTGACTTTTTTAATTCGTAAACCACGTATCTATATCTAACTAATTCATACTTCGATACTATCCATCCATACTCCATACTAATAATACGAAAGTAACTCTGTCTGTTACGCTTTCACGATGAAACGGCTAAACCGATTTTGATAAAACTTGGCATGAAGATAGCTTGAACCCTGGGAAATGACATAGGCTAGGTACTTTTTAATCCGCGAAATCGTCTGCATCCGCGATAACCTAAATTCACGCGGACGATGTCGGGAGCAAAAGCTAATAATAAACCAATCATTTTCAGAATCAAAATGGACATCACAATCCGATAAAGGAACTGCATACAGACCAACAATCCTTAACACTTCGGCTTTTTCATATGATTCCGATTTCTTTGATGCATAATTATTTTAATCGTATCATAAGATATTCCTGTTTCCGGCGCCTAGTGATTACCGCATGGAATTTGTTAGTTTTCATATGATTCTAACGTTTCCGGTACGAGCTCATTATTCTTAGTAGACACTACAGAATCCTCTTCTATCAAAGGACTTTCAACTTTGAGTTATTAGAAATAGAGGATATTTACTTATAAAATCTATCGGAAATAGCGTCTGGTAATGGCATGCTTTTGAATGACTGTATTAATTGATCGATAAAAGTTGAGAGACGCGTAACATTTTTATAGTTAAAGATAGATCGGTAACTTCTTGAAACTGGCCTCTCTTTCGAGTTCTCGATGTATTTATATGTATTTTACACATATACATAGAAAAATATTTAAATTGATATAATATTAATAAAAGTCTAAATAAAGCAAGTATTCTCCAAACAAATTAAAAACGTACCTAACCTAATAACAATGAACAAGTTTAGTTGAAATAAATAAGCAAAATATGCTGATTTTAACAGTAAGTAACTACACCCACATTTAACAGAGTGCCTCCAGATGGCGCTATGATGATTAGATATTCAATTTATAACGTAGGTAGGAAGAAGGAAAGCTTTAGTTACATCACGACGACACGGTTGGCGCAGTGGCTGAGCGATCGACTGCTGCGCAGCGTGTTGCGGGTTCGATTCCCGCCCAGGGTAAAGATGAGCACTTGTGTTTGCCTTGTGTCTGGGTGTTGTTTATCTATATATGTATGTATTTACAAAAAAAAATGTATTTGTGTATGTATATCAGCTGTCTGACACCCATAGTAGGTACAGGATCTCCCTAGTTTGGGGTCAGATGGCTGTGTGTGAAAATGTCCACACATATTATTATTATTTTCATTTATTTATGTTAAATACACATAATTTACATTTTTAAATATTAATAATAAAATTAAAACATTTAAAAATATAAAAATAGTAGCCCACCGGCGGGAACAGGGTCCAAGCTACCGGCGGTCAGGGCTCCAGAGAGAGAAACCTCCTGACAATGCGGGCCGTGTCCAGAAGTACTGCCTTCTGAATCAAGCCCTTGATCCAGCCGCCTAACTAGATGTTGGTCGAGGCTCTTGGCAATTAAGCCATTGGCTGTTACAACTATCGGCACAATGATCGCTGAGTCCATATCCCACATGTCGACAACCTCACGGGCCAAGTCAAGATACTTTATCTGCTTGTCTTTCTCGACCTTATTATTATTATTATTATAATAATCATTATTTACGTACAATGATTCATAACCAATTGTTGTTAGGTTAGCGATTATCAGGAAAAGTATTTAAGTATTTATTTCTTAAAATTGTAATATGAAAAGAGAATCGTGCAATATTTACTACAAATTAAGATTAAACAGGAAACACGCGTGGTAACCGAGAGTATTAGTGACCTGTATCATAATCAGAGAAAGGATTGAATCGCAATATAGTTCCAATATTTCGGTGTGGCAGGGCGCAGGGTCGTCGACCGCACTCTTCGGTACTGGTGCCATGCTATTTCGAGGCGGCGAGCGATGGCGAGCACACCCGACTTGAGCCGACCGTGCGATGTGCTGGCACACGTAAACAAACATGGCCGAACTGTCATTCACTAATTCATTCATAAGCGATCATTGTAGTTGACAAACTGAGATGCACTCTTTATCAATGCTCAATCCTAAAATAACAATGTAGATCACATAGTGTTCATTTTAAAGCATATTATTACAATATCCAAATATCTGACGTTAAGGTGCGTAGAAAGTCCTACCGCGGCATGCAGTCATCAATGTTAAGTCTGTTTTATCAATCAGCGATGAGAATTACAATGTTGTAATTAATATTTAGTAGCTTTACTTAATTTTAAATTCTAAAAATATTCATTCATTGTAATTTTGTTTTCTTTTCTTGCTGACATTTAATTTTACTTTTTTGTAAATACCTAGGTATTCATCATAATTAGGTACCAACTTATGAACGAAAACTGTCTCAAGTAGAGTTTATTTAGTTTTACTAACATTTTAAGAACCTAGATGCGTTGTTACATAAATAACAAATTACAATCAAGCATTTTTCGGTCATAAAGAAATTAGTACAATTATAGAAATTACTTACATTATTTTCTTTCTACATTTTTACTTTTGTAGTAAGATACTTACTAGCGAAACTTTATTTAGATTTATATCGAATTATAATACTGTCTTGCTAACGAGTGTAATGTCTCGCGCTCGATGAAGGCAAGCATTGTTCGTGACATGTGGACCACATAGCACATCTGTAGCGCATATTCTGACGCGCCTTTTGTTCCAACCCTGACCATGTGGCCCACGGACGGAACGCGCTAGTTTTTATCGCATTTTTTTGGTACACGAAAAAATTCTTAAGAGAATACCAAATTATACATGTGGCTATTATTGGAATATACCTCACTTGTAGGTACCGGTCAAGACAGAAATCTATGAATTATAGTCAAATTGCACTAACTTACTATATTTAACATTCGTCGACAATGCAGTAGGTAGTACCTATTAGCGATCTTCCTACAAAGGTAGTGTTTATTACATTTTTAATTTTAATATTCGTCTTCTCTTTGGTATCATCTTTATTGCTACTTGCTTTAGACGGATACTTAATTTCATTTAGAAATTAAAAAAGTGTTAAATTCCTCATCAGCGTAATGTTAGTCAAATATTGTAAGTGCGCAACGCGTCGTCAGCGGTACCACGTGGTAGTTGAAGAGTTGCCAACGCTCGCTTAGCCGACACCGCTTCCTGTTTACCGCGCCGTCTGTTCGACACTACGCCTCTACGGAGGCTAGCGGAATTATCAAAAGCTATTTTACGTCACAACTGGGAAGCACGGTCGTGTAATAAAGTGTTACGAAGAAACGAGAAAACTCGCTGTAATGTTATAGTCGTAGAAGGTATGATTTCTTGTGAAGTTTTTGTTTTTTATGTTAGTAATCAGTCTGAGGATTTAAAAATTAGTAGTTGGTTATTAATCATCGTGTGGTTAAAAGTACCTATCTACTTGTCATCTTGATATAGTTAGTATCGAGGGAATAAAAAGGTAAATTTCGTAAAAAGTGAGGCATAAGAAACTTAGCTCGCAGCGGGAAACAACACGAAGCATATTATGTCGTGACTTGCTCTGGGAAGAAACTGAATCAAATTGAAGCCCTTTTTCATTGGTTGCCTACAGCCAATGTGCCTTAAGTTTTGACTTACATGCCAGAGACGTGAATTATCTTTCAAGTTCAACATTTAGAAATAGGAGTTTTTTTTATATGAGTATTAAAATGAGTAAAAGCACCGATTTTGGGATTTCGATTGCTTCTTTACCGTTAGTACACGAACAAAACATTTAATATCGTCCAAATTATACCTTAAGATATGTCTTAGTTGCAAATACCCTTTATATGTCCTGACTAACTTATTTGACTTTGTCTAACCTGGCCATATCAAATACATCAAAAACTTACAGTAGTATCGAGAGTTCCGCGTAACGCATGGCCTTGATAGATTTTGACTAAATATTTTTTCTCGTTCTCGTATAGTGTACACAGATAACACATTGTGTCACCTTATCAAAACGACCAATAACGATGGACTGTATGCTTGAGAATTTGTCAAAATTCTTAAATATAAATAAAGTAGTTTTAACAGCACTGCGTATTGATAAATATAAATATTGCCTATTAAACAGTGATGTTTAATTTCGATTCAGAAACCATTTTATCTCTACGACTTCAGAAAGCTTCATTCATGTCTTGGGTTATAAAAACAACCGAATAAAGATAACAATCTGGAATTCACAGATATATTACATAAAAGTTTGAAATGAAACTGAATAGTGTCATGTTGAGCGATACATGTGTGCTCACGTCTCTACCATACTCGAGCGCGGGATAGGCTTAACGGAGGACGCAATTATGATGATTAAATGAAACTGGTTCTTCGGCGACCGCTCCGTTGCCGGGATGTCGGTGTGTAAAAGACATTCTACACTTACCTTCACTGAATATCGAATGCCTCGCGTCGCGTTCCTAACACTCACGTATAAGACTTAAAATAGTGCGTAAATATTATTTGTAACAGCAGATACCTACGTAGATAATATGAAAGAGAAACACAGCCGAGGTGGAGTACCTACATAAGCGACAGTTAAAATGTTAAATAGGCTATTATTATCGTTTATTCCTTAACAGTCCATGACGTGGTAAAAATAATGCATCAGCTGACTACCCCGACTATGATACTAAAAATATAATCTCGAGTTGCTTTCTTAAAGTAACCACTTATAACCAGCAATCTAGAACTTTAGTTCGTAAAATCAGTAAAGACATTCACATAGGTACACCAAAATGTTCTATCGATTTCTCATGGTAGGTATACTAAAGATTAGTTATAAAATCGAAACCAGGTGACTAGCACTCAGATCCTGAACAACTTTCGACATCCGCTAGTACATTGCAAGAATTGCAACGTTAATGGATCAGTATTAGATACAATTTTGCTCACTATTTTGATATAGTGTTAAGAACAGATATTAATGTAGGTAGGTAGGACCGAATTTCATTTCACCTAAAACTTTTCAACTATTATCGTTTCGTTTTTTTTACTTCATCGAAGTCACGTCTGCCTCTATATCAGTTGACCTATTGTCAATTCGATTATTTTCGTTACTCCGATGTTTCATATGGTCGAAAAACTTTTTACCGAAGTTACACTTAGCCGCTTAGCTTATGTTTCCGAACATTCATTATACCACTGTTTTAATTATATTTTCATTTCACCAAACACCTAGAAAGTTTGTGCACACTATTACATTATGCACTCTAGAGGTAGGGCAGACAAGACTGCGTGAAGTCGGTTTTGCAGCAATTCGTTTCTGTCACTAAATTTTGTAGCACAACATATTGACTTTTTATGACACTATTTTAATTTAAGAGTGTGTATTCGATTCGTGACGAAAACTTCATGTTTTCGCGCTTTGCCCAGAGCAAAATCGTAATGATGTGAGCAGATTATTTAACACCATTATTTTACCTATGTTTTTTTAAAGCCAAGACAATCCTTTCATAACGTTTTACGAAAATAGACGTTAGAGTTAAGTTGCAGGACGAATAGAACCATTACAGTATGCCAAAATATTATGTTTTATGCGTTTTTCCAACAGGATATACAGTCAGTACATTACAGAGCCAAAAGTACGAACATATTACTATTAAATATTAAAAAAACAGTAGGTATTAAAAAGTACACAATCGGTTCACTTCAACATTTTTTTTCCCCCAGTATTTAAATAAAAACATAACTGATATACTTTTATTTTATAAAAATAAAGGTTATGCTCAATAAGCATATACAATTACAATATACATTTTTTTTCAGTTTCTTGTACGAACTCATTTATTTTAAAAAGCACTGTAAAACGCGCGCTGTCGTTTGCCGATCAATTTCAATAATTCGTGCTTATTTCGTGCGTATTTTGCTTTCTAATGCACACAAACAGAACTTTGTATTGTACTAGTACTAGACGCCATTCTAGCAATCGTTTAGATTTTGAGTTGGTGCTAAATCGAATACGCGCCCTTAATATTGAAAATACTACCAAGTAACCGGCTATATATTTGTGACCAAATAATATTACGAAAAATTTTGTTTCAGTGTGGTGAAAATGTGGCAAATAAATCATTTGGCAAATGAAAAAAGTTCAAAAGAGGCTTCGGCCAATAGCAAAAAGTTATTTAGTAAATCGGCGAAATATACCTAGTTCCGTAAAATAATACCTATGACACATGATACTTCGATGATCTAAAAATATATCAAATAATGCGTAAAGCGAAAAAGACGTCGTTCAATAGTTTTCGGTAAAATGAAATTCGGACAAAAAATATTTCGGAAAAGTGATCATTCCCATTTATTATGTTTGACAACTTTTATACAATTATTGTGTATAGGCTTACATAGAAGTTTAGTTTACATCGTAAAGTACATACCTACACTTGAAAGGTTCTCTAAAGTTATTTTACAACTTAGCACAATAATAATTGATTTGGATATTTTTGAACCTCTTGCTTGTAATTCCCTTATGACTTTAGGATAACTTACAATGCATCCTACTGTAGTATACACTTATATAAGTATTGTAGATTCCAGATTGATTTATTTAAAATTCCAGTAAGTTTCGAATGATTAAAATCGCTTAATCTTGGATGGATGTTAAACATAATTGTAAATGTAAATGGATAGATTTCGTCTGTTTTCAATAGTCTGTTTTACAGAAAGGAGTTACTGTAGATTAAGTAAACTTGAACAGCTAAAACAGAAGAAGCGGCCGCTTCAAAGGGATATAAATACTCGTCGGCGCCCCGGTCCGCGACAACGTACGGAACTTCTCGTCTCGACAGCAAATCCTTCAGTAAGATAGACGATGTAATAGGTGCAGGCTGAGGTCCTATCACTTGGGAACAGCAAGTGACAAGTCCCAATAGTCTCTACAAACGTTTGTAAAATTCAAAGAGAACTTCTAAAGTTCTTCTCACAAACGCATTGGAAGAACCCTTTATTAAAATCATTGGTTTGGACCCTTTGGACTCCAATTAAAGGACTGTTTTACGTCGTAATGTATTGTTAGGATATAAATTTTGATTTATCCGTACATACACATATTATTAAGTACTTATAAGAATGTTGTAGGTCATTACAAAAAGTCAATTTTGATTTGTTACATTATCATACATCCTTGAAGTTTTTTCTTGTCAATAGTCCAAACAATCTATACGTTGTACAGCCCATTGCGACCTTCAGGTAAGCTTTGATAGGGACAGAGTGCCAAGTGCGATTTCTTGTACGTACTCGACCGCGTAAACGTGAACTTCAATTTGTATTGAAACTGGAACACGCCGTCTAGTGGCAACATTAGGAAACACAATTATTCTATACAAATTGACCTAGGCAAATGTTTACTAAACGCGATCGAATAGGTTAAAAACTCACACTAGGCCTTCTGCGCAAGATCAACTGCAGTTTAGCTGTAGGTAATTCCTATAAAAACTAACAATTTATCGGTAACTTTACGATGATTAAAGTTTTAATGTATCCTACCTATGTACTTATTTTAAAGCAGCCGAGTAAGCAGTTAAGTACCCACAACTCTCTTGTTGATCATTTCCAGAGTAACAAACTTGTGCTTTCTAAAATAATTTCCAGTTTTAATGGAACCAATCTAATTTTTCACATACATAGTTCTAACTTAGTTGGACCTACGATCTCCAACGGACACATGTTCGGATAGGAATTATTTATCTGTAGAGTAATATTCTCGATGGTCTGGGTGGGCGTTGAGAACGTGGATATTTTGGGCCATTATCACGCACCCACGCTTCGCTATTGGCAGAAAAATGTTACAAAAATACATCGTCGCAATTTACAGTCACAGTCAGTCTTATACGGGGTCGGCTACTGACATTGATACCATCTTTGACAGTCTTAACCGCCATATAGTTAAAGGATCTCTCATTTATGACAATATTATGTACCTAGTGACTGACCCTTTTAATTCGAAAGTGTGGTAAGATTTTTCCCCTCCATTCTTAAATGAAACCAAATGTCGTAGATCTTGTTTTAACATTGAGTCTTATCTGTATCCCTTATCATTATTACTGAGAACCAAGAGACAAACGTAATGGAAGATATGTGTTCCAGAGCAGTGCGTTCTATAGCGCGTTTCCGGTGGTTGTTTACAAAAAATATAATATAAACTCTTGTCCAAAGCGGCTATACGAACCGGCCGGCCGAGATACTTGCTGCGATTAAAAATCGTTACAACTTCCGTTCGGGTCCGAGACGCGGAGCTCCAGATAAAAAAGATAAATAAGAAAAATAACTTAAAGATCGATACGGTGGAACGGCGCTACCTGTTTTTTCACTGTGTTTAGCTTGCGGCTATCGGTCTTCTCTTGTACGTCCACAACCGTCAACTAACTACCTATAGCACAGTCTTAGAAATCATTTAATATCGTTTCGTAAATCTCAAATTTACAATAAAATTATCAGGGTGTGATATGATGTCATTTATGTTTTCCTATTCAAACGAACTAGGTATGAGATACCGAGTTGGTAACGAGCTTTGCAAGTCTTTTTGCTTTCTACACTAAATACTTTTGACATTGCCAGCTTTTTTATTTAATAATTACCAATTCCGCTTTAGAATTTAAAGTTAGTATTTTAACATATGCTCGTTGACAAATAAAATAAAAAGACGTATCAACCTGTAATTAGAGCTATCTATACACGTTACAGATTCTTGCTTCAGGCTTTAAGATATTGTTTTCTTTATAATCAAGTCAGATAAAAATTTAAATCTGTTCAGAAAGAAACGTAATCAAGTAGGTATACCTATTTAATTTAATATCAATGTTCTTTTAGGAACTGTAATAAAATGATCGATTCCTTAGAACATTTATAATACTAAACGATAGCGCCGTCTGAGTAAATTAGCATCACATGATGTCATGTATCCGGCTGCATCCATAAGAGGGGCTATAAATCGAACGGGTTAGATGTTTTACTTCAGTGCAACCGGTAATGGAAGATATCAGATTAATAAAAGATGTCGATGAGACCAGGCGAGATGCACAGCAATTTCACGAGTGCTGCGCCATGATAATTAAGTGTTCGAACGAAGTGTCGTGGTGTGCGTGGGTTCGGCGCTGAGTCGATACGGCGCGAAGCACTCGGAGCAGGCATATCAAGTCTGGTAACTATGCGGCGTAACTCCGGTAGCGGCGCAACAGGTCTGTAGCGGGATGCGGGCGCGGCTGCGGGGCGGTAGGAAATCCTTCGCACACGCACGCACACTCCAGCACGGGCGTGTGTGTGCACCATCCGGTTTTGTTTAAGTGTGAGCAATGCGTACAGACACCGCGCGCTTGTAGTGAGCTGTATCGAGACGATCGATCAATGAGCTCGACATCGACTCGGACTCTTGCCTGCATGCAACTCATTGATTAACGCTATGAACGTGGAATTGTTTATTCATTCATGATGAATATTTTATATCAAATGGACGTTTTTCTGAACCGTATTCTAAGTCTTCAATTTTTTCCTTATTTTATAGAGCTGCTTGTATCGTGTGCTCCTTCTCAGGCAAACAATGTATGCCATTTTAGCCACTACTCCGTTGACTTAAAAGCCTTCATTGGACATAAGTCTAGTTAGAGCACATTAATTAATTTGGTACTTATTTGCCTGCCTTAAAGTATATAATCGGTATTGGTTTTGACTTGACGATTTGAAGTTGAAAAATTTAGTTATTTTGAAGTTAGTTGGCCTTAGAATATTTTTGTTACTAGATAAAGTGTATTTTTCATTTTTACAGATGCTGATTCTGTGCCCCACGTAATATGTAGGTAAGTACCTATTGCCGTTGCGCCGTCCATAGCTTCGTTGACAGTCCAATTCCAACTGGCATTGTTAAATACTGCCAATGTACACTCCTACTGATTTTGAATAAGGTTGAAATTCGCGATACATATTTAACAATGCTTGTTACGCAGAAATGGTCATATTTAAATGTTTTTAACTTTAAACGAACCTACGCTTAAACTTAAAAACATGCTGCATAACTGCTCGGATGACATAAGACAAGACTAACGATTCGTGCACTAGAATAGGAAAATAGCTTAAGTAATGCAATTAAAAAGAAACAGACTATAACAAAGAATAAGACAGCAAAAAACGTACTAAACAGATAGACACCACAAGACATTCAAACCTTACATTATCCAAAAAAGACAACGTCATAACATAAAAAATCATATTCTGCCAACCGAATTTCAATCACGGCGGCCAATCTCAATCCAAATACCTACGAAGCAGATATTAAAGTGCACAAGAGTGTGTGCAAACGCAGGTCAACTCCTTCTGCTCTCATCGTCCGATGATCCGGCAATCCGACACGACCGAGGAGAGTCAGGCCTAGGACCAACGGTTTTACGTGCTTTCCGAGGTAGGGGTTTGTTACACGACCAACTTCTAAACTCCGGGCTAACTAAGAAATGTGTATTGGAAAAACTCAATAAAGAATAATACTTAAAAAAATAATGTATTGAATAATACTTTGCCTTATGTGGATATCTAATTTAACAGCGTTTCCGCGTAGGTTATTACCAAAACGACACCACAAAACCTAAAAACAAACCATTTCCAATCAAAAATCTACATAATTGAAATTGTAACCAAGCGAAATTACGAAATTTTTGTAGAAATATCGTCCAAGGAATACCCGAATACCGGTTCTGAAACAGTGAAAATCTGTTGTTGCGAAAGGATGGCAGAGCTCAAAGTCGGGTGGCAACCAAAATTACGATATATATGACATGTCATTATGCGAGCGTGGTTAAAGACCAGATCCACTGACGAGGAAAACCGCACTTTTATTTAAGGGCAACACGCTTTATTGGAATATGTTTTGTATGCCAATCTTAACAGATATAAATGCGTATCATATTTGCATGTTATTTAACAACGAATGTACGAGGAAAATGTCATTAATGATTGAAGCTCAAGAGCGATTTAGATTTTGTGTAACACAAAAGCCAAAAATTTAATAACAGGAAAAGCATATTCATTTGTCATCATCTATGTATAAACTGTTAGAACACCGTCGTCAAACAACATCAAAATCGTCACTGGTCAGTGATCAGAAAGGCCGAAGAGACTTTAGCTCTTAACTCCAGCAGATTACTCTGACCAAATTGACCAGTCCCTTGGCGTGTGAACTATTGACGACATTGGTCATTCGATGTAGACCTTAACAGCACAGGTGTGGGATGCAGAGTAGTGGTGGGCTCGGAATTTGCGGCGACGCTGCACGACGCTCGGGCGCGGGACGCGCGTGGGCAGAGGCTGGCCCGTTCGCCCACGGCGCCGCACCTAGCCGCAACGCCGCCAAGGTGTAAATCACGACACCTCCGCACAGCATACAGCATCACTAGTTACCAGTATTTACCACTAGCCACAAGCAGAAGTCACCAAATGCTCTACTCGTTGGCAGTGTCGAACATATTTAATAGTTGAAATAAAAACGTTTCATATTATATAAAACAGATGTTTACTTGCACAAACTTGCAACTTGGATACTAAACTAACATATCTGAACTCTGGTATTCTTGTGATCTAATAACACTATTGGCTTCATAACAGTGTAAATGATGGCAAAAGTGTTATTATAAGACGTAAATAGTTCAAATTAAGTGAAAAAACCTAATAATACGAAGATAAGTAAATTTGACGAAATAAACACTACTACTTAATGAAACATTGTTGTAGTATTTATCTAGACCAATTTATCAAGTAGAAGAAATGCCATTCAAATATGCTAAACTGATTTAAACGAGATTGCTGGTAGGTTTAACGCAGTTAATAAAATTTATATTATTATGGTTCTTGGAACAATATCTCGACCGCGGGAAGAGAATAAAAAGTATTTTGGCAAAATCACTACAAAGGAATCAGAGATGGTCACACTATTATCAGGGAAATCATTTCAGTTATCAACTTGGAGCTTTAAACGCCCACATTCAAAATGAAATGTTCTAAATTATAGGTGAATCCATGGGAATTTTGGAACGATTTCTAAAGATCATTAATTAGGTTACTATACAGCAGAAGACAAATATAACACGAACTTTTATATCTGATAACTTTCATCGTTTTTATTTGTTTCATTTTATGACACTCATAGAAAAGTCAAAAGCGGATATTATACTTATTATAATACATATGTATCTACTGTACAACCTACATAAATAGAACGAACAAAAACGACAATATACTTTATATTTCCAAAGTAACCATGAGCAATGTTAAGCCATTACACCTTACATACTAGTATTTTAATTTTTCAACTTGGACAGATAGGACTGTAGAAATAATGGTACATGTAGTACCTATCCGACGATGTAAGTAATGGAGCAAAACTATTAAGTTTGGAAACGACTTTGTGATCTATTTCGTGAGACATAAAGTGTAGTATCAAATGGAGCAACGGAGATAGTTAAGGCATATTCAAGGTGGAAAGTGATGTCATTGGCCCTACTGCGTGCTGTGGACGCTCCACTCGCTCTCTGTCACAGCTACTTTTGCTTTTCGAGTGAACATTGTCCGTTCTAGCCGCGCACGTCATTACTTCGGTATTTTCTAATCACGAGTTTTAGAATTTAGAAAACTGACTTAAAATTGTCTTGGGCAAGAGCATAAAGTGTTATCCTAAATTCTCCGTAAATTGTGAATGTACAGCTAGGCAAAAACTTTTTGGATAAAGTAGAGGTCGATTTGTCAAATTTTTATAAACGATGAGAGTAACATTACCACACGGGCATTGCTAATATCACGTACTTAAGTACAAGAAAAATTAAAATAAGCATCTAAGGGATTACCTCAACGACAAATTCATGACCAAATCTAAAAGTTCTAGTGGTTTCTAGTGTCTGTCAAAAAGCTAACGAAACTTTGCGATCCTTGTATCGTAGAGGAACTGCTTGCCTGCTGAGGCCAAGACTATGCTTGTGCCGAGTTTGATTTTCCCTTTAATAGGCTATGGTGACGTGTTACTTTGACTTGAACGCTGCCTTGCTGGATAAGCTGAATAGGGTCAGCATTATCAGCATTACGCTTAATTATAACTTGTTCTTCACACGCCAGGAATCTGCGGTCTTTTAACAATCTTCTCTTACTGTGCCCTTCTCATTCTTTTGAATTTTTTCATTCTTCCCTTCATATCCAGTCCATTCTTCGTTGGAATAAGCTTCCTCTCGATATCAAGACGGCCATTTAAGCGCAAATTGCGAATTTACTTCCTACATAAGTAAGCAGAGTCATCTCATAAACCTCTTTTCTTTTGTATATATTTATAGATATATATGTGATATTAGTTATATATTTGTGTATATGTAGTTTACCTATTTGTGTTATTTTTTTTTTTTTATGCACCTGCCATGTTATCTCTTCACCACCCTTGGTTGACTGGTACAGAATGCCTAAGTCCGCCTTTATAACTTTATGAATCAAGAATAAATAAATAAATAAAAGATTTTATTTTAATAATCAATACAACGTATGTCACGATAGAAAAATAATTATAAAATTAATTAGTACAATCCAAGTCCAACACAACAAATAAAGCGTGCGGATGCACTGCTATAAACCGTGCCATAAGAAACGAATTGAGAATAGGAGCGTTAAACATGCTCTCTCACTCACTCTTATAAAACCTGTTTTGTATGTGCGAGTGAGAACGCTGCTCTTTACAATTCGTTTCTTTAATGGCACGGGTTATACCTGAACATCCGCACCGCACTCAATAGATTTGCCGTACTCATACGTTAAAAAAGACTATAAGCTGTATTACTTCTTTTCTCCGAAAAATCTGAACGATCATTATTAAAAATCTACATATCGAATCTAAAAAGACTTAATGAGAAGAGAACGATCGTTTGTGGGTGAACAAACCGGTTTTTCAAATTGCTGTCCTAAGAAAGGTTATGTCAAAGGATATGTGATTTAAAGGTCGTAAACGTATCTTCAATTTGGTATGTCACTGTTAGTTTGGCATGCGGGTCGAGTGAAGTAGTGTAGCTTCCTGCGCTCGGTCGCCGGGAGCTGTAATAGTCGTCGCGATGGCAAGCAGCGGAGTGGCACGGTGGGCCGCCGCGCCGGCCCGGCGGACGACGACGCGGACGGACGGCCTCACGGAAGGTCGACCGCCTCGTCCGCTCCGACCCCCCCCCCCCCCTTCTCCACACCTCACTTGCACGCCCTCACCCGACCGCTACGTGGAATTTATATAATTGCCTTCAATTAAAACAAGAATACACGAATACCATCTTTGATACACAAACATAGATGTAGCCATTTTTAATTACAATACACCGTTTAGTCAAACACTGAACGAATCGCGAGAACAATGTTTCATCATCTTAAATTACACGGCGACAAAATAAATATTCACCACTAAACATCCACAGGCGCGGCGCGGTACTCGTACGCAAAATAATACTATAGTAGGTACCCGTAGGTATCTGTCAATTGTGTACGCTATTACCGTCCTTACGATGTATATGATCGTTTGCCGTGTGTATTAAATAACCGCATAGGATAGGAACAGCTAAGGTCATCGACGATGAGTGTGTGCCATGAATGGACTGAGCCGCGCGCGATACTCGACCATTCAACGAGATCCTTCATTCTAGCTTTTGTTGTTACGTAATACTCAGATCACATTGGTCAATTAATTTAAAATATTGCTATTAAAACGTGCCCAGACGCAATTTTATCTGTCGGTTGTTACGTAAGCACAGTACGTACATACCTACCTACAGTCAATATATAGCACAAAGTAATTAGATACAATTATACCTATATATTTATTGTGTAGGTGGGATGCAAGACGTGGGTATACTGCGTATAAGATGTTGTCTCTCCGCTTCGCAAGCGCAGAGGTGAATGCGTTTATTTTTATGAGACATAAATGAAAACAACTCATTAGTGGGTAGTGTGGGTACTAATGAGTTGTACGCACATATACGGAGTGTTTTTGACTACTGAACTGAATTGTCTTATAAAAACAAAAGATTGCAAATAAAAAAAGTCGATTTACAAAATTTATTTATATTGAAAAGCTTAGAGTAGGCCCTAGGGTCACTTACACGAATAATATTTTAATATGAATCAAATATTCAAACTTTAAGCCTTTTAAAATAATTCAATGAAATACTTAAGAAGTGATTATGATTACGTAATTCTGACTAAGCTATCAAGAACTGCTAAAGCTGGCTTTACCAATATTTTTACCGAATAATAAAGTAAAGTTGATTGAGAGAAGTTAAAGATGATCAGATTGAAATTATTTGGGTAAATTTAATAGTGCTCAAAAACTTACATACGTTTGGATCACGACGACCCGACTCAGAACGGACGCAAAATATGCGCGGATCGCATAGTCGCAACGCTCTCATTCACGTTTCTTTTATCTGTGACAAACATCCGGTAATATTTTTAATGCGTCCACGACGTTAGTACTCCAATACTATCAAACGATTCGACTATACAATATTATAATATATTTAGACAAATAACTAAGTACTCACTTTAATAAACCATTTACTTATCAGCTTTTAAACTTGCAAAAAATAACTTTATTGTTCAAAACAACACGATTATGTAACTAGACACATTATTTCGTAATATAGGTATGTTGTGATGAAAAAAAAAATTAAGTAGGTACATCGAATTCGTTTATACATCTTCATTCACTTATCTGCAAATTATTATCTTTGCAATAACTGAAGTTTTTGAACATAAAGAAAACGTGATAAAGTCGTTCGACAGTAGCAGGAAGTTCAAAGACGATAATTTCAGAAACAATTGACAATGGAGATAACAAGTGACGTCACCAAATTGTAGAAAACAAACCGTGAAGTACCCAACTGGTAAACTTTACTACATTATATGTAAGTACTAGATTACTCCTATCATATTTTGTTAAATATTATGACCACCTTGTCTTGAACTATCATTTTGTCCAAAAAAATGGTATTTAAGTTCTGTACGGGCGCCGAAAGTAATTTTAATTCCTAAAACATAGTAATGAAGCTTCATAGTTATAAAATAGATGGGACCAATTTAGCTGCATAGGTGCAAGCAATGGCGGATGGAAAGTGCGGGCGGAGGCGAAGGCGGCTTCCGCTTCGACTCGACTCGCACCGCCTTTAGAATAACAAACGAAACCTGATTTCTATCGACTGGGCCAACGATTACACCGCCTACTCTACCATGAGAACACTTTTATCCATAATGATATAAGTAACGACTATTATTAGCACGAAATTTTGGAAAGAAAAAGTACGTGAACCACTGAAAATCAATATCAATGCCATAACATAACAACGAGGCATGATATCTTGAGGTGTTGAGTTATTGTAGGTACTTACAATCTATAGAAATATAACAAAGGGTAACAGGAGCCATGTACGGCGAAAACTGATTTCTTATTAACCCCATTGTCTGGACAAGGTTCCAGAATAGTAGGTGGACTATTACATTCCATGAAATGCCATACAGCGTTCAGCTTGGAAGGCAATGGTATCGTTTTCATTAACGATGTATACCTATTTAGGCCACCCATTGTCATTGTTCTTCCATAATTGGCATCACTTTTCGTAAATTATGACATCAATAAGGAAAAAGAATTCAATAAAAGTTGAGTGCACTCAAAACTCGCAAACAAGTAAACTAACATAAAGTCGTACGTGGAAACAATATTTGTGCACAGGTTATAATTTACATTAAGCACATAAGTTGCAATTATAAGTTTTGAACCTCTTTTTAAACGATTTAAGAACGTATGTACAATCACCAAAAGATATAAGTATCCAGGTTCCGACAATCTGGATACTTATCTCTTTTGGTGACTGTGATAATAGTTGAAGTTTACTTAAAAACCGATGGATATTATCGAATGAAATTTAAATAAATCATCAAACTGTTTCTTCTCTATTAATTTTATTTTATTCTATTCAAGAGCATCCAACGGTTTTTAAGTAAAATTCAACAATATCTGACGGCTCAGTTACTTATGTCTTTTGATGACTGTACATTAAAAAAGTGAAAGTCAGGAATGGATTATTTGAGTTATTTATTATGAAATTGGTATAAAATAATGTATTAACTACGAGCATTCGTATAGCGAATTTGATTTGCATACGTTTGTTGCGCGAACGTTATGCACTGCAGACAAATTTTATGGGCAGTTCCAATTTTGCTTCCTCACCCGACTGACTATGAACATTCGTTTTTATATTGAATACTTCAAATTATCAGGACCGTATCCATACTCAGTGAGGGCATTTGCTTTGCAAATTTACGTAGCGCGAGGTTTTGTTACACTAACGATCCATTCGAGATATTGAAAATCGAGCGCGATTACCTACATCTTTCAGGATCAAAAAAAAAAACTAAACTTTAAGTTCAATCGCGAGTGGAAGCAAAATTGGAACTGTGCATAAGAATCGTCGGTGCCGATTTATACTATTCATGTTAATTAAATAAAAATCGTTAATTCAAATTCATTTATTCACATTTAAATAGAGAAGTACAATCGGTAGTTTCACATGTTACATTATTTGGTTTAAATTCTGTTTAGCTTTAGTACGGCACATGAAGCTTTTTTTTATATTAAAAACATGTTATTTAAAAAAAAATACATGACTCTGAGATTCATAGTGCCTAATGTCAATTATATAGTACCTGGCTAAATACAGTGTCCAGTATCAGTCCTAGACACCACTTTAGCTGATCAGATAAATTCTTTGAATTGAGAGTAGACACTAAGCGTTAACTCCAGCAACACATGATTGTTACAATACAAGCTAAAGCGAATGTACAGACTCAGGTAGAGATTTTTTTAAATAAATTTAGGAACAGCCATTCTTTCGCATCATCCATTGAACGTCACAGTAACTGCACGTTTTTTTGTTCTAATTTGCTTATTTAGATATGAAAGTTTCACAAAGAAGAAAGTTTTTGTGTTTTCAAAATCTTCATTGAATATAACCACTGGCGGTAAAAAAAATGGGCGATTGAACTTTGCCCGGTAGTCATATGCTTAATCGATCTTAAACAAATGGGATCTAGTCTAGATAACAGTGGAAATGGAATTTTCAATATTGCGCTGAAGATTATTTTACCAACTTGGCTGAACTTTTGTTAGTAGGTATTTAGTAACTACATTTTCAGTTGAATTTTGCAAGAAATAAATTAGTGTTATTCATAATACGTTAGTGTACCTGCACTTTCCATTCAAAAACCCGATAAATCCACGATAAGTAATTAGAAGTGTTTCCTTTTCTACATTATAATATCGTAGTTCGCAAAAAAGATTCTAAGAACGGTTGAGATACAATGCTACGAACACGGTGTCTCTGAAAGTAGGACTCGAATTAACACAGTTGTAAGATTTGTAAAATCTAACTGCGTGAATCGAAACTTAATGGTGATAGGTTGTAATGTGACATCCGTGGCGGTGTGGCGCTGCGTTATCGCATGTCCTTGACACAGAGACGCGGCGTGCACAACGCGCCTTATTGTCGCTGCAACCTTGCGAAAATTACCGCTCGCGATAACAGATGCCGTCGTCGTCGTCGGCGGAGCGTCTCTCGACCACGCGCTTACCAAAATAATAGTAGTGAATGGAAACGTTACGTGCCCATGAATTTCAAAACATCGTTAATCTGAAATAGAATGCTAATGATGTTTGCTTGTGTATAAATAAAAATATTATTGTGAGTGTTCATACGTCCTTTACCTAACAATATACGGAGTTTAATGGAATTTGCATGTTATTCCGATTTCGGTATTGGAAATTAGGCTCTCCGATTTCTACAACTGAAAGTACGATGCAGTTGCAAGACGAATGTGGGTGGTATCCCGGTGCTGCGACTCTTGCCGACCGGAAACCCAATTCCCGGATGCGGCTGCGCGGGGGGATCTCGCCGGAAGCTTGGTAAACGAGCACATCCGCTGCCGCCGCCCGCGCCGCAAAATTTGGCACCGCGAGCGCTCGCAGCCCACTTCCGGCCTCCGCCCCCCGGACCCCTAACGTCGCTCTTGCCTGCGAAAATAGCGGCCAACCGCTCCGTGTACGCGGTTCATTCAGTATGGCCGCCTTCCATTCATAAAAAGGCGAGGCGCGGGCGGCGCGTTGCGCGGCGAAGGGAGGGCGGCCTCTCCCGCCGACCCGCACCCGCGGCCGACGCCAGTGCGGAATGTGCCATCGAACGGAACGGTCGTTTCGTCGGAGCGTAGCCCTAGCGCTCCCGGTTTTCCATTAAAATGTGTATAAGAATAAGTGCAGTGAATCCGCACGAGTTCGGAACGGTTACAAAAAACGCCGTCGTCGAGATTAGGAGTAGAAATCAACGAAGAACTTCAGCGAGGAAGTGAGTAGCGGCCATATTGCAGTGATAACCGCGCGGCGGGCGGACGAGAATCGAGGCCGGTGCGTGGGCCGCCCCCCGCCCGCGCCAGGTGCCGCTCCGGACCGCGCCGGTCTCATGAACCTTCCCGTGGATTTGCGCGGTCGAAATTCGGTGGTTCTACCGTATTTTTGTGTGTCAGTGAATCTTTCGGCGCGGTTTCGGTGCGGTACGACCACTTGGTCGCTAGGCGACAAGTAGCCTCAGTGTTGTGTGTTGGGCCGCTTGGCCCGAGTGCCCTTGTGTGTGGAGCGATGTGTGTAGGAGACGTGTGACCGTGGAATGTCTGCTTCGTAAGTACATACGGTGTCCTGACGTGGGACTGCTCGCCTACCGATCAAAACCGTCTGTTTGCTCGGACACAAAACTCGCGGCGGATTTGAGTAGTTGCTTTTTGCATGTAGATCACGTAGTCATGCGTAGGTAGTAATTACATGGATAGCGAAGAAATCAAGCTAACATGAATGACGAGAGGCGACGCCTCGCTCCGCCGCCTGGCGACCGGCACACGTGCAGCGATGAGCGCTCATAGCGAGAACGTTCTCAACAAACGAGTTAATAATAATGCTTTCATTTATTGTATGATTCAAATCTATTTATACGGCGTTTGTAATTATACTGAACAAAAAATCTAATCGTACATGTAATACCTATCCCAAAACTTCATGAATGTGACAAATGTTTTAGACTTTTCGTAGTCAAAAAATAACTTTAAGTAGGTATTTAAGACAAATAACGCGATTAAACAAGTATGTACCAATAGCAATGAATATATTTACCACATTATTATAGCAACAGAGAGACGAATTTCGACAGAGAGTTGATAACTGTGAACGCAGATAAAGAATAAAATTGTAAACAATGGTCACATAAACTGTTAATATCTTGTAACGAACTTTGCAGATAAGAAGTATATTTAGACAAAACAATATAAGAATATTATTTGTAATGTAACGGATAGTTTTACGTAAATCTTGTTAGATTATAGCCACTATCGAGTTTAATACCTACTTAGTATTAATATCGCTCAAGAAAATCGGATAGAATCAACGTAAAAATTCAACTTAAACGTCATAATTACTTACACACAAACAACAACAAACATAACACAGTTATCAACATAGGGTTACCTAGGACCAGGCCCGGGACCCTTGGGGTGGCTAGAGGGCTTAACAGATAGGTACAACTATTTTCTTGCACCTACCTATGTTAGCAAATGAATAAATATCTTATGACTTATAGAATCAATTTAAGAATTCAACATATACGTCATAACTACTTACGCATTATTTGTATCTCAAATAAACTCAATGTAAGTAGGCAGTGGAATCACATTCATCAAGATTACGACAATGTAGGTACACATGGACGGTTTTCTTAACGTAAGGCACATCTTTGCATTTGCAGTCTTCAATTATTGTACTAACAAACGCAAAACTGGCACAACACCTTTCTATTTTTTACAAGAAATAATGTTAGTCATTCTTCATTCGGTTGTATACAGATGTGATATTTCTTCCACGAATACAAAGTATGTTATACTTAGTAAAAGAAAAATATTTGCCCATAACTTACTACATAGTTCAGTTGCATTCCATGGAAGTTATTCATTTTATTTTATTCATGTTTTCAGAAGTTTTTCGTAGGAGTAGTATACTAGGTGTACTTACCTACATTATAAAACAGTAACCGATAATATAGATAAGTACTAAAACATCAGGGACTAAGCCTTTTTAGTAGTATAGTAGTTTTATTTGCTCCGGTATGCTTCATAGTCTAAGAGCATTTAAGAAGAATATTGCAAATTCCAAGTCTGTTAACACGAATAGATTCACCATAGAACCAGAAGTAATCTTTCAAAAGAAGAAAAACCGATGCCGAAGAATACCAAAAACCAAACAACGACGAATAACGCGTTATGTAATAAAATATTCTATAATAACGGTACCTACTAGAGATTTCTCAATACTCAAAGAGAATTTGAGACAACGGGTTGATTGAGAACTATTTATATACCTAATGAAAATAAAGTTATCAATGAAGTAAAACACTCAATATGTAATAAAAACGACTTCAATAGTTCAAAACCGTTTCATGCACAGAATAAACGGAACCAGCACCAGTTGCCTGGAAGAGTGAAGAACACAAAAAAAAATTACTTATTGGGTTTAAAATTCAATACATTTGAGAGCTAAGCAGGTTAAACCAGTAGTATTTGGTATCTGTCAACTATTTTCTTAAATAAGAAATAAAAATATATATAAATTCGTATTGACTATTGACCTATGACTGAAATCGATAAGGTGAGAATAAAATAATGCAAAAAAAATCGTTGACATAAAACACCACGTACCATTAAGTAAGACTACATTGAAAAGATAAAAGTGTAAAAGGAAATAATAAATGTGGCGAAACGTTACTTTCCAAAGTAGTAATCGTAATGCACAAAATCCTATATAATAGATGAATCGAATCTAAAAAAGATAGTCTACTAGACAAAAACGGTCCTAGACAGTAATGATTCTGACTACGTGACTGAATTTAATACATGGAAAGTTCAACCTAATCAGTAATTAAATGAAAAAGGTTGGATAAACCTGTCAGTTTTTCATCAGGCAAGATTCAAAGACCGCATCAAACTCTTGAATCAAGAATTTTTGATTACAAGACACTACATTAGGACGGCTAATGTATCTAAATGTATTATAGTTACTTTTCGTTTTAGATAGCTTACGTCCGAATCAGAGTGAGTGTTTAAACAGTCCAAAAGCGAGTTTAGAAATAAAGAACAACTTAAAAGTCGTTTTGAAAAAGCCACCTACGCTGTTTTAATTAACCAGAATTGGAGAGTTAAGTTCAAGACCACAATGCATTTTCGCAATCATTTGATTCATAATTTGTAATGTAATTTTTAGGCACATAGAAAACATAATGAAATCATTAAGTAGTGAAACCAGGCAGCGTTGTTTGATTTACTTGATGATCTATAAAATCGAATCGTCTTAAACGATTACTTTTTGTGTAACTATTAAAATTATGTTAAACAAAATGGAGACCAACCCATTTTCTAATAATCGCTGAGTAACCACACATTTGGGGATGTTCAAACTTGTCATAACTTCACACATCTAACTATTACTGGTGGGGTTATTGTACCTGTTTGATAACAACGACTCACTAACGACTCCGGTACGAAGCATGCAGGTGTTGAATATGTTTCAGTCACTGAACCGCATAGGTTTCGCTGGTTTTAAATGTAATGGATGTGGATGAAAGTGAGAACTGTCTGGTGATTTAATCATTAATTTTTATGTTGAGTGTAATCTCTAATCTAATGTGAATGTGTTCTCGCTCGGCAGGTGGGGACGATGAGGGAACAGGAAGGCGACGGCCCGGAGAGCCGTTAGCCGTACTCGATGGATGAGTATGGCGGGCCGGCGGCGCCGCCCCGGCCGCCCAAGCCGGCGGCGCGCGTCCACAGGCCGACGGGCGCGCGCCAGCCCACCGTGTCGTTGCTGCGGCCACGACCAGAGGCCGAGCGCGAACGGAACGCGTACGTGGAGGCTCCGCGGAGAGCGCACGCCGCGCCCGCACCTCCCCACACGGCCGCGCATCAGCCGCTCAAGCCGGTGACGACGCAGCCGGCCGCCGCGGCCGACAAGCGGCGCGCCGGCGCCCTCGCGGCCGACTCGATAGTGTGCGACTCCTGCGGCCGCTGTCGCTGCGAGCAGTGCGCGCGCCCGCGCCCGCTGCCGTCCCGCTGGCTGTGCGGCTCGTGCCTGTGCAGCGCCGAGGCGTGCGTCGACTACGCGTCGTGCATGTGTTGCGTGAAGGCGCTGTTCTACCACTGCGGGAGCGGCGAGGAGGAGGCGGGCGAGCCGTGCGCGTGCGGGCCGCGGCTGGCGTGCGTGGGCGCGCTGGCGCTGCCGCTGCCATGCCTGTGGCTGTACTGGCCCCTGCGCGGCTGCGCGGCGGCGGGCGCGGCGCTGTACGCGCGCTGCCGCCGCTCCGGCTGCCGCTGCCCCGAGCCCCCTCCGCGGCTCTCCAGTATTATCTAGTCCCGCCGCGCGCCGCCCGCGCCCTCCGAAGCGCCGAGTCGAGCGGCGCGACCGCGTTGTACAAATATTTATTTGCGAGCGGAGAGCTTCGGACTGCGCGGGGGTGGACTCAGTGATTGCTGTGCCTGGTGCGAGTGGTGTGTGGTGGCGCGGGGCCGGCGTCGGACGAGTGCCCCGCGCTCACTGAGTGAATCGTCTACGAGTACCTTGTAAATATAGTCGTATAGTGTGAATGTACGTGAACGTGTCACCCGAACGTCGAAAGTCTCAAATTTTCTTGAGACCGTAACGTGTCATAAGAAAACGTTAACGTTAGTATTTTGGATTCCACAAAAATCCAGAGAAGATTAAGAAATGAGATATAAAACATACTTATTAAGATGTAGATAATTTACCATTTATTTATTAACTGAATTTGTATTTATTTGTAAATAAAACGACAACATTATATTATAAATACGAATGTTTACTACATTATGTTTGTTTTTTTCTATTCCTTTGGTACCTACTCTTATTCAGCCAGAGTAATCTGTAACACTGTGCTAAAAGCCTTTTAAGAATTGGCACTTACATCTATGATGCAAGTCCGAAGCCAATATTCACTGTAGGCTGGAACATCCGTCAAAACACAAAACTGCACTGGCCATACTTTATATCTTGCGGATTTTTTCACGAATTAATTAACGTCATGTAGACACAATTCACATTTATTTGTACTTTTATAACACAAAAATTATGAACTAGATGAATGAAGTAAATTCTATAATGAAACAATGTGTTACTTAATACAGAATTTACTTCTTGAGTAGGTATTCTTGCAAACACATATTATATTAGATAAAAGGTAGGTAGTATAAAATGTTATTTGAAAAGCTATTTTGTAAAGTTTGGCAAATACTAAACTAAGCTGCTAAGTAGGTACATATAATATTAGATACTAATTTATTGTAGTTATACTCAGGCTGTTTCTACAAGAGACGATTAGCACATATTTTCATATCTAAAAGGATATGCAGTGAGTCCAAAAAGCTTATAATCATTTAATGGTAGATACTTAATTAATTAAGTATCTTTATTTGTATGATACTGTTATTCAATGTTTTATCTTGTAGTACCTTACCAATTTTCACATAATTATCACTAATTGTATCTTGTTTATAATTTCACAAAGTTATTGTATGTGCATTCTAGCCTTGACTTGGTCTTCAGTAGGAACTGCCCAAGTAACTACCTACAATCAGACAATGAGAAAATCAAGGAAAGTTAAAGCAAGTAAGTGAGAACACTGCATTTTTTACTCAGTATTTTGTACTCACTGTATACAATTTAAAGCAATAATTCTAGTAGGCAATCTAAGTGGGTAGCTTTTTAGACTAATTTGAAGCATTATTTAAAGGTGGGTATTTACATACTTATCTTCTTATGTTCATATATTGCTCTGGCAGTCAGCAAGAACTACGGTATTTTTCTTTTCGCTATATTACACAGCACAACACATATAATTATCTTGATAAAACATATTTTTACATAAAAACACAAAATAAATTAAAATCTTTTTAACCTTTCACCAAAACAAATTCAAAATAATGTCATTTTTACTGCCAATGCCAAGACCAAAGTATTGTCTATGTCTATTGTCGTTCATTCATAGTACCTACTTACTATTTCCATGGTTTATCTGAAGTATATTGCCACCTCACCAAACATCACACAACTTTTTTTGAGTTTTAAGATTTTCTCTTTTTTGTACAACAAATTCAAATCGAATTCTTGTCACTTAATATTCAGGAAATTGACATAAATATCATAATTAGGACACACTACAGGAATACATACCGTTCCTATTTTATTATTACCTACAATGAAATGAACTTCATCACTATACCTAAATATTTATTTTTATGTAATAAATACGGTGGTACCTAGAAATATTAAGAATGGAATTTCTTCACATAAATTAAAGTATCTACTGAGGCGTTCGTTTGAAAGGAAGTAGCAACAGCACGACGCGTCATCGGTCGCGGTGCTCCGAGCGCCGCGTCGCGCTTCGTGCCCGTTTCCTTTTACTGTCACCATCCGGGAAGCTCGGCTCACGCCTCCTGTTACTCTCTTCCTTTTATCCTCACGTACGCAAGCAATAAATACTGCCATGCACCTTATGTATCAAAGAAATTATAGGTTCCACCTTATGAATACTAATTTCGGGCTACAACGGATTAAAAAGTAACTTAATTCCTTATCCAGATTCCAACCTATTTATCTAAATTTAATTACAATCGGTTCAGTGGGTTTGCCGTGATGAGGTAATAAATGGACAGACAGGTATTTCCGAATTCATATTTTAGCGTGGATGTGGATTTATGGCTTCGATAGAATTAAAGGATTAAATCCATAGGTAACATTTGTGACCATGATGAGCACACTGCAAAATCATGTGGTAACGTGAGTGTCAGTTTCGTTCTAAGCTTTGTGACATCTTTCTCTCGCACTGGAAAAATGAATGAGTTCTAACACATAATACGGCCCCTGACTTAGGCTAAACGTTAAAGTTCAAAGGGAACAGTCAGGCAAAAGAATAACCTGGTTATTTTGAAAGATATTAGATTATTTTTTAATCCACTGGCGAACAGCCGTATTATGAGAATAAGCGAGCTAATCTGTACCAACGTAAAAAGGTTGGAAACACGTGTACTACCTACCTAGTCCCCCTAGTTTCGTCACGTTTTGATTAAAATAAAACTAAAGACAAGTACCTAAACCTTAGTCTATAAAAAGATGTCTATTATTAAAACTGTAGCTGCAAGGTCTATTATTGGGTATTACTACAACTTTACGCCACAATTATAATACCTTCCATATTATTACCTACTTATATTATCTTCCCCGTGTGGCCTGAATTGTTCCCTGCTGCTAATTTAGCACGTAACTAGTGCGTACGGCCACTGTTAGAAGTGTTAGATCGTTTTAAATTGGAACAACAGATGTTGACAGGCTGTCGACAACGTTGTTTGATGGCCGGATGAGGCCAGGCGATGTGATTAAAGTCCATATTATGGGTTATTGGGCATAATTTTGAAAGGAATAAACAACACGATATTTAATTTATTTGGAATCCAAATCACGGAAGTCAAAGTAATTTAAAATGTGTTTTAAATTGTAGTGAAACTTCTATATAAGGGGGTATTTAGGATTTTTCTGTCACGAAAAAGCGTTACGGCCGCGTGGAGGGGGTAGACGATTGTCCGTTGAAGTTTCACTTCTACTATGTGTCCCAGCACACATTTCGATTTTTCTTTTTGGAACGAAGTTCCTTAAACGCGGCTTACGGGTACTCGTAGTAAGAGTAGTAAGTTACGGGTAGAAATCGTCACGTAACGAAATGCGTGTGTGTATGTGTGCTTGTGTGTGTTGTGTTGTGTGTGTGTATATTATTATTATTATTATTTATACCTAGTCTTGCCATAAATATTGTCACAAAGAAAAAAAAAATTTTTATATCTCAAATAAGATTTATTACTATTACAGTGTGTTAGTTGAATACATAAATATAAAACAATTTAAAATATAAAAAGCTTATTCGAAGTGGTCTCCATTGGCTGCAATACAGTCCTTTAAACGTTGAGGCCAGTTATCAATAGAAGCACGCACTCTTTCCATGGGAAAATTCTTCACTGCAAATCATGGCGTTTAGAACAAGCCGTACTCTCTAAAACAGACTGACCATAAATCATAATCCTGCGGATTTAGATCGGGACTAGACGACGGCCAGTCTTCAGCTCTGATGAAGTCCGAAACGTTCACTTCCAACCAACACTGCGTGAAACGAGCTTTATGACCCGGCGCCGAGTCTTGTTGGAAGGACCATACTTGGTTATTGAACATGGTGTTGTTAAGGGGCTTAACTACCTTCTCAAGAATGATATCTTGATACACTTGTGCCGAGGTTTTGATACCTTTTTCACAAAAATATGGCTCAGTCACTCCTTCATAGCTAACACCCCACCAAACCATCACTGAAGTCGGATAATGCTCACGTTGCACTCTGTCAACTAATTGGGAAGCTTCCTTAGAGCTTTGAGCATAAATACGGTCATTTTGTTTGTTAAAATGTTGCTAATTGAGCAACATTTTAACAAACAAAATGACCGTATTTATGACCGTAAAGATTTTCTCATCCGTAATCAATTTTTTTCTGTGACCTCCATTTGCGTACCGCTTCAGTAGTTGTTTCGATTTTACCACCCTATTCTTTTTTAAATTATCAGTTAAAAAATGACCAGTGCGTCTCTTATAGGCTGCAAGTCCTAAGTCATCTTTTAAAATACGCGACATGGTTCTGGGTGCTATCTTCATCTCCCGAGATAAAATCTTTTGCTTTCGGACAGGATTTGTTCGAATTCTTTCCCTTACTGCTTTGACCACCTTTTTCGTACGAACGCTACATGGACGGCCAGATCTTTTTCTGTCACAAACAGAGGAGGTCTCATTGTACCTATTAATAGCCCGGTACACAAACATTTGACTAATACCAAGCGTATGGAGAGTTTTAAAAATTGCATTTGGCTCCATACCAACTTTGTGTAATGCAATCACAGCGATTCGGTCCTCTTTCTCACCCCACTCCATTTTAATATCGCAAAATATTGTACAATGTATTGGCGCCAAAATTAGAAAACTCAATGAACAATCGTATAAAAATGACAGCTTCCAAATTCAAATGTAATATCTTTCTTATTTTAAATTGTAACAGTATATATGGCCAGACTAAGTACATATGTATTTGTTGTTGTATTTTTATATAATAATTCTGTTTTTTTTTTTTTTTTTTGTACAGACACATACGTGTAAGGAACTTCGTTCCTTACGGGGGTCCCTAGACCGCACAATTTTTTTAAATTAACTTATTACAGCTACGATTGTCATCTTATTCTTTTTCATTTTGAAATTTACCTTACCATAGACATTCAAGATTATCAAGTGTTTTTTAATACTAAAAACTTTTTACAAAAAGAGAACCAACCGCCTTCAAAAACTAAAATCTTTTTTGAAAAAGGAGATCCGCCTTCAAACACTAAAAAGTGATAAATAATTTGAGTACAGAACACACATTTAGACTTTAGTTTCGTAAGTCGGTGGCTTTGTTCTGTTTGCTATTTTGTATTGCCACCGACTTACGACACTAAAGTCATGTGTGCTCTGTGCTAAAGTCAGTGGCGGCGTAGGGTAGATTGGCACCCAGGGCGGATGTGTGTTGAGCACCCCTATACCCTGTTCACAATAAGATTAGACATTTACAAAAAACCGTTTTTACAGTCCGTTCAGCCGATTTTGACTCATATTGCGTTGGTAGCATGGCAAATGGCAACTGCAGTAAACAGTTGTTATTGTAACCACTTTTTTGCCTCTAATGTCATCCTTAAGCCTACGGAATAGAAGTCTAAATCGGTTGAAGGGACTGTAAAAAAGGTTTGTGTTTATGTCTAATTTTATTGTGAACAGGGTATAGGTACTTAAAATAAAACACCAGATTATACTAAACATGCATACGAGACTTTATTTTACTAAAATATGTAAACATATTATCAAAATTGAATTTCCTGTCTCTTTTAATTGATAAAAATCGAAAGATTGGTTAGTCGCGCTTGCCTGGCTCATTGTAGACCATAAGTCAGTATGATTTTATTAATTTTAACTTTCAAAAGCTTGTTCCACATGATGCCAAAATTGTTATAAAAATTTAAGACATAGCGCTAAATTTGGAACAGACTCAAAATAGCTCCCATTTCACATTCATCATCATCACCACTTCACTTCAGCTTAGTTTTGGTCCACTGTTAGACATAAGCCTCCTCCATGGCACGCCATTTTTCCCGGTCCTCTGCCTTCCGCATCCAGCCACCACCGGTTACCTACTTCAGGATAGTGGTTCATCGGACTGGAGAGGTCCCACGCTGCGTCTATCGATTCGCGGTCTCCACTCTAGGACAAGTCAGCTCCATCGGCCGTCGGTTCTGCGACAGACGAGACCAGCCAGCCAGCGAACAGTGTCGGTGACTTTAGTTTTCCTTCGGATTTCCTCGATGGGATTTCTATCCCTTAGAGAAACTCCAAGCATTGCTCGCTCCATTGCCCGCTGAGCAACTCTGAACTTGTGAACTAGTCCCGCTGTAAGAGTCCACGTCTCGGGCAGCATAAGTCATAACAGGCAGGACGCACTGATTAAATGTGACTTTCGTCATCAGACTCTGCGGTATAGGCGACGAGAAGACTCGACGAAGCTTACCAAATGCTGCCCACCCCAAATGCACCCTCCTATCGGCTTCCTTCTCGAAGTTGTTTCGGCCAAGTTGGATCGTCTGTCCAAGGTAGACGTATTCCTGGACCACTTCGAGCAAGTTACCATCAACGGTGATCGGCCTTGGCACGACGTGTTGGTTGAACATAACCTTCGTTTTGTCTAAGTTCATGCCGAAGCCCACTCGTCTTGAGGATTCATATAGGAGTGCAGCATTTCGCTCTGTTCTTCCAGAGACTCTGCCATAATAACGATGCCGTCGGCAAACCGGAGATGTGTGATATACTTACCGTTTATGTTAATGCCCCGCCCAGTCCAGTCCAATGTTTTGAAGACGTACTCCAGCGCGTTGGTGAAAAGTTTCAGAGATATAACGGAGAAGAAGGCTTTTTCGTAGTCCACGAATGTTGTGCGAACAAAAACCCATGAGTATAATCAGCCGCTCTGTATAGATATACACAGCGGCTGGTTATACTCATGGCTGTTTGTACAATCTACCGCACAGTATGAATGTGGTCCAGGGTGCCGAAACCTTTGCGAAACCCAGCCTGCTCTGGCGGCTGAAAATCGTCGAGTCTATCTGCGAGACGATTCGTGATGACTCTTGAGAACAGCTTGTATACGTAGCTCAGAAGTGATATCGGCTGGTAGTTCTTGAGAAGAGTTTTGTCTCCTTTTTTAAAGAACAATGCCACCACACTTCCGCTCCACGCTTCCGTTGTATTACTGTATTACTGCTGTGGATGACGGTATTAAATAGCTTTACTAGCTCTCTAAGGACAGGAGCCCCACCTGCTTTTAAAAGCTCAGTCGTAATGCCGTCATCGCCCGGAGCTTGGTTGTTTTTAAGCTGTTCCAGAGCCGCACTAATCTCGCTTTGGTCAATGTCCGGGATATCCTCGGTGAAATTGCGGCGCGTCAATTGGGCCCTTGGATCTTCGGTACCATGGGAAACAGGCCTCACCGCTTGAGATTTGTACAGCTGTCCATAGAAGTTTTCAACTTCCACCGAAATCTCTGGTTTGGAAGCGACTGTTCTGCCGTCATTTTACATTGAATCTGAGAAACTCCAATGTAGTCCATTGAACAGCGTCTTGGGCAGAAATGCTAGCGGTTTCCAAATGGCGCCTCAATTGTAAAATCTCCAACACGAATTAAATCCATTGCCCTGTAATGATGGTCTAGTTCTTCATAAAATCTGTCATGACATTTTAACATTGCTCTTTGCAACTCCTCTGGTAATGCAAGTTCAGCATTTCGGGCCATTTCTCCAGGCATATCCTTTCGAAATCTTCTGTTTCCTCTTTTCCTTCAATCGGAATGTCTAAATCCTCTTTCATATTGTTGCGTAGCAAATAACCGTTTCCACTATTTGGTTGCGTTGACTTTGAAGAACATTTTTTAAGAGCTTTAATTTTTATCACACGCTTTTCCAACGATAGCCCAGATGTTTGTATATACTTTTCTGTATGATTAACTTTTAGGATTTCACACCAAAAAGAAAGCTAGCATAGAAAACTGAAGTCACAGAATTGATGCTGCTTCTCTTGTTTCGACGTTTTCTTTGGTGTGCTCAAGGATATCTATGGGTGTGCTGGGATTACACATCATCATCATCAGCCCGAAGATGTCCAGTGCTGAACAAAGGCCTCCCCCATAGAAGGCCACAAAGAGCGGAATTTTCATTGTGGGGGGTCGCGGTTGCCATAATGTTAAGTACACGTAAGCCGCTGCTGCCCGACTTCCGGATCTTTTCCCTTAGTCGCCTTCGACGACACCCTCGGGATGAAATGGGGGGGTGCTATTCTAGCCCGGACACCCCACGGGCAACATCTCTTGGAACACACAGCTGGGATCACACATCCCTTGGAAAAGAATAGTGGTTTAACAACGTCTTGATGAGCACTCCATCTTGTTTTTGATAAATCATAAAACGGACACGACTACATTTATATTTCCCACCGATGTGTGGATGATGAAAAGAACGTGTTAACTCTTTCTACAGTTCTGAAAAACATTAAACCTTGAAGTAACGCTCCCAAATGAGTACACTCGCTCTCAATTATATTCGAAAAACGATAAGAAAATCATATGGTTTCGATACGTTTCAAAATATGATTTATTAAGGAAGTAGACAAGCGTAGGTAGTTATTTATTGATATGCCTTAGCGAGATTTTGTGTGCATACGTTGGCTGTTCAAGTAAGTTTTCGTTGTCACCCCTTGGTGCTTGGCACCCGGGGCGGACCGCCCCCTCCGCCCCGCCTTTACGCCGCCACTGGCTAAAGTTATTTATCACTTTTTAGTTTTTGAAGGCGGTTCTCTTTTTTCAAAATAGTTTTTATTTTCCACTTTTTAGTGCCTCCTTATCACCCAAATGCATTAAGAAACGGCAACACAGTTAAAACAGTGATCGAAAGTCCTCCAAATATGGAAAGATGGAAGAAACGAAAACGTCTTCTCGGTTTTTGTTTTTTTTTTTTTCAAAAAGCGCAGAATAAATTTCTGTTTGTTGTGTACTAAAACCTTCTCCAGAATGTAACAAACACTTTTCTGAAAACCGCATCAAAATCGGTTCAACCAAACGGGAGATAATCGCGGACAAACATACGTACATACATACATACATACAAACAAACATACGGGTCGAACTGAGAACCTCCTTTTTTTTTAAGTCGGTTAAAAAATCTATCTACTGCAATAAAATATGTATGTGTAAGAAAGAGAGCGATAGCATTATTATTTATTAGCAGTAGGAACTCGACAGGAACTCTCTTCAAGTAGTATGGACATAGGATATGTCTGTACCTCTTGTAAAGGCTCTCCCACACAGGCATGTTATTATTATCGGTTGATGCGTTTTTGCGATAATACGTCCCGATTCCTCGTACTTCTATTGCATCGTTATCATCACAGCTGTGTGTAACTTTGTAGCCATCGTAGTACAAAATGTACTGAAAACAAATATCGCAAAAACGCATGCGATGTTATCGGCCAGTAATAACGAACCTATGGAGGAGAGCCTTTATACCGGATGCGTTTTTGCGAAAATGCGTCCCGATTCCTTGCACACAGCTGCGTTTTTATCGTCCGATAATTCTATTTCGTATTCGTATTTTTGGCAGGTTTTTCACTAATGGAGGGCAGATTTGTCATTTTGTGATGGTCACACTGTATAGTAACTGTTAGTGATAAAAATTATTCATCTGATGAAAAATGAATATTCATAATATAGTAGATTTTTAGAAGATTCGTAACCGTCGGTAAAACCAAATTTCGTCCTTGATGTAAGTACTAAAAATCTCGCAGCTGTGTGTGGGATCGCATGCGTCCCAATACAAAGAAGAACTCATATCGGAATATCGCAGGACGGAGAAACGCAGGCGTCCTACTTCTATTGAGTCGTTATTATCGCAGCAGTGTGTAACGAAGTTACGAGCCATCCTAGTGCAAAATGTATTGAAAACAAATATCGCAACAACGCTTCCGATATCGGCCGATAATAACGCACCTGTGGGGGAGAGCCTTAATCCTGATATTAGATATTGATAATACCATAATTAAATTATTGAAGTTCTACTTGAATCAACTTGAGTCACACTATAGAACGCAGGCTCTCTAATGCTGGCCATTTATTCAAGTGGTGCATAAAAATTACATCTTACGAAGGTAGGTAAATAGGTTTAATTTTTTAACTCAAAAAATAGTTCTCGATTTCTTTGTAATGTCAATAGACAGGTAGGTACCTAGGTACCTATATTCCTGACAATTTAAGAAGTCCCATTTGACATAATTATCATATTTGAGTAAATTGAATATGAATTAACGACTTAAATCGATGATTAACGATTAATTCGTATTTTTGAGTGCATTTATTTTTTCAATATAATATTTAAACTTGATGCTTACAAATGATACTCGTTGTTATAATGTTTATGTAACAAGGATTATGAATTTTATTTTTCAACTAGCGACCCGACCCGGCTTCGCATGGTCTTCAAATTCTTCAAATGGACTAGCAACACAAAAATATTTTTTCAATTCGAACCAGTAGATCCTGAGATTAGCGCGTTCAACCAAACAAACAAACTTTTCAGCTTTATAATATTATATAAGTAATAAGTATAAGTATAGATTTCTTACGTACTATACCCTGTTCACAATAAGATTAGACATTTACTCAAACCTTTTTTACAGTCTGTTCAACCGATTTTGACTTATATTGCGTTGGTAGCATGACAAATGGCAACTGCAGTAAACAGTTGTTATTGTAACCACTTTTTTGCCTCAAATGTCATCCTTAAGCCTACGGAATAGAAGTCAAAACCGGTTGAAGGGACTGTAAAAAAGGTTTGTGTTTATGTCTAATCTTATTGTGAACAGGGTATAGGTAGTTCGAAAGAACAAACATCAAATGGAATGGGACTTCTTACGTTGTCAGTAGATTCCCTATCATGAAATGTGTCGGGTTGCGTTGGAGTCGGTCGGTTGACCTCTGTTACGGAGGAGATGGATCATCCGCGCCATTGTCAGGTTGATTTGTGACCACAGCTGCCATTTATGGTACATTCTGGTTTGATGTACTTTGTACAAGACTATCGTTATTTCACTGTCAAATCTCGCCAGTTATCGAGCGCATTCCTTGACCTGTGCCCTGAGATGTATCACGTACGGCCAGTTTGATTTCTTCGATGTTCGCTTTGTAATGCTAGGGGTCTTATTCATATCTTAGGGTTCAGTAACTTCATTTCCTTTGCAAATTATTTATTTATTGTTTTATGTTTTTATTGCCTGTAGTAAGGTACACGTTCAACTAACAATAACAATTCTATTAGTAGGATAACTAAAAGCACAAACGTAAAGCTGTTATAAAGCGAGTTTATTAAAAATACGACTGGTGTGCCTTCATAAGAATCCCTTAAAAAGAATTATAATGGGCCGAACCTGACAGCTTTCGATCATTGGCTGAACATTCCGATCAAGTGACACACGCTATTGTGTTTTCTAACGTTAAAATATTCCTTATAAACGACAGGTTTAGAAATTAACAATTGAAATGTTTATGCTCGTGTGTGTGAGATTATCAAACAATGAAGAGTAGCGTACTTGTGCGTGTAGTTGTAGCAACATTGATTATAATCAATTTGTTTTTTTTTTCCTATGCATCATGACGTTGTAGGTAGGTATGTATTGTGAATTCATATTTTTTACCATCCTAAGTACCTACTAAACCATACTAAGTAGGTACTGTTTCTTGAATGGTTTGTATTATTTTTTACTTGAAAAGGTTTGGAAGTACGAGGGGGAGACCTTTGCAAGTTAACAGGTGTTTTAAAATATTGCCTATCTTATTATATAGGTTGTGTACGTTGTGTCTATTTTCAACCGACTTCAAAAAAGGAGGAGGTTATCAATTCGTCTGTATTCTTTTTTCTTTTTTTATGTTTGTTACCTTGAGAACTTTGGACTGGGTGAACCGATTTTGATGATTCTTTTTTTAATTGAAAGCTGGTGAAACTTCCCGTGTAGTCGTATTTTAATTTGATCCAGTTATGACAATGTCATCCATGAGAAAACCGTATAAGTCTTAAATTTGCATTAAGTATGAGCGCGATTTGTTACGCGATTTCTCCGGCAAACGTAACCCGATTTTGAAAATTCTTTTTTTATGGATAGGGTATGCTTCAGGGGTGGTCCCATATAAATTTTATCGAAATTGATTCAGCACTTTTTGAAAAAATCAACATTAACCCAAAAATTGTACATAGACGACGTTTTAGTTTCTTCAATCTTTGGAGTAGTTAACTTTCAATCTCTTTTTAATACATTTGGATGAGAAGGAGGTAGGTACTAAAAAGCGGAAAATAAAAAGACACACATTGACTATAGTTTCGAAATTCGGTGGCTTTGTTCTGTTTGTTGTTTTGTATTGCCACCGACTTCCGAAACTAAAGTCAATGTGTGTTCTGTGCTAAAGTTATTTTTTACTTTTTGAAGGCGGTTGTCTTTTTTGTAAAAAGCTTTCTTTGTAGTAAAAAATATCAAGAAATTTTTAAATAAGATAATAAGAAATGGGGCCGAGATGTTTAGCGATTGTTAGTACGCACAGTTGCAGTGCGTCGCGCGCAAGCGTAGCCGATAAAGTGGGCAGGTCATCGCGCAGGAAGTCGCGGCGCGGCGCGGGCGCTTCAAACAGGCCACATTCTGCCCAACGAACAGATAACAACTGTTGGGTAATAATCACTAATGTATAAAACGACCACCGACAGTTGCCAACCTTTCTCATCATAGAAATTAGACTACAAAAATTAAAAGATAGAAAATTAGAAGTAATTGGAGACAACACGAAAGTCTCATTTTTACGACCGTCTCTCTCGATGTTGTACATTATAATAAATAAATTAAGTACATAAGTCACGTAAAATTTATTAGACACAAAATTTTATTTTTATTCCTTGATTTGTTTGGTATAAGTATTCGTTAGTTCGACGACTGCGTTTGTGATAGGAAGTCATTCGTGTTCTATTGGACTCACTGACGAACTTTACCAGGGCCTCAAGTCTGCTATTACAGTGTCAGAATGGTCTATCATTGATTTTCATAATGACGCTATTACATTAGTAGATTACCAAACTTGTCAAAATCAACAATTATGAAATCAATTATAGACCATTCTGACACTATAGTAGCAGACTTGAGGCCCAGTTCTTATGAATACCTATAGACAATGAGCGTTCGAGTAGAGAGGAACTCTGTTCATTCATGGTGTGTTGCACAGTTTTGGGGCCCCGACTATTAAAATATTCCCCACTGTTTTTATGAATTCGAAGGGATTTTGTTATTGTCCTATTTAAGATTCCTGACGTCAAGCGGGCATATAAACAGCGTCTGCCCAACGAAACCATAAATCGATTCATTCATAAACGACGTTTCGCTTCATCAATCAATCGTATAAAAATAAAAGATGGTGGAGACGCGAAGGAAGCGGCTTCCACTTCGAATTCTGACGTCAGTTACAATGGGCGAGAATGATGTTTTTTATTCGTTTCATGTAAAATGTTATATCTAACGAATACTTACTTAAATAGGTAATATCTATTTAAGTAGGGACCTGTCGTAGTACTTACATTAAAAAAACATTTAAATATATTTAAATGTTTTTTATATATGTACCGGTACCGCAGTATGTAGGTAATATCGGTAATATGTACCGGTCTATATAGTTACAGAAATGGTAACCTTTTGGTTTGTGTGTATACCTAGTTTTTGTATTAAGTAAGTACCAGTTTGCCACGTAATGTCATCTCTAGATCAAGGTTTAGACGCAAAAGAAGCTTTATGGAATTCAATAATTTGGATAAGTAAATACATAGCGCCGTCCCCGGAGAATAAAATGATAACTGCCATTATCTTAGTTTTAGTGTTATAATAATTTTTAAGGTTCTGTACCCTGGTAATACATCTGCTCAATTTTTTCGTAATTTTTATACAGTTATTTTACAAAGTTACAAAATTTTACAATAGAATTCAAAGATTTAACACAGGCCTTAAATTACGAGAACAAAGCGTTAATTGAATATTATCGAAATGTATTCTTACTTGTTAGTATGACAAACAGTTATAGAATTATATTCTCGTGAAAAATATTCGACTAGTAGGTAGATAATGATAAATGCAGTTATTATTTTATTCTCGTTTAAAACCAACCAGTCGCTTTGTATAAAGATGTGTTAGTAATACGACTTTTATAGCTTTGAACAGTAAGACATAATATATTGTCACCCTCTTCCCTTACTTAGATTTTACGCAAACGCAATTACAATAGCAAAGAGAGTGCATAGAGACAGTGGCAACATAAATATCGGAAATCATACATTCGTCAAAGATGTTGAGCAAACCACTGCAGAGCGATAACGCACTTGAACTCAATCGATCAATTACTTCTTTATAATAGACTAGCGACCCGACCCGGCTTTGCATGGGCCTATAGCCTTCCTCGATAAATGGACTATCCAACACAAAAAGAATTTTTCAATTCGAACCAGTAGATCCTGAGATTAGCGCGTTCAACCAAACAAACTCTTCAGCTTTATAATATTAGCATAGATTCAACAAAAAAAAAATGTGCAAACAACATTAACATCTAATATATAAAATTCTCGTGTCTTAGTAAACTCCTCCGAACCGGCTTGACCGATTCTTATGAAATTTTGTGTGTATATCGAGTCGGTCTGAGAATTAGGTCGTAGGGTATTATTTTTGAAATATGGCAAAACAACGTTTGCCGATTCAACTATAGTAATAATATTATAACATTTTAATAACTATAAGCGTTTTACTTCAAACTGTTTATACTGGTCTAAAAAAATCTAAATCTAACGAAAATGTAATAGACGAATGAGGCGACATGAAAATAGGCTACGTAAAATGACTATTTCGACAGAAGAAAGCTTCATAAAGCACATTGAGTTGTTCCCCACTGCTGTGTCACATTACGTAAGAAAAGATTCTACAAAAAAATACCTCTCAGAACTAATTCATCATCATCTTCCTGCCCTTATCCCATGTTATTTGGGGTCGGCGCAACATGTTTTCTTCTTCCATTCCGTCCTGTCCAACGTCATGCTTTCACTGACTCCGTTTTCATTAATATCATTCTACACCAGTGGCGTAGCTTGCCCTAGAAAAGCCCTGCATCAAAATTTGTCGGGGGGCCCTTCTGCCCGATACGGTGAAGCACAAAAGCGGGGTATCTTTTTGTATAAAATAAATTACGGTACCTACATATTTTGATTAGAATAGAATAAAGTTTATTGTTTCCAGCATTACAGCTTGTAGTACTTCATACACAGAACTATAATACCGGAAGCATAAGGTTCAAGCGACAGCATTCTGCTTAGGTCCCCTAAAGGGTTGCTAAGCACTGGTTTTGTGGTAGGTAGTGTAGTAGAGGTAGTGTGGGACGCCCTGCGGCACGATGGACCGACGATTTGAAGATGGTGGCTAGCAGCGGATGGATGCGAGTTGCCCAAGACCGGGTTGGTTGGCGATCTCTGGGGGAGGCCTACGTTCAGCAGTGGACGACATTAGGCTGATATGATGATGATGATGATGAATGCTCGAAGCGAATGACCTAAGTTTGACTGAGATTATGAGTAACATTTTATGATATTTTGCTGACACACGTTGGGGCCCCTGCAGCCCGGATGCCCCGTATCATTGATACGGCTGATACGGTGGTAGCTACGCCCCTGTTCTACACACAATCCATCCTTCTTTTCTTTGGCCTTCCTCTCACTCTCTTTCCATCCACATTAATATTCATAACCCTTTTGGTCACATGCGTTTCAACCCTTTTCTTCACATACCAAGACTGAACAATATTTCGCGGACTCGGATAAATGAAACACCGGATACCTTGACAGTATATATATTGATATATGATCTTGGTGTGATCCCTACTCAAACTCAAAAAATACATCGGTTCATTAACCTTACAGGGAATCGTCGGAAGATCTTAACACCGCGATTCAGGAATTAGCTCTCAATGTACAACGCCATCTATTTTATACAAATAGAACTACAATAAAATCAAACTAACTTTCATTGCACATATTGAATCCGAACATACCGCCCACCAAGGACATTATGATATGTCCTTCATTACACAAACCGCCCACCATGAGGTCAGGGGCTTAAACTAGAATACAAAAATAAATTACCTACATATGCAACGAAAAGTGACGACAAAAAACTTACAAAACTTGTGGACTGTATAAACTTATGTAACTTTAAAATACTTGGAATGTATACATAAAATAGCTCAAAACTTAATGTGTACCATATTAAGGTTACATTACCTTGCAATTGGCAGAATCTATTACGCTTGAGGTTCACTACTCATGTAGTTTTATCCAAACCAGGATGCTTGTCTAGCGAAAAGCCAACGGGCAGGAGGTAAGTTATCCTCCTTTGGTAAAACTATATATCTCCGTTTTCTTTTTTTTTCTTTTTTACCTTGGTTATAAACCATTCTAACTTCTTTTTACTCTGCAGTTGTCTCCTCCAACTCATAACTCTTCTGCAGTACGCTGTAACCCGAGCTGACCTTTGCAATGGTGAATACCTTGTCCAGAAAAGATCTTCCTGGAGAGGTTCAGTTACAACGTGAACCTTGATTGATCTTTGCTCCGTGTTGGTTTCATCACGAAGCCATAAAGGTCCTTGACTCCACAGTGAGTTGCATACCAGTTCTTGTGGTGTTGAAGCTCTGGATGCCAAATCTGCAGGGTTATGCGTAGATTGGACATAAGCCCAATTTGAGTTGTCGATGTGAGAGAGAATAGTAGACACTCCTTCCTCATCACGGTATGTAGTTTGTGCATGTACATCCTCACATCGTTGACCTTTGTCAGGAAGGATCTTATTTTCAGGGATCTTATTATCAGGGATGGTAGACTCTATTTTCCAGAACCGTCGCAAAAGTGCGTTGTCATCAGCCTGATCTGAACTGCTGTGAATGACATGATGACAATGAATAGAGTCACGATTTGACGAGATCTGCCCAGAAAGGATCCAACCCAAGGCAGTATTTTGAGCTACCGGTAAGTTTGGTGGACCTTGAATTATACCATCTCTAATAACCTGACTATATATTTCCGCACCAAGTAAGATATCTATCTTGTTTGGCGTATGAAACTCTGGATCAGCTAAAGTTATCCCCTTCAGCTCGGGCCAATATGATTGCTCTAATTTTTCTAAGGGTAAAAGCGATGTAATTGTACCTAACACATAAGCATGCACTTGGACACTAAAATTTGGATCTATGCGGGAGTGAATAGTCATCGTGACTGTAAACTTGGAAGCTAAAGCGCTTCTCTCACCGCCTATTCCAGATGTAACCGACTTGGTCGGCTTCTTCTTTAGTCCAAGTAGCTGCACTGCTGATTCTGCTATGAATGATACCTGGGATCCTTGATCCAATAGCACTCTCAGCAGTTGTGTAGAGCCACTTCTTGTCTGTGCTTCGACAAGAGCAGTAGCCAACAAAACTTGAGTAGGTACTGTTCCCTTAGAAAAATGTGTTACTATATTTGAAGTTGATGGTTCGCTTGCTGGTAACGATGCCTGTACTCTAGACACCGCTGATTTAACTTCAACTGCTTGGTTAGAGCTTTCATTTACTACTGTGGAGTTTGAGATCGAGATTGGATGCAGTAGTGAATGATGTCTTCGTTTGCATATACGACACGACGCAGTTTGTCGACAAAACTTAATGGAGTGATTCGAGTTTAAACAGTTATAACACAAGCGCCTGGTTTGTGCAAAACTATGACGAGATTCGTAACTTTCTTGAGCAAACTTCTTACAATGGTATATTTTATGGTTTTCATTACAAAATGGACAATTTGTTTCAACGGCCGTATTGTCGATACTATTACCAACTATATGGTGAACTTTTGGTTTACTTGGTTTAGTGTCTAAAAACTCGAGCGCACGAAATCTGGCTTCCAAAAAATCTCTGAACTCCGAGAGCACGGGTAACTCATCCTTAGAGCTAATTCTAGTCTCCCACTGCTTTCGTGATTCAAAATCAAGTTTGGAACTTATTATGAAAATAATAATGATGTCCCACGTGCTGACGTCAACTTCGAGACCTTTCAGACCATTAAGACATTGCATTGTCGTATCTAGTAAACCTTTAAGGCTGTTTGAGTTTTCTGTTACAGTAGTCTGACTTAACAAGCGCTTTAATAAACAATTCGACAGAAATCGCTTATTGTTATATCTACTATGTAACAATGACCAACATTCTTTGTAATTAGCAGATGTAATTGCAATATGTCTGACAAGTTGATCTGCTTCTCCCGACAATAAGCCCTTTAAATAATACAATTTTTGCACATCTTCTAAACTATCATTACTGTGTATCAAAGATGTAAACAAATCTTTGAACGTTGTCCACTCTGCATAGTTGCCCGAAAACATTGGAATGTTTATCTTTGGTAATCTGACACTATTTGACATTGTGTGGTCGACATTTGTCCTTGGACTTCGATCTGAATTTAAATCGGTAAATATATTCAAAACTTCCTTTAACTGCATTTTATGGAAAAAGTAACTTTCTTCAGTGGTATCATAAACATCATTTACAAAATACTTATCAGATACTTGCTGAGCGTCTGTGGCATTCTGTATGATACTTTTATGCGTTGACGAGAACTCTTTCCACAGGACTTCAAGTTGCTCTAATCTAGTCTCAACGTATGTTCTAGTTACTCTATCTTTAGGCGCTTTTTTAAAGTTAATTTGTGCTTTTTCAATAAGAAGTTTTGTATTATTTTGCAATTTATACAAGGACTCCATTTTTATTAAGACCGTAAGAAGTTCCTACTTTGAACCCTTTAAAATGCCAAAAATAATATTTCTACTAAAACTAACCGAAGACAAAATGTTAACCACATTCACAAAGAATAAATTCGCTGTGTTGAATATAATATATCACAAATAATATACTCTACAAAAATATAATCTACTAAAGTCCAATTAAACTTTCAGACGAATTTTCTATTTTCACAAAAGTAGACTTGCAACTATGTAACATAAATGTACTCACGATTTGTTTTCTACAAACCGCACATCACTAGCTCTTATTCCGTAAACTCCACTGATGACTGCGTCGTCAGATTGAAACCCAGGTGTAAACTCTACTATTGCGCTGGCAAACTCAGCTATTCCTCTGCCCTGCACCTCACTCTGCTGGTGCTGATGATGTCCAGGCCGCTCTGCTCTACACCTTTAATCTGTTGGTGTCCAACTCCACCCTGCGCCCTGCGCCAAGTCCTGGTGCTGGTCCACTCCAACTTTACTGCAGCAGCACTGGTCACTCCTCTGTGCACACCAGCTTGGGTGTGCGGCGCTTCAGGGCGATCCACCCTGGTTTCCACGCCAAGAAACACAAAAAACCGTCTGGATCCACTTATCCGGCTCGATACGGACCATGAACAATATTTCGCGGACTCGGATAAATGAAACACCGGATACCTTGACAGTATATATATTGATATATGATCTTGGTGTGATCCCTACTCAAACTCAAAAAATACATCGGTTCATTAACCTTACAGGGAATCGTCGGAAGATCTTAACACCGCGATTCAGGAATTAGCTCTCAATGTACAACGCCATCTATTTTATACAAATAGACTCAAACTAACTTTCATTGCACATATTGAATCCGAACAAAGACTAACGATTCCCTTTCAACTTTTCTGTAACTGGCCTATTCCAAACTTCCTTTAACATATTCATTTCTCACCTTATCCATTCCGGTCACTCCACACATCAATCTCAACATTTTCATCTCCGCTACATAAAATCTTTTTTCGTTTATTTTCTTCACGATCCAACATTTCAATCCGTACAATACTTTTTATTTTATTTTATTTCAGGTCTTATTAAAGACTACCCCATTAACTAGATTTACCCCATTAACTTGAGGGGCATCCGTGGGTCACAAGTTGTTCCAGTGACCTGTCGCCATACAAGACACCGCTCAGAACATCAAAAATGTATCGCTTGTACAGAGCTTGATTTGGACAGCAAAGATGTGACTGCATTTTGGCCACTAAACGTCAAAACGAGACAATATGCAACACCAAGTTTAAATCCGAAAAAAGACCAGGCCCCCTCCTAGCGTTATTACCCAAATTGACAATCTACAAACTCAAACTCGAAATCATTTATTTCAAATAAACCATTTACAGATACTTTTGAATTGTCAGAGTCGGTCAGTCAGAAAGTTGAAGCTAGTTGCTCGTTCCAAACAGTAGGTTTCTATGGAGAAGAACGAGTAAGAAACTCCATGAACACTCTTTTAAAATCAGTAATATATTACAAATTCCGGTTACATCATTCATATTGAATCTAGGGGTACCATGTGAGAACAATGTAACAAGTCGTGTACGTTAAAAGAGGTCTAGATGAAAATATAATCATAATGAGCAATTCAACAAATTTGGCAAGGCTGTGGAGCAGGACCAGCATCCAGTCAAGCATTTTTATCAGTGATGTACTCCCCCAATGTATAATATGCTCGGCTGCATAGTGTGCGTTTTATGTATGACTTAAATTTTGCCTCATTTAGTTGAACAATGTGGGTAGGTATTTTATTGAAACATTTTAAACAGTGCCCCATGAAAGAAGAATGTACTTTAGCCACCCTAAAACTTGGTTGAACTAGTTGGCCCTTATTTCTAGTGTTATAATTATGTCTTTCACCTCTTTTACTAAAAAGATGCAGTTTTTTTCTAGAGTACATTATGTTTTCATATATGTATTGACAAGGTACCGTCACTGTTAATTTCCTTTAAACAGTTCTCTTAGGCGCGAATTACACAGAAACGGCGTACGGTGAAGACGCGGCGCAGGCGCAGAGCAGGCGTGGAACAGATAAGGCACGGATGCGATTTAAATTACATCAAAGAGGCGAAGAGCTGATTATATTATATTATATATACGGGCTGATTTTATCGTGATAGCACGTCTTCCTCTTCGGACAACGAAGATGCGCTTGCTTTAATAATAATAATAATAATTCATTTATTTCAGGCTGCATAGGCCTATAGATAAATACCTTAACCTAAACATACATATTTTATAATTTCTAACTTGTGTTAATAGGGACGACTTAAGACTATGTTAGTAGCACTTCACTAAATTGCACTAAGTTGTCTGTGCGCTGTCCTGTGGCACTTGTCCGCGGAATTGACGGAACACCACGTCCTGCGGCCAAAAGTCTTCTTCCATGACGAGGGGCAGGAAACAATTCGGTACTCGCACCACGAACGCCTTGAAGTTAACGTTGCGGCGCGACTCCAGTAACTGCACCCTCGGCGTGCACTTTGTCTTTCGGCGCACGTACTCTACGATGTCCTCCGCCTTAGTCGTGTAGTGCAGGCGGGAGATATACACCGGTGTGTTCGGCTTAGCGGCACGCAGAGTTACGTCGGGCTCCGTTGGTGCTTTGCCGAAGCGGTTCTCGATCTTCCGTGATCGGCGCTTCCTCCTCTGCACCGTCACAAAACCATCCCCATTATCAGCCTTATTCGGCGCCTTTTTCGGCACAGGCTTTATACTAGCAGCGCCAGGGGCGCTCGCAGTGACGTTAGTGGAACCCCTCTGCAGAGGTTTCACCGGGGCTGCAGACACTGGCAGCGAGACGGGGCTCGGGGCTCGGGCGGCGCTGCGTGGAGGAGCAGCACTTTGCTGCAGCTTATTAATGTGCAGAGACACCGACGATATTGGGTGCACTTTGTGTGGAAATTGTCACAAGAGCATATATATTTTAAAATAATGGAAAAATTATGCAAATATTCTGATCGTTTTCCTACAGTGCATAAAATGTCACTAAGACTGGACAAAACTGGATTAAGATTTGATAAGATTAGAAATTAGAAAAACAAGTGCTCCTTACACTTGTTTTTCTATCAATCAATACCGCAAAAATAAAATTAAACTTCCCATATTTTATTTTGTATAATTTTATTACTGTACTCCGGCTTTGTATGGTCGTAAAGAGCTGGATATTGTTCAATTATCTCGCAGAACTCTACATTAAATTCACTATCATTACGCATTTTCCGGCTCCTATTGTATAACAAAACGTCGTGCTGCTTGCGCGCCTCGCCAGTCGCGACTGCTAGCGACGCGGAACAGGTGACGAAACGACGTGCCTGCGCCACGCCACTTGAGTATAATTCACAACGTGTCGCCTACCTACATTTTGTATTGAAACGTTTTGAAGCGGCAAGATGCCTGCGCCGCGCCTTCACCTTACGCCGTTTCTGTATAATTTGCGCCTTAGAGAATCGCGCATACGGAGATTATAAATAGCTCTGATGGCTTTTTTCTGCAGAATAAAAATAGACTCGATGTCTGCAGCTCGTCCCCAAAGTGAAATACCGTAAGACATTATACTATGAAAGTAACTAAAGTAGACCAGTCTCGCGGTATCCACATCAGTAAATTGGCGGATTTTTCTGACAGCATAATATGCTGCCGAACTTAGCCTTTCAGCGAGAGATGTTAAATGAGGACCCCATTGTAGCCTTGAGTCGAGCGTGATCCCCAGGAAAACAGTTTTATCAACGAATTCCAGCTTCTCATTATTCAATACTATGTCACAGTCATTACTTTTGACATTTGGTAAAGTAAATCTGATGCACTTAGTTTTTTTTCATTCAATACTAAATTATTCGCCGTGAACCAATTTTAGACCTGCAGTAAAACGCTATTTACGTGGTCAAGATTCTGGGCCCGTCTATCGATCTTAAATATTAAAGAAGTTTCATCAGTAAATCACACCATTTGTGGTTTGTTTTTCAACAAATGAAGAAGATCATTAATATACACTAAAAAGAGGAAAGGACCCAAAATTGAACCTTGTGGAATCCCCATTTCTACTTTTAAACTATGTGAATTCACCCCATTTATTTGGACTTGCTGCTGCCTATTAATCAAATAAGATTTTACTAAACTAAGCGCAAGTCTACCTGGTCCGTAATGCTCAAGTTTCAAAAGTAGTGTGTCATGATTTACGCAATCAAATGCCTTGGAGAGGTCACAAAAACGATTCCTATGGCATCTTGTGCCTCTTCCCACACGGTAAATATGTGTATAAAGTGACACCGGCATCAGTCGCACAACGTCCTTCGGTGAAACCATATTGTTGATCGTATAAAATGCCATTAGTGTTAAAATGATTGAGCATCTGATCAAGCATAATCCTTTCAAAAACCTTGCTGAAAGCCGGCAACACGGACGCGGGTTTTAATTATTAGTGTCTTTACTGTCACCGGATTTTAAAAGAGATATAACCTTACTTAACTTCATTAGATCCGGGAAAACCTCCTCCTTGGTCTACGCACATATTAAATATTAAAGCCAATTAAGGCGCGATTGTCTTAATTAAAGACGTACAAACTTTAATAGACATACCCCACAAATCCTCAGTAAATTTAATTTTGATTTGCCGAAAAGCTTTTAAAACTGTCGTGGGGTTGATATGTTTAAATTGAAATTCTACCGGGCAGCCTGGTACGTTCGCTTATAGAAAGGCAATTATTGAGTTGCCGGGTGAGAAATAGGGTATTTTTCTCTATACGAGAAAAAAACTATAAATATGTTATTGAGACAGTTTAGGCATAAAGCAGTCGGAAAATGTAAGTTTTAGTTCATAAAATAACAAAACAATTTTTTAAATTAAATTCAAAGTTGTCAGTATTTTTAATCTGTTATAAAACACCATGAAATAGTAGCGGCTATGTTATTACGCCGTACGGCTGTGTAAACAAAAAATTTACAACTGTCAGTCAACCGATTGGCGTATTTTATTTTTATTCTTTTCGTAACCAACGTATTTTTTTCATTATTACCCCTATTACAAAATATACTTATAATTATTTTTAAATGATATACAATTATCTTATTTAGTACTAGCTTCTGCCCGCGACTTCGTACGCGGATCATGTTGCTTATGCAAAATCGGCAAAATCGAAGATCTGAAACGTCTGATGTCGAATTCTAAGAGCCCGGGGACGGGAAACCAACGGGATGCGCGAGACGATTCAAGACGTTCAAAAAGTACAATTTTGAATCATATATACCTCCGATGGCGGAATATGTGGCGTAGTCAATCTTAGGAGTATACGTAAATGCACTCCGTTCCTTATCAACCCAAGGAAGGTCGCCATGCCCTACGGCTATATCTGAGACACATCCGATTCTTCAGATGATATCGACATTCTGTTCAGAGAATGTCGAAGTCGATCAGAATTCAAACGTTCGTTGCGCTCTTCTTCTGTCTCTTCCTGCCGTACTCCAGCAATTCTTTCTCTCTCACTTTCTAACTGATTATGGATATTTTGTTGTGTGCGTGTTCGGGACAATGTATGATAATCTCGATCAGCAGAGTTAGTCGTGCATCACGTTCATCACTCGTTTCAAAAGACCTGTTAGTAGATGTGCGAATACGCTGAGAACTCAAGTGTGATTCTCTATCCGTGAACGTCTCCGACTCGCGAGACAATGCGTGACGTTCACGATCAGCGGTCAGTCGCGCATCACGTTCCCCACTTGTCTCTAGAGACCTAGAAGTCGATGCGTAAATACGCTGAGAACGCAGACGTGCTTCGCGATCTGAAGAGGTTTCCACGGAGCGATTTGCAGCCTGATGTTCTCGAACAGCATCAAGTCTCTCCTGACGCTCTTCAGTAGATTCTTGGGATCTTATGATCCTCAATCTTTTAACTCTTTGGAACATTGGGAAAGATTTGACCTCTTTCTAGGCATGGTTATAGTTTTATTGTGAAGAGATACCTGATCAATTAAAATCTAAGTGACTGCTCCCCTGCGTTACCGGGTATGCTACCGTGTAAAGGAAATTAAACACCAAAATAAAATTAGCCCGAAGGCATATTTATTCGATAAAATAAAAAAATAAATGGGAATTTTGGCCAGTAGAGTCAAATTTTCAATGATATACCATCGTCATCAAAAATCAGCCCTAAACTGTTACCGCCTTCACCGCGTGGAGGTACTCCCAGCTTATGTTATTTTATAAGATACAGTGAAATTAGTGATAGCTTTGATTTTCACATCAGATGTTTCTGATCTTCGATTTTTATAAGTCAACAGGAAATGCCCATCAGACCGAACAGCTTTTGCTAAGACGTCATTCCTATCTGTGTCATGGTGTAGCTGGGCTCTTGGAGTTCCACATCAGGTGTTCCAGATCTTCAAATTTATTCTCTCAGCAGATAATGCTCATCACGTGGAGCAATTTTTGCTATGGTATCATTTTTGTATCTCTTATAGTTTAGCAGGTCTGTTGCGGTTCTGCATCAGGTGTTCAAGTTTCTAAGATAAATTATAGCCTATATGTTGGCCAGACTTAATACCTATATAACAAAAGAAAAATCATTCAAATCCGTCCAGCAGTTCCGAAGATTAGCGTGTACAAACAAACAGACAAACGAACAAACAGACAAACAGACAGAATTTTTTTTTTGGATTCGTGCTCGATTACTGTTTCTAAACCCCCCTCAATAATTATTTTTTTAATATATTCAATGTACAGACACAGTTTTTTTACTGTTTTATGTATTTTTTATGTTATATGTATATAGAAGATGAGCCCAGTGTACCCGGTGCCAGCAGTACGGTCACACCAAAAATTATTGCATGAGACCGTTTCACACCGTGTGTGAAATGTGGAGAAACTCACAGCAATAAAAGTTGTACAAAAGACAGAAATACTCCAGCCACCTGTGCATTGTGTGAAGGTAGCCACCCTGCAAATTATAAAGGCTGCTCAATGTACCGTGAAATATATGCCAAAAGGTATCCTAAGAAAAATATAAATGAAGCCACTAAACCAAAGCAAGTCCAAGGTACTGTCACAAATACTCTTAATATAGAAAACTGGGTACCCCTAAAACAAGACCTAGGTCAACAGTTGCCAAATACTACAAATGAACATACACACTCCTATAGTGAGGTATTGAAGAAACGAAAACGAAACGTTTGTAACTTGGCCTGGGGGGCAGTGCTCTCAGTGTACTCGTTATCGGCAAGCTGATTCAAAAACTCAAAAAATAATGCAAGAAAAATATGATATTCATATAAAAAAAACAAAGTAGGTAAGAGTACCTACGGCAAATTAAAAAAGAAGAAAAAAATCTGTTCATTCTTCGAAAACAAATGTAGCTAACTATTTAAAAAAGGTTTTGAGCATCCCACAATCTAAGGTTGGATCGTTCCACACTACACAGGGAAATATCCCATTTATAATTTCACTGTGCTACGCAGAGTAAAGGTTCTTGTCAAATTTGGCATGATCAGACTAAAATGGGAGCAAATTAAATTGGTAGTTATTTATGTGACACGTACACCGACAGAGTTTTACAATATAAAGGAGTTAACATTTGTCTGTTCCTCCTCATTTTTAAACCAGTTCTTATGACAATAAGAACTGGTTTAAAAATGGGGTCAAATTAAATCATGGACACAAATCAAATTCAAGTACATGGAAGTATATGCCTCATATTCAAATCCATCAATTTTTACATATAAATAAAACTTTGATTTCGAATTTTCTCAATTAAATACAGAGTTTGTCAGAAGAATAAGAAGCAGGCGAGGTACCGGCCAGTTATCAAGCCCAAAACTTGGCTATGTGCCTGAACTCCAAAGGTTCTATTGAAATGAGCCTATTCCAATAAGCAAAACTTTCATTTTGTTCCCATTTTTGAGGAGTGAGAAGTATTTTTTTTTGTTATAGGTACAACGATTTGGAAGACGTTTATTAGAAAGTTAATTAGCGAACACTTGAATTGGATAAAACTCATGTTTTTTACCATTCATAGTTTCATTGGGAAACCAAAACCAAAGTCCTTAACGGAAAAAAGGTTTTACAATATTTATGAGAATAAGACGATATAAAAGTATTATCATCATCACTTGCATCCTAAAAACCCGTAGAATAAAAATATAAATGAAGAGTGCAATATTCAACTCTGGTCAGGCTGTACGGAGAATAAAATTATAATCGACATTATAGACTTAGACGATGAATGACTTTGACTAACTTCTCATTTTTTAAATAATATCTCTATTTTAATAATTAGGTGGGTTTCAATAAAACATTTCGAACATAAAATATAACCTTTTTTTAAAGCTAACAATCATCAGTCTAGGAAGCAATCGACGATAACCTGTTTTTTTTTCCCTGAAAAGTTGTGTTTTTGCAGTTATCACTTTGTTCTCTGGGGACGGCGAATTAGATCATCATCTGCCTAGCCTTTTCCCAACTATATTGGGGTCGGCATTTAGTCTAACCCGATGCAGCTGAATTTCATTGTTTTACATGAAGCGACTGCCTCTTGGACCTCCACAACCCAGTTACTGGGTAACATGATACCCCTTGGGAAGACTGGTTGTCAGACTTTCTGGCTTCTGACTACCCATAACGACTGCCAAAGATCTATAAGTGACAGGCGGGACCAACGGTTTTACGTGCTTTCCGAGGCACGCAGGGAACTCGGTATGAAAGAGATGGTCACCCATCCACAGACCGACCGCGGCTAACGTAGCTTAACGTTTGACCGATCGATCTGTACGGTTTTAACTCAGCCACGAGTAAATACATAGATTCGAAGTAAATAGCATAATTTAAACTTAGCAGCTAGATATAATATGTTTAATTTTGCCTAGTTAAGTAGGTAGGTAGGTTACCTATTCAAAATCTAAATTCATTCATTTAATATTTTTGCATTAAATAAGTGATGTCATAGAACACGTGAGTCATCAACTTCACTTTCTGAGTTTATGAGGTAGGTACCTATCACAATCGTTATTAGCGTGCGTGAATGAGCAGCTGAGTCGCTTCGACGCCATTCATTTTATCAAGTCCGACATACCTACCTACTTGTCGCTCTATAAACACAAAACAACAATTAAGTATGATCTTTAATATTATACATAATTTGTGATACATTTATTTATTTATAGTAGTTACCTACCTACCTACTTAGATGTCTTAAGTAAAATAATAATTCTGACGTGAAACATACTAAAATATTGTGCACAAATCAAAAATAATAGGAACCTATGAGAAACGTTTTTACATCAATCAATGAAAAAAAACTGAAGAATAATCGGACATTTAGAACACGTGGCAAGCAAAACTTAAAAAATGTTGCCATCAGTATAGTCCCTAGTTACCTTAGTACTTTTAATAGTAAGTATAATTATTGAGATTTTCGTGTCGCCGCCTAGCGAGTGGTCAGAGTGTTATCATGTGCAGGAGTTGGACGATATCTCGTACAAATTGGCGACGTTGCAAACTACGGTCATCGGGTCATGCGTCGGCACAGTGTAGATAAAGAAAAAATCGTCCTCATTGTTAGCTTCGGCATCGTAACTACTGGCACCGTCTATTCGAGTCTGTAGTGGACCTGACTGTTCTTCTCACCCATTCATATCAGAGTACCTACCTACTTGTTTGTTATGATGTTGCTAATGCTGCTCTTAATGTGAGCATTTATTTACATTCTACTTTAATTGTTCTCAGGATAATAATAACAGTACAAGAATTAAGTAATAGATATGACGTGATTTATCATAATGATAGACAAGTATAGCTATTTGTTCCGAAGAAGCTAAAAATGGCACTCATTCACGCACAGAGATTTGAATAAGGCTTTTGACACTGTCAAACTCTTATAGATCTGACAGACTCTGTAGTTGTAAAATAGACAAAACTATAATATTTTCTCTTAATTTTGGACCCGTAGCTGAAGTTAATAATGTTACGAACTAGGGTTCGGGATAAATAATGTATACCAATTTACATCAAAAACACTAACACATTATTTTAACACTCACTGTATACAGTAATCAGAAACTTATAAGAATCACTTGAGCGTCGTTTACTTCGTTCGTTTGCAGTAGTTCACAATTTCGCATCCAAAACTAACTCGCCACCGCTGGCTAGCCGCTATTTGTGTGGGTTCATGATTCTGTGATGAACTGCAGGATCTGCTTTGGGGCAATCTCCATTATTTCACCCGGGCTTGCGTTGCGCTAATGAATTAGTGCTCCGCCTTCCCCCAGAAGATGAAGTGGCGTTTCATCAGCCTCCTTACAGCGTCTATTTGTACCAGGTTCGCGTATTACTTAGCTCTAGGTAGAACATGTGCTTGTTTAAGCAGCAACGTCCTGTAGTGGCTCGGGCCAGAATGCGCAAGTTGTTCCTACTGAGTGCTAGGATTTGGTTACTAAGCGGCTTTAAGCCTTCTGTCCTTCCATTACTTTATGGAAGTTTCAAGGCATGATTTAGTCAGGAATTCAGGATGCTCTGAACTAGTCTTTTTGGTATGCCTCAGAAGGCCTCAGGTCCCTGCTGCGTGCTATGCGCCAACGCCCTCGCAAGCTCATCGGCACGCTTATTGCCAATACTGCCTGCATGCCCAGGCATCCATCTTGCTACTACTCTATTCTTATAGCCTAGAGAGTTTAATTTGTCCATGCATTTCTCTACCAATTTCGAAGAGACTATATTCGAGTCCAGCGCTAGTAGAGCAGTTTTACTATCTGAATTAATGTGTGTGTGGTTGACGTATTGCCTTTGCAGATTTATTTCCGCACATTTAGAATGTGCGGTGCGATGTGTATGTGCGATGGCGAACACCTCTGCTTGGAAAATGGAGGCGTACTGTCCCAGGTTTATACACTTTCGCTGAACCTCGGCCGCACTCCATTTATCCCACAACTTACTTTAGATCCTATTTTGGAACCGTCCGTATACCAAATCAGGCAGCCAGCCTCCCGAGGTGGCAAATACATATCGCAGTAGCATGGCAACAGTTCTCATTCCATATTGAATCCTGTAAGGTTCTCATTTTCTGAGAGAGTCAGTAACTGCTGCCACGGATCTTACCCGTGTACTTACATTCTAGCTTTCGCTTCCTTGTGTATAAATACATGCCGAGGCGGTAGTCCAAACAGGGCATTTAGTGCCATACCCAGACATGTTGACATAGCTCCTGCAGCCATTTGACTGACAGTTCTCTAAAGACTTTGTCGTGCCACACTACTGATGCGTACGTTTTTGTGGTTTGTTTTTGGGGTTGATACCCCAGTTACTACAATTCGTCCACTAATACCAATTGCCATCTTGACTTTTTTTAACACATTATTTATGAGAGGGTTTAAATGTGTGAGGTAGATTGTTACGCACAAATATTTAACCTCCGTGGAAAAAGCGATTTTTTCCCATTCAGCTTTGGCATTACCAGTTTGGCCCAAAGTCTAAACGCCGGTTTTTCATAAAGGGTACAATAGCAGTTTTGTCAGCGATAACAAAAAGGCCACTTCTAGTGTTACACCAGTCACTGACGATGCTAAGACCTTTTTGCATTCTATTTGAGATAGTAGATTGGCAAAAGCATAGCCTTGCGCATTAGGACTCCACTCTGTGGGCTCCCCTTTATTGTGGATACTTGGATTATAGTTTTATGAAGGGACATTTTTGCTCCTCTGCTGGTGAGCATGTATTCTACCCACCCTACTGTTGTCGGATGGACAATTTTATTTGTCCATCCGACAACAGTAGGGTTGTTTATTAGTCCAATGACTAACAGTAGCGTCGGTGAGTTATCAAAAGCCCCTTCAATATCTAGGAATGCACACAGCGCTATGTATGCTAGCGCTATGTTTGTCCTCTGCAACTTTTTCCACTTTATCTATCAGGCTCGTGGTGAGGGCAGTCTCCGTTAAATTGCCCTTACGGTACGCGTGTTGACTGTCGTGGATTTGTTTCCTTACTCGAGCTACATCTCTAATACCTATCAAGCACCTTCTCCATTGTTTTAAGGAGGAATGAAGAGAGGCTTATTGGTCTTAAGGACTTTGGCTGGCAACACTACATAAAGAAATGAATTCAGCCCTTTTTAAAAAATCAACAGAAGCCAAAAGAAATACGTACTTGACGTTTTGGTTACTTCAATCTTTGGAGGACTTTCAATCTCTGTGTTAACGACACGCTAGAACTTTTCGGCCCCATCGGCCGTACGTTCTGCGAGCAATGTGCCCTGCTCACTGCCACTTAAGTTTGGCAATTCTTCGGGCTACGTCGGTAACCTTGGTTCTCTTGCGGATGACCTCATTTCTGATTTTATCACGCAAGGAAACTCCGAGCATAGCCCTCTCCATTGCCCTTTGGGGAAGCCTTCTGATGAGGCCCATTATGAGCGACCACGTTTCGGTCCCGTATGTAATCACTGGCCACTCACACTGGTCATAGACTTTCGTCTGGGGACACTGCGGTGAGTTAGATGAGAAGTTACCACGCAACTTCCCGAACGCTGCCCAGCCGAGTCGGATTCGACGATTGACCTCTTTCTCGAAGTTAGACCTACCTAACTGGACCGTTTGTCCCAAGTAGACATAATCGTTTACAACTTCGAGTGTAGAGTCTACATGGGCATTCAACATGACCTTGGTTTTGTCCATGTTCATTTTAAGACCCACTCTTTCGGAAGCTTTACTGAGGTCATCGAGCATTGTACTGAGGTCCTCCATGGTCTCAGCCATGACCGCCGACTATATCGTCGGCAAACCGAAGGTAAGAGATGTACTCGCCATTGACGTTGATGCCTAGCCCGTTCCAGTCCAGAAACTTGAAGACATCCTTCAATGCAGCGGTGAACAGCTTCGGAGATATGACGCCTCCCTGTCTCACACCTCGCTGCAGAAGGATAGGTTCCAAGGTCTGCTCCTGAAGTCGGTGGCGTTTTTGTATAAACACTTCAACCCCTCGATATACCGATAGTCGATTTGGCACCGTTGGAGAGACTGCAGTACAGCCCAAGTCTCGATCGAATCGAATGCTTTCTCGTAGTCCACAAACGCTAAAGCGAGAGGCAGGTTATACTCTTCGGTCTTCTGTATAACCTGCCGCAGCGTATGTATGTGGTCTACGGTGAAAAAATAAATACCTTTTATGTAAAAAGGTTTTTAATTTCTGCTTTTTAGTACCTCCTTCCTTATCATCCAAATCCATTAAGAAACGGCAACACAGTTAACACGGAGATTGAAAGTCCTCCAAAGATTGAAGTAACCAAAACGTCAAATGTATTTTTTTTGACTTCTGTTGATTTTTTAAAAATGGCTGAATTAATTTCTTTATATAGTGCAGTCAGCCAAAGTCCTTTAGACCAATAAGGCGACCAATACGCTACTACTAGTCAATGGACTAATAAACAACCCTACTGTTGTCGGATGGACAATTTTATTTGTCCATCCGACAAATAAAATTGTCCATCCGAGTATATCGAGGGGATGAAGTGTTTATACAAAAACGCCACCGACTTCAGGAGCAGACCTCGGAACCTATCCTTCTGCAGCGAGGTGTGAGACAGGGAGACGTCATATCTCCGAAACTGTTTACCGCTGCATTGGAGGATGTCTTCAAGTTTCTGGACTGGAGCAGGCTAGGCATCAACGTCAATGGCGAGTACATCTCTCACCTTCGGTTTGCCGACGATATAGTCGGCGGTCATGGCTGAGACCATGGAGGACCTCAGTACAATGCTCGATGACCTAAGTAGAGCTTCCGAAAGAGTAGGTCTTAAAATGAACATGGACAAAACCAAGGTCATGTTGAATGCCCATGTAACACCCACTCCTATCAAGATCGGAGACTCTACACTCGAAGTTGTAGACGATTATGTCTACTTGGGACAAACGGTCCAGTTAGGTAGGTCTAACTTCGAGAAAGAGGTCAATCGTCGAATCCGACTCGGCTGGGCAGCGTTCGGGAAGTTGCGAGGTAACTTCTCGTCTAACTCACCGCAACGTGTCTCCAGACGAAAGTCTATGACCAGTGTGTGTTGCCACTACTTGCCAGTGATTACATACGGGACCGAAACGTGGTCGCTCATAATTGGCCTCATCAGAAGGTTTCCCCAAAGGGCAATGGAGAGGGCTATGCTCGGAGTTTCCTTGCGTGATAAAATCAGAAATGAGGACATCCGCAAGAGAACCAAGGTTACCGACGTAGCCCGAAGAATTGCCAAACTTAAGTGGCAGTGAGCAGGGCACATTGCTCGCAGAACGTACGGCCGATGGGGCCGAAAAGTTCTAGAGTGGCGACCGCGAACCGGAAGACGTTGCGTTGGAAGGCTTCCCACTAGGTGGACCGATGACCTGGTAAAGGTTGCGGGGATCCGCTGGATGCGAGTCGCACGGGACCGGTCAATGTGGCGACACTTGGGGGAGGCCTATGTCCAGCAGTGGACGTGTTTCGGCTGAAATGATGATGATGATGATTTATTTTTATTTACAAATCTTATAATTAATTGAGGGATGCACCAGGGAGACATTCTGTGTCCCTAAACTAAAATTATTTATAGAAAACATAACTAAAAATCATTCTCATTACGAGTTTCATTTCCATTCTGAAACCTTGGCATGCTCCTAAAATGGACAATAATATTCACACGAACCTGTTATTCCGAGCGGCTATTCTAAAAATATGTCGAGTTGACTCTCAAAACGATATTCCTTTACGGCATTAATAATCGAAGGAAACTCAAAGGGCAAAGACAACTCGAATGTGCTAGGAACGCGACTGTCACCCTTTCAATGGAAACGTCTTGGTGCGAACAAGTTTTTGTGTGGGTTGTCTCGTGGGAGCCGCCACTTTATCCTATTATATGTTATAGACAAGTTTGCTATTTAACTTGTGGTAACTAGTTTTAGCTGAGATTTCAGTTAGATACGGCACTGTATGTACCTAGATAGGTACTTATCTCTGTTCTTTACATTTCGTCAGTTTAAGGTAGAGTGGGTAGAAGTTAGTTGTTTGGATTGTATTTAGTAGGTACTCTACGAAAACTTCTGTCTCTAACTTTTATTCTTCAAACATAACAAGGCCCTATGCGTCTCAAGCTGTTTTATTTGGTGGAATTGTAGGTCTTTTAACTTATTTTTTATAGGAAATACTTGGTATAAAGAACTTTTCTACACAACTCATTATCTTTCTAGTTTTTTACTAAAATAATATTGGGGTCGACTTCCAGTCTAACGGAATGTACCTGATGAGCTGAATAAGTACGATAGTTTACTTAGCTTATTCGTTAACACAGCTGGGCCTGTAGACAAAATCCCTTTTCTGTTAACGTTAACGCTAACGGAAAAATCAAATTGTATGCAGTTGACATATTTGTATCACGTGACATCTTGTAAGAAAACGTCAACACCGAATTTGATTTTTCTGTTGGCGTTACTCCAGAGCGTCGCGCCTCGATAAGGCCTTGGCCGACACTGAGCGGTGGTGCGATTCCGCGCCGATTATATAGTACTAAATGATTCATAGTAAAATAAATAAATAAGTTATTAAAAATATATATATATACCATGTTTTAGAACGTAAATTTTGTTATTTACTAGGCCTAAAAAAACATAAAATATCACTGACTTCACCCCAAACTAACACGTTTAATAACTCGAAAAGTGGCTAAAAATGGCACTTTTGAGTATACTTTTCTTATATGAAAACTTCCAGTAATATTGACTTTTTTCAGCCATGCACTAGTAAATGTTACTGCTTTTTAACAAGCTTTTATTATATCGACCTGTATGTTTGTAACTATGTAATGGAATCAAAGGTAACTAATTTAACCATCTTCCAAGGATCGTAGCGTCATGAAAATTGGCAGCTGTATGTAGTTCTGATGACAATACAATAATATGGTACTGTCGAACTGATCTGATTATGGAGCCGGAAGATATGGACTGGAACTTCATGATGGAACATCGTATCATAGCTGTGTTTGGACTTGTTAGAAAAGTCTTGTAATGAACTTTGACCACGATTAGGTTTCAAGGTCTGATGATGAAGCCGGAAGATAGGCACTGGCATTCCATGCAGGAATATCGTAATCATAGCCGTGTTTGAACTTGTTAGAAAGGTCTTGTTATGAATTTTGACCAAGATTAAGTTTCAAGGTCTTATGATGAAGCCGAAAGACAGGAACTGGCATTCCATGATAGAATATAGTATCATAGTCGTGTTTGCACTTATGAGAAAGGTCACGTAATGGACTTTGAACACGATCAGGTTATAAGGTTATAACAAAATACAGACGCACTGGCGGAGATGGAGAGTATGCAGGCTCATTCGCCTACTTGAAATAAATGTATAAATGTTAGAAATATTTGTAATGAACTTTGACCACGATTAGGTTTCAAGGTCTGATGATGAATCCGGAAGATAGGCACTGGCATTCCATGCAGGGATATCGTATCATAGCCGTGTTTGGACTTGTTAGAAAGGTCTTGTAATGAATTTTGACCACGATTAAGTTTCAAGGTCTGATGATAAAGCCGTAAGATAGGCACTGGCATTCCATGATGGAATATCGTATCATAGCCGTGTTTGGACTTGTTAGAAAGGTCTTGTAATGGACTTTGGCCACGATTAAGTTTCAAGGTCTGATGATAAAGCCGGAAGACAGGAACTAGCATTCCATGATGGAATATCGTATCATAGTCGTGCCTGCTTGAAATAAATGTATAAATGTTAAAAATATTTCGTTAACAAAGACTAAAAAGTATAAAATAAATTAATAGTTTAAAAAACACTAGAAAAACACGCTTTTATAAATGCACGTAAAAACCAAAAATAAATTATGGATCGTTCAAGTTGTCTCTATTTCTGGGCTGAAGTATAAACTATGTGCTTTTAATTATAATATTTGATTGTAAAAGCGTGGGGTGCTGGAACAGGAAAGACTTTTGTATAACTTGCTGAGAAATCAAGTTAAGCGATGTTACGGGAAGCAGGTTACAGATATCGGCGCTCTAACTGGAGTTGCAGCACGACTAGTAGGTGGCTCTACATTAAACAGTCTGTTTAAAGTACCAGTTTGTCGAACTCAGACAAAACATGCGCCAGCAGCGAGGAGACACGACATTCACCGACACATTGAACGCCTCTTCTTTCCGACATTTAAGTACATACGGGTAATGCGTCAACAGTGGCTGAATGTAGAGTTCTTGTTCGTGGACGAGATATCTTTGGTAACCCTTTGGCGTAACGTTATGCTCTTGTGCGACCTCATGCAGCTTTCGCCAGGAAATTAGTATTAGTATTTGTTTACAAGAAAGTCTTTCCTGGTCCAGCGCCCCACGCTTTTACAATCAAATATTATAATTAAAAGCACATAGTTTACACTTCAGCCCAGAAATAGAGACAACTTGAACGATCCATCATTTATTTTTGGTTTTTACGTGCATTTATAAAAGCGTGTTTTTCTAGTGTTTTTAAACTATTAATTTTTTAACAGTAATATTGTTATAAGTTTGTCGTATATGATTTTACTATTATCTAGCATCCGCGAGACCATCGCGCGCTAGTTTAAAAAATGACTTAAATAAAAACTGTTCTTATGACAAAACTATACGAACATTGAAAATATTTTTTAGCCATGCACTAGATTATGAAATTTGCAATAATTTGACTTTTTATCTTCAAATTTAACACATTATCGTTTTATTATCCGTCGGAAATCATCAATTATGACTCCAGCACACGTAGCATGACCACGGTATGTCTACGAAAGAATAGACATACTAACAGCAAGAATAGACAAGTCAGTTCAGTTTGTCTATTCTTCCTGTCAGTATGTCTATTCTTCCGTAGACATAGCGTGGTCATGCTACGCGTGCTGCATGGTTCTAACGCTCTTACGCTCTTAACGCTCGAAGAAAGGGATTTTGTCTACAGACCCAGTTATACGCGCGGAACGTGCCTATGTAGTCTACTCAACATTGTAAGGTGTAAGTAATTTACGCCTGAGTTATGGTTATAATTTGTCAGAAATGCCCTCAGAGTCCAGTGAGATTTCCTATTATATTATTTATAATCTTCATTTAAACATTAGCATCGTACATTAATCAGCTGTTTCCAACTTACGATTCTAAATGTCACTTTTATTCATTTGTTGGTAAAATCAAAGGTTGGTTCAAAAGTTGGTAAAATTAAAGGTTGTTGGTAAAATCATATGAACATTCCTTAGAAGACTTCATTGATTATTCTGTCCTCTCTTACATTAGTCAAACATAAGTCATACATCATATTATTTTAATAGACATAACAGTTCGTTACAAGTCAGAAGGCCGAAAGTCGAACAGCCAGTCTGGTATCCAGCTCTTGGATTGTGGAGGTGATGATGAAAATTAAGACATAATATGGGCAGTGGTGGAATGGTGGAACCATGGAGAAACTGGGTTACGAAATAATAATTCAAATATTATAATGATATCTGCTAACTAATGATTAATACAATATTATAAATTTCACGGTACGGGCAACTTTCACGTGGACTAGTGACACTGCTGTCAGTTCCTATCCTGCGCAATAATGTAGCAATACTGGCAACACCAACGCGGCAACGCCATGGACCGTTGAATTAATTATATTGTTCATTTCTAGCAGGGTGCCTATGTAAAGAATACCTACACACGAGCCCATAGACATGCGACACAGGCCTATGTGAATGTCGTTCGCAAATTTTCCTTATTAAGCAAATGAGTACGATCTTGATCTTCGAAGGATAAAGATTGCTTCGGAACCGAATTAGACAAACTCTAAAGTCTTTTTATTTAAAAAAGGTACTCCTGCTCCGGCGCGTCCCTGTGCAAAACGCAGCGCTAGCCGTTTTTACCCGACTGCGCCAGAAGGAGGGTTATGTTTTTCGGGTGTATGTATGTATGTATTTTGTTCAGTTTCTCGGACCTAAATACTCTATATCTAAAAGAAATATCAACAAATAAAAAATAGATTAAATTTCTGCATATTCTTGACTCCAAAATGGTAGATCTGATTTTTGTTTACGAAGTATACAGCAAGTCAAATCTCAGGATCTACTGGCTCGAATTGAAAAAATCTTTTTGTGTTGGATAGTCCATTTACCGAGGAAGGCTATAGGCCCATGCGAAGCCGGGTCGGGTCGCTAGTGAGAAATAATTATTGAAAACATGCATCTCCTCGGCTAGTAACCATTAATTCGATTTTTTACTAACACTAATGGATAGGCAATTTATTAATGAACATTTTGGTAGATTTTTTTTTCCAAAATCCCAAAATGTGATTTTGTAAAGATTTAATTCTAAAATCTGAGCGTATTCGCTACTGTATTTCTTGCGCGGCGAAGCGGGAACGAATGCTCAAGGTTATTTGCTCAGGGTACCGCCTTATGCCTTAACTATCATCATCAAAACCATTTCTTTGTGGTTGATCCGTTGTTTAAGGGCTCTTACACACGAGCGGCATGTTGCCAACAGCAGAGGTAACTGCAGCCGTCGACATGTCAACAAACGACGACGACGACGACGACTACGGCTGCCGCTGATCTTTTAAGTTGGAATGTCGACGACTGCCGCTGATTCGTCGACGGCTGCCGCTGACGTGTGTCGACGGCTGCAGTGCACGGCAGAGGTTCTGCCGTTGGCAAGATGCCGCTCGCGTGTGCCCTATTGTCATAGTTGCATAGTTGTCATAGTTGCAGGTAACTATTTAATATCATTGACTTGATTTTCGCTCTATTTTAGGTAAGAAGGAGATGAATGTTTATTGAGTTATTGGCAATAGTACCTACTTAATTGGTGAGCCTCTAATATTTCGGCAGGTAAGCATAGTCATGAGCTGAAAACTTACTACTCCAAGAATGAGAAAGTATCTACCATTAGAAATAATAATAATGAAGCTATAGGCATACGCGCTCGGGGTTATCACATAGGGAGTGCTTTTGTAGATACATACTGTTCTAATAAGTATAGTTATAATGCATTTATAATATCATGTGTGTGTACACAGGAAGAGCTCCGGTTACCACACCGCGCACCGCCACGGTGATAATGATAACTAATAAATTATTTAAATACATACCATTGCGTGCGTTTGAACAAACTCTCGTTATATACAAAAATTAAGGTGTAAAAAAACTTAAAAAAAAAAGGGAACCGCCTTCAAAAATAATCTAAAAAGTGATAAATAACTTTAGCATAGAACACACATGACTTTATTTCTCTTCTTTCGTTCTCTTTTTTCAAATAAGTTTTTATTTTCCACTTTTTTGTGCCTCCTTATCACCCAAATCCATTAAGGAACGGCAACACAGTTAAAACAGACATTGAAGGTGCTACAAAGAAAGAAACGAAAACGTCTTCTCGGTTTTTGTTGTTTTTTTTCAAAATGTGCTAAATAAATTTCTGTTTGTTGCATACTAAAACCTTCTCCAGAATGTAAAAAAACACTTTTCTGAAAACCGCATCAAAATCGGTTCAGCCAAACGGAAGATAATCGCGGACAAACATATATACATACATACGTACATGTACATACATATTTACATACATACATACAAACATACGGGTCGAACTGAGAACCTCCTTTTTTTTTGAAGTCGGTTAAAAATTGCTCTATGTTCAGTTTTAGCGGTGGGCTGCCGAAGCGAAGTTGACCCAATGTGAATTGGGTCAACTTCGCTCGGGTAGGCCAAAAAGCTAAGTACAGTACGGTCAACGTAACTTGGCGCGTCTGAAGTTAGCCGATTAGCTGCGCAGTAGACAATTTCGTTCCTAAAAGTTCCATTGCGCAGCCAAACAGCTAACTTCAGACGCGCCAAGTTACGTTGACCGTATTGTATTTTACAAAAGGATTTTACTTAGCCGACCACGTTAAAAGAAAGAGTTTTTTTTATTTCTTCTCCGATGTCATTCTTTCTAGTTCTACTAATTAAGTATTCTGTGGTTCTACTAAGCGTTCTTGAGAACTTGAGTTCTCTCTAAAAACTTGGATGCTTATCCAACGCAGAAAAGGATGGAAGTATTATTTCCTAGCAGAGGTAGTATAATATTTACATAGGTATATGATACGTTATGACACAACTCTTATGTAGGTACTTACAATATAGGTTGTGCGACTGGTGCAAGTTCCATTAACGAGCATAGTAAAAAACATCACATTGGCATGACTGCCAAAAAAATATTACTACATACGTCCCAAATCATTCAATGGAGAAGGCAACCGACGATTTGTCCGTCGACGTATGAATACGAGTGCAAGTGTAATCGACATTGTCGTTACATGACAATACGCGAGTGTGAATTCCATCGTAATCGGATGTGGCGGTACAAAGCGGACGCGCGTCCGTTGTCGTCCGGCGAGGCCGGACACCGGGCCGATGCCGAGATACAGACCGCTCCCGCATCCGGCATCCCGTTTGACAATGTGACCTTTGTTTGCGGAATGAACCGCCTTCGGAGTGTGACGCACGGCCGGCCATAGCTAAACGTATGCAGGTTTGGAGATGAATCGGTCAGCGACCTGCCTCAACGGATTCTGAGACAAGTGTTGCGATTTCTTCTGGGAATATAAAAGTCAACGTCTCAACTACAACTGTACGGGTAGGTACTTACTTATTGCCAGGACGGTAGAAATCTTCAAAATGTTTAAGAAATGTTTCCAAAATGTTACCTACTTAAGAGCTCAACTGTCTAATTAGCAGACACAATAGTTAAACAATTGACGCGAATCTCCTGGAGATTTCGTTATAGATAAGAGTTCATTAAGATTCAATAACATATCATACGACACGGTTGGCGCAGTGGTTGAGCGATCGACTGCTGCGCAGCGTGTTGCGGGTTCGATTCCCGCCCAGGATAAATATTTGTGTGATGAGCACTTGTGTTTGCCTTGTAGGTATCTGGGTGTTGTTTATCTATATATGTATGTATTTAAAATGTATTTGTGTATGTATATCAGCTGTCTGACACTCATAGTACAGGGTCTCCCTAGTTTGGGGTCAGATGGCCGTGTGTGAAATGTCCCCACATATTATTATTATTATACCATCCAGGTAGGTAGGTAGGTAGGTATCTACTTATAGACCTTTTCAGCAACGTCTTCCTAACAATTCTGAACACTCATGAAAGTCAAAAATACATAATTAAGTAAGTACATAACATTCTTCTGCGACTTCTCGCTTCAAATAACTAACAGAAATGCTATTATCGATCTCCATCGTGCTGAAGTTGAAAAACACGCAGAGTTCGCGTGACGCATTCTCTGTTCATTCATACGTCGGCCTACGCTACAGAGGGCTCCACCCCAACCCCTCCTCTAGTCTTTCAATGATTTGTATGGGTTACGTAAACTCCTTTACTGCTTTAGTTTCGTTAACATAATGTATAAAGCAAGCCTGCGTGCTACACTGGTTCATTCAGCACTATTGTTACGTGACCATTTTTAACCGACTTCAAAAAAAAGGAGGTTCTCAGTTCGACTCGTATGTTTGTATGTATGTATGTAGGTATGTATGTATGTTTGTCCGCGATTATTTCCCGTTTGGCTGAACCAATTTTGATATGGTTTTCAGAAAAGTGTTTGTTATATTTTGGAGAAGGTTTTAGTACACAACAAACCGAAATTTTATAAGCGCTTTTTGAAAAAACAACAAAAACAGAGAAGACGTTTTCTTTTCTTCTATCTTTCCATCTTTGAAGGACTTTCAATCTCTGTTTTAACTGTGTTGCCGTTTCTTAATGGATTTGGGTGATAAGGAGACACTAAAAAGTGGAAAATAAAAAAATTTTTGAAAAAAGAGAACCGCCTTCAAAAACTAAAAAGTGATAAATTACTTTAGCACAGAACACACATGAATAGTTTCGGAAGTCGGTGGCAATACAAAACAACAAACAGAACAAAGCCACCGACTTCCGAAACTAAAGCCATGTGTGTTCTGTGCAACCGAGTTAGGAACAAAGACATTAATAAGTAAGTATATAGGTATATTTTTTATCGTAGCAAACGAAGTAATTGTCAAGGCGAATACAGCCACCTAAAACTAACAAAAATATTCCGAAGTCAATCGTTGAGGGATTTCCAAGTACACCTCCTGAATAAGATTATGCAAATGTCCCTGAATACACAACTAATCTATCCTTCTCAGCCTACGTAGTGAATGGAGGAATAGTGTGAGGCAAACGGGGGTGGGGACCTGCCCCCCGTTCTCCTAGTTGAGACCTAACTCATGGTAATCCGACGCTCTTTCATAATCATAGCCTGAGCACTGAGTGTAACGTAATACCAACTCTGTTCACCCAACTCATGAGGTAACAGCTAATACATGTTTAATGATCTGTTTGTGCTTGCTACATTATACATAACATTCAAGTAACATCGGTGCATTTCAAATTATTTTGAATTTGTTGAAAACGTTCGCAATCATTCTGAGTGACGTGATAGACTCCATTGATGTATGTTGCCCGCGTATTGATTTATAATCTTAGGTAGTCGGTCCGACATGAGAAACTATTCAATGTCGTACTCCCATCGTATTGTTCGAAAGTACGAAACTTATGTCATTTTATTGGTGTAAGTACTGTAAGTGATTTGTTACAGAAGCGATTGTGACGATAAAGTTCTGGTAATAATGTTGTGTCATTAGAACAAGCAGTAGAAGTACGGGTAGCCACAGTAATGACAGTGGTCTACAATCTAATTAATTCTGCGTGTAAGTCTAGAAACTGTTCGTGTTGGCGCAATTGAATCGGCTTGTCGCAAGCCCCTTGTTTGACACAATAGCATAATAGCAAAGATTAAATTAAAAGAGTTGGAGACGTGTCGTGTAATGTAACTAAAATGGTTTTATTAAAACCTCACCTATCGCGCTCTTTAACATCACCTTCGAACCCACATAATTATATAGATAGACCTAGATAACGCAAGAGCAACTACTTCGCGTGCCTAGTTTCGTGCCTAGCTTACGTACAAAAATCGTAAGTAAAAAAATAAAGTAAACGTTTCCTTCCATCGGTAAGTCATTTTGTGATTAATATTATGCGTAATTAATTTAAAAACAATTATTTTTAATCTAATACCCTCAGTAATACCTGGTAATACTAAATTTAAGAAAAACAAAACATTGTGACCTCATAATAGGTAGTCAAAAAATGGCACGCTTGGTTTTTATACAGATCGTGATACTTGCGTTATCTAGGGTATATCTATATCTGTGTTCATACCCAAAAGCTACATTGAAATTATAAACATCAGGGACATTAAAATTTTGACAAAAATCGTCAATAATCACAAATTAAAACCAGTTTTACATTTTTAATTATAAATAGGTGATTTTTTTGTTATTTCTGTAAATGGAAAAGTAATTGGAACGAGCGATGTTGACATACATGAAAGATGATTCTGCAAAAGTATTTCCATTCAACTGTTGAGAGTCGTATTCAAGAACATCATTGATTTGATTGATTGACCTCATCAATTAAGTGTTATGATCGATTGATTAATCGTATTTATAACTCACAAATTGGTACTTTGTTGCCAAGTTGATTATCATTACGGCGCCAAGATATTGTATTAAAACAATACTTTAAAGTTCCTTTTTAAATGTTCTTTGAGAATTCGGGGATGAGCTACTATTTTTAACCGACTTCATAAAAAAGGAGGTTCTCATTTCGACCCGTATGTTTGTATGTATGTATGCATGTTTGTTCGCGATTATCTCCTGTTTGGCTTAACCGATTTTGATGCGGTTTTCAGAAAAGTGTTTATTACATTCTGGAGAAGGTTTTAGTATACAGCAAATAGACATTTATTCAGCGCTTTTTGAAAAAGTCAACCAAATCCAAAAACGTATATATAAAAGACGTTTTCGTTTCTTCCATCTTTGGGGGACTTTCAATTAATTTTTTAACTGTTGTAGCAAATCTACTTAATTCTATAAAATAAAAAATAAAACTAAGTAGACATGTAAAATTTAATAGCTTTTCGAGAAATGGAGTGGCTATAAAAAAACACAGATAATATAAAGACTAACCTAAACCGTCGTCGTCGCGTCGCAGGGCTGGAGCCTAGGCGACGCTGCCTTAACACAGTAAGGCAGCGTCGCCTAGGCTCCAGCCCGGCCGGCAATCAGGATCGGACGGAAGAAAGACTGGCGCGGTCAGCTCCAAGCTCTGGGATGGAGGTCCCCAGGCGGTCCTAACAGTAGGACCCGCCCTGGGAGCAGCAGTCACGCGTCAGCTCGACGGCTCGTCTTAGGACTGTTACCGACTCTCTGTTATGGACTGGTAGACTTTTAAGATACGGAGACGTGTTGCTAGTTAGAAACCAAATCTAGACTGACTCGTTATTTGTCAGATTGCCTTACATAGTGGGCTTCTTCCGAATTTTCAATTTTTTTTCTAAATATGATTTTTCTTCTGGAATGTCTGTTTCGTCATATAGAAGGAGTATTGGGAATTCAGTCAAAACCAGCCAGGCATAAATTTCAGCAAACCAGCCAGGTTTTAAATGTAGCCTGTCAATTATTTCAGACCTTTATAAAATCACGAGTGCGTAAATGATTTTTTAAAACATCAGATACATTAGCAAGTAGCAAGTATTTTTGTAGAAAATACATTCATACACACGTATAAAATACAATACGATATTAATAAAGAGAATTTAAGTTACATAAGCCAAAAAAACTAATTAAGAAGAATAACTGACAATTGTCAGTTATCTTCTCAACATTATCATCTTGATACATGCAATGCTCAAAATAAACTATGTCACATTCAAATGAAGTGTCCTATCTGTAGTTAAAATGATCTCGCGCCCACAGTAAGTACGAGCCTACGCTACTACGTCCGTCTGAGCTCAAGAGGAGCCGGGGGACGTGGGCGCTGCGTAGGCGGCATGTAGGCGAATCGGCAGCTATATAGGTACTTATAATAAAATGTTATTCGCATTTGGGCAATTAATGTGCGACGCGATAGGGCTCTGACGTCATCACACTTTTAAATATGGACGTCGATGAACGTATTGTTGGGAAAAGAGTTTTGACTTTGGTTTCGAATGAAGCCATGTATGAAAATTGATATCGAAAACAATTGAAAAGCGATGTCGCTAGGTTTTGGAATCCGATTAAATGTCTGGCTAGAGGTCTAGAGGGGATAATATTGAATGCTAGACGGGGAAATTATAAAAAGGCCAGTTGCCAAATATTTTTTAAGAGAAAGATCATCATTCCTTCGTGCCTACCACTATTTCCATCCACGGGAACTCGCGATTCAAGAACGAATTGCATTTCATCAATTCGTTCATGAATCGCGAGTTGCATAGATTGTGAGCAATAATGAATAGAATGGGATAAAATATAACAAAGTTTTATTTGCTTAATTTTTATTTACTTAAATAAAAATCATTAATGATGAATGTGATTAAGTAAGTAATTAGCCTCCGATAGTGATCTAAAATTTTATTAATTATGGAAAATAAGGCAATTTCATAATGAGTAACTAGGTCTGACATGACACAATAGGTTATGCCTCCTACACACAACGTTTTTAACTAAGTAAACACCTAAGGTTCGACTTTTAATTATCAGTAACATGACAGTTCAAAGAATAATAATGATACCATACTAAAACAATTAGTGTTGAAATAGTGAATGAGATTATGCACAAAGAACGAATGATAAAAATGGTTTAATTTAAATAAAAATTTAAATGTTCTTATAGAAGATGTGGAATATAAGAACAATTAATAATTGTTAATAAAAGTAATTTCCTTTCTTTTTCTTCTAATAGAAACCAAATAAAAATTATATTATTTTACTTTTTTTTACTTTTGTCGTTTAAATAGTGTAAAGATATAAGATGGGTGTGATGTTTGTGTATAGATTTTTAATAGTGTACATATCGTTTTTTTAAGAAAAGTTATGAAATTTCATACAAAATGTTTGCATCTATGTAGTGTGTACGTGTGTGTGTGTGTGTGTGTGTGTGTGTGTGTGTGTGTGTGTGTGTGTGTGTGTGTATTGTTTAAGTTCAATTTCGTTCATACTTACGCCACCTCAACCTTTTTTTGTCAATTTCTGGTCTTCAACAGTCAAGTTGTTGAATAGAATTAAAAGTCGAAATATACATAGAAAGTTTTCCTTTAGAGTTTATGTCTGTTGAAATACCTAAGACGTTATGGTACGTTAAAAACTGTTAATGTTTTTAAACAGGAACAACAACTCCTAAACATTTTAATACTGTACAACTACCTACCTACTACCTACTTAATATAATTTGTCTTATCGTGATATTTCTTCACCTCCTTTGATTGACTTGAAGAGGATGCCTAAGGTGTTAGGTCCACCTCTTTGTTACATAGAGTCAATGATATTCTAATATAATATCATAGCATAGAGTTTAAACAACAAATAAATAAGCAATAACAGGATTTTATGATAATGATAGGGAGAGTCTGAGTTTGCATAAGTAGCTGATAAACTAAGATGGTCGATTTCCATCTTGTTTAAATATCACGTTTGTAAAATGTCGAGATTTAAAATTCTTGTACGCAGAGACTTGTTCCCATTTTCAACAAGTAGAATAACATACATAGATTATCACTGTACGACGAATCAATTTATTCTCAAACTTACGATTACAACAGATGATTTTCCATTTTCTCGCGTAACGTGTCGCTCAATGAAAAGTCATAGCGTGCTGTGGCGGCCCGAGTTCGGGGTTTCGTTCGGTTGCCGCCGGAGTGGGTCGGGCGTACTCGTGTTAGATCGGCCACGGTCGGGCGCGCTCGGCTGCGCGTGCGTCGCTCTCGGCCCTGCAGGAAACAGGAAGTGGACTAACCGCGGGCTTCCGCTCCCATTCGCGCCGCTCGCCGACCCGCCGGACGCACACTGTTTCATTCACAACTCTTGTATTTTGTGCCGTTGAAGTAATATTATCTAGTTGCGAGTAAAATGTTGTGAGCTTTAAATTACATACCGTGCTATCCGGAAACCTGAGCGTAACATGAGAATGTTTACGAAACTATCACCGGCTAGGCTTACACCGAATTATAGGTATACATATTGTAATTGTAAGTATTATTGAAACTGTATTCTTACACTTATTACCATTGAGTTATTATTACTACGTAGTAATATTAGTTCAATGCTTATTATACGAAAATAAATTATGTGGTAGGTACTTGTAAAGTGAATGAATATCCAATAGCATCGGCAACCATTAATGTTGACTTAATCTCTGTCTCTATTATTTATGAATGATGGTGGCAATCTAATTGAACAGATAATACCTAATAGTCATTTGACTACTGCTCACGAGTGGCTTACTGATCATGTACACGTAAAAGTAACAGATTCCATTTTTACACAATATATATTTTTTTCTTTTTTAACTTTTCCCCACACTAGGAATTACTCCTGTGTCGTGGGTGCGTTTACAAACATATAAATTCATACACAAACAGCCAGACCCGAAACAATTATCTGTAGGCCATACAATTATTAGTTCCGTGCGGGAATCGAACCCGCGACACGCAGCGCAGCAGTCGATCACTCAACTACTGCGCCAAACGTGTCGTCAAAACTAAAATAAACTAAGTATTCTATTTAGTATTATTCCGGCACGTTAGTTATTTCGGTATAGGAATTTCCGAACATCGTTCAGAATTTAACGCTTGTACTTTTCATTAAATGTTGTCTAGCTGCAGCTTACCTCGTTATTATTCTAAGGCTTACCTATTCAATCAAAATAAAAAAAACCGGACAAGTGCGAGTCGGACTCGCTCACTGAGGGTTCCGTACAAATTTGAAAGTACATAACATTATCCATACTAAAATGCGAAAGTAACTCTGTCTGTTACGCTTCCACGATGAAACGGCTGAACCGATTGTGATGAAATTTGGTATGAAAATTGCTTGAACCCTGGGAAAGCACATAGGGTACTTTTTAATCCAGGACTTCGTCTGCATCCGCGATAACCGACATTCAGATGGACTAAATCGCGGACAAAAGCTCGTTATAAATAAAGAAGTTTTTTTTTATGATTTAATTACAAATGTATAGTTTTCAGACTTTTCCCTGTATTTATAGTATAAGACGATATTACTTGCTAAATTTCATAGTTCTAGGTCAACGGAAAGTACCCTATAAATAATTCCGTTGAGAGTGTCAAAATGTACGTTTTTTGCGACATAAACGGCCGTATCTTTTTCACGTTAACTTAGAAGTTTGAACTTTTCACAGCTTCAAGGGACCGTGGGCCTAAGTATATGGTTCTAATTTCAACTCGATACCTCTATGTGTTCATGAGATAAAGAGTCTTGACAGACAGACGGACAGACAGACGGACAACAAAGTGATCTTATAAGGGTTCCGTTTTTTTCTTTTGAGGTACGGAACCCTAAAAACAAAATCTACACCCAAGTATCGGTACTTTTTGACCGTTAAACGATACAAAAGACAGCTCCCAAAACGCCTAGGGCACCGCCATGGCCATCACGTGAATTTACCCTCCAGTTTGTTAAACGACAAATGCATATCACATATTGTCAATCGCGCGTTAGCTACTGTGTTTTTTATTTTAACCGACTTCAAAAAAAAAGGAGGTTCTCAGTTCGACGAGTATGTTTGTATGTATGTATGTTTGTCCGCGATTATCTCCAGTTTGACTGAACCGATTTTGATACCGTTTTCAGAAAAGTGTTTGTTACATTCTGGAGAAGGTTTTAGTATACAACAAACAGTAATTTACTTAGCGCTTTTTGAAAAAAAACAACAAAACCCGAGAAGACGTTTTCGTTTCTTCCATCTTTCCATCTTTGGAGGAATTTCAATCTCTGTTTTAACTGTGTTTCTTAATGGATTTGGGTGATAACGAGGCACTAAAAAGTGTAGTTAAGTAGTTAGTTTCGAAAGTCGGTGGCTTTGTTCTGTTTGTTGTTTGGTATTGCCACCGACTTCCGAAACTAAATACATGTGTGTTCTGTGCTAAAGTTATTTATCACTTTTTAGTTTTTTGAAGACAGTTCTCTTTTTCAAAAAAGTTTTTATTTTTTGTCTGAATTAATTAATTAACACATTAATATTGCGTTGATTATCGTTCGATTTTTCAAAGGTTTGTCATTGAGTTTCTAGCTCGGTAAAGATACCGTGTTCGTTTTAAGTGCTCATAAGGAAACAACAGGAAAGGAATCAGTAGTAAGCCTTGGACCTGCAGGTATGGGTGCAAACGGTGAAAGTTTCCACAACATGACTACTTTGGACAATATTTTGCTAGTAACAAAGGTCTTATAAATGCATTGAACCCTGCTGTAGCTACGTAACCCAAAACAGTGACGCAGTGTATAGGATGACGTCAAACTTTAGGCCCAGACACGATCGATTACAGACCAGTCGACTCTTTCGTCATTGGTGCATTAGGTGCTAGGCGAGGGCATTACATGAATACACTAAAATATTATCTTTTGCGTCACTGACGCAACTTTTACCGAGCTTAGAGGGTGGTCATCGTTAAATATATGGATATTCGAATTTTGATCTTCAGGATTCAAGTTTTCGCTGATTTCGCACTGTTTTAAAGCGTTACCTGTTGTTTTAAATTACCAATATTGTGAATATTAAAAGTGAAGAGACAAATTCTGTCATTTAGTAATCATCACACAGTTCACAGCTCGTTAGAATATTTCCATGCAAGTACCTAATAAGCTATATTAGTTCACAATGTTTAGAAACGCATTTTTCATCTGACCAAAATCAATATCAAACTTTATCCCAGTCCCAGGCGACGTCTAAGAATAAAACCCAAATTTTTAGCACGTACTTCATGTCAGAAATCTAATCTAGAAACTCGAGTTTTATTTACTGTGATGAAGTTATGCCTGACGTCACTGCGGGGGAGGGGGTAATTAACGAGATAAGGGTGAGGTTACTGGGGGCTGCGGGGCTGTTACATGACATCTCAATGAACGGACGGGTATACTCCTGTTACGTCATCATAAAATACCCAACCTAGATTTACCACCACTAGCTTATCTAAAAGTTCCTATTTCCAGGGATTAAAGCTTCAGTTCGCTTGAAATTCAGTTCCACAACTACAATGTTATTTTGTTTCATGAATGACGTGCTCGGTTGAGCGACTCTCGAGTTGTTCGGAAGGATAAATATTTTGTTTTCATGCACGTTTTTATTAGATTTTAGAATTCAATTAAACTCAATTTAGTTTCAAGGCGCTGTTTTAAGGTATTTTACTTTTATTATGACAGTAAATAACGCTCCTACATAGGCTACATAGTTCTCCCGACAGTAGGTAATTCCGTTTCGGGTAAGTAACATAAAATTATGACATACCCTCCAAATGCCTTAATTCGCAAGTTTTTTAGCTTTAACTGCAGCGGGCTCTACCTTAATTTTACTTATACAGAGTCCCGTAACCAAGCGACAAATGGTATTGAGTGGTTGCATTCGTATACACAATATAGATAAATACAGAAGTTCCTATTGATAACATTATGATACAACACTACACTGTTTGACACTAGTTTTCACAGGACGGGATTTAAAAAACGAATGCTTTTCGTCTTATCTAGGTATCCATAACAAAAAGCTTGTGGAAAAACATTGCGAAGAAAAATTTCTCCAAATTATTTTCGGCTTTCGCACTTTTAACCTTATTTTGATCTTACATTGATAAAAAAAAGGCTGTACCATGAAGACGAACACTATCGATTTCCATTTCTTTAAGGAATGGAAAATCTCTCGACTACTTTTATTTCCGCGAGTCCTAAAGACGAAAACGTAGTTCATAGTCTCTGGATCGATGAAAGTGCTTCCCTATGCGTTTTTGAGAGTCGAGAGTCGGTGAGATTAATACAACCTTCTGCACTGCCCTATTTTGTGTCTACCCATTAATGGCGACGGAAACATCAATGAATGAACCCCCAACTTCATTCTTATTTTACTTCCGCTATCCGTCCTTGTCACCCGATGGACGAAACCTAAAGCCAGACAGAGATAGAGAATAGCTTCTTACATGCTTCTTACACAAAGTGCAATGGAAACAATTTTATTGACTGTGAAAGCGGTGCCCATGCCGCCAATGTTTGCTAGCTACCGTGCAAACAAATAATTTTGTAACATTTTATTTGAGAATTATTGTGTATTTCCTATCTATCGATTGACCAGGATTTGAATGCCGGAATAATAATTGTGGGTGGAGTATCTAGCTGACCTGACCCAGTTTCTGCAGGTCAGGGTCGAGTTGTAACGTCAGCTACCTACGTCATAGATGCGAGGGGTCCAACTTTACGGGAACCAATCACGTTGCTCGAGCTACAGGGCAAGGCATTTCTATCCTGCTGTCAGTAGTGCTGAAATAAATTGGAATAAGTTTACTGTGGTATAGATTGCAAGGGCAGAACGCAAGGATAAACTGTACCTAAGTAGTGGAACTACTAATCTACTTTAACACCACAACATAGTTACATGATAAAGCACTACCTTCATAACGGCGATGCAGGAAGGTAGGTATCTATATCTACGTCACATCCGCACGTGTCATATTAATTGGAATTTGTAATTTGAAACAGCACAAAGGGCAGTTCCGAATAGAGCGTAGATTAAAACCGTAGTCCTCAATGCGATTTTGTGTCAATCGTATCGTATCACATGCCAATATTACTAAGCTGCTTTATCTGCTGTTTCAAACTAGCACTTCCATTAGTAGGGGATTATACTTATGTGATGGCACAGCTAACATTATAGGTACTATTTCCCTTTACTAAATGTGGTTTAACGATAGTCATGGTTTTATTCAGTCTAATGTTTGTGAGTTACATCATCAATTAAAACATATGGGTTGGCCATCATCTTTTTTGGGGTGTCGTCAAAGATGAGACAATAAAATTCAAAATCAGAGCATCAGCATCATCAATTTCGATTCGCCATAGTGTACCGTTTCCAGTTCGTTTCCGAAGCATGACTAAACTCATCGCGACTACTGTTCGCTAAGCAGTCGCTTAGCGAACAGTAGTCAAAAACAAGATGCTATAAACAAGATGAAGGTAATTTTAATAGTCACAGCAACATAGATCTATCAGTGGGCATGATCTCTAATTGTTTAGGTATATATACATACCTGAAGGGTCTAGATGTATACAAGAACACGTACTGTCTTCTATTGCAGCAATGAAGAAGAAGACATACTTAGAGAGAATTGCTTTCGATACAAAGTACGGACCTGTTGTTATATGTTATAGGTTTTATTTTACTGAAACTTTGAAATAAGTACCTAATTTAAAGAAACCGGACCGGGGACTTCGTGTTTAAATTTCGGGGAAAAGCACGTTAACGTATTATCAATGTCATGTATTTTTTCTAAAATTGAATACTTATTTGTTTTGTGTATGGAGCAGCTTGTATTATTTTTGTACGCAAAGCTTTTCGTGATCAAATATGGCGTGATGTGAGGCACGCACAATCGGCACAATACAGTGAATACAGCCTACGTCCATCTGAAAGTAAGCTTTAACAAAACTGTTTTGGCAAATTCCAGTTATCGTGCCCACGTGTTTTCTTTTTATGGTCTGCCTACAATGTTATTTATATTTAGATTTCTGTTAAGGAGAATTTTGATGGTCGGTATCACAATCTCCAGTACCTACCTGGGTATTTAAGTATAATTAAATATTATTTCGAATAATTTATTTTTCACACCACCTGCTCGACAATGTCAAATTATGTCATGCAAACCTAACCTAAAGTAAGTCATTTAAGACCTGAGGTCTAGCAATATATTGTACTGAATCTCATTATGACCCGCTGGTCATTAATATGATTTGAATTTGGAACATAAACTAGAACTCGCATACGAACATTCACCATTAAGATCTGCCTCAGATTATGAAACAAAAGGCAGATAGACCGCGCGGAACACTGAGAGTAAAGTCACAAAAACAAATACAATTTCAAAAGCGAATACTTGAATCGCGCTTCGTGCTGTACTGACACGAGTCAGTATAGCACGACGCCGCATCGCTAAAAAAAACAAATGAAAATACAAACACAAATTCAAAAGCGAATACAATCACGTGATTGTAGGTATTCGCTTTTACATTAGTATTTGCTTTTTTGCCACCTTAAAAATAAAAGAAAAATAGGGCACAAATTAAATAGAGGCGTGAATCTCAGATTAATAAACAAAAGGCAGATAGACCGGTCGGAACACTGAGAGTGAAGCCAAAAAAGCAAATACAAATTCAAAAGCAAATCCTTTCCTACAATCTCGTGATTGTATTTGCTTTTTTGGATTCACTCTCAATGTTCCGCGCTGTATATCTCCCTTTGTTTCATAATCTGAGGCGCGAATACTGAAAATTGCTTTGCTTTGTTATGTACAACAAATTACTTATCAGCAAATTGTCACAAAAATATCGAGTGACAATAGTGATTTGACTCCGGAGTACATTAATTCCGAATTTAAGCCATTGGTATTAGTACCAACAATCTACTCTTAATAAATTCTAGTACTATTGTTTTTATTGTCTCATATATGGTGTGAAAAGTAGAGTATGCTCCTCGAGGATAAAGGTGCCTTCGTCTTGGGCGACCTTGAATCCCATGCTGCAATCAGGATTCTTATCTTAACTCCCTCGCTTTACTCGGGAGTTAACTCTAAACTCCCTCACTCCGCTCAGGAGTTAACGCTAGAATCCTTCGTTTTGCTCGGGATTCAATACGGCGCCCGCTACATAAGACACTACTTTATCCCCTTGATGCATAATCTACTATAAAACTCTTTCGCGTCTTTTTTTCTCAAATGTCTAACAGTTCTGCCTTCACAGTTTGACACGTCACTTCTCTATTTTAAAGACGTAAAAAATTAATCTTTTATGAAAGGAAACATTAAGAAGGAAATAATAATTGATGCGAGCAGGGAACATGCGTATCCGGTGACGGCCGGAAGTAGCACCATACGCCTCGCTCCGGAAGTGACGCGCCCCTTTCTTTCGCTCCTTGAATCATGTGCAAGCGCACTTCATTCATACAGCGTGGGAGAGTTACGACGGAACTAACCGTAACTTCTAATTCATGAATGAAAATAAAACGATAATTTACAAAGGTATGCGGGTTTTTGAATAAAATAAAGTGTATAAAACTATTTCTCATTTGGTCGGTTAATGCAGTGTTCACTGAATGAAGCCGAGGGGGAGGGTATTTTTATATACAGACCAACTGCGAGTTTCTTGTACTATTTTTAATGCTGTGTTATCTAAATGCACGGATCTTGAAAGATATTTTGGTTCAAAGTATTGCAAAATATTATTGGCTTAAATAAAATGCAATGTGAAACTGCAATACAAGTCTGCTTATTATGGGGGACCCTTATATATTTATGTAAGTATCTAATATTATAAGAAAACACTTGAAAGTGAATTAAAGTAACTAGGTAGTAATCATAACCTGCCCAGTTTCTAAATTGAAACTAAATTAAATTGAGCGATATGAAAATCGATACCTAATATCTGTATTTTTTTTTGTTCACTGACAACGTCATGCCAAAGGAACTATTAGTTAATCTGTGGCCATACACTCGCAGCACGCGGAGACCTATCAATAATAATCTAAGGCCATACAATATTGTGGAATGTTTCAAAATGATTTTAAATCAATTTCCTATTTAATGTCATCTGTCAAAAAATAGAAAGACGGCCGGCATTACAGAGTGGTAATAAAGCATTTTTCTTTATTTAAATTCGTCAGAACCAGTAATAATCAAGGAGGTCAATAAATAAATAGTTTCATATTGATAGTGACTGATTTATGTTTTTAAATGGCACGTCTCCATAATTAATGGGTCCGGTAGGCTTATTTGGTATTCGTGGCATTAACATTGTGAGTGGTGTAGCTGGACAATCTAGTTTTCCATTACGACTTATCTAAATAATTATAACATAGAGCTTAGTTATATGCACAGGTATGTTTTTGTACGGAACTCGATGAGTACTGGAGCAGACTTTCAATGAGGTTGTAGATTTGTAGTTGTTACCTGCCTGCCTGTCGAGCGATGTGACATAAGCTACGTCATGTCCCAAGTAGTTGAAATAGAATTATTACCTATAGGGGAAAGGTGTACGAGATGATCCGTTGAGGTAAGATGATCCTTTTCAATTACGATTCGACGAAACTGCTAATCCCGTCTAGTGGTTTTCTTCCATAAAATGTAGCCCCCAACATCCTCCCGCAGAGGCGTAGGCGGGGGAATTAGTTTACAATGGAGTTATGAGTGGCGAATGATTTTTGGTTTTATAAATTGTGTGGTATTGATCTAAAATAAGGTTTACTTCAAGCTAAGGTAACTCTTACTGTAGGCAGTTAATTGTAATAACTTTTGTATTTGCGTACTTCAGGAATAACATATTTTGTTTTTTGATGGCGTGGTCAGTGTAGAAAGCTTATAGCATCGTTATCGAAGAAAGATTTAGAAACTTGGGTTTGGGGCAAGATGATTCTTTGAATGGTGTACAAGATGATCCGTGGGGATCGTCTTGCACATACATAATCGATCGATACAGATTATAATTAACTTACTTTATCTAACTTCATCATCATCACCAATCATCCTCATTAACTTACGGACTAATTTATATTAAAAGCTTATACCTACATACATAGCTTACAATTTGGACAAAATAGTCTTTGATTAACATTTATTTTACGTTAACTCCTTTTTATTGATTTTAATCAAAAATAATTAAAAACTTAATATATATATATATTTATATTTCAGCCTGGATTTTCCCACTGCTGGGCAAAGGCCTCTCCACTCTCCTTCCAACTCTCTCTGTTAAGGAAGTACTAAAGTAAATAAAAAAGCTTTTTTATTTTTCGCTTTTTAGTACTTCCTTATCATCCACGTAATTACCAAGATTATTTAGAAGACTTGTTTAGTTTAGGTCTACATGTATAAGAAAAAAATAAATATTTCTATTCTGCGGTTATAACTGAGACACCGTATGATTGATCTCACTGGTAATTATAAAAATAAGTAATTTTGAGACTGAGTATTTAGAAGACTTTTCAGTTTAGGTCTAGATTCAATAAGTGCAAATTGTAAGCAATGTGATTAACTTAAGATTACCACCTCTATAAATAATTGTAAACCCTAACTAGTTGTTGTTGTCATTAAACCCCACGAAAATATAGAACATTCCCTAAATGAGGTCAAGATGATCCCACGAATCAACTTGTCTACCCCCCAGGGATCATCTTGGACACCGGGGTGTACAAGATGATCCTTTGGTAGGGTTTAAAAACAGTTAAAATATTCTAATGAAGAATTAATAAATTCACTAATTTGAGTATACCAATAGCTAGATAAATAAATTTCCCATCAATAAACGCTTTTATATCTTGAATATCCTTATATTATTAACATTCTCCCTTAGGGGGATTATCTCGTACACCCTTCCCCTACGTTGTTAAGAACGATGTTTAGATAAGTACATAAATATATGGATTTTATAGTCACTGGAATCATTCAAGGTACTTTTTTTCTATTTAAATTAAATAATGATATCAATATAAGGAAAATTATTGAAAGTCCTCAACGGACTGTCACTCAAACGGACTGACTGTCAAATCCTATAATTACTTATGTAACTAGTTCTATTTTTGAACCATGTTTTATCAGAATCTTTAAAGAACTGACTGACTGCATGCTGTCCTGCTGAACTATGTCGTAGGCTGAAGGCACTGTTTTATACATAGTTTGGTACTTAAATATTTTCACCTCTTTTCGGATATAAGAGAGGATAATTGAATTGTATTCCACGTTGTATGTTGTGTGATGTAACTTATGATCTCTGGTCCAGAAATCGAAATCTTCCCCAAGTAAATATTTACATGACATCATGCTTTTATTATTATTGTTGTTTTATTATTATTGTTTGTTTTTAATGTAGGTATTTGACTTTTATTTTTGCAATGAATTTATGAATATTTAATGTTTTTTTTTTTTTATAGGCTTGCGTTTGACCGCAACTCACCTGATCTTAAATGATGATGCGGCCTAAGGTGGAGCACGCTTGCCTAGAATAAACCGGTTCACTCGTGCCTTGAAGATACCCAGATTATATGTATCGGGGAATAGAGAGGCGGGCAGTGAATTCCACAGTCTGGCAGTTCGCACAATAAATGTGGAAGTAAAGCGCTTGGTTCGAGACCGTGGAACTTCAACCGTATAGCGGTGACGCTTCGCCGTATCCCTGCTCGTCCGGTGATGGAATGGGGATGGGGGAATTAAGTTGTACAATTCCAAAGCACACTCTCCGAAATGTACCCGATAAAAGACTGATAGGCTGGCAACGGCGCGGCGGTGTTCAAGGCTTTGAAGCTTAGCCTTAACCAGGAAGTCGTTGTCTATGAGCCTCTTGGCACGTCTTTCAATAACTTCCAACGCCTCCAGCTGGTCCTTGGCAGATCCATCCCAGAGGTGCGAACAGTACTCCATGCACGATCGAACTTGTGCTTGGTATAGGTTCAGCATCTGTTCCGACGTTAAGTACTTTCGCACCTTTGCGAGGACTCCTAGCTTTTTGGCAGCTAGTTGGGCCTTTGACTCGATGTATGACCCAAAATTGAGATTCGACGTCAAAGTAACGCCAAGAAGCTCAAGATGGTCGGTGATCGGAACGGATACATTTCGGAAAGCAGGGGCCAGATTGAAAGGCCTCTTCTTGGCAGAGAAAAGATACGCCTGGGTCTTGGCTGCATTAAACTCGACCAGATTGGCATCGCCCCAATCGGAGACTGCCTTGAGAGACAAGTTTAAGCGCTCACAGGGAGTCCATGACTCCCTGTGAGTCCGGATTTCAGCCGCACTGGCACGTGCGCTGGATATGTAACTTTCTACAACTGTGCTGTTATCTGCGTATCCAATGGTACCGGGTTTCAGCAAATCGTTAATATGCAGCAGAAAAAGGGTTGCAGAGAGTACCGAGCCCTGAGGGACCCCGGCATTTATAGCCATTTGATCAGACGAGCAGCCATCAATGACTACTAGTATTGAACGATCTCTCAGGAAATCCGATATCCATACACAGAAACCAGCGGGCAAGCCAAAAGATGAAAGCTTGCTAATTAGGCCATCATGCCATACCCTATCAAAGGCCTTCGAGATGTCCAGGGAGACTGCAAGGGCTTCCCCATATTTCTCGATGGCCTCACTCCAGATGTGAGAGGCGTACGCGAGAAGATCCCCAGTGGACCGAATTCGGCGAAAGCCATATTGACGATCACTGAGGAGGTCATTAGCTTCAAGGTACGCCAGGAGCCCGTTATTAAGGACACGTTCCATTGTCTTGCAGGTAATGGACGTGACCGAGATGGGCCTGTAGTTGGTAGGATCGGCATGACTACCTTTTTTGGGCACGGGCTGCACGTTGGCAAGCTTCCATGACTTCGGCACTAATCAAGACTCGAGAGAGAGCCGAAAGAGGCGTGTCAGCACAGGAGACAATTCAGGTGCACAGGTCCTCAGAACTATAGCAGGAATACCATCTGGTCCACTGGCCTTATTCACATCAAGATTGCATAACGCTTTTCGAACCTCCTTTTGGCGACGGAAATCAGACATCGATGTCGTGCTGCCAGGCAAAGTCGGAGGAGTCGCGTCTCCTGCATCAAGATGCGAAGATTCTGCAAAGAGAGAGGCAAATAGGTTTGCTTTCTCTTCTGCAGTGTGAGCCAGAGTACAATCAGGCTTCAGCAATGGAGGTAGTGAGGGGCGACAGAAGTTCGACTCGACCGATTTAGCTAGGGACCAAAACGCTTTGCAACCCGCAGGGTACGAGGCCAGTTTGTTTCCTATTCGACTAATGTGGTCATGTCGAGCCTTCTGTAAAACCTTCTTGCAAGACTTGGCAGCTCTATTAAAGGCTGTCTTCTTCTGGCGTAAGTCTCTTGCTTTACGGTGACGAGCATCAACCCAGGCTAGGTAGGCCTCATGCTTCTGCGCTTCTGCGCGTCTGCATTGGGAATTAAACCATGGGCGAGCTTTGCCAGACAGAGATACGTCGGAATAAGGTATAAAAAACTCCGTACCTTGACGCAACACTTCCGTCACGGCATCCGCGCATGTAGAGGGGTCGCCAGAAGAAAAACAGACAGGTTGCCAAGGGTAAGACGCGAAAAAACCACTAGCCACTTGGGCTAGGAATGGACGGAGAGTAGACGGATACAGATTTCACCAGACAGTGGTCGGAGCTACCCAGAGGTGAAGAAACCGACACAGAGTATCAGTAGTGAGCAGAAGGTCCAAGCAATAGGCTGTGTGCGTCTCAACATCAGGAACCCTAGTAGCCCCTTGGACCAGTTGGGTGAGTTAACGCTAAGGCAAGCGTTCGCATCTCTCTCCCAGCATGGTCAGTGTCCCGGTTTGGGAACAACCACTCCTTGTGGTGGGCATTGAAATCCCCCAGTAACACTAATTGGGCAGTAGGGTACTTTTGTTGCGCCGCATCGGCCGCCTCACTGAGATAATCTGTGAGTCTGGTCGTCTCCTGGTCTCCGCTGTGCGAACGGTAGACACAGGCATAGAGAATTTTCTCCATACCAGTATCCACCAGAACCCAAAGTACAGAAAACCTACGGTCTTCAAGGTTACGGAGGCGGCGAAAACAGATGTCGTCCCGGGCGTACATGCACACTCCGGCCCGAGCCTTAAAATTGTGTTCCAGGGAGTACCCTGGGTACGATAGGTACGCCGTGTCAGTCGGACATCTGATTTGCGAATTTACATATGCATCATATTTGTTTCTAATTAATTTAATTACATCATGAAAATTATATTAGGCAAATGATTGGTTAATGCTCGAATGTAATGTAATTCGATATGCTGTGCCCTAGCTGGGTCCATAATTGTACTTAATATAAGCTTTTATGTAACATCTCTGAAACACTATGGAATGCAATAAATAAATAAATTATTGGCTACGGCTGGCTGATGAAGCTGGTAAGCTTCACGTGAATATATCTATATGTGCGCGCGATATATCTATATATGTGGGTAACAGCGTATAGGAAGCATCTTTTTGCTTTAATGCCTATTGACCAATGATTTATCCACAAGTTCACAATCCACTTTCAATTCTGGGTCAATTTCATTCTCAATTTTGGGTCGTACATCTAGTCAAAGGCCCAACTAGCTGTCAAAAAGCTAGGAGTTCTCGCAAAGGTGCGAAAGTACTTCACATGCTGAACCTATACCAAGCACAAGTTCGATCGTGCATGGAGTACCGTTAGCACCGTTGGGATGGATCTGCCAAATACCAGCTGGAGGCGTTGGAGGTTATTGAAAGACGTACCAAAAGGCTCATAGACAATGAACATCGCCGCACCGCACCGTTGCCAGTCAATCGGTCTTTTATCGGTACATTTCGAACAGTGTGCTTTGGAATTGCACAGCTTAATTCCTCCATCCCCATTCCATCACCGGACGAGCAGGGATACGGCGAAGCGTCACCGCTATACGGTTGAAGTTCCACGGTCTCGAACTAAGCGCTTTGCTTCCATATTTATTGTGTGGACCGCCAGACTGTAGTATTCACTGCTCGCCTCCCTATTCCCTGATACCTATAATCTGGGTATCTTCAAGGCACGAGTGAACCGGTTTATCCTAGGCAAGCGTGCTCCACCTTAGGCCGCATCATCACTTAAGATCAGGTGAGTTACGGCCAAACGCAAGCCTATAACAATACAAAAAAAACCATAGGTATATGAGGGAGTTTCATCTTGAACACATGCTCTGCCATACTACATTATATACATACTCCGCTATTAATATTTTTAATTGATGATTCAGTCTATTTTCAGTAACGTTTAGTAACCTCTCACCTAACAATCAATGAGTGCTGCAATTTATACTCTTTGTGGTGCCGACATGATGTGGCTGTTATGAATCATGTGCTTCGAATCACCGGGTTTCCAAGCATAAATCCTACTTTACTATATCCTACAAAAGTGCTTACTTACATCATCATTATCAGCCGGAAGACGTCCACTGTTCTCCCACATATTAGAGGGGGGGGGGGGATCTAACCTACATATACCTTCCTAATATTAGGTACCTAAATAATTCGGTATCTGCATTAGATTATTACCTCCATATTTTGTTATAATTTACACTAAAGCAGTTTCTAGAACCAATCACGCCCCACCTACAACAAAATAATATCTACCAACGCATTTCCACTTTAAAACAGAATTTTGTGCAACAATGACTAAGCTAAATACAAAAACTGGATCCATTGATATAGGTAATCGACTGATATTTGCGAAATACAATGCCTTTTAACGTACAGTGTGGGCTGACTTGCAACCGGCAGCTGCTGCTTCATTCACTTCATAAAAACCTCACAACAAAACATCGTAACAACCGTCCTACAACCAACACAAATGAAGCTCTATCTTTGAAGTATAAAGTTCTAACTCTTGTGTCTCCAGTGTAGACATGTTGGTTGTGAATAAAAGAAGACGAGGTTTACCAATAATTATGTAAGTTCCGTTACAGGCAGCGAATGCCCCACCTCCGCTCTTTCATTAATGAAGCAAGTAGTGTGTCCAACTGAATTAGTTTCGTTAGATCGCAAACAAAATGATGGTGGCACGCGAAGGTTGACTCTGCACGCAACTATGCTAACAGTTATCATGCTGATCATACCGAGCTAGCAGAGCTGCAAGAAAGAAAACTTATCAGTAAACTAAAACCCAGTTTGCCTGCCAAATAAGATTAAAATGGAAGTCACTTGATTGAAAATGTAGGCACCGTCAAATTACATAGGTAGACGAATTTTAGGAAATTACTAAATTCAGTAACACGAACAAAGAGCAGTTTGGCTGTTACTAGATTAACCACACTCGTAGATGTTTGAGCTAAACACTTAAGTAGTTGGAATTTTTCAAAAACTAAAGAATGATCATCATTTCAGACGAAAGACGTCCACTGCCGGACATAGGCCTCCGCCAAGGGGGCTTTTGCCACGCTTAGCAGGCGGGTTGACAATCGCAGTATGGTTGTTACAAATGCACAGAGAACGCTGCTGCCTGCTGCCCATTCTCTGGTACGTCCCTTAGTCGCCTCTTACGACACCCACGGGAAGACATGGGATGGTGCTATTCTTTACGTCCGACACCATACGGACAACTAAACTAAAGAATACTGTTCAAATATCTTAGATAATATATTCATCAAAACCTGAACACTTAACATCTTCAATATATATTGGATGAACATTTCTACTCATTTATAATAAGTACGTTTAGATTTGTGAGGTTAATTTTCAAAGACATTTGCCTTATCTTTAAGGATGCATTTTTTTTTTGTTTTAATTTACTGTTCGGCAGGTGCAGTAGATGAAGATAATGGTGTATGGCCCTGTTGCGGGCCATCTCTCTACTCAATAAATTAATCCGAAAAATAATTAATACCTACCTTATTTTTTTTATTGCCAAAACTACGTTGATTAAAAGATTGATTATTTTACTTACACTATTAATAACAAGTCCACAGACAATCAAGTTCTTATTAGTGTAAGACTGCAAGCGCAGTCATTCTTCCCTTTTGATCAAAACGGACCATTCATCTCTCGTAAGTCGTAATTAAAAATGGTAGCGCCAAGAACGTTATTTTGCTTTTTTTTGCATTTTTGCGTGGCCAGACTGTTAATGTAAAACCAAGGTACAGTTGCTAACAGTTTCCTTTGGGAACTTTTCATGTTTTTCACGGAATACGGAGGCATCTCACAATACGTGATACTTCACACTGCATAGCATTATTGCTGTATTGTCGTGGGAACTAATACCGCTCAGTTCGAAACAATCCAGTTAAATAATTGATCTACATTACATATTTCTCGAGTTCAGTTAAAAACACAGAATATGTGCATAGTTTTGGAAGGATGGTATTTTCATGTTGGTCTATTCTAGAAGAAAAAAAAACGTCTATAGGAACATGAATGCCTGAAACATGATCATTCAGCCATGCCAATTGCCAGGGATTATCAGTTCACCTCAATTTCACTTCACCCAAACATTTCTTCAGAGATTTTTACAGATTGTACTGCAGGATTAATGTAACGACTATTTTACTATGTTTCGTTTCAGACAAAATATGAAAGCAAATGTTCCGATAGGAGTTAAATAGTCCTTGATTTGAAAAAGGCATAACAAAATACCCTACATACTTATTCAGTTTGTATTGTGACTGCAATATGATGAAAGTTTAAATACCAATAGAGTTCTTCACCAATGACATGTAGCTCAGTTAACTCTACTAGTTCAGTTTCAGAATGTCATTAATACATTCTGAAACTGAACTAGGACTGACCTTTCGTTACGTGCTTAAAAGGGATTCACGTTGTAAAATAAAAGCTTCGACCTTTCAACTCTCTACTGCATTAAAACGAAAATTCAAAAGTGAATGGAAAGGGAAAACAGGGGCGTGTGCAGGATGTCTATATTAGTACCGGGTCGATATAGTCCAATAATAGATCGTCATAGGTCCATAGGTCACCTGTATTCCTAAAGGTGCGGCGATGTGATACGTCACGGGCGGTACTGATATCGTCATAGTTTGTTATCTAGTTTATGGATACGTCACAAGTCATGCTCGATCCGTTTGGAATTATAAGGTCATGTAAGTCATGGTAGAGTGTACCTAGGCAACGTTTACTTGACGCACTTAAATAAGTAATTTAATAGAAGTTATTCTAAGAACCTCATATTTTGTACAGGCAATAAGTGTGTGTGCACTTAGTGTTTTTTCTCAATCTTTTACAAGACGTTCCCTTATAGAAATATAATAAATTGGGTTCCAATTGACCTTTTGATATTACATGTGATTACTTTTACTTTACTCTAGGTTTCTTCCAGATATAGAACAAATTAAAGATGGAACTTATAGACCTAACCCTAAGTAAATTTTAAGTCAAACACCTAGAAAGATGTATGAATACTGAGATAGAAGAGAGAAGAAGAGGCTAAGGGGGTAGAAGCACAGAGTCTAAAACGGCGCTATTTTGGTTGAACCCTCACATGGATTCAAATACTTACCGAGTTCTCCTATCGGGCTCCTGCCTATTGTAAATATTTTCTCTTACAATATTTTTAAGTTGCAGCTCTACATCTTTTGATTCATCCCCATTTCCCATTGACCTATCCACATATCCATATGTTGCACAACGTGGACGGACGCATACTACATAACCTATATTTCAAGTGAAGCCATCATTCTTAAGATTGGAAGTGTTCCTACTTAGGTACCCACTTAATTCATTTACGATAACGATTGTACGGCGAACAGCATCAGCTCCACCCACTCATACGCATTTTTTATGTCTCAAATCCGCCGATCAGCCATCAATTGACATTTACAGCTTGCGAGATACCGGCTGATTTCCAATTCTTATTATAATACACCCAGATCGGTACACAGAGATAACATAATGGATTTATTTGCTAACTTATCACTAAAGTTATGAATGAACCGAACTCTGATAAGGTCAGTCATAAATTGTCATTAATTTTGATTACAACGACGAATCTTGTTTATTCTGAACGTTTAATACAAACACACATACATACTTATTATTTGAATATGTATGATAGATACTTAGTTCATTTGTTCCGGTTCTGACTGAGATAAGCCCTTTAAAAGGTCAATTGGATTAATGTTTATAATGTTGTACTACAACATTGTTTAAATATTGATTACTCGCTTTTGCCCGCGACTTCGTCCGCGTGAATATCGCTTATCGCGGACGCAAACAAAATCGCGAATTAATAAGTAGCCTATGTCCTTCCCCAGGGTTCAAGCTATTTTCATACTAAATTTCATCAAAATCGGTTCAACCGTCTCATCGTGAAAGCGTAACAGACAGAGTTACTTTTGCATTTATAATATTAGTATGTATTAAATAATGGCCTTATTACCTATGACTTCCTGTGATGATACAAAAAAAAACTAGGCTGGAATAAATTGTTGGCGCTTGTGATATTAGGTAGGCCAAGCAAATTAGGTAAGACTGAAGGGGTTGGATTCGGAAACAGGCTCGACCCCGTAAATATGGAAGTTTCAAATGAATGTAATGGGTACCGTACATATAGATAAACCCAGCGCCAGCAGACCATCTGCACTGCTACTTTAAAAACGGCATAACTCCACTTGTCTTGTCCGGAAAGACTATAAAAAATCTCTAAGAATTTCACTTAAGTACTAAAAACCCTTCCAAGTGTGCTCTAAGTTCCAATTTACTTATCTACCTAGCCACATGTTGTACGAAATAAAAAATATGTAGTGAATGGGCCGAGAGTGGATCGTCGACGATTCATAAAATTCAGCTTCGCCCTGAATGGAGCATCTGGTTGGCCAGGTGCGTCGACATCTTGCCTCTTGAGCGAACAAAGGGTGAACCACTTCTGCGAAATGTTCATGTATCGATAGTCGATATACTCGATATAGTGCCGATCGATATATCGATTCTTGCATCATACGAAGAGCTGCGGGTTAATTTTCCAAGAAATTTGCCTTATCTTTGAGATTGCAGTTTTTTTTTGCTTCAATTTAGTTTTCGGCAGGTGCAGTAGAAGAAGATAATGGTGTATGGCCAGCAGCACACTACGATGGTGTCGGATTAATTGAACTAACAGGTAACATTGGAATGGAACCTATGCAATTTAAGTTGTAAGTTACTCGTCTGACAGAAAAAAGTCGATGAGAAATAAATTAAATCGTTAGCTAGAACCCAGCTCAGCTAAACTTGAAATAAACAAGAATCAGATTCTAAAATCAGGTTTATACATACAGAATAGAGCAACTTTGCGCGCGTAAAGTGGTTGGAGCTAGTCAATAAGTAACTACGAGCGAGTAGTTAACTACTCTCCCTGCTGTATCTAGCACGGATCTCTATTTTTACATGCCGCAAACTTAAATTAATTAGTGCCCGTCATTTAATCCGAGGAGCAGTCTTGTAGGTGGGTGCGCGCGTTCCCACGGTGCGCCCGCGCCGCCGGAAACCGTCCCCCCTCGGCCCCCGTCCCTCTGGCCCATGACGCCCGCGCACTGCTGCTAAGCCCCGAATCGATCCATCGCTCACGCACTCGCTTCCCATCAAAACTAAAAACCGCCTGATTCACTCATTCAGCTGCAAAACCATGCCGAAGGCACGAATAGCGAAATATCTATTCATGGAGCGACACCCGGCGGCCCTTTTATATCTCTGTTGCGTTTCCTTCCGTTTTGTACTGTACACAATCGTCCCAGTTACAGCAAGTATTAAATCTGGCATGCTAATTAAACATAGGAAACGGTTATGTCGAACTCGAAACTATCATACCTACGCACATGGACATAATTTGAGCGGATTTGTTGCTTCGGAAATAGTGAAAAAAAGCTTTGGGGGTAGGGTAACACAATGGGTCTTTGGCAAAGGTCCGGAAGGAAGTGACGTAGGATACCCATCCGAAATTTATTAGCGGGCCTCGTAAAATATTATCCTTGCTTATAACTACGTCTTCGGAATTACTTCCGCAGTTTCATTGTATTTCATTTTGGTTTTAAATGCTTACCTGATGGAATACAATGGAAGTCTTATTCGGTAGAAAAACTGTGCTAAGTTCGGCCAACAATGGGTGGAAACGAATTCAAGGCCAATATTGCCATTAAAGTATTGTAATGATAAGTTTACAGCATAATTGTTGTTTCAATATTAAAGGATAATGTTCTGTTCTGTACAAAAGAAGGAAGTCGTACACAGATCTTACAGATTCGAGATATTAAACGTGATTCAAGGCTTTGATATCCGTCGAAAAATGAATCCATAATAGTTGAAGAATAAATGGTTAAACTTGTAAAACTCTTGTCTCTTTGGTTTTTGGAACTGCTTTGTAGATAGAGGATGAATACTGAGGTGATGGTTGATGAGGATTTAAGTTTGAAATTAAAAGATCTAGTACTGAGTCTAAATAAATTGGATTAGATAAAGCTCAATCTGTACTTACCTACTTAAATCACACAGAACTTGGAAAAGATTTTGCAAAATCAGATTTTATAAAGGCACTTAGGTTCTGGTTAGGCCTTTAGTTTCTACTTTCTAGGCATAATATACAAGACATACAATGCAAGAGTTTATTTGCAGATGCATGTGAAATATATCAGAAACCAAAAATGAAATGTTTGACCTCGACCTTTCATCTTCAGCGTCCGCGATCAAATCTACCCTTAGTACTTACACCTGTTATTTTATTGCATTGTTAAAACTCTGATCTGCACCTAAATTCACAGAGGAAGATTTTTACAGAATGGGCATTGCAAGTGTGATGACAGGTCACGTTGTTAAAACTCCGATCTTCACCTAAATTCACAGATTGAGATTTTTACAAAATAGGCACTGCAGGTGTAATGACAGGTAATGTCCAGGGGGCCAAGTCTGCCATTTTTATAATTTCGTCATTCCAAAACGATCCCATTGTCATTTTGCTAAAAGTTCGGAATCTGCTAAATTCATAATGGTCGATCATTGGTCGGTCGAATTAAAAGCAATGACTGCACAATGACGTTCTAATCGTATGTCAAAGGAACTGTCAAAATTTTAGCATTTTAGGCGGTAATCGCCTAAGTCAGTCATTCAGTTGTCATTTTGTACGAGATTACCATTCTATATCATTTCTTTCAATGGCGTGTCAGTGGTTGATCATTGGAAAGTTATAATGACGCCATTATATTAGTAAATTACCAAACTTGTCAAAATCAACAGTTATGAAATCAATGATAGACCATTCTGACACTATTGTAATAGCAGACTTGAGGCCCAGCTCACTTTCCGTAAATTCACAACGGGAGGTTTTTACAGAGTATGCACAGCAAGTGTGATGACAGGTCACGTCCAGCTCACTTCACCTAAATACACAGAGGAAGTTTTTCACGTAACAGCACTGCTTATAGTTACCCACTTATTGTGTAACTTGTGATGCCTTATCCACCACAATTCCATCTAAAAAAATATTCCTTCGGCTCGAAAATACATTTATCCAGAACTGGATGCAATTGCAATACTTTAACACAAACAATAGGGACCTACCCACCTATTGTAAGCTCATTTCATTTCACTCAAGGACCGAGTCGCAAGTCTTGTATGGGTAGGTAAATAAAGGGGCTTGAGGCCGCCCGCTCGACCTTAAAGGTTGCGAAGCGGGCATCGAACCTCGTAACTCGTTATGTAACGCGAAACGCAAACTGACGCGTTTATGTACCTACACGGTTAAATACGACGTTTGGTGGTGATGCTGAGCTTTTGTGTTTTACGAATTTGTTTCAGGATTTTATCCTATTTTATATATATTTTAGCATGGTATTACAGTATATTAAGATACCTGAACTACAGTGCAGTGGAAAAAATAAGACGACTCTCTATCAGGAAAGCAGATTAATAATATCTTCGAATCGAGTGCTCTACCTACTTAATGCATGTATTTTGTAGTCTTCAATAGAAACGTATTGCAAACTACATCTTAGTTTTAGTCAACAAATGCAGGAGGAATATCACAATTAGCTCTTAAATAGTTTAAGGGACCAATCTTCCGTGACTGGTCCACTGCCCCGTAGTTTTACGAGGTTTCGGCTGGCTCTACAAATAGGCAAAGCACACCATGACGAAAATCCCTTTACTCCAATTTTAAAATAGTCACGAATGACCCAAAGACCTTCGGTTAAACCTAACAATAAAACGAAAAAACATGAGTACCTACGTTTTAAAAGTAAACATTCAAAGATTGACCAGGCTTGCGCAGGAGTGGGTCCTGTAAGGCTGCGCGCGTGCCTGCAAACAAAGCGACCCAACCTCCCGCGCGTCCCACCCCGCGACACCCCGTCACAAATAATAAGCAAATACACTTTGTTCCCTCACATGCTTTATTTTTTATTTTAACAGTTGCTTAAATGTAACGAGAAGAACGTTTCTTTGGTCACGGACGAAGAAATATGAAGAATAGATTTAGGAGGGTTCAAAAATGATTTCGCAAAGATTTGCAATAAAGAGTTTGATTCAGCCTTGAGCATCAGAGTTGCTAAACATTATTTGTTACATTAAACCACGCTGGAACGTCCTTAAATAATTGAAACTTGTTCTATCATATCTATAAATTATCTAGGTCTACATTTTGTGCTGACTATACTTACAAAAAAGTAGGAAAGTACACAATACTAAAAATTATCTGCATATTCAAATATTGGAGGTAATAATTTATGACCTCCAAAAGTAAGCATACCACTATGGAGGTTAAAAAAAATAGACTAAGACAAATGTTTCGTTTGTACTTTCAGTTTTTGTTACCTACTACATAATTATCTCTTTTGTTACATAGACACATTATACAGAAGACAACAAACCTATAAAGCAAATACAATAGGTAGGTAAGTATTTTTATTATAGAAATAGAAATGAATGAGAATCCCATATCTGATAACGAATCGGAATTCAAAGAGATCTTCCATACTATAAAACAAAAAGTGACTCAGACGCAGGCTGCAGGGTAAACTTGATGAATTAAATGTCCATTGTTGTTATATGTCCGGGCTGTAAGCTGTAACGTAGCGGGGCGGGACTCAAATTGGTGGGGTGTATAGTGCCTTGCCGAAGTTTGGGAGAAGGAATGTTACGGCAGGTGTGCGGCCCATAACCAGGTAAGGTTTAGCATGGATATGATCGTTGGGCATATTTTTCAAGTCAATTTGATTAAAGGCTAGTATAGGTAGTAGTGGTAAAAATATGCATTTCATTAGATTTCTACACTACAATATGTGTGAATTTAGTAATTGGATAGTGATTAATTAGTATGTTTTTTTTTAATCCTGCAACAAGATAGAATAACAAAATGTAGTCGAATAGCACACATTAAAACACTCAAAACTGAGATTTGCAATCGCAATTTTAATAAAACAAATCGAACGGCCTGAAGAAGAGAGACCAGAAACCAAGTAAAAAAAAGAAAAAGAGGTAAGTCAGTAAAGATACTTCTTTCCAGGTTGACAGGAGGGTAAGGCATAGTGCTAACTTATTAACAAACAATAGGTAGGATTATCTAAGGATGTAAATGCCACACAACGGTGTGTCTATACTATGTCTTACTGAGTATAATTCGGGAACCACATGTCATTTCCTTTATGGCCCCATGCAGGGCGGGGGTGTAAGCAGCGATTTCAATAAAAACTATGTTGATTCGCTACAAAGGGTTATGTTGCGAAATACATTGTCGGTATAGTAACAGCTTCATCAAGTCATGGCTGAACAAAATGAGAGAGCTCTTCTATTCATTGTTCTAGGTTGATGACGAAAGCACAATAAAAAAAGTTTACACCTTTTAGACCATATTTTTGACAAAATGTAGACACAACAGATTCAATGCCTATTCGCTATGTTAATTACTTAACTAATAATGGTCGGTAAGAGTATGATTTAGGTACCTACTTAATAGTTTAGAACGACTATTTTTGTAAAATTTCTTTATAGATTTCTATTTAAGAAACGAATGTTTAGAATTCTCGTCTCAACTGGCCCAAATACATCTAAAGTGTGTCCTTGTGTCCTTCCAAAACAAGTACGATCTACTGGTAGTTAGATACCACTTTACATACAAAATAGAGATGCGGCAACAATCAACAAACACTTTTAGGTACGACTGGTACAAGTATATCAATTTGATAAAGGATCAACTTGCAGTGCATACATACTGCATTCAAAATTCGAATTTCCCATCCACTCCTGTGATCGAGATGTAGCAAGCGCTGGCAGGCAATCGTACAATTCAAAAAAATCATATTTAAAAAAAAATTGACAGTTGTTAATAATCTGTAATTTCTTTTTTCATGACTGTGTGTAGCACTACTAATATTCCTGATAACCCCTCCCACTAAGCCATGACTGAACCTAGGTACGTCAATCATGAAAATATTTATTCTACATTCAATAATATTAAAACAATATTGAATGTATTTCCAAGTATATTGAATAGTGTGAACAAAGCGATTGGCACTGAATGAGTGGTATTATCTGTTATTGATGTTGGTGAGTTATGTGTTTGCGACGCCCCGACAGTCGTCTGCGCAGCCGTGCAGTCTCTCTTGGACATCATTCGTGACGAGAATGTGTATAGCACATGTTAGGCAAAAACTTTAGCCTTGAATAAACTGTAAAATCAGACATTTTAAATTGAGACGGTTTTTTCCATATCTGCCTATGTTTTCCAAAAGGTAAAGGCGCTTTTAGCGATAGGACCGCCTGTAATAACCCTACAATTCTTAAAAGTTATATTTTTTTCGATTGTATTATCATGGATATAATATATATAATTATCATTATTATGGATCATCATTTTCTATGGAAATTATCCCTGTACCTATTACTGGTAATTCTTGTTCGAAAGAAATTGAAAAGTATAAAACTGATACGACTAGCCGGTAGAGTCTATATAACACTGGTATTATTGTCAGACTCAGATAAGTATACTCTCTACCTATTTACATTGCAAAAGACAGTGGTCTGACTTTGGGAAGTATGTGGCATGAATTGCCCCTGTGCGGGTCCGTAACGCTTTTATATTCAAAAATTACGTGAACATTTTGGAATTTCATACGCGTATCGCCTAACAGGAAACTGCCAACTGTGAGCACCATTAATAATACTGTCGACTGGTAACGCGGCGGTAGGAACTGGCGTACTGAGATAACTACCGAGGAGGCGGTAGGTAGATACAAATATATTTACTGGAACCATAATATAAGATGACAATACCAAATAGTGTATCTACAGATATTGTCAAGAGTCCGCCCTATGTTGATGAAACAGACGTCGATGTGGAACGCACATGAGGCGAACAGGACACGGCGCATACGCGAACATTAGCATGCAAGCGCACGCGCGCGCCGGAAGCCGCGCGCGGGAACGGCCGCGCACTTACATCCAAGATGGCCGCGCACTTACGATGAATCGATAATTAATCGATAACCGATTTCATATTTCATATCCATCGTACCTTATTAACAACATGATGTAACCTGAACTATAGCAGGAAGACGATGTCACGATCTGAATGCGTACCGCGCCAGATCCTTGAGACGACCAAATCGATCCTACGAAAGTGATCAGTTGAATCATTAAACTGTTTTGTTTTATGGGAGGTCATTTGAAGTACATGTGTACGTTTTTATTGTTTGATTGTTGGTTCTTAAGGTAGTCGGTATCTGCTCCTTCAGGTACGTATACGGACGAATAACAACCAATCAATTGTACGGACTGGAAGGAGGGGAGGAGAACCTCTGCTTAGGTACCTACTTATAAAATATATTCATCTTGCCTCATAAGACCATAATCACTGAATTTATTTATCTTGAATCAAAGTCTTATCATTCAAACACTTTAGTTTACAGTTTCAGTTAAGCTTAAATGCTTACTTGAGGTAGCAATAGGCAATTCAGGACAGGTAAATAGTCAAAGAACAAGTTTTCACATAATCACGGTGTTAGTTCTCCAATATTCATCTTGTATTATAGATCCCTACAAGAGTGCCTCTATCTATAGCTATACGGTGTGAAGTGCGAACGACACGGTTGGCTCAGTGACTGAGAGCTGAGAGCCTGCTACGCTGCCGCTGCGTGTCGCGGTTTCGATTCCCGCAGGGAACATATATTTGCATGGCTTCAGGGCCTCAAGTCTGCTATTACAATAGTGTCAGAATGGTCTATCATTGATTTCATAATTGTTGATTTTGACAAGTTTGGTAATCCATGAATATAATGGCGTCATTATGACTTTCCAATGGTCAACCACTGACACGCCATTGAAAGAAATGATATAGAATGGTAATCTCGGACAAAATTACAACTGAATGACTGACTTCGCCCTTATGCGGTAATCTGCTAAAATTTAGACAGTTCCTTTGATCAGTGTCCTACTTACCTTTAGAACGTCATTGTGCAGTCATTGCTTTTAATTCGACCGACCAATAATCGAACCATTATGAATTTAGCAGATTGCGAACCAATGATATTATATTAAATTTTGCTAAAAGTTCGCAACAATGATATTTTATTAGAATATCATTGTTGCGAACTTTTAGCAAAATGACAATGGGATCATGTTGGAATGACGAAATTATAAAAATAGCAGACTTGGCCCCCCGGTTGCTGTTCCGGGTCCAAAGGGTAAAAACGGGACTATATTACTAATACTCCACTGTCCGTCTGTCTGTCACCAGGGCTTTCTGAAACTGTGATAGCTAAACAGTTGATATTTTCACAGATGTATTTCTGTTGCCACTGTAACATCAAATACTAAAAACAGAATAAAATAGATATTTAAGGGGGGCTCCCATACAACAAACGTAATTTATTGTCGTTGGTTTTGCTCGATGTCTAATGTTGTATAGATAATGGTACGGAACCCTTCGTGCACGAATCCGACTTGCACTTGGCCAGTTTTTTAGAGTCCAAAATGCCTAAAACTTTTTTCTTAGGCATATGCACTTATTTGTCAGACAAAGTTATTGTTTTACCAAATATCTACTTAGAACGTACTTGTATACTTACTATACTACTACTACTACTGTTTGGTAGGTACTTATGATCCTTGTAAGATAAAAAGTAGGTATCTTTTTTATTGTGCGGAAGCAGCACCCAACTGAAAATACAAGTGTAGATTTATCTGATCAAAAAAACTTCCATTACTTGTACTTCGTATTTTAAAAACAATCACGAAATCTAAAGTACCTAATCTTTAGGAAGCATTGTTGGAAGATTTATTATGTAAGTTAGTGCAATATATTTTGTACAACGTCTCCTTTGACAAACTGCAGTGTCTAATTGTGCTGACAGCATAAAAATTTATATTCAGCAGTCCGATGTTTACGACATCACTTTATTTGTATGTATTGTCCGTTGCGAGATTGCAATGGCTTTAATTGTCTGTTGTTTTTACTAGCCTGTACTTGTACTTATGATACGTCTTCTTTACTGTAGTGTTTAGTGAGAGATTATTATCACCCATGCGCCAACAATCTCAGACCATTAAAAACCCTTTTTTTATTGGTCTGAGCCAACAATGTCATGTGATTTAAAGTAATAATTTTAATAAATTAAGGTAACATCGTTTTACAACATGATTGCAATAAATTAATTATAGTTAACAGTTGTTTTCGCATGGTGTAAGTACTCTAAAATAAAGGTTTGATCAGTTCCTGGTTACAGTTCCTGTGGCGAGTTTCTGGTATTTTATTGAACGAAGAGTTCCTAAATACAGTTTTCAATTCAGTGAGAGTCTTTCATTCAGGGGGTGTAGGTAAGAACTAATGAAAATTAACAATATTTACTATGAGAATATCTCTAAAATATGAAAAAGTATGTACTAGGTCTGTACAAGACGATTAAAATGGAACAGGTGTTTCTAATTCATATTTCAGGGTCAGTCCGAATAAAAGTTGTGTCTATTTATAATAAAAACAATTCAGGAAGGATTCATTTTAGAATCTTAAGGATTAGCCTATAAATAAGAAGAAATTAAACCAATTACAGAACACAGAAAGATCTGCTTTCCCGTCCCCAAGCATAAGACGGGTCACAAAACATATTTTAGCACCTATTTAAGTACAAATGAATGCATTTCAGAAATACAATGTTTCTTTCATTATACCAAATCTGGAGTCCCGTCCCAAATCATGAGCATTGACAACTTCGAAATTCAAAATAGAAACGGCGTCAAAAGAAAGTCAATGGTTCTTTTTGGGCAGTGTCATAGTCGAGCGCGCATAGTTTTTTACAGCTACCCTCCGCAACGGTTCGATGCGTCCGCTCCCGTAGTCACGACAACCGCAACGCTGTCATCTTCAAAACATTGATTCTGTACGACTTTTATTGGAACACATCAAAAGATTCTGAAGTTTTTGTTTTTGTGATTCGTTTTTGTCACTGTAAAAATGTAAGATTAGGAAAAGGCTGATCTACACTTGTACTGGTTCTACTATGGTATGGCTAACCATGGCGATTACGGTTTAACCCCCCTTGGGGGAGGCCTTTGCCCAACTGGGCGTCTAAAGGTTGACATGATGATAATGATGCGTGTTAAAAAATTAAAAATTTAAAAAACCCCCAACGCAAGACATAAAACCAATTATTTAAAAAGTAAAAAATAATATCTTTTGTTGAGCCATCAAATGTTTGTTCGTTGAAATGGCGCTATAATGTCTCGGCGGGGTACCGCGTAAGTCAAATCTCATTGCAAATCCATGAGTTCGCTATTTTACCTATTTAGCTATTGCTGACATAGCGCCTTAGCGGTACCCCGCCGCGACATTATAGCGTCATTTCAACGAACAAACATTTGATGGCTCAACAAAAGATATTATTTTTTACTTTTTAAATAATTGCTTTTATGTTTTGCGTTGTGGGTTTTTTAAATTTTTTATTGAATTTTTATTTGAAAGTTTTTAAATGTAATTTAGTCTGGTTTTGAAAAGTTGTAGATACGTCTAAAGTTGTATTTCGTCACATGTATCTTTTTTGATATTAAAGATATCACCCTGAGAATGCGTTTGGTATATATAATTCAATTTTGGAAAAAGTGTGGATTGGATTCTTTTTGCGTAATTACGTCCAATTGGCACAACCGTACTCTGGCACAATCGTACCCAGTCTACCCTATGTTTAAACAGCCGGCTGTTTAAACAGCAGGGAACCGGTGCTTTGACCCTTAGAGTTTCTAAAATTAATTTTCAAGTTTTTAGTTTTCATTTCGTTAGTTAATTAATATTCCTCATTCCCTTTCAATACAGTATGCATTATTCTACTAGTCAAGCCCTTTCATTTGAAATCCATATTGAGGGAGTCGTGAAAAAAAAAATGTAATTCGCCATTTTGTGGTGCCGGTCATCTTGGCTTTGAAATTTATCATAGTGTAAAGTATTTTACTAGTGAAGCCCATTCATTTGATACCCACATTGATGGAGTTGTGAAAAAATATGTGATTAGCTATTTTGTAGCGGCGGCCATCTCGGACCGATTTTCATCAAACATAGCTAAAAACACTCCCGACTAATTCACCTTTCAAATAAAAAAAAACAAAAACAAAATCGGTTCATCCGTTCGGGAGCTACGATGCCACAGACAGACACACAGACACGTCAAACTCACACCCCGTCGATTTTACGTCGGGGGTTAAAAAAGTATTTTCAAAAAAAAGAAAACCGCCTTCAAAAACTAAAAAGTGATAAATAACTTTAGCACAGAACACATATTACCACAGAATACTTAATAGTAGGTACTACGTAACATTACTTTACTTTCGGAAGTCGGTGGCGGTGGCTTTGTGTTTGTTGTTTTGTGTTGCAACCGACTTCCGAAAGTAAAGTAATGTGTGTTCTGTGCTAAAGTTATTTATCACTTTTTAGTTTTTGAAGGCGGTTTTCTTTTTTTTGAAAAAACTTTTTATTTTTCGCTTTTTAGTGTTGCTCTAACATCCAAATCCATTAAGAAACGCCGACACACTTAAAAGAGATTGTAAGTCCTCCAAAGATTGAAGAAACTAAAACGTCATCTAAGTAATTTATTTGGGAATTTGTTGATTTTCTCAAAAACGGCTGTATCAATTTTGATAAAATTTATATGGGACCATTTCAGAATAAACCTCTTTCGAACAAAAAAGTATTTTGCAAATCCGTGTATACATGACAGAGTTATGCCCGAACATACATAAAAAAGAATAACCTCCTCCTTTTTGAAGTCGGTTAAAAATAAATTATAATTGATTAATTCATCATGTCATTATGTCAACCCTTAGACGCCCACTGCTGGGCATAGGTCTTCCCCAAGGGGGGTTCAGCCGTAATCGCCATGTGTGGCCGATCAATATTGGCGATCGCAGTAGGTGTTATAGTACTCAGAAGGACGCTGCTGCCCATCCTATGGTCAATATCCCTCTGTCGCCTTCTACGACACCCATGGCACAGTATAAGATCGTCCTATGGCTAGAAATGGGGTAGTGCTATTCGCGGCCGGCACCACACGTCTAAATTATTGATTAATTATTTATTACTAATACATTTACTTAATTGACATTATTTACTCGAACGTGACTTTGTATTGTCTATATTCGGACTTCTTACTGAAAAACATAACCCTCCTTCTAGCGCAGTCGGGTAAAAAGTAATATATTATTTGTACACCAATTTCATTGGTAGAGCTTGACTAAAATAAGACTACTTTGCCCGTGGGGTATCCGGGCTAGAATAGCACTCCCCCCCCCTATCATCCCGAGGGGGTCGTCGAAGGCGACTAAGGGAAAATCCGAAGGTCGGGCAGCAGCGACTTCCGTGTACTTAAGGCTTGTAAACATGCCAATTACCTTGAGCATTTGGCCCGTACCTACTGAATTTGTGGTCGAGTGCGGGGGTGATGTAGACGCAGTCTTTAATCGGACGCATTTTTAATTTATTGTAATAAAAATAATACATATTTGTAAAAAGTAACAAAACCAAATCATTTCCTTTGTATTGCAAAGCAATAGATTTTTTTTTAAACTCTTTTGATAAGAAATTAAGGAGTAAAATGGTTTCATCTCAATGATTTGGAGGTGATTTGCCTTTTTTTTCTCTTATTATGTGATACCGATAGAAAAATTACCGATAGATACGTATCTTAACATGTAGATTACTAACAATTTTTTTCAGATGTAATCTTCTATCTATCTTTTTCTATTATTTTTTTTTTATACAGGATGCTTGGTAGATCGATGCAAAGCCGTAAAGCGGAGCTAGTATAGACAATTTACAACCATTTGAACCGAACTTGTCTTAGCCGAAGTGTGACAAATTTTTTTTTAGCAAAATATTATTGATTTTTGATGACAAAACCCAAAATTTTGCAGTTAGTTGCAACAAATCCATTCACACAAAATCAAAAGGCCTAAAAATTTTATTTTCTCCCTCTATTTGGTTTGAAGGTCCTCATTTCAATAATTGGTGAGCTATCCTCGTAGTTAATACCTCGTAAGAAAGAACAATAACCAGACATGTTTAAAAAAATGTGTTTGAACACAAAAAGCACCATGCCTGATTTTTTTTTCATGTCATCTAAAAACAGATTACTGAAATCTTTAAAAATGTCTTTGACTTTAAATGTCTGTAAAAAAATTTACTTATCGCGCAGATCCCCTAATTATGTTTTATTACATTGTTTACGCATTATGTTAACCAAATAAAATAAAAAACTAATGACATATCTTTCAAATTGGCCATTATTTGCAACTAACTGCAATATTTTGGGTTTTGTCATCAAAATTAGTCACACTTCGGCTAAGACAAGTTCGGTTCAAATGGTTGTAAGTAGTCTATACTAACTCCGCTTTACGGCTTTGCATCGATCTACCAAACATCCTGTATATATTTATTTATATATATAAAATTCTTTGTCCTGAATGACTGACTGACGGATCAACGCACAGCCTAAACTACTGATCGTAGAGACCTGAAACTTGGAGGGTGTGTTCTTTGTATGACGTAGGCATCCGATAAGAAGGGATTTTCCGAAATTCTACCCCTAAGGGGGCGAAAAACGGGGGCAAAGTTTGTATGGGACAACGTGACTCCTTCGTCCAATCTACTTCAAATTTTGCATGAACATTCTTTATCAGAATTGAAGGAAGACGTGTATAGAATTTTATTGAATCTCATCGCCTAACTGGGTTAAAAATAGGTAGAAAGTTATTTTGGGTGTGATTTGCATTAAGTTGATATCAATACTCCTTAGTGCTTTTGATTTAAATTACATTTTATTTTGACACATGTCATGTTTGAAAACTCAACTCAAAAACATTATTATGTACTGAAGAAGAATTACATGTATTTTTAATACATTAAATTAAAGGATTATAAAATTATTTTGTTAAAATAGTGTGGCAGGCGATGCCTGTCGTGCCGCGAGGAACTAGGGCTGATGAGGTAAATGCATCGTTGAAACGATCAATTCTATGGTCACGAGTTCATAAATCGCGCTTGACCATCATTAAGCGCGCTCAGCTTGGCGGCAATTCACGTGTTCAAGAATTCTCCGATGTTCATTTAAAAGTTTGGGAAGACTCTCTACCAGTAGAGAGAGGGCAGGTGGATCTAAAAGAGACTCTTGGTATTGTAGTATCTACAATACAAGAACTGATTCATTTGTTGTACGGCGACATTAGTGAAATACCGCACCAAGAGAATTTGGGTATGTGAACAGGCTATTTTATTTAACGCCCAAAAATTATCCAGCTGCTGCGATCGATAAAAGCATTCTGTTTGTCTCAAATTGATGGGAGACAAGTAGTATACATCTCATTGAACACCTAGTAGTCGGGCAAGGTGACGCCACACATTACCCCATAGAATTTTGAGAGGTTTTATAAATATAATATAGCTAAGCTTCCTTAATGTTTTTTCTTCTTCATTTTTAGGTTAGGAATTTCAACATTTTTGTTGTGTACGTATGAATATATAAAAGTATTTTTTTTAGAACGACAAAGAACATATCGTTTTTAAATCGTGCAATATACGTATTTATCTTAAAATGTAAAAAAGAAACAATCATTTATGATCACTTTTTTTTCAGCATGCATCGCGAAAGAGTCAGCTTTTTTTAGTACAATAACCGGGTGCACGACATAATTTCCTATTGGCATAAAAGACAAATCTCCATACAAAGTTTCATGCTTCTAGACCAAGCTGTACCTGACCAAGCTGCCTGTCAGTGAAATTTATAATTGCTATTGAGTAGGTACTCAAGTAGTAATTGTTTACGACTTCCACGCGAACGAAGTCGCGGGCTTAAGCTAATTTCTCTATAAATGCTAACGAAAAGTTGCTTCATCTGCATGCTTCTTTCAAGCTTTTTTCGAGAGAGCAGCCTTAACGTATTCACTGCGATCCCCAAGACACCTGCCAAGCGTGGGGATTATGGCAGAGGAGGCCTTTGTTCAACAGTGGACGTCTTCCGACTGATGATGATGATGATGTTGAAAATAAAACCTGTATTGTAATACCTATCCTAACGAATAAAGATTGATTGATACGTAAAAATCTCCCTTAGTGAAATTGGGTGAGCTGAGTCCCTAGCACCAAGTGGGTGGTGTAATAGCTCATTTCAAGCTGATTTCAACCAAATTCCCTGAGAGGAAGTTTGTTTTTACAGAATATTAGACTGGTGCCAAAGCTTGTTGAATCTGTAGTCAACTATTCTACTTATTTTGCCTCTTATTCATCGGTCATACCTACAAAAAAATCGAATCCAATAGGGTTTCAGATTTTAAATTGTAACCTAGTTTCATAGCCTACTTAGCAACTGTACCTATTTTGGTTGATATCAACTAAGTACCTACTCTTGGATCGGTTATGCAATATTATCAATGAAATGTTTTACGACATTTTCAAATGGAATCTTCCCCCCTGTCAACTCTGTGATTAAATCCAGTAAGTACCTAAACAATTTTGATATCGATCCTAACATAACATCCATTATCATACTTGCTTTCAGTTCGATACACACTTAGGTGTAGGGGTAGGTACATCATAGTAGTATGATAGTAGGTAAGTACCTAGGTATTGGTCATCAAACTGTCACTATCAGATAAACCTCTGCAAGCGAGTGACGTAGCGGTCGTGACGTAGCGGGGGGCGCGGGGAGAGAGCGAGAGGACGCTGACCCGCGGCCGCTTGCGCAGCCATCGTCGTCGGTATCCTGGCCAAGGCGTTATTTATTCTGCCTCTACTGACAAATTACTCCTTTTTTCTTGATTCATCGCGAACATTGTACACGAATTTATGCAATAATTGTTATTTTTTCAAATGAAATACCGTGTAAGTACCTCAGTAAATTAATTAATTTAAGTACTTCCTACTCACATTTGAAACATTACGGTATCGTAGTCCTTACCTACCCAATTATTATTTATTGGCTTGTATAACAGATCTGTTAAGTACTTAAATTGAAAATACATTTAATAAGAAAAAAGTCACAAGCGGAACAGTGGCCAGTTAATATAGGTTATTCAGAACTAGGTAATTTAACTTTAAATGTTATTTATTCACGAGTCGAACTCAGTTTAACTACATTAATGTCAATTAGGTTAGAGCCCAGTTTGTTTTAGATAACACAACTTATAAGTTGAATGAATATTCTAAAAATAGATAGGTAAATAACCTTACCTCCTACCCTATCAAATTGATGTTCTCTCTTGATTATGTACTGCATTATTCTAAAGCTTCATCAAGATGTGTTAAGGTGGGATTACTTGTTTACACCCAAAACAGCTGAACTTTAAGGACCTTTATTGAACACGTGGCTAGGAAGGTCCTGTCAATGTATGTAGGTACTTTCATATAGCAAATTAATGTAGATAAAGGTATGATTCCGAACTCGGCAACAAGCAGCAGTGCTGTTGCCGCAGTGCTGCCACTAAGGTACACTAAGGTACATTGCTGCCGCGATATTGCTGCTTAGCTCGGAATGTAATCTCATATAAGCTTATAGAGATTGTATGGGGACCAGTAGTGCCGCGACAGCACTGTTGCGGCAGCACTGCTGCGTGCAGCGTGGTTCGGAATCATACCTTAAGTGTTTATTTATTATGAAGCAATCTGTGGCTCTACTCTACCTTTAGGACAGATTTTTAGGGTTCCGTACCTCAAAATGAAAAAACGGAACCCTAAAGTCCAGTTTCCACCGCGAAAGAGTAATGAGCCGAAAATGGCTAAGCGGAGCGGACTTCGTTTTCATGAAATAGGTTTGCGTTTCCACCAAGGAAGAGTTTAGTCGTCCGATTCCCACCGCAAACGAGAAATGATAAAACGAGCTCATTTTTTCTCTTTTTGCCCGTTGAGTCATTTCCGCTCGACTCTTTGTTGGTGGAAACCCATGTATGCAGTTTACTTTTGCGAGTTAAACGGAGTCCTTAATGGGTCCGCTCCGCTCGTGGTTGAAATTAGACTTTATAGAATATAGATTGTAGTTTTTTCACGTTATGTCGGAAACGCGTAGAGGTTTCGAGTTGAAATTAAAACCATATAGCAACTAGGGTAAATACGCTAAACGTCGGCCCCCTTACCGATTTTCTAACTTTGGATCGCTCTGGCTCCGTCAGTTTGCAAAGAAGTATCCTTCTTTGCAAACTGACGGAGCGGACCTTGTGATGCGGTTTTAGATAGGTTGGTAAATCTATTTTATGTTTTTAAGTATAGGATTGTCTTTTCTACTAACAGCAAAAAGTATTAAGGTTTAAATGCATCGAGAACGAAAAAACCCTAAAGTCGGCCGTTTACGGCCCATTGTCGGTCGCGTTTTCCCCAAATGTCGGCCGGGTATAGGGTGTTTTAAAACATGTATAGTAAACATGGGTTTGATAGGTAGCAAGTTCCAAAAAGCAATTTATATTTGTATCCCAAACCATATTAAGCTATCATAAACATGTTTTCAATATTGTAATACTTTGTAAATAATTTAACTCAATTTTATAATTAACTAGCTGACCCGACAGACGTTGTCCTGTCGCTATCTACCTACTTACCTGCCTATTTACCTACCCTACACCTACCTTACACCTACCCTATACCTACCATACACCTACAATACACCTAAAAAAAAAAAAAAAAAAAAGTATCCTATGTCCGTCTCCTGGTTCTAAACTACCTCCCCACCAATTTTCATCCAAATCGGTTCAGCCGTTCTTGAGTTATAAATACTTAGTGTAACTAACACGACTTTCTTTTATATATATAACGGGTGGCGCAAAAGTAAAGACCCTATTTGGTTCAGCTATAACATTTTTTCTAAATTAGAAAACTAGATTTAGATTTTTTTAAATGTATATTTGTGCCATTAAATTTCGTACCATTAGGATTTAAAGATGATGTCTTTTAAATGGTGACCTCCAGAGTTGATACACATTTGAGTCCTTCAAAATTGGTTATGAGTGACGAAGCGCATTTCCATCTCTCAGGGCATGTCAATAAGCAGAATACTCGGTTCTGGGGCACTGATAATCCGCGCATTATTCAAGAAACACCTCTACACCCACTAAAAGTTACTGTATGGTGTGGCATCTGTGTTGACAGAGTGATCGGACCCTATTTTTTCGAAGACGCTGGAGGCAATGCGATTACTGTCACTGGAGAACGCTACAGAACCATGTTACGTGAGTTTTTGATACCCAGTTTGGACGAATTGGGGCTGGAGCACATCTGGTTTCAACAAGACGGCGCTACGGCACACACAGCGCGCGACACTATGGACTTAGTGAGGGACGCTTTTCCAGGCCGAGTTATCTCTCGTTTTGGCGATTTGCCTTGGCCTGCAAGATCACCCGATCTGACCAGTCCAGACTTCTTTCTTTGGGGTTTTTTGAAATCTCGGGTATATGTGAACAAGCCACAGACTCTCGCAGCTCTAAAAGAAAACATTCGTCAAGAAATAACGAACATATCGCAGGAAGTGTTACGGCAAGTTATGCAAAATGTCATAAATAGGGCTCAAATGTGTATCAACTCTGGAGGTCACCATTTAAAAGACATCATCTTTAAATCCTAATGGTACGAAATTTAATGGCACAAATATACATTTAAAAAAATCTAAATCTAGTTTTCTAATTTAGAAAAAATGTTATAGCTGAACCAAATAGGGTCTTTACTTTTGCGCCACCCAGTAGATATATCAACTCTACACCAAAACTTAACCTCTTCATCAGTTTATTTATAAATTATAACAATACATATTATATTTTGAGAAAATAAGTTTGATAAATATATTAAAAATGACTACCCGCACAATCAGTAAAAAAATACAAAAGTAATCAGCTTGTATAGTGGCGCTCGAATTCGGGGCTGGCCGACATTACGATCTTTAATATTTCTAAAGTCGGCCTCTGTTTTGTGAACCTTATTTCTCGAGATTCAATTAATATCACCCCGGCCGGTATTTGGCGATTAAACGTAAAATAGGTTTATTTACCAGATAAGCTTTGCAAATTCTCCTATTATGCCAAAGGAATTGATAGTATTGCAGTTTATAAAACAGACTACATTTACTTTAAGTCGGCCCCGGCCGAGAATCCGGTTTTAAACCGAAACTGGTATTCTAATGGCGGCCCCCTATTTTTCCCTTAAACCAATACGCAAAACATTAAAAAAAACCATCTCAAAATATAATATAACTAACTTATTATTGATAACAAAGCTTAAAACAATAAAAAAGAATGTCTTATCGTTGTAATACCAATCCCCGAAGCGTGGGTATTCACAGCAAGTAAGCTACTTTTACTACGAATTTGACACTTCAACGTCGGCATCGCTACGGACGCTCAGTGTGCAAAGAACGAGTGACGAAATCGAATAGTAACGGTTCGTACGTATAGAATATGAACTAAGGATGCAATTCGAGTGGCAAAGTTGCCACTTAATTACCTTGTAAATGAATGCAAGTTAAAAATGTGCAGACGGCCGAAGATTGGGGGGTGGCCGACGTTTGGCGTATTTACCCTACATCGCCTTGGAGCTGTGAAAAAATCAAACTTTTAAGTTTGAGCGTAAAAAACGGATTCGGCCATTGATGCCGTAAAAAACGTATATATTTCGACACTCTCAAGGGAATCTTTTTAACCGAGTTCAAAAAGGAGGAGGTTATCAATTCGAATGTTTATATATATACTAGCTGACCCGACAGACGTTGTCCTGTCCCGATCTACCTACTTACCTGCCTATTTACCTACACCTACCCTACACCTACCCTACACCTACCCTACACCTACCCTACACCTACCCTACACCTACCCTACACCTACCCTACACACCTACCCTACACCTACCCTACACCTACCCTACACCTACCCTACACCTACCCTACACCTACCCTACACCTACCCTACACCTACCCTACACCTACCCTACACCTACACTACACCTACCCTACACCTACACTACACCTACCCTACACCTACACTACACCTACCCTACACCTACCCTACACCTACCCTACACCTACCCTACACCTACCCTACACCTACCCTACACCTACCCTACACCTACCCTACACCTACCCTACACCTACCCTACACCTACCCTACACCTACCCTACACCTACCCTACATCTACCCTACACCTACCCTACACCTACCCTACACCTACCCTACACCTACCCTACACCTACCCTACACACCTACCCTACACCTACCCTACACCTACCCTACACCTACCCTACACCTACCCTACACCTACCCTACACCTACCCTACACCTACCCTACACACCTACCCTACACCTACCCTACACCTACCCTACACCTACCCTACACCTACCCTACACCTACCCTACACCTACCCTACACCTACCCTACACCTACCCTACACCTACCCTACACCTACCCTACACCTACCCTACACACCTACCCTACACACCTACCCTACACCTACCCTACACCTACCCTACACCTACCCTACACCTACCCTACACCTACCCTACACACCTACCCTACACACCTACCCTACACCTACCCTACACCTACCCTACACCTACCCTACACCTACCCTACACCTACCCTACACCTACCCTACACCTACCCTACACCTACCCTACACCTACCCTACACCTACCCTACACCTACCCTACACCTACCCTACACCTACCCTACACCTACACTACACCTACCCTACACCTACCCTACACCTACCCTACACCTACCCTACACCTACCCTACACCTACCCTACACCTACCCTACACCTACCCTACACCTACCCTACACCTACCCTACACCTACCCTACACCTACCCTACACCTACCCTACACCTACCCTACACCTACCCTACACCTACCCTACACCTACCCTACACCTACCCTACACCTACCCTACACCTACCCTACACCTACCCTACACCTACCCTACACCTACCCTACACCTACCCTACACCTACCCTACACCTACCCTACACCTACCCTACACCTACCCTACACCTACCCTACACCTACCCTACACCTACCCTACACCTACCCTACACCTACCCTACACCTACCCTACACCTACCCTACACCTACCCTACACCTACCCTACACCTACCCTACACCTACCCTACACCTACCCTACACCTACCCTACACCTACCCTACACCTACCCTACACCTACCCTACACCTACCCTACACCTACCCTACACCTACCCTACACCTACCCTACACCTACCCTACACACCTACCCTACACCTACCCTACACCTACCCTACACACCTACCCTACACCTACCCTACACCTACCCTACACCTACCCTACACCTACCCTACACCTACCCTACACCTACCCTACACCTACCCTACACCTACCCTACACCTACCCTACACCTACCCTACACCTACCCTACACCTACACTACACCTACCCTACACCTACCCTACACCTACCCTACACCTACCCTACACCTACCCTACACCTACCCTACACCTACCCTACACCTACCCTACACCTACCCTACACCTACCCTACACCTACCCTACACCTACCCTACACCTACCCTACACCTACCCTACACCTACCCTACACCTACCCTACACTTACCCTACACCTACCCTACACCTACCCTACACCTACCCTACACCTACCCTACACCTACCCTACACCTACCCTACACCTACCCTACACCTACCCTACACCTACCCTACACCTACCCTACACCTACCCTACACCTACCCTACACCTACCCTACACCTACCCTACACCTACCCTACACCTACCCTACACCTACCCTACACCTACCCTACACCTACCCTACACCTACCCTACACCTACCCTACACCTACCCTACACCTACCCTACACCTACCCTACACCTACCCTACACCTACCCTACACCTACCCTACACCTACCCTACACCTACCCTACACCTACCCTACACCTACCCTACACCTACCCTACACCTACCCTACACCTACCCTACACCTACCCTACACCTACCCTACACCTACCCTACACCTACCCTACACCTACCCTACACCTACCCTACACCTACCCTACACCTACCCTACACCTACCCTACACCTACCCTACACCTACCCTACACCTACCCTACACCTACCCTACACCTACCCTACACCTACCCTACACCTACCCTACACCTACCCTACACCTACCCTACACCTACCCTACACCTACCCTACACCTACCCTACACCTACCCTACACCTACCCTACACCTACCCTACACCTACCCTACACCTACCCTACACCTACCCTACCCTTAACATTTGGATGGGGGATGAAAAAGGGGTGAAAAAAGGGGATGAAAAATAGATGTTGGCTTATTCTCAGACCTACCCAATATACACAAAAAATTTCATCAGAATCGGTCAAGCCGTTTCGGAGGAGTACGGGAACGAAAACTGTGACACGAGAATTTTATATATTAGATTTGTTTTTTTATGTATGTTTGGGCATAACTCTGTCATATATAGACGGATTTGCAAAATTCTTTTTTTGTTCGAAAGGGGTTTATTCCGAAAAGGTCCCATATAAATTTTATCAAAATTGGTACAGCCCTTTTTGAGAAAATCAACAAATTCCCAAAAAAACTTACTTTGACGACGTTTTAGTTTCTTCAATCACTGGAGGACTTACAATCTCTTTTAAGTGTGTTGCCGTTTTTTAATGGATTTGGATGTCAAGGCAACACTAAAAAGCGAAAAATAAAAAGTTTTTTCAAAAAAAAGAAAACCGCATTCAAAAACTAAATAGTGATAAGTAACTTTAGCACAGAACACTCATTACTTTATTTTCGGAAGTCGGTGGCAATACAAAACAACAAACACGAAGCCACCGCCACCGACTTCCGAAAGTAAAGTAATGTGTGTTCGTACTTTCCGTTGACCTAGATAGACGATATTACTTGCCAAATTTTATAGTTCTAGGTCCTAGAACTATGAAAACTGGCAAGTAATATCGTCATATTACAAGTACAGGGACAAATCGGAAAACATTTGTAATTTAATCATCAAAAATATAGTCTTTATTTAAAGTCATAATTTGTATGGGTGATAGATCTTTTGTAGACTTTTAAAAAATTTTGCAATAAGTAGGTATATGAAAAAAGTCGCAATGTTAATATTTCTCACCTGATTGTAGTACTATGAGATATCAACATAGATTTCAAAATCAATCCCCAAAACGAAATTTCATTAAGTAGGTATAAGTACCTACCTACTTATATTTTTCTTTTAAACTCTTATAAATAATAGGCAACATGCCAATAGAGAAAATTACATTATAGTAATGTGTAAATCTGATAGAAAACGCACAGTATCTGTTGCGTACAGCACGCAGTACGTGATTAGTCGGGTAAAAGAAAACAGTTTAAAAACGTTTAAGTGTTTGAGACCCTGCGGCGGCGACGACTAGCATAACGGGAGTTGTAGGTCTTATCATGCGCACGGCGGGAAACGAACTAACGCGCTGACCCGCTCGGTGCCGTGGGTAGCGCGTGGGCAATGTGCGTTCAACATCTTACGGCCAAGCGAATTTGAACCCACATTACGCGGTGTTGTAGCCTGACGACGCGATGTCAGCATCGCGGATGTACTTATGAAAATATATTATTTCGCTGTTGCGGGGCCTCAAAACTCATTTATTTAAAAAATACACGATACGATAAATATAATCAAATTAACAAACTTCTCCCATACGTAACATTCTCCCCCTCAGTGTCGACACGACACTCAAAACGGTAAACTAAATTACAAATATACATAAATCTAAATATAAATCTAGAATATTGCTAGCCTAGCTGCAGGACGTTTAAGTATGCCATTTTTTGTTTTAACGTCGACAACCCTTACACGTCCGTCAGCACCGGGGTACACGGATTGTACGATGCCTTTAGGCCAGCAGTTACGGGGGGAGTTAGGATCCACTATAACTATCATATCCCCGATCTTTAATTGAGCGCCCTCTTCTCTCCGTTTTCGGCGTGGCACTAGATCGGGGAGCAAAATATCGCTGAAGAAAGCTGTGGCTTGTGAGTGCTGAAGCAATAATGTTTCAGCTCGTTTCATCAACTCGTCGGTAGGTCCATTTATTTTTATCTTCTTACATTTATCTATGAACAACAAGACAGTTCCAGCAGTTCGAAGCAATCGCAACCAACTGGAGAAGCGCGTCGTCTCCGGTACAGGTAAGTTGTTTACACTATTATTTTCATTAATTATATTTATTTTTTCTAATATTTCTTCATTAATTTTTATTTTATTTTGAGGTTCCTGAGGCCAGCAAGAGCGTGATTGATGTAAAAACGACGGACCGGTAAACCACGATGAATTGCTGTTAAGTTCGTAGTCGGTACTTTTAGTACCTAAATCTGCCACGTTGACGTCAGTCGGCACATAGTGCCACTCGTCAGCCTTACTTAGTTCGTCAATTTCCCCTAGACGATTAGCGATGAAAACTTTATATGTTCTACAATTATTTCTGATCCAGTGTAAAACAGTTGTGGAATCCGTCCAATAATAAACTGAATTTGGTTTTATGCGATGTTCTTTTTTAATATTATTTGCTAATTTACATCCTAATAAAGCACCCTGTAGTTCCAGGCGCGGTATAGAAACCGATTTCGTAGGTGTAACTTTAGATTTACTAGCAATAAATGCTACAATAATATTTCCACTGCTCATTTCTTTGCGCCAGTACGCAACGGTCGCGTAGGCGCTCGGCGACGCATCGCAAAATACGTGTAGTTCTAAGTTTTCGTTACTCTCGCTGTTATTACTATCGCAATAATACCAACGAGGTATCCTAATATTATTTATCTTTTTAGCTTGAATTATCCAACACTTAAATAAATTATTTAACTCGTCATTTAATTGCTCATCCCATTTTATATTTGTTTTCCAAGTTTCGCGCATTATTATTTTTCCTTTAATTGTAAATGGCATCAGATAACCATGAATATCAAAAATAGACATAACAATACATAACAGTTCGCGTTTAGTTGGTTTTCTTTTTAAGTTGAGAACATCATGTGGTATACGCTTCAAGGTCAAATCGAATCCTAACTCGTCGCTAGCGGGATACCATAATAAACCCAGTGTCCTTTCCGATGGATCTTTATCGAGGGCGCAACAAACACTGTCACTCAAGACTTCTTTGGGTAGGCTTTCTACAACTTCCGGGACGTTGCTAGCCCAGTTCCGTATTTCGAATCCACCCTGCTGGTGAACAATGGAGACTTCTTTAATCATCTGTTTCGTAAGGTCGACTTCGGGTAAACTATCGATATAGTCGTCCATATAATGTTGCTTGCATATAGCGTCGACAGCCGTCGGATAGGTATCCTGATAACGTAATGCGTTTTTATTTTTAATATGTTGCGCGATAAAAGGCGAGCAGTTCGCGCCAAATATTAATGACGTCATTGCATATTTATTAACGTCCCCAGTGGCCTTATCTCTAAATAAAAACCTAAGTGAATGTTGATCCTTTTCTTTAATTTTAATTCGAAGGAACATATCTTTGATATCTGCAATAATTCCTATTTTATTTTCTCTAAACCTAAACATAATTCCAAATAAAGACTGCAAAAGGTCCGGGCCTGTCAATAAAAAATCATTAAGGGAACATCCCTGTGTTTTCGCAGCCGCGTCGAACACCAAACGTAACTTTTTCTTATTGGGGTTATCGACCCCGAAGTGCGGTAGGTACCAAACGTGGTCGCTAGACTCCCCCTCGTTTAGCCTCCTGGCATAATTATTAGAAAATAAATGCTGGATACGTTCTTGATAACGTGACGCGTAAGTGTTGTCGGCTGACATTTTTCTCTCGACAGATTTTAAACGATTATAGGCATTTTGATATGAATCAGGCATAATAAAGTTATCATATTTCCAAGGCAATTCTACAAACCATTGATTATCAACTAATTCACATGTGTTATTTAGTATGGTGATAGCACGTAACTCGTCCGCATTCTGTCGCGGTTGTGCTGATATACCTATTGACTCTAACGCGAATGATTTTCTTACAATCTCGTTCAACTTAGAATCACAACAATGTTGCGCGCTGTCATCAATAGGAATACCATCAGCTGCCACGTTCATAACATTTATATTGTTTACAACACCGTGTATACACCAGCCAAGCGGTGTCTTTGTAATATAAGGGTCATTTTTCCTATTACCTTTTAAACACATTAAAGGAGCAATAAGGTCGTAATTATCTTGTCCGATTAATAGTTTAGGTTGTGTGTCACATTTACACAAGTCGTAGTTTATATAATCCGAATAATTGGTAAAGTCCACACACGATAAGCTTTGAGTAGGCAAATTAAGTTCGTTCATTTTTCGGGCACTCAAATTAAAACGATCGCCTGTGTTATTAGAAATGTCAAAACTTACATTTTCCGTTTGGCACACGAGCTCACCGGAGTCCCATGCACCGCGGGCGCGCATGGTGACGGTCTTACCGTGGAGTCCCGCCTGATCAGCGAGGTCAGCAGCTATCAGCGTCACAGTGGCGCCGTCGTCGAGCAACGCATGTGTGTGTATATTGTCTTTAGGTCCATGAACGGTAACCGGCACAATTTTTAACAACACTTTAGGCACTGGTACACTAACACTAGTGGACGCACTGGTGTGGGCGTGGGCGACGGTATCCTCGCGGTGCGGCTCGTCGGGCGTTGAAACGTGCACGCGGGCTGCGTCAGCCACCGGGCGCGCAGTCTCAGGCCGCGCGGTCGCTGTCAGTGCAGCCGGTGGCGCGGCTGCGGGTGCCGCAGTCGCGGTTGGTTTCGTCCAGTGTAGGAGATGATGATGTGGATGTCCACACTCGCTGCAGTCGGGAGCGCTGCACGCGCTGGGTACATTATGCCGTGCGCTCAAGCACTTGTAGCACAGATGTCTAGAACGTACAAACTGCCAGCGATCTCGCCTCATAGCGCGTTTGAACTTGCCGCACTTGTCTAAGGTGTGCGTCGGAGAGGCACGACAAAACATACATTTATTCTCTGATGTCGTAGTACACGCTAACACTGAATGAGTTTTTATATTATGATCGTATTTCTTTCTTATGTCATTCTGACTGTGTATAAAACTCACACCTGAGGTTGCGACGATTGTTGCTTCTCTGTATAAAAACTCCGATAATATTTCCAGTTTAGGTATAGAACTATCCTGTCTCTCGTAGGTATACTCGGCCCATTTATTGATAAGAGCGGGCGGTAACTTTGAAAGTATTATTGACGTCGTTTCCGGACTTTGTAGGTATTCCGGCAACTTAATAGCTTTAACAGCTGTGACGTAGTTTTTGACTTTTATCGAGAAATTCACGATCTCCGTGTGGTATGCAGTCGGAAGTGGGTGAATTTTCTTGAGTTGAGTGAATATTTTATTGATTATACACTCGGGTCTACCAAATCGTAATTCTAAGGTGTCAATTATAGCTTGCGGTGTTGTGTTGCCGATGAGGAGCGATGACACGGCTTCTTTTGCGTCACCACGTAGACATTTTCGTAACCGCCAGATGTTTTCTGCATCGCTATAACTGCACAGGTGTGACGATTCTTTATATGACTCCTTGAACTGCAGCCACTGCATAGGGTCACCGTCGAATACCGGTAAATCTTTTGATGTTGCTAGGCGCGCAAGGAGTTCTCTGTTGTTATCACGAACGTTACTTCTGGTAAGTACTTGTTGCAGCGCCTCCGTCAGCTGGTTGATGCCGTCGTTACGTTGAGGCGGACGCTCACTGACGAAGTGCTGTTGCGGTATCGAATAAAGTGGGCAGACATTTTCTTCGTACTCACTTTTAGCGATGGACTCGACGCCATCTTGTTTGTCGAACCATGAATCGACTTTTCTCGAACTTTCCGAGGCCGAGCCGCGGTCTTCTTCTTGCAAGTCTGCAATGTCGACTTCTAGTTTCTTCGAAACCAAGTCTTTCTTTATTTGCGCACTTCTTTCCGCTAAATCGAGATCTATTTGCGCTTGATGTTGAGCCGCTTCATATTCAAGCCTTTTACGGGCCGCCGCTGACGAACACGAGGTTTTATCACTTTTCACTGATTTTAACTGTTCACTTTTATTGGTAGCCAGCTGCTCCGTGGCACGTTTGCTACGTGTTGTAACACCCTTAGGGGGTGTGCGAAGCAGCGACATCCCTGCACTACAGGTTTTAGTTACGACTAACACGTGGCCGAGATCCTAAATCCGGCTCGAAGGACCAGCTTAATGTTGCGTACAGCACGCAGTACGTGATTAGTCGGGTAAAAGAAAACAGTTTAAAAACGTTTAAGTGTTTGAGACCCTGCGGCGGCGACGACTAGCATAACGGGAGTTGTAGGTCCTATCATGCGCACGGCGGGAAACGAACTAACGCGCTGACCCGCTCGGTGCCGTGGGTAGCGCGTGGGCAATGTGCGTTCAACATCTTACGGCCAAGCGAATTTGAACCCACATTACGCGGTGTTGTAGCCTGACGACGCGATGTCAGCATCGCGGATGTACTTATGAAAATATATTATTTCGCTGTTGCGGGGCCTCAAAACTCATTTATTTAAAAAATACACGATACGATAAATATAATCAAATTAACAAACTTCTCCCATACGTAACAGTATCTATCTAACGCCCGCTGGCGGATGCTCGGTGAACCGAACACGTGGAGAGATATGCAGCTATTAGGTACAGAGGCCAGCACATCAAGCTACTACAATCTGTCAAATTTCTTTGATAGATTTTCAACTTTATTATAAAAGCATAAGGTTCATATTTAATTGGGAAATTTTGACAGTTAGATATGGCTTGATGTGCTGGCGTCTGTACCTAGGTATATGCTAGCAGTTAAAAAACATTAAAATTAAGTTTTCTATGAACGAACTTGACCGGGAGACAGTCAAAATTAGGTAAGTACCTACCTACCTAATCAAATAAATATTATCAGTCAAGCGGCTGCCGGCTGTGTCGTATGACACACAAGACCAAGACGTGGTTAAGTGTTAATGGGAAGTTCATAAAATGTCCGGTGCCGCGTCGTAGATGATATCATTACATTGGAATTGGGAGGGTCACAGGCTCACAGCTATGTGGACGAGGAACAAGGACGACTGAAATAGATCTGTAGGTATCTGAATGAATTGTTCACGTTTTTTGTTGGGACAAAATTCCTTACTAATAGCGCAACACGCGGCTCTGTTCCTGATACAGAGTCCAGAAGATGTGATAAGTCAGGAATAGGCAGCTAGTTAAGTTTAATTAATTAAATTCATGCTCAATCGCCATCGATGTACGTACTGCGTTGCTGCGCAGGATTTCAAAATTATGCCAGCGGTAGGTAGGTAATCTAGATCGAACTGCACTGCAGTAGATAAAGTATTGCACATGCATAGTTAGATAACGAAAATACCTGGCAAGGAAAGCACACCATCTATCAAACGCATATATGTATTGTGAGAAAAGAAGGTTGAATAGGTAACTATCATAAACAGCCAATCGTTAGTTTTTATCACGAATTACGCTAAAGCGGCGGCTCAAATCAAATTACCTATATCAAGCGGTTTACATGTCATCAAGTTACTACTGTTAATTATTCATCACTAATTAGCAGTTTTGTATGAGAGCTAGTCGGCAGATCAGAGCGACTCGTTCATGCCGGAAACAGGAAGAGGGCAATCAACATTCCTAAAAATATCACACATTTGGTGTTCATCCGGCGAGCGTGGCGCTGCGCCGCCGTCGCTACGACTTTAGAACTCAATGTGGACTAATTTAATACTTACCTGTCAGTAACATTACAAATAACACACATAAACTAAGTAAGTGCCCACCTAAGTAGTTTACTTTGCCTCTTAGTAAACATCTGGCGGTACTTAGGTACTAAATACAGCGCTATTTCCTATAGGCCAATAATGTACATCCCTCTTTTAATCTGATTTCAGTATAATGAAACTATCAAAGAAAATTAACCAAGTCTTCAGTCCCATTTCTTCAAAAATGTATCTTTTTGAAAAGATTTATCATTTTTGAGAGCAATCTAATAAATTCAAGTTGCATTACCCCATGGTTGCTCTAATTTTAACAATTCCCATAAATAACAAGGCAGCGTATCAACTGCCACCTAAACCTAATGTGTACATACTTAGGTAGCTTATCGTTACATTACAATGTGTAATAGCTGTAACCGATAACATCGACCTTCCTATCAAAAAAAAAGCGTTCAATATTTATCATAATGTCATCGTAATAATTATTATTGTTCGGTGGCCACGACTAATATTACAATTCCCAACAAGTCCGAGTCTAGTACTCGCCGGCACATAATTAGATAATTTCTATTATTTATATGCGAAGTGTCGTGTGTGATGCGCATCGAAACGACTCTGCTCCGTCCGGCGTCGGTGTTGTACGAAGAAATCCGTCAAGCGGTTCCAACTAAAGAGGATGTACGCCTCGCCCGCAATGATTTCATTTACAAAAAGTTCCTGTGGCGAGTGCTGCTCACTGTTGGCTTTTCCTGCGAATGACTCGCCACGTAAAGCGCTTTTCATTTCCTCTATGATAATATTATTAAACGTGTCAGCGTACTAATGAGATACGGGGTCGAGTCACGATTTACCAATAGCTGAACGCACATTGATTGTTATAACTTGTATGAATGGCATTAATCATTTATTAGAGGATGTATCTGGTATGGTAGGTAATTCACGTGCGACAGGGAAACGACTACTATTGTATAGGTACCTAATCAATTGCTATTATTTTTAGAATTAAAGACTATCACATCATATAAAACACGATTAAGGATCTCAGATCGTGAATTCCGAACCAAATTATCTAGATTTTTTGGATTGTAGATACTGAATGGGAATACTGAGATTCAAAATAATTTTTCATAGACTTGCTGTGGTTCAACTGTCTACCAGTCCTAAGGTCTCAATCGGAGGGAGGCAAGCACCTAATTGTAGCCTGCGGCTCTATGCTCCACTAGCTATACAATTTATGCAATAGCATAATAAACAGATCTTGCAACTAAGATGACTTGTATCCTACGTGAATATACAAGTAATCTCATATGAATATGTAAATTAATAATGTGGGTAGTCTTTGAGTCTGATGCGTCACGCACTGCCATCTAACGGAGCAAAGTGTTACTAAAATATCATGGTAAACAACAATCTGTGAATGGAAAATGTCGTGATGGCCCAGTGGTTAAGACACCCACCTCTTATGCACGAGGTTGTTCGTTCACAACGGGTACGAGCAAGTAGGTACCAATGTGACTTATGTACTTTCTAAGTTTATCTTGGAAATGACTGACATCGGTGAAGGAAAACATCGCAATGAAACCTAGACTTATAATAATTAATATAAGTCTGAAATCGCCAATCCGCCTTGAGCGAGTGCTGTGTTTGCCCTGCTGTGGGACAATTTATAGGCTGTACCAACCAACCTGTACCTATATATTATTATTTTAAACAACAATCAAACATACTACAACTAATACCATTATAACTGAAATATATTTACGTACAGGTATTCCGTATTGGTATATTAAAATTTTGCTTACAAGTTTAATTACTACGACAGAATAAAATTTATTTACGTATAGCGACATCTATTGTAGCAATTTCACACTTGGACGCAAGTCATCGCTTTGTTTGAACATGCGTTTTTAAACGATAGATGGCGGTAAACTAAAGCAACATATTTTATCGATAGAATTTGGGGAGCAATTGGGTAGTTGACCCCAAAACCAAGACAGCTTCGGGTACGATAAATTTTCAATTAATAATAAAATTGGATTTTTAGTGGCTTTTATATCACTAAATAGCCGAGTTGATAAAATGTATACGAGGAAATCGCGTTTCGACAGCTCAAAAAGTAGTACCTACCGTAAAACGGGGTGAATAGGAACAGTTTCAACTTTCAAACCTAAAATTTTAATACAATACCTATCTCAATGGGGTTAGAGTCGTTTTTATTATGGGAGTCTTGTGCTGTTTCACAACCTAGTTTCTGATAGAATGTGAAATTTTTATTAGTCTTCGAGAAATGCCCAAAAAACTCCTTGTTTTCTATTTACCTGGAAACTGGGGTCAAAAGATACGAGAGAGGGGTGAAATAGAGAAATGCTAGGGCTGTCAAAATCAACTTTTATTATAGAATTAATAAAGATGGATTAAGAACTACAGTAACAATTATAAAAAGGAATATTTATATCGGAAGTCGAGTAAATATTAAAATAATTTGACCAAAGTCGATGAGGATAGAAAATTAAACATTTTATTTGAAAATCACATAAAAATATTTTTTAAAGTATGTGATGTGATAGTTCTTGATTGACAACCCTGAAAAATTATGTTTCTATTGACCTCCTTTTCGTTTCTATTAACCCCTCACTCGTACCTATTCACCCCTTTCTTCGTATCTATTGACCCCTAAAGCGTTTCTTTTCACCCCCCACTCGTATCAATTCACCTCAATTATAGGAAAAAGTATCAGTGTCCCGATTTTACTAGAAATACAAACCAAATCATTAAATATATCTTCTCATCTTTGTACCTCTAAGAGATGAGAAACTTTACTATCCAATTACATGAAATTTGAAGGAGATAAAACTGAAGAACTTTAAGTTTGATAAAAGTTTTACTCAGGCTAAAATCACTAGCATCATAGACGTCACTTTAACCGCTTTTTTTCTTTAAGTAATTGAACTTGACGTAAATTTTGGAGTAGCCAGAATAATGGAAAAATGTTGCCGTTTAATAAAAAGTACCTAGGAATAATATACGATAACAGACTATAGAGAAATTAGAGACAACAACATTAGACTCCCAGATTTTTTCTATTCACCCCACTCCCAGATTTTTTCTATTCACCCCGCGATTTTTATTCACCCCATTTTACGTATATCAATTGATTGGCGGTGTTAAAAACTAGGCTATTCTCTGTTAATTTAGTAATAATGACAGTGTGACAGTCAAAACTTGTCAAAAATATAGAAAGGCATTTTCGACAAATTAGAATGCAATGGTTCAAAAGTACTCTGTGGTTCATACAAAGAGTACAAATTATTACGATTGTATGTATAGGTAGGTATAGTTGTGTAGGTACTTACTGAATCATTCAACACAACACACCACACAACACAACACAAAAACTACTCAACTATCTATTATTATTTATTTAACTGCAGCTAAAGCACCGCAATGTAGAAATAACTTGCGATCACAAGACCATTAATAACACTCGTGTTAGTGGAATGTTCACTCCTTTTATTTAATTTTTTTTTCACCTAACCCGCAACCGGGTTAGGATTTTCGAGTCAGGTTCGGAATAAATTCGCGAATACTAATGTTGACTCGCGTACTCACTAGTTGGCGTTATAACATAAAAATAGATTGTAGATCAGCAGCGCATAAAACCTCTTAAAATAGGTATCATTATTTGCAGGCGCTTTCAAATAAACAGATGCGAGTGGACTCTTCTTGTTTCTTGCTATGCTTGAAAAAATAGATGCTCTGAGATGCTTCAAGAAAAGAATTATGGGGGTTTTGTGGATTTTAAAGAGAAAAATAAATCCTTCAAAATAAAAACATTTTCAAGTGTACCTTACTAATGTATTTAAAACTTAAAAACTATAATACTCATAAATATTACATAATTTATTTTCCTGTAATTTCAACTATTATAATTTCATTATATAAAATTGATGAACCGAAAAAGTGCCGATACATAAACATCAAAGTGTTTACTAATTCACACAAAAACTTTATTTTTAAATTCATATACATTCATGCATATTTATAATTCAAACAAAATATTCTGTTCTATTCTAAAAGTGCTTTATTTCAAAGTAAGAATTTCAGATTCGTTTATTTTATAGTATTATAACTCTAGAAGGTATTCAAAATGATATTAAATAGAACCCAACAATAAAATATTTTTAAGTACAGACGCCAGCACATCAAGCTACTACAATCTGTCACATTTCTTTAATCGATTTTCAACTTTAGTACTCAAGAATAAGGTTCAAGATTGATTGGGAAAATGTGACAGTTTCGGGTAGGTTGACCTGCTGGCGTCTGTACAAAACATCGGGAGAGTTACACATTACGTACTAGAACCATAGAAAATGCTTCTCATAATAAATAATTATAAAAGCTATAAGTAGATGTAAGTATGTACTTACTTAGAGATATTTTTATTCAATTGACAATTTTTTTCTCTACTAAGGCTTACATAAAGTGGAAGGTGTTTTAGAGGAATGCATAATTCATGTTTTTACATCAAAGTTATATCGACCAATACAAAGACAATACGTCGGGGACCGATTACGTAATACAATCGTACGGTCACTTGTGATTTTGAATCAAACGGGACAAAGTGACAAATAACAAAAATAATAGGATTGTTGAGGAAATGCGTTAAAACTAAGTTTGTTTGACTAGTAAATGCTTTGTTTGTGTGATTGTAGAATTACACGTAGAATAATCGGACTCGCGATGTAGTTAGCAGCAGATCTCCGTCGAAGAACTTAGTTTCGATGACAACGTTTCCACTGAAAAAATAAATATTACGTCTTTCAATCACAACATATTATACATTCTGTCAAGAAAGTACCGGGAATGAATAATTAAAAATGCTCATGTAAAGGCTCTAAATTCTTTTTGACGCTAAGTTGGCACAACTGTATGTCTATTCTGTTACAATCTCCCTCGGTGAAAACCTGGGTGAAGTGAGCTGTCATCTGCCCTGAAGCTAGGGATTTACAAAGCACTACAACCGGATGACAGCTCACTTCACCTAGGTGTTCACCGAGGGAGATTGTAACAGAATAGCACTGCTGTCCTCTTTACTCACGCGGAGTTCGATCGTGACTGGTCATTCTGTTTGTTCACAGTGCGCCATTTTGCCAGTTCAGGTCAACTGGGTTTTGCGATTTTTACTATATTTAAAAATATCGAACAAATAATTCGTCATAAATGTTGTATTGCTAATAGAATTTCGTGTGCACAAGCACTGAAAATGTTATATAAGGCTTGCAGTGCATCGACTTTATCAAAAACACGTGCGTGTGAGTGGTATAATGCATCTAAATGTGGTCGAGATGTGGTGTTAGATTTGCCTCGTTCTGGTCGGCCAATAACGTCTTTCACTAAACTAACGTCATCAACATCATAATAAAGGAAATAGTGACTGAAAATCGTCGTTTTAGTCTGGGAGTGATGGCTACTGAAATTTCTGTATCTCAAGAATCAATTTGTACCGTTTTAAGGCTCTCCCACACAGGCGCGTTATTATCGGTCGATGCGTTTTTGCGATAATGCGTCGGGACGCATTATTGCCAAAACGCATCGACAGATCCCTCGATCTTCGATTCGATTCCTCGTACTTCTATTGCGTCGTTATTATCGCAACAGTGTGTAACTTCGTAGCCATTCTAGTACAAAATGTACTGAAAACCAATATCGGTAATAACGCACCTGTGGGGAAGAGCCTTTAAACGATTGTTTTGGCATGAAATGCGTTGCCGCCCGACTAGTAACGAAAGATTTGAATCGTCTACAAAATCTCAATCGCGTAAACGTTGCTGAAGACGTGTTAGAAAGAGTCAATTCCGACCCCCACATTCATAAAACTCATTGTTACTGGTGATGAGACATAAGTTTACGAATTTGACATGCAAACCAGTCAACAAGAATAGGAATAGCGCCTTCTAACAGAAAAAAGATGGCGTAACACAAAATTCGCGGCAACTACTGAAGTCGATTTCAATAAATACGCCTAAAAATGTTTTCATTATTGGGTTATTCGTTGGCGTTAGTGTATTATTACGGAATGTACCTACTTTGAAGGCGTTAAAATACATTTAGATATTTAATACATATTTTGTTTTTTATTGAATAATTCCCGGTAGTTTCTTGAAACAGTAGTATATTACCGTTGAATTTATATTCGATTGGGCTAATCTCTGGAACTATTAGTTCGATTCTGTAAATTGTTTCACTTATGGGAACCTACGTTAATGAGTGCTGGTATATTCGACTATCAAAAAATTTAATATCCGTAGAAAAATAACGCGGACAAAAGCTAGTAATTTATAAAACGAATGCAGTTTTAACTGGCACAATAAGTTTACGAGTGCCAATCAATCATTACAATTTAGACCTAATACAAATGACATAAAGGTCACATGGCGAGCGTTCGTGATTTCACAGCGAACTTAAGATTTTGTGATCATCAATTATCGGACTTTTAGTAAGTCTTGGAAAACCAATAACAGCAGAAGGCAGTATAGGTTAGGAGCACTGAATAAAAAGTAGAAAGTTTGAAATGTTATCTCAGAATATTATTTTACGCCACAAGGACATGCACAGAGGATGTAACAAATTTGTATCTAAAGGACCTACCTATTTTCAACCGACTTCAAAAAAGAAGGAGGATCTCAATTCGACACGTCTAAGTATTTTCTTTATGTTTGACCACGCATATTTTTTTTCAGTGTAGTCCGATTTCGATAATTATTGTGATTGATAGTGTATATGTACCTCGAAGTTGGTCCCATAAAATATTCGACCCGTAATGGTAGAAAATTAAAATCTTTTTTACAGAAGAGCCTTCAAAAAGTACAAATAATTTCTTTAAATTCGCAAGATTGTGGCAATACAAAATAACATACAAAAATAAAAAAAAAAACAAACTTGCGAATTTAAAGTAATTTTTAATATTTAAAGGCGGTTGTCTTTTCTTGTAACATCTAACACCACTGTAACTACCTATGTTTACAAATAGAGCATTCTGATTCTGGTTCTCGCATTGAATATAAATATGTACTCACTTAAGAACATTAGCAGGCATCATTTGAGATTCAGGAGCAGATTCAATAACCGATTGCCAAGTGTTTGTAGAGTTGGGAATCACATAACCAAATTCGAAGAACCACTCCTCCAAGCATCGCCCTTTGAAGAGCACTTTCTGGAAATCACAAGAATTGTTTGAGATGTAGTACAATACACAATGAGAATCACTTGATTATTCCTTGACTGGAATTGATCTAAATATCAGCAACATTAATCATAGTCAAAATGTTCCTTTTTCGCCCGTGGTCCCGGTCCCCCTGGAAGGGACCACGAGTATTTTTTTTTGCCTGTGGTTCCTTCAAGTAATATATACTACCAAACTAAATTGAACTTAGATATTTGAAATGCAGTCATCGAAATGCCTGCCAGAATGGATAAATGCTCACCAAATTGTGTTTCCTAAAGTATTGTAGAAATGTATGAGTTTGACTGTAAAAAGAGATTTGGTTCTGGCACTCGGCGGCCGAAGCCGCGGCACGTTCGCTCCGCTCGCTCGCCTCATGCGTAGGGGATCACAGTTCTAACCTAACCATGTCGGATCTGCCCCAGGGGGGACTTAAGGGTAAAAAAGATTTTGGTTATCCATTTTGGTAAGCAAAAAGCTTCGCAAGATTTATTTAGATTTTTTTATTTACGAAGAAAAAACCCTCCGTGGTCCCTTCCAGGGAATAGGAGAAGAGACCACGTAATTTTCCAGTATTATAGGGACCACGGGCGACCGAGCAAAATGAACATTTTTTCCAGTAATAAAAAAATATTAATGATAAGTTGTTATAGAAATGCAATTCTTTATTTAGGCGATGTTATATAAAAAACATCGCGTTAAATAACTACTACTACTACTAGTACTAGTTACTATGACTACTTACTTTAATCAAAAACAGAGAAACAAGAGAAATAAGGAAAACACAAACTTAAATTTAAAAACAATAAAAATAAATAATAACTAAGTTTAGGTAGGTTACTCATCTTAATATATATAAATCTCCTGTCACTATGTTTGTCCGCGATGGACTCCTAAACTACTGAACCGATTTTAATGAAATTTGTACACCGTGTGCAGTTTGATCCAACTCGAAAGATAGGGTAGGTGTAAGGTAGGTGTAGGGTAGATGTAGGGTAGGTGAAGGGTAGGTGTAGGGTAGGTGTAGGGTAGGTGAAGGGTAGGTGAAGGGTAGGTGTAGGGTAGGTGTAGGGTAGGTGTAGGGTAGGTGTAGGGTAGGTGTAGGGTAGGTGTAGGGTAGGTGTAGGGTAGGTGTAGGGTAGGTGTAGGGTAGGTGTAGGGTAGGTGTAGGGTAGGTGTAGGTTGCTGATGATTCAAAGTGCTCCATCATCTTATCGGCCATCGCGGCTAAGACTTCTAGTGATGACTCTGTGTTGACGGAGAGTACTGCGCGTATCTGTGTGGGCAGGTGGTTGAGCCACATAACTTTCAGAGCTTCTTCCGATATCAGTTGCTTGCGGAGTAGTTGACTCGGTTTTTGATCGCCGAGCTCGAGGCCGCTGAGCAGCTTCTGTAGCTGGCGATTGTCGGATTCTTGGTATGTTGATATGAGTCTTTCCTTTAGACAGCTGTACTTGCCGCTGGCCGGTGGGTTCAGGATTATATCTGCTATTTGTTCGAGGTCATTACAACCGAGCAATGGAACGACAAGGTTGAATTTTTGCTCTTCTCCTATCTTGCTGGCGGCGATGGCTGCTTCAAACTGTGCGAACCACAGACGAGGATTTTGTCTCCAGAATGGTGGTAGTCGTGCAGGTAATGAAATTGTTGCCACGTCGCCTGTCACCGTTGTGACGCCCTGAGCATCGCTAAAATCTTCGGTATCTTTTATCATGGTAGTGGTTCTTCTGAAATTCTAGCTGCAGGAGTTAGATGCTTCGGGAACTCAGGTTCGTGTCTTCTTACGGGGTCACCAATTTAGGAACTGGTCAGCTATGTAATACTGAGTATATAGGTAGGTACACTGTCGTCGAAATGAAACTAATAACATTGGACTGACTTGACTGACTTATTTATTTTCCAAACCACCCTACTTATATATTACATTAATATTGGTACATTAGACACTAGCATGCTACTATTTACAAACAACCGACCAATAGCGATGCCGATGCGCCGTAGGACGAGCCGCGCGGGGGGCACGGGGCGCTCTTTGCATAGTATGGCACTATTCGCCGCGGAGACATAAATAGGAATTGCGCGCCGAGCGCGGTCCTTTTCGCCCGGCGCCGTCGATGAGTGAAGAGGTGAAGACCGAATATTACCTGCCGATCTGCGGGATGCGTATGTCGTCAGCGTCGTGTGGCCACGTGTTGCGAACCGTGAAGTCAAGCTACGGAGGGTGCTGGTGCTTCAGCTTGCTCTGCTTGAGCTTACAAACCGCTTCTTTCGAAGCGAACCGGAAACGTGTGCGGTGTCGCGATGACGCTCGTGCCGTGACGGTGTTCTATCCTGTTTCGATAAAACCGTCTTTTTCAAGACGATTGCTTCACTCACTGTTTCTTGCGGATTGTCAAAACGTTGTAGGGATATTGTACGACAGGTATAACTGTGTCGCTACAAACGTCATTTTGTAAAATTTGAATCTAGTTGCCCATTTCAAATGGTAGTTTCGTATGGAGAAGAATGGGCAAGAAACTCCATACATACTCTTTTAAAAAGAATATTGTTTACAATTTGCATTTACAAGAATTATAATATATTCTGTTACGTGAATACAATGTACCTTATATAAAAATCATATATTATAGTATGTACAAAGCATTACAAGTTAAGAAATGACAGCAAATGATGTACAGACACATAGTGTTCACATAATTACTATTAATAATACAGTAGACGACCACTCCTAATCTAACAAACAATGAATAGTGTGTGAGCCAGAGTAATCCATTAAGTACACTAAATAATACAATTATAATTATATAATACAAGTACAAATACCTACATATTTAAATATATAAAGCATAGTTTAAAAAAGAAAAATAATAATAATAATAAAATAAAATTAATTAAAAATTATGATGAAATGTAAAAAACAAAAAGGTAATACACAGAGTTAATTTATTTACCTGTTCCAAACGGAACCGCTCCATATTTTCAGAGGAGCTAAAGTTCATTTCCCGGGACACCACTCTACACTTCAGAATACGCTTGGGCACGCGGGCTTCGTGCTCCACGTCAGGGCTAGATATGTCTTCATTGTTCTGCCAGAGGATCTTGCCTGAAAAGCCAATGAGGGATAAACAGTTAGGATGTTGCATTTTTTAAGGCAATCTTAGGGTCATCATGAAAAAAAACATTAGAAATAGAGTCGAAAGTTGCTTGCAAGACATTTGCCGAATTATTAATTTTTCACGTAACTAAGCAATTTTAAACTGTATTTCTACTGGATATAGTTAATTATCAATTAATATATTGAAACTACCCGAGCATACTGCTGCTGTTTGCGCTGGTAGTACCAAGTCTGTTTAGAAACCATTATTTTTTGGGAGATGCTTCATCTCTTCATATTACTGTGGGCAGTTGTTTTAATCGTAAAGCTAAGTCACGTGGAGGCTCATTAATCTTAATAAAAAATTGTTTAAAATACAAACAAAGGAATGACATTGTTGGCCTATCGGTTGACCATTGCATTGAACTATCCTGTGTCGAGCTGGATAAGCATATTATAGTGTGCGTGTACAGACCCCCAAGTTACCAAAACTATTCCTTATTTGAGTCGGTAATGGAAGATGTCCTGGCAAAACTCGCACCGTGTAGCAAATCCATAATTATTTGTGGTGATTTTAATATTAATATTTTAGAAAATAATTTTAATAGTAGTCAATTATTAAGCCTTTTTAAGTCATTCAATTTGTCGAATGTTTTTATGGAACCTACTAGAGTAACTCCAACTACTGCGACTTGCATCGATAATATTTTTTGCGATTGTGACTATTTGGATAAAGCTATTGTTAATTATCTGCCATCGGATCACAGTGGCCAAACTGTAACTTTTATATTTAGAATGCCTATGACAAAAGTGCAAATACAATTTAGACCATTAACAACTGGTAAATTAAATAGATTCAATAGTTCCTTAAATGATAAGTTAAGTACTCTGGACCATAATAATAACGAAGCAAATAAATTGTATGATGATTTCTTTTCTGTGGTGCAGACTGAATTCAATAATACTTTCGAAAAAAGGGTAAAAAATATTAGCCCTAAGTTTATATTTAGTGACTGGGCAACTAGGGGGATTAGAAAAAGTAGGGAAAGATTGTTTGAGCTGTATGGCCTTAAGCCTTATATTAACACAGATACTTTCAACAAGTATGTTACTACTTATTCTAAAACTTTTAGAAATACTTGCAAGGTAGCTAAAGCCCTATACATTAGCAATAAGATCAAATCGGCAGATGATAAAATAAAAACAGTTTGGAAAGTTATAAATAACGAGACTAACAAGAAAAAAGTTCGGAACACTGAATATACATTGGAGACATCACATGGTCCCATAAGCTCTAACCTAGAAGTAGCTCATGAATTTGTAAATTTCTTTACTAGCATACCAGCTAAAACCACGGAAGCTTTAAATTCCTCACCTGAAGTCTCAATTGCGTTATTAAAAGCGAACGTTCCAGGCTGTCCGGTAGAATTTCAATTTAAACATATTAACCCCGTGACTGTCTTAAAAGCTTTTATTTTATATAAAATTAACTGAAGATTTGTGGGGCATGTCTATTAAAGTTTGCACATCTATAATTGAAACAATAGCGCCTTATTTGGCTTTAATATTTAATATGTGCGTAGACCAGGGAGTTTTCCCAGATCTAATGAAATTTAGTAAGGTCATACCACTTTTCAAATCCGGGGACAGAAAAGATACCAATAATTATAGGCCCGTGTCCGTGTTGCCGGTTTTCAGCAAGGTATTTGAAAAGATAATACTAAATCAGATGCTTGTTCATTTTAACACAAATGACATTTTACACGAGCAACAGTATGGTTTCACCAAAGGACGTTGTACGACTGACGCCGGTGTCACTCTATTAAAACATATATAATATATACCGCGTGGGAAGAGGCAAAAGATGCCATAGGAATCTTTTGTGACCTCTCCAAGGCGTTTGATTGCGTAAATCACGACACATTACTTTTAAAACTTGAGCATTACGGACTGGGTAAACTTGCGCTTAGTTTAATAAAATCTTATCTTTATGACAGACAGCAGCAAGTTCAAATAAATGGAGTGAATTCATGTGGTTTAAAAGTAGAAATGGGAGTCCCACAAGGGTCAATATTAGGTCCTTTCCTCTTTTTAGTTTATATTAATGATCTTCCCCGTTTATTTAAAAACCAACCACAAATGGTGTTATTTGCCGATGACACTTCTTTAATTTTTAAGATAAATAGACGGGCTAATAATCTCGACAATGTAAATAACGCCTTACTTCAGGTCCAAAATTGGTTCACAGCTAATAACTTAGTATTAAATGGAAAAAAAACTAAATGCATCAGATTTGCTTTACCAAATGTCAAAAGTAGTAATTGCGATATAGTATTGAATAAAGAGAAACTGGAATTCGTTGATGAAACTGTTTTTCTGTTCAACCAGGATTCAGGCTGGCTAAAGTAGATTCGTCTTTCATGGGGTTCTGTCTAAAGTGTTACAATAAAATACCTCCCCACATAGTTCAACTTAATGAGACAAAAGAACAATGGCGAAATCGTAGTTGACTTAAATTTGAGCGTCTAAAAGTGACTTACATACGAAAGAAATTACATTATTTTTCTACGATTTTTCAAAGTATCCAATTAACCAGTTAGGGCCGGATAAAAAAATTATGTTAAATGAATACTTATTTGACTTTTCATTAACGTTTAGTGTTGCCATTTTATATTTATTCTGCCAAGTGACAGTAAGTACTTAAAGCATTTAAAGTATTGTAATCAGTTTTAGTTTGTTATTACAATTAAACGGAGTAAGTAAATGAATACAGTTTATTTCCAAGTGTAGGTTTCTTGCAGGTATGTAAAAATACTGTGGTGTAAAAATAAATCAATTAGTTTCGATTAATGAGTAGCAAAAAGGCTAGTAACCCAAATCTAAAAATAATTGCTTGGTAATTGACACAGAGTCATAGACAGATCTGTCTATGCACAGAGTAAAAACCATGGATGGATGGAGGTATAAATGGAGCCAACACTTAGAACAAAAACTTGAAACCAACTGTGGGCCGATGCTCTCTTTCTGAATGCATACATAAGAACGAGATAGTGATATATGTTTTCCTTATCTTATGTACGCATTCAGAAAGAGAGCGTAGTCGAAGGCCAAAGAGTATTTATAACCACTGGGATTACCAACCTTAAACAATATTTTTACAAGACATTTCATCCTGAATTAACTAGTTAAAGAAAATACTAATGCGATATTGCCTTTTTACTTCTTCAATTTGGAATATAAAAGTTACCATAGACATAACCTACAAAAGTTCATGACTGAATATCTATTATTCTCGGCCTTCTTAAACAAAAAATCTTGCACAAACTAATTCAGAAGGTGATGCTGAATTAAATAAGATTTTTTTCATTTAAAGACGTAGGAATTTAATCTCAACTAAAACAATGTATGGGTGGCTGCCATTGTTCTTTAAGTCTTATATTAAACGCACACTATGCAGCCGAGCATATTACAAATTGGATGATTACATCACTGATAAAAATGCTTGGCTGGATGCTGGTCTAGCTCCACAGCCATAAGGGTTCATAGATTTATTGATTAGCATTGGTAACTATTTTTGGAGCTGCTGAAGATCTACAGAGAGAAAACTACATTATCTTTGCATTGTATAAACTCAAACTATTAGTATTATATAATTTTGCATAGCACATACATGTGAGCACTATGTACTTTAAAGCTACCATTTACGAGATATGTCTTTCGTTGACTTGAATATGCCCTGGCGGTTGAGAGTTTGTCATGCTCACTTGAATGTCTTGCTGATGGTGGCGCATGTGTTGGATCACTTGGTTCCCTTCAAAATGGTTGAGCTAAATGGTGCCGATCCGTGCGTCATGTTCGTGAACGGGCGCCGTCAGTTGAGACTGGTCATCTCTTAGCTACCTCGGTTATTTTAAATTTATTTTGAATTGTCTAATTTCATTGTCACTAGACCTCTTTTAACGTGCACAACTTGTTACATTGTTCTCACATTGTACCCCTAGATTCAACATGAATAATGTAACCTAAATTTGTAATATTCTATTGATTTTAAAAGAGTGTTCATGGAGTTTCTTGCTCGTTCTTCTCCATAGAATCCTACTGTTTGGAACGAGCAACTAGCTGCAACTTTTTGACTGACTGACTCCTTGACAATTCAAAAGTGCCTGTAAATGGTTTATTTGAAATAAATGATTTGAGTTTGAGTTTATTATGAAACAAGGTCCCCCGCCGCCTCTCTGTCTGTTCGAGATAAACTCAAAAACGACTGAATTGATTTTCATTCAGTTTTCACTAAGTGATTCAAGAGGAAGGTTTGGGTAAATTGGTTGAAACATGACAATAAAAACCGTGAGAAGCCTATAATTGAGTAAAGACCTGATTCTGCATTATTGGCAGAGTAATGTTAAGCACCTGCCGATTCAAACATCCTTTATTTATCACTAGGTTTTGCCCGCGAATTCGGGAACATTTAGTTATATCTATATACACTTGGGAGCAAATAAATCGAGCCACTACCTTTTTTCACGTAAAATGGTAAATATTTTTGGTAATATGGAACGTATCAATTCGAACTATATATCGCCTAAAAGTTTAGTTAATAACCTTTACAATGAGGGTAAATTATTGAATAATAACCTTATTGAATGATAAATTATTGGCTCTGCAAGAAAAATGGTAATTTCGATAGAAAATTTAGTAGGGCTAAAACAGTCCATAAAAACAATAAAAAACAAAATTATTGCAAAAAAAATATTCTTAATAACTGGTATTACCCCCCCGGGCCCTGATACATTCTTGTAGCCTATTAGTCATCGATCTGATCAGCGTTACGATGACATATTGTGGTATGTTCTCCCACTCTTCAAGCACAGCGACTTTAAGCTCGGGAATGGATGAAACAGCGGGAACCCTGGCTCGGACTCTCCGTTTTAGCTCGTCCCATAGGTGTTCGATCGGGTTCAAATCGGGACTTCGTGCTGGCCATACCATTTGTTGAATCCCGATCGCAGACAAGTATTCCGTAACGATCTGCGCGGTATGAGGTCTCGCATTGTCATGCATAAACAAGAAATTTTCTCCGACAAAACCAGCATACGGCATTACGTGGTTTTCAAGAATGTCAGTTATGTATCGGTCAGCTGTTAATCCACGTCTACCACTGCCATCGTTGGCGGGGTCGACGAAGACAAGTTCCGTTTTTCCGTCTAGAGAAATTCCTCCCCACACCATACAAGAACCACCACCAAAACTCACCGTTTCTCGAATGCAACATTGGGCAAATCTTTCACCAGGACGTCTATACACTCGGTTTCTCCCGTCATTGCTAAAAAGACAGATTCTTGACTCGTCAGAAAACAAAACTGACCTCCAGTCTTCTAACGTCCAATTAATGTGTTCTCGAGCAAACTCCAAGCGAGATCGGCGATGAGCTACAGTCAATTTTGGGCCAGTTGCTGGTTTGTGTGATGTTAAATTTCGTTCTTTTAGTCTTCGTCTCACCGTCCACCTACTGATTGCGACTCCTCGAACGTCACGTAACGCTTGCTGTAGCTGAACAGCATTAAGTCCACGGTCGCGCAACGAATTGGTTGCAATAAAGCGGTCGTCACGTTCTGTTGTTGCCCGTGGTCGGCCAGTTCCAGGTCGCCGAACAAAAGCACCAGTCTCCAGATACCTGCGGTATACCCGCTGTACCTTTGAACGACTCAAATGAAGTCTGCGTGCCACTTCACGTTGTCCGTGTCCAACCTCAAGTAAAGCTACAACTTGGGCAGCTTCCGTCGGTGTAGTATCCATTTTATCAGGTTATTTTGATTACACAGACACAGATAAAGACAACAATAACAAGTAATATGGGTATGATTAACAAAAACCTCAAATTTAATCTTTTCTTAACAGAGTACAATAAAAATGTCATAAGCAAATTAAATGCGATAATTTTATTCTACCCTTTAAACTTTAATAAAAATGAAATTTTGACAACTAACTACCCTCATTGTAAAGGTTATTAAATACCCTTTTAGGCGATATATGTTTCGAATCGATGCGTTCCTTAATACCAAAAATAATTACCATAATGCTTGAAAAAGGAAGTGGCTCGATTTATTTGCTCCCAAGTGTATATAAAACCTAGCTGACCCGACAGACGTTGTCCTGCCCTGAAAACCGTTACAAAAATCTAGGTCTAGCCTACCCAACCCCACCTACCTACCTATGTACCCTATCTACATGCCTACCCTACCCCTACATAACCTATCCTACCCCCACATACCTACCCTACCTATAAAGATACCTACCCTATCAACCAACCTATTAATTAATACACCTCTTCACTGCGAAGAGCCACCTTGCCGTTCTCGAGATAACGCATATGTCATGCGCTCCTAGTACCAGGGTGACATACATCTAAGAAGTCCTAAAACTCGACTGCAGCGCCACCTACCGGGTCCAATTGTGAATCTAAACCATTCTCGAATCCACTGGAACACACACTAAAAATTCAGTTCACTTTCATACACACACATAGAAGATTTTTATATATAAGATGAATTTCCGAAATGTATGTAACCGCATAACTTCGGAACAGCTGGACCAAATTGAATAATTCTTTTTTTTTTGTGTTCGTAGAATTTTAGGTAGGGTAGGTGTATAAGGGCCTACCCCTTATACACCTACCCTACCTAAAATTTAGGGTAGGTAGGTAAGTAGTGTAGAGTAGGTAGGTAAAGTAGGTTAGGTGGGTAGGGTAGGTAAATAGGTAGGTAGTTTGGTAGTGTAGATAGTTAGGGACAGGACAACGTCTGTCGGGTCAGCTAGTAGATGTATTTTTTTTATATAATATAGCAGTCAGGGACAGCGTAGCCGCGACAGCGTAAACCGGTGGATGTTTTTGAATAAAATAAAATAGAATTAATAGAGAATAAACATTTCAATGATTTAATTAAATTTCATTCGAAAACATCCATCGGTTTCTAAGTAAACTTCAACAATTTTCGATGACCTGCATACCTATCTCTTTTGCTGACTGTACCTACACTACACTACTACACTGCACTATAAAAAGCTTTTTAACTGGTTGTGTGAGAGATGTTTTTATTCCATCAATGAATTTTTTGAGTGTAAAATGTAGAACTTAGATACTTATTACTATAATATATGACATCTAATTGTTGACATCTTATTAATCTTGCTATCATTTTTTTTTTTTTTTTAATGACATGACACCATTATTGTTGATCGTTTGTTTTTATATAAATTATTATTTTAAATTAATAGAATCGTATTTAATTTTGTTAATTGCATTGTAATATAAATTTAAATTTTGACATTATTATTAGTATTTTTATGTTAAGTATTGATAATTACTACATGTTACAAATCATGCATGCTAATGAAAAATCTAAATATTTGTATGGCAGAAATGCCGAATATAGTGAAACTCTCCTAATCTTAAGACTTATGTTGACTACCTATATTCATGCAAATAAATATATCATATATCATTCATTCATTCATTCATTCATTCATTCATTCACTAATCATGCAGAATGTACTTGTCAAATATGGTGATCATGAGTCTTAATAATTGTTTAAGGCCTGATGCCCAGGGAGGTGATAGAGATGTGTCAGCGCACAGATGAAAGTATTTTTTATTAATTAAAATAAAAAATAATGAAATATAAAACTAAACAAAACACACAATACTTAAATATATTAGGGACTTGAAACACTTACGTACAGAAAAATACAGAGAAATACTTAACTAACATGTATTAAACATGTAACCCACACCATTGTCCACGATTTAACAAAAGGATAAAAGAAGTGCAAGACAAGTGATAAAAAAATAGAAAACTAAAGTCACTAATAATGCTATGTTGCTTCGTTTAGCTTAATTTAACTTAAATTACTCTCTAGACATAATATTCAGAGCCATTTTCTTAAATAATTGCTTGCACACAGCTTCCTTTTAAGATTAAGTTTTGGAAATGCAACCCCTGAGAGGGTCAAGTAAGGGGAATTGTAATAAAATATACTATTTCTTAGGTCAATCAACTTGAAACTAAGCATGAATGCAGATCTAAATAAACTTTTTTTTAATGTTTTTACATAAAGTTTAGTATGTAAAATAAGTACAAAATCTGTGTGACTCAAGACATGGGCAAATTGCTAGTTAGTCAATGAAACATTCAAAAGTATGCTTTGTTAAATTTATTTTGATTTTTTACTATAGAATTCTTAAATCATCACTGATCCTTAGCACATAAAAAATTTGGTCAGCGGGTCGTCTTAAGGGCGGAGTAAAAGATCTCTAATCAGAAAGGTTATAGATAATATTGAACTAACCTGTATCAGCATCTCGTAAATTCATCCAGTTCCTGTTTGAAAAGCCTGTTAAGGAATTATTTAATACTACAATTTTCTAACGAATAATAAAATGTATAAATAAATGCCAGTAAAGCTGTATGTCAGATCATACAGATAGAAAAACAAAAAAACCGTGGAATAAAGTGAAATATTATGTTAAATAGGACTTAGTGTGAAGAAAGTATTTAGGGTATCTAAATGAACTATGGAAGAGGAAGACTATTGGTATTTTAGAGAGTTTGGCTATTTTAGACTACTTTCCCAGCTTGCTTGGTTTAGTACATATTATTGTACAATTTTGTACCTACTTTGTACTGATAAAACAGCTGGCATGATTTTTTTTTTCACTTTAGAAGGCAAAGTTCATTAGCTTTAATTTTATGTTTAATTACCTACTTAGATGTTTAAACTAGACATTACATAAAAATGTGGTCATGCAGTATAATGACAAAAGGATACACTTGAAAGCCTTTTAGAATAGTATTCACACGTTCTTGTGCTTCTTCTTCAGCGGGCAAAACGTCCGTCATCGTGTTCAGTGCTTCTAATTACTTGTTTCGATAAATGAAAAAGTTTGTAAATTGTTATTCTTTGATTTTTGCACAACAAAAACCAAAACTACACAAGTCACAACATTGAACACAAAATTAATATGTTAATATGATGGAGGACAGACAGGACGCTTCTTTCTTGCGGTCTGTTTTCCTCAATAACAAAATGTACTCTGTGGCTGTGGGTCTGCGCCTCTGCGGACATGAAGATTTAGGTATAAATGGAGCCAACACTTAAAACAAAAGCTTAAAACTAACTGTGGGCTGATGCTCTCTTTCTGAATGCATACATAAGAACGAGACAGTGATATATGTTTTCTTTATCTTGTGTACGCATTTAGAAAGAGAGCGTCTGCCCACAGTTGGCTTCACTTAGGTATTTAGAGTGTTGCCTCCACTTTTATCTATAAGCTTCTTGGTTGCGGATGACAGATTCACACAGACAGAAAACAAAATACTTAATACTTTTTTTTTGTAGTGTGGCAGTAGTTACATACTTATTACTTATACAGCTTATACTATAAGATAAGATAAGATAAGATAAGTCTTTATTTGCCTTAAACATGGTATGATGGTTTTACAGTCTGGTTTAAAAACAATGTGCACATGTTTAGCTATACACAAAATGTATCAATTGCATGCAAAAGTAATTATTAGGGCAATGAGTCATAATAATAATAACAGTAATTAACGGATTCATTAGTTATATCTTCAAGTCAAAGAAATGTTTTATGTCATAAAAATTGTGTTCTTTTAGCCATTTATACAGCTTGTTTTTAAATAAATTAGCGTTATTTATACATTTTAATTCTTTTGGAATTTTGTTATAGATTCGTACACACATCACAAGGCAGCTTTTAACATACTTGGCTGATTTAGGGTTATCCGTTATTACAAGTCTGTGTGGATCTCTTGTTGGTCGAGAGATTACTTCATTTGCGTTTTAAAAAAATTGCTTATTACTATAAACAAAGTTACAGATTACATATATATGTAAAGTGCATGAAGTGGTAACAAACCCAGCGTTTTAAAGAACGGTTCGCAAGATTCGTCAGGACGGAGTCCACAAATGGCCCTGATGCACTTCTTCTGTGCAATAAATACCCTATCTACATCCGTGCTTGATACATGCGAAAGACAAAACCATAGGAAACATTGGTTTTATTCAACATTAAAAATACAGACAGTAGTGACAAATGTGACAAATATACAGTATGACAATATAACATAAAATCTTCTAAAATAGCAAGGAGTTCATATCATTCACCCCCCCCTTAAGAAGAAACGTAGTCCTGGAGGTAGCCTGGAGGTCTACGTTCGCGTGTAGAGTGGCGCACTTGAGAGCCACTCGCTTCTAGGTTATCAGGCGGGTCTGTACCCGTAATAGGCTGCTCAGGCTCCTCTTCATCCGACGAATCATCGTTTAAGGTACTTGGCAGTGGTGCTAGAGACCTGTTAGAAACCGTCGTTTCTCGACCAACTGGTAAACGAATAAAGGAGTATTCAGGATTGCTCTGTAGTAGTTGAACTTCTTCTACAGCTGGATCATATTTAGAGGCCCTTACGTTTTTCTTCATATAAACAGGTCCAGGCGAATGAAGCCATGATGGTAAAGATTGGCCATTTATAGAGCGGCGAGGATGGTTGTTACGCTCATGCGGGGTCGCATTGGTTCCTGTACACAAAAGAGATCTAATGGAGTGTAGCGCCGGTAGTATGGCTTTCTCCCAGTTTGCGATAGCCTCGTTATTGGATCTGAGATGTAATTGGATTGTGCGCCATAGTGTACCATTTAAGCGCTCTACCAAGCCATTTCCTCGAGGATTATAGGGCGTTGTGCGACTACAAGATGTACCTAGTGAGGTTAAGAATTGTCTTAATTCGTCAGATAAGAATGAGGTCCCTCTGTCCGAATGAATGTAAGCTGGAGTGCCGAACGTGGAGAATAGGTCTTTCAGACATCTAATTACTGTTTCGGAGGTCATATCTTTACAGGCATAAGCAAAAGGGAACCTGCTATACTCATCGATAATCGTAAGGATGTATCGGTTTTGAGTGTTAGAAGGAATTGGCCCCTTGAAGTCTAAGTTCAATCTTTCGAACGGTGCAGTTGCTTTTATAAGGTGTCCTTGATGACCAACATAACGTGGTTTAATTTCCGCACAGATCGGGCATGCTGCCGTAATTTTCTTTACTTCTTCAATTGAGTATGGCAAATTTTTCGATCTGACCCAGTGAACCATACGAGTGATACCTGGGTGACAGAGAGAACGATGGAGCTCGACGAGTCTGGAGTGAGAGGTCGCAATGTCTATGTGCATACATACTCGCGAGAGTGCGTCAGCGACTAAATTTTGTTTACCAGGTCGATAAACAATATCGTATCTAAAACATGACAATTCTAGGCGCCATCTTTCTATTTTTTCATTTTTAATTTTATTTGAATGTGTTTGGTTAAACATAAACGCAACTGACTGTTGGTCAGTAATTAGTAGAAAGTGTCTTCCGATTAGGAAATGTCTCCATTTGCGTAAAGCTTCGACAATTGCACTTGCCTCCTTTTCAATTGTGGGTTGTCGCTTTTCAGAATCGTTAAGAGATCGCGAAAAGAACGCTACAGGACGTCCTTTCTGTGACAATGTCGCTGCTATTGCGAAGTCGGAAGCGTCGGTTTCAACGGAAAATGTCTCGTTATCGTCTATTCCAGCCAAGGTAGCCTCGCAAATATCAGTTTTAAGATTATTGAATGAATTGATAGCGTCTTCAGTTAACGGTAGAGTACCTTCAATCAGTGGTCTTATTTTACAGGAAAGGTGGTAGATCCACTTTGAGTAGTGCGCAAATAGTCCAAGTGATCTTTTCAAAGTAGCAGTGTCGTTTGGGATTGGAAGATTCATTAGTGGTTCCAAACGAGATTTGTCAGGTTTAATGATGTTACGATGAATGGTGTAACCAAGAAGATTGATCGAGTCTGTTTCAAAAGTGAGTTTGTATCTCTTAGCGGCTTCGGAAGATCACGATAGAAACCTTCAGAAATTCATATTTCTGAAGGTTTCTATCGTGATCTTCCTTATCTTTTCCACAAACGGTTACGTCATCAAGATATGCATATGTGCCTTTTAGATTTTCAGAATCAATAATATATTGCAGAGTTCGCTGAAACGCCGCTACACCATTCGTGACCCCAAACGGTATTCGAGTGAATTGATAGAGGTTACCGCATGCTTCAAAGGCAGTGTATCTTTTTTCTCTAGAGAGAAGGGGCACTTGATGATAGGCGCTTTTGAGGTCAATTTCGCTAAAGACGTTATATTTAGCTACTTGCGTTATGATGGAGTCAATACTCGGGAGAGGATATGCGTCTAGCTCTGTGAATCTGTTTATTGTTTGTGAATAATCGATTACAAGGCGCTTCCGATGATGGCCCCCTCCGGCAACAAGTACTTGAGCTCGCCAAGGTAAAACACAGGGTTCAATGACTTTATCTTTCAGTAAATCTTTAATCTCGTTAGATATGAATTCTTGGTCTTCTTGAGAATGCCTTCTCGAGCGGATAGCTATAGGCCTGATATTTGGCGCAAGGTTAGTAAAAACTGATGCTGCCGGGACAGATGCCTCCATTACATTGCAAATTTTCAAGGGTTGTTTATCTCCCCCGAACTGGAGTTCCACCGACGAGTGTGTTTTCAGTACATCATGCCCGATAATTATGTCAGCACACAGATTAGCAATAATGAGTAGAGGTCGACGTTGATATTTGTGCTCACCAATTTGAATGTTAGCGAAACATAGCCCCTCTACGTATGAAATGTTGCTTAGAGATGCTAGAGTTATAGCTTGTTTGCAGGGCTTGCGTCTTAGTCTCATAGTTTGAGCAAGATTCTTATCGATAAAGCTGAGAGAGCTTCCGGTATCGAGTAGAGCATCCACACGTAAGTTGTTTAAAGTGATATTGATAGTCGCTTTTTGCAGGCTTGTTGGAGCAGCAGCAGATATAGTTGATAGATGAGAGCCAAGGACTTTAGATTGAGAGTTATCGTCGTTCGTACTAATAGCGTTTGCAGTGCGTTGGCTTTGTACGATGCTACGACATACGTTAGCGAAATGTCTTAGTTTATAGTAAACAAGTTTCCGTATAACACAGATCAGCGGTAACTGGATGTGGCTCGTCACTATTGTAGGGAAAATGAGTTTTTTATTATAAAGTGCTTAAGTATTTTTTTAAAAGTAGTATTAGATTTAACTTCTCTGAGGTCTCTCGGTAATTTATTAAATATTTTGGATCCTTCATACATAATAGTTTTTCTTCCGTAGTTTGTGCGAGTTGGATGTAGTTGTAAAAAGTCTTGTTCGCGTCTCAATTTAATTTTATGTTTTTTTATATTTTTTGTGAAAGTTATATTTGTGTGTATATTTTTATTTAGAATTTTTCGAATTAGTAAGCATGTATTATATATGTATGTTTGTGTTATGTTCATTACTTTAGTTTCTTTGTAGAGAGTTTCTGTTGGAGTTAGATAGTCATAATTAAATAACGTTTTTAGTAATTTATTTTGAGTAGTTTGTAGAAGTTTAATATGGGTTTTAGCGGCGGTACCCCATATTTCCACTAGGTAGTCAATATGAGGCTTAACAAGGGAGAAGTAAATTGTGTAGCGAACTTGACGTGGTAAGCAACGAACGATACCTCGTAAGGTACCCGTGAGCGATTGTAATTTTGATTTTATTTTTTGAATATGAGGAAGCCATGTCAGTTTATTATCTAAGATTAGTCCCAAGTATTTTTCTTGATCTAATTTGTTTATTACTTGGTTGTTTATTTGTAATGGTGTATAACTGCCAATTTTTTTATTTTTTGCTGTGAATATCATAAAATTTGTTTTTTCTGTGTTAATGGTGAGAAGGTTTTGTTGAAACCAGAGGTTAAGTAGGTCCAAATCGTTCTGTGCTTGTTTAATTGTTTAAAATGTCGAGAGCCCGCCCTCGACATTTTTAGAGCTTACTTGTCAAACCGATACCAAGTAGTTAAAATTGGTGATACTCAGAGTGATCCCAGAATTATAACATACGGCGTACCCCAAGGCTCAATTTTGGCTCCTTTGTTATTTCTACTGTACATTAATAATATCCACAAAATTGGCCTAAAGGGAGACTTAACACTATATGCAGATGACACATGTTTGTTTTACTTCGGCCACTCAATCGATAATATAATTAAACAAGCACAGAACGATTTGGACCTACTTAACCTCTGGTTTCAACAAAACCTTCTCACCATTAACACAGAAAAAACAAATTTTATGATATTCACAGCAAAAAATAAAAAAATTGGCAGTTATACACCATTACAAATAAACAACCAAGTAATAAACAAATTAGATCAAGAAAAATACTTGGGACTAATCTTAGATAATAAACTGACATGGCTTCCTCATATTCAAAAAATAAAATCAAAATTACAATCGCTCACGGGTACCTTACGAGGTATCGTTCGTTGCTTACCACGTCAAGTTCGCTACACAATTTACTTCTCCCTTGTTAAGCCTCATATTGACTACCTAGTGGAAATATGGGGTACCGCCGCTAAAACCCATATTAAACTTCTACAAACTACTCAAAATAAATTACTAAAAACGTTATTTAATTATGACTATCTAACTCCAACAGAAACTCTCTACAAAGAAACTAAAGTAATGAACATAACACAAACATACATATATAATACATGCTTACTAATTCGAAAAATTCTAAATAAAAATATACACACAAATATAACTTTCACAAAAAATATAAAAAAACATAAAATGAAATTGAGACGCGAACAAGACTTTTTACAACTACATCCAACTCGCACAAACTACGGAAGAAAAACTATTATGTATGAAGGATCCAAAATATTTAATAAATTACCGAGAGACCTCAGAGAAGTTAAATCTAATACTACTTTTAAAAAAATACTTAAGCACTTTATAATAAAAAACTCATTTTCCCTACAATAGTGACGAGCCACATCCAGTTACCGCTGATCTGTGTTATACGGAAACTTGTTTACGTACTTTGACAGCTGAGTCCATAGTATCGAACCAAAACTTGTTCATTATTTTATGACCTACCCTCAAAATATTACAATCGACGCCCAGCTTTTTGTAATACGTCCAACATTTAGTTTGTTATGTATAGTTTTAAATATTCTCATGTAAGTGAATTGTAATTCTTGTGAGAATAAATGATCTCAAACCCCCCCCTATTACCGCCGCAGAAAAAGCATCGACGGCTATTTAGTATAGGGCGGCTATGTTGAAAATTGTTTCGAGTGTTAGAGGCTGCTAGATTTTCCCGCATTGACGTTTCTTGAGTTTCAGTGACTGCATTGACAGGAGCAAATGATATAGAAGGACAAGGCGCTGTTAATAGTTGAGAGGTATTTTCAGCAGTTTCTAAAGCTATAGCCAAGTCCAAGGTTTCTTCGAGAGTCATAGTGGATTTCTCTAAAAGTCTTTCTTTAATTTTTTTTGACGATATTCCGGCAATAAAAACATCGCGCACAGTTTCATTTTGGTGTTCATTGGCAGTAACATCCTTAAAGAGGCAGTCACGAGCGATTATAATAAGATCTCTCGAGTACTCCGCCAACGATTCGCCAGACTGTTGTTTTCTGGTATTCAGGCGGTGGCGGGTCAGAATAATATTTCGCCTCTTTTCGTAGGCATTGTTGAGAGTAGTAATTGCACCATCGTACGTAGTGCAGGCGCGGATATAGTTAAATATCGATGACGATATATGGTTGACAAGAAATTTATACTTAGGTGATCGTCTGCCGAGGAAGCTTCTAGCGCGATAAAGTTCTCGAACGAATACTTCCAGTGAGCCCACTTCAAGTCCGAGCCAGCCATGGAAGGTTCTACGTCAAAACGTTCGGGCCGTAGGTACCGCGACATCGATGAAGATTTTTCTTTTTCGTTAGTAGGCATATTAGACACGGAGAAACACAAAATTAATGTTGAATAAATTGATACATGCTAAAGACAAAACCATAGGAAACATTGGTTTTATTCAACATTAAAAATACAGACAGTAGTGACAAATGTGACAAATATACAGTATGACAATATAACATAAAATCTTCTAAAATAGCAAGGAGTTCATATCAGTGCTGTTCCCCCACATAATGAGCCCGTAGCTTAAAATTGATTCTACATATGCATGGTATGTAGTAGTTGCTGTCTTCATGTATGTCACGTTCTTTACTCGTCTTAGAGCATAGGCAAATTTATTAATCCTATTGCATAAATTATCTACATGTACTTTCCAATTTAAATCTTGATCTATGAGTACACCCAAGAATTTGGTATACGTAACTTCTTTTAGTTGGTCAATATTAAGTTTAAAATTGTATTTGGCATGTTTCGATTTATTAAACTGAATATAATTAGATTTATCTAAATTAATTTTTAAATTTTTTTTGGAACGAAGTTCCTTATCGCGCGTTGTGAAAGGGGGCTAGACGGAAAAAATTCTTACGAAAAGTTGTCACGACATGCTATAATAAGCTAAATTGAATCGTTGGAACTGTCAAATAGAGTTCATTATTAGTTGAATGGCGGCTTTTCTATGAAAATATTGGAGCGAATTAAAACCTTATTTTTGCTATTTTTATTACTTCACAAACGCAGACAATTCGAACAGAAAAATTGAATCGTTGGAACTGTCAAATAGAGTTCATTATTAGTTGAATGGCGGCTTTTCTATGAAAATATTGGAGCGAATTAAAACCTTATTTTTACACATTAACCGTGAAATTCGGTTGCACATAGCTCCTATTGTCCGGTCGGGCACCAGCCTATACGTTTCTCAGAATAATTTTATCATACCTAGTTTGGTAAAATTTCAATTTTTAACCGTTTACGTTTACAAAATAAAGTCCGAAAGTTTATATAACATTATATTTGTTAATAATAATAAAAAATATTATTATAACTTCAAAAAAATAAAATTTTATTACAATTCCTTCACTAATTAATCGAAAGGAACTTCGTTCCATCCGGGTGTCCCTTGACACTCTCAAGTTTTTTTTTTTTTTGTTGATCAGATATTGTTTTGCTTTTTTTTATCAGATGTCACGATAATTAAAATGTCATCTGCGAACAATATACATTTATGATTACTCACTAGTGGTACATATGTCATTTATATACAATAAAAATAATATGGGGCCCAGCACGCTTCCTTGAGGGACGCCACATTTAATTTCCCTAGAGTCTGAACGGTAGGAAGTAAGTAAGTTTCCATTTACTTTATCTTAACAACATATTGTTTCCGATCACTATATACTATACACTTAGATATACTATAGTAGTATTAGTAGTCTTTGGTGAACATCTTAAGACATTAACATAATAATTTAAACGCCTTATTCACCATCCTTCTTGCTATACGTCCCGCCAAGGTCGCCAAGCAAAAGTACCGTGAAAAAAAAACAATTAATAATAATTATTGACGTACAGCAAGCTTATTCACGGTCGCTTTGCATCGTGCATGACCTTGGCGGGACGTACAGCAAGAAGGATAATGAGTAAGGTCATATTGGACCTTACTCATTATACTCTTTGATAATACTTATGAAATGAACCAGAGACTAGGGACAACTAATTTACGACCATAGACATAGAACACTAGACTACTGCTCAGCGTGTCGCTGAAAGGGACAGAAAAGCACAACTAAGAACACTTACGGTAGGTATGCGGTACAGCGTATTTTCACCATTTTGCAGGAATATGTAACGACTTTGTTTAGGCACATGAGCCTAAAACGCGGCACGCGATGAGGGACAAAAAATTATAAGCTCTGTCTCTTTTCTTTACAAGCATCTTGTATACATATCTCTTTTTCTTGTGTAAGCGAGATAGATAAGGATAAGCAGTCTATAGTGCCTTCTCTGTCTACGTTTACGACAAAGCTTTGGCATACAATAGAGGTGTACCTAAAGTCCAACTAAGTTATCTGTGAAATTAGTGGTGGCACTGTATGTTAACAAGAGAGGAGCTCGTGGTTAAGTTAAAACCCTACAGATCGATCGGTCAAAGGTTAAGCTACGCTAACTGAGATCGGTCTGTGGATGGGGGACCATCCCTTTCATACCGAGTTCCCTCCGTGCCTCGGAAAGCATGTAAAGCCGTTGGTCCCAGCCGTCATTTGTAGAACTTTGGCAGTCGATATGGGAATAGTCAGAAGCCAGAAAGTCTGACAACCAGTCTTACCAAGGGGTATCGTGTTACCCAGTAACTGGGTTGTGGAGGTCCGATAGGTATTCGCTCCATGTAAAACACTGGTGATGCAGCTGCATCCGGTTAGTCTGGATACCGACCCCAATATATAGCCCTCACTATACTTGACTAAAGGCTAGGCAGATGATGCTGTATGTTAACAAACCTAAAAGTTCAAACTAAAGACGATCTTCCCTAAGTCTTTTACAAAGTATTAGTTCTAAAAACTGTCATTTCAATGATAAGTTGTTCTACGTAACTGAAATGTCAGAAAATAACTGTTCAGTTCAGGAGTAAAAAGAACGTTTATGTATTGATTTTATTTTTTTATTATCTATAATTATTACCATAGATTATGCCATAGAGCAGTAGAGATTGTCGGTTCCATTCTACTTTAAAATATTTTTTTTATTTGGTTTGTGTACGTTTAATTAACTCTGCAATTACTGATAAAACAATGATAAAGAAGTGCCTATTATTTTACTGACCTATGTTTGTTTTTAATTTTCCGTATAATTGTGGAATAATTTAACCAGAAAAGTATTTTATAAAAAACAACTGCATTGTAATTTTGCGTATAACGTAGTAGCGATATTCAAAATGGTTGACAAAATTGACAGAACATAGAATAGAATGGAAGAGAATAGAACAGTTTTTGGTATTTTTGTATACCTACCTGCAGTGTAATATTAATTCAAGAACACATTAAAGATACTAGATAACTGGTGGATGTACAGATTTAGCGAACTGCATTTATGTAAGGCATTGATTAAGGGTTGTTTTGATTAGGAGAGCATTAATTTCTATGAACTCGAAAAGCGAAACTGACGAAGCTTCAAGGTAATTTTATTTGTCTTATTTTTCTTCATAAAAAATAACATTGTCATTAGTGCTATTACTTTAATAGATTGTCACTGTGTAAAAGTGTTTGTGGCTATAATTAACTGATGCGTAATAATAACAAAGGTTAGGTTAAGCATTACTTGCTATTTTCGTTCTTTGTTTTTTGATGAAATTGCGTCGCATCGACAGGAGGAATCGTGTACAATGTTTGTGTATGTATTTGAAGGGGGAGCGAAGCATCATCGTCAAAAAACCCAACCCCGAATAATACTGAGGAAGAACCTACGTCAGGTTTATGCTCTGGTTCAGATACCAACCATACACAAGACATTATGAAGCGCGCTGCCGCTAGACAGCTGATCGAGAGGTACTTCTACCAGCTACTAGATGGCTGCGGTAATCCAAACTGCGACAATCAGTACTGTGCATCAAGTGGAGAGGTAAATTATTATAATTTCTAATAATTCGTTTTGTTTATCTTGTCAATTTGGTTGACAAGTAATCAATATTTACCAACCTTGAACTTAAATGTTTGATTATAAACACACATTTTTATCAATAAAGAAAATGTAAATTGTTTATCTCATGTCCCAAGACTGCACTGCGTAGAGTCTATAGAGCCAAGTTACATTGTATTTAATTACTTGTATTTACTGAGCTTTGAGTATTACCCTTAGTATTGCCACTGCAGGTACTGCTGTAATCATACTATGAAATTATTTTATCTGTATGACCTCATTTTTGTACAAGATAATTGAATTTATATTTATGATTATTTTAATAATAAATGTATGTACTTTTATTACATTCTCAAATCAAGAGTTATCTTTAAAATTATAACAAATAAGTTACAGAAAGATAAAGAGTCTATATGTGATATATTAGCTTGTACATCTATTCTATGTTATTGAAAGAGAAAAACTTATACCCACACCTCACATGCTTGTTATACTTTAATTGGACATAACCATTTATATATTTAATCAGTCCACAAAGGGACGTTACTGCCCATTGAGCTAAAACCTATGTTTTTCACTAAACCCAAGGATACACAGGTAGATCCTATTCTGAATATTGGCAATATCAGTAAAACAACAATCTAGTCCTAGTTAATCTTTTGACCACCACAGTCATGATGACAAACCAAAAATGCCCAGCACACCACGGTCACAATTACATGACAGATGAATTAGTACTCGTAGCAACGCGCCCGCCCGCCCGCTCATAGCGCGCGTAGCTTGGCACTGAGAGCATGTTTTTGCTTTTTTAATGTGGTGGTGAAAAGGTTAACGCAAGGAAGGCTGTAATAATGAAGAAAAGGAATTAGGTGTGTTGTTAGTAGAAAGACCTATCTCTCAGAGACTAACTAACCTACTATGTAATTTATAACATCTAGGTAAAACAGAAATAGTATATTAATATTTTACTCTCTTGTTAATGTTAATTTAGTACTGTCTTGAAATTAACAAGATAAACTAGTAAGCCTTTTAACTTCTCTAGGCCAGAAATCTTTCACCAAATGAGGCAGCTGCTGAGGCCATAAAACTGTTCTACAAAGAGGCTCGCCTCTGTGATACACTACCTAACAAAGTTCCTCGCACAGAGGCAAGCGGCTGTGATTCTAGTGCTAGGTAAGTGACATAGTAATCCACTAGCATATTGAAACTGATTTCAGAATTACTAAATCTTAAGAATATGTTAATAGTTATAGACCAAGAATGGAATAAGGTTTATAATAATAATATAATAATAAACTTTTATTTCAGACATTTGTCCAAAAGTACACACAACATACAGGTACAGACGCCAGCACATCAAGCCATACCAAACTGTACAATTTTCCCAATTGAATATGAACCTTATTCTTGTGAACTAAAGTCGAAAATCTTTTAAAGAAATTTGACAGATTGTTGTAGCTTGATGTGGGTACATACAATAAACACAACAAATACAGTAAATAAAATAAAATATCAAAATACTAGGGAAGAGGGGGCACTGTCCACTGATTACCCTGCAGTGGCTGTGTGCAAGCGGATCCAATGGCTCAGCAGTGGAGAGTCCCACCTATCCATGAACATACTTATGATGCTGTTATGGCCCTTTTATGAGCCTACATACAGCATATTCGTTTTAAATTGCTAAACCAATGACAGCTGTATTATTATAGATTTGTAACTCTTAGATGTAGAAGAACTCCAACTAATATTCATCATAAATAAGTTCTTATTTATTCCAGACTAAGATGGTGATGTAATTACACTAGGGAATGCTGGCAAGTTTTGCCAATGCTATATTAACTGTTCAAAGTTGTATGTGACAAAACTTACCAATAACATGAGGTTATTTTGTTCAGCACAACATGTAACACTTCAAGTGCAAAAGACAAAGATGACAACAAGAACACGGAGGCTGCCGCCACCACAACGTTAGTGAGGGAGAGCACTTCAAAAGAGGAACCACAAACTAGTCATAATGTATCTCACCAAGAGGAATCCAAAACTCGTAGTCATAGCAGTAAGATAAAATTCATATTCTTACTTACTCTCTGACAATTTTTTATTGTTTTTCATTCATTTTAAATTCATTAGAAGCTTAATTTGAAGATCCAAAACATTAATCATTAATCTCAGGCACTTTTGAATTGTCCAGGAGTTAGTCAGTCAGAAAGTGTAAGCCAATTACTTATTCTAAACAGTAGGTATCTATGGACAAGGACAAGAACAAGCAAGAAACTCCATAGATGCTTTAAAAGTGGCCTGTTTCTTTAATATTATTACATATTTTGGTTACATCATTCAAATTTATGAAAGACAGTTTTCAAAATGTCCATTATTCACTCCTTCCTAATGTTTTAACACAAGTGTGATGTACTTACCCCAAAAAGAAAAAAAGTAAAGTAATATTTTTTGAAGTTCAAATGAACATTGGGACCCATTTGCAATCTGGAAATAAAATACAATATTGGGAAACATTTCAGCTTGATATACCTCAATATAATCCCAACTCTATGGCACTGGACATTTTGTACATAATGTACAAAATGTACACAACATAATGTACACTCTCACATATCCTTAGAGCTTAATTTAACTAAACTTTAATCACACTCAATTTGATAATAAAATTGGTAACTAGTAATGTATAGAGTAATGAAAATATAAAGGATAAACACAATTGATTCTTGGTAACCTTAATGAGTTACTCCTTAAAAAAGTTGTTTTAATTTTGTAAATTATCACACTTGTTAAGCCCATAATTATTTAATTCATCATTAAGTTAATTACTCTCAAAGTCTCAACTTTAAAAAAGCACTCTCAATATATTTAAAGTATTCACATCCACCAATATTAGTTCATTTATATTTTTGTTACTGTATTGAACACTTGTTCCTAGCAAATTCATAATTACCCTGTGACAAGCTGAATAAATTTATCAAACGGAACATGGATACAGAAAACTTTATATGGATAGTAAAAAAGCTTGACGACTTAATAATTTCGTTGCTAGATGGTGCCCCGTTGACAGAGGAGCGTATGTATGAGTTGTGTGAAGAATGTCTGCAGACTAAAGTACGGGAGCCTCTGATCAGGGCGCTGGGCGAGGCGTTTACACAACCGGCCATACTGGCCAGGTGTTTCGCCAGCAAAGGGCTCGGAAATAATGAAGAGGATCAGAAGATGAATGAAGGTGAGTTGGTTTTGTTGCTGTTACAGCATTGACTTGTATCTCTAGGAAATAAATGAATATTAAATTTTAACCGTTTATTTATATAGTTGTAAGAAGCATTCGACGACACGGTTGGCGCAGTGGCTGAGCGATCGACTGCTGCGCCGCGTGTTGCGGGTTCGATTCCCGCCCAGGGTAAATATTTGTGTGATGAGCACTTGTGTTTGCCTTGTGTCTGGGTGTTGTTTATCTATATATGTATGTATTTAAATGTATTTGTGTATGTATATCAGCTGTCTGACACCCATAGTACAGGGTCTCCCTAGTTTGGGGTCAGATGGCCAAGTGTGAAATGTCCCCACATATTATTATTTATTATCATTCGTCATTAGAATAGAATTTTATTTTCTGAATAGGTCGATTATGTAAAATATAAACAAATAATTGCACTTACTATAAATTAGCTTTTGCCCGCGACTTCGTCCACGTGAATGTGGGTTATCGCGGATGCAGACAAAGTCTAGGATTAATAAGCCTTTATTTTTTTAGGGTTCCGTACCTCAAAAGGAAAAAACGGAACCCTTATAGGATCACTTTGTTGTCCGTCTGTCAAGACCCTTTATCTCGAGAACACGTGGAGGTATCGAGTTGAAATTAAAACCATATACTCAAGTCTACGGTCCCTTGATGGTGAAAAAAAAAAACAACCCTCTATGTTAACGTGAAAAAAAGATACGGCCGTTTATGTCGCAAAAAACGCATTTGTAATATTAAGTAGATTAAAGCATGGATAGTAGGTATGGATTAGTATAGAAGTATGGATATGTACCTACAAATATGTACGGAACCCTTGGTGGGTGAGTCCGACTCGCACTTGTCCGTTTCTTTTGGGGTTCAAGCAAAATCTTTACCGAAAACGTAACAAGCGAACAAACTCGCTTCCGCATTTATAATATCAGTATGGATATGATATTTAAATGTACACTGGTACTCAAGGTAAGAATGAACGGGTGTTTTGTGCGCCAAGGCTCTCGCAATTGGTTTTATTTATTATCTATACCCTGTTCACAATAAGATTAGACATAAACACAAACTTTTTTTACAGCCCCTTCAACCAATTTTGACTTCTATTCGGTAGGCTTAAGGATGACATTAGAGGCAAAAAAGTGGTTACAATAACAACTGTTTATTGCAATTGCCATTTGTCATGCTACCAACGCAATATGAGTCAAAATCGGTTGAACGGTCTGTAAAAAAGGTTTTTGTAATCTTATTGTGAACAGGGTATAGGTACCACAATTTGTGCGAGTTTCCATGAAGTAAACATTTAAAACTAAGGACAGGTGGGAGGAGTCACAGAATAGAAAAAACTTGTGGAAGTACCCACGCAGCTGTCCCGCGCGTGTTATAATTATGCGGAAATTGTGTAAAATATTAACAACCTTCGTCAGTTGTAATAAAGTCTTAACTTTGTATGAACAACAAATAAGGTTTTCGTCAAAGTTATTAATACAAAATTAAGATTACATATTTTTCGCACACTTGTGTCTCGCGCGGGATACCACTTGTTTTTTCTATTCTGTAGGAGAAGCAGAGGCTGACCGTACATATAGCGTCTCAACTTTGAGTTGGCGATGCACGAAAGTCGCGGCTGGATCTCAAAAGAATAGATATCTATCGCAAAGTCGCGAAAGTCTCGAAATCCTAAGGCATCTCATTGTGATATCGATTGAAAATGTCTTAATTGTTTATGTTTTAGACAAGGAGTCCAAAGCAATGTGTTTATCAAATGATCCAGACAAAGACGTGGATAGCGTGGCGGGGCCAGAGTTGGATGTGGCCTCATGTCGCAGAGCTTTTCAGTACCTTGCCAAAGTAAGTGTAAAAATATAAATTAAAATTCCTAAAAATTAAAATTCCTATAAATCTCGAATAACTCCTGAAAGGCGATTGCATGAAGTTTGTGAACTACTTTTTCTATTTATTTTAAGATTTAATAATATTAAATCTATATGAGTTTATGGTAAACAGGAGCCTTTGTGCCGGCTTCTTGAGCCTTACCTTAGAAATACCTTAGGGCACAGAATACATACCGTCAGTGTGGTGTCGGGCGTAAAGAATAGCACCATCCCATATCTTCCCGTGGGTGTCGTAAGAGGCGATTAAGGGACTCACCAGAGAATGGGCAGCAGCGTTCTCTATGCCTTTGTAACAACCATACTGCGATCGCCAATCCGCCTGCCAAGCGTGGCGATTATGGCAAACCCCCCCCCCCCCCCCCCCCTGGGGAGGCCTATGTCCAGCAGTGGATGTCTTTAGGCTGAAATGATGATGATACTTAATAGTACTAAGGGTTAAGATAGAAGACATATGTGTCGCTCAACGTAAAATTAATCAACTTATATTCGTTTGTCCAAGTATGGCTTCAAGTGCGTTAATTTGTAAATATTGATATAATAAGTTAATTGAAGTTTTTTATATGCTGCTATAATATAAGCGATTTGGTCGTGAGTACTGTCAACTTCTGTTTTGAATAAACAAACAAACAAGTTTGGTGCAAACAGCGAGATGATGATAGTCTACATTTTTACGCTCATCTGAAAATAACATAAAAAGTCAAAAGTCATCACGCTATGTTCTCGCAGACATCTAAATTATACACGCGAATCTGACTAAGTAAATATAGTTAATGACTTAATTTACTGAAAGGACCTAATAAAAAAAACATTATTGTCATAGGTGCCATCAGAATACTACAGTTCCGCGTTAGTGACATCACTGAAGACACTTGCAGACAACATGTGTATAGACTTGCGGATAATAAGGAATATGAGTGTGGAAGACGCGGTGAACTGCTTCGTGATCGCCTTCGAGGTACCCGACCTCGGATGCAGTGACTATCTGGAGATAGCACTGCCTGCGCTATGCCAGGCTGCAGAACATTTGTCGATTAAAGGTAATTTATACAAGAACTTTCAGGAACATATCTTTGTCTTGGTAAATAAAAATTAATAATAATAAAGTTCTTTAATAGCAGGAGGTGCCAGTGTCTACTCCCAACTAATGTAATTCCGACCTTATGCTCAAAATCAAAGCATTTATTTCAATTATACTATTTACAGGCTCTTTTGAATGGGGTATTACACCAATTTTTGAAAAGTGTCTCAAAAAATTTCTGTAGTGCTAATATGCCACAAAAAAAACTCAATTTTTTTATTCAATTGATAAGTGCCATAGAAATTTTAAATTTTCAAATTTCGCGCGTGGTTTGACGAAAACGCCTCTTACTGGACGCCATATTGCTCAGCGGAAATGACGTCAGTTCGTTTTGTATCAAATGCGCTCATATTAAATATGAAAATTGTATAAAATTTAAAAATAATTAAAAGGATAATTTGTAATAAGGTGTATTAATTAAAAAATTACGTTGGTTACGAAAATAATAAAAGTACAAAGCCTATATACGCCAATCGGTTCACTGACAGTGGTCATTTTTTTGCTTACACAGCCATACGGCGTAATAACATGGCCGCTACTATGTCATGGTGTTTTTTAACAGATTTAAAAAACTGAAAACTTTGAATTGAATTTAAAAATTTATTTTGTTATTTTATGAACTAAAACTTACATTTTCTGATTGCTTTATGCCTAAACAGGCTCAATAACATATTTATAGATTTTTTCTCGTATAGAGTAAAATACCCTATTGTCAACCAGTTGGTTAGTCAGAAAGCTCATTGTTATAAAAGTCACTGCTGCACTACACTTTGTTTATGAAGCAGTTGATATCCAGTGATAAATATTGCGTTACGGTCTACTTCTCTCTCTTGAAAAATATATCTGAAGTAACTAAAAGTTTTAATAACATCAAAGGCTTTTAATAGACCAGCGTATTTTTTATGTTGTTTTGGTAATGAACCTTATGTATGAAATATAAAATAGAATCTGACCTCTTTTTAATTCGATGACTATATTGCCAGGTCAAGCAAGGCTGGCACGCATCTGGGCTCAGCATTGCAAGGACAGTCTACGTCATATACTGGAAACGCTTCAGCAACTCATAACCCTCAGGGTTATATCCACTAACTATACGCGGCAGTTTCAAGTGCAAGACGACGAGGTCGTCACCATGGCAACCAAGTTCATGAAGGTAATTTGCTGTCAATGTCAAAAGATTAATTTGAAACTAGTGGGCCTGGCAGACATTGTCGTGCCCTTTAAATAAAAGGCTCAGTCTCTGAATATCATATTCTTAAAATATCATAATCGCAAATCATCATATTATCAGAACATCATATTATTAACACATCATATTCTCAAAACATCATATTCTCATAATATCATAATCTCAAAACAGCACATTCGCAGAACACAACATTCTTAAGACATCATATTCGTATTTTATAAAAAAAAATAACCTGTGTGTACTGTTATTAACAAAGTTCTTAGCGAACTTCGCTAAAAATAAAAAGGTAATTCAATGGTCCAATTTTTTCAACTCAGAAAAAAGTTGAACAGCTTGGACAGAAAAGTGCAGACAGTTATCGTTAATAATTATTAAAATAAACTTTGGTTAAATTTATTCAACTGTGAATAAAGTTGTTCAACTTTATTCACATCTTGGACAAAAAAAACGCATGTGCTTTCAATGAGGAGCCTAATAGTTGTTAAATTTTCACGCGTACTATTTCATGATAAGTTAAAAAAACTTGAAAAAAATCATCTAATTACCTAGATTTTATTAATTGTCCTAAAGTAAGTACTACGATAACATAAGCTTGTAGGCGGTTGTTAGAAAATTAATTTTAATGTGTAAATTACAACTTTGACTTTCAACATGCTGCAAGCTTATGTTATCCTAGTTCTTTTTGTAAGATCCTTTACCGTAATTATGTCAATGTGGTCTTTGTGATTTATTTTCTTTTGATCACGATACTGGTTAAAAAACCAAAAATAAACCAAAAACCCAAAAAATGAGCAAAATCTAGGTAATTATGCGATTTTTTTAAAGTTTGATGAAATTGTACCTGTGAAAATTTTACAACTATTTTTGGTTCCTTATTAAAAGCACATAATGACCTAAATACACGCGTTTTTAAACCTACATAGCAGGAAAATAATTCTTATTCAAATAAATTTTGCCCAACTCTGCACAGATCAACGCTGTTGAGGACTGTATGTTGAATGTGGTATCCTAAGAATGTTGTATTTTGCGAATGTGGTGTTTTGAGATTATGATATTTTGAGAATATGATGTTTTCAGAATATGATGTGTTGATAATATGATGATTTGCGATTATGATATTTTAAGAATATGATATTCAGAGACTGAGCGAAATAAAATAGTCCTATAACTCGACTGCAGCTTCACCTACCGGGTCTAATTGTGAATCTAAACCATTCTCGAATCCACTCGAACACACATAAAAAATTTCATAAAAATCGGTACAGCCGTTGAGGAGAAGTTCACTTTAATACACACACACACAGAAGATTTTTTATATATTTGAAATAAACCATTTAGGCTGCGTTTCCACTAGAGATCACGTATACGTAGCGAGAGATGTGTGATAATAACCAATGACATTGCTTCATTGTCATAACTGGTACTAAGCTAGCGCTGTAATTGGCTAGGATCACACACATCCTCGCACATATTTGGTGGAAAAGCAGCCTTACAAGTCACTTTTGAAATGTCAAAGAGTTGGTTAGTGAGCCAAAACATTGAAGCTCGTTCCAAAACGTAGGTAGGCATGAAAATCCACAGACTTATCTTTTTTCAATGTCGTCATTGACTTCTGAAGTTGGTGATGTTATCTGATCAGCGTGTCCTCGCGTTATTCATTAAACTATCTGTAGGTAAACAACCATGTCTACATAAATCTTTGAATTCATCTTCATTTTGATTATCTTTATTGCAAGTGTGGTTTCACAGCTGTGGAGAAACACGTGCGGGCACGCCTGCAGTGCTCACAGACTAGAATGTATTCAGTTGTTTAAAACTCAGCCGACTCCTAGGTGCTTCATCGGGTTCTGTACAAAGCAATCGCGTCACTGTGAAGCGATGTTCTAGCGCCTCACGTGCTCCGGACGACGTCACGGGAGGCCCGCAAGTGTGTCCCGCACAGCTGTAAACCGTATTTTTGTTGTACAGTCAGACATAGCAATTAGCTGACCCACCTTTGCATAAATGTTTGACATTTTGTAATTGTTTTATTTACTTTGCTCAAATGGTAGAAAAATATAAAAGAACTAGCTGACCTGACAGACTTTGTCCTGTCCCTATCTATCTATCTACCTTCCCTGCCTATCCTACCTGCCCTACCTACCTGCCCTACCTACCTATCCTACCCACCTACCTTGCCTTCCTACCCTACCTACCCTACCATACCTACCTACCCTACCCTACTTAACTATCTACCACAACTCGACTGCAGCGCCACTTGCCGGGTCCAATTGTGAAGCTAAACCATTCTCGAATCCACTGGAACATACACAAAAAAATTCATCAAAATTGGTCCAGCCGTTTAGGAGGAGTTCACTTATAAACACTTGCACAGAAGATTTTTATACATAAAGATTATAAAGTTCTATTGACTCGTATCCTTAACAATCGCTACCATTGATGCAAAGATGGGTCAGCTTATTGCTGTCATCCAAAAGTTGGAAAGAAATTCGTTTTCTAGCTAGTTATATACCGATTTGGTTTCCACAAGTTACACTTGACTGTTCTCGAAGTGCCAAGTTACTTGTGCTCAAATAAGTTGCTAGTTGCAAAGGTGCATAATATTTCTCTTGTGAACAAACCAAAAGACGAATTTCTGCATATCTGGTACGTTTTTTTTTATAGAACTTCTAATCCACAGATAGTATATTACGCCAACATGGTAGCCGGTCAGATGGAATCAAATAACTTACGCGAAGAGCCGATAGTGCTCGCGAATCAACAGGACCCGCTGGAGAATGTGCTAGGTCACTTGTACCCACCGTCATCGATAAAAGCATCAAAAAGCCTGCAGCCAGATGATCCCTTAGGTAAACTATACTCTTGTGAAGATCACAGTTTGTGTTATCGTGTTTATTTCTCGGGTTGTGCCTTTATAAAAAGGAAAAATCATTCAATAAAGGGTAGTTTCACGTGTGACATGTTAACAAGGTTATTTTTGTATAACTCAAGCTGGGCCTTATTTTTTTTTAATTCTTTGTATGTCACACATATGTAAAATTTAAATACATGTTTACAAGGTTGATTTTCGTATAACGCAAACTGGTCGTCATCATGAAATTCTGTGTAAACGCGGCTTGATTTTGCAGACTTGTTAGTAAATATTTCCTATTCTAAACTTCTGCATGCTGCTGTCGTCTAACTTTATGTATGTATGCTGGTTATATTTAGTTTTTTTTTTATTTTTGCACTTTTGCACAAAAACAATTATAATCATACATAATTTTATTGTCCCCCCTTCTTCAGTCAGATTTTATTTTTAGTTGAAACACTCGCTGTGCCTCATGCTTTTGCACGCTATATTAATAAACTTTGTTTTGTTTCAGCCATTGAATTAGATATAAATGTTTTAGATGCTAGAAAGCCATATCTGCCATTTGAGGAATTCTATAACGAACCTCTTAGTGATACTATTGAAATGGACATAGACTTCGGTAATTTTAAGACGGAAATAAGTAAAGGTAAGATTTTGTTTTATATGAAACAACTCATGATAGTAATATTGTTTTAATTTGAAAATCCTGTCTGTTGTTGAAGTTTAAAGCGACAATTATGTTTATTGACGCTAAGTTCACCTTTAATAATAACGTGAAAATTATGGATAAAATGTATTTTTAAATTCAAATTAATTTATTCGCCTTAAGTGTTGGTACAATTTAGGTCTTAAAATAAATAATTATACAGGTCCAAAACACTTAGTCATAATGAATGTGACAAGCAAACATTTGGGTTCATACTTATTATTAATTATAATTCAACAATTAAAATTCAGTGGTATTTTGCAATATTATTAATACATTTTTTTTTTAAATACTATTAATGTCCAGGGGTAAATGATTATGATTGTTATTTAATTTTTAATCTCTTATCAAATATGTCGTTTACTGAGTAGTATTTTACGGCAATTCTTTGTGGTAGTTATTTATAATAGTCTAATTTCCAACTTAGCGGCCTTTTGCAGGTTTTGAAGAGTACCCCTCTTCAATGCCTGCAAAGGGCCGCTAAGTTGCAAATTACCTATTATTGTAATAAGACCAATTATGTATACTTGGTAGGCAAATAAATGTTTTGAGACCTCATTAACGAAACGACCGGCTATTAGGTATATTTAATTTACTCACTGGTTTTTTTTTTTATATTACTAAGCTATAAAATATAACAATATGCAATGTCGTTCCAGGTAAAAAATTCGCGTTCCTAAGGTATCCATTCATTCTGACCGTGGCCACGAAGTCACTCGGCCTGTACTACGAGAACCGCATCCGCATGTACTCGGAGCGACGCGTGTCGCTACTGCACGCGGTAGTGGGGGCCGCGCCTCCCATGCCGTTCTTAAGGCTTAAAGTTCGCAGGACGAATATTATTGATGATGCGCTTGTTGGGGTGAGTTGATATATTTATTTTACTGCCCAGCCTTTTCCCAACTATGTTGGAACCGGTTTCCAGTCTAATCGGATGCTGTTGAATACCAGTGTTTTACATGCTTTCCTGTCTGACCTCTACAACCCAGCTACCCTGTTACGCTACGTATATTACCATAAACCGCATTTTCTGAAGTCAATATATTGGACTATTTAATAATCTATACTATTATACTTAATATTATAAAGCTGAAGAGTTTGTTTGTTTGGTTGAACGCGCTAATCTCAGGATCTACTGGTTCGAATTGAAAAAATATTTTTGTGTTGGATAGTCCATTTATCGAGGAAGGCTATAGGCCCATGCGAAGCCGGGTCGGGTCGCTAGTTTACTTATATCTCGTTCATCATAAACTTATTTTGCCTTATTTGATTCTCAATCTTCAGCTGGAAATGGTCGCTATGGAGCGTGCCCTAGACCTAAAGAAGCAGCTAGTGGTGGAGTTTGAAGGAGAACAAGGTGTAGACGAAGGAGGTGTCTCCAAGGAGTTCTTCCAGCTTATAGTGGAAGAGATCTTCAACGCTGACTACGGCATGTTCACACAACAACCTGACTCGCTTACTGTATGGTATGAATTTTGTACTTGATCAGAATCATTGTAGCTTGCATTTTTTTCAAGGACTTTCGGAAGGATGGAGAGCAAGAAGAAAAGTTCCTCTTTCATTGAAACGGGAGGATCATCTGACCAGACGTATGTTGCGTCTAGTGGTCTACTGCTCGACGGTTGTTTTGAGCTGTTTAGCCCATAAGACACACGTAGGACTTTCATTACGTAATTACGCAATTACGAAATTACGAACTCATTTTAAAGTATTTTCAATTCCGTAACTGAAGATGTCAGTTCCGTACTTACGTAATTATTGGTATCATCAATCAATCAAAATAGTCAACCAATAAAAAAGCTGTATACGTACACATTTATAATGTAGCAACACTATACGATATAACTACATCGAAACTGTACAAACAGGGTATTCCCCGCAGTTTATTTTATCGTTTGTTGTATCTGCAAAAAATAGTTCTAAGACGTACAGAATATATACTCTATCAGGAGTCGCAAAGACCGAGTACATCAAAGTCTAATAGTGGTCAAATTCAAACACGAAAACGTACGAATGTACCTTCACAAAGGAAAATGGAACACACTGATTATTTTTTAAATATGAAGGTACGAGTGGCCGGAATGGCTGCATTGGATAGGATACCGTTGAGCACATTTTGTACTCCAGAAGATTTGAGATATCTTTTTAAAAATTCGGGCTACGATGTGCCGAAATCTTTTGCGACTATAACACATAATTCTAGAACAGAGAGATAACACAAAATACAAATTGAAAATCAATTGAAAATCATGAAGTCTGATAATAAAAGATTTACAATCACGTTTGATAAGTGGACGTCTACCCGTAATAAAAGGTATTTGAATATAAATATCCACAATAAAGAAGTAGGCACTCAATTATTACAGCAGCATTTGAGTGACTTCGGTTTAAGTCTGGATGACGACAAAACTGCTTTCACAATAGATGGAGCAAGTGTAATAGTCAAAATGGGTAGAAATTTTGACGGCCACCACCAATTGTGTTTGGCTCATGGGATACAACTAGCAGTCCTGGATGTTTTATATAAAACACAAAAATCTCCAGAACCTGAAGTCCAGGAGGATGTCTGCGTATGTACCGGCGCTGAAGATGCAGAGGAAATTGAAGAAGATAAAGATGCGTTTATTGTAGAATCGACCAGAGTTCCAGAATCGGAATTTTTATACAAAGGTACTATAAAAAATTAAGAGATCTAATAAAATCTTTTAAAAACTCCCCTTTGAAAAACGACTTGTTGCAAAAGTACATTTTAGAATAACATGGTAACAATATTGACCTAATACTAGACTGTAAAACGCGATGGAACAGCTTGTCAGATATGGTAAGCCGATTTCTCAAATTAAAATCATGCGTTTTTAAGGCGTTATTAGATTTAAAATCAAATGCAAAATTTACAGACGAAGAGGTCCAAGACCTTCACGGCATTCATTACAGCTTGGATGTAATAAAAACTACAGTTTTGTCATTATGTCACCGTGATTCAAACTTATTGACGACCGACGCTGCGCTTCGATTGATGCTAGAGAAATTTGATCTTCAGTCAAACGATCTCAGTGGAAAACTAGTCACATCTCTTAGAAAGAGAATAAAGGAAAGGCGAACAAATGTATTCGGTGTTTTGCAATATTTGCATAACAATGAGGATTTTTTTAAAATTGCTGCCACAGAATTATTCACGAAACCACGATATGATATACGAATGTACATAGTGAAACTGTTGGAACGGTTGAAATATAATTCTACTCAAAAAAGTACAAATTCACAACCACAACCGAGTGTATCGGACGCAATTGCCACCAGTGACGATGATGACGAGGAGTTGACAATCGTACAACAGTTAGACAAAAAAATAAACAAAGTGACTGTAAATACACCAATTTCAACAGTAAACACAGATCTCCATTCCATTATTAGGGTAGAAATGTGCATTTACGACAGCGCTGGCGGCGGTCGCGAAGTTTTTTTGACTGCAGCGTATAATTATTAATTTGCTTTCGATAACACCTTCAAATGTTGAAGCCGAGCGAGCCTTTTCATTCGCCGGATATTTTTGTAATAAACTAAAAAGTTTTCTGGGTGACAAAACTTTAAATGCCTTGTCATTTATGAGATCACATTTTTAAGAAGAAACATCATATTCGGGACGACAAAAAAATGGTTTGACTTAACTGATGTACAATGATAAGTTCTTGAATAAATATTCTTCTGTTTAAGTAAATATTGTGTTTATTTTGATAATTCCTTGAATTTGAGATGCAAAAATTATAGATACTCTGTCTACAATATTTACAAAAATTCATAATCGATTAAAAAAAATAGGAAAAATTACGTAATTACGAAATTACGGAATTGGAGAAAATAGTTGCGTAATTAGTTAGTTGCGTAACTGACATATCCGTAATTTTGAAAGACACACGGAACAGAAAAAAACATTTGGAAGTGTCCAACTATCCCGTGTGTCATAATTATGCGGAAAATATGTAAAATAATAACAACCTTCATCAGTTGTAATAAGTCTTAATTTTGTTTGAACAACAAATGAGCATTTCGCTAAAATTTAATTTGTTGTTTAGACAAAATTAAGCGTACTTGTATTTTTTCTTACGTGATAAGACATGACACCCGCATGACATGGTCGGATTTTATAATGTCTACTTTGTTCCTCAACTTGTTCAAACATTTTTGGGTGTTAGCAAAGTTCGGCGACACAGTTGGTGCAGTGGCTGAGCGATTGGCTTCTGCGCTGCATGTCACGTGTTCGATTCCCGTAAGAACGTAAGGAACAAATATTTGTATGGTCTACAGGTTGTTGTTCCGGGTCTGACTGTTTGTGTATGTGAGTTTATATGTTTGTAAATGCACTCACGATACAGTAAAAAATCGTAGTGTGGGGCAAAGTTTTTTAATAAAAAGAAGGAAAAAAAGGAGAAACAGTTTTCCCAATTATAATCAATAACGAAAATATCAAATTGGTATTGTCATTACCGATGTCGTTGTCATTAAATTTATTATGACCCATGGTTATGTAAAAGATCAGCCTTTTAACACAGGAACCAACGTTTTAATTTCCAGGTTCAATATAACATCGTTTGAGACGGAGGCACAGTTCACGTTGATCGGCATAGTACTCGGCCTCGCGATATACAACAATGTTATTCTCGCCGTCAACTTCCCCATGGTTGTGTACAGAAAGCTTATGGGCAAGAAGGGCTCGTTCGAAGACTTGGCAGACTGGAATCCTGTGAGTGTTAATAATAATTATATATATTCTATTTCGAGTATCAAAGATCCATAAAATATATACCTTGCAGACTATCATACATACTTATAAAAAACTACAAAAAATAGTATTAAACTAAACTATTGTACACGAAGTGACCGCGTCGTGTTGCGCTGCGTGGTGTCGCGAAGCCTTCCGTGAAATCGCCGAAATACGAAACCCTTCGGCTAAAACTCTTCCTTAAGGAAGGTCTCAAGGTAGAGAGAGGTAGGGGGAGGGGAGGGTATTCAAGATGGTAGGTTTCTACTCTATTCAACTAAAAGTAAAGTCTCTTTTGAATGAGGGCCTTTTCATTAGCAGTTTTCAGTGATCATAGTAGGTCAATGAGCTTAGTGCATTAGCAAGTACACCTCATCCTCGTATTTTTAACCTATTGACCACCACGTAAAAAAAAAAACGTGCCCTCGGCGCCAAGCTACGAATTACTACTCTATGGAAGTACGTTTCTAAACGTAATACCATAGAGTAGTCATTCGTCTGTCATGCCTGTCATGTAGTCGTGACCGTGGCGTGCTGGGCATATTTTGGTTTGTCATTTATACATGACTGGCGGTCAAAAGGTTAAGAACGTTCGCAGTCTCAATTTGTCAAAAAAATAGTTTAATTTACATACATTTCCGACAAATAATCTTGCTTGTCGCTGCAATAAGATTGTGATTAAAATTTGAACTTTTTCAATAATAATAGTTTATTTGGAAAATAAAGTACAAGTTTGACACAAATTATAGTACACATAATTATCACTAGGGGACATAAAAATTGACTACAAAAATAGTGTGCGAGAGATGGATGCATTGTCAATACAAAATTTGACCCCTGACTCCTAAACTAGGAAGATCCTCTATCTTAGGAGGCAGTGTCTTCGCATAAATAGTGAACGAGCAAATTATGCAATGAAACGAACTTTTTCGTTTTAACGCACTTGAATTCGCTCCCAAAAGGCGCTAGTATTGAGTGAGCTTCTAGAAATGTTAAATGTCAATAAACGATTAGAGTTTGCGAGCTTCTCATTGCGGATGTTCCCTAATTATTCATGATTGTGCTATTTCTGATTAATTGGTACAGCTCAATGAATGTTAGTGCTTCAGAAGGAAGTGAAAAAACGTTTCCTTGTCTTTATGTAGTTACGCCAACGAGTAGCTCTAATCCATCGTTATCTAACAAACAAGATCGATGTTAAAAATTTTAACAATAGGGTATTACACCCATTTTTGGAAAGTGTCTGAATGAAATTCTGTAGTGCTAATATGCCACCAAAAAAAACACAAAATTTTTATTCAATCGATAAGTGCCATAAAAATGCATCTAAATTTTATTTTTTTAAATTTCGCGCGTAGTTTGACGAAAACGCCTCTTACTGGACGCCATAATGCTCAGCGTAAATGACGTCAGTTCGTTTTGTATCAAATGAGCTCATATTAAATATGATAATTGTATATCATTTCAAAATAACTAAAAGCATATTTTCTAATAAGTGTAATAATGAAAAAATTACGTTTGTTACGAAAATAATAAAAGTACAAAGCCTATATTACGCCAATCGGTTGTCTAATTTTTTGTTTACACAGCCGTACGGCGTAATAACATGGCCGCTACTATTTCACGGTGTTTTATAACAGATTAAAAATACTGAAAACTTTGAATTGAATTTAAAAATTTGTTTCGTTATTTTATGAAAAAAAACTTACATTTTCCGATTGCTTTATGCCTAAACTGTCTCAATAACATATAAAGATTTTTTCTCGTATCGAGTAAAATACCCTATTTGACAACCTCTGGGCATTTTTTAGTAAATGACAAGATAAGAATGTGTTGCAGGTCCAACAGGGGTTTAGGGACAGGGCAACACATTCATTTTTACGGAACCTTTTCTAAATTTGAATAATTCACTTAAAAATATTATGATTTATTTTTCAGACACTTTACAATGGTTTAAAAGACATGCTCGATTACACAGGCAGTGATTTAGAAGAAGTTTACTACCAAACGTTCAAAATCTGTTATCAGGATGTGTTCGGAAACGCTATATTCCATGATCTCAAAGAAAATGGTGATAACATATTTGTTACACAGGAAAATAAAAGGGTAAGAAAAAATTTCGCTTGAATTTTTGCTAAATAATATGTATTGTGACGTCTGTATCAGTTATTTCTATGAATTTTTGGTTTTGCTGTTGATTTTTTTACATTATCATTTAAAATAAATCATTTAAATCGCCCTTAATATGTTCTCAATTTTCTTTTCAGGAATTCGTAGAAATGTATGCAGATTTCCTTTTAAATGAGTCAATTGACACCCAGTTCAAGGCGTTCAGACGCGGGTTCCTGATGGTCACAGACGAGAGCCCACTAGCCGCGCTGTTCCGACCGGAAGAGGTCGAGATGCTTGTGTGTGGTAGCAAGGTAAGTGTGTGCTAATGAAAATTTTAGTATTACTAGAATTTTAGATTAAAGTTAATTTACAAAATTTATAGCTTCTCGTGACAGGGACTTTAGGTGCATGCAAGTACTATCCGTACTTGCTTGCACCGTTAGCAAAACACACGATGAGATGTGGAGTTGCGGACACCAGCCCGTTATACTGTACTAAGTACTTCCCCCGCCCCCAACCGTGACTGATGTCGCGAATTACTGGTTCTGTCTTATCTTAGCTCGGAACGAAAACTTTATTGTACTGAGCATTGTAGATTTTTACGGCTTATGTTTAACGAACCTCCAGATCTACTAAATGATCACCAATAATAGTAAATAAAATAAAACCAAAAATAGGAAATGGTCACCAAAATGGTGTTTCCTAAAGTATTGTAGAAATGTATGAGTTTTACTGTAAAAAGCGATTTGATTCTGTCGTAGGGGGTCACAGTTCTAACCTAACCTAACCATGTCGGATCCGCCCCAGGGGGGGTCAAAAAGATTTTGGTTATTTTGCACACTAAGATTTGGTGACCATTTAGTACATTTGGTATAATTTAGTATATTTTTTTGGTAAGGGAGCTTAAGATCCTAAAGTATTTTTTGGTGATCATTATATTTATACCCGATTTTTACATTGAAATGAGTTATGTAAATTGTCTTAGCGCATCTTTTTGAACCTTTGTTGCTCCGCTGCTGGGCAAAGGCCATCACCACCCAAGCGCATTATTCAGAATTTTTTTTTTATCAATAGCCGACATGATAAGTATAGCATCACTATTTTATTTATGATGTGCAAGTTAATGAAGTTTGCATTACAAAAATACCCTAAATAAAATCAAAATCAAATCTGGATCTGTATCAAATGCTCGCGCGTTGGTACGCTCCTTCTGTACTCTACGGTACACCCCGCCCTTTCTGGACAAGCTATAAGTACTCCCCCCGCCTCCAACCATTTTACTTGTGTTATCTATTTGGTTCATATTCTGAAAGATTTAAATCACAATCGCACAATCTCGTTACAGAACTTCGACTTCAACGAGCTAGAGAAATCGACAGAATATGACGGCGGCTATACATCAGACTCTCAAACAATAAAAGACTTTTGGAGCCTCGTTCACAGTTTGTCGCTGGATGACAAACGCAAGCTCCTACAATTCACGACAGGGTCCGACCGCGTGCCCGTAGGAGGGTTAAGTCACCTCAAACTTGTCATCGCAAGGAATGGTCCGGATTGTGACCGTCTCCCCACCGCACATACCTGTTTCAATGTCCTACTTCTCCCCGAATACGAAACAAAGGACAAACTACAAGACAGACTGATGAAAGCAATAAGCTACTCGAAAGGATTCGGTATGCTCTAACGTAACGCGCTTAGTAATGACGTTGAACAAACGAGTATTGTTGTAAATGAGCCTGTACTGGTCTTTGTAACATTAATGAATAAAGTTTGTTTTATTTATACACAGTTCTTGTCTCGTTATGCTTATTCTGATAAAGAGGTAAGTTTGTAACAGGTTATCTCTGGAAGTCCTTTCCACTGATAGAAAACGTCCATAGTATATTTGACATAGACGCGGGCGAAGTCGTAAGCAGAAGCTAGTCGATCTACATAATTAAAGCTGGGTATTCATTAGGAAACATTTGTTAATAAACTGTTTATGACGTGTTAATTAACATGTTTACCGCAAACACTGATTCTGAAACTTGGCAGTTATTGCTAGGATGTCACCCGAGGAGGTAGTGATATGCTCTGTGCTGCTTTCATAATCCATACTTCACGACGTTTTCACGACGAAACGGCTGAACCGATTTTCATGAAATTTGGTATGAATATAGTTTGAGCCCTGGGGAAGGACATAGGCTGCTACTTAATCTGCGACTTCGGCTGCATTAACGATAACCGACATCCACACGGACGAAGTCGCGAGTAAAAGCTAGTAATTCATAAGAGTGCTACTGGAAAAAAAAGACTGAAAAAACATTATTTTTTTAAAATTTATCTTTATTTGAAGCATCCCAAAGGACATTATGCCGATTGCTGTTGATAAAGCTCTGTGAGCATCGAAACCTGGTTGTTGGACCACACTACTTAACACGTCCTGTTGATTTTTGCTTATAAACTAGACGTTTCGTCTTGCTCTCCACTTGAAGTGGGAAACTCGGCAACATGTTTAATTAACAATGTCTCATCACCTTTGTTTATAAACTGAACTGTTTTCAGGGGTGATAAAACATTGTGAAACACTTTAAAAACTGTTTGTTTGTTGTGTTATCTGTTGTTGTTTTCATAATTCCATAGAGTAGTCATTCGCCGTGGCGTGCTGGGTACATTTTGGTTTGTCATCTATACATGACTGGCGGTCAAAAGCTTAAAGCCGGGTATTCATTAGGCAACATTTGTTAATAAACTGCATATGACGTGTTTTTTAACAAGTTTATCACAAACACTTTCTGAAACTTGTCAGTTATTGCTAGGATGATACCCGAGAATTATTATGAACAGCAGCACAGAGCATCACTACCTGTGATGCGCTGTGCTGCTTTCATAACAATTCATAAGAGTGCTACTGAAAAAAAAAAGACTGGCCCAACATATTTTTTTAAAAATTTATCTTTATTTGAAGCATCCCAAAGTACATTTTATGCCGATTGCTGTTGATAAAGCTCTGTGAGCATCGAAACTTGTTTGTTGGACCACACTACTTCCCTGTTTATAAGCTCGTACAACACACACGTCCACACCTGTTGATTTCTGCTTATAAACTATACTCCATTTACAATAAGATTAGACCTTTTTTTACAGTCCCTTCAACCGATTTTGACTTCTATTCCGTAGGCTTAAGGATGACTTATGCTTATGTATGATTAGAAGCAAAAAAGTGGTTACAATATAAACTGTTTACTGCAGCTGCCATTTGTCATGTCACCAACGCAATATAAGTAAAAATCGGTTGAACGGACTGTAAAAAAAGGTTTGTGTTTGTCTAATCTTATTGTAAATGGGGTATGGATGTTTCGTCTTGCTCTCCACTCGAAGTGGGGAAACTCAGCAACAAGTTTAATTAACAACAATGTTTCATCACCTTTGTTTATAAACTGTTTTCAGAGATGATGGAACATTGTGAAACACTGTTTATAAACAGTATTTATTGACCAAATGTTGCCTAATGAATACCCGGCTTTAAAAATAATGTTTGTTTGTTTATCCTCTATGCGTTCCTAAACCATTGATCATATCGTAAAAGACTTCTGGCCCTAAAAAGAAAAAAAAAGGAGCGGGCGGTAAAAAAACAATGCCTTGTATTTAATAAAACACTCGTGTAATATTAGTACAAAGGTTTATATTTTGACAAAAATAACGGTACAATCATTTAAAATTAATAGATCAAAATAACTTATAATACCTAATAAGAAATAATACCAACACATTTAATTAGTAGGTATCTATTTCCTTTACTGTGATACTCGTGATAAATACATTGATTTTATTTCTTAAAATGGTGTACAAAGGAAAAATAATTTATATAAGCTTAAGACGCTGACTGTACGTAGTAGGAACGATACGTAATTACGGTGAGCCCAGCCAGAACAGAATATAACAGAAAATTCTCGATGGTCAATCGATAAAGAATCAAAATGTAACCAAAATAGATTTGAAAATTGCGTAATTGCGTGCTATTACATGCCGTACGGAATTACATCTTGCACACAACTTTCAACTCTATTTGTAACACATTTTAGTTCATTATTACTAGAGTAGATTGCTTCTTTACGCTGGCCCTTAATGTAACCACAGTAAGGTCGTTATTAACTGAGTCGACCGATCATAAACGTCATCTACGACTTACGAAATAATTTTGACCTGCTTACGAACGGCCTATAAAAATAGTGAAATATTTATATCAATGAATAATTTTATATTGTCTTTGGGTACCTTTATGTGAAATTGGAACACAGAAAGATAGCCATAGGCAATTTAATTTATTTTACTAGTCAAAGATCACATCCACACACACATAACACTAGGACGCTCCGTAAGTCCCCAATAGGTGGGAGCGAGAGAGATAGACAAAGAAGACTAACGATTAGACGGCTCAGATAGCAATGGCTGGGCTATAATAATGTGCCCTTACAGCCTATTAAAACATTTTGGCGTTTGCAGCCACAACCAGATTATGCGAGCACGATTTCGAAAGCTTTGCTATACAAACGATTGACTACTTCTAATATAATGAGGTTTGTAAATAGCATATAAGTCGTCGACACGTGTCCATGAGATTCGATAAGCATCATCTGTTTGCGGCTTTATATAGACTAGATTTAGTATAAGTTCAGATGAACCAGCATTTCCATGTGGTTGCCCGATTGTCGTACTTTTTAAAGCCCATAGATCTAGACGTGCGTATTTCTAGACCGATTTTACTCTGCATACTTACGATTATTTCTGAGCAACATAACATTAGACATCGTTATTTCAATGTTATAAGCTTCGTTAGTTTACGATTAATACAAAACAATTTAAATTAATTGTCATACATTTAAAAAAAAGAACACCAAATTGCAGCTATTTCAGCAAAATAAATGAAAAGCCATCGTTATTTTGATGTTTTTGTCTAATGCCATAATAAATTAAGTGTATATGATATCATCCGAACTTAGACTAACATTATATAGTGTCATTCTAGTGTATAGGTACACTCGTAATTCAGGAAGCGAAAATCTTATGAGGTCGCGGATGCGGTACGGGTTTGAGTCGTAGCTCTTTAACGACGAGTGGAAACGGTCGGCGGCACGGCAGTTCCATCAGGCGCGAGGGAGTGTCCTCTTCACCCGAGGCCCCAGACACACCACTCGCTGACGAGCGGCGGTATCTATGAAATAAAATTTTGAAAGTAATAACAAATACATTTTATAAAAAAATTTGAAGTTCCATTTTCATGGTAATAGCAAGCGACTACGGCAAAGAGAAAAGGGTGGGGGGGGGGGGGACATTATTAGTCAGACAGTATTAGTCAATGTATGTAACAGTATTAGTCTATGTATACTGGGTGTTTGGAAGATCGATGCAAAGCAGTAAAGCGGAGCTAGTTTATACTGTATAACCATTTGAACTGAAGTTGTCTTTGACAAAGTGTGACAATTTTTTTTAGCAAAGATTAAATTATTTTTTATGACAAAACCCAAAATATTACAGTTAATTGCTAATGGACCAATATTCGCAACTAACTGCAATATTTTGGGTTTTAGTAGATAAATCATTTAATTATTTTTTTTTATTATCTCATGACTGTTTCCACAATACTTTAATAAATAAAAATAAATTATTTATTTTTCAAACTGACCAACCAACTAATTGCAATATTTTAGGTTTATACTAGCTCAGTGTATACGGTTTTGCATAGATCTTCCAAATATATATTAGTGTTATTATTATAGATATTAGTGACGTAACGGATGTTCGATTTTATTCACGAATGCAAATGGGAATGGGAATATCGGCTTTTTAAATAAGGTGCCAAAAGTGTGAAATGTAAAGTATTTCGTACCTATGTTGATCGTGCATTTATATCCGGTCATGTTAAAACCGAAAGAATACTGCACGACGTAAACGACCCGTGGATTCATCAATTAAGTCATCATTTGAGGTTAAATATTTACTTAATAATTACATTTTAACTTAATTAGTACATTTAATTTCAGTTTAAAAAAAATAATATCAGTTGATATAAAAATAATATAAAAACTAGAATTATATAAAATGAGCTTAGTTATGTTTTTATAAAACTTAAGGTTTTCCTTTTTTTTTTCAAGATAATTTCGTTAATTAAAAGTACCAATTTGAACGAACAGAGGTCAGCACATCAAGCTACAACAATCTGTCAAATTTCATTGATAGATTTTCAACTTTATTAAAAAAACAATAAGGTTCATATTCAATTGGGAAAATTTGACAGTTAAATAAAATAAATAAATAAATTCGACATTGATGTGCTGATGGCGTCTGTACAAGACATACAATAGATTATGCATTGTTATTTATAAATTATTTTCACTAATCATTGCCAAATACATTCACAAGAAAATCGCATGATTTATTGCGAATGCAAAATGCGGATATTCGTAACACCACTAATAGGTACGCACATAACGAGAAGACAAATAAATAATTGGATGGTATGAAACAGAAATATTTTCTTGTTTCATGCTTGTCTTTAGTCGCATTCGTGCGAAAATGTCTGTAGGTACTCCTCGCACCTGTGGAACTATACCAATCAATCGTTTGTAATGGAGCGCTTCAATATGGTGGAGATTTTAACACAAACCTTCTTTGACTTTCAAAAGATGGGGTAGTACCACGAAATAGAAAAAACAAGTGGAATTGTCTATACCGCTTGTGTCACTATGATACGGAAAAATATGTAACCTTCGTCAGTTTTGTATGAACAAGAAAATCAACTTTAACGAAAAGCGAAAAGCTAATTTGTTGTTCACACAAAATTAAGACTTATTACAACTGACGAAGGTTGCTATTATGATACACATTCTCCGCATAATTGTGACACGCGCCAGACATCTGCGGGGGCACTTCAACTTGTTTTTTTTTTAGCTTATTTGTTGTTCATACAAAATTAAAACTTATTACAACAGACGAAGGTTGTTATTATTTTTACACATTTTCCACGTAATTGTGACACGCGCAAGACATCTCCGGGGGGCACTTCAACTTGTTTTTTTTTAACAACTGACGAAGGTTGTTATTATTTTACACATTTACCGCATAATTGTGACACGCGCAAGACATCTGCGGGGGGCACTTCAACTTGTTTTTTTTTAGCTTAATTGTTGTTCATACAAAATTAAGACTTATTACAACCGACGAAGGTTGATAATATTTTACACATTTTCCGCATAATGGTGACACGCGCGGGACATCTACGGGGGGCACATCAACTTGTTTTTTTTTTAGCTTATTTGTTGTTCATACAAAATTAAGACTTATCACAACTGACGAAGGTTGTCAATATTTTACACATTTTCCGCATAATTGTGACACGCGCGAGATATCTGCGTGGGCACGTCCACTTGTTTTTTCCATTCCGTGGGTAAGTACTACCTGTGTTTGGCGTTACAAGCGCAAGCGGCGGCTGTGACTGCGGCGGCGGCTTGCTGCCTCGCGTGTCGCTCGCACACGCGGTGCTCGGCAGACCCGGAGAGCTCCGCGGACGCGCCCAGACAGCCGGGCGCGCTGCCGCGGCGATTTGCGCGCGCTATTGACGCGTAAGTTGGGGCTGATACTCGGTCCACCTGAGCATTTATACAAAAAAATGTAGGTCTTCAATAAATACACTAAGTAAAATTACAGAAGGCGTTCTCCTTAAACTCGTTAATGTACACCATTAACCTTGTGACCGCTGCAGTCATGTATAGATGACAAACCAAAATGTGCCCAGCATGCCACGGTTACGACAACATGACAGACGAATTACTATTCTATGGAAAATTGGAAACGTAATTCCATAGAGTAAAGTTGTAAAAATGTAATAGGCCCGTTTCGACATTTGTCATCGTGACGTAACTAGTGCAGTAACCATACGACTCGGTACTCGGTACTCACTATAAATCGATTCAAGTTTGTATGAGTATTTGATCGATTTGATTATTATGTATTGTAAAGTGCCTTGGATTAAAGTTCTGTTTAGAAAATTTAACTTAAACTTTAATATTGTAGGTATTTTGAAATTATACAATGGTACGAAAGGTCAATTTGTCTTTAATTTAATATTTTTAGTTACAATAACGTTCACTCAATCATAAAATAATGCCGCTTAGTCAGAGACAAGCCATTCTATAGAAACCAGTGTCGCCAATTCATCATTTTATATACGGCTTTGAGCGCCAAGCTCATTCTTTTCAGTAAATATCACTACACAATATTTAATTATTATTAAAATCGAATGAAGCTGGTGAAATTCAGTAATTAATTGGTTACTACACTAGTATTTAAAAAAATTGAGACTCAGATCGTAACTGTTTTTAAGACGTTTCACATGCTACTAAGTATAAAGTAAGCGCGAAAAGAATACTCGCAATATATTCCATCATATTATTTATTGCGCCAAAAAAATGTAAGTAGGTATTTTTTAAAACACTGTAATGAATTATTATTTCATTGTTTCTTTCAGTTTCGTTCCAAGTTACATAAGGTCTTACTCAAATGTCAAAACGGGCCTTTTATTCTTTGACAACTTTAGTAATTCGTAGTTTGGCGCCGAGGGCACGTTTTTGCTATTTTGACTTGACTGTCAATAGGACAATAGATATAAAGAATATATCAGCTAAAAAATAAAAAAGTATAAAAAATTCAAAAATCTACCGAGGCTTTTACGTACCTATCCGATTTTGTATGACATTTAAAAAATTAAAACTTGAGAAACAAATTCAGTAAACACGTCCGAAAATCAGCTTTTTTGCACAATTTTTATCTGAACTTCTTTCGCCGATCATAATGCACCCATGCAATGAAAAAGTAAAAAAAAAACAGCTACCTTGCACATGTAATTTAGAATCTCCTGCTGTTTTGCTGAAAATTGGCGCGCGGAGATTTCACAAAACTTGTTCCAACAAATATGTATTTTTGAAAAAGCCTTAAGTATGCACGAGAAGAAGCAAGACTGAAGATCAAGGATGTATTTTCAGCACACCAGGAATTTATCCTGTACCTATTATGGGTGCGTTTACAAACATTTACACTCAAATATGTTTGTATATTTGAGCCAGACCCGGAACAAGTATCTGTAGATCATACAAACATTTGTTCCGTTGTCGAATTCGCACCAGCCTATCGGTCTTTTAACGGGTATATTTCGGAAAGTGTGCTTTGGAATTGCACAACTTAATTCCCCCCATATCCATTCCATCATCAGACGAGCAGTAGCGAAGTGTCACCGCTATAGGTACGGTTGAAGTTCCACGGTCGCGAACCAAGTGCTTTGCAACCACATTTGTTGTGCGAACTGCCAGACTGTGGAATTCACTGCCCTCCTCTCTATTCCCCGATGCATATAATCAGGGTAACTTCAAGGCACGAGAGAACCGGTTTATCTGGCAAGCGTGATCCACCTTAGGCCGCATCATCACTTAAGATCAGGTAAGTTGCGGCTAAACGTAAACCTATACGACAGTAAAAATAAAAAAATTGTTTACTAGCCTCAAAGCTATTCTTGCGTCTTCTCCTCCTGGGTGACAGCTGCGCGGTCTCGACGCGCTTGCGGCGCTGCGGCTGAGGCGCTCCCGCTGCCGGCCCGAACAGTCCGCGATCCTCCGCCACGCGAATCATAAACTTTGCGTCCAGGCGGGTGATCTCCTGCGGTGTATAACCTACTGTGAAAGGCCGAGGTCTCGAAACCATCATACCACAAGAAAGTAATCACGACCACGTCCAACAACAGCGATAAAATTGTGTTTCTTTTAAAGTTACGCAATGAAATGAAGGTAAAACGTACCGGAAACAGAAAACCAACAATAACTGGTTTTCGAAGAACCTAATAGGGTTCTTCTATTAAAACATGATGGGAAAAAAAAGTATAAGTTTTTTTTATAAATACAACGTTGCTCCACTCTAGGACTTTCTCTCGTATCGTGGATGCGTTTACGAACATATAGTTAAGCTCTAATTGTTCCGTGCGGGAACGAACCTGCGACACGCGGCATAGCAGCCAATCGCTCAGCCACTGCACGTACCGTGCCGTGATGTATTGCTCAGTATAAGTACTCGAAAAAATTAAAATCAATTTCAATTAGGTTGTAGGTATATTGGGTTATTTGTTAAAACACTATTAACCCCACAGGACGATTTCCCTCGTATCCTCAGTTGTAACGCTACCTACTGTTTACATAAAAGTTTATGAAAAAGTTACCTAATATTTTTTTTTATTACTGACATCATCACGAACTTTTTTTGTTCTATATTATGACTTAGTAATTCATTTTTATTTTCATAGATGATTTTCTACGCGGTACCAAAAGAAAGTTGAATTACAACAAACAGTGCATTGCGAATGCAGGGACGGTATTTACTACAAAATACAGATCTAAATGTGTGTAGGCCTCTCTGGGTGTAGGTAACTAGGTACAGTTACCAAAAGAGTATTTAGGTCGTCGGAAATAGTTGAAGTTTACATAAAAACCGATGGATGTTTTCGAGTGTAATTTATTCATCTGATTGAACTGTTTATTGTCTATTAATTTAATTTTATTCAAAAACCTGAAATTCTATTTTCGATAAATTTCTTTTGTTTTGTAAAAAGCATAGAAGAATAGTTATTGTTAATCATGATAGTGATATAATCCTTCAAGGTTATTAGTGTTTCATAAATAACCATGTGCACATAAAGGCTAACCTTCCTCTGGATAAGTCCCAGAAAACATCCGTCTCTGTCCAATATATAATTGATATCCAAACCATTCCCCAGATTTGGCAACGTCGTAATTTCAAATAAATCACAACTTGGCACCTGTAATAACGAAGATAATTACAAAAAGGGTAGACATAAAACTGGCCTTGCAAACCCTACAGGTGCGTTATTATCGGCCGATAATATCGGTTGCGTTATTGCGATATTTGTTTTCAGTACATTTTGTGGACGGCTACGAAGTAACACACTGCTGCGATAATAACGACGCAATATAAGTAGGAGGAATCGGGACGCATTACCGCAAAAACGCATCCGGTATTATCGGCCGATAATAACGCGCCTCTAGGAGAGCCTTTATACTTACAATAACATTTGGACTATCTTTATCAGGGTCTCTCGGAATCTCATAGCTGGGCATTTCAGGAATAGGTCTTGCTTTAGACGTCTCCGGCCTTGACTGCGCTTCAATATCTTCTGCATGTTTCTTCAAAACAGTCTCACTGTTATTATTCGCTGAACTAGGACCAGAACTTAAGGGATTCGTTTCGTCGATTTCACGTTCAGTCGCGTCGTTTGGATCGTGTTTATCGAACTCTGAGCGATACATTGAGTCCAGGGAAGTTGTCCCTTCATTAGTGACGACGGCTTGGTTCACAACAACCGTTTCATTGGCAGTTGACTGGGTTGCTAGCTTTTGTGGACTCTGGAACAGAAATGAGGTTTTTTTTTGCTTAAGGTTCATATTATGAAACAAAAGGCAGATAGACCGCGCAGAACACAGAGATTTTATAGCCACCAAAGCAAATACAGATCAAAAGCGAATACCTTCAATCGCGCTTCGTGCTGTACTGACACGAATCCGTAGGGCACGAAGCGCCGCATCGTTAAAAAAAATACATACAATTACAAATTCAAAAGCAAATACAATCACGAGATTGTAGGTATTCGATTCGGTTTTTGCTTTGGTGGCTTCACTCTCAGTGTTCCGCGCGGTCTATCTGCCTTTTGTTTCATAATCTGAGGCTAGAACTAAGACAATCAAATTGGCATCTTCCCAGGTTATGGAAGTAGATCGCACAGGAAACTGAAACTTACAGGTTGTCGGTGCTTTCTTTTCAGAAACGCATGTCGTTCGCGTGCTAGTCTGTTTGCTTCTGCCACTGCGCGCGTTATCTGCGCCTGATTCTCCGCCTCCAAAGCAGAATGAGTCTCATACAATATCAGTTGGATCTAAAACAGAAGAAATCGCGAATCCATCACCAATGAAATGAGTTTATGGCTAACAATTATTGTTCGTAAATTACCTGAGGTTTCGACATGAGCGATCTTAACGTTTTCTTCTGTTCTTCTAGTATCGATTGCACACGCTCTTTGCCTTTCCCATCGATTTCCGATTCTGTGAGAATCTGGAGTAATAAGTATGATATATTTTTGGGTTAAAAGAGTCAGCCTGTCTTCAAATTTTCAATTTAGGTAGCATGACTATACTTACCTCAAGCATTGTAAGATCTCCGCCACGCCCACAAACAAGATCAATCGGATCTGTAACAGCTGAGTACGAATTCGGTGGTGTCGCTAATACAGCCACGACTCCATCCAATGCGTTTGTGACGATAGGAGTGTCACAATGTACGGCTTCACTGATGACGCACACCGGAGCTCCGGACTGTAGAACCTCTGAAGCTTCTATACCGAGTTCACGTAGGGCACAGACGTAGCTCTCCACTCTAAAAAGAGGACACAGATTTGAATTTTAAGCTCGTAGGAGAAAGTATGGTACCTATATGGTACGTTTATGTTTTGTGTTGAAAAATCTATTTTTGTTGTTTTTAATGTAAATTCTATCGACCGCCGTGCTATGGGTGTAGTTAAGTTCCACTTGAGCATGCTCAGGCGCAATGAGCGGCTCATTTGGCCGAGCCGCTCATTCGCCTGAGCATGCTCAAGTGGATAGCCTATCGAAGGTATGGAGCCTATCGAAGTTTAATTTAGCAACCTCGTGGCCCAAATAACAGAACTAGTTGGCTAAATTGGAACAAAGTTGAGTATTGAGATACTTATCTATAAGTATTTCATAATTTTGTAGATTAGATAATACTTAAAAATGCTAAGCCGAATATTCGTTTATTAATTTATACACTAAATAATTGTAAAATATTCTTAGAACGCAATTAACAGAAATTAATCCAAATTACCACTTTCCCATAATGTCTACGATAATTTCATGAGAGAATTTGACACATACTTGTCACCAGCTCCAAAAACGACGAGTTTCCCAAGTTCAGGTGTGACTGGTGCTGCTGGTGCACTTGCTTTGAGGACTGCGGCTAATTCCCGCAGTTGAGCAGCAAGGTATGCCGAACAGCGAGGCGAATTCGCGTGCGTTTGTGCCACTACACCCCGAAGCGAATTGGCGCGGATAGCGCGGCATAAAGTTGAAGCACCTTCGCAGAATTCACGCTCCTTTTACAAGAAGCAAATAATTTATGATAATATGATAATAATATTATTTATGAAAACTAGCGGAAATAACATAATATGTAGCTTAAAGTGGTATACAACCAATGCATAGAATCAAGCATAATGAAAGTCTAAGGAAATCTCTTAGAGCTACTGATAGTTTAATACCTACTGACTGGGCGTTCGAATAATTGGATTAAAAGCAAAAAAACTTCAAGTTACCTGAAGCACTATCACTCCATCCTTAACAAGTTCCAATTGGCCAATGGTGTTATTTTCCGGTGGACGCAGAGTAATAAATCTGAAAATAAAATCAAATGACTAACTACTTACATAACTGTAATAATTTTAATATAGGTATAATGTGTTTGATATGAAACAATTGTAGAACTCATAATATCAGTCTGATCAAACGAGCTACCATGAGCTTCATCAATCAACATTTCAGAAGAAAGTCGGCCACTGTTGAGTGCTGGTCAACCCACATATATGATCATTTGCCAGATTCGATCGCTGTATACGTATCACCGTATCATTCGTCGTACTGTATCAAGCTTGGGGACTGAGTCGCCCTCGTCCGTGGGAGTACACCATAACTCTGAATCCCCACACGTGGTCCCTGGGTGGTGCAAATCAGGCGATAACATACTGGTGGTAGGCTTTTGCCGTGGCTAGTGACCACCCACTGGACAAAGCCGCCCCGCCAAGCGGCGTAGCCGTGTTTCGGTGTGATGTCCAGTGACGCCGTCTGAGTGGGGTGGGTCAGAGTAGTTGCTTCACTCGCTGTTGAACCGTATTTGACGCACATCTCTGTAGCTACTTCGGGTGCCTAGTCGTGGAGGGTAGCGGGATCCGAGGCACGGTGTACCGCTGGCCAACCGCAGTTAGTAGGGGGCCCGATCGGAGCTAGCCTTTTTGGGGAGGCTGCCCCGCCAACTCGCGAAAAATCCCGGGATGTACCATCGTGCCGGTTGGCGACCGGACGATAGGGCCCGATGGACATCCCCGGGGGGGCTCGGGCGTCCCCGCAGTCTCCAGGCTAGTTACCCACTGAAGTCGTTGCGCTATGTGTGTCTGCTGGGCAGCAGCGAGAAGCCTCACTCTACTTCCACCTTTCTCATCGAAATTCACTCCAAATTATGCCAAGAAATAAGAGATATAAGGTTGTACAGCGGCTGCACTCCCTATCATTGAAAGTGCACCTCACCCAATATTCGTGGTTTGCACTCAAATATCGTGCCGGTCCACTTTCATCTTGAGACCGAAAAGCCAGCACTCTTGTTTCTGACGGAGACGCAAATCAGATGTCCGTTAGATACGGCGTACCTTTCGTACTGTTATAGAGGGTTTTTAAAAAAAGATATTTTATTATAATATTAAGTTTATTTTAATTAAACTTATAATAATAGGAAAAGGGACCCTTATGCAACCGATCACCACGAAGGTTGGAAATAGACTGACTAAAGTACTGATGAGCATTGCTAACTATCAGTTTAAAGTAGCATAGGTGATGAGTAATCATTTAAGGGTTCAGTGCCTGCTTATAACACCTCCCCTCTTAGAGTGAACTTCGGGGATGATTACCGAAGTTAACCCTAGAAAGAGGTTCTTAGGGCTGGAGTAGGAATTTCCTGAATGGTCTGTTCCAGCTCTATAGAATCCGACTTGGATTTATTGTGTTCGCGAGAACTATATTTGCGAAGGTTGCAATTGGGTTTACAAGTAGTAACAATTTTATAAATTGAATACAAAATAAGAAAACATACAATTAAACCTATAACTATTGAATAGTGTGTCCCATATTTAACCATGTGGGGAATTTCCTTGATTTTATCAGTCTCTGATAACAAGTTATTAGTTAATTGATTAATCTGATTTATATCATCTAAGTTAATATTTTCCAAATGAATAAGGGACATATTATTCGTCATATTATTAATTTTACAACAACTACTGTTTATTAGATTGAAGTCTGGTAGGTTAATAGGTGAAGTTAAGTTGAGAACACTGTTGTATCGTGGTAATAATGTAGTACCACTACAATATGCAATACAATTATTTGGTATAGATAGGATACCAATGCCGAACATATTTAATTCTTGTATCTGATTAGAACCTTGACAATCTAATGAGAGTTTGGTTAATTCAGACTGAACATAGAGAAATCTATTATTACTCAGTGATTTAAACGTATTTATTTTACTGTGGACAAGTTTGGTATTACATTGTAAAGGGATATCCTTTATTGTCTTAGATAACAGTTCGCTTTCGCAGCTGAGTTCTGAATCAGTTTTATAAGTCATCGAGACTTCACATAAATATTCAGCTGGACTAATTACTTTGCAGTTTTCTAATGATTTTAATTTACAATAATTAGATTTGTCTTTTGTAATAGCTATATATTTACTGCTAGGTACAATTAAACCAAACGTGTTTGGTCGATTGACATCATGAGGTGTTGGTAATGCAATATTATTAAACAACGAATATTCCTGATTGCATATTAAAGGGACACGTAATAAAAACACAAGCTTATCATTAAAATAATAACATAACAAGGTTGATACCTTTATAATAGTATGAACTGAACTTATATCTAATCGTACAGGTAAGTTTAGATTATTAGGCAAGTGCCTTACATTATCAGCTAATTCTCGGTACATAGCGGTAGGTGACATAACCGATGGGTGTAGCATGTTTTGACTACAGAGCATAACTGCATTCGTTATGTCTTCGAGCTGAAAGGTTAGGGTGACCATGGAAGTTTCTAAAGTGTTAAGGACAAAATCTAAGTTTATCCTTAATTCTAAATCATTCGTAGATTTAGATATGTTTTGGATAGAATTAGAAAGTTCGTTAATAGCGTTATTTAACTTAACTTCATTTTGTTTAACTTTTTGAAGTGTATTGTTGTATGTAGATATGACGGATTTGGTAATTAAAATATTATTCTTAATTAAAGACAAAAGGTTATTTTGATTATGTTGTATTGATTCAATTGCTTGATCATATTCAACAGCATCATTTTCGTCTAAAGTGCCGAAAACTTGTTTTAATATAGTTCCAATTCCTCCAATCCAAGCTCGTTTGGATCTGCGATCACCATTATCAGTCAGGTAAGAAATGGATCCAAACAATTTTATTATATTCTGTTGCTGAACTAATAACGGTTCTACTGTATTATGGCATTCTATGTGATTTATATAACCGGTTTCTTTACAGAGGTATACAAATGTTTCCAATGCTGAATTTATATTTTATATGTGTGATTTAAAATGCAAAATTTCCATTGGCATAATGATATTGAGAATTCCATTATTGATTTTTAATGTTCCTATATAATCGAAATATATTCCAGGACTCGCAGCCATCGGATGGACATACTCGTTAGGTGCTTGGAGCTCCGCCGAGGCACTGTAAGTACATAGGTATGTATTATGGACGCTAGTCTATTTTAATGTAGTAGCTTATTGATCTACGTATATGTATTTTAATTACTAATACTAACTAACATAACTAAGGGTTAAGATTATATAACTAAATCTACTGTATACCTAATGGATAAGTTTTATTTTACAGGTTGTTGGCGACTTCGGCGAGCTTTACCTGGTCGTAATGATGACGGACGTGTCGTCTGTTTATTAATAGTGACAAGGTGTTGTTTGACCCCCCCTCGTGGTGTCACAGTGAGCGGACGTGTTTCTTGTTCTCGCAGTATTTAAAATTATAAATCAGTGGAAAAAGTGTCAACTTTTAGGAGATAAATATATTATCATAAACCTAAGTGAACAAGTGAGAGACTGTGTGAAAACTAAATTGAAATAACAATTCTATCACCCTCAAAATACAAAAAGAAACTTAAAAACGGACAACAACATTTTAAAATTTGTGCACGTTTTGGACTTTGAACTCATTAGTGTACACAAAGGATTCGAGCCACCGCTTCTAACAACGGAGTTTATGTGCTTTGCTACAGATCGTAATTTTTAAGCACTTACGTAACGTTGTCGTAGCGCCGCGGTGTAGGCCGCCCATCAGTACACGCTAGAGTTCGGGTTCGAATCCAAGGGCCGTGTTTCTCTATTCCTTTTTGGTTTTTGTTTTTGTAGTTTTTGTTTATTTTACGGTTTTTGTAAATCAGTATAAATAGTATAAACTGTTAAATAAATAAATATGATGCCTTTAAGACGCACTCCACCTACATCACCGGCGGTAATAAGCGGGCAGTCTTCTGTCCTTCATCAATCTGAGCCTAACATTAGTGTGCTTGTGGAATCCAGTGAATCTGGCATGGATAAAAATATAACCTGGCGCAATAAAAGGAAGCGGGCTGATCACGAAAACTTTGTAAATATCAACGAGTTCAAGGACGAAATATCGAACATATTTAAAGACCTCAGAAAAGAGCAAACATCGTTTCACTCGGACATTGCAACCACGCTGCTGGAAATTAAAAACCAATGCAGCAAACTTCAGAACTATGTTGATTTTTCTGTTGCTAAATATGATGAGATGCTGGCAAAAATGCAGGAATATGAAGTCGAGAGAAAGGAGAATCGGGATTACATATGTAGATTGGAAGAAAAAATCGACAACTTGGAAAAACAATCAAAAATAACCAGTCTTGAAATTAAAAATGTCCCAAAAATTGCTGACGAATCGAAACTTGATTTGGCCAACGCAGTGAGAAATATCGGTAATGTCCTTGATACCACTATTGTCCAATCCGATATTAAGGACGTATATCGAATCAACTCGAAAACCTCCATGAATAATACCATCATAGTGGATTTTACTACCGTTATGCTCAAATCAAAATTACTTCATTCGGTCAGGACCTTCAACAAAAACCACATAAACAACAAATTAAACACAACGCACCTACGACTTGACGGCCCCAAGATACCTATTTATATATCCGACAACCTTCCATTAAAAACCCGAAAAATATACTTTCTAGCCAGAGATTTCGCCGCCCAGCACAAATATAAATACTGCTGGTCAGCATACGGTAAAGTTTATTTGCGCAAGGAAGACGGAGCGCAACGTGTCGTAGTAAACTCTGAAAGAGACTTAGCCAAGATGATCCAAAATTGACTATGTAGTCACTACGTCATAGTTAAAAAAAACTTGTATATTTAATAATGTTTGTTATTTCTTTTGGTATTATTTAGTTATAACTACAAAACTATGCCGCATGCCTTACTATAATTATTTCATAGATTTTTGCTACTTAAAATTACAATGTTTTAGTTTATATACAATACTTATTCATACACACACTTTCAAACTATCACACGGGCACAAAAATACACACAATCTTACACTGTACACACACAAAATATTTACAATTTCACGATCAAGATCGGTGGTTGGTTCTGGAGCTGATTCTCGCATTTCCTTAGAATACCAATATTCCAGTATAGGTGACTCTGTTACTGGAAAAATAATTATATTAAGAATTCCGTACTTTGTCCTCTTAGTTTTAAACCGTACCATTCGATAATTCAAATAATGTAAACGATATGTTAAATAATTTGGATAACGTTACCTTCTCAAATGCGATAACATGCGACCCTGGTGATTGTAACAAGCTGTTGCCTTCTAACACTTGTTTAACTATTTTATCCCAAAATATTCGTAGTGTAAATGCTAATTATGCAGGGCTTTTAACTCTATTACAAAGAATTGTGATACCTAGTGACGTTATTATTCTCTCAGAATGTTGGCTCTCCCGCAACCCTGTCATTCCGATTCTAGATGGATATATTTCCCACAAGTCATCAAAAACCTTTAACCAGAATGACGGAGTAATCGTATATGTCAATAGTTTGTTATGTAATGTGAAAGTTAAAGAACCCGTCGTTTCTGAAGCAAACTGTTTAACAGTCACGGTTGGAGCGGATATAGCCATAATTGCTGTCTACAGGCCATATGCATTTAAAGATCCCTCAAAATTTATACAATCTATGGACAGTGTACTATGTGAACTTAAATCGTTTCGAAACATTGTAATAATGGGAGACATAAATATTGATATTTCTCGAAATAATAAAGATGCATACTCACTGGACTTTTTGGATCTACTAGCTCACCACGGACTTTTTCCCGGACATGAGTTGGCAACACATGGATCCACTTGTCTTGACCATGCCAATATAAAGACTTCTTTGTCTAGCACAATTATGGTGCTAGAATCTACTGTTACAGATCACTTTGCAGTATTACTCTCTTTGTCGTTAAATAGAATCAAAACTCTTAACCCACGCCAAATAACGAAAGTAAATGAGGATGAGCTAGCTAATGATATTGGCAACATTAATTTCGATTCCGTTTATGCAACAAAATATCCCAATTTGGCTACTAAACATTTAATTGAACCACTTCTCCTAGCATTATCTAAGAACACTAAAATTAAATCAACTTCACGTAGACGCAGGCCGATTAAACCCTGGATTACTCAAGGACTTCTTAAATGTATGCGCCACAGAGACAATTTATATAAAAAGATTAGAACAGATCCATTAAATGAGGTTCTCGTGTTGTCCTACAGAAGGTATCGCAATTTTTGTACAAATCTGCTACGAAAAGCTAAAACAGATTATGAGAGACTGGAATTTGAAAAAGCAGGTAGAAATTCAAAGCAGCTGTGGCGGGTAGTTAAAAATGTCACAAACATAGGTCAACTAAAATCTTCAGCCCATGATCTCATTGCGGATAATAACGATAAACAGAGCACTATGAATAATATTAATGACTACTTTGCAAATGTAGGGAGACGTCTAGCTGATAAAATACATAGGGACCCCCGGTCTTTCTCACTTCCCGCCCCCCAGAAGGAATCTTTTGTACTACTTCAGACAAATGAGCTTGAGGTGGAACGCTTAATCCTTTCACTTAAGAGTGATTGTGCAGTTGGTTGGGATGGTATTTCTTCTAGCTTCCTGAAACGCCATAAAAATGTTATTATACCTCCGCTGACATATGTTTGTAATCTGTGCCTCGACTCTGGTGTCTTTCCTGACTGGTTCAAAAAGGCACTCCTTCATCCTATTTTTAAATCTGGTGATCGTGACCGTGTCGAAAACTATAGGCCCATATCAGTTCTGCCTGCAATGTCCAAGATACTAGAAAAGATAATAAATTCACGGCTCGTAGCGTATTTAGAGGCACGTAATCTTTTGTCGATTAATCAATTTGGCTTTCGGAAAAACATGTCTACTGCTGATGCGGTTCACAAACTGGTTAATCACATAGCCCAGAAACTTGACACAGGTAAGAAATGTGTTGCGTTGTTCCTGGATCTCGCGAAGGCATTTGACACGGTCTCGATTCCCATCTTAATATCTAAGCTAGAATGCCTGGGTATACGAGGTACCCAGCTTTCCCTGTTTCAGAGCTATCTGACAAATAGAACACAGAGTGTCAAAATTGGAACCTACGCCAGCTCCGATTTGAATGTAATTTTTGGTGTGCCACAGGGCAGTATTCTTGGCCCCAGCTTATTCTTAATATACATGAATGACCTGTGTAGCCTCAGCCTGGAAAGCGGTACAATATTTTCCTATGCGGACGACACAGCGCTTGTTTTTGCATCGGACAACTGGGAGGAAACATATCACCATGCACAGAGGGGTTTTGATACAGTCAGTGAATGGCTTAAAAACAACTTGCTTACCCTAAACATAACAAAAACGAAAATATTAAATTTTTCGATTCGTAATACGAATATGTCAGTTACAAGTTCACTGTATGTTGCTGCCCAGATGACTCGGTCTAATGGTAGTAGCGCTGGAAATGGCACCCATGATCACAGCATTTGTAATATTGAACGAGTCACGTCGATAAAGTATCTTGGCGTAGTGATTGACTGCAACCTGACATTTAAAGACTACATAATTCACCTATCAAATAGAGTGCGGAAGCTAATATACATCTTTAAACAACTACGCCAATCAGCAGATGCTGTCATCATGAAAATGGCTTATCAGGCGCTGTGTCAATCTATTTTGGTTTATTGTATCTCTTCCTGGGGTGGTGCGGTTAAATCTAACAATATTCGGATCGAACGTGCGCAAAGAGCCGTTCTTAAAGTGTGCTGCTTCAAGCCCAGACTTTATCCCACCGTCAAGCTCTATGAATATTGTCAAGTCCTTACGGTTAGGCAATTGTTTATACTGGCGGTGGCCAGGAAGCAACACGCTATTTCCAACTACTCTCAGGAAACCAATCGCCGAAATCAATTAGTTGCCTCATCTACTCCTCTTAAAACCTCTTTTAGTCAAAGATTCTTCATTTTTCTTGGACCCTATCTCTACAACAAATTGAACCGAATTCTTTCTCTGCACTCATTGAATAAACATAATTTTAAAACCACTCTACAAGCCTGGCTCCAAAGTCAAACATACACCGCCACAGAAGCCCTCTTTGAGGTACCAGTCTAATCACATACATCCGGAACCCCGTAAACAAAACACACATTTACACACACACACACACACACACGCACACACACCTACACCCAAACACCTACACCCAAACACCTACACCCAAACATTTACACCCAAACACCTACACCCAAACACCTACACCCAAACACCTACACCCAAACACCTTCACCCAAACACCTACACCCTCATACAGAACCTAACTTACTCTACTGTCTTATTTACTCTAATGATTAAACTCACTAATTTGTGTCATTTAGCATTTGTTACTCGCTGTCCAATAAATGTAAGCTATCAAATAATGTAACTAGGAATAGGTGGGGACCTGGTGACCTGTATTACAGGTGTTACTACCTACCACAGGCACCAGCGATCCACAACCAGAAATTGTTTCGAATAGCTACTTGTTGTTTTTGAAAAATTTTGTCTGTAATTTTTGGCTTGTGGTGAGAAATAAACACTTTTTTTTTTTTTTATTTTTTTTTTTTTACCATGAATCTTTACGATTTTATATGGCCCTTTCCATATAGGTGACAAGGCTTTTCGCATTCTTAGGTGGTTCTTTAAGTAAACGTAATCGCCAATTTTATATTGTGCGGGTCGACTATGAGAGTCATAATAAGTTTTGGAAGCTATCTTAGATTGACGGACGTATTCTAGGGCCTTATCGCGAAAACATTTTAAGCGATTTTGTAGCATACGCACATAATCAGGATAAGTGGCGCCAAGGGTTTCGTCACATATAGAATTTGGAATAAAAGGTTTATTGCCAAACATTAATTCATACGGTGTGTAATGTGTTGTGGAATGAACGGTAGTATTGTAGCTAAGCATAGCTGTGTACACATAACGAGGCCAGTTAGTTTGTTCCTCGTTGACAAAAGATTTGAGATATTCTTTCAGGGTTGAGTGGCTCCGTTCTAGGGCGCCTTGTGTTTGTGGGTGGTATGGAGTTGACCATAATTGCTTGATTTTTAGAAACTCACATGTTTTCTTAAATAGGTCAGATGTGAAGTTAGTGCCTTGATCAGTTAATATTATTTTCGGGAGGCCAAATACTGATATGAAATGTAATAAGCACTCGCTTGTTTCCTCGGCGGTTGTACTACGCAGGGGATAAGCAGTGGAAAACTTAGTAAAATCATCCTGTAGTGTTAATATGAATTTCAGTTTTGCAGGACCAGATTCCGGGAGTGGGCCCACTACATCTAGTGATATACGCTCACACGGTTTAGTTGATGTACTTGTAATTTGCATAGGTGCGCGGTTTATTTTGCGTAAGGCTTTATTTTCTTGACATTGTTTACAACGTTTTACATATGACTCTACGTCATTGCGCATGCCTTTCCAATAGTATAGCTGTTTTAATCTATTATACATACGACTGACACCAAGGTGGCCAGCTACAGGTAAGTCATGATTATCGTGGAGTATTTTCTTCACTTCTGACGGTGATGGGTAAGTTACGCTATTATGGTAGATATTTACTTGTATATTTGTGTTATGAAATAGGTAATTTAGAATATTATAGATTTTAATAAAACTATGTTTTTCAAACGGGTCGCGAAAATCGGAAATACCGATTTCTTTAGTTTGTTCGACGGTAATTAGTTCATTACGAACTAGTTTCAGAGTTTCGAATATTTCGCGATATGACGTTTGATCGAAGTGATGTACTTTCATATACAGAAAATAGTAGTCTTTATTTCCTGATTGAATTTTGGAAAAGCTATGTAATTGTTTTTCTTGGTTAACGGTTTGGTCTCGATTTTCCAAGTTGCTCAATATTTCTTCTATATATGGATTTGACTCGTCAAGATCAATTGATGTGGGCAACAAAATAATTTTACAAGGAGTTTTCAGTAAGCTGTCATTGTGTTCAATAATGTTCGTATTGAATGATTCATTCTGATTATTGATTTGTTTCAGAAAGTTCGAGTAGTCATCGGTGGTTACGTCAGGAATTGGAGATTCTGCATTAAAGAGCTCTGGGGTAGGAATTTCTAAGAGATGATCGGGGTTAAGTTCGTCTGATGGAAATGAAATAGGTGACGTAATTAAGTCGAATAAGTCTATGTCTGAATTATTTAGATTTTCTTGATTTTCAAGTGAAATATTGGGGTTGGAATTTGGAAGATTGAGCGTTGGTACTTCATTAGTGATAGGTTGAACGGGATTGACAGGATACCTGGAAAGGGCGTCTGCGTTAGCATTTATCTTTCCCTTTTTATATTGTATTTCATATTCAAACTCTTCGAGTTTTAATCTCCAACGGATGAGCCTAGAGCCGGGATCTTTACAGTTAAATAGCCACTGGAGGGGCTTATGGTCGGTTATAATGGTAAAACGGCGCCCGTATAAATATGGTCTGAAGGTTTTGGTGCCAAAAACTATCGCCAAACATTCTTTTTCGGTAACGCTGTAGTTACATTCAGCTTTATTTAAAGTACGAGACGCATAGGCGATTGGAAGATCATTGCCAATGGGACCTTGAGACAGGATAGCTGATATGGCATAATTAGATGCATCGCAAGTTAATAGAAAGGTTTGATTAAAATCAGGATAGGCTAAGATGGGTGCTTCGATCAGTTTGGTTTTCAGAGTTTCGAAACTGAGTTGTTGTTCATTTGTCCAATCAAACGGGGCGTCCTTTTTTAAGAGTGAGGTAAGAGATTTAGCGAGCTTTGAGAAGTTAGGAATAAAACGCCTATAATACGACACAAGACCTAGGAAAGATTTAATGTCCTTAGGTGACTTTGGGACAGGGTACAAGGTTACGGCCTTGACCTTATCTGGGTTTGGTTTCACACCGTTTTGGGTTATAGTGTGACCAAGGTAAGTTACTTCCTTGCGGAGAAATTCACATTTTTCTGGTTGAAGTTTGAGATTAAATTTTCGAAGTCTGTCGAAGACGACTTTGAGATTGTGAATTGCCGACCTTAAGTCAATGGCATAGAGTACAATATCGTCTAAATATACGTAACAATGAGAGCCTTGTAGTCCTGTAAGGCAATTATTCATAAGTCTCTGAAATGTACTTGGGGCATTTTTTAGGCCAAATGGCATCCGATTAAACTGAAAATGACCCTGAGGTACGGAAAAGGCTGTTTTGGGTGCGTCTTCTGGTGCTACCATCAGCTGGTGGAACCCTGATGACAGGTCTAGAGTAGTAAAATACTGACTCTTACCCAATTGGTCAAGGATTTCTGTGATTTGGGGAATTGGATAAATTTCACCTATTGTGATATCGTTTAACTTTCTGTAGTCAATGACAATTCGCCATTTCTTTTGGCCAGAGGCATCAGACTTTTTAGGGACAATCCATATAGGAGAAGACCAAGGAGATGATGAGGGTTTGATGATGTCTTGGTCCAACATTTTATTCATTTGAGTTTCCACTTATTTCTTGTGGCACTCAGGAAAGCGGTAAGATTTTGTATGAATGGGATTATTACTGGTGGTTTTAATTTCATGTTGGATGGCTGACGTGAAGGTTAAGGTTTCTTCCGGTAAGTGAAATATATCAGAATAATCTGAGCATAAACTAAAGAGAGCTTCGACTTCTTCATCATTTAAGTGGGAAATTCTTAGGCAACTAAGTACTTGCCTAGTACGTTCAGTTATATTTTCACTATGGGAAGTTGATTGAACAGGATAAGTTTCAATTGCATCTAATTTGAGGTTAAGATTACGTTTGACCTTAACGGATTTATCAGAGGTATTGATAACAGATATGTTAATACTATTGTTATCTTTTACTTTTACTAAACAATTAGCAACTAGAAGAGTTTTAGATAGGTGTTGGTCTAGTATTACGCCTTCTTTTAATTCGGGGTTTGCGACAGTACATTCTATCACAGTCTCTGTCCGTGGTGGTATGATGTAACAAGAGTCAAAGAAATGAATTTTAATTTCGTTATGAGTTATTTTCAGAACGTCGCGACCGTAGTCGATGTTACATCTATTAGCGGTAAGAAAATCGTTACCTATAATGCCATCATAAGGTAGATTAATATCTTTGATCACATGGAATTTGTGACTTATTGATTTGGTATCGGAGACCTTGAATCTTAGGTTGAAATAACCTATGGTTTGAGTGGTCTCTACACCAGGATCGATACCTTTAATGCTTATAGGTTTATAAGTGATTTTTGGCTTAGTTAGGATGCTTGATTCTTTTAACAAGCAGATTGCAGAGCCTGAATCTACAAGAAGTGTTAGTGGAATGTCAGATACTTGTGACTCCACTAGCACATGAGGCAATAGCCTTTTCGAGGTGTCTATATTAACCTCATAAATTTTATTTGGATAATCGAGGCTTCCGTTTTGGGACTGGTTACTCTGATGTATAACCTCGAGGGAGCTAAGGTTGCCGTTTTGGGGCTGGTTACCCTGATGTATAACCTTAGGAGATTGAAGGTTTCCGTTTTGGGGCTGGTTACCCTGATGTATAACCTTGGAAGAATTGAGGTTTCCGTTTTGGGGCTGATTACCCTGATGTATAACCTCGAGGGAGCTAAGGTTGCCGTTTTGGGGCTGGTTACCCTGATGTATAACCTCAGGAGAGTTAAGGTGGCCGTTTTGGGGCTGGTTACCCTGATGTATAACCTTAACATTTTGGCGAAGTGAACACTGTTGGTTCGGATGTGTGCCGGCTGTGATCTTACGTCCCGTGCGGCACGGATGCAGGACGTTTATTGGTTTAAATCCTCCACTTCGGCATTTTCGCCTTCGTCATCGTGGATAGATTCATCTGAATCATCGCAATCATCGATGAAATTGACTTGAGAAGATTTAGGACTGGGTTGAGACCCAGAGGATTGAGAGCTCGGGTAACGTTTTTGTCGTTTTAGACAGTTATTTATATCATGACCTACCTCTTTACAATATTTACATGTTAGGCTAGAGTCATGTTTAGGATTGTTACCTGACGTACTCGGTTGCGAAGATAGTTTCTGCGGTAACCTATTATTGATTTGAGTCTGAGCTTTTGATTTGAACCGATTTTGGTTAGCCTGTTTATCTTGCTGTGAGCTATGATTACGTTTATATAAAGTTTCCTGGATCCTTTCTTCAGAAATAGCTAAATTCACGGCTTCATTGAAAGTTTTAGGCGCTCTGCACCTTACAATATTAGAAACACGAGGATTAAGGCCCATAAGAAAATGATGGAGTGTTAGGTCCTCCATGGCCGCTGTGCGACCAGGTATTTCCTTCGCCTTGTAATTTGAGAGTGACATCTCTGTTAACAACTGAGAAAGGTAAGTTTCCATTCGAAGGGAAAATTGTCCAACATTTTCAGATGGATTTTGTTTGCTTTCCTGGAGGTCGGTAAGTAAATGTGTATAATGTTTCCTTTCAGAAAATTGAGTTTTAAGGAACTCTTTTAATTGTTCCCAAGACGTAAATTCTTTAATAGAGCAGGCAATTTCTGCCTTACCTGTAAGTTGGCATAATATATATTTAAATACTATTAGTTTTTGTGCCTCGGACGCTAGCTCATAAGCGTTGTTACAATTATTAATAAAGGAATTTAGCTGCTCGCGACTGCCATCGTATGTTTTGACGAACTTTAATAAAATATTAAGCTCCATTTCTACTGCTGATTGCCTGGTTAACCTTGGTGATAGGATTGGAGATTTTGGATCTGGAAGATCTGATTTAACGTCAACAATAATTTGTAATTTATTGTCTTCTGTTTTGGGCACTTTAGGAGGCATAACATACAGATTCCATACGACAAATAAAACAAATAGGATGAAATATCAGATAATTATAAACTAGCACGGATAAAGTTACAGTTAGCAAATGTTCAACGACTTACAGGAACACGTAGGCGGCGATAAGGGCTAGAGCTGAGAGCAGCTGCATACCGACACACACGGAGATAACACAACTACTCTTGGATTCGCGGAACACTTTTTAGCCACTACACGAAACACTCGCGGATCACAGAGCAGAGCTTACAGGACAATACGTATGACACTTTGAAGGAACAAATGTTCGTAGACACTCGCAGGATGCTCGAAGGACGCGACGCAAACAGGATACTCGCAGGATGTCCGCAGGACTTTTCAGGATGTCCGCAGGACGCTCACAGGATACTTGCAGGATGCTCACAGGATACTTGCAGGATGCTCACAGGATACTTGTAGGCTGCGCTTATTATGCGCTCAGGATACGCTCAGGATGATCAGGACACGCAGAACACTTATTTAGTTTTAATTGTAATTTATTTTATAAAATTGTAGGATACGGAGAGTCTATTCACTAATTTAGCGCAAATATAGTTTACGCGAATCGGCACTGGGGATTTCCGTATCCCACCGCTGCCACCAAATGTTATAGGGTCCCTTCAAAGAGGGTTTTTAAAAAAAGATATTTTATTATAATATTAAGTTTATTTTAATTAAACTTATAATAATAGGAAAAGGGACCCTTATGCAACCGATCACCACGAAGGTTGGAAATAGACTGACTAAAGTACTGATGAGCATTGCTAACTATCAGTTTAAAGTAGCATAGGTGATGAGTAATCATTTAAGGGTTCAGTGCCTGCTTATAACAGTACCCAGGGTACTCTCTGGAGCACAATTTTAAGGCCCGAGCCGGAGTATGCCTGTACGCCCGTGACGACATCTGTTTTCGTCGCCTCCGTAACCTGGAAGATCGTAGGTTTTCTGTTCTTTGGGTTCTGGTGGACACTGGTATGGAGAAAATCCTTTATGCCTGTGTCTACCGTTCGCACAGCGGAGACCAGGAGACAACCAGACTCACGGAATACCTCAGTGAGGCGGCTGATGCGGCTCAGCAGAAGTACCCTACTGCCCAATTAGTGTTACTGGGGGATTTCAATGCCCACCACAAGGAGTGGTTATTCCCAAACCGGGACACTGACCATGCTGGGAGAGAGACGCAAAAGCTTGCTTTAGCGTTAAATCTCACCCAACTGGTCCAAGGGGCTACTAGGGTTCCTGATGTTGAGTCGCACACAGCCTATTGCTTGGACCTTCTGCTCACTACTGATCCAGACCTTTACTCAGTGTCGGTTTCTGCACCTCTGGGCAGCTCCGACCACTGTCTGGTAAAATCTGTTTCCGTCTACTCTCCGTTCATTCCTAGCCCAAGAGGCTACCGGCGGATGTGGCGGTACAAGTCAGCAGACTGGGATGATATGCGCTGTTTATTCGCGTCGTACCCTTGGCTGCCGGTGTGTTTTTCTTCTGGTGATCCCTCTACCTGCGCAGATGCCGTGACGGAAGTGTTGCGTCAAGCTATGGAGTTTTTTATTCCATATAACGACGTACCTCTGTCCGGCAAAGCTCGCCCCTGGTTTAGTTCTCAATGCAGACGCGCAGAAGCGCAGAAGCATGAGGCTTACCTAGCTTGGGTTGACGCTCGTCACCGTAAAGCAAGGGATTTACGCCAGAAGAAGACAGCCTTTAATAGAGCTGCCAAGTCCTGCAAGAAGGTTCTACAGAGGGCTCGTCATGACCACATTAGTCGAATGGGGAACAAACTTGCTTCGTACCCTGCGGGTAGTAAAGCTTTTTGGTCCCTAGCTAAATCGGTCGAGTCAAACTTCTGTCGCCCCTCACTGCCTCCACTGCTGAAACCTGATGGTTCTCTGGCTCACTCTGCAGAAGAGAAAGCAAACCTATTTGCTTCTCTATTTGCAGAATCTTCACATCTTGATGCAGGAGACGCGACTCTCCCGACTTTACCTGGCAACACGACTTCAATGTCTGACACTCGCAATCGCCAAAAGGAGGTTCGTCAAGCGTTACGCAATCTTGATGTGAACAAGGCCAATGGACCAGACGGTATTCCGGCTATTGTTCTGAGGACCTGTGCACCTGAATTGTCTCCTGTACTGACACGCCTCTTTCGGCTCTCTCTCGAGACTGGATTAGTGCCGAAGTCATGGAAGCTTGCCAACGTGCAGCCCGTGCCCAAAAAAGGTAGTCATGCCGATCCTACCAACTATAGGCCCATCTCGGTCACGTCCATTATCTGCAAGACAATGGAACGTGTCCTCAATATCAGGCTCCTGGCGTACCTTGAAGCTAACGACCTCCTCAGTGATCGTCAATATGGCTTTCGCCGCAATCGGTCCACTGGGGATCTTCTCGCGTACGCCTCTCATATCTTTAGTGAGGCCATCGAGAAATATGGGGAAGCACTTGCCGTCTCCCTGGACATCTCGAAGGCCTTTGATAGGGTATGGCATGATGGCCTTATTAGCAAGCTTCCAGCATATGGCTTGCCCGCTGGTTTCTGTGCATGGATATCGGATTTCCTGAGTGATCGATCAATTCGCGTAGTCATTGATGGCTGCTCGTCAGATCAAATGGCAATAAATGCCGGGGTTCCTCAGGGCTCAGTACTCTCTGCAACCCTTTTTTTGCTGCATATCAACGATCTGCTGAAACCCGGTACCTTTGGGTACGCAGATGACAGCACGGTTGTAGAGAGTTATACATCCAGCGCACGTGCCAGTGCGGTTGAAATCCAGTCTTCTAGAGAGTCCATGGTCGAGCGCTTGAGCTTGTCCCTCAAGGCAGTCTCCGATTGGGGCGATGCCAATCTGGTCAGGTTCAATGCAGCTAAGACCCAGGCGTGTCTTTTCTCTGCCAAGAGGAGGCCTTTCCATCTGGCCCCTACTTTCCGACATGTATCCGTTCCAATCACTGACCAGCTTGAGCTTCTTGGCGTTACTTTGACGTCAAATCTTAACTTTGGGTCATTTATTGAGTCCAAGGCCAAACTAGCTGCCAAAAAGCTGGGAGTCCTCGCAAAGGTGCGAAAGTACTTCACGTCGGAACAGCTGCTCAACTTATACCAAGCACAAGTTCGATCGTGCATGGAGTACTGTTCGCACCTTTGGGATGGATCGGCAAAATACCAACTGGAGGCATTGGAAGTCATCGATAGACGTGCCAAGAGGCTCATAAACAACGACTCCCTGGTTAGGGCTAAGCTCCAGAGCCTTGAACATCGCCGCACCGTTGCTAGCCTTTCGGTCTTTTATCGGGTACATTTCGGAGAGTGTGCTTTGGAATTGCACAATTTAATTCCCCCATCCCCGTTCCATCATCGGACGAGCAGAGATACGGCGAAGCGTCACCGCTATATGGTTGAAGTTCCACGGTCTCGAACCAAGCGCTTTGACTCCACATTTATTGTGCGAACTGCCAGACTGTGGAATTCCCTGCCCGCCTCTCTGTTCCCTGATAAGTATAATCTGGGTATCTTTAAGGCACGAGTGAACCGGTTCATCTTAGGCAAGCGTGTTCCAACTTAGGCCGCATTATCACTTACGATCAGGTGAATTGCGGTCAAACGCAAGCCTATTTAATAGTAAAAAAAAAGCTTCGTATCTAGTTACGGATGCCTTTATTTTACTCCGTATCGTACAGTCACGAGCAAAAACTATACAGTTGGTCTCATTCTAAACTGATTTTCTCCTAAACTATTGATTGAAGTCTTTAGGGGTTACGAATGGGATATTTTTGATTCCAAACTACTATAAAATAGGTTAGGGGCGGTTACGGAACCTTACCCCTAACCCCCCCTAACCTATTTTATATTTAATTTTTCATCTATACGAGAAAATTACTTTTAAATTTGGCAATCTGTATATATATTTATGCTCGTGACTGTACCTGCCGTATCCTCAAGAAAAAGTACCGGCAAACCGTGCCGTATCCGTATGTTATTTATTTATTTATTTAACGCACAATGTACACAATCAGAGCTTACACGCTAGACTTAAAACTGAGACTGAGTACAGCTGTGAACCAATCTGTGTGTGTTCACTGTGTTCTTTGATGATCGGACAAAAACAGACTCCAAAATAATGGAACGGATCGTATCGCGCTGTGTATTAGAGCGGTGTATCACTACTGCGTATCATGATCGCGTATCATCACCCGTCCAGATAGGCGATCATGCTACGCGTCGGCGGTACGAATACGGTGATACGATCGGGCAAATCCGATTCGTCTTTAAGCGTCGCCAAATCAACCGGTTTACCGCACCTTGTGTGAGCCTATACACTCTTCACTTTCCGGTATACGCGCCAAAAGGAGGTAGGGGGTACCAGTAGCAGGCTCTAAATCTATATACATAATTATAAAACAGTAAATAAACTGTGTCTGTACATTGAATATATTAAAAAAAAATTGTGGGAGCACGAATCCAAAAAAAAAAAATTCTGTCTGTTTGTTTGTACACGCTAATCTTCGGAACTGCTGGACGGATTTGAATGATTTTTTTTGTTGTATAGGTATTACGTCTGGGCAACATATAGGCTATAATTTATCTTGGAAACTTGAACACCTGATGCAGAACCGCAACAAATCAGCTAAACTATAAGAGATACAAAAATGGTACCATAGAAAAAATTGTTCCACGTGATGAGCATTTTCTGCTGAGAGAATAAGTTTGAAGCTGCCAGCTAGCCAGCTACACCATAACACATATAGGAATGACGTCTTAGCAAAAGTTGTTCGGTCTAATGGGCATTTCCTATTGACTTATAAAAATCGAAGATCAGAAACATCTGATGTGGAAATCAAAGCTATCACTAATTTCACCACGCGGTGAAGGCGGCAACAGTTTAGGACTGATTTTTGATGACGATGGTATATCATTGAAAATTTGACTCTACTGGCCAAAATTCCCATTTATTTTTTTATTTAACGAATAAATATGCCTTCGGGCTTTTGTTATTTGAGTGTCTAATTTCCTTTTCCAATTATCTTCGTGACACGGTAGCCTACCCGGTAACGCAGGTGAGCAATCACTTAGATTTTAATTGATCAGGTATCTTTACAACAAAACTATAACCATGCCTAAAAAGAGGTCAAATCTTTCCCAATGTTCCAAAGGACCTAAAAGATTGAGGATCATAAGATCCCAAGAATCTACCGAAGAGCGTCAGGAGAGACTTGATGCTGTGCGAGAACATCAGGCTGCAATTCGCTCCGTGGAAACCTCTTCAGATCGCGAAGCACGCCTGCGTTCTCAGTCTACATCCAGGTCTCTAGAGACCAGTGAAGAATATGATGCGCAACTGGCCGGTGATCGTGAACGTCATGCATTTTCTCGCGAGTCGGAGACGTTCACGGATAGAGAATTGCGCTTGAGTTCTCAGCATATCTACGCATCTGCTTCTAGGTGTCTAGAGACAAGTGCGGAACGTGATGTGCGACTGTCCGCTGATCGTGAGCGACAATATCGGTAAACGTTTCCGATTCGCGAGACAATCGCGAATCGGAATCTGAAACGTTTACCGATACAGAATCACGCTTGAGTTCTCAGCGTATTCGCACATCTACTTACTAACAGGTCTTTTTAAACAAGTGATGAACGGGATGCACGACTAACTGCTGATCGAGATTATCATACATTGTTCCGAACTGGCACACAACAGAATATTCATAATCAGTTAGAAAGTGAGAAAAAGAAATGCTGGAGTACGGCATGAAGAGACAGAAGAAGAGCGCAACGAACGTTTGAATTCTGATCGACTTCGACATTCTCTGAACAGAATGTCGATATCATCTGAAGAATCGGATGTGTCTCAAGATATAGCCGTAGGGCATGGCGACCTTCCTTGGGTTGATAAGGAACGGAGTGCATTTACGTATACTCCTATGATTGACTACGCCACATATTCCGCCATCGGAGGTATGATTCAAAATTGTACATTTTGAACGTCTCGAATCGTCTCGCACATCCCGTTGTTTTCCCGTCCCCGGGCTCTTACAATAGGGTATTTTACTCTATACGAGAAAAAAACTATAAATATGTTATTGAGACAGTGTAGGCATAAAGCAGTCGAAAAATGACAGCTTTAGTTCATAAAATAACAAAACAAATTTTTAAATTCAATTCAAAGTATTCAGTATTTTTAATCTGAAAACACCGTGAAATAGTAGCGGCCATGTTATTACGCCGTATGGCTGTGTAAACAAAAAATTGTCAACGGTCAGTCAACCGATTGGCGTAATATAGGCTTTATACTTTTATTATTTTCGTAACCAACGAATTTTTTTCATTATTACACCTATTACAAAATATGCTTTGAATTATTTTTAAATGATATACAATTATCATATTTAATATGAGCTCATTGGATACAAAACGAACTGACGTCATTTACGCTTAGCAATATGGCGTCCAGTAAGAGGCGTTTTCGTCAAACTACGTGCAAAATTTGAAAATTTAAAATTTAGATGCATTTTTATGGCACTTATCGATCGAATAAAAATTTTGTGGTTTTTTTTGGTATCATATTAGCACTACAGAATTTCATTGAGACACTTTTCAAAAATGTGTGTAATACCCCTATTCGACATCAGACGTTTCAGATCTTCGATTTTGCCGACCCCGTTGTCGCTGGCATAAGCAACAGGATCCGCGTACGAAGTCGCGGGCAGAAGCTAGTAATAAATAAATACTCACCTAGGACATACACGATCGAATCTGTATTCTCCCGCACATAGTTGGCGAGAGTTGCTGTACGTGTATCCCAACTCATGTAACCTCTTCACCAGCAATGCCACTTTTCTGAAAAAAAAACTCAGTTCTATGCCTGGCGGATATCAAGTTAGATAACTGACCCACGAGGTCTCACAGTGTCTCAAATGAATTTAACTGCAGTCATTAATATCAATTTTGAAAAGAAGTTCAGCTGTCTCTCAATCTTTAAAAAACTCTACCAGTAAACTTTTTGGAAACAAAATCACGAGGTCACTGAACTCGTAGATATATTATAACGATCACACTAACTTCGCTTTGAAAGTGTTGACCCATCCCGTGACGGTATCTCTGTTGACACACCCCAACATGCGCTCCTCACGCAGATGGGCTGGCAACAGCTCCGATAGCCTGGAGACAATAAAACATTGTAATGACCTTTATACATCAAAGCTTGATATTTTGGCCTTCGATTTTTGCGTAAGCACGATACTCTTTTTATTGGGCATGGCAAAATATTCAAGGCGGGTTTAGTACCCACGCAAGGATGCGAGTTATGCAATTTAGCAACCCGACCCGGCTTCGCATGGCCTACAGCCTTCCTCGATAAATGGACTATCCAACACAAAAATAATTTTTCAATTTAGTAGATCCTGAGATTAACGCGTTCAACCAAACAAACAAACAAACTCTTCAGCTTTATAATATTTGAATAGATACGAACTTAGTACAGCTACCTATAATGCATGTAATTTGTTTTAATTCTGAGAACTTTATTTATCATCTGATCTAATTCAAGACTCTCATGTTTGCAGGTTATACATTCAAAATAATGCTAAAGATAAAGAGATACACCACAGTACCAACTTACGAGAATGCTCGATGTTTAATGCGGATCCTTGCTATAGCGGCAGCCAAGTGAACCCTTTCATTCCATAAAATATTCTCTATGTTTATGAAGGGGTATCCGTTCTCTGTCAAGAGTTCCGTGGCTCGATCTATCTCGTTTCTTGGCCGTGCTCCCCATCCCCTTCTCGCTAACTCCATCAGGAACAGCCATATTGCGTGGCGATGTTCGGTAAACTGGATGACATATGAGAGATATCCTTACATGAATAGGTATTATTTGAGTCATAGTACTTGTTTTTGGTACACAAATCATACGCAAGTTAATTTGTAACAAAACTTTTATAAACTCTGATTTGGGTTATGTTTAAATTACCATTATTGTTACAACACCAATTAAAATGGTGTCTTTCCTTAAACGTCTCCAACACGACGGAGTTGTGTCTTTATTATTAATAGAAACCATTGTATCAGTCTTCAAATCTAAAAAATGATGTTTTTTTTTTGTTTGCTTACAAGAATAAATGGTCATAAATACAGAGCTCATTTTCGTGAGCATTCTCAACATTCGAAAAAGAAATGGTTTTGGTCACGAAAACGCCGTAATGCGAGTTAGATGGGGCATACTTTTTATTGTAACATCTTGTCGAACCTACCCTAACTGGGAGTTATTACTGCTTTGTAATGAGGGCTAAATATACAACCTTGATAACCGCAATGGGCAAAAAAGACCTTCGTAAATCTTTTTACAAGTTCAAGAACGGCATAACAATTGAATTCGGTACAATTTTGGCCAAAGATTTAAAGAGACGATACGATACGATATCTTAGATCGATTTTTCTACTGCTCACAGTGTTATTATGCGGGTTGCTCAAGACCGGGTTGGTTGGCGATCTCTGGACTCTGGGCGTCTCTGGACTCTGTGCGATGGGGGAAGCCTACGTTCAGCAATAGGCTGATATGATGATGATGATAATGAGGTAGGTATGTTATGTCCATTACTAAAAGCAGATAGTCACAGACGTCGAAACACGCCTTTGTGTCAATGTTCTACATCTGACTGTGAATACGAACAATCTGCACATCATATCTTATGGGAGTGTACTCTTTGGCAGAAGGAACGCAATATTATGTTGGATAATGTACAGGCTACATCCGGTGCAGTTTAATATGCGGACCTTGTGTAAACTAGAACTAATTTCCGTGCGTTCAAGCGTTTTTGCCATACCTATTATTGGAATCAAATTTAATGTAACAGCTCACTTTTTAGGGCCCATTAATTATGTCAATTATAATCCGTGGTGCTTAGCAACTGGGTTTCTCCCAGTTGTAAACGTCCCTTTGTGCCTATTGGCCTAGTTTTGTTCTGTCTCCTGCTTGATTTGGAGGGAAGTGGAAAATATGTTTTTCATACTCCTCCGCTGTTCTTTTCTGATTAATTTCGTTGGGGGTCCAAGACAGTTGAATCGTTTCTCTGGAACTCGTCGAGCTTCATTGCTCTGGCGTTTTTCTGGTGGTCGCCACTGTTGATTCTGGCTTACAGGAGTTACAGTGGTTAGGGAATAGTGTGGCGGGCTTGTCCCATAAAAAAAAAAGACGTCGAAACAGACATGATGGCACATACCTAGATTATAAACTCTTATTCGGATCCAGTTTCCGATCTAACCAGTCTAGAATTCTAGATCCAGTAAGTAGGTTCCTAATCTCCTTCAAGGTGTATTATCGTCGAGATACCAATTTATTAGGTATCACTAAGTTGACAGCATCCTATCAATGATCACCGTATTGCCACTTACAGGGTGTTAAAAAACTGCAGCGGTAGGCAGGTAGATTCTTTGTTCGGATTTTTTGTGATAATAATAATAATATGTGGGGACATTTCACACACGGCCATCTGACCCCAAACTAGGGAGACCCTGTACTATGGGTGTCAGACAGCTGATATACATACATAAATAGATACGTACATATATAGATAAACAACAAACTGACACAAGGCAAACACAAGTGCTCATCAGTCATCAGTCATCACACAAATGTTTACCCTGGGCGGGATTTGAACCCACCACACGCTGCGCAGCAGTCAATCGCTCAACCACTGCGCCAACCGTATCGTATCGTCAAACAATAAATTATGATTCTTAGGTAACGATTTATTATTAAAAAAAAAAATCGAAAAGAAAGAAGAGCAGTGGTATTCCGTGAAAAACGAAAATGAATTTAGCTGAAGTGACAGCTCACCTCACAATCAATTCACCGAGGGAGATTTTTATATGTATAATAGACCGGCAATCTTCAGGTGAGCATAGAACCAAATCTAATATGTCTAGATCTAGAGAGCTATTGATTCATTAAAGCAACACTTTCAAACAAGGGGCGTCCCTATGTCCATTGAAGATGACTTCACTTAAGGGGCTATTAACGACTTTTACAGATTTACTGACAATCATGTCAAAATGTGTAGTGTAAATGATTTGAAAAAATATATGTTAAACTAGAACATATCTCAATCATTTAGTATGTGAATATTTTTTATTATATTCATATTAAATAGTTTAATTAACTCGTGAAGTTGTGTCTGACGCGGACAAAACATTGACAATCACACAAAATCTACCAGGTATAATTAAACGAAACTTACACTATCTTACAGACCATTTTATTATCTATCTTTTAGTATACGCCTTTTTTTAAGTTAAAGAATACTATCTTTTATTTAATTTTTTGGATAAAATTTGAGAGTTTTGGACGCAGCGTATACGATTCTCTGGTCGCTCAAGGTCGCCGGCGTATATCGTCGTCTTAACAATATAAATCCAAATATGACTTTTAATTTACTAGCTTTTACGTTTTACCCTCTTGTTTGTTACGCTTTTACTGAAACCATTACAAACTAAGTTTGAAGCTCAAGAAAGGACATAAACTACTTTCTAATCCTTCATCTGCATCCGCGATAACCAAGACGAACGAAGTCGCAGGAAGAAACTAGTGATCAATGTATTGAAAACATCACTCTTACCTCATGATGACTACGCAAAAACGCTACGTCTTCTAAAGCTTGATCCAATATCGTTTTATCTGAAAACATGAACTCTTGTTATTTCTAAATAATAATTATTAATAATATGTAGTCCTAGGTAGTTAGTTCAATGATAAAAGATTGCATGTGGCCGAGATGATAATTTTGGGATGCATGTGTGGAATGACCAGAATGGATAAGGTGAGAAATGAATATACCTATTAGAGGAAAAGTGGAAAGGGGAAAGGGGAAAGTGGTGCCCGTGACAGAAAAATTGAAAGGGAATCGTTTATCTTGGTATGGGCAAGTGAAGAGAAGGGATGAAACGCATGTGACTAAAAAAAAGAGTTGGATGGAGTGGTTGTTGAATGGATGGAGAGGTAAAGGAAGACCAATTAGACCAAAGAAAAGATGGATGGATTGTGTGAAGAATGTTAATGAAAATAGAGTCAGTGAAAGCACGACTGTTGACTGGACGGAATGGAAAAGAAAACATGTTGTGAGTAGGTACCCCAAGTAACATAGGACAGGGGCAGGAAGATGATGATGACTGATACCCATATCTCAATATACTTTTTTCCATATTCTGTAATAGTAATACAGGCATAATCGTTGATTGGCGTTTCATCATAGGTAATTTGGTTTCGGCCCCTCGAGTCGTAGGTATGCCTTTCAAAGGTAGAGTAAGACAGAGCATGAAAATAGTTATTTATTTTGTTTGTATGTACTATCGTGGTCACACCCGCCTGACCACCACTAAGTTCATTTTTGCTTGCACTCAAAAGATGGAAGCGCTCTCTACCCCGCCCCGTCGACTTCGCAGGCGCCAAGGGAATTTTCTTTTTAATTGAGCATGCGGGAAAGTCAGCGATAGTACATTTTACTCACAGTAACTTTGATAATAAGAAAAGAGGTATAATTAGTTGTGTACATACAAACGGTGAACAATGGAAATAGGTACAAAATGTGTGTGTTGTGGTGTTGTTGTTGTGTGTTTTATTTTTTCTTTATAAATTGTTTGCGAAACTAGTAAAAAAATAATATTTCGTATCTCAGGAGCCATAGTTCCTCATCTGAGATGATCATTATAGCGGTTACAAACAATTACCTAATATTGCTTATACGATGACATGTAACAATACCTATGTTAGAATTTTTTCAGTGTTGTCGTAAGACCGATGTGTCGTGGGGCTTTCGGGACCGAGACTACGGTCCCGGAAGCCATTAGCCTATTGTATTTACAAACGGAGTCCAAGATCGCGGTCTCGGTGCCAAAAGCCCCACGACCGGATGTTGCAACCAATCAGTTAATTTGATTTTACAGTGAACTGAACTTTATTAAAAATACACGCGCATAAGATGACGGACTAACGACTTGCGAATATAAATCTTATGAAAGGAAAGTTCAAATAAAACCGCAAAATAAATATATCGCGTGACCAAAAACTTCTATATGGATAGACATCTAAGTGCTGAATAATAAAAAGGGCAATTTATAGCATAGAATTCATGACATTTTTTATTTCGCAGAACACAATAAACCTTTATGGACATACAATATACTTAGGTATTATATCATTCAAACCGAAGTAAGTCTAGCTGCTCTCCGTTTATCTTCGTTATATCTGCCTAGTTGGAATTACAGAAAATCTGTAAACCAAAAGTTCAATAGGAAATAGGTACACATATAATCTGGTTTAGAGAGAGACCCATCTCAGTCCGATAATTTCTTTTGTAATGCACCTTTTCCTATCCTACCTGAAGCGCTACGCGCAACCTTAAAATAGACTTACTTTAGTGAGGTACCTAGCTACCTATGTATTTTTATTTCAAATAAAAGATTTTTACTGCCCAAAATGGATCGTTTTTCTACTGAAGTCTGGTACTTACTGGTCGGAACTATCATTTGCTTAAATTTCCCATACATGTATTAAAATCAAATAAAGCACATACCCACAGCCACATACCTACATTTATATGTAGGTAGGTACCTATCAACTTTTAATAGTTCAAAGTTCCCTCATAAATACAGAAAAGAAATACTTTCAGAACTTATATTTTACGTGACTAAAGTTTTCCGGTTTTTCATAGGAATTTGGAGCGACGAGTTCCAATATTTCAAACATTTGGGCATGTCTCAAATATCCTGTTGTAGTAGGTACAGTCGACTACAAAAAGATGTATACCCCCTAAAGTTACAAAATATACATGTACCCATTTTGATAAGTGTACCTACATACTTTGTTACAAATTATTGTACACATGAAACATGACGCATAAATGTATTCACTCAATGTGCCTAATTTATGTATACAGCAAGATGGACACTGCAATGTGTACGCTCTGAAACAAATTAATGTATTCACACTTAGTTACAAAAATATGTATACAAGATACGTTCTAATTTTAAATTTCTGAAATTCTGTCAAAACCATTGAAAACTCTTTGGATGGTAATTGGTATAATATGTGTAATAGTTTTTTTCTGTTAGGATGACACTTACAAATTAATATTCATATTATAACGAGGTAAAATTTGTATGTAGGTAATGTAGGGGGTAATCTCTGGAACTAATTCCTCTATGGACAGAAAAAACTTAGGTTAATTTAGGTCGACGTCAAACCCTGCAGACAGAAATAGGAGCCCCGCGCAAGATTTATAATGTCTTGCCAAAATGTGAAGTAGATCTACTATTGTTAAGTAAAAGAATAATATAGGTAGATAAAGTTTTATTATTAAAAGCAAGACATCGATTTAAGTTTCAATAAATTTGTTTTATGATTCAATAGTTTAAATTTTATCTAGGTCCAAATAATGTTACTTAAGTTTAGTTTCTGTATGGGAAAAAAAACAGTTTGAATAGAAAACACCTTATTTTTATGAGCCGAGTGAGAGAAAAATAATGTAAATTTAGTGGCGAAAATAATTTGTAATTTTGTAAGTCAACTTCGATAAACAAATGACACGCCAATGACGTCATGCACGAAATGAAAGAGAAAACAAGTATTCCCGCACTATTCTATTTAAAAATAGAATATTAGACCTGTATTCATATTATTGTAACCAAATATAAACGCATTAATTCGTTTCAGAGCGTACACATTACAGTGTAATTTTGGCTGTGTACATAAAATTGGCACATTTGATAAGAACATAAATCTGGCATACATCATGTCTACTAGTATTTGTAACAAACAATGACGACATCATGAATGGATACTTATTTTTATAACTTTCAAATGTATAGGTACATATCTTTGTAGTCGACTGTAGCAGTCGAACTGGGTTACTTTGAAACAAAAGGTGACTTTGATAATTACCTGAAATTCTAATATTTTACTATTTTTACCCGTTAATTTAAACGCAGCCTATTATTTTATCTTATATTAGGAATTCAAGTTGTTACGCCATATTTTGTAAACGGTGTAGTCTATTAAATATAGTTGGAAGTGAAAAAAAATTACGTTCAAAGTTAACACTGAATATTAGTCGAAAATGCGTTCTACGTCGGGGTGACTTTAACCCAGCAATAAAAATCGGGTGTTATCAAAGCAGCCCCATTTTCAATATCAATAAAACTGACAGGTTATCATTTTTATTCTCCGAAATTATCAATCACTTTTAAATAAACAATAGTTATTTGTTATACAAGAGTGCAAAGTTGCTTTTTAACCGCGTGTTCAATTTTGATGACCGAGCAAGCGAAGGATTCTAAAATTGAATCACGAGCGCAGCGAGTGATTCAAAATTAGAATCCTGAGCGTTAGCGAGGGAATCAAAAGAGCACGAGGTGAAAAATCTTTGCACTCGAGTGCAACACGTAACTTTTCATTCCACCTCAGCGAGGAAATGACTAAATGCAAAAAAAAAAACGTTTACAAAGTCTGAGTTTTTAACAAATTAAAAAAAAGTTGTATGATATATTCGGCACCATAGAAGTAGCAGTAAATAGGTTTAATGTTTTTTTTTAATTCACAAACTTAGTGCACACGATGTTCTAAATTCAATTTACTTTATCCTCTAGAGAATAAAAACGGCTTTTCCACTCAGATATTGAAGATTAAAAATACTCTTTCCGAGATGGTGGGATGAAAAGTTATTTGTGTTATCATTGAAAAAGTCGTCATTAATTTTATTTTTTCCAGATTTTTTATTCTAATATTGTAAAAGATACTTAAGTTGGTTTTTATTTAAAAAGTAATCAATCTCACCCCGTTTGACCGGTACCTAAATTTTTAGAATCAGATTTGAACACCAAAATGAAAATATCCACTTTATTAATAGCAAAGAAACTAGTTTAACTTAGCACGCTATTTATCGCAACTTTATCGTGTAGGCATCAACTTGATAAAGTTGAATAACGCTTTGTAACTGCAATAAAGTAGCTTAGCATGGCGTTTGTTAATTTACAAGCCGTAACCATGAGGCCATGAGCCTACTTTGGAACATCGTGACACTTCACTTTTATTCGACTTTCGTTTTGACTCGTGATATTAAATGAACGGTTTACGACTGATATATCTATATATATGCTATTTATCAGTCATTTACAAGTAGGTTCACGCAAGGAAACTTTTTTATTTCGTGTTATTATGGGGTTTTATAGGTTTCTGTTCTGTTATAACGGCTTTGCCTATGCAGAAAACTTTCACGAGAGATGTGTGGTTGGAGAATTTTAGACATGAGACAAATAAATTGAAAACTTTGTTGCGTGCGAGTTGCTGTCGAAAAAAAGACTAAAATACTTGGTAAACTCACATCGAAACACTTCGTAAATGAGAGAGTACACACAACGCATATCTTGTTCGTCATCGAAGTCAACGGGCAATGGAGGCTTGCAAAGTAGACGCGCAGCTTTTAGCACCTGCAAATCGAAAATGTGATCTAAATACTCATTGAAAAATGTGAAAATACTAAGAGCTGACACTGAGATTAGTATAGATGAGGTAGTAAATAATTACTTACACCTTAGGCACTACAGTTAGTATTTTTTCAAGAGTAATTGTTTGGCACACAATGTAAAAGTGCTCGTTTACGTCAGACCGATTAACGTGAAGCGTATTTTTTTTTTATTGGTCTCGAACGCTCTTAGAACTTAAGAGATCGACGGGCTGACTTTTATGTTAGATCCCTACTGGCCCTATTGGTATTTTATAACTACACTAGCGGGCCTGGTAGACGTTGTCCTGCAACCCGACTATAGCGCCACCTGACGGGTCCAATTGTAAATTTAAACCATTCTCGAATCCACTGGAACACACACAAACAAATTCAGCAAAATCGATCCAGCCGTTTAGGAGGAGTTCACTATCATACACACGCACAGAAGATTTTTATATATAGATATATAGGCATCGATCACTAATATATATGTAGGTATATAGATAAAAAGAAAAGTCCTGACTGACTGATTCATCAACACCCAGACCAAACCCTTGGACCTAGAAAGCTGAAATTTTGCACAGAGTTTCCCTTTATAATGTAGACAAGGAATAAGGAAGGGTTTTTCGAAATTCAACCCCTAAGGAAGTTAAATAGGGGATGAAAGTTTGAATGGAAAATCGTCATTTTTGTAATTTAAACCATGAAAATTGGTGTTTATCATTCTGGTTAAAAATAAAAAACAACGTGTTTAAGTGTTTTTGTGAAATCAGTCCCTGAGGGCGTAAAATAGGGGATGAATGTATAAATAGGAAACCCGTTAGTTTTGTAGTTCAAACCATAAAAAATTGTATTTAGCCATTTGGTTGAAAATTAATAATTTCATGTATCAGCGTTTTTGAAAAAACATCCCAGAAGAGGGTAAAATAGGGGATGATATTTTTTATAAATGCTAAAACAGAGACGGAAAGTTGACCTATATCAGGAACATTACATGTGTCAGCGTTTTTGAAAAATCATCCTAGATGAGGGTTAAAAAGGTGATGAAAAATTTGTATAGACGCTAAAACAGGGACGGAGAGGTTGACCTATATCAGGAACATTACATGTATCAGCGATATTGAAAAATCATCCCAGAAGAGAGCGGCGATGAAAAATTTGTATCAAATTGACGTTAAAACAGAGACGGGAAGGTTGATCTATATCAGGAATATTACATGTATGTATTAGCGTTTTTGAAAAATCATCCCAGAAGAAGGTTAAATAGGGGATGAAAAACTGTATAGATGCTAAAACAGGGACGGTGAGGTTGACCTACATCAGGAACAGTACATATGTGTCAGCATTTTTGAAAAATCATCCATCCTATAAGAGGGTTAAATAGGGGATGAAAAATTTGTATAGACGCTAAAACTGGGACGGAAAGGTTGACTTCTATCAGGAACATTACATGTATTAGCGATTTTGCAAAATCATCCCAGAAGAGGGTAAAATAGGGGATGAAAAATTTGTATAGACGCTAAAATAGAGACGGAAAGGTTGACCTATATCAGGAACATTACATGTATCACCGTTTTTTTAAAATCATCCCAGAAGAGGGTAAAATAGGGGATGAAAATTTTGTATAGACGCTGAAACAGAGATGTAAACAAGGGCGTCGCCAGGGGGGGGGCAGGTAGGGGCAGCTGCCCCCCCCCTTGACACTCAAAAAGAAAAAAAAAATAGTTAAATTTTATTGATCAAAAAGAAGGATCTCGCTTGAATTCTTCAATATTAAAATCTTGCACCTAATTGAATATTTCATTGCTTCCAAATTATTTTTATCCCATTGTTCTATTGTTTATCCTATATTTTGTCGATAATTCTTTTTATGGTAATGAATATAATAATTTTCATTACAATTTTTATCCATTATACACAGTGGCGTAGCTATCCGAAGGCTAGGCCCCTAAGCTCAGGGGGCACCCCGCCCCTGGCCAGCAAACAGTCAGAATATAAATACAAATTATTTCTGTTCTTGTGCCTAGCCACTTTAACCAATCAGCTGTTATGCAATTCATTTGCGTGATATTTCAATTTCTTTAATTTATAATATCATTTTATGTTATCTGAAAATGACTCCTTAACTCTGGCAAAGTGCCAATGCTTCCTTTAATTCTTTTGCTGATGCAAGTTTTATTTAATTGAAGTTGACACCCTTGGTGACTTTGTGCGTCGGAGCTTTAGTCAACAGAAAGGCTTTTTTTATGTTTAATGTCTGCCACATCCATACACAAAGTGTGTTAAGTCACTTGACCTGTTAGAGACCTTTTCTGATGTCTACGTTCACGCACATCGTTCTGATTTCTGAGAGTTGGCTCAAACCTCATCTTCTCTCAACCTACCTTTTTTCCGGTTTCGTTCTTATCCGTAATAATACAATTGGAAAGGCAGGAAATGATGTTGCTATTTGTCTTCGTTGCAATTTTCCTTTCAAAATCTTTGCTTCTTCTCCTTCACTTTACAGCTGTGCCTCCGCGAGTAGGTACCTCTTTCTGGAGATCCATATCAAATGTGTTAAAACCCTACTTGGTGTTGTCCATTGTCAGAGCATACACATTGCGTCAATATGCCTCTTGTTCCCGTAAACTCCTACTCATCATCGAGTCTATTAGTCTCGATGTTCTTCCTCTGGAACCGACTTACTTATTTTAATATCTCAGGGGATGACACGTGGCTCGAATTAGTACTAACGACCTGTCTCTCTCTTGTGTCCACTTATGGTGAGTATTCTGCATCTGACTTTTCCAACCATGACCTTATTTTCCTCTCGTATGTTCTAAAACAAAACCTAAACCGGTTCATAAAGGTCTGTATACGTGTTGTTTTGCGCGCATGGATGTGGAGAAGCTACGTCAGGATGCGTCGGAACTCGATGTGTGTCACCTTGCAGCTACAACAACCGTAGACCACCAGGTGTGTATCTTCAATCGATCGGTCCTTGCTCTCTACGACAGACACGTTCCTGTAAAGAGGGTTCACCTTAGGCGTCCACCTGCTCCTTGGATGACGACAGGAGTTCGTATGGCGATGAGGCACAGGGATCGGGTAAAGAAACCTCTTCAAAGCAAGAAATCTGTAATCAGATTATACGTAACGCCAAACGCCGCCATATCCTAGAAAACATTTCGCTTTCTTCTCTTGCTGATATCTGGAAATTCTTCGGAACTCTTGGTATCGGCAGCCCACGTCATGTGGACTTCCCGAAGACAATTTACCTAGATGATATCAACCGTCATTTCACAGCAACTGGTCATTGGGGTTTGGGCCCATATGTTTTCTCAGACAGATAAGCTGGATAGGGTCCTTTAATTTGAGGAAATATGACCATGTGTCAAGCTTCAGGTACGAGCTAAAATTATTGCCCATTCGCCAAAAAAGTTTCCGTGCGTTGACAACGCTTTCCTCTCTGCTCCACTGTATCTCCCCTCCTTCTTATCTAATGTCCCACGTTCAATATCTATGTTCTTCATACTCTAGGAATCTACGGATTTCTAACAATCTTATCTTGCTTAGCCCTCCTCATACTTCAGATTTTTTCATTCCTCCTTTTATGTCCAGTTCATTCCTTTCTGGTATGCGCTTCCTCTCGATATCAGAACGGCCTCCACTGACTGGGGGCCGTCCTATGCATTTAAGCGGAAGATGTGAATTTATTTTAGCACAAATAAGTATACTTATGTGTATTTCTTTTTACTTGATAAAATGAAACGTAACCAGTTTAGATAGGGCCTCATCTTTTTTTTTGCACCGGGGCCCCGGTCACGTAGCTACACCATTGAATTGTATAGTCAAGAGTTTGTGGAGCTTTACACATTGGACTTTGTACCGTTCTTAGAGTCCCTTCACACTAGCGATTGCCCAGCCTACGTTGTCGAGCCTACGCTGGAACACCGCTACGCATACGTTCATCGATGAACGTATGCGCAGCGCAGCATAGAAACGCCGGCACAACGGGACGCAGCGAGACCTCACACAATTTTGCTGTCGTTTCGGCATACTATATAATACCGCTGACGTCTGCGCTGCGATAGCGCAGCGTTCAATTATCTGCAGAGGAAATGCCGATGCCGCGGCGTCTGTGCTGCGCATACGATCATCGATCGCCTACGCTTTAGAAACGCTAGAGTGAAGGGGCCCTAGTACTACAAGCGTCGCCCGTAGGGGTAAGACACGCACTTCCAGTAAGGCTTCATGTGCTTTTGACTGTATTTAAAATTCATGCTATTCCCATCCTCCATATATCAAGTTGCCCCCCCCCTAGGCCATCGGCTGGCGACGCCCTTGGATGTAAAGGTTGACCTTTATCAGGAACAACCAGAAGCAGCTGAGGGCTGACAGTTATATACACATGAGGGATGCTATAGGGAGGCAGGACGTTGATGGTGAGCACCTGGGTCAGAAGGCGGTGCTCCCTTCATCTTTTACCGGGGGACCACGCTATATACACGAGCGTACACAAGACGCCATGACATACGTGCGCAAATATGGCGTTCAACTCTTTATCACATTCAGATGTAATCTCCGATGGAAAGAGATCACAAATATACTTTTACTTGGTCAAAAACAAAAGTCACACGATCGCCACGACACTATTGCCAGGGTATTCCACCTGAAGGTGAAAAAGATGACGGCTCTTCTGACCAAAGGTACTCTGTTTATACCCGGTCCATTGGGTTATTGGTTTTTTGACAGCTGCCTTGTAATGTAATTATTCCCGATTACCTTAAGTTAACTTTAAAATGTGTTATAAAATAAATATATAAACTGCCATATCTTGTTGAATTATCTTGTTTATGACCTCTTACAGACATTATAATACAGGTATGCGTATCAGTTTTTACAAAAAACATAAATATTGTTCACTAGTTGCAGCTGTCAAAAAACGATTAAACCAGTGGACAGAGTGTAGGGTGATTCTTTTCTTTATATATTCAGTGACAAAAACGAGGTCTTCCTCACATCCAAATCTTGCTGTGACTAGAGCAGCGTATCAACCCAGATCAAATCAAAAAGATTTTTGTGCAGAAATACCTGAGCCTGAACAGGACCCTCTCCTTTACGGTCCTGTGAAGGTAAACATGATACATGGTCCTTGTGGTAGTTTGAACTACAAATCACCCTGCATTAAAGATAATAGCTGCACCAAGAGGTACCCTCGACCACTTCTCAAGGACACCCAGACAGGAGACGATGAATATCCGCAATATAGGAGGAGGTCTCCAGCTGACGGTGGTCACATAATAAAAAATAGAGAAAGAAGACATTGTTTACCTGGATTAATGTATAGATAGGGTAGTACGTTACCATGGGATATTTACAGACATTCACGCGGGCGAAGCCGCGGGCAAAAGCTAGTATAAGATATATCAGAGTTTGTAACATAATAAAAGTAAGTATTTCATAATGAAGTATACATTTTCAGCGTGTAGATAACCACTGTGATACAGTGTGAAGCAAATAGATTCCTCACACAAAGTAGCGCGTGTTTAAAAGCGATGATTGTGGAACTATCAACTTGCCTCTATCCATAACTGAAACAACAATATTGCCGCGTAATAGGTATAGTACAGCAATACAAGGCCCATGCAGCCAATGTTAGCATAGCTCAAGCCTTGGCTGTTACGGATAAGTTTGAAATCTTAATAGGAATCTTTTAAATAGTTTTTGTTACGATGGAGACCTCATTATTGTGGTGAACTTTTACTTGATTTAAGGCGCTGGAGTAGGAAACAGTTTGTGTTTGGGCAAAATTGTTGATTTTAAACCAAGTTTGTTCGCTCTCGGATTGACTTTTGGACGCTTTGGTTTGAAGTCTTTCCAAGTCTAGGTTTTTAAAGGTTTATTCCTGGTTGGTCAGTCTGGTCAGTTTTCAGAAGACGTTCTTTTAATGTACGGTCACCAAAGGAGATAAGTATCCATGTCGCCGGAAACAGTTGAAGTTTACTTAGAAACCGATAGGTTTTTATGAATAAAATAAAATACAATTTATAGAGAATAAACAGTTCAATGATTTAATAAAATTTCATTTGAAAGCCCCCATTGGTTTCTAAGAAATCTTCAACTATTCCCGACGACATGGATACTTATCTCTTTTGCGTACTGTACCTTTCCAATATCCCAGGATGGTCCGGACGTTGTTTTGACGGCGACTGGTGGTGGCGCGTGAGGGTTCTTAGTGGCCACAACAAACGACCATGGTGCCCATTCCTCCAACGGATCTTCCGATGGTTTAGCCACTTTGTTACCATCTTCGTCCCTAGGAAAGGAAAACTTGTATACTTAAATAAAGATCTTATAGATGTTTATGCTGAAGTTATACTAGCTGCAACTGATCATACAGTGGGTCTTCTTTGAAAATCTGTATCTCACTTAGTTAAATGATCTTATACACTTCAATTATCAATCGTAAACTTACGCCTCTGGAGGACCCTTGTACTCGAGTAATTCTTGCTCCACAATAGGCTCCATCGGTAATCTTGGGCCATGACTGACATAATGAAATATCATGGTAAAATTTTAACTGGTTTCAAAACTCTCCATCACTTTGTATTCCACATGGGAAGTCGTGTAAAAATATTATGTTTTTTTTTAACAGGATTATTAAAATTAATAGTTTTTTCTATGAAATATAGTAGTTTAAGTGACAGAAGTAAGTTTAAATAAAACGCTAAATAATTTAAATTATATAATAATTCTTTGATTGCTTTTTTTGGGACGTGAGCTATTTTATTTGTTTGTTAGGACCACGAGTAAAGACAAATAAATACCTATTTGTGAAATTTGGATAAGTTTTTGTATTTTATTTATGGCCAGCACGATTTTCTAGAGATACGTAGACAAGGTAAAATTGCCAACAGTAGGTACGTACCTACTTACGTATATTATTGGAATTGGTACTATTATGTATTCTGTTTTTGTGGCCTAGGGCTTCTGCATCGAATCTGTCTCTATATAAGTATACTAGCTTTTGCCCGCGACTTCGTCCGCGTGAATGTCGGATATCGCGAATGCAGACGAAGTTTGCGGATTAAAAAGCCTAGTCCTTGCCCAGAGTTCAAGCTATATTCATACCAAATTTCATCAAAATCAATTCACCCGTTTCATCGTGAAAGCCTATCAGACAGCGTTACTTTCGCTTTATAATATTAGTATGGACTAAACCAAAAGGCTTAAACAAAAGCAAAAGGCAGAAGGCAAAAGCAAAAGGCAAAAGGCAAAAGGCTTAAGGCTTAAAGGCTTAATGGGTTTCCTATTTATACATTCATCCCCTACTTTACGCCCTCAGAGGCTGATTACCGAAAAACACTGAAACATGTGGTTTTTAATTTTTAACCAGAATGATAAACACCAATTTTCATGGTTTAAACTACAAAAATGTCGATTTTCTATACAAACTTTGCTCCCGTTTTTCTCCCCCTTAGGGAAAGAATTTCTGAAAATCATTATTTGATGCCTACGTCATAAAAAGAACACACCCTCCAAGTTTCAGGTCTTTACGATCAGTGGTGTTGGGCATGAAGATATATTATCTATAAGCTTCTTGGTGTAGGCTGTGCGTTGATCCGTCAGTCAGTCATTCAGGACAAAGCATTTTATATAGAAGAAGAAGATATTACTAAAAATTAAGTGTCTGTTTGTGATGTCTGTCTGTTTGTAAAATAACAGCTAAGTAAATAAGGTACCTATACAATTTTTATTTTTTTGTCTGTCGGTCTGTGTTTCTGTTTGTTCCGGATATTCTCTAAAACGGCTGGACCGATTTTGACGGGACTTGCACTGGCTGATAGCTAATGTCATAAGGAGTAACTGAGGCCACTTTACTTTATTCAAAAAAATATATAGGTATTCTAAAATTAGTGGTACCGCGCAAAAAAGGAATCCGCAGAGAACTGACTATCACGCGGACGATGTCGCGGGTATCAGCTAGGTTTGAATAAGTAGATACAAGATACTTAGTAGGACAGTTGGATCACAGTTTACTGTGGCTGGATCTCATTCAGCCCGATACTTATGTAGGTGTATTCTTTTTGTTTTCTTCCTCATACTTAATTGTATTTTTATCGCAACAACATTTCTAATCTTACCATCGAGCGTGAGCGATGCACGTCGATTTCGCATAATCAACCAACAGCAAATGTTAGGTACCTAGGTAGGTTGTGCTGTTGGTCGATGCTTTCGCTTAAATAATGATATTGAGCCCATACATGCAACGTATGCGAATTGTTCAAACTTGTATTGTGGTTATATAACTCAGGTACAAAAACACAATTGATTTTAAACCAAGAGCGTTGCAACCAAGAGGGGGAGGGGGGGGGGCAAGTTGCTTTATAGAGGACAGGAAAAGTATGTTTTTTAAATACAGGCAAAGGCACATAAGCTTTTGGAATCTTATATGGCGGCTTCGTGAAATCGTTTAAAATTTGAATTGAAAATTCGCGTGCCATTTTTCACAAATCATTGTCCAAAGGATTCAAGTGTTTGTGTTGAAAAACGTCATATTATATGTAACTCATGAGCATTTTATCATTACATACTCGGCTCCATTACACACTCGCCTTCAGCTACGGCTCGAGCAGCAACTCAGCTTCGGCCGTAATATCCAACTTACGCCACTTGAAACATAAACATAAGTAGGTACTTAGGTACGTACTATACAATTATGGAGAAATTTTGGGTTGGCTCGCAGAACTAAGCTAGATTAATCTACGCTCACAACTTTCGATAATTTTTAACAGCCTCTAAAAACAATCGCACATTCATTTTAGCTGACATCATTCATGAAATGATTAATAGCGAATGAACAATGGAAATTACCTACATATAAAGTTAAAATTGGGTAGCAATGGTGTATCATCCAATTAATGGTATGTCATTCACGACACGAGGTGTCTGGTATGTTCTAGCGGCTGACGGTGTTATTATGTGTGTAGGTCATGGCCGTATGAGGCCGTGTGATGGGACGACGCAATCACGGATAATAGCAGTTTGTTTTACGTGAAGCTAATCTACTGGTTAATGAGGTGGGTCTCGAAAGTTCCTCGTTCTGCGATAAGTGAATAACTGTTTCCTACTTGCTCGTTAGTGAAATAGGTTTGTGAAGGCAGAAGTCCTCTTATGTTGATATTTGTTGTAAATATTTGCGTGTAGGTAGGTTTGTTATATTTAGTTACTTTGTGGCAAGAAAATCCTAAGGCGTGCTTAAGTAATTCCTAAATCCCAGTATCCTAAGTAAAAGAGGCAGTTGTATTTTTACAAATAAGTAAGTTAACTAAAACTTACTCTCCCAATTCCTTTTGTAATTCGACAAGAACAAAGTATTTCTGCAGCCTATAATCCTTATCACTTGGAAGGACCAGCTTTTCCACCTCACTGGTATCACCATCTTGTCTAGCAGCTTCTTCTTGCAGGAATAACTGGGCCAGCAGCTTAGGATACACCTCGAAGATGTTGCCATCACTGTACTGATTGATAGCCACCCATAAAGTGTTCGGGTCATAGTTGACCGGCATGGTCTCAACATTTCCGCGTTAGAAAATTTGCAAAAAAAGCTTTTTTTACTCTTATTACACTCAAGCTTTATGTCCGACTTTCGCCATCGCGAAGAGTAAGTATTTAAAAATTATGTCGATTTTTATAATATTCGGATCAAAGGACCATTTTATTATTAAAATTTCCCAAAAGAAAAGTTACATAGATTATTTCGTGAGCGCGTGTGTATTTTTGATGGAGGAAAGCTTTCCCCAAGAGCTTCCCGTCTACTGAACGACAAGTCAAGGCGATCGACAACTTCGTAAGTTCGTACAACTTGTTGCGTTGCCTGGTTTATTTTTATACCGTTTTTACTGTTGGAGAAGCCATCGTTTGATGTGCCACCCAAACACGACTGGAGCATTCTTACTGCTTATTGTATAGGTACATAATAATAAAATAGAAGAAGCAATTAGTGTCAGGCACACGAAACTTCAGCCTGAAAAAACGCAAAAAAAATAATAATCTGCATGTGGCATCATTGAAGATAGAAGGAATACAATGTTTTGATACTTGACAAAAAATAAATAATCAATATTTAGGTGCAGTACAGAACCCAGTAGGTTCTTATCTACAGTTTGTCTATCAAAAGCAACAAAAAGGTTGTTATTCATTTAATTTCTACATCTTTGCCATAGAAATTGCTGTCAACATGACAATTAGATATTACTATAATAATGGCGATAACGTTAACTCAATCTCATCTTAAGATCTCAGCAAAAAATAACAAAACAAACCACAAAAATGCATAAAATATAAAATAAAATAATTTTCTTTAACCATCCAGAAACAATAATTAATATTTTCCAATAAACATTAATTGTCATTACCTACAACACGGGGAAGTGGCACCTGATCAGACTTACGTCTTACAATGGATTTTATGTCAAAGGAAGAAAGTTACGCGGACAGAAGACAACTCTTTAAGAATATTTGGGAAACAGCTATGCAGATAGAAGAAAAGGAGGTTGACAACATCATGGCTAAACCAAAAGTCATCAAGTATGTATAGAGCATGGAAATAGTACCTATGTAGGTATTATAATCTACAACGATAAAAAAAACCACTGAAAAATCGTTTCGAGGCCTATCGTATTAACCTAAGGACTCTTACACACGATAGGCATGTTGACCGTCGACATGCCAACTTCAAACGACGATAACGACGGCTGCCGCCGATTTTTGAAGTTGGCATGTCGACGGCTGACGTCGACGCATCAACGGTTGCCGCTGACGCGTGTCAACGGCTGCAGTTATCTTACCTCTGCCGCCCGTTGACAACATGCCGCTCGTGTGTAAGAGCCCTTACCAAAGACTACAATATAATAGCCCTTACCTAGTTAGGTAAGTAGGTACTGGCCTGGCAAACTTGTGGTGTTTCTTCCACAAAAGCCACTTTCATAAATGAAGAATTATAGTTACCTATTATCTTATATATACATAAAAGAAAGTCGTGTTAGTTACACTATTTATAACTCAAGAACGGCTGAACCGATTTGGATGAAATTTGGTGGGGAGGTAGCTTAGAACCAGGAGACGGATATAGGATACTTTTTTTTTTTTTTTAGTAGTTGTAGGGTAGGTGTAGGGTAGGTGTAGGGTGGGTGTAGGGTGGGTGTAGGGAGGTAAATAGGCAGGTAAGTAGGTAGATAGCGACAGGACAACGTCTGTCGGGTCAGCTAGTACTTAATAATATTAAAATTAAAGTAAGATTGCGCGCCCCTTCATTACATATTTATTTGTATAGACAATTTAGTGGAGCGATGTGAAATTTTAAATTAAAAGATATCTTCTAATATAAGATTATCATAGGGGGCACCCGGATTTGAAACGGGGACCTCTCGATCTGCAGTCGAATGCTCTGCCACTGAGCTATATATATAAAAATCTCGTGTCAGTGTTTGTTATCAAACTCCTCCGAACAGCTTGACCGATTTTTATGATTTTTTCCTTAAGTCCTTATATTTGGTAAGCCTGAGAATAGGTCGTAGGCATTTCTTTTTTTTACTTATATGGCTAAACAACGTTTGCCGGGTCAGTTAGTAACTATAAATAAATAAAAGCTAGCTAGACCCAAGCTTGGTACGGTCGCACTTTAGTAATAACACTTCACTTGAACTATGGAATCGGAAATAACGTTTAAGTACTCCGCGCGGGGTCTCATACAAACTTGTCCAAAATATAATGTAGCGCGATTTATTAACCCTTTGACAGCCACGCCAAAAAAGGAAAACGGTCCCTCGGATCCGAAATAGTTAGGTACATACTCTTTGGAATTACGTATTGATGTCTGTTATGTACGTAGTCATGACCGTGGCGACCTCAAAAGGAAAAAACGGAACCCTTATAGGATCACTTTGTTGTCCGTCTGTCTGTCAATACCCTTTATCTCGGGAACACATGGAGGTATCGAGTTGAAATTAAAAACATATACTCAAGTCTACGGTCTCTTGATGCTGTAAATCAATCAATCGGTCGCACCTGTCCGGTATTTTTTTATTTATGTACCTACACCACGAAGTAAGTATAACAGAGGAGATGGCGTTATCGAATTTTCCCATAGAAAGATGCGTGACACCACGGAATAATTATTCCGTGCGTGACACTTTTTCAAGCTAAACCCTGCCTACATTTAGTCAAGCCCTGCCTTTTTCCTAGCGGTGAATAGCAAAAGCTGAATGCTGTAATTTTCTACGTGGTTTAGCTATATCATGCTAGATGTCTCTATGACAATATGTATTCGCAACACAGGGACGAACTTATTACCTTTTTATTGTTTTGCAAGGATTTTTCTTATAACATGGGTTGTGAAAATAAAAGGAATGGTGTGTCCCGAGTGTTACGCAATTATGGTGCTGTGTATCATACACAGCGAATCTAGTTAGTCGTTGCCTCGACTTATTGGCTACATAAGTACATATAAATATTAAAATGAGCTTGTGCAAAGAAGAAATAATAAAATACAAGAAGTTTATAATACTAATAATTATATATTTTTAGGGTTCCGTACCTCAGAAGGAAAAAACGGAACCCTTATAGGATCACTTTGTTATCCGTCTGTCCGTCTGTCTGTCTGTCAAGACCCTTTATCTCGGGGAACGCGTAGAGGTATCGAGTTGAAATTAAAACCATATACTAAAATCCACGGTCCCTTGAAGCTGTGAAAAATCAAAGTTTCAAGTTAACGTGAAAAAAGAAAAGGCTGTTTATGTCGCAAAAAAACATCAAGTACATTTTGACACTCAAAGGAATCAAAATTTATAGGGTACTTGGTACTTCCCGTTGACCTAGAACTGTGAAATTTGGATAGTAATATCGTCTTTTACGAGTACTATAAATACAGGGAAAAGTCTGAAAACTATACAATTGTAATTAAATCATTAAAAATGTATTCTTTATTTATAACGAGCTTTTGTGCGCGATTTGGTCCGTGTGAATGTCGGTTATCGCGGATGCAGGCAAAGTCCTGGATTAAAAAGTACCCTATGTCCTTCCCCAGGGTTCGATCTAGCTTCATACCAAACATCAAACTCAGTTCACCTATTTCATCATGAAAGCGTAACAGACAGAGTTACTTTCGCATAATAATATTAGTATGGATAAAGTATAATAGATATGGATATAGGAAATATAGTATGGGTATTATGTAAGGTACGTTGGGGTAAGGTCGGACTGTTTTTCGGTTAGTTGAAGAGGTTCCAGCAAATGTTCTGTCCCTCATTTCCTATAGAAGATTTTCAAATGAAATTGATCTTTCATTGACGAGGAAAAAAAATACTTTTAATCAGTATTTTAGAAGTTTCTTTTACTTAAGCGGTTGCCAAGTTACACCTATGTGAAGATAAGGTATGCTTATCAAAATGCCAGGTAAAGACCGGACCATAGCGGGGTAACATCGGACTACTATCTAAAATCCACTGTATGGCTTAAAACGTAAGGTTTTAATTGGAGAAATATCCGCTCTTTTCCGTTCTATGAATGTACTAAATGATTTTTTTAAAAGACAAGTAGTTTAGTTATAACAGTCACAATATTTTTTATTTTATTTTTATAGTCCGATCTTTCCCCGTATAACTACAAATGAAGAAATTATGTTGCTCAAACTTTCTATGTAAACTAGCTTGTATGAAAGTATTTCTGAATTTTTAGCTTTGCAAGTGTCCCAGATCCTAGCAGTATATAGTGGGTTAGGATAAAATGAATAAAAATGTTTGAGTAGTATTGTATTATATTTGTTAGTATTTAAAACGTAAATATTTCACAAGTAACTAATTGAGAATTAAATGTAAAACTATAAGTAACAGCAGTCTTAGATAGTATTTTTATACATAATTGAGATATTTAATAACAATTATTAAAATTTGGTACAACTATTTGGTACATACATTTCTATAAAAATAAATTCTAAAGGAATTCGAAAATAATCAAAAAACGAGAAATAAAGAATTATTATGTACTTATTAAGTACAAAACTATAACAAGAGTCAGCTTATTTTTAAATCGGTTAAAAAGTATTTAAGGAAGTTCTTATCCCAGTATTTATAGTTCTCTGTGTTAGGTACCTACTAACACACATACCTTGAAACTAAAATTGCATAGTATCAATAGCTACAATGTAATTTTACCTAAATAAAAGTTTGACACTCACTGTCATTTTTACGACAGAGAAAAATCGGATGTTATTAAGCCGATCTTCTACCACACGGGGGAACATCGGATCTCAGCTTACAGTCATCGTACGACTGTATTTGTCAGTTTAAACTAACAGCTACTTAATATAAAACGATTTCATACAGAAAGTATAAGAAAAAACAATTAATACTCACCATTAAATTTAAAAAATGTAGTCTGGGGGAAGGCCGGATCTTCAATTTCGACACGAAAATCTTGAGTTTTACATTTGTGCCTAAAAAACATGTGTATACTATAGCAACGACGACCGCAGACTGAAGAGATGGGCAGAACAAAATGGAGTCTTATATTATGTTGCCAGAATTAAAAAATAATGCCGCGTTTGGGAGTTATTACCATCATCTGATCTTTCCCCGATCCGTTCTTACCCCAACGTACCTTATGTGCCTACAAATTTGTGCGGAACCCTCGGTGAGCGAGTCCGACTCGCACTTATTCGGTTTTTTTTATGTAATCAAACTATATTATGTGCCACGTTAATAATCGCCGCCGCCGTTATTAAATTATTGAATTCTAAGTACGGCCCTGCCATTATTTTGCTTGTCAATGCAGCAATGATGCTATTTTAGGGATTTTCCCATTTTCTGGGGAAAAATAATATAGCACACATTAGACAAGATAATTATGGTTTACGACGATTCTTATTTTTATTCGGGGATTTAGAACTAAAGGGGATAGGTAAGTATTAACATCTTATTTTGAAATTACGATGTTATGTAATGTATGTAATGAAACTTAGAATTAAGCTAGTTTTGTCCCGAAAAAAAATATCTTGATAATTAACTATGTAACATGGCGAACTAAATTATAGGTAAGTACCTAGGCAGTGCTATCGGCGGCGCTTCGGCGTTTAATTTTGATTTAATTAATATTATAGGCTAGATATTCACCGTGCTTTCACGTTATATGATGAGCGTGCAACTGGCGAGCGCCCTATTCAGATTTAAGATTTTTTAAGAATTAAGATTTTTTTATTGAACAAAAAATAGTTGGACAGTCAAACACTTACAAACAACACCATGCGTATACAATAATAGCGTATTACAGTTTTGCAACCATTAGTGTTTTATGCAGTCTTTGTATGAACTCTGGTATCATATTCAGTGGTGGGACAATTAGTTTATTGTAATATAAAATGAATATGTAAAGCAAAACGTCTTTTTCCTAAAACGAAATGGCGCCGGAAATGAAACAACTTTTTGACCTCCATATTATTTTAATAAAATCATTAAAAAAGTTTTAGGGAATTTAAAATGATAAAGTTATAACCCTGGTTTTTTTGTTTCACTACATCACACTAGATGGCATACGGAACATGAAATGGAAAATTTTAATTTAAAACAACAATACAATACTTTTAGTCGACATAAAGGTTCAAGATAATCTAAAATGTATTTACAAACATACATTAGTTTTAAACCTATTAATAATTATGTAGCGCCCTCTTGTTTCGAGTAGTAGAATATCATTCTATGACATAGACGGTTTTTTCTAGAACTTTGCTGATAAATTACGCAAAAAATGCCTACCGGTGAGATAAGAGGCCTTACGTGGCATCAGACCATTTATTGGTGTAGGTTTAGCAATTAAGCACATAACATTTCATGTTTTAATTTATATAAATAGAGTAATATTTTATTTAAAAAATGATAAAAACTGGAATGTCCGGAATGTCTGGTGCACAAGACTGCTATAGATCGAATGACCGAAGCCACGCCCACTTTGATGACGTCATTGCACCAGTGCGTGTCACGGTGCACCGGTGCTATGGGCATCTCCTCTAATATACTTATTACGATACTGATTACGCTGAGATTTATGATCCGATTTACGTGATTCTTCTTTAGTTTGATACGGAATAGTTGCCATTTGGTCTCAAAAAATTTAACATCACTATTTTGGCCCAGTAGTTTTCATTTTATGAACATTTCTTTTTATTTATTTATTTTTTTATGTTTGACCACGTAGGTATAACTTTTTTCAGTGTAGTCTGATTTCGATGATTCTTTTTGTATTACACCCCTAAGGGTAGGGATTACTTTTTGGTATCACCGTTTCGTAATTTATTTGTATGCTTACCATACAAATAGGGCAGTAAAAAGTGAAAAAATTTTTTTTTATCAAAAATGACAACCGCCTTCTAAAAGTAAAAAATAACTTTCAATTCGCAAGTCGGTGGCAATACAAAACAACAAGCAAAACCAAAGCCGCCGACTTGCGAATTGAAAGTTATATCTTACTTTTTGAAGGCGGTTGTCTTTTTTTGGTTTGTCATCTATATATGAGTGTGGCGGTCACAAAGGTAAAGTTTTCATTAGCTTACAAGACTCTTTTAAGATAATGTTTTGTTATCTACTGATTCTTTAGACTAATGTATCCTCGCTGCGTCATCATCTGCCTAGCCTTTTCCTAACTATATTGGGTCGCCTTCCTGTCTAACCGGATGCTAAATACCAGCATTTTACTTGGAGCGAGTGCCAATCTGACCTCCACAACAAGCAGACTGGGTAACACGACAGCCCCTGGTAAGCCTGGTTGACAGACCCATATCTACCGACTGTCACAGATCTACGAATGACAGCCGGGACAAACGGCTTTACGTGCTTTCCGAGACACGTAATCTCGCGACACGAATAAAGCGCGCTTATATGACGTATAAAGTTCAATTAAAATCAGGGCATTAGTTTCATAGATATGTCGGATCAGTCAGGATTTAGTCCGTTAGATTTAGTTATCATGTGGGCAGAATATGGGTTGCGTGCAATGAAAACACAATGGGTATAGGGTACAATACACGGCATTTATTAAAACCACAGTTTAACATATTCTCTATTTAAATAAACTCACATTCAAAATTCACATAGTTCACTTCACTTCAACAACGAATAGAAAGTACAGTTTCGGGACGTATTCAGAATCCAGTGTCTGATCGCAACGGAGCTACCGTTGCGATCAGACACTGGATTCTGAATGTCTTCCTCGCTGTGGGCTGAAAACATCACGACTCTGTACAAGCGCACCAAAATGGTGGTGGTTGATCACGTGTTCTCATAATGGCGGCTTGCGATTCGTCGTTTCACGTTCATACTAATGACCGGATACGACAGGGTAGTAACTAATAAATAACTGGCCGGTAGGTAACACGTGGAGTGACAAACATCAATTCAATTATTCAACTTACAAGCGCCCGCCGTGGGTCGGTCGGGTTCATAGAGAATATAACCCTAGTCTTTGGTCGGGTTGATGTTGCTCTGCCATTGCGCCATTATGTGTCTATGTGGAGCAAGGGTAAAATCCCATAAAATAATATACTTATCTACCTATCTACATACTTTCATTTTCAGAACACTAAGACTAGACGATGTAAACAAAAGTGCAGAAAGAAGAAAGAAGGAAAGAATTAGGAATTTGCGGACGGTCTGCAGGAAAATATTAGAGTTTTGCGATTGTCAAGATGAGGATATTAATAATTATGCACAGGTTTGTAATCTATCCTAATAATATATATCTAATCTAATTTATTTAATATTTTTATATTATTTATTATTATACACATTTCAGTCACATATTATATTATATTTTAATATTAGTAAAAAAATTAGTAAAAACATTTAAAAATATAAAAAATAGTAGCCCACCGGTATCGGGAATAGGGTCCAAGCTGGGTGGTTCTTCGAGTAAGGCATTCTTTGGTGATTTACGTGGCAATTTTCAAATCCAATTTTTTTTTTAAATTGGTATCAGATTCATAAAATATACGTAAAATAAATATTTTTAATAGAAAAGACACCTCAGAGAGCGATATACTTACAGAGATAATCGAGCTTAAAAAAATGGAGGCCACGGAAATCACAAAACACCCCACGAAAATGAAAATTTTAATTTAACTTTCTCAAATTAGTTACTTATTGTTACTTCATATTGAAAAGAAGTTATTTTATTATAATATCTCGCCCGGTTTTTGGCCTTGAACTCTTCATGTTTAATCCTCTCTCTTCTTCTTCTTTCGGATAACTTCTTTCCCTCTAATTTTTCTTCTCTTATTAATGGCATTTTTGGTCTAAAATGTTAATAATTCGTTGTAATTGTTCTAAACATGAATATAGGTGGCTAATCTTACGCTATTTTCATTTGTTTTATTTATGTATTTATGCACGATTAATGTACTAACGCGAACTTAATGGCATATGACATTCTCTGCCAGTTATCTATTTCTATTGTTCTATTCTTAATATTATTAGGTACTTATAAAGTCAGAAACTCATTGAATGTGACATTTTAAGTTTGATTTAAACTAATTTACATTTAACTAAAGTAATAAAAAATAGTTTCATTCATAACTAAGTAGTACAAAACTCAAAGTTATTTCATTTGCATGGTCAAAAATTGATCAGCTTGGGTCAAAACTACCACGTAAACCCTTTATGCTAAAAATATACAAAAACCTTTTAAGCAAATAAACTGTGTTTTGATTATAAGTTACGTTACCTTATATTTGTTCGCTACAATATTTTATTAAATAAATAAATCTGCCCGGCCGTCGGAGCGCGACTAGTCGTAACTTTAATTATGATGACGCATTATCGGGCCGCGAATTTAGAGATGTGCTAGTGAAATTATAATAATCCACGCAAATCAGCAATTACCTCGGGACAGTTACATTTTTTTTTTTTAGGAAATGTAGTTCTTTTAGAATTATGGTCTAATTTTTCACAGCATTGTAAACTTCTTAGGACTTAGTGTTATTTTTTTGGTAAGCATGTAGCGTTTAGTTTTAAATATATAATTTACTAAGTGATCAGATCGGGGCTTGGGACACTCCACGAAAATCAAAGAATGGGGGTATTTTATTTTTTAATGATATTTAATTATAAAGATAATTGAATAATAATCAGTATCCCAGTTAGGAGAGGATCTAAGGTTTGCGCGAAAAAAATAGTGGGTTGCTAACTTTTCGATTTCTATTATTTTTAAGTAAAGCCGCTTGAAAAACCTGTCCAAAAGAATGACCCAGCTACCGGTGGTCAGTGCTCCTGACTGAGAGAGGAATCTCCTAACAATACGCGCCGTGTCCAGGAGTACTGCTTTCTGAATCAAGCCCTTGATCTAGCTGCCCAACAAGAGCCTCCAGAGATGTTGGTCGAGGCTCTTGGAAATGATTCAATTGGCCGTAACTACTATCGGCACAATGACTGCTGTATTGACATCCCACATGTCGACAACCTCGCGAGCCAAGTCATGATAGGTACTTTATTCTGTTTATCTTTCTGAGTTTTCACGAGGTTCTCGTCATGCGGAACCGCTATATCAACAATCATTGCGCGACGCTCTAATCGATCTATCACCACTATGTCAGGGTTATTGGCAACAATAGTCCTGTCAGTGATGATAGATCGATCTTAATACAACGTGATATTGCCATTTTCGAGAACTGGGTCGGGCACATACCTGTAGTACGGTACTTCCGACTCCACAAGCCTGTATTTTAGACCAAGTTGCTGGTGGATAATCCTAGCTATAAGGTTGTATCTATGCAAGTAGTCTCCGTTAGCTAGACGAGAGCACCCAGAGATAATGTGTCGGATTTTCAAAACTTTCGGTTTTCTCAAAGAGGTCACCGAATCGGAGCCAGGATACGGACGCCAAGAAGTCTACATCAGCCCCATGTAGAACCCGGTAGAAGCGCCCGTGCAGCTCCTTGCTCTGCCATACCTTCTTGCGGTCATAGTATCACTAGATACTATACGCACGAGAACTGGGGCAAACCTGTAACCTGTAATTAGTATTACAGGTTACAGGTTTGCGCCAGTTCTCGTTCGCTAAGGAGAGCGAAGTGAGGCGGCCCTTGTCCACTCAGACTACATCTCGGTGCATTCCCACGTCGGATTTAAAGAAGTACTCCCTGAGACTGCATACCTCATGGTTGTGCAGGGACTGAGCATTAAGAAAACCTCGACCTCCGCACTTCCGTGGGATATACGAGTACAGTCTCATTACCGATGACCGTGGGTGATGCATCCGATTTGCGGTCAGCAATCGGCGGACCCTCCTATCCAGGGCGTCAAGTTCCGTCTGAGTCCAGTTGAGGATGCCGAAAGAGTACATCAAAACCGGCATGACCCATCCATTGAAGGCCCGCTCCTTGTTTCCGCCTGATAAAAGACTATTCAACACTTTATTCAGGCGGCCAAAGAAGCGCTCCCTCAACGATGGTTTCATGTCGGCAGCATTGATGCACGCTTCCGACATACGCAAGTATTTGTAGGTTTCGGTTAAGGAGAGGAATCTAAGGTGTATGGAATCCGAGAGTGGTGTGCCCACGGGTTCCACAATCTCCCCTCGTTTTACATGCATGATTGCACATTTGTCCACACCAAATTGCATCCTGATGGCGATACTGAATGTTCCTGTTACTTTCAGTAGCTCCATCAGTCGCAAATTGTTGGGGGCAAACAGTTTCAGATCATCCATGTAAAGGAGGTGAGAGAAGACAGATGACCTCCTCTTCTCAACCGATAAACCAGACCTGAACCCTCCAGCAACGTGCTTAGAGGGTTCAAGGCTAAACAATACCACAGTGGACTCAGACTATCGCCCTAAAATATACCTCGCTCGATCCTTATCGGTTCGCTATTCTCCCGGATCTGCCGATATCCTGGATAGCGAAGGACCGTCTTCCATTGCCCCATACATGACATCAGGAAGGTGCGCAGAGTTGTATCAACTTTATACAACTCTAACACCCTCATGAGCCATGTATGTGGCACAGAATCATAGGCCTTCTTATAGTTTATCCAACATGTCGACAGATCCCTTCTGGAACAACGAACCTGCTGGTTAATGGCCATATCAATGAGGAGGAGCTGCTTAGTACCACGAAACCCGTTCCTACATCCATTTTGAGAGGCAGACATGACAGAATTTTTGTCAATATGTTCGTTAATTTTCGCTCTCAAAATGGATGTAAAAACTTTATAGACCGTTGGTAGACAATTAATCGGTCTATAATATTTGTGTTCCGTAGTACCACCGGATTTATGGAGCAGGTGGGTTATTCCAGTTGTTAAGAATTGGGGCAACGATCCTGACTCTAAGGCTCTAAGGAACTGAGACGCCAAACGAACGTGCGATCTTTTGAACCATTTTATCCAAAAGTTGTGCAGCCCGTCCGGCCCTGGAGATTTTCAGTTAGGTAACGGACGGACTGCACGAGCTACATCTTGGGGGCTGATGGTAATTGCCCCCATTATCACTCTGGAATATGCGATTCTGACTGTACCGCTCCACTCGCCGTACCGTCGAATACGGTTTGCCCATGCACAGATCTTCTGCTTCAGGAAGTCGATACGCTCTGTGATGTAGGACAAATCATCACAAGGACTAATATCAGTCCCCGAGAATGCCCGCCTCACAAAGCGCATCACTCTAGGGCGAATATTGCCCTCCCTGAAGCAGATTAGTTTGCCGATGAGTGCTCTAGCCTCACCAATACGACGCTCAATCCTGCACTGCCAGCTCTGTCACAGTTGGGAAATTTGACATGAGCTACACGACATGCCGCTACAGCCGCGCAGTACAAGATCAAGTGGGTATCGTGGGCGAGGTCTTCGCTGCTGTCAAAACAGTTTTACAGCTGCGAATCTAAGCACACACCAGCGCCTGGCTTTTCTTGTGCATGGGCAAACGAGGTAACCGTGGTCTTATTATTATTATTGTATAATATTATATATTATTATTATATTATAATAAAGCTGAAGAGTTTGTTTGTTTGTTTGTTGGAACGCGCTAATCTCCAGAACTACAAGCCCGATTCTGAAAATTCTTTCACCAATTGTAAGCTACGTTATCCACTGAATGCTATAGCTATTTTATTATCAAAAAAATAGGGATCCGTAAGAATAATCACTCGAACGAAGTCACAGGGAAAGTGCTAGTTCATAATATTTAGAATGGGCTTATTGATCTCTTTCTGCAACCTGTGTTTGTTTGTTGCAAAGTCAGGATACCCTACGAACTTCTTCTTAACTTGGCGATGTCAGTCTAGAATCTGGACTGACATCGTCAGCTTAATATCTAGACTAGATAGGTATTGAGCTGGCTCAGAACTTAGCCACGAGTTTGGCGCCATTAATATCGGCCATAATTCCGGAAGCGTCCAGAAGGCATCGGGACACGATAACAGGTGTCACATTTTTCGAGGCGTAGATAGCACTAAATCTATCTAGGTACTTTTGTCAATCTCGTAGGTAGTTCTGTGGTATTTAACGGCAAAATCAAGTAGGTACGGTCAGCAACGAAAGTCGATTAACACTTCAGATTTTTAAATCATGATTCTTGAGCAGGAGGAAATACGGACAGGATATAAAATAAAGATAAAATAAACTCTTGACTATACCGTAAAGTATTTCTTATATCGTATTTGTTTTTGTGTCTTTTTACAGGATATGAAAAAGTAGTAGTGTTAATCTACTTTAGTTGCTAACTGTACTTTACTTGATTAAAAAAAAATATGGTAGACTAGCGATCCGACTCGGCTTCGCATGGGCCTATAGCCTTCCTCGATAAATGGACTATCCAACACAAAAATAATTTTTCAATTCGAACCAGTAATAGATCCTGAGATTAGCGCGTTCAACCAAACAAACTTATTAGTATAGATAATGAGATGGATATTTCTAATTTGTTCTCTGAACTCTTTTTAGGGTTCCGTACCTCAAAAGGAAAAAACGGAACCCTTATAGGATCACTTTGTTGGCCTTCTGTCTGTCTGTCTGTCAAGACCCTTTATCTCAGGAACGCGTGGAGGTATCAAGTTGAAATTAAAACCATGTACTCAAATCTACGGTCCCTTGAAGCTATAAATCAATCAATCTTCTAAGTTAACGTGAAAAAAAAAAATACGGCCGTTTATGCCGCAAAAAACGTCCCTATATTTCGACACTATCAAGGGAATCAAATTTTATAGGGTACTTCCCGTTGACCTAGAACTATGAAATTTGGCAAGTAATATCGTCTTATACTACAAGTACAGGAGAAAGTCTGTTATTTTATTAGTTGCAAACACTTAGTCGTCGCCTTTAAAGTTATTAGTCACCTGGAAAATAATAAGCCATATTAAAGTACGTACTTATTATAGTATGGATTAGTATGGAAGTATGGATATGTACCTACAAATTTGTACGGAACCCTCGGTGGGTGAGTCCGACTCGCACTTGTCCGGTTTTACTGAAATTTAACTCACCGCTACAATTTAAAATATTTAGTTTTTTATATATTAAATATTAGGTTTTTTAAATATTACAGGATGCCGAAGGTCAAGAACGGGCCCGATATAGACTGGAATTGAAAAAAATAAAAACACACCATAGGAGGAAGAGAGCTAAGAAGAACAATTTATTAGTGCTAAAGTCCTCATCATTTGAGAGAGAAATTGATTTTCCCAGAATAATCCCAAAAACGACTACATCCAGATACAACACACCTCCTACCGCAGGAAAGACTATTGTCCAAAGGGCTTTAGTAACACGCAGGAGAACATCAAATGTTAAGTCGAATTCAGATAAGAAAAGCAACAATGCACTGGGTAAAGGAACTGCTACTGCTACTCGCCGTCAAGTTATACTAAGAAAATCTAACAAACAAGAAACGCCAACAGTACAGAACTTGTCTTCACCAGGGCCATCAGGTATACTTGACAGCCCAGACCCGGCGTGATGAAGATATTATATGCATTGTGCTTTTTTAGGTGCTTCAAATGATGTACTTGATTAATCTACGCCATTACCAGGACATACGATAGTAGCTCTAATAATGTGCTCGCATTAGACTTTAACAAAATAGAGACAATAAAATAGCAGTTACTTAGTCCACAAACGAGGTGGTTAGATGTAGTCCTCTCTAGAATCCTCTACCTTACTTAATTTCTGCAGGTTCCAGCAATAAATAATATTATCAGTACCCACTTTTTATTGATGTAGATAGTTATTTTAGGACCAAACAAAAGTAGTCAAGATGTGAAATAGGTAGTAGTTGTAAAGGCTCCTACACACTATACCGGCGGCACAACCGGCGTGTTTTTGTCGCCAGGGTAAGCCGCCGACATAATGGTGGCCGCAGAACATCATTCCAGTTGTGACAGCCGGGTAGAACGCTTATGGGGTACACTTTGTTCCTTTGTGAACTGACGCCGGCTCCCCGCGCCACCCGCCGACATAACTCTGCGGCCATGCCGGCGACTAGTTTGCGCAGGATGATCGGCGGCTCAGTTACCCGCCGGGTTTGATGACGGCCGGCACTGCGTAGGAGCCTTAAGAACACGTTCACTCATTCAGACGACAATTTGAGTCTTATGGCACATTACTAGATCTCAACTTTCATTCATCGAAGTCCAACCGCACACTCCGTGCGTCCGCCTCGCGCTCGCTCTGCACCCACCCCGCATACGCCTTGCGTCGGCGCGGCGTTTCGGCTTGTGGTCGTATTGACTATGAATCTGTGATCAAATTTATTCGCGTGGCGTGTTTTTTGATTGGATAACATCTGTAAAGAAACATTCATTTCTTTAGTGAAGGAAAGGGACGTGCTGTGGGACAAAACCCTTGAAAGTCAGTATAAACACGCCCTAAGGTGCTAACGTATTGGTTTCAATAATGTGACTTCTTCCATTGTATCAGATAGATTCAGAACTACAATTTGGTTGTAAAGTTGTAATACTTATAATGGCGAGACGACAGACTAGGTACTCTAGTAGGCAATCTTCACAAACCTGCTAGTCATATTTTCCCTGTGGTGCTATGATGAACAATCATGAAGCTGTGACCTATATCTTCATGGGCATACAGTAGCGTAGCGTGGACTAATATAGACGTGGGCGAAGTCGCATCAGCGAGGACCTTTTCTTTCGTTCCCAAGATCTATCCTACAAAAAATTCTTTGACACGTCACAACATACCTACCTACTTTAATATACACTAATTACCTACTTTAATATACATGTAACACTAAATGACTCGTTTAATGAAGGATCTCCATAGTGGAGAAAAGATCCTATCAGCTGCAGTCTTCAGTATTCCGTTGCAGCTGCCACACATTCTGCAGATACCTACGGGATACTGTTTTATTGCGGATGCACTGTATCGCACTGATGGTATGAAAGCCATCAGTGCGGTACAGTGCAAACATCCCCGATGCACTACAGAAACGAGGCAGCCCCAACATCATCCTGATGATGTTGTTATACCTACTGGACGCGGCGCAGGACGTCCAGCAATCTTTTGGTGTGACACCCTCAGATTTCCCGTTTAAAGCTTTGACGATACGCCTTATACAACGTTACTTTAACTTGTTCAGAGCAGTGGGAGAATCTGCGGGCCAGCATGTTACCTTTAACCGCAAAAGCCCTGCGCTCCCTCTCAATATTCAGGTAGTCTTCAAGACCTTCGGTAATGAAATGCCCCAGGTATTTAAATTTCGTAACACGATTTATGAACAAGCCGTTAAGGGTAATATTATGTGAATATTCGTGGCATCCACTGGCGGTCTTAAAGATCACATCTAGGTACCATTTTGGACATTGTGTACCAGGCCATGTGCCCTAGCATAGGTCTCACATACTCCTAACAACTCTCCTAGACCAATCACGGTCAGGCTCAGCAGCACCATATCGTCCGCTTAGCTAATTTATTTATTTATTTGATTTACATGGCTTACAAAACCAATTACATAAATCAAGGTTGACATAAAATATGAAGTAATAAAATATCAAGTAATAACAAGAATTAAATATTCTTCTCACAAAACTGTTGGCACATAACCATTAAATTGGCGAATTTACTATTGAAGATATCGCAGTCCGGGTTGGCTTCCACGAGCTTATTTAGTGCGGTCAACACGCGCGGTACGGGTGTTAATGTTAATGTTAAAAGCCCAAAGAGCCCAAGAGGCTTCTTGCGAGCCCAAAAATGTTTTTTTTGTGAAGTTCTTTTTTTAAGCGTTAAAGTAATCATATTAATAGTCATTTGTGGTAAAGTCTGGGGGGTGTCGCGTTTAAAGGGGCCGGCCTCGCCCCTTTAAGAGCGAGGCCGTGGGCGAAGGCTCATTTCGCCCACGCCTAGCTACGCCACTGTGGGCATAAATCGGCATAATATCATGAAGCTGTATGCTGAATCTTTATTATTACTAGTCTGTGGTGTAATCATTTCTAAACGGAGTTGTAGTGATGTCCATCAATAGTAAAAGTAGTAATAGTAATAATTATTATGGATGTAATGAACTTGAGATAGTTAACACACAAACCGCATGAAAATCTTTATTGTCCGCAACACAACCACAGCACATAACGGATTTTGGTGTTGGGCCGGCGCGCACTCGGTCCTTGCTGCCATCCGACTCACAGTATTTGCTATTGAGCTATCGTACATACATCGTTCATCATTCGTACTTGATGATTTGGTAGGTTCACGAATATCTATGGGTAGGTCTGAGAATAGGTCGTAGGCTATTTTTTTTTATTTATGTGGCAAAACAATGTTTGCCTTGTCAGCTAGTTGTTTTTATAAAAATCTCTCTCTGTGTTCGTAAGCACATTCAAAAGTTTCCTTCTAAATTCTAATATTAAAATTGGGTTATAATTTAGGCAGATATTTGAGAACATAAAAAAGCTAATTTAATTGCAACAACACCTGTTTTAGGGTTCCATATCCAAAGAGTGCCCGGGAGAGTGAACGGGACCTATTACTAAGACTAAGAACTTACGATGCGGTTTTCACCCGCCAGCTTCTGTAGAATGCAGATATATAATTATGTAAAAAATCAAAGCACATTTGGTGATGCGGTTTATGCCTGCGGTTGTTTGCGACTCCCGCTGCCTGCACGGGCGCGGGCAAAAACCGCATCGTGAGTTCTTAGCCTAAGACTCCGCAGTCTGCCCATCAATTTATTTGTCTCAATATCGGTATTGGTATTTTTTAAACTGTAACAGATAGATATTTTTTAAGAAAAAAATTAAAATCCGAAGGGTCCAGAGAAACACCACAATCTATAATCTACGATGAAATAGATTTTATGGCGGAACCTAGCAGGAACACTTTGTGTATGAGTCTAACTTGCACTTGCCTGGTTTTTATACATTATTCAATATTTCTTATTTCAATATATATAAGAAATATTAGTATTAGTTTATCACGGTTTATCACTTTGAGTATATTTTAGTTTTTTCAAAAGGTTTAGTTAGTTTAGTCGATTAAGAAGCATGTTTAAAAGCAGTAACGTCACCATTATTAAGCAGTTAAAAGTAAAAGTCTCCATTATCATTGGTTGATTGAACGCATCTCTTTCTTTTTCTTCCGAATACAAGGGAATTCAACTGTCAAACTTTTATGAGTGCACATTCCTAATTTAGTCTTAGTATCTTTCGAATGATGCATACAAATTGAATTGACCTATTATATTATTAAAATAAAATCGAGCCGAGATTCATCCAAAATTGTATTATGTAGTGAAAATTTAGCAAACGGAGCGTTATCGGGAAGTTACCTTTGGTAAGACAAAGGTTGATATAATGAGAGTTGCTCGTATGCCGCCTACAAGTTTGGATCCAAAGTTTTTGTGTAGTGCAGTGCTCATCGCTAAACTGTGATATTATTGTTTTAATTCCCACGCTCGTTTTGTGAATGTTGTAGATACATGTTGAAGGCAGTCCGATAATGTCTGACTACGATCTTCAGTTCCAAGCGGATTTAGAGAAGGCCCAGGCTTTAAGTTTAGAAAGTCTAGCTCTAGATCAGTTCCGTAGGCAGAAGCAACTATCTACCGCAGGTAATTGACGTAACTTTGTTTACTCCGAGAGATTACTGATGTTCCAAGGCTTTAACAAACAATTCACATAACCACCTTGTGTTGTGTTAATGATAACGTAATTGAACATTCATGCTTTAGAATTTCGTAAACACCTACGTGAATCCCTCAATAATGCGAACGGGTTCCAGTGCAAATGTTATGACAAAAACAAAACTATTTAAGTAATTTCATTTCAATTAATTGTTACATTCAAAGAATAAACAGCATTTGAATAATAATTATGATTGCAATTCACGGCATAGCAGATTATTAATTTACCTACTTCTACAAGCTGGCAACCTTTTTACTTTAAAATAATAGTAAGACCAAGTTAAAGCAGTTCTCTTTACTCATTCTTCAATACTAATTTAACAATTATGCAAACTGTACTAAATACTTGTAGTTCAGGAAACTGAAATATTATTACTACTCTGACTAATAAAATAATAATAAACCTAAACTGGTATCATAAGTAATTGTGTACTTAACTATTCAGAACATCTGGCATTTATTATGATAATAATGTTAACTATAATAGACTTTCCCAATCATCAAATATTCAATAGCGTTTTGTAGATAAACAACCTTATGTTTTAACATTCTAGCATTTGCATGTAACTTTGTCCACTTGGAAGTCATTACCGTAGGTATGTTTACCAACCTATAGTGACAACAAATTACCTACTTTAGATATTATTATTTTTGTTTTGTAGTAGTCAAACTTTCCTTGTTTTGACTTTAATAGCTATTAACATAAAAATATCATTCATTTATTAACCTTTTGGCTTCTAAGTCAAAAAAGCAAAAACATGCCCTCGGCCCCAAGCTACGAATTCATCCTTTAATACTTATTCCGATAATTGGTAATATCTGGGTGACTGAGCTTTGCTCCATATTTTTTTTTAAATGAAACCTATACTCCATTTACAATAAGATTAGACTTTAAAACAAGCCTTTTTTACAGTCCCTTCAGCCGATTTTGATTTCTATTCCGTAGGCTTAAGGATGACATTAGAGGCAAAAAAGTGGTTACAATAACAGCTGTTTACTGCAGCTGCCATTTGTCATGCCACCAACGCAATATAAGTCAAAATCGGGTGAACGGACAGTAAAAAAAGTTTGTGTATATGTCTAATCTTATTGTAAATGGAGTATAGCTAGATCAATTTATCGGCCCCCAAACACCCTGCATACTAAATTTCATGAAAATCGTAGGAGTCGTTTCCGAGATTCAGATTAAAAATATATATACAAGAATTGCTTGTTTAAAAGTATTAGATTAGCTTTGTCATCTCATGTTAATATAGATGAAATATTAAAGAAAGAAGTTCAACTAATATAAATTAGGATGAGTCAAGGTACGTAATGAGCAATGGAAATAGAAAAACAATGTTGTTTTATGAGCTTTATCTTTTAATATGTAAAAACTCGTGTCATAGTGTTTGTTATCAATCTCCTCCGAAATGGTTTGACTGACTTGTGAAATTTTTTGTGCATATTTGGTAGGTCTGAGAATAACTCATGGACTGTTATTGTTTTTATTTTACTTGGCAAAATAACATTTGCCTTGAAGTTGTGACCGTGGCGTGCTAGGCACATTTTTGTTTGTCATCTATGGTATACATGATTGTGAATGTCAAAAGGTTAAAGTTATTGGTTACCAAACACTGTTTCATTTTAAATGTTTATTTTGTTAACAATGCAGTACATACAAAGTTATTAAAATGATTTACATTCTTTTGATACATCAGCCCCCCTTAGCCATATTACCCAAATTGACAATCTACAATCGATGACGCCAATAGAAAACTAATCAAATGTATGGGAATGACGTCATCTCGACGATAAGTCATGTGATCGAAAAACAAGAATGTATTACTACGAAGCGGTAATTATTGTAGAAAGAGAAACAATACAAAACGTTTGTAACTTGGCTAGGGGGGCTGGTGCTCAGAGAGATATAATGATGTATGTAAAATATGGTTTTATCAATACACAAAGCTACGAAATACAGCAATTGAAGTGACTAACTGAACTTTTATTGGCACAACGAGATCAATTGACACAGTGTAAACAAGAAAAATTAATAAGCATTGTCAGTTTAGCGAAATGTCTGTAAGTACATCAATCAGAAAGGAAGTGAAAGGTCAACGACCTTATACATAAATGGGGCACTGATTTATTTGTAATCATGATAACTGTATCTTCATTGAATGAAAGCATTGTAGTGTTATACTCAATGTAGAAAATAAGAAGGGTTTAAAACTTTGAATGAATGAAATGATTATTTCATTAAAAAACTATTAAGATAAGAAATTGTTTTGTACTTTAATTTCATGGAATATTTATCTCTTTCACTTTGTTATCTATAACAAAAACTTTTGATATCTCCAATAATCATTGGCGTTTGGCTTATCACACTGATACTGTTCAGATAATGTCCGTGAGGTGGCCAGTGTTAGTGCTCGAAGACGTGAGGAGACTGACGGCCCGCCACCTGCGCTGCCACCGCCGCCGCGCAAGTCTCCACGAGGACGGTTGTCCATCTCTGATGGTCCCAGGTGAAATATCATAAAAATATCACTATAGAAATGCAGAGTATGTATACTAAATTATGTCTCGCGACATATGTCCATCTAATGATAAGACATGTTTTAATATTGCATCAACATGTTTTAATCATGCTGAACTAAATACGTCGGTACTTTGTTGTGCCGTGCTAGCTACATGCTTTTTTTCTAGTGATTCTTTTTTAATAGGCAGTTATGTACTGCTAAGTTTTGCCAAAGGAACTTTTTAAACACTGTCAAAATGAAAGTTTATGTACTGTTTGCTCCTACTTAGACAAGATTAGATATTATTTAATTCAATCTAGCATAGTTAAATTAGGATAGTTGAAAGGGAGATACTATCTTTCCCTTTCTCCAAAGTTGCTTATTCTATGTGTTTATCAGCTTTGTACTGCAAGCCATTGTTTGGTGCAGAAGCTAAGCTCATGACATATAGCACTAACTCAAGCAGGTTGGGTAAACTCATTTAATATACCCTAAATTATGTGGCATAAAAATGCACCCTAAAGCTTTCCTCCATCAGTGTTCCAATAATATAATTATAAATGTTAAGTTGTTTATCTTCTGGCACCAGCTGTGTGGCCTTGACTATTCATAAGGTTAAGTATATATATGTCAGTCATTCTGATAAAAAATATACAATGTTAAAAACATTAAATATTTTCACAAATAAAATAAATATGGCTTTGTGATGGTTGAGGTTTCTAAACCATTTTATGACGTAAATAGGTACCTAATCTAGGTAGTTTTTTTTATTGGTTCTGTGGTTAAAAGTTTAATTATATGGGTTTTTGGGTGATCACACAATTGCACATTTCCAGCATGACTCATAAAAGTAATACCATTTTAAATTCGTCTGGTATCAGAAATCATTCCTTATTCAAGATATGATAATTTCCACTTATACAAATATCAACTTTATAACAGCACAGATTATGTTGATTTCAGAAATACTCGTAGTACTGAAAAAAAGTATAAAAGTTATTATTCCAAACACATGTTATTTATTTACATGTTTGGAAACTAAACTTTAATATATACTAAAATATGTGATATTATAACATTTCCTTACATCTCAAAGTAGATGTTGCTGTAGGACTATGAATGTTATGCTGGCACTTCACATGGTGTATTTATACAAATATTTGCCTTATTTGGATAATACAAAATCGACTATATTTTAATAAACATAGGGTCAATTTTGTATTATTGGATAATAAAGGCGAATATTTGTGCAAATACGCCATGTCAAGTACTAGCATTATAGACCACAGGATTTATGTTCTGCACCATTCTTAGAAAACTATCAATGAATTTCAACAACTGCGTTCATACTAAATACAATAAAAGCATGATTTAGCTTTTTTGTGTAGGTATTACTTTTATATGTAAGCATGAAAGTCATATCAATACCAATCAATTGACATACTTTTTATGAGCTATCAAAACGCGATTCGAGTAAAAAGTGATGCCACTTTTTGCCAACTTAATTGACCAACCATTTATTCATTTAAAAACAACTAAAAATCGAATTTTACAGTTAATTGAAAGTTAATTTCGTTTTTAGAGTTAGTATGGAGTATGTTTTTTGAGAAGTTGTGTTTTGGAATTATTTGAAAATGGTGGCATCTACCCAATCCTACGTACACTTACATATTAAGTAAGGAGCAATTATTTAGAAAAATATTACATATATTTATTGAATATTAATAATAATTTATAAATACAAATGTAATTGTCTTACCTGATGACCGACTTCTGGCAGGTTCTACAAGTCACTGGCAACAACACAATATACTGATGGTCATTTATTTTTCATTTTTCATATTCAGATCAACTGGGAACAGTCCAACGAGAGAAGAGACTAACGACTTGATATCATTCTCAAGCCCTACGAGCAAAAATGCGCCCAAAGAACCACATGTAAAGCTAAAGGAGTATATTGATCAGATCAATAAGTAAGTACCAATCACATTAATTAGTCGTTAATTTAATTGGTTCTTAATATATTTTTGAAGTATCAGTCATTCCATGTAAAACACTGGTATTCAGCTGCATCTGTTTAGACTTGCAAGTCGCCCCAACATAGTTGAGAAATGGTAGATGATATTTTATAATAACTGTGGATAGTGTGTTTTCATCCATGTGTGTGAATAATTTGTGAATACCTGGTGCATGAATAAATAAAGATTGCAATAATAGTGTTGTGTTTTGTTTTGGTATATTGTGTACTATGGAGTCTAAAATAAATAAGTATGTACATCACCTATTCAATCAAACATGTTGCTAGGTCTTATGCCTTTTCTCTCCAAGTTTTGTTTGACATCATGTTTGTTGAACTTTGGTTTTTATGATCAAAACAGAGCTATTTGCGCTTTATTCAGATGGCACTTACTTATAATAATTTCTTTGAGTTATTTACGCATTAACAATCGATAAGTTTCATTGTTTGATAAAAACTGTCAACATCATATATTTATTGTTACTTATTTATTTTGAAATTCATTGGTTTATCTACAGCATTTAAACACAACAACAACATCTAATATTATTAAGTTGTAATGCTCTAAAAATATATTTAATTATATCTATGTACTATAGGGGAATAATCATACTGCATCATAGTAGGTAGTATTTTAAGAAAAATATGTCATTGAATTTCGAATCAAACATTTAGGGGAATAATCATACTGCATCAATTAACGTTTATTATGACTGTGGTTACTGCCATTGTTCGTCATAATACCTAATAATTTACTCTGCGTTTCCCAGGTTAGGCCAGCAGACTGAAGAGCTAGCATTAAACACGACTGAGCCGGCCACCACAATGAACAATCAACCCTATAATCAGCGGCCGGGCTATTACGCACCGCAGTACGGGTACAACTATCAACCGCCGTATAATGCGGTACCCCCATATCCCACGACGCCGTATGGCATGCCTACGCCGATGCCCACGCCGATGCCCACATCGATCCCCACGGCAATGCCGGGGCCGATGCCCAACTACGCATATTACGCGCCACCCATAGGCGTACCACCAGACATGCCGCCAACGTTCGTAGCTGTAAACCCGCCGATGTATCCAGTACAGTACAGTCAGACGCGGATGGCGTCACCATCGCCATACGCGTACCCCGCACCGCCTGCATATAACTATAGCACAACTAATATGATCGCGCGACCTCCGAGGCCGATGGCGATATACCCGCAGCTGAATCAAACACATTCGTACCCGCCTGTCCCGAAGAATCCGGCGAATAGTAGTATGAACAATAATGTTGTGAAGAACAATAATAGTGTAAACCCAACGGTTGTCAAAATAGAGCCTATGAAGGAAAAGGTGGAAAGCAATAGTTCTAGGAAGTTGTCGGAAGTTAGTACTGCAGTAAGTATAATTAATTCCTATCTTTTTAATCGTGTGCTCAGCAAGTTGCGCAGTCGGATTGTCGATGCTGATGTTGAACTGCGGCTTCGGCATCTGGATTCTGGGTCGACCGGGACAATGTAGGGCTTTCCTGGAGTTTAGTGTCTAGTTTCCTAGACACTAAACTGCATGAAAGTATAAAAATATTTTTTTTTTAAATCGTATACTTACATTATTTATCTAAATTGATTGGGATACAAATAACAATGAAATATTAAAAAAAAATAGCATAATTATCTTGTATGTAAACAGTTTTGTCGGCTTTACTGATAACCATATTTTATGCCAATAAATTGATTTATTGCTTTCCTGTTGAAGGATGTGAGATATTGTTTTTTGTCTAATAATGACGTAATATTTGGGTATTAGACCTTGAATTATGACGAATTTAATTACCTAGATAGTATTGTTTTGAAATTGATCAGAAATTCTTCCAAACACAGTTTACGGTCTAAGCAGGATTTCCGGAGTAGTTCGGAAGAAGATCGCGGAGTACCTACCTGTAGGCCATATTTTGATTTATACGCCAAATTAAATGTAGCCGTTTTTGTCAAAACATTTTAATTGCTTATGGAGGTAATACAAACAGAACTTTAATTTAATAAATATTAGGTATATTTTGTATTAGTAGTAGTAGTAGAATACACCAAGTGAAGACTGGGTTGGTTGACGAATACTGGTGGAAGGAGACCTACGTTCAGCAGTGGACGACAATAGGCTGATGTGAGAATGATGAGTGAAGTGTTTGTGAGATATGGATGTACTGGTCTATTTGTTTTTAAAAATAATAATAAAATGCTACACTATTTATTTTCAGTCAAACGAAGCATCCGATACAGTAGGTAGCCTGCCCAAGTCAATGAACCTCATAGACTTCGGACGCAACTCGACGGCGGCGCCAGGTAGCGTAAGAGTCAGTGTACTTGAAGCGTTTGATCCGCTACTAACTGACAAAAATAATATTGGTGAGTGGTTTGTGTTTCATTTCATATGGACTTGGAAGCGAGGTTTTAAACGAACTGGCGGTTTTAAATAACCTCCCTTAGGTACCTGTCATCTTCTGTCTCACTGCCGACGAGGAGGCGACTAGCTATTGGCATTTCTCGCTCAAGAAACGTATAATAGATGTAGATATCCCATATCAATAAAAGAGATATATGTATTAATAGTTGTTCGCTTGCTGTTCACACTACCCGCGAAAATTCACTCTCCACTAGTTTGTCGCACTAACAAGAGCTATAAAAATAAAGATCGCTTAGCGATGTTCGCCTGGCGGTCAGAATACTCGCCGAGAGACTCGTTTACGTACTCGCTTCTCGCCAGCTCGTTTCTAGTTTTACTCGCTAATCGTCGGTAATGGGATAGTTGCCTAAAATGGTGTAAATTGTAAAATATTATGTCGATGATTGGCTTAAATACCAACAACGAATTTTATATGTTTGAATTTACAATTCGATTAATAAGCCTGCCTCTCTGTTCCTCGATAAGTACCTTCAAGGCACGAGTGAACCGGTTCATTCTAGGCAAGCGTGTTCCACCTTAGGCCGAATCATCACTTAAGATCAGGTGAGCTGCGGCCAAACGCAAACCTGTTAGAATACAAAAAAAAATGTCTTTCAGAAGGGTTTTCGAAAGTCTGAAAGACCCTGTTATAGTCAAAAACAGAAACAAACCCCTGAGCTGATTGTAAAATTACAACAATACTGAAAACATGACCGATGTGAACAACAGCTTCGGTTCAAGAGATTAGGTGTAGGAAACTCAGTAAAAATTATCAACTTTACTTTGTATTAATTTCATAAACACTTAGCAAGAAACAATGTTTCTTTACAATATCAATTCTTCTTCTTATTGTGTCTACGGCGCTTAGAAAGACATTATGGTATCCAATGTAATATCAGCTTAAATATTTATGTGTAAAATGTACTTTTTAAGTCTACTGCTCCAGATACTATCCTAGCAGTGACTTGTAAGTATTAAAATATTCTCAATTCTAAGTCCATGCTCATTATCCATCTGTAATTTACAATATTCACTATGTTCGATATTCTTGCACGTGTTTGTGTCACTCGGTTCGAGTTAATATCATTTTGTTTCCTAATTCAAAACATTGCAACAACATTGCATTGCATTCATGATTGGTTTCTAATATTGTGTGGGATAATGTTCTAATTCTAAATTCAAAACACTGTTATGAAGCTTGCACCTGGTATTTGTTATCATGTCTAAAGTTATGATGTTTTATGGCCTTGAATGGATGTGGGTCCTGTGAAAAACGAGAGAGTATCACTTCAGCCGGTCTGTTCTGTAAATATTACTTGATGCGGGCTTGATGTGAGATGCCTTCCCATTTGTAGTGCTATTGTGACAATCTCCCTCGGTGAACTCTAGGTGAAGTGAGTTGTCATCTAATCCGATGCTAGGGATTGACAAAGTATTACCATCATAATCGATATTTATTTCATCTAATACCTTTAAACGAGCAACTATTGTAATACCTATATATATCTGAATATCGGAAACGGCTCCAACGATTTTCATGAAATTAAAAAGCAGTAATTTTAAGTTAGTTAATGAATAGCTTTGAATAATGAAAAAGCAAATAAAATGGTTGATTAAAATAGCAGAAATAGTATAATGCATATTGATTATGATTGTACAACACGTGCGAGCTAAGTTACCGCCTCGGCGGAATGCTGTGGCCCCCGCTTCCCCGCTCACCTGCTGAACGTCAATATGACGTCATAGACACCAGCCGCAAACTTAACGGTTGTAATGCCCCGTCAAGGCCCTACCATCGGGTCGAATGGCAGCTCACTTCATATCATAGCTGATGCGTGCACTCTCAATCCCTAGAGAGGGCACCTCAAGGTCATCTAAATTTACCGACGGAGACCTGCAGACTTCTACAGAATAACACTACAGAACGTGAAAAGCATCAGAGTATTTTTTAACCAGAGGTCATGCCTACATTGGAGTTGGTCGCAAACATGCAGTGTAGGCCATTAAGATTTGGATTTGGATTACCTACATTATTGAACTTGAACGATATTGAGACCATCGCTATAGGGATTTGGTGATTTAACTAACATGAAAACCTCGAACGGAACTTAATTTTGGGGCCAATAATATTTGGACTTTTAGGTTGGTCAAGTCTTTCGCAAATCTATTCTATAGACAAACCATCATCCCTAAAATCTTTATCTAACACCTGAATGAGTAAATTGAACCTAAGGTAGCCAGACAAAATAGTATAAAAGAATTTTGATACTAGCCATACGTTAACTCAATTCTTTAAACACAACAGAACATGCAGCAGCTTCAAGCGAAGGTTCGAACAGTGTGTATGAAGAGTACGACCCATTGGACTTTCTGTATGGAGAGACAGAGATGCGGGATGCAGCTGTGTACGCGACTATTAACAAGAAGGATACAATGCTGCCATCACCGCCACCCAAGTCTATACCTAGCGTACCAGCTGTTGCTTTGAGGTCTACCACTGTAAGTTAAAATTAGCTCTTTTATTTGGTCCATAAATAAATAATTGAAAACTATCTAATAATATACCTCCTTAGACAATGCTGCTTCACATCCAGAGTACTATTATTAGTATCCAAATACCGACCCGAATTCGAACACATTATTTTTACAAATAGTAGTCTTGACGAATAGGGTATTACACCCGTTTTTGAAAAGTGTCTTAATAAAATTGTGTAGTGCTAATATGCCACCAAAAAAAAAACACAAAATTTTTATTCAATCGATAAGTGCCATAAAAAAGCATCTAAAATTTAAAATTTAAAATTTCGCGTGTATTTTGACGGAAACGCCTTTTACTGGACGCGCGATATTACTCAGCGGAAATGACGTCAGTTCGTTTAGTATCAAATGCGCTCCTATTAAATATGATAATTGTATATAATTTAAAAATAATTAAAAGCATATTTTGTAATAGGTGTAATAATTAAAAAATACGTTGGTTATAATAATAATAATAATAATCATTTATTTTGAGTAACAATTTCATAGTGTTAGTAACAATATACTTACAAACTACGTTAGTAACACTTACACAAACACACAATAAGAAGCAATTTATGAAAATAATAAAAGTACAAAGCCTATATACGCCAATCGGTTGACTGACAGTTGACACTTTTTGGTTTACACAGCTGTACGGCGTAATAACATGGCCGCTACCATTTCATGGTGTTATAAAACAGATTAAAAAAAATTGAAAACTTTGAAATTAATTTAAAAAATATATTTTGCGATTTTATGAACTAAAACTAACATTTTCCGACTGCTTTTTGCCTAAACTATCTCAATAACATATTATAGATTTTTTCTCATATAGAGTAAAATACCCTATTCAACTAAATGTAAATAAACGACCACGTGTTTGTCTCGTCTCGTCTTCAGAAAATTAAGCGTGATTGCGTGATTTGGTCTCTTATATGCACTCTGGTCACTATGTAGGTTATGAGGGTTCGTGATTCCTTTTTTAAACGTGGTTACCAGTGACGTATGGTTCCCGGTTTTAATAAAAAACTTCACTTGTTTCAGAATAAGCTTTACGACTGTATAGTGAAGACGAGAACAAGAAATTACGATAGTGAGCACAACGCTTTTCTTAAAATGGTTCTAGATGTTAGAAGTAAGTGTGTTCATATATATAATTTAGTTTCTAACTACCTTTTTCCGTGTTTTCGTCCGCGTAAATGTCGGTTTTCGCGAACGCAGCTGACGTCGCGGAGTAAAAAGGAGCCTGTCCTTCTGTTTTGTGTTTAACACGTTGAACGCCATAGGTTGTTCGACGTGTCCGACGCCAGTAGAGGTTTTACCTACAACAGTTTTGGCTTTGGTTTCGGTAGTCAATGAGCTCTATAAGCTTACACCGTACCAAATTCCATCAAAATCGATTCACAAACCAGTTCATCGAAAGAGAAACTGTAACAGACTCTTCAATGACTCTTTAAATTAAATAACGTAAATTACAACGGGAATGACCTCTAAAGGTTTCAAACGGAAACTTGTCATACATTTTTCTTTTCTTCATTAATGTAGTTCTTTTGTGTTAACAGAAAGATTCGCCTATACGGACGAGAAGACGAACCCGGGGCACGTGATAGCGGCCCGGTCGGGTGGCAAGTACCCGCCGAATACCAGTATCAAGATTCTAGTCCACCACGCTCATTCCGATGAACCCATTACCTTTACTTCCGATGGTAAGAGAAAATATGCTTTACTAGTATTTGCAAGCGTGAATTTTCTTACAGATGCCTAAATCTAATGTTATATACCCCATATCTATCCGTGGGTGTCGTAAAAGACGTCAGAGGGATATTGACCAGAAGATGGGCAGCAGCGTCCTTCTGAGTACCATAACACCTACTGCGATCGCCATCATGCATCGGCCAAGCATGGCGATTACGGCTGAACCCCCCGTGTTGGGAAACCTATGCCCAGCAGTGGGCGTCTAAGGGTTGACATGATGATGATGATGATGATAAATGTTACAAAGAAGATTATTTGTTTTTTTTTTCTGTACATTTTACCAACCTTCTGTATCTTATTTATGCGGATAAATGATTTTTGATTTTGTTTGTTTGTTACGATTTAATTCAAAAACTACTCGACCGATTTTAAAAATTCTTTCACCATTAGAAAGCTACATCTTTAACGAGTAACAAACTATATTTATCAATTGAATAAATTTGGGATCCTTGAGAAAATTCACGCGGACGAAGGCACGGGCCAGTTGTTTATAATAAAATATAGCCTATAGCAAACCTAACGTAGCTTACACTTCTCGAAAAAAAAAAGAGTTTCAGACCAGATTCTTCCAGAGATTAGTCTAATCAAACAAAAAAAAAAAACAATCAAAATTCAGCTCTAAACAGTTGTCACAAGTTGACGTATCAGCAATGATATTCTAATAAACAGATATGTTATACACTCACAAAACAAACGAAAAAAGTGTTCCGCGCAGCAGCGGCTGCACACATACACACTTTTCATACATTTTATAATTCACTACAAGTCAAAATGTTGAAAAGGGATGGCTTGAGAAAACCAATAAGAAAAAAAGAGACAGTTAGTGTTGTCAATTGCGCGTGAATGTAAAGAAACATTATCCTGGCCACCAATCACCGCGTCTTGGCATCATAGACTAACAAATTTAACGAGACAGACGGTACAAACCGCGAGTACATTTATACACGCGGTTTGTACCTATAACAACTAATAATAAACAGGACTAAAGGTATAATAATATATATAATAATATATAGAGTAGAAAATATTTATTTTGTAATAAAATTCATTTCTTTGTTTACGAACAAATGCGATCCATTCTTGAAGCCAGATCTCATTGGATAACCTTAACGAAGAAAGGAATATAAATATCTGTTGTCACATTGTTTAATTTCTAATTAAGTATATAAATGATTAAATGAAATAAAATGATTAAATATTACAAGGTTAGAAAAAAGAAAACAGAACTGTGGGTAAACAATGACTTTACTGCCTACGATATCGCATCTGTACTTTTATTCTATGTCCGGAGTGAACGCGTCCTTGTCTTACTCACGTGAAAAAATGTATTTCCATTTCATTCTTTTTTTCTAACCTCCAAATATAAGAATATTAGGAAAATAATTGAAATATGTAAATAAATCGATGTATATTGCGTAGTTACATGTGGTATGAGATCCCTTGTGCTTTATCAAATTTGGTATCATAATTGGTACACTTTCTAAATACACAAAATAGCATTTTTTTATTTTTTTAGCTGCTTTAACAAAGCGTATCACTCGTCGCCATGCGTGACGCAGACTAAAGGCAATACGTCCTAATTAGGACGTTTTCGAATCTTCAAAATTGGGCGCTCATAACATATCTGTTTAATATAATATCATTGCGTATCAGTGAGCTCTCGCATCACGTCACCACACCCCTCCCGCACCGCACAACTACCTTAGGAACGGTTCAGATAAGTGGTTGGGTTATAGCACTTTCCTTGCGACTTCGTTCGCGCGATTTCTCTTACGGATCCCTAATTTATAGATATTAAAATATAACACTCACTGATAACGTGGCTTCCAATTTTGCGAAAAAAAAATTCAGAATCGAACTAGTCGTTTCGGAGATTCAGTTTATCATTTTATATGGATGATTGCGCTGTAATAACCTACGTTCAGCTGTGGACGGCAATAGGCTGATATGATGATGATGATACAAAATTTGTGTAGATTTATTACCGAGATTTGTCCTTTGATGATAAAGTGGTTTCTATACTCACGTTTTCTTGTCTGGTTTTCAGTGGAATCGACAGTGGAACATGTGATATTAACTGTAGTCTGTTCTCTAGATGAGGACATTAGAGAAGATATGTCTGAATATATGTTGCGGGTAAGACTGCCATAGTTTGATTTTATTATCGCTAAACTATTTAATTTTATGCTTGCCGCTTCGCAATAAACTTTTTGAATTTACTCTGGTACACACGCCAGCACATCAAGCTATCCGAAACTGTCAAATTTTCCCAATAGGGTATTACACACATTTTTAAAAAGTGTCTCAATGAAATACTGTAGTGCTAATATGCCACCAAAAAAAAACACAAAATTTTTATTCAATCGCTAAGTGCCATAAAAATGCAACAAAATTTTAAATTTTCAAATTTCGCGCGTATTTCGACGAAAACGCCTCTTACTGGACGCCATATTGCTCAGCGTAAATGACGTCAGTTGGTTTAATATCAAATGAGCTCATATTAAAATATGATAATTGTATATCATTTAAAAATAATTAAAAGCATATTTTGTAATAGGTGTAATAATGAAAAAATTACGTTAGTTACGAAAATAATAAAAGTACTAAGCCTTTATTACGCCAATCGGTTGAGTGACAGTTGTCAATTTTTTGTTTACACAGCCGTACGGCGTAATAACATGGCCGCTACTATTTCACAGTGTTTTATAACAGATTAAAAATACTGAAAACTTTAAACTGAATTTAAAATTTTGATTTGTTATTTTATGAACTAAAACTTACATTTTCCGACTGCTTTATGCCTGAACTGTCTCAATAACATATTTATAGATTTTTTCTCGTATAGAGTAAAATACCCTATTGAACATGAACCTTATGTTTTTGTAATAAAGTTGAAAACCTATCAAAGAAATTTGACAGATTGGAGTAGCTTTATGTGCTGACCTCTGTACATCGACTCTGGCGGATATAATTTCAATGTTATTGCTTACAAAGATATTGAAAGAGATTAATGTCTCATTAAAATATGAACACTGAATATGACACTGGCCAAGTGCAAGTCGAAATCTACGAATGGTTCCGTACCACTCTGCAATATTTAACACTACATACAAAAAATACGTTTCTTAATTGTTGTTATATGGACTATAGTAATACACACTCTGTAACAATTTCAAGTGTGTGGGACAGGATTGGGTTGGGTATGGTTTAGGTTTTTTGGGTTGAGTTTGGAGTTGAATTAGATCTTTGGTATAATACATACTAAGTCACGGACTAAATACAATCGCCAATTACAGGCCAACCAGCATGTTAACAATAATTAGGATATGGCACAAAGAAAAACAAAAATATTTCTAAAGCGAAAACCATTCTAGAACATAAATCAAAATAGTAACTAAATACTTTTATAAAGAAACATGAATAAAAAATTAATTTACAGACGTTAAAATATAATTTGCCCAAAAAATGAGAAAAAAGTAAATCAATAGTTATAGTACCTATCAAAATTTAAAGAAATTATCATGACATGTCATCTTTCTATTTTCCAGGTATGGGGAGCAAAAGAATACTTAACACCCGGTAGTTGTCTGAGCGAATACGACTACATACGTGAATGCGTGCGACTAGAGAAAGACGTCACGTTAAGTCTAACCGAAGGCAAAGACAACGTGTTAGCGCGGACGGAGCGTGACGATGCACGGGACTCGCATTTGACTCTCGACGACCTGCTGCCGTGTCACGGAGCCACGACGCCATTGTCCTTTGATAACCTGTCTATATTATTAGGTAAGTTTATTATAAATAAACTAAAGTCCCCGCTACGAGAAGCTATTAATTTTGTAAACAAAGAACTACTAAGTTAGGTAGCGACAATAGGGTATTTTACTCTATATGAGAAAAAATATAATTTGTTAACCAGCGAACTGACGTCATTTCCGCAGAGCAATATGGCGTCCACTATGAGGCGTTTTCGTCAAACTACGTCAAACTAAAATTTAGATGCATTTTTATGGCACTTAGCGATTGAATAAAAATTTTGTGTTTTTTTGGTGGCATATTAGAACTACAGAATTTAATTGAGACACTTTTCAAAAATGGGTGTAATACCCTTTTCGATCAACAAAAAATAATGCCAAATTCAATCAACTCAAAGTAACATACGTGTAATACAAAACACGAGCAATTTAACTTGGTCGGGTTATATTTTAACGATATAAAGCGCTGTCGTCTGATGTTTTATGGTACTGGAACGCGTCTGACTCATAGAATGTAAACATTTGGTGAAAGGATTGATGAAAGGATAGATAGCACGGCAGACTGCCTTGTTATCCATGTAACTGATTCTGAAACACAATACTTGGAATCATCTGATGACAGTAATTAGATGATAATTATATCCCTACTTATATAAAAATTATTACGAAACGGTATTTTTTTATTTATCCAAAGGTTGCAAACTGCTGAATGTGTGTTTACAAAGTTTATAACTTCTCGTGAAGGAGACTTTAGCTTCTGACCTCGACTATCTTCACGTAGAAGTCAAGTATACCATTAAACATATCCTTTTGCAGTCGGCATTACGGTAGCTTTCTATCGGTAGTGATATAAGTAGTACTAATTAACAATCACTCATTCAATTTTATTGTATCATGGGATATGTAGATATCGACATATACATTCAATACAATAAAAGCCTTTAAAATCAAAATACTAATCTCGAAAAATTTAACCTGATAATAAACCATAAAACCATTTATACAACCATTTATTTTTTTTTTATTTAATACATACTAATAGCGAAAGTAACTCTGTCTGTTACGTTTTCACGACGAAACGGCTTAACCGATTTTGTTTAAATTTGTTATAAAGATGGCTCTTGAACTCTGAGGAAAGACATAGGCTTTTTAATTTTTTCTTTCGTCAGTATCCGCGGCAACATTAACGCGGATGAAGTCGCAGGAAAAAGGTAGTTTACTATAACTACATATTTACCTTTTTCTCAGTTTTTGTGCAATTTGTATTTTAATGTCTAGATGTCTAGAATAGATGGCGCAGCGTGGCGTACATACATTTGTAATATTTTGTTGATTTTAAAGAGTGTTCATAATATTATTAACTGCCTACTAATAATTATTATTGTATATTTCAGAAACTTTAGAAGGCGAGTTATCCCGTGCGATAGGCGTGACGGGCGCAGAAGGCTGCTGTTCTCCTAAAGCAGTGTTTCAAGCCGTGAAGGCTATCTGTGCTCTCGCGGGCGGAGTGGAGACCTTACATGTCACGCATACGTTAAATGCGTTCGCGCAGGCTTGTACGGCACAGGTGGGGATTAAAAACTTGTATTATTTAGTAATCTTAATGTTTTTTTTTTGGATATTCTCAAATACATAATTTGTGAATTTATCTTGTAGTCATCAAGAAAGCAAGAAAAGAAGTAAAAACTAAACTGAAGATAAAGATTTGATTCGACACGATGGGTATTTTATTGAATAAATAGCTGGCTCGATAGACGTTATCTTGTCTTTCCTGATAATTTTTCCATGACCATAAATAAAACAACAAAAAATCGCATGCCTATCGTTTGTATCGTGAGTGATGGTTTTGAGTCCATAGTAATAATATTTGGTTTTTCCCGAATTCGAAGTTTTTCCGGTTGTTCTTTTCATTAAATTAATTCAGATTATTAAAAATAGTTTTAAAACAAAGTATAGCTAAATCCGTTCAGCCGTTTTCACATGATGCGGTCACCAACGAAAAGCATTTAATTTTTATATATGAAGACAGATAAACTCGTGGTGTCTATGGTACATACTCCTTTTATACGCTCACAGTAAGGCTTGTTTAACATGTACAGACAGCGTCATCAACTGCTTACCCCATAGACGAAGAAATTATAATACGTGGGGGGTAAGCGGTTGATGACGCTGTCTGTACTACAACTACACCACATCGCAGTGTCAAAATGTGGTCGAGCAGTGGTTACGTGCGAATAGTGACACAGCGGCTTTTTGTAGCTGCGTTGTCGTACCACCGACAAAGTGTTCAGTGTGAATAGGGTATTTTACTCTATACGAGAAAAAAATCTATAAATATGTTATTGAAACAGTTTAGGCTTAAAGCAGTCGGAAAACGTAAGTTTTATATCATAAAATAACAAAATATTTTTTTTAATTAAATTCAAAGTTTTCAGTTTTTTTAATCTGTTAAAAACACCGTGAAATAGTAGCGGCCATGTTATTACGCCGTACGGCTGTGTAAACAAAAAATTGTCAACTGTCAGTCAACCGATTGGCGTATATTTAGGCTTTGTACTTTTATTATTTTCGTAACCAACGTAATTTTTTAATTATTACATCTATTACAAAATATGCTTTTATTTATTTTTAAATTAATTACAATTGTCATATTTAATATGAGCGCAATTGATACAAAACAAATTGACGTCATTTCCGCTGAGGAATATGGCGTCTAGTAAGAGGCGTTTTCGTCAAACTACGCGCCAAAGATAATTTAAAATTTAGATGCATATTTATGGCACATATCGATTGAATAAAAATTTTGGGTTTTTTTTTTGTGGCATATTAGCACTACAGAATTTTATTGAGACACTTTTCAAAAATGGGTGTAATACCCTATTAAACTATTCATTTTTATAAAAAACTAGCTGACCCAGAGATGTTGTTTTGTCAATCGATTTTCTCTTATTTTTCTTCTTTCAATTCGGCTTTTAGCGAGACTTCGAACAACGATTCATTTTTATTATATAGAAGAATAACTTTTGCCCGCGACTTCGTCCGCGTGAATGTCGGTTATCGCGGATGCAGACGAAGTTGCCGATTAAAAAGAAGCCTAAAGTCCTTCCCCAGGGTTCAAGGTATCTTCATGCCAAATTTCATTAAAATCGGTTCAGCCGTTTTATCGTGAAAACGTAACAGAGTTACTGTCGCATTAATAATATTAAAGTATGGATACTAGTATGGATTGTGCCATACTACGTGTTGTTGTAGTTGCGGTGAACACCTAGGTGAAGTGAGCTGTCATCTGTCCCGATGCTAGGGATTGACAAAGCAGACGGACGGACGTTCACCCAGGGAGATTGTAACAGAATAGACATACTGGTGTGGTTGTGGTTCGTCTGAATAGACCGTAAATGTATCCAGGGCAACAACAACGGCAAGACTCCCGAGATCGAGGCCGACAACGGTCCGTACTGCTCCGTATCGCTTCGCGGCTCCACGCGGCGCGAGCAGGTGTCGCAGCAGGCGGCGCGCGTGAGGGACGCAGTCCGGGCGCTGCTCGCTCTGTACGGACGCACCCGACTGCTGGACTTCAAGCCCACCGACACGCACTACCTCACGCCTAGCAATACACACAGTAAGTACAGTAGAACCTCGGTTATCCGAATTCATTGGGACCGAGACTAGTTCGGATAATCGAAATGTGGGTGTTTTGGGGCAAGTACAGTCGAGTACAAAGAGATGTATACCCCCTAGAGTTACAAATACATGTACCCATTTAAATAAGTGTACATACTTTGTTACAAATGATTGTACACATGAAACATGACGCATATATGTATTCACTCAATGTGCCTAATTAATGTATACAGCAAGATGGAGACTGTAATGCGTACAGTTCGCGTCAAATAACTTTGCCGCTCTGAAGTAGGCAACAAATCACCGCGCAGTAGTTAATCTTAGGAATAAAACAGCAGCGTGCATGCGCGGTTAGCGAAGCAAGGGTTGGGCAACAGCGTTGTGTTTCCATCTCAGTCGCCCGTATACGTCCGATGCTTACATGTGTCCCGCTCGCACATTACGATAGACTGTCGAACCAAAGTTGTTATTGTTACTGTTGACGTTGTACTTTAAGTTTTGTGAAAGAAATGGCGAAACGGAGTACAGTTTTACGCCGTCAGACGAGAAAAATAATTCATAATGTGGTGAATTATATTTCTTTTAATGATATATTATTAATATATTACATATTATTAATATATTATTAATTATAAATATATATAATTAATTATATAAAAAAAAAATTTCTTCCTTCTTTTTTTTAGGTACATCAAAATGAAATAATTTTAATTTTAGATAATATATTTAAACTTACTTATACACTTAAAATATTTTTTCGTAAGCGAAAACTTTTTTACGCGATAGTACCTGCGCGGTCGTTCGGAAAGCCCAGCTTCAGAGCGGCAAAGTTATTTGACGCGAACCAGTATTTTATTTAATTCCGCCGAGCCTGTTCCATCATCGGACCACAAGACGTACGGCGATGCGCCACCGGTACATGGTGGACATCCCGCCCACACGCACGATACGTCTTGGGAACACTTTCATTGTGCGTACTGCTAAGGAGTGGAATTCCCTGCTTGAATCTGTGTTTCCTGATAGCTACAACTTGGGAGTCTTTAAGTCAAAAGTAAGTAGGTTACTTCTAGGCAAGCGTGCTCCATCTTAGACCGCATCATCGCTTCCCATCAGGTGAGATAGTGGTCAAACGTATGCCTATCAATTGATAAAAAATTGGTTGTCTGTAAATTCGGTTTACTGACGATAGTTGAACGTGACAACGTCTTAAGAAAATACTGATGGAATGGTAGCATTTTTCAAAAGAAAATTTTACGTCGTCGTCGTCGTCGTTACAGCGTTACCTCAGAGCGAGGTAACGCCGTAACGCCGCATGAGTCATGTTTTTTCGTGCGTGCAGCCGGCTCTATCGAATTATAAGACGTTGTCACGTCAAAAAAAAAAGTATATCCTCGATTATCCGAATTAATTGGGACCGAGACTAGTTCGGATAATCGAAATGTGGGGGTTTTGGGGCAAGTACCAACAAAAACAACACCTTTCAGATAAAAACACGTTTATAATAATAATAATAATATGTGGGGTCATTTTCACACATGGCCATCTAACCCCAAACTAGGGAGACCCTGTACTATGGGTATCAGACAGCTGATATACATACACAAATACATTTTAAATACATACATAAATAGATAAATAAAATAGTTTATATCTGGGCGATGTAAGAAAGTATGTACATACGTACATTAAAATTGCGCGCGAAATCTTCTTAAGAGCGCCCAACCCCATCGAGCGAACATCGACGCGAGATTGATTGAATTTTTTTTTGTTTCAACCAACGCCAAGCTCGAAAACAAACGAGAGAGTGAGATCGCGATAACATCACAGGAAATTGGTGCGCGGAAATTTTACAAAACTTGTTCCAGGACATACGTGTTATGTGGAATCTCCATTACGTGTGCAAGGTTTATATGAAGCTGTTTTTTTTTACTTTTTCAATTAATGAATGCATTATGAACGGCCAAAGTTCAGATAAAATTGTGCAAAAAAACTGATTTTCGGACGTGTTTATTGAATTTGTTTCTCAAAAACGTTTGTTTTTGTCTTCATACAAAACTAGATATAAACCACAAGATACCTGTGTGTTAAAAATATTTGGAAAATAATTTGTTATAACGCCGTAATCGCGTACGAGCGTTTGTATGGGAAATAAGACGGGATGGGCGCTCTTAAGCTGACTAACAACGTTCGATAAAACAAAACGCTTTTCAACACGCTCGCTAGCTACTTATCGAGCGAAGCGGCAGCGAGCAACTTCGCACCAACTTCGGATAATTGAACATTCGGATAAACTAAGTCAGCGTTTGGATAATTGAGGGTTCGGATAATCGAGGTTCTACTGTACTACTAAAGTAGACACCAGATAAAGCTGCAATAAAAGTCATTGATCCGACTTGTACGAAAAAGTCCCGAAGCTTAAACAATAGACATCGCTTGTCAAAGTCAAAGTATTTATTTCAATTACACCATTTACAGGCACTTTTGATTTGTCTAGGAGTCTGTAAGTTAGTCAGAAAGTTGAAGCTATAGTTGCTCGTTCCAAAACGTAGGTAGGTCTCTATGAAATAAGAATGAGCATGAAACTCCATGGATACTCTTTTAAAACAAGTTTTTTTAACCGACTTCAAAAAGGAGGAGGTTATCAATTCGGATGTTTATATATTCTTTTTTATGTATGTTCATAACTTTGTCATATATGTCAACCTTAGCTCAACGTATAATAAAATGCCCGACCGGCCTTAAAGCTACGGAGTTGGTGTAGTTTTTTTTTTATTGATGGTTTTACCCGTAGAAAAGCAGGCGGCGATTAAAAAGTAGCTATGTCCTTCTCCAGGGTTCAAGCTATCTTCATACAAAATTTCATCAAAATCGGTCAAGCCGTTTCATCGTGAAAGCGTAACAGACAGTTACTTTCGCATTTATAATATTAGTTTAGATTTAATTTAATTTTCAGAAGCTGTTGCAGCACACACCATATCAGAGTCAACACTGTTCTGCATCGAGGCGGTGCACTGTTTACCTCTATGTTGGGGTCCCTCTGTGTATGAGGACTATTTATTCCAAGCGCAAGTATACTACGGAACACGGCCTCTAAAATCGCTGCACGTTACTCAACCTTCGAGGATAGAGAGCGGTGGTTTCTATCCTAGAATCATATTTGATACTTGGTGAGTAAACATTTTTTTTAATAATTATTTCAAAACACACGATTTTTATTAGTAAAATTGTAAATGGGAATAAATATAATGACCACCAAAAATACTTTAAGATCCTAAGCTCCCTTACCAAAAAATATACTTTAATACAAAATATACTAAACACAAACTACAAAATATTACAAAATATTTTCACAGGGTAATTTAGGTCAAATTAAGTGGTATAGTCATCTGTAGCCGAATTAGGCAGAGCCTGTATTTCGGCTATCAATGCCTCTAGCATTATATTATTATTAAATAGCTACTACCCAACGAAATTCACTCCACGGAAACATAGTTATTAGTTTACGGAATACAGAGAACATGAGAAAAATTTGATGATAACAAAACTTTCTAAATTGTTGTATTTAATATTTGTTTGTAATAATATGCCTACTTTAGTCGTTAATATTGACATATAATTTAATTATATTAGTCCAACACTAGTACAAGTTCGTATAAATAGAAAGAGACGATGTTATGAGGTTGCAACTAGTCAAAAGCGAGGCGCATAGATACTTGTCAATCGTTTCATTCCAATTAAGGCGACGATATACGCCGGCGACCTTGAGCGAACAGAGAATCGTATGCGAAGCGTCCAAAACTCTCAAAGTTTAGTCGAATAAATTAAATAAATGATAGTATTCTTTAACTTAAAAAAAGGCGTATACTAAAAGATAGATAATAAAATTGTCTGTAAGATAGTGTAAGTTTCGTTTAATTATACCTGGTAGATTTTGTGTGATTGTCAATGTTTTTGATAATTTTTTTTTGTCTGCGTCAGACACAACTTCACGAGTTAATTAAACTATTTTATATGAATATAATCAAAAATATTCACATACTAAATGATTAAGAGAATGTTCTAGTATAACATTTATTTTTTTCAAATCATTTACACTACACATTTTGACGTGATTGTCAGTTTAAAATCTGTAAAAGTCGTTAAATAGCCCCTTAACCAGTTTACTTGAGTGCCGTGATAAATGGTTATACATCAAATAGAAAATGTTTATTGTTACTTACCGATCAAATGTGATTCCGTCTGTTTTAGAGTTTGTGTGTTATTATTTTGACCACTCAAACGAATAGGGCATGTGAATGCTTATGCGAATCCCGCATCTCCGGCCATAGGCAGAGGTGGAACACTGCGGTGGTTTTAGCGCACCACTGCGGATTTAAGTATACAGTATAGATTATGAAATAAAATTCAGTGGATTTTACAGTTGTTTTGATTGATTTTTTAATTAAATTAAGGCCCTATGGCGCCATATTTTAGTACAGCGCCTTCAACTTTTTTATAGTAACACTTTTGTATAACAGGATGACAATACTATTAAAAATTGACATAAAAATATCTTTTTCAGTATGTTATTAATTTTTTTCTTTTTTTTCAGGCTAAACTTAGAAGATCTTCCCGTAAACAGTTTACCTCGAGAATCTCGGCTAGTCATTACTCTGTACGGACGCTCTCAACGTACGGTGGACAGTCAGCACCAGAACAATGAGAATCAGCCAAATAACCAAGAAAATGAAGAAAATAACGACGTGCAGTACGAATTAGTTGAATTAGGTTGGGCTGCTATACAGATGTTCGATTTTGATGGGTAAGCAGATATTTATCGCAGATTACTTTGAGTCACACACTTTCTTGATGTGTTTTGGAATAAATGGAGTTTTAATTATGTATGATTTTGCATTGATTATAATAATATAATAATATAATATAATATGTGGGGACATTTTTACACACGGCCGTCTGACCCCAAACTAGGGAGATCCTGTACTATGGGTGTCAGACAGCTGATATACATACACAAATACATTTTTTTTTTGTAAATACATACATATATAGATTATGCACGTATGTCTGATATTCTGTAGGAGACAATATGATAATATTATTATGATATAATGAATATGAGAAAATATGTTTGTTGTAAGTAAATTGTTTATGACAGAATTGTATTGTCAACAATAAAATACTTGTTGTAGTTGTTTCATGTTACTTGTTTAATTATTGTTATTGGTTTTGTACCATTTAAATCCATTATAAATATATATTTCCAAAGGAATTTTAGTATTTGCGTACTTCAAAGGGTTCAATAATCCTATTTCTAAAAAATATATACAAGTATATCACTGCTAGTAAGTTTCTGTTCATAAGAGCCTTGGATTCGATATCTCGTTCTCCGGCAATAGGTTATTTTACTCTATACGAGAAAAAATCTATAAATATGTTATTGAGACAGTTTAGGCATAAAGCAGTCGGAAAATGTAAGTTTTAGTTTATAAAATAACAAAACAATTTTTTAAATTAAATTCAAAGTTTTCAGTATTTTTAATCTGTTATAAATCACCGTGAAATAGTAGCGGCCATGATATTACGCCGTACGGCTGTGTAAACAAAAAAATTTCAACTGTCAGTCAACCGATTGGCGTAATATAGGCTTTGTACTTTTATTATTTTCGTAACCAACGTATTTTTCATTATTACACCTATTACAAAATATGCTTTCAATTATTTTAAAATTAAATACAATTATCATATTTAATATGAGCTCATTTGATACAAAACGAACTGACGTCATTTACGCTGAGCAATATGGCGTCTAGTAAAAGGCGTTTTCGTCAAACTACGCGCGAAATTTGAAAATTTAAAATTTGGATGCATTTTTATGGCATTTATCGATTGAATAAAAATTTTGTGTTTTTATTTGGTGGCATAGTAGCACTACACAATTTCATTGAGACACTTTTCAAAAATGGGTGTAATACCCTATTGTACTTCGATATATAGATTACTTTTTATTGAATTATTTCATTAAAATATTCTACTCACTATTCTTCTCTTCTTTCTATTTTCTGTTTCTTAATGGATTTGGATGATAATAAGCAGGCATTAGAAAGCGAATAATAAAAATCTCTTTTAAAAAAAGACAACCGCCTTTACAAACTGCTGTAAAAATAACTTTAAAGTTTAAATTCAACTTCCGAAATTAGAGTTGTCTTTTGAAAAATATGTTTTTTTGTTATAGATTTTTTTAAATATTTGAGTTAAAAGGTAAATATTTTTTTAATGGAACTTGCGATGTTAAAACAGGTGTGTATTTTTTGTATTCTAGAATGCTAGCATCGGGCAACTACGTGCTACCTCTGTGGCCGACGTACTGCGACCGTCGTATCGGGCCCGCACCGCATCCCATGCACTCACCTACGGGAACCTTCCCTGTTGTTAATATTGGTGAGTTGAAATGTATGATTTTTAATTATCAATTATTCCAGTTCGGTGCATACATAAAGCATTTATTTTACTTCTACTTCACGTCTAATAATTTTTCTATAGCTCCTTAAAGTCCCAATCACAAAAAAATCACACTGTCTAGGAATACTCTTTGTATGTTAACGCTTTATCCAGTTGGTTAATTTAAGCTGTTACGTCATAAAGGTCGACTAGTAAAACTCCATAATATAGCAAGATGAAATTTATATATATATATTAAACACAATAAGCAAACAACAATTTGCCATATAGAATCACATAAACCTCTAGAGTTAGTGCGTGACACTTACAGTATTAATTCTAGTACAACTAGTAATATGAACAGTATTTCATCGAACTTGTGTTCCCTTACAACAGTGATTACTAACTAAATGTACTTACAGCATTATTTTTGTAAAACATAGAGCCATTTTCTTTAAAAAATTGCTTCAAATGTGTTCCAGAAATTCCCTTGTACGCTCACGCCGGTGTGAAATGGACGAACGGCGAGGAAGGCAGACAAAGACCCCTAACCGTGGATGAGTTGCCCAAGTTCGACAGTTTGGATGGACACACACAGTCACAGCTGTTACATCTTATTGAGCAAGGGGCCTATCAGAGAATGCCTAGCGAGTGTCGGGAGGTGAGTAAGATACTAATACAAAATAATCAGAACTTACACCACTCGTACTTGATTCCATGATGCTGATTTAGCTGTGTCTCTTGCGCCAGGGCATGGTATCTCTCTCTCGCAAGGGTTATCAGAGCGAGATAGCTTTCTCTGGTATAGGGTTGCCAGGTCTTAAAACCGGAAAGCCATGCAGAACAGCCAGTTTAGTCGGACTTTTGGGTAAAAATCCGGACACGCTAAAAGGATTTTGTGTCTAAGGTAAAAATTATTAACATTATTTAACTTTTTTGATCTTTTATTATTAAGTCGTCTTCGCTTCTACTGAGATAACAACAAAATTGAATAAATGAATCGGTCTTCTTCATTATTTAATTTTAAACAATATTACCGCGTAAGTGTTTGATAAAATGTAAAACAGCCCGACAGGCCGGATACGCATCAAGAAAAGCCTAACTATGTCCGGCTTTATTCAGACTCCTGGCAACCCTACTCTGGCGCGAAATAGAGGCACGCTTCAAGGTCTTGAAAACGAGTTTCACTAGATTCTTTGAAATGTCCTCTCCTCTCCACTTGTATTATAAAGCTTCTTGTTATCTTAAATCGGACAAAAATAATACAGTAACCGTGTTTAGAAAAAAATATATGGAGAAAATCCAATGAATAGTCTAAAAATACGCGTATGTCTTCTCTTCTTTCTCCTGACTTTTATCCCAATTTATTTGGGGTTAGCCCTCCTAGTGTTTTTGCGCCACACGGTACGGTTGTAGATTGTCTGGTGGGTTAGTCCGCTCGCTAGCATGTCGTTTTTGATGGTTTGAAGCCAGGTTATTGGTGGTCGTCCACGGCGTCTTTTTCCTCCTACTATGTTCACGACGCTTTTAGTTACATGGTCATCACCTCTTCTCATCACATGTCCGTACCAGCGCAAACGGTTTCCACTAAGTGTGTCATGTATTTTTGTGACTTTGAAACTACCCCGGATAGCAGCGTAGCATTTTCATTTCTGTGGTATGAATTTTGTGTTCATCCGTCTTCCTTATCGGCCAGCACTCAGATCCATACAGTAGGGCTGGTGTTACTGCCCTTAAGTTTAATCGGCATACGGCAGTCGCATAGGATGCCAGACAGCGACCTCCATTTCAGCCAGGCTGCCTGGATTCTATTGTGTATGTCTCTCTCTACACAGGCTTTTGGTGCAACAATGGATCTGAGATACTTGAATTCCTCAACCCTATTAAGAAGTCTGTTGTCGACGAATTGGGCATGATAAGACACTAACATTAGCTCCAGAAAAGTTGCAATACATATATTCCGTCTTCTGTCCCTCAACCCTCTCCTCTCCAAGGACTCCTGCCATTCCGTCAGGTCTGCTTGCACTTCTGCCAATGATTCGACTATAAGAACTACATCATCGGCATATGGCAGTGACCATGATGCTGATTTTTGTATATTTGAAGTGGTATAGTCCATTACCAGGTTGAATAGTATAGGGCTTAGGGTCGAGCCCTGATGAACACCCTCTCTGACCTCGAATGCTTTACTTATTCCCGCTGTGCTGACCACTCTTGTAGAAGCATTGTGATACAGATCTTGAAGGCGCTCGATATAATGCTCCGGGACCATTGTGCTCTAAGTGCTTGCCAGATAAGCTCTCGCGGAACTCGGTCGAACGCCTTTTCAAGGTCGATGAAAACCATGTGAAGTTCTTGCCTGCGAGACTTGTACTTTTCCTTAAGTATTTTCACCGAGTGAATTGCGTCTGTGGTGCTCACGACGCTGGTAAATCCGCACTGGTTCGGTGATACATCTTTAGCCTTTTTATGAGGATACTTTCCCAGATCTTAAGGGTATGCGAGGTTAGTTTAATTCCGCTATAATTTCCACAGTCCGCATCATCTCCTTCATTCTTATAGAAAGGTATCAGTTTATTGGTGCTCCACATGTCTGGTACCTTGGTGGTTATAAAAATTTCGTTGAAAAGCTTCGTCAACGATGCTACACCAGTATTTCCCAGTATTTTCCATAGCTCTGCTGGAATCTCGTCTGGTCCCGTGGCTTTCCTACTTTTCATTTTTTGCATAGCAACGTTGACTTCCTCAGGTGAAATTTTATTAACTGGTCCTTCGGTGCGTGGTAGTTCTGTTAGCGGCTCCTGTGGAAACTCCTCGTTGAGAAGTGTTGTGTAGTATTTGTGCCACCTCTTGTTAATTTCTTCGTTTGTGGTCAACAATTTACCAGATGAATCTTTAATATATTTTTTACGTTTTGTATCCTTTGTTTGATTATCCCGAAGTTTTGCTAATTTAAATATATCCGCGTCTGTTTTTGCTTTATCTAATTCTTGGTAAAAAATATCCATGGACAGTACTCTAGTTACTGCAACACATTTCTTAGCTTTCTTCTTCATTATGTTGAAATACGCGCATGTATGTATCTAAAATGTTAATAACATGTTTTAAATCTAATTTATCGTATTTATTTTAGAATGAATACGTACACAAAACCCTGAACACAACTAACTAAACAAATATGGACCGTACCTACTTACATATAGTAAACATTTACAGAGATCCTAATTCACTACGCGTTCATTCCTACTTTTTAAGAGAGATGTGGTTTTTACCCAGCAGTGGTCCCGTTGCGTATATTATGCCATTTTTGCTTTGTGAATATTCGATTTTAACTTGACATTGCTCTGGAATGTTATAATATCTGTTGTCGTTACTAGAAAATCATCATCATCCTGTCAACCTTTAGACGTCCACGGCATAGGTCTCCCAAAAGAAGAGAAATATTTGTAAGCTAATAAATAATAGTAAAAATAATGTATGATTATAATTTTATTGTTTGTAGATAATGTGGGAAAAACGACAATACTTAGTACAATTAGCTGGAGCGTTGCCTCTAGTACTGATGGCAGCCACCAACTGGTACGGAGAAAATAGAGAACAACTGATCGCGCTGTTGAAACTGTGGGAAAAACCTTCGCCGTTGAACGCCATGCATCTGCTGTTACCCTGGTACATACTTTCTAGATATTATAATCCATACTTCCATACTTACTAATATACTTACTAACTTAATATTATAAGTGCGAAAGTAACTCTGTCTGTTACGCTTTCACGATGAAACGGCTGAACCGATTTTGATAAAATTTATAATGAAAATAGTTTGAGCTCTGGGACATAGGCTACCGTTTTATCCGCAACTTCCAACAACCAGTAGTTTTTGAATTAAATTGTTAGAAACAAACAAATTATTACTCTTTATTATAATATTAGTTTAGATAAATAAAACATGGTGTTTGTATGTCTGTCCTCTATGCGTTCTTGAACCATTCGTCTGATTGTGATGAAACTTTGATGGGTACTTCTGCGTTGGCCAGCGAAGGCCCAAAAAATGAATACAAAGAAGAAAAAATAGTTAAGTTTTGTATTGTCATTTTACAGTTTCCCGGACAATGCGGTCCGTGAGACCGCGACGCAGTTGATCAACGAGATGTCAGACGACGATCTGTGTCGAGTGATGCCGCAACTCATACAGGCGCTGCGACATGAGACCTATGAGGCCAGTCCTGTTGCTGGTTAGTAGGATGCCAGTTTTTTAAATGAGAGGTATCGCTTTGGTGTACTAACATTGGTCTGGGGGTTTGCTTCTGCAAAGGTTGTGTTCAAGGATAATTATCTGCTTCGGCTTTCAGTTTCTGAAACGTTGCTCATTTTGTAGTGGTTGGCTTAAATTTAAAATTGAGTAAAAAAAAAAATATAAATTATAATATTATGTATGTTAGAATGTTATTTATAAACTGTTCCTTAAGTATGCATTTAGTTTAGTTAAGATGGGCGTCACGATAAATTAGTTTTTATCATTAGCTTTTCTTAGTCTTGTTTACTTCTTTTTGTAATTAATATTCATGCTGTGTACCTATACATATTTAGGAACACAGTTATGACCTGAACTCGAATACTCTTACTACTTTAATACTGTGTTACCTATGCAATGTGTAGTTTGTATTCTGTTTTGTGTTCCTTCAATAAATAAATACATCTCTAGAGATGCCAGTCGCCTTGTAAAAATATAGCCGTTTTCCTTGTAACAAGACATTATGTTGAACAACCTTTAAAAATTGTGGCCAAAAATTATGTTTGAATCTAAGCTTAATTTGGTCTTTCATAGTAGATATGTCTTGTTTCAGAATTAATTTGGTATTTCATACTAGATAAATCTTGTTGCAGAATTATTATTATCCCGCGCTCTCGCCGGGCCTGCGGTCGCACATCGACTGTTCTGGCTGCTAGTCCATTCTTTACCGAACGTTCCTCAAGTAAGTAATAAGCACCATATTCTATTTATTACAGCAATGTGTAGGACACACTATGCTAAATTCTCGAGCCTGCGGTTTTTGTTTAGAATAAGAAATATGTCGCAACGTCAACACGGATGCGTCATCTGTAATGCAAATTAATTATAACTTCGTCTATTATTACTAAATGGAAACGTCAAGTGGCAATACTGAATTGATGCTCGATACAGAAGTAGCAACACTGAAGTGACTGCTGGTATTTTGACATTGTTGATGAACGTGAACGTGACCGTGTTGGATCGTTAGATTTGACTTTGACTTTTGCTCATTTTGATGATGAGGTGTTCCAAGTGCCTCCGTCAAATTTGGGGCCAATAAGGGATGTTATAAGTTTTTCTTTGTGGCAGTGTAACTCACAAACGGCTAAACCGACATTGTTTTAGTTTTTATTTTGTTTGAAGATGACCAGTCATCTTATACCAGTATAATGGTAATCTTTTTAGCAGTTCGATATTACCTCTTTTCATTAATGAATGTCAGCATCTTAATAGTACCTACTACGTATATTAAACTTAAAGAGCCATTAAATATGTTTTAAGTGTAGAGGTTTTCATTAATCCTTTAACCGCCTACGTCGGAGTAATCCGACAAATATTTTTGTGCCCATTAGGCCAGCGTCGTAAATTTTCGACCAAACAGCACAACTCGTTAAGTCTGTTTTTTAATTGAATTACGCTGTATTCTATCAAGAAGATGTTTATAGTTAATAAAGTAATCATTTACAATAGGGTATTTTACTTTATACGAGAAAAAATCTATAAACATGTTATTGAGACAGTTTAGGCATAAAGCAGTCGGAAAATGTAAGTTTTAGTTCATAAAATAACAAAACAATTTTTTAAATACAATTCAAAGTTTTCAGTATTTTTAATCTGTTATAAAACACCGTGAATTAGTAGCGGCCATGTTATTACGCCGTACGGCTGTGTAAACAAAACATTTTCAATTGCCAGTCAACCGATTGGCGTAATATAGGCTTTGTACTTTTATTATTTTCGTAACCAACGTATATTTTTCATTATTACACCTATTACAAAATATACTTTTAATTATTTTTAAATGATATACAATTATCATATTTAATATGAGCTCATTTGATACTAAACGAACTGACGTCATTTACGCTGAGCAATATGGCGTCTAGTAAGAGGCGTTTTCGTCAAACTACGCGTGAAATTTGAAAATTTAAAATTTAGATGCATTTTTATGGCACTTATCGATTGAATAAAAATTTTGTATTTTTTTTGGTGGCATATTAGCACTACAGCATTTCATTGAGACACTTTTAAAAAATGGGTGTAATACCCTATTTAAAACCCTTTTTTCTCATAATAGGGTATTTTACTCTATACGAGAAAAAATCTATAAATATGTTATTGAGACTGTTTAGGCATAAAGCAGTCGGAAAATGTAAGTTTTAGTTCATAAAATAACAAAACAAATTTTTAAATTCAATTCAAAGTTTTCAGTATTTTTAATCTGTTATAAAACACCGTGAAATAGTAGCGGCCATGTTATTACGCCATACGGCTGTGTAAACAACAAATTGTCAACTGTCAGTCAACCGATTGGCGTAATAAAGGTTTTGTACTTTTATTATTTTCGTAACCAACGTAATTTTTTCATTATTACACCTATTACAAAATATGCTTTTAATTATTGTTAAATGATATACAATTATCATATTTAATATGAGCTCATTTGATACAAAACGAACTGGCATCATTTACGCTGAGCAATATGGCGTCCAGTAAGAGGCGTTTTTGTCAAAATACGCGCGAAATTTGAAAATTTAAATTTTTATGGCACTTATCGATTGAATAAAAATTGTGTTTTTTTTCGTGACATATTAGCACTACAGAATTTCATTAAAACACTTTTCAAAAATGGGTATAATACCCTATTAGAAGTCCTAAAAATAATGTCCGAAGTCAGATGAATTGCTTATTTTAATCTCTAGTGCCGGGCGCAGGGGGCGCGCCAACTGATATGAAGTCGGGCGGTTAAAACGTTAAATTGCATTTTTTCCAGGACCCAAACCAAGAGTACCTAGGTATCAGCCTAGAGGAGGCAGCTGCTGAAGCTCACGAGGCCGACGCCGGCATAGCGGCCACGTGGCGGTACAGGCTCCTGCTGCGAGCTCTACTGGCTATCTGCGGCGAGAACTTGCAGAACACTCTTTTGAGACAGCAGCTACTCGTGAGGGTTAGTACTCTCATCTTTTTATCGATACCTATACCCTGTTCACAATAAGATTAGACATTTACAAAAAGTCCCTTCAACCGATTTTGACTTCTATTCCATAGGTTTATGGATGACATTAGAGGCAAAAAAGTGGTTACAATAATAACTATTTACTGCAGTTGCCATTTGTCATGCTACCAACGCAATATAAGTCAAAATCGGTTGAACGGAGTGTAAAAAAGGTTTTTGTAAATGTCTAATCTTATTGTGAACAGGGTATAGTTGAAATTATTATTCTTGTTGTTGTTGTTATTGTTGTTGTCGTTATTACTATTTTTATATTTATTATTATTTTGTTTTTATTATTTATTGTTTATTAGTTAGTTGGTTAGTTACTTAGTTAGTTATTTTTAGTTGATACATTATTATTATTCTTAATTACGTCACGAAAAAATAGGATGACTAGCTTACGTGACCAAAGCGCGTGCGTGTTGTGTGCGTGCTTGTGTGGCTTGTGTGTGTGTATTTTGTATTTAGTCCAATATTTACATTTCCATTCAGTATTTCTATTGAATAACTTTGTTAATCTAGAATTAATCTTACGCTCGCTGCGCATGGCGCGTTATATTAGCAATTAGCTCGCTGACATTGGCGTGCCTAGGGGTCAAGATTAGACAAAAAAACCAGCAAGTCGCTCTAAGACAGCAGCTTTTGAAAATCGTCCATGATGTCCTTATTAGGGCAAGCCGAGCTTTTTGGCTTGTATGAATATCCCGCCACTTAATTTGGCGGGCCTAAAACGATATTGTCTCAACTACCGGCGAGGGTAAACTTGGTTCGACTCGTGTATCACGCGACGGCGGCGTTGCCCATTGCTAGCAAATGTATTTAACTAAACACACGTAGAATTATTAACGCTACTAAAGTCGTAGTAGCTAGGCTGAAATGTTTGTAGTTGATAATGTGACCCGAAAACTCGTAAATATAACCTACCATTTTTGTCTAACCTTGTAGATCGAGACATCGCAGTTTACGTCTTCTTGAACTACAAAATTGCTCCTACCTACTATAGTCTGCGCGCAAGTGCTAGTCACCGCAGGTGTGTGGTGGCGTGATGCGAGAGCTCACTGATACATGTACTTGTGACAACTGTCACCCCTCCCGCACCGCTCACTTACCTCAGGCGGTGACTAGCACTTGCGCGAGCACTATAGTTTAAAGTCAATAAGACTGCACACTTATACACCAAAGTAAAATAATACCATGCACTCATGTTCCACGTACTATAACATAATAATGTTCTTACAGACACTATCCGAAGTAGCCCAAGCAGTGAAAGACGCAAAAGATACGAATCGACAGCGAGCCCTGACCGCGGGCAGTGACAAGCTGGCCACCATACTTCGTCAGCAGCCCGCCGCCTTACCGCTCGCTCTGCACAAATATGTACACGATGTTGATGTCAAGTGAGTGCTAAGGGTTTATTCCTAACTAGCGACCCGGCCCAGCTAAGCACGGGTGCAATTTTTTTTAACCGACTTAAAAAAAGGAGTATGTTATCAGTTCGACATGTTTGTATGTATGTATGTATGTTTGGCCGCGATTATCTCCCGTTTGGCTGAACCGATTTTGATGCGGTTTTCAGAAAAGTGTTTGTTACATTCTGGAAAAAGTTTTAGTATACAACAAACAGAAATTTATTCAGCGCTTTTTGAAAAAAACAACAAAAACCGAGAAGACGTTTTCGTTTCCTCCATCTTTCCATCTTTGGAGGACTTTAAATATTTGTTTTAACTGTGTTGCCGTTCCTTAATAGATTTGGGTGTTAACGAGGCACTAAAAAGTGTAAAATATGTGGCAATACAATACAACAAACAGAACAAAACCACCGACTTCCAAAACTTAAGTCATGTGTGTTCTGTGCTAAAGTTATTTATCACCTTTTAGTTTTTTTTTAAGGCGGTTCTCTTTTTTCAAAAAAGTTTTTATTTCATGTCCGAAGTTTTCTTTGATACAAACCTTGCCCTGGCAATACCTAACACAACAAAAAAAGAATTATCCAATTTGGTGCAGTCAATCGGAAGTTATAGTTATGCACGTTGTTTTATACTATGAAAGGATGCGTTGGTTTGGCTAATATTCTAAAGAACTAATTAAAACAAAAGGCCAATTCCCGTTAATAAAAACGATCATAATCTAGTCACAAGATCATCATTCTCAGCGTCTTTAGAGCCTTAAGCCAAAAATTTATGAAATTGGAGTACCAAGTGTTCTGGTTTACTAATAAGCCGTTTTCGATCTAGGTCATGTATGTACTTCGCCTCGAACACGCTGCCACTCAAGATAAACTTCATCGGCAGTGACAACGCTATCATTCCTGCTATGTTCAAGGTAAGAAAAATAAAATACGCTTTTCTTGTACTTACGGTCTTTGAAAGAAGTTTTAAAGCTTTCTGCAGTCACTTTGCAGAGATTATAATATTATTTCTGTTAGTTGCTTGATTAAAAACCAGTAAGAAAGTGATATTTTAGTGGCTTAATTCGTTTCAACTTTGAAGTTGAATCCTAAAAAATACACTGTGCTCCGATTTCGAAGGCTTACTTTACATTAAATCATCTAGTAGATTCATGGCCAAATAGTCAAACGCTACTCAATTTTAAGATGCCGTTAAGTCTCGTGCTTTTTCTATCAGTTTTGTCAAAGTGACTGTGACAGTACGAAACTTAACGGCATCTTAATATTGAGTACTGTTTGAGTATTTGGCCTTCATTGACTACACAATAAATCGTCGTTGGGACTGCAATATCGCGTAACTAACATTTTTAAATACCGCATATTTCGACCTTATGTTAAATCAGCGAAAGTGTACTTTTGCGGTATTTAAAAATGTTAGTTACACGGAATTGCAGTCCCAACGACGTAATCTTTTTTTTTGTACAACATTTTCTCTATAACTGTTTCTACTAGGTGGGCGATGATTTGCGCCAAGACGCATTAGTTTTGCAAGTAATCAAAGTTATGGACAGTTTATGGTTGAGAGCTGGCTTAGATCTGCGAATAGTCACTTTCCAAGCTCTACCTACTAGCGACAAGAGAGGTAATTATTGATTTATAACTTTTGTAAACTCATATTTTATTGTTATCATTGGGTAACGATCACTCATTCAAAACTTCATAGTTGTGTGATCTGTATACATTTTGTTGGCAATAACTGGTTGACCTTGCTTTTGACCACAAAGAATGCATGCGAAGCCGCTCCGTGAAACTAAATATTGATTCTGCATACGTATTTACTTTAGATGTTTGCGTGTTACCGCATGCAGGCACTCTAGCACGAACGCTCTAACGTAAAAGTACTCGATGCCAGTAGATTTTGACATTTTGGTTTAATTTTGTACGGCAAGCGCAATCACTACCCATTCATGTGAATAAAGCCTACAAACGTAAATAAATATGTGGGAAAGAGGTGTTTGCAATTTGAAAATATTGTACACATTTTTTTTAAAAGAGTAAGTATGGAGTTTCTTGCCCATTCTTCTCCATACGAAACTACCTTTTGGAATGGGCAACTAGACGTTGACTTTGACTTTGAAAATCGACAGCATTTGCGTTACTTTTTCTCATCGCACTCGTGCTAAGCTCTCAGAAGTCTCGCACATTTGAGTTACGAAAACCTTTACTATGCTTAGAATCGTGGTGCAGTACGATTCATCTGCTCTGAATACGAGGCGATTCGAGTGGCTGCGCAGTAAAAAAATCACACGTCAGCGGGTAGGTTAGGGGGTATTGCGCAGTCTGTGGCGCACTTCACAGCGATGCAAATGACGATTTCATAAAACTGATTAACGTTTTCTCATATGTATAATTATGTAAGTACATGATTATTATACAGCAACATTTTTGTATTTTCAGGTATGATCGAAATAGTCTCCGAAGCAGAAACGCTCCGTGCTATACAAACTGAATGGGGCCTCACAGGTTCCTTCAAGGATAAGCCCATAGCAGAATGGTTGGCGAAACACAACCCCTCTGAACTTGAATATCAAAGAGCGAGAGATAATTTTACAGGTCAGTTTAAGAGTTTGGCATTTTTGTATTCGATCTTTATTTAAAACCTCCACCACCTCCCATGACCCCACCGACTTCAAGTCGTATGGGCCGAAGCTCAGGAGACGGTGTACGGTTTAAAAGGGCAGTGAGGAGTTAGGACCACAACATAGTCATGGTGAGCCTTAACTAGAAAAATTATTTATTTTAATATTATTTTTTATTTGCTCGCAACCGGATTTTTATTTGAACGCCGGATTCACTAGAATTTTCTTAAGAATCCCTTTTTTTATTGTAAAATATTGCATAAGCGCTCAGTTTTCTATTATCACAAAAAAAAAACAAATCGTAAAAAAACAAACTGTTGTTACTCTACGCTTAAACTCAATATGACAATATAGTCATTATGTTACCTAATATCTTATCCGTAGAATAAAGTTGCAATTTGGCAGTTTTTGTATAAAAAAGCTGTCAAAGATTCGCAGGATAAAACTAGTATAGAAGTATGGTCGAATTTGCCCTAAACTGGCTAAAAACTAAACTAGTTTTCATCCAGCTACCCCCAAAATTCCAGACTGCATCAAAATATCAAAAATATGTTTTTCTTTGCTTCATGCAGCTTCATGCGCCGGCTACAGTGTAGCGACTTATCTGCTGGGTATCTGCGACCGTCACAACGACAACATTATGTTGAAGACTTCCGGACACCTGTTCCATATAGACTTTGGCAAATTCCTCGGAGACGCGCAGATGTTTGGAAACTTTAAGAGGTATAATGAATTGTCCCGATCTCGTATATTTCTTGTTTCATGTTTGTTTTTAACGCCCTTTTAAACCAAGATGACTAGCTCGAGTCATTGACTGCCGAGCTAAAAATGTTGAAGGTAAAACCTCCACTATAGCTTGGCAAATTCGTACGTGACACTCGCATGATCCACGCGGGTGGCGGGACACATTATTACTACAGCGACGGCGCCCGACTAACGTCGCGTGACCTCCGCTGCCTTACGCCCCTCTTCGCCGCGCGCGGACCATGAGAGTGTCACGTACGAATTTGCCAAGCTATAGTGGAGGTTTTACCTTCAACATTTTTAGCTTGGCAGTCAATGACTTGAGCTAGTCAAGTCGGTCACACGGTGTCCCCATGGCGTTCAACGTGTTAATGTTTTCTTAAGGTTTAATTTGTAATAGATTATTTTTGTGAGTCTTTGAAAGGCCAATATACATCGTTTAAAAGGTTCTTTTGGTAAAAAAAAAACTGTTAAAAAGTTAATATAAACTAGCACGTTTATTGCATTCCCCAATGTTTATAAGGTTGAGGCACGAAGCCTTCCTTTTCCGTATTTTTGCCAAAATTGAACACCGATAGACTAAAATGTCAGACTTCATATTTTTTGAACAGAGACCGAGCACCATTCGTACTGACCCACGACATGGTGTACGTGATCAACGGCGGAGAGAGACCCACGCAGCGCTTCCAGCACTTTGTGGAGCTGTGCTGCATGGCCTTCAACGTTGTTAGAGCGCATCACGACCATATACTTGACTTGTTCGCATTGGTAAGTAATGATTTACCGCTGTTAGCCATAGTAAAATATTTAAGTATTACAATTAAATAATATCAGGTAATTAAACATGTTTAAGGGAAGTCTTCGCTTAAACATGCTAGGTTCAAATCAAATCAAATCAAATGTCTTTATTGCATTCATGTGTGTGTACATATAGTTGTTATAATAGTGTTAGTTCCAACATGAAACCCGGTTAGGGCACGGCAACATAATAATAATTTAACACAAAATTTTTTACATGATACAAATTTTAACATAGCTAATCATAATTTTAGCATAATAATGACGTTGAGATAATAATAATTGTAACATAATTATAATTTTAACATATAACTTCAATGTAATATTTTTTTCCAATTATAATAATAACGATTAACAATAATTTAATAATAATAATAATAATTTAATGTTATGATTTTAATTTTATTTTATTAATTATAATTTTGATTTCCAATTTTAAATGTACGTTTTAAATGTGATTTATGAGGTTATGAGGCCTAGGTTACTTCTAGGCAAGCGTGCTCCATCTTAGACCGCATCATCGCTTCCCATCAGGTGAGATAGTGGTCAAACGTATGCCTATCAATAGATTGTGAAATATTCTGGTTTATACAAAAATAATGTACATGTGTGAAGTTAATGTGCATTCATAATTGAAGGATATAATTAATCCCCGGGGGTAAAATTGTAAGGCGCTGTGATTGGATGACGGAATTAGCAACAACCAATCACAGCTCAGCTTACTCGCGCTTGATAATTTTACACTTTTATCATTTAAGATAAAATTTGTTTCGATTAATTAACAGTTTCGTTAATGTTTTAGATTAATTAATGTTTTTTTATCTCTATCAATCCATTGATAAAAACTTTTAATTGTCCCACTATGAGGTAAAGGCCTCTTTTCATACAGGATAAGGCACAAGCATGCGATTATTCCCGATCAGTAACACCTTGTCGTCAACACTCGGGAAACAAAGTTTCATGCGTTCACAGTGTTGACGTACGGGACCTTTTTCCGATTGTTCCAGTTCAGTAACACCCCTGTCGTTAATTCTGTTGACGATTGGGAAAAAGAAAGTTTCTTTCGCTCACTGTTGACGAACGGAACAATTTTTCCCGATCGTACATAGACTTAGTTCAAGAGTCAATGTTGAGAAAGGTGGAGTTCAATAGGGTATTACACCCATTTTTGAAAAGTGTCTCAATGAAATTCTGTAGTGCTAATATGCCACCAAAAAAAAAAACACAAAATTTTGATTCAATCGATAAGTGCCATAAAAATGCACCTAAATTTTAAATTTTCAAATTTCGCGCGTTCTTTGACGAAAACGCCTCTTACTGAACGCCATATTGCTCAGCGTAAATGACGTCAGTTCGTTTTGTATCAAATGAGCTCATATTAAATATGATAATTGTATATCATTAAAAATAATTAAAAGCATATTTTGTAATAGGTGTAATAATGAAAAAATTACGTTGGTTACGAAAATAATAAAAGTACAAAGCCTATATTACGCCAATCGGTTGACTGACAGTTGACAATTTTTTGTTTACACAGCCGTATGGCGTAATAACATGGTCGCTACTATTTCACGGTGTTTTATAACAGATTAAAAATACTGAAAACTTTGAATTGAATTTAAAAAATTGTTTTGTTATTTTATGAACTGAAACTTACATTTTCCGACTTCTTTATGCCTAAACTGTCTCAATAACATATTTATAGATTTTTTCTCGTATAGTGTAAAATACCCTATTAAAGATGAAACAGATTTTTTAAAATGATTAAATTAAATACAACAAAGGCAAAACATTAAATTTAACAAAATAACAAAATATAGTTATTTGTTTTTTACTTTACAATCAGTGAATCAGTAATTATGCAACACTTAAAATCAAATATCTAAATATACTAACACTTTCCCCGCGACTTCGTCCGCGTGAATTTTCTCAAGGATCCCTATTTTTTTAATAATAAGATATAGCATATAGCACTCAGTGATAACCAACGTAATGTTTTAATAATTACTTACATCTATTACAAAATATTATTTTAATTTTTAAATTATATTCAATTATTTTAAATAATATCAGCGCATTTGTTAACCAGCGAACAGACGTCATTTCCGCAGAGCAATATGGCGTCCACTACGAGGCGTTTTCGTCAAACAACGCGCGAAACTTGAAAATTAAAAATGTAGATGTATTTTTATGGCATTAATCGATTGAATAAAATTTTTGTGTTTTATTTTTCGGTGGCATATTAGCACTACAGAATTTAATTGAGACACTTTTCAAAAATGGGTGTAATACCCTATTAGAGCCGTCTCAGCCGCGTAACGGGAAGCAACACAATCCGGCACGATGTCGCGTTCTAGCGCGCCAACGCAACAGGAATGCCGCTATACCCTGTCCATTGAGTTATTGGTTTTTTGACAGCTGCCTTAGAATGAAATTATTCCCGATTACCTTAAGTTAACTTAAAAATGCGTTATAAAATAAACATATAAACTGCCTTATCTTGTTGGATTATCTTATTTATGACCTCTTACAGACATTATACTACAGGTATGCGTATCAGTTTTTACAAAAATCATAAATATTGTTCACTAGTTGCAGCTGTCAAAAAACGATTAAGCCAGTGGACAGAGTGTAATGTAGCCCCAGCATAACAGAATGATGATACTGACTGTTGTGTCAGATGGCGATGTCAGGCGTGACGGGCGTGACGAGCGCGGCCGTGAGCTACGTGCGCGCGGCGCTACTGCCGGCCGCCACCAACGCGGAGGCCGCCGCGGCCTTCGCGCGGCTCATACACTCCTCGCTCAAGAGCAAGTATGTATTGCTTCTGTTCATTTACCATTCCAGATAAAAAAAACTTGAGAGGTGTCAAGGGACACCCGGATGGAACGAAGTTCCTTTCGACAACAATTTACAACAACAACACAACACAACAACAACACTAACAACACACAACAATAACGACAACAATACAACAACAACAATTACAACAATAATAACAACAACAACAAAAATAACACAAACGACACAATAACAAACAACAATAACAATACACAACAACAACACAACAAACAACAACAATATGTTATTGTTGTTGTTGATGCTGTTGTTGTTGTTTATTATTATTTAATATTATTTTCTTATTATTATTAATATTATTTTCTTATTATTATTTACAATTTATTTACTGGCTTGCTTTCTATGAGAGAGAGAGACAGAGAAACACGCGCACACCGCACGGCTTACAACTATAGCAAAAAGTGTCGTTACATTTTTTCCGTCTAGCCCTCTTTCGCAACGCGCGATAAGGAACTACGTTCCAAAAAAATAGTAATCTTTGTGGCGACATCTATCGCGCTATATGCGAACTACAACTGACGTATTCTTAACTCATTAGCGTATACACAGTAGAAGGGAGTAAGGCTGCGTTGCCATCAGGGATATGCGAGGATGCGTAGCGAGGGATGTGTGTGATAATGACCAATGACTTCGTTTCATTGTCATTAAGCTAGCGCTGCAATTGGTTAGTTTCATCACACATTCCCCGCTACGCATCCTTGCACATCCTTGGTGGAAACGCAGCCTTAGTCCCTACAACGCACCTGAGGCTAGCCGCATGTAAACTTTTATATGAAACCGCATGATATCAACGCAATGATTTCGACCGCTCCGGTTGTCTTGGAGCTGTGGCAAGCCGCACATCTATTGTTATGAATTTATAATTGCTGTCACATAAGACCTACAATATAATGAAAAAGAAATGCTTGTAATTGACGATGACATGCGACAGACCGTAATAGAACCGAGACGATACGGTTAGCCGGAATACGGCATGCTGCGGGCAGCCGCAAGTGCTTTGTAGGTCTAAGTGACACAAACATTGTAGACCCCCTATAGCTTTATCATACTTATATCAAAGGTAATAAAAAAAAAACTGTCATACATTTTATTATGATGTATGTAACAGCAGATTTATTTTAGTAACCGACTAAAAATTTTCGGTCACGTCACGAATTCACGATGCTGTCCACCGTGTAAATAGAAACCCGTCAACAACAGTCGAGCAGTAGCCCACCAGACACAATATCCGTCTGGTCGGAATATGCTCCCTTTTCAATGGAGGATAACGAACTTTCCACCATGTTCCTGATACCCCTAAACATTTTTCAGAAATCTAGTAAAAATAACTGCCAAATAAAATGAGTTACGTGTCCTGAGAATTTATTATCGAGTTTACTATATAGACAAGTCATACAATATTGCTACAACATAAAATAACATTTGTTCAGGTTCACACCAATAAACTTCTTCCTGCACAACTTGGCCCAACTGCGCGCGAGTGGTGATCAAAGCAACAATACTTCCGAACTACTGTCATTTATGCCACGGACATACACGTAAGTAAAAAGCTAAATTAAGTAATAGTTAATTATTATCCGTTCAATCTTTTTAGCAGCGGTAAAAATATGTGTAATTTAAAATTACAATTACATACATGTGCAGCAAGGTTTCTATAGCGATGTTATTCTTAACTTTTTCAATGTTTGAGTACATTATGAACCCTCAAGCCAAAGTCCATGAATTTGTGGAAAATAACTGATTTTCAGACGTCTTTACCGAATTCGTTTCTCAAAAAAGTTTGTTTTATTACATATATACCTACATATACACCACAAGACACCTGTGTGTTCGAAATATCTAGAGGAACATGTTAAAACGCCATAATATCTGTTTATTGTTACGTAACTCCCAGGAGCCACATCACGTGCGTTACAGAAGGCGAAAGCAGTGAAAGAACAATGGGCAATTTTGTATGGACCCCGTACCCATCTTGTAGCAAGTTGAAATTGGTACCATTCGAAAGGTCTTTGAAAATCCTTAAGTACTGGTCTTAATAATAATAATATGTGGGGACATTTTCACACACAGCCATCTGACCCCAAACTAGGGAGACCCTGTACTATGGGTGTCAGACAGCTGATATACATACACAAATACATTTTTTTTTTTGTAAATATACATATATAGATAAACAACACCCAGACACAAGGCAAACACAAGTGCTCATCACACAAATATTTACCCTGGGCGGGAATCGAACCCGCAACACGCTGCGCAGCAGTCGATCGCGCAGCCACTGCGCCAACCGTGTCGTCAAAACGTCTTCTACACGTAATACACAATACACGGCGTTCAGCTTCCATTTCTTCGAAGCAAATACTGAAGTCCGTTGTGAAAGCTGAGGTTGTAGATAATAGTACGAATAAAATAAACTAAGATATGCGGACACGCTCAAAAACAGTTCCAAGCAGGAACTGACTAATTACGACACACCAACGCTAGCGCAAAATAGTTCGAAGTACCCAGCTAATGAATAAAATCGCACAAAACGTCGAATGTGTGTGGGTCGATTTAACTAAGAATTTTCGCCATTTTCAACTTTGAATATCTTTTTTCCCCTGCAAGCTACAAAGTTACCCCCGTACAACAAATATATATATTTTCAAAGACCTTTCGAATGATACCAATTTCAACTTGCTACAAGGTGGGTACGTTTTGTTCCATGTTCTTTACTTACATTTTTTGCAATTTACAGCTTAGCATGGGGTAAGTTACTAAATTTGACGCAACGGTTACGAAAATGTATTTACAGAATTATGTAATTGCAATCGTCAACCTTCCAAGTTGGAGTGGGTGATACGGTTGGAGTGGGTGATACAGATGGCGCAGTGGAGGGATTGTCTGCTGCGCTGCGTGATGCGGGTTCGATTCCCGAACGGAAAAAATATTTGTATGGCCTACTGATGTTGATCCGGGCCGGGTTATTTGTGTATCTGAGTATGTTTTTAAACGCATCCATGATACAGGAGGTGTTTTTAGTGCTTGGCAACGTTTTTAGAAAGAAAAAAAATCCCGTAAATGTGCCTATTGAATGGAGATATGACGTTTGCGGTCAATTTTAACTGAGAAAGTGATATTGATTATAATTCTGTAAATACATATTCGTTATCGTCGTATAGTTAGCTGCAAATTGTAAAAAACGCAAACAATTTTGAATTCCGCAAGAAACCTGAGCGCATCGGCATCTTCCTTAAAAGTCAATAAAAAAATACTTCTTCTCTCCACAGCATGGCACAAGAAGGCCGCTTAGTAAGCGTAGAATGCCTCGGCTTCGAGAAGCGCTACGACCCTGAAAAGCACTACGTATACGCACTACGCATCTTCAGACAAGGACAGACTACGCCGTTCGTGCTGTACCGTTCTTACAAGCACTTCACCGAGCTATACCAGAAGATTTGTCTGCACTTTCCCTTGGCCAAAATTCATAGGTAAGGGAATAATAATTAAGATTTCTTCTGACTGAGTATAGGTCACAGCGGTCAATCTCAACGAAGATAGCCAAAATCACAGATACACCCTTCTTTGGGCGGCAGTCTTATACGACCGGAAAAAACTTTGCACAAAACCCAGTTAGTAAAAAGGCAACCGTTTATAATTTCGTCTCCATCCTTATTCCAGGCTGCTACTGTAAATTGCTTTTTTTTATATTTTTATAGGCTTGCGTTTGACCGCAACTCACCTGGTCTTATGTGATGCCTAGTATAAACCGGTTCACTCGTCTCTTTAGGATACCCAGATTATATGTATCGGGGAATAGAGAGGCGGGCAGTGAATTCCACAGGCTGGCAGTTCGCACAATAAATGTGGAAGCAAAGCGTTTGGTTTGAGGCCGTGGAACTAACCGACAAACCTAATAACTTTTTAAACCTGTCTCAAACCAACTTGTCGGAGTACGAACTCGAGATTTCATGAAACATAGCCTTATAAACTGACCAAAGACAAGATACCAGCGAAGCTGTCAAAATAAAGTAAGCACACCAACTTCATACCAATTACTGGCGATCGTAGCGAGCAAGCCCATTATCGTTGGTATCGGGGCTTTAGATTTTTTTGCCTGTAAGTTAAATTTTACATAATTATCGTTCTTTTTATCGTGTCGATATAATTATCGATAAGGTGTAATTATCATAATTGTAACGATTACTAATTAATACTGCCACTAGCCTTAGAATACAAAATTTCGCAGCGGGCTGTGGTTGCATCATTATAAATAAATTAGAGACATTAGGTACCTTCCAAATAACGGTATCTCTTTTTAACAAGCAGTTTCTGACGCTTAGTGATTTAGAATCATGTACTAAATGTTTGGTGTATTGAGGTCGACCTCCAGTCTAACTACAGATCAGCCTATTGCCGTCCACTGCTGAACGTAGGCTTCTCCCAGAGATCGCCAACCAACCCGGTCTTGCGCAGCCCGCATCAATCCGCTGCCAGCCACCTTCTTTAAACCGTCGGTCCATCGAGCCGCAGGGCGTCCCACACTACGCTTGCCCAAACGCGATCTCCTCTCTAGAGATGTCTGCTCCATCTACCTCCTGTCCGTCCAGTCTAAGTCTTTTGTATAGTGCGACTGCCTATCTGTCCTACACAGCTCAGAGTTACTGGGTACTACGATACTCCTTGGTAAGGGTTCCTGCCAGAATTATGAACTCTGACTATTCGTAACGGCTATCACAGATCTACGAATGCGGGTCGGGACAAATGGCTGCGGAGATAGTGAGAACTATTACCAAAATTACGAAAATGTTACTGGAATGATACATGGGTTGAATGTACCAACCTAACGATCGGCCTTGTTAAAAAAAAACCTTCAGCTTGCTCACAAGCGCATCACATTACCTAATTTCCTATCCCTACCAATTCTCGTTACATAAATCATGTTGAAGATTAGATTAAAGTAATTATTATCAGTACAATCACCGATTAGTTTCAAAACAAAACTTTAAAATCGCTTGGGTTTTACATGCAATTCATTTTATTGATAAATATGTCGTATCATATTTGAACATGGTCTGACATATTCAAGATCCAGAAAATAGTTTTTTTGTTTTTTCTTTATATATTTTAAATTGTAATTTAGAGTTTTTACTATTCAGGAACGTTCTAAACGTTACATCATTTATCATCCTCATAGACTCTACTTCTGTCTCTATGACCTCTATTAACACTATAACATAGACGAACAAGACTTAGAATACAAGCAATACCAATATATAAAAATATAAATTTATTTCTTCATAAACATTATTCAACAACACATAACATACTTAGAAATATCATTATTCAAACATATCAACAACTCATAACATACTTTGAAATATCATAAACAAAAGTTTGACTCACTTTATAACACGTCAAGCTTCACTATTTTCTGTGTTTTCTGCGCCCACTTTATAGTTCAAATCCATAACTGTTTGCTTAGTTGCTGGCGTAGTTGCTGGCGTAGTTGCTGCAGTTGCTGGACGATTTATATTTTCTCTATGTTTGGAAACCATGTCCCAACTGCCCGTGTCGACAGGCTTTGTATAAGTCACATTGCCACTGCTATCTTTCTCTCCTTCTGGTTTTGAAGCAGAGTAAGGCGGTGGCCCGCTAGACTTACTTATAGAACTTTCTAAAGTGTTTGTTGAATGTGGAATTTGTCCAGAACCGTGTGCTAAAGGATTTGATGTACTCGTACTAGCTTGTGCTAAAGGATTCCCGACAGGACGCTGTGGGGCCTGCTTTTTCTTCTTCGCTAACTGGGCCTCTTTCTTCTCCCTCTCTTTCCTTAACTTTTCCAGTTGCATTTGTTCTTTCTCCTTCTTTTTCTGCTCTACCTGTCTCTGCTTTTCTAATTTCTTTTGTTCTTCTAACTTTTGCTTTTCTAACTTCTTTTGTTCTTCAAGTCTCTGTCTGTCTACTCGTATTTGTGCGTCTAGTTTTCTCTCCGGACGTATGGGTATTTCTTGGGGTCTATTATTACGTTCTAATTCAGCTCCCCGGGGGTCTTGTGAGACCCCTGGGTTCTCTGGTCGTAAGTTTGGTGGGAGGTTTTTGTTTTTAATTAAGTCACTGGTGCTTTTCGCTTGTCGTAGAGGTTTTATTGGCTGCCCTGTGCTTGTGGATGGCATGTTGTACTGAGTGTTGGTTGTCGACTTCCTCTGTGGGTCAGAGTAGTATCCTGAAAATTGAAAAGATTATGGTAAATGTGAGTGGTGCAACGCAAATCCAGGGCCTTTAATATTTTTCCGGTGGAATAAGTATAAAGATGTTATGACTTATATAAGCCATTGGTGAATTAATCAGATCTACCAATCATAACAGAACAGTTTAAGTTGGAAAGTCATTTCAAAAGCAGTAAATAAACATAGTTACCAAAGAATTCATCTCTGTTAGTCCTGTAAGCTCCCGTGATGGACACCATCGAGCCAATATCTTCTTTATCCTTTCTCGACTTCCGCCTGGTTCCATTGAAGAAGTCGAGGGAACGTTTGAACCCGAACATTACACTGACGCACGATACACAACAGAAGAACGCTAGGGTTGCTATGTAACTCACTGTGTTGTCAACTGAAAGAATTTTGAAAATTTACTGTAGATAGATAAGGTTGTATTACTATTAGATATGACACTGAATCATAATGCCTGCCTGGGTTTTTTATGTTGAGATTATTACAGATACACTGTATATTATAAGGAAACAATTATAAAATTGTTACTTACGCGTTTCAGTGTTTCTAATAACAGTTTTATAATTTAAAACAAACACAAATTCTAAATGCAAATAAACAGAGTAAGTGGTGACAACACTCGTTCAGCCATTACTGTTTAAATCAATACGTTTGTGTTACTAGATAAGATAAGGTGAGAGCCTCGAATAATGACTGTAATCTAATCAGACTCAAATTATTCTATGTAATCAAGTGTCCGGATATGGAGGTACGATGGTTTTAAGATCGCTTTATGATTATTGTCGTTTCTATTTGTTTTATGGTTTTCAGCCTTTGATGTAGTTGTGGGAAACGTTAGAATATTCTTTTTGACGATGTCAATTTTTTTTACAAATGGCTTTATATGGCATTTGTCGTTACACAGCATGCATGAAAATATAAAAATTAAAGCTCAATTTCATTACAAATTACGGCTCTTTTTTTAAATATTCTGGTAAGATAGTAGATAATATTAGTAGGTAAACATAACTTGTAAAATTCCATTCCATTCAATTTTGAGATTGAGCTCAAAACGGAAAAAGGTATCTACTAAATACTGTTTATCTTCGTATTTAGTTCACTAATGTAAGTTTATTTACGACGTGACATATCAAGGGATTAATTTTGGCTGAACACAAAATAATCGATATTGCTAACGTCAGACAAAAATACCGTGTATTTAGGTACACAGATAAATACATAACACTTCATGTCTTTTGTTATTTTCCTTTAAAACATTACTCATACGTTTGATTGGTATATCTTTTCTATGTTGATATGTTTGACACTTGATAAATGGAGGCCAGGAAGTTGTTATCGAGTTTTAAAAGGCTTTAGGTGAATACATTCCTAATACATTACGTTTATAAAGGTAAAGGAATAATTCTCTTTATTCCAGTTGTTTCTATGTACAATAATATATTTTCTATTGCGTGGTGTGGTACCGGTCGCGAATAGTACCTATGGGTGTCATAGAAGGCGACAGAGGGATATTGACCAGAAGATGGGCAGCAGCGTCATTCAGAGTAAAATAATACCCATTGCGATCGCCAACATGCATCGGCCAACCATGGCGATTACGGCTAAACCCCCCTTGGGGGGAAACCTATACCCAGCATAGGGCGTCTAAAGGTTGACATGATGAGTGTTCATGGTGTGTCTTGCTCGTCCTTCTTCATAGGAATGTACTGTTCGGAACGAGCAACATGATTCAACACTAACTGATGGACTACTTGTCAATTCAAAGGAGGCTGTAAATGCTGTAAATTTGAAATAAATTGTTTGAGTTTGCAAAATCAGAGAAGTTATAGTGCGTCACCATCTCGGCGACAAACCTAAACTGTCTTTTCACACCACCTGCTCGACAATGTCAAATTATATGTCATGCAAGCAAACCTAACCTAAAGTAAGTCATTTAAGACCTGAGGTCTAGCAGGGCAATAATGTTGTACTGAATTTCATTATGACCCGCTGGTCATTAATGTGATTTGAATTTGGAACAAAGTAGAAATCGCATACGAACATTCACCATATCTACCTCAGATTATGAAAGAAAAGGCAGATAGACCGCGCTGACGCTGCACTCAGGAGTTAAGATAAGGATCTTAACTCCCTCGCTCCGCTCAGGAGTTAACGCTAGAATCCTTCGTTTTGCTCGGGATCCAATACGGCGCCCGCTACATAAGACACTACTTTATCCCCTTGATGCATAATCTACTATTATAAGCTTGTAATTTTACTGTTGCCTGAATAATCTATAATATGTAATTTTTATCTTTCCAGTCTTCCATCAGGCCTCTACGTGGGTCGTTCGAACATCCGTCAGGTGGCAGACCGGCGCTTCGGCGACGTACAAGCGTTCCTAACGTCACTGTTCAGTCTAGCCGATGAGATCGCACACTCGGACCTTGTTTATACGTTCTTCCACCCTCTGCTGAGAGACCAGCAGGATGTGGAACCACAGAGGAGGCGAGGTCAGTGTCAACTCTATTGAAAACTTTTTGGAGGGTTTATTTCCTCTTATACTTATGGGCCTTTTGAGCCGATTTATATGTACTTCTGATATTATGTGCCAACGTTCGTGACCGGAACGTGTGAGCGATAGAAGAATTAATTAAATAATATAGAATTTAAAAAAATTGTTGGATATTTACGATTATTCCCGACACCTTGTCGACGACACTGTTGGCGATCGGCAAAAAAAAAAGTTTAATTCGTTCAGTGTCGATAAACGGGACCTTTTTTCGGTAATTCCCGTTCAGTAACCGATTACTTTATTAACCTATTGACCGCCACGTCAAAAAAACAAAAACGTGCCCTCGGCGCCATGCTACGAATTAGGCCTGGTTCACATTAGGTCGAACCGACAAACGTGTCGAATGCATATTGCATATAATATAAGAAACCAGAAGGGGAAAACATTAAAAAAGGACAATTATAAACAACATAAGACTAATTTATTCCAAAATAGACTTATGTTGTTTATAATTGTCCTTTTTTAATGTTTTCCCCTTCTGGTTTCTTATATCAGAAGTGGGATAAGTTGTACTATGTATTTCAATAGAGCCGTTCACATTAGGGCGACCCGATAAAACTAACGGAGACGACCCATTTACCGAACGTTCAGCCACGATTGCTGTCGGATCGGTCATAATATTGGCGTACTGGCAAGTACCTATAGCGCCGTTCACATTTGCCGGCGCAGCTACTCGCCCTCCACCCTTCCACCAGCCGTTCCTCGCTCTCGGCACTCTCGTGAGCAGTTTCGTTGGCGTGTATGCAGGGAAGACGCATTTAAACATGGAGGGCGAAATGAATATAGAAGTTAATTTATATCGTCGTCATCCAACGTATAGAAAAGCAAACTCACAACTGCTTTGTGTTCACATTAGGTCGGATCGGCAGCTTCTAGTCAGTCGGTAAAACTGTCGGTCCGACCTAATGTGAACCAGGCCTAACTACTCTATGGAAGAACGTTTCTAAACGTAATACCATAGAGTAGTAATTCGTCTATCATACCTGTCATGTAGTCATGACCGTGGCGTGCTGCGCACATTTTGGTTTGTCATATGTACTATAGCGGTCCTTTTCCGCCTGCTCAGTTAAAATTTTTTTCCCTTGGCGCCTGCGAAGTCAACGGGGCGGGGTAGAGAGCGCTTCCATCTTTTGAGTGCAAGCAAAAATGAACTTAGTGGTGGTCAGGCGGTGTGTCCACGATAGTACATGACTGTGGCGGTCACAAGGTTAAAGGCACTACTGATGGAAGCAGTTTTTTCCTTTGAAACCTGACATAATTATATTTTGTTATTCATGATAATACTCCTATTTTTTTAAAGACATGTTGATAAGTAACGGAGTAGCTCGTGGCTAAGTAAAAGCCGTAGGTACAGATCGATCGGTCAAAGGTTAAGTCGGTCTGTGGATGGGTGACCATCCATTACATACCGAGTTCCATCCGTCCCTCGGAAAGCACGTAAAGTCGTTGGTCGCGGCTGTCATCCATAGATCTTTGGCAGTTGCTAAGGGTAGTCAGAAGCCTGAAAGTCTGACAACCAGTCTTACCAAAGGGGTGTCGTGTTATCCAGTAACTGAGTTGTGGAGGTCCGATAGGCAGTCGCTTCATGTAAAACACTGGTATTCAGCTGCATCCGGTTAGACTGGAAGCCGACCCTAACACAGTTGGGAAAAGGCTAGGCAGATGATGATATCTTATTTATTATTTAATCATTGTACTAGTTTTAGAATAAATTAACTGTTTTTTGCCCCAAATAAATAACAAAAAAATGATGTTGATAAGATACAACCTTACTAACCAACTTAAAACAGTACATATTTTTAACTGGTACAACCTTATCAACATTTAAAATATACCTTACTAGCGACCCGGCCCGGCTTTGCATGGGCCTATAGCCTTCCTCGATAAATATACTATCTAATACAAAAAGATTTTTTCAATTCGAACCAAGTAGATCCTGAGATTAGCGCGTTCAACCAAACAAACAAACAAACTCTTCAGCTTTATAATATTTTTATACCTTATTGACGATGTAATATTTATATTTACAGGTGAAACAGCAGAGCCTGAGAACAGCGGTTCGGGATCACTGAAGCTATCGGTGCAGTACGCGAGCGGAGTGCTGTCAGTGTTGATACTGCACGCGCAGTCGCTCGCCTTGACACCGCAAGGCCTGCCTCCCAACCCTTATGTTAAGGTAAAATAACACCTATTTATATACCTATACAGCGTAATGTCGTGATGGCCCAGTGGTAAAGTTTGCCAATTCATTGATAGCTTGTTCGACCGTACTTGCTAAGTTTCTTGTGGACATCACTGAAAAAAGGAAAAACATCGAAATCTGTACTTATAATAATAATTCATTTATTTCAGGCTGCATATGCCCATAGATAAATACCTTAACCTAAACATACATATTTTATCTAACTTGTGTTAATAGGGACGACTTAAGACTATGTTAGTAGCACTTCACTAAATGACACTTATGATTAATATAAGTCAATCGCCAATCCGCCTTTTGCAAGCGGTGTAATCAATGCTCGTGCCTTCTCTGTATGAAAAAGTGGCATTTGTCTATCAGTGACCTCAGTAGGACAATAATAAACGAAAAGAAGAAAAAAAGACCGCTTCTTTACTAACCAGTGCGTGGCAGTACCAATAGAATTTTGAAGGGCCTAGCTGAGCAGATGGATGGCATTTTGTCGAGATGCGGAACAGACGCGACGCCCGAGCGACCGACACGACGAGTCGCGCGATACTAGTCGCGGACGCGTAGGATACCAGTAGCGTAGGCATACTAGCTGAGCCATTTTGTAAATGTATTTGTCTTTTGGCTGTGGTTCTAGATTAAGTTACTATTCTGTAGAAGTTTTTATATTATAGATTGAGAACAACGGATTAACTCACTGTGTTGTCGGGTTCGTCCAACTAGTTTCGATGGCATACGACCACCTTTTTTTTTTCTTTTTTTTTTGTTCTCAATCTATAATGTGTAACAATACTCACGTTTCGTTTAATGAAAAAATAGATAAAGTTTTTGTTTTCTACTAACAATTAAACCTATGTAGTCAAACTAAATAAACAAATTAATACTATTAAGAATACGCTGGTATCATTATATCAATTTATTTAATTTAATTCGGTTTGTTCTTCTCTTTCTACAGGTGTACTTAATACCTGACCCAACGAAAGAAACAAAACGAAAAACGCGCGTCCTGAAACGAAACTCGCATCCTTCATTCATGGAAATGTTAGAGTACCGACTACCAATGGATGTAGTCGTCAACAGAAGTCTTCAAGCAACGGTATGGAACTATGACTCGCTACAGGAAAACCAGTTTCTAGGCGGCGTTGTCATTCCGCTTAACACGTTGCCGCTTCGACAGGAGACCGTCGCGTGGTACCCATTAGAGTATATACCTCGGTAGCTAGTGCTTTCCCGCTCCACGCTTTGGAGCATTGAGTTCCCCATATTGTGATAGGTCAATTGAGCCAATTATGTGACGTCATTTGAAGTTAGAACACACTGAATGCAGCTACATGTGACTTCAGTTTAATCTAATGTTAACACAACTTCATATCGAACTTTGTTACTGTAATACTTGTACTGTAGCTGCATTTCGTGTTATTCAGCCATTTTAGTTGTTCCAAATCACGAGTGAGGGTTAATAATTCTTATGAACATAGATGTAAGGTTTAAAATGAAATGTCGAGGCTCGGTCGTGATTTGTAACTATTATCGTAAATTTTCTGCGAAAAACACGCTGTGTCTAGTCTACAGCCGATATAATCATGTTCCTTTATAAATTCTTAGTGTTGTATCAAATAATTCATGGAAATGGCGCGGTGTGTTTTTATCTACGAACCAGTGGTGAACTAAAATGGTTTTACTAATTCAAAATAAATATATTATGTCATAATAGAGTGTAAAATCGCACGTCATCATTTATTTTGTATAGTACATCAAAAAAATAAGTATGTGTCCTGGGCGTTCTGTACCATACTTATCAAGTAAGGACATTTTTAATTGAAATTTAATTTAATTTACTCTGCTTACGTCGGCAACTATGTAAAAACCGCTTTATTGTAAAGGATCCACAATGTACTGTATTAAATAACCACAGCTCTCAGTATTCCGTTTTCAGTAAAGTTTCAATTATTTTTCTTCAGTATTCAATGGTACCGTGTCTTCTGAGATATAAGTAATTTGTAAATATCTTTTACTAATACATTTTAGTGCCAAAATGCCTTGTGATGTGAAGCTTCAAAGGTAATGAGACATTGGTCTGAATTGGGTAAGGAAGTTCTACAATTAGCATTATTTCTTGGTACGAAAGAGACGAAAATATATATTTGTATAGTGTTGTCTCTTGCGTCAGAATAATGATAGCCCTAAAACTTAGCAGCTGAATTGTCAAAAATCTTTAGCGTTTAATTGCTTATTGTATTGAAAAGTATAATCAAACAATAAGAAATAACTTCACTTGAGTTTCTGCCAGTAATTAATTATTTAAAACAGGCTCGTTTTGTTATGAGTAGTGGACCCACTACTAATACTAACTACTAATACAGTCGCAGAATGAAAGGGTTGACCAAGACTAAATTTGACTGTAACTAATATTAGAAATGAAAATAACTGTGTTAAAAAATAAAACGTGCTCGCCTACCTTTTTATTCTGCGAGTGTGCGTCAATAAAAATATTTAGGCTTTTAATGTAGTTTGCCTAAACCAGACAAAGACTAGTCTGTTTAATTATTGTAATAAAACACATATCATATTATTGTAGCAAGTATTTAAGCAGCGTATGATGTATCAATTTGCATCGCTGATTTGTTCGACATTAGCGAGTACCGGGTGATGTATGTTATATCAAATCAGATAAATCAGCCAGCCTAGGGCTGAAATTAATATACATGCAATAAATGTCATATCCATTTTATAATCATATTCATATACTTAGAAATTCCAATCTATATATCCACATTTTGATACCTAAAACATATTTCAAAATTTTATGTTTCACATATATAATAAATAAATATAAAAGTACGAATGAAATGTGAGGTACAGTCGCGGAATTAAAAGCACCCTATGGGTAATTTTTAGTGGCATCGTGCACGAGACTAGTGTTTTCGAATATATATACTGCCAAAATTATTAATAAAAATTGTTTAAAAATTGCTTAATCTTTTTGTGCTGCGAGTGTTCCTATTTTTTGCATATTGGCAACTATTTTTTATAGTCACATTCCAATAATAAAACCTATTTTTTAGAGTACTTTTAAAACGATTACGTTGCGTTTGGTGCTTGTGCGTCGCCTAAAAATTATTTACGTCAAATATACCGTAAGACACAGATTTTATTTTTATTATTACTATTTTGTATTAACTATGATTTAGAGATCTGAATGGATTGTTACGGTCACTTACTATCGCTTGGTTTCAATGAAATATAATGCTTTACTTTACATTAATATTCATATATCTGTGTTATTTGATTGTTATTCAGAATAGGTTATGTTATATATTTACTATTTATTGGAAATACCTACGTATTTAAGACATATTTTTTACAAGAATGCTATTGATATTATTTTTGTAACCGTAGTTTGATTTGCGCAAAATAATTACTACAGTTAGATTTTTGTTTGTCAGTGTACTTTTTGAATAATGAACTTAACACCAACCAGTTAATTTTAAGGCAATATCAATTAATGTAATTCACGAATTTCATAGTAATATTTATACTGTAATATTAGTATGAATGGCTTCCAAAGTTGCTTGTGCGAAACAAGCTCGTATGAACTAAAGCAGCATATTGTATGTACATAATACCTACGTAGATAGATTTTGTACCGAAGCAGTCTGTCGGCCTAACTGGAACATAATAACTTGTTGTTGTTTATGCGTATTGTGATGAAATTTACAATAAAATTGCTCTTGTATTAGTCTTTTGTTTTATTAAGTACCTCAGTTTTGTTCATACAATGATAACACGACATAATCAGATTCGTAATTGCGTACTTACGCGAATTATTATTAATTTCACAAACATAATAATAGTCAGTCAGTCACTCACTCCTCAGTTATTTATTGTATAAATTGTATTAAATAATTTAGTGTGATGTTATTTACTTCTATGGCAACAAAATTATCGAAATCATTTAGTGTAGTACAGAATTGTATCTGGGTAGTCATCTTTTATTAATTTGCTACGTTTTTATTACAAAATACCCCGACAATAATTATAGTGCGACACTAATTTGACACAGATTTGAAAATGGCGGGTGAGTTTAGCAATAATTGGAGATCAGTACAAACGAAGCCTAAATTGCATTTTGTTTAATGGTTGCAGCACGGCTCCAATCCTTGTTCACTAACTCATTCATCGTCGAACTACATTAACGTTGATCTCATTCATATAATCATATCTTCATCAGGCGCTGGCACCATCAAATAATCATTCACGCCAAACTTGCGCTTCTTCAAACCATTCAATCCCATATAATAGGGTGGTTTAGCATTGGTCGGTAAGTAATACACCCCCGGTTTACTAAAATTAGTTTTCGGTCCAATCGTATTAGTTATTAATGGTCCTTCATAGCAATTGCCAACTCTTGCGTCTGCAACCGAGTCGCACTGAACTGCGACGAATTTGTCGGGGTTGCTGTATGATAGAAGCCAGTAGAACGCTGATCGAACATGGCTGCATAGTTGAAAACAGGGCATTATGAAATCTCCGTTTATTGCTGGTTGGAATTCACCTGGAAATTTTTCAAACGACATAAGGAAAATGGAAAAAGGTAATAATATGAAGCATGCCTATACTCCGTTCACAATAAAATTGGACATTTACACAAACTACACTAACAGCAACTTACCCCCATTAGCATAGAAGTCGACGTGTCCCAGAGGTTCCGCTATGCCGAACCCATCGATATTAGTGTGTAGCACGTCCACATAATGCGCCGCGTCGGCATGCAGGCGGGCTGTGGGCGGCATATTGCGGAAGCACGGACCGGCTGGATCTAAACCTGGATAATATATATAGGTGATTTTGCTGATTTTAGGTAAGTAGTCTTAATTTTCGTTTCAGGAATGCTTCAGAAATAAGCTGAAGCAAAATCAAGCAAAGCACTTACTTCTAATTTCCAAGCAAGAGCGTCGCCAGGACTGGCCAGCTGATGGCCGGGGGGGGGGGGGGGGGCGCAAGTTGATAGATATATGGTGGATAGGAAAAGTATGAATTCTAAATACCTACTGTCAAAGGCACATGAAGCTTTTGGAATCTCTTCAACTGCCGGCCCCTATCTACCCCCCCTTGGCGACGCCCTTGTTTCTTAGCATCGTGTTAACAATGTGCGAAACTGATGGGCCACGGAAACCTAACTTTGAAAAACTCATCATCCGCCTAGCCTTTTTAGTGTTGGGGTTGGCTTCCAGTCTAACCGGATTTAGCAGAATATAAGTGTTTTACATGGAGCGACAGTCTATCTGGCCCCCACAACCTAGTTACTGGGTATTAACCCCGACAACCTAGTTTATTTATTTACTTCATTTACTTATTTGGATCTCCGACAAAGGATACACAATACATGCAATTCAGTGCCTGAAGCAGTTACAAAATGTTTGAGTTACGTGTGCTCCTTCAATTATGGGAGACCACATAACGCACATATAACTAGGTGAATAGAATGTTATTATTTAAGTTACATTAAAAACTAAAAGTTACTGGGTATCACGATAGCCCTTGGAAAGACTGGTTGTCACACTTTCTGGCTTCTGATTTCCGATAACAACTGTGAAAGATCTACGATTGACAGCTGGGATTAACGACTTTAGACTAACGACTGCCTCGTACCTACTGAACACACGGGTATAGCGGTGTTCGCAGTGCAACGATCTCTATAATCTCTGTTATCCACGATCTCAGGAAAATGCTTCTCCATCGACATTTTTTCTTAAGTCGGAAAGATATCAAAAGGAATGATGGTCGATTGTCGCTGTATACTTGAAACTTGGTATGAAAACTTATTGGTTTTTACACGGAACTCAAAAGGACACATCAGATCCTACCTTATCTGATGTGCATATTTTGCTGATTCGCGTTTTTTACTATTCTATTCTCTAGTAAAACATGTACCTAATGGCCGACCACGAGGAGGTGAGTAAGCGAGCAAGAACCAATGTATCTTTTTAAATTTTGTATTAAGTACTTTCTAAGTTTATCTTGGACATCACAAACATCGTTTAAGGAAAAAATCGTGAAAAAACTTCCCTGTATGCCTTGCCCTGCAGTAGGATAATTATATTCTGGTAATTATTATTCTCTGTGCAGCTACCTCATATAAAATCACACAAACCAGTAAGTCTAGCAGGTCGTCGGCCGGTCAGTTGTTTGTAGGTGTCGGAGGCGTAAGACGCGATGTGGGCACCCAGGCTTGCGCCCGAAATCTCTATCCTCCGAGGAGATAATCCTTGGAAGGTCAGGGAAGCCAGGAACTCGCCTAGTAACTCACCCAGCGGTTTCGTGATGCGGGCGGCTCTGGAATGTTGAACACAAGATGTAAATTAGATTTTTTGGCACAAATTCGAGATTGGGATATGAATGTACTGTTATCAACCCCATGCTGATAGCCATCCGAAACTGTTATGATTCCTTACAGTCAACGCTGACAGCAATTGACCTCCAGATTTTGTAATTGATTAATTGTAAATGAACTAAAACGTATTAGTATAAATAATAGAGTTGGGAGTTGAGTGCTAGTTATACCTATCTAATTCCACGCAGAACTAATTATCTTGAAAGCTATTATGAACTCTATATCCTGTGTCAATTCCAAGCAGTTAATTGCGCTCATGAAAACCAAGGAACCAATTTCGTTGAATTACTTAAGGTACCTATGTTAAAGTATAGATTTCGCATAGCGCATGTTTGCAACACCTAAATTAAAAGTACCGAAGGTAAGTTTTTACTTACAACTTTCTCATATCGTGTGAGCCAGGTACCAACTAATTTTTACTGACCTTAACAAATCATGAGAGGTGCGTGCGAGCACACTATGAGCACTTACTTATGTTAGTAAGTACTAAAAACTCCCGTACATCAATGCATAATGATCGGCAACTGCCACTAAATATGCATACCTATCCATATCAGTACAAGTTTCAAGTACCTCAAGACAGCAAATTACGCATTTCCTTTTGCGTGTGCGAGCGGGAGCAAAAAGCAGCGCGCACCGCAGATATTGCGCACCATAATATGCGAACCATAGATAAATATACTATGCGAACGGCCACGAGACACCTACTATCTCACTGTGAGCGGATAATATGCTATTCTCTAACGTTCGTGGCTGTGCTCAACGGCGAACTCGACAATTCACGTAGCGCTAGTGATGCGTCAGCAAAAGTTTATCATCAGCCGAAAGACGGCCACTGCTGAACAAAAGCCTCCCCTATAGGAGAGGGGGGGAGGGGGGTATCCACGCTTGAAGGCGTCTTGGGGATCGCAGTAGAGTTGTTAAGTACACGGAAGCCGCTGGTGCCCGACTTCTGGATTTTCCCGTAGTCGCCTTTTACGACACCCTCGGGATGAAATGGGACGGTGCTCTTCTAGCCCGGACACTCCACAGGGCAAAGGCAAAGAAAGGTAACTGAGAATAGCACCACAGGAACAATCCTTCAGAAACCCCTGTGATGGTATAAGCTGTTATAATAAACAAATAGTAAGTAAATAAATAATACATAAAAAATACAATTTTTGTTCCGTTGTTGTGACATTGTTGGCGATCGATCAAAGAGCTGCATTATAACAGTGATAGGAATAACAGATATAAAAAGGCATTTAACGAACCCGATTGTTCCATAGCACTTCGTCATTAGCATATTATGATCTCATGGGAATGTAAACTTTATTTTAATCCTAGAAAACTTGATTACGGATAAATGACAGCACGGTACCTTTATACGACTTACATCTTTGAATCAGATTTTTCAAGTTATCCCACTAGATACAAATTACGTTTTTCTTATATATTGTTCCTTATATGTATAATCCGTGATATAATATCAAAATTCTAAGAATGTATACAACGCGGTACCAATTGGGTTGATCTCCTTTAGAAATGTGACAACACAACACTATTTTTGTTCTACGTCAGAATCCGTCAGATGGTTAAATGCGAAGGCTGAACTTTGAGGTCGTCAGCTAAATTGTTACCTTGACTGTAGGTAATAGTTTATCTATTTAAATAAATGTTAAATTGTTATCCTCAACACCTCTCAATTTTGGTTTCGGTTTATTTTTATTTTTAATTGATTTATTTTATATTTTCTTTTATTTTTTAGATTATTAAAAAGATTATGATTACTATGTAATTTAGGAAATTATCGGGCTGTGCCTAATTTAAAGTATCAGATAACTATACATAAATTTACCTACAGGATACAGGGTAGGGTAGGGTATCTTTATACCCTATCCTACCCTGTACCCTGTAAATAACTTGAGATTGGCTAATTGCACAATTAAGTGTCTGTTTGTAATGTCAAAGTTACAGCTATAATAAAGATAAGACTAGCAATTTTACAATAAGCAAGTATTTTCGAGAAACTTAAAAAAAAAATCGTTTATTGCTCAAATTAGAATTTTTACATTTTGTGAAAAACTTGACCTCCAAACTAATTAAAACTTGTACTATGGAGGACAAGGCGTTCTCTTATACCCATGAATAAAGATTCTAACAACGAGTAACTGACGAATAATACGATAAACATGCAAGGGTGTGCAGAGTATCTTGTGTGTGAAATTCGGTGAGTAAGTGTAGAGGTGTGTGAGAGTGTGCGTGTGAGTGTGGGTGATGTGCGGTGTGTGTGAGAAATCATGCGACAGTTGATGGGTGTGTGTGTGTGTGTGTGTGTGTAGTGGGTGTCAGTAGAAGCATTTCACTATCTTCACAATTTAGGGTCATTAGCCACCCACTTGTGGCTAGTTTCGTTTTATGTCTGGTAATTTGGAATATATGTATTTTTTTATTAATTTGATTATACAAATGGTTTCCTGTATCGTCGTAGGATCTTTGGGCCAGTTTGGTGTTATGCTTTTTGTGACGGAAGATGTTTGTAACTTTACGTCGTGATGGGATATATTCTATGTGTTTATATATGTGTTTACGTTGTATGATGTGTAAGATAAATAGTTTTCTAACCATAAGGAGCCCACATTCGGAATAGAGATTATCCGTAGGATATCGTCTCGGCTTTGATGTCATGACCTTTATTACTCCTCTCTGTGCTCTTTCAAGCTTCAATATTAGAGTTTTAGCACAGCTACCCCAAGCACAGATACAGTACGTTATTAGGGACTGGCACAAAGAGAAGTACACTAGTTTGAGGGTTTTAATATTAGCACACGTTTTTAACTTCTTAAAGATGAACATGAGTTTTTGGATACGGGTAGTCATGGAGGAGACGTGCGCTTTCCAGCTGAGGACGTTATCAATAAGGACCCCAAGATATTTAACACTATTGCTTCTGGTTAAAGTTGTACAAGTACAATTCTGTGCTTCATTTAGGCAATTATGAGCTTTGAGAATGAATAGGTCGGGATTTGGCAAACTACTACTCTTTAGAGCAAATGGTAAAAATAGAGTTTTAGTTAAGTTTAGTGTCAGTTTATGATCATATAGCCATGCCATGACAAATTTCAGTGCATTCTCAGTGTTAACTTGAGTTTCCACCCAGTTTTTTCCGCTCACCACCAATGCTGCGTCGTCGGCATAGGTGTAGATGTGACAGTTTGGAATCTGCAACCCACAGCGCTCATTGCTATAAATTAAAAATAACATAGGACCCAAAATTTAGCCCTGTGGTATGCCATAGGTGACCTGTGTAGATTCACTCACAACTGAACCTATTTTGATACACTGGGTACGGTCAGTAAGATAGTCTTCATAAATTTTTAGAGATACTCCATGAATTCCAATTTTCTCTAGCTTTAACATTAGGATGGGAACAGAGACAGTGTCAAAGGCCTTAGTCAGGTCCAGGAAGACACCAAGACATTTTTGTTTGTTGTCGAGGTGATCTACGATTGTGGTAGTAAGGTCAAGTACCGCATCCTCAGTCGACATGCCCCGCCTAAATCCATATTGATTGTTTGATAGAATGTTGAATTTATCTAGATATGATACTAGGCGTTTATTAAGGATTTTCTCTAATACTTTAGACAGGCAAGGCAAAACAGAGATGGGCCCGTAGTTATTTACACTATCTCTGTCCCCACACTTGTGAATTGGGTCGATGATTGCTTTTTTGATTTAATTATCCTTGGTATCTTATCCCATCCCCGGATGCACTGTCCTCCTTTAGGTTGGTTATTACAGTGATAACTTTATCTTCATCGACATCAAATGGGGCCATGGAGTTGGAATAGTTGCAAGACGTCGGTTGTATTGGTGCCGTGTTTCTTTGCCTGTCTACAAATTTATCTGCCAGGTTTTTTCCGATGCTAGAAAAGTAATTATTTACGGTATTTACTGAAACGTTGGGGTTATCGGAAATTCGCAAAAGATCTGTTGGCGAAGAACAGGTACGCGTTAAGTTGGTTCTGCTTTTAGCCTTAATATCATCTTTTGGTTTAAGTAGTTCCGATTCTTCAAAATTATTTTTAAGTTTTTTTAGTTCTTTAAGTATTATATTGTTTGGGTTTTTAGTGACGTCCATATGCATTTTATCACGATTTAAAATGCATCGGAGTAAACCGGGTGTTATCCACGGTTTATACGTGATATGTTTACGCGAAGTTTTAACTAAATGCGTGTGCTTAGATATAATGTCAGAGATAGTATCAACCATGAACCAAGGCTTCTGCAGTTTTATGAGCACTTTGATAATTAAATAGAGGTGAAAAATCTGAATCGTTAATGTCATTTATGAAAAAAATAATTTTTGTTACTATAGATGAAAGCAATGAAGTTTTTTTTTAAATTGGCTTCAAAATGTGTACTCAGTTGTAATAAACTCATTTTATAATATAAATAAATAAATACATTTCTTTAATCTTTTGTTTTTATATTGCTTTTGTTTTGTTATATATTTCCCCAATGTTTGCAACATTGGGGAAATATATAACAAAACAGAACACACATTACTTTAGTTTCGGAAGTCGGTGGTAATACAAAACAACAAACAGAACAAAGCCATCGCCACCGGCTTCCGAAACTAAAGTAATGTGTGTTCTGTGCTGAAGTTATTTGTCACTTTTTAGTTTTTGAAGGCGGTTGTTTATTTTTTGAAAAAGTTTTTATTTTCCGCTTTTTAGTATCGTCTTATCATTCGAATCGTGTACAAACCTATTAAAAAACGGCGACACAGTTAAATCAAAGATTGAAGGTCCTCCAAAGATTGAAGAAACAACGTTATTTATGTAATTTTGTTGATTTTTCAGAAAGGGCTGAATCAATTTCGATAAAATTTATATGGGACCATTTCGGCATAAACCCCTTTCGAACAAAACAAGAATATTGTAAATTCGTCTATATATGACGGAGTTATAATAATAATAATAATAATTCTTTATTTCAGACCACTAGTCCACTTTGTTAGTAACAATTCAACTTATAAACTAAGTTAGTAGGCAATTGAAAACTAAAAATTAAAAGTAGGGGTAGTAAATCCTACTACGAGGTTATTCAATCAACACCCGAACGAAGGCTTTCATCATTGGAGAGACGAATTTCTCCACAATCACCTGTAAGTTATGCCCGAACATACATAAAAAAAATACAAACATCCGAATTGATAACCTCCTCCTTTATGAAGTCGGTTAAAAAAATAGGGCTTCGCGAAAAAAATGAAAACCCCGCTGATAACCGACTATCACGCGGACGAAGTCGCGGTCATCAGATGGTTTTAAATAAAAAAAATTGGTTGTCTGTAAACTCGGTTGACGGACGATAGTTTTACGCGATAACTTTATAAAGAAACATAATGGCTAACATACATTTATAACATAAGCAAATAATGGCTTCCGTCGAGGTGGGCAGAGCTTATTGCTTGGGCCGATCGTGCCTCTCTATCGCTTGTTCCACGCTCTCGCCTGCACGCTCAGGCTCAGGCGGAACGTGACACTTTTTCGTGCGTGCAGCCGGTGTTCATCGATTTATAAGACGTTATCACGTCAAAAAACAATTGATATCCGTTACATATAAAATAACCTTTAGTAGGTACCTATATAATTTTTTTAACGTAACGTAACGGACCACCCTGATAATACCTATTTGCACTAATAATAAATCATTAATATCTTACACCAACAATATTACTACAATTACTACAAACTGATTTAAGTACCTACCTACAATTATTATGTTCTTCGCGCTGCGGCGCAGCAAGAAAGCATGGTTAGTTTATTTAAAAAACCTAAACGAGTTTTTAATTCAGAAAATCAGCTTAACCAGTTTGTACCTATGTACAGTACGCAAAGGAGATAAGTATCCATGTCGTCGGGAATAGTTGAGGATTTCTTAGAAACCAATGGGGGCTTTCAAATGAAATTTTATTAAATCATTGAACTATTTATTCTCTATAAATTGTATTTTATTTTATTCATAAAAACCTATCGGTTTCTAAGTAAGCTTCAACTGTTTCCGGCGACATGGATACTTATCTCCTTTGCGTACTGTACCTATTAGCTAATGACTTGCTGCTTCCTTCACTTGCTCCCTTTTATGGTGTGTTCCTTAATGAAACTCGCGAGAACCTGTACGTTATATAACAGGTAAGGCTTGTTACTTTCTGATTATGTTCATCTATAGGTATAAATAATAGGTACCTACTTACTTATTGTAGTTTCAATCCTTATAAAAATATCAGAATTTATAGTTAAGTTTATTACGTTTGATATTTTATTATATTTGAACGAGTGTATAAAGGGATCTTTTTGGTTTTCTTTCGCAGTTGTTCCATACAGGTACTAATGATAAACGGATTTGGGCAACAGGTAAGTACTTGAGTTACTTCGTACCCTGGGTGGTAGTCTTCACCGCCCCCATTTTGCTGAATAATGACTACACTGTTGAGTTAGAATCATTGCACATATGTGTAAAGCAGTTCTGCTAGTACATATGCATGTGTGTGTGCCATCATGTTTAATTAAAAACATTGTCCTTTACAAACAGTCGCAAATAAATCAGCATAGTGCAAACTCGTTTTTACCCAAAATTCCCACAAGCAAAAGTGAACCTTATTCCTTTAACAACTACAATACCATGAGTTATTCGTATGTTGTTAGTAGAGAAGAGGAGAGAGGAAAATAAGTTCTATTTTCCCATTGTTGATTATGTAGTGTAAAAAACAAAATCCGTGAATAAACGGATCGAATAATTAATTTCATACAAACCATTTACAACCTCTTTTTAATTTTGTCAGCCAGTCAGAAAGCAGAAGCTAGTTACACGTTCTGATTAGTAGGAGGAGATGAACGAGGAAGAAACTCCGCTCACACTCTTTTAAAATCAATAAAATATAACATAATAGGTTACAATGGGTGTAATGTGAGAATATTGTTAGGTACAAGTTGTGCACGTTGAAATGGAAGGCATACGACCTAGAGGAAGGAGTCCAATGCGCTAGACTGACCAGATCCTCACCACACTCAACATAAATTTTGCAGAAGCGGTTCACGTTGCTGAAAGCCGGAGCATATGGTTGAATATCATCCGTGGAACGTTGGTTCCCTGATGGGTCACGACGCGACCACTAGCTTCAACAAGGCAACAAGGCCTAACAGTAAAATATACCTAATAATAACAAAAACAATTCACAAGTCAGTCAAACGAACTACAATGAGTAAATACTTACATAGGATATGATCGCACCAAGATAGGGAATATCTCCAGCACGATGACATTTCGCCCAAGACCGATGTACAAAGCCATGAACGAGCGCACCATTGGAGAGAAGGAGCCATCCATGTAGCCACTAATCATCACCTGAGGAGATTCAACACAAACCATTGTATAAATTAGTTGTCACGTGGCGACCTCGGGCACGGGGTCGGCCAGGGGAGCTAGATATTGGAGATAAATTACACGGTGAGATCACAAATAGCAATGCACTTGTAATCAAGATTTTCACAGTAAGTACCTATTTAAATTAGGCACACTGGACAAGATGGTGGCTTAGGCTTAGACGATAGAATAGATCCATACTCCAATTTACACTTCCCGCGATATGGTTATTAACACTTATTATGGTCGCGTAACTATTTCTAAAACCAAATTAATTTAGCATGCTGGGGTGTGATTCTGTAAGACCTTCTAAACTTCGAATCTGAATCCGCGGTGAGTTTCTTGATTTGCATTCTAAAAACTCGGTTGATAATTCGAATTTACTCTAGCGCCACCCTTGCGAGCGTGTCAGCGAGTTGAACTAAATTGACAGGGAGATTTTGACAGATAAAGTATGAGTTGAGTGAGATGACGTAAGAAGAGACCTTCTGTAAGGGAATTTCCCCGTCACTTCGACGCTCACTTCGCACTCGAACCCGATTCAAAGTGTCAAATATATCAAGGTCATTTTGAACCATATGCGAAGTGAGAGTGAATAGCGATGTGAGATGCGAGTTGTTGTTCGAATTTTACAGAATCGATCTACTCAAACTCAAACTCAAAATCATATATTTCAAATAAACCATTTACAGGTACCTACTTTTGAATTGTCAGAGTCAGTCAGCCAGAAAGTTGAAGCTAGTTGCTCGTTCCAAACAGTAGGTTTTATGGAGAAGAACGAGCCAGAAACTCCATGAACACTCTTTTAAAATCAATACTAAGTTACAAATTCCGGTTACATCATTCATATTGAATCTAGGGGTACAATGTGTGTGATGTAAATGTAACAAGTCGTGTACGTTACAAGAGGTATAGATGAAAATATAATCATATTAAGCAATTCAAGAAATTTAGAAAAACCGTGGCAGCTAAGGGATGGCCACTACTGGTCTTCTAAGTAGCTTAGTAAAGGCGTAAGACATTCACAATTCAGTTGCGAGCGGTGCTATCCATAATATTTCAATTACGTCTTGTCAAACTAATTCAATATGCCAAATGTGTTACATCCTGCAACGACAGGTGATCCAAAATGTATCCTTAAAATTAGATTAGTGCAAAAAAATCAAATCATTAAAAGCTTCGGTGGTTTTGTTCTGTTTGTCATTTTGTATTGCCACCGACTTCCGAAACTAAAGTAATGTGTGTTTTGTGCTAAAGTTATTTATCACTTTTATTAGTTTTTTTTAAGGCGGTTCTCTTTTTTCAATAAAGTTTTTATTTTCCACTTTTTAGTGCCTCCTTATCACCCAAATCCATTAAGGAACGGCAACACAGTTAAAACAGAGATTGAAAGTCCTCCAAAGATGGAAATATGAAAGAAACGAAAACGTCTTCTCGGTTTTTGATGTTTTTCTCAAAAAGCGCTAGTAAATTTATGTTTGTTTAGAATGTAACAAATACTTTTCTGAAAACCGCATCAAAATCGGTTTAGCCAAACGGGAGATAATCGCGGACAAACATACATACCTCCTTTTTTTTAAGTCGTTTAAAAATTAGAAAAATGAGAGTTAATAAGACGTGAGTTAGGTAGGTTAGTTTTAGCAGAATTATATACTCAATTGGCGAACATAAGTGTGCTACAAATGCTATCTGCTTGTATGAGACGAACATGATATTGTAAGTAGCAAAACTAAACTAACAGAATTATGCAATCTGGCTGAATAATTGTGAAGCCTTGATCGTTAACGTGAACGAACATTAGCTGATTATAAATGTATCTATCATTCATTAGAGTCATGGCCGCGTGTTAACATTACAATGTAGCTTTGTTTCGATTTCATTTGAAAGTGATGTTCAAAGTATTCAAAATATCGTCGAAGGTTCCTAGTATAAGTACCTAACCTAGCTTTTGCAATTTGCTCACTTTGAGCAATTTGTTCACGTCTACACACGTAACTAAATACGTAAACAGAATTGACTTCTACCTCTAGTGATTAAGGTTTAAAATGAATATAATAACTAAGTTCACTTGGAGGATTGCGATTACATAGTCATCATCTGCCTATACTTTTCCTATTAAGTTTAGGTCGGCTTCCAGTCTAACCAGATGCAATTCAATATCAGTGTTCCACATGGAGAGACTGCCTATCTGACCTCTACAACCCAGTTACTGGGTAACACGATACCTTTTGGTGAAACTGGTTGTCAGATTTTTTGATTCCTGACTATCCATAACGACTGTGGAAGATCTTTAAATGACAGCCGGGACCCAACGGCTTTACTATTTCTTAGCAACTGTCTCCTACTCATAAACTGTAGACTTGCTAAATTTCAAGTTGCGAGAACCATTAAAGACATGGAGTGATCTTGGGATGAATTGGATTAGTAGGAGTATCTTATCCACGGAACAGATAAATAGAGTCTGTTCCGTGATCTTATCCATGACCAATCGATCTGTGCGGCTAAACTGTTCAAATTTCCCAATTGAATTTGAACCTTAACATTTTTTGATAAAGATGAAAATCTATCAAAGGAATTTGACAGATTGTTATAGCATGATGTGCTGGTCTCTGTACTTAGTCTCGAGCTCCCCCATACAACATGCGATGACATAGTATCAACATTTATTCAACACATAGGTGAGTAAAGCTCATGAGTGAACACGTTAGTGAAGCTGTCCATCGAAGTTCCGTACATCGCGATTATGAACGATTATGATTCTCAATTAAATCATTCGTCATAGCGTACCTACATTCTAACTCACGTAAATCGTACTTTTAAATTTCAGTATTTTAAACTTCGAAGTTCAGTATGACAGTCTCCATAATAATATTATAAAATGTCTGTAACGCTGTCACGATGAAATGGCTGAACCGATTTTGATAATATTTGGTATGAAGATAGACTAAATCCTATAGGCTACTTTTTTATCCGCGACTTTGTCTGTATCCACGATAACTGACAATAAGAACAAGACTTAGTTAATAATTGCAACAAATATCACCTGCGTTTTCCCCTTCCTAAGGTCGAGATGTTTGGCTGCGCACGCGGCGCCCTCTATGCTCAGCTTACACCTCGTCTCCTTGTAGCCGAAGAGACCAGAAGTCGGGCTCGCTACTACTACTGAGAGGGATCGCTTTGTTTCTTCTGAGAACTTGGTTGTACGATTCATTCCTGGACCTAGACAACGATACATTGATATTATTGGTGTTTTACATTTATCGCCAACATGCATTGGCCAAGCATGGCGATTACAGCAGTGGGTGTCTAAAGGTTGATTGATGCATTGATGATTATATTATTTAATGTTATAGAAGTAGGTACCATAATGGGTTTTTACATAGAGTTAGAATCGAGTCGAGTTAGAGTTAAGTAGTATAGCTTGTTAGAATCGTCATACAAAAAGACGGCGGTGATCCCCAAACTAGAGGCAACATGTATCTTGGGAATCGGAGATGCGTTGGCATATTTTTTTACCCGACTGCGCCAGAAGAAGGTTATATACATACATACCGCATTACAGTATGTATATGTTATATACAAGATGATTTTTTATGCACGCACCAAATTTCTCAGGGTGATAGTACCCATGAAATTGAATAACTTTCTCCAAAAAACATGGGCCGAAATATTAAAAAAAAAATCGGACTTCCCATACAAAATCGATCAGCTGACTATTGATTTTGTATGGGAAGTCCGATTTTTTTTTTAATATTTCGACCCATGTTTTTTGGAGAAAGTTATTCAATTTCATGGGTACTATCACCCTGAGAAATTTGGTGCGTGCATAAAAAATCATCTTGTATATATTTACTATTAATAATAATAATAATAAATAATACCAGCCTATAATTGTCGTTTTTTATTATTTTGGTGTAGCGATTCGCCCCTTGCGGCATTTCCTTGTAAATAGCGACTTACTACTTAAAGAAAAAGATATTCATTTAATTGTTTAAAAACTGAGTGCTGACAGTGTTTTTAATTTACTTACAAATCGGGGGCGATTTGGGGTATCGCTTAAGCAACTAGTTCCAGTTCTTTCTTTTCGCCTTTCCTGGTAGTTTACTAAGATTTGTTATCAACAAAATTGAAATCATAAAAATTATGGCAATAAGATGTCAAAAACACAACAGTTTAGACTATCCAAAATCTATAGAGCAGTCATAAATACGCACACAGTTTTCCTAAACATAGACTTAAACATGGCGTTGTTCATAATGTATGCATTTTTCTGTCTGTAACTATACCTTTTTTGGTAAAATTTCCAAAGAAATGCCGCAAGAGGCGAATCACTTCACCAAAATAATAAAAAAACGGGGTGAGTGGAACATTGTAATCGAAAGGGGCAAGATGTGCGGAGCCTAAACCTACCTAACGATACAGTTTTGATACCGATACTGGGAAACGTCTAGCAGTATCGGTATTGAAACCAAATACTCAGTTTGACTTATAAAACTGCGAGACACAAGAGTCTCACAGGCTCAGTCTTGGTCTTGCTACAATTAGGCGGCCTTGGTCTTGCGAAAATTCAAGAACAAGACCAAGACTGCAAGACCAAGGCCAATTTTGGACAACACTAAGTGAAAGTGTTCACATATATATTAACTATTTTGTTTTCAAATCCGTTTTAAATTAGTAGGAGTGAGGATAGCTTTAATCATTTCCTTGTCACTAAATATTTATTTAGTATATAGTTATTTTATTATTATTATTATCACTCCAAAGTAACATATAGTTATCACTTCAATTTATCCTCTCCAAAGTATGTGTAAGTTTATATATTTATTTATTTTTATTAGAAATATTATACTTAATTGTTTATTTATTTATTCGTTTAAATGTTTTCTATTGTAACTAAGTAATAGGTACTTATATTTACATTTATTTTTATAAGTATTTCAATGAACACTTAATAAATATGTGAACATATTTTAACTCTTTTATGTTTGGTGTTTTATATTATTATTTAATTTATCAGTACGATATTCTTATGGCTTTTATAGATTTTTAAATATATAAAAAAATACGATTGTTTTATTTTCTTCTTTAGTAATTATTTTCCGATAGCTTATTAAATATTTTGATTGAAATAGCATAAGGACTAGAAGAGTGCAATTTAAGGCGGTAGGGAGGTAAAGATGGTGTGTTTTTATGGCGTAATGATTACCTGTTTGTAAGTCATCCCGTGTGTGATCTTAAAAAGTGGTGGAGTCAGAACTCCACCACATTTTAAGCAAATAGGTAAGTAAATGACTCTGCTTCAATATTAAGTCACATTTTTATAATAATATATTACTAATAATATAATAATAATAATATATTATTCTTCTATTGTTAGATCAACTAACAATAGAAGAATAATATGATCTAAAATAATAGTCTCAATTTTAACTTAAAAATAATCATTCTAATCAATTTTGTTAATAATTTGATGAGACTGCTTAATTTTTAGTATTTACTTATTGATAAATTAAAAAAAAAGTTATCTGTAATTTTTTATTCATTGTAAATTGAAAAAAAGACATTGTTTGTAAATAATTTAAAAACCACCAATGCAGTATCAAAACATATTTTAAAACAAACTCACAATCAGCCATCAACCCCGCCGGTTGCCCAGTATCCTCCCCTTCTACAAATAACCAACATATCGTCAAAAACACCAACACTTTCATAATCACGAACAAAATAAACACTAAATCAACATGTTGATAAGTCGGTCTTATGTGCGTGTGACCCACTACCAGATGATCATTGAACTAACTCGTCGGAGTATTTAGTTTCCTTTGCTAAGGCCAAAATATTATAGTCGTGCATATAATTGACCTACGTTTTACGGAGTTGTGTTATTGAATTTAAACGTGAATAAACTATACTCTGCTCATTTAATGATTATTGATACAGCGTAAGGCTAGATATTTAAAAATCATAGGTTATTTTATTTTCAACACAAATAAGCAGAATCATCTCATAATACATATTTTCAAGTTTAAAAGTATCTTTTATTAACAACGGTTGGTGGTCGTGACGTTAAGTTTCAAATAATAAATGATACGAAAGCAAATTTTCAAGATAATATCTTGAAAATTTGCTTTCGTATCATTTATTATTTGAAACAAATTATTTGATATTATCACGGAACCATACAAACACAGAGATATCTAAAAAAAACGCTTTTCAGATACTCAGGACAACGAACAGATATACACATTCACCTTTAACTATTGATTCTGCACACGATTCTAGACCTCCAACGGTTAAAATATATAGTAAGGTAAGAATAAAGCTGTTTCATACATTTTGACTGTGTAGACTTTTCACATTTGTATGGAACGGGTGTGTCACTGTCAAGCACCAGTAGGTCGATTCTGTAAAATTCAAACAACAACTCGCATCTCACATCGCTATTCACTCTCACTTCGCATAAGGTTCAAAATGACCTTGATATATTTGACACTTTGAATCGGGTTCGAGTGCGAAGTGAACGTCGAAGTGACGGGGAAATTACCTTATAGAATGCCACTTCATACGTCACCTTATACTTTATCTGTCAAAATCTCCCTGTCAATTTAGTTCAACTCACTGACACGCTCGCAAGGGTGGCGCTAGTGTAAATTCGAATTATCAACCGAGTTTTTAGAATGCAAATCAAGAAACTCACAGAGGATTCAGATTCGAAGTTTAGAATGAGTTCTTACAGAATCACACCCCAGGCAGGAAGGTAGTCATTGACAGAATTTTGAAAAATCAATAAATATACAATACGGTCAACGTAACTTGGCGCGTCTGAAGTTAGCTGTTTGGCTGCGCAATGGAACTTTTAGGAACGAAATTGTCTACTGCGCAGCTAATCGGCTAACTTCAGACGCGCCAAGTTACGTTGACCGTACTGTAATATGGGTAATTTCCTTGACATACTCGCAAAAAGTAACGCTGCTAATATTATTTACTATATTTTGCCCGCGACTACGTCCTCGTGAATGTCGGTTATCGCGGATGCAGACAAAGTTGCGTATTACAAAGTAGCCTTCCCCAGGGTTCAAGCTATTCCCATACCAAATTTCATCAAAATCGAAAGCATAACAGATAGAGTTACTTTCGCATTTATAATATTAAAAGTGTACATTTATAATATTAGGTATCTTGCATGCAGGTAGTTTGTAATTTTGTTTAAATTTAGAATGAGATGCTCTAAAAGGAAATAAGTTCCAAAAAAATAGAGAAAAAAAAACTCGAAGGCGTCTCATGTACCTACTGAAACTATGGTAAAAGTTTGTATCAGGATGTCCCTTCCATCAGTACAGTCTCTATATCTACTGCTTATCTATCAAATTATAGGTATAGCAAAAAGGATACCATCCTCCATATAAGTGCCGAGATCGTTTTCTTGACAGACGACCCAGATCTAATCTAACCAGTCAGTTAATTTAATAGGTATCCGAAGGATAACTGGCAAGTCTGAGGTCTTGAAGCGAAGTAATTACTGTATCCTTTCTAGCTACGTGATTAGCTACAGCATTGCCAACCTTTTGTTAGTCGTTACAAAATGTTTGCGTTGACATAATAAAATTCAATGTTAACTTAAAATAATGTAAGAATTCATTTTTTTTTGCTTCACCTTGTTATTTGTTGTTTCGTAATTTTATGGATGTGTTTCTATGTCATTATCAACTGGTTTACAACTTGATCTTCAGTCTTGTCAATGAATGACGCAATAAAGAAAAATTGGATAAGTGCGAGTCGGGTCCGACTTAAAGGGTACCGTATCATCGTACATACAATACAAAACTACTTAATATATACATATATATGTCGGAGACGGTTTATTAATCACAATTGTGGGTGTTATCTAAATTAGTTATGATCTGTGTTTCTTATTGTTAATTTATGTGATTTTACTATCAATTATTGTCTATTAATTCGAAGCATGATTTATTGTGTGTGCACACTGATTTGTGGTTACTTTATTTCGATAATTGTTATCGATGGTTTTATTCAAAACAATTGTTGAAACGTCACTTTCAATGTAGAACGAATTACTTTATGAAATCACTATTGTTTATTCATGACAATTATTCTTGTGTTAATTGACTATTTTATAATGAAGTCTTATTAGATTTAGCACATTTTAGTGTTTTATATCAAGTAAACGCGTGACGCTCTTCCGTGCGCCATTGGACAGACTTGTTATGGAGAGGTTGCAAGGTGGGGGCATGGTCTTATAAAAGAGCGTGCACTCCGTAAGTATAGCAGTCCTCGAATACGACTCAGTAAAGAGCTCCTGCTACCGACAATACTGTCGGTTTACCTGGTACAGCGCTGCTGTATATTCACATAGCTGTATTATACGAGTATATAGGCTTGCTGCTAGCGCGCGATACACTTTGTATTTGGGTGGCTTATGCTACTGTACGAACTATAAACCTTAAGGGCTTGTTCGTTTATCATTGGGTGGCTTAGGCTACTGTACGAACAGTAAACCTTAAGGGTTTGTTCGGTTATCACGCATAATCATTGGGTGACTTGGCCACTGTACGAACTGTGGGATGGTCTGTTCGATTAATTGTATTGTTGCTGTACCTGTAACTTACTTTATTCTTGTTATTAATTACCATTTAATGTGTTTTCTTTATGTAGTGTGTAATTGTTTTTGTAGGTCCAGGGTTATCCCTAATGGGATAATGGGAACGCCTATAGTCCTGACGATGTACTATACCACTCGGTACTCCTCCTGGCTCCTGATCCTACATATATAATTGATCTTTATTTAAGGAGTTTGGTCAAAGACTAAGTCGCTCCATAGATCGTCTTTCATGTAACAGCCATATATTCCGCAACATATTAATAATTACACAGAATCTAGACTAAAACTAACTACTAAACTGAAGCATTAATAAACTTATTATTATTATTATTATAGTATCGCAGCTCCCAACTTGTTTTAGATCTATATCTAATTTAATTAATATTTCTGACCTGAGATCATAATTCCGAGCACAGTTCACTTTGATGTGAAGAACGTCTTCTATATTTCCATAATCTGTCCAATTAGGTGAGGGGAACTTTTTAAGAAAGGCGAACTTATTTCAGGAGTATGTGCCCTGAATGAATTTTCAAAGTGGTTACAAATTTCTTATCTCCCAAAGTCACAGGAATCAAACCAAGGTGATTTCCATGGTTCTCCCTGTATAGTTTTTTTTATACCACTCTCCCTTTTTAACCGATCTCTGATCAAAGTGTTCTTTTCAATTCATAAAGCAATGTTTCCTGATATATATCACAAACAGTCTGTATAGAATGGGTAAGATAAAGCCTCATAAATTGGTAAAATTCTATGTACATTATCGAAATCTTGTTGGTAATACAAAATTTAATCGAAACAACAAATTGAGGGTCATAGAATGCGAGTCCCGTAGAATTATTATTTTCTTTTAGATTTGGAAATATTGACTCTCAAGGTGTTGGATGCACTTATTGCGTAAAGTTACCTACAGTATCACAAGATCTTTTAGTGAGATGTTGTAGTAGGTAGGTCATCCAAAACCTTGAAGCAAACATTTCTAGTTGATTAGTGGAATGATAGTAGAATGTAATGTGATATTTTGGTATTTTATTGTTTTTTTTTGTGGAATAATAAGTACAGGATTAATTTTACGTCTCCAATATCAATATTAACAAGATTTCACAAGACAAGACAATACAACACAAGACAACACAAGACAATCAAGATTAACAAGGGAATTCCATTCGCTCGCATCACTGAAACAATAGGGTTACTACTACTACTACTTTTGATTTTAGCCAAAATTTACCTGCTGTGTATCTAGCCAGTAAATTTTGTGTAGAGTCCATCATTTCGGTAATTGGACCATAATTTATTAATTATGAAATTAAATTAAATATTGTATAATTGCACTTTCAAGTTTACAACAAAAAACAAGTACAGTTTACAATGAAATAGGACGAAAGGTAGTTAATATTTGTAATTAAGTGTTGCAGCTGACACCTAACGCATTATTTACATACATTACGCAGATTGTATTCTGTGTTTAGGTGGTTGCAGGCTAAGATCGCCTTCTTTGACGTGGATGGGGGGTACTTTTGATATACCTTCGTATAATTAGCTGGTTTTGTAATTTATCTAATTTATATTATTTTTCTGACTATTATTATCAAATAAAAAAATGGCATAATCCAAGCGACTTCTCATAATTGCTAAGTATATAGTCGTCTTAAATGTTTAGAATGAATTCCTCAACCTAGGCATCTCCTCTTATAACGGTCCTAAACCCTTAAAAGTGTGAAGGGAATGTTGGAATAACTTTTAGGTAAGTATTGTGTGTCAGCCGTTCGCGCTGTAAGTATCACTATTGGTTCGGGGTCGCTAGTTTTCCACAATTCTAAATCTGCCGTTTTTTAATAATTTATTAATCGATTGTACTACCAAGAAAAAATCATTTCGCTTCGCGAAAATAACCACTAAAGGACAATGCCAGAAACTCTATAGAACTTTGCCCCACTCAATAAAAGTCATGTGCAATATGTAGCAATGTTACTGTTTATTTATTGCTGATAACTAAACATTAGTTTTAGTGACAATAGATACTAGCGGTTTCCGTTTAAATCTAAAAACAATAATGACATTGATTAGGTTAAACTGTATTTCAGGTAAAATGAGTTTGTATTTTGTGGGTAGGTATTTCGTAATCCGCAAGTTCCAAAGAAAAACAATTTACTATAGAAAGGTTCAATTTACTATATATTCATTACAATTATTTTCATTAATTTACTTTTCTGTACATGGGTGGGGCAGGATCTGGCATTGTCATTTTCAGCGTGTATAATCTCACATACACTAACAGTCAGACCCGGCACCACTATCAACCTTACAACCCGCGACACGCATCGTGTGTTTTATTTTGTTTTACTATTTGTTATTATAACGGCTATTTACCAGGTTCAACTGTTTATCTACTACGGTTCAAAAAATATTATAACCTTGTGAACGACGGACTGACAGACTGCGTCTTTAGGTAGGGTCCCGTTTGCCAGCTTTTCCTTTTGGTTACGTAACGTTACGTTACGTCCAAAATCGTTTTAAATGGTTTAGCATTTGACCCTATTAAAAAGGAGATGAGAAATCTTGACAAAGACGTAGCAGTTACGTAGGGATGGCGTAGCGATAATGTAGCAAACACGTAGCGATGGCGTAGCAACGTGGTAGCAACAACTCTAATGAAAAAAGCCGTTAAGAAGTGTAAGGCATTTGGTATAAAAGGTGCGTCAAACAAATATAATTGTTAATTAATTCTCTACTATACATTTTGTATAGCAATGTATATTTATGACGTCACTTATCGCGTACAAGTGACGTCATTTGCCAACTCAACTAACAAACTATTTCTTTGATTTCAAAGCAACTGAAAATCTAATTTTACAGTTAATTGGAAATTAATCTGGTTTTGTAATTTATCTCATTTATTTATTTATTTTTACTACTATTATCAAATAAAAAAGTGGCATAATCCAAGCGGGGGGGAGTCTAACACTCTAGTCTGCTTTTCCATAGTGCTTTTCCTTTTAAAGGGTGTAGTCCCCCCGAAGCGCTAGCGACCGGATCCCCTACGGCCATTCAATGTTCAAAACGGCTCTTCCAGCGCCTGGGAAATGGGTCCTGGAGCGGCAGCCTCGGGGACGTCTGTCGCCCCCCACATACATAAGGACCCGAGGCGGCGGCGCGTAGTGTTCCACGCGCGCCCCTCTTACACGTGGGGGGGGGGGAGTCTGCTTTTCCATAGTGCTTTTCCTTTTAAAGGGTGTAAGTCCCTCCGAAGCGCTAGCGCTAGTCTTCCTCGTCGAAACCATCCTGTCCACTCTTCGTCCAGTCGTCCGACCCTCGTATCGTATCATATCGTTTCGTATCGTGTCGTACCGTACCGTACCGTGCCGTACCGTATCGTATTTCCTATACGTATTTTTACGTATTTCCTGGAACGAGTTTTGTGAAATCTCCGCGCGCCAATTTTCATGCGATGTTATCGCGTTCTTACTCACTCGTTTGTTTCCGAACATTGAGTTGGCGAAACAAAAAAAAATCAATCACCGACGGGGAAGGGATCTCTTAATGGTTAAAACATGGTAAATCATGTGATGTTTGTAGTTTTCTATTAATTTTATTAAAGATTATCTGACCCGACAGACGTTGTCCTGTCAATTGATTTTCCAATTTTCTGACCTTAAAAACCTTCCCTGGACTTCCACAAACATTTCAAGACCAAAATGAGTCAAATTGGTTCTCGAGTTTTAGCGAGACTAACGAACAACGATTCAATTTTAATATTTTACTAGCGACTCGGCCCGGCTTCGCATCCATTCCTCGATAAATGGACTATCCAACACAAAAATATTTTTTCAATTCGAACCAGTAGATCCTGAGATTAGCGCGTTCAACCAAACAAACAAACAAACAAACTAAAAATATGGTAAATTAAAGATATGGTGGAAATTCAAACTAAGTTTTTTTAATTGTAATGAAATAAGTATACCTAAAAGGGCGCTAAAGGCATGACTCGCCCAGAGCGCCTAGATGGCTAAGGCCGGCCCTGCTTGTAAGCAGGGGGGATTAGTTAAGGCGCGGATCGCAGTCTTTTCTCGTCCACATTAAAAAATATCTAAAGCATGTGAAAGAGAATGCGTGCAACCAGCGCAATTAAAAGAAATCGTTTAACTAACCAGCGTCAGCTTTAGAGTTCGAAGAACCAAATAGGTTGCACCGGTTAATGAGATTATGCCCTTTTTGGATAAGGAGCGTTGACCTTGGGTTCTAAAGTACATTGGTAGGTCTTCATGGAGTTGGACATCAGCAAAGAAATCAAGACATCTTGTGAACTGTCTGTGAACATCTGTTGAAATTATAATAGTTTACTTAGAAAGTTCGTTGCCTATCTCCGATCTGGTAGTGTAATTACGTTTGAGATATTTAATTCTAGTTATTGTCTCTATCTTCTACATTTTTCAAAGATTTTGCAACTCACTGAACGTACCCTTCTTTCTCTTATTTTGTTTATTTTCAGGCCAAAGATTATCGTCTTCATTAGTGGACGTAGTCCAAACACTTTTGGTTTTTAAAATAATAATATCAGCCTATTATTGTTGTTCTGCAGAGTAAAACGACAATATTGAGCTGTCTTGGTTATTAAGAAAGAGATCGTATGTACTCAATAGAAAACATATATTTTATAGAGTAACTACTGACCCGCCTCGGCACGGGTGCAAGGTGGATGTGGTGTCACACAAAAATATATCAAAACTTATAAACCCTCCTCTTGAATAACTCTATCTATTGCTGAAAACTGCATTCAAACCCGTTGTGTACTTTAAGTGATCTAAGCGGATCTACAGACTGCGGGATCGACTTTGTAAAGAAGACAATCACGACAATTTACATACAACGTTCATGAGTTAGGTACAAGTTAGTAGATAGATCCACACTTACTGGTAATTAAAACAAACAAATCGTGGGAAACTGATGATGTGCAGGTAAACGCACTGCAGCCTGTCGCGCTTTCATCTAATTGTTGTGAAGATTTCCAGATCGCATTGCAGAAAGCTTATTATTTATGTGCTCTTTTATGGTGACGCGACGCCGCACCGGTTTGCCGCGACGGCCGCTCAGTCACACACCAACCAGACACGCGGAGAGACGCGCTCACAATCAGTAGAAAAAAAAGTTTGATAAAAAATGATATTCGATTTTTAAAAGTGAAGTTCGACTACTTCGCTCTTTGAAGAAGTCTGAAAAGTTTATAGAACTGTGCAATTATGAATGATTCTGTGAAGGTATCGGATGACACTTGGCAGTGGTACAAGGAAGTGATCAGATCATGGCTGGAGGATCCAGGGGTGGCGGAGTACAAGGGGCTGAACATGTCAGCCCTGAATATGGACCAGGCATACATGGTCGGGGTGTCGGATATCGATGTTGGAGTTTTTTCCGTTTCTGATGATTGTTTTCGAGTGAGTACAGGAAATTACTTTAAATACATAATAGCGTTAAGGAAAATATTTTTATTCGAGAAAAATGCTTTACTTCTTTAGAGTTTGGCAGCGAAATTGTTTTCAAAATGGTGAGTAATATTGAGTTATTAGTTACTTATTTCTTCTACTGCAGCTCCAAAACGAGTTCCATGTTGTACCTACCTGCGTTACTGGTTCTTCCTGATCACATGTAATTTGACTGTTTTGCAATAAAGGCGTAATAAATAATGTCGAAAGGATATTTTCTGCACACTTGTTCGTTAAGTGACTCTTATAGCACTACTTTTATATAGGTTTGTAATACAGTGCATAACGCACGGGTGCGTTATACATCAGGTATCTGTATTACAGCACGAGTGCGTATAAAAGAACATTTTTTTTAATCTCAGTAAATAGTTTCGTGTTTTTCGTCTTTGTTCATCGATATTTTAGTTAATTGTGAACCGATTTAAAACCATATTTTTTGTTAGAAAGAGTATACTCCTGTAGTGGTCGCATATTAATTTCGTGAAGATCTAATGTAGACTTTCGAATATAGACAATGGAACTCCTCAATAAGAAACAGTACACGTATTATGATATGGTTACTGTACTGAAGATCACAGATAATTGCTTGGTTATTATCTACCTAACTGTAGTTAACTCATCATTACTAGATTTTAATAAAATATCAGCATAAATCCAAAAAGGTATCCTATTTTGTGTGACATTTGAAAATATTTTTTTTTTATGGATTTTTTTTTATCTATGTACGGTGTCGTATTACCGGTTAAAGGGAACACCTTTCGTTAAATAACATACAGAGTCCAGAACATCAAGCTACAACAACCTGTCAATTTTTTTTGATAGATTTTTAACTTTATTACAGAATCATAAGGTTCATATTCAATCGGGAAAACTTTACAGTTTGTTATAGTTTGATGTGCTGTACTGTACCCCATGGAACTTTTCATCGAAGAACAGTCCAAAGGGCGCATCGTGCATGTGGACGACATATTTGCTGGTTAGGTTATTTTGTTTTTGTGTTGTGGCGTGTCTGTTTGTTGTTTTGTACTGCCACCGACTTCCGAAACTGAAGTTCATTTCGTAGTTTTGAGGCAGTTGTGTTTTTTGTAAAACAGTTTTTTATTTTTGCTTTTTAATAAGGACGTAGTATCCATTAAGAAACAGTTTTCTTTTTGTTAAAGACTTTTATTTTTTTTGTCTTTGCAGTGTGTTGAAAAATGTCGTTTGAAACGCGTGAACATTAAATTAAACTTAGCTCATTTGTATCGTAATGTACACACTAGCAGATCAAGCTATATCAAACTGTCATTTTTTTCCAATTGATCATGAACCTTTTTCTTTTGTTATAAAGTTTAAAAACTCTGTACTATTATGCTCATTTGTAATATATGTTTTTTTTTGCTGCTTTTATTAAAAGCCATGTGTTAAGTGATTATCTACGATTCAATTTTCTAAGATGCATATTATAATTTTACTGCGACCTTGAAAACATTTCATTTTGAGTGTACCGTATCGTGTTTTCAAAAAAAATAGAACAGTTTGTATCTACTTTTCATACTTTTATGAAAAATACGTGACTGCTTTGCTTATTTATTACGTACCTAAAGGTCATTGCTCCTTTTCACAATTTTATACTAACGAAGTAAGTATTTGCTCTTTGGAAAATGCTTGTTTCCAAACAACTTGTGCTGTGTGAAAGCAGTAAAAAAATTAACAGTTGTAAGTTTATTCATAAGGTTTATTCATAATTTTTTCACATAGACACTTGACACGCAGACAAATGAATACCTCTATGTAGAGGTGCACTAGAGTGATTTTTCCAACTTGAAAAATCGCTCTAGTAGACCTAGATTTACCAAGGAAAATCTAGGCTATAACCTCAGATTATAAAACAATCTGAGGCTATAACTATAAAACTAAAAAAAACCTAACACAACAAGGCATCAAAAGATTTTTCTTTTTATTTTCATTCGTGTAAATACAACATAGGTACTTAATTGCATTAAAGCATTGCTTATTAAAAAATAGTATTTTATTTAATTGTGTATAAATATTCGTTTAATACACATAATTTAAAACCTCATTATGGTCAACCTCATTTTAATACTTCTCTTAAGATCAAATTAAATCAGATTTTTGGTCACACATTTTCGGGTTGGTGACACAGTTACAATTTTCCTATAAAAAATCATGTGAGTCACTGAATTTTCGAAATTCCCGCGGCAATAGGGCATGTCTGGGCGGGCGGACGGAGTCACCGCCAAAGTGCTAGTAAGAAACATAGCATGCTCAAAGATCTACCCATTGAGCTTACACAATATTTCATCTTCTTTGTTATATATTTATTAGTCACAGAACTGTGTTATAGCAGATTACCTTAATTTTGCGCGCTATTTTAGCGGCTTTTTATCAGCTCTAAATATCTAAAGCAAGCCGATACAATCAAAATAAGAACAATTAATTGTTATCTAATTATGCCAAGGCTTTCTTTGTTGAACAATATGCAATTACGCATCGCAAATTGTCTATTGAAAACCATTTAGTTACGCGATTTTTTGAAGACACAGGAAGACTATTCTTCTTCTTCCTGTGCATCAATATAATCAATATAAACACTATCAATTTCTATATCACGCATTTACGAATGTATGACGAATTTATTGAATACACAGTTGGGTAGATGACACCAATAACAAATAATTCCAAGACGTTGTGTCTTGGACACAACTTTTCAAAAAACATACTCCATACTAACCCCGAAAACCCAATTTACTTTCAATTAACTGTAAAATTTGATTTTTAGTTTCTTTTAAACTTGATTTATAAATGGTAGGTCAATTAAGTTTGGCAAAAAAGTGACGTCACGTTTTAAGTTAATGCCATACAAAATGTATTGAGAAATCGGATTTTGACAGGTCATCAAAAATATGTCAATTGATCGGTGGTGTCATCTTCCCTATTGTCCCAATTGTCAAGTGATGACCCTATTACTACAGTATAAATATTAGTACTGTTGTACAAGAGCAACACGCTCCGCCTCCCTCCGAAACTGTTCCTCACCTCTTCCCGCGTCGAACGACTGCTCTGGGAACTGCTTTTAATTCGAGCGGGCGTGTAGACATGCACACACACGCACGTATTTGTACAGTCTGCAATTTTGGTAGTATCTAGTGTAGGTAAATAACTGTCGTAAGTGTGCTATTACGTTGAAGACAAGAAATAATAGTAGGTGAACACAAGGTTTACGGCAGTTTTATCATCATCATCTTCCTGCCTTTGTCTCATTTTACTTGAGATCGGGTCAACACGTTTTTCTTCTTCAATCCCGTCCTGTCAACTGTCATGATAAAACTGTCTCCCTTCTCTTTCATATTATTCTTCACACAATCCATCCATCGAGTTACGGCCATTACATAAGATGCTTTAATAAATAAATTCTTAAGCATTCTTTTTCCAATTTCTCGCTACATACAGGAATCTAGGTTATACAGAAACACTTGTGCAATAAGTAATTTAGCTGTTAGGTGACTACCTACTTACTAACTTTAATGATTAATTTTATTTCGCAGATTTAATTTTGGTTTTTTAAATGTGAGCATTAACTTTACATAGAGAAGGTGTGAAATTTAAAATGTCTTTTTATTACCAACTCTTTTTCTTTGATTTGAAAAGATGTTTGTAAACTAATGTTTGCGGATTCTGACTATCAATTACATTCTCAGATGTATGTAATATCGTTTTGCATTATTAATAGTTTACTAGTTTTTAAGTTAATTGGTTGTGGTTGGTTGTACGTATATAAATTATTATAAAATCATCCCATTTATTTCTAAATAAATTTTGGAAACGGTTGATTTACAGCCAAGAAAAACATAGTGAACAAAACCTTAACTTCAATTAAAAATTAAATTAAATGAAAATATATTTGGTCTTTATTATCCAACGTAATAAAATAAAGGTTTGTAGGTTTCTAATCGATGCTCGATGTAACAAAATTGTAAACGCTCTTTTCAGTGACTAGTGACAGTGAAACAATTACAGCTTGTCAATAATCCTTTACTCGCTGATTACCTCAAACGCAGTCTGCCAATTTCGCGTTATGCCAAAATGTCATTTAAAATAAGCGTTGGGACATTTGTATTTACATATTTATTCAGACAATAAACTGCATTCACTTGTCCGTTTATATTATCATTGTCAATCAAAAAGAATATTAAATGCTATTTTTATGAGAGCCAATGCAGCGAGTGTAGCGTAATAAATGCTACTTTTTGTCGTGATTTTTTATCTTATGTCGTGTCTACAAGACTTTTAGTCGTTTCCCAGACTATTATATTCGTCGCGTTGTGTTTATAGCAGTATTATGATACATTAGTGTTGGTATTGAAATTGAGCCAGTTCGTTGATCTCATATGTTAAATTATAAAGTACCTTTTCAACCGATTTCAAAAAAGAAGGAGGTTCTCAATTCGACACTAATCCTGTTTTTTTTTTGTGTTTGACCACGCATAACTTATTTCGTGATTGTTTATGATTCTTTTTTTAATTGATAGTGTATAGGTACCTCAAAGTTAGTCCCATATAAATTTCAAGAAAATATTTCACGCCTAAGGGTAGAAAATTAAGGGATGACTAAAATTTTTTGGTGGCACCGTTTCGTTACTTATTTGTATGATAAGCATAAAGTAAGCACTAAAAAGCGAAAAAAAACGTATGTACTAAGCCGATTAAGCGTGAAAGAGTAACATGCCTATGGCATTAAGTCCGCCTCTGTACTTTGTGCTTGAAGTATTAATAAATAAATAAATAACATACATCAATCCATTGATCCCCATAAAAGTTTGCGGTAATAATAGATTATGACCATAGAAATACAAATAATGACTATCCGTCAAACATCAATGTGCCTTTTACCTATCGATCAACACTTTGTCACGGGGATTTCCTAGGGAAGTACCCGCATGCAAGTAATTGTAGGGTAGAAAATACATTTCCAGGTAGCATGCAGGTTGCTACTCTAATGATGTGGGCTTTAATGAGGTTGTGATAAAAAAAGTAATCAGCGATTTTAAATATTGACGGAATCTAAATGACGATTTACGACTCTTGGTCTTGAACAATGCTATTTTTTGATGTAGTTTTATTAAAATTTTACCCGGTCAAATTGTCTTTTAATTTACTGGTTGTTATAAATAATTTATGATTTTATTGTATTGATGTTATCCCAATGTTTTTGGGCTCAGTGTACTTTGTGCATAGAATAGAATATCTTTATTTTGCATATTATATGGTACATAAAATGTCATGGTGTACCTAGTACAAAAGAATCTCTTATGTAAGTAGGTACCTTGAGTTTCTTATTAGGTACTGGTGAGACCATTTATATAAAATGTTGCAATTTCAGAACTGACGTATTAACCCGGAGAGGATAACGTTTGTAATAGAAATCAAAATTAAACAATTGGTATTCAAAGTACATAATTAGCTATTTCCCTAACAAAACAGGAAACTGGGATTCAAGTTGCTCATTTTCCTCAAAAGAGTAGTAGGTACGTAGAATTGCTGAATCACACAACATTAAAAGAATGATAAAATAAAACCTATATGTTATGGAATGATGTTTATTATTTTATAATAGAATATTTAAAGTGTGTGAATTTTCAAGACTTAATCATTGTTTTAAATGTTTTGAGAAATAGATAAGTAAGTATCTTGGTATGTGCACGGAATACACGCAGCAAAGGATGCGGGGATTATAAATCATGGGTTATATTGTAACATATCGATAACAAAACTATTACATGTCCATCTGCGTGTATCGTTACGATACTCACGATGCTTTGCGCCATGACCCGATACACGCAGATGTGACCGGCCATTATCGGCTATCGTCGCGAACATTCGGGCGGTGGCGATTCTTCAAAGGGTTTTAGCGCGCTAACATTCGCGCTGCGTGATCAGACTAGCGTTGTTCATTTCAGCCGTTGTTTTCAATCAGTTCAGACATGTGCGGGGTGGCTGTGTAAAAATGGAGTGGAGCGATGAAATGGTACTGGAATTCCTCCATAATTATGAAGCTGAGCCCATCATATGGGATCCAAAAAATGTGAATCACAAAAAAAAACATTAGCTGGTCGACACATGTAGAAGTAAAGAAAACCGTCATCCTAAACGTTTGGAAATTATTTCGGCCATCTTGGATTATTGCACGATAATTGATGCAAAATATCGAAGTGACCACTGCTTTTACCGCGATAATTTTTTAATGTCAAAGCGTACGAAGCTTCGGCGCACATTACTTCGGGACGATACACGCAGATGCGGCCGAAGCATAAATCACATAGGTACCTATTACACCATATATTTATAAACGCGGAGTTATAAACCGGCTAGTTGCAGGCGCTCAGCAGTCGCGCTTCCGACCACGGGACCAACAAGGCAGTCAATACGAGACTTAACTTGTGTATTATGAACTGTTATATTACAGTCGAAGGTCACAAGCAAATCATTAGCATATTATGCATTTACCATAAAAACATAACAACATGTAAAATAGTAGTAAACATTGAAAATCTCCGTGTTATTGCGCTATGTATGTCAAGTATTCCCCGCGTGCGCACCGACCAGCTAGTTAGAGAAATTACCGCTTCAAGTGATTTAGTAGAGAAGCGTACGAGCGTTGCAAATACTTCTACTGCGACTACCAGTTCATTATACGCTGAGACTGACAAGTTAATTGTTGCAAAGTGAAAAAATTACTCGTTGAAAACTTCATATATGGAACAGTAAGAAATCATCTAGCTATTATTAACCATTGAATATTTTTTTTCAAACATTGCTTGGGACATTTGAAATCATGGACTTGGTATGAGATAACTGTACGTTTTAGAAACTAATGAACACTATTGATTTTTTAATTAATCATCTATTTCGGGTGACAAAAGACCCATAACGTACCTTACAGACTGTCATACATAATTAATTATGTAAACCACAAAAAATATTGTTAAACTATTGTACACGAAGTGATAGCGCCGTGTTGCGCTGCGTGGTGTCGCGCAGCCTCCCGCGGAATCGCCAATACATGACACCCTTCGGCCAAAACTCTTCCTTGTGGAAGGTCTCAATATAATGAGTCGGGACTCGCACTACGAATGACTTCAATTTCGTGGTGTGGTGCGACTCCAACTTCTCGACACTCAAGGTCCAGCTGGTTTTCGCTCGAACATACTCCACGATCTCCACAACCTTCGTGGTGTGATGTAGCCGAGACAAGCCGGACGCAGCATATTGTGTCCTGCCAGCGCGGTGATGCATTGGTTTCGACCAGGAGGCTTCTTCTTCCTCTCCACCATCACGAAGTCATCCATGTTACACGTGTGTGTTCATAGTTTGTTAAAATGTAAGGAGTGGTTGTCTAATTTTTCAACAATAATTGTAAATAACAATATGTGAACACTATGTAAGTATCTATGTATCACTATGTAAATAGCACAACTTAGCTGTCATTCTTTATCTTGTAATACTTGTATGTACAATGTACATACTTCAATATAGTGTTTTTTATGCAAGGTCCATCGTATTCACGTATATACCCTGTCCAATGGGTTATTGGTTTTTTGACAGCTGCCTTATTATGTAATTATTCCCGATTACCTTAAGTTAACTTTAAAATGTGTTATAAAATAAATATGTAAACTGCCTAATCTTGTTGGATTATCTTATTTATGACCTCTTACAGACATTATAATACAGGTATGCGTATCAGTTTTTACAAAAAAACATAAATATTGTTCACTAGTTGCAGCTGTCAAAAAACGATTAAACCAGTGGACATAGTGTAGTTATATAACTATAGACTGTAAATGCAAAATATTATTCCCCTTTTTTTTTGAAAGAGTTAGTATGGAGTTTCTTTTCCATTCTTATCCATACGAAACTACCTATTAGAAGGGGAAACTAGAATTAACTTTTTTTTTATGACGTTCAAAAGTGCCTTTTAATGGTCTAATTGAAATAAATGATTTAACTTTGACGTGCCCGTAGTGCCACGCTGTTTCAAACCCCTGTCGGAAGGTTCACAGGATCTCTTCTTATCCCCCTTCCTGGTCTGCGACACAAGGTTGTGTTTGTGCCGGTACGCTCTTGGTAGAGAGGACGTGGTCATCATTTTGAATTGAGATTTCGAGCAGTCGTAATCCTCTGCACGATGCGACGCCATCCTTGTCTATTGGCCGATTAGTGCAGGATTAATCTGATCGGTCTAAGTATTGCATGGGTGATCTGCCGCGTGCTCTCGTCGTGCTCTTGTCTTCAACCATTCCCTGAACGACAAGTCGCTCTATGGAGTTGTTGTTGCACCGACCCGATGCTTATAAACCCATTGCAAATTGTTGGGTTGACACAATTTAGATTGCCATAGTCTATATACTCTAATAAGAAGATGATTATTGGTAGGTAGGATTGTACCTAAGTTAGATAAATGCCAGGCCAGCAGTGCTATTTCGTAAAAATAATCCAAGTGAAATTCAGGTATTGTAGGCGTGAGGTGAACTGACAATGTTAAAATTTGACTTGGTTCGAACTAAACGTCGACATCGCAGTCCAATTTTGGATTTAGTTCTGATTTTGGGGAGGGACGCCCTGCGGCATGATGGACCGATGATAGGCAATAGCCAGCAGTGGACGGCAATAGGCTGATATGATGAGGATGATGTTCTGATTTTATTAAAATAATGAAGCAGTAATTTTGGTGAAAATTGAACGTCAACAAAAAGGGGTGATGCCCGATCGCCCCAAGTTCCAAGTTCCCCAAAATGATTTTCCATACATTCATTCCCAACGTCCCCAAAATGTAAAATTAATTAAGTAATTTGTAATGTTCACACTTGACCATTTCTTGTACTGACGTCTCCAACAGTGTTAGAATAAAATCAGCTAGTTACATTTAAGCTTATTTTAGAAGATCTCTATTTATAATTTGTACTATGTGTTTAGCTTTAGATTGTTTCGAAATATAATTATCCAGTGGGTGGGGAAAAATGAAGTGTAAAGGAAGAAATTAGATTGTGTTGGAGGCATCTAGCAAGCAATCCTTTAGCTCGGAAAAATTGTAAGTAAACACATCATGTAGACTATAAATCACTATATTTTATATTTCCCTCTCATTCGCACTTTTTAACACCACAATTGATGAGCGCTTACTTGTTATTGATGTACAGAACAACGTCGTTTGTGTCTATCACTTCGCATTATTGCATAATTTTAATAATATTTAATGTATTATGCGTAAATTGCAACGCAAATACATATTACATTTTTCCCCTATTGATTCTCTAAAGTAATAACTAATTACATTAAAAATACTACGTACGTATTTAGCATTGATTCGGCGACTGTACCATTCTCGATTTCGGTCAAGTCTGAGTCGTACAATTTTATTTAATAATATACATTTTGGGGAACTTGGAACTTGGGGCGATCGGGCATCACCCCAAAAAAGGAACCAACTTATCGTCGGTCTATCTTGTAGAGCTCAAATGAGCTTGTAGAGCGCATTTGAGCTCATTTGTTCCTTTTTTGTTTGATTCTCGATCGTCAAAGGAATGCAAGACTGTCACAATATTCTTCAAAGCATAATTGACCTTATGAACTGTCAATTATCAGTCAACGCTTCAACGGGCGGACTATTGTTACTTACAACATTCTGACTTCGTAAAACCGTTGCATATTTAAAAGGGTGGAGTTAGTCATATTGCGAGCACATGCAGTACAAACCAATGACTCATATTATGTGGTTATTCTTTTGTTTCAAGAAAGCTGCACTTGGATCTATCGTACTCCTAACAATTCATTGTGTTTGTAACTTTCTCGTTATTGATGATGTTATTAAGTCTTGGAAACACAAATTGATGCTTGTTGTTATTTAGTCTTGTATGTACATACATCCTTGGAATCTTAAGTCTGTCCAGAGATCAATAACCTGTATGTCTAATCAGTCCATCGGTGAATACCTACATGAAGTGAGCTGTCTGTCTAGGGATTTACAAAGCACTACAATCGGATGACAGCTCACTTCACCTAGGTGTTCACCGAGGGAGATTGTAACAGAATAGCACTGCTGTGAAATCATAAGCATGTCTAATACTTTTTTATACTATGCTAAACAACCAAACACCTCAATGACATGAAAATTAAATTAAATAATATTTTAGAAAAGTGAAATTAAGTCTTAAATCTAATGATTATTTACAAGAATTGCGATGTGAATTAAAATAATCATCAAAGTATTTCGTAACTAAGTATTTAGGGAAATAATCAAGTATTCAAAGTTAAAGTTATGATGTTTTGTTACGTGCAGATATTTTAATTAAGAAATTCACACATTAATAATATAATAGGTAGTCATGTGGCTGTAGTGAAGGTTAAACGTAAACTTAAAATATTCATTTCCTGCATTATGTAAGAAATGTTGTGTTTAGAGTAATTTTAATGGTTAAGTAATGAGAGATTAATATGTAATTACTTATACAGTAATTACCCAAATGACCCAAGTATTCCTTTCTATGTGGGTTACGGTATGTTTGTGATTGTAGTTTTAAAATAATGTTTTATGTAATAAGATGCTTTGTGCCAACCAGTTAATAATAAACTAAGGCCGTGTGCTGCCGGTCGCGAATAGCACCACCCCATGTCTACCCGTGGGTGTCGTAGACAGCGACAGAGGGATATTGATCAAAGGATGGGCAGCAGCGTCCTTCTGAGTGCCATAACACCTACTGCGATCGTCAACATCATCGGCCAAGCATGGCGATTACGGCTGAACTCCCCTTGGGGGGACCTATGCCCAGCAGTGGGCGTGTAAAGGTTGACATGATGATGATGAATAATATACTAGCACATTTCCCGCGACGTCGTTCGCGTGAGTTTTCTTACAGATCCCTATTTTTTTTTAAATATAATATAACCTATGTCACTTAGGGATAATGTAGCATTCTAATGGTGAAAGAAATTTTGAAATCAGGCTAGTAGTTTTTGAGTTTATTCGTTACAAACATACAAAAATACACACGATTTTGATTAATATTTTTACTGTTCATCATCATCATCATCACCATCAGCCGAAAGACATCCACTGTTGAACATAGGCCTCCCCCATAGAACGCCACAACAAGCGGCAACCTGCCGCTTGCATCCACCGGTTACCCGCGACCTTGACAAGACAATGCCATCGGTCCATCTGGTGGGGGAGGACTTCCAACGCAGCGTCTTCCGGTTCGCGGTCGCCACTCCAGAACTTTTCGGCCCCATCGGCCATCCGTTCTGCGAGCAATGTGCCCTGCCCGCTGCCACTTAAGTTTGGCAATTCTTTAGGCTACGTCGGTAATCTTGGTTCCCTTGCGGATGTCCTTATTTCTGATTTCGAACTCCAAGCATAGCTCTCAAACATACAAAAATATAAATCTTTCCACTTTACAGTGTTCCATATTACGTTTGTCTAAATGACAAGGAAGTGAAATTCATCGGGATTAAGAATTCCCTGCGACACATAAGTACATACCTACACAATACAATAGCAGCAAATATTTCATTAAAATTAGGCTTTTATAAATGTGACTTAGGTACGACAAGTGGCCATAAACATGTGTAAATAACAAAATAATTATTGACTAGCTTTTGACAGCGAACACTGAAAGTCTAAAATTATCTCACGGGAACGTACTACAAAGCATCATATGTCCTAATATAGATGATGGTCTACCTGTATGCCAAGTTTCATCCTAATCCATTTAGCCACTATGTCATGATTGACTAACAATTATACAGGAAGTCTTTGGATGTTATAATAATTATTCTTTGCTTGTATGACCTATCGACCTACCACATAAATGTCTTAAGAGGCATTTGAGAGTGCATTGTCACACTAAATCAAATGTCTCGCTCATGGTGGTGCGTGTATGATCATTTAGCTCTCTTCAAATTGGTTGAACTGAATGTAATGATCCACACGCCATGTTCGTGAATAGGCGTTGTCAGTAGAGATTGGTCAACTCTTCTCTCAATATAACTGCGTCTAACTTGTTTTTTTTTTAATGTTTTGTATTGCTTTTCACCTACTTCATATGGTTTTTACGTACGCAACAAGAACTACGTAGGTAACCATGAGTATAATATTGTAAAAACTAGATTTAAAAGAGTGTCCGTTGAGTTTCCTGCTCGTTCTTTTCCATAGAGACCTACCAAGTTTTGGAACGAGCAAATGGCTTCAACTTTCTGACTAACTGACCGCCTCTTTAACAATTCAAAAGTGCCTGTAAATGGTTCAATTTAAATAAATGCTTTGACTTTTGACTTTTAAGATATACGCTGATAGGTTTCTGACCAACCTTTGTCTAAAGGCTCTCTCTCCTTCCAGTGTCCCTTCCAACTGCGGAAGAACATATCAGCAAACGAAGAGGTGGTCTGGGTGGTAAATACTGCCCGACGGTCAACATGGCGGGTATATGCCAACGCTACGGATCCATATTATATGACTACTGCAGACACATCGTAAGTACCACTCATTTGTTCAAGCTTTTCAGAAAGTATATTAAAAAAAAAAATACTTTAGCGTAATCGTCATTCAATTATTTGAATCCCAGCAAATCGGAAATATAGAAACAAAACACTGCTAACAGTAAGAGACATCTAAATGTAATGGAATCCTACAGCAAGGAAGGATTAGAATCCTGCTGCTGTTTACAAAAATACACCCATTTACTTTTGTTCGGATTGGGTAAAACCGTATGCCGTTAAGTCTTATGCTGTCTCTATTACTTTATGTCAAAGTGACTGTGTGACAGCACGACAATTAACGGCATTTTAAAATTAAGTAGCGCTTGAGTATTTGGCCATAAGTTTCACATAGGTCTCTATATACTTATACGTGCATAATATTTAATCACAAAAGTAAAAGCGGGAGTTACACAACAGTTTGCGAACATTGTCCTGTTTATCTTTTCTCTGGTTAGGTAATGGATGCCTGACTAAACTTGTATTGAACCGAATTCTTTCCGCGATGTCATGTTACCGTATTCATAACATACGTTCGTAAGAAAGTGAGACTTTGAGAACGAATCAGACAGGACAACATGATGTCGGTGGGTGTTAATGTTTATACGTATTTATTCTCTGTTCCAAAACAATTTAATGTAAGTGTGCATCTTACAAATGTTGAGTTTCTAGGCGACACTTGAGTATTGTTTTAAAGATACTGTTACAACACGAATAGCACCACTCCATTTTTACCCGTGGCCGTAGAAGGCGACAGAGGGATATTGACCAGAGGATGGGCAGCAGCGCCCTTCTGATTACCATACACCTGCTGCGATCGCCAAAATGCATCGGCCAAGCATGGTGATTACGGATGAACCCCCTTGGGGGAGACCTATGCCCAGCAGTGGGCGTCTAAAGGTTGACATGATGATGATGATAACAACAGTTGAAAATCCAATTAATGCTAATGAAAGTGTATTTAGTACTAATAACACTCAACTTAATAAGTATACAGTTTAAAACAGCTCATTCCGCAGCAGTCTTCAAATTCTTTATGTAAATAATTAACAAGCTTCGATTGTTGAAAGAAAACGTGAGAAAACCATGCACTCGTTACAATATAATGTAACTATGAAACTCCTTGACCTAAGTGTAAAAGAAAAACTTACGTAGCGTATTAATAATTGCTTAATTACCTGCATATCGTGGGAGTTTGATTCAGGGTACAATTACGACGTTGTTTGTGAACGATACGGCTTACTTGTCATTCAATGGTGCATAATTAGAAAATTTTAAATACAATGCTTGTTGCTGACAGTGAAGTATTTGCAAGATTCTATCAGTTTGCGCATTTGAATAAGTTAATAGTACTGTCTTATCAGTTGTCTTTGTTATGTTAAAATGTATTACGTAAATGCTGAGTCTAAGTAATGATCAACATGTGAGGTAATCTAGGATTACCAGTATAGTTACAAAGTTTGGCTCAGTAAAATAACTTTATGGGTGTTTATTCCTCACCTTTTCTGGATGGATCTGGTTAGATTACATTTTCATAAGAATGGTAGGAAATTACTACAAATCATTGAATGTCACTTCTGTCAGATTGTAATTTATGGGAATCCAATTCGTACTTAATTTTGAGAGTTACTGGGCATTTTTTGTTACTTGCCACTTAAGTATTTTTTTAAAGGATTTGTGGATGCTATTTTGTGCGTGCGAAGATTTCTGCGAAGCTATTAGCCCTTCACCGACGCTTTTAAAAACTTTAATGGGATAATTATATATGGCTGGAGTTCGCAACACCACGTCTCAGCGTATAATTTGAATATGGGTGGGAAATAGGTCATGAATTATATCCACACTAAATCCTAAACAATGGTCAGCAACGCCAGGACCAACGCGTTGATCATATCAATGACGATTACCTGGATTACCGAAAGACTTATGTTTGGTTGGTTGTCATTACCATTATGATCACTTTGGACACTTACAATCCTGTTCATTCACGAAGTTTAAATGGGAAAAGATTCACGACCTGGGGTGTGATTCTGTAAGACCTCATTCTAAACTTCGAATCTGAATCCGCTGTGAGTTTCTTGATTGGCACTCTAAAAACTCGGTTGATAATTCGAATTTAATCTAGCGCCACCTTTGCGAGCGTGTCAGCGAGTTGAACTAAGTTGACAGGGAGATTTTGACAGATAAAGTATGAGATGACCCCGTCACTTCGACGCTCACTTCGCACTCGAACCCGATTCAAAGTGTCAAATATATCCAGGTCATTTTTAACCTTATGCGAAGTGAGAGTGAATAGCGATGTGAAATGCGAGTTGTTGTTTGAATTTTATAGAATCAACCATCCGAGGTCCAATAATTTTTGAACCCTGATTGCGAGAAAAGTTTCAGTTTGTAAAATAACATTAAATAAATAATAATAAATTCTTTATTGACATAAATAGTTTTAACAAAGTAGTGAGGCCCTGACTCCTGCGCTAGGTTTAGTACCTGTGTTACAGGAGCCATTCTTTGGCTTTCATTGGCTAAATATACACTTAAATTATTTCCACTTTGTTGTGCAGGGGATTGCTGTGCCAGCTCAGGCCGGAGATGGGACAGTTCGGCGTGTACAATATGAACGTATCCTCCGAGGGATGTGACATCCGCACCTCTAAGGAACCCGTCGACATTTACATGCGTAAGTCTTACTTATTATTTCTACTTATATCATGAGTAAAAATTGACTTTAGGTAAGAACGGATTTAATTTGACTTCCACAAGGACCGAAGACGGAGGGAAAAGGTTTAAAATAGCCATCTACGGTAGGCAGCTCTTCCATTTCTATCGAACTGCATTGTTGCACAAAGACAAAACAAAAGACGACTACTTTTATGTCACCGTTAAGTCGTTTTACCATTTATATAATAAGTCATCTAGCAATTTGGAAAATGACATGTTCCTAGTTGGTTAGAATAAAACACTAAAAAAGATTTGCGAACACATCTTTTAAATTACAAAAAGAAGTCGGTTAGCAACGTAATAATTTTGGAATCTTAACGAACGACAATGTGTTGTATCAGTATAAAACCCTTGACATACAATATAATCTCATTGGCCTTTTCCTTCGAAAGTTGATGTACTTATCTGCAGGTATCAATATATTATTTTCGATGATATCTTCTGAGTACGGTATTGTTTACCTTCAAACGAGTGTTGTTCATATTCAAAGTACCTAGTCGTAAATTAAGAATATATTATTCAAAAACCATCAATTTGTTCAAAAAATCAATTTCTGTGCATTTCAGCGACATTAAATTCTTGAATTTTTTATAGCTATCTAATTTTTTTCTTCCTATTTCTACTAAAATGTCGGATTCGTTTGTTTGTATTATATAAGAGGTGGGTATTGTATAACTCATACTCTCTTTTATAATTGTATAAATAATATACATGCATAATACGCTATAAAACTTTTGTGCAATTTAAATTAAAGTATGTGGTATGCGGAATATAACTCAGTTATTTAGCATAAATACATACATACCTATACAAAGTACGTATATTGTATAGTACGGCTGTATGCTTTTGTCAATACCTTTGTACCTAATAGTGAGGCTACAATACCGTATGTCATGTCCTCTATTTTTCCTCAACATGCTAATATCAATGTCACTCACTAGTTAGTATTGTCAGTACCTACAATAATTTGAGGTGAATCAATTCATAACTATTCAATTTTACTGTTCATACATTTTTTAATTACGCAAGCAGTAGATTTAACCATCTACTTCTGAATAAACTAGTGACCCGACCCGGCTTCACTTGGGCTTATAGCTTTCCTCGATAAATGGACTATCTAACACAAAAATATTTTTTCAATTCGAAAAAGTAGATCCTGAGATTAGCGCGTTCAACTAACCAAACAAACAAATAAACTCTTCAGCTTTATAGTATTAGTATAGATTATGTAACTTTATAATTATGATGTTCTGAAAACACACCTAAGTACCGTATGTATTGTCGGAAGACAATTGAACGATTTGTTCAACGAATCAGAAGACAATTGAAAAAAATTGGTTACCATTAGTAATAATAATAATAATAATAATCTTTATTGACATAAAAGTATGTTACATTATTATATGGAAACCCTGACTCCTGCGCTAGGTTGTAACCTGTGTTACAGGAATCAGTGTCTTCTCCCAGTAGTTTACACAGAATTTATGCAATAAGATTTAAACAATTTTACATTATACAATATCTGCTTAAGGCGTATGGGTGGGGAGTGTATGAATGAATGTGTGTGTGTGTGTGTGTGAGAGGGGGTGTGTGCGTGTATGTTTGCGTGTGTGTGTGGTGTGTATCGGGGTATTTATATGATTATCGTGCATGTTTATAATGGGAAGCGCTAATTGCCGGGTTTATGTTATTAAGTTTTCTGTCTGTATGTAATCTAGTGTTTGTAGAAAGGTGTTTATTTTATTTTTAATTTTCTTTTTAGGAAATGGGTGAATATCTAGGGTCTTGTTTATCTTATTATAGATACGCGTAGCAAGAAAAAGATGTTGCCTTCTGGCTGAGGCAGTCTTGCATTTGACGTATTTACAGACATTAGCGACTGTACGTTTACTTTTGTAGCTGTTGTTCAAAGGTGTGATTAGGTGTTGCTTCAATGTGATATTGAGAACATATAGCTGTCTCACTGTGAGTACTGTGCAGTTTTGGTACAATGTTACGGTCGGGAAGCGGTATGGTTTGAAGGTCATGACTTTGAGCAATGATCTTTGAGCTCTTTCAAGGTGGATCATAATAGTTTTACAGGCTCCTCCCCACACCGTAATACAGTAACCAATTATCGATTGGGCTAAAGAGAAGTATAAAGTGCGAAGAAGATCAAAATCAGCCACGAGTCGAAGTTTCTTAAAGGCCCAAATAAGTTTCCTCACTCTAGAGGCAGTTAATTCGACTTGGGGCCGCCAACTTAATTTTTCGTCCAGTACTACACCTAGGTATTTTATGTTTGTTGTTTGTGATATTGTAAGACATGAGCACTGGAGCCTATTTCCAGGAGAGTTGCAAGAATGTACCTTAAGGGTTACTGCTACTGGCTTGGTATTGGCAAACCTGAACTGCAAGAATGAAGTTTTGGCAATGTTAAGGGTAAGCAGGTTTTCTTCCAGCCAGTTACTGACTTTACAAAGTCCCAGCTCAGCCACACGCTGCGCCTCCTCCCAAGTCTCTCCGTGGAATATGAGCGCGGTGTCATCAGCGTAACTAAATATTCTACCCTTAAGCAGTTGTTGCTGACACAGATCGTTTACATATACCAGGAAGAGACTCGGGGAGAGGGCACTGCCTTGCGGTACACCACATGTAACGTTTGCTTCACTACTGACGATTCCACCTATCTTTACCCTTTGTGTCCTATCACTCAAAAACTCCGTAAATATACTGAGAGCTACTCCCCGGATTCCTATGTGGTCTAGTTTCGTCACAAGAGTGGGAATAGAGACGGTGTCAAAGGCCTTTGCCAGGTCGAGGAAAACTCCTATGCATTTTTGTTTAGCATCGACCTTCTCAGCGACATGATCAACTAGTTGACCAACCGCCTCTTCTGTGCTTTTGCCAGACCTGAAACCGAACTGACCTTCTGATAATATATTGTTTTTATCTAAAAAACTAACGATTCTAGTATTCAATATCTTTTCTAGGATTTTTGACAGTGTCGGTAAAACTGATATGGGTCTGTAGTTCTTAACTTCGTCACGGTTCCCACCCTTGTGAACTGGCGTGATAAGAGATTTTTTGAAGACTTTAGGGAAGACTCCCTGCTCAAAGCAAAGCCTAATGAGTTTTGTGATCTGGGGTATCAAAATTGCTTTGCCCGTTTTAAGTAGTTTAGCTGAGATAGAGTCCCACCCTGTAGCGCAGTCTGTTTTTAGATTGTTAACTACAGATTCGACTTCAGCCTCGTCAGGGGATAGTAGAACAATCGAGTTAAGTGCTGGCGGTGAATTTAATTTATATGTGGCGGGTTGGGATCTTCGGTTTTGAGTGATAGCCTCTGCAAGCTCTTTACCTATACCAGAAAAATACCTATTTATGGTCTCAATTTCTCTCGATGCATCCTTTGTAACAGGCAGTAATTCAGTCGCTACTGTTTTTTTTTCAACTCGGTTTGTAATGGATTTAATTATGCTCCATGTTTCTTTGTTTGTTTGTGACGATTTTAAAGCAGATTTTTCATGATGTATTCGTAACTTTCTAAGTAGCAAATTGCAGTAGTTACGGTATCGTTTATAAGAAATCTCCATAATGGTATTTTTTGGGTTTTTTAAAAACTCTCTATGGAGATTATCCCTATGTCTAATGCACCGTAATAAGCCTGGAGTTATCCAAGGCTTAATGATTACCTTGCGGTTGGGCACAGTTATAACTTTTGTGTGTAGTGAGATTGCAGTCATCAAACAATCTACAAATAGTGAAGCCGCCTCATTTGCATCTGAGTCACTTGTTATAAATGAGAAATCAGCATTTTTTAAGTGTTCAACAGTAGCTTCAATATTTAATTTTGTAGTTGATCTAATGTTATTAGTTTTACAGGGCTCCTTATTTAAGCATAATAGTACAGAGGCGTGGTCGCTTACAGTGGAATCCATCACCACCACGGTCGCATCAGTAGAGGCATTTATCATAAAGTGATCAAGACAGTTGTGTAGTCTTGTTGGGTACGTATGACCGGGTAGGAGGCCCAGTTCTGCGGTTAGGTTAAGGTAGTTAGTACTTGTGGACACTTCACTGTCTGTCACTCATTATTAGGTAATGGGTAACCCAATTCTTAGCTAAGACTATATTCAAAGAACTTGTACAGACAGTCTCATCAACTTCTTACCCCCTATCCAAAGAAATTCTAATGCGTGGGGGGTAAGCAGTTGATGACGCTGTGTGTACCTTAACCTACCTTTATATATTTAGAGGAACTCGTGGCTAAGTAAAAGCCGTACTATCGATCGGTCGTGGTTAAGCTACGTTTGCCGCGGTCGGTCTGTGGATGGGTGACCATTTATTTTCTTTTCGGGTTCCATCCGTGCCTTGGAAAGCACTTAAACCTGTTGGTCCCGGGTGTAATTCGTAGATCTTTGGCAGTCGGTATGGATGGTCAGAAGCCAGAAAGTCTGACAAGGGGTTTTTTGTTACCAAGTAACTGGGTTATGGAGGTCAGATAGCTGGGCAGATGATGACGACATATATATTTCTGCCAGATCTCTATCAGCAATATCATCTTTCACATAGGTCGTAATCATCATAATTTTTGGTTAGATGATATTAAATGATAACTACGTACATGGTACAGTCTGTGATAGCTGTTAACTGACCCACTAAAAGTTAGACGAATTTTAACCTTATGCAATTAGCAGTAGATAAGTGTTATTTGATACGTACGAACTAGAACGACTTGTTCAAGGTAGGCATATATTAAAGAATATAGTTATGCCAATTTAATCTTTAACACGTAACGATAAGGTAGATAATTATAGTGACTACTGTTTTGTCACATGATCGAGTTGTTAATTTCAACAATTTTAATTAAGTCTGTTTGGTCTAGTGGTTGAACCAGTGGAAACAAGTGAGTCAACATGGTTGCGAGTTCGAAACTAACATTTTACTTTTTGTAGATTTCAATATTCATTTATGTTTTTTGAATTGAAAATACTATTTCTATTAGATTAAGAAAAGTAGATTTATATTAATAATATATAAATACAAATAACCACAAAAAATAAAAACAATTATGATAATGATAAAGATTTTATTCAAAATAAATAAAAATTAATTACTTACAACATTATAAAAGAAGTTAGAATACTAAACTACTTATGCTATGCGTGAATTTTCTGTTTAAGTTGCTAACGCGACAACAAAACAGTTCTTCGTTTCAATAGTGCCCAAAAAATACCCATTTTTATTATTTTTTAAGTAGGTAAGTAATCTGTTACATGCTTTACAAAGTGTTGAATGTAGTGAATCAACATGTTATATTATGTTTAGAAATATACCTATAATATTTCTATTTTATAACAATAACATCACCACATTAACTTACTGTCATACATACCTACCTACTTATAAAATATTAGTCAAAACAGCACTAAATACTTTGATGTATTACATACTTTTTAGATTTTTTAAAAGTATTTTTAGTTTTAAATATGATCGTTATAAGAACCTGCATCATTGTATGAAACACTTCCTTAGGAATTATGATAACAACAGATTATTTAACACACACACTGACGTAAGTATTGTTGACTGCAGGCGGTGATACTGTCTTAATAGCGAAGTGGAGCACCATCTTTTTCTATAATTTGCTGCAAGCGGCTTCGCATACTGCACACCATGTTCCAGCAAGCATCACTTCCTCTCATGAGTTCCCACGTTGAAGTCACAAGTTGCGCCAAATTTTCTTTTGTCCTGACTTCTGATGAATCTCAGTTTAAAATCATTTGACCCCACAAGTTTTCTATTGGATTCAGATCAGGACTTTTAGATGGCCAACTTATTGTTATGACACCTTCTTGACTGGTTAGCCAATTTTGCACCACAGCATCTCTGCACGAAGTAAATATCCGTGTTTGGCTAAGCAACACGCACAGTCGGCAACATTACATCACGTAACATTTCCAAATATTAGCGACTATTAAATCGGCCTCCAATTTCCACAAGTTCTTAGTCATTGGTCCTGGAGGATCCTTTTGAACATTTCCTGTTTCTTTAAAACGCCTTAACCACAATCTCACAGTATTTTCTGAAACAAAGAAATTAAACGGCGTCACTTTACGTTTAAGTATATAAAAAAAATGTTTGTTTACGTCACGGCACAAGGAATAGCTAGATATAAATACACTTACTGCTATATTAAGTCTCCTTGCAATCTCTCTGATGCCAATATTCTCCTCGTGCAAATAGATTATTTTGTATTTTAAACAATCACTCAATTGAGACATGTTAATAAAGCTACAAAGATTATATTTAATAATTTTAAAAAGGCGTGGGCTATTCGCAATTTAGAAAGGCAACACAGAAAATGTTCGCCCGTAGTCATTGCAATTGTGCGTAGACTAGCTTTAGTTATAGTCACGGTATTTTTTTATTTTCCTACCCATATCCTTAGTAAGATTTGAATACCAGTTTTACAATGAATACGCATTTGTCTTTCAACTACCCACTTATTACAAGTTAGGTTAAAATGATAATTATTTTACAATACTGTGATAAACTTTAAGTCTTACCGCATAAAAATCAAAATTGCATAACAAGTAGTTATAAATATCCTAATCCTAACGTTTTAAAGATCAATTTTGCGTGTCTGTTTTATTATTGTATTTGTTTATCGAGTAGCGCTAGTCAGATGAACTCATACAAATTGAATAACCCTTATTGTTACAGACAGAGGGTTTAAACTTGTTTGTTTTTAGGGTGGGTCAGGTAATAGCTATCACCCACTGTACATGGTGGACATCCCACCCACACGCACAAAACGTTTTGGGAACACATTCATTGTGCGTACTGCTAAGGAGTGGAATTCCCTGCCTGAGTCTGTGTTTCCTGATAGTCTACCCGTCTACTACTAGATAGACAACCCGGGAGTCAAGTCATAAGTCAAGAGTGAATAGGTTACTTCTAGGCAAGCGTGCTCCATCTTAGACCGCATCATCGCTTCCCATCAGGTCAGATAGTGGTCAAACGTATGCCTATCAAATGATAAAAAAGTGCACATTTACGATGTTAAATATTTAACTACTAGGTACGCAAACGCTAAAAATAGCTTAGTACTAATAGTCCAAGATCAAGGAGTCGCAAAATCTACGTCATTTAAGCGTGCCTGAAAAATTGAGGATCGTAAGAGGAATATGTCGTTAAGGTTTGTATCTTGCTAGTTCTAATACTGGGCCCTATTTCAGGAATAATATAAAAGGTAATTTAACAATAGTTAGAATAAGCGACTAAAAATTTCAAGCTTGTGTCTAGGTGTCCCCGCCACTGTGTTTTCATCTATGCATATAGTTACTTTCATGTTAAAATCACGTAGGCCTGACGACTCTACCATCTCAGTTCATAATTCAATTTCAATAAATTTAAAAAACGAAAGCAATACAACAGTTGGTGATCACCGCAGATTTATGAAGTAATAATAAATTGACAAGTCAGATGGAAACAGTCACGCACCGAAACTAGGAGAAAATTGTGAAAATGGCGTAACTAATACTCTGTATTGGCGTCGATGGGCCTCCCAGTGAAAGTTAGATTACAAGTGCCGAAGTCATAATGATGTTTGATTAGTTTTATCCCCGATATAGCGAGGAAAGTGGTAAGGAAACCACATCACGAACTACGGATAAATGTAATGATTCCAATGTATATACAGTAATATACAATTATAGGGAGTGCTAGTGGTTTTCCAATACTTTCTTCGGTTCGTTCACAATATCGGAAGAAAGTCCATCAGTAGTTTACGCTAATGTAAGTACTGTAAGTGTGTAGACGTTCAATGCAGTTGCAGCTACATAATATCAACTTTAAAGCCTAGATACTGTCACGTAGGTCTGTACTACCGAAATCTCCACGCAAGCGCCATCTATTATCGTGTAACAGAACTACGGATATTCTGGAACATTCGGGACCCTTCCACATTTTTTTAGTGGCTTATTGTCGTGTTGCAACATTCTAGACCATTCCCATATATGCTAGAATGTTGTCCTGCTATGTCCTGGAACTATCTAGAAACTTAAACTCGTATTTAAATAGTTGACAGCCAGCGATCGTGACTTAGTTGGTTTTTGAATGCGAAAACTGCGATTACTGCAAACGAACGAAGTGAACGACGCTCAAGTAATTCTTGGAAGTTTCTGATTACTGTATTCGTGACTGTTTTTTTAATAAAGTGTTTGTGTTTTTAGTGTAAACTGGTATAGATTATTTATCCCGAACCCCAGCTCTTAACAATACTATCATTCTGATAGCAAAGTACCTATTACATTCAATTCAGACACCAGTCGCTTTAGTCTGTAACAATATTCCTCGGTGAATGTAGGTGTAGTGAATTTGAAGTGAGCCTGACATCCCAGAGCTGGATATACGCCGTTGATCTTGCTCGATCTCGTTACCGCTAAAAATGTCTCACGCACGCAATTTTCGAAACACCTAAGTAAAAAAAAAAACAAAAAAATATCTCTTAATCTTCATCACGTAGATTAAGATAATTTTTTTTTTTGCTTTAGACATTTTAGAGAAAAAAGGTTGTAATCTACCCCCAACAAAGCCCAATTCACGTATATTCCCACCTTAAGCTAAGGACTGACTGCTCACCGATGGAGTTTTTTACAGAATAACAGTTTATATTATTGGCTAAAACCGAATCTGTTGAATTATCTCTATGATTTTTGTATTGTCTACTAATTTATAGACTTTAATTTTTATTGCTCACATTAACATTAGGGAATTTCAAATTTATTCCTGACGTTACGAAAAGAGTTTAGAAATAAATAAAACACAGTCACATCTCGTATTTTATTGCACTTAATTTCTATTCAATAAATAGATCCTTAATTCTTATAAGCTAAGAATACAAAATCTTGTAGCTATCTGTATCCTGCATCTTTAAAGAAAATTAGCAACAGTTCATTGAAACATCCTCAATTTCTGCACTAGCTATCATCATTAGATGTAGTTAATAAAAAAAAAACGAATCACGACACGCGATCAAGTGAACCTAAGTGGGCTGTAGTGGGCGTGAGGCGAAGCTGGCCCAAATCCTTTGTGAGTCGATTTGTCTTGATGAGTATCATCCGTTGGAGACGAGCGACCCAGAAAAGAGCCACTGACTTGCCATTGTATTAGCGAATTGAACGTATCAAGTAAATACCGTTTTAAATATAAATATTGCTGATATTGACACTTCCTTTGAGCAATATATCAATAACTAGCTTTCTTGCGGGACTTGGTTCGCGTGGAAGTCAAAGTCAAAATCAAAGCCATTCTTAGCTAACGTCTCCATTATAAACTACCTACCTGGAAAAGTTCATCTTCATAGGTAAAGTAGTATTTGAGATTTCGTCATGATACAGTCAGTGATATTTCGCTTAGTTATTTCAACATTAAGATATTTTTTTTGTATTGGCCATGAAACGAATTAAAATTAGAGCTTTCATAATTTAATATTTAATTACAATATTTACACAACAATCAATGTTACTTCCCATACCTACCTCAAGACTTAATACTTTGCTACAATAAATAAAAATCACAGAAATTGTTTAACAGCACTCGGTGAAGACACATTCTCGAGCTAAGTTGCTGTAGCTCCCATACATTGAGTAGAAGAGGTACCAGAATGCCATCCTCTCGTTCTCGACCCGATTGTCCATCCTGATGTCTGTGTCGATGACCATGGTCGGTCTGTTGGTAGCCGTGACTGGTGTCCAACTCACTGGTATCAAGTCCGACGTTTGTGGTGTAGGGTTTCTGAAAATGAGAAAAGAATAATCTATGTATCATCTGGAAAAAGGATACATTGATATAGCTGTGATGCCTTTTTTTTATTAAAATTAAAGCTATTTGGGAATAGCAACATAATTATTCCAGTAACGTATAGAAATTAGGATTAATGTGAATGAACTAGGATTAATGTGAATAAACTAGGATTAATGTTATAGATTTAAAGTAATTCTTAACCTACCCATATTTAATGAAATTAGTCCATAATGTTGTAATACGATCGGTTACCAGTTGATCATTTTCATTTTTCTTCACGTTCTCATTTCCTATATCGAACAAGTAATTAAGTTCTGCTGAATGTCCTGCGCCTTGACCACCAGAACTTCCACCATAGCTGAATAAATATTCGTATACTGATCCAACATTTTCTTCCAAGAGTCTTGTTACTATTCTTTTCGAAGGGTGACTGAATACAAAATCAGATTCAAAATTCTGCAGTTCCGTTGCAACATCTTCAGATACAGGATCATATCCGATGTAAAACCGCCTGACATATGTAGCGGCTCTTTCTAACTGTTGTCCATTGAGATTGAAATTATTCATCAGTTTGTTATAAAAAGGATCCGAATCAAAGTAATCGCTGCTTAATGAGTCACGTTCTTGGCTAGTGTGACCAATCAGTACAGTTGTATTTCTTACTTTTCTTTCGTTTGTCAGTGCGTAAGGATCGTTTTCAACAAAGTTTTCAATGCCACTGAACGATTTTTCCTTGCATGGTCCCAGCTGTAAGTTCAACTCGTGAGCTGCAGCTGTTACTAAATTATGAGGAGTGCTTATAAGGAACCTTAGGGCTTCCTCATTGTCAGTCGTGTCTACTCCTAAATGCTGAGCTATTGTGATAGCACTATTTACATTGGCGTTAACAAACATGCCTTCGCTCTGTGGTGTACCACTCTCTATAATAGCTTTGTGAAACAATTTAGTATTATCCGCATACAAATGCAATAGGACTGATGTTGCTCCAGCATCTTGGCCAGCAATAGTAACGTTATAGGGATTGCCACCAAAAGGTGCGATATTTTTTCTGATCCAGTCCAGCGCTGCATACTGGTCCTTCAGTCCCTGGTTACCAGGTATGCTTGGGTTATCTAGACACATAAATCCATATGGTCCGAGACGGTAGTTTACTGTAACGACCACAACATCATGTCTGACTAAGTTGCTGACTCCGTAATCTCCCCCACTACCTCGGACGAAATCTCCGCCATGAAACCAAACTAGTACTGGCAGAGGATTGTAGGAACTGGCTATAAATGGTACGTAGATATTCAGACGAAGACAGTCAATGGTCTCGGAGTCATCATTTGAAGATCCCATTTGTGGGCATTTGATGGACCCGTCGTAGGCATCGAAGATTATTTCTAGAAATGGTTGCCTGGCGTGGGATGGCTGAAACGAATAAAAGTTTAAGGTTTATTTACAATTTCGTAGCACGTAGACAATACTACAGATACTTTATTTGTTAGTCTTCTGTCAGGGTTTTTAAATACTATTCTGGTCATTTCGAATGTAGGTAGTTTGCTCTATCGTTCTTTTTACTTAACTTTGAACTAGATCGTTAACATCAAACTTATCTCTCTCTTGAATATAAGTGTTCGGAGATATTTCTTAGCTGTCGATAGATATCAGCTGCTTACAATCATTGACTGATACAGTGTTGAGTGGAATGACGTCATCATTCAAGGTATGTAAACTAAAGTTAAATAGTCTGATAGAGTTTTTTACTCACAAAAGGATTTAACGCATGTTATAATAGGTTACAAATTGTTTCCATAGCAATTAATATGCAGGAATGAGTTTGTACCTTTCATTCGCCAGAGAACTAAAATTACGGACATTGTGCGTCGAATCAGCACGCTGAAGTGGAAGTGAGCCTACCATGTCTACAGACGGACAGACGGTAGATGGAGCAGACACGCTTTAGAGAGGAGACCGCGTTTGGGCAAGCATAGTGTTGTATTGTTTATTCAATGTGTAATTTTATTTAAAATTACACGTTGGATCGGGATTAGTACTTAGTTACTTGAAATCTTTCCTGTTTACTTGCAAATGATTTACATTAAATTATTCAATATCACAGAAACAATGTGAATAAATATGACAACGAGAAACAAAACAAACAAGACATTATTTTTTAATAAAAAAGAATTACTTTCACTGTTGGGGGGTCGACGACCTCATTATGGCTATCAATACTGACGGTAGATATTATTAATTCATTACGACGTTAAAAATATTGTACTGTGTCAGTTATGTTAGTTGTGGGATTTATGAAGAGTAGGATAAGGGGAGGGAGAGAGGGATAACTGAGATCTTAAATAAGAGATCATATCTAGGCTAGTTTGCGGATCGGCTAATGTATTCCTTTTTGCTTTCTTTTTAATCCCAGTATAGATTTTCATTAACCTATCTGGTATGGAAGGAATTCAAACATAAATAAAACAGTAACGTACTCTATTTGAAATCCTATTTCTATCCCGGGCCTGACATTGAACGGTTGGTAACATCCGTCGGGCAAATTGTTAGGATGAAACATTGTACTTACGCCAAAAGGATCGTCTGCGTCCACTTGAGCATATGGTACACCCAGGAACATAGAATAGTCTCCATCGGTTGCTCTACGACCTCTAACCAATCCCTGACTACTGATCAGGACTAAAGGATCAACTCTTGGTTCACCAAACACATTTGTCATAAAAAACAACACACACAGGAGAATCTTCTCCATTTTAGATAGTAAAATTCCTCTTATATCGAGTATCTTAGAAATACTGGTGACAAATAAGAGAGTTTATCGTTATATAGTTATTTTATCTAGACATTTTCGACGAGATGAATTCGGATTATGGTTATCGGATAGGTAGAGCGGCTACGTCATGATAAAATGAAGATGCTGTACATAGATAATGTTTGTATTTAGTTGTTTTATTGATGAAATACACAAGATTCGTGCCGTTATTTTCGATTCGTTAACATACTTAAAAGTTTTGGTCTGATGGCAATGAGCAAATTATGGTCAATAACATACTCTCCAAATAACACAGTAACAAGAAACTTAAAAGGAATGTTAACTTTATTTGTATCAATGAGATCAAGATATCATAATCCAACCTTTATCAGTACTTCATTGCATAATGTCCATGCGCAGTCAGCCTCATTTGCATGTCCAAATAGTGACACGACCTTTATAAACTCAATAACTTTATTGTTATTGCCATCGATCTTGGATATCTGCATACCAAACTGACCCTGGCACAGAAACCGGCCATTCAAGTAAATGCCATCGGTAACCATATATGGAAATAAACTAAATATACTTCAGGATATGAAGGGGATACTGAGGCCAGCTTAAATGACAATTATGTAGATGATACAAACGTTTGAATCGACAATAGTTCAATGACGAGGGCGCGGACGGTTGCAAGGTTAAATCCGGATTTTGGATAAACCTCATTAATCAATCAATGAATTTGTAACAATTCTTGAAAAGAGTCAATGTCCAATTTTGGTTGAAGTTAGACGGTAAAACCTGACAAACGACCAGCTCAAACCTCTGGTCCATTGGCTGTAGCAAAAGTAGACAAAAAAGAAGAGAGGAAATGTTTCTCGCATAACTGTTTTGAAAAAATGTACGGTTCAATGTAAACATTTTTACAACGTGAACGATACCATACAATCGAAAACAAAACTTTTTTAACTGGAATTATTGAATTCAAACGAATCGCAAAGACTTTACAGTGTAAGTAAACTATCTCAAACAATGATTTGCTGTCAAGATTGGAAAACGTTTGTTGATGAAGACTATAATGTCTCTTATTGTCCGAGGAACATGATGATTAAGGGAAATGGATTGACAAGTCAACAAGTGATGGTAAAAGATCGGTAATACTGTATTGTCAGATGTGCGTCCACCCTTGATGTTTCTATAACTTCGGGGCTTGTGGTCTATCATGAAACGTACAAATTTGATGAAACACATTACAGCTTATTTAATAGCCTTCTCTCATTTATTTACAATCGTATTTGGATTGGTTTGGAGTCAGTCATTTTATTCTGTATGTCGGTCCTATTTTACACCTCTGGTAATGGTGAAGAATTATTTTGTTGTTGTTTGTGCCTTTTAGTGGTGGATAAAAAATAATATTTCATTCTAAAAATAAATAAATTAGGTATTATACATTAATTTAAATTTTCCTTCCACCAGCTCTACTGCTGTTACTGGGCTTGTTGTTGGCGGTATGGGTGCTATACGGCATCGTGAAGTTAATCATGTCACGGGTGAGGAAGACGGGCAAGCTGAGGTATGGGGACAAGGAACTGGCTATACAACAGAGGTTACGAGCGCTCGACACTTTTAGAGGGTGAGTGAAGACATCCTTATCCATAAAATATTTAATATTATAAATGCCAAAGTAAGTAAGTTTTTACGATGAACTGATTATGATGAAATTTGGTATAAAGATAGCTTCAACCCCTACTTTTTAATCTGCAACTTCGTCTGCATTCGCGATAACCGACATTCATCATCATAATCTGCCTAGCTTTTTCCCTAAACTATGTTGGGTCGGCTTCCAGTCTACCCGGATGCAGCTGAAGACCATTGTTTTATATGGAGCGCTGCCTATCGGACCTCCACATCTCAGTTACTGGGTAACACGATACCTCATGTCAGACTTTCTAACTTCTGACTACCTCTAACGACTGTCAAAGATCTACGAATGACAGCCGAGACCAACGGCGGGATAACCGACGTTCATGCGAACGAAGTTGGGAGCAAAAGCTAGTTGATTATAGTTTTAAAAGAGACTATTGAGCTTTGTTCTACCAACCCACAATCTCTCAATAATTCAATTAATTACGTCCAAGTGCTACTCCATTATTACTACATTGCTTTTTAATTTACTATCAAGCACAAACCAGGTCAATGTTGTACATCCAAAACTTATGCTTAGAATGAAACAGCGTTAAATATCCAAAAAAAATCGATTAAGGACTTTTTCCTTAAAAAATTGGGAGAAATTTTAACGTGAATTAGTTCGTTTAGTACATCTTAACCCAATTTAAATATGAGGACAAACATATTATATCTTGTAAAAAAAGTATGATCTTAGATCAATATGAAACAATAATAAAATAACCAACGGCATCAAAGAACAGTTTTCCATTAAAGTCATTTAGAACCAGGTACACAAAGATAGCCATAATCATTAAAAGTAACCTATTAATGCCTTGCCCACTATTTCATGTCGCGTGTAATTGGATCGCCAACCCTGATATAAAAATAATATTCGCCAAATTAAAGACTGAGGCCTTAATTAAAGCTTCCATCGGCGGTCGCCTACATAACATTTGTGTTAATTCCAAATCTAGTACGACCAGAAAGACTGTGTGTGAATAGCCCGCTTCACACGTATTTTTTGTTAGTGCTGTGTTTTTAGGTTACTTAGCGTTTTTAGTACAGATAGTGAAATAATGTGTTGACCACATAAAAATAGAAATCTTTGATCTGGTTATTTAATAAAATTAGTCTAGTCTTTTCCCTTCTTTGACCTTCTCTGTGTCAGAAAAGGCGTCGTATCTTTTGGAACATTACTAGGCTGATTATTATTATCATCATCTTCTTCCATTGCCCATATCCCAATATATTTGAGGTTGGCATTATCTTCTTATTTCATACATTTTCTATTATCCGTCATTCATTCCCACGATTTCCCTAACCAAACATTTAGTATGGTTATTTGTTTATAAGACGTGACTATAGTATTTCGTTTAAATATTCTTAAGTGAGAGTATTTTCTACAGGATGGCAATTGTCTTCATGATCTTCGTAAACGACGGCGCTGGTGGTTATTGGTGGCTGGAGCATGCTACTTGGAACGGCTTGGTGGCTGGCGACCTAGTGTTTCCTGCCTTCCTCTGGATCATGGGCGTCTGCATCCCTCTATCTGTGAAAAGCGCCTTCGCTAAAGGTGTCCCGAGGTGGAAAATTGTTATGCAGATCGTCAGGGTAAGTTCTGTTGTCATTAAGTATTTTGATATTTTATTATTATATTATATCATCACTTGCAGAGTTATGCCTGCGAGAAAATGTATCTTAATGTTACTGACTCTATACATCTATACTCAAAATTTTCCTAGTTATTAAAAACAGGATAAACAGCCGTTTGGTCCAGGAGTACAAATGGCAACTAGGATAATGTGTTCTGTCCCTCTTACCTCTTACATATAATTATCTACTTTTATATTGGCAGATGGATTTAGAGTAGTGTTTGAAGAGGCCTCAAAATTAAGATATACAACAAAATGATCCTATGATATGGATTGATCTTATGAGAACAATAAATAATGATTTTTCAATTATGTTCGTTCGTATTGTTTGATCACATCAAGTCGTATTTAATAATAGTGTGGTGTAACACTTGTAATAGAACACTTACGTAAGCAGTCAGTCGGTAGGCGCGCTAACTGTGAAAGGGGTGCTTAAGGTCAACCTTTAGAACCAGTCTCGTTATGTAAATGTTAAGCGGATCGATGCGTATGCGCCGGGTAAACGCTACATGGGATTTCAGCTCTGTGTCATTACTATAGTTTAGCGAGATAAGGTCCTAACGCACTATATTTATTTGTAGCTATAAATTCGTACCATAGACAATTTGGCCAGTCTTCTCGTAACATCATCCCTGTTCCAACTTTTATTAATTTAAGTTAATGATTATGATGTTTTCATTAATCGTTCAATCAAGAATTTACGAGATAAGGTCATGAGTATTCATTGACGATTTAGTATGGTAGTTTTAAAATATGGGTCTGAGTTTAAAACCGTTAATAAATGAATATAACACTAGCCTTTGCCTTGCCTTTGTCTGGGTAGACTTTAGAATTAAGTATTAATATACCATAGAAAAACAAAAACGGAATACTTTATATGAGACCCAAATTTCAGCTTATTCCTTTCAGCTGTCTATAAGAGAAAGAATAACATACATCGATCCATCTATTCTCATAATCTTTCACGTTTATAATAAAGGATAGGATAAGACGTAGGAGTGCTGTTCTGTCGACAAGCGGAATCAGGTTTCCCCTCGGGATTTGAGTAAGGGTTCTAATAAATTACTCACAAAGACGACGTTTAGGTACATTAAGGAAGGATTTAAATCATCATTGATTGCACCCAATAAAGTAAATGGGTATTACACCCATTTTTGAAAAGTTTCTCAATTAAATTCTGTAGTGCTAATATATTTTTGGTTGCTAATATATGCCACCAAAAAAAAACACATTTTTATTCAATCGATAAGTGCCATAAAAATGCATCTAAATTTGAAATTTTCAAATTTCGCGCGTAGTTTGACGAAAACGCCTCGTAGTGGACGCCATATTGCTCTGCGGAAATGACGTCAGTTCGCGGTATATCAAATGCGCTGATATTACAAATGATAGATAATTGAATATAATTTTAAAATAATTAAAATAATATTTTGTAATAGGTGTAATAATTAAAAAATTACGATGGTTACGAAAATTATAAAAGTACAAAGCCTATACGCCAATTGGTTGATTGACAGTTTACAATTTGATAATCAATTTGTTATTTTATGAACTAAAATTAACATTTTTCGACTGCTTTTTGCCTAAACTATCTCAATAACATATTTATAGATTTTTTTCTCATATAGACTAAAATACCCTATTAAGTATACTAGGTTTACCTTTAGTGCAAGTTAAATTTATTTGCTCGAAATAGACAAAGGAGTTTAAGGAACTATCGCTAGAGTGAAATTGAGGACAAAAGCTAACCTGCGGTAGGTTGTTTAGGTATGTATGCGATGGTTCGTGTACAATTGATCTCTAGGCATGAGGTCACTTCGGTTCCTTGTGAAAGGCATAGTTGCATTGTGATGTAAATACTAGATCAAAGTAGGCGAGTTGAAATCAAGAGGTGCGCCGATTATGTTATGAACAGGTCCAAAAATCCTTATACCTACAGATCGTACCTATTTTTTCTCCTTTTTATTCTTCCTTCTCTTTATTAGGAAAAAATGTTATTGTATTAATATTGAGACAATAGTTAACTTAAAAATATACATTATGAAAATAATTAAATATGCAAGACGTTGTCTTTGCACACAAAATTCGTGTAGTGTACATCTAAGGTAATATCATAAAGAGAAAAGATTTGTGTTTTTGTATCCCACCCACCACCATGTCAACCTTTAGACGCCCACTGCTGGGCATAGGTCTCCCCCAAAAGGGGTTCAATCGTAATCGCCATGCTTGAGCGATGCATGTTGGCGATCGCAGTAAGTGTTATGGTACTCAGAAGAACGCTGCTGCCCATCCTCTGGTCAATATCCCTCTGTCACCTTTTACCACTCCCACGGGTAGAAATGGGGTGGTAAGAAAGAAAGAAGAAAGAAAAAGCATTTATTAGCCCGCACAGGACGAAACACACAAATAACAACAAGGTTTAAAATTATTACAAAATAAAAAATAAGAAACGAATCGGTCCTGTACGATGCCAAAAGGCCCCTATCTCAGCATTGTGCTGTAACATTTAAAAATGTCACAGCGCTGATATTCTGATAGGGCCCAAAGGTACTATTTGGTACTATTCGTGGTCGGCACCACACGGCATGTTTTTGTATGTTTGTAGCTAATAACACTATGCTACACACTCGTTGCGTCTAGAACGCGTTCATAAACGTTTTCTATGGCACCTGGCCTTTTCTAGCGGAATAGCCAAGAAAGTACGTTCGTACAGTATTCGACTGAATTACTTTAAAGTGGCTTCGCTAGACAATCACCGACTTGTTAGTGACGCAATATTTGTGTGCAAAGTAATGCACCACAAAATTGACTGCCCACAAATATTGCCGTTTTAATTTCCGTGCACCCTCAAGAATTCCTCGCAGTGAAATAACACCACTCTGTCCGCTTCGGAGAAGAACGGTTCTAGGCGTCAATTCGCCCTATGCAAGGTTATGCAAGGTTGTAAATAGCTACAGTGATCAAATTGAATTGCACTTCAATACTTAGTATGGGCAAATTGAAAATCAATCTTCTTAAGTATCTTCCTACCTGAATAGATCACGCTTTATTATCTCGCTTAAAATTAAATGTTCTTTTTTTATTTAAACCAGATTAACAAATATACAATATTTACACGTACAATAAAAAAAAGAAAAACCTATAACTATTAAACCAAAAATAAACTAATATAATAAGGCATCAAAAAACTCCTCCACATCGCCGTCATCTGGGAATGTGCCCAAGAGAGCATTGCCATCCAACGTGGCAATGCAGTCATGCATTGCCACGTTGGATGGCAATGCTTAACCTCTGCCCAAAGTAAAAACCAGCTCTTGGATCACGAGAAGTGTCAACTAACCTTTTGGAAATTTCCTTAAAAAGGAGATGAGCACTCGGACCCCACGACCCGAGGGTTTCAACCCCAAACGGCTCGAAAATAGATTAATAGATTAATTTATTAAAACTAGATTAGAAAATTAATACAATTTTGTACAACTTCTTATGCATGCGGAGTTTACCTGTAAGTGACTGTTGCGCTGCTGCGTATACATTTAATTGCATGTTACCCTTAAGCGTTAGAGCATGAAATCAGTGTTAACAATTGTTGGATAACCAATAAAATAATAAAATAAATAAATAAACTAAAAAACTACATTTCCGATTTCAAAAACTCTTTCACCATTAGAATGCTACATTATCTCTGAGTAACATAGGCTGTATTTATCAATTGAAATAATTAGGGATCCTTGACAAAATTTACGCGGACAAAGTGCTAGTTATTTGTATAATAAAAAGCAATCAGTTTACAATTAGGTCGTAAATGTGGATAATACAAAGTTATTAAATAAATGTAATGGTCGATTAGAAGCACAATCAGTTCAGAAGGACTTCGTTTTATTTGCTTCTTACTCGGATTTTCTTTAGCAAGATTTTATAAGCAGTTAAATAACGAGGAACTAAAAATTATCTCACACTTAATCGCATTAACTGATTAATGTGCTCTTCAATAGACACACAGATATTTTGTATTCACCGCACGCGATCCGTTCACTTTCGTTGCATCACCCAGACTTCCGCATTTTGTCTCATTGTGTACCTTGATCAGATCTCCAATGGATACAAGTACCACTTCAGCGCACCTACCGCTAATGCTAAGTCGACTTTTTGCTACATATTTCATTGGAAATTCTGTTTGCGTGATAACATCTAGATAGCTCTCTCCGCCTCAATCTACAACAACGCTGTCCACAGTATCCATATCGTCTTTTGCACGTTTATTTTTCTTTACTGACTCATTACCACCGTCAATGTATATCACATGCGTGAGAGTAACGGGAACACTACATTTCATACTGAAGGCATCATTAGTTGTTCGATATAGTGACCCAGTAACGGACATGGCCTGGTTTAAATTATGGAGGAGGCTGTTACAATTCATGTAGAACAATCGGCAAGTGCCGGTGACACGTGATTGGTGCATTTAGCTTTAATGTCTGTTATTTGGCAGATGTGGGCACTTAAATTAAGATGTAATTGTCGGAGTATCATTCACGGCTATTCTTTTCATTAACTAGTCCACTTTTATTCATTTGCTTCAGATGGTTCTTGAGCATTTTTGTGCATGTGTATAAATAATTATTAGGAACATTTCACACACGGCCATTGGACCCCAACTACGAGTTAGGCAGACGTTGTACTATGGGTGTCGGGCAGCTGCTATACTTACAAAAATACATAAATAGATACGTATATAAATAAATAAAAACCAGACACACAAGTGCTCATCACACAAAGGTTTGCCCGGGGCGGGATTCGAACCTGTGCGTCGGAGGCACATACTTTACCCCCTAGGCTACAGAACCGTCCGCAATATATCTAAGTAGATGGCTATTCTTTTATTGTTCATGATTTGGTGAATGCAGTTTATTAAATAATGTTATTCATTATTGACATGAATACATGGTATTGTACTAAGAGTGACAAGTTTTGGGGTTTTGTAAATGTTGTGGTTTCATGAACAATTGAATATTCTTTTGTTACTGGATGATGATGAACTATCGATGATATGTTATGGATTATCGATGTTACTGTAAAATAAAATGTCAAGATCATCAGCTATAGCTAACAACTAGACAATAATTAGAACATACCTGTAGGTTGATTCTGTAAAATTCTAACAACAACTCGCCTCTCACATCGCTATTCACTCTCACTTCGCATAAGGTTCAAAATGACCTTGATATATTTGACACTTTGAATCGGGTTCGAGTGTGAAGTGAGCGTCGAAGTGACGGGGAAATTATCTTACAAAATGCCACTTCTTACGTCATCTCATACTTCATCTGTCAAAATCTCCCTGTCAATTTAGTTCAACTCGCTGACACGCTCGCATGGGTGGCGCTAGTGTTAATTCGAATTATCAACCGAGTTTTTAGAATGCCAATCAAGAAACTCACATTCAGATTCGAAGTTTAGAATGAGGTCTTACAAAATCACACCCCTGGGTCTTCTTGAGATTCTGACGTCTGGTAACAAATAATGCAGTACACTAGCAGTGCTGTCTTCTCTCTCGTGTCAGATGCCTAGCTGTTTCGCTACGTCAGCGGAATAAGTAATAACTTAGAATTTCTAACAGACTAAAAAACGTGTAGCGCATAAAAACTTGTATAACGACATAATAGATGCAACATATTATAACTTTAAATAAGAATGACTTGTCTAGAAGAATGAAAAAAAAATGAAAAATGAGTTTTTAAGCCCACTAAAAAAGAAATGTGGTGACGAAGCTAAATAAAACAGTTTATTAAAAAGGTTGAATTTACTAACGTAGTTCAGTACAGTATCCGTTATCAACGAAAATTGAGTGCAATATTTTGCGACTGAAATCTTATTTAGGTCAGAACGCAAGCATAATAATTATGTCTGGTCTTACATCAAAGTGAAATGTGGTCACGGTGTGATAGTTTATACTGACTGATGCGCTGCGTGTCGCGGGTTCGATTCCCGCAAGGCACAAATATTTGTATGGCCTACAGATAGTTGTTCCGGGTCTGGCTGTTTGTGTATGTGAGTTTATATGTTTGTAAACGCACCCACGACACAGGAGATATTCCTACAGTGGGGCAACGTTTAAAAAATAATTCATCATCATCATCATTTCAGCCGAAAGACCTGTTTTTCATAAAGTTTGCCATAATCGCCACGCCTGGCAGGCGGATTGGCGATCGCAGTATGGTTGTTACAAAGGCACAGAGAACGCTGCTGCCCATTCTCTGATAAAAAAAAAAACTTATCAATAGATAATAAAAATTAATTAAACTTAAAAATTAAAGGAGGTCCCCATTTCAGAACTTGGTTTACACGGTGTGTGGTACGGAACCTTTAGTGTGAGAACCCACAACGCGCACTTGACCGGTTTATTTATCAACATACCACGTAATTCGTTTTTCTTCAAGTGTATATCTTTTCTCAAGAGGTTTACGCAATAGTGTTATATAAGCGAAATTGTAAAAAAAAAACATTGTATTCGATTAAAATGGTAACTCGTTCTTTATCAATCTAATGTAAACTGGACTACTTAGGTATATGATAGTTTTATAAATTATTTCTATTAATTTGTAATAATTATTTTGGAACGGGACTTGTGACTTAGTAAAAACCCGTTCGGATCGATCGGCCATGATAAAGTTACACTTGCCGCGGTCAATCTCTGGATGGGTGACCCTTCGGTACCTCGGAAAGCACGTTGGTCTCGGTCGTCATTTATAGATGACAATCGTTACACCCGTAACGATGACTGACTGACTGAGACTCAGACTCTCAGACGTCAGACTTTCTGGCTTTCTACTACCCAGTAAGAAGCCAGAAAGTCAGACAACCAGTCTTACCAAGGTGCATCGTGTTACCCAGTACTTTAAGTTGTGGAGGTCAGACAGGTGACTGCGATGATAAAGCGCTTGCTTTATCATCGCATCTGCACGTCACATCTTACGGAAATGTATTCTTTGGCAGAAAGAATGCAATATTATCTCGATTGGAGTGGACATGCTACATCCGGAGTAGTTTATTATGCGGACCTTGTAGAAACTAGAACTAATTTCAGTGCGTTCAAGCAATTTTGCCATACCTATTATTAGAATCAAATTGAATGTAACGTTCTGCAAAATTTTTAGGACTCATTAATTCTGGTTCTTGGCAACTGAGTTTCTCCCAGTTGTAAAAGTCCCTTTGTGCCTATTGACCTAGTTATGTTTTGTCTCCTGCTTGATTTAGAGGGATGTGAAAAATATGTTTTTCTTACTCCCCCGCTGTTCTTTTCCGATTAATTTCGTTGCGGGATCCAAGACAGTTGAATCGTTTCTCTGGGACTCGTCGAGCTTCATGCTCTGGCGCTTTTCTGGTGGTCGCCACTGTTGATTCTGGCTTACAGGAGTTACAGTGGTTTGGGAATAGTGTATAGTCTTTGGTGGCGGGCTTGTTCCGTAAAAATGGCAGTCGCTTCATGTTCATGTAAAACACAGATATTCAGCTGCATCCGGTTAGACTGGAAGCCGAACAAAACATAGTTGTGAACAGGCTAGGCAGGTGTTAAATATTTCCGGAACGGTTACATTCGAGAACCACAGTAACATTTTTAAAAGTCTAGATTTCGTAAGCTCCGTGATTGTAAAACCTGCTTTATTTGGTAGTTCTTAAGGTTAACAAGTCCAAAAAGATTGGATGGTCACTTACGCAATTATGTTGCTTGGTAGAACATGTTGACTGTTGACAGTTAAATTATTCCTGTACCCAGATTTTCCAAGAGTGCATTACCTAATTATTTTATTTTTATTATCTTTATGTAATCTACACTAATATTATAAATGCAAAAGTGAGAACGTATGTTTGTTACTAAAAACACTTTCCGAAAAACTAGCTTCAACTTTTCTCATTGACCGACTCCTTGGCAGTTTTAAGGGATATCCACACATATCAGGGCCGTATCCAGGACGTGCTCTTAAAAATATCGTTGTAAACTCGTTCACACACATCCGTGTCCGGGCCGGCGACAAACTTCAGTGCCCGGGCCGACGCGCGTCGTGCACGAGGTAGCCGATACTTTCCTAGCACGTAGCCGAAATAAAAAAAATAAAAAATGGAAAAATAAAAAACCCGACCGCGTGAAAAGTAAACTTTATATAAAAACTGAAAAGAAATAAACAAGTCCTGTAGTCTAGAATTATGTTTAGTAATGTTGAATAACTATATCATTGAAATGAAAACCACGCCATGGCCAATAGCGATTTGATCAGACGGAACCCATTAAAATCTAGACCGGTTCAAATCTTCCCTATAATGGGTCCCGACTGATCAAATCGCTATTGGCGTGGGTTTCATTTCAATGGTATAGTTATTCAACATTGCTAAACATTATTCTAGACTACAGGACTTGTTTATTTCTTTTCAGTTTTTATATAAATTTTACTGTTTACGCTGCAGTCGAGTTTTTTATTTTTCTTATTTATTTTTCTATTAGATACTTTTCAGTTATGAATACCTTTTCTAAGTTACGTAAGCGGTCTATCCTGTTGCAATTCTGGTGTACAGGGCCGTCTTTAACCTATTGGGGGCCCTGGGCACAATAGGATAATGGGGCCCCTATGACCTAAACTCTAAACAGAGCACTATTTTTATTAACCGCCTTCAAAAAGGAGGAGGTTCTCAATTCGGTTGTTTTTTTTTTATGTATGTACATCGATTACTCTGAGATTTATGATCCGATTTACGTGATTCTTCTTTAGTTTGATGCAGAATAGTTGCCATTTGTTCCCATAAAAATTTAACATTATTTAGCCCAGTAGTTTTCATTTTATGAACATTTTTTATTTATTATATATTTATTTTTATGTTTAACCACGCATAACTTTTTTCGTGTAGTCCGATTTCGATGATTCTTTTTTTAATTGATAGTGTATACTTTATTCTAATTTAGTTCCATAAAAATTTCAAGAAAATATTCCACCAACACTACAATAATACACCACAAATATTGAAAATTAGGGGATGACAGTTTTTTGTCGGTGTCGCCGTTTCGTAATTAATTTCTATGATGAGAAGTAGGCACTAAAAAGCGAATTTTTTTTTTTTTTATTAAAAAGACAACCGCCTTCGAAAAGTATAAAATAACTTTCAATTCGCAAGTCCAAAAAACCAAGGCCGCCTTGCGAATTGAAAGTTATTTTATACTTTTTGAAGGCGGTTGTCTTTTTTATTGAAAAAAATTTTTTTGTTAGTATTTACAAAGACAGTAGATAAGTAAAGTTTTAGATCTATTTTTATTTATCTACAATGACAATAAATCGACACTAATATTAAAGAGGAAAGATTTGTATTTATTACCCTTCTAGATTTGAGATGGACAAAAACTTTAACCACTTCTTCACTTACATGAGCATTAGCTACAAACTGGTTAATTTCTCTTGAAGCATTTCACTTCTTCATTCTTTTTTATTATTTTTAATATGGAGAAGGAAGGCTCCCCACTGCAGTAACCATCCTGCTTTAAAATATACTCAATATGATTTCTACATTTGGAAATTAATTTTGTTTTCTTTTAAAATATGATATATTTACAATAGACTATTCTTTCTCCCTTCATTTTCACTATGAACAATTTTCAAGCGTTCTGTTAAATGCATACATTCAAAATCCAACTCTTTCTCATATTATCGTCTTTATAACAGATTTGGTAATTCTTTGCAACTTTGTCTCAATTCATCAAAATGTAGCTGTAGCCTTTAAGCAAAAAAATAAACCGGAGCGTTGTCTAATGTTCTTATGGGAAGAAAGGTTTCTACTTCGAATTTCACTCTTCCGTTCAGTTGAAAAGACGGCGCCATCAAAAAACTGGCGTGAGTTTTTACGACTTGTCCTGTTACTTGAGATAGGTCCTTGTAGTCAGATTCTGGGTTTTTGTTCCTTGGCGGACGATTCGATAATCAAAATTATCCCTGAGGTAAATAACAAAATCATCAAGTGAAGTAAACAAATTTGTTACAACGTCTAGTGTTCTTGTTTCTTTCTGAACATAATTATCTACTTGTTGGTCTCTTCTTTCCAATATATAGGTAGAGCTCCAAATTTCCTACAAATATTAGAATAAATTCAAAGTTTCCCATTTTTCAGAACAGATTAAGAGCGTCGTCTCTAGTTTTATCGTTTGCGGACGCTGAGACCACCAAAACGAATGGTTAGTGTTGTTTGTAGCCACGCTGGGTCATCCAGGGCCACATTCAAAATTGATGTTAAAGTACTTTTATTCATTTGATCAATTAGGTCCAAGAGGTGTGGCTGCTTCCACAAAGATGAAGAGCGGAGGTAGTATATACAATTTGGGCCAAAACAACAACATCTAATGAGGGTAAAAGTCGAATGTACATTGATTTTGGAAAGTCTACCCGAAATATTTTTTTTTTTTTTTTTTGTTAGCTGCCTCTGTCCCACTTCTGGGCAAAGCCCTCCCTCCATGCCTTCCATCTTTTCCGATCCTGGGCCTCATCACACCAGTTTTGAAGGAATCCGTCCAGTTCGTTATATAAATATAAATATCATTATTGTTTAATTTTTTCTTCAATAACAAGTGAAAAGCTATCTTCCAAAACAGGAGAACCCAGGAGATGTAAAGAACTTTTGCCTGAATTTTTGAAGTCTGGGGCATTAAATTTCTCTAAGGTCGATTGTCTGTCAGTAATGTCTGCAAGGTTTATGGGTTTACTTCATCAATTTTTTATAGGACCTGTTATTCCTGTTCGTCAATATATTAATTACAGATATTTGCTGCTAAATAAGAGATTAAGAAATTTTACCTTTTCCAGGATTCCCAAATCTTTTTTAAGTGATCTGTAAATATTGGATTAAATTCACTCAGTAACTCCGCACATCCTAAATAATTTTCATTGTTGAAAGTTCCTAGGATTTCATTGTCACCGCGAAACGGAAGCCCTCTCGATGCCAAAAATTTACTACTAATTTCCAACAGCTACAATCCGTCTAAGGACTTTTCACCAGGAATCCACTTCTTTTTGATGTTGAGAAGTCATTATCTAATCTACCAACCGCTTTACTTTGTGCCAGACAAGTCATCATATTAGTTTTACTGGGCTATTTTGATGTGTTAAAATTACATGATTAGTGTGCTTCCAATCATTAAATTCACTCAAAGAGCATAGATTTACTTTAGAAGGGTTTCTTGCAGAGTTTTTTTTTTTAATTATATGAAAAACTAGTTCTCTGATTAATTTTATTCAAAACGATGTAGTTACAGTGCACCATTAAATTGTATTTTTATTTTTACCGTTTGATTTTATCAAAACATATATTTTTTTAATTATTAGATATTGGTTATCGTTTGGTGATCTGGCAATTGGGGGCCCCTATCGACCGCGGGGCCCTGGGCACGTGCCCATTGTGCCCAGTGGGAAAGAGGGGCCTGCTGGTGTATCTTTACTATTACGTGTTTTTTAGAGTTTCAAAGTCAACATGGAACCCTTTATAGTTTCGCCGTGCCCGTCCGTCCGTCATGTAGCTCAAAGATTATTGGAAGTAGAAAGCTGTAATTTAGCATGAATATAAATATTGGTAACGCCGACAAAGTGTTAAAATAAAATGTTGAAAAATATTTGGGTACCTCCTCTACTACTAATACTTAGGTACTATAGTGGGGATGGTTATTTTTTTTAGTCTACCTCTAGTATGTGGTGTCGTTAATAAGGTCTTTTTAAAATATCAAGGGTTTGCAAAAACAATATTTCTATTAAGAGATCCTTTATAGTGCTATTTTCTGTTGGAGTCAAGAGTCCCCTCGCTCCAGACCAGCTAAATTGTTGTTTTTCGATAAGTATGTGAAAAAAATCACGGTAGTAGAATATACCTATAACGAAATTCAAAGGAAAACTATCACGGCTAAGTAGGCTTTAGAAGTTTACGAGTATTAGACGAGTTTGACAAATGGAGCAACAGCCGCTCTTTCAAGCGCGAGTATGCATACTTGCTACTCTTAAAGGTATCAATACTCCTGAGTATCGAGTATCGATAAGATTAGTATCGATGTAAAAAAGTATTAGTCAAAAATTTTTTGATTATTTTTCTTATTCGTGCACAGGTAGGCAATAAAGCGCGAAATTTAAAAAAACCTATAAAAATCATTTTAGTTATTATTATTATATAAAACTAGTAACCCGCCCCGGCTTCGCACGGTTGCCGTGCTTGATTTCTCCTAACATGTTGATCAATTATCGTTATATTTTAACAAATTAACACAAACCAATATCAAACTATACGTATACCTTCTTGAATTAAAAACCGCATTAAATTCAAAAGATCAAAGCGACATGACTGAGGGACTGAAGGCGGGAAGAGACTTCGATTTATACTATGTAGAAATTATAGATTGAGAAAAACGAATTAACTCACTGTGTTGTAACAATACTCACGATTCGTTTAATGAAAAAATATGTAGAAATTGTCAAAAATAGGTGAATTGAAAAACACTAGATATCATTATAATTCTAATTATAAATAGGTTATTTACTACCGACTATACCTTGATTAAATTAAAATAGAGTAATATTAAGTTACATTACGAAATAATTAGATATAATTATTTTTATTGACTCTTACAAGAATTAAATATGTACAAAGCTTAAAAGTAAATTAAAAATATATATATATATATATTATGTACAATGGACGGCTCACAGGGCATCGAAAAACTCGTCCGCATCGCTCACAATGGGACAAGTGCCCAGAAGGCTAGCAGCATTACCACGTTGAATGGCAATGATAATTCTTTGGCCCAAGAAAAGGCCAGGCCTCTGGTCACGTGAAGAGTCAACCAGCCGCTTAGAAATGTCATTAAAAACAAGGTGAGCACTCGGACCCCATGGCCCTAGTGTTTCAACCCCAAACGGCTCAAACATATAACTTCCAAGAAGGTTGTTATATTTACGCCGTTTGAGGTTTTCGGCACCTGCAGCAGCCGCCCCAGCACAACACGACGTGCTAGGAAGATGGGATGGCGCAAGCGTGTCGACACAAGTTGCATCCCACACCAAAGGTCTACCCAACTTCCACGGCATTATGGTCATTCCATCTGGTCTCTTACTAGATACTATTACTTATTAGATATTGATAAATGTACCTTCTACCTATCTTCCTTCCTTCTTCTACCTATTATTATTATTTATTTTTCAATGACGTCAAAAGCGACAATTGCATCGGTGGTGTCTGTTATGGCGCGACAATTTAAAAATATAAAATATGGGGACCGAACATGAACTGCATGGGTAAGTTTGGCAACGACCAAGCCCTACATTGCGCGTAGCCCACCAGCCCACCACGCACTTGGCCGGTTTTTTTTGTATTATTATTATTTTAAAATGAGCTCTTTATTTTGATACCGACATTGCAGATATCGAAGATAAAATAGTTTTATTACGTGATTTTTATTTTTTAATTATTACTGTGATGATGTACATTTTTAGAATCCTTAAAATAAGCCCTTGAATTTGATACCCATATTATAGCTTTAGAAAAAAATATTTTTTTTTTAACTACAAACAATGACATTTCCCAGCTGCCACTTCTATTTATTTTTTCGTCACGTATCTAAGAACACTTGGACTATTGAGACTAATCTAACGATACCCTAACGAAATAAATCCGTTCAGTAGTTTGGAAGATATCAGGTAATAAAGAATATTTTAATTTTATTTTACCGGCGCGAAATGACCTTTCCATTTTAAAAATAATAAAGGAATGACGAGTTTTTTTTTATAGAGGCGGTACGCATATACAGCGTTTTGTACGATTTAGCGTTTTGAATAAAACAAAATGGTGTCTGAGGGGCACAGATGGAAGGTCGTGGCCCTGACCATGGTCCGGTTACATCCCTGACGTGTGTGAACAACAGGTCCCTAACGGGACTCGAATGCACGGTCTTAGAACGGCCACGGCCCTGTCACGTTCCGAGCACGGCCCTGATGTGTGGATAGAACTTTAAAGTGCCTGTAAATGGTTTCATGGAAAGGGTGCTCAAACTTTGAATTTTCTTGTTTTCTAGCGTTCAATCGTCATGTTCCTGCTAGGCATGTCCTTGAATACAATCTACGGTTCCAACGTGCTACATGAGCTGCGTATCTTCGGCGTACTCCAGCGCCTAGCAGTCTCGTATCTCATCGCCGCTGGGTTCTACGCACTCACGGCCCCGAAGTACTACACGCCTCCTCGGGTGAGTGTAAGAAATAATCGTTTTGTTAATGCTTACCTATGTAAAAAGATCAAGTTGTGAAGGTCTTTCGCCCGCAATGTAAATACACGGGGTAATCTATTGAGGTAGAAGTATTTTAATTATGTATTCTTAACAAGCTTTTATCACCTGTATTTATTTAATGCTTTTAAATCTATGGTTTCCATTTCTATAGCAGTCAATACATTAAAATTTTAGTTAAGATTTTACAATTGTAATATTGTTGCTATACACACACATAGACATAAACACTGAATTGATACCTAAGGCTTATTATACATGCCACATACATTAGATTGATTCGAAGTCAAGGTGCCATTCACTTTCAGCTTAATTAGCATTCTCAAGTGTTTATATATTGCTGCATATACTGTATACATTATTAACCAATCGGTATACTTGAGTAAATTGTAAATATCCATATGCTAAAATAACTGAAAACTTGGCAGGCTTAGCAGCCAGTTCCAGGTAAAATTACAGATTTGTTTAATATTTTTACAGCAGTCTGTGCTGGTAATGTGTTGAACTAATCGTAATGCAATTCGCTCGAAATTTTGTGTGTAAGTATTACCAGCGACAAGTAATTTATTTTAATTATTGAGCACAATATTATAGTTAATACGGAATGGATATAAAACTGAAAAAAAAAACAGTCGTTTCGGAGATTGGCCCGAACTAACAAACTCAACATTAATTTATAGTATGTAGTGATGAAGTAACAGTGCTAAACGACTTATATCACTGACCGTATATATAGAGCTGACAACTCATAGAAAAAATCTTAGGGCGAATCTATTCGCTCGAAAAAAATAATAAAGTAGACCAAACCATAATATTGTCGTCGGTTACAGCAATAGTGAGTGACAACAGCTCTTTTGCATACAAAAGGAAGGAGGAGAGAGAAGTTGCTTTTTCTCATAAGAAAAATCAACTCCTCTCTCCTCCATCTTGTAGTGGGGCATCTAGGTTCATCATCATCAGCCTGAAGATGTCCACTATTGAACAAAGGCCTCCCCCATAAATGGGGGGCGTTCCCTGGTCGCCTTCAACGACACCCTCGGGATGAAATGGGGGGGGGGGGGTGCTATTCTAGCACTGACACCCCACGGGCATACGGCCATCTAGGTTCATATTATTTTAATTTCTTGTTTATTTTTTCTCTAGGGAGCATGTGGACAGGCCCTAAAAGACGTGTTATCTTGTGTGTGGTGTTGGGTACTGGCAGGCATCCTGGTGGCAGCACACAGCGTCATCACCTTCGTAGTTCACGATCCCGAATGTCCAATGTGAGTACGAACAACTATAAAACAGAAACTGAACGTACAGAGGCCAGCACATCAAGCTACAACATTCTGTCACATTTCTTTGATAGATTTTCAACTTTACTACAAAATGATAAGGTTCGTATTCAATTGGGAAAATTTGACAGTTTGGTATGACTTGATGTACTGGCGTCTGTACAAGAATTCAATAAAAACATGTAACATCTCATTTTATGCAAATCTATATTGTGTGTATTGTGTATTGTTGTATACTATTGTTTCTATTATACAGGGAAATTGAAAAAATACCCAAAACCTCTCACCATCTCCCTGAACAACATTTGTTCTACGACTTTGAGCTCAAGTAAATAACGTTGCCAAAAACAATTTTACGTATACTACACGCGCACCTGATAGAGATACAGGCACAGCTGATTTGCCCAACTTTGTCGGTTATCAAGTGCAAGCAAACAAATTAAAGTGCGGTGGCAATTAAAGACAACAAACAGAACAAAGCCACCGACTTCCAAATCTAAAGTCATATGTGTACTGTGCTAAAGTTATTTATCACTGTTTAGATTTTGAAGGCGGTTGTCTTTTTTGTAAAAAAGCTTTTTATTTATCACTTTTTAGTACCTTCCTAGCATCCATTTAGAACCGGCAACACAGTTAAAACAGAGGTACTCGAAAGGTTGAAGAAACTATTAAAACGTCATCTAAGTAGATTTTTTTGGGATTTAATTGATTTTTCAAAAAGTGCTGAATCAATTTCGATAAATTTTTTAGGGGACCACCCCTGAGGCATACCCTATCCATAAGATAAATAAATTTTCAAAATCGATTCACATTTGCCAGAGAATCGAGTAACAAATAAATACAAAAAAAACAACATACAGTCAAATTAAGAACCTCCTTTTTTTTTGAAGTCGGTTGAAAATTATAAATTGAATTGGCTGCTATCAACTATTTTTTAATTTCAAAGCAACTAAAATGTAAGTAAATTATAAAAAATAATAATTACTAGTAAAGTTAATTGAAAATTAATCGACTTTTCAGGATTTTTTAAGAGAAGTTGTGTCTTGCAATGCTTTAATACATAATGAAAACTAGTTAATTGAGAATTTCGACTTTCAAATATTAATGAAATAAAAATGGAAATAGGTACTGCGATCGAATTTCATTAAGCAGTAATATCCGGACCTCATAGATTCATTGGGCACACGCAAATCAAATTTTTTGTAGTAAATAATATCTGTATTATCTCGTTGGTCTCGTAGTCGCAAGCGCGACTGCTGAGCGAGGGGTCCTGGGTTCAATTCTCAGGTCGGGCAAAATGTTATTTTGTTTTTTGATTAAGACTTTCTCAGTAACAGCCCGGAGTTTGGAAGTTGGCGGTGTAACACCCCCGCGCCTCGGAAAGCACGTAAAGCCGTTGGTCCTGCGCCTGATCTCTCTCTGGTCGTGTCGGATTGCCGTCCCACCGGACTATGTGATTGAGGGAAGAAGAAGTGCACCTGTGTTTGCGCACACACTTGTGCACTATAATATATTCTGCGTACTTGACTGATCTCCAACGAGATCGGCCGCCGTGACCGAAAGTCTGTCGGAGAATTACATTATTACATTATATATTGATCCTGTATTCCTTATCAGGGGTTACCTAGGTCCCGGAGGTCTCCATGACAACTGGGCGGGAGCAGGGTGCGCAGGCGGCGCTTCTGGCTACCTCGACCGCCTGCTTCTGGGAAGGTCACATGTCTTCCAGAAAAGCGATGCTCTTCGTGTGTATGGAGGAGACCCTACTGACCCTGAGGGACTTTTGGGTAAGCTACAAGAATAATGGTTTTGCTTTGGAAAGAAACGGCATGTATAGGGTCCTAAGCCAGTCATTTTCATTACCAGTACGTTTGAAAAATAGTAATTGAGTAGACCAAATCTCGCACCTTTTTTGTACCTGTTTTCGGCAAATTAACTGCAGGTAACTTTACACTACTAAATTTCTGGCAGAATTGAACAGCATCGAGCTGTGGTGACTTTAAAATCGTATCTTCTACATCACATTACGATTTATGACCGTTAACTGATAAATTCCAGTTAACTGATCTAGCGAATATTGTACAAACTATCCCACTTTTAGGATTCGGTACAGAGCCGTATTGCTGCTCATCAGACCGTCCGTCTTGCTGTTTCTATGTTACAAGGGTCTAGCGGCTTAATCACTGTTAGTTTTTTTGGTCCACTCCCGAATGTTCCGTAGCATATATATATTACTGCGTAAGGAACAGGCCAACCGCACGACTAAATGGCACCAGCGCGTTGGCCCTAAAAATGTCAGTTTAGGGCCAACGGGCAACGCCACTCAGTCGACATTGTATGAGTTTTGACAGATATCGCTACTTTTCCTTGTTCCATGAACGTTTGTTTAAAATGTTCTAATGGGCGTATCCTTACTTTTGAAATCATTGTCCGTAGCCATTACATTTTTTGAAGGCCAACTTTACGTTTACCCGCAATTTTTCCCATCATTATCAATTAATATTCGGGAGTGAACCAGAGTCACGAGCGCTATGGAGTTGTTTCACCTGACCAGGGACAAGGAGAAAGCAAGGATGATGTCCAAACTTCAGTACTTGGAGAGGAACGACAAGAAGATTTTCCCTGCATGGTTACCTTAGCACACAGACAGCCTCACTGCTGAGCAGATTGCGTGGGAGTAGTAACAGCATCCTGAATGTAATAGGCAACAAGTTGGACAGCCCTTTGCTGTGGAGCCTCACTCAGAGAACTAAGTCTCTCTTTGTTATTAGGTACTAACATAGTTTTTTAGGTTCATACTAACAATATAAATGTAAAAGAAATGGATCAATGGTTGTCTGAATAAAGAAATTATTATTTTTATTATAACACGTTTTATACACCAGGATGCCTAACATCAGCGGTGCAAGCGCTTTTGGGTGTGCAAGCAGGAGCTACGGTCCTGTTACAACGGTCCCATAAGGCGCGGATCTCTCGCTGGCTTGCGTGGGCGCTGGTCTTCGCACTAGCTGGAGCATTGCTCGCTGGCTTCTCTAGAGAACATGGAGTAATACCAATCAATAAGAACCTTTGGTAAGTTGGCTTGAGTTCTACGGCTGAGATTTATGTTTGGAACATATTTTTTGTCATTCAAATATGATAAACACTGACTTCGTACTTACTTATTTTATGATCAAGTGAGGAACATCAGTGTTTGGACTAGATAATTAAATCTGTATTTTCGACATCCACGATCTTCCCTGGATGTATGTTCCACACCTAATTAAAAGTTAGGTCTAGCTACCTATGACGCCAGCACACAAGCCACATACCAAACTGTCAAATTTTCTCAATTGAACATGAACCTTACCCTTCAGTTATAAAGTTGAAAATCTATCAAAAGAATTTGACAGATTCTTGAAGCTTGACTTGCTGGCCTCTGTGCAACAAACCCAATAACTAAAAAAACCTCCAATCTAACTTTTTTCGCGAATCTAACAGACATTGTTTTTCTACTTTTCAGGTCACTGTCATTCGTTCTCGTAACATCAGCGTGTTGCCTCATTCTGCTCTGCTTCTGCTACACCCTCACTGACGCCTGGAGAATTTGGGGGGGAGGACCTTTCAGGGCTCCAGGGTTGAACGCCATTGCTCTCTACGTCGGTCATTCCCTCTGCGCCCACTTATTCCCATTCCACTGGAGAATCACTAACATGAGGACCCATGCAATAAGCCTCGTGGAAGCTGTTTGGGGGACTGCTCTATGGGTCATTATCGCCCATGTTATGGCCAAGAAAAAAGTCTTCATAACGCTTTGAGCAAAACTTGTAAATATTTAATTTGGAATTGATTTTATGTAGATCTCTTTGCGAATTTGTTAAAATGAGAGTGACTAATACCTTTTGCTTCCGGTATTTTAGCTTTGTGTATTTACTTATCTCTAATACTGGGGACAATAAAAGTTTATTCTATTATTTTTATTATATTCAATAGCTTTAGCAGTGAATGACAGTGTTTTATGACTAATGCAGGTTTAAAAAAAAAATATTTCCATTCAATACAGATTAGATTTATTTTAACTAGACCATTAAAAGGCACTTTTGAACGTTATAAAAGAGAAATTTAATCTAGTTGCCCCTTCCAATAGGTAGTTTCGTATAGAGAAGAATGGGCAAGAAACTTCATACTTTTTTAAAATGATTGATAACAAACATTTTGTCTAGATACAGTAATATATCATTCTACGTGAAAACGATGTACTTTGCTATAAAAGGAGGTAAAAAAGGATCTATATTCGATTGTTTATTTTTGTAAAACCTGCGTGTACCTACCTGTTGTTTCGCTTTTGTTTTTATAATACTTATTTACTTAAGGCGGGTTGTATCAAACCACGAAGTAAGTACCAAACAGTATGTCTATTCTGTTACAATCTCCCTCGGTGAACACCTAGGTGAAGTAAGCTGTCATCCGTCCCGATCATTGTAGTGCTTTGTCAATTCTATGATGATGCTAGGATGCTAGATCCTAGCATCGGGACGGATGACAGCTCACTTCACCTAGGTGTTCACCGACGGAAATTGCAACAGAATAGCACTGCAGTTGGTTAACGTTACATACGGACGGTTAAAAATTACTATGACGTGAGATGTTTAACGTTCGTTAAATGTAACGGATTGTTTCATGATATAAAAATCCGTCAGTCAAAGTTATTCAAAAAGAGAGTCCATAATTTGACGACACGGTTGGCGCAGTGGCTGAGCGATCGACTGCTGTGCAGCGTGTTGCGGGTTCGATTCCCGCCCAGGGTAAACATTTGTGTGATGAGCACTTGTGTTTGTCTTGTGTCTGGGTATTGTTTATCGATATATGTATGTATTTAAAAAAAAAGTATTTGTGTATGTATATCAGCTGTCTGACACCCATAGTACAGGGTCTCCCTAGTTTGGGGTCAGATGGCCGAGTGTGAAAATGTCCCCACATATTATTATTATTATAATATTTTGATGTTTTACGTAGCTGTTTGACAACACAAAATTACGTTGACTGGTGGATGCAGCATCGGTTATGGTACCTAATAGTACCTAACTTTTTAACGTACTTTAAGGCCACCGTTTTGTGAAATAACCCATTTTATTGCGCGATTTTTGGCTATTACCCGTCAGTAAAGTATAGATGAAGCAACCCGCCCTTAGAGATTAGAACAGAAGTATCCAAATAGCTGCTCATTACCTACACAAAACCATAGAACTTTCCGACAAAATAATCTAGTTTTGATTTCAATATTGAGATTCTATTGTAATAATTTTAGTTTGAATACTTGTATTTTTAGAAATTAAGTAGAGGTTAAGTGTAGATATTTAAACCAAGACTGAGCGATAGAAAAACCATAGGTGCTCCGATAGTTCTCAATGTAATCTTTTGGTTTTCACATTTATTGTACTAATTATATAAAAATCTAGTCTTAATTGCATATTTGAAAATTTTATCTACGGATTTGTATGTGAGAAAGTTTATAAATAAGCATGATGTAAGAAATATAAACAATAAAAGATAAAAATTCTGTTTTTGATTTATTTGATGAAGTTAATGGATTTATGTTTGTCAGGAATTTAATGAAGATAAAATGCAATTACAATTAAATCATTCTTATTCTGATGATTTTACAGTAGGTAACGGAAATATCTAGTATTACCAATGTGTTGGCTATGGTTAGGAAGGTAAAGTATGAGATTCAAATAAGGTTCAAATATATTTTTAGTTTAGGTACTTTATTATACGTACCTTCATCAATATTTTTAATCATAATTTTCTATTGAGCAAGAATTTAAGTGCAAAGTTTCTATGGGATCTTCGAACATTTGAATAGACGAACGCGACGGAAAAGTATGTGATAGAAATGTCAACCCAAAAGATAAAAGCTAAAGAATATTTTATTGTAAAACATGAGTAGGTATACACAACTTAAACTACTTCATCAACCTAAACTCCACTTGTTTGTTGTCATAGACTATGGCATCATACTGAGCGAGTAAACGCGCCAAAATGGTGGGCGTTTAAAGTAGGGGGTTTGCTTTTTACTGTCATACACACCACCCACGACACAGTAGTGATTTCTAGTGTTCCCAACGTTTTTTAAAAAAAGAAGAAAGAGATATAGTAGGTACTAAGTACAAGTATCGAATATAAATATTAAGAAAAATACTTTCATTCATATTCCCTATCGATAATGCAAAAATGTAGTGGCTGGTGGATGGGGTAAGATAAAAGAAACAATTGATATTACAATATTTGACGTTTTATTAGAAGGGTGACAGTAAAATCCGCAATGTCATTGAAAAATAATAATAAAACAAACGATTCAACAAATCATGACTCAAGGTAACGTATAGTTTTAACAAATAAAACTATCAAATAAAATTACTTTAAAATGAATAACAAGACGCGATTGGTCCCCACTCGGGGGGGATTCACTCATGCGCACTGATTACGATCCATCAGAGATCAACAACACGTCTCCGAACAAACTCACACATGCAATCTTAAAACAACCTCGAATGAATCGTAACATTGTCACCCAAATATGTATGGTGCATACTAACATATAAAAGTAAGTATGTTTGGCATTTCGTTTACATTACAAGTTATTATGTCATAATAAGCCCGGTGCAAACGCACCTCTCTCATATATTAATTCCATTATAAGTTAAATATATTACTAAGGTCAGTTAATTCATCATAATTCCTATTAAATCACTTTTGCAGACGGTAAATGCCATATTAGGAATTGAATATTTCATATATTTAAATAATTATATTTTCTATGAAGGATACTTTGCTATCGACGCTTATCCCATTAAATCAATAGCTGATAGGCAGGCACACTTGCAGTTTCAATAATAAACTTGTATGTAGGACCGTAGGTACTAACGATACTTTTTAACTAGAGACCTAACTTGTATAGTGATAAAGACATGTAAAACAGTGTTTATAATATATAATCTAAAATTTCCTTAGAAAAAATCTCTTAAAATATATCTCAATTCTTTCAAACGTTCCCCGATGAGACGGGGTTTTAATAATGTCGATATATTAATTCAGCGCTATACATATAAATAGAACTTTTTCTTACACGACTAAATAGGAAGAACATTTACGAGTGTATAAGAGAACAAATTAATTGCACAAACAGTGAAATATTAATACGAAACAATGATATTACCTATATACAGGCATTCAGGTAAATATATTCTTTATATTTGTGTGGTTTTATTTACAATTTTGTCGATTTTCAAGTTATTGTGTAGAAAGTGACATCTCTAATATCGATTGTTTTTTTTTAATAATTTGATTTAATTTATTGTTTATCGATATCACAAAAATGTTGACGTCACCTTCCACAAGTTGACATTTGTTAAAATTTTGAAATAACTAACATTGATTGGCTAGACATATTATAAATTATTAAAACGAAAATGTATAACAGCACATTTTATTATACATATTACAAAATGTTTTATTTTGTTTAAAAGTTTGTTAAATAAAGTCGAGGCGCACTGGAAACATTTGTTTTCGGGAGGTGTTCTGATTTGAGACGAATCGAAAGTATTATAAGGGGCACATTGTACCTATTTGTTGTGCCAAACATTTTTTTTTAATATTCTAATTGGCTTTAGCCGCAGCTCATCTGATCTTAAGTGATAATGCGATGTAAGGTGCACGCTTGCCTAGGATAAAATGGTTCACTCGTGCCTTGAATATAATCTGGGTAGATTATATTTATCGGGGCACAGAGTGGCGGGCAGTGAATTCCACAGTTTGGCAGTTTGCACAATAAACAAATCTGAGCCGGTGGCTAGAAGTGAAAATAAGGCAGTCGGCAAGTGACATTTCTCGTTTTTGCCATTATCAGCCTAGTTAATAAAAGCCCGGTTTTCGAATAAAATCGGACCGTCCCTGAAAACAAAAGTTTAAAGTGTGTTTCGGCGCTAAAGTCTACGATTAGTTGTAATAAGTACTCGAGCTCACTTTAAGTCACTCACTAAGAAATGGAATGTTTAGTTTTAAAAAAGAATGTTAGAAAGATCACTAGCAGCTTGTTATAATCTGGAACTATCACGCTGAACCGGTGTAGCTACGGCAGAATTGGCAAGACCACGTATACACTAATGCAACAACTATTTTTCCGGAGATTCTGCTAGAAGTTATTGTTTGAAATTGATTACTTATTAAGCTTTTAGGTGCCATTCTACAAAAATCGGAGCTTTATGTCAAACAACATAAGGTTTTTTTTTGTTTTTTTCTCTCTCTTTCATTCGTTGAATGACATAGATTTGTCTCCGTTTTTGTATTGAGGGCAACCCTTATATTTAAAATACTGCATGTAAATTAAATGAATTAGTTCATTACAGTTAGTTACGTTATTCCCGTTGAAGGCATGCCATTATTTTGTACTTGTCGATATAGAGCGCAGAACTGAGAATACAGCTAATGTTTCTATGGAGGCCTGCAAAACGAGGCCCTACGGTTCTACAAGAGACTAGACATAACCGAAAACACTTGTCTCACAAATCGGTTTTAAATAGGTCCACTATTAGATACATAACTAACTTTATCTTAAATACAAGGTAAAATCTCTAGGACAATACACATTTCGCTATAAATGCAAATTCATGGAATTCAATATTAATCGGTAAGACAGACGCTGGTACACTGTTCGTCTTACATTATTATGCTACTAAGATTCCCGATAACTCAACGCACCGCGACACGCGATCTCAGTTCCATAGGTATACTCGGTAATACGCTATGTCCCCAAACTATATTAAGTAGTTTAGTAGTCTCTATTGTTTAATCTAGTGTCAAAAATACCATTAACTTGAATAGGCCACATGCAACCCGGTGACGTGGTCACCGAAGAGTTCACGGCGAGTGTTCCACGACGGAGAGCCCACACAAGTACAATGTATGCTTTGGGTAACAATAAAATCCTTAACCTAACTGCACATTTCAATGAAAACACGCATAAAATAAAACTTAAAATCTATTTATCGCCGTTACAGCGCTATAATAATATATTACGAGATTTCAAACAACACGCGTAAATAACTATCGATACTTATCTAAACCCCAGTACTATAATTCCCTGTTATCAAGTCATCCCTCGCATCTCGAACGAAAACTGTTTCAGAGTTGTATAAAATAAATATCTAGTGTGGCACTTGACAGTTTGTATACCGACGTAGCGGGTATATCGATCCAGCACCACAGAATACCTATTTACTAACAATTACAGTGAGCAACCATTCAAACGCTGACAGTTCTTTCCCCGGACACTTGTGTACGCGACGTAAATGTAAATACCTACATCCAAAATATACATTCATTCCGTTATGGGACAGCGACATACTTTGACAAACGATGCACTGTGAGCCGTCTCACAGCCTTGCGGGGTCGCGGCAGTCGAGGCACAAGCTCTGGAGCGGTTACAGCTTGTGTCCGACGGCGCGAGCTGAGCGAGCTACCTGTGACGTCAGGAGTGGGAGCGCGCGCGGCGTGACGTCAGGCGAGGCGGCCGAGTGACGTCACTTGCGGGCGCCGCGCGCCACCATGGCCTGCAGGGAGGCCACCTGGCTCAACAGGCTAGCGTTCTTTTGCTCGAGGGTTTCTACCCTTTTCCTGTAGTCTGTGTTCTCAGATATAAGGATTTCAACCTTCCTCTCTAGTTGGTCCATGTATTCTTTCTTTTTGCGTCTGCTTTCTTGTGCTGAAATCTAGAAGAACGATTTGATTTTTATTTGTTTTTGCGACAGGACACTAATCGACTCATCAAGTGTTAGGTCTAAATGTACCTTATTCTTGATTTTCCTTCTGATCTTCTTGAGTGACTTCTCCTCTGCCTTGGTAAGGGGTAGACGGGTAGGGACGGGGTATCCTTCAGCGAGTAACGTGCGTTTCTCTTCCTCTGTTAGCACTAGTGTGCCGGTGGACCCTTTCTGTAAACGAACAAAGCGCTTTAATTAAAGTTGTGGTAAACTGAATATTGCAACAGTGTCTAATAAAATTTCAAATCCACATTCATGTTATAGCATGGTATACTGTCAGAGTGCAGACGTGCTATTGTGCTATTTTTATGTCGGTGTCCCCTCTTTAATTTAAAAGAACCTCCAGCTCCCAGTACACCATAACTCACCAGAACACATAATGATCTGATACCGTAAGGCTCAGGACGTCTGAAGTCTTACAGTCCTCATACATAAACACAAATGCAACCCATTCACCATGTTCGACCCAGTGACAACCATCCCCAACTCCTGCAACTGTGATTATCTTGGTTGACTCTTACCGGTTGACTGCTAATAAGCGGCGTGTTGATGGGCTGCCTGGTGTGGTGCGACACGTACAGATGTGAGCGACGCGCGGGCGCAGCAGGGGGTGCGAGGGGAGCGGCCGAAGCCTCATGCGCAGGGGACAGGGCACCCTCACTATCGGATGATGATAACGAGGATGGAGGCGTTGGGGGGAGATTAAAACCTGAAATGAGGAAATAAAGGGTAAGAATTTGTAAATGACAATGCCAGATCCTGCCCCACCCATGTACATAAAAAGTAACACATGTACAGAAAAAGTAAATTAATGAAAATAATTGTAATGAATATAGAACCTTTCTATACTAAATTGTTTTTCTTTAGAACTTGCGGATTACGAAATACCTACCCACAAAATACTCACACAAACTCATTTTACCTAAAATACAATTTAACCTATAAACAATGTTATTATTGTTTTTAGATTTAAACGGAAACCGCAAGTTCTACAGTCACTAAGACTAATGTTTATATATCAGCAATAAATAAACAGTAATATGCTACATATTGCACATGACTTTTATTGAGTGGGGCAAAGTTCTATAGAGTTTCTGGCATTGTCCTTTAACCTGTTTAAAGTAAAGACCTGAGAGGTCTGGGCAAAAGTTATTCCCCATTGACTTAAAGAACCTCCCGTAACGCCAGCTAAAGTTGCAATAAGATTAATTCTTAGTCAAAGTAGGTAAAGTAGGACTTATTAAATACTACGGTAAGTATTCAACCTTTTATTTTCACGAAAGTGGGATTTTACAACATAAGTAGATGTTTGGCAAAAGTTGTCAGTGTTGCAGGATCTCTAAACCTAATGACCAGACTTAGCATTAGGATCTAAGTCTTGAAAGCCTTTGACAACTAGATTTAAGTATAAGGAATAGAAGAATGTTTACCTGAAGCCCCTGAGCTGGAGGTGACTTTGATGGAGAGTTTGTTAGAGTTGAGTGACGTGGCGAGTCGTGGCGCAGCGCTGAGCAACAGTTGCGGCATGCCTGCTGCGCCAACTTTCTGTAGCACTGCTTGTGGCATGTGGATTGTACCAGTCTGGAAATATATTGCAGCTGATTAGTGCCTAGACTTTGATGTGAAGTCTTGATCGATGAGTGGTGAGTTCCCTATGTCCATTACGCTTTTTATTTATCTACACTAACTTATGTATAATGAGACGAACATTCGTTAAGATTATGGAGAAATTTTCACTTAAAGAGGTACACAGCACTTACATATTAAAGCGTTGTTCAAATTCTTAAAAAGTGCCCAACGGGTTTGTCCACGCAGTGATATAACAAAGATTCATGAAAAAAATTAAAGTGACCAAAAGAACAGCCCTAACCTGTAGCACATGTAGTGAGTTAAAACGAATGTGGAAGCCAGTGATGAAACTGACACATAAGTATCTTTAGAGAAGCATATCGGCTCTCCTTCATGTCATAACAAGTCAGCAGCAGATTGTTTAAAATACGACACACATACCCGAAGTGGCTCAAGTTTAAACGTATTTGAGGAATGCAAACTGCATTGTAAAGACTGTTTACTATTTTACAATAATCGTTAAAGATTCCACTCCGGCGGTGTTCAACGAAAACCTCCGGAGAGCACGATTAAAGATAATAATTATACGCGTAATTGCTAAAGAGTTCACGCACGCTATGGAAAATATGCATGTCTCTGTTTTAGTTCCGTATCATTTTCTGGTGCGTTGTTCTGAAATTGTATGCTTTATTGTACTCTGATTTCTTTTGATGTTGTGGCTTTGCTAGCAAGTTAATATTTGATTCAACCCTGTTGGTAGATCATTGAATTTGTAAAATAATAGGCACAAATCTCAAAGTAAAACCATTCAGTATAAATTTTACACTGCTCTCTGATAGGCTACAGAATCCAAAAAAAAAACCGGCAATTTCAAAAAGCCCCGTTTGAATACAGATATGGTACAGGTGAAAGCAGCAAAGTGAGGTGCACGAAATATTTGAACTCTAACGACCTTTAGTTTTTGTCGAGTTATCAGATCGTGCCGATAGATGCGAGATGAAGAGGCTTTACGTCATGATCTAAAGATGGAAGGCATGCCCGCGTGCCAGTCATTCATTAGCTAATTCTTAAAAATAAATGCCCAATAAAACAAGAATGATTAAAGAATACTTGTAGTTGTAGTACTTTCTTATGTACAAAACACAACAGAAAATGCATTAGAAAGTGGCGAAACCGTTAAAGAAGTCGTGAATGTAAAACTATTTCTGTTAAGTAATGCAATTTTTAAGAGTAATTTTATTATTAAGTGGAATATTAAATAAGCAAGAGTAACCATTAACTATTATTAAACAAGTCATTGTTAAGAACCAGAAAGCGTTTGATTAAAGATTTGAAGCTTCATAAATACCGTATAGTTTTAGGCCTAAAAAAACAACTTCTTACCGTGTGGTCAATAACATAGTCGAGATGTGCAACGGGTGTGCCAGGGGTAGGTGAAGGGGGGCAGGAAGACGCGGGGGACTCTGGTTCAGACTTCGGTTCCGCTTTCACCTCCCGAGGGGGGGAGTCACTGGACCGTCGTCGGCTGCTCCACGCGCTCGCTGGCATTGCTGGGTAGCATTCGTCTTCCATGTCTGAAAGTAATAAGTAAGGTTCTTAGGAACAAATTACATTAGGGTAGGTCAGTATAGGACCAGTTTGTAGGATGATTTTGGCTGCGGATTTAAAATGACTCAGCAAGGGGAAGAATTGTCTCTCTCTGGGGTTGATCCTTCATGTCTGAGGATCGTGGTCAGCATTAGAGTTGCATCTGGAGGGGATGATCTGCCTCCACCGGTTTCTGTCCAGCGCATAGAGATGCGCGAATTCTACACTGTTGTAAGAGTACAACCGTGTAGAATTTGGATGACGAGTCTTTAATTTGTTGGTGAACGACCGGGCGAGGGAAAGAATTACATTGCCACACAATTGTTCTAAATAAGTATTGTTATGAGTATACTCTAGTCTACTCTAAGAACTAAATTGCAAGTATGGCAAGTCCTGCAACTTCGACCGATATTATTTTAAGTAGGTACTAATATATAGAAAGTTAGCTAGCATATGCATCTGAGATACGAAATTACGAAACTACCATTTGGAATGGGCAACTAGATTCAAATTTTACAATATGACGTTCAAAAGTGCCTTTAATGGTCTAATTGAAATAAATGATTTGACTTTGATAATAAAATCGTATGCGTTTTCAACGTCATATATTTTTGGATCACAACAACGTTTAAAAAAAGCGCTGTTCAGTATTCCTTTGCGCTTCATTGCTACTATAATCATATTGCAACAGTTGCATGCAAGTAACGGAATTGAATATTTCGGTGGGAAGTGCGCTTGGAGAGTTGCGTGATTTAAACACCTCGGCATTCGTGCGCATGATCGTGGCGTTTCTACATTAATTGATTCATGTAATTCTGTCTTAGTAGAAGTACCTACGTTGTGACTTAGTTGTAGTAATCTTCTGCGTGGAGTACGTATGTATTCGAGTAGAATACGGTATTTACGAGAATATATTTTACTATTCCTTCGTCGTTATTTTGTTCTAATATTTACGATATCATATTAAATGTTCTTAATTAGGCACTAAAACACCACAACATTTTCAGTTACATCTTCATTTGTTTAGTTACTAGGGTTAATTAATTACCCAAGTTTTGGACTGAAGTTTTCTAATTGCCTTCCATATTTCAAAAGTTCAAATGCTTATGCTATTATTTAAGTATATTTATCAATCATTTTAATTATTATCTTTTAGTCTGTACATTATGTTATGAGCAATTTTTATCTTATACTTAATCTTTTTAAAGCAGTAAAATATCGACTATTAGGTGGTATACCTATGAATACGTATACAACATGAACAAGGTTAAGACGCAATAAAACGTTCTTACATTGAGATGTCATTTGTTCTTTTAATGAACCAATAAGGATCAGATCGTCATGTTGATACGATACAATTAAATATGTCACTTATGCAACAGCTGTAAAAACATTGCATATTATTCTGGTGTCTCTGAACAATTTCGGGACAGTATTTTTTTGGATCCTGTACCTATCAGAATTCGCGGATAAAAAGACCATGATTTACGAGAAAACAGTTGTTTTCTGGTGACCATTCCTTTCATATCGAGTTCCCTCCGTGCCTCGGAAAGCACGTAAAGCCGTTAGTCCCAGCTGTCATTTGTAGATCTTTGGCAGTCGTTATGGGTAGTCAGACGCCAGAAAGTCTCACAACCAGTCTTAACAAGGGTTATCGTGTTACCCAGTAACTGGGTTGTGGAGGTCCGATAGGCAGTCGCTCCATATAAAACACTGGTATTCAGCTGCATCCGGTTAGACTGGAAGCCGACCCCAATATAGTTGGGAAAAGGCTAGGCAGATGATGAGTTGTTTTGTTCTTTTGTACAAAGACGGTAGAGATTACTAAATAGCTTATCCTTGCGAACATTTCAAAAGTTATATACCCCATTGTCGTATCGCCCACGTGTTTCAGTTTCACTAGAGGTTTCCCTCACTTGACTTTTATAGTTGGCGTGGGATGTACCGAATGTACCACTTTCCTATGGGTCTCTGTTACTTAAGGGTTTGTTTGAAGCTATTTTTGTACCGTGTGGGCCCGTTACTGTTGTTTGATAACTTAAACCTGACATTTTAAATATTATCTTTCCTGTTTTATTATTTTTGTGTTATTTATGAAAGTCTTTTTCACTCAAGTCCCCTCAGGTCGCTGTTTGTTTTTGTGCAAGAGCCAATGTGTCTACTGTTCAAGATTGAGTCAGTCTTTTTGTCGAAATTTCCCGTCTTTTGATCTACTTTATAGAAAGTTGTCTGCGATTATTCCGTACTCAGAAGTGCGCTATCTAGCCTTGTATGTGGCCTTTCTTACATATGTACAGTCGAACAAGCTAATTGGTTTACAGGCAAAAATATTAATCTTTCTACTGCACTCACAATATTTAATTTTATTCCATTTTCTCATCTCGAGCACGTAAGTATCCCTGGTACCTACGTAATAAATATAAAAAAATTAAATAAATAAATAAAATGTCAGTGTAGTAAAAAGATGAATATTTTTGCCTGTAAACCAATTAGCTTGTTCGACTGTACATCCCAACGGTATAGTTACCAACAGTTTTTTACATTTACATCATTGAATATTGAACATGAACGCTTGATTAACTCATTAATACAAGTAGTTCCAGTTAATTTCTGGAACGGAATACCGACGGACGGTAAGTTTTGTAATTCGCTAATTAATTTTAACGTTTCATCGCTGTATTCATAAAGATGGCCGGTCGTGTAATATTTGCTTTGGGGTTATATAAAGTCAAGTGCGTAATACTCACAATAAAAAATAATGTTTGTACTCTGAGAACGTAGAGTTCACACATGGATCTTTTATGGAAACTATGACTGAAATTAAATTCCGAATCGGAACTTATAAGTAAAAACCTTCTGTCAGTCATTCAAACTAAATGTCCAAGCCTTTAATATTCAAATTTCAAACAGTGTTTTTGCCATAATTTATTTTATGTTTTTGTTTTAATTAAAAATATATACCAGCCTCTAATTGTCCCACTGCAGGGCAAAGGCCTCTTCTCATACAGAGAAGGCACGAACATTGATCACCACGTGCGCTCAAGGCGGATTGGCGATTCAGAATTATATCAATTATAAGTCCAGGTTTCGATTTAATTTATTATTATGATATTGACATAACAATGGAAAATAACAAATAATTTGTAGCTTATTATTATTCGCACGTCAACATCTATCCATATTTTAGCAAATAAATGATTTTAATTGGCAGGCACTTTTGAATTGTCAAAGAGTCAGTTAGTCAGAAAGTTGAAGCTAGTTGGTCGTTCCAATACGTAGGGTTCTTCTCCATAGAGACCTCTCTATGGAGAACAACGAGCAAAAAACTCCACGGACACTCTTGATTTGAGATTAAATACGGTTTAACCAGCAAGAGTAGTCGTCGTTGAAATTCTTTTGAGAAGTAACTATTTAGGTTAATTAGAATTAAGCTATTTTAATCGAGCTTTTAGTTTCACCCAGCAGGTAGGTTAAACATTTGTTTTATTTAAATACCATTCGGTATTTGCCACTCAAGTAACCAACAAAATGTTTTATGGTTGTTAAACCAATTTTATCCGTGAAAATCGTAATAGCAGGAGAGTTTGAGATTGATCTCGTTAGCACAAAGTAAAATTATTACCTTTACATAATATTCTAGGATTTTTTAAGTTAGAAAACAAGTGTACGGAAGAACAATTTATCAATAACAAGGAAGTATAGATCACCATTTTCTATAACATACAGTATACAGTTCATAAATAGACTGATTGGTCATAAAAATGATAATCAATTGAATTAACTATTTATGTGTCAGGTATTTGTAAAAGCAAGATATCATAAATCTTTGTAATCACACACAAATGCCTGTTTGTTGATAACATTTTGATGGTAATTGATAGAACTATGTATGTTTACAAGCATTACTGTCCGGGTGATAAAAAGGTTTCTGATGTCATAACTGGAAAATTTCCCCGGGGAGTCCCTTGCCAGAAAACTTTAGCTATGAAGTAATATGCCACAGATATCTGAAGAGCCAAAAATGGCAACGTAAGTACCAATTTATTTTGTAAATATGAATAAGTAGTTTACAATTTCGGTCATGAATCATGTACCCAAACATCTAACAAAGCGACGTTTCTAAGAGCATCTGGCGTAATAAATTGTCCTTCCCTCTTACTCTAGAACGAAGTAACAGTAAAGATAACTATCAGCATTGTCTTTCTAAATCATCGTTAGTTCCGTACGAATACGTAATAGGCCTTAATGTCCCTATCAAAATAACGACAAGTGAGATAGATGACATGATGATGTCGTCCATAATAGATGATGTCACGATGATGTACGATGAGACAGGACAATCGGCTGATTTATCGATAGATCAAATATTCATAACACAACCGGTAAAGAGGTTTATGTGCAATAAGTGCATGAACAGCTTAGTTTTAGGGACAATCAATGATCACTAGGATTTGATAGAAAGTCGTATCTGAATCGATTAGAATATTGTAAGTTCTGAACTCGATAAATTCTTCTCGCAGCATTATTATATTACTATGATAAAATTATTTGACTGCCTCGTTGGTATTGATGTGTTTAAAAGCGCGACTGCTGAACGTGGGGTTCTAGGTTTGATTCCCAAGTCGGGCAGCCTCGGAAAGCGTGTAAAACTGTTGGTCCTGCATTTGATCTCTCCCCGGTGGACTTGGATTGCCGTCTTATTGAGCTATTAGAGCGAGAGAAACGGGAGCGCATCGTTGTTAGCGCACACACTTTAACACTGTATCTCTTGCGTACCTACTTGGCTAGACTCCATTGAGATGGGTTGGACGCCGTGTCCAAAATTCAGTCGGCAGAATATATACTGCTACCTTAATTAGGGAAGCATAGGTATTTTCCACAGCTTTTTCATGAGAATATGTTTAATCTGCATGTTATTACCTAACATGCAGATTAAACCTGCACCTAAGCTAGTCCCATTGAATTTAAAACTTATTAAACCTGTCATTTTGAAACGTTACCAGCTTAAAAATATTACGAAACACCTTTATTCTTTCAAATAAGGAAATTACCATAAACTTTAAACGTGCCTATCAAGTGGCTTGACCATGACTCCGTAGATTTAAAAAGACACTTGACATTTCGAGATAAATCATCGGCCCATCGCAGTACGTTAACCTGTGGTTCCTTTCACCAAAATCAGTTGCAAATTGAAGAGTCCAACTGGCCATGATTAAATTTAATGATTGGCTCGGCATGTAACGGGTTGTCTGATAGTTACAAAAAGATGTAAAATATTTAACAAACCTCTGTGGGTGAGTTTGTGTGGAGACCTTTTTATTTCTAAGAAAGTAGGTAGTATTTGTGTATTACTACTATTGTCTGGTTTTCTAAGATAACATCTATAGTATTACATTTCCTAGAATTAGGATCGTTGATTTTTAGGCCTGCAATATTTTGTTAACGATTAACATGCCTATATTAAATTTTTCATGTTTTCTGTAGTGCTTAACGCTCAGATTATGAATCAAAAGACAGATAGACCGCGCGAAACACTGAGAGTGAAACCACTAAAGCAAATACAAATCAAAAGCGAATACTTACAATCTCGTCATTGTATTCGCTTTTGAATTTGTAATTTTATTTCTATTTGTTTTTTTAACGATGCGGCACTTCGTGCTTTACTGACTCGTGTCAGTACAGCATGAAGCAGTATTTGCATGAAGTAAGTTCATGAAGAAGTATTTGCTGGTGGCATCACTCCCAGTGTTCCTCGCGGTCTATCTGCCTTTTGTTCCATAATCTGAGGCTTAACGCATAAACGTCTATTATCAATTTATCATTCCTTATGTCATATTTTAATTTACTCCTTACTAATTGGTTTTTCATAAGTAGATTATAATTATCTATATTATATGGGTTACTAACGCAAATATTAAAAAATTGCATTTTTTTTTTTTTACTTAGCGTACCTACCTTATCAGCCGTATCTGTGACGATATAAGTAATATCTACAGTTTATCATCATTATTATCAATAATAATATATTTTCCGAATTTACAATAGCGATATTTTATCAAATCTTGTCCATCTTTATTAATTTTGTTAAAGTGTATGATAGAAGATTATATTATCGATAGCGGCAATCACAAAATATTTATTCTATTTATCTATAATGTTTGGTATTTCCTGTCACAAGATGGCGTTACTGGTATGTGATGTTATATGATTTTTTTTTTTTTATATGGATTTAGGTTTTAAAACAAGTCATCCTTGTTTTAAATCCAAAAAAGCTGTTAGTGATAACTTTTTGAATAATAATTTAAATATGCACAAATGTTATATTTTTTTTTGGATATTTTTAAGAAATCGAAATATCCATATAAATGTAGATTTACATATCAAGTACCTACCCAATGCGTGACTTTAGGTACCTATAGTAGAGGTATTTCTACTGTGGCCATGAGCCACTAAACATAACATTTTATTTAAAATTCAAATATTTTACTTCTAAATGTCAAAAGCTCAACATTTAACTGTCATCGGTTTTACTATAACAGGAGGACATAATAATTAATTTATCTAAATAACAGTGCAATTTCAAGGTCTACAATGCATTAGTTAGGTGCATATTTGTGGTGACCACTTATTTTTTTGCATTAAAAATGCTAAAGTTGTAAAGTCTGCATACCTAGTATGAATTTTGTAAATGTCAGGTGTGCTAAAAACAGAATATAATATTATTAGTGGATCTATGAAAAAAAAAAACGAAGGTATTTAACATTCGTCTTAAGCTATATGAAATAGATACCCACCTACATAACAATCATTGATGATTTTTCGAAAGAGTACCTAGGTAGACCTACATGTAAATTCATTGGAGATAAAATCATTGGAGTTGAAATGTTTTCATTATTTTTAGGGTTCCGTACCTCAAAAGGAAAAAAGGAACTCTTATAGGATCACTTTGTTGTCCGTCTGTCTGTCTGTCTGTCCGTCTGTCTGTCAAGACCCTTTATATCGGGAACGCGTAAAGGTATCGAGTTGAAATTAAAACCATATATATCTACTTAGATCCACGGTCACTTGAAGCTGTGAAAAAATCAAACTTCTAAGTTAACGTGAAAAAAAGATACGGCCGTTAATATCGCAAAAAACGTACAATTTCGACACTCTCAAGGGAATCAAAGTTTAGAGAGTACTTCCCGTTGACCTAGAACTATGAAATTTGGCAAGTAGTTTTGTCTTATACTATAAATACAGGAAAAAGTCTGAAAACTATACATTTGTAATTAAAACATAAGAAATATATTCCCAGGGTTCAAGAAAGGGATGAAATTTTCATACCAAATTTCATTGATTTCGGTTCATCGTGGAAGCGTAACAGACAGAGTTACTATCTAATTTATAATATTAGTATGGATAATGTACCAACAAATTTGGACGGAACCCTCGGTGAGCGAGTCCGACTCGCACTTATCCGGTTTTTTTTTTTAATTAACCGGCCGGTGTGTTACCTTTAATGATTTATAAGGAGTGTATTCTCTATAACATACCGTACTACCTACCATAACGAATAAATATTGCTACCATATATCTAAGAAAGAAGATTGCTACTTTATATTTAACTTTAATAAAAACTATTAAGTTTTACGATTGTTTCCAGATAATTGCAAGATGAAATAGAAAGATAAGTGTAAAAGCAAGTGATCCGCAAGTCGTAAACATCCTTTGAGAGGAAATAGGGCTTGGTTTATGACGATTCTTGTGAGAAGTAATCGACTGTCACAATTTTTTTGATCTTAAAGGAAACTAGTGTACGCTGCAGTGCTACTTGAAAATACGGGATATGTACGAAAACAAATCACTTATACCCGTTAACTACGTAGGTAATACGTACGTAATTCGAGTAACACTAAGCAAAAATTCGTGCTTGGAAACTACTTAAGAGCGCGTATTCGAATTGTGACGAAAACTTTATGTTTTTGCGTTTTGCCCAGAGCAATATCGTAATTATGTGAGCAGATTTTTTAAAGACAATTTACAGTTTTAGAAAGATTAAGTCTTGATTTAGACAGCTACAGAGTAAAAGTATAATTTTTAATTATGGTTTTTTAAAGCGAAGACAATTCTTTCATATCGTTTTACGAAAATAGACGTCAGAGTTAACTTTCAGGACGAATATAACCATTACAATATGTCAAAATATTTTGTTTTATGCGTTTTTCCAACAGTATATACAGTCATAAAGACAGTAACAGAGCCAAAATTACGAAAATATTACTATTATGTATTAAAAAGGAAAGTATACGGTAGCGTGCAAAAACACTATGCTGTACCCATAAGCACAGTGTTTTTGTGCAAAAGGTCTCAAAAGAATAATTTCACACATTTTCTTGTTTTTGTAAAAAAACGTAAAAATATGTTTGAACTTAGACTTTGAATAACCTAACCTAACAAGGTTCCTGAACAAAAATTGATCACAAAAATGGGTGATATGGAAAAATGGTTCCAACCTGAGTAAATAATAAAGATGTTTTTTTAACTACTTCTTGAAGTAGGCCGGAGCAATTAAGTTTGTAAGGGAAGTATGAAATCTACGCGGACGAAGTGCTATTTTATTTATTTATTTATTTATTTATACAAGGCGACTTCACAGCTGACATGTAAGTGTAACATAATTATACAATTAAACGTTACGCCAATGACGAAGTACACAAATAATTTGAAAAAAAAAGCACAGATTAACTAATAGTTCGGCACGCCACTAATCTTAACCTTATGTTAACATTTTGTGATAGTATCCCAAAAGTTTACTAGTTCGATGCCTATAGTACTTACTACGTCTGTACTTAAACACCCTCAACATGTAAACGACGACATTGCAAATTACTACAATACTATGACATGTCAAAGGTTATCTAAAAACACGTGGCCACCCTTGATTTAGGGATTCGCACATCGCAGTAAGAACTCTATCACTTACAATTTAGAATGTATATTAGATTGGATGTCGGGGTTGCGGCTGTATTGTAAGGCTTAGGCACATGGTTGTGATTCATAGAGTAAACACTGTTATCTTTAGTAATGTTAGAGAAATTGATAAGCATTTGTTTGTAAGTTTGTAGCTCGTGTGTAATGCGAGGATGTTGATTTAATATTGATAATATTGTTAGCTTGTTTTGGTGAGTTTGAATAAGTTATAAATAACTTTTGACGTGTTTGTTCATTCATGTATGTAAAGTATGTTCAATTTTGAGCCAGTTTGTTAATTGTTCACAGTATTTTGGTAGCAAATCATGTTTACTGCTGAAAATTCTAAAAAACGCCAAAGTTAAGGCAGTTATAAATACTTTGCAAATTTTCTATTGAATTAATAATATATGATTTATATTTCTGGGTTTTCTTAATAAGGTATATTCTTTCTCAAAGATTGATTCATTCGACCTTACAAGTTTCAACAGATTACCTACTGTTAGGCAGCAGTAGGCATTGCATAATGCCTTCCATTGCTTGTGGAAGACATTTTAATATTTATAATTTCAACATTTACAATATTTGACTGTAAGTTTAGTTTAGTTTCTTACACAGATCATACACTGATCTATGGTTTCTTACTAGAATCACTCTTTAGTACTTTCACTAGTTTTGCACCACGCGACATAAAACGTGCATAATAAACTTTAGGTAGTAAAACGAAACATAAGTTTTAAGAACAATGACGCCATAAGTAATTATTTGTTATTCCATTATCCCAGGCCAGCTGTTAAAACTATTACCACTACTTGTAGATACATTTGTAACTGTGAGCAGTTTTGAGCAGAGTGAATTGAATTATTAATTATTATTCGTCTTATTTAAGTTGGGTTAGCTAGTATGAAATGCTTGGTAATATCTCAATTGGTATCAGTTTTTAGTTTTAGTTAAACGAAAGTCCAGTTGTCCAGTTAGTTGGACACTGAAGTTTAGTTTTATCTCGCGAACACGTCTCGAAAATAACATTAAAATTAACTTGTATTTGTAGCTAGATCAATCTGATCAATATCCAGGTATGTTTGCTAAATTTCAGTAAATTCCAGTCACCCGTTTGAGTAAAGGAGTAACAAAGATGCATCCATCCATTCATCATCACAAACTTTCGCATTTACCTTTAAGTACAACTACAAAGTAGGTTTTTTTTTGTCATTGGTCCTTTGGCGCCTCTTAGGACCAAGGCCCAGTTGGTCCTTTCATCTTTGATTTATTAGCATTAAGTTAATGAAAAGAAAAGCGTTGATAATAGTTATCACAAGCTCCACAATTTGTTGGGAATAACTCTTATGTGAGTATTAATGAAGGTTTACTGTAAAGCTGTAAAGTTATAATAGCACGTTGTACTAAATGAAATTGAATCGAATGTGCATATTATAATATAAATTGCATATTTAGCATAACAGAAATTGTTACCAATGACAAGATCATGTCCGTATGTAGGTCTTTACTTAGGTGTTAAAAACTAAAACTCAGGAAATAATATGCCAATTGCGGATTTACGTGCTTTCCGACATTTTGCTTATTTTTATGAACCAAATTAATGTTTGTTTGAATAACAAAATTAATTCAGCATAAAGTGGTGAAGAATGTGCCTTTGACGTGAAATGTTTTTAAACCAATAATTAAAGTTGCTCTATACTGAGAATATATACTTTTTATCTATAAATTTTAATAAGATTTTTCATACATTTCCAGCTCGATTCATAAACATAATTGATATCTGTTGACGACACAGATTTGGTAAAAAAAGTAGTTAATTTTTAATATCAGCAATTTTTTGTGAGGTTTGCAATGAAAAAAAAAATGACCATGTTCGCACATAAAATCCACAATCATAAAGGTAATAAATGTTCTCACGCCTGCGACCGCGCCGTGATTGTACCAAAAACCCATAAAGCGATTGAATACACATAAAATTGTGTTTTCAACAACAATAGTGAGTTATTCGCTTTCGTTATAACAGCTCAAGGTCATAGGTAGTTGACAATGGTCGAGGTCATCGGGCATCAACATTGTTTTAATGGAAAATAATTATGTAATCTTTAATTATAATCCTTGTATTATATTCAGCCCGTATTTTCCCACTGCAGTGCAAAGGTCTCCATCCATTCCTTCCATCGGTCTCGTCTTGCCAATTCTTAAGGAAGCCGTGTAAGTCGTGTCGCCATCTCTTTCGTGGTCTATCGTGGTCTCGCCATTTTGGGGCACCAATTTTTTATTAATTTCAACAATCTTTAACTACTGTTGAGAATCGTTTTGTTCTAGAATTTCGTAGTTTACACTAGTTTAACTTATTTGTAGAGCATCTCTTCCTTGAGAAAGGTTTATATATATAAAAAGCATCATGCCTGTATACCCCGCTAGGCTAGATAGAGGTGCATAATAGGTACCACAGTATAAATATTAGTACTACCGTAATAGTACACTAATTGCACTTTCATTTGTCAGTTTTGTAAATAGAATATTAGATCATTTAAACTTTCTGAAAATTACCAACATAATCACCGACCTCGGTAAATAGATGAGAAGTATTGCTTTTGTTGTTAACACCAAACAGTATATGACTATTTTCTCATCTCAGAGTTGTAAACCTTCAAAATTTTAGGTTATCATATAATAATTTGCAGTACCGGCGACTTATCGGTGCATATCCGTGACATAATGACACATATTGAGGTAGGTATTCGCCACATTGTATGCACCTCTGACCGAAAGGTTATCTTCAGAACAAGGTGGACTAATATCAAACGAGCACTTACAAAGTATTTTCTTAGTCCAATGAAAATAGTCATAACAATGTCAAAGTTGATAAATAGCCGTAAATAAACATTATCTTTAGTTACTACATACTAAATAAACATACTAAATAAACCTTGCGCCGTGTGCTACCGGCCGCGAATAGCATCACCCCAATTCTACCCGTGGGTGTCGTAAAAGGCGACAGAGGGATATTGACCAGAGGATGGGTAGCAGCGTCCTTCTGAGTACTATAACACTTACTGCGATTGCCGAAATGCATCTGCCAAGCATGACGATTACGGTTGAACCCAGAAAGAGGAAATCTTTGGAAATACCGCTCTGATTTCAAAAAAAATTTTTTACATCACACACACCCAGTCAGTACATCAAACCATACCAAACTGACAAAAAAAATTCCCAATTGAACATGAACCTTATACTTTGGTTATAAAGTTGAAAATCGATCAAAGGAATTTTACTGATTGTTGTAGCTTAATGTCTGGCCTCTGTACAAAGTTAGACTAGACTAGTTAGAGTTATTGTCGAGTGCCTTATGATATGTTTTTATGGTATATTTGATTTCCATGCGGACAAAATCGCGGTTAGAAATTAGTTCCAAAGATACTTCATTGAATTCCGCTGACTCCTTAACTACTTACCGTACCTTTCTATTAAGTACATAAATTACGTAACGAAGGTATTGTAATTTAAATCGTCCGTATTCAGAACCGTGAAACGAGTTTTTTAAACTGGTCTTAATACAATTTTCTTTTTAGTCTTTCTGATATTCGCCTTTGTACGCCATTAATTCTTAAATATATGAGTTTTGTTGAACACAATGAATGCTGATTGTGTTAGATCAGTCAACATTTTGTGTGAAACGGGATATTTTGAATATTATTACAATTTTTTTTTTTTATAATGCATTTAATGGGTTTTTTTTAAGTTAGACAGTTTATTTAAATGAAGATAAGTTATCTACCTAGCCTTTTCTTAGCTATGTTGGGGTCGGCTTCCAGTCTAGCCGGATGCAGCTGAATACTAGTGTTTTACAAGGAGCGACTGCCGACTGCTTTTTTATTTTCAGGCGATTCTCACATAGGGTTGCCAACTCTTTGACGGTCAAATATAGTAGTTCTAAAATGTTTACCCATAAAAATATAGTAGAAAACAAAAATAAGTAAAAAAATAGTCGGTTCCAAAAATTAGGTAGGTACTTTATTTTTTTGAAGAATATTTTGTGAATTATTGAACGCATCTGTCAACTTGACATTCCAGAATCGTTAAAAATAGGTATTGACGTTTTGTTTTGCGCTTACACATTTTGAAACGAATATTATTGCTAAGAGTTTAATGCCTTTAAAATATAGTAGTTTCGCCTACCATATTTTTTTTTCAAAGATATAGTCGTCCGGCCTCTAATATAGTAGGATACTATATTATATAGTAGGGTTGGCAACCCTACTCTCACACGATGCCGCCTACCGCCGCGGTTTTGGTCAACGTGACCGCCGCTGGTCCGTACGGTCAGGCGGTTTACGTGTGTTAGGCATCAGCGGTTTACATATCGTCGTTGATACTGCAATTCTGCGTGACTAAAAATGTGAAATACTTACCGCAAATTTCGACCTTAAGTCAAATTATTGAAAGAGAACATTCGCGGTATTTAAAAATGTTAGTTACGCGAAATTGCAGTATCAACGACGATATATTATGCGACCTGAGATCCGCTTCACCGCCTGCCGCGTCGGTGCGCGGTGTCGTGTGTTAATCGCCTTACGAAGCAAGCTTTAGATGTACTAATAGGCAACTTTATTCTTTAGTTACTGAAATTGTTCAGTTAAAGTTGTGATTTCTAATGCACTGATTGACTTTGATTTCATTTACACTCTTTTATGACAATCTGCAGTGCCTTATAAAAGTACAAATATAGTTGGTTCCGTTATAAAAAATATTCAATTAAATTATTATTTTAACTGTAAAAATATTGTCAATCAAAGTTAAACAATTGAATGCTGTTGCCGCTTTCAAGAGGTAGCTTCGTATAGAGAAGAACCAAAGAAGAATTCCTTAAAATGTTGTTGTTGTTGTTGTTGTTCCTTCCAATGTCCTGAAGTTCTATACTTATAATGATTTAGACTTACCGTCAACTTTGGTATGGTGTGGCGAAGAAGGTGCAGATTCAACATCTGAATGTAAACTGTAGGAGTGTTCTGTTTTGATGGGGGCGGCTCCTAGCGCCGCGTCGGTCATAAGCCGGTCATGTAACACTACTCCTGACTTCGAATCCCTCTCGATCAGCCAGTCTGTCATCTCCGAGTCCTCTTCCAATACATCTTGCATTTCCTGTAAAGAACAATTAAATTTAGTTGAGGCTACAGCTCTACTTTTTCTTCATAGGAAAATTAAAATTAACTTTAATTTTACTGTTTGCGGATCCAAGGACCAACAAAATATATAAAATCTTCATTGATTCCACTGCTGTTACATATTGTGTTAAGCCCCATTTACACGGTGATATTTAGTTGCCTGTTCAATACAATAAGTTGCAGCAACAATGAAAGTTGCACCGTCTGAACAGTGTTTAGACGATGCTAGTAATTGGTTGCTTCAGTTTAATTGTATGATACAGGCGCGAAACTTGCATCGTGTAAATAAGGCTTTAGCTTCACATCTAGCTTAGCAGCTATATTTTGTTCTTAATAAAATACTAACTACATTCAAATAATGATATAATATATAAATGATATATTCACTATCATTATTTGAATGTACCAAATATTAAGTATGAGATTTTTGCACAGTGAGTTCCATTAAAAAAGAGGTAGGTAGGTTCGTTTTTTGAATGGCCTGTTACCTACATACAATCGCTGCTACTAAATAATAGGTATATGTAAGTTACCAGCTATTAATGATGTTAGATACTAGGAAAACAGATGCATCATTACACTGAGTATTGAAACTAATAGATTACTGTAAATCATGATAATGCAAGTACGTTACCTCATCGGTTTTTCAAACAACTCTATCGAGTATTTAATAAAAGTGAGGATATATTTGTTCTTGTTGCAATCGAGTATGCTAAATGGCTTAGACTATACAGGTTTTTTTCTTAGAGAGTGTCAAAATGGCAAAAATATTTTTCCGCCATTATAGAATCGCGAAACGTCCATGAACTTGACAAAAACAAGTCCTAAAATGTCCCATAATTTGTCTTTTAACCTCCTACCACGCAGCCATTTTGTTTACATAGATACTGCTACATAGGATCATAAGTATGTAGGCAGTGAACCATCGTCGGTCAACAAACTGCGAGACGTTACGCCATTTACAAGATAAAAAAAAAACATAATGTATACATATAGAACGGTGTTCACAACTCCTTAGAGTTCATATTGTTTGTTTTTTTTCTAGTCGAGTGTTTTTATTTTACGTAACATTGTATAGTTCTATAATCTATAATATTTATAACAATAATGTATCATTGAGTTGAAATTAACGGCCAGTATTAGTTACTGGTACCAGTTCTCATGAGTACTTAAGGAAATTCAAGGAATTACCGTGTTGGATTTTCCGACGATTTATTATTAGATTTTAGTTTTTCTTATAGTTTCACAGTAGGCAGATCTGATTAGCGTCATACGTTTTTGAATTGTTTTTCCCCGAAAAGTATATTCTGTTAGTATGTGTATCTGCATTTCGTTTCGATCGTAAGGTATTCGATTTTCGAATTGGAAATAAGAGTATGTAGTATTTTGGTTTAATTTGAGCCGTCAAACTAAATACATATTTTATTCGTAATGGGTATATTTTAAATTTCAAAATCGATCTAAATACGTTACATTTACGCTTCGTGCTCGTTCTAGGTTGTGTTTTCAACTAATGCCAATGCTTAGCATATCTTTTTGCAATTCGTATTTGGTTCTTTCTTCATCAATTACCACCATTAAACTGGTTGAGACAATCGCTTTGCCTAACAAAAAGTTCAATGACTCTCCTCAGATTCTTTATTAGAGTATCATTATTATCACTGGTAATATAATTTGTGGCAATGAAATAGCGCTCTGCGTCTACACGGCCAATGCCTAATAATTCGCAATTCAACTATTTTAAAGGTATGTGTAGACTAGATCATTCGTTCAGAATGCCGAATGCCAGTTTGTGTTTGGCCCAATCAAGTGCTTGGCATTTTGTGCTAAATAATAAAAAAACTTCGAGTGTTAAACTGTTTATCGTTTTTATTGATTACTGTTACATTAACTGTCAGTCTGCATCATTCCGTTACTGGGCAAACAACTAAATGCCATATGAGGGAGGGAGATGACTTCCAGTTACTCTAGTCTGAGGTAATGTTTACTCACCTATTGACATTAAAACTTGGAAGATTTTGAACGTTCTCATTCAAAACATGAACAGAGCTTTGAATGAAACTTTCACTAAGGTTACTGTCAGACGAAACAGCAGAGTGAAATATATACCTAACATGTCATATGCACATTAAGGTTATCTAAACAATAAACGAAATAGAACTGTCTAGAAGCTATCCCTATACAGCACTCTTTTGTCAGAACAAAGCGCAACAGACACTACAATAAATGTTTTGAAAACCGCGAAAATAGACGCGAGAAAACATTTCAGTATCGCGAAAACATGTCTCAATTGTCGGTACGTTCTAATCGATGTGCACCTTAATATCGTGTCCCTCACCTTGGCAGTGAGTGTAAATAGGCACCATCGTACAAATAGAGGAGGCGAATGAACGGCCATGGAGCCGAACACGGTCGGCGACCTCTGCCGGACGCCTTCCGACTGCTTGATGAGCTTCCGACATTACGTACCACGAAAGACGCAGAAGAAAGGCATATTTTATGTACCTGTATGTATGTACTTTGTACGAGTGTTCGGGTGTGGCTTCTAAAATGTCTGAATTAACGGAGCGATTTTTTTAAGCGTAAGTACCTGACGCTGACGAGCCTGTTGAGTGTTGATTCATTTTTTTGCACGCATGTGTTTCGAGTTTTCCGAGAAGTACGTCTTATTTGCATTTCCTTTACACTTTATTACAAACAAACTAAAAGTGTTTATGCGATTTTTCATAAAATAGCTCTCGAAATCTCAGGGGTATTGAACCTAGGGCTATCTGTAGTCCTCTTGTGGGAAAACCGAATAGTAGTTCGTGATAAACATTTTAATTCGGTTCGGAATGTGGGTTCTCACCTGAAGTGACTGACTTGTACGAATGTATTGGGAATTAAAATTATGCGAAGCTTATATAAGCGTGTCTAAAATAAGATCTTTGACTAGATTACAAATTCTTTTCTCTTTACACGTGCTTGATAAATAATGTTCGTTTATGAATTTTTGGTGAAATTTGGAAGTAGGTAAAAATGTTTAACGCAATATTGAGTTATATGAATTACAAATTCACATATTTTGTTGTTGCCTAGCAATTATTTGGAAAGCAACAATCATATTCATGAGGTTTGATTTTAATTACTTTCTTTATTCAAATTCGGTAAATTCACATAATATTAAGTTTTATTAGTAGAATGCTGCTGAATTTGTGGTATGTATATTATTTCAAATGTGTATAAAAAAAGCTTAGCTCCAAGCATGTAGGCATTTTACAGAGAAATTCCATAGAGAAAATTTTACTACCTATCACAACTTTCAGCAGTCACTTATGATCATTAGACGAACTCATCGAGTACATAGACGAACTAGATTCACTTAGAGGAATGTGATCCTTAAAGCCGGGGGCACAGTTAAGTAAAAAATAAAAGTATTTATAATTTGTCATAACATAATACTGTATTAAGATGCATTCACTAAATTCCTTAGTAACGATGACACACTTTATATGTTCATTACTTACAATAAAATTGTGCTCCAATCAAATCAAGCTGCTTTATTTTTAGATTGATTGATACTTCCAAACCAATCAGCTATGTTGAAGCCACAGAGTAAGAAAGAACAGAAGGCTAAGCGTGGTCCACATGTCAGATAACCAGAGTAAATTTTGCTTGGGGAGAATGGAACAGTATGAAATAATACAGATGTCGGTTGTACAAAAACTAGCGTGCTAATGGAAGCTTTGCTAGTGACTAGGCATATATTTAGGAAAACCCATAAGGAACTAACCAAACTTAACTTTAATATTTTTGGGAGCAGCGCAGAAGTAGGTACGTAAGAAATCTTATAAAACCGCTACTTCTTAGTGCACTAAGTTGTTTGTTGTTACCGACGGTTTAAATAGCGGTAATTTTGTACCGTTCAGCATTCTATTTATTAACTTTTTATCACATTTAGGAAAATAATTGAGTATACCTTCAGTAACAATAGATTTGCATTAGAACTTAGATGATAACTCAATGCTAATTAAACCATTGGCTCGCGTGGATCTGGACATTACTTGGTCGAGTGTTTTGTCTCTAGGGTGTCAGCAAACATCACCCAAATAATGTTTTGTTTTAATTTGAGGAAAATATGTTTTCTTTCAAACTCTTTGCATTTTTTAACTGCAGGATTCATCTACGAGTAATCTTTTTCGTGACAATGTAAAACTAAAAAAAATGTTGTAATTTTCATTTAGTTTTACGTGACTTTTTCGAGTTGCACATGTCAGCGGGAGATGCGTCTAGGGAAATAAAAAAGTAAATAGGTAGGCGTCCAAAGTCCTTGACACAGTAACAATGGAGCTGTTTGTGGCTACAAATAATAGAAAAAAAAACTTTGTATATTGTTTTAAGATTACTTGCTAGTTGTTTTTAACGATTAATAGAATGTCTGAGTAAGAATTTTTCAACGCCTCTTTGTTTTAATTTCATTGATAGAGATTACAATTTTGTGTATTTTTGTGTGTATACACACAAACAATTGTAATGGTTTCTAAATCCATACTTACATCAGAATTTTTTTTTTTTCGGATTGGCTTCTCGCACTTCAACCATTTTAGGGCCTCTCCAGCCAGGGCAAAATAACTTACAAACTAAGCGACTACACGCTAAGGGCACCCCCTGTGGGGTACGAGCCTCGGCGTAGGGCGTCGCTGGGAGAGGACAGCAAAGGGACAGGCTGGATCGGATTTCCATTATTTAGGGACGAATTTAAAACTACAGGCTCAGCTGCGCGGGCTGGCACGAGCAAGGGGAGGGGAGGGGACGTACGGGGTCGTCGCGACAGGCCTCGGCGGCGAGGACGGAATGACGGCGGTCTGTGTCTGTGTTTGTTAACTGTACTGGTGGCCTTATTTCTCTCCTGGAGGAGAGTAATAGCGTCGTCAAGGTCGGTCAGAGTATGTCTCGGTCGTCGAGTCTTACTAATATGAGAGGGAGTGTACCGGGCGGCCGATACGATCAAGGGGTTAGAATGTTTCTCAGCAGTGTCGAAGAAGCGCTTTGCGGAGCGTTTCATGAATTCACTGCTGGATGGTGGGTATTTTTAAATCGAGATGGAGGTTCTCGTTGCGAAGATAAAAAGGGGCTCCTGTGATTCTTCGCAAGAAACGGTTTTGGAGGGTCTGCATCCTATGAAGACGGTATGGTTTTGCGTGTGTGAATACAGCACAGGCGTAAGTCATGATGGGACGAATGCACGCCGTGTAAATGCGCAATTTGCACTTGAGTGACAATTTGCTGCGTGCATTCAACATGAAGTAGAGCCTATCGAGAGCGAAAGCGGCGCGCGAACGCACCGTCTTTATGTGCTCTCCGAAAGTAAGATGGTGGTCCAGAATCTCACCCAGGTATTTGGCATGCTTCTCCCAAGGGATAGGCTTACCGAACATGGTTATCGGACTGGGAAGAGAGGGGGACGAACGCGGTTTGGAAAAGTATACTGCCTGACTCTTGATGGGGTTTACCTCGATTCTCCATTTCCGGAAATAAGCGCCTAAGGCTTTTGCCGCGGATTGGAGGGTATACGAGCTATGCAGTCTGGGTTGCGACCCGAGTAATAGATGGTCGTATCGTCAGCGAATAGAGCCAACTGGGCCTTTTTATCTTTGGGGATATCGCTGGTGAACAGCGTGAAAATGAGGGGGGATACTACGGAGCCCTGAGGGGCGCCAGCGAGTATCGGGTGGGGTGAAGAGAGCGCACTCTCTATACTATAGCGAAAGATGCGATTCGACAAAAAGTCACGCAAGATGAGCACGAGACGATCTGGCACTCCGAGTTGGTAAAGCTTGTATAGTAAGCCGTTGTGCCAGACTTTGTCGAATGCTTTCGCTATGTCAAAGAAGAGCGCACCCGTCATCAAGCCACGCTGAAAACCAGCGCTTATATGCTCGACGATGCGGTGGACTTGTTGGACGCAGCTGTGTTCGGTTCGAAAGCCAAACTGCTCGTCGGGAATGAGACTCTTTGCTTCGGCAAAGTCTTTGAGCCGCTTATAAATAAGCCTCTCATAGATTTTGCCTAGAACATTGAGTAGACTAATGGGACGGTAACTGGTGGGATCAGACTTGGGTTTGCCTGGTTTCGGAATGCCGATAACGGTGGCCTCTTTCGATGCCTGAGGAAAAATGTTGTTGCTTAGAGCGCCATTGAAGATGGCGGTCATTAGCATTATGAGATGGGCGGGGAGGAGTTTGAACACCATATTGATGATACCGTTAGAGCCGGGGGCTTTCCGGGGTTTGAGCCTCTTGATAATATCGTGCACTTCGTCGGGAGTGACAGGAGGCAGAGGATAATCAGGGTCATCAACGGGTGGGAGAGAGGCTCTACGTTCGACCTTACATTAGAAAGTTAAAGAATTTGTTTATATTTCCTGAAGTTCATACAACATGTAAGTTCCATGGCAACCAGTTTTCCGCCATTTCTAACTAGATGGCGTTAGTAGGTGGGTAATTATCGCACGCCATATTTCGTTTCTCGAAATTTTCCCAGAAAAGGTTCGATATGGTATATAATTATGATGTCATTGACTGCCCTGTGTGACTCAATAACTGGCATCAATAAGGTTGTAGGTCCTGTATGCGTGTAGGATGCCTGGCTTCAAACTTTTTTATACTACGTACCTAATTTAGAATTGGTGTAAATACCCAATAAATACAAATAACTTAAGTATTAACTTAGAGGAGTAAAAGCCAAAGAGGTCATAATTTATCATTTCAAAATATTTGTAAGTAAGTAGGCTAGGCAGTGACTCGATACGAATAAAAATTAGGAAAACAGTTGTGTAATTAAATAATGTTGTATTTAATTACCTAGTCACAGATCTATACCAGAATTAGAGATTTTACCAGATTGTTTGTTTATTGAACGCGCTCATCTTCAGAACTGCGGGCCCTATTCTGAAAATTCTTACCCTAATAGGAAGCTACGTTAATCCTGTTTGCTATAGGATAATTGAGAAAAACAGAAGAAAAGAAGTCACGGGCAAAAGATATAGATATAGTGAATTGTGTAGGTACCTAGATGCGAAAAACCAATACAAATAACGAAACATATTTATTGTATTTAATATTTATTTGATGATAAAAGAACTCTGGACAAAACCATAATAGCCGTTTCGTACAAGTCTGTGTAACTAAGATTAGCCGTCTATCATTTAGAGCTATTCAGAGAACATATTCACACAGCACGAAATTTGTCGCTCATTGTCTCACGAAAGCTTGAAGCAAATAAAAAATATATAATTACACGTTTAAAATCGTGTGGATTCACGATTACTATTGGGTAAGAGTCGTGACTAAGACATTCAACAGTTAGGCAATCTCTAGCCGATAATTGTGTGTTTTATAAAATTGCGAGAGGATTTGCAAAGTGAGTGCCATATAGTTTGAGTTGTACTCAAATATCAGTACCCGTTTTTTTTTACAGTCTTCCTGTTACTTTTGTCAAAATATTGAACTAAGTAATTTCAATTAATCTATACGATGTTATCAAAGTAACCATAATTCTATTACATCATTTAAATAGGTATTTGTTTATCCATATAGCTATACTAGATACGTAGTGTACTAGACTACGTAGGAAGGGACCTATAGGTCCCTTCCTACGTAGTTTATCTTTTTTTATATCATGATTACAACACTGCTATGCATAAATATAACTTATTTTAACTAATATGTCTTTATTTCATATACAAACACAAACCCTTTGGTCTTGCGTTTGCAAAAAATTGGTAAAAACAAAAACAGGTTCTAAATTTCGTCTATGGCACTTCTGTGAAGCCTTCTTTCAAGAATAGGGTTAAAGGTAATGTCTGATAGATTCTTGGACTGAGTTCCCAGAGTCCACCTATGTCATTTTAAGGCTGAAATTTTGATTATAATACGGATTCACCATTGAATACTCGGGGATTGTGAACCTGTGAATTTTCATACAAAAAGCGATAACGTTTTACCCCCCTACACTTAGTCTAATTTTCATACTTTTTGGAAATGTTGTAGATATAATAAAAAACTAGGACGGTGTGCGCTCCGTTCGCCCCTTGAATCTTGCCTCTTACGATTAAAATGTTCCATAAGTTCCATTCGCCCCGTTTTTATTTATTTTGGGGTAGTGATTCGCCCCTTGCGGCATTTCCTTGGAAATTTTACAAAAAAGGTATAGTTAGACAGAAAAATGCATACTTTATAAGCAACGCCATGTTTAATTTAAGTCTATGTTTAGAAAAACTGTGCGCGTATGTACTCATGACTGCTATAATCTACATTGTTGTGTTTTTGACATTTTATTACACAATTTTTATAATTTTTATTTTTTTGATAACAAATCTTAGTAAACTACCAGGAAAGCAGAAATGAACTGGAACTAGGTGTATGCATTTTTCTGTCGAACTATACCCTTTTTGGTAAAATTTCCAAGGAAATGCCGCGTGGGGCGAATCACTACCCCAAAATAAATAAAAACGGGGCGAATCATATATTACCCAAGGGGCGAATGGAGCGTACACCGTCTGTACGTTTTTATTTATAAGAAATATTGGGTACATTTAAATATCTACATTTTTAACTTAAAAACTTGCAATCTTCTTAACGATTGACGACTTTGAGATCTTGGGCCAAATTTAAACCATTTTAGCTTGTAATGGAAAACCACCTGGAAAGCCCCCAAAGCTTGGATTGTAGACGTAAAACTATTATATTTACTAATTTTCATAATCATTTAGGTTAAAAGAAGATGGTAACAGAACAGTTGAATAAGTGTTATTAAAGGACCGACAAAGCTTTTAAATAAGCAAAATAAAATTGAACAAATTAAAATTGGACACATTTGAACCAAACATCTTGCGCAAGCCTTTTTACGCAAACGGCATGGAAATATAGGTACAAATGTATGTATTCACAAGATTGTCAGTTCATTAATCTTTATTGCGAAGTGTACATATTTATCTACATGTATGTCTAAATACGTACTACACAATATCTTGCATTCCTTAAGGGCTTAGTAGAACTTGCAGCGGTATCGAAATGAAGCCTGAATTACGGTGAAGTAAAACAACAGAGGTGCGAAGGAACTTCACGTCGGAACAGCTGCTCAACTTATACCAAGCACAGGTTCGATCGTGCATGGAGTACTGGATCAGCTAAATACCAACTGGAAGCGTTGCAAGTTATTGATAGACGTAACGTGAGAGGCTCATTGACATCGACTCCCTGGTTAAAGCTAGGCTCCAGGGCCTTGAACATCGCCGCACCGATGCTGGCCCATCGTTCTTTTATCGGGTACATTTCGGAGTGTGTTTTGGAATTGCACAATTTCATTCCCCCATCCCCATTCCATTATCGGACGAGCAGAGATACGGCGAAGCGTCACCGCTTCGACGTATCTCACCGCAAGTACCACGGTCTCAAACCCAGCGCTTTGATTCTACAATTTATTGTGCGAACTTCCAGACTGTAGAATTCACTGCTCGCCTCTCTGTTCCCTGATAAGTATAATCTGGGTATTTTTAAGGCACGAGTGAACCGGTTTACCCTAGGCAAGCGTGTTCCACCAAAGGCCGCATCATCACTAGGTAAGTGTCGGTGTAACGCAAGTTTATTAGGATATAACAAAGATGAAATTACCAAGAGCTATACATATACCTAATTATTATGTACCTATATAGAGCCTGTTTTTAATTCACTAAGCATCTTTCAGGGGGCTGAAAGTTATCTTGAATATAAACAACTTTTATTATTAGACTAACTCTGAAATATGAAGAAAAAAATCAGAAGGAACGGAGGAAGAGTAAGGGCGACGAGATTTATTTTTAATTTTTAAGTTAGTTCTATAAACTTGAACTTAAAACCATTTATTTCAAATAACTCATTTAGAGGCACTTTTGAATTGTCAAGGAGTCAGTCAGTCAGAAAATTAAAGCTAGTTCTAAACAGCAAGTTTCTATGGAGAAGAACGACCAAGAAACTAAATGAACACTTTTTTAAAATCATTCATATGTGAGAACAATGTAATATAATAAAATAACAATGTTATAAAGTAAGAGTTGTTCGCATTCGTTAGTAATTTCAGTCCCAGAAAGTTGCGCCGTAAATTATTATATAATTAACAGTAATGATCTGATGCTGATGATGTAGTTCCTAACTATATCCGTTTCTTCAATCAAGTAAATTTCAACAAATATAATACATTGATAGATTTTGTTTTAGTACAGATGAAAACAGTAGTGAACGTCAGGGATTCCACTTGAAACATTTTAATATGCCCGCGACTGCTGCTGCTTCACTTTTCGTGCTCTTAACCAATGACAGTTGCGCCATTGGTGGTTGAAACCACTAAACGTGAACCTTTCAAGATGGTGACAATGGCTGCAACAAGCTTCCAACTCGTAAAAACTTTAATATTGAATTATTAATTTAACATTAATGGAAATGTAAGAAATATAGCAGTGCCATTTGTAAATCTATAAACCAATTTCAATCTCAATTCCGAATAAAACAATAGCTTCATTTCGTAAACTAATCGAAGTTATTAAAAGACTGGTTACACACACCTTTGCACACACACACATACCTACGCTGTCAAATGTGCATAGTGATGCAACTGGACCAGTAAACCGGTTCACGTACCAATTCTCAAAGTTGGCCGGTTGTGTAATCGTAAAATATCACATATACAACACTAGCAGCCTCAGCACAATGCAATAACCTTTAGATTGATCTAGATTTAGACCAGTCTATCACGCATTAATTGAGAATATTGAGCGAGTAATTAAACGATAAAGATTATGTGATGTCATACTTCAATTAGCATTTTGATAAGCACGCTTAGGTAAGCGAGGTTGGCTAGATATAGTAAACGCAGATACCTACCTACATCGCGGAACCGGACCCAAGAAACAGGTCCTGACTAATATGATATACCTACTTAATCAAGTTGTCATTCTATGATTTCTTATTCCGTTACACATCCGTTACCTATCTAATACAATATTTGAACTTGGTTACATACATTTTATATAGCACAGGACGTCATTAGGGACATTATTGTGTGAATATTCGGTGTCTCCAAAAACTAGGTAACTATATTTATCATATTTTTAAGAATGATATTGATTAAGAGCTTTGAAAAAGGAACAAACAACGATCAAGTTTGAAAAGACAATAAAAGGACAAATTGCTATCAATATATCGTTTAAGACAGAATACCATGTGTATTGCTACTTAAAAGCCGTAACATTATCAGAACAATTTATCATATCACTCATTGTGAACAGTTGCGTGAGAGATTCATAGAAAACAATGGGCAGTCTCTCCCCGTCTCTTTCCAACATTTCACTTAATTCACACGTGAGAAAGGAACAAACGTTTATGACAATAAAACACTAGCCTCTTAAATACATTAATCAATTAGAGTCAGTCAACCAACCAACCACATTTATTTTATTGCATTGTTCTTTGAGCAATTAAATTTGATTCTTTTCGCTTGAACGTATGTGAAACGAAGGTGGTAAACTAGTAATAGATGGGAATAATGTATGGGTATAGCCGTAAAGCCATAATTGCGATCTTTATGAACAACGTACTCGTACTATTAAACGACTATAAAGATTAGAAACGATGCTAAAACTAAAATCACTGTGAATAATAAATAATCTGCCACTGTTTGGGAAAAACTTACCACACTTACCAACAACTGCAACTGAAAGCCATATTCAACAATGGCGACGAAATTAATCAGAAAGGAACAGCAGTCGAGTAATAAAACAACATGATTTCTACTTCCTGCATATCAGGCAGGAGACAGAAGGGCCTGTAGACAAAATCCCTTTTCTGTTAGCGTTAACGCCAACGGAAAAAGTAAATTGTATGCAGTTGACATATTTACATCACGTGACATCTGGTTAGCAAACGTCAATTCCATACAATTTGATTTTTCCGTTGGCGTTAACGCTAACAGAAATGGGATTTTATCTACAAGCCCAGAGCCGTTTACTAAGTATTACGATAATTATGTAAATTCTGATAAATGAAATCATATCGACTAATTTTATTAACGATCAAGAAAATGTTACGGACATTTAAGATCCTGTTCTCCGAAATATATTAACCAAATTATGCAATAAAGCATAAAATTTTGTATATCATAGTGCAATGCATAAATAAGACAACTTAATGGTATTTGCAGGTGTATATTGAAATAGTTTTGACTGTTTTATTATATTAACATTTATGTTCTTTGTATCCAAGCAAACTTGAGGTCGTCAAGTATTTTATTATGTCCAGCATAAATTGGGTAAATTATCTCAAGGTATAATTATGAATTTACAGGTTCCTATCCGTTTGCAAGGACAACTGGAAATTTTCTCGGTAAGTATCTTTGGAATATTTGGCTTTTATTTCCAAAAGTCTTTGGACTTTTACGCTTTTTTGGTAAGGAATGTAAATTTTTTTTACGTGCAACGCGCAATGATCTTTCTGTGTTTTGGGAGTGGAATTTTAATCGACTTGTCATAAGACCGCACAGGGTCGGTGTAAATGATTCGGCATTTGTTAATTCTTTCTGAAGTTAACCATTGAGAGCTAGCCAGTAAACGTTCAAAATAGTACCCATTGTGGTCCGAGATCCCAGAATTGCTAGACCTACGTAATTTTAGCATTTTCAAACTTTAAGGACAAGTAAAGGAAAATATCGTTAAGAAAGTATGCGTACTTGTTACTTTTCTCTACTGCGGGTTCCTTTTTCAGAGATCAGATACAACAGGTGCCTTGCCTTTGCCTTGTATAATGCCGGAATGAAAAGTTAGCATGTAAGCCAACTTTATTTAACTACATATTTCTCTACCTATCCTCAATGTTGGCAATATAGCGAATGTCTGGCGACTCTGGGATTTCATAGACAGTAGACCGCCTTTGACTAGTCTGCACGATAAATAAAGACGTTCAAAATAGACTTTCCAATAGTAAAGTACCCATTACCCCTTGTCCACGAAAAGACAAAGAACACGAAACACTTTCCCAGTATACTAAACGGCACAGTTTATTTTAGCTGCCATTATATTCAGGATGTGGAGCAACTTTATAGGTAAGACAAAATGCACTAGAATTTGGAGCATGCAGTGAAGTGGGCCGTAAACCGCCCGTCGTGCATGCCAGTGGTGCATGCTAACTTCGACATCCAAAGGGCCTAGAGTAAACGTAACACAAATTCAATCGATTTTTTAATTGGTAATGGATATTTCCAATTTAAATTTCGGATGCGGGTGTTTCGAATTTTATTTAGGAGGTAAAACTAATTGTACTTTGTTAGGTACATAGTATAAAACAAAGTTACTCCACCTGTCTGTACCTTTAGATCTTTTAAATTACGCAATAGATTTTAATGCAGTTTTCAGCAATAGATATAGTGATTCAAGAGGTTCATACGTACAGTAGGTCGATTCTGTAAAATTCAAACAACAACTCGCATCTCACATCGCTATTCACTCTCACTTCGCATAAGGTTCAAAATGACCTTGATATATTTGACACTTTGAATCGGGTTCGAGTGCGAAGTGAGCGTCGAAGTGGGGAAATTGCCATACAGAATGCCACTTCTAACGTCATCTCATACTTTATCTGTCAAAATCTCCCTGTCAATTTAGTTCAACTCGTTGACACGCTCGCAAGGGTGGCGCTAGTGTAAATTCGAATTATCAACCGAGTTTTTAGAATGCCAATCAAGAAACTCACAGCGGATTCAGATTCGAAGTTTAGAATTAGGTCTTACAAAATCACACCCCAGTTTGATCTACATTGCCCCTGCGAAGCCGGAGCGGACCGCTAGTGACGTATAAAATTAAACCAGAATGCTTCATGAAAGTTTTATTTACAATTCGAAAATCGACTCGAAGCGAAAACATTTTCGTCTGCGCGTTTGTGTTAGGCTCTCTGATACTTTAAGGACGACGTGGCTTTCAAACGAGGCACGACACGTGAGAAACACTTAAATGTAGCTATTTTCTAAATAAGCAGGGTGCAATGCAAGATGGAATCAAATAATTCATTCGTGTTTCACTTTACTTCGTGATCTATTAGGAGAGTTGTCTCGTTATTTGTTTGTTACAGACTAGCTGTCAGTATTTATTTAACTATTTACTATTTTATGTTCCAGCCTGGAATCACCTGAATATAGGTCTTCCTTCCTTTCTGCTAAACTTCCCGGTTCAGTATGCGATACTGACAATATCATCGGCCCAACGCGCTTTTGTAGGTTGGTTAATCTCCCTTCGCCGATAACAATGCCCCTTTCCTCCCATTTGACTGCTAGCGTCTTAAAAACTTCTTCCAGGGTACTGGTGAACAGTTTTGGAGATAGCGGGTCACCTTGTTTAACTCCCTTAAGGATTTCAAACTTTGGACCTAACCTGTCTAGCTTGATGGCTGCTGTACTATGTTTGTAAATATTTTGTAATAATTGTATATAGGTCGGTTCTATGTGGTGTTGTAATTGGCTTTTTAAATTCTTCATCTAGTTGACCCCGAATGCCCTCAGGGACATCGTCAATATTATCTCCCCTTATTTATGAACACAGCAGGTTCTAATTACACTTCCAAAATTCTAAACGTTCATCTTGCTCCAATATCCCCTGTAGCCTTTAGGTACTTTGTAATATAACACGGTCACAAGTTGCACCCTATCGAATATCAAAACGGTACAGCATGTGTCTATGACGAAGTATGTGAATAAACTGTTTTCCATATCCAAATAGCAATGACATCATGACATTATCATGTTGTAGAATAGAAATTTCACGTAAAATAAAAACGAATGCAGTTTCAATATTTAAAAAAGAAACAGGTTGTAAAGATTAAGGTGAAACATATTAAGAAGCCATACTACAAGTCCTTTCCCCCACTTCTGATCCAAAACCTGGTTGGTCCAGATCACGTTGCTCAGAAAACAGGCTACATATACGCTATTTGGTATCAAGTGAATGTCTCATGAAATATCAACCGGCGCAAGGAATGGGAGCATTTTTTGTAACATCTACTTTCACCAACCGATAGTAAGTGGATTCGCATCCGGTTCACTCTGTACCGTTGTCGGATTGGCCATTATCGCGATCGAGCAGTGCATTTTGACTTGCTCTTGTTAACTTGATAATGTAAAGTTGTTTAATGACACCGCTATTTGTCTGATGTTGATTCAGTGAGGTTTTTGTCTGTCTTTTAGAAAAGAAAAACTGTGCTCAGAATTGTCTGATTGTACAGGAGATAATATTTAATTTTTAGACACTGTCATAGCAGATTTGGACCCAAAATTAATTATACTCAGGGTCAGTTTTTAAGGCAGCATTAACAGGTAAAAAAGTTAAAATAAAGTGAGAATTGAAATTACAAGAATGTCTTAAAGAATAAGATAAGATAAAGAGAAAGAAACTTGTAAGTTTGACAATGATGGATTGTTTAATACTTGCTGAAACGAATTATGTAAATTTCTCGAGTAACAACAATAAATAATCATTCAAAAGTATTCAAAATATTTAATAACCCCTGTTTCTTGCTGCCTCACCAAGTAATTTTATTTCAAAAGCTTTTTCTCCGAATCGATTTTATATGATTATCTAACATTTCGCTTTTTGTAAGAAGCATTTTAGTCCTATGGCACGAATGATCTGATTGAGCTACCACCACCACCACCAACCAACTAGATTTTTATAGCTTATTCTTACGAGCAATGTTCACAGTTCTTGTTAGCTTAAACATCTGTTGTTGCAATCGTGGGACTCTGAGATTGGTGCGAAATAGGTCGCAGTAGTCATCGCATGAGAATTCTGGTCTTTTGGTACAACAATATAACGATGCGGTCTGTAAGCAAGTAATTCAAGTATTAGATTGTGTACGATTGTGTTTTCGGTTCGGTGGGCGGAGTTGTAATAGAGGCACGAAATATGTTTACATACAAATAGAGATAGGTAGGTACTGGGACTAAAACATAAAACTCAAAGTTCCAAAAAAATGTCTCTGAGAAAATTCACACGGTTCACCCAATTCAACTTTTCGAAAGGGACGATTTCTATAAAGAAATGCCGAAAGAATTTCAGAGTTCGCACTGTTTTTATATCATATGACAAAGTCAGCTTGGTTACATCAGTCTTTGCTTCTTACCTACCATTGATTTAAATGGTAGAATTTCAAATCACAGACTCAATTAAGTCCATCTCAACGTCTGTTAAATATTGCTTAAATACCGCCCCATTAGCTATAACACCCTTATAGCTCTTAAAAGTTCTTATGAATAATTTTTTGGTATATAATAAAGAGTTTTCTATTTATATATTTATTTAGGAATAGTTTCTACCGTATACGTGTACAATATTATTGTAATGTATTCTAAGTATTCGGTGTTTTGGGCCACCAAAGCACCGAATATTATTCGGTGCTTTCCGAACTTGTAATGAAAAAAATAAACCTATCCAAGCATCCGCATAGAAACTTGATTTAATTCTTATATCTTTTCTGGACAATAGATAAAAGGTAATTGCTTAACACCACACAGTTTCATCATAACCCCTCCTCTTCGTTTATCCCACATGACCATATTAATCGCTCGTTCTACATTGCTTTCTTTATCAAAAAAAGTTTTGACATCAAATCAATACGCACAGCAATGGTTAATGTGTAATTGATTTTCCCATCTTTTCCTGAGCTCGATAATTAAGGCTCTGACGCCAACCCATGTTAATGTTTTCGCCGAATGCCGAAAGTGCTTGTAAATTACATGTTTGATCGATATTAGTCACGTCTCATGAATTTTAATAGTGGAAATATTCATGTTAATACATACATAAACATTTGTCGTTAAATAGGTTAAGTCTATTAAAATTACTTGAATTGGAAATATAGGATAACAATTTTTAATTCAATTTTATCAATTTGTGTCACTCTCTGCCAATCTTATTTTTTTTCTCGATTTATTTGTGTACTTTGTCATTGGTGTAACATTTATAAATATAATTATGTTACACTTACATGTCAGCTGTCATGTCACCTTGTATATAGTGTGACTGGTAATTAGTGTACGATACTTAAACACATGATTGTGTTCATGATAACAAACAACTTTCCCGAACAAAAAATGATTTTTGTACTGGTTCACTTTATGTTACAGGGGTGCGCGCGCGCGTCAATTTCATACGGCTGTGTGTTATTGTAATAAAAGTGAACCAGTACAAAAAAACATTTTTTCTTTGGGAAAGTTATTCGCTATCATGAACACAATCACGTGTTTAAGTATCGTACACTAATTACCAGTCGCCCTATATATAAATCAATAAAAGCAATGTTGAGTGGTCGATATTTAGAATTCCAGTTACGATAAAAAGTCTATTTTAATGCAGCTAAAGGGTTCTATTTCATAAAACAATCCAGTTTTGTTTCTTGGTAAAACTAATTAAAGTATGGCTTTGAGAAACCGCAAATGGAAGTCCTATTTGCGGGTTCCTCAAGGCCAAACTTTTCTTCAGTAGCCATTCAAAGAGGAAATCAATTAAGTTGGCATTGTGGGCCTATTAATAGGACCTTGAGGAAACCTTGTATTAAGAGGTTGCCCTTTATTTTGAAAAAGTTATTTTACCCAGAAATATTAAATAACGAGTTTTTTTCTCCTCCATTTAATTAATAATCCTTTGACTGCCGCAAACGCAGATCCACGCGAGACACAATAGCTTTTTAATTGTGTGTGTAATTAAGGCATACGAAAGATTAAATCTATGTAGGTACTTGTTCTATCTGCCCCATATAATCTTTCAGACCTATGGTTCTCTCTCTTCTGGTAATTTAACTCCGAGTTAGTTGCTGACGCGGGCCTAATATGACATTTGGTATTTAAAAAAAAAGACAACTATACTTTACTTATTTGAATTGACTGGGAACAGATTAAAAAAGTTAATAAAGTTTTCTTTAATCCTGGTCCAAGTAGAAAATTACAACTTATTTGTTGTGAGAGTAGGCGTTGAGTTAACCTGTCGCTTCCTACGCTTTACAATTCTACTACCAACATTGAATACAAATATATTTTTAAATTTATTTATAGAATCGTACTCCAAGGGATTTTCGATAAATTATAATTTGGACTACCTATTTACGGTTGATTTACGAGTAAAAGAACTTCCCTTAACGTGGGTGTTAGTGACGTCATCAGGAGCGTGCCATAAAATTTGTCTAGACAGCCCGTGACGTCAGGATCTCACTTAGTGACTGCATTAACAGTTGCTGCTCCATATAACATATTACCAACTACCCACGTTGTGACGTATGGTGTTCTACATTTAAATCAGATTGGAAAATAGGACACGCGATATCATTTTTAGGTTGATTTTTATTTTAATTGCGATTAAAGGTTTTTTATTGATAAATAATCTGCGCACGCACATGTTTTTGTTTTAATTCAGGGACAGTCTAATGATTATAAAATGCTTTCTAATTAATGAGGTTTTAATTAAAGTAGTATATTTAAACCTAATAAATGTATGGATCACAGTCACAATCACAATGTACAAGATTATTAACAGTGATACAAGTATACGTAGGTAGGTACCTACCTAACTCGCTTTTATATAAATTCTATTTTTTATGAACAACCCAAATACAACACAAACTCGATCGATTATTTTTTGAGTTCGGAGGCTTTATCCAGTCCGTCATACTACTACTAATACTACTATTGGTTCTACGAGACCACCTTCCTGATGCGGTGGACTCAATGATCAAGTCTAACTGCCTCCACCTCCAACGCATGAGCCAAGGCGTCCTTTAGCGTCTCATAGTGCCCAAGTCTGACAGCAGCTCTTTCCGTATACCATCGATGAATGATTGAGACAAATCCCTTCCCTTTGCTTGTCGCATCAAATTAAACCTAAATGCTGTAGGATAATGGTATTTCCGACTAGAAAATCGGCAGACTTTTACGTCATCACGTTTTTGTACAGAACAATGTTAAATTACTTACACTTCACTTATCATCTAATATAATCCGAAGAGTTCCATTTTAAGCTTCCATAATACGCGTTGGTACGAGAAAGGTTTATACTAAAGAGATAATAGGACTAGAAAGCCACTCTCGGTTTCAATTCCACGTTTCATTGAAAAATAACGAAGTTTTTGCGTCCCCATCCAATTTTCCAGTTCTGTGGACACAGTTATCCGATACAGACGACGCAATGGTTACTGTTGAGGGCCATATAACCTTTCTGGTATCTTTTGTGGCTTCGTAAAGATTTTTTCAAAGAAATTGTTTGGGATCAGAAGCTGCCAAAAAACTATGTCGCCTGGTAACAATAACTATTGTTCATCAGTAACCTGACAATCATATTATTCTTAGCATCTGTGGAAGTTCTTGTTTTCTTAGTTTTTACTTGTATCAGGGTACGATGGGGTTGAGATGTCCTGTAGGCCTAGCCAAGTTACAAACGTTACGTATCGTATCTCTTTCTACAATAATTAACGCCTCGTCGTAATCCATTTTTAACCAACTTAAAAAAAAAAGGAGGTTCTCAGTTCGACCCGTATGTTTATATGTATGTATGTATGTTTGTCCGCGATTATCTCCCGTTTGGCTGAACCGATTTTGATGATGTTTTCAGAAAAGTGTTTGTTACATTCTGGAGAAGGTTTAAGTATACAAAAAATAGAAATTTATTCAGCGCAACAAAAACCGAGAAGACGTTTTCGTTTCTTCCATCTTTCCATCTTTGGAGGACTTTCAATCTCTGTTTTAACTGTGTTGCCGTTCCTTAATGGATTTGGGTGATAAAGAGGCACTAAAAAGTGTAAAATAAAACCTATTCGGAAGTCGGTGGCTTTGTTCTGTTTGTTGTTTTGTATTGCCACCGACTTCCGAAACTAAAGTCATGCGTATTCTGGGCTAAAGTTATTTATCACTTTTAAGTTTTATTTTGAAGGCGGTTCTCTTTTTTCAAAAAAGTTTTTTTTTGTATTGCCACCGACTTGCGAATTGAAAGTTATTTTATACATTTTGAAGGCGGTTGTCTTTTTTGGCAAAATTTTTTGATTTACGATCACATGACTTATCGTTGAGATGGCGTCATTCCCATACATTTGATTAGTTTTCTATTAGCGTTATCGATTGTAGTCAATTTGGGTAATTTGGCCCTTGATGTGACAAAAACCGCAAATTAAAATACGGACATGTAAAAAAAAATATTGTTTGGGATTTTTCAAATTGTGAACGCAAAGTTTTCCGATAGGTACGTAAATTATTCATTGACAGGCCATAAATATTTATCAAGTTATTATTTTTATAATAACAGTGTTGATACCGGCGTCGTTGGGGCACGGTGTGACGTCACGGGTTACGCGCCACCATGGCCCATGTCGTCACACCGCACTATCCCACGCTCTCCCACGCAGTGGCTGCCGGTCCATCTTTCTCAATTTCCCGCCCCGCCTGCGCCCACTTAGATAACGTCTGTAACTTGTAAATTGGATTTTCATTCTATTTATAGAGCTGGCTTTAAAGAAGCTTTTTATAGAACATTCATCATTTTCTTTTAAGTGGATACGAAAAGGTGTTAAGGAATTATATAGAGCGGATATAATTATTTTGGGTCAGTTACCCATGGAACGTTAAACAATGAATGAAGAAGAAAGGTTATATTATTACATTTTATTATTTTTTGTTATTATTATTTTTTTATTTAATATAATTGTGGTGAAAATAAACAAAGGAAACGAAATGTATGAATGAAAAATTTTGTACAAGATTATCTGAAATGTTCTTATGTAGAGTCTAAAATTTCATAATAATTTAAACGTTTTTCTAATTAGATCCTGGGTACCAAAAACGCTCGAAATTATAAGTAAACTTCCTTTTAGTTAAAGAAGGTATTGAACGCGAAAAGTATGTTATTTCGATTTGAGATTTGTTTTGCTTTTACCTTCATATTTTTTGAATACTTCATTTGGATGTTTAATGAATTAAACTAAAAAACAACTAAATATTACTGAGTTATTACCGAAATAGATGATATATTTTACAAAATTGTAAGCAACTTGAAAACTACTACTTAGTTTTTTAAATTTTGAGGCACAATTCAGGTAACCTTTTTTATATCAAGGAGTTCACATTTTCACCATACTTTTTTTATTTCGACCTTTTTTGACCTTATTCTTGATTTTCGTAACTTAGTTAAGATTATGAATGACCATTACAATTAGTATGACATTTCAGAGTCGCGTTATGTAAAGGCTCACCCAATTGTAGGTATATGCTAATCGGATTCCATTGGTAATAACATTAACGAGACTTCATTATGTGAACTTGCGTGTTACTGGAATACTTAGAAGTATTATGGAATTTGGTTCCTTTTTGTTTTTTCCAATGTCATGGCCCTCAAAGAAAAATCTTTAGTTTTTACAGTTGTCTGCCTAGAGGCACTTAAATGCTCTTGGTGGACTTATTTTCAGGTTTTCGTGACGGGAACCTATTAAGCCGCTTCCCTGACCAAATAACCTTGACCATACATTTCCTCTTTGCCGCAGAATCGAAATTAGCATAATTTTTGGGGTTTTTTTTATTATAAAAAAAGAGAAACGATTTTTTGAAATAAAATAAAACGTGAATTACAAAGATTTTTAAGTTATCTATCTATTAGTGTAATCCTCAAATTAATAGCACGTCAACTTTAGCAAAAGATACATGTTTTAAATTATTTTAGTATTTTTTTTACAGACAGATTTAGGTCTTATATTATATATACACATAAAAAAATAACAACGTAGAATGTGATGATAGGATATTGAACATTAATAATAATATGCTTTTAGATGTAGTTTGTTTCTCTTAATTTATGAGTTAATAGCCCCTGAATAACGAAGAAAAACGCACTTTTAATCGGGGTAGCGCCTTAATAAGACTCCACTGTCTGTCTGTCCGTTTTTCCATCGCTCTCTCAGAATGCTGTATCTTTTGAACCGTAATAGATAGATACCTACTTGAAATGTTTAAAGAATGTGTAGGTATAGCCGCTAATACAACAAATTATAAAAGTAAAATAAAGTAACAAATTAAAGAGAGTCCTTTAAAAGGAATGCATTTTTTGTTAGTTAGTAATGTTAAATACTGTACGGCTCGACTTATTTATATGTGATTATGAATTAAATAATGCCAGCAGAATTGTAGTGTGTCAACTTAGATTTTGTCCCAGTATCAAATAAATCATTTTATTCTTTGATGATAAACTACAGTGGTAAGCTTGGTAAAGCTTGGTTTACAGGCAAAAATATTTATCTTTCTACTACATTTACAATATTTTATTTTATTTCATTTTTTAATCCTGAGTACCTACGTAAGTATCCCACTGGTACCTACCTAACCTACCTTACGTGCTCAAGATTAAAAAATAAAATAAAATATTGTTAGTGTAGTTGAAAGATGAATATTTTTGCCTGTAAACCAAATATAGCTTGTTCGACAAAATCAAAATCTTGCGTTACGGTTCGTAAAACAGGGTTTTGTTTAAGTACTTTTTATTAGATACTTTGCGAGTTGATTCACTATCCGTAAATGGAAGTACTTGTGACTTACCCTTTTAGGGAATAATACACGTATTACCTATTATTATGTATTAAGTACAGATTACTTTTGTGAAATATGTGAGCAATATCACTAACATACGCAGTAAGTAGCTTATCAAGTTGTCACCCACATGACTGTCACACATGAACAACGAACACTAATCTATTCCTAGATATTGCCCTACTTTTGTATTATACATAGTACAAAAATATAGACTATAGTAACAATATAGAGAAGCGGCCGTAAGTGGCCAACCGCGGTGAAAACAAATTAATAGGCATTTCGCATTTGTATCTGAAACGGTTCTGAAATTTTATGTCATTACTAGCTCCTTACCCGTGGCTTCGCCTGACACTACTACGACTACCTACTCCGCGGGACACATAAAAAACTGGGCAAGTGCGAGTCGGAATCGCGCAAGAAGGGTTACGTTATATCTATACTATATACTTATAATATTATAAAGCTGAAAAGTTTGATTGTTTGTTTGAACGCGCTAATCTCAGGATCTACTGGTTTTAATTGAAAAAATATTTTTATGTTGGATAGTCCATTTATCGAGGAAGGCTATAGGCCCATGCGAAGCCGGGTCGGGTCGCTAGTTATCTATACAACATAAGACATCGAGCAAAAAAAAACACCAAAAATCTGGTTTGTAGTATGGGAGCCCCCCTTAAATATCTATTTTGTTCGGTAGGACTTGTTCTTATAGCGGCAACAGATTATTAAAGCGACAATACATCGTCTAATTTTGGAAATTTTCAACTGTCTAGCTATCACGATTCATGAGATACAGCCTGGTGACAGACAGCCAGACAGACAGACACACGGACAGTGGAGTCTTAGTAATAGGGTCCCGTTTTTACCCTTTGGGTACGGAACCCTAAAAATGGGATAAAAATCTCATGTATTCATCTATTAGCAATAAAAACAACTAAAAATAATTCAACTTGTTCAGTGTTTAAGGGTGAAAGAGTAACAACCCGTCATCCATTCATTTATTATTTCAAAAAATCAAAAAGCCGGACTTACCCGTCAAAAAAGCCGGATTTTTGGGTCCCAAAGCCGGACATCAAAAATATTGAAAAAGGGAAAAAGGGATTTTTGACATAAAAAAAGAAAACACCTACCTACCTACTTTATGAGAAGCGTTTAGTTGCGAGCAAAGACTATAATATATAAATATACTCGTATATTCTCTTTGGTTGCGAGTCAGCAAATCTTGTGTCGCTCACTCGTTCGCTACTGACTGAAGTACTTAATTGAATTGAACGTATAAAAAGCCTAACAAAAGCCGGACGGGCCGGACGCAGCTAAATTTGGCCGGACAAGAGGTCAAAAAGCCTAACACTGTCCGGCTTTATCCGGACGGATGGCAACGCTACATATTCATCATTCGCATTTATTATACAATAGTAGTATAAATAGTGACAAATACATTCTTATTAACAGCAGGAAAAAGCACAGGTTATCATTATCTTTATCTGAGATCAAACATACAATATTTATTAATCTCAACTACACGGTAAGTGTCTAATGAAAATAGATAACATTAGTATTATTTTATAACTATATTGTCACAATGAGACGAACGTACATGAATGATAACACAGGAAGGAAGCTGTACTATCAACGGAAATTTTATTCAAACATTTGAACTAAATTAACATAATTAAGCTGAGAATTTAAAGATCTGATGTAATGTTGATTAATTTATTTTTAGTTCAACATTATATAAACAAAACCAACTAGCATTTAGTCCGCGACTTCGTCCGCGTGAATTTATGGATGTTTTATTATAGAATAGTCGGCATCACTCAGGAATAACGTAGCTTCTTATAAAAGAATTTTTAAAATCAGTTAAGTATTTTTTGAGTTTACCCATTACAAACAAACATACAAAATCTTTTCTATTTCTATAATAGATCTAGTACGTATGTACAGTCAGCAAAACAGATAGGTATGCAGGTCGTCAGATATAGTTAAAGTTTACTTAGGAACCACAAGGTTGGGTTCCACAAGGTTCAATTTTGGGTCCTTTCCTCTTTTTAGTGTATATTAATGATCTTCTTCATCTGTTGAAAAATCAACCACAAATGGTGTTATTTGCTGATGACACTTCTTTAATATTTAAGATAGACAGACGAGCTCAGAACCTAGACCACGTAAATAGCGCCTTACTGCAAGTACAAAATTGGTTCACGGCGAATAATTTAGTATTAAATGAAAAAAAAACGAAGTGCATCAGATTTTCTTTACCAAATGTCAAAAGTAATGACTGTGACATAGTATTGAATAATGAGAAGCTGGAATTCGTTGATAAAACTGTTTTCCTGGGGATCACGCTCGACTCAAGGCTACAATGGGGTCCTCATTTAACATCTCTCGCTGGACGGCTAAGCTCGGCAGCATATGCTGTCAGAAAAATCCGTCAATTTACTGATGTGGATACCGCGAGACTGGTCTACTTTAGTTATTTTCATAGTATAATGTCTTACGGTATTTTACTGTGGGGACGAGCTGCAGACATCGAGTCTATTTTTATTCTGCAGAAAAGAGCCATCAGAGCCATTTACAATCTCCGTATGCGCGATTCTCTAAGGGAACTGTTTAAGGAAATTAACATAATGACGGTACCTTGTCAATACATCTATGAAAACATAATGTACGCTAGAAAAAATCTGCATCTTTTTAGTAAAAGGGGTGAAAGACATAATTATAACACTAGAAATAGGGACCAACTAGTTCAACCGAGTTTCAGACTGGCTAAAGTAGATACTTCTTTCATGGGGTACTGTTTAAAATGTTACAATAAAATACCTCCCCACATTGTTCAACTAAATGAGACAAAATTTAAGTCTTATATAAAACGCACACTATGCAGCCGAGCATATTATTCATTGGGGGAATACATCACTGATAAAAATGCTTGGCTGGATGCTGGTCTAGCTCCACAGCCATAAGGGATCATAGATTCATTGGTTAGCATTTTTAATTATTTTTGGAGCTGCTGAAGATATAGATCTACATTATCTTTGCATTGTATAAACTCAATGTGTTAGTATTATATACATTTTTCATAGCACATACATGTGAGCACTATGTTATTTAAAGCTACCATTTACGAGGTATGTCTTTCATTGACTTGAATGTGCCCTGGCGGTTGGGAGTATGTCATGCTCACTGGAATGTCTCGCTGACGGTGGCGCGCGTGTTGGATCATTCGGTTCCCTTCAAAATGGTTGAGTCGAATGATGCCGATCCGTGCGTCATGTTCGTGAACGGGCGCCGTTAGTTGGGACTGGTCATCTCTTAGCTGCCTCGGTTATTCTAATTTTATTTTGAATTGTTTATTATGATTATATTTTTATCTAAACCTCTTTTAACGTACACGACTTGTTACATTGTTCTCACATTGTACCCTAGATTCAATATGAATGATGTAACCGAAATTTGTAACATATTATTGATTTTAAAAGAGTGTTGTTCATGGAGTTTCTTGCTCGTTCTTCTCCATAGAAACCTACTGTTTGGAACGAGCAACTAGCTTCAACTTTCTGACTGACTGACTCTGACAATTCAAAAGTACCTGTAAATGGTTTATTTGAAATAAATGATTTTGAGTTTGAGTTTGAGTTTAACCGATGGATGTTTTTAAATGGAGTTTCTTGCCCATTCTTCTCCATACAAAACTACCTTTTGGAACGGGCACCTAGAATCAATTTTTTGTTTTCTCATTTGACGTTCAAAAGTGCCTTATAATGGTCTAATTGAAATAAATGATTTGACTTTGACTTTGAAATAAAATGGGATAAAATTAGTAGAGAATAAACTTTTCAATGATTTAATTAAATTTCATTTTAAAACATCCATCGGTTTCTAAGTAAACTTCAACCATTCCCGATGGCCTGTATACCTATCTCTTTTGCTGACTGTACATAACTATCCTGTAATGGATAGATTAAAATGTTTAAGGATACATAAGCTGAGAGCAGAATAATCTGCTTTAGTAGACCTTGATTTTTATCACTATTTTTCCCGTGAAGGTTTAATTAATTTTAAAGTTTTTTTTTGTAAAACCGCTGTTTTCCTTTATGTAAGTTACTATACCCTGTGCACAGTAAGATTAGACATTTACAAAAACCTTTTTTACAGTCCGTTCAACCGATTTTGACTTATATTGCGTTGGCAGCATGACAAATGGCAACTGCAGTAAACAGTTGTTATTGTAACCTCATTTTTGCCTCTAATGTCCATCGTAAGCCTACGGAATAGAAGTCAAAATCGGTTGAAGGGACTGTAAAAAAAGGTTTGTGTTTATGTCTAATCTTAATGTGAACAAGGTATAGATACACGGTAAGTATTTTTTCAACAGATTCGTGACCATTTTGACTTTCAGGTACAAGTTTAGATTTGCAGTAAAATAGCTTTGTGAATTACTACCCTAGTGCAGAACCACGTAATTATATCTTAATGGCTTATGTTTAAAGAACCTACAGATCTAGTAAATGATCACCAAAAATAGTAAATGATCACCAAAATTGTGTTTCTTAAAGTATTGTAAAAATGTATGAGGTTGACTGTAAAAAGTGATTGGTTCTGGCGTAGGGGGGTACCTAACCATGTCGGATCCGCCCCAGGGATTATTTTGCACACTAAGATTTGGTGATCATTTACTAAAAAATAAAAGAGAAGAGTTAAAAGAGAGAGAAGGCTTGTATTTTTTGGTGGTCATTATTGTTGGAATAGTACAAAAATCCCAGTGTTCAAAGATTAAAATGTTTACTAGATTCAATCACTCTTTAGTACATTCAATCATTCAGCTGTTCTATCAGTCGTTAAATAACCGTTGATGTTCTATAATATGAAAACTTTCTGTTACAATAAATCGGTCTCTCGAACAATGCATATATCTTTATTTTCTCCTGCGACCCATTTTCCCACAGGTTATGGGCCCAGGCTACGTAGTAATGCAGTATTCAAATTATATTAGTGTTTAAAAATAATCAATTGTCAGTTCGTAAAATAATTTAAAAAATGGAGTCGCGAAGTGAAGAAAAATTCAAAAATTTAACGGTAAACGTCAGATCACTTTTTTTGAAAAATTGCATGTGTTGTAATTGATGAAATTCCCCCGTCAAACCCTGATGAAAAACGGAAAAATAAAATATGCTGGTAAAAGGTACGATAGTTGAATATGTAGGCGATGCATTTTCCCACAATTATAATAAAATTATTCCCTATATTAATTACCGTTTACGACGCCCACCATGAATTTTATGATAGATACAACACTAACATACATCCTACCTCACGCTCGTCATTTTTCACAATAACTACAGACTACTCCAGCAAGTCTGTAAGTACTAAGTGCAGAATGTCATCGTCTTCACACGGTAACTCACAGCTAACGTGTCCGTACCGTTACGGGTACGTTACGTAACCGACATTCCTCGTAGCGTCCCGCAAACTATAACGAGGGCGTTAATTGGATGCGCATTGGGCACGATCCGAATCACGCACTATGTTATTTATTATGATTGTCAAGAAGTTGATAGGCTCTTCGTTTTTGTTTGTAGGATATTATGTTGGTGGAATTGACAACATTTCATATTTTTAACCTACTTGTATTATTACGTTATATAAAAGTAAATACAAATCTAGGGCAGCCGTATTTTTCCGTTTTTCAAAATTATGTACTTTTCATTCATAATTTTAACTTTGAAATTAGGTGTATTCTAAAAAGACGTAAGCGCCAAATGACGTCATACTTACGGTGGAATAGCGTTTTATCCTTTGGTTTACTGTGACCCGTCAAAAAACTGTCATCATTATTATTAGACTTCATCGTGACATTGACGTGTGTCTTATTTGACGTTAATGTATTCTTAAATGCCATTGAAATGCTTATGCAAAGGTAAACTACCTCATTCCACCGTATATGTGACGTCCCAAAAAATAAGTAAAACCAAAAAGCTTGCCATCGCATGCATTTTGGTTTTACTTATTTTTCTCAGAAATGAGAAAATAAAAAAATATATATTTGTACTCAGGATACGAAAATAAAGAAATGGTATTTTTGTTTTAAAGGTCGTGCCAGTTTTGAAATGTTGTCAATTAGGATGACAAGCGTAGGTGTACAACCCGTGTGTACAACCGAAAAAACGCCAACAACGCAGTCTGATTAAAAATTTCGAACATTATCATTTAAAGAGGTTTTATCTTCGTGGTTCCATAATATGTAGGTTCTATTTGAATCTAAAGTTTTGAAATTCAGTGGCTTTGTTCTGTTTGTTGTTTTGTATTGCCACCGACTTCCGAAACTAAAGTCAATGTGTGTTCTATGCTAAAGTTATTTTTCACTTTTTAGTTTTTGAAGGCGGTTGTCTTTTTTGTAAAAAGCTTTTTATTTTCCGTTTTTTAGTACCTCCTTCTCATCCAAATCTATTAAGAAGAGATTGAAAGTTAACTACTACAAAGATTGATGAAACTAAAACGTCGTCTATGTAAATTTTTTGGGTATTTGTTGATTATTCAAAAAGTGCTGAATCAATTTCGGTAAAATTTATTTAGGACCACCCCTGAAGCATACCCTATCCATAAAAAAAAGAATTTTCAAAATCGGTTTACGTTTACCGGAGAAATCGAGTAACAAATCGCGCACATACTTAATGCAAATTTAAGACTTATACGGTTTTCTCATGGATGCCATTGTCAGAACTGGACCAAATTAAAATGGGACCACACGGGAAGCACTAGCTTTCAAATAAAAAAAGAATCATCAAAATCGGTTCACCCAGTCCAAAGAAATCAGGTAACATAAAAAATATATATATATATATATATATATATATATATATATATATATATATATAAATACGGACGAATTGATAACCTCCTCCTTTTTTGAAGTCGGTTGAAAAAACAATTACAATTTCACATCAATGAACCCTTTAGCTATTAGGTATTGTAGGTAAACGACTTACCACTAAATCACTTTATTATTCAAACACAATTAACATTTTAAATTGATCAGAACTGAACACAAAATTATAACCTAATTTTATGCGAAAATGTTAATAAGCATAAAGTACTTAATTTTATAGTCATAGAGATTGATGTCGATAACTTATGGAAATTATAGCACGTGTGCCGAAAATGACCGAAATATCATATAAGTTAAATGATATAGTTTCAAAAATATGTAAATTAGACACCTAAATAATTAAGATTGAAAGTAATCGGCGACGTCTGTGTATAAATGTTTGAAATATTAGTTCATTTTTGTACAAGCCCACGCTACAGCTGGTACATTCCATGTTTTTCTCCTACAGTAAGATTACTACTTATAGAAGAAAAATGAGGAATGTACCTGTCACCTACTTATCATTCCTTGCATGTCGGGTAAGTCGACCAAGGGAAAGGGATACCGTTGTGTTCTTGAAAGCAATGGGCCGGCAACTGCTACTACATAGTTAATTTCTCGAATTGAAAGAAATAATGAAACAGTCTTCTTAAGACGAGACAATCAACATGGAAGATTATGGAAAAAATACAAAAGAAATGGGTAAGTTATTTATAAAGAAATATGTAGATTTTACTAGTAGACTAGAAACAATGAGGTAAGTCTTTAGCGTAAAACGCCTCTCAGCTAATTGCATTTTGTTGATTTTGTGCTCAAATTTTAACCTATTAAATATGCCATCTTGACAATTTTAGTGTAAACACAGAATGTTTTGAAATATATAATTTATTTTGCACAATCTTCTTAATAAATTGACTGAAATCCTTAAAGTCTAACATAAAGATTCAACGAAACATGTAGCTCCCAAAAGTATCTCGAAATATTTTTTCACGACGACTGTAAGCTGCTTTTGATTGGCTGCTATTGTTGTGTTGTTTCAAATATTACATTTATAAAACGCATTATTTCAAACCATAACAACCTGTAATACAGGAGGAGCTCGTGGCTAAGTTAAAGCCGTACAGATCGATCGGTCAAAGGTTAAGCTACGCTGGCCACGGTCAGTCTGTGGATGGACGACCATCCCTTCAACACCGAGTTTTCTCCGTGCCTTGGAAAGCACGTAAAACCGTTGGTCCCGGCTGTCATTTGTAGAACTTTGGCAGTCGTTATGGGTAGTCGGAAGCCAAAAAGTCTGACAACCAGTCTTACTAAGGGGTATCGTGTTACCCAGTAACTGGGTTGTGGAGGTCAGATAGGCAGTCGCTCCATGTAAAACACTGGTATTCAGCTACATCCGATTAGACTGGTAGCCGACCTCAATATAGTTGGGAAAAGGCTAGGCAGATGATGAAAAATCTGTAATACAGAAATGTAGTTCCAGATACATAGTCAGGTGCGTATCCCACCATACGTGTGCGATAAGTACGGGAAACGAATGGCGGAATGCGTTAAGAGACCAGCAAGCGTTCAATGGTTTAATAATAATACCAGTATTATTTTCTGCAGGGCAAATGCCTCTTCTTGTACAAAAAAGGCACAAGTGTTGATCACCAGGCTTCATGTCAACCTTTGGACGCCCAATACTGGGCACAGTTCTCCCCCAAGGGGGCTTCAGTCGTATTCGCCATGCTTGGCCGATGCACGTTGGCGATCGCAGTAGGTGTTATGGTACCTACTCAGAAGGACGCTGCTGCCCATCCTCTAGTCAATAGCCTTCTGTTGCCTTCTACGACACCCACGGGTAGAAATGGGGTGGTGCTATTCGCGACTTAGAAAGTATACATACGAAATAGTAAACGAGTAGTAATTGCCCGTGCTCTGATGATCTAATAGTGTTGGATAATTTCTATTAGAACTTATTCCAGTACTAGGCTTCTACTTTGTGATTGATAATTGACCCTTTATGATACAATGTCTAGTTACGTTTTTAAATAAATATTATGGTTCGGATTAGATTAAATTGTGGATGGGTGACCAGTGACCATCCAGTTCATACCGAGTTCCCTCCGTGCCTCGGAAAGCACGTAAAGCCGTTGATCCCGACTGTAATTTATAGACCTTTGGCAGTCGTTATGGGTAGTCAGAAGCCAGAGTCTGACAACCAGTCTTGCTAACATGTATCGTGTTACCCAGTCCAGGTTCTGGAGGTCCGATAGACAGTCGCTCCATGTAAAACACTGGTATTCAGATGCATGCAGTTAAGACTGGAAGCCGACCCCAATATAGTTGGGAAAAGGCTAGGCAGATGATGATGAGCTAGATTGATTTGTAGTAGTAGGACGTCACCGTAAGACTTGTTGTTCATGTGTGCGTGAGACTGGTACTGATCCGATCTCATCAGTAAGGATGATGACACCATCAGTCAATTGAAATACTTTTTATGAGTTGTCAAAACGCGATTGTGTTATCATTAAATATAAAGTTATCATTATATATATAGTTATATATCATTCATATATAAAGTTATCATTATATATAAAGTTATATACCATTCATATATAAAGTTATCATTCATTATCTATATTTAGAGTTTAAAATATTTGTGACTCGAACCTATGTCATGATGACCTGGTCAAGGGGTTAAGGTGCCTCTTAACTACTTTAGTTGGCCACCACTACAGGCCTCTCATATACACGAAGAGTAAGACACTATCAATGTGGCTTTTTCAATGACATAATGTACTTTCTTATTTCACCTCGAACATAATTGACAGCGGTGGAGGAAATGAACGTGAGGAATCCAAAATTAATGATCAAAATATGAGTCTAGATCTCCCAACTGCCTCGAGGAAGTTTGGAGATCCATGCTCGCCTTTTCAATAAAAGGCCTTTGCCCTTCAGTGGATATTAAAACCTACAAAGATCGACACATTTAATATGGTTGGTTAGACTTTGATTCAAACATAAATAAAAATATATTAAGTAGGTACATACAATAGAGGCCTCACAGGGCATCAAAAAACTCGTCCGCGTCGCTCTCAATGGGACAAGTTCCAAAAGGCTAGCCGCATTGAAATTGCATTGCTAATTCTTTGGTCCAAGAAAAGGCCAGTCCTCTGGTCACGTGAAGAGTCGACCAGCCGTTTAGCTATGCCCCTTAAAACAAGGTGGTTTCAACCCCAAACGGCTCAAACATATAACTTCCAAGAAGGTTGTTATATTAAACCGATTTAACATTTATACTCCGTATGGTGTCGGACGTAAAGAATAGCACCATCCCATATCTACCCGTAGGTGTCGTAAGAGGCGACTAAGGGACTCACCAGAGAATGGACAGCAGCGTTATCTGTGCCTTTGTAACAACCATACTGCGATCGCCAAGCGTGGCGATTATGGCAACACCACCCCCCCCCCCCCCCCAATAGGGGGAGGCCTATGTATAGCAGTGAATGTCTTTCGGCTGAAATGATGATGATGATGAAACATTTATACAACCTGTAACACATTTATTAATTGTATAAAGTATTTATGGTACACGAGAACAGTAAGACTCGGTACACTGTAGTAAAACTATGTTGTAAGGAATGTAATTGCTCAATTACTGTCAGTAGTCGGTATCTCGTGTCGATAACACAGAGTACGTAAGTCACATGCGCGGGCGACATTCGTTCTCGATAGCCCAGATTTGAGCTGACATTGCGCTCGATTCTACAAAGTACGATGTGCATATTAGGGCTATTAGCGTGTTTCTATTGTACCTAGTACATATTTAAATGATGATGTTTAAAGATTTAAATATTTAATGATGTTAGTTTGCATTTTTCTACCTTAGCCTATAATTGTCCCACTGCAGGGTCAAGGCCTCTTCTCAAACAGAGAAGGCATGAGCATTGATCACCACGTGCGCTCAAGGCGGATTGGCGATTTCAGACTCATATAACTAGACTTTATACAGTTATTTTACAAAGTTACAAAATTTTACAATAGAATTCAAACATTTAACACAGGCCTTAAATTACGAGAACAAAGCGTTAATTGAATATTATCGAAATGTATTCCTACTTGTTAGTATGACAAATAGTTATAATAGAATTATATTCTCGTGAAAAATATTCGATTAGTAGGTAGATAATGATAAATGCAGTTATTATTTTATTCTCGTTTAAAACCAACCAGTCGCTTTGTATAAAGATGTGTTAGTAAAACGACTTTTATAGCTTTGAACAGTAAGACATAATATATTGTCACCCTCTTGCCTTACTTAGATTTTACGCAAACGCAATTACAATAGCAATGAGAGTGCATAGAGACAGTGGCAACATAAATATCGGAAATCATACATTCGTCAAAGATGTTGAGCAAATCACTGCAGAGCGATAACGCACTTGAACTCAATCGATCAATTACTTCTTTATAATAGACTAGCGACCCAGCCCGGCTTCGCATGGGCCTATAGCCTTCCTCGATAAATGGACTATCCAACACAAAAAGAATTTTTCAATTCGTACCTGTAGATCCTGAGATTAGCGCGTTCAACCAAACAAACAACCAAACAAACTCTTCAGCTTTATAATATTAGTATAGATTACTTATATATAATTATTAATCTAAATATAAAAAAGCGAAAGGAAAGGCACTCACTCATTCATCACGATAACGAACCGCTTGACGTATAAAAATGAAATTTGACAGGAAGGTAGTTTAAGTTAGTAGACGTCCGCTAAGAACGGATTTTGCTACAGGGCCGGTTTAAGGAGGTCTAGGGCTCTCGCAAGTATACACCGGGAACGAAGTCGTGGGTAGCAGCTAGTTAATTTTAAGTCCAGGTTTCCTTACGACATTTTTCCTTTACCGATGTCAGCGATGTCGCAACGTATATGTACTTAAATGATGATGTCATGTATAAGAATTAGAAAGTAACTACATATGAAATTGAAAAAGTCGCATTGGTACTTACTCCTGCCCGGTTGCAAACCCACAACTTCGTGCATGAGAGGCGAGCGCCTTAACCATTGGGTCATCACCACATTCCCACGTCATTGATTTTTATTTATTTATTTATACTTCATGCACAAAGGTACAAAGTCGGACTTAATGCCTTAGGCATTCGCTACCAGTCAGATTTTTCAGTCAGAGTTAGTAAAGAAGGTACTGAAAGTATGTTTTATCAATAAATTATAGAACGGCGAAAGTATAGTATCCTAAGCGATAACTTTATTTTCGAGCCTTTTAGGGTTGAAACCCTCGGGTCGTGGGGTCCGAGTGCTCATCTACTTTTTAAGGAAATTTACAAAAGTTTGGTTGACACTTCCCGTGATCCAAGGGCTGATTTTTACCTTTGACAGAGGTTAAGCATTGCCATCCAACGTGGCAATGCCGCCAATCTTAAGGGCACAATCCCAGTTGACGGCGATGTGGGGGAATTTTTTATGCTTAATTGTATTCGTTTTTTTTTAGTTGACAGTTATTTGTAATACAAGATTTAAGTGAAAATTGTAAATAAAATTGATTTCATTATAGAACTAGTATTTTAAAAAACTTAAAGAAACCAAACTGCAAGATTCTAGCCATGATAACTTTCTATCGAATTCTTACTCACAATTTTCACCACAACGGAAAATTCTATTCGTGAAAGTCGAACCCAAAACCTTTTTAAAGAAGGCATTATTTCACACAAGAATAACATTGCTATGCACCTAATTATAAAACAATTTGAATGGGCCATACAAATTAGTACACCCATTGAATATAATAGACACTTACGAACACCGAACTAAATATTTTTACAGAGAAATGACGCAACTCAGTAATCCGCTTGTGGTAATGAGTATTCGTGTCACAAAACACAGCTTACATTTCTATCTCAAAACATTTTTTCCGCCTGTAACTCGTTGCCATAAGGTTGAATGTCCCTTGACGGATTAGGCAGTAAGTGTTTTGTAGATTTGTGATGCGTGTCCAAGTATCGGCATAATTTCACATTCACAGCTCAGCAATGCCAGAACGTGCTTGTTTGAATACTGAAGGGCCGTGAGAAAGCCGCGTGCCAACATGTCTTATGTCAAATGCGCGAAAAACGCAGTCTTTGTAAACAAAGTGGGGCTTCTAGATAAATCTGATGACAGTTAGGTTTTATTAGTTGGAAGTTAGACTGTTTGGTCTGCAAATGTTTATGGTACGTGACGGTTTTACTATGAATGTAAGAATCTCCTTACCTATGGCAAAACATTGGTAGTATTTGAATTTAGAATCCTACATAGGGTGTTAGTTGCACCAGCGACGCTTTCCTGGGTAAGGTAGTACCAAGGGTATCTGGGGCGGTTGCCCCCACCCCCCATACATTCTACAATCTTTAAGTGTTTTTGAATGTATTTAAATTTCATACTCTTCCTATCCTTCATACATCAACTCGCCGCCCCCCCCCCCCCCCAGGCCATCAGCTGGTGTCGATCTTGAACAATTGAATTATAAGACCAAACTAGAACTGCGAAAAATAAACGGCTGCTCTGTACCTACATATACATATGGTTAAATATTGCTTCATTAGTTGACCATCCCTGGCTGTGTAGGAAGTCTAAAGTTACATAAAAGAACTACAATTTTTTGGCAACGATTATCAAGAACTTTCCGACAGCAAAACATATCTCCACATTATCATACTAAGTACTTTACAAAACAGAGAGACAGGTTCACTGATTGTTTAATTATACACATAATCATTTATTATTCTACACACATTGTATTTAATTACCGCTCATTACTGACAATAAGGAGGACATGGTACAAACAATAACTCATTCATTCGTATTGTGAGTGCGTTTGATTTTATAAAAGATGAAGATTGATTTCTTCCTAATACTGATGGCATAAAGCTGAGTGTGGAAGGAGAATAACTATGATTAATTGTGGACATGCGTATACTATGGTTACTTACTAGGGCGAAGAGAGATTTAGTAAAATAATTAATGAATGAATGTTAACTTTATTTGCAAGAATATAGGATGAACATGATGTATAGGATGAACAGAGATCAGCACATCAAACTACATTAACAATCTGATATTAAAAGCATATACGCCGATTCGTATTCTATTGGGAAAATTTGGCAGTTTGGTAGGTATGGTTTGATGTGCTGGCGTCTGTACGAAAATATAGGATGAAACATTTATTTGTTTGACTGTATTTAAGAAAAATCTTGAAAGAGAACCATGTAAGTGGAAATTATTGTGGAGACCAGGAGGCTTCGATCCTTAGGTCTGTCTTCCCGTGAACTGGTTACTATAGGCTGAATTAGAAAGAAAACCTTATAAAGCGATTGGTAGAAATCATAAAGATAGGTTTCTGTGCAACTGTGGACAAACAGACTGAGAGGAAAGATCTTCGTAATGAACAAAAAATTACCATGAAGACTAAGCGTTTAATTACCATTAGTGCTTATCAGTTGACGCCAGGAATACTTATTTGACTTCTTTGTAATGGACAGGCCACACCACGGTGGACAGAATACCGGAGCGGTTACGATTGTGCCTGCGCGGTCTGATACTGGGTCTCGGCCTCTCGGGTATGGCCGAGCCTTTAAAGGTAAAAAATCGTGATTATCATATTCACCAAGATAACCTTGTTAGATTTATGTACATTGACATTAATATACATAAAAGCGGACAGTAACCCCAAGACGCAAATAGGAAAAGAAAATTAAAATATTTACCTGATTTTTAATAGGCTTCAAAACCGATTAAACTGTAACATAGCTATCTATATTTATAACACAAATTGTTTATTCGATTTTTACTGTAGATTAAATCCGAATAGCATAATATTAATGAGCTAATTAGTGAAAACGTATCCACGGAAAGAATCATGGCGAGATTCATACATTCATTTGTATGAAAAAAAAGTAATTTAGAGGGTTTAAAATATTTTCAGAAAAGGAAAAGAAATATAAGAATACATTATCAGGAGTAGATTCACTTAGCATATTTCTAAACTCCCGCATAATTAAAATATATTACGAAATGAAAATAACACTTTTTCGTTTCGTTTCGATGCCCATTTTGTGTTTATAAAAAAAAGAAAGTGGCAAACGATGTTAACGAATCCATAAAATTGGCAGACAAATGATGTGACAAGTGTGTGGAAAAAAATTAGTATTATTTGTGCTATTATTTCCCATAAAACGATGCAATTTCAATGTAAGAACTGCAAAACGGTGGCTGTCAGTATCACTGTTACTGTCCGTCACCGTTTCGTTCTGAAATAATGAGCTTTTCGTTAAACTATTAACTTTTTTTGCGGGGTTTTAAAAATATTGTAAATGCCTAAAGATACTCTTTAGATACCCAAGAATATATGATCTGAATTTCAACTTCTCTAAGCATCTTAATTTTTTTGTACAAATTCTGCCATGTTTCTTTGACGAAACTTGACTTCTAACGTTTTCTTAATGCGAATAATACTATGTGATTGACGTCAAATTATTTATTGTTCTTTGTGTTATGTATTGTCATGTAATGCTAAGAATAGAACATAGTAAACGTCAATTACGAGTAGGTAGTACAGTACTAACATTATTAGTGAAGGGTTTAATTAGGCGATGTAATAGCAACATGCGTTTGTTTCACACATAGAGATGAGACATTTTCCGATGGCCAGGTTTAGAGGCCAGCACATGAAGTTACAACACTGTCAAATTTCTTTGATAGATTTTCAACTTTATTTCAAAATAATAAGGGTTATATTCAATTGGGAAAATTTGAATTGAATTAGGTATTTGACACCATTAACCTATAATTCCAAGAAACAACAAAAAAAGCACTTCATACGCACCCTGAAAACCCGATTACCTTTTAATTACTTAACTGTAAATATCGATTTTTAGTTGCTTTGAAAGGAATAAATAGTCAAACCAATTGAGTTGGCAAAAAACTGACTTCACATTTTACTATTACCATACAAAATCTACGGGGAGTCCCCTTTTGACAGGCAACAAAAAGTAGATATGTCAATTCATTAGTGGTGTGCGTGTGAAGTACCCAAGTCTTTGAGCATCTTGCTTAGAGAATTCAAACTTCGAATTACCTCTATTAAAAATCGTTTTAAATATTATCAATCTTTATGCTATTGTACAGACGCCAGCCTGCCATATCAAACTGTAAAATTTTCCCAATAGAATATTATGAACCTTAATTTTTTGTAATAAAGTTGAAAATCTATCAAAGTTTGACAGATTGTTGTAGCTTGATGTGCTCTGTACCTCGATATCTTTGCGATATTTTTATTGTTCTAGTTTTCTTTTTGTTTTCAATTTTATATCTAAACTAAAGCAGTAGATTATGGGCTATGCTCGAGTTATTATAATAGGGAAAATTTTAGAATATTTGATGGGTAGATATCTTGTTGTTTTTCATGAAAATCGCAGGATTATAAAAGTCTGCTATGCCCCTTCTCTATAAAACTGAAACACGTAAATTGTATCGTATTTTAAATCTTATTTAGTTAAATAAAATTTAATGTAATGACCGTTCTACCTATCATAAACATATTTTTTTACAAGAAAACCTTTTTTAATATATTTTTTATCAGAAATCGTTGATCATAAATTTTAATGCCTTCGTGTTATCGCGACTATAACTTAATCTTAAAATCTAGAGACAGACACAATTTAACACTTCGTTATTGTGAAATAAAAAATAATTAATTTTGATACGTCGCGTCGGTACGGGTTCGTTAATTTCAATGTTTCCTCAGATTACTTTTATTTATTGTCTTATTAAATACCTACTAAGTTTAAGATTCCGAAAATGCCGTGTAATAAGAATTTGTTAAAATGCAATTTCATAAAATAAAAATATCAAATAATCATTCACCAATAATATAGATACCTACATAGTTCGAATGACCTTAGTAAAAAAAAACCGGACAAGTGCGAGTCGGACTCGCCCACCGAGGGTTCCGTACATATTTGTAGGTGCATATCCATACTTCTATACTGATCCATACATATCTATTCTATGCATATCCATATGGTTTTAATTTCAACTCGATACCTCCACGCGTTCCCGAGATAAAGGGTCTTGACAGACAGACAGACAAACAGACAGACGGACAACAAAGTGATCCTATAAGGGTTCCGTTTTTTCCTTTTGGGGTACAGAACCCTAAAAAGTAATAACAGACAATGATTTATGAAAGATCGGCAAGACGTAGCGTAAAATCGAGACCGATGGAATGAATAGAGAGAAAGATTTTTCCCAGCAGTAAAACAGTTATAAACAGGTTGTAGACCAAAAATTAAACAATCCCAGACAACCGCAGTACATGAACTTCAAAATAGACCCACCTGCCCAACACAAAACAAATATACTTACACTAAAGTACAAACTCAAGTTAGATATCCATTAAAATACAGACAGTCGTGATGAAGCACCAAAGATACCTCAAACAAACATGAGCTTTAAAACGGGACGCACTATCTCCGTCCCTTTCACTCTAATCTAGTGGAATACGCCTGTCTCTGTCTTCGGTAGTTATGGCAACGGGATGCCAGAGCTCATCTTAAGAGCAGGTCGCGGTGCCTGCAATTTGGTCCACGGCATCGTTCAAACCGGCATTATGTTGATAAAGAAGACAGTTCTAACAGCTTTTGAAGACATAAAAGACGTTTCAAATGACAGTGTCATAAACATAAATAACAACAAAATAAGAAATTACTAGTATATCCCGTGGCCCCGTCTTTGTTATCTTTCCCCTTTAAGCATAGATAATGAAAAAAAGACCATGTTTATCATTACTTCACCAAAGGACAATACCCAATACCTAACATACATTATAGGTATGCAATCGTAAAAATGGTACTTCGAGGCGGAATTGCACAAGACATTCTTCCCAGCCTTATCACAATCCTTCACCCATATGACGAAGTGCGTCTTCCTTTTCTTTCCGTATTAACACACTATTAAGTGTAAGCGATTAATATAATCCTCATAAAACAACATTTTTGCTTTTTTCGGTGACAATTCGAAGACATATAGACTTTACAAGCAATGAATCTTCGCAACGTGATCTTCAACTTCAAGGCTTCAAGCGAACTTGAACAAATCCTGTCTGACAGCCTTAGTGATTTACGTGAAATAAGGTTTTGAGAGAAAACTTGGATGTCCCATCTACATACATTAGTAAACGTTTTAAATTTCATGTAGCATCGGTGAATACTAATCATGTTGGATGAATTGGGTGCAACATGATATCACGTTTTTGGGCTTTGTCTTTTTAAAAAGAGGACTTTTGTGGTCCGATGTAGTTTGTAGTTTAGTTATAGCCAATGTTTAGGGGTTTCAAAAAAGTTATGATGCATTTTTCTAACTATAGTGAAGTCGGCCAGTATTTTTCATTAAGCGACAGCCTATCTTACTCGACAACCCTGGTCCTGGGTAGTTTTCTGGTTGTAGGTATGTCTTTCTGTGTTTTATAAAGGGAAATTCTCATAGAGGAAAGGCTATTATATCATATGAAAGAAACCAAAGTAGGTAGTGAAGTCTCATTTTATTTTCATTTTGTAATAATTTTCATGAACATTAAAATAGATTTTTAAAATTTTATTTGCTATTAGAATGGTTTCTAACTACACGACATTGAATAGTGCTGTGAGTGTTACCTATTGTGAACTTTATTCGTTTATCTTTAGTCATACGGAATTTAAAATGTATTTCTGGTTTTCCTTAAAAAGATATTAAATTCGATGAAATCTTAACAAAATATGTAATTAACTATTTGTATCACATTAGAAAATAATATTATTCTATATTTATAGAAAGATAAAACTTCCATTGATATAATCTCAAAAATGAACAATCCTTTTAAAAACCGATCTAACATCCTAAAACAAGACGAAAAACTTCTCAACATTAGAGATAAAAAAGTAAAAAAAACGGCAATGAATCGAGTCTAAAGCGAGTCGTCAAATAGTCGTGAATTCGTGATAATGTTAACAGTAAACTATCGATTGGAATAACGGTATCGAATAACTGGCGGTCCATTGTGACTGTCGCGATACTATTAGGGAAAGCAAACGTTTTCGAATACAATAGTCGCAATATTCGCATATTAATTTCGATTTAAATGAATCATGCGACACCGACGGTTCTAATTAGTTTAGTTCGACGACACGGTTGGCGCAGTGGCTGAGCGATCGACTGCTGCGCAGCGTGTTGCGGGTTCGATTCCCGCCCAGGGTAAACATTTGTGTGATGAGCACTTGTGTTTGCCTTGTGTCTGGGTGTTGTTTATCTATATATGTATGTTTTTACAAAAAAAAAATGTATTTGTGTATGTATATCAGCTGTCTGACACCCATAGTACAGGGTCTCCCTAGTTTGGGGTCAGATGGCCGTGTGTGAAAATGTCCCCCACATATTATATTATTATTATATTATATTATTATTATATTAACAATAAATAAATTACAACTAACTAAATGTTTCTTTCTCTCTTGAGAATAGATAATATTTCAAAGTAAAATCTACAAAATAATGACAAGTGATTATTGTCTTGTTACAGTAAGATCATAATTTATTACTTCAGAAGCAAAAAAAGCCCCTAAATCTTAATTAAAAGATAGCAAACGTCCACAAAATAAAGCTGGTCGCTTATCTTTCTTTAATCTTCCCACCACTAAGAGACAGTCAAGTTAGGAATGTTATCTTAGATTCGTCATCATTATATTAGGAATTGGATTCCAATAAAAAAGCATAGAGATCAGATTAAACGTTAGTTAGGTATTTGGTTAAAAAAAACGGTAAAAAAATAAAATAAAAAAAGAAAAGCTTCACAAATGTTAACTTCTTTCTACTTATAAAGTGTCAAGCAAAACCTCAGTGTGACTTATTAATCTCATCGATATGTACTAATTAATCTGCTTATTGAGCCTTTTAATATTCTTACATACATAATCGCCAGAACCCATATTTTTTCCATCACTGATTAATAAAAAAGCATTCTTACTACAGAACGCCGATGTCATGTCGATGTAGCGGCAATCCATTGAGTCATGGTGACTTACCTGCAAAAGGAAAAGAGTTATTTATAAAACTTGTTGAAAAACATGTCCAAATACGCATCGGTATTTTGTCAATGCTTCATTATGAACTTGTCAATTGATCGGATACAATAATTATTTATTTATAAGCAGTTTGTTCGCTTTGAAGGTAAAACAACGCTGAGCCGCTGAGGATGCTTCTTTAGATTATAATCAAACAGGTTCGTACAGTTAAGTCAATGCTAAATACGGGAGGGCAATGACACAATTAAATTAGGAATTTAGCACGTGGATTGATGTTCGAAGTATGATAATGAGAGCTTCAGTGAGGCGTCAAAAAAATAAAAATACGTTTTTTACAAAAAAGGCAACCGCCTTCAATAACTAAAATGTCAAATACATTTGACTTTAGTTTTGAAAGTCGGCGGCTGCTGTTCTGTTTGTAGTTTTATATTGCCACCGACTTCCGAAACTAAAGTCATATGTGTTTTGTGCTAAAGTTATTTATCACATTTCAGTTTTTGAAGGCGGTTGTCTTTTTTGCGGCAGTTAAAACAGAGATTGAGAGTCCATAACAAATCTTTTGCAGAAGGAAACCACAAACGAAAACGGCATCTAAGTATATTTTTTTGATTATTGTTGATTTTTTCAAGTAGCGCTAAATCCATTTCGATATTTTTTTTTATGTGAGCACCGCCATACCCCTATCCATTAAAAAAAGAATTCTCAAAATCGATATTTTTTTGACTGAAAACCAATTCGCTGGCGAAATCGCGAAGCAACATACAAAAAAATTAAAAACATACAGTTGAATTGAGAACCTCCACCTTTTTTGGAGTCGGTTAAAAATAAAAGTAAAAATTTGAATGTAATTAAAATTGCATTCCAATTCGAAACTCGATAATTTGAAAACAATTATTTAGGTGATCATGATAAAGAATTGTGGCACAGATAATGTAAATTAGATCAGTTTTAAATATAAATTGATATCATTGATTGTCTCGTTATTAAATCATTTATTAATTAAGTAATAATATACGTAGGTGTTGTAATGTGTGTACGTTGATGTTGAATCTTTGAGTTAAATATGGAGTATGTCAATAACTTATCGTAGTAAGCGAACTCGAGAAATTGGGCCAGTATAACACTCGTGGGCTAACTTATCACTATTTGTGTACCGAGTGCAACTATCTTTAACAACAGCCAAGTTTATTTATTTCGCAAAATATATCATGTACGTAAATAATATATAACTTTATAGAGGCAGAGACTATAGATAACTTGATACATGAAATAAATTGTCTCGAAAGAGGTCTGTAAGAATAAAAAGTGTTAAGGAGTTTTAACTTTTAACTTGCACTTTGTTTAGACCTTTTCTCTCATGCCCCTACAGTAATATACGAAATATAACTCTCTCTCTTACTATCTCCACTAACTTATATCTCCCTCTCAAATTCCGTTCGCCTCGCCCAATCACACTTTTCCTAACACTTTCTTCACGCATTCACCAGCTTACTCCCCAAGTCAAGCGTGCGTAAAGAAGTCTTACTTCAAAAATGACACATTACAACCTTCTACCCTTCACATTACCAAATGAGTGAACAGCATCAGCATTTTAAATAGTCTATAAATAAAATCTTAAGTTCACTAGCACCCGTATGTTTAAGAGACCTTTCCGAAGCAACTTTCACTGCGATATAGTTGCGTTAACCTATTGTAGAAGGACAATGGTAGATTTTCGCTTTCACACGCCCGCGCCCCATGCTACGGAACCCATTCATCAGTGGTGATCGATGAATAACACCGGTGACAGAGGTTGTGGAGTGAATCAGATTGAATGGTTGAATGACGAGTTAGTTATCGTGATAAGGATGTTTGGCTGAGGATGGAGCCTTAGGGTCTACCAGCTATGCTATTCTCTAACGCTGTGATTCGTGGCTGTGCTCAATGGCGAACTCGACATCGTGTCAGCCGTGAAATCGACGTCGAGCTGAGCGACTGTTTTTGCTTACCGAATGCCATTTTTCGTGTATGAACTGTCAAAAGTGTCAAATTATTCAACGCTGAGTAATTCCGCCATAAGCCGTTAATTTGCGTGGCGCTAGCACTGCGTAAGCAAAGGTTCGAAACTTTAATTCGCCGCTGCCGCAGCGTCGAGCTTTAGCTCAAGTGTTACTTAGAGAATAGGACCACAGAACATTTGACTACGACAGTGCTTTGGCTTATTTAGTCCACCTTTAGGCACTTGTCCAATTACGGAAGAAGAAGAGAATATCCATCGATTATTATCTCGCTCAAGGAACTATAGACCTATATTTTGTGTGAATAAAAGTGATAGGAACATTATAGTTTACAGTTTTTAGCTCTAGTCACTTCTTGCTAATTCGCGGCCGGCACCACACGGTGAAGACGGTGAACACAGTTCATACAAGAAAAACGATATTCGCTAAGCAAAAACAGTCGCTGAACTCGACGTCGATTTTACGACTGATACGGTGTCATATATAGCAGTTCGTAAACCACCGAAATAAGAGGTTTATGGAAAATTTTGTCAAATAGGTACTATTCTTAGTGTAGTGTATTCTTACTACACAATTTTAGACGAACAGGTTTTCAGAAAATTCTTATTCAAAGCGATTGAAGTCGTTCTGCTAAACCTGATAAAAAAATCATTTTGACTTCCATTTTAAAATTCGTAAATTACTGAATGAAATTAAAATACAAAGTGGCGTTTCACATTTCCTTGATCACCTTGCATAAGTAGTCCGATAAAAACGAATTAAGTTTCATACCTTTTCGTATTTCAGTTTTATTTATTTACACTTTCGATATTATTCGTGAACATAACTTTTATATAACGATCATTGACATCAAAGATAGTACTGGGGTTTTAAAGCTGTGTCGAAAATCCTGGTATATAACGCAATTTTAAAGTTCATAAACATAAAGTTTATTAAAATTGCATATGTTTTTAAAGATATCGAGTTTTAAGGACACGCAGGTGTATTTGTCGTCGACCTTCATAGCTATAGCAACCCCAACGACATTCCAGTCTTTATGGACACCATGCACTATGGGAACGGCCGTGGTGTTGTATTGTATTCATGTAAGAAATCACAATCATAATATAGTAAGTATTTGATGTTTAAAGGGATAGTATTTTGTTATTGTATTAGTATTCAATTAAAATGTCCAGTATTATGTCTTGTTAGACAATATTTTAATATCATGCAAAAATATAGTCAATAAATATGAATAAATTTTTATTTTAGATGAACATTGACATTCAATTCAAAATTGGAACGGTCAAGTATATTTGGATTTGGCTTTTGCGAAGTGTTTATATAAATGAAAGTATTAATTAAGAAGGTTGTAATCTAATTTAGTAGCCAAGAGACCAATTTCGACATTGATAGATGTGCAAAGTTATTTATAGGATAGATAGATCGTAAAACGCGATCTATCCATAAAATATGAAAGCAGTTCTATAAACTAACTAAACTATAAAATTCAAGAATAGTCGAATCCGTTTATGTAATGGTTAAATTGTATCTTTGTATGCATTTACGTCAAATATACCATTAAACATCATCCAAAGACACTCAGCAATAGTGCAGCTTTCTACTAGAAATAATTTTTGAAATCGGATGAGCAGTTTCGTAGATTAGCTCCCACAGCAGTTATAAGTACCTGCTTATGTTTATCATTCTACCGTGATTGAACATCAATCGGTATGAAAAACAAGCTTCTTCTCACTTGGTAGTCCTTGAATACCAGTCCTTAGAGGCACTCGATTTTTATCGGTCGACATTTCCGATAAATGAAATCGATAAATCTGTTTGCTACACTTTTATCTATAAATAATAATAATGTAATCGACTCTAATATACGAATCGGCAATAATATGCACGAATCAATTTTGACAGTCGATTTCTGCATCATAGGTAGTTACTACTAGTTTGTTAAACCATTCGATTTCGTACTTTCTATTTTTCTTTTGGATTTTAACAAATTAATTATCTGCCTAGCCTTTTCCCAACTATATTGGGGTCGGCTTCCAGTCTAACTGGATGCAACTGAATACCAGTGATTTACAGAGAGCGACTGCCTATCGGACCTCCACAACCCAGTTACTGATGGGTAACACGATATCCCTTGGTAAGACTGGTTGACAGACTTTCAGGCTTCTGACTACCCTTAACGTCTGCCAAAGATCTACAAATGACAGCCCGGACCATAGGCTTTACGTGCTTTTCGAGGAACTCGGTATGAAATGCATGGTCAATTGGTCATCCATGCACAGAGCGATCGCGGCAAGCGTAACTTAATCTCTGAACGATCGATCTTTACGGCTTTTACTAAGCCACGATTTCCTCCATTTTAACAAATGAATAAAGAAATCATTGATGCACACAGAAAATTACGCAACCTTATTGATTTGATCATTTCGATCTTGTTTTTATAACCCAGTTTGTTTTGCAAACTCATTAACAAGACGAGTGTGATATGCATGCACATTTCAAAAACATGCTTGAGTAGAAATCAATGTTCGAAATTGGAACACAGATTTTAAATTAAAACCTTTGATTGGTATTTATTTTTGACGTCTATGGGTCAATAAAATGAATTTACTTTCGCCTTGAGTTCTTGAAAAGTACTTGCAGGCTTGGTGTTACAAGGAACATTAAATTCGGTACTTAAATGAATGAACTAGTTCGGATTACCTAATTGATAGTTTTTTTTTTTAAGAAAACTTGCATGAACTGTTGTACAACTTAATTTTATTACCTTTCTACTCTTGACGTTAATTTAACATCATCTGTACAACCAAAAATATTTCGTTAACATAAATGATTGAACAGCCATTTATTTCATTTCCTGAATTTCTGAATTCGTTTTCATCAAACCGTTCACTTTCTGTCAGTCTCATTTTAGTCACGGCATTAAACGCTTTCAAATTGTCTGAATGTTTTGTATAAAATCGTTTTATATAAAGTAGTGGCCGTAAACAATACATCAAATAAAGGATCGTGTTGGAAAAAATTGTTATTGCATTGACATTATTACTGGGGTGACGGAATATTGATGTCGAGTTGGCAATTGTATTACGTCATAAACGTCGTCTCAGGAAACATTGTTCTCTTTTAAAATTCTGATCACCAAATGGGGATTTTAAGGTGCTCCCACACTTCAGTTATATAACGTTATATAGCACAATAACGTTTTATAACAGTGAAGTGTGTAACATTTTGCTAGAACATGTTAAGAATGTTATTTAAGTTATAAACGCTCATACACTGCTTCAACTCGTTGTATAACATCGTACAACATTATGTAACCATCAGATTGGATCTGCTTTCGCTTGATGATGTTATACAACAAAAGTTATAATTTGTTATATCATGTTGTAATAGGTGTATAACATTTTGTTACCTACATGAAATTGATCCATGAAATTACATCACTAATAATTTATAAATAAATAAAAATAAAACTCATTTAATTCAGGCAAGACCCATAACAGATAACATAAAAATAAAAAACACAATACTGCCACAACAAATCGAAAAACAATGTCAAAAGTCGCATCCATTAAAAAGGTCACAGAATTAGAATAAATATAAAATGTCAATAAAATTAAAAATAAAACAAATCACAAAATTATCCTTGAATTACAAATAAAATTAAAATTTTCACAAACAATACAATAATAATAATAGTAATATTTTTTATATTTTTAAATGTTTTTATATATTTTTTTACCAATATAAGAAAATTTACGTTTGGGCAAGCGTAGTGTGGGATGACCCTGCGGCACGATGAACCGATGACGATTTGAAGAAGGTGGCTGCCCAGGACTGGGTTAGTTGACAATCTCTGGTGGAGGCCTACGTTCAGTGGACGGCAATAGGCTGAAATGATGATGATGAATTTAATCATAATTACATTATATAGAATGTCTCAGTTTTATAAAGTTTATTTTGTCTTGAGTTATTGAAGAGCGAAAAGGTTATCACGTGTCTAAAAATAGTTGTTTACTTTATTTTCTTTGCACTTATACTCATAAGTGCATTAATTGTTTGTGCATTACCCTAATACGAACATTCGTTATGCATACAGTATCGTATCATTCATTGGGAGAAACAACTCATAGTTACGAAAATCTTTGGCTATAGGACTAACTCATTATCTGCCTATCTTTTTCCCATGTTGGAATCGGCTTCACGTCTAACTGGATGCAGCTGAATACCAGTGTTTTACATGGAGCGACTGCTTATCAGACCTCCACAACCCAGTTACTAGGTAACACGATACTCCTTGGTAAGACTGATTGTCGTCGGACTTTCTGGCTTCTGACTAACTATAATAACGACTGCCAAAGATCTACGAACGACAGCCGGAACCAACGGCTTTACGAGGCATAGAGGGAACTCGGTATGAAATGGATGGTCACCCATCCACAGACCGACCGCGGCAAGCGTAGCTTAACCTTTTACCGGTCGAAACCACGAGCTCCTCCTTGGACTAACTATGAAACAATTTAAAATAACAAGCTGTCCCCTAAGTATAAAAATCATTTGCATCGCGATCATTTCAGTCTTGGTCCCTTAATAAAAGCTTTTCCCAATCATGAGGTCTTTCAGTCCCTCAAAGATGCTCAGTGATTACAAGTCAGTCTGTTAACTGCGAAGTCTTGATCCCTTCGATCAGTAATAGTACTTGATCCAGTTGAACAAAAACTTCGCAATTTTTATAATACATAGGTACTTACATTATACAAGCACCTATAGTGCGTTAATAGTAAAACATCAGATTATGAAACAAAGGGCAGATAGACCGCTTTCCGCGATTCGTTTTTGAAATTGTATTTGCTTTTTTGGCTTCACTCTCAGTGTTCTCTATCTGCTTTTTGTTTCATAATCTGAAAGAAAAACTATAATAAAATAGTACACATTTCAAAATCATGAAATAGACAATAATTAAACCCTGTACCTAAGAATTACTGCAGTATAAAGTGCTAAACCTGTGCTATCTTTACGGCGCGCGCGCACTTCCGTTTCGTATTACATTTTACTACTCATTACAACTACCTACGCTAAAACTAAACTCATGCTGACTAAAACTAGATTCATGTTTTTTCCTTTTAAACTTATGTTGTTCCACAGTATACTATTGTTGATTCTATCCGTCTAATTGAAACAAGCTTTTCGTGTCATCGTCATGTTCTTTATTTCTGTAACGTATTATAAACAGGAACTCTATACTAAGCGGTGTGACAACAACCATAGTGCTTAACACTAAGTAATTATTATCTATGGACACCACATATACATCTTAAATTTGTTGTTTGTTGTTGCGCGATGGAAATCCTCTTGGGCTTCCTTCATCGTGGGGGTGATGGAGAGGGACTCTTACCGGATAAAACCTATAACCTCTTACAATTTATGTAGAACGATACCGAGATACTGTAGAAGCATTACTTGCGAAAATATCGCTGAAGCGCTTTATAGCAGCTATTTTTGAACAATTCTGCACTGTAAATCAGCTACTATTGTATAATTTACAAGATCGTAGATTGACGTTCCGATATTTTTTTTATTAACGCTTTGTTGATAAATTTATATTAGACTAAGTTACCTTTATTGCTCTCTCACTTCTTGACATGAAAATGTACAGAACAGATACCTACTTAAAAAGCGTCTGCCAAATAAAATTTTCAAGAATAAGTTGTTTTTTTCATTTCTACACCATAATTTTTTTTTCATAATCCGTGTGTGTACGTAATACCTGATAGCTATGAAACCGGTTGTGTATCTACCACCTTAATGGAGTAGGGTTGCCCTAAAAATTTCTATCAGAACTATCTGAGTTATATTTTTTGTCTTAAAGGAAAATAGCATTCAGAATTTTATTTACTTATACTATAGTTTTTTCTTTATTTATCATATGGTCCAAGATCCCAAAGTTGCCAGAAAATAGACATGAAAGAAAAAATGTAGTTAAGATGATAATGTGACAATACTGGACTATTTTTCAGGTACCTACTAGTAAAAAAAAATATACGTGTCGAATTGAGAACCTCCTTCTTTCTTGTCGGCTAAAAAGGTTCCTTACTCTCATATGTATAAGTGTGACAGCTGGTTATACATAAAAATCCTACAGTATGGTAAATAAAAATGAATTAATACGTACTTATATTGTCTTGTACGCAAAAAAGTATTCTATCCGCAATTCATAGACAAGAACATAGCTGTAAAATAATTGAGAACTGTAAATAAATCCAAAACCTTGAATGTGTAGTTACTATGGGAAAAGGGTTAGAGCTTTTCTATGTAAAAACAATTTTGTCAAATTAAAAACACGACTCCTAATCAATAAACCGACTTAATTAACCTTTTAGGATACCCTTCAATTTAGTAAACAAGAAGTTGCCAACCCTAAGCACGTGTAAGACGGTACTAATTTTGGATTTTGCCAAACCAGTGTCGATGCTCTCAGCTCCGTCAAGGACGGTGAGCGAAATTACTGACTTGTTCTACAGTGTATAAGTATGTGATGGGGACCTGCTGGCGTCCTGTATTAGTTGCGAATATGCTATACGGAATTAATTATATTAAAAACACGCTTCTGACTGCAACTTCGTCCGCGAAGACAAATATACAATAAAACTGCCGTAACATGGCAATCAGTACAAAGTTTTTTGTAATTGGACGAGTATTTCTAGAGACAAAAAAAAAATTAAACAAACAAATCTCACCTCTTAAACAATGCTTTAAAACTTTTCTCTCTATTTGACAGCTTGGTATCCTAGGACCAGCAAGATTTTTTTCTTTTCTTGACGTTATTTATTTATTTTGTGAAAGATAATAATTTATAAAAAAAAAAATTTTTTAAATTATTTTTAAAGAAATAAAGGGCGCTGTGTCTTTTAAAACAATGGTTAAATTATTATTGTTAAAGGATTTTGTTTACTTACTAGGCACATGAACTTTTAATTTCATACTACAGAGGCTTAGTTTACTTCCAATGATGTTAGTCTTGAGAATTATCGCATCGCCTCACATTCATCGCTCACCCAGGACAAAGGGTACCTCACTAAAGCCATGTGCCACGTTTTGTTGAACGTGATTACGAAAACATAATACTAGTAGAAGAAATTGACTCAATTTGCCCCATACACCATATACAATGGCATAACATTAATATTCAGTATTCATTGACGACTTGCTAAATATTTGTTGTATCTTTTTGAATACAAATGCAGCGATGAACGTCGAATTATGTTGAATATGAGTCATTGTACGGGAGCTTTTTAATGATATTGGCCACACCCGCCTCGTCATGGTACAGTTATTTGCGAAGCTTGGTATCTAATCATATTATTATTATGTTTCTTACTCTTTTTATGGTCGTAGGACTTAGATAATCTTTTGATTATCTGTTCAGTTAGTTGATGTCAATGTTCAATATTCGTTCATAATGCCGCTCTTAAATAGGCCATACATTCACGGCAATGGCTACAATATATTGCCAGAAGTGTTCCATACTCTAAATGCCGCTGAAATACTTGAATATTTTTCAATGTGGATGGCAAGTTATGTTGCAACACTTGTTATATGATCACTCCATGTACCATATTGTCCCAGTAATGTGTGGCTGCTATACATTGCATAGCAATGTTTTAAGTAGGTATAGCCAGGCTATACTCAAAAATGTTGCAGCTACATATTGCACAGACAATATTGCCCGTTTATCAACCGACTTCAAAAAAGGCAGGAGGTTATCAATTCGTCTGTATTGTTTTTTTAATTTTTTTTTTGTGTTTGTTTCCTGATTTCTTGGGACTGGGTGAACCGATTTTATTGATACTTTTTTTATTTGAAAGCTAGTGCTTCCCGTGTGGTCCCATTTTAATTTGGTCCAGTTCTGACAATGGCATCCATGAGAAAACCGTACAAGTCTTAAATTTGCATTAAGTATGTGCGCGATTTGTTACGCGATTTCTCCGGCAAACGTAAACCGATTTTGAAAATTCTTTTTATTATTGTATGCTTCAGGGGTCGTCCCATATAAATTTTATTGAAATTGATTCAGCACTTTTTGAAAAATCAACAAATACCCAAAAATTTTACATAGACGACGTTTTAGTTTCATCAATCTTTGGAGTAGTTAACTTTCAATCTCTTCTTAATAGATTTGGATGAGAAGGAGGTACTAAAAAGCGGAAAATAAAAAGCTTTTTACAAAAAAGACAACCGCCTTCAAAAAGTGAAAAATAACTTTAGCACAGAACACACATTGACTTTAGTTTCGGAAGTCGGTGGCAATACAAAACAACAAACAGAACAAAGCCACTGAATTTCGAAGCTAAAGTCAATGTGTGTTCTGTGCTTAAAGTTATTTTTCACTTTTTGAAGGCGGTTGTCTTTTTTGTAAAAAGCTTTTTATTTGTAATAAGTATAATAATTTGCTGCCAAATCTTGTCAAGGTATTTGATTAGATTTCGTTATTTTTGTCAACCAATAATTTCACTAACTGATACAAGAGCAGTAGGTACAGACAGCGTCATCAACTGCTTACCCCCTACGCATTGAAATCTCTTCGGAAAGGGGGTTAGCAGTTGATGACGCTGTCTGTACCACAACCAGAGTAGTGATAAGTATTTAGAAATACCTACCCTCTGATCAGAAATTATACTATCTTGTCACAAATAGGTCATTGACACGCAAAGAAATCACTGTTATAACAGGCTCGGCTCGAGATATCTCCCAAAAATCGCCTTTTAATTACAATTTATTGGACACAAGATTAATGGACAGTGTCCGATCTATGGTAGACTATGTTTTGGTCCAAGAATTACGTCATCGGGTGTTATTTATTGACAAGCTAAAAACTAGATTTGAATAGTTAGGAGTCTAGACGTACAAGATGTTCTTAATCAAAATATGTTTTAGAGTACAGATGCTAGCTATTAGGTGGCATAAACATTTTAAACAGTCATCTATTTTGTCAAATAGCGCAACCTATTTGACATATTTATATTTTGAAGGTTTCTTAAATGGCGAATGTATAATTGTATTAACGAAGTGTCAAAAAGCATATAATGGACGATTACCGAATAAAATCAGTGAATAGTTAATTAATATAGCAAAGAAGTGTCAGTATATTTTTGTTGGTTAGACGTTACTAAACCTAAGGCTAAAACAAGTTACATAAAGTGCCCCACATAAGAGGGTCCTGTTCTGTAATGTAATTTGAATTGAAATGGTAATTATATTTTCATCCCACCATCTCGGAAAGAGTATTTTTAATCTTCAATATCTGAGTGGAAAAGCCGTTTTTATTCTCTAGAGGATAAAGTAAATTTATCTTCAATATCTGAGTGGAAAAGCCGTTTTTATTCTCTAGAGGATAAAGTAAATTGAATTTAGAACATCGTGTGCACTAAGTTTGTGAATTAAAAAAAAACATTAAACCTATTTACTGCTACCTCTATGGTGCCGAATATATCATACAACTTTTTTTTAATTTGTTAAAAACTCAGACTTTGTAAACGTTTTTTTTTTGCATTTAGTCATTTCCTCGCTGAGGTGGAATGAAAAGTTACGTGTTGCACTCGAGTGCAAAGATTTTTCACCTCGTGCTCTTTTGATTCCCTCGCTAACGCTCAGGATTCTAATTTTGAATCACTCGCTGCGCTCGTGATTCAATTTTAGAATCCTTCGCTTGCTCGGTCATCAAAATTGAACACGCGGTTAAAAAGCAACTTTGCACTCTTGTATAACAAATAACTATTGTTCGTTTGTATTTATTTATGTGTGATTTTTAAAATGTTATTAATATTTTAATAATCACACATTCATTTATTTAAAACGTCTCTCATTTTTCTAAGCGATCGTAATGATTTTGAAAATTTAACACCGATTCAATAAGACTTGTACTATGTTAACGTTAGTACTAGGTTAAGACTCGTACTACATATGGATTTTGTAATTTGATCTGAAATAAATAAATTATTACTTAAAAAAAACGTTTTGACAAAATTAAGGGAAGACAAAAAATATTAAAATTTTCAATCTTTGACAGCTTTATCACTAAAACAAAACCTTTAAAGTTTAACATTAAATCGCGATAATCGACATAACTTTGTCGTGATGAATCATCAACCAACATTTACCACAGTGAAAGGTTAACTTAGATGACATCATTCCTGTTTATCTACAACTAAGATATTTAATAGTTTTCGATTCCGACAAGCCTAGTTTTAAAGCAAATATAAATAATATAATATGATAAGACAAATATACATGTAACTATAATAAGTAGCGCAAGCTTAGCTTTATTCGAACCAAAAGACCAACATATTCGACCAACAGACTTTCTGCTAAAATCTCCTTCCGTGAAGAGAACATGAGGTGGTCAGCCCACCTAGGGCCTCAAGTCTGCTATTACAATAGTGTCAGAATGGTCCATCATTGATTTCATATTTTTTGTTGATTTTGACAAGTTTGGTAATCTACTAATATTATGGCGTCATTATTGCTTTTGATTCTACCGACCAATGATCGACCATTATGAATTTAGCAGATTACGAACTTTTAGCAAAATGACAGGATCGTGTTGAAATTACGAAATTATAATAACAGACTTGGTCCACATCTAAGTTCATTCCAATTAAATTCAACGAGAAAGATTTTTTCAGAATAGACAGAATGGAATATTCAGACCACTGTAGGTCTGATTCTTCTTATAAGTATTAGTTAAAGTTTTAAATAATTCCGCGTTACACTTTTTAAAGGCACTGAAAATGTAACAATAGCTGTATCTCAACTTCTTTCTCTGTTTCTATTAGGTGCATTGATAATCAAGATATCTATGGGTACATCCCACAGAATCCCTCCATCCTATCACTATATTAATTGCAAAAGTTTGTGAAAAGTGGATGGTTGGGTGGATGTTTGTTATTCTTTTGTTAATTAACATGAGGCCAAAACAATACTCAAAAAATGCCTGCAGGGCCGGACTTACGAGGAAACGGAAACGCTACTTTGTAGTACCAGTTAATACACACTCACTCACGCTCAAAATACACTTTTATACATACTCACCCCACACACTCACCATTACTGTTTCTGTTTAATTTATGTTTTTATATTTTATTGGTTTATCTTGTTTTTAATAAAATGCTTAAATTTGTCAGCGACACACAAACCTGCGCTAGCAGAACATGACAAAATGTATATGTTGTTTTGTAATTGGGTCACCAAGATACAGGCTGTGCCTAGTTTGGGACCCACTACTACATCTTCTGAATTCTCTCTGTGTTTAAATGTCATTGCGTGTTATTTGTTGGTAAAGAACTTTGTGTAAGTTAAATAAAGAAATTATTTATTTTACGTCTAGGCGGCTATACAGAATATGCTGAAATTTGGCATACATATACTTATGATTTTTATCCCGTTAAAGTGTTCCCGTGGGATAACTTAGAACTACGACTTAAGTGTAAGTCTATGCAGACGAAGTTGCGGGCAGAAGTTAGTAAAGAAAAATCGCTAAGTTAAATCAAAAGTCATCATGAAATACCAATATCGCAAGCAGTTATCGAGAGCCATCAACATTTTGAAACAGTTAATAATATGAACAAAACAATCGATTTAGCTTCAATACGAGATCGATCGGTTCGCATCGAGATATCGCATCGTTCATAATTAGAAGACAATAAATGGGTCGGTTGCATCAGTTAGAAAGTGTGGCAACAATGGTCGAGTGAAGGTCCCTTCAGACTTGATCGGGGAACGTTTGCCAACGGTTTAACGTGGAAATGTCCTTGCACATTCTAGTGCGAGCATCAATATTAATGAATGAATAATGAAAATTAAAACGTTTAAGTGGTTAGGACTAATTGGTGAACGTTCTGCAAAATGGTTTTAATATTGACTTAATTTGCAAGTCAATAATCATATTCGAACATTCGCGTCTTGAACCGACGCGTAATGACCTTATGCCCGAAATATGTCTAGACTAGAATAAAGGATATTATCTGAATTACAAAAACTTCCTTAAAGCCATATTGTATTTCGCCTTAGTTTCAAAAAAAACTCAGGGCATCACATTGTCTAAATATTTTTTGTTGTGATTGAAAAATTTAAGCGGGTCAAATAATGTATATTAATAATGCATATCCATATCCATCAGTTGCTTAATGGTCGTACGCAGACAAACTAACACAAATAATTGGCAATGTATTTTGGTGTGCTTCCAAACCATGCAGTAATAATCATTGGTATTCACACAACCGAGAGCGCTTGTCCAATATATTCGAGATTCGATTGTTTAAACGGTAAACGAACGAAAGAATTTGTCAAAAATGTCGTAATGTTTAATCTGAATGGAACGATAACTTTGTTCCCAAAATGGTCACAAATCGAGTACATTTTGGTCCCAGTGTGACTCAATTTTGTAATAGACTCTCTTTATACGATAATAATATTATAAAGGTGAAGAGTTTCTTTGTTTTTTGGTTTGAACGCTCTAGTATCCGGAACTATAGATCACTGATAGGAAGATACAAAACGTTAACCTTGAGTGTTTTAAACAAAAGGATCCACAAGAAAATTCATGCGAACGAAGTCCCGGGCCCCAGCTAGTATTATTTAGGCACCAAAGTCGAAAGGGACAAGTAGGGATCAAAGTTCCTTTGTGTAGAACTAAAATCCGTAGCATAGGACCAGAATCTTAATAGCGTAAGATCTGTCTTGCAAGAAAATACTGGCAATGGTTCGAGAAAAGGCTAGTTTCAAGAGTTAGTAGTTATTCATGTAGTGTAATATTTAACACTAGCCCTACTTGGCAGGTATTCAATGTTTACCGAATCATAATTATAAGATAGGGCATTAAAGGTACCTTTTGTAATTACAGGGTAATAATTTGGTGTTTACGACGTATAATTCTCGATGGTCCTTCGAGCCTATGACAATATTTGGTCCAACTATGTTTCTTGGAACAAGCAAAGGATAGATTTACAAAAACGGCAATAGGGTATTACACCCATTTTTGAAAAGTGTCTCAATGAAATTCTGTAGTGCTAATATGCCACCAAAAAAAACACAAAATTTTTATTCAATCGTTATGTGCCATAAAAATGCATTTAAATTTTAAATTTTCAAATTTCGCGCGTATTTTGACGAAAACGCCTCTTACTGGACGCCATATTGCTCAGCGTAAATGACGTCAGTTCGTTTTGTATCAAATGCGCTCATATTAAATATGACAATTGTATATAATTGAAAAATAATTAAAAGCATATTTTGTAATAGGTGTAATAATAAAAAACATACGTTAGTTACGAAAATAATAAAAGTACAAAGCCTATATTACGCCAATCGGTTGACCGACAGTTGACAATTTTTTGTTTACACAGCCGTACGGCGTAATAACATGGCGGCTACTATTTCATGGTGTTTTATAACAGATTAAAAATACTGAAAACTTTGAATTGAATTTAAAAATTGGTTTTGTTATTTTATGAACTAAAACTTACATTTTCCGACTGCTCTATGCCTAAACTGTCTCAATAACATATTTATAGATTTTTTCTCGTATAGAGTAAAATACCCTATTCATACAAACCGACACGTATCGTACCTATAGATGATTCGATAAAACAGTTCACTCCAAATACGAGTATGCACAGCTTTCCTTGCGTTGCATATTAAGATGTTATCGTGGTCTATTGTATTACGTCTTAATAAATGCTTGCTATAATAATAATGCTTAATTACTAGAGTCATGCGCGGCGCTCATGAGGCTTAATTATCGGCGACTAGCGTATTTGCGACAGCGTTTTATCGCTGAATTAAAACGTCGCGCTTTTTGCGCCTCGAGATATTGCAACGGGTTTAAGCATTATAGTTCTGATTCAAAATAGGATAAAAAAGAATTCAGTAGTAATATTAATAAGGTAGTTATCTGTACAAAATGTACACACGGCTACACATCACGCTATACATGTCCAGTATAAGCTGATCTAAAATGGTTGATGTGTAGCCGTGCGTACATGTTAGTAAATTCTTCGTAAATGAGATCTTTGAGCCAAACCAACTCTATGTTTAACGCTTGTACGATATGTTTCAATTGACAATCGCTGAAGTAACATCGTCTCATGTGTGCCGATCCTTAATGCTCGTAATTACACGCGAGTCAATCATGACGCGTGCGCAGGCGATTAAACTTTCTAAATTTTAACTTGACATTACACTGACATTTGAAATAAACGACATTCTGAGTCTAGCACGCGGTTAACTTAGCTGGTACCTATTGCTTTTAACTTAACGTTTGCATGTTTTATTGATGCAGCAGGTTGCCAAACATTTCAAGGTAAAACGAAGAAACACCCCCTCGTCAATTTTGGTCTCTTTATCATTGTCCTACTATATTTCAGATGGAGAGATGATGCTGAGATTTTTAATGTCAGTTGTAAAAGAAATCTAAGTCTACTTTGTAGAAATTATTTTGCAGTACACATCAGTAGGCACTTTACGTTGTACCTATCATCATGTTCACTACACTCTTTAAGATGTTTTTATCTATTTTTTTTTCTGGATTTGGGGAATTCACACAGTCAAACAATCAGTCGGTAAGAGGTCACAGTTCAAAGCAACAGCAAAAAAGTGTTTCCAAAAATTTGATTTAGACGCTGTTCATAACAACTGATCATTCGTAAACAGTCCGAAGATAATGATTCATGTTCAGCAAAGAATTGATAACGTGTAATGATATAATAACTTTTATTAATTTGATGATTTCTTACTAAGATATGAATAACCAATATTCTGTATATTCTGTGATCCCAAAGTTGTCAGCCGTCACACTGTATGTGAAACGGTAACGTTTCAATTCTAACATAATACAACAGAAAATCATAATAAACATGGAAAATAGAGGTCACGAATAGAAAATTGCAATGTCATTATAAAGAAAAAAAAACAAACAATGTCATGAATGAACGGTGCGCATGCGATGGACGGATGTTGTGGGACGCTCGAGTGAGCAGACGATATCAGATCGACTGATAAGATACTAGCTGTGGGAAAACATATTAATTGTGGTATCGACGCACGTATTCAACCGGTGAACGGGCCGGGAGATGTTTGGGAAAAAGTTTTTTGATTCAAGTTAATTAGTCGCGGAAGAGAATGCTTTGCACGATGCTTTGCTGGCGCATAATTGGTATTCTCCCCGCTAAATTGCGGTCACAGCAGCCATTCTCAATAGACTAGTCATAGCCAAGTAAGTAGGAGATGTTATAGTGCACAACGGTCTGCGAACACAGTGTTTAGGCGTAGAATGTCCAATTCGCAGAATGTGCAGCGGTCGCAGAATGTCCAATCAGCAAAATGCCCAAAGCCTGGTCGACGGAGCCCCGCTTGACAGGGCTCTTATCTCTGGGTGGTTTAAAAAATATCTACGATATTCTAACCTAACCTTTCCGAGTCGGCCCAGTTATTTCCTCCCATTACTCTCATAGTTCGATTGGACTGCTAGGTTCCCTGCGTTTACGTGTTTTCCGAGACACAGGGGTGTCACACCACTACATTCCAAACTGAGATATTCTTACTAACCGAATCCAGGCCACGCTGAACACACACGCTTTCGTCCACGAGACCAACGTTGTAGTAAAATTTTTATATAATAGTTTGTTAAAAACTAATTATTAATAAAGTAAATGAGTAAGTTATATTATAATATTATCAACGCACGGAACAGAGGTGTGTTATTCAGAGACAATGCATGTCGAAAGTTCAAATTGATACGGTATAATAGATTTAAGTTGATATGCAGTATGCAATTTGTGAAATCTTTCAGTAGCATACATGAGCTAAAATATAAATGATATTCAAAGGCGTATATTAAACCAGTTAATAACAATATAAATTTATTGTTTACATAAACAGGTAGGTAGGTAGTTCAGCCATTGTTCGTAATGAGTTTTCGATATTTTAAGTTCGAAGTTTAAAACTTTGTTTTAACTTTGTTTATCATCGATACTTTGCCTGATTTACACCTAAGTAAACAAAAGGGTACTAAAGTACAATTTATTGATTCCTTACTAAATTTTAGGGGTCGAAATATATATAATATTTAAGAAAGAAAAACGTTTTATTTATCGGGGGCATGACATTGATAATTAAATATAATCACATAACTTCATAGCACAAACACTGGTCCTTCGCTCCGCAAAACTTTAAATAAAAACACAACAACAGGAACTTCAACGTAATACAATTAGCTTTCTAATTAAGTACGACAAATAGACACCAAGTTATTGTTCCCTTGACAGTTCAATTGAAACTTTTTACCGACTGTTCTACTTATGTTAGGAAGAATTAATTCGTTTACAAGTACCTAGTTGATAATCGTTGCATTGTTGTACCGTGAAATCTCGGATCTATCGGGAACTTTAAATAGTACTGTTATATCTAGATAATTAAGTTAATTAATGTTTTGTACCGCTATTTGTTTTTTGCTATATCATATTTAACTAGGTTGTGCTCGCGACTTCGTCCGCGTGGAAGGCAAGAAAGCCACGAAATATATGAAATGACTTCAGTTGTAAGCGGATCAGTACTTCTAAAGATTACCTCTTACAAACAAGCAAACATAATTTTAACAAACAAATCAAATTCATTTATTTTAATTAGATTATATTAAATATAATATATACAAATAAACATATAATAATTATGTACAATGGAGGGCTCACAGGGCATCAAAAAACTCGTCCGCATCGCTTACAATGGGACAAGACGTTGAATGGCAATGCTATTCTTAGGCCCAAGAAAAGGCCAGCCCTCTGGTCACGTTAACAGTCGACCAGCCGCTTAGCAATATCCCTAAAAACAAGGTGACCACTCGAGCCCTATGGCCCTAGTGTTTCAACTCCAAACGGCTCAAACATATAACTTTCAAGAAGGTTGTTATATTTACACCGTTTGAGACACCGCATCTGCAGCAGCCACCCCAGCACAATACGACGTGCGGATGGCGCAAGTGTGTCGACACAAGTTGCATCCCACACCAAAGGCCTACCCAATTTCCACGGCATTATGGTCATTCCATTTGGTCTCTTTCCATCGTCACGTGCCAAGCCATTAGGTTCTAACACAGCTGGCACGCCGGCGAAGGCAAGAGCACGACGGATGATGTCATTAATGTTGGCGTGTCGTGCTATCCGGTCTGCGCTCTTACAGCAGGAAAGGCCATGGTGACCGAGGCAGTCGACAAATTAACCGCATTGACAGCGATGCAGGGCCCCGCGAGGAGCGCCCAGACGTAGGCATGTAGCGAGCCAGCATGTAGCGAGCTGGAATGTATGAGTCACCAAGCATAGTACCTATGTTGAGTGACGGCAATGCCTGAGGCCAGAGGCCCGACTCCCACTCACCTACAGCCAGCAAGCGGGCACGCTCAGCAGAATTGGTGGAGGTATTAATGAGTTTATTCCGTACCAACCTGCAGAGCGGCTCACTCCACTGTCTCTGGGAAGATGGGCTCACGGGTCGAACCGTATTTGGGCAAGCCACTTTCCAGGCGTTCACCGCATTAGTCAAGCACGGCACTTCAAAGTCAACCAGTGACGAGGATAAGATTTTTGTGGTTAACTTTTCGGTGCCGTGGACGGAGGACAGGAAAGCCGGCAAACTAACACTGGAAATTTTGCGGACCCCGAGACCGCCTAAACGAATGGGTAGTGTGGCTTGTAGCCACGCTCGGTTATCCAGTGACATATTAAGAATTGAAGTTAGTATATTTTTATTCAATAATTTGATCAATTTTGTCCAAAAGGTGTGGCTGCTTCCATAAAAGTGAAGAGCGAACGCGAAAATAACAATATCTGATGAGGGTAAATGCCGAATGTAGATTAATTTTGGAGAGTCTATCCGAAATATCGTCAAATCGTCTGAGTTTTTCGTCAATGACAGGTGCAAAAGTATCTTCTAAAATTGGGGAAACTAGGAGGTGCAGTGAGCTTTTTTCTAAAATTTTTATCTCTGGAGCTTATTGCATTAAAATCTAAACTTGTTTGTTGGTAGAGTCACAAAGAAAATTTCACATTTTGAGGGATTCAGGTCTAGGCCAATAGATTTAAATAGCTGTTTCAAGAGTTAAGAATCTTCCAACACAAATAAATCATAATTTTTAAAACGCTAATGGCCCATTCAAGAAATTGCTACTTCATCTACCAATCGCCAAACATGGTTATTTAAAGTATACAGTAAGCATAGTTAGCTAAAGACGGAATTTTCTGCTCTGGATTTTTCTTAAGTTACAAAAAAAGACATGAAATTGATATCATAAGGACCAATTTACTTATTCGCATTAAAATTACACAAATTGACATGGTTCCTAAAAAATATTGATTTATATGCTCGTACTTCGTAAATTGCTTGAAAACAAGCATAAGTGATTTGTACGATACCTATTGAAAAATAAGTGGAAATAATGGTTATTGTTTGTTAGTCGTTACCCACGTAACTACCAACTTAATATATTGAAATACCTTTTACTCATAAGTAAAATTATGGAGTTAAATTGCAATTACTATTCCGTCGTGACACTGATATAAATTGTTTTTCCTGCAATTAAATGATTAGGTTAAGGCGACGATATACGCCGGCGACCTTGAGCGACCAGAAAATTATATGCGCTGCGTCCAAAACTCTCAGTTTAGTCGAAAAAATTAAGTAAACAATAGTATTCTTTAACTTAAAAAAAAAGTGTATACTAAAAGATATATAATAAAATTGTCTGTAAGATAGTAAAAGTTTCGTTTAAATATACCTGGTAGATTTTGTGTGATTATCAATGTTTTGTCCGCGTCAGACACAACTTCAAGATTTAATTAAACTATTTAATATGAACTTAATCAAAAATATTCACATACTAAATGTTTAAGAGAATGTTCTAGTTTAACATATATGTTTTTCGAATCATTTACACAACATATTTTGACGTGATTATCAGCTTAAAATCTGCAAAAGTCTCTTAATAGCGTCTTAAGTATTATCAAATTGTTGTGTTTTGTGTAAATAAAAAGTTCCTGAAAGAGAGAACTTTAAATTGATTAAAATATTCACCGTTAAGAAAGTCTAAGGTCTGCTGTAATATACTCTTTTTCAGGATTGCAGAAGCGAAATTAAATTTTTCAATGCATGCGCATTTTGTGTACATACATACCAATTCAGGCTTAAGTCATGTCTTTGTATAGCTATTATCGCTTTAATCTTCGGCACGTCTGTTATTTTTCAATATCAGCACTTGTAATGGACAATTTAGTTTTACTAGAAACGCGATAATAATCGTCCGCGATAAACACCATCGCAAGCGCAGGAAACAGACAGTATTATATAAATTGTTGATAAAAAATATAATATGCTTAGAAACAAACATACATGGTATATACCAACTTAGGTAGGTATAATCAATCTATTTAAGACCATCATTTAAAAAAAAAGGGAACTAACAGATGGATGCTGGAAGATTTATGCCTGAACAATTAGCACAGAGACTAGATAAGAACACAGTATTCAATGTGTGTAAGTGTGACCTATATCAACTGATAACGATCGAGGAACGATAAGAAACGGTTTTAATAGTACAACACCATTCACTTATCTCTCACAATAATAACAAATTATACGAAAATATGTGTGTCCAATGTGTAGTATATAGTGAACAATAAAGTATTTAATAAAATATACATAAGATAAAGAAACCAGGTGTACAACTTACGAGTACTTCATGGAACATAATATAATTCGTATCTGACTGACTGACAGATTACATTCTAAACCACTGATACTGAACATACAAGCAAATGAACGAAGAAAAAAAAAAGAATGTAAACTTGTGAGTGGGTACCTACTGTGTAACATATTTCCAAAAAACGGGGACTTTAAACGAAAGAAGATCACATTCCAGTTTTACTCACAGTTAAACTTTTATCTATTGCATAGTCTCAAATACTACAGATTCCCGTACAGATGCGTCACTGATACCATATCTGGGTCTCGAAATCCTGTCAATCATAACAGCGGAACACGACACTATTGGCTCTTACTATATTAATATACCAAAATAATAAAAAAACTAAAAAAAAAACAAACAAAACACAAACAAAACAAACCACAAAAACAAAATACTATTAGTGTTAACACTAATAGTAGTAGTAATAGTATTTTGGTTTGTATAAAATAACAACATAGACTGCAAGAAGTCAAAATAACCTGATACTCTTTAGTGATCATTCTTTGTTTGGTCCTTTCGAACGTAATCTGGGCTTAAAGGACCAAGGTTTTATTATGTAATATTTTTCATATTTATTTTTACATTACCATGAACTGCATTAAAAAACTAGGCATAGGTGTTTTTGGGAGAACCGGTCCATTGAATTGTTTTTTTAAATACAGAAACGAATAGTTTAAAAGTTTCCACACGCAATAAAAACCAGAACATATGTATTAGAATCAGGTATCATGCCCGATGATTTAGCGAGGTGTCAAGCCGATAGAGCGTGTCGGCGCGGCGCCTCAGGGAAATTCTGGGTTTCGATACGCTTTCCTACACCGCTCACGACCGCTAGGGCTGCCCCACTTTAAAGTAATTTAAAAGTCAAAATGAAGTGCGTTTGTTAAATATCGTAGAAGTAATTAAATTCACCGTTCAACTTTGATATATGGCACACTTAGGCATGTGTTTATAATTATTCTGCAATGTGATACTTTAGTAATACGCAATAGTCATGATCACAAGTTTATTGATTGCTGTCAGTCGGGTACTTAATAATACTCGTAATACCAGCATATAGTTGTCTCACTGTTGGGCAGAAAGAGCGAAGGATTTGCAGCATTGAGCGCTTCCTCAATGTGGATTTATGATAGGTAAATGCATGCACTTTTTAGGCAAAAATGATAATTACGATAAAAGCAATCGTTTTAGAAATAAAACAATAAAGAACTAAAGTTTTCTTAACTTTCAAAAATGGCACCATCCAATTGACACTACCAATCAATTGACATACTTTTAATAAGCTAAGTGCAATTCCCGGTAAATTTTGTATGGCAATTTATACTAATGACGTCACTTGTAAGTAGTCATTGGCCAACTAAATTGATTAACTATTTATTGTTTACAGTAAATTGATGGGTTTTCAAGGCTAAAATCAAGTGTTTTTTAGGGAAGCTCTGTCTTGTATAAATTATTGATCTATGGTGTCATTTATCCAATTGATCCAATCAAGTAGGTGGTAAAATAGTAGTACTTTAGGTACTATCGCAGACTTTCCGCCTGCTCAGTTAAAAAAAAAATCCCTTGGAGCCTGCGAAGTCAACGGGGCGGGGTAGAGAGCGCTTCCATCTTTTGAGTGCAAGCAAAAATGAACTTAGTGGTGGTCAGGCGGGTGTGTCCACGATAGTACCTGTCTTTTTTTGCTTACTAGAGAAAAGCAAGCAGAGACATAATGCTTGTCATCGCAGTAATTGCTTAGCATTCTAATATAAGATGAACGGCTTAAGACCATGATGACAGGTAGAGTATAGGTGTACGTCATTATGAGTAGTGAATAGACAGCTGATGACTGTTAGGTATAACGTGATGTACTGTACATAAACATAGTTGTAAAAGATGTTATTCCCATTTCTATGCACGATTGTGTGTTTTCTTGTTGGCAATACTAGCCGTATTAGCCAGATTCGTGCTCTAAAACTGCAGCTAGGGCAAAGGTAGACTACTTAGGAGATGGCAGGATAACTTGGGGTTGTTTCTGCTAAAATGACCCAGTCCAAGTCAAAAAAGAGTCCATTTTTCGAAGTAAGTAATTGTAATGATTTTTAATTTAACTCTGATTAATTTTGCATGCATATGTTTGGTACTTATACATGCAAAATACTACATTGAACTATTATTGCTGGATAGTAATTAAAAAAGAAGCACAGTTTTTTTAAAACTATTTATAGGCATACCTTTGACCACTTTCTCATCCGATGGGAAGCGATGATGCAGTCTAAGATGGAGCGAATAGTCTTTGCCTAGAAGTAACCTATTCACTCTTGACTTAAAGACTCCCAGGTTGTAACTATCAGGAAACACAGACTCAGGCAGGGAATTCCACTCCTTAGCACAATGAATATGTTCCCAAAACGTTTTGTGCGTGTGGGTGAGATATCCACCATACACCGGTAGCGCATCGCCGTTCCGACCGCTGATGGAACGGGTTTGGCGGAATTAAATTATGAAATTCAGTCGCACACTCCCCAAAATGCAACCGATAGAAAACCGACAGGCCAGCAACTCGGTGTCGATGTTCAAGACTTCGGAGCTTTGACTCGACGAGCCTATCATAGCCGATGATCCTCTTGGCTCGTTTCTCAATTAACTCTAGGACATTAAGCTGGTATCTAGCAGATCTATCCCAAAGATGAGAGCAGTACTCCATACACGATCGAACTTGCGCTTGATAAAGTTTACCGTCTCGTCTTTGCTAGGATCCCCAACTTTTTGGCAGCCACTTGAGCCTTTGCCACTATGAAAGGGCCAAAATTGAGGGTAGATGTTAACGTAACACCAAGAGCCTTAGCAGTTTTTTGCCATTTATTCAAATTTGTTTTCATTTATGTTTTGACAACCCTTAGCTTTGATTTCGCATAGTTTGCGGCACGGCCATTGGAACATGAATGACACCTTTTTTCAATTTAAGTCAAGTAAATGATGACTTACTCAATAGAAAAACTTCTCAAAATGGAGCTTGCGACATGACAATGACTCGTCTTTGAGGAAAATCATGCCCAAATGTCGAGTAGTCAGGAGAAAGTACACGATTTGCCGTGTTTTTATATGGAATACTGATGAATTGGTCTGTTTTTTTGGCAATGTTTCTTTTGTAGATCGGAATAGCGAATAGCGATTCTAAAGTTAAGCCTTTTTTTAGTCAAGTGTTTTCACACATTACGGATCCAGCGAGCCTCAAACAAGAGGCCATTACATTAGCTAAAGAAAACTCTGATAAATCACAACTTTCGGCATTCAAAAACACCGTTTAAAATTAATAGCTCACACTGCGCTTATAATTTATTTATTTATTTATATACAATTTTTTCCGACTCTTAATGTATCAAAATGCCCATTCCGTTAATGTTTGTCCATTAATATAAGGCGTTGCGCAAACGTAGACACTTTTTGTGCCACGAGTCCGAGAGTTTACGAACTTTTCTGAGTGCTTATAGTATTTCCTAGTAGAATATCTTAAACTCGATGGTTTACATATTCTACTAGCTATTTTGCCCGCAACTTTCCCCGCGACTTCGTCCGCGTGAATGTCTGTTATCGCGGATGCAGGTGAAGTCCCGGATCAAAAAGTCGAAAAGCCTATGTCCTTCCCCAGGACTCAAGCTTCATGTCAAACATTGAAATCGGTTCAGCCGTTTCATCGCGAAAGCGTAACGAGTTACTTTTGCATTTATAATATTAGTATGGATATCAATAAGGATAAGGAATCTTTTAAATTCTACACTTTTAGGAATACTACTATGAATACTGCGCAAAAAACAAAATTATTAATTTGGAATTGCCCGGCAACTTCTATTACAATGATCCTCCCAAAATCATCGCAACTAAAAAATGGCTTCGTTTATCTCACGCCTAACCAAAGAATGCAAGCCAAATCTCAATCTTCTGTTTTTTTTTTTCATTAAGAGGTTAACGTACGAAAACTCATTTTATTTTCGCTCCATAACTTTCAAGAGCAGACGATGCATAATTGTTATCATTAAACATAATCATTGCTGTGATCTGAATTATATCGTCTAGCTCGCCGCAATTTATGTCATTTCCTCTCTGCAGTAGCACAAGCTTTATGCGTGCTATTTTTGTAATGATTCGTGTTGGAAGGATGCAGCTATAATGACTTTTAACCTAAACGTGAAGGTTTATGTTCGAAATAGAAAATGATGAATGTGAAAATGTCACTTTTTTTTTAGGGTTCCGTACCTCAAAAGAAAAAAACGGAAACCTTATAAGATCAGTTTGTTGTCCGTCTGTCTGTCAAGACCCTTTATCTCAGCAACGCGTGGAGGTATCGAATTGAAATTACCAGTGTAGCCTCCAGCCGTTTTATTCCTCCCCTAAGAATGGGTAAATGAATAAAAACGAGTGTGTACCATTATAGATGAAACATTTATTACACTAACAGTCGGAGGCACACAAAATTTGTAGGGTCGTGGGTTACAGGCGTCTATTGTCACCTCTGCAGGGACAGGTACTTCCCGTATAGTCGAGAAGAAATTCCCGGAGACGGAAGCTGGCTGATGCTCGGGAAGGCGGTGCGGTGTACGGCGAGAATAAACGATGAACTGACGGTGCGGCCGTCGTTTCGACAGGGACCTCGGGTCCGCAGTTCCCCAAAGCGGGTCGAAGTTGCGGTAGAATTCGTACCCTGGAATTCCCGTCGTAGCACCCTAGTTCGGGATTAACACGACACTTATTTGCACTTTTAATTTGTGATTATAATTATGACCACCGTAAATAAAATAATAATGGCCAACGCTCGTGTCTGCTAGTGCGCTTGACGCGGCGTTAGAACCAACGTGCAGTCTCACGTCAACCTAGAAGCGACTGACCCCATATACTCACGTCTACGGTCCCTTGAAGCTGTGAAAAAATCAAACTTCTAAGTTATCGTGAAAAAAAGATACGGCCGTTTAAGCCGCAAAAAACGTATATTTCGACACTCTCAAGGGAATCAAAATTTATAGGGTACTTCCCGTTGTCCTAAAACTATGAAATTTGGCAAGTAATATCGTCTTATACATTTTTTAAATAAATCATATAAAATATAGTCTTTATTCGAAGTACGTAATCAATCATCGAGATATTCGCGGTCATAATTGTATGGGTGACCAAATCACGGAATTTGAACGGCACCCTCGGTGAGCGAGTCCGTCTCGCACTTGTCCGGTTTTTTTTATTCATTTATTTTGCCTGATTTAAAGCAACTTAAAGTCAAAAGAGGTTTAGTCATCAAAGAGTGAAGTCGGGCTGTTGATGATGATGGAAGGAGGGCATAGGTACCTACGTAAATGAACACTGACAATTGCTCACATTAATCCTACAATCCTACATAATAATAACAAACACCTGAATACTACATACATCTATTTGAAATTACACACTAAAATCCGATGCCGCGAATCAACATAGCGGAACAAAAATATTCCTTTTATTTCCACCGGCAACGACGATTAAAATAAAATAAAAGCGTTTCCATACATTGAGGATATTTGCTATGTGGTCTCGATGAAGAATAGACTTAGTATTTGATCTGTGGAACTCCAAGCAAAAGGAGTGGCTGAAAGAACTTATGTTCATACCATATATAATAGTAGTATAATAGTAGTATATTCTGAGAAGTAGTTTGAAAAGACTGAAATAAAAGAAAGCAATTACTATACCATCACATTTTTTTTGCCAAATGTTCCAATTACACAAATATACCAAACTTTAGAGCGGATAATAGAGGCCTTTTGACTGCTCTTCGTTAGTTTCTGGATAGCACTTTACATGCCTAAATAGCAAAGTGTTTCCCAAAAAACATTCACCACTCGTTTCATTAAAAAAACTGATGAAAAAACATGTTAACACCAATATAAAAGTCCCATTTACAGTTAAATTGAAGAATGATTGATTTGTGTATGTAGTTGCGTTGAGTTGAGTGTGATTAAAAACTTTCACTAACGCCATCGATTATTACCTACAGCGAAGCTTATGGGACGTCTAACTGTTGATAAGCATAAACCAGTATAACCTGACATCTCATATTGGCACTGCTAGCAACGTTAATGTAAAAACTACATCAGTACAATTACGTTCAGTTCCAATTTTGCCGTTTCAAGTTAAAACGGTCACAGAGTAAATGTGATTTTAATTAGCCAGCCAGTATGTCAAAGTTGAAGGTACCTACTTGTTATACAATTTCGAATACGACTTCAAAAAGTTATGGTAGCAATTGCTGTTATGAAATAAGAACAGTGAGTCATTGTAAAAGTCAAATGCTATTTACTACGTGTATTTATCGTTTACAAAAATTTGTTGGCGTATTATCTATGTAGGTAAATGATTCACACGACGTATGAATCAGAAAGAATTTGAATATCCAAATGTTATTATCTTTTTTAATAGAGCATTATTGATTAAACGATTACATGCCTTTAAAATCATCATAGCTTTGGTTAACACACTGTGTTAATAAGTCTATTTTTATGGACAAGTTTTAAATTAAGCATAGTCTAAAGGTTAAATCTAAGGTCATGGGTGGAAAAGAAACAACATTAAAATATTTTATTTCTATTTCAACCGTGCCCTACCTTTTACGCCATTTAACCTTTCAAAGCAATGAAGGTTGATAAACTGCCATGACTAAAAATGCTTATTCTGTGGTCACAGTGATCTTTCATCTTAGCAACATGCACAAGTGGGTATAAAAACGATTTCACGTACTCTCAGCACACGATTCGATAATTCCGTGTGACGTAGGTACGTAAATTCTTTCGCGAAAGTCTGTGTAAAATTAATAATGCTATAACTAGCGTAGCGAGTAGGTATTATGTTCGGATATTATATTAAACAGGTATTTTCACAAGAAAGTACCGAAAGACCAATTTCATAAAGCTTCCTTGTTTATTTGGTCCTTTGAATTTTTCTTTTACACAATGTGTTCTTTAATATTTTTTGAAAAGGTTGCTCCACACTAGGATTTTCTCCTATATCGTGGGTGTGTTTACAGACATATAAACTCACATACATCATCGTAATTGGAACATTGACATTTTTTTATCCAATTATTGTTTGATTGACTCCAATGAACAATGTGTAGCATTTCAGTATTTTTCATGAACCGATAATTTGGCTTAGTAACAGTTTTCAGCCATGCATATTGCTATATGACTTTTAGAACTTTCCAGAATTCGGCTATCGATCAAGGCGCCTAGATAACATATTAAATTATCAATAAGTATATACTTCCACTTTTTGTTTTTGTATTATAAGTACATAAGCTTATCAAATCTTATACCTACGTAAGAAATTAAATCAAGGGGATTATTACAATTCTGCATTATCTTTCAAGTAGGTATAATAAAAGTAATTAAGTAGGTTAAGTAGGCCGCTTCTAATCATAGAAAATTTTCTTTTCAACCGACTTCAAAAAAGGAGGAGGTTATCAATTCGTCTGTATTTTTTTTTTTTTTTTTTTTTTTATGTTTGTTACTTGATTTCTCGGGACTGGGTGAACCGATTTTGATGATTCTTTTTTTATTTGGAAGCTAGTGCTTCCCGTGTGGTCCCATTTTAATTTGGTCCAGTTCTGACCATGGCATCCATGAGAAAACCGTATAAGTCTTAAATTTGCATTAAGTATGTGCGCGATTTGTTACGCGATTTCTCAGGCAAACGTAAACCGATTTTGAAAATTCTTTTTTTTATAGATAGGGTATGCTTCAGGGCAGCTTCAGGCTGAATCAATTTCGATAAAATTTATGTGGGTCCACCCCACATAAATTTTATCGAAATTGATTCAGCACTTTTTGAAAAATCAACAAATACCCAAAAATGTTACATAGACGACATTTTAGTTTCATCAATCTTTGTAGTAGTTAACTTTCAATCTCTTCTTAATAGATTTGAATGAGAAGGAGGTACTAAAAAGCGGAAAATAAAAAGCTTTTTACAAAAAAGACAACCGCCTTCAAAAAGTGAAAAATAACTTTAGCACAGAACACACATTGACTTTAGTTTCGGAAGTCGGTGGCAATACAAAACAACAAACAGAACAAAGCCACTGAATTTCGAAACTAAAGTCAATGTGTGTTCTGTGCTAAAGTTATTTTTCACTTTTTGAAGGCGGTTGTCTTTTTTGTAAAAAGCTTTTTTAATTTTACCTTACCTACTGTAATAAAGATAGTTTGTGTAAAATGCTAGCATTTACGTAAATTGCTACCATTTTACGTTTATCTAGAATTGTGGTATTTTTCTGTGGCCTTTTTCAAGGTTTTTTTGTTTTCAAAGTTCAAGTAATTATACCTACGGTTCGATAGGAAGAATTTCAGTTTTTCTAGCATTTTATCAAGTAAGTATACTTAAGTATTTAACTTTTCCTCTGAAGTTTTTTTTTACAATCTGACGCTTTAGATATAATGCAAAGAGAGTAATAATGAAGCAACGTAAATGCTCAATTGATAATGAGCTCAGATATCATGTCTGAGATAACACTTTCCTTTGTCATTTCTCTAACCCACCAAGTCAAGAGTTGCTTGAAGATAAAGCAGAACATCGCCTAGCATTTTTCCAACTATACTGTAGTTGGTCGGCTTCCAGTCTAACCGGATGCAGTTTTACTCGGAACGACTGCCTCTTTGACCTCCACAATCCAGTTACTGGGGAACACAATATCCCTACGTAAGACTGGTTGTCAGTTTCTGGTTTCTGACTACCCATACCGACTGTCAAAGATCTACGAATGACAGCCAACGGCTTTGCTTGAATACAAAGCACAAAATTAGTTAAAAACTAAATCAAAATTCATTAATACGGTTGGACGCTACGATGACACAAATCTATACAAAAATTAATACCCGTCGGTTTTTAACGGCGGTTAATAAAATAATAACAAGGGAAACAGTCGCCAAACCGGCGCCTATCAAATAATGAACAATGTAATCAACCAAACAAAAGTAAAATAAATTCTTCTTTAATGTTAATCACATTTATAAAAACCATTTTATCTTGACACCTCACAGCGGCGCTGCATTCGAAGCCAAAATGTCAAACGTAACTATAAAATCCGTCATTTAACTTCAGTTCCCTATTCCACTGCGTGCCAAATTAAACTGGACGCGTTTATTTATCGACATTTTCTAAGCAGGTTGTGCCAAAAGGGGTTGTTCACCTCTCCGTCTATTGAACTATACAGTGTAAAGGCCCGATTCAAGGCTACAGCGTATGTTGTGTGCTAATAACTATGCTAGATTATTCCCCCATAAGGATTTATAGGTATAATGATGCCCTTATAGGTTAGTAACGATGTTTCAACGTTTGGACTATTATTATACTTTAAACTAGCTGATGCCCGCGACTTAGTCCGCGTGATTGGCGATTATCAGAGGGATTTTCATTTTTACACATTTTTTCTCTAAAATACATATAAGCCTATGTTACCGCGAACTGCCAGTGAAAGTCCCGTCAAAATCGGTCCAGCCGTTTAAGAGATTAGCCGGAACAAACAGATACATCGGGAGACAGACAAACATTATAAAAAAAGTTTTTTTTTATATAAGTACCGTATATACTTTCATATGCATTTAGTGAAACCTGTTATTTTGACATTACAAACCTACTTACTTGCCCTGTCTTCTACTTAAAAAATATATTTTTCCCTCTAAGTATTTTTCTTTACGACCTAGATACCCAGATACCTACTGTTACATCGGTAATGAATAATAAAACACAAGTTAGTGATAAGTGTGGTCTTCATAACATAAACAATTTGATAGTGCCGGTTACTTACTTCATTCGGGAAAACCGATTTCAATGAAAATTACTTTTAATTAAGTCGTTATTGTAAAGTAACCTATCAGTCTAATAAATAGATACGATAAATGTTACATTAATCAACCGGAAAATTGGAATTCAAGTTGATAATACGAATAATTACAGCAAGCAAATTGCAACCTTGAAGCATTTCTCATAATCTATGATAATCAACTTATCTTTATGTGACAAGAAGGCTCGTTTTAATTATCAAATAAAATAAAAACAATGGCGAGCCACAGATTATAGAACATTTTTCCTCCGTGTTTCCCCACGGCCGATCCTTGTGAAGGCTGATCAGTTAAAGCCAGAGATGACGATCTTGTGACTCATACGCAAATCCGGGACACGATTTCTAATAAAAGGATTTTGTATCTACGTCAAATTAAAGGGGGAGCCTGATCTTTCTGATGTGAGAATATTAAGAGGAAACACAAGGGCCGTTTTTCCATACAAACTTAGTCCCCTGTTTCCTCCCTGGATAATGCCAGTAGATCAATTTTTTTTCTTAAATATCCATGGCTACTATTGGCATGTCCCTATGTTTTCCTTTTTCTCATAAATTTATTATTAAAAGAGATATGAATATTCAAAAACCTAAAAAATTGGCATGATTTTCCGCTGTGTTCAAACATTCAGAAAACAAATTTGACTTGATTATATAAAAAATAGAAAAGATAGGAACACGGCAAAAGCCTTTCTTTATTTTTTATTGAAAAAAGCAGTTAAATCGATTATGTTTTGGAGAAGAAATCAGGGGACTACGAATTATTGATTTTGTGTACTTTTAATAGGTATTTTCGGTCAACGCTGCAGTTGTCTCTATCGCGCTCTGCGGTTCGTGTTCGGGCATCGCGCGACAACAATAGATTTTACAAATACCTAATTTTCAATTCTCTACCCCGTGGTATTTCCTCTTAAAAGATGAAATAGACATAGTTAGCACCCACCCACTTTAACCCGAGGGTGTCGTAAAAGGCAACTAAGGGAACATCCAGAAGTCGGGCAGCAGCGGCTTCCGTGTACTTAACAACTTCACTGCGATCCGTAAGACGCCTGCCAAGCGTGGGGATTATGGCAACCCGAGCCCCATATGGGGAGGCCTTTTTTCAACAGTCTTCCAGCTCATGATGTGTAATATTGTAATTTTGTCATGTATAAGTAAATGAAAACTAAGTATTTATGAGAGAAGTACTTATCTATAGATTATTTATTTTAGTCAGATTTATTAATACTTAATTATTTATTAGTTATCATGCTCGTTTGGGGGCGATAGATAAATTAAAAACTATTAATATTAAGAAGACTGGATATTGATAACAACCCGATAAAACTAAAAAACTTTAGTGTTTATTTTACGTTGAAACTTCAAAACATGAAGATTAGTGTGAATTTGACATTGAACTTGCTTTATTCTTGAAACACATTTGAAAACATACCGTAAATGACGTCAATAGACACATGTCTTATTGTTTATATTCAATAGTTAAATCAAAGTATATACAATGGATAATTTTGTAATCGATGGTACTTAATGCAAATATAAGATTGTGCAAACATTCGCCTAATTTGGAAAAATACTAAATCGATTATTTTAAAAATGTGCAAATAAGGCTAATATTTCCAGAAATACGCCAAGTGAAGTGCCAGCATTAAACTTATAATATGCCTAGTTTTCGTCCACAACCGAGTGAATGAATATCGAACTGTTGCATTTATTTATCCGTTGTTTTCTTTATTAATCTCTGTAGCAACACGAAATATCGTGTAATTTATAATCAGACTTTGTCACTTTCCAATCTGTGAAATATGAAACTAGATTAAACGAAATATTGCTTTGAAAATCTTGTGTTATTTTTTTTTAAACCAATGAATGGCATCTCTTTATTAGTTGCACCAAAGTTAATACTGCTGTCAAAATGGATGTGAAACAACGCAATAGTATTTTGAGAGATAAAGCTATTTTCATTCTACAAGAGCTTTAAATATAATCCTTATTCGACCGAATAAAAAAAACAAGGATTCGTTTTTTAAATACAAATACCAGAACCCAAACGAGGAAAACCTACTTTTTATGCTAAAATTCTTACAAGAATATTTCGTAGAAGTGCAAAATGTCTTTAGTTAGTACTTATTTATGCACTAATGTTTTTATTATGCATAGGTACATATACTGGCACTGTGCATCGTATTCTCACGTATTTTGCATTCATTAAGCTTGCAGCCTTTTTTCTTACAGATTGTAATCATATTTCAGGACTCACGAAGTCAAAATACAATATAGCCATTTTTTAAGGTCATTGTTTCGCCAACGGCGGCCGAGCCGAAACGGCACAGCTGATATTGAGTCGTCACCGCTAGACATCTCCAATTCTAGAAGCCTGGTAGTTGCGTTACGTCATCATAAACACAAATCTTTAATGTATCATGTGCCCTATTAATCATAAGTAAATCAAACTGTACGATTAACTCACTTTTGATTAATTTGTTTACCTAAAAGATCCCTTCCCCCTTTTTATCACGTAATTTTACACGTCAGCATTATACCTGCTCAAAAATTAAAATTAAATTAAATGAAACCGCTATTGTGTATCCTAATCCTTTGGTTAGAATTAACATGAAGTTATTTAATATTCGCAGTACCTACCTAAGATATGAAATATCTTGTCTCTAAATGATGGGTATTAATTCCAACTTTAAACGTTTAATTTAGTAGAAGTTAATGCTATTAACTTTATGGGCTCTTGTGAATTTTAAGGACCAAATCAAGAATTAGTAATAGTAGGTGGTAGCAGTGAGGTAGAAAGTTTGAACGTTAAATATAAAGGTTTACCTGTTTCCGACCACTTTCGTACCAATTTCGATTCCAAGGACCACGAAGTTAAACCGATTTTTGTTTTTATTTTATCTTAGTCCCATTTATCACTACCGACTAGCTTCATAGGTGAAGAAGTTTTCAAGATTTCGGGCTTAGTCTGTAAGTTACCTTTCGTCTTCGCTAGTATACGATTTTACCCATTATTTTCAATGCAATATATTTTGTTATCAATTTTTCATTTTTTGGAATAGTAGTAGCAGTATCGCCCTGCAATATATATTTATTGTTAAAAAAATATAAGGTAGTGAAGGTCACATTGACAACTTAAAAGTTTAAAATCAGAAGTAGTTTCAAACATCATTAAGTACAACATAACTTACGGTAATCTAAATCCTCAAAGACTAAGTTGTCCGTAGTTATAAGTCGTTTCGATTCATTGAGCATCTTTTTGTAAGTTTTGTTTTGCGAATACAGAACATATTTTAAACAGCTCGAGTCAGATTGTACCAGCCCGCATCACAAGTAACCCCTATCATGTAAATTAATACCTACTTACTGAATACTTTATGACGTGTTTCGCAAAATTGCTATCAGAATCAGGCCATGCAGCATTTATTATGTAATACACCGAGAATATAGACTTACTCGGATTTCCCATGTACTTCTACGTGTGGTAAAATCCTTTTGATTTTTCCTTCTGTTTTTTTTTTTCATAAATATATCTGTCTAATCGCAGGTGTTTATAAATTATTCATTGCTTCGTGAACCTCGTGACATAATTGTTATCGGAGTATTGATACTGAGTTTTTATTTAAGTAGGTATGTATGTAGTATTTATTATTAATGATTAGCTGCTATAATATTAATTTGTTTTGTGATATTGGTTCCTATGTCTGTCATTAAGGGATTCTCTATGAGCAAGAACATAAATGATGTCTTGTTTAAAGTATTTCAAATTATAAACTTAATTAAAATATTATAAACACTGTGCTGCACCAGACTTATCTGAAAAAATGCAAAATACCAGTTCCGCGATAACGCTGGCTGGTACAACCAACAATAATTTCCAGGAACAATGATTAGCTGCGCGTGAGCATCGATCGTGAACCGCATGATTACTAAGAATGGTATTATCTGGGCAAATCCATATTGCTCTTATAGCCTATAATATAATTTAATGTTATGTTTTATCTATCATACTACAAGTTCGTGATCGCTACTTTGTTTTATTTCATTTGGATCTTGATAGAATTAGTTTTAGTTTTTATATAGATGTTTAAATACTGCATTTGTTTGCAGATATAACTTCAGCCTAGGCAGGTACAAGTTTAGTTGCCAACTATCTAAAGGTCAAGGTTCTTAGGTTGGCTTACCATGAGGATAAACTCAGACTGTACCTGAGATGATAGAGATCTTTTGTATTATATTCATTATGAGGTAGAATGTTGGCCTTATCAGCACTTACTGTTTATGATTGTAGAAGCTAATAGAAAATCTCATCATAATTAGGTTTATTTCTGATAAAACGAGTCAACTAACACACGTCAAATAAATCTCTTTTTCTCTTCCATTGTAATTGTATGTATTTTGGATATCGCTGATTAATTTAAAATGTATTTCAAGCATAATTTTTTGCTCGTTTAGACTGAACTCCATTGTTAAACTAGATAACAGTGACAAATAGCACTAACTTCCTTAAGTGAGAATTATTTCGTGTATTTATTTATTTATTCATACGTTTATTTTGCATAAAAAGGCGCAGGACAAAACCCGCAGCCCATTATTCCGGCGCCTATGTCTACCGTATAATAACGTATTGTATATAATTTGTTATCAAGACACATTTTCCTCATAACAGCATATAGTTAATCATCATAACATGGCATAATTACTCAAACAAAACAACTCTGTTGCAAATTGCAAGATGATGTTTTGATTTTGTATCTCTTGGAGATAGCACAGGTAAATATTTTGATATGTAAAAACTGGTCCTATAAGATTGATTCTTAGGGACAAAGGACCAAATTCTAAATTGGTATATTCTTTATTCAAATATAATTTTAATATTTTTTCTTTTTTTGTATCTAAATTAAACGAGTACCTGTAAGTATCGGTGGAGCAAAATATCGTGAGGATACTTGCGACTTTTATAGAATGAAAGTCTGTAAACGTCAATCCGCCTTAAACAAATGTGGTGATCAACGCTCATGCATTGCCTCTGTATGAGAAGAAGGCTTTGCACTGTAGTGGGACTACAAAATGGCTGGTATTATTATTTACCAGTATGAATGTTTGATTTTTTCTGTATTATGGATCCCGCAAATGTTATTAATTATGTATCTGGAAGTCGATATTCTAATTAAGTTTTAATGTAGGTAAAACCCTATCATTGGTGATGTTTCGTAATTTGTCAGTGGGTTTCCCTTTCCCAGCACGTGTTTAATGTGCATGCAATGACTTGCGATTAGATATTAATAACACAATTAGCCTGAAAGGTCGTCCTATCTGTGTGTGGGCAAACAAATGGGACTTTGAATGCGACCTAATCAAGCGGCTTAGTTATCTAATGTGCATACATTGTGATTTGTGTTTATGTTGCAGATGCTGTGTTATGCGATAAATTGGAAAGATAATGGACAGATATGATTGACGCAATTTGGCTAACACACTGGGGTAACTGTCTAGGTTCCTCGTCCAAGTTCTATCAGGAAGAGTACCCACTTGAATCACAGTTTTTATTTACCCCTGATTTTACGATAAAGGTAGGAATGCCTGAATTATCAAAAACTTTTTTCAAATATATTCTTCGTTGGAGAAACCGAGGGTTGTTAAGGAATTTATCTGATGCATGATCAAACCCAGGTTCAAACCATGGTTTGATTTTTAATAGCATAGATCATTAAATCATTAACAGAGATGCAGCACTAGTCTGGATATGGTAATGTAATAACGTATAGGTAGTGTAATTATCTCTTAAGTCTTTCAGTATACTAAGCGTTAGTTTTTCTCAAAAATTCTTTACCTTATTATCATAATAATAATAATGGAACTTAAAAATTGACTACACAAAGAGCTATGTTTTAAATTCGATAGAATCCTGATAAGTAATGGACTGTAACTAACTGAAGCTCCAAGTAAGGACTGTCAATCGAAGTTAAAATACTTGTCCCCTGTGCCTTGTGCTAGTTGTTCAATGTCGCCCTTCAAAGCAGGAAGGTTAGTGCTCAAGCAATATGTACTTAATGAACCTAGTTTCTACCACTTTCTTGATTAAAGTGCATGTTTAACGTGCTTTGATAGCATTATCAAATGAAACAGTGAGCGGGATTGTTCATTTTGCTTCAATCTCAATCTTAAAGTACAGTACAATCTAAAGAAATACTATATTTCCATTATAATACATGGTGTTTAAATTATTTAAAAATAAAATTAAATATTTTATAAACTTTTGGTCCTTGGTGGCATGGCAATTCGTATGAGAATCGGACCATGATGAGCGAACGGCGTATAGTTATTTTAGGGTCTTTACACCTTTCAATGATGACAGTTTTGAGTGATACATGAGAGTACGTAATTATACACTTTATTGATTGATGATGAAATAAATTGAATGAAAATGAGTGCACGCGATTTGAATGATATTCGTGTACTTAAGTATAGACCACTCGTGGCAAGTAAAGTTCTGACACAATAAGGGCAAATTTGTTCGTGCTTACACTGTACCGTTACTTAGGACACCAATCATATTGTTAGTTGTGTTGTGATCTTATAATAATCAACCAGCCTATAATTGTCCCACTGTAGGGCAAAGGCCTCTTCTCATTCAGAGAAGGCACGAGCATTAATCACCACGCTTGCTCAAAGCGGATTGGTGATTTCAGACTTATATTAATTACTACTACCAAACACTTGCGAACTCATAAATAGAACCACCTTGCATTTTTTTATATCTAAAGTTACAAAATAATCGTGAAATCCAATTTCAAACGAAGATGACATTAAAATTATAGGCTGTATATGAGAGATGTGGCTTCGGAACTCCATTTTTTTTGTCTTGGGATCTGACCGATGGTAATCCACTGTGGCTCAATTTAAGAGTTCGGGAGAGAGTCATCATCGTCATCATGTCAACCTTTAGACGTCCACAGCTGGGCATAGGTTACCCAAGGGGGGTCCAGCCGCATTCGCCATGCTTGGCCGATGCATGTTGGCGATCACGGCATGTGTTATGGTACTCAGAAGGACGCTCGTGCCCATCCTCTGGTCAATATCCCTCTGTCGCCTTCTACGACACCCACGAGTAGAAATGGAATGGGGCGGGAGAGTGTAACAGATTGTTATGTAAATTGAGTATATTTACGTAGTCATTCTGTGCAAATAGCAGGTAATGTTAACAGGAAATATTAAGGTTATTAAGACATGTTTTTAAATAGACATGAAAGTTCGTACAGGAAGCAATAATAATTGAGTCGTCAAGAAAGGTAAGATTTATTGTGATAATTGCGACAATTTTAACGTTTTCTCAGGTAACAAGTTTTGCCCTCAAAGTTCCGGTCCAGATTGATCTTGTTCGTTTTACCTGAATGATAAGAGAATGGATACGAAAGAAACAATTTTTGGTGCCCCTTAAGAATTCGATAAAACCTGAATACCCATCACCTAGCTTCAAAGGTCATCCTGCGAATATATTTATATTTTTAATACCCGAGAATAACTGTAGATAAAATTTACCAACTCGATTTTGTTGAATAGGTCCTTAGAAACCTATTAAAGTTTTACTGTGAATTTACATGTTTAAATAACCTAGAGCAAAGTAAAGAAGTTTTTGATTGATCAGCGAGCGTTAGAGTTTTCGAAAAGTCTAGGTACTTTAGTAAACTGAAAACTTATCCTTTTAGGTCATAACTTAGGCATGTTACCTATTTCCATTACGCTAGTACATAAGAGAATAGTATAATTTACTATAATTCCTCCATTCAATAATAAATGAGTACGTAATACCACTATTACCATTATCAAACTGTGCTATCGGTAACGTAAATAAATAATTACAATATAAATACCTAGGTTTATGTATTTTATTTTGTACCGCGGGTTTAATTACCTAATCAATTATTTAATCAGATTTCTCACTCTCTGACCTGTCCAGTTTTATTGCTAAACTATCTTTTGCTTCTTCCGCGTGAATTTTGGTTATCGCGGATGCAGACAATGCCGTGGATTAAAAAATAGCCTATGTCCTTCCCCAGGATTCAAGCTATCTTAATGCCAAATTTCATCAAAATCGGTTCCGCCGTTTCATCGTGAAAGCGTAACAGACAGTTACTTTCGCATTTATAATATTAGTATGGAAGTATGGATGTTTAAAAACATTTTTATTGTATTTACTCATCGATCACTTATTTACTGGATGTTTTAATTCGGGCTTTGTTATGCGTTTTGCTTTTATTTACTTTTTATACTTAGGCTTTTATTACCCTCATAAAATATCCATAGTATATTTATTATAATATTATTAACGCTATTCAACAGAATATTAACCTAATACAAGCCTTTTCACTAGGCTTTCGTGATCAGTCAAATTATGTATAATTAGTGTTGATTTAGTACGCCAACACAAGTTTCAAAAGAAAACATACCTATTATAATAATAGACCGAGTTTTACATTCAACAAGATAGCCACAAAATTTTTATATTATATAGGTACAGTCAACAGCAAAAGTAGATGATCAAAATCAGAAATTCAACACTAATTTATTAACACTAATTTATGTAATTTATTACTAGTTTATTTATTAAAAGTATGTGATTGTCACACACATACTTTTGAATCTCTTCGACGCTACACAGTTCTGACGCGAACTCCGTTCATTAGTATTGAATTTCTGATTTTGATCATCTACTTTTGCTGTTGACTGTACGAGTACTAACACGATTTGTAAAGTTACCTAATTGCCTAAACATAATAACTATAATAAGTATTTACTTAACTAGTCAAAACACAACGTTTGCTATTATTATTGCTAGCAAATTCATGTCAAATATATATTTTGTGCAAGCATAACACAAATGTCATATGGAACAATGACAATGTAATGTGTTACTTTTGTTGCAAATTAGTTGCAGAAAGGAAACAAACCACTTTCGTACGCTTCGAACGTCTTTTGATACTAAAAGTTGCTTGTGCGCATTCATTTCGGGGTTCATTAACCCGCCGCGTGACTACCAAACTATAGCTAGGTATTTACTTATGTAATGCCGTTGACATTAGGAATTCGCCAAGTATTTATTACGAATTTACACCTTTACTTTGTTAGGTTAGAGAGGCCACGTGTATATGAATTCAATGACTGGAAAATATGCGTGTTTTGGTCACCGCCCTTTACAAATCTTTTGGTCTTTAGGTACCTATCTACATTAATGTATTTCGGTCAAATGTAATTCATTGTTAGCAAGTATTGATGTCTACCCTTGCAAAATTTAGTACATGACATACAGTACGGTCAACGTAACTTGGCGCGTCTGAAGTTAGCCGGTTAGCTGCGCAGTAGACAATTTCGTTCCTAAAAGTTCAAACAGCTAACTTCAGACGCGCCAAGTTGCGTTGACCGTATTGTACGTCATCATAATCAGTATAGCCTTTTAATACTTACTTAATAATATTTTTGTGCTACCTACTAGGTAATGGGTAATTTGCAAAGTAGTACAGGTAGACAGATGAGGTCATTGTCCTACTTAGTTATGAAGATGAGTATCGCAAACAACTGGCCATATTTAACAAAGCAAGCATACTTAGTGATTTTAGAGGAATCTCGTTACCTACCTATTGGTACCCATGATAAAACTATAACGTATTGCAGGTATCGATTAAGGAAACTAGTCTTACTAACGCAATAAAATAAATACTGCTATACCTAAGCCACGCGTTAGATAATAATGGTAACTGAATCATAACATGTACCTAATAATTATTAATTTCCTTACTGACTTGTCCTTCGTCGCTTAGATTATAATATTTTCATTTAATAAAAGTTTAGAATATTTTATTTACTAAGTAGGTAAACTCATTTCTGTAAAATTGTACTTGTCCCATTGAACACAATATGTCATTTACTTAAGTACCTATCGATTTAAGGTGTTAAATAAACGAATAAATTACATAACGCTCGTTGAACGATGTAAACTTATTAAATTAAACTACGCATCTTTTGTTCTGACTTATCTGAATAAATTCTTTGTATAATGATCGTTAAATTATCTAATATAAAATTTCTAAAACCAATTAAACCTTCTCTTTCATAAACGACAACCGACTCGAAGGACCAAAATAAAAATATCTTTAATTATATTTTATGAACAATTTAATTAATTACAGACTTAATTATTGATGCAATAATGACGCCAGCAAAAGTTTTTGGCAGTTACCTACTATTTGTTTGTCACCTCGTATATCAATAAAAATGCGACGAGTTTAATTTCACTGATCAAAAATGTTATGTAGCTTATCCACATCAAATTATAAACGATATGTGACCATTGTGAAAGGCGCAATAAACATCGTATTCTTTATTACAGTAACTACCTTGGATGAACTTCCGACAAGAAATAAAACTGTTTACGATATTAATAATATAAAGAGAAAATAAAATTATCTGACGACCAGTGATTTGTAAAGAATGAAATAAATAAAACGCTCGTCAGTTTCTTACCTTCATTAACTAATTATCATTCATTAAGCAATTCAAATTGCAAAAAAACATGAGATTTCGAATTTTAATTACGCGGTAGCCTGCGAAATTCAGATTTTCTTCCTTTCCGTGGCGCATCCCCCTTAAATACGTCGACCAAATATTGATTGAAAATTAAAATGGCTTTGGAAAAGATGGTGTTTTTACATTTTTCTAGTATCCATTATCTCTTTTAAACTTAACATAACATCACGCCTATTATATACAAAGATATTTTCGCCGGTTTACGTTCAATGTATTACAGCCACATAGAGTTTATTTACTTATAAAATAGTACATAAAGTAAGATATAACCCCTTGTCATAGCACTCTGCCTTCGCCACTTACCTGAAATAAAAAAAAGAAAGGTCAAAACAGTCAAACACACAAGTAGTGGGAAATGAAAAGTAACAAAAATTTGCATAAAAACTGTTATCGGTGCGATATCGGCTTGTTTCCGCCACACTTCGGTAAACGTCTCGAATGGTTCGCGAACGAAAACATTCACCTACTCATTCTGTTACGTACAACTGTTTTTCTTTTGGTTTTACAGTATCTTCGGATTCATTTCTGTGGAATTTCGCTTATTGTGGTGCTTCTATTCTTTTAGTAAGCAAAAGTTTAGGAGTGCCTAGATCACCTATTATGAAGAAGTTTCTTCGAGAAAGTCCTATAAAGTAGGTAACTACTGTAGTCAATTTTTATTAATACCTAATTATAAAAATGGCGACACCTGACACGTTGAAATTAATGAGATCGTAATGGCAAATGGAAAGCGAAAGAGATGGCTATTAAAAATATTTATTTTCAGAACCTATTCCAATTATAATAGTCACAGATACTTCCTTAAGAGGAAATGGCTAGTGATTAAATGAATAATAATAAGTATCAACATTTATCCAAAATACTCAGGAACCAGAATCAGAGATAATCAGAAGGAGTAGTTGACTATATCAAAAGCATGTTAGTCAACACTTCAGCGGCTGACGGAGAAAGTAAATAATGTAATGTAATAAAGCTTCGAAAACAAATGGTAGGCAAACAAGTGACAAGTGACTTTTTCAATAAACACAGATAACTAGTTAATCAACTGTCACTCATCATTTACAACATCCTTTTTATCCTACAAAAAACCTGTCAAATTACTTGTTTTGGCGAATGTAACCTAATCCAACTGATTAGGGCCGGGTTGTAACATATGCTGGTCAAAAAGACACGTTGTTAAGCTATCGGGCTTGTGACATTTCATTCATAGGGTTAAAACTTGAAATGCCATATGATGCATATATCCGCTTGGGACAAATTGACCCGCGGTGTCGGATTCACTGGAACTGGTAATGAGCAGAGTTAGACATCCAATTACTGCCCTTTAAAATGTGCCATCATGTGTTTTCTGTAGTCTTTATATATTTTACTTATTTGAATATTTTATGCATTGGCTATTGAGTTATTTAAATTTTAAATACTTATTTAACATCTGTAAAGTAAATTATAATAAAACAATCCACTACTTCTTAGCTGAATTAATGTACTTATTAAGTGTTATCTTTTCGTGTTGCCAGGTTTGCACTACGGGTAACAACCCTGGTAACCATATTTTATGACATAGGACCTACCTTTCTTTTCCAGCATTAGATGGTAACAACGGCTAATATTGTATAGAACTATTTGTATGGGCTTAATAAATAGTGAAAATTTTGTAAAATATAGGCCTACTCACAATCATGTATCCCTGATTAGTGATTAGAAACCGATTTATCTTTCTTTTATAGTTATCCAAAATATTTCATAATCTTTGAGCTTAATTTTAACAACTTTAATCTTTATATAAGTACTTAAGTTCTTATCTATTGTTGTTTTTCTCGATGTGCATGTGACAAGATAGTGCATAAGAAATTGTTATTACGTTTATGTGACTTTCTGCAAATAATGAAATAATTTCTGATTTGATACTACTCACTATCAAATCAGCAAAGCAACAAAGCAAAAGCAACATCCTAAATTAAAGATAGCTAGGATATAACTTTTTCTTCTTCTTCTCTTCTTTCTTGGGGGTGACCTGTGCCCAGCAGTGGGCGTGTAAGGGTTGACATGATGATGATGAACTTCTAATTCGAATTACAGTTTGGGGATTCTAGAATGTTTCTAAAATCCCCCAACATTCAAAGATTATGTACCTAGTTTGTTTCACTGCCGTCAAACTTTCAAGTCGCGACAAAAACTGTTTAATTTGCGGTAATTTTAGGTATGCAATGACAAAATCGTTTGTTATTGTTAAAGTGCAGTCGTCGAACCTGCCATGTCGTAACCACAATTTGAAGTCGCAATGAAGCCACCGTTTTTGCCACAAAACGTAATTTAACACTTCTGCAGGCTAATCAAACCAGTAACACTAGACCCGTCTTGGAAATAAAACGGCTTCAATAGTACGGGTATTGTTGTCTGGTTGTCCAAAAGTGATTACGTTGTGCATTTCCGTAATAGCTGGTAATGCTAAATAATTATTTTATTATCTAGGTACCTACAAATGATATTTTAATAATGTTCATTGAGATTTTCATTATTAATTTAAAGAACATAGCCATTTAGTCTACGATAAAAACCGCAATTGAAACATTAAAAATAAATGTTATCATTAACTGATAAAATTTCATTGTAAAAATGTATGAATGTACCTACTGGTCTAAAATCAACGTAGACCGAAAGACTCTGTTTTAGCCAAAAAATAGACCATAGTACGGTAATAATGGCTAATTCTATCTAAATAACAAAATTAATATTCAAGGTTCAAAATAACTGTTTCTATAATCATCTTTTGGTGCTATCAAGAAATTTCAGACTACAAAATTAGTCCAAAACTAATTATGCACAGGGTAATTGTGCCCATAAAGTTTACGACTTATAAACGTATGTAAACGCTACACGAGCCGGCTTCCAGTACATTAAGACACGACTTTATTTAACGACTTCTTGAAAGTAATCTATTTTTATTGATACGCTTAGGCACGATGATTATTCTATGGGACTTGGTGTTAAGCCAATAAATGCATTTATATAAACTGGTAAATTTCCAAGGATTTGACAGTGTAAAAAAATTGGTCCTTTTACCCTCGCTCGATAATTGTATGATTTGGATAAATTTTTCAAGTTGCTATTAATATAAATCAAAGATTTCCTTTGAACATGATAGGTATGTTTAAGAAATTATTACTACTTACTACTTAGGTACCTATAGTTGCATAAATACTTAGCATGAAATAAGACTTTATAAGCTCATGGAACACTAATCAACCAAACGATTTTATAAAAAAAAAAACTTTCCACAAAAGTTTCTGATTTTTAAGTTTTTTGCATGCAGACCATGTTTAACACAATGATTGACGTCGATTTCCCGGAATGCCAGCACACAGGCTACAGGAAAAACATAAACAAACTCTATAAATAAGATGTTTAGCATATAAACACAGGTAAGCGATTAGTCATGCGCAAGCGACGGGGAAGCCCGTATCACCTTACAAAAATATTTGCAGTGTGTAATTATATCATATTAAGATTATAATAATTATAAACAAAAGCCTCACAGCGTGATAATTATGGAACGTGATACTTAAGTAGTAAAAGCCACCTCTTAATTCGAAGAAACGACCACAGATGACTAATTAAATTCGTCAACAATGAAATGACCACTTTCTTTATTTAAAATGTTTCTTTTTAAAGTGTCTACGAGTACTTCCTATTCTGTCTACGTCTGTTTCGTAAAAAGGACCAAAATTCATTAATAATTTGTAGCGAAAGACCAGTTTAATGAAATGTTTACTTGAAATTTCTTAATACTGGTCCTAATTCCTCGTTTTATTTTGCTAAATTCTTTAGTTGAGGATTGTAGATTTGTAGATACGTAGTTCTGAACGTTCGTAAAAAAAATTTAACTTAAATATGTGGTACCTACCTCCAAGTTAAGCAAGAAACAAAGTGTCTATCTAACTTGTTTCTTTTTTTTTGTTTAAACGCGCTATCTACGGTACTACTAAATTCATTCGCCAATTGGAAGGTAAGTTTTCCTTGAATGCTATAGGGTATTTTATCATCAAAACTTTAGGGATCCGTTAGAAAATTCACATGGTTGACGTCGCGGGCAGCGACTAGTGAATATTATAAACTTAGCTCTGCTGTAAGGTTAAGTACTATTATGCTTTCACTGAGAGTGGGTTTACTTACTAAAATGTGTAATCATTCAAGGGGATTGGATTTAAATGCACAACCTTTTGATACGAAAGCAACGCCTCAAACTTTAGAATATCAATTTATTATTTATTTACCTATTATTTATTTATTTATTTACAAAGTACCTCCGTATTTGCAACTTACTTGCATGGTGAAAGTTGCGCAATGCAGGTTGTGGATATTACTTCTGAACAGTAAAATAAATAAATTGTATATCCTACAATTATGTATAAACACGTATAGGTACTGAGGTATGGTAACCGGTTTACAGTTCTTTAATAGCGTAAAAAAACACAGAAAATAAATTGGCGAAAACAAGAACAAATTTAAGTTTAAAGATAAACACTAAGTGGTTTAGCTCCATGATAGGTACGCGTACCTATTATACATTATGAGGATAATATACTGAAGTAGCGTCCTGTAAATAATTTGAAATGCATAATGAGTAAGTAGATAGATTTTATCAATCAATACTTATATTGAAGGTGTCATCCATACTAATATTATAAATGCGAAAGTAACTCTGTCTGTAACGCTTTCACGAGGAAACAGCTGAACCGATTTTGATGAAATTTGGTATGCAGATAGATTAAACCCTGGGGAAGACAAATCGCGGGCAGAAGCTAGTTTTAGACTAAATGCAACTTGTCCAGACAGATTTCCAACTGTAACTACTAAGATATCGTAAACATGGCTTCAAAATCACAAATGAACTAAATAAACAGTTACATCTTCGGCATTTTAATCGCCAGTCATTTTTTCGGCGCAAAGTCTCGTCAGTCAGTGCACAGAGCACAAAATAAATAAAAACACGGGCCGGGAGTCGGCGCGAGCGCAGCTAACGGGACACAAGAATGCAGACCGGCACAGGTGGATCTAGCGACCTACGAGTTTCGGATCTGCAAATGTTCGATGAATTATTAATCTTCAAGATTGTTTGGCATGTTGAAATGGCGAGGCATCTGCGTTTATCTCGTACCGGACACGAAATAATAGGTAAATTAATTGATTGTTACAGTATTGTGTATAAATTATTGATTAGTAGTGTTGCCGTGATCAGAATTAAAAAAATAAGATTATTGGCCAAATTCTACTCTCTAGTCTCATCCTGTCTCTATCACCATAAACCTCTAACATCTTAAAATTGAGTAGCGTGTGAGTATTTGGTCATAACGTACGTAACTAATAGAAAATTAACCTTATAAGAAGTCCTAGTTTTTAATACTTACCTACCTAAGAAAGTAATTCAAATAAAATGGTTTATTTTAAAGTAGGTACTACAGTTAGATTTACCAGTTTCTAAAGCGTGGTATAAATATTTGTATTAGTTGGAGGTAAAATATTTATTGACAACACAAAATTAAATGCTTGCTCATGACTTAGATCTAGACTACAAGCAATTAGTAGACCGTAACAATAAAATTATTTAGGTAAACGCAACATTGAAATCTGGTTATTAAGCTGACTCAAGTAAATGCAAAGCAAACACTTATTATTACATATAATTTAGTTCAAATGTATTATTTAGTAAGTAGGTAGTGCCTAACATAATATGTAGCTATAAGTATGTATGTATCACCTTTTAATACGCTACGGGGCAAAAAATACGTAGATATTATGTATATGGTCCATGTTCACATAGTAGATGATTTTTTGAGTCCACTATCGCAAAAACCAGCAAACACTGGTCGAAAAATATTTACCTTGTCGTCACCAAATGCGTCAACATCTCTTTACTAGAACCTTCTTTATAAATACTACAACTGTTTTGGTCTGATATGGCAAATATTTGCAATAGAACGTATTGCGGTTTACAGTTTGCAGAAATTCCCACACAAGTGTCACAGGTATTGAAATTATTTGAAAAAGGAACAAAAGAGTTGGTATCTGCTGCATGACGTGTTTCCCAAAACAATAGGTGTATTCGCGTCGTTCAGTCAGGCTCTAACAGTAGCGGTGTACCTTCAGTTTGATAGTAGGGTATTTTACCAAAAAAATGTATAATTAGTCCGTCAGATAGATTTCCAAAAAATATTGGACACGTGTTTTTTCTATTTTCACATAAACAAAAAATGAAGACGATACAGTGCGTCGAAAACTCGTGTGACATCACTATGTCAGTATAGTTTAACTGGCGAAGTGACATCACCTATCCCCACTCATGATCTTTAATGCGTTTTATTTTGGTCAGTTTTTATTGATTTGATAAAACAAAAAATACGTAAGTACCTAGGTATTCAATATTTTTCGATAATGTAACTGACGGACCAATTAGATATTTTTGGTAAAATACTCTTGATATATTTATTTATAAGACTTCACTCTCCCTACTTATGTATTGTAAATAGTTCTATAGTTCTAACCAGCAGCTTGTTTATTTGGCAAACTCTATTACGTTCTAATGTTCCGTAAATTGCAGAAATAATGTCTACTTCCGTAAAGAATAAAAAAGGTAATTTTTTGGTTTTTTATTTTAATTGACAGCTAATCCTAAAGTATTCGTAACAAGTATATATTTTATCTGTTCTTGTCATTATAATACCGATAAAGTGAGTGAGTGGGAGTGTGAAAAAGGAGTTGATGGAGAAAGTAAAACCTTCAAGTTAAAATGACTGCTCACTTAGCCAAAGTTTAATATACAATAGTCCATTTAAATGTGAATATAAAACATTCATCAAAGAGTTCATAAACCTATCAATGAAGCAGCATTATCACATTTATCACTGTTAGAGACGGACACTATTAAAAAGGAAATCACTTTTATCACGTCTCACAATGTAGATCCATGGTTTGATTAATCGAATCGCCTCTGTATTCATTTAAATCGACTCTTATAATTTGAATACCGATTTTAATATTTACAAGCAAATCTCTCGACTGTGTCGAGTTTTTAACCCCCGACGTAAAAACGACGGGGTGTTATAAGTTTGACGTGTCTGTGTGTGTGTGTGTGTGTGTGTGTGTGTGTCTGTCTGTGGCATCGTAGCTCCCGAACGGATGAACCGATTTTGTTTTTGTTTTTTTTATTTGAAAGGTGAATTAGTCGGGAGTGTTCTTAGCCATGTTTGATGAAAATCGGTCCAAGATGGCCGCCGCTGCAAAATAGCTAATCACATATTTTTTCACAACTCCATCAATATGGGTATCAAATGAAAGGGCTTCACCAGTAGAATACTTTACACTATGATACATTTCAAGGCCAAGATGACCGGCACCACAAAATGGCGAATTATATATACCAAACGCATTCTCAGGGTGATATCTTTAATATAAAAAAAGATCCATGTGACGAAATACAACTTTAGACGTATCTACAACTTCTCAAAACCACACTAAATTACATTTAAAAACTTTCAAATAAAAATAAAATTAAAAATTTAAAAAACCCCCAACGCAAAACATAAAAGCAATTATTTAAAAAGTAAAAAATAATATCTTTTGTTGAGCCATCAAATGTTTGTTCGTTGAAATGGCGCTATAATGTCGCGGCGGGGGTACCCCGCTAAGTCGGCAATAGCTAAATAGGTAAAATAGCGAACTCATGGATTTGCAATGAGATTTGACTTACGGGGTGCCCCGCCGCGACTTTATAGCGCCATTTCAACGAACAAACATTTGATGGCTCAACAAAAGATATTATTTTTTACTTTTTAAATAATTGCTTTTATGTTTTGCGTTGGGGGTTTTTTAAATTTTTAATTTTATTTTTAAATGCTCAGGTTTATTGGAAATTCTTATGACATCATCACGTGTAAGACTTGTTGATAGGGTAATAATAACTTGATAAATTATTGTTATTGCCGACTCGAGATATACTGGGATGTCCCTCCAGTGAGTTATTTTTAGGACAAACCCGCCATAGTATTCCTCCCGATCACTGCAACTCTGAAGGCCAAAAATCAACAGTGACCATCACAAAAGTGCCGTGATATTGTAGCTCGATGAGTACCACAGAAACAATTCAACAATAAGTGGTTTCCAAAAATGTTTTATACTCATTGTAAATTTTAATAAAAATAGGTACCTAATAATCAGAAAAACGTTATGAATATATCCAGTAGAAATGCAAAAGACCAGGGCCTCAAGTCTGCTATTAGAATAGTGTCAGAATGGTAAAGAATTGATTTCATAATTGTTGATTTTGACAAGTTTGGTAATCTACTAATATAATGGCGTCATTATGAAAATCAATGAGACCATTCTGACACTATTGTGAAAGCAGACTTGAGGCCCAGTTTTCTTTTAATATTCTAATAGGTTTGCGTTTGACCGCAAGATTTTAAACTGACAATCACGTTACGTGATATGTTAAACTAGAACATTCTCTTAATAATTTAGTAAGTGAATATTTATAATTAACATTTATTTTTTGACTAAACTTTGAGAGTTTTGGACGCAGCGCATACGATTCTCTGGTCGCTCAAGGTCGCCAGCGTATATCGTCGCCTTAATGCGGCCTAAGGTGCAGCACGCTTGCCAAGGATGAACCGGTTCACTCGTGTCATGAAAATACCCAGATTATACTTATCGGGGAACAGAAAGCTTACGATTACTAGTCCAAGAAAAAGTTCTTCTGACATTTTATCGACTCCTTTATACTCCTAGTTAGTTCAAGGAAGATCACAATGGTATCCCATGCTCAGTTTTGCATTGGAGACTAACCAAAGTTACCAGGAATTGCCCGCTTCGTTGTTGATACTCAGAGTTCAAGAAAACGAAGTACTAATAAGTGGGTTCAAGGAATCGTTTGCAGCGGTTTCACGGAACATTTAATTTTAATAGTGACAATTTACAAGAATACTAGCTTTTTCTCGCGACTTCGTCCACGTGAATGTAGGTTTTTGAGGATGAATACAAAGCCGCAGATTTCCTTACTTGGAGCACACCCGCGACACTCCATAGAAATGAAACGATATAATTGCCTACACTAATACTAAAATAATAGTCTATACATACGTGCGTGAGTGTGCGTGTCTACGCGCCGCGCGAACAAAAACGCAATTTCCAGAGCTAGTCGTTCGACGCGGGGAGAGATGAGGAACGGTTTCAGAGGGAGGCGGAGCGTGTCGCTACTGTACGGTAGTACTAATACTTATACTGTGCTTGGAGTTTGAATTTAGTCTATTATACTAAAATGGACAAAAATCGGTTAAGCCGTGAAAACGTTACTAACAAACTTGTTTTCGTATTTATAATATTAATATGAATGCTGGAAGAGAACTGAGGAAATAAGTAACTGCGATGTATTTTACGATAGTACTCTTGGCTGCACATGCCCTGTCGTAATGTTCCTTAATTTCGAAGTGTTGACTAACGCCTGATTTGAATTTTTTTGACGACTGTGATTGGAATACAAGAAAGCTGAATTCAATTCAATCCGACTAAAAACTGAACAAAAAGCATTTTATAAAAAGAGACTGACGTTTTAGATTGACTGAAAGAGTTATCACTTCCTCATCTGTAATCAAGAATTTCCTAATAAACTATTAACCGACACTTAATTTGGTCCTTTTGTCCTACTATGAAGCATATGGTCCATACAATCACAAAAACAATTGAACCGCTAGCACAGAATACTTAATAGTACTACGTACAGAAGGGACACTCCCTTCCCCGCGCTACATCAGATACCGCACCGTCACCCCGCACTAGGAGGGGCTAACCGCCGACTCTTTAGCCAGGGCGCTCAAAATCGTAAGAATTGCAGCGCTGTAGGTACTGCTGACACAAACACACAATTTTGCGATTTATTTTGTTTTAAGTTTTATTTATTAGTTTTAATCTCGATGATTCATTTATTTTCCAAGTTTTCGTCGTTTTATAATAATACAATTAAAACTTCCGTAATAATAACGTATCAACATTACCAGCTATTAATATTGCTCTCTCTCTTTATTGTCTTAGTTATGTACTTATGTCCCTTTCTTTCACGTTCTATTCATTCTTTGAATTGAAAAGTAGTAGCCTACGCACTAACCTTGTCGCGTCGCCCCGTTGTAATTATTATTATTGTAATATTTTAATTAATTCTTAATTTTTATTTTTAATACTTTTGAACTTAACAATGTAGGTATGGACATGGACAGGTTCCGAAATAAATGAAAAAAAAAAATTGCGTTGCCGCGTAATGGTACGGGGCGATCGTGAATTCCATATTTTGTAATTTGGTAGGTAGGTACCTTAATTTACCATTATTGATGAATAAATAAACCTCTTTACATAATAAATATTATAATATTACGTTTATGTCATTACAAATCCGAGTATTCAAAATCAAATATCATTTATTTTATTTCTTTAAGAAATAAATAATTGAACGCTCGGACAAGGTCACTTCTGAATAATAATGCTCGAAACGTTCGGGTAGTTCCGTCGTCGTTCGGTTCACCCGACGCAAAGCGCTGCACATTTCGCGCCATTTTGTACGCCACGACATCCAACTGATTCAACCCTACTAAAATTCACGCACACATTTGCACGTGTACAGACGTCATTTGGTTTTGTAGTAGTAATAGGTAATTATTTTGCAAGTTTTGTATGAAGTGTCCGAGGTGTGCCGCTAGCAAGCATACACAGGACCGTCTAAGCCTGGTGGGCTGTTATGATATCCTACAGGTGGTCTATCAACCTGTCACTAGTAACAACATTTCTGACCTCCGACACCACACGTGCATTTAATAGTGCCAGAATGACAGTTCACTTAATGTTACCGTTAGTTCTTCTTACATCTCGGTCGTGTAAAATGTGATACGTTGTATTTTGACAAACATTTGGACAGTCGTACTTGACATTGAGTGAAGAAGATGTGTGAAATCGAGTTCTAATGTAGAAAATTTTGTTCACATTAGGATTCCTCTGCAGTTCGCTCGAAAAAGAAGAGTATAAAGATATGAATTTAATAAACTAATTAACTAATAAGAACATCTTCCGCAGTACTACACCAATAAAATTTGGATTGTATAAAGTTTTACTTTAAAGAACTTTGTTCATTGAATAATGTTACCTATAGCTTCAGAAATTAGAACTTAGTTCGCCCGTGGTTACCTGAGCAAACAAATCTTCATTGTGGTCGTAAACACAAGCATTACTTGCTAATATCTTGAGTAAATGTTTACCATTAAGCATCGGTAAAGTAGTAATCGATCTTCTGACAGACATGATTACTATTTATTATTTTGACTACTTCACCACTCTAAAATTAAATAGAGTGGCTGGTAGACCACTCGAAAATTAATTTCCAATTAAATATGTCTGATTTGTTCACAATCCTCATTTGCCAAAAAAAGTATTCGTATTAACCTATTTTAATAAGACAAAAAAACTCAATGGCGTGCACGGTGATCGCATTTTTGCGTTCATTGCTCCCTTGGTATAAAAGAGGCCTAACAAAGTCTTTACTAACTCATTAATGAATGCTAGCATGAGTAATGTCCGCTATTATGAGAAGATCACACATCGTTCTCATAGGTCGATCACACTACTCAGCTTATATTCGCTATCTTAGAAAGAATCTTACAGTCATTCGCTACACAAACAATTAAGTATTCAAAAGTTACCTTTTCCCACTTTGCTAAACAATGCTGATAAGTATGTATATTCTTTAAGGGAATTTAATTTATTACCTTAAATCAACTCACATAAAGTGTTTAATTACATACCTATATTTGTTTTATTATTGCCAAGGCAAATGGACCAAACCATTGATACATTCTACACACACATAGAAACTGTAACCTAACTAATTAAATTAATGACAAACCAGGTACATACTTACTCATGCAATAGCAGTTTGTACCTAATTATTTTAATTAATACCAGGTGATAATTGTCGTCTCTAAGGACGAAGATTTCTTTCCATCTAAGTATAAATATAGAAGAGTAGGAACTGAGTAAGTTATTTTTATACTTATCTAGCGACTCCCAGCTTGGTATGGCACAGGTACCTACAATTCACTAAACGTCACATTTTTATTGCAATTTTCATACAACCGATTTTTATGCTAGATTTTCTAAAAAAAATATTTTACTCAAACCTTGTACTGACAACAAACAATTCAACCAAATCGTTCCAACCGTTCTTTCAAACATGATTGTTATTTTTATATATATAGATTACAATTAAAATACAGTAGATACCTGCAACATCTTACGCAAGGACCATATTAAAATGATTGAAAGGCTACAATTTTGCACCAACGTAGTATGGTGTCCACTTAAAATGTCAGAGTAAGTCCTGTCAATAACAAGTTATGTAAATGAAGCCGTTCCATAAAATAAGGCGCGACCGATCAATGCTTTACATAATTTTCACAGGTACCTAATACATAACAGATTGGATACGGATTCGTTAGAATATTACTTATAGTAAATGAGCAGTTATAGTTCTGAAAGTAGATAGAGTAAGAAGGATTTATTTAAATACAGATGAATAAAAAAAAAGACATGAGGAAACCTTTTTTGTACTTATCTCTCTCGTGATTATCGTTTTAGAACTTAATTGAAAACTGAATTATAGTTTTAAAGAGATCTTTTTTTCTCTAAAATCGCGCAGTTTTTTTATAATGTTCTCCACCAACTCTCGTTTTGTTTTTTTTTTGTTTTTTTTTTTAAAAAAAACGTTGCCCCACACTAGGAATTACTCCTGTGTCATGGGTGCGTTTACAAACATATAAACTCACATACACAAACAGCCAGACCCGGAACAACTATCTGTAGGCCATACAAATATTTGTTCCGTGCGGGAATCGAACCCGCGACACGCAGCGCGGCAGTCGATAGCTCAACCACTGCGCCAACCGTGTCGTCAAATACTGACTGTCTGATTCTACAATATTTTGGTCTTGAAAGTTTGTATGACATTCCGCGCTGTTTAGGTAACCAATCACAATTGTAATGTTACAATAAGGGTTTAACTACAATATATACAAAACTCGTCAATGATTTTTTTTTATATTAGTATAGGTAGGTACTACGTAGACGCTTTCTAGAGAACGTGGTCCTTCGATCCATTGGAAAAGACCAGAGGGCCTAGTGTGAGTTTTTATTGGAACTCGATCGCGTTAACGTAAACTATCGCTAATGTCAATTTGTATGGAATAATTGTAGTTCCTATTGTTGCCATTAGACTGCGCTGTTCCAGTTTCAATACAAATTGGAGTTTACGTTAACGCGATCGAGTTCGAGTAAGAACTCACACTAGGCCCTCTGAGCAAGATATAGCTTACCTCGTTTTTATTACATTTAAACTAATATTCCAAGAGGTACTTAAAGTTTGTTTTTTAGAGTAGTCGCGGGCAGAAGCTAGTTACCTATTCTATGAAAGGCAAAAAAACGATTCTTGTTTGTATAGTCATGTCTTAGCATGAAACGTGAGAAAATAATAAACGATGGCGTAACTATGCCATAACATAAACATCGGCCAAACATTCTACTCGTAAACTGAAACTATAGCCATTTTATGCATAATAGATTGTCGCTTTCACCCAATAAAAAAATGCCAAAATGGCAACTATGCAGGTAAAGAAGCACTGATTCACCAACCTTATCTAACGTTTTCAGCGAACTATTGGTGCAACAATTTTCGACTGCATTTTAACGATGACTCGCTTTTCCCCGAAGAAATTTACCGAATCCAGGCCAAATAACTATATAACAATCTAAAATAAACTCTAACACCTAAACATTAGAAGTTAATTTAGAATGCAAGTTAGTGCAAAATACTAGTCTACAATAAGATCAAAACGTGCGCGACTAACAAAACTCTATTTTTTATAGAGGAGTTATTGACCTCTATATGTATGATTTTTTTGGCTTTAACACCGTTATTCCATGGCTTTTCTTATGTGCCAGCTTCTAACGCAGAGACAATTGCCCTCAATTTGTGTAAGAGGTGCAAATGGAATAGCTCTTTTTTGGTAAGATTTAATTTATTGTTAGGTAAATAAAGTAGTTTTGATCCAGGTCATTCCAGGGGCCAAAACTGCTATTTGTATAATTTTGTCATTCCAGACACGATCCCATTGTCATTTTGCTAAACGTTCGTAATCTGCTAAATTCTTAATGGTCGATCATTGGTCGCACAATGACGTTGTAATGGTAGATCACTGATCAAAGTAACTGTCAAACTTAGTAAGTAACAGTTGTCATTTTGTACGAGATTACCATTCTATATAATTTCTTTCAATGGCGTGTCAGTGGTTGACCATTGGAAATCGCCATTATATTAGTAGATTACCAAACTTGTCAAAATCAACAATTATGGAATCAATGATAGACCATTTTGACACTATTGTAATAGCAGACTTGAGAGTATAGATATTACAGCGTTATTACAAGAGAAGTGAAAAAAGTTATTGGACAAAAATAATTCACAAAATCAAAAGTAAGTCTCCATTTATACATTAGAGTAGCACATAATTGAACGATACAAAAGAATTCAGCTGCGATTTTATTTAATAGCCCATTCAAAAAAAAAATTTTTTCTCATAAAATATACCTATATGGACATGCACGTAAATTCTAACGGTATAAAAAAAAAACTGTCAAAACATGGTATATGATCTGCCATTTTGAGTATCAGTTTTCGATTGAAGTAAGGTTCCTATTCGTTGGTATCGCGTCGAAGCGCGAACTGATTTTTGGCAGCCATTTTGTGACACAAAGTGGCACATTTAATTTGTAGCTAAAGTACATCCACGTCAGCGTTTTTTTCTTATCATCATCATCATCATCATATCAACCTTTAGACGCCCACTGTTTGGCATAGGCCAAGGGGCCATGGGGTTCAGCCGTAATCGCCATGCTTGTGACCTATGCATGTTGGCGATCGCAGTAGGTATGGTACTCAGAAGAACGCTACTGCGCATCCTCTGGTCAATATCGCTCTGTCGCCTACTACGACACCCTCAGATAGAAATGGGGTGGTGCTATTCGCGGCCGGTGACACCACACGGCTTTTTACTAGTTTTTACCTACGATATACATAATATGTGCCTAAGTTACAAAATACTGAAAATATTATGCAGAATAATGAAAACGAAACTCGAAAACCCATTTTCCGTTAGCCCATTCACTAATTTCCTGTTTTTTTCCGATTTCACTGCATTATCATTAGACATAAAAATACATCATTTATGTAACACGTGAAGCGTGACTTTACTATGAATTCATATAAACACCGAGCTACGGACAACGAGACGTAATAATAAATACATTTCAGGTAAACTAACGGATCGTCGCCGGTACCGCTTGCCGGTCGAAAAGCGTGGCGTTCCATCTATCGTGGGAGAACGCTCTGCTTTATACTATGAAAGTACGGGCAGAAGTCACGTTTCAAACGGTTTTTAATACCTTGATCAATCTTCAAAGATGCCGCAAAAGTTTGCACGTCAGCAGACTTAGTATCTTTTAGAATCAACATTGAATATCATCCTACTACTATTTATTATATTCCTTTTATACACGCGAATGTTTGTGAGAATGAATGGATAGTTGTAACTATAGATGTCATCATCTACCTAATCCAACTTCGTTCAACCCAAGGAACACCTGCCACTAGGAAGTGATTTGCAGTGGCCTATATGGAAAGCACTCAATCAATAGACTGCGCACCCATGTAGGCCGCTGCAAACACAATCTAGTAAAATGGGGGATAATAGATCCCACCGACACCCAGTGTGAGTGCGGTGATCCTGACCAGACAATGGCCCACTTACTACAGTTCCCAAAGTCCCCCTATACCTGCACCTTAGAGGACATTAAAAACGCCACTAATGCTGCGATAAATGTGGCTACCTACTGGGCCCAAGTAGTCTAGCGTAAAGGAAAACCATCGATTCGAAAAGAAGAAGATCATCTATCTGCCCTAGTCCCCTGTTACTTGGGGTCGGCGCAACATGTTATCTTCTTCCATTCCGTCCTGTCAACTGTCATACTCATATGCTTTCACCGACTCCCTTTTCATTAATATCATTCTTCACACAGTCTATCCATCTTTTCTTTGTCCTTTCTCTTCTTCTCCATCCACCCACATTTATATTCATAATTCTTTTGGTCACATGCGTGTCGCTTTCATCGCTTCTCTTAACATGCCCCATACCAAGACAAACGATTCCCTTTCAACTGTTCTGTTACTGGCGTCACTTTCAAACTTCCTCTAATATATTCATTTTTCACCTTATCCATTATGCTCACTCCACACATCCATCTCAACATTCTCATCATTTCATCTCAGGATGTATGGATGGATATTTTTTACTCTTTCACGCTTAAATGGCTGAACATAATTAGCTGCAATTCGACACACATATTGATCTAGCTTAACACATAGGGCTTATACATCATTTTTATCCCGTTTTTGTGTTCCCGTAAAATAAAAATTATTGCTATAAAAACTTCGAGGAGAGAAGACAAAGACAGATTATACATACACATATTTCGTAGTTGTTTATGCCCTATATCCTGTTCTTTTCTGAAAGCGTAGTTTCTCGTAGCAAACCATATTGCTATTAGTAGCCTAAAATGTATTCAAAAATAAAATTCTCTACCGCAATTCATGACCATGCTTTTGTTCATTGCTTTTTACCAATGATAGACATACGCTTCAATAATACAAAGCAACTTTTAACTTTTTAACCATAGATCTAAAGCTCATGGACTTTTTCTTCAACATCTTTCCGTATGTTGTTTCGAACGGATCTTCTAAATTCATTTTACGTTGTGATAACTGTCCCAGACTTTTACTTACTTGCGCTTAGAAAGGCGAGATTGTAGCTCTTTACGATATATGCTCGTTTACGTTTGTATTTGTGTTTATAGCATACTCCGTATGAATGGATAAGTGAACGTAAAACCCCACGAGAGTGATCTGCGGTTCATAGTAGGAAGGAGAAATGCCTACTGTGTTTGTTACTTTTTCATTTTGTGCTTAGATTCGTCCCTGAACCAGTCTTTATTTTTGCAAAGAATATGAAAACAGCACAGTACGTTTATAGCCATATTTACATGAAAATGGATGGAATACCAAGTACAGAAAGCTAGCTAAAAATAAACTTAATTTAAATTTCTTTGTATGATAAGAGGCAAAGACAACGAACTTACAATGTTTTGAAAGAATGCAAATATTATTCATCTCATATCATACAAGAATTCTGCGTTAAGAGCTGTCCAAAGTTATACAACATTTATAATGCTAGACTACACCTGTTTGTATATGAATCAACCGCGACTATGCACACAAACAGTACAGCATTATTATAATGTAACATCATTTTGGTACCAGTCTACCCGGTAAACGTATTTCCGATTTGAAAATACCGGATAATCACGATTACGGTTTCCGGCGGGGACCACGGCCATACGCACGGCGCATAGTTTTCATCGTAAGTCTGACATTGATTGGAAGGAAAAAGGAAGAATATCGACGTTGATCGATGAAAACGTAATCGAAATATAAAATTGATGTCGAAAAATCGGTTTTATGAACAACTGTCGCGTTATGGAGTGCTGAGAATTTGTTTTTGACGTCCGTCAAAGGATGTCGGGCACCAATTTATATTCCTACTTACAAAAAAAAACGATAAATCTTAAGATACTGGTCGCCAGATCTGTATCGCAGAAAAAAAAATATCTGTCAATGAGAAAAATGTATTTGGACTTTTAAATTACAAAGCTGAGCCGAAGTTTTATTAAAATGCAGGATGCAATTTCAATATCGCCGGTGTCATATGTATTAGGTACATTATTTCTTTGTCTAACTAATCCTACGATACGAAAAACCATATAAACCCATATTATAGTATCGATAAACATCATAAATACAAACAATTTTATGACAATGGCGATATTTATAGCAGTTCCGTCCGGTGACTCGGTTTCGTCCCATATCACAAACGTTGGGTTCAGTTTTTTTTTTTTAAAAAGGAGGTTCTCAGTTAGACCCGTATGTATGTATGTAAGTATGTATGTTTGTCCGCGATTATCTTCCGTTTAGCTGAACCGATTTTGATGCGGTTTTCAAAAAAGTGTTCGTTTCATTCTGGAGAAGGTTTTAGTATACAACAAACAGAAATGTATTCAGGGTTTTTGGAAAAAGCAACAAAAACCGAGAAGACGTTTTCGTTTCTTCCATCTTTCCATCTTTGAAGGACTTTCAATCTCTGTTTTAACTGTGTTGCCGTTCCTTAATGGATTTGGGTGATAAGGAGGTCAAAAAAGTTTGTGTTATTAAATTCTCCCAAGTGACATCCAGTAGGTACCTGCCTACATATTGACTTCCTTCTTGTGATTGAAATTGAACATAGGTATGCTTATAAGTATTAGATTCTTCATTAATTTATGCTTATATTGTACCATTGTGGTGATCGCTGTGTGTAAGTTCGCGAAAGGCATGTAGCACTTTTATTTCACAACTGTTTTTCTTTTTATCGTTTTTAGGATTCCGTACCTTAGGAAAAAACGGAACCCTTGTAGGATCACTTTGTTGTCCGTCTGTCTGTCTGTCTGTCAATACCCTTTATCTCGGGAACGCGTGGAGGTATCGAGTTGAACTTAAAACCATATACTCAAGTCTACGGTCCCTTGATGCTGTAAAAAAATCAATCCTCTATGTTAACGTGAAAAAAGACACGGCCGTTTATGTCGCCAAAAAACGCATTTATAATATTAAGTAGATTAAAGTATGGATAGTAGGTATGGATTAGTGTAGAAGTATGGATATGTACCTACAAATATGTACGGAACCTTCGGTGGGCGAGTCCGACTCGCACTTGTCCGGTTTTTATGTTTTGCTGTTGGTGTAGTACAGACAGCGTCATTAACTGCTGACCCCCCTTCCGAAGAAATTCTAATGCGTGGGGGGTAAGCTGTCTGTACCAATAAATAAATATCACATTTAATAACATCCATATCCCTACACATTAAAACACAAAGTCTGCCGGTGTCTGGCAGTCTGTCTGTCCACAATAAACTCAAAAAGTCCTAAACAAATTTTTATGCGGTTTTCCCCAATAGACAAAGTGATTCATGAGGAAGGTTTAGGTGTACAATTTGTTATGGTTTTATGTAAATACGGTCGATAATACCCGTGCAAAACCGGGGCGCGTAAAATTCGCGAGCAAAATTCAGAAATTTAGGGTCGATTTACACCAAGACACCTCGCTTTCTCTTCAATACTGTGATGAAAATACCAATACCTACTTACATTAATTAGAACGCATCTCATGCACAAATGAACAGTATTCTCTTTGAGGCATGTATTGACAGTGCTACAGGCATGACTGCATGAGGCATGCGACTGCAGGTAATCAAGCAGCCATTACATTTAATTGCTAAATGTCGCTTCACTGGTTTTAATGCTGCAATTTGCTTAAAATACCAGTAAAACCGTTCATTTTACTGCCTAACAACAATAGAGTGCTTATTTCTATTTATACAATGACGTTTTGAATTATGCTCTATTAAATGTCACTTGTTTGATTTTGAGCTTGACATGAGAAGCAACACGCACTTGAAGTCGATCTATGTAAAATGTGCAATCCCGTATCACCAGACCAATCGATCGATCGTCGATCGACTGCATCGATCGATGGTAGAATCGTTTAGTCGACGTTGATCGATAGTTTCTACCAGACCAATCGATCGATTGTCGAGCGACGATCGATCGATGGAAGGATGGATTAGTCGACGTCGATCGAGCTGCTTGAATATTATTAGTAATGGATTATAGCCGGAGTTAATCGATCAACGTCGACCGATGCCATCGACTGGCAATCGATCAATTAGTTAGTCGACCGGTGTCCGTCGATCAGCAAAATCTACCACACCAATCGATCAACGTCGATCGATGTCGCCCGATGGCATCCATCGATGATCGATCGATTGGTGTAGTAACACCCTAACATCTTTGGGGCAACAATAAGATTGTGACTCTTCAGCTCTATAATATTACTAGCGACCTACCCCGGCTTCGCACGGGTGCAATGTAGATCAAACTAAGTACAAACCTTACTCTTGATTCACTCCACAGATATAGATAGACCCTAGATAACGCAAGTATCACGATCTATATGAAAATCAAGCGTGCCATTTTTGACTACAACAACCTTGTACCAACCTACAACAGTTATAAGGTCACAATGTTTTGTTTTTCTTAAATTTGGTATTACCAGGTATTACTGAGTGTATTAGATTAAAAATAATTGTTTTTTTAATTAATTACGCATAATATTAATCACAAAATGACTTACCGATGGAAGGAAACGTTTACTTTATTTGTTTACTTACGATTTTCGTATTTAAGCTAGGCACGAAACTAGGCACGCGAAGTAGTTGCTCTTGCGTTATCTAGGCCTATCTATATCTGTGATTCACTGTATCTATTGATGAAATCCGCATAAAAATTAATTGCGTAGTTTAAAAGATCTAAGCGTATAGAGAGACGCCGGGATGCGATTTTATTTAATACTATGTAGATAACTATACATTTTCTTTATCAAATAAATAAACACTGTTAATTTTAAAAATCCAGGCCAATTATCTAAAGGTGGCAACCGTATATTGATCGCAATATTTCATTACAAAATTATGAATTCACATCGCATAGGAATGCAGGCACTAAGTATAGTACGTTCCACGACTTTTTTGTCTTTGTCCTAAATGGAAACTTGTGAAAGAATGTTGGATACACTTTATTGCTGTAATACTAAAAGCATATAAAAGAAAAGGACAAAAGGTTGTTTTCATACGAAAGCGAGAACAGTCTCAGCAAAACTTAGTGTTATAGACTTACCAGCTGTTGTAACTATAATGCTACATAATCCCCGAGTAACAAAGGGTATATTTCATTATCAAAAGTTACGGATCCTTTAGATAATTCATTTCGCAAAGTGCTAGTGTTATATAAAGAGACTTTTAGAGTTATAATATGGGACCATTTCGGAATAAACCCATTTCGAACAAAAAAAAGAATTTTCTCTCTATATAATATGACGGAGTTATGCCCGAACGTACATAGAAAAACATACAAAGATCTGAATTGATAACCTCCTCCTTTTTGAAGTCGGTTTGAAACAGTTTAGCACAGAAGATTTTATATAACACTTTATTTTCCAAACAAAATACCGAAAATGAAAGTTTGTTTAAGTAATTATTCGATACAGCAGTATAAAAATGCGCGCAACAGAATAATCTGAAATGGGTTTTCTGTATTTTATTACACTATGGTTAATATCTCAAACCTACGGATGTGTAGTATACAAGAAAGTCAGTAAGCATGCTACTTATTAGGCTTCAACCGATCAACTAATAACTGAATGAATTGTAACATTCTGTCACATGCCTTTTTAAGTGTACTGGGACATACTTGTACCAATCATTTTACACGCAATTATTATTTTTGTACCAATATGGAATCCTGGCTACATGGTTGCAGCCATGTATGTAGGTCCACGTTTTAAGTTGAAATATTAATGTAGGTAATTGCCTAATTAATTAAATTACAATTTAATTTACAAATTTTAAAACCTAATACATCGATTGAAATCAAGGAATGTAGATACATATTATGCGATAGCTACAAGACTACCCCGTATTCTCAGATGTGCGCATATGCATTTCCTGCGCTCAAAAGAAAGAAATAAAGTTAAAGGTCGAGTGGAATAGCATTGTATTAGACTTTCACTAATCTTTTCTGAATTTTTCTCACAATAATCTCTATATTATAGGTTCGACAAAAAAACCAGCAGCAGTACAGGGTTGTTTAGTGACAACAACACTCATTTAACCGTCGTCGCGCCGCGTCGGGACGCGTTACGTACGCTCCAATAGGTGTCCTACTTCCCCTATTTGCTATATAAGCGTGGGTTCGTTGTGGGAAGTACTAGGGATGCATGTGTTATATGGAACAATTGTGCAGATTCAAAGGTCAGGATTATTATTGCGTTTGTCAGAAAATAAAACTGTTCACATCGTGTTGTGAGTAACACAGGCAATGTTTTGCAAGGATAAGGACGAATCATTCATGTTCCTTCCAGTCAATCAAAAAACAATGCTCAAAATTTGCAGTGTTTCTTTAAAATACTGACGCGTTAATTGGACCGCCATTGTTCTCACCCGAATTCCTTACAAAAAAAATACAAAAAAAACTTTCTTCATTGTTGCGAAGTAACTACTTAATAATATTTACCACTAAGTTAGGCTTTATCTGCACGAAGCCTTTTTGATGCTTTTAAAATTCTTACGAGAATCGCATGCTGTTTCCGTGCAGCTGATTATGCTTTAGAGATTCTATCACTATTCATTCTGCTAAAAAGTGTAATTATAGAACTTTTGTATATTATTACCGACATTGTATCGCCAACCAGAATGTTTTATTGTCCGCAAGTCAATTAGAAACGGGAACAATTAGAGCACCGTTCTATGGTTTCCCTTTTATGTTCCCTGTTCTATAGGTACCTAATAAGTACCTATAGAACGGGGAACCTAATATTGTTTCAAGTTTTTCTTAGGAAAGTTTTGAAAGCATTGTTATAATATTGGTTGTTATCACGTTTTGAATATTAAAGATAAATTAAATTGAGTTATTGTTGTTTAGGTAAAAATAAACTGGGTACCTATGAATGTTATTTACAATTTCTGCAAATGTTTAAAAACCTTAAATTGAAAATACTGTTAACAGATCCACCCGAGATTTATTTGTAGAAACGTCTATTCCGAACTATTTATCATGATATTATAAAATGATATATATCATCACATACCTACGTAACTTCAAACCTATAAAAGGATAACATTTCGACGACACGGTTGGCGCAGTGGCTGAGCGATCGACTGCTGCGCAGCGTGTTGCGGGTTCGATTCCCGCCCAGGGAAACATTGGTGTGATGAGCACTTGTGTTTGCTTTGTGTCTGGGTGTTGTTTATCTATATATGTATGTATTTACAACAAAAAAAAATGTATTTGTGTATGTATATCAGCTGTCTGACACCCATAGTACAGGGTCTCCCTAGTTTGGGGTCAGATGGCCGTGTGTGAAAATGTCCCCACATTTTATTATTATTATTATTACTTCATCTCTTCAATGTAAACCTCTAATACTTTCAATCATCAGTTTCCTCGCAAAACAGAAAAATCGATTTCTACTAAATCAAATACTTACTGCAATCAATTTGACTGTAAAAAATATAAAAGTGATATGTTATTTATTTCATAGTATTCACCGCCAAAAGGATGAACAATACTGATTATAACAGTGCTCACATAACTGACTTACGGTGTAATTCAATTATGAACTCTACACACCAAAAGTTTGCAGCGGCGACTGATGCATGTGAAACGCACAGAAGGTGATACAGTGCGAATCACTAGTAACTAGTACCTAATTCATTGCTTGTTAAAAATACATTTACTTCACCTTTAAAGCCATAAATTACAATGAGAAAGTCGAGAAAAATAAGGTAGGTACTACTGTGGTGTGACAAGCTACAGGGAGCCAATGTCGTAAATTTACAATGAATTTATAAAAGTAAGTAGGTGTTAATGTGTCTAGATTGCAAATGTGTACCCATTTGAGGATGCTTTATTTGTTTGTAATAAGAACATGAACTCAGAAAGGGCTCATCATCTATGTTAATTCATTTTACTGTTGAATCGTGTTCTGAATTTAAAGATTCATTATAGCCGAGAAAAAGTAACTGTGAATAAATCTTTTTTATCGTGCTTAACAATCTTCAAAGAGATTTTTTAAGTCGCCGAAGTCAACGGCCAGTAACAATAGACGTATGAAGGCGGCGAATCTAAACCGCGCGTCGTATTCAATGTGCGAAGTCTCTTATCTATTACGTGCGTTGTCTTTGAAGCGCAACATAAGGCATCCTGCACACAGCGCGTTTTCACATGAAGGAAGTGTTGACCTGCTCTTTGCTAATGAATGGGCTGCAATCAATGCTGGTATGTAGGTATGAGGAGTGGTGAGTCATTGAGGAGAACCTACGTTCCAATTGTGTTGGCGTGCTCGTGTGTGACCAGCTTTTTAATTAAAGGTCTTGGCTCTTAATATCGTCTAGTGATGTGACTTTTCCGGCTTTTAATAGAGATTGCCGAGGGACGCCTTTAGCAACCAGGACATTCAGGCTGAAAATAAAATATTGTATTCCGAAAACAGAAAAACGTCCCTGAATAATTGCATGATAACGAGGTTCCCGACACTATACATAGTACAATAAATTCCGCCAGGTGACTTGGTAGGCAAATTCACAATGTCCTTAGCCTATTTTACAAGCATACAAACGGTCTGGAACGGTGTTTTATAAATAAACTCATACGTATGACTACATTATTGCGTCACTTCATGAAGTGACTGCAAGCAGTGATGATATTACACCTAACTAAATAGATAGCACAGAACTAACGCCTTTAAAAGGTCAATTTATACTGCTTATTAGGTCCTAAGGTCATACTTGTAACACAAAAACGTGGCAAAATGATCATATTATGGACCATATTTCTCTGGCTAGGGCTTATTTATTCTCTCTCTAACTGCATCTTACAACATCATAATGAGACATCGTAAAGCAAGCTGTAAGTATAAAATTATTCAACTTTATATTATGATATCAATTTTCCTGTGACGCATAGAATAAAGTTGTGCAGAAGGCTCAAAGACACAATTATCATCATCATCTGCCTAGACTTTTCCCAACTGTGTTGGGGTCTTCCAGTCTAACCGAATGGAGCAGAATACTAGTGTTTTACATGGAGCGACTGCCTGTCTGCCTTTTCCCAACTAAGTATGTTAGGGGCCGGCTTCCAGTCTAAGCAGAATACTAGTGTTTTACAAGGAGACACTATCTGTTTGATCTCCACAACCCAATACTGGGTAACTACTACTACTATTCATGTTTTTCTTACTCCTCCGCTGTTCTTTTCTGATTAATTTCGTTGCGGGATCCAAGACAGTTGAATCGTTTCTCTGGGACTCGTCGAGCTTCATTGCTCTGGCGCTTTTCTGGTGGTCGCCACTGTTGATTCTGGCTTACAGGAGTTACAGTGGTTAGGGAATAGTGTGGCGGGCTTGTCACATAAAAAAAAAAATACTACTATTCAGTGTGTGAATGTATAAAAATTACCTTTCGCTTTTATATTGACACTAGCACTTTGCCCGCGACTTCATACGTGTGATTTTTTGTATAATAAAATAGCATATAGCACTCAGCGATAAAGTAGCTTACAATTGGTGGAAGAATTTTCGAAATCGGATGAGTAGTTCTAGAGATTACCCTATTTATGTATAATTGGCACTAGCTATGGAGAATGATGAAGCCTACTAATTACTAGCGGTGTCCATGCATAATTATGCAATGGGCTTTCTGCCTACTAACTATTCAATAACCAAGTCAGTAGGAACTAATCCTTTACCGCACGTAAGTTAATTAGGAAGGACCTTACGAGTATTCCCAGTGCAATAACTGCTATAGCTAATGCGGTGTGGAGCCAACTGGCTTGCAAAACACTTCCTACATCAAGAATGTCAGGTACTGCATGTAACTGGTTGAATGCTCGTGTCCAGAGATATAATACATTGAAATATAAGATACAGAAGTGACTGTGACCCTCGTGTCCTATTGACAGCGATGTGCAGTTTTTAGAAGCCCTTTGAGCCCCTCCCTCCTTTTATCTTTCAAATGTACAGACGCCAGCACATCAAGTCATACCTAACTGTCAAATTTTCCCAATTGAATATGAACCTTATGCTTTTGTCATAAAGTTGAAAATCTATCAAAGAAATTTGACAGATTGTAGTACCTTGATGTGCTGGCATACATAATACTATCATTATTTTTATTTTTAAGATTTGTAAATATGAATAATTCTGTAACTATAATGAAATAAATTAAAGATATAGAATGACTGTCTGGAACAGTCAATAGGTTAGTTTTATTTAGGTAAGTTTTTGTAACATTGTTAAAGGTTGTGTGATCATATCTTTTATTCAACGTAGCTTAGACCTACAATAATTCGTACATAGGTACAAGTGTAGCCACATATTCGCAAGTGGTGCGAATAAGGTGCAAAGGCGCCGTGCTGAGAAAGAATGTCTAGCAGTTGTCTGGGCATTGAATTATTTTAAGCATTTTTTATGGGGTTTGAAGTTTCAAGTTGTTACAGACCACAAAGCATTGTGTTGGTTGAGGGATAGGAAAGACATGAGTGGTAGGTTAGCTAGATGGTCGCTATGTATTCAGGCGTATGAATTTGATATTGTTCACTGTGCAGGCAGAGAAAACGTTATTAAAGGTTTTTGATAACTCCGTGAAGTTTTGACAGTTATTTCCTTTGTTATCATTATTGAGATTCAACTAATGCTTAGAGAATCCAGAAGAACAGTTCTAATTCCAATTGCCCTACATTCACGTCAAAGCAATTTTCCGTGACTCAACTGCGCTCAATCTTCAATCAATTTATTGCTCTTATACTATCCTGTAAATCTTTACATCTATGCCCGTGAATAAGCACTGGCGACACCGGATATAAGCAATAAGCGACAATGGACTACACGTTAGGTCCATGCGTAATACATACAAGTCTTTAGATACCGACTAGGAAATAAATGGCTACAGTTGTAAACGTTAATTGAGGAATGTTCTGGAAAAGAACCTTTGTGGTGCGACGGTCAGAAACACAATACCTACTCATCATAATAATATATTATGTGTGTCATTAGGCGGTGAAAGAGGGAATATACGGCATTGATTGTAGTATTAGGTCTCTTGCAGAAAGTGGATGTCACAATCGTCATAACAATTTTATACGCTTTGTGAGGGAGTCTAGGGAGAGCTTTGAGAAAGAGCCTAATAATACGGTAACCTGATATCCCATATATGATACAAGATAAGGATTGACTTCACCTTAATTCACAAAAGGCGATTTTCACACAATAGACCAGCTGGTAGACATTTATGGGGTTTTTGAGTATTTTTTAAATGATCAAAGCATTTATACGCGGTAAATATGAATTGGCGCCGGTTAAGCCAAGTTAGTGCAAAAAATGAAGTTTCGTGCAGTCAGTGCACAAAATGTCAAAGTATCAAAGCGTATGCATGCAGTCATATTCATGAAGGTCTTACAGAGATACCAACATATCTGTGAAATGGATTTTTTTGGAACGAATAAATGCAATAAGCTCGTCTTTTGTTTAAAATTTTAGGTTTGTTGACGAACAGCGCCACCGCTTATTTCACAGATAATTTAGTTGGACTATAGGTACTTACTTGTTCAACGTTCTCTAGCCATTGCAAGTCATAGTTCTAGGTTATGTTGCTTTGCTTAGATCTTATCACTTGCGTATTTTATGCAACTCAGCATCATCATGTCAACCTTTAGACGCCATACCCATAATTGCCATCCTTGGCCGATACATGTTGGCGATCGTAGCGATCTTATGGTACTCAGAAGAACGTGGCTGTGTGGTGCCCACAGCAAATAGCACCACCCTATTTCTATACTTGTATGTCGCAGAAGGCGACAGAGGGATATTGACCAGAGGACGGGCACGGCAGCAGCATCCTACTGAATAATATAACACCTACTGCGATCGCAACTCAGCTTATTAAGGATAAATGTATTGTGAATGCTCACTGTTAGCGGTTGAGTTTTGAAATTAAGGCCGATAAATATGTATAAATTATCAATTTTTAATTGATCTACCTATAGGTTCGTTGTGTAGCTATACATATCTTAATTGAATGTTGTGCATTCCACTGATAACAAAACACTTGCGTTAGAATATAGTGAAAACTAAAATTAAACTGCATCCTTATCTAACCTAGCGTTAACCGGAGTTTTTCTATCTGACTGTTTATCTATTGGACAGATTTACGTGGTTTAATTGCATTGCGATAAGCAGTTTGTCTAAAATCCTGTCATTTAATTTCTAATTACTGCAACCTTGTAATCATAAGTGAAGTTAAATTAATCACAAAATGCTGCCATAAAAGAACTACTGTATGCCCAATGTATCAACCCATTACAAGTACATTCAATTAGGAATTCTTTCATACACATTTTGTAGAGTACCTATGTACGCTATTCCATAAATTCGCAACGGGTTTTATATGGAATTTTTATGGCAACGTACCGAAACAATCACATGGCATTGATAAGAAACACGTGGCACGATAGCTACGCCATTACGTTAAAAAATTGTAGAAAATTTTACTAAAACCATGCTCTTTGTTAGTCACGCTTGTACTCTGGACGATCATTTAAATAATATTATTTTTCAACACACTTGCTCATAAAATGGCTCTAATTTCACCGCAATTAGGCACATAATGACACCTGTAATCAAACTGTAACTTTTTCATTGCTATTATTCACAAGTGAGTTATAGGGTTTTTTTTTTAACTTTATTGTTTGAATTGCTTTGTTCTTAAAAAAGTTTCGATACAAATAAGATCGTGTTCAATAGTACAAATAAATTAATGTGCCTATTGCTTGCTCATTTCATGCAACTTCGTATCTAGATCTTCGTAAATAGATAATTTCAACTTTTACATTTTTAATAAATAAAACTTTCACTCAAATATAACTTTTGTTTTCTCTGTAATAAAGAAAACTTTGAATTCCCCATTTTGTACGTGGCTAGAATGCTATCCGCGAAAAGACAAAAAAACAACCTCATTCTTTTAACCTATTTGATGCACGCGCATAGGAAAACTGATAAATTTTTCCCGCCATTGCGAAAAATTTTTCGCAACTCGTTTCCACTGTGGAAAATATTTTTTTAGTATTATTTTCTTCACAAGCGTGTTGAAAAACGTCGTATGATACACGTGTGTATTGATGATTACCGTCCTCGGCTCTCTTAAGACCCTCACCTAACGGCTCGGGTCTCAATGGCGCCTCAGCGGTAATCACCAAAATTACACACTTGTACCATAATGTACTATTAAAACATAGTATTTATAGAGTATACCTGCTGCTATTATACTTCAACTAAATAGTTTGAAAACGAAAAGAGACGAGGAAGAAAAGGACGTAGATCATCCCTGGAATCTTATGTTTACGTTTTCAAACTCAATCAAGACTTCTTTACAGTGTTTTGTTCACCATAGTTTAACTATTCAAACGAAGGTGCTGATAGCACAACCAAAACAACACCGGAAAATTCAACACAACTTACTATCAATCGTAGTTAAGAATAAGAATGACTTATTGCTCCATTGTTACAATATGTACGAGTATCTTAATAAGTAGTGTAAGAGCTAACTACTGATGAGTCTCTTACGGGTACCGGGAATGTAGTGTACTATGTGAGGATATCAGACGGAAACTTCAAAGTAAGAGGGTCTTCAGTCTATAGATGCTCCTTGTGTTTGCCTTGTGTCTGGGTGTTGTTTATCTATATATGTATGTATTTACAAAAAAAAAATGTATTTGTGTATGTACCTATATCAGCTGTCTGACACCCATAGTACAGGGTCTCCCTAGTTTGGGGTCAGATGGCCGTGTGTGAAAATGTCAAAAAAAATAAAAAAAAATAAAATAAATTAATAGAATAATACATGTGTCTGTAACGGCGGCGGCAGGCTAGAAAAATCCTGCTTGACATATAACAAAAAACTAACGTTCTATATATAAAAGTACTCCATAAGGATGCAGACTGTTTAGAAGATACCATACAGTTAAGAATGCCAAATGCATGCAACATCTACAGTACATACTTATAATATCCATACTGTAAATAGTTGAGTTTGGTAAGGTGGTTCCTAAAATTTGGGGCCAGAATTGCGTTAACTAATTTAGTTACATTGGGAATCCAATTCCAATATGCTACTAGCTGTATGCTAGTAAAACGGTTTGAGTAGATGCAAGGGCATCCAAACTCAAACTCAAATCATAAATTTCAAATAAAACATTTACAGGCACTTTTCAATTGTCAAGGACTCAGTCAGTCAGAAAGTTGAGGCTAGTTGCTCGTTCCAAACAGTAGGTTTCTATGGAGAAGAACGAGCAAGAAACTCTATAAACACTCTTTTGAAATCAATGGAATATTACAAATGTAGGTAATATCATTCATGTTGAATTTACGGGACACAAATGTAAGAAAAATGTAACGAGTTGTGCACGTTAAAGAGGTCTAGAGACAATTATAAACAATTCGAAATAAATTTAAAATAACCGAGGCAGCTACGAGATGGCCAGTCCCACCCAACTGACAGCGCCCGCCACTCCTACCCCGAAACGTGTTCGGTTAGCACGCCAGCCAGTGACGTCAATACCGCGAGCCCAGTAATGACGCTGTAAAACACCACCATTCTGACGTCATAGTTCCAGCACCTACAGGGAGCATTTGCGTGGGAAGTTGTAAGTGTTGTAGCTACCAACAATTGTTCTGATAAGCTTGCGTAGTTGTGATTGGCCAGACTTCTCAGAAAAAGAACCGTGTGACGTAGGATGGAGAAGTTTTGCAGGCAAACAACAAATTCTCTTTTCTTTAAAGCAAGGGCTACAAAGGGAAGAACAATGGGTTGGTAGCATCGGACTCATAGGTCTAAAAGAGAAGCAGCATATTTATTTACTCCAGAGGCTTAGCACGAACGCGTAGTGTGATCGTAACGTTTTGATCGATTTTGTAAATTGGAAATACCTGGTTCCAACCGAATAATTTATATAGTTTGAAGACTTTATTCATGTCAAGGGCTACGTATTTATGCTTGTCGTATAAAATCGAACCAAAATGCTATAGGGTAGTCTTAGGTAGCACAGTTGGCGCAGTGGCTGAGTAACCAGCTGCTGCGCCGTGTGGTGCGTCGGCTTCGATTTCCGGACAGAACAAATATGTATATGCTTACACGTAGTATTTTTTTATATTTTAGGCTTCCGCTTGGCCGCTGTTCACCTGATCTTAAGTGATGATGCGGCCTAAGGTGGAGCACGCTTGCCTGGAATGAACCGGTTCACTCATCGTGCCTTTAAGATATCCAGATTATACTTATCAGGGAACAGAGGCGGGCAGTGAATTCCACAGTCCACTTTAAATGTGGAAGCAAAGCGTTTGGTTCGAGACCGTGGAACTTTAACCTTTTTTAGCGATGACGCTTCGCCGTATCTCTGATGAAATGGGGAAAAACGCTACAAGAAGAACCTAGTTTATTAATGTGTAGAATGGAGGTTTAAAATGAAACATCTAATCCGAAAATCAACTTAAAGCCCCAGCGCACTCGTTATAGACCTAAAGGAGTATAATCATCGTTTTGTGTTAATAATAATAATAATATGTGGGGACAATTCACACACGGCCATCTGACCTCAAACTAGGGAGACCCTGTACTATGGGTGTCAGACAGCTGATATACATACACAAATACATTTTAAATACATACATATTTAGATAAACAACATCCAGACACAAGGCAAACATAAAGTGCTCATCACACAAATATTTACGCTGGGCGGGAATCGAACCCGCAACACGCTGCGCAGCAGTCGATCGCTCAGCCACTGCGCCAACCGTGTAGTGTAGCCATATCTATCTCACATACCAACTAAAGTTTTCGTTTGCTGCAACAAAACAACGGTTCTACGTGTTTAGTGAATATAATTATCTATGCGGCAACAAACGGATGCCCCAAGGTGTTATTACCACTACTAGTAGCCCAAAATTAACGGTGCTTATACCATTTTAATGTTCATAACAACTCGTTTGGATACACACGTTAATTTAGTAAGTACGTTTATCTGAATTGCTTGAGGAAAATTGCGATAACAGTGTGTAGTACCTACATATTTCAATTTGGCATTGACATTCAAAAATTGCGAAGTAGCATATAACCAAATGATGGAATTTGAATCTGAGTATTGAATGAAGTGAAATATGCGAAGACTTAAATCTATACTTTAAGAGGTAGAGTTTGCTTGTTTGTTTGTAAAAGGTAACTAGGTAATCTCAAGAAGTATTCATTTACTTTTTGAAATATAGTTTAGGGCGATACCGTTTGTCCTCCCCTAAACCTTCACGAAATAAAACAGTTTTGGTCTCATTAGATTCAGTACACCAGTAATTCTGTATAGTTTAATTTAAAAAAATAAAAACGCTCGAGGAAGTATTTAAGTCAATTTAGATATTTAGATGATAATTACTTCTGTGGTACGCAATATTTCTTTAAAATAAAAAACGTACAGACCTAGTGGTTTATATCTACAACATTTCCAAAAATTATGAAAATTGGACTAAGTTTACAGGGGGGTAAACCGTTATCGCTTTTTGTCTGAAAATTTACAGCCTCACAAATCACAATCCTCTTAATACCATCGTAGGACTAAATTACTAACATAAAAAAGGCTGGTCTACAAATGTTGTCGAGATGTGTGTATCTTTAGATTTCTTTATCGCGTTTTCAGTTTTCGTAATACAAAAGATGTTGTTTATTATGTTATTTACATAGTCCTGCAAGGTTATTGGTGTTTTAAAAATAACACTGTAGATTCTCGGAACTTATTCCTACTTATAAAATTATAACGATTATCATGTCGGACCTGCTTTGTATTTCAATCGATATTGAAAATCTAATCAATCTTTTTGTTGACTTCCGACTTGGGGATTAACTTCATCAATGTAGGTGTATCAAACATTTACCGACGTGCTTATATGAAGATGTAAAGGTACGATTAGACTCATTAACATGTAGGCATCCGGTAGGCTTTACATCTCCAAAAATCTTTTGTATCGTATCGTTTGCCGTGATAAGAATTACGATTTCCTCTTTGGCTACTGGTTTGTAGCGGGGCATATGAAGCCATATCTTTTACAAAAAATCGATGTCGTTTTCTGATTACCTACCTACTTATAATAAAATTGGTGCTTAGTTCGAAGGATAACAATGTCTTGTCTTGTGATTATTTAAAAAAATATGTTATATAGGTACTAGAATCTGTCCGTCTTTCTAGACTTCAGAATTAAGCCAAGTTCAAAATGGGACAAGAAATGGGATAGAAATTTTCCAATGTGATAAACTGAATCAATTTCTATATAATTACTAGCTGACCCGACAGACGTTGTCCTGTCCCGATCTACCTACTTACCTGCCTATTTACCTACACCTACTCTACACCTACCCTACACCTACCCTACACCTACCCTACACCTACCCTACACCTACCCTACACCTACCCTACACCTACCCTACACCTACCCTACACCTACCCTACACCTACCCTACACCTACCCTACACCTACCCTACACCTACCCTACACCTACCCTACACCTACCCTACACCTACCCTACACCTACCCTACACCTACCCTACACCTACCCTACACCTACCCTACACCTACCCTACACCTACCCTACACCTACCCTACACCTACCCTACACCTACCCTACACCTACCCTACCCTAACCCTTAACATTTGGATGGGGGATGAAAAAGGGGTGAAAAAAGGGGATGAAAAATAGATGTTGGCCTATTCTCAGACCTACCCAATATGCACAAAAAATTTCATCAGAATCGGTCAAGCCGTTTCGGAGGAGTACGGGAACGAAAACTGTGACACGAGAATTTTATATATTAGATGTGTGCCGCGTGTGTAGGTCGCGGGTAAACCGGTGCATGCAACCGTAGGTTGCCGCTTGTTGTGGCGTTCTATGGGGGAAGCCTATAATAACATATGTAATATAAAACTATTTATTTTCGGGTAACAAAGACCCATAGATAAATACCAAGCCTACGTATGTAACATATAACAAAACAACAACTGTGTTAGTCAATTAAACTTAACTTCTTTGTACTTGCACTTGGCCGCGAAAGCGGCAAAATACCACATACTGAAGCCAAAAGCTTTCATCCAACACCGGATGCAAATAGCATGTTGGTAAGCGCACCACAAACTTCTTAAATTTGATGTTGCGATGCGATTTCAGCAGCTGCACTCTCGGCGCGTTCAGCCTTTGGCGCACATACGTCACGATGTCTACCTACTGCGTCGGTTTGTCTAAAAAAAAATGCTTTTTTTTTGCTTTGCTTTTTTTTAACGTTGTTTCCCCGGTAGGCCTATTCCAAGATTTATTGTGGTCCTGTTAAGTTAAAAGTGTTGTATCAAATAAAAAAACTATTTTTATAGGAAATGATGAAAGCGGTGTAAGTTATAAGTAATTTAGGAAAATTATTCGTTTTGCGAATTAATGTAACTAATGTACCGCTATTTTTGAAGCTAACTTGACCTGGCTATTAGTAAACTTTATCGTGAAAGAAAAGAGCATAGCAAAGTAGTGGTTTAAGCGGCTTCAGTAAAGCGCTTTATGGTATGTCGTCATTGTTCATCATAAAATATAAAATAGAACGTTCCTACAGTCTTCAGTATACGGTGAGAAAGGTGACATTGTGTAGTGTAATGCATTAGTTATTATCTTGGCAGCAAAACAAAATAAACGTCATGTGCGCATGCATATTGTTATGCACCCTAAACACTATCGAAGCTTTGCAATTATCCCATTAAGGATAAATAATAATTTTACACACGTAAACATTGTATTAGGTATATTATTTATGAGCTTAGATACAGGAAAACACATTTTTCCTTAAGACAGATGTATTATTTTATTACTTATGGTCGAATAATAATTTATGCGTTTATATATCGGTCTGTCATTGCGAGTATGTTGACTTATTAAGATGTAGTCTTTGCACATCATAGATCCCATTGTGTAATTGGTTTTCCAAGTTTACTGCATTTAGCAACGTGAATGGCAATCTTCTATAAATAGTTCGTTCTTATGCAAGTGCGCAATTCGATATTCAAAAACAACAACGACTCATAAGAAAAACTATTTTAAAGACGGTGAGGTTGAATAAATAGAGGACGTTAAGAGAATGAGCATTAGCACTTGCCAATAACCTTAAGCATTTGGCCCGTACTGAATTTGTGGACGAGTGCGGGGTCTTTACTCGGACGCATTTTTAATTTATTGTAATAAAAAATAATACATATTTGTAAAACGTAACAAAACCAAATCATTTCTCTTTGTATTGCTAATTTTGTTATTTTTATTTCCAAAAAATCGGACCAGCAATCCATAGTGTTAGTAAGTTACCTTATATCTAGTGTTAGTACATAAAATTAAAATTAAAATTAAAAACAACATTTTGGGTTTGAGAAGCATTTTGCACAGAAGATGATGAGTTTCTTACTCGGTCATCCTCTCCACAAAAGTGCTAAGTAGTACATATTTTTTTTATACTCTATTGATAAGAAATTAAGGAGTAAAATGGTTTCATCTCAATGATTTGGAGGTGATTTGACATTTTTTTTTCTTATTATGTGATACAGATAGAAAAATTGTGGCTAAACCAAATTACGTATCATATCATGTAGATTACTAACAATTTTTTTCAGATGTAATTTCTCTGTAAATGCCGACGAAAAGTTTCTTCATCTGCATGCTTCTTTCGAGAGAGCAGCCTTAATGAGGTAAAGCGCGGCAGAGGTTGACTGCCCACCACATGGCTCTCAACTGTGACCCGTGACTTGCAAGGCCCTTCTTATTGACAATCAGACAACCCAGGATGGAACATCCTGGCGCCGTGTAACGAGTAGAGCCTACACCAAATTATAGGAATAGGCAAAGAAAAATAAGATAGATAAACAATAAAAAGGTGTTAAATAGAAAATCATCAAGCACTTTGAAACAATCATAGATGCTGCCATCATGCATGACACATGGATCGTAAGTGTTCAATATCGAGCGAAAATGAAGTATATATCGCAGATTCTTGACAATGGACTTACACAAGAGATTTGTGCGTTTCCGCCATTGTCTTACAATCATGTTGTATTGAACTGATATTCATGTTAACCGAATGTTACTCCAAATTCTCCATCACTACCGCGTGTGGAGCACAGCGCAACTAACGCAATAAAATGTCTCAAGAGTGGCCAGTGTATATTTTGCTAACGCAGTCAATGAATGAGACAGATGAGAGAGGCGACAGATCCAACTAGATTCCTTATTGTTTAAGGCTGCGTTTTGACTCTACTTACCTATAAGGCTTTTGAAAGACACAAGATTAGCCAACCCCATCTTTATGTTTGGTAGATTTATTTTAGGTATACCCAGCTTACCAAGCCAAACTAATGATGTCCAGATTATTCTTGAAAAATACTAACGAAACTGATTTTTATTGACAGTGACATACACTCATCGAGAACCTAGAAGAAACATAATGAATAAAACTGGCACTAAAATCAAATTTGAAATTTTAACATTATCTACTTACATAACCGTTCAAAGTCTGTGGAGTTCACCTGACGGGCGGATAAAGGTAGACGGGGTCACCTTCCAGTTACATATTGTAATGAGTAGCGATGCGAGGCACACCTATTAGTGCTTTAATTTTTTTATATAATTTAATAACTGGAGGAACTCGTAGCTAAGTAAAAGCCGTACAGATCGATCGGTCAAAGGCTACGCTTACCGCGGTCGGTCTGTGGATGGGTGACCATCCATTTCATACCGAGTTCCCTCCGTGCCTCGGAAAGCACGTAAAGCCGTAGGAATGAAGATCTTTGGCAGTCGTTAAGGGTAGTCGAAGCCAGAAAATGTGACAACCAGTGTTATCAAGGGGTATCGTGTTACCCAGAATCTGGATTGTGGAGGTCCGATAGGCAGTCGCTCCATGTAAAACACTGGTATTCAGCTGCATCCGGTTAAACTGGAAGCCGACCCCAACATAGTTAAGAAAAGGCTAGGCAGATGATTATGAATTTAATAAAATAACTGTTAATTTTAGAGGACTCTTGCTTCGGTACATGTATCAAGCTGCTCGTGCTCACCTCAAGATCACTTTAGCTAAACTCACCAAGGGAGTTGTTTACAGAATATGTTATGCTGGACACCGATATACGTTCTTCCATGCGCAACGAAAAAAATAAATGGGATAAAAATACAAAGAAAAGAAGAGGAACGGATATTATCGAACAGATCTTCCCGTGTACGTCGATGGTACTGAAGTTCCTCATAATCAAGGTAGCGAGATCACTCAATTTAAAACCTATCCTAAGGGATAATACCAAATTCCCTTGCGAATACCCTGAGAAGACTGGGAAGACTGATCTGGTTCTGGAGGAAGGTGGGCTGGTGGGAATGTCGGCTGCCATGGCTCACGTACAATGGTCCATTTGAAGGACTAAGTCCGGAAACCGAACCCCCGAACATAGACTTCCCACGGTGGAATAGACATTCCTCCAGTTAGATTGGAGATCTAGAGAACTATGTAATTACGTATCATAGGGTTCTCAAGGATAAGGCTTTTTACAATGCACTCTAAGACCGTGTATAAAAATCTGTTATGCATCAAGCTATTTTTAGGTTGAACGCTGTTTTGTCGCTACAGTTTGGAAATCATCGATTTTTCTAAGTTCTTTTAATATTTCGATTTCTTTTTAGTTGTCAGTTTATAGTTCCACCTTTATCATTATGTATTCTTTATGACATACCTATTTTATGATCGCTATGGGCTAATCGAGAATAACACTTAGATATATACAAGTACATCAGTTAAAGAATGTGTTGAAGAATTTCAAGCTTACAATATCTTGTGATTATTTTTCCTCTTGTGCTAATAAGAATTAATTGATTGGTTGAAGAGACGTGCATATCTATAGTGTGTAAATGGCGTGATATTGTATTCATTTAAAAACTTCAGTGGTAACTAGAAACATAATAATATGTCATCTTCGACGATTTACGTTATTTTTTGTTCAGCGGATTATTCAATGTGATTTACTCCCATATCTATTTCTAGACAATAATAACACATAAACTATACACAATACGATTGCATGCAGTTGATTCAACAAAGAATTGTTTGTGTTGTTATCAATGCGTAAGTTTTTATTGAAGTTCATTTTGGTTTTCAATAACATCTAGCACTCGATAGATATCAGTTGGTTGCTTTCTATTAATCTTCTATTGATTACGGCATGTTATGCCGATAAATCATTGAATTACGATTTTGTGTCGGTTGATATTGTTATTAGGCTGTTTTGTCCTACTCCCAGGGAAACACTTCCCTTCATTCCTTTCATCGAAAGAATGGAAAGGAGTCAGAAATACAATTTTAACTAAATCTATGCGACGAGGAAACTTTGAAAGTACCTCTTATGAGCATATTGCGCGCATGTACGAGTATTGATAGTTAAACTTTACATGGAGGAGTGCAGAAATCTAAATAAATCCAATCCTACTACCTACTATTACAATCGCGAATGTTTATGAGGATGGATGAATGAATGTTTGTGACTCTTTAACGCTTTAACAACTGAACAAAAATAGCTAAAATTTTGCATAAATAAAATAGATTTTGATCTAGCTTAGCATATAGGATATTTCTAACCTGTCTTTGTTCCCGTGGAATAATTAATGAACTTTAAGTTGGACGTAGCGGACACTAGTAAAAATAAATATATTTGAATGATGTCGATTCTCGACTACTTGGTGACCACTATAGTATCGATAAAATGGACAGTCAAACCTAGACGACCTCAACATTTAAACTATGTGTAACGTGTGACAGAAAAATGTAACAGTGCAGGTTTCAAAACTGCAACCGGATTCGATCCGGCCAGTTTCACTGAGTGGCGAAAGCACGTTACGTAACAACACTATCCAATACAAAAACCGTTCGCTTAGTTAAGTGTTATCAAGCGATAAATTTTATTCGCTCACGGTCGAATAATCGACTTATACCGTGGTGATAACGAATATTATTACATGGCCCGCACCAAGCGATAGTCGATTCGTACATAGTTTTGAATTATCGGAATAGTTGGCGATTAAAATTAAAATATTCTTTGCTGCTGTTTTAAATATTCAAATGGAGTGCAATGGAACTCGTTTGAAAATGGAATGGCAATCGCCGTTTCTTTCAATTCATGATTCTGTATGTGCTGTTTTTGTTTTACAACGGATTTATTTATAAAGTTAAAAGGTTTTCCAAAATCAAGAGAATTAATTAATTTCATCGTCAATCGTACAGAAACATTAGTTTCAATATTGCGTATTGTGATGGGCCCTCACTAACATAATATTACGTTATAAGTCGTATATTGTGTATGATTTTATGTTGTTTTAATTGTTGTAATTTTATTGATAATTTTAGTTTGTTTATGTAATATTATTTCTATGTCATGTTAATGTTTTTGTGTATTTTATGGATCATTATTATCTTAAATAAATGTACATTAAAAAATATATATCAAAATATATGTCAATAAAACACAGCACTTTCTTGCGCCCGTGTTCATTATGCTAAAAGTCATGAATAATTCGTTTAACACACCGCGCCAGCCGTTCTACTTGCATGCTTTTTGATTTTCTCACATGAACTGGAACGCGACGCTTGTTCTACACATAGTAATTAGTGATTTATGAGTTTTTCACACGGCTGCGCTGCATTGCGTAGGTACGACCGGCAACAAGGATCGTGTTAGGTTTAATCATTTCTTCACTAACGTGTAGTTAGTTTGTGAGGTAATACTTAGTGTTGTTTTCCTAGTTTACGTGACTATGAAGTATTTTTCCTGCTTTTTCAGGTTTGAGTCCCAATAGGTAACGATTATTTTTCTGTATGTGCTACTTGTTCCCAGAGATATGCTCTAACAGGCGTTGCGCAGAAAGAGTCTGTTGCGATCTTTTAAGGCGCTAACAAGCGACTTTTGCAGATTTTAAACTGTCAAGACAATCACGTCAAAATGTGTAGTGTAAATGATTTGAAAAAAAGAATATGTTAAACTGAAACATTCTCTTAATCATTTAGTATGTAAATATTTTTGATTAAGTTCATATTAAATAGTTTAATTAAATCGTGAAGTTGTGTCTGACGCGGACAAAACATTGAGAATCACACAAAATCTACCGAAACTTTTAGTATCTTACAGATAATTTTATTATCTATCTTTTAGTATACGCCTTTTTTTAAGTTAAAGAATACTATCTTTTATTTAACTTTTTTCGATTAATCTTTGAGAGTTTTGGACGCAGCGCATACGATTCTCTGGTCGCTCAAGGTCGCGGGCGTATATCGTCGCCTTAAGATGAAAGGAAACCCTTTACAAATGCTGATGATGACCACCGGGGTGGTTTCAGTAATGAAAGAAACAGATAAAAACATTTATTGGTAAGAAAATTACAAGTAAATTTTTTGGTAAATGATGAGAATCATGAGATGTCGGTGCGCACATACAAAAATTGATTAATCACTTGAAATAGAATGAATATTAACAACATTCAATGATAATAATACATTAAATAATTGCTGAAACCCATACTTCCCAGTCTTATTCGCAAAGACCGGTCACCTACTGAAGGTGGTTTCCAACAGATAACCAAAAAAAATGGTAACGAACACAATATTTAAAATAACGTAGGTACGTCGGTGCAAGTGCAAGAGAGATAATAAATAAGGATGTATATTATGTACCTATATTGTTTTCAATCACGGTGGCTAATCTCAATGTATAGGTCACATATTATGAAACAAAAGGCAGATAGACCGTTCGGAACAATGAGAGTGAAGAAAAAAAAAATTAAAAAATAATTAAAAAAAAAAATGTGAGCCGTCACGGGAGCCTGGCAGATGTGAAACATCGACATTATTTTGTAAAAGTAATATGCAGAAAAGAACAGATTGTGATAAGAACTAAATATGTCATAATGATAAAATAAAATATTACGATTTTTTTTCCAGATAACGATGACTATTTATTGAATAAACATTTATTTTCATTAAATACAAAAAATTAGGAATTTATTTCAAATCGTGACTACTTAATTCGTTTAATCAGTGACTTCGGTAATCGCACAGTCGTTTGCGCATGGCGACGCGTTGCCACACCGTACACACTACTGCATATAGACTGTACATATATACCATCATATAGCGTGGCGACGCGTCGCCACGGGATGCGTCGCCACGCCAGAAATCGGTTTTACGTGCGGCTATAGATGTTTCACATCAAAATTGTAAGCTATGATAACCATAACTTCACTATTGTATTAGGTAAGCCTGTGAGGATAGTGTATGAGTTTTAAAAATAAATAAATAAAAAAGCAAATACAAATTCAAAAGTAAATTGCTGCCTGCACCACGCAGAAGTGAAATGATGAAATGCCGTAAAAGACAGTGATTTCCACAAGGACATGTTCAGATCAGTTACATATTTTTGTAGCCTCGCCTAGCTCTTTTGTTTTGTTGCCTGAGGTCATTATACGAAGGTACTACGTTATTCAACGACCTGTCAATGAGACTTGGATAATAAAATAACCAACAGAATTGTGTTCGTTGTAAGAACTTCAACTTAGTGTCCTTTTAAAATGAGATGTATGATTAATTCTAATAATACTGACTAGTGTAGTGTTTGTAAGAAATGACGGGTAAAAAAACTAAGTTCGATGAGGGTAGTTGGAAAAAGTACCTAAATGAACAAGTACCTATCTGTATCTACTCATGTTTAATGAGATTTTAACATGTGTGTTCGCGATAAATATCTTACCTGCTATCGGTGTTGTATCTTACATGTTTTAATTGCTTTAATTACCATAAACAATTAATGGGAACATATAAAATGAGAATCTCACTATTGAGTGAGTGGTGTGTGTTTGTGTGTGAAAAAAAAATGAGTAGAAATATTATTGTATAGGTACTTACTTACCTAGTTAAGAAAATAATATTGTGAGTGTGTTGCGTTTTAGCCTGCGTCTTTAAAGGCTACTAAAAGAAAAAGCCAATAAAAAGCTGACACTAAAATCCAAGAAGCAAGAAGCTTATAATATTAACTTGAGAGAGAGACATTGAAAACTCGAGTGTAAGCAAGTTAAGTTATTTACCGCGATGTAGATACGTTACTGCGATTTACCATTGCGACGTACCTATGTTGTCGCGAAAGTTGAACCATGTCAGATCCGCCAAAAAGAAGTTTTAACGGCAAAAAAAGATTCGCCCTAGAAGGATTACCTACCCAATCATCGCAATAAACAACTTTTGCGACAACGTACGTCGCGCGATGGGAAACTTTCGTGGTAACGTACATCGCGGTAGGTAATGAACTTCGCAACTATGATTTACATCGCATAAACTCTAGTAAAGCCTGTTTTGGTGACCTTGGAACTGTTTTTCTTTTTTTGCTGCAGGGAGTGCCGTCTCTTTCTAGCATCTTCTAGCTGAAGTCCCATGAATGATGCAGACGTTGGTGATATTTTTATTATATTCTCATAGGCTTGTGTTTGGCCGCAACTCCCTGATCTTAAGTGATGATGCGGTCTAAGGTGTAAATCATGTACAATGGTCATGTCTTTCCGAGACCCGTAGTCGTAAATGGCGCTATTCTCGAGGTTGTGCAAGAAAACATATATCTTCGCCAAAATGTACAACTGGGGCGGCACAACTTCGAGAAGGAGGCGAACAGAAGGATACGCTTGGGCTGGGCGCCATTTGGGAAGCTATGTGATATCTTTAAATCTTCGATTCCATAATCCCTTAAAACCCGGGTCTTTTACCAGTGCGTCCTACCCGTAATGACTCACCGTGGGCCTGGTCCACAAATTCAAGGTTGCTAAGCGTGCCATGGAGATAGCGATGCTCGGGTTTTTTCTGGTGGATAGAATTCGCAATGAAGTCATTCGCCAAAGAACTGAAATCACCGACGTTGCGCATCGAATTAGCACGCTGAAGTGGAAGTGGGCCGGCCACGTGTGCAGACCGACAGATGGTAGATGGAGCAGACATGCTCTAGAGTGGAGACCGCGTTTGCGCAAGCGTAGTGTGGGACGCCCTGCGGCACAATGGACCGACGATTTAAAGAAGGTGGCTGGCAGCGGATGGATGCGGGTTGCCCAAGACCGGGTTGGTCGGCGATCTCTGGTTATTATTATTATTATCTCCGCTCGTCCGGTGATGAATTAATGGGAATGGGGGAATTAAGTTGACCTATTTTAAAACAATAATAATAATAATGGCTTAATTGTCAAGAGCCTCGACCAACATCTAAGGAGGCTCTCGTTAGGCGGCTGGATCAAGGGCTTGATTCAGAAGGCAGTACTTCTTGACACGGCCCGCATTGTCAGGAGGTTCCTCTCTCTGGAGCCCTGACCGCCGGTAGCTTGGACCCTGTTCCCGATACCGGTGGGCTACTATTTTTATATTTTTAAATGTTTTTTTTATTAATATTTAAAAATGTAAACTATGTGTATTAAAGATAAATAAATTTGAATAATAATAATATGTGGGGACATTTTCACACACGGCCATCTGACCCCAAACTAGGGAGACCCTGTACTATGGGTGTCAGACAGCTGATATACATACACAAATACATTTTTTTTTTGTAAATACAATATAACCTAGAGCAAAGTTTTTTTGGTTTGTCTTATCATATACTTACTAAAGTTACGTACTTTATATCAATTAAATGTCTCGTACTTAATGTTTCCTGTAAAGATAATATCTTACGTGATAGTGGTTAATGCGATTTTTAATTTTGTTATCTTTTTAATGCAACGAAATGATGGTATCGTTTTCACGGAAAAAGTGTAGGTTGTATGTTTGTTTCATAGGTACATGCTTAGTATTTGAAAGTAGTTGTTTAATAAACAAAATACCCAGCTTGGAAAATAACTCATTGGTAAGCTTCCCAAATACAATACCTAGGTTATTTTCAAAGTTTTGTATAAGTGGGTACCCACTTACCTACATATACCTAATGCCCTGGTTATTTTGTCACTTTTACAAGATCTACAAATATTTCCTTACTTACTTACACATATTTCCTAACGTGCCATTGATAAAAGACTACTTAGACCTTTTGCATTGGAATACTGGCCACCAATACTGGCTAACAATTGGCCAAAACCTTTCCAGTTAATTTAACCCTCAATTCACTAGGTGAAATACACTTACGTAAATACCTTCCATGAGTCCCGGGGACTCACATATTTTCTGTATTTATTTCTGAATGAAAACAACTATTATTTAAATGATTTATTTTATAATTATATTCTTCTTAATTTGACGACTTCATTTGACGACACGGTTGGCGCAGTGGCAGAGCGATCGACTGTTGCGCAGCGTGTTGCGGGTTCGATTCCCGCCCAGGGTAAACATTTGTGTGACGAGCACTTGTGTTTGCCTTGTGTCTGGGTGTTGTTTATCTATATAAGTATGTATTTACAAAAAAAAAATTTATTTGTGTATGTATATAAATCTCTTCCAACTTTTAAAAGGCTATTAAAGCACCATGTCTTGCAAATGTTACCATAAGTTTTTATTATTGTGTTTTTTCTTTTCCTCATAGAAGTGAATATATGTATTATTCTTTTTGATTGAAATAAAGTATCGTCTGACACCCATAGTACAGGGTCTCCCTAGTTTGGGGTCAGATGGCCGTGTGTGAAAACGTCCCCACATATTATATTATATTATATTATATACTTTATATATATATTAGTATTATAAATGTGAAAGTAACTCTCTCTGTTACGCTTTCAAGATGAAACGGCTGAACCGATTTTGATGAAATTTTGTATGAAACTAGCCTAAACCCTGGGGACGGTCATAGGCTATTTTAAATCGCGACAACCGACATTCACACGAACGAAGTCGCGGGCAAAAGCTAGTATAAAATATTTTATTGTATCTTGAAACTACTACTTGGTAAGTAGATACTTCTGTTAGAAAAGTCAATAGAGTTAATATTGACTTACAATCTTCAGAAAAATTGTTCATATAGTAGTTTCTTGAAAGGCGTTTGCGAAGTCTACCTACTGTCTAGAAAGTGTTTTAGGTGCTAAGCATACATACATTTTTAACCATCATACTTTTCCTGCCTAAATCTCCCCAGCATGTCTTTGTTTTTTCAACCAAGAAATAAGAAATGATAATTCTGTTTTTGTGAAACTGATAAATTGAGCTAAATGTTTGATAAGTACATACTTAGGTATCTAAGCTACTTATGTGTATACGGGTTTTTTCGACTCCAGATAAACTTTGGTTTTTTTTTTCTTTATCTAAAACAACAACATTGTTTGTCGTCAATCCAGGAATAACCCATTTATCGCCTGCCTTAATTTTGTCTTAGTCACAGAAACCCAACATACATTACCGAACAAAACAATTTGCAAAAACAGAGCTTTTTTGACGTAGGTAACCATTAGGACAAAAATATAAATGGCCACAAATAAAAAAGAAAGCTTTTCATTAATTCCAATTTCAAACCTGCCAATAAAACGCCAGATTACGTAACACGAAAGCAATTGCAATTAATTAAAGCGACAAGGCTATGTCGCGCACAGGTCGGTAAGGTAACCATTATCAGGGACGCGTTATCTAAGGTCGCAGTCCGCTTGACACAATGCAGTTACGTAATAGAGACGAAGCACACGATTTAGTCATTAATTAACCTATTTACCTAGATGATTGTGAAAATGTGTTCATCACTTGTTTATATTCTGTCAAGTTGGTGTGACTCGCTTTTGATCTGATGAAGAAGTTTTGAAACTATTTAGTATCTTCCACATAAACATCATAGGTGTCATTAATTGCTTACCCCCTATGCGAAGAAATTTCAACGCGCGGAGGGTCAGCAGTTGATGACGCTGTCTGTACATGTGGTATAGAGTGCACAGCACATTAGATGGATGGCAGGGGTTAGGAATGAGAGATGCCCTAATTTAACTACAGAATTTATAACGCTGCTGACCAAGTCCCCCATGTCACAAAGTACGTAAGGCTGCGGTGCGCCCGAGCAGAGAGACCACTCAGAACAAACCGCCATTTTTCGCACACATCGACATTACGTTTATAGGCATTCTCAAGCAGTTTCAAGCAGACTTCAGTATCGACTGTCACGTGTTGTCTAAATGAATAAAAGAGAGACATTGACATTTCATCTTTCATGACGAACAGGATTTTTTTTTTATAAAAAATTGCAAAGTGTTCCAACCAGTGTCAAAAAAAATCATATTGTCCCAAATAAAACCTATAGAGTTAATACAGTAGTATAGGTAGCAGCCCTAGTGAATCTGGCAAGTCTAGGTAATTATTTTTGAAGATGGCGGGAGCGGTCCTTCTGTAACCTTTATATTTTGTGCCCATGTCCTCTATATTAAGGACAATATCAATGCACTAAATTAAGCATCATGTAAACAGAACACATACACTCAACTTAAAAGTGGTAAGATTACTTTAGTAAAACGTTGGCAGTTTAATTCAGGTTTCAGTGAAATTTTTATTACCGCCATTAATCAGACTCATGTTGAATGTAACCCTAAATAATTCACGTTGAGATAAAAGCAAGTTATTAATCGTTATTTTAACCTCTGTCTTAGTAAGTAGTCGACCTAGGTTTTGGTAAGTGCAGTCGTAAAAGTCGCGTATGAGATATCAACGATTGTCACATTTAATTATGTAGGAGATAACACTGCGATATTGCAACTTGTTGCCGGCTTTTAGTAGTCTACTACATAATAAAAAATACAGTATATTATTTATTTTGATTCATCTGCTCTCGCATCGTGCTTAAGCAGGCTTAATCCAAAACGCAGTAGGTACCTACTCATACTACTTCTATACTTGAGCCCCTCAAAAAATCCTCTCAAAATATTTTCTTAATCTTGCAACACCAAACCTAACTGTTAAAACTCAACGTCATGTTAAAAGTTTTGTCGCGAACACAGCCTGCATATAGAAATGATATTAAGACACCTCACTGAATTTTCCCCACTCGTTTTCAATTTGCTTTAAATTGGTGAAATTCTGCGGCTAACCGCTAAGTTATAACTTCTAAGATTTCCGAGGTGTGAGTAGAAATTAGCTTCCTCATTACAAGCTAGACTAATAGGCGAATTAATTAGGATACTTAGAGGTCTAACAAATTGGTGCTTGACAGGGTGTATTATAGCTTAATTTTATTATATTTATTATGGAACAATAAACAGCTACAATATTCAAATAACAACAATGTGGGCTCATTAGAAGTATTAACAATATTGCAGCCCACTACATTATCCGCAATCCGCAATAGACAGCTTAAGTTTTTAAAGTTTTCAGAAATCAAGCTATATTTTATTTTTATTTTCTAATTAGTATTTTCCTGGTAAGCGTGTGTTTATACATGGCCAGTGTCAATAACCGTGTTTGTTACTGCAAAATGTGCCGCTAGACAGTGCTAATAAGGAACGACATGTTTCAGTAGCGGCTCTCTAAATTCACGGTGCGCTTGCGATGGTTAGTGCTGCCATGTGCAGAGTTGTAAATCGGGCAACATTTTGTAATTAAGTTATAAAAACCAATCATAATTTTGAAATTCTTTTTACCTCCTAGTGGTATTTACAAACAACCGTTTTAAAGTTATTGAAAAACATTCATATATCATGTATATAAATGTGTTTATTAATTTATTAAAAATTCTAATATCTTTTAATTCTAATATACGAACAAAAGAAAAGAAAAGTACTTTTCTTTTAAAAGAAGTGATTTTCGTTTTTATAAGAGTAATCAATATCTCTAACAAATTATAGGCTAGGTAGTTATTTTTTTCTCGAGCATGGCAACTCTGTCGCCCGCTTGACTACTGGTGAGAGGAATGCAAACTAGCATACACATGACGCACTCGCAACGCCTTTCACACGCGAATGGCGTGCAACTCGAGTGCATCTTCATTGGACGATTGTTCCTACTAGAAATACCTCTATGTAACAGGAATGCAAAAAAATATTATAAAAATTAAAACTATACTAGCTTACGGGAAGGGCAAAAGACTACTAGGTAGGTATGCGATGTAGGAAGGTGAAGGGACAGAATTACACGACGAATATTATATAGCATAAAACAAGCAAAACCATCAAACAATTTAAGTCAAAACTCCCATTGAAAACTATATATCTTAACACATGTAGGAATTTATCAGTAAACATTCTATAGAAACTCTCAACAACAAGTCTCTATATCAGAAAACAGAGAAAATACAAGAGGATAACAAGAATCCGTGTTATTGGACTTGAACTATACATAAGTGAGACACGGAGTACTGAAACAATGTCACACAGTACCTATACACTTGTGTCAATATCTTGTTTTTGAAATGATACCATTCGATACAGACCGATCGTGAATGACGCAACGCTTTGCCACGTATTTACGCAACGTATCCATTGTTCAAGCCACAAACAAGTTAGTGTTAACACTAATATTATTTGAGAGTTAATAGTGGCATCGTTTTGAATTCGATGTCCAATTCCTCAGATGCAGATGTTTCAAAGCCATGTGATGCCGGCCGCGAATAGCATCACCCTATTTCTACCCGTAGGTGTCGTAGAAGCCGACAGAGGGATATTGACCAGAGAATGGGCAGCAGCGTCCTTCTGAGTACCATTACAACCACTGCAATTGCCCACATTCATCGGCCAAGCATGGCGATTACACCTTAACCTCCCTCCCTCCCCTTTGGGGGAGACCTATGCCCAGCAGTGGGCTAAAGGTTGACATGATACGAATGATGAGATGCATTAAAAGGCATTGAAAATAAATGCGAAAGACGGTTCTATACCAGTTAATGTTTTTTTCTTATTTGAATTCTGAAACCACGCGATTATTCATCATGCCACAATCGTGTTGATTTTTAGACGGTTCTTATAAAAATATTTATACAGCTTTGCAAAACGTGATCATATAAACTCCTTGGTTGCAATTTAAGTTCGGTACTTCATGATGGAAAAACAAAACACAGACAAAAAGAGCACCCGAAGTCGAGAATGAAGATTGTTAAAATCAAAAGCACTTGACACAAATGACCACTATTTTGGACCCAATAACTACAGCCTTTGAAGCTATTTTGTTTGTCTATTCACACTTAACCCGCCCTTGTACGAATACATTACAATAGCTACTTCCAAGGTAACTTTGAAACGACAAAAGTTTAACAAACGGAACACTTGCTTTTCCGTTGAACCGCATTGTGCTTAGCCGCTAAACGCAACTGTACCAACCCAGTATAGCCCCTATCCACTTATTACTTACTCCCGAGGCCGCTTGGAAAATTGCAATCAATATTACACGTTAGCCTAGATTGGCTATAACGTGGTACATAGCATTCAGGACACGTGGTCATGATAGTAGATTATTCATAATTATCATAAGTATATTGGTTCAGTTAGCATTTCTTGTTGGCAACACTGCACTCTGGGCGTATCCGCGTCCGCAGGGCTGTCGCGTCGCCTATCTTTGGAATGTCGAATGCGATAATTTTATGTGAAGTTACAAGAATATTAACATTCAAATAATCTAGGCATACAGGTTTACAATGTGCAGTGGTGATAGGAGCTATACCATTATGATATTGGCATTGTAGCAGTGTGAAGAAAGCAATGTTCAAGTTGTCGGTATGAACGTTTACGGCCCAAAGCGATGTAAACGTGAAATCGTGTTATTGTAGACTAGCTGACCCGACAGACGTTGTCCTGTCCCTATCTACACTACCAAACTACCTACCTACCCTACACCTACCCTATACATACCCTACACCTACGCTCTACACCTACCCTGTACCTCTTATTTTCTGATCTCCTAGTAGGTACATTGGACCACTTACCAGGAAAGCAGACTGCCCGCGACTTCTTCCGCTTGTATTTTCCCAAGGACCCCTAATTTTTTAATAATGCAATATAGCCTATAGCCTACTCAGGGATAATGTAGCTTTCGATTGGTGAAAGAATTTTTGAAATCGGACCAGCAGTTTTTAAGTTTATTCGTTACATACAAAAATACAAATATTTCCTCGTTATAATATTGGTATATAGATATGCGTTATTTTCCTTTTTTTTGTCAGCCTATTCTGTCATACTCGTGGAAAAAGTCTCCCCTCCATGCCTTCCATCTTTCACGATTCTGTGCTTCATTCCGCCAGTTTTGGAAGAAACCGTCCAGTTCGTTCCGCCATCTCTTTCGTGGCCTGTGTACTGTATCTCACGGCACCAGTTAGTAGTTCCGTGTTACCTGAGCCCACAGTTTGTCAATTCCAAAACCGTCTTGGTGCAACAACCATGTAAATCAGACGTAAATGGTCCCAATTAAGTTTATACCTAAGGCAACAGGATGTAGGTAGGTAATACATAAAAGCAAATCAATGCAGGTATGTATGAAACTAAGCCAAGGTACCAGTGTTACACACTCAAATTACCTAGAAACTTTTCTAAAGACTTCATTATTTCTAGCTTTTTACTTTCGCAGATTTATCTATTGCTTTTTTTAGTTTGGATGCCCTAGATTGGAACTCTTGCAAAAGGTCAGCTACATTCCGTTGTTAATCGATAGACTCATTGTGTTTAGGTTAACTTTGTAGACTGTGTATTGGTTAAAACTAGAAATTATAAACTGAACTCGGAGATATTGTTTGAAGAATTTGTTCTGGAGTTTTTGACACCTCACACTACAGTTGAAATGTATCAGTATCTTTTCTACCTATAAATATTTTACATACTATATTTCTACGTAGGTAACGTAAAAGATTAGTATTTAAAAAAAAAGCTTTTTACAAAAAAGACAACCGCCTTCAAAAAGTGAAAAATAACTTTAGCACAGAACACACATTGACTTTAGTTTCGAAATTCAGTGGCTTTGTTCTGTTTGTTGTTTTGTATTGCCACCGACTTCCGAAACTAAAGTCAATGTGTGCTCTGTGCTAAAGTTATTTTTCACTTTTTGAAGGCGGTTGTCTTTTTTGTAAAAAGCTTTTTATTTTCCGCTTTTTAGTACCTCCTTCTCATTCAAATCTATTAAGAAGAGATTGAAAGTTAACTACTACAAAGATTGATGAAACTAAAACGTCGTCTATGTAACATTTTTGGGTATTTGTTGATTTTTCAAAAAGTGGGACCACCCCTGAAGCATACCCTATCTATAAAAAAAAGAATTTTCAAAATCGGTTTACGTTTGCCTGAGAAATCGCGTAACAAATCGCGCACATACTTAATGCAAATTTAAGACTTATACGATTTTCTCATGGATGCCATGGTCAGAACTGGACCAAATTATCATGGGACCACATGGGAAGCACTAGCTTCCAAATAAAAAAAGAATCATCAAAATCGGTTCACCCAATCCCGAGAAATCAGGTAACAAACATAAAAAAAAAAAAAAAAAATTCAGACGAATTGATAACCTCCTCCTTTTTTGAAGTCGGTTGAAAATTATAATACACTTTTAGCATCGTGAATAAACTTTTTGATAGATACGAAAAAGTATTTATAAAAAACTTGACTTGTCTTGACTGACTTGTTTAGACATACTTAGGAACTCTAGTTGCGTTATCAACGCTCAACATACAATGTAAACATGAAAGTTAACTGACACAATAAATCTCTTTTAATTGATAAACTGAACACATTTTCATTCTCAAATTCCCCAACGGGTTTGGCCTCCTGAAATTCTAATAATTTGTTGGCAAAATCAAGGATTTAAGGATCCTAAATTGAATTTTACAAAAAAGAAATACAATACACAATCAAAACACTGGGAAAGCTGTTATTTTAAACATATTCTATTTATAATGAACAGACACTATAAACCAAAACCCGATATATAGCAAGTTTCTAGATTGATAAAATATCTAACGCAAGACTAGTTTGTGCAGCGTCAAATAAATCATATACTTATTTTACTAGCTTCTGCCCGCGACTCCGTCCGTGTGAATGTCGGTTATGGCGCATGCAGACAAAGTCGCTGATTAAAAAGAAGCCTATGTCTTTCCCTGGGGTTTAAGCTATCCTCATACCAAATTTTATCAAAATCGGTTCAGCCGTTTCATCGTGAAAGCATAACAGACAGAGTTACTTTCACATTTATAATATTAGTATGGATTACTCAACCCAATTAATTTGTAATCCGATTCATTTTTTGATAGTTTTTTGACACTCGTTATAAAAGGAACATAAAACTTTAAAACGGTCTTTTAAAAAACTGCTTAAATATACTGTAGATACCGTGTGTCATTTATACATCTTTGGCAGTCGTTAAGGGTAATCAGAGGCCAGAAAGTCTGACAACCAATCTTATCAAGGGGAATCTTGTTACCCAGTAGCTGGGTTGAGGAGGTCCGATAGGCAGTCGCTCTATGTAAAACTCTGGTATTCAGCTACCTCAGCTCAGCTATATGTACCTACTGGTAGCCGACCCCAACACAATTGTGAATAGGGTAAGCAGATGATGCTTAAAGATACTGTAGAGACCTACAGGTACCTATGATCAGTTTCATAAGGTTCTTATTACTGTACTCCGTTATTATATGATTTTTTTAATAACCGCGTATTCTGCCCACTCACTGCTGGTAGCTCGAGCAATGAGGAGTTACAGCCGGAAAGGAAACTCAATTACCATTATAATGCGGCCGCGCGCCCTAGCCACTCATAGACAATATCAACTTAGGTTAATAGTGTAGGGTTACTGCGCGCGCTACTTAAGAGCGCGTATTCGACTCGTGACGAAAACTTCATGTTTTTGCATTTTGCCCAGAGCAATATCGTAATTATGTGAGCAGATTATTTAAAGACAATTTACAGTTTTAGAAAGATTAAGTCTTGATTTAGACAGCTACAGAGTAAAAGTATAATTTTTAATTATAGTTTTTTAAAGCGAAGACAATTCTTTCATATCGTTTTACGAAAATAGACGTCAGAGTTAACTTTCAGAACGAATACAACCATACAATATGACAAAATATTTTGTTTTATGCGTTTTTCCAACAGTATATACAGTCATAAAGACAGCTACAGGGCAAAAATTACAAAAATATTACTTTTACTTATTAAAAAACAATGTTGAAAAAGTAGAAAATCGGTTCACTTTGACAATTTTTTTTCACCAGTATTTGAATAAAAACATAACTGATATATTATTTTATGAAAGTAAATGTTATGCTTAATATACAGAATATTTTCCAGCCCGTTATACGAGCTCATTTATTTTAGACAATTATTTTAAAAAGCCCTGTAAAACATCGCGCGCTGTCGTTTGCCGATCAATTTCAATGATTCGTGCTTATTTCGTGCGTATTTCTTTTTCTGATGCACACAAACCGACCATTGTGTTGTACTAGTGTGTGTCAATGCTGCTACGCCATTCTAGCAATCATTTCGATTTTGAGTTGCGCTAAATCGAATACGCGCCCTTAAGACTTATTTGAATTACGAGGTAAAATTTTATTACAGCATTAAAAGGTGAGATATTCCTTTTTAGAAAGGCTGAGTTCACAATACAATTTGTACATTTAAAAAAAAACAAGACCACTGTAACCTAATTGAGCTCTTCCGTAGTATTGCGGTCAAATACTCAAAAGCTACTCTTTGTCAAAGTGACAGTGACAGTGACAGTACGAGACTTAGCGGCAGCTTAAAATTGAGTAGCTTTTGAGTATTTGGCCATTAGTAGCATAGACTATATTTATAACAAAAATAATATATTAAAATATAGCTAACAGTAAATCCATTGCCATAAAATATAGCTAACAGTAAATCTTTTTTTACTACTACGTTACAATTGGTATCAAAGTAATAGCAGTATCCAGGGATATAAAATAACTAAAATGAGACGTTTTTTTCAACGGCAACCCTAGCCAAATAACATCAACTAAAACCATAGTTGCCAGTAGAATAAAAATAAGTGAGGGCAAAGATTTTATCGTTAATACGAAAATGGCGCTTATGGTTTCGTCGTTTCTAACATTTAAGGGAATATTATATTCATTTATCGGTATTTAAGTTAATAATACCATTATTGGAATTATTAGTATAGGGGGGATACAACAGTAGAATAATTCATAAATCGGTACGTGTTAATGTTATGAGCGGTGATTAGCGTCCTTTTAATGCTAAATGTACCTGTCATAGCTTCATTGAATGCATATAAATAGGTACTTAATGGCTGCCATTTACCTTAACTTAAAATAGCTGCAATTAACTCATTATTAAATGCGTGAATTTTACGAGCTAATATAAATAATTCCACATTTGATATAACGACTACCTTTATTTGTTTGATGATTAATATTTCAAGAGAATGCCTTGCCTTGAAAACTGGTTGCCGTAAAATTGGCAACCCTATCCAGTGTGAGTGCAAGAAATGACAATACCGGACACCGGCGACCGGATTTACGTGGGGAAAGGGTTACAAATCTACGGTGTGCAGAAAAAAGTAGGTAGGTACATTTATGAAGTTAACTGTAGGTATTATAGATATTTAGATTGTTTAACGCATTATTAATTAGTAGGTACTTAAATAATAATGGTAGGTGTAATATTTAATATGTTGCTATATGTAAAAAGTAGGTATGTACACTCCGCGAAAAATATAGTAGTGGCACGGGGTGAGGGGTGCGGAGTGCGGGGTACCTACCAGGTTTATGCGGAAACCATAAAGTACTAGGTATTTCCCAGGAATGTATGAGGAAACTACAAAAAACAGACGAACTGGTTATTTTTAAAATGGTAATAAAGTGTTTATTTTTGTCACACATTAAATCGAAAAAATCGCTAAAGTAAATTCAAACTTTTAATTTGTCATCTGTTTATCAACCTTACCATTATTGCCATTAAATATTTTTTATTCATTTTCACAAAATAAAAAAATAATGTCAATGTATCTGATCCCCAATATTCAGGTTTCATCTAATTTGGGGATCACCGTCGTAATGTATGATTTTACTAACATGTTACAATTATATTATACTCCATTAAATATATCGATGTACTTACCTACCTAATGCCCAATAAGGTACTTGCTATAACTGTAAAATAAATTCTTGATCTTCTGACATAAATGTTATCATCCAAAATGCGCCAGTTCATTCTCTTGTAATAAGATTTGTTCATAAATATGCTAGAAATAGGTCCATGAATATTCTCAAGTTCATTTTCATTGATAAAGGGGTTATAGGTACATATTAATATTTAAACAAGTTAGGTACTAACTTGCAGAAAGCACCCCGTTTTAAGATAAAATCTGAAATAGGTCAAGCTAGCAGAAGCTTAGGCACCTCGTACCTACTCAATTTGCATTTAATTATAATTTTTTTTTTAAGAATTTTAATTGAAAGATTTTGAAATCAAGTTATCAAGGTTTAACAATATTTATTTTATTTTAATTGAGTTTACAGTAAAAATAAATTCGATAAGTTTTCGATAAGTTCGTTTCAGTGGTAGTTGACTTAAAGCCATTATATTCATTAGAATGTTTTACGGACTGTACTTGTAAAACTACTATCCATATTCAAGCCAAAATAACAGCTCTTTAATCGCCCTAAGACATAAAATCAAGCATCTAAATAACGCTAACTAGCCACCACTGTCTATCATAGTGAACGAACAAGTTAATATTAATAAAAAAAACACCTGCGGCGCCGGGCCCCTTGGTTCAACGCACCAGGTCGACGCACCATACGATACCGTACGCCGAGAGCCATAAGAAATGTACGCCCAGCCAACCTAACCAAATCTGGAAGTGTTCACGCACTCAACAAATGGACGCATGCAAATCATCTCCGCATCACAGCCGGGTTTACTGCCATTAACAACCGGGCATGACGTCACTGCATAGCACAAAACGAGTTACAGGTGATAGTCGAGGTCTACATGACCTTTCCCGTAAAACCCACAAATTTTGAACGATCATGGTAATTGGTAGAAACAATTGTCAAAATTGTTGGTTTACCAAGGTAAGATTAAGCGTTTCCTTTTGATGGTTGGCATGGCGTTTCAATACTCGTGGTATTTAATTGGTATGACGGTTTTATGGTTTCGTCATTTATCATTAATGTTGCTGCTTTTATGTTTTCTAACAAAACCCATCTGTATGTCTATTCTGTTACAATCTCCCTCGGTGAACACCTGGGTGAAGTGAGCTGTCATCTGTCTCAATGCTAGGGATTTGTAAAGCGCTACAATCGGATGATAGCTCACTTCACCGAGGGAGATTGTAACAGAATACCACTACAGGATGTAGTGGGTACCTACTTAAATAAAAAACAAAAAACTACCTTCTTAAATAAAATTGGTTTAAAATTATCGTACCTATACAAAATTGTTTTTCTTGTTAGATGTTTGATGAAAGGATGGGAGAATAAAAAATTAACGCCCCTCTAATTTGCATAGAAACGAATTCTTCATCACTAAAAATATTGAATTTTAATTAAATTTAAGTTGTTAGCTCGTTAACCTAACGATCATTCACATGGATATTAATTAATATTATAAGTTATAGATAAACTAACTTTGTTTCAAACACCACGAAAATAAGACAAAAACAGAAATAGTTAACAATGTTTTTTTTCTGTAATTAGTAGGTAGGTACTTACCTTTATAGTCTTAATACAATTTTAAAATTCGAACCAGCAACGGAATTAATTCACGAATAACACGTCGAACTTATGTAGATTCAAGAGGAAAAAGTCCATAAGTTACCATTGTCAGCGAACGTAGAACGTACAAAATGCTCACAAAAAATTGTTTTGATTCTGTAGCAGGCCTTTTTTACCCCAGAGGTCAATACACGCACACTGCCCACAGATTAATCCTTTCATTGATTGAACGATTACCCTTTCATGATTACGGACGGCAAATTGTTGTTATTAATAATTCTCTATACGTAAGAGACAGGACTTGGGAAGTGCGAGTTGAATATAAATAAAGTATATGTAGATTAGGTAACAGTGGCATAGTAAACTATTAATGATTTAAATCTTGCCTCGAATCCAACTGTGTTGCCAGTTTAGTTCGGTGTCGCTTACAAAAAAAAAAAGGGTTAACCGGCTTTCAAAAAGGTTTTAAGACCAAGTACCGGAGAAAGATATAATGATATACTTATATGATAAGTATTCAAATTGTTATACCTGTGGATAAATAAAAAATCTCCGTTTACTTAGTCATTCATCAGACCCAATTCTTTTCATTGTTCTGGTTCTCTAGGCATTTGCAGAAGATAATGTCTCAATACACAATGATTATGTTTACTTTCCCACAATTCATGTTAATTGGTGGTTATTATTAATATGAAGTTCATTTGATTTGAATGTCTTCATTGAAGTAACAATTCAATGATAAATCTGTTCCGTTTGTAGGTACCCCTATCGTCTGTACGAGGGTTAGATTTTGAGGAGGAAGGGCCATCGGAAACGATTACTTTTCACTCCCTTTTGACTATTGTGACTCTTTTTATTGTTTCCGTTTCAAATTGGTCACTGATTTGTTATTTATTAGTGCCATTCAGTGCTGACCTCAAGCTTGGGATTTACTTATTCAGAATAATTATCGAAAGTTGCAAATGCAATTTTTGTTGTGTCTTTCTAATATTACGTATAAAAAAATAAGTTACCCAAAGCGGAATAACGTGCTATTTATTTAGTTTTGTACAAATATGTTAACATTCTGTTTACGTACGATATTATGCAGCCATGCACTACCTACATGTTTATTTATTTTTGAAGATCATTCATAATGCATGTACTTACCTACTAATAAGATAAAGGTCCCATAAGCAAAGTTTTTACTATTTATATCAATATAAGTACCTACCCGCTAAAATGTTTTTCAGGAAAATACAAACTCAGAACTTAAAACAACGTGCAAAATATTTCAAGTTGAAATTTCAAGTATGAAGGTAGTCTAATCAATTTAGTTTATGTAACCTATATATAATTCAAGGATTTTCCTTTATGATATTCTTAAAACAAACACAACACAAGCACCACAAATCATTAAACATAAAATATCTACTTCATTTTGTCTCTGTCAACTTCAAACAATTAGACGGGGATGCAGTGATGTTCTGAATACATTTAACGCTAAATGTATCAAGTCATTCATGGTGCAATTACGTCTTATCAAATAAACAAACCGTGAGTAAATTCTGGTACCAGCGTCGGACAAACCGGCTTGACAGAGTCCGAAACAATTAAAGGAAACCTCCGTGTTATTAGGTAGGTAGGTACTCAAAAAATGTTAATTGCTTGCTCAGACTAGTTTCCCAACAAGTTGGCAACTCCTTTATGACTTATTTAGAGGCCTCTAACTTGCAATACAGAACATAAGCAGGTCTTAATTATACCCATATTAAGCGTGACTGCATTATCGATTAGAAATCTAATCGAAGCTCTCTTAAAGTATTTCTATATCGTTAATCAAGAATTAGCGAACATTCTAGATAATTGCAAATCTATTCAAATATCGATAATTAAACATTCGTTTATCTTGGGAGTTACGACAATGTGGGGAGCAGTTAATGTTGATATAAGTGCCGAATAAAACGAATTTGAACGTGCACCGACTGAAATGTGATTCAGAGTTAGTTTATCAACAGAACAGACGAAAGTGTGCGCACACACATAGCTATATCACTCTGTACTCTCTCACCAATTTCTAGAATGGATATCAGGGTTGTCGCTCTTAGAAAGTCGCAAAATTTTGAGTATTACCCAACACAATACTTATATTCGCGTGCAAGTTCATAGTTTGATTACAAACAAGGTTTAGGGTACCAATATAGTAACAGTTTGTTATCAGCACTATCGTGCTAACTTTAATTCCAATCTCGTACTTTTATAACGGTATAAATATATTCACGCGAATGCAACCGGGTTCCTACTCGAGTAGAAAACTTTTGACGGTAGGTACTCGAGCATTGTTCAGTATTTCAGCGTTCAGCGATTGTTTCAATTTGAATGGAACTTGTTCGAGTATAACATTCAAACGTTGCAATCATTAATTTTCAGCGTTACAATAACATCGCACTTTTTCTTCACAATTGTTTGGAATCTTGCTAATTAAATCAAAATCACCTCAGAGCGATAACAGATATCAAGCAAGGGCAACTCACCGGGTCAATGTCCGCTTCCCAGACGTCCTTCAGGTCGTTAGAGATGTCGAAGTAACCCTCCATGTCGGGGCCGGTGTTCACGACGGCCTCCGACTATAGACACAGAAAACTCCTCCAAGAAAAACTCGCACAAAACACAGCTAACTGTCACTCTCTTACTGTTCTCCTCCGAAACGGTCTGAACTCAGAGAAAATGTAAACTGCACCAAGACTTAACTGTCAAACGAAGAAAACTTCACAGAACACTGTGCATCATCACAAGTTTACGTTTCACTATCGACGCCCATTTGTTTTTGCAACAAAATATTTTTTATGAAGTTTCACTGCACGCGAGGAATGTTGTGAAAACGCTAAACGCGGACGACACACACAGTCGCGGCAAGGTACGGCCGGCGAATGCGAGAGCGGCGTCCACCGCCCCCTTCCCCCCTGCACTCCTCACGCGCCCCCCTTTCTGATACGAACCTCTCATTCATAACATGATAGGGGGTAAAAACGTCACGAGCTGTTAAGGGGCTGCCTATACGACAATATGATGGTAATTATGTGGGCACTTATCAGTCAATGAAGTGCAAGTGGGGCAGAGATGAAGCCGTGGGAATTCACAGCGTAACACCGGTGCAATAACAAACAATAAACGTTCATATGTTTATTAAATAAATTCGTAGCAGTACATGCGTATTGTGTATAAATTGCTTATTTCGGTAAAATATAATTATTGTTACATTTAAATATGTGTTCGATTGATATTTCGACGATTTGTTTTACTTTTTACTATTTTAATTATGACTTAAAACGTAGGTACACATCAGTTTTAATTAACATTGATGATAAATAAAATAAACCAAAACTACTCCGACAAGGTCTGAATAAAAAAAATACACACATTTACACTAAAAAAACGATTTGCACAATTACAAACTTACAACAAGTGATAAAATTAAAAAAAGTCTAAGTACAGACGCCAGCACACCAAGCCATATTGTCAAATTTTCCCAATGGAATATGAACCTTATTCCTTTGCGGTAAAGTTGAAAATATTTCAAAGAAATTTGACAGATTGTTGTAGCTTGATATGCTGGCCTCTGTACATAAAATCTCAATGTTTGGTTCTAATTTCAAAATAAAATATTTCATGCTTAATACACAAATATAAAAAATAATAAAAAAGGGTTCTACTTATACTAAATTCAGATCATACATAAAGTCACTAGTCGCTACATCCATGCTAAAATAATTAAAAACAATCTTCAATAGTACAAATCAGACTCAATAACATTTTTGGAATTTCGGAAACCTCGTCAAACGAGGATTCCGAATCGATCAGTAGCTCTTTACTCTTTCTTTATATTTCTCGCTTGTCAAAAATCCTTCCTTACTGCTTTTTTAATTAGCACGGCAGAATAATACTCGACGTTCTAAAATCAACTTGATTTCCACAAACATAAAGTTGATAACATAATTTAGAAATAACTATTTATAAAGACTTTACTGTTGGTATAAGTCTATGTTAGTTATGACTCTGAGGTCCAACCCGCAATTTAACTAATGATTCAAATAACGTTTTTATTTATCGTACCTAGACGGAAAAATGTTACAGAGCGTAAATTACATGCTGTGAGTTGCCACAATGTGTCACCATTTTTCCGGGACAAAAAATAACGTAATAAGGAACCGCAAGTGAAGGTTAAAAACACCAATAGAGTGCTAATATTCAGAAACTCTTGGTATATCGATCGGCCATATTAAAGCACCGTTCGTTTTTTTGAAGTCTCTGGTCAAACTTCATATTCGGTTATGTCTGTTTGACATCAGCCAATCAAATCATTTGAGATAAGATTTGTCTCGATGATACTGAATGGAGTTTCAGAAACCAGTTCGAACTACATAGTTGTATCTCCCGCGCATCTAATGCGCAACTCAGCTTTCCATTTGCTATCTACTCTGTATATTTAGTACCATAATTATTTACGACTACTTGTGTCCATTCCGTTTCGGTGGTACCGTGAACAGTGAAGGTACATGCGTCAGTAATGCTGATATCCCTCCGTGGAGTATGCACACTCTTGGAACACTACATTTGACGAGGTAGTCAGTGAACTGCAAAGGAAAAAAAACAGTTTTAATAAAACTAAAAAGACGCAATTTCTGATACTGTTCATTCGACTTTTAAAAAAGCCTTCAAGCATACAATTGTTTGAGAATCCGAACTTACGACACACAGAGAAAATTATATCAAAGTTAGAACCTCTATACCTGTCCTACAACCACAGGAGAGAAACATGCTCTGAGCCCTCCATTTATTCTTACTCCATGGCCATTAAAATTAATGTTAATACCAAAAGTGCGAAACTTATTCATGTACGAATACGACGACTGCCTGCTAGATTTTAAGGAGTGAGAGAGATTACACTTGTAGTGTTCAGAAGGAAGATATGAAAGTAACGAATGGAAGACTATAAAAAAAAGATAACCGCCTTCAAAAAGTGAAAAATAACTTTAGCACAGAACACACATTGACTTTAGTTTCGAAATTCAGTGGCTTTGTTCTGTTTGTTGTTTTGTATTGCCACCGACTTCCGAAACTAAAGTCAATGTGTGTTCTGTGCTAAAGTTATTTTTCACTTTTTGAAGGCGGTTATCTTTTTTTTATAGTCTTCCATTCGTTACTTTCATTATCTATTCGGTTATCTTTTTTGTAAAAAGCTTTTTATTTTCCGCTTTTTAGTACCTCCTTCTCATTCAAATCTATTAAGAAGAGATTGAAAGTTAACTACTACAAAGATTGATGAAACTAAGACGTCGTCTATGTAAAATTTTTGGGTATTTGTTGATTTTTCAAAAAGTGCTGAATCAATTTCGATAAAATTTATATCGGACCACCCCTGAAGCATACCCTATCTATAAAAAAAAGAATTTTCAAAATCGGTTTACGTTTGCCTGAGAAATCGCGTAACAAATCGCGCATATACTTAATGCAAATTTAAGACTTATACGGTTTTCTCATGGATGCCATGGTCAGAACTGGACCAAATTAAAATGGGACCACACGGGAAGCACTAGCTTCCAAATAAAAAAAGAATCATCAAAATCGGTTCACCCAGTCCCGAGAAATCAAGTAACAAACATAAAAAAAAAAAAAAAAAAATAATAAAAAAAAAAAAAATACAGACGAATTGATAACCTCCTCCTTTTTTGAAGTCGGTTGAAAAGAAGATGGAAGACGATATTTTAATGGCCGACATAAAGAAATAAAACCTTTTGATTAGTTAATAAATCGTTTCTTTTTGATCTCGCCCCTATTACCACATTCATTTTACTCTCTGTTCCAATAAAATATACTGAAAATGTTACAGCTGCTGAAAAACGTTTTACATATATGTTTGCGCTTAACATTGACTTAGGGAAGTAGGTTAACATAATGCTAATAATACAGTCGACTATCAATTTTAATAAGGAATGTTCATACATTTTAAGTTGATCTCTATATTATTATGTACGAATTTATATAATTCAAGTTCTGGACTAGAAATGTCTATGGACTTCTGTTTCAAAGTGTGTTTATTGTGTTTAATCTATACTAATACTAATCTTATTATAAAGAGGAAAGATTTGTATTTTTGTATGTAACGAATAAAACTAAATAACTCATAAACTACTGGTTCGATTTAAAAAATTCTTTCACCATTCGAAAGTTACATTATCGCTAAGTAACATAGGCTTGTAGGGTAGGTAAATAGGCAGGTAAGTAGGTAGAGGGACAGGACAACGTCTATCGGGTCAGCTAGTGTTAAATAAAATAAACTTAAGACGGTTCTTTCCGGTCCGTCTATCGTCAACTTTTTATTATTTTTTTGTTTCGTCCAACGCAATGTTCGAAAACAAATGAGTGAGGGAGAAGAGACCGCGAAAACATCGCACGAAAATTGGCGCGCGGAGATTTCACAAAACTTGTTCCAGAAAATACCTACATGATTTTGAAAAAGCCTTACAAGTTTTTGGTAAAATGTTTGTTATTTAGAATCTCCATTACAAGTGCAAGGTTTCTATAACAATGTTTTCTTTACCTTTTCAATGTGCCTACAAGTATATTATGAATGACCAAAGTTCAGGTAAAATTTGTGCAAAAAAAAACTGAACTTACTGAATTCGTGTTTTAAAGTTTTTTTTTATTACATACCTACTCCTAGCACTTTTCCCGCGACCTCGTCCGCGAGAATTTTCTCAAGGATCTCATTTTTTTTCAATTGATAAAGAGGACCTATCCTATTCAGGGATAATGCGCCATTCTAATGGAGAAAGAATTTATGAAATCGGACAAGTTGTTTTTCAGTTTATTCGTTACAAACATACAAAAACACAAATCTTTTCTCTTTATAATATTAGTCTCAGACAGAACACTGAGAGTGAAGCCATAAAAGCAAATACAAATATAATATAATAATATATAATATAATAGCGAATACTTACCACGCGCTTCGTGCTGTACTGACACGACTCAGTATAGTACGAAACGCCGCATCGTTAAAAATATCAAATAAAAATGCAAATACAAATTCAAAACCGAATACAATCATGAGATTGTAGGTATTCGCTTTTGAATTAGTATTTGCTTTTTTGGCTTCACTCTCAGTGTTCCGCGCGGTCTATCTGCCTTTTGTTTCATAATCTGAGATATTAGTGTAGATAAACCACAAGACACATGTGTATTCGAAATATCTGGAGAAACATTTGTTATAACACCATAATCACGTACGAGCATTTGTATAGGAATTATGATGGGTTGGTCACTCTTAATGAAGAAGCTGAAAGTTACATGTTTTTCACTTCCTTTTTTTTTGGGACCACAACTGGGAACCTTTTGATCTCGAATATTGAAGATCGAAATTCAAATGTTTTTCACAATGTTTTACTGCCGTAAACAGTAATTTTTTACGCCAAAAAAGAACTTCGTTTCCCAGCCAGCATTATTAATTGTTAAATGTTAATTAGGTTGATGAGCAGTGCGCGTAGTTAATGGCTTTGTGATGTCTTTACACTAATATATATTTTGAAATACATGTCAGTCACGATTTTTGGAAACTAGATCTTATGAAAATCTGACAGCATATCCGATGTTACCTTTAATTCTGATTGGTTGAATACATTAATAAAAAGCTTTTTACAAAAAAGACAACCGCCTTCAAAAACTAAAAAGTGAAAAATAACTTTAGCACCGAACACACATTGACTTTAGTTTCGAAATTCGATGGCTTTGTTCTGTTTGTTGTTTTGTATTGCCACCGACTTCCGAAACTAAAGTCAATGTGTGTTCGGTGATAAAGTTATTTTTCACTTTTTAGTTTTTGAAGGCGGTTGTCTTTTTTGTAAAAAGCTTTTATTTTCCGCTTTTTAGTACCACCTTCTGATCCAAATCTATTGACGAGATTGGATTGAAGAAACTAAAACGTCGTCTATGTAAAATTTTTGGGTATTTGCTGATTTTTTCAAAAAGTGCTAAATCAATTTCGATAAAATTTATATGGTACCACCCCTGAAGCATACCCTATCCATAATAAGAAGAATTTTCAAAATCGGGTTACGTTTGCCGGAGAAATCACGTAACAAATCGCGCACATACTTAATGCAAATTTAAGACTTATACGGTTTTCTCATGGATGCCATTGTCAGAACTGGATCAAATTAAAATGGGACCACACGGGAAGCACCCGCTTTCAAATAAAAAAAAGAATCATCAAAATCGGTTCACCCAGTCCAAAGTTCTCAGAAAAATACAGACGAATTGATAACCTCCTCCTTTTTTGAAGTCGGTTGAAAACAGAATTAAATAATCATAATCGCGATCATGCGTAGACGCTGTGCCTCCATCTTGCGCAGGGTGCGCGCTAGCCCCAACAGCATTCTAAAAAAAACACAGGTGGGACAGCCCCATACTGGGACGTTCATCATCATCATATCAGCCTAATGTCATCCACTGCTAAACGTAGGCCTCCCCCAGAGATCGCCAACCAACCCGATCTTGGCCAGCCCGCATATGGATGCGGGCTGGCCCAAGGCCGCTGACAGCCACCTTCTTCAAATCGTCGGTCTATCGTGCAGCAGGGCGTCCCACACTATGCTTGCCCAAACGCGGTCTCCACTCTAAAGCGTGTCTGCTCCATCTACCGTCTGTCCGTCTGCAGACGTGGCCGGCCCATTTCCGCTTCAGCATGCTGACTTTAGTTCTCAGGCGAATGACTTCATTACGAATTCTATCCACTTGAGAAACCCCGAGCATCGCTCTCTCCATAGCACGTTGAGCAACTTTGAATTTGTGGACCAGGCCCACGGTGAGTGTCCACGTTTCAGCTCCGTAAGTCATTACGGGTAGGCACTGGTTAAAGACCCTGATCTTCAGGGATTGTAAGATCGACGATTTAAACATATGACGTAGTTTCCCGAATGCCGCCCAACCTAAGCGTATCCTTCTGATCGCCTCCTTCTCGAAGTTGTGCCGCCCTAGTTGTATATTTTGACCAAGATATATGTATTCTTGCACTGGGACATTGGGGCGTAGTTTTGAAGTTTTTAATTAGTAATGTTTCTTTGGTAGATTTATGTACTAACACCTGTTTCTAAGTTGTATGTATACTAACCTAAATGAACTATAATCAGAAATAAAACATTTTTTTTATAATTTTAAGCTTACGCAAGGTGTGGGTTTTGTGGAACAATCAGATGATCGTAATTTCTAATTACATAAAGTGTGCATCTCTTTTTTTATTATTTTAGTGTATCACTGCGACCAGGATTGATCTATTGTGATCGCCGCTTGTGTTGGTTACAGATCGCCATCAAACCTTGCAGCTGTGATGAACTGCAGGATTTGCTTTGGGGCAATCTTTATTATTTCATCCGGGCTTAGTAGGAGATAGTTATTGCGTTTGTGAATTAGTGCTCCGCATTCCCCCAAAAGATGAAGTGGCGTTTCATCAGCCTCCTTACAGCGTCTGCAGGTTCGCGTATCACTTAGCCCCAGGTTGGACATGTGCTTGTTTAAGCTGCATTGTCCCGTAGTGTCACAATGCGCAAGTTGTTCCTACTAAGTGCTAGGACTTTGTCACTAAGCTTTCTGTCATAGGCTTTGATGAGTGCTTTCGAGTATAACATGCCTTATAGAGCATCTCTTAAGTGTGCAAGTGAATTTTCTTGAGTTGACCGCACCTTAAAACATACTTTTCTAGTTTTTAAACCTACTTCTTGATAAAAATATTCTGACATAGGCAATTAATAATAATAAAGTAATACCATCTAACTGAATTTCACCGTAGATCTCGAAAGTAGGCGTCCATTATAAACGGTCCAAACTAAGACGTGCTAACTTTGATAGGGTCAGTGACCATTTGACAAGCGCATTAGTTACACTACACACTCTACCACCTGTGTGTATGATATCATCAATGGCATGACCATATCTAATACATACCTACTATAAACAATTAAATAAAATTGAAGTGTCTGTTTGTAATGTCAAAATAGCAATTTTTACTAAATGCATAATTACTAAGCATTTTGTAAAAAGCTGTCATTTTGACATTTTGACTTAGGTCAAAAAAACAATGTTTTTTTTCTGGCTGGTTCGATTTTGGGACTTTCACTGGCTGGTAGCTAAAGTTATAGGGAATAACATATACTTTTATTATAGAGAAAGAATTAGGGTACCGCTCAAAAAAAAAAGACCACAGATAACAAATACTCACGAGGACGAAGTCGCGGGTATAGCTAGTTAGTATACAAGATGGATTCCGCTAGAGATACACCGAAAACCAATCGTATTGTTTCTGTTTGACGTATTTGTCAAAATATTACTTAGCTAATATAAAATAGACCTTATTACTACTACGCTAAAGGTAATTTTGCATTCGGAATAACGCAAACAAAATTAAAGTACCAAGTAGAGAAACTTGGTTTTCTAGGTTTTCAAATAGTTACCCTGATATAATAATAAACATTTATTTCAGACCACAGATAATCTATATAAAGTGTTAGTAAAGATTTAAAGAATAATGTTAAAAATAAAAGGAGAAAGGCTCTGAATTTGACAATTAGTACAAAAAACTTGTTTACACTTTAGTAGCGAACAAACACTTCAGACAAAAGACTGAAATGGCAACCAGTATTTTTAAAATTAGTTACAGCCAGACTAGGTTCATTTTCAGCAAGGGTTGCTACTTCGGTACGACTAACGCCATCTACCGACCTTGAATCTAACTAAATATTCATTGCATAATTTAATTCCGCCGAGCCCGTTCCATCATCAGACCACAAGACGTACGGCGATGCGCCACCGGTACATGGTAGACATCCCACCCACACGCACGAAACTTTTTGGGAATACATTCATTGTGCGTACTGCTAAGGAGTGGAATTCCCTGCCTGAGTCTGTGTTTCCTGCTAGCTACAACCTGGGAGTCTTTAAGTCAGAGTGAATAAGTTACTTCTAGGCAAGCGTGCTCCATCTTAGACCGCATCATCGCTTTCCATCAGGTGAGATAGTGGTCAAACGTATGCCTATCAATAGATAAAAAAAAAAAATACAAATTTGAAACTTCACTCTTTTTACAAGTTTTTATATAACTTCTTAAGTAAGTAATTAAGTAATAGTAAGTCATTTATTTTGCAAATACGGATACAGTACATGGTGATGAACAGATAAAAGGTGGGAACAGCCATATCTTGGAATGTCGCGATGGCCGAATGGTTAAGGCGCCCGCCTCTCATGAAGAGGTTGTGGGTTCACAACCGGGCACGAGCAAGTACCAATGTGCCTTTTTCAATTTAATTCGTACTTTCTAAGTTTGTCTCGGACATGAAGCCTAGACGGCGTGCGGTTCATACAGGTAAATAGTCATTGCCTACCTTACAAAATACTTACAACTATCGAAATAAAATACTACTACTATTTTATTTTGATAACAAATATTTTATGCACGAGTAATTACCATCATTATACCAAAAACGAAAAGTAGAAAATCTTAAATCAGCTCCACCTATCGAGTAACGGTGGAATCATGAAGTCTCATTGATACCTTCGCGTATTTCGACCATAATCGCTTCGCGCTGCACCAGCGCCGCACCCGCCAACGGAAAGGCACAAAGTCAAAGTCTCTGGATGATTATATGTGTGCGTCGTGACAGACCCGTATTTACGTGCTACAATGGTGTGCTTTTTCTATAAATACTTGGCACACATTGAGACAAATAACGCACACAAACGTCAAAAGTAGACATTGCCTTTTATAACATTTACTTACACTTTCGACAATTGGGTTGTTATCACCATTAACCAATAATTCCAAAATACAACATATCTTTTATTACACTTTATTTTAGCCCGGAAAACCCAATTAATTTTCAATTCACTGTAAAATTCGATTTTAAGTTGCTTTGAAATCAATGAATAGTTAGTCAATTGAATTGGTAAATAAATGACGTCACAGGCCGCGTCATAAAAAAATCTATGGAGGAATCTCGTTTTGATTGGTGGTCAATTGATTGGTGGTTTCAAATAGCCAATTGCGGGGTCTTAAAACCGAAGTTGGCTACACAAGGATCTGCGACTATTTTAAAAAGTAGCATCTTTTGGTTATACTAGCGCTAAATGAAGCACTATTAGTTTTTATAGTATTATTTTTTTTATTTTTACGTGAGTTATGAGCGGCCATTGTTGATATGGTTTGTCTGACTGTTGTGTGGTTTAGTGATATAATTTTATTCTGGTATCTATATTTACGATTTTAACGTTGATAATAGGTGAAAGATGGGTGATAATAGGTGTGTGTGTAAAGAAAATTTTAAATGATGCGTTTTCAAAACTCTTTTAGTGATAAAAATAGCGACGAACCAACACAAACAAACAGTACCTAGGTGTTTTTGTTTGGTAAGTAAGCTTTTAAAAATTTCTGCCTACCCTGTGTCAAAACCCTGTGCACGCCCCTGAGCCTGGTAAAGGAACACATCGTGAGACAACCTATACTTATAACGAATATTTCTGAAATGCCAACCCGCCTTGAGCAAGCGCGATGATCAATGCTTGTGTCTTCTCAGTATGAGAAAAGGCCTTTACCCTGCAATGGGACAGTAATAGGCTGGAGGGAGGGGGAGGGGGTTTAGGTTAGGGGGGTTAGGTGTAGTTTAAAGGGGAGGGGGGTGGGAGTTAGGTTAGGTAGGTTAGAGGGGGGTTTGGTTAGGGGGGTTAGGGGGGGGTGTGGTTAGAGGTTTTTTTATAGTCTTTAGTCTTTATAGGTTAAGGTTAGTTATATATATAATTATATAACATAAAAAAAAAAAATTGATTACAATTCCTTCACTATTTAATCGAAAGGAACTTCGTTCCATCCGGGTGTCCCTTGACAGTAGACACTTGAGTTGCAGAATATGTATATGGCTATGGCTAACGACTTACTTTTAAATAAAGTTCAAAATGAAAGGAGGTTCTCATACACGCAGTGCAAATCTGTAAGAAATCATTCGCGAATTCGAATTGTATCTCATTTCCGATTTCACTTACCTGAAGTGAAAAGTATTTGGTATTTGCTAAAATACTTCGCTTCACCTATGTACTGGAGCTTGCGTAGTTTTCATTGAGTTACAGAATAACTAATACTGTTTTAACCACGGAATCAGAAGTGAGCACTGAAGTCAGAAGGGAGTTCTTACAGAATTGCATTGAAGAAATTTCGGCGATTTTATAACATGGTTAAATATAATACGGTGGTACGGAACCCCACAAGTCCAGCCGAATCCTATTTGCACTTGGCTGGGGTTAACTCTCATCGAGGCATTTCACTTGGCGTATTTATACAAATAATTGCATTACTTGAGTAACACAAAATATAGCCTATTATTATTGAAATGAAGTCAATTTTGTATCATCCAAATAAGACCAATATTTGCACATATACCAGCATTAGATACTGTAAAAAAGGTTAACTTACTAATTGAGCAGTTTCTTCTTCAGATGCAGCAACGACAATATTCTTCTTTAATTTAATGGCCTCTTGCAGGACTCTTTGTGGATGCAGCCCTAGAGCTCTTAGTTCATGTTGACCGAGGTGTACGCCACTGTAAGGCACGTTTATACTGCCATCTATGCAACTCTTCTCGTAACTATGGAAATAGTTATTGAGGTTATTATTGTTTATTTGTGGTCAAAGAATCTTTATTACTCAAAATGGAACTTCTGAACTCATTTATGAAATTAGTGAAATTAGTGAGCAGAACTAGTGTAACATGTACAATATAAGTTAAACGTAAAGAAATTTTAATATGTAGGTAGGTGTAAATTAGTTACTATTTTCACTTTAAAAAGACCAACTCACTTTCTTACTTTGAATTTCTTTATTTATAGTTCGGGCGACATATAAAAATATATACTAGAAAATACTAAAGTACATAGAATTAAACGAGCCAGTTAGATTAAGGTGCTCATGTAGAACAAAACTTTGATTTTTATACTCACAGTAAATTAGACCTTATATCAATGACACAGCATTTATCTTGGCATATCAGCGAGAAGAAGTCCGATAAGTTAATTCTAGGACTTATTTCAGTGAATAACGTTTCCATTGGAATTTCCACTATATCCTGAAACAAATAATTGTATCAGTGATTTTTCTACCTATGAAAACAAAATTGAAAAAGAGTGTCAAGGGACTGCCTGATTTGAATATTAAGCTATACTGAACTCTTCCACAAAACCTTTTTTTATTAACGTTTCCTTCTATTGCTCGACCGCTTACCTAAACCCGTTCCTGGCCTCCTGAGGTAGCTGAGCGGTGCGGGAGGGGTGTAGTGACGTGATACTAGAGCTCACTGATACGTCAACTTGTGACCCCTGCCACCCCTCCCGCACCACGCAGCTACTTCAGGAACGGTCTCAGTTAAGCTGTCAGGCCATAGTTACGATGGCAAGCGGCCTCCACGAAGGTCGCTTACTTGAGACCTCGAATCCACAATCAAAAACCCTCATCCTCGAAAGCTAGCCACCGTTTGAACAAAAACAGGAGTGGATCGAGGAAACCATAGATTCCAGATTAAAAAAAAAACAAATTACGGAATAGAAAAACCAAGTGGAAGTGCCCACGCAGATATCCCGCGCGTGTCACAATTATGCGGAAAATATGTAAAATAAAACAACCATCCTCAGTAGTAATCAGTCTAAATTTCGCTTGAACAACTAATGAGTTTTACGTCAAAGATGAATTTGTTGTTCATCCAAAATTAAGACTTATTATTACTGACGAAGGTTGTTATTATTAAACACATTTTTCCGCATAATTGTGACACGCGCGATTAAGCTTCGTGGCTTCGTGGGCACGTCTACTTGTTTTTTTTCTATTCCGTGATTCAAACCTAACTGAATCGTGCTGTAAAGTTAATTATTTATTTACTAATTTAAGGAACATAAAATAGAATGCAAAAAATACATTGAATAGGTAACTCTAAGTATTAAAGTTCTTAGTTCTAAGTTAGACTGTATTCCTAAATATGTGTACACACACATGATTGCTACAAAAAAAAGTAAACAAGACTGGAAGAAAAGTTAGTATATGTGGGTGCTCATTAATACATACATAGGTATGTATGTATATATATCAGCGAAACAGTTTACACATTACATTTTTAAATTTTAACATAATTACATTTTATTTATAATTTTGACTTAATTTTAATTCTTACCATGGGGTCCGTTATTTGAATTTCGTTAGTAAATCTTCTATAACTAATACTTCTTGGTGAACTGCGGCACATTTCAATAGATTCCTGTGGAAATATTGTAGTGTTAAACATAAGTCATCGACCTCCATAAAATTCTAAGCTCGTAATAATGGTCATTGACCTGTTATTGACTTTATAAATGATCACCACTATCTGTTTATTCATAAACGGGTGATAATTTTAGCCATTCAACTAATTTATTAGCAAACAGCTCTAGCCCGCGACTTCGTCCGCGTTTTTTTTTTTACGACGATTCATTTTTATTATATAGATACTAGCTGACCCGACAGACGTTGTCCTGTCCCGATCGACCTAATGGGGGATGAAAAAGGGGTGAAAAAAGGGGATGAAAAATAGATGTTGGCCTATTCTCAGACCTACCCAATATGCACAAAAAATTTCATCAGAATCGGTCAAGCCGTTTCGGAGGAGTACGGGAACGAAAACTGTGACACGAGAATTTTATATATTAGATAACATAAAGCAGTCAGGGGTAACGTAGAATTACAGAATCAAACCAGTAGTACGATTACAAACTCAACTTTAATCTTAATAATATTATAAATGCGAGAGTAACTCTGTCTCTGTCTGTGTTACGTTTTCACGATGAGACGACAGAACTGATTTTTATGAAATTTAGTTTGCTTTTTAATTCGCGTCTTTGTCTGCATCCGCGATAACCGACATTCACGCGGACGAAGTCGCGGCCAAAAGCTAGTTTATAATATGTGGTGATGATAGTGAAGTCGATCAGCAGAATTTACATAATGAAGTACATTTTTGTTTGTTATATTATTATAAAGTTTTGTTTAAGATAAACTGTTATTTTGAAAAAGCTATTTACAAAAAAGACAACCGCCTTCAAAAACTAAAAAGTGAAAAATAACTTTAGCACAGAACACACATTGGCTTTAGTTTCGAAATTCAGAGGCTTTGTTCCGTTTGTTGTTTTGTATTGCCACCGACTACCGAAACTAAAGTCAATGTGTGTTCTGTGCTAAAGTAATTTTTCACTTTTTAGTTTTTGAAGGCGGTTGTCTTTTTTGTAAAAAGCTTTTTATTTTCCGCTTTTAGTACCTCCTTCTCATCCAAATCTATTAAGAAGAGATTGAAAGTTAACTACTACAAAGATTGATGAAACTAAAACGTCGTCTATGTAAAATTTTTGGGTATTTGTTGATTTTTTAAAAAGTGCTGAATTAATTTCGATAAAATTTATATGGGACCACCCCTGAAGCATACCCTATCCATAAAAAAAAAAGAATTTTTAAAATCGGTTTACGTTTGCCGGAGAAATCGCGTAACAAATCGCGCACATACTTAATGCAAATTTAAGACTTATACGGTTTTCTCATGGATGCCAGTGTCAGAACTGGACCAAACTAAAATGGGACCACACGGGAAGCACTAGCTTTCAAATAAAAAAAGAATCATCAAAATCGGTTTACCCAGTCCAAAGAAATCAGGTAACAAACATATAAAAAAAAAATTGATGAATTGATAACCTCCTCCTTTTTTGAAGTCGATTGAAAATAAGAACTTGCCAGTCCGCCTCGAGGGCTGGAAAAACTGTTTTACATAGAACTAGCTGATGCCCGCGACTACGTGCGTGATAGTCGGTCATCAGTGGGGCTTTAATAATTTTTTTCTAATATAAAAGTAGCCTATGTTACTCCTTATAATATCAACTATCTGCCAGTGAAAGTCCCGTCCAAATCGGTCCAGCCGTTTCAGAGAATAGAAATTGTTTTTTTTATTCACGAGTACCGTATATACTTTCCAATGCACATCATCATCTGCCTAGCCTTTTCCCAATATGTTGGGGTCGGCTTCCAGTCTAACCGGATGCAGATGAATACCAGTGTTTTACATGGAGCGACTGCCTATCGGACCTCCACAACCTAGTTACTACGTAACACGATACCCCTTGGTAAGGCTGGTTGTCAGACTTTCTGGCTACACATAACGACTGTCAAAGATCTACAAATGACAGCCGGGACCAACGGCTTTTACGGCTACCGCGGCTAGCGTAGCGTACCTTTGACCGATCCATCTGTACGGCTTTAACTTAGCCACGAGCTCCTTACAAACTGACACTAAAATTTTATTTAATTGTAGAGGTAATTATAATCGCTTCAACTTTCAATTAGCTCTATATATTAAGCATTAATTAATGCTGCGTTTCAATCAAGTGTAGATACAACCCGCGGTACCATGATCAGATCGGAATGATCACAATACTTGCTACTCCAATAAAACTTGACCACAGACGTGGATAACTGTTATTTCTTTCAAAGTTGAGAGTTTTCTCGTTATCCAGTAGTGAATAATATTAGCAGTAGTATAGGCGCCAAGCTACGAATAATGTTTTTGAGACTGTCACGAAGTCGTGACCGACTGGGCACATTTTGGTTTGTCATCTAGACATGCCTGTGGCGATCAAAAATTGTAAGATCGAATTTTTTCATTCATTTATTTTATTTAATGGGTCAGTGAGCCGATGACAATGATGACTATGATGAGCCGTGTGGTGCCGGTCGCGAATAGCACAACCTATTTCTACCCGTGGGTGTCGTAGAAGGCGACAGAGGGATATTGACCAGAGGATGGGCAGCAGCGTCCTTCTGAGTACCATAACACCTACTGCGATCGCCAACATGCATCGGCCAAGCATGGCGATTACAGCTGAATCCCCCTTGGGGGAGACCTATGCCCAGCAGTGGGCGTCTGAAGGTTGACATGATGATGATGAATGGAACAATAAACAGCTACAATATATAACTAGCTTTTGCCCGCGACTTCGTCCGAATGAATGTCGGTTGTCGCGGATGCAGACCAAGTCGCGAATGAAAAAGTAGCCTATGTCCTTCCCCAGGGTTCGAGGTATTTTCATGCCAAATTTCATCAAAATCGGTTCAGCCGTTTCATCATGAAAACGTAACAGACAGAGTTACTTTCGCATTAATAATATTAAAATAAGTAAAAGTATGGAAATATGGATATATAGTGTGGAAGTGTGGATGGTGTGGATTACCAAAAGTGATCGTTCAATCGAGCGTTTACAATATTGCAGCCCACTGCGTTATCCACGTATTTGTTTATGAGATATGAGATAGATTTCAAAACCATGACGGAAAGATGATGAAATCTCCACATAAACGGGTTTCACAATCATGCCAAGGTATCAAAAACATCTTTAAAGTTAATAACAGAAATTGCATTGTAGATAAGCTATTGTTAAATGCCCTTGACACAGTCTCCAATGTCAATGTCAGACTCCTAACGCTACGTTAATCGGAAATGTGTCGTTTCTGTACACAAATAAAGTATGTTTTTGTGTTTCGATAATAAGATTATACCTGGTTTCTGAAAGCCTATCCTACTACTATTATAAACGCAAAAGTTTGTAAGTGGATTGACATTTGTTACTCTTCCACGCTTAACCTTTTTACCGCCACTGTTATGTATAGATGACAAACCAAAATGTGTCCAGCACGTCACGGTCACGACTACATGACAGACGATTTACTATTCTATGGTACGTACGTATAAAAACGTAATTCCATAGAGTAGTAATTCGTAGCTCGTCGCCGAGGGCACGTTTTTGCTTTTTTGACGTAAACAGTTGAAAAGAATTAGCTGAAACTTGACACACATATATCTATAGCTCGACCGCTTAGCTGAGACCGTTACTGAGGTAGCTGCGGGGTGTGGTGGCGTGACGCGAGTGCTCACTGATACGTCAACTTATGACAACTGTCACCCCTCCCGCACCGCGCGGCTTCCTCAGAGTTCTTCCGGTCGGGCTAGTCTAATGTTTATTCTATTTTTGTGTTCCCGTAGGATAATCTGGGACTATGGCTTAATTCTAAAGTCGCGGGCAGAAGCTAATTCGATATAATCTGTTGTCTTGTTAAGTGATTGTGTAGTATGTACTCAAACGTCCGTAAGCGCATCAAATGATGCGTTGTTATTATCGTCAGATATATTGTCAGATATATCGTCATATATATCGTCAGATATGTCGTCAGATATATCGACAGCTATATCGTCAGATATATCGTCAGGTATATCGTCAGGTATATCGTCAGATATACCGTCAGATATATCGTCTGATGTATCGTCAGATATATCGTCAGATATACCGTCAGATATATCGTCAGATATATCGCCAGGCATCTGCCACAGCCCGGACACTGGAAAGGGTATGTTACCCAATAACATGTGACAGTTGAGATGATCGATTGGCGCAGTGGCTGAGCGATACGATTCTGCTGCTGTGCTGCGGTCCTCGGGTCCGATTCCCGCACGAAATATTAATTAATATGGCCTACAGGTTGTTGGAGGGGTCGGGGGATGGTTCTTTAATTAATAAAAAATAATAATAACTTTCTTTGCTATAGAAAAGTACAATCAAATAATTAGGTATTTGTTACATTTGGTAGGTAGACATTACAAAAGTAAACAAATACGTTTCTGCACTTAAATACTGTGGGGGATGCCTACAGTTGGAGGTCAAATGAAAGCTTGAGAACGTTGAAAGACACTAAGCCGTATTTATTTTCAAACTAATATGACGATATCACTGTGCGACGACTAAGTTACTAGCGACGTTCTTCGGTTCTTGAGGCTTCCACTGACCCCCTGCTCTTCACGTCCTGTAGGGTCCCGCCTTACTTCAGGGGGCTCAGTTCTTGAGCGTTCAGTTCTTCGGATCTTCAGGTAGTTCTTCTTGTTGTAGGCGCCGCAGTAGGGAACGAGTACGCTTGCCCATCGAAACCGACCTGCTTAGGTAGTTTTCTACTATAGCGCAAGTAGTGGTAGGCCTAAGAGACTTCGCATTTTCCCGATACTTCGATGTGATTTCTTCGCACACCGTATGTAACCTGGCCAATACGTGACCAGATGGGTCACGGCTGCTTGCTTGCGTGGGTGTCGATGTTCACGCAGTTTTCAGGTAGGTACTCATTGTCCTTAACAAATACTAACCAATCATGTGATATTATTTTTCTCACCTTTCTAACGTCGTAAAAATATTGTTCTTTAACATCACAAGATAATTATTTACTTAGTACGTATGCAAGCACTACTCACTCAATAATGATTAGTTACACTGATATTGTTATTTAGGTTGTAGTATTCAATTCACACTGTCCTCCGTACTAGTCGAAACTGTATCACGGTATTTATTGTTTATGCATGTGAGTTTATATGTTTGTAAAACGCATCCACGATACAGGAGAAATGTCTAGTGTGAGGCGATTTTTCTTTTTAAAAGAATATTAAAAGAAAGAAACGTAATTAGATATTCATAGAGTTCGGTCTGCATCATTTAGAGATTGTAAATGCTGACCTTTTATTTGTAAGTATCTTTTACACTGTGTATCCAAAGTTTTCGAAACACATACGTCTTTTATCAACTCTAAAATGTTAGAACAAAAGTGAATAAATAAACAAGAGATAATAATCGCCACTAACCTTGACACACTCTCCAATGTCAATCTCAGGCAAATCCGAAAACAGTAGAATGCACTCGTTGAAGCCAGACGATAGTAATGTATCCCGCAGTTGTCTTAGTATCCCCACTCCCATGAATAAAGGTAACGCCGGCCCTTCAACCAACAACGCGTCCCATAGGTGGACTATCTTATGAAGTGGGAATACGTCTGGAAAATATTAATTTAGATAGAAATTGGGTAGACACCATTAAGTAATAATTCCAAGATACAATTTCTCTAAAAAGCACATTATTTTAGCGCTAAAAGTTCATTAATTTACATATAACTGTAAAATTAGATTTATGGTTACTTTGAAATCAATAAATAGTTAGTCAAGAAAAAGGAAAACCTATTCTAAGCATACATTTTGGATGTACTGTGGCTGCTGCTTATTTATGAAACACATTTGACGAATGGAAGACGATCATATCTGTATACGCGGTTGAAGCGAATTTAACGAATTGGTTGTTGCAAAGAAGGAAAATAAACTGCGCGGGAGAAGGACGAGACAGAATGCAGCTTATCTAATAAAGGTGGGTTGCACAGTATCTTTGTTCGTACGTTGGCGTTTGTTTGTTCGTTGGCGCGAACAATATCAATATGTTTGGAGTATTGTAAGATGAGCGTGTGAACGTCTGTGTTATGCTATAAAAATATCATTAAGTAATGTAATTGGCCAATGGTCTAAAATATAAATAAATAAATTGCCATTTTTAATTTCTTAGTAAATAATTTAACTATTGGACAATCGTGGGTTGGCTCCTCCACAACGCAGTTACTGGAAAACACGATACCCCTTGGTAAGACTGGAAGTCTTACTGCATTTACAAAGATCTACTAATGACAGCTGGTAGGAATGGCTTTACGTCGTGCTTCGTACCTCGGAGAGCACGACGTAAAGCCGTTCCTACCTATGAAATGAATGGTCACCTATCCGAACCGTACGGCTTCTACTTAGCCACGAGCTTCTCAAAGAGCGAGTGAGAGCTTAGCTAGTTTACCGGATAGAAAATAATAAAAACTTACGTGAAAACATAGTAAGGAACCATGGTATAGCGAACAGTTCAGGCACGAAGTTGATCTCATGTAGGTGCGTTGCTAATTCCGGTTCGTGGAATGCCGTCATCTGCCAGAACTTGGCTAAATACTCCTTAATGACCGCGCTGTTGTCTTTCAGGAAGAACTTGTGCAAGAACTTCGGTACGAAGGCTGAGAGGCAAGCGAAGGCACGGGCTGTAGCAGAAAGATTGCATTAGATATCGTAATCGACGTAATTTTCAGTAAGTTTATATTGTTATTTTAATTTTAAACTGTGAAGTAACCTGAAATAAATAAATAACATTTTTGGACCTGCCTCCTCTGAAACAACTCGGAAACGACATCATTTTACCAAATTTAATCTGGTTAAATGAGGTGTCATCGACCCATCCCAAACAGTGTGGATGGTTCTCACATGATCTGACTATTCAGTTGAATATCAGGATTTTAAAGCTGCGTTTCCGTGTGTGAAAACGAAGAATGACATCGCTTCATTTATGGCTAAAGCTGTTGCTGTAATAGGGTATTACACCCATTTTTGAAACGTGTCTTTATGAAATTCTGTAGTGCTAATATGCCACCAAAAAAAATACAAAATTTTTATTCAACCGATAAGTGCCATAAAAATGCATCTAAATTTTAAATTTTAAAATTTCGCGCGTAGTTTGACGAAAACGCCTCTTACTGGACGCCATATTGCTCAGCGTAAATGACGTCAGTTCGTTGTGTATCAAATGAGCTCATATTAAATATGATAATTGTATATCATTTAAAAATAATTAAAAGCATATTTTGTAATAGGTGTAATAATGAAAAAATTACGTTGGTTATGAAAATAATGAAAGTACAAAGCCTATATTACGCCAATCGGTTGACTGACAGTTGACAATTTTTTGTTTACACAGCCGTATTGCGTAATAACATGGCCCCTACTATTTCACGGTGTTTTATAACAGATTAAAAATACTGAAAACTTTGAATTGAATTTTAAAAATTGTTCTGTTATTTTATGAACTAAAACTTACATTTTCCGACTGCTTTCTGCCTAAACTGTCTCAATAACATATTTATAGATTTTTTCTCGTATAGAGTAAAATACCCTATTGGTTAGTTTCACACACATTCCACACTACACATCCTCACACGTCTCAGCCTCTCCAGATATTTACTTGTAATGATCATGTAACCACTATCCACAGTATCCACACTTCCACAGTTTGGGAGAGTTTTGCAGCGCCCAACCTATATTCATACTGGCTACAACAGTAGGTACGTGTCTAAGGGGCAATTGTACAGGCGCCAGCACATCAAGTCATACCAAGCTCTCAATTTCTCTCTCCAATTGAATATGAACCTTATTCTTTTGAGATAAAGTTGAAAATCGATCAAAGAAATTTTACAGATTGTTGTAGCTTGATGAGCTGGCCTCAGTACATGAAGTGAAGTGGGGAAGGGCGGTGAAGGGAGGAGATGGAAGAGGAAGGGGGAAAGAGGATTAAGGCAGTGTAATAGGGGAACGGGGGAACGAGGGGAACGGGGAAGGGAAGGGAGGGGGAAGGGAAGGGAGTGGAAGGGGAGGGACACCTCCCCGTACCGTATGCCCTATTACCCTGCCTTCCCCTTCCTTCTCCTCCCTAAGGGAGAAGAAGGGAGAGATATTTGTTCCACTACATACCTTCATTGCAGAAGTTCAGGTATAAGAATGGTGCAGTCAATGAGTCCAATCCTTGCCAGTACACATACTGTGGGTTTGTCAATAGCCAGGCTTTTAGTAGTCTCTTTAGTGTGCGATGGCCCGCTGAGCCGCATAGCAGCCAGCAGTATTGATGACAACGGGGTATGTCCACGTCTATCTGTTAGGGAAAAATAGACTTTATTACTTTTTGATACGGTTGACTATGAATTGTTATAATTTCGAGTTGTTCTTAGGCAAAAATTAACTTTAATATCTTGTGTAATATGGTGGGAATTCATGTTTTAAATCTATTGTAATCATTACCCTGCAGAAACCTTAGGTTAGACAAGTTATAATTCAGTCTCAAGGGCCGGAAAAATGTTGTGCTCATTCATCTTTTTTTGCTATACTTTTTAAACTTATAGAAACTATTTATAATACTATAAATAAAAATATTACAAAGTTGAAGAGTTTGTTAGTATGATTATTTTTTGTTTGAGCGCATTATTTCGGTAACAACTGGTTCAATTCTAAAAGTTATTTCGCTATTAAGAAGCTATGTTACCTCTGAGTGCAGTAGACCATATTTTTTACTATCAAATAAATTAGGGGTCCATAAGAAAATTGACGCGGTCGGAGCCGAGGACAAATGCTAGTCTAGTCTAAACTAGTATTATAAAGAGGAAAGATTTGTGTTTTGTTTGTTACGATTTAACTCAAAAACTACAGGACCGATTTAAAAAAATCTTTCACTATTAGAATGCTACATTGTCCCTGAGTAACATAGGCTATATTTTATTATTTAATAATTAGGGATCTGTTACAAAAATCACGCGAACGAAGTTGCGGGAAACGTGCTAGTAATACTATAAAAATTATTCATAATGAACACTTACCTGTCTATCTGTAGGAGTAGGCGTCTCCTTATCAATCCTCTCATACTGCTCTTCTATATCTCCAACCACTCCAAGTAAGGCTGCCCACACGTCACCACGAACCAGCGGAGGTATATCTACCTCTGCTTCAGCCCTAATATATGGCGCTGTGTAAGGATAACCCTGCAAAGAAAAGCAATAATAGAGAATTTTAAGCTCAAGAAGAAAGTCAAATGTTCAAATATAAAGTATTTAAAAAGTGATAATGGCATACATTGAACATTCTTTAAATACACACACAAATTACATGAAAAGGTAGGAAACTATTTATGTAATTTGTGCTATTTTGACTTTTGTTTTGATTTCAAATAGCCTTGTTTGAATGATTTATTTTATGTCTATTGCAGTTGTCTGCTTGGCAATAAAAAAATATAATGTAGAGCACCATGGAATTCCTGTGGTTTACCTGTCAACCGAAAATAGTCTGTAGACCTATTGCAGCCACAAAGTTTGCTGTTCCATGATGGAAGTCGATCAATTGATATAGCCATAAGATATTGTTGTCGATATATAATTAAAGTCAGTGGCAATTTAAATAATACTAGCGGGCCTGGCAGACGTTGTCCTGCAACCCGACTATAGCGCCATCTGCCGGGTCTAATTGTGAATCTAAACCATTCTCGAATCTACTGAAATACACACTAACAAATTCATGAAAATCGATCCAGCCGTTTAGGAGGAGTTCACTTTGATACACACGCACAGAAGATTTTTATATATAAGATAAGATAGCCAATGAAAAAACCCGATTGAAACTTCAGAAAACCCATAAAACAATCACGTTTAGGTAGGCTTATGATATGCGTTTTTATCTTTAAGGATAACGAAACCAGACAATCAATGACTTTGATCAAGGTGACACACAGAAATTCAAATTCTAATACTAAGTCAGGACTTAGTGCAATTGCAGATAAGGCGTTTTACGCACGTAACTGAGATACTAGGAGGCACGTGCAGGAGAAGTCGTTCTTCAGTGTACAGTCAACAGCAAAAGTAGATGATCAAAATCAGAAATTCAATACTAATGAACGGAGTTCGCGTCAGAACTGTGTGGCGTCGAAGTGATTCAAAAGTACGTGTGTGACAATCACATACTTTTAATAAATAAACTAGTAATAAATTATATAAATTAGTGGTAGTAAATTAGTATTGAGTTTCTGATTTTGATCATCTACTTTTGCTGTTGACTGTACCTATAACTTTATTAATCGACTTCAAAAAGGTGGTGGAAACCACCTGCGTTTAACTCGCAGGTAAGTGTGTATTTTCGTGATTTTCTTAAAAACTACTGATCCTATTTGGGTGGGGTTTTCGCTATTCGACTGCATATTTTTGTAGGAAGATTGTAATGTATAAAATAATAATAACAGACTACACTAACATACACAATCAAGTAGCAAACGTTATTCACCAAAAATTAGCGTTTAAACATAAACTTATACAAGATATCAATATTCTTTACTACAAATACACAGCATAAACTGTTGTAACAGAATCGTACGAAAGTTTATGCAAAATGACGAAAACGACGTCTCTTTACATCACCCATCTTTAACGTGAAAAATCACCACACGCAACATTGACTTGGCTTGGGCCCATTGATGTAGCTTAAAACTAGCCTAAAGCTAAGAAACGTGCAAGTTTTCGCAAATAATAATAATAATAAACTAGTCGGACGAACCCGACAACACAGTGAGTTAATCCGTTGTTCTCAATCTATAATGAATAATAACGTTTATTGTGTTCAAAAGTTATACACAAACAATTTTGGGTTTGGAGTCTTCATTTAAGCAAATTAATGCCTGTATTAAAAGACTCCGCTCCACGAAGTAAGTATAATAGAGGAGATGGCGTTATCGATTTTTCCCCTAGAAAGATGCGTGACACTTTTTCAAGCTAAACCCTGCCCACTTCAGGTCTAGTCCCGCCCACATCTAGTCAAGCCCCACCTTTTTTCCTAGCGATGAATAGCAAAAGCTAAAAGCTGTCATTTTCTACGTGCTTTAGCTATATCATGCTAGATGTCTCTATGACAATATGTATTCGCAACACAGGGACGAACTTAGTAGGTACCTTTTTAATTTCTGCAAGGATTTTTCTTATAAACATGGGTTGTGAAAATATGTAAAAGGGATGGTGTGTCCCGAGTGTTACGCAATTAAGGTGCTGTATAATACACAGCGAATCTAGTTATTGTTGCCACAACATACTGGCTACATAAGTACATATAAATATTAAAATGAACTTATGCAAAGACGAAAAAATAAAATACAACAAGTTTTTAATTCTAATATTTATGTTAGTTTTAAGTAAGCAAACTATATTATATACATGTGTATGTGTTATGTCACCTTAATATTCGCCGCCGTTATTATTGAATTCTAAGTACGGTCCTGCCATTATTTTGGTTGTCAATTCACCAATGTTGCAATTTTAGGAATTTTCCCATTTTTAGGGGAAAAGTAACATAACACACACTAAACAAAATAATTATGGATTATGACGATTTTTATTTTTATTCGGGGATTTAGAATTAAATATAGTTTTGACTTGAAAAAAATATATGTATCTTGATAATTAACAATGTAACATGGAAAAGTAAATTATAGATAAGTAGTGCTATCGGCGGCGCTTCGGCGTTTAATTTTGATTTAATATTATAAGCTAGATATGCACCATGCTTTCATATGAGCGTGCAACTGGCGAGCGCACTATTCAGTCGTGGATCAATTAGTTTATTGTAATATAAAATGAATGATGTAACCAAAACGTCTTTTTTCTAAAATGAAATTGCGCCGGAAATCAAGGAACTTTTTGGCCTCATTTTATTTTAATAAGGGTCATTAAAAAAATTTGGGGATAATTAAATTATAAAGTTATAACCCTGGTTTTCTTGTTTCGCTACCTCACACTAGATGGCATACGGAACTAGAAATGGAAAATTTTAACTTAAAACAACAATACGATACTTTTAGTTGACAATAAAGGATCAAAATAATCTAAAATGTATTGTAATCTAATTATATTAAACATACAATAGTTTGAAACCTATTAATAATTATATTTCCACATAGTTCTTTTACCGAAAAGGTGGCGCCCTCTTGTTTCGAGTAGTAGAATATCTATAACAATGACGGTTTATTCTAGAACTTTGCTGATGAATTACGCAAAAAAAATGCCTACCGCTGCGATAAGAGGCCTTATGTGGCATCAGAACGTGTATTGGTACAATACACGTGCTTAGCAATTAAGCACGTAACATTTAATGTTTTATTTTTTATAAATAGAGTAATTAATAAAAAAAATATTAAAACTGGAATGTCCGAAATGTCTGGTGCACAAGACGGCTATAGATCTAATGACCGAAGCCACGCCCACTTTGATGACGTCATTGCACCAGTGCGTGTCACGGTGCACCGGTGCTATGGGCATCTCCTCTATTATACTTACTTCGTGCTCCGCTCCTTCACAACAGTAGGTACTTACGTAAAACAAATGCGTGTGCATGTGTTGTTGAGTGTACATGAGTGTAATGGATGTGTGGTTGTGTGTGTGTGTGTGTGTGTGTGAATGTACGTGTAGGAAAAAAAAATATTTTCCTTCTTGTCTTTCCTTGAATATGGCTATACCTAAGGATGTACATAATTATAACAATAGGACTTAAAACCTATCCTACCCTACATTGATATTCATTATAATAAAAAAAAATAGTTAGGTATTAGAATATCTTAATCGCTCGAATGTGAACGCGGTCCTGGAGGCGTTGGCCATTGTTTAAGGGGCTATTAAACGACTTTTACAGATTTTAAACTGACAATCACGTTAAAATGTGTAGTGTAAATGATTTTAAAAAAATATATGTTAAACTAGAACATTCTCTTAATCACTTAGTAATTGAATATTTTTAATTATATTCATATTATATAGTTTAATTAATACGTGAAGTTGTGTCTGACGCGGACAAAACATTGACAATCACACAAAATCTACCAGGTATAATTAAACGAAACTTACACTATCTTACAGACAATTTTATTATCTATCTTTTAGTATACGCCTTTTTTTATTTTGAAAGAATACTACTTTTATTTAATTTTTTCGACTAAACTTTGAGAGTTTTGGACGCAAAACTGATGCAGAACGGACGCAGTCTGCGTCCAAAACTTTAAAATCTGTAAAAGTCGTTTAATAGCCCCTTAACTACTGTTTCTGCTTTGGACAGTTCAACTCATATTCAGATAATGTAATCTTTTCTCTGATCTGTTGGGAATCCCAATCAATGACAAAAACAATTGAATAGTAGATAGACTTGTCTGCTTTTCCTTTGCTTTGCCAGAGTGGGTTTACCGGGTTTCTCGAACTCTCGAACGGGTTACTCAAAATTAATGGGACAAATTGTTGAGTGCACGTAAGCTGCTGTTGGTTATTGATAATTCAGTCAACCAATCACTTACTACTAATTTTTTATTCGAGAAATTGGGTAGATGACTACTAATCAATTGACATACTTTTTATGGTTTTATGAGCTGTCAAAATGCGATTCCCTTTATATTTTGTATGGCAATTCATTCTTATGACGTCACATGTCAATGTCACCTGCAATTATTTAACTCAATTGACTAACTATTTATTGATTTTAAAGCAACAAAAATCTAACTTAGAGTACATTAAAAATTACTGGAGATTTCAGGGCTAAAATCAGATGATGTTAAGTGGTTGTTGCTGCAATACCTTGCAAATGCGTTGCCATTTCAAAAACTAAGCTGAAATGGCTGATGTTCCTGTAATTATGCAGGCTAGGGCACATTTTGTATCAATTAATTAATAGTTTATTATTGACTTGTCTCGCGTGGTTGTCGACATGTGGGATACCACACCCACGGCACTCCATAGAAACGAAACGATATAATTGCCTACACTACTACCAAAATAACAGACTGTACAAATACGTGCGTGTGTATGCGTGTCTACGTGCCGCTCGAACTGAAAGCAGTTCCCAGTACCAGTCGTTCGACTCAAGAAGAGATGAGGAACAGTATCGAAGGGAGGCGGAGCGTGTCGCTACTGTACGGTAGTACTAATATTTATACTGTGCTTATACTCTGCAAATTGGATACTTACATGCAAAAGCCTCTGGAACCAAAGCAGCCTATAGAACTGGTACTCCGTATCCCTCTCCCTGATAATCTTAGGTAATGTCACAGCATCATACTCCTTTCTCCGTTCATGCATCAGTGGGTAATAGTCATGTGGGGGCACGTGGCTTAATCTAGACTTTAGTAAGTCTAGACTGTATTTGGCGAGGCGACGGTCGAATAACGCGCCGGATTTACCGCCTATTGTGCAGCCGTCTAGGAGAATTGCTCTGAAATAAATGGTTTAAGTACCAATTAATGTATGTTGACGTGAAAATGAATGTTATAACGTAAACTATAACTGAACATGCCTGATGATAAATCATTTAGTACACGTAAAAATATGTTGTTGAATTATTAAATCCTGTATCTTATTAGAAGTTCTCTCACGTACAATGGTCCATTTTAAGGACTAAGTGCGGAAACCGAACCCCCCTAACATAGAACATAACAACTTATTAGAAGTGCATAGACTGAAAATATTGCGTCATCAAAACTCAAAACAAACAATCAGTTCTGGTCCCCAACACAACACACGTTAGATAACTGATATCCATGTGGTTATCATTGACAATCCCTATTAAAACAAATCGATATACCTACATTATGTACATAAGTACAGACATCATAGTTACAGATTTCATATAAACAATAACCCCTGCCTGTTTCCTCAACTAAAAATTATATGACAAAATTTCAAGTGCGAAGTGCAAAACCTGTTGCGATTGGTTGATTGAATTATCAACAGCCAATGACAGCATGAGTGCTCGACATATCGTAATTTTATTTTAGACTTTAAATTATTATGCATTTGAAGTTTTAAATAACAACCAACTAAATACTTACATAGGCATAGACAAAATAGGTGGACTATTTTTGATGAGGTAATTTTTCTTCAATTCCGCTTGAATATCTCCACCAGCCAGTTGCCACCAGTGGTAAAGGTGTTGTAGCTTACATCCCATCAAACCACGAGGAGTTTTCACATCAACCAATTGTTTTGAGTCCATTTGTGATAGATCTTCAACTAGCTCTGTGAATGTCGCTCTCTCACTGGGATAGATTTTGAGACATTTTTCTATTACAACTCTTAAGTTTTCTGGTACTTGCTAAAAAAGGAAATGTTTTTAAATAAACAACATGACCAAAACCGTATTTGAAAACTTACAATTAACACGTTGACTGTGCAACAAGTAGAAAAGAACAAAAAAGAAAAGGAAAAGAGAGAAAGAAGAAAAGGAAAAGAGAGAAAGAAGAAAGAAAAAAAGAAAAAGGTAGGGAAAGGGTCAAAAAAGAAGAAACTATTGGTTGAGTTTTGAAATCCAATATAGAATGAATGAGGAAAAAGTCCACATTATTTACTTCAGTATATCATGTTGAAATAATTAAGACAACAAAATGTAAGATATGATATTAATTGATACCACAGTTGAGTGTCAGTGAGCTTTATTTAACAATGTGCTTTTTTATTGTGCTAATTTTATTCAACTTGGTATATATTTACATTCCGTAAACTCATTAGTAATATTTATTTACTTATATCACACATACAAAACGTACATAAATAAAATCAGAGGGCTGACCTATTCTTTGGGCAAAGAATCTGCAATGCCACACAACATCACAATGCTGCCAGAATTTTGAGTATTTTTTTTAATCTAATAGAATTGCATTTATCCGCAGCTGTCCTGATCTTAAGTGATAAGGCATTAATTAAAGCCCTTCACAGCAATGCTTTGTACATTGAAATACAAGTGACTCAAAGAGTTATGAATATAACTGCTGATGGATAGAGAGAAATTGGAATGCCAAAGAAAACACGGATTGGAATTATGTATTGTGTAAAGAATAATGCAAGAAAAGAAAGTCAGTGATAGCACACAATAGAAGAAGAAAATGTGTTGCACTGACCCAAGTAATACGGGACAAATAAGTTGTAGACCCATTTTTTTAAATAAATGACCTACTTTATACTGTTCAAAGCAGTCATGTTCCCTGGCTATCCTCTCTGCAGGGTTACTGGCATGAACCAGAGTAAGTATCCTCCTCAGAATAGGTCCTGGCTTCAGGTTCTTCCACAGTTTACCAATGCATAGCTCCAGGAGTATGATACCAAAGCTCCAGACATCCGCTGCGGGACCTCCACCATTTAGAATTGTTTCAGGACTAAGGTACCTTGGTAGACTGGAAGGAAAAAGAAGTAGTGAAAATAAGTATGAGTGGTGATGTGGATAAATTGAGATATGGAAAAATAACAATGCATGAATGTATTTTTTTGTGATATTAATAATTAACATACTATTCAAATGCTTTTTAATATGATGATGTTTAACTAAAATATGTACATAAACTGTTAAATTTACCATTTCACTCTTAAGACGACCCACTGACCTTTTCCCCAACTAAAATCTCTTTCAAGTAATTTGTGGTAGGACGATTTCATCTTTAAATAATATTTGTAACACTTTTTAAACTTACCCCAATGGAAAAGACACTTCATTGCCTCTGTCAGTCATATAATACAATCCATAGTTGAACAGTTTGACTCTCCCATCATTATCAATTAGTATATTATCATCAGACAAAGTTCTGTGTATGATGTTTTGATTGTGTAAGAACTTTAAACTAATTGCGACTTGTTTGGCAATATTAGCTGCTTCTTCGTAGGAGAACTTTGATTTGCAATCTTTTAAAGATTTGCCAATAACTTCAGCTACTACTATGATTCTTTCTGATGATTATAAAAATAATTACATTAAAGAAGATGTTCTAACAATTTGTCAAATTATGCTTGTTTGCAAAGAATAACATCAGTTACACACACAGTGCAGGAACAGAAATAGAGTGTATTTGACTTATTGTTAAAAACATGAACTTACCATGTTTCCCTCGAATTACATCGAGGTATGTGCACAAATTAGGATGTTCTATCGTCAGGAGCCTTTGAGCCCGCCCCAATATTGTTATAGAACTCGGCGTGAGTGGCAAACCATTGCTTCCACACATTTCACCAGGATGATTCTTCGCAAAGTATGTACAAGCAGCGAATTTACAGTCATCTTCGCTATCTTCAAACATTATTTAACTATACTACGACAGTCCTTATGATACTGAGGAATGAAGGTTATCAGTTTTTTGCTATTTTCTTTAAAAAAGACAATTTGTTTTGAAAATGATAACAATGGAACTGTTTCGGCTTTTCCCTTTTCAGTTTCACCACTTTTCTATTAGAGGGGCGGCGGCAGGCTGAGTGGAGTGGAGTGTCACTTGTCAGTGTCATATCACCTTGTCAGTTGTTGAGTTGTCTGTCACTTGTCAAATGTGAAGTATGAAAGTATGTTTCCGTACAGCAATAATTTGATTGATGACGGTCTTTTTCTTCTTCTTTTCGAATCGATGATTTTTCTTTTTGTTAGAATACTTGCCGATTTAAGCCCAATATGGAGCCATATTTACTGAAGACTGACTGACTGAAGAGCCTTTTCATTTGCGAAGTCGAAGAGACAAAAGAAAGAAAGAAGGAAGGGTCCAACCGCACAAGAGCACAAAAATTAAATCATTTTGTATGGTATTATATTTATATTCATTTATTTTATTTGTTACATAAATATATAATGTGTTTAGAACATGTTTTATTATGGATTGTAAACCTTAATAGCGCACAGCAAATTAGTTTTATCTTTAAAATTCAAATTCAACAATAACTTTAAAATCTTTCATAAAAAACTTACCTACGTATAAAATTACTGTGATTAATTTTAACAGAGTGTTGCTGCTGGCGGAGTTCGTTCCAAAAGAATACATTGACGCGACACACAGCGCCACTTTAATGCGGTTGACCGTTGAACCACAAGTGCTCATGACTCATCTCATTTCTCTCATCACTGATAAATAAGTACAAAGTTTCATCACCAGCCACGCCATCTCTACCGATGTTGTGCCCACCGAGAAAATGTTATCAAACTGTAAATAGGTAAATAAATACCTACCTATTAGATAGAAATAGTAGGTATGCTCGTTAGTCGCAGCACAACTTGAACAAAAGACGCAAGAAATTCAAACTTGAGGAAACCTTAAATATTTTTAATATCGCTCTATTAGTTCTGTCATAGCAGGTAAAGACTTAATAGGGTATTACACCTATTTTTGAAAAGTGTCTCAATGAAATTCTGTAGTGCTATGCCACCAAAAAAACACAAAATTTTTATTCAATCGATAAGTGCCATAAAAATGCATCTACATTTTAAATTTTCAAATTTCGCTTGAAGTTTGACGAAAACGCCTCTTACTGGACGCCATATTGCTCAGCGTAAATGACGTCAGTTCGTTTTGTATCAAATGAGCTCTTAACCTTAAATATGATAATTGCATAGCATATAAAAATAATTAAAAGCATATTTTGTACATAATAGGTGTAATAATGAAAAAATTACGTTGGTTACGAAAATAATAAAAGTACAAAGCCTTTATTACGCCAATCGGTTGACTGACAGTTGACAATTTTTGGTTTACACAGGCGTACGGCGTGATAACATGGCCGCTACCAATGATATTATATTAAACAGATATGTTATGAGCGCCCAATTTTGAAGATTCAAAAACGTCCTAATTAGGACGTATTGCCTTTAGTCTGCGTCACGCATGGCGACGAATGGTACGCTTTGTTAAAGCAGCTAAAAAAATAAAAAAATGCTATTTTGTGTATTTAGAAAGTGTACCAATTATGATACCCAATTTAATAAAGCACAAGGGATCTCATACCACATGTAACTACGCAATATACATCGATTTGTTTATATATTTCAATTATTTTCCTAATATTCTTATATTTGGAGGTTAGAAAAAAGAAAGAAATGGAAGTACATTGTTTCACGTGAGTAAGACAAGGACGCGTTCACTCCGGACATAGAATAAAAGTACAGATGCGATATCGTAGGCAGTAAAGTCATTGTTTACCCACAGTTCTGTTTTTCTTTTTTCTAACCTTGTAATATTTAATCATTTTGTTTTATTCAATCATTTATATACCTAATTAGAAATTAAACAATATGACAACAGATATTTATTATCCTTTCTTCGTTAAGGTTATCCAATGAGATCTGGCTTCAAGAATGGATCGCATTTGTTCGTAAACAAAGAAATTAATTTTATTACAAAATAAATATTTTTACTCTGTATATTATTTAATAATATATTCTATTAACATTTAGTCCTGTTTATTAGTTGTTATAGGTACAAACCGCGTGTATAAATGTACTCGCGGTTTGTACCTTCTGTCTCGTTAAATTTTGCTAGTCTGTGATGCCAAGGCGCAGTGATTGGTGGCCAGGATAATGCCCGTTTACATTCACGCGCAATTGACAACACTAACTGTCTCTTTTTTTCTTGTTGGTTTTTTCAAGCCATCCCTTTTCAACATTTTGACTTGTAGTGAATTGTAAAATGAACGAAAAGTGTAAATATGTGCAGCCGCTGCTGCGCGGAACACTTTTTTCGTTTGTTTTGTGAGTGTATAACATATCTGTTTATTAGAATATCATTGGCCGCTACTATTTCACGGTGTTTTATAACAGATTAAAAATACTGAAAACTTTGAATTGCATTTAAAAATTTGTTTTGTTATTTTATGAACTAAAACTTACATTTTCCGACTGCTTTATGCCTAAACTGTCTCAATAACATATTTTTAGATATTTTCTCGTATAGAGTAAAATGTCCTATTACAAATTTCGTGCTAGGGATACGAAGAAGAAGAAGAAAGACTTAATATGAAAAATGGTATTTTTTATTTTAATTTTTTTTTTTATATTTTAGACAGTAAAAAATAAAAACCGAACTAAAAAACATGAAAATAATGATTATGAAAATTCTTCTTTAAATTGTACTTAAAAGACTTAGTTTCAAACTACAAACATTATAATTTTTTTGCCAAAGATCATGTTCCATCCATAGACAGAAAAGAAACAGAAAGAGAAGAGAGACTGCTGCTGGCTGTAGGATCAAAAAGGCTGACAATTATTATTTTAGTTAATAGAAAATATCGTGCCATATGTCATAAAAAACTAAAAAAATGTAAGTATTGTATTTAATTTTACCTTTATCTTTTTGCTTTCGTTGAACTTATCTGTACCTGTATCAAAAGCAATAACTTTCTATAACTCCAGAAGACAGTCAAGTCAATTGAAAATGGCTTTAGTTGAGAATATTCCACCGCCTAACGCGGATTCGGAAATGGAAGAAGGAGAAATAGTGGATGATCTATCTGATATATCATCCGAGGAGGAGTTCCTGTTGCGTCAGAGACTGCAAGTACTAGAAAATTACAACAATGTCCTTGAGCGTAAGAAAGCCAAACGTTCTTCTGTCGGTCCAGGTAAGACCAGGAAACCAGTACTCACAGTGCTAATTATCACTCATCAGATTTGACATCCAAAACGCTCATACAATTAGTTTACTTACAATTAAATTCAATTATGGCTTACTTACACATGCTCGTCACTTCATACAATAGATTATTATAAAATAGCAATATGTCAGTCTATAAATAATAATAACAATAAATTACAATGATGAATTAATAATAATGTAGAATGAAATAAAATGTCAATTTAGTGTCAATTAAAAAAATAATAATAAGAACATTTTTTATGTTCTTATTATTATAGTACTAAATAATGATAATAATAATATGTCAGTTTATCAGTAGTCAATTCAATTCAATTCCATTATTAGATATGCCTAAAATATATTATTTAAAATTATACGAAATTGATTATACAAATGTCCCAATCCATTGGCAAATAAGTCCAGTTTGTGGTGCTGGGCAAGTATGTCCCCGATAGTGCGGAGTGCACGGTTGGTGGGCGCGTGTGGGCCGCGCTCGGTGCGCGCGACCGGAGGCTCCAGCAGGCGCGGGCGGCGGCGCGACGCTACCTGACCCGCAGAGTCCATTGGAATGTTCCCAGGGACCAAGATACGAACTCGCTCTAGTATTTGGGGACTATCGACTCTGTTACGAATAATCGCCAGATATTGCGCGACTTGATACATAGCCCTTCTAAATTTTAAAGCTTCCATGTCCACCATACCCAAGACAAATAAAGATGGATATAGGTAGGGATAGTATCCATACTGTTTCTTGTTTAAGAAGGATATAGGTAGGGATAGTATCCATACTGTTTCTTTTACATGCATCAAGCAAACTTATGTTGTATTTTTTCAATCATTAGAGCTTAATTTCCCTCATACGGATTCCAAATAGCAGCACCATACTCTCTTCTAAGTATAAAAAAATTGTAGTGTTAAATACGAGGTCTTAGCCTCTTAGCCTTAAAACAAAGAACAAAGTCTTAGACAAAGAATAAATGCGGTAGTGGTAAGAAACTCTTCGTGTGCAAGTCCAAGTGGCACTACAGTTTTCTAATTGTGTATCTCTAAGCAAACTAAAAGAAAAGTAGATTTTCTACCATCTCCATAATAATTAACTTCCATATATTTGGACACTTCAATAATATTTTTTTAAATGAAAGAGCATAGTTCATTTTGATGTTATGAAGAAAAAAACATTGTAAAAAATGGTAGTTGTGTATGGATTTTGATTGGGATACATAAACATTTTAAACAAATGGTAGGTCAACTGACTGTCATTGATTCTTCAATAGTAGGTATGAAGATGCGCCTTGAACTGGTCAAACTTTAATTGAAGGTAATAAATATCTATTATAACAAAGGAAATTATAAAAAATGTAACACCTATGTGGGAATGTTTAAAAATTTTTAAATACTAATTCTAATTTTTTAACTTTTTTTACTAAATGCAAAAGGACACAACTATGGTAAGATACTATTTGACTGAATGATTTAGCATAAGTGAACTATTTTTGTTTGTAGGCACGTAGTGTCCATTCTATAATATTTTAGGTACAAAACATAAAAAGGAGGATGCGTTACTGTATGACTTATCGGAGATTTCGGCGACTGAATTAGATGATTATTATTCCTATGCACCACACAAACCAGCTAAAGTTCAAAAACGACTGAAGACACATCATAGACAAAAAAGAAAAAAAATTGAGCAGACTATCTTGAAAACAAAGAATCTATCTCTAACTAGAGACTTCCCTACCAAGAAAAAACATCCTTATGCCAAAAAGAAACTAACAGTAAAGATTATAAGTGAATCAAGTGAAGAATCTGAAGATGAATACAGAAACAGACGAAGAAAATTGGCTGATGCAGTTGTGCTAAACAATAATGCACATAAAAATGATAAAACATCTCTAAGTGAAAGACTTCAGAAGATGCTTTGTGGAGTCGCACCTGAGCCAACTAAAGTCTTCCATACTGAAACTAAAATAAATAATAACATTGACAATATATTTGAACAATCAGAATTGTCCCCTATCTCACAGAATACTGATGATCAAAACATATATAATCCTGATGCTGAAGTCAGTTTATCAAAGACATCACAATCATGTGAATTAATAGACTTATGTACTGATGAAGATAGTAAAACTGTGCCAATGGATCTGCAACAAGATACTGTTGATTCAGTAAGTAGAGATATTCAAAAAGAAGAAGAATTAAAGAAAAATTCGGGCATAGAAAATATTTCTGATAAAGATTCTGATGAAGATCTAGAACTACTGAGACAACATGCTCTCAAAACCAAAACAACCAAATCAAATTTAGCTTCAAATAATGTCCAAACCGAAAACAAAATACTTTCGGAAGATGAAGACAGTGATACTGCAGAGTTGAGATTGATTTGTCTTAAATCTGCGTTACTTAAGAAAGCCATTGAAAGAAAGCAGAAGCAAAAATTAAAGAAGAGGTTATCCCAATCATCGAACTTCCCAGACGATCTTCTAAAGTCAGATAATAATACTGATATAGAATCCGTTGACATGGATATTGGTTCCGATGCCGAAGAGAAGACTAAAGAAAATCCAGATAGTGGTGCAAAGACCACTAATTCAAACAATCATAAAGGGCCAGGACTAAACAATGCTTTAGAAAAAGACATTCCTGCAACAAATGTTCCAGACATAGATGAACTAGAAGACGATGAAGACTTGTTGCGCGCTAAACTTCTCACTTCTCTCAGCAAAAATTTACCGAATCTGGTAAATCCTAAGGTTGATACTGTTGAAAGCATAAAAGATGCAAGACCTGTTTCATCTAAGCCCACTCCCGTAACAGCAAAACCGTTTGTACCTGCTGCAGTTCCAGAAGAAAAGAGGATTATAATTGACCTTGGTGAATCTGATTCCGAAGGAGAACATGAAGCTACTAAGAATTTAGCTAAAATGCATGTAAAATTATCAGAGCAGGTTGATTTTCAGCAGAAATTAGACATGTTTTTAAAGAGTACTAGGATGGAAGTAGAAAAGACAAAACTCCCTGATGTTGTACAGCAGCCTGCCACACCAAAGAAAAATGAAAAGTTTGTTGCCAAGGTCTGCAGAATTCATTCATATATTTTTCGTTTTCTCCAATATTGTTATTTTTTCAGACATTTCAAGGTTGATATTTCTTTTAGGCCGTAAAACATTTGCCAAAATCAGAGCAAATTGAGTACAAAAACCTAGTGAAAAGAATGGCAGAATTAGAAAAAATAAAACAACTTAGGCAAACTACATTTAACTTAAGTAACAAACTTTCTGCACCACTGAAAGAAACATTAAAACCACGAAACGTAACTGTTGATTCTTCGGAACTGTCTGCTATCAATGACGAAGATGAACAAATTAAATTATCAAGGTATTTATTAGTTACATGAGTATTATTTTTTCATTCATTAGGTATTTTCTTTTCAAACACTTGCAACTCCATAATTGTTCACAGAAAACATATTGCTGAGGAATCTGCCAAGATGTTAAAATTAAAAGAGGAAGGGATAAAATTATCCCAAAAATATAAAATTGTTGCCACAGAACTTCGAAATATCAAGACTGCCATTGCATTAAATAAGAAACAGACCAGATCTATTCAAAACTGTTTGACAAAAATAAGGTTGCACCATCAGATGTTAATAAAAAGGTATTTTTGTTACTTTTTATTATCAAGGGTTGTCTTAGCTAGGAACTTTCCTTCTCATATTTGTTTAGTTGTTATTAATATTAAATACTCTATTTCATTGGGATCTTTTAACACCAATTATTTATTTGTGTAATAAAGCTTTACTTCTTCTTTTACGTCTTGTATTTTTCAGCTCAAAGTCTTCCACACATTCCAAAATCAACGGCAGTTTACCGTTAAATAAAATAATTCCAAGATTACAAAAAGAGAACAATCCAGCAAAAGAAGAACACAGAACTGCAACTGTATTAAACAGAACTGTTAAGGTTGCTGTTAAAGAAAATAATAATATGACTAAAGAAGATACTAAAAATCTAATAGTACATAAACTTGTAAAAGATAATGATCAGGTTATGGAAAAACCTAAAATTACTGTAGTACACAAACATCTAAAAGAGGACAATCAAGTCGAAATTCCGTTAGCAAATACAGTTGTTAGCAAACAGCCGCTTTCCGCAATATTATCAATACATCTTGACGTCACAAGTAATAGAAAAGTCGTTAAAATGACAGGTGATAAAACTGATAGCGACATTAAAAATAAATTGAATGTGGAAAAGAAAGATAGCAATGAGAATTTACTTGAAAATAAAAGGCTATCTAGCCTTCCAATTGTGGAAAAAGGCGGAGGGAAGAGCGTGTCGGCGTTAGATCGTAGAAGAATCGAGAATGATGATTACAGATCGCCACTCGACGCTTTTGGGATTTCATCGTGAGTGTTTGGGGAGAGAGAGTTTTGGGGGAATGATATTACAGTGAAAATGTGTAGGGTTTTACGGGCTCCACGAGTTGCTACTTGGTCACTTCAGCTCAGTCGAATCGCCGTCAATGGAAGTTAACAAATTTCCATTGACGGCGATTGAGCCGGCATTTTCGGTTGTAATTAAGGCGGGGGAGCCTTAATTACAACCGAAAATGCCGTTTCTCGTCAGTCACGAAATCTATGACTTATCTCGTGTCATAGTGTGGCATTATAATATTGCGTTATCTATGTGTGCGTTATTTTGTCATCTTATGTATCTTATCTACACTTTTTGCACTTGTAATATCATTGGGGGCATGATTTCTTGCTTTTGCATTACTGACGGTCTGCTTCGATAAAGGTCATGTATGTATTGGATACCTACTACTCATTTATGAATAAATTTAAAATCTTATAGTTCACTCTATTATTATTTGTCTGCCATCATACTCAAGTAACCTTGAAGGAAACTAGATTTTGGTACTGTTATTAATTAACATTTAAATACACAGCAGAATATAATTTATCTTGTTTATAATGAATATCTCTACGTGGACTATCCATGTGGTATCACTATTGATAAATGTTTTATTTAAATCAATGATTATATATTATTAAACCATTCAAGGTTGCTTCGATAAGTTTAACACACATTGAACTTTAACTACTTGTTGATGATATCTGAAGTGGTAAAAGTTCCACATTGCTTCCATAAAATCAAGTAGCATTAATTATTCTTTTAGTTACTAATATTAGTTCAATTATGTGTTTTGTTTGAAAGTTTTAAATTGGGTTTTGGCTTGAAAAAATATTACGTTGTCATTTGCTTGTTGAATGGTATTTTGTTATGTAATCGTTCCGAAATCGCATCTGGGATTCTTTCGGATTTCAATTAATTATTTTCAAGAAAATGAAAAAACAGGTACCTACCTACTTATGCAGAGTTCGGAGATGGTCTTCTTCGGAGAGTTTTTTTCCTTTTCTAACAAATCGATAATTGATATTTTATTAAAAAGCTATCCCAGATCTAGTGTCCCACCGCAGCTTCGACTTCAGCTTCTGCCAACTTCTCGGCGAAGTGTTCATTTTCGGCCAACATGGGCAACAGCTTTGGCCGAAGCCGAAAGTTTTCAAGCAACCGCAGAAATTGAATGAACTGTTCCGAATGAGCGAGAGCGCGATAGTTATTTATTGTCATCTCTAGATCAATTTCGACAGATTATTAAAATTTCCTTTTTGAATTGGTATGGTATAACGGGCTGATGTCCGCAACTTCGTCTTATTACTGAATAAGACGACTACTATACGACTACACGACTATACGACTGCGTATAGCGCGTATTATTAATCAGTCCATCTTAACCTTTAATTTAAACCATTTATTTAAATTATAAATTTTAACTGATTTTCTTAAGGTTTTTAATCCTTCGGTGTCGGCCACAGGTTGTGGAAATAGTAGATTATTGGCCCAGAAATCACTACCCCGAACTCGTTCTTGAGACACTGGTTGAGATAAATTTACCTTGACATATATATATCAGTTGAGTGTTTAAAAACCTTATCTTTTTCAGCTGGCAGGGTGATCCGAACGCGATCCTCTGTCCCTTCGAAGTGGGCGGCGACTGCAAGGATGCCGACTGCATTTACCTTCACACCCTATCCCGATCCACATGACATAACACCCCACCCACATTCACTCTTATCCGCCTAAACACAGTTACACTAAAGAAACCTATCCCACTTATGTCCCAATGAAGGCAAAGGATTCTACAAAGATGTGTAAAGTATACATCTCTTTTTAGCTAATCTATTTAAATTAGTAGTATTTTGTTTTCGAGTATTGCCATTTTATCTTATAAATTCCAATTTTATTAATGAGAATGCTTATTCATTGATTTTAAAAAAGCCCAAAAATGCATATGAATGGGAAAACTTATTTGAATTGTGACTTGACTTACTAACCAAGTCACAATTCAAATACGTGTTTCTGTTTACTGTAGGTACATCGTATTTATCATAGATTGTTTGCGTTTCTATCAACTACTCAGTCTTTCTTTATCATTCTGACGTACCTACTTAATTATTTGTAATTACGTATGTACGAAAAGATTTATTTATCTTTCTTTCTAAAACTCATACAACAAAAGTGGTTTGGTCAAGTGTTATCCTCACCTATTTTTTCTTTTTAACCATTTTAAAACACCTTTATAAAAGTAAAAACTTTTTGTTTGGTTTTCCTTTAGTTTGAATAAAAGGTGTGGCTACACATCAAGCTATACATTTCCAGTTTAAGCTGACCTCTCATTGTAAGGAAATTCTATACAAGGTGAGATCAGCTTATACTGGAAATGTATAGCTTGATGTGTAGCCGTGTGTACGTCTTTCACCAGTTAATAATTAATGTTATTATTTTAGTTCATGCTACCACCACTTATTAATTTACGTATATTCGCATGTCTCCCCGCAGTAATGAGGTGATGGCAATGTTAGAATACATTTTGTTACTCTGGCTCACATTTAACATTGTGTAATGCAATTTTAGTTGGCGATTGCCTGCGTTCCCGCGTCTCTTCAGCAATGGTGGTAAGTTTCGAGTAACTTTATAATAGTGCATTAATGTAGTGCTCTGGACTCTCATTTTACGTCACAACTACGGGACTCCGAAGCTCTGGTAAAGTGTTTGTGTTACGTAAAATATATCAACTTTATATTATTTTTATTTTCTATTATTGATCTTTAAAACGTTGTACACATGTAAAAAGTTATTTTATAAATAAATGATAATTTAAAATATTGTACACTTGACTTTTATTTTCTACAATTAAACACCTTTTAATCTTATAAATAGACATTTTATTCAGACATTGTAAAGAAAATAAAAAGTAATATACCTCTTCACACAGATACATACACTTAGATAAAAATATGTACGTATATTTTTGGAATAAAATTCGATATAATTCATAAAACCCTTGAACAGAAGGGAGGCCATTCTATTGAATGACTACGTACTAATAAGTATTAATTTATATATCTATTTATGTGACAGAAGAACTGTGGGCACACGTGAAAGAGTACAGGAGATAGAAGTAGTCATATTCATATACATCACCTTTTGAACAATGATATTAAAATTTATTTTCAAAAAAATAACATTCTTGTACAAAATACTATAAATTCATAAGATTTTGTTTGGTGTTCCAAAAGCTCAATATAATTTTTTACCTCGAAAATATGTAGTTCTGTTATATTTTTATAAAGTTTAACATTCCTATTAAATTTCTACTAGATAGTTCATATAATTTTATACATAATATAATATCAGGTGGAAGTTAGAGCCCACAGTTTACACTGGACAGTATAGGAAGGCAGGTAGTGTAATACAAGTATAAGTCTTGATAAAGGGGATATTACATTTAGTTGTAACCTCTGAGACACATACCTTCGCTCACGAGACTTCCCGCTAGTTTACCATAGAGCGATAAATCTAACAGAAGTTTTTATTTATCTACATTCAGTGCTCCGTGTAGCGAAACTTTATATCAATAATAGTTTATATCAATGATTAGGGACATTTAAATATAGGTAGGTACCTACCTATTGCAAGATTCGAAACACGAATTTGTGAAGCTACAATCTATTGAATATCAGACACATTTTGTTTCTAAACAGTGATAAAATATGATAATATTTTGTTCTGTTCCTTTGAGCAAACTTAGGCTCTGCGGGGAAGTATACAAGTACATATATATATATTAGTTTACAAGTTAATGTAGATTAGGCATGCTGGTATACCTACCTAATGAATTAACTACTAGGTATAGTAAGTCGATACAAACAAGTAACACAGAAATGGTATAGCAGTGACCTCATGGGTGTGACCAACATCTACCTAAAGGTATTCCCATCACCAGGACCACCACTTGAGAAACTCTTTCAATTACAAGAATAGTGTTCCCGTGCATCCAGAGACATCATAATATAGTTGGGGACTTGATAATCTAGGCCAGTATTTTTCCATTTGGAATGCATTCGGCTACTTGACATTTTAAGAACCGAAGCCACTCCACAAACCCAAGACATCACTGCATTAATTAGACAACAGTGAACAGCATCTACAAAAGTATTAGTATTCCAATCGTTCCGGGATAAACTAGACGAGTGTACAGTCAGACATGGATCTAAACGAATGTGCCGAAAAAGAGAACTAACATGAAATATACTGGTAGGTATTTGAGATCTTCCTTGACTAGCAGCGCTGCCATCCATTCATTTAGATCTATGTAGCACTGTACGAGGGCTGGGTGTACACAGGGACAGTCTATCTGAGGGTATGCCACATGGCCACGGCCTTGCGCGTCTCGTGGGCCATCTGTGCCCAGTGGCGCCCCTCGGCGGCGGGCTCGGCCGCGCCCACGCAGCACCACCCCACCACCAGCCCGCTGCCGCCGCCGCTCACCACGCACACCTGTACGTACGCATTCAGAAATTTAACGTAGTTGTACACATATAAAGACGGTAGCCTTCTCTAATTATGCCTGAATACAACTCACTGCTGTCGTAAGTACGTAATGTAACCAGTAGGTATGTCTATTTTGTAACAATCTCCATCTGTGAACACCTATTATAGGTGAAGTGAGCTGTCATCCGACCCGATGCTAGGGATTGACAAAGCAGACGGACGGATGACAGCTCACTTCACGTATAAGTACTTCATTTATAATAGCATTAGAAAAAAAGACTCATAGAAGCTCATAGAAGCAGGATTGCAAAACATTTTATTTCAAAGATAAGTTAAAACAATTTTAATTAAACTTATTTTAACATATTTTTGATAAATAGATCTAAGATAGTACTAAATATGGACGTATACTAATATAAACAGAATAAAAGTCTTTTAAAGATTAGGTAACATTTTAAAGGCAGAATTACAGTGAAACTAATAACGTTCCAGGTATCTATTGTTCGTCCCTGCTTCTGTTAGATTTTTAACATTGACACTATAATTTTAAATTGGAGTCAATTAAACAACTAAATGAAGGCCACATAATTTTAGAAGATAAATTATTAAAATGGTAACAAATACACGCGACAGCTAGGTACTGTAAAAATAGATTATAATAAATTCGGTGTCTATCGTAATTTTAAAACGTTTATTGTACTTTTGTTACAAAGTGTCCATTAAAAAGAACCTTTTTTAACTTCTGTCTAATGCTATTGTAAATGGAGTATAGGTGTTCACCGAGGGAGATTGTAACAGAAAGCACTGCAGGTATGCATAATATTCCAATCATAATATTGGTTAAAAAGAAATTGGAAAGGCTGTGGGTAATAAATTAGTCGATATTTTAGAGAGGTCCTGCAGTGGGATATTCGAGGCTCAAAAATATCGGCAAACGATTTTGCAATGGCTATAAAATCGTTTCGTCGTGTACATGGCAATCATCTGATGTTGTGTGTCGTAATTACAATGTAAAATAAAATTACTTTACCTCAATGGAAGCCTCTTGAAGGTTAGCTGACGGCAGGCTAAATGATAAAGCCTCGTTCCACACGGGGCTATTGATCTCTTTCCTGTTAGTCTTCTTCTTTTTCACACGTTTGCCGTTCACCAGCAAATATACTTTTACATACACATCTAAAAAAAGACAATAAATGTACCTAGTTAAGTAAGTTTTCAACTTCACAGGTCAACTGTGTCCGTTTCGACTGCTCGGACACAGTGTCGTAGAAGAAAAACGGCTACGTCAACATTACGAAGGAATTTATAAAACACCAACAATGAAAGTCGCAAATTCGTAGATCCGTTATTCAGAAAGTTGTAAAGGTTTAATTTAACCATGGCCGCGCGGTCGAAACGTGAAGAACCGCGCGGCAATGCAATTCTCTTAAACGGAGCTCAGTAGAGGTTCCATTATTTTTGCTAGCTACGAGACGTTACATAGCTACGTATGGATCTCTTCGTAGCTCCGAACATTTTGCTTTGCCATGAACCACCGCTAAGTAGCTACAAAGTCTTGCTTTGCTTCTGGTGTAGCTGTAGACCCTGTGCTTAGCTACAAGCTTCTTTCATAGAGCTATGAACCTCGTAGTTAACTACGAACCCCTTACTGTGTAGTTATATTGGCTTCTTTCAAAATCCTAGCTTAGTTAAGAAAAATAACTAGGTAGGTACCTAAAGCATCCTTTCCCTCCTGTGGCGGCAACAGATTCCTAGCCTTCAAAACGACGACAGTGAGCCGTTCAGCCGACGGTAGATAAGACAGGGACAGCAACAACTCTTGCAGCTCTTCTGGCGGGCGTCGCTCTCGGGAGAGTTCGGCCCATACTTCGGCTCCTCCCGCCACCTCGACGCGGGACAGAGGCACCTTGGCTGACCCCATGACTTCGTTGCGAGAGAATCTGGAATGGACACAAAAACAGTAAGTTGACAACTTATTTTGGTATAGGTAGATTACGTACTTAGGTATTTGATAAAATACGCATACCTATAGGTACATTTTCTGATGCGTTTATTTTGCCGACTGACTGGCTGCCTCGTTAGCCTATTGTGCAATTGCTAAATAAGAGGTAGATACTGGGCATCTTTCCACAAATGATTTGTCAGTAGTCATTTCGAGACTGAATTTGTGCCAGGCTGATGGAAGTAGGCTCACCTACAGACTGTGTCACACAGGGACTAAACATAGCTAGCATAATGTGGGAGCACTATAGGCTACCTACTTACGTATTTCGAGAAACAAAGGGCTAATTTTACTTATGTTTTGTTTTTTTCTGTGGATGGATGCAGAGGGAGAGGAAAACCAAAGAAAAGATGAATGGATTGTGTGAAGAATGCTATGAAACAAAAAGGAAGATATTGATAGCATGACGGTTGACATGACAGAATGAAAGAAGAAAACGTGTTGCGCCGACCTCAAGTACAGGACGATCCAAAGTTTATGGCTGCTCTGAACACGAGTCGAGTGGCTGCGCAGTACCTACCGCAGTAACTTAATGGCGGTCGTGAAGTACGTTACTAACTAGTAACGTACTTCACGACCGCCATTAAGTTTGAATGGAACTGTAACGTGCAAGGGCGTCGCCAGGGGGAGGGGGGCAGGTAGGGGCAGCTGCCCCCCCTTAGAGATAAAACAATTTTTTTTTTAACAGGCTCCAAAAAAAAGGAGGAGTTTTTAATCAATAAGAGCTCTTGACTGTACAATTAATAAAATACTACTACCATGAGTGTAAAGCTTTATGTGCTTTTAACAGTATTTAAAATCATACTCTTCCCATCTATATAAATAAAAGGAGAAACTGACCGACTGACTGACTGTCTGACTGATGTATCAGCGCACAGCCGAACCTACTGGAACTGGGAATGTGAAATTTTGCACACGTGTTCTTATTATCATGTAGGGTAGCACTAAGAAGGGATTTCGGGATTTAACCCCTTAGGGTGTGTAATTGGAAATAAAATATGTATGAAACTCGGTCATTTTTGTAGTTCAAGACATGAAACCTAAGGTGGTTGAAAAAAAAAAACGTATTTCAACTTTTTTGGAAATTCCTTTGGCACAAAGACGGTAGACGTCAGGTCGACGGAGCCGCGGTGGGGGGGGGGTCCTATTCCTGTCTGCCATGGTGTCAATAAGTCTGTGCATCCCTGCTTTAAAGGAACCTGGTCAACCGAATTTCGGCGTATCGCTGTCGACCTATAATCTACCTAAGTTTTTCTGTCCAAAAAGTTTGACGCAAGACACAAATTATGTCATTTCTTTTTTTTACGTTCCGTTTTATCAATTTTGCACGATACTTTACACCATAAACAATATATTTTGACAGATTTGGTTGTCAATCGCCCATTTGAACGTTCCGTTCAAGTCTAAATAAGAAAATTGAGTGAGAAAAAAAATACGTACCTAAGTAGGTACTTGGTACGTCTTTTTCTTTTTTTTTACTGAATTGTTAAGATTTTCCATACAATAGTATTTCACCCTATTCACCCCCCTTAGGGAATATCCAAAAAAACATGTATTTTGTATATTTAGCTGTAAAGCTGAATTTCATATTAATTGTCATGTTTCTATCATAAAAAAATACATTTTCATCCCCTATTTTACACCCTTATAGGTGAAGTTTCCAAAATTCTGATACATATTTTTATGTCTAACCCGCAAATCCAAATACTAATTTTCATGTTTCTAACATTAAAAATAACGGATTTCCCATATAAACTTTTATCCCCCAGTTTACTACCCTAGTAGGGGTATAATTTCCAAGAAAGCTGAAACTAAGCTGAAACTTCTATTTTGTTTTAGTTTAACCAAATACCTATACTTTATCAATTTTCATGTCTCGGTTAGACATAAAAAACAAGTGTACTTATCAGCATGTATGGAAAATAGGGAATGAACATTTAAATGGGTTATCCAATTTTTTAAACTTAGAAATTTGACAATTGTTATTCAGCTTTACGGTTACCTATACATACAAAATATATGTATCAGTCTTTTTTGGATATTGCCTTAAGGGGTGGAAAGGGTGGAACACTGTTGTATGGAAATTCGAAACCGTTAATGAAACAGATAAGCTACATTGCTTTTTTATGCAACACTGATGAAAATTTTTCAAATTAAATATGTTTAAGAATAACATTATTCGGACGATTCCCCTTTGGGGTTGAATTTGCAAAATACTTCAGCATTTTTGCAAATTCAACACCAAAAGGGAGTTGTACGAAAAATCTTTTTTTTTTAAACTTGAAACTTGGCAAAAAATGCCAATGCTAATAATATTTTTTATTTTACTTGAGTACCCAACAGGGGCTTAGCCGGGTGTTGTGTTTGTGGAAAGTACGAAATCTACGCGAAGTCGTGGGAAAAGTCCTCCACATATCAACTTGCCCCCCCCCCCCCCTGGCCCACCGACTGGCGACGCCCTTGGTAACGTGGGATGGAAACAAGGGCAGGACGATAATGTTATTTTTATTATGTATTTTCCGATGACAATAGATATAAGAATATTTTCCGTGGAAAGTTATTTTAAGTTACATAAAAACTTTACCTGTCATAATCAAAGACTTGCAGCAGCAACGTCTTGTCAGTCAGCTCGTCGTGTGACACGGGAAACTTGAAGTGCTGGTCAAAGAACGGGTTGGCTTCGTTCCGATGCACTGGGGTCTGACGGACCCGCGTGTCCACTTCGGGCAATAAGGTGACGCGCACGTAGGGGTCGTTGAAGCCCCCAGCCTCGTAACCTGCTAAGTCGTGCGCTGTAATAAAGAGAAGGGTTAAGTTTAGTAGCTGTACCTAGTTGATAAATATTTTTAATACTAGGAAAACCGTTCTATAATTTTTTATGTAAACAACAGCTGACCCGGCAAACGTTGTTCTGCCATATAAAGAAAATTGCCTACGACCTATTCTCAGACTTACCAAATATATACCTGGTCTACACAAACAATTACATGAAAATCGGTCAAGCCGTTCCGGAGAACTTCGATAGGTAACAAACACTATGACACGAGATTTTTATATAGGTATTAGAAGATATTCTAACTTGCCATTGTTTTATAGGTAACCCGTCTGTTCCACATTGTCCGAGGTAGTAGGTACCTACCACGAACGCGGTGACGCAAAAGAATTCGATTCGAGTTTATTTCCGAATTGGAAATAGGTACCTACCCTATAGGATTTTGATTTAATTTTATACGACAAGCATAATTACTACCCACCCATTGCTATGAATAAGCATTGCCTTGTCCTCCCAATTTTAAAATGGATCGAATTAAGTATTCGAATCGATCGTTACGTTTCCGCGATCCGGTCACACATTTAAAGACCAGACAAAGAAAACGAACGAATCGTAAGTATGTCATGTTCTGCTTGACAAGTTAACCGGTTATCTGGAAGTGGGTAGGAAAGTACATGACGATTTATAATGGCACTTCCTCACCGGAGGATATGCCTGTAATGTAGATGACAGTTCAGATTCGAGCTTAAAATCGAATTTTGAATTTTTTTAGAGGTGTATGCTTGCAGTCAGTGAGGCAGTATTGTACCGTTAATTTCTTTTCGGTCCTGTCGGATTGCCCATCAGACTATCAGAGAGAGCAAAGGGAGTGCACTTGTGTTTGCGCACACTCTTCTGCATTGAAATACATATTACCTGCGTACTTGGCTAGTCTTCCTTCATTCACATTGGAATTATGTACCTACCGGTAATGTTCAGACTCGAATATTCGATTGTTCTTTACTGGCGGATTCTCTTCAGTGTGGGCAATACTGCCTGTCAACGTGATGCTCAAAATCGTATCTTGAATAGTTACATTCCAAGCGAATGCTCCCGGTGAGCGACTCAAAACGAAAGAAATTTTCAACTAGGTAATTAGGCAAACTCAAGAACGCTGAAAGATTTCATAGCAAATCGCTTTGAACTACGAGTTAGCACTTTCACGTAGAACAGATACCTAGGTATCCTACAAACATTCGCGATTCCAGTTTATACCTATCTACCTTATGTGGGTACCTATGGCTGTGCACACAAACCAAAAGACAACCGCCTTCAAAAAGTAAAAAATAACTTTCAATTCGCAAGTCGGCGGCTTTGGTTTTGCTTGTTGTTTTGTATTGCCACCGACTTGCGAATTGAAAGTTATTTTTTACTTTTTGAAGGCGGTTGTCTTTTTTGTTTAAACATTTTTTCGCTTTTTAGTGCCTGCTTCTCATCATAGAAATGAATTACGAAACGGCGACACCAAAAAAAACTGTCATCCCTTAATTTTCAACTCTTAGGGGCGGAATATTTTCTTGAAATTTATATGGCGCCAAATTTGAGGTATACACTATCAATTAAAAAAAGAATCATAGAAATCGGATTACACTGAAAAAAGTTATACGTGGTCAAACATAAAAATTAATATATACAATTTTAAAAAATGTTCATAAAATGAAAGCTACTGGGGCAAACAATGTTAAATTTTAATGGGACCAAATGGCAACTATTCCGCGTCAAACTAAAGGAGAATCACGTAAATCGGATCATAAATCTCAGAGTAATCGATGTACATACATAAAAAAAAACAACCGAATTGAGAACCTCCTCCTTTTTGAAGTCGGTTAAAAACCATTAGTCTGCCTGGTAGGTAGGTATAGAAGGCGATTATGTCTCAGGTATTCGACAAATCCGATTTATAATACCTAACCGCTTTATTTTCGGACCAAACTTGGCTGATATAGGTACAGGTAGATCGAAAATATGTAAGAAACTGTTATTAAAAACTTCACCTTGACCTAGTAGTTATAAATACACTAATGATATTTTCTATTTGTTTATTTTGGTGTCATGTTTAGCCACGCTATAATGGGCAAGGTTATTTGATGAAGGTGACCAAAAATACGATATTACACTATAAATATACCTTGACGAATCCCAATCACAGCACAAGCCTAAACCTGAGTGCCTAGGTACCTACTTACCTACAATACAGTTAGGTAATTACTTTGTGGGTGTTCCACGTTACTTCCTCTACGCAGTTCGCAACTAAGTTACTACTGCTGAAAACAGTCATTTCCATCTTCCCGTGAAACTTATACACCTAACTGCATTTAGCGCTACTTTCGTTCCTTCGTACTAACCTGAGTTCGCAGGGAGTCAGTCCCGATACAACTGTCTGCCCCTGTGGTTTGGCCTATCTGAACAGTACCGAAATATCTACTGCGTGATTTTCTACTGTACTTTTATACGTGAAATGGCTCATGCCGACGTGAAAGTAAGAATTTCAAAAACATTATCCTTATCTATCTACCTACCTTCAATAAGATGCACTTCCAAATCAGACCGATCGAAATCATACTTCAAGCGCAGATGGATCCTGCCCAGTGATGGGCCAGCTCCTTCCAGTTCTATCACCAATGGGGCCTCTCGCTTGGTATACAGGTCTGGTTGAAGAGCCCCGAGGGAGCAGATGGTTGCGCTGGCTACAGGGCTGAGCGGCCCAACTCCGCTGCTGCTTTCTACTAGGGAGTTGCTGCGGTCTATCCGTCTGGAAGAAACAGTTGAATAAGTATAGGTAAGGCGATTATTACCTAGCCTAAAAACAAAAGAGTCGCACGAAGCGTCCACGCGTTTTACGAAATTTTCGGATGGGGAAGTTTACAAGTGGTGCCGTGCTACTTTAATAAGCATTCGCCTCCAAACTTTTGAGCAGTATAGTAGGTATTAAGTACCTGCAAAGCTCGCATGCGAGCCTGAAGTTTCTTAACTCAGAACTTTCCAACAAGCGTCGTCCTTTAAATAACTGCAATCAAGTTGTTCACTAACGCCTGATGCAAGTTTTGCAACAATATTGTCAGAATCATTAGGTAAGACAAGTATGAACCACTGAACATTCGAATGCTCGCGGTTTGGACAAAACCTGTAGGTCATCGCACATTGTAGTAGCACGGATCCGACACAGAAAATAATTTGCTATTCAAATCGTATTTGTTAACATATTTTCTATTTGAAAAGGAGAAAATGTTGACGGGTCGCGGGTGGCGCTGGCAGCTAACGGTTTGATTTTTAAGGCGATTAAAGTCGGGCCGTTGCCGTGTCGTAGCAGTACTGTAACAGTGAGCGACGACCATGGCTATTCAGTACCGTGTAAAAAGGGGTTCTTTTCCGCACGGTTCAACAGATGCCGGGTATCCGACGCGACGCGACGCCCGGTGATAAAATAGAAAAAATATTACTATTCGTAGGAAAAGCCGGATAAAATGTACAGGTACCCGACAGGCGGAGCGTGTGAAAGAGGGTTTATTGTAATCTACATTTATCTATCTCTACCTACATAGCCTATCCGAATCACGGTAACTAGGTCACGTCATTCATCACAGTAATATGGAGGCTAGTGAACGGGAAAATACATCCCATCAATATTTTAACGATTCACTGAATGTATCTAGGTAAATGTAAATAATGGACGTGTGATCTGGGTTTTAGTGGAGTTGACCTACATCATCATACGCCTAACCCTTTTCTAAACATGTTGAAGTCGGGATCCTGTTAGAGCAGATGCGGAAGCCCTGTGCTTCTATTTTTTACGAGGAGCGACTTCCCTCTAAATGTTGGTTGCTTTTGCTAACACAATTTTAGGCTATTAAAGTTAAAAAAAGGCTTGTAAAAAAATTGGTAGAGTGACAGGACAAAGTGGTCAAAATCAAATGATAATAATAATAATATGTGGGGACATTTTCACACACGGCCATCTGACCCCAAACTAGGGAGACCCTGTACTATGGGTGTGAGACAGCTGATATACATACACAAATTCTTTTTTTTTTTTTTTTGTAAATACATACATATATAGATAAACAACACCTAGACACAAGGCAAACACAAGTGCTCATCACACAAATGTTTACCCTGGGCGGGAATCGAATAATGGCAGGTTTAAATACTTAGTGAAACTGTCGAAAGTTTTCTAACAGAAGGGGTTTTAAAATGTCTGCAATTTAAAAAGACACTAATGAGTTAAGAGGCCTTTCTTTCACTTAATCCTTCCCGCCAGAATAATGTTTTCAAAATGTTAGTCTCAACTTTTTCATGCTTGTCCTAAAAGTCTTACGAAATTTATCAAAACCAATATTTAAAAAATGCTGTCTGCAGTTTTAAATACCAGCAGCTTAGCAGCAAGTTACAGCCATTTAGGTTTGCGAACTCTCTTTTTTTATAAGCAAATAGAATGCAAAATTACCTAAGTAGGCTAGAAAATACTAAGCAATAAACTTCATTCATTTTTTTATTGGTAACGCATTTCTATGAACATAATTAAGTACGAGATCATTTTTTATGGCATTAATATAAAATAATATTGTTTTCTATATATGTAAATAACCTTTTAATTAATACCTTCTTACCACACCAACACATACATAAATAGTAGGTAGGTATGTATGTATAGCTACCAACCTAGGTAAGTACGTTGAACGGTAATGATGTGGTGTACCTACGTCACGTTTAATATCTGTGATATCTTTGATACTGTCTGCTGATCAAACGGCTCAGAAAAACGATGTATGTATACAGTTAAATAGTGTCGCTCAATTAGTTCCTACTCATCCATCTATCTTTACTCGTTCAAGAGACGCCACGGTGATGGAATAGTGCGACTAGTTTGTTTCATTGTTTCACTGATTGGTAGCACATTGGTTTTTCTCACAGTTTCAAAACGTTTCAGAAGTTTTGTTCAGTTTTTCCTTTAGAAAATTCTTAGTCAGACCGCGAAGTCTGGATTTGAACTTAGTTAATGACAAATGATGACCACGAAGGCAATCACCTACCCGCTGGTCGGATCAGATCAAGACAATAACGAGACTTAATTGTCTTAAGAAAAGGTGAAGATTTTTACTTATTTTTTTAAAACGTTGCCCCGCACTGTGTATTTTTCCTGTATCGTGGGTACATTTACAAACATATATAGACTCAAATATACAACAGCCAAACCTGGAATAAAAACCTGTAAACCTTACAGAAAGAAAGAAATCGCTCGGCCACTGCGCCAACCGTGTCCTCAGATTGATTCGATGATAATATTGTATCTACAAGTTACTTTGTAGATCGAAATCTACAGGCGTTTTCTACACTTTGATTAAACAGCAATTGTAATGGTAACATTTTTAATGTTTTTACTTGTAAAATTCTTACATAATTGTAAGGTTTATTAAACAGCACTTGTCATACAATTTTACAAATATGTCGCTTATTTACAAAATTGTCGGCTTGTAAAGTTTATTAAACAGGGCCCTGCAGTAATGAAGAATACGAACAAGAAGAAGAGGCAAAGGAGTTTTAATCTGGCGACAATGGCGTCGATTCTCTTGTTCACATAACTAAACTAAAATTAGGCAATTGGCTTCTCTTACTGCCAGGCAGCTGAAGAAAAGGATGGCGACAGATAAGAACTAAGTTACAGTTGTCAAATTAGTTTTTTCTTGAACTTCGTTGTGTTTTTAATCAATATGTTCTGACATGACAAATATATGAACATTTTAGATCAACTTTTATTAATATCTGTCTCTTTCTTGTTTAATTGAAAAGATAGAGACATAAATAGCTTAAAATAAGTTTAGCTCGTGCTTAACCGATTCGGCACCGATATCTGCCTTTACTTACCAATTTTGGGAAGAAAAGATAATATGTTTTGTTACGCTTCTGAAACAATTCATAATTTACAGCGCTACAGGTTGGAAAGATGCCCATAAACGGCAATTGGCACGTCTCTATGGAATATAATCCCGTCATCGGTAAACGTGAAAAGTGGGCAATACTGTAACGGGTTACTGTACAGGATTCAGGTTATATAGTTATAACTTATATAGTAGTTAGGTAGAGATACCTATTTCTATTTTCCCGGGCTAAGCGCGTTATTAAGAATTAGCAAAAAAATCTTCTTACTTTACACATAAGCACTATGTTATCTGCCTTTCGTAGCATCATAGATTTTTTTTTATTCTAATAGGCTTGCGTTTAACCGCAATTCACTTGATCTTAAGTGATGATGCGACGTGCGACCTAAGGTGGAACATGCTTGGCTAGGATGAACCGGTTCACTCGTGCCTTGACGACTCGTGTCAGATTATACTTTGATAAGTATAATCTGACACGAGTCGTCAAGGTATTCTCTGTTCCCTGATGGGAAATACTTGATTTGGCAAGACTGGAAGAATCATCTCCTTAATGATGGTGGTACTGAATAAGTCGGTGCCTGTTTAATGTAATCTACTTGTTGTATGTAGCTAATGTTAATGATTATCTTAACAAAAAATATACAAATCGTTTCTTTTTGAAAGTTAAGAGGAAACACAAGGGCTGTTTTTCCATACAAACTTAGTCCCCTGTTTCCTCCCTGGATAATGCCAGTAGATCAATTTTTTTTTTAAATATCCATGGCTACTATTGTCATGTCCCTATGTTTTCCTTTTTCTCATAAATTTATTATTAAAAGAGATATGAATATTCAAAAGCCTAAATAATTGGCATGATTTTCCGCTTTGTTCAAACATTCAGAAAACAAATTTGACTTGATTATATAAAAAATAGAAAACATAGGAACACGGCAAAAGCCTTTCTTTATTTTTTAATGAAAAAAGCAGTTAAATCGGTTAAGTTTTGGAGAAGAAATCAGGGGACTACGAATCATTGATTTTGTGTACTTTTAATAGGTATTTTCGGTCAAAGCTGCAGTTGTCTCTATCGCGCTCTGCGGTTCGTGTTCGGGCATCGCGCGACAGCAATAGATTTTACAAATACCTAATTTTCAATTTATTTATTTTTTATTTATTAACACTTTAAGCACAATGTACAGAGGCGGACTTAATGCCATAGGCAATTCTCTAGCCCGTGGTATTTCCTCTTAACGGTAACAGCCATTGAGCAATGAGACAAGAATAAATTCAATGGAAAACTACCAAAGCGTTAACAATCCAAGGCAGGAAAGATCCCATGAAAAAAAAAAGATTTACAGTTGAACAACCCTATTACTTCATTCGTTGGAATAAACTCGAGTTTCAGGCAATGATGACATTATTTATTTTCTTCAGTCAAAGTCGATTTAATTGTCCTCCTCTACGAATTGGGTCAAACAATTTGAGTCCAGTTTCATTTGCATGTTTTCGTTGAGTTTACGAGTAGGTACTAGAACACACGATGAGTAGCAAAGCAACTTTTTGTTTTAAGTGGTTAAAAAGTATGCTGTAGTTAAAGTAGGTTAATATCTACCATTTATTTATTTAGGTAGGTACTTATCTATGTTCCTACTTACAGTCTTCTACACTAATATATATCAGTGTGGCAAATACGTAAAAAAGTGTAGGTAAACAAAATAGCCATCACTCTTAAATGCCACCGAATTAATTTTTGTTAGAGAATAGTAAAAAAAAGTTATCAAAATGCCATATTTTTAATTAACAGGCACTTCGCCACACATTTTAGTCCAACATTTTCCGAGGTTCAGTCCGGGAATTTTCAGTAGGTAATTAACTTTTACAGAATTCCTATTATTGAGCCACAATATCTTGGGGGTGAAGGGGGTTGATTTTGTAGGCGTCCAATCACGGCGGGTTGAGTGAATAGCGCACTCCCGCGGAGGGTGTCTAAAATTGAGTTTATCACAATTTATGTCGGACGGGATGAGGCACATTGATTCACAGTTACGTGACGTTTTGTAAGCATGCATTTTAAATAGGCGGTTCATTGGAAGTCGTAATTTAATAATATTTTGCCACTTATCTGAAATAGGGGCAAATTATTTTACTGAATAATCGTAACTATAAGTTCCTTCGCGTTAAGAATGCAGTAAATCATCAGTGCAAAATGCCTTCAACTGTCATTGTGAACTTGACTTTGTAATTTGAAAAGATTTGATTGGTTAGGGGTGTCATTGTGAACTTGACTTTGTAATTTGAAAAGATTTGATTGGTTAGGGGCGGGGCTAGGCCGACGGACAATGATGATAAACACTGCATTCATAACGCGAACGAACTATTTTTTTATAGGGAATATCGTCCTATTTAAAAAAAATACAAAATTATAATTTTAGCAGCTTTTAAGGTTAATTAGTAAAAGAATAATGTAATTTTATTAGTTTATAGTTATTGTGTATATACTTATATATTTATTGTGTTTTATGGGCATTAGTCGCCTGAAATAAAGGATAAATAAATACTTAAATCTAGATACTAGGTAAGTACGTACCTACCTGTGTCCATTTATTCAGATAATTTCAGAAGGGCCAATACCTATGCTGGGACTCTTGGTACCTATTTAATTGTAATTTGCAAATGTTAACAGATAATCATCTTGCAAATGAAATAAAACACCTAAAGTAGAGACGTACTTGCTTTCACACGTGTAAAAGCAAATACCTTACTTAAGAGGTTCTATACTATCCGATAATTGCTCAGTAACTCCCAGCAAAGTAAAGAGCTTGTATCTTTAAACACCAATTTAGATACTACTAAGTCTATGCTATTAATTAGTAACGTGCAATCATTAGCACCAGTAGGTCGATTCTGTACAATTCAAACAACAACTAGCATCTCACATCGCTATTCACTGTCACTTCGCATAAGGTTCAAAATTACCTTGATATATTTGACACTTTGAATCGGGTTCAAGTGCGAAGTGAGCATCGAATGACGGGGAAATTACCTTACAGAATGCCACTCCTTACGTCATCTCATACTTGATCTGTCAAAATCTTCCTGTCAATTTAGTTAAACTCGCTGACACACTCGCAAAGGTGGCGCTAGTGTAAATTCGAATTATCAACCGAGTTTTTAGAATGCCAATCAAGAAACTCACAGCGGATTTATATTCGAAGTTTAGAATGAGGTCTTACAGAATCACACCCCAGTTCTAGTTAATGCGAGCCAGTGCAAGCAATACGATTTACTCGCTCGGTAACAAGTAACTTTGCACTTTAGCAATTTTCTTTTATCCGAGCAACGATAGGTACTTGTTTACACTTCAATGCAATTTAATCTACCTATTAGAACTTGCAGACTCGTTTAAAATAGAGAGCTCGTACAGTGTAAACGAGGCATGAAGTTTACAAGTAACTTTACCTACATACATGTAATAATAGGTAGTTTACAAGCTTAACGGGATTTTCAGATCCCTCTCATCTGCCTAGCCTTTTCCCAATTATGTTGGGGTTGGCTTCCAGTCTAACTGGATGCAGCTGAATACCAGTGTTTTACATGGAGCGACTGCCTATCGGACCTCCACAACCTAGTTACCGAGTATCACGATATCCCTTGCTAAGACTGGTTGTTAGAATTTCTGGCTTCTGACTACCCATAACGACTGTCACAGATCTACGAATGACAGCAGGGACCTACGACTTTACGTGCTGTCCTAGGCACGGAGGCGTCTCTGTAATTTATTTATTTTAGAAACACATGCAACTATCATCACAGGCTTACCTAATACAGTAGAACCTCGATTATCCGAACTAATTGGGACCGACAAAAGATCGAAAGAAAACAATACCTTTTTACATAAAATACGTTTCTATCTGCACGCTGTTAGGGTGTTACCAAACCAATCGATCGATCGTCGATCGACGGCATTGATCGATGGTAGAATGGATTACTCGACGTCGATCGAGCTGCTTGATTATTATTAGTGATGGATTATAGCCGGAGTTAATCGATCAACGTCGACCGATGCCATAGACCGGCAATCGATCGATTAGTTAACGAACGGTATCCGTCGATCAGCCAAAGCTACCACACCAATCGATCAACGTCGATCGATGTCGACCGATGGCATCGATCGATGATCGATCGATTGATCCTAAGAAATCTAGGTAGAAATCTAGGACATACATACATTAAAATTGCACGCGGAATCACCGTAAGCGGACTAACAACGTTCGATGAAACAAAATTCGCGCCAACCGCGCCAACGTTTGGACAATTGAGCGTTCGGATAAACTAAGTGAGCGTTTGGATAATTGAGCGTTCGGTAAACTAAGTGAGCGTTCGGATAATTGAGCGTTCGGATAATTGAGTGTTCGGATAATTGAGGTTCAAATAATCGAGGTTCTACTGTACAACTTACAAAGATTAAACACACAATACAAAATTGTATTATCATGAACATCCAATCCAAGAGTAATTATGCAAGATGCGGTTGTTGTATGCGCATGCTGCAGCAAGTAAAGAAATGGATGGTCACCCATCCATTGACAGATCGCGGTAAGCGCATCTTAACCATGACCAACGAATTCGTACAGCTTTTACTTAGTCACGAACCGTTAGCCCGCCTCTTGTCATTCAGATCCTGTCTTTAACTTAATTATTTGGTAAGTTACGATTTCACTATGCATTTAAATTAAAAAAAAAAATATATAATAATCACGAGGGACGGACCGCCCGACGACAGATGTGCCCGCTACTTCATGAAATTGAACTTAAAACAGATACGTACTCTGAATTTATTATAACGTGTCCTTAATTTTTCCTGGGAACAGCCTATTATAACGTATTATTACAGTTTACAAAATAGACGATGAAAAAGAAAGGGTTTATTGCAGAATCATGTACAACTTTTACAGTAAATCTTACATAGGGACCTCCTTTTAAGTAAAAGATATAGTACCAGTGCTAGGAGGCCCCGAGGCCTGATGAGCTTATTAAAAAAATTCAAGTAACTAAAAAAGGACTTTAAACTATCTCCCATTTCCCTAACCCTGATTAAAAGGCTATGTCCCATACGCCAGGGCAGCACGCAAAATTCTCTCTTCAGTTTTTTGCAATTTGCAGCTCAGTATCTGGGTCTCAAGTCTGCTATTACAATAGTGTCAGAATAGTCTATCATTGATTTCATAATTGTTGATTTTGATAAGTTTGGTAATCTACTAATGGCGTCATTACCTATGACTTTCCAATGGTCAACTACTGACATGCCATTGAAAGAAATGATATAGATTGGTAATCTCGTACAAAATGACAACTGAATAACTGACTTAGGCGGTAATCTGCTAAAATTTTGACAGTTTCTTTGATCCTACCACCTACCTACCTACCATTAGAACGTCATTGTGGAGTCATTGCTTTTAATTCGACCGACAAATGATCGACCATTATGAATTTAGCAGATTACGAACTTTTAGCAAAATGACAATGAGATCGTGTTGGAATGACGAAATTATAATAATAGCAAACTTGGCCCCCAGGATGTATTGTTACAAAAACAAAAATATTCGCGCGTAACAAATATGCAATTACAGAATTATAATAATTAAAATCATCAACATTACTCACCAAGTTAGAAATGCTGGTAAATGTGTGTATTTAATGAAAATACGACGTTTAGGCGCGACGCCTTCGGTGAGCATCGGTGCGGCTCGGTACAGCTCGGGCGCTCTACGACGGCTTCGGGCGTCTGAGAGCAGCTTCGGGCGGCTTTGGACTGCCTCGGCAGTCGTAAGCACACCCAAGGACAGCGAGGCTGTCTTTGGGTAGCTTGAGTGGCATTTTCGTGGCAGACTCGTCGCAGAACAGTCATAACGTTCACCGCGCGCGCCTCCATAAGCTTGGCAACACCCGAAGAGGAAAATAAAAGGCAACAGCCTCATTAATTACACGTATAGATTCGTTTTATTTGACGATGACAGAAGAAAAGTTGATTATTCTTGTGCAAGCTCACGAATGTCTGCATGACATAACATCGCGATACTACAGTGATCAACAAATGAAACGACTGCTCTGCTTGTGTCCGCCACCCGAACTATTCTCAGTTTTGCCCCAGCCCCGACGTCCCTAGGCATGCTTATGACTGCTGAGGCGCCCGAAGCCGCCCGAAGCAACCAGCAGGCTCCCGAAGCCGCCCGAAGCAGTCCTCGGGCGCCCGAAGCCGCCGTAAGGCACCCCAGCTGTACCGAGCCGCACCGATGCCCACCGATAGTGGGCGCCACGCTTATGGAGTATTTCTAACTTGTAGTGTGGTGTTGCATATCTGTATGGAATAGCTAGCAAGCAGCTTTAGCTAGAATCATCTATACAAAATGTAGTCGTATAAAGACTTACCCACACTCTAAAGCCAAAGCTTTATTACCATTTCGGACATGTTTCTACAGTTACTCGGCAACGCCTTGAATTGCATCACCGGAACACAGCGACCACAGGATTATACAGAGCGGTCTTTGCCTAACTCAAATATAGGTACAACATCGGATCTCAGAACGGATCTTCGCCCGTACCCCGAGATTTCCTTGTAGTTGGGCAAACATTACATATCCGACTGTTTTATGACCCTTTACGTTTGTATATACAAAAACGAGAGCTCCAATTTACTACAAACCTAGGTCAGCTTCGAAAGCTTTTTATCCCTTTAACACCAGGACCCGGAATCTGGATTTACCAGTCATGATTAAAAAGACAAAAACTTTAAGGTGCTGGATTCAATTTGACTTACAAGTCAAAAATACATTGATTTGCCGTTTGGGGTACCAACATATGGAGATGAAAATACGGAATTCAACTTCTATGACAAAAACTGTAATCGCATCCGAAATTGGCAATATGGAATATAATTTATGGTAGAATGGGCTGCATGCTGTTCGCAACTCCAAATCCAAGCACGTAGTGTAAGAAGTTGAATCACTCGATACATTCCAATTCCTGAAGAAAGACCAGCAATACCCAATACCCGTATCGATGGCCCAAAGAGGATTCAATCAGTGAATAATCAATACAGTAGCTATTCCTCTCAACCAGTTTGTCACTAACTTTGAGTGCGTCATACATGTAGGTACTATACCCTCAGAGGGAAATAGGAAATAGTTTCTCCTTAAACAGCAATCTTCAAGAATCTACATTGTGAGTGGAATTGCGTTTGGGATAAAACGTTTAACATACATTAAGGAAAAGCTCTGTGGGAATTGGTAGTGTGGCGCGGGACCTCACATAGGGACGTGCCTATGTGAGGTCCTTGTTTCATATTAAAAGCAATTTAAGTTAGAAGTTGGGACAAAGAGTAGGTATCTGCAGATCTATTAAAGTTTATCCATAAATTGTCTTTGTTTTCGTTACGTCTCATCACTATCATTCCTTTCGACTTTTGCCTTCAAACGAAGACGTGCTGAAACTGAATAAAGTTTATGGATGACTAGCTTTTGCCCGCGACTTCGTCCGCGTGAATGTAGGTTATCGTAGAGTTGTGGATTAATTACAAACGACACCTCTCAAGCCAAAATCCATCAAGCTGTTTAGGCTTCAGAGCGACCAAAGAAATTTACATACATACACATATACACCCAAAAAACATAACCCTCCTTCTGGAGCAGTCGGGTAAAAAGTAGCCAATGTCCTTTCCCAGGTCCTTTTCAAGCTATCTTCATACCTTTCATCAAAATCGCTTCAGCCGTTTCATCGTGAAAGCGTAACAGACAAACTTACTTTCGCATTTATAATATTAAAAGTATGGAAGTATGGATTTATTGTATTGAGGAGGTCGTGGCTAAGTAAAAGCTGAACGGATCGATCGATAAAGGTTGAACTATGCTTGCCGCAGTGTGTCTATGGATGGGTGACCATCCATTTCATATCGAGTTTCCTCCATGCCTCGGAAAGCATGTAAAGCCGTTGGTCCCGTTTGTCCCGTTTGTCTTTCGTAGATCTTTGGCAGTTATTATGGGTAGTCAGACCCGAAAAAGTCTGACAGCCAGTCTTAGTACCAAGAGGTATCGTGTCACCCAATAACTGGGTTGTGAAGATCAGATATTAGGCAATCGCTCTATGTAAAACACTGGTATTCAGCTGCATCCGGTTAGGCTGGAAGCCGACCGAGCCGATGATGTGATGTCATATAATTTTTCAACAGCAAAATATTGTTTAGTATTAAATTGCTGTATTTATTAAGCAAGTAATTATAACAAGTGAACTCAGTTCTGTTAAAACGAGCCAACACACCATATTTCAATAAACAAATTAATTTTGTCATACTAATTCAAATTGCCAAACGCGTTACAATACTATCTAGCAAAAACAGTTCAATTGACATCTTTACTAAAAATATGTGTCGTGTGGTGCCGGCCGCGAATAGCACCATCCCATTTCTACCCGTGGGTGTCGTAGAAGGGTATGTAACGTTTGAAATAATAACAAAAGTTCTAAAGATTATATGATCTAATTTCATTTAACATACTTTTTTTTTAATATAACGATGAAATGATATAATTAATTATTGATATAATTTCATTTTACCTAATTTTATATGGTAAAATGAACATTTTCTATAATGCACATTTAAACTAATATTCATATAGCATAATATTTAGTTACTATAATATTCAAAATCTATATGTAACGTTTAACATAATTTAGAAACTTCTACTTTGTTTTGTACATTTCTGCAATTACTGATTAGATTTCAAACGCCTGTCGTTTTCATTAGCCGTACTGGTGGCGGAATAAATAAATACGCATTAGGTACCTGCGTCAGATATCATCTACTGGTATTGAATCATTTGGGTTAGGTTAGGTCAGAACAGTGACCAACAACGCGTGAAGTCGAGCGAGCGAAGCGAGCGTGCCGCGGTAGCGGCCGTCGTCCGCCAGATCACCTTTAGTGTTGGTGAATCATTTGGGTTAGATGAGGTTATAACAGTATGATGTTTCCTGATATTTACGTATTCATTACTTACAGAAATGGCTGAAAATTAGTAAATATGAAAATTATGTCAGCTGAACGTTATTTAAAAAGAGCATTATACAAGTTGAAAATTATATGAAACGAACGTTATACTAAAGGTTATTAGACCAAAAGAAGTTGATATGAAATATAACATTAGATCACATGAAATTAAGTTATTTGTTTTTATAGCACATGAAAATTATATCATGTAAACGTTATTTCAAGTGATATTATATTATTTGTTATTATGCCATATATTACACACCCGTCGCTCGTAGAAGGCCACAGGGATATTGACCAGAGGATGGGCAGCAGCGTCCTTCTGAGTACTATAACACCTAATGCGACCGCCAACATGCATCGGCCAAGCATGGCGATTACGGCAGAATCCCTCCTTGGGAGGAGACCTATGTCTATAACAGTGGGTGTTTAAAATTGACATGATGACTAAGAATATGTTTAAATTTCCTCTAATTTTGGTGCAGTTTGGTTGGCTTGGCAGAATGAAACCCAACTGTGTATCTAGTTAAATAATGCTGCTATCATTCAACTTGATACTATTATCAACCAAAGAATCGACCCTTTCACCACTAATGAAGAGAGTCGGCTTGACCTATATGGGGACTCACGTGGCAATCCTTTATTCATAAATTGCCTACTAAGACTTTCAAAGCATTAAAAACTTTCATACAGGCGCATACAACAGAACGCAACTCTTTGTTTGTCCGTCCATTAGTGCACTTTTAGCTAGAGCACCACTACCCATAAAGCAACGCGGAACACCGGCCGCACGCGCCCCGGACGCGTGCGGCCATAGTTTCGCGTTGCTCTATGCCACTACCCGATTTACTTTTTATTCTCTGATATTTTTACAGGACTTGGATAATTTTAGCCGTCTACTAATATTTTGATCTAAGACTCGATGTAATTTTGTAAGGGCACCAAGAGGGTCGCCAGTATGCAAGTTGATATATTAGGTCCTTACATATGAAATTGCCGATACTTAATACTGGCAACTTTGAAATCAAATATTTTGTGTTTGAATAGGAATTCCAAATTCAAAATTATTTCAAAATAAAGACCAAAGAATATTGTTCTAAAATTCGTGTTTCATTTGTTTTCACGTCATTTGTTTGGGCTTGAAAATTGCTATAGCAACAACAACGGAGAAATTAAAAATTCGCGGTATCTACGAATATGAGTTCCACCGTGGCACCAGTGCAGCAGAAACGGCTCGAAGGATTAACGACGTGTACGGGCCAAGCACCGCTTACGAACGAAGGGTGCGTTTTTAGTTTCAACGTTTCCGTTCTGGAAATTTTGATTTACAAAATGAGCCTCGTGGACGACCGGATACTCAAGTAAATAATGAAGAATTAAAGGCGATAGTGGAAGCGGGTCCATCTCAAAACACTTCTGAATTAGCAGCAGCCTTTGGAGTAAGTGACAAAACAATCATTATCCATTTGCGTCAAATTGGAAAAGTAAAAAAGCTCGAAAAGTAGGTACCGTACGAATTGACTGAAGTACACCAACAAACACGCATCGGTTGCTGCGCTTCTTTGCTCCATCGTCACAATAATGAGGGAATTTTAAATCGTATTGTCACTTGTGATGAGAAGTGGATCGTGTACGATAATCGCAAGCGATCATCACAATGGCTTAACCCTGGAGAACCGGCAAAACCTTGCCCCAAGCGAAAACTGACCAAAAAGAAGATTCTAGTTAGTGTTTGGTGGTCCTGTGCTGGTGTCATCCACTACAACTTCTTGAGATCAGGTCAGACGATTACTGCAGACATGTATTGTCAACAGTTGCAAACAATGATGGAAAAGCTCACCATTAAACAACCGAGACTGGTCAATTGCTCTAGCCCATTGCTCCTTCAGGATAACGCTCGACCACATACTGCACATCAGACCGTCGCCAAGTTAGAGGAGCTGCGACTGGAAACTCTGCGTCACCCACCATACTCTCCAGATCTTGCCCCAACCGATTACCACTTATTCCGAAATTTGGACAACTTTTTACAAGGATAAAAATTCAATTCTGATGAGGCAGTTAAAACAGCCTTCAAGCAGTTCATCGATTCTCGCTCCTAGGATTTTTTTACCAAAGGGATCAATGAGCTCCCGATAAAATGGCGGAAGTGTATCGATAACAATGGTGCATACTTCGATTGATTAAATATATAATTTGTTTTAAAAAAAGTTATTTTTAATTTTTTGATACCGAGCGGCAATTTCATATGTAAAGACCTAATATGAAGGATAGGAAAAGTATGAATTTTAAATACAAGCAAAAGCACAAGAAGCTTTTGGAATTTCTAAGGGAGGCAACTGCCCCTTCTTTTCCCCCTTTGGCGACTTGAAAGGCACTGATTTCTAAGTCGGTCAGTTCCTGCAAGTTAAATATCAAAATCATAGGTAATTCAAAATCACTAGCGTGATTCAAAATCATCACTGGCTAGATCAGTTTTGTATGAAGCACGCTGTCGTGGTCGGGAATAGCGCTCCAGTGTGGGCAAGCCCTTAAGGTCAGGTCAAGTACAATGTGAGAGGAGTAGCCAGTGAAACAAAACAGAACGCCACTCAAAATAATTACAAGCTAGCAAGGAAAGTCAGCACCCAATTTGAAAGGTCATTTCAGACCCTATCGTGAGTTGTAACTGCCGAAACGAAGTGCCGAAGCTTTTAGTCTCAGGAGCAAAGGTCAAAGTTGAAATTACTACGAAGCACACACATGCCTAAATGTTGTACTCTGCTAAATAATTGATGAACAAAGCGCTAACGTAGAATAATCGAATCTGCATGCATAAGTGATGCGTTCTGACGATATTACAGCTCTAATTTTACATCTTCGTTAATGGGAGGAAACAGTTTGACTAGAGTTTTACTTGCTTATTGAACAAAAAAGTTTAGTAGGTAACTTGGTCACTGATGAAGCCAACTTTGCTAAGGGGGCGTGGCCTTTGCAAAGTGTGTTTGGCGGATACAGCTGTTATAGTTTGTGAACAAGGTTCTGACTTTTGTTGGTGAAGTTTTTAGAGATTTCGCTTTGAGACTTCATGAGGAAGTACTTTACGATTTCCCAACGACTTGACTTCCTACATCAATCTTTATTGCTTTTGTTAAGGTTAAAGTCATGGATGTTGAATCAATTTGTATGCATCTCTGCATATTCATTTTGGTTTATAATTTCTTGTTGGTCACCTAGAAGGGAATAAGTGAACTTTCCGTATCATTTCTTGCCTAGCGGAATGTGTGCTGTCTTTTTAAAGGGTTTTGGCAGCACGTGGTTTTAATTAAACTTGACGATGCATGTCTTAGAGGTGTTACATTTTGGCATCTAGTATATTCGTTGGTATTGATTGAAGCCTTAAATTATCGCGCCGTACTTCGCGAGTTACGCCGCCGTCTCTATGGAGACATACTTAATGTTACCGAATTAATGTTAATGTTTTTTTTCAAGATTTCTGGGTATTTCATTGTGATGAGTACAATGATCGGCTTTCGGGAATTCCAGTTAATTTAATTACAACTTGTATATTAAATGATATTTGAATAGATAATATTATATGTAGGTAAATTTAGGTATAATAATATATTAATTAGCGGAAAACACGGTATATAAAGTTGTAGCAACAAAATATAAGATACAAGATATTTATTTTGCGAAATCATGACAACAAAGCAACAACGCGCGTTGATGTTGCGTTTTTGTGTTCTTGTGTGTGTGTGTGTGTTGTTGTTGTTTTGTTGTTGTGGTACTTGAATATACCTAGTACCTACTAGGTAGTTAATGATGATGAAGATGAAATTTTCACTCTTGAACCTCCGGGCGGGCAGAGGTGTTCATCAAATTCTTATTGACCTAAACCTTACGATATTCTTCAACAAACCTTACTAGGTTCTTAATATCACAATATGTATGATGATATCATGTGCTCAAATATAATCTCAATAAAAGTTTAATCTTCAAATTAATGGAATCAGTATTTATATGGCTCAGGCCAAGTAGTTTGATAAATTAATAGGTTTCAAACTAAAACGATACTTCACTGTAAGTATGAAACTTGACATTTTAAGCTTTCAAGTTTCGATTATTATGATCGAGACCAGTTAAGCCTTGGATATTGGATTAGCGATTGGCGTCTAGGTATTAAGTTTAGACCTATCTAAATCTATATATTTTCCAAGAAACATTTGATTGATATTTAAATTGAAAATTAAACTAAAATTATGAGTCATAGAGAAAATGAAGTTCAGATTGATAGTAGAAAAATATGTAGTAAGATTATCAGGGATGGCAAAGAACACATAGGTATGCCTTTAGTTTTGGAAGTCGGCGGCTTTTGTTCTGTTTTGTATTGCCTCCGACTTCCAAAACTAAAGTCTGTGCTAAAGTTATTTATCACTTTTTAGTTTATGACGACCGGTAGTCTTTTTGTAAAAAAAGTGTTTTATTTTCCGCTCTTTAGTACCTAAGCACTTCTTACCAACCAAATACATTAAGAAACGGCAATCCTAAATAACCTAATCGGCGAATGTGTTTCATCTTTCTCACGATACCCCTTTCCTTGTACTGTTTGTCGATGAAAAGTTCCGTGTGGTATCTTCAAATTTCATGCTTCGTTTACCACAGATAGGTAACTAATAAGCAATTTTCTTTGGTCTTCAGTAAAATAACCAAATCACAAAATGTGGACTGCTCGCTATTCAGGAGTTCCATTGTCTATCTCCGAACGTCTACTTCATTTATTTTTTTTTTTTTTTCAGATTGGCGTCTCGCAGGTCTACCTAGGATTGTGTCGGCTGCTTAACGGGTTAAGCACCCGACAGCTGGTTTTTTAAGGCACCACAGGAAAGTCCGGACTTTCCTGTGGTGCCTTAAAAAATATTATTTTTAGGGCCTCCAGCCAGGGCAAAATAACTTGTAAACTAAGCGACTACACGCTAAGGGCACCCTTTGTGGGGTACGAGCCTCGGCTTAGGGCGTCGCTGGGGGAGGACAGCAACAAGCTGGATCGGATCAACACGAAATTTTATGGGTGGCCCCCCTGAGGCATACCCTGCCCATTTAAATTAGAATAAGGCCTAGGTTTTGAGATATTTTCCCACACCCGTAGCTCGTATCAAGAAGCCAAACCGTCACACTTACACGTATTAGTCCATATCATGAAAACTACTGAACCGATTTACGTGAAACTTGCACTGTTCCCTAAGTTGAAGTAAATGTAAGCAAATAAAAAAGAACAGTCACAACCCGATCAATAGTTTCGGAGAAATGCGTGGACAAACATACGAACATCTAATTAATGAAAATGTATATTTGTTTGGAAGTCATATAGATCAGAATCTGATATCAGAATAACTGATGTTCTGATATCAGATTCTAATCTATATGGCTTGGCTAATAATATTTTTTGAAGTCGGTTCAAAATTAGATCCGGTATCAAATCGCGAGCAAAAATAGTGGATATAACTTTAGTTGGAATCGGTGCTTCTTTAAAATAATCACATGTAGAGAGAAATAGCAAGAAGATATTTGCCAACAAAAATGAAGGAAGGTAGGTACTTGCTAGAATACCCTGAAATACAGGCTTCGGCTTAGTTTAGGCACCAGTCTCCCACGAATAAAATATTCTCACCTTTGTAACACCTTGCTCAAATTTTCAATGTTGTCCTTTGTGAGTTGAGTTCCTTATATCATTAGTTGGAATTTGATGTCTATACAGGGAAATTGAAAAAATACCCAAAACCTCTTAATCTGGAATTCGTATCATCACCCTGAATAACATCTGTTCTACGATTTTGACCTTAACTAAATAACGTAGTCAATTACAATTTATTTGAAGTATGTAAAATGTACGTATACTACGCGCGCGCGCACCCATATGATAGCGAATATGATGTAGATAGTAGGTAGGCTAATGGACAGGGACAGCTGATTGCAGGCCTTTCTTTTTGGTATGGTAAAAAAAATGTTTCGAATTTGGTAAGTCGTAGAACAAAATGTTGTTCAGGGTGATGATACGAAGTGAGGATTAAGTGGTTTTGGGTATTTTTTCAATTACCCTGGATATTATGTTGTGTTTTGTAATTTTTATTTGTGAAAATAAAGAATTTATTATTAATACCTTGGCGGCATCAGAAGCGGCGAAAGACAACGTGGCGGTGCGTGCCTCGGACTTGAAGGTGTCGGGGTGTCGGCCAGGGACGCCAGAGAGCCATGCGCTAGCGGCGCTGCGCGGACGTCGAGAGAGGCGGCGCGGAGGGGTGAAGGGGAGCGGGGAATTCCGCATGACCCCGCTTCTAGGGTCCGACCATCAGGTGCGAATGTCCGTATTGCTGGCGACGATCCGCGGTGGCTCTGTGGAAACATTACCATATTAATGTCTATACCTATTAGGTACTAGCCCTTTGCCCGCGACTTCTTCTGCGTGAAGTTGCTCAAGGATCCCTAATTTTTTGGTAATGCAATATAGCCTATAGTACTCAGGAATAACGTAGCTTTCTATTGGTGAAATAATTTTTGCAATCGGATGACAAGTTTCGGAGATTACCCCCTACAAACTAACTTACAAACTAACAGACCAATTTTACCTCTTTATAATATTAGCACAGTCTATAAATCATACAGTCGTCCGACGAAGACGTCTAGACAGGGCAATCGTGCGGGGTGTGAGGGGCGAGACGGAGGAAGGGCGCTCCCGAACTGCATACGCTACCGTGTTAGTAGTTCGGGAGAAAACTTTCAGGGCTATCATGTGTCAGTTTCTTTTTGTTTTAATTAATGTAAAATAATTTTATTAAAATGGTGCATACGACTTGTGTTGTGAAAGATTGCAAGTCGTCATCTTCCATTAATAAAGAACTGCAATTTCATCAATTTCCGCGCACGGATGAAAGGTAAACAAATAAATAAAATATTGTTTATTTGATAGAAAGAAAATACTTGAAATTATCCTGAGCCCTTGCCGCTAACTTGCGGTGGCGCGACGTGTAGCCGACATTTATTTATTGTGCGCCGGCCAAGACGGCGCCGACGAAAATTTGCAAATTTTTCGTCATGGGTATCATTTCCATGGTTCTCGAGGTCGCTTAAAACGATTATGGGGTCGAAATTAGAATCCAAGATGGCGTCGACGAAAATTTACAAAATTTACGTCATGGGTGTCATTTTCATGGTTTTTGAGGTCGCTAAAAACGACTATGGGGTCGAAATTAAAATCCAAGATGGCGTCGACGAAAATTTGCAATATTTTCGTCATGGGTGTCATTTTTATGGTTCTCGAGGTCGCTAAAAACGATTATGGGGTGGAAATTAGAATCCAAGATGGCGCCGAGGAAAATTTGCAAATTTTTCGTCATGGGTGTCATTTTCATGGGTCTCGAGGTCGCTTAAAACGATTACGGAGTCGAAATTAGAATCCAAGATGGCGCCGAGGAAAATTTGCAAATTTTTCGTCATGGGTATCATTTTCAAGGTTTTCAAGGTCGCTTAAAACGATTATGGGGTCGAAATTAGAATCAAAGATGATCCAAGATTTAAAACCATTTTTTACTCAATTTTTATTTACAAGTTTTTAGTTTTGTTCCTTTTTAAATCTGTCAAAGCATATTACAGCATTTTGTTGCTCAAGCCCTTTCATTTGATATCCATATTGCAGGGGTTGTGAAAAGAAAAATGGGATTTAAATCTTGGATTTACAATGAAACCGAATGTATTAAATTATATTGTCATGAGAACTAAAGGTGCGTACCAAATTTCAGATCAATCCGTAAACAGGAAGGGGGTCAAATTTCAATTGCTAGATTTGACCCAAATAAACAAGTCCAGCTAAATAAAACCGTTTAATGAGTACATTCTTACCTATAATTTTTTTTTAAAGTTAAACGCTTGATTAAAATTTCATTCGCCCAACGATTTTATTTTTGTTGCTAGGACCTAGCAATTTTTTTTTAGCTTTAAGTACTACATTGTCTATGTCATTTTAATCTTTATTTTTAATAAAACCGTTTAACTTAAACATTTTTTGCTCATTTTTTATTTTATGTTTTTAATTTTGTTAAGTATATTTTAAATTTGTTATAGCATAGATACCCATATTAAAGGGTTGTGAAAAGAAAAATTAACCGGCCATTTTGTTGATGGCCATATTAGCTTTTCATAACGGACTCTATTTTACTAATCAAGCCCTTTTATTTGATACTTTTATTGAGGAAGTAGTGATAAAATATGTTATCCGCCAATTAGTAGTGGCGGCCATCTTGGATTTACAATGACGATTTACCGAATTTGTTAAATTATACTAATACTAAAGGTGCATAACAAATTTCAAATAAATCCGTCAACAGGAAAGGGGTCAAATTTCAATTACTTGATTTGATCCAAACAAATAAATAAACAAACAGGGCAAGCTAAATAAAACTGTTTAAAAAACGATATTTTTGATAATGGTTGGTGTTAATAGTTAATGTTTATCTAAAATAAATTAAAAAATATTGTTTAGTTGAGACAACCCTAGCTGTTGCGACAATGTCTACACGTTGTCGGCATTTACAAGAAGATCAAAGGCGTCGTCCTACTGTATGTTTTTATACTGTGATATTAGTTTAGCTGTATGCCAAATGATTTTTTTTCATTTTTCTCTTCAAATGTGAGCGAATAAAAAAGAATAGTCACAACCCGATCAATAGTTTTTTCTGGTTTTCCTCGTTACATTTTAAGTAAAATAATATTCAGCCTGTAAATAAACCAGATAATGAAGGGATTGTATTTTGCCCATTATCCATATTAAAGTATTTTTAGGCCGCCTTCAAATTAGTCGTGCGACAGCAGCGCTGCTTTCTAAATCCATATAAATAAAATCGCGCGACTGGAGCGCTATCAGTCCCGCTGCGTAAAAAAAAAAAAGCACATGTGAGTTGAACTTCTATCGATATTAAGTTTTTTATGTTTTAGAGTGGTGACGGAATACCCCACTAGTCCCCCATCCTCCTTTCCTTCCCCCTCATGCGTACCCCAAGCGACTCTGTGGCAAGCGTCGCCTCTATTATTCATGCGTTTTCATTTCACGTAAAAAGTTTAACATTGTAGGTTATCTTTCTCCTATAGTTCTTTCTGGCAGTTCTTTTTTTTTTCTTTACAAAAGTTTGAAATGAATTTCGTAGAACGACATTCAAACTTGGAACTCAGTATTGTTTTAAAAATTCATAAGTGAGGCTACACGGTTGTAATAAAAAAGTGGTTGGTAACACGGCGTAGGTTGTTACCTCGTGGTTGTTACTAAGAAATATATTATAAGTATTTTCTCGGAACTACAAGAGGCCAGTGCATCAGCAGTTGCAACACAATATAGTCCGATTAAACAGTACAAGCCATTGGCGCCGATTCCCTTTTTCACAAACAAAACTTAAATTAGACAATTGGCATCTCTTATTGCCAAGTAGCTGAAGAAAAGGACGGCGACAGATAAGAACTAAGTTAGAGATGTCAAATTAGGTTTTTCTTGAACTTCGCCGAGTTTTTAATCAATACTTACAAGTTCTGAAATTACAACTATAATTGTAGAACATTTTAGATCAATTTAAATTGACAGCGAACATCTGTCTCTTTCTTGTTTTACTGGAGAGAACACAGATATAGATAGACCTAGATAACGAAAGTATCACGATCTGTATGAAAACCAAGCGTGCCATTTTTTGGACGACACAATGTAATACGAATGTCTTGTTTTTCCTAAATTTGGTATTTTTAGGTATTACTGAAGGTATTAGATAAAAAATAATTGCTTTTTAAATTAATTACGCATAATATTAACCACAAAATGACTTACCGATGGAAGGAAACGTTTACTTTATTTTTTTACTTACGATTTTTTATCGTAATTTTGGCACGAAAATAGGCACGCGAAGTAGTTGCTCTTGCGTTATCTAGGTCTATCTATAAGTATATCTATGGGAGAGAAGGATATAAATACCTTAAAATAAGTTTAGCGCGTGCACAACAGAATAGGGTATTACACTCATTTTTGAAAAGTGTCTCAATGAAATCCTGTAGTGCTAATATGCCACCAAAAAAACACAAAATTTGTATTTAGTCGATAAGTACCACAAAAATGCATCTAAATTTTAAATTTTCAAATTTCGCGCGTAGTTTGACGAAAACGCCTCTTATTGGACGCCATATTGCTAAGCGTAAATGACGTCAGTTCGTTTTGTATCAAATGCGCTCATATTAAATATGATATTTGTATATAATAATTAAAAGCATATTTTGTACAAAATATGCTTTTAATTATTTTTAAATTATATACAAATATCATATTTGGTCATAGGTGTAAGAATGAAAAAATTACGTTAGTTACGAAAATAATAAAAGTACAAAGCATATTATTACGCCAATCGGTTGACTGACAGTTGATAATTTTTTGTTTACACAGCCGTACGGCGTAATAACATGGCCGCTACTATTTCATGGTGTTTCATAACAGATTAAAAATACGGAAAACTTTGAATTGAATTTAAAAATTGGTTTTGTTATTTTATGATCTAAAACTTACATTTTCCGACTGCTTTATGCGTGAACTGTCTCAATAACATATTTATAGATTTTTTCTCGTATAGAGTAAAATACCCTATTGGCATCACTATTAGCCATTGCAATAAGGTTTGCCACAAAACAGTCAATTTATTTCACGATACCAAATCGCCCAATTTTCTAATAGATACATCAAATTGTTTACATACCAAATCAGAGCCTATCACCGCCATAATTATCTCTTTCCCCTCTAGATAATCTAAAAATCGTCTGTCCGAGTCGGACGGGCAATGATCCTTGGTACGGTACATTCTCTTCACTTTATTATTCATACATTTTTACGCTCACCTCTGTTCTATTATATCTCACTTTGTTACCGCTTTCGTACCTTTGAAGCCTATTCAAATTTCTGCCGGTATTGTAAAATATTATGATTTTTTTTTCGTTGTAATCCAGAGAGCTTTTGTGATTTGTTCTTGCCTTTCAACTGCAGCTTTAAATCTAAATGATTGAGATGTTAATGTGACGTTTCTGGTTTCGAGGATAATGTTTTTTAAGTAGTTATATACAGGTTGATTTTGAATATATTGGCAATATTCCAGGGGATGAAAGTACCTACTTCTGAATAAGTATGAACAACAATGTTACGTGTTAATTGGGCGAGTTAAAGTATTGAAGATTTATATAAAACAGCTGTTATTTTTCTGTTTCAAAGTTGGTCCTTAGTTAAAAGTTTATTTATTTTCCAAAGTACTTTCAATCTCTGAAGTCTGAAAGATTTGTTAAGAATTCAGTCAGCCTTTATACCTAAGATTATTTCTGAATATGAAGGACGTGAATTAATTTCATTTGGACTGTAAAATCCTGTCTATTGTCATAGAAAGATTCGCTTATTGATAAATTCTAACACATTATCTATGAACAAGACTGATAAGAATGACAATTGAAGAATGACAAGAATGATGAAGATTGAATACGCTGAAGTAAACCCATTGTCCACAGCTATTGTCATTAATATACCAACGCCACGCAAATTCGATTCTAAGCTAAAATTGAAATTTTCAATTACAGAAATTTTCTGTCGTAGGTTGTTTGAGGAGATAGGTAGATAACTACAAAAAAACAGATCACTTCTGCAGATGCAAAAGTAGGAATGCAGAAGAACGCCACTTGAATAATTTAAATCCAGACCAGATGGACTTATCGAGCGATGGTAGATTAAAAATACTAACATAATTTTACTTCTGGAAACTGAAATCTCTTATTGAAGATAATAATGCTTGGTCCTACTCCATAATATATTTAACTAGCTTTTGCCCGCGACTTCGTCCGCGTAAATGTCGGTTATCGCGGATGCAGACGAAGACGCGGATTATAAAATAACCTATGTCCTTCCCCAGGATTCAAGACATATTCATACCGAATTTCATCAAAATCGGTTCAGTCATTTCATCGTGAAAGCGTAACAGACAGAGTTACTTTCGCATTTATAATATTAGTATGGATATGAATTTAGAGTCTTGACAGAATCAGCTAGTTACTAATTTAACCTACTTCGGCAAACATGGCCGGCCCACTTTTACTTCAGCGTGCTGATTCTACGAGCAATGTCGGTGACTTTAGTTCTCTGGCGAATGACTTCATTGCGAATTCTATCCACCAGAGAAACCCTGAGCACCACTCTCAGTCTCTCAATAGCACACTGAGCAACCTTGAATTTGTGGACCAGGCCCACGGCAGATAGTTGCGGGCTGCCCAAGTCCGGGTTGGTTGGCGATCTCTGGAGGAGGTCTACGTTCAGCAGTGGACGGCAATAGGCAGATATGACGAAAGGTTCCGGGTTTGGTTGTTTGTGAATATGAGTTAACGCACCTACGTTTTTTTTTTATTATCGAATAGGCTTGCGTTTGACCGCAATTCACCTGATTTTAAGTGATGATGCGGCCTAAGTTGGAACACGCTTGCCTGGGATGTACCGGCTCACTTAGCGGCTCAGATAGGAGGCGGAATCCACAGTCTGGCAGTTCGCACGTTAAATGTGGAATCAAAGCGCTTGGTTCGAGACCGTGGAACTTCAACCATAAAGCGGTGACGCTTCGCCGTATCTCTGCTCGTCCGATGATGGAATGGGGATGGGGGAATTAAATTGTGCAATTCCAAAACACACTTTCCGAAATGTACCCCATAAAAGACCGATAGTCTAGCAACGGTGCGGCGATGTTCAAGGCTCTGGAGCTTAGCCATAACCAGGGAGTCGTTGTTAATGAGCCTCTTCGATACAGAAGATATAGTGCGGGGCAACGGTTTGTCAGAACAAAACCCAGTTAGAAAGCACATCATGTGAGGCGTAATAAAAAGGTCTTTTGTAGTATTACTTACTTGGACATAAGTAATTCACTTACCCAAGAGGCATTAGCTACCTATATCGATCAGATTCGATGAAAATTTATAGCCACCTCGCAGTAACGTGACCACACAAAAGTATTGCCTTCACTTAGATTTTATTATTATGCCTGAAGGTGTTCCAAAGCGGGATATAATGCGGCTTTGAAACCAGCGATTGTGCTAATGGAAACCGTTACTTAAAGCATTAAGGGAAGATATATTTCTGTGTAGCAGTTTATTGTAGACAACTGGTGGCTTGAGAAATTGAATGCGGAAGGCGAGAAAAGAGGGAAAGTCTATAGAATGGCTTCTAAATATGATTCAAAATATTTATACTAATATCTTAAATGCGAAAGTGAGTTTGCTTGTTATGCTTTCACGGCTTCAATACTGAATCGATTTTGATGAAACTTAATACAGACTAAAGCTTCAACGCCAAGAAAGGACAAGCTACTTTAATTTTAATTACTTCAACCGCCATCCACGCGGACGAAATGGCGTTCAAAAGCTACAAGTACTTAGTTGTTTATGAAGCAAAATGGTACTCACCTAAGAAACTAAACAGTTTATCAAATGATAAACTATGAAGGTTTTAGAAAGGAGCATAAAATATTTCTTGGATAAGAGCAAATCTAAGAGCCAGTTGCACTAACGACCCTGTCAATAGCTGTGAAGTATTTTAATTAAACCTTTACAAAAATATCATATTTACAGAACCCAGACACGAATTATATTTTAAAGTTTTATGAATCTAGGGAAGTTACTCAGAAGGGCTCATACATTGGGTAGGGTCGTGTTAATTATGGATTAGACCACAATGTCTGCTCCATTCCTTCTCAAGGGTGTCGTAATGGAAACATCAAAGTGATAGGATCCAACATCCGCTTGTGTACCTACTAATAACATCACTTTGAGATCACTAATACGATTGCCGGCCGGGGATAAGTCGATCAGCCCTTAGGCCGTTATTCGTGGCGAAACTACTGCAATGGATTCCCATGTTCTTCCAAAGTCCAAGTCAAAGCATTTATTTCAATTAAACCATTTACAGACACTTTTGCATTGTCAAAGAGTCGGTTAGTTAGTCAGAAAGTTAAAGCTAATTGCTTGTTCCAAAACGTAGGTACGTCTCTATGGAGAAGAATGAGCAAGAAACTCTACGGACACTATTTTAAATCAAGTTTTTTTTTACATAATACTGGTGTCATGATTGTTGTTGCTTTTATATGTGAAAACTATGAAGGTAATCTAGCAATACACAACACAAGTTCAAGAGCATACGTAGGTACTGTAAAGGTTGCATGCATATGGCACGCTGGTCGAAACAATTTGACTGTATGTATCGTCTAACTCTGGATTAGTTCTAGAAAGCTTTTCGAATCTAAAAACGTTAGTCTTATTTATATATCAAGGTATACTGTTTAGCCTGGCGCTGTCAAAGTTAAAGTCAAAGCATTTATTTCAATTAAACCATTTACAGGCACTTTTGAATTGTCAAGGAGTCGGTCAGTTAGTCAGAAAGTTGAAGCTAGTTGCTCGTTCCGAAACGTAGGGTAGGTCTCTATGGAGAAGAACGAGCAAGAAACTCCACAGACACTATTTTAAATCAAGTTTTTTACATAATACTGGTTACATGATTCTTGTTGCTTCTATATGTGAAAACAATGAAGGTAATCTAGCAATACAATATATAAAAAAGAATCAAGATAAAAGCAAGTTAAGAGTTGACCAATATCTACTGACAGCGCCCGTTCACGAATGCGTGTATCAGCACCATTCAGCTCAACCATTTTGGAGGGAGCTGAATGATCTTACACACGTGCCACCATCAGCGAGACATTTGAGTGAGCATGACAATTCTCTCAACCACCATGCTCATTTATGTCAAACACATAATCATCGTCAGAGGCCGACGAGCTCTTTGGTTAATACGAAGTATATCCCTTACATGGGATAGGTGCCTAGTCCATATTACATTTTGGATAGAGGAGAGAAAGAGGACATTTATCTCGCAAAAAAATTGATCGCACCTAGTCTTCCCATGCAATGGCACAGAGACATGCAACCCGGTCAGAAAAGTGGTAGTGGTAGTCTCTCGATAGATAAATATAAAATAACATGTCATTCATCCACGAAACTAGAGTAATTACAATTGAGACAACTATACCCCTGGGGCAACTTTTCTGGTTTTACCCTATAGTTCGATCCGGTACCGTAAGAGCTCAGAGCGCGGTTTGAACTCTTATAGTACCATTCATTAAAAAGAAGTATAAGTATTTGACTTTTAAACATGCTTTTATTATCTTGACCTGTACTTAACTATGTAAAAAGAACCTTACAAGTTCAATTTAACTAACTTCTAGTATTTTACAAAAAAAATCGAATTAGTCCGTCAGATAGATTTCCAAAAAATATTGGACACGTGTTGTTTCTTTTTTCACGTAAACAAAAAATTAAAACGATACAGTGCGTCGAAAACTCGTGTGACATCACTATGTCAATACACTTTTACTGGCGAAGTGACGTCACAAACCCCCACGTCACATCTTTGAAACGTTCTATCTTATTCAGTAAGTATTGATTTTATAAAACAAAAAATACGTATCTAATATTTTTCTATAATCGAACTGACGGACTAATTAGATTTTTTTGGTAAAATACCCTATTGACATACGTTTTATGAGCTGTCCCTTGGTTGACTGGTAGAGAATGCCTAAGGCATTAAGTCCGCCTTTGTACCTTTGTGCATAAAGTATAAATAAATACTAAAACGCGTTTCTCTCGCAGATTTTGTATGTCAATAGTAAAATGTGACGTCATTTATTTGCCAACTAAATTGACTAACTATATATTGATTCCAAGGCAACTAAAAATCGGATTTAAAAGTTATTCGAAAATGAATCGGGTTTTCAGGGACAATATAAGGTAATTTTTAGAGAAGTTGTGTCTCGAAATTATCTGATCTGTTAATGACATACCCAACTGTCGCATCGATTTGAAATTTTGTATATTATGTATGTACCTAGTAGTAATAGCCAACGGCCTGGTAATGTTTCTCCGGGACTCGTCGAGCTTCAGTATCTCGACGCTTTTCTAGTGGTAGCCACTGTTGATTCTGACTTTCAGAAGTTGCAGGGATTTGGAAATACTGCGGCGGGCATGTATTATTGAAAAAAAAAAAACGAGCTGGTGTACGAAATTCACACATTTCGGCGTGTATTTCGCGTACATTATGTATGTAATACCCATAACGATACAATAGAATGGGTCATCGAACTGATCTGATGATGGACCCTGAAGGTAGGCACTGGAACTCCATAGCGGAACAACGTATCCTAGTCAAGTTAGGGCTTGTTTTACAATCGAAAAACGCGGCGCGGAACGACATAGGCTAAGGTCTTTGGGGCAGACCTATGCCGAACAGTGTGCGTCTAAAGGTTGAGATGATGATGAAGCAATCGTATTGCCAATGCCCAAAGACGAGCCCAACAGTCTGTCCAATTAGCAAACACAATAGCAATATGACGCCAAGAGTTGTCAACAGTGAAGCGGATAACTAAATTGAAGGATTTAAAAAGCTCTGAAAAAGGAAACCGATAAACTCTTCTTACGAATGTTGAGTTCCGAATTCGTACGTGTCGATGGCTGAATTTATATATTTTATCAGTAGTGTTTATCAGTCTATTATTATTGCTTCACGGACACTGAACAGCGATTTCATCATGTGTTGGTCAATTCCTATTAGCTTTTAATAAAAACACAGAGACCTTTATACCAATATTTTACCGGCAACCGATGCGAAATAGCAAACGAATGTCTCCTTTGATACTTTACCAATTTATTTCCTTTTTATTTACACTTCTGTTCAATTTTCAATCGGTTTTTTCAGAGCCTCGTTACTGAAACACTGAAAGCTCTGAAAACACCTCGACATCGATAGTTCGTATACAGGGACGGACCGTGACTTTGTGGGGCCCTGCCTTAATACTACTTGGCCCTGCTTCGGTTTGAAGAAATTGTATGCTCATAAAAAACAAACAGTCACTTCACACATGAGAAAATAGATAACAAAAAGTGCTAAACTAAGGGATTGTCGTACATTTTAATTACAAATATATGTGGCTACTTCTTTATTGCATTCAGAAGTAATTGACTGCTATTGTCAATATTTTTCGACTACATGATGAGCAAGTTTTACTTTGAATAAGTGATAGGAGCTTACATTAACTTTTTAACTATCGACAAAAAAGAAACGGTTTTCGATAATGATATTTAGTTTAGTTTTTTTTTGTATTCATAATATTGTTCATTGTCTTGAATAGGGGCGGGAGGCCTTATATATTCACAGGGGCCCATAGATAGATTCGTCCCTGTTTGTATATATCGCGTGCAAGTCATGATTGCTTTTCTTTTAAATACGAAATTCGACTTTATCTGTTATTACAATCGCGAGTTCGCCGTGAAGTCTTTGGTAAATTAGGCAGTTGTAAAAGGAATTGAACACTTTCTATTTCGGAACAAAAAGGTAAAGGGTAAAAGGTGGCGCATTGACGATGGTGGAGTATTTCTTAGTATTTCGTTTAGTCAAATCCTTTGCAGTGGTATTGGATTTTGCAGCGATAGAGCATGGATACGAAAATATTTATGTCGTTTCGTTGTTGTCGTTACTTTGATATGTGTGGTTCGGGTTCCTAATTGACCAGGGATTATATGACCTAAAGGAATGGTTGTAGGTAATTTGACATAACTATAGTATTTATTTGTTTCGATAATTTTGTGTATTCTCAATTATTTTCTTTTGCTTTTTGTTCAAAACATGACATGTAGTTTTTAATAATTATTAATAAATAAAGATAAACATAAACACAGGAAATCCGACGAAAATGCGTTTTAACAGGCAAGAATCGATTTGTAATACTTATTGAATTTTGTTCGGACAACAGCGTAACTACACCGCGGTTATAAGATATTTCTTGTAGAAACAAGGTTTTTACAAGAAATTACTGAAAGATACGGCATTCTTCACCGGTCACTGACATAGCTCTCAGAATATGCAAGTTGAAGTGGCAATGGGCAGGCCACATCGCTCGATGAACCGATAACTGATGGGTATGAAAAGTTCTCGAGTGGCGACTAGGAACCGGAAGACGCAGCGTTGGTAGACCTCCCACCACATGGACCGACGACATTATCTAGGTCGCGGGTATTGGTGGATGCAGAGGCAGGTTGCCGCTCGTTATGGTGTTCCATGGGGGAAGCCTATGTTTAACAGAGGACGTCTTTCGGTCGATGATGAAGATGACGGCATTCTCATATCTTGTCACGATCGCGATAGCAAACTTGTTGACGGAGACGGCCATTCGCCTATAACCTGAGCATTTTAATCATGACGCGCGGACACACTCACGCCCCCTTGTCAATTCTCCTGTTTTTTTAACCAACTTCAAAAAGGAGGAGGTTATTAATTCGAATGTTTATATTTTTTTTTTATGTATGTTCGGGCATAACTCTGTCATATATATGTCGGCGTCGTATTGTAAACAACACGTGCATCGGGCCACCCGGTAGCACGCTACGCCATTCGAGGTGTGGCTGAGTGTGCGCTACGGCGTAGCGCGCTACGTCGTTCTCCCACCTCCTCGCTGTGGGGCGGAGTTAGCGCGCGCTACGTCGTAGCGTGCTACGTCGTTACCCCCCTTCTAAAACTAGCGTATAAAAGGGGCCGCACAGCGGACATTCTGTCTTCAGGCGTGGCCCGGTACACAGGTTGTATTGTTCTCAATTATTGTTACTCTGCTTATTTGTACATTATCTCTCCTTTTCTGAACTAAGGTGTTACTGTATTATCGGAACTAATGTGTTACTGTTTTATTGGGTGTCATTGCTATTATTATAAGGTGTCATGCTAATTATCTCTTAAAACACGAAGAACTGATTGACCGTAATTTCCTGTCGAATTAATTAAATAAGCTCTGTAAATAATAAATTCTAATTTCGATAAAGAACCTCTTTTATTTTCAATATGTCAGATCCTGTGCCTTCATCAGAAGCGGGATCAGACCCACTCCCACCTTTATCTGGGGCTTCCGGCAATTTAATACAGGAACAAATGTCATTTTTTTTCGGCTAGTATGCAATCAATATAAAATAAAAAGCAGGTAGTATGACACCTCGCCACATGACACCCAGTAGACAGTCGATGCTGGTTCCTTTCGATCCTGATGCACATGGAGCTAACATTTTCAACTGGTGTGCGTTATGTAGGATCGTAATTAAGAGTAAGAAACTAGATGGTGTTAACCTTATTTTAACCCTTACTCACTCACTAAGGGCCGCGCCGCCATATGTCTTACCAAAATCAATCCAGATAATGTTTCATGGGTTGCTATTAAGGAAATGCTGGTTTCTGATGCAAATTTACCGGAAAGTGTAGTGACCGGTTTTTCCATAATACTCGTATGTCCTGTCACAGTGCGATGACAGAATTCGCCGCAAACTCAATTCTGTGGTTATAAGTGATAAACATCAACTCTTTCACACGCTGCGCAGCTTCTCATTAAACAGAAGAAATGAAGAAGCGGGCACTTCCGAACCAGACATGAAAAAGCCCCGTCTGTCAACACCATTTCGGGGAAGCTGCCATTTCTGTGGGAAGATTGGTCATCGAAGGCAAGAATGTTTTCTCAAACAGCATATAACTTCAAAGGTTATACCTGTTTCAGCAAAAACTCCACAACCGAACCCTGGGATGACCTGCTTTATGTGACGAGGCTGGCCACGTGGTTATTACTTGCCCTAAGCGCTGGAGAAATAAGATCCTACACCGAGCACCACCAGCAACCAAGTGAACCTGTGTTCCAGAGCAGTGCGTGGTGTTCTCGAAATAAGGGGTAAGCAATTTGCTTTTTATTTGAATCAGGGTCTGAGTGTAGTCTTCCCCTTATCTGTACAGAAGTCTCCAGGAGATTCGCGTCGATTGTTTAACTATTGTGTCTGCTAATTAGTCGGTTGAGCTCTTATAGGAAAGTAACTTTTCACAAGTACTTTAGAGGGGGGTTGGCTCTAATAATGTTAATTGCTCTCTCCAAGTAATATGTCCAACCATGGTACAAAACTTTCTTCTCGATGTTACATACCATGTATTGCCTGATCAATGTCTCAATGAAAGCATATTATTAGGTCGCGATATTTTAGAGCAAGGTATGTCTGTTGTGATTACTAACGATGCCTCCTTTTCCAAAAATACAATTTCAAATCTTAGCTCTAAATTAAAAATGCCTCTTGATATTAACTTGATTGACACAGATCTTTCTGGAAAAGAAAAGGAACTTTTGATTGAAATACTATCTAAATATTCCCCATATTTTATACAAGACCTCCCTACTACGCGTATTAAGACCGGTGAGCTAAAAATCGATCTCATAGATCCAAATAAAACTGTACATAGGCAACCTTACAGGCTATCACCCACCGAGTAAGCAAACGTTAATGACAAGATTCAAAAGCTGCTAGACGCTAACATAATTCGAGAAAGTTCTTCGCCTTTTGCAAGTCCTATATTATTGATAAAAATGAAAGGTAGCGATCAATAGCAATACTCGACCAGACAGCTATCCTTTACCACTTATTAGTGATCAAATTGATAAGTTACATGGGGCCTATTTCTTCTCTAGTTTGGATATGGCCTTTGAATTTCACCAAATTTGCGTCCATAAAGAGTCTATAGAGAAAACTGCCTTTGTGACGCCTTCGGGTCAGTTTGAGTAGGTACTTAACTAGTTTGGTTTAAGAAATGCTCCACTAGGTTTCAAAGGGGCTATAAATACTGCACTTAAACCTCTAAATGACGATAAGATTCTAGTCTACACGAATGACGTACTTTCTGCATAAGAAACCGTTCAAGAAGGGTTGTTTCGTTTAAATAGATAATGATCATTTATGAAGACAGAAATTGAATATCTGGGTTCCGTAATATCTTCTGGAGAAATTAGACGAAATCTCTGAAAGATTGAAATATCAGACATTATTTCCAAATCCCGTTCAAATGACTTACCGGCTGAATCATCACACACGTACGATATTAGGCAGGGCATACTTTACCGTAAAATCAAACGTAATAAAACCACTAAATGGTTACCAAATAATGGTTTCCGAAATTGCAGAAAATTATGATGAGGATGACGTGTCGGCGAATGATAACGACACAAGTTCTTGCCCATGAGACTAGGCAAAAGATTAACAATGAAACTATGTCTACCAATAGTGATATCATGTCTGTCAATGGCGATACCATGTCTGCTAAAAGTGACACTATATCTACCAGTTCTCACAATAATTGTAAAAATCCTGGTTTACGTGCTGTTTCAGTGGAATTTATTGGCCCTGAAACAATTAACATAGTAACAGAAAAAAAAGAAAAAAAAGAAAAAGAAAAAAAAAAAAGAAAAAAAAACGAATCAAGCTAAAGGAACGATATTTGTTCGGACTAGCTAAGTCCGGTCCAGTTTAACTGAAGGGACACATCTGAAGGGCAAAAAAAAATGCCGGACCAGATCTTGTAGGGTCAGAAGTTGACCGGACCAAGAAACAAGTCTTGTAGAGTCATAGCTCACTGGGCCAAGTGTTAAAGTATCTGAAGGGTCTATGTAGACCGGACCAGAAACAATAGCAGGATGACCGAACGATACTTAATCAGTTTTTCGTGTTTTAGATGTAACATTGTAAGCTGAGCGTGCGAGGACGCCCGCACGTCAGCATGGCCGTGTCGGCGTCGTATTGTAAACAACACGTGCATCGGGCCACCCGGTAGCACGCTACGCCATTCGAGGTGTGGCTGAGTGTAGCGCGCTACGGCGTAGCGCGCTACGTCGTTCTCCCACCTCCTCGCTGTGGGGCGGAGTTAGCGCGCGCTACGTCGTAGCGTGCTACGTCGTTACCCCCCTTCTAAAACTAGCGTATAAAAGGGGCCGCACAGCGGCAAAAGGACAGCCCGCCGCGACGACCCCGTACGTCCCCTCCCCGACCCTTGCTCGTGCCAGCCCGCGCCGCTGAGCCTGTAGTTTTAAATTCGTCCCTAAATAATGGAAATCCGATCCAGCCTGTCCCTTTGCTGTCCTCTCCCAGCGACGCCCTAAGCCGAGGCTCGTACCCCACAGGGGGTGCCCTTAGCGTGTAGTCGCTTAGTTTGTAAGCTTTTATGCCCTGGCTGGAGGCCCTAAAAATAATAATTTTTAAGGCACCACAGGAAAGTCCGGTTAAGCAGCCGACAACCTCCTAGGTTGACCTGCGAGATGCCAATCCGGAAAAAAAAAGCAAAAGGACATTCTGTCTTCAAGCGTGGCCCGGTACACAGGTTGTATTGTTCTCAATTATTGTTACTCTGCTTCTTTGTACATTATCCCTCCTTTTCTGAACTAAGGTGTTACTGTATTATCGGAACTAATGTGTTACTGTTTTATTGGGTGTCATTGCTATTATTATAAGGTGTCATGCTAATTATCTCTTAAAACACGAAGAACTGATTGACCGTAATTTCCTGTCGAATTAACTAAATAAGCTCTGTAAATAATAAATTCTAATTTCGATAAAGAACCTCTTTTATTTTCAATATGTCTGATCCTGTGCCTTCATATTATTGCAAAAATATATTTATTCGAAAGGGATTTATTCCGAAATGGTCCCATATAAATTTTACCAAAATTGATACAGCCCTTTTTGAGAAAATCAACAAATTCCCAAAAAAATACTTAGACGACGACGTTTTAGTTTCTTCAATCTTTGGAGGACTTAAAATCTCTTTTAAGTGTGTCGCCGTTTCTTAATGAATTAGAATCTTAAGGTAACACTAAAAAGTGATAAATAACTTTAGCACAGAACACACATTACTTTCAGAAGTCGGTGGCAATACAAAACAACAAACACAAAAGCACCACCACCGACTTCCGAAAGTAAAGTAATGTGTGTTCTGTGCTAAAGTTATTAATTACTTTTTGAAGGCGGTTTTATTTTTTTTTATTTTGCTATTTCTACTAAAGAATGATAAAATATAATCAATATTTTATTACGTTTTTACATATATACTATACCTAACTACTCGCGCTCATTGGGGAACACCCAAATATTCCGAAATATTTTATTCCGAATTTCGATATTCCGATTTTCAAAAGTCCGAATTTCATAATACCTAAAAATTATAATCTCTATTATTTAAAATCACGAAAGTTATTTTACCGAATGTCGTAAATCCGATTTGTTTGTTTTTCGATTTTCATATGTTCGAAGACTCAAATGCTCGATGAGTTCTCGGTCCGAAAAACGAAATTCCGAATTTCAATGTTCCGAATAAACTGTTAAAATTAGGATTCTGATTCAATTCAGCTACGCATATATATTCAAAATGGTGTCCCCTAGCCGTGACAGAAACCATGCCTGCTGCATGTTGCATGTTCGCTTGCATGCTCGCTTGCATGATGCATGCTTGCTTGCACGCTGCATGCTTGCTTGCATGCTGCAGCTTGCTTGCACGCTGCATGCTTGCTTGCATGCTGCATGCTTGCTTGCACGATAACGATAAAGATAATCGGAATTTTAATAATCGGAATTCGTATTTTTGATGTTCGGAATTTTCATTAAGTCGGACTTTTTCTTATTCGATCTTTTGAAACTCGGTATTTTGAGAATAGTAATTATAAACGTTCGGAATTTTGAAATTTTAGTATTATAAAAATAGGATGAATGATAAATCGAAGTCGCCATATTAGGAATTTTGAACTATTCGGAATTATGAAAATCGGTATTTTGAAATTCGTATTTCTGACTTTCGGAATAAAGTTTTTCGTATTTATGTAGTGTACCCCGCTCATTGATCTCTATCTAAACCGTTATTCCACGTATGTATGTACTTACTTAATTTCCTGTAACAATGTTTGGGGCTTTTCTCAGAAAATTCAGCTAAATCAGAACCACATTGTGAGTGTTTCTAACAAGCTGTAGAACCTTGTTTACACGGTAAGGGTTTAACAAGTTTGAATTGAAAATCTGTACGAGTGTGTGTCTACAGCTCAAGATTGTTACCTACATCGACACACTGTTAGACAAACTGCAGTGCTATATATTAATATAGGTTTAGGTCTATCGGAATCTCATGGCAAATGTGGGAAAGAAATTTGTTGTGTGCAATACTGGGGTAATTGGACTAAACGAACTTGATACTGTTTAATTTATGTGGAGCGGTTGACAGATCTCGTAATTTAATTTGACAGGTGACAATTGACATCGCCATATAAAAATCACAATTTTTAATATTTTTTTTGTGCCATGAGATTCCCAAGTAGACCTCGATTTGTTTTTTTTTACTTTTCCCCATACTTTGAATCGTGGTTGCGTTTTACAAACATATCAACTCACACACATATACAACCAGACCCGGAACGACTACCTGTAGGTTATACAAATATTTGTTCCGTGCGGGAACCTGCGACTCGACGATCCGTAAGATTAATTGCATTTCATCACCGCATAAGTACGGTCACCAAAGGAGATAAGTAACCAGAGGGCTAATTTACGTAATTTATGACTGCAACAGCACTTCTTTAGTTACGTGAATTAGCCCACAGGTCGTTGGTTATAGTTGAAGTTTACTTAGAAACCGATGGATGTTTTTAAATAAAATTAATAGAGAATAAATAATTCATTAATCAAATTAAATTTCATCCGAAAACATCCATCGGTTTCTAAGTAAACATCAACTATAGCCGACGACCCCGATTACTTATCTCCTTTGATTACTGTACTGACAGCTTCATTAATTGCTTACTAATCCGAAGAAATTTTAAAACGTGGGGGGTACGCAGTTGATGACGGTGTTTGTATAAACACCGCATCGTTCTGTCTTCATGCTGCGGTTGCGCTTTACGTCAATTAACCTAGTAGGTGACACGTTACGGACAAGACGCCTCGGTTTCTATCACAATTAACCTAGTAGGTGACACGTTACGGACAAGACGCCTCGGTTCCTATCACAATTAACCTAGTAGGTGACACGTTACGGACAAGACGCCTCGGTTCCTATCACAATTAACCTAGTAGGTGACACGTTACGGACAAGACGCCTCGGTTCCTATCACAATTAACCTAGTAGGTGACACGTTACGGACAAGACGCCTCGGTTCCTATCACAATTAACCTAGTAGGTGACACGTTACGGACAAGACGCCTCGGTTCCTATCACAATTAACCTAGTCGGTGACACGTTACGGACAAGACGCCTCGGTTCCTATCACAATTAACCTAGTAGGTGACACGTTAAAAGCTTTTCGGCAAATCAAAATAAAATTAACTGAAGATTTGTGGGGCATGTCTATTAAAGTTTGCACATCTATAATTGAAACAATAGCGCCTTATTTGGCTTTAATATTTAATATGTGCGTAGACCAGGGAGTTTTCCCAGATCTAATGAAATTTAGTAAGGTCATACTACTTTTCAAATCCGGGGACAGTAAAGATACCAATAATTATAGGCCCGTGTCCGTGTTGCCGGTTTTCAGCAAGGTATTTGAAAAGACAAAAATGAAAAACAAAAAAAAAAAAAAAAAAAACATTTTACACGAGCAACAGTATGGTTTCACCAAAAGACGTTGTACGACTGACGCCGGTGTCACTCTATTAAAACATATATTTACAGCGTGGAAAGAGGCACAAGATGCCATAGGAATCTTTTGTGACCTCTCCAAGGCGTTTGATTGCGTAAATCACGACACATTACTTTTAAAACTTGAGCATTACGGACTGGGTAAACTTGCGCTTAGTTTAATAAAATCATATCTTTATGACAGACAGCAGCAAGTTCAAATAAATGGAGTGAATTCATGTGGTTTAAAAGTAGAAATGGGAGTCCCACAAGGGTCAATATTAGGTCCTTTCCTCTTTTTAGTTTATATTAATGATCTTCCCCGTTTTTTCAAAAACCAACCACAAATGGTGTTATTTGCCGATGACGCTTCTTTAATGTTTAAGATAAATAGACGGGCTGATAATCTCGACAATGTAAATAACGCCTTACTTCAGGTCCAAAATTGGTTCACAGCTAATAACTTAGTATTAAATGGAAAAAAAAACTAAATGCATCAGATTTGCTTTACCAAATGTCAAAAGTAGTAATTGCGATATAGTATTGAATAAAGAGAAACTAGAATTCGTTGATGAAATGTTTTTCTGGGAATCACGCTCGACTCAAGGCTACAATGGGGTCCTCATTTAACATCTCTCGCAGGACGGCTAAGTTCGGCAGCATATGCTGTCAGAAAGATCCGTCACTTTACTGATGTGGATACCGCGAGACTGGTCTATTTTAGTTATTTTCATAGTATTATGTCTTACGGTATTTTACTTTGGGGGCGAGCTGCAAACATAGAGTCTATTTTTATTCTGCAGAAAAGAGCAATCAGAGCCATTTACAATCTACGTATGCGCGATTCTCTAAGGGAACTGTTTAAGGAAATTAACATAATGACGGTACCTTGTCAATACATATATGAAAACATTATGTACGCAAGAAAAAATCTGCATCTTTTTGGTAAAAGAAGTGACAGACATAACTATAGTACTAGAAATAAGGACCAACTAGTTCAACCAGGATTCAGGCTGGCTAAAGTAGAATTGTCTTTCATGGGGTTCTGTCTAGTGTTACAATAAAATACCTCCCCACATTGTTCAACTTAATGAGACAAAATTTAAGTCATATATTAAACGCACACTATGCAGCCGAGCATATTACAAATTGGATGATTACATCACTGATAAAAATGCTTGGCTGGATGCTGGTCTAGCTCCACAGCCATAAGGGTTCATAGATTTATTGATTAGCATTGGTGACTATTTTTGGAGCTGCTGAAGATCTAAAACTACATTATCTTTGCATTGTATAAACTCAAACTATTAGTATTATATAATTTTGCATAGCACATACTGTAACAGTTCTGCTAATTTAAGAAATAAAAAGCTATGCAGAATTGTACGAATTGAATTTAATAGCTCTCACAGAAAGATTAAAATGTGATGAGTATCAAAAACAGCAGTAAGTATAAAAAATTTGCACTGACCAAAACGCACTACGTTCAGGCAGAGATTTTCAAGTTAAAGGGATCCACAGCCTGGCCGGCAAACGGGATCGGCCGAAGAGAAGACTGCCGCGATCGGCTCCTAGCTTTGCGGCGCGGATCTTTTCAGTAAGACCCGCCCTGGGAGCAGCAGCACGCGACAGGACGACGGTACAACTCAGGACCGTTAACGACTTTCGATTGTGGACCGGTAGTCTTGCAGTAAGTAGACTGGTAGACTTCAGTAACGTAAGCGTATGAGTAATCAGCGTGTTACTCAAGCGACAGCGAGATCTAGACTGACTCCTTGACAGGTTTTGTTTTCTGACCGCTCTTCCGAAATTCATAAAAAATCCAAGTATGAATCCTATTTCTAGAACGGTCGTATTGGTTTTCTAAAGCGGGGTATTATAGTACCGGCCAGACTCAATTATTGCAGACTGCCAGTTATTTTTATTTATTAGTGCGAATAGGATTTAAAGGAACACCCGATACATCAGCGGGTGTCCAGCCGTTTAATATAAAATACAGCCATACACGCTTACATAATCACCAGTTTGGAGGTTTTACGTAAGCCGTAAACTTATTATAAGTAATATTGACGATCGTCAAGTTTGACAACTGTCATTGACAAACATGTCAAAGCAAAACATTATTTATTTTTCAGATATATAAAAGTGATTTAATAAATATTTAATAGGAATATAATGTAACGTAAGTTTACGTAACACAGACAGGACCAGCATAAAAACTGTAAGTCATCATCTGCCTAGCCTTTTCCCAATTATATTGGGGTCGGCTTCCAGTCTAACCGGATGCAGCTGAATACCAGTGTTTTATATGGAGCGACTGCCTATCGGACCTCCACAACCCAGTTACTGGGTAACACGATACCCCTTGGTAAGACTGGTTGTCAGACTTTTTGGCTTCTGACTACCCATAACGACTGCCAAAGATCTACAAATGACAACCGGGACCAACGGCTTTACGTGCTTTCCGAGGCACGGAGGGAACTCGGTATGAAAGGGATGGTCACCCATCCACAGACCGACCGCAGCTAGCGTAGCTAAAAACTGTAAGTACATAATATATATTCTATTTAAAAGATTCCAAGAATCTATAAAAACAAATATTATAAAATGTAAACATCAAATGTGATGAATGATTGCATGCTTATGAAAGTAAATGTAGTATTGTGTTATCATTGTGTTAGCACAATACTATAATACATGTGAGCACTATGTACTTTAAAGCTACCATTTACGAGATATGTCTTTCGTTGACTTGAATATGCCCTGGCGGTTGAGAGTTTGTCATGCTCACTCGAATGTCTTGCTGATGGTGGCGCATGTGTTGGATCATTTGGTTCCCTTCAAAATGGTTGAGCTAAATGGTGCCGATCCGTGCGTCATGTTCGTGAACGGGCGCCGTCAGTTGAGACTGGTCATCTCTTAGCTACCTCGGTTATTTTAAATTTATTTTGAATTGTCTAATTTCATTGTCACTAGACCTCTTTTAACGTGCACAACTTGTTACATTGTTCTCACATTGTACCCCTAGATTCAACATGAATGATGTAACCTAAATTTGTAATACTCTATTGATTTTAAAAGAGTGTTCATGGAGTTTCTTTCTCATTCTTCTCCATAGAAACCTACTGTTTGGAGCAACTAGCTGCAACTTTTTGACTGACTGACTCCTTGACAATTCAAAAGTGCCTGTAAATGGTTTATTTGAAATAAATGATTTGAGTTTGAGTTTCAGTTTGAGTTACGGACAAGACGCCTCGGTTCCTATCACAATTAACCTAGTAGGTGACACGTTACGGACAAGACGCCTCGGTTTCCATCACAATTATCTATAGCTTTATATGCAAGCCATAATCTACCGGGAGGTTCAAAGTACTATGGATCGATGCACAATTTGCGCTAATACTTCGCATTTTGAATAAATTCATTCTAAACCGTCTGGTCAGTCTTCGTGGTGGACTGTCAAGTTTCTATTTCGAAATTAGAACAGAGCTTATTCAAATAAGGTTCGATATGAAAAAACCAGCCAGTCTCTACAGTACCTACATCTATACTAGTATACCGTACCGATCTGTCTTCACGTTTTACTTACTTTTCACGTCAACTGACCTGGCAGGTGACACATGGTGGTTTACATAACTATTCTATTCACTTCTCTCGCTCAAAAAGGCCGTCATTGTAGCATACCAGAGCGGGGATAAAATAGCATTTCATTCTCTAGGGGAAAAAGTTTTTTTTTTTAAATTTTGTGTGTCAAATATGACAATGAGCCTACAAAAACGAAAAAGTCTTTAGTTATAAGTAGAATAATCATGAATAAAGACTCAACTTATTACTGTTTCATAAAAAATAACCTCATTTTAATTTTGAAAATGGAACTAAAATCGGCGATCTCTGGTAGAATGCATGCAATGTGTTGCAGCTACAGAAGAAACAAAAAAAAATAAACTACATATTTCATATTGTATTGGATTGTTTTATTTTCTCGCAATCGTAGTGAAAAGTATAGTGGAACACAACCCATTAAAACTCGGTTTCTATTTACTCCCTCGCTAAAGCTCGGGAGTAAAACTACCTCGTAATGGGTCATTTTAGCTCCTTGTATAACAATCTACTATTATATTACTTTGTACAACTTAACCAGCTACATTCAATGAAAACAAAAAGTAAGTATCCTTTTGCGTGGTGTCAGTTTTACGCGCGGCATTGTTTAGAAACAAAATTAGAAAAACGAATTTGTTTGAAGTTGATTTTTTGTTTTTTTTTTTTCAAAGCTGCTGAATATCAAGTAGTCAGTATTTTTTGTAAGTTAAACAGAAATACGTAGGTTATTTTAGTACTATTTGCAACAGCAGTACAACTGCAAAACAATGTTTGTTTGTTTCATAACTGTTTTTACTGATCACGGACGGATCGGAAAACTCTCGTGGTCGCAAGCGTGACTGCTAAACGTGACTGCGATCCTGGGTTCGATTCCCAGGCCAGGCAAACTATTTTTGGGTTTGTTAAAGAACTTCTCAGTAACAGCCTGGAGTTCCAAAGTTGACGGTGTAATACCCCAGTGCCTCGGAAAGCACGTAAAGCCGTTGGTCCTGCGCCTGATCTCTCTCCGGTCGTGTCGGATTGCCGTCTCACCGCAGTATGAGATTGAGGGAAGAGGGAGTGCACCAGTGTTGACGCACACACTTGTGTACTAAAATACCTTCTGCGTACTTGACTGATCTCCATTGAGATTGGCCGCCGTGACCGAAATTAGGTTGGAAAAATTAAATTTGTTAATATATCATCCTGCGAGGTTATTCATTCATCATTCATATCAGCCTATTGCCGACCACTACTGAACGTAGGCCTCCCCCAGAGATCGTCAATCAATCAGTTCTTGGGCAGCACGCATCAATTCGCGATCAGCCAGCTTCATCAAATCGTCGGCCCATTATAATGTTAGTGTTTTACAAATAACCCTGTATAGCTTCTTTTCATTAAAAGCATCAACAAATGAAGATAAATGCTTATCCGACGCACCCGAAGCAGTCAACTCCACTACCCAGACAAGAAGGATTTATTTCATGGCTTTAAACAACACACTAATCTAAACTATCCACTTAACAAACAATTCAAAACTCACCAAAGTCCACACAAGCTTTTTGAAATATTTGCTCACACAAAGTTCCGCTATCGACACTTTACTAGCGAGTATTATGTAAGTAACCTCACACTAACTTCGTTACCAGGATAAAATGAGCTCTCAGACTCCTGACAATATAGTTATTGATGTCATGAGTAGGTTCGTGGCAATCATTGCAATTTAAACCTTACGGCAATAATATAAAAATCTTAATCGTGTCACAAACGCAAATTAAAAGTGTTCCTTTAAAAAAAGCTTTTTCAAAAAAAAAGAAAACGCGTTGGCTTTGTGTTTGTTGTTTTGTATTGCCACCGACTTCCGAAAGTAAAGTAATGTGTGTTCTGTGTTAAAGTTATTTATCACTTTTTAGTTTTTGAAGGCGGTTTTTTTTTTTAAGCTTTTTATTTTTCGCTGTTTAGTATTGCCTTAACATCTAAATCCATTAAGAACGACGACACACTTAAAAGAGATTGTAAGTCCGCCAAAGATTGAAGAAACTAACACGTCGTTTAAGTATTTTTTTTGGGATTTTGTTGATTTTCTGAAAAAGGGCTGGATCAATGTTGGTAAAACTTATATGGGACCATTTCGGAATAAACTCCTTTCGAACAAAAAAAGAATTTTGCAAAGTCGTCTCTATATGACAGAGTTATGCCCGAACATACATATAAAAAGATATAAACATTCGAATTGATAACCTCCTCCTTTTTGAAGTCGGTTAAAAAAGGAAATAAGGTCGACACTTCATATTTATTATGGAGGAGCTCATGGCTAAGTAAAAACCGTACAGATCGACCGGTTAAGGGTTAAGCTGCGCTTGCTGCGGTCGGTCTGTGGATGAGTGACTCTCCATTTCATACCGAGTCCCTTCTTGCCTCGGAAAGCACGTAAACCCGTTGGTCCTGGCTGTCATTCGTAGATCTTTGGCAGTCGTTATGGGTAGCCAGAAGCCAGAAAGCCTGACAACCAGTCTTACCTAGGGGTATCGTGTTACCCAGTAACTGTGTTGTGGAGTTCCGATAGGCAGTAGCTCTATGTAAAACACTGGTAATCAGCTACATCCGGTTAGACTGGAAGCCGACCCCAACATAGTTGGAAAACGGTAACACAGTTAAAACAAAGATTGAAAGTACTCCAAAGATTGGAGAAACTATAAAACGTCATCTATATGTAGCATCCGGTCAATAGTGCAGACATAAACGAATTGCAAGTGCGCCATTAGCGACAACACGTGATCAACCACCACCATTTTGGCGCGCTTCTACAGAGTCGTGATGTTTTCAACCCACAGCGAGGAGGACATTTAGAATTCAGTGTTTGATCACATCGGAGCTAAGACGTCCCGGAACTGTACTCGATTCGTTGTGTTTAAGTGTTACTATGTCTATTTTAATTTGAGTCTGAGTTTATTTTAAATAGAGTTTGTGCTAAATTGTGGTTTTAATAAACGCAGTGTATTGTACCCTATACCCAGTGTGTTTGCATTGCACGAAACCCATCTTCTGCCCACATGATGACCGAATCTATCGGACTAAATCCTGACGATCCGACATATACAACATGTAACGTAAAATAATTAACGCACACCCTCAGACACCCCAATTAGTATATGATGTTATAATCATAATACATACACTGAATTTTTTGTTTAAAAATTATAGGCATTGTTTATTTTTTAAATGAGTTATACTAATTCTGGAAGAAGGTTGTGGTCACAGTACAAAGCTACGCACACACAGTACAGACACATACAGTCACACATGTAGGTACAAGTCAAAAAGTCTTATTGCCTTGATTTACGGTCCATTTCAGTTTGTTTTGACTGTACAGCAGTAGTGTGACTGTTATTTACGTAGTTTTAATTATTTTTAGGGTAAAATATTACCTATATGAAAAATTATACAAATCGTTTCAGGAAATGATTCTGAACAAACTACTTTCAGGATGTGCGTTAATTATGTTACATGTTGTATAAACACTTATAATTTTTTGGGTTGTTGTTGAATTTTATAAAAAGGTTCCTTTTTTGAAGGTGGAGGAAAAGATAATACTTTTATAATGCACGCTCGTGCTAGGCCCAGAGAGCTTTGAAGCATGTCACTCGTCATTAAGCGCGTTAACCGCACCGACGACGTAGCTTGATTGCCTCCTACATAGCTATTATTATGATAGCGTTGCTGTGTCTACCATCAAATTAGATTGCCCATGTCCTTAGGTACAGACGTCAGCACATCAAGCCATACCTAACTGTCAAATTTTCCCAATTAAATATGAACCTTTTGCTTTTGTAATAAAGTTGAAAATCTATCAAAGAAATTTGACAGATTGTAGTACCTTGATGTGCTGGCCTCTGTACATGAAGTTCCAGATTTACAGATAACTTTGATTTATTTATTTATTTATTTTTACTTTAACATAAAACATACATATATTAAAACATACATTAGTTAAAGACTTAAATTATTATATACTTAACGACATTCACCCGCTCATCTCACAATACTAAAAACATACTGACAAGATCGCCTTCCATTCGTCCGCGAACACATCACAGTCAGGCTTGTCGTCCAAGAGATCATTAAGGGAAGATTGATAAGTTGAATGGGCGCAATATTTGTTACTCGTAAGGGCAAATACTCAAACGCTACTTCATTTTAAAATGTACTGTCACAGTCACTTTGACATAAAGTGATAGAGACAGCACAAGACTTAACGGCATCTTAAAATTTACTAGCGTTAGAGTATTTGGCCAGTAGTGTTCTAATCGAAAGGTTCCGAATTCACAACATCAATGAGGCAGTCCAGGGCCTGTGGACAAAATCCTATTCTGTTAGCGTTAACGCCAACGGAAAAATCAAATTGTATGGTGTTATAGACTGAGAAAAACGGATTAACTCACTGTGTTGCCGGGTTCGTCCGTGGAACGCGACGAAAGGTGGCCGTATGCCATCGAAACTAGTCGGACGAATCCGGCAGCACAGTGAGTTAATCCGTTTTTCTCAATCTATAATGTGTAACAATACTCACGTGTCGTTTGTATGGAGTTGATCATAGATATCCGAGAGTTGACGTTTGTTTACCGGATGTCACATGATACAAATATATGTCAATTGCATACAATTTGATTTTTCCGAAGGGATTTTGTCTAGGCCCCCAGGTAGGATTATATTACTTAGGGCTGATTTTTCAATAGTCAGATAACTTTTATCTGAAGAATAAAAATAGCGGTTTGACATTATTTTCTATACAGAAGCTGTCAAACCGCCATTATTATTCCTCAGATAAAAGTTATCTGACTATTGAAAAACCAGCCTTAAGACCATAAGCAACATTTGTTGTATGACTTTTAATAATTAATATTTTTTTTACAACGTTACCAAGAGATATGGAAAAACCGGATCAAAGAACTATTATCCCAACTTTTCTACAAAAAATTGGTACATACGTCTGACGTCATGACTTCTAAATATTCAACAGAATAACTAATATGAAACATTGTTCGGTATAGTTTTCACAATGCCCCAAGCCCTCATGATTAATTCCGAATGTGTCGTGGTTGGCTTATTGAAATATGTATACTGTGGCGTATGAGTGCCCTGTCTGCATTAGCATAGTACACATAAATAATTAATTTATTCTAATTAATAAACTGGTTTGTTATGTGGTGAGTGTGAGGTTCTATGTCGAGGATTGACCATTGACAGACTGAATTGATTAATAATAATAATAATAGTGGACTCAGCGATCATTGTGCCGATAGTTGTCACAGCCAACGGCTTAATTGCCAAGAGCCTCGACCAACATCTAAGGAGGCTCTCGTTAGGCGGTTGGATCAAGGGCTTGATTCAGAAGGCAGTACTTCTTGACACGGCCCGCATTGTCAGGAGGTTCCTCTCTCTGGAGCCCTGACCGCCGGTAGCTTGGACCCTGTTCCCGATACCGGTGGGCTACTATTTTTATATTTTTAAATGTTTTTTTTTCTATTAATATTTAAAAATGTAAATTATGTGTATATAAGATGAATAAATGAGAATAATAATAATATGTGGGGACATTTTCACACACGGCCATCTGACCCCAAACTAGGGAGACCCTGTACTATGGGTGTCAGACAGCTGATATACATACACAAATACATTTTTTTTTTGTAAATACATACATATATAGATAAACAACACCCAGACACAAGGCAAACAGAAGTGCTCATCACACAAATGTTGTGATCACAAATGTGATTGATTGAGTCATGCATCATGTAGTTTGTAATGTATATGTTGGTTGCTTTGAAGATGTCACTGATGCAATAGGGTAGCTAATTGCGTGTTTTTGGCAATAGAAAATGTTTCCAGGTTAATATTTAGGTAATTCGCTGCACATCATTCAGTGAACACTCATAAATACGATCAATTTTTTTTATGCCAACCCTCATCTCCCTTGGTTTTCCCAACTGTTTTGGGGTCCGCTTCCGATCTAACCAAATGCATCTGAATATCAGTGTTTTACATGGAGCGACTTTTGACCTTCACAGCCCAGTTTCTGGGTAACACTATCCATAACGAGTATAACGACTGTCAGAAAAACTACCGAATTAAAAATCGTAAATGCTTTTTTACAAACAAAAAACAACTGCCTTCTAAAACCAAAAAGTGAAATATAACTTTAGCACAGAACACACATGACTTTAGTTTCGGAAGTCCATGGCTTTGTTCCGTTTGTTGTTTTGTATTGCCACCGACTTCCGAAACTAAAGTCATGTGTATTCTTCTGTACCTACTAAAGTTATTTTTCACTTTTTAGTTTTAGAAGGCGGTTATTTTTTTTGTAAAAAAGTAGTTTATTTTTCGCTTTATAGTGCCCCCTTCTCATCGAAATCCATTAAGAAACAGCAACACAGTTAAAACAGAGATTGAAAGTACTCTAAAGATTGAGGAAAGTATAACGTGGTCTATGTAAAATTTTTGGGCCTTGTTGATTTTTAAACCCCCGCATAATTAAAATATTTCGAAATTAAAATTACAGTTTTTCGATGCATCTTGTTGCCCATTTTGTATTTATAAAAAAATAAAGTGAAAAGTGACATTAAGGGATCTATCAAACTGACAGACACGTGACGTGAATCGTTGTTTACAATGGCGGAGTTGAAAAAGTACATTGATTAATCGTTATTTGTGACATTATTTAACCATTAAATGATGCAATTTCAGTGTAAGATCTGCGAAACGGCGTTTCGTTCTGAAATAATGAGCTTTTAGTTAAACTATTCATTTTTGACATCCATTTTTATTGCGGGGTTTTTAAAACATTGTAAATGCCTGAAGGCACTCTTTAGGTACCTACCCCAAGAGTATAAAAATTAGAATTTGAAGCTCTCTTCATCTTTTTTTTTGTATATATCCTTTTAGGTATAGGTACTTATTTTTGTCTTCAATGTCAAACCTTTATTTTGTTACAAGGTTTGGTTTGCTACCATAAAACTAAATTTTTGCAAAGTTCGACAGATTTCATTACATAAAAAAAGGGTTTTAATTATTATGTGACTAACTTTATTTACTGAGGCCAGCACTTAAAGCTACAACAACTTTTCAACTTTATAACAAAAAATAAGGTTCTCAATTGTGAAAATTTGACAGTTAAGTATAGCTTGATGTGCTAAAGCGTCTGTACGAAAAAGGTTTTTTTATGTTGGAGGGCAAAGAAGTCAACAGCCCTGCCTAGACATCTGCAATACAGAGGTCTCATACCCTGTTATTGCAAATATATTTTTTTAATTTATTTATTTAGTTTTCAAGGTACATCTATCCTTACATGGTTATACCTAATGCGTGAGTGCACTTATTATAATCCATACTAATATTATAAATGTGAAAGTAACTTTGTCAGGACATAGGCTCCTTTTTAATCCACGACTTTGTCTGCATCCGCGATAACAGACATTTACGCGGACGAAAACGCTAGTATTAATAAATTCATCATCACCATTATTTCAGCCAAAAGACGTCCACTGCTGGACATAGGCCGCCCCAAAAGGGGGGGGGTTTGCCATAATCGCCACGCTTTTGCAGGCGGGTTGGCGATCGCAGTATGGTTGTTACTCTGGTGTGTCCCTTAGTCGCCTCTTACGACACTCACGGGAAGATATGGGATGGTGCTATTCTTTACGTCCGACACCATCCGGACAATTAATAATTAATGATACGAATTTAATTGTACTTACAGTAGCTCTGGAAGTTCCGCTGTCAAGGCTGCTTTGCGAGGATATCGAAGGAGTCCTGGCGAGGCGGGCGTGGGGCAGTGAGCTAGCAGCTCTACCTTCGGCGGCGAGGGGTTGCACCCGGCATTGCTCCTTGGGTATCAGCATCTCCTATCGACAATAACATTACCTATAAATACTGAAATAGCAAGTAAATATGGTTTTAAGACGTGAATATAAGTGAATTGGGCTTCATTAGGGGGTAGATAAAAACCTTTTTTTAGGGTTTCGTACCTCAAAAGGAAAAAACGGAACCCTTATAGGATCACTCTGTTGTCCGTCTGTCTGTCATGACCCTTTATCTCGGGAACGCGTGGAGGTATCGAGTTGAAATTAAAACCATAATATACTCAAGTCTACGGTCCCTTGATGCTGTAAATCAACCCTCTATGTTAACGTGAAAAAAAGATACGGCCGTTTATGTCGCAAAAAACGCATTTATAATATTAAGTAGATTAAAGTATGGATAGTCGGTATGGATTAGATGGAAGTATGAATATGTACCTACAAATATGTACCAATCCTGTAAAGTCAACGGCGTATATGAGCTCAACTGTTAATTAGGAAACACAATAGTTAAACAATGACAAAGGACTAATATTTGGCTTCTAGATATTTTAAGGGATATCCAGCTCTTACAGTGCTCGGTAATGCCAATGACCTTGTCCTAATTATTAATCCCACATAAAAATAAACCGGTCAAGTGCGAGTTGAACTCGCGTGGAGAGGGTTCTATACAATGCCAATTGTTTACAAAACTTTTTTTTTAATTCCTAATTTGTCTCCCGAAGATGACCCTTATTTTAAAAAAATATTTTTTTACTTTGCACATCTGTGTTTGGGTCGAAGGATTACACCAACCAAATTTCACCTGATTTGGACCAGTAGATTCGGAGCAAATTGGCTGTGACAGACGGACGGACAGACAGACGCACGAGTGATCCTATAAGGGTTTCGTTTTTCTTTTGTACGGAACCCTAAAAATAAATAAATTATATATTTCGAGCGGAATTTCGGAGTATGTAAAAAAGACAAAGAGTTTTTGAATAAAAAAGGGACTTTGTTTTAAATACAATGAAAACCACAACATTCTTTACAACTCGACGCATGAAACGAATATGTGGGTATCTACATATTATTTAAGTAAAAACGAATCAGAAATATTAAACCAAAGTAAAGCTGAAACGTCATTTCAAAGAAAAAAACAAATTCAATAAATGGAGTAGGTATTATATCCTAAACCCATTTACCTATTTTCCTTTTCATAAAACACGTATTTTCTCAAAGAAGAAAATAATAATATTCTTTGTCGGGCAATATAAAATATAAGAGGCTTAACTGTAGGTAAGATGTTCTATAATATTCTTCTTGCAGTGTAATGTAAAGTGTGGAAAACCCCGACCTCCGGGTGGAAAATCCTCAGTTTTTCTTTAGCATTTTCTAATACGCAATATCGCACTTTATAACTTTATGGAATGAGTATTTTTATGTTCAGTAAGTCTTCGCATTATATTTTGATGCTCATTTTTCTCTACGAGGTGTTGGATGGCTTATGATGGTGCACAGTGGGTCCTGGGGCGGACCGTGAGGTTGTAAGGCTCTGGGTTTATTTTATTTGGGACCCTGCTTAATGAATCTAACACGTTTAAACGAGCAATTTTTGTATATACCTGGTCTTACGGATGAGAAAATCTTTACAATTGAGCAACATTTTAACAATCAAAATGACAGTATTTATGCTCAAAGCTCTAAGGAAGCTTCCCAATTATTAGTCGACAGAGTGCAACGTGGGCATTATCCGACTTCAGTGATGGTTTGGTGGGGTGTTAGCTATGAAGGAGTGACTGAGCCATATTTTTGTGAAAAAGGTATCAAAATCAAAAACATCGGCACAAGTGTATCAAGATACCATTCTTGAGAAGGTAGTTAATCCCCTTAACAACACCATGTTCAATAACCAAGTATGGTCCTTCCAACAAAATTTCGGCGCCGGGTCATAAAGCTCGGTCCACGCAGTCTTGGTTGGAAGTGAACGTTTCGGACTTCATCAGGGCTGAAGACTGGCCGTCGTCTAGTCCCGATCTTAATCCGCTGGATTATGATTTATGGTCAGTTTTAGAGAGTACGGCTTGCTCTAAACGCCATGATAATTTGGAGTCCCTAAAACAATCCATACGATTGGCAGTGAAGAATTTTCCCATGGAAAGAGTGCGTGCTTCTATTAATAACTGGCCTCAACGTTTAAATGACTGTATTGCAGCCAATGGAGACCACTTCGAATAACCTTTTTATGTTTTAAATAGTTTCATATTTATGTATTAAACTAACACACTGTAAAATAAATATTATTTGCAATAAAAAATGTTTTTTTTTCTTCGTGACATGATTTATGGCAAGACTAGGTACATATATAATCTGATTCTCGGAAATGGCTCCAACGATTTTCATGAAATTTTGTATGCAGGGGGATTCGGGGGGGATAAATCAATCTAGCTAGGTTTCATTAAAAAAAAAACACGAAGAAGAAAATACCGAGCAAGCTTGGTCGCCCAGGTACTCAACTACTTATTTACCATTTAATAAAAAAAAACTGATTTCAAAAATGATGTTTACGATAGTTTTCTTTTCAAAGTCATAATATTGTCCATTGTCTTCAATAGGGGGCCCTATAGGTATATTCACGGGGTTCTGGGCTGTAGCCCAAAAAACCCTTATATTCCACCCCTGAGTGGGTCAATCTTCACTCTATCTCAGTTTGCATAGGCATAAACCAATCTACAGCAACTATGCTAATGTCAATTTGCAAGAACTGGTGTTTATTTTTAAAATTTCGTCCAAAAATTGAAATAGCGGGTAGAGTTTTGAGCCATCGTTGAATAAGTTTAAGGCCTAATTGTATTACCAAAAATCTCACTAATAACTGTAAGGCCTCGTACAGACGAGCAGCACTTTGCTGTCGACAGAGCCAACTTCAGCTGTCGACAGAGGCATCTGCAGCTGCCGCCATTGGTCGGCGTTTGCCGTTAACACGTGGACAGCAAACGCCGACCAATGGCCACAGCTTAGTATGAGCGTCGACAGCTGTCGACGTGGTGGGCAGCAGTCGGCGTGTCGAATACTGCAGCAGTTGCTTTGCAGTTGCAGCTGAAGTTGGCTCTGTCGACAGCTGAAGTTGGCTCTGTTGACAGCAAAGTGCTGCTCGTCAGTTTGACGACGTAGTGTTGACTTTGAATTTTCTAGTTAGATGGTGGTGCAGAAAGAGGTACCTACTATTCGATATGACACGAATTGCAAGGAAAATCATGTCTATGAGGCCTTGAACCCTCGTGAATCCCCGTATAGTTTTAGATAGAGAAGCTGAGCAACAGGTATCCTTGTACTGTGTGGCCTAGGTCATAGGTCATTTTAAAAACTACGAGTAAAAAGCTTGATGCAATATATTTTATTGATTCATTTACCATTTATGAATATGCCTATCTAGTGGTTTATCGCAGTTGAGTCTAGAATTATTTCTCCACAACAACAAAGTAATTCCAAAGGTTTTTACATTTATGAAGTCTTAAAAAGCGAGATAAGACGATAAAAGTGCTGTGTTAGGTCCACTAACAATCATCATTAACGTATTATAACTGGAAATCAAATAATCGAATGCATAAATATTTAGCTAAAGTTATTATTTGCTAAACAATTATGTATAGGAACTTCTAGAAATAATTGATTCGTAGAAAATTTACCACAATTTGAGAATCACGGGATTTTTTCGATACATAAGACTATTCCATACTAAGATAGCACCTGAAGTTTAGACAAACATACATTCGATTATTAGATCACTGGTTATAACTAAATAATTTAAAAAACTTGTGCGGTCGGGGGACCCCCGTAAGGAACGATGTTGCGTACGTACGTGCCTTACAAAAAAATAAAACTTTTTTGAAAAAAGAGAACCGACTTCAAAAACTAAAAAGTGATAAATAACTTTAGCACAGAACACACATGACTTTAGTATGGGAAGTCGGTGGCATTACAAAACAACAAACAGAACAAAGCCACCGACTAAAGTCATGTGAGTTTTTGAAGTCGGTTCTCTTTTTTTTTAAAACGTTTTTGACATTGCAAAGAGAAACTTCAATTTTATTTATTTATTTATAGTGATTGTTTTATGACATAAGGCGCACGCATTTTATCAAAACAACACATACAACCGCACATACACTTCAACATTCAACCACATATCTAACATCCGCACAAACAGACAAAGTTTCAAGATGTCAAATTAATTGGAGTGATCGTGTGCTCGCTGCCAATAGCCAACATAAAGATAGTGAAGCACGTGGCATCGTGTGTGTTAAATGTCATGTCAGCAAATTATTGAAGTCCTGAGTCTTAGGCTGCTTGTCCACTGCGCGGAGCGAGGCAGCTGAGAGCAGCGAGGGTTAATGTGGAATGGAGTGGCGGACTGTGCGGAGCTACAGTTCACGCGATGAGTATTTTGGGCTTCAGAGGGAGATCAGTAGGGCTAGCTAACTTACAATCGTCATCGATCTCTGTCTGCAATAATTAAGGCCTCGGCGTAATCCATTTTTGATTTTCGTTCACGTGACTTATCTTTGAGATGACGTCATTCCCATACATTTGATTAGTTTTCTATTAGCGTTATCGCTTGTAGATTGCCAATTTGGGTAACTTGGCTAGGGCCCCAGTTCAGTTATACACTTCCCCGCTGCGCTTCCTCGCTGCGCTTCGTATGATTTTTTAAACTAGTTCGCAAATCCCTGGTCACTGAAGCGAAACGGCGATTTAATTCAATTCCATTCGGTGATATTAGTTAAATGTTTTTGTATAATATAACGTAGTTTACCTATTTTGATTGTTTTTTAACTATGCATCTGCCATGTTATCTCTTCACCACGCTTGGTTGACTGGTAGAGAATGCCTAAGGTTTTAAGTCCGCCTTTGTAGCTTTGTGTATGAAGTATAAATAAATAAATATTGGCACAGCTCTGCTCTGCTCCTTTTCTATCCACTCTAGTGGACAGTCCGCCTTAGCGTCTGAACGTGACCGCCGTCACAAGTCACATAGTTAAAATTCAACCATAGTATGTCCATTGACATTGCAGTGGCTCAATTTACTGGTGTGACCCCCGTACCACACCTACGACACTATATACAAACGAAACGATTTAATTACCTACACTACTACCAAAATAACAGACTGTACAAATACGTGCGTGTGTGTGCGTATCTTTGCGCCGCTTGAACTAAAAGCAGTTTCGAGAGCACGTTTGACGCGGGAAGAGGTGAGAAACAGTGTTTCGGAGGGAGGCGGGGCGTGTCGCTACTGTACGGTAGTGCTATTGTTTATACTGTGCCCGTGCGTCGGAAAGCACATACAGCCGAGTGTATTTGTGCACACATTTGTGCACTATAGGATGTCCTGCATAATTGGCTAATCTCCATTGAGATGACCGAAATTTGGTCGGAAGAATATTATAACTATCTAAAGCAATGAAGTACTGTGTTGCGAATGATTATTACACAATGAAAACAATGATGGCGGTCATCATTCCAGTGGTTTGTTATTAAATAATTGTTACTATTCACATTTTTCACTTTAATTTACTAAAAGTCAGACGGAATTACTTTCTACCCTTGCCGGATCCTGCAAGATCACGTCCCATTGTCCGGGGCTAATAGCTCAGCTTGTGATGCTAAATTATTCCTCTCGTACCCTAAGCATTAACATAGATCACGAAGCCACAACTTATTGCCGTTCTGTCAGCACATGCAGTGTCACATTCTAGCTCGCCCCTGGTTTTACGCTGGCAATCCTTAATGAATAGATGTCTGTCGTGAATGTCTGAGTTTTTGTGAAATGATGGACGAAAGAGGAGTTCATTTTGTGGTAATTTTATATTACTGCACATTTTTTTTACTTTTTATTTTTTGTTGTCTGGTTTCATATTGTACCTAAATACCTATGTTTTTTTTCTCTTACTGCACAATTATTTGTAAAAGTAGGTGTTTTTTAATGAATATACATATTATTATTATGTCTGTTAGGTAATACAATGTATCTTGTAATTTTTTTTAGCACAATTTTTTTTTTTCTGTATGGCATCTCGCAGTTCAACCTGTGGGTTGGTTACTGCTTAACCGGACAATCCTGTGGTGCCTTAAAAAGTGATTTTTAGGGTCTCCAGCCAGCGCAAAAACTTATAAACTAAGTGACTACGCTAAGGGCACCCCCTGTGGGGTACAAGCCTCGGCTTAGGGCGTCACTGAGAGAGGGCAGCAAAGAGACAGGCTGGATCGGGTCTCCATTAATTAGGGGCTATTTTAAAGCTAAGGACTCAGCGACACGGGCTGGCACTAGCAAGGGTTCGGGGGGTTGGCACAAAACTACTTAAACTGATTTTTATACAAATACCAGTCTTCTGATATTTTAATACATGACTGTGACTGCCTATGTGCCTATCTAATCTCCACAACCCAGTTCTACTACTTTCACACAGTTACAGTACAGTACAGTTCTAGTAAGACTAGGTATCAGATGTTGTGACTTCTGACTATCCATAACGACTGTCAAAGATACCAAACAACTACCAATGATAGTCAGGATCAATGGCTCTGGATAAATTGGATAGTTACCCATCCTCGGACCGATCGCGGCAAGCGTATCTTAACTATGATACATCGATCATCGTAGACTAAACATAATATTATGATATGTTTTATACTCTGTAGTATTTCTATAGCAAGGCAAAAGATCTTTATAGTTCTTTCTGCGAGTATTTGATTAAGGGTAATTGAGACACAAGATTGAATATTATTATTTTATGCAAATACATTTGGACGTATTAACAACACTTACTTTAATGCATCCAGCCTGTGATTATAGTCATCAATAGCTATGTACTTGCTAAACGTTTTCATTTCTGTACAATTACGACGCATTCACCGGTCGTAGGGTCTCTTTCTTTGCCTGGAGGACAACCACCTTTGAACACATCTGGATCTGCATCTCGCCTTGAATCTGTTGGTACACATACATTTCCAACTCTTACAGTTCCAGGAGGGCATCCTCCTTTGATCACATCTGGATTTGCAACTCTTCGTCTTACTACTAAGTCTGCATCGCGCAGGTAGTTTCGTCGGTATGATGGTACAGGAAAGTAATTAGAATTAAATTCATCGTAACATCTGATTTTACCCACAATTGTGATTAAAACTAGAAGGACCACTAGCTTAAACATTTTTTGTTTTTTGAACCCTCCTAGTGACTGTGATTGTTGATGGCCGTGTATGCATATTTATACAGAGTAAAAAAATAATCAATTTCCTACACTACGCAATTTAAATTTATTTCGAAAATGTTTTGTTGTTGTCATGCAGTTATTTACAGTTTAAGCTTGTTAGAATAGTTGCTAGCATTAATCAATTTACCAACCTGTGACATCAAAGATTGATAAGGTAATTCAAGAAATGGATTCGAAGGTTACGTTGGTTATTTATCGGATAAAAGCCTAAATCTTGTCCAAGGTTACTTTTTAATTGGACTTGTTCTGTCATAATTTCATGTCTGTCTTGTTCTTACTGGTCAATCGTCAAAATAATAGTGGTTCTAAATTCTCCCACGAGATTTGTTCTCATTTCAGTTTTTAAATAGCTTGTGTCAATTAGTAGGACGAAATAGAATCCAACAATATAACTTTTTGAGAAATTTTGGGCCTGCCACGACCGCGATTAAAAGAATCTAAAAGTGGTCACTTTTGAAGGTAAGCAACGATTTTTTGAATTTATGAAATGCAAAACAATGGAAAGTCACTCGAGAATTACTTCAGGTAATTTACTAATTAAGTACTGATTTAGATTTTTTAATTTTGATCCGATCGGCTCTTGTCTGCCCCTTAAACGTAAAAGTATTGGATTTGAGTTCATTTTCGAAAATTGATTACCACTATCTTCGGACCAAGATATCCGGACTCGGGACCCATTAAAATCTAGACCGGCTCAAATCTTCCCTATTATGGGTCCCGACTGATCAAATCGCTATTGGCGCGTTTTTTATTATTTCAATGGTATATTTATTCAACATTACTAAACATAATTCTAGACTACCGGACTTGTTTATTTCTTTTCAGTTTTTACTTATTTAAAGTTCACTCTTTACGCAGTCGGGTTTTTTATTTTTCTAATTTATTTTTTTATTTGATACTTTTCAGTTATGAATTACTATTATTATTATTATTTATTATTCAATGACGTCAAAAGCAACAATCGCATCGGTGGTCTCTGCTATGGCGCGACAATTTAAAAATATAAAATATGGGACCGAACATGAACTGCATGGGTAAGTATGGCAACGACGGAACCCTTCATTGCGCGTAGCCCAGCACGCACCAGTCTAGTTTTTTTGTATTATTATTATATTACTAAGGCACTGCAATACCTTTTTGGAATCATTAAAATGAGCTCTTTATTTTGATACCCACATTGCAGACATCGAAGAAAAAATAGTTTTATTACGTGATTTTTATTTTTATTTTTTAATTATTACTGTGATGATATACATTTTTAGAATCCTTAAAATAATCCCTTGAATTTGATACCCATACTATAGCTTTAGACAAAAATCTTTTTTTTTTAACTTCAAACAATGGCATTTTCCAGCTGCCTCGTTTATTTATTTTTTTCGTCACATATCTAAGAACACTTGGACTAATGAGACGAATCTAACGATACCCTAACAAAATATATCCGTTTAGTAGTTTGGAAGATATCAGGTAATCCGTTTCCTTGCAGTCGGGGTAAAAAATAATGATTTGAAAAATTATCACGCGTACGAAGACGCGGGCAAAAGCTAATATATTATATTAATAAGCGCTATGTAATATTACATTTGCTTTGTGAAACTCTAAATCAATGATACAGTTCCACTTTTGAAAACCTATAAATGCGAGGTTTTGATTTATAAATGTAAATTTAGTGCTTATACTGACGACAATTCCTGTGTTTGCCTTGTATCTGGGGGTTGTTTATCTAAATATGTATATATTTAAAATATATTTGCGTATGTTTATCAACTGTCTGACACCCATAGTACAGGGTCTCCTTAGTTTGAGGTCAGATGGCCATGTGTGAAATGTCCCCAAATATTATTATTATCCACATTTATTCATTTCATGTACATATTATTATATTATATTTTTAAATATTGGTTGAAAAAAATAAAAACTTTTACAGACAATTACCAACTTGACATTAATAATACTCTCTCTAAAATAATTAATTGGCTTAATGAGAATAATTTAGTAATTAATCTAAATAAAACCAAAATTATGCACTTCCACCAACGGCTTCAAAATATTCCAGTTAATGTTAGCTATAATAAATAATTCTGGTATAGAAGAAGCCAGCATTGCAAAGTTCTTGGGTGTCACGATAGATAAATTAACTTGGAAACCACATCTAGAAGAAGTATGCAAACGATTAAGTAAGTCAGCGTACCTTCTACTTCAACTGTCAAAAAAGGTAAATAATAATAATAATAATTGCAATACTCTTTCGGCATACTCAAGTGGACTCAGACGCAACTTGACGCTCTGGATAGGAGGGTCCGTACATTGCTGACCGCAAATCGGATGCATCACCCACGGTCATTGGTAATGAGACTGTATATCCCACGGAAGTGCGGAGGTCGAGGCTTTCTTAATGCTAAGACCCTGCACAACCGTGAGGTATGCAGTCTCAGGGAGTATTTCCTTGAAGCCGACGTGGGGATGCACCGAGATGTGATCTCAGTGGACAAGGGCCTCACCCCGCTCTCCATAGCGAACAAGAACTGGCGCAAAACTTTAGTTACTAGATACTAATGACCGCAGGGATGTATGGCAGAGTAAGGAGCTTCACGGGCGCTTCTATCGGGCCTTACATGGGCCTGATGTAGACTTCTTGCGTATCCTGGCTGCGTTTCGGTGACCTCTTTGTGGAAACCGAAGGTTTTGTCTGTGCGATTATGGACGAAGTTATGATGACGAACAACTACCGGAGGTATATTGTAAAGGACGGCACGGTTGACATTTGTCGGGCATGCCACCGACCGGGAGAATCAATCCGACACATTATCTCTGGGTGCTCTCGTTTGGCTAACGGAGACTACTTGCATAGACACAACCTTGTAGCTAGGATTATCCACCAGCAACTTGCTCTTAAATACAGGCTTGTGGAGTCGAAAGTACCGTACTACAGGTATGTGCCCGACCCAGTTCTTGAAAATGGCAATATCACGTTGTATTGGGATCGATCTATCATCACTGACATGACTATTGTTGCAAATAAGCCTGACATAGTGGTGATAGATCGATTAGAGCGTCGCGCAATGATTGTTGACATAGCAGTTCCGCGTGACGGGAACCTCGTGAAAACTGAGAAAGACAAACAAATCAAGTATCTTGACTTGGCTCGCGAGGTTGTCGACATGTGGGATGTGAATACAGCAGTCATTGTGCCGATAGTCGTTACGGCTAATGGAATAATTTCCAAGAGCCTCGACCAACATCTGAGGAGGCTATCGTTGGGCAGCTGGATCAAGGGTTTGATACAGAAAGCGGTACTCCTGGACACGGCGCGTATTGTTAGGAGATTCCTCTCTCAGGAGCCCTGACCACCAGTAGCTTGGACCATATTCCCGATACCGGTGGGCTACTATTTTTTATATTTTTAAATGTTTTATATATTTTTTTACCAATATTTAAAAATGTAAAACAATATGTATATAAAATGAATAAATGAGAATAATAATAATAATATGTGGGGACATTTTCACACACGGCCATCTGACCCCAAACTAGGGAGACCCTGTACTATGGGTGTCAGACAGCTGATAATACATACACAAATACATTTTTTTTTTCTAAATACATACATATATAGATAAACAACACCCAGACACAAGGCAAACACAAGTGCTCATCACACAAATATTTAAGTACCCTGGGTGGAGAAAATGAAATGTTGAGACACTCTTAACGGCGTATCATGGATTGGTATCGTCAGTTTTACGGTATGGTGTTAATTTTTGGGGACAGTCAACAAATCGAGAAATTGTGTTTAAGATGCAGAAGAGAACGGGCGATGTATGGGTTATAAAAAGCTTTTTACAAAAAAGACAACCGCCTTCAAAAACTCAAAAGTGAAAAATAACTTTAGCACAGAGCACACATTGACTTTAGTTTTGAAATTCGGTGGCTTTGTTCTGTTTGTTGTTTTGTATTGCCACCGACTTCCGAAACTAAAGTCAATGTGTGTTCTGTGCTAAAGTTATTTTTCACTTTAGTACCTCCTTCTCATCCAAATCTTTTAAGAAGAGATTGAAAGTTAATTACTCCAAAGATTGAAGAAACTGAAACATCGTCTATGTAAAATTTTTGGGTGTTTGTTGATTTTTTCAAAAAGTGCTGAATCGTTTTCGATAAAATTTATATGGGACCACTCCTGAAGCAGACCCTATCTATTAAAAAGAATTTTCAAAATCGGTTTACGTTTGCCGGAGAAATCGTGTAACAAATCACGCACATACTTAATGCAAATTTAAGACTTATACGGTTTTCTCATGGATGCCATTGTCAGAACTAGACCAAATTAAAATCCACCCACCAGCCCACACGGGAAGCACCAGCTTTCAAATAAAAAAGAATCATCAAAATCGGTTCACCCAGTCAAAAAGCCAAAGTTCTCAGGTAACAAACATAAAAAAATAAATCAAAAAAATAGTATACAATATATATACACGAGTAGGTGCTCATTGCTTTGTAGTAGGCTCGATACACGCACACATACACACACGCATTTCGTTACGTGACGATTTCTACTAATTCGCACTACACGTAAGCCGCGTAAGGAAATTCGTTCCAAAAAAACTTGTGCGGTTGGGGGAGACACGTAAGTAAGAAACTTCGTTCCATAGGGGGGCCTATGGAACGAAGTTTCTTACTTACGTGTCTGTACACAAAAAAAATATGTGTATATAAAAATAATAATATATATACACGTGTGCTCATTTGTTTGTAGTAGGCTCGAAGCACGCACACACACACACGCATTTCGTTACGTGACAATTTCTACTAATTCGCACTACCCGTAAGCCGCGCAATAATATTTACAAAACATCAAGTTTAAACTTCACGAGAGTAGGAACCGATGAATGCAGCATTGAGTTAGCTTACAGAAAAATATGACTGCTAAAAACATTTGCCCCGGTCGCTATCAATCAGCCAACGGCGACAGGCAACTGATTGATTCAATATTTACCGCCATGCCAGCAACAAATTGCTATTTTATTAACGTTGTAATTTAAAACTCAATTTGTTGTATCGATCGTAGCTGACTTCTGTGTAGACAAGAGCCCAAGATTTATATAAGTAATCGAATGTTCTATATTTGAACATTAAAAAATATGCAAACTTTTGCAGTTAACAAATGAGTTTCTAAATGAAAAATTTGATTCAAAATTTAAACTAGACGACGACTTGCCTTTGTATTCCTAATGGCTGAATAGAATTTAATATTTACGACATTATGGTTAATAAATTCTTACTTTGAATTTAATAATAATTCTTGACATTGTATTTAATAATTCTTGACATTGTATTTAATAATTCTTGACATCATATTCAATAACCTTTGACATTGTATTTAATAGTTGTTAGCGTTTTCTTATTCTTGACATTGTATGATGTAAACAACAAATTTTGATATATTCTCTGATTCATGCATACGTACCTAATTCAATTTTTATCAACATTTGTATGCTGGAAACAGCAGAATATTATGGACGTCATATTATATGTAACACCTTGTAACAACAATATTCTAACAAATAAATACATTATTATTATTATTTTTATTTCTCGGTATATTTAAAATATCTCACATCTATGTGTGGGTCGAAATTGGCACGGGCCGAAGCCAAGTGCATTGTGTACTAAATTAGGTATTTAAAAATTTGCGGGTTAACCTGCATGTATTCAAAATAACTGCTTTTTGTAGCAGAAGGTAAGTAGATGGACTAATATTCAATGAGTTAAGGCTATTGTGTAGGGTTTTTGGGATGATTCCTGTGCTGGATAGTATGATGGGGATAGTTTTGGTGTGTGTAACATTCCACTGCGTTTTAAGTTCTATTGACAAATCTGTGTATTTTGCAATTTTTTCCGTATGTGTGCTAGTAAGGTTATGGGTGTTGCAAATTGCTATGTCTATTATGTACACTAATTTCTTTTGTTTATCTAACATAGTAATGTCTGGTCTATTATTGTAAATTGTTTTATCTGTAATTATTGTCCTATCCCAGTACAATTTGAAATTATTGTTCTCTAACACTGCTTGCGGTTTGTATTTATAGTAGGGGACTTTGTCTGTAATTAGTTTTGCTTGAATTGCTAATGATTGATGAACTATTGCAGCAACTTGATCATGGCGATGTTTATAATCGGTTTGGGCTATGGCTCTACATGCACCTGTGATGTGTTGGATGGTCTCGGATGCACCATGGCATCGTCTGCAGGAGTCATTATAATTGGGTCTGCGAATTATGAATTTTTGGTAGTTGGCTGTGTCAATGACCTGATCCTGGATGGCAATCATAAATCCCTCGGTCTCAGGGAAGAGTTCGCCTCGCCGCAGCCACGCGTTCGATGCTTTTATATCGACATGAGGTTGCTGCAAGTCGAGGCGATGTCTTCCGTGAAGTGATTTACGTTCCCATGCTGCAATTTTTTCTATTTTACTGGTGATACGTTCGTTGGTCTGTGGTTCAGTACTGTGTAAATTAAGTGGGGTGAGTTTTTTGTCTACTTGTGTAATTACTTTGTGAAGTGGTGACTGAAGGGCTTTCTCAATAAAAAACTTTCTCAAGCTGGTAATTTGCTTGTTGTGCAGATTAACTATATCTATAAGACCGCGTCCACCTTCGTCTCGCGGTAGCGTGAGCCTCTGGACACAAGATCGTGGATGATGTTTTCGGTTTTTAGTTAGGGTAGTATTTATACAGCGTTGCAGTTTAGTTAGATCAGTTTTGGACCAGTTTATAATTCCGAAAGAATAGGTGAGTATGGGTATAGCAAATGAATTTATGGATTTTATTAAATTACGCGACGTCAGTTGTGATTTTATTAGCATGTTTAGTCTGTGTTTATATTTGGAGATTATTTTATTTTTCGTGTGTTTTTGATCAATTTGGTGTGATTGTTCAAAACCTAAGTATTTGTAGGTGTCATTTTGTGATAGGGGATCTATTGCTTGGCCAGATTCTAATACGTATGGGTTACTATCAACATGATTTCCTTTTCGTAGAGTAAATGTTTTGCACTTGTCAATACCAAAAGACATGTTTATATCATCAGAAAAGGTTTGAGTAAGATCTGCGAGTGAGTGGAGTCCTGATATACTATTGCAATAGAGTTTAATATCGTCCATGAACATTAAATGGGTGAGTTTAAAATTATCCGATGTTTCATTATTTTTGATTGTAAGACCACTATCAGAAGAATTTAGAAGATTAGATAAAGGATTTAAAGCGAGGCAAAACCAGAGAGGGCTTAGAGCGTCACCTTGGTAAATTCCACGCTTTATGGGTATGGGACCTGTTTCTATTGATTTTCCTACTTTAAGTTTGGTATTCCAATGTTTCATGGACTCTGTCAAAAAATTAATTATTGCGGGATGAATTTTGTAATGCTCTAGTATGTACAGTAGCCAACTATGTGGGACAGAATCAAAAGCTTTTTGATAATCTATGTACATGGTGCAAATATCATTTTTAAAGTTAGTATTATGTTTCATGGCTATGGCATCTATGGTTAATTGCTCTTTGCACCCCTGACTATATTTACGGCAACCTTTTTGTTCCTCAGCTAAGATGTTGTTCTGGACGGTGTGTTTATATATAATTTCCGCAATGCAACCGGTTGTTAATTTGTAAATAGTTTGTAGGCAAGTTATGGGTCTGTATTTGGCTGGGTTCATATAATCGGTGTCTTTAGGAAGCATATAGGTTAGGCCATGTGTAATAAATTTTGGGATATTTTGTGGATATTTAATGAAATCATTGATGTGATTGTAGATGGAGGGGTGTAGGCAAGTTAATTTCTTATAGTAATAGTTGTGAATGTGGTCTGTACCAGGAGCTTTCCAATTATGAGCTTTATTGATGACGTTAACGATAACCTCTAATGGAATATTAGCAAATGACATATCAGTGACGTTTTCTAAATTGCGTTTATCGTCCTGTATCCATGTCGCAGTATGATTGTGTTCTGATGTATTCGACCAAATATTTGACCAGTATGTGTGTAGCTGTTCAGGGGAGGGATTGGGTCTGTCTGTCTGTTGTATATTTTGTGTATTTGCTGTGTCTGTGGTTAAAGTTCTGTAAAATTGTCTTTCGTTGTTTATAAATTGTGTGTTCTGATCCTTTCGTTTAGTGCAATTGAAATATCTGCGGCGCCGACTTGTTACAGCGGAGAGCTTCTGTTTAAGACTATCCATGAATTGTTCATTTGTTGTGTTAGGTTCTTCATAACTAGAATGTGTTCTGTATTTGTGTTTTATTCTTTCAATATGTGTAATCAGTCTCGAGTGCCTATTTCCGTTGATGTATTGTGTCATTCTTGCTATGTCTCTGCGTATTACCTGTATTTTTATATCTAGCCGTTTTAGCCACTTTGGTCTTCGGTCTATAACTATGTTGCGCTGTTGTATAAATGTTTGTGTAGATGTTTGTGTAGATATTTGCGTAGATTGCTCTTTGATTTTGGATCCATTGCAGATTGCTGCTGTGTAAGCAGCACAATAGACAAGTGTGTGGGTTTTCTGAAAGTCGTCATCATTTGATGTATACTTAGGTATAACTGTGTGATTTAAGAAAGTGATTATGTGAGCAAATTTCTTCGATGTTTTTTGTTTGGGTATAAATGGCCTAGTTGTAGGGTCTGTTAATAAATATTTACTGTAGGTTTCTTCAAAGGTCTTTTCTATTTTGGTGTCTAGGGATTCGTCTACGAACAAAGCGCTTACGGTTTCTTCGTGTAGTGTATCTGCTTGTGAGTATGTATTGTCAATTGTTTCTTGAAGGTCTGTTTGATTTAAATCATTACTAGAGTGTAAGCTATTGGGGTGCGTTATTATTGCATTTTCTCCTATGTCATCATGTTGGGTGTATTGTGTAGGCTGTATATTGAGGATGTCCCTGATTTCACGTTTAATTTCTTCTAACTTGTCGTCTGAGATAAGCCTATTATTTATTATAACTCTACGCTGGTCGGCGATACGTTGTTCAGATACATGCGTGATACTCGGAAATTGTTGAGTTATGACCGTGTGCAGTTGTTTTCTGTATGCAGTTCTATTGGTTTCTAAGTGGGTTATTTTAAAATATTCTCTAATGATTGCCTCATTGATATCGTCAGTCCATCTTAAACGACTAGTTGTGTTTATGGGTTGTTGTGAATCAGATACTAAAGGTTGTGTACGTGCTATTGTGTTTTGTGTTTGGCCGATATTTTGAAGATGGATTCGGGCCTCATTTTTTATGGACTCTAGTATGGCGCCAGGAAGCAACTTATTTCGTAAAATTGCTCGTTTCTGATCACCTAATCGTTGTTTTGAAACTTGAATCTCGGGAAATTTTTGGGTGAATTCAGCATATAAAGGATCTAAATAACCGCGGATTTTGGTATCTAAATCTGTGACTTGAAGGTAGGTGCGCCAAATGAACTCATTCATCTCTCTTGTCCATCTCAATCGCGCGCGAACTTGGCCAGTGGTGGGTTCAGGATTGTTGGCGACTGCCTCCTGAACAACAGCCACGGTTGCAGAGTTTATAGAAATAGGTGAAGAAATAGAAGAATGGTCTGTATGATAGTTCAAACATGAAAGAGGAGAAGAGGGGACAGAAGGAAATAGAGATGTAGAAGAAGATGGTCTGCTGTAACTTTGTTCGGGTGACCCGGTAGGAGCCCGCTGACTCAACTCACTACCACCGATGGTTCGTATGCTGGAGCGCCCAGCATCGGCTCCAGGCGCGCCCCGGCGATCGCCCCCGGGCAGCGATCCTATACGTAATTTTCTCTTTGCTCTAGTCTCCATTTCGTCTATGGGTTACTATTGCCACGTTAGCCGCCCAGTAATATTATATTTGCGTTGCCCGCCCCCCACGTGATCTGGTGTTCGATCGGGACGTGTGGTTAGGTTTCAGGGGGCTTATTTTTATTATTATTATTAAAATAACAGGACACCATCAAGCTTAGGCATTTCTAGGTGTACAGTCACGAGCATAAATATGTATACAGATTGCAAAATTCAAAAGCATGTTTCTCGTGAAATTACTATTTCAACTTATAGATAAAACCTATTTTATAGTAGTTTGAGATCAAAAATACCCTATTCGTAACCCCATAACATTTCAATCAATAGTTTAGGAGAAAATCAGTTTAGAATGAGACCAACTAAAGTGCAGGTGGGATGTGCATATACATATATTTATGCACGAGACTGTACATATGACATTTTTACCTTATATTAATTGTTCATTGCATCTTTTGGCACTAGGCAATTTGTACAATTAAACATTACAGCTTTAATGTATTCTATCATCGCGGCATTTGGGCAAAAATACTTTTGACACTAGGCAATTTATACAATTAAACTCCATCCATCCACTCCAATTCCAATAATATAGGCTACTATCTAGAGCTCAGAGTAGAACGAATAAATGAATAATTTAAACGATTTTAAAATGAAGCCAGTCACGAAATGACCTGTCCGGTTAGTTTCTGGCGTTTCGTACATAAACTTATATGTGGGTCAGATTTTCATTGATTCAATCAATGCAATCTAATTTTACTATATTTTTGTATAACAATTCTGGTTGCTGCAAAAATATGTAATGTACCGAATAGGTTAGAACTAATTATCATATACAAGTAAACATACCTAACTAGTAATTTTATAATAAAAGGTGCAGTTAATTTCAAGTGTTCGTTAATTTTACCTATCTGGAGTTCTGTAATATCTGACGTTTCATACTCCATGAAACATCATTGTTTATCTTGCTCCATAGGGCGCGATAGAGAGGGATACGACGATTTACAGAAAGTATTGTTTTAATTGTTGTAATTACATGTTATTGTAATCAAATAATATTTAATTAATATAAAAACTTGATTTTACATATTAATAACCAATAATATCACTATTTGCTAGCGTAATTATATTTTTATTTCACAAATGCCAAATGTTACGATGCACCGCTCTTTTAACTATCTACAGTAAACTGTAGATAGTTAAAAGAGCGGTGAAACTAAGTGATGATTTGGAGCGCTCTATCTAGTGCGTAGTACATATATATCGATGAAGAACACTTGGACTAATGAGACGAATCTAACGATACCCTAACGAAATATATCCGTTCAGTAGTTTGGAAGATATCAGGGAGGGAGGGAGGGGATGAAAGTTTGTATGGAAAAATTGATGTTTAACATTCTGGTTAAAAATTATAAACCACGTGTTTCAGTGTTTTTGGGATATCAGCCTCTGAGAGCGTAAAATAGGGGATGAAAACGGGAAACCCGTTAGTTTTAAAGTTCAAACCATGATTTAGCCTTTTTTTTTTTTGGTAATTAATAATCCACCAAACAAACCAAAATGCTAAATTTTTGAAAAATCTCAGTAGAGGGTAAAGGATATAAAAAAATTGTGTAGGAAACCAAAGTTAACCCATAAAATTGGTTTTAATCCCGGTAGTACGTTACCGTGGGATATTTACCGACATTCACGCGGGTGAAGCCACGGGCGAAAGCTAGTATTAAATAAAGTGGCTTAGCCTAGGTAGACGGATGGCTTGACTAGAAAGCCCTGTTTACTTCGTGTGGATGTTCCAAGAAAGTCTACACTCTACGAGAAATAAGTATTTCATGGCGCTTTGCCCGGCCAGCAATCAGCAGAAGTCTGAAGTGCCTTATATACTATTTACCCAAGGATATTGCAGCTTATCTTGCGGTAACAAAGAACCATTTACTTAATAAAAAAACATTTCCCTCCTTTTGGCAGACTGGTAAAACAACACGAAACCATCCTCATCTGTTAAGACAGGTAGCAGACCCAACCAAAAAATTAATTGAAAAGAATAATTACAATATTTAATTAGCCGTTGTTTATCTAAAATAGCGCCGGTTTTTCTCCGAAGCTCTCCCAAGTTCATCACTGTTGTTTGCCTTTTTCTAAATGATTCAAGGGAAAATAATTCAATTAACTTTTCCCTTAAACTCGGCCGATTCATCGTGACAAGAAAAATAAATAAGAAGACGAGATATTACGTCAGGTTATATTTTAATGAAATTAGTTTCTTAGCTTTTATAATTTGTTAACAAATAAGAGATTATTTTAATATTAATTAGACAAAGGTCTTGTTAAACACCTTCATAATTACATATTATCTATTAATTAAAGTCCCAAGATGCTCTGAATTTGAGTTCGTTCAGACTAATCTTAGAAACTTCTGTACGAATTTTCATATGGTCTTCACCAATAGGAAGAGGATTTTTCTAGGAAGATTATAGGCTATAATATATTACCTATTAAAAAATACTAGGGATTCGGTAGACAAAGTTCGTTCGACGCACGCGGACGAAGTCGCGGGCCAAATTTTTTTTTTTTTTTTTTTCGGTTTGGAATCTCGCAGGTCAACCTAGGAGGTTGTCGGCTGCTTAACCGGACTTTCCTGTGGTGCCTTAAAAAATATTATTTTTAGGGCCTCCAGCCAGGGCAAAATAGCTTACAAACTAAGCGACTACACGCTAAGGGCACCCCCTGTGGGGTAGGGCGTCGCTGGGAGAGGACAGCAAAGGGACAGGCTGGATCGGATTTCCATTATTTAGGGACGAATTTAAAGCTACAGGCTCAGCGGCGCGGGCTGGCACGAGCAAGGGTCGGGGAGGGGTCGCGGGCCAAAACAAAAGTAGCCAATAAAATACTAAAAGTAAGAAAAAAAAAAAACTTGTGCGGTCGGGGTCCCCCGTAAGGAACAAAGTTCCTTACGTACGTCTGTACAGAAAAAAAAAATAATAACAATTATTATATCACGAGCAGGCGAGTGCCCGCAGCAGCGGCTTGACACACGCACACATACACACACGTATTTCGTTATGTGACGATTTGTACTATTTCGCACTACCTGTAACCCGCGTTAAGGAACTTCGTTCCAAAAATAACCATCTAATTATGACCAACATAGGTATTAACTAGTTTGTAAGTTTAATAATACATTTTCCGTTTTTTTTTAACATGTCATTTGCATTATAGGACTTGTATAATAAAATAATATAATTGTAGATAATATATTATGATTTTATCAACCTAAATTTTATTTACATTTGACAGGTGCCTAGTTGCCTTGGTGGAGTAGTAATCTTACACATTAGGAATATTGAATATGTTTATCGTTGGTAATTTATTTAATTATTAAGCGACTGTGGCTTGACTCAGTTTAGCAAAACTAAGCTTCATTATTCCTATGTGTATACTTACGTCAAGTTATTGCCACCGACTTCCGAAACTAAAGTCGTGTGTGTGTTCTGTGCTAAAGTTATTTTTCTCTCTTTGGTTTTTGAAGCCGGTCATTTTTGTAAAAAAGCTTTATATTTTACGCCTTTTTGTAACTCCTTCTCTCCTTCTCATCCAAATCCATTAAGAAACGGCAACACAGTTAAAACAGAGATAGAAAGTACCTTCTCCAAAGATTTAAGAAACTAAAACGTCGTCTAAGTACTTTTTTTGGGTTTTTGTTGATTTTTCAAAAAGTGCTGAATCAATTTCGATATAATTTATATGGGACCACCTCTGAGATATACCATATCCATGAAAAGAAGAATTTTCAAAATCGGTTTACATTTGGCGGAGAAATCGCGTAACAAATATACAAAAAAAACATGGAGTCGAATTGAGAACCTCCTTCTTTTTGAAGTCGGTTGAAAATAATGATGAAGCCAATGTCAAACCTAATAAAAAGGAATTTCGAAAGCTTATAAAAAAAACCGTTTGATGACTAATTCATATTTTGTCTCAATCACTTTATCAACGATCAGAGAGGGATTCATAATCAGATAATTATTTTTCAGAAATGTAGGTCAGGAAACTACTATTTAAATAGTTTTCCATTTCGAATATTGTACCTATTTACATATTTATTAATTTTACGCGTCCGAACCAAATAAATAATGCAAAACAATTTCCCCTTGGAACACAATACTAACTCCATGGACTTTCCCTTCCGTATCTATTACAAAATGAGAAAAGAAGAGGTCCTACAAATTCAAAATATGATAAAGATAAAGATTTGATTTCTTGTATGTTTGTTAGTACCTAATGGATAAACTCAAAAACTCCTTAACCGATTTTATAAATGCTTTCGCTAATAGAAAGCTACTTTACCAGCGAGTAACATAAACTATATTTTCTTTTTAAAATCAGGGCTCTGTAAGAAAATTCACGTGGACGAAGTCGCATGCCAAGTGCTAGTCAAATATAAATACAGCGGTAAAATTTGTTTGTATGCAGGCGGTAATCTACGAAACTGCTCATCCGATTTTAAAATTCTTTCACCAATAGGAAGTTACGTTATCACTGAGTGTTGTATTATCAAAAAAAATGGAGATCCTTGAGAAAAGACAAGTAGGAGAAGTCGCGTGCATATTGTGCTCGTCTCCAATAAATTGAAAATAGATTATCTAAATAGTATTTAGTGTGATAGTTTCATAATTTGAGGTGGTCCTGTTAATACCCATTGTGTGTACCTAAAGGTACATGATTATGACACCCCAAAAATCCAATTAATACAGTTCAACTCTTGACCTCATCGTGTGGTGGACTAATGAATAAGGGTCCAATTCAAGTCCGTAAAGGTGGAATCAGACGCATCACTCGAGTAAAGGTTCACTCGAGTGAATGCTTCACTTTTCGTTCATTCCATATTCACATGGTTTAGCTGGAATGGCGTAGAAAAGAACATTTATCTGCTCTTCGTTTTCGATATGTTGTGTTTACGACGCCAATGAAGTCTTGGGAATTATTTTAATTTGTGATCATATAATGAAAGAATTTGAAAAAGTAAAAACCTGTGACAATGGATTGCAGGAAGAATTGTTTTAAGAGTTTCAGATTGCTGAAAGGACTAGCCGATGAAGATCTTGAATAATACAATCAACGTATTTTGATCATTCCACTTGATCACCATTTTGCCACGATATTCGACCTGACCTTCAACTACAGGACTCGAGAAAAAATGGCCGAATCCGAGTGAACGTTCTCTCTAGGTAGACTGTTCATTTTTCCTTCATTTGGAGTGGAGTGAAACATGCCGAATGCTAATATCCAACATCGCTGGATGGGTTCATTAAAAATAAAATTAAAAATGCATAATATATTTTTTTTAAATTATATAATGCATTTATTCCGTATTCTAGTTTCATTTTGTGTTCAAACGTTTCATTTCGAGTGGAAAGTGAAAAGTGCTGTATGGAAGACGAAAATAAACGAAAAGTGAACTGTCCGGTTTCACCTTAACTAGTACGGTTATGGGTATATATATGTAGGTACTAACAGTCATTTATAGAAAAAATGGTTATATAGTACTAGCTGACCCGACAGATGTTGTCCTGTCAATCGATTTTTTTTTAATTTTCTTACCGTATAAACCTTCCCTGGACTTCCACAAATATTTCAAGACCAAAATTAGCCAAATCCGTCCACAGAACGCGAGTCTAACGAACAACGATTGATTTTTATTATATAGATTATGTAGATAGGTACCTACTGTAAAGGTTGTAAGCCAATGCAACCTGGCCAAAAAGGTTTTTAAGTTTTATTCAAATACTCAGGTTTATTCCAGAAGGAATTCAAATTTAAAGACTTGGTAATTGTTTTTAGTCATATTTGAGTACTTGTGAGCACGTCGATTGAATATAAACCAATTAAGTGTAGTTTAGAGCCCCCCACACTCGGTACCAAGTCCACGTCATAGTGGTTACAGATCGGTGGAGGCGCCGAGTATGTGTGGGGGTTACAAGGCTACGGGCTTAGGTACCTATATTTCCTCTTTATATCAATCATATCAGACCATTACAGCTGACCATTATTGTGTTTACTTACATCCATTTCCAAGAATCAGGACCAACCTTAGCCCCAAAGTTTCAAAACGACTGAATAATTAAAAAGACAATCTTATAAGCCGTTTCTACGCAAATCTCTTACAAACAAAAGTTTCCTTCGTAATACCAGCATGATATCCTACGGTCTTTATTTACATCCAGGGCCATACGTATGAATACAAACACAAAGTAAACAATTGCGAACCGTATTCACGAACAATATTCAATTATAACGACCACCATACAAAAAGATGTAGAAATACTGTAAAATAAAGTTTTTGAACACGATGTATGAGAATAATGTCATTAGTAAGATCTCTTAATGATCGTAAAATGAATACTCATAAGACCTTGTCAAATTGGATTCAAAAATATTGTCAGGTACATCCGAATCAGCAATAGATTGTCGAGCAAGATTGTTGAGCACATGGTACTTAGCCTGTACAATATTGGGCAATTAAACGATCTATAGTCTAGGAAGCGCTTTTTTGGCTCTCATCATCTATCCAGCCTTTGTATCCAATTAAGTTGGGGTCGGCTTCCAGTCTAATCGGATGCAACTGAATACCAGTATTTTACATGGAGCGAGCTTTTTTTCGTACCTACTATTTAATTATTATATTAGTTATTAAATAAAACCTATTGTTGAGACTGGCTGGTTGACACATATCCAACCTCATTTTATTAGTACATATTCCTATGAGATAAACTCTGTTCTAAGTTGGAATATTAGACTTGACAACCCTACAACGGCTGACAAGACGGCTAAGATTTAAATATAATAAATAGACCAATAAACACAATCACGTAGATTGAACCCCGGAATCGTAATCACATCACAATGGTGCGTTTTAGTACTTAGTGACATGTTTACAAGGCGGCGCAAAAGTACATTGTAAACATTTTTTATTTTTTATTGTCCTATGTTCACATGCTGGTTTTTACTCGCACTTGTTTTGAAGTGGTTCTTCTGTTCAAATATATCTTGTGAAATGGTCGCCTGCTGCGAGCATCGTTGTAGCAGCCATATTGGAATTTTAGTGCCAACCCGAAATAGTGATTAAACCGAAACACTGGTGCGTTATGGCTACAGTTACCTAACATACTCATTACTTTTTGGGCTTTCATGAATTCATAATTGTCGTTACAATTTCGATGAAGGCAATTTAGATTAACCTTTTTTGTTTTGCCAACCATTACGTAAGTTAAAACAAAAACAAGGTCCCAGGTGTTTTGATACTCAATTCTTTTTAATATTCTTACAGTCTAGTCACATTTATAACAACTTTATCATTCTCAAATGTATCCCAGAGATATAAGGTACTATAATTTTATGTTCCCTCAGGCACGGTGGCGGTTTTTCCGATATCTTTAATATCTCCGCAAAAAGTCTCTCCCGAGAAACAGGGTAATGTTACTTGGATAAGCCTAAGAAGCTATACAAGAGCAAAACTAACTTTTCCATTTTATCAAAAAATACTCACGAGTCAACCCAAATAAACACGAAAAAGACAGAATATAATCCACGTCACGATAGGCAAGAATTCATCTTTTGTTTCACTGGTAGTGAGCACCTCGTTATTTCGATCTCTTGAATTGTAAAAATAATAAGCTACGCGGGCTTGTTTTTCCAACTAGTGACTTGCCCGCGGCCCTGCCCATCAAAACATGTCCCGTTGACAGGCACTCGGGGAGGTCCGCCCGGGTTTTGATATTCGGATTTTCGGGTAAAAGTTCGGATACCTACTTATTGTTATTTTCATGTTGACATTTTCGATGACACTTTTGTTAATTGGATCGGTGTAAAGGGAACAGATATTTCGCGTAAAAGTTTCTGTTAGGTTTAGAACTTTTTTTTTATTATCAAATAGGCGTGCGTTTGACCGCAATTCACCTGATCTTATGTGATGATGCGGCCTAAGTTGGAACACGCAAGTACTACATCCACTACTGATAATTTTCATTTCTCAATTACAGTAACAGTGATATTTCAGATGAAATATTGACCTACCTAATTACCAAGCTTTGTTACTACACGAATTGGTAATCGCAAATTTTTGTAAAGAATATATTCATGCCAACCCGCCTGCCAAGCGTGGCGATTATGACAACCCCCCCCCCCCTCCCCTTGGAGGAGGCCTATGTCTAGCAGTGGACGTCTTTCGGCTGGAATGAAATGATGATATTCATGATGACTCAAAATCTGCGAAATGTTCCCCTAAGAACTTTTATGTAACTGAATTTTAAAGCAGTGATTAACAAACACACGAAAGTAGGTAACAGCATTAATAATAACTTACATAGAAAAAAAGGCTAGTTATTTCCACAGAGCCTTTATTACGATACGATGTAATGAACGACTCAATAACGAGGAGATAGGTACTTTCATGTATTGATTTTATATCATTGAAGCATATAAGTTTATTGCGTGCCCGAGCGTATATTTATTACATGTTTCATCTGTCCTTTATGAAGAAATAAAATTCATCTTATCATTAATACCGTATTCAGTCTCTTTTTTATCGTTCCCTCACTGCTAAGGATCGCGACTCCCTTTCATCCTGTCACCGTCGGTTGCGATCAGTCGTCTGGTAGAGCGCGGTATTCATTGGTATCTCCAGTTGTTCAGAGATCTGGTCTGACTATCTTTTGGGAATATAGTCTGGGTTTTTTCCCTTCCACTTTACATGCAACCATCGGCCACTCTAGGTAATACGGCCAAGGAGCGAAAGTGTTGAGCAATTTTCAAACAAATTTCTTTCCCATGCAACCTTTTTAAAGTGTCGATTTAATTTAAAACTAATTACTGCTCTCGACGCTGATTGCGTACATTTCAGAATAAAGTTAAAGTTCAAAACTATCCATCGGGAACAGAAACAATGGTATAAAAATTACCCTACGTGTTAAGCTGGATTATTAAACCATTTACAGTCTCTTTTGAATTGTCAAAGAGTCAGTTAGTTGAAGCTAGTGGCTCGTCCCAAAACGTATGGTAGATCTCTATGGAGAAAAACGAGCAAGAAACTCCACCGACACTCTTTTAAATCAAGTTTTTACAAAATACTGATTACATTATTCATGTTGCTTCTGTATGTGAAAACTATGCAGGTAAAGACCAATACCTACAATGCATTAAAAAAAAAAGAATCAAGATAAAAAGATTAAAGCCGAGTCGACCAATCTCTACTGACAGAGCGCCTGTTCACGAACATGCAATACAATCAATTAATGAAAATGTTGAGCAACTTTCTTGTAATCCTTAAGGAAAGGTTCCACTAGTCTACTTACATTTAGACTGCCATGTGACTTGTCATCTCCAAAGCTGTCAGTGGAGTTATGGCTCTGACCGCTACTCGCACTCGAAGTTCTCTCCCTTGCGGCCCGGGCCCAAGACTCCAACCTTTTATGTGCGGCCCAAACACCAGGAGGGCCTAACCCACTCATTGTTAGTTTAACACTGGGACCATCACTATTCACTTACGGCTATTAGGCCGTGTACACACTTACTTGTAGTTTGTATTTATATTTTTTTATTTAGTTATTGACTATAGTTTTTTTGCTGTCTGATTAGCTGGGGAATAAAACTTTAAGTATGTACTGATTTGAAGAATTAGTTCACCGCCCCCTTTGCCATTCATACACCGTGTTTTCCGTTGTTTCAAAATTTTCGCCAATATTGTTATGAACTTATGACAAGTCAATAAATCATTTATTTTCATAACAGAGTGGAGTAGTAGAACAAAAACTAGACTGTCATAAATAAAATAGGTTACCACGTAACTAGTACCTCATACCAAGTCACGAAAATAAGTAAATCAAATACCTAGTAATTTCTCGTATTCTGGAACGGTCTACAAAATACCCTTTACATAACTACGAACCACTAGGTACCTACCGAATTATGCTCACAAAAAAAGTGTCAAATACACAAAAAAAAAACTCGTAATTATAGAACTAACTCGAAATAGCCACAAATTATCGCCTGTAACCCGAGCGAACAAAACGCAGCGTAAGAAAGGTTATTACTTTAATTAAAAGCTATGACGGATCGTGTTTTGTTCGCAATAGAGCACTACGTAAGCCACAAACTACCCGCCAACCGAGTACCTAGAGATAATTTATTGCAGTTTCGAAGCAGCCTTTGATAATAAATGTGAGGTAATAATTAATGGGAGCTATATTGAAGGAAAAACTACGTATATTGAAGTAGTTTTAGTTTTATGAAAGACTGTGCTTCGATCGATAGGTTAAGAGCCTAGTTGACACGCGTTCAATATTCAATAACTATTTGACTATATCCGCCTTGAACAAGCGTGGTGATTAGGGTTGCCAACTCTTTGACGGTCAAATATAGTAGTTCTAAAAATTTTACCCATAAAAGTATAGTAGAGAACGAAAAGATGAAAAAAAAAATTGTAGGTTCCAAAAATTAGGTAGGTACTTTATTTTTTTGAAGAATATTTTGTGAATTATTGAACGCATCTGTCAAATTCACATTCCAGAATCGTTAAAAATAGGTACCTATTGACGTTTTGTTTTACGCTTACACATTTTGAAAAGAATGTTATTGCTGAGAGTTTGATGGCTTTAAAATATAGTAGGTTCGCCTACTATATCTTTTTTTCAAAAATATAGTAGTCGGGCCTCTAATATAGTAGGATACTATATTATATAGTAGGGTTGGCAACCCTAGTGGTGATGCTTGTGTCTTCTCTGTATGAGAATAGGACTTTGCCCTTCAGTGGGACAATTGTATGCTGATATTATTATTATTCTTATTTATTATTTTTGTTTACATATTGTATTATATTTTTAAATACCTATTAGTAAAAAAAAACATTTAAAAATATAAAAAATAGTAGCCCACCGGTATCGGGAATAGCGTCCAAGCTACCGGTGGTCAGGGCTCCTGAGAGAGGAATCTCCTGACTATACGCGCCGTGTCCAGGAGTACCGCTTTCTATATTAAGCCCTTGATCCAGCTGCCCAACGAGAGCCTCCTTTGGTGTTGGTCGAGGTTCTTGGAAATGAGTCCATTGGCCGTAACGACTATTATTGTTATTATAATTACAGGCTGGTACCTATTATTATTATTTGACACGACCAGTAGGAAATACAGCGGGAGAGTTAGCAAACGACCGTTCGCAAATGACTCTGCTAAGCATTTGTACAGTCAACAGCAAAAGTAGATGATCAAAATCAGAAACTCAATACTAATGAACGGAGTTCGGGGAGAACTGTGTGGCGTCGAAGTGATTCAAAAGTATGTGTGTGACAATCCCATACTTTTAATAAATAAACAAGTAATAAATTATATAAATTAGTGTCAGTTAATTAGTATTGAATTTCTGATTTTGATCATCTACTTTTGCTGTTGACTGTACGCTACGAGGAACGAAATTTTGATTATTAATCATTCTTTACTCTACTGAAAAGCCAGTCTGTTTCGTTTGACCGACAGACCGGCGCTAGTAAACATCCGTTTTTTCCACCGGACGACGGACCGTTAATAAACGGATATCCTTGTACCTATTCATATTTTTTTTTCACCGGATGGATGTTAGCTTCGAATGCCGGCTATATGCGCTAGTTTTGGTTTAACTGGTTGTCACAGAGATTAGATGCGTGATAATGACGAGTAATAAGTAAAAAAAAACTTATTTTGCCCAACTATTTGTACAATAAGAAACAAAAAGAAAAACGTAAAGGTCATTGTGGGTGCATCGTATTTTATTGGAACTGGAAAGGAACTGTCTTGACAGATTGGGACTCGTCAAGATTCATTGCCTCGGCGTCTTTCTGGTGGTCGCCACTGTTGATTCTGAGTTAAAAGAGTTGCAGTGATGTGGGAATAGAGTGGCGGCTTTGTAAAACTGCCTGTTTTAAAGTGCCGGTCTGTTGTGTAAAAATCTCTTTTGGCGAATTTAGTTGTGCATGAAGTATAAATAAATAAAAGTGAGCATAACGTTGTCAAAGTCAAAATCAAATCATTTATTTTAATTAGATCACTCAGATTATGAAACAAAAGGCAGATAGACCGTGCGGAACACTGAGAGTGAAGCCACAAAAGCAAATACAAATTAAAAAACGAATACCTACAAGTAGGGAAAGATTGTTTGAGCTGTATGACCTTAAGGCTTATATTAATACAGATACTTTCAACAAGTATGTTACTACTTATTCTAAAACTTTTAGAAATACTTGCAAGGTAGCTAAAGCCCTATACATTAGCAATAAGATTAAATCGGCAGACGATAAAATAAAGACAGTTTGGAAAGTTATAAATAACGAGACTAACAAGAAAAAAGTTCGTAACACTGAATATACATTGGAGACATCACATGGTCCCATAAGCTCTAACCTAGAAGTAGCTCATGAATTTGTTAATTTCTTTACTAGCATACCAGCTAAAACCACGGAAGCTTTAAATTCCTCACCTGACGTCTCAATTGCGTTATTAAAAGCGAACGTTCCAGGCTGCCCGGTAGAATTTCAATTTAAACATATAAACCCCGTAACAGTCTTAAAAGCATTTCGGCAAATCAAAATAAAATTAACTGAAGATTTGTGGGGCATGTCTATTAAAGTTTGCACATCTATAATTGAAACAATAGCGCCTTATTTGGCTATAATATTTAATATGTGCGTAGACCAGGGAGTTTTCCCAGATCTAATGAAATTTAGTAAGGTCATACCACTTTTCAAATCCGGGGACAGTAAAGATACCAATAATTATAGACCCGTGTCCGTGTTGCCGGTTTTCAGCAAGGTATTTGAAAAGATAATGCTAAATCAGATGCTTGTTCATTTTAACACAAATGGCATTTTACACGAGCATCAGTATGGTTTCACCAAAGGACGTTGTACGACTGACGCCGGCGTCACTTTATTAAAACATATATTTACCGCGTGGGAAGAGGCGCAAGATGCCATAGGAATTTTTTGTGACCTCTCCAAGGCATTTGATTGCGTAAATCACGACACGTTACTTTTGAAACTTGAGCATTACGGACTGGGTAAACTTGCGCTTAGTTTAATAAAATCTTATCTGTATGACAGACAGCAGCAAGTTCAAATAAATGGGGTGAATTCATATGGTTTAAAAGTAGAAATGGGAGTCCCACAAGGGTCAATATTAGGTCCTTTCCTCTTTTTAGTTTATATTAATGATCTTCCCCGTTTATTCAAAAACCAACCACAAATGGTGTTATTTGCCGATGACACCTCTTTAATTTTTAAGATAAATAGACGGGCTAATAATCTCGACAATGTAAATAACGCCTTACTTCAGGTCGAAAATTGGTTCACAGCCAATAACTTAGTATTAAATGGAAAAAAAACGAAATGCATCAGATTTGCTTTACCTAATGTCAAAAGTAGTGATTGCGATATAGTATTGAATAAAGAGAAACTGGAATTCGTTGATGAAACTGTTTTCCTGGGAATCACGCTCGACTCAAGGCTACAATGGGGTCCTCATTTAACATCTCTCGCAGGACGACTAAGTTCGGCAGCATATGCTGTCAGAAAGATCCGGCAATTTACTGATGTGGATACCGCGAGACTGGTCTATTTTAGTTACTTTCATAGTATTATGTCTTACGGTATTTTACTTTGGGGGCGAGCTGCAGACATCGAGTCTATCTTTATTCTGCAGAAAAGAGCAATCAGAGCCATTTACAATCTACGTATGCGCGATTCTCTAAGGGAACTGTTTAAGGAAATTAACATAATGACGGTACCTTGTCAATACATTTATGAAAACATTATGTACGCTAGAAAAAATCTGCATCTTTTTGGTAAAAGAAGTGACAGACATAACTATAGTACTAGAAACAGGGACCAACTAGTTCAACCAGGTTTCAGGCTGGCTAAAGTAGATTCTTCTTTCATGGGGTTCTGTCTAAAGTGTTACAATAAAATACCTCCCCACATTGTTCAACTTAATGAGACAAAATTTAAGTCCTATATTAAACGCACACTATGCAGCCGAGCATATTATAAATTGGATGATTACATCACTGATAAAAATGCTTGGCTGGATGCTGGTCTAGCTCCACAGCCATAAGGGTTCATAGATTTATTGATTAGCATTGGTGACAATTTTTTTGGAGCTGCTGAAGATGTAGAACTACATTATCTTTGCATTGTATAAACTCAAACTATTAGTATTATATAATTTTGCATAGCACATACATGTGAGCACTATGTACTTTAAAGCCACCATTTACGAGATGTCTTTCGTTGACTTGAATATGCCCTGGCGGTTGAGTGTTTGTCATGCTCACTTGAATGTCTCGCTGATGGTGGCGCATGTGTTGGATCATTTGGTTCCCTTCAAAATGGTTGAACTAAATGGTGCCGATCCGTGCGTCATGTTCGTGAACGGACGCCGTCAGTTGAGACTGGTCATCTCTTAGCTGCCTCGGTTATTTTAAATTTATTTTGAATTGTCTAATTTCATTGCCACTAGGACCTCTTTTAACGTGCACAATTTGTTACATCGTTCTCACATTGTACCTCTAGATTCAACATGAATGATGTAACCTAAATTTGTAATATTCTATTGATTTTAAAAGAGTGTTCATGGAGTTTCTTGCTCGTTCTTCTCCATAGAAACCTACTGTTTGGAACGAGCAACTAGCTGCAACTTTTTGACTGACTGACTCCTTGACAATTCAAAAGTGCCTGTAAATGGTTTATTTGAAATAAATGATTTGAGTTTGAGTTTGCTTCGCGCTGTACTGACACGAGTCAGTACAGCACGAAGCGAAGCATTGTTAAAAAAAAACAAATACTAATACAAATAAAAATTCAAAAGCGAATACAATCACGAGATTGTAGCACCACAATTTATAGTTTTTACATTTTCGAAATGTCGCTTAGTTATTTTATTATAAATTTTTGTTTGTTGTTTGCGCGAAAAATTAATAATAAAATAACTAAGCGACATTTCGAAAATGTAAAAACTATATATGTTTTGAATTATTTTGCTCGGCGCAGTCTTAAAAGACGAAGAAAGGGAAGCCTTTGCCCTGCAGTGGGACAATACAAGCTGTTTTAATTTTTAAATAAAATAAAAACCATTAAAAGACATACTTGAACGTCATATAAGAAAATTTGAATCTAGTTAATTAGATTAGTTAATTGCCTAAGGAGATAACCAAAAAATTAGAAAATAAAAAACCTCGACAAATAAAAAACATCTTAAAAACTTATTTTACAGTTAAAAACTCGGAAGCCGGCGTACGTGTGGGTCCACTATCAGACAAAGACCTGCCATGTGTGTGAGCAACCAAATACTAAATCGTGATCGATAGCGCACATAATCTTACTTTAAAAAGATTGAGCGTTATTCTAATTGATGCATATTCCGTGCATGTTATTTTAAAATAAATAGTTTGAAATTTAAGTTTATTTATTTTTTTAGTTGCCCCTTCCAATACGTAGTTTCGTATGGAGCTGAATGGGCAAGCAACTCCATGACTCTTAAGCTGCCAATCGCTAGTGTCAGCAGTGATATTCTGTAAAAATGTAACTCGACGAATTTAGATGTGGTGAGCTAGGCTTGAAGTAAGCTCTTAAGTATTAGGTGGAATGACAGCTCACCATAAACTCATTTTATCGAAATTCCCCAAAACAGATTTTTTACAATCACTACAAGTGGGGCGACTCACCTCAAACTCACTTAGGTGAAGTGAGCTTGATTCACTGAGAGAATAGGGTATTTTACTCTAAACGAGAAAAAATCTATAAATATGTTATTGAGATAGTTTAGGCATAAAGCAGTCGGAAAATGTAAGTTTTAGTTCATAAAATAACAAAACAAATTTTTAAATTCAATTCAAAGTTTTCAGTATTTTTAATCTGTTCTAAAACACCATGAAATCGTAGCGGCCATGTTATTACGCCATAAGGCTGTGTAAACAAAAAATTGTCAACTGTCAGTCAACCGATTGGCGTAATATAGGCTTTGTACTTTTATTATTTTCGTAACCAACGTAATTTTTTCATTATTACACCTACTACAAAATATGCTTTTAATTATTTTTAAATGATATACAATTGTCATATTTAATATGAGCTCATTTGATACAAAACGAACTGACGTCATTTATGCTGAGCAATATGGCGTCCAGTAAGAGGCGTTCTCGTCAAACTACGCGCGATGAACTAATTTAGATGCATTTTTATGGCACTTATCGATTGAATCAAAATTTTGTGTTTTTTTTTGGTGGCATATTAGCACCACAGAATTTCATTGAGACACTTTTCAAAAATGGGTGTAATACCCTATTCACCAAGGTAGATTTTTTACAGCATAGCACTGCAAAAGTTTTATATAATTTTGTCAAGTCTCTACATTTCAAAGTTAAATGATTTTATGCTATCTTTATTGAGTACGCAAACCGTGTTATAAATGAATTAAAATATTGATTGATGAATATATATACTTTGCATATTTTTTAATATTTTAATAGGCTAAGTGATGATGAGGCCTAAGGTGGAGCACGCTTGCCTAGGATGAACCGGTCCACTCGTGCCTTGAACATACCCATAATATAATAAGGTATTTTACTCTTTAAGAGTAAAAATCTGTAAATATATTATTGAGATAGTTTAGGCAAAAAGCAGTCGGAAAATATTTGTTTTAGTTCATAAATTAAGAAAACAGATTTTTCAATTCAATTCAAAGTTTTCAGTTATTTTAATATGTTATTTAACACCATGAAATAGTAGCCGCCATGTTATTACGCCGTACGGCTGTATAAACAAAAAATTGACAACTGTCAGTCAACTGATTGCCGTATTTAGGCTTTGTACTTTTATTATTTTCATAACTAATGTAATTTTTTAAATATTACACCTATTACAAAATTTTATTTTAATGATTTTTCAATTTAGATGCATTTTTATGGCACTTATAAAATTGTTGTGTTTTTTTTTGGTGGCATATTAACACTACAGAATTTAATTGAGACACTTTTCAAAAATCGATGTAATACCCTATTATCAGGGAACAAAGAGGCGAACAGTGAATTCCACAGTCTGGCAGTTTGCACAATAAATGTGGAGGCAAAGCGCTTGGTTCTAGTACCGTATTCCCTCTCAATTCGCTTCAAAATGATTAAATATACCAATTCTATCAAAAAGATAAAATGAAATGATTAAACAGATATTTACTATTTTATATTTACAGCAGACAGCTTGCCGCCGACGTTACTGGGGTCGCAGACAGCCTTTGACTTGCGTGGGCGCATAGTACACGCCATCAAACAGAAACATGTACAGAAGTTCAACTCTAAACTATAAATATTCAACCTTTTACGCACTGACGGGTCGAAATGACCGAGAACGAAGCGTGCGATTAGTGCATCAGGCGATCTAAGATGTTTAATCTCATAAACGCGAACTAAAAGGTAAAAAATTATGAGGTTTTAAAAGTGAACCTTCTTTATTGCCTTATTAAGTGTTCGTAGTAAGAGTTACTACGTATCGTAGTAATTCTACGACATTGCAGGTGGGTGTTTGTTTACTCCTTGCCTTTAATCAATGCGTAGCAGCCCCAAGCGGAATCGTTTCATGGAAAATCCATATTTCACTGGTCTCTACAAATTCTACGGCACGACCGTAATGAATATCGAAAGTTTAAAAAACAAATCCCAAGTTTTGATGGATTGGATGTGCTACTAGTAAATTAGGACTGTGAGATGGATTCAGTAATTTGATGCTTTATCTTTGTATAGACACCAAAAGAGATAAGTAACTATACTCCATATTTTACAATAAGATAAGACTTCAAAACAAATCTTTTTTTACCGTCCGTTCAACCGATTTTGACATATATTGCGTTGAAGGCATGACAAATGGCAGCTGCAATAATTAGTTGTTATTGTAACCACTTTTTTGCCTCTAATGTCATCCTTAAGCCTACGAAATAGAAGATTTTAAGATACAAAATCTGTTGAAGGGACTGTAAAAAAGGTTTATTTTAAAGTCTAATCTTATTGTAAATGGAGTTTATGTCGTTGGAAATAGTTGAAGTTTACTTAGAAATCGATGGATGTTTTCATATGAAATTTAATTTAATTAACGTACTGTTAATTCTTTATTAATTTTATTTTATTTCATTCTCAGATTATGAAATAAAAGGCAAATAGACCGCGCGAAACCAAGAGAATGAAGCCAAAAAAGCACTACAAATTCAAAATCTAATACCTACAGCGCGCTTCGTGCTGTACTGACACGAGTGAGTATAGCACAAAACGCCGCATCGTTAAAAGAAACAAATCAAAACACAAATTCAAAAGCGAAAACAATCACGAGATTGTAGGTATTCGCTTTTGAATTTGTATTTGCTTTTTTGGCTTCACTCTCAGTGCTCCGCGCGGTCTATCTGCCTTTTGTTTCATGATCTGAGATTTAATTCAAAAACATCCATCGGTTTCTAAGTAAACTTTAACAATATGCGACTACCCTTGTTACTTAGGTAGGTACCTATCTCCTTTGGTAACTGTACATAAAAAAAAAACAGCGAGCTTCAGTAATTTGATACGAAAGAAGGTATAAGTGACAGGCTCGCTTCGATACAATTCTTGTGAACTTTATTGATTTCACATTGACATTTTCTGAACGTAATACTTCCCCGTCTCATGTAATTGCTTTTCTTTACTTATTTAGTAAAGGTTTGAGTCAAGGACATCGATCTACTTTGGCCCATGTTGGGTGCTAGAATACACAATTTATTTATGTGGTAAAGAGTTTTACATTTCCATCCTCTTATCATTCAGTAAACATTATCAAAAGTAATTATGTGTCTCTCAGCACACGCAATAGGAAGATGTTTCTACGGGGTATCATAAATCCAATTTACTTTGACAGCATTTTAATTACTTTCAGCAAATGTGAGGTCTTACGTAGAAAACGAGCAACGCATCCTGTAACTAGGTACATACATAGTAGAATTGACATTAAAAAACATGGTAGAACTTTTAAATTTCGAACAAATCAAAATCACAATCGAATTATGTATTTCAAATAGAGCATTAGACGGCACTTTTGAAAGTCATTACATGTAAAATTGAATCTAGTAGCCTTTTCCAAAATGTAGTATTAATGGAGAAGAATGGGCAAGAAAGTCCATACTTTTTTTTGTATAAGCACAGGAAGGCAAGACCAGTAAAAGAGGTTTGTTCATACATGGGTAATGTGAATGGCCGTGATAAAACTCAAGGTAGGATTATGAACTAACTGTTGCGCCTCAACCGCTCCCTTGAGGAATATAATCGCGGAGATTGCGTATTTATTTAAATTCTCGAGTTGCTGATGCTGTGATTACGTTTAAAGTATGAATGAGCTTGTGGCGGGGCTTTGAAGGATTAATTTGATGGATTTTCTAAGATGTTCTTTTGTTTTAGGATTTAGAATATTCGAATCTATTCAAAATCTCTAGCTGTTTTTTAAGTTGTTGTGTTGTGTTGGATTTATATTTAGAATTCTTTTTTTTCGTTTTGCGTTGATAATTATTATTCCATGTACGTTTTAAATTATTTAAAGAAACCAGACACCGTAGCACACAGAGACAGCATACACTAACGCTTTGAGTAAATATGTAAATTTCTATAAATATGTAAATATGCGCGGACTCGCGACCGAACACGAAGAAATTTTACAAATTATCACTAGAATTTAAGATAACTAAGGTGGTTGAAACTTAAAATATTTTAAAAGTACGACCGCATTTTTTTTGCAGCGATATCAAATATTTAAATATAATTTTATAAACAAAAACACACTATTTAAAAATCCGTAAAACCAAAAATAATTTACATCCGCTACCTAGAACACGATTTGAGCACTGTGCTATAAAGTTGAAGAAAATCACAAGTTTTTTTTTAAACACGTAGAACTAATTAGAGGTGTGCTATAGTCTGTTATCACTTATGACTAGGGTTGTCGGGGAGCGGTCGGCGCGGCTGACGGTTCGCGCACACTGCCTCCGCCCGGGCCGGAGTTGCCAGCCTTCAAACCTATAGTCTCCCACAGTGAGTCGTATTTCAAATGTACCCACCCGTGTAATAGGAGCTTTCGGGTCAGTGCGGATGTGCAGGATTTAGACTAATTGTTAGTCATTATGTGGACGTAGATGAGAGGAATTATTCAGTAGTACGTTTTGTACGGATTAGCAATAGATAATAGCCGGTGCTATCTTTAGTTTGCAAGAGTATTTAATTAAAAATGTATTGTGCTAATCAGGTAATTATGTTTTGTGTAATGGTTAGTTTGAGATAAACACAAGTAGGTACGTGTTTATATAATGATAGAATACTCTTTTCAAAATACATCAGCAAAGAAGTAAAGTCAATATAATTTCTGCACTTCTAACACATTAGGTACATTATATGAAACGATGTAAAAAGCCTAATTTAAGTTAGGGATTTTAAATTAGGAACAAAAGAGCAGTGCATCGGTCAGGTATTCACAGTCCAAATATTTTGGGAAATTTTGCACTGCTGGCAACACAGGGCGGTGGCGCATTTCAGCCGCGTCACTTTCTCGAGGTTCAAGCAACAGGTAAGGACCGTAGACTCAGACTTCGGACTTCTATCGCACCGATCAGAAGTCGCAAAGACTTGGCTCGTCTAACAATACAATGTTTTTTTAACAGGCTTAATTGGTTGGAGGGCACTTTGAGCTTTAATCGATAGTTGTCATCGATTAAAACAAACATGGCATTCTAGGAAAAAGGGTTGTTTATAAGTAGGTATTGAAGACAGGTATTTAAAGTAAATGAATTGGGGTTTTAAGTGGATACGAATGAAGGTTACTTTTTATTGCCACTTACGAGCTAAATTGCCGGTTTCGTTCTCTTTAAAAGTTATGCCAACGTTTAGAGATGTTCGGCGTTGTGTACGTACTGTTGAGGTAATTACTATATTTATTATGGAAATTAGAAGATTATTGTATTTTATCATCAACCAACAAATTATACTTTTAAGTAAGTATATGAATGTAATCTACATTAATTCATTGTTCATAATTTTGAGGACAACGTGTTTCTGTGATTTTCGTTTTTGAAATTCTATAGGTATGAGTACCTAGGGCATCTATGTGGGGTTTTAGTCAAGACCTTTTTGTCAGATGGAATAAAAATCAGCAAAGATGTTTAGTAGGCAGTACTAAGTACAGCAAAGCCGAGAACTAATTACATTAGTTACTAACAAAAACTTAGACAAACGACTAGTAAATGAACCGTTATTTAATATTATTCTAGAATAAGAAAGTATAACAAAAACCAAAGAACTAAATCCAAGTAATAATTGTTTACCCCGAGGAAGCTGTTAACTGCTTTGTGGGAATAAAAATCGTAAAGGAGTTTAACTTAAGTTAAACTTGGCGTAAAAGTAATATTTGTTTGCGCGGAGTAGACTATAGCTGAGGGCGTTGTGTTTTGAAATTCGTAAGCATTAAGACCATAAACTCTGTTCATTTTACTGAGATGGGTAAGACCACAGATATAGATAGACCTAGATAACGCAAGTATCACGATCTGTATGAAAACAAAGCGTGCCATTTTTTGGACGTCACAATGAAATACGAATGTTTTGTTTTTCCTAAATTTGGTATTACCAGATATTACTGAGGGTATTAGATTAAAAATAATTGTTTTTTAAATTAATTACGCATAATATTAATCACAAAATGACTTACCGATGGAAGGAAACGTTTATTTTATTTTTTAATTACGATTTTTATCGTAAGTTAGGCACGAAAATAGGCACGCGAAGTAGTTGCTCTTGCGTTATCTAGGTCTATCTATATTTGTGGGTAAGACACTACGATATATCTTTTCGTCCAAAATTCCACAGTGCCTAAAGACGAAGATTTATAACAAGTGTGTGTTGCCAGTGATGACTTATGGCACAGCAACTATTGGCCTCCTAGACAAGCTTAGAGTCACGCAGCGAGCCATGGACAGAGCTTTGATCGGACTTTCTTTGCGCGATAAAATCCGGAACGAGGAAATTCGCCTAAAAACTAAGGTTACCGACGAAGCGCTCAGAATATGCAAGTTGAAGTGGCAAGTGATGGGCAGGTCACATAGCTCGAAGAACCGATACCCGATGGGAAGAAAGGTTCTCGAGTGTCGACCACGAACCGGAAGGCTCATCGTTGGTAGGCCTCCCACTAGATGGACCGACGATATCATCAAGGTCGCTGGTAACTGGTGTTATGGCTCGGTCTATTTCGCTATCTCCTTGGACAAAATGTAAAATAGTCAGAGCTGGTGGGTATAGGCGTTCTGGGAAAGCATATTGGCATAGGGCAAAAGAGACCGCCGAAACAAGTACTCCGTTTTGGTTCTGCTTTATTTCAGACTCTTCGTTCTATATTCAAGAATAGACAAAAGCAGTATAGTTCAGACCAAAAATAATAATAATATAACGTGTATTTATCCGCATGTAATGTCGGTGAATCAGTGATAATAAAACTTTTTAACGATAATTTTAACTCAGAAATGCGACATACGAATCTAAATGGAAATGCGACCAAAGGCAATAAAAAAATCGCAACGACAAAAAATTAAAGAGAGAAAATTTTAGAAAGTGAAAATTACAAACAGAATATTAAAATCATGCTGTAAAAAACCACATTGCAGTGCCTGATCTCTCCGCTGGATGAAAGTAATTCTGACAGGATTTGCCAATGCTCCTTAATTTCAGACTGTTGAAATATTATCGGAACGTCACTTGAATTAAACCAATATCAATTCACTGGATAGCTTCCGTTCAACATATTTCGCCAGTTGGCTACAACCGCATATTGTAATATTTGAAAGGCAATATCCGATGTTGTACAATGACTTTCCAACGAGCATTCACCGCTTCATAAATGTTTGATGATATGTTCTATTTTGTGATAAACTTTTTAGACGATGGAACTCAATTAATTGCTGCCGTTGGTCTAACTTCGGATTGAAGTAACTGGAGATCCTGAGAGATTGATAACATTTATTTATAATGATGAGATGAGTAACGACTTAATAATCGATATGTTTAGTGTCACCGTTTCTTAATAGATCTGGAAGATAAGAACTAGGCGATAAAGCGAAAAACACAAACCTTTTTTTTTTTAAAAGATAACAAATTTATTTTTTGCCTTGTAGATCAAAAGGTGTTTTTGAAAACAGATTTTTCGGGATAGGGTATTTTACCAAAAAAATCTCATTACTCCGTCAGATAGATTTCCAAAAAATATTGGACACGTGTTTTTTTTTTCACGTAAACAAAATATGAAGACGATACAGTGCGTCGAAAACTCGTGTGACATCACTATGTCAGTACACTTTTACTGGCGAAGTGACGTCACAAACAACCACTTCCACTTCTTTGATGCGTTTAATCTTCGTCAGTTTTTATTGATTTTATAAAACAAAAAATACCTATCCAATATTTTTCGATAATCTAACTGACGGACTAATTAGATTTTTTTGGTAAAATACTCTATTCAATAACACCTTATAAATTTGAAAGGAGGTTGACCTAATCTGCCCCATCATTCAATAGCGGTATGTTATTAGGACAATAGATAGATCCCGTCAAGGTGAATATTTTTTATTCTCACTTCTCTCGACTGTTATTCCTTGCGAAGCTGCAGAGCTTAAAGCTTTGAGCTTAATTAATTACATTATTTCATTAATACTGTGTTTTTCAAGTAGATATCATCATACGATACAGTACCCAAGTTTGTTATATTTTAGCAATTTACCTTCGGATGGACAAACAATTGTGAAAAATAATATTAGTAACACAGGTTCTCCTTAAAAAGCTTTCTCCATGCGTGTATAACATAAGGCATTTTTTTAATGGGTCATGCACTTGTGCCCGCTGCACTATTCCCAAACCACTGCAACTCCTGAAAGTCAAAATCAACTGTGGCGACCACCAGAAAAGCGTCGAGACACTGAAGCTCGACAAGTCCCGGAGAAACATTACAGCTGTCTTGGATCCCGCAACGAAATTAATCAGAAAAGAACAGCGGAGGAGTAAGAAAACATATTTTCCACTTCCCTCCAAATCAAGCAGGAGACAGAACAGAACTAGGCCAACATGACCAAAGGGACGTTTACAACTGGGGGAGACCTAGTTGCAGCACCACGGATTACAATTATATTAACATTATATTAACATTACTTAATGGGTCCTAAAAAGTGAGCTGTTACGGTATTGTCTTGTTTTCCATAAAATCATTTGTACTATTATTGTTTTCCATAATCGTCCCCCGTCATGATATTTACTTGCACTATTATCATTTATACTTAATAACGTTTGTCATATCAACTTATTAGTCATAACTTTCATTCGCCATAAAATTTGTTGCCATAATAACATATGTTATAATCGTTACTTGACATAAGCAACATTTAATATAATTTAGAAACGTTTATTGTTTTGTACAAAAATTACTGTCATTAAGGCAGTAATCTGCAATCTTTAGACAATAAAAAGTTAGTAAAAATCGAAACGGGTAGATTAGGTTAGGTTGTGACCACACAACGCGCCTGATGTCCTCATTTGCGTAGCAAATAATATTTACACATTTGTTTTGGCATAAATTAAATTCGCATAATGTTACTAGGCATAATGTGCAAATCTATTGTGCCACGCTAAAGTATTGTCTTAAAAAACACAATAATTTGTGCTACAAAAGTTAGTGACAGAAACGAATCGCTGCAAAACCGACTCCACGTAGTCTTATCTGCCCTACACCTAGAGTATAATCTAAGCCCGCGAAGGCGCGGAGGGGTGAGGCGGCCCGCGAGCTGAGGAGCAGGTGGTTTTAACGCTCGCCGCCGTGGCTGAGGCTGGCCGGCTCAGCCGGCCAGCAAGCCGAAGTCGCGATGGTGAGCGTAAAACACATCTGCGACGATAAGCTCGCGTGGAACCGCCGGAGCCCCGCAGCGCCGGAGCCGTGACAGAAACCATGCCTGCTGCATGCTTGCTTGCATGCTGCATGCTTGCTTGCATGCTGCATACTTGCTTGCATGCTGCATGCTTACTTGCATTCTGCATGCTTGCTTGCTGCATGTATGGTGTATGCTTGTTTACATGTTTGTATAACCACACACGTACATACCACATACGTTAAGTTATATTAGGTCTTAAAATTGTATGCAAATGGATAGAGAAGGTATATTTTTAGGTTTACTTGTGATTCAAAAATCTGTATCTGTTATCATGATCATAACATCAACATTGCAGGCGGTTGTACTCGTACTGAACTAGTATTGTTGTACTAGTATGGGCAATTGTGAATAAATGTTATGGAAAACGAAATTATTGAAAATAAAAATTGTAGCAAATAAATTTATGGATTAACATTATTATGACACTTGATCGATTATGACCAATGAAATTAGTGAAAATGATTTTATGTAATTTAACGATTAGAGCAACTGAAGCATTATTTCTATTGAAATTATGGCAAATAAAATTATGGCATATAAAATTATGGCATTTTAAATTATGGCAAATATTAGTAAACCAGTTGTTACATTTGATTCCAATAATAGGTGTATGGCAAAAACGCTTGAACGCACGGAAATTTGCTCTAGTTTCTACAAGGTCCGTATAGTAAACAGCTCATAACATAAGGCTATTGGGCAAAAGCTTCTCATACTTCGTTGCCCATTCTCCTTTGTACTAATATCTTTACATAGTATAAAACAAAGTCGCTCCCGCGGTCTGTACTCTTAGATATTTTCAACAACGCAATGGATTTGAAAGCAATGTTTTCAAAGTCAATGTCAAAGTCAAATCATTTATTTCAATTAGACCATTATAAGGCACTTTTGAACGTCAAATAAGAAAAAAAAATGATTCTAGGTGCCCATTCCAAAAGGTATTTTTGTATGGAGAAGAATGGGCAAGAAACTCCATACTTACTCTTTTAAAAACGATGTTAACAATATTTGCATTTACAGGAATTATATATATATTTTTTTCTGTATTAAATTTATTGTTTTTAAGTATGTACAATATTTACAAGAATAATAAAATAGAAAACCTAAAGTATTAAACTAAAAACAAAAATTATAATTATACGTGAATATGATGTACCTGTACCACACTTTGGTTTAAGTTAAGAACATAAATAATCTATACATATTATAATAAAACAGTAACAGATCTGTGTCTGTACATTGAATATATTTAAAAAAAAATAATTGAGGGGTGTTTAGGAACAGTAATAGAGCACGAATCCAAGAAAAAATTCTGTCTGTTTGTCTGTTTGTTTGTACACGCTAATCTTCGGAACTACTGGGCGGATTTGAATGATTTTTCTTTTGTTGTATAGGTATTAAGTCTGGGCAACATATAGGCTATAATTTATCTTGGAAACTTGAACACCTGATGCAGAACCGCAACAGACCAGCTAAACTATAAGAGATACAAAAATGGTACCATAGCAAAAATTGTTTCACGTGATGAGCATTTTCTGCTGAGAGAATAAATTTGAAGATCTGGAACACCTGATGTGGAATTCCAAGAGCCCAGCTACACCATGACACATATAGGAATGACGTCTTAGCAAAAGTTGTTTGGTCTGATGGGCATTTCCTGTTGACTTATAAAAATCGAAGATCAGAAACATCTGATGTGAAAATCAAAGCTATCACTAATTTCAATGTATCTTATAAAATAACATAAGCTGGGAGTACCTCCACGCGGTGAAAGCGGTAACAGTTTAGGATTTTTAATGACGATGGATTTCATTGAAAATTTGACTCTACTGGCCAAAATTCTCATTTATTTTTTTATTTTATCGAAGAAATATGCCTTCGGGCTTATGTTATTTGGGTGTTTTATTTCCTTTTCCATTTATCTTCGTGACACGGTAGCCTACCCGGTAACGCAGGGGAGCAGTCACTTAGATTTTAATTGATCAGGTATCTTTACAATAAAACTATAACCATGCCTAGAAAGAGGTCAAATCTTTCCCAATGTTCCAAAGGAGCTAAAAGATTGAGGATCATAAGGTCCCAAGAATCTACCGAAGAGCATCAGGAGAGACTTGATGCTGTTCGAGAACATCAGGCTGCAACTCGCTCCGTGGAAACCTCTTCAGATCGCGAGGCACGCCTGCGTTCTCAGCGTATTTGCGAATCTACATCCAGGTCTCTAGAGACCAGTGAAGAATATGATACGCGACTGACCGCTGATCGTGAACGTCATACATTGTCTCGCGAGTCGGAGACGTTCACGGATAGAGAATTGCGCTTGAGGTCTCAGCGTATTCGCACATCTACTAACAGGATGCACGACTAACTGCTGATCGAGATTATCATACACTAGCGACCCGACAAAGCTTCGCCTTCCTCGGTAAATGGACTATCCAACACAAAAAGATTTTTTTAATTCAAACCAGTAGATCCTCAGATTAGCGCGTTCAACCAAACAAACAAACAAACTTCAGCTTTATAATATTATAGCATAGATTGTCCACGCACACAACAAAATATTCATAATCAGTTAGAAAGTGAGAGAAAAAGAATTGCTGGAGTACGGCATGAAGAGACAGAAGAAGAGCGCAACGAACGTTTGAATTTTGCTCCACTTCAATATACTCTGAACAGAATGTCGATATCATCTGAAGAATTGGATGTGTCTCAAGATATAGCCGTAGGTCTTGGCGACCTTCATTGGGTTGATAAGGAACGGAGTTCATTTACGTATACTCCTATGATTGACTACGCCACATATTCCGCCATCGGAGGTATGATTCAAAATTGTACTTTTTGAACGTCTCGAATCATCTCGCGCATCCCGTTGTTTTCCCGTCCCCGGGCTCTTAGTATTCGACATCAGACGTTTCAGATCTTCGATTTTGCCGACCCCGTTGTCGCTGGCATAAGCACCAGGATCCGCGTACGAAGTCGCGGGCAGAAGCTAGTACATAATATTTTTTGTTATAATGATATTTTTTTAAACATGTCATGACTATTTTATTACCACGGGAACCAACTAACGTCTAAGATACAGGCTCGGCCTAGTTTAGACGTTAGGATTCATTTTGAAATGTAAACACAAAATTCACAGTTGAGTCTAAGTTTTGTTTAGTTTAAGATACTTGTAGAGTGTGTTTTCTATGTCATTAAAAGTTTTTTTTTTTGTAAATTTGTTTGTATTATGTATGTATGAAAACTTGTATTTGGCCATGCCATGCCATGCCTAGCTGTAAAGTTTCCAAAAATATAATTAATTATTCCTCATGCCGTGGTGAAAGATTAGCTAGGTACTACGAAAGGTTGGTAGTAGGATTGACATCCGAGGGTGCTCCGTACATACTTAAGTACACGAGTACTCGTGAACTCGTGAACGAGGTACCCTTAGCACAGTATAAGTAATAGTATACCCTTAGGTGCTGTCCTGCCCTCTGGCGGCGCGACGGCGCACTTGTGTTCGCCGAGCAAATGTTCGCGACGTGTATTTGCTCGATGATCGCCTTCTATTATATGAGCCTAGTACGGTAACTATACTAATAGAGGAAAAATTGATTTGTTAGTTTGTATGTAAGGGGTAATCTCCGAAACTACTCATCCGATTTCAAAAATTATTTCGCCAATAGGAAGCTACGTTATCCCTGAGTGCTATATAAGCTATATTAGCTATATATTTGACGACATGGTTGGCGCAGTGGCTGAGCGATCGACTGCTGCGCAGCGTGTTGCGGGTTCGATTCCCGCCCAGGGTAAACCTTTGTGTGATGAGCACTTGTGTTTGCCTTGTGTCTGGGTGTTGTTTATCTATATATGTATGTATTTACAAAAAAAAAATGTATTTGTGTATGTATATCAGCTGTCTGACACCCATAGTACAGGGTCTCCCTAGTTTGGGGTCAGATGGCCGTGTGTGAATATATTGCATTATCGAAAATTTGGGATTCTTGAGCAAATTCACGCGGATGAAGTCGCGGGCAAAGTGCTATCTCATATAAGCTTGAGCTTGCTTGATATATAAGTCAAAAATCTTGGAAATAAATAAACCGACTACACTTAATACGTAAGATATAACTGCCTCACTGGGCTTGTGGTTGTCGCGACTACAGATCGTGGGGTTCATGGGTTCGATCCCAGGACGGACTTAGTGTTTTTGAGTTTTTTCATTTGGAATTTCTCAGTACCAGTCCGGTGTTTCGAAGTTGGTAGTGTAACACCGACGTAGCTCCGAAATCACGTAAAGCCGTTGGTCAGGCCCTGCGTCTGATATCTTCCAGGTCTTGTCGGATTTCCGACCCATCTATGAAACCATGAGATTGATTGGAGAGGGAGTGCACCTGTGTTTGCGCATACACCTTGTTAACTATAATATTTTCTGTGTAAAAGAGATAGGTATGCAGGGTCGTCAGACATAGTTAAAGTTTACTTAGAAACCGATGGATGTTTTTGAATAAAGTAAAATTAATTTAATAGAGAATAAACATTTCAATTATTTAATTAAATTTCATTTGAAAACATCTATCGGCTTCTAAGTAAACTTCAAACATTTCCGATGACCTGATAACCTATCTCTTTTACTGACTGTACTTGGCTAGTTTTCATCGAGGTGAGTCGCTGTGACCGAAATTCGGTTTGGAGAATATTATTATTTTTATAGGTAGGTAAATGAATGAAGGAGTAGAGAAAATTTTTGAAATACTTAAAGAGAGCTTAAATAGAATCTATAGATCACTTCAATCATTGTAGGTAGGTACACGAATTACAAAACTGTTTTTAAATCCTGTTTTCAACTCATTTTTAATACTCATTATGTATATCTGCGAATTGGTATTAAGTTTAATTAAAATCGGTTCAAAAATTTCCAAGATGATGTACTTGAATGTACACTTCTGGACACATCTATTGGCCCACCTTAGAGTTTAGGTTTCGATGGCCCCTACCGAAATATGATTGCTAGATTGAACAAAAACTGTTGATGCAGTTTTAAACCTGATACATTTTACCATCTTTTTCGATCGTATTGTTTTAAATTTGAATTCAGAATACCATATGACATGGAGCTACGCCTAACAAGTCGGATATGCGCCTTGTTAAAGGCAATTGATTTTTGAATAAAAAACATGTTTTATCAAATAAAGGTTTAATTTAATAACGCGTGTTGCCTCCATGGGCATCTACCACAGCTCTCATACGATTAGGCATAGAGTTTATCAACCGCTCTATGAAATTTTGAGGGATCATCTCCCATTCCTCTTCTATGGCAGTTTTCAACTCCTGCATCGTCTGGGCAACTGGCTGACGAGCCCTAACACGTCTTGTTAGCTCGTCCCACATGTGCTCAATGGGGTTCATGTCTGGGCTTCTGGCTGGCCAGTCCATAACTGTGATGTTCACATCCCGAAGATATTCCCTGACGATGCCGGCCGCATGGGCTCTTGCATTATCATGCATAAAAAGGAAATTTGGGCCCACATAGTCCGTGTCACGTGAGGTTCTAAGCACTCACGAATGTACCTTTCAGCATTTAATGTTGGCAGCCGTGGTCCTGTAACAACCTCAAGTTGAGTTTTGCCGCTCGCGGATATACCGCTCCAGACAGTCCATGAGCCACCGCCATAAGCAACCCTCTCTTCAAAGCAGCATTGTGCGAAACGCTTGCCCTTACGTCGGTAGACCTTCTTCCTTCCATCATTGCCATGTAACACAATTTTAGACTCATCAGAAAAGAGTACACGGCTCCAATCTTGCTGTGTCCAATTTAAATGACTGCGTGTGAAATGAAGGCGCGCTGTTCGGTGGGCTCGCGTTAGTTTGGGCCCATTAGCTGGCTTGTGTGGTACCATATCGCGTTCTTTTAACCTTCTCCGAACAGTTCGAGCGCTCACAGATACTCCGTGGAAGTCGCGAAGTTGGTTTTGTATCTCAATGGAGGTAAGGTGACGATTTCTCAAGCTGGTCGTCACGATGAATCGATCCTGCCTTTCAGTTGTGAAAGTTCCTTGGCGACGAACAAAGCCGCCAGTCTCTAGGTACCTCCGATAAACATTTCGGACCACAGATCGACTTAAGTTAAGTTGAGCACTCACGTTTCTTTGGCTGTGTCCGGCCTGAATAAGTGCCACAGCTTGGGCGGCGACTTCAGGTGAAGTATCCATAGATTATTGATAGAACTTCACCTTAATGTTAAGAATAAGTAATGTTTGTTGCAAAACCAAAGATATCAATCACTTTTTCAAGAATTAAATCCAAGTAAACCAATAAAACACAAGTTTTCTTAGTATTCGATTGTTTGATATCAACAAACAGGCTCCAAATTGTCTTTTGTTTCTTTAAATTCTGTGTTCGAAATTCAAAAAAAGACTATTGAATGAAATTGTGAATGTGCCAGGTTCAAAACTGCATAAAAACTTTTTGCTCGACCTAATATAAAATTTTAGCTAGGACCAAACGAAACTGAAAATACAAGGTGGGCCAATAGATGTGTCCAGAAGTGTATATGAGACTTGTTAGCTTGTTGTTTGTGACTTGTTTGTATGACTTCAGGTACGCCGTGCGGCGTAGTTCCTTAAGGCGACGATATACGACTTTTACAGATTTTAAACTGACAATCACGTCAAAATGTGCAGTGTAAATGATTTGAAAAAAATATATGTTAAACTAGAACTTTCTCTTAATCACTTAGTAAGTGAATATTTTTAATTATATTCATATTATATAGTTTAATTAATACGTGAAGTTGTGTCTGACGCGGACAAAACATTGACAATCACATAAAATCTACCAGGTATAATTAAACGAAACTTGAAAATTGTCTGTAAGATGGTGTAAGTTTCGTTTAATTATACCTGGTAGATTTTGTGTGATTGTCAATGTTTTGTCCGCGTCAGACACAACTTCACGTATTAATTAAACTATATAATATGAATATAATTAAAAATATTCACCTACTAAGTGATTAAGAGAATGTTCTAGTTTAACATATATTTTTTTCAAATCATTTACACTGCACATTTTGACGTGATTGTCAGTTTAAAATCTGTAAAAGTCGGTTAATAGCCCCTTAAGGCGACGATATACGCCGGTGACCTTGAGCGACCAGAGAATCGTATGCGCTGCGTCCAAAACTCTCAAAGTTTAGTCGAAAAAATTTAATAAAAGATAGTATTCCTTAACTTAAAAAAAGGCGTATACTAAAAGATAGATAATAAAATTGTCTGTAAGATAGTAAAAGATTCGTTTAAATATTCCTGGTAGATTTTGTGTGATTATCAATGTTTTGTCCGCGTTAGACACAACTTCACGATCTAATTAAACGATTTAATATGAACTTAATCAAAAATATTCACATACTAAATGATTAGGAGAATGTTCTAGTTTAACATATATTTTTTTCAAATCATTTACACTACACATTTTGATGTGATGTCAGTTTAAAATCTGCTAAAGTCGCTTGTTAGCGCCATAACTACGGATTCGACCAAACTTGTATAAGTCTTATCCTGGGAATAAAATCACTCATTACTCTTGAGTTAGAGAACTTTTCGTTTTACTAAATTTTATTCCCGGAAAAACTGTCTATCCGAGAGTAAATCGCAATACCGCCAAAATGCATCGAACAAACAAGTTATTCGAGATTAATAATTATAAAGGCGGCCGCTACATTACCAGCTGACAATCACAACTCGTGTGAATAACATTGACAGTTGACAACATTATAAACCGACAAAATTATGTAGACATAAAATCATGCGTTCCACTTTATAAACAATTTTATTTCTATTTTAGTTGGCTTCCACATGTGAATCATCATTCGTTCAACTCAGAAGTAACAATACCTAGTATTGGTTACTCTACTTTTGTGATGGGAAAACGCAAAAGAAGTTATTTGAGAGTAAGACCAATGAGTAAAATTATTTAAGGGTTAGTTACTCTGGTATAACATGGTATTTGGTCGAATCCACCCTCAGTTAGAACCTTGTGTAAGAAGTAATTAGGGACCTACACGCGACAGTTACATCACGTTGTCAAAGTCAATACAAAAACAAATTTGAATTTCCGTTAGCTTTTTACGTCGTTTGAACCGATTCAATTTTTTTACCGTAGCATAAACTAAAAACTCTGCACGTGTTTAAAATAGAATTGACAATTTTCTACAACAAAATTCGCGTAAAAAATAGCGGGCAAGCATATCGAATGTTCGACTTAAATGGTAGACTGCGCAAATAACTACCGGCTTAATGAATTGTAAATGAATTGATTATGATTGATTTGTGAAAACTTTGAGTCGGGGAAGTTAAATAATTTTATTTATTAATTAGTTTGGAGATACGATTTCTTATTTGTTATTAAGGATTAGATTTATAGGTGGGGTTCGTGGCTAAGTAAAAATTACGACACGGTTGGCGCAGTGGTGAACGATTGGTTGCTGCGCTGCGTGTCGCGGGTTTGAATCCCACATGGAACAAATATTTGTAAAACCTACAGACAGTTGTTCCTGGCTTGGCTGTGATACATAAAGAGAAATTAATAGTGTGGAGCAAGTTTAATACGTTGACTGCCGAGCCAAAAATGTTGATGGTAAAACCTTCACTAGCGTCAGTCACACGGTGTCCCACATGGCGTCCAACGTACCTTTTTTTAACCGACTTCAAAAAGGAGGAGGTTATCAATTCGAATGTTTATATTTAAATATATTTTTGAAGTTATACTTCTTTAGGCGCGTTATGAAAAAATGATGAGAGTGAAATTTTACGATGCGCGCGCACAGCGTCACACAAAATTCTCACGGGAGTAATTGTAAACAACGCCATCTCTGACGTACATGCTGAACTACTTACTGCCTTCGTTGCTATTTTGTGACTCGAAGAAGTATAACTTCTCACGCGCGTACATAAGTACACACTGAATTTTTTTTTTTATGTATGTTCGGGCATAACTCTGTCATATATAGACGGATTTGCAAAATTTTATCAAAATTGGTACAGCCCTTTTTGAGAAAATCATCAAATTCCCAAAAAAACTTACTTAGACGACGTTTTAGTTTCTTCAATCACTGGAGGACTTACAATCTCTTTTAAGTGTGTTGCCGTTTCTTAATGGATTTGGATGTTAAGGCAACACTAAAAAACAAAATATAAAAAGTTTTTTCAAAAAAACAACAGAACACACATTACTTTACTTTCGGAAGTCGGTGGCAATACAAAACAACAAACACGAAGCCACCGCCACCGACTTCCGAAAGTAAAGTAATGTGTGTTCTGTGCTAAAGTTATTTATCACTTTTTAGTTATTGAAGGCGGTTTTTTTTTTTTTTTAAATCTTTTAATAAAATAAAACAAAACAAAAAATAGCAATACATGTTTCTTTCTTATTTTTAAGATCTGTATTACTTACTTATGTTTCACAAAATAAATATACCTGATCTTTATCTTTATCTTCTATTTGTATTATATTATTATATTTAGCCTGTACTGTCCCACTGCACGGCAAAGGCCTGCCTCCATTCCCCCCATAGGTCTCGATTTTTCGCTAGTCTTGCCAATCCTTAATACTCTATCTAAAATAAATATCTGACAGAACGTATTCTTCAGTCGACCTTCTCCAACGCATTAACAGCTTACCATTGTGAGTGTCTTCCAAAGGAAAGATTTCCAATTCACGTTTCTAATTGGTAAAGCTTTATTCAGCTGTGCCCGGTAAAGGGAATAGTTAATTAAGAAATGTCCAAGTTTACTTCGGCGAATAAGAAGTTATTTTAGCTACTTTAATTTTAGCCTCTTATGCAAGAATTTGTGTGTTCGCAACCGGGTAATGTGACTTTTACAATTTCATATAGTACTTTCTAAGTTTATCTAGACAATCACTGATGTCGGTAAAGAAAGAAGGAAAATGCTTTCATTCGCCTGCCAGTACAAACACACAAAATTAACATAATAATAAAAGAAACGAAAATTGGTCATGTACGAGCGAGGCCAAAAGGCTCCTATCTCGGTAAAGGAAAATGTCATGAGGAAACCTGCATTTATAATTAACTAGCGTCCCGCAACAGCTTCGCACGAATGCATTTTTTTTTCGAAATTCCGTATATTTGATAGAAAGAAAAACCATTTATTCCCCATCCAGGACAAAACTACACAAAAATTCATACAAATATTATAAATGCGAAAGTAACTCTGTCTGTTACGCTTTCACGATGAAACGGCTGAACCGATTTTGATGAAATTTGGCATGAAGATAGCTTTAACCCCGGGCAAGGACATAGGCTGCTTTTTTTTCGCGACTTTGTCTGCATCCACGATAACCGACATTCACGCGGACGAAGTCGCGGGCAGAAGCTAGTAACATAATATAAAAAAGCGGTCAAGTGCGAGTCCGACTCGCCCATGAAGGGTTCCGTAGCAGCAAGTAACATAATATAAAAGTTTTTTTTTATATTTGAGTTGATTGAATCAAAGGTAAATTGCGGTTTACGATTTATGACGTATTAAAAAAGAACTACTTACTAGATCACGTTCAAACCAATTTTCGGTGGAAGTTTACATGGTAATGTACATCATATATAATATCTTGATGCGGTTCACAGAATACACCTACTTACCAAGTTTTAACAGTATAGTTCTTAAGTGGTTGTGACATACGGACGGACAGACAGACAGACAGACAGACATGACGAATCCATAAGGGTTCCGTTTTTTGCCATTTGGCTACGGAACCTTAAAAAGAACAAAAAAAAAGACAAAAAAAAGCACAAAAAAAAGAAAAAAAAAATTAAATAGCACTTCCTTGTCCTGGCATTACCTAACACAATTAAAAAAAGAATTATGTAATTTGGTGCAGTCATTCAGAAGTTGAGCGTGTACAGTCACGAGCAAAAACATGTAAACAGTTGGTCTCCTTCTAAATTGATTTTCTCTCTTGTATGCCACAAGAGCCAAATAGCGCCACCTATCATTTTATTTCTATAACTCCTAAATCAGATCAAGATTAAAAAATCTAAAACTGTACTTAACTAGTAAATTACCTGAAGTATTTCTCAAGTGACTATCCATTGTTTTGCATTTCATAAATTAAAAGAATCGTTGTTTAACGCTAAAAGTGGTCAATTTTGGAGGTAGGCAATGATTTTTTGAATTTATGAAATGTTAAAATAGTGTCGTAAGTTTAGTATAATTTGTTTGCAAGATAGTTTTAAGCTAAAATGTAGTGATTTGGTGGTAAACATTGTTAACTTATGTTTTATACAAATAAATAGGATTTGTACATTTATACACTTGAGGATTATTCCTATTGTTCTCAGCAAGCAAACTACAATGTACCGTAGCGTCCAAGAGAATGGTTAATCGGCTCACTTCTAACAGAATACTTGATTCAGTATCCACAACTCTATGGCTATATATCTTGCTGGGTACCATTCAAGTGTCAAACCTTGAGGTAGGTTAATTATTAAATGTCAAATTGTGTGTCAAATTGAATAGAATGGTCCACTATAGAGGTTTCAAAGGAGGTGCTAATTTCAGGACGGAATGAGACATTACATAACAATAGCAGTCCATTACCACACCCGCGACATTCCATATAACGAAACGATATCATTGCCTACACTAATACTAAAATAATAGACTGTACAGATACGTGCGTGAGTGTGCGTGTCTACGCGCCGCTCGAACAAAAACGCAGTTCCCAGAGCAGTCGCTCGACGCGGAGAGAGGTGAGGAACGGTTTCAGAGAGAGGCGGAGCGTGTCGCTACTGTACGGTAGTACTAATACTTATACTGTGGCATTATTGTCCCACTCATCATCATCATCATCATTTCAGCCAAAAGACGTCCACTGCTGGACATAGGCCTCCACCAAGTGGCGCCACGCCGACGACGACGACGACGTTGCGTTGGAAGGCCTCCCACTAGGTGGACCGATGACCTGGTAAAGGTTGCGGGGATCCGCTGGATGCGAGTCGCACGGGACCGGTCAATTGTCCCACTGTAGGACAAAAATCTCTTCTCTTATAGAGAAGACACGAGCAGTGAGGCATTGAAGACACGGTTGGCGCAGTAGTTAAGCGATTGACTGCTGTGCAGCGTGTTGCGGGTTCGAATCCCGCCCAGGGTAAACATTTGTGTGATGAGCACTTGTGTTTGCCTTGTGTCTGGTTGATGTTTATTTATATACGTATGTATTTAAATGCATTTGTGTATGTATATCAGCTGTCGGACACCCATAGTACAGGGTCTATCTAGTTTGAGGTCAGATGGCCGTGTGTGAAATGTCCCCACATATTATTATTACTATTGCTGTATACATAATAAGTGTAGTGCTGGTGTGTCATGCATAGGCTGCAAGGCATCGTGTTGAGTGGCAATCATGAATCTCATCTCTAGATGTAGGGAATGTTGTTAAGGGCGCGTATTCGATTTAGAGCAACTCAAAATCAAAATGATTGCTAGAACGGCGTTGCAGCATTGACACACACTAGTACAATACAATGGTCTGTTTATGTGCATCAGAAAAAAAAAAACGCACGACATAAGCACGAATCATTGAAATTGATCGGAAAACGACAGCGCGCGATGTTTTACAGTGCTTTTTAAAATAATTGTCTAAAATAAATGAGTTCTTATTACAGACTGAAAAATATCTGTACATTAAGCATAATCTTTATTTTCATAAAATAAATATATCAGTTATTATTTTATTCAAATATTGGTAAAAAAAAATTGTCAAAGTGAACCAATTTTGTACATTTTCAACATTGTTTTTTTAATACATAATATTAATAGTTTCGTAATTTTGGCTCTGTAGTAGACTTTAAGACTATCTTGTTGGAAATACGCATAAAACATACTGTTTTGGCATATTGTAATGGTTGTATTCGTCCTGGAAGTTAAGTCTGACGTCTATTTTCGTAAAACGCTATGAAAAGATTGTCTTCGCTTTAAAAAACCATAAATAAAAATTATACTTTTAATCTCCAGTTCCCTAAATCGAGACTTAATCTTTCTTAAAACTGTAATTGTCTTTAAATAATCTGTTCACATCTTTACGATATTGCTCTGGGCAAAACGCGAAAACATGATGATTTCGTCACGAATCGAATACACGCTAGAGGACTTGCCTAACAGCGTGCCACATTCCCAAGTAGTCTTGTAAATGTTTTGGTTAATCGGTAAATTCCAAGAAATTTTGTAGATAGAATAAAAGCACTAATCTATGATGTCATTTGTTAACAGCCAGTCTGCTATGGCTTACTTTACCTACATTGTTATCACACAACAAGAATAATGAAACCAGGTTTTTAACCGACTTCAAAAAGGAGGAGGTTAACAAATCGGATGTTTTTATTATGTTACTGTAAAAGTCCAGACAACGGTAAATCCTAAGATTTACCAGTAAAACCTAAGATTTACCAAAAGAACGGTAAAAGTCCGAACCGTTCTATGATCATTTTTTTTTTTTTTTTACTATTAAATAGGCTTGCGTTTGACCGCAATTCACCTGATCGTAAGTGATAATGCGGCCTAAGTTGGAACACGCTTGCCTAAGATGAACCGGTTCACTCGTGCCTTGAAGATACCCAGATTATACTTATCAGGGAACAGAGAGGCGGGCAGGGAATTCCACAGTCTATCAGTCAATCATCGTTTATTTCGAACTTTTACCACTATTTACTTAGCAAATCTTAGGATTTGCCTGTCCTGCTCCTGTGTCTTTTTCTTCAGTAAAGCTAATAATTTCTTCTTCAGTGAGTCACATAACAGATAAAATTACTTCACACAACATTAATTGTTGATCCATACCAGGTACCTAAGTCTGCAGTCCCACTCTTTCAAAATGCGCGCTAAACAGCAAACTAGCTTCAACTTAACGACTCCTTGACAATTCAAAATTGCTTGTAAATAGTTTCATTGAAATAAATGCTTTGACTTGCATAACTATGCTTCATTATTATACCTACATAGCTGCAGACGGTGTTGATATGCTTTATACAAGTATGTTTGAGTTCTAGCGGAGTGACGTTAGACCAAACTTTGTAAATTACTCGCCGCTCTGAAACTGTGGCTTCACTTGTTTATGTACATACCTAACATGTGCTTGAGTAGATGTTCACGACGAGACGAGCGCGATTAGAAAACGTGAGAAGTGTCAACAGGTCTACTGTATTGATGTAAGTAAGTCGGGAAATAGAGCGACAATTTCCCGATTTTTATGTCTTACCGAACCCGACACGACTGGCTCGTTGCCCAACACTAGGAATTTCTTCTGAATCGAGGTTCCGTTTACAAAGATATAAACACAGATACACAAACAAACGGACCCGGAACAAATACTTGTAGGCTATATAAATATTTCCTGCGAGCAGAAATCGAACCCGCGACAAGCGGCGCAGCAGCCAATTTTTTAGTCACTGCGACAACCTTGTCGTCATGTCATTTATTTATTTATTGATTATTAATTACCACGGTTACACACCAGTAACAGTAATTAACCCTGGAGTAGTCGCGTGGGCTACATAGGTAGCCCACTCATACAAAATCGAGAATTTCTCAGAATCGGTAAGCGTTAGGTTTCTGCGCCCCCAGGTACTTTCGAACGAATGTACGAGAGACACGCTAAGTGTAGTGCAAGCGTCAGTCGCAAGCGGTTGTGTCACAGGACTTCAGCGAAATGCACAGACTACAATTGTAGCCCGCGCGACCAATTACGTAAGTATTTTTATCATGTCAAACTTTTGTGTTTTTGTTAACTTTATGATAATTAACTTAAATTCGTTATTTAAACTTTATTTCTTAGTTACGGATTGATTTCAAATAAGTGACTTTTTATTTTTTTGCATAAAATTTGATAATAAACGAGGTGCACCGATTGAGGCATGGCTGAAGATGATGAACCGCCTCAGAAACGCGCGCGCATTGACACATACCGGAGTTGACAATACATTGTGGTCAAAAACGATTCCTCTGAATAGAGGATTCCTCTATGATTCACAGAAACCCAACCAACTGCCTCGGCAGCGACATCGAGTGATGTTGTGCGCTGTTGCCATGACTTTGGAAGAGCGCGCAGTAAAAGCACCAGAAAGATGTGCACCGCGTGTAACAAGTTCGTATGTGGGGATCATTCGAATATTATGTGTCTGTCTTGTGCGGAAAATAGAAGTCAGAAATTAGTTCCTAGTATTTTTTTAATTGTGATCTCAATTAGAGCGAATCCTGTGATTTTTGTGCCAATTTAGAGAGGTTTTTTATTTTTGTTGAATTTTTGTAACACAGAGGTTGTGATTAGGTTACGTTAATCATATTTAGTTAAGAAAACTGTACTGATTATATTTTCATACGTCTAATAAACCGTTTATGCTTATGAGTTTATTTATTTCAATTTGAAAATGGACTACGTAATGTAGCCCGTGCGACCACTCCCGTTACTTTTAAGTGCGCGACTACTGCAGGGTTAATTAATTTACTACAATTTCATCTGGTACAGCATTAATATACATTAATAAAAGATAAAAATAAAAGAAAATACATTTTGTTTGGTTGCAAATTATTAGGATGTCATGATCAGTGTAAACCGTTATTACCTTTAGCTATAAATCGGTAACACGTTAACTACATTAATTATCCGTTATTACCGGTCGGCTTCCAGTCCAACCGGATGCAGCTGAATACCAGTGCTTTACATGGAGCGACTGCCTATCGGACCTCCACAACCCAGTAACTGGTAACACGATACCCCTTGGCAAAACTGATTGTCAGACTTACTGGCTTCTGACTACCCATTGCGACTGCCGAAGATCTACGAATGACAGCCGGGACCAACGGCTTTAGGTACGTGCTTTCCGAGGCACGGAGGGAACTCGGTATGAATTGGATGGTCACCCATTCATAGACCAACCGCGGCTAGCGTAGCTTAACCTTTGACCGATCGATCTGTGCGGTTTTTTACTTAGCCACGAGCTCCTCATCAAACCAAATATATTACTACCTGCATGCGTATAATTACGTACTTATATTAAGGGCGGGTTTCTTCAACTATACTTTACTGACGGGTAATAGTAAAAAATGGCGCTAACTATCATCGCTAATTATCATCATGACCGTTCATTTCATACCTTGACCCTTCCGTGGCTCGGAAAGCACGTAAAACCATTTAATTTTTTCTTATTAATTTTTTTTAAATCGTTGCCCTACTATTTATTTTATTTAGGAATTACTCCTGTGTCGTGGGTGCGTTTACAAACATATAAACTCACATACACAAACCCGGAACAACTATCTGTAGGCCATACAAATATTTGTTCCGCGCGGGAATCGAACCCGCGACACGCAGCGCAGCAGTCGATCGCTTAACCACTGCGCTAACCGTGTCGTCAAATTGGTCCCAGCTGTCATTCGTAGATCTTTGCCAGTCGTTATGGGTAGTCAGAAGCCGACATATTGACAACCAGTCTTATCAAGAGTTATCGTGTTACCCAGTAATTGGGTTGTAGAGGTCAGATAGGCAGTCGCTCCATGTAGGTAAGACACTGGTATTCAGGTGCATCTGGTTAGCCTAGAAGCCGACCCCAACATAGTTAGAAGAAAGCTAGGAAAATAGATTATATTGTACCTACTCGTAAAACCGAGCCATGTCAAATATGTAGAAGGCATTATTTACATAAATTGACAACATTTCAAAATTGACACGACCTTAAAACAAATATACCATTTCTTTATTTTCGTATCCTGAGTCCAAATATATATTTTTTATATTTTTTTATTTCTTCATTTCTGAGAAAATAAGTAAAATCAAAAAACATGTGATGACGTCGTCACATGTACGGTGGAATGAGGTAGTTTACCTTTGCTTAAGCATTTCAATGGTTTTATATGAAAACATTAACATCAAATAAGACACACGTCAATGTCACATATATGAAGTCTAATAATAATGATACTAGTTTTTTGACGGGTCATGTCACTGTAAAAAAACTTGAGAGGTGTCAAGGGACACCCGGATGGAACGAAGTTCCTTTCGATTAATTAATGAAGGAATTGTAATACAATTTTATTTTTTTAAGTTATAATAATATTTTTATTATTATTAACAAATATAATATAATATAATAAATATAATATGTGGGGACATTTCACACACGGCCATCTGACCCCAAACTAGGGAGACCCTGTACTATGGGTGTCAGACAGCTGATATACATACACAAATACATTTTTTTTTTGTAAATACATACATATATAGATAAACAACACCCAGACACAAAGCAAACACAAGTGCTCATCGCACCAATGTTTACCCTGGGCGGGAATCGAACCCGCAACACGCTGCGCAGCAGTCGATCGCTCAGCCACTGCGCTAACCGTGTCGTCAAAAATATAATGTAATTAAAAGACAATTTAATTAAACGTGCCCGTTTATGTATCGAGCGAAATGGACTCCATATTGAGCAGTTGCTTCGATACAGGGAAGTGTAAATTTTATACCTAATAGGTAAGTTTTTTAATTAAGCCAAAGTTGATTAAAACTGTGTTTGTGAATAGCTCTAATTTATTTAAATAGGTTACCTATAGCACCTATAGGTACCTACGCCTGCCTGCCTTTCTTTTTCTAGCAAAAGAGTACCTACTCACTTACCTACTTACAACTACAAATAATTCGCCAATGATAAAAGTAAGTACCACTACCTACCTAGGTACCCACCTAAGCTCCCACTGGCTTAATTTAAACCAAAACATTTTAATCAAATAAAAATTAAAAATTTAAAAAACCCCCAACGCAAAACATAAAAGCAATTATTTAAAAAGTAAAAAATAATATCTTTGGTTGAGCCATCAAATGTTTGTTCGTTGAAATGGCGCTATAATGTCGCGGCGGGGTACCGCGTAAGTCAAATCTCATTGCAAATCCATGAGTTCGCTATTTTACCTATTTAGCTATTGCTGACTTAGCGGTACCCCGCCGCGACATTATAGCGCCATTTCAACGAACAAACATTTGATGGCTCAACCAAAGATATTATTTTTTACTTTTTAAATAATTGCTTTTATGTTTTGCGTTGGGGGTTTTTTAAATTTTTAATTTAATTTTTATTTGAAAGTTTTTAAATGTAAATTAGTCTGGTTTTGAGAAGTTGTAGATACGTCTAAAGTTGTATTTCGTCACATGGATCTTTTTTGATATTAAAGATATCACCCTGAGAATGCGTTTGGTATATATAATTCAATTTTGGAAAAAGTGTGGATTGGATTCTTTTTGCGTAACTACGTCCAATTGGCACAACCGTACTCTGGCACAATCGTACCCAGTCTACCCTATGTTTAAACAGCCGGGAACCTTAGAGTTTATAAAATTAATTTACAAGTTTTTAGTTTTCACTTCGTTAGTTAATTAATATTCCTCATTCCCTTTCAATACAGCATGCATTATTCTACTAGTCAAGCCCTTTCATTTGATATGCATATTGAGGGAGTCATGAAAAAAAAAATGTAATTCGCCATTTTGTGATGCCGGTCATCTTGGCTTTGAAATTTATCATAGTATAAAGTATTCTACTAGTGAAGCCCTTTCATTTGATACCCATATTGATGGAGTTGTGAAAAAATATGTGATTAGCTATTTTGTAGCGGCGGCCATCTTGGACCGATTTTCATCAAACATAGCTAAGAACACTCCCGACGAATTCACCTTTCAAATAAAAAAAACAAAAACAAAATCGGTTCATCCGTTCGGGAGCTACGATGCCACAGACAGACACACACACACACACACACACAGACACGTCAAACTTATAACACCCCGTCGTTTTTACGTCGGGGGTTAAAAAAAAATATTATTGTCGCTAGTAAAACCTAGAGAAAAGTACTCTGTGACCTAGAGCGATAAGGTGCAATGGTTACCTACTGACGACCGCGACCGATAGAAAGCTCATGATTACCAAACCCAAACTTTCAATAGGTACCTACTAAACAAAATATAGAAGTAGGTACAGTAACTACCTACCTACCTAAGCTACGTATTCTAGACTTAAAATTTACACTCGTTTTCACAATCCACACAGTCTCACAGTGAAAGGTGGACTTATCTCGTAGGTCTTACTCGGACTCATCGGAATTATCACGCAATAATAATTCCGATGTCATTGAGGTAGGTCAGAATCAGAATCAGAATCATTGAGGTAGGTACCGCCACTATTTGAGCGAATAAACTTAGGTACTAAACATATCGCCGTAGGTACCTAGTTCAAAGAGTTCGCCGCGCCGCCTTTAAATACATAAACATATTCTACGAAAAGCGAATTCGGACTTTATTTTGTAAACGTAAACGGTTAAAAATTGAAATTTTACCAAACTAGGTATGATAAAATTATTCTGAGAAACGTATAGGCTGGTGCCCGACCGGACAATAGGAGCTATGTGCAACCGAATTTCACGGTTAATGTGTAAAAATAAGGTTTTAATTCGCTCCAATATTTTCATAGAAAAGCCGCCATTCAACTAATAATGAACTCTATTTGACAGTTCCAACGATTCAATTTTTCTGTTCGAATTGTCTGCGTTTGTGAAGTAATAAAAATAGCAAAAAGGTGTCGTGACAACTTTTCGTAAGAATTTTTTCCGTCTAGCCCCCTTTCACAACGCGCGATAAGGAACTTCGTTCCAACAAAGGATAAAACGCTATTCCACCGTAAGTATGACGTCATTTGGCGCTTACGTCTTTTTAGAATACACCTAATTTCAAACTTAAAATTACGAATGAAAAGTACATAATTTCGAAAAACGGAAAAATACGGGTGCCTTAGATTTGTATTTATTTTTATAAAACGTAATAATACAAGTAGGTTAAAAATATGAAATGTTGTCAATTACGCATGTTATTCACTTCTAAATATCTTCCACGTAAAATAGGTTATTGGTTTGAACGTGAATATAGCTGAATGTTTCCGATGAGCCTTGAAACTTTGTAAGTGACGTATTGACAGACCTTGTTGTTACTCGGAAGCTACAAAAATAACTCTGAATGCCTGTGTGCATACAAATTAAAAACACGACCGGTTTTTAATTTGTTTTCTAAAAACAAATATGATGGATGACTATCGAAGTTACGTGGCATACAAATTGGGTCTGGATTGCATTCGGGTACGTGGAAAAGTAGAATTGCAAAAACCATGATGGATTTTTCCTTTCGTTTTTTCATATAGGTACGGTGTGCGATTGATATGAAACAGCATTCTACTTTTTTATTTATTTTATTCGGGGAAACTTAACGCTAGTGAAAAATAGTGCTCATGAAAAATACAAAAAAATAAATTAGAAAAATAAAAAACCCGACTGCGTAAAGAGTGAACTTTAAGGAAGTAAATACTGAAAAGAAATAAACAAGTCCGGTAGTCTAGAATTATGTTTAGTAATGTTGAATAACTATACCATTGAAATAATAAAAACCGAGCCAATAGCGATTTGATTAGTCGGGACCCATTAAAATCTAGACCCGCTCAAATCTTCCCTATAATGGGTCCCGACTGTTCAAATCGCTATTTACGCAGTCGGGTTTTTAATTTTTCTAATTTATTTTTTTATTTGATACTTTTCAGTTATGAATACCTATGTATTACTATGATTATTATTTATTTTTCAATGACGTCAAAAGCGACAATCGCTTCGGTGGTCTCTGCTATGGCGCGACAATTTAAAAATATAAAATATGGGACCGAACATGAACTGCATGGGTAAGTATGGCAACGACGGAACCCTACATTGCGCGTAGCCCAGCACGCACCTGGCTGGTTTTTTTGTATTGTTATTATATTACTAAGGCATTTTAATACCTTTTTGGAATCCTTAAAATGAGCTCTTTATTTTGATACCCACATTGCAGATATCGAATAAAAAAAGTTTTATTACGTGATTTTTATTTTTATTTTTTAATTATTATTGTGATGATATACATTTTTTGAATCCTTAAAATAAGCCCTTGAGTTTGATACCCATATTATAGCTTGAGACAAAAATCTTTTTTTTTAAGCTTCGAACAATGGCATTTTCCAGCTGCCACGTTTATTTATTTTTTTCGTCACGTATCTAAGAACACTTGGACTATTGAGACGAATCTAACGATATCCTAACGAAATATATCCGTTCAGTAGTTTGGAAGATATCAGGAAATAAAGAATATTTTATTTTATTTTACCGGCGCGAAAAACATAACCCTTTCCTTGCAGTCGGGGTAAAAATTGGACGCCATTTATATGTTTCCATTGATATAATACTAAACTAAAACAAGAAAGAAATGTCGGTACCTACTAAGTACGCAAACATTTAAATTTAAACAAGTAAGATTCATCATAACACTATCGCTTCGTCAGTTATACATAGAAGTTGGTTAAAGATGTACATATCAGTAAATCTGTTCTAAGGCACGATATCGTTAATTTTAAACTTTAAAAAATCTGCTTATAAGTATTATCAAAAAGGACTCTAGAAGTTTTATAAAAAGTGATTGCAAGAAAAATATTAAATGCATCTGGATTTGGTGATAGCCTGCCGAAAATTGGAAGACATTAAAACACAACTGACTTACTACACGTCCCGTATTACTAGGTACTAAGCCTAAGGCACATAACTCACAAACGAACAAACAAACAAACGTGTGTATGTTACAATCGAGCCTTTATTGACCGAGCCTCCCTTGTGCAAGCACATTACGACCCGCTGTTTGATTTCTATTCACTCTTGAAACTATTGGACTTGAAACTTCCCTGTTTTGGGTTAGTCGTGTGTAGTTGTTTTACCTGTTATTTGGGTAAAGATAAGTTCTTTTGACTCTTTGCCAATGGCGAAGGGTCGGTTTTTATCAGTGGGAAAGCCGAAGAAAAATTTTCTTAATTCTATAAGGTTTTTTTGTTGTTGGTGTTTTTAAAATGGCTAAAGTGTGACTGTGACTTGAAGCATTTGCATACAGATTGCAAAATTCAAAAGCAATTTTCTCGTGAAATAACTGTTTCTACTTACAGATAAACCCTATTTTATAGTAGTTTTGGTTTAAAAATACCCTATTCGTAACCCCATAACATTTCAATCAATAGTTTAGGAGAAAATCAGTTTAGAATGAGACCAACTGTTTACATGTTATTGCTCGTGGCTGTACACTACTGACTGCTATTTATCAATAGCTGTTATTCAGAATTTCTAAATGGAAGCCAGTGGCAACATAGTTGTATGGAGTCCTCACCACTGCTCTTTGCATGGAGTCTGTGGAGTACAAAAGAGAAGACGTTCTGCCTATCGTTTACAGTTTAAATGAATTCCTCTCTGCGCCAGCCATGGTTATCATGTAAACTCGTGAGTAACAAACTTACGAGGCGTGACAGCAACTAACTCTAAGTTAAGTTTTTGGCGCAAATGGGCCTTATTTTAATCTTCAAGATCCAAGAGGAAGATAAAAAAGGTGTAAATTATGTTTTGCCCATTGTCCACAAACACCTATTTAAATGAGTTGATAGCGGCTACTGATAAGGGATCATGGAGATGGTTATTACAATATAGCTAGCCATTATCATAGTGAACAATATTTAACAAAAGATTTCAAGTATTTGAAGTGCCTAAGTGAGTGTTGGGATTGGTCGGGTTACGTCAGCCGCATGCACAGTGACCACAGGGCAAGTCTTTGACCCAGAAAGAGGTGGCGAGATGACGGAAACGCGCACTACTAAGGCTGGTTCGTAGAAGTGCAAGAAAAGAATTCCTAGAAAGATTTATATAGGTTTTGGGTTTGGGGTTTAGGTTTGGTTTTGGTGTTGGTTTGTATAGGTTTTTTTTAACAATATATTTATATAGGTAGGTATATATTTTATTAGTTATATACTTTTGTTTAAGTACTTTACCTTTTTTGTTATATTTTTTATATGCACCTGCCGGGTTATCTCTTCACCAACCTGGGTTGACTGGTAGAGAATGCCTAAGGCATAAGTCCGCCTTTGTACCTTTGTGCATGAAGTGTAAATAAATAAATAAAGATTTGGAAGAGGCGTTCGGTGAAGGTGAATAAAAAACGAATTAGAAACAAAAGGAGTAGCATTCACTTTTCTGCTAAAATTCCAAGTGACAAAATTTGGGTAAGACTCAAATCACTACGGAAACTGTTGTCAGTGATGAGGATGCAGTGGGATAAACCCCTGAGACGTAATCTCCATATTTCCTTTTGTTTACCTTTTTGTCATGTTTAGTGGTTTTGTCGTGGATGAGGCAGCAAGCAAAAGGTCGTAACTAGTTTAGTGTGCTGTAAGATTCTTTATCAGAATGGTTCCGAGTCAGTTGTGCATAAGTTAAACTATTTGAGGCTATTTCTATATTTTTCTGTCAAGTAAAAAAAAGAAAAGGACGGATAGGTAAGAGCTGGCAATTTTAGTTGATTGTAAATCTCAAATCTCAGATCTATTTCAAAGCGAAATTGATTTGATATCTTTACTTTAGTTCTTATTCGTCACCGTCCTTAATAGGTCCGATATTAAAATACTCTAATTTAAGTTTATAAAGCGAATCGGTGCCAACACATTGACAACAAAACTGAAGGTAAATTACAAACTCTGTGACAATAGTTATTTGTTATACAAGAGTGCAAAGTTGCTTTTTAACCGCGTGTTCAATTTTGATGACCGAGCAAGCGAAGGATTCTAAAATTGAATCACGAGCGCAGCGAGTGATTCAAAATTAGAATCCTGAGCGTTAGCGAGGGAATCAAAAGAGCACGAGGTGAAAAATCTTTGCACTCGAGTGCAACACGTAACTTTTCATTCCACCTCAGCGAGGAAATGACTAAATGCAAAAAAAAAACGTTTACAAAGTCTGAGTTTTTAACAAATTAAAAAAAAGTTGTATGATATATTCGGCACCATAGAGGTAGCAGTAAATAGGTTTAATGTTTTTTTTTAATTCACAAACTTAGTGCACACGATGTTCTAAATTCAATTTACTTTATCCTCTAGAGAATAAAAACGGCTTTTCCACTCAGATATTGAAGATAAATTTACTTTATCCTCTAGAGCATAAAAACGGCTTTTCCACTCAGATATTGAAGATTAAAAATACTCTTTCCGAGATGGTGGAATGAAAAAATCTTTGCACTCGAGTGCAACACGTAACTTTTCATTCCACCTCAGCGAGGAAATGACTAAATGCAAAAAAAAAACGTTTACAAAGTCTGAGTTTTTAACAAATTAAAAAAAAGTTGTATGATATATTCGGCACCATAGAGGTAGCAGTAAATAGGTTTAATGTTTTTTTTTAATTCACAACCTTAGTGCACACGATGTTCTAAATTCAATTTACTTTATCCTCTAGAGAATAAAAACGGCTTTTCCACTCAGATATTGAAGATAAATTTACTTTATCCTCTAGAGAATAAAAACGGCTTTTCCACTCAGATATTGAAGATTAAAAATACTCTTTCCGAGATGGTGGGATGAAAAAATATTTACAATATTTATTTAAACCTTTGTTTTTAATTGATTGGTTTCTTACTTCGTGGTTTGTCTGGCCCGTATTCGAAACGCTGTGGTTTCATGCTATTTATTAAATAATACATAAGAGTATGCGGGGTACAGTTCATGAATATGGGTTACGGTAATGTAATTATTTATTGGTATTGTTTGTAGCAATCATTTTAATTAAAGAGCTTATGAAATGGGTTGGTTTACATTATCTCTACGTTAAATAAGTATTGATTACGAATGTGTTTTTAAATGAAACTGGGAATACACAGACAAACCTTACACCCGAAATATTCACTTTTAAACTTTCAGATTTCTTCTTTTTTATATTTCAGGTAATATTAGACGTTATCTACATCTACACTAATAATATTATAAAGAGGCAAGATTTGTATTTTTGTATGTTTGTAACCAATAAACTCAAAATATACTGATCCGATTGAAAAAATTCTTTTACCATTAGAATGCTACGTTATCCCTGAGTAACACAGGGTATATTTATCAATTGAAAAAAATAGGGATTCTAAGAAAATTCACGCGATTGCAGTCACGGGCAAAGTGCTAGTTCTATAATCTGAACATACTATTTATTTTTATATTTAAATACTCAATCGAATCGTTTTGTGAGTAACCAGACACAGTTGTCACATACCTACACACATCAAAAAAAGTTTGCGATCACTTTTAAAAATCGAAATCTTTTTTGTTACGGTAGATTATATTATGATTTCTTTTTGTTTTCAGATACTTTATTTAAAAATATAGATTTAAAATAGAAAACAACAAAACAGTTCAATTGTTTTTCATATAAAAAGGCTTTCAGTCCTAGCTTACGCTCATTAAGAAATCTGATTTAGTCAATTTTAACGGATTCAAAATACTTTTTCGCGGAAAATTATTGTGATTGAAAAAATACCAAGAGGATTACCAGAAGTTTTACGAGCAAGAATAGTAACTTTGTGGGAAGAAAGATACACCACGAGAGAAATAGCACGCAGAGTTGCTATATCCCAATCCTGGGTCGTGACCACGTTGCAGAGGTACCACTGGATGGATAGTTTAGCTGACCGACCGCGCAGTGGTCGCCCAGCTGTTTTGATTGCTGTCCAAAAGCGCTATATTAGATTGCTGGCAGCCCGTGACCCAACAATCAACGCTACTAAAATAAAAGCAGAAGTTCGGGCCGCCTCTGGGCTTGAAGTTAGCACTCAGTCCATTCGGAATTGCTTGTACCAGGCTGGATTACGAGCAAGGAGGTCTTGGCGAGCTCCTCTGAATTCCCGGCAACGTCAACGACGGAGATTGCAGTGGGCTAGGCTTCGGCAAAATGAAGAAGAAAACATTTAGCAAAACAGTAATTATTCAGATAACCGACGTGTCCGTGTCTGGAGAAGACCAGGAGACCGTGAAAGGCAAAGAACTGCCACTGGAACAGAACAGCAAGGCGGGAAGTCGGTGTCCTTTTGGGGTGGTATTATGATTGGAGCTAGAACGCCTTTGATCCCGCATCGAGGCTTCATGACAGCAGACATGTATAGAGCAGTTGCTATTGATGGAATTGTCAGACCATTCCGAGTAAACCATGGGCACCAATTTGTACTCGTCGATGATAATGCGCCCGCCCATCGAGCTCAACGAGTCAATGCTGCTCTCCGAGAATACGACATCACAAGGTTAGACTGGCCTGCCGGCTCGCCTGATTTAAGCCCAATAGAGCACGCGTGGGATGCTCTTAAGCGAGGTGTTTGGAACCGTCAGCCACGTCCCCAGACAGTGCCAGCTCAGGGAAGCCGCTATTTAAGAATGGGACAGGTTACCCCAAGAAATGCTGGATAACTTGATTCTCAGCATGCTCAGGAGGATTTTCGCATGTGTTCGAGCCAGGGGAGAAGTTATATTATATTGAATTATAATATAATAACAATTTATTAATAAAAATAATTACCTTTTATTAATAAATTGTTGTTTTAGTTTGGTTAAACAGTCTTTTTCTTTCTATCAATTTTATTATTAATTAATTGCTCATTTTTTTTTATAAAAATAAAAAATATTTTTTAATTTCAAACAGGGTATTTCTATTTAAAGAAAACACACAACAAAGATTTTTTCTTAATAAAGTTCAATTAAAAAATTATATCAGCTTATGCTAGTGATCACAAACTTTTTTGATGTGTGTATCTTATACCTAAAAGACACAGACTCGGAATAACGTATTGCTATCATATACCTAAGCATTTTTGGTTCACTACCGAAAATGAAAGAAATACATTTAAATCTTGTTAATTAGTAAGTTAAATAACAGAGGGCGTTCCTTTAAACTTATTGATCTACACCATTAAAAGATTTAAAAATATATATATCAGAGTAAAAAAAAATAAGTATTAAAAATAACAAAAATATACTGAGTGTTCTTTTTACGAAGACTTTTTTAATTTTGATGGGAATATTATTTTAGTATCTATGATCGTCTTTCGTTAATTAACATACTGTTTAATAAAAATATTTTTAAACAAGTACTTGAATGATACTCCGACATATCAATTTTGCATTATATTTAAATTTAAATTGCATTATTTTTAACTGGCATACGTAAAATTTAAATTATATTTTTTACTTTATTAGTACCTATAAATGTTGTACATAAACTTACAGAATATCCTCTTTTTCTGTTGTGAATGTACCTAATATTTTTTCAAACGCATTTGCTTAAATTGAAGATCGTGTAATGTTTTATATTCTGACATTTAATTGATTATGGTTATAGTGATGTAGTAAAAACATTTTCATAATATTGTTTATACAGTCAAGCGCATGTAATAAGTATCTGCCGAGCCCTTTCTCAATATGTTGGGTCGGCTCCGAATCTAACTGGAAGCAGCCGAATACCAGTGTTTTGCATGGAGCCTATCTGTCTGATCCACAACATCCAAACGACGATAGTCGATAATAAGTATAAAACAAATACATAACTTTGACTATCGCACTCAAACATCATATACCAAAGGCACGTGCCCATCGCACAACTATGTAAACTACACAAATGATAGAGGTTAGCGCTGATTGAAATCTTATATGGCATCGGGGATACGCCGTAATTGGATCGGATAGATAGACACTCACACGCAACGGGTAAATGTGTTGTCCCATTGCTGGTTTTAACTACATTAAAACTATCAAGCCACGCCAGCCATGTCAGCCAACCATGTTTAATTCGAGTCGGCAGTTCGGATTTAGGCCTAAAATGTCAACAGACAATGCTGTACACCATTTGACTGACTATCTGGCACAAGAACTTGATAATGGTAACCACACAATAGGCATTTTCCTGGACCTCGCTAAAGTTTTTGATACGATTTCTATTCCTATTCTGTTGCGCAAGCTTGAAGCCATAGGCATTAGAGGCACCCAGCTGAATCTTTTTAAGAGCTATCTAGAAGACCGTACCCAATGTGTAAAGATTGGTAATGTTCTCAGCGTTGATAAAAAAAACACGTCCTTCGGAGTACATCAAGGAAGTATTTTAACATCTACACTATTTTTGATATAAGTACATAAACGATCTTTGTAATCTAAAATTTGATCACGGCTTAATTGTTTCTTATGCTGACGACACTGCTCTTCTATTTTCTACTGACTCAGAACAAAATGTCTACATAATAAATGGCTTTAAAACAATTCATTAACATTAAATGCAGACAAGACAAATTACATTAAGTTTGCAATGCGCAAGCAAACATCAACTGTCACTAACTCAACATTATATGCTCATTATTGCACAATTCCCGCAAAAAACCAATGTGTTTGTCCTAACATTAAAATGGCAAATACAACAAAATACCTTGGCGTTATATTAGATGAAACACTTTCATTCAAACAACATATAGAAGCTTTAAAAAATAGAATGCGTAAGTTGATATTTGTTTTTAAAAAGTTACGCTATATTGCTGACCCGAAAATAATTAGACCAATTTACTTTGCTCTTTGTCAATCAATATTAACTTACTGTATTACGACATGGGGTGGAGCGGGTAAAACCAGGTTACTAACCATCGAGAGAACTCAGAGGGCAATCCTCAAAGTTTCTACTTGCCGGCCTTTCCTTTTTCCTACCTTTTTTCCTATACAAATATTGTGAAGTACTAACAGTTCGACAGCTATTTATAATGGGCATTGTATTAAAACAACACATAGCTTTATCTTACAGCACTCAAAATACTAGTAAAAGACGTAAAGATATAGTCTGTCCACAAAAACCAACAAAACATGCGTTTATATCCAAATTTTACCTGTTCCTCGGTCCTCTCCTTTATAATAGACTAAACGCGAAAGCAAACATCTATTCCGTGAACTACACAAATTGTAAGCTAATTCTCAAGGATGCTCTCCAAAATGTCCTATGAAGATACAGGGAATTTACTAATTGTGATGAAGTAAATATTACTAACATTTAGTTTATATTGTATTTAATATAGAAATATTAGTTTCTACATTAGTTAAGCTACTCAGCTATTTGTCTACTGTACATTTTTCTTTTTGTTTGATTTTGTGATTATTTATTAATTTTATAAAATTACTTTAGCTCTTCTCGCCTGAAACACAGGATTACCTAGTTCAGGCACGGAAATCTTAGTATTATAATTTACATTTAAGAAATTGTACTTGTTATGCCTTGTAATTTTTGAATAAATATTATTATTATTAAAAAAAAAAATCGCCCCGAAGGACCGATGTAAAATGACAATAAAATTATTGTGTTATGAAAAGCCAGCAAAACAAGAAATCATTAATTCATTCATACAAGATAATAAAAGGAAGAAACAGTTTATTTTTGCTGCTAAATCATGTAACGACTCCTTGTGAAAAAGTTGCGCGTCAATTTCGGGATTCCATCCTGTATTTGTCACTATGTGTATAAAAAACCGGTAAAATGCGAGTCGACCTCGCTCACCGAGGGTTCCGTACAAATTTGTAGGTACATAATACATATCCATACTTCCGTACTAATATTATAAATGAGAAAGTAACTCTGTCTGTTACGCTTCCACAATGAAATTTGGTATGAAAATAGCTTAAACCCTGGGAAGCACATAGGGTGCTTTTTAATCCGGGACTTCGTCTGCATCTGCGATAACCGACATTCACACGGACCAAATCGCGGACAAAAGCTCATTATAAATAAAGAATATATTTTTAATGATTTGATTACAATTTTTTCAGTTTTCCCTGTATTTAAGACAATACGTTACTTGCCGAATTCCATAGTTATAAGCCAACGGAAGTACCCTATAAATTTTGATTCCGTTGAGATTGTCGAAATGTACGTTTCTTGCGACATATACGGCCGTATCTTTTTTCATGTTAACTTAGAAGTTAGCTTCAAGGGACCGTGAACTTAAAGTATATGGTTTTAATTTCAACTCGATACCTTTACGCGTTCCCGAGATAAAGGGTCTTGACAGACAGACGGACAGACAGACAGACAGACAGACGGACAACAAAGTGATCCTATAAAGGTTCCATTTTTTCCTTTTGAGGTACGGAACCCTAAAAAAAACAATTGCCGCATGTTTGAAAATCATTACTTGTAAACGGCTCGACTGATTTGCTTGAATGAATGAATGATATATTTATTTGCAAGAATATAGGTAGGTAATATAGGTTCTTAAGTTAGGATAGTTTCACTATATTCGGCATTTCAGCCGTACAAATGTTTAGATTTTACATCTTGGTTTATAGCATGCATGATATAAGTATGTAACATTTAGTAATTAGCAATAGGAACTTAACATAAAAATACTAATAATAATGTTATATTTTAAATTTATTTTACAATTCAATTAATAAAATTAAATACGAACGTACGTACGTTTTTGTTGTGTTCGTAATTGTATGAACGACATTTTTTTTTTTGAAAATTCACCGTTAAGGTCTAAAATTTTAATGCCATTTATGTATGAAAAGCGAAATAAAGAAAATGTGATGGTTAGTTTAAATGTCACCCATGCGGAACCGGGTCAGGGTCCTACTTTTCAATATACCTATATAGTTAGACGTTTGATTGTGTTACGATTGTTATTGTTTTTAGTGTTTATGTAATTTAGGATTGATAATATTGTTCTTATTAGTTTAGTTTTTAATTTATATTTAGACCACGCTATCGCATTGGGTGAATACATGTAGATTGTAAGGGAGAAGTTTAATAATAAATAAATGATAATAATATATAATTGCACAATAGTACATTATGATACGAGTGTGTAATGTTGGTGATTACCGCTGAGGCGCCATTGAGACCCGAGCCGTTAGGTGAGGGTCTTAAGAGAGCCGAGGCCGGTAATCATCAATACACACGTGTATCATACGACTTTTTTCAACACACTTGTGAAGAAAATAATAATACTAAAAAAATATTATCAACAGTGAAAACGAGTTGTGAAATTTTTTTCGCAATGGCGGGAAAAATTAATCAGTTTTCCTATGCGCGCGCATCAAATAATGGCGATCGGCCATAGACTAAAAGATCATTCTTTTAGTCTTTTCGCGGATAGCGTTCTAGCCACGTACAAAATGGGGAATTCTAAGTTCTTTTATTACAGAGAAAAGAAAAGTTATATTTGAGTGAAAGTTTTATTTATTAAAAACGTACAAGTTGAAATTATCTATTTAAATACGAAGTTGCATGAAATGAGCAAGCATGGGTACATTAATTTATTTGTACTATTGAACACGATCTTTTTTGTATCGAAACTTTTTTAAGCAACAACTTTTTTAACAAAGCAACTCAACCAATAAAATAAAAAAAACCCTATAACTCACTTGTGAATAATAGCAATGAAAAAGTCACAGTTTGATTACAGGTGTCATTATGTGCCTAATTGCGGTGAAATTAGAGCCATTTTATGAGCAAGTGTGTTGAAAAGATATTTATACACAGTGCGCGCATATTTAAGTCAGAATATTGCTGGGAAGATGAATGAAAGGAACGTGTTAATGAATGTTGCCATTAGTATTTAGCGTGTCATTGAGCCGCATTGGAACAATGCCTTAACGTTCGGGCATTTCAAGTAATAATAATAATAATTTGTGTATTAAAATAACGTTAACAAAAGTGTACATTTAGTCAGCAGGGAAAATATTTTCCATACAAAAATACATAGTAGGTATCTAAAAATAAAGTAAAACTAAAATATTTATATAACTGGAGCAAGTTATGATGGATCAGAATTACAATGTTAGGTAGCGACCCGCCCGATCTAGGTTAATTCAAACCTGTGTTTCAGCACAAGTGTATATTAAGGCAAGTGTACACTTCTTGATTATTATGAGGTGATCATGTTTTTAATATTATGCATACTGCGAGTTCAATACTTACGATAAAGTGGGCTTTCATTCAAGGACTCCAGTAACTTATATGTTTATGTTTTACGTTACTTCAGAACAGATACGTCTTTTTTAACCGACTTCAAAAAGGAGGAGGTTATCAATTGGAATGTTTGTATTTTTTTTTTAATGTATGTTCGGGCGTAACTCTGTCATATATAGACGGATTTGCAAATTTTTGTTCGAAAGGGGTTTATTCCGAAATGGTCCCATATAAATTTTACCAAAATTGATTTAGCCCTTTTTGAGAAAATCAACAAATTCCCAAAAAAAATACTTAGACGACGTATTAGTTTCTTCAATCTTTGGAGGATTTACAATCTCTTTTAAGTGTGTCGCCGTTTCTTAATGGATTTGGATGTTAAGGCAACACTAAAAAGCGAAAAATAAAAAGTTTTTTCAAAAAAAAAGAAAACCGCCGTAATACGAAACAACAAACTCAAAGCCACCGCCACCGACTTCCGAAAGTAAAGTAATGTGTGTTCTGTGCTAAAGTTTTTTATCACTTTTTAGTTTTTGAAGGCGGTTTTCTTTTTTTTGAAAAATCTTTTTATATTGAGACTAGCTTTTGCGAACGACTTTGCCTGCGGGATTTTTCTTACAAATCCTTATTTGTTTTGTTATTAACATAATTTATAGTCTATAGCACACAGGTATACTGGAGCGTCCACGGATGTCCCGGGTTAGTGGCAAAGTAAGAGTGTATTGGCAACACACTCTTACTTAAGTTCTTGGCGTATGTGCATGAGCCTTTGGTATCTATCAAAGGCCCACATATGCCGAAATTGTAATTATCTAGATAATTAGATATTATTAATTAAGATGTTTTTATACACCAGTAAGTCGCATAGAAACTTCAAAGTAGGTACTGTTTTTACTCGTAAAAGTAGAGTTATAATTGCTTACAACATGAATTAAATGAAAACTTCCCAGGTTGTGCACATACACGGGTTGATAAGTATTCCCGTTTCATTAAGGTCATTGCAAATATTGTACACAACCAAAATCCTTGCTACCGAGAACCATCTAGCAGTAAAGCTAACGGATATTCGCACGTAAAGCCTAATAAAGCCTAGCAGTGTTCCAATTTGCAGTGAACAATATAATCGAGGCGCGGTTCTGAGAACATTTCCGCTTATAACAGAGCTGCTAATTAAATTCAATATATAGCTTAAGGGGAAAGCGCAAATGTCAAAACTTAAGATTTTTGGAGTTTCTCAGTTTCAAGTTGTAGGTATGGTATTAAAATATTAGAAGTGACTGTTTTTGAAAATTTATAATAATTAAAAATTTTTGATGTCTTCTTTAAATGGGCACATTTCAGTTCTGTAAACACGTTATGTTGGCCAGATACCAGCTTGATGCCCTAGAGTCAATTGAGAAACGAGCCAAGAGGATCATCGGCAATGATAGGCTCGCGGAGTCGAAGCTCCAAAGTCTTGAGCATCGACGCCGAGATGCTGGCCAGTCGGTTTTCTATGGGTTGCATTTTGGGGAGTGTGCGACGGAATTGCATAATTTAATTCCGCCGAGCCCGTTCCATCCTCAGACCACAAGATCCGACGTACGGCCATGCGCCACCGGTACATGACGGACATCCCAACCCATACGCACAAAACGTTTTGGGAACACATTAATTGTGTGTACGGCTAACGAGTGGAATTCCCTGCCTGAATCTGTTTCCTGATAGCTACAACCTGGGAGTCTTTAAGTCAAGAGTGAATAGGTTACTTCTAGGCAAGCGTGCTCCATCTTAGACCGCATCATCGCTTTCCATCAGGTGAGATAGTGGTCAAACGTATGCCTACCCATAGTTAAAAAAAAGTGACAAAATTATATATTACCTTAAAACCAGATATACTAATTGCAGTAAAGAATATTTAAATTTTGCGGGAATGTTGTTTGGAATTTGCAGCTCAGTATCAGGTTATAAAAAACTAAGCGAATATGTCTTTAAATAATGAAAATCACAATCAATATATAAAATTACAATCGTTAATATCTCTAGTCTAATATATGTTTACATGTCTCTATTGACTCACCATCGAGACTCATAGTAGGCAGGTCGTGCAGCTGGTGCCTGGTGGTGGCGAACAGCTTGTCGTGGTGAGCGTGTGCTCGCACGAGATGCTGATGTGTACATGTGTGTAATAAAATTCTCGTGTCACAGAGTTTGTAACAAAACTCCTCCGAGACGGCTTGACCAATTCTTATGAAAGGACAATGCCAGAAACTCTATAGAACTTTGCCCCACTCAATAAAAGTCATGTGCAATATGTAGCATCTTACTGTTTATTTATTGCTGATAACTAAACATTAGTCTTAGTGACTGTAGAACTTGCGGTTTCCGTTTAAATCTAAAAACAATAATGACATTGATTATAGGTTCAATTGTATTTTAGGTAAAATGAGTTTGTATTTTGTGGGTAGGCATTTTCGTAATCCGCAAGTTCTGAAGTAAAACAATTTACTATAGAAAGGTTCTATATTCATTACAATTATTTTCATTAATTTACTTTTTCTGTACATGGGTGGGGCAGGATCTGGCATTGTCATTTTGTGTGTATATTCAGTAGGTCTGAGAATAGGTCGTAGGCTATTTTTTTATGGCAAAACAACGTTTGCCTGGTCAGCTAGTAACTCTCTAAGATATAATTGGCTGCACACATCATCTTCATGAACTGGGCATGCCTTTAATTTATTATTTTAATTTAATTTCAGCCTGTTTTATCCCACTGTAGGGAAAGGCCTCCTTTTTACATTTCCAACCCTTTCTGTCTAGAGCTAGTTTGGAACAATCCCTCCTGTAAATATCAAGCTTATCCAGCCATCTTGTACCACGATGTCGCTGGACGTTTTCCGTAATTCACATTGTGATTGTTTTACCCCATGATCCGTTCGAAATGGGCATATTTACAGGTAAATAGCTCGAGAATTATGTTGTAATCAACATTAAGATAATTTGATTTTGAGATTGATTTTATATTGTATCTAATTTTCTATTTTTAACCCCCGACGCAAAAACGACGTGTTGTGTGTGTGTGTGTGTGTGTGTGTGTGTGTGTGTGTGTGTGTGTGTCTGTCTGTCTGTAGCATCGTAGCTCCCGAACCAATGGGATGGAATGGATGAACCAATTTTTATTTTGTTTTTTTTTGTTTGGTGAATTAGTCGGGAATGATCTTAGCTGTTTGATGAAAATCGGTCCAAGATGGCCGCAGCCACAGAATGGCTAATCACATATTTTTTCACAACTCCCTCAATATGGGTATCAAATGAAAGGGTTTGACTAGTAGAATACAATACACTATGACAAACTTCAAATCCAAGATGGCCGCCACCACAAAATGGTGAATTATTTTACCAGTAAGTTAGCAATAGCTAAATAGTTAAAATAGCGAACTTAAGGTAACTAGATTTGCAACAAAAATTTGATCGTATCGAAGTAAGTTGGTCGTAAATGCGTAAATTTAAAGATAGTCAATGAAATAAAGGGTCTGACTTACTTAAGCGGTACCCTGCCGCGACATTATAGCGCCATTTCAACGAACAAACATTTACGGCTCAACAAAATGTATTATTTTTTACTTTTTAAATAATCGCTTTAGTTTTGCGTTGGGGGATTTTTTATTTTTTTAATGAATTGTTTACCTTTTAATAAGAATGTTGTGCATGCCTGTATGTGATGTATTTACTCAGTTTTGAAAATTTGTGATTACTTGTTGTTGTATTTGTAAATATGTCGTTGGTGTGCCTTGCATATATAAATAAATAAACATGCTGTGTAAGTATCGCGTATATTTTAATGCTGAAGTGTTAATAACAATAATCGTATGACAATTCGAATTTCGCGGGCAACCGTAGCGCTTTCGCCTTAAGTTATTAAATACTGGGGAACACCTGTGGGTTTGAGATTTATTTTATCCTTTATTTACAGCTTTTGTACCTGAACATTATTTCAAGTATGTACTAGGTTGGAAGGCAAGTGGTCGAAAGCTTTTCACAAAATGTTTCGTCTAAACACATTGTCGTAAGAGGCGATTAAGGGACGTACCAGAGAATCGGCAGCAGCGTTCTTTGTGCATTTGTAACAACCATACTGCGATCGCCAACCCGCCTGCCAAGCGTGGCGATTATGGCAAAACCCCCCCTTTGGGGAGGCCTATGTCCAGCAGTGGACGTCTTTCGGCTGAAATGATGAAACACTCGTGAATTTGTTCTAGAATATACTTGTTCTATAATACTTGAGCGTTGTGCTTATTTTTATAAAAAAAAACACATCTTACACTCACACTCAACAATGAAACCCTCTCACATTCATTCACCTTAGCACATCACACAAAGAGAGAATCAGACTACATATAACAATTTTTTTTATACTGTATTAGTAAGAACAATGTTCTTAATTATTAATTACGATCTAGCCTAGAAGACTAATAAGCAATTTAAACTTAATATGTTACGTCATAGATTATGTTAAAACTAAAAATAGTGTCCATTTGAACTTTTACACAAGTCCGTAGCACTTTCTTAGTCTGATATAATTTATAAAAACAATTCATGCACTTTATACACTACACTAATTTAAATGATTAAGTTTTTTTAGTCTACGCATTATAAAAATAACACAAAATTAATAAGTAATACAAAATTCAATAGTTTTGTAAAATGCTAGCACTTAAGAAACCAGATCGAATGTTACTCGAGGGGGCTGGCGCTGTAAGCCGAAATACAGGTTTCTCCTAGTTCGGCTTCAGTTGCCAAACTATTGCGTACAAAAAAAAAATTACAAATAAGACAACCGCCTTCAAAAATTAAAAAATAACTTTCAATTCGCAAGTCGGCGGCTTTGGTTTTGCTTGTTGTTTTGTATTGCCACCGACTTGCGAATTGAAATTTATTTTTTAATTTTTGAAGGCGGTTGTTTTTTTGTTAAAAATTTTTTTTTCGCTTTTTAGTGCCTGCTTCTTAACATAGAAATAATTTACGAAACGGCGACACCAAAAAAAATCTGTCATCCCTTAATTTTCAACCCTTAGGGGTGGAATATTTTCTAGAAATTTATATGGGACCAAATTTGAGGTATACACTATCAATTAAAAAAAGAATCATCGAAATTGAACTACACTGAAAAAAGTTATGCGTGGTCAAACATAAAAGTAAATCTTTAAAAAACAAAAAAATGTTCCTAAAATGAAAACTACTGGGCCAAACAATGTTAAATTTTTATGGGACCAAATGGCAACTATTCCGCATCAAACTAAAGAGGAATCAGTATCACGTAAATCGGATCATAAATCTCAGAGTAATCGATGTACATACATGAAAAAAACCAACCGAATTGAGAACCTCCTCCTTTTTGAAGTCGGTTAAAAATACTGTAATATCATAGCATCTATCTGTAAACCTAAGTACTTTTTTGTGAACTAAAGATTATTATTATTTTATATCGAGACGTTGTTTGGCCTGCTGGCGCTCACGGAGTGCAGACGTGCTCTTTAGAATACAGTTATTTTCACTCAGTTTCCCTCTTTCATTTATAAGAACCTCTGACTCCTACCCAATACACCATAGCGCACACCAGAACATTTTACGATCCCGCACCGTAAGGCTCAGCATGGTCTGAAGTCTACTAGTACTGTAATGTATTTTTGGCATTATTTGCATACTTTGGAATATTACACTTGAGGAACAAAAAAGGGTAAGGAATTTTCACAAATTCCTTTTCCCCTTAACGGGTGTATTTTTCAACTTTTTAACTTATAATGCGGACAATATGTGTCAAGAACAATATGTTGTAATCATTCATCATATCACAATTTTAACACGCAAGATATTTGGTTAACGCATCTCCGGTTCTCAAGATACAGGTTTCCACCTAGTTTGGGTCGTTTTCAGATTTTACCGTTGTGTGTGTCAAATGTATGTTGATTCTAATAAGTCACATTTAATACTGTATGTAATAGCTTAATAAGGTAAGTCTGTAACCGTAAAAGTAAAAATATTTTGTTCTACTATTCTATGAATACCTACTGCTGTGTTTGAGAAAATAGATCTAAAAGTGCTGAACCATTTCAATTTGCGATGATACGTGCTTGGCATTTGCAAGTAGCTTCTATTTTTAGTTCGCAAAAATACATATTATTTCGTACAACCTTGATGTGCCCATAAGTACATAATTTGTTACACAAAAATGTACTGACACAAAAACTTTTCCCACATTTTCTTTCATTATCCTCTTACGAAACTAAAATCAGGATTCTCAGCTACCAGGATAACAAGATCGCGAAGAGTTCGCCTGTTGCTATTGTATTTAGATATTTGGTGCCTGTTGAACGCGGCAACAAGTGCTGCATCGATCAGTGACGTAAGCAGCACCCCGCCTCCCGCACACCCGCGAAGCCGTGCTCCGCCCCCTCCCCGCCTGACGAGCCCCAAAACTGATTTACGGGGCGATATCCTATAAATGTGTATATTGCGCTTATCCGAAAGGCACAGACGTTTGAAGCTACGAGAAGTTTTATGCAGTGAACATTTGCTACGTGCTACGACTTTGCTACGAATGTCTTAAAAGCGTAGCGGTGTCTGCTACGAACGGTAAAAGCTACATTAATGCAATCACACCGAATGTATTATCATTTATTGCATAGTAAAGCACTTTTACACCAGTTACGGTTAACTTATTAACTCCATATTAGTTGCTAGTACAGGCCGATTATATGAGACATATTGTGTATTTTAACTAACTTTTGTCCTGACTTCGTCCGCGTAAAAGTCGGTTATTTGTTATTGGTCGCGGGTTAATAAGTAGCCTATATCCTTTCTTGGGGTTCAAGCCTAGTCTGTGCCAAATTTCATCAAAATCGAATTAGCAATTTTGCCGTGATAGCGTAACAAACTCACTTTCGTATTTATATTATTAGTATGAATAATTTAACCTAGTGTTAACTCTGAGCTAGGTTTGGTCGAAAATGAGCCTAAAAGGGTTTTCTCGAACCTACAAAAATAAGTATTTAAAGAAACACAATAGTATATTGTTTCAAGTTCACATTGCTTAGAGTTCATTCAAAACATTCGAGTTCTTTATAATTTTACAAAGTCGAAGTTTGTTAAATTTCTTAATTGAATTCAATGGCTTTTTTTCGTCACAGCTATTTCATTTGCAACACAATGTCAGTTGAAAGTGAAAACTGGTTAAGATACAGAGTTTTTTTTTAATTTTCTTTGATGGCATTTCACAACGAATAAGAAGCAAGTTTTAGGGTTTCGTACCCAAAGAGTGCTAAATGGCACCCTATTACTAAGACTCCACTGTCTGTCTGTCCGTTTGTCACTGGGCTATATCTTTTAAACCGTAATACGTCAATATCATCATCAGCCGAAAGACGTCCACTGTTGAACAAAGGATTCCTCCATAGAACGCCTCAACGAGCGGCAACCTGCCGCTTGCATCCACCGGTTACCCGCGACCTTGACGATGTCCTCGGTCCATCTGGTGGGAGGCCTACCAACGCTGTGTCTTTCGTTTTGTGGTCGGCACTCGAGATCTTTCCTTTCCCATCGGTTATCGGTTCGCCGAAAGATGTGGCTTGCTTATTGCCACTTCAATTTGCATGTTCTGAGAGCCATTATGTCGGCGACCTTACCGTGATTTTAGCTAGAGTTTTTAATTGATTTTAGCTAGAGTTTTTAATTGGTTTTGTTTTATTTTCTTTTTCTAACGTGATAACTGTGTTTTTTTTCTTCTTCTATTTTGTTGTGAATTCTGTGCATGTCTGTAATTGACATAAACTCTAGTCCATGTCTCTGTTCTCTGTTATTTGTAAATGTTTGTGTTGTTGATATGCCGTAATCCTTCCACACTTACTAATATTAAGTACTACTTAGTACTTAGTAATACTTTGTACTAGTAATCCATACTTCCATACTACATACGCTTAGAAGCTAATATACGAGCAATAATAAGAGCGAGGGCCCTGGTACCCTTAACACAAGTTAGATCTTAATTTGGGTACCAGAGTTCAACTAAACTAGCACCTAAATAGTCTTCTATGTAATGCTTGTGTTTTTCTGTGTGTATCTAATTACTAAGTAAATATATTATTATTATTATACTTTAATATTATAAATGCGAAAGTAACTCTGTCTGTTACACTTTCACGATGTAACGACTGAATCGATTTTGATGAAATTTGGTATGAAAATAGCTTGAACCTTGGGAAAGGACATAGGCTACTTTCACGTGGACGAAATCGCGGGCAAAAGTTAGTAATAAATAAAAAAATAAATAGGAAGATTATACTTGAACCTTTAACAAGGAGTGTGTATTGCTATATATAGCCGCTTTGATAACAAATAATAAACATTAAATTAAGTTTAAAATTTAATCCTATACAAGGAAGTGGTTTTTTCCATGTACCTAAGTATGTCTTTTTAAATATTATACGATAGTACGGAACCTTTCGCGTGCGACTCACGCTTAGCCACCTTTTTAAATTTTAAAGTCAATATTTCAATTCCTATAAGGAAGCTCACACTGTTCACTATTGTTCCGAACGAATTAAAACCGGGTAAAATAATCCGGTAAAGGGTAATATTACAATTACCTCGAACAGGTATTACCGTGAATGTTGAAAGGTTTATTAATAAAGAAATACATTTCATTGTACTTGAGACAGCGCGGTTTTTTAGTTAGGTAGCTAAAGAGAGAGAGAAAGTTTTTTTTTCTATAATAATTATGTCTACAGGCGGCGGCGGTAACCAATCAATATTAGATCTCAGATTATCAAACAAAAGGCAGATAGACCGTACAGAACATTGCGAGTAAAGCCACAAAAGCAAATACAAATTCAATAACGAATACCTACAATCTCGTGATTGTATTCGCTTTTGATTTTTTATTTGTATTAGTATTTGATTTTTTTTAACAATTTTTTTTCAGTTCCGCACAGTCTATCTGCCTTTTGTTTCATAATCTGAGTATTAGATGTACAATTCCCATTCTAGTCTCAATCTGCCAAAAACACTTTTGATTGACCCACATTTTTGACATTGGCATTACCTTCAGGTAGGCCGTAGGTGTATTTGATATCCAATGACATAAAAACATAATAAAGGTAACTTAATTGCAAAATAATACTTTTGCAGAAGTATCGAAAAAAAAAAAAAAATAATATCAGATTCAGATTTAATTTAGTAACAGGTACTTGATATTAAATAATAAATAGTGGTGGTATGGTGGTGGTTTTGGTAATATTATGCAATATGAATCAAATACATTCATTGAAACTTCAAACATTTTAGCAGTAGCTTTATTCTTTCTCGTAGCAGACGTAGCACCTTGCGTAGAGGAGCTACGCAGAAGTGCGGCTACGGCGAAGACAATAAACTTGGCTCATTCAAGATAGATAGGTATCAAAAATATTATTTTAAAATGACTTGTACAATTATATATGTAACAATCTCATAACTAGACTGTTTCTGAACGCGTTGTTTCAGTTTGATAGTAGATATCCGTACCTAAGGACCACGCCACAATTCCGCAAAAATGCAGTCCACTGCACACTGCAAATATTGAAATATGCAAAACAGAAGCGCGAATCTATCCTATCAGCAAAGTTAATTAAAATCGCTTGGATAACGCTTTGTAGGTCAAGTGTACAAGTAGGATACATAATGTACTACGTATGTACCTACCAATAGGTACAACAAAACTCTAATCAGTATACAGCGCAGGCGATTACAAGCTTTATCAATCAGAAGATTAGGTGCAATTTTGATTAAGGATTACGTTGTATAGGTAAATTTTCAGATGTAGTAAGTTATCATCGTTGGTAGCGGATGCCCATTAAAAGGGCCCCAACATAATTGAGAGTGCTTTCAACGAAAATGGAGTCGTAATATTATTATTATGATAATTCGTTTTGAGCCTAAAGTATATTTAAATTAGAGCTGTTCATGTTATAGACAAATAAAAGAATGTTTTGAATGCGAGATAAGGAATAATATAAGTTGCATCTAAACTTATATTATAAAGAAAAAATATTTGATGTATTTTATGTCTGTTTTTAATGGATAAACTCAAGAAATACTTAACCGATTTTAAAAGTTCTTTCACCAATAGAAAGCTACGTTATCCCTATGTGATGTAGGCTATATTTTAGTATCAAAAATGGGATGCGTAAAACGCTAGTATTTTATAAAATAACTAGCTTCTGCCCGCGGCGTCGGCCGCGTTAAAAGAACGCTAACCCAAGGGAACACATTACCGGGATAAAAGGTATCCTATGTGTTAATCCAGGGAATGGTCTACCTATGTGCCAATTTTCACGCAAATTTGTCCAACGGTTTACGCGTGATTAAGTAACAAACATCCAAACATCTTCACAAACTGTCACATTTATGATATTATTATAATTATAATATGACAATATAATTATAATAGAAGGATTGTCGCATTTCGTCTCACAGGCCCAAGCCTGTGAGATTGTGAAACAAATAGCAAATAGAAGAAAAAAAAACTATATCTGTCCCAAACGATCCAAAAATTCTTAGAAACTTTTAGGCCCACTTACACCTGACATTTAGCGATAAACGTGTTTAAAACATAACTCTGTTTCTGTCTACTTCAAACAATTTGATAAGGATGTAGAGATATTCTTAATACGTTTAGCACTAAATGTATTTAGAGATCTATGGTACCTTTATAATACATATCACATAGTACGGTTAACTGATTAAAATTATTTTCGTAATAGTAGCGCCATCTGTCTACAATTTTCAGCAACGCTTTTGAAACATACGGTTCAAGGTGAGACTTGTTTCAGTAGAGGGTAGCGAGATCCTGAAAACGTTGTACCCATTTAGTTTATAAAAAAAGTCGAAAGATGGAGCTGTTTAGAGTGAAAGACTTTGAAAAAAGGTTCACCGATTTTACGTAAGGTGTCTTTTAGGCACTCGAGTAAGTTCTATGAAGAATAACTTACATTGCTTCAAACATAGTTTCTAATTTCAAACCTACTTCAAAAAAAGGAGGTTCTCAATTCGTCACGTAATATACATATATGTTTGACCACGCATAACTTCTTTCAGTGTGGACCGATTTCGATGGTACTTTTTTTAACCGATAGTGTATACCTTTATTAATTTGTATGATGAGAATTAAGCACTTAAAAGCTTAAAAAAAAGATTACAAAAAGACAACTGCTTTCAAAAACTAAAAAGTAAAAAATAATTTTAAATTCGCAAGTCGGTGGCAATACATACCTAACAAGAAACAAAACCAAAGCCATATTTGCGAATTGAAAATTAATTTTACCTTTCTTGTAAAAAAGTTTTTTGTAACACCTAGGCAGTTTTTAATATGTACAGCACGCGTGGACGTCATTCTCATATAATAAAGTCGAACTTCACTTTGATTTACTAAAACCAAGATACATACTATCGATTTAAAACCGTCCACAAAAAATGAGCGCTCAATCTAAGAAGCGCGCATTTCATTTAGTTAAAAGGGACTTTATGCAGAAAGTATTATAAGGTTAAAATTGTTTTAAATTAATTACGATGTTTAATTTGAACCATACACGACACTTTTCATTGCGATAGTTTTAGGTTCATAGTTGTGCACCTAGATTTTTGTATATCATTGTACAGAGGTCGTAATGAAGTCATTCGCCAGAGAACTAAAGTCACCGACATTGCGCGTCGAATCAGCACGCTGAAGTGGAAGTGGGCCGGCTATGTCTGCAGACGGACAGACGTTAGATGGAGCAGACACGCTTTAGAGTGGAGACCGCGTTTGGGCAAGCGTAATGTGGGACACCCTGCGGCACGGTGGACCGACGATTTGAAGATGGTGGCTGGCAGCGGATAGATGTGAGCTGCCCAAGACAGGGTTGGTTGGCGATCTCTGGGGGAGGCCTACGTTCAGCAGTGGAAGGCAATAGGCTGATATGATGATGATGATGATGTACAGAGGCTAGCACATCTGTCAAATTCCTACCCTAAACTGTCAAATTCCTTTGATAGTTTTTCAACTTTATTACAAAAGAATAAGGTTCATGTTCAATTGGTAAAATTTGACAGACCTCAAGCTATCCCATGCTTGATGTGTGGGCGACTGTACAAGTAAATTCGTTATATTTGTGATTTCCTAAATTTCGTATAGATTTAATATGGCGCCATCCATATTGAATAACTTGTAATAACAATTTCGTTACACCGATTTAAAATAGGGTATCAAGTTAAGCAACCGACGACACAAGATACCTGTGTTATAGGCCTTACGCACGGCTGATTCATACATATTTAAATTTATTTACATAGTCATTGGAGTTGTCAGTGCCTAGCTTCAACTTTCTCTTGAGATTATTTTCAAACTCGAATATTCATTCTGCATTTTACTGGTATATTTTGTGGTTATAATAGGAATTAAAAAAACTGTGTATGTTTATATAATAGTTCATGTCTTTTAACCCAGAAATGAGCTTCCTAAGGGACTAGTAAATTGGTATTTCGATCCGCGGAAATTGCAAGAAATAGGGCGCACAATTTTGTAAAAGTTTATCCATCGTAACCAGACCTAATCAATTCTAAGTGAAACCGCCATATCTATACTATTACTATAAAGAGGAAAGATTTGTTTGTTTGTTACAATTTAACTAAAAAACTACTGGTCCCATTTCAAAAATTATTTCACCATTAGAATGCTACATTATTCCTGAGTAACATAGGCTATATTAATTAATTGAAAAAATTAGAAATCCTTGAGAAAGAACACGCGGACGAGTCGTGGGCAATATGCTAGTTTTTTCATATGACGTTGAACCCTCTGTAAAAACCAAACACACAGTAACAGTAGGAAAAATATAATTCCTCTGTTATCACCATGAAAACAAGCCGATATTGAATTGAAAATCTCCACCTACAGGTTTCATTATTTTTGTTGAATTATTGGATAAAGGATAAACGAAAATCAAATAAATATGATCAGAACAAATAAACCGTGAAATGAAAAATGTTATGGGAAAATGATTAGACAGTTATTGGATATAAGTAGAAGAGTCACGTGTTTTCAATATTTTTTATTTACGCAGAGCAAACCTTGTGACTGGTTCTGTTTGTGACAACTGACAACTAGGCTAATAAAACTTGTAATTTCTATTTTACATTTTTAAATATAAGTGCTTAGCAACAGATTTATAGAAGGCAATTTGGGCATATAGGATGACACTACGGTACCTAGATCTATATCTAAACTTTTATGTTTAGCGGTCGGAACTGAAATTTAGACGTTAGCTTGACCTTTGGGCTTGACCTATATCTTTACTGAACTTACCTACAATTTACGGGCTTAACTTTACGATTAAGTCTCTCATTAAGCTTCTTTTTCGAAAACATAACATTCTACTCCTACTTTACCTATTCTTTTAAACATATTTTTGTTAATTACGCTGTTTTTTACCTTCTTGTACCTGTTTATATGTATTTTCTATCTGTAAAAAGTTTTAATTGGCCTTAATTTTGTTACTTACTTTATCTAATATAAAACTACCCAAACGTCAGACTATTAGAGCTCTATTTTATTTACACTTATAAATTAATAGTCTGACCTATTTACTTATAAGTGTTAAATAAACCTCTATTACGATTACTTTTGAAACTTACACTTACATGAAAGAATATTGTTTGTTGCTAAGGATTGCATAAGCTAGCTCAAAATTGTAGGTAGACGTATGGAATTCACTGCCCGCTTCCCTGATAAGTATAATCTGGATATCTTAAAGGCACGAGTGAACCGGTTTATCCTAGGCAAACGTGATCCACATTAGGCCACATCATCACTTAATATCAGGCGAGTTGCGGTCAAACGCAGGCCTATTGGAATATAAAAAAATGGTGCGACGAAGAAGGTTCCAAGCAACATGTAGTTAAAATTCAATCATTAACTATAGATAGAATATTTTTTTTAGCTTGAATTTTTTCATTGCTGGGCAAAGGTCTCTATGTTCTCCTTCCATTTCGCTTTATCAAGAGCTAGGTATTAGCGATCAGTTCCTATCGAAGGAACCTAGATCATCCTGCAATCTCCGCCTGGGCCTGACGCTTGCCATGTAAAGGAACCCATGACCCAATTCTTGCATTTATTGCAATGATCATCTGAATATGATGAATTCATAAAAATGGTCAGTTATTAACCTAATTAATTATCGGTTCAAGATGGACGTCCCGTTTTTGACCGCCGCGTCTAAAAAGCAGGAACGTGCCCTCGGCGTCAAGCTACCAATTCATCCTTCCTATAATTGGTATTAGTTTTTGACATCAGTAAGTCGATTCTGTAAAATTCAAACAACCACTCGCATCTCACATCGCAATCCACTCTCACTCCGCATAAGGTTCAAAATGACCTTGATAACTTTGACACTTTGAATCGGGTTAGTGTGTGAGCGTCGAAGTAACGGGGAAATTACCTTACAGAATGCCACTTCTTACGTCATCTCATAATTTATCTGTCAAAATCTCCCTGTCAATTTAGTTCAACTCGCTGACACGCTCGCAAGGGTAGCACTAGTGTAAATTCGAATTATCAAACGAGTTTTTAGAATGCCAATGCCCATGGGGGCGAAATAGGGGATAAAAGTTTGTATGAAACATATTCCTAGGTATTTGCATTACCTACCTAGGTAGGTAGGTAGGTATAGGTAGGGTAGGGTAGGTACGTAGGTAGGTAGATTGGTAGGGTAGGTAGGTAGGTTGGTAGGGTAGGTAGTGTAGAGACTTGCCCGCCAACGAGGCCTTATGTAATGAAGCCATAACTATTTAGTCTATGGTTAGAACTTTCTAGATACCTTAGGAATATACCTATATTTGAATGATGTAGAAGATAGTTTTGATACTATGACATGTGATGTCAGTTAGTCCGAGCTATGCTAAAAGCTGCGGGCTACCTAAAGTTTTTCCTCTCGTTAATCTGATTAATATAATCTTCTACAAGTCGATCATATCTTTCATTGAACGTAGCTTAGACTACTAGTGTAACCCAAGTGTTACAAATTGGCGAGAGGCGCCGGTTAGAAGTATTTTTTTCAGATGCGCAAAGCGAGTGCTCGCCCCCAGAGCGTTTAATATTCCAGCAGGAGTAGCTGGAAGGCCTATTAATAGGGCCAGATTGTTGATTACGCTGGTATAGCAGCGAGGAATTGTACGTATAATCGTTCTATATTATAAAGTGCAGTGCAGACGAGCGATTTTTCGGCATCGCATAAAAGGAAATACAGAGAAGTATTTGTGTCGTTTTTCAAATGTTATTATAAACCACGATGTATCGTCATGATCGTGATTATTTCCCTGGGGAAGATATGCCCTATTATTATGGTATTCAGGGTTTGGAGTTCGATGATTTCCTCGAACAGTTTAAAGTGGTTGCACAGCGCAAGGAATGGGAGGAAGCCGGTTATCCGGTACTTCTGGGTTGTTTTATGAAGAGTACTGCAAACGCCTACTACCGACTTTTCCTCAAGTATGGCATGTCTTTCGAGGAGACTTGCGATAAGTTAAGGGAAGAATTCGCTAAAGATTGGCCCGCTAGAAGGAAGCGGCAACTCTTACAGCAGCAAGCCGTAATTCCAGTAGTGGAATCGGCGAAAGAAGTTAAGTCTGTGGATGTTAATGGTTCATTTTCCCAGAGAAATGAAAAAGATGGCTGCCAAGCAGGCAGTGTTGAAAAAGATGTGGTTGCTGTGTCTAGCTGTCCAGAGAGCAGCCTAGATGAAAATGAGGCACAGGAGTCTGTCTCATCCCCCATAGAGTACGAAGAGAGAAGAGAAGGATGAATCGGGTCAGTCCGGTCCGATTATTTTATTAAGTAGAAATCTTTCAGAGCAACCTGATGTCGAGATGCCGAAAGAAGAAGAAGTACTTGATGTTTCGTACCAGCAGGTACAAGATAGTGTTGTCACTGACGTTCAGGAAGAGAACTTGGTGATGGTAGAATGCAAGACGAGTGTTAAGGCATTCGTTGAGGTGGAGGAAAATGTTTTCGTCGAGTTGTCGCGAATGGATTATGATGGTGTTCCGGTTAACCAAATTGTGTTACCAGAGAATATTGTTGTCGAGTCCTCGCTAGATATTGTGTATAATGTTGGTTCGGACAGCCAAAGTTTTATTAGAGCGAATAGTAAGGTCACGCGTGATGTGAAATTATATAATATGGTTCCGCAACCCGCTGTGATAAATAAATATATAACACGTATGAGTTTTAAATCCTTATTAATTTCGAAGCATAGGAAAATAAAAATAAAATATCTTATATATATAAATCTCCTGTCACGATGTTTGTCCGCGATGGACTCCTAAACTACTGAAGCGATTTTAATGAAATTTGTACACCGTGTGCAGTTTGATCCAACTTGAAAGATAGGGTAGGTGTAGGGTAGGTGTAGGGTAGGTGTAGGGTAGGTGTAGGGTAGGTGTAGGGTAGGTGTAGGGTAGGTGTAGAGTGGGTGTAGGGTGGGTGTAGGGTGGGTGTAGGGTAGATGTAGGGTAGGTGTAGAGTAGGTGTAGGGTAGGTGTAGGGTAGGTGTAGGGTAGGTGTAGGGTAGGTGTAGGGTAGGTGTAGGGTAGGTGTAGGGTAGGTGTAGGGTAGGTGTAGGGTAGGTGTAGGGTAGGTGTAGGGTAGGTGTAGGGTAGGTGTAGGGTAGGTGTAGGGTAGGTGTAGGGTAGGTGTAGGGTAGGTGTAGGGTAGGTGTAGGGTAGGTGTAGGGTAGGTGTAGGGTAGGTGTAGGGTAGGTGTAGGGTAGGTGTAGGGTAGGTGTAGGGTAGGTGTAGGGTAGGTGTAGGGTAGGTGTAGGGTAGGTGTAGGGTAGGTGTAGGGTAGGTGTAGGGTAGGTGTAGGGTAGGTGTAGGGTAGGTGTAGGGTAGGTGTAGGGTAGGTGTAGGGTAGGTGTAGGGTAGGTGTAGGGTAGGTGTAGGGTAGGTGTAGGGTAGGTGTAGGGTAGGTGTAGGGTAGGTGTAGGGTAGGTGTAGGGTAGGTGTAGGGTAGGTGTAGGGTAGGTGTAGGGTAGGTGTAGGGTAGGTGTAGGGTAGGTGTAGGGTAGGTGTAGGGTAGGTGTAGGGTAGGTGTAGGGCAGGTGTAGGGTAGGTGTAGGGTAGGTGTAGGGTAGGTGTAGGGTAGGTGTAGGGTAGGTGTAGGGTAGGTGTAGGGTAGGTGTAGGGTAGGTGTAGGGTAGGTGTAGGTAAATAGGCAGGTAAGTAGGTAGATCGGGACAGGACAACGTCTGTCGGGTCAGCTAGTATATTAATAAATATATAGGTCGAACTGAGAACCTCATTCCATCGAAGTCGGTTAAAAATAATTTATCACGACTAGCTTTGATGAAGACAATATTCGGTAGTATGAACTCTCCTTTAGGTAAATTTTATTATTGTCAATTTTTTAAAGATTATTTTATTTTAATTTTTATGGCTAGCTCTAAACAGTTTTGTATCATAATAGTTTTTACGGATACGATTGAATTGAAACTTTTTGTTTATAATAATTCTTGACATACCTATATAGGTTACGACAAATATAATTAAATATAAACTTTTTGTTTATAATAATTCTAGGTTGTGTATTATTTGTCATTTTATTAATTATTGGATGTTATACAGCATAGTTGCCATGGTTATTTAGGTCTGTCGTGATGGACAGTTGATGCTAGGTGTATTGTTATGTATGTGATTAGAAATATTTCGACATGATAATAATGCGTGTTTTTTTGTATTTTCATATTTACTACGAGCTGAAGACTGATGGGTGAATGGTGCCCACATTTCTTGAAGTACAAAAACGTGTATCTTATTCTTTTTTTTTACTTAGTAGATTGTTTGATGTAGTTAGCGTAGGACTCCTACAGGCCTCGTTCACTGACGTAGCCAATTACGCTAACAGAGTATAATCTCTGCGTAAGCTGTCGATGACACGCATGGTTTATTAAGTGAACAAAGTTTGTTTCGAGTTTAGTCTTTTCTCATTTAATTGTAAACCTCGTATAGGAAGAAATATAGGTCACCAAGAAAGGAGGACATGGATTTGACCATATCATTTTGTTTAGCGGGATGCACTCTAACCTTTTCGAGAGGGTTTTGGTAGAGTGGGGTTTGGACATGATGGCATGAGCGTATTTGTTGTTCGTTAATTCTTTTAGTTGATTACCCCATGCGTCATGGATTAAACCATCTCTACAGAGACGTCCTCATTGTAATTTCCCTCTTTAGAGTAGGGACCTTCCGATAGGATTAGGTAGTTGTTAGGTTAGTTAGTCAATTACTTCGTAAACTAGTATTGGTTTCCAGAACGTTCAGAACATGAATAAAAGCTACTAGTCCCTTTTATTCATGAAGGGGGCGTAGCTGATGTAGAGACTTGCCCGCCAACGAGGCCTTATGTAATGAAGCCATAACTATTTAGTCTATGGTTAGAACTTTCTAGATACCTTAGGAATATACCTATATTTGAATGATGTAGAAGATAGTTTTGATACTATGACATGTGATGTCAGTTAGTCCGAGCTATGCTAAAAGCTGCGGGCTACCTAAAGTTTTTCCTCTCGTTAATCTGATTAATATAATCTTCTACAAGTCGATCATATCTTTCATTGAACGTAGCTTAGACTACTAGTGTAACCCAAGTGTTACAGTAGATAGGTAGATAGGGACAGGACAAAGTCTGTAGGGTCAGCTAGTTTACGTATAAAAGTCTGTCATGTAGTCGTGATCGTGCGGGGCAAATTTTGGTTTGTTCTTGGTCTATATGTTATCGGCAATCTGTACAATTCGGTATTCTATGCAATGCCCAGGCAATGTGTAGAATACCTATAACGGATAGGTATTATTGTTTTTTGATTGAGAACAACGGATTAACTCGGACGAACCCGGCAACACAGTGAGTTAATCCGTTATTCTCAATCTATAATGTGTAACAATACTCACGTTTCGTTTAATGGAAAAACGGATAGGTAATGTATGAAATATTATTTATTTTACTTTGCCTAGGTATTCTATACAATACCGAATGTGCAGCCGGTAATGTATGTAAAAACGAGAGCCGAGAAGGAGGCTGTCAAGTAGATTTGATCGACTTCTGTCACGGCTCCGGCGCGGCGCTGCGGGGCTTCGGCGGTCCCAGGCATGCTTATCGTCGCAGATGTATTTCACGCTCACCACCGCAGCTTCGGCTTACTGGCCGGACTCACCGGCCAGCCTCAGCCAGCGAAGCCAGCCACCGGCGTTAGCTCTTTCTTGCTCCTCAGCTCGCGGGCCGCCTCGCCCCTCCGCGCCTTCGCGGGCTTAGATTACACTCTAAGGGTAGGGCAAACAAGACTACGTGGAGTCGGTTTTGCAGCGATTCGTTTCTGTCACTAACTTTTGTAGCATAAGATATGTAATTTTTAAGAGACTAATACGTACAAATAACTCAAATTGTTTCCGTAATTTCTATTATTTGTATGCCTAAATACTATTATGCTAATAGTCATTGCCCGTCATTTTATAGGTAGGCCAAGACCAAAATCCATTTATTTTACACATTGCCAGTGAACCAGCAGGAACTCTATACAATCCCTAGGAATTGTATGCCTTACCTAGGTAAAGTATGTAGTGCACAATAAAATTCACAATATTTCATACATTGCCTGGACGCCTCAGGCACTCGTATTCTATACATTCATGTATTTATAACATCTGTGCGGTCTGTGCTGGTCTGTGTCTATGCAGTAAAGACCCATGTGGGCAAATAAATACACTATTTGATTTGATTTGCTTAGGTATTGTATAGAATACCTGAATTATACAGATTGCCGATAACGTTTACATAACTGTGGCGGTCAACAGGTTAATTTTCTTGCTACACGAGATTGATCACAGCTTAACTCTTAGATGTCACTTATAATTAGTACCAAGAAAAACATGTTTCAATAAACAAACACGTTATTATTGTTTGTCGGCGTCCAAAGTATCCGTCGACGTCTAATTTTATTGAAGAAGAGTAAAAATAGATTTCAGACACCAAAAATGGCGTTGTTATTTAACAAAGCCATTTTTGGTGTCGTATATTTCGGCGTGTCTATTTTTAATGAGAAGAAAATACTTATGCGGGTAAACAGGTGCTTAGACCTTCGTAGTTAATTAACCCTTTTTATAAAGGAGTTTGTTCGGGTGTGTGTTTTATGAACCGAAGCTCGACAGAGGGGTTTTCTTCTCAAGTGTGGGTAGTCTTTGCTGCCAGAAAGTGGTTACAGTAGTCAGTTAGTCCCAGCTGTAATTTGTTGTTATCGGTAGTCCAAAGCCAGAAAGTCTGACAACCAGTCTTACCAAGGGGTATCGTGTTACCCAGTAACTTGGTTGTGGAGGTCAGATAGGCAGTCGCTCCATGTGAAACACTGGTATTCAGCTGCATCCGGCTAGACTAGAAGCTGACCCCAACATAGTTGGGGCTAAAAGGTTAAGTGATAATGATGATGGGTCCATTCCTATAAGCAGAACATTGTGTAGAGTCAGTACAGTGGGTTGTGGAGGTCCAATAGGCAGTCGCTCCATGTTGATGTAAAACACTGGTAATCTGCATCCAGTTAGACTGGAAGCCGACCTCAATATCAGTTGGGAAAAGGCTAGGCAGATGATGATGTTGACAGTATTGTAAAGATACTTAGGATTTTTTAATAGGTAGATTATTTTAGTTTAGTCTCTTAAGGACGAATACTCACACAAACGTAACTCAAGAGTGTCATTCTGTCACTTTTTTAAGGCCTATTCATACCTAAGCGGTATTCGCTACCGTCTGCGGCAGAGGAAACCCAGTGGGTATGCGGTAATATTACTGTTCAGACCTAAGCGGTATTGAGTTGTGAGGGGCGGGATGCATGCCGCTGCTCCCGTACGGTATGTACCTCTACGGCAGCGGCAGCGAATATCGCTCAGGTCGCTCTAGCCGCGGTACTTGATACTAAATACCTGAGCGAAACCCGCGCGGTATGTACCTCTACCCACAGCGGCAGCGAATATCGCTCAGGTTTGAATAGGCCTTTATGCGAAAAAGAAGGTGGTACTAAATACAAAAAGAAGGCTACATAACCGTTGAATGGTTTTTCAAACTTAATAAAATAGTACACAATAACTACCCATATTATGTTTGCCATGATTAAAATTGAATGAGAGTTGGACGTCTTTATAATCTGGTTTACCAATAATTATATTTCAGTATCCGTGCCTAGATATTGTGTGGTAACAGAAATAGGAACATTATATTCAGTGAGCAGTAATCAAATTGGTTGCGCAACTCTTCATCTTATTTCAAAGGGTTTTGTAGGTTAGGAATGGACTGATACTATATAGATACATTATACTTATTTGAGCTACGCTTTATGCTTGGTGCATATGATTAATTCAGACTTTTACACTTAATACTATAAATTAATGAACTACTATTCCAAGAAAAATGTTTTAATACGCAACTCCATTAACGAACATTCCATTATTATGAAGGTATGATTTATAATGAATACCAAGAATTTTCCACAGCAAAATTAGCATTTTAATTTGTCAAGTACCTAAGTATGATGTACAAAAGACACTTAAGGGCGCGTATTCGATTTAGCGCAACTCAAAATCTAAACAATTGCTAGAACAGCGTAGCAGTATTGATCCACACTAGTACAAAAGAAGCCCAATGGCCTGTTTGTGAGCATCAGAAAAAAAAATACGCACGAAATAAGCACGAATCATTGAAATTGATCGGCAAACGACAGCGCACGATGTTTTACAGTGCTTTTTAAAATAATTGTCTAAAATAAATGAGTTCGTATAACGGACTGAAAAATATTCTGTATATTAAGCATAACCTTTATTTTCATAAAATAAATATATCAATACTGGTGAAAACAAATTGACAAAGTGAACCGATTTTGTACTTTTTCAACATTGTTTTTTAATACATAATAGTAATCTTTTCATAATTTTGGTTCTGTAGTAGACTTTAAGATTTTATCCTATAGGAAAAGCGCATAAAACATAATATTTTGGCATACTGTAATGGTTGTCTTCGTCCTGAAAGTTAACTCTGACGTCTATTTTCGTAAAACGCTATGAAAAGATCGTCTTCGCTTTAAGAAACCATTATTAAAAATTATACTTTTACTGTGTAGTTCCCTAAATCAAGACTTAATCTTTCTAAAACTGTAATTGTCTTTAAATAATCTGCTCACATCATTACAATATTGCTCTGGGTAAAACGCGAAAACATGAAGTTTTCGTCACGAATCGAATACACGCTCTTAAGTTAAACGTGTTTTTAAAAAAAGATGTGTCCTTACAATATTTTTTAAAGTGACAGGGGCAATTTGATAGTTAACAGCAATTTGAAAAGTTGTGTGTTGTGCTGAAAGCCTTTCGATTTTACTATTCTGAACGCAGATTAACTTGCGCGCTTCAGAACTTAGAATATTAATGTGTCAGAATGGAGAAAGTGAACGTAAATGCCAAGTCTCAAACACGAGGATCCAATAAAACATAATTTAACGGGAAAAAGGAAATTTAAGAAGTTATGACGTAACTTATGACGTCAAATATCAGGTTTGAGTGAGTAATGGATGATTTTTTTGGCCATGACCTTGTGAGTTTAAATTAAGGGGCTTTGAGGAGTTGTTGGGTTTGTTTAAAGCGTTTTCAATCATTTTTTGTGGTTATATCTAAAGGTATGTCAAATAATATTCGAATATCGTACTGAACTTTGCAGTTAATTTTTAAGCTGCTGTTACGTCTTATGCTTCATTTGTGAATCAACATAGAGCAGATAAAAGAAAACATCATACATTATATTGTATGGAATACAAACCGCCCATTTATTTAACGTCTGCGGTAGCGACATCTTTAATAGGATCAAAGGACCAGTCAAGATTTTAAACTGTTTGATTTTAATTATTGGCCAAATTGTCAGAATAAAATCAAGACTAAGTAAAGACAACAAAACAACAACATATTATGGCGACATTGCTCCTATTCAGTGACAGTTATGTGCGAGTCATAACACCGGGGTGTTTAATTAAGGAAGTGCGCAAGATTATTTGCTTATAGCTCGTGATATGGATGCGAAGCCAAATGTGCTTCAAATTAAATCGCCACGACTACCCAAATATTCTTGTTAATTTGTTAGAAACTAAGGATAAACTTAAACACTATTTAAAACAGTCACGTTCTACAAAAGTCAGGTATGTAAGTCCCGAACGGCCAGTTTCTAGAGCTTAATTACAAACCCTAGTTCCAATCTAGAAACTAGGTATTGTTTTGAGATCTACTATAATATACCAAATGCTGTTTCTACAGCATTAGGTATTTTGCTTCATAGTAAAAAAAAACTTTTCTTCAAAATAGGATTTTTATTGACCCATCACGGGCTTGCTACATTGCAAAACAAATCCCTCAAATAATGATCTTGTTGATAATCTTGTATAACATTGCACTCCGAATAAAACAAGATTATCGAAACGAAAAAAGCCGATGCCACAAGATTGAAAAAATAACATCATTATCAAGATGCAACAGGCTACTAATACTAAACCCCGCGGGAGGGCCAAAGGATATTGCCGTAACTAACAAGCCTAGCAGTGGGATATGTGCCCCATAAGATGTTATTAATACGACAATAATAATGGTGGGGCTTCTTCCTGATAGAATTACAATGGATACGGCTTAGATCCCCGAGTTTACTTTCCTTACTTATCCTGTAATACTACAAAATCATGTTTAATGGTTGTTAAAGCTACGCTAAGCCGGGCTTAAAGACGTTTTAGGGAATATAATTGAAGCATCCAACTTTTTGTGACAAAGCTTTTATTTAATTCGCTAACTTTATTGATGTATACCAGACGGCTATTCTTTTGTGTAAAACAGTGGTAATCTCAGACGCATCAAATTATAATAGAAAGGTATTTTCAGATGAAAAAAATAGCATTTTCCTAGGTCTCAGAAAATTGCTTATTTTTATGTGACACTCAGTTACACTTAATTACCTACTGAGAAATATAAATTATGTATATTAAACAAAGACTTGAAGGTCAAAAAGACAAGAGCTTTGGCTTCACATGGACACTAAAGCTATAAAAGTGCAAAAGTCCAAACAAAATTAACGTACAGCGAACTTGGTTCTTCGAGGCGTAAAGTTATTAAAGAAGAGCTAAACGGTGCAGCGGCACGTACCATCCATTTGTTGACATGCGAACTCTTTGTAAAACAAAACACGTACTGGTGTAAATTGGAACAGATTAGGTATAAAGTAGATAATGAAGGTTTGTTATGATTTTAAATACAAGGTGGCGATGTCAATAGCACAAAAGAGAATCATGGCAGGATTTGGGGTAATTGTTTTTATTGAGCATTAATAATATTAAATTTAGGCGGCAAAAGTTGCCGCTCTTCTCACAGGCTAGTAAACCAATATTTCAAATGGTGTTCTATTATGGTTACATTTATTATGGTTTAGTATGTTTGAATTTTTATTTTTAATTTCGGTGATAGGATTTTTTTGATAGTTTCACAATATTTTTATGAACTAGTATTGCCAGTATTTTCATTTTTTGGCGTATCGTCATCCCCACCTTGTATAGCGCGACTAGTAATTAGTGACCGATAATATTTAAACCACATATTGTACCAATTGCTAGGATTATATTTTTCTTCTAGGACATACCTGGGAATCCATTGGTTTTGGAGACATTGAAGGTCAAAGTAGCAATTTTTTTGTGAGTTTTTTACGAAGACCTATTTCATGTATCATTATTAAACTTCTTCCAATTTTTTTAATTTTTTTTAACCAATTACGCTTTCATTTTACATAAACGCAATGGGTACCTACTTATTAAACGCAGGGTACTTGTCAGCTGAGCGAATTATGTACGTTTGGAAAAAAGTAGTGATGGAATTAATACTATTACACTTGGAATATATATTCGTAAAAAAACTCAAAACAGAAATTGCTACATTGACCTTTCCATCCCAATGTATGTCCAAGTAGGAAAAAATGGTCCTAATAGTACTATTTTTTTTTTTTTTTTTATCATTTGATAGGCATACGTTTGACCACTATCTCACCTGATGGGAAGCGATGATGCGGTCTAAGATGGAGCACGCTTGCCTAGAAGTAACCTATTCACTCTTGACTTAAAGACTCCCGGGTTGTAGCTATCAGGAAACACAGACTCAGGCAGGGAATTCCACTCCTTAGCAGTACGCACAATTAATGTGTTCCCAAAACGTTTTGTGCGTATGGGTGGGATGTCCACCATGTACCGGTGGCGCATCGCCGTACGTCTTGTGGTCCGATGATGGAACGGGCTCGGCGGAATTAAATTATGATTATGCAACTACTAATTACCAGTCACCCTATATATAAGCCCAAGTCATTTTTTATTATAATTAGACCATTAAATAGCATTTTTGAAAGTCATTTACATGAAGAAGAATTGTTCCCCTTTCAGAAGGCAGCATAGTAAGTAGAAAAATAATAAGCACGATTTTGCAAAACTTGATTGAAAAGAATATACTTAGAGTTTTTTGCTCGTTCTGCTCCATAGAGACCTACCTACGTTAAGGAAACGACCGACTAGTTAATTCCAAAGGGCCTGTAAATGATTTAATTGATATAAATGCTCTGACTTTGGACGGGCAGGAAGCCCCTTTCTCTTTTAAAATAAATTTTATAGACACAAAAGAGAACCAACGAAGTCTGGGTTTTGATAACGGCTTTTTATGATGTGTGTGTATTGTATTACAACTTACATTTCAAAATACCTAAAAGAATAGGAAACTTCCTATGAAAGTACTGATACAAGTTCCAAATCACTCGAAAACATGCATACGCAAAGCGCAAACACTGCCACGAATCGAATTGGTAAACAAACAATTTTCATAAAAAAGCTTTTTACAAAAAAGACAACCGCCTTCAAAAAGTGAAAAATAACTTTAGCACAGAACACACATTGACTTAGTTTCGAAACTCAGTAGCTTTGTTCTGTTTGTTGTTTTGTATTGCCACCGACTTCCGAAACTAAAGTCAATGTGTGTTCTGTGCTAAAGTTATTTTTCACTTTTTGAAGGCGGTTGTCTTTTTTGTAAAAAGCTTTTTATTTTCCGCTTTTTAGTACCTCCTTCTCAACCAATTTTATTAAGAAGAGATTGAAAGTTAACTACTACAAAGATTGATGAAACTAACGTCGTCTATGTAAAATTTTTGGGTATTTGTTGATTTTTCAAAAAGTGCTGAATCAATTTCGATAAAATTTATATGGGACCACCCCTGAAGCATACTCTATCCATAAAAAAAGAATTTTCTAAATCGGTTTACGTTTGCCGGAGAAATCGCGTAACAAATCGCGCACATACTTAATGCAAATTTAAGACTTATACGGTTTTCTCATGGATGCCATTGTCAGAACTGGACTACACGGGAAGCACTAGTTTTCAAATAAAAAAAGAATCATGAAAATCGGGTCACGCAGTCCAAAGCAATCAGAAAACAAACATAAAAAAAAAATACAGACGAATTGATAACCTTTTTTGAAGTCGGTTGAAAATAGACAGTGCGTAGATTAAACGGATATTATTTAGTGTACTTATATCTCTATACCTTCATCTAAAACATGTATCAACTGGACCTTTCAAACTGGAGAGACGTAATATTTAAGCTCATACCACATGTCAGCGTGTTTTCTTTTAGTAATAGAAATATTTTATTTTATATCGGACTATTTTTATGTTGTCGTAAAGTCTTTGAAGACTTGCGAAGGTATTTTTATACGACCCTTAATTCAAATATTTATAGCGACCGGACCTTTTTATTTTTAGCCTTGAGAACTTAGATCTATAACTAAGGATTTCAATCCCCGCTTTTTAAGTGCATTATATTAGTGAAGTGAGCGAGTGAGTGAGTGTGTGAGTATTTTCTACTAACAATAGTTAAAAATTATAAAATATGTATGTTTAGGTTAAGGTATTTATCTATGGGCCTATGCAGCCTGAAAATAAATGAATTATTATTATTATTATTATTATCAAATAATTTAGCAATTACTTTTGTCGAATGTTGAAAATTGCTACTCTGCAATTTCTGTCCGCATGAGATTTGACCACTAATTATTTAATCCAAATCTGGATTAGACTTGTACCTTTCTGCATGAAGTCTAAATAAATAAATAAATTAGAACTAAGAACAAATTTAAAAATATTTTGCTCCCATCTAATTGGTTGCAGTTCCAATAAGATATCGATTTCTCAGTTATTTGTTTATACAATCGACTTGGACTGCAATTTACTATCCAGTTACTGACAATCAGGTGATTCTTATTCTATCTTATTGCACAACAAATAAATGGAAGCGAGGAAAACTTTGAATCCATTCGGTTGGTTAGAAATGTAATGCAATTTACGATCAATGTTTTATACAGTACCTATTGCTGAGGCGAGGCTTTCAGGTAAGGTACTTTATTTATTATATATGTTACAGTAAAACTCTTATTTATGCAAAACTACTTTTGGAAGGGTTTGCTAAAGGGTCACAAAAAATACCTACCAACTTAACGGGTTTCTAAGTGCTAAGGATATATTTAAACCGTTAAAAAATTCTTTTGACTGATTTTTGTAGTCAAAAGTAGCTTTGACTGGTCAAGAGTTTTAACTGTGACGAATATAATGTTATTTTTCCCCAGTGTTTAGTAAAAGCTTAGGAATATAAGTCAATGGCCTAGCTTTTAGGTAAATCATAAAAATAACTTCAGTTATTTTTGTGTGATGCAGCATACACAAACTGAAAACTTTAAAGACTTCATCTATGTTTATTAAAATGTTGGTAGGTATCTCAACATCATACGAGTATTGTGCTTCTCTGAAAACTATTAAAAAAGATATACAGCCTACAATAAAAAAAAAATTAACTCACATTATGCGCCATATCCATAGGTGCCAACAGAGGCAGCTCCTGTCGCCTTGGCTTCCTCCACATGAGAATCACCGCAGCAACCAGCAGCACAGTCCCAGCACCAATGACAGCCCCCACTGCAGCACTCCACATGTTCCCATGAAACTCCCATGAGGACACTCCGACCCTCGCTTCAGACATCGCCTCTACAACCTTCGTAGTTGATTCCTTCTCCATGTTTCTGTACACGTAATCCAATGGTGTCTCATACTCACGCCTTTCAGTCCACTGCTTATCTGTAGATAACGAAATTAGCTACGTACAATAGTGTTACATCGATCCACTGTGTTTGTCGTGCATGGATTACCTATACGTTACTGTGAAAAATCACGTTTGTACTGTTTTGTAGCTGGAGGGCGTAGAAAGTTGTAAAAATATTTTTTTGGTCCTAATACGCCGTAAGGACCAGTAAACAAGAAACTATGTACTTTTTATTACTAAGGCTCAAAATATGATTTGTACAACCTTTTGACGTTATGAGGTTTTATTATCATAGGAATAGATCCTATAACTATATCGTTACACATAGTATGTTAAAAGCTAGTAAATAATGCGGACGTGTCAATTGCCACGCGTCTTCTTTCATTTCATTCAGATATATTTACTTAGTTTACGTAAAGACAACATAAATCTTGGTACGAAAAATAGCACGAAATTGTACAACTGCCTAACATAATAAAGATAATCAGGGATTATAATTAAACGCTAGAAACTTATAGAGATTCTAATGGCAGCTGCGAGTTATTTGTTATCAAAACATATTTTAAAATTACTACTACACATATTGGAATAAAATGCACAAAAAAGTGAGTAAAACCAAAGATGTTCCTTTTCCAAAAAGCAAACATAATGTACGAACACATTCACAAAGTGAAATGATCCCATTACATTATGGAGATAGCGAACTAATATCACGCGTCACTCATAAATCCAATCATGTACGAAACACCATAAAACTTGTTTGTCACGTTCAAAAACATGCACTTTGAATACTTTTATGAAGACCAATCTAAACACTAAAGAACAACTCTAAATTAATAATAGAAAAAATAAAAAAAAGTTATTCAAAAATAGAACACGTTCCATATTCTTTTCACGAATAAAAAAACTATTAAATTAGATTTTTTCTTTCCAAAAAGAAGTGACTCACCCATAAGGTTGAATTGAACTAGTTGTTGTTATCTGTTGCAACTGTATACACGTGCGTTGGGCGGGCGGGCGCGCGCGACTGGTTGGCGGCGGCGGTCTCTTCTTATCATTAAACCGACTTGTTTACTCCGGCCGTACGCCGTGATCTGTGTCGCGATGTTGACTTTATTGCGTCGAAGTAATCGTACTATATTCAACTGCTTTAATACTTTTTCATACTGATGGGACAGATAAAAACAGAACTCAAAAATCGAATGCATTTTAAACGATTTTTGAAAATGGTTCGTTTGACATGAATTCGAAAGACTTTTTTTTAAAGTTCTGTATCTTGTTGATGTATATTCTGAAGGAGGTACTACTAAAGTAGTAGTTACTACTAAAGAGTTTTTACTTTTCCAAACACGTTTTACCTACTTAATAAAAATAAGTCTTGACTAAGTAAACTAAGTTACTGTATGTTCTGAAAATGGTGTGTCACAACTTATCATGATGTAATAAGCGGTAAAAGAATTTAGGACGCCTTTCAGGTTTGATCTAATTTGAACATTATGATGTTGTCATAGCCAATCATAATATTTTACGGTGGTTTTTTCTCATTGAATTAGGAATTTATTTATATCAGGAAAAAAGGGTTATTTGATGCGGAATTGCGGAACCTAGGACCTTTTTTCGTGATTCTCAATATCTTTATTGCTTTTAGTAGATAATATGCTTAGGTGGTAGGTGTTTAGTTAGGATCATTATGGACCCTGTCAGGCACAGCAATAGGTTAGAAGAGAGGAAGCTCTGTTTTAGGAAAATAGATCATAGGCATGGCAATTGAAGGTAGTTTCTCCATGAATATAATATAAGGATACATAAATGTATTCCAATTTTTAATAGACCTAAGGGAGAAACATAGTATGTGTCTATGCCTGTTTCACAAGCAACAACTTAATTGATATTTGCTTTAAATAATTTGAAGCAATAACAAAGTCGAACTAGTAAAATTATTCGGAGCACTGTTTATTTAACTCGAACACCTATTTGCAGGATATCCGTAAACCATCCGCCATACCTTCAAATACTTACACATTTTATACGAATATCGAACCCACAATCACTGCGATAAACGATCTTTTCATCCAATTCCAAGTAAAAAACTCTTATGAACTTACTGTTTACGAGTGTCGTAATCGACTAACGACAGGTTAAGGCTGCATTTCTACCAGAGATGTGCAGGAATGCGTAGCAAGGAATGTGTGGGTGAATTACCAATGACATCGCTTCATTGTCTTAACTCGAGCTAAGCTAACGCTCTTTGGTTAAAACACGAGCTGTGATTGGCGACGACCCTGAGCTCACAACTGGAAGTTTATTATTGAACACTGTCTACGGAAAGACTCTGTCTCCTCGTGCGTGTTCTACTGCCCGTAAAATAGGTTGTGTTCTGAGGAATTGTTTGATATGATACCAATGGTTACATTCTATCGTCGCATCCTAGTCTTCGGAGGTTCATCACCTCTCGTAGGAACTTACATGCTACTGCTACATGCTACATGTTACTGCTGTTCAAGACGAATTTCCTCTCGCGAAAGCTACAGTTATGAAATGCGATGCCTGTTGAGGTTCCCCAAGGGATTACAGTAAGTATGGGGTTCTTCAACAGAGGGGTGATCAGGTTTTTAATGAATCGTCAACAGACCTGATGTTGCAGGCGTCCATAGGTTGCGGTGACTGCTTACGTAGTGGTGTTAAACAATGGTTATCCTTCCCCAGGGTTCAAGCCTTAGCCCTCTTCATACTAAATTTCATCAAAATCGAATCAGTCGTTTTATCCCGAAAGCGTAACAGACAGATGACATCATGTCAACCTTTAGACGCCCACTGCTGGGCATAAGTCTTCCCCAACGGTGGGGGGGCGGTTCAGCCGTAATCGCCATGCTTGGCCGATGCATGTTGGCGATCGCAGTAGTTTTGATAGGTACTCAGAAGGACGTTGCTACCCATCCTCTGGTCAATATTTCTCTGCCGCCTTCTACGACACCCACAGGTAGAAATGGGGTGGTGCTATTCGCGACCGGCACCACACGGCAGAGTTAGTATGGATTAACTATTATTTGTTATCTCTCGCTACGCATCCTAGCACGTCTTTAGTGGAAACGCAGCCTTAGTGCATTTAACATTAAATAGGAAATACCCTGCAGGCAGTGCACTTAACGTAAACGCTAGAGGTGAACTATTAATATTGCCTGACAGTTGAATTACGAGGTCATATTTATTTTACAGCGAAAGTATTGTAGGTAAGCATTTCAAAAGGTGTGTATGATTGTATTGCAGTTTTGTGCAGTAAGTTCTTCGCTCTCAATGTAGATATATAGCAGTAACCTCCTACCAAATGAAGGTGCCTTATTTTACTCTCACAAAACCGAAATGAATTATATAAATTACTAGCTTCTGTCCGCGACTTCGTCCGCGTGGATGTTGGTTATCGCGGATGCAGACGAAGTCGCAGATTAAAAAGTAACCTATGTCCTTCCCCAGGGTTCGAGCTGTTTTCGTACCAAATTTCATCAAAATCGGTTCAGGCGTTTCATCGTGAAAGCGTAACAGACAGAGTTACTTTCGCATTTATAATATTAATAGTATGTATTAAAAAAAATAAACGACTTGTTTTTATTTTCATTTTGCATTTTATAGATTTTTTAGCGTTTTGATATTATTTATAAAAAAGTAAAGTTTAACCACACGCAAGCAAGTGCTGTCCCAAGAAGTTGTATTAAACATCAAGTCATAATATTACATAGACGAGAATGGAATGGACATTGCCACGGTTCCAATGCATTTGAAGATAAGTGAGTACATAACCTACTCAACGACAAGATGGAAAATGGAATGGGATAAGCATTACGAGAGTAAGTAGGTAAATGGCAATGGTTAGCTTTTAGAAATAAAAATAAATATTAATGTTTTGACGGGAATTTTGGCTGGTCTTTTGAGACGAAATTTTGAGAGACGACTTTTGAGATTATTCTTGCGTGAGTTGAAATTACCTGACCTGGAAATATTGAAAATTGACATATCTCACAGCTATGTCCGCGTGGAATTGAAAATCTAATTTTAGTATTAAATTCAGCTTCATAGGTCAAATAGTTTTCGAGATTTCGTAATTAGTTAGTGAGTGGATGAGTAACCTTTGGCATTAAAATTTGTAATATTTATAGATAGATTTTTAGCAGATAACGATCACAATTCGTATTTTTAGTACTTACCTACAAAAAATCCATATTTCTGGGCAATCTTAATACTCGTAATATGACTTCACTTATTATATGAACACCTGCAGTGCTGTTCTGTAAAATTCCTTTAAATCAATTTAGGTGAAGGCAGTTTAAAATGAGCTTGTCAGGCGCGTGGTAGATGGGCAGCAATAGGTGACAGCTCACCTCAAGTTCTACAACTACATTTACGAAGAAGATTTATACAGAATACGAAAGTCAAAGTCAAGGTCAAATCATTTATTTTAATTAGACCACTTTATCATCCAGTTTTTATTATTCTTCTTCAACTTCTTTTTTTATTTATTTTAATTAGAGGAACTTTTAAACGTGATTTATGGATAAAAAAAACGAAACTACTTTCCCAGTACTTTTAGCAGTAAAGAATTAATAAAAAGTAAAGTTTATTTATTTGTATAGATTGCAAGTACCTACAGGTTTTGTTTTACAGGGGAATCTAACCGCCTACAACAATGCTGATGCTGATTTCGGCCAGAGACGGCATTTCGGACTTCACACTACAAACAATATACCTATCTCCTACCTAATAATTTTCCTCGGAGAGGTGGAATAAATGCACGGAGTACAGCCATTGGGAAATATGGTGTTAATTTCGCCTCTACCTCAAAGTTGAAACAAACAAATATGCGACAAACGATAGGGCGACAGTACGTTAAGTTGACAATCAGTGGTGCGACAGTACATCAGTCCGAAGAACGATAGTGCGACAGCACATTAGTTCGACGTACGTTAGTGTGATAGAACTTTAAATCGACAAACAACAGTGCGACACAACTTTTAATCGTCAAACGATAGCGCGACACAACTTATGCTCGACAAACGTTAGTGCGACGCAACGTTTGATCGATAAACGTTAGCGCGACGCAACTTTTAATGAACAAAGTAAAGTGCTAACATTGACACATATTAAAACAGAGTTCATAAAAAAAGGTTTTTACAAAAAAGACAACCGCCTTCAAAATCTAAAAAGTGAAAAATAACTTAAGCACAGTACACACATTGACTTTAGTTTCGAAATTCGGTGGCTTTGTTCTGTTTGTTGTTTTGTATTGTAAAGTGTGAAAATATTAAGTGGGAAGTTATTAGTTTTTTTTTTATGATTATTATTTACCTACCTGAGTAGGTTAAATGCTTCTCTGTTAATTGAGCCGGAATATCAAATGATTTGACTTTCATTTTGGGATATAATATATATAAGTGGGTACATACACGACTCTTAGAATTTTAAGTAAAAGTTTTAAAGCTGCGTGGAAATTGACGATCTTGCCTAATTTGTATTGAAAAAAAGTTTTATCTACCTATTCCATCACCTTCGAATAAGTTCCGATTAAATTACTTAGTCGATCATTTCATTCAAGTTCTGTTCCATTCTTGAATATATGTATCTGGTGAATAGTGAAGGTGAAGGTCGTGAAATAGGCTCTTAGTTTTGCATAATGTGGGTTGGACAGTTAGATACAAACTGACATTAATATTTTACAAGGAGACTTTTGCGTCTCCCTTGGCATAAATACATAAAGGGACTTTCTCGACAGTATAAAAATAAGCTTTAATCTATAAACGATATCTAAGTCAAAAACTCGTAGGAGCTTTTCTTATATTTTGGTAATAAAAAAATATTTGCGGGGGCAACAAATATGTGTTTACTGACTTTAGACAATTATAATAATTAAAGATCATCACGATAGCTGTCCAAGTTAGCTATTAAACCTGTTATACAAAAAAAAAACTACAAAAAAGGCAACCAATGTTAAATTTGTATGGGAGCAAATGGCAACTATTCCGCATCAAACTAAAAGAATCACGTAAATCGGATCATAAATCTCAGAGTTATAGATGTACATACATAAAAAAAAAAAAACAACCGAGTTGAGAACCTCCTCCTTTTTGAAGTCGGTTAAAAATTAGTTCCTATCTATACTTAATATTATAAAGCTGAAGAGTTTGTTTGTTTGTTTGGTTAGTTGAACGCGCTAATCTCAGGATCTACTGGCTCAAATCGAAAAATTATTTTTGTGTTCGATAGTCCATTTATCGAGGAAGGCTATAGGCCCATGCGAAGCCGGGTCGGGTCGCTAGTTTTTAATGAAACTACGACGTGTAAGGATTATGTTAACTTAGAAAGTTATGTTGGTGATTTTAATTATTATTATTCTGTTAATGCATATTAATTGTTACTCCCGCAAATAAGTTTTTTATTACCATAAAACCAGATACTAGGCTGAAAATTGAAAAAAACGTACGAATATTTGAATTTCATGGGCTATCCTGGTGGTTTCACCTTAAAAATCATTATCATTTGAAAGAGAACTGACGAAGCACAAACCTGGATATGGCTGCCCCTATCCTTTCTACGAAATTGTAAAGAGTTTAATTACCTGTTGAAAATATGACTACACCACCTTTTGTATAAACTGTGCAGACCGGGTAGAACCTTTTGTCAGAAAAACAAAAACGTGCCCTCAGCGTCAAGCTACGAAGCTTTATTTACTATTTATTTATTTAATTGCCAGAAACATGGTATGTTTACAAAGATGGTCATATTAATACAATAGCGCTACATGTGTCACCGTTTTAACGGCATGCAAATCAATTTAAAAGGACATCAAATTAATTTTCAATTTACATTACATTACAATTATTTAAGAATTTAATATTATTTTTTTTAGGGAAGTACCTACGTTTCTAAACGTAATACCATAGAGTAGTAATCCGTCTTTCATGCCTGTCATGAAGTCGTGACTGTGGCGTGTTGTGCACATTTTGGTTTGTCATCTACACATGAATGTGGCGGTCAAAAGGTTAAATGACTAGCTTATTATTTATTTCTTTATCTAATACGAGTACTAGCACTTTCCTCGCGACTTCGTCCGCGTGAATTTGCAATATAGCCTATGTTACTCAGCGATAATGTAGCTTTCGATTAGTGAAAGAATTTTTGAAATGGGACCAGTAGTTTTTGAGTTTATTCGTTACATAATAATAATATATTATTATTATTATTAGTATAGTTTCTTTTTAGTAATAAAAATGTTTATTTTCTTCCACAAATAACACTTTATTTAAGTAGAATTAAGTAGAACTTAAAAACGGAAAAAAAAAGTTGTAACAAATCATCAATGTTAATTTGTGGGAGACTGGTGCCTGAACTAAGCCGAGACCTGTATTTCAGGACACCAGGGACTCCCCCCTAAGAGGTTTTCATCAATCTGTTTTATACCAACAGATAATGCAATTGCATTTTTATGTTACAAGTGCTCAATATGTTAGAAGAAAATATAAAAAGAAAAAAATAAAATTAAAAAGAAATAAAAATTGTATGAGGTGTAGTGAGGTTTGAGATGCATTTGGGGAGTGTGGGTGAGGATGTATGTATGTGTATGTATGTGGGTGTGTGTGTGTATGTAGGTGTGTGTGTGTGTATTGCAGGTGTGGATGTGTGTGTGTGGTAGAGGAGTGAACGGGTACAGTTTGTTCGGTTCATGTCTAGAGGGATTTCATCATCAGCATCATTTCAGCCAAAAGACGTCCACTGCTGGACATAGAACAGAGTTACTTTCTCATTTATAATATTAAGTATGGAAGCATGGATATGTACCAAAAATTTGTACGGAACCCTCGATGAGCGAGTCCAACTCGCACTGTATTTTTTCTAATAGGCTTGCGCTTGGCCCCAACTCACCTGATGTTATGTGATGATGCGGCGGAGTGCTTGGGCACCGGCTACAAATAAGGTAGGTTTAAGAAAGCAGCTCAATGCGGTTCAGCGTGGGTTTGTACAAGAAATTATCAAGGCGTATAGGACAATCTCGCTTCACTCGGCCTTGTTACTTTCCGGACTGCTTCCACTGGGTCTCAGGATTCAAGAAGCCGCCTCTTTTTATGAAGAGAAAAGAGGATATTTGCGGAGAGTGACAGGAGATCGAGAAATCGAGTTACCGGTCCCACACACACAATTGCCACACCCCGCAGACCAATTCGGTATAGATTTCCAATGTGTGATGAACGGTGCAGATATGAACCAGCGAAAACTGACAAACCCAAAGATCTTCACCGACGGAAGTAGAATTGAGGGTAAAGTCGGCGCAGCACTAAGCTTCTGGGAAAATGGGATGGAGATCAAATCTCAAAAGTTGGACAAATTCTGCACCGTTTATCAGGCAGAGTTATTAGCGCTGCCTCAGAGCTGGCTATAAAACACACATCCCCAGTTGTAGAGGTATACTGTGACTCCAGGTCAGCCCTTGAAACAGTGACTCAAGGCTATTCCCTCCATCCTCTCGCATTTAAAATCCGCGATAACATACAGAAACTGAGAAAATGCGATAAAACCCTTGAATTGTTCTGGATCAAGGCACATGCAGGATTGGAGGGGAACGAAAGGGCTGACAAATTAGCAAAGGACGCATCGCTGGGTCAAAAGTCGAGACCGGATTATGATCTGTGCCCGGTTTCATTCGTCAAACGACAAATTCGAACAGAATCGCTTGACGAATGGAACAAGAGATACCGTACTGGAAACACAGCTTCAACCACTAAGATCTTTCTTCCTGGCGCAATAGCGGCTTACAGTATTGTGCGGAAATTTAAAACTGATCCCCTGATAACACAAGTGCTGACGAGGCATGGCGGATTCTTCGACAATTTGTACCGTTTCAAATGCAAAGAGAGCCCGGCGTGTCCCTGCGACCCTGTAAAGGAAGAGAGCGTGCTACATATAATCGTGGAGTGTCCCATATTTGGTCAAGACAAATTTAGGTTTGAGGCAGAAAATGACGTTATACTGAAGTTAGAAACAATACCAGAGATAATGCAAACTAAAAAATTTAGACAGAAATGTTTAAAAAGTAGTAAAAAGGAATAAAAGATATACTTTCATGTATCGTTGCATATATCGATAAGTTATCTAAATATTAAGTAAAAGTATTAGGTAACTATTGTTTAACAAATAACGATACATAGAATTTAAGAAACCGCACTAAAATAAATGTAATAATAGGATTAATAACACCTGTTTAATAAAAAAGAAAATAATGTGTAACGATAAGTGGAATTTAAAATAGTACTAAAATAAATGTGAAATTAGAATAAAATATTATGGAAGAGTGGAGTCCAACCTAACACAGGCTATATTTATTTAAAGGGAGGCTCCAATCACTAGTTTGTATGTAAGAACTTGTAAAAATGATAAAAAACTTTTTGATTTGATTTGAACCTCGAATTTGTGGACCAAGCCTACAGTGAGTGTCCACGTTACGGCTCCGTAAGCCATTATGGGTAGAACACACATGCGTGGCAAATCCGCAGCTTTTGTTGTTTTTTGTTTTGTATTGTTTGTATTGCCGACTACCGAAACTAAAGTCATGTGTTCTGTGCTAAAATTATTTTTCACTTTTTAGTTGTTGAAGGAGGTTATCTTTTTCTTAAAAAAGGGTTTTATTTTTCGCTTTTTATCAGATCCATTACGAAACAACAACACAGTTAAAACAGAGATAAAAAGTCCTTATATTAACTTGCTGAAGGGAACCAAAACGTGAACTATGTACATACTTAGGTAGGTACCTACTTACATTTTTTTGTTTCTTGTTGATTTTTCGAAAAAGTGATGCTGAATCAATTTCGATAAAATGTATAAGGATCACTTCTGAACCCCTATCTTATAAAAAAATATTTTTCAAAATTAATCTACTATAGCCAGAGAAATCAACGAACATACAATAAAAACATATTCGGATTGAGAATCTCCTCCTTTTTTGAAGTCGGTTAAAAAGATAGGCATGCATATTGAAGTTCTACAATATCTATTATCTGACAGAGTCAACATTCAACCTGCAACGGAAGGCGACTGATTCCAGTTTCCCATTCCCAGCTGTGTCAACAAAACAAATTAACGTCCTTTGCAGTCCCAACAAGGCTAAGCTTGACTGATAGGACCGGTATCTTTATTTATCACAGCGGCTTCGCGTTCAGAATTCTAATACTCTCCGTGCAAATTAGCCCAAGACGGCAGACATAGGTTGGTGTACGTCACCCATTACTGGTTTAGTACCGTCTTTGATGGAACTTTTGTAACCTAAAAGAGCAATGGATAGATCTTGTGCTTTAATCTGAACTGAAAAAGACTGGTAACTGGTGAAAGTATTTGCATATCTATGAAAAATGATGATGTTGGAGTTAATATTCATGGAATTTGTTTCGTTTTTATTCCGATGGTGATTAGGGACCAAGACCAAACTCACGGCACGATTTTTCTCCCTTATCGGCGGTCTAAAGCTTCGTAGGTCTTCGATAATGTTGGTACGCAATTTAATATTTGGAACAGAATTGAATAGAATAGTATAAAAATCTAATGTTTATTTTAAGATTTTTATCGTACTCGTAAGTACTTGTTTTTTTCGTACTTACGTAAGTCAGATAGACAGATAGATTAGATATATATATATATATATATAGATAGATTTTTAATAAAAAGCTCCCTCCCCATAGAACTATAATGTCCTTACCACGAAGTAAGTCTTATGCTCGCACTTCACATGGCATATTTGTACAAATATTCGCCTTACTTGGATAATACAAAGTTCACCCTACGATTATTGAAATAAAGTCTATTTTGTATTATCCAAGTAAGGCGAATATTTGCACAAGTACGCCATGTGAAGTGGTAGCATAATATCTTACTTCGTGGTCCTTACCAAATCTGTTTCCAATTTATTAAGCTTACGATTGCATATAACAAATTAAATATTGGTTAATTTAATTCTGTATTTATTTGATTTTCACAATGTGATTTAAGAACACAGTATCTGCGCATCACAGCATCTTGATTCTGACAGCGCTTACGGTTGCCGCTCAAATACCGTAGGTACTTACTCCTATGTCAAACAATACTAATTCGATTCCCTCAGTCCTTGGCCAACCGCATGCGGGCACGGGAAAATATAATTACGTTTGTTTGGTTCAATAACGGGATATTGAATTCCCCCACAAAGCCCGCGCATAATTTGTTCCGGAAAGCGGATGTTTGTGAACTTCAGCAAACCAACAGAGGTACCTACCTGCCTATGAAAATTAATTGAGTGACTCTAAAGTGTGTCGTCAAAGCTCTATTACGAAATTTTGCATTGCTATTATGAAACAAATGGAAAATTACTTTGCATAAATCGTGAAAAAGGGAAATTATGTAAGTAAAGGTGTTTGTGAGTTATTTGTTCCAGTTTTTTTTCCACAAGGAATAGAAGGCCCAAAAGTTTAGATTCTTTTTAAAAGTCAGTTAGAAAGATAAGCGCTAAGGGATAGTTGTGCGTGCGAACAATCTTAACTAAGGGGGGTTTTAAATTGAAATTGGAAAAACAGCACTTTAGATACCTGGCCTCCTTCACTTTGGGCACGTGTAAGTAATTATGTAGGTAGGTAAGTACATTGGGGGCTATCTCGCTGATAGAAAGTTAAGACTTCATTAAGTCAGTAATTTACGTACATTACGTAGGTAAGTAGATACTTAAATTAACCTGCGTAGCTTAGGTTCAGTGCTACCCGCAACCTTTTAACTTCTAATAGTATCAGAGAGCTTCAGAGTCACCCTCACCACCTGTTTTTGTAAGGTTAATGGTAATGCATACAAATTATGTGACTAGTAGGTACTAGCCAAAAAGTGCTCTTCTATACACACATCAAAAAAAGTTTGTGATCACTAGCACAAGCTGATATAATTTTATAAATTGAACTTTATCAAGAAAACATGTTTTTTGTGTGTTTTCTTTAAATAGAAATAGGTACCCTGTTTGAAATTAAAAAATAAAACTATTTTTTATTTTTTATCAAAAAAAAATTGAATAGGTAATTAATCATATGTAATTGTAACAGAAATTTGATAGAAAGAAATATTATTAAAAGGTATATATTCAATATAATATAACTCCTCCCCTGGTTCGAACACATGCGAAGATCCTTCTGGGCATGCTGAGAATCAAGTTATCCAGCATTTCTTGGGGTAACCTGTCCCATTCATGAATAGCGGCTTCCCTGAGCTTTGGCACTGTCTGGGGACATAGCCGACGGTTCCAAACAGCACACTTAAGAGCATCCCACGCGTGCTCTATTGGGTTTAAGTCAGGCGAGCCAGCAGGCCAGTCTAACCTTGTGATGTCGTATTCTCGGAGAGCAGCATTGACTCGTTGAGCTCGATGGGTGGGCGCATTATCATCGACCAGTACAAATTGGTGCCCATGGTTTATTCGGAATGGTCTGTCAATTCCATCAATAGCAACTGCACTATACATGTCTGCTGTCATGAAGCCTCGATACGGGATCACAGGTGTTCTAGCTCCAATCATAATACCACTTATACCACCCCAAAAGGACACCGATTTCCCGCCTTGCTGAACTGTTCCTGTGGCAATTCTTTGCCTTTCACGGACTTCTGGTCTTCTCCAGACAGGGAGACGTCGGTTATCTGGATGAGTACTGATTCGCAATTCGTCAACGAAGAGACAGTTTTGCGAAATGTTTTCTTCTTCATTTTGCCGAAGCCTAGCCCACTGCAATCTTCGTCGTTGATGTTGCCAGGAATTTAGAGGAGCTCGCCAAGACCTCCGTGCTCGTAATCCAGCCTGTGCAAGCAATTCCGAATGGTCTGAGTGCCAACTTCAAACCCAGAGGCGGCCCGAACTTTTGCTTTTATTTTAGTAGCGTTGATTGTTGGGTCACGGGCTGCCAGCAATTTAATATAGCGTTTTTGGCCAGCAGTCAAAACAGATGGGCGACCACTGCGGAGTCGGTCAGCTAAATTACCCATCCCGTGGTACCTTTGCAACGTGGTCACGACACAGGATTAGGATATAGCAACTCTGCGTGCTATTTCTCTCGTGGTGTATCCTTCTTCCCTTAAAGATACTATTCTTGTTCGTAAAACTTCTGATAAACCTCTTGGCATTTTTTCAATCACAACTTTCCGCGAAAATGTATTTTAAATCCGTTAAAATTGACTAAATCAGATTTCAGAATGAGCGTAAGCTAGGACTGAAAGCCTTTTTATATGGAAAAACAATTAAACTGCTTTATTGTTTTATATTCTAAATCTATATTTTTAAATAAAGAATCTAAAAAGAAGAAGAAATCATAATAATACTATGATTTCTTCTTCTTTTTAGATTAAATGGTATTATAATTTACCATAACAAAAAAGAATTCGATTTTTCAAAGTGATCGAAATGTTTTTTGATGTGTGTATGTATTTAAGTTCAACACCTATCGATACAGACTGACACCGATGCACCGGATTTATTTCATAAAATTTTTGCTTAACGCCTTATTCAAGTTATTACTAGTTTCTAGACTCAGTTTTTGGATTTGTTTTATATTAAACTAGCAGTTTTCCCGCGACTTCGTCCGCGTGAATATTCTCAAGGATCCCTAATTTTTTGATTATGCTGTACAACCTATAGCACTCAGGGATAACGTAGCTACATATTAGTGAAAGAATTTTTGAAATCAGATGAGTAGTTTCGGAGATTACCCCCTACATACAATAATAATAATACACTTCTGGACACATCTATTGGCCCACCTTGTATTTTCAGTTTCGTTTGGTCCTACCTAAAATTTTATATTAGGTCGAGCAAAAAGTTTTTTCATCCCACCATCTCGGAAAGAGTATTTTTAATCTTCAATATCTGAGTGGAAAAGCCGTTTTTATTCTCTAGAGGATAAAGTAAATTTATCTTCAATATCTGAGTGGAAAAGCCGTTTTTATTCTCTAGAGGATAAAGTAAATTGAATTTAGAACATCGTGTGCACTAAGTTTGTGAATTAAAAAAAAACATTAAACCTATTTACTGCTACCTCTATGGTGCCGAATATATCATACAACTTTTTTTTAATTTGTTAAAAACTCAGACTTTGTAAACGTTTTTTTTTTGCATTTAGTCATTTCCTCGCTGAGGTGGAATGAAAAGTTACGTGTTGCACTCGAGTGCAAAGATTTTTCACCTCGTGCTCTTTTGATTCCCTCGCTAACGCTCAGGATTCTAATTTTGAATCACTCGCTGCGCTCGTGATTCAATTTTAGAATCCTTCGCTTGCTCGGTCATCAAAATTGAACACGCGGTTAAAAAGCAACTTTGCACTCTTGTATAACAAATAACTATTATGCAGTTTTGAACCTGGCACATTCACAATTTCATTCAATAGTCTTTTTTGAATTTTGAACACAGAATTTAAAGAAACAAAAGACAATTTGGAGCCTGTTTGTTGATATCAAACAATCGAATACTAAGAAAACTTGGTTTTATTGGTTTACTTGGATTTAATTCTTGAAAAAGTGATTGATATCTTTGGTTTTGCAACAAACATTACTTAATCTTAACATTAAGGTGAGGTTCTATCAATAATCTATGGATACTTCACCTGAAGTCGCCGCCCAAGCTGTGGCACTTATTCAGGCTGGACACAGCCAAAGAAACGTGAGTGCTCAACTTAATTTAAGTCGATCTGCGGTCCGAAATGTTTATCGGAGTACCTAGAGACTGGCGGCTTTGTTCGTCGCCAAGGAAGGCCACGATCTCGGGTCACAACTGAAAGGCAGGATCGATTCATCGTGACGACCAGCTTGAGAAATCGTCACCTTACCTCCATTGAGATACAAAACCAACTTCGCGACTTCCACGGAGTATCTGTGAGCGCTCGAACTGTTCGGAGAAGGTTAAAAGAACGCGATATGGTACCACACAAGCCAGCTAATGGGCCCAAACTAACGCGAGCCCACCGAACAGCGCGCCTTCATTTCGCACGTAGTCATTTAAATTGGACACAGCAAGATTGGAGCCGTGTACTCTTTTCTGATGAGTCTAAAATTGTGTTACATGGCAATGATGGAAGGAAGAAGGTCTACCGACGTAAGGGAGAGCGTTTCGCACAATGCTGCTTTGAAGACAGGGTTGCTTATGGCGGTGGCTCATGGACTGTCTGGGGCGTTATATCCGCGAGCGGCAAAACTCAACTTGAGGTTGTTACAGGACCACGGCTGCCAACATTAAATGCTGAAAGGTACATTCGTGAGTGCTTAGAACCTCACGTGATACCATACGCGGACTATGTGGGCCCAAATTTCCTTTTTATGCATGATAATGCAAGAGCCCATGCGGCCGGCATCGTCAGGGAATATCTTCGGGATGTGAACATCACAGTTATGGACTGGCCAGCCAGAAGCCCAGACATGAATCCCATTGAGCACATGTGGGACGAGCTAAAAAGACGTGTTAGGGCTCGTCAGCCAGTTGCCCAGACGATGCAGGAGTTGTTGAAAACTGCCATAGAAGAGGAATGGGAGATGATCCCTCAAAATTTCATAGAGCGGTTGATAAACTCTATGCCTAATCGTATGAGAGCTGTGGTAGATGCCCATGGAGGCAACACGCGTTATTAAATTAAACCTTTATTCGACAAAACATGTTTTTTATTCAAAAATCAATTGCCTTTAACAAGGCGCATATCCGACTTGTTAGGCGTAGCTCCATGTCGTATGGTATTCTGAATTCAAATTTAAAACTGCATCAACAGTTTTTGTTCAATCTAGCAATCATATTTCGGTAGGGGCCATCGAAACCTAAACTCAAAGGTGGGCCAATAGATGTGTCCAGAAGTGTAATAGAAAAACAATAATAATAGAAAGTTAAAGACGAGACATCCAGGCCAACTGCTTTAATGGTATACCATGCTTATGTTTGTTCTTTGATTCGGTATGGGATTTTTGTCTGGGGAAACTCTTCTGAAACTTCAAGAGTTCTATTAGCACAAAAAAAAATGCATGCGCGCAATTTTCAATATGGACTGGACTGATTCCTGCAGACCAGTATTTAAATCTCACAACCTACTCACAGTTCCTTGCATTTATATATACTAAGTACTCAAAACAAAATAAGGGCCACAAGGTATTTTGTCTGTACCATGAAAATAATAAAACCAATTTATATTTTTTGTCTCCCTATCGAAAACTAATGTTGTTTTTACCATGTAGACCAATAAATTTATTCAAATAATAATGATTAAAATGTTTATTTGCTTTTGAAAGAAAAAAACACATTTTAGGTTAAAAATAAAAATAACGTAAAGTTACTGAAAACAAAAGAAAATACTCCATGCTCATCTTTTAGTAACGTGTATGCCCCCCTCGTTTAGCTACGCACTCCTGAAGCCTGGAGTGCATGCTCTCAATCAAATGTCTGACATTTTCCATTGGAATCTCTTCCCAGGTCCTTTTCACAGAGTTGCTGTTGGTTGTGGATTTCCTGATCACCGTCTCTAACTCTTCGTTTCAACTGATCCCACATGTGCTCTATTGGATTTAAGTCCGGACTGTTCGCCGGCCACGGCAAGACTTCAATTTGAGAGTCTTCCAGTACAAACCGAGTCGCTTGAGCCGTGTGTGCACGAGCATTGTCTTGCATCAAGATGAATCCAGGACCCGCTCGCTGTGCAAATGGGATCACATGTGGTCTGACAACTTCCTCAATATACCGCTGAGCAGTAACAGTACCCTCATTTAAAATAGCGAGCTCAGTTTTGCCGTGTAAGCTTATCCCGCCCCAAATCATTACATTTGGGCCACCAAAACGATCGACTTCATGGATGCAGGCTTCTGAAAATCTCTCGCCGCGTCTTCTCCAGACTCTAATACGCCGATCGTCATTAAAAAAATTAACTTTGCATTCGTCTGTGAAGAGCACCATAAAAAAATAAATTACACCAAAATGAAAAAATACCTCGTGGCCCTTACTTTGTTTTAAGTAGTATATATATATGAAGTCGCCAAATTTGTTAAAACTAATTACTCACTTTTTGAATGTAAAAACAATAACAACAAACGAAAAATTACACAGTTTCCATTAAAAATGCCCGTACCTAGAATAGAACTGTTCAGACGCAGTTGCGTATATAATATGGCGCCACTTATTTATAATTCTCTACCAAATTTTATTACTGACTTACCCTACAGAAAATTCTGTATACTTCTGAAAAAATGGCTTATTTCACATAGCTTTTATTCAATAGCTGAATTTTTAAAAACCTCGTCATGTCAGTCCTATCATTTTAGGAATGCATTGTAGAATTAGTTGCCACTGTTCCTACATAGGCTTTATTTTATGTTATTATTAGGTAATTTAATTGTCTATTGTTTGCTACTTAAAAATAAAAATAAAAATTCACAAATCTAGTTGTTATAATGAGTATTACTTAGCAATGCAGCAAATGCGCTCATGAAATAATGCTCAAATATATTATGTTTATTTTGTGAAGAGTAGGTAGTTATTGCTCCAATATTTGCATGCCAATTTGTGGCGAAATGTGTCTCTGCACTACAATAATGTACCTAACATCTTTTATAACCGCATTTAAGCAAATAAATGTTTTGACTTTGACTTTGACTTTGACAAACTTTACCTCTTTTAATAGTATAGATACAGATTTTTTCAAAAAGCAAGTTTTATTTAGCGCCATCTGTGCTCAACTGTTGAAACTAGATTACTAAAGAGTAAGGTAGAAGGTAAAATTAGAGGCAATGTCTCAGTTAATATACAGATGGAGCTGCTATGAAGAACTAAAGAAACGACTTTTCAGTGTTATCATCTCTTCACACACTCTTATTTTCAAAATAAATTAATGCTTTTTTTAAACATGAATTTATTTGTTCATAAAGTAATTCTACACAACTAAATACTTATAACAGAACTAACTTGATTTTTGATTAGATATCAATACAATACAATATTTTTACAACTTACATACTAAGCAATAAACAATTTAACATACTTTTTGTACCAAACAATCAGTTTCTTGACTTAAATTCTTCATTTTTATTGAATGGAAATGTTTGCCTGTACCTTGCTACTCCTAAGCAGATGAAAGCTGAAAAAAAGGAGATTTTTAAGTTAAAACTCTTATTGAACATCTTATTTAGAAACTTAAACAAGCTTGTGTTCACATTAAATAGAGATTCTCTCTAAATATAGATTATTCATCGAATAGTGACTGACAACATTATTAACTTGTGCCCCGCTATCTCAAAAGTGTATATAATTATCAGAAGGAATTGATGTAAGTATTTAAGTCTAACTGGAGAATATAGGAGATGAAAGAAATTGAGAAATAATAATACATATACAAATAATATTGTAACTTCATTATTATTTATTTGATTTAAGATTTGATAAAATATAAATCTTAAATCGAATAAATAATATAGCCATATTACAGAGGAGAGCTAAGAATCTATAAGAATGTAAGCAATATTATCTACCTATTTGATTTTCATTACAATAATAACAAAACATTGCTTATCATTTTGTCTGATGAACAGAAAGCGGTTACTGTAATTTGCTTGAAGAGGGTATAACATTGTTTATAAATGTGGTAGGTAAAAGATTTAAATACAAAATAAAGAAGTGATATTTACCAAACGATAGAACAGACAGGCCATATTTCCCAGAGAAAGTTTTATTTTTGCAGGCACTGTTCGCGAGGTAACCTCCAATACCGACCAAACCGACACCACCAACGATCCTGCAGGACAAGCAGTCGCGAGGACGAGCAGTTTCTGTTGATGCCATTGTAAACAACTTATCACATAGATTTAAATTGTTAAATTAATGAATTATCGCTAAAATTGTGCAATGTTATTGTGTCTCGATCATAGTGACACTGACACTGACTGACAGTGTGGTAGTGACAGTAACATGACAGTGCAGTGAGTTACACAGGATGACAGGAAGCTGATTTGACACTTTCATTTTGACAGCTGACGCTGTCATGTGTGTCGTAGGAACTTTTGTCGTTCCGTTCCACGCAGTTTCTCGACTGTTTATTATTTTCAGTTGATCAAGCAGAGCATTGAAATCAAGACCATTAAAACTTATAATCAAAGCAAGCAACTAAAATCCGGAGTCATTATAATAATATATGGGGACATTTCACACATGGCCATCTGCCCCCAAACTAGGGAGGAGATCCTGTACTATGGGTTCCAGACAGCAGATATACATACACAAATACATTTAAATACATACTTAAATAGGTAAACAATACCCAGACACAAGGCAAACACAAGTCCTCATCCACACAAATATTTACCTACCCTGGGCGGGAATCGAACCCGCAACACACTGCGCAGCAGTCAATCGCTCAGCCACTGCGCCAACCGTGTCGTCAAAGCCAAACGAGCATGTTCGGTCGGTGACGAGCTGTTATCGTTTGTGTGGGGTGGCGCCACTATTGAAAGCTTACATTTTCAGATTAGTTAAAAAAGGCAGGCTCTGTATTGAATGTTTCAATAAAAACTTAGTACCTAGGAATATATATACAAAACTTAAATCTAAATAATAATATTATGTACAATTGTAAGAAAAAGGCAGGGAGCTCAAAGGGCATCAAAAAACTCGTCCACATCGTTGTCAACGGGAAACGTGCCCAACAGGCTGGCAGCATTGCCACGTTGTATGGCAATGCTGATTCTTTGACCTAAGAATAGACCAGCCTTCGGGTCACGTTTTGAATTATATATATATATATTTTTATATATTGTTATAGGCTTGCGTTTGACCGCAACTCACCTGATCTTAAGTGATGATGCGGCCTAAGGTGGAGCACGCTTGCCTAGAATAAACCGGTTCACTCGTGCCTTGAAGATACCCAGATTATATGTATCGGGGAATAGAGCGGCGGGCAGTGAATTCCACAGTCTGGCAGTTCGCACAATAAATGTGGAGTCAAAGCGCTTGGTTCGAGACCGTGGAACTTCAACCGTATAGCGGTGACGCTTCGCCGTATCCCTGCTCGTCCGGTGATGAAATGGGGATGGGGGAATTAAGTTGTGCAATTCCAAAGCACACTCTCCGAAATGTACCCGATAAAAGACCGATAGGCTGGCAACGGGCAACTGATCAAATAATTATGCTGAATTAAAAATAAATGTCATCGTTTAGGATAGTCCATACTAAATTATTATAAATGCGAAAGTAACTCTGTCTGTTACTAGGGATTGCAATTCCGCAAAACGGGATCACGCATTCCCGCGGGATCCCGCTCTCGCCCGGGAAAGCGGATCCCGCCCGGGAAAGCGCGGATCCGCGGATCCCGATATTTAAAAATTTGGCTTTAAAACTTTCGTGTAAATTGCGAGTTTACGCGAAAGTTTTGAAAAAAGAAGTGATGTTCTTTGAGTCCTATGGTATCAGAGAGTACCTGACGCTCTCCTATGAATATATCCTGACAGTTCAGCCTACTAGCGTAGAAGCCGAGGGAGCGTTTTCAGCAACAGGATATATTTGCATTTCACTCAGAAGCAGGCTCCGAGATGATACAATAAATGCTTCTTAAGAGCGTATTTTCAAAAGTCATCAACATAGGTTGATACCATAGTAATACCATAGAGAAAGTTGTGATTTGATTATTAGGTAGTCATTTTATGAATAAGACTCAATTAAATATTAAACTATTGTTAGGAGTAAGGGTAAAATTAAACAAAGCTATTAAACTATGCCAAACATTTAAAACTGGCAAAAGCCAGTGTTTTATAGTTTTAACACACTTATTGGTCGAGCGCAGAACACGTTTGTATCATCGTGCCCATGGCAAATATGCGCAGTGCAATCTGTAGGTCTACTTTGGGTAAAACTGGAAACATTCATCTTCATCACCATTCAGCCGTTCCTACCCAAAAAAAAATATTTTGTAGCAAGATTTTTTCATAATAATTTTGGGTAGGTAATGGGTAGGTAGACATAAAACATGTATGAAGATGGCGTTGAAAGTAGGTACCTATCGAGCATTCATTTCTAGTGCATGTTGTAAAGTACACACGCCCTTTGTCCTTTGTTCGATTGACAGCGAAATATCGCGACTCGTGTCTTGTAGCAAGTGGGTCAAGGTGTAGACAAGACAATGAGTTGCCGTTAGCGCTGTTCTCACTTAAAATATCAGCGCTGTGACGTTATTTTTTTAATGTTACAGCACCATGCTGAGATAGGAGCCTTTTGGCCTCGTACAAGACCAATTTTCGTTTTCAGATTTTTTTTTATTTTATGTTATTTTTGTGTGTTTTTGTCCTGGGCGGCGAATAAATACTTTTTCTTCTTCTTCTTTCTTCTTCACTTAATAAGACAGTAAGGTTTTTAATGTACTTACCCATAGCTGTTTATTTAGAACTTTTTTCAACCTTGTGACCACAGTCATGTTTAAATGACAAACCAAAATGTGACCAGCATGCCATGATCGGTCATTACTTGACAGACATAACATAATGCGTAGCTTGACGTGCTTGCATAGCTTGATTTTTTAACCGACTTCAAAAATTGATTTTATCAAAATTGATACAGCCCTTTTTCCGAAATAAATTACTTAGATGAAGTTTTAGTTTCTTCAATCTTTGGAGGACTTACAATCTCTTTTAAGTGTGACGCCGTTTCTTAATGGATTTGGATGTTAGGGCAACACTATAAAACGAAAAATAAAAAGTTTTTTTCAAAAAAAAGAAAACCGCCTTCAAAAACTAAAAAGTGATAAATAACTTTAGCACAGAACACACATTACTTTACTTTCGGAAGTCGGTGGCAATACAAAACAACAAACACAAAGCCACCGCCACCGACTTCCGAAAGTAAAGTAATGTGTGTTCTGTGCTAAAGTTATTTATCACTTTTTAGTGTTTGAAGGCGGTTTTCTTTTTTTTTTTAAAACCTTTTTTGCACTTCCCGCTTTGGTACCGAACCAAAGTGAAAAAAGTCAGTGCAGTCTCTAGGAAGTAGGTAACTGTAGGTATCATGCAAGTATGTAATAAGTGTACCTATTTGTGAATATACATAATTATATATTATAAACAAAGCGATATATAAGTCACTGCACTGACTATCTAATTACATAGGCGTAATTTAATCTAATGGGTAATGTACAACTTCCCTTATTTCCGTAGTGAAAGTCGTTTGGTTTCGTATTGCGTGTGGCCGGTGTGGCACATACTAAAAGTACCTACCCACTATCTACATAGTAACGTATATAAACATTGGTTCAAATTGGTTTGGGTAGAAAGACAAACATCAGCGCGAAATCTTCAGCTTTATAGTATCCTACTATCCTACTTCCTACTAATATTATAAATGCGAAAGTTTGTGAGGATGGATGGATGTTTGTTCCTCTTTCACGCAAAAACGACTTAACGGATTTTGATAAAACTTTACAGATATATAGCTTATACATCAAAATAACACATGGGAATGAATTTATAAAGATTTTGTGTAATTTGGCCATAATGTTACGATAAGTATCAAGTAAGTCGGAAAAATATCTGCCCTCTGAGAGCTATCTTGGCGTGCGCTGCCCATACCGTTGGTGTTACATGAAGATATTGAATCAAAGGGTGATTTGTCTTAAAAAGTTCTAAATAAAAATCTGCAACAGCATCTATCTACATTTTATGTGGAAGCCAATATATCCCAAATTATGAGCCATAAATGCATTTAATAATAATAATAATAATAATATGTGGGGACATTTTCACACACGGCCATCTGACCCCAAACTAGGGAGACCCTGTACTGTGGGTGTCAGACAGCTGATATACATACACAAATACATTTTTTTTTGTAAATACATACATATATAGATAAACAACACCCAAGGCAAACACAAGTGCTCATCACACAAATGTTTACCCTGGGCGGGAATCGAACCCGCAACACGCTGCGCAGTAGTCGATCGCTCAGCCACTGCGCCAACCGTGTCGTGTGTCGTGTGTCGTTAAATTAAATACTTTTTTTACAAAGCACATTTTAGAGTATTTAGCAAATTTTTATTAAAATTGATACATTTGTCGCTTTCAGTATTAAATGTAGATGAACTTTGTCTTTTATACTAAGTAATTTGGACAAATAGTTTAAAAAATATCACAATATGATTGACTTTAGACCTTACTTTAATAATTGTTTGCTTACGTTGGAATGCGCTATCGGATTTTATTTTTATTTATTTCGGTATACCTAGATTGTATTTGTAAGTATTAACTACATAGGTTCATTTTTGTTTCAAATGAGGATCCCATACCCTGCAGACGTTATGGACCCACACCCGAGATAGATATTAGAGAGGTTAAACACACTATGTCTAAAATGAATAAACAGAAAAGATATTGGGCCTGATGTGATCCCTGTAGAACTTTAGAAAACCCTTGGGTCAATAGCGTAGGAAGTTTAAATACTTAGGCTCCAAGCTCACACCCGATGCTAACGATGACACTGATGTGACACACAGAATTAACGTAGCGTGGCAAAAATAGCGATCGGCTACAGGTGTGTTGTGTGACCCCTGATTCCCATACAGATCAAGGGAAGAGTGTACAAAACGGCAGTCCTCTTTGGGTCAGAATGCTGGATAACAAAGAATACACATGATCAAAAGATACATATCAACGCAATGAACATGCTTAGATGGGCGGGAGGTGTGACCCGGCTGGACAAAATTCGTAATATATATATACGAGGCGGCTTCAAAGTTGCTCCAATCGTGAACAAAGTTACCGAAAACCCGCTCCGTTGGTATGGACATGTAAAAAGACGAATTGAAGACCATGTGGTACAAATTGCGCTGAATCTACCAGAACAGAAACGAGGTATGGAACGAGAGTATGAAACTCAAGATCGTCCGACTTAGCGTAGAAAACTGAGGAGACCCGACCCCAAATAATGGGAGTCAAGGAAAGAAGAAAAAGAAGATTCATTTTGGTTTGCATTAGATTATTACTATTTGTTAGTTTAAGAATAACGGTTAGTATTAGGTATAGGTTGTGTTATAAGTAGTAAGAAGAAAGTATAGTTTTTCTCATCATTAGTTATTGGAATAATTTTAGTTGTTAGTTTGAAATTATCAACCCATTTTGTTTTTTCTTAATAGTACTTAAATGCCGCGTAACGGTAATTCTAATAATTCACAAAGCACTAATAAAACCCGAGCTATGTAAATAGCTAGGCATAATGAGACGTCTAAACAAGCCGAGCTGCTAAGGCTTGAGCAGGCGTTCCGTGAGGCAGCACACAGAGCAACTGATCAGTACAGAACAGAACTTCAGAACAGTTTCACGATCGATGTCAACAACACGCTGAGTATCTGGCATCTCAACAGCATGCTGAGTATCTGGTGTCACAACGGGCTGCGAAGACTCCAGAACATAGAAATATATCTTACATAGAATAGCAATTCGGAACAACGATCATATTCCGTTTGCGGGATGCGAGACGTCAGACACGTCAGTTTTGGTTTCAAAGAGTATAAAACAGACACGTCAATGCGCCATTCTCGCGGTATGCTGCCTAACATACCTAAGTAGTAAGTCTGTTTCCGCAGCATAATGTAAAAATTTAATAAAACTGTAACGAATTCTTTGATCTATCATGTGGTGTAATTAAATTTTGGATGTATTTGATAGATAAAAGTAGCTACAACTGTATATCCCGATGTCGTTATCATCAGTTTTCTAAATTGCCTCTCATTAGGTGTGGAAGCAAAATTAAAGACGTATTTACGTCAAAAAAACTGGAAACGAAGCGATTTTGTTAATGAATATTTGTCAGTAGTACGTCTATCTGCATGTGCCAACTTTACTACCAATATGGAATCTATTTGATAGACATTTAAAATTTTGCAAAAATATTTATCAACCCAGGCTATACCTTGATTACGCTATTTATGTTATAGGGTAGGTAAGGTATTAAAAATTATATTACTTTTACTGCGGTATTGCTACCAAACCAAACAAATGTTTGATATGAAATACTTTGAAATCGAAATCATGTATGGGATTGTCTATTTTATAATGCGGTTTGCGGTTTTTCCTCCTCCACAACATTATATGTGTGATCGATCCCCAATGGTTGTTACATTGTGATTCTTTTGATAATATTTGAACATGCATTGTTTCGATGCAGTATGATGTCAAAATAAAGAAACGGAAAATCACGTCTAAAAACATGTTTAGTTCTATTTTTTTTTTCAAACATTTCTGCAGAAAATAATGTAGTGAATAGAAATTGACTGATGGGTTCGCAATATTTTTCGAAGATAAAAAAGCACTTCTGACAACACAAGTTGCAGAGACAGTGGGATTGCCGCACCGTGCAATGGGCACTACTTTGACACTTTATACTTACAAGTGAAGGACAGCCTGTTTGCAAACGTTTTGTACTTAAATGAATAATATTATTATTGTCCGGGCTGATCAATCATGGCAGGACTAGAATACTACAAAACGTACCTATAGCTAGATTGCGAACGGACGATAAATTGATAAGGAGTAGCGAGTGTCGTTATTTTTAATAAAAAATGAATAATTGTTGTTTTTTTCGTGGGAGCTGGTCTGCATAATTATATATTGTAAGGTCTCAGTGTGAGACCAATGACCAGGTACCAAAAAACATTCTTCAATTTCAGCGGCTGAAGCATTCAGGAAATCTTTGTCACACATTTTCATGAAGCAGGCAGGATTTTTGCGAGAATGTCGGTTATCGCGAATGCAGACGAAGTCACAAAGTCAAAGTCAAAGTCAAATCATTTATTTCAATTAGACCATTAAAAGGCACTTTTGAACGTCATAATAAAAAAATATAAAGTTGATTCTAGTTGCCCATTCCAAAAGGTAGTTTCGTATGGAGAAGAACGGGCAAGAAACTCCATACTTACTCTTTTAAAAATAAATATGTACAATATTGTACGGATCAAAAAGTAGCCTCCTATGTCCTCCTTCCCCAAGGTCAAGCTATATTCATTTAAACTTTCTTCATAATCATTTTAAGCCGTTTCATCCTGAAAGCGTACCAGACAGAGTTACTTTCGCATTTATAATATTAGAATGGAAGTATGGATTGTAAAAAAAATATTACCTTCTTTCACATAAACTTCTAAAATTGACAATACTAGGGAAACTGCCGTAAACTAACAAAACGTATCAGAAACCAAATAAATGAATTCCAAGACAAGATTAAGCGTATGAGATACAAATGGGACCGTAACAAATTGTTTCTACCTGATGTGGGGTCAGGGAATTAAATTAACTTTACAGCTACGCAATTCATCTTTTACCACACAGTAGGCACCTACCTGCTAACTTATTTGAGTACTCTGTATGATTAAATAATAAAAACTTGATATGTAATTTGGGCTTTGAAAATCTTATTAACATAATTGTCTGGATCATAATTTGTGCAAAACGATGTATGTATTTTATTCTAGTACCTATACTTTTCCTGTGTGCGTTGTCAGTATTGACATATGGCACAGAAACGTGGTCCTTAAAACAGCTGCTCCTACAGAATCTCAAGAGTCACGCAGCAAGCCATGGAGAGAGCTATGCTCGGATTATTTGTGCTATAGAATCCGGATCGTGGAAATTTAGGAGAACTAAGATCACCGACATAGCTCTCAGAATATACAAGTTGAAGTGGCAATTGGCAAGCCACATTGCTCGACGAATCGGTAACTGGTAGGGAGAAAGGATCTCGAGTGGCGACCACGAACGCCGAAGCTGGTTCGCCATGTGGCAGACATGTTCAGCTCAGTTCCATTTAAGCTGGCAGCCTGTTGAGCTACGTCAACGATTTGTTTATTTATTTATTTATTTTACTATTTATGTACACACAGTAGACAACACAGGAAAAGAACATTATAAAATATGAGTACAGGACAGCACACAGTCAACTTAGTGCAATTTAGTGAAGTGCTACTAACATAGTCATAAGTCGTTTCTATTAACACAAGGTTGAAATTATAAAATATGTATGTTTAGGTTAAGGTATTTATCTATGGGCCTATGCAGCCTGAAATAAATGAATTATTATTATTATTTTATTATAGGTACTGCTTATTTCTTAAGAAATTTCTGCCAGCAGACCTGCAAAAGGAGAAATGAAAAACGAAACATAGACTATAGTGTGTGAGAAAAGGAAGAGAATAAAGTATGTATGTGTCTGCTTAGCAAAGAAAAACCTCTCTTTATTATGATTTATCGCAATTAGCGTCAAAATCCCTTAATTTTCCTTTCAAAAGTAATATTACTTACCGAAAATTTCCTCCTTGGCTTCGTTATCGCCACGCAAATTAGATCTACAAAAAATAAACATTGTTCATGAAAATGTTTGGCCGCAGCGGATAGAAAATCGGAGAGGAGAATGATTAAGGAAATTGTACAGACACTGAACATGTCTACAAATTCAAGGTAAATTGATTTCTAATACTTTAATTATAAGATAAATTTTCTTAGTAGTGTGGAATCCACAAATTGAAATGATATTTATAATCCTTTTTTTTACGGGTAACTCAAATTATATTACCTACCTGTCTGCCTGCTACTGTTTTTAAGTTTAAAAAAATATGTAGAACTTTAATGGTGAATCATTATTTTTTAAGTAGGTGCGTAACTAAACCGTTTTACTACGAAAAGTTAATTATATTAAACGGTAGTAATGGCCGTTTTTATGGATGTTTTATTAAGTGTAATGCCTAACCTACTTATGACTAAAATTAATTTGGTATGAAGTTTTATATAAGTACTTTCTTGCCTATTATGCTTAGTGGCAATTATTTTTGTGTAACTCTACCGGCCATAGGCAGAGGTGGAACACCGCGGTAGTAGTTTTAGCCAGTAAGAGTCCGACATGCCCCTCCGTCACCCCCACGATGGGGAAAGTCCAAAAGGATGTGACTGAATTAGTGCTATTCTGTTACAATCTCCCTCGGTGAACACCTAGATGAAGTGAGCTGTTATCCGATTGTAGTGCTTTGCAAATCCCTAGCGTTGGGACAGATGGCAGCTCACTTCACCTGTACCCTGTTCACAATAAGATTAGACATTTACTCAAACCTTTTTTACAGTCCGTTCAACCGATTTTGACTTCTATTGCGTTGGTAGCATGACAAATGGCAACTGCAGTAAACAGTTGTTATTGTAACCACTTTTTTGCCTCTAATGTCATCCATCAATAACGTCATGCCTACGGAATAGAAGTAAAAATCGGTTGAAGGGACTGTAAAAAAAGTTTGTGTTTATGTCTAATCTTATTGTGAACAGGGTATAGGTGTTCTTTTCCTGAACAAAAAAACAAAAGATAAACAAATCTATTGTTGAATAAGCTTGCTAAACATATTTCAGCAAAAACAAATAACTTTAAAGCGTTAAATGGAATTATGAAAACAAAAACCAAACTGAGCACAAATCTTAAAACTAAACATACATAGCCGAGCCTAATTGTTAGGCTTAGTTAATTTAGTTTACAAATCCTTACCTGTAAGCTAGGCTTCAGCTTTACATTGTATAAAACAAAGTCGCTCCCGTTGTCTGTACCCTTAAATTTTTTAAACTACGCGAATGATTTTAATTTAATTAACAGTTTTCAGCAATACATAGAGTGATTCAAGAGCAAAGTTTATACGTATAGTTTGATCTACATTTTTTTTTTTTTTTTTTTATGTGGGGACATTTTCACACACGGCCATCTGACCCCAAACTAGGGAGACCCTGTACTATGAGTGTCAGACAGCTGATATACATACACAAATACATTTTATTTTTTTGTAAATACATACATATATAGATAAACAACACCCAGACCCAGACAAGGCAAACACAAGTGCTCATCACACAAATGTTTACCCTGGGCGGAAATCGAACCCGCAACACGCTGCGCAGCAGTCGATCGCTCAGCCACTGCGCCAACCGTGTCGTAATAAATTTTACCCGAGCGAAGCCAGGGCGGGTCGTTAGTTAACCATAGAGTAAAATAATGTTCAATACGTAATCATAATGGGCAATACATCATCATTTTTTTTTTTTTTTTATATATATTGTTATAGGCTTGCGTTTGACCGCAACTCACCTGATCTTAAGTGATGATGCGGCCTAAGGTGGAGCACGCTTGCCTAGAATAAACCGGTTCACTCGTGCCTTGAAGATACCCAGATTATATGTATCGGGGAATAGAGAGGCGGGCAGTGAATTCCACAGTCTGGCAGTTCGCACAATAAATGTGGAGTCAAAGCGCTTGGTTCGAGACCGTGGGACCATGGACCATCATAGATGATACAGGCTAGGCAGAAGCCTAGCCTTTTCCTATACTGGAGTCGGCTTCCAGTCTAACTGGATGCAGCTGAACACCAGTGATGACATGGAGCGACTGCCTATCGGACCTCCACAACCCAGTTACAGCGATAACACGATCCCCTGGTAAGACTGGTGTTCAGACTTTAAGGCTTCTAACTACCCATAACGACTGCCATTGATCTACGAATGACAGCCAGGACCATGCAACGTCTTTACGTGCTTTCCGAGGCACGAAGGGAACTCGTTATGAAATGGACGCTCACCGATCCACACACCGACCGTGTCAAACGTAGGTAACTTAACCTTTCCTCCCCCTCCCCCTCTATCTTTCCTTTTCTCCCTTTTCTTTCCTTCCTTCCCCTTTTTTGATCTCTTTATACGGCTTTTGATTAGCCACGAGCTCCTCCATAATGAACAATGCATTCTATAAAAATTATAAATTAAAATTATCTTTGGCTGTAGTTAGTTTTTTTTTCGTTTTTTAGTGCCCGCTTCTTATCATACAAATTTATTACGAAACGGTGACACCAAAAAACTTCAGTCATCCTTTAATTTTCTACCCTTAGGGGTGAAATGAAAAAACTTTGAAGTATAATACACTATCAATTAAAAAGGAATCATAGAAATCGGACCATACTGAAAAAAGTTATGCGTGGTCAAACATTAAAACATTAATTTTTAGACGTGTCGAATTGAGAACCTCCTCCTTCTTCTCAAGTCGGTTGAAAAACCAATTCAAATAGGGTACAATACTGATTTGTCAGAAAAATCAATTGAACTAACCCGCGGTTTCTCCACCGAAAAATTAATGTGAGTAATCGTCAAACCCGCGTAAGCTGCTGTTATTAATATTGTTCTTCTTCATAGCGTGTAAATGGCCAACACAGACATGTTAGTATAATATTATGTACAGTCACCAAAAGAAATTAGTATCCATGTCATCGGTAATAGTTGAAGTTTACTTAGAAACCAATGGAGGCTATCAAATGAAATTTAATTAAATCATTGAACTGTTTATTCTCTATTGATTGTATTTGATTCATAAACACCCATCGGTTTCTAAGACGACATGGATATTTATCTCTTTTGGTGACTGTACATTGTTCTTGTACAATTCCTTGTGTGGTCCAGTGTTCGGCCATGGCAACACCATCCGCTACTGCAGTCATTAGGTTGCCATATGTTCAGGTGATGCGGTGTAAGATACCTACAAGGTAGACCATGGTGTTCGGAGGTTCTTTCGATGTGGAGTCGTAGTTAAAATAGCCCTTTTAAAGGATTGCGGTTCAGGTCTACCCAAAGGGCTTACAATGCTCTGCGTATCCAATATAACAATGTGTTCAGGGTGCTGTTGAGACTGCCACGCTTCTGCCACACCCGCGACACTCCATAGAAACGAAACGATATAATTGCCTACACTAATACTAAAATAATAGACTATACAGATACGTGCATGAGTGTGCGTGACTAGGCGCCGCGCGAACAAAAACGCAATTTCCAGAGCTAGTCGTTCGACGCGGGGAGAGGTGAGGAACGGTTTCAGAGGGAGGTGGAGCGTGTCGCTACTGTACGGTAGTAAGTTAATACTTATACTGTGCTTCTGCACTGCGTCGGCGATGTTTTTCGATGCACCTAAGAAATCTACGTCCTTACTTCGCAGTCCGAGCAGTCTGCGCTTGATTGCACTTGATTGTCGCCCGGGCAGATAACCCGTTTGTGTGGGCATTAGGCGATCGAACGAGAACTGTTTTAGTAATTAAGTACCAACATAGGCTAATTAATATTGTTACTAACACAGTGGACATTATGTGGAGATTGAACAAATAAATTATTGTTCCATTTATTATTTACTAGCTTCTGCCCGCGACTTCGTACGCGGATCCTGTTGTTTATGCCAGCCACAACGGAGTCGGCAAAATCGAAGATCTGAAACGTCTGATGTCGAATTCTAAGAGCCCGAGAATGTCGAAGTCGATCAGAATTCAAACGTTCGTTGCGCTCTTCTTCTGTCTCTTCATGCCGTACTCCAGCAATTCTTTCTCTTTCACTTTCGAACTGATTATGAATATTTTGTTATGTGCGTGTTCGGGACAATGTATGATAATCTCGATCAGCAGTTAGTCGCGCATCACGTTCATCACTCGTTTCAAAAACCTGTTAGTAGATGTGCGAATACGCTAAGAACTCAAGCGTGATTCTGTATCGGTAAACGTTTCCGATTCGCGAGACAATGTGTGACGTTCACGATCAGCGGTCAATCACGGATCACGTTTCCCACTTGTCTCTAGACACCTAGAAGTCGATGCGTAGATACGCTTGGAACTCAAGCGCAATTCTCTATCCGTGAACATCTGCGACTCGCGAGACAATGCGTGACGTTCATGATCAGCGGTCAGTTGCGCATTACGTTCCCCACTTGTCTCTAGAGACCTAGAAGCCGATGCGTAGATACGCTTGGAACTCAAGAGCAATTTCCTATCCGTGAACGTCTCCGACTCGCGAGACAATGCATGACGTTCACGATCAGCCGTCAGTCGCGCATCATATTCTTCACTGGTCTCTAGAGACCTGGATGTAAATGCGTAAATACGCTGAGAACGCAGGCGTGCTTTGCGATTTAAAGAGGTTTCCACGGAGCGAGTTGCAGCCTGATGTTCTCGAACAGCATCAAGTCTCTCTTGACGCTCTTCGGTAAATTCTTGGGAACTTATGATCCTCAATCTTTTAGCTCCTTTGGAACATTGGGAAAGATTTGACCTCTTTCTAGTTGGTTATAGTTTTATTGTGAAGATACCTGATCAATTAAAATCTAAGTGACTGCTCCCCTGCGTTACCGGGTAGGCTACCGTGTCACGAAGATAAATGGAAAAGGAAATTAAACACTCAAATAACATAAGCCCAAAGGCATATTTATTCGATAAAATAAAAAAATAAATGGGAGTTTTGGCCAGTAGGGTCAAATTTTCAATGATATACCATCGTCATCAAAAATCAGTCCTAAACTGTTACCGCCTTCTTCGCGTGGAGATACTCCCAGCTTATTATAATATACAGTGAAATTAGTGATAACTTTACAGTGAAATTTAAAAAATTACAACTTTGATTTCCACATCAGATGTTTCTGATCTTCAATTTTTATAAGTCAACAGGAAATGCCCATCAGACCGAACAACTTTTGCTAAGACGTCATTAATATATGTGTTATGGTGTAGCTGGGGTCTTGAAGTTCCACATCAGGTGTTCCAGATCTTCAAATTTATTCTCTCAGCAGAAAATGCTCATCACGTGGAACAATTTTTGCTACGGTACCATTTTTGTATCTCTTATAGTTTAGCTGGTCTGTTGCGGTTCTGCATCAGGTGTTCAAGTTTCCAAGATTAATTATAGCCTATATGTTGCCCAGACTTAATACCTATACAACAACAAAAAAATAATTCAAATCCGTTTAGCAGTTCCGAAGATTAGCGTGTACAAACAAACAGACAGAATTTTTTTTTGGATTCGTGCTCTATTACTGTTTCTAAACCCCCCTCAATTATTATTTTTTAAATATATTCAATGTACAGACACGGTTTTTTATCTGTTTTATTATATGTATATATAGAAGATAACTACACAGTAAAATTTTCAAAATTACAACTTTGATTTCCACATCAGATGTTTCTGATCTTCAATTTTTATAAGTCAACATTAAATGCCCATCAGACCGAACAACTTTTGCTAAGACGTCTTTAATATATGTGTTATGGTGTAGCTGGGCTCTTGAAGTTCCACATCAGGTGTTCCAGATCTTCAAATTTATTCTCTCAGCAGAAAATGCTCATCACGTGGAACAATTTTTGCTACGGTACCATTTTTGTATCTCTTATAGTTTAGCTGGTCTGTTGCGGTTCTGCATCAGGTGTTCAAGTTTCCAAGATAAATTATAGCCTATATGTTGCCCAGACTTAATACCTATACAATAACAAAAAAATAATTCAAATCCGTCTAGCAGTTCCGAAGATTAGCGTGTACAAACAAACAGACAAACAGACAAACCGACAAACAGACAAACAGGCAAACAGACAGAATTTTTTTTTTTTGGATTCGTGCTCTATTACTGTTTCTAAACCCCCCTCAATTATTTTTTTTTTAATATATTCAATGTACAGACCCACAGTTTTTTTACTGTTTTATTATATGTATAGATCTCAACATGTAAATTACATTTTACAATAATAAAATAAAAACATTTAAAATATAGAAAAGCAGTAGTCCACCGGTATCATGAACAGGGTCCAAGCTATCGGTGCGGAGGTGAGGACTCCAAAAAGAGAAACCTCCTGACAATACGGGCCGTGTCCAGAAGTACCTTCTAAATCAAGCCCTATTAAATTATTATTTTTATTATAGGTACTGAAGATTGGCATCATCTGAGAGGATTGTCTTGATGCGGCCGATCTAGGATTGGTTGTAGATAATTCAGCCAACCAATCCCGGGTAGGGCAAAGTGCCTGTGCCTGCCACTGTGCCTTGAAAAGCACGTAAAGCCGTTGGTACCTGCACCTAAGCTGTCCCCGGTCGTGTAGGATTGCCATCCTATTCAACTTTGACAGTGAGGGAAAGGGAGTGCATCTATTTTTACGCACTCAATAATATCGACAAGGGTTCGAAACAGCAAGGCCCAACGGGCCCCTGTGACAAGGACGGCTTCGTGAAGGTGGAGAAGAAGAAGAAGAAGAAGCCTCCTAGTCGAAACCAGTGCGGAACCGCGCTGGCAGGACCCAATATGCTGCGTCCGGCAAAACCTACGATGCAGCTCTATGTGTCCCGGCTGCATCACACCACGAAGGTTGAGGAGATCGTGGAGTATGTTCGAGCCAAGACCAGCTGGACATTAAGGGTCGAAAAGTTGGAGTCGCGCCATAATATAAATTTCAAGTCATTTGTGGTGCGAGTCCCGACGCATTATATTGAGACCTTCCTCAAGGAAGAGTTTTGGCCGAAGGGTGTCGTGTATTGGCGATTCCGCGGAAGGCTACGCGACACCACGCAGCGAACATGACGCCGTCTCTTCGTCTACAATAATAGTTTAGTAATATTTTTGTGGTTTTTTTATAAATATGTATGATAGTCTGTATGTTATGGGTCTTTTGTTACCCGAAATAAATGATATTGTTATTGTTATTATTATATCTAATGCGTACTTTGTTAGTCTTCATTGGCATTGGCTGCTGTTACCAAGAATATTAATACTATCAACCAGACACGAATCCAGACACCGGGCGGTTTCAGAGAAATCGAAATGGAAATCCCAAATACAGAGTGTATGCACTACTTGGGAATCAAACTCTCTCACACTATCGCACGTGCTACACCAACGAACTTTTATTAGGTTTAAATAATAATAATTATTATTATCAGCCTATTACTGTCCCACTACTGGGCAAAGGCCTCTTCTTAAACAGAGGAGGCCACGAACATTTAAAAATGTAAAAGTATAAAAGGTAAGTTTGAAAATTGTTGAATCTGAATGATTGATGAATGATATTAGCCTATTATTGTCCTACTACTGGGCAAAAACCTCTTCATATACCGAGAAGGCACAAGCATAAGGATATCGTTTTTAACACAAAACGATACTGATCATTAAAAGAGATTTCTCAAAATAGCCCTGTGCAACAGAAAGTTTCGGATATACACGATAATTAATTGTATTTTTTATGAAATTAGTTGCAAATAGTTTTGTAACATGGATTAGCTAAATGCCAAAATGATCATTATAAAGTATTTTACGCGACTAATAACATTAATAGCCGTCATCGTCGTTAAACGTCCTGTCGAAAAACAAAATAAAACAGCACAGTAAAGTAGTGAAAATTTCATTAGGATATTTTTTAAGCATTTTCTCAAAGTAGATTTAGCATAATATATTTTCTGGAGTTGGCAACACTGCCCTCGCCTGTGCTGTCACCTCAAAATCTGATTCCTTTTTAGGGTTTCGTAGCCAAATGGCAAAAAACGGAACCCTTATGGATTCGTCATGTGTGTCTGTCCGTATGTCACAGCCACTTTTTTCCGAAACTATAAGAACTGTACTGTTGAAACTTGGTATGTAGATATATTCTGCGAACCGCATTAAGATTTTCAAACAAAATAGAAAAAAAAACAATAAATTTTGGGGGTCCCCATACTTAGAACTGAAACTCAATTTTTTTTTTTCAAACCCATACGTGCGTCGTATTGATGGATAGATCTTCAAAAACGATATTGAGGTTTGTAATATCATTTTTTTCTAAAATAAATAGTTTGCGCGAGAGACACTTCTTACCACAAGTGGTAAAATGTCCCCCCCCCCCCTTGTAACTTCTAAAATAAGAGAATGATAAAACTAAAAAAAATATATGATGTACATTATCATGTAAAATTCCACCGAAAATTGGTTTGAACGAGATCTAGTAAGTAGTTTTTTTTGAATACGTCATAAATCGTAAACCGCAATTTCACCTTTCATTCAATCAACTCAAAAATATAAATACTTTTATATTATGTTACTTGCTGCTACGGAACCCTTCATGGGCGAGTCCGACTCGCACTTGGCTTAATTTCACTGATGTAGTAAACTTTAATAAATAATGTATTTTGATTTGATTGTATAGGTATGCAGAAAAACCATTAAAGTCTCAATATTAGATTAGAATCTTGTAATAAGAAATATGTACGTACATTCATGCTTACTAAAAATGCTTTGTTTAATTGTATATGAAATCGTTGAAGCATTATGATAATCAAAAAAATACTCCATTGTTTTTTAATGTTAGCTATTCGTAATTTTTTTCTCGTTAATCTCGGAGATTAATCTTCTCCTTCTTCCTGACTGTGTGCGTTTCCTTTCCTTTCCAGTGCCTTTCCGAACTACGAAGGTTGGCAGTCAGCTCTACATACTTGTCCTTTTCTTTCGCGAGGTGGAATAGTTCCGCGGTGCTCAAGATTCCAGTCCACTCTCGTAGGTTCCTTAGCCAAGTCTTCCTTCTGCGACCGACACCTCGATTTCTAGGTACTTTGCCTATCAAGATAAGTTGTAAAAAGGCTCTTTAGACATTTGAGAAAGATAAAAAAATACCTACGTTATTTACTGCATCTGTAGCTTGTCAACTGTTGTATGTGTCAATCAAGTCAAATCTTATTTCTGATTTAGTAAGAGCTAGGAGGTGTCTAAACAACCCTTCTCGGTATGCGACAACAAGGTTGGCGCAGTAATTGAGCGATTGGCTGCGGCGCTGCGTGTTGTAGGTTCGATTTCTGCACGGCAACAAATATTTTTATGGCCTACGGGATCAGATTATAAAACAAAAGGCAGATAGACCGCGCGGAACACTGAGAGTAAAACCAAAAAAGCGAATACAAATTTAAAAACGAATCCCTACAACGCGCTTACTAAAATAAACGCCGCATATTAAAAAAAAACAAATAAAAATACAAATGCAAAAGCGAATACGATCACGAGAGATGTACGTATTCGCTTTTGAATTTGTATTTGCTTTTTTAGGCTTCACTCTCAGTGTTCCGCGCAGTCTATCAGCCATTTGTTTCATAATCGGAGCCTACGGGTATATGTGCCGGGTCTGGTATTTATCTGAGTATATGGTTTTAAACGCACCTACTGTACTTACAGAATTCCTAGTGTAAGCCAAATTTAAAAAAATAAGGGGTGATGGTGTGTTACGTTATTATTATTAGAAGGATAGGTTAGGATAAAAAGAAGCCAGAAAGTCTGACAACCAGTCTTACCAAGGGGTATTATGATACCCAGTAACTGGGTTGTGGAAGTCAGATAGACAGTCGCTCCAGGTGAAACAATGGTATTCAGCTGCATCCGGTATAGTGTTTCGGTTCAACTCGTGTTTCGGTTCAACTCGAAAAACTATATTTACTTTTCATAGGCATGAAATCATTCATCGCACGATATGTCTACATTTTATAATATTTGTTGTATGGATTCTTGGAATCTTATAAGTAATATATAATGTACCCACAGTTATATGTGCTGGTTTTGTCTGTGTTGTAATTGTATTCCTGTATCATCTTCATTTCATAATTATCATTCATTGTTTAATATTTACAAACCTTTACGCTTTTTTATGCTGTTCCTGTCGTCATCCTTTGTAATTTATTCCTGTATAATTGGATCAAATTAATATTTACAAACCTGAAAAATAAATAATGTTTTGCTTTGACATGTCTGTCAGTGGCAGTCGTCAAATTGACGACCGGCCAACATTTCTTCTAAAATAAGTTTTCGGCTACTAACGTAAAACCTCTATGTTGTATATCTTGTAAGCTTGTTTGTCTGTGTTAGATAGTAAACGGCTGAACACCCGCTGTATTATCGTGTGTTCCTTTAGATCTGATTCGCACTAATATTATAATAAAAATTACTAAAATAAATGGCATTCGACAATTATTGAGCCTGGCCGTTGCTATATAAAAAACGATTTGACCGTTCTAGAAAGAAGATTCATAATTGGATTTTTTATGAATTTTGGAAGAGCGGTCAGAAAAGGAACCTGTCAAATGAGTCAGTCTGGATTTTGGAGCCGTTTATTGAACACGCTGATTGTTCATACGCATACGTTGCTGGAGTCTGGATTTCGGAGCCGTTTGGTAAACACGCGGATTGCTGATACGTTTACGTTGCTGAGTCTAGTTCTTGGAGCCGTTTGTTGGACACGCTGATTGTTCCTACGCTTACGTTGCTGCAGTCTAGATCTCGGAGTCGCTGGGGTAACACTCTGATTACCCATATGCGTACGTTACTGAAGACTACCAGTCTACTTACTGAAGTCTACCAGTCTGCAACCGAGAGTCGGTATAGAGGCTAAGTCGAGCTGTCACGTGCCTCTTGCTGCCCAGGGCTGGTCCTACTGACCGCCTGGGGGGGCCTCCGTCCCCGAGCTGATCGCGTCAGACTTCTCTTCGGCTGATCCTGTACGCCGGCCAGGCTGGGGATCATAATCCTCCTGGATACTGCCTAACCTTAGTGCGTTTAGGTCAGTGCTAACTTTTATACTTACAATTGTTTTTGATACTCATCACATTTTAACTTTCGTGTGAGAGCTATTAAATTCAATACGTACAATTCTGCATAGCCTTTTATTTCTCGTAAATTATCAGAATTGTTACACCGGTTAGTCTGGAAGCCAACCCCAACATAGCTGGAGAAAAGCTGGAGCAGAGGATAATGTGATGACGAGGATAAGAAGAAATAGGAATTAGGGGTGGATTAGAAAAAAATATCAAACCTCACCTCAGTTACTACTTCCCATTGATAATTTACCTAAGATTTTATCACCTTCAATGGCATGTAAAGTAACTGTTCTACATACGTTAGCATACCATGAATATTCTACCACGCTCATGCTTCGTTCACTATCGCGGCCGAGGAAAGTAACTTGCCTGCGTTTATTATGTGACGATTCAATTGATGGAGCACATTGTCGTGGTTGGTACGCGCTAAATTGATGTTGCTGTTGTAGTTGTAGTAATACTACAATAATTTGTTGTTGTTAATCAAGGTTGCGTGTATTGTTAAATAGTTAATATTTCAACTGTATTTTTTTTTTGTTGAATTAGCTGATGCCCGCGACTTTTCAAAGTCAAAGTCAAAGCATTTTTTTCAATTAAACCATTTACAGGCACTTTTGAATTATCAAAGAGTCAGTTAGTCAGAAAAATGAAGCTAGTTGCTCGTTCCAAAACGTAGTAGGTCTCTATAGAGAAGAACGAGCAAGAAACTCCACGGACACTCTTTTAAATCAAGTTTTTACAAAATACTAATTACATTATTCACGTTGCTTCTATATGTGAAAACAATGCAGGTAAAGACCAATACAATGCATTAAAAAAAAGAATCAAGATTTAAAGAAGAAAAAAGGCCATGGCAGTTAAGAGTTGACCAATCTCTACTGACAGCGCCCGTTCACGAACATGACGCGTGGATCAGCACCATTCAGCTCAACCATTTTGAAGGGAGCCGCATGATCCAACACACGCGCTACCGTCAGCGAGATAATTGAGTGAGCATGACGAAGCTCTCAACCGCCATATTAATTTATGTCAAACACATAAATATAATTATAATTATAATTTATCCCTAACCCAATTTTTTTTCTAAAGTAAAAGTAGCTTATGTTACTCATGATAACATTAGCTATCTGCCAGTGAAAGCCCCGTCAGAATCGGTCCAGCCGTTATGGAGACTACAGATAGACTAACATATTAAACGTTGATTTTTTATGTTTGTACTTTATACACTTTCATATGCATTTAGTAAAACGCTGTTATTTTGTCATTACAAACAGATACTTCAATTTTATTTAGTTGTATACATCAGCTGATCCATAGTTAAAGTTGTTCGTAATGAAGAATACACTGACCCTTTTTAAGGTTTAGTATAAACATAAACTGTTGTTGTGTAATGTTATAATTGTATATAAATATTGCTATGTCTAGGGCCCACGATTGTGTCTAGCTTTAAGCCATTCTAAATACCTTAAAACATTGTGGAATGCAATAAATTATATTAAGGGGCTATTAAACGACTTTTACAGATTTTAAACTGACAATCACGTCAAAATGTGCAGTGTAAATGATTTGAAAAAAATATATGTTAAACTAGAACATTCTCTTAACCACTTAGTAAGTGAATATTTTTAATTATATTTACATTATATAGTTTAATTAACACGTGAAGTTGTGTCTGACGTGGACAAAACATTGACAATCACACAAAATCTACCAGGTATAATTAAACGAAACTTACACCATCTTACAGACAATTTTATTATCTATCTTTTAGTATACGCCTTTTTTTTTAATTTTGAAAGAATACTACTTTTATTTAATTTTTTCTACTAAACTTTGAGAGTTTTGGACGCAAAACTGATGCAGAACGGACACAGTCTGCGTCCAAAACTTTCAAAATTTAGTCGAAAAAATTAAATAAAAGTAGTATTCTTTCAAAATTAAAAAAAAGGCGTATACTAAAAGATAGATAATAAAATTGTCTGTAAGATAGTGTAAGTTTCGGATAATTATACCTGGTAGATTTTGTGTGATTGTCAATGTTTTGTTCGCGTCAGACACAACTTCACGAGTTAATTAAACTATTTAATATGAACTTAATCAAAAATATTCACTTTCTATATGATTAAGAGAATGTTCTATTTTAACATATATTTTTTTCAAATCATTTACACTGCACATTTTGACGTGATTGTCAGTTTAAAATCCGTAAAAGTCGTTTAATAGCCCCTTAAGTATCAGTATTGCAAATAAAATTTTGTTACTCCAAAAAATTACCTTTTAATGACTATTAACATGTATGAGAGTGTGTGTGTGTGTCAGATCGCTAAAAAATTTGCTTGGGACGGCGTTGCTAATTGCTTAGCAGTTAAGCCAGATCACTGACTTTATCTAAATCTGCTGGGTCCTCTCAATAGAGGATAAAAGAGACTATAAGCCAATGTACTGGTTGACCTGAAATCATTGGGTAAATACTACTTATGTTGTAGGCGATTATTATTCAAAAGAGTATATCTTTTTTTTTTCAGGCTGACTTTTCCGACTGCGTGCAAAGACTAAAAAAGTACACGAATAATAAATGTACGTTTACAAACGATTATATTAGAACTAGCGACCCCACCCGGCTTCGCCTGGGCCTATAGTCTTCCTCGATAAATGGACTATCCAACACAAAAATATTTTTTCAATTCAAACCAGTAGATCCTGAGATTAGCGCGTTCAACCAAACAAACAAACAAACTCTTCAGCTTTGTAATATTAGTATGAGATAATGAATTTGAGTTTCTTAGAATTATTTTTATATTCAATCGACTTCAAAAAGAAGGAGGTTCTCAATTCGTTTGTAAGTTGTTGTTTTTTCAGTACAAAACATCAAACAGAACAAAGCCACCGACTTCCGAAACTAGAGTCATGTGTGATGTGTGCTAAAGTTATTTATTACTTTTTAGATTTTGAAGGCGGTTGTCTTTTTTGTAAAAAAGCTTTTTGCATAATAATATGGCAGCAGAAAATCAGAAAATAGATCTTATCAATTATAATTATGTTAACCGTTGTTAATTTTATCTTCATTAATATAAAACGTAGGTATAATTATCATCTAGAGCTGTTACCTATCACACAAACCACTTTTTCCATACATGCAGAACGGAAAGCGAAACCGCGTTATTAGAACTTTGGGCTCTATTTACTCCACATGCGGTAACGGCCAGTATTACATAAACATTACTATTTGTGTATATTATATAACTTTCTTCACCATAACTTGGAGCAAGTTAACTTGCCTGTTTACTGGACCGTTGGACGTAGCGCGCGCGGCAGTCGCTTACCGCCATTCGTCGACCGCGCTACGCTCTGAGCCAAATGTTTTGTTTCGTACAATGGCGTGCGTCTACTTCATAAACATGCCAACTGTTTATGTTTACAAATATGGACCCATTTAAACTGCGGCTATTCGTTGGGCTGCAATTGTAAACTATTGAAAATTTTTATGTGTAGTCACAGCGCAATGGAAATTCGGTTTCGCTGACTGATTTTCAAACTTTTCTTGCGCAGTTTTCAAAGTGAAAAATTAACGTAATAGTGACAAAGTGGAGTGTGACATACATGTTGACATGTTCATTATTTATTGATAAGTGTTTTGACGCATAAAACTAGTTTAGAAAGTTAGTTCAATTGTTTTAAATGTAAGTGAACTACGAACGGTGACTATTGAAGTGACATTTTCAACGTACAATCTAAGGTAAGAGTTATATATTTTGATTATTTCAGCTGAGTTCTTCCATAATGCAATACAATCTCTCAAAAATTATATGATTTACCTACCTATGTGAAATTAGTTAAAAGTGCCAAAACTGTCCCATTACTGTACTATCCAGCAAAAATAGTTCAATGTACCTATTAATACTTACAATAGATTTAAAGTTTATAACCAAACAGGGTTAATGGGAGAAAATTTGCAGTAAATTGGTACTTGCAACTATCTATATGAAATTAGTTCAATGTTCATAGGATAATTATTACAGTAGATAAGTTAATAAGCGAACAAGGTAAATGGGAAAAAATTTGCTGTAAATTGATACTTGCAGCTTTAAGAATAGGGTTTACTATTTTGGTACAATTTCTCCATAAATAAAGCACTAGTGCAGTGTCATGACTCTTCAAGATCGTCACTTGTTTCATTTACGTGCACTTTATGCGCGACAGCGCGAACTAGGATAATAATTCTGTCTGATACCTAACAATGGTAGCATGGTGTTGAAGGCAAGGCCAGTATTATGACATGAAGTGTCATAAATTTAACAGAGACTATTAAATTAAGATCGTATACAGTCGGAAAGTTTTAACCCTGGGGCCATGTTAAGGCTTGTTCAGTCTACCTAACTACTTGCTAACTATTGTTAAAATTCTATGTTGCTCTTAATGAGACAAGTTGGATCTCTTGGTTTCAGCTCGTTAAATTTTGTATTCAAAAGTGTGTTACGAAAGTAGTTGGTTAAATATTTCCGAATTTTACATTGTTATTTTCGTATAGTTTTGAGGAACTTCGTGTTAAGTAAAAGCTTTACGGATCGATCGGTCGTGAAGGTTAAGCGATGCTTGCCGCGGTCGATCAGTAGATGGGTGACCGTCCATTGTCCCGCTTGTCATTCGTGGATATTTGACAGTCGTTATAGGTAGTCAGAAGCTAGAAAATCTGACAACCAGTCTTACCAAGGGGTATCGTGTTACCCAGTCACTGGGCTGTGGAGGTCAGATAGGCAGTCGCTCCATGTAAAACACTGGTATTCAGCTGCATCATCATGGTTAGACTGGAAGCCGACCCCAACTTAGTTGACAGAAAATGGTTGGGCAGATGATGAGAATGTTATTTTTGTACTAGCTTCTGCAGTGGGATAATAAAATTATAGGCTGGTATTATTATGTATTATTATTTTAAAGGCACTTTAAGGACACCTTTGCTTAATACTTCGGGGAAAGTTGGTGTTACGTTTTAAATGATAGGCATGCAAATAAGACAGCAAACGTCATCACACCTATATATTTATTTATTTATACTTCATGCTCAAATGTACAAAGGCGGACATAAAAAAAGTTATCCTTGAAGTAGATAGAAATTTCACATTTCTACAGTTAGATATTAATAATAATAATAATAATAATATAATAATATGTGGGGACATTTTCACACACGGCCATCTGACCCCAAACTAGGGAGACCCTGTACTATGGGTGTCAGACATATTATACCTAAGTCCCATGTAATTACGGACGAGACAACTTCCAATGACCGGCACCAAGGCAGACTCCACACTGCCATCGACAAGCTCTTAATGGAAAAACTTAATAGAGTGTATCCGGGCGTAAATGGGAAAATACTCCTGGTTACCCTCCGTCCTAGGGAGACCGAAGGGTAATGTCAGACTCCTTACTAAAACCACACGGTTCCTCCTGCTTCCATGAGTCGGGCCGGTAACTGATTGACGCATGATCCGCGGTCAAGGCTGAATAGGGTTTAACCTGACAAGGAGATCAAACACGGAGCCCTGCACTCGTAGTTGCTCTAGCGGCCACTACATCAACGAACAAGTCAAGCGTGTTTCTTTCTGAATAGAACGAAAAACGCTTGACTTGACTAGCCAATCCAACAGATGTTTTCCTGTCTAAACAATTTACATAAAAATTGTTTGTGTGTTTGTTTATAAACTGTTTACGCTCGCACTATTATTATAGCTGGACCTGCTATAGTGATATCTTTTCACCTTTGGTTGACTGTTAGACAAAATCCCAGGGCATTAAATCAGTCTTCGTATTAAGTTTCAATACTTAAATAAAAATAACTTTCACAGAAAAAACTACTTTAACTTTTTCCCAAATTTTCGGGGAGCCTTTTACAATTATTTTTCCCTTAAAAACCTTATTCGTACTGTTACCAACATTTAAAAAAATCCAGCCATTCTCAAGTGGTATAGCTTATTAACGAACTGCATTTAATTTTGTACAGTTCCCAAAGGAGATAAATAACCAGCAGGCTTAGCCAAATTGACGTCATCTCAACGATAAGTCACGTGATCGAAAATAAAAAATGAATTACCACGAGGCGTTAATTATTGTAGAAAGAGATACGATACGAAACGTTTGTAACTTGGCTAGGCCCACAGGTCGTCGGCAAATTCAAACACATCCATCGGTTTCTAAATAAACTTCATGTACATCCGACGACACTGGTTATTTATCTCTTTTGGTGACTGTACATAACAAACAAATGATTCTGTGTGTTAATTTTAGAAATACCAATAGTATAGCATAGAAATATTATATTTTAGTATGCTCTATTTATGCTTGACGTTGAAACCAAAATTCAAACCAGGCAAAACTTTACGTTGAAAAATCAGCTATTTGTGGCATCTGATGCACATTATATTTGCATCTTTATCTCTTGGTGTTTTTACTGAGGTTGAAGTTTTAGTAACATCGTTTTTATCTTACATGAAGGCAAATAATATAATGAAAATAAAGGTTAACAGCTAAGAACAAAAAGGAAAAGTTTATTTCAAATGCAAATATACCTCCCATGAAAACACACCTCCCATTATTTTCTCGTCGAAATATTGAATTATATTATATTCATGAATATGTCAAACTGAAGAACCGAAAAGTTTTATCCGAGACCTCGTCTCGTTATGTTTATTTAAATTATACATGCTCATGATTTTTTTGTGAATTGAAGTGTAAAATTAGACGACTTTCCCGAAACTTGCGTGTTAAAACGTAAACATTGGTACTTTCATCCATATTTTCGAACTGCTTCAATCAACGTAATTGACGTGTGGGCATTTAATTATACCGTTAATATACTATACTATCTACACATCATACACTCGAGCTTAACTGTCCAATTAGCAGACACGTTAGTTAAACAATGACAACATGACTCCAGAAGTCAAGTCAATAGTCAAGGGGACAAGATGTCTTTCTAAATATACCTGCAAAATGCTCCATGAAAAGACAATAATGACTGATTAACCAATGCTAAGCTTTAGTAGCCTAATTTCTTCATTTAAAGCGGCCAGATACGATCCTAGTGATTAAACTTCATAATATATGTCTTACTAGCTTCTGCGACTTTGTCCGCGTGAATGTCGGTTTTCGCGGATGCAGACAAAGTTGTGAATTCTAAAGTAGCCTATGTCCTTTCACAGGCTTCAAGCTATCTTCATACTGGCCGTTTCATCGTGAAAGCGTAACAGATAGTTACTTTCGCATTTATAATATTAGTATGGATTAGTATGGATTATGGAATATTATGGAATTATGGAATATTATGGAATTATGGATTATGGACTGGTCCGGAAATTGAGATTGAACGCATTCTTCTGAATGAAGGTTTCAAGGTTCAAGCTATTTCCATACCAAATTTCATGAAAATAGGTTCAACCGTTTCATCGTGAAAGCGTAACAGACAGAGTTACTTTCGCATTTATAATATTAGTATGGATAAATGGATAAATGGAAGTATGGACTGGTCCGAAAATTGAGACTGAACGCACTCTTCTGAACAGTGCCGCAGATGACGCTGTGACTGAGTTATTCAGCACTTTGTGGGCAGGACATCCGCAAAAGTGTTATCTCGTTCCATTTTCTCTTAGTCTCCTGCTTAGCTTGAGCAGTGCGCAGAAGACCTTGGTCAATTTCGAAGTTGTGTACAAGAAAATCTGTAAGAGTTTCCAGCTGTTGATGGGTTGGCCTACTCATCCTGTAAGAACAATTAATGTTTGTATTGAGCAAAACTGTTTCATATTAAAGTTTAAAGGAATTACATTGTTTAATGGAATTGTGACCTTGCCTATATATTTTCGTCTTTGAATACTTAAAGTACTACTAACTTGAACTTGTGCAACACTTGAAAACTTTTAGATAACATCGCTTTGAATTTTTGTTTAGCAAAACACAAGACTTATAATTCACAATTCTAATCAATTAAGAATCATTAAGATTTTCAAGTGGGTGACCAATACGCGGGAAGTTTTTTTTAAGATAACTTAGGCAATGACTTACTCAATAAGCCATAGCTGCTTAAGAATTTAGTGTTAAAATACGTGTAAATGCGACCAAACAACACTTAAATGATAATTTATGTTATAATAAATATCAGAACATATTTGGTAATTAATGTTGTAATTTGTATGGCCACCGCATGTCAGCCCGTGTAGTCGATTCCAATCTCAATTTCGACTTTGTTCAAGAGTGCCAATTTTCTAAAGATTGAAATTGAAACTGGATCGAATTGGAATACTATCGAGATTGGGATTGATTTCAAGAGCCTAAAGCCTACAGTAGCATCGGAGATAAAAAAAAAACAAACAAGCTCTTCAGCTTTATTATATTAGTATAGTGTAATATAGATATAAGTTTCAGTACGGGACGGTACAAGGTAACTTCGCGTGGCCTTACTCTGAGGGTCCTTACACTTGAGTGGACCGTCCTTGCAACCTGCTCAGGACATCTGTTCTGATTGGCTTTGAATCGCCCTTGGCCTGACCGCGAGGAAAATAAGTTTAGATTTTATAGAAATAAAGAATTTACCGACGGAGATTTTATGACAATATTCTCAATATCTTGTATCAGTTGCGTTTAAGAAAATATTTGTCTTCATTGGAACGGTACACGGGGGAAAGAATATCGTGATGCAGACTTTTATCATAGAGATTTTTAAAAGGTTTGGAACAGCTGAATTATATATTAACTAGCTTTTGCCCGCGACTTCGTCCGCGTGGATGTCGTGGATTAAAAAGTAGCCTTTCGCCTTCCTCAGGGTTCATGCCATTTTTATATCAAATTTCATCAAAATCGTTTCAGCCGTTTCATCGTGGAAGCGTAATAGACAGAGTTACTTTCGCATTAATTAAATTACGCTGAGAAATTTGGCCTAGGGCGTATCTAGAACCTTATGCTGAACGCTAAGTTTGTGTTACGCTGAAGTTAGTGGCACGATAATATCATCATCTTCTTGCCCTTGTCACATATTTACAAGGTTCGGCGTAACACGTATTCTTCTTCCATTCCATCCTGTCACCCGCCATGCAGTCAGTGTTAACTGACTTTTTAACTGACTCAGAGAAAAAAAAGTCAGTGTTAACTGACTTTTTTTTCTTTCATGTCATTCTTCATATAATATAAATCAATCCATTCTTCCATATTATCTTTGGCCTTTCTCCCTTTTCGTCTGTCCACATTTCTATTCATAACTCTTTTAGTCGCATGCGTTGAATCCATCCTCTTCCATGCCCATATCAAGACAAACGATTTCTTTTTTAACTCTTCCGTCAATGGCGTCACTTTCAAATTTCCTCTTTGTGTCGCGATGATAGGTGGGTTGTATGAAATTAATTTTGTTTGCATTTAAATATGGAATCCGTGATCTTTTTGAGCGTCGACTACCATTCTTAGAGTCCAAGCTTAGTCTGTTCCTAGTTTCATAAACATCGCTTTAGACGCGAAAGTATAACAAGCAGACACAATTCACGTAGCGTTTATAATGTTATATTACTATGAATAAATAGTTGATGGATGTATGAATGTAAACAACTTTTACTATGAGACCAGGGGTGTGATTCTGTAAGACCTCATTCTAAACTTTCAATCTGAATCTGCTGTGAGTTTCTTGACTGGCATTCTAAAAACTCGGTTGGTAATTCGAATTTACATTAGCGCCACCCTTGTGAGCGTGTCAGCGAGTTGAACTAAATTGACAGGGAGATTTTGAGAGATAAAGTATGAGATGACGTAAGAAGTGGCATTCTGTAAGGTAATTTCCCCGTCACTTCGACGCTCACTTCGCACTCGAACCCGATTTAAAGTGTCAAATATATCAAGGTCATTTGAACCTTATGCGAAGTGAGAGTGAATAGCGATGCAAGTTGTTGTTTGACTTTTACCAAATCGGGGTACAGGTCACCTAATAGTGAATAAAAATTATTACAAGTAGTTAGTCAGTTAGTCAATTATTAAATTTATAACAGACAGTTTCGTGCATTCAAGTATCTCTTAGTTAATCGAGTTTGCTTCTTCAAAATAAACTTCAAAATATTTTTTTAGCCATGGTAACCAAATAAAATTTTAAAGGGTTTTCGCTATCTCTACCACGCGGGTAGAAAACAGGCCGGTAAGTATTACCAGTAATTTTTTCTATTATTATTAATGACTATCTGACCCGACAGATGTTGTCCTGTCCCTCTACCTGCTACCTAACTACCTACCCTACACCTACCCTACGCCTACCCTACACCTACCCTACACATCCCTACGCCTACCCTGCAGCCTATGTTACTCAGCGATAATGTAGTTTTCGATTGGTGAAAGAATTTTTGAAATCGGACCAGTAGTTTTTGAGTTTATTCTTTACATACAAAAAAGCTTTTTACAAAAAAGACAACCACCTTCAAAAAGTGAAAAATAACTTTAGCACAGAACACACATTGACTTTAGTTTCGAAATTCAGTGGCTTTGTTCTGTTTGTTGTTTTGTGTTGCCACCGACTTCCGAAACTAAAGTCAATGTGTGTTCTGTGCTAAAGTTATTTTTCACTTTTTGAAGGCGGTTGTCTTTTTTGTAAAAAGCTTTATATTTTCCGCTTTTTAGTACCTCCTTCTTATCCAAATCTATTAAGAAGAGATTGAAAGTTAACTACTACAAAGATTGATAAAACTAAAACGTCGTCTATGTAAAATTTTTGGGTAGGTTGATTTTTCAAAAAGTACTGAATCAATTTCGATAAAATTTATATGGGACCACCCCTAAAGCATACCCTATCCATAAAAGAAAGAATTTTCAAAATTGGTTTACGTTTGCCGGAGAAAACGCGTAACAAATCGCGCACATACTTAATGCAAATTTATGACTTATACGGTTTTGTCATGGATGCCATTGTCAGAACTGGACCACACGGGAAGCACTAGCTTTCAAATAAAAAAAGAATCATCAAAATCGGTTCACCCAGTCCCAAGAAATCAGGTAACAAACATAAAAAAAAGAAAAAAAAAAGCAGACGAGTTGATAACCTCCTCCTTTTTTTAAGTCGGTTGAAAAATACAAATCTTTGATTTTTATAACATTAGTATAGATATAGATAGAAGAAGAGTAAGCAGATCATAAAGGAATTATGTCGTCACAAAACGTTACAATAGATCATATGGAGGGATTAGTTTTCATTAGCTTATCCTATAAGCGTCATTATATCCCCATGTAAAATGCAAATACATGGGATTATAATGATCGATGATATAAATCTCAACAGTAAACACAGTTATTTCCAGCATTTTAATGAATACGAGGAAATACGTGTCTTTGTTGATAGGATCACGACAAGATTCTATAGTAAGACCTTGACGATAGTTTGTAAATATATTTTAATGAGAAAGAGCTGGTCTTTAGATGGGCATTCAACATCATCGTGGGCCTGGTCCATAAATTCAAGGATGAGGTCAGATAGGCAGTTTTTCCATGTAACACTGGTATTTCGCTGCATCCAGTTAGATTGGCCGACCCCAACTATGTTAAAAGGCTAGGCAGATGATGTTATAACTTTTTTTAAACACCCCCACTTTTGAATATGTCTCAGTCAAAACTCTTAACCAGTCAAAACTCTTTTGCCTACAAAAATGAGTCAAAACTACTTTCGAACGGTTTAAATTTATCCTTAATATTTAGGTTTTTTTTTTGTGACTCTTTTAAAACTTTGGTTTTGTAGTGATTCTTATAACTGCCGCATTCCGTATTTTTGATTTTGTAACGCAAACGCGTTTTATCCTAATAAGGGTTTTGATTGAACCTGAAACAGTCAAAACTCTTAACCAGTCAAAAGTAGTTTTGACTGGTTAAGAGCTTTGACTGTAACATAAATACACCTGTAATCACAATGTTTTGCGTGCGTTACATTCATCATCATGTTAACCTTCAGACGCCCACCGCTGGGCATAGATAGGTCTCCCCCAGGGGGGGGGGGGGGGGTATAGCTGCCAAGCTTAGCCGATGCATGTTGGCGATTGCAGTAGGTGTTATGAAACTCGAAAGGACGTTACATTATGTGCTACGAAAAACTGTTTTATCATATCAAAATTACAAGTCATTTTCCAGCAAAATTTATTTTTCAATGAATCTTACTTTGATGTTTTCGTAGTTAAAGGCTATGTGATGTATGTTTTTATATCCCGCACAAGCTTTATCAGTTCACGGTTGATTAAGTTGACGTGATCTCCAAACATAGGAATAACTTTTGAAGTGGAAAGCAACCGCTTATTCAAAACTGGGTCGCGCCTGGTTCCACTTAAACGCGGAAACCTTGATTCTGGTTTGTTATTTTTAAATATTTAAAAGTTATAAAGCTGAACTTAGATTTATTAACTGGGTAGATACATACTGTAGAGACTCAGGCTGAATATTAGTAACAACCTTATTTAATTACGCTTATGAGATGAACACTATTCTATAATGGGAAGTGATGGGCCGTCAGGTCGAGCAATAAAATATAATAACATAAAATAATTTAGAGCAAATCAATGAAAGAAATTATATTAGTATAACTGCGTATCATTTGAAGAAGATACAGTATATCCCAGTCCTCACAGTACCTATACACAAATACATTATGCTTTGATAACTTGTAAAACAATTGTAGGTGCTTTTCCGACATTGTGCGTACGTGTCATGACAATCGCAATTTCTAAATATCACAATGAAACAAAAGTTACTTTCACACTTTGTGCAATTTTCGGGGATGTGTATTTGCGGCATTCAGACGAGCTATAAGCTTTACTACTACCTCACGAATGACTTTCGTGAACTGTTCTATGAAAGTTCCAATAGAAGAGAAAAAAAGTAGGTTTCAAAAAACAGCAACATCATACACATACTCGTACGTAAATAGAAGGAATAACATATCAAAAGTGCTTCTAAAATGGAGGACAACATCAAAGCAGGTCGAAATTGCAAATTAAAGGATCAAAGAAAAGCTGAGTTCAAATTAACGGTATAAATTATTCCGTACACCGGCTTTTTCTGTAGCCATCGCGTTAAAATCGTACGGTTTCATATATTTTATTTTCACGTCAGTGACGCGTGCGACGCCTCTTATAATTCAATGTGAGTAATTAAGTGAAATTCGTGTTGGAACCACAATAATTACTTCCTTGAACACCTAAAGATGTTCAGTGGTAAACGTTTCATTAGAGGTTTTGCTACACAGTTCCATTTTTTAAAGTTACAAATAATGAATCTCTACCCAGATTTTGTTTCTAGTTGCCAGTTGTTTCCTGGATGGCAGATCCGTTTCTGGCCAATTTTATTAAGCAAACAAATGCTCTGTAGGTATTTTGCAGTAAATCTTTTCAATATCTACATTTTTGGTAGCAAAGGGCACAAATCATTTTCAAACCAAATGCTGACGGAGTGTTGTGTGGTATACCTATACACTAGACAATTACTCTGCTTAATTTTTTTTACAAAATATGTCTATACCTCCATATCCATACTTTATTAATGTTATAAATGCGAAAGTAACTTTGTCTGTTACGCTTCCACGATGAAACGGCTGAACCAATTTTGACGAAATTTAGTATGAAAATTGCTTGAACCCTGGGCAAGGACATGGGTTTCTAAACTTTTTAATCCGCGATTTCGTCTGTATTTGCGATAACCGACATTCACGCGGACGAAGTCGCAGGCAAAATCGAGTTCTGAATATATGTGAAAATAGTTCGGAAACAGCACTCAAGTCGTAGCAAGCAAGACACACCAATTATCGAAAAACTAACCAACTTGGTCTGCATGAATTTCATTTTTAGGGTTCCGTACCCAAAGGTTAAAAACGGAACCATATTACTAAGACTTCGCTGTCTGTGCGTCCGTCCGTCTGTCTGTCACCAGGCTGTATCTCAAGAATCGCGATAGCTAGACAGTTGAAATTTTCATAAATTATGTATTTCAGTTGCCGCTATAACAACAAATACTAAAAACAAAGTTTTTAGTAGTATTTTGTATGATTAATTAGTAGGTACTATTGTACTCGTGCTCTTCCAAATTTTTATTCGAAAATGTAACATGTGAATAACGTAGTTAATTACGCACTGATAAACCTAGATGGTAAGCTATTGTTAACCATGTATTGTGTGTAATTATTTGTTTTTCTTAATAAACAAACTAAAAAATAAAAATATAAAATATGTATTTAAGAGGGGCTCCCATACAACAAACGTGAATTTTTGCTGTTTTTTTGCTCGATGTCTAATGTTGTAGATAAAGGTACGGAACCCTTCGTGCGCGAGTCCGACTCGCACTTGGCCAGTTTTTTACGATAAAATATGGCCTATGGTACTCGGACATAACGTAGCTTCTAACATGCGTAATAATTTTCAGAATCGGATCAATCGTTTCGGATATTATACAAAACAATAAAACAACATTTTCAGCTTTAAGCCCGTCAGACGTAGCTATAATATATATTAATTTACGTCAGACGTAGCTTTAATATATATTTATAACACATTTGCTCGTAAAGTGTCTCTTATTACACCAATTTCAATATCGTAATGTATGTCATTACGTACTTGTGCGTTACTGTAATGTAAAACGCACGAGTTTCGTAAAACGTACAGTTTATCAAGATGTTGCGTCTAAAAGGAACGCTACTTTTTTAAATCTTAGCAAAGAGTTTTTATGTCAGAAAAGTGGTCAACATTTTATGAATAAAATTAACTTTGGGAGATAAAATATAAAAAAATAAACATTAACAAAAACAAAAAAATATTAATTTACTTTATTAGTAATACTGGCTGCTTTTGTGCCTTTGCCTTAAAAAAAACGATGATGCGCGCGCATCGCTAATTTGTGAACAAGTAAAAATTATTACGCGCGCTTTTTCTTTTCGCTGTATTGTTTTTATTTCAATGATTTCCTCGCAAATATGTTATAAAACGTCGTATGACATACGTGCGCTTTGATAATTACAGCCTCTGCTTTCTTGTAGCCCTCGCTTGCGGCTCGGGCTAGCAATATCGCCTCGGCTGTAATTTTCAACCTACCGCACTTATAATCATAATATAATATAATATAGTTCATAGCAAGGCCTATTACGATATATTTCAGACGCAGCTATAATATATATATTTACTACGTCACCAAAATATGTGGACAGATATAGCAAGGCATATTAATATATTTTAAAAATGTGAAACAAACAACGATCGCAGACGTATTATGGGCGAAAATATATTATTATATTATAGCTACCGTGTGTGGTGTGGTGACTAGCTATAATATATATTATAGCTACGTATGTGACGGGCTCTATCGTATTCCTATAGATGTAGCCGTTAGTCGCGATATTATCTTCACCAAGGATTTCCTCACAATTAGTTATTTTACGATCAGTGAAGTAAACAATTCAGTGTTTAACAGCTGGAACAGCGAATGATTTTCAATTCATATTGCCGTGAACAGCGCGCGAGGTAACGTGGTTTGATGATCGTCTAGATACAGGCATGGCTGCACGCCATGCTATGCTGTCAATGCGTCGGTAACTTAGTTGACTGTTAGAAGTGATTTGATTTACGAACTAATAACATCAACATTTTACATAAAACAATTGTTTTTTATTCTTTTTTATTTTTTAGGATTGAAATATTTTACAACCAATGTTATTTTAATGCAATTTTTAATTTTTATATTGATTCTTACTTGATTATTTTGTTAAGTACACGGAAGCCGCGGATTATGCTTGATTGTGTAAAAACATGCAAATTATCTTAGTCTTAATTTAGGTTTGGATCCGGAGTGCTCAATATGCCCGGTCCAGTACCACATTATTGGGCAATCCAGATCCAGATCCATCTTCCATGCAAACAGGTGAAAGTAGCTGTTGAAACTGCCTCGCGTGGGATCAGGGACACAACTCTCTTGCGAATAATCTCTGCAAATATTTGTGTTCATAAACATACCTGATGCGCTACAGTAGCGAGGCAGCTTCATCAGCGCTCTAAAACTATTATTGTAGAGAACACGCCCCATTGTACATTTTTTTTGCATGCTTGACCCATAGGCTGCACGTGTCAAACGTTTGGCAAAATGCCTTAAACAACGTAGCTTAATAAAATTAGAGGGATATTACAAAATACAAAAATACCGATCTCCGAACTACATTGTACCATACTTCGAAGTACGTGCAAGTTTTGGCCACTTGATACTCTCGAACAGCCAACATATTATAGCTGACCCCGTGAAATTAAACATGGAGTGCCCTTAAGAACTCCTGCTACTTTCACATAGGGCCCTGTTGTGCTAGTTTTAGCACAAAATTATAGGAATTATTGGAATGCGGGGAATCAAAACCATGTCTCTTTTGGCTGTTTCGGTAAGAATAGTGGCCTTTATAATATTTCTCCTCGATTCAAAATAATGCGCAGCCTGGTGCCATTGCACAATTTCGATGCATCAAAGTTACGCATCAGTAGAACTGGGACGCCAATCTTGAGCTCTATAACTTTATGGAAAGGCAAACCCGTAACTAAGGACTTTAGAAACTCGACGGGGTAGGCAGCACTGTCGTCACTGATCATCACTGTGTTTATGGACGTGTATATCTTTGAGTCGGAGATCAAAGGTATACCTATCCATAAAATATTATAAGCGGGAGTCATAGTGTCTAATATTTTTCTATTGTTTCCAAATTTGGGAAAACATGAAATGAGCTCTTCTTGTGGCAGACTTGACTTTGATAAAGTAAAAAAAAAACGAAACGATAATAGTCAAGGCTTCGGTAGGAATGAAATTCGGTGGCGGTTGGGAGTTTTTTTTGGTTGTGTTGGTTAGGTGAATTATGTCAGGGTTTGTATGAAAGAATTAAAAAAAAAATCATTGATAAAGTTGCACCCGTGCGAAACCGGCTAGTTTAAAATAGACTTTAGGAAGAGTTTGAATTTTTAACTATCTTAAAAGCATTTGACAGAACAGGCAGTATGATAACTAGTTCTGAGATGAATAGTTAAAGTTCTAATCTAGAACTTTCAAAGTTAGATAAGTGAGGTAAGCGGGCAGACCCGGGAGTATATTCTAGTAGTTCTTATTGCCCTTGTAAACAAACGACAATTCCGATATATAGTAACTCTATTTCAAAAGGATCTGTCCTATTTGCGCCCTTGAGATTATTTTTTATAAATATACGTACACAAGCCTTTTGGCATCAAGATCTTTTTCGAGGAATTCCTTTGGGGAACCGCCTCTGAGATTTGGTCCGTAGTTCGTAAGATTTCGTATATCGGAGGCAATATTGTTGATTAAAATGAGATTTGAAGAAATGATACGGATTGAGAGCTGATTGAAACTGTGGATAGGTTGGATTTATCGTAATTCTTAACCATTGAGTAGTAAATAGGTCTTCGTAACCAACAAGTAATGCATGATGGAAGATAAGTCTATCTTCAATGGGCTAAACTTTACGGCTGACATTGGTATATTATCAGAAGTCATATCGGATCACCCACCGCAAATACAAATTCAAAAGCGAATATCCACAATCTCGTGATTGTATTCGCTTTTGAATTTGTATTTGTTTTTTTATTTGCCTTTTTTAACGATGTGGCGTTTCGTGCTATACTAACGTGTCAGTAAGTACAGCATGAAGCGCGTTGTAGGTATTCGTTTTTGAATTTGTATTTGCTTTTTTGGCTTCACTCTCAGTATTCCGCACGGTTTATCTGCCTTTTATTTCATTATCTGAGTACGTTACTCTAAATTACATTTTTTTAGAATGTTGCTGGGAACGTTACTGGAAAAATACTCGACTTGAGTAAATTACTGGTTGGTTATTATGCATGTAATCATCATCGAAGTAGATCCCTATGAGCTGAACCTTTTCGTCTTTTTTTTAAATCTGCTACTCCATACGTTTTGGCCTTTCAATTATTGCACTTTTGTATACAAGCAACAGCCGATTCGTTTTTAATGAGCGATATAAAAGTTTCAACACTTCAGGGTCTAGAATCATGTATTTAATCCATGGTAAAAGCTTGTGATAAAATCAGAAATGAGGATATCCGCAAGAGAACCAATGTTACCGACGTAGCCCGAAGAATTGCCAAACTTAAGTGGCTTGTGGGCAGGGCACATTGCTCGCAGAACAGATGGCCTATGAGGCTGAAAAGTTCTATAGTGGCGACCGCGAACCGGAAGACGTTGCGTTGGAAGGCCTCCCACTAGGTGGTCCGATGACCTGGTAAAGGTTGCGGGGATCCGCTGGATGCGAGTTGCACGGGACCGGTCAATGTGGCGCCACTTGGGGGAGGCCTATGTCCAACAGTGGACGTCTTTCGGCTGAAATGATGATGATGATAAGCTTGTGCGTCGATGGTCCTTAACCTCCTTATAATAAAGGTGATTATATACCCAATGTCCGCGCGCTCTATTGAAAAGACTATAGATACCGATTTAATTAGTATAGGTTAAAGGTGGGGGGGGGGGGGGAGTTAGGTTAAGATATATTTATCTATGAGCCTGTGTAGCCTACAATTACTTTACAATTACTTATCGTTTTAAAATAAGGTCTCTTAAACAGAGAAGGATTGGAGGAAGGAGTATTGATCTTCAGAGTAGTTTACTGCGGTTTGGTGATTTTTTATAGTACTGTCTTTTGCGATGATTTCAGTCACCATTGACAAATAAATATTGTTCTGCACCAGGGAGAGTATTCGACCAACTTCTAGGAACGTTCACATCCTAATCTCAGTCTTATTAGGTCAAAATGCTTCTTACTTGCACACACTTTATAACACTGAATCTTTCCTTTCTTTTCCTTTTTTCAAAAAACGCTGCTCCTTTCTAATTACTCCTGTATCGTGGGTTCGCGTTATTGCGTTTATCTATAATTAATATTATAAAGCTTAAGATTTTATTTGTTTATTTGGTTGAACGCGCTAATCTCAGGATCTACTGGTTCGAATTGTAAAATTCTTTTTGTATTGGATACTGATCAAATAGTTGGCTTAGAGCTAAACAAACAGAGTGATTCCCATTTATCGAGGAAGGCTATAGGCAATACGAACCCGGACCGGGTTGCTAGTAAAAATATAAACACAGATATCTACACAAACAGCCAGACCCGGAACAGCAGTATATAGGCCATACAAATATTTGTTCCGTGCAGGAGTCGAACCTGCGACACGCAGCGTAGAAGCCGATCACTCAGCCACTGCTCCAACCTTGTTATCTATTGATTGTCGCTAAGATGAAATTGCGATTAGGTGTTAAACGTATTCAATTACCTGCGAGAATTTTATTGGTCTTCAGTTTAAAAACACATTTTTATTAATTTATTTTTGAATGGCACACCAATGACGTATTTACAAATACAACAACAAGTAATCACAAATTTTCAAAACTGTGTAAATACATCACTTATAGGTATGCACAACATTCTTATAAAAAGGTAAACAATTCATAAAAAAAAAAATTGAGACAATATAAAATCAAGTATTAAGAAATAAAATTAAATAGATTTACATTAAAATTTCATCATTATCATCATCATCATTTCAGCCGAAAGACGTCCATTGCTGGACATAGGCCTCCCCCAAAGAGTGGGCATAACCGCCATAACCGCCACGCGGCAGGCGGGTTGGCGATCGCAGTATGGTTGTTACAAAGGCACAGAGAACGCTGCTGCCCATTCTCTGGTGAGTCCCTTAGTCGCCTCTTACGACACCCACGGGAAGATATGGGAAATTACATAATTGTAATTTATTTGTAATTTAATTTAATTTCAATTTTCAAATGTTTCAATAGAATAACAACACATAATTTAATTCCGTTCCATTAAACTTCTTAGATAAAAATAAACAGTTTGTGCGAATACCACGAATTGCACTTAACGAGAAAGCGGCATTTTATATTCGAATGCAATCGTGTGATCACAAACAAGAGCTCGGTCAATTAATTCATTCTTCGGCTTCATTATGATAAATGAGCATACACAATAGCTAATTCTTATGTTAATCATAGGAATTTGCTGTTGTATAGACTGTCTTGGTTTATTCACTTTTAATCTTCATTGATATCTAAGACTTCACCCTTGTGCTGAATTTATTCATCGTGACACTGATGCATGATGAGGCTGCTAATTTTTTAAGATGACCTGGGTTGTTTGAAATAGGAAGGTAAAATGAGGCACGCACAATGGCCCAATAAAGAGGCTAAATGCGGAAACCACCCAGCAAAACTAACTAACTAACCAACGCTGTTAATAAAAGCAAAACATGGAAATGACAATGCCAGATCCTGCCCCACCCATGTACAGAAAAAGTAACACCTGTACAGAAAAAGTAAATTAATTAAAATAATTGTAATGAATATAGAACCTATCTATACTAAATTGTTTTTCTTTAGAACTTGCGGATTACGAAATACCTACCCACAAAATACAAACTCATTTTACCTAAAATACAATTTAACCTATAATCTACACCACTACACCACTGACGCGGAAGACATCGTGAAGTACGTACGCCAAAGGCTGAAGTACGCGCCGAGAGTGCAGTTGCTGGAGTCGCATCGCAACGTCAACTTTAAGGCGTTTGTGGTGCGCATACCAACATGCTACCTGCATCAGGTGTTGAATGAAAGCTTTTGGCCACAGGATGTGGTATTCCGCCGCTTTCACGGCCAAGTGCCACCAGAACGTGCAAAGACTTAGTGCAACTAAGTGATACTAACATAGTTTTAAGTTTTATTTACTAACACAATTGTTATATTGTTATATGTATACTTAAGTTAAGGTATTTTTCTATGGGTCTTTGTTACCTGAAAATAAATGGTTTTATTATTATTATTATTATTATTATTGTTTTTAGATTTAAACGGAAATCGCAAGTTCTAAAGTCACTAAGACTAATGTTTAGTTATCAGCAATATATAAACAGTAAGATGCTACATATTGTACATGACTTTTATTGAGTGGGGCAAAGTTATATAGAGTTTCTGGCATTGTCCTTTAAATTGTAAAACTGAGGCTAATTGATCGTGCGTTGTTAATAGTCAACAAGAGGGTGCAGTGTCCCAGCCTGCTATACAATGCGATGGAACAGCTTTCGTTTCTTACTTGATGATAATCTAAAATACATTATAAGTAGAGTTCCCCGTAGGGTGTTCGGGCTAGAATAGCACCCACCCATTTCATCCCGAGGGTGTCGTCAACAACTTCACTGCGATCCCCAAGACGCCTTCCAAGCGTGGGGATTATGGCAACCCCCTTATGGGGGAGGCCTTTGTTCAACAGTGAATGTCTTCAAACTGATGAGGATGAGAGTTGATAATTCGGTGTAATATATATCCAGATATAACGACGAGCAACATTTTATATCTCGCAGAAAATTACGCAATTTCCCTCTAAGTATTTATCTATTGCATAAAAAGTCATATTAAATTGATATGATCAATGGAAACTCGAGCGTGTTGCTGATACGTCTGATCTGACCGCAATACATATTAATATGGCTCTGAATGGGAAAGGATTAGCCTACTTTGTAGAGATGCTAACGCTCTCTTTATTTTTTAATCTAATCTTTTTTAAGTTAATCTTCAAATACTCCAGCAGTTTTTAACACAGTCTTCTAGGAAAGAACTTAAATATATAAATAAGTACTTAAATATACACTCCTAGAGTTAAACGATTCTTCATAATAAATACTTCCCATCTGTACTCTGCTTTGTATTTAGCTATTTAACAAGACCAGTTACATGCAGATTAACCGAGATAAATCCTAATTGATGTATACTGTCTTAGATCCTCGCGATAATATTAATTACTTATGAACTCAGTATCCATTTCTATATTAGTCGCTGACACTTCTAGTTAGTGGAGAGTTTGATAAACAGTGAGTTATGCCATTGTTATGTCATAAGTACTGATATGAATGACCAAAGTTTTATGTGATAAGGGTTCATTCATCGAAGTTAGTTGGAATTGTTTTGTAACACCCGGACGCAACCGTAGTACAATTTGGCTAATTACAAATTCCATTTTGGTGCAAGACTTATGAATTTTTGGGGGAAGGTTTGGTTGTTTATTAACACCTTACATAAACGAAACAGGTACAGTACGATTCAAACTTTATGGCGGCTCTGAACATGAGTCGAGTGGCTGCGCAGTAACAATTTGTTTTGTCAGCGGGAGTGAGGGGCGGGGTTCTGCGTAGTCGGTAGCGCACTTTACAGTTGAATCGAACTGTAACCACTATCATCTGTCACGTGGTCATGGTACTGGGTGTGTATGTGTATAAAGGGCGCCAAACTACACTTGATTTAAACGTAGAATACCTATGCCGTCTTTTGTATATTTAAATAAATAAATAACGTGCGCAAAACGGGACCCCGAGAAGACAAGTTCTCCAATATAGAAAAACGGCTTTACTTTGAATTTGAATTCGTTCTGGAATTCACCTGAGTATTTCGGTCAAATTTATAAACCTTTTTAGCCAGGATGAATTGGTCGTATGCCAATTATAGCTGGCCGAAAAGGTTTTTATGTGCCTCTGCAATACAATGTTTTTGTACGTTTTTAAGCCTGCCAAATGGTTGTCCCCACGAAGTGCACTATTTACTATTTAGCTCTCAATTAAGGTAAATAAATTCGTAGTCTTATCCATAACCAAAATGTTTAATTGCGCTTGACTAACGGTTTGGTTGGATTGTTAGTAGTTCCTACTTTTTAACTTAAACAGTGAGCCTACCACAAACGCGCAGAGTAAATATAATGTTATTCCGATTTTAATTTGGAAATACCTGTTTCACAAATACAAATATGAACAAACATGTTATTTGTTGAACCTATATGGTATGTTAGGCACAAGTGTTATTCTTAATAATGAGTGCTAGATGTCAGACGTCATCGGCGTACAAATATTATTTTTTATTATAAAAACATGCTGATTATAAAGTAAATCGAACAATAAAAACTAATAAAAGTATCACACAATAATAGATATCGTACATAATATTTATTTAGTTTGCAGGTTTTTCATATCAATGGTTGATACTTTATTGTGCTTGACGTATCAAATTGAAGCAAAATGCTTTAGGATATTCCAATTTCTAATTCTAAAATCGAATCGAATCGAATACTTACACGAATTTTGAAAATAGAAAGAAATAATAAAAACATGTATTTGAAATTTATCGTTTTATAACTAAAACCATCAGTCATAAATAACAAATTGACATTTATTAAATTACTGACGATCATTAAATTGGTAGGTCCCGTACCTACTCGCCTTTTATTACATTTGCATGACTGTATGTCGTCGTGTTTTAGGACCATGTGTACGCGAAAGCCAAGGACAACCACGGACATTTTAATGTAGGACAAATGTTACATAATCAGTAAAATCACTTGCTTTTTAACCACTCTGTTATTACTTAGTGAAATGTGCGTGTTGTGGTACAATGAAACAAAGTGGTCACGGCATTGGAATAGAGTGATCGCAAAAGGGACTTGGAACTTGTACTTCCATATCATAATCGGCTTGCTGTTTTCGCTGCTGGTCAGGGCTGTAGGCGTTTCGTGTGTAATTTTGATGTCTTCCCACTTGATTATAATAATAATATAGTTTATTCCTCTCATAAAGGGACACTGTTACAGTTGTGTATTTAAACAATTTTGCTTATGTACCTTTGTGATAGCAGTAGGTCGATTCTGTAAAATTCAAACAACAACTCGCATCTCACATCGCTATGCACTCTCACGTCGCATAAGGTTCATAATGACCTTGATATATTTGACGCTTTGAATAGCTTAACTGTCAAAATCTCCCCGTCAATTTAGTTCAACTCGCTGACACGCTCGCAAGGGTGGCGCTGGTGTAAATTCAAATTATCAACCGAGTTTTTAGAATGCCAATCAAGAAACTCACAGCGGATTCAGATTCAAAGTTTAGAATGAATTCTTACAGAATCACACCCCTGGAGTCTGTACTAGGTTCGGGACCTGTATGACAGTTCTTTAGGCTCACACGGTGTGAGCCTAAAGCCTAAAAGGGTGTGAGTCACACCCTTTTAAACATTATCATCTTTCCCAGAATTAAATTTATGGCTGCGGTCTTACTGTTGGGTCCTAGGCCTTTTCTTATTGAGAGGTGGTGGGTCATGGGTTGGTCATCTACTACTATACAGTGCAGGTTCATCATCATCATCATCATTTCAACCTTTAGAGGCCAACTGCTGGGCATAGGTCTCCCTCAAGGGGGGGTTCAGCCATAATCGCCATGCTTGGCCGATGCATGTTGGCGATCGCAGCAGGTGTCATGGAACTCAGAAGGACGCTGCTGCCCATCCTCTGGTTAATATCTCTCTGTGGTCTTCTACGACACCCACGGGTAGAAATGGGGTGGTGCTATTCGTCAGTGCAGTCAGTACAGGTTAGACGATGAATATCTCGTGCCTTGATTTAAGCTTGCCCGAAAGTATTATTTGCTTACTCCATAACTCTTACTGAAAGGCAAAATAACAAAAGGAAGACCGAGAAGAAAGTACGTGAACCCAGAAAAAATAAGCAAGCAAAAGCAGGCAGGATGGAATTATTACATATAATATAGAAGCAGTAATTCTAGCCCAGGGTTCTCAGATGTCCTTCATATAATGATCACTACTCGTTGAGGCTGTCATGTAAGCCTGTTTTGATTTCCCAGGGTTCGAAACCAGACATGGACCATCAAGAACCAATGTAACTTTTTCTATTTCAGATGCACATTCAAGTCTTTCTTAGACATCATTGACATCCGTGAAGGAAAGTGTCTTGAGAAAACCTAGACTTTTACATTAATATAAGTCTGTAATTGCCAATCCACCTTCAGCAAGCGTGGTGATCAATGCTCGTGTCTTCTCTGCATGAGAAGAGGCCTATACCCTGCAGTGGGACAATAATATGAGGTTTCCGGCGACTGGGACTGCAATTGACTCGGACTACAGTCCCAGTTGCCGGTCCCATTTAATTTTAATATCTTTCTTTCAGCGACTAGGACTACGCCTAAATTAATAAGAAAAATCTATTGTTCAAGTCCAAAACAGTACAGTCAAACGAAAAAATATGTAAAATGCTTTTAACTTTATATCTTTAATTATTATTTTAAATACTTTTTCGTTTCACTTTAGGTACTGTTTTTGACTTGAACAATAGATTTTTGTTATTCGTTTATGCGTGGTCCCAGTCGCCAGAAGCTTCAATAATATTACGTAGAAACTATTGAATGAAAAATATGTAGCAATTTAAACATTTTATAGTGACTTTGTTGACTACAATCGACAGAATTCATCTTAACAAAAGGTTAAAGCAAGATAACGGTCCAGATAAGACAAAGAATTTACGATTACAATGCATAGTTTATTTGACAGATTAAAAGATAGGTACATAATATATTATTTACCTACCTACCTACGTCTTCTTTGTATCATCACCTTTGTTTAACAGACCGTCGCTGTTTACTTCAAGCGTGGCGTCCATACTTTTCTAAGTATCGTAAGAGTCATTTTCATTCTTTAGAAACATCATCATCTGCTTAACCTTTTCTCAAGTAGGGTCGGCTTCCAGTCTAATCGGATGCAGCAGTGTTTTAAACGGAGCGACTGCCTATCGGACCTCCACAACCCAGCTACTAGGTAACACGATACCCGCCTTGTTAAGACGGGTTGTCAGACTTTCTGGCTTCTGACTACCCATAATGACTGTGAAAGATCTACGAATGATATACGCGACCGGCTTTATGTGTTTTCCGAGACATGAAGGGGACTCCGTTTGAAATGAATGGTCACAGACTGACCGCTCCAAAGCGGATGTTTCTAAAGGATGAAAATGTCTCTTGTAAGTCTTTTTAAAGAAAGCCTTATTAATACCAAATAAACGATTGGTAAGCTAAACAATAAATATACGAAGAAAACAAACCAAATTCGGTTGCAATAAGTGAGATTTACGCCCACAGGCCCGTGTTATTTACTGTAAATGAATCCTAGTACAACAAAGTACGCGCGAAGTAAATTTGATCGATTTTAAAATTGCAAATAGGTGCGAATAACTTCATACTTAGTATTAATGTTTTGTTTCTGAATCACCCTAACAAAGGCGCACTAAATGCCTTGGACTTTCTCCCAGTCTACGGGTAGAAAAGTCCAAGGCATTAAGTCCTCCTTTGTACAGTGTTTCTATGTGCATAAAGTTTTAGTACAAAAATAAACAACTGATAGTGTAAAGTTGTTGGTTTCATATCAATAGTTGATACCAATTGTATCTACTATTGGTTGAATTTCCACACCATTCACCCAAAATGATGTAGGAAAGACGTATTTCCAAATCGAATATCGATTGTAGGTACTCCAATAGTTACACAATGTAAAAAATACTTAGTACGCGTATAATGTCCACGTATATTTCAATTTTCAGGACCCACATACAGAACAAAGGAAAACTTCACATTATAGGCCATAAAACATAGACACGGCCACGGTTACGGCTATTTTAATCAGGAAAAATACGTGGGTGTTCCAAAACAAATAGTAAAAAACTTTTCTTATATCCAAGTTTTAGTATTTCCGAACTAAATCCTTTGTCCCGGATGTTTTCGATGTTTCCACTATTTCTGTAACTAATGGATTTAACTTAATGTGTTATTTTATTAATACATGGTGTATTTTTATTTAAGCAGTTTGGGTCTTTTTTTAATGACAATTATTTTATCGGGGCTAGAAAACACTCAAGATATAGATAGGCGCATCTCGACATAACAATCTTAGAAAAATCTTAAAAAGGTATGTCAGAACATATTAAATGAGCTATGATAAAAAATTATGATGTTGAATCAATCAAAAGAATCAATCAAAGATCAATCAATCAATTGAAAGTTTTCCCAGTAGGTAGCTAATTTAGTTAAAAATCGGGAGTTTAAACTGTGTATCTGTGTGACTGTATATCATAGCTCCCTAACGGATTGACCAATTTGGAAGCGCTTCAAAATAATAATTTAATTAAAAATTTAAAATACCCCGGATACAAAATATAACTTTCTAGAGGTTATCTTAATGTCGGGGATTTTATTTTTTATAAAGTCTTTTGAGGGCTAAGCACAGTCATAGTTGTTTTTATTTACGCACTAAACTTTGACGTGTGTAAAAAAAATCGCCCCCGGGTGGGCTCGAACCACCAACCTTTCGGTTAACAGCCGAACGCGCTAGCCATTGCGCCACGGAGGCTGTGGGGATGTCACATGAAATTCGTTCTGCAAGTTCAAAATCACGAGACTCTTAATACTCATAGTCTTATAATATTTTTGGCACCTAATTAGGTTGCAAACAAGTTGGTTACCTACTGGTTGGTGACCTGGTCACTGCCGATGATTCCCGCACTGAACAAAATAATATTTGTATGGCCTACAGATGGTTGTTCCGGGTCTGGCTATTTGTGCGTGTGAGTTTAAATGTTTGTAAACGCACCCACGACACAGGAGAAATTCCCGGTTAGTTTCGATATGCTCGAGTCCCACTATGCACGACTCGAAAAATACCTACTAAAAAGTTTCTCTATGCACGCTGGTCACACGCGTTTCAACCCTTCTCTTCGTATGCCCATACCGAGACTATCGATTTCCTTTCAACTTATCTTTGACTGGCGCCACTTTCAAACACCCTCTAATATATCATTTCTCACTTTATCCATTCTGGTAACTCCACACGTCCATCTCAACATTCTCATCTCCACTACATGCAATCTTTTTACCCGACTACGGCAAAGCCAAAGGAGGGTTATGATTTTGACAGGCTATGTATGTATGTATGTATGTATGTATATATGTTCATTTGTTCGCTCATAGGTCCTAAGCTACTTATCAGAACTGAACAAATGAGGTATCGTTAGAAGCGTCTTGATCGTTCGCTGGTTATAGGCTATATGACGTATCACCGAATCCAATGTGGCGCCCTCTGGCGGACATAAAAACAAAGATTAAAAAAAAAAATGAAGACAAGCATACCGTGTTTGGTATCATTGGAAAGGGGTTCACTAGTACCATTTAAATATATAATATTTAGTTGTGACTTGTCACAAATTATTAAAAAAAAGGAAAGATTACCAAATAAATTAAGATACGCATACCGTGTTTAGTATCATTAGAAAGGGGTTCACTAGTACCTTTTAAATATATAATACTTAGCTGTGACTCCAAAATGGTTTAAATAAAAAAAATAAGTTTAAAAACTAAAACCCGACTACAACAAAAAGTGATCTAAAAAGTACGAAACAAGAAAATATTTCACACAGAAATCAAGACATAGGTACAAAATGGTCTAGGTAAGCCGTGGTTGCATGCCATTATAATTCATGTTCATCGCACTCATATGGGACACAGGCATGCAACCACGGCTTACCTTGACCATTTTGTACCTATGTCTTGATTTCTGTGTGAAATATTTTCTTGTTTCGTACTTTTTAGATCACTTTTTGTTGTAGTCGGGTTTTAGTTTTTAAACTTATTTTTTTTTTTCATCCTTCTTCTCTACGGCCCAACATTCCGATCGAAAAAAAAGAATAATAACTAGTGTTTTTCGCAGTATGGTCGGGCACCCTAAGTACACTGTACCCACCACATTCTAAGGTTGCGTTTCCAGAGATGCGAGAGATGTATGTGAACCTAACCAATTACAGCGCTAGCGTAATACAAGTTATGACAATGAAGCGGTATCATTGGTCATTATCACACAAATTCCTCGCTCCGCATCTTCTCACATTTCGGGTGGAAACGTAGCCTTAAAACTGGAACATAGCAACTGTTTTGCGGCAGAAATAGGTATGATGGTAGTACTTCCCCACAAATATTGGCCTTATTTGGGTAATACAAAATCGTCTTCAAACTAATAATCATAGGGTTAAGGCGGTACCCTGAGCAAATAACCTTGAGCGTTCGATCCCTCTGCGCCGCGCAAGAGATACAGTAGCAAAATAAGCTCAGATTTTAGAATTAAATCTTTATAAAATAACAAATTGGGATTTTGAAAAAAAAAAACTTGAGAGGTGTCAAGGGACACCCGGATGGAACGAAGTTCCTTTCGATTAATTAGTGAAGGAATTTTATTACAATTTTATTACAATTCCTTCACTAATTAATGTGATGCGTTAAAGTGAATTTAAGTGGCTTTAAGCCAGGGCAAAAAAAAAGCGAGGAATGAAAAGTTATTATGGCTGCTTACATTGTAAGTAAGTAATTTTAAAGATTAACATTTTCTAACATGTTAGTACAATGCGTAGTTATTTAGATAGAAAGACCAATAAATTATTTCTGCGCCATCTATTGGCCGTTCGTAATTCGATCTCGAAGAGCACAGTTGCGCCAATAACGTTAATAGATGGCTCTTAAATCAAATGAATGACGAAATGTCAAATGTCGTGACAACTTTTCGTAAGAATTTTTTCCGTCTAGCCCCCTTTCACAACGCGCGATAAGGAACTTCGTTCCAAATCTACCAAAATGTTTATTAATAAATTGCCTATTCATTAGTGTTAGTAAAAAATCGAATTAATGGTTACTTGCCGAGGAGATGCATGTTTTCAATAATTATTTCTCATTTCTGTGGTTTCGTTGTGAGGAGATTAGTTAAATACTATACTTCGTAAACAAAAATGAGATCTACCATTTTGGAGTCAAGATTATGTAGAAATTTAATCTATTTTTTATTTGTTGATATTTCTTTTGGATACAGAGTATTTAGGTCCGAAAAACTGAACAAAAAACGGCTAGCGCTGCGTTTTGCACAGGGACGCCGCGCCTTAACCAAGAATTGCAATTATTTGTACCAATACGCCAAGTGAAGTGAAGTGCCATCATAATACTAAAACGATTTGTTCTTATTTTTGTCTGTTGGCTATTGTGGTTTGAGGAAATCAGACACTTATGATTATCGCATCGCTGTGAAACCACAGACCGCGTTGTTTGTTTTGTGTCAAATGTGCGTAACTATCGGCTGTACAGTGTACATCATGCGTTATGGCTCCTACTACTATTAGTAGAAAGTTCTTCTTATCTTGAGTTTTGAGTTTATTGAGTATTCTCAAAAATGTTGGTTTAAGAAGCAGGTATTTATTCCCGGTTTAATTGAGCCATGTGAATGTCTTATAGAATTTTCGTTTAATTTTATAAGACAAGCACAATTAGTGTAATTCATTGATATAAATAAAGACTTCAAACTATATATGCAAAACATTATCATCATCAACCTTTACACGTCCACTGTTGGCCAAAGTCTGTTCCAAAGCACAGTATAATATTAGTACTTATGTACAGTAGCGACACGCCCCGCCTCCCTCCAAAACAGGGTTCCTCACCTCTTCCCGCGTCGGACGTGCTCTCGAAACTGCTTTTAGTTTTTGCGGCGCTTAGATACGCACATACACGAACGTATTTGTACAGTCTGTTATTTTGGTAGTAGTGTAGGTAATTAAATTGCATGGAGTGTCGCAGATGTGCCCAAAGACTTCCACCTGTGTCGGTCCCGCGCCGCGTTGATCCAACGGCTTCCCGCGGGTCGGACCAGGTCGTCGCCATCGGTCTATCTTGTGGGGGGGCAGCCAACTCTGCGTCTGCCGGTACGCGGCCGCCACTCCTGTACCTTTTTGCCCCATCGGTCATCAATTCTACGGGCAAAGTGCCCAGCCCACTGCCACTTGAGCTAGGCCATTCTTATATTTGCGGAACAGTTATTTCTAATTTTAAAATCTTTAGTTTACTCAGCTCATGCCCTCAGTTGATGAATTTATGTATAACAAACCAGTTCGGAATGCGAGTTAAAATCACGTCACACCGTTGCACATATCATGAATACAAATGACAGTTCAAACGTTACAACACCACAGCGACTAACTCTTACGTCGTTTCTACCATTACGTCATAACATACCTTTTACAACCCGGGCGCAATAACTTGACACCTGGCTCGAAACTTTCAATGGAACTAAATTTACAATATAAATTGTTATTTTAGATAAAATATAATAAAGCCTGACCAGAAAAATAAAAAAAACCTGCTCTGGGGGCGCTACATGTATGCATATGTTTACGTTTCTTTTTTCCACTCAGTACTATAAACAAACGTCATTTGAGCCAGGTGTCAAGTTATTGCGCCCGGGTTGTATAGTACCAGGTTGGTGAATAAACAATGTAATGTTACTTTCTTTAGCTCATTCTTCGTTTATCAAATAAGCACGAATAGTCTCTTTCTATTGGTGATAGCCAGAGGATATCCGTATAGAAGTTTACAATATTAGCCCGAATGAACAAATTCAGAGAGGTTGGGGACTTTAATTTGTAATATGTAGTGATAGTGAAGAGAAATCCAAAGATTATATCTTAATTATTTAAAAGTATGATTTATTAACTACAAAATACTTTACTTACTTTACTTTTTTTTTTAAAACATTGCCCCACACTAAGAATTACTCCTGTGTCGTGGGTGCGTTTACAAACATATAAACTCACATACACAAACAGCCAGACCCGGAACAACTATCTGTAGGCCATACGAATATTTGTTCCGTGCGGGAATCGAACCCGCGACACGCAGCGCAGCAGTCGATCGCTCAACCACTGCGCCAACCATGTCATCAAATACAACAGTACAATCATTCAATGAGAAGGACATCGCGTAACGGCGACTTACGCCTGCCTTCGTCGTACTCAAGATAGGTTTGCAATACCCCAGGGAGTCGGCATCGCAACGTACAGTTTGAGAACCCCTGGTCTAGGCTGTTTCAAAAACTCATGTTATTAATGGATAAGGGAAAATACATTAATTTGTAGGTATTAAAAATCAATAATATTTTTGAATAATAACTAAATTCTAATAAAACATCGGTGGTTCTATTTAAAGGACTGAAGTCGTGGGAAAGGGCTATTGCTAGGATTACTTTTAAATAGCTAGTTTTTTTACCAGCTTTTTATTAGCTTCACCTGTATGTTTGTTTGTAACCGACTTCTTTGGGCGCGATTTTGACCCACTTTAAAAGGCCAGATTTAGCTCAAACTTTGTAGATTTATCGAGGACCGATGACAATACTTAGTGTATTGTCATCGGTCCTCGATAAATCTTTGATAAAATTATTAAAAAAAAAACATAAGTCGTTCAAAATTAGTTGCCGAAAAAACAGCTATTATATACTAGGATGGTACTGCACAAGCGCCCCTGGTAGAATAAATGTACATAATATTTATAGATATAGATATAACCAAACTAAAAAGTAAAAAATAAATAATAGTTTAAAAAAACTAAAAACACGCTTTTTATAGAAAACCAAACTAAAAAATAGATAATAAATTTTAATAAATTATTTTATTTTAAAAAAAGCGTGGGGTGCATGGTGTCAATAGTTATAAATATTTTATTGACAGATATGAGTAGAGTGATTATCATTTTGATAATATCTTAAAAAGCACCCCACGCTTTTTTTTAAATAAAATAATTTATTAAAATTTATTTTCTATTTTTAGTTTGGTTTTCTATAAAAAGCGTGTTTTTAGTTTTTTTAATTTCACTTCTCTTGCTCAAAAAGGCCGCCATTGTAGCATACCAGAGCGGGGATAAAATAGCAATGCTCTAGGGGAAAAAGTTTTTTTTTTAATTTTTGTGTGTCTAATATGACAATGAGCCTAGAAATACGAAAAAGTTGTAGAATAATCATGAATAAAGACTCGACTTATTACTGTTTCGTAAAAAAAGAACCTCATTTTAATTTTGAAAATGGAACTAAAATCGGCGATCTCTGGTAGAATGCATGCAATGTGTTGCGGCTACAGAAGAAACAAAAAAATGACATTGGCGCGAAATCTTTATAATTTATCTCTAATTGCAAATTGAATTGGTAGTGACCGTAATTAATTTTACAATAGTGAAAATGTCATTATCTAGTGAGAATGGAGACCCTAATTTACAAATAGAAAAGAAAGGAAAAGAAATAATTTTCAATCTGTTGCCGTCAAGGTCACAAAGCATTTATTTAAATACTTACGAAAACTTTATGAAGTGGAGGACAGAAAAACGAGTGGATTCTCTTACGGAAGAAGTTTTTCTTACGTATTTCGATGAACTTTCCAAAAAATATCAAAGTTCAACGCTTTGGAGCACATATTCAATGTTACGAACAACCATACAGATAAGACATAATGTAAATATAAAGAAATATGTAAATTTGACGGCTTTTCTCAAGAAATTATCCACCGACTACAAGGCCAAGAAATCCAAAGTTTTCACGATGACAGATATCGAGAATTTCATAAATAAGGCACCAAATGAAAAATATTTAGCAACAAAGGTAGGTTATAGTTGCATTTGTTTTCTATTATTTTCATCATACTAAATTGCTAGTTAGAGGTACCAATCAAAATACAGTTCTAACACACTTATTTTTTTGACTGAAATTAAGTTACCGGGAAAAAACATCTCGTTAAATATCCAGAATTGTACAAATTGTACATTTAATTTTAGCTCCTTGTATAACAATCTGATGATGAAAATTACCCATTATATACGAGGTAGTTTTACTCCCGAGCTTTAGCGAGGGAGTAAATAGAAACCGAGTTTTAATGGGTTTTAGCGCCGTGTGTTACACTATACTTTTCACTACGATTGCGAGAAAATAAAACAATCCAATACAATATGAAATATGTAATTTATTTTATTAAAATTAAATGTACAATTTGTACAATTCTGGATATTTAACGAGATGTTTTTTCCCGGTAACTTAATTTCAGTCCTCTGTGAAGATTAATGTTGAGTTGTCTGTGGGGTAAACGTGGGAGATACACGTAGTTCCAGGTTGGAGGATCCCTCGTTCGGATGTTCTGGATAGAGAATCAGCTCAGTTGACTCATCCTTTGATGTCGATGGTCGTGGGCTAGTTGGGTGAATATTGATGCGTTCTGTGATACGCTGGGTGATATCGAATTATTTGTTTTGAATGGAGTTCTCGATATAGCCTTCCGCCACTTGATCGGATCTCCATCCACCGTGGCGTTTTAACGTTGTTATATTTGCACCAGAATCCGCCAAGAGAGTGGCGGATGTTCTTCGGAAACAGTGGCCAGTGTACTGTTCCGGATTAGGCAAATTTAGATAAGTGGCGATCTCTTTTGGCATGCTGCTTAATTTATTTTTGTCTATAACTTGCCTTGTGCATTTTCCGTTTTGATATTTGAGAAAAAATCTCGGCGTGCCCACTCCACTTGGCCGTAAGTCTTGGTAGGCTTTAACAATGTTAAGAAATTCTCCACTTATAACGAATTTCCGCTCCTTATTTGTCTTTCTATTAGGCAGATTTATGGCTTGAAGATGGGTATCAGTTTCGACATTTTATACTTTTATGTTAGCCAGTTCTATCCCTCTGCAGGCACCGCTGATCCCAAAAATTAAAGCAACCTGTAAAACAAAAAATAAGTGTGTTAGAACTGTATTTTGGTTGGTACCTCTAACTAGCAATTTAGTTTGATGAAAATGATAGAAAACAAATGCAACTATAACCTACCTTTGTTGCTAAGTATTTTTAATTTGGTGCCTTATTTATGAAATTCTCGATATCTGTCCTCGTAAAAACTTTGGATTTCTTGGCCTTGTAACCGGTGGATAATTTCTTGAGAAAAGCCGTCAAATTTACATATTTCTTTATATTTACATTATGTCTTATCTGTATGGTTGTTCGTAACATTGAATATGTGCTCCAAAGCGTTGAACTTTGATATTTTTTGGAAAGTTCATCGAAATACGTAAGAAAAACTTCTTCCGTAAGAGAATCCACTCGTTTTTCTGTCCTCCACTTCATAAAGTTTTCGTAAGTATTTAAATAAATGCTTTGTGACCTTGACGGCAACAGATTGAAAATTATTTCTTTTCCTTTCTTTTCTATTTGTAAATTAGGGTCTCCATTCTCACTAGATAATGACATTTTCACTATTGTAAAATTAATTACGGTCACTACCAATTCAATTTGCAATTAGAGATAAATTATAAAGATTTCGCGCCAATGTCTTTTTTTTGTTTCTTCTGTAGCCGCAACACATTGCATGCATTCTACCAGAGATCGCCGATTTTAGTTCCATTTTCGAAATTAAAATGAGGTTCTTTTTTTATGAAACAGTAATAAGTCGAGTCTTTATTCATGATTATTCTACTTATGACTAAAGACTTTTTCGTTCTTGTAGACTCATTGGCATATTTGACACACAAAAATTAAAAAAAAAACTTTTTCCCCTAGAGGATGAAATGCAATTTTATCCCCGCTCTGGTATGCTACAATGACAGCCTTTTTGAGCAAGAGAAGTGAAAATAATAATTATTATATCTCCATGAGGAAAATACTGCATTTGCCATTGGGAGAATACAAAAAACTTATTTCTAAACACAATTTATTTTTCATATGAAGTCGTTGCGGAAACGAAAGGAAAAAATACACATGGTTGATATTATATCTTTCTCTTATGGGAACAGGGAATATAAATATTAAAAAATGGCGTTCCTCACATACATAGGTACTTGAGGGGTTGGCACGAGCTTGCGAAGTAAAGTAAAAAATGGGTCGATTTTTGATTTGGAAATACTCAACACGCACATAAAATTTATTTCTTTAAAGCTTTTTTTTTAAAGCTTAATGCTGTTAGCTTAAGGTTATAGTAATTGTGCTTATCGTATAAAAGTATCTAAACCTTAATGTTAAAGGATAGACTGTACCTCAAAGATGCGACAAACAAAAATGCGACAAATGATAGGACAGTGCGTTAAGTGGATCGTCAGTGGTGTGATAGCACATGAGTTCGATGTTAGTTAGCGCGACAGCGCATCAGTTCGACGTACGTTAGAGCGACAGCGCATTTGTTCGACGTACGTTAGTGCGACAGCGCATCAATTTGACGTACGTTAGAGCGACAGCGCATCAGTTCGACGTACGTTAGTACGACAGCGCATCAGTTCGATGTACGTTAGTGCGACAGCGCATCAGTTCGACGTACGGTACTGCGATAGTGCATCAGCTCGACGTACGTTAGTGTGATAGCGCATCAGTTCGACGTACGTTAATGGATGAATAAATATTTCCATTTCGAAAATCGATTGGAGCCGAATGCTTTTATATCTGCGCACTCGTTCGAGGTCCTCAGCATCTATTCTAGGGATGTGCCCTAACAGGCGTTGCATAGGAGGTGTTATGGTGCAGTATTTTAAGAGAAAATGGAACGCTCTCTACGTACTTACTGATGGTGACCACTGCGGTGGTATTAGTGCGGTAAGAATTTCACACTCCTTGGTATTATCCCCAAACAACGGGCGCCTTTTGAAGGTACCCTTACACAGCATAATCTTGATGATTAGCCTAGTACGTAGACACACCCATTAGAATTCAACACAAATTCCAGTCACTAGTACTCTAGGTTGGTATGTTTTATTATTAGGAAATCCCCTCCAAGCCAAACTCTTCACAATTCCTTTGTGCTCTAGTTAAGGCATTCCGTCTGAATACCTTTAATAGTCAACAGGTTGATAGAGCGGAGAACTGCACTAAATTACTCATTGAACACATCAACACAATGGAATATCGACTCTATGTTTCCAAGTTTAAAGTGAGAAATCTATTGGTGTGATGGAAAATTGTTCGCCGTTCGCATGCAGATTAGGACCTTTTGTTAGTTAAGAGTTACGTGTGAAGGTTGACTTTTTATTTGTGGTTTAAACTTGGAACATAAATGGTGTTTATAGAACAAGACTTTGTTACAACGTGGTTTATTGTTTTGTTACGATTACATTTTAAAAGAAAAAAGAAACTGGAACGTGCCAACTGCTTATCTGGCTGGTTTTTACTCATTTCCAACCTTATTTAAATAGTCTAATACTTAATGAGATAAACTGTGTTCTAAATTTGAAAAAAGACCTGACAATCTGCTACAAGGGTTGATAAGATGGTTCAGCTTAAACTATAATAATTAGATCCAATATTCTAAAGAATAAGGAATATTATGTTTAAATCTAGTAGTTTGAACCCCGTTACTCTACCGTAAAACAGCATGACATAGAGGTTATTATTACAATACTGTCATAACCGAAGTCGTCAATTGGAAGTGAGATTTATAGTCAAGGTCAAGATCCAGATCCTCACCCTGCTGCGGCTGTCCCGTCGAGGTAGAGCCCCTTGAGGACATTGGAATTTCATGTGACACTACGGTTCCGTGTCAGAACTCCTATATCCTGCATACGGACTGTAAAACAGACGCATTAAAATACGTACATTAAAAAACGCGACTTTTCTGTGCTGGGATACGATTTCTATTTTTGATTTGAAAATTCATTGTTTATTCTTTCTCTCCAATGACTAAAGGTTGGACATCACTAAAATCGGTAAAGGAAAACATCGTGAGGAAACCAGAACTTATAATTAATATAAGTCTGTAATCGCCAATCCGCCTTGAACGCATGTGGTGATCAATGCTCGTGTCTTCTCTGTATGAGAAGAGGGCTTTGCCTTGTTGTGGGACAATTATAGGCTGGTATTATTATTATATTATTGTAGTTAGTCACGTGGAAGAAAAAAGGAGCCGTAGTAGATCAGCAACCCGATGGATAGATGTGGTGAAAAAGGCCTGCAAAGGGAATTTCCAAACATCTGTCCGCATGACCGATAACCGTTCAGCATGGAGTGCAATGGTGGTGTCGTCGACGGCTGCCGTTAGCTCTGCCGTTGGCAACATGCCGCTCGCGTATAAGAGCCCTTTGAAATTGGCATATCGACGCCTGCCGTTAGCTCTGTTGTTGGCAACATGCCGCTCGTGTATAAGAGCCCTTTGAAATTGGCATATCGACGGCTGCCGTTAGCTCTGCTGTTGGCAACATGCCGCTCGTGTATAAGAGCCCTTTGAAATTGGCATATCGACGCCTGCCGTTAGCTCTGCGCCGCTCGCGTATAAGAGCCCTTTGAAAATGGCTAGTCGACGGCTGCCGTTAGCTCTGCCGTTGGCAACATGTCGCTCGTGTGTAAGGGCCCTTCATTAGTCATGAGGATACGAGGAAGAAAAAAACATCCATTCATTACATACTCAGTGTAATGGCGGACGCACGTTCGTCTTGACAATTGAATGAAGCTGTTAACAGCCGCGACCAATGGCGCGTGCTTAATTAGTTTCACGTCAGTAGCGGCAGATAAATGATGTGTTAACACAAGCTCATTCGTTTGTATTCGTTGATGTTTCAGAATATGAAATGAAAAATAAATTTACTTTCGGGAATGTCGCGCAGATGTTAAATACAATTCTTAGTATAATTATGTAAATCAACTGGAGAGAATTACAACCGCAAAATTAACAAACAGATTAAAAATACTTTGTTAGGGAAAGGTCTGACAAGTTTTTGACTAATAAACAAATGACTTGGTTGAAATATATGGATAATTATTTTAATTTTACTATTTTAATTTTCTTATTAACTACCGGGCCCAGCAGACGTTGTCCTTCCCTGACAACAAAACAAAACTTAGAACCCGACACCTACTAGGTCCGAAAATAACAAAATTTAAATGTCTGTTTGTAATGTCAAAATAGCAGTACAGAATGCTTATGAATGTTTACAGATTGGTACCTACCTACCATAAAAATATATACTTTCTGTCTAACTGTTTGTTCCGGCTTATCGGATACTGCTGGTTCGATTTTGATGAGAATTTCACGGGCAGATAGCTAGTTATAAGGGGTCATCTATGAAGTACGTCACAAAAATTTCCTGATTTTTTGACCCCTCCCCCGTCCTTGTCACAGTTGGTCACATTTATGGGACCCTCCCTCTCAACGTGTGACGTACTTTATGGATGGTCCCTAAGAATGTTTTATGGAGTAATATATCTTGTTTTTAGGGTTCCGTACCTCAAAAAGAAAAAACGGAACCCTTATAGGATCACTTTGTTGTCCGTCTGTCTGTCTGTCTGTCTGTCAAGAATGTTTATCTCGGGAACGCGTGGAGGAATCGAGTTGAAATTAAAACCACATACTCAAGTCTACGGTCCCTTGATGCTATAAAAAAATCAAACCTCTATGTTAACGTGAAAAAAAGATGCGGCCGTTTATGTCGCAAAAAACGCATTTATAATATTATTAAAGTATGGATAGTAGGTATGGATTAGTATAGAAGTATGGATATGTACCTACTAATATGTACGGAACCCTCGGTGGGCGAGTCCGACTCGCACTTGTCCGGTTTTTTCTTTTATATTGTATCTTTGAACTGCCTTTTCCAGTCATGTAAAATGTTAGCTTAATGCATTGTTTTATGTACCAAAAATTACAAAAGAAAAGTAAGTTATATTTACATTGATTCATTAATAAAAAAATGTACTGTATATTAAAAATAACAGGAAAAATAATATTTTTGGCTTACACAAATAATTCGTCGCATCTCATTTTCTCAGTCTATACACAAGTCCTCTTTACTCAACATCTTTCCACCGACGCGCGCTTTACAGTCCATTACATAATACAGAATATTCACAACACTGTCAACGCAAATCATAATGATAGACATAAAAACAAATGCAAGAAAACAAGGCTACAACGACACTCACAAATATCGCTGTTCCTTTTACCTTTGAATACATTATATTTGTCAAGCTTTGTTTACAAACAAATCATGTTTGACAGACGACAAGTAGGTAGGTACCTATCTAAGGGTTGTCTCCATATGCATGTTAATTACCGAAAATTGCTGCATTGCTGAATTGCTCTGTTTTCATACCGAATTTCATTAAAATCGGTTCAGCCGTTTCACCGTGAAAGCGTAACAGACAGAGTTACTTTCGCACTTATAATATTAAGCATTTAACTGCCGGGACAAAAATGTTGAAGGTAAAACCTCCACTAGCGTAGATCACCGGTGACCTACATGGCGTTAAACGTGTTAAGTAATTAAATAAGTAAGAAGTATGGATTAAATTAATAAATATATGGTGGAGTACCTAGTATCTAAGTAATAATTACTTGTATATGAGCAATAAAGTACAACCAATCTGCAGTATTGTTCTGTTAAAATAGTCCTCGGTAAATTTCGGCAATTGCCAATCCCAGGTCAATCTTCAAAGGCATAGCCCACCCCCTTTGAAGGGGGTTGCAAGCGAAGAAAAAAGAATATATAGGTACAAGCCTTAAAATCAGTGTAGGACACGCTTTTTCGATTATTCTTATTCCATTTACTTCTTTATGCGTGCACTTTTAATTTTTATTTACTCTTCGGCTCGTGAGCATTCTAGCCGACCAGCGACCGCTTAAAATTCATGCCAGTACCTTGCTACGCCCGTGCCAAAGAGGTGGTTTTATAGTCTATGGCCCTTGCCCATTCGACTTACTAAATGACGTTCAATTTTATGTGACTATGGCTACCACGCATTCACATTTCTATAATTATAGCAAAACCAGAAAGAGAGTTATTTAAAAAATATCATTAGCCATAAAAAATTAACCGTGTGATGATATATTTCAGCTTATATTATTACCCACACTGTCGTATTAGGCTAAGGCCTGTAAAGATAATTGTAAGGATATAAATAAATATTGTGCCAAAATCTATACAAATAGACGTAAAACTTCATCAAGAAATATCCGTAACCCATTCACTAAAGTGCGATCAAAATCGCTTCAATTTAATTAATTGGTAGCCATTAAAACAGTAATATCAGGCGTTTTGATTAATTGGTTCGTTAAAAACAACGTAAACGCGTATCTTCAGCATTGGATTCGAAAGTGAAATCCATTATTATCGAGATTAGAAGCGTTCGCGTGTAATGTTCGCTAAACGACACGACACTGGACTGGAATAACTCAGGTTTTGTAATCAGATAAAATTATACCAATTAAAGGTACCCAAACTAATTTTGTGCTCCACCGAATACACTGATGAGGGAACCTAATTACTGAATTTTCAAGTTGCGTGCCTCACAGATGGGTTCATCTGTGCGAAAAGAGAATTGAATTTTCTCAAATTACAGCCTGTTACCGAAGTTGGCCCGGCCCGTATCATTCATCATTTTCGGCCAGTATTATTATGTTAAGGATTGGGACAATCTCTCGGTTATGTCGGAATCGTTTATCGAAATTGTCGATGGTCGTTGCTAGGACTTTCAATAATAATAAAATTCTTTGATATGTTTGTTTATATAGTTACGGTTTGTTGTGTTCATGGAAAGCTATTTAGTGTATGTGACACAAAAGTTGGTACAGACGCCAGCACATCGAGCCATAAAAAAGCTTTAAAAGAATCATGGCAGTATTTGTACAAAAAATAAAGATGTTTAGAGAAGTTGCAATTCTAATTCTTATACTCTTGGGTACCTAAAGAGTATCTTCAGGCATTTACAATATTTTTAAAACCCCGCAAAAAAAAAGTGAATCATTTAACGAAAAGCTCATTATTTCAGAACGAAACGTTGACTGACAGTAACAGTTCTTACACTTTAATTGCTTCGTTTTTTGGGAAATAATGTCATAAATAAGGGTTTTGTTTGCCACACATTTGTCACATCACTTGTCTGCCAATTTGATAGACCCGCAGTGCTATTCTCCCTCGGTGAACACCTAGGTGATGTGATCTGTCATCCGTCCCGGTGCTAGGGATTGACAAAGCAAACGGACGGTTGACAGCTCACTTCATCTAGGTGTTCACTGAGGGAGATTGTACCAGAAAGGACATACCGTTAACGTCGCTTGTCACTTACTTATTTTTTATAAACACAAAATGGGCATTGGGATGGAACGAAAGAGTGTTATTTTCATTTCGTAATATTTTAATTATGCGGGGGTTTAAAAGTATGCTAAGTATATCAATTTACTCCTGGTAATGTATTCTTCACATTGGGAAATATTTTAAACCCCCTACATTTTTTTTTCATTCAAGTAAATGGATCTCGCCATGATTCTTTTGAATGTACAGGTGTTGCACTTTTTAACCGACTTCAAAAAAGAAGGAGGTTCTCTATTCGACAATATATAATATTTTTTTAATGTTTGACCACGCTTAACTTTTTACAGTGTAGTCCGATTACGAAGATATTTTTTAATGGATAGTGTATACATCAAAATTACCTTTAATACTGTAAAATTAGGGGATGAGTTAAATTGTTTGGTGTGACCGTTTCTTAATTAATTTGGATGAAACAAGTAAGCAATAAAAAGCGAATAATAAAAAACTTTTTCACAAAAAAACTAGGGTAAACCGTAAAGCTTTTGCCCACTTAAGGACATCGTAGACATTAAAACCATATCATAATTATTAACATAATATAGCTACCAACACTTTTTACTATTTTCTTATTAATTCATAATCTCTCCCTTAGATTATCAACAGTTTTTAGTAAAAACTTTGACATAACAAAGAAAAAAAAATAGTAAAATAAAATTCATCTAAAAGTACAGTTACAGCTTACAGTTATTACCAACATCACAGCACAGTAATTGCTAGTACTTTAAAACAATAAATTAAGTCTGAATTTAATTTAAATATAACTCAATATTACAAAACAAACATTATATATTTATATCTTATGCATATCTAATAGGACAGTCATCGATATTTTAAAACAAATTGAGTTCAGCTTCTGAAATTGCATTAAATACAATTTCCGAACTTGTCCTTTTCACAAAGAAAAGAAAGTTGGCAACCCTACAGTTACCACACTTCTTTGGAACCACGTTAAGCCTATCGACTGAATCCAAAAACCTGGGCATATATTTGGACAAACAGCTGACCTGGGCAAGACACACTGACTACATCACCACAAAAGCCAGCATAGCCCTATGGCAATGCAAAAGACTGCTTGGCAGGAATTGGGGCATAAGCCCCAAAATCACCTACTGGCTATACACCACAGTCATCAGACCAATTGTCACATACGGCTCTATAGTTTGGTGGCCCAGGACCAATCTGAGCACAGCCCAGAAGGAGCTCGAGAAACTACAAAGATTAGCCTGTGTGGCGATCACCGGCAGTATGAGAACGTCACCCACTGCCGCCCTACAGGCGATGCTGGGACTGCCACCCCTAAATCTCGTCGTGAGAGAGGAAGCGACCCTAGCGGCTTTTAGGCTCGATATATCCGGCACCCTAAGCAAAGACTCCCGAATCAAACATACACGGATAAAAGAGGAAGCAATCAAACGACAGCCTATGATGGCATCACCCAACGACAGAACCCTGATAACACACTGTTTTCAGAAACACTACAACATAGAGCTCACAGCGGAGCTGTGTGACTACTCAGGCCCAAATGAGCTAAGGATCTATACCGATGGATCAAAAACCGACCTCGGTACCGGAGTCGGGGTTTTCTCTGAAGACCTAAACATTAAAATATCTAGGCCCTTAGGAATGCTAAACACTGTCTACCAAGCAGAATGCGTAGGCATCATCCAGGCAGCACACGCCATTGAGGCCAGGGAAGTCACGGATACGCATATCCGTATACTCTCCGACAGTGCCTCAGTCCTTCAATCCTTAGAGAGAAACTAGATCACGTCGAGACTAATACTAGAATGTCATAATGCATTGGAACGCATTACAGCACCAAACCGCAATACAGTGACACTACAATGGATCAAGGGACACAGTGGTTCACTAGGTAACGATGCGGCCGACGAACTCGCCAGAAGGGGTTCCAGCACAAAAGCCTTCGGACCCGAACACATTGTGCCCATTCCGTTCAATCAGTTGAGAAGTTGGTTAAGAGATTACACACAAACACAAGCGGAGAAATGGTAGACCTCGACACCAGGGTGCAGGCAGTCCAAGGAGGCTATGCCATCCCTGGATACGAAGTTGACCAAGCGCCTTCTGCACCTGGACAGAGATAGCCTGCGACTGGTGGCGGGGACCATCACCGGACACTGCTCATTGAATAAGCACTTTCACACACTAGGTATCACTGATAGTCCTCTGTGCAGGGCCTGCATGGAGGCGGAAGAAACGGTGGCGCATGAACTCCTTGAGTGCACTGGCGTCACCCAGATCCGCAGGGAGACCCTTGGAACGCCAAACTCCCTTGCGGACGCACTGAGAAGACTGGGAAGATTGATCTGCTTCTGGAGGGAGGTGGGCTGGTTGGAGTAATCGGCCGCTATGGCTCACGTACAATGGTCCATTTTAAGGACTAAGTGCGGAAACCGAACCCCCCTAACATAGATAGAACATAGATAGATTGCATTAAATAATTATTTAGTTGATGCTGATGATTAAAGAATCGCTAGAGTCAGATTTCAGACGTTGAAACAATTAGGGCATAAAAATAAATTTCAATCAGAATTATCAAGTACATGTTCCTTATATTTTGCATGGAATGCAATGCATATGAAAGGTCTGTGAACACGCTCTGCAAGTCAATAATATTTTATGTCATTGGAGTGACATACTCCACAAGGTTTTACTACAATATTACTGAGAATAGATGATTTTAATTAAAACACATGGTATAGGGCTTGTATTTTGACCAATAATTCACCAAGTCAGTTATTGCCCGGGCAATAACTAAACTTTTCAAATTTTGGGTTTAGTGATTGCCCATAGCTAAAATTTATTAGCTAAAATTTAGCGGTTAGGATTCAAAATTTAACACAGATATTCATTGAAAACTAACAAAATACTAATAGATTTATCATATCCATGCAACAATAGCAGAATATCAAATGACAAACGTTCAAAAATAACTTTTAAGCAAGTAAATCCTTAAGAAAATTGCTAAAATATTTGCCAATTCAGCGCAAAATTGACGCACTCAACCGTCATAACAAAATCCACCATTACTCCTTTTTTTAGAAGTGTTGCCAGTTGTGGGTTTTGAATATTCTCTAAATTAATCTCAGCACCATCTAGAGCGTTCGAAATAAACTAGAACGACACAAAGTTATCACAAAACAATGTTTTACTTATCAATCACTGTCAATGTCAATGGGCAATCACTGTCAGTGGGCAATTATTCTCTGGTTTACCCTACATTATAGTTATTCTTATTAGTTTTTGAAGGTGGTTGTTTTTTTTTTTTGTAAAATAGATTTTTTTGTGTTATTCAGCTGATTGTTTTTAGTAACTGGTGAAAAATTTCAACTCTATGGTGTCTAAAATCTTGAACCGAAGCCATGATAAAAGTTTATGTCACCGTATATTATTTGTGATAATTCGTTACTATTTCAATTGTCATCGGTCATATTTTTGATGTTTATTTATCATAAATTTCTTATAATTTCAACTAGGGACTAAGATATCAAACACGTTATGTATATTTTACCCCTAAACCCGAAGTGGTCCCAGAGGTCTCGGGATCAATTTAGGACGTGAATACTAGGGGCTGTTGATAATTCAATAACATTCGGACGATCCGGGTCAGTCGGAGACGGATCCAACTTACTACGACACTATAACTGAATAAACACAGTATGGTTTCAATGGATAAGTTGTACAACAACTTAACTGCCATGGCTTTTATCTTGATTCTTTTTCTTTTTGTATTGCTAAATTACCTTCGTTGTTTTCACATACCTTTAGAAGCAACAAGAATAATGTAACCAGTATTTTGTAAAAAAAATATTTAAAAGAGTGTTCGTGGAGTTTCTTGCTCGTTCTTCTCCATAGAGACCTACCTACGAGTTTTGGAACGAGCAACTAGCTTCAACTTTCTGACTAACTGACCGACTCCTTGGCCATTCAAAAGTGCGTATGTTTTAATTGAATTAAATACTTTGACTTTGGTAAATAAGTAATTACACTGGCGTTTTTCATTTAGATAGGATAATGGCACTATATTTGTATGACAGACTGACCACAAGTACCTTATGGTCAGTCTGTTTTCCGAAAACGGGATTTTAGTCACGTAACATTTTGAAATAAAGTAAATGGGAAATACTTAGTGAGCTAAATACAAATATCATAATTAGCGAACCGAAAATAACAGTCCTAAAACCCAACATAGCGCTACCTATCGGATCCAGTTGTAATTCTAAAGCAACCGCCTAATAGAAAGCACACAAAAAAAAGGTCGACCCATCTGTGGGCTAATTCATGTAACTAAAGAAATGCTGTTGCAGTGCAGTAGCAGTTAAGTTTCGATCAAAATAACGCTTTTCGTATTCTCTGCCGCTGTCAGACACGCTCGCGTCAAGTTCGCGTCACGCGAGCGCAATAACGGCATTTTACTGTTGCGCATCTTTAGTGGGTACTTCGAAACGCACCATGATCGGTATTCTATTATTCGTTTGACGTCTCAAAATGACAGTTAAAAAACGCTAAAATCTGTACTGGGGTATTATTTTAATTTTAAAATAACGTCATATTCATTGAAATGTAATCGATCTATATTTTTTCTCTCATGTGGCTACACCATAAGCAAGTTTGGTAGAGTTTGGTAGTCGCACAGTTGACGTGCAGTTCTCGCGCAGCTTAAGCGCAGTTCAAAGATTACAAGAATACCGTTTATCACTTAAACTTGAACTTAACTGCAACTGCACTACAACTTCATCGGAGCGTCATAAAATTACGTGAATTAGCAGCCCTCAGCTCAGTGACATAGACTACACACGTACAGAAGATTTGTATAACTAAATACAAATATATCACACATAAATATCAGCATTGTCTATATTAGTTTCATGTTAAGACATAAATTATCTTAAAAAAAAAACAAAAGCAAACAACAAACAAGCATACCAAACAAACACACACACCACCACACACACTTTAAACAAACTTATTTTATTTTATTTATAAATCTGAAAAGGCGTGAATCTTATTTCAATATTGTCACTATTATACTCAAGACCCTTGAATATTTCGATGCCAGATTCTTGTTCACGAAAAATAGATTAAACCGAGCGAACAAATTGCTTTATTTGTCGACGCGCGAAGAAGATTACAATAGTATTAATCTTCTTTTCTACGGAATTAATATTACTTTGTCAAAGCGACGGGGAATGTAAAGCTGTGTGTTCACTGGGTGAAATAGATATACCTACATTATTTTATCTTTTCTAGTAAATGATGTTGAAGTTCTTTAGCATTTTAACAGTATAAAGTCATCATCATCATCATGTCAACCTTTAGACGCCCACTTCTGGGTATCTTCCCCAAGGAGAGGGTTCTGCCGTAATCACCATGCTTGGCGGGTGCATGTTGGTGATCGCAGTAGGCGTTATGGTACTGTAACGTACTCGTTACGTACCGGATCGCTAACTACGTTCAATAAAACGTATGAGTGACTTTAAGAATACTATATTAGAATAATTAGCAAGAGGAGAGATGCTTGACCGTGCCTGATGGCGCGGCGGCTGGTCTCACAGACCTGTCATAATATAAAACTTTGACGATTTTAACTTATTCTTTATTATTATTTTTTTTTTTACGATTTGAACTTATTTTTGAGTAAGATTTAATTTAATTTAAGATTTAATTTAATTTAAAGATTTAATTTTAATTTTAAGATTTAATTTAAAGATTTAATTTAATTTAAGATTTAATTTAGAAGTAAGATTTAATTTACGATTTGAACTTATTCTCGAAGCATCCAGAATGTTTAACCACAGACATATTATTATCTAATGGCTATTGCATCATAATTGCCACAGTACTCAGAAGGACGTTGCTGGCTATCCTCGGGTCAATATCACTCTATCGCCTTCTACGATACCCATTGGTAGAAATGGGGTACTACTACTTGATATTAAAATCAATCTATTAAATAGATTGATTTAACTGAAAAATTATTTTGTTATATATTATCTACCTATTTCAATTTTTTTACTCTGTGTGTTACGATTGTAGATTTTCTTTTATTTTATACAAAATATTACAATTTATACATTACTAACATTTGCCCGCGACTCGTCTGGTCGGCTTTTGCTCGCTCTTTAGACCGACAGTTTTCCTGGAATATTACTAAGATTATCTGTAAGTTGTGTCTAGTCTAGTTTTTATTTACCAAAATGTAACTACTAGACCAAATGTTCTCCACCTCAGGCCGCATCATAACTTAAAGTCAGGTGAGCTACGACCAAACGCAATCCTATTAGAATAAAAAAAAACACACATCATCAACCGAAAGACGTCCACTGTTGAACATAATTCTCCCCCATATAACGCCACAACGAGCGGCAACCTGCCGCTTGCATACAAACTTGATTGTTTTTTTTTTACTATAATATGTTTATTAACAATTAATCTGAACGTGTTCAAGCGACAAAAAATGCCGAACATTGGTGTAACGTTTAAATGTAATATAAATAATTATGTTACACTTACATGTCAGCTGTGAAGTCAATTACTGTGAATTTAATTTAAAATAAATGCTTTGATTTTGACAAGGAAAATCGATTAAGACTGTCGTATAACCTATTAGTCCGTGTGGTGGCGGACGTAAAGAATAGCAGCATCCCATATCTTCCCGTGGGTGTCGTAAGAGGCGGCTAAGAGACTCACCAGAGAATGGGCAGCAGCGTTCTCCGTGCCTTTGTAACAACCATACTGCGATTGCCAACCCGCCTGCCAAGCGTGGCGATTATGGCAACCCCCCCCCCTTTAGGGGAGGCCTGTGTCCAGCAGTGGACGTCTTTTGGCTGAAATGATGATGATGACTTTATAATTATTACCCTTTCCACATTTTGACAAGGTTTTCCCTAACCCTAAGCCCGACAAGTTTAGTAAGACTACGAGTTACCGAGTGGAGTATATCTTTTACTGTGTTGTGTCGCTAGTGTGAACGGAGCCTTAAGAAGTGCGTGTTTTTATTCAAGTTCCTTAGTAAGTTTGTTTTGTTGCGTTGTTGCTACTTGCCCCATACTTGACGGGAAATGAGGATTAATTATGTCTTCACGCTCTATTTGCTATAATGATTATTAGGTAGGTACTTATGACGTGTTCCTATGTTTATCATCTCGTCATATAATAGAAAAGACAAAAGGTGTTTGTAGTGAATCAATAATATACCCTAATTGTTTAATAAGTGTAGAAAGTTTTTTTTAAATTTAATTGCTATGCGCCAAAGATTGTCATAAAAAAATATCACCATAATATCGTCCACTGCTGAACGTACCTATGTCTCTTCAGCTAACTATCCCAGTCTTGGGCAGACCGGATTCATCCGCTGCAAGCCATCTTCTTCAAATCGTCGGTCTAAAGTTTTAAAAGTTATCAAAACAAAAAGAAAACTAAAATACAAAAAGAAACGGTTTTTCGTTTTTTTCTAACCAGTTCCTTGACGGGCTGTATCTGAAAATCGAATATTGAAAAAGCGGTTAAGTGCGAGTCGGGCTCGCACATGAAGGCTTTCGTATCACCCACGGATATCAGATATCTATGGTATCACCGTACAATATAGGTACTTAGAGATCGAAAAAAAAACACGTTCCTTGGATTAAAAAAATTAGGGGGGTCTTCTAAATTTTTTGACTTTATTTATTTAAATTGTTTAATAAATTACAAGTGTCGTTATATTAAAAAACATACACGTTTCTTGCATTGGACATAATTTTTTCAGCGTCGTTGAAATGTTTAACTTTATTTTATTTTTATTATTTTATTTTTTTTAATTATGGTCAGACAGGGGGCCTTATAAACAAGGTCCTGTTGGGGACCATTCGAACACGGAACCCTAAAAAGTAAAGTGCTTTAAAATTCTTATCCTTCAAGTTAGTAAAATATTAAAGTGCTCCATTTGGAGATCTTGAAACGAGAGCTATCTTCGAGAAAGGTTTTGTTTGTTATTCATCAGTACACCACGTGTCTTCGTGTAGTCACTTCCCGGCAGGTAGTGAGCTATGCAACATTCATACGGGTACATTCCCCGGAGATCAACGGAGACATGATCTACGAGAAGCTTTAGTAGGTACGGGTATGAGACGACGACAGCATATTGTGAAGTTAGGTCCTACAATTCATTATTTAAAATAGACATATTCAAGATTTTTTTTTATGCCGCGGCGTGAAGTTTCACAGGCTTCAAGCTATCTTCATACCAAACTTCATCAGATCGGTTAAGCCGTTTCATCGTGAAAGCGTAACAGACAGAGTTACTTTCGCATTTGTAACATTATAGTAAGTATGGTGTGCCGTCCGTGTGGTGTCGGACGTAAAGAATAGCACCATCCCATATCTTCCTGTGGGTGTCGTAAGAGGCGACTAAGGGACTTACCAGAGAATGGGCAGCAGCGTTCTCTGTGCCTTTGTAACAACCATACTGCGATCGCCAATCCACCTGCCAAGCGTGGCGATTATGGCAAACCCCGCCCTTGGGGAGGCCTATGTCCAGCAGTGGACGTCTTTAGGCTGAAATGATGATGATGAATGTGAAGTTTGCTGTGTACACTTCAAAATCCAAGCAAAAATAAAAACTGGATAAAAACTATCCTGTGTGTTGTGGTTAATATCTGTATGCAAAATTTCAGCTAATTCGGTTCAACCGTTTAAGTTTGAAAGAGTGACTAACAAACATTGATCCATCCATAATGGTTTTCACCTCGGGTTTGATGCCTAATTATATTAGTCTTTTCTTTAAAAGTCACAGGTTTTTCTTTTTTATTATACGCGTAAATATTGTATAAAATTTTATTAAATAAATTAATAGTAAGTAAGTATCAATAATAGTGGTATTTTTTTTACTCCAACTTGTTGCTATCCCTATTGTCTAAAATTACACAAGAGGTGTTTGAGTATGAGAAGAAAAAAAGGCCTGAACTATTTCGAGAAAAGAATGGTGCCGCTTTTTTGTTCGACTTGGCGGGGGCACTACAGTGCCCAGAAGTAGCAAAACGTGAAAACAGATATTTCGGTTCGGTTTAAAGAATTTATTCTCATAAGAACAATACATAGGCATTGGCGTATCTAGAATTATTTTTCAGGGCGGGCCTGGCCCCTGAGATGCCATGGCCGATGCGATGAAGCAGAGTCGACACCCAATGTTCTGTCAGCGAGTAGGTGCGATTCGATTAGTAAATGTAGCAATTCTACTAATTTAAGAAATAAAAGGCTATGTAGAATTGTACGAATTGAATTTAATAGCTCTCACAGAAAGATTAAAATGTGATGAGTATCAAAAACAGCAGTAAGAGTAAAAATTAGCACTGACCTAAACGCACTACGTTCTGGCAGAGATTTCCAGGTTAAAGGGATCCACAGCCTGGCCGGCAAATCTTAACATAAATAACTTTACATTTATTATAAACTTTTTTGTAGTGACAAAGTTCATAATAAGTGTTATTTTGAATCACCTATGTTACGTAACGTTATGTTTGTTCCACATGTTTGAACAATAAACTGTAAACTGACGTTTGGAACTTAGAGATTTTTTAAAATTCTGAAAAATTTGCGTTTGACCGTAACTCACCTAATTTTAAGTGATAATGTGGTCTAAGTTGAAACACGCTTGCCTAGGATAAACAGGTTCATTCGTGTCTTAAAGATACCCTGATTATACTTACCAGAACACAGAGAGGCGGGCAGTGAATTCCATGGTCTGGCAGTTCGCACAATAAATTTGGTATCAATGCGCTTGGTTCGAGACCGTCGAACTTCAACCATATAGTGGTTACGCTTCGCCGTATCTCTGCTCGTCCGATGATGGAATAGGGATGGGGGAATTAAATTGTGCAATTCCAAAGCTCACTCTCCAAAATGTACCAGACAAAACACCGCGATTATAGACTAGCAACAGTGCGGCGATTTTCAATTCTCTGGAGCCTAGCCCTTACCTGAGAGTCGTGGTCAATGAGCTTCTTGGCACATCTATCAATAACTTCCGACGCTTCCAGTTGGTATTTAGCTGATCCGTCACAAAGGTGCGGACAGTACTCCATGCACGATTGAACTTGGTATAAGTTGAGCAGCTGTTCCGACGTAAAGTACATTCGCACCTTTGATTTAAAAAAGCAAAGTTAAGATTTGGCGTCAGAGTAACGCCTAGAAGCTCAAGATGGTCAGTGATCGGGACGGATACTCGTACATGTCGGAAAGAAGGCGCCAGACGGAAAGGCCTCTTCTTGGCAGGGTAAAGACACGCCTGGGTCTTAACGTCATTAAACTTGACCAGATTAGCATCGCCCCAATCGAAGACTGCCTTGAGGGGCAAGTTCAAGCGTTCAACCATAGAAAGACTGGATTTCAGCCGCATTGGCACGTGCGCTGGATGTGTAACTCTCTACAAACGTGCTGTCATCTGCGTACCCAAGGTACCGGGTTTCAGCATTTCATTGATATGCAGCAAAAAGAAAGGGTTGCAGAGAGTACCGAGCCCTGAGGGACACCAACCAGCATTTATAGCCGATCAGACGAGCAGCCATCGATGACTACTCGAATTGAACGATCTCTCAGGAAATCCGATATCCATGTATAGAAACAAGCCATTTGATGGAAGCTTGCTAATTAGGCCATCATGCCATATATGTTCCGGGAGACGGCCAGTGCTTCCCCATATTTCTCGATGGTGTCACTCCAGGTGTGAGTGGCGTACACGAGAAGATACCCAGTGGACCGATTTCGACGAAAGCTGTATTGACGATAACTGAGGAGATCATTAACTTCAAGGTACGCCGGGGGCCTGTTATTGAGGACACGTTCCATTGTCTTGCAGATAATGGACGGGACCGAGATGGGCCTATAGTTGGTAGGATCGGCGTGACTACCATTTTTGGGCACGGGCTATACGTTGGCGAGTTTCCATGACTTCGGCACTAATCCAGTCTCGAGAGAGAGCCGAAAGAGGCGTGTCAGTACAGGAGACAATTCAGGTGCACAGGTCCTCAGAACTGTAGCTGGAATACCATCCGGTCCACTGGCCTTGTATACATCAAGATTTGCGTTACGCTTTTCGAACTTCCTTTTGGCAAAAGCGAGTATCAGACATTGAGGTCGTGCTGCCAGCTTTTGCGTCTCCTGCATCAAGATGCGAAGATTCTGCAAATAGGTTAGCTTTTTCTTCTGCAGTGTGAGCCAGAGAACCATCAGGTTTCAGCAATGGAGGCAGTGAGGAACGACATAAGTTTGACTTGACCGATTTAGCTGGGTACCAAAAAGCATTACTACCCGTAGGGTGCGAGGCAAGTTTGTTTATGAAAAAGGGGTTGAATTTATACCTCACAATTTCTTACCAGGTAAATAAAGTAATAGCGTAATAAATGTAAACAGATTACAAATATTATCGAATAGATATTTCGATTCGATGTAATATTATGTAAGTATGTAGATTTCTCGGCCGTAAATGATTTTTGTGTGAAGTTTCTTAGGTGTCCATCCTAGAATTTCGAATATCCTGGGGTGGGCACAAGACCATACTGGGGTGGGCACGGCCCACCCGGCCCCCCCTCTATATACGCCTATGTACATAGGTTCACTTACAATGAGATACAAAGTAATTGTTTATATCTAAATAAATACATTTTGCCTTCGATGCGTGTTGGAGAAGTTATACAAAACAATTATATATATATATAATAGGAAGTATGTAAATTGCTACCATTTAATATGCGATATGACTACATTTCATAAACGTAATTTCTCAGCTTTAGTTTAAATCTGTTAATATTCTCACAATCTTTTACGTCATTTGGTAGGTCATTAAACAGCTGTGCTCCTTCGAACAATATAGTTTTTTTACCGTAGTTTGTGCGAGCTTGTCTTCGTTGTAATTTATTTTTATTTCTTAGGTTGTATGATATTGTTTTTTTATGTAGTTGTAGTTTTGATTGTACGCTGTTTGTGGTGATTTTTTTTATTAGAATGCAGGTACCGTATGTGTATAGTTGTTTGAGATTTAATAATTTGGTTTTTTCAAATAGTGTTTTAGTTGGAGTAAGGTAGTGATAGTGGTATAATGTTTTTGTAATTTTGTTCTGGGTTCGTTGTAAAGGCATTAGGATAGTTTTTGCGGCACACCCCCATATTTCAATAAGGTACTCGAGATGTGATTTTACTAATGAGTTATAAATAATAGTACGTATTTTCCTTGGAATACAATTTGATATTTTGCGTAATGATGCTAGTAATGACGTTAATTTTGATTTTACATGTTCGATGTGCAGTTTCCATGTGAGTTTGTCGTCTACCCTCAGACCGAGATATTTTTCGTGGCTCGATCTTCTTATTGTGTCATTGTTTATAGTAAGAGGCGGGAAATCTGGTAATGGTTTGTTTTTTGCGGTGAAAATCATGTATGTTGTTTTGGACGTATTTATTGTAAGTAAATTGTATTTAAGCCACTCACTGAGTATACCAAGATCTTTTTGGGCATTTGTTATATTAGTATGGATAGATTTATCGAAATAGAAGAGACATGTATCGTCCGCGTATAAAGTTAGGTGACCCGTTAACCCTATCTTGTTTATATTATTTATATAGATTAAGAAAAGTAACGTACTTAAAATTGAGCCTTGAGGACAGCCGTATGGTACGTTTTTTATGGAACTAGTGAATTTATCTATTTTAACTACTTGTTGTCTATTATGTAAATAAGATGTAAACATTTCTAGGGCTTTATCTCTGACTCCTATGTTGTTTAACTTCTGGAGAAGTTTATGGTGGCATACGGTGTCGAATGCTTTTTTTAAATCAATAAATACCCCCAAAACAACATCCTTTTGATCTATGTGCGTATTTTCTGTAGATGTTTGTAAAAAAAAAGTAAATAAAATAGAACAGGCCCCTTATTCACAACCATTCGATACGTTGCCGTGTCGGTAAGGAACCGTATTCGACAATCTCATTTCCGACTTCAGTCTTCGCATGTTCGTTGAACTGTCAAAATTATTCGGTTTCGGATTTGTGAATTGCGTTTGAAGGACATCTTTGATATCTTTTGACTTTCGATTCGGTACGGAATCGAATCGAATGGTTGTGAATAAGGGGGCAGTTGTACCTTGAGTGTGAATAAAAAAACTAGTTTTCTAAAACGAGTAGATAAGTATGTAAATTCACCACGAAAATATTCCAGAGGCACAGAAAATGCCAAGTGTACAACAGTATAATTTAATAACTTTTTACTCCAGATAAAATAATAAACGGGAGAGTAATCCTTATGAGAGTCGCGCTAATTACATTAACTCATTATTTCTAGTGGCAACTGACCTAATTCATTTACGAGTTCCCGAGGTGTTTGCGGGAAATTCAACCGATTATATACTGCAAATTACTTTAGTATATGTATAATGCTATTACTATAAAACAGGCGCCGGCATCGGCACCTGCGACTGAAGCTACGCTTGGTCATAAGTGAAGTGTCCAGTGTTTCTTCTTTCACATAGAGGGTACTTCAACGAATGAAAGTTCAAATACTGTACACTGGGATTATTTTATTCAATTTTTATATACTTACAGAGTATAAAATAATCAAATCAGATAGTCGTTACCTACTAACATTAAGGCGACGATTTACGAGCGATTACGATTTACAACCTTGAGCGACCAGGTTGTAAATCCAAAATCGTATGCGCTGCGACGAAAACTCTCAAAGTTCAGTCGAAAAAATTAAATAAAAGATAGTATTCTTTAATTTTAAAAGAGTCGTAGCTAAGATAGATAATAAAATTGTCTGTAAGATAGTGAAAGTTTCGTTTAAATATACCTGGTAGATTTTGTGTGATTATCAATGTTATGTCCGCGTCAGACACAACTTCACGAGTTAATTAAACTATTTAATATGAACTTAATCAAAAACCTTCACATACTAAATGATTAAGAAATTGTTCTAGTTTAACATATATTTTTTTCAAATCATTTTGACGTGATTGTCAGTTTAATATCTGTAAAAGTCGCTTGTTAGCGCCTCTAATGATTGCTGGGAAACTACTGGATGTAAAAAAAGCGGCCAAGTGCGAGTTGGGCTCGCCCATGAAGGGTTCCGTAGCAGCAAGTAACATAATAATATCAAAGTTTTAGTTTTTATATTTGAGTTGATTGAATGAAAGGTAAATTGCGGTCTACGATGTATTAAAAAAAACTACTTACTAGATCTCGTTCAAACCAATTTTCGGTGGAAGCGGCTATTTAAAGTTTGATAACATTTAAAATTTGTTTTCTTAAAAAAAAAATGTAGGTATATGAAGTTACAGAACAAAAAAAATGATCGTCATACGTTTCATCCCTTTACATCCATTAAAAACTACAGAGATCAACTCAAATGGCAGGACCTTCGTGTGAAAAACCTAAATATGAACCAGGTTCGGTTCGGTCGAGTTAGGTTCGGGGTTGATGCGGAAAACAGTTGAGTATCTGAAAGAAGACGATAAAAAAAAACGGCCAAGTGCGAATAGGTGGAACTCTATAGTTTCGGAAATAAGTGGCTTTGACATACGGACGGGCAGACAGACATGACGAATCTATAAGGGTTCCGTTTTTTGCCATTTGGCTACGTAACCCTAAAAACTATCTATAGCAGTACCTAAGTACTTCCTAGCCTTGAAAGATGAAATTTAAGATCTTTGTACGTTTTATACGATACGAAAATACAGTCAAGGTCAGTAAGAGACATCGAGCGCCAGTTAATGGTTAAGCAATACTCGTCCAAAAGTGCACTGAGAATAAAAGTGTAGGCGAATTAGGTTTAGAAATCGAATCAACTAGTTCCAAATCCAATAAGAACGACAAAATTAGATTTCATCAACAAAGGTCAATGCAATGAATCGAGCACACGGTTTTTGTCTAGAGAGACGTGAAGAAAATTAAGACTGATTTCGCAGATAATGGCTTTGCTAAATAAACTTGGAGCAAATTCAATGAAGATGAGACCTTTTCTTAAATTAATGGGGCTATTAATGTTAATAATGAGAAAGAATAAGATGGGAGCTTTTACACCATATTAGGGTTCCGTACCTCAAAAGGTACAAACGCAACCCTTATAGGATCACTTTGTTGTACGTCTGTCCGTCTGTCAAGACCCTTTATCTCGGAAGCGTGTGGAGGGGTATCGAGTTGAAGTTAAAACTATATAGGTACTCAAATCTACGGTCTCTTGATGCTGTATAAAAATCAACCCTCTATGTTAACGTGAAAAATAGATACGGTCGTTTATGCCGCAAAAAACGTATATTTCGACACTCAAGGGAATCAAAATATAGGGTACTTTCCGTTGACCTAGAACTATGAAATTTGGCAAGTATTATCGTCTTATACTACAAATACAGGGAAATGTCTGAAAACTATACATTTGTAATTAAATCATTAAAAATATATTCTTTATTTATAATATTAATATGGAAGTATGGATATGTATTATGTTCCTACAAATTTGTACGGAACCCTCGGTGTGCGTCCGACTCGCACTTGTCCGGTTTTTTACTTGACGTTGTTTAAAAGAGGAGGTACTCGTGGCTAAAAAAAACCCGAACCAATCGATCGGTGAAACCCCTTCGTGACTCGGAAAGCACGTAAAACCTTTGGTCTCGGCTGTAATTCATAGATCTTTGACAGTCGTTATGGGTAATCAGAAGCCGGAAAGTGTGACAATCAGTCATAACTAAGGGTATCGTGTTACCCAGCAACTGGGTTGTGGAGGTCAGATAGGCAGTCGCTCCATGTAATACTCTGGTAATCCGCTGCATCCAGTTAGACTGGAAGCCGACCCCAACATAGTTGAGAAAAGCCTAGGCAGATGATAATGTCCTTATCCAGATTCCAGGCTACATTTCTATAACATTTCGTAACGATCCGTTTTTGTAAAAGCGTGTATTCGATTCATGACGAAAACTTCATGTTTTCCTGTTTTGCCCAGAGCAATATCGTAATGATGTGAGCAAATTATTTAAAGACAATTACAGTTTTAGAAAGATTAAGTCTTGATTTAGGGAAGTACAGAGTAAAAGTATATTTTTAAATTATGGTTTTTTAAAGCCAAGGCAATCCTTTCATAGCGTTTTATGAAAATAGACGTTAGAGTTAACTTGCAGGACGAATACAACCATTACAGTATGCCAAAATATTATGCTTTATGCGTTTTTACAACAGAATATACAGTCTCAAAGAACATTACAGAGCCAAAACTACGAAAATATTATGAAAAAAACAGTACCTATTAAAAAAGTACAAAATCGGTTCAATTCAACCATTTTTTTGTTAGCAGTATTTGAATAAAAACATAACTGATATATTTATTTTATGAAAATAAGAGTTATGCTCAATATACGCATTTTTTTTCAGTTCCTTGTACGAACTCATTTATTTTAGACAATTATTTTAAAAAGCACTGTAAAACCTCGCGCGCTGTCATTTGCCGATCAATTTCAATGATTTGTGCTTATTTCGGGCGTATTTTTTTTCTGATGCACACAAACAGACCATTGTATTTGTAATTTTTTAAAACTGTACTAGTGTGTGTCAATGTTGCTACGACGGGCCGTTCTAGCCATCTGCATCGTTTAGATTTTGAGTTGCGATAAATCGAGTTACTTTCGTATTTATCGTGTTAGTATGAATTTGTTAGTTGCAAAATTTGTCATTGTAAAAAAGAAAACTACTAAGAAATTTGCAGTTCAATAAGACTATCATTAGGTACTTGAGATAACAGACACTTGGAACTCCTAGATTACAAAAGCATGGTGCTGAGATAAACTCATTGTCAACAGAGTTTTCAAGCAGATCGTATCAGTTAACTGTAGAACAATACAAGGATACAGTTTATTGATAAAGTGACGTTGGAATTATTTCAGTAAAAATTAAAAAAGAAAGATATTTTTGAAAGCAGAAACATTCTTTGTGAATAGTTTGGAACAAAAGAGGTGTTTTTAGTTTTTGTTTCTGTTTTTTTTTCATCATGGAGTCACCTAATTTTGTGGTAAGTGCTAATGATAGCTTTTATGTCATTATCTATATTTAACTAATAATATAAAGAGGTAAAGTTTGTTTTTTTCATGTTTGTAAGAGGTCTCTGGAAATGCTGGTCCGGAATCAAAAATGTTTTTACTGATAGAAAGATACACTATTGCCAAGTGTTTTATGGCTGTGTTATACTTGAATTATACAGACGAAGTCGCGGCAAGAAGCCAGTTATTTTTAAAACCAGTACTTAGAAGCTGGGCTCTATTCTAATGACATTCTGAACTGCGTTAGGCCAGGTCAAGGTTAAAGATACAAGTCCGAGATGGGTCGCAGACTGCAACCTCAGGCGACAATGCGGCTAGCGGCTGCAGTTGACAGCAGTACTGTCTGCGGTCGCGGTTACTTCTATTCCAAGCGAAGCGACTTGCCGCGGCTGCACAATGCATAGAACCATGCCTTAGCCATTCCAGCACCTTTGTGCGAGACAGAATATTGGACAACGCTGCCGATAGTTTACTAATGTGTCTTTTGTAAGAAGAGGAAGATGATGACGATGCGCGAACTCTCTGCGTTCTGCGACACCATGCCGTTGCAGTCTCCGGTCGCTGCGCGCCGCGACCGCAGGCCAGTCTCCGCGGCTTCAGGCCGCAATGTTGCCGGGCTCGGAATCAATTTTATAGAGATTCATAGAAACCGCAGGTGGTGTCGCAAGTCCATCTCGGACTTGTACCTTTAAATGTTACTACCAATATGCAGCCAACTGTACCTAGGGCTTTACAGTTTGATATCTTTCCTTACAACTGCCTTTTAATGCCTCAATTCAGGCTTTATCTTAACAATCGTAAAAGGTATTTTAGTTAATATAGTTGACCAACTCCATTAAAACCCTATTTAACTTTATTACCGTCTCGACAATTTGCAAAGAAAATAACTATGATAATAACTGTCTACGAATATTATGGTTCTATTCGCCTTTCTGCACTTGATACGGTACATTGTGTAAATACTTGATTTAAAATACAAAAAAGTTATGTCCTTGTACTTGTATGTCTAAGCCAAGGTTTTGTGTTGTTGTTTTTATAATCGGAGCATTTGTGATCTTGGGTAATACATTGTGGTTTCTAAGTAAAAATAATAAGATGTAACACCTTTTAAATTGTATTCGTTAAGTAATGAAGAGCGGGACCTCCTAACTGAGAGTTGCACCCGGTTAGAATTTTTAGGGTTCCGTAGCCAAATGGCAAAAAACGGAACCCTTATGGATTAGTCATATCTGTCTGTCTGTCTGTCCGTCCGTATGTCACAGCCACTTTTTTTCCGAAACTATAAGAACTAAACTGTTGAAACTTGGTAAGTAGATGTATTCTGTGAACCGCATTAAGAATTTCACACAAAAATATAAAAAAAATAACAAATTTTGGGGGTTCCCCATACTTAGAACTGAAACTCAATTTTTTTTTTCATCAAACCCATACGTGTGAGGGTGGTATTTATGGATAGGTCTTCAAAAATGATATTGAGGTTTATAGTATATTTTTTTTCTAAACTGAATAGTTTGTGCGAGAGACACTTCCAAAGTGGTAAAATGTGTCCCCCCCCCTGTAACTTCTAAAATAAGAGAATGATAATAAATAATAAATAATAATATGTGGGGACATTTTCACACACGGCCATCTGACCCCAAACTAGGGAGACCCTGTACTATGGGTGTCAGACAGCTGATATACATACACAAATACATTTTTTTTTTTGTAAATACACACATATATAGATAAACAACACCCAGACACAAAGCAAACACAAGTGCTCATCACACCAATGTTTACCTTGGGCGGTATCGAACCCGCAACACGCTGCGCAGCAGTCGATCGCTCAGTCACTGCTCCAACCGTGTCGTCAAATGATAAAACTAAAAAAAATATATGATGTACATTACCATGTAAACTTCCACCGAAAATTGGTTTGAACGAGATCTAGTAAGTAGTTTTTTTTTAATACGTCATAAATCGTAAACCGCAATTTGCCTTTCATTCAATCAACTCAAATATAAAACATCGATCAAAGTTACAACGAACTACAAAAACTTTTATATTATGTTACTTGCTGCTACGGAACCCTTCATGGGCGAGTCCGACTCGCACTTGTTTTATATTGGGACAAGCCCGCCACACTTTTCCAAACTCAAACTCAAACTCAAACTCAAAATCATTTATTTCAATTAAATCATTTACAGGTACTTTTGAATTGTCAGAGTCAGTCAGTCAGAAAGTTGAAGCTAGTTGCTCGTTCCAAACAGTAGGTTTCTATGGAGAAGAACGAGCAAGAAACTCCATGAACACTCTTTTAAAATCAGATAAATTTTACAAATTTAGGTTACATCATTCATGTTGAATCTAAGGGTACAATGTGAGAACAATGTAACACGTCTTGCATGTTAAAAGAGGTCTAGAGACATATATAGTTATAATAACAATTCAAACCAAAATTTAAAATAACCGAGGCAGCTAAGAGATGACCAGTCCCAACCGACGGCGTCCGTTCACGAACATGACGCACGGATCGGCACCATTTAGCTCAACCATTTTGAAGGGAACCGAATGATTCAACACATGCGCCACCGGCAGCGAGACATTCAAGTGAGCATGACTCTCCCAACCGCCAGGGCATATTCAAGTCAATGAGAGGTCGAGAGTCCTCGTAAATGGTAGCTTTAAAGAACATAGTGCTCACATGTATGTGCTACAAAAAATTATATAATACTAACACATTGAGTTTATACAATGCAAAGATAATTTAGATCTACATCTTCAGCAGCTCCAAAAATTGTTACAAATGCTAATCAATTAATCTATGAACCCTTATGGTTGTGGAGCTAGACCGGCATCCAGCCAAGCATTTTTACCACTGGAACTCCTGTTAGCCAGAATAAACATTGGCTACCACCTGAAAAGCGCCGAAGAAATGAAGCTCGACGAGTCCCGGAGAAACGATTCAACTGTCTTGGTGGTCCTGAAATTAAACAGAAAAAACAGCAGAGAAGTAAAAAACCGGGTAGACTGGAAGTCGACCCCGACATATTTGGGAAACTAGGCAGATGATGATGAAGTAATGAAGAGCGTGGCATAGCACTGTTATCTTTCAAACTTAAACTAGACCCCTAAAGTAGTGGCTTGGCACGCTACGATAGGAAGAGACCAGATGGGATGACCATAATGCCTTGGAAGTTGGGTAGGCCTTTGGTGTGGGACGCAACATGTGTCGACACCCTTGCGCCATCTCATCTTCCTAGCAGAACGTGTTGTGCTGGGGCGGCTGCTGCAGGTACCGAAAACCACAAACAGCGCAAATATCCTTCTTGGAAGCTATATTATATTTGAGCCGTTTGGGGTGGAACTCTAGGGCCATGGGGTCCGAGTGCCCATATTGTTTTTCGTGACATCGTCAAGCGGCTGGTCGACTTTTCACGTGACCCGAAGGCTGGTCTATTCTTGGGTCAAAGAATCAGCATTGCCATATAACGTGGCAATGCTGCCAGCCTGTTGGGCACGTGTCCCGTTGACAGCGACCCCCCCCCCCCCCGACCCCCTGCCTTTTTCCCGAAAAACTAGACCCCTACATAAAAAATATTGGAAAACTTGTTAGTGAAATAAACAGATTTATTTTTCTACTACCTATGGTCCATGTATAAGATTCCAGAGTAGCTAGACCTATGTCTTTAAGCATGCGTAAAAATTTAAGAATAGATGTAGGAATGTTAATTAGTTTTAAAAGTTGTACTTACTAACTTGTATGCTGGCTCTTATTCATATAGCAGATGTACCACTACGCATACGTGTGCGGACCCACCATACTACTGGCCATACCCCAGGCGGCCAAGTCTGCTATTTTTATAATTTCGTCATTCCAACACGATGTCATTGTCATTTTGCTAAAAGTTCGTAATCTGCTAAATTCATAATGGTCAGTCATTGGTCGGTCTAATTAAATGCAATGACTGCACAATGACATTCTAATGGTAAGTCACTGATCAAAGGACCTGTCAAAATTTTAGCAGATTACCGCTTAAGTCAGTCATGCAGTTGTCATTTTGTACGAGATTACCATTCTATATCATTTCTTTCAATGGCGTGTCAGTGGTTGACCATTTGAAAGTCATAATGACGCCATTATATTAGTAGGTTACCAAACTTGTCAAAATCAACAATTATAAAATCAATGATTACATAATTTTATTGTATTTATTTTTAAGTATCGTAATATCCCATCCGTGGGTGGCGTAAGAGGCGACTAAAGGACTCACCAGAGAATAGGCAGCAGCGTTCTCTGTGCCTTTGTAGCAACTATACTGCGATCGCCGATTATGGCAACCCCCCCCCCCCCCCCCCTTTGGGGGAGGCCTATGTCCAGCAATGGACGTCTTTCGGCTGAAATGATGATCGTTATAAATATAATATGTAATAACTTGAGTTAATTAAATTTAAAGTCCCCGTTAAACAATAATAATTGTTGGTTTCGTGCAACTCAACAAATGACAGGGGAGTCCCGGAGTACCTGTAAGTTTCGATTCCATTAAGTAGGTATGTATTTTATTTGTAGTATTTTACTGAGTAATGTAATGTAAATACTACACAGTGATGATACACGTAGAATAATGTTTACAAAGTTGATAATGACGATTCAGACAATCGGGGAACCACCTTCATGACTCATGGTCAGAGGTATTTGAACCGACATGTTAGTTTTGTAAATGGAAACGTAACTGTTTTTTGATGTCATATTATTATGTACTTACATGACTGTGATTCTAGTAGACAACGAATACATCAATAGATATAGAGAGTTGCGACAAAAGCAACACGACTTTGTTTAACGGTCTACTATATCTATACTACTATTGTGTTTGAGAACTATATATTCTACTAGCTTTTACCCGCGACTTCGTCCGCGTGAATGTCGGTTATAGCAGATGACGTCGTGCATTAAAAAGTAGCCTATGTCCTTCCCCGGGGTTCAAGCTATATTCATACCAAATTTCATAAAAATCGGTTTCATCGTCAAAACGTAATAGACAGACAGATAATTTCGCATTTATAATATTAAGTATGGATGTTCCATCTCAGTCTGTTCTTACCACATTTTAGGCAAATAAATGATTTTGATTTTTGAACCGACTGAAAACCGGTTCTCAATTCGTCTGTATGTTGCTTTTGGGTTGCCGCAGGGGTGATCCCATATAAATTTTATCGAAACAGATTCAGCACTTCTTGAAAAATTCGGCAGAGAGCAAAAAAAATATACATGGATGATGTTTTAAGTTTCTCCAACCTTGTACTTTCAATCTCTGTTTTGACTGTGTTGCCGTTTGTTAATGGATTTAGATGATAAGGAAGTACTAAAAACTTTTTAACAAAAAAGACAACCGACTTCAGTATCTAAAAAGTGATAAATAACTTTAGCACAGAACACACATGATTTTAGTTTCGGAAGTCGGTGGCAATACAAAACATCAAACAGAACAAAGCTACCGACTTCCGAAACTAAAGTCATGTCTGTTCTGTGTTAAAGTTATTTATCTTTTTTTTTTTGTTAAAAAGCATTTTGAAGAGAAACATCAACAGAAATGGAGTCGTGTCAAAAACAACACGATTTTATTAAACGTTCTTCTTTTGTATTTGAGACTGTTCTCCATCCAAACAGTAGACAAGTATTGTAGTAACGTTATTTCTCTGTTACCATGCCGTTGTTGGCTTCGTTATTTCACTATAAATACAAAACAATGTAAACTATGAGCCATTTACATAAAAAAAGTTACTCATCATCATCATCATTTCAGCCGAAAGACGTCCACTGCTGGACATAGGCCTACCTCAAAGGGGGGTTTTTGCAATAATCGCCACGGTTGGCAGGCGGGTTGGCGATCGCTGTATGGTTGTTACAAAGGCACAGAGAACGCAGCTGCCCATTCTCTGGTGAGTCCCTTAGTCGCCTCTTACGACACCCACGGGAAGATATGGGATGGTGCTATTCTTTACGTCCGACACCATACGGACAAAAAAGTTACTAAAACCAATTACATTAATTAATATAGTTATAGCATACAACAATAATTTAAATAGTAACAATCAACATAATACTCCCCTCACAAAACATCAGACATACACGAGTTACTTTCGGCTGCCGTCGAGGGTCCAAAGAAACCGATACAATTTACTTTAAAGTACAATTATTACAATCAGGTTGCTAAAATCTAAGATGCGTGACAAATTTTCGATGTGAGAAATTAGAGTGATTCACTGATACACTAAATTAATATTATTTACTGTTGTTATATAATTTTCGGTCCCACGATGCCGAATTGCTGAGGCAGCGAATCTCAAGGTGCAGAGCGCACCACGCTGTTAGTCATTGTCTCAAGAATTTAGGGTTCCGCAAGTAACGACATAACACACGCATAATTTTACTCCATTCATAGGCAAACAGGGCCTGTAGAAATGACTTTTCTGTTGGCGTTAGCTCCAACGGAATAATCAAATTGTATGCATTGGAATATTTGCATCACGTGACATCTGGTAATCAAACGTCAACTCCATACAATTTGATTCTTTTGTTGGCATTAACGGTAACAGAAAGGGATTTTGTCTACAAGCCCGATCACATTCAGGATTGGTGGTCAGGAGAGCGTTAAACATTCCCAAAGCACGACACACTGGGGACTCAGCTCTGGCGACAGATTTAGATGACGGTTAATGCAGATATTTTAACAATATAACCTAATACGTTTTGTTATTTTACCAAATCAAGTGCATAATTTATAATAATTATTATTATATGCATAGATACATACCTACACAGATACCTGCATAGGTACACGTATGTATGTATGCAATAATCGATCCCTATATTATCCGAATTAAGTCAAGTAAGTACATGTATTTGCATCGAATCTTATGCACAACGTAATCGATGTAATAGAAAGTGTACCTATTCAGGTTACGTAGTATGAGCACATTAAATTATTAATTCCAGTCAGCGAGAACGAATCGTGATGAAAGCGGTCGACTCGTGAGTGAAGAGGAAATTAGAAGTTAATTATATGGATCCAATGGTATAGAAATTATAGAATATTGGTTTATTGGAAAATTTAGGGTTTCGTCAAATAACTGCCAGTAATTGAGGGTTAAAAATAAGAAGGAAATCGATTTGCTGGCAGGTAAACGGAAATCAATAAAAAAAAATAGATGAATTTGATATTCAAAATTGAATTAGGCAGCGAGGGATTTGAATTCCGAATTTTTAATCGAAATACAGGTGATAGAAAGGTTTTTTTTTATGAATGTTTTAAATGTTTGGCAGAAAGATAAAATATGATTTATTGTCAATTGGCTTTTTCGTGAACGTAATGTGCGCTGGACTCGCGGGTTCGATTGTCGCATTAAAAATATTTGAATGACAGACGGTTAGATTTTATAGGTTGGCTTTTTTCGTATTTTGATCTGTAGATACTCATTCCGTAATATATATTTTTTAAGATGGGCGGAGTTCAAATAGGGTAATAAAATTGAAGTGTCTGTGCCGGTTCACTGAAGGAAAATTTCCGGCTACCCTAAAGAAGTGTAAAGTCTCGAGCAAAAACATGTAAACAGTTGGTCTCATTCTAAATTAATTTTCTCCTAAACTATTAATTAAAATGTTATGGGGTTACGTATAGGTTATTTTTGATCCCCAACTACTATAAAATATGTTTTATCTATAAGATGAAATAGTTATTTCACGCGAAAATTGCTTTTGAATTTTGCAATCTGTATACATATTTATGCTCGTGACATACTGCAAATAATAGCTTTCTATTAATAAAGGCGTTCTGTTAAGTAAAAATAAGTATCAAGATTGATACTTTGTTGGTTTTCTTTTAGAATATTAGCATCTGTTAGAAGACTTAGTAAGTAGGTACCTAATTAAGATTAGATCTCTCTTGTAAACCGTGTCTGGTACAGCAACCCCGAAGAACGTCCCAAATCTCCCGTGTATGTACATAATATGAATAAAAAAAATATAGGTAAAAATATTGCTCCTAAAATAATACTAAATAGTGATATTTCGTTTCCCTGGTAAGAAACGGCTGCCTGTGTAAAAAACGTGAAAATATTATTATCCCTTGAGATTCTTCGAAATCAGAGCGAAGATAATTTGAAAAATTAAGATCTACTTGTACCTGATTTTGCCTTTCGTTGCTAGGCACTGTAAGGGAATCTAATCTTAAAATATGATAAAAGGGGTCCTATATTAATTAGAACTGATATACATTCGAATTTTACAAGTTGTTGAGTACCTGTGAAAGCCTTTTTTATTATTAATTTTAAGTGTAAATATGAGAAAGAGTGTTGTTAATATGGATCTGGATCAAAGTCAAAGTCAAAGTCAAAGCATTTATTTCAATTAAACCATTTACAGGCACTTTTGAATTGTCAAGGAGTCGGTCAGTTAGTCAGAGAGTTGAAGCTAGTTGCTCGTTCCAAAACGTAGGTAGGTCTCTATGGAGAAGAACGAGCAAGAAACTCCACGGACACTCTTTTAAATCAAGTTTTTACAAAGTCTGGTGACATGATTCTTGTTGCTTCTATATGTGAAAACTATGAAGGTAATCTAACAATACATAACACAAAAAAGAAGCAAGATAAAGTGGCATCTAATCCATGGCAGATAAGAGCTGACCAATCTCTACTGACAGCGCCCGTTCACGAACATGACGTAGTGCATGGATGTAGTGCAAACTCGGAAAATTAAACGGAAGATCTTCCGTTTAATTTTCCGAGTTTGCACTACATCCAAATCCAAAAAGTACATTTTTATACTTAGCTTGAATAAGTGACTTCTAGTAGACCAGAGTTTATCAGTAGAGCCGTCACTGAATATGAAAATAAATAGTCAATGTCAAAATATTTTGCCATAAATTTCACATCAATACCACGCTGCTACCTACTTGTTAATAAAACAGCATCCTGTACGTAGGTGTAACCTCAACAAAAAATAATAATCGAACAAAATTATAAATAGGTAGGTAGTTTATCATTAGTAATTGGGAAGTCACGTCAAATTATTTCGATAAAATACATTGTAAAATAGGTAAGTAGTTACATTCTAAACTGATAATGATGAATGATACTCGAACATTTCTATAATTACTTTTTTAAATAACCGAGCAATCGTAAAAACAGAATAGAAAAACCGTTGATCCTGCTCCTGATCTCTCCCAGTTTGTGTCGGACTGTGCAGTGTGCACCTATGTTTGCGCACTGCATTCTTGTGCACTATAAACTTAGCAAGTCTCCATTGAGATTGTCCATCGTAATCAAAATTCGGTTGGAAGATTATTATTATTTTAATAAAATTTTAATACCATTCAAAGGATGAACATTTTTCTCTCGAATTATCTAGGAAAAAATAAACCATAAATATAAATATTTGGTTAAATCCTCCGGCCGTGTACCTTGTCATTTATGAAATTTAATTTTTATTCAGACTAATTATTTCTAAATCTTATTACCAAATTGTTATCTGCATTTTATTATTCCAATATCTTATTGATTAGAAATTAATGCTACTATTTATCTATAAGAACTGTTTGATAATGATAACCTTGCTGAGTACGTTAAAATATTCAGTGTGGCGGGGATTCGGCTAAAGCCGGTCCATAGATTTTTTTGTTTGTTTTTTTTTTGGAATTTGAAACTTGGTAAGTAACTTCTTGGGATATTTACAATGAGGTGGTGGTTGAAGATGTGGTCCACATATTCTAGTGTTTTAATATAGTCAAGTAGTAACAAAAATCCTTAATACCAATGTTGGTGCATATTTAAACACAGCTACATTGACCGCTGACTTTGACGAATACAATAAGCTCTTTGTGGAAAAGTTTCCACAATCAATAATATTACCGTAACTGTGATGATACAGTTGGTTCATTACCTACATGAGATTTAGTTACAGTGAGTATCGAAAGTCAATTAACACATCAGTTTTTAATCATAATGTTTTTGGGCAGAGTTGTCGTAATAAAAAATATCCATTTAATGTAAGTAATATACAATACTTAAAAACTACGTTATTAACAAGTGTAATATTAGTACATACATTTCTTGTACTCATCTGACACACCGGGTACATGCATATGTACACGCTTCCACGCACTCCGCGCATAATGGATGCAATCCTTTTTCGCAGACTGGTATTGAAACCATCAGTATGTGCTGCGGCAAACATTTCTAATGCACTGCAGTAGCGTGGAAACCCCAATAATACTCTAATAATTCACATTTTTCAAACCACTAGTGCTCTTTATTATTATATAAAATGTTGAAGAACAGTGTATTAAATTTATTTGTGAAAATGTAGTAGGTTATACGACAGTCTTAATCGATTTTCCTTGTCAAAGTCAAAGCATTTATTTTAAATTAAACTATTATACAGACACTTTTGAATTGTCAAGGAGTCGGCCAGTGAGTCAGAAAATTGAAGATAGTTGCTCTTTTCAAAACGTAGGTAAGTCTCTATGGACAAGAATGGGCAAGAACCACGAGAGAAAAAGTGTCCACGAACACCCTTTTAAATTAAGTTTTTACGAAATCCCTTAGGGATTTGATCAAATTCCTAATTGTATAATCTCTCTGCGACATACATACAAGTTATATAGAATAATTCTGGAGAAACACAGTTCAGTTTCTTTTTTTACTTAAACGTATAACGTAAAACTGCGGATAGGTAGGTAATAAATATCAAATCTCGACGCCCGCAGACGCGAGAATGTCATATGAAACTTTAGGGGAAGGAAATTGTGTACACGTCATTGGTTTTAAGTTTATCGAACTCTATAGAGTAAGTATCGGAATTTTATAGGGAACTAAAACAACCGGGGAATTTGAAGATGCTTTCAAAACGAAATTTTGTCAAACTGATATTCAAATATCATCGTCTGTATATACCATACTAGCACTTTGCCCGCGACTTCGTCCGCGTGATTTTTCTCAAGGATCCCTATTTTTTTGATAACGCAATATAGGTTATAGCATTCAGTGATAACGTCGCTTCCTATTGGTGAAAGAATTTTTGAAATCGGATGAGTAGTTTCGCAGATTACCCCCTACATACAAACTTACAAACAAATTTTAACTCTTTAAAAATATTAGTATAGATACTGATAAGATAAGTGTAATATATAGTAGATATTATGAAATGTGTATGCTTTATGAACCAATTTGGAGAATCAGTGAGGTGCTAAACAAAAATATGTAGGCACTTACCGAAAAGGATAAGATTTTGAATGATGTCATTGTTTTCTCAGCTCGCGAATATCCATCTTAATTTCGAAATCGGAACGCTTTGGTTAGTTCGCAGACGTAATGGAGAATTTTTTTTTACAAAAAAGACAACTGCCTTCAAAAAGTAAAAAATAATTTTCAATTCGCAAGTCGGCGGCTTTGGTTTTGCTTGTTGTTTTGTATTGCCACCGACTTGCGAATTGAAAGTTATTTTTTACTTATTGAAGGCGGGTGTCTTTTTTGTAAAAAAAAAATATTTTCGCTTTTTAGTGCCTAAGTACTTCTCATCATAGAAATTAATTATGAAACGGCGACACCAAAATAAATCTGTCATCCCTTAATTTTCAACCCTTAGGTCTGGATTATTTTATTGAAATTTATATGAGACCAAATTTGAAGTATACCTCCTCCTTTTTGAAGTCGGTTAAAAACTGGACGGTTATCAATATTCAGCTGTGCTATTCTGTAACAATGTCCCTCGATGAATGCTAAGTGTAGTGACCTATCTGATGCTAAGAATTGATGAAGCACTACGCTCATAATCTTTTTAGGGTTCCGTACTTCAAAAGGAAAAAACGGAACCCTCATAGAATCACTTTGTTGTGCGTCTGTCTGTCTGTCAGTCTGTCAAGACCATTTATCTCGGGAAGGCGTGGAGGTGTCGAGTTGAAATTAAAACCATATACTCGCACTCAAGTCTACGGTCCCTTGATGCTGTAAAAAAATCAACCCTCTATGTTAACGTGAAAAAAAGATACGGTCGTTTATGTCGCAAAAAACGCATTTATAATATTAAGGCTGCTCTCTCGAAAAAAGCTTGAAAGAAGCATGCAGATGAAGCAACTTTTCGTTGGCATTTAAAGAGAAATTACATCTAAAAAAATTGTTAGTAATCTACATGACATGATACGTAATTTTTCTATCGGTTTCACATAATAAGAAAAAAAATGTCAAATCACCTCCAATTCATTGAGATGAAATCATTTTAATCCTTAATTTCTTATCAATAGAGTATAAAAAAAAACTACTGCTTTGCAATACAAAAGTAAATGATTCGGTTTTGTTACTTTTAACAAATATGTATTCTTTTTATTACAATAAATTAAAAATGCGTCCGATTAAAGACTGCGTCTACATCACCCCCGCACTCGTCCACAAATTCAGTACGGGCCAAATGCTCAAGGTTATTGGCATGTATACACGCCTTAAGTAGATTAAAGTATGGATAGTAGGTATGGATTAGTATAGAAGTATGGATTAGTATAGAAGTATGGATATGTACCTAAAAATATGTACGGAACCCTCGGTGGGCAAGTCCGACTCGCACTTGTCCGGTTTTTTTAGAGTACAACTAGCTGACCCGGCAAAAAACCGAGTTATCAACCGAGTTTTTAGAATGACAATCAAGAAACTCACAGCTGATTCAGATTCGAAGTTTAGAATGAGATCTTACAGAATTACACCCTAGGACTTTTTTCAACGTGGCGTTGATGGAGGGTCATGGCAGACTCTTACTGGCTAAAACCACCGCGGTGTTTCACCTCTGCCTGTGTCCGGGGTGGCTGGATTCGCATAAGCATTCACCGCTCCCCCGACAGGCCTTGACTACGATAGTACTAATACTTATACTGTGCCTTGACCCGCTGTGTTCCATTGGTCGCACCCACTCTTGAATGGCGCACGTGGAACACTGCGCCGCCAACTCGGGCATGCAGCTGAATACTAGTGTTTCTTATGGAGCGACTGCCTATCTGATCTCCACAACCCTGTAACGGGGTAACACTATGGATACCCCTTGGTGAGACTAGTTGTTAGACTTTCAGGCTTCTGACTACCCATGACGACTGTCAAAGATCTATGAATGACAGCCGAGACCAACGGCTTTACGTGTTTTCCGACACAAGGAGGGAACTCGGTATGTTATGGATGGTCACCCATCCACTGACAGACCGGGGCAAGCGTATTTTAACCACGACCGATCGATCTGTACGGCTTTTACTTAACCTCGACCTTCTCTAGCATCACAACATTGCTTTATATTAATTGTGAACTAACATAGTTTATTATAATTATGCGCACTTTGGCCCGCGACATCGTCCGCGTGAATTTGCTCAAGAATCACAATTTTTTTCAATACTCGAGGTTCATGGGGTCCGAGTTCCCATATTGTTTTACGGGACATCGCCAAGCGGTTGGTCGACTCTTCATGTGACCCGAAGGCTGGTCTATTCTTCGGTCAAAGAATCAGCATTGCCATACAGCGTGACCTGTTGGGCACGTGCCCCGTTGACAGCGATGTGGAGGAGTTTTTTGACGCCCTTTGAGCTCCCCTGCCTTTTTCTTTTATTTGTACATTATATTAGTATTTAGATTTTTAAGATTTGTGTACACATTTCTTTTTCAATTGATAAATATAGCTTATGTTACTTAGGGAGAAAGTAGGTTTCTAATCGTGAAATAATTTTAAAAATCGGTCGAGTAGTTTTTGAGTTAAATCGTACCAAATAAATAAATCTTTCCTCTTTTAACTAGCTTTTGCCCGTGACTTCGTCCGCGTGAATTTCAGTTATCGCGGATGCAGACGAAGTCGCGGATTATAAAGCAGCCTATGTTCTTCCCCAGGGTTCAAGCTATTTTCATATCGAATTCCATCAACATCGATTCAGCCGTTTCATTGTGAAAGCGTAACAGACAGAGCTACTTTCGCATTTATAATATTAGTATGGAAGTATGGATAAAGTAATATAATATGGAAGTATAGATTAGTTTAGATAGAAACATCGATATTTGTCTATGTTATAATTAATGGAGTAATGATACCCTGACAGTTTTTCATTAAACGAAACGTGAGTATTGTTACACATTATAGATTAAGAACAACGGATTAACTCACTGTGTTGTCGGGTTCGTCCGACTAGTTTCGATGGCATACGGCCGCAGGAACGCGACGGGCGGTGTGTTATCCTGTGGAACTCCTTGAAAAAGGTGGCCGTATGCCATCGAAACTAGTCGGACGAACCCGACAACACAGTGAGTTAATCCGTTGTTCTTAATCTATAATACCCTGACAGATCATACATATTAATTGTTTTATTATCAGACAGTAGGACATTGTATAAAGGTACGTAGGTACCTACATGATTAAATGCAAGTATAAATCTACCCACGACTAGTAGAAATTATTATTTTAAGCAACCATACGCAACTGTACGTATCACTCGTTTTAGATAAGACAAAACAATAATGATTATACAGATTAAGATAGGCAAAGTTTTTCTTGTCAGTTTTAATTTTGTTTATATATATTTATATACAATACGTCACTACATAAATATTTGTCTAATCATTATTTCGGTATGCAGAAAGCACTGCATAGAGCATGTAAGGTTTGATAAGTTAAAATAATCTTTTATATAAAAATCTTCTGTGCGTGTGTATGAAAGTGAACTCCTCCTAAACGGCTGGACCGAATTTGATGAAATTTTTTGTGTGTGTTCCAGTGGAGTCGAGAATGGTTTAGATTAACAATTGGACCCGGTAGGTGGCGCTGCAGTAGAGTTGTAGGACGTTTTTATTTTAAGGGCAGGACAACGTCTGCCGGGCCCACTAGTATTAATATAATAAGTTAAATTATATATCCTCCTAGGTAGGACTGCCAACATGTAAAGCCATTGGTGCCGACGATAATTCGTAGATCTTTGCCATTTGTTATGGGTAGTGTGAAGCCAGGGTACCTAATCAGAATCCAAAAAGTATGACATCCAGTCTTACCAAGGGGTATCGTTTAACTCAGTAACTGAGTTGTGGGGGTCAGATAGGCAATCGCTCCATGTAAAACACTGGTATTCAGCTCTATCCGGTTAGACTGGAAGCCGACCCCAATACAGTTAAAAAAAAAAAAAAAAATAGTAAGTAGCATTAGCAGCAGCAGCAGTAGTAGTAGTAGTAGTTGTGTAGTAGTAGTGTGTAGTATTTTAAATAAATTGTAAATTGTTATAGTTTACAAAAGGCTATGCTGATGATTATACCTTCAGGTATGTGAAGCGCGTGCTGGACAATATGTAATATATATTTTTTTTTTTGGGAAACTAGAGATTAGACTCCTTTGTAGAGTAAAGGACCAGAAACTCTATAGAACTTTGCCCCACTCAATAAAAGTCATGTGCAATATGTAGCATCTTACTGTTTATTTATTGCTGATAACTAAACATTAGTCTTAGTGACTGTAGAACTTGCGGTTTCCGTTTAAATCTAAAAACAATAATGACATTGATTATAGGTTAAATTGTATTTTAGGTAAAATGAGTATGTATTTTGTGGGTAGGTATTTCGTAATCCGCATATTTTTTTTTTTTAGAAATGTTCTATATTCATTAAAATTATTTTCATTAATTTACTTTTCTGTACATGAGTGGGGCAGGATCTGGCATTGTCATTTAAAATTAAAGCTAGTACCTTTCGTATTACTAAGCCATCCAGATTAAACTCCATTCTAGACACCTGAGAGCAATGTAAACTTCACGTCCCTGACTGTCTTGAGGAAATGAGTTTAGTTTCTCTAAAGTTCACAAACCCACAGTAGAATGCATTTCATTTAAATTGTTTTTGGATTACTTGTTTATTTGTATGTGGAGGATTTTTTTGATAATTTATTGTGTTAGTTTTTTCGTTTTATACTTACTTTAGGTTTTCTTTTTTATTATTCTTGTAAATATTGTACACATACTTTATCAGTCACCATATTCCATATATTATTATTCCCTTGTTTAACATGAATCCACATTTTCAACAGGTAGACCCACTATGACGTGAACATGCCGATAGAACATTTCAATCAAGTAGACCAAACCGCGGGGGGTTTCTACTTGATTGAAATGTTCCTTCCGCGAATGGAAGATGATGAACTTGTGATTAACTAGCACTTTTCCCCGCGCCTACAATCGCGTGATTCTCGCGCCTTTCCGCGGTCGATCTGTGGATGGGTGACCATCCATTTCATACCGAGTTTTCTCCGTGCCTCGAAAAGCACGTAAAGCCGTTGCCCCCGGCTGTTAGTCGTAGATCTTTGGCAGTCGTTATGGGTAGTCAGAAAGCAGAAAGTCTGACAACCAGTTTTATCAAGGTCCTAGGAGGTCCGATAGGCAATCGCTCCATGTAAAACACTGGTATTCAGCTGCATCCGGTTCGATTGGAAGTCGAGCCTTTTCCAAACTATATTGGGGAATATACATAGTTTGGAAAAAACGAATACCTACAACCTTGTGATTGTATTCACTTTTGAATTTGTATTTGTATTTTTATTTGTTTTTTAGGGTTCCGTACCTGAAAATAAAAAAACGGAACCCTTATAGGATCACTTTGTTGTCCGTCTGTCTGTCTGTCAAGAATTTTTATCTCGGGAACGCGTGGAGGATCGAGTTGAAATTAAAACCATATACTAAGGTCTACGGTCCCTTGATGCTATTAAAAAATCAACCCTCTATGTTTACGTGAAAAAAAGATACGGCCGTTTATGTCGCAAAAAACGCATTTAAGTAGATTAAAGTATGGATTAGTATAGAAGTATGGATATGTACCTACTAATATGTACGGAACCCTCGGTGGGCGAGTCCGACTCGCACTTGTCCGGTTTTTTTAACAATGCGGCATTTCGTGCTATACTGAATCGTGTCAGTACAGTACGAAACGCGGTGGTATTCGCTTTTGGATTTGTATTTGCTTTTTGGCTTCACTCTCAGTTTCCCGCGCGGTCTATCTGCCTTTTGTTTCATAATCTGAGGTATATAGTATGAAATCGCCAATCCGCCTAGAACAATGGTGATGATTGCTCAGATTGCTCACATGCCTTCTCTATATGAAAACGTCTACTTTATTGAAATGTTTTAGGTATATAATTTCGTATATTGGTCTAATTTATCATTAATTTATCATTACTGACAATCACGTAAAATGTGCAGTGTAAATGATTTAAAAAAATATATGTTAAACTAGAACATTCTCTGAATCATTTCGTATATGAATGTTTTTGATTACGTTCATATTAAATAGTTTAATTAAATCGTGAAGTTGTGTCTGACGCGGACAAAACATTGATGTCTATGTAATAATCCGATTGATGATAATCACACAAAATCTGCCAGGAATATTTAAACGAAACTTTTACTATCTTAGATAATAGATAATTTTATTATCTATCTTTTAGTATACGCCTTTTTTAAGTTAAAGAATACTATCTTTTATTTAATTTTTTCGACTAAACTTTGAGAGTTTTGGACGCAGCGCATACGATTCTCTGGTCGCTCAAGGTCGCCGGCGTATATCTTCGCCTTAAGGGGCTATTTAACGACTTTTACAGATTTTAAACTGACAATCACGTCAAAATGTGTGATGTAAATGATTTGAAAAAAATATACGTTAAACTAGAACATTCTCTAAATCATTTAGTGAATATTTTTAATTATATTCATTATTATATAGTTTCATTAACACGTGAAGTTGTGTCTGATGCGGACAAAACATTGACAATCACACAAAATCTACCAGATATAATTAAACGAAACTTACACCATCTTACAGACAATTTTATTAGGTATCTATCTTTTAGTATACGCCCTTTTTTAATTTTGAAAGTTGAAAGTTGAAAAAAGAGTTTTGGATGCAGAACTAATGCAGAACGGACGCAGTCTGCGTCAAAAACTCTCAAAATTTAGTCGAAAAAATTTAATAAAAGTAGTATGTATTCTTTCAAATATAAAAAAAAGGCGTATACTAAAAGATAGATAATAAAATTGTCTGTGAGATGGTGTAAGTTTCGTTTAATTATACTTGGTAGATTTTGTGGGATTGTCAATGTTTGGTCCGCGTCAGACACAACTTCACGAGTTAATTAAACTATTAAATATGAACTTAATCAAAAATATTCACGTACTTTATGATTAAGAGAATGTTCTAGTTTAACATATATTTTTTTCAAATCATTTACACTGCACATTTTGACGTGATTGTCAGTTTAAAATCTGTAAAAGTCGTTTAATAGCCCCTTAAGCGAAACAACTAGTCATGTTAGCTCACATGGCGGGCTATCAAGTCTATCTTTCTAATTTTGAAGACCCAGGCGCCGATTCCCTTGTTCACAAACTAAACTAAAATTAGGCAATTGACAAGGACGGTGACACATAAGAACTAAGTTTGAGATGTCAAATTCGTTTTCTCTTGAACTTCGCCGTGTTGCCAACCGACTTCAAAAAGAAGGAGGTTCTCAATTCGTCTGAATGTTAATTATTTTCATTATTTTTTTTATATTTGTTACGCGATTTCTCCGGCAAATGTAAAACATTTTTGAAAATTCTTTTTTTGATGTATAGGGTATGCCTCAAGGGAGTCCCATATAAATTTTATCGAAATTGATTCAGCACTTTTTGGAAAAAATGACAGAAAGCAAAAAATATACATGGATGATGTTGTAACGTTCTCACCTTGTACTTTCAATCTCTGTTTTGACTGTGTTGCCATTACTTAATGGATTTGGATGATAAGAAAGTACTAGAAAGCGAAAAATAAAAAAGATATTTTACAAAAAAGACAACCGCCTTCAAAAACCAAAAAGTGAAAAATAACTTTAAAACAGAACACACATGACTTTTCGGAGGTTTGTGGCAATACAAAACAATAAATAGAACAGCCAAGCCACCGACTTCCGAAACTAAAGTCATGTGTGTTCTGTTTTAAAGTTATTTTTCACTTTTTGTTTTTTTAAATCAATACGTTCTAACATGACAACTATATGAACATTTTAGATCAACTGAAATTGACAGCTCTTATTATATCTGTCTCGTTCTTGTTTTATTGGAGAGAAAGAGATTAAATAGCTTAAAATAAGTTTTACTCGTACACATCAGAATGCCACCAGTTTATCTCATTTAACATTGGATATGGTTAAAACAAACAGAGTCTCTACAGTACTATACAATACTGAATCAACTGACAGATAACACATATCTATAGTCTAATCAGGCGTGGATAAGAAAACTCGAAGTCAGAGGTCGGAGGACAATTTTGTAGGTAGATTCTTAAGCAATTTAAAAACTATTGTTTAACTGTTTTATTAGGCAGGGAAGCAGGTACCTCTTCTTCTTGATCATTTATAATTTTACAATGTGTGTGAATGTTTGTTAGTAAATCACGTTTTAAAATCTGAACTAAAATTGATAGCTACGTAAAATTTGTCAAACAGGGAGATTATGACCTGTATTATGAAATAGTAAACTGTTTTACGGCTACATGTAATAGTAACTCTATGATACGAGTAAAACCGGAGTAACAGAAAGTTTAGAAAATAATGTCACAGTCAAAGCATTTATTCCAATTATGTAAACCATTTACAGGTGCTACTTTTGAATTGACAAGGATTAGGTTAGTTAGTCAGAAAGTTGGAGCTAGTTGTTCCTTCCAAAACGTAGATCTCTATGGAAAGGAACGAGTAAAGAAACTCCACGGACAAATTTATTAAATCAAGTATTTTTGAAATTCTGATTGCGTTATTATATCTTCTATGTAGGTATACCTATGCGAAAACCATCATCATCTCATAAACGTCTTTACTTCTCTTATGATATAATTATATATATCTATATACATAAATATATTTATATAGATATATATTTTATTAGTTATATAGTTTTGTTTATGTACTTTACCTATTTTGTTATATTTTTTATATGCACCTGCCGTGTTATCTCTTCACCACCCTGGGTTGACTGGTAGAGAATGCCTAAGGCATTAAGTCCGCCTTTGTACCTTTGTGCATGAAGTGTAAATAAATAAATATTAAATAAATAACCATGTAAGTGAAGGTCTAAACCAAAGCAGTTAGGAGACGACCAATCTCAACTGACGATCGTTCTTATCTGAACCATTTTCAAGGGAACAGAATGATTCAACACACGCGCCACCATCAGCGAGACATGACAATACTCTCAACCAGAATGCTCATTTTTAAATGGCTCCATGGTACCAGAAACCATGGTAAAAGAATGGTATCTCACAGTGTGCTTATTTTGTTCACAGTTGAACCCCAAACAAGATGGCGCAGGACAACAGCACCTCCACTTTGGAAATGGGGACCAGTGATCAGGTAAGAATGATACAACTTTTTCTTGATGACTGTTTTTTTTTTATTTATTATTCGGAAAGCTTACGGTCTAATTTTTATATTAAACAACTTATAATAGATGCTAAAATTTCCGTTAAAAAACTTTTACAGTTTAGGAATTATGCTAAACTAAAATAAAAATCGTAAAAGATCATACTGTAGGCCAATGCTATTTTTAAAAGCATTAGTCCCAGGAACTAAAGTGATTGGTCTTCAGTGTGTTTACAATTAAGGCTGCTCTCTCGAAAAAAGCTTAAAAGAAGCATGCAGGTGAAGCAACTTTTCGTCGGCAATTACAGAGAAATTACATCTGAAAAAAATTGTTAGTAATCTACATGACGTAATTTGGTTCAGCCACAATTTTTCAATCGGTATCACATAATAAGAAAAAACATGTCAAATCACCTATAAATCATTGAGATGAAACCATTTAACTCCTTAATTTCATATCAAAAGAGTATAAAAAAAACTTGAGAGGTGTCAAGGGACACCCGGATGGAACGAAGTTCCTTTCGATTAATTAGTGAAGGAATTGTAATAAAATTTTATTTTTTTTAAGTTATAATAATATTTTTTTTATTATTAACAAATATAATGTAATTAAAAGACAATTTAATTAAACGTGCCCGTTTATGTATCGAGCGAAATGGACTCCATATTGAGCAGTTGCTTCGATACAGGGAAGTGTAAATTTTATACCTAATATGTAAGTTTTTTAATTAAGCCAAAGTTGATTAAAACTGTGTTTGTGAATAGCTCTAATTTATTTTAATAGGTTACCTATAGCACCTATAGGTACCTACGACAAAACATTTTAATCAAATAAAAAAAAATATTATTGTCGCTAGTAAAACCTAGAGAAAAGTACTCTGTGACCTAGAGCGATAAGGTGCAGTGGTTACCTACTGACGACCGCGACCGATAGAAAGCTCATGATTACCAAACCCAAACTTTCAATAGGTAGGTACATACTAAACAAAACATAGAAGTAGGTACAGTAACTACCTACCTACCTAACCTACGTATTCTATGGCTTAATTATCGACTTAAAATTTACACTCGTTTTCACAATCCACACAGTCTCACAGTGAAAGGTGGACTTATCTCGTAGGTCGTTGTCATCGGAATTATCACGCAATGATAATTCCGATGTCATTGAGGTAGGTACCGCCACTATTTGAGCGAATAAACTTAGGTACTAAACATATCGCCGTAGGTACCTAGTTCAAAGAGTTCGCCGCGCCGCCTTTAAATACATAAACATATTCTACGAAAAGCGAATTCGGACTTTATTTTATAAACGTAAACGGTAAAAAATTGAAATTTTACCAAACTAGGTATGATAAAATTAACCGAACAACCGACCGAACAATAGGAGCTATGTGCAACCGAATTTCACGGTTAATGTGTAAAAATATGTAGATATTTTTTTTAATGTGTAGATATTTTCCAAAAATTTGGAAAGTGTCTGAAATCATCATGATCCCTAAGCCAGGAAAACCACCACACCTTGTGTCGTCATACAGGCCCATAAGCCTTCTGCCTGTTATGTCTAAACTATTTGAAAAAGTCGCTGCACGAAGGCTTAATGACATACTTAAGGACGACAACATTATACCAAAGCATCAGTTTGGATTCAGAATAGGACATTCGACCGTAGAACAGGTACATCGAGTGGTTAATAAGATACGAGAGGGGCTGGAACGAAAAGAGTACTGCTCGGCTGTATTTCTGGACGTACAGCAAGCGTTTGACAAGGTCTGGCATCAGGGCCTGTTGTTTAAAATAAAAAAACAACTACCACATAATATGTACATACTATTAAAGTCTTACTTGGAAAACAGTTTTTTTCGAGTAAAAATTAATGACGCGTACTCGAAATTCTACAACATACAGGCTGGCGTACCCCAAGGCTCCGTATTAGGTCCGACCCTCTACCTTATATACACAGCGGACTTACCCACGTCAGAAGAAATTCTCTCTGCCACCTTCGCTGATGATACGGCTGCTCTGTGCAACAACAAAAACCCTCATATGGCTTCACTTTTGCTACAGAATCACCTGGACAAAGTCTATGAGTGGATGAGAGAATGGAAAATAAAAGCAAGCGCTAACAAGTCAACGCATGTAACATTTACCCTTAGAAAAGGTGACTGTCCACCTGTTAAACTCGGAAACGACACACTCCCACACGGGACAACAGCTAAGTACCTCGGCATACATCTCGACCGGAAACAAACGTGGAGATACCATATAGAGAAAAAACGGGACGAGCTTAATATCTTACTCCGAAAACTGAACTGGCTCTTGGGAAGATCATCACACGTATCGCTGGAAAATAAAGTACTCATTTACAAAGCAGTATTAAAGCCTGTCTGGACATACGGAGTTGAGCTGTGGGGCTCCGCGAGAAACTCAAATGTGGAAATCCTCCAGCGATTTCAAAATAAAGCTCTCAGAACAATATCTAATGCTCCTTGGTTTATAAAGACCTCAGAACTACATGAGCATCTTCAAATCAGAACAGTAAAAGAGGAAATAGAACACAGAATACAGTCATACAAACACCGAATTACGTCACACACCAACACCCTAGCCACAGCCCTAAGTGAACCAATAACAACAAAAAGGCTCAAACGCTACCACATATGGGACTTTACTATGTAAAGTAATAAACAACTTTAAGGGGCAGATTTTTCGCTGGAAAAATGAACCTCAGCAGTCAATACCCGCACAAAAAATCTGCTAAAGGTTTACAACAGATTGCAAGATTGACAAACAAAAAAAAAAAAAAATGTGTAAAAATAAGGTTTTAATTCGCTCCAATATTTTCATAGAAAAGCCGCCATTCAACTAATAATGAACTCTATTTGACAGTTCCAACGATTCAATTTATCTGTTCGAATTGTCTGCGTTTGTGAAGTAGGTATAGCAAAAAGTGTCGTGACAACTTTTCGTAAGAATTTTTTCCGTCTAGCCCCCTTTCACAACGCGCGATAAGGAACTTCGTTCCAAAAGAATCTTCTGCTTTGCGATACAAAGGAAAATGATTTGGTTTTGTTACTTTTTACAAATATGTATTATTTTTATTATAATAAATTAAAAATGCGTCCGATTAAAGACTGCGTCTACATCACCCCCGAACTCGTCCACAAATTCAGTACGGGTCAAATGATCAAGGTAATTGGCATGTATACAAGCCTTAACCAGAGTGCCTAGTGTGAGTTTTTATTCGAACTCGATCGCGTTAAAGTAAACTCTTTACGTTGACGTGATCGAGTTCGAATAAAAACTCGCAACGTAAACGATCGCTTATGTCAATTTGTATGGAATAATTATGTTTCCTATAGTTGCCACTAGACTGCGCTGTTCTAGTTTCAATACAAATTGGAGTTTACGATAACGTGATCGAGTTCGAATAAAAACTCACACAGGCCCTCAGATGTGGAACAGCTAGCTGTAGAACATACAAATATTCTGATCCTTTTGAAAATCGAATCCGCAGCACGCAGCATTTATTTGAATAATTAAAATTAATTTCTAGTATTAGTAAATAGATTCCTTGTTTTCGTAAGCATCGATTTGCGGTTGTAAATGGATTTTAAGAAGTCGTTAGTAAGTATCTATTACGTAAAACATTAATGACTTCCACGTACCTACGTAATAATCTTTGTTACTGCAATAATTATAAAGACAGGTCTCATTAAAGATAAAGAGAAATCCCCCTTCCTCTCGTACATGATCATCCTACCATAAATTCGAAAGTATTTCACAGAGATAAATTGTATTAAGTGGATGACCGTGAAAGATCCGTTGAAAGCAGACATATGCAAATTTGCATTAAGGCGCTAACAAGCGACTTTTGCAGATTTTAAACTGACAATCACGTCAAAATGTGTAGTGTAAATGATTTGAAAAAAATATAAATGTTAAACTAGAACATTCTCTTAATCATTTGGTATGTGAATATTTTTGATTAAGTTTATATTAAATAGTTTAATTAAATCGTGAAGTTGTGTCTGACGCGAACAAAATATTGATAATCACACAAAATCTACCAGGAATATTTAAACGAAACTTTTACTATCTTACAGACAATTTTATTATCTATCTTTTAGTATACGCCTTTTTTTTAAATTAAAGAATACTGACTTTCATTTAATTTTTTCGACTATACTTAAGCGTCTTACTGACCATCCTTCTTGCTGTACGTCCCGCCAAGGTCGCCATGCAAAAGTACCGTGAAAAAAAACAATTAATAATTATTATTGACGTACAGCAAGCTTATTCACGGTCGTTTTGCATCGTGCATCGTGCATGACCTTGGCGGGACGTACAGCAAGAAGGATGGTGAGTAAAGCGTCTTAGAGAGTTTTGGACGCAGCGCATACGATTCTCGGGTCGCTCAAGGTCGCCGGCGTATATCGTCGCCTTAAAACAGCTAAATAGTAATCGGATTGAATAAATATAGATAATTTTATTTATAAGAAACAACAATATCCTTATTTAATACTAACACTGTGACCACGACGTCGCCCGTGTGACTTTCTTATGGGACTCAAATTTTTTGAATTATAAAAAAGTTCATTCGGTTAATAACTTTCTATCGGTGAAAGAATTTTTAAAATCATTACCTAAGTATTTTTCAACGTTGTCCATTACATACAAACATAAACAAAAATATACCAAATAATATATGAAAATCCAAATCTCTTCTCTTTATGATTAGTTTAGGAATTAATAATACGGGTACAACTGGTTGGACCAATAGAAAAAAAAAGGAAAATAAAACTTAAAGTTGCCAAGGATTTAGAGAGAGAAAAAAAATATAGTTCTTGACTATGCTTGAAGTTATTTAAGAATTTAATATATGTAAGTAACTATATGTATGGTAACCTCGGTATGACAACATTTAGATTAATTCTGTAAGGTACAAATTATAAAGTAACTGAGTAAGGTACTCACTGTTGAAAAGTCTAAAATAAATATATACAATGTAGCCCTTATTAAAATTGTACGATTTAGTTATACATGTAAAAGGTAACTGATTTGTTTCAGTGTAATGCATTTCTATTTTGGTTGTAGCGAGTAGCAATATTCCATGGATTTAATTCTAATTGACAATAATAATACATCGATAGTTGACGGTTATTTTATCAACATCTTTATTCCTTGTAAGGATTAAATTATAATTTTTATCAAATTTAATCATTAAAATGCGAAATAAAATTGCTGACGATCCCTAATTTTTTTTAAATAAAATAGAGCATAAAAGTATAACGTAGCCATTAGCAAATAATTTACAGAATCGGACCAACTCAGCAAAGTCGCGGGCGCAGCTAGCTCAAACATAAAAAAATAATTTATTTGCACCATTTACCTACTACAATGAGACATTACCTATTCTTAATTGATGTTAAATGTTAACCGAACACAAGATAACCTTCGATAACCCCCGATGGAGTAAACTATATGTAAAAAAGCTAATCAAGGTCCACATTCGCGGTCGCGTCGAGTCCATTCCTCTTTTGTTCAGCGAGCGGAATAGCCGCTGTTTTGTGAATAAATATTCCTTTATAATATTTCTTCATCAAAATATTACGGAATATGGGTTTCAGTGCTTTCGTGTGTATTTTATAAATCTTAAGTGATTTTGGATTGCAGTGATTGGCTAAGCGTTATGTATGTGTTTTATTTATTTATATTTTATTATTAATATCAATTGTCTGTAGATAAGTAGATTCCATTTAATTTTTCGTTATCGGTACCTCATTGATATTAATAACATTTAAACTTGTTCTTTAATTTTTATTAAAAAATAATAGTTGCCAAAGATAACAAACTAACGTCTCTATATTTCTCGTAGTTAGTAGGTAACCACATTGTTAAGGAAAACCCCGTTGAAAACAATGAATCCCGATGTATAAACTTTAATGTACGACTATTATTTTGTAATTAATAAGTGGACTGTATTCAATATTAGGTACTTAGAATTTATTCAATCTGTTACAAAGTTAATACATAAATCAATTTCACAAAAGAAAAATCTGTGTTTTGTAATAGGTAAAATTAAAGTAATCTACAGATACGTAAAACTCTGTAGTCGGGTTTAATGATTGGGTTGTCAAAATAATGAAGTATTTAAAAATGGTATTTTTTTGTCATATATTGGAGCATTCTACGTTTACAACTGACGCTAGTTTACCTTCAAATCGCTGTGTCGTAGGCTTGTGTGTTATTATTATGTATCTTATGCTTCCTAGTTACGTTAAGACGCAGACGACATCTAAATCGTGGTTACTGTCAAACTACAGATAGGAAGAAAAGTGCTATGACACAAAGGTTGTAATTTCATACAAAATATGAAACAATTATTGAAGATTTACTCAAAAATAAGTTATGTTGTATGTATATGTAGGTATATGTTGCAAATTTTGTAAATATATAGTTTGATAAATTGTCATTTTAAGAGGTTACTTTATTTATTACCTATGTGCTTGTACTGAGAAAAAAAAAGTGTTTTGAATATAACACAGTTCTTAGAAATGTGTTCGAAAATTACATATTTACTTGTTAATCTCGAATCTGCTACAAACAGTATATTAATTAGGTAGTTTAATAGATTTTGCTCAGAAACATATTTTAAATAAACCTATTTGAAATATTTAAGTCTTGTCAGTGCCTTAACTTGACTCTTTATAATCGTAATTTAACATAATTAAATTATTTTATACGGTAGCGGACCAATTCTATTGTATTTTTTAAATTGATACTTTCACGGATGACTTCAGTTTGAACGGATTTTTCGCTTGCGCTGCATTCCATTTGAATTGAATTATTCGGATCAAGAGCATTTGAAAAATAATTTCAATATTATAAGTGCTAGTATAAACATCATGTGAATTTGTGTCTAAATTTTACAGACTCGTTTTACAAAGCAATACTGAAGAATAGTTCATGTTTTGAGCATAGTTTTTTTTCTTTTGTTCTTTTGGACCTTTCCTAACTCGTTTTCTAAAATGATTGTCATTCTTCATAGTCGTATGTTTCCCATCTCTAACTCAAGATACATTTTCAGGTCCTGGTCGCAACCAAACGCAAGAAAACACTAGGCTACGTAATCGGAACCATCGCGATGTTCGCAGTACTTGGAGTGGTGATCACTTTGGTCATCGTCCTGACAGGCAGCGATTCTGGGGATGCACAGCCTATAACCACAGAAAGGCCTACGACTCCAGTAGTCCCCGTAGAGACTACACCTACGACTCCAGTAGTCCCTATAGACCCAACTGCACCCACTTCGGTTACTGATCCTCCAACTACGACTAGTGCACCACCAGTAACAGAACCCCCACTTCCTCCATTGGATTTGGAGGAGATTATCGATGGGATATATTCTCCGCCTTCATTCAATGCCTCATGGTCATCAGGTATGTTTACTGCAGGTTTTTATTCTATATTTGTTTATAGGGGCTTTTACGCATAGCGTATGTCAGTCCCTTTATTGAATGATGTTTGAAAGTATTTACGACGTGTAAAAAGACAAATCACATACCGGTAAAACTGCAAGGGAATCGGGACGAAACTTACTCGTAAAAGGGATTTTACAGTTGAAATAATATACTTTGTTGACAAAAATGACTCTAATGAATGACTCAGTAAAAATTTGTTTCTAGTGTTCTTGTTGGCAACAAGTTATATTATTTCAATTTTAAATTCCTCTTTAATATTTCGTCCCGTTTCACCCCTGCATCCCTATTCACCCCATTTTAGGGCACGTTGGGTTGCACAAAACCAACATTAGTTTCACGAAGACTTTAAATTCATTCCATCCTCACATTTTGTATCAACAAGAAAGTGATAGCTTAAACTATTATAGTTTACCTATCTATATCCGTTAAACTATTATATTTCGTGCTATTCACCGTTAGCCGTTAACCCCGTCGGACTAAGGGCGGGTTGTTTCAAACAGTCGGTTAACGTTACATACGGACGGTTAAAAAGTTACTATGACTGATGATGTTTAACGTACGTTATATGTAAAGGGTTGTTGCATGACATAAAAATCCGTCAGTTAAAGTTATTCAAAAAGATATTCCATAATATTTTTAACCCCCGACGAAAAAGAGGGGTGTTATAAGTTTCACGTGTCTGTGTGTCTGTGTGTCTGTCTGTGGCACTGTAGCTCTTTAACGGGTGAACCGATTTGAATGCGGTTTCTTTTATTTGAAAGTAGATTATCTAGCGATGGTTCTTAGACATGTTTCATCAAAATCGGTTCAGCAGTTTTAAAGTTATCAGCTCTTTTGTTTGCTGCGGTAGGGATCTTAGACGCATACCGGATGTTTACTTTGCTTTCAAACATATTATTATAGGTGACCACACTGACCACACAAAACCAAACTAAATTACATTTAAAAAATTTTAAATAAAAATTAAATTTAAAAAAACCCCCAACGCAAAACATAAAAGCGATTATGTAAAAAGTAAAAAATAATACTTTTGTTGAGCCATCAAATGTTTGTTCGTTGAAATGGCGCTATAATGTCGCGGCGGGGTACCGCTTAAGTAAGTCAGTCCCTCAATTTCATTCTATTAATTTACCAGCATTTCCGACCAATTTGCTTCGATATTTGTAGTTATAGTTAGCGCCATTTTTTACTATTACCGGTCAGTAATGGTTAGTTGAAGCAACCCGCCCCAGACCCGAAAGTGAGCGAAACTTGAGTACTTGTCACCACTAATCAATTAGAATACTTTTAATGAGCTGTCAAAATCCCCCCATAGATAATGTTACTTTTATACCAACTCAATTGAGTAACCATTAAATTTATTGATTTCAAAGCAAATCGAATTTGACTGTTACTTGAAAGTTTATCGGGTTTTCAGGGTTATCTAAACCCTGTCCATTGGGTCATTAATAATAATAATATGTGGGGACATTTTTCACACACGGCCATCTGACCCCAAACTAGGGAGACTGCAGACTATGGGTGTCAGACATATGGGTCATTGGTTTTTTGACAGCTACAACTTTAAAATGTGTTATAAAATAAATATATAAACTGCCTAATCTTGTTGGATTATCTTTTTACAAAAAACATAAATATTGTTCACTAGTTGCAGCTGTCAATAAACGATTGAACCAGTGGACAGAGTGTAGTCCGTTTATTTTTTTTTGAGATTTTGTATCTTTGGATTATTGGTTAACTAGCTGATGCCCGCGGCTTCGCTCGCTTGACAAATTATACCTTTCTCTTGAATCACTCTATTTATTAAAAATAACCCACATCAAAATCCGTTGCGAAGTTTTAAAGATCTAAGCATACATAGGGACAGATAGACGCGGCGGGAGAAATTGTTTTATAATACGTTGTGATGGTGTCAACGAACCAGTTATTACTTCAAAATGACTTCTATTATTTGTGTGATAAATAACAGTTTGTAGTGGCGCGTAAAGTAAGGCAGACAGGGTTGTGGAAGTCAGATAGGCAGTCGCTCCATGTAAAACACTGGTATTCAGCTGCATCCGCTAGGCAGATGATGATGATCTATAAAAAGTCGGGACCTTCAATATCTTTTAATAACGGGTACACTTAACAAATTCGAAAGTTCTTCCCATTATTGAGATATTTTTATATTCTGGAGCATACCTGAAAATGGAGATGATAGATTGAGAGAATGGAGATAATGGAGGACGGACGTTTATAAAAAAAAAGTAAAATTTTCATTGATATAAATAAACTTAAAATACTATACCTATACCGTTGCATGCAACTATATACTTAATGTTTTACGCACTACTACAGTTATTTTTCACATCAAACATAAAACTCCTTTCTTAGCAATATTTTTATTCAATGTTACTATAATTGATGTGCAGTATGAGCAGGGTCATTTAAAAGTCGGCTGTACGATTCGGCATTCCCAATTTAATCTTTGATAACGTTGCATTGAAAATGCCGACCTGTGTATTCGAATAGCGACCCTTTTAACACATGTCTTTTAACGGCCTGTATATTCGAATAGCAACCCCTTTTATCACATGTCTTTTAACGGCCTGTATATTCGAATAGCAACCCTTTTCAACACATGTCTTTTTAACAGCCTGTATATTCGAATAGCAACCCTTTTTAACAGCATGTATATTCGATTCTCATCGGTTGCGAAACTGGTTGGATTTCAATGTTACTGTAATTGTGCATAACGACCAATCTGGTAAACACTGCGTGCAGTTGTGTGTATTACATAAGCAACAAGTTTCACCTTGTAGGGATAATGATATAAATTACCGAAATGCTTGATTACGTTGTTTTTAATGGAACCGAGAATAAACAATTATCCAAAGTTATGTAAAGATTTATAAGGTCAGTTTGTCAATTGTATATTATGGTGGAACGGATATTGTGACGAAAACTTTTACCAAGGAATCAGTTTGCTAAACGCTCCAGTGTTGAAATTTCGAAGATCAGTTGTACCATACAAAAGAGACCTCATCATCATCTGCTAACCTTTTCCCAACTATATTGGCGTCGAGATCCAGTCTAACCGAATGCAACTGAATATCAGTGTTTTACATGGATCGACTGCTTATCTGAACTCCATAACAAGTTACTGGGTAACACGATACCTCTTGGTAAGACTGGTTGTCAAAATTTCCGGCTTCTGACTACCCATATTGACTGCCAAAGATCTACGAATGACAGCCGGGACCAACGGGTTTACGTGCTTTCCGAGGTAAGCGTAGGTCTGCGTTCATACAAAAAGACCTAGGCGGTCAAAATAACATGGAACGTACAGCAGATTTTTTTTAACGCCACGTTAACCTCTGACATGTATTTAAAAACAATGCATTTGGCAATCATCAGTTTAAATGTAAAAATGCATGCTATGCTATGGTATACCTATACCCTGTTCACAATAAGATTTGACATTTACACAAACCTTTTTTACAGTCCGTTCAACCGATTTTGACTTTTATTGCGTTGGTAGCATGACAAATGGCAAAGTAACTGCAGTAAACAGTTGTTATTGTAACCACTTTTTTGCCTCTAATATCATCCTTAAGCCTACGGAATATAAGTCAAAATCGGTTGAAGGGACTGTAAAAAAGGTTTCTGTTTATGTCTAATCTTATTGTGAACAGGGTATAATGAGGTTTTAATTAACATGAAATGCAATGATTCGTTGACTTGCCTCACGGGGATTCACTCTATGTCAATGCTCAGTCCAGTTAGATACGACTATTATTAGTTATGACTCACCTTCATATAATATAATAATTTCCTTCCTTAAGATGAGTGGGCATCCCCAGAATGTCATCAATAAAAACACATGAATAACAAAACCACGGCTTTCGTAAACGTGAATTGTATTTTTCAGCTGTCTGACACCCATAGTACAGGGTCTCCCTAGTTTGGGGTCAGATGGCCGTGTGTGAAAATGTCCCCACATATTATTTTTTTTTTTTTTATATTCAAATTTTTAAACTTCTTTTCGTTTTGTTCAATACGCCTATGAACTTACGGGCAAAATTAAGTAACCAGCAGAACAAGAAAATAGGGATATGAATATTGTAGTTTAAGCATATATTTTAGGCTGTCATGTTGGTCTCGTGGTCGCTAGCGCGGCTGCTGAGAATCCTCAGTTTGATTCTCAGGACTAGGCAAAGCGTAATTGGAATTTCTCATTAGCAATTTTTTAAGTAGCAGCCCAGTTTAGGTTGTTTGTGTGACAACCCTGTGTCTCGGAGAAAGCATGTAAAGCCGTTGGTCCTGTGCCTGATCTCTCCCCGTTCGCGTCGAGCCGTCCCGTTGGTCTATGAGAGTGAGAGTGAGGAAAGAAGAAGTGCACCTGTGTTCATGCAGACACTTTTGCTCCATAAAATCTCTATTGAGATTGGTCGCCTTCTGATATCCGCCGGACAATAATAAAAATAAATGAGTGTCATGGTACTCACGCGAATTGCTGTGTTTTCATGTGGATCGTATTAATATCAGTATCACGCACACATGAACAACAAGTCTTACAGTGACGTCGTCTGACGTTTACGTGTGTGACACTCGTACGCATATTTTTTTATTTAGTAGGTACTCGGAAAGCTTACAGACAAAGCTGTATATTATAGTAATGAATGTGTACCTATAATAATATTCTTATTAGTTTATTTGTCTACAAATACGTATAGCACTTACCTTCAGAGGTAAATAACAGAGAAAATGCGAAATGCTCAAAAATGCCCGAGGGACAGAACTCTGAATTAGTAAAGTATTTATATCTGAAATGTAGCAAAAAGGTCGGTCAAGAACGAATAAGTAAAAAAAAAACACGATTCGAAGTTACATAAAGTTTCCTTTGTTAAAAGTTAAGCGGTTTTGGTCGCGAGAATTTGTCGTCAGATAGCTCAAAGGTTTTTCCAAAGTTTTAACTGGCAACATTAATTTCTTTCCTTGCAATACTTATTGCGAAGACATAAAGCAATATATGTTCTGTAGATATACACAGGGCGGAAACATTCAATGAGCCTTGATCCTTGAGACTATTTTACATCAAGGAAACATTCTTATTTAAAAAAAAGAAACATTCATATATTTCGACAAGCTTACCAAAACCAGTAATCGAACCACCTAGAAATTACTATAAACTTGCTAATTTATTTCACTAGCCGAATCGAAGTCTAAATTACAACAGTTCTAATGCATTTTTTGTGGTATGTTGACTTTACAAAGTTGTACGACAAGGACGGCGATAGATAAGAATTATGTTTGACATGTTAAATTAGTTTTTTCTTGAACTTCGTCGCGTTTTTAGTCAATACATTCTGACATGACAACAATTATAATTGTAGGAACATTTTAGATCAACTTAAATTGTCAGCTCATAATAATATTTGCCTCTTTCTTGTTTTATTCGAGTGAAAGAGATATAAGTAGCTTAAAATAAGTTGAGCCAGAACCAATAACAGAACTAATATCGAAGAACGTGTGGCAACTAGAATTATAGCACGAAGGTGCATTATTAAAAAGTTCTTAAACCAGCTGGCAACATGCATAACTTTTTTGAAGTTATACTTCTTTAGGCGCGTTATGAAAAAATGATGAGAGTGAAATTTTACGATGCGCGCGCACAGCGTCACACAAAATTCTCACGGGAGTAATTGTAAACAACGCCATCTCTGACGTACATGCTGAACTACTTACTGCCTTCGTTGCTATTTTGTGACTCGAAGAAGTATAACTTCTCACGCGCGTACATAAGTACACACTGAATTTTTTAACTCATTCATAGAAACTTACAGTACCTACACTGCATTAAAAACCGTGCATGAATAACTTTATAGATAACTGGTTCTGTGTCATTGACCAAGATACACGTAGTTATAACAAATGTATGCTAATACATAATTTAAAAACCAGTTTTAATGAGAACACGGAAAACGTATTTTACAAGCCAAATGTGGCTTTGGGAGTTCCGGTTTTTATGAATGAGATTCCCGTTGAATAGGATAGCTGGCCTATTTTTACTTGAGTTTGCAGTAGTAGTATATTTACGCTCGTGTTGGTGGTTGTGAATGAACCAGTTCACTTGTAAGTGGTTTTAACCACCACCGTACAATATTTCAATCGAGCATAAAAGGCCAAGAAAACACTACTTTTATGGATACCCCTATAATTTTTATCTTTATTTCATTTATATTATTGGAGGTCTTAGCGGTGATACACCAGTCTGTAAACATTTTAAGTGTCTGCCTGTTACGGTTCAAAAGATAACAGCACTGACAGAGAAACAGACGGACGGACGGATGAGCGGGCTCCGTTTAGACTTTTTGGGTGCGGCATCGACACCCTGAAAACGCATTCTAGTATTTCCTTTTTAGTATGTGTGTACATCGTTTATAAAAGTAATATTCTTTTTTTTATATACTTTGTCTCACTCTAGTAATTTCTCCTGTATTGTACGTTAACAAACTTATAAACTCACATACACAGCCAGACCTGTAGGTCGATTCTGTAAAATTCAAACAACAACTCGCATCTCATATCGCTATTCACTCTCACTTCGCATAAGGTTTAAAATGACCTTGATATATTTGACACTGAATCGGGTTCGAGTGCGAAGTGAGCGTCGAAGTGACGGGGAAATTACCTTACAGAATGCCACTTCTTACGTCATCTCATACTTTATCTGTCAAAATCTCCCTGTCAATTTAATTCAACTCGCTGATACGCTCGCAAGGGTGGCGCTAGTGTAATGAATAAACCGAGTTATCAACCGAGTTTTTAGAATGCCAATCAAGAAACTCACAGCGGATTCAGATTCGAAGTTTAGAATGAGGTCTTACAGAATCACACCCCTGGAACAACTACCTGTAAGCAATACAAATATTTGTTTTGTGCGGAAATCGAACATGTGACGCGCAGCGCAGCAGCCAATCGCTCAGGCACTGCGCCAACTAGTCGGATTGAATATTTTTGATTTTGGATTATAATGTCGTTTTTTGGCTTTAGCACAATCTCTAACTTCAACTCCATGTATAAACTCATAATAGTTTCACTTTCACATTTAGAGTTGTGTTGTTTTACACTTTGAGCAGTATGGTCCGGTGGCGCCGGCCCGGGTTATGTTTTATCTTTTAGTGAGTTGCTAACACACGCCAATTATGTATGCCATGCCATTCTGTAGACCTCGTGTTTAACTTTAAGTTTAGTATTTGGCGTAAGTGGGCCTTAGTGAACGTGTTACATAACAACATATTTACACTTATGTTATAGAGAGCTAGTAGGTAGAGTTTGTTGGTTTGTTTGTAAATTTAGATGTAGGAGGTAATAAGCCGTGTGGTGCCGGCCGCGAATAGCACCACCCCGTTTCTACCCGTGGGTGTCGTAGAAGACGACAGAGGGATATTGACCAGAGGATGGTCAGCAGTGATCTTCTGAGTACCATAACACCTACTGCAATCGCCAACAAGCATGGGCCAAGCATGGTTATTACGGCTGAATCCCTAGCAGTCGGCGTTTAAAGGTTGACTTGATCATGAGATAATTTAAGAAATTACTCAACTGATACCAAAATTCTTTCACTGAAAGCTACACTATTGCCGGGAATCAAAGGATATTTGTTTATTGGTATACTTGAAATCGACGAGGAAGAAGTCACTTTCAGAACTTAGTCATAAATAAAAACGGCTATACCATTTCATCTACAATAATATAATGTTAATCTTTGCAAAAAATAACTGTACGACAGAAATATACATCTAGTATTTCTTCTACGTTAACAACTTAAACACAAATGCTATGAAAAAACTACGGATAGAATATACTTATATCTATTTACCGAACATAAATACCGTTTTCCGGCGCAATCCGGTTCATTGGCCAACATCTAACGATACCAAACATATCATGTGTTGCACCAATTTAATTGCAAATCGAAAAACATGCGAGTACAGGCAAAAAGAAAAGGTTTTACAATCCGAGTTTTTTTTTTGTTAATTTGTAAAGGTCAATAGAAAATTCTACTTTTCCTTTTTAAAAGGTTCTTCCCAAATTAATGATATCCCAAATATCACCGCTCCAAACTTAGGTTCAGGTCATCTCGACACGTCTGGGTTAGGTTGCAAATCAGGAATGGGAGATCCACGTGGTAGGGCTCTGTCATACTTATCACAGAACGGAGTAAGAACAAATCAACTATATCTGTAACATTTTCTTTGCTGTCGTCCAACAAAGCCGGGGTCCGTACTCCACATGGCGTGCCCTTAGCGTGTAGTCGCTTACTTTATAAGGTTTTTGCCCTATCTAGAGGCTTTGAATTCTTAGAAGGCACCACAGGAGGCCTTTGATTTTCGGCACTTTAACCGGGCTGGTTAAGCTGCCGAGAACAAAGAGGCTGGAGATATTCGGCTAAGCATTATTGAGGGGATTCAAAATTTCGATTCAATATTTGAAGTATTAGAAGTCACTTGGTAAACTTTAAACAATCATCACTTTTAATGTTAACTGTACCTACTTGCCAGGAAGACAGCGCTATCGTGTTCAATCTTTTAAAATCTTCATTATTAACGTTTAATTGCAGGAAGCGAGGTGCTATTCCGGAACACTAATGGTGACCTGGTGCTTTATGATGTTGACACTGACAGCACCACACCACTCATCCATAACTCTTCACAGGTTAGTTGAATTACTGTTTAATAATACCAGTCTTATTCATGTTCCACTGCAGGGCAAAGCTTTCTTCATATTCAGAGAGCATTGATCACGACGCTTGCTCATGGCAAATTGGCGATTTCAGACTTATATTAAATATACCGATAACCGATGTTTAGAAAGAAAGATTCTCGAGGGGCGACTACGAACCGGAAGACGCAACGTTGGGAGGCCTCCCACCAGATGGACCTTTTACAAACGGACGGACTGAAACTTTTACAAATGATTAATTTTATGATCCTAAACTACCAGAGATAACATTTTTCTTCGGATTTCAACTAGGTATATCAAAACCTTGAAGGAAGTTACATTAGGTACAGCCTGATACAAAAATAAGTGTTATTAGCCTGTAAATGTTCAAGTTGATAAAATTCGTACCGAAACATGTTGTTGACAGCCCTCTTGACATAATCCCGAGGACTTAATGACACTCGAGAACAAAGGGAGAGTCTCTATTTTGTGAAGTGACATTTTCTTTGCCAAAATCTAAAGGAAACCTTTATTTGGTTTCTCTTTAATCTCAATAGGACCACAGTGTTGACGAACTTTAATTAAGTACTTTAGAGTTTTGTAATTCAATCTTGTTAGGTAACTATAATTCATCTATTGTAATGAAGCAAGATAGAACGGCTGCTGTCTAATTGTCTGTCATTATGTTTTTTAGACATTTTTTACAATATCTTATTTTTTTATTTATATAACTGTTTAAATTAGTTGATACTCTCGTGATCCAAGGGCTGGTTTACACCTCTGCCGCCAGTCTCTTGTGCATATTTCTAGATGACGGCAATGCGGAGGAATTTTTGATGCCTTTTTGTTTTAGTTTAACTGTTAAGCAGAGGTTTTCTTTTTTTTGATGCGTGTAAATGTGTAAATTTGTACATGTTTTAAAGAATCTATGTAAATGGAAATTGAACCATTTATTTAACATTTGTTTAGATATTACCTGGTAAAGGCATTACTTTGCAATTGTTATGTCTTTACCTACTAGTATTGTAATGTACAATGATATATTTTATTTATACTTGAATAAAGCAATAATGACGAACTGATCATAACTTACCATCACAGACATGGGAAACTACATTCCTAATAGGTTTATAGAATCACACGATCTGTGACATAGGTCCATATTTTTTTATACTGTATGGACCATTGTTTAGTTTCATTTAGTAATGAATTGTTATGAAGATGGTTTTGTTCATAACTTGTTAGGTGTTAGTGTATTCGATATTATTATTATTACTCATAGCTGTTTAATACATTTACTAACACTCGCATTGTTTCTTTCCTCACGATACAATAGATAATTATGTCTGTCATCTGTTTAGAGTACCTACCTACAAACCGAGAGAGTTTCAACCCTCACACAGATTAAGTTAATAAAAGGGGGCGAAATGTTACCAAAATTTCACATTCATAGCAATTTCCGAAGCAATTCTGCCTTATAAAGCACTTGCCTGAAGTCACTTAAGTACTTGCCGTTCGCGGAAAAGTTCGTGGCAATGTTTATTTCAAGAGTACTATGTAGTATTTGTTTGGTACTATGCAAGACAGCTGCTGTTTATGTTTACTGGAATACTATTGGCTGTAACAACAGCTAGTAATTAAAAGGTAGGTACAGGGTTGCTGACTCACATTACTTAGGTACTTGAACACTTAACCCAGATTGATAGGCTTGGCAAATTCCTTGATGTTTGTATGAACACAATCTTCAAATGCAAGACATAGGTAACAGACGTCGGTAATTGATAAGTATATGTATCTACGTCATTAAAAGTGTGTTATTTTTCATTATGAAGTAAAATATTCGTCTTTAGACCGCAACGAACTGGTTTTGTGGTCGGCTTACGACTTTTAAACAAACTTTTCTAAAATACTAGGACCATGAGGCCCGTGTGCTCGACTTGTTTTAATGGACATTGTTAAGCGGCTGGTTGACTCTTCACGTGACCAGAGGGCTGGCTTTTTCTTGTGCCATACAACGTGGCAATGCTGCTATCCTTTTGGGCACTTGTCCCATTGCGAGCGACGCGGACAAGTTTTTTAATACCCTGTTATCTCCATTTGTACACAATATTCTATTATTTTTTTATCTTTGTGCTAATATCAGAGCCCGCTATACTGCATTTATAATAGCATTAGAAAATAGAAGTTCGTAGAAGCAGGAATACAAAACATAAGTTCTGCATACATTTCATTTATGTGTAAATTGTAAAGAAAATATAATCAACTTTTGCAATATCTAAGTATCTTATCTGAAGAAGGTATTGTTCTTCCAATGATAGACATACTTATGTGTAGGCATATGATGAAAAGAACATCGACTCTTAAACTTTTACAATGATTTTAGTACTTACATTATTTAGACAAGTTATACACCACCAGAGTTGAAATCGAATTAAAAAACCACTTACAAGGTATTATGATTTACACGGTTTACAAAACCAATTACATAAATCAAGGTTAACATAAAATATGAAGTAATGACAACAACTATAAAATATTGTTCTCACAAAACTGCAAACGTACGAAATAGCAGATTAACTCTGTGGACTCTACTTACTCTCGATCAGATGCTATATTTACTAAAATTGTCATTTTCTTACATCTTCTATGTCTTACAGATTCTGCAACAGTCGTCGAGGGTGATGCAGCTGTCCTCCGATGGTACAGAGGTCATCTTGGCATACAATGTTGCACCGGTAAGTTTAGTGTTTACATCATTAGAATATTATAATTTAGGTATAGAATGGAACAGAACATATTTGTATTGTACTTATGTAATATGGTGCTATGCGTGCTGTTTTCATTGTTCAACATTGAGTTTTCATTTAAAGTTATTAAAAAATATTTTATTACGATATCGCAAAAAAAAAAGATTTATTTGTCTACAATATTACGTACACTAACTTAAGTAATATAAATTATTAACACTGTTAAAACAGTGTTCAATAACGTAGTCTTATGTTTTCATAACTTACAAACGAAAACGACACAATACCAGAGTCATTAATTACTTTGGTGAACCAGAACCCTAAAACACGAATACCACATTTACTGAACAGTCTGCCAGCAGACATAAGGAGTGAAACCAATAGAAACAGATTTATAAATAAATAAAAACATAATTATTATTTAGTTAGCTTCAAGTGCTACCTATACTTAGGTACCTATGTAATAAAAAAAAAGAGGTAATATATGCAAAAATAAGTCTTAAGAAGAAGTATACAAAAAACTCACCAGACCCCGCAGTCAAACCATTACAACGGTTTTGTGGGATTTTGTTTATCAGCTAATTTCTATAATTTTAAACTTATAATAAATAGTAATAATATTCTACTTTTACCGGTAAACAAAATTAGCCATTCTTATATAATTATACTCTAGCCTCGAAAACATTAAACATTTGTCAACAAATAACACCAAAAGCCCCTCGTTACACTACACAAATTGCTTTTTACATTGTGCAAACAGTTGCGTTTGAAAAAAGTTTACATTAAAAGCTTTGTTTTCAGAAAATAAACAAAAGTAAAATGTAAATATTAAAATCAAAATCTTCAAAAATATGTAATAACAAATACTTGTTTTATACATAAGCATGTTCTGTGCCTGAATAGTCTGGTCATACCTACAACCTACCTTTTATTTTCCGCGGGAGTTATTGGAACATTAACCGATTTTTTAAAATTGTAATCTAAACTTTAGGGAGTTTATCGTACCGAAACGATGTATAATTTGAATTTCGATGTTTGATTTTGATTTAGAGGAGGTGGGAGGGATACTTTAATCAAAGAGGGTCTCCGTTGTAATCACTCTATCATAGAATAGTACGTCAGCCTCTGATGCCTGTTACAAACAATGCCTTATCATAATTATAAAAAAAATAGATTAGCGCTTCTAAATACGAACAGGTTTTAGAATGAATCCAGAGTGTTTAGACGAAACATTTAGCATGCCATATGCATCCAACCTTTACAAAACTTAGTGCCTGGTCTATGAATTTAAGGCACTTATGGTTTGTTCGCCTCTTCGTCCGCGTAAATTTTATTATAGTAAAACTAGTAAGTAGTAACTAGTAGTTTTATCAGTAAAGAAAAAAGTAACTTCTTCTTGATGAAAAACCTTTTAAAAGTGGTTAAATATTTTTTGAGAGTATCACAAACAAACATTTCATAATTATAAACATACAATAAACACATTACCACTCCTTTGCGTCGCGCAGTCGGGTAAAAAGTAAATCTTTGCCGTTTATTAACCGACTTCAAAAAGAGGAGGTTCTCTATTCGATTGATATTTTTTTTTATGTATGTTCACCGAATTTGTTTGATGCGGAATAGTGCCTTTTGGTCCCATAAAAATTTAACATGTTTGGACCAGTAGTTTTCATTTTATGAAAAAAAAAATGTACTATTGTTTTTTTTTTATGTTTGAGCACGCATAACTTTTTTTAGTGTAGTCCGATTTCGATGATTCTTTTTTAATTAATAGTGTATACCTCGGTCCCATATAATTTTAATTTCAAGAAAATATTCCACCCCTAAGGGCGCTTTCAAATTAGACGGTTGGTGCCGGACTGCAGCAGTCCGGCACCAACCGTCTAATTTAACAATAATAATAATAATATGTGGGGACGTTTCACACACGGCCATCTGACCCCAAACTAGGGAGACCCTGTACTATGGGTGTCAGACAGCTGATATACATACATACATATATAGATAAACAACACCCAGACACAAGGCAAACACAAGTGCTCATCACACAAATGCTTACCCTGGGCGGGAATCGAACCCGCAACACGCTGCGCAGCAGTCGATCGCTTAGCCACTGCGCCAACCGTGTCGTCAAATTTGAAAGCGTCCTAAGGGTAGAAAATTAAGGGATGACTGAATTTTATTGGTGTTACCGTTTCGTAATTAATTTGTATGATAAGAAGTAGGCACTAAAAAGCGAAAAAAAAGTTTTTAACAAAGAAGACAACCGCCTTCAAAAAGTAAAAAATAACTTTCAATTCGCAAGTCGGTGGCAATACAAAACAACAAGCAAAACCAAAGCTGTCGACTTACGAATTAAAAGTTATTTTTTACTTTTTGAAGGCGGTTGTCTTTTAGGTTAAAAAGTTTTTTATATTAGTTTACATTATTTGGCCCTCAGTTAATTTAATACCTATTATCTATCGGATTTAACTAAAACGTAACAAGAAAGATAGCGATCCTGACGTTTCTTTACAAATTTAATTTCGTTTTAAAATGTCTCCTTACTTTTAAGCCCAAAAGTGAAAAGCGACAGTTACTTAAGTGTTTGTCTTGGGCCCGTTTTGCGTCAGTCAGGGAAATCTGATTAACTTCCACTTAGTTGCTAACCCGAACCCATTAGTCATAATCATCTGCTTAACCTTTGGTCGGCTTCCAGTTTAACCGAAGCTCAATACTAGTGTTTTACATGGAGCGACTGCCTATCTGACCTCCACAATCCAGCTCCACTACCTAATAACGACTGTCAAATATCTTTGAATGACAGCCGACACTAACCGAGACCGACCGACGACCGCTCGATCCGTACGGATAGCCACGAGTTCTTCGAGCCCATTAGTATGACATAATAATAATACCAACCTGTGCGTAATAGTAGGCTGTGTGGTGCCGGTCCACACCACCCCCTTTTTACCCGTGGGAGTCGTAGAAGGCGACCGAGGGATATTGACCAGAGGATGGGCAGCGGTGTCCTGTTGAGTACCATAACACCTACTGCGATCGCCAACATGCATAGGCCAAGCATGTCGATTAAGGCTGAACCCCCCTTGGCGGAGACCTATGCCCAGCAGTGGGCATTTAAAGGTTGTCATGATGATGATGATGATGATGATGTGTGTAACAGCTGGGTTGGTACAAGGTGGCGTAGGAAAAAAGTTTCAAGTCCTTTGCCCGGCAGTGGTGCAGTATAGGCTGTATTTTTCTCTTTTTTTTTTCTATGTTTGTTACCTGATTTCTCGGGACTGGGTGAACCGATTTTGATGATTCTTTTTTTATTTGGAAGCTAGTGCTTCCCGTGTCCCATTTTAATTTGGTCCAGTTCTGGCCATGGAATCCATGAGAAAACCGTATAAGTCTTAAATTTGCATTAAGTATGTGCGCGATTTGTTACGCGATTTCTCAGGCAAACGTAAACCGATTTTGAAAATTCTTCTTTTTATAGATAGGGTATGCTTCAGGGGTGGTCGCATATATATTTTATCGAAATTGATTCAGCACTTTTTGAAAAATCAACAAATACCCAAAAATTTTACATAGACGACGTTTTAGTTTCATCAATCTTTGTAGTAGTTAACTTTCAATCTCTTCTTAATAGATTTGAATGAGAAGGAGGTACTAAAAAGCGGAAAATAAAAAGCTTTTTACAAAAAAGACAACCGCCTTCAAAAAGTGAAAAAATAATTTTAGCACAGAACACACATTGACTTTAGTTTCGGAAGTCGGTGGCAATACAAAACAACAAACAGAACAAAGCCACTGAATTTCGAAACTAAAGTCAATGTGTGTTCTTTGCTAAAGTTATTTTTCACTTTTTGAAGGCGGTTGTCTTTTTCATAATGTCAGTGACGTCCATAATCTACATAGACAGTACATATTAATTACTACTTACACAGTATCGAACCCACAACCTCATGTATGATATGCGGGCGCCATTAACACTGGGCCATCACGACCATTCATGATATAATTATTTGTCATTAATCGACGAGTTAAGGTCGTAGCACACATATCAACTCGGAACGGGATCGTCACCGAATCGCCTTTCGCCTCGCCGTCAAACGGTGTCAACCTAACGTAAGCACGTAACCAAAGTGGATCAGCAACTCCGATACGTCGACTCGGCTACGGCTAGGTGATGCCACGCTTACGGCTCGCAGACCGCTGCTTGACCTGGCTGGCACCAAGAGACGCAAGCGCAGCGATACAGGCGTAAGCGCGGGGAAGACGAGCCGTAAGCGCGGCGACCGCTGGCTGACCACGCGCCGCGATGGGGGCACCGCGATTCGTAAGCTTGTCCCGAGGCGAGTCGTTTACGTTACGATTCCGATTAGTGTGCTTTGCAGTAGGGAGTTTCATACAAAGAATACTGAACGGCTCGAGTTGATACGGTTACGATCTTTTTCCGAGTTGATAAGTGTGCTACGACCTTTAGTCGTGTGGTGCCGGCCGCGAATAGCACCACCCCATTTTCTACTCGTGGGTGTCGTAGAAGGCGATAGAGGGATATTAACCAGAGGATGGGCAGCAGCGTCCTTCTGAGTACCATAACACCTACTGCGATCGCCAACATGCATCGGTCAAGCATGGCGATTTCGGCTTAACCCCTTCTTGGGGGAGATCTATGCCCAGCAGTGGGCGTGTAGAGGTTGACATGATGATGATGAACCGACGTGTTAGTAACGAGCAACAAGTCCGACGTAAAAAGACGTAAATAATAGGAGTATGTTTTTATTAAATCTAAGGTTAATTTTGAATGTTGGTTCATTCACAAAACCACAAAAGTAATCTAAAACTGTAAGTAGCTGTTAGTTACCTAGTTACCCAACCACTAAAACAACTAATTTTAACTTAACCATTTATGTACATAAAAACTAACACCCATAATTTCCCTAGTGCATTGTAGTTATCTCCCTCGAACAAGAGTGTGAAGTGAAACTAAGTAGATAACAAGTTTATACGCTCAAAGTTACTGTCAAGTTAGAATAACAAAAGCTGAAGCGTTACCAACTCCCCACACTGCAATGAGTGCCCTAGTTACTGTTCAACAAATGACCTAATTTGACAATTGAATTTTTGTTTCACTTAAGGCGCGTCCCTGTGCAAAACGCAGCGCTAGCCGTTTTTGGTTCAGTTTTTCGGACCTAAATACTCTATATCCAAAAGAAATGTCAACAAATAAAAAATAGATTTAATTTCTACATAATCTTGACTCCAAAATGGTAGATCTGATTTTTGTTTACGAAGTATAGTATTTAACTAATCTCCTCACAACGAAACCACAGAAATGAGAAATAATTATTGAAAACATCCATCTCCTCGGCAAGTAACCATTAATTCGATTTTTTACTAACACTAATGGATAGGCAATTTATTAATGAATATTTCGGTAGATTTGTTTTTTTCATAATCACTTTATTTGATTTTATAAAGATTTAATTCTAAAATCTGAGCGTATTTCGCTACTGTATCTCTTGCGCGGCGCAGAGGGAACGAACGCTCAAGGTTATTTGCTCAGGGTACCGCCCTATGTAACTTAGTGATACTGGAAGTGACTGCCATGTGAGTATGTCACATCAGTGACACCACATATGAGTAGGTGCCGTTCAAGAAAAGGAACAATTCAATTTAAACCTGTAAAAAGACTTTCGAACATTATTTAAGAAAAAATAGTCCCTATAAGTGTTTAACGTAGGTACCAACTTTTTATTCTGTTGAACAATATTTCTTAGTGCCACTTGCGCCAAAACTTAAACAAGAGATTGCTAAGAAAAGGTTAAATTACGAAATATTATATATAATGTGACCTTGTAAACATCTTGGAGTTAAAAGATACCTAACCCTGTGCGGCGCAAACGGGCCATAGCGACATTATGAAAATATATTAGGTACTTAAAAGTTTCAAACTGTTTAAAAAGTCGTTCGCCTGAAGATATAACCTTGTAAGTTGTAAGGTAAATGGCGGTGGCTGCATATTTCATAAATAGGACTATTAAACTTTATGGTTGTTTTGACTTCTTATTTTCAGTTATCTTGTTTTTCAACTGGTTAGGTTTGAAGTCTAAATATATTTTGTTAGTTGAATGCGTCAACGCTGTTCATGATGTTATAACAATTGAAATGGTACTTGTTTATTCATTTAAAAATAATTAATAAGATCAAAATTGTTTAAAAATATTTGTGAAATGGCTTTAGGATACTTATTGTCGCATCGGCATAGTCAAACATTGGTTATTTGCGTTTTTTACTTAATTGGAGAGACTTTCCTAGTGCGTTTCCAATGATGTTACAAATTAGAGTTTCGCGGTATTGTTAGCTAAGCGGCGTAAAGACGACTGCTACTTCATGAAAAACGTTGAAATAATAATACTAGCCTGTACGATATCTATATCTAATATATAAAATTCTCGTGTCACAGTTTTCGTTTGTGTGCATATTGGGTAGGTCTGAGAATCGGCCAACATCTATATTTCATCCCCATTTTTCACCCCCTTTTCATCCCCAGTAGGTAGATCGGGACAGGACAACGTCTGTCGGGTCAGCTAGTACTATATAATAATATATACTATCTATACTAATATTATAAAGCTGAATAGTTTGTTTGTTTGTTTGGTTGAACGCGCTAATCTCAGGATCTACGGGTTCGAATTAAAAAAAATCTTTTTGTGTTGGATAGTCCATTTATCGAGGAAGGCTATAGGCCCATGCGAAGCCGGGTCGGGTAAATAGAAAGCGACACACGCACACCAGTCCTACGACAAGAATATATAAACGAAACTTAGCATAAACAACGTTTAAAGCTCCATAAGTAAGGGCTTCGCCAGATAAACGCACGTCAAAGGTCGTGAAGACACTGGTTGGGCTGTTCACCGTTTCTCTGCCCTTACCGGTCACGCGTTTCACCCGGTGTGCGATGTGTGATTGGTGACTTATTAATCATAATTCTTCTATTTCCAGGTTTACAGATACAGCTTCCTCGCTCGCTACACAGCTATAAACAGTGCAACTGGTAACGCGGTTAACATTACTCCCACCGGCATCAATACTGACGACGCCTTTCTCCAGAACTTCGTATGGGGCCCTACAGGCACTTCTCTGGCATTCGTCTTCAAAAACAACATTTACTACCAGGATGGTCTGGAAAGTACTCCTCGTCAGATCACGACAGATGGGAAGTTGAATGTGGTATACCATGGAATCCCGGATTGGGTTTACGAAGGTTTGTATTTAATTTTATCAGGTCTTCTTTGTTTTCCTTGAAAGCCCGGCCCTTTCATATGGGACTGAAAGAACAATACCATACCTGGCGAAATGCGGAATGTTTAATAATAGACTAACCTAACTCAAAATCCTACTTTTTGGGGAATCACAAAAAACGCAACCTAAAGCATGACGCTGCGACACCGGCGAGTTACATTTTCGAATTCATTAACTATAGCTTACGCAGCGCTAGCGCCACATGAATTACGGTTTTTGTTGGAACTACTCAAAGTTGAATAATTTGACAGTTCATAATGCAAAAACAGTCACGTGAGTTCGAGTGAGTTCGACGTCGATTTCACGACTGACACGATGTCGACTTCACCGTCGAACACAGCCACAAACGGTAACGTTAGAGATAGCATTACCGGACTTACTTTAACGGTTTATAATGTTATAACTCCGTAATGTTATAACTCCTAAATAAAATTCAGAGACAGAAAGATAGATGAAGTTAAAACGTATCTTTTTGATTGCTTAACTTATTTTGGACCTAAACCGTAATTGGTCAGTTTATTACTAAGCGTGCGTGTTTAGAATAGGCATCTGTCCAACTCTTTAGTGAATATGGATGTTATGTCATTTCATTAATTGATGGCTTACATGTTTAATCATAAGTAGTCATCATCATCATGTCAATCTTTATCCTCTGATGTAATATCCCTCTATCGCTTTCTTCGACACCCACGGGTAGAAATACGGTGGTGCTATTCGCGGCCTTAGTACTTCATAAGTAAGTAGTAGTAAATGACTGAATGTTAAAACTTTTCAAATAGTAATTATAATTGATAACTTTTGCACAATGACATTTTATATCAAATAAATCTTAATTTTATATAAATAGTTGTATATTGTATCTCCTTAAGTAAGGTAATACCTAGTCGATGATGGTTGGACCTCCTTAATTTTGACTAAATTAGCAAACACACTCATTCAATCCCGAGGGAAATTTAACGATATGCATGCTTATCCAATATACAAAGAGGCTACCGATAAAATTGGAGTCGTAGTAAAAATATGTCTTATTGAAAAAGGTATGAGTGTTATCTATCATGATATTTTGGTCTCTAAGCAGAGCATAAGATAAAATTTATAGTAGTATAAGATCAAATAGTAGTTTGAGATAATATAGGCGAAGTTATCTACAATACTAAATATCTTGTTACGGTTCAGAAATATATGCTTTGGTGTATGCTTAGGTGTGTCAGCAATAGGGTAGAGGAGAGGAAACTCTGTTTGGTATAAGAACTATTTTCAAACTTAAGGGGCTATTAAACGACTTTTACAGATTTTAAACTGACAATCACGTCAAAATGTGCAGTGTAAATGATTTGAAAAAAATATATGTTAAACTAGAACATTCTCTTAATCATTTAGTAAGTGAATATTTTTGATTAAGTTCATATTAAATAGTTTAATTAACTCGTGAAGTTGTGTCTGACGCGGACAAAACATTGACAATCACACAAAATCTAAAAGGTATAATTAAACGAAACTTACACCATCTTACAGACAATTTTATTATCTATCTTTTAGTATACGCCTTTTTTTAATTTTGAAAGAATACTACTTTTATTTAATTTTTTCGACTAAATTTTGAGAGTTTTGGACGCAGACTGCGTCCGTTCTGCATCAGTTCTGCGTCCAAAACTCTTTTTTCAAATCATTTACACTGCACATTTTGACGTGATTGTCAGTTTAAAATCAGTAAAAGACGTTTAATAGCCCCTTAAATATATGAAAAATAATAAGTTTGAAAATAAACATGTCTTTTAAACTTGGAACGTGGTTATGTCAGTTAAATAGAATCAACACCATTAACCGGAAGACGTCCATTGTTCAACAAAGGCCTCCTCATAGAACGCCACAATGAGCGAAAACCTGCCGCTTGCATCCACCGGTTACCCGTTATCTATCTATGTAAATAGATGATTTATCTATCTATCCTTTATCTACTCGCGACCTTAACGATGTCGTCGATCCATATTGTGGGAGGCCTACCACGCTGCATCTTCCGGTTCGTGGTCGCCAGTCGAGAAACATTTTTCCCCATCGGTTATCGGTTCTTTAAGCAATGTGGCCTGCCTCTTGCCACTTCAACTTGCATATTCTGAGAGCTATTGTCGGTGACCTTAGTTCTTCGGTGAACTTTCTGGTTCCGGTTCTGGAGTTAGATGACAAACATGTTATTATGTTGCTGTATCACAAATCGCTAAATGTCCCACAACATTTTTACAGAGGAAGTGTTCGGCTCAAGCAACGCCATCTGGTTCTCAAAAGACGGTAACAAGATGGCGTACGTGACGTTTGATGACAGCGGCGTCAGGACTATGAAGGTGCCCCACTACGGTGTGCCTGGTTCCGTCAACTACCAGTACACGCAGCATCATGAGATCCGATACCCTAAGGTAAGAAGTCTATTAAAAATAAATCGTAATTTTTTAAAATCTAGCAATCAGTCGATAGAAATGGTGCTGATCCTTTCGTCATGTTCGTGAACGGACGCCGTTAGTTATATATTTGGAATCGCTGATTACGGTTATCTTACACCTCTTTCAATGTGCACAAATTGTTACATTATTTTCACATTGATGTCTCGTAGATTCAAATTAATGATGTAACCTATATTTTAATCATGTAATATTTTATTGATTTTAAAAGAGTGTTCGTAGAGTTCCTTGTTCGTTCTTCTCCATAGGAACCTAGTATTTAGAACGAGAAACTAGCTTCAACTTTCTATCTGACTGTCTAGTCTATCCCAAAAAATAAGATTTTAAAACAACTCCCCCTTTTTATCCTTTTAGGGGTTGAGTTTTTTTTTTAAATTAAAACGTTGCCCCAAACTAGGAATTACTCCTGTGTCGTATGTGCGTTTACAAACATAAACTCACATACACAAACAGCCAGGCCCGGAACAACTATCTGTAGGCCATACAAATAATTGTTCCGTTAGTTTTTAAATATCTTTTCTTAAAGTTCGCCTATCTAGATAGGCGAAAAAAGGAACCCATGTGTCAAATTTCACGTTCCTGGTTCCAATAGTGTCGGCTGTGCGCTGATACTTCAATGCAGGTTCTCCTCTTATTATATATAGATTTGGAATATTGAATTTATAAAGATTTATGTAAACATTCTTTTCTATGTTATTATATTAATTTTTGAGAGATTGTGGGATGGCTTTTGGGAAAGCTAAGCAGAAATATCATGGCAACACTCTGTATTTAAAATTAGGTAAATAATAAATAGTAGATACTTAAGTACTAAAGACTAATAAAATCATCGTTATATTTATAATAATTATATTCCTATTTTAACCTTCATAAATTGTAAGATTAACCTAAATCGACAGTTAAAACAGAGATAAGTTTTGATTACTGTTTTAATTGCATTACATACAGTCAAAGGTTCTTTCATTGAGAAATTGAAAACTCTCTGCTCTGTTTTAGCTCTGTTTAAGCTCTGTTTTATAAATTAATGTTATTTACTTATCTAGTCTATATAAAATAGTAGATTTTTTTTTGTAAAGATTTTTCAGGAAATTAGTTACTTCGGTGTTTAATTATTTAATTTGGAGACCAAAATGTCTTCCCCTAATTTGTACAAATGCTTGACCGTGTACCTACCAACATATTGTGTTCCTCGAGATGATTTTTTTAATATAAAAAGATAGTTTGTTAATCCATTAAAATAATTTGGGGTCCTTTATTTAGTTAAATGTCGGGCGGAGCAGAAAAATGGTGTTCCTCGTTTATCTTCGGGTGTACCTATAGCAAAATTGAAAAATATACCTAATTGACCAATGAAAAATAATTGAAAAACGTAAATAAAAATAACGTAAAAATAAAAATATATGACAATGTGTTGAGTTTGTAAATAACTACCAATTTTATCAAATACCACCAACTGTGAACTCCCACAAAGCATACACGTCCTTTAAACTACAACAAGCACATCACCCACACACATACAGAACATCACTACACACTCAATAACATATATGTTTATCTATATATGTATGTATGTAGGAATATTTTTATTTTGTTAGTTTAGTTTGTTTCCAAACGAAGGACAGTTAGTTTGTTTCTGAACGAAGGATAGAGTGAAGGAGATGGATGAGTGTGAGGGAGAAAGAAGATATAAAAATGTGAGATGTCAGAGAGAACGGAGAACAAAAGAAGATGGTGGTATGCTGCTGTTTTTTCATGAAGATGGTGTAAAAATAAAAAGAAGTTCTGTGGACATACGAGCATTTTTATTTCGGTCTCCAATCCTACATTCTCGTCCGGGATAGACCGAAATAAGCGTAAGAAGACGTATTAAAGAAGAAAAGAAGTTCAGACGGACGTACGTTGGCGTCACCGACGTGCAATCTACGAAGACGAAGAAGATTTTACGAAGTTACGATTGACCGGCACGTGGCGTCATTACGGCGTGCAACGAAGAGACAAATTTCAATATTTTACGAAAATTACGATCTTGGGTTGATTCTACGATGGACAAAGACGACCCAAGAATGCAATCATCTTTCAACATGGCGGCCGCGGAGTCCATAATAAAATTCAATGGCGAAGACATGACTTACTCATCTTCGAAGTGGGCACAAGATATCGAAGACAATGCGGATATCTTCGGATGGACCCCGCAACAGAAATTGATCATGGCGCGGAGGTCGCTGTCAGGCACGGCCGAACTATGGTTGAAAACGGAAAAAACCTTCCGTACTTATGAGGATCTGAAAGTAGCCATACAAAAAGAATTCCCGGAGCTCATCAATAGCAAACAAATGCACGAAGTGATGGCTGCTCGGAAGAAGCGCAATAGCGAAAGCTATTATCAGTATATGTTGACAATGAAGGAGCTTGGTAAAAGGGCTAAATTTCCAGACTATATAGCTATCCAGTACATAGTCGATGGGATCACGGATTACGAACAAAATAAAATGTGTCTGTACGGGATAACTACATACCCTGCCCTGAAAGAAAAGCTAGGTCAGTACGAAGTTATGAAACAGAAAATGAAACAACGTGGAAGTCAAAACAGTAAGCCCCGTGAGTCTGTGAAAACATCAAGTGATAAAGTGAATCAGGCAAGTGATAAGTCAATTCATCGCTGTTTCAAATGTGGCGAAAGGGGTCATATAGCGACTGCATGCGATAAAGGCGTCAAGTGTTTCAAGTGCAATAATTTCGGGCATATGGCTACTCAATGCAGCGCCACAATCACAAACGAACCATCCGGAACTCGCAGAACTCGCAATGTTGGTGGTACGGTCGGCGATGACAACATCCGATCGCGACGCACGTCAATGTTCGTGAACTACCAGACACCAGATGGCGCAGGCGTGGCGAATGAAGTAAACGAAGAAGTTCCAAAACAAAAAGAAGTAATGGCTAACGTCACATCGAGTCTCGTTCAACGTAACTGTCAGTGTCAAAATTTGAATCTTGACGTTTTAAATGTAAACAATAAAAGTGCAGTGATAAATAAATCAACAAAAATTGCGAAAGTCGGTGCGTTTTCGGTGAAATGCTTAATAGATACCGGTAGTGATATAAACATAATGTCGAACGATTTATTTTTAAGGTTAGATGCGAAGTGTGAACCGGTAAGGTTATGTTTAACTGGGTTAGGAGCAAGTCAGGTGTTTTCGATTGGTAAGTTTACCTGTAACATTATTATTGATGAGCACTCCTATAATGTATCTTTCTATGTGGTGCCAAAAGGTGTAATTCCCCATCCTATTATTTTGGGTCAAACTTTTTTTGATTAATACCATAATAGTGATCAACAAGGGTATCATTAAAATAAAGCCTCATTACTATGATAGTTCATACTTACAGTGTTTAGTTAGTGTTGTTAATGAGTTATCACCTCAAGTTCAGAGGATTATTGATAGTTACAAACCATTAAAAATTAAAGATGCTCCTATTAAATTGAAAATAGTTTTAAAAGACGATATTCCTGTAGTTCAACGTCCACGTAGGTTTGCTTTGAAAGAAGAAGATGAAGTTAATCAGAAGATAGAAGAGTGGCTAGCTCAAGGTGTCATACGTCCCAGCTACTCGGAATATGCTAGTCCACTAGTTTTGGTAAGGAAGAAGGATGGAAGTCTTAGAGTTTGTGTTGATTACAGAAAGCTTAACCAAAAAATGATCAAAGATGAATACCCCCTACCTGTGATAGAAGATCACATTGATAAATTGTGTAATTCTCGTGTATTCAGTACTTTAGATTTAAAAAACGGATTTTTCCATTTGCCGATAGAAGAGGAGTCCATAAAATATACAGCTTTTGTTACCAGTAACCCTGAAGGCCAATATGAGTTCCTTAGGGCACCGTTTGGACTCTCAATATGTCCAAAATATTTTACCAGATATATCAACATTATATTTACAGATTTCATAAGAAGAGGGATCTTGTTAATATTTATTGACGATTTGATTATTTTAGCGGAAGATGAATGTCAAGCATTGGGAAGATTGGAAGAGGTGCTGAAAGTAGCTTCTGAATATGGGTTGAATATTAATTGGAAAAAATCACAGCTGCTCCAAAGATCGGTGGAGTACCTAGGCCATGTGGTCTCGAATGGTACGGTCAAGCCTTCAAAGGACAAGACTGAAGCAGTCTTCAAGTTTCCAGTGCCAAGAAACCTTAAGGAAGTACACAGTTTTATTGGATTAACTTCCTATTTCAGAAAATATATCCGTGACTATGCAGAAATAGCTCGACCTTTGAGTGATTTGTTAAAGACTAAAGAATTTCATTTTGGAGATGATCAGAAGAGTGCGTTTGAGAAACTTAAACAAATGTTATGTTGTGATCCAGTTTTAAAAATATTTGATCCGCAGTCAGAAACCGAGCTTCATACAGACGCCTCTAAATTTGGTTATGCAGCAATTTTGATGCAAAAAGACTCAATGGATGGTAGTATGCACCCAGTGCATTATATGAGTAGAAAAACAACAGATGCCCAACAGAAACGCAGCAGCTATGAGTTAGAAGCGCTCGCTGTGGTAGAAGGTGTGAAAAAATTTCGGAAATATCTTATAGGAATACCATTCAAAATAATTACTGATTGTGAAGCTTTTCAGAAGACTTTAACTAAGAAAGAAGTATCAGCAAAAGTTGCTCGATGGATTATGTACTTACAAGATTTTAACTACAGCATTGTGCATCGTAAAGGTGAACGGATGCAACATGTGGATTCACTAAGCCGGAATGTATGTGTCATCTATACTGAACTACATTATCGTATAAAGAAAGCTCAAGAAGAAGATGAAACACTAAATGCGATAAAAGAAATTCTAAAGGAGAAAGAGTATGAAGACTACATTTTAGAAAATGATGTAATATACAAAGGTGTTGAGAAAAAGTTGGTAATACCAGACATTATGGATGTTGAGATAATAAAAAAAGCCCATGGAATAGGTCACTTTGGGAAGAAGAAAGTCAAAGAAATTGTAGAAAGAGATTATCACATTAAGAAGTTGGACAGTAAGATTGAGAAGGTGATCTCTACATGCATTCCATGCATCTTAGCCACTCGGAAATCAGGGAAGAAAGAAGGACTGCTGAATCCTATTGACAAAGGAGAGCTTCCCTTGGACACTTTGCATTGTGATCATTTAGGACCATTAGATGCCACTAAAAAGATGTACAACCATATTTTAGCTGTAATTGATGCCTACACTAAGTTTGTATGGATCTACCCAGTGAAAACCTTAACTTCTAAAGAAACTGTGGATAAACTTAAACTGCATCAGAAAGATTATGGTAACCCCCGTCGTATCATAACAGATAGGGGAACAGCTTTTACTGGAAAGGAATTTCAAGAATATTGTGCTGAAGAGGACATCAATCATATAACGGTGGCTACTGGCATTCCACGAGGAAATGGACAAGTGGAACGTATGAATCAAATCATTATCGCGGTCTTGACCAAGATGTGTATCGGAGAACCTACTCAGTGGTACAAACATGTCAGTGAGCTACAGAGGGTCATCAATAGTTCCTACCAACGTTCAATTAATACCTCACCATTCGAGTTGTTGATTGGAGTTGAGCTGAAGCAGAAAAAAGATTTAAAAATAGTAGAATTATTAGAAGAAGAAAATAGAAAAGGATTTATTGAAAAGAGGGATGAATTAAGAAAAGAAGCAAAGGCTCAGATCCTGAAAATACAAGAAGAAAACAGGAAAACATTTAATAAAGGAAGAAAGGAGGGACAGATCTATAAAGTAGGAGATTTAGTTGCTATACAGCGAACACAGTTTGGTTGTAATTTAAAATTGAAGGAAAAGTTTTTCGGTCCGTATAGAATTTGTAAAAGTTTAGGGAAAGATAGGTATGAGGTAGAAAAAATCGATAATAACAAAGAAGGTCCTAAGAAAACTACTACTGGAGTAGACTACATGAAAAGATGGCTTTAGTTAAATGATATACTTACCTTATCCTATTATAATTATTTTGAGTTTTTGTTACAAGAAAAGTATTTACTTACTTTACCCCTGAAGACAGCTGACTTACCATTCTATTCTCTGAATAAATTGTGTTAAGTTAAAAGTTGAAGTGGAACTAGGTATTAAGCTTTTGTCATCTGTTTTGCTTGATGTAAGATGAATAGACTCAATACATTTTGTTGTTATCAAGTAGATTGCTTTGTTTGCTAACAGTGTAACAAGTTGTGTTAATTATTATATTTTTTGTAACAGCAGAAGTATGAAAGTATGTACCCTTTCAAAAGTGGTAGTAATAAGTTTCTTTTATAAGTAAAACCTTGTAATATTGGTGTGAAAGGTTGTATGTCTGATGAGTAGTTTATTTTACAATAAATGTAATTGTAGGAAGACAAAACATTAGTTACCTTTAGATGGAATTTTGTTTTATGTTCAGTTAAGACCAATGTACTATGTGTGTTATGTACCTATTAGTCAGTCTGAGGGCAGACTGATAGCAGAATGGCCGAGTTGTAGGAATATTTTTATTTTGTTAGTTTAGTTTGTTTCCAAACGAAGGACAGTTAGTTTGTTTCTGAACGAAGGATAGAGTGAAGGAGATGGATGAGTGTGAGGGAGAAAGAAGATATAAAAATGTGAGATGTCAGAGAGAACGGAGAACAAAAGAAGATGGTGGTATGCTGCTGTTTTTTCATGAAGATGGTGTAAAAATAAAAAGAAGTTCTGTGGACATACGAGCATTTTTATTTCGGTCTCCAATCCTACATGTATTTACAAAAAAAAAATGTATTTGTGTATGTATATCAGCTGTCTGACACCCATAGTACAGGGTCTCCCTAGTTTGTGGTCAGATGGCCGTGTGTGAAAATGTCCCCACATATATTATTATTATATAGGTACTCAACATAAAACACAACATTGTAAATGTGGCACACCCATACTTTATAACCTTATAATAGTACCTAATTTAGTTAAAGACTGATTCCCTAGCAACTGGCATACCTAATTAGGGAATTCAGTGAGTCAAGTTCTTGTATGCTACTCTAATGATACATTTGAGCTTGTTTTGGTGCGGGGACGGAACATTTGCCTAGATCTTGTAATACAGGTTAATTCCTAGCACGGGACTGGGTATTGCTCTGGTCTCCACTCTAACATGCCATGTTTTTTTCATTCTTATCCTGTAGTAGTATATAAGTTAATTTGTACTCAAAATATTTTGCTCAATAAAATTATTATTCTATTGTATACCTATTATGTATGTGCAATATTGAATAGATAGTGGTTGGGTTGATTGGTTTTGTTAAAATTAGAACATGGTAAAAACACGAGGACTTCTTCCGAAAGGTTCGGATATTACATATTTTTTCCTTACCAACTAAACCAAACTATCATTTTCGGTGATAGAATTCTTTATATTATATCTTTTCATTTCCGAAAATTAAAAGATATGGAACACCAAGTACTTTGATTAATTTCATACATAGGTACCTACTTTACGCGTGGATAATCTCGAAACTCCAACGGAATTATCCTCGGTTGCCATCCAGCCCGTGTTCCAACCACAATAACTTCCAAGGCGAACTAAAGACTTATTCATGTTCCAAGCCAAGTTGAGGAAACTGCATCACCTTAATCATTACAAACTTCAACAAACATCTCAAGTTATAATGAACTGTTGAAGCCAGAAGTTCAACTTCATACAATCTTGGCAAACTCAATTCCTTCGGTTAATTGCGCCACCCGCTAGTGTTATGGAAATTTGAATTCTACTTTAACATTAAATAGCTTTGAGAGGGTTTTGTATAATTATGGATGGTTTAGCTAAACGTTGCTGATCTACGAGTCATGTTTGTGAACGGGCGTCGTCAGTAAAGATTAGCCGTCTCTTGGCTTATATCTTTATTTTTACAATTATTTTGTATTGCTCATTATCTACATTGTTTTCACATGCAGAAGCAACAAGAATTTAATATTTAGGATTTTGTTAAATCTTGACTGAAAAGAGTGTCCGTGGAGTTTTTTGTTCGCTCTTCTATGTACAGACCTACCTACGTTTTGGTACGAGCAACTAGCTTCAACTTTTTGACTAATTGACCGACTCCTTGACAATTCAATGCCTGTAAATGGTATGATTGAACGAAATGCATTGACTTTAACTGTGATGGCAGGTACGGTAGTAAAAATCACTTTTAATGTTACTCAACGAACGAAACCTCTACTTAACACTCAATTAGTCCCAATTTTTGCCAAGGTTTTAACATCTAGGTGCAGAAATCTTAAATCTCAAAATAAATTTGACTTGATAATTGGGCAGTTGACAGCGATATAGTTTTGTTTTTAAATTATCCGAATTTTAAAAAATAAATTATATCTAAAAATATATTTTATAGTATATATTATATAGTAATTATAGCTAAAAATATATTTTATATCTAGCCTAGAAAACCCGATTAATTTTCAATCAACATGCACATATTACTTACCCCCCAACACACTCTCACACAAACACTGACACATACACACACACCTACCACCCCTTATGCGTTTATACAAAGATTGCATTTCTTTCCGTAGACGAGTGACCTGAAGTCCTGAAATACAGTTTCCCTAGTTTAGGCTCCGATCTACCCTTGAATTGTCGGCACATTGTATAAATTGTTTCTTACATTTGTGATGGAAAATAAAGGTATTTTTATGTATTATTTATTAACCGACAAAGTTGCAATGAAATTTTTAAAAAGTTAGTAATTTAGTTTGTAACAGTTACCAACTACTAATAGTTACTATTGATTTGCTATGGTCATACAAAATCTATAGGAAATCGCGTTTTAAAAACTCATAAAAAATATGTTATTTGATTGGTATTGATAATTTGCAAGTAGGTAGTTTATATAATGAAAAGCAACATGTCCTTAAAACATTTTACGAGACACAAGTGAAAGTGTTTAGGGGTTTTGTTTGGCGTCGTCGCCAATGAGAGCAACGGAGAGAGACCTCGTTGTGCCGATAATGGAGAGATCCAAGATATGGCACGTTCGTCATAATGCGGAGATTTTAAAATTAGAACGAATGTCGGTCTGCAATGTTGACATTGTTTAAAAATAAAGATTATTTTTATATAGCTTTTATGTAGCACGGTCTCTGTTTAAGTTACCGAACTGATTTTATACAAAATTAATAATTGATACGTTTACTCTCTTACTATACTTATATTGATCATTATTGAATAGTTTCTGAACAAATTCAGAAGAGATTTCTTTATGTTTCATACTTAAGTGCGTAATTATTAGTAGTCGGGTTTTTAGTTTTTGAACTTTTTTTGAGGGTAACAATGTACATTTATAACAAGGCTAATTTTATTTAGCCTTTTCATTTGATACACAACACGGCATCATAATTTTTTTTTTAGTTTGTGACTTTAATGGCCAAATACTTAAATGCTACCCAATTCACACACACAGTCACTTTGACATAAAGTCATAGAGACAGCACGAGACTTAACGGCATCTTACATTGAGTAGCGTTTGAGTATTTAGCCATAAGTCCTTTAGATGTCACAAAGGAGGATCACATTAATATTAACTTTATTGTGACGTCATGCAGCCTATGACCAGCTTCCAATGATACCTCATTTGTTAAATTAGGATAAGAAGTTTAGAAGTTATGAGGGAACAGATTATCTTACATACATAGGTACCCACATACATAATAAATACCTACATACCGGTCAAACTCATAACCCTACGTTTTGCTTCGCCGTTGTAGGCTAAAAATGGTACGATCGAATTGATTTTGAATCAACATTTGCACTTTTTCCCACAAAACATATTTACTTTTGTTTTCTATTCCCTTTTTCAAGGCTGTCTACGCTTACCATCTCAATAACACAGTAGATAACGACACGACACGACACGAGTCCTCAACACAACAAGACTACTGTTTAGAACGTGACAATTGATAGCTGAGCGGAATTAGTTATTGATTCTGTTTCCTATTAAACGGAAACCTTACTACCAATAAAAATATTCCAACAGAAGCTTAACTGGATGAATTAAGCGACACGCTTTTGACGACAGAATTGCCTGTTGCGCTGCGTTTCGTAGGTTCTATCCCCGCAGGGAACAAATACATATTAATTGTATGGCATACAGATAGTTGTCTCGAATCTGGTCGTGTGTGTGTGTGAGTTTATGTTGGTAAACGCATCTACGATTTGATTCAAAAAGCGATGAGCAAGGAAATGGGATTCCAATTCCGGCCACTGTGGAAAAAAAAATCCGCTTAAATGCATACCGACTGGTGGCCGTCCTGATATCGAGAGAAAGCTCGTTCCAAGAATGGACTGGATATGAAAGGAAGAATTAACAAAATCAGAAGTATGAGAAGGGCACAGTAAGAGAAGATTGTTAGAAGACCCCGCATTAGGAGCGTGTGAGTGTGTGTATCATTTACTGAATTTATGGTATAAGTTTGTGGTTTGATGTACCTATGTTCCACCGTGTATTGTAATAAGTAAGTACATCTTGGCTATCTTGACAAACAGTAGTGTATCTATTTATATTTATTAGTAAAGACTCTTTGGTGTTAAAAGTTGACTTCGAACCCATTACATCTTCTTCATCGAAAAAGGCTTGTTGTTCGATTTAGAACTTCTGCAAACGTCTGTTATGTGCCTCAGTGACGACGGGACGTACTGAAATCTATTTATTGGTTTTGCTTCGTTTTGTTATGATTTCATTTCGTCGCATTTGTTGTCGTTATACTTGTTGCTAGTAAGTAATGATTTCGCTGATAGGTCACAATGTGTCTCATCGAGTAATATAATATAATACATAATAGTAATACAAATGCCTGCTGTATGTAAGGTCCTCTTTATATACCGGAGGTTAACAAGAGGTGCGTACAAGAGCTTCATAGCTCTTGTAAAGTACAATATTTTGTGCGCTACCCCACTGAGTTTTAACACTAAAAAAAGCTTTTTACAAAAAAGACAACCGCCTTCAAAAAGTGAAAAATAACTTTAGCACAGAACACACATTGACTTTAGTTTCGAAATTCAGTGGCTTTGTTCTGTTTGTTGTTTTGTATTGCCACCGACTTCCGAAACTAAAGTCAACGTGTGTTCTGTGCTAAAGTTATTTTTCACTTTTTGAAGGCGGTTGTCTTTTTTGTAAAAAGCTTTTTATTTTCCGTTTGTTAGTACCTCCTCTCCTTCTCATTCAAATCTATTAAGAAGAGATTGAAAGTTAACTACTACAAAGATTGATGAAACTAAAACGTCGTCTATGTAAAATTTTTGGGTATTTGTTGATTTTTCAAATAGTGCTGAATCAATTTCGATAAAATTTATATGGGACCACTCCTGAAGCATACCCTATCTATAAAAAAAAGAATTTTCATAATCGGTTTACGTTTGCCTGAGAAATCGCGTAACAAATCGCGCACATACTTAATGCAAATTTAAGACTTATACGGTTTTCTCATGGATACCATGGTCAGAACTGGACCAAATTGGACCACACGGGAAGCACTAGCTTCCAAATAAAAAAAGAATCATTAAAATCGGTTCACCCAGTCCCGAGAAATCAAGTAACAAACATATAAAAAAAAAAAAAAAAAACAGACGAATTGATAACCTCCTCCTTTTTTTAAGTCGGTTGAAAAAAAAGTAAACGACTTTTGCTTTTAGTGTAAAAAATCAGTAACCTAGCAATAAATTTTACTCAATATTACTTACTCACTTTTTTTGTGCAATTTTTACGCACCGTATGTATTCTGCCAATGCCAAGGTTTACAGCAAAACATTTCTAGTTGCATCGCCTACCTCATGCCTTCATAAATGTCGTCTTAACCGCATAGCAATAAAGATCATGTTTCCTTTCAGACCGGTACTCCTAACCCATTGGTGTCAGTGACTCTGATCGACGTGTCCGATAGCAGCGTTCCTTCCAATGTTTACCAAGCTCCCTCGGATCTCGTCCAGTAAGTATTATTACTTATTTGTATTAATACATTTATTTATTCACCACATACAAATCGTAAAAATCAAAATAATAAAATTATTTACAATTCCAAGAAAAAGGCAGGGAGCTCAAAGAATGAATGAATTAATGAATTTCACCCAATTATGGACAATTTATATTTGACTTATGTGATACCTATGTATATTTTATCTGAAATAAATAATTTGAATTGAATTGAATTGAAAAGGGCATAAAAATCTCGTCCACATCGTGGGACACGTGCCCAACAGGCTGTCAGCATTGCCACGTTGTATGGCAAATTATTATTAATTATTTAAATTATCACGTTCCGTGCCTCAGAAAGCATGTAAAGCCGTTGGTTACGGCTGTCGTTCGTGCATCTTAGGCAGTCGTTATGGGTCAGATGCCAGAACGTGTGATAACCAGTCTTACCTAGGGGTATCGTGTTACCCAGTAACTGGATTGTGGAGGTCAGATAGGCAGTCGCTCCATGTAAAACACAGGTATTCAGCTGCATCCGGTTAGACTGGAAGTTGACCCCAACATAGTTGGAAAAAGATTAGGGTTAGGCAGATTATGATTAAAATTATCATGGTCTTGTTTTAAGTCTTTCAACATAAAAAGTTAATGAAAATATGTCATGGGCTGAATTTTAGTCCTTCTCATATCTTCTACGTATGTATATTCGGAATATTACGTATAGTGAGTCAACTAACTTTTGGAAGTCGCGGGCAGCAGGTAATATGGACTTATACAGCCGTTTAATTATTTTTTCGGTTTCAGGTTTGGTCTCATAAACTGGTAGCTGTTTAGTAAATTAATAGTCAACTTCTTTAATGACTCATCATTTACACTTTCAGGATCTGGCTGAATTTTACTTTAAATGCTTAGGTACCTCTTTATTATGCAAAATATTATTAGACAATATTTGTTTTGATTTCAGGCCCATTTTAAAGACAGTGAAATTCGTGACGAACTTGTCCATTGCTCTGGTGTGGACGAACAGAGTACAAACTGAAATGAGGATACAGCTGTGTACCGCAGGATTAAGTACTTGCACAGTGGTAAGTACCAACTTCTGAGATATTAACTGAAGGAAAGGTACCCGAATTTAATTAGATATAGAAAAAAACACCAGCATCAGAGTATCCTCAGCCACCTAGCCACGTTGTATAAATAGGCAAGCGTGTTCCAACTTAGGCCGCATCATCACTTAAGATCAGGTGAATTGCAATCGAACGCAAGCCTATTTGATAATAAAAAAAAATAAAAAAAAATAGAAACGTCACTGTGCCTTAAGAGAAGGCTCATCGACGTGTGTATTCTTCCCATCCTCACATATGGTTCACAAACATGGTCTTTGACAAATCAACAGAGGTCCACCCTTTCGGTTTGCCAGAGAGCTATGGAACGGAGTATTCTGGGTATGAAACTGCAAGACCGGGTTAGGAATACCACCATCCGTTCCATTACAAAAATAACTGACGTCACTCGGAAAGCTGTCATGCTGAAATGGAATTGGGCTGGACACATCTGCCGCATGTCAGACGATCATTGGGCCAAACGTACAACCCAATGGGTTCCTCTACATGGCAAGCGACATCGCGGCAGGCCCAGGCGGAGATGGCGGGATGATCTAGATTCCTTCGACAAAGACTGGCCCCAATTAGCCCTTAACAGAGAGAGTTGGAAGGAGAGTGGAGAGGCCTTTGCCCAGCAGTGGGAAAATCCAGGCTGAAATATATATATATATAGAAACGTCACAAAACGTCTCTAAAAAAATCTCAGTCTTAGCTAACTTTTCCAAAGCTGATGCTATCCTGGATAATACTCCAGTCTCCTACATAACATAAAACGTGCCTAGATTTGCCTACCTATTTCAAACAGCTAAATTACTTAGTTTAAAAGTAGGAATCTGAACTTTAAACTCTCAATTTAATGTCATTTTAGATCTGTATTACAATGATCTTTTTAATGATTAATAACAAAAATGTTGATGATAGTTCATTACGGTCTGTTTGACAACTAAGATTGTACGCCAAATCTTGTGCGGGTATGTTCGGGTAAATAGTATGAACAGCGCTAAATGGCGAGGCAGCGTGCGACTTAACGTGTTCTCGCACATTACGTCAGTCGCGTTGGTCGCGTCGTCACACACACGACGTTCGCTTTCGAAACGGACACGCGCTATATATGTACCGACGCGTGTTTTAGCGTTCCCTCTAAACCAAAGAATAAATAACTATCGCTAAGACTAAAGTTTCACCAATTGCATTTCAGATCTTCTCATATGAGGAACGCGACGGCTGGATCGACAACATTCCCTTCTTCTTCAACGATGCAGGCAATGCTTTCATTACTATTTTACCACAGGTAAGTTAAGAATAAATATTTAGTTAGAAATACCTGTGTTTGTCCTTTGTCAGAAATTAAACTAAAGTACAACTGACGCCATCTCAGTGCAATACCGTACACTACACTTCTGGTTTGGTGTCGATTCTTTCATTTACCAACAGATGTCATGATATCCAATGTGTACCACTTTGATTTTTTTTTCTACAAATAAGATTTGTATTCTCATTAGTGATCTGTAAAGTTTAATATGCTGTAGATTTCTCTTATGTTCCAATTACGTATGTTAGGCCTTTTCATAATTGCCAAATACTTTTTCAGCGGGTTGATGGAGTCCTGTACAAGCAAATTCTTCTGGCGTCACAGCCTGCTACCGGTATTGCTGAATGGACTTCACAAAACCGCGTCAACCGCGAACAAACTGTGCTCGAGATTCTGACGTGGACCTCCGAGGACGTAATGTAAGTATTACTGTTTTATATCACAAATATAAAGCTATTGCGCACAGTAATTATCGTGGTAAATTGTCTTGATACAAAAAAAAAATGCTTGATATATGCACTCACTATCACACACTTCTAGCCCCGTGTGCACCCACACAAGCTTTTTGTACTATCTCTTTTATGGTGGAGTTTGAAATTACTACATATTTTTTGTATATAACCTTAAACAAATTAGACAAGATTTTCACACTCTAAGATTTGGAAGAGTGGGGTCTCCTAACACAGGCTTTATTTGGTTAAAGGGAGATTCCAATCACTAGTTTGTAAGCAAGATCACCTTGTTGAAATAATAAAAAACTTTTTGTATATTTTTTTATTGATACTAAGAGTTCAACTAATTATCAGGCACTTAAACCAATATATTATGTATTTAACAAAGCTGATATTTCCCTTCTAAAGTAATCCAGGTAAAATTATTTAAAAAACTTCAACTAAATATGAAACAAAAACCTACGCTAATTCGGCCTAATATAATTTAATCATATTATCTTCCAGCTGGTTCAAAGCCACGAGTGTCTCGGACTCAGCAGAACAACACATCTACTCAGTGAACTCCACAGGAGTGGTTTCATGCTTCACTTGCGACATCCGTCGGGAAGACGGAGGACAATGCCTCTACAATGAAGCTACCATCAGCAACACTGGTGACCGAATCACCATAAACTGTGCCGGACCTGATGTGCCACAAGTTTTCATTTACACTACCGTGAGTATTTATTCTGCTATCAAAGTTGGTTATAAACAGATACTATCAAGGGGCCTTTTATAATAATAATATTTTTTTTATGGGACAAGCCCGCCACACTGTTCCCAAACCACTGTAACTCCTGTAAGCCAGAATCAACAGTGGCGACCACCAGAAAAGCGCCAAAGCATGGAAGCTCGACGAGTCCCAGAGATTCGAAGCGATTCAACTGTCTTGGATCCCGCAACGAAATTAATAATAATATGTCGGGAAATTTCACACATGGCCATCTGACCCCAAACTAAGGAGATCCTATGGGTGTCAGATGTGATGTCGTTTATGGATCCCATATATAAATATACGGAATAATGCCAGTCCAGCTCTAGGAGGGAGGGTCTGATTCCACCAACCAACCAACCTGAAGACCAATTTGACGTCTTTAGCATGCAAGTTCATTCTTAGTCTTAGGAAATATCCTTTTTTTACCAAATAATTTACTTCCAGAACGGCACTCTTATCCGCGTGTGGGACGACAGCGCAGAGCTAACCGCCTTCACCAGCAACCGCGAGTTGCCTGTCAGCATCCGCCTCTCAGTGCCAGTCAGCGCGGGACTACCAGCCGCCGATGTCCATATCCAGGCTCCGGCGGACTATGCCAACAGGACTAATGTACCGCTGCTTGTCTACGTGTGAGTTTTGATAATTTAATAATAATAGGTAATAATTCATTTATTTCAGGCTGCATAGGCCCATAGATAAATACTTAAACCTTAACATACATATTTTATAATTTAGAACTTGTGAAGACTTATGACTATGTTAGTAGCACTTCACTTTGCACTAAATTGTCTTTGTACTGTCCTGTGACACTTGTCCGTGGAAGCGACGGAAAACCACGTCCTGCGGCTAAAAGTTCTTCCATGACGAGGGGTTCCATGACAGAAAACAATTCGGTACTCGCACCACGAACGCCTTGAAGTTAACGTTGTGGCGCGTAACTGTTACTGCATCCTCTGTTTCTTTCTCGGCACTTCGTCATTTGGCGCACGTACTCTACGATGTCCTCCGCCTTAGTGGTGTCACACCTACGACACTCCATACAAACGTAACGATTTTATTACCTACACTACTGCCAAAATAAGAGACTGCACAAATACGTGCGTGTGTGTGTGTCTACGCGCAGCGAGAACTAAAAGCAGTTTCGAGAGCACGTACGACGCGGGAAGAGTGGAGGTACAATGTTTCGGACGGAGGCGGTGCATGTCGCTACTGTATCGTAGTACTAATATTTATACTGTGGTGGTGTAGTGCAGGAGATATACACCGGTGTGTAAGCTGAAATTGACTTTGTGTTTAAACCTAGGCTTTCAGGTAAGAAAATCGAAATCACATTTATTCCTTTCCAGATACGGTGGGCCCGACACAGCCTTAGTGACGAAGCAATGGTCGCTAGACTGGGGCAGTTCCCTTGTTAGTCGCTGGGGCATCGCCATCGCTCATATCGACGGACGAGGTTCCGGACTTAGAGGAGTCACCAACATGTTTGCTTTGAACAGAAGGCTCGGAACTGTTGAAATTGAAGACCAGATCACTGTCACTAAGTAAGTAGAAACTCATAAGACTAAACTGACACCTTCAAATTACGGTAAACATCACGGATCAAAATAAAGAATCTTGGGAAACAGAAATCTTTGAATCATTATTGTTTTGCATAAAACTTGAACTGGCCTCACTTGATGCACTTTATCAAGTGAGCTCTACCAAGTCAAGTTTGTGTTTAAATTGAGTGGTTCCAGTGAGATGACTACAGATAATTACTTAGGTATTTATTACTCACCTTAGAAACGTAGTTGAAAGATCCTAGGGACCATTAATATTATCATCATCATCATCAGCTGGAAGACGTCCACTGTTGAACAAAGGCCTCCCTCATAGAATGCCACAACTAGCAGAAACCTGTCGCTTACATCCATCGGTTACCCGCGATCTTAACGATGACGTCGGTCCATCTGGTGGGAGGCCTACCAACGTTGCGTCTTCTGGATCGTGGTCGCCACTCGAGAACCTTTCTTCCCCATCGGTTATCGGTTCTTCGAGTGTGGCCTGCCCATTGCCACTTCAACTTGCAAATTTTGGGAGCGATGTCGGTGACCTGAGTTCTTTGGCGGATTTCCTCATTCCGGATTTTGTCGCGCAAAGTAACTCCGAGCCTAGCTCTCTCCATTGCTTGCTGCATTAATATTATACTGAAACACAATGTGCTAGATATACATTTTTCCACCGAAGACTAATCTGAAACTTTCCGCTGTTTTTCCCAGACACTTACAAGACAATCTATCTTGGATAGATGGTAACCGCACGTGCATCTGGGGCTGGTCGTACGGCGGGTACGCGGCAACTAAGGCGCTCGCTGAAGGCGGTGACGTCTTCAGATGTGCGGCCGCCGTCGCACCTGTTGTCGACTGGAGGTTCTATGGTAAGTTTTTTAAAGAATTACAAATTAGTCACATTGTCTCGTTCTGGTACTGATACTGGTACTGGTACTTTACTTCCTACTACTATCAGTATCTTCGAAAAACTGAAGTTTGAACAGAGAACTGAGTTTTTGAAGATACAGATAGTAGTAGAAAGTAATGTTGCACTAACCAGCTAGCGTAGATAGAAATTGTAGATGCCTCTGAGAAATTAGAAGGCGCGAGAGATAAAGCCCCTGAAGATCATCCTCAGTTTTTTCCTGTCTTTTTATTGTGACATCAACATAATAAGGAATCTCTTTTCTAAAATTTGTGTAGAATAACATGATTAGACGTATTTTTTGATTTCAGACACAATCTACACTGAACGTTACATGGGCCTGCCGTCAGAAAATGGGGAAGCTTACAGAACGTCATCGCTTCTTACTAATACTGTGGTACGTATTGAAGTACCTACATGACAATCATGATTATGTAGGTACTACTTAAAAGGTTATTCTTTGCAAGTTAATAATTACTGCCATTATACTGGTCATATAATATCACGATTGGCAACTCCTTACATAGTTTTCACGGTTGGCGTGGAAACATAGGATGTACACTCTTAGTTGTACATTATTATTACATAGTCGTGAACTACACAACACTGCTCATCAAACCAAGTAACAATTTTATGTTTGTGTAAAAAGTCACTGTTGATAGTTGTGCACGTAGGTCCTGTGTTATACGATACCCTTTGGTTGTCAGATTTTCTAGATTCTGACTACCTGAAACGACTGTCTAAGGCCAGCCATACACGGACTGCTCGAGTCGTTAGCCAGTGATCAACATACACGGACCGCTCGTGCAGTCAGACTCAACAGCTTGAAGCTGCCATTGATAACTGCTCAACAAGTCACTATTTTAATTTTATTCGCGCTTGGAGAGACTGCTTGTGAGGAGTCGACAGCTCAAGCAGTGAATTTATGCCTGGCGACTGCATAACCACACGATGAAATTTCACCAGGCTGCCGAAAGCCCGAAGCAGTCGTGACTGCTCAAGCAGTTCCGTGTATGTGTGTACGTAGAAGACTGTAAGTTGCTATGCAATAGCAGCTTGAAGACTATACACGGACTGCTCGAGCAATTTGGCATTAATCAACATACACGGACCGCTCGAGCAGTCTTAGTCAACCGCTTGAAGCTGCCATTGATAACTGATGAAGCAGTTCATACCAACTGCTTGAGAAGTTAGTGCGGGCGAGTGGCGCGCGTGACGTGGAATAAAGAGCGCGGGCGGAGAGACTGCGCGAGAGCGCGCATTCTCTCCTCACCTCTCAGTTATCACATTCTCCAGTCGACAGATCTATGAATGATGACTGGAACCAACGAGTTTACGTGCCCAACAACAGACTGACCCCGGCAAGCGTAGCTTAACCATCGGACCGGTCGATCCATACGGCTTTTATTTATCTGTACGGCTTTAATTATAACATACATTTTAAAAAGTCTGTTACTTCTAGGCTGATTCTCTTCGCGGCAAGAACTACTTTTTGATTCACGGCACCGCAGACGACAATGTTCACTACCAGCACGCTATGTTACTGTCTCGTTTGCTGCAGACACGAGATGTCTACTTCACGCAGATGGTAAGTTTACGATAATTTTGTATGACTATTATTTTAGAAGGATAAGCCTATCCTTACTTAGGAGGAAAAGCCTTGATCTGCGAGTGTAACACTGCCTAACCCTGTGAAGAAAACCGGCATGATGTTGTGTTGAGTGTTTTAAAAAATTGTAGTCATTTCCATGGAGTTATATTTAAAATAGTTGACTGTTAGATTTTCATTTGGGACAAATTCAAGCCATCTGCATTCTTTTAGGATAAAAGTGAATGTCATACCAAGGTCGGAGAAGGTTTTGGAATATTTTGGTATACTGAGGCAAAAGATTAGTGACCAGACCAGTATTAGAATAAAAAGTCCCCCAAGGAGCTTATAATTGAAGAACATGATTGTGTAAAGGAGTCTAGTGAAATCCGATTTGGACGTCTTGAAACTATTTGCCTTTTTCGCGGGAGATAATGCTGTCTCTTTCTAGTTAGGTTACCAGCCCCTAACCCGTTACGTTTTTATAAAAACCTTCTTGCGTGTTGCATACCTAGCATGGAACTTAAACTTTTTGTTTGTTTCCAGAGTTACACAGATGAAGACCACGGCCTTATCGGTGTAAGGCCGCATCTTTACCACGCACTAGAGAAGTTCCTACAAGAGAACATGTTTTAATATTCTAATTGAAATATCAGCGTCTTGCTCAGTGTTACCTCTTTATAAATTATGATTATTTTGATAAATAATAAAAATACCATAGATAGAACATAGTGGGACAGTTTGCCATTTTGAATATATTTTTTGAATGAATTAGAGTGTAATTAATACTTTTGAAACCATCGTAGATTGCTGATTAATAGAGCCCGGTCGAGATAATCGATTTAGATTTGTAAGAGTAAGATATCGATTTGACACATTACACCTTTTGACCTCCACATGACAGTCATATATAGATGACAAGCCAAAATGTGCCCAGAACGTCATGGTCACGACTACATGACAGATTTCTATACGGTAATTCGTAGTTTGGCGCCGATGGCTGAGGTTTTTGCTTATTTGTCATGGCGGTCAAAATATTAATGAGGTGAATTTTACAAAATTATATATTTCTCTTTATTTACACCTGGAATTTTCCAACATAGAGTTTGTTGCTCGCACAAAATGAATAAGGTATTATTTCATTCATAATGGTCCTTTTTAACTCGCAGTTTAGTAAACCCGAGTGGCGCAATCAGGCCTCAATGGCATCATACTAAATAATTATTGAACAAAATGTTAACATTCTAGAAATATAAATTTTATCAATCTGTTTTACAATTTAAGCAAAAACTATTATTCTAAAATATCATTGTTAATAAATAACATTTTGTATAAGGAGAATCGAGGAAAAGTTGTCAAAAAAAAATATGTCTAATGATATATATGTATTTACAGAGTAACCTGTGTACTAGCGCAATAATTTTAAATAAAATATTTATAATTTACGAGTCATGTAAATAATTTTAATTAAAGTATTTTGAGTATTGTGAAGTTACTTAAAGTTGCCAATGTTTATAATATGAGACAGGGTTTTCAGTGGATATTTTGTAGATTGATATTCAAGCACCTATTTATGTGAAAACATTAACATCTGATAATATATTTTAACTCAACAATTCGCTATAAATGTACAGTTTCTTCAATGAATCTTGGATATATTAATATAGATATTGATTTTGTTTGTAAATATTTTAAGTACTTTAAGTACAAAATATCTATTAGGTATATGTAATAAATGTGTTTTCTACATGATGTTATTTTATTTATGTTATCTTCAAAATGGCAGTGGCAGTAGGAAAAACGAACGAAGGCTGATCTTCGACAAAAAAAATTATGTAAGGAACTCACCTCTTGGCTGTCCAAGAAGTAAGTTCCTTACATGAAAGTTTTTTTATTAAATGGATCGCAGTTCAGCCAAAATTGTTACGAAAATATGTTAATTTTGCTTTCCATTTTGTTTTCTATGACAGCATAGAAAACAAAATGGCCATAACTATATGAATATAGGACTGTTCACATAAGAAAAAAAAAATGTTAAAAAAGGATAGAAATATTCAAAGCGTCGGCCACTTTCAGTCATCACCAAAGATAGATCATTTTTGCAATTATGTTTGTGAGTTATGAATTCTTTCTTCAGTCCCGTAACATTCATAAAAAAAACTGAAAAATGGAATCATCGGTGTTATTCTGTTTTATGGTCCAAAATTTTGTAGGTTGTGTTTGTAGCTTTTTGACGTGATAACGTCTTATAAATCGATGAACACCGGCTGTGCGCACGAAAAAGTGTCACGTTCCGCCTGAGCCTGAGCGTGCAAGCGAGACCGCGGAACAAGCGATACAGAGGCACGATCAATAAGCTCCGCCCACCTCAACGGAAGTTTTTATTTGATTATGTTATGTATGTTGACCATTATGTTTCTTTATTACGTAAAACTATCGTCCGTAAACCGACTTTTCAGACAACCAATTTTATTTTAGTAGTCATTCACCTCCAACCTCACTTTACTTAAAGTCACTGAGGGAGGACTTTTGTGTAATTTGGACCATTCCAATGTCACATGTACCAAATTTGAACACCAATGCGTATAGGAAGAATACACTTGCACGCGTCCAATATTCTCCGTTACAGTTGCGGGATGTTAAATGACAGCTTGCTGTGTTATACCGGCCGCGAATAGCACCACCCCATTTCTACCAGCTGGTGTAGTAGAAGGCGACAGAGGGATATTCACCAGAGGATGGGCAGCAGCGTCCTTCTGAGTACTATATAAACTACTGCGATCGCCAACTCTTTAAAAGAATGATATTTACAATATTTGCATTCACAGGAAGTATAAATAAACGTGAATACGATGTACCAATAAAAAAAAAACACTATATTAAGGTGTATAGAGTGTTATAGTGTATAGTCTTATCGGTATAGGTACAATGATAATTTTGATATGTTTTGTTATCTTAATTTATTCCTCAAATCATTTATGATTTAAAATAGCTAACAATTATCTATGACTAGCTCCCGCCCGCGAGTTCGTTCGTCTGGAAGGCCAATCCATACTTCCATACTTTATAATATTCATAATTTATAATATGTATATTACAAATGTGAAAGTAACTCTGTCTGTAACGCATTCACGATGAAACGGCTGAACCGATTTTTAAGAAATTTGGCATGAAAATAGCTTGAGCCCCGGGGAAGGACATATGACTACTTTTGAATCCACGACTTTCGTCTGCATCCGCGATAACCGACAATCACGCGGACGAAGTCGCGGGTAAAAGCTATAAGTAAACTATAAAACATGTCCTATTAAATTCGCCAAAAAAATATTTCACTAGTAGAAAGCCTCTACTAGTGAAATATTTTTTTAAATCGGAAAAGTAGTTTTGAGGATTATCCTTAATTAAATTCGAACTAACAGACTTACAAATTTTATCTCATTATAATATCAGTCTAGATAAGTAGATCAGCTGCTAGATTACTGATTACATATATATATTTTTTAATGTTCAGTGTTGCTGGGATTCGGCAAGCGCCGGTCCTAAATTAATTTCATTTTTTTTAAACTGGATCCTGGTGAGTAAATTGAAATACCTATTCTCAAAAAGTAATTGAGTTGGTTTCAAAGTGTGTTAGTGTTATTTTGAAGGAATAGGATTAAATCCCTAATTTCTGCAGTTATCAAAACAAGTAAAGTCGAACAAACTGTTCGGTGTAAATAGTCAATTAACTTACAACTAACAGAGGAGACGGCTTAACCGTTTTTTTATAAAAAGATGCGTGACACTTGTTCTTGCTAAACCCCTGCTCACAGAGCGAGTCACGGAGCACCAGTGCTGTGGGCATCTCCTCTGGTATACTGGTTAAAGTATTTTTAAGTGTGCCGAATAGTTAAAACTTCGTCTGCGTAGAACAGGATTAAGCCAAAACGCAAAAATATTCTACAGGAACAAAGAAAAAAGATAAAACAAAAATATCCTATGTGTTAGACTAGATCAATATCTACATGTGTGCAAAATTTCAGCTAATTACGTTCAGCTGTTTTAGCGTGAAAGAGTAAAAAACATCCATCCATCCATTTTCGCATACTTTCGCGTTTATAATAGTAGCTGTTAAGTGTAAGCCTTCTCGGATATTAAATATATTACGTACGTTTGTTATAACCTAATTCCGAAATAGTGACTTATACCTACAGGCACCTATTTTCTTTTTAAGCTCACATTATTTACTATATATATACTTATGACTTGTCTCAGCCAATCGAATCAGCTTTAAATCTATGCTCAAGACCTGTGCGTTTGGTGAAGTGAGCTATGTAAAAACTATGAGAAAAAAGTGTGTGTGGTAATTTAGGTGTTGAGGAGCTCTTGACTAAGTAAAAGTAGCTAGACGCGGTCGGTTTGTGGATGGATGACCATTTAATTCATACCGAGTTTCCTCCATGCCCCGGAAAGCACGTAAAGCTCTTGATCCCAGCTGTCATTCGTAAATCTTTGACAATTACCTAGTAGTTGGGTTGTGGAGACCAGATATACATTCAGCTGCATCCAGTAAGACTGGCAGCCGACAGCAACGTAGTTGGAAAAAGGCTAGGCAGGTGGACTTCATCTCATCATCTGCCTAGCCTTTTTCCATCTACTTCTGACCTACCTAAACCTACCCATAACGACTGTCAAAGATACACGAATGATAGTCGGGCCAAACGTACTTATGTGTTTTCTGAGGCTTGTCAGTGCTTCTCTGACTGCGTATGAAGTGTAAAATTTTCTGTGCATGCTATTCTCAACTCATGAACGTAGAATGTGCGTTCTTAAAATGGTATTGCTGTGTAGGTATCCACTTATCAGTAATTAATGAATTATCAAACGATATAACTTGTTATCAGCCTAATTATAATTATGTTTCAGTAGTCCAGACTTAACTAAAAGCAAAAAAATCAACATAATTAGGTATTTACAAGTACATTACATATTCGAACTAATCGATTATATGCCTAGTGTAAAATAATTAAAGAATAAATTTTTCATGGCGGTATCATAATGATTACACAGATTAAGATAACTCAAGTCCGTCACATCAATGACGGTACATGTATAACTAAATATTTGTCCAGTCATGAATATTTTCGAGACTATCAGACACAGAATTGACCTTTAGAACACCTTTTCGACTTCTTACTATGTAAAAATAAAATACTCGTGTGTTATAATACAGAGGCCATCTCATCAACCTACCCCAATCTGAAAATTTATTTGATAGTTTTTTAATTTTATTACAAAAGATTAAGGTTCATATTCAATTGGGAAAATTTGACAGTTTGGGATAGCTCGATGTGGTAGCCTGTGTGTCTGTACCTACTTGTATAATCGTAAAGATGTTCTTCCTTGGCAATATGTTTATTTTTCTTGAACATACCTGGGAACTGCCAAATTTTAATCTTTTTTTTCGGTTTTGTATGAAAATAAGTTTTAAATGACGAGTGTGTGTTTTAGTTTCGAATGTTCGAGTTTCAAATGAAATTTTAATGTGACTTTTTAAGTTAATTTATGCACTTATTTAATTTCTAAGTTTATCTTGAACATCACTGACATAAGTGAAGGAAGACATCGTTAGGAAACCTAGACATTAGAATGTACATAAGTCTGAAATCGCCAATCTACCTTAAGAGCGCGTATTCGATTCGTGACGAAAACTTCATGTTTTTGCGTTTTGCCCAGAGCAATATCGTAATTATGTGAGCAGATTATTTAAAGAAAATTTACAGTTTTAGAAAGATTAAGTCTTGATTTAGACAGCTGCAGAGTAAAAGTATATTTTTTAATTATGGTTTTTTAAAGCGAAGACAATTCTTTCATATCGTTTTTCGAAAATAGACGTCAGAGTTAACTTTCAGGACGAATACAACCATTACAATATGCCATAATATTTTGTTTTATGCGTTTTTCCAACAGTATATACAGCCATAAAGACAGCTACAGAGCAAAAATTACAAAAATATTACTATTATGTATTAAAAAACAATGTTGAAAAAATAGAAAATCGGTTCACTTTGACAATTTTTTTTCACCAGTATTTGAATAAAAACATAACTGATATATTTATTTTATTAAAGTAAATGTTATGCTTAATATACAGAATATTTTTCAGTCCGTTATACGTGCTCATTTATGTTAGACAATTATTTTAAAAAGCCCTGTAAAACATCGCGCGCTGTCGTTTGCCGATCAATTTCAATGATTCGTGCTTATTTCGTGCGTATTTCTTTTTCTGATGCACACAAACCGACCATTGTGTTGTATTAGTGTGTGTCAATGTTGCTACGCCATTCTAGCAATCATTTAGATTTTGAGTTGCGCTAAATCGAATACGCGCCCTTAAGGGCGCCTTCAAATTAGTCGCGCGCCAGCAAGCAACAGCAGCGCGACGGCAGCGCTGCCTGCTTTGTAAATCCATCCAAATGAAGTCGCGCTGCTGTCGCTTGCTGGCGCGCGACTAATTTGAAGGCGCCCACAAGCGTGGTGATCAATGGCTCATGCCTTCTGTTTATGAGCCTTTGCCCTGCAGTGGGACAATAATAGGCTGGTATTATTATTAAGTTTTATATTTTATGAATAAAAAAAATATATTATCCCCCAACCCTTGTACAGACGCCAGCAAATCAAGCCATCCCAAACTGTAACATTTTCCCAATTGAATATGAACCTTACCCGTTTGTAATAAAGTTGGAAATCTATCAAAGAAATTTGACAGATTGTTGCAGCTTGATGTGCTGGGCTCTGTACTATTGCATGCGTGCAAACACAGCACTTTGCGTAAGTCACATTGCGGGCAGAAACAGTAATTTTCACACCAAACATTAAAGTCGTTTTCCAGTGATTCATACTAAGTTTGACGGATAGTATACGTAGGTAGGTAGGTAGGTAGGTGGTAGTAGGTGTGTCTTTTTTACATCCAGTAAAAACTTGTTTTACCGCTGTAATTTATAATACGTGAAATAGAATTCCTGTACCTTTTCATCGGACGAGCGAAACGTTCCCGCTATATGGTTTAAGATTCATGGACCCGTACCAACCGTTTTGCTCCCACATTTATTGTAGGAACTGCCAGACTGCGGAATTCTCTGCCCGCCTTTCTGTTCCCTGATCAGTAACATCTGGATATTTTCGAGGCACGAGTGAAACGGTTTGTCCTAGGCAAGTGTGCTCCACTTTAGGCCGCATCATCACTTAAGATTAGGTGAAACAGCATGATTGTCAACACTCATTTGAGTTTCTATTTTGTACAAAATCGGTATCTGACAATGTTTTATTTGCAGCTGCACCTCAAACAAGATGGCTCAGGATAACAGCAACTCCTCTTTGGAGATGGGAAACAGTGACCAGCAGGTAAGGGTTATAGCTAGAATAGGTACAACATCACTGCACAGGCCGCCTGCAGTCGGTGGTCTATAGTAGTCGCTAGAGCGAGTTCCTGGATTCAATTTCCAGCACGTCAAATATTATTAAGTTTTTCAGTCAGACATTTATCTGTTGCTACAGAAATTTCAGGGAGTTCGGTGCCCGGTTGATTGCAATATAAGCTCACATTATTTGTATTACATCTGACTTAAAGGTCGGCGTTTTAAACGTACATTTGATAGGAAACAGACGTGATCTATAATTATAGGGACGTATCGAGTAGTATGATTGCGTTAATTCAGGGTAACCCTGTAGCTTGTCGAAGTTGCGGTCAGTATTTTTTTGGTATTTGATAATCTATTTTTTACTTACAGAATATTAGCTTTTACTTGATTATACGTATTTTATGATTTATATTATGGTATTCAATATATATAATAAAATAAGTATGTCAATATAATTTTAAGTTTGAAGTCATTCATAAAATATATTTCTTTTCAATAAATAATAATGAAAATTCAGTTTAATAAAGCAAGTAGTTTGATGTAAATATTGATAATGTAATTTTCAATATTTATACCAAAATTAGTTTTACTTATCAAGTAATTAGGTAACATCTCATCTTCATTAATATTTTGTGGAAATAAAATATTTATGAGCGGCAAAAATCTTAGATGTGTTATTAGGTACTTTCAAATGAGTGTAATTAAGATAATAATTATATGCAGGCTCTCATCTCATCCAGACGCAAGAAGACAATAGGATACCTCGCAGCCACTGCCGTTATGTTGGTAGTACTTGGTGGGGTCGTAGCTCTTATCGTTGTCTTCACAGGGGGCGAAACCGAGCCTACTGTTACCACGACTACAGCATCCCCAACAAGTGAATCTACCTCAGATCCAACTACGGTATCTCCAACAACTGATAGTGAGTCTACGGAAGATCCTGTGACTCCAATTGATCCAGAAGATCCAACTACGGAACCACAAACAACTGATAGTGAGTCTACAGAAGACCCCACAACTCCGGATGATGCAGAAGATTTAACTACAGACTCTACGGATGATCCCACGTCTCCCATTACTGAGCCACCGCCTGCTCCACTAGATTTAGAGGAGTTTATACAGGGGGCCTTCTCGCCGTCTCCCTTCAATGGCACGTGGTCATCAGGTAGGTTTAAAATGGATTTATAAATAATATAATTGGGTCCACTGTAATGAATTTGGTGTATGTTTATGCGATAGTTTTGGTAAGGTCATAATATTTATTTAATTAGATTATCATATTCACAGTGTCATAATAAGATTACTGTCGTTTTATTTGTGTTTGTTTTGTTGACTAAGCGTTGCCCTTCACTAAGAATATATATCCTGTGTCGTGGGTGCATTTACAAACATATTTATAACCTATCGTACACAATAGTCTGTATATTCTGGGTCCACGACATAAGGATAGTAAACAAAACAAGAAATAATTACAGATCGTCTCGTATATACAATGGGAGATGGAGATGCGCCAAAAATGAAAATACTGGTAATATTAGTTCATATGAATATTTTGAAACTATCAAATAAATCCCATTACCGATATGATACTTTATTGTGCTACTAGCTATTGCCCGCGACTTTGTCCGCCTGAATGCTAAAGTTTGGTTTGGCAAAGTCGCAGATCAAAAAGTAGCCTATGTCCTTCCCCAGGATTCAAGCTATATTCATGACAAATTTCATTAAAATCGGTTCAGCCGTTTCATAGTGAAAGCGTAATAGACGTTCGCATTTACAATATTAATAAGTAAATAAGTAATAAGTATATACGTATGGATTGTCATCGCCCACATTGTATATAGGTACTAGCTGACCCGACAGACGTTGTCCTGTCCCGATCTACCTACTTACCTGCGGGGGATGAAAAAGGGGTGAAAAAAGGGGATGAAAAATAGATGTTGGCCTATTCTCAGACCTACCCAATATGCACACAAAATTTCATCAGAATCGGTCAAGCCGTTTCGGAGGAGTACGGGAACGAAAACTGTGACATGAGAATTTTATATATTAGACTAGCTGACCCGACAGACGTTGTCCTGTCCCGATCTACCTACTTACCTGCGGGGGATGAAAAAGGGGTGAAAAAAGGGGATGAAAAATAGATGTTGGCCTATTCTCAGACCTACCCAATATGCACACAAAATTTCTTTAGAATCGGTCAAGCCGTTTCGGAGGAGTACGGGAACGAAAACTGTGACACGAGAATTTTATATATTAGACTAGCTGACCCGACAGACGTTGTCCTGTCCCGATAGACCTAATGGGGGATGAAAAAGGGGTGAAAAAAGGGGATGAAAAATAGATGTTGGCCTATTCTTAGACCTACCCAATATGCACAAAAAATTTCATCAGAATCGGTCAAGTCGTTTCGGAGCAGTACGGGAACGAAAACTGTGACACGAGAATTTTATATATTAGATATATCGCGGCAACCGCTGTAGTGAACAGTTTCATTCAATTATGTTAAATAATTCCGTCGACATTATAATCATTACAATTGTTGTAATTACAGTCACATGACACATTTTGACTTTGGTTCTGGAATGGTAACGCAAGGCTTCTGGTAATGCAGCCCTCAATAAGCAGCATTTAACAATAAGGGGCGGTCGGCCATCCAATGCCTTATGAAAACGTATGTTGTTTAACTTGGCTTCCATTTATTTATAACGTTCACAGGAGGCGAGCTGTTCTACCGGGACAGTAATGGCGACCTGGTGCTATATGATGTCGACTCTGATAGCACCATATCACTAATTGCCAATAGTACCTCAACGGTTAGTGAAATATTTAGCCTTAGAGACCGTAAAGTAAGCTTGGTTCTAAAAATACCACAGCATCATTTACGGTGGAGTAAGTCACTGCTCGTATAAGTTTGAGCATTGATTCTTACTCCTAAGTATTTTTTTTTTATTTTAGATTTATTTTAGGGAGTTTTACGTACAGCGTATGCCAGTCCCATCGTACCCATACATTACTACAAAATTTCAAATCACTACTATTACAAATACATAATTACAATATTTGGGCCATAAATTTGAACAGAACCTTCGCTCCGATTACTCTTAAGTTATTTTAAAAAAACATTCACGATGATTAAATCATCATCAGCCTAGCCTTTTCCCAACTATATTGGGGTCGGCTTCCAGTCTAACCAGATGCAGCTGAATACCAGTGTTTTACATGGAGCGACTGCCTATCGGACCTCCACAACCTAGTTACTGGGTAACACGATACAAATGACAGCCGGGACCAACGGCTTTACGTGCTTTCAGGGCATGGAGGAAATGAAATTCACGATGATCAAATAAATAAGAAAAATATACTCCATACTCCATACAGTGCACATCAAATTTTGAAGAACCTATGATAATTCAGTTCCATAAATCAAAATTTAAGATCAGTTGCACGTTATGCAGTTCGTGGTCAAATAAAAGCTGTACGTATCGACTGGTTATGATGGATAAACTACGCTTACCGCAGTCGTTCCGGGAGTGGGTAACCATCCATTTAATATCGAGACCCCTTTGTGCCTTGGAACGCACGTTAAGCCGTTAGTCTCGACTGTCATTCGTAGATCTTTGACAGTCGTTATATTTTGTCAGAAGCAAGAAAATCTGGCAACCAGTCTTACCAAGGTGAATCGTGTTACCCAGCAACTCGGTTGTAGAGGTTCGGTAGGCAGTCGCTAGATATAAATCACTGGTATTCAGCTGCACGCGGTTAGATTAAAAGCCAACTTCAACATGGTTGGGAAAGGGTTAAGCAGATAATAAGTTATGCACAGAATAAGTTCGTTGCAATCTTTGCTTCACTAGATTACTGTAAACGTCGCTTTCACAAGAAGATATTTTTTCTTTTTACCTTCGTAAAACATTTGTGATGGTCTAACATTTTCTTGTCTTACAGATTCTACAACAGTCATCGAGGGTAATGCAGTTATCTGCTGATGGTGCTGAGGTCATCTTGGCGTACGATGTTACACCGGTAACTTATTTTTACTCTACCTTACATTTGCCCATTTGCAATCACCACCCAAGAACACATCTTCCCCAACGGCCATTAGTTTTGCAGTGAATAATTATGGTACAGAAGGTAACAATTTTGTTTCTCTGTCAGATCACCTTACTAGGAATTCAATCGTTTAAAGATGCTTCAAGCATAACCCATTCCATAATTCCCGTAATTTCGTATCATACCAAGCTCTAGAACTTAAAAGACTTTTAACCCTTTGATTTTGATTTGATTACATTTGATTTAATAAAAGCGTTGCCCCACACTAGGAATTTCTCCTGTGTCGTGGGTACGTTTACAAACATATAATAAACTCACATACACAAATAGCCAGACCCGGAACAACTATCTGTGGGCCATACAAATATTTGATCCGTGCGGGAATCGACCCCGCGATACGCAGCGCAGCAGTCGATCGCTAAACCACTGCGCCAACCCTACTCCACTACTTACAGGTCTACCGACACAGTTTCGTCGGTCGCTACGCAGCCATCAACACTTTAAGTGGTCGCACGGTCCATATTACTCCTCCCAACATTGAAAGGGACACAGCTTATCTGCAAAACTTGGTGTGGAGCCCCTCAGGAACTGCCCTGGCCTTCGTCTATCTTAACAACATATACTACCAGAATGATCCGGACAGTACTCCTCGTCAGATCACGACGAATGGGCGGTTGAACGAAATCTACAACGGTATCCCAGATTGGGTTTATGAAGGTTGGTTTTTATATCTCAAGCTTGTTATTTGGAAAATACTGAGAATGAACATAACATGACAAACACACAACACATAATGACATGACAATACACACACATGACATGACACACACACACATGACGTGGACATGATAATATGTTCAATGAACATTGTATGTTTTTACGTACACTTTAATTAATCGTATTTTTTTGTAAAAAAAAAATATCGACTTATAATACAAACAAACATGTCTATGACGCATTTCACAACTATTTATTGTATTTGTGTACGTATATCAGCTGTCTGACACCCATAGTACAGGTCTGCCTAGTTTGGGGTTAGATGGCCGTGTGTGAATTAATGTCCCCACATATTATTATTATTTATCTCTAAATACTGCTAAGATTGTATCAAAATCTTTACAGAGGAGGTGTTTGGCTCAAATAACGCCATCTGGTTCTCAAAAGACGGCTCTAAGATTGCGTTCGCAACGTTCGATGACTCCGAAGTAAGAAAGATGAATGTTCCTCACTACGGTGTACCTGGGTCTGTTGACCACCAGTACACGCAGCATACAGAGATTCGATACCCTAAGGTAAGAGTTCCATGCTTTTTGATGGAGGGTGGAATGAACATCAGTAATTCATTTTTGGAATCTTATCTCTGTCCATGTTTTAAGATATTTTTTCACAGGGAAACTTGAAGTGAAGCTCATGCTTTCGGAAACAGTTTCTTTTTATATTCGCCACCATTTCTTATTACTGAAACGTTTTGAATTAATTAATATAATTATGGCTTTGTTTGTTTACGAAGAATCACTGACTCCTAAGTCACAGGCACGTACACCTAGTTTAGGAGTCAGGGTATTCAATTTATTGTAACCTAATTATAAGCCTTATATAATGTTCTTAGGTTGATAAGTACTGAATGTGATGACTTTATGGCTTTTTGGTGAAATAAAGAATTTACTTATTTATTTTAAAACTCAAACTGAGTGAAATCCTACTAAAACCAACCAGTAAATGTATTCATTTTTGGTATTTAATGCTGATTATTTCAAATCTATTGTGATCATGATTTCTTATGTAAATTAAACTGTTATTGTTGAATAGTATTGTAACACATTCGTCACATTGAATTAGGTTGATGTAATTAATTTAATTATTGAGTGAACAATCTCTCATTTCGGTTGGCTTATTCTGACATAATTACGTAAGTTCAGCTTAAGTTCTATCTTATTTCAGGCAGGTACGCCTAATCCTACGGTTACAGTGACCTTGATCGACGTAAATACTGATGTCCGCACTGTCTACAGCAGTCCTATTATTAGCTTGTAAGTATTTTTTGAGATCTAGAACAAAAGAAAGAACGCTTCTACTTTATTTTTCGTTTAATTATTTATTTATTTATACTTCATGCACAAACGTACAAAGGCGGACTTAATGCCTTAGACATTCTCTACCAGTCAACCAAGGGTGGTGTAGAGATAACATGGCAGGTGCATTACAAAAAGTAATATTTAAAAAGTAAAAAAAAGATATGTTTATATATATACAAACTACACATACATACATATATAGGGTGACTGGTAATTAGTGTACGATACTTAACCATGTGATTGTGTTCATGATAACAAACCAATTTCCCAAAGAAAAAATGTTAAAAAATGTTTTTTGTACTGGTTCACTTTAGGTCACAAGCGTGCGCGCGCGTGAATTTCATACGGCTGTTGTGTTATTGTTATAAAAGAGAACCAGTATAAAAAACATGTTTTCTTTGGGAAAGTTATTTGTTGTCATGAACACAATCACGTGTTTAAGTATCGTACACTAATTACCAGTCACCCTATATATACACCGAAATAAATATATACATACCTACTCATAATATATATTTAATATTAATAAAAGAACAGAAGTTTAGATTTGGTTTTTATTAGAGGTTATATTTTTTATTTCTTTGATTTTTTTCTCCGTCTTAATATGGCCTTTTGCTAGATTCCGTATATAGGATGAAAATCCTTAAAAAAAATTGCACGTCACAAGATATGTACTAGTTTTCTATTTGGCACCGATACAAAGTGTACACCCCCGTCGCGCAACCAAAGAAATCAATATTTTGATGGCCAGCAAACACACTACCTACCTATACTTTATTTTTATTTTTCTACTAGAATCAACTTTATATTTTTTTATTATGACGTTCAAAAGTGCCTTTTTAATGGTCTAATTGAAATAAATGATTTGACTTTGACTTTGACTTTGACTTTTTTCATTTTACAAATTTTAGGTCCGTACTGAAGACGGTGAAATTCGTGACGGACACGTCTATTGCTCTGGTGTGGGCAAACAGAGCTCAAGATGAGTTCAGTGTACAACTGTGTACTGCAGAACTAACACCTTGCTCGGTGGTAAGTAAACAGTTAGGCAGCTAAAACGTTATATACAGGATAATTGAAAAAATACCCAAAACCAGTTAATCCTGACTTCGTATCATCACCCTGAACAACATTTGTTCTACGACTTTTCAAAATTCGAAACATTTTTTTTCCATACAAAAAATATAAACACACTTTAAATTTTGCATATTATTTTTTCTGACTCGGCCGGTGGACTGCGCGGCTAGATCAAACGGCGTTTGCTCCAGTATAGGTATGAATTCCGCCCAGATGTTCAAGGTCGTTGACCCTAGAACCTCACGCTTGTGCCTATACATTAGCCTACCTACTACCTACATCATATGGGTGCGCGCGCGCGTAGTATACGTAAATTTTACAGACTTCTAATAAACGAAAACAAATTGTTTTTGGCTACGTTATTTAGTTGAGGTCAAAGTCGTAGAACAAATGTTATTCAGGGTGATGATACGAAGTCCAGAATAAGAGGTTTTGGGTATTTTTTCAATTTCCCTGTATATTTAGATATATTTTATATCTAATCTAATCGACTTGCGTTTGGCCGCAAATCACCTGATCTTAAGTGATAATGAGGTCTAAGGTGGAACACGCTTGCCTAGAATAAACTGGTTCACTCGTGTCTTGAAGATACCCAGATTATATTTATCGGGGAACAAAGAGGCGGGCAGTGAATTCCACAGTTTGGCAGTTCGCACAATAAACATGGAGGCCAAGCGCTTGGTTTGAGACTGTGGAACTTTAACCATATAGCGGTGACACTTCGCCGTATCTCTGCTTGTCGGATGATGGAATGGGGATGGGGGACTTGAGTTGTGCAATCTCAAAGCACACTCTCTGAAAGGTAGCCTATAAAATACCGATAGGCTGGCGGCAACGGTGCGGCGATGTGAAGTGAAGGTTTAAATGTTCTATCTCTAGATTTATAAGGTAAGTACTGATATAAATGCTGATTAAAGGTGAAAACTAACTACCACTTGAGATACAATCACATCAAGAACTACATACTGTCACGCTGATAAAATTAATATTTTATAAAAAAAAAACCGTAATCAACTGGGTACTACCCACGGAACAGATAAATAGAGTCTTTTTATATAGTCTATCTACTCTATTTATCTGTTCCGTGGTATTACCTACCAACTCGTACTTGATTTAAGAAATCAAAAATGATTGAATTTTAATGTATTTTTAATAAAGTATTTACTTAAATTAGTGCAGTCCGTTGTGTTACTAAAGACTGAATTCGCATGTATTATTTCCAGGTTGTCAATTACGCCGCGTATGGAAGGGTCGAATGGTACGACAAAATTCCCTTGTTCTTTAATGATGCAGGCACTGCTTTCATCACTATTGTACCACAGGTAAGTGGTTAAAAGAAACGTTTTGCTTTTTTTTTACAAACGTTAACAGTATCCAGTGATTTATTGAAAAGCGGCTATTCGAGGAAATACAAACTAATAAAATTACTAGGAACTTACAGCACCATCTATCGGCGGTCCAGACGCATTAAAATACAATTTTCATTCATTGCAAATTCGTGCATTGAACAGTAGATGTCGTTGTATCATATTTTCATCGCACGAATAAAAATAATAATAATTTTTATTTATTCAGACTACAAAAAGAGGTCCACTGTGTTAGTAACAATATTACTTAGCCTATGTTAGTACTGAATAGCCTACCCATTTTTCGTTCACGTATTTTAAATTTATTTAACAGGTTAAACTTACTTACTAGTAAAATAAAACAGTAAAAACAAAAAAGACCAGGTACAACGTTGACCAAAAAATTAACTATAAAGTATCTTTCTTTTTATTGTAAGGTAAAGTTAGAATAAGCCGTATGGTGCCGAACGCGAGTACCTATAACCACCCCATTACTACCATTGGATGTCGTAGAAGACGACAGAGGGATATTGACCAGAGGATGGGCAGCAGCATCCTTCTGAGTACCATAACACCTACTGCGATCGGCAACATGCATCGGCCAAGCATGGCGATTACGGTTGAATGAACCCTTCTTGGGGGAGACAGCTGTGGGCATCCAAAGGTTGACGTGCTGATGATGAAAGTTAAATTATCTTTTTACATTTTATCCAGTCTGCTTTCATGTGCCTTTGTGTTACCGATACTACATTCTATAAAGTTTAATGGCAATAAACTTGACGTTACAGTTGTGTACCGAAACAGAATAAATTAACTTCTATTCAACTAAAAACGTCAGCAGTCTACGAGTGCAAGGCAAACAATCGCATTGATATAAATTTAAGCATAACGCTTCTAATTTCAAACTCCTTCTAGTATAAATTCAGGGTGTTTAGAAGAAACATTTAGGCAAATGCTTTCGACTAGGTTACATTACGCCTAAGTACAACTTTTGCGATGATTTACAATATACATAAACAATTTCAGGAAGTAAACGGAGTTCTGTACAAACAAATAATTCAAGCGTCACAACCTTCTTCTGGCAATAGCGCATGGTCCCCAAGGAATCGTGTCGACACAGCACACACAGTGCTTGAGATTTTGTCCTGGAACTCCGATGACGTCATGTTAGTACAATATTCCAATAATTTATAAATAACACATTAAGGCGACGATATACGACTTTTACAGATTTTAAACTGACAATCACGTCAAAATGTGCAGTGTAAATGATTTGAAAAAAATATATGTTAAACTAGAACATTCTCTTAATCACTTAGTAAGTGAATATTTTTAATTATATTCATATTATATAGTTTAATTAATACGTGAAGTTGTGTCTGACGCGGACAAAACATTGACAATCACACAAAATCTACCAAGTATAATTAAACGAAACTTACACCATCTTACAGACAATTTTATTATCTATCTTTTAGTATACGCTTTTTTTTTAATTTTGAAAGAATACTACTTTTATTTAATTTTTTCGACTAAACTTTGAGAGTTTTGGACGCAAAACTGATTAGATAGTATTCCTTAAAAATTAAAAAAATGGCGTATACTAAAAGATAGATAATAAAATTGTCTGTAAGATAGTGTAAGTTTCGGATAATTATATCTGGTAGATTTTGTGTGATTGTTAATGTTTTGTCCGCGTCAGACACAACTTCACGAGTTAATTAAACTATTTAATATGAACTTAATCAAAAATATTTACTTTCTATATGATTAAGAGAATGTTCTAGTTTAACATATATTTTTTTCAAATCATTTACACTGCACATTTTGACGTGATTGTCAGTTTAAAATCTGTAAATGTCGTATATCGTCGCCGTCAGACAAAAGAATCATGGCAGGCGGATTTGTACAAAAAAATAAAGATGTTCAGAGAAGTTGAAATTCGAATTCTTATACTCTTGGATACCTAAAGAGCATCTTCAGGCATTTACAATATTTTTAAAATCACGTTATAAAAATTGATGTTAAAAGTGAACAGTTTAACGAAAAGTTCATTATTTCAGAACGAAACGGCAGCTGATAGTAACAGTGACACTGACAGCCGTTTTATGGGATAAAATGAGCAACGAGATGAAACGAAAAACTGTTATTATCATTTCAAAATATTTTAATTATGCGGGGTTTAAAAATATAGTATGTATATCATCAATCTACTACTGGTAATGTAGGTATTTTCCACATTTGAAAATACTTTAAACCCTCTAAATGTTTTGTTTTTTTTTTCAAACAAATTAATGTATGGATCTCGCCATGATTCTTTACAAGTTTATTCAAATTATTATAAACAATGATATTCCCTAATTGTCATGATTACTATTATAAAGTGATAGTGGTAGTCATAATTTGATCAAGATACAACTGAGAAATATAATCCATACAAATTTGGTGAAATGTGGGAAGGACCTAGGTTAGGTACTATTTAATTCGCGAGGTCGTCTGTATCCGCGATAACCGACATTTACGCGGACATAGACGCGAGAAAAAGCTAGTCATTAATATATACTACAAAGAGTCCAACATATTTACATGCACTAAACATCCCAGCAGGTTAATAATTATTCGTGCGAATGAACAATTTATTATTTGTTAAATATTGGTATTGACACCGCCTAAAAAAATTAAATAAATAAAAAATTTGGACTCCAAACAGTCCGGGTATTTGAAGAAAACCCAAGTTTATATCAAATTAAATCCATACTATCCATACTAATATTATAAATGCGAAAGTAACTCTGTCACTTAGGCATTCACGATAAAACGGTTGAACCGATTTTGATGAAAATTGGTATGAAGATAGCTTGATCCCTGAGGAAGGACATAGACTACTTTGTAATCGGCAACATCGTCTGTATCCGCGAAAACCGACATTCACGCGGGTGAAGTGGCGGGTAAAAGCTAGTTTCTAATAAAATAAATCTTTTTCATAATTTCTGTATTTCAGCTGGTACAAGGCAACTGGAGTAGAAGACGCAGCGGAGCAACACATCTACACAGTGAACTCTGAAGGAGTGGTTTCATGCTTTACTTGCAACATTCGTCGGGCAGACGGAGGAGAGTGCCTGTACAACGATGGTACCCTCAGCAATAATGGTGATAGAATCACCATCAACTGTGCTGGACCTGGTGTGCCCCAAGTCCTCATTTTCGCTACTGTAAGTAGGTGTTAATATTCTGCTTTCGAAGTCAACATTGTTGGTTATACATAGACGGATCCAAAGGAGTTACTGCCAGTAGGAACGTCATGTTATCTATATCCAGTAATATTTGCGCCATTCGTTGTAAGTGTCTCTACAATGAAGCTATCTTAAACAATCCTACAGAATCACTATCTTGCTTTGAAGTCTATATTTAGTCTATTACTAATTTTCTAAGAAATCTATGAAAAAAATGAGCTCTAAACTTGCGTAATAAGAACGCAAGATTGTAGCAGTGGAGACAGAAGTAAGCTAAATAATATAAATAATGATAATACCTGCCTATTAATGGCCCACTGCTGGGCAATGGCCTCTTCTCATACAGAGAAGATACGAGTATTGATCACCATGCTTGCTCAAGGCGGATTGGCGGTTTCAGACTTATATTAAAGAGAAAGAAAGAAAGAAAAGAAAGAAAGAAAAATTATTTGTTTATATACACAGATAAACACAAACATAAAAAATGGGTTATGTAAAACAATACAACATAAAAAAAAGACTTATGAAACCTGTACGAGACCAAAAAGGCTTCTGTCTCAGCACAATGCTACGACATGAAATGTCGCAGCGCTGGTATTCTGACAGGGCCTTGCAGAGATGCCACGGGCGGCCCCAGTCATATTAATTATGTAATCCTTCATCGATGGCAGTGATAAACTTACAAAAAAGAAAGAACATATTAATTGAAACAGTCGTATTGGAACTTGCTCGGTATCGAACCCAAACCGACATAAACCTAAAACGCAGTCATAAAATAAAAGAGAACTCTTAAATCTCTCATATTTAATATTTTTTTTATATGTACCTGCCATGTTATCTCTTCATTACCTGGTAGAGAATGCTTAAGGCATTAAGTCCGCCTTTGTACCTTTGTGCATGAAGTATAAATAAATAAATAAATGATAATCTTTTCGTGATTCTCATTGATTCCAGGACGGTACTCTGGTTCGTGTATGGGACGACAGCGCGGAGCTATCCGCCTTAACAGACGATCGTAGCCTGCCGACCAAGTTCCGCCTCAGCTTGCCCGTTAGCGCAGAACTGCCGGGCGGTGCAGATGTACTTATACAGGCGCCGCCGAACTATGCCAGTTTGAATAATGTGCCCCTGCTTGTCTATGTGTGAGTATCTAAGAATGTTCTTAACTGCATTTAAATGAAGAAGGCAAAATGAAAGGCGGTTTTCTAGCGTTCGCTATCAAGGTGCGGGTAGTTAGTAAAAACCGAACGTTTAAGAGATTTTAATTAAAGATTTTGAAAGTACATATCACTAATTTACTCCCAACAAAACTGTTATGCTGCCGCTGTACGCGATACTGGATTTTTTACATCCTTAACTTGTAGCGAGAAAGCCAAGAAGTAGATTCTTAATCTCTTAAAAAAACACAATAATTTTCAAAACTGTTTCATGTAGAACTTACCCCGATTTATGAATCATTCCTCCTTTTGTGAGACGAGGGTTGCATTTGAGACGAAGTTTGACAGTTTTAGTTTTAACTAATCTAATGTAATTAGACAATTGGCATCTCTTATTAGTGTCAGGCAGCTGAAGAATAGGACGACGACAGATAAGAACTAAGTTAGAGATGTAAAATTTCACGTTTAAATTTATCGTGTTTTTAACCAATACTATTAAATTCTTCAAAAATCAATACAATATTATTAATATCTGTTTCTTTCTTGCTTTATTGGAGAGAAAGAGATAGAAATATCTTAAAATAAGTTTAGCTTGCGCACAAAAGAATTGGCAACATGGGCGGTTTTATATTGAAAAAAAAATAATTAAAAATAATTGTAGTAGAGTTAAAATACATTCAACGCGAAATTGTTAGTCTAACTCACGTTCATTTTCCAGGTACGGTGGACCCGATACAGCCTTAGTAACGGAGCGATGGTCCCTGGACTGGGGCAGTTCCCTTGTCAGTCGTTATGGCATTGCCATCGCGCACATTGATGGTCGAGGCTCAGGGCGTAGAGATGCCACTAACATGTTCGCTTTGAGCGGGAAGCTCGGAACTGTTGAGGTTGAAGACCAGATCACTGTTACCAAGTAAGTAGGAATGGAAAAGATTTAAATATAATCTGGGTATTTTCTAAGCATGAGTTAACCGGTTTATCCTAGGCAAGTGTGCTCCTCATTATCACAAGATCTACCTACTAAAAATAAACTGCAGCACTCAGATAATTTTCAGGAAAATCTTACCTTTCGTTGATCCATATCTTACATACTGTAAAACAGTAATACTGCTACAGAAATGGTTTTCGTATTTGTACCCTTGCTGAGTACTGGGCGCCAAATCTTAGAAAATAAATCGTATAGGTATACGCGCTACGGCGTAGCGGCGTCGTAGTCGCATTGGAGCAGCGTCGTAGGCGTTACATCCCAACAATCGTTTGAAGTAGTATTTACTGCTAAAACTTGGTGAAGATAAAATATAACTATAAAAACCACAGAATAACTGCCTGTATAGAGTGTATATATCTTAGATAATATTTGCCATCGATATGCTAGGAAGAAGAAAGCCTTTCCATACCTAATAATTTTTATTTATCACTAGCACTTTGCCCGCGACTTTGCCCGTGTGAATTTCCTTAAGGATTCCAAATTTTTTGGTAATGCAATATAGCCTATAGTACTCAGGGATAAAGTAGCTTAATCATCATCAGCCGAAGGACGTTCCCTGTTGAACATAGGCCTCTCCCATAGAACGGCACAACCAGCAGCAACCTGCCGCTTGCATCCACCGGTTGCCCGCGACCTTGACGATGTCGTCGGTCCATCCGGTGGCAGTCTACCAACGCTGCGTGTTCCGATTCGTGGTCGCCACTTTAGAACCTTTCTTCCCCATCGGTTGTCGGTTCTTCGAGCGATGTGGCCTGCCCATTGCGAAGCTTAAAATTCCTATAGATGAAAGAATTTTTGTAATTTTTTACAAACCAATTTTTAAGTTGCATATATGTCCACATATTTCTTTATACTTCCAGATACCTACAAGACAACCTATCCTGGATAGATCCCCAGCGAACGTGTATCTGGGGCTGGTCGTACGGCGGGTACGCGGCCACTAAGGCGCTCGCTGAAGGCGGTGACGTCTTCAAGTGTGCTGCCGCCGTCGCACCTGTCACCGATTGGAGATTTTATGGTATACTTCACCTGTGATATCGCACACGCGAATGAATTTTGCGCGGAATCCTAATTATTTTTTTAAAGTGATAGTAGCCTATGATACTCCTTATATCATCAGCTAACTGCCAGTGAAAGTCTCGTTAAGATCGGACCAACCGCTTCGGAGAATAGCCAGATGAGAAAAAAGCTTTTTTGTTGATAAAAATATTCATAATTATGCACAATTTTATTTATTCGCATGCAGTATGTACCTATATATTATATCCTTCTTTATCTTTCATGCTGGCTACAACCCTTAAAAAACTTATAACTCAATGGAAATATTGGTGGAGCCGTCGGTTGAATAATCTCCTTTTGTATAACCACACTAGAATGGAAATACCGTGAAAATAAGATCAGATTCTTCAACGATAAAGTGATCAGTTTTTGGAAAGAAAATTTATATTGTCAAACGTTTTTCTTGTTATTTCCAGATACAATCTATACTGAACGCTACTTGGGTCTGCCTGCAGAAAACGAGGAAGCTTACAGACTGGCATCACTAAACACAGATCAAGTGGTAAATTTAATTTTAAAGGCTTTGTATTGTTTAATGTTTGCTAATACGCACGTTGACGGTTTCCACTTTATAATGCGTAAGAAAGTGGCCTGACGCTTAGAATAATTGCGTGGTACCACCAACAGCAAAAATGATTTAAAAAAATCGGGATGTGTCTGTATTGTTGATAGGTTTGGACGAGAGCTGACTTAAACGAGAATTAAAACTTAATCGAGCTTAGAACTTTTTTTGTTTGAGCTGAGATCTTTTGAGCATCAAAGTTAAAAGTTATACTAAGTGTAAATCTCGATACGCAGCAAAATGTCCTCGAAATGGCGGTGCTTCCTCCTCCACCGCGGACGATGCGTCACAGTCCTCACTTGGCGTAATAATTTTTTTGATTTTTAAGCTATCCAATGCTGTAATTGAATTTAGAATGTATAATTATGATAGATATGAAGCTGCAACACCAAATTTTATCCCCCGATTTTGTTATACTAATGTAGATATTGTTACGGGGAAAATACAAAAAACATGTAGTGTGAACGCTGACTGAAACTATTATGAAAATCTATGTCAGTAAAAGGTACTTAGCTTTTACTAATATAGGTTTTCAGTTGTTCGAAATATTTTTTTTATTAATTTTATTATTTGTTCCAAGTACGTTATTTTTGCAAAGACAAAAGAAAATCGACTGTTGTCTTCCATGTTGATTCCACTTTTGTGATATCAGATATTGTTAAACCAAATATCTACAAATAATGTTGCAAAGGACATCGTATTCATGCATTATAATTATGATTCCTGTACTTAAACATTAAATTTTCCATGTAAGACCAATAAAATGTGCCTTTTATTGGTCTAATGAAGGAAAACCTATAACTATTGAACTAAAAAACAAACTCATACAAAAAGGCATAAAAAAATTCCCCCACATCGCCCATCAACTGGAAATGTGCCCAAGACACTGGTGGCATTGCCACGTTGGGTGGCAATGCTTGACCTCTGTCCGAGGTAAAAACCAGCTCTTGGATCACGGAAAGTGTCAACCAACCTTTTGGAAACTTTCTTAAAAAGTAGATGAGCACTCGGACCCCACGACCCGAGGGTTTCAACCCCAAACGGCTCGAAAACAAAGTTACCGCTTGATACTATACTTTCGCTATATTATGGTCTAATTGAAATAAATAATTTGACTTTGACTTTACTGAACAATGGAAGAGTGGTCTTTGAATGACTTTTTTTTCGCTTTCAGGTGGAGGCACTTCGTGACAAGCGCTACTTCTTGATCCATGGCACCGAAGATGACAATGTGCATTACCAGCACGCCATGATACTTTCGCGGATACTGCAAAGGCAAAATGTACATTTTACGCAGATGGTAAGTTTATAAATATTTTTCCTAAAAATATTTTTTGACTGTGCCTAGGTTCTTCCTTGAAATTAGCTTAAATATTAAAATTGGACAAAAAAATAAACGGTAGTCAAATGATAGCAACACTTAAACAGTAAATTTCCAGATTTTTCTGAAAAGCATAATATGCAGGACAACTAAGTTCGGCGTGAGGATTATTGTAGCCTTGAGTCGAGCGTGATCACCAGGACAACAGTTTTATCGACGAATTCCAGTTTCTCTTTATGTAATTCAATACTATGTCACAAAATAAACACTTGTAACTGGCCTTATTAATGTTATTTTCAGACTAACTATTGTACATGATTTGCTGTAAGTTTTCCAAAAAATACTAAAATAAATAAATAAAATGGTGGCTGACATTGAGAGTGAAAGCCTTGCTGAAATTGTATATAAAACTAGCACTTTTCCCGCGACTTCGTTCGCGTGATTTTTTTTACGGATCCCTAATTAAAGGGTAAAATTTAAATGCTCACCAAAATCATTTTTTAAACCCTAACGCTAATACCAAGTAAAGTAATTAAGTATCTTAACTTCAAATAAAATAAACCCACTCTATACCGGGGTGCCCAAAGAATAACATTTTAAGTTCCAAAATAAATATACACTCATCAGAATAATTGTAGGTACGTGTTTTTGATTTGGGTTGATTGTGCCCCAGGATGGAAGACATCCCAGGTTAGAACTGTGACGCCAGAACCAAATCGTTTTTTACAGTCAAACTCATAATAGTGCCAATTCTGTTGTGCACGAACTAAATTAATTGTAAGCTATTTATATCTCTTTCTCTCCAATAAAACAAGAAAGAGACATATCAATAAGAATAATAAGATCTAAAATGTCTTTTTTTTTTTCTATAATTTTAAGGGACTTTTCCGCGTAGCGTATGACAGTCTCATCGTAACCTAAACTTACATCTAAAATGTTCATACAATTATAGTTGTAATTTCGGAACGTTTTGATTAAAAACACTGCGAAGTTCAAGGGAAAAACTAATTTGACATCTCTAACTTAGTCCTTGTCTGTCGCCGTCCTTTTCTTCAGCTGCCTGGTAATAAGAGATGCCAAATGCCTAATTTTTATTTAGTTTGTGAACAAGGGAATCGGCGCCAATGTCAACAAAACTGACTAAATTGAAAGTCGTGAAATAAAATATTGGTAACATCTATTTAGTGATAATATAAAATATTTGATCTGAAATTAACTTAGCCTGCACTCAGTGATAACGTAGCTTCCAATCGGTGAAAGAATTTTCAGGATTCAGCTTCATTATATTATATATAAAAAATCAGTGTTGGTATGTATTATGATTATAACATCATATACTAATTGGGGTGTCTGAGGGTGTGCGTTAATTACGTTACATGTTGTATAATAGATAATGACGTAGATACGTGCACCACTAAACCGATTGAAGAATCGTAACTGAGAAGAGACGCCATGCTCATCAGTGGATGGATACAACAGACCGAAATGATGATAATGAATATAAAATATCTGACCATATTATACTTTTGAAACTAAATGGCCCTCCAAAGACTGTGAAATTGTCAAATCTCGGTTGACATTTCTATAGCCCGTAAAACCTTTTCTGAGAAAACACGTTAAAAGCTACTCGAAGGAAAGAAAACCGAAGCGCAATCTCTTACCATGGACGATGGGCATAGATATTGAAAAGTATAGAATCATGAGTACTGACGATTTTAGATCACACAGGATAAAAATGTTTTCATTGTTCGTTAAAATAAAAAATGTGGTCAAGTGCAATCTATACAACATTTGGTACTATATTATAACCTTTTTTTAATATTGAGCAAAAAGAACGGCAAAAATCACGTTTGTTGTATGGGGGCTCTCCTTAAATATTTATTTTATTCTGTTTTTTTTAGTATTTGTTATTATAGCGGTAACAACAAATACAACTTCTAGTTCTAGTCTAGCTATCATGGTTCATGAGATACAGCCTGGTGACAGACAGCCAGACGTACAGTGGAGTCTTAGTAATAGGAAACCCTTTGTGTACGGAACCCTTAGAAGCAGCAGTTTCATACAGTGTAAAAGCCACAAGATTAAGATGAGAGAAGAGAAGTTACATGTGATGAATCCTTGGGAACAAGAGTCAATATTACTTGCAACATGTATAATACATACATAGCGCTTGAAATCAAACGTTTCCTAAAAACTCGGATGTTTATTTACGAGTCGCTATAACACGTAGATACATAATAGCCCACCCATTAAACCCTTACCTTGTAGGTAACATTTAAAAGAAAGTACAAACCCAAAGCAATTCTAAAGTTATCCCACTCAACATGGAGAAATAATGTGCGAGGAAATATCCGCTCGTTTATATAAATAATGGGCTCTAGAACAGTTGCTTGCTCAGCAGAGCGCCCTTGGGATCGCCGCTTTAGCTTGATATACTGCAGGTATTGAGAAGGTAGCCCGAAAGGTGTTACTGAAGTATTTGTATCTTTCATTTGAGTCAGTTTTTGTGTACGAGATTTAGTATGTAATTAAACTTTTAGGCACAAGGTAAAGAAACTCTGCGAGTGCGGAGAATGTGCCTAATCGCGCTCGATCGCGCCCTAGTTACCTCGCTTTCAGCCTGGACAAAGATTGAGGCTTTTCCCGATATTGTACTCACACTACATATTTTACCAACTTTCAACGTTTTCAAAATGTCGAGTTATCTTATACCAAAAGGCCAGTTCTACTAGTTAAAAACGTTCATAATCAAGTCACAATTTCATCTTAGCGACAATCAATGTCAAAATCTTGTCAAAAATGTTGATAAATAAGCGCATTTTTGATAGAAAGAGACAGATAAATACGTACGTTCTTAAAAGTTGATAGAGTTTCCACCCTTTGTTCTTAATTTGAAATTATTCTAAAGGGTCTGTAAGACCTACAATTGACTGCTGCAGCGGCATGCCGAATTCCGGCTTACCATATTGTCTCGATTCTATTGCGGTCCGTCGCATCTACCGTCGTCGTCGCCAATTACAAACATTTCTTTTCCATTATATTGATGGCTATATGCGACAGCAATTATGAATTTATAACAATAGGCGACGGTTGGCGGCTGGCTGCAAGTTAGTGCGGTGATATTATGCAGTTACATATTATAAAAATTGAAATGCAGCTTAAGTTTCATCTTGTCTAGCTACTCCCTTTTTTTTTTGTTCCGGTGTGGAAAACCCTCATTTACCCCTCCGCCCGCCCTACCCCTCCGCCCAGGGGCGGGCGGAGGGGTCTGTCAGACTCTTACCGACTAAAAACCACCCCGGTGTCCCATCTCACACCTGCGTCGGGGATCGCGGGAACTGGAGATACTTCCGCAACCCCCGACTCCGCAACTCCCTACCATAAGTTACAATAAAAACTTTTTCTGTTTCCAGAGCTACACAGATGAAGCCCATGGTCTAGCAGGGGTGCAACCACATCTTTACCACGCGCTAGAGAAGTTCCTAAAAGAGAACCTGCTCTAATGCTTTATTGAAATATTATCATCTGGCTCAGTCAAACCAATTAAGAAAACAAAATAATTATTTAATAGTTCGCTTTAGGTATACAGTTTCGATGAGTCGTGAATTTTATTGATTTCGTTTGTAAATATTTGAATTACACCTACTGTATGCACAAGAAATGTAATAAAATAAATATGTTTCCTAAAATATGATGTTTTGTTTGGAACAATTTCTTGTTCGAATTTTATTAAAACAAACAGAAAATAATACAAACTGGAAAACCTCTTTCGAAATATGAATAACAGAGTGCAAAGTTCTCCATCCTCCATTGAAAGGGGAGGATCCTCCGACGAGACAGGTGTTGTGTCTGGTGGGCTACAGCCCGACGATTGTTATTGGAATTTTGTATAAATGGTAATGTCGCGGAGAACTCTGCTTGCACGATCTAGGAAACGTCGGTTGTAGTACGAATCATTTGCAATAGATGACGCCACCACAACTCGAAACTTTATTTCTAGATCGTTATTTTTTAGAATGTCATAATTTTGCCAAGTAAATGTAAAAATAAATCTTGGGTTTATTTTGCTACTTTACAAAAAGTACCTACTTATTAAGAGTTAAGACCCTATAGTGAGAAATACGTAAATTGAAGAAGCTTAAGATTGGCTTTTTTAAATAATTCACAAACCTAAACGAAAACCGTTTAAATAAAATGTGTGTCAGCCGCATTTCACATGCTCATGAGTTAAAAGCCTATTCCCTTATGTCAGACGCCATTACCGACTGAAATAAAAAACACTTAGGCGCCATTTTCTTTTTACGATACAGGGATGTGATTTTTAACGTATTCATCCCATTAAAGGGTGTCTTTTATATTGTTAGATAATGGGTGGTTTGTGCAGGTTTAGGTGTTTATAAAATGTAAATAAAAGAGTTATCTTAATAGGCAGGTACATTATTATTTTGCAGGTCATAATCCGTATTTTTTTTTGTGAGAATCTTTTATCAGATATGAAAAAATGCAAATTAGTTTTTGTGTCCATTAAGTAATGCAACAAAAAAAAAGTATTAAAAGCGTGGATCGCTTTTACATATCGTTTGCCAAAAAGCTTTTGTTATGCGTAAAACCGGCCCACGCTTTTAACAATAGTTTTTGCTTTTGATGCAGTACTTATGAAAGCTTGCTTTTCTGTTTTAGCTATTTTATTCATTTACAATTTTGACCGCCACAGTAACATATTTATCAAACCAAAATGTGCCTAGTACGACACGGTTACGATTACAGAGAGCAACGCGGAACTCTGGCCGCACGCGCCCTCGCGTGCGGCCAGAGTTCCGCGTTGCTTTATGCGACTACATGACAGAGTTCTATACGTAATACCATAGCGTATGTAACTTGCTAATAGCTTTGCGCCGAAAGCAAGTTTTTGCTTTTTTGACACGGAGGTAAAAAAACAAAAGCACTGTGGCACTCGGGGACTGCCGCTGTAAAGCTATTGCATAGCATTTTATATATATTATTATATATACATAGGTACACCTACCCTCCCTACCCCTCCCCCCCACCTACAACCCCCTATCACCTACCCCCCCGCCCCCCCGTACCCTATATATATTAAATATATTATAATTATATATTATATACCATATACATACACGTTAAGCAAACGCTCGGCCGAACTACAAGGTAGGCGGAGTGGGGGGTGTCAGGTTTTATTGTCGTTACGGAATTTCTCGATTCGGTCGCCGCGCTCAAAGCCCGCGATAAAAGCTATGCAATTGCTTAAAAATAAAGAAATGTTTTTATCAAATAGGCAAGTCTACTAACATAACACTAAATAGATCTTCCAGTTAAATGGAACCATGTTGTTTACGCTAAGAAGTATAAGTACATTAGGATTCGTTAGGAAGGAATAAATCGTTTAGTACATTTGGAGTCTTGGCAGCGAGCCATTCTTTTTTATTCAGAAAACGGCGCAAATAATTGAGCAATGATAGTTTTCTTTTACATTTCTACTATGTTACTGTGTTTTGTACGAAATTACACACAATAATTCTAAATGGAACAACTAGATTTAATTATTTTTCTTATAATTGAGTTTAAAAATATATTTTAATGGGCAGAAGGACCACCTATCTAAATATCTAACTACCTAACCAAACAAAACAAAACGAAACTACCTTTTAGATAATATAGTTAAGATAAGTATAGCTAAGATATTTTCTAGTTGTTTGTGCATGTGAGTTTACATATTTATAAACATAGATACCCAAATCCTAGTATGGGGAAACGTTTTTTTAAAACGAAAAGGAAAAGAAAATATATTGATAGAATAGAATACGTCCTCATCTGCCTAGCCAGTCTAACCATATGCAGCTGAATACCAATGCTTTACACTGAGAGACTGCAGGCTGACTCCTACAATCCAGTTACTGGGTAACACGATACCTCTTGGTAAGACTGGTTGTCAGAGTTATTGGCTTCTGCCTACCCAAAACGACGGCACACCCGCGACACTCCATAGAAATAAAACGATATAATTGCCTACACTACTACTAAAATAACAGACTGTACAGATACGTGCGTGTGTGCGTGTCTCGCTCGAACAAAAACGCAGTTCCCAGAACAGTTGTTTGACGCGGGGAGAGGTGAGGAACGGTTTCAGTGGGAGGCGGAGCGTGTCGCTACTGTACGGTAGTACTAACATTTATACTGTGACGACGATCACAAATCTACTGGCAAGAGCTTCCCAAGGCACGGAATATATCTTTATTCAAGAAGATATCCATGATCCAAAATACCCGGAAACGTCAAAATTCTGATAAATACTTTTATTTTCTGACACAAATTGCAGTATTCCTGATTCACATTCAAACAAGACATGCAATGCATTATTTATTCAAACTAATTACTATTCAGTTTCTGATTGGCTGCTCATGAATTATTTATTCATAATAAGTTAAAATCCGGTTGAGGATTTTACACTGCATTTGTGTGCAGATAGACTTCACTATTTCATCCGGTGCATAAACTTTTTAACAAGAATTCTAAAATAAGAAAAGATAAATATGGATTCAGTTGGTACTACTACATTTAAAGGTAGATACAGATCGAATCTGTCAGTTTCAAGTCTAGATTCGTAAATAATTGTACGTATATACATAAAAATAAGCTTCTTATACTCCCACTTCCCAATCATGTTTTCTATGTGTGAAGTAGTGGGCCATTCTTAGGGCTCTTTGACGGCTGCCGTTGACGCGTGTCGACGTCTGCAGTAACCTCCGCCGATGGCAACATGCCGCTCGTGTGTAAGAGCTCTTAGCCGCGCCCAGAGCAGTACGCGAAAGGCGATTTATTTGAATTTTAGTAATACAGATATAGAAAATTGATAATTCTGCGTGCGAGATATAACATGTCGCACGCAATTTTAACTTCTACGCGATTTTCCAAGTTATTGCTGTAGTACTTTAGTGTATTATCAATTAATTAATGAAAATTGCTTAAGCTTTCTAACCGCAAACTGACTTTTATAATATAATTATTTTCTTGGGCCTTCGTCCGGGGTCGGTTATCGCAGATGGAGACGAACTCGCGGATTAAAAAGTAGCCTATGTCCTCTTTCAAGGTTCGAGCAACCTTCATACCAAATTTCATATAAAACGGTCCAGGCGTTTCGTCATAAAAAGGTAACAGACAGAGGTACTTTCACATTTTTAATATTAGTATGACATTTAGAAGACGTGCCAAAGCCCAAGAGGACCATTGCTAAACCGTCTTGTCAACCGTCGTGGCGGAATGTCAAGTATTTATTCAAATTTAGAACATAGTTTTATCTCATAAAAATTTAAAACAATAAAATAAGGTTAGATATGGCTAAACCAGCCAGTCTCTACAGTACTTATATCTTATTTTGTACACTATAATCATTCACCGCTCAAAGAGATTTGATCAACATTTATTCCGTGGAGACTGGACTTAGAAAAATAATATTAGTTTGTATCCCATCGGAGCAAGCTGAACGGTCAGAAAAAATTGGCCATATTCTATTTTGTAGATTTAAATTCTTCGTGAATTATGAAATTTCGTTTCATATTCAATGACTTCTCATCATAATGGAAAAATAATAAGTAGATAATAAAAAAAAGTCAAATCATTTTTACACCATTATAAGGCACTTTTGAACGTCAAATGGGAAAAAATTGATTCTAGTTGCCCATTCCAAAAGGTAGTTTTGAATGAAAAAGAATGGGCATGAAACTCCATACTCTTTTAAAAATGATGTTACCAATATTTGAATTTACACGAATTATATAATATACGTGAATACGATGTACCTTATATAAAAAACACTATATTAAAGTATGTACAAAGTATCACATGACAGATTAAGGAATGACAGTTAAGTTATGTACATCGACACATAGTGATCACATATTTACAAATGTTGAATCAGTTGACGACCACCCCTTATATTTCAGCAAACAATGAATCAGTGTGTAATACTTTGTTGTCGCAATAAAGATGATGGCCCAGTGCTTAAGTAGCCCGCCCACACTCTCCTACATGTGAATTTTTCAATGAATCTGTACTTTCTAAGTTTATCTTGGACTTCATTGACATCGGTGAACGAAAAACATCGCGGGCTTAGCTTATGCAAGAAGGTAACAAAAGACTACGTTAAAAATCACAACCCTTTCTTCATGGTGTAAATGTTAGTTAGCTTAAGGCTGCGCCGAGCAAAATAATTCAAAACAGTTGTCACTGTTAAAGTGATATAATCAAATACTTTCACCATAATTACCATAAAAATATGTAATGAATACCACAATGAATGTGTTAACCGATTACAGTTGGCAAAAAATAAGAATACTGTTTAATTTAATAAACAAAAATACGTAAAGTTACACAAAAATCTTTAAAAAAAATCTCTCTCAAACTTGAGTCATATTAATCTATAATGTTCATGAAACAATTTTATTTGTAGTTTTTACATTTTCGAAATGTCACTTAGTTATTTTATTATTAATTTTTTATTTATTTATTATTATTAGTTTTAATTGACGCGCTGTTTTGAGTCATCCTCAACGTATCTATGTATGATTCAAAACAGCGCGTGTACAACTTTACGTATTTTTGTTTATTAAATTAATATATACATTGGTGACCCCGACGTGATTGGAACAGCTGCATTGGTGATCAACTACCACGTTACTCAATCCTGCAAGATACCGTTGGAATCGAAGAGCGAGAGTGACGTTTGTTTACATCGGTTTTTGACGAAAAAGTTCGTGGTTGGTACAACACATAAGCGGTGAGCGATTTTGTTTTTATTTTACCATGGCTGAGCCGGACCCCTTTGTTGATTGTAAGGATGCCCCTGCTACCTCAGGTGAGGTAGCGGCAGCTGGAATGCCATTGCGCTGTCCACCATTCTACCCCGAGGAACCGGAGGTGTGGTTCGCGCAGCTTGAAGGCCAGTTCATTTTGTCGCGAATAACCAGCGATACGACAAAATTTTATTTTGCAGCGGCTCAGCTCGATGCTAAATACGCTATTCAAGTCAGAGACATCCTCACCAATCCACCCGAGGCGAACAAATATGAGAAATTGAAAGCAGAACTCATAAGTCGGTTGTCAGCGTCTCAAGAAAAGCGCATACAACAGCTTTTACTACATGAGGAGTTAGGTGACCGCAAGCCTTCGCAATTCTTGAGGCACTTGCAAAATTTAGCAGGGCCATCGGGTGCTGCAGAGTTTGTCAAAAGCATATGGACTAACCGGTTGCCACAAGACATCCAAACAGTAATCGCTTCTCAAATTGCAGATTTACAGGTGGAAAAATTAGCGGAGATAGCGGACAGGGTGTATGAAATCGCCCCGATGACACCACAGGTAGCAAGCGCATCCGCTGCTACCACCGCCGATTCATCGGACCTGGCGAAGCAGGTGTGCGAGCTTCAGAGACAGGTAGCGTTGCTCACTACACGCTTAAACAACCGAGGCCGACAACGCTCACGCTCAAGACCGCGTGACAACCATCGGAGGTATGTTCGTTCGAAATCCAGACCACAGCAACCACCTCAAAATCACCCACACTGTTTTTATCACTACACATATGGAGACAAGGCACAAAAATGCAAACAACCATGCACATTCAAGTCGGAAAACACGATGGGTGGTAGCAAGTAGCGGCTAACGACTGCCCTTCTTCATCAGGCCGTTTGTTTATTACAGACCGAACGACAAAGATGCAGTTTCTGGTGGACACTGGATCAGACCTATGTGTTTTTCCCCGGTCTGCTGTCAAGACGCCCTGCAAACAATCTAAGTACGATCTAGTAGCCGCAAACAACACAGTCATTAACACTTACGGCCCTCTACAATTACAATTAAACTTAGGACTCAGACGGAACTACAGCTGGAACTTCACAATCGCGGATGTTTCTAAAGCCATTATTGGGGTAGACTTTCTCAGTTTTTATAATCTGTTGGTAGATTGCAGAAATCAACGCCTGATCGACCACCTCACGTCCTTATCAGTTCCTGCCGCACACTGTAACTCTGTGGACATCGCTTCCGTGAAGGCAGTGGTAGGAGACACAGATTACCATCAGATTTTACGTGAGTACCCGGAGATAACGCGACCCCCAGGTAAACAGCTACCAAGCAATCACAACACGCTGCACTACATCAGGACGACACCAGGCCCACCTGTAGCATGCAAGCCCAGACGCCTGGACCCTTCTCGATTGCAAGCTGCAAAGAAGGAGTTCGAGGAGATGCTTGCAAGCGGTGTGGCACGGCGCTCGGAGAGTCCTTGGTCAGCGCCGCTGCATCTGGTGAAGAAGAAAGACGACGGATGGAGACCATGTGGCGACTACAGGGCACTTAACTCGAGGACAATACCTGACAGGTACCCCATCCGACACATACAAGATTTCTCACACCAACTAGCAGGCTGCACCGTTTTCTCAACCATAGATCTCGTAAAAGCCTATAATCAGCTAGCAATAAACCCTGAGGACATCCCTAAAACGGCGATAACAACACCATTTGGACTGTACGAGTTTCCTTTCATGACCTTCGGTTTGAGGAACGCTGCTCAGACCTTTCAAAGGTTCATTGACGAAGTCCTACTGAGCCTAGACTTTTGCTATGGGTACGTCGATGACATTTTAGTATTTTCAGCAACTGCTGAAGAACACAAGGCACATCTACGCCTATTGTTCGATCGCCTGAAGCAGTACGGTGTCGTCATCAACACAGCAAAGTGCAACATTGGACAACCAGAGGTGACTTTTCTAGGGTACAGTGTGTCAGCCGAAGGCATAAAACCACCTCAATCCAAGGTGCAGGCGATCCAGGAATTCCCCATACCCAAAACTGTGAAGGAGCTGCGAAGATTCTTGGGCATGATAAATTTATATCGCCGATTTGTCCCAAGCGCAGCCCAAATTCAAGCACCTTTAAACGCAGTCTTAGCTGGTCCAAAGGTAAAAGGTTCGCATCCCGTGCAAATGACTCCTGAGCTGCTGAAGGCATTCGAAGATAGCAAGTCTTCGCTGTCTACAGCAACACTCTTGGCCCATCCAGACGCTTCTGCTGAATTAGCAATCGTTACTGATGCATCGAATACAGCAATTGGCGCAGTTCTTCAGCAACGTAAAGGTGAGAACTGGCAGCCACTAGCCTTTTACTCTCACAAACTGAACAATGCTCAAAAGAAGTACAGCCCGTACGACCGGGAGCTACTAGCAGTGTACGAGGCCATCAAATACTTCCGTCATATGGTTGAAGTCAGAACTTTCGCGATTTTCACAGATCACAAACCACTTATCTTTGCCTTTAAGGCAAACAAGGAAACTCTTCCACAAAGGCAATTTCGATACCTGGACTACATCGGACAATTCACGACAGACTTAAGGTATCTACCAGGCAGTGAGAACATCGTTGCTGACGCCTTGTCACGCGTGGAAGAAGTATCAGCTGCTATCAACTTCGAAGACCTTGCAAAACTTCAGGACGATGATCCAGAGCTGCAAGACCTTCTACTTCATGGTTCAACATTAAAATTGACAAAGATAGCATCAACTTACAGTGGAAACTTGCCTGTTTACTGCGATACCTCCACTCAGGTACCACGTCCATACATTACGCCAACATTGCGCAGAGAGGTCTTCGACTCACTGCATAATTTGCATCATCCAGGGAAGTCTGCTACAGTGCGACTGGTCACACAACACTTTGTGTGGCCAGGGATACGCAGAGACTGTAGAGGCGTGTAAAATCACACGTCATACTAAATCCCCACTTTCCTCTTACCTAACCCCATCCTCTCGTTTCTCCCACATACACCTAGACATCATAGGACCATTAATCCCTTCGTCTGATTTCAGGTACTGCCTTACCGTCATCGATAGATACACTCGATGGCCTGAGGCGTACCCATTGAAAGACATCACGGCGGAGACCTGTGCATCCGCTCTGGTGACTGGCTGGGTGGCCAGGTTCGGCTGTCCCGCCCGGGTTACCACCGACCGTGGTCGCCAGTTCGAGAGCCACCTGTTCAAGGCTCTCACTGCCTTGCTGGGGGCAGACCACTTCCGCACCACTGCCTACCATCCAGCAGCGAATGGCATCGTGGAACGGCTGCACCGGCAGCTGAAGGCCGCCATCATGTGCCACACTTCCTCACAGTTGACTGAAGCACTTCCACTGGTACTTCTCGGCATGCGTAACTCGTGGAAAGAAGACATCCAAGCTACGCCGGCCGAACTCGTCTACGGAGAAGCACTTCAGCTTCCAGGCCAATTTTTAACATCAACAGAAGACTTCAGTACAGCTGACGTCACTGAGTATGCAAACCGGCTACGATGTCACATGGCCAAGCTGACTCCAAAACCTACAGCGTGGCATACCACATCACCTTTCTACGTGCCACGAAACCTGCACTCTTCCTCTCACGTGTTCCTCCGAAGAGACTACGTACGACGGTCATTGGAACCGCCATATGCTGGACCCTACAAAGTTTTGCAGAGGCACGCAAAACACTTCACCATCGAGATACAGGGGAGGCCAAATAACGTATCAATTGACCGACTCAAACCAGCCTACTTGCTACGTGAAGAAGTTGCTGAAAAACCAACCACACCTGTTGACACTACAACTCCATCTGCAAAAGAAGAAAGGAGGACGAGAAGCGGGCGGCGAGTGAGATTCCCCGATTTTTATCGACCGTAGTTACGGTCTGGCCAGGGGGAATATGTGGTGGAACATATTTAGACCACCACCTATAACATCCAGAAAACCGCTACCGCAAAAGTATTGATTATATCACTTTAACAGTGACGACTGTTTAGAATTATTTTGCTCGGCGCAGTCTTAATGAAAATTTACGTTATAAATATATTCCGCAAACCCTTAAACAAAAACGTATCAAAGAGCAAGAAACAAACAATATAATAATTATGTAAAGTAAAACAAAACAAGAAGGTTCCATTTACCTACAATATTTTCAACAAATTATTAAGGTAACGAACATTAGCATATTGTTCTTAAATATTTATTCGTATTTCTGTTCCCTTTTTGGGGGTTATTTGTTTATTTCCTTACACGTGTCGTAAATTCTACGAAGTAAGCGAAATAACAGCGACCCTGACTTTTCTGGTTTTTGTAAGTTAGGTTTAGAAATGTTTATACGGGAGGACCACTTTTTAATATTCAACTCGTATTGTCGCCTTGCTGATCAAAAGTGTCCTTCATAGTCTTTCAGTCTTCCCAGTGTGTTGTTTTCTCTGACAAATCTGTCATAAACGATAGGTACCTACCAAATAATAGTTAAGCCATATTTTATTAATAAAAATAATTTTGATAAGTGAAATAATGTCAATAATCGATTCTTACTTCCATACTAATATTATTAATGCGAAAGTAACTCTGTCTGTTATGCTTTCACGATGAAACGGCTAAACCGATTTTAATTAAATTTGGCATGAAGATAGCTTGAACCCTGGGGAAGGACATAGGTCATTTCGACTTTTGATACGCGACTTCGTCTGCATTCGCGATAACCGATTTACGCGGACGAAGTCGCGGGCAATATTATAAGAGAGGTTTCGCCGTCTCTTATTTGGGTTGTAAGTAAAAATATCTACGAAGATCCTTGTGATGGTCGAAATATGATTATGCCTAGTTCTTGTACTACAGGTTAATTCCTAACACGAGACTGGGTCTTCCTCTGCTCTTCACTCTTACTTGCCTTGTTTCTTTCATCTATATCCTGTGTAGTATATAAGTTCGTTTGTAATTAAATTTTTCTCTTTAAAGTTATTATTGTTATTATTTCGAACGTCATTAAGTAGCTTTTTGCTACTTGCTACTCCTCAGTAAGTACTGTAAGAACTCAAACTGGGCCCTTACGGTACTGGATTCATTTACCTACGTATTCACGTGGTGTGGTCAATAGACCACATGGATGGACTAAGGACTATTTAGCCACTCTGCAGCAACGTGTAAAATGGCAGCGTGCACAACACCAGGTTCGTGTCGGCGACCTGGTCTTCATCCTGGATGACCAGCTGCCACCTATGAGGTAGCTTATGGGCCGAATTACAAAACTGTATCCAGGAGCTGACGGCGTATACAGGGTGGTCGATGTAAGAACTGAGAGCGGCGTCATTCATAGACCCGTTTCAAGACTAGCCCTAATAGATTCCCAAGAGCTCCTTAGGGAACACTGACCCAAGGGAGGGGAGGATGTTTGCGATGGAACTTAAGCATCACGAAGAATGCTCAAAACGAAGCGCGCGCGACGATGAAACGCAGCGCGGCTACTCATCCGGCGGCGGCCATTTTCTTCCGCCCCCCTTATTTCTGCTCAGAATGAACGGCGCACACGCATTCTGTCGCGCTTAACTTTATAATGTAATAATGTAATTCTGGCTTTGAAACTATGTATACGCGAAATTATAACTCCTAAAACTTTAGAGCACGTAGGCCACTGACGGCGCTAGGTTAAACAATTGCCCTGATATAAAAATAAGACTAACGTTCTAAATACGAAAAGCTTCTAGAATGAATCCAGAGTGTTTAGGCGAAAAAATCAGTCAATGGTTTCGGCCAGCATTCAACCTTTACAGTACCTAAAATATTTACCATAAAAACAGGATTATAGATTCACTTTCGTTTAAGTACCAAAAAAGCATTAAATTCACCTGTGACGTTATCCCGGCCCGTACCTATCTGAGATAAGGCGACAACTTGACAAATTGGTCAGCATCTGCCCCCGACCCTTTTTTAGCCGAACATGATTAGTGGGCCGACGGCTGAAGCTTTTACTGCCTTTTTGTGGAAACTCAACACTGTTTACTGTTCCAGATTATTCTTGGGCCGTATTTTTAGTTGGGTTTTCTTTGTTTGTAGTCTTTGGAGTAAATAGGGGGACTTTTTTTAGGGATATGGAGGTCAGACTCTAAGAGCTTTGAGTAAATTTTATTTGCCATCTTTATTGATACAATTTATTGTGTTTGTCGTGCGTTTTACCGTAAAGCTTTTAATTTGTAGTTTCTGGAGTGCTCACGATGTAGGTTGAGTACACTACCATGTACACTAGGTACAGTGGCTTTTGTAGACAACTTGACTGACAGGTAGCTTAGTGTCAAGTTGTCATGAAGTAAGGTAGGTTACGCAGCTGATGCACAAAGATGTTTTTTAGGTGTAGGCATCCACCAATATGCGTATAATATTGGTTGTCCCGAGCTTATAATTTCTATCCAAAGTTTTTCGGGAGAGATCGCTTGGCCTAAGAACTGTGTGAAAAACTAAACAGAATTAGGTCTCCTGTCAAACAATGTGTGAAAAACATTTTATACATTTTTGATACATTTTGTCTTCTGTTCTTTAATTCTTGTAAAAATATTGCAAATTCCTTTAAATCGATTTAATCTTACAACATTCCAATAATATTTCTGTGTGTATGATTACACGCAAAGATACAGTCAATATACTCATGCACGTAGGTCGCTTTAATAACAAAGTAGGTGTTGTAATAAGCAAACCATTTGTTTAAATTTGAATTCTACATAATAGTAGAGCGTGATTCACGTGTACAAGTTAGTATGCTTATCCTTTTAAGCCTACGTCTTTACTAAACACGCGACAACTAGATATTTCCTATTCAACAAGCAATAGGGTATTACATCCATTTTTGAAAAGTGTCTCAGTAAAATTCTGTAGTGCTAATATGCCACCAAAAAGAACACAAAATTTTTATTCAATCGATAAGTGCCATGAAAATGCATCTAAATTTAAAAAATTTAAATTTCGCGCGTATTTGACGAAAACGCCTCTTACTGGACGCCATATTGCTCAGCGGAAATGACGTCAGTTCGTTTTGTATCAAATGCGCTCGTATTAAATATGAAAATTGTATATAATTTAAAATAATAATATAATATAATAATATGTGGGGACATTTTCACACACGGCCATCTGACCCCAAAAGTAGGGAGACCCTGTCCTATGGGTGTCAGACAGCTGATATACATACACAAATACATTTTTTTTTTGTAAATACATACATATACTTATAGACAAACAACACCCAGACACAAGGCAAACACAACTGCTCATCACACAAATGTTTACCCTGGGCGGGAATCGAACCCACAACACGCTGCGCCGCAGTCGATCGCTCAGCCACTGCGCCAACCGTGTCGTCATTTTTTCGTCGTCAGTTTTATAGGTTAGTATTTGATATTTGTGTAATTATACCGTGATGGCCTAGTAGTGCCCTCTCATGCATTAGGTTGTAGATTCGATACCAAACAATTAAATATATTTTTGTCAAATCATTTACACTACATATTTTGACGTGATTGTCAGTTTAAAATCTGTAAAACTCGCTTGTTAGCGCCTTAAGCGGACCACATCCCTGTTAGCCACAGCCGTAGTATAAAAAACAGCTAGACTGGATTTACAAGGGATCTGGAACTACAATCTTGTAATTCAATGAATTATTACTGAATAAAACAATACTTCTCGCAATAAAAAAAACTTAAGTAAGCCATTCCACTAATTTATGAGCGATCAAAGCTGTTCTAACTTTAAATAATTGTGCAGTTACGTAGCTCATTGATAATAAAAAAATGTTACAAAACGCTTAAGCAGAACGATAATTCATAAAGTTGCTGAATTACAGACACCTGCCGCCGTAATTCTTGAAATAATAATGATGGAGACGCTCGGATATTGGGATTATGTTCATTGCTAAGTAAGAAGAATTTTGGAACGAGTAAAAGACATTTGATAGACAATGGTCGCAGTAAGTGGTACCTACTACGTGTTTCAAATTGTTACTGTTTTTTTTTGTTCGGTACAGTCTATACCGAAAGGCGTTTGGTAGAATCCCTCGTGTGGTCTATCAGAACTGGCATAACGTCTGCCAGAACAAACCCACACGCGTCAAGATTTCACGAGTAAAAGAAAATATAGGTATTTGTAATTATTATAGATATTTAACGCTGTTTAATATTAAATCTAATCTAAGCATAAATTATAATAATATTACCAGCCTATGATTGACCCACTGCAGAGGAAAAATACCGTTTCTCATACAGAGAAAGTACGAGCATTGATTGCCACGTTAGCTCAAGGCGGATTGGCGATTTCAGACTTATTATTCAAATCATAAGGTTGGAATTTACATTGACTTGTTTCTGCTGGATGGTAATATAATAAAACTCCCACTGGGGATACAATTGGGCTAAGCGACTATAACATTCGAAATATTTTAAGGCATAACTACACATAAAATCATTGCGTTTTGGTGTCATAATAAAAGACACCACAACCTGACATACTTTATAATTATAATAATAATAATCATTTATTTCGAGTAACAAGACTCATAGTGTTAGTAACAATATACTTACAAACTACGTTAGTAACACTTAAACAAACACAGAATAAGAAGCAATTTATGACATCACTGCCGCAAGGTGACAGGCCCAGCCGAAACCCTGCTGCAGTGATTCATAAACACACAATTAAGCCAACTCGCCATCATACACATGATGCTGTTAGCGCTGCCCCGCACCCTGCGGACCACTTTATTACAATTATGGGCTGTCAAAATGCGATTCCCCCAAACTAACGATGGGCGATTCCGAGATGTTTTAGGTACAATCAAAAGAATCAAAGTCGTTAAAATAAATCATCGAGTCAACCATCGACTCGCTGTTCTACAAAATTATCGAGATATTTTTCGATTGTTTCGAGTCAATGGAATCGACCGCTAGTTTTCGATTGTTCGAATCAGTCACTCTCACTTTTTCGAGCTTTGCATTTTCTGGGATCTTTTTCCAGGAGAGCTATTATTTTCTTTAATAACTATTTTGTCGTATTTTATAAAGGCTATTTTACCTTTATAAAATACGACATTTTTGTATGGGTATAGCATAACTTAATTGCTAATTTAGCTGATTGAGCAACTAAAAATCTAACTTTACAGTTAATTGAAAATGGTATGATATTCTGGGCTTTTTTGTAGAGAAGATGTGTCTTGCAATAATAATTGATTATTTGTGTTTACTGCCCATCGGTTTATCTAACAACTACAACATAACAAAATACCTACTATAATTCAGGCGATGTTACCAAACATCGGCCGCGGAGCGCGAACAAAGTAAAGAACAGAAAACTCCGTTAATTTATTCTTATGTTTTTGCCTTGAATCCTGTTTAAGAGGCACCATCTATCTTCATCTGTGAAAAAAACATCGCGAGGAAAGACTGACGGCCTTAATGAAGGAACATTCCTTACTGATTTCTGAGTAAAGTGGGTAGACGTAGACTTTCATTAATGGTCAAGATTTTTGTTTTTTTTTTGCAGAATTTTCAGATTGGTGTCTTGTGTCTTTTTTATAGAACAGCATAAATGTATATTATGACGACTCTTGTACACCAGCCTATTTAATAACCCTAATGTTAAATTAGAAAACAAAGTAGCTGTGTAGTAATAATGACGTAATTCTCAACTCTATTTCGGTTGCATTTTAGCTCATTAATCCATACTAATATTATAAATGCGAAAGTAACGCTGTCTGTTCCGCTTTCACGATGAAACAGCTGAACCGATTTTGATGAAATTTGATATGAAAATGGCTCGAACTCTGTGGAAAGACATAGGCTACTTTTTAATCAGCGACTTCGTCTGCATCTACTATTACCGACATTCACGCGGACGAAGTCGCGGGCAAAAGCTAGTAATTAACAACTGAAAAAATTCTCTATCATAATTATAGCGCTCTATCAGCACTAGGTAAACGACATACAGAAATTAAAATAATAAAAAAATTGGTTGTCTGTAAAGTCGGTTTACTGACGATAGTTGAACGTGACAACGCGAAAGAATCATTACCTTTATCGCTGTAATTATCGTTGCTATAAACAATTGACACCACATTCACTTTTCACTTGGAACGCCTCAGAGCGAGGTAACGCCGCAGAGCGAGGTAACGCCGCATGACGTCATGTAACGCCGTAACGCCGCATGACGTCATGTTTTTTCGTGCGTGCAGCCGGCTCTATCGAATTATAAGACGTTGTCACGTCAAAAACTAAAACTGTACTGACAAGAACCAATTACAAGGGACGCTACTAATTGTTTGTCCGTTTACGGAGACGCGCGATTGATTCTTCGTCGCCACCGCGCCGCCCGTCGCAGAAAAATCGCTTCTCCATAAACGCTCTCATACAACGCCATAGTGCGGGCTGCGCCGGCGCCGCCCAACGCGACTCACGACACCCTCGTCTCCGTAAACGAGCCCTAATAAATTTCAATGAGATCAGAATACCATAGTTACAGGGTCGATAACCGTTATCTATTTTAAAGGTACAACTATACCTACGCGTACAACTTGCGTCAACAACTTCGTGCACGTTTACATGAGGTTATCAGTTGTTTATTATGAACTCGTAGGTACTGGTTCGAACGAAGTTCAATAAACGCTTATTTGCACATTATCGCTGTCCGGGCCGCATGTGGATCGCGTTGGTTTCACTGTACCTTATTCATCATCTGCCTAGCCTTTTCCCGAGTGCCTATGTCGTAGTCAGCTTCCAGTCTAACCGGATACAGCTAAATACCAGTGTTGTATGGTCGAACAAGCTATTTGGTTTACAGGCAAACAATCTTTCTACTACACTCACAATATTATATTTTTTTACTTTTTTATCTCCAGCATGTAGGTATAATGTATCCGACATAATTATGTGCTCAATATAAAAAAAAAATATTGTCAGTGTAGTAGAAAGATGACTATTTTTGCCTGTAACGACTGTCAAAGATCTGCGTATGACAGCCGGGACCAACAGCCTTACGTGTTTTCCAAGGCACGGATAAGTCTCGATATGAAAAAAACTTGAGAGGTGTCAAGGGACACCCGGATGGAACGAAGTTCCTTTCGATTAATTAGTGAAGGAATTGTAATAAAATTTTATTTTTTTTACGTTATAGGTAATGATATTTTTATTATTATTAACAAATGTAATGTAATTAAAAGACAATTTATTTAAACGTGCCCGTTTATGTATCGAGCGAAATGGACTCCATATTGAGCAGTTGCTTCGATACAGGGAAGTGTAAATTTTATACCTAATAGGTAAGTTTTTTAATTAAGCCAATGTTGATTAAAACTGTGTTTGTGAATAGCTCTAATTTATTTAAATAGGTTACCTATAGCACCTATAGGTACCTACGCCTGCCTGCCTTTCTTTTTCTAGCAAAAGAGTACCTACTCACTTACCTACTTACAACTACAAATAATTCGCCAATGATAAAAGTAAGTACCACTACCTACCTAGGTACCCACCTAAGCTCCCACTGGCTTAATTTAAACCAAAACATTTTAATCAAATAAAAAAAAATATTATTGTCGCTAGTAAAACCTAGAGAAAAGTACTCTGTGACCTAGAGCGATAAGGTGCAGTGGTTACCTACTGACGACCGCGACCGATAGAAAGCTCATGATTACCAAACCCAAACTTTCAATAGGTACCTACTAAACAAAACATAGAAGTAGGTACAGTAACTACCTACCTACCTAACCTACGTATTCTAGACTTAAAATTTACACTCGTTTTCACAATCCACACAGTCTCACAGTGAAAGGTGGACTTATCTCGTAGGTCGTTATCATCGGAATTATCACGCAATGATAATTCCGATGTCATTGAGGTAGGTACCGCCACTATTTGAGCGAATAAACTTAGGTACTAAACATATCGCCGTAGGTACCTAGTTCAAAGAGTTCGCCGCGCCGCCTTTAAATACATAAACATATTCTACGAAAAGCGAATTCGGACTTTATTTTGTAAACGTAAACGGTTAAAAATTGAAATTTTACCAAACTAGGTATGATAAAATTATTCTGAGAAACGTATAGGCTGGTGCCCGACCGGACAATAGGAGCTATGTGCAACCGAATTTCACGGTCAATGTGTAAAAATAAGGTTTTAATTCGCTCCAATATTTTCATAGAAAAGCCGCCATTCAACTAATAATGAACTCTATTTGACAGTTCCAACGATTCAATTTTTCTGTTCGAATTGTCTGCGTTTGTGAAGTAATAAAAATAGCAAAAAAGTGTTGTGACAACTTTTCGTAAGAATTTTTTCCGTCTAGCCCCTTTTCACAACGCGCGATAAGGAACTTCGTTCCAATAAATGATCACCCATCTACGGACCGACAGCGGCAAGCGTAGCTTGACCATGATCGATCGGTGCGTACAACTCTTACGTAGCCACGAGATGCACGGCAGTTCACTACTTTTCCTAAAAAAAAACTCAATGTTTTCATGCATCTACTGGTCGTGAGAAGACACTAAACATACAAGTACGACTTCTATGACTTATCATGATGGTAAAAGTACCTGGAATGCGAGGTGTCGGTCGCAGAAGGAAGTCTTGGCTACGGAACCTACGAGAGTGGACTGGTATCTCGAACCTACTATTCCACTTTGCGAAAGATAAGAATCTGCTACCCAATATTAAGTAAATCAAATGGTGTATATCACACGAACACCGAGAATACGGAACAACATTGGCTCACTATTTTATTACTTATCTTAAACCGTGTACAATAAGACAAAATTCCAGAGATTTCAGAAGAAAAATTGTCGAGATATTTCCATTACATAGGTTTGGTACCTTAACAATAGGTGGTGGCTATTGCTATTTTCATACTATTATGTCTGGGCCATTGTTTTCTAATTGCTAATACGGGCGTTGAAAGCTGCGACACAGTTATTAACTTTTGCGGCTATCATCGTATTCTATAAGTCACTATTTGCCAACTGTTTTTATGTTCCTAAATAAACCTTTCTATTTATTTATTTATGTCTTGTAACAAGATTTCCTTTTTATTTAATACTAGCTACATGCCCGCGACGTTGTCCGCATAAAATTAGATATACAGTTCATGAGGTCATCTCTGAACTGTCATATCATGGTTTTCTCTTTATAAATTTTATTATTAAATGTTTTGGATTGCTCTTCACCTAAAATGTTTTCACGTATTATAAGAAGCAGAAACAATAATGTAACCAGGAGTTTTCAAACGAGCTTCAACTTTCCGACTAACTGACCCACTCTTTGATAATTCAAAAGTATTTTATCCCACGAAGTCAAAAAACGGAATAAAAATATCTTGTGTATAACACACAGGATATGTTTATTTTGTTTTTTTTTTTGCGTTTAAAATATATCTATTTTCGTTCAACCATTAAAGCATCAAAGAGTACAAAATATCCATCCATCCATCTGTACAAACTTCCGTGTTTATATTAGTAGTAGTGTCCCTTGGTAGGTAAAATTAAAATTATTAAGATAATTTGCAAGCCTAATTAATACTTGCTCTGTTTCATCCAGTTTCATATCACAGTATTAAGTTAAGTATTAGTACTACCGTATCCATAGCCTGAGATAGGTTTTATTTGAAATCTATAGTTCCGGATTTTGTTTTTAAACTGGTAGGTACCTACTGGTTTTTACAGTACCTAATTAAAGCCGATTAAAGCCGTACGGATCGATCAGTCAAGGTTAAGCTGGGTTTGCCGAGGTCGGTCTATGGATGGGTGACCATCCATCTCATACCAACTTCCCCTCATGCCTCGGAAAGTATGTAAAGGCGTTGGTCCCGGCTGTCATTTGTAGATCTTTGGCGGTAATAATGGGTAGTAAGACACCAGATAGGCAGTCGCTCCATTGATGCATTAAGGGGCTATTAAACGACTTTTACAGATTTTAAACTGAAAACAATCACGTCAAAATGTGCAGTGTAAATGATTTGAAAAAATTATATGTTAAACTAGAACATTCTCTTAATCATATAGAAAGTGAATATTTTTGATTAAATTCATATTAAATAGTTTAATTAACTCGTGAAGTTGTGTCTGCCGCGGACAAAACATTGACAATCACACAAAATCTACCAGGAATAATTATCCGAAACTTACACTATCTTACTTAGATAATAAAATTGTCTGCAAGATGGTGTAAGTTTCGTTTAATTATACCTGGTAGATTTTGTGTGATTGTCAATGTTTTGTCCGCGTCAGACACAACTTCACGTATTAATTAAACTATATAATATGAATATAATTAAAAATATTCACTTACTAAGTAATTAAGAGAATGTTCTAGTTTAATATATATTTTTTTCAAATCATTTACACTGCACATTTTGACGTGATTGTCAGTTTAAAATCTGTAAAAGTCGTTTAATAGCCCCTGCTGCATTCGGTTAACCTGGAAGCCGGCCCCAACATAGTTGTGAAAGGCTAGGCAGATACGTAATTAATCTAAAAATTCTAAGTTGGTTAGCAACACGGGCTCATTATGTACCTAATTTAACCACTAACATAAGGTTAAGTTACAAAATGTCATAATTACACAATTCGATTCTGAATCACACAATTCTGAGTTAAGTTTTTAGAAACAAGTTAGCTTAGGTACATTGAATATTTGTTATCTTTTTCTCTGTGTTAAAATACAAATATTATTACAAGCTTTATTACTAAAAACTAAGATGAACATTGTACATCGTTTATTTTAAATATAATTACCAACATATAAATCTACTGTAACATTCATTTTCATTTAAATTGACTCAACCATTAAACCAACCTAGCAAGTTGCAACGGAAATTTTATGCTTCCAAAAATGTATTTCGATTTCGCTGTACTTATATTTTTTGCTGAAAAAAAAAACTTTCAAGTGTAACGCCTGACGTGTAATAACTCACATCTTTTAAAAGGTATGTTTAACGTGACAAATGTTTGTCAAAGTCAAAGTCAAAGCATTTATTTCAATTAAACCATTTACAGGCACTTTTGAATTGTCAAGGAGTCGGTCAGTTAGTCAGAGAGTTGAAGCTAGTTGCTCGTTCCAAAACGTAGGTAGGTCTCTATGGAGAAGAACGAGCAAGAAACTCCACGGACACTCTTTTAAATCAAGTTTTTACAAAGTTTGGTTACATTCTTGTTGCTTCTATATGTGAAAACGATGAAGGTAATCTAACAATACAAAACACAAAAAAGAAGCAAGATAAAGTGGCATCTAATCCATGGCAGATAAGAGCTGACCAATCTCCACTGACAGCGCCCGTTCACGAACATGACGCGTGAATCAGCACCATTTAGCTCAACCATTTTGAAGGGAGCCGAATGATCCAACACACGCGCCACCATCAGCGAGACATTTGAGCGAGCATGACAATACTCCCAACCGCCATGTTAATTTTTGTCAAACATAAAGGTATTAATATATATGGCTCCATGGTATTCACATTTACAAAATTGAAATAATGCTGCTAAATTATACAAAACTAAGGTTTCCAATGTACCTATATTATTTTATCATATGAAGTGTGATAAGTTAATAATTTAAAAATATCTATATATAATAATAACGATACTCGTTACTCATGTCAATAGAAAAAGGGGTAGGAAACATCCTTTTCTTCCAATTTGGAAATTCCCTAAACTGGCTGTGGAGCAGGACCAGCATTCAGCCAAGCATCTTTATCATTGATGTAATCTTCTAACTTATAATATGCTTGTCTACATAGTGTGCGTTTAATACATGTTTTAAATTGTTTTTCATTCAATTGTAGAATATCAAGTGGTATTTTATTATAGCATTTTACACAGTACCCCATAAAAGAAGTATGTACTTTTGACAATCTGAAGCTTGGCTGATCTAATTTGTTCCTATTTCTAGTATAAACATTATGTCTGTCACCTATTTTATTAAAAAGATGAAGATTTTTTCGAACATGCATAATGTTTTCATATATATATTGACAAGGTACCGTCATGATGTTAATCTGTTTAAACCATTCTCTTAGAGATTCGCGTTTGCGGAGATTATAGATTGCTCTGACAGCCCGCTTTTGCAGTATAAAAATAGAATCCATATCTGCAGCCCGTCCCCATAGCAAAATACCGTAAGACATGATACTATGAAAATAGCTAAAATATACTAGCCTAGCGGTATCCACGTCTGTCAAATGCCGGATCTTTCTGACAGCGTAAGCGGCTGAACTTAACCGCCCTGCAAGAGATGTTAAGTGAGGACCCCACTGTAGCTTGGAATCAAGCGTAATCCCTAGGAAAACAGTCCTTTCGACGAATTCAAGTATGTCCTTATTCAATACAACGTTACATTCATTACTCTTAACATTCGGCAAAGCGAATCTTATGCATTTAGTTTTCTTCTCATTTAATACTAAATTATTTACAGTAAACCAATTATGAATCTTAAGCATGGCGTCATTTACGTCGTCAAGGTGCTGTGCCCGTCTATTTACTCTAAAAATCAATGAAGTATCATCAGCAAATAACACCATTTGTGGTTGATTTTTCAGTAAATGAGGTAAATCGTTTATATAAACTAAAAAGAGGAACGGACCCAATATGGAGCCCTGCGGTACCCCCATTTTTACTTTTAAGCCTGATGAATTAACACCATTTATTTGAACTTGCTGCAGTCTATCACTTAAATATGATTTAACTAAGCTAAGCGCTTGTTTACCCAGTCCGTAATGCTCAAGCTTTAAGAGCAGTGTTTCGTGATTTACACAATCAAATGCTTTGGAGAGGTCGCAAAAAATGCCAATAGCATCTTGCGAATCCTCCCATGCTTTAAAGATATGCTTAATTAAGGTGACACCGGCGTCAGTAGTACAACGCCCTCTGGTGAAACCATACTGTTGGTCATGTAAGATGTTGTTACAATTAAAATGACTGAGCATTTGGTTAAGCATTACTTTTTCAAACACTTTGCTGAAAACCGGCAAAACTGAAACGGGTCTATATTTATTCGTGTCCTTGCAATCGCCGGATTTAAAAAGTGGTATAATCTTGCTGTACTTCATTAAATCCGGGAAAACCCCTTGGTCTACACACGTATTAAAAATGAAAGCTAAATAGGGTGCCACTGTCTCAATAACCGATTTACAAACATTAGTAGACATCCCCCATAAATCTTCAGTAGCCTTGATCTTGAGTTGTTTAAAAGTCTTTATAACGATTGCAGGGTTTATATGTTTAAATTTAAATTGTGATAAGTTTTACACTAATACGAAACTTTTTATTGGTTAGTATTTGATATTTGCGTAATTATACCGTGATGGCGCGTAGTGCCCTCTAGATCCGATACTGTAAAATTTAAACAACAACTCGCATCTCACATCGCTATTCACTCTCACTTCGCTGGTTCCAAATGACCTTGATATATTTGACCCTTTGAATCGGGTTCGAGTGCGAAGTGAGCGTCGAAGTGACGGGGAAATTACCTTACAGAATGCCATATTCTTACGTCATCTCATACTTTATCTGTCAAAATCTCCCTGTCAATTTAGTTCAACTCACTGACACGCTCGCAAGGGTGGCGCTAGTGTAAATTCGAATTATCAACCGAGTTTTTAGAATGCCAGAAACTCACAGCGGATTCAGATTCGAAGTTTAAAATGAGGTCTTACAGAATCACACCCCAGATCTCATGTGTTAAGTTGTGGATTCGATACCAAGCAAGTACCAATATGACTTTTTCAATTCATATGTACTTTCTAAGTTTATTTTGTATACCGACTACATCGGTAAAGTAATATGTAGTGAGAAAATCTGGACCCATACAGTAAGATAAATAACAGAGGGCGAGGTTGGGGGATTAAACTTGTTAATTAACACTATTACTAGATAAAAACAAAATAGCAGTATTAAAAAGTGTAAAAAAAAAACAAAAATGTACAGAGTGTTTCTTTTATAATCCGAGTAAGAATGACATTAAAATAATATAAACATTTTTATTTTAGATTGGGTATTTTTGTTACTTTCATGGACTATGTAGTATTACCGGTACATACAGTATAATTACTATAAGTCTGAAATCGCCGATCCGACTTGAGTAAGTGTGGTTATCATCTCTGAATGAGGAAAAGTATTTGCTCAAGCAGTGGGATTATAACAACCTGATAGTATATTTTAAGTAAGCATAATAAAACTATGTGTATAATATTATAAACGTCTCATTATAAAAATCACATTAATAAAAGAAGTGTCTCGTTAGGCAGTTGGATCAAGGGATTTATTCACTCGGCAGCATGGCCAGCATCACATTGCCTGCATTTCTCTAGAACTTGGCTTTGTTCTGTTTGTTGTTTGGTATTGCCACCGACTTCCAAATCTAAAGTCATGTGTGTTCTGTGCTAAAGTTATTTATCAGTTTTTAGTTTTCGAAGGCGGTTGTCATTTTTGTAAAAAAAAATTTTTATTTTGTGCTTTTTGGTACCTCCTTATCATCCAAATATATTATGAATCGGGGAAACTAAAACGTCATCTATGTATAAGTTTTTGGCGTTTTGTTGATTTTTTTATAAAGCGCTGAATCAATTGCAATAATTTTTTTATGAGACCATCCCTGAGGGCCCATAAAAAAAGAATTTAAAATGTCAATTGATATTTGCCGGAGAAATTGCGTAACAAACATACATTCAAATTGACAACCTCCTTTTTAGAAGTCGGTTGAAATTAAATACATAAATTGACAATTATACACATCATAATACAATCATAAATCCGCTGCTATAATAACAAAATAATACAATACAATTATTAGACCCTTAATATTTCGAAAAATTGAAGCGAAAGCTTTATAAATAATTGTGCAAATATTGCCCAAATGATTGAGTGCATATTCTTTCATCTTGGAAAAATACTCTTCAGAATTTCATTCACTTAACTGTCTGTTAATTGGAAAGCTCTTTGGCGCTATTCCAGGGCTATTACATTTTCCAATACTCCATGAAAATTACTAATTAATTTAATCCAATAAAGCACCTATAATATTCCATTTTTGGAAATGGTATTTATTAAATACCAATAACGTTGATAGATCAATTTCATTACACTTGATTTTTCAATATTCTAATTTTGACGATAATTATTATTAAGTTACCGACTTCAAATAAAAGGAGAAGATTCCTCTACTAATTCGACAGGTATATATTTTTCTTTTTTCATTAACCACGCATAACTTTTTACGGTGTAGTTTGATTTCAATGATTCTTAAATGAATAGTGGATAGGTAAGTACAGTCAACAGCAAAAGTAGATGATAAAAACAGAAATTCAATAATAATGAACGAAGTTTGCGTCAGAACTGTGTGGCGTCGAAGTGGTTCAAAAGTATGTGTGTGCCAATCACATACTTTTAATAAATATACTAGTAATAAATTATATAAATTAGTGTTAGTAAATTAGTATTGAATTTCTGATTTTGATCATCTACTTTTGCTGTTGACTGTACCTCAAAATTAGAATATTGAAAAATCAAGTGTAATGAAATTGATCTATCAAAGATCAATTTCATTATATTTGATTTTTCAATATTCTAATTTTGACGATAATTATTATTAAGTTACCGACTTCAAATAAAAGGAGAAGATTCCTCTACTAATTCGACAGGTATATATTTTTCTTTTTTCATTAACCACGCATAACTTTTTACGGTGTAGTTTGATTTCAATGATTCTTAAATGAATAGTGGATAGGTACCTCAAAATTTGTCCCAACTAAACATGAAAATATGCCTCCTATAAGGGACTTAAGGGATGACTTAGTTTGTTTGGTGTTAACGTTTGTTTATTTTATTAATTTAGGTGATCACAAGTAGGCATCAAAAAGCAAAAACCCTGAAACATTTTTTTTTGTTAATCTCAAATTTTGGCGACTGCTCTTCTAAGCCCTGTCAGTCCTTTTACCAAAAATTTTAACTTGCATAATGTGCTGCTTCTTAAAATGCTAGGCTGCCAGGTAATAACTTGTAAAAAAAACACCTAACGTTGCCGAAATTTATATCATTGCGATTTTCTTTATTTCCTAGACCATAAATTCTTGTTACCAGTTATATTATTATTACCAGTAAAATCATTTTAACTTTAACTATTACAATATCTTTAACTATAATTTAACTATTTAAATGTTATAACTAAACTTTAAAATATCCCCATGTCACCTGTACAGTTGCGTGCGTTCGTAAGCATATATTTTGCATGCGTTCGCTACGATAAACAGTACTAGTTTTTTACACCAAAAGTAAAACTCGTTTTCCAGCGATAATTTTGGCTCGTGTAACATTGAGCCAACATTATCGCTGGAAAACGAGTTTTTAGTTTGGAGGTTAGTATGCGTAGGTAAGAAAGCTTGTCTACAAAAAAGACAACCGCCAAAATCAAAATCTAAGAAGTGATAAATAACTTTAGCACAGAACACACATGACATAAGAATTGTAAGTCGGTGGCTTTGTTCTCTTTGTTGTCTTTAATTGCCACCGACATCCAAATCCAAAGTCATGTGTGTTCTGTGCAAAAGTTATTTATCACTTTTTAGATTTTGAAAGCGGTTGTCTTTTGTGTAAAATAGCTTTTAATGTATCACTTTTTAGTACCTTCTTATTATCCAAATCTATTAAGAACCGGCACACGATTAAAACAGTGGTACTCCAAAGATTCAAGAAACTAAAACGTCGTCTATATAGATTCTTTTGAGAGTTTTGTTGATTTTTCAAAAAGTGCTGAATCAATTTCGATAAAATTTATATGGGACCACCTCTGAGGCATACCCAATACAAAAGAAAAAGAGTTTTCAAAATCGATTCTATTCACATTTGCCGGAGAAATCGCGTAACAAATATACAAAAACAACATACAGTCGAATTAAGAACCTCCTTCTTTTTTGAAGTCGGTTGAAAATGGCGCGCCATGGAGGAGGCTTATGTCCAACAGTGGACTACTAGTAAGCTGTAGTGACGATGATGATGCGCAGGTAACTGGCCACGTGATCTATCTATTTACACCCCGCATTTATGATGGCAATAAAAAGAAGCTTGACTATCTCAGGAGCCCTGGGTAGCAGTAAAAAAACATTTTAACGCTAAGAAAAGGCGGTCAAAAGTAACTAAAACACAACAGTTGCTCCGGAGACTCATTTTCAAGAAAACTACTTTTGTTCTGACTGAGCCTTCAGGGAAATCGCAAACCAACCTAACTTTTCCTATTTCAAGTACTGTAACCCTTTTTTGTCTCAAATATTACTTTCATTCTTTTTATTGTTTTGGTCGAAAATATAAATTACATAAGTTTTTACGGACCGGAAACTTTTTATTCAACAATGTAAAAAAATAAATGTTAAATAATATTGCAACCTGAAGGCCAATTCTTGTAATTTAAAACGATTTAAAACTAGCCCTAATCTCATCTCAGCGACCATTTCAAAATGTTGTCAAAAAAAAGCTTTTTACAAAAAAGACAACCGCCTTCAAAAAGTGAAAAATAACTTTAGCACAGAACACACATTGACTTTAGTTTCGAAATTCAGTGCCTTTGTTCTGTTTGTTGTTTTGTATTGCCACCGACTTCCACCCCTAAAGCGTACCCTATCTATAAAAAAAAGAATTTTCAAAATCGGTTTACGTTTGCCTGAGAAATCGCGTAACAAATCGCGCACGTACTTAATGCAAAATTAAGACTTATACGGTTTTCTCATGGATGCCATGGTCAGAACTGGACCAAATTAAAATGGGACCACACGGGAAGCACTAGCTTCCAAATAAAAAAAGAATCATCAAAATCGGTTCACCCAGACCCGAGAAATCAGGTAAGAAACATAAAAAAAAAAAAAAAAAAAAAAAAAAATACAGACGAATTGATAACCTCCTCCTTTTTTGAAGTCGGTTGAAAATACATGTAAATAAGGGCGTTTTTTGAATGCAAACGTTCCATAAAGTTAATAAAATTGGCCCCCTGACCTCAATCTGCGTATGATAGAATAGAATTATTAATTTGTTAAACATACACATGTTATTAAGGAATGCATCCATACTATATTGAGATATCTCAAATAATAGACTGTAAAGTGTCTATTTGATGTTTGTTTTTAAAGTGGCATTTTATTATAAACTCTGGGAGCAGAAAGAAGCTTATTTTTTATTAATGAAGTTTTACGTAAATATATCTATGAAACCTTTATTGATTCATACAACGTGTGATTTGCATGTTTAATTCGGGCTTATCCAACCAAATCGCTCTCAATATCCACACTAAAAATAAACCATCCTTGAAACAACATCAAAACTCTGAAAATAATCCGCAAACATACCCTCACAAAATTCAAACCAACGAAACTAGAAAAGCAAATACGTAACATTTCCAGTACCTACACTCTGTATCAAGTATCTAGTGATTTGGCGACCCAACCAAACATAATAAAACGTTGTTTGTTGGGGGAAATTGAGAGGCAACCAAGTGTACCCTTTTAAGTTAGTTCAAATATCATGTATCGGTTACGCTTTTAACCCTTGAAGGTGAACTGAGTGCGTCAGTGTCAGGGAAACCTCAACCCCTCGAATGTAAATAGCTATGTAAGTGGTGTTTATTATTACTTTATAAGCGATAAAAGGTTGGTCCCGGCTGATATTCGTAGATCTTTAGCAGTCATTAGGATAGTCAGAAACCAGAAAATAGGATAACCAGTCTTAACAATGTTTCTATTGTCACTTACATTGCATTCACAGCATAAATTGAGAAAGCCCCAGTAAAGTCAAAGCATTTATTTCAATTAAACCATTTGCAGGCACTTTTGAATAGTCAAAGAGTCAGTTAGTTAGTTAGAAAGTTGAAGCTAGTTGCTCGTTCCAAAACGTAGGGTAGGTCTCTATGGAGAAGAACGAGCAAGAAACTCCACGGACACTCTTCTAAATCAAGCTTTTACAAAATCCAGGCTACATTATTCTTGTTGCTTCTATATGTGAAAACAATGTAAGTGAAGAGAAATCCAAAACATTCTAATTAAAAATAAATTAATTTAAAAGCCATGGCAGTTAAGAGATGACCAATCTCAACTGACAGCGCCCGTTCACGAACATGACGCGCGGATCAGCACCACTTAGCTCAACCATTTTGAAGGGAACCAAAAGATCCAACCCGCACGCCACCATCAGTGAGACATTTGAGCGAGCATGACAATGCTCTCAACTGCCATGCTCATTTATGTCAAACACATTGAATAAATAAATGGCTCCATAGTTCTCACATTTACATAATAATTGAAATAGTGCTATTAAGCAACACAAGTACTTGTATTGAAACTGTCTCGCTTCTTTCCTTACAAATCTATCATTACGATGTTGAGACCGTTCATCAACCGAATTTTAAATAAAATAAAACTAAAAAACAAGAAAAAAGAAGAAATTAATGAACTAAAATGAAAAATGTGTAATTTCAATAGTTAGGCATTCGGTACAAAAGTAGTTTAGTCATATTTTGTTCAATATGTAATTTAACTCAATAAATATTATCATTGTATATTAACTGACCCTCCTCAACTATAAATATTAGTCCCCTTATTCAATGTACACAATTTCATCGATTTATTTACTTATCGGTTAAATACTGAATAATGATACTTGATGATACCAACAATAAATCGATAATCTTGGACTGTAAACCAGGGATTGTAAAACCTAAACCAGTACCTGAAAGTAGTCTAATCTAGTAGTACGGAGCGTGCTGTTGGTAAAGTCCCTTTAAAAGGGTTTTAAAAATCAATGTTGGCATCATGTCCTGCCATAGCAGGTAGCAAATAACTATCATTTTGGCAGAATTGGTAGTAACATGGTAGTTGGTAAGAATCCTACATGCAAAACCTTCTATGCTTCAGAATACGAGCTCTCACTAAAACGATATTTATTTCTAAGCACTGTACCTTGCATTATTTTATTTTAAGTTAAATTAAACTAGTGTAAAAGAAGTAGCAAATAATAATGGTAGCTTTAAATTAATCGAGCTTAAGTTGTATTTTATTTCAGATCGAACAAATTGAGTCCCGCAGAATTTATTAGGTTCAAACAAGTTCAGCAAGATGAAAAGACTTCGCAGGTCATCGTTTATTTATGACGCCAAGTATCATCCCTTAAGACAACATAAGGGCTCAGCAATTGTTCAGCTTAGAGGGGTTAGTCCACAAGTTCTGAGTCATGCTCGGTATTTCTCTGAGAGATAGAACTTGCAACGAAGACATCCGAATGAGAGTGAAGTGGCAGTGGGCAGGTCACGTCTGTCGCAGGACCGATGGCCGTTGGAGCAGACTTGTCCTGCAGTGGAGACTGTGAATCGCAATGTGGGACGCCCTCCAGCCCGAAGGACCGATGACCTGAAGAAGGTAGTCGGTGGAGGCAGAAGACCGAGTGAAATGGCTCGCCATGAAGGAGGCTTATGTCCAACAGTAAACTTTCAGTAAGTTGAAGTGATGAGAAAGGGAGCTAGGGTGTTTGTATGAAAACAATAACATTTACAATTCAGATGACGGTACGGCCTCCATTTCATTATAAATCTAAGCGGGAAGCTAAGAGTCCGTGTTAAAATGTACTTTGAAAGACTGATGTGTTCCGTAGATTTTTTAATTATTTTGGTTTACTTTAGACACTTTTTTGTACTTAATGTTTATTGTTACGCGTCCCTTTTGATTTGCTTGTTTAGGTTTTTTTTTTATGCATTATCAACTCAGTTGTCCAATTAGCATACACAAGAGTTAAACAACCGCATTATGGCTCCAAGAGCCATGTCAAAAGTCAAGCGAATAATACCAGATATGTAAGGCCACGGACACGAAGTCAGCGGGAGCGGGGCGGCGCGGCGGACAACCGGTGGCCGCGCGTCTAAATTGATATAGTGTTGAGTTGTAGTATTATTTTTTATAGATTTCATTTATCACACTTTTTAGGATTACCAAGAAGATCAAATTGTACGAAATCTATACAACGATAGACATAAATCTTATGCTATTCTGACAGCTCAGGAACGAATGAACACTCCAAAAACAAATTCATTATGTGTACAGTTTTTGATTGAAAGAAAAAATAAAATGACTATAACTCAATCTGAGTGTCTGAATGCATCTCAGTATCAACCCCAAGTTTTCAGGGTCTTGGCTACAAATACATAATTGATCTCCTTTCAGGAAATTTATTGTTATTGGTAATTCGATAAACTCTCTATAAAACAACTATAAGATATATAGAATAAAAACGTATTAACATACAGAAAATCGAATATGCAGTCACAACAATATTGTTCTTGACGAAATTACGGGACCCTAAAAGCAGCGACCTATAGAATCTGACAAGTACAACAGCGGTTATGATAAAATATCGTACGATTTCGCTGCCGTCAAGAGATTGCGCTTAGTAAAATGAGAATCAGTTTTAATGATATTTTTCCGACGGTCGTCAGGTATTTTTTTTCAGCCATGTCATAGCAAATATTGGATTAAAAATTCGGGATTCGGGTATATATTAAACCGAAGTACTTAGGTAAGAAGAAATATTGGTAGGTGTTCAGTGTGGACTGTATATATTTTGAAAATAAAACAATTCTTCAGGCTTGATTATTTTCCCATTTATTCTTCTTAGCTCAGTATTAGTCAGTTGCTATTTTCGATCTGAATTCAAGCGTTTTTTTTTTTTTTTTTTTTTTTTTTTTTTGATATGACCACTCGCAGCGCAACAACTCTCTGAGGTTGATGCTGCTTAACCGGACAATCCTGTGGTGGCCGAAAATTACTTTAAGGCCCCCAGCCAGGGCTTACAAACTAAGGATATTTATTAAATGAACAGACACTAATGGCACCCCCTGCGGGGTTCGAACCTAGGCTTAGTGCGTCATTAAGGGGACAGTAATGGTCAGGCTGGGTCGAAATTATTTAGGGGAATTTAAAGCTACAGGCTCAGCGGCGCGGGCTGGCTCGTCGAGCAAGAGTCGGGCTGTGATATCACGGGGGGTCGCGGAGGGCCTCGGCGGCGGGGCCGGAATCGCGGTCGGTATTTGTTTTTGTACTTACTACGGATCGTACTGGTTTCCCTACTACTCTCTTGGATGAGGGTGATGGGATCATCGGGTTCGATGAGGGTATGCCTTGGACGGCGAATCTTCGATATTAGTGATGGGACGTACCGGGATGCCGAAGAAATTAGGGGGTTGGGGTGTTTCTCGGCTGAGTCAAAGAAACGCTTGGTAAGACGTTTCATGCACTGTTTGATAGTGGGGATTTTCAGGTCGACATGTAGTCGTTCGTTCCTAATGTACCACGGGGCGCCCGTGGCATTTCGGAGAAATCGGTTTTGAAGGGTCTGCATCCTATGTAGGTGGTGGGGCTTGGCGTGTGCGAACACGGGGCAAGCGTAGGTCAAGATGGGCCTAATGCACGCGGTGTAAATACGCAATTTGCACTTAAGTGACAATTTGCTGCGCGCATTCAGCACAGAGTGGAGCCTGCCGAGGGCGAAAGCGGCGCGCGAACGTACCGTCTTTATGTGCTCCCCGAAGGATAATCTCCGGTCTAGGATGACCCCCAAGTATTTGGCTTGCTTCTCCCAAGGGATCGGCTTGCCGAACAAGGTGATCGGACTAGGAGAGGGGGGGAGGCGGACTCTAGGTCTTGTGAAAATGACCGCCTGACTCTTGTCGGGATTGATTTCTATTCTCCATTTCCGGGACCAATCGCCAAATGCGGTTGCGGATTTTTGGAGGGTGCGGGCGATAATGTTTGGACTCAGACCCGAATAGTATATGGCGGTGTCGTCAGCAAAAAGGGCTAACTGCGCCGTTCTACTTTTCGGGATGTCGCTAGTGTATAGCGTGAAGGCTAAGGGGGATATCACGGAGCCCTGGGGGACTCCTGCACGTATCGGGTGCGGGGTAGAAAGCGCACCATCAATGCGGTATTGAAAGGTGCGGTTCGACAGAAAGTCTCGAAGAATGAGAACGAGACGGTCTGGCACACCGAGCCGATATAGCTTGTATATCAGCCCGTTGTGCCATACCTTGTCAAAAGCTTTCGCAATATCGAAGAACAGGGCGCCAGTCATCAGGCCGCGCTGGCGACGGTCGCTGATATGTTCGACTATACGATGCACCTGTTGGACACAAGAGTGTCTGGACCTAAATCCGAACTGCTCTATAGGAATTAAGCTCTTTGCCTCGGCAAAATCTTTGAGTCGCTTATAAATAAGTTTCTCATAGATCTTACCCATGACATTGAGGAGACTTATAGGGCGATAACTGCTAGGGGAGGATTTAGGTTTGCCCGGTTTGGGAATACTGATGACGGTAGCCTGCTTCCACGATTGTGGGAACATATTGTTCGAAAGAGCGCTATTAAAGATAGCGGTCATTAACAAAATCAGGGCGGGGGGGAAGAGTTTGAACACCTTATTGGTGATTCCGTCTGAGCCAGGGGCCTTCCGAGGTTTGAGACCCCTTATGATCTCCTCCACCTCGTCAGGAGTGACGGGGGGCAGGGGATCATCCGGGTCCTCTACGGGAGGGAGTGAGGATCTGCGTTCGACTTCAGCGTCCACTTCAGCGAGGTGGGCTGGGTCTACTGGCTGGGTGCTTGGGGAGCATTGGGACTCTAGGCTGTCGGCCAGACATTCTGCTTTGGCGTCGTCGTCGAAGGCGACGCTATTATCGGGTCGGATAAGGGGGGGCATGGAGGTGGTCTCAGAGGAGCGTAGTTTCCTCTGCAGATCCCAGAAGGCCTGATGGGTCGGGACGAGTCCATCGAGCATCTTATCCCATTGATCGTCACGCAACTCTTTGACGCGTCTACTTACTTTACGCTGTAAGTATCGCATAAAAGCTTTGTTACTGTCACAGGGAAAAGCTCTGTAGGCACGGATGGCCGCGTTCTTCTCGGTCACGAGATCACGCACATCGTCCGGAAGATTCCAGCGATGATCCACCGCCGGAACCTCCCGTGAACATTCGTTCAGGACGGATTGCACGTGTTCTGCGAACGAGCCGATCGCGGCCTCCGCATCCGCTACAGTCTCGATGTTGTCCGGGATTAGGTCTAAGTGAGGGGACTCAGTAGATTTCAGCAATACGCCTACTTTCCCCCAGTCCGTGATCACTTTAGAGGGGGGGGATTGAGTGGGATCGAAGGGACCGGATCTGGGCGCGAGCTCCAAGACTACTGGTCTATGGTCCGAATCAAGTTCGTCGATCGTCTCTATAGAATGTAATCGCCAGTTTACATTCTTCAGAAGCGCGACATCTAGCACGTCTGGGCGATGACTAGGATCGAGGGGGAAGTGAGTCGGATGCATCGGGGCGATGACATCAAAACTAAGGGAACTACAGAGATCGAACAGTACCCTGCCTCTGGAGTTAGCCGTGTGACTATTCCAAGAGGGGTGTTTGGCATTAAGATCTCCCGCCAAAAGGACGGAGTCACTTAGTCCGAAGAGGGCCGTGAGGTCATCTCTTAAGGAGGCATTGACCTCTGTGGGGTTGGTGTTGGCAGGGGGGAGATACGCCGAGACGATAGTGATGGGCTGATGGCCTGTCATGCCCAGCCGACAGACAGAGACCTCCAGGTTCGAGAGGGACGGAGGGTCCATAGGAATACAGTAGAGGGCCGCTCTGTAATATATAAGAGTGCCTCCCTTGTGACACCGAGTCCTGTCATTACGAACAATCCGGTAATTGGCGATTCTCGGGTCACGTTGGTGGGGCTTAAGGAATGTCTCTTGAACGAGAAGAATGTCTAGGTGATGGTCGCGGAGGAAGTTGGCGATCTCATCACGTTGGCCATTAAGGCTATTAGCATTAAAAGTCCCTATCTTTAGGGATTTAGGTTTGAGCCTCGTTGGGGGAGTTTTATCCATTACGGATTATTATGGGGAAGGTTTCGGAGGGCAAGCGTAACGTCCGGGTACGCATCATATATTTGGGCTAGGCGTATAAAATCACCCTTGCAGGCGATTATCTCACGCGACATTTGCACACCGCGAGGGCTATGAAAAACCCCGAATGTGCTTGTGATGACCCTGAAGGGGTCAAAGGGGTCCATCGCGGGTTGAGGGCGGAGGGGATTGGATGCAAGGGAGGGAGGGGGAGCCGAGAAGGCGAATGGGACTTTGGCCTGGGAGCGGGGCGCTGAAGGCGCGGCCGCTTTGATAATAGGCCTAGGGGGAGAGGGGGGAGGGATAGGCACTGCCATCAGTGCAGGGATGGCTGGAGCTGCCAGCGGCTGAGTGGGTCTCAGCGCTGGGAAGTGGGTCTGGTGGTTAAGCGCGTTCCAGGGGCTGGGGCGCTGGGGGGCAAGGGTGGTGGGGAGTGCACCCGAGGGAGGGGGGAGTTTCCTCGAAGCGTCGGGACGCTCCCTCTGCTGCCTGTCCTGGCTCCGTTTGGCCAATTTAGGGGCCGACGTCTTGGGGGCTTTGGGGCACCCCCGGTAATTAGCTGGGTGGCCAGCTTCGCCGCACAGCACGCAGCAGGGAGGCTCCGTGCATAAGGTGCGGTCTTTAGGCCGCGGGCAATCGGCAGTGCCGTGATCCCCCAGGCACTTGACGCACCTGGGTTTGCCGTGGCAGTTGCGTTGGGCATGCCCGTACAGCTGGCAACGGTGGCACTGCGACATCTCACCACTCTGGTGAGGGTTCTCGATTTTAAGGCCCGAAAGGCCACAGATCCTTTTGATCTGAAATATGGGGTGGTGCCCCTCGGTGGGATTACACACCACCAGTACCATATTATAGGAGTCGCCGTTCTTCCGGTGCATGCGGTGCACCTCGGTGACGGGGATGGTCTGTGACTCGAGGTCACTGAGAATCTCCGAGGTGGAGATTTCTATAGGGACGTTTTTCACAACGACCCTGACGGGTTTATCCTCTTGTAGGGAATATGTGTGGAACGGTATGTTCCTTCCACACAGGAGTTTATTTAACTCCCTGAAATCGTTGGTGGTGGGGAGTGTCACTTTAATGCCCAGCTGGACGGCTCGGGCATTTGTGTAATTAATGCGGCGCTCGTTACACGCCTTGGAAACCTCCAGCCACTTGGCCTTGTCATGAATGAACAAGGGGGGAGGGGGTCGGGTCTTCTTAACGGGGGCAGCCGAGGTGGCCGCCGCCGGGGTGGTCTTAGCCTGGGGGGTTAAGGCCGGGGTGGCTGAAACCGAAATGGCAATAGCCGGGGTCGCTACGGCCATAGGGCTAGGCGGACGGCTGGCGCTAGAGGGGCGCGGGTTTGTCTCACCGGGAGGAGTGGGGGTGGCAATATCCACCACCAACTTCTTGGCCTTGCTGGCCGAGGAAGGGGACTTACCCTTCTTCCTCTTCCCCTTACTACCAACGAATTGGTAGTCATCCTCGGAGGACGATGCGGGGGTGGAGGGGGAGGACTCGGGGGCGGAGGTCACCTCACCGTCGGAGACGGCTGTGTCCATGTCTTCTTCTTCTCTCTGTCTTTGTCTTTCGACACTTCGGAAGAAGCGGAAGAGGAGAGGGGGTCTTCAAACGCCGCCATTTTTATTGTTTGGAACTCATCTCCGTATTCTCTTGGAGGTACGGGTCCTCACTGAATGCCTTGAAGAGGAATTCGATAATCCTTTGGACCGACATATTGTGGGCCCAAAGATTACAAAGAGAGATAACAAAGTGGGGGGGGGGGAGATTAAACTCCTAACCACGCCCCGGGGAGACACGTTACACGTGTAACCCCGGGCAGACAGTGCCCACAAAAAACTCCCCACCCGCAAGACTTTCCTAATGGTCCACTGACGAGAAGAAAGTCCTGAAAACAAACTCGTCAGCTACCAAACTGTCTGATGCCTGAGGGGCCTAAAACCTAACTACCTAACTCCCCGGGTGGGATAACCCGGGGATGAGTGCACTCCCTGACGGGATAGTCATGGAGGTGTGTGCCTACGGTGAGCCCTAAGCTTGAGTACCTACCGCCAATCTCAATGTGCGGTAGGTCCCTATGGGTCTTGCGACCGATCCGGGCCGCTGGGGTAGAGACACCCAGACGTCCCGGGTGCAGCTGTAACAAAAGGGGGTTAGCAAACTACCAGACCGCGACTAGGAGTCCCCCCAAGGCCGCGGTCGGAGCCCTTCCGACTAACTGCTTTCCCCTAAAGGGGGTCAGCGGGTGAGGCGGGTCACCACCCACTTGGGATCGTTATCACCGTTAGGTATCCTCCAAGTACCACCGAAAAATCAGTGGATTTTAGTCCTTAAGGGACCAAACCGTTGCGCGGGGCGCACGAAACGCGATCGTAGCAGATAAGTTACGCGTGAGTATGGGCACACTAGTAACCGACCTGCTATGATGTAACCGAACTCGTAGCTGTGCTACGAGGAGGCAGTGACGCGACGACCGGCTACGAGCCGGCGGCAGCGGCGCGGGGTGCGGTGGCGTAGCCGTGCGCTACGGAGACGTCGGGTGGGCGCGGGGTGCGCGGGAGCGATCGGCGTAGCAGATTGGGAGCACGTGTGCACTCAACAGCAGGCGAGAGCGGAATCCGTCCCTGAATTCAAGCGGGCCTAGTGCCCTTTTATATAGACGGCTACCTGGGTGCAAGTAGTGGCGGGGGTAAACAATGAAAATCTCGACCGACCACTCGATCGCTTATTTTGCGCCCAAATGGCCTTGAAACTATGTACAATTCGTAATTATTATTATTACCTATTTATCTATCCTACTTAATTATATAATACAACATGGTTTGTACCTATAATGCTTACACTAAACCTATCAAACTTAACGCTACATCTTATTCTTATTCAAACATGTTTATAATATGATTTTATTATTTACAGTTAGCGTCAATTACAGTTTAGGTCGGCGTCCGTAACAGTTCTCCCCCCGGCGAAGCCTGCGCAGCTTCTTCTTTCTTCGTCAGGACGACGAGCTTGCTCACTGGGCGTCGGAAGATGCCGGTTCTGGTCCGCACCTCGACGACTCGAATGCTGCCGTCGGTTCCCGGATGCGTGCGCTCGACGACCCCCATAGGCCAGGTGTTCCGGGGCAGTGTGCTGTCGACCACGACGACCACGTCGCCTACTTGCAGCGGCCGCGCGTCGTTCTTCGGCTCGCCGCGGGGTACCAGTGTGGGCAGGTATTCTCGTAGCCAGCGCTGCCAGAAGCAGTCGGCAAGCGCTTGGCTAGCTCGCCATGTTCGTCGATCGGCTTCGTCGCATGGTCCCGTTGCTGGTAGGCCGTTCGAAGACCCCAATAAGAAGTGGTTGGGAGTTAGGGCCTCAGGGTCGTTGGGGTCCACGCTGACGTGGGTCAAGGGTCGTGCATTGATGCAGAACTCAGCTTCGGCGAGGAGCGTGCTGAGTACTTCTTCTGAAGGCGCCTTCTCTTGTAGGGTTACTTTAAGGGCGGCTTTTACGGAGCGCACCATTCTCTCCCACGCGCCGCCTTGATTGGGCGCGCCAGGAGGTATAAAGCGCCATTCCACTCTGTGTTGTAGCCCCACATCCTTCAGGGCAGGCAGCCATTCAGTGTAGGCGGTGCGGAGCTCTTGATCAGCCCCGCGGAAGTTGGTCGCATTATCACAATAAATTAATCGCGGCCATCCCCTTCGTGCAGCCATTCTTCTTAGTGCCATGATCGCAGAGTCTGTCGATAGGGATGCGACGAGCTCTATGTGCACAGCGCGGGAGGTGAGGCACGTAAATAGCGCTCCCCACCTTTTCTCTCGGCGACGGCCCACCTTAACGGTCATGGGGCCGAAATAATCCACCCCACAGTTGGTGAACGGGCGGTGGAAAGGGTCGAGGCGGGCGTGCGGCAGGTCCCCCGTGGCTGGCGTCCGTGGTGTCCCCTTGAACTTCTTGCAGAAGGCGCAGTCTCTCTCGATCGTGCGCACAGTGGGTCGTAGATGTATGATCCAATAGCGCTGCCGTAGATCATTTGTCACGCGCTCCCTGTTGGCGTGGCCCGCAGCGCAGTGTTCACGTAGCACTATCAGTCTAGTTAGCGCATGTCGACCGTCCATGATGATGGGTCGCTTTGTCTCTGTCGGTGCCGAGGAAGCCTCGATCCATCCTCGTACTTTGAGGAGCCCGTTTTCTATTACAGGGTCCAGTCTGTATAGCCTGCTCGTCTTAGTTAGGGGGCGAGCTGACTTGATCTTCTCTATTTCTTCTTTGAAACTTTCTTCTTGCGCGCGTCGGATAAGTTCTGTCTCGGCGCGCTGGATGTGTCGATGCTCCATGCTCACGGCCTTACGTCGGCAGATGTCTATGAAGGCGAGCGCTCGTGCAGTGGCCCTCTATAGGACTTCATATCTCGAGAAGCGGGCCGGGTCTGGTAGCCAGCTATCTCGTCCTGGTTCTTGCGTCACGGGTAGGACCTCCTCCTCGTCTTCTTCTTCCGTTGTCGACATCATGGGCCATTGTTCTTCTGGCAGATGTAAGAAGCTAGGCCCCTGGAACCATCGGTCTGCTGTGCTCAGTGGAGTGTCGGTGAGCCTCGTCGCGTCGTCGGCCACATTCACTTCCGTGGGCAGCCATCGCCATTCTTCCTTCTGGGTTAGCTCGGCGATCTCACCCAGCCTGTGTGCGACGAACGGTGTGAAGCGTCGCATGTCGTGACGTATCCAATGTATTACAGTGGATGAGTCGGTCCAGTAGGTCGTTTGGTTGATCTTGACTCGATGTTCCCTTTTTATAGTGTCGGCGAGTCTTGCTCCGATGACGGCCGCCTGGAGTTCTAGTCGCGGTATTGTCTGTGCTCGTCTCGGTGCTACCTTGGCCTTGGCGGCCACCAACACCACGCCGATACTTCCGTCGTTGTTTATGATTCGCCAGTAGGCCACGGTCGCGTAGGCTTGTTCGCTGGCGTCGCATAATATGTGTAGATCGACACGTTCATACTTCTGTGTTAGGTAACATCGCGGCAATCGTAGCTGAGCCAGTCCGGTCAGGTGCGCGAGCCAGGACGCAAAGAGCTCGTTTTCTTCTGCTGGAATCTGTTCGTCCCATGCGGTCTGGAGGCGCCATAAACTTTGTAGTATTATCTTGGATCGTATCGTGTAGTGGCTCAGCAGTCCTAACGGGTCATAGATGGACATGACTGCACTAAGGGCTTCTCGTTTGGTCGGTGCGCGGGCTCTGGTTCGTACTTCAGTTGGCACTCTGTTCATGGACGTGTTGAACCCCAACTCATCCCGTTCTGCGTTCCAATATAGCCCGAGTATTTTACTCTCGGGCTGTTCTCCCCCCAGTTGCGTGGGAGAGGTGGCATGTAGTTCGGTGGGTACGTCTCGTAGCACTGTTCGTTCGTTCGAGCTCCATCCTCGTAGCGTGAACCCCGCGTGCGCGTGCACCACTCTTGTTTCTTCTATCACCTTTCATGCTTCTTCTGGGTTATCGTAGCTGGCTACTAGGTCATCCATGTAATGGTTTTCCTTGATCGCTTCTAGGGCTCGCGGGAACTCTTGCCCATGTACGTCCGCGTTGAGGTTCCGGACGTAGTGGGCCATAAACGGAGAGCTTGCTGCGCCGAAAATCATGCTCGTCATTTTATATTTTGCAGGAGGCGCTTCTCTTTCGTTGCCTCGCCATAGAAACTGCTGGGCTGGTTGATCTTCTGGTCTTATTTTTATGCGGAGAAACATCTCTTGTATGTCGGCCGTTATCGCGATCGCTCTTTCCCGGAATCTGAAGAGTATTCCAGGTAGCGCCAGCAGCATGTCCGGGCCTTCCAGCAGCGCGTCGTTGAGGCACACCCCGTTGCTTCGTGCGGCTGCGTCGAATACTAGCCTACACTTGCCGGGTTTGTTAGGATTCTTCACGGCAAAGTGTGGCAAGTACCAGCAGACCGGACTTGTTTGTTCCGAGCCGCCGCACAGTGTCGCGTACCCTTTCTCAAGCAGGTTGTTGATCTGCCTGGAGTATTCCTCAGCGAACTCTGGATCGGCGTCCATCTTCTGTTCTATCTTCTTGAGACGGCGGAGTGCTTGGCTGTAGCTTGGTGGCATGATAATGTTATCTTGTCGCCACGGTAGGCCCACCTCGTAGCCTGCATTGATTCTCTTCGCTGTTGTCTCGACGATCTTGATGGCGCGTTGGTCCGCTTCGTTCACTCGCGGCTTGCCGTGGATGCTGAGTGCTTCTATTTTGAAGTGAGCCTCGACCAAGTTGTGGAGCTCCTGGTTGCTCACGTTCGATGATCGGTCGGGCTCGTAGAGATGTAGCACCTTGCCTTCTTGCATGATGGTGCTGCGCGGTGCGGTTCCATGCACCACCCATCCTAATTGAGTTCTTGAAGCGGCCGGCTCGTTCGGGCCGCCGATTCGTAGTTCACGGGAGACGATGCACTCCCAATGATCGGTTCCTACTAGGAGCCCGGGGCGCGCGCGTTCGTAGCACACCTCGTTCCTAGGTAGGTCTTTCAGGTGCTCATATTCTAGCAGGTTTTCAGGGATGGCTTGCTGGTAAAGTTGAAGGTTCTTCATGGTCCTCGCTCTGACCTTGTAAGCTTCCTTTTCTTTGGCCCCCCTGACCTTGATTGTCACAAGCTGGCTCTCTGTTTCATCTTGCGACATGTTGACACCGTTTAAGCGCAGTGTCTGTGATGGTCCCTCCGCCCCGATGCTGGATGCTAACTCCTGGTCCACGAGTGTAATGGTTGCACCCTCGTCTAGGAGTGCGTAGGTCGACACCTCCCCCCGTGGTCCGGACACGATGACAGGACACATCTTCAACATGACTGTTCGCGGGCCGGCGGCTGGACGGGCAGCCACGGACAGGACTGCTTCCTCTTTAGGTTGTTCGGCTTCCTTTGCGACTTCAGTCTTCTCGTCGTGTTCTTGATGTAAAGTCTCGTGATGCGGGCGGCGGCATTGATTCACGCCGCACGGCTTTGCTTTACAGTTCATGCGCCTATGTTGTTTATGAGCGCATTTGAAGCAAATCTTCTTTTCTTTCAGGAAACTCCATCGTTCATTCACGGCGAGTGCCTTGTATTTTGGGCACTGTGTTAATGCGTGGGCTTGTCCACACTTGGGGCATTTTTCAATTTCTTCCTCCGCTCCCCCGGTCGTAGTGAAAACGCTCGCCTTTTTCTTTAGTATCACGGCGGGTCGGGTTTCTTTCTTCGTAGTCGCAGCGCCTGTGGCCGGGGCGTATGTGTATCTCAGCGCCCGGTCAGCTTCTCTCATCAGGAACCGTGACATCACGACGATTTCTGGGTCTGCCGTCCCTTCGTGTTCATATGCGTAGTCACACCAGCGGGATCGTAGATGCGGGCTGAGCTTGTCTAGTACTTCTCGTGTCATCAATGGATTGAATAGGTATCCCCTTCGATCGATGGTTTTCAGGACACAGATGATGTTCTGTAGTTTGATAGCGAAGCTATTAAGCTCTGTTGCTGACGTACCCGGCTTCGGCAGCTTCTTTAGATCTTCCAGCGCCCGATCAATGATGACTTCTGGTCTTCCAAAACATTGCTCCAGAGTCTTCATAATCACATCAGGTTCGGTGGCTGTGTGCAGAAGAGCGGCCACGGCGTCCCTTGCTTCCCCTTTGAGGCAGCTTCTCAGTCTTTGTATGTTCTCGGCCGCTGAGATCTGGTACATGCTTGTTGTGTCTCGTACCGCTGCCTTGAATGGCAGCCACTCGTTGGCTGCGCCGGAAAACGTAGGTAAGTCGATATGCCTGGGTCTGGGTCTGGCCATCTTCTCGAGGGTTGCCGCCAAATGTTCGATGCTGTTTCTTGCTCGTGTCGGGGTTGGCGATCTCGCCCCCGATGCTTCGAATCGTATTTGCTTCGGTTCTTCCCTGGGCCCCTCCTCCCCCCGTGGGTTGAGGGGGTTGGTTCTCAACCACTCGTCCACCTTTCGATGGGGTTCTTCACGGGGAGGGCCAGGTTCTTGATCATCGTGTACGCTTTCTTCGTCGTTAATCACTGACACTTCAACTGCCAGCCTCTTTTTGATCAACTCTTGTTCCAGTTCCAACTCTTTTCTTTGAATGGCTGCCAACTTCTCGGCTGCTTCCAGTTCCGCCATCCGTAGTCTAGTTGTGACGCTCGTTGTCGATCGCATTGACCTGGCCGGTGATCCCATTCTTCGTCGGGTCACATTGGTCGTCGTTGCTTGAAGTCCAGAAGGCCCCGCCGCCGTACTGGTGTCCGCTATCTTTGAAAATGGCGACGCCGGTGGGTCGAGTGAGAATCTTCGTGTTCTTTCGCGTTCGATTTGTTCAGTTTCCCTGCGGCGCATCTCTTGTTCCTGGGCACGCCGCGCCTCTTGTTCTTGGATGCGTCGCTGTTCCTCAATCTCCGCTACGTCCCCTTGGCTTCGAGTGACAACCATTTTCTTATGCGTGTTCGTGTCGTCGCGTACCAGGCCGCACGTTCAGTTTGCAGCGTTCAACGCGCACCGGACAGCACGTTCAGTTTGCTGTGTTCGACGGCGCGTTCAGGTTGGTACCTCTTCTGATCAGTATTTCTTCGGCACGGTGAATAATCCCCTTGGCTTGATATCCCTGTTGAAACCCGTCGGCTCGGTTCGGTGAGTCGTTCAGGTCGAAACAGGTCTTGCTTGATGGCCGTGTTCGTTCTTCAGAGCTTTGTACTTCGTCTGGAGTTTAGTAGGCCAGGTTGCCGCAGGATCTTCGTTCTTCTATCCGGCTTCGGAAGGACCAAACTGTTCAGTGTGGACTGTATATATTTTGAAAATAAAACAATTCTTCAGGCTTGATTATTTTCCCATTTATTCTTCTTAGCTCAGTATTAGTCAGTTGCTATTTTCGATCTGAATTCAAGCGGGCCTAGTGCCCTTTTATATAGACGGCTGCCTGGGTGCAAGTAGTGGCGGGGGTAAACAATGAAAATCTCGACCGACCACTCGATCGCTTATTTTGCGCCCAAATGGCCTTGAAACTATGTACAATTCGTAATTATTATTATTACCAATAGGTATAATTAAGTAGGATAGATAAATATTATCTATCCTACTTAATTATATAATACAACATGGTTTGTACCTATAATGCTTACACTAAACCTATCAAACTTAACGCTACATCTTATTCTTATTCAAACATGTTTATAATATGATTTTATTATTTACAGTTAGCGTCTATTACAGTTTAGGTCGGCGTCCGTAACAGTAGGTACTTACGCAACACGTAGTTGGTTATTATTTATTGTGCGTTATTTTGTATTAGACCCTTGATTTAAATGTCATTTAATTTATTCATGTACATTCTGTAAAGAAAGTACCGGAATGAATAATTTAAAGAGCTCATTTAAAGGGATTATCTAAATTCTTTTTGACGCTAAGTTGGTACAACTGTCCTCTTTACTCACGCGGAGTTCGATCGTCACTCGTCATTCTGTTTGTTCACAGTGCACCATTTTGTTTGTTCATGTCAACTGTGTTTTACGGTTTTTACTATAGTTAAAAATATCGAACAAATAATTCGTCTTAAATGTTGCATTGCAAAAAAGCTTGTCAACTTGATGGGGGATAAAACGTTTTTCTTGAACAGTTTACATATATTTTGTATTATTTGTTTATTCAGATTTTGTAATAACTGTACCTACTTCTACATGGATCCTACACGCACGCAATACTCAAAGAAACAAGAAAGAGGTCACAGTTCTGCTGAAACCCAAGCCCAACGACTTTGATAGTTTTGTACCACGGGATTGCAAAGCATTCAGCATGAGTACTGATGTCTTCATTGCCAGATCCAATCTGCCATCGTGAACGAAATCGGTGCACAGGTTATTCCGTGCACAAATCGAGTGGTGCTATACCCATCAAAAATCTTTCTCCAGGCCTGCAAGGTCTGCCGAGTTGGAAGCCGGAGTCGGCGGCTTGAGCTGTCCTGGAACGCGATCGACCCACACCCTGCCTTCACCTTCCTGCCTGGTTTTCCTGTCTACATATCCTGACGTCATCCCGAGAGTCTCCATCGTCGACCCACTTACATCATTCATTATTCCACCTACTACCTACACCTACCTACACCATTCTTTACATCCTTCATCAATTTTTCAACATTAATAATATTATATAATTATAAAGACTTGACCTCATCTCTTTCATTTTACCTGTCGCTTCACGACATTGCATCGCCCTAAAGGCCTACCTTAGGGTGATGCAATGTCGTGAAGCGAAAGTGGTAGAAAATGCCCAAGGCATGAAGTCCTCCTTTGTACAGTGTTTTTTTACATTAAGTGCATAAAGTTTAATAAATAGATAAATAAAAGGCAAAACCATCCGCACAATAGAGAACTTGTTTGTTTCTTGTGTCGAAATAAATGTCGGAAAAGTGAATACGTACGTATTTATTTTACAGTGTGGTTACTTTTAGTGAATGTAAACTTACCAACGATTTCGGGAACTTTCTGTTCAGGCTCAGTGCCTGTAAATAAAAAGAAATAATTATGTTAAACCTGTGCCAATAAAAGAGCACGAGAGATTTGATAATGGCGTCGTTACTAATGTTCTCTCACTCGCCCACTATATTGTGCGAGTGAAATAGCATGATAAGCTCCTTTTCATTACATCGTGGAAAGCTCACATTTTTAAGTATAGAGTCATACTGGCTCCGTATATAACATCGTAATAAAAAAAACTTTTTTGAAAAATGAGAACCGCCTTCAAAAAAAAAACTAAAAAATGATAAATAACTTCAGCACAGAACACACATGACTTTAGTTTCGGAAGTCGGTGGCTTTGTTCTGTTTGTTGGTTTGTATTGCCACCGACTTCCGAAACTATACTATACTATCTATATATGTATGTATTTACAAAAAAAAATGTATTTGTGTATGTATATCAGCTGTCTGACACCCATAGTACAGGGTCTCCCTAGTTTGGGGTCAGATGGCCGTGTGTGAAAATGTCCCCACATATTATTATTATTATTATTATTAAACTAAAGTCAGTTTTTATTATTATTATTAATAAACTAAAGTCATGTGTGTTCTGTGCTAAAGTTATTAATCACTTTTTAGTTTTTGTTTGAAGGCGGTTCTCTTTTTTTTTTAAGTTTTTATTTTCCACTTTTCAGTGCCTCATTAACACCCAAATCCATTTAGGAACGGCAACACAGTTTAAACAGAGATTGAAAGTCCTCCAAAGATGGAAAGATGGAAGAAACGCAAACGTCTTCTCGATTTTTGTTGTTTTTTTCAAAAAGCGCTGAATAAATTTCTGTTTGTTGTATACTTACCTTCTCCAGAATGTAACAAACACTTTTCTGAAAACCGCATCAAAATCGGTTCAACCAAACGGGAGATAATCGCGGACAAACATACATACATATATACATACATACATATATACATACATACATACAAACATACGGGTCGAACTGATAACCTCCTTTTTTTTGAAGTAGGTTAAAAAAAGAACGAAGAAGAAAGGTTTATCATATATAATATTAATACAAAAACCTCTAAAAGTCCAATATAAATACTTTAACTATAAATATTAATAGGATACCCACTCCACATATTGCCACAATCTAGACCTTATCACCCAAGCATTGTTATACATACTAATACAAGTCCACAACACTAAAATGGCCTAAACGACATGTCGATACATGACAATGAAATGAAATTCCCATAATTCTAGTTAAGAGGACTTTCCCTATGAAAATATAACAATTGTCGTTATTAAAATATGAATTGAATATTTTTATTTTTTAAAATACAAGGCATAATAAGTACATTTTGCTTAAATATTAATTACATTTCTAAGGGCGGAACCCTTACCTGAACTAGGTAATTCTGTGTTTCAGGCAAGAAGAGCTAAAATAATAATGTAATTATTATTAAATAGTCAGAACATCAAATCAAGAAAGTTGACAATAGACAAAATCTCGGCGAGTAACTTTTAGTTTGTAAATTAAATAATGACTTAATGTGTTCTTTAGATTTTCTAGCCATCATTTCTAGAAAGCAGTAGTCTAGGTCACTGTCACCGGACACGGTGAAAAGGACACTATAATTATATATTTATATACTTTGGTCGATAAATAATCAAAAATCTACTTGGATTGTGGTTACTCAGTTCGTCTTCCAGTCGATTTTGAATTGAATTCGTTATTTCCTTAAAAAGAAGATAAGCACTCGGACCCCACGACCCGAGGGTTTCAGCCCCAAACGGCTCGAAAATAATGTTCAAACCAAGGTAACTATACTTTCGCCGTATGAGGTCTTCTGCAGCCGCAGCAGCAGCACCAGCACAGTACGCTGAACTAGGAAAATGGGATGGCGCAAGAGTATCGACGCACGTAGCGTCCCACACTGAAGGCCTGCCCATAACTTCCAAGGAAATAAAGACATGCCGTCCGGTTTCTAGACATCGTCGCGTGCCAAGCCATTGGGTTCTAAGACAGCCGGAACGCTGACGGCGACGAAAGCACGATTAATAATGTCATTCATATTTGCGTGCCGCGATATGCGACCCGCATTCCGGCTGCATGACAGACCTACATTTCATGTAGTTTAATTACTTATTTAACCAAAATATGACTAGATAACGTTTGTATCGAGCGTACTGTCGGTAAAGTCCTCTTAAAAGGGGATGGAAGTAGACGTGACTTGGTAAACGGATAGCGGTAAGAAGGGATAAGATAAAATAAAGGATAGCCGGATTTAAGTGCTAGGCGCTATCGTATTTCCGGCGACTGTCGGCTTGATGGTTAGACGGACAAATAAATCTAGATTAGATATAGGTAAGTAAGTACATCTCTTAGGTTCCGTGCCCGAAAGGTGTCTGACGGGACCCTATTACTAAGTCTCTGCTGTCTGAACCGTAATAGGTAGACACTTGAAATTTTCAGAAAGTGTATAAAGTTAACATCTCGAATGTCAAATGCACAGGTGCATAAGTAGCGAAGTTAATACGATTACCAAAAAAAATACCTATGAATGAAAGAGTACTAGGTACAGTCACGTGCAAAAATATGTATACACATAGCAAAATTCAAAAGCAATTTTCTCGTGGAATAACTTTTTCAACGTATAGATAAAACCTACTATAAGGTAGTTTGGGGTCAAAAATACCTTTTTCGTAACCCCATAACATTTCAACCAGTAGTTTAGAAGAAAATCAGTTTAGAATAAGACCAACTGTATGTAACATGTTTTTGCTCGTTACTGTACATCTTCACCACACCACATCACTTCAGCCGAAAGACGTCCACTGCTGGACATAGGCCTCCCCCAAGTGGCGCCACATTGACCGGTCCCGTGCGACTCGCATCCAGCGGATCCCCGCAACCTTTACCAGGTCATCGGTCCACCTAGTGGGAGGCCTTCCAACGCAACGTCTTCCGGTTCGCGGTCGCCACTCTAGAACTTTTCGACCCCATCGGCCATCTGTTCTGCGAGCAATGTGCCCTGCCCACTGCCACTTAAGTTTGGCAATTCTTCGGGCTACGTCGGTAACCTTGGTTCTCTTGCGGATATCCTCATTTCTGATTTTATCACGCAAGGAAACTCCGAGCATAGCCCTCTCCATTGCCCTTTGGGTGACTTTAAGCCTTCTGATGAGGCCCATTGTGAGCGACCACGTTTCGGTCCCGTATGTAATCACTGGCAACACACACTGGTCATAGACTTTCGTCTTGAGACACTGCGGTAAGTTGGACGAGAAGATACCACGCAACTTCCCGAACGCTGCCCAGCCGAGTCGGATTCGACGATTGACCTCTTTCTCGAAGTTAGACCTACCTAACTGGACCGTTTGTCCCAGGTAGACATAATCGTCTACAACTTCGAGTGTAGAGTCTCCGATCTTGATAGGAGTGGGTGTTACATGGGCATTCAACATGACCTTGGTTTTGTCCATGTTCATTTTAAGACCCACTCTTTCGGAAGCTCTACTGAGGTCACCGAGCATTGTACTGAGGTCCTCCATGGTCTCAGCCATGACCACTATATCGTCGGCAAACCGAAGGTGACAGATGTACTCGCCAGTGACGTTGATGCCTAGCCCGCTCCAGTCCAGAAACTTGAAGACATCCTCCAATGCAGCGGTGAACAGTTTCGGAGATATGACGTCTCCCTGTCTCACACCTCGCTGCAGAAGGATAGGTTCCGAGGTCTGGTCCTGAAGCCGGACTGACATGGTGGCGTTTCTGTATAGACACTTCAACACCTCGATATACCGATAGTCGATTTGGCACCGTTGGAGAGACTGCAGTACAGCCCAAGTCTCGATCGAATCAAATGCTTTCTCGTAGTCCACAAACGCTAAACAGAGAGGCAGGTTATACTCTTCGGTCTTCTGTATAACCTGCCGCAGCGTATGTATGTGGTCTACGGTGCTAAAGCCTTTTCGGAAACCGGCTTGTTCGGGAGGCTGGAAGTCGTCAAACCTGCGCGCGAGACGATTCGTGATGACTCTTGAAAACAACTTGTAGACATGGCTCAGAAGTGAGATGGGCCTATAGTTCTTCAACCGAGCATTGTCGCCCTTTTTGAAGAAGAGTACCACCACACCTCTGCACCATGCCTGTGGCGTTTTTCCCTCGAGTATGACGGAATCAAACAGCTTCTGAAGGGCCTTAAGTACCGGTTTTCCACCCGCCTTCAGGAGTTCGGCCGTAATTCCATCATCACCCGGTGCCTTGTTGTTTTTAAGCTGTTTCAGAGCCATCCTAATCTCGTACAGGCTGACGTCCGGGATGTCTTCGGTATAGTGTCGGGTTAGTCTAGCTCTTGGGTCGTTCGCTAGATCTACAACGGGTTTACTGGTTGACGTGTACAACTGCCCATAGAATCTCTCGATCTCCCTCAGAAGCTCCGGTTTGGAGGACACAATCCTGCCATCGTCGGTCTTCAGTTTCGTGAGCTGGCTCTGCCCAATAGCCAGATCCCTTGCAAATACCTTGGAGCCTTTATTCTTCTCAATTGCGTCTTTAATACGTTCGGTATTAAAGCGGCGGAGGTCGCTCTTCAAGGATTTAGAGATCCGTCTATTGAGCTGCCGGTATTTCCACGCCTCATCTGAAGACTGCAAGATCATCTCACGCCGCTCCTTCATGAGCTTGAGAGTACGATCAGAGAGTTTTTTGTTCTTATCTGCACGACGTGTCTTGAAGAACTTAGACCCAGTCGTATGGACAGTTTCTACGAACTCGTCGTTGTATTCGTCCACTGAGCTTCCTAGGCACTCGAAACGATTCTGGAGTTCGAGCTGAAAGCTCTCGGGGTTTTGAATCTGGACCTGTGCTGGACGGAGCGTAGACTTCATCAGTCGAGACCTTTCAAGCTTTATATTGATGTTCAATGTGCCTCTTACTATGCGATGATCGCTCCCGGTTTTCACCGAATTGATCACAGAGACATCATTGAACATTTGCTTCTTGGTTGACATGATGAAGTCAATCTCATTTTTAGTTGCACCATCAGGGCTCTGCCAGGTCCACTTTCTGTGCTCACGCTTTCTGAAGAAGGAGTTCATCATATAGAGACCCTCCTTCTCCATAAAACTAGCCAGTTGGTGACCCCGGCGATTCCGACGTCCAAACCCAAATTGCCCCACATGCAGCTCATCACCGTCTCGTTTGCCCAGTTTCGCGTTAAAGTCCCCCATGACAACGGTGAAGCGAGTTTTGAAACCATGCATGGCTTTAGAGATATCCTCATACATGGTCTCCACTTCGTCGTCGGGGTGTGCCGAGGTCGGGGCGTAGACCTGTATGACCTTCAGCGAATATCTTGAGGATATTCTGAGTATAAGGTACGCCACCCTGGTCGACACACTCTCGATCTTCACCACGTCGTTCACGAAGGACCTGTGGACGATAAACCCAACACCACCCTGGGACTGCCGGTCACCCTCTCGGAAATAGAGCAGGTTGCCGGATTTCAGGGTTATCGTGTCCTCCCCCTCTCTTCGGACTTCAGATAATCCCACAATACTCCATCGCAGCCTGCTCAATTCCTCTTCGAGTTCCGTTATCTTCTCGTCGGTCCGGAGTGTACGCGTGTTGTATGTTGCCAGGTCAAGTCGTCGGTGTAGGCAGCCTGATCCCTTCCGGAGATTCTTCGCACCCCTTGCCACGCCGTAACCTCGACCGCTACCATAGTCGAAGCTAGACGAGCTGCCGGGTACTAGGGGCCGTTTTTGTGTTGCGCTATTCATTTGGGGGGTTTTGCCATAATCGCCACGCTTGGCAGGCGGGTTGGCGATCGCAGTATGGTTGTTACAAAGGCACAGAGAACGCTGCTGCCCATTCTCTGGTAGGTCTCTTAGTCGCCTTTTACGACACCCACGGGAAGATATGGGATGGTGCTATTCTTTACGTCCGACACCATACGGAGAAGAGAGAGTACATCTTAATAGTATAATAACGTTTATTTTGACTAAATAATATAATCTTAGACCTAGTATATTATTATGACGTACTAGAATGTCACAATGTGATCAAAATTATAGCAATATGGATGTGATAACATGCTATTGGTAAACAAAATGTGACGTTTATTAGATTAGAGTTAAGTATATTTACAAAGATTTTTAAGTGATAGAATAAAACAAATAGAAAAGTATGATTTATTAAAATTTATTAAGTATGATTTATTAGATTAGATTTAAAAAAAAAAAAACTAAAAAAAAAATCAAAAATCTAAAATTTTATACCGGCGTTTAAATTAAATTATATAACTTATTTTGTATAAGCTTATCTAAATCTAATCTAATAAATTATAAAAATATTTTATTTTTTAATAATCTAATTTAAACGCCGGTATAAAATTTTAATAAATCATACTTTTCTATTTGTTTTATTCTATCACTTAAAAATCTTTGTAAATATACTTAACTCTAATCTGCTAAAAATATTTATAAATGACAACCCCCTTCAAAAAGTAAAAAATAACTTTAAATTAGCTTTGATTTTGTTTGTTATTTTGTATTGCCACCGACTTGCGAATTACAAGTTATTTGTAGTATAGTTTTGAAGGCGGTTTTCTGTTTTCTAGAAAGATTATTTTATTACCTTTTTAGTGCCTTCTTCTTATCATACAAATTAATTACGAAACGGTGACACTAAAAAAATCCCTTAATTTTCTACTCTTAGGGGTAAAATATTTTCTTGAAATTGACCTGACTTTCAGGTTTACACTATCGATTTAAAAAAAAAAAGAATCATCGAAATCGGACTACACTGAAAAATGTTATGCGTTGTCAAACATAAAAAAAAAAATATAAATACATATCGAATTGAGAAACTTCTTCTTTTGAAGTCGGTTGAAAATAAAACATTGGCGGCAAAATGATTCCCACGCGATCACTAACGTTTTACAGAAAGGTGCGTCTACTCTAGGGTTAAGAAGAAGGGTGGGTACATCAAAACACTCAATGCTGATATAACATGTAACATTTGTATGTTATAACTTCAGAAAATTTGAAAATAAACCTACACTATAGTAATTGGTTTACAATACAGTTATTATCTTAGTGATACCAGTTATTAGACCTTGAGCCCTCGGTAATACCTAACCGTGAACGATAACACCCAAGCAAGACCGGTTTAAGTTTTAGTTATCGCTTAAACTTTGGTGTTGTTAGTTGTGAATTTGGGAAAAGTAAAAATTTGAAATAAAATGGTGAATAAAAGTAAGTAGAAAGTTATACGTCGGCACCTCGGGCTGAGTGAACTTTATGTCATTCTGTTGTGATTCGATTAGCGTTTACAATTTGCATCTTGAAAAAAAACGTTTTACTATTCGATCGAATTATAATTACTAGATACACTTATTATTTTTTATAAGTAAGTAAAGTAATTATAGATAGGTACTATAGCAATTACCTATATTTTATGGTGGATGGAAAGTTTTTATTCAACATTTCATGATGAAATTGGTTTGGAATTTGAGGTTAGAAAAGTGTTTGTGTAGATTTATTTATAAGTATATTGAGGCATTTTAAACATTGTTACTGGTATGGTGATATCTAAGTGACCACTTAGCCGGCACTTCACATGGCGTATTTGTGCAAATATTCGCCTTATTTGGATAATACAAAATGTACCCTAAAGTTTTTGAAATAAAGTGTATTTTGTATTAATGCGAATATTAATTTGCATAAATACGCCATGTGAAGTGCCTTAGAATCAAGCGGACCGTTCAGCTTGTTTGCCAATATCCCATGACATTGAATTGTAGGTACCTTTTTTTGAACCATATTATTAAAATTAGGTGCAAAACATAAAAATAAAATAAATGAGCCATATTAGGCTCATTTATTTCTATTCTATTATCTATTCTATCTTATTTCATTTATATTCTTTTCCCTTTATTTTTGTCAATAATTTTACAATTAAATAATAAAACCATTTTTTCACATTTTAATCATTATTTTATCTATCACTTTTACTTTTAAATTTTAACTTTATTGGAAAGTAGAAACACATGATAAGATGATAAGGAAATTATTAATTATTAAATTGTTATAAAATGATAACTATAAAAAATGTGATAAATCTTTACATGAAATCACTACCCATTGCAATAACATACATTTTTTATTGCATAAAATAAAAATGCAAAACATATTTTTAAATAATTAAAAAGGCACTTAAATTGAGATTAGGTTTTGGAATAAACGAAAACTGAGTAAGATTTCTAATAATTTGTTTAAAAACTAAACTTGTACACTGCCTTTGACACCAAATCTATCGAGAGAGCATAAGCGCTCCAAACGGTAGCAAAGGAAAGTTCTTTTTTGATCAGTTGTAAAGATTACATACACACATCAAAAAAAGTTTGTGATCATTTTTGATATGCGTGGCGTGGAGTCCTTCTTTTTTTCTAGTCCGTGGTGATCACTTTGAAAAATCGAAATCTTTTTTGTTTGGTAGATTATAATTTTTATACATTCTTCTTCTTTTTAGATTATTTATTTAAAAATATAGATTTGGAATGTAAAACAATAAAACCGTTAAATTGTTTTTCCATATAAAAAGGCTTTCAGACCTAGCTTTTTAGCATGCCCAGGTGGATCTTCGTGTTTCATGTGTTTGAGCCAGGCCGGGGAGGAGTTATATTATATTGAATATAAACCTTTTATTAATAAATTGTTGTTTAAGTTTGGTTAAAAAGTCTTTTTAACCGACTTCAAAAAGGAGAAATCTATTCGGATGTTTGTATTTTTTTTTAATGTATATTCGGGCATAACTCCGTCATATATAGACGGATTTGCAAAATTCTTGTTTTGTTCGAAAGGAGTTTTCCGACATGGTCCCATATAAATTTTATCGAAATTGATTTAGCCCTTTATGAAAAAAACAATAGAATCACATAAAAATTACATAGATAACGTTGTTTCTTCAATCTTTGGAGGACCTTGGGGAGGGTGGTGGCATTAAGTCCGCCTTTGTACGTTTGTGCATGAAGTGTAAATAAATAAATAATAATGGCTCAATTTTAAAAATTCCAATAATAGGTATTAGGTGTATTTTATTATCAAAAAATTAGGGAGTAAGAAAAATAATTCGAACAAAGTCACGGGAAAAGTAATAGTCTAATAAAAATAGAGTAAATTTAATAGGTAACGAAAAATCGGAGAATACACAACTAGCACTTAAGACAGAGTAAACAGTGGTACAGTGTTTTGTTTTAATTAAAATTCATTAATTAGTTCACTTTCTACAGTTGTTGAATATGAAAACCATTACGACTGAATCCATTACAATTGTTGCAATGAAATGAATCGGATTTCCATTACAGTACGCTGCAGATTCACTCGAGAAAAATAAAAATAAGAATAGAATAGAATAAAGAATTTAAAAAAAAAGAAAATAAGTAAAAAAAAGTTAAGTAAAATATTAAAATAAAAGTAAGTAAGTAGTTTATTATAAAACTAGCTTCTGCCCGCGACTTCGTACGCGGATCCTGTTGCTTATGCCAGCGACAACGGGGTCGGCAAAATCGAAGATCTGAAACGTCTGATGTCGAATTCTAAGAGCCCAGGGACGGGAAAACAACGGGATTCGCGAGATGATTCGAGACGTTCAAAAAGTACAATTTTGAATCATACCTCCGATGGCGGAATATGTGGCGTAGTCAATCATAGGAGTATACGTAAATGAACTCCGTTCCTTATCAACCCAAGGAAGGTCGCCATGATCTACGGCTATATCTTGAGACACATCCGATTCTTCAGATGATATCGACATTCTGTTCAGAGAATGTCGAAGTCGATCATAATTCAAACGTTCGTTGCGCTCTTCTTCTGTCTCGTCATGCGTACTCCAGCAATTCTTTATCTCTCACTTGCTAACTGATTATGAATATTTTGTTGTGTGCGTGTTCGGGACAATCTATACTAATATTATAAAGCTGAAGAGTTTGTTTGTTTGTTTGGTTGAACGCGCTAATCTCAGGATCTACTGGTTCGAATTAAAAAAATCTTTTTGTGTTGGATAGTCCATTTACCGAGGAAGGCTATAGGTACATGCGAAGCTGGGTCGGGTCGCTAGTGTATGATAATCTCGATCAGCAGTTAGTCGTGCATCACGTTCATCATTCGGTTCAAAAGACCTGTTAGTAGATGTACGAATACGCTGAGAACTCAAGCGTGATTCTGTATCGGTAAACGTTTCCGATTCGCGAGACAATGCATGTCGCTCACGATCTGCGGACAGTTGCGCATCACGTTCCACACTTGTCTCTAGAGACCTAGAAGCAGATGCGTAGATATGCTGAGAACTCAAGCGCAATTCTCTATCCGTGAACGTCTCCGACTCGCGAGACAATGTATGACGTTCACGATCAGCGGTCAGTCGCGCATCATACTCTTCACTGGTCTCTAGAGACCTGGATGTAGATGCGTAAATACGCTGAGAACGCAGGCGTGCTTCGAGGTTTCCACGGAGCGAGTTGCAGCCTGATGTTCTCGAACAGCATCACGTCTCTCCTGACGCTCTTCGGTGGATTCTTGGGATCTTATGATCCTCAATCTTTTAGCTCCTTTGGAACATTGGGATAGATTTGACCTCTTTCTAGGCATAGTTATAGTTTTATTGTAAAGAAGATACCTGATCAATTAAAATCTAAGTGACTGCTCCCCTGCGTTACCGGGTAGGCTACCGTGTCACGAAGATAAATGGAAAAGGAAATTAAACACCCTAATAACATAAGCCCGAAGGCATATTTATTCGATAAAATAAAAAAATAAATGGCAATTTTGGCCAGTAGAGTCAAATTTTCAATGATATACCATCGTCATCAAAAATCAGTCCTAAACTGTTACCGCCTTCACCGCGTGGAGGTACTCCCAGCTTATGTTATTTTTTATGATACATTGAAATTAGTGATAGCTTTGATTTTCACATCAGATGTTTCTGATCTTCGATTTTTATAAGTCAACAGGAAATGCCCATTAGACCGAACAACTTTTGCTAAGACGTCATTCCTATATGTGTCATGGTGTAGCTGGGCTCTTGGAGTTCCACATCAGGTGTTCCAGATCTTCAAATTTATTCTCTCAGCAGAAAATGCTCATCACGTGTAACAATTTTTGCTATGGTACCATTTTTGTATCTCTTATAGTTTAGCTGGTCGGTTGTGGTTCTGCATCAGGTGTTCAAGTTTCCAAGATAAATTATAGCCTATATGTTGCCCAGACTTAATACCTATTCAACAAAAGAAAAATCATTCAAATCCACCCAGTAGTTCCGAAGATTAGCGTGTACAAACAAACAGACAAACAGACAGAATTTTTTTTTTGGATTCGTGGTCTATTACTGTTTCTAAACCCCCCTCAATTATTATTTTTTTAATATATTCAATGTACAGACACAGTTTTGTTACTGTTTTATTATATGTATAGATTAAGTATAGATATTGGTAGTTCTTTTATACGCTTTAAATTTAATAAATTTCAACCGATTTACGTAAAACCTTAATAAATTATACACGTAAACCTTATTTATGAATCACTCTGTCTATTGTTGAAAGCACATGAAAATCCGTTCAGTATTATTATTTTTGAATTTATCGCGATCAGACATACAGACAGACAGACAGACGCGGCAGGGGATTTTGTTTTATAATAAGTAGCGATTGCGTGTTTTTTTTTAACATAATTTGTAATATAAAAAGCCTATTATAAATAATAAATATTATTATTTGTGACTAGCTGACCGACCGACGTTGTCCTGTCAGTTATTTATTTTTTAAATTTCCTTACCGTATAAACCTTCCCTAAACTTCTACAAATATTTCAAGACCAAAATTAACCAAATCGGTCCAGCCGTTCTAGAGTTTTAGCGACACTAACGAACAATGATTCATTATTATTATATAGACTAGCTGACCCGACAGACGTTGTCCTGTCAGTTATTTATTTTTCCAATTTTCTTACCGTGTGAACCTTCCCTGGACTTCTACAAATATTTCAAGACCAAAATTAGCCAAATCGGTTTAGCCATTCTCGAGTTTTAGCGAGACTAACGAACAATGATATATTTTTATCTTTATTATTTTTATTTATATTTATTAGATAGATAGTAGAGTGGTAAGGCCCAAGCTAACGGTGGTCAGGGATTCAGAGTAAGGAACCTTCCCACACTGCGTTTAAATGATTTATTTATTGTTTCCATCGAAGTGTAAATTATTTATTTAAGTAGGTAGAGCCTTAAGTAGGTAGGTGGATCTTATGCCTTGTCTTATTTATCATCACAAACCATTAATATTACCAATCTACAATGAATATGTTCGTATTTTCACATCAACATATTATTTAACCAGATTCTGTTCGCTAGTTCGTCTGCGTAGTCTTCAGAATTAAAGTCTTAAATTATCCCACGGGAACACAAGAACGGTATAAAAAATATCTTATGCGTTAAGGTAGATGGATCTATACGTGTGCCAAATTTCAGCTAATTCAGTTCAGCCGTTTAAGCGTGAAAAAGTTACAAACATGAATTCATCATCCTCAGATTATGAAACAAAATTCAGATAGACCGTGCGGAACACAGAGTGAAGCCACAAAAGCAAATACAAATTAAAAAACGAATACCTACAATTTGCATTGTTAAAAAAAAACAAATACTAATACAAATAAAAATTCAAAAGCGGATACAATCACGAGATTGTAGGTATTCGTTATTGAATTTGTATTTGCTTTTGTGGTTTCACTCGCAGTGTTCCGCACGGTCTATCTGCCTTATGTTTGATAATCTGAGTCATCATCTATCATTGCCAATTTTCGCGTTTAAATTAGGAGTAAGGATGTAAGTCCGTGTGGTGTCGGACGTAAAGAATAGCACCATCTTACGATACCCGCGGGAAGATATGGGATCTTCCCGCGGGTGTCGTAAGAGGCGACTAAGGGACTTACCAGAGAATGGGCAGCAGCGTTCTCTGTGCCTTTGTAACAACCATACTGCGATCGCCAATCCGCCTGCCAAGCGTGGCGATGTCAAAACCCCCCTTGGGGAGGCCTATGTCCAGCAGTGGACGTCTTTGGGCTGAAATGATGATGACGAAGGATGTTTTGTGATTGTGCTTTTTCGGTGTGCATACCAAATCTTTCATTTATTTCCATGGAACTCCTTCAAATCAAACCAGGTGTCTACAAAACACAATTCGTCCATTTAAACTGAATCATACTGGCTTCCTATTGTGCGATTTCATTAACAAGTTTTATTTGCACAGTCATCTATAGAGTGATTGCAGTGGATAGAGCCCTCGACGTACACTTTGGAGATGGAAACTCAATCAGATTTGAGGACTGTTGGCTCAGAGACCATTGCAGGTAACAACGAGATTAAATTAATGAGATTTTAAATGGAGATAATACCTACTTAACTTGTGCCCGCCGCTACTTTGTCCGCGTGTAAGCCGGTTATCGCGGAAACAGATGAAGTCAAAAATAAAAATCGAACAAGCGCGAGTCGGACTCGCCCACCGAGGGTTCCGTACATATTTGTAGGTACAGACAGCGTCATCAACTTCTTACCCCCTATCCGAAGAAATTTATATGCGTGGGTGGTATAAGCAGTTGACGATGCTGTCTGTACATATCCATACTTCTATACTAATCCATACCTACCATCCATACTTTAATCTACTTAATATTATAAATGCGTTTCTTACGACATAAACAGCCGTATCTTTTTTTTACGTTAACATAGAGGGTTGATTTTTTTACAGCATCAAGGGACCGTAGATTTGAATATATGGTTTTAATTTCAACTCGATACCTCCACGCGTTCCCGACATAAAGGGTCTTGACAGACAGACAGACAGACGGACAACAAAGTGATCCTATAAGGGTTAGGTTTTTTTCCTTTTGAGGCACGGAACCCTAAAAAGTAGCCTATATCCTTCCCCACGTGTCAAGCTATCTCTACATACTTACAAAATATCAAAAACGTTTCAGCTGTTTTGTAGCGAGAACGTAACAGGCAGACGAGTTATGGTTACAAAAAATTAACAATAATTAGGAAGCTTAAAACTATATGACATTATGATATGAATACTACCTGTAAACTTTGATTATATAATGTCTAGATGAAGCGTCGCCCTACAATCATAACAAAGAAAACGAGTCAACAATTTCAAGTATGTGTGCGTGCAGGCGTCGTTTTACACTGTGCATCTACGTCTCTGTGTGCGTAAATAATGATTATATAAGCAATTATGTATATAATTATACATAAATTAATATTATTATACATACATATATTAATCATTTATTAATATTATTACACATTTGGGCTTTGATTATATAAGCACTTGTCAGCCAATAGTTGGCTGACACTTTTTGACACGTTTGCGTGCACTTGACGCTCCATCTAGACATTATATATAATCAAAGCCTGTAAACAGTACTTATTAGTTTTAGCCTTCCAAGCAATAGAAAATATTTTTAATAAATAAGGTTATCATTCTCTTGTAATAGTCTTGGGTCATGGACAAGGCTATAGACTACTTTCTAAGCCACAACTTGACCTGTTGTCCGCAATGATCGACATTCACGCTGGAAATGTCGTGGGCTACATCAGAAATTAATTTATTCATTTATTTTTTGTTTTCATAATTATGTTGTTAACTTGCAGACAGCTTTATACGGAAAGCCATTAAAGATCTACTAACCTAATTTTGAAACATTGAAGGTACTTGTTTACTAAACCGTTTACGTCAATTAGATCTGTAGATAATGAATCAATTTCAATCAGTTTCAAGCAGAGAGGCCTACAAATTGAATGTTAGAATTCCAGTAGTGGCAAACAAACATTGAGGCAACTAACTCTTCAAACAAGCATACATAGCTTCAAAGAGACTCCAATCCAATTTGAAGCAATTCATTCAGTTGTTTCACGAAAGGGTTCGAAGGTACTTTGGGGCTGGCCCCTTCTTATCAAAGTACACTGAAAACTGTTTCAGGTGTTCGACTTGCTACCATTCAAATACCTTCCAGAGAGCTCATCATATTTTAGACATACCTGATGTTACTATTGTTAGCTTTGAAAATGATAAGACGAAAATTGAAATTACTTGTAAGTACTTTTTTCATATTAATTAAATTGTGTTTCGTTCGGAATGAAAAGAAGTTTGAATAATTCGATCAACATTTTTTGTAAATTAACTATTGTGTGTGGCGTTCAATTATTAAAACTATTAAAATTTAGCGATTAATTGAATTAATTGCCATTTTATTTTCTACAAACAAATTTATTTAATTATTTTTATTTACAGTCTACTGGTTTCAGAAAAAAATATATTAGGCATTCAGCATTCAAAATAATGACATAATTATTTACAAGTATAATTCACGGGAAAATACTTTATTAATTTTCAGGGAGCGACGACCACAAATCGACATACACAGCCGAATTTCTTTCAAAATTCGAATACAAAACGTGGAAAGAAAGCCGAAAACTAAAGCCTTTACTGTGGCATGGAGCAATAGATAATAAAATACCTAAAGTACCTGTGGGGGAGTTTTTAAAGTCTGTGGAAGGAGCGAAGCGCGTTTTCCAATCACTGCTTGACTATGGCGTGGCCTTAGTAGAAGGGGTAATGAAATATTTCAAATGTTGTTGATAAGTAATTGTATTGTTGGTGTTAATTAGAAATGTCGTTCAACTGTCGGTTGCTGTTAGCAGACGTTTAATTAAGTATAACAGAATATTATTGTGCGGTTGATGGCGAAAGATGTTTCTCGTTTTGTGGACAATTTCATGAATATTATTATTTTATCTCAATTCTATTTTAGACAATATTAAAACCACAGTTAGTAAAATCATTGTAGAAAAATAAAGTTTTTATACATGAAACACTTTTGAAACTTAACAAGCCATTCTGTTAATTAGTAACTTTTGCGAATGACAGCGCCGGCTTTCAGTTTTTAAAGCAATTAAATCATGCTTTACAAAATTACATGCTGTAATTTATTTAATTCAAAAGTATTTAATTTATTCATATAATAAACGTATCTACAAGTTGGTACTGCAATTAATTATTTACGGTTTACTTATTAATTAAAAGTTTAATTAAGGGGGAGTATATCTGTGTTGACAAACACACTGCACTATATGAGGTGGAGGGGACTGCCAGACTTAAGTAACCGATGATGACTGACTCTAAACCATCCCGGCGGTCCCTCTTACACCTACGCCAGGAATCGCGGGAACGTACAAGCCTTTTAATTGTTATCTTTGCCTACGCGTACTTTACTTACACTTAAAAATAAATATTTATCTGCATCTTCTTGCAGGTTGGTGTAACCTTAGAAGCTACAGAGGTAGTGTGTAAAGCTCTCGGAGGCGTCCAGCATACAATCTTCGGAGGCATGTGGCAGTTCACGACCAGAGCGGACCATGCCGATACAGCATACACCAACCTGCCTTTAGCTGCTCATAATGATAATACGTACTTCACTGAAGCTGCTGGGTAAGAAATAATAAAAAACAATAGATAGAACATTATTATTTTACACAATAGGTAGGGGAGGAGGCAGTAGGTACTTGTTCCCTAAAGGTGAATAACACTTCTGAGCAATTTCTCGATGTAACGTTCCTTGCGAATGCTCGGCACCGTGTTTAGCATTATGCTCAAGGGGAATGAATATTCACCTGAAATATTCCTTTCCATTTTGCACTCACTCTTCATTGAAATGTCGAATCTTCAAAAGTGTTTGATGAAATATTACACAAATTAGCTCGTTCTTTTGTAAAATCCAGTTGCAACGAAGCGTCAAGGGTCGTGCTCAACGCTTGGTTCATGAGAGAGTGACAAATTAGAGTGGCGTGATGTTCTGTTACAAATTAATGCTCAACTATATACTCGCCTTTAAATATAATTCTCAATGAACTCCAAAGGTATTGATCGATCAAAGTATCGCATTTGAGTCATAAGAAACTATAATAAAAAATCCCCCGTTACTTTCTACTACTTCGACAGTTTTCAGTAATTCATCCTTCATAACTTCTTATTTTATTTATTCATTTCTATGATTTACACGGCTTACAAAACCAATTACATAAATCAAGGTTTATAATAACATAAAGCATGGAGTAATAACAACAATTAAATACTGTTCTCACAAAAATGCAGGCACATATACATTAAAATGGCGAATTTATTTTCGAATAGATTACCCGTGAAATACATTACAATAAAATATTGTAACAATTAGGTAGAAATTCATTCCATTAAGTGCCCTGGCCCTAACTGTTTGTCAACTGTATTTGACAACAATTAATTGAAGCACGAAACACAATTCGTTTTCAATTTACAAAAGAAATGAGTGCCTATAGAAAGCATTATGACTGTAATTATGAAGCTAGTTACTTTTGCAAGAACCTATTTGTGTCCCACTTTAACTTCTATCCTTTTTGTCATTATTATTTCAGTGTCTATTCGAAAAAACCTCCGTTTGTTGGTCGCTTTTAAATTCTGTTTAGCAATTCGTTTACGGGTATTCCGGCATTCAGCTTCCGTTTCTGTAACAGTACTCTGCCGGGGTAATGACGATCTCTTTGCCGCGAATGTCTCGTCCCATTTGTACAAACGGAAAAGAAATTCTTGAAATTCGTCGTCCCTACCACACATCTTTTGATTTATATGAATCTTTGCCTTTTTCTTGCTCAGACAATTTGCTTCTTTCTGCTTTTTCTCCTTGAACGCTCTACAAATGAAAATGTTTTAGATTTTCTTGCGCGAATTAAGGAGACGGGGACATTTTATTGTGATCGAAATGGTTTGTTGAAACTATTTATTAGGAAAATATTTAAAATCTGACATATTCCTATTATCTATATAGAATGAGAATCAGAATCAGAAATTATTTATTTGCAATGAGTGTAGGTAACAAATCATGGTGATGTTGGCATAAAACATTTTATTCATTCATTCAAACATTCTACCGATTGTCATGCAACATGCTGCAAAATTGTGATATGAAAAAAACATAACCCTTTCCATGCAGTCGGGGTAATAAGTGGAGTGGAATATGAAACAAAGTTTTAATTTTAGTCATGATACATTAAGTTCAAAGAAATTTTTAGCAGAATTAATATGTCGTGCATTTATTTTCAGCTTACAAATCCTACACTGTCTAGAACATAAAAATGGAACAGGTGGTGAAACAATACTAGTTGATGGCTTCTACGGCGCTATGGAACTAAAGAAGGAACACCCAGAAGATTTCAAATTCCTTTCTACTTTCAATCTGGAAGCAGAATACATAGAAGATGGACATCATCACACTTATTCTGCACCTGTTATTAGAGTGGATAATGATACACAAGAGCTGGTACAGATTAGGTAAGCACCATAGACTGTTTTTACGGTAACCTCCAATGAAACTGGAAGATAAAAGAAAGAGTTTGTCTTCAAGAAAAGAAACTTCTATAATTGAGAGAAATAGTTTATTGCTTGCACGATGAGACAAATTGGGGTACGCAAACCCTAGAAACTAATACATGTTACAACCAATAGGGATGAGTACGTGGCGACTGGTGCAATACTTTAGCACAGACGTTTGTGCAGCAAGTGTGTGTGTGTACTTATGAGTTAAATAAAATATATGATTTAACTTTTGAATTATGTACGGTCACATGAGTGAGATTCTTAGTGAAAATAGCATAGACAAATTAGTATTTATTCATTATAATCAATACCTATGACGGTGGATCAGGCAAAGATAAAAGAAAATAACAAGACAAAACAAAAGCCTGACGCGGCGCAGATATTATTCCCAAAAATGTATGTTAGAAGACCATCTATACTTATATTATAAAGTAGAAGAGTTTGCGTATTTCTTTGTTTAAATGCGCCTAGAATTACTGATCCAATTTTTAAAATTCTTTCGCTAATAGGTTATGTTAGAATTATAATTTAAAAATTATAATTTAATTTTAATTATTTTTTTTATTTTTAAATTTAACTGGTACAATCAAAATCCTCTCTAATGATTCCAGATTCAATGTGTATGATCGAGCTGCAATGGCTTTTAGCAGTAGTAAAGAGTGCAGGTCGTACTACCGCTCTTTGAGAAGCTTAGCGAAGTTCTACCAAAACCCAAGCTATCAATGGAGGTTTAAACTGACACCAGGTAAATAATATGAAAAGGTTTAATTGACCTCCGTCCATTGTTGGACGAAGGCTTCCCCCAAGACGGGGTGGGGTTGCCATAATCCCTACGCTTGGCAGGTGTCTTGGGTCTCGCAGTGAAGTTGTTAAGTAGGTACATGGAAACCGCTGCTGCCCGACTTCCGGAATTTCGCTTAGTTGCCTTCTACGACACCCTCGGGATGAAATTGGTGGATGCTATTCCTTAGCTTTGCCAAAACAATTCAACGCAAAATTAGTTACCTACGTTCAAACTGATTCAATATTGTTAAGGTTTTACAAAAGTTATCTTTAGAGAACATTTAAAATTAATTAGTTACTTCTAAAAATGAGAGAAATTTGGACCAGAGGTAGTTTGTTTTGGCAGGGCAAACCCATTATTCACAATTTATCAATGTGATGGGAAATTATCGCTTGAAAAAAACAATCAATCAGTGTATTTGTTCCATGTTCTATCAATTTTGGCAACCACATGGAAACTGCATTTTCAAAGTTGATACGAGTTAAAATCATTACTAAAAAATTACCGTTAAACCAATGTCGTAATTTTTTTACAGGAACAGTCATGATCATGGACAACTTCAGAGTTCTCCATGGCAGAACGGGGTTCTCTGGCAGTCGAGTACTCGGTGGTAGTTACGTGGCGCGTTCTGATTGGCTGGATAAAGCAAGAGCTTTGGGACTTATCCAATAAACTGATGTTTTTTGACAAAAAATATGTGTTTTATTTTATACTAGCGGGCCCGGCAGACGTCGTCCTGCCCTGAAAATAAAAAAATCCCGACTACAGCGCCACCTACCGGGTCTAAGTGTGAATCTAAACCATTCTCGGATCCACTGGAACACACACAAAGAGTTTTATCAAAATCGGTCCAGCCGTTTAGGAGGAGTTCACTTTCATACACACGCACAGAAGATTTTTATATATAAGATTAGAAGTACCTACCCTTACTTATTAAACGTTTTTTTGGTTAAATTACACACAGCATGGTCATATCTTTTGAGACCCGCTGTCGTAAATGACGCTATTCTCAATGTTGTGCAAGACAAGCGCCAGAACTTCGAGAAGGAGGCTAGCAGAAGGATACGCTTGAGCTGGGTGGCATGCGGGAAGCTGCATATTATGTTTAAATCGTCGACCCCACTAGAACCCCCAAGTAATGAATTACGGAGCCGAATCTTAGACACTCACCGTAGGTCTGGTCCCCAAATTCAAGGTTGCTCAGCATGCTATGGAGAGAGCGATGCTCGGGGCTCCTCTCTGGTGGATAGAATTCGCAATGAAGTCATTCGGCAGAGAACTAAAGTAATCCACAATGCGCGTCGAATCAGCCCGCTGTAGTGGAAATGGGCCGGCCACGTCTGCAGATTGACAGACGGTAGATGGAGCAGACATGTTCTAGAGTAGATACCGCGTTTGGGCGAGCGTAGTGTGGGACGCCCTAATAGAGGCACGATAGACCGACGATTCTAAATAAGTGGTTGGCAGCGAATACATGCGGGCTGCCCATGACTGGGTTGGTTGCGATCTCTAAGGGAGAATTACGTTCAGCAGTGAACGATAATAGGCTGATATGATAATGATGAAAACCAAATATCTATTTATTTTAAAACGATCTCATAAGGGTCCGTTCACACAAACCGGCTCGGAGAGCATCGGCTGGCGCTCTTCTAATCACACAGACCGGCGCGAGTCATACGCTTGTAACTGATATTTGGCAGCCGGTCGGCCGCGTTGGCATGGAGGAGCACGCAAACGGAGCCGGTTGGCTCTTCTTATTATTTCAAAGAAATTCATTTGCATTCTTGACAATAAAAGAAGTGACATATAAAAGTAAGCCTTATTACAATGATTCAAAACTCTATTTTAAACGTGATAAAAAATCTGCTCTCCTCTCCGAGTCGGTCTGTGTGAACGGACCCTTAGAATCTGTCTCAATCTGTCAAAAGTACTTCTTATTTACAATACATTTTTGACAAGTTTTTGACATTAATTGTCGCTGGGATTTAATTTGTAGAAGAGGCCTTCTAATTTCAAAACACTACACTACACAACAGAATATCAACTGCTTTTATAACAAGAAAACGAAATGGAATCTATTACCACAAACGAATCTCATCACTCCCATCCCTTTGTTTTAAAACATCTGACCTTCCGAAGTCCTACTACAAAACGTTGAATTTTAATTTTTGCATACAAATGATGATGTCTAAGTGCTGGACAATAAACCCAGACGGGTGTAGGTCTTCCAATTTTCATCCAGACCTGAATATTCATGAGAATTACAAACGTCGGGATAAATTGCTTTGTATTTCCGTTCATGGTGTTGGTTTGTGCGGCTATACTTTTTAGGGTAAGCTTACGATGTTTTTATTTTTTTTACAAGGCCCTGTACTAGAAATTTCTCCTGTATTATGGGTGGATTAATGCATATATTCAAACGACCAGACCCTAAACATACATTGCAGGCTATATAACGATTTGAATCGTACCTACGACATGTAAAACAGCACCCAATCGCTCAGCCACTGCGTTAACCGTAGCACGAGTTACGTTGGTAAATGATGAAGCGGTTCTGCAAACAGGATTTTTAAAATCATCATCATCATCATCATATCAGCCGAAAGACGTTCAATGCTGGATGGCCTCCCCCATAAGGGGGGTTTTGCCATAATTGCCACGCTTGGCAGGCGGGTTGGCGATCGCAGTATGGTTGTTACAAAGGCACAGAGAACGCTGCTGCCCATTCTCTGGTAAGTCCCTTAGTCGCCTCTTACGACACCCACGGGAAGATATAATAATAAATAATAATAATAATACATTTTTTATTGCATGAAAATTACACAGGATTTAACATTGGCCCCAAACTAGGCAAGCCTGTATCTTGGGTACCAATACAGAGGGTTCACTGTTAAAGATTTTAAACACAGGTGTTCGTGTGTTAATTACATTACATAAAGCAACAAAAATAACGAATCGGAAAGTAGTAAAGGTAAAAATAAATAAAATAAAACAAACTAGACATGGACGCTATATTGAAAAGTGTGACTGTGTGTATGGGTGAGGGAGTGTCTAGGTTTAGTGTTTTGGTTGTGTGTGTGAGTGAAGGTGGGTAAGAGTTTTCGGGTAACTTGAGAAAGGCAGATATGTAAAACATTTATTTTACCACACTAATTACTTTTTCTGCGTCGTCGTATGATAGATTTAACAACCAGGATGTTAGTGTATTCTTAATTTGTTTCCGAGTAAAGTTTCTTATATTGTACTGTTTAATCACAGTATTATAGGCGTGAAGATGCAGGAAATGTGGATGTCTTTGTGCATAAGTGGATTTAACTGCGGGAATTGGAACTCTGAAAATACGTTTAGCCTGCAAACTATTTAAATCACTCCTTTTCGAAATTTCGATGTGGGTTTTTATTGTTACGTTCAGAATATACAATTTTCTTACGCTCAGCACAGAGGCCTCTGCGTACAGGATATCTGAAGGAAAACGGTACGACTTGTGTAACAGGGTTTTAAGAACTGCGCGTTGGGCTCTTTCGAGGATAACTAAGTGAGATTTGGCCACTCCTCCCCAAACCACAATGCAATATTGTATCAGCGACTGACATAGGGCTATATAGACAAGCTTTTTTACGTCCACAGGTGCACTATCACGTATCAGTTTCATTATGTAGATCAGATATGCTTCCCGACGCGTTTAGCAAGTTCCCTGATTTGTAGTTTGAAAGATAGGTGTTGGTCGATAAATACTCCTAAGTATCTTACTTCATCTACTCTGTCAATACTGTTGCATAAACATTGAGTGTCGAGGTTATATGAGTTATGGCATAAGTTCCGGTGAATTTTTAAATTCCATGAAGGAAGTTTGGAAGCCTGTGTTTTCTAAAGGCAATGTATTTGGTCTTTTTAACATTTAGTGTTAGCAGGTTCATGTCGAGCCAGTTTGAAATCCTGACCATTCCTGCTTCTGCTTTTTTGTTGGCGTCTTTCCAATCACTTCCATGGAACAGTATTACAGTGTCATCTGCGTAGCAAATTAGGTCAGCGTCTGGTATGGCAATATTGAGAATCTCGTTCATGTATATTGTAAATAATGTTGGGCCAAGTATACTGCCCTGCGGGACTCCAAAGCTAATTTTCTGTTCGTCGCTGATCAAATTCTCAACTCTGATACATTGCCGTCTGTTACTTAAATAACTACGAAGCCAGTCAAGTGCTGTTCCTCTTATTCCTAATCTTTCGAGTTTTCTGAGGAGGATAGGAATCGAGATGGTGTCGAACGCCTTAGCCAGGTCTAAGAATATCCCAAGACAGCGGTCACCCCTATCTGTATGTTTAGATATGAAGTTTGTTAACAGTTCGACCGCTTCAGCTGTCGATTTTCCTTTTCTGAATCCAAATTGCCTTTCTGACAGAAGTGAGTTGTTTTCTAAGTAATTAACTATGCGGACATTCATTATTTTTTCCAGTACCTTCGAAAAAATGCAAAGCAGAGATTTAGGTCTGTAATTATCCGGAGAATTTTTGGGCCCAGCTTTGTGAATCGGCGACACGAGTGCAATTTTCCAAAACTCTGATGGAAAACTCCTGATGATATTGAGTATATAATTATATTGGTTACATATATAAGTGAAAGGTTCCAAAATTATGTTTTTAATTACTTTGATTAACGACGGTTTAAATCCGTCTAGGCCAGGTGCACTGTCGTTCTTAAGATTTGCTAAGATAGTGTTCACTTCAAGCGTATCTGTGGGCGTCGTGAACATCGAATTAACAGGTGAAGTATTTGTGTCCATATTTGCGGATAGTGCTTCTTCAGAAGTTGACAGCCGCTGTAGTATTTGTTCAGACAGGTTTTTGCCTACCGTTGTGAAGTAGCGATTACAGAAGGTTAACGATTCTTGGGCAGTACTTTTCACTTTTAATAGATCAGCAGAGTCGTTTCTTGTTTGTTGTAACTCACATATGTCTTTTATAGTGGACCACAATTTCTTCGAGTTTTGCCTGTTATCCTCTAAGGCTTTACGTTCGTAGTTTTCCTTCACTTTACGTAAAATATCAATAAAGAAATTTCTGTACCTAGTATACGAAAGTTTAAGAGAATCATTACTAGGGTCTAGGTTTACCTGGCGGTGTAAACTATCTCTATGACGCATACATCTTATCAAACCGGGCGTGATCCATGGCTTTAGGTTGTACCTCGAACGGCTACTTTTGCATAAATGTGTGTGAGTGTTAAGTACTGACAATATTTTATTATTAAAGCATTCTAATGCTTCATTTACGTCGACCTTGTTTGTAACGTTGGTCCAGTCAACCCTCTGAAGATCAGCAGACACAGCTTTGAAATCTGTCTTCAGGATTATCCTTTTCTCTCTCTTAGGTTTTTTGTGTGACGTATTTAAGTCGACCGCAAATTTGGCAACCACCCCCAACATAGAATCTTTACTTTTTACAAAAATATGGTCCAAGCAACTGTTTCCCCTTGTGGGTTTTGTAATAGCAGGGAGAAGGCCATGTTCCGCCATCAGACATTGATACGCTACATTATCAGCACTTGGATTCGCTGTGAGTATATCTATATTCAGATCTCCAAGCAGTACCAATCTGGAATTATTTTTAAGTTTGCTCAAAATTGAGTCGAGTGATGCCAGGAAATTGTCTAAACCAACAAAAGAAGGGGAACGATATATTTCAAAAATTTGCATAAAACCATTTATACTTACCATCAGGCAGTCTGCATCATCTATGTCTGGTTACGTTACCGATGCTGTAATAGAGTTCCGCACGTACATTATTACGCCACCGGCCTTGTTTTTATGGTGAGTAGTGTTGAAAACGTTGAAACCGTTCATTTGTCTAATAACAGAGCTGTCATGCAGCCAGCACTCAGTAAGTACAATAACATCGTATTCTACATCTAAACGTTTCAGTGCTATTAAAAAACTGACAAAGTTACATTGTGCACTTCTAATGTTTAAAGTTATCAATTTAAAGTTGTAGTCGCGGTTTAGAAGTTTTTCACATAGTTCGAGTTCATTGAGCGAGTGACAATCTATACTAAAGGTTTTATCAATATTTTCAAATGTGTCTAAGTTATCCACAAGGAGGAAAGGAAATATGGGATGGTGCTATTCTTTACGTCCGACACCATACGGAAATACATATGGCTAATTACTTAAAACGCTACTCGACTGTCACAGTTACTTTGACATAAAGTGATAGAGACAGCACGAGACTTAAAATTGAGTAGAGTTTGAGTATTTGGCCATTTAATACCGTCAGCAAAAGAGATAGGTATGCAGGGCATCGAAAATGGTTGAAGTTTACTTAGAAACAGATGGATGTTTTCGAATGAAATATTAAATCATTGAAATGTTTAGCAGCGTCCTTCTGAGTACCATATACCTGCATTGGCCAAGCATGGCGATTATAGATTAACCCCCCCCCCCCCTTGGGGGATACCTATGCCCAGCTGTGGGTGTCTATAGGTTGACATGATGATTAAAATGTTTATTCTCTATTTTGTTCAAAAACATTCATCGGTTTCTATTACTTAGGTATGCAGGGTCGTATACGATATATTGAAAGTTTACTACTTTAAATATATCTTACTAGCTTCTGCCCGCGGCTTCGCCCGCGTAAAAAGAACGATTATCCCAAGGGAACACATTACCGGGATAAAAAGTACCCTATGTGTTAATCCAGGAAATGGTCTACCTATGTGCCAATTTTCATGCAAATCTGTTCAACAGTTTACGCGTGATTGAGTAACAAACATCCAAACATCTTCACAAACTTTCACATTTATAATATTAGTAGGATACGACCCTGCATACCTATCTCTTTTACTGACTATACATAAAAAGTTCTTACGTTGTTTCTTAGTTTGTCGTGATAGATCACTTTGGGACTTCGTTCAACTTAATGCTTTCGGCGCTGGAGCCTACCAAAGTGAAAGTGTCGGTAAAAATGATTGATTTGTACAACATATTGTGGCACTCATGTGGCACTATTTACTACGCGTTTTCCCCGAAACCTAGTTCGCGTCCATGGAAGTCATTCATACAATAAAATATATCCTATAACACTCGATAACAGTGTAGCGTTCTAGCAGTAAAATAATCTTCGTTATAGAACCGGTATTTACAGAGAATAAAAAAAAAACTTTCTAAACTTTTTTTATTTTCACTTTTTTTTGTGAGTCAAATTTCAGCCTATTCCGTTTAACCGTTTCAGCGTGAAAGAATAACATACATTATAGTATTTAGTATATCTATACATCTTCTTCGGCCGTATGGTGCCGGCCGCGAATAGTACGACCCCATTTCTACCAGTGGGTGTTGTAGAAGGCAACAGAGGGATATTGACAAGAGGATGGGCATCAGCGTCCTTTTGAGTACCGTATCACCTACTGCGATCGCCAGCATGCGTCGGCCAAGCGTGGCGATTGGCTGAACTCCCACTTGGGGGAGACCTATGCCCAGCATTGGGTGTGTAAAACTTTACATGATGATGATGATACATCTTCACAAAGATTCGCATTTATAATATGAAACTCAAATTCAAATCTTTAATTAAAATAAACCATTTGCAGGCACTTGTCAAGGAGTCAGTCAGTTAGATAGTTGAAGCTCGTTCCAAATATTAGGTTTCTGTGGGGAAAAACGACATAGAAATTCCATGAACCCTTTTCTAAAATCAATAGAATATTAATTGAGGTTACATCACTTATGTTGACGGGACACAAATGTGAGAAAAATGTAACAAATTGTGCACGTTAAAAAAGAGGTCTAGATACCATGATAATAAACGATTTAAAATAACCGAGGCAGCTAAGAAATGACGAGATTTTGAAGGGAACCGAACGATTCAACACATGCGCTACGATCAGCGAGACATAAGTACAATAGACAGAAATAGGGTCCATTTGCTATGTGTCCCCCCTGCATCACACCACAAAGGTTGAGGAGATCGTGCAGTATGTTCGAGCCAAGACCACCTGGACCTTAAGGGTCGAGAAGTTGGAGTCGCGCCAAAGTACGAATTTCAAGTAATTTGTGGTGCGAGTCCAGACGCATTATCTTGAGACCTTCCTTAAGGAAGAGTTTTGGCTACGCGACACCACGCAGCGCAACACGACGCCTTCTCTTCGTGTACAGTAGTATAGAAATATTTTTGTGGCTTTTATTACAAATATGTATGATAGTCTGTAAGGTATATAATATGTTATGGGTCTTTTGTTACCCGAAATAAATGATATTATTATTATTATAATTCACAGAGATAATCGTCGGTTTGTGTCTCATCTTTATGAGCTCAACTGTCTAATTAGCAGGCACAATAGTTATAGAAATCCTCAAGCGGAAAATCGCTATAATTCATTCTAAATACAAGCCCAAATGTAGCATACGAAGGATATGTGGTGTCATTGCGGCCGACATATATATGTGCCAGCTGGCAAACTGTCCCGTTAAATAAAGTTGTCACGAGTCTAAGTGTTTCCAAAACGTCCCAAGTTCGAGGCCGTTGCGGTGCAAATTGTGGAAGTATATATACCACAAATGTTTCTGTGTAGCCTTGAGACAAGCTGTTGCGAATTTATTTCTGAAGGTTTCTTTAATAGAACAAGAAACTACGTCTAATAAGATTGGTTAGCTTTCTGTTTGTTTATAAACTCGCTAACCAGGCGGAACGAATAAGTTTCAAGTATTGGATATTATAATATGAGATCATCATTCATCATTTCAGCCGAGAGACGTCCACTGCTGGACACAGGCCTCCCCCAAGAAATGGGGGATTTTGCCATAATCGCCAGGCTTGGCAGGCGGGTTGGCGATCGCAGTATGGTTGTTACAAAGGCACAGAGAACGCTGCTGCCCATTCTCTGTTGAGTCCCTTAGTCGCCTCTTACGTCACCAACGGGAAGATATGGGATGGTGCTATTCTTTACGTCCGACACCATACGGAGGAATATTAATAATACGAGATGATAAGATGTAATTGTATAAATGGCCAAAATACATCGGACAAGTATGGCGATTACGACTGAACCTCCCTTCGAGAAGACCTATGCCCAGCAGTGGGCGCTTAAAGGTTGACATGACGATGATGATGATGATGATGAATTGTATAAACAAAAAAAACTGAAAACAGTTACTCATTATTATGAACATGAAAGGCCACGAACAAAATAAAACATCTGATCCATTTCACATAGCTCAACAAAAGGTATTGACTAGTTCATTTATATTTATGGTTTGATTCTGTAACTACTACTACTACGTTAACCTTAAGATGCCCACTGCTGGGCCTCCCCCAGGGGGTATTCAGCCGTAATCGCCACGCTTGGCAGATGTTGGCGACCGCAGTAGGTGTTATGGTACTCAAAAGGACGCTGCTGCCCATCCTCTGATCAATATCCCTCTGTCGCCTTCTACGACATCCACGGATAGAAATGGGGTGGTGATTCTTTAATAAAATATATTTATAGATAATAATTAGTAGGTACAATTTTACTATTAATTATTTTTCGGGTTTTACGTAAATGTAATTACACCTTGTAAACCTTACATTAATTAAACCATCCTTTCTTGTGGTCTTATCACCTCATTACTATCAATGACCAGCAATAATTCTGCTAATTATTATTTTTTACCTAAAAATACCATCCATAATAATTTCCACAATTATTCAGTTCACCTTCGCATCTAACCATCCATCAAAGAATGTTCAACCTTGTTTCAAACTAAGTGATCGAGTACCCAATGGCATTCAGCAGTGAGCAATGCAGATTCCTTTGCTTTGATCCACCTGGCAATATTACGAAGAGAAAGGTACCTACGACCGGTAGAAAGAAACAGATTAAATGAAACCCGCTGAGTGAGAATGTTCTACAGAAAAATTATACAGCTCTAAAAGTAGATTAACTTTTTATAAGATTTTAGAGACCTCTGTTCTTTTAGTTTTTGTGTAGCAGGAAATGTTATGCAACAAGAAAATTACGTAGGATTTTGTGGTTAGTTTTTTTTTTGTTTCGAAACAAAAAAAAAGCTGTGTTTTCTTGACTAGGTATGTTACAGTAAAATTTATAATGTGGTTTAAATTACAAAATCTTTACGGAATTAGTGGTTTTCCTCAGTGTATTGTGGAAGTGGTTTATTTTTTAATGTGACCCGGCCGTTTTAAGCTGTGACCAGAATTGTCTATGAAACCGATTTCCAGGATTGTTTTTTAAAATGTGATAGAATGACTGAGCTAACAAACAATAAAGTCAAAGACAAAATATTTATTAAATATACTTTTAGACGTGGAAGATGTAAAAAAATTCAATAGAAGGGCCAACTGGGTCGTGAAGATATTAATGACGTAGTCACGGCAAAAGCTAGTAAAAGATAAAAACAGAATTTACAGGTGATCGCATGTTAGTGGGCAGATACGAAAAACGTTCCGACTGGCTGGGTAAAGGCTTGTTACGACCCACTCATCCACACGCCGCGTTTGAATGTGGAACGCCGTGCTTTTTCTTTTTTTTTTCTATCCGGCAATGTTAATTAGGTTTCGAATTTCGAGTGCTTCGTACTTTTAAAAACGACTTCAATTCAAAAAAGTTACGTGAATGCTAAAACGAAGGCATTAATCATATCGCAATTTCGAGCAAGATAAGCTTTTATTTAAGAAACCTTGCCTTCGAACTTTCACAAAGCATTGGCAACCAACCAAATAAAGATTACGCAGAAAATTATTCAATTGTGAGCTGGAGATTAACATAAGACAGTTTACAATAGTTTATGATTTATGGTCTTCTTATTGTGGGATACAACACAATCGGTATTGTTAAGGAAAGTGATTTATGTGGCAGAGTAAATAAAGCTTATGTATACGTTGATATTATTATTTTCATACTCCATTTAATTGGAAGTCCTTGGAAGTGCTTACTAAAAGACAGGGTGTTGTAGAGAATGCCTAAGGCATTAAGTCCGCCTTTGTACGTTTGTGCATGAAGTATAAATAAATAAATAAATAAATAGTGCACTGAATTAATTTAAGTACCAAATGTTATTATAAATGTACACTTCTTAATATTATTTCAATTATTATTAAAAAGAGGTAAAGTTTGTTGGTTTTGTTTGTAGCAAAAGGCAAACTCTGGAGAGATATCCTTTCACTGATATAAAACAATTTATTTAATGAAAACACTACGTAGGCTAGGCTGTTCCAGATATTGTTAGGGAAATGAAAAGTAGTTAGAATATGAAAAGAGTTTACATATTATTATACATATTTTTGTTACATAGCTTTTCAAAATATTCCTTTTCCTCACACATTCCCCAAAAGCACTTATGCATTTGGGGAATCAGCATACGAAACATTTAAAAAATGATCCAAGCAAGCATTTTGTTTTACTGTGGGAAATATAAAAAATTCGCATGGAGGAGAATGTACGAAGGATGGGTTACCCCATCCTTCGTTTATTTATTAATTGTACCTACGAAGTATTTTAATAGTTCGTGAAAAAGAAAGCCACGGATAACGGTCCTTGGTCGCTCGCTATTGAAAAATATTAAAAAAAGAACTACACATAGGTGGCCAATGATTTTCACCAAGAAGATTTGTATTAAAATTAGCCGTCAATTCCAAATAGTTTCAAGAAAGCAGAGATTGTTTTTATTTTGTGGTCAATTTATAAAATAAAATTTTCGGAGCAACCAAGTGTCATATGGTATACCTGATTTCAAAGCGGAGAAGTCAGTATTTTATAAAATGTATAAGTTTTTAAAAAGTCTGATTTAGTAAAGTACCTATATCATATTCATGATATTATATCAGTATCAAATGTTTTGTTCCAAAATAATGTTAGAGATGTCAAGTTTACGTGCCATCGAATCTAATATTGGAAGCAAAACCAACTCAAGCGTCTCTCCTGACAGGATATTAAAGTGTCGCAACTGTCGTGAATGAGAACGAAACCTGATCCCAAAGGTTTTGTGACAAGAATCCGAAATCAAAGATAATATGGGACGTAAATACACCACATAGTCGTAAACTACTTACGCATTCTGTCCATCAAACTAAGTTAAGTAACACTGAGCAAAAGCTATTGCTGGGAAATGAATTTTATTAAAAATATATTATATATCCGTCTTAGTACAGTCGGCGTCACCAACTGCTTATACCCCCTACGCATTAAAATTTCTTCGTATAGGGGGTAAGCAGTTGATGTTTGCATAGCACATACATGTGAGCACTATGTACTTTAAAGCCACCATTTACGAGATGTCTTTCGTTGACTTGAATATGCCCTGGCGGTTGAGTGTTTGTCATGCTCACTTGAATGTCTCGCTGATGGTGGCGCATGTGTTGGATCATTTGGTTCCCTTCAAAATGGTTGAACTAAATGGTGCCGATCCGTGCGGCATGTTCGTGAACGGGCGCCGTCAGTTGAGACTGGTCATCTCTTAGCTGCCTCGGTTATTTTAAATTTATTTTGAATTGTCTAATTTCATTGCCACTAGACCTCTTTTAACGTGCACAACTTGTTACATTGTTCTCACATTGTACCTCTAGATTCAACATGAATGATGTAACCTAAATTTGTATATTCTATTGATTTTAAAAGAGTGTTCATGGAGTTTCTTGCTCGTTCTTCTCCATAGAAACCTACTGTTTGGAACGAGCAACTAGCTGCAACTTTTTGACTGACTGACTCCTTGACAATTCAAAAGTGCCTGTAAATGGTTTATTTGAAATAAATGATTTGAGTTTGAGTTTGAGATGACGCTGTCTGTACCTTTCGTTGCATTTATTAAAACTTTTTCTTCACAACAAATGAAAGTAAGATGATGCGAAGTTTTACCTACCATCAACCCCAGTATTGTAAGCAAAGCTTTATAAAGTGTCTCTTCACAGGATATTAGGTGTCCCCATTGATGTGGATTACGTCATTGTGGTGCGAGTTTCACGTAACCTTAAGGTAAATATTTGGTGACACTTCCCGTTTTGCGTTCCAGGAAATGAGCTGTCATTGAGATGTTATTTGTTTACATTTCATACAATGTTTGGAATTGTTCGGGTGAAATAGGTATGCAGATAAAGGTAACCTATTTAGAATTTCTGTGACAGTGGTTTCATGTAGTAAGATCCGGGTTAATGAATAAATTAGATTCGCTTCGTGTTTGTTTATCTGGTCTAGAGTGTTAATATTCACGTAAGTTGTTAAAGTTAACATTTACAGATTTGATAACAATATAATTTATTAATTATTTAATTAATACCGCGAACCGGGAGACGTTGCGGGGATCCGCTGGATACGAGTCGCACGGGACCGGTCAATGTGGCGACAATTGGGGGAGGCCTATGTCCAGCAGTGGACGTTTTTGGCTGAAATGATGATGATGATGATGTGATAAATTTTAACCGACTTCAAGTAAAGGAGGAGGCTCTCAATTCGACAAATATAATATGGTATGTATTTCTTTTTTATGTTTGACCACGCATACCTACCTTTTTGCGGTGTAGTACGATTTCAAGGATTCTTTTTATAATGGAAAATTTATACCTAAAAGTTTTTCTCATGTGAATATTCCACCTTTTATTAGAGTGGAAAATTAAAAGATGGTTTTTATGTATATTCGGGCATAACTCTGTCATATATAGACGGATTTGCAAAATTATTTATTTTTCGAAAGGGGGTTATTCCGAAATGGTCCCATATAAATTTTACCAAAATTGATCCAGCTTTTTTTCAGAAAATCAACAAATTCCGAATAAAAATACTTAGACGACATTTTAGTTTCTTCAATCTTTGGGGATTTACAATCTCTTTTAAGTGTGCCGCCATTTCTTAATGGATTTGGATGTTAAGGCAACACTAAAAAGCGAAAAATAAAAAGTTTTTTCAAAATAAAAAGAAAACCGCCTTCAAAAACTAAAAAGTGATAAATAACTTTAGCACAGAACACACATTACTTTACTTTACTTTCGGAAGTCGGTGGCAATACAAAACAACAAACTCAAAGCCCCCGCCACCGACTTCCGAAAGTAAAGTAATGTGTGTTCGGTGCTAAAGTTATTTATCACTTTTTAGTTTTTGAAGGCGGTTTTCTTTTTTTTTTAAACAAAAAACAAATTCTTGCACCTATTCACTTACTAAATATCTTTCACGTAGGTACTACTACTAAAGTCAAACCACATAAGTATTCTACTTATTTTAATTACCTAAACCATTAAAATTAGAACATAACTACTATACTAAGCCTGCCCACTCTAACTCATCCCACTGCTGGGCAAACCCTCCCCCATATCAGCTGTCTATCATTTGCGAGGTCTAACGGGAGTTCTTCTGGCTACTGGTGATGGCATTTTTCACGTAGGGTTCACAGGGGTAACCAAAAAAAACATACTATTCAATTTCCTAAGGGTTGAAATGATAAACAGCCTTACCTTCTTCTTATATCCCATAGATCAGCTTGGTTGATCATAACAACACAAAAACATCCTCACAAAAGGTTCCCGTTTGATGGCCTTAATCCATTTTCAAAGCATTCGTTTCAAGGTTTTTATGGAAGGAAAAAAACCGATAGCGGTTCTGTTGTTTTTCGAAATAAATGGGATTATGAAAGTATCTTATTATAATGTTTTTCGAAATAAATGGGATTATTATTAAGTATCATAATAATATGATAACGTATTAACGCTTCGTTAAATTTTCGAATGTTTTAACAAACCTTTTTAAAGGAGATTTCTCATTCGACTTTTAAACAACTCAAGATAAAGGCTACTGAAGATTTATGGGGGATGTCTACTAATGTTTGTAAATTTTATCGGTTATTGAGACAGTGGCACCCTATTTAGCCTTCATTTTAAATTTGTGTGTAGACCAAGGGGTTTTCCCGGATTTAATGAAGTATGGCAAGATTATACCACTTTTTAAATCCGGCGATTGCAAGGACACGAATAATTATAGACCCGTTTCAGTTTTGCCGGTTTTCAGCAAAGTGTTTGAAAAAGTAATGCTTAATCAAATGCTCAGTCATTTTAACTGTAACAACATCTTACATGACCAACAGTATGGTTTCACCAGAGGGCGTTGTACTACTGACGCCGGTGTCACCTTAATTAAGCATATCTTTAAGGCAAGGGAGGATTCGCAAGATGCTATGGCATTTTTGCGACCTCTCCAAAGCATTTGATTGTGTAAATCACGAAACACTGCTCTTAAAGCTTGAGCATTACGGACTGGGTAAACAAGCGCTTAGCTTAGTAAAATCATATCTGAGCGATAGACTGCAGCAAGTTCAAATAAATGGTGTGTAAATTCATCGGGCTTAAAAGTAAAAATGGGGGTACCACAGGGTTCAATATTGGGTCCGTTCCTCTTTTTAGTTTATATAAACGATTTACCTCATTTACTGAAAAATCAACCACAAATGGTGTTATTTGCTGATGATACTTCATTGATTTTTAGAGTAAATAGACGGGCACAGCACCTTGACGACGTAAATGACGCCATGCTTAAGATTCATAATTGGTTTACTGTAAATAATTTAGTATTAAATGAGAAGAAAACTAAATGCATAAGATTCGCTTTGCCGAATGTTAAGAGTAATGAATGTAACGTTATATTGAATAAGGACATGCTTGAATTCGTCGAAAGGACTGTTTTCCTAGGGATTACGCTTGATTCCAAGCTACAGTGGGGTCCTTATTTAACATCTCTTGCAGGGCGGTTAAGTTCAGCCGCTTACGCTGTCAGAAAGATCCGGCAATTGACAGACGTGGATACCGCTAGGCTAGTATATTTTAGCTATTTACATAGTATCATGTCTTACGGTATTTTGCTATGGGGACGGGCTGCAGATATGGATTCTATTTTTATTCTGCAAAAGCGGGCTGTCAGAGCAATCTATAATCTCCGCAAACGCGAATCTCTAAGAGAATTGTTTAAACAGATTAACATCATGACGGTACCTTGTCAATATATATATGAAAACATTATGCATGTTCGAAAAATCTTCATCTTTTTAAAAAAATAAGTGACAGACATAATGTTTATACTAGAAATAGGGACATATTAGATCAGCCAAGCTTCAGATTGTCAAAAGTACATACTTCTTTTATGGGGTACTGTGTAAAATGCTATAATAAGATACCACTTGATATTTTACAATTGAATGAAAAACAATTTAAAACATTATTAAACGCACACTATGTAGACAAGCATATTATAAGTTAGAAGATTACATCAATGATAAAAAAGCTTGGCTGAATGCTGGTCCTGCTCCACAGCCAGTTTAGGGAATTTCTAAATTGGAAGAAAAGGATGTTTCCTCCCCTTTTTCTATTGACATGAGTAACGAGTATCGTTATTATTATACATAGATATTTTTAAATTATTTACTTATTACACTTCATATGATAAAATAATATACATTAAATTGGAAACCTTAGTGTTGTATAATTTAGCAGCATTATTTAAATTATTTAAATTTTGTAAATGTGAATACCATGGAGCCGTTTACTAAGTATATTTATACCTATATGTTTGACAAAAATTAACATGGCGGTTGGGAGTATTGTCATGCTCGCTCAAATGTCTCGCTGATGGTGGCGCGTGCGTTGGATCATTCGGCTCCCTTCAAAATGGTTGAGCTGAATGGTGCTGATTCACGCGTCATGTTCGTGAACGGGCGCTGTCAGTAGAGATTGGTCAGCTCTTATCTGCCATGGACTTTATCTTGCTTCTTTTTTGTGTTTTGTATTGTTAGATTGCCTTCATAGTTTTCACATATAGAAGCAACAAGAATCATGTAACCAGACTTTGAAAAAAACTTGATTTAAAAGAGTGTCCGTGGAGTTTCTTGCTCGTTCTTCTCCATAGAGACCTACCTACGTTTTGGAACGAGCAACTAGCTTCAACTCTCTGACTAACTGACCGACTCCTTGACAATTCAAAAGTGCCTGTAAATGGTTTAATTGAAATAAATGCTTTGACTTTGACTTTGACTCGACGTCATCGTGTGATTAAATTCAGAGGGATCTTAGTCTTAATCCGTCGAAACTACCTCCAGTGTATATAAGTAAATTTTTGACATGTTGCCATATTTAATTACATAGTAAATGACGTAACCAATTTAATACAAATTATTATAAATTATGAGGTATAATTTTTCGTATTGAGAGATGGATTTACTACCATTGTAAGCTGTAAAATAACCTGAACTAAATAAATAAATTGTTGGTTGTATTTGGCAGAGGTGTGTTGTTTTAGCAGAATAAGTTCAATTAAGTTAACATAAATTATGATCTCAACTTTGAACTGTTTTTCTGTAAATAACACAATATTTGTACGTGAAAATGCAGTCCAAAATATTCACTTAAACATTTTAATTTACCAGTAACTTATCTTTAAGTTTGTAGCAGCTTATAAATAGCCAATGGGTAACTTGAGATCCCTCGAGAGAGTCCATCCCCAACCAAGTAAGTGGTTTTTCCTTTAAGATTCTCACGCGTAAAATGTTTGTTGGATAAATGGTGTCGGGTGTCATGACCGAGGAGAGTTCATTGTTTTCCTATCAAGAATGAAGAAAGGTGAACGTAAGTAAGCCGTGTAGTACCACCCTATTTCTACCCGTGGGTGTCGTAGAAGGCGACAGAGGGATATTGACCAGAGAATGAGCAGCAGCGTCCTTCTAAGTACCATAACAACTACTGCGATTGCTAACATGCATCGGCCAACCATGGCGATTACGGTTGAACTCCCTTGAGGAAGACCTATGCCCAGCAGTGGGCGTCTAAAGGTTGACATAATGATGATGAACGTAGGTAAAAGTAGGTACCTTTATATCTACTTCCTATGTTGACTTTTGTGGTGTAGGTACTTACCTATTAAATTGAGTATTAATATTATGTTTAGGTACTGGATGAGTCTATTTTTAAACTTCTCGCAAGAAAATTTAACTGTCATTGCTAATTGACATTTTGGCGCAATTCAATATAATTTTTGCACATGAGTTATTACACAAACAAAATCTCGGATTACTGAACTGGATAGGTACTTTAGAGGCTGTAGAGGCTCTGACAATGTTTAATATAATAGTTTATTCCTTCAACATGGTTTTCAAATCTAGGTAATACTTTTAAACGAGCAATTCTTGTATATTTATATAATTTGAATCTCGGAAACGGCTCCAACGATTTTCATGAAAATTACTATGCAGTCGGTTTCGGGGGCGATAAATCGATCTAGCTAGGTTTCATTAAAAAAAAAAACGAAAATAATTAAAAATTCCGAGCAAAGCTCGGTCGCCAAGGTACTATCTAAATAAGGTCGGACAATGCTAAACCAGCCAAAGCCAGTTGTCAGTTTGCTAGCCAGCTGTCAATTTGCCAGCCAGCTGTCAGTTGCTATACAGCTGTCAATTTACCAGTCAGCTGTCAGTTTGCCTATTCATGTTCCATATCCGAAGGGGGCCCTCTTACTATACCTCCATTGTCCGTCTGTCTGTCAGCGAGCTGTATCTATTGAAACCCTAATAGGTATACTTTAGCCACTGTGGACACAATCTTTAGGCACCTTTAAGTTATAACATCATAAAAGAATATTTATCTACCATTAAAAGAATAGGTCTTTAACCAACCGAAGCTGTATACAATTTCACATTTCATAAAACAAGATGGTTTCAAACGTCAACCATCAAATAGTTTATTTTACGATTCAAGATAAGTCGATTTAAGAACATAAGTTTAAGTATATCTTGGGAGTACATTTATGAGGGCTGTATAATATTTGCGCTCTTAAAAACAGAACATAACACTTTATTTATGGCCTATGATCCTTTAATTTTGTTTATATTTTCCATTAAAATAGTACTTACTTCGTCCCAAAGATAAATACCAAAATACTGTCTACTCTGTATAAGTACTTATTTATTTTAATGGAACATAATAGTGTAAGCTAAAATATGATGAAACCAAATATTAATATTACACTAGCGCCCGTCACTTTCAACAATTTCTGTCAAATTTCTTTGATAGTTTTTCAACTTTATTGCAAAAGTATACGGTTCACGTTCAATTCGGGAAATTTTACAGTTTGGGATAGCTTGATGTGCTGACGCATGTACCTTTGTAATAATTTATACCTACATAACAAGAAATAGAAAAAAGAAAACATTTGACCACTTAAAGGACTTTTCCGAAAGCGCAATCTATACAAAAGTATGTATTATTTTGCTCATAAAGATGTAAATAGGAAAAAGATACTAGTATTACATACGGCTGGTGTTTAGTCAATTTCACGTGTCGTCCATACCTATCAATTTGAAATTAAATTATTTGATGTGAGCTGAATAATTACAAAATCACTTTACTATCTTATTAGAAGCTACAATTAAGTTTAAGCCGTTTAGTGCCATGGGGTTCGAGTGCTTAAATTGTTTTTCGGGACGTCGCCAAACGGCTGGTTGACTCTTCATGTGACCCGAGGGTTGGCCTATTCTACGACCAAAGCATCAATATTGCCATACAACGTGGCAATGCTGCCAGCCTGTTGACCATATGTTCCGTTGACAGCGATGTGAACAAGTTTTTTGGATGTCTTATGTACGAGAGTTATTGTTTTTATTATTATTTTTTGAATTCATGTAGTTCGGAATAAGTTATAAGAAAATAAAGATAGTTACCCTATCTACAAAACTTTATTTAGTATATTTACTTATTGACAAAAATTTAACTATAAGGACTACTTTTGCATGGACGGCGTTATCGGAAAAATCCTATTAAAGCCACATTATCCGAAAAGCATTATATAACAGGTGAACAGCTTTACTTGCAATACAATATACCCACTTCCAACTTTACCGTTCTGCATCGCTCGCCGTGACTTTATACTCGGTCTAACGACAGTTTTATTGTTGCTCTCGGCGCGGTCCGACCACAAAACAGTGAGACACAAAAGGCCAGCTATGTGTGGAATCGCTCGCACTGAGCATTCGGTACACTTCGTAGCGCCCGATTTAAGTAGGAAACAGTGGGCGGCAAAAATGCGGGGCAGCAAAATTGAGCGCGATTGAGGGCTACCTGAAAATTAAGTACAGTATCTATAATTTTATTAATAATAATTAGATATAATATAAATAACTCCAGTAGACTATCATATTATGTGAATATAATACAATTCCAACAAATATTAACATACAAATATTACACAGGTACAGATTGAAATAATAATGACCGTAAAACGGTGACAGATTTAGCATCTATGTATAACATAAATAAGAACATTTTTGTAAAAATACCATGTTTCTGGCAAATACATATCCTATATATTTTGGCCTTCTGTGTCTATCTATTTTGTGGCTCGTGGAGAGAAAATTACAGGAAAAGATAATCTCGGTTTTTATAGCAGGCAAGTATTAGAAGGCTCACCGACGGAATAAAATGACTACTTCTTGAAACGTCGAGGTTTTTAATGAGATGGCTGAGTCTATTGTCGGGATCATGATAGTTTTTTTTTTAATGGGACTGAGGAGAAATGTGCTTACTGGTCTATTATTTTAGAGGAATGGAACTTATTACAATAATTTAAATAGTTGGTAAGTTTCAAAGAAGCTTTTGATTTTTTTTTAGGCCCCTTGTGTCCAACTGCTGGGCAAAGGCCTTCGAGTCTTTCCAGGCATTTTTTTTCTTGCGCCGCCTCGAACCAACCCTCGCCGAATGCGTCTAGGTCATCTCGGCACCTCTTCCTGGGCCGGCCTCGGCGACGCCGACTACCTTCAGGCACCCATTGCATGGAGACCTTTGCCCAGCGGTCACCGTGCATGCGGCTGACGTGACCCACGCGATCCCATTTGAGCCGGGCAGTCTTTTTGCTCACGTTTATAATACCTGTTTTGGAGGGCAGCGTAGCGTTTCGTATTTTGTCTGATCTTTTTCTAAAGAAGCTTGTTTATATTTAAATTGGCAAATGAAGTTCAAAATTTACCCAGTAACTAGGCTGTGGAGGTCAAGCAGGGAGTTGCTCTCAAAACACTGGTATTCAGCTGCATCCGGTTAGACTGGAAGCCAAACTCAATATAGTTGGGAAGAAACACTAGGTGGAATGTTTGTGTTCCCGTCGGATCATTAACTTTGGCTTAATAATACTTTGTAACAGTAACACAAACAAATAAATTTTCTCAAAACAACTGAAATAAGGCCGCAGTTTCACTATAACAGGAAAATTTGCTACTGAATACATCAGACAACGGTAATTACCCAGTAGTAATTAAGTTAATTTACGGCCCGCGACTGTGTAGACCCTGCTTGAAATATTTCGGTCACGTTCAGAGCACCCTGTTCAAGTTTAAATTCCAGTGAAGTGGGTCTACTACGTTTTTTTGCTCTATACTTACAGCAATGTGGGTTGAATAATTTGGTTTTGCTGTTCTTTTATAGTTTTTGGTATTCCCAATTATGTACGTTAACTTTTTCTATGCTACAAATATAGCTGCGTTTTACAAAGACGTAAACAGAGGGCCAGTTTTAAATGAAACTTTTCTTGTGAATCAGTACATTTTATAAAATATTTCGTAATTAATTGATAATGAACTAAAATTCATCACAATCAGAGTCCAAAATGGTTTTCTAAAGATATATGTAATTCCCTGTGGTATTAATAATTATCTTACATTTAAATCCATACTTTAATATTATAAATGCGAAAGTAACTCTGTCTGTTACGCTTTCACGATGAAACGGCTGACTCGATTTTGATGAAATTTCGTTTGAAAATAGCTTGAGCCCTGGGGAAGGACATAGGCTACCTTTTTATTTCCCAACTTCATTTGCATCTGCGATAACCGACATTCACGCGGAAGAAGTCGCGGCTAAAAGCTAGTTAATATTAATAGACGACGCTTAACGGTCGTATTGACTGCCCTGAGCTCCACGACCTTTTTTGTCGATTATTTGTACCCGACAAATACATCGGCCACCGCCAAAGTCGCCGACACAATCTGTTTGCGCAACTGCCGTGCAGAACGGTCGCCAGAGCTGAATCGCCTGTGTGTCGTACCTTAAGGATGCTCAATGCCCTCCTGACGGCCAACCCTGAATGTGATCTGTTTGCGGACGAATGGAGTAAAATTAAACGCGTATGTCTGATATTCTGTGAGAAACAGTATGCGAGGGTGTCCACTGTTCCATGTTAGTAAGTAACGAATAATTGTTTAATTGTTTAAAACACAATATTGACTGCTTTGTATAGTTTAATTACATTGATATTTTATCGAGTGTTTCTATGTTAATTGATGTAATTGGTATATTACCGTGTTAATTAACTATAAAATAAATAAATAAATAAATAATTTATGAATTATTATTAAAATGTATTAATTATTTTTAAACACTACTTTTGCTTTATTTTAATTTATTATGAATAAATCACTGAAAAATACAGTTTACGCTGATCCATCAACCTGCCTAGCCCTTTTCCATCTATGTTGGGGTCAGCTTACAGAATTACCACATGCAGTTGAATACCTGTGTTTTACATGAAGCGGCTGCTTATCTGACCTCCACAACCCAGTTACTGGGTAATACGGTACCATTTAAGTAAGACTGGTAGTCAGTTTTTCGGCTCTTAAATCTTTGACAGTCTTTACGGGTAGAACCCGTAAAGACTGTCAAAGATTTAAGAGGAAACAATAGCTTTACGGCACAGAGGGGTCTTGAAATGGATGGTGATTCATGCAACCATGACTGCATCGTTAAGTAACGCTGACCCTTACCGCTTTATATGTTTTATTGAAGTAAAACTTCTTTACGCACGCTTGACTTGGGGAGTAAGCTGGTGTATGCGTGACGAGAGCGTTAGGAAAAGTGGATTGGGCGAGGCGAACGGAAGTTGAGAGGGAGATATAAGTTAGTGAAGATGGAAAGAGAGAGAGTTACGTTTCGTATATTACTGTAGGGGCAAGAGAGAGAGGTGCGAGCACAAATTTTCTTTCTCTCTTTCTGTCATAGTCATAGCAAACGGATACATACATACATATAGATCCCCCTTCCTCCCGGACCTCGATCACGAGCTGACGTGTTTGTGGACGCTACACAGTTTTATTTTAATTTTTAAATTAGTATTCATAAGTTAAATTCGAATAAAAAAATAGGAGTGCATAAGCGTGAGGAACTAAACTACGCTACGCGACGAAGTCCTGTTGAACGACAAGCTCCACCCTACTGCGCGTGACCATTTTGCTGGAATCCTGCCATCTCCTTCGTACAGCGAGCATACCGCCCACCGGCGAAGCCAATAGAAGGTACGCGTCTCTGGCCCCACCCTTGCAGCGTCACTGCTGTCGTACACTAGTTGCTACTGCTTATGCGCGCCTAGTATTTTAGCGGCGCTTAACAACTCGATTGTTGACGAATTGATAAGTTATTAAACATTAATATACAGCCGCCATATAAGAAGAACGTAAATCTTTGATATTTTGGTCGCTTTGCCTTACTACATTTTTGAGCTTTTGCAAGAAGTGTCTTCTGCCTCCCATTATACCTGCTCTCCTGGTAGCTACGTGGCTGTTTGTAAGAAATCATGCCCATTAATCGTACACCTCCGCCGTCATCAACTACAACTTCAACGGATAACTTAGCGCCTACACTGGCGCAAGACGCAACATTACACCAATGCCCTGATGCCTGATCTTTCTAAAATACCAACAAATGTCACGGAGCGTAAAAAGAGGAAATTTGAAGGCGAGGAGGATATTGCTCCAGTAACTTTGTCTACTTTTAGCACATTTTCTGACAAGCAGGAACACCGATTTGAAGACTTAATGGAAAAGATTGGCAGTATTATTGCACAAAACTCAGAGTTAAAACACAGTGTCGAGGTCATGTCATCTAAGTACGATGAATTCCTGGGGCGTATTGCCACTCTAGAGGCGGAACGAATGAATGACAAGAAACAGATTCATTTATTAGAAGAAAAGTTAGAGCTATTGGAGCGCAAGTCTCGTTCGACGGGTATAGAAATCCGCAACATCCCCAAGACTGATAAAGAGACAAAGGAAGACCTTTGCAGCTTAGTCCTCAATATGGGGACATCGCTAAATATTGATATTGAAAGCGCAAAGATAAAAGATATTTATCGACTTAAATCGAAGGACAACTCTCACCCAATCATTGTGGACTTTACCACGGTTCTCACTAAAGACAAAGTCGTTACTGGAGTTAAAAACTTCAATAAATCGAAGGCAAAAGAAGCCAAACTCAATTTTAAAATAAATGGAACCGTAGGTCCCGTTTATGTTGCTGAGTGCCTAACATACCGAGCACAAAAACTATTTTATCATGCCAGAGCTTTCCAGCGGAGCCATGGTTATCAATTTTGTTGGACGGCCAATGGTATTGTCTATCTTCGAAAAAAGGTAAATGATCCACAAATTCGCATTTCTTCGGAGTCCGATATAGAAAAACTAAAGTGTACCGAGTGACTAGTTTTGGAACCTTTTTTCTTATATTATTCTTGTAAACTGTATTTTAAGCATGCTTCAACTTTTTTATCTTTAATCTGTAAGTCTTGTCCATCAACACTGAACATGAATTCACACACACACCTTAAAATATTTTATGCTCTGAAGAGTAGAAATTGCCAGTTTCCCTGTACTCATATTTTTGAAACGAATTTTAAACTCAACTTTTACATTAGTTGTTATTTATACATTGCCCCATTTCCTATAGTAAATCATTTTTGGTGACTTAGATAACTTAACAAACGATATTGATAATAGCTCTGTCTCCAAAGCAACTACCTGTGAGTTAGAAAACTGTCACAAATTAATCTCATTTTCGCCTAGTAAACGTTTGACCATACTCACGCAAAACATTCGCAGCGTAAATTGCAATCTCCCTGGACTTTTTTTATTACTAGATAGATTAAAAATAGATTGTGATATAATAGTCCTCACGGAATGCTGGTTATTAAAATCAAATGTTATTCCACCTCTACCGGGATACCAATCGTTCTCTACTTTAAAAAATTTCAAGCAAAATGACGGAGTTGTTATTTATTACAAAGACCATATTGAGTTAGTGTTTGAGGAACCATCATTTCAAGAAGGAAACTGTCTGATAGCTCGCCTAGGCAAAAAAATGGCTATTGTTTCTATATATCGTTCTCCCTCATATAAAAACGCTGATCCTTTTCTAGACTCTTTGCATGAAACACTTCTGCAATTGGAACGATCAAACAACTTGATGTTGATAGGTGATATTAATATTCCCATTAATAACTCAAAAATTGATCAAACTGGAGATAAATATTTAACTCTCACAGCATCTCACGGATTACTACCTGCCCATACAGAAATTACTCGTAGTGCCAGTGGAACCTGTCTTGACCATATATTACTAAGAAGTTCTTTCCGTACGCATACTTTGATTCCTCAAACTACTTTAACGGACCATTACCCTGTGCTCGTTTGTTTAGGTCTTAGTTTACCACGAACATTTAGAAACACTACGTACAGCGTAACTAATCAGGAAACCTTAACCCAAGACATATTAAAAATAGATCTAACTCCAATATACCAGTCTAATGATCCCGAACTTTCCCTCAACTATCTAACAAGCTCGATACAGGACGCAACAAAAAAGAACACTATTGTAGTCACAACATCGAGGCGTAAAAAGATTATTAAACCATGGGTCACTCCTGGGTTATTAAGATGCATGAGAAATAGAGACAGGCTTCACTATGAACTAAAATCCTCACCAGATAATGACACTCTGATAGTAACATACACGCGATACCGAAATTTTTGTAATGATATTTTAAAGAACGTTAAACGCGAATATGAAATAGCCGAAGTCGAAAAAACAAAAAATGATCCAAAAAAGCTCTGGAAAGTTCTTAAAGATATATCTAATATGAATAAAGCTTCTAGTCACCCGGATAACCTTTTGAAAGTTAGTTCCACACCAGAAACATCACTGAACTCTGTAAACCAGTATTTTGTTGACATTGGCAAAACCTTAGCAGAAAACTGTTCTAAATTACACAATCGTATGGATGCTGCCTCACCGCAACTGACGGATTCTTACAACACTGGTGTACATTTGAACTCATTTGTAATGGAGGATACAAGTGAAGATGAGATCTCTCGCCTTGTGGTGGGACTAAAAACGGAATGCACGGTTGGCCGCGATAATATATCAAATCGATGCTTAAAAAGACATGCCGACTTCCTTGTTCCCCCTCTTACTTTCATCTTTAATCAATGTCTCCATACAGGTTTGTTTCCTTCTCAATTGAAAAGCTCCGAAGTTCGACCAATTTTTAAGGGCGGTGATAAAAATGATATGTCTAATTATCGTCCGATTTCAATACTACCTTCAATTTCAAAGTTATTGGAAAAGTTAATTAATAATAGACTCACAAAATACCTGGATAAAAATAACTTACTTGCAAATAATCAGTTTGGCTTTAGAGCTAATAGATCCACGGACGATGCTGTTTATAGTCTTACTAAATATGTTAGTACTAACCTGGATAAGGGGCGTAAATACTTGTCTATTTTTCTAGACCTGAAAAAAGCATTCGACACCATTTCTATTCCCATCTTAATTACAAAGTTGGAAAGACTCGGAGTTAGAGGAACTCAACTCCAACTTTTTGAAAGCTATCTCGCTGGGCGGACACAGTGTGTACGAATAGGGAGTCATGTAAGCACTGATCTCCCAGTGTCATTTGGCATTCCGCAGGGCAGCATTTTAGGCCCCACACTTTTTCTCATTTATATTAATGATCTCACTAGTATCAACATTCCCAAAAGCGATATTATATCATACGCTGATGATACAGCTCTCCTCTTCTCTGCCGATACCTGGGATGAGGTCTTTAATGCTGCACAAAATGGGTTTAATATAGTCAACAAATGGCTCAGACTTCATCTATTAACTTTAAACATAGATAAAACGAAATACCTGACCTTCAGTATACGCCACTCAACACAAATTGGGAGCAACTACAACATAGTCCCTCATCAATGTTCCCTTGATGTGCACTGTACTTGTACACCAATAGAACATGTTGATTCCATCAAATACTTAGGAATCCTCTTCGATAGCAATCTCAGCTTTAAAAACCATATAAAATTACTCAGCGCTCGAGTCAGAAAGCTCATATATGTGTTTAAAAAGCTGCGTCATGTCGTTGATGCTTGGTTACTAAAACAAATTTACTTTGCCTTGTGCCGGTCAGTGATAACATACTGCATCACATCTTGGGGAGGAGCTCCCAAAACAATAATTAAACCTATTGAGATCGCGCAACGCGCAATCCTAAAGGTTTGCGCTTTTAAGCCCCGACTATTTCCCACTATGTCTCTGTACCAACACTGTGAAGTACTTACTGTTAGACAGCTCTACCTACTAACTATAATTCTAAAACAACATCAAGACTTAGTATATGACCCCAACCTTAAACATAGGCGTAGGAAACAATTAGTGTGTACTCGTGAGCATAAACCTGAAACTTCTTTTATTAGAAGATTTTTTGTGTTTCTGGGTCCCCATGTCTATAATAAAATTAACCCTATATTGGATATTTACCCTCTTAGTAGGGTTCGTTGCAAAGACAGAGTGAAAAAGTATTTATTGAAATTAAATTATGATGACACAGAAAGACTATTAATCGTACCAGAGTAAAGGATTCTTTGTGCAAGTTTAAAAATATGTATTACTCTTCATCTATATCTTTACCACTTCACTCAAACATTACACCCCCACACACACACATTATTTCATACATCATTACATACACTAACACATCCTAACACTCATATACCCCTCTCCAAACATACACCACACACTCACTTAGTTTTTTGCTTAATTTATTTTGTTTTTCCCTTAGTCTAAATAATGTTGTACTCGTTAGCTTAAATTACGACACCAACAAAAAACTGAGAGGATTGGCGCTGTATGCCGAGATACAGGTTTCACCTAGTTCGGCTGCAGATGCTCCTATTTTGTTTTGTATTCAATTTTGATCACTAGATTTTAAGTTAATTGGTTGTGTACAATCTCTTTTTTACGATAAATAAATTATTATTATTATTATTATACATTTCCGCTTTGCCGCACCGAATCGAAATTCGCACATATTTTGGTATTTTTTTGTTATAAAAAAAGAGAAACGATCTTTTGAAATAAAATAAAACGTGAAATAAAACGTGACGTGAATTATAGATGGAGCTAAAGAAGTTTTACTTCAGTCGTGTGATCTAAAGCACACTTGTAGTTTTTTTTATAACATCCAGACTATACCAAATCATTAAAAAAAAGCTCCACCCCTCACCTCTGAATCCAAACACAATTTTCTTCGAAGTACATTGCAGGAAATAATAATGACTCGCAGAAAGAACTTACGTGCTCCTGAATATGAACGCAACCCTAAAGGGTGGGCCACGAATAAATTGAAGTAATATTTCATACTCAGACGTTTCCATGAGTGAACGGAATGTAATGCGGAAACTAACTCGCTTCCAGTTTATTTACTTACGAAAAAAAGTTTATAGCGCTGTAGAAATATGAGTGGAGATGATGTATTTTTCGACTTTTCAAATGAAACTTTTGATTTAACTCCCGACGAAAATTAGATGGATGTTATAAGTTAAACGTGTGTATGTGTGTGTGAGGAGCTCGTGTTAGCCACGAACCACGAGCCACGTAAAAGCCGTACGTATCGATTGTTCAAGGTTAAGTTACACTTGCCGCGGTCAGACTGGGGATTATTATAGATTATCCATTGCATACCGAGTTCCCTCCGTGCTTCGGAAAGCACGTAAAACCGTTGGCCCCGGCTGTCATTTCTAGATCTTTGACAATAGTTATGAGTAGTCAGAAGACAAAAAGTCTGACAGCTATTTTTACCAAAGGGTAAGCGGTCGCTCCATGTAAAACACTAGCATTCATCTGCATCCAGTTAAACTGGAAGCCGACTTCAACGATCTTGGGAAAAGGCTAGGCAGATGATGTGTGTATGTCTGTGGTATGTCTCCTAAATGGATGGACCGATTTGGAGGCCGTTTTCTATAATCGGATAGTTCTTTAACGGCGCCCCGATGGATCATAATAGTATAGCGCGTGCCACGAAAGATGAGACTTGACATAGACTTGATTTGACTTGCGCAGTACTCGACTTAAAGGTCTCTAGACCTTTAAGTCTCATCTTTCGTGGCACGGACTGTACTTGAAATAAAGTAAAAGGACCATTAAACACATTTTATTTCTTCACTATAATAGGGGATTTAAAAAAAATCATTTCATATTTTTTAATGTTGCAATAATCTACAGCAGCAGAAATCTTCACAGAACTTAAAGATATTTTTCAGAATTTACCTACACAATACTACAAAGTGATATTTGGGTGGATTGGAATTGGTGTGGTTGGGTTTTTTAGAAATTTCTTAGTAGCAGCCAGCCACATAAGCGTTAGTGGTGTACCAACACCGTACTATACCCAGTATTATACTCACCTGCCTAGCCTTATCCCAACTATGTTGGGGTCGGCTTTCAGTCCAACCGGATGCACCTGAATACCAGTGTTTTACATGGAGCAACTGTCTGATCTCTACAACCCAGTTACTGGGTAAAACAGTAAAGAACACAGACTTACAAATGTAAAAAATCTACAAATGATGACTACAAATGATGACTTTACGTCCCGTACTATAGATATCATTGTAGATAATTTAGGATTTTGGATTCATTCTGAAATCTGCGTAGACGAACTGGCGGGAAGAAGCTAGTTCACTAATAAGCTATTACTAAAATAATCAATGCAAACATAATTAACAAATTTACTCTCATTTCTCTGTTACGACAACTATTTGTTCTTATCACCGTGCAAATTAATTACTGCTTCACATTCCAATTTGATAATACTTTTTCTATTCACTTGAATGAGTATTATTCTAGTTTTATTTATGGTCGAGGCGGTTGACTGGGTTAGGTTAGCTTAGGGAATTACTACACGTGTGAGAATGCAACCAAGCGACAGTAACGTCGGCGTCACCGGCTGGATAATATGGCCATGGAAGCTGAATATAGCTACGCAAACATATTTAAATTACCTGCATCATTTAGTAACTTATGCAAGCAGATAGTACTGATCCGTTAGTCAGTTAGGTCAGTGTATACTGTGTTGTAATATTATCGAGCTTAGAAAGATTAATTGAAAACTTTTTAACAAAAAAGACAATCGCCTTCAAAAAGCTTTAAATTCGCAAGTCGGCTTTTGTTTTGTTAGTTGTTTTGTATTGACACTGGCTTGCGAATTTAAAGTTATTTTTTACTTTTTGAAGGCGGTTGTCTTTTTTGTAAATAAGATTTTTTTTTCGATTTTTGGTGCCTACTTCCCGTAATTTCAGTCATCCCTTAATATTCTACCTTTAGCGGTGGAATATTTTTATGAAATTTATATGGAACTTTGAGGTATTCACTATCAATTAAAAAAAGAATTATACATAGAAATCGGACTACACTGAAAAAAGTTACGCGAGGCCAAACATAAAAAGAAAAATATTAGTGTCGAATGAAAACCTTCTTTTTTGCAGTCGGTAAATAATATGAACTTTAAAATGTACGCATTTAGAACTGCTATTACTCTGTCACCCTTTAGGTACCTACTATAATCAGGATGATGATGCCAGTTTTTATTAGTTTTTCGTGCCATTAGCAGACGGGTGTCAATTCCATTAAACGCCACACTGCCTCAGAGAGAAACGCCGCTAGGAATTTCCAAGAAGTGTCATCCATCAGAATTCCTGAATATAAAAGGGCAATAAAATCTGTATTGATCAAGGAAATAGGGTAGAGCAACCAGTTGACAAACTTTTTGTGACCTGGGGTGTCATTCTGTAAGACATTCTATACTTCGAATCTGAATCCGTTGTTAGTTTCTTCATTGGCATTCTAAAAACTCGGTTGATAATTCGAATTTACACTTTTTTGTACTAAATTGACAGGGAGAATATGATAGATAAAGCATGGGATGACGTAAGAAGTGGCATTCTGTAAGGTAATTTCCCGGTCATTTTGACGCTTACTTCGCACTCGAACCCGATTCAAAGTGTCAAACATAGCTATATAGCGGGGTTGCTTTTTAAATAATATTACTTTTTGTAATGCACCTGCCATGTTATCTCTCCACCACCCTTGGTTGACTGGTAGAGAATGCCTAAGGCATTAAGTCCGCCTTTGTATCTTTGTGCATAAAGTATAAATAAATCCTACTTCCTACTAATATTATAAATGCGAAAGTTTGTGAGGATGGATGGATGTATGTTTGTTCCTCTTTCACGCAAAAACGGCTAAACGGATTTTGATAAAACTTTATAGAAATATAGCTTATGCATCAGAATAACATATGGGCTACAATTTATCAAGATTTCGTGTAATTTGGCTATAATATTACGGTAAGTATCAAGTAAGTCGGAAAAATATCTGCCCTCTGAGAGCTATCTTGGCGTGCACTGCCAAACCCGTTGGAGTTACACGAAGACAACGTATGGTAGGATCGTTTGCCTTAAAAAGTTCTAAATAAAAGTCCGCGCAAGCATATATCTACCTTTTATGTGGAAGCCAATATATCGCCCGTGTGGTGTCGGACGTAAAGAATAGCACCATCCCATATCTTCCCGTGGGTGTCGTAAGAGGCGACTAAGGGACTTACCAGAGAATGGGCAGCAGCGTTCTCTGTGCCGTTGTAACACAACCATACTGCGATCGCCAATCCGCCTGCCAAGCGTGGCGATTATGGCAAAACCCCCCCCCTTGGGAAGGCCTATGTCCAGCAGTGGACGTCTTTCGGCTGAAATGATGATGATGATGAATATATCCCAAAGTATGAGCCATAAAAACAATTAAAAATAAATACTTTTTTTACAATGCACATTTTAGAGTATTTAGCTGATTCTTATCAAAATTGATACTTTTGTCGCATTTAGTATTTCATGTAGATGAACTTTGTCTTTTACACTAGGTAATTTGGACAAATAGTTTAAAAAATATCACGATAAGATTGACTGGAGCACTTATTTTAATTGGTTGTTTAGCGTTGGAATGCGCTATAGGATTGTATTTTTATTTATTTCGATATACCTAGATTGTATTTGTAAGTATTAAGTAAATAGGTTCATTTTTGTTTCAAATGAGGATCCCATACCCTGCGAATCCACGTATGGACCCATACCCGAGATAGATTTAGCAGGTTAAACACGCTATGCCTAAAATGAAAAACAGAAAAGTCCTGGCGCCAAAGCCTTCTCCTACATTTTTATAAGAACAAGGATGAGGCACAATGTGAAAACTAAAGGGACATAAAACTGACCTCACGTACGCTTAAGATATGGGGAAGTCAACAATAAATGTCGACAAATATTACAGAAATACCTCCAAATCAGTTTGGCTTCACAGCATCCAGGTTAACTATTGTCGCTATATAGACAATCAAGATTATGATGGTAAAGTATAGATTTAACATGAGACATATCTTATCCATGAAAAAAAGAATTTTCAAAATCTGTTTACATTTGGCGGAGAAATCACGTAACAAATATTCAAAACATACATTAGAATTGAGAACCTTCTTTTTTTTTGAAGTCAGTTGAAAAAAGATCTACATCGGGAATACTACACCTGAAACCATCTACTCAGGGACGAATTCACACCGTAGAGAAGTTTAAATACTTAGGCTCCATGCTCACACTCGATACTAACGTTGACACCGATGTGACACACAGAATTAACGTAGCGTGGCAAAAATGGCGAGCGCTTACAGGTGTGTTGTATGATACAGACCAAGGGAAGTGTACAAAACGGCAGTCTGACCGGCTCAACGCTGTGGGTCCGAATGATGGATAACAAAGAATACACATGATCAAAAGATACATACCAACTGAAACAAACGAAATGAAGATGCTTAAATGGGCGGGAGACGTAACCCGGTTGGACAGAATTCGTAATCAATATATACGAGGCAGCTTCAAAGTTGCTCCAATCGTGGACAAAGTTACCCAAGATCGTCTGACTTAGCGCAGAAAAGTGAGGAGACCCAACCCCAAATAATGAGATTCTGGGAAGGAAGAAGAAGAAGATTCATTTTTGTTTCCATTAGATTATTACAATGTTGTTATTTTAAGAATAAGGGTTAGTTTTAGGTATAGGTTGTGTAGGAAGAAAGTTTAGTTTTTCTCTTCATTGGTTATTGGAATTGTTTTAGTTGTTAGTTTGGAAAAGACTACCCAGTATATATATCTTAATATATATATCTTAATATATATAAATCTCCTGTCACGCTGTTTGTCCGCGATGGACTCCTAAACTACTGAAGCGATTTTAATGAAATTTGTACACCGTGTGCAGTTTGATCCAACTTGAAAGATAGGGTAGGTGTAGGGTAGGTGTAGGGTAGGTGTAGGGTAGGTGTAGGGTAGGTGTAGGGTAGGTGTAGGGTAGGTGTAGGGTCGGTGTAGGGTAGGTGTAGGGTAGGTGTAGGGTAGGTGTAGGGTAGGTGTAGGGTAGGTGTAGGGTAGGTGTAGGGTAGGTGTAGGGTAGGTGTGGGGTAGGTGTAGGGTAGGTGTGGGGTAGGTGTAGGGTAGGTGTGGGGTAGGTGTAGGGTAGGTGTAGGGTAGGTGTAGGGTAGGTGTAGGGTAGGTGTGGGGTAGGTGTAGGGTAGGTGTAGGGTAGGTGTAGGGTAGGTGTAGGGTAGGTGTAGGGTAGGTGTAGGGTAGGTGTAGGGTAGGTGTAGGGTAGGTGTAGGGTAGGTGTAGGGTAGGTGTAGGGTAGGTGTAGGGTAGGTGTAGGGTAGGTGTAGGGTAGGTGTAGGGTAGGTGTAGGGTAGGTGTAGGGTAGGTGTAGGGTAGGTGTAGGGTAGGTGTAGGGTAGGTGTAGGGTAGGTGTAGGGTAGGTGTAGGGTAGGTGTAGGGTAGGTGTAGGGTAGGTGTAGGGTAGGTGTAGGGTAGGTGTAGGGTAGGTGTAGGGTAGGTGTAGGGTAGGTGTGGGGTAGGTGTAGGGTAGGTGTGGGGTAGGTGTAGGGTAGGTGTGGGGTAGGTGTAGGGTAGGTGTAGGGTAGGTGTAGGGTAGGTGTAGGGTAGGTGTGGGGTAGGTGTAGGGTAGGTGTGGGGTAGGTGTAGGGTAGGTGTAGGGTAGGTGTAGGGTAGGTGTAGGGTAGGTGTAGGGTAGGTGTAGGGTAGGTGTAGGGTAGGTGTAGGGTAGGTGTAGGGTAGGTGTAGGGTAGGTGTAGGGTAGGTGTAGGGTAGGTGTAGGGTAGGTGTAGGGTAGGTGTAGGGTAGGTGTAGGGTAGGTGTAGGGTAGGTGTAGGGTAGGTGTAGGGTAGGTGTAGGGTAGGTGTAGGGTAGGTGTAGGGTAGGTGTAGGGTAGGTGTAGGGTAGGTGTAGGGTAGGTGTAGGGTAGGTGTAGGGTAGGTGTAGGGTAGGTGTAGGGTAGGTGTAGGGTAGGTGTAGGGTAGGTGTAGGGTAGGTGTAGGGTAGGTGTAGGGTAGGTATAGGGTAGGTGTAGGGTAGGTGTAGGTAAATAGGCAGGTAAGTAGGTCGATAGGGACAGGACAACGTCTGTCGGGTCAGCTAGTATATATATATATTTTAAATAGTATCTACTTATTTGCCGCGTATGCGTAATTCTAATATTTCACAAAGCTCTAACAAGCCCGAGCTAAGTAAATATATAGCTTGACATATTGAGACGTCTTAACAAGCTAAGCTGCTAGGGCTTGAGCAGGCGGTCCGAGTCCCAAAATCGACGGCAGGCAACAGCATGCTGAGTATTTGGCGTCACAACGGGCTGCGGAGACACCAGAGCAGTCCCAAAATCGACGGCAACAGTATGCTGAGTATTTCGTGTCACAACGGGCTGCTGAGACACCAGAACAGTTCCAAAATGGACAGCAACAGTATGCTGAGTATTTTGTGTTATAATGGGCTGCGGAGACACCAGAACAGTCCCAAAATCGACGGCAACAGCACGCTGAGTATCTGTTGTCACAACGAACTGCGGAGACACCAGAGCCTTTGAAGCAGCTGAATCTCACAGACGTGCAGTTGCTGAAAGGGCAGCACAGGGACGTCAAACATTTAGAAAAAACACGTGGGAGGTGTTTGGGTACGACGAGACTCTTGATTATGAAACTCACAAGTTTATATAAATAGAAGCGATGAGATGAAAGTTGCAAATTTTGCAGAGTTCTTAAGTGGAAAGAAGAAGCAGCAGGTATGTGTTGTTCGGGTGGGAAAGTAGCCAATCATTCTATAGACGAGCCAGTTGAACCTTTAAGAGAACTTCTCTCTAATGACATAGATGGGTCCCGCCGTTTACTAAGAAGTATAAGAAAATGCCATACGGGCTTTTATATGTCTGCTTTTGGAGCAGATAATATTGTCTGAATGCCAGAATTTTGCCCGACCTTCACAATACAAGGAGGACAAGTTTACCATCGAATCGGTACTTTTACTTCCTATCGCCAGACGCCAGTTCAAAACATGTCGACAATTACCAATGTACATACATACTATATTCTAATCCTTTCAGTTTTTATTTTTTGCTGCTACCGTACGACAAGTGAAACCGCTTTAAGCAACCCTCACCAAAAATAATAGTATGTGTCTGTCCGTTTGCTTATCTGTGTGAATGTATGTTTCACGGCTTGTCTGTTGAACCGTTTGTGATAAAATTGAATTGTATAGTCTGAAACCCGGGGAAGGATATAGACTACTTTTTATCAACCAACCCTGAGGGCGAAGCCGCGGGCGAAAGCTAGTAAATTAATATATCAAGGTCATCTTGAACCTTATGCGAAGTGAGAGTGAACAGCGATGTGAGGTGCGAGTTGTTGTTTGAATTTTACAAAATCGACCTACTGTCAAAACGCGATTTTCCCTTAGATTTTGTATGATTTTTTTACTTCTGTCGTCCCTTTTGTGTCAATTCTATCAGTTAACTACTGATCGATTTCAAAAGAACTTAAATCTAATCACCCGACTTCAAAAAGAAAGAAAGAATTCGTGTGTGTGTTTTTTAATTGTACATTTGTTACGCGATTTCTCCGGCAAATGTAAAGCGATTTTGAAAATTCTTTTTTTGATGTGTAGGGTATGCCTCAAGGGTGGTCCCGAAATCAATCGAAATTATAATAATATGTCGGAGACAGTTTATTAATCACAATTGTGGGTGTTAACTAAATTTGTTATGATTTGTGTTTCTTATTGTTAAATTATGTGATTTTACTTTCAATTATTGTCTATTAATTCGAAACATGATTTATTGTGTGTGCACACTGATTTGTGGTTACTTTATTTCGATAATTGTTATCGATGGTTTTATTCAAAACAATTGTTGACACGACAATGGGAATGCCCATACTCCTGACGATGTACTATACCGCTCGGCACTCCTCCTCGCTCGCACCTGACGATCCTACAAATATAATATGTGGGGACATTTTTCACACACGGCCATCTGACCCCAAACTAGGGAGACCCTGTACTATGGGTGTCAGACAGCTGATATCCATACACAAATACTTTTTTTTTGTAGATACACACATATATAGATAAACAACACCCAGACACAAGGCAAACACAAGTGCTCATCACACAAATGTTTACCCTGGGCGGGAATCGAACCCGTAACACGCTGCGCAGCAGTCGATCGCTCAGCCACTGCGCCAACCGTGTCGTCAACTTGAAATTGAAAAATGGAAATTGATTCAGCACTTTTTGAAAAAATCGACAGAAAGCAAAAAAATATAGATGGATGATGTTGTAATGTTCTCACCTTGTACGTTCAATCTCTGTTTTGACTGTGTTGCCATTTCTTAATGGATTTGGATGATAAGGAAGTACTAAAAAGTGAAAAATAAAAAAGCTTTTTCACAAAAAGGACAACCGCCTTCAAAAACCAAAAAGTAAAAAATTACTTTGAAACAGAATACACATGACTTTAGTTAGTTTCGGAAGTCGGGGGCAGTACAAAACAACAAATAGAACAGCTAAGCCACTGACTTCCGAAACTAAAGTCAAGTGTGTTCTGTTTCAAAGTTATTTTTTACTTTTTGGTTTTTGAAGGCGGTTGTCTTTTTTTGTAAAAAAGCTTTTTTTACAGTAAAAGTTAATCGTGTATAAAATAAAGTGCTTTTTTTTCAGAAGTTGTATCACGGAATTATTGTTCCTATTGTATTGTTCCAAGACTTATCAACTATTATATAACTACTTACATTGTAGGTATAAAAACAGTTACTCAATTTTTTATTTACAGTGGGTGACAGGAACGGCTGATATTTGCCATGTAAAAATTATTGCGCAAGAAACGCTGTATTAAGTACATTTAGGTATCGCCTTTTACCTGTGCTATGTTATATGTGTGATACCTGTGGTGCCACTCGAAATATACCTTTCAAGCTTGCAGTCTGGAACGAGCTACGTATGGTATTCCGAAATACCGCTCACCGAAAGGACGGTTTTCCGATAACACTCTACTCCGACGGTTAGTTGAACGAAAAAATTATTGGCCGATGAAACGTTTCGCCGATAATATTATTCATCGACGGTTGGTAGTCCGAATGAATCCTTCGCCGATGTAACGGTTCACCGAAAACACTCGTCAACGACGATTGGTTAAACGAACGAATCTTTCGCCGATAGCACTCGTTGTAGGGGAATTCTTTTGCCAAATGGATAGTTTTTCTTTCAGCTTGACAACACCCTTAGGTCTTGTAGAAGTCATGTTAAAAATACAGGTAGTAATAAAATAATACATGGAAGAGTGGCAATAGAAAAAAAAAACAAAGTTTTTATTTAACAATAAGAAAATTAATCAAAAAGGCAAATTTATATTGTTTTTTACAATAAACAATATGATTATGATTATTACGATTTCTCTATCATAATAACACACTTATCACAAAAGAGTGAAATTAATATTGAATCTTTCTTAGGTGGATTGGCCCAAATTCTATACCTGAAAAACAAGAAATAAATATGTTTTTTATATCATTAAAGAATTATAACAATTATAGGTACAAATAATAATAATAACTCACAATTTACTATAACTTCAAAAATGTATCACGTTGTGTTACTTTTATTTGTTTTTTGCTTTGTTCGCACAGTTTATTTATTTTTTTTCTATTGTCGCAGTTCTAATAGAGAAATCATAATAATCATAATCATATTATATATATATCAGCCTATTGCCATCCACTGCTGAACGTAGGCCTCCCCCAGAGATCGCCAACCAACCATAATCATAATCCACCATAACCATAATCATATTGTTTATTGTAAAAAACAATATAAATTTGCCTTTTTGATTAATTTTCTTATTGTTAAATAAAAACTTTGTTTTTTTTTCTATTGCCACTCTAATAATCATATTGTTTATTGTAAAAAACAATATAAATTTGCCTTTTTGATTAATTTTCTTATTGTCAAATAAAAACTTTGTTTTTTTTTTCTATTGCCACTCTTCCATGTATTATTTTATTATTACCTGTATTTTTAACATGACTTCTACAAGACCTAAGGGTGTTGTCAAGCTGAAAGAAAAACTATCCATTTGGCAAAAGAATTCCCCTACAACGAGTGCTATCGGCGAAAGATTCGTTCGTTTAACCAATCGTCGTTGACGAGTGTTTTCGGTGAACCGTTACATCGGCGAAGGATTCATTCGGACTACCAACCGTCGATGAATAATATTATCGGCGAAACGTTTCATCGGCCAATAATTTTTTCGTTCAACTAACCGTCGGAGTAGAGTGTTATCGGAAAACCGTCCTTTCGGTGAGCGGTATTTCGGAATACCATACGTAGCTCGTTCCAGGAGCTACGTATGGTATTCCGAAATACCGCTCACCGAAAGGACGGTTTTCCGATAACACTCTACTCCGACGGTTAGTTGAACGAAAAAATTATTGGCCGATGAAACGTTTCGCCGATAATATTATTCATCGACGGTTGGTAGTCCGAATGAATCCTTCGCCGATGTAACGGTTCACCGAAAACACTCGTCAACGACGATTGGTTAAACGAACGAATCTTTCGCCGATAGCACTCGTTGTAGGGGAATTCTTTTGCCAAATGGATAGTTTTTCTTTCAGCTTGACAACACCCTTAGGTCTTGTAGAAGTCATGTTAAAAATACAGGTAGTAATAAAATAATACATGGAAGAGTGGCAATAGAAAAAAAAAACAAAGTTTTTATTTAACAATAAGAAAATTAATCAAAAAGGCAAATTTATATTGTTTTTTACAATAAACAATATGATTATGATTATTACGATTTCTCTATCATAATAACACACTTATCACAAAAGAGTGAAATTAATATTGAATCTTTCTTAGGTGGATTGGCCCAAATTCTATACCTGAAAAACAAGAAATAAATATGTTTTTTATATCATTAAAGAATTATAACAATTATAGGTACAAATAATAATAATAACTCACAATTTACTATAACTTCAAAAATGTATCACGTTGTGTTACTTTTATTTGTTTTTTGCTTTGTTCGCACAGTTTATTTATTTTTTTTCTATTGTCGCAGTTCTAATAGAGAAATCATAATAATCATAATCATATTATATATATATCAGCCTATTGCCATCCACTGCTGAACGTAGGCCTCCCCCAGAGATCGCCAACCAACCATAATCATAATCCACCATAACCATAATCATATTGTTTATTGTAAAAAACAATATAAATTTGCCTTTTTGATTAATTTTCTTATTGTTAAATAAAAACTTTGTTTTTTTTTCTATTGCCACTCTAATAATCATATTGTTTATTGTAAAAAACAATATAAATTTGCCTTTTTGATTAATTTTCTTATTGTCAAATAAAAACTTTGTTTTTTTTTTCTATTGCCACTCTTCCATGTATTATTTTATTATTACCTGTATTTTTAACATGACTTCTACAAGACCTAAGGGTGTTGTCAAGCTGAAAGAAAAACTATCCATTTGGCAAAAGAATTCCCCTACAACGAGTGCTATCGGCGAAAGATTCGTTCGTTTAACCAATCGTCGTTGACGAGTGTTTTCGGTGAACCGTTACATCGGCGAAGGATTCATTCGGACTACCAACCGTCGATGAATAATATTATCGGCGAAACGTTTCATCGGCCAATAATTTTTTCGTTCAACTAACCGTCGGAGTAGAGTGTTATCGGAAAACCGTCCTTTCGGTGAGCGGTATTTCGGAATACCATACGTAGCTCATAAAAAAAGTACCAGTGTCAGTAAAAACCTTCTTTACAATACCTTTCTTCTATTTGTAAGTTACTAAACTAACACGAATCAAGTTAGTGCTATGATATTACTAGTATTTTACAAAAAAATATACAGTGCAGTGCAAAAATTAATATTCAACTACCGAATATGAAAGTAATTATTGTAAGGGTCGCTATACACATAAGCGGGTCGACACATTCGGTTCGGAATTCCCAAAATAATGAAATAGATTTTTTTAGTTTCAGATAAAAATTACAAACAATTAATTGCACTTTTGAACTAATTAAAATTATCTCCAGGGTGTCATGGGTCTCGCAGTTGAATTTACTTAAGAGGAAACACAAGGGCCGTTTTTCCATACAAACTTAGTCCCCTGTTTCCTCCCTGGATAATGCCAGTAAATCAATTATTTTTTTTTAAATATCCATGGCTACTATTGGCATGTCCCTAAGTTTTCCTTTTTCTCATAAATTTATTATTAAAAGAGATATGAATATTCAAAAACCTAAAAAATTGGCATAATTTTCCGCTGTGTTCAAAACATTCAGAAAACAAATTTGACTTGATTATATAAAAAATAGAAAACATAGGAACACGGCAAAAGCCTTTCTTTATTTTTTAATGAAAAAAACAGTTAAATCGGTTAAGTTTTGGAGAAGAAATCAGGGGACTACGAATCATTGATTTTGTGTACTTTTAATAGGTAATTTCGGTCAAAGCTGCAGTTGTCTCTATCGCGCTCTGCGGTTCGTGTTCGGGCATCGCGCGACAGCAATAGATTTTACAAATACCTAATTTTCAATTCTCTAGCCCGTGGTATTTCCTCTTAATATCTAGGTACAGTTTATAATGAGTTTTAAATTTCAATGGAATAAAATATATTTAAAATTAAGAACATGTGTGAGGAGTAAAGTTGTAAGTGCGTTGTGTGGGTGAGATGGGTGTGTATGCATTTATTTATGTAGGTATTATGTAGAATGTGTTATTAGAACCTTATACTCATTTCATTTATTTCATTCCACAATGTTATAAGCTCGGCATAATCATGGACCCTTTAGGGCACAGCAACCTTTGAGAACGTAGTGTGAAAAATACGACCCTTACACTGTAGTGTAAGAAATTGGGTCAATATATTGTAGTGGTCGTTATAATAATAACACATGTGCTGTCGGTCCTCATGCATTATCATATTGATTGTGAGGCAGGTGGGAATACGTGCAACGATGGCGAGGAATTGGGGTCGTATTGTATTGCTTAAGGAGGAATGATTTATTGCTCCACATTCAGAGAAAGGGGTAGAAAGAAAATGGTTCGCGTGGTATTCTGAAAGTTGTATTAGCATCAAATTACAACCGACACCTCTAAACATGCTACTTACTACTTATTATATATACTATACCATGGCTGGAGGCCTCAAAGAATCATGGCAGGATTTGTACAGAAAAAATAAAGATGTTTAGAGAAGTTAAAATTCTGATTCTTATACTCTTGGGTACCTAAAGAGTATCTTCCGGTATTTACAATATTTTTAAAGCCCCGCAAAAAAAAAGTGAATAGTTTAACGAAAAGCTCATTATTTCAGAACGAAACGGTGACTGACAGTAACAGTGACACTGACAGTCGCCGTTTTGCAGTTTTTACACTGAAGTTGCATCGTTTTATGGGAAATAATGTCATAAATAATGATTATTTTTTTCCACACACTTGTCATATCACTTGTCTGCCAATTTGATAGATCTGTTAACATCGCTTGTCACTTTCTTTTCTTTTATAAACACAAAAAATGGGCATCGACATGAACGAAAAAGTGTTATTTTCGTTTCGTAATATTTTAATTGTGCGGGAGTTTAAAAATATGGTAAGTATATCAATCTACTCCTGGTAATGCATTCTTCACATTGGGAAATATTTTAAACCCTCTAAATTATTTTTTTCATACAAATGAATGTATGGATGATTCTTTACTTTTAAGGCACCACAGGAAATCAGCCGACAACATTCTAGTTTGACCTGAGAGATGCCATTCAAAATAAAATAAAAATACTATCATCATCATTAAACTTACAGTTAATTATAAGAGATACCAACGCGTATGTTGGACAAATTCCATTCAACATGACTGACAGTTGACACATCCCACTTCACTTGGCTGAAGTACGTATTACTAAAAAACAAAAGAAATTTCATCAATAAAACTGCAAATGTATACGTGAGTGAAATTGCTGACCATTGTCATATTCACAATATATATTATATATTATATTATTATATATTCATATGTAGCGCTGGCAATTTTCTCGCCACTGAAGTCCAATCAACTCGATTTTATTTGATGAAGAATATCGACACTAGGTATAAAATATATTTTCTGTCCAATTTCTCAGCCTGCATAATGAATGAATGAATATTTTGTAAGGTTTTAAACAATTATTCCCACTGGTGCTCAATAACGTTTCATTCAACGCAAAAACTCTTTGTGTGTTTGAAATAAATATAACCTCAGGCGTCAGTTTATATCTTTTTTAACTTTTCCGCGGGACCTAAATTTTCTTATAGGCCCCCATTTTCAACCGACTTTAAAAAAGGAGGAGGTTATCAATTCGTTTGTTTTTTTTTATGTTTGTCACCTGAGAACTTTCGACTGTGTGAACCGATTTTGATGATTCTTTTTTTATTTGAATTTGGACTGGTGAATGGTCCCATTTCAATTTGGTCCAGTTCTGACAATGGCATCCATGAGAAAACCATATAAATCTTAAATTTGCATTAAGTATGTGCGCGATTTGTTACGCGATTTCTCCGGCAAATGTAAACCGATTTTGAAACATCTTTTTTTTATGGAAAGGGGGTGACACAGGGGTGACCCAATATAAATTTCATCGAAATTGATTCAGCGCTTTTTGAAAAATCAACAAAGACCCAAAAATTTTTAGTTTCTTCAATCTTTGGAGTAGTTATCTTACAATTTCTGTTTTAACCGTGTTGCCGTTTCTTAATAGATTTGGATGAGGAGGTACTAAAAAGCGGAAAATAAAAAGCTTTTTACAAAATAGACAACCGCCTTCAAAAACTAAAAAGTGAAAAATAACTTTAGCACAGAGCACACATTGACTTTAGTTTCGGAAGTCGGTGGCAATACAAAACAACAAACAGAACATAGCACCTTTTTTTTTGTAAAAAGCTTTATTATAAAGTAACTTTTTTAAACAACCAAATTTACCTTCGCATATTTGATGCTAACATCATATATGCGAAAGTAAGTTCGTATTGTAAAAAGCTTTTTGCAATACGAACTTAATTTCGCATATTTGATGTTAGCATCAAATATGCGAAAGTAAGTTTAGTTGTTTATTGCGCATTCACAGCTAAACTACTGAACCGATTTTGATGAAATTTGTTACAGACTGAGCTTAAACCACAAGAAGGATTCGGCTACTTTTCTAATCCACGAAATCGTCAGTATCGTAGGAAAACGGATTATGAAGTTTTGATTTAGCGAAAACATTTTCAGAATGGAACCATTAGTTACGGAGATAAGTACGTTCAAACAGAAGAACAAACAAAACTTACAATATTAGTATAAATATTTCCTGAAATATCATAATTATTTCCTTTAGCTAGAATTCGGGTAAGGGTATTTACAGTAAACAGTCCATGTCCACAAACGAAGGACACTAACAAAATAACTCCTCGTTTCTATTGTGACAGTTTTGTTTGTGATGTCATTGAGCGGAATTGAATTTGCGTTCGAAACAAAAGAGCGCGATTTAGGGTTCGCTATTTACTATGAACTAGGTTGGAAAGCGCGGCTGTTATTTTTAGAAAATGGCGGTTGTTTTCGAAAAACATTTCCATGAAAAAAAAAATCAATTTTAGCTGTTGGATTTGTTCGTGTGTTATTTATTTATCTAGCACAGTCATAAGCGCTACTGCTGCCAGATCGGGAAAACTGGTATTTAAAAAGGGTATTACTGGGGGGCTACTGGTATTTAGTTAATTCCATCAGGAATATCTCAACAGTAGCCCGGAATTGTCCGTATGGTGTCGGATGTAAAGAATAGCACCATCCCATATCTTCCCGTGGGTGTCGTAAGAGGCGAGACTCACCAGAGAATGGGCAGCACCGTTCTCTACGCCTTTGTAACAACCATACTGCGATCGTCAACTATTACGATTATGGTAAAACAAGCCGAAAGACGTCCACTGCTGGATATAGGCCCAAAAAGGGGGGGGGCTTTTGGGGGAGGCCTCTGTCCAGCAGTGGACGTCTTTCGGCTGAAATTATGATGATGAGCCCGGAATTTGGAAGTTAGTTTTTTTTTATTTGTTTTTATTTAGGGGTCATCTCAACCCCACCTTTACAAGATATCTTCATTAAATTTTAACTTATCTTTGCGTCTATTAACATAATGCTTATCTACTATCAGAAAAAAGTTGATTCACTCAAAATGTGTTGTCATTGACTCACAAAAAAACATGTGGAAGTTAGTTAGAATAATAATAATAATTTATTGTCCAATGTTACAGAAATACTTATAATAAAACATTAACCTTAATAATAAGAACATATTATAGTGGAAGGTTTACTGTAACTATTTTTATTTTATTAATTACAATTTTTGTAGTGGTCCCCAAACTAGGCAGCGCCTGTATCTTGGGGGCCCGAGTTGCGCTAGTCTATTATACTTTATATCAGATATTCTAAAACGGACGATAATTAATAATATAATTGAACAACAAAAAATTAAATTAAAAGTAGATATTACAAATTGTCAAAGTGTGTCATGGTGTAATGGTGAGAAGACGTGAGAATGTGATGGTGAGGTGGTGTGTGAGTGAGAGTATTGTGGTTGGGAGCTTGTGAATAATTATGTGAGGAGGACTTGCACAAAAATACTATTATTATCAGGTTAATATTTCCTCGGTTTCCTTGTATGACAGAGAGAGGAGCCAACTTTTTGTGACTCTTTTACATGAATAGTTGTTAGAAAGCCCCTAAAGACGTAGGTCCTCTCGTTCTCTCCCCGATTGTGTCGGAATGTCGTCCCACCGAACTACAATGAAGGAAGAGGGAGTGCACCTGCACACACGCTTATGCACTAAAATATCTCCAACGTGTTTGAGATTTTCCTCTAACCCAAAATCGGTAGGGAGAATATTATTGTTAATTGTCTTTGATGCCACTCGGGATCATGAGGTTCCGGACCTTTGGGAGACAACTTGATGCATCTTAACCTTTTTCCAATAGGGGATAATACTGCAAAGTTCTGGAGCCAGAGTGCAGCACTAGCGTAAACAGTTTTTCGACGAGTCGTTCAAAGCGTGATGAAAATTGTGAAATTCTGCCTTAAAATTGGATTCAAAATTGGGAAGTGTATTATATTATACAATACTGCATCAGTGGTGTGTATTTGGATGTAGGAATTAAGGGAATCATTCAATTCCAAAAGAAGAAAAAAAGCGAATACCTACAATTTCGTGATTGTATTCGGAATTTGTATTTGTATTTTTATTTTATTTTAACGAAGCGGCGTTTCGTACTATACTAACTCGTGTCAGTACAGCACGAATCGCGTTGTAAGTATTCGCTTATGAATTTGTATTTGCTTTTTGGCTTCACTCTCAGTGTTCCGCACGATCTATCTGGGTAAACAGCTAAAAATGTTATACTTACGGATAATCAAGACGCTACAAAAAGTTGTAACTATTTTGTGTAATAATTTTCTGAAATATAATTATTCGGTAGTTTTGAAACGAGGGAAAAGTGTAACCCGCCCTTCAACAAAGTTACGGTTAACAGTGAACCATCCGCGCTATAATCCATTAATTATATTGATTGATCACCTAATTTTCAAACAAATTAAAACAACATCAATCACGTGCTAGTTTTCGCTAGTATAAAAGTCATCTTATGGTAAATAAATGTTTAAAATGAAAAGGTTTATCTAAAACTGAGGGCCCAAATCAATCAGTCTGGGTTTCACTGAAAAGCTTATTAAGTCATCATAATTTTAAAGGGCAAAAGATTTTAGGAGGCCAGTATTCGAGAGACGCAAGTTTTTAAATGAATTTCATATCTACTGGGAATAAAAAGGTATTTTGGGATAAAACGAATTCCCTACAATTGTTTTTAGATTACAATTGTTTTTTAGTACCTAACTTAGTGAAATTCGTAGTTCTATAATTTTATACTTCGAACGCACGTAGCTGTTTTAAAATTGGAAATACTTAGCAAAAGTAAAATTTTCGAATTTGAAAAAATTGTAAATCGAATGCTTTTACGTTATCACAGTCGTTTAACCCGAAAACAACATAAAACAAAAGCACGTTATGTGTTAACAAACTCTCAACTTAATTATGTTTATCCCACACAACCCACAACCCCACAAGTTATTTACATTAAAATAACCAAAACCCATGAAGGTATTACGCTACTAATTGGACCAATACGTGATCAACGTGCAGAATATTCCATTTAAATTGATACCTTCTGTAATTAAACCGTTGTTTAATCCCCAATTTTCATACATTGCCAATGAATATTTAATTATTTAGAATTTCTGATGAAACGTAATCCTTTCATTTACGAAGGTTCTAGTCAAACGAATTTACGGTCTGATAAGTTTAATGTAACTTCAACCTCTTGGGTCAGAGCATTGATACTATTATGCTATTAAATTAAGGATACCGTTAACACTGAAGATAATAACAATGGATAATATGACCACTATTGTTGGAGGGGTAATAGATTGTATCGTGGTGTCGACCCGTGAGGAATATTGCTGATTATATCAGTTTATTCAGAATTATGTCGTTGCTTTTAATAGAATATGGTACACAGTTGATAAGGTTTGATAAAGGGTCTTTATTTGAGGCTCGCCTATAGTAAAAAAAAGCTTTGGTATATTTTATGACAGAAACCTACTTCTTTTTTCAGTCACTGACGTATGTTGTAGACCTAGGCTAAATTTAATAAGGTTCGCGATTTGGTCACCAGGTTGTAAGTGAAGAGAGCCATAATGCTTGAAGATTTTTTCTTTAAAATATACTATGTTAAAAATATACTTTAAATATAGAAAAACTGAAAGAATTAAAATATAAATAGATATTGGATTGGATATTGGTTTGATATTTTAAAATTGTTATTCTTGCCTATTCTTCTTCTTTAGAAAGGGCAATTAAACTCGATTCTTTTATCTTGTAAAAGACGTTCAAAGTTGCCTTTTAAAAGACTAATTTAAATAAATAATTTGACTTTTTTTAAACATTAATGAAAATGCTGTACACTCGTTGTCAAAAAAACTGATGAACTGTATAAGTATAGAATTGAAAACAATTGACACTCAATTTTAACAAAAAGAACAAAATACCTAGGTATTGGATTTAAACTTTCCTACACAAGTATTTACATGTCATGAATTAATATTCATTTATGTGGGTACATCTTGGGGATCAAGGCAACAGAGCTCATTTGGCAAGCAGAGAATACATTTACAGAATCAACAGTTGAACGAAATGCATTTAAAGCTATCACCATCTCAGGCATAATTCAACGTATTTAACACCATTTCAGTAACACAGAGCTGTCTCAGGTAATGTATATGTTACTGTACAAGTCCGAATATTGGTAAATCTTAGTTTCGCCTAGTAGATAAATCTTAGGATTTACCAATAAGTCAAAGTCAAATTATGCATTTATTTTACATAAACCTGGACATGGACTAACTCGTCAGTTAGTTAGTCAGTTAGAAACCGTGCTAGACGTGTCTATTTTCCGACATTAAGAGCGTGTATTCGATTCGTGACGAAAACTGCATGTTTTCGCGTTTTTCCTAGAGCAATATCGTAATGATGTGAGCAGATTATTTAAAGACAATTACAGTTTTAGAAAGATTAAGTCTTGCTTTAGGGAACTACAGAGTAAAAGTATAATTTTTAATTATGGTTTTTTAAAGCGAAGACCATCCTTTCATAGCGTTTTACGAAAATAGACGTTAGAGTTAACTTTCAGGACGAATACAATCATTACAATATGCCAAAATATCATGTTTTATACATTTTTCCAACAGGATATACGGTCTCAAAGTACATAACAGAAAAAAAAAACGGAAATATTACTATATTTAATAGATATTATAAAGCAGTATTAAAAAAGTCCAAAATCAGTTCACTTCAACCATTTCTTTTCACCAGTATTTGAATAAAAACATGACTGATATATTTATTTTATGAAAATGAAGGTTATGCTCAATATACATAATTTTTTTCAGTTCCTTGTACGAACTCATTTGTTTTAGACAATTATTTTAAAAAGCTCTGTAAAACTTCGCGCGCTGTCGTTTGCCGATCAATTTCAATGATTCGTGCTTATTTCGTGCGTATTTTTTTTTCTGATGGACACAAACAGACCATTGTGTTGTACTAGTGTGTGTCAATGCTGCTACGCCGTTCTAGCAATTGTTTAGATTTTAAGTTGCGCTAAATCGAATACGCGCCCTTAATAATTAACCTCGTCTCTGAGATCAAATCAAAGATTTACCGAATAAATAGTAGTAAAATTTCGAAATGAATGATGATTACAAAACATTTCCACCTGTTAGCACAAAGAGTTGGTATATCAAGTCTTACTGGAAAATCTAAAGATTTACCATAGTTTAGGATTTTACAGTAACTTAAACTTAACTGTACATTTAAGGCAATTAGAGGAATCAACATTGAAAGCAGCATCCTTGAATATGATCACCATCTCGTCAGTTGCTATTGTGAAGATTAAATCTGTTTCAAAGACACAGTTGTTGGTTTGAATTTCAGTGACAGCATTTTAACGAAAAAAAATAATAATAAGTTATTTGAATAAGTAAGCATTCTTAGTTTTCGAAATATTTATTTAAAGAGCCAGGAAGACTTACAGCCAAATCAAACAGATCAAAAACAGTAAATTAAACTGACATCCAGTAACAAGTCTTCACTTACAAAATACAGAATAATACTAATTCTATGGATATTAGGTAGGTACAATGGCCTATGAAAATGTAGGAACAGAAAGAATAAATAACTAGTACACCGCATTTATTTATTTTTGCTAGTAATAATAATAAAATAAAAATCAAAAAGCCTTTTATTCCTTGCATGCACTTTTACAATTTTCGTTTTTTATAAGGTGGTTAGTTTTACATTTTGCTTATTCTAGTGTTAGTTTTTATAATATATCTTTATTATTATTTCTTTATAATAAATCATTTATTATTATTTATATATTATTATGCAAGAATCTTGTCTTCACAGGTGAAGGCCTCCTCCAAAGTTATCCAATTGTCTCGGTCTTTGGCTACTTCTGTCCAATTTTCATTTTCAATTTCAAACTATTTATTTCAGATAAAATATACATCGATGTGGACCGGCAATATTTTTAATTTCATCGACCTTTTTTGCTAGCATAATGCATAATATTAATGTTAGTGACCCGGATTAATTGCTACCAAGTATATAAAGCAAAAGCAACCTTTGGCTAAGTAACCATGGGCTAGATACCACACAAACGTAAATGTTTACGTACGTCACACCAATTGACGTCAATGTACTACTTATATAGAACTTTCCATAGACGTAACAAATATGCAGACTGTACTGTAGACTGTACCTATATTAAGAGAGCATTCTCGATACAACAGTAACCTTAAGCCTTTACTATGGATTTAATTCATGTTTCTAAACCAAAAAGGGTTGACAATGTTCTTCTATTATTTTATTTTAAACAAACCGTGTATTTACGTTATTAAGTAACTAAACTGAATGATAATTTAAAGCCATAATAAAGGCACTAATTTAAGCTTGCGGTTAGATAGTTTGTGACCAAATATTTAAACGTATTTTCTATTGCGTGTTATAGTTATAAGTATATACTTAACCGTCCCATTTTGAAATTAAGTTTTTTGACGGAAAAACCTGACTAAACACATGCCTAGATATTAGTGGCTTTATCCTATCTACAAAATGTATTCGAGTTTAGTAACTTATTAACCATAATATGATTAGACTCGGTAGAGTCCTCTTAAGGGTGGCCAACCCGTCATAGTTCACATACAAACGCTCGTACGTGATTACGGCATTATAGCAAATTTTCCTCCAAGGTTCCTATGTAACGAAAAAAGAACACAAAACAAAAACTTTTTTTTTGAGAAATCACAAAACCTTTTTTGAAAAAAAAAAAAAAGTAACCACGTCTGAAAATCACCTTTTTCGTCCAATTTTTATCTGAAGTTTGGCCGTTCATAACGCACTCATACAAAGAATAATTGCTTCATAGAAACCTTGCACATGAAATGGAGATTGTAAACATTTTTACTAAAAACTTGTAAGCCTTTTTCAAAAACACGTATTTCCTAGAACAAGTTTTATCTCCGCGCGCCAAAATTCATGCGATGTTATCGCGATCTCACTCAGTCGTTTGTTTTCGAACATTGCGTTGGATGAAACTACATTTTCAACCGACTTCAAAAAAGGAGGAGGTTATCAATTCGTCGTGCTTCCCGTGTGGTCCCATTTTAATTTGGTCCAGTTCTGACAATGGCATCCATGTGAAAACCGTAAAGTCTTAAATTTGCATTAAGTATGGGCGTGATTTGTTACGCGATTTCTCCGGCAAACGTAACCCGATTTAAAAAAATCTTTTTCGTATATATAGGGTATGCTTCAGGGGTGGTCCCATAAATTTTATCGAAATTGATTCAGCACTTTTTGAAAAAATCAACAAATACCCATAAATTTTACATAGACGACGTTTTAGTTTCTTCAATCTTTGGAGTAGGTAACTTTCAATCTCTTCTTAATAGATTTGGATGAGAAGGAGGTACTAAAAAGTGGAAACTAAAAAGCTTTTTACAAAAAAGACCACCGCCTTCAAAAACTAAAAAGTGAAAAATAACTTTAGCACAGAACACACATTGACTTTAGTTTCGAAATTTGGTGGCTTTGTTCTGTTTGTTGTTTTGTATTGCCACCGACTTCCGAAACTAAAGTCAATGTGTGTTCTGTGCTAAAGTTATTTTTCACTTTTCAGTTTTTAAAGGCTTTTTAGTCTTTTTGTAAAAAGATTTTTTTATATCATGCTCACGGTGACGTTACGCCGATCGAAAAGGGACCTCTTAAGTACAGGTGTGTCAAATCGCTCCCATGAATATATGGGGCGAGTGCAAATATTTGACCAATCGTGGAGAGCTATACGACTGTAATAGTGGCACAAACCGTACATCAAATCAAATGGAAGGAGCCATGTTACCAAAGTCGGTACCTATTAGATTAGAAGGATTAAGGATTTATGTAGAAAGATTAACGGGTTTTCCTTTCTGATGGTGTTCTTATGGGCTCCGGATACGTGGGCAATTTGTGATTCAGTTGATAGTTCTGGCACTGGATTTTCACTGACCTCGTGTACGAATACATTTGAAGACAGTTCAATGAGTAAGTGAACTGACTTGCAAACTAGATTAATGTTTGATGTCTATTAGATGAAAACTCAATAATAGTTAAAAGTTTGAAGCGATTAAGTTCTGAAGAAAAACCTAAATGAAGCCAATGACCTTTTCATGACTAGATCAATATACGAATTTGGAGTCTACATCCCGGAGACTATTAATTCAATACTTACCTAAGATCCAACTGGTGTATTCTTTAAAAATTTGTGTTTCTCCCATTTTCATTTATCATTTTTTTTTATGGAATCTCTTTCATTGAATTTAGGTGAAGTTAACTGAGGTAGTCCATCCTTAGTATCATGTGGGATAATAATGGATAACTCACCTTAAACTCACTTCACCTTATTTCGCCGAAGGAGATGTTCCAGAATAAGACTGCAGATATAAGAACTAATGTTTATGTTACAAAATGAAACGTTAAACTTCGTCAGTATCCATTCAAATCACTAAAATCAGCTTCAAAAACAGGCAATAAAACCTGAACAAATTAACAGAAATTAACACGGGTGATAAAGTTAATTAAATAAAACAGTACAGTACAAAACAGAACGCTTATTAGGATAATTCATTAATGATTCAAAACGATATTTCACAGCTGGAATTTCCAGATAATTGTTGTTGAAAATTATCGTGTTTTCTATTCTTTATTAGGGTTCAGTACCTACCTTAAAACTAAAATAAAAAATCTGAACTTTTATAAGATCATTTTTTGTTCGTCCGTTTCAAACAAGTTTCAAGAATTGAAATTTTGGCACAGTGTGCCTACAACAATAATCCATACTTCCACTAATATATTAATATGATCAATGTGAAAGTAACTCTGTCTGTTACGCTGAACCGATTTTAATGAAATTTGGCATGAGTATAGGTCGAACCCCGGAGAAGGACATAGGCTAATACTTTTTAATCCGTAACTTCACCTGCATCCGCGATAACCGACATTCACGCGAACGAAGTCGCGGGCAAAAGTTAGTCTAACATATAAAAATCTCGTGTCGTAGCGTTTGTTATCGAACTCCTCCGAAACGGCTTGACTGATTTTTATGTTTTTTTTTTTATATGTCAAATCAACGTTTGCCGTGTCAGTCAGCTAGTATAATTATACATTTTGAGTGACACACACCGCCAGTCAAAAATATAACTTTTTAAAAATTTTCATTGTGGAAGTTCAGTGACAATGCAATATTATGCCATCGTCGAGCTGAACGAATGACACAGCCTGAATGTAGAACCTAGATGTATGACGCGATGTGTATTGCTATCATCATTTCAACCTTTAGACGCCCACTGTTGGGCATAGGTCTCACCCAAGGGGGTTCAGCCGTAATCGCCATGCTTGGCCGATGCATGTTGGCGATCGCAGTAGGTGTTAGGGTACTCAGAAGGACGCTGCTGCCCATCCTCTGGTCAATAACCCGCTGTCGTCTTCTACGACACCCACGGGTACAAATGGGGTGCTGCTATTCGTAACCGGCACCACACGGCCAGCTATCAACTCCGAAGCTAATAAGATTCATGGCCAAATTAGCATTCCCAAGATGAAACAGCGAAAAATTAAATTGATTTCAAAATGTTTGTATTTTGTATAACCCAGCAACACATAACAAAACATCTCGTTTTCTCAAAGCGCGTATCTTTTCAAGTCCCTTGGGGTTGAAACTTGTTCAAAAGTTTCTAAACAACATATTTTCATCCCTTTTTATGGTTCCGTACCTCAAAAGGAAAAACGGAACCCTTATAGGATCACTTCGTCGTCCAACTGTCTGTGCGTTTGTCAAGACTCTTTTTTCAGGAACGCGCAGAGGTATCAGGTTGAAATTTGTATCAAATACGCAAGTCTGCAATCCTTTGGAGCAGGTGAAAGAATCAAAGTTCAAGTCGACACAATCAGAAGATACGGCTGATATGATAAGATATGCTGCATATTTTGATATTTGCAAAGCAATCAAAACCTTTAGGGTACTTCCCGTTGACTTAGACCCACGAAATTTTGCAAGAAGCAATGTCATGTAGCATAAGTAAAGAAAGAAGAAGAACTATGTTATTTTGACAAAATATTTGATTTTGTGATTACGAACTTATTTTGCAGTTTGTACACTAACTGATGTACAGATGCCAGCACATCAAGCCCTACCAAACTGACAAATTTTCCCAATTGAATATGAACCTTACTCTATTATAATAAAGTTAAAAATCTATCAAAGAAATTTGTCAGATTGTAGTAACCTGATGAGCTGGCCTCTGTACAACTGTGTACGGAATCCTCGATTCGCAAGTTCGACTCGCACTTGTTCTACCATACTAAAGGTAGCTAGCGATAAAAACTTATCTACACCAACATTTTGTTTTGGGATTATTTTTCTTGGAAAAACAACTTTGTTTGTGTGTAATGGGGCTTGTATCTTCAAGTTGGAGTAATTAGTAGGTAGATTCTTATAAGTATCTGTTTTAGACTTTCTATAGAACAAAGAAGTAAGGAAATTTTATTTTCATAATTTAATTTCTGTTTTGTTTGTTTGTTAAATTGTAGGCTCATTGATTTCACGTAACAAATGTTTGGATGTTTTCTTTTTTTAAGTTACCACGCGTCCGGTTTGCAACTGGACACGAGCAAGTGCCAATGTAACTTTTTCAACTTTTGCTATGGTTGTGACATACAACGACTATTTTATATTTTCGCGTCGCGTCGTCGTAATTACCGTTTTTATCGTTCACCTAGGGTAACGGTATGTCTATTCTATTACAATCTCCCTCGGTGAACACATAGGTGAAGTGAGCTGTCATTCGTCCGTCTGCTTTGTCAATCCCTAGCATCCGGACGGATGACAGCTCACTTCACCTAGGTGTTCACCGTGGGAGATTGTAACAGAGTAGCTCTACGGGTCAAACGTAGCCCCACGCGATGCCCTTCATGCGCAAGACGCCCGCTGCGTACCTAGCGTTCACTTCCTTCAGGATCTGCGCCCGCAGCTGCTCCAGCACCATTATCCTGTATCACCGCGTGATCTATATGTAGATTTTCACGTCGATAAAAATATGCCTTCTCGTCTTCTGAGTCGCCTATGAGAGGGCATCCACTCCTTATGTAACCTTGCACTTTACATAAGATTTTATCTTTTTTAGTCGCCTGTGCTACATCTTGCTTTGTCACTAAGAGGGAAACTGTCCTCAACAAAATGTAAATATGCATGTCGTTTTGGTTCTCCACCTTGGTATTCCCTAATGGTACTGTGAGAGGTACTAGTGTATTGTGTATTATTAATGAAATACGTTAAGACTTTCAATAATCTCTATATAAGCAAACAATACTGCGTCTGTCTTTGACAGAGGCGCCCGTCCGTCAGTCGTTAGGTCATATAATAAAAACTATGTTCTTATTTATTTGAACTACGCTTATATTTCTAGAGTGAGTTCCAGAGTGTTTCTAACGATGCCATATAGTTAAAAGTACCAGCATGCTAAATGTATGAAACCTTTACAAGTACCTAATCATGATAATCCGTCTGCGTTGCTATTCATTTGTGAATCTACAAACACGATGCTAAAATCACAAGCCGTCAGGCGCAGGCTTGATATTTTCCTACATTTTATTACTCATCCCCACTTAGAATATCGATGCAAATACAAAGACAGTGCATGCGAGACTAATTTATTGTCCGTGTACCCACATCACAATATATTACAGTATATAAGGAAGTAATAGGTAACGATAAAGGCAGATACATAACATTAAAACTAGTCGTTCATAATAATGTTTTTATTATCAACTAGCTGCGCCTGCGACTTCCTTAGCGTGAATTTTGGTCATCGCGGAATCAAACGAATTAATTAGTGGTATCCATCCAGTGGTTTCAGGGAAACCATCGATTCGAAAAGAAGAAGAAGATTAGTAGCATATCCTTTGGAAAACCAGATAACTACCATAATATGTTTCAGTATTGTAAAGTTATGAGGATATTCAATAAGCGAGATTTAGCCATTGTAACGCAGTATAGTTTAGGTGACCTGAATAATAAAAAAAAATTACGTAATCTGTCATATCTCCCAACCTTTGGAATAAACAAATGTTACATCCTGTAAACCACTCTTTAGGAAACTTCGAATACTTACATTAACTGGTATTTATATTGAGGAAATATGTAAATTTACAAAATCTCACCCTGAAATGTTTGAAAAACTGGGAGATAAATGCAACTTCAAAACTAGATATCCTAATAGATTAATTCCTCCTAGAATGAAAACGGAACTATATAGGCGAAGTTGCTATCCTATGTGCATTCAAATTTATAATAAGATTCCTGACCAAATTAAAGAACTTCCAATGGTGCGCTTCAGAAGGGCTTTACGCGGGTGGTTAATTGAGAATTCCTTCTACACTTTGAAAGATTTTTTTCAGTTTAAATCTAAATTACTTAATTGTACACCCGAAATTTGCATGTCATTATGTTATGATAAAAAATGTTAAGCTACTATTGTATCTATTTTATTTATTTATTTATTTTTTTCTTTGACTTTGACTTTATAATGTGTATGGTGAGAAGATGTGGAAATGCAGTCTGCCCCTAATACGTAATAGGTTGCCAAAATCCATAGTACACCTGAAAACTACAGGTACATTGAAAAAAAAAACTGTAAACAAATAAAATGTGTACTAAAGAAACATTTCCTAAGCAGGGTAGCAACTGCTTAACTGTATAATATTTAATTTCATGTACAAGATTATATGTTAAGTTTAAGTGGATTTAAAATGTATGTTTTTTTTTACTGAAATAAACAAATTTTATTATTTTATTACCTAGTAACTGGGTTGTGGAGGGCAGATAGGCAGTCGCTCTATGTAAAATATTGGTAATCAGCAGCATTGGGTTAGACTGGAAGCCGACCCCAACATAAGTAGTTGGGAAAGGCTAGGCAAATGATGATGATATGTTCTTGAAGTCCAAGTTTAGTCAGTACCAAATTTCTTCAAAATCTGAACAGTTGATTAGCCGTGAAAGCGCAGCAAACAAAAAAACTTCTTTTTCTTCTTTTCGAATCGATGGTTTTCCTTTATGCTAGACTACTTGGGCCCAGTAGGTAGCCACATTTATCGCAGCATCAGTGGCGTTTTTAATGTCAATCAATAAAAACAAAAAAACTGAAACACACACACTCACACTCACTTTCACATTTAAATATTAGTATGGATTATAGAGTAAATCAATGTAGAACATGTTGCTGGCATGTAGGAGCGTACAAACATGATTTATGACCACTAATTAAGTGTAGGCATTAACACGAGACTAACAGCATTGGATCAAGCTTACGGATTCACGGAGTTACGAGTATCAAGGTTATTGAAGGAAGGAGTTTTAAAAGTTCATGTACTTACGTAAATCTTGCCTGGAGTACATACGTTTGAAACTTCTAATAAATAAATTAGGATTAGTCCTGTCTTATTCTAACAAAATTCTTGTGCTAATATACGAAATTTTCCTCGTTAAAATTGTAATTTATTTAATTTAGGTAATAAGGAAGATGAAGTACACTTTCGAATCGTTCTACTGTGTAAAAATTCATTGATTGGATATTTCTTAATTTTTATGAAATAGCGATTTCATTATAACAAATATTAGTCTAAAATATAATCATTTATTTCTTAAAGTATGGTATTATATATAGGTATAACGATCTTTAAAACAAAGCAAATGGTATTTAACGTATTCTGCTACATATACTCGTATATGGCAGAATAATTACCACACCATGCTCTAATTTGTTTCTGGCGATTATAAGAAAATTAGGTTTTAATTTTGTATTGATTGTAATAAACTTATACTTCTTCGGCCTAAACCGTAAACGCAATGACTGTGCATATTCTTTATTTTTTTTCTGTGTCAAACTTGATACACGTGCACGTAAAGTAGTTTTTCCTGGGAGGCGTAAACCATTAAAAAATAACATATTATATTATTTAAATATCTACGTTTCTATCCTTGCATTTGTTTGCGTGTATTGAATAATAGTATTCGCAAAATTCATCACCACGAATAATTGCATACGAGTAATAAGTTAATAATAATTATACATTCATTTGGACGATCCAACAGTGTCAATGACATGGCCTATCGATTTTCCGCAATTACTACCTACATATTATTCAACCACAAACGTGAATCGTTATTCACGAAGTGAGTACCTATTACGTATATTCATACGTCGCCGTATTTGGTACGAAGCACAATACGCTTGATTGAAATAGATTTTGATTGGTCACCAACGGATGTGCACTATTCATAATAATTCATACGTTCCGAGTGTCGCTAAAAGCACATCCACGACACTCCATATAAACGAAACGATATAATTGCCTACACTACTACCAAAATAACAGACTGAACAAATACGTGCGTGTGTGTGCGTGTCTACGCGCCGCTCGAACTAAAAGCAGCTTCCAGTACCTACCAGGAACAGTTTCGGAGGGAGGCGGAGCGTATCGCTACTATACGGTAGTACTAATATTTATACTGTGCTAAAAGCGTGTGATGGCTGACTGACTATTTATGTGACGTTGCTGGTAACGTCCTCATCATTTGCCTTGCTTTCTCTCAACAATGTTGAGATTGGCTTACAGTCTAACCGGATGCAGCTGAATACCAGTGTTTTACATAGAGCAACTAACTGCCTATCTGACCTTCACAACCCAGTTGCTAGGTAACAAGATATCCCTTGATAAGACTGGTTGTCAGATTTATTTAGTATTTATTTATTTACACTTCAAGCACAAAGGTACATATATTGATTGATTGATTGATTGGAGGAGATTGTCTGGCTTCTGGCTACCCATAACAACTATCAAAGATCTACGAATGATAGCCAGGACCAACGGCTTTACGTGCTTTCTGAGGCACGGAGGGAACTCGATATGAGTGTATGGGAGACTGACCGCGGCAAGCGAAGCTTAACCTTTGACCGATTAATCTGTCCGGTTTATACTTAGCCACGAGCTACTCACAGTTGTGGTAACCTACTATTCATTCATGTAATAACATACCATGCCGATTTTGACTACGATGACAGTTTCTGCTCGGCTTATTCCACAAATCCCCCCTAAAAGCCCCCTTAGGGGGGATAAGTGGAATATAAAATTAACAGTCATGAATTCCCCCCTGATAATCCCCCATGAGGGGTAAAACTGGAATCGAAAAAGATACTTATTCCAGAAATCCCCCCGAGAGTGCGCTCCCTGAGGGGGAATACTGGAATCTAAAAATGAAGTCTAGAATTCCCCCCCCTGATAATCCCCCTTAGGAGAAAAAACTGGGGTCTGAAACACACCTTCACACCTTCCAGAAATCCCCACTGAGGTACTAGGAGAAGGCCGCCAAGCGGGCCTTCGTCAATATAGTCAATAAAGCTAATTTAAAATTTATATTGAATTGTTTGAACTAGTTTAAATAGGCAGACAAGTTTGTTGTTGTTTATTTATTTAAGATATCTGGATGCGCCCCGCGTGTTTCACCCGCGTAAGTCTCGGTCCCTAGGAATATCGGGATTAAAAGTGTATCCTATCTTTAACAAGATTAAGCAAAAAAAAAAAAAAGTATATATAAGTCGGTCCAACCGTTTCATCGTGAAAGTGTAACAAACAGAGTTACTTTCGCATTTTAATATTAAGTATGGATAGTATATATAGTATGGATATGGATTATATAATTATTTATTATTATCAATAATTTTTTTACCTCACATTTTATTATACAATTCTGCTAAAAAAGGACTGATTAAGTATATAATTATCATATTGTCGAATCACTGTTTTTTTTATTTACTTAAAGAACGTACAAATAGAAATAAGGGGGGAAAAGTGGAATAAACAGAAATAAAAAGGGGTATTTCTGGTTTTTTTTACAATAAGGTGCACTTTTCCCCCCTAGGGAGATTCTCTCAGGGGGGAAAAGTGGAATAACTCAAAATTACAAGGGGCCTTTCTGGACGATTCTTACATTAGAGTCCAGATTTCCCCCCTGAGGGGGATTCTCTTAGGGGGGAAAAGTGGAATAACCCTTTCTGCTCTAATTCCAGTCTCCAGCGTGTACTGTAATGTGGCTTATGTAGGTATACTATTTTATCACTGAATGACTCAGAATACCAACTTCTCGAATATGGATGATAAGTTCAAAGGCATTGGAGGTTTGACTTGCAACATGTTTCGCCCCTCAGTCGTTGAGTTAAGGTAGTGCGTGTATTGGAAGGTGGCTTGCTCTTAAGGTTGTCTCTCTTTTATAGAAATCGGGTTTCCTACGGTCTTTGTATGTGTACGTATTTTGATACACCAGACGCTTCCAGGCTGGTCTATCTCTTGTCAAATCCCTTCAGCGAGAGAGATCAACATTGCATCTCATAATATGTCTTTTCTGAACATGTTTTCATCTGAGGTACTAACCGCCTTGCGGAAACAAGGCGCTTGACGTTTATGAGTTCGGAAAAGCCTAGCCACTCTCTCGTCAGACATCCTTACAAGGTGTCCAGATCGATGTAGCTGGCGACTGAATGAACCGGTTCACTCGTGCCTTGAAGATACCGAGATTATTTAAACTTATCGGGAAACAGAGAGGCGGGCAGCGAATTTCACAGTCTAATAAATACACATAAGATAGTTGTAACCCGTTTTTGTATTCCTGTGGGACCATTTTAGGCCTTGGCTTAATTTCGAAATATACATACGAAGTCGCAGACAGAACCTAGTATAAAATCATTTGTAATACGTTATTAATTTATCACCTTTACGTTCGCTATGGTAAAATGGAATCTTACCGTGAAATAACTCATTAAATACATGACCAAATAGATTTTTAACATCAATAATTCATGTTAATTGATTGCCGTAGAGATTGCATAATTGTGTATTTTGCAACGGTATTCACAAAATTGAACACGATTTTAATTATACAGAGACTAATAAATCATAATAACATTATTTCAAAGAAACTCGTTCTACTGATAATTTATTAAGCACATTAATAAGACATAATTATACACACCGAAAACCAATTTTATCAAGCAAACCAAAAAAGCATAAACGTGCCTTTGGCGCCGAGCTACGAATTACGTATTAAAATCTGTCATATAATCGTGACCGTGGCGAGCTGAGCACATTTTGGTTTGTCATCTATACATGACAGAGGCGGACAAAAGGTTTAATTTGGCACACGTGTAGAAATTGATCTAGCTTAATACATAGGACAATTTTATACCGTTTGTGTTCGCATTGGATAATTTAAGATTTTGGACAACATTTTACTTCACCCTTTCAAAGACAAAATGAATAATGTATCAAAATGTTCCAATAAACAGTTTTGTTCAAGAACTATCTCAGTCTTAATAGAACTATTGTCCTTAAATATGGCGTCTATTGTCATGAATGGATCAGTCCCGCCGGTGTTTTGTGCGGCTCTCATTGTTTGACAGACAATGAGACTTCCAAATGAATGATTATTAGGAACCTTATTAACCCATCTATTGTAAAGATTGTTGTAAATATGTCTCTATAAGATATTTTGGTCATTAGGCAAGGTCTGTTGTTTAATACTTACTAAGTACAGTCGGACAGACCTGTTTGTGAAGAAGTTCATCCGGAGAAGTAATACTACCAAACTTATTTCTTCCTCAAAGCAGCATATGTGTAGCTATGTTCCGGTTTGAAGAGTATGATACATATTATGGCAACGCATCTGCAATATTTCTGGTATGCAAAATATAGATATTGTCTATTATAAATAGCGGCGACCACATGCCATAAGATAGACCTTCGGTATATTTGCCATCTAGTGACATAAAAACAAGCTCTTTGATGTACATAATTGATTAACACATGGAAGAACTATTGGTCAATGAAGGCTCTCATGAAAGGAGACCTAATTTGCCATTAACGCAAATTGATAGACATGTGCGTTCTCCCTATTCTTACATACGGCGCTCATACCTGGTCTTTAACAGAACTGTTTAGCTGAGGTTTAGGCTCGAGGTTTGCAAGCGAGCGATGGAGAGCAGCATCCTGGGATTCAGAGTCGGACCAAGTTAGGAATAAGGTGCTGCGCTGTCACTCAAAAAGCAGCCAAGCTTAAGTGGCTAGCCTGAAAACTAGGCCGGCCACATCTGCCGCATGTCGAACGGATCATGGGCTAAAACAACCACAATGTGGTCAAACGTATGCCTATCAAATGATAAATATTACATATAATAAAACAGTAACAAAACTGTGTCTGTACATTGAAAATATTAAAAAAATAATAATTGAGGGGGGTTTAGGAACAGCAATAGAGCACGAATCCAAAAAAAAAATTCTGTCTGTTTGTCTGTTTGTCTGTCTGTCTGTTTGTCTGTTTGTCTGTTTGTTTGTACACGCTAATCTTCGGAACTACTGGGCGGATTTGAATGATTTTTCTTTTGTCGTATAGGTATTAAGTCTGGGCAACATATAGGCTATAATTTATCTTGGAAACTTGAACACCTGATGCAGAATCGCAGCAGACCAGCTAAACTATAAGAGATACAAAAATAGTACCATAGCAAAAATTGTTCCACGTGATGAACATTTTCTGCTGAGAGAATAAATTCGAAGATCTGGAACACCTGATGTGGAACTCCAAGAGCCCAGCTACACCATGACACATATAGGAATGACGTCTTAGCAAAAGTTGTTCGGTCTGATGGGCATTTCCTGTTGACTTATAAAAATCGAAGATCAGAAACATCTGATGTGAAAATCAAAGCTAATAACTAAAATAAAAGCTATCACTAATTTCACTGTATCTTATAAAATAACATAAGCTGGGAGTACCTCCACGCGGTGAAGGCGGTAACAGTTTAGGACTGATTTTTGATGACGATGGTATATCATTGAAAATTTGACTCTACTGGCCAAAATTCCCATTTTTTTTTTATTTTATCGAATAAATATATGCCTTCGGGCTTATGTTATTTGGGTGTTTAATTTCCTTTTCCATTTATCTTTGTGACACGGTAGCCTAGCGCAGGGGAGCAGTCACTTAGATTTTAATTGATCAGGTATCTTCTTTACAATAAAACTATAACCATGCCTAGAAAGAGGTCAAATCTTTCCCAATGTTCCAAAGGAGCTAAAAGATTGAGGATCATAAGATCCCAAGAATCTACCGACGAGCGTCAGGAGACTTGATGCTGTTCGAGAACATCAGGCTGCAACTCGCTCCATGGAAACCTCTTCTTATCGCGAAGCACGCCTGCGTTCTCAGTGTATTTACGCATCTACATCCAGGTCTCTAGAGACCAGTGAAGAGTATGATGCGCGACTGACCGCTGATCGTGAGTTAGAAAGTGAGAGAAAAAGAATTGCTGGAGTACGACATGAAGAGACAGAAGAAGAGCGCAACGAACGTTTGAATTCTGATCGACTTCGACATTCTCTGAACAGAATGTCGATATCATCTGAAGAATCGGATGTGTCTCAAGATATAGCCGTAGGTCATGGCGACCTTCTTTGGGTTGATAAGGAACGGAGTTCATTTACGTATACTCCTATGATTGACTACGCCACATATTCCGCCATCGGTATGATTCAAAATTGTACTTTTTGAACGTCTCGAATCATCTCGCGCATCCCGTTGTTTTCCCGTCCCCGGGCTCTTAGAATTCGACATCAGACGTTTCAGATCTTCGATTTTGCCGACCCCGTTGTCGCTGGCATAAGCAATAGGATCCGCGTACGAAGTCGCGGGCAGAAGCTAGTAAATAAATAAATGTGGGTCCCGGAAAACGTCCAGTAACATCGTGGTAGACCCAGGCGAAGATGGCGGGATGAGCTTGACACTGACAAGAACAAGAGGCAAAAGAAGTGACATTTAAAAATGACATGACATGATGATGAGTGACATATGTGTGTGTGTCCACACTAGCTCTAGACACAGAGGGTTGGAAAGGAGAAAGGGAGGCCTTTCCCTGCAGTGGAAGAATATAGGCTGAAAATAAAATAAATAATGATGTACAAATAACCTATTAATAACTAATAGTGCACGGGATATTCACCTTTCTACCACACTGCCTATCATTATTTTTATTGTATGCGTAATAACTTTTTAAGTTTGCTGGCTTGGGTTGGCATGTTGAAGAGTGATGTAAAGGTATACACTAGGTACTGTGAACACTGCGGTGTATTCACTCTTTTGTCGTCGTGTGCTGTCTCAGAGATATCTGTGCGCTGGCATGTGAGGGACTCTACTAAATTAAAAGAAACAAACTCGTTTAAAAGCTATCATGTTTCATATTCGTTATTCTTACTAATTTATCAGCCAAACTTGAATATGCCAGGCACATGAAAGAGCAGTAATTACAACTATGCTAACCACCATAAAGTCTGATGGTATCAGATGATGATGATGATAATGTATTCTATAAAAAAATAATACCAGTCTATAATTGCCCCACTGCATGAGCAAAAGACTCTTCTCATATCGAGAAGGCCACTAGCAACGATCAGTCAAAAAATTAAGCTAGTTGCTTGTTCCAAAACATAGGGTAGGTCTCTATGGAGAAGAACGGGCAAGGAACTCCACAGACACTCTTTTTTAAATCAAGTTTTTACAAAATACTGATAACATTATTCACGTTGCTTCTATATGTGAATACAATGCAGGTAAAGACCAATACAATGCATTAAAAAAAAGAATCAAGATAAAAAGATAAAAGCCATGGCAGTTAAGAGTTGACCAATCTCTACTGACCCACTGAGCACTGAGCACCCATTCACGAACATGACGCGTGGATCAGCACCATTCAGCTCAACCATTTTGAAGGGAGCCGCTTGATCCAACAGACGCGCCACCATCTGCGAGATATTTGAGTACATGAGTAGTATGAAATTAAAAAAGTCACATTGGTCTTTCTCGTGTCCGGTTGCGACCTCGTGCATGAGACGAGGGCCTTAACCACTGGACCACCACGACATATTGTATTCTTTTATTATTGTTCTTTTTTTTCCTTCACTTATTTAATTTTTTACTATGTAATTAACTTAAACGATAATTTTATTGTTGTCTTGTAACGTAGCAGAAGAAAATAACTAGATCCCATGACACTGTCTTTGAATCCTAGTTTGGGCTAAGGACCAGTAACACTAGCACTTGTTAAGACAATAAATTATTTATATTATTAATTAATCAAAGCAACATTACAACTTACATAAGAAACAACACATAGTTTGTTCATCAATAACGTTGGTTGTGAAATCACTAATGGAATAACTTTTTTATTCAAAAACAGTTCAGTACCTAGTAACAATGCATATTTCCACGGCCTGTTTCATTTGTTACTCTATAAAATGATAATTTTATTATTGACTAGATCCCATAACACTGTCTTTGAATCCTAGTTTGGGCCAAGGATCAGTAACACTAGCACTTGTTAAGACAATAAATAATAATTATTACGAATTAATCAAAGCAACATTACAACTTACATAAGAAACAACAAATGGTTTGTTCATCACTAACCTCGGTAGTGAAATCACTAATGGAATAACTTTTTTATTCAAAAACACTTCATTACCTAGTAACAATGCATATTTCCACGGCCATGTCGCACTTACATTTGACCGCCTCGTTTAGACGCCCATTCAATTGTTCTCCATCCGTATTCCACTTTACTATTTGTTTATCGACAGTTGCCTAGAGTAGTCGTACATAACATTGTACAATGATTTCAAAAACATTCGTTTATTTATTACTGGTCCTAGTTTTCGAAACTAAGTGTGCAACGAAGATTTTCGATTCCAGTGCTTGTGATATTGGTCCTTTGGTTAGCGAAATTGCATCTTATGAAGTTGTAGTTAAGAATATAATAGACTACACAGTCTCGGGTGCGTTCAAAGGGAAGACTTACGATGAGTGAGTATTGTTGTGCATTAAAATTGGTTCTGCGGTTAAATTGGATCTTTGAAGGATTTCGCCAAGAGATCTATTTCAAGATTTATATTACTAACTTGTTTAGAATTATTGTACTTTTAATAAGTTCAATGGCAATCCAAGATAAACCAAAACAGCATGATTTGAAATATGATTCTGCATCCATAATCAGATTTTAAATATGATTTGTTATTGACAAAAGTCAGGTGTAAATTGTAACATAGAATAATCAATTGGAAGTTAATTCTCCTGTTATTAATTGGCTCTTGCCGCAACAATGCGTATAAGGTCATTCCTGAAGTAGTTATTCAAAATTCATGATTCACTTATTTACATTTAAACAGAGTTAATAAAATAATTTCGCATATAACATTATTTTAAGTAATTATTATTTTGAATATTTTTATTCTTGTCCAACCTTGGCTTTGCAGTATGTACCTATTAATGATGTAATTTATTGCACATTACTTGTTTTATTTTACGGTTATATTGCATTTTGAAATTATGCGAGTAGCATGCCGGTGAATGCAAGCGTCACGTTGCCGCTCGTTGTGGCGTTCTATGGAGAAGACCTATGTTCAACAATGGACGTCTTTCGGCTGATGATAATGATGATAGTAGCTGTAATGAAAGTAGAAATTATACCGTAACTGTAACACAGGTACTCAGGTGGTATGACTTTCATGTCACACCTTTCCTATCGTCTTAAGTAACGTTTTCCTGCATTTCCATAACAAGTCCTATTCCGTAAAAATCTCCTTCGGTGAATTTAGACGAATGAATTTGAGGTAAGCTTTCCACCCACCTAATGATAGGATGATATAGGTGATAGGCTGATGGTAGGACTTTACAGTTCAACTAAATATTCTCCAAATTTTTGTACTGATTTGGCTGGTAGATTCACAAAAATAACAGGCATTTCGCGGACTTTTTTTCTGCTCAATATGTAAATATTTCTACGTTGTGATGTCAACCATACAATAACAAAACAAATAATACGTTTCCGAAAATAGATTTAGCATTTGACTTGCCATACCACACCATTACAGATATCCTGGTGTCCAATACATAGCAGTAGCTGTTACTGTCGTAACATCTCAATACTTAATACTATGATCCGAAATAATATTACTATCAAGTGCGTACAATTGAAATTCACACACATTTTGATAAGATACCAACAAATACACATGATACTATATTCTTAAGTCTCTCGAGTGTTAAATGTCTATCAAACGAAGACATTAAGTAATCGCATAGACGTTTTAGACATTCGACCATCAATTCCGATAAGATACTAAGATAGGTATACTACAAAAGAGCTCTCGCTTTATCGGAACATCTCAATGTCTCAAAGACATTGGAAGAAAAATGAATTTCTATCGTATTGTATCCGTAACCCTTTTTATTGTCGTTTCGAATGAAGCCAAGGTTGTGAACAAAAATTCAAATACTTGCCAAGAAACATTGGGGGATGAATTGATTGAAGAGATATGGGCTTACGAAAATGTTAAGGATGAGATCCTAAGATATGTTCTGGACGGTGATTTTAAAGGGAAAACTTATGATGAGTGAGTGTTGGAGTATTTTGGAAGTGAAACAAGGAACGTTTATCCTGTCATGTGATTGTAATAAGATTCAGTTGGTGGATTGAAACTATTTATTTCTAATTGCAGATTAGCGAAATTTGTTGACACATTTGGAGCGCGGCCGTCGGGAACAGATGTCCTTGAAAAATCTATTGATTACATGATCGATTTGTCTCATAAAGAAGGTTTAACTGATGTTATTACTGAAGAAGTTCAGGTGAGTTATTGACGTTTTTTTACAAACTTTTAGCTCACATTTTACCACTAACTCACGTGACGATAACTGAAGATGCGATCGACAATAGTAGATATAGTAATAGCCAATAGAAGTTATCAATTTTGTTGACGTTTGAAAACTTCTTTTCAATCACATTCTGCTAGCGCGGCAATATTTCGGTGAAGATTACTGGCTCACATTTAAGAGGTGTAAATCAGGTGGCATAAATTCTTATTTTTTTATTTTAGGTGCCACGTTGGAAAAGAGGTGAAGAAAAAATTACCATGCTTGAACCAAGATCAAAGAACATTGCAGTCTTGGGTCTCGGTAATAGTGTCAGTACACCTGATGATGGACTCACAGGTGAAGTGGTCGTAATATCAAACTTTACACAATTGGATAATACACCAGCTGAACAAATCAAAGGCAAAATTGTTCTATATGTACCAATTTTTACAACGTATGGTGAAACTGTGATATATAGGTCGCAAGGAGCAACTAAAGCTTCAGCTAAAGGAGCTATTGCGTCTTTAGTGAGATCCATTACTCCTTTTTCAATTGATTCCCCACATACTGGTTCTCAAACCTACGGTGATGGTGTCGTACCAATCCCTACAGCAGCAATTACTTTGGAAGATGCTGATTTGATCACAAGAATAAATAACAGAGGCGAGAAAGTTAAACTACACATTCAAATGTTTTCTTCGCTAGAAACTAAGACATCAAGGAATACATTGGTTGATTTGAAGGGATCTAAAGATCCGGAGAAGCTCGTCATAGTTTCCGGACATATTGATAGCTGGGATGTTGGTCAAGGAGCTATGGATGATGGAGGTGGTCTTTTTATAAGCTGGGCAGCTCCAGTAATTTTAAAGCGACTGAATTTGACCCCAAAACGAACCATCAGAGCCATATTTTGGACAGCTGAAGAACCTGGTCTGATAGGTGCATACGCTTATGAACAGGCGCACAGGAACGAGAGCCAGAATATTAACTTTATAATGGAATCTGATGAAGGCACATTCGCTCCTCTGGGATTGGCTGTCGGTGGGAATCATCAAACGCGTTGCATTGTAGCAGAAGTTTTGAAGCTATTTGAATCTATTAATGCGTCGACTCTTGTGGAAGAGGATAGTCCTGGCTCCGATATTGGTATATTCACCGGCAATGGTATACCTGGAGCAAGCCTTCATAATGACGCTGAGAGATATTTCTGGTACCACCACACTGAGGGAGATACTATGAATGTTGAAACTCCAGAGAATCTCGATCTTGGAGCTGCATTTTGGACAGCTGTTGCTTATATCATCGCAGATCTCTCTCTTGATATTCCACGATAAGTCAGAATAAGTTTAAAGTAATAAAAAAAAATTGGTTGTCTGTAAAGTCGGTTTACTGACGATAGTTGAACGTGACAAGGTCTTAAGAAAATACTGATGGAATGGTAGCATTTTTCAAAAGAAAATTTTACGTCGTCGTCATCGTCGTTACGGCGTTACCTCAGAGCGAGGTAACGCCGTAACGCCGTAACGCCGCATGAGTCATGTTTTTTCGTGCGTGCAGCCGGCTCTATCGAATAATAAGATGTTGTCACGTCAAAAAAAATTTTTTTTTGCAATACCTATTTAATAATAAAGAGTAACTGTGATTAAAAAATGTAGCGTCGTAATTATTAAACAGTAGTTAAAACGTGGTTTACGATTTTATTATCTCCATTTTTCTCGTAATATCTTACTTTTAGATAAAATAATCGTATCTTATCTCCAATAGGCATCAAATAAATTTTGCACTTGAAACCCTATCAAATAAATTTTCCTTTCAATGTAGTCGATATCACACTAAAATAAAAAAGACAGAGGCAAGAAAAATTCTTCAATCAATTTGTGTTTTGGAAATCTTCTACTCATTTTTTGTAGAAGTGTCCTTAAATCAATGAGCGTGAATCCTTTATCTTTGGTTCATTTTCTTTTAGGATCGAGCTCTTGGGAACGGTAAACGGGATACGGTATATTATAAAGATATTTTCTATGCTACAGCAAAAGAGAATTTTCTTTTGCGAAGCGATTCACCTTTCGATAAAGGTCTTAAATTATGTTATCGTGTCTCAGCCGTTGTAATAAAAATAAAACAAGTAAGCTTTCCGACAAAATGTTGTATCGAGCGTGTAAGGTAGAAACTGATTTTTATGAGAATAAAGAATGATGATGTAACTTTTTGTAAAAAAGAAAAGCGTATTAAAAGATACTGCTTATATTTTGAAGGAACAATCTTTTTCAAATCAATCAACGACATGAGCATGTAAAGATAACTTTTCAGTACCTACCGTCTGTGTTGGTAATTTATTTGATCAAAAACCAATATCTTTAAATCAATGGAGACTCACGACTTCAATCAAAATGACATCCTAATAGGAGAACTCAATATTGAAAGTCAATGAATAATGTAAAACTTCTCGACTTCGTTAATTGAAAATGTAACAAAATTACAGGCTTCAATATTGATGCTGTTCGCATGGTAAATAAAATGTTTTAACGAATTTGCGAACAAAAGGAAATCTATAATTCCGCAAAAGAAATAAAAGTCAGGTAGATTGTCGGAAAATGTACTCGTAACATAAAATTATATATTCAATGAGATAACTAGACTGAAGTAAAATAGAATAGCGTCAGTCATCTAGACTGTCTAGTTTTATCTTTATAATAAATTTTCTTTCAACCGATAATTTTTGAACAATCATGGCAAATAAGTATAGATATAGGGTTTTATTTAAAGTAATTATTTTATGAATAGACTAGCTTTCGCCCGCGACTTGGTCCGCGCGAATGTCGGTAATCGCGGATGCAGACGAATTCGCGGATTAATAAATAGCATATGTCCTTCCCCAGTGTTCAAGTTATTTTCATACCAAATTTCATCAAAATCGGTTAAGCCGTTTCATCGTGAAAGCGTAACAAACAGAGTTACTTTCGCATTTATAATATTAATAATAATATTTATAAGTACGGAAGTACGGATTAAAAAAAAAAAATTAAAAGTATGCAGTAAGGATTTGTTTTTTGCGTAGGTATAGTTCGTTTACCCTGAAAAATGTTCTGATTGTGAAAATGTCCATCTTTTACAGCAAAGTACTCCGGTTGTTCACGGATAGTTTAGCCTGGAATGTAAACAAAAATGGATTCGTAAACACGGCTTTTTGAATCGTTTGCTTGTTTGTTTTGCCTCATATCTTTGCTAGCATTCCTCTTGAAAAGACAAGAAATACAAATAATACTTTTTGCTAAATAAATAAAAAGCCATTTGCTGTTTACATACCTCAATCAAATTGTGTCATGAACAGAATGTTTCCTTTGCTAGGAACCTGTCGTGTTATTTATTATTTACTTTTTTCTTTAAATTTTATAACAGTGGCCAATAAACAATAACAAAATTGGTACGAAATCGTTTATTTTCGACTTTCATTCAGGAACGAATGAACGAAACGTTCATGAAACGTTTGAACGCAAAACGATACAAGAGTGCGGTATGAATTCATTAATAAACAGACCAAGGGAAATTGGTTATTAACATTCGGCATCTTTCACTTAACTCTGAATGAACGAAAAATGAACAGTCCGAACACAGAGAGAACGTTCACTCGGATTCCGTCGTTTTGTCTCGAGTCCTGTAGCAGAAGGACGTCAAGTCGAACGTTGTGGCAAAATGGTGTTTAAGTGGAAATATCAAAATACTTTGGTTGCAAGATATAGGATCTTCATGGGCTAGTTATTTCAGCACTCTCAAGCTCCCAATAAATTTCTTTTTGCAATCCATGGCCTCACCCACTATGGTCGACGTTTTCTTTGCTTTTTTTGTTAATTCCTTGAATAAATGATTCCAAATTAAAGTAATTCCAAGACGTACGACTTCATTAGACGACATATTGAATGTTCTTTTCTACGTCATTCCAGCTAAGCCATAGCATGAACGAAAAAATGAAGCATTCATTCGAGTGAGACGTCTGATTCCACCTTTATTTTAAAACAAAAAAGTTTCGCTCACCCTGTATTAACTAGAGCGTGAAGACAGCCTTCAAGATAATACACGTGATTAGAAGCAACTGGCCTCATTAAAGAAAAAAACTTTCATTTGTATTTTTTAAGTAAACAGAAAAATACAAAGAAAAGTTGTAACAATAGGAAACCGACGGACTTAAGACCTGAAAATTTTATTGTAAACAATAAAAAAGCGTAATTATAAGTAAAATAACTCCCAAAACGTAATGAAGAATGGAAAAACTTCAAGAAACGGTTTCTTTTAAGTTTGTTTTTATGTTTTGAGTATTTAACTAGTAATGTTACCGCGCTTTGCTTGTTTTTTTATTGTTTTGTATTTTATAATGATTATTTGATGACTTTATTTTAGTTCCTATGAAATATACAAGATTACTCTGTTAAGCAAATAATTATGTTGTAATACATAATTTATTATTTCTTGGATTTACCTCATTTGTAAACTGCTAACATTTTTTAGTTAAAAAAGGATAATAATGAAAAGCTTAGCAATAATGATTAGCATTATTAGCATCCTGCAGCTTGTTTGTTTGTTGTATGTTATACATACATCCTTATATACAACAGTAGAATGCTGATAGCATTCTACAGTTGTAATACTATTTTATACTACACTAGCTGATGTCTGCGACTTCGTCCGGGCGATTGTAGGTTGTAATTTTTTTTGCGTGATACCCTATTTTTTTCTTAGTAGAACAAGTACCTAGCGTAAGTTACTTATAACATTAGCTATCTGCCAGTGAAAGTCCCATCAATATCGATCCAGCCGTTTCAAAGATTATCCAGGATAACACAGGTAATTCCTTTGTAAAACAACTATATCGCACTATCATAATCCGGTTCAGTTCTCTCCATTAACCATTTATATTCCCGCAAAAAGAAAAATATTATAAATGACCGCACATCCTTATCTTTAATTTCCTCCATTTTCTTACATAGTTGTAACAGTAAGGAACATTTAATGGCATACGGAACCACCTAATAGCATCTAACTTGAAGCCACATCTGTCTTCGAGGCGGACCGTGAAGTCTAATCTACGACACTGAAAGAAAACTTCAAAGATTTGTAGGATAATGCTTAAAAGTAGCTGTTTAGAGAGCTAATGCAAGGTATTCACAAGCCTCTTACTTATAAACGTTGCTTGAAATGTTAAGTAATGATCGACGCCTGCTTAACATACACATTTGACGTTTAAGCGTGTCTTTTGGGTCATAGATTATGGAAGGAATTTGGGGTGGCCTTTTCCCAGGAGCGGGACAAAATGATAATAGCATGTTTGTAGGTAAGAGAAGATGCCTTTAATTGAAAACTAGCTGATGCCCGCGGCTTCGCCCGCTTGACAAATTATATACTTAAACCTTCCTCTTGAATCACTCTATCAATTAAAACAACCCGCATCGTTTCGTTTTTTTTTACTTCTTCGAAGTCACGTCTGCCACTGTTTCAGTGGACCTATTATTAATTCGATTATTCTCGTTACTCTGATGTTTCATATGGTCGAAAAACTTTTTACCGAAAATACCTTAGCCGAAATAACATTTGTTCGAAGTAAGTATTATGTTTCCGAACATTCTTTATACCACTGTTTCATTATATTTTTATTTTTTGCAAACAAGGATGGTTGCTTCAAGCATGCAAGCAGGCATGCAGCATGCAAATAAGCATGCAGCATGCAAGCAAGCAAGATATACAACATGCAGCAAGCATTGTTTCTGTCTCGACTCCGGCACTGCGGGGTTTGGGCGGCCCCACGCGAGCTTACCCCTCCACGCCTACGCGGGCTTAAATTACACTCTAGGGTAGGGCAGACAAGGCTGCGTAAGTCGGTTTTGCTGCGATATGTTTCTGTCACTAAATTTTGTAGCACAACATATTGACTCTTTTTGACACTATTTTAATTTAATATTGAAAATGCTACTAAGTAACCGGTTATAAATATTTGTGACCAATTATATTACGTCAAATGTTATTTTAGTGTGGTGAAAATATGGCAAATAAATCATTTGGCAAATGAAAAAAGTTCAAAAAAGGCTTCGGCCAATAGCAAAAATTTATTTAGTAAATCGGCGAAATATAGTTCGGTAAAATAATACCTATAGTCATGGAGTATCTTGCTCGTTCTTCTCCATAGAAACCTACTGTTTGGAACGAGCAACTAGCTTCAACTTTCTGACTGACTGACTCTGACAATTCAAAAGTACATGTAAATGGTTTAATTGAAATAAATAATGTTTAGTTTTGAGTTTATTGAGTTTTATGACACATGATCGATGATCGACGATCTAAAAATATGTCTAATAATGCATAAGTATAGCAAAAAAGACGTCGGTCAATAGTTTTCGGTAAAACGAAATTCGAACAAATTTTTTTCGGAAAAGTGATCGGTTCCTGGCGCGGGCTTATGCCAATACAAAAACCTTTGCTATTGCAGACCAAACGAAATAGCTTTAAACAGAATTGCAGTCTCAGTGTATTTTTATTTTCTCCCTCGCTAATCTAAAACCTAGATTCAAAAACAGAAAGCTCCAGTAATTAGATAGAAACCTTGTCGGTTTAAACACAGTTTAACTTTAATTTATTTTAGGAGTTCCGCGGTCTTAGTTTTTTAAACACCGCCAGACGGGGCTAGTTTACGATTTGTTTGAAACAAGAACTTTTGAAGGAAATTAGATTATTTTCTAGATTTTTGTTTGCAAGCCTTTAGGTGTGTACCTGATTAGATTTATAAATCTACATCATCAATAACGTGTATAAAATCAATCAGTGGTTATCACCTCTGCACGTGTAGGTAGATACTGTAAAGGTTACATGCATTTGGCATGTTGGCAAGTTTAACTATATGACATCGTCGGAACACTCTCGAACCTTCTAGATAACTTTAGTATTAGAACACAGAGTTGTTTTTAATGTCAAATGGAGTTGACAAACCTGAATTTGTCACAGGCAGACGTAATATTAGATTATTCTATTACAGAGCATCTTTAAAGTCAAGTTTATGTTTGATTGCTCACCCGGTCCTTACAGTAGGTACTATAAAGACCGGGAAAGGTATCTACTAATGATAGTCAGATATCTTTGTGTTACTTCGTGCATTCGATTATTATCAATCAATATTATATATTATATTCTTACCTCGACCTAGCTGTCAGCCCACACGACAGACATAAAGTTCATCTTAATTCTAATCATCATATTCATAACCAATTCAAATAAGGTCGTTTTTTGCAACCAGCCTGAGTATCTACAGTATTTTACCTACTTGCTACAAAAAGTACTAACCTAGATCTTAACATAATTTCTATGCACTACGAGTATACATCATTGCTATATTATTCGAAAACTCATTCGAAGACTCAAATTATTTCCAAGTAACCAATGTAAAGTTTTAGGATTTTGCGTCATATATCTAGATATTTAATACGATCAGAGCACAAAGTACGTAAGGCTGCGGCGCGCCCGAGCATATAGTCCACTCAGAGAAACCGCAATTTTTGTCACGCACACATTGACATTACTTTTATAGGCATTCTCAAGCAGTTTTAAGCAGTCTTCAGTCTCGTGTTGTCTAAATGAATAAATGAGAGACATTGACATTTCATGACGAACAGGAAAATTTTGTTATAAAAAAAAATGTCAATAAAATTTCATATTATTATCGTTACGAATAAAACCTACAGAGTCAATACAGAAGCAGCCCTAGTGAGTCTGGCAAGTTTAGGTAATTATTTTTGAAGATGGCGGGAGCGGTCCTTCTGTAATTTCTATATTTTGTAATCAGAGAGCCTAGTGTGAGTTTTTATTCGAACTCGATCGCGTTAACGCAAAATATCGCTTGTGTCAATTTGTATGGAATAATAAATTGTATTGCACGTAACAGTATGTTTACGTGGGGTGTAAATATATATATATTTTTTTCTCTAATTTACTTTTCTACATATATTTATATTTGTTTATTCATTTTACACTTTTTATTTTTTATTATATCCGTATCTGACCGTGGATCACTTTGGGCCCTAACAGAATACCAGCGCTGTGACGTTTTTAAATGTTGCATATCGGATGCATCACCCACGGTCATCGGTGATGACACTGTATGTCTGTGGACTTCTTAAATGCTAAGACCTTGCACAACCGTGAGATATGCAGTCTCAGGGAATATTTCCTAGAAGCCGACGTGGGGATGCATCGAGATGTAGTTGCAGTGGACAAGGGCCTCACCCCGCTCTCCTTGGCTAAAGAGAACTGGTGCAAACCTGTAGTGCTCAAGACTAATGATCGCGAGGAGGTTTGGAAGAGTAAGGAGCTTCACGGACGCTTTTTCCGGGCCCTACACGGGCCCAATGTGGATTTCTTAGCGTCCGTGTCTGTGCAATTATGGACGAAGATATTTTGACGAATAACTACCGGAGATTTATTGTGAAGGTTGGCACGGTTGACATTTGTCGGGCATGTCACCGACCGGGAGAATCAATCCGTCACATTATCTCTGGATGTTCTCGTCTTGCTAACGAAGAGTACTTGCATAGACACAACCTTGTGGCCAGGATTATCCATCAGCAACTTGCTCTGAAATACAACCTCGTGAAATCTGAAGTACCATACTACAGGTATGTGCCCGATCCAGTTCTTGAAAATGGCAATGTCACATTGTACTGGGATCGGTCCATCATCACTGACAGGACTATTGTAGCCAATAAGCCTGATGTAGTGGTGGTGGATCGATTGGAGAAGCGCGCAGTGATTATTGACATAGCAGTTCCGCATGACGTGAACCTCGTGAAGGTCGAGAAAGACAAACAAATAATGTATCTTGACTTGGCCCGCGAGGTTGTCGACATGTGGGATGTGGACTCAGCGATCATTGTGCCGATAGTTGTTACAGTCAATGGCTTAATTGCCAAGAGCCTCGACCAACATCTAAGGAGGGTCTCGTTAGGCGGCTTGATCAAGGGCTTGATTCAGAAGGCAGTACTTCTGGACACGGCCCGCATTGTCAGGAGGTTTCTCTCTCTGGAGCCCTGACCGCCGCGCCGGTAGCTTGGACCCTGTTCCCGATACCGATGGGCTACTATTTCTTATATTTTTTAATGTTTTTATTTGTTATTAATGTTTAAAAATGTATTTTATAGGTAAATATAATTAATAAATGGTGATAATAATAATAATAATGGCTTGTTCCAGTTTCAATACAAATTGGAGTTTACGTTAACGTCATCCAGTTCGAATAAAAATGCACACTAGGCTCCTGGGCCAGGTTAATCAGGCACAAAGCAATCAATTATTAAGAAACTTTAAGACATTACTTCTCACTCTAAACTAACTTGGTAACTAAAAACTTTTCAACGACTCCCACATCATATAAATCTGCGGACAAACATTATTCCTTTGGATATGAAGAATAAATACTCAACCCGTATTTTCACAAATTCAAAGCTCCAAAGCTCTTTTGTGAGTGAAAATATGTTGCTTATTCAAAAGGCCACAAGTGGTAGTTTCTACTTGTTAGAAAACGGGGAAAACTCAAGGAAACTCAGGGTTTTCTGTACTGTTCACGTAAATATAGATATGTATTACTTTTTGGACTTAACTTACTTTGTATTAAATAATGATGACCATGAATGATGATAACTTTTTTCCCTTAGGGGATTACGTGTGACGTCGTGGTATGATTTTCATTACCAAAGGATTAATGACTACTGTTCAGATAGAATTTGTATTTATAAACACATCAAAAAAAGTTTGCGATTTAAAAAATCAAAATCATTTTTGTTACGGTAGATTATATTATGATTTCTTCTTCTTTTTAGATTCTTTATTTATAATACAGATTTAGAATATAAAACAATAAAACAGTTCAATTGTTTTTCCATATAAAAATGCTTTCAGTCCTAGCTTACACTCATTCAGAAATTTGATTTAGTAAATTTTAACGGATTTAAATTACTTTTTCGCGGAAAGTTGTGATTGAAAAAATGCCAAGAGGAGTATCAGAAGTTTTACGAGCAAGAATAGTAACTTTGAGGGAAGAAAGATACACCAAGAGAGAAATAGCACGCAGAGTTGCTATATCCCAAGCAAATGTTGCAGAGGTACCACGGGATGGGTAATTTAGCTAACCGACCCCGCAGTGGTCGCCCAACTGCTTTGACTGCTGCCCAAAAGATTGCGCTATATTAGATTGCTGGCAGCCCGTAACCCAACAATCAACGCTACTAAAATAAAAGCAGAAGTTCGGGCTGCTTCTGGGCTTGAAGTTAGCACTCAGACCATTCGGAATTGCTTGCACCCGCTGCATTACGAGCACGGAGGTCTTCGCGAGCTCCTCTGAATTCCCGGCAACGTCAACGACGGAGCGTTTCGGCAAAATAAAGAAGAAAACATTTGGCAAAACAACTGTCTCTTAGTTGACGAATCGCGAATCAGTACTCATCCAGATATCCGACGTGTCCGTGTCTGGAGAAGACCAGGCGACCGTGAAAGGCAAAGAACTTCCACTGGAACAGTTCAGCAAGGCGGGAAATCGGTGTCCTTTTGGGATGGTATTATGATTGGAGTTGGAACGCCTTTGATCTCGTATCGAGGCTTCAGATCGAATTGTCAGAGCATTCCGTGTAAACCATGAGCACCAATTTATACTGGTCGATAATAATACACCCGCCCATCGAGCTCTACGAGTCAATGTTGCTCTCCAAGAATACGACATCACAAGGTTAGACTGGCCTTCCAGCTCGCCTGACCTAAACCCAATAGAACACGCGTAGGATGCTCTTAAGCGAGCTGTTTGGAACAAAACGATACAAGAGTGCGGTATGAATTCATTAATAAACAGACCAAGGGAAATTGGTTATTAACATTCGGCATCTTTCACTTAACTCTGAATGAACGAAAAATGAACAGTCCGAACACAGAGAGAACGTTCACTCGGATTCCGTCGTTTTGTCTCGAGTCCTGTAGCAGAAGGACGTCAAGTCGAACGTTGTGGCAAAATGGTGTTTAAGTGGAAATATCAAAATACTTTGGTTGCAAGATATAGGATCTTCATGGGCTAGTTATTTCAGCACTCTCAAGCTCCCAATAAATTTCTTTTTGCAATCCATGGCCTCACCCACTATGGTCGACGTTTTCTTTGCTTTTTTTGTTAATTCCTTGAATAAATGATTCCAAATTAAAGTAATTCCAAGACGTACGACTTCATTAGACGACATATTGAATGTTCTTTTCTACGTCATTCCAGCTAAGCCATAGCATGAACGAAAAAATGAAGCATTCATTCGAGTGAGACGTCTGATTCCACCTTTATTTTAAAACAAAAAAGTTTCGCTCACCCTGTATTAACTAGAGCGTGAAGACAGCCTTCAAGATAATACACGTGATTAGAAGCAACTGGCCTCATTAAAGAAAAAAACTTTCATTTGTATTTTTTAAGTAAACAGAAAAATACAAAGAAAAGTTGTAACAATAGGAAACCGACGGACTTAAGACCTGAAAATTTTATTGTAAACAATAAAAAAGCGTAATTATAAGTAAAATAACTCCCAAAACGTAATGAAGAATGGAAAAACTTCAAGAAACGGTTTCTTTTAAGTTTGTTTTTATGTTTTGAGTATTTAACTAGTAATGTTACCGCGCTTTGCTTGTTTTTTTATTGTTTTGTATTTTATAATGATTATTTGATGACTTTATTTTAGTTCCTATGAAATATACAAGATTACTCTGTTAAGCAAATAATTATGTTGTAATACATAATTTATTATTTCTTGGATTTACCTCATTTGTAAACTGCTAACATTTTTTAGTTAAAAAAGGATAATAATGAAAAGCTTAGCAATAATGATTAGCATTATTAGCATCCTGCAGCTTGTTTGTTTGTTGTATGTTATACATACATCCTTATATACAACAGTAGAATGCTGATAGCATTCTACAGTTGTAATACTATTTTATACTACACTAGCTGATGCCTGCGACTTCGTCCGGGCGATTGTAGGTTGTAATTTTTTTTGCGTGATACCCTATTTTTTTCTTAGTAGAACAAGTACCTAGCGTAAGTTACTTATAACATTAGCTATCTGCCAGTGAAAGTCCCATCAATATCGATCCAGCCGTTTCAAAGATTATCCAGGATAACACAGGTAATTCCTTTGTAAAACAACTATATCGCACTATCATAATCCGGTTCAGTTCTCTCCATTAACCATTTATATTCCCGCAAAAAGAAAAATATTATAAATGACCGCACATCCTTATCTTTAATTTCCTCCATTTTCTTACATAGTTGTAACAGTAAGGAACATTTAATGGCATACGGAACCACCTAATAGCATCTAACTTGAAGCCACATCTGTCTTCGAGGCGGACCGTGAAGTCTAATCTACGACACTGAAAGAAAACTTCAAAGATTTGTAGGATAATGCTTAAAAGTAGCTGTTTAGAGAGCTAATGCAAGGTATTCACAAGCCTCTTACTTATAAACGTTGCTTGAAATGTTAAGTAATGATCGACGCCTGCTTAACATACACATTTGACGTTTAAGCGTGTCTTTTGGGTCATAGATTATGGAAGGAATTTGGGGTGGCCTTTTCCCAGGAGCGGGACAAAATGATAATAGCATGTTTGTAGGTAAGAGAAGATGCCTTTAATTGAAAACTAGCTGATGCCCGCGGCTTCGCCCGCTTGACAAATTATATACTTAAACCTTCCTCTTGAATCACTCTATCAATTAAAACAACCCGCATCGTTTCGTTTTTTTTTACTTCTTCGAAGTCACGTCTGCCACTGTTTCAGTGGACCTATTATTAATTCGATTATTCTCGTTACTCTGATGTTTCATATGGTCGAAAAACTTTTTACCGAAAATACCTTAGCCGAAATAACATTTGTTCGAAGTAAGTATTATGTTTCCGAACATTCTTTATACCACTGTTTCATTATATTTTTATTTTTTGCAAACAAGGATGGTTGCTTCAAGCATGCAAGCAGGCATGCAGCATGCAAATAAGCATGCAGCATGCAAGCAAGCAAGATATACAACATGCAGCAAGCATTGTTTCTGTCTCGACTCCGGCACTGCGGGGTTTGGGCGGCCCCACGCGAGCTTACCCCTCCACGCCTACGCGGGCTTAAATTACACTCTAGGGTAGGGCAGACAAGGCTGCGTAAGTCGGTTTTGCTGCGATATGTTTCTGTCACTAAATTTTGTAGCACAACATATTGACTCTTTTTGACACTATTTTAATTTAATATTGAAAATGCTACTAAGTAACCGGTTATAAATATTTGTGACCAATTATATTACGTCAAATGTTATTTTAGTGTGGTGAAAATATGGCAAATAAATCATTTGGCAAATGAAAAAAGTTCAAAAAAGGCTTCGGCCAATAGCAAAAATTTATTTAGTAAATCGGCGAAATATAGTTCGGTAAAATAATACCTATAGTCATGGAGTATCTTGCTCGTTCTTCTCCATAGAAACCTACTGTTTGGAACGAGCAACTAGCTTCAACTTTCTGACTGACTGACTCTGACAATTCAAAAGTACATGTAAATGGTTTAATTGAAATAAATAATGTTTAGTTTTGAGTTTATTGAGTTTTATGACACATGATCGATGATCGACGATCTAAAAATATGTCTAATAATGCATAAGTATAGCAAAAAAGACGTCGGTCAATAGTTTTCGGTAAAACGAAATTCGAACAAATTTTTTTCGGAAAAGTGATCGGTTCCTGGCGCGGGCTTATGCCAATACAAAAACCTTTGCTATTGCAGACCAAACGAAATAGCTTTAAACAGAATTGCAGTCTCAGTGTATTTTTATTTTCTCCCTCGCTAATCTAAAACCTAGATTCAAAAACAGAAAGCTCCAGTAATTAGATAGAAACCTTGTCGGTTTAAACACAGTTTAACTTTAATTTATTTTAGGAGTTCCGCGGTCTTAGTTTTTTAAACACCGCCAGACGGGGCTAGTTTACGATTTGTTTGAAACAAGAACTTTTGAAGGAAATTAGATTATTTTCTAGATTTTTGTTTGCAAGCCTTTAGGTGTGTACCTGATTAGATTTATAAATCTACATCATCAATAACGTGTATAAAATCAATCAGTGGTTATCACCTCTGCACGTGTAGGTAGATACTGTAAAGGTTACATGCATTTGGCATGTTGGCAAGTTTAACTATATGACATCGTCGGAACACTCTCGAACCTTCTAGATAACTTTAGTATTAGAACACAGAGTTGTTTTTAATGTCAAATGGAGTTGACAAACCTGAATTTGTCACAGGCAGACGTAATATTAGATTATTCTATTACAGAGCATCTTTAAAGTCAAGTTTATGTTTGATTGCTCACCCGGTCCTTACAGTAGGTACTATAAAGACCGGGAAAGGTATCTACTAATGATAGTCAGATATCTTTGTGTTACTTCGTGCATTCGATTATTATCAATCAATATTATATATTATATTCTTACCTCGACCTAGCTGTCAGCCCACACGACAGACATAAAGTTCATCTTAATTCTAATCATCATATTCATAACCAATTCAAATAAGGTCGTTTTTTGCAACCAGCCTGAGTATCTACAGTATTTTACCTACTTGCTACAAAAAGTACTAACCTAGATCTTAACATAATTTCTATGCACTACGAGTATACATCATTGCTATATTATTCGAAAACTCATTCGAAGACTCAAATTATTTCCAAGTAACCAATGTAAAGTTTTAGGATTTTGCGTCATATATCTAGATATTTAATACGATCAGAGCACAAAGTACGTAAGGCTGCGGCGCGCCCGAGCATATAGTCCACTCAGAGAAACCGCAATTTTTGTCACGCACACATTGACATTACTTTTATAGGCATTCTCAAGCAGTTTTAAGCAGTCTTCAGTCTCGTGTTGTCTAAATGAATAAATGAGAGACATTGACATTTCATGACGAACAGGAAAATTTTGTTATAAAAAAAAATGTCAATAAAATTTCATATTATTATCGTTACGAATAAAACCTACAGAGTCAATACAGAAGCAGCCCTAGTGAGTCTGGCAAGTTTAGGTAATTATTTTTGAAGATGGCGGGAGCGGTCCTTCTGTAATTTCTATATTTTGTAATCAGAGAGCCTAAAAATATGTCTAATAATGCATAAGTATAGCAAAAAAGACGTCGGTCAATAGTTTTCGGTAAAACGAAATTCGAACAAATTTTTTTCGGAAAAGTGATCGGTTCCTGGCGCGGGCTTATGCCAATACAAAAACCTTTGCTATTGCAGACCAAACGAAATAGCTTTAAACAGAATTGCAGTCTCAGTGTATTTTTATTTTCTCCCTCGCTAATCTAAAACCTAGATTCAAAAACAGAAAGCTCCAGTAATTAGATAGAAACCTTGTCGGTTTAAACACAGTTTAACTTTAATTTATTTTAGGAGTTCCGCGGTCTTAGTTTTTTAAACACCGCCAGACGGGGCTAGTTTACGATTTGTTTGAAACAAGAACTTTTGAAGGAAATTAGATTATTTTCTAGATTTTTGTTTGCAAGCCTTTAGGTGTGTACCTGATTAGATTTATAAATCTACATCATCAATAACGTGTATAAAATCAATCAGTGGTTATCACCTCTGCACGTGTAGGTAGATACTGTAAAGGTTACATGCATTTGGCATGTTGGCAAGTTTAACTATATGACATCGTCGGAACACTCTCGAACCTTCTAGATAACTTTAGTATTAGAACACAGAGTTGTTTTTAATGTCAAATGGAGTTGACAAACCTGAATTTGTCACAGGCAGACGTAATATTAGATTATTCTATTACAGAGCATCTTTAAAGTCAAGTTTATGTTTGATTGCTCACCCGGTCCTTACAGTAGGTACTATAAAGACCGGGAAAGGTATCTACTAATGATAGTCAGATATCTTTGTGTTACTTCGTGCATTCGATTATTATCAATCAATATTATATATTATATTCTTACCTCGACCTAGCTGTCAGCCCACACGACAGACATAAAGTTCATCTTAATTCTAATCATCATATTCATAACCAATTCAAATAAGGTCGTTTTTTGCAACCAGCCTGAGTATCTACAGTATTTTACCTACTTGCTACAAAAAGTACTAACCTAGATCTTAACATAATTTCTATGCACTACGAGTATACATCATTGCTATATTATTCGAAAACTCATTCGAAGACTCAAATTATTTCCAAGTAACCAATGTAAAGTTTTAGGATTTTGCGTCATATATCTAGATATTTAATACGATCAGAGCACAAAGTACGTAAGGCTGCGGCGCGCCCGAGCATATAGTCCACTCAGAGAAACCGCAATTTTTGTCACGCACACATTGACATTACTTTTATAGGCATTCTCAAGCAGTTTTAAGCAGTCTTCAGTCTCGTGTTGTCTAAATGAATAAATGAGAGACATTGACATTTCATGACGAACAGGAAAATTTTGTTATAAAAAAAAATGTCAATAAAATTTCATATTATTATCGTTACGAATAAAACCTACAGAGTCAATACAGAAGCAGCCCTAGTGAGTCTGGCAAGTTTAGGTAATTATTTTTGAAGATGGCGGGAGCGGTCCTTCTGTAATTTCTATATTTTGTAATCAGAGAGCCTAGTGTGAGTTTTTATTCGAACTCGATCGCGTTAACGCAAAATATCGCTTGTGTCAATTTGTATGGAATAATAAATTGTATTGCACGTAACAGTATGTTTACGTGGGGTGTAAATATATATATATTTTTTTCTCTAATTTACTTTTCTACATATATTTATATTTGTTTATTCATTTTACACTTTTTATTTTTTATTATATCCGTATCTGACCGTGGATCACTTTGGGCCCTAACAGAATACCAGCGCTGTGACGTTTTTAAATGTTGCATATCGGATGCATCACCCACGGTCATCGGTGATGACACTGTATGTCTGTGGACTTCTTAAATGCTAAGACCTTGCACAACCGTGAGATATGCAGTCTCAGGGAATATTTCCTAGAAGCCGACGTGGGGATGCATCGAGATGTAGTTGCAGTGGACAAGGGCCTCACCCCGCTCTCCTTGGCTAAAGAGAACTGGTGCAAACCTGTAGTGCTCAAGACTAATGATCGCGAGGAGGTTTGGAAGAGTAAGGAGCTTCACGGACGCTTTTTCCGGGCCCTACACGGGCCCAATGTGGATTTCTTAGCGTCCGTGTCTGTGCAATTATGGACGAAGATATTTTGACGAATAACTACCGGAGATTTATTGTGAAGGTTGGCACGGTTGACATTTGTCGGGCATGTCACCGACCGGGAGAATCAATCCGTCACATTATCTCTGGATGTTCTCGTCTTGCTAACGAAGAGTACTTGCATAGACACAACCTTGTGGCCAGGATTATCCATCAGCAACTTGCTCTGAAATACAACCTCGTGAAATCTGAAGTACCATACTACAGGTATGTGCCCGATCCAGTTCTTGAAAATGGCAATGTCACATTGTACTGGGATCGGTCCATCATCACTGACAGGACTATTGTAGCCAATAAGCCTGATGTAGTGGTGGTGGATCGATTGGAGAAGCGCGCAGTGATTATTGACATAGCAGTTCCGCATGACGTGAACCTCGTGAAGGTCGAGAAAGACAAACAAATAATGTATCTTGACTTGGCCCGCGAGGTTGTCGACATGTGGGATGTGGACTCAGCGATCATTGTGCCGATAGTTGTTACAGTCAATGGCTTAATTGCCAAGAGCCTCGACCAACATCTAAGGAGGGTCTCGTTAGGCGGCTTGATCAAGGGCTTGATTCAGAAGGCAGTACTTCTGGACACGGCCCGCATTGTCAGGAGGTTTCTCTCTCTGGAGCCCTGACCGCCGCGCCGGTAGCTTGGACCCTGTTCCCGATACCGATGGGCTACTATTTCTTATATTTTTTAATGTTTTTATTTGTTATTAATGTTTAAAAATGTATTTTATAGGTAAATATAATTAATAAATGGTGATAATAATAATAATAATGGCTTGTTCCAGTTTCAATACAAATTGGAGTTTACGTTAACGTCATCCAGTTCGAATAAAAATGCACACTAGGCTCCTGGGCCAGGTTAATCAGGCACAAAGCAATCAATTATTAAGAAACTTTAAGACATTACTTCTCACTCTAAACTAACTTGGTAACTAAAAACTTTTCAACGACTCCCACATCATATAAATCTGCGGACAAACATTATTCCTTTGGATATGAAGAATAAATACTCAACCCGTATTTTCACAAATTCAAAGCTCCAAAGCTCTTTTGTGAGTGAAAATATGTTGCTTATTCAAAAGGCCACAAGTGGTAGTTTCTACTTGTTAGAAAACGGGGAAAACTCAAGGAAACTCAGGGTTTTCTGTACTGTTCACGTAAATATAGATATGTATTACTTTTTGGACTTAACTTACTTTGTATTAAATAATGATGACCATGAATGATGATAACTTTTTTCCCTTAGGGGATTACGTGTGACGTCGTGGTATGATTTTCATTACCAAAGGATTAATGACTACTGTTCAGATAGAATTTGTATTTATAAACACATCAAAAAAAGTTTGCGATTTAAAAAATCAAAATCATTTTTGTTACGGTAGATTATATTATGATTTCTTCTTCTTTTTAGATTCTTTATTTATAATACAGATTTAGAATATAAAACAATAAAACAGTTCAATTGTTTTTCCATATAAAAATGCTTTCAGTCCTAGCTTACACTCATTCAGAAATTTGATTTAGTAAATTTTAACGGATTTAAATTACTTTTTCGCGGAAAGTTGTGATTGAAAAAATGCCAAGAGGAGTATCAGAAGTTTTACGAGCAAGAATAGTAACTTTGAGGGAAGAAAGATACACCAAGAGAGAAATAGCACGCAGAGTTGCTATATCCCAAGCAAATGTTGCAGAGGTACCACGGGATGGGTAATTTAGCTAACCGACCCCGCAGTGGTCGCCCAACTGCTTTGACTGCTGCCCAAAAGATTGCGCTATATTAGATTGCTGGCAGCCCGTAACCCAACAATCAACGCTACTAAAATAAAAGCAGAAGTTCGGGCTGCTTCTGGGCTTGAAGTTAGCACTCAGACCATTCGGAATTGCTTGCACCCGCTGCATTACGAGCACGGAGGTCTTCGCGAGCTCCTCTGAATTCCCGGCAACGTCAACGACGGAGCGTTTCGGCAAAATAAAGAAGAAAACATTTGGCAAAACAACTGTCTCTTAGTTGACGAATCGCGAATCAGTACTCATCCAGATATCCGACGTGTCCGTGTCTGGAGAAGACCAGGCGACCGTGAAAGGCAAAGAACTTCCACTGGAACAGTTCAGCAAGGCGGGAAATCGGTGTCCTTTTGGGATGGTATTATGATTGGAGTTGGAACGCCTTTGATCTCGTATCGAGGCTTCAGATCGAATTGTCAGAGCATTCCGTGTAAACCATGAGCACCAATTTATACTGGTCGATAATAATACACCCGCCCATCGAGCTCTACGAGTCAATGTTGCTCTCCAAGAATACGACATCACAAGGTTAGACTGGCCTTCCAGCTCGCCTGACCTAAACCCAATAGAACACGCGTAGGATGCTCTTAGCCACGTCCCCAGACAGTGCCAGAGCTCAGGGAAGCCGCTATTCAAGAATGGGACAGGTTACCCCAAGAAATGCTGGATAACTTGATTCTCAACATGCCCAGGGGATCTTCGCATGTGTTCGAGCCAGGGGAGAAGTTAGCTATATTATATTGAATATAAACCTTTTATTAATAAATAGTTGTTTAAGTTTGGCTAAACAGTCTTTTTCTTTCTATCCTGTTACAATTACATTTTGATTAATCACTCAATTTTTTTTTTATAAAAAGTGAAAAGTAGTTTTAATTTTTAATTTCAAACAGGGTATTTCAATTTAAAGAAAACACACAACAAATATTTTTTCTTGATATAGGTCAATTTAAAAAAATTATATCTGCTTATGCTAGTGATCACAAACTTTTTTGATGTGAGTATGTAAGATTATAATATTGCTTGTCAAATTCTTAGGCAGGTAGGTTTTTTTTAAATCTAACTGTGCTAATTATTGAGTAGAGGAGCTGGTGGTCATAAGTAAGTATCGCTTGCATAGGTAAACATCTATTTTGTGCTGCGATCCCTCCGTGCCTCGGAAAGCACTAGGCCTCCGCCTCGAATCTTGCGGGCAGCGGGGCGGCGGCGACCGCGACGGCGGCGCGTTAGCGGGGCGGGAAACGCAGACGCGTTCTCGAAACGAGCGGGCAGATCGCGCGGCACTATAGCGGCGTAGTGTTGTGTTCGTGATTGTGTCGTCGAGATATTTGTTGACCTACCTACGCTCGCGTTAAAACGAACTGGTAAGTACCTACCTAGGTAGTTTCTTAGGCTAGGCTATCTATCTACCTACTTATGTACTAGCTACTTACATGTGTATTGAATTAAACAAAATATCATTATAAAATTATTATGAGAAGCAAATGATTAGTACAGACGCCAGCACATCTGCAGGCCATTAAAAATTGTCAAATTTCCCCAATTGAATATGAACCTTATGCTTTTGTAATAAAATTGAAAATCTATCAAAGAAATTTGACAGATTGTTGCTCCAGCTTGTGCTGGACTCTGTATCTACCTATTTAGTAAGATTTACATTATTATTTACTTTTTAAGTAAGATTTTGTAGTCGGTAGTTAGAGGTAGAAGAAGTAGGTGTTGAAGTTTGTAAGGATTGCAGAATAAAGGGAAATAATATTTTTTTTTGAGACGCCTTGAATGGCTGCGACTGATGCGCAAATATCTTTCAGTCTCATAATAAGGGTGGTTTTTTTTATTAAACTTCTAATCAAAAACATAACATGCCTTTTTATTGAACACTTCCCATTTCATTTATCTATTTCATTTTTTTTTATTAAATGAAAAATATTATATAGGTACCTATATTTACAATCACAAAACTAAAAGGAAAATAAAACACTACAAATTTATTATCACAAAACTAGAACACACACTAGGAAGAAATTAAAACACTGTACGCGGGACAACCCTATCGCACTTTAGGGTACTGCGCGCATGTAGGTAATTATTTCAAGGACAGGGCCGAGTCACAATACTGTTAGATATCTTTACTGTGCCTTAAGGGCGCGTATTCGATTTAATGTAACTCATAGCGCAACTCAAAATCTAGACCATTGCTAGAACGGCGTAGCAGCATTGACACACACTAGTACAATAAAATGGTCTGTTTGTGTGCACCAGAAAAAAAAATACGCACGAAATAAGCACGAATCGTTGAAATTGATCGGCAAACGACAGCGCGCGAGGTTTTACAGTGCTTTTTAAAATAATTGTCTAAAATAAATGAGTTCGTACAAGGAACTGAAAAAAATTATGTATATTGAGCATAACATAAAAAATAATAAACTTTCATAAAATAGATATATCAGTCATGTTTTTATTCAAATACTGGTGAAAAAAAATTGTTGAAGTGAACCGATTTTGTACTTTTTTAATACTGTTTTTTAATATTTAATAATAATATTTTCGTAATTCTGGCTATGTTTTGTACTTTAAAACTGTATATCCTGTTGGATCAACGCATAAAACATAATATTTTCTCATACTGTAATGGTTGTATTCGTCCTGAAAGTTAACTCTGACGTCTATTTTCGTAAAACTCTATGAAAGGATTGTCTTCGCATTAAAAAACCATAATTAAAAATTATACTTTTACTTTGTTGTTCCCTAAAGCAAGCCTTAATCTTTCTAAATCTGTAATTGTCTTTAAATACTCTGCTCACATCATTACGATATTGCTCTGGGCAAAACGCAAAAACATGAAGTTTTCGTCACGAATCGAATACACGCTCTTAAAGCTTTTAGGCGAGCTGTCATTCATAGATCTTTGACAGTCCGTATGGGTAATCACAATAGAGTAAGGGTAATCAAAGTAAAGTAAAATGAGTGGAAGCCAACCCCAACCAACTTGGTGTGCTAATGTGTAAAACTCTCCCTCGGTGATTTTAAATCAGCCTGTCTATTCTGCAAGCGGGATAACAGGTCACTTCAAACTCATTTACCTAAATTCATAGACCAACTGTAAATGGTTTCTGCAACTCAATTGTCTTGCATAAATTAAATATAATTTCAAGCAATTACCTTTTTTTAAGATAAGAAAGTGTTGTAATTAGGTATTAAAATTCCAACCAACTCAGTTACTCCATTATGCTATTTTATCTCGTGGAATAAATTCGAGCTACTTTAGGCTTCCTTTTAATTATCACGAGAATCATAGTCGTTTGTTGTAGAGATTTAGTGCGAAGTTCACGCTGTCCACCCAAAACTAATCTGGTTTGACATTTGATTTGAGATATTTTTTAATATTTTTCTTCTAATTTTAAATTATTAGGGATAAATGTGTGAAGAAATTCCATTTTGTTTTTTGGATTGAAAACGTGTTTTTTGACGTTTCTATGATGGAATGGAAAATAAAGTGATAAATAACTTCAGCACAGATCACACATGACTTTAGTTTCGGAAGTCGGTGGCTTTGTTTTGTTTGTTGTTTTGTATTGCCACCGACTTCCGAAACTTAAGTCTTTTTAGTTTTTTTTTTTAAGGCGGTTCTCTTTTTTCAAAAAAGATTTTATTTTCCACTTTTTAGTGCCTCCTTATCACTCAAATCAATTAACTCAACGACTGTCGGGCGAAAGTGTTGAAGGTCAAACCTCCGCTGCTTATGTCGGACTGTGTAACATATTACATTCGAAAGGTTAAGGAACGGCGACACAGTTTAAACAGAGATTGAAAGTCCTCCAAAGATGGAAAGATGAAAGAAACGGAAACGTCTTCTCGGTTTTTGTGGTTTTTTTCAAAAAGCGCCGAATAAATTTCTATTTGTTGTATCCTAAACCTAAAACCTTCTCCAGAATGTAACAAACACTTTTCTGTAAACCGTATTAAAATTTGTCAGCCAAACGGGAGATACTCGCGGACAAACATACATACTGACGACGATTGTGACGACACGGTTGGCGCAGTGGTTGAGCGATCGACTGCTGCGCTGCGTGTGGCGGGTTCGATTCCCGCACGGAACAAATATTTGTATGGCCTACAGATAGTTGTTCCGGGTCTGGCTGTTTGTGTATGTGAGTTTATATGTTTGTAAACGCACCCACGACACAGGAGAAGTTCTTAGTGTGGGTCAACGTTTTTTATAAAAGAAAAATACAGACATACATATAGGTTGGTATATACATACATACAAACATACGGGTCGAACTGAGAACCTCCTTTTTTTTGAAGTCGGTTAAAAATAACTAAAACTCTCTTAAACCCTGGCTTATAACACTATCAGTGAGTTGCACAAAACTAACATTAGCTTAAATTGATGCTTTCACTTTATTTTTCATACAAAATGTTAGCGATGGCATGAATTAAACTCTCCATAAAACTGATGTTGGTTTTGTACAACGAAACGTATGGAAATAAGATGTCCATTAAAAGTATAGCATTTTAGTTTCATATCAAAGTTTCTATTCCAGCTTATTCCCTGTCCAGCTTCGAAAGAAGGTTATATTAATCATCCCGGAAAGGCGAGAGGTTAGTTCCACACGAGTAAAACAGCGGCTAACCTATAACGTTTTATTGGAAACCACTGAGTTCGTGCAATTGTCCAATATTGGAGATTTAATGATCGCATCGCCATTTCGTTCCGTCGGTAATATTGTTCCAAATTTTAAGTGACTTGTTTGAGCTTCACGTGAATTCTGAAGACTACTTCGGTTTTAAAGGTGACTTGAGAATATTATTTTTGTGTTTTTGAATAAAGTAACCACGTTTTAATTGAACTATTTCACCTTTTAGACCATAAAAAACTTATTTTTCTTTGTTATAAAAAATACGTGTAATTTTTCCAGTTCGGAAAATGGTGCTACTATATTTTCATTGACATTTTTAAAAATGCTTTCCTAACAAAATGTCCGACCCCAACATAGTTAGGAAAAGGCTAGGCAGATGATGAAATATCCGGTTTATAAGAAAATACTTAGATGAGTACAGTCACGAGCATAAATATGTAAACATATTACAAAATTTATAAGCAATTTTCTCGTGAAATAACTTTTTCAACTTATAGATAAATCCTAATTTATACTAGTTGGGGATCATAAATACCCTATTCGTAACCCCAAAACATTTCAATCAAAAGTTTAAGAGAAAATCAGTTTAGAATGAGACCAACTGTTTACATGTTTTTGCTCGTGACTGTACATCACTCATAAAAATAAATCTCACCTTTTCACACCAACATTTCATTTCTCACATGATTAACAATGATTCGAGTTCCAATAGTAGCACCGTAAGAGTATAGAAAGATAGACACCGTTTCTTTTGTTCGCAGGCGCCAGGCGGCGAACGATAAGAAGTTATACGGGTGTGCCTTCAGCGTTTTAATTGATATCGTCTCACCGAGGCCGAGAGCCAAAAGCCAAAGCCGACAACCGAATGCCGAATGCCGACTTGGCGCAGCGGAGATTAAAGAATATATTTATCTTACTGCAGTAGAGCGTTAGCTTATCTTACTCACCACCCAATTTTGAAATTCTGTAAAGTGTAATTACTAAGCCTACTTTGTTTATTTAGATAGGGCAAGAACGTGTTTAGTTTAAAAACAGCATTTTCAACGTTATTTCTGAGAGAGAATTGACTCGAAATTAAAGCTTAGAATTTACTTAGGTACCTATAACTATTTTGAAAAGTCATTATGTGCCTACTTAAATATTCAAGCCTGTTGTATTTAGCTTCTGGAGTACCAAATTGATAAAATAGTTATTTGGGGAGGAAAACTATACTAAATGGTACCTATATTTATTTACAGCCATCGAGATTTTCAAATTTTCCACAAGATAAGTACCTAGCCCAGCCCAACATTTAAAAACATTCACAGGTGCATGAAGTATACATAAATAAACCTTAATAAAAGTTAATAGAATCTTTGAACTGTAGTGTGTGATAAAAAATGCTAAAAAAGTACACCCTAATTTTTAATCACATTTTTAGCTGTTAAAAAGGAGTAAATTACGGTAAATCGGGTAAAACGTAAATCGTAAAGTATAAAACCAAGTCTTGGCCGAAAGCCAGGATAATTCTAGAAAGTAATAGAAGATTTATCCGTTAATGTGATACGATTTAATTGTTTTCTCTATTAAAATAATGCATTATTTTCTAAGAACTTAAATAAATATAAATAAATTAAACCACTTTACAGCAATCATAACAGGTACTTAAATGTATACCACAGATGATATAATGCTGACGTCTATACTAATATTTTAAATGCGAAAGTACGTCTTCACGGTTAAACTACTGAACCGATTTTGATGAAATTTGGCACAGACTAACCTTGAACCCAAAGAAAACGTACCTATTTTCTTTAAAATAATATTATTAACGTAGGCTAATTAATAATATTATTTTAAAGAAAATAGGTACGTTCATTATTCCTCCCTATTTTTTTTATATCGGCGCGCCATGGTGTGGTTACTTCTTTTCATTGTTATTTTTAGACTAAGCTTGGACGACTCAAACCCTAATAAAGGACTACTTACTAAGAGGGTGTATTTGATTCGTGACGAAATCATCATGTTTTCGCGTTTTGCCCAGAGCAATGTCGTAATGATGTGAGATTATTTAAAGACAATTACAGTTTTAGAAAGATTAGGTCTTGCTTTAGGGAGCTACAGAGTAAAAGTATAATTTTTCATTATGGTTTTTAAAGCATAGACAATCCTTTCATAGCGTTTTACGAAAAAAGACGTCAGAGTTAACTTTCAGGATAAGTACAACCATTACAGTATGCCAAAATATAATGTTTTATGTGTTTTTCCAACAGGACATACAGTCTCAAAGTACATAACAGAAATACGAAAATATTACAATTAGATATTAAAAAAACATTATTAAAAAAGTACAAACAACTACAACAATTTTTTTTCACCAGTATTTGAATAAAAACATGACTGATATATTTATTTTATGAAAATAAAGGTTATGCTCAATATACATTTTTTTTTTTCAGATCCATGTACGAACTCATTTATTTTAGACAATAATTTTAAAAAGCACAGTAAAACCTCGCGCGCTGTCGTTTGCCGATCAATTTCAATGATTCGTGCTTATTTCGTGCGTATTTTTTTTCCTGATGCCAAAAACAGACCATTTTATTGTACTAGTGTATGTCAATGCTGCTACGCCGTTCTAGCAATCGTTTTGATTTTGAGTTGCGCTAAATCGAATACGCGCCCTTAACCCGTGACTTCGTTGACTTCCGCGATAACCGATATTCACTGGCAAAGTCACAGGCAAAAGCTATTATAAATTTCTACTAGTTATTGAATTACTTAATTGTTATGTTTTAAATGGAAACTATTAATTGCTCAAAATCTCCGTAATTATATCCAGAAACATTAATTGGCAAACGTCTAAAGTTTCAGTAATTAATCATAAAATAATTTTATTTTGACTCGGAAATTGGGTTGCTAATTTAATTATTTATTACTAAGATTTATTCCTATCTGTCTGATTCGTTAATTAAAAAGGAAACCATACATTTTTTTATTAAAACAATCTTAATGGAGGTTGGCAGACAATCAATAATTTGTTATTTATTTCTATAGGATTCCGTAGAGAGCTATTACCTTATATCACAAAAATAAAAAAGCTTTTTTATTTTTCGATTTTCAGTACTACCTTATCATCCAAATCCATTACGAAATGGCAACACAGTCAAAATAGAGATTGACACGTACAAGGTGAGAAGATTACAACATCATCCATGTAATTTTTTTTGCTTAATGTCGATTTTTTCAAAAAATGCTGAATCAATTTCGATAAAATTTATATGGGACCACCCTTGAGGCATACCCTATCCATCAAAAAAAGAATTTTCAAAATCGCTTTACATTTGCCGGAGAAATCGCGTAACAAATACACAAAAAAAAAAAAAACATACATACGAATTGAGAACCTGCTTCTTTTTGAAGTCGGTTGAAAATTTACATGAATAAAAATAAAAAATAAAAACCTACAACTATTAAACTAAAAAAAAATAAGACAATAAGGCATCAAAAAATTCCCCCAAACCGCCGTCAACTAGAAGTGTGCCCAAGAGACTGGCGGCATGGCCACGTTGGATGGCACTGCTTAACCTCTGTCCGAGGTAAAAACCAGCTCTTGAAGGGAAGGAAGGGACGGGAAGGGTCAACCAACTTTTTGGAAATTTCCTTAAAAAGTAGATGAGCATCTTTCCAGTTCAGCATGCTGTGCTGGTGCTGCTGCTTGTACTTTCGCCGTTTGAGGTTTTCTAAGCTAAGCGATATTTTCTTTATTTTCGTGTCGTTTGGGGTTGAATCTTTCGGGTCGTGGGGTCCGAGTGCCCATTTCGTAGAGTGCTTTAAGGGTTCCAAAGAAACCTAATTCTTCAACTGTGAGTCAGCTTTTCTGCTTCTCTATCATAAATTATTATTTATTTGACATTTCATTACACCAAAGAAAATTATTGAACCTAATCAAATCTCGATCTTAATAGTGCCTCCAATCCTTAATTATTTCTTTCTGCGTTTCTGCATACAATAGAAACGATTACAAATAAAAAACGTAATACACATAATAATATGCTTTTCTACCGAAAAACATTATTTCATGTATTGTAACTTAATGAAAAGGTGATCACCCCATTTCACGCAAACGAGTGTTTAATTCTTGTTCAGAAACACGATCTTCATACACAACGCTAACAGACAACCAAGAGAAGTTTCAATGTTTATAAACTTTATAACTCTAGATACAAACTTCACCAACACGAATAACGCTGACGATGAAAATTTTCAAACAACCCAAGGCCTGGCTCAAGTTAGCAATTAACGTAAATAATCGAAATTGGAAATACCTGTTTCGGACATAAATAGCCCGGTAAGAAAAAAGTAAAAGGACAATTTTATAGATAATTAATAAACAATAATAATACACAATTTTTTGCTCACCTACTTTTATGATAAAACTTACCGGTTGGCTGAAAAATGCAAAAAAACGATTTTTGCAAAATTTGACCTTAAATTTTTTTTTGCACGCGTCATATCGATGGGGCTTTTGACGATTTATTTGTAATTGTTGTTTCTAACATTTATACAAGTTTTTAGCTTTACGCGAATTAATGTAACCTTGCTATGGTATGGTAGTTATAACGGGCTGGTGTTCGCAATTCCACGTCTCAGCGCATATTTTGCGTACAGTAAAGGTTAAGGTAATGTAGTCTTACCCCCCTATTTTTTAAACTAACTTCACCGGGCTTTAATAATTTATTAAAGTTTGACTTATGCTACTAGTCGTATTAAATTCCACCAAAATGCTATTGGATACTTTTACGTTAGCGCGTTCATACTAGGCCTAGGGCAAAGGTTCGCCGCACACTAATAAATATTTCATAAGGCTGTTTATTCGATTCTTACGTACAAAAGCGAACTCCACTTGAATCGAGATTTCCTCAAATCGTGACTGGAACAATATTCTTGATAGAAAACATCTTTCGAATTTATATTCATTTGTGCATTAAGAGGGCGGAACACTTCTTCTATTTCAAATTCTGAATAAATTTTGGTAGACCGTATTGATCGATAGCCAGGAGTTCGTTCAAAGGACTAGAATGATAAAAGATTTTAGCTAATAGGTTCACTGAAGGTCCAAGACGAACTTTTAGAGTGGATCACATTAGCTCTGAACGTATTTGGAACATGACTGTATCTTTGTCAGATTGATTGAAGTTGACAGAGACAGAATTATGTTTCAAGGCCACACCGAAGCAGATAACTTGAGGGCGCTGTGTGTCTTTTAATTTCAGTCTGTATTTATTTTAAATTGAGTTAGTGTTACATTGTGGTTTTAATAAACGCCGTGTATTGTACCCTATACCCAGTGTGTTTGCATTCATCACCAATCTTCTGCTCACACGATGACCGAAACTAACGGACTAAATCCTGACGCTCCGACTTATAATTATATACTTCGATATCGAGCTCCTCCGAAACGGCTTGACCATTTTTTTGTGTATATCTTATAGCTCTGAGAATAGGTCGTAGGCTATTTATTTTTATCTTGCGGAGCAACGTTTGCCGTGTCACCTAGTATAATATATATATAAATGTTAGTGATATACTAGTTATATAATTATGTATGTGTAGTTTATACCTTTTTAACTTTTTTAATATTACCAACTGTTTGGTAATGCTCCCGCCATGTTATCTCTTCACTGTAAAATTTAATTTTTAGCTGCTTTAAAATCAATAAATGGTCAGTTGAGGGGGCGAAAAAGTGACGTCACATTTTACTATTGTTATATAAAATCTATTGGGAAATCGCTTTGTGACAGCTCATAAAATGTACCTATTTCAATTGACTAGTACTAACCAGTTTTTATTTGTGATCGTTTACGTTTTCGTGAACTAATGCCGTCATCTCTTAGCTGCCTCGGTTATTTTAAATTTTGGTTTGATTTGTAACTATATTTTTCTCTAGACCTCTTTTAACATTCAAGACTTGTTACATTGTTCTCACATTGTCCTAGATTCAACATGAACGATGTAACCTAAATTTGTAAAATATTATTGATTTAAAAGTGTTCATGGAGTTTCTTGCTCGTTTTTCTCCATAGAAACCTACTGTTTGGAACGAACGAACGAACTAGCTTCAACTTTCTGATTGACTGACTCTGACAATTCAAAAGTACCTGTACATGGTTTAATTTAAATAAATGGTTTTGAGTTTGAGTTTGAGTTTTACCAAAGAACCAAGGTCACCGACGTAGCCCGCAGAATTGCCAAACTGGCAGTGGGCAGTGGGCAGGGCACATTGCTCGCAGAACGGATGGCCGATGGGGCCCATCTGTTCTGGAGTGGCGACCGCGACGAAGACGTTGCTTCGGAAGGCCTCCCACTAGGTGGACCGCTGACCTGGTAAAAGTTGCGGGGATCCGCTGGATGCGAGTCGCACGGGACCGGTCAATGTGGCGACACTTGGGGGAGGCCTATGTCCAGCAGTGGACATGATCGTTTATAATAAGACATTCAAAGATGTAATCATGGTTAGCTGTTTCTTCTTAGAGCTAGGTACAGACGTCAGCACATCAAGCCATACCAAACTGTAAAATAATTTCTAATTGAAAATGAACCTTATACCTACCACAGTAATAAAGTTGAAAATCTATCAAAGAAATTTGATGGATTGTTGTAGCTTGATTGCTCTGTACAAAATATATTTTAAGACCTGTGTAGAGGATGGAATCGTTAAAGGTTACTCTCATTTTTCTTTGTAGCATTGGATTTTTGTTAACAAAAACATTTTGGATAAAATTTTAGTTCAATTTTCTTTGTTTTAACGACCTTTTTTCTTATTCTGGGTATCGCGTTATAAAGCAAATGAATAAAAAATATTATGGATATCATTCTAAGTATTCTTATCTATGTTATAATTGAAATGTTTCAGTTTATTTGTTTCAGTCACCTTCGTCCCAATTTGTGAAAGCTTTGTTTCAGACTTCATAATACCTGACAAGGTACCTCCACCTACATGAGGGCTTTTATATTATTCATGCAAATTATAATTATGTAATTTTTTCCGAGAAAATAAAATGTTCTGTCCAAATGAGCCTTTGAAATTGAAAGCGACAGTAATCTCATTTGGTACAGACTGACAGATTTTCACAATTAAATATGAACCTTATTATTTTGTAATAAAGTTGAAAATCTATCAAAGAAATTTGACAGATTGTTGTAGCTGGATGTGCTGGCCTCTGAACATTGTTATATTATAAGAAACCGCCCATTGCTCCGTTGATCTCGTGGTTGCAGACGCGACTGCTGTGCCGTCCTGGGTTTGATTCCGAGGTTGGAAAAAAGTGTATTTGAATTTTCCCATTAGGAATTTATCAGTAGCAGGCCAGTGTTTGGAAGTTGATGATAGAACCCGTGCTTCGGAAAGCACGTTAAGGCGCTACCACGACCAAAAGTGCGATTTTCATCGTTATTCAGGGGCTATTAACTCATTAATTAAGAGAAAGAAACTATATTTTAAAATATATTATTAATGTTCAATATCCTATTATCACATTACACGTTCACACCTAAATCTGCCTGTAAAAAAATAACTGAAATAATTGAAAACAAATACCTATCTTTTGCTGAAGTTGACGTGCTATTAATTTGAGGATTTCACTAATAGATAGGTAACGTAAAAAACTTTATAATTCAAGTTTTATTTTATTTCAAAAGATCTTTTCTTTTTTGATGTGAAACATCTATAGCCGCACGTAAAACCGATTTCTGGCGTGGCGACGCATGCCGTGGCGACGCGTCGCCACGCTATATGATGGTATATTTATACAGTCTATATGCAGTAGTGTGTACGGTGTGGCGACGCGTCGCCATGCGCAATCGACTGTTGAAATAAATTCGTAAATTTTTGTATTTAAAGAAAATAAATGTTTATTCAATAAATAGTCATCGTTATCTGGAAAAAAATCGTAATATTTTATTTTATCATTATGACATATTTAGTTCCTATCACAATCTGTTCTTTTCTGCATATTACTTTTACAAAATAATGTCGATGTTTCCCATCTGCCAGGCGTCCCGTCACGGCTCATTTTTTTTATAACAAGAAGACCCAAAAATTGTACGAATTTCGATTCTGCCGCAAAGAGGAAATATATGGTCAAGGTTATTTTGGTCAGGGAAGCGCCTTAAGCCATTGGTCCTGCGCCTGGTCTCTCCCAGGTCGTGTCGGTCCTATTAGAACCATTTTCGACTTCTACGCGGACAAAGACGCGGGTAAAAGCTAGTAGGTAAATAAAAGTAAGGTGTCTGCAAAGGTTAACTGAATTAATAACAACCAGTCACAGCAGGTTACACCTGCTAAGCACTATTATTGGTCACATTATTTTATCTTTCGAGAAACCGCGGGTGACATACCTACACCAATATCTAATAAATAAAAATGCTTTTGAGTAACTACATGGAAAAAAAATAGCTCACATTTAGGTAACAAATTAACTACTTACCTTGAAAACCACATAAAATAAAATAACATGAAACAAAATCAAATTGATGTCACTCTCTACGCATTCATTTGAGTCCCATAGTTTGTTCACCATAGCTAAAGGGTACACGTCTTATATACAGTACGCAAAGGAGATAAGTATCCATGTCGCCGGAAACAGTTGAAGTTTACTTAGGAACCCATAGGTTTTTATGAATAAAATAAAATACAATTTATAGAGAATAAACAGTTCAATGATTTAATAAAATTTCATTTGAAAGCCCGCATTGGTTTCTAAGAAATCTTCAACTATTCCCGACGACATGGATACTTATCTCCTTTGCGTACTGTACATTAATATCATTCATTATGATCTGCCTAGCCTTTTCCTAACTATGTTGGGGTCGGCTGCCGGTCTAACCAGATGCAGCTGGATACCAGTGTTTTGCATGGAGCGACTGCCTATCTGACCTCCACTACCCAGTTAGACGATTCGCACACTGCCCTGTGGTCACGCGCGCGTGTTTTTAACCTTTAACTGCCGTAGTGACGTCTGACAGACGTTGCTATACACATGCCGTGCGTACTTTTGTTATGTTTTCGGATAGTTGAACCTCGATGGGATCAACATAAAAAAAAGAAAATGTCACGTCTTGAAAATTTAGAAGAAGCTGTTCGTAATTTGATCTGAAAGGAAGACATTCAGATTTTAAGCAGTTTGATGACAGTGATGCAAACCCAAATTTCGTATTGGAACAAGGCGATGATTCGGATTCAGAACAGACAGGAGTTAGAAGCTGTTCATATGCCTGATATGAGCACTGAACGAACAAAAAATTGTTGCTGTGTCTGTGCCAAACCAATGTGCCTTAGTTGCTGCAGTCAGATTTGCAATGATAGCAACTAAGAATTACTTCATTTCATTTTTTGTTTTCGTCTATATTTGTTTTTTTAAAGGTTTTCTTCTAATAAACTAGAATAGGGTTTCATATGAGACAAATTATTCTAAGAAATCTAGGACTTGGTCAGAACAAAGAGTTACTGTTAATATGCAGAAATTGTTACAAAAATGGTCACTTTGACCCTTGTGATTTACTCGAAAGTAGGTTGAAGGCTGCGTATTATGAATAAATCTTATTATTTAGAGTTCTATTTTTCTGAAAATCAATGTTTAGAATGGTTATTACTTTGTATCTGTGATTTATTGTGATATAATTATAGTGCCTACAAAAAATTAAAGTTTTGATCTCAGTCAATGTAACTTACCTAAAATAAAAGTTGGGTTCAATATTTTTATTTGTTTTTCTAACTAACTTAATTCCAAATAACTTTGATAGTCAGGAAACAGCAGAGACAAAGTACTTTTTTAGAAACCTCCCTTGCAATATCAGCGTCTGTCAGACGCCACCACGGTACATATGAACCAAATTCGTCACTACGGTAGTTAAAGGTTAATACAAAGAGATACTTTGAAGCAATGTAAGAACATGCACTCTCGTGCTACGCTGCGTGATGCGGTGCAGTGTGGAAATCGCCTTACTGGGTAACATGATACCCCTTGATAAGACTAGTTGTGAGACTTTCTGGTTTCTGATTACCCATAACGACTGCCAAAGATCTACAAAAGACAGACGGGACCAACAGCTTTACGTGCTTTGCGAGGCACGGAGGGAACTCAGTATGAAATGGTCACCTATCCACAGACCGACCGCGGTAAGCGTATCTTAACCTCGACCGATCGATCTGTACGGTTTTTACTAAGCCATGAGTTCCTCATTACATTAATATCATTAATTAAAACATTTTTGGCTAACAACCTAACAGAACTAAGGACTACGAAAAGTTATCCGGCATTTCCGACTCGAGGGGATTTATAACTTTAAAGCCAAAGGTCAGGTTCAAAGCACTTTATACGTTGAACCTGACAAGTGAAATGAACGTTCGTAGGTACTCCATTATTTTAACGTCACGGTTATAATGGAGGGTTAAGACCTAATCTTCACTATATCCAACTGTAACTTTTATCAGAATGGACAGTTTTTATAGACACATTGGCTTTATATTTTGGGCCGTCATTTTTGTTTATCTCGCTTTTGATAATGGGGCAAACGGAATATGTCAAACTAACTTCCGCCCGCAACTTCGTCCGCGTCAAAGTTGAGCTATATTATAGTCCAAAACCAAAGTATAGTCCAAAGTTGAGCTGTATTGTAGTCAAAAACCGGATAAAATATTCTATGGTTTAAGCTAGAACCATATCTATACGTGTGCAATGCTTCAGCTTATTTCGTTCAGCCGTCAAACTCTGAAAGAGTGTGAGTTTTTCCCGCGAATTCATCCTCGTGAATGTCAGTTAATACAATTAAAATCTAGACTATATCCTTCAAGCTATCTTCATGCTAAATTTCATCAAAATCGGTTCAGTTATTTCATCGTGAAATCGTAGCAGACAGATTCGAGTTACTTTCGCATTTATAATATTAAGTACGGAAGTATTTATATAGTAAATACACAGTTCGTAGATAATGTCATCAGGTTATTATATTTGACAAGTGGATTTTGTGGGCTGAACTGGATTTAACCGGTCACAGGATAGAAGAGCTTAAGTCCTCAAGCTCAGTTCAAACCGATGTTGCTCAGACAAGCATACGACATGGAGGCTTAAAGCAATGTGGAGGTGCCAGTGCAGTGATTGCGGGTACTCACTACAGCTGCACAGAGTGTAGTGAGAAATGAGCTCCGAGGCGGAAACTCGAGCTCCGAGTCGAAGCTACTGAGTCTTCAAAGTTCGAGCTCTGAGGGCTCGTAAGGCTCGTAGGACTCGAGTCGAAACTCGAGCTTTTTTTATATGCCTAATAATATTAAAATTAAATATTTTTGTTTTAATGTGGTAAGTACGTATAAAAAAAAGGAAATAAAAAGATAGAAAAAAGAAAACTTTATTATACATTACTTTATTATTCGATTTTTAACCATGACGATAAGCACATTGATGCCTGGATATTTTTGTTGCTCAGCCTGTTTCTTTTTGTTGTTATTAAATTACCAGACTTACTTTTTTCTATTATTAGAACTAATACGCGGCTTTTTCGACACCATAGAAGATGCTAAAGCATCATTTTCTGTAAGCGAAGTATCAGTAGTATCAAACACGTTGTCTTCCGATATTACATTATCATCTTCATTCATTTTGTAAATCTAACAAACTTTCACCACTAAGAACTACGCTGAAAACGTATTTTAAACCAGGCAAACTGCACACTGATTTTGACACGAATGGCGTATACTAGTAATTATTACAATCATATTAATAGTAATGTGAGCAGTTCTAATAACTAGCCATAACACTGGATCGGCGCGTTTAGTCTCCTCTATAGGAGGAGGTACAAAATTATAATAAAAATATGTTATTGTGTAGTGAAGTTCCAGAGACTCGAAACTTAAGCATGGGTCTTGCGGTGAACAGGAGCAAGACCAAGATTATGGTGGTGGATCGTGCTGGTCACTTGGCTGACACGGTAGACATCGTTCCAGGAGTGTACACAGTAGAGCATTACATTTACTTGGGCGCACAGGTTAACAATGACGGCAGTTGTGTGCCGGAGATAAAAAGACGTATTGGTATGACCAAGGATCCTATGACCCGCCTGAACAAAATATAGAAAAAGAGGGGAATTACTATTAACACCAAGATCCTGTTAGTACGTGCCTTGATATTCCCCATTTTTCTGTATGGCGTGGAGTCGTGGATGATACGGGCTCGAGAGAGGCAGAGGATTGATGCCTTGGAGATGTGGTGCTGGAGGCGTATGTTGAGGATACCTTGGACGGCCAAGCGAACAAATGTGTCGATCCTCTCACAGCTCAAGATAAAAACCCGTCTGTCCACGATATGCCACCAACGAATTCTTTCATATTTTGGCCACATAATGCGAAGGGGTAATGAGAGCCTGGAGAAATTGATCGTAGTTGGGAACACAAATGGCAAGCGAGCCCGAGGCCGATCTCCTACCAGATGGACCGACCAAATAAAAGACTCCAGGTCCCCAAGGTTTAGCTCCGTCGTCAGGGCCACGATGGACAGAAGCCGATGGAAACAAATAGTTCACTCCAAGTGTGGACCACTTGTTGATGACCACGATCCTCAGTCATGAGGGAACGACTAGAGAGAGAGAGAGAGAGTAGTGAAGTTAGTTTGTAAATAAAAATACATTATTTTAATAACATATTTATTAGATTTATTTTGAAGCATAATATTGTGTAGTGAGCCTTTAAAACAGAGCTCGAGTCGCGACTCGAGCCTCGGAACTAGGGTTCGGGACTGAGCTCGAGCCTTCGAAATAAGTCTCAAGGCAGTAGCTCGAGGCTTCGTAGGAGACTCGAGCCTTGAATGAGTCGAAGACTCGGTAGACTCGAGCCTTTTAACAACACTCTGCACTACTGGTTTGTATGTATATGTACTTCTATGAAACGAGTCGCGAGCGCTGTGACTGCACTTGCAGTTTTTAAACAGCAGCGTAGCTCGGAATTTTATCTTTCATGACTTTAATACTACATAAGAAGATCACCAACACGAAAAATGTGAAAGCAAAGATAATAATAATTATATTTTTTACCACACTATTGAATTATTTTTTCACCATCATCTTCATTTCCTTATCAGCCTATTGCCGTGCACTGCTGAACGTAGGGATCGCCAACCAACCCGAACTTGGGTAGCCCGCAGGTTGATCCAGTTTACGCTTGTCCAAATGCGGTCTCTACACTAAAACGTAAAAAAAGCGGCCAAGTGCGAGTCGGACTCGCCCATGAAAGGTTCCGTAGCAGCATACTTGCTGCTACGGAACCTTTTATGGGCGAGTAGCCCAGCGCGACGCGAGTGGCTGAGTAGTTTTTTTTTAATACGTCATAAATCGTAAACCGCAATTTACCTTTCATTCAATCAACTCAAATATAAAAATAAAAAATCTTTTATATTATGTTACTAAATTGCGGTTTACGATTTATGACGTATTAAAAAAAAACTACTCAGTATATCTCGTTCAAACCAATTTCCGGTGGAAGTTTACATGGTAATGTACATCATATATTTTTTTTAGTTTTATCATTCTTTTATTTTAGAAGTTACAGGGGGGGGACACATTTTACCACTTTGGCCCGCGCAAACTATTCAGTTTAGAAAAAAATATGTATTAGAAACCTCAATATCATTTTTGAAGACCTATCCATAGATACCCCACACGTATGGGTTTGATGAAAAAACATTTTTGAGTTTCAGTTCTAATTATGGGGAACCCCCAAAATTTATTGTTGTTTTTTTCTATTTTTGTGTGAAAATCTTATTGCGGTTCACAGACTACATCTACTTACCAAGTTTCAACAGTATAGTTTTTATAGTTTCGGAAAAAAATGCCTGTGACATACGGACGGACAGACAGACAGACAGACATGACGAATTCATAAGGGTTCCGTTTTTTGCCATTTGGCTACGGAACCCTAACAATAAAATAAACTCTAAATACTACATGATTATTAAAACAAAAACAAACAACAAATCCAAGGCCGCAGCTGTGAACCTGGAGGTTCACAGCTGTGTTTACAACCTCTAAAACTAAGAGATGTTGACAGCAATTACAATCCACTTATTCCCATATACAAATTACGATGCTACATAAGTCTTAGTTAATTTTAGTGAACAATGAGAAGATCTCCCGTTCAGATGCGTGTCTCAAGTAATTGCAATTTACTTGAGAGCCAATGTTTGTACAACACGACACTTAAGCTTTACTCATTGACAAAACTTACACGGGAATGTGGCCCTTGTAGTTAAAACGATTAAGGTTGTTTTTGCTTGAGGTTTTCAAGCTTATTATTGTGTGTGTGTGGTTGATTGTAAATGCGTATTGGGACGATAAATTAAAACGTGATCTGCCACGTATAAATAACCAAAATACGCTTCGAGCAATTTATTTCGTTTAACTCTTGCCCTCGGTTTGCTGAGCATTCAGAGCAATGGGATTGGAGAAAAATGTCGGATGCTCAGTTGTCTGTGAACCGGGTATACTGGTTGTTACTTTTAGGGTTGTACTTATCTGGTAAATGAACGGCGATTTAATTAAAAGACTTTTGATGAGCTCTTTGAGTTGGTACCTAATGAGATTTTTTAACGACTTTAAAAATGTACAAATGCCGCCATCAACTGGCTGCCCCCTTTTCCAAGGTATTTTAATGTGTAAGGGGTGTCCAATTGATGCAGTTGTCTGTACGTTTCTTCATATTTAAGGTATCAGAGTAGTATTAGCTCTTACCTCCCTGTAGCAGATAGTTACGACAAGAATAAGTTTACATTTTCTTTCATATGCTTTGCCAAGCATAATAAGAACCTAATCAAAAATAAAAAAACAATATATAAAATAAGCAATCTCAATTTACTAACAAATGATAATAAAAATCTAATATTATAATCCGAATTTTATCCAATACACGATTCACATCACGAAATAAATATAGGTTTCGAAGAATGCGAGCGTATTTAAAAAGTAATCAACTTGGCAATCTTTGTGCTTAATCGAAAATAAAACTATAAGATCAAAAACCTTTTCTGCATACTAATCTCAAACTTTATCAGATAAAAGAAGGTAAAAAAGCTGCTTTTATTTGCAAATATAAAATAAACTATATTCTATTTAAAATTAGGTACTATATAATATTACATTCTATGAATACATGAATAATGTAAGCAGGATTTTGTAAAAACTTGATTGAAAAGAGTATCCGTGAAGATTCGAGCTCGTTCTTTTCCCTAAAGAGAGACCTATCTACTTTTTAGAACGATCAACTAGTTTCAACTTTTCTGACTTTCTGATCCGACTCCTTGACAAATTAAGTGCTTTTAAATGGTTTAAATGAAAAAAATGCTTTGACTATGACCGAGTCTGTTCACAAATAGATGGGGCTCCGCTCTCTGAGTGATGTATACCTTTACTGGATAAGTAACACTAACTATTAAATTATCTTGTTTGTACTAAAGACTGACCTATGGGCGGGGGTACGGGATTCGCTCCCGCATGCACCGCGCCCCCACCAGGCTATGACCCGCCAATAACGTAAGTGGGTCCCGTCGACCTCGGCAGTCTAATTGCCGCCCAATCCTCTAGTGTGGCGCGCGCGAAACACGGCGCGTCGCCTACACGGGCCTGCAATCTGGTTGGGTGGTGGACTGCCCCTAAGTCGACCACCTGCAGGCCGGCAACTCATGGAGGCCGGAGGTCATTAAGCGCCCTCCGCTACTGTAATCACTGGGCAAAGGTCTCCACGCAATGGGTGCCTAAAGATAGTCGGCGTCGCCTAGGCTGGCCCAAGAGGAGGTAGAGAGATGACTTAAACGCGCACCGCGACGGCTGCTTCGAGACGGCGGCGTAAGAAAAGAATACACAAACAACAAAATGTCTAAAACCTTAGTCAAAGTTATATAGAATCGCATTGAAATATCTTCTCCTTCAATATATTTAAACATACCAAACGTATGAGAAAACTTTGCACAGATAATAAATAATTATTAATATTTATTTGCAAACTCTCCGAATACACCACAGTGACCTATTTCACCCTCACAACTCTCGGGGGAGGATACCCATTTTTACGATTCCTCAAACCAATAGCAAACATCAATTTCCTATAATTTCATTCTCATATTATATTTACCAATATATCATAAAATAACATCACTCGTGTTTCTCTCAAAAAGGAGGAGATAGAGAGACGTGTACTCGTAGATCATTATAGACTGTAATCCTAGAGTCATAAGACTTAGAACGTTTTAGCGTGGCTAACATTTTTAAAATAGATTGAGGAATATCGAGCTGGAGGAGCTCAGTAAAACTCGTACAGATCGACCGGTCATGATAGTTAAGCTACGCTTGCCGCGGTCAGTCTGTGGATGGGTGACCATCCATTTCATACCGAGACCCCTCCATGACTTGGAACACACGTAAAACCGTTGATCCCGGCTGTCATTCGTAGATCTTTGACAGTCGTTATAGGTAGTCAGAAGTCAGAAGCTAGAAAATCAGACAACCAGTCTTACAAAGGGGTATCGTGTTACCCAGCAACTAAGTTGTCGAGGTCAAATAAGCAGTCGCTTCATGTAAAATACTGGTATTCAGCTGCATCCGGTTAGACTGAAGCGGATCTTCAAATCTGGGTATCTTCAAGGCACTAGTGAACCAATTCATCCTAGACAAGGATGCGCGGTGGAGCGTGGATGTGGCCTAAGGCACCTTAGGCCACATAATATTAATAATATGTGGGGACATTTCACACATGGCCATCTGACCCCAGACAAAAGGCCAACACAAGCGCTCATCACACAAATATTTACCCTGGGCGGGAATCGAACCCGCAACACGCTTTGCAGCAGTCGATCGCTCAGCCACTGCGTCAACCGTGTCGTCAAATCATATCATCACATCATGGTTTACTAATGTTTGCCATAATTGAAAATGCCATAATTTTATATGCCATAATTTTATTTGCCATAATTTCATTAGAAATAATGCTTCAGTTGCTATAATCGTTAAATTACATAAAATCATTTTCACTAATTTCATTGGTCATAATCGATCAAGTGTCATAATAATGTTAATCCATAAATTTATTTTCTATAATTTTTATTTTCAATAATTTCGTTTTCCATAACATTTATTCACCATTGCCCATACTAGTACAACAATACTAGTTCAGTACGAGCACAACCGCCTGCAATGTTGATGTTATGATCATGATAACAGATACAAATTTTTTAATCACAAGGAAACCTAAAAATAAACCTTCTCTATCCATTTGCATAAAATTTTAAGACCTAATATAATTTAACGTACATTTGTTTTTCCTAATTATATTTTTGCAATAACATTATTTACGTATAACGCATATAACTAATGATTAAGCATAACATTCTAAAGCATAAATTTATTTACGCTTAATGATATTAAAACATATTTTTACCATGCATGCAGTAACCACACAAACATGTAAACAAGCATACACCATGCATGCAGCAAGCAAGCATGCAGAATGCAAGCAAGCATGCAGCATGCAAGCAAGCATGCAGCATGCAAGCAAGCATGCAGTATGCACCATGCAGCAGGCATGGTTTCTGTCACGGCTCCGGCGTTGCGGGGCTCCGGCGGTCCCACGCGAGCTTATCGTCGCAGATGTGTTTTACGCTCACCACCGCGGCTTCGGCTTGCTGGCCGGCTGCGCCGGCCAGCCTCAGCCACGGCGGCGAGCGTTAAAACCACCTGCTCTTCAGCTCGCGGGCCGCCTCGCCCCTCCGCGCCTTCGCGGGCTTAGATTACACTCTAGTTGTAGGGCAGATAAGACTACGTGGAGTCGGTTCAGCAGCGATTCGTTTCTGTTACTAACTTTTGTAGCACAACTTATTGTTTTTTTAAGACAATACTTTAGCGTGACACAATAGATTTGCACATTATGCCTAGTAACATTATGCGAATTTAATTTATGCCAAAACAAATGTCTAAATATTATTTGCTACGCAAATGAGGACATCAGGCGCTCGGCGGCCGCTGCCGCGGCACGCTCGCTACGCTCACTCGCCTTCGCGCGTTGTGTGGTCACAACCTAACCTAATCTACCCGTTTCGATTTTTACTAACTTTTTATTGTCTAAAGATTGTAGATTACTGTAATAAATCATTTGGTTAGTGGTGGGTGGTCTTAATGACATTAATTTTTGTACAAAACAATAAACGTTTCTAAATTATATTAAATGTTGCTTATGTCAAGTAACGATTATAACATATGTTATTATGGCAACTAATTTTATGAAAGTTATGACTAATAAGTTGATATGACAAACGTTATTAGTATAAATGATAATAGTGCAAGTAAATATTATGACGGGGGACGATTATGGAAAACAATAATAGTACAAATGATTTTAAGGAAAACAAGACAATACCTCACATCATCACTTAACAGTAGATGAGATGTGGTTAAACGCAAGCCTATTAGAATATACCTAGTCTTGCCATAAATATTGTCACGAAGAGAAACTATTTTTTTATTGCAAATAATATTTATTGCTTTTACAGTGTGTTTGTTTAATAAGTACATAAATATAAAACAATTTAAAATATAAAAAGCTTATTCGAAGTGGTCTCCATTGGCTGCAATACAGTTGTGGGGGATGCCTACAGTTGGAGGTCAAATGAAAGCTTGAGAACGTTGAAAGGCACCAAGCCGTATTTATTTTCAAACTAATATGACGATATCACTGTGCGACGACTAAGTTACTAGCGACGTTCTTCGGTTCTTGAGGCTTCCACTGACCCCCTGCTCTTCACGTCCTGTAGGGTCCCGCCTTACTTCAGGGGGCTCAGTTCTTGAGCGTTCAGTTCTTCGGATCTTCAGGTAGTTCTTCTTGTTGTAGGCGCCGCAGTAGGGAACGAGTACGCTTGCCCATCGAAACCGACCTGCTTAGGTAGTTTTCTACTATAGCGCAAGTAGTGGTAGGCCTAAGAGACTTTGCATTTTTCCGATACTTCGATGTGATTTCTTCGCACACCGTATGCAACCGGGCCAATACGTAACCAGATGGGTCACGGATGCTTGCTTGCGTGGGTGTCGATGTTCACGCAGTTTTCAGGTAGGTACTCATTGTCCCTAACAGCCTCCCCCCGGCGTAGCGCTGCGAGCCCCTTTCTCTCGGTCCAGGACGATGAGTCTTCTTACAGGCCGCTTGTAGACACCCCCGCGAGTCCGCACGTCCACGTTCCGCACTACCCCGTCCGGCCCCGGCGCCGCGCGCACGACTTGGCCCCGCGGCCACACGTTACGAGGTAATAAGCCGTCGGCTATAATAACGACGTCGCCCGTTCGTATTTGTTCTACGTTCTTCCTGACGTCACCGCGCGGGGTTAACGTTGGTAGGTATTCATTCACCCACCTTGCCCAGAAACGGTCTGCCAACGCTTGCGCAGCCCTCCACGCGCGCTTATCGCCTACGTCACAAGTTCCAGTGACCGGCAGCCCTACTGCCGACCCTAGTAAAAAATGATTCGGTGTTAATGCTTCATCATCGTCCGGGCTCACTGATACGTGAGTTAACGGCCTCGAGTTTATCGTGTACTCTACTTCCGTCATAACGGTGTTCAAAACTTCTTCCCGCGGCGCGCGTTCCTTCAGCACGACCGCGAGGGCGCTCTTCACGCTTCTTATTAATCTCTCCCACGCCCCGCCTTGATTAGGCGCTCCGGGCGCAATGAAACGCCACTCCGCTCCTTTTGTTAGTGCGTAGTCTTTCAACTCATGCGACCACTCTTCATATGCTTTTCGTATTTCGACGTCAGCGCCGCGGAAGTTCGTGCCGTTGTCGGACATTATTGACTTAGGCCATCCGCGGCGTGCGGCCATTCTACGCATAGCCATTATAGCTGAGTCTGTGCTTAACCCGGCTAATAATTCAACGTGCACCGCTCTGGTGACGAGACAGGTGAACAGCAGTCCCCATCGTTTCTCTCTGCGCCTTCCTATGGCCACCATCATGGGCCCGAAACAATCCACTCCGCATCGCGTAAAGGGCCGCGAGTATGCGTCGAGTCGCTCGCTCGGGAGGTCTCCTTTGACTGGCGTCGGCGGCGCAGTTCTATTAAGTTTACACGTGACGCACTCGCTCAGTATCGCGCGTACCGTGGTTCGTAGTCGTAGTACCCAGTAGCGTTGTCGTATGTTGTTCACAACGTGCTCGCGTCCTGCGTGTCCGTTCGCGACTTGCTCGTGACTTATGATTAGGCGCGCGAGCGGGTGCTTGCCGTCTAATATGGGCGGTCTCTTCCTGCAGTCAGGTACGTTCGCGGCGTTAATGCGCCCATTTAAACGTATGATTCGATCGGAATCATATATCGGGTCGAGCTTGATTAGTCGGCTCGATCGTTCCAGGTTCCTTCCCAACGTAAGCCGTTCGACTTCTTGCGGGAAGCTAGCGCGCTGCGCCTCACGAATAAGCGTTAGTTCGGCTTCTTCTATGTGCTTCAGCTCTAAGGTAGTGGCGCGTTTCCTACACTTGTCTACAAATAGGTGCACGTAGGCTACGGCGCGCAACATCCTTCTATATGATGAAAAACGCGTCATGTCGATCGCGCTCTCGTTAGCCGTTACGTGGGCTGACACTTCTGTTTCTTCTTCGTTCTGTTGCTGTATCTCTGTCGGCCAAGCTTCCTCTGGCTCTCTGAGGAACGCGGGGCCGCTAAACCATCGATCGTTCTGCGAGAGACGCGTTCTGTTGCCTCTGGTCGCGTCGTCTGCCACGTTGTGTGCGGTCGGCACCCAGCGCCATCGTTCAGCGGGGGTGAGCTCGGCTATCTCGCTCAGCCGATGTGCAACGTAGGGCGTGTATCTGGCAGAGTCGTTACGTATCCAATGTAACGCGGTCTTTGAGTCGCTCCAGTAGGTTACTTCGGCGGTCCATCTATGTTCTTTTATTATGTCCGCAGCGAGTCGACTGCCTATAAGACACGCTTGTAGTTCCATGCGCGGTATACTCTGCGCTTTCATTGGTGCAACTTTCGCTTTTCCTGCGACCAATACCACTCTTATCTCTCCGTCGCTCGTTCTACAACGCCAGTATGCAGCGGCGGCGTAAGCTTGTTCACTTGCGTCAGTGAATACATGCAGTGATCTCTCCACATACATGTGATCCGCGTAGTGTCGGGGGACGCGCAGGCCCGCCACGCTCGTCAGACCATTTATCCATTGGAGAAACGCGATAGCTTCGTCGGCGGGTAGCTGCTCGTCCCAACCGACCTGTCTTCGCCATAGCTCCTGCAGAGAGATCTTCGCCGTAATCGTATACGGACTGAGTAAACCCAGCGGGTCAAAGATTGACATTACTGCCCCTAACATTTCACGCTTCGTAGGCGTCCTTTGCCCACAGCGTATGTCGCTCGGTACGCGAGGCATATCCGTGTTGAATGCAAACTCGTCGGTCTCTGGCAACCACACCATCCCTAGCGTCTTGCCGTAGGGGTGTGCATTTGCGCCTAACTCTTTCGGGGTTTTCGACTTGTCCTCTTCCCTAATATGGTCGAGCAAGTGCGCGCGATTCGAATTCCACCCGGCGAGCTCGAAGCCGGCTCGCTTATGCACACACTGTACCTCGTTCATTGTTAACGCGGCGCTCTCCTCTGTATCAAAACTATCCACCCAGTCATCCATGTAATGATTCATCGTGATCGGACAGAGGGCGCTCGGGTAGGTATTCTTGCATTCCTCCGCATTCCTGTTTCTAACGCTGTGTGCTAAAAAGGGGGAACTCCGAGCCCCGAATATCATGGAATTCATCTCGTATCTTCGCGGCGGGTTCCTTCGTTCACTGTCACGCCATAAGAAACGCTGCGCTGCTCGATCCTCGGGTCGAATATTAATCCGTAGAAACATTTCACGTATGTCCGCCGTTATTGCGACTGGTTTCTCTCTGAATCTGAATAATATACCGTGAAGCGTTCTGAGCATATCCGGTCCGGCCAACAGCTCGTCGTTGAGACAGCATCCGTTCGTGACTGCCGCGGCGTCGAACACAAGGCGTACCTTCCCTGGTTTATTCGGGTTTGTGACCGCAAAATGCGGTAGGTACCATTCTATAGTTCTGGGATCATTATCTTCGATGGGGGTTGCGTAACCCTTTTCAAATAGATTGTTCATCTGCGTCGTGTATGCTTGACGAAACTCTGAATCTCGATCCATCTTTCGTTCTATAGATCGTAGCCTCCGTACCGCCATATCGTAGCTAGGCGGCAAGCGAGTGTCTTCCGTTCGCCAAGGCAAACCTACTTCATAGCGCCCATTTACGAGTCGCGCTGTTTTATTGAATATTTCCTTCGCGCGCTCGTCTTCCTGCACGGGTTTGCAACCCTTTGCTATTCCTAGGGCGTCGATCGCAAAATGCGCCTTTATTATTTCATCTAGTTCGTCATCGCGGTCGGTTCGCGCGCGATGTTCCGGCGCTCGTACATGGAGCACAGTGGCGCCATCTTCCGGATTTTCTTTGGCCACTATTGTCCGTGGCACCGTACCGTGCACTACCCATCCCAACTGGGTTAGCGAGGCGGCCGGTTCGTTTCTTTTTCCGATCAGGAGTTTACGCGATACTATTAGGTGCCAATTGTCTGCGCCTATGAGTACGCGCGGTCTTGCATTCGCATAGCAGACCTCGTTCTGTGGCAGTCGCTTCAGGTGTTCATAGTTCAAACAGCTTGCTGCGATTGTTTGACTTGTAATGTTGAGACTTTTGACGGTTCGCGCCTTAATTGAATGGGGGCCCGTTCGTAACCCCCGTATCTCTAGATCTACGCTCTCACTGTCAAGTTCCTCCTGCGTAGCCGTCAGGCCGTTCAATCGCAGTGCGCGCTTCGTTCCATGCGCGTTCACGGCTCTAGCGGTTTCCTCGTCGATCAGAGTAATCGTAGAACCTTCATCAAGTAGAGCGTAAGTGTCAACTTCCAATCCGTTCGGTCCCTGGATCGTGACCGGGCACACTTTCAATAATACCGCGCCTGCTGACGTCACTGTGTGAGCCGACGCGTCGATCGCTTTTTCTTGTTGAGCGCTTTCCTTAGCGGTCCGTTCTAAAGTGTGCAACAGCTTATGATGTGGGTGCCGACACTCGTCAATTCCACATTTCTTTGCTTTACAACTGGCTCGCCGATGACGATTGTTCAGACAGCGAAAGCATACGCGTGCTTCCTTAGCCCATTCCCATCGTTCAGGCACAGTCATCGCTTCCAGTTTCTTACATTCTGTTGTGTTATGTTCGAGCCCGCAACAGAGACATACTTTGTTTTCAGTAGCTGTGTACGTAGCGGCATCTCGCCTCCGCTCGCTTTGGCGGCGCGCCGGCGCATTGCTTGCTTTGGCCGATGTCGTGGCCCGCGCTGGTTCTCTATTCGCGTTGCTATTAGTAGAGTAGGCATATCTCACGGCGCGGTCCGCTTCTCCCATGAGAAAGCGAGACAGAGTCACGATCTCAGGTTCACTCGTACTTCCGTATTGATCGGCGAAGTCGCACCATCTCGCTCTGATGTGCGGACTCAGCTTTTCAATTACTTGACGTGCCAACATAAGGTTCTGTAGGTACCCTCTCTCATCTATGCTTGATAGTACACTAACAATGTTCTGTAGCTTGATTGCGAACGCGTTCAGTTCGCTAGCTGACCCTCCGGGGCGCTGTAGCTTTTTTATATCATCCAATGCTTTGTCGATAATAATCTCGGGGCGACCGTAGCATTGTTCAAGGGTCCGCATAATAATTGCTGGATCCGTAGCGGTATATAGTAGGGAGGAGACCGTTTCACGCGCCTCTCCCTTCAAACATATTCTAAGTCGCGCTAGGTTCTCGGCCGCCGAGAATCCATACAATCTCGTCGAGTCCCGTATTGCTGATCTGAATAGCAGCCATTCGTTCGGTACGCCGCTGAAGTAGGGTAGTTCTTGTGCTTGCCTGGGCGGCGGGCGACGCTGAGCCATTCGTTCTATGGCTTCAGCTAGTCTGTCTATTCCTCTATCCTTTGATCGCGTCGGGGTGGGCGACCTAGCTCGTCGTGGAGTTTCTATAGTAACTCCTTTCGGTACCTCCTGCGGCGCATATTGGTAGAAAGAGTGTTGCGACGGCCGTCTTGCTAGCCCCCTCGCTGGCCCGCGGTCGGTACGCTCCCCCCGTGGTTCGCACAGGGCCGATGCGCGGACAGCCGATGACATATCTTGATCTGTTGTCGTCGGGGGTAGCTCGCCTTCCTTATGCCGGGCGTTCTTTAGCCAATCAGTAACTCGATGTTCCACTTCTGAGGCTTCGCGAGCACTGACACTTCCGTGGCCAGTCTCTTCCTGAATAGTGGCTATGTCCAATGCTAGTCGCTTCTTCACCAAGTCTGCTTCGATCTGCAGTTCCCTCCTTTGAATCTCGGCTAGACGTTCCTGGGCATCGAGCTCGGCTTGCTTGATTCGGGCTATAACGCTGGCGGCCGATCTATGCGATCGTTCGGACGCCGCTTTTGATCTTCTTTCTTCCCTATTTTGTTCAACATTAGACGTGGTTGCGGCGGTGTTTGCGGCGGCTGGTAACGCCACCTTTGTTCTATCTGTATCCATCGTTGTCTGTGCGGGTAATGTGGGCGCGCGGGCGTTCGGGTCGGGGCGCGCGCGCGGCTTTGTTCCGGCGGGTACGGACGTGGATGCGGACGCGGACGCGGACGGTTGTGCGGACGGAGACGCGGGGGGTTCTTCATGAATCTTCGCTGTCTTCGTGTCGGTGGCTGCTTGGCTTCTAGTCAGCGTCATCTTCGACTTTTGACGTCCCTAACAGCCCTAACGGTCCTAACAGTCCTTTTGGAGGGCCCGTGACCGGGATACGCTCCGCCAGGGATGGATGTGTGCAGGATCGGACAGGTTACAGGCCTACCCAGCAGAGGGCAGTGTGTCCTACGGGGCGCTCGGGAACCGGTGGGAATGTCCGGCTCCTTCGGCAGTGCCTACAGACCGGCCCCCGTACCACACACGACCTTACCGGCGTAGCGTGCAGCTTCGGTTCGCGCCTTGAAAAAGGCACTCTTCGTGAACCGGAGGTATTGCACGAAGATACCTCACCGCCTTGATCGGCGTTAACTCCGACCCCTACCGTTTGACACCGTTAGGTGGTAGGGATAAGGAGCCGCGGTCCACCCGCTTAAAGAAACAGGATAGAAATGTGTGTACGACACTTTTCTCTTGAACACAGTTCTTGCGCGCCTGTCTTCAGCACCTGACTTGCGTCTTGAGCGGCTGACTTGCGTCTTGAGCGGCTGACTTGCGTCTTGAGCGGCTGACTTGCGTCTTGAACGGCTGACTTGCGTCTTGAGCGGCTGACTTGCGTCTTGAGCGGCTGACTTGTTTCTTGATCCGGCTCGAAGGACCATCCAACTGTGGGGGATGCCTACAGTTGGAGGTCAAATGAAAGCTTGAGAACGTTGAAAGGCACCAAGCCGTATTTATTTTCAAACTAATATGACGATATCACTGTGCGACGACTAAGTTACTAGCGACGTTCTTCGGTTCTTGAGGCTTCCACTGACCCCCTGCTCTTCACGTCCTGTAGGGTCCCGCCTTACTTCAGGGGGCTCAGTTCTTGAGCGTTCAGTTCTTCGGATCTTCAGGTAGTTCTTCTTGTTGTAGGCGCCGCAGTAGGGAACGAGTACGCTTGCCCATCGAAACCGACCTGCTTAGGTAGTTTTCTACTATAGCGCAAGTAGTGGTAGGCCTAAGAGACTTTGCATTTTTCCGATACTTCGATGTGATTTCTTCGCACACCGTATGCAACCGGGCCAATACGTAACCAGATGGGTCACGGATGCTTGCTTGCGTGGGTGTCGATGTTCACGCAGTTTTCAGGTAGGTACTCATTGTCCCTAACAACAGTCCTTTAAACGTTGAGGTCAGTTATCAATAGAAGCACATACTCTTTCCATAGGAAAATTCTTCACTGCCAATCGTATGGATTGTTTTAGGGATTCCAAATTATCATGGCATTTAGAGCAAGCCGTACTCTCGAAAACTGACCATAAATCATAATCCAGCGAATTAAGATCGGGACTAGACGACGGCCAGTATCTTCAGCTCTGATGAAGTCCGAAACGTTCACTTCCAACCAAGACTGCGTGGACCGAGCTTTATAACCCGGCGCCGAGTCTTGTTGGAAGGACCATACTTGGTTATTGAACATGGTGTTGTTAAGGGGCTTAGCTACCTTCTCAAGAATGGTATCTTGATACACTTGTGCTGATGTTTTGATACCATTTTCACAAAAATATGGCTTAGTCACTCCTTCATAGCTAACACCCCACCAAACCATCACTGAAGTCGGATAATGCCCACGTTGCACTCTGTTGACTAATTGGGAAGCTTCTTTAGAGCTTTGAGCATAAATACGGTCATTTTGTTTGTTAAAATGTTGCTCAATTGTAAAGATTTTCTCATCCGTAAACAAAATTTTTCTGTGACCTCCCTTTGCGTACCACTTGAGTAGTTGTTTAGATTTTACCACCCTATTCTTTTTTAAATTATCAGTTAAAAAATGATCAGTCACCTCTTATAGGCTGCAAGTCCTAAGTCATCTTTTAAAATACGCGACATGGTTCTGGGTGCTATCTTAATCTCCCGAGATAAAATCTTTTGCTTTCGGACAGGATTTCTTCGAATTCTTTCCCTTACTGCTTTGACCATCTTTTTCGTACGAACACTACGTGGACGACCAGATCTTTTTCTGTCACAAACAGAGGAGGTCTCATTGTACCTATTAATAGCCCGGTACGCAAACATTTGACTAATACCAAGCGTATGGAGAGTTTTAAAAATTGCATTTGGCTCCATACCAACTTTGTGTAATGCAATCACAGCGATTCGGTTCTCTTTCTCACCCCACTCCATTTTAATATCGCAAAATATTGTACAATGTATTGGCTCCAAAATTAGAAAACTCAATGAACAATCGTATAAAAATGATAGATTCCAAATTCAAATGTAAAATCTTTCTTATTTTTAATTGTAACAGTATTTATGGCCAGACTAAGTATATAAAAAAGATAATGTTGAGATATGTATTTAATAAGGTATGCGTACTTTCTAAGATTCAATATTGTGCCCTTTTTCAGGTACTAGGAATAAAAGGAACCTAACTCACTTTTGCTCGTGGGGTGTTGTCGAAAGCGACTACGGGAAAATCCGGATGTCTGGGCAGAAGCGGCTTCCGTGTACTTAACAACTTCACTGCGATCCCCAAGACGCCTGCCAAGCGTGGGGATTATGGCAACCCCCCCATATATTTTACAGTATATTGTTAAAACGTTACTTTTATTCATCTGTCTTTGCTGCCAGACTCTTTCCAAGGGCCATGACTTTAGCTGAACACCAAAAGTCGGAACTTTGAAGCGTGTGGTTGAAGGAATGCGATCTTGTCGACTCTGGAATCTTGGACCAATCTTCGTCATATCAGCCTTTTGCCGTCCGCTACTGAACGTAGGCCTTCGCCAGAGATCGACAACCAACCCGGTCTTAGGCAGCACGTATCCATCCGCTGCCAGCTACATTCTTCAAATCGTCGGTCCATCGTGCCGCAGGCCGTCCAACACTATGCTTAGACCAATAGTAAACTTACTACTTAATTACTTACTTGCCATTTGTATTGAAGTAAGATGTAATAGAGGGCCAGATTACTGCCAATAACTGGGCACAAATCCAGTCTCCAAACTACTGCGAAGAAATTCCACATGGCTGTTTTTATATATCACTAGCTGACCCGACAGATGTTGTCCTGCACCTATCTATCTACCCTACCAAACTACCTACCTACTACCCTACCTACCTACCTACCAACCAACCCTACCCTACCCTATCTACCTACCCTACCCTACCAACCTGCCTACACTGCCTACCTACCTCCTGACAATAACCAACACAATAAAAAACTATATATTATTTGGTCTAGCCCTTCGTAAGTTATGCGCTTACATACATTTCGGCTATTGATTTTTATATATATAAATAGATTGAAAGAAAACATAGTAAGAAAATTTGGACTTGAAACTGACGACCTGCCCCGTCTTTGTACAGTTATAGTTTTACAAATTACCTTAAAACAATATCAAACGTTACTTAGAAACCTTCCTCTTGTTCTCTCTATCTATTGGTGACAATGAAACAGCAATAAAATCCGAAGCGTAGTTTGAAAGACCTAAGCGTACAGAAGGACAGACGGCGGTAAGCGACTTTATTTTATACTATGTAGAGATATAAGACTGAATTTACCAATTCGCCTTGAGCAACTTTGAGCGTGGTAATCAATACTATGAGTATTTTCCTTTTCAACCGACTTCAAAAAGAAGGAGGTTCTCAATTCGACCGTAAGTTTCTTTTTTGTATATTTGTTACGCGATTTCTCCGGCAAATGTAAGTCGATGTTGGAAATTCTTTTTTAAGGGATAGAGTATACCTTAGGTTCCCATATAAATGTTATCGAAATTGATTCAGTCTCTTTTAGAAAAATCAACAAATAGGTACCCAAAAAAATTGCATAGACGACGTTTTGGTTTCTTCAATCTTTGGAGTAATTACTTTCAATCTCTGTTTTAACTGTGTTGCCATTTCTTTATGGGTTTGAATGAGACGAAGGTACTGAAAAGCGGGAAATAAAAAGCTTTTTTTACAAAAAAGACAACCACCTTCAAAAACTGAAAAATAACTATAGCACAGAATACACGTGACTTTTTTCTAGTTTCGAAAGTTGGTGGCAATACAAAACAACAAACAGAAAAAACCTACCGACTTCCGAAACTAAAGTTATTTTTCAGTTTTTGAGGGCGGTTGTCTTTTTTGTAAAAAAGCTTTTTCAGTATGAGAAGAGGCTGCAGTGAGATATTAATAGGCTGGTATATTTTTATAGCTATAGCGGATTGGCCCATGAAATGGTAAGTGGTTACCGTCACCAAGCCCGCCACACTATTCCCAAACCATTGCAAGCGCCGAGGCATGAAGCCCGACGAGTCCTGGAGGAACCTTACAACTGTCTTGGATCCCGCAACGAAATTAATCGAAAAAGAACAGCGGAGGAGTAATAAACACAAAAATACAAATAATGGTTACCGCCGCCAATTGATATTTGCATTTTAATGGACAACTAAGTAATAATTCACCGTGCCTGAGCATTTGAACCCAGACGTGGGGTCTCCCTCGTCTCCCACTTATAACCACTGCACTAACGAAGCTATCGAAACAGCAAGCAAAACCGTTCAATATTAAAATAATAATAAAGTTGATTTAGCCAATAAATACACATTGAGACAGTGATTTTTAGATGTAGACATTTATACAAACAAAATACATGTTGCAAATCTAAATCTGTACATTAATAATTATCACTATACCTCTTAAACTATGTTGTACCTGTATCTTAAAAGGTAGTGCTGGCCGAGGTAAAACAATAAAAAATAAAGTTTAAAAACTAAAACCAGACCACAACAAAAAGTGATAAAAAAAGTACGAAACAAGAAAATATTTCACACAGAAATCAAGACATAGGTACAAAATGGTCAAGGTAAGCCGTGGTTGCATGCCTGTATCCCATATGAGTGCGATGAACATGAATATAATAACATGCAACCACGGCTTACCTTGACCATTTTGTACCTATGTCTTGATTTCTGTGTGAAATATTTTCTTGTTTCGTACTTTTTTATCACTTTTTGTTGAGGTCGGGTTTTAGTTTTTAAACTTTATTTTTTTATTTAAACCATTTTGGAGTCACAGCTAAGTATTATATATTTAATAGGTACTAGTGAACCCCTTTCCAATGATACTAAACACGGTATGCGTATCTTAATTTATTTGGTAATCTTTCCTTTTCTTACAATCATTTGTGATAAGTCACCACTAAATATTATATATTTGAAAGGTACTAGTGAACCCCTTTCCAATGATACCAAACACGGTATGCTTGTCTTCATTTTTTTTTTATCTTGGTTTTTTGTCCGCCAGAGGGCGCCACATTGGATTCGGTGACACGTCATATAGCCTATAACCAGCGGACGATCAAGACGCTTCTAACGATACCTCATTTGTTCAGTTCTGATAAGTAGTTTAGGAGCTATGAGCGAACAGATGAACAACTTTGCCGTAGTCGGGTAAAAAGAAAAACAACAAAAACTCAACAAGAGAAACTGTGTCAAAAAATTAAATTAAATTTAATTTAATAGCAAAAGTAGGAGAAACATATAAAAATAAAACAGAAAAATGTCATTCTCTATGTTTAGTATTGTGTGTATGTGTGAGTGAATGTGATAAAATTACTTATGCATTTTTTATCTTAGACATCTTTCATCATCGATCATCGTAATGATCAATGATCGTGTATTCTCTGCCTTTTCTATGCCATGGGAGGATACTATTGCCTATGTTGGTATTATTATTATAACTTTCATATTATGCGGCGCGTTTCATGGGGGCAGACACGGATATCGTCTGCCCCCATGCAGGCTCACGTCGGATATCTATGGGGGCAGACGAGACAGCAGCCCATGTGTATCTAAACAGCCCTGAGATCGCTTCATATATAGCAAAGTACTTCGGAAACCCAGATAACGTACGGGAGTTCGCCAGTAACGTCAAGGCGCTGCTGGCCTTTCTTGGGGAGCTGGGGTGGATCGAATGATATACTTTCCACCCGTACGCAAAATACGCGCTGAGACGTGCGATTGCGTACATCTGTATATTTTACTAATACAAAATTTTACATTTTGCTACTACAAGCTCGTTTAAAGAATTTTTCAAATCGTGATTATCAAACTATCATAGTTGAAACCAGCAATGTTTCTAGCCCATTAGTCGGGAATAAAACCGTCGAACGTGTAACCTAACCAATATAAAAAAACAATATTAATATTGTTTTTTTTTTTTTTTTTACTAGAAAACCCTATTGTAATGTACCGAGTGGTTTGAATATTTGATATAACTCCAATTGTTACTTACCTTAAACCGATTTTAATTATTTCGACTGAAGTCCGCAGTCAAGTTCACTCGCTTCGGTAGGTATTTAATAATTTATTCAAAATGTACATTCAAAGGTATGGTCTGTCTGTCATGTGTTTGTTGTTTTAATTTTCGTATATTATGCGATAAGGTGAAGCGAGTTTATATCGATTTGGCATTGGCAATGACATTCTGTGAGCATTAGAGAGAAGTAGAAAACTATCATAAATTGCCAACTAACAAAAACTATAGAACAAAGTTATAAAAGTAAAACTGCAAAGTAAGGCGACGCGCAAAACTAAATGTCGTAGGTAAAAGAAAACTTTATGTTCTACGAGCGTAGCGGCGTAGCACTTTTGTAGCATTGTCTACGAGCCTACAGCGTCGAACAGCCAGTGTACTCGCGTCGGCGTTGCAAGAAGCACGCCGCGTCGCGCTCTCCGAACAAATATTTAACACGAAAGTAAACAAATAAAATGTGATTTTAAACTTTATTATAACATGATAGTAAGTGAACTACCAACTATTGAAGATACATCATACAACCAAAGGTAAAGTTAGTTAAGTTTTCGCAAATTTGCGATCTTTGATAATTAATTGTATGAAATTAAATTTCAAAGTTGTCAAACGTGAATTGTTTGAGGGTCAACCAGTGACAGGTGTGATGTTTAGAAGCTATTTTCGAAAAGCAAAATCAATAAAGATAATTACACAATCAACGTTGTATTGTCTCGGAACTTAATTATCAGAAATTGTACAAACTTTTATGATGAAAAAGAAATGTTAAGGTTGGAAATATAAAAGTATTGTGACAAAGCAATACCACATAAACGTATCAAAAGGTAATATTGAAAAAAAAGAGAGGAACAAGACTCATTTTAAATATCGTTAAATTGTTATTATCAAGAAATCTATTGCTTCATGTTTCATCTAAACTGAAAATTAATTAACGAAAGTTTTTATTACAACATAATGGCGACATATGTTAACCAAATTCCCTATGGGTTTTGTGTGCACATTTCCTCTAATGAAAAAAAACATCTTTGCTACTCGTATTTTCAAGGCCTTTTTTTCTGTTCTGACTAAATTACTTCGCAAATCATTGCAAATAAATTCGGTTACATTTTTGAATTTCATCATATTATTTTTCGTAACTTGAATGTTCAACGGAGTCTCAATCTGTCAAGAATGTCTCTAAATGACGTAATTTTTCTGACAATGAATGTTGCTGTGAGAAGAGGTTACTCCTAGATTTTGGATGTTTTAGTTACGGAAATTAGCCTTCTTGTCAATAGTGTGTACTGATAGATGGTCAAACAGGTCTTCAGTATAGTTTATGAAAAGGATATGAAGCAAATAAGTCGTTATAATTAATTTAACTGTTTAAATGTTTATCGACATCGCTTTTTCCAACTCACAATTTAATCAATCGGAAGGATTTGAGAAGTTTCTATGTAGACCACTTCTATGTAGAACAGACCTGTATCTTACCGCAAAGTGGACTCTTCATTTAAAGTCTGTTAACACAATTATTATTTTTCAATAATAGTTGTGTACTTATCGACCGATGAACAAAGGACCTTTTAAGCATTCCTATAATATTTCTGCCTCATCCATCATAAATTACAACACAAAATGCTTCGGCATTTTTAATAATTTTAATGTTCTTATTCTTGCACAAAAATAAGGCTTTCACTTCGTAAAAATCTTAAAACCTCGTCTACTACATTATTTTATTTGAAACATTATAATTGTTATAAATTATTAACTTTGAAATGTTGGAAGAAAACATCGCAGTTCCTCTGGGGCCATTCATTCTTTCTTCTGAATTTTATTATTTAATTATTTAACGTTGGTATGAATTTTATTGCTGCTTAAGATTATTTTTATTACAAATTGTGTCATTAATTATTCTCATAATTATGCCTACCGTTCTTGAGATTTGAAAATATTATTTTATTGCTGAGAAAATAATGTAAAGTATACATTATTTCTTGCTAAGATCGGTTTGTTTACGAGGCAGTCTCATCGCGAACTCTGATTAATTATTTTGAGCCAGTTTAATCAACATTATTATCATTGTTTACAATCATAAACAATTTGATACAAACAGTACGGTATTTAATGTTAACAAAGGAGGCTTCGTCTTGTATTTGCAAATTAACTTATAAATTATTACAAACGCCAACTTACAAAGCAATTATTTATCTTATTTTGAACCACCATCTCCTCTCTGAAAGTAGTAGTAGTGAAGTATTAGTCTTTTACATAGAACAACTGCCTATCTGGCCTTCGTAATTAAGTTACTGGATAAACGATACTCCTTGGTAAAGCGGGTCGTAAGCCGAAACTGGCTGGATGCTTTCTCAAGCCATGGAGAGATCTTGGTATGAAATGGATTATCATCCATTCATGGACCTATGGCTGTTACTTAGCCATAAACTTTACGCCCATGGTCCTATGACTATAAGTAATAGTCTCATGGCTAAGTAGCCATGAATCCCCCATCCACAGATCCGTGACTTTTACGTGCCGCCATGAGCTTTCCCCTCCCGTGGAACTTTGGCTGTTAGTTAGCCCTGGTGGCTAACTCGCCCCCGTCTACTACGTCCCCCATCCACGAACCTGTGGCTGTTGCTTAGCCTTTTACATAAACTCATGTGCATACCTTACATGAACTCTTTTCATCGGTCGTTAAAATACGCAAACTCACTTACTTATGTGAGAGAATATTATGAATATTTTGCGGTATGAAATGCTATTTTTATACATACGCGTTCACATAGAGCGCAAATTTTAATATATTTTTAATGAGTGAGTAACAAAAGCCAATTAATAAAACTGAATTCATTCAAAACTACACAAATATGGAAATTAATTCTAAATTCAAATATTTTGGGTCAAAATCCAAAATTAAATATTCTACCCGAGATACCTTCATTTGTCCCAAATTATCTTGAGCACACCTCATTTGCGAATTATTTTGAGGTAAAAGAAACAGTCGCAATGGTCGCCTTTATTTGAAGAAAAGGTACCTCTGAAACTTCAGTTACAGTCGTTTCATCTATGTTATCTTGTAATGGGAGAAGTTTACAGTCATAAAGCGAAGACAACCAGTGTTTTTGGTTTTCCAAAGAAAATAAATTATAGGTACTTAGTAGTCGATCTTCTTTTGAAATTAAGTATTTTTATGTTTAGAATCGGTACAGTTTGTTTGTTTGTAAAAGGTAATCTCTGGAATTACAGCTGGTCCAATTATAATATATATTTTACTGATAGAAAGCTACACTAGTGCTGAGTGTCATAGACATGTTATAATTATGTTTTAGTATCTGATGCCCACAACTTCGTCAGTGTAAATTTCGGTAATCTCATTTTTAATTGGTAATCCTATTTTTCTAAAATTACCTATTTTACTCCTGATGACGTTAGCTAGCCAGTGAAACGCTCGTCAAAATTGGACCAGCTATTCCGGAGGTTAACCGGAACTAACAGACAGACAGTGTAAACATTAAAATGCATTCAGTAAAAAGCATTACAAACGGACACTTCAATTTTATTTATTTGTAGATGGTACCTAATATTGACTTCTATGCGACTGAAGTCGCGGGCAGATGGTAGTGAAGAATAATCTTCTTTTCATGATGCAATATCAGCAGTTAGTTTTAGTCAGTCAGACACCGATTTGTCTTTACATTTCAAATGTCCCAAGGAGAAAATGCCCAGGTTTCTATCATTAATTCTATTGCAGTACCAATCCTCTTGATGTTCAACTAAATGTAGAACATTTTCGTTGTCAAATGAAATAAAATTACCGCCGCCATTTTGGTTGTGTAACGTCACGTGCTATGATACTCTACGGAACCATACGAATGTAATGACGCGTCATTTGAGCAAATAGGCGGAAGCGTTTAGGTTTATCGAATGTAACATACGTTTTAAACACAAGTAGGTATACTACATTTACAATAGCATTAGACAGAAGTTGAAATAAGTTATATTTAATGCACACTGTAACAAAAGTAGATACAATACATGTTACAGTTACGATAGATGCCAAATTTATTATTATGTATTTTTACAGCAGATGTCGCACATAATTATAACCTGTTTAATCATTTATCTTATTAAATTAAGTGACTTTCATTCAGTTGTATTAGTTCATTCTAATTAAAAATTACAGTGTCAATGCTAAATAATGCCGGAATCATTATTCGTTTCACTATACTTCTACAAAATTTAAAATGTTTCGTAATATTTAAAAGACTTTTGTTTTGTTTATATTATTATACGTTCATATTTAGTAGGTACTATCTAAGATCTATTTATATAAGATATGTTAAAACTATTTTAATTAAAATTGTTTTAACTTATCTTTGAAATAAAATGCTTTGCCTTCCTGCTTCTACGAACGAGCCTCTTTTATCTAATGCTATTGTAAATGGATACTTGGAGGAAAGCCCACAAGACAACTGAGAACTAGGGGATTTTAGAGACTTTTATAAGACCAGTTAAGAATTTAAAAATAACGTATTGCATGCTCGAGCATGCAATACGTTATTTTCACCGAACACCTTAGGCCGCATTATCACCGAAGATCAGGTGAGAATATTACAATAAATTATTGTTAATTCTTCAGGGTTCACAAAATTCACAAAAGGTTCACAACATTTAAAAGGTGTAAAGACATGGACATTTTGTGGAATGCAATAAATGATATAATTTCTTAACGAATTTCTCAACTATCTATCTATATATATATAATTCTTTGTCCTGAATGACTGATTGACGGATCAACGCACAGCCTAAACCACTGATCGTAGAGACCTGAAACTTGGAGGGTGTGTTCTTTGTATGACGTAGGCATCCGATAAGAAGGGATTTTCCGAAATTCTACCCCTAAGGGGGTGAAAAACGGGGGCAAAGTTTGTATGGGACAACGTGATTCATGTCCAATCTACTTCAAATTTTGCATAAACATTCTTTATCAGAATTTACGACGTGTATCGAATTTTATTGAATCTCATCGCCTGACGGGGCTAAAAATAGGTAGAAAGTTATTTTAGGTGTGATTTGCATCAAGTTGATATCAATACTCCTTAGTGCTTTTGATTTTTTAAACTACTTTTTATTATAACACATGTCATGTTTGAAAACTCATCTCAAAATAAATATTATTACAATAATACTGCAGAAGAATTACATGTATTTTTTAATACATTAAATTAAAGGATTATAAAATGATTTTGTTAAAATAGTAGCAGGCGCTGCCTGTGGTGGCGCGAGGAACTAGGGCTGACGAGGTAAGTGCATCGTTGAAACGATCAATTCTATGGTCACGAGTTTATAAATCGCGCTTGACCATCAATATGCGCGCTCAGTTTGGCGGCAATTCACGTGTTCAAGAATTCTCCGATATTCATTTAAAAGTTGGGGAAGACTCTCTACCAGTAGAGAGAGGGCAGATGGTTTTTTTCAGCATGCATCGCGAAAGAGTCAGCATTTTTTAGTACCATTAACCGTGTGCACGACATACTTTCCTATTGGCATAAAAGACAAATCTCCATGCAAAGTTTCGTGCTTCTAGACCAAGCTGTACACTGACCGTTAGTGAAATTTATAATTGCTATTGAGTACTCAAGTAGTAATTGTTTACGACTTCCACGCGAACGAAGTCGCGGGCAAAAGCTAGTATTACAATAAATTATTGTTAATTCTTCAGGGTTCCCAAAATTCACAAAAGGTTCACAACATTTAAAAGGTGTAAAGACATGGACATTTTGTGGAATGCAATAAATGATATAATTTCTCATAAACGTATGATTTTTTTTCTAGAAAAGGTAAAATGTCCGACAGTTATCCTTTAGTCATTACCAAATGCAAGATCACAGTTTGATTTAAACTAAAAAAAATGTAGCAACATTACACATGAATACTCAGCTATCCGACTCTCCAGTTGAATCATTTTGTGACTTGATATCAAAGATTTACACCGAAGTTCATCTGGCCAAAATATATCAAATATTAATCCCGGATTTATTATTCAACGAAAGGTTTGAGCTTATGACCTTTTGCAGACATCAATAACGCTATATTACTTATAATCCAAACTATACTACCACGGAATATAACCTGAACTTTACATATGAAAACGTCAAAGGCTCGAACAGGGAATGTGAAAGTGCTGAAAGTCGCATTGTTATCAAACTCATGCAAAGCTTTGGCGCTCTTTCAGCAAAAACGTATCAAACGAGGCAAAAAGAATATTCAGAAAAAAAGCGGATTTATGCTTACTCTTACTGTGACCAGGGGCTTTATTTGCGTGTGACGTTATACATTTTTGGACGTGCAAAGCGTCCATATTTGTTTAGGTGAGTTTTTAACTCATTTTTAGGGTTCCGTACCTCAAAAGGAAAACACGGAACCCTTATAGGATCACTTTGTTGTCCGTCTGTCTGTCAAGACTCTTTATCGCGGTAACGCGTGGAGGTATCGAGTTGAAATTAAAACCATATAACTTTAGCACAGAACACACCACGACTTTAGTTTCGGAAGTCGGTGGCTTTCTTTCGTTCGTTGTTTTGTATTGCCTCCGATTTCCGAAAATAAAGTCATGTGTGTTCTGTGCTAAAGTTATTTTCGACTTTAAGTTTTTGAAGGCGGTTGTCTTTTTTTGTTAAAAAGGCTTTGCACTTTTTAGTTTTTGAAGGCGGTTGTCTTTTTTGTAAAAAAGCTTTTTTTTATGGCAAGGTTCAGCTAATATTACCTAAATATTAATCGGGTTAAGTAAATCAAATACTTTCCACGTTCAACTTCTTGTTATTTATTTAAAGTATAGAGCAATTTTATTATACAACTCCTTTTACAAGATAATGTTTTTGTCCCAGGTAGCCTGCCAGCTATTTGCCAACCGGGCACAAATCTAGACTTAGGGTGGGCACAGACAAAATCCATATGGCGAATCCCACTGTCATAATTATCAACAGTCGCGCTTGCGATTAGAATTAGACCAAGTAGATTCACTTGCGGAATTTCCGTGCGTTTAAGCGATTTTGCCATACCTGTTTTGACGGGCCTGTTGGTCTAGTGGTCACTGACCCTGACTGCTAAGCCGGAGGTCGTGGGTTCGATTCCCACCCAGGACAAACTTTGTGTGATGAGCATGATTGTTTGTTCTGTGTCTGGGTGTTTATCTATAATATGTATGTATTTATAAATTATATAAGTATGTATATCAGTTGTCTGGTTACCATAACACAAGCTCTGCTTAGCTTGGGACCAGATGACCGTGTGTGAGTTGTCCCAAGATATTTATTATTTATTTATTTATTATTATTATTGTTTTAGGACCGATTAAACAATGTTCATTTTAATCCGTGGTGCTTGACAACTGGGCATCCCGCAGTAATTGTAAACGTCTGTTTATGCTTGTGTCTCCTGCTTGATTTGGAAGGAAGTTGAATATTATAAGTTTTATAGACGCTTGCTAAGCGTGGGGACCCCCCCCCCTCCTTATGGGGGAGGCCTTTGTTCAACAGTGGACGTCTTCAGGCTGATGATGATGATGATTAGTTATTTGTTATACAAGAGTGCAAAGTTGCTTTTTAACCGCGTGTTCAATTTTGATGACCGAGCAAGCGAAGGATTCTAAAATTGAATCACGAGCGCAGCGAGTGATTCAAAATTAGAATCTTGAGCGTTAGCGAGGGAATCAAAAGAGCACGAGGTGAAAAATCTTTGCACTCGAGTGCAACACGTAACTTTTCATTCCACCTCAGCGAGGAAATGACTAAATGCAAAAAAAAAACGTTTACAAAGTCTGAGTTTTTAACAAAATTAAATTAAAAAAAAGTTGTATGATATATTCGGCACCATAGAGGTAGCAGTAAATAGGTTTAATGTTTTTTTTTAATTCACAAACTTAGTGCACACGATGTTCTAAATTCAATTTACTTTATCCTCTAGAGAATAAAAACGGCTTTTCCACTCAGATATTGAAGATAAATTTACTTTATCCTCTAGAGAATAAAAACGGCTTTTCCACTCAGATATTGAAGATTAAAAATACTCTTTCCGAGATGGTGGGATGAAAAATATATTTCGTTACAGGATTCAAGATAGTTGTGTCTGTGTTGTGTTGAATGTTGAATGTTTCTTCGGAACTCGTCGGGCTTCATTGCCTGAACGTTTTTCTATTGGTCGTGCCTGTTGATTCTGACTTTCAGAAGATGCAGTTTGCGAATATTGTCACGGGCTTATCCCAAAACATATCATATTGCAGGATTGTGATGACCTAGTATTTTATACTTTATTCCGTTTCACTTAGGTTCACGTAAACGAAACTGGGGGCACAGCTAGAAAGGCTATGTAAAGTTTGATCGTTTTGAAAGTGGAAACAGTTATAAATGTTCAATGTTGTTTAAGCCTACACTGCAGTGTGACTCAACCATAATATTATTTTTAATCCCACTTAAACTCCAGTTAGCCAACTCCCAACGGGCCTTTTTTTAAGGGAAATAACGAAAATACACACAGTCCGGTTACCAAATAAAAGTTTCGGGCCTCTACAGGTAAAACCAAAACACCGAAGTAAGCAAACACTTTGCCAAAGCTTTGCTAAGAATAACTTTCGTAGTTTTAGTTCCAATTGATTTATGGTAAAGTCAAGTGGGAGTCGGGAATGTGGAGTAATCCTAAGGGAATTTGGGAAGGAACTACTGATACACTCCCGACTTTTAAATTGAGTCAACCTGAATGTTTTTTATCAATACTTTAATAATGTAAATGCGGAAGTGAGTTCAAAGGCGTCAGTAAAACACGCTAAACTTAAGGCTCTTCCCTGACCAAATAACCTTGACCATACATTTCCTCTTTGCCGCAGAATCGTAATTCGGACAATTTTTGTTTTTTTTTTGTTATATATAAAAAGAGAATCGATCTTTTGAAATTAAATAAAACGTGAATTGTAAAGGTTTTTAAATGATCTATCTATTAGTGTAATCCTCAAATTAATAGCACGTCAACTTTAGCAAAAGATACATGTTTTCAATTATTTTAGTATTTTTTTTACAGGGAAAATTAGGTGCATATAGAGTACATAAAAAAAGAACGTGGAATGTGATGATAGGATATTGAACATTAATAATAGGTATGCTTTTAGATGTAGTTTGTTTCCCTTAATTAATGAGTTAATAGCCCCTGAATAACGAAGAAAAACGTACCTTTGGTCGGGGTAGCGCCTTAAGAAGATGCCTCCGATTTGTTTGGGATATCTCGTTTCTATATTTTGTAATAAGTTGGCTTTTTTCGCTTGCTAGTTGATTTTTAACGCAGTCGGGTTTCTGTTTTTTTTTGTGGTTTTTCGCTGGCACAATAATGTGCACCTGGCATATGTTATCTCTACACCACCTTTGGTTGACTGCTAGATAATGTCTAAGGTATTAAGACCGCCTTTGTACCTTATGTCGCATAAAGGTTAATAAATCCTTATACTACTATTATAAATGTGATTGTTTCATACAAGAGAGTCCCGATTTTTTCATCCGAAGGATTTCGAAATCCTGATTTATTATTATTATTACATTATTATTATATTTAGCCTGTACTGTCCCACTGCAGGGCAAAGGCCTCCCTCCATTCTTTCCATTGGTCTCGACTTTTAGCTACTTCTTGCCAATTCTTAAGGAAGCTATCCAAGTCATCCCGCCATCTCTTACGTGGTCTACCGCGGCCCCGTCTCGTCATTTCAGTGCACCAATTTTGGGATTTACGGGCCCATAGGTCGTTCGGCATGCGGCAGACATGTCCAGCCCAGTCCCATTTAATCTGGGTAGCCTTTTGAGCTACGTCAACGATCTGTGTTTTGGAGCGCAGTATGGTATTACGAATGCGATCGGTTAATTGAACACCAAGTTTACTGCGCTCCATAGCACGTTGACAAACCTTAAGTTTGAACTTTTAGATGTTAGTCAAATTCTGATTTGACCGAAAAAAAACTGGCAGTGCTGATGTCGGGCTAAAAAGTATCCAATGGCCTAATCCAACCCCAAACACACGTGTGTAATATTCATCCAATTTCTTTCCAAACCGTGATTCATTAAAAAGCAATCGAGGATGGATGGATGTTTGTTCTCCTTTACACTTAGATAGTTGAACTGAATTACCTAGCTAAAATTTGGCACACGTATAGGTATTGATCTTGTTTAACACAGATATTTTATCGATTAAAGATTTTTTATACTTTATTGTCATTGTAGATCACATGGCTGTAATTTGTAGATTTTTGGCAGTCGTTATATAGTCAGAAGCCAGAAAGTCTTAGTCTGAACCATACCTACCAAAGGGTATCGTGTTACCCAGTAATTGGGTTGTGGAGGTCCGATAGAGAGTCGCTCCATATAAAACACTGGTATTCAGCTGCATCCGGTTAGACTGGAAGCCGACCCCAATTTAGTTGGGAAAAGGCTAGGCAGATGATAATGATCCTTGGAGTTCCCGTGGGATAATTTAGGACCTTGACTTAATTCTAAGGTCTACGCAGGTGAAGTCGCAGCCAGAGGCATGTCCAGGCATAGCTTTTTACATATTTGTATGATGTTGACAAATGGAACACGCAAACACATAATTTCCGAATCAAAATAAACAAAAGAAGTTAGACAGAATGTGTTTAGTGCCCGTTCTTTTGTTTCGTTTTCATTGAAGTGTGCAAAATGTGTTCAAGGACCTTTTTTCGGATGTCAAATAAAATTGTAATAGCTGAAGGCACGTGAACTAAATTGATTTCAATCGGATTTTTGTCATTTCCCGTTTGTCCGTCACATTATGTTTCGGGTTTGATTGTCGTTATTATGTCAAATGATTCAACAATTTCCGGGTGAAATATATTTTTTGTGTTCTTGTCGCGTGAAACGGACGTTGTCCAGAACAATCGCGGTTTTGTGGTTTGGCGACGACAGTTATATGCCTACTTGCCTACTTTTATAACAATGTAATACTAACATTTTTCTTTTATTTTATCTTCTATTCTGGAACATTTTCTATTTGCTGTTGTTTATTTGTTAAGTAATTTATTAAAGTATTTAGGCAGTAATAGCGGGACATTATACCTACCTTTTACGAAATCTTCCATTAGAAAATAATAGAACAGAATCATTTAATTTTGAGTACATTTAACGTACCATACGTTAAGATCTTATCCTCTTATCTGTAACGAAATCTCCAGGAGATTTGCTTCAATTGTTTAACTATTGTGTCTGCTAATTAGACAGTTAAGCTCATATTAATCTGCTTCATTTTAACCATATATATTTTTAACTGTGGTTGGTTGGTGGTAGTAAGTGGGTGGTTGGTTGGTTGGTGGGTGGTGGGTGGTGGTTTGTGGTTGTTTGGTGGTTGGAAGGTTGGTTGGTTGGTGGTTGGTTGGTTGGTTGGTAGTTGGTTGGTAGTGGTGTGTTTGTAGTAGTAAGTAGTGTGTAGTGTTTGTAAGTTTGTGTGTAGTAGTGTGTTGTGTGAGTGTGTAATCTTAAGATTGCCTTAATATACGCCTCTTTGACGTTTTTCTCCAATTCGCTCACTCGACCTTCGCCAAAACATGAATTTATCTAGTGAGACAATTTACGAATCGTTTTCCGGTTCGTCTTCGCCTTTCAAGAACTTTTCTTTTATAACAGTTAATCCATTGTACGGCTTGTACGTGGGTGATTGTTTAATTAATTTGGTAAAAGAAATGGGAACCGGGTCTGAATGCCTGAAAAATTACGTTGGGTATGAGATACAAGTCGTCGAATTACCGATACAAAATAACCACAATGTCTATCCTTAGCTAAGGGATTAGTAAAGGTAAATTAATTAAAGAATAAATCAATGTTTCAAGTCTCCGACATAATCCATTTAAACCCAAATTAAACCTGGCACTAAACCTGGCACTTTGTTCGTTAAGTCTTCATACAATCGAAAGAACTATTTGTCAAACATAAACCATTAAATGTGTCGTGATGTGGTGAAGACGCCCATCCTTACATGCATGAGGTTGCCAAAGGTTATCTTGGACGTCGCTAACATCAGTGAAGGTAAACATCGTGAAGAAACCACCCCCCCGCCCTTGGTTGACTGGTAGAGAATGCCTAAGGCATTAAGTCCGCCTTTGTACCTTTGTGCGTGAAGTATAAATAAATAAATAATAAATAAACCAAAATGTAATTAACATAAAACACAAATCGCTAATCCATCTTGAGCAAACGTGGTGATCATGCTTCGCCCTGGCGCGAGATAATAATAGGCTGGTATTGTTACTATTTAAAGCAATTAAAATATTACATGTGAAACGAGTACCTACTTAGTTATTTAAATACAAAAAAAAAATGTGTCTGATTTGTTTGCCGCATAGATGTGAGTCGTAAATGTTTGAGATTTTGAGTGATGGTGGACGAAAGATGATTTGCTTGTTGTTAATTTTTTATTACCCATTTTTATTTAATTTTTATTTGTTATTTTTATTACTTTTTTATTTCTTCTTTATTTTACTGTAATACTGTACAATTATTTTGACACTGTCTGTTATCTTGTACATGTTTCTTGCAAATAAATAAAAACATTTTGTAGTTTCATATTGAATTGAATTTTGTATTTGTCAACAGATGAAAGCGTGGAGTGCACACGAGCAGGACACATCTTTGCCATGTTGTCGGACGCTGCACGTCAAACACGCTGCCTACGCTAGTGCCCTCTATACCCTGGTGAGTACACTATAATCGTTCTTCTTTAACATCACGATTGAGGTCTTAAGCAGACTTAGACAAAACCGGTCAGTATGTTCTATATGACAAAAGTCTTCTGACAATTTGAAAAAAAAAGGATATCGTCATAAAAAAAACTTTACACCAATTTGCCATAATACCCGGCGCCTGCACGCGTAGTAAATAATAAAATACATAGTATAACATGTACCTACATGATTTATAATAATACATTTACACTTTTACATAGAGTTTCATTAAAAAATAACAAATGACTGCCAATAGGTACTCACGAGAATTGATGTAATAATAATAATAATATGTGGGGACATTTCACACACGGCCATCTGACCCCAAATTAGGGAGACCCTGTACTATGGGTGTCAGACAGCTGATATACATACACAAATACATTTTAAATACATACATATATAGATAAACAACACCCAGACACAAGGCAAACACAAGTGCTCATCACACAAATATCTTACCCTGGGCGGGAATCGAATATGAACTTTTATGAGTACTGGTACTGATAAAAGTTCATATTCGACTTGTTGTTAATGTGTGCGTGACACCAGAACAACAAGTCTTACGGTGACGTCATCTGATGCTACGCCTTACGTGCCTCACGCTCGAAATTTCAACTAGCCCCGTATACCGAGTGCTAAGATGATTACGAAAACATATAGTACAAAAAAAAATCACACGTTGATAATTATTGGCACTTAGTTTGTTAAACATATTCTTGTTAAGTCTACAAGCGAATGTTACCTCACATTCATTCACCATTTGTTACAATGAAAGCAACTTACGACTCTCAGGGGTAAAGATCCTCTTAACCGAAGTACGAAACTTGGTTATATGCATTACGCAACCACAGGGGAATAAATACAATGATATATTTTATTCCTACTTACCTAATAAATAACTCAACCAATCTGCTAGAGATTTCTCTCAAATGCTAAAATAGGAATTTTAAATACCTATGTATCTTTCCAAATTATAAAAACGTATTCTATAGCTACGACTTCATTTCTTATATCTTTTCTACTGTTGGTGTAGTTTCCGAAATCGAATCCAATTTCCGTTTTTAGGGTTCCCTACCTTAGGGGTAAAAACGGGACCCTATTACTAAAACTTTGCTGTCTGTCCGTTCGTCTGTCTGTCTGTCACCAGGCTGTATCTCAAGAAGCGCGATAGCTAGACAGTTGAAATTTTCACAAATTATTTCACTGTAACAACAAATACTAAATAAAATAAATATTTAAGGGGGGCTCCCATACAACAAACGCGATTTTTTGCCATTTTTGCTCGATGGCTAATGTTGTATAGATAATGGTACGGAACCCTTCGTGCGCGAGTCCGACTCCCACTTGGTCAGTTTTTTAATCATCATCAGGAGCTTAGCCTTTTCCCAACTATGTTGGAATCGGCTTCCAGTCTACCCAGATGCAGCTGAATACCAGTGCTTTACATGGAGCGACTGCCTATCTGACCTCCACAACGCAGTTACTGAGTAACACGATACCCCTTGGTAAGACTAGTTATCAGACCGCCAAAGATTTACGTGCTTTCCGAGGTACGGAGAGAACTCGGTATGAAATGGATGGTCACCCATCCACAGACCGACCGCGGCAAGCATGGCTTAACGTTGATCGATCAATCCGTACGGCTTTTACTTACCCACGAGTTTCTCTGTTTTTTTAATCAAAGGTTTTAAAAATATGACCTCACGCAGCCCTCCAACTCTCTGAGGTTGAAGCTGCTTAACCGGCCAATCATGTGGTGGCCGAAAATTACTTTAAGGCCCCCAGCCAGGGCTTACAAACTATTAATATAATATATTAAAAATATTGTGTAATTTGAATGATTATATTCAAAAGCAAGTACCTATCTGATGTATCTTGTAACAGGTCTACAAGGTTTTTTATAAATAAGTAGACTTGCACATGTAAAATTTAATAGATTATAAAGAGATGGGGTGACTATAAAAACACAGATACCTATATAAAAGACTAACCTAAGCGCACTGTACGCACTGTAGTAAGGCAGCGTCGCCTAGGCTCCAGCCTCGTCGGCAATCAGGATTAGACCGAAGAAGGACTGGCGCGGTCAGCTCCAAGCTCTGAGACGGAGGTCCCTAGGCGGTCCTAACAGTAGGACCCGCCCTGGGAGCAGCAGGCACGCGTCGGCTCGACGGCTCGATTTAAGATTGATACCGACTCCCGGTTGTTGACTGGTAGACTTTTATGATACGATGAGGTGTTACTCGTTAGAAACCAAATCTTGACTGACTGATCATATCAGCGCGCCTTAAATAGTCCGCTCCTTCCGAATTTTCATATTTTCTAAATATGATTTTTCTTCTGGAATTTCTGTATCGTCATATAGAAGGAGTATATGGAAATTCAGCCAAAACCAGCCAGGCTTAAATTGCAGCAAACCAGCCAGGTTTAAATGTAGCCTGCCAATAATTTCAGACCTTCATAAAATCACGAGTGCGTAAAGGATTTTTATAACCATAAAAATACATTTGCAATCACGTATAAAATACAATGAAATATTAATGAAGAGAATTTAAGTTATATACGCCAAAAACTAATTAAGAAAAATAACTGACAATTGTCAATGTTGACAGCTGTCATTAGAAATCAATAATAAATATTGAATTTCAGGTTTTTGTAAACAAAACGATAAATATTTTATACAACACAGTCTTTACGAAGCTACGAGGAAATAAAGTATAATTCATTATAGAATGAATTCATGGATGAAAAAGTAAGTAAATAGTATGTAATAACCGTTTTGACAAAAGAGAAAACTCTGGATAATAGTAAAATAGTTACAAATAAAGCATTGACAGATTTAATCAGTTGGCTAGATAGGAATAACTTACAAATAAATACAAGTAAAACTAAATTTAAACATTTTTTGACATATACACACCACAAAAAAATAGAAAATGACATGAAATTAAGTTTAAAATACAATAATAAGGACATAGAAGAAGTTAACAATATAAACTTTTTAGGAATAGTTATGGACAAATATTGAAATTGGAAAGCTCAAGTAGATAATGTTTGTAAGAAAATAAACAAATTCGTATTTGCACTTAGGAGGAACAAACATCTAACAGACATTCAAACAGCCCTATTGGTATACCATAGCCATGTTTGTTCGGTTCTAAGGTATGGAATAACTACATGGGGGAATTCAACAAATGCCCAGAGGGCATTTATCGCCCAAAAAAAGTGTATAAGGTCAATTTTCAATCTCAAATGGACAGACTCTTGCTGCTTACCCTGCCGTCTTTATATATATTTGAAACCTGCAAATTTGTAAGAAGTAACTACTCGCTTTTTGAAGAAGATGAAAAGGCTATGTCAAAGAGGAAAATAGTACAAAAGCCACTAATAGTCCCTCGTAATAGGCTAAAAGTATGTAACAAAAATTGCTATACTATGGCGGTGAAAGTATATAATCACTTAGCCGAAGAATTAAGAAGTGCTACAGACTTAGAGTTTAATAAAAAGCTTTTTAACTGGTTGTGTGAGAGATGTTTTTATTCCATCAATGAATTTTTTGAGTGTAAAATGTAGAGCTTAGATACTTATTAATATAATTATGACATCTAATTATTGACATCTTATTAATCTTTTTGACATTATTATTAGTATTTTTATGTTAAGTATTGCTAATTACTACATGTTACAAATCATGCATGCTAATGAAAAATCTAAATATTTGTACGGCAGAAATGCCGAATATAGTGAAACTCTCCTTATCTTAAGACCTATATTCATGCAAATAAATATATCATTCATTCATTCATTCATTCATTCATTCAATACTATAATCTGTGGTATAAAACCACCGCGAACTGCCCTCATGTATTTTTGCCCTGGTTTGAGGGCACCACAGGCAAGTCCGGCTAAGCAGCCGACAACCTCCCAGATTGACATGCGATATGCCTTGCAGAAAAAAAAAAACCTCATGTATCTTGTAAATGTAAATTATGTAAAAAAACAAAAGACGAATATATTTTCTTTGCGTTTTTCTTTTACCTTTTCCCGTGTAACCGTCTTTTTATCCGATTTTCCGTATAATCGTATTGCTACGCAAATGGGATAATATATGAAAATTGACAATTCCATTTCCTTTGATCGATGTGTTGTTTTTATAATTGAGTTCGCCTTATTCTAATGGTGTCATACGTCTTTATGTTGTTGTTATTATGTTGTCTTTATGTTGTTATTTTTAGTCGGGTTAATTCAATTTAATTTAATTTTATTATTATTATTTTAATTTTATGATTTTGATTTGATTTTCATTTGATTTTATGATTTTAATTTAATATTTATGATTTGAATTTGATTTTAATGGTTTAATTTTAATGATGATAATAATTTTAAATTTTATTTATGTTATTTTATTTATTATTTTTATTGTAATGAAATTTTATTTGAAACTGTATTTTATGACCTGGAAGTGGTTGAAATAAATAATTTTGAATTTGAATTTTGAATTTTAAGATAAATGATTCTAAAATATTAAAAAAACAATCCTTAAGGGTCTTGGGTCCGTGGCTATATGCCAGCGTTTGGTAAAAAATTTGGTACCTAAAAGCCTCAATGTATACAAAAAAATAGGTTGTCTGTAAAGTCAGTTTACGGACGATAGTTTTACGTGATAACGTCATAAAGAAACATAATGGCTAACATAATATAACATAAGCAAATAATGGCTTCCGTCGAGGTGGGCGGAGCTTATTGCTTGGGCCGATCGTACCTCTCTATCGCTTGTTCCGCGCTCTCGCTTGCACGCTCAGGCTCAGAAAGAACGTCACACTTTTTCGTGTGTATAAATCGATGAACACTGGCTAGTGTTCATCGATTTATAAGACGTTATCACGTCAAAATAAAAACCAATAGCAGAAGTTTTTGTCAAATAACAATAGTACTCGAAATTGCACCAATATCAAAATAAAAATGTCATCTATAATAACAACCGCAACTTACATTAGAGACTATAGAGTGTAACTAGTAACTATAGAGTACTAACTAACAGTAACTATAGAGCTTGCGATCTAATTGCTGTCCCTAGCCTACTAACACAATCTGGCTACCACACAGACCGCCTAATAGTCTTAAGGGGACTGTACCGGCAACGTACTCCTTACAAATGTAATTTGGTCATATTTTGGTCAGTAAATAATTCAACGCCATAAAATTTTGTACACAGGATAAGAGCACTAATATCTAGTGTTTGCTTGCTCGTGGTTAGATTGTGGTTAGTCAGTTTCACGACTTTTGAAATTAAGTTATTATAGCCTGATCGCTTAACTGAGACTGTTCTTGTGATAGAAGCGCGGTGCCGGAGATGGGGGTGTGGTGACGTGATGCAAAAGCTCACTGACACGTCAACTTATGACAACTGATACCCTTCCCGCACCGCGCAGTTTTCTCAGTAAGGCCGGACCAGACTGTTATAAACAAGCTTCCAACGACTTATATGACTGACGGACTGACTATTGTTATCGTTAATGTGAATTATTGTTACTTGTTATGTATATATATATATAGTTATAGTTAATTTTTAATATTTGTGCTATATGTTTGTTATTGTATGAGGGATATAAGTATGTGCAGTTAGTAAGTGAGCAATACAATTATGTGTATGACATCGTATTGGAATTTTTCGTAAGAGGTTGTTGTTGTTGTTGTTGTCATAAATAAATAAATAACAGGGGTCACCTTGGTGGGAGGCTTGTGGAGCCCACGGTTGGTGTTTGCAACCACACTGGTTTACAACAAGGCTCCCATCTCAGTGTGTTGTCGACTCTTTGTTTACAACGGCGGTATCCACACGCGGTTTACAACGCGCGTCCGTCCACAGAGATAGTTGAAGGTCAAACGAATTTTTGTTGCAAACAAGTATTTACACTGTTGTAAACCGTCGGTGGAGACCGATGTGGAGGGCTTGTTTACAACAGTCTGGCCGGGGTTTTAGGCCGGTGACAGTGCTCCACCGACCGTTGCCGGCGGTGCGTACGTCAGTCGCGCTTGTCATTTATATGAAAATTCATAAATCGTACAGTGCTGGACCGACCGTACGCATGCGTATATGACTACGGCCGACGCGCTATGAAAACAAATGAATGCGTTCAGTGCTGCACCGATCGGTTGATCGGTGCAGAATGCTTGGCATAATGCTGGTCCTACTCCACAGCCTCTTTAGGGAATTTCTTAATTGCAAGAAGATTATGTTGCTCACCCCTTATTATTGACATGAATAACGTGTACCGTTATTATTATTTATTTATTATATTTTATCTGTCGAATGAAATACTTACATAAATTGGAAATGTTGTCTTTGTATAAATTCACACTATTTCAATTATTATGTAAATGTGAGAACTATGGAGCCATTTATTTATTCAATGTGTTTGACATAAATGAGCATGGCAGTTGAGAGCATTGTCATGCTCGCTCAAATGTCTCACTGATGGTGGCGTGTGGATTAGATCATTCGGTTCCCTTCAAAATGGTTGAGCTAAGTGGTGCTGATCCGCGCGTCATGTTCGTGAACGGGCGCTGTCAGTTGAGATTGGTCATCTCTTAACTGCCATGACTTTTATATTAATTTATTTTTAATTAGAATGTTTTGGATTTCTCTTCACTTACATTGTTTTCACATATAGAAGCAACAAGAATAATGTAGCCTGGATTTTGTAAAAGCTTGATTGAAAAGAGTGTCCGTGGAGTTTCTTGCTCGTTCTTCTCCAAAGACCTACCCTACGTTTTGGAACGAGCAACTAGCTTCAACTTTCTGACTAACTAACTGACTCTTTGACTATTCAAAAGTGCCTGCAAATGGTTTAATTGAAATAAATGCTTTGACTTTGACTTTGACTTTGATTGACCGTACGGACACAAAGTACGTAAGGCTGCGTCGCGCCCGAGGTACGGATATCTGAACATGATCAAGTATACGAGTGTGAGTGTACGACTCCGATCAGTTTATTGGTCAGGAGAGCACTAAAGGAAACAAGATGAGGTCGATTAATGCGTATCGTCAGGACGGAACGTACGCATTGACGGTCGGTGGAGCACTGTAACCGGCCTAACGGTCTCAGATAAGCGGTCAGGCTTTAGACGGAATACTGAACCATAAACCTAAAATATTAGTGTCCTTTATCCTATCAATATAATTAATCGAGTTTCATTATTTATTGACATTATTGACCAAAATTGTACTAGACTACTTTTGTTTGAAGTACGCTGCTGGTAGGTACAGTCTCGTTGATATTATATTCCGCAGAGAAAGCCCAGTCGCATCCCCATTTGCGACGTGTGACGTTATAAGCAGCCTGTTGCTTTTACTTTAGCCTACGGCTGAATATGCCTACTATTTATATAGGACAAACCTAAATATAGGCTTGCGTGAGATTTTAGCCCACAAATTGTATAATAGTTAGATATTATAATTATAGTTTCTTTTTGAATAGCTAAAATATTGTAGGCTTATAAATAAGCCTACAAGAAATTATTTCTTATTTTGAGTTTAGAGGCCTTAATTTAGTCGTCTAGGCTAGCCTGGAAGTCTCTAAACAAACTCCAAGCATAGGTTCGTTGAAATAAGTAAAACTGGTTCAGTAAGAGATATATTAACAATTCCAACCTCAAATAGCAAATGTGATTGGTCTTCTAATAAAGGGAGATCTGTTATTCTGTCCTGTGTAACCCTTATGCACACTTCAGGAACTGATGGACGCTATTGACCGCGCCGAACTCGTAGCTAAGTTCTGGCCCGGCTCAATTTAGACTGCCATGCCGTCGACATGCTAAAAAGTAAATGGAAGGTATCGTCCTAAAGCACTCAACTACGCGAGTGCTACTGGTCGGGTAGCTGGCATGGTCATATTTAGTAAACTAATATTTTGCTCATTGACCATTGTATACGAAAACTCATGAGGTTCACCAAACAAACTTTCTTTTCGAAGTTTTGAGAATAGATAGATAGAGAAATCATATAAATTTCTATGGTATGCCATTTATGAGGTACCAGAAAAGTCCTGGTCAAAGTCATCATTAAGTGCCAACTATTGTACGTCATTTACATGGAAAATTGAATCTAGTCGCACCTTCCAAAAGGTAGTTTCTTATGGAGAATAATGGGTAAGAAATTCCATACTTACTCTTTTAAAAGTGTAGTAGGTAAGTAGTAGTACAAAAGGTACTCACCTATGTTCAAAGACGACGGCTGGTATTTACTTACGTATATTTTACAGGATACATAATAACTCTCCTACATACATAAATTATAACTCTCCTATCTAATCTCTAAACAACAGCCAAGTTAAAACGGCGTATATCTGGCGACTTGATATCTTAGAATATCAGTATCTTTTCAACTAAAACCGAGGATTATTCCATATCCCCAGAGATTACTTTGATATTAATTCTCCAGAAGTAAGTAAGAAAAAAATCCCATTGCCACACACAAGCGGGCGTAATTACCCTGTTGCTTTCCTAAGGCCGGTGAACGTGCTTGCTATTTGTAAAGGAACGTTCTAAATAAAGAAACGTATACGTGAGATTAGTTACATGACGATTCCTCTCTTGATTTCTGTCACGGCTAAGATAAAATAGGCGAGGAAATATCATGTCGGTGATTTTATTGTTAAGAGATGCTGTTAGTCTGAAAATGATTGAAACTTATAACAGTTTTCAGATAATTAAGAAGGTAGATTTATTTTTTCAATTTACGGAAAATGCTAAAATAGTACCTAAGCTACGAGTATACCTATGTAACTATATCATAGGTTGCTTGTCTATCAGTATACACAAAGCGGTTGTAAAAACACACTTAGTAAAGCCAAAAGGTACGTATTACTCACATCTGTGGTACACATCATACCTGGAAACATTTTGTGTCAGTACCAGAATGTTTCGAAGCATGGCCAGGTTTGGTGGTAAAGTCAGGTACAGTACGATTAAAACTTAATGGCGGCTCTCAACACGAGGCGAGTGGCTGCGCAGTAACAATTTCACGTGACAGCGGGGGTGAGGGGCGGGGTACTGCGCAGCCAACCACTCACTTCACAGCCGCCATTAAGTTTGAATCGAACTGTATAGTGACGGAAGGAAAAGCTTCCAACATTTTTTTACGAAAATACATTTTAAATTAAAGAATGTGTTTTGTGTGAATGTTTTTATGTTTGTGTGTATAATGTGTGTGTATTAAAGTCTGAATATCCCTACGACTGCACTGTTTTCTACATTCATAAGCATAATATTTTGCGCTATCACCTATTAAAAACAATATTTTTTATTACACAAAAATAGCAGTCGTTTCCCATTAATAATTTTAGCTTAACATTACATACACTTCGACTTTTAATTCTATTCAGTAACTTGACAGTTAAAGGGATACATTAACAATTATGAATTGTTCTTATATTCCACATCTTACATACGAACACTTACAAGTTTATTTAAATTAAACCATTTTTATCATTCGTTCTTTGCGCAAAATCATTCACTATCCCAACTCTAATAGTTTTAGTACGGTATCATTATTATTCTTTGAACTGTCTAGTCAAGACTGAATAGAATTAAAAGTCGAACCTTACTTTTATGAGCAATTATGCGTAGTAAAAGAATTATGATATGTTTTTCTACACTCCGTACAACGAAATTACAGAAGTACAGACGCCAGCACTTCAAGCCACACCAAAACTGTCAAATTTTCCTAATTGAATATGACCCTTATAATTTGGTAATAAAGTTGAAAATTTATCAAAGAAATTTGGCCGATTGTTGTAGCTTGTTTGATGTTTCATAAAGCAGTTTTAAAGGATTTCGACGTGTGTTTTAAAGGTTACCTTTATTAAATGAGTCTATTCCTTATAATAGCTGGCTTATACTTATACAAAAAAATATTGAAAACATTAATGAGCTTTTTTATTGAACTGTACGTAAACCCAACGGTAAATATTTAAAGAAAAAATTATCCTACATCAAACAAAATGAGGAAAAAATAAAATTATCCAAAACCGAGCAAACGAGTTGGTTGTTTAGTCTTCAAATCCATTTTTTACACGAGTGACCTTTATTAGGCATTACTTTTAACTAAAGTCATAAACATTTTAATATTATTTTTCTACTAAAACAAAATTGAATTGCGGTACTAAATATGAGAACATTACCTACGGTATTTGATTCGTACCTCTAGGGATTCCTGCTTTGAATATTATAGTAACTTTAAAGTATAATTTACAAAGGGCCTAACTAAAAGCATTAAAACTAAAAGTATTGCAATCGAGTTGATTTTAGGATTCCGTACCGCAAAAGGAAAAAAACGGAATCCTTATAGGATCACTTTGTTGTCCATCTGTCCGTCAAGACCCTGTATCTCGGGAACGCGTGGTGGTATCGAGTTGAAATTAAAACCATAATTATATTTAGGTCTACAGTCCCTTGAAGCTGTGAAAAAAAAATTAAACTTCTAAGTTAACGTGAAAAAAGATACGGCCGTATATGGCGCAAAAAACGTAAATTTCGACACTCTCAAGGGAATCAAAATGTATGGGGTACTTTCCGTTGACCTAGAACTATAAAATTTGGCAAGTAATATCGTCTTATACTATAAGTATAGGGAAGTTCTGAAAACTATACATCATCATCAGCCGGAAGACGTCCACTGTTGAACATCCTCCCCCATAGCCACAACGAGCGGAAACCTGCCGCTTGCATCCACCGGTTACCCGCGACCTCGACGATGTCGTCGATCCATCTGGTGGAAGGCCTACCAACGCCACGCCTTTCGTTTCGTGATCGCCATTTGAGAACCTTTCGTCCCCATACATTAAAAAAACTACAACAAAAAAAAACTATACATTTGTAATTAAATCATAAAAAATATATTCTCTATTTAAAACGAGCTTTTGCCCGCGATTTGGTCTGTGTGAATGGCGTCGGTTTTTTAGGATGCAGACGAAGTCTCATATTAAAACGCCTATGTGCTTCCCAAGAGTCCAAGCTATTTTCATACCAAATTTCATCAAAATCGATTCATCTGTTTCATCGTGATAGCGTAACAGACAAAGTTACTTTCGCGTTTATAATATTAATATGAAGTATGGATGTACACACGGCATAGGAAATAAGTAACCAGTCACGCACACTACAAAACTATATTGCTGCTGTACGTACTACTCGCAATGACAGCTACGCACACATCGCATTCGTAGAGTGAGTGCGCTATCGTCTTCTAAATGATAGTATAACATAATTTCGCATCAAATTCTGAAGCGTTCGTAGCCCGACGAATAAGTCATAATACTGCTAGTTACTACTGTGTGAGTTCGAATCTCTGAAATGATGATTCTTTTTGCGATACAAAATTTTACGCAAAAGCAATTCCTTTTGTTAAGAAATGGTTTTATTTATTTAAAATACTTAGCTTAAATAAATAAAACCATTTTTAATAAAATATCTTTATTTAAAAATAAAAGAACATCACAAGTTAACATGCATTTATTGTAAATGCAACAGTATTTATTTTATTTAGAACATACCATCACATCTTATTATATAATTATTTATTAAACAATGGGCGGAGTGAATAAACATGTCACATAGATAAAAAATATAATCTGATCCAGTAACAATAACATCACTCACACTCCAGTACCGCCGACTTATTTTATTATGGCTAAATTAGCTGTGAAAGCATTGAGAATGATAGTATTGAGTATTTATTAACATAAGAATTAAATATAAATGTAAAAATAAAAACATATATAAATAATTATACAATATTGTAATTCACCGGTATCGAGAGCAGTATTACCAACACAGCTTTTAGGACAATAATAGATTACAATACGAATGTCTGTTTAAAGATAGTTATAGATGTTAATAAGTCGGCGGTGATTTTTGATATCACACTTTCTCAAGATAATCCGTAATTAATAATAATAGGGGATATTTTATATACTTATTAAAAAATAATGATATTTAAAAATATTGAACTCAGTTTATCGTTCTCCTTTTTTTCTCCATAGTATTTTTCGTATCTGATATGAAACATTATTCATAGTAAATATGATGACATTGTTTTGCCAATTCAAGTGCCGACATTCCTTAGCAAAGCGAACGCGTTGTTGACGGTGCACAGTAGATAATAAAATTTCGGAGGCGGTTTGCAACATGTCAAACCGATCGCCCGCAGGTGGATCCGTATAGTTTGCATAGTGACGTTGTGCGCTGCTGTAATGTTATGCTGGTCTTAGCAAATGGATCTGATGTATGGGGGGCAACAATCTCACGGTGCCGAGGCGAAGCATTTGTGTAAGCCAATGGTGTTGGTCCAGACAGGCGACGTCGATGGTTTATTTCGCCTGTCTCAGCGTCACGATGCACAGTCGAACACACACATCCACCATTGAACGGTTTTTTTCTACAACAAAAGTGAAAATAATATTAGAACTAAATACACCGTCCAAATTATAAATTAAGAAATAAAAATTACACAATATGAAAACAAAGCAGAGAATATATTTTTATTATATAAACACAATTTATATACTTATAAATATATAATATGGTTTATTCAAAAACATACTAATAAATTTATATAATATAATTATGACACTTATTATTTACTATATTAGTTTACACATACACACAATCTCATTATTCATTTATTGTGTAATAAGTTTTAACCAATATTTTCATACATTATTTAGAATCCTTTTTTTAATTATTTTCAATACATGCAATTTTATTTTTTAAATATATTAGGAAATATAATTATATAAAATCATTTGAGAAAATATATTTTATTATTATCTCTTATTCATTTACAAACATATTCTCTTTTCTCTCTCTCTCTCTCTCTCTCTCTCTTTAAAATATTTCATTACAAAACACTGATAAAAAAAAGTACTGTTATAATACTGTGTAATACGATAATGATATTTTTATATTAAATATCGATGTAGGGAATGTTTATGCAGTTAAAAAATAAATACTCTGGTGTTATTTTCTATTATTTCCAACTATTCACACAACATCTTATTGAAATTACTGGGTCACGGTGACATAATAAATAACATTGTTATTAATAATTATTTTACTCACCGAAATCATTAGGCGTCTTGCGATTTCACTAACAGAAATGTTTTGCATCTGCAAAACAATAATCTGAGCTTTTAGAATATAGTTAAATGATGCATGGTCCAAGTTAAGCAATTTATAACAATCATAAAATTCGAAGTGTAAGTAATAAAGAAGGAGTTTATGTGTAGTTGCTAATGCAGACTGATTTATACATAAGTTCACAATTGAAGGCAGGAATATATTTTAAAAGCGGGTAGTCGGCTTCTAAACTAGCAAATAATTATAAGTAGGCAAGAAACTTGTAGTAGATTCTCAAACTAGTCAGATTATGGTTTTATTCAGTTAGTATATTAACTCTAAATTACAAAATCTCAAAAACAATATTTTAGTAAACTCTTGGTTCGAACTCAAACCATTTGTTACTAAAGGTTGATTGCTTACCAGTTGCGCCACGAGAGCAACTGACTTATAGCGCGAAATCATGTTATACTATCATTTAGTACACGTTAGCGCTACGAGTTACATGTTTGCGTGGCTGTCATTGTGAGCAGTACGTACAGTAGCGATATAGTTTTATTGTGTGCGTGACTGGTTACTTATCTCCTTTGGCGACCGTACCTACAAATTTGGACGGAACCCTCAGTGGGCGAGTCCAACTCGCACTTGTCTGGTTTTTTGAATTTTAAACAAAATACAATATAATATCCTGTTCATCACATTTTGGTTTAATTTATCACAATTAGCCCACAATTAGTGTCAGACATCACCCTTTGATGTCGAGTAAAGCCTCCATCATCATCATCTTCCTGCCCGTGTCCAATGTTACTTAGAGTCGGCGGAACACGTTTTCTTCTTCCATTTCGTCCTGTTCTTTCCTATACTTTCCATCCTTCCACAATAATATTTATAACCATTTGGTCACATGCGTTTCATTCCTTTTCTTCACATGCCTGTATTAAGACAAACGATTCCCTTTCAACTTTTCTGTCACTGGCGCCACTTTTAAACTTCCAATATATTAATTTCTTACTTTACTTATTCTGTAAAGCCATTTATACATAACGTAAATTCAATCGATCAATCAATCAATCAACAAATCATTCAATCAATTTTCTTACCTTTTAAACCTTTCCTGGACTTCCACAAATATTTCAAGACCAAAATCACCCATTCGGTCCAGCCGTTCTTGAGTTTTAGCGAGACTAACGAACAACGATTAATTTTAATTATATAGACTAGTTAACCCGAAAGACATTCTCCTGTCAGTCGATTTTTCAATTTTCTGACCGTATAAACCTTTCCTGGACTTCCACAAATATTTCAAGACCAATTATTAGCCAAATCGGTCCAGCCGTTCTTGAGTTTTAGCGAGACTAACGAACAACAATTCATTTTTATTATAAAGAAGAATATAGATTTATATAATGTGAGCCGAACTGGTATTTCTAATTTACTTTGCATGCTTGTGCTAATACTTTGGTTATTCTAGGACCGCACCTACATCTATCGCCGCGAAGCTTCGATATATTCTATAACTTAAAACTTACAAATATAACTTACCACTATCAACTTTCGTAAAGATCGGACTGCATCCCAGCTATCGCACGTGTAACGATACATGTGCTAATATTGCTACCGCATTATCACGATAATTTTGTTAGTGAATAAACTATTGCGAAATTTTTTCACGCATTGCTTCGTGACGATAAATGCAAGCAGCCCCAGGGCTAAGGCTCCATTACAGTAACAGGGTAACAATTTTAACTAACTCATAACTTACAAGACAGTTCTCAGCTGGCAACATCGCTCAGTACTGATTGAGATGAAGACAAGACAAATCATTGTAAGTGATTACACTTACATGGTAGTAACTTAATAGGCAGCTATGTAGCCTAAATGATAAAGTTGTACATAAATTGGAACTTAGATTGTGTGATATTTAAGGTACCTATTACGTATTTATGAGTGATAAAAATATAGTATGTTATTAACGAAAGACGTTACTTTTAACCGGTAAAACCACACCGTCTACAGATTCTAAGAAAAATAAACCTTAAAAAGTAATATGTACCTATCATACAAAATCAGATAAGTAAAAGAAACACTAAAGATTATTTTCTTATATTTTTTTTTTGCAGATATATTTTTCTAAATCTATTAATTGCTATTTATGATGTAGTTCAAGGAAACGCCCTCTATTATTTAACTTACTGTAAGTTAACTTAGTTAAGTTCTTGGTCTTCCAAGATATTTAAAAAGCCTGTTATTTACTGAACTAAATTACCAAAATTAATGAAAAAGTCTAACTTATTTCAGGATTTATGGTACCTGTAAATTCCACTTGATTTGTAATACGGTTGTCAAATTGTTTATAGTAAGGCGATTCGCACACTACACCGCATCACGCAGCGTAGCGCGGGAGAGCGTGTTCTTACGTTGCTTGAAACTTTGAAAATATCTCTTTGTACTGTAAACACAAACTGACAATCACGTCAAAATGTGTAGTGAAAAAATTTGAAAAAAATTTATGTTAAACTTGAACATTCTCTTAATCATTTAGTATGTGAATATTTTTGATGAAGTTTATATTTTCTCTTCTTCTTCGTCGTATTCTTCATTACTGAAGGTCGTGTCCCTGAAAGGCCTTCATGGCTTTAAATATTACGCTTTTCCACGTCGTTCGGTTCTCTGCTTCTCTTAGGGCGGTCGTAACAGAGAGTCCAGTTAGGGCGGTTACTTGGTCAGACCAGCGGTTAGGTGACAACCCGCGAGGTCTTTTTCCATCTACCTTGCCCGTAACCATCAAAGGTTATTTGGTTCCCATTAAATATTCTAATATTAAATGATGATGATGATGATGATAAGTACCTACTATTTTTTATTTAATTTTTTCGACTAAACTTTGAAAGTTTTAGACGCAGCGCATACGATTCTCTGGTCGCTCAAGGTCGCTGGCGTATAACGTCGCCTTAAATGTATATAGGTCAGAAATGAAGTAGATACTCGTATACCTACCGCTGTACCTACTGCGTCGCTCACCCTCACACCAAATCCAAAATAACCTCTGCCTGAAATGGAGGTCACAGTTCGATTCCTGCCTAATTGCCATCTGTTAAATCGTGTGCGATCACTGATTTATGTTTGCAATCCATTGCGTACCGACTGAACTTGGTCGTCATTAACCCCAACGTCAGCTAGTAATGAATAACGTCCCATATGCTACAGACAGAAGTTAACGCAAGAATAGCAGTACGAGCTTTGTTAAACATTTTATGCGGGTAAAGAATACTTTTCTTGCATTTTATTTGAGCTCTTTAATGTCTAATGCAGGTTGATATGAGTTTACAGTCTGTATTAATAAATAAATGAACTTTAAAGAGGTACCTATTTTATTAGTTTTTTTTTTATGATTTCTATACTACGGACAGCTACACTAATGCTGACAGCGATTTACTCATACGATATGTTTATGGGAGTGTCAATCACAGTTTGCACAACTAGCAACCAGAGGGCTAATTCACGTAATTTTATGACGCGCCGATGAAGTTTTGGTTTAGTGATACACGGTATTATTGTAATCTTTGAACTGCGCGTAAGCTGCGCGTGAACTGCTAGTCAACTGCACGACAACCAAACTCTACGAAACTTACTTATGGTGTAGCCACATGAGAGAAATAATATTACTAACTAAATAATTGAATATTATCGATTACATTTGAATGAATATGACGTTATTATAATATTCAAATGATACCCTAGTACTGATTTTAGTGCTTTTTAACTGTCATTTTGAGCCGTCAAACGAATAGTAGAATACCGATCATGTTGCGTTGACGTTCCGAAGCACGTACATACCAAAGACGCGAAACAATAGAATGCCGTTATTGCGCTCGCGTGACGCGAACTTGACGCAAGCACTGCGTAAGTTACGTGAATTAGCCCACAGATCGTATAAGCAATTACTCTTGCGACACTAAAGATCGAAAAACACTTGTATCCTATTAATAATTATTTATTTATTAGGTTCACCAACAGTTGTTTACACCATCTTGAGCATTAAATAACATATATTTTTTTTAACTTTTAACTGCGTAACAATTACTTAAAGGTAAACACCACATGAACTAAATAAAATTATGATAATTGTAAACCTAGGTACGTGGACAGTTTATTAAGTCAACTTAAAACTAAACACTATTTCTGTAACAATTGCTAAAATAAAGTAACAACATGAACACTTTACATCAACTCTGATAAACAGTTCAGGATTTTAGATTTCTGCTCAGTGAGAGAATCAAAGTGGAAATCGATTAGATCGCTGCAACTATTCAAAACCCTACAAAACCTAGCACATAGAGAGTTAGATCCCAACACCGTTTTTCTCTGTGGATAATCTTTATTAATGAATTTGAATATGATATTATTTCAATATAAACGCCATTTTAAAGCAGTTTTCTGCATCTTTTTGCATTCAACGATTTTTGGCTCTATCTCTAAGCATGTCTAGTAAACGTGAACATGACGAATTCACATCGCATTTACTTTAGACTTATTATGAAGATATCACTTAAATCCTCCTAGGGCTACACAATCATCGCAGTAAAGAACTATAGCAACAACGTCCGTCACAATGGTAAACTTTCGCAGTAACATACTTACATTACATCGCAGTAAGAAACTTTCGCAAGAACAAACATTGCGATGGTATACTATTGCGGTAATGTACATCACGGTAAATTACATCTACACGGACGATGTTAGCTACATCGTCCGAAAATTTGATAACTCTGTAAATACTCGTATGGTAAATATGGACTAAATAGTGTTTTTATTCTTGACTCTTCTTCACTTTGCATGATTCTTATTATTTTCATAAGTTCGTTGACCTAGCTTGCATGCATGGCATCAATTAAATCACATGTGAACAATATATAACTAAAAATGTTCTACACTCGATTTGTCAAAAGACTGCATCACACGATGACCTATTTAAAAAAAACGAGGCATATTTTTAATATTTACACTCCGATATGAAAAAATGTGTACTAGTATTCATTTCACGACTTTGATAAAACCTCCGTGCTTGGATTAATTAGTTAGTCACCATATTTACATACACTCACCATTAGCGGTCGCATGTGTTGAAGCGAAGTCGTAATTATATTTCGTAATATTATCGTTTATGTGGTGAATGTTCCATATAAAATGGTACCTAGAGAAGACAAAAGATGTCAAAATTAATAAAATAAGCGCTATATCTTGCCGCCAGCGGCATACAAATATTATGATTATAATTTTAATTTATAATAAAATTTAAAATAATTGGTAAAAAAATAGAAAAACATTCAAAATTAATACATAAAAATCAATTATAACTGCAGCAAATTAAAAATGCATCGTCACATACTTAATAATTTGTTTTCCATTAATAAAAATAAAGAATGAATAAAGAATGGTTGATTGTGGTTGGATGAATGGAAATTACCGTTATCATTATGATAATGTTAATGGCAACAGTGACAACTTGACGGACACTATTACTATTTATTACTAGCGTTTACCCGCGACTTCGTTCGCGTGGACTTTCTTACAGGTATAGCCTATACCCGTAGCACTTTGAGATAAAGTAGCATCCCATTAGTGACAACAATGAAATCGGATGAGTAGTTCCGGAGATTACCCCCTAAATACAAACTTTCATCTTTTCATAATATTAGGGTTTACGCGGTTGAAGCGAATTTTGCAAATTGGTTGCTGATAGCTATGGAAGGAAAAAAACTTTTTTGAAAAAAGAGAACCGCCTTCAAAAAAAAACTAAAAAGTGATAAATGACTTTAGCACAGAACACACATGACTTAACAACAAACAGAACAAAGCCACCGACTTCCGAAACTAAAGTCATGTGTGTTCTGTGCTAAAGTTATTTATCACTTTTTAGTTTTTTTTTTAAGGCGGTTCTCTTATTTCAAAAAAGTTTTATTTTCCACTTTTTCGTGCCTCCTTATCATCCAAATCCATTAAAGAACGGCAACACAGTTAAAACAGAGATTGAAAGTCCTCCAAAGATGGAAAGATGGAAGAAACGAAAACGTCTTCTCGGTATTTGTTGTTTTTTTCAAAAAGTGCTAAGTAAATTTCTGATTGTTGTATACTAAAACCTTCTCAAGAATGTAACAAACACTATTTTGAAAACCACATCAAAATCGGTTCAGCCAAACGGGAGGTAATCACGGAGAAACATACATACATGCATACATACATACATACACACAAACATACGAGTCGAACTGAGAACCTCCTTTTTTTTGAAGTCGGTTAATAAACTGCGCGGGAAAGGGACGACACTGAATACAGTTTATTTAATATAGGTGGGTTTGTTTTCTTTGTTCCTCCTGGATCAGCTTTCTCCACACTTCACAATTATCACCAACTAGTACCCTCAGATTATAAAACAATAAGCAGATAGACGGAACGGAACAAACATGGGAAGCACGGTTTTTTGACAGGTGTGCGTGATAGCACTGTAAAAACACGTTGCCTCTGTGTGCGTTTACGGTTGCCAGGATAATGACAAAATTACGCATAATATTTCATTAAGGCTTGTGTACGTGCCAATAACCTAGAGCATTTGGCCCGTACTGAATTTGTGGACGAGTGCTGGCGTGATGTAGACGCAATCTTTAATCGGACGCATTTTTAATTTATTGTAATAAAAATAATACATATTTGTAAAAAGTAACAAAACCAAATCATTTTCCTTTGTATTGAAAAGCAGTAGATATTTTTTTTATTATACTCTATTGATAAGAAATTAAGGAGTAAAATGGTTTCATCTCAACGATTTGGAGGTGGTTTGACATTTTTTTTCTTATTATGTGATACCGATAGAAAAATTGTGGCTAAACCAAATTACGTATCATATCATGTAGATTACTAACAATTTTTTTCAGATGGAATAGTGTTGCAGAAAAAAGCAGGCAAGATGTTATACATACATTGTTGAGTCAGATTGTATTAATTGAATGCAGGTACATATTTTAGGAATTTATTAATCTCAGATAACAAAACAGAAGATGTTGATTTAAAAATGGTGGAACAATATCGGAACATGATAAAGTTATGCTTAGGTGAAATTAAGGGATGACTTAATTTGTTTGGTTTTGGCTGGCGACTTCCGATTTTAGAGTTTTTTTTTTTTTTTTAAGGAAGCGCTTGTCTTTTTTGTATGTTTAATTGTTGTTACCTCAGATTATCAAACAAAAGGCAGATAGACCGTGCAGAACACTGCGAGTGAAGCCATAAAAGCAAATACAAATTCAATAACGAATACCTACAATCTCGTGTTTGTATTCGCTTTTGAATTTTTATTTGCTTTGGTGGCTTCACTCGCAGTGTTCCTCACGACCGTGCGGATCTGCCTTTTGTTTGATAATCTGTTTACAAATTCAAAAACGGATACCAACAATTCGCTTCAACACGAAGCGAAGCATTGTTGTTGTTATCTTGTACCTATATTTGCAAAATAAAATATTTTATCTTATCTTATCTTATAAACAAATAGTAATACAAATAAAAATTCAAAAGCGAATACAAACACGAGATTGTAGGTATTCGTTATTGAATTTGTATTTGCTTTAGTGGCTTCACTCGCAGTGTTCCGCACGGTCTATCTGCCAATAGGCAGATAGACAGCCAGTTGCCGTATTTCTATCAAATGATAAAAAAATAAAGTTAGTACACGTGCACGAAGCGACGCACCGTTAGTACATCACACATCATTCCAATATTTTTTAGAATAATGCCGGCTTGTGTACAGATAAAGATACCCATTTTTCAAGATAAAGTATGATGATAAACTTTCTTCTACAACAAAAAAATATTAAAAGTAAGACAAGATTTATAACTGTTTTCTTCAAAATATATCTTATTTACTAAAATTAATTGCTAGGGACTAAATACTTTGGTTTTATAGTAACATCACAACGCCTAACAAAATTTGTACGCAAGAAAACTTTTATTAACTCGAAAATGCGCAAAGTTCTATTGCTAATCTCTTCAGTTCATTACTAATCAACACCTCGTAGATATTGTAAAAATATTTCAAAAATAGAACTTTGCGCAAAGCAAGGAAAAAATAAGAAATGTTTGATTCAGTACATAAAAAACGATACTATCACATATAATTAGTCATTAATGCAAAAGTACTAATCGTTAAGGTTCATAAAAACAATATTAGAATAACCATGCCTTGCCTAGTTGCAGCCATGATGCACTTCAATTAATTAAGACGATTACTTGCAGAAATAAATATTTTAATATTCTCTACAAACTCACGAATGTTATCGGATAATATTAACGATGTGGGTTTAAAGTAAACTTTGAGCTGATGCACTGGGCAGCAGATAGCAGGTACTGATTCAGTATTTGTAGAAATGATGTGACACATTCTTAAGTCTACCCTTACATAGTTTGTTTTTTTAAAGTCCCTCATTTTGAAAATCGAGTTTTGTGCATTACGTTGTATGGACGGGTCCCAGTGTGCGACGTAGCGTTCTGAAAATATTTTGCTCCGTAATAGGTGGCAAGTATGTGCAATATCTAGAATGGCATGAGGTGCCTCACATGCCACGTTCGGTGAGTGTCGGCGAGCTTTGAATGCATTGAGTGTCAAATAAATACACAAACAATGACATTCGGTATTCATCTATTATTCTTATCCTTTCATACTTCCATACTATCCTACTACCATGCGATCATGCTAATATAATAAATGCGAAAGTAATTTTGTCTGTTACACTCGAAAGCACTAATAAAAGCCTGTGACAGAAAGCTTAGTAACCAAGTCCTAGCACTCAGTAGGAACAACCTGCGCATTGTAGCTAGAGTCACTACAGGACATTGCTGCTTAAACAAGCACATGTTCCACCTGGGGTTAAGTGATACGCAAACCTGCAGACGCTGTAATGAGGCTGATGAAACGCCACTTCAGCTTCTGGGGGAATGCGGAGCACTAATGTACAAACGCAACAATCATCTGGGCAAATACCTGTTAAGCCCGGATGAATTAATGGAGATCGCCCCAAAGCAGATCCTGCAGTTCATCACAGCTGCAAGGTTTGGTGGCGATCTTTAACCAACACAAGCGGCGATCACATTAAACTAGCTCTGGTCGCAGTGATACCACAGCCGCACAAAGATAATTAAAAAAAAACTCTGTCTGTTACGCTTTCACGATGAAACGGCTGAACAGATTTTGATGAAATTTGGCATGAAGATAGCTTGAACTCTGGGGAAGGACATAGGCTACTTTTTAATCTACAACTTCATCTGCATCCGCGATAACTGACATTAACGCGGACGAAGTCGCGGGCCAAAGCTAGTAATATAATAAAGCTGAAAAGCTTGTCTGTTTGTTCGCGCTAATCTCCGGAACTCCTAGTCCGATTATGAAAATTGGAAGCTACGTTAGCACTAAGACCACAAGCACACACGAGCGACGGCCAGTATGTCTATTCTTTTACAAACTTCCTCGGTGAACACTTAGGTGAAGTGAGCTGTCATCCATCCGTCTGCTTAGTCAATCCGTAGCATCGGGACGGATAACAGCTCACTTCACCTAGGTGTTCACCGAGGGAGATTGTAACAGAATAGCTCTACAGGTCAGGTCAGGGTAGTTTAGCGACAAGCGGCCTGGCAGCCGAGTGCGCTCATAGCCTTAGTGCTATAGGCTATTTTATTATCAAAATGTGTGAAAAAAATCAAGCAAACGAACTCGAGGTAAAAATGCTAGTATTAGAAAGAAAAACGTGTCGTTAGGATCCATTTTTGTTTTTATAGGAGATAACTTTTCACGACGTTTGATTTATAATTTGACCCTGTTTTAGGTTTCCGTACTCAAAAGGTGCCAAACGGGACCCCATCATTAAGACCCCGCTGTCTGTTAGTTCATCCGTCCGTCTATTACAAGGCTGCATCTTTTGAACCGTAGTTACACACTTGCCCTCCTATTAATAAACACGGAATAAAGTTACACCAAGCGAATTCCTCGAATAATGTGTGGTTAAGCCGACGATGAACGGTGGTGTAAATTTACTCCGCGTTTATTAATAGGAGGGTTGAAGTTTACACAGAGTGTTTTACTATGGCCGCTTCAGCAAAAACAAAATTAAAATAATTTTAATCAAATCAAATATTTAAATTTCTTTTAAATATTTGATGGGTAAGAGTACCTCACCAAACTGTGAAGTTTGTGGAGTGACGGACGATATCTATCACGTATTGATGGAATGTGACCGGAACATATGTGAGAGAGAAGATGTATTTAGTGTGGGATTTGAGGTGGGGGCATGTAATAGTATCTTAGCGTCCCCGTTTTCCGAGGAGGCTAGGAGGATGTGTCAACTGCTGTTCGCTATCTATCAAAGGGATTAGTGACAGTACTTTATTGCCTTTCTACTCTGATGTACATTATAATTATAAACGTAGATATAAGAACAGATGTCTACTAAACTTGTGTAGTTTTAAGTTGAAAATGTTTTGTTATGGGGGTGACATTATCACTATGTGACAAAGCCCCTTTAAACCATTTTATTAGTATTAACAAGAGGTAGGTCTAAGGATTGTAGGGTTATAACCATGGAATAATCAGATTAATAGCCTTGTTTAAACTTTTTACTAAGTATTTACACTAGAATTTAAATCAACCTTTACAGGATGAAACTGAATTCATTAGCAAAATTTTAAGGAGTGACTCAGACCTCGAACCTGAATAACTTTCATTATGGAGCCAACTCAAACAGCGCGACAAAAAAAACAGCTGTTTCATACAGAAGTGCAATAGGTACTCGGCCAAACGTAGGACTGAACAGCTGTTTTTTTTTCGCGCTGTTTGAGTTGTCTCCATAATGAAAGTAGTTTAGGTTCGCGGTCTGAGTCACTTCTTAAAAATTTGCCAATGAATTAAATTTCATCCTGTATATAGGTAAAAAAACAGTGTTAACGTATCTCTGACGTGGATAATGATATATCCATTACAATCATAACAAAAAGAAACGGTTACTCCACATAAAATTCGCACAAACAATTTAATTAGTGAAAAAGCTCGTAAGTAAATTAAAATACAAAATTAATCCAGACTGAAACGTTATTACGCGACGTAATCGCCATTTGCGTAACACATACCAACAGCAAAATATCCATAATTTATTATTGGACGTCCACTCGACGAGCGTTGTCGGGTTTCTCGCTTCACATAACTGATATTGACAATACCAGTAAATTCAATTTGATACAAAATATTGGTGGCTGTAAAGCGCAAGCCACACCGTGAGCTAAGCTAACTCAGCTTACCTTACGAAACTGCAATGAGTTTTTATTGCTAGGTTCTACCGTGAATCTGACGGAACCACGGTACCCGGTTCGGGTTCAAACTACATATCAATATCAAATACCATGTAGATAATTACTTTTTGTTGTAATTAGTGATTTCAACTAAATTCCATTTCATTATAATAAGTCCATATGACTGACAGGCGGTATTTATAATGAGATGGACTGGCAGGCTGTTCTGAAATCTATTTCAGAACAGTAGGTATTAATCTCATAATAAAATGTGCGTAATAAACTATTCAAATGAGGGTGAATATGAAACCAGACAGAATTTGAACAACACTGAAAACTATTCAAAGGAGCTAAATGAATTACGTGGGCTATTTTAACAGATGACTTCAGGTAGGCTAAGAATAAAAATAAATATTTACTTGTATAAACACTACACCATCGTTTTGATATACTATCTCTACTGGCCCTAATATTTTAGCTCGTTTAAGATTTCACAATAAGCTACATATTGTAACATACAGCTACATAGTGTATTGTTGTCCGTGTGGTGTCGGACGTAAAGAATAGCACCATCCCATATCTTCCCGTGTGTGTCGTAAGAGGCGACTAAGGGACTTACCAGAGAATGGGCAGCAGCGTTCTCTGTGCCTTTGTAACAACAATACTACGATCGCCAATCCGCCTGCCAAGCGTGTCGATTATGGCAAAACCCTCCCTTGGGGAGCCCTATGTCCAGCAGTGGACGTCTTTCGGCTGAAATGATGATGATGACATATTGTAAGCTTAGATAAATTAGCTAAGCTCGCGGTGTACCTTGTGCACTATGAAATAACACCAGCTAGCATTTTGCTACTAAAGGTGTACATTCACAATTCAAACAATTGAGTAATTAATAATGGCTGTCATTCCATGAAAGTTCATTTTCAATAGCGACGATATTCAGCTGAAATGTGCTCAATGATACTGTTTCTAATGGAAATGGGCAAAATCGGCTTTAGCTCAGCTAGGAATGAAGCACGCTTTCGTAGAATAGCAGCAAAATTTGATGATTATCCATGTTTCTGCAAAAGTCCGTCACTAAAGACGAAATTTCGCGGTATGTAATATAATAATTATTCCCCTACAGTCGTCTATGTTTTCGAATGAAATTTAATTAAATCTTTTAACTGTTATGCTATTTTTTTTTATTCAAATCAATCATTTTTGTAGTTCGAGACATGAAACCTGGTTTTTGGTTGAAAATGAAAATAAAAACGTATTTCAGCTTTTTTTGTAATTTCAGTAAAATAGGAAATCTGTAAATATTTTTTGTTATTTACCCCTCAAAGGGGGCTTAGCGACCTAGCGGGGTATTGCGTTTGTGGGAAGTACGAAATCGTCGCGGGAAAAGCCTCTATATTTCAACGTGATGCCCCCCCCCCTAGGCCAACGGCTGGCGACGCCCTTGTCTTGGAAATCACTGACATTGGCGATGAAAAACATAGTGAAGAAACATGACTTGAATATGAGCCAAAAATCGCCAATCCACCTTGAGGAAGCGTGGGGATCAATACTAGTGTCTTCTCTATGTATTAGAAAAGGCCTTTGTTCTGTAATTTGATAAAAAAAAAACACAATAGTAGGCTGGTATTATTATTAAAATCATGTACAAAATATGGAACTCAGGGCATCCATTACAGTAGGAATGAAGTGAACTCTAAGTACTTAGAAATCCTCGACACTGATTGCTGTGGTTTAATCGTTTCAATGACAATACAAAACAATTTGAATTTGATACTAAATAGTATTTAGTTAACATTATTGTTACATGAAACGTGTTTAAAGCAAAATTCTGTTGGAACTGTGCCAAAATGTGGGTATATTTGAATTGGTTCTGTCGAATGCAGGCGGTATGAGAATAATTGTTTTTAGTTATGTTTGGTTCGCATCACGGAGGGTGTCATTATAGTGAGTGGGATAGCTCCATGAATGTTGAGTGTTAGTTCTAATAATGTGTGGTCAAACGGGTTAAACTATTACAAGTTCTCAGTTGCTTAATATCTTTTACCCTTGTGGTGCCGGCCGCGAATAGCACCACCCCATTTCTACCCATGGGTGTTGTAGAAGGCGACAGAAGGATATTGACCAGAGGATGGGCAGTAATATCTTTTTGAGTACCATAACACCTACTGCGATTGACAACATGCATTATCCAGGCATGGTGATTACCTACTGTTGAAATCCCCTTAGGGGAGACCTATGCCCAGTGGGCATCTAAAGGTTGACATCGTAATATTTTTTGTTTTTAATTTAGTAGGTCTTTTGTATGAAAAAAATAAGTTTGTTTGTCCTCACACTTGGAAAATTCTTACATAATTACGAGTATTTAAAAAACGTTTTGCTGCATCAATTTCCCGCAATTTTGCTTCTCAATGGGTATAAAGTTAATGTTCTCCCGAATAAATCCCTTTCTCCATTTCAATCTAACACGTCACTTTACCTCACTTGGGAATCAAACTGACCACCCTACGCTCAGCAGTCGTCCTTGCGACCACGAGACCAACGAGGCGGCCAGCGAATATTATAATGCGTTTTTTTTATAGTTACAGTTATTGTGTTTGTAAATAAATTAATTCTAGCAGATCTACTTGCCTAAAAGAATAAGAAATATTATAAGATAAATTCTCAGGACTAAGTCAACGCATTAACGATAAAACACAACAAAAAATATTCAATTTTTCGTAGATGTTGTTTCCAAAGACAGCACTTAGTATTTAGCAAGCCAGTTATTAATACTGGCACAACATTTACACTAACAATAAACACATATAAGGCTTCAAACACACAGCACGGCTAAAGGTTACCCGCGCGGGTAACCACAGAAGACGTTACAGTTCGCTCAGGATTGCGGTTAACCGCATAACTATGAGTACAATGCGAGTTCTTAGTTCCTAACACATTGTAACATTTGTGTTTTCTCTAGTGTAGAACCAACTTATAATAATTAAGTTGGTTTCCCCATATTTAGCAATATATCCTATTTTTCTTTTTTTTTTTTTATACGCGGTAAAGAGTTTGCCTATCTAACCTCCACAACCCAGTTGCTGGGTAATAGGGTACACCTTGGTCTCTTCTTCTTCGTGACACTCTTGTCATCGGTCGTGGTCATCATGAGCTATTTGTAGAGGCTGATGTTATGTACCTTACGATTTCTAGCCATTTGTCGCTACATTTGGTGTTTCTGGAGCACTAATGCAATGGATCGCCCACTGCGGATTTAATTTGGTCGGTCCATCGCATGGAGGATCTTCCTCGTGATCTAGTGTCTTCCACTATATCTTGCCATCTATTCTACCCTTTGGTAAGACTGATTAATTATCAGAATTCTTGCCTTCTGAATAGTTCTGATTACCTATAACGACTGTCAAAGATCTACGAATGACAGCAAGGACCAACGGCTTTACCTGATTTCCGAGACACGGAGGGTTCTCGGTAGTTAGTAAGAGGTGATTATCTGCGAAAGTACACACTGAAAAAAAAATTGTGATCACTTGCTTAAGCTGATATAATTTTTTCTATTGAACTTTATCAAGAAAAATTCTTTGATGTGTGTTTTCTGTAAATAGAAATACCCTGTGAGAAATACATTTTTTTTTTAAATTAGTAATTAATCATAATGCCCCCCCCCCCTTTATGGGAGGAGACCTTTGTTCAACAGAGGACGTCTTCAGGCTGATGATAATGATAATGACGAATCATAATGTAATTTTATTGTAACAGAAATTTGATAGAAAGAAAAAGACTGTTTAACCAAACTTAAACAACAATTTATTAATAAAAGGTTTATATTCAATATAATATAACTCCTCCCCTGACTCGGAACACATGCGAAGATCCTCCTGGGCATGCTGAGAATCAAGTTATCCAGCATTTCTTGGGGAACCTGTCCCATTCTTGTATAGCGGCTTCCCTGAGCTCTAGCCGAGCACTGTCTGACGACGTGGCTGACGGTTCCAAACAGCTCGCTTAAGAGCATCCCACGCGTGCTCTATTGGGTTTAAGTCAGGCGAGCCAACAGGCCAGTCTAACCTTGTGATGTCGTATTCTCGGAGAGCAGTTTTGACTCGTTGAGCTCGATGGGTGGGCGCATTATCATCGACCAGTACAAATTGGTGCCCCTGGTTTACTCGGAATGGTCTGACAATTCCATCAATAGTTACTGCTCTATACATGTCGGCTGTCATGAAGTCTCGATACGGGATCAAAGGCGTTCTGGCTCCAATCTGATCTGATCGAGTCCGACTCGCACTTGTCCGGTTTTTTTTATAATGTATAGGTATAGAACCCCCGTCCTATTCCTATAAATTATATAAAAAACAATATTGTGTTATAATTTATTCATATTAAAGCAAAAATTATGACATAATTAACTAGCACTTTCATAAGCAATCTTCAAAAGCACATTAATGTAATATCCTGTAATAACGTTGCCCTTTTAATCAGTACTACCACATTAGAAATAATTAGGTTAAGAGTGTTGTTCGCACACAGGTTAATGTTCCTCTCAGTTACGGTTACATTACGGCACTTAACGGGAAATGTCAAGGTCAACAACTAACCCGCACCCTGCTGACATGATAAATATAAACAAGATTTATCAATAACTAAATGTTCATTATGATAACGAACGCCATTGTCATTTTCGATTTTTCCAAAACCGTGGATGCGATTTATATGCGGAGATAATTTGAATACATCGCACAACTGATAGGAAACAGTCAGTCGTGGCGGGCGCGGATCTTGTGTCGAAATAGTCAGCAGTCTGAACGCGAATCATGCGTCTAATACGAGTATACCGGGCTCTCCGTACTGCCTAAAGGGCAGGATATCTAAAAGGATTTCCTCACGAAAAAAAAGGGAAACCGTTGGAACCGCAACTTTTTACTCCATGTACCATAGTTTCAACGACTGCGTAAATTGAGCCGCGAAAATTTCAGAGCCTTACAGTGTAAAGTTCCCGGCTGAAGATGTGTAAAATTAATTTACCCCTTATAGTATTGACCATATGGCGCTAGACAAAAACGTTATTGCCATTACATAAGTACAAGTTCAGACAGGCTGTTGATATACTCGTACTGAACAAAACCCAATATCACTGCCCGATCCGATAACAAAAGATCCCGTACTCGCTAGACCAACGAAGCCGTATGGTGTCTATTCAACTCAGTAATATTATAATAAGGTTATTTGTTATAATATAACAAATAACCTTATTATAACATTGCGGATTATAATAGTGCGGAAACCAAACCCTCTTAAAATAGAAAATAAAACAATATATTCTATTTTCTATTTTAGGAGGGTTTGGTTTCCGCACTTAGTTCTTAAAATGGACCATTGTACGTGAGCCATGCCGGCCGTTATTCCAACCAGCCCACCTCCCTCCAGAAGCAGATCAGTGTTCCCAGTCTTCTCAGGGCATTCGCAAGGAAATTTGGTATTCCAAGTGTTTCCCTGCGGATCTGGGTGACGCCGGTGAACTCAAGGAGTACATGCGCCACCGTTTCCTCCGCCTCCGTGCACGCTCTACACAGAGGACTGTCAGTGATTGATAGTGTTTGTTCAGTCAACAGTGCCCGGTGATGGTTCCCGCCACCAGTGGCAAGCTATCTCTGTCCAGTTGCAGAAGGCGCTTGGTCAGCTTTGTATCTAGGGATGGCATAGCCTCCTTGGATTGCCTGCACCCTGGTGTTGAGGTCCACCATTTCTCCGATTGTGTTTGTGTGTAGTCTTTTGACCAATTTCTTAACTGATTGAATGGAATGGGCACAATGGGTTCGGGTCCGAATGCTTTTGTGCTAGAACCCCTCCTGGCGTGTTCATCAGCCGCATCGTTACCTAGTGCTCCACTGTGTTATTTAATCCATTGTATTGCCACCGTGTTGCAATTTAGTACCATAACGCGTTCTAATGCATTATAACATTCTAGTAATAGTCTCGACGTGATCTGGTTTTTCTTTAAGGATTGAAGGAATGAGGCACTATCGGAGAGTATACGGATGTGCATGTCCGTGACTTCCCTGACCTTTATAGTGTGTGCTGCTTGGATAATGCCTACACATTCTGCTTGGTAAACAGTGTTAAACATTCCTAAGGGTCTGGATATTTTAATACTTAGGTCGTCAGAGTAGACTCCAACTCCAGTACGGAGGTCGATTTTTATTCCATCGGTGTAGATCCTTAGCTCATTTGAACCTGAGTAGTCACACAATTCCGGTGTGAGCTCTATGTTGTAGTGTCTTTGGAAGCTGTGTATTTTCAGGGTTCTATCATTGGGTGATGCCATCATGGGCTATCGTTTGATTGCATCCTCCTTTATTCGTGTATGTTTAATCCTGGAATCTATTCTTAGATTGTCGTATATTTCGAGGCCAAAAGTCGCTAGGGTCGCCTCCTCTCTTATGACAAGGTGTAGAGGTGGTAAACCCAGCATCGCCTGAAGGGCAACGGTGGATGATGTTTTCATAATGCCCTGTCAGATTGGTCCTGGGCCACCAAACTAGAGAACCGTATGTAACAATTGGTCGGATGACTGTGGTTTATAGCCAGTGGGTAATTTTGGGGCTTATGTCCCAAAATATTGTTATTTGTTGTAAATATATATACTGCCGATCCGCCTTGAGCATGCGTGGTGATCAATGCTCGTGCCTTCTCTGTATGAAAAGAGAGAAGACAATTATAGGTTGGTATTATTATTATATTATAAGGTTATTTCTTTGTACGACATTAACTCTGGGAGTACTGGACCGATTACAAAAAAAAATGCTTTACTGATAAAAAACTACTCTACTGCAGAGTGTCATGGGAAGTGTTTCACGGTACATATACTTTATTGATTTACGCGTGGGCGAAGGTGCGGGCAGAATTTAGTTCTTGATATTTTTGTAACTTAATTCAAAATAAGAAACACCACTCTACGCTTCAGAACTCAAATTGTCGACGTAGCTCCAAAAGCGGTAAGACTAAAATGGGACTGACCGCCGATGTCTGCCAGCTAAGCTGTAGAATTGAATATTGAAGACTCGAAGACTGAAGCCCTGACACAGTCAGATGGCGTCGCGGTAGACCGAGGAGAAGATGGCCGGACGCTTTGGATGGCTTTCTCATGAATTGGTGACATAAAGCACAATATAGGGAGAAATGGGGAGAATAGGGGGGACCTTTACCGAGGAGTGGGACAAAAATGGGTAAAAAAAACAAAAATTGACCGTGTGGAGCCAGCCGCGAATAGCACCACCCCATTTCTATACGTGGGTGTCGTTAAAGGCGACAGAGGGATATTGACCAGAGGATAATAATAATAATAACATGTGGGGACATTTTCACACACGGCCATCTGACCACAAACTAGGGCGACCCTGTACTATGGGTGTCAGACAGCTGATATACATACACAAATACTTTTTTTTTGTTGTAAATACATACATATATAGATAAACAACACCCAGACACAAGGCAAACACAAGTGCTCATCACACAAATGTTTACCCTGGGCGGGAATCGAACCCGCAACACGTTGCGCAGCAGTCGATCGCTCAGCCACTGCGCCAACCGTGTCGTCGTACTTGACTTTTAGATTATCTAGGATAGGCAGCAACATCCTTCTAAGTACCATAACACCTACTGCGATCACCAAAATGCATCGGCCCACTTTGGCGATTACGGCTAAACCTTCCCTTGGGGAGACCTATGGCCCAGCAGTAGGCGTCTAAAAGTTGACATAATGATAATGATAGTAGAAACTAAAATCTCCGGCGCCTTTTGGCCGGAAGTAACAACATAGTAGGTATTATTTCAAGTTATTACCTCTGTTCCGAAGTTACGCGACAACTTATTAGGGCAAGTTTAAGCCGCGAAAGCAATTTGTCTTAGTCCAGGCTTGTGATTGAAGCGTTGCCATGGTGTATAATTATTTCTTTCGGTAAATTACTTTTTATTTTCGTTGTAATGTTAGTTTCGAAAAAGTTCTTGCCTTGAATAATTTTATAATCAATCAATTTGGCCTTACTGAGGCCACGATAAGAGGATTACCAAATTTTCACCTACTAAGATCAAACTTTGTACATTGCCCAAGGGACAAAATTGATATTCACTACATAATTTCAGTTTCACTATAACGACTTTGTTTCACTTGCACCAGACAGGATTATATTTTGACTAGAATAGTTAGTCGTTACTAACAACGGCCGCACGAGTTCGAAATGTTCGACATTTTGTAATTTAACCTCGTGTTAGCATAATATCTAAATTAAGTTTTTGGCGCAAGTGGGCCTTAGTGAGTTAATAATCTTAAAGTCAAGTAGTAGTGGTGTTTACCTTTTATATCTAACTAGCGACCCGCCCCGGCTATCCACGGGTGCAATGTAGATCAAACTATAAACCTTCCTCTTGAAACACTTTATCTATTGATGTTTTTAAGATCTAAGCGTGCAGATTGACTTTGTTCTATTCAATGTAAAGGATACCTTAAAAAGGGCCCAGTACTGAAGTGAGCAAGTAGATATCCTCAAATGAGGTAGGTCTGGCTACTCTAGGATCGCAGTACATTTGCTTTTGATTGCGTCATCAATGATGAATCTCAATTAAATTCGTTTTAAATTTTTATTCCCCATGAATGTCACAATTGCCACACATAATTATGCCACAAATAGTATCAGCTACCCTACACCCAATACATCTTATATATAAAAATCTTCTGTGCGTGTGTATGAAAGTGAACTCCTCCTAAACGGCTAGACCGATTTTGATGACATTTCGTGTGTGTGTTCCAGTGGATTCGAGAATGGTTTAGATTCACAATTGGACCCGGTAGATGGCGCTGCAGTCGAGTTGTAGGACTTTTTATTTTGAGGGCAGGACAACGTCGGCCAGGCCGGTAGTCTTAAAGTATTTATTTTAAAAAACATGGAAGAGTTACAGCTAAAGCAGATCAAAAACAAGAAATTTAACTGACAGCCAATAACAAGTCTATTTATAAAATACAGGACAAACATAGGAACAGAAAGATACTAAATAATAAATACACTGCATTTATGCATTTATGCTCGCATTGCATAGTAATCTTACTGCAAACTAAATAACATAGAACTAAATTTACTTATACTTTGCTTTGTATTCATTACACGACCCTACATCCCTGGAAAGATTTACAAAAGCCACATTAAACTACTACACACATACACAACTAATCCTCAAACAAACCTAGTGTGTAGGTAAACAAACCACACGAACTTTGTTTAGCATAAATTGGTAACAGGAGCGTGAAAGGTTTAATATAATAGAATGACCAGACCAACTCGTGATAAAGTTACACGATATTCGGGAATCCTTGAGCGTCAGCTGGTGTGTAGGAACGTTCACGTCTATATACGAATATAATAAACGAAACCACATTGAAATTGGGTCAATGTTTCTGGAGTTACAAAGTATAAACAAAACATGCTACGCTTTATAAAGGTCGATGAAAGTGTTCAATTAAATGTTACTTTTCATCATCTGTTTTCCCAAGTATGTTGGGGTTGGCTTCCAGTCTAACCGGATGCAGCTGAATATCAGTCTTTTACATGGACTGGCCGCCGGTCAGACCTCCACAACCCAGTTACTAGGTAACACAATACCCCTTGGTAAGACTGGTTGTCAAGTTTTCTGGCTTCTGACTGTGACTGTCTGTCACGTACACTTATTTAATAATAATAATAATAATAATAATAATCGTTTATTTACCAGAATAATATCAGTTACATTTCCTTAAAATATAAATATAACAGTAACATTATATTATGGCGCATAAATGGGCCGTAAAATGATATATAAAGGAAACATATTATAACTTGTGGACTCCACACTAGGTCAAGCCTGTCTCGTGGAGTCCTTGAGTGATTTTAACATTTGGTTTTTCTGAGGTTGATACTGTAAAGTTACCATTAATTTCTATTGTGTAACAAAGCCAAGAGTAACAACTGATACAATAAATAATAAAAATCCATAAAAAGAGAACAAAACTACAGTAACGTATTTGAGTTAGAACAGTAAACAGCGAAAGGTTAAATATACAATAGTAGCTAAATTATAATTATTACATTTTTATTTTTTTTTTTTTTATTTTAGATGTGCACCACGTATTAAAATGCAAAGGTTTTCTGGTGAGTAAGTGTTGTGATTGTGAATGTAAGGGAATGTGCGTGTGGATTAGTATATGTGGGGGGTGTTCTTTTATTAGCGTACCCATGTATCATTTGATAACTCGAACAAAAGCTTCAGATTCTGAGTACGATTGATCTAACAGCCATCTGTGAACAGTTTTTTTAGCTTGATTTAGCCTACAATATTTTATGTCACATAGTTTTAAAACTTTATTGTAGATGAAACCGCGCATGAACTCTTGCATATGCTGAGCAAATGCGGTTTTTACTGCAACAGTTGGACATTTGAAAATTCGCTGCTTGAGAAGTTGACAATATTCTGTGGATTGGATAGTAACCCTGTGCTGTGTCAGTACTATCTTTAGTATGTACAGTTGCCGGACGTTAAGTACTTTTGCTTCCTTGTACAGCTGTTCTGTAGGATATCTGAAATGCTTCCCATACATGACTTTCAGCACTGAACGTTGAGCTCTTTCTAGTTGTAACATGGTGGTTATACCAACTCCACCCCACACGGTTATACAGTAGCAGAGAACTGACTCACATAATGCCACGTAAACCAAGTGTAAGACCTTTTTGTTAGCCAAGTTCCTTAACAACTTTATTACGTGAATCAGCTTTCTGATTCGTCTAGCTACTAGATCTATATGAGGTTTAAATGAAAGGCGTTGATCAATTACAACTCCCAAATATTTAATAGATTCGACCTTTTTAATTTCCTCACAGGTACAGGCCGCAGGAGATAGACCGCAGGTTGAAGAATGGATTTTTAATTGAAAAGGAAACTTTGGAGCAGATGCAAGAGTTTTATGGAAACACATGTAGTTTGTTTTTTTTATGTTGAGTGATAGGAGGTTCAGATCAAGCCATTTTTTGATGCTAGTCAAGCCGTTTTGTGCTTCTTCATGTACTGTTTCCCAAGTTTTACACATTACCACTCCTTTGCGTCTCTCAGTCGGGTAATAACAACATGTAGTATTTATTTGAAAATCACCACATGGTTTGAGCCACTCAAACCCTCATAAATTCTGTATTTTAAGAGAAACAAATAGGGACGGGTCGAAAGCGATATTTCAACAAATTCTAAGAAACGAATGGAATATTCTATTTCTAAAAAACACCACTTACAATGTTAGCGCACCATGTGCATACCATAAACGCGACCTAAGTAACACTTTAAAAAGGGTCTTTAAAACAATTGAGAAAGGATGCAGAAACAAAAGGTCAGGTACTAAGGGATTTCACGAAAGTGTGGGAAGATGAACGGGGGGGCTGAGGACAGGCAGTCGGTTTGAGACCACTATAGAGTGCAGACAGGGAGTTTTGAGACGGCAATCGTCGAAGGGCTGTTCGTTTTAGGCTGAGCTAGTTAAGTTAGGAGGCTACTGAAATCGAAGAGGTTAGGTCCACGTAGAGAGTAGGGAGTGAGTGTAAGGTCGTGAGAGGAAATCGGCCGAGGCGAGAAGCAAGTTTGGTAATTAAAGTTGTAGTATTTTAATCAAATCCACTCGAAGCGTTATTTGGTGAGTGTTAACCTTATTTTAATTTAATAGTTAAGTTCTACTTAATATTATTCCTTGTGCAGGTTTATTTGTATTGTAATTTATAGGTCAGTGTCAGTCAGGTGATACTGCTACGGGTTGACTAATAATTAATTATTTATCCTAGCTTTGATGCAACCACTAAATACTTTATATCATGATAGTGTTTACTAGTAGCAAAGTTCGCACAGATAATAGCATTCTGTATAGTTGAGTAAGCGTAACGTAGAGCAGTAGTTTTGGCGTAAGCGTAGTATTTTTATGACAAGGTAGTGTTTGATATTAGTGTAATCTAACCGTACATTATGTGCCTATGTCCTAATCCATACCTTGGCAGGGAATCGTCATAAGCGTTTGGTTTTAGGGAAGCGGGGAAGGCCTTCCGCTGAACTCTACCTCGACTGCTGACGATAATTGACTTTTAACTGACACTCAATTATGGAAGGCAGAACCGTACATACTCAATTCTTTTAAATCTTTATAATAGTAGTTTCATGTTTATATCAAACTAGGTCATAAGGCCGAACTGAGGTAAAACTAATGGTATGTTAAATACCTTTTCTAATTAGACCAAATGTTTATGATGTTAACTGCTTCCAAAGAAGGTCTCGCACGGAGAACTTTGTGTTGGGTTTGTTGTACGCATGTCTCTGGGAGTGGGGGTAGGCTCCACTAAGCTCCCCTACTTAATTGGTAGTCGTCCTAAGGACGTTAGGGTCTGTGTCTCGTTAAAATCACACCCGGCTATTGGTCTAAAGCCTATTTCTGAATCGACACTATTTAGCGAGACACGTGATTTGGACGCTTAACGGCTGAAACATGCTGTGACGCGACCTCTAACTGGGGAAGATTAAAGAGATATGAAATGACGACATACCATTTCGGCGTATACCAAACACAACCGCAATTTACTCTGCTACAGACTGAGTCTACGATGCACTTGTGCTAGTTTTGTGTTAATTTGTGAGAGGGGTAGTCTGTCGTAAGGGAATAATCACATTAGTACGCGAATAGGAAAAATACTGAAATCTTGTCTTACTCGATGGCAGTTGGGCTTCGCAGTCCTCTGTCTTAGGATTGAGTAAGGCATGTCGATAGAGCCTAGGGAACGTGCCGCGTGCCGCTAGAATCGTAGCAGTGTCCTTAGTGGACCTATGCGTTCAGGTCTAGCCTTGCACGTACGACGGCACAAACATATTCAAATGGCCATCCATTTGAATACGGTTGTAAGTCACTGGGGCGGGTCTTTAGTATATTGTAAATAAGTAAATTAACGTAATCTGGAATATGAATTTCCAAAGCGCAAGTGTAGCGATCCTATTGTCACCCCTTATATTTTATATTATACTTTTGCATACCCTCTTGTCTTATTAACTTCTTTACATAATATGTTTATTTATATGTTCCCCCTGAGAATTCCCATACTAACATCTTTGTGTCCCCCTCCTTGTCTTGTCGGGACAAGGCAGTATAGTTTCATGGGAATTCAATTCAAATTCATAGAAACGGTGGAAGAGCGACCAGTCTGGGACGAGCTCTACAGGATTATGCGGATCGGTGGGGCGTATCCCTTAGCCGTACTTTAACACTAACTAAATCACTAATATCAACACAATTAGGGAAAAACGAAAATTTTATCAGCCTAGGGTATTTTAGGAACAGTCACATGACTATACCCAAAACGATTGTCAAAGACCTAAGAATGTCAGCCGGGACCAACAGAGTTACGTGCTTTCATCATCCATCCACGGACCGACCGCGGCAAGTGTAGCTTATACATTAATTTTCAACAATCATATAAAAGTGGACAACGTGTGAACCACGCTATCGCGTGGCTAGGTTAGGAATTATTGATGGCAGATATACATAGAAACGTGCTACTTAAATAGATCAGATCCTGGTGATTTAAAAAATAGAGTTTATCAAATACCTCATCATCATTTCAGCCGAAAGACGTCCACTGCTGGACATAGGCCTCCCCCAAGTGTCGCCACATTGACCAGTACCGTGCGACTTGCATCCAGCGGATCCCCGCAACTTTACAATACAAAAAAACTGCAATCGCAAATACCTACGTACATGTTATTTGTATAAATACTTTTTTTATTAGCCAGTGAATTTCCACGGCTGGATAGAGGTCTCCCCTAGTCTTTCCAGGTATTCTTTTCTTGCACCTCGTCGAACCAGCCTTTGCAGTGCGCGTCTAGGTCATCTCTGTGGAGTTTCTTGCTCTTTATTCTCCATAGAGACCTACCCTACGTTTTAGAACGAGCAACTAGCTTCAACTTTCTGACTAACGAACTAACTCTTTGACAATTCAAAAGTGCCTGTAAAATGGTTTAATAAATTGAAAAAAAAAAAAAAAAATGCTTTGACTTCACTTTGACTTCTTGCCACGTCCTTCTGGGCCGGCCTCGGCTACTCCGACCTATTGCGTGAATACCTTTGCCCAGGGGTCACTCTGCATACGGCTGACGTGACCCGCCCAATCGCATTTGAGCCGGGCATCCTTTATGCTTACGTCTGTGATCCCCGTTTTGGAGTCCCTATCTGTTCTATTTACACCCAGAATGCGCTCCGTTGCTCTTTGGTACACTCTAAGGTCTGAGCACCGTAGGTTAGGATGGGCAGAATATATACACATGTCGAACTTGCCCTTCATGGAAATCGACAAATCGCCGTTAATGATTGATTTATTCGAATCAGGCAACTTAGGTCCATAGAAATGCCATACACAAATATAAACAAAATACTTATAAACTAATACATTATAACTAGGTAAAAAAAAAAATATATTAAAATCCTATTTCACACGTAAAGTCGGTGTCGTGTGTCGCGCTGTGTCACAACACATTTCGGTCAAAATTCCTCTTTCGTGAAGATTGACAGATATTCATTGGCGTCCTCATGCATCAGTAACTTTTCCAGGCATTTTAAATTTTTCGAACGATTTCCTTCTCCTGCATGTTTCCGTAAGAAATTAACCCTCAATATCGCATGAAGACCCGTTAATGTTGTCAAAAACATATTTTGTCACAAAGGGAAAGTTGGTATAACACCACTAATGATAATAAATAAATCCGTGTGTTTCTTGAATTAATTAAAATTGTTTCATTACGCTAATTTGTTGTTGAGCAGGTACTTTTTTAATTAAAGCTTAATAAGTAATTTGTGAAATGAAAATTATTTTGAGTAGGAAAGTTTTCTTTTCATCATCGCAAATTAGTTCCTGTTGGACATTTTTTGTAAACTCTAAGTGATATTTAAGTCCCATTACGATTTAAAACCGAGTTTCCTCAATTATTTTTTAGTATTAATCTGACAGTGTTTTGTTGTTAGCTGTGAAATTAACTTAATTAATCGACAACAAATAATATGCTGATATGCTATTAATATAATAATATAATACAACTGCTCTTGCACGTGTGGTTATCCGCCACGTAATGAAGGGAAAAAAGCAGGTAGCAGTGATCTTCTGAGACCGCTCAAAAGCTTTCGACGTCGCGGATCTTTGTGTGCTGGCACTGAAGATGAGGCAACTTGGTATAGAGGAAAAAGCGTTAGAGTTGCTACTCGACTTTTTAAAAGGCAGATCGCAAGTGGTGATAGGCGACGGCGGAAAGGCTAGGTTGGACCCTCTTAACATCACTAAGGGCGTACCACAAGGTTCCTCCCTCTCTAACATAATGTTCAGCCTATTACTCAATGACGTGCCTGCAGCAATAAGTGGGGCTGATGTCTTTATGTACGCAGACAATGTGGCCGCGGTCGTGTGCGCTCAATCTATGGAAAAACTACAAGAAAAACTCAACTTACTAGCGGGCCAAATTAGCAACTGGTTTAAAATGAATGGCTTAATACTCAACACAACCAAGACCCATTACATGCACGTCAATCTTTCCCGTCGAATGTGTACACCACTGTCACTCCGAGTAGAAAGCAGTGTGATCGAACAGGTACAAGTCACTACATTTCTCGGCTTCGAACTAGACAGTTCTCTCACTTGCCGACCGCATATCGATAAGATGTGCGACAAACTCGGACGAGCATGCTTTGCTCTGGAACGACTAGCGCAATCGCTCCCACGTAAAATCATGAGAGGGTGATATTTCGCGTTGGTACACTCGGTTCTTCAATATGGCGTTGAGTTTTGGGGCCGAGCTGCAGATTGGAAGCGAGCCTTTAGGATGCAGAAGCGTGCTTTAAGAGCCATTACACGATCACGATGGGATGCCACCGCGAGAGAAAGCGCCCTTGAAGTGTGATTCTCCCCGACCGACAATGTCAATTTTTTGCCCTAAGTGGTGAATCTACCATTTCGTTGGCAACGTTCCTAAGGGGCTTGTAAGTGACATTAAATATTCTACGTATTTGCTAACTCGCTCAAACTTGCACAGAGTCTAGGGGGATAAATGAGATACAAGTATAACATAGGCTAAATGTCACAGCAGCACTTTGAAGCGACCAATTTTCGATCCCCCCAGTTGATCATTCTACTGCGCACCGACAGGTCGCTGCTTTGTTCTGTTTGTGCTTTTAAGTATCTAAAAGTGAGTGAATTGTGTGTGTTTTATGTGTTTCGTGTAATAAAAACGTGCCTGGTTGTGTTTGAACCATTTTGGATTGGAGAAACAGACGATTTCGGCCCGAAATAGTCGTTTCAATGAACACGGAGAACCGTTGCAGAGACGCTGATTCATTTCGAGGTATTTGTAGTTTATAGGATTGTTTTAGAAGCAATCTGGCTTTATTACGTGTGTTTTTATGTGTCGTACTATAGATATTAGGCGTTTAATTTGAATATTATAATAGTTTTCTTGTGGTCAATTTGAACATCAAAATTACGCAAAACTACCAGAATCGTCGAATCCGCGCTGGCCAATCAGAGAGCCGGAATGCGCAATCAAGGTGATGACGTCACACGATTTCACAGATCGTTAGAACTAATGGATAGGGCATCCGTTGAATACTTTTTGTTGACTTTATTTTTTATTCGTGATTTTAAATGTTGAACGTGTTGAAACTGAAAATTTTGTAGGTGTGTGTTCGTGTGTGTGTGTCCGTCAAGAAATACCGACCAAATTTTTTTTTTTTTAATTTTTAATTTTTTTTTTTATTATTATTATTATTTTTTTATTTTTTTTTACACTCTTTATACTTTTTATACACTCTAAAAGACTTCAAATAATAATATATTTTAGATTTCTATGTAATTTTATATTATTTACATGTGACCATAATTGCCGTATCTATATTTTGTGTGATCTGTGTTTACGTGATGGTCATTTTTAAGTGAAATTGTTCGTTTTGATTGTTGATTTGTGTAATGTTTTTGCTTCCAGCATGCATTTTTTATTTGCCTACCGTTTTGTAAATATCTTCAACGTGTAGAATATTAAATAAGATTTCAAATTGAGGCAACAGAATTTAAACAGTGATCCAAAGTGTGAGTAGGTGTTTTTTGCGCTAGTTTTCAAGTGGTTACTTTGGAAAGCCAATACTATTAAACTATACATTTTTATCAACTGAAACTCTGTCTGTGTCAAGTATGTGAACCAAACATTATTAATAAAATGTAACCCAAGCCACCAGGCGTGTAGCGTTCTTAGAATTGATGTGTAAACAAGCCCATTCTTTTGTTTCGAATGCGGGCACTCGTAAATGACGTCATGGTTTGTTTTGCTTGTGAGATGAAAAAAATGTATGGAGAGGTCTGTTCTTTTGTTTTATTTATGTGAACTAATGTGTCTTTGTGGAGATGAAACGAAAAGTTTGTTGAATAAAAGGATTACTATTTTTTTATAATGTCTGTTACACAAGAAACGGGGAAAAAGTCGCTCACACCGAACAAACATTAAATTTCGAATACATTACAACGTAAAACTATACTTAACCATATATGACCTGTTAGCAAATTTAATAGCGATTCCAATGATATAACTGGAAACGAGCTAACTATCGTAATTTCGGAGATATCGTCGGCCACCCGCAAGGGCCCCACACCAACGCGTTCGCGCGGTTTTTAACCGTACACACTTGAAGGGTAGCGCAAAAAATATTAACTGTTCCCGCTATGGTGATATTACATGCAACGGTACACGTAAGGCAACACCTAAACGAATACAATAAACGCGGAGATAGACATGACTACTATACTCGTGGTAAAATCAAATTAGCTGGATACCCACACACCCTATCGAAATCTGGATGGTTAATTCTTTTTATTGGTCCATCGGTATACAATCGACTACCCGATGATATTTTAAGCGCAAAGTCTGACAATACTTTCAAAGCAAATCTTAAAGGCTGGCTAATTGACCAGGTATTATATGACCTAAAAAAGTGGTTGTAGGTAATTTGACATAACTATAGTATTTATTTGTTTTGATAATTTTGTGTATTTTCTTGTGCTTTTTGTTCAAAACATGACATGTAATTTTTAATAATTATTAATAAATAAACATAAACATATGCATGTACTTCTCTCGTCTTTCACCTCTAATTAGCCTAGAAGTGTGGGCAGACAGCCAATGAGGTGGATCGACGACCTGGTCAAGAATGAATGGGGAAGGACGTGATTAGAGGCATCATGCAGGATGCCTACACTTGCGGCACTTACTTCACGATCTCTTCCAACGCCAAAGACATCGTGAAACACGTGCGCCAAAGGCTGAAGTACGCGCCGAGAGTGCAGCAACTGGAGTCATTTATGGTGTGCATACAAACATACTAACTTTATCAGGTGATGGAAGAAAGCTTTTGGTCACAGGATGTGGTATTCTGATGTGGTCTGGTGGAGTCTATATTTGGATGTGGCTTTCGCGGACAATTGCCACCGGAACGCCCAAAGACTTAGTGCAATACTAACATAGTTTTATATTTTATTTACTAATACAATTGTTATATGGTAATTATGTATATTTAAGATATAATCGATGGGTATTTGTTACCTGAGAATAAATGGTTTATTATTATTAGCATTGGGTGACAAAATGCTAAGAAGAGGAGACTTGTCTCATCTACTTTTATTAATTGAATCGCGAGTAAACTGTTTTTATTTTAACCAAGTAAAAAAAATTTATTGAGCATATTCCAAATGATACTTTTAATTTCAGAGGAGAGGCCCTCAGATAGATTAGATCAAAAAGGTAGTATTTCCAAAAATGAAGAACTAGACACGACATCTACTATACCGATAGTAATTAATTAGTTCGAAGGAAGAACTAATTAATTAATATCAATTTCGAGTATAAGCTCACACAAAGTTGTGAATCTTCCGATCACGAGTCCACATGTCGACTCGGTATAACTTGGTGGGTGCAAATAGTGGGTATTGGCAAAGTTTCAATAATATCGAGCCAACAGATGTCATCTCTGAACTTCTTGCTCTTGACGTTAGAACTGCACGCTAAACTAGTATTTACGAACACTAGGGAGCAATTAATAAAACAAAGTTCAAGTACGTACTTACTACTAAATACTGTGATAGATTGATATGTGTTTTTGGCAGTTTTATTTGTTTTTTTAGTGAATGATGACATGTCATTGATATTTCCTCAAAATCTACGCTTTGTAAAATTTACTTTTACATCGATAGGCTTTTGTTGCAGAAAGTTTAAATATGTACCTAAATAAATGGTGCTACAACGGTACTGCGTTACTTTTTTTCATCATAAATATCTAGTTAGATAATGTCGCTGAATCAATTCGTTTAATATCATAGCAGTTACGAAGCGTGGCTGAACAAAGCAATCATAAATAATGTGCTATCGTTATTCCGAACGTTATTTATATCCATTATTGAAGGTATTACCGTATTAATTTGGCGGACGTCCCGTGGAGCAGTAACTGTATAAATAAAAGTACCATCATCATATAAAGTACTTATATAAGATCGGTAACGTTTATAGGCGGTCCAATGGCCTCTACTAATGAACGGTCATGGAAAAATTGGGATAATCACTACAATTGCTATTAACAACGGCTTCAAGTTATTTATGACTACCCTTTTGACGTATTAATACAAGTTTTACGATTGATTTCTGATAGAAAACGGTCCAAAGGATACTGAGACGGCAGTATGTGTATTATTTGTTCACTGACCAACTTTTAATTCAAAGTCAAAGTCAAAAGTCAAAATATTTATTTGCTTCAATGCGGTTTACAAAAGATGGTAGGTACATTATTGTTAGTGCGGAGACACATTTCGCCACAAATTGGCATGCAAATATTGGAGTAAATAAAAATAAAAATAAAAAAGCCTTTTATTTCACACCTAATAATTAACTAATACATTTTACATATTTAATCTTTTTTTTTTTTTAATATTATAATTAATCAATATACTTAAAAATGGAAATGAAAATCATCATGCAATGTATTTTGAATAATATTATTATTATACATTTTAAATATTTTTGAATTATTTTATTTATAAATTATTATTATTGAATTATTATTATTATTATTATTTTAAATAGCGTGAACCCCTCTATTTGAGGGTAAAGGCCTCCTCCAAAGATACCCAGTGGTCTCTATCTGTGGCGTTTTCTTTCCACAGTTTACCAGCCGTCCCTTCAATGTCGTCAGCCCATCTGCTTCTAGGTCTTCCTCTTTTTCTATTTCCCTGGGGGCCTGGCCACGATGTCAGCCGAGAAGTCCATCTATCATCGCTCATTCTTGCTACGTGGCCCGCCCATCTCCATTTCAAACTCAAAGCATAGCTTAGTGCGTCAATTACTCCTGTTGTTTCTCTTATAGTAGAGTTGCGAATTTTTTGAATTTTTCGAATTTTCATCATGCTTCTTTCCATGCTACGTTGGCATGAGTTTATTTTGTTTTTAACATTGCGTGTGAATTTCCACGTTTGGCAAGCGTATGTGAGTGACGGTAGGAGACAGGTATTCATGACATTTCTCTTAATTTTGATAGGCATTTGACTTTTGAAAATTTCTTTAAGGCTCCAGTATTTTTTCCATGGCCCTTTTATTCTTCTTTCAATTTCCTGGTCATTACTTTTATTCTCGAAGGAGAGTTGTTTGCCTAGATAGATGTATGAGGTGACGAATTCTATCGGAGTATTATCAACTTTTATTTCATTTTTCACTGAATTTGTCATCACTTTTGTTTTGTTGAAGTTGATTTCTAGGCCTGATCGTCTGCTTGATTGTTGAAGTGTATCTATCATGTGTTCTAGCTCTACGCTGTTCTCAGATAGCAAGACAAGGTCATCAGCGAATCTTAAATGATTTAAATATTTTCCATTTATATTTAAGCCCATCGTATTCCATTTTAGTTTGTTCATTATGGATTCTAATACTGAGATGAAAATTGTTGGAGAGAGGGGGTCCCCTTGCCTAACACCCCTTTTAATTTGAATGGGAGTTCCAGTTGTCTCTAGTTTCACTCTGCTGGTGCCGTTTTCATAGATATTTTTTAGGACCTTGATGTATTTAACCTCTACATTCTGAGAGTTTAGAGCTTCCCATATTGATGAATGGAGTATAGTGTCGAAGGCTTTTTGGTAATCTATAAACCCTATGTAGAGCGGTCGCTGGAATTCCTGGTATTTCTCTATAAGTAGCTCCACAGAATGAATGTGGTCGACTGTAGAGTAACCTTTCCGAAAGCCGGCTTGTTCTATTGGCTGGTATGAATTGAGTGTAGCGCTAATTCTATTTTTTATAATTGACGAGAAAAGTTTATATAAGGACGGCAGAAGGCTGATGGGTCTATAGTTGTTTATGTCATTGGGATCGCCCTTTTTATATAACAATATAATGTCTGACTCTGACCACTGCTGAGGCGTAGTAGAGGTGTCTAGTATTTTGTTGAAGAGATTCATCAGCGGTGTGGCTAGGATTGTGCAAGCCTCTTTTATTGCTTCATTAGTTATTTTGTCTGGACCCGGGCTTTTTCCTGATTTTAGGCGCTTAATTTCTCTTATAATTTCAGATTGCTCTATTGGGATTATTTCAGTGGTGTTATTTTTATTTTGCTGATGTAGATCGCTTTCGTTGTCTATTTCTGGGGCGTCATATAAGGTTTTGTAGAAGTTAGTGGCTATGTGGAGTATTTTTCTTCTATTGTGTGTGACTCTATCCGATTCACTAAGACCCTCTATCCACGTTTTGTGAGATCTTAGTGCGTTGTATGCTCTTTTTAAGCTCCCTGATGTGTTGAGGTGTCTTTCAATGGTTTGTCTTCGATGGTTTTTGTAGTCTTGTCTTATATACTTGCTTATAAGTTTGTAGAGGGCACTTAGTTCATTTTTCATTGCTCTTGATTTAGGCTTCGTCTTTTGTAGGTCTTTTCTACGTGCTATTAATTTTCTTGTGCGTTCAGATACAGCGAATATTGGAGTACTCTTCACAAAATATTAATTTACATAATTTCACTTTATGTCTAACCCTTGCTCCTGTCAATTATCTGCTACAAATCTTAACTGTCTTTTGACGACACGGTTGGCGCAGTGGCTGAGCGATCGACTGCTGCGCAGCGTGTTGCGGGTTCGAGTCTCACCCAGGGCAAATATTTGTGTGATGAGCACTTGTATTTGCCTTGTGTCTGGGTGTTGTTTAACTATGTATGTATGTATTTAAAATGTATTAGTGTATGTATAGTAGCTGTCTGACACCCTTAGTACAGGGTCTCCCTAGTTTGGGTCAGATGGCCGTGTGTGAAATGTCCCCACTTATTATTATTATTATAACTAAAGTTGACCTGAGTTTTGTCTAGTCAAATAATAATATCAGTCTATTATAACTCACGATGTTTTTCTTCACCGCTGTCAATGATGTCCAAAATAAACTACAAAAGTACATATTAATATAAAAAATCACACTAAAACAATAATAATACGTGGGGACATTTTCACACACGGCCATCTGACCCCAAACTAGGGAGACTCTGTACTATGGGTGTCAGACAGCCATTGGTAAGTACTTGCCCGGTATCAAACAATATGATTTGCCAAATGGTTTGCCACTTATTCCGAGAATTGCCAAGCTTCAAAGCTATTCTGTAAGAACTCACTTCAGTGCTCACGTGTGATCCCGCAGTGAAAACTGTGATAGGTGTTATGTAATTTGATGAAAACTAACACTAAGTGAAAATATATAGGTGTAGCAAACTATTTTCAAGTACTTAACTACTTTAGTCAATAACAAATACTTTTCACTTCAGGTGAGGTGCGAAGTAAAATCGAAAATATGATAGGACTCGAATTTGCGGGTGATTTCTTATAGAATTGCACTGATGAGCCGAAAAAATACTGTTTGTATACAATCGACAGATTACAAACAAAAATAAGTGAATTTTTATATTAGACTTTTTCTGACGTTAATATTGGCAAGATATTCGCATGACTTTGTCGGATGCGAATACGAATATTCGTAACATACCTAGTAGTTCACAAACCGATAGCTCACTACTAAAACCTTGTTATTACCCATTCCCTCCTCAAATGGGGAGATAAAAATAATGTACTCGCTTACTATTCTACTGTTTTTATTACCCCCATCCATTTGAAAGGAATAAACGCTATATTTAGTTATTTTCAAGCATTCGTTTCTGCAACCTTACCTGCCAAGTCTAAGTGAACTCATTCTTCGGTTTAATACTAATATATTGAATTTGGAAATAGACTACATGTTTGGCATCGAAAAATGTAATGTAATATAATGTAAGTAGACTACAGTAACCTACCTGAATAAAGAATAGAAAAGGTGTGGGAAATAAATTGTCGAATGTTTATCGTGAACATGAAGAGATACTGATGTCTATTCTGTTACAATCTCCCTCGGTGAACACCTAGGTGAAGTGAGCTATCATCCGTCCGTCTGCTTTGTCAATTCCTAGCATCGGGACGTATGACAGCTCAATCCACCTAGGTGTTCACAGAGGAAAATTGTAACAGAATAGCACTGCTGATCCTGTGATAAAGACATAAATACATCGTTGAGTAATTAGAACACAGACGATTATTACCGTGAAATTGCGAGTAAGAACATTTTCATTTAAAATATTATTTTCTCTGAAGCCAGAAATTACACCTGTGTCTAAGGCCTCACTTAGCACGACCTTTGGCTTAACGTTACTCCTGTCACTGACGTACTACTGTCGAGCTACGAGTGTAAATAGAGACGGGAACGTAACTAAATCAAAGTAGTCTGAGCTCCACAGCCCAATCACTAGGTAACGCGACACCCCTAGGTAACACTGGTTGTCCGACTTTCTAGGTTCTGACTACCCAAAACGACTGTCAAAGATCTACGAATGAAAGTCAAAGTCAAAGATTTTTTTTTTACCAATGATTGTCATACCTACGATTGATCACTATTTCATCTGATGGGAAGCGATTATGCGGTCTAAGATGGAGCACGCTCGCCTAGAAGTAACCTATTCACTCTTGACTTAAAGAATCCTAGGTTGTAGCTATCAGGGAACACAGACTCGGTCAGGGAAATCCACTCCTTAGTAGTACGCACAATGAATGTGTTCCCAAACCGTTTTGTGCGTATTTCAATTTAACCATTTACAGGCACTTTTGAATTATCAAAGAGTCGGTTAGGCATAGTTGAAGTTAGTTGCTCGTTCCAAAACGTAACGTAGGTCTTTAGTAATACGGTACCCCAGTTTGGCACCCTTCGGGTACGTCATCGTAAAAAGAAAGTTATACCTACATTAAAATAAATAGGAAAAAATAACTTTATGTATCTTTGTTTCAGAATATATCAATATTAGTGGTGCTGTTGTACAGTTGGAGAATTGGTGTCAACGCCAAGAGGTATAAAGAACTGGACGATGTGTATTATGGTGAGTACTAAATATTGCAAATTCATTATTTTAAAATCAACGAGAATAATGTAACTAGGATTTTGTAAATGATTGATTTGAAAAGAGTATCCGTGGAGTTTTTTTTTTTACTATTAAATAGGCTTGCGTTTGACCGCAATTCACCTGATCGTAAGTGATAATGCGGCCTAAGTTGGAACACGTTTGCCTAAGATGAACCGGTTCACTCGTGCCTTAAAGATACCCAGATTATACTTATCAGGGAACAGAGAGGCGGGCAGGGAATTCCACAGTCTGGCAGTTCGCACAATAAATGTGGAGTCAAAGCGCTTGGTTCAAGACCGTGGAACTTCAACCATATAGCGGTGACGTTTCGCCATTCTTGCTCGTCCTTTTACAATGTTACTGCTACCTATGTTTTAGAACGGGCAACAAAACTTCAACAATTCTGACTAACTGACCAACTCCTTAATAACTCAAAAGTGCCAGCAAATGGTTGAACTAAAAATAAATTTCTGCCTAATGTGGCTTTGACTATGCACACTTAAGTTTAATTGAATACAGAACACGATTGAGCATATAGTTATTCTGCATAAGAGTACCATATAGGTCTTCAGTTTCTACTCTATGTTGCCAAAAACCTTAGATCTATAACGTATACCCATCCCTATATCAATCCCTTCTTGCAAACAATTAAGAGGGTTGCTCTAGTGCAGCCCGCGAAAATCAAATCTTCTTACGTTTTTTGCAATTTGCAGCTTTGCAGTATCAAGTTGTGTTGTAATAAAAAAAAATATTTACAACAGTAACAAATATGCATTATCCGAATTATAATAATTAACATCATCAGCATAACTCTCAAAATCAGAAAACGTCATATTTTCATAAAACAAGAACATTTACAAGCTTTGGATATTTGTTCCTGTCGCGTTTTTTTTCCACTACAGCTAGCAACAAATATACGTGTTGTGAACCGACGAATCCAATTAAATTAATGAACGAAAGATAAAAGTCTCCAAAACTTCGTTACTTTGAACTAAGAACTAGTCTAACTATCAATAAATATCTATTACATAAGATAAAAAACAACTTGAGCGCAAAAGTTTGTTTATCCACAGTATTACTTTGTTTTATCATTAACGTTGGATGCTACCCAATTACTGCTGGCGCTCAATTACTAGGTAACACTTGATTTTTTCTGAAAGTAAGTAATTTAGAGTCTGGTTGGTTTAGCTATATCCAACCTTATTAAAATAAGTTATTTATTATTTGAGACAAACTCTGTTCAAGATTGGATTAAAGACTTTACAGTCGGCAAAGAGGGTTGCCAAAACGGTTCAGCTTCAAATAGGACCCAATATACGAAATAAAGATATCACATAACTTCTGGAATGCCGTCAAAGTCCAAACGTATCCTTCTGCTATCCTCCTTTCCAAAGTTGTGTCGCCCCAGTTGATAAAGTTGTTGGTAAAGCCGTTCTGTGGCAGTCGTTATGGGTAGTCAGAAGTTCTGAGCTACAAATGACAGCCGGGACCAACGGCTTTACGTGCTTTCCGAGGCACGGAGGGAACTCGGTATGAAAAGGATGGTCATCCATCTACATACCGACCGCGGCTAGCGTAGCTTAACCTTTGACCGATCGATCTGTACGTCTTTAACATAGCCACGAGTTCCTCCATTTGGATAATATGTATTTTTTTTAAATTATAATAATAAACCATTTTTTCGGGTATCAAAGACCCCTAACATCTTACAGACTACCATATTATATTTACAGAAACCACAAAAATAAGTATTATTAAACTATTGTGTAACACGAAATGACGGCGTCGCGTCGCACTGCGTGGTGTCGCGTAGCCTTCCGCGGAATCGCCAATACACGACACGCTTCGGCCCAAACTCCTCCTTGAGGAAGTTCGCAATATAATGAGTCGGAACTCGCACCACGAACGACTTGAAGTTCGTGTTGTGGCGCGATTGGAGTCCCGCAAAAAGTCGCGTCCAACCTCCAATCTCCGACCCCTCCAACCTTTGCCAAACCAAGTTCACTGCAATTCTATATAATCTATGATTATAATAATAATAGGTTATTCGGAGATTGGAGGTAAGTGAGCGAGCAAGTACGCCTATTAAAAGCTGGAATATCTTTTTCTCTCAATAAGTTTGCGTCCTACCTACCTCCTAAAGCAAACTAATCCTACCTATTCTGATTGACACATAGGTGAAAATATCGTGAAGCCCTAGAAATAGTATGTGAGTACCTATAATACTATAACAATAAAGCTCTTTGGATCGATAAAATATTATGTAAAAATCCAATTTGTGAAATAATGAAGTTGGTAGTCCACCAAATGTCATTGTTTCAGTTGCCGTATCAAAAAAGAAACAAAAACATCACACAATAATTTAAATCGCGAAGTAGAATTGACAATAGATGATGTATTGTGGATTCCACAAAACAAAAAAACTGATATATTTTCACGTCAAATGAAACAAGGACAACATTCATAAACTCAGAAAAGGTACAAGGTCGAAACCACGATTGTTTCAGAGTAAAGTTGTTATCAAAAACGATCAATTACTGGCCGAACATAAATGATTGATTGTCTAAAAAAACTCAATACCTATTATTGTATCGGGTGAACGTTTAATTAAGGATCAAAAATGTGATGAATAACTCTTTTGTTTATAAAGAAAACAGTAAAACAAAAGAGAAAGTTTATATAAACCAAACAAATATGAATGAATCGGAATCGATATCTATAGATAACTATAGAAATTGATACGGCTGCGGCTGCCTCGGTTCTGTAGCGCGTCATCTATGTTCGCTGAGGCACGTGCCGACTGCTTCAAAGCTGTTCGGGCGTAAGAAAGCGGCCTCGCTGCTAAACGGACTCCGTGGCAGTTTAGCAATAACATGACAGCCCGTTGGTGAGGTCACTTGTCACCTTTACACTCTGTACGTCTGCAACAAAAGACTTAACACACGTTAAGTCTTTTGTTACTAACCCAATGGATCTTTGTTGTCTGAATAAATGAAATGAAATTATACCATTTTCGCATTTACCAAATTAAGGCCGGTATTTTTAAGGTTTAACCGTATTAGGCTGACAATTGAAATTTTCACAGAGAGTATTATGCTATGGCCGCTATAGCAAAAAAAAAAGACCTTAATATATTAACTTCAACCAATCAAATTGCTTAAAACTAGTTTAAAGCAATGATTGGCGTTCTGTAATGTCATCTTGTTCAGTACTTTGGTATCTCATTTATTTTTAATCCTAAAAATAACAAACCATAAACAAAACATAGATAATTGAATATCAAATTCGTGAGGCTCGTTACAAAAACAGCGATAGATATGTAATTAGTTAGGCATCATAATATTATTTTGGTTTTCGTTCTATTAGAGATAAAGGTAAAATGATACTCGCATGTGGATATAGAAATAACGAAGAATAAATTGGGTACTGATTATATTTTTTCCACAAACTTCCCAAAATGATATTCGAAAGACATTAGGATGGGTTATTTTTGGACAGGAAAATATAATACTTTTTTCTATTTTAATAATATAATAAGTAAAACTTGGTCTCTACAGTTTGTATCTGTTTAGAAAGAGACCAATATTAAACCAATATGACATTTTAGGCGCGGTATTCAGTATTTGGTTCTGAATTCTCTTCTCAATTGTGCCAACCCGCTTAATTGGGCTGGACTGGCATTTTACCTACATCACATGCAGCACAACATTCTTACACATTAAACTAAACATATACTCACACACGATATATACACTCAACCCACACACACACTGAACTATAATTTTGGTTGAAAGATTTATGTTCATGGAAAATAAATTTCAGTTTGGACACAACCTGTAGATCAGTCATAGATTTAAAGGGCAAATGAACTATCTCTTTTAAAAAATATATCTTCAATCAGCCTATTTATATCCTAATGTAGGGCAAACGCCTCTTCTCAAGCAAAAAAGGCATGTGCATTGATCACCTCGTTTGCTCAAGGTATATTGGCGATTTCAGACTGTATATTAATTAAATTTTAGCTTTCCTTCACCAATGTCAATGATATCCAAGAGAAAGTTAGAAAGTAAATTAATACCTACAAATAATAATTATAGTCTGTAGGTGTAATTCTATTTCTATTGGTTCTATTGAGGATTCTATTGTTCCATTCTTCATAAATATAGCCTATCTAGTTCCATTCAAACATAATATACCTAATTGAATATTTTGTTAAAATAGGTTACAATTATTTTCTAACAACAGTCTGTAGTTAAATAGTCTGGATTTCTTTTTTTTGTCTAGAGATTGATAAGGAATGGACTTGAAGTAAATGTAATTAGCTAATTAATTACAACGAATGAGATATATTCAATTACTTTCATTGTGTGATTCCTAGATAATGAGAACGTCCTAGATCGTTCCGAGGGTGACACAGAAGGATAAAAGTTGTTGAGTTGAGTTGAGTTGAGTTGCTATTCACATAAGCCTGTTGGCCATTTCGTAATTTTCAGTACAACGTTCTCTTCATCTGCCTTGTTTCCCAACTATGTTGGATGTTGGGGACGGGGTACGCTTCCAGTGTATAGTGGATGCAGTGGTTTAGACCCCTCCGAGCCTAGGAAAGCACGTAAAGCCTTTATTACCGGCTGTCATTCGTAGATCTTTGACAGTCGTTATGGGTAGTCAGAAGCCTGAAAGTTTGCCAACCAGTCTTACCTAGAGGTATCATGTTACCCAGTAACTTTGTTCTTGTGGTCAGATAGGCAAACGCTCCTTGTAAAATATTGGTATTCAGCTGCATCCAGTTAGACTGAAAAACCGACTCCAACATACCTGGGAAAAGGCTAGGTAGATGATGATTATATTAATAACAGTGCATTTCCTACAAAGTTTAATAAGTGACATGTAAAGGTACTAAGGTAAGGAGGTTACTCTTGGGAAGCAAAACAGGAGAGAGGAGATTTTATTAAATCCGCGGAGTTTAAACATGGACATAAAATCAGCTTATCCATCTTATTGTAGTCCGCATCATCGCTTAAGATCTGGGCCTCAAGTCTGCTATTACAATAGTGTCAGAATGGTCTATCATTGATTTCATAATTGTTGATTTTGACAAGTTTGGTAATCTACTAGTACAATGGCGTCATTATGACTTTCCAATGGTCCACCACTGACACGCCATTGAAAGAAATGGTATAGAATGGTAATGTCGTACAAAATGACAGCTGAATGACTGACTTAGGCGGTAATAATCTGCTAAAATTTTGACAGTTCCTTTGATCAGTGACCTACCATTAGAATGTCATTGTACAGTCAATGATCGACCATTATGAATTTAGCAAATTACGAACTTTTAGCAAAATGACAATGGGATCGTGTTGGAATGACGAAATTATAAAAATAGCAGACTTCGCCCCCTGGTAAATTGCGGTCAAACGCAACGAAGAAAAAATCAGACCTACAATTGCTTGAAGATAAAATACTAGAAAAAAGCCAGATTCCTCTTGAAGTATTAACACGTATACCATAGCAATATATCTAAATCCACTGTAATCAATCAATCCCTGAAAGAGTCAAGATGATTGTCATAAATCGAAAAAATCGAGAATGTTTTTTCTAGTCATAAGAAATTGGAAATAACAGTCTTCTTTATTTTAGGAGTAATACAACACGATTTTTGTTTCATTCGGCTATTCCAACGAGAAATTGATCGAAATATAACTTGAGAAAATTAAACCACTAACTTTAAAAACAAAATACCTACAAAGCAATATTTTGCTCTAAAAGTATCTAATAGGAAGATGAATAACTGAAGCGACCAACAAACATAACACAAAATAACTACAAAATAAAAAAATATAAAAGATTAAGCATTATTGCTTGTTTCAGTGAATGTTGTACTTATGATAGCTACTCACTTTAAGATATACTTGCGTTGCGCAAGTTTAGGCCGGTTATTTCCACACACCCCCGAATGGTCTGCCCCGCGGGCGGCGGTGGATGGGATTTCTATTTCATTATAATAATTTTTAGTTTCCGGGACAATATTTTTTCCCAACTGCAGCCACTTTTAATACAAATTTGAGGGCACACAGGACAAATTTCCCAACCACCACCACAGAGACAGAGTGTGAACCAGCATCACCTTCAGAGACGGTTCAGGCCAGTGTTCCAACCCATTACCTACCCTCAGTAGTCAAGACGTGTGATGGCCACGGAATTTAGGCAATAAATAATAGTGTACTAAACTATCAACGCTTTTATTTACGGGCCCTGGCTATCTACCTACCTGCTGCCCAAGCAACAAAATGTAGTCCTGTACATTATCTTAGAAGCATTAATTTTTTACTCCTATAAAAATCCTACAAACGTTAATAGTGCCGCATTTGGGCGCAGTTAATAGGAGTATTTCGCCCTATAGTAGTTTTGTTACTATCGGGTAAAATGCAATTCGGTTTTATAAAGATCCGGTAAACGCACTGGATCCGCTTGATTACTCCTGCAAAGATCTAGCGCGTGCCATTACTGGTGTTATAAGTCCTGAAATAATCTGGTACCTGCTGCTACCGGAGTAATTGACAAAACAGATGTGTTTTTTTTTCTGGTTAGTACAGTGCGTATTTAGTGGGTATATTTCAAACAAAAAAAAATGGAAGTAGTCCACATGAATCTATTAGCATACAATTAAATTTGGTTTCTTGACTGTAGTTTTGAATGCTTACTGAACTTGCGAAAATAATTTTATTGATAAATTTATCGATGATAATTAACATATTTTTATGCTCCTTTAAATTTAAACTTATATATTATTTGTATTTTCAATAAAAATAAACAAAATACTTAGCCGCCATCATCACGCCACAATATGGAGTTTCTCAGGAGCTATAAAGGACTATTTAGTCTAAGTAAAACTATTACAGGACATACCACATTCACCATATTTAATTTTTAGGGTTCCTTTACAAAAATATTACAGATAGAACCGTATCTCTAAAATATCTATATTATTTTATTTTATTTATAATCACTGAAAGCTGAGTTATGACTAAATGTGATCTGTTCTTCTTATTCAGCAACATTCAAATGAGTTTTCTTCGCCATTTTCTAGGTCTATTTCGATTTCTCGTTGTACGAAACCATCCCAAACTTTGTCAGACTCTGTTTGATTCAAGCAATCTAGTAATAAAAACAGGAAAAATTTTTAACCAGTGCGTAAATTTTGCCATAATAAACTTCAACACGTTTTATTAAACACGTATATTTTATTTTGATATGTCTTAGTACTAAAAAAAAAAGTTATCGCTTACGAAACATGTTTACATAAAAACCATATTTTATTGTCACTCGCCGGACGATCGGGCGGCGCGCGGCGCGTGCGTAGGTATCAGCTGAGTCGGCGCGTGCGTAGGTATCTATCAGCTGAGTGGGCGCGTGCGTAGGTATCAGCTGAGTCGGCGCTCGCTCGCCGCTGCGACGACGTACCTACGCGGTGCGGTTATTGACCTTTTTTAGTTTGGACTGCGACATGAAGTTAAGTTTGTTAACGTAATTCCAACTTTTCCTTCATACTTTCATGGGCTTAGGACCATCAAAATGCATAATAATAAACTTGAATGAAGCACTAAGATAGGTATGCATTTAGTTTGTTTAGCACTGTACTTTCACTTTTCACTTCATCAAAAGCGTTTATTATTTTTAATCTTAAGTCATCTAGGCTTTGGGCCTCCTCTACATACACCCGGAGTTTAATTTCTCCCCAAAGAAAAAAATCGCAAGGAGTAAGGTCCGGAGACCTAGCCGGCCACGGTACGGGGCCGCCACGACCGATCCAATTTTCCCCGTACTTTTGGTTCAGATAATTACGGGCACTTATCGCGTAATGTGGTGGAGCGCCGTCGTGCTGGTAGAAGAAGTTATTTAGGTAGCTCACTGGGACTTCTTCATTTAACTCTTCGATGGTCGTTTCCAGCATTTCTAAATAACGTGGCCCAGTCAAGGCGCCGTCGATAAAAATGGGTCCTATTATTTTATTTTTAATAATCCCCGCCCATACGTTAGCACTAAAACGTACTTGGTGATGCGTCTCTCGTACCAAGTGGGGGTTATTAAATGACCACCAATGCTCATTATGTACATTGTACAGTCCTACACCTGTGAACAAGGCCTCATCAGTCCACAAGATGTTGACATCAGGATGATTGAGAAGCCAATCGCATAGGGCTCGACGTGGTGCTGGGTCTGGGTCGTGGAGCTGCTGTACCGGCTGGAAGTGATACGAGTGGAGTCCGGCTGTATTAAGCAGCTTCCACACCGCGTGTTGGCTCACACCGAAGCGACGTGCCGCGTCGTAGGTACTGGCTCTAGGATCCCTCTCAAAAAAATCAAAAATGGTTTCTTCGACTTCGATCGCCAGTCGAGGTCTGCCAGATCCTTGTGCATGATTCGGGGTCGTAAACTGGCCATGATCAAGCAGCCTCTGATTGGCTGCTAGAATGGTCCTTTCATTAGGGACGGCGGGGTTACGGATCCCCTGGGCTCGCATACGAGGTACGCTCTCCCTCTCATACCTTCTTCGAGCTGCTCGTAGATTCTCGTTGCTTAATAAATACACTCGCACCATTTCGTAGTATTCGCGGTGAGTAAAGTTTGACATCGTGATTGATACGACGCGAGTACGCGGCAACTGCAGGGCGCAGGGGTTGCGCGGGGTAAGAACGCTCGGACGTCAGGACACCAATTGCGCGTGGAACGTACTGACGGCGGGCGGGCGGGCGGCCGCCGGCGGCCCGGCGCTAGCGCATTCCCCACCCCCTCACCCCAGCCATGCGCCCGGGCGGCGGCCGCGAGTTTTCATTGATAGTATGGCGAATAGATTATGTCCATGTTTTGCTTATTTCAAACTCGGATAAGGATGAAATTTTTTTTAAATTTTTTTTTTAACTAAACACTGAAATGTGTTCTATTACTGAAACCGAACTACTAAAAAAAATTTACGCACTGGTTAAAAACTTTTCCTGTATAGGACGCATAGTGGTACAATTTTACCTATAAAAATCGGTGAACGTGCTAGTTTAGAGCCTAAAATCCATTAGAAGTCACGACCCCCCCCCCCTGCCCCCCCGCCCCTGGCCCTGCCGGACTTACCCCCTGACGCACTTACCCCCTGCCCCCTGCCGCTTTCCGCCTCTGCTTCCTCTTCTGCTTTCGGCTTTCCGCCTCCGCTTCCGCTTCCGCTTTCGGCTTTCCGCCTCCGCTTCCGCTTCCGCTTCCGCAGGTGGCGGTGTTAGCCGCAGGTGGCGGTGTTAGCAACAGGTGGCGGTGTTAGCCGCAGGTGGCGGTGTTAGCCGCAGGTGGCGGTGTTAGCCGCAGGTGGCGGTGTTAGCCGCAGGTGGCGGTGTTAGCCGCAGGTGGCGGTGTTAGCCGCAGGTGGCGGAGTTAGCCGCAGGTGGCGGTGTTAGCCGCAGGTGGCGATATTAGCAACAGGTGGCGGTGTTAGCCGCAGGTGGCGGTGTTAGCCGCAGGTGGCGGCGTTAGCCGCAGGTGGCGATATTAGCAACAGGAGGCGGTGTTAGCCGCAGGTGGCGATATTAGCAACAGGTAGCGATATTAGCAACATGTGGCGATATTTGCAACAGGTGGCGGTTTTAGCCACAGGTGGCGGTCTTACGCACTAACCCCCTGACGGACTTACCCCCTGACGGACTTACCCCCTGCCGGACTTACCCTGACGCACTTACCCCCTGACGGACTTACCCCCTGACGAACTAACCCCTGACGAACTAACCCCTGCCGAACTTACCTCCTGATGGACTTACCCCCTGACGCACTTATCCCCCCTGCCGGACTTACCCCCTGCCGGACTTACCCCTGACGCACTTACCCCCTGACGGACTTACCCCCTGACGAACTAACCCCCTGACGGACTTACCCCCTGACGCACTTACCCCCAGACGGACTTATCCCTGACGCACTTACCCCCTGACGCACTAACCCCCTGACGGACCTTACCCCCTGACGCACTTACCCCCAGACGGACTTATCCCTGACGCACTTACCCCCTGATGAACTTACCCCCGACGAACTTACCCCTGACGAACTTACCCCTGACGAACTTACCCCTGACGGACTTACCCCCTCACGCACTAACCCCCCCTGCCGGACTTACCCCCTGCCGGACTTACCCCTGACGCACTTACCCCCTGACGATCTTACCCCCTGACGCACTAACCCCCTGACGCACTTACCCCCTGCCGGACTTACCCCCTGACGGACTTACCCCCAGACGCACTTAACCCCCCTGCCGGACTTAACCCCTGCCGGACTTACCCCTGACGCACTTACCCCTGAAGCACTTACCCCCTGACCGACTTACCCCCTGACGAACTTACCCCCTGACGAACTTACCCCCTGACAAACTTACCCCCTGACGGACTTCGATATTAGCAACAGGTGGCGGTGTTAGCCGTAGGTGGCGATATTAGCAACAGGTGGCGATATTAACAACATGTGGCGATATTAGCAACAAGTGGCGGTGTTAGCAGCAGGTGGCGGTGTTAGCCACTGGTGGCGGTGTTAGCCACAGGTGGCGATATTAGCAAAAGGTGGCGGTGTTAGCCGCAGGTGGCGATATTAGCAACAGCTGGCGATATTCGAAACATGTGAAGGTGTTAGCCGCAGGTGGCGATATTAGCAACAGGTGGCGATATTAGCAACATGTGGCGTTATTTGCAACAGGTGGCGGTGTTAGCCGCAGGTGGCGGTCTTACCCCCTGATGGACTTACCCCCTGACGCACTTACCCCCCCTGCCGTACTTACCCCCTGCTGGACTTACCCTTGACGCACTTACCCCCTGACGGACTTACCCCCTGACGAGCTTACGTAACGAGCGGACGTAAGTCCGGCAGGGGGTAACCCCTGACCTTGTAATATATTACCTATAGCAGCTATACCTAAGAAAAAGGAATGAAACAAGACGTTAAAAAGAATAAACAATCTTATTAAATGTTTTTATAGGATGAAAAATGACATTATGGCAAATCGTTTTATCAAACACTTTTATAGGAAAACAACTCTAGTTACAATATTATAAAGTGATCCTGCAAACGTTTATAAAATTACGTTATAGAATCAAAAGTGCTTGTAGCGCAAATCGCATCATAAGATGCTGTATTAGGATGAGTGATCTTTAACAAACCGTTTATTGGATTCCTATAGGACGTTTTGTCTTATTAGTTAATGGTTATAGGAGAATTTTGCTACTCGGGTGGCAACCCCCCTCAGGGATAAGTTGTCACAATTTATTATGCTAGAAATAATTTTCACTTAGGTACTTATTAACTAAAGAAAAAAAAAATGTTTTTTAAAATTAATGAAGTAACCATAAAAACAATTTAGGTGTATACTATTTTCTAATGTCATGATAAACAACAATCAATTATAAAATAATTCTATAAAGCACCAACAATAGTGTTGCCGCGCACAAAGCAAACAAATTGTTCCTAGTCAGCTAGCTACTCTTTGAACGCCTATTTACGCACACGTACACAAAAAGCTCATGTGCATTTGCACTCACACATTTACACGGGGGAGCAGCGAGTGATACAGCCTTCCCGTCTCAGTGCTGTCGCACGACTACCGATGCTCCCGCGCTGAGCGGCTCTAACGTACGGAATCTGAATATTTGTGATTTTCTTTGCAAAATGTTGACAGATTTACATTTATTTTATATTGAATCTGTAGTCTCTTTAATCGTCAATATTTCAGTGTAAAAATATTTCCAAATATCACAGCCATTTAGGAGCTAAAAGGAATTTTAGTCAAAAAATATCGTGTTGTTCAGTATTTTTTTAAGGCAAAAGTATTAGGCATACGAAAACGTCATAACTAGTACATGATATGCATATATCGATATTTAACATATATTTTTTTCAAATCTTTTTGGTAAGCCGTTTTTGAGGTATAGGCTTTAGAAAGTAACCGTTTCACAGTACTGAAAGAGACTAAGGGCCTTAAGAAATGATTTTGATATGAAAGCTGGAACTAATAATAGCACATTTTAATAAACACGCCGCCCGCCGCCGGCTCAGGTGTCTTGTTAAGGTAAGGTTAGACGTAGTGACGCCTGCAACGCCTACATACATTTAACCTTTCATATATAGAACTGTCTAGCTACCCTGCCTTAATCATTCATACATGTTTCCAAAGTTCTAAATTGTTTTCACAGAAGTTTAGTTTGTAAGACAATAAATTTAAATCCTTTAAAAAGTGATTAATTTTATTGAAAACTTAGTAGGTACGTCTTTTACGTGGAATGGCAGTTCTAAAAGGAAAATATCGTGAATCAATATAATGAAAATAGAATATTTTAAGACAGCTATATAGAAGTAACTGCGACTTTCATTGAATGACTGACGCCCATCTAAAAGAGCATACCTATTCAGAATCACTTAAGAACCCAATTTCATCATTTAACAGCCCGATAAACCCACCTTTACTTTAAAAGTCTTTAAATTCGTCCCCATCACATACAAAATGAACCTTTAAACGATATTGATTCATTAATATTCAAATCACGAGAAGCGCCGAAGGATTTCTTTCGGCATTATTCGGAAAACCCGAAGTATCATCGTTGGACACAAAAGGAAACAATTTCGTTCGCATAAAAATGACTGAATGAAAGCTAAATTACTGAACGAGTCAATTATGAAAGATTCCCTTCGGTCCTTCGAGTATATTAATTGTTGGGAATTATTCATTAACGTTTTGAGATTGGAATCGTGGGAATATTGAGTGCTATTCTCTTTCATGATTGTTCTTCACTTAAGAGTTGTGAAAATCTCAGTGCGTAGCCTAAGTTTATTACTCCCATTTATTTTACTCCTTATTCCAAATGAAATGAGTGAGATTATGTTGAAAACAACAATTTATTTAAAATTACAAAATGGAGCACAAGCGCTTCTTGATCAAGAAGGTAAATTGAAGTTAACGTTGCCAACGTCTCAATAATGTAATGTTGTATAATAATATGTCTATGGTTACTAATTTACTAACTTTATTTTAAAGGAGACTGTAGAAATAGCCTACGAACTAAACAAACAGCGATACTGTTGTACAAATTTGAACAGTGTCCTTTATTATAATGTTTGAATGGAATTAAACACTTTGTAGGTGCCTTAAATTAATGTCGGCCGTGATACACATTATACGTAGCGGAATTTTGACATGCATCATCATCATCATTACAGCCCAAAGACGTCCACTGCTGGACATAGGCCTCCCCCAAGGGGGGATTTTACCATAATCGCCACGCTTAGCAGGCGGATTGGCGATTGCAGTATGGTTGTTACAAAGACACAGATAACGCTGCTGCCCATTCTCTGGTAAGTCCCTTAGTCGCCTCTTACGACACCCACGGGAAGATATGGGATGGTGCTATTCTTTACGTCCGACACCACACGGACTACACTGACATGCATTATCATAATATAAATGCGTAAGTAACTGACTGTCTGTACTAACTCTTTCACTGCTAAACCACTGTATCGATTTTGAGAAAAATATAGATGAGCTTGATCTCGTCTTATATTATGATATTACTTACAAACATGCTGCTGATTTTAATTTATTTAAACTTACCCACAGACTCATCAATTTTTTATTTTATTTTATTTTATTTTCATTGACTGAAAGCGTACCTGAAACTAAAGTAACTCTTTTATAAAGTAAGTTTTTTATAACTCACACCAATCGTTCAGATTAAGTACGAGATTAAATGACAAATTTTGTAAAAAAAAATACCAGCCTGTAATTGTTACACTACATGGCAAAGGCCTCTTCTCATACAAAGAAGTCGGGAGCATTGATCACCATGCTTGCTCAAGACGAATTGGCGATTTTACACTTAAGCCCGTCACATATACGTAGCTATAATATGTAGCTAGCCACCACACCACACACGGTAGCTATAATATAATAATGTATTTTCGTCCTTATTACGTCTGCGATCGTTGTTTGTTTCACATTTTTTAAATATTAATATATATATGCCTTGCTATAACTGTCCACATATTTTATTTTTATCACAGTTTAACGAAATCTTAACACAAATACTGACCCTAGTAAAGGGTGAGATTCCCAAACACGTAAAATAATACTTGACAGAAAAAATCGCACGTTTCTCGTTTCTTTATTAGAAAAAGAAACCTCGCATTCCTCATATATCAATACAAACGCCGATCATAATGTAAACATTGATACCAAGGTCGTTATTACCAAGAAATATCGCCGTATTATTCAAGCTACAATTCGGTACGATATACATTTATACATACGTGTATTGCTGCTGCCGCTTATTGCGATCCGAACGAGCAATGTATGCTTACCGAATGATAAATGTTGTCATATTTCTTTGCGATACCTGGCTAAGGAAGTGCCCTGTAGTTTTCCTTTGACATTATTTCGTTCGGAATTTCACCGTCGACGTGACTTGGAATAAGTTACGAATGTGTTGCGAATAAAATAATAAATATGGATGATTTTAGGTCGAATAGTTGTAAGATTCCTTCGCATCGATTTATCGTAATCTTTGTAGTTGAGTTGTGGCAGTTTATTAGTTCAAAGTGACAAGTGCTGAAAAATTTTCTTGTTCCGCACTACCTACCTAATAAAATGTATCAACTGTAACTTATCCTGTAATTCTTCTTTTTGTAACTATTTTACCAATACAAATGTGTATTTGTAACTGAAACGGTGGCTTTTCTCAAATACAGACAAAGAACATTGAGAGCATTGGTCGGATGTCCATGTTCATTTTGTCATGGCGAACCAGCCAGATAGACCACGATACTTTTTTTTACTAGTAGTGCCTTAACGTATTACATTCTATTCTGTAAAAATCACTGAGTAAATTTAGGTGAATTGAGCTCGAGGTAAGCTGTCAATCCTATAGCTATACCTGTATAGCTTTGAAAGGCTTGGGGGGGGGGGGGACTGTAAATTAAAAATATTCAAAATCTAGTTTAATTTTAGCCACAAATGGTTGCCACTTTGTATACTGATCAAACATTTCAAAATCTAGTCATAATTTCATCTAAGCTACAAGCAATGTAAATTTCGTAAAAACGTGATGTCAACTAGATCAGCAAATATTACTAAATCTAAAAACAGATTTGCCCAGGTACACATGTATAATTACATTGAAGAAATCTTTTCTACATTTTCTCGCCGTTAGTTACGCGAAAGTGGGCCACAGAGAAACAGTAGAAGCATCGAGGTTAACGAAGGGGAAGCGGTTAGCATGATAGTGAGCAACTGGGTTTATGAATGCACTGTTGGTTTTTATTCTACTATAAGGAATGCGTACATAAATGATTTTTGACGATTACAGATGTGATAATTAACTAGCTTCTGCCCGCGGCTTCGCCCACGTAAAAAAGAACGATCATCCCAAAGGAACACATAATCGGGATAAAAAGTATCCTATGTGTTAATCCAGGAAATGGTCTACCTATGTGCCAATTTTCATTCAAATCTGTTCAGCGGGTTACGCGTGATTGAGTAACAAACATCCAAACATCTTCACAAACTTTCACATTTATAATATTAGTAGGATTAGTAGGATATTTAAACGAGCAATCTCGGAAACGGCAACGATTTCCATGAAATTTTGTATGCATGGGTTTCAGGGGCGATAAATTGATCTAGCTAGGTTTCATAAAAAAAAACTTGACAAAAAAATACCAAGCAATGCTCAAACGCCCACGAACTTATTATTTAAAACGAGAATGTGAGTGCTCTCTCTCTCTCTGCTGCTCTCAATCTTAACTTCTGGAAGTTAAGAGTGAAGTGGAGTGAAAGAAAACGGAATCGAGAAGAGAATAAGTACTTACATACAAAAAAATTAAATTAAAAAAAACCCCCAACGTAAAACATAAAAGCGATTATGTAAAAAGTCAAAAATAATATATTTGTTGAGCCATCAAATGTTTGTTCGTTGAAATGGTGCTATAATGTCGCGGCGGGGTACCGCTTAAGTAAGTCAGTCCCTTAATTTCATTCACTGTCTATTAATTTACCAGCATTTCCGACCAATTTGCTTCGATATTATCAAATTTTTGTTGCTAACCTAGTTGTTAATCTTGTTGCAAATCTAATTACCATCAGTTCGCTATTTTAGCTATTTAGTTATTGCTTTAAACTTACCCCGCCGCGACATTATAGCGCCATTTCAACGAACAAACATTTGATGGCTCAACAAAAGGTATTATTTTTGACTTTTTACATAATCGCTTTTATGTTTTACGTTGGGGTTTTTTTTAATTTTTAATTTAATTTTTATTTTAATTTTTTTAAACGTTTAGTTTGGTTTTGTATAAGAGTTTACAAGAATAATTTACAAATTTTTAGTTTTCATTTCGTTAGTCATTCCTCATTCCCTTGCAATATAATATACATTATTCTACTAGTCAAGGCCTTTCATTTGATACCCATATATTGAGGGAGTTGTGAAAATAGAATGTAATTCCCTAAGATCCCTACCGCAGCTAACAAAAGAGCCGATAACTTTAAAACTGCTGAACCGATTTTGATGAAACATGTATAAGAACCATCGCTAGAGAATCTGCTTTCAAATAAAAAAAACCGCATTCAAATCGGTTCACCCGTTAAAGAGCTACAGTGCCACAGACAGACACACAGACACACAGACACGTCAAACTTATAACACCCCTCTTTTTCGTCGGGGGTTAAAAAATGTGGTGACGATCTCATGCGCAGGACTCACCGCGTAATTTGAGTACAAGACAGAATATAATATAATTTACTAATATGTTTAAAATTGATTGAAAGTAGGTATGTACAACACGCATAATCAAAAAGAAAAACTTTAACTACTGAACTAAAAAAACTACATCAAAAAATTAATCTTCACAAAATTTTAACTCGTGGCTAAGTAAAGCCGTACGGATCATCGTCATGGTTTAACTGCCTTTGCCGCGGTCTGTCCGTGGATGGGTCACCATCCATTTTCATACCGAGTGCCTCAGAAAGCAAGTAAAGCCGATGGTCGAAGCTGTTGTTTCGTAGATCTCAGTGGATCTCAGAGCCAGAAGTCAGAAAGTCTAACAATCAGTCTTACCAAGGGGTATCATGTTACCCAGTAACTGGGTTATGGAGGTCAGAAAGGCAGTCGCTCCATGTAAAACACTGGTATTCAGCTGCATCTGATTAGACTGGAAGGCGACCCTAACATAGTTGGAAAAAGGCTAGGCAGATGACAACATGCCTCACGTTTTATCAAATTAAATTAATATCTTCAAATATGTTTTTAATCAATTACAATCGGTCGCAAACCGCACTCGGCAGGTAATTGAATACGTACTCCACAAACAATATGGCGGAATTAAATAAATAATAATGTAGATTGCAGAATACCAACACCACAATGGTTAATTTATATTTAATATTTACTGTACATTAACGAGAACTAATTGTGTGTTATAATTAATTTACCTTGCTAATTAAACACTGAAAATTGTATCATGTGGTTTCATAAATTCATGATTTTATTATAATACCCATTATATTTATCTAAGGGTTGAAATATTCCTGTAAGATAATAATAATAATATGTGGTATTTCACACACGGCCATCTGACCCCAAACTAGGGAGACCCTGTACTATGGGTGTCAGACAGCTGTTTTACATACACAAATACATTTTAAATACATACATGGACAAATAAACAACACCCAGACTCAAGGCAAACACAAGTGCTCATCACACAAATATTTACCCTGGGCGGGAGTTGAACCCGCAACACGCTAATATTAACTAATAATAACTATTATTAACTAATATTAAGTAATATTAACTAATATTAACTAATATTAACTAATATTAACTAATATTAACTAATATTAACTAAGATTAACTAATATTAACTAAGATTAACTAATATTAACTAATATTTACTAATATTTACTAATATTAACTAATATTAACTAATATTAACTAATATTTTCTATATTCATATAATAAAGCTGAATAGTTTGTTTTGTAGCTTAAACGCAGTAATCTCCGAAACTCCTGGTCCGATTCTGAAAAGTATTCCCTTAATAGGAAGTTATGTTTTCCCTGAGTGCCCATGCTTTGTGGTATACGCGACTTCCACCTAGGTAAAGTCGCGGGAAGAAATTAAAAAAATTCGGATAACAAAAACTAAAACCTCTTCATCTTTTTTTATTAAGGAAGGCTTTGATATTATGATTCAGCCAGCATACTCTAAGATAAGTTACATTTTGTACTTATTCGCGTGATCTACCTTCATTGTCTCTTGTTTAAGGGTGCGTATTCGATTAGGGCAACTCAAAATCTAAATTATTGCTAGAACAGCGTAGCAGCATTGACACACACTAGTACAATACAATGGTTTGTTTGTGTGCATCAGAAAAAGGAATACTCACGAAATAAGCACGAATCATTGAAATTGATCGGCAAACGACCGCGCGCGAGATTTTACAGTGCTTTTTAAAATAATTGTCTAAAATGAATGAGTTCGTACAAGTAACTGAAAAAAAATTGTGTATAAGGAGTATAACCTTTTTTTTTTCATAAAATAAAAATATTTCAGTTATGTTTTTTTTTCAAATCAAATCATTTATTTCTTTGCATACATGGGTACATATGAGTAGATGTTCTTTTATAATAAAGGTTCTCCATATTTTACCTTCACATGGGCATGCAAATGGTAAGGTTTACAATTATATTTTAAGAAAAGGAGGCATATCATTGGCAATGCAATAAAATTAAGCATGTCAACCAGGTCAGAGTAGTAAAAAAAAAATTAAACACTATCAAAGCAGTTAAAAAGATTAAAATTATGCCAACTAGATTAACATTATGTCATAAATCAGTCAATAACAGTAGGTGTATAGGGTAACAGTAAGTATATATGTATAGGTAGTGAATATTATTATTATTAAACAGTTAAAAACCTTTTTAAATTTGAATATAATCATATTTTTTATAGCGTTAGGTACTTTATTGTATATGCGAGGAGCCATACCAAAAAAGCTTTTTTGCATTAGCGCGGTTTTACAATTTACTTGACATAGCTTATTGACGTATTGAGTTCGTAAAGGATTTTTCCAGACCTCTGATAATTTTTGAAATAAATTTTAATACTGGTTTTTAAATGGTTAATTCAAATACTGGTGAAAAGAAATTATTGAAGTGAACCGTTTTTGTACTTTTTTAATACTGTTAATATCTAATAGTAATATTTTCGTAATTTTGGCTCTGTTATGTACTTTGAGACTATATCCTGTTGGAAAAACTGCAAAAAACGCATAAAACATAATATTTTGGCATACTGTAATGGTTGTATTCGTTACCTCTGTTGACACTGACGTCTATTTTCATAAAACGCTATGAAAGGATTGTCTTCGCTTCAAAAAACCATAATTAAAAATTATGTTTTTACTCTGTAGTTCCCTAAAGAAAGAATTAATTAAGGCGACGATATACGCCGGCGACTTTGAGCGACCATAGAATCGTATGCGCTGCGTCCAAAACTCTCAAAGTTTAGTCGAAAAAATTAAATAAAAGATAGTATTCTTTAATTTAAAAAAGGCATATACTCAAAGGTGGATAATAAAATTGTCTGTAAGATAATAAAAGTTGTGTTTAAATATTCCTGGTGGCTTTTGTGTGATTATCAATGTTTTGTCCGCGTCAGATACAACTGCACGATTTAATTAAACTATTTAATATGAACTTAATCAAAAATATTCACATACTAAATGATTAAGAGAATGTTCCAGTTTAACATATAATTTTTAAAATTAATTACACTACACATTTTGGCGTGATTGTCAGTTTAAAATCTGCAAAAGTCGCTTGTTAGCGCCTCAACAAAAAATCCGTAAACTCGAACCGCGGGGTTGCGGGGGTCAAAATTGGCAATGCAGTAGGTACTAATGAACAAAATAATGAACATTATCGCAGTAACGGGTTTTTGTGGAATACCATGGAAAGAATTCCACAAATGGGATCTGGGCTCCCATCATTCGAATCCCTCCCCCCCAAAGATGGGAGCGTAGCCAGCGTGTACTACAGAATTAAAGAATATTAGACGGCATTATGGAAACCAATTTGTCGACAAATATGTAGGTCTTCATAGGCACTTTCGCAATCAGGATTTCACCTAATCATGGACATAAACATAAACTCAAAAACAAATGCAAGTTCTACTGATATGTCTGAGCGCAATTATGACAACCCAAGCCACTCCAAACTGTCAACTTTTCCTAATTGAATATGAACCTTATGATTTTGTGATAAAGTTGAAAATATATAAAAAAAGAATTACAGATTGTTGTGGTATGATGTGCTGGCCTCTGTAATACAAACTATACCTACTGATCGACAAACAATTTTGCGTCTCAATCCCAGTCACATTTCATTGGGCAAAATTCGGCTGTGTTCTAATTCTTTTTGTGCGTATCGCAGCAATTTAGACAACAAAACACATTAATCGATCAGGTTTATGAACCTTAACACACTAACTCCTTTTATTGCTAGAATTTACTATCCACTAACATTAAATACATTTTACCTATCATTGACACTTTCTTTATAATAAAATGATACGTCAGTTCGATACGAGACTTGATAAATTGGTCTATACGTCTTCTCTATAGAATGAGGGGTATAAGAATGTTCGCGAATATATTATTTCGTACCGATAAGCTCCAGCCAGTTGCCAGTAATTTTGCCCATGCGCTGATATTTATTTAATTAAATTAAAATTAAATTATCATATATTTCAGAAAGTTTTACAATATGTAAATTATATTAAAAACTACAAATTAAATAAAAATATACGTATGCAATAAAACCATTGCATTAAAATTAAAAATAAAGTTAAAGCTCAATTATAGTTATCAGGTTAAAATTAATTCGATTACATCTATACTCTGTACTAATATTATAAAGAGGTAAAATTAGTTTGTGTTTGTTTGTTTGTTTGTTTTGTAAGTTTGTATGTATATAGGGGGTAATATCCGAAACTACTTATCCGATTTCAAAAATTCTTTCACCAATAGGAGCTACTTTCTCCCTGAGTGCTATGGCTATATCGCATTATCAAAAAATAAGAATCCTTGAGATAATTCACACGGATGAAGTCGCGGGCAAAGTGCATGTTTAATTATTATGATAAAACAATTTCATTGAATTAATTTATTCATTAACAATTTTACACTGAGTCTGAATATTTTACAAAAAAAAAGGAATTAAATACACACTAATAGCAATCTTCAACTAAAATCCAACACATAATAAAACAGTAATAATAATCTAGTACAAGAATAATTGGGTAATTAAATATAATAAATCTAACATATCTACAAACATCAATAAATAACCTAAAAAATGTCAATGGCCGCAGTAATCTGATACAAGTCTTAACAAACTCCAATAAAACATACAAAATAATAATAATCTAGAAATGTCAGTGCTAGGATTGGTTAAACCATAAAAAAAAAACTCTAACATGTCAACAAACGTCAATAAATAATCTAAGCATGTCATAGCAAACCTCTCTCAATAATCAGATACTAAATGGTGACGAACTGGCATCATCTTAAGGTGCATTTAGTTCGAAGGCTTTATTTTAATCAATGGGTTATACTCACAGTGCTTATCATATAATATTTTAGCACCAAATAACGCCGTTCTAATTCTTGCTCACTTATATAAGTGTTCTGCATAAATAATCTTGAAAAATTAAAAGCATAAAAGAAATATGAGTAGAAAGAAACAAACACTTAGTAAGTGGAGTTACAAGACCTTGTCATTCTATAACTTTGGCAACATCTCATGCATAACTCAACGAAGTTATGATGCTAGTTTCTGACAAGAAAGAATCGCTCCCAATTAACGTGAAATGAGGCGCAAAGACTTGTCTCATTTATTATTGAAGAAAATGAAGAAAGAATGTAAGTGTGGTGATGTATACTTGATAAGTGATATATACTTATATTGGATATAGATTATTAACTTGTTAGAAATCGATTGCCTGGTTGTGAACGTATCTGTTGGTTATTAATACAAACGGTTGGGTTATTACTTGGGTCAAAAAGTCACTATATAACGTGTCAATGCTTGGCAGTGAATTATACAATTATACTTATAGTGAATTATGCTTTTTGGACATATATTGCTAATCGCTTTCGTGAAGTACGTGCGCCAAAGGCTGAAGTACGCGCCGAGAATGCAGTTGCTGGAGTCGCATCGCAACGTCAACTTTAACGCGTTTGTGGTGCACGTACCAACATGCTATCTGCATCAGGTGATGGAAGAAAATGTTTGGGAGTCTGAGAATAAATGGTTTATTATTATTATTATCCCAATGTTTTGCATTCATTACATCGCGTCTCATAAACAGTAATATTTCACCCTAAAAAAAGTAATTTCCGAGCAATCATTAATGCTCGGTAGTTTGTGCAACAACGTATGTAATGTGTCTTTTTACACCTCTTATTTTCAAGTTCCACTCCGACTACTATATTTGACTTACGATATTTTAACACAGGCAAAAGCTTTAGCTTTTCATCATCATCATCATCATTACAGTCGAAAGACGTCCACTGCTGGACATAGGCCTCCTCCAAGAAATGGGGGGGTTTTGCCATAATCGCCACGCTTGGCAGGCGGGTTGGCGATCGCAGTATGGTTGTTACAAAGGCACAGAGAACGCTGCTGCCCATTCTCTGGTAAGTCCCTTAGTCGCCTCTTACGACATCCACGGGAAGATATGGGATGGTGTTATTCTTTACGTCCGACACCATATGAACCTTAGCTTTTGCCTGTGTAAAAAGATACACGGACACTCCAAATGTTCAGCGCAACAGGTAAAAAATGTATGAGTATTGCTGTGACCGTCGTTTCACCAGTCCAATTCATTGCAGACAACGAGCCTTACTGGTTAAAGACATTACGTGTAATATTTAGTATTTCCCTTTTCAGCGTTGAATTTCAACAGATGTTTTGTTATACAAAATTGCAAAGGATTTGCTAGGTTTTTAGTTCTGAAAATACATAAAACACGAACTTGGAAAATAAGCACAGAATGACAAACCATAGTTGTGAAGTGTTTAACCCTTTGCTCATTAATTAAGTGTAGTTTGGCCGCAACGAACCAATCTATGTAATTTCTTAAAAAAATTTAAAGGTATTGTATTTTTCCCTATATCTAGAAATCGGCAGTACTGAACTCTTTAGCAGAGATTTCTCACGGAAGCTCTTTTAAAAAGTTCTCTTCTTCTTATTTTTGAAATATTATTTATTTCATATTAATTTTAATGGGATCGTACTGCGAAATTATGAAGAAAACGGATGAAAAAAAGCTTTTTACAAAAAAGACAACCGCCTTCAAAAAGTGAAAAATAACTTTAGCACGGAACACACATTGGCTTTAGTTTCGAAATTCAGTGGCTTTGTTCTGTTTGTTGTTTTGTATTGCCACCGACTTTCGAAACTAAAGTCAATGTGTGTTCTGTGCTAAAGTTATTTTTCACTTTTTAGTTTTTGAAGGCGGTTGTCTTTTTTGTAAAAAGCTTTTCATTTTCCGCTTTTTAGTACCTCCTTCTGATCCAAATCTATTAAGAAGAAATTGAAAGTTAACTACTACAAAGATTGATGAAACTAAAACGTCGTCTATGTAAAATTTTTGGGTATTTGTTGATTTTTCAAAAAGTGCTGAATCAATTTCGATAAAATTTATATAGGACCACCCCTGAAGCATACCGTATCCATAAAAAAAAAGAATTTTTAAAATCGGTTTACGTTTGCCGGAGAAATCGCGTAACAAATCGCGCACATACTTAATGCAAATTTAAGACTTATACGGTTTTCTCACGGATGCCATTGTCAGAACCAAATTAAAATGGGACCACACGGGAAGCACTAGCTTTTAAATAAAAAAAGAATCATCAAAATCGGTTCACCCAGTCCAAAGAAATCGGTAACAAACATTAAAAAAAAAAAAATACAGACGAATTGATAACCTCCTCCTTTTTTGAAGTCGGTTGAAAATAATACATGTCGATGAGATGAGAATGTTGAGATGAATGTGTGCTCTAACTAGAATGGGTAAGGTCAGAAATGTGTATAGGTATTAGAGGAAGTTTGAGTTCCGCCAGTGATGGTAAAGGTGAAAGGGAATTTCTTGTTGAGTTTCTTGCCCATTCTTCTCCATACGAAACTACCATTTGGAAAGGGCAACTAGATTCAAATTTTGCAAAATGCCGTTCAAAAGTGCCTTTAATGGTCTAATTGAAATAAATAATTTGACTTTGACTTGTCTTGGTGTGGGCATGATAAGATGACGGATGAAATACATGTGACCAAAAGAGTAATGAATATTGTGGAGAAGGAGAGAAAGGTCGAAGAAAAGATGGATGGATTGTAAAAAAATATATGAAAGCGAAGAGAGTCAGTGATATCATGACGTTTGACAGAACGGGATGGAAGAAGAAAACGTGTTGCGCCGACCCCAATTAACATGGGATAAGGGGCAAGAAGATGATGACTGTTACAGATTATTTATCTCTATAATCTAAAAAAAAATGCTAAAATAAATAATTCTTTTGTCCACATTAGCCAAGCAAACTGGTGTAGATTTTATAACAAGAAATGTTTCCCCACTTCAAACTCTAAGGGAATAAAGCTAGTATAATAAAAAGAAAATTTTCCGCTCCGACATTCTCAACCCACTTTTACAACAGGTGCTCGAAATATTTTTCTCATAACCTCACGTTATGCACCAAAATGCAATACAAACACGTACAAGCCAGGTCAGGCGTATACCCAGTATCTAATATTACTGTAAAGAGAATTCTAAATGAATAACGCCACTCTCATTCTTGCTCACGTAACCTAAATAGCGACGGCAAGATAAAATAAAACCTTATTTATTTAAAACTGGGGAAGCTTGAATATTAAGAGTTGTAGGTTTGTGTGCATGTGAGTGTGGGTTAACGCAAGTGAGGCTGTGTGTGTGGGTTTATGTCCTTGCAATTCGCTTGCTTGTTAATTCGTACAATGGGTCATAACTTTGATATTATGAGAAATGCGGCGGTCGAAAGACTAGATATGGCAAAATCCTGAACGTTAAGGTTCACTATAGCAAACATTACAAAAAAAAATGTAGAGCAATTTGAAATAGAAAATCTTCAAACCATGGTGCCAATTCTGTTGTGCATGAACTAAAGTAATTTTAAGCTATTTATATCTCTTTCTCTCCAATAAAACAAGAAAGAGACATATATTAATAAGAGCTGTCAATTTAAGTTGATCAAAAATGTTCAAACATTTATAGTTGTTATTTCTGAACGTATTGATTAAAAACACTGCGAAGTTCAAGGGAAAAAACTAATTTGACATCTCTAACTTAGTCCTTGTCTGTCGCCGTCCTTTTCTTCAGCTACGTGGTGGTAAGAGATGCCAAATGCCTAATTTTAAATTAGTTTGTGAACAATGGAATCGGTACCAATATAGTCGTGTTATAAACCAAGAGGTTTCTTTTTACCTAAGCTGAAAGTCCTAATAGTTTGTTCCATTCAAAAGTAATTTAGTCTTGACTGACAGAAACTAACTGATCACCATGACAAGCCTAGTGATATTACCCTTATTAAGATTTACTATAATATACACTTTAGTTACTTTTTATGTTGCACGCAAATGAGACAAAAAAAATCCCTTAAACTCACTCTTATTCTTTGACTTGCCCTAAGTTTTAGTTACGCTATGTCTTTGCGAGGTCAATTTTAGTTATAGACAGTTTGTTTAGGCGGTTCGCAAGTTCGATATTTTCGGTCAAACTTGGAATATAAATGATAACATTAGCAACTGCTAATATAAACTAGAAATTCTTGTCCGTTATCTTCGAAGGGTCTGAAAGGTAAGCAAGACTTTGTCCATAATTGAACTTTTAGGTTCAGGATAACCCTTCGCCCTGGTTTGTTTCAGAATTGGAAAGGAAGGATAAGAGCATAGGTAGTAGTGTCTGCCAGCGAACAAAAATTCAGTCGCCCATCCTACTACTTAACTCTTAATTCCATGTGTAACGGCCGTTTTCTATAATGCAATCTGTAGATCGATCTCCGCCCGCAACCAATCTATGGCTTACATTGCAATCCTAAATATTCCTTTCTAGGTAACTAGCTTTTGCCCGCGAGTTCGTCCGCGTGAATGTCGATTTAAAAAGTGTTGCAGATTGAAATGTAGCATATGTCTTTCCCCAGGGTTTAAGCTATTTTCAAACCAAATTCCATCCATTTCCATGTGAAAGTGTAACAGACAGAGTTACTTTCGCATTTATAATTAGTATGGATTGACAGGCTTTTGCCCGCGTCTTCACCCGCGTAAGTTTTTTAATGAACCCTTATTTTTTTTTTAAATATGATAACCTATAGCACTCCGGGATAGCGCAGTATCTTGTTAGTAAAACATTTTTCAGAATTGGACCAGCTGTTCAGGAGGTTTGCACGTTCTAACAAAACAAATAAACCACTTATTCAATACCTAGGACGAATAACCAGCCCCACAAATTATAGATCTAAAGACTTTACTTATCTTCGAATCACAAGTGATTTGAAAATCTACAATTCTAAGATCAAATAGCCAAGCGCTTAGCTTCCTGCTCATAACCCCGCCTCTTTGCACTTCAACTAATAATATATCTTCGGGAACAGCGCTGCAAACTACTGAATAAGGTTAATAGCTCAATTCAAGCAGAAAATTCAATTATTGAAAATCGCGTTAGAATTCGCAATCGTCCAACACTATAAATTCAAATACGATTAAGCGTAGTGCGATGCTATTATTATTGATGATTCTGGAATAGAACATAGAATACATTAAAAGCTCGACCTTACTGGAGTCGTGGTCAAATACTGCAGTACTACAACGGAAACATAGTGGTCAGGTCGTCAGATTCAAAGATGTACAGAAAAGACATACGAAGAGATGCAATATGGATCTCTTTCGCTAGGAGGATTTGACACAGGATAGACCGGCCTGGAGGCGGCTGGTGTATTAAAATCTTTATACATACGAAGACCAAACAAAGCGCGATCTCGTTAACAAGCGAGACAACCATAAGAGTAAGTCACCTTCCAATACACTACCTTAATAATATTCTAACGTGTCCTCACCGTGTATTTTACCAGCTCTCAATCCACACGTGTATTTGAACAGCTCTCAATAGTATTACAGCTTATTATTGTCCGACTGCAGACACACAAAGACGAAACAAGCATTGATGCCTGTTCAAGGCGTACTGGCTATTTCAGACATATTAATCATAACTCCTGGTTTCCTCACGATGTTTTTCTTCACCGAAGTCAATGTTGTCAAAGATAAACTTAAGGCTTGTATACATGCCAATAACCTTGAGCATTTGGCCCGTACTGAATTTGTGGACGAGTGCGGGGGTGATGTAGACGCAGTCTTTAATCGGACGCATTTTTAATTTATTGTAATAAAAATAATACATATTTGTAAAAAGTAACAAAACCAAATCATTTACCTTTGTATTGCAAAGCAGTAGACTTTTTTATACTCTTTTGATAAGAAATTAATGAGTAAAATGGTTATATACGTCCCTTCGGTTTTAGGCATGTTAATGATTTGGAGGTGATTTGACATTTTTTTTCTTATTATGTGATACCGATAGGAAAATTGTGACTGAACCAAATTACGTATCCTATCATGTAGATTACTAACAATTTCAGATGTAATTTCTCTGTAAATTCCGGCGAAAAGTTGCTTCATCTGCACGCTTCTTTCAAGCTTTTTTCGAGAGAGCAGCCTTAAAGTACATTATGAAATGAAAAGCCTCGTGGGCACTTGCTCGTGCCTGGTTGGTGGCCGGCAAGAAGCTTATAGATAAAAGTGGAGGCAACACTCTAAATACCTAAGTGAAGCCAACTGTGGGCAGACGCTCTTTTTCTAAATGCATACATAAGATAAAGAAAACACATATCACTGTCTCGTTCTTATGTATGCATTCAGAAAGAGAGCATCAGCCCACAGTTGGTTTCAAGCTTTTGTTCTAAGTGTTGGCTCCATTTATACCTATATTTTCATGGTGGCCGGACACTATTTAGAAAAAAGAGAAAAGAAAAATCAAAAATGGAACAGAATTGGTCTCCCAAGTAGTAGTAATTGGAGTTTATTGGAAGCTGGTGAAACAGGCCTTATACCAACGATATTTGTGTGATGACAATTTGTGCATGACAATGTTCGGTAGCTTTCTGTATTGACCAACCATTATTTTTAAGGAGCTGTGTCACTATTTCTTGTGCCAAATTATTACCAGGTTTTGCACTGTTCTAAAATAGAAATATTCTAACATGACAGTCAGTTCGTGGTTTTACATACTAATTCCAACAATTATCTTTACATCATTATGAGCTTTTAATTCCCGTAGAAAATAGTACGTAAACCATCCGTAATGAGTTCAAGCGTTCACGCAGTACCCACCCATAGACATAAGGAAAAAATTCAAAGCGTAAATCATCTTTTCGCACGTGTCTTTTGATATTACATCACTGACATTTTATGTCAATGTTAGCGAATCCTATGAATATAAAACGAAACAACATTGAACATACTTTACATTATCCGTTTCAGTCTCTGTGACGTAACGGGCAGACATCTTTTATGAATGCGTCCAAAACCTCTTTCCTTTCAGGTAATGTAAAAACGTTTTACTGGATTGTTACCTTTTCTTGAGTTCTCTAACTATAGTTTAATTTATTACCTAATATTATTACTCTTTTTTTAATTGTGGTCTATTAATAGACGACGAATCAATAATGAAACAAGTTAATTTATACAAAGGTGCACACAAATAAACAAATCACATCACACACACACACATCACACCACACACACACACAATCACATCATATATCATTCCTCATCACATTTGACTCTGTATTTGGATAATTGTTTCTAAAATAGTTGGTAGTGCGATACCTCCGTACCAGTTGCGGGATTTTCATACAAGCCGAAAAGCCAGGTTTGCATTAATAAGATCATAACATGAGCTAATCAATAACCGAGCAACTTGCTGTCTTTTTCTTTATCGTAAAAAATCTCTCGGGCTTGCCCTAGTCTTGACGCCACTGCTTCGTTCCTTACGAAGCACGTAAAACCATCTCTCCACAGACCTGTCGGATTGCTATCCCTTCGGACTATAGTAGGGAGGAAATAGGAAACGCAAATATGTTTGTGCATACATTTGGGCACTATAATATCTAGTCTAATCTCCATTGAGATTGACCGCCGTGACCGAAACTCGATGGAGAAAGTACAGTAATCGGATACTGCTAACAAAACAATATTTTTGAAAATTTTGAGGCTTTCAAAGACCCGATATTTAGACACAATACACGTGTAAATAAATTCCATTATCTTCAAACAACAAAAAAAAAACAACAAAAAGTCAAAGTAATATAAAGTTTAACGGTTCCAGAAATTCGAGATTAGAATATGTCTAATATATTAAGCTCCACTGCGAGAGAGGAAAGGCTGTTGTACATTTTAAAATTAGCCTTTAGCGAAACATGTTTATGTGAAATTGATGTAAACGTGGTTACCTACATTGGAAAGCGTCCCGGATCCCGGTGGTGTTCATAATTTCCTTGATTATGGGAAAATTGCTGAGCTTGGGATACAGGACTGAGAAAATGGAGAGTCAGGATGAATTAAATTAGAAATAATAACACTCTCGTTTTCACTTCCATTCTTCATCAAAGCACAACAAACACCAATAAAATCTTTAAATGGTAACTTTTGTACCTTTGAGAAAAAAAGACAGGATCAACACGTACGCATTATTGTAATCCCCCTCTTAATGAAAGCGTCGGGAAATTTAAAATAATCGATTGAGACTAAGAAAAAGAATACCAGTAATGAATTTTTTTTTCTTCATTTACTTATTTATTTATTTATACTTCATGCACAAAGGTACAAAGGCGGACTTAATGCGTTAGGCATTCTCTACCAGTCAACCAAGTCAAAGTCTTTTAGAGAAATCTGTTTAATAATTGATAATCCACGAATAATTTTACTTAATTTATAATTTTGTTTCTAGAAAGTTCAAATTAGAGCTTGAATTTAAGTATATCATTTACATTGAAAAGATATTAAAAGTGAATTAATTTGAGGAGAAAAAAATATTTTTTAAATAAAAATGAAAAAAATAACCTATATGTACTTTCTTAATAATTTAAATTGAAGTATTATTTTATTTGTCGTTAATAATAAAAGGTTAATATGACATTTGCACACTGTAATTGGGTCACGATAGTCTTAAGTTCTTCATTTATACCTACTTTCTAGCAAATAAATTAATTTGAATTGTCCCACTCCAGGACAAAGGACTCTTCGATATTCGTGATCTCTTCTAATACAAAGACGCTTGCTCAAAGTGGATTTGCTATTTCAGACTTAACTTCTAGTTTCTTCAAAATGTTTTCCTCCACCGATGTCAGTAATGTCCGAGATATAGGAGCTGTACATCAGTACCACGTCTTTTAAATTATTACGATTTGATGCAGCATTTTCGTCTTATTTCTCCAGGAAGCTCAATCTTCAACAGTGTACTAGTAAAACTACTAGTCTTCATTACATTTTTGAATTCTCAGACTGTTCTAGTCGGTTTCCACTGTCACCCCAGAGAATACTTCCTGAAGACATATGGTGTAAACTTCAGAATTAGATTAAGTTAGATGTTCTCGTGTTTTAAAAGTGAGATTGTGGGCAGGATTTATTTCACAGAAATGTTATTAACTTTTTACCTTGTTTCTTTAATTAAGGATTACAAATCATCCCACGTCAGCTTTACGTAATTAAAGAAGGAACGAGTCATGTGGTTGTTGGTATAATTTTATGTGTCATTACGTTTTTATGTCATCTTTCTAAAATGCTACACTATGTGATTAAAACAATAATAATACACAAATAACTCTCCCGATTGAATTTCAGTCAAGGTGGTCAGTCTCAATGGAGACTGTCCGAATACACAGGATATAGAATTAATAGTGGACAATAAAAAAAAAAGATTATTTTTCTCCAAAGTCAAAGTCAAAGTCAAATCATTTATTTCAATTAGACCATTAAAAAGGCACTTTTGAACGTCATAATAAAAAAAATAAAGTTGATTCTAGTTGCCCATTCCAAAAGGTAGTTTCGTATGGAGAAGAATGGGCAAGAAACTCCATACTTACTCTTTTAAAAAAAATGTGTACAATATTTTGCATTTACAGTTTACTGTTATATAGGTAACTATCCGTGAATACGATGGACCTTGCATAAAAACACTATATTGAAGTATGTATAAAGTATTACAAGATAAAGAATGACAGCTAAGTTGTATACATAGATATATAGTGTTCACATATTATTATTTACAATTATTGTAAAAGTAGACAACCACTCCATACATTTCAACAAACTATGAACCAACAAACTATGAACCTATGCTTTGGGTCACACACTGGTTGTGTGTGACCCAAAGCAAGAATTAAATATAATGTATATACTAAGTATAAATTAAGCAGTTTTAATTAGCAATCCGTTTGATTTTGTCTAGACTGTAGATTGTCCTATGGAGCCCGGACCAGCATGTTTCCAAGCATTCTTATCATGGATATAATCCTCTAAACTGTAATATGCTTGTTTACAGAGTGTACTTTTAATATAATATGTTTTAAATTTTCTTTCATTTAGTTGCAATATATCACTAGGAATTTTGTTATAACACTTAACACAGAACCCCATGAAAGATTTATGAACTTTAGACAATCTAAAATATGGTTGAGCTATTTTGTCTTTGTTTCTAGTATTAATATTATGTCTATCACTAACCTTATTAAATAAATGTAGGTTTTTTCTTATGTACATAATATTTTCATAGATAAATTGGCAAGGCACTGTCATTATATTAATATTTTTAAATTGTTCCCTAAGAGAATCGCGGCGACGTAGATTATAAATGGCTCTAACAGCTCTTTTTTGTAAGATAAAAATGGATTCAATGTCGGCAGCCCGACCCCACAGTAAAATATCATACGACATATAGCTGTGAAAGTAGCTAAAGTAGACCATACGCGCAGTTTCTACATCTGTCAACTGTCTTATCTTTCTAACAGCATAAGCCGCGGAGCTTAGTCGCCCCGCAATAGATGTTATGTGAGGTCCTCATTGTAATTTCTCGTCTAGCGTAATCACGGTTTTCCTAGGAATCCCTAGGAAAACCGTTTGACTATTAAATTAAATCCAGCTAACAACAAGGATTACAGATTAAAAGTGCTTAGTGCTAGGAAGTATACAAATGTAATGTATAATAATAATTGAACCGCGTGACGACACGGTTGGCGCAGTGGATGAGCGATTGACTGCTGCGACGCGTATTTCGGGTAAACTCGGGTTCGATTCCCGCACGGAACAAATGTATAATCTACAGATAATTGTTCCGGGTCTGGCTGTTTGCGTATGTGAGTTTCAATGTTTGTAAACGCACCCACGGCACAGGAGAAATATAGTGTGGGGCAACGTTTATACAAAAAAAAAAAATTGCGTCATTGGTGGTGGTAAAGAGGGGTTACGTATAGTATTGACTCTATCTCCTGAATTAGGTGAGGCCTGTATGCCAGTAGATTGACATTCAGTTGACAATTTTGTTACTCTATAACCTAAAAACATTGTGTGCATTGGTAGAAACATTGTTTTAATTAGTTAATCACATAAAAAAAAGAAAAATAATAATATAGGTATTTTTTTTTGTATTTGGTGAAGTGCGCCTAATACAACAAAAATATCAAAATTTATCTTTCCGTATTGTCACAGTCCGATGGAATGGCTACTCGACACTACCGACGACACGCGTATTCGATTTCAAGAAAAAATATTTTTATGGCTTAGAGATAGTTGTTTCGGATCTGGGGTGACCTGTGTATGTGAATTTATATATTTTAAACGCACAGGAAAAATTTCGAGAGAGGGACAACATTTTTATTAAATACTAGCTGATGCCCGCGGCTTCGCCCGTATGACAAATAATAATTTTATTAAAACCTTCCTCTTGAATCATTCTATCTATTTAAGAGCATGTATTCGATTCGTGACGAAAACTTCTGGTTTTCGCGTTTTGCCCAGAGCAATATCGTAATGATGTGAGCAGATTATTTAAAGACAATTACAGTTTTCGAAAAGATTAAATCTTGATTTAGGTAGCTACCGAGTAACAGTATAATTTTTAATTATGGTTTTTTGAAGCGAAGACAATTCTTTCATATCGTTTTACGAAAATAGCTGACGTTACGAACCCCGAACCATTACAATATGCCAAAATATTTCGTTTTATGCGTTTTCCAACAGGATATACAGTCATAAAGACAGTTATAGAGCCAAAATTACGAAAATATTACTATTATGTATTAAAAAACATTGTTGAAAAAAAAGACAACCGCCTTCAAAAACTAAAAAGTGAAAAATAACTTTAGCACCGAACATACATTGACTTTAGTTTCGAAACTTGCTTGGCTTTGTTCTGTTTGTTGTTTTGTATTGCCACCGACTTCCGAAACTAAAGTCAATGTGTGTTCTGTGCTAAAGTTATTTTTCACTTTTTAGTTTTTGAAGGCGGTTGTCTTTTTTGTAAAAAGCTTTTTATTTTCCGCTTTTTAGTAGCTCCTTCTCATCCAAATCTATTAAGAAGAGTATGAAAGTTAACTACTACAAAGATTGATGAAGCTAAAACGTCAACTATGTAATTTTTTTGGGTATTTGTTGATTTTTCAAAAAGTGCTGAATCAATTTCGATAAAAGTTATATGGGACCACCCCTAAAGCATACCCTATCCGTAAAAAGAAGAATTTTCAAAATCGGTTTACTTTTGCCTGAGTAATCGCGTAACAAATCGCGCACATACTTAATGTAAATTTAAGACTTATACGGTTTTCTTATGGATGCCATTGTCAGAACCGGACCAAATTAAAATGAGACCACACGGGCAGCACTAGCTATCAAACAAAAAATCATCAAAATCGGTTCACCCAGACCAAAGAAATCAGGTAACAAACATAAAAAAAAAAAAACAGACGAATTGATAACCTCCTCCTTTTTTGAAGTCGGTTGAAAAGTAGAAAATCGGTTCACTTTGACAAGTTTTTTTCACCAGTATTTGAATAAAACATAACTGATATATTTATTTTATGAAAGTAAATGTTATGTTTAATATACAGAATATTTCGCGGTTTACGCGTGATTGAGTAACAAACATCCAAACATCTTCACAAACTTTCACATTTATAATATTAGTAGGATTTTAGGACCCATTAAATAATGTTAATTGTAATTTGTGGTACTTGGCAATATTGGGCTTCCCCAGTGGTACACGTCCCCTGGTCAACGAACTATTAGTTAATCTGTGCCCTGGTACCTTTTAGTCTAGTTCTGTTCTGTTTCCTGCTTGATTAGGCGGGAAGTGGAAAATATGTTTTTGGAACGAAGCTCCTTAGCGCGGCTTACGGGTAGTACGAATTAGTAGAAATCGTCACGTAACGAAATGCGTGTGTGTATGTGTGCGTGTCGAGTCGAGTCGCTGTTGCGCACTCGCCTGCTCGTGATATTTTATTATGTTTATATTTTTTTTTTCTACAGACACGTACGTAAGGAACTTTGTTCCTTACGGGGGTCTCCAAACCGCCTCATATGTGTTATAGAATTATCCTCTTTCTCCATATAAAATGGTTATTGGACCAAATATGGTCAACAAAAATTGTCGGTCTGGGGGCCCCCGTAAGGAACAAAGTTCTTGTCTAAGGAACGAAGTCTGTACAAAAACAGTATATTATATATACCTATATAAATTTATATAAAAATAATAATAATAATATATAATAGACGTGCTCATTTGTTTGTAGTAGGCTCAATACACGCACACATACACACACGCATTTCGTTACATGACGATTTCTACTAATTCACACTACTCGTAAGCCGCGTTAAAGAACTTCGTTCCAATAAATGTGGTAATATTAAAAAAATATGAAAATCATACCGACATTTTTTTAGTACAGTTCTTAATCTTCAATCTTCCTCCAAAATAAACTGGATCCCCGCACCATAATGAAACGTATTTCTTTAAGCCACCGACATGCACCCTAATGCCCTGTTACACGAGACTGTTCCGTACAAAAAGACTTTGACCCTACTTATGCAGCACCGTGTACTTATGTACCCGCAAATGAATTATACAAGGGAACCTTTTCAGTGGGAATTCCTTATTCATCTTGTCTTACATTACCGCCTAAGCTCCGTGTACGAAGGATATTAGAGTGGAATACAAAAATGTGGTGTATCTGTGCCTTTATTCGTACTAATCTCGTAAATCATTGGTCTGATTTTGTTACGGTTTTCGTAATGTAACCTTGCGAGAAGAGGATTGAACAAGCTTTTGAGGAATCACAAACATGGATTTGTGCGATGTAGATGTTTTATCGAGAACTTCGAGAGTATTTTATACAAGATAAAAGTAGGTAGGTAAGAGATATTCCGCAGATAAAAATAAATCTAGAATGGTAGACACCATCTGGATTACGGTAAAAAGTATGCAATAAAAATACCCACTTATCGTACGCGGGTGACACCACAAAACAGAAAAACGTAAAAGAGAAAGCTTTCCACATTGAGAGCACAAAGGCACATTCAGAAAGAAGCACATAACCCCCCAAATTGCATCCATAAAAAGCAAAGAGGATGTTAATCCCTACTGTACCACGCTATAAAGTATAGTGGACATTCGCAAAACAATTCATGGAAGGCACACGGTATAAATGGCAGTCAGTACCGCATAATGTTGGGCCATTTCATCTCCGGACGTAACTCAGTCCGTCTCGTCGCGACACGGTCCTTAGCAAAACTTCAGAGTTCTACAACGAAAGCCTTTTCTGTACGACTGTACTTAAAATATTTTATACAATATTTTTCAGTGAAATCTTGGAATTTCTGTTTTGTGCACTTAGCTGGCTTGTTGTGAATGAGAGAAATTTGTATTCGTTGGCGTCGTTACTTTATGGCGACCTTTGAAAATTTTGTTTATATAGAAACTTTTATTTGAACTTTTTTATATATTTTTATTAACATGTACTCAAGAGAAACGTTCAAAAGTACTAGCAAATACTTATTTATTTCTTTTGAAACCAAAAACCTGCAGATTAATTTCTGCGGATGCTGAAACCACGCACCAGGTGTGTAGTTTAACCACTGAAACATTTAGTTCGAATTACAATCTACTACTAAAACTAAAACACACATAATATATATGTCTAAATTATCAAGGAGTCGATCAGTCAGAAAGTTGAAGTCAGTTGAGTAGCTCATTCCAAACAATAGGTTCCTATGAAGACTTTCAAGCAAGAAATTATGGACACAGTTAAATTCAAAAACATTCCACGAATAGATATCATCATCAAGTCAACCTTGAGACGCCCACTGCTGAGCATAGTGGTCTCTCCCAAGGGAGGGTTCACCCGTAATCACCATGCTTAACCGATGCATGTTAGCGATCGCAGTAGGTGTTGTGGTACTCAGAAGAACGCTGCTGCCCATCCTCTGGTCAATATTCCTCTGTCGCCTTCTACAACACCCATGGGTACGGCACACGGCGACAAGTCCGTTTCTACGCAGTGAAGTAGTAATCGGGGTGGATCTGCCCTAAATCAATCCACTATCGACAAATAGATGGGTTTCAAGAAATACAATCACAGCATTCTTAAAGCAAGCAATTATAAACAGACATTTACCTCTGAACAACTCCTAAAAACAAGAAACCAATACAATTAAATTAAATTCAGCAAACAGCAATGAAAATACAAATAGAAAGTGCCTCGACCTCACCTGTACAGAATGAAAGGTGAAGAATTCTCATTATGAAGCCAAGCTGTGAGGAATGCGAACAATTGTTGTAATGGAGGACGCGTGTCACATACCTCTCGCGTTGTTTAAGAACGAGTGTGGGGTTAACCCGTTTAGGATTCAGACTGTTTACGGCTTTATTGTTTTTTGAGTAAAAGGGTACAGTAGCAGACCGACAGTACCTTTTTTTGAACGGATTTAGTAAACTTTTTTGAAAAGGTCACTCAATCCGCACGCACATTATTTTGACTGGAGTATGGCTCGAGTTGTTAGGGTATAATATATATCAACCAAAGTTTTAGAAAAAAATATTACAAGTTTATAAGTACAAATAAATAGCACCATCCTATTTCTACCCGTAGGTAACACACACACATATTCTAAATACACAACTGTCTCCAGAATATTCCTTAAATTAACCATCGTCTACTAAAACTTTGGTTATAGTGTTGAACCTGTGTCGACCCTCGTTACTATTTGTCACTTTTTAATTAAAAAGATTAAATGTGAAAATAACAACAATAGATTCGTTAATTTATCAAAATGTTACTTTGATAAATAATATGATCACCCTTCGAAATAACCTGTACATTTTTAAACATGACTGCGTCAAACAGGTTATGTATTTTAAACAGTTTTTATATTTTATTATGATTTAGATTATTATTATTTTCTGCCTGAATTTTCCCACTGCAGGCAAAACGCTTCTCCACTCTCCTTCCAACGCTCTCTCTATTTAGGGTCATTTGGGACCAGTCTTTATCAAAGGAGTCCAGATCATCCCGCCATCTCCTCCGCCCGTAGAGGAAAAGTTGGGTCGTGCGTTTGGCCCAATATCCATCTGACTGTTTTCGATAGATTCTAGAAAAAATTACCTAGTTTATGGATACTATTTAAAACTTTTTCTAAATGTTTCAATATCTTTTAATATCAGTAATGTCTGTTACTATCCTCCGGCAAGGCGAAGAACTTTTCTCAAACAGAGAAGGCCGGAGTATTTATCACCACACTTGCATCTACCTATATATGTAGTTTAGATGATTTTAATATATTTCCGAAGAGGGTGCTGTACTATACTTATCTGTATAGTAATAATTATGCATACAACGCTGCATTGTTAATAATAACTCGTATCAAACAGAAAAAGTACGAAATAAAATCTACTTGATATACCCTCCTTCAGCCAATATTTTACCACTCAGAGTCTGCATCGCTCCGCCAACATGGTATCTACTTTAAATTTTATATTCCGTGACTCTGCTGGGTGTTACGTAAACTTCGTTTAATTTTAATATCTTCCAGGAAAACTAACTTTATTAAACTTTTTATGTCATAACTTTACGCTCGTTTTGCCGTAAGGAGTAAGTGGATTATGTGAATTAACTCGGTATAAAAGACTGGCCCTCCAGTCTTTAATACTCGGATATTTCTCGGCTGTATAGTTTTATGTCCAGAATACGGAATAAGGAGTTCAATAGTTGGTTAATAATATATGTTTTGGATAGACTCATCTTCTACTGCTAAACACCTATAAAATGTTCCCGTCTTTCATCAAGTTTCTCGTCATTTATGTTCGGTTTCACACAATTTCTGTCAGCATTATGTCATTATTAACACGTTTAAATGAAGTATGGGTTGGCAGGCTAATAATAATTGGCTTTGACTAGAAAATAACAATTTTTCGAGTTAACAAAAAAATTGCCCTTATTTCCAAAAAAATCCCAGTCAATATTCTACAGGAATAACAAACCGTGATAGACGCATGATTGGCAGTCGATCGACGGAATCTGAAGAGAAAGTAATAAAAAAATATAAGCCGAGATGAACTAACGTATCAATCCGGATGATTGAGTCCTTTGCGAACATTCGCGAGGATGGAATGCCAAGATGGATTGTAAAAGATTGACGGATAAAATTCTTTTAGGAGACGATCACGGAAATTGTGATTTAAAAGATACTGATTTAAAAATACCGATCCTAAATCGGTACTGACCTACTTTCAATGTTATAAATATAGGAAAAGTACATGAATATTTAAATACGTAAATAAATAAAAGGCTGAAACGAAATCCCAGTTACCTTTTTTATAGACATGAGTAACGAGTATCGTTATTATTATTATATACAATTTTTTTTTACTTATCACTCTTCATGTGACAAATACATTGGAAACCTTAGTTTTGTATAATTTAGCAGCATTATTTCAATTTTGTAAATGTGAGTACCATGGAGCCATTTAGTAAGTAAATTTAATAATTTATTTTTGAGTTTGACACAAAAATAAATTATACAAACAATGAACATGGCGGTTCAGAGCATTGCCATGCTCACTGAAATGTCTCACAGATAGCGTCGCGTGCGTTAGATCATTCAGCTCCCATCAAAATGTTCCACGCGTCATGTTCGTGAACGGGACTTTCAGTAGAGATTGGTCCACTCTTACCTGCTGGATTCTTTTTTTTATGTTTTGTATTGCTCTTTACCTCCATTGTTTTCACATAATAGAAGCAACAAAAATAAAATAACCAGTATTGTAAAACCTGATTTATTAGTATCCGTGGAGTTTTTAGCTCGTTCTTCTCCATAGAAACCTACCTACGTTTTGGAACAAGCAATTAGCTTCAACTTTCTGACTAACTGACCGACTCCTTGACAATTCAAAAGTGCCTATAAATGGTTTAATTAAAACAAATGCTTTGACTTTGACTTTGAGTTTGACTAGGATATTGATTCATTTATTTACATGGCCCAAAAAAAAAATTTACACAGCCAATGTTTTTCATCTAGAGTAGGATATTTTTATAGATACATTTTTACATTTTAACCAATATCCGACGTGTCGGATCCATGTTTCCACGAGAGCAATTTTATCCCAATTGCCAATTTATACAGTTGATTGCCTAATCCAAAAAATCTAAAATCGTCATCACGGATTATGCAATGTATTTCTACTTCACTTAGCTGAATTCAATTAATAGTTTTGATGAAATTATTGCAATTTCCATTCCATTTCCACAAAAGCCATTCACAGAAGACAGCTTTATATAGGGACAATGCATCGTATCTCGATCGCACTTTGCTTGACGTGGACCTATTATTCCTATTGAGTTTAGTGAACTACAATTGGATTCCAATTCACAGTTTGAAAGATTCTAGTAGTATCGAACAAACACCCTTGAGGATATCGATGTAATCGATTTTGGCCAGATTTGTTTGTTCGCTTCAATCGATTACGTGACAATTGTAGCCGAAGCGATTGCTCTGAACTCTAGGGGCTCTGTCGAGGCTACAGTCTATACTTAAGTGTCAGGTTCTAGGAAGGCTATTAGAATTTATTTTCTACGTTTTGATGATCGGGGAGTTTGGGGAGTAGTTTGATTTGGGCCCAGTGAACAGATAATGTTGAAGATAAACTTTCTGGCATGGGATAATATTATCTTGCTCATGAAATTGTAAATCTGGAGCATGCTTTCAAAACATTTTTCTTTTTTTGATATGTTAAAATAAAACTTACTGAGATTAATAATTATCTTTTTGATCCCTAAATATGACTTTTTTAACCTTTGTCATTGATTCTAAAATCTTGATTTTGTCACTAACCAACATTTTGTTTTTAGAACGAAAATTAACGCAAAAATTATGTGACAAACTGTCTAGAGCACATAAGCTGCTATGATTGGTCGTCAATAAGTCAACCAACCAATCACAACTGACAGCGATTATAATCAGAAACCGGGGTTTAGTAAATATTACATTGATAAAAAATTTCCGTCTAGTGCAGGTCTGATGGAAATTTTGAAACGCTTCCAAGGCACTCGCCGACTCAGCGATGCATGCGCCACAGCTGATAGCGCGTAAACAACTCTGATTATGCAAATTATACCGCATGAAAGGCATCAAATATTCCTGGCAAACTAACCAAGCTATATGTTGCTCATGTACGGGCTAAATTTTTTATTGCAATTTCACTTTTGCGTTTCAGAACATTTGCATTTTTTTAAGATTTAAATTTGGAAAAAATATCTTTTCATATGTCTACATTTATTATTTGAAAAATCAAAGCAAATTACGCGCCTTTTTCCTTACCCTGCAAAATATGTTGCGTAGCGACAAAAAATGATATGAGCAATCTAATGGGATGTCTCATTTTGGGAAGGTAATGTGATTTATAAAACGTTACCATGTAGGTAATATGATACTGCTAATGCGTTGGGATTTTGTCTTCGGTTTGTATTTTTTCTAAAAGACAATTTGCAGGGTTAGAATTAAGTTCACATTGAAATTTTAAAATATTCTTGACATTTCAAATTGAAAATAGAATCTTGATGAGGAGATGCATATTAATCGTGAAATAAATTCTCTTTTTTGCTGACAACCGTCTTTGTTATACACACTATAATATTATTATGTGTAGATTAATATTGTATTGAATATATCGTAAAATTTAATAACAATGGGTAAACGATATAATTATATAAGTAAATGCATAATTGTACGACTATACAACAGTTCTGCCATTGTACAATTATAGTAATAATTACAAGACAGCGTCATCAACTGCTTACCCCCCACGCATTCAAAGGACAATGCCAGAAACTCTATAGAACTTTGCCCCACTCATTAAAAGTCATGTGCAATATGTAGCATCTTACTGTTTATTTATTGCTGATAACTAAACATTAGTCTTAGTGACTGTAGAACTTGCGGTTTCCGTTTAAATCTAAAAACAATAATGACATTGACTATAGGTTACATTGTATTTTAGGTAAAATGAGTTTGTATTTTGTGGGTAGGTATTTCGTAATCCGCAAGTTCTAAAGAAAAACAATTTAGTATAGAAAGGTTCTATATTCATTACAATTATTTTCATTCATTTACTTTTTCTGTTCATGTGTTACTTTTTCTGCACATGGGTGGGGCAGGATCTGGCATTGTCATTTGGCTTTTGTTTAACGAACCTCCAGATATAGTAAATTACCTCCAAAAATAGTAAATGATAACCAATATTTAACCAAAGTATTGTAGAAATGTACGAGTTTGATTGTAAAAAGCGATTTGGTTCTGGCTGTCGTAGGGGGTCACAGTTCTAACCTAACCTATCCATGTCGGATCCGCCCCAGGCAGGGGGGATTTAAGGGTCCTAAGATTTGGTGACTAAGATTTGGTGATCATTTACTATTTTTGGTGGTCATTACATTTATTCCCTTAAAATTTCTTCGGTAAGCAGTTGATGACGCTGTCATTACAATACTTGGCTGTCATTATTGTTAAAATTTTCAGTATTCATGCCAAAATCTATTACGAATTAGAGCAACTGTCTTCATGTTTCATCAACTAAATCTGTTTTCTTTTGTTTCAGGTGTACAGATAGCATATTTTGCGATAATAGGAACACAAATGTTCATGATCGTACTGAGCATATTCCTCTTCTATGGTATTTATAAAGTAAGTATTACATTTATTATTTTATTCACATAAGTGTCAATTTGAGAAGACAATATGAGAATCGCAACTTATTAAAGTAGGTACATCGATATTTTAAACTTCGAAGTTCAGTAAACAGTCACCAATCACAAAACAAGGTACCTTTAGATCAGGTTTAAACCATTGATCCAGTTTTTGTATTTCAAGCTTAAATAACCTTTTATTTATTTTTTATTTAATTGTTACAGGATATCCCATTTTCTTTTGTATTTATTAAGTGTGAAATTCAGCTTTATAATATTTACAATATTTAAATTATTTACAATATTTACAATATTGTATAATATTATAAAACTGAAAACTTTACTAAACTGGTCGGTAAATAAAAGCCGTACGGATCAAAGTCAAAGTATTTATTTGTGCGATTTCTGGTGATAACAGGTCTTACAGATTTTTACAGAAACTTAAAAATCTACCCTTTGGGCATACACAAAAATAGCAACTTCAAATTTCACAATATTAATTTCATATAATGTAACAATATTAGACATTTATATTATTAAAATAAATTAAACAAACTCAAAACTATTCTACTAAATTCAAAATCTTTAGAAATTAATTACATTTTAAAATTTAAAATACAGGATCAGTCACAAGAAATGTTGTCAGCAAGAAATTCGTCAACGGTATAGTAGCATTTGTCTATTAAAAAAATATTTAGGGTGCGTTTAAATTGGATCAAGTTTAAATCTTTTATGCAATTTGGTAGCTTATTAAAAAATTTTGGAGCCATGCATAGTATGCTCTTATGCATAAGGGCTGTTTTTAATCTTCTAAGGCATAATTCATGTCGATATGTTGGTCTTATAGATCTTTAACTTTGCTCTGAAGTTTTTTTAAATAACTCACCGTTCTTTTCGGATCGACCGGTCATGGTGGTTAATCTACATTTGCCGCGGTCGGTCCGTGGATGGGTGACCATCTGTTTTTTACCGAGAGCCCACCATGCCTCGGAAAGCACGTAAAAGCCGTTGATCCCGACTGTCTTTCGTATATCTTTGATAGTCGTTATAGGTAATCAGAAGCTAGAAAGTTTGACAACCAGCCTAACTGAGGGATATTGTGTTACCCAGTAATTGGGTTGTGGAGGTCAGATAGGCAGTCGCTCCATGTAAAACACTGATATTCCGCTGAATCTGGTTATACTGGAAGCCGACCCCAACATAGTTAGAAAAAGATGATGATTCATAAAATAAATGTAAGTTCTGCTGTAAAGTTGTTGGTTTTACAGAAACAAACTCGATGATTTAAACCTGGTTCAAAGATAAACTTTATTGACGTGATAACGTCTTATAAATCGATGAACACCGGCTGCACGCACGAAAAAGTATCACATTCCGCCTGAGCCTGAGCGTGCAAGCGAGAGCGCGGAACAGGCGACAGAGAGACACGATCGGCCCAAGCAATAAGCTCCGCCCACCTCGACGGAAGCCATTATTTGCTTATAAAAAATCCGTACCGATTACCAGAACGGAGAAGTAAATCGTGCTCTTTTTTTTTAAAGTTACCGCGCCTCCCCGCACCTTGCAGCCAACACTTACAGCCAGAGGGCCTAGTGTGAGTTTTTACTCGAACTCGATCGCGTTAACGTAAATTCCAAATTGTATTAAAACTGGAACAGCGCACTCTAGTGGCAACAATAGGAAACAAAATTATTCCATACAAATTGACGTAAGCGATCGTTTACGGTAACGCGATCGAGTTCGAATAAAAACTCACACTAGGCCCTCAGTAATTTATACAATTTGCGTTCGATTTCAATGAACGATTCATGTTCCAAATTCAAATCTCATTACTGCCCTCTAAAAAGTCTAGTGGAGAAAAGAGCTACTTTGCTCCCGTTTATAGAGGAACAAACCGACACTTTTTGAATCAAAGTCAAAGTCAAAGCATTTATTTCAATTAAACCATTTACAGGCACTTTTGAATTGTCAAGGAGTCGGTTAGTTAGTCAGAAAGTTGAAGCTAGTTGCTCGTTCCAAAACGTAGGTAGGTCTCTATGGAGAAGAACGAGCAAGAAACTCCACGGACACTCTTTTAAAATCAGGTTTTTACAAAATACTGCTTACATTATTCTTGTTGCTTCTATATGTGAAAACAATGAAGGTAATCTAGAAATACAAAGCATAAAAAATAATCAAGATAAAAACCATGGCAGTTAAGAGTTGACCAATCTCTACTGACAGCGCCCGTTCACGAACATGACGCGTGAATCAGCACCATTCAGCTCAACCATTTTAGAGGGAGCCGAATGACCCAACACACGCGCCACCACCAGCGAGTCATTTGAGTGAGCATGACAATTCTCTCAACCGCCATGCTCATTTAAGTCAAACACATAATAATTTACTTAAAATATGGCTCCATGGTACTCACATTTACAAAATTGAAATAATGCTGCTAAATTATACAAAACTAAGGTTTCCAATGCTTCTAAAATGAATGAATGTCGAAAAAATAATTAAAATATATATTTGTGTATAATAATAACGATACTCGTTAGTCATGTCAATTAAAAAAAAAAAAAAAAAGGTGTAGGAAACAACATTCCTCCAATTAGGAAATTCCCTAAACTGCCTGTGGAGCAGGACCAGCATTTAGCCAAGCATTTTTATCATTGATGTAGTCTTCTAATTTATAATATGCTTGTCTACACAGTGTGCGTTTAATACATGTTTTAAATTGTCTTTCATTTAGTTGTAGAATATCAAGAGGTATTTTATTATAAAATTTTACACAGTACCCCATAAAAGAAGTATGAACTTTTGACAATCTGAATCTTGGCTGATCTAATTTGTTCCTATTTCTAGTATAAACATTATGTCTGTCACTTACTTTATTAAAAAGATGAAGGTTTTTTCGAACATGCATAATGTTTTCATATATGTATTGACAAGGTACCGTCAAGATGTTAATCTGTTTAAACAATTCTCTTAGAGACTCGCGACTGCTGAGATTATATATGGCTCTGACAGGCTCTGAATAGAAGGGATGAAAAGATTCTTTTTCTGCGAGAATTCTTCCACCTAAAATAACCCTTATGTCGGTTCTAAAAATACCTTAGATACTAAATAACCACGCAAATAAAACCTCTTGATATTTACTTAAGACCTGAAACAATCTTGGAGTCTTTCACAAAATAAGTGTAATGAAACCTCTACGACATTCTATTACATTATTTTATTTATGCGTCCCTAAAATGCCAGTTTCAAGACGCTAGAGCACTCGTAAAAAGGGAAATAAATTTATTTTTGTACCAAGCAACACTTTTCTGGGGGTTTTAATAAGATTGCTAGGATAAGTTAAATACAATGTAGTTTTGTATTTAGTTTATTTGGAAATTATAATAAAAACACAAAGTAAATGTTACCTACCTAAAAGCAAATCATTTTTTTTTTATTTTTTTATTTGAATATATCTATTTAAATTCGATTTAACATATTCGGTTTTATTTACAGCTAACATAATTAAAAAAATACTAATATTTGGACAGAAAATGTTTAAATTATTTTGAATTTTATTTTGAGATTGCCGTCGACGAGCTAAGAAAAAATTAAATTAAAATTTTAAAAAACCCCCAACGCAAAACATAAAAGCAATTATTTAAAAAGTAAAAAATAATATCTTTTGTTGAGCCATCAAATGTTTGTTCGACATTATAGCGACATTATAGCGCCATTTCAACGAACAAACATTTGATGGCTCAACAAAAGATATTATTTTTTACTTTTTAAATAATTGCTTTTATGTTTTGTGTTGGGGGTTTTTTAAAATTTTAATTTAATTTTAATTTGAAAGTTTTTAAATGTAATTTAGTCTGGTTTTGAGAAGTTGTAGATACGTCTAAAGTTGTATTTCGTCACATGGATCTTTTTTGATATTAAAGATATCACCCTGAGAATGCGTTTGGTACTTATATATAATTCAATTTTGGAAAAAGTGTGGATTGGATTATTTTTGCGTAACTACGTCCAATTGGCACAATCGTATCCAGTCAACCCTATGTTTAAACAGCCGGCTGTTTAAACAGCAGGGAACCGGTGCTTTGGCCCTTAGAGTTTATAAAATTAATTTTCAAGTTTTTAGTTTTCATTTCGTTAGTTAATTAATATTCCTCATTCCCTTTCAATACAGTATGCATTATTCTACTAGTCAAGCCCTTTCATTTGATATCCATATTGAGGGAGTCGTGAAAAAAAAATGTAATTCGCCATTTTGTGGTGCCGGTCATCTTGGCTTTGAAATTTATCATAGTGTAAAGTATTCTACTAGTGAAGCCCTTTCATTTGATACCCATATTGTTGTGTTGTGAAAAAATATGTGATTAGCTATTTTGTAGCGGCGGCCATCTTGGACCGATTTTCATCAAACATAGCTAAGAACACTCCCGACTAATTCACCTTTCAAATAAAAAAAACAAAAACAAAATCGGTTCATCCGTTTGGGTGCTACGATGCCACAGACACACACACACACACACACACACACACACACACACACACAGACACGTCAAACTTATAACACCCTGTCGTTTTTACGTCGTGGGTTAAAAAAGAACAAAATAATGCAAGGAGATTTTAATGTATTCTTTTTTTACAGGAAAATGTGGCGTTTCTAGTGCCGTGGGTCGTCGGCTGTATGACCTTCATGGCGCTCGAAGCGATGGCCATGGTTTACTCCAATATTCTTAGAGATCATGTTAACAAGGTAAGCGTCCTAACTTCCATTATTAATACTTCTTAAATTTCGTTCGTTCTTTCGTCGGCTGAGCCCCCCTTGGGGGAGACCTATGCCCAGCAGGGGGCGTGCGCGCACCTCGTGCGCACATAGCTTCTTTTGCGTTTGAACTATGCTCGCGGCACGCGCGCACGTCCTGCGCCGTTCGAGTACGGTGCGTAGCTTGCGCACTAGCGGCGCGCTGACGGCGCAGGGGTTGCGTACAAACACGTTACACGTTATAGAGAGGGAATTAAAATCTTTAAACCCATCCAAAGGAGCCGGACCCGACAGCATACCACCTAGCTTTTTTATAAATACACGTAATAATGTTTGTACTGCCTTGTACATTATTTATAATAGGTGTCTATCTGAGGGTGTTTTTCCTGCTATCTGGAAGCGAGCATTTGTCATACCAGTCTATAAAAGTGGAGACATTAATAACGTAGAAAATTACCGTCCCATTTCTATCATCTCTACCTTGGCAAAACTTTTTGAAAGGCTTGTACACGATGTCTTATATCCGCATGTTCATCAATTGATAATACCAGAACAACATGGTTTTGTGAAACGACGCTCTACCACCACGAACCTTATGATATTTACCAATTTTCTGTTTGAGAACATGGATGGTAGAGTCCAAGTGGACGCCGTGTATACTGACTTTCAAAAAGCCTTTGACAAAGTGGATCATGCATTGCTCTTAGAAAAGCTTGCTTACAATGGTATACGTGGTAACTTGCTTCGCTGGTTTGTTTCGTATATTTATAACAGAACTCAAAAAGTTGTCGTAAATAGATTTGAATCTGACTTTAATGTTGTCCAGTCAGGTGTTCCCCAAGGATCAATTCTAGGTCCCCTACTGTTCGTTATATTTATTAATGATATAAAACAGTGTTTTGTTAATTCACGTTTTTTAATGTATGCAGACGATGTAAAAATTTATAAACCTTGTAAATCTGTACATGATTGTTCTCTTCTCCAAGAGGATCTTAATAGACTGTATGCTTACTGCGTAAACAACAAACTCTTTCTCAGTCTACCTAAATGCCAAACCATATCATTTACAAAAAATAAAAATAAAATAAATTTTAATTATATAATAAACAACGTACAGTTAAATAAAGTGGCCTCTATCCGTGATCTGGGTGTTACTCTAGATTCTTGTTTACATTTCGACATACACGTCGATAACATAATAAATAAAGCTTTTCGTATTTATGGTATGGTGGTTAGATCCACCCGCGACTTTGTGCGACCCTCTACATTTCTACTATTGTACAAAATTTTGATTAGGTCACAATTAGAATACGCCGTTGCTATCTGGAATCCATTTTATGTTAAATACAGCGAGAGACTAGAGACGATTCAAAAAAAGTTTTTACGTACCGTTAATTTCAAATGTAAGAAGTCTAAGTTACCCTATGAGCATTTACTAAAACGCTATAATATTTTGAGCTTGGAGTCAAGACGTTTGCTTCTAGTTGCGATGATGTTACACAGTATTTGTAATAATAAGTTTGATTGCATGGATATCACCAATAAACTATGTTACATAGTACCCAGAACAATACATCGGCGAGCGGTGCGTGTACCCCGGTTGTTTCATACGGAAAAGTGCCGAACTAACGCCGGTGTGCGAGCACCTCTTCGTCGCCTTCTAGAAACTTATAACGCACACTTCATTGACCTAGACATATTTGCCTTATCCAATAAAAAATTTAAACGTATGGCTATAGACACGCTATTAAATAATAATGATTGACCTTAATTTACCTAACCGAAAATTAATTAATGTACCTAACTGAAAACTCGGCAACCACTCTTTATATTTATTACATGTCTGCTTTGTTTTGCCGTATTAAAACTTATTTAATAATTCGTGGACAATGGTGTGGGTTGTATGTTTATGATATCGTATTTATTATTTCATCATTGTACTAGTTTAAGCATATAACTGTTTTTTGTCCCCAATAAATAAAATAAAAAATAAAATAAAAAACATGAAATACACGCGCGCAGTTAGACTCACGAACGGCGCATTCGCCAGATCTGGACATCATTATAAGATCACTTTTAATCCACCTATCATAAAGGCGTTTTTCGTCAACGAAGAAATTAGAATTTTGATCAATTTTAGATCTCGATAAAGCGAACACATATGTCGCCAATAAAAAACAAAAAATCTGTAGTTCAGTTGAAGTTGTATTTAATAAATAATAATATGTGGGGACATTTTCACACACGGCCATCTGACCCCAAACTAGGGAGACCCTGTACGGGTACACTACATAAATACGGAAAACTTTATTCCGAAAGTCAGAAATACGAATTTCAAAATACCGATTTTCATAATTCCGAATAGTTCAAAATTCCTAATATGGCAACTTCGATTTATCATTCATCCTATTTTTATAATATTAAAATTTCAAAATTCCGAACGTTTATAATTACTATTCTCAAAATACCGACTTTCAAAAGATCGAATAAGAAAAAGCCCGATTAATGAAAATTCCGAACATCAAAAATACGAATTCCGATTATTAAAATTCCGATTATCTTTATCGTTATCGTGCAATCGTTTATCGTGCAAGCAAGCATGCAGCATGCAAGCAAGCATGCAGCGTGCAAGCAAGCATGCAGCATGCAAGCAAGCAAGCATGCATCATGCAAGCGAACATGCAACATGCAGCAGGCATGGTTTCTGTCACGGCTACGGCGTTGCGGGGCTCCGGCGGTACCACGCGAGCTTATCGTCGCAGATGGTATTCACGCTCACCACCGCAGCTTCGGCTTACTGGCCGGCTTCGCCGGCCAGCCTCAGCCGCGGCGGCGGGCGTTAAAACCACCTGCTCCTCAGCTCGCTGGCCGCCTCGCCCCTCCGCGCCTACGCGAATTTAAATTACACTCTAGTTGTAGGGCAGACAAGACTACGTGGAGTCGGTTTCACAGCAATTCGTTTCTGTCATTAACTTTTGTGGCACAACATATTGACTTTTTAAGATTATTTTTGTTATTGTCTTTCTTTTTATACCTATATATTTTTGTTGAAATAAATTCCATAGAAAAATACACCGAATAAACAATATTCGTTAAAAAGTAATTCTACTGTTTGATAAGTTTGTTAAACAAAAAAATGTGATTAAAAATTCTTTGAATTGTGTTTCTGTGAAATATGTTTCATTCAAGTAAATAGTCTTTGAAACAATAATAGTCGAAATAAAAATACAAGAACCAAATATTATATGAAACATTTTCTGGGAAACGAAATTCTATGAAATTTCTGTCTGCGAAACAAGGGGACACCATTTTGAATATATATGCGTAGCTGAATTGAATCAGAATCCTAATTTTAACAGTTTATTCGGAACATTGAAATTCGGAATTTCGTTTTTCGGACCAAGAACTCATCGAGCATTTAAGTCTTCGAACATATGAAAATCGGAAAACAAACAAATCGGATTTACGACATTCGGTAAAATAACTTTCGTGATTTTAAATAATAGAGATTATAATTTTTAGGTATTATGAAATTCGGAATTTTGAAAATCGGAATATCGAAATTCGGAATAAAATATTTCGGAATATTTGGGTGTTCCCACCCTGTACTATGGGTGTCAGACAGCTGATATACATACACAAATATATTTTTTTTTGTAAATACATACATATATAGATAAACAACACCCAGACACAAGGCAAACACAAGTGCTCATCACACAAATGTTTACCCTGGGCGGGAATCGAACCCGCAACACGCTGCGCAGCAGTCGATCGCTCAGCTCAGCAGACGAATTGGTGCAGGACTTGCGGCCGGCCTGTCCGGTTGTCTTGGAGCTGCGGCAGCGCACACATCTATTGTTGTCAATTTGTATTTGCTGCCGCATATAGGCATTAATATAACGGAAAAGAAATGCATGTAATTGTCGACGACATGCGGCGGACCGCAATAGAACCGAGGCGATACGGTTAACTGGAATACGGTGTACAGTTGCGACTGCCACATGGCGGCTAGCCGCAAGTGCGCTTTAGGCCTTATATTAAACGATGAGTGATACATACATCACCAATCTACGTGAATGTCCCATGTTTTTTTTATGTGGGTACATTTTACACACGGCCATCTGACCCCAAACTAGGGAGACCCTGTACTATGGGTGTCAGACAGCTGATCAACCGTGTCGTCGAACTTTTACTGTTAAACTTTTCATAATAATATGTTTAATATCTACAACGTGCTGTTAATACCTAATTATGGACGCTATGAGGGTCGAGGTCACAATTACTTATTTAATAGTTAAAATCCAGTTGCGTCTAATAACCGAGTTCCCACATAAATAAGGAGATACAGTAGCACTGAATAGATGGATTTTCAGTTTCAGGTGAATAAGTTAATACTACCTCCTCGACCCTCGTCTATTTTCTTGTCAAGTATCAATCTGACAAAGTACATAGAACTGATGTTTCTGTTATACATTTGGGATATTAAATGTTTGACAAAATTAACTTAATTATATTGAGTTTGTGAATTGCTTAGTTTTTTTCAGCTGCACGAACTACCTAAGTTTAAAAATAGTTTTCAATATTTTTTTTTCTCTCGATGCTGCTCTCGTGGGGGTCCTCGCAAAGTAAATTTATACAATCAATACAAATAAATAAAATTGATGTGTCTGTTTGTAATGTCAAAATAACAGCTTTTTATAAAATGCATTTTTTGTATGTTTAAACGTAATGATAACTAGTTAATATTGTCCTAGGGTGCTAGGTACCTACCTAGCACCCTAGGACAATATTAACTACCTAGTTACTATAGGGCTAGGATAATTAGGGTTCTAGGTAATTACTGGGGCTAGGTTTGGAGTCAGTTGGGTCTTAGGTATTGAGTCAGACTCAGTGATCTCAAACGTAGCCACATCGTACGCACTTGGAACAACGGCCGTACTAAGCTGTAAGTTCCGGTGTGTACATTTGGTCCTTCGAGCCGGATGAAGCGAAGATCTCAGTAGGCCACATCTTATTGCTGACGGCGTGCCGCTGTTGCTGGCGCGCGGACCGAATGTATGTCGGCTTAAACGCTGATGCTGTGATGTTGTTGTTCATTATTGAACAATAACAAAAAATCAGTGGCAGATAGCTGATGCTATCAGGAGTAACATAGGATTTTATTTTAGAAAAACAAAGAACTCTGAACAAAAAAATTCAAACACAGATAACCGAAATTCACGTGGACGAAGTCGCGGGCATCAGCTAGTACATTAATAAATATATACTCAGTATGTTTTCCGTAATTGCTATCTCGTTATTAAAACCTACGAAGTAAAATATAAAACATATATGCTTGGAAATGACTGCTTGCATTTCCGAGCATAAAAGTCTTTTTGCAATAACACATTTGTGATGCGACGACGTCGGAACGAACCGTATCCGGACGCAATATTGCTCGCGCGAGTACTGAACAATAATGATTTTATATCATGCTCATATTACGTACTAAGTGATATCTGCATTCATGTCGAGCAGAAAAGTTCATATTTTCTTTGCATTTTTTTCAACATTGAGAGCTATAGAACGGAGTATTCTGGATATAAAGACTTCAAGACCGGGTTAGGATTACTACTATTCGTTCCATCACTAAAATTACAGACATCACTCGGAAAGCTGTCACGCTCTAGTGGAATTGAGATGGACACATCGATCGGGCCAACCACACGACTTATTATGCCTTATTTTGCCTAGCCCTTTTTCCAACTATACAGGGTTCGGCTTCCAGCCTAACCGGATGCAGCTGAATACCAGTGTTTTACATGGAGCGACTGCCTATCGGACCTCCACAACCCAGTTACTGGGTAAAGCGATACCCCTTGGTAAGACGGGTTGTTAGACTTTCGGGCATCTGATTACCCATAACGACTGCCAAAGATCTACAAATGACAGCCGGGACCAACGGCTTTACGTGCTTTCCGAGACACGGAGGGAATTCGGTATGAAAGGGATGGTCACCCATCCACAGACCGACCGTGGCTAGCGTAGCTTAACCTTTGACCGATCGATCTTATCTAAACCAATATTATTGAGAGGTAAAATTGTTTGTTTGTAAGAGGTAAGTAATCTCTGAAAAACCTAATAATATCAATACCAACAATATTTGACTGTTCTTTTTAAGATATATTTATTATTATACTTGAATTACACGGAAGCAAAATCCCGAGGAGAAGCTAGTTACTTACTAAAAACGCAATAGCGAATAGGTGCTGCAGTTCCACATGTTAAAAATCAACCTTGTTTAGAAGACAATAGTACCTACGGTATATCTGTGATCAACCAATTGTTGCATTGTCGGTCCTTTGTTCCCTTGTTTGTGCACTACGATCGACGATGTGTGGCACCGTTGTTGCCTGCAGCGTTGAATGTATTAGCATCTGACAGACGAAAATGTACGACACGATAGCTGATATTTTTCAGTGCTCTGGATGCATCATTGTTCGTTAGATATAACCTATTTTATTTAGGGTGAATATCAACAAAATTTTCTAACAAGCATAAGTGTTAAAAACGAATATGCTGCTATGAAGCAATCGTGTTTAGGAGACTGTGTTATTTTCACGAGACATTTCTCTCAGGTATGGTGAAAATAAAAAACGAAATCTATCATCATTTTGACCATATAGATAGGTATTGCAATAATTATTATATTGTTATTCTTTTTTATTTATTTTTTTCACATATTATATTATATTTTGAAATATTAGTAAGATAATAAATATAAACATTTAAAAATAGTAGCCCACCGGTATTGGGAATAGGGTCCAAGGTAGCGGTGGTCAGGGCTCCTGTGAGAGGAATCTCCTAACAATACGCACCGTGTCCAGGAGTACTGCTTTCTGATCAAGCCCTTGATCCAGCTGCCCAACGAGAGCCTCCTGAGATTATTAAGAAAACAAATGCGAGTAAATCTACAATCTGTTATTTTTGAAATAACTTAATTATTATTATTATTAAAATACACGTCGTGTCCATGATTACCGCGTTTTAAGTCCTTGTTCCAACTATGTAACAAGAATAGCCTCCTCAGTTAACGGTCGAGACACTTGACTATTATGTCATATTTTATTAAACAGACTCGAATTTCGACCCTGAACTCATAGTATCTTTGCAACTAACCTGAAAGAGAAAAAAACATTGCCATTCCAATTAATCAATTCTACTTCTATTTATTGTACTGCATGGCAACAGCGCCCGTCCAATCTGGCTAAGTAAACGGTCGGTTAATGCAAATACATATAATTTGTCCTTTGTTTGTTGCTACACTAAATAAGGTCCCTAGCTATTTGGTGCCAAGTTCGTTATACTGGTGGTAGTTGCGTGTTTCTGTGTAACAGGTCATATAAAAGGTGTAGCCATGTTTTGGGGTAATATTGTAACACCTTTTTTACTCTACACAAAAAGATTTGACTTCGACTTTCAAATTGCATCTACGAGTGGAGATACTTAGAAGGTGCATTTGGCGCATCGAATTCCTGAGATTTTTTGATGCAATTTACCCGCAACGAAAATTTTTAACATTTCATAGTATGTTAAAATTGAGGTTACGCCGGAGGTTATGCCATAGGGTTCGTCATGACCACAGTGGCGTAGTATGTGACCATTTCATTTTCAACAGACTTCTCTTCTTCTTCTTCTACTTCTTCTCAGAAAAAAGAAGGAGGTTATTAATTCGACACGTATTTTTTTTATGTTTGACCAGGCAATACTTTTCAGTGTACTTAGTCCGATTTCAATGATTCTTATTTTAATTGATGATAGCGTATACCTCAAAGTTGGTCCCGTATAAATTTCATGAAATATTTCACTCCTAAGGGTAGAAAATTAAGGGATGACCGATTTTTTTTATGGTATCACCGTTGCTTAATTTATTTGTATGATAAGAAATTGGCACTAAAAAGCGAAATAACTTTAAATTAGCAAGTCGGTGGCAGTACAAAATAACAAACAAAACCAAAGACTTGCGAATTTGAAGTTATTTTTAACTTTATGAAGGCGGTTATCTTTTTTTGTAAAATAGTTTTAAGAATTTAACTAAAGCTACAATGTTTTAAAGATGCATCCTGTACATAAAGTAATTTGTCACCAATTTGTTCGTGCTTGTGTGGAACAGGTCTTTGAATTTAAGTTAGGAGTAAAATAGTGGTTTAATTAGACTTTTGAACTCATAAATGAAGCTATAGTGTGCTCTAAAATATGTGTTTTAATTAGCATCTTGTCTGTTGTTAGACTTCGAAGTCTTGCGCGGAGCTAAGGACCAACAAGTGGTTATCTTGGGAATTTAATTGAACGTGACATTCAATTTATTGCATACCACGTTCAAAATTATACACAAATGTGTTTGAATTGGGCAAGAATCATACAAAATTCTGAGTAAAAGTATGGTTTTCTAATGTAATTTTTTTTTAATTAAACATGAGTCAACATAACCCTCTTTAGCGATGGGCATTGAATCAACGAACTAGTTGAATCAGCCGTTAATCTCCTTTCAACGTAATTAACGTTAGTCGTTTATGAATCAACTAGTTGAATCGTTAAATGACGTTTATGAATTAACTCGTTTAAATCAACTGAAGTCGAGAACGCAAACGCAACAAAATGAGAAATTATTAATTTATTAATAAAGAGCGATTATCAATAATTATCGAGTATTAATACACGACTGAACACTGCCACCCAAGATACAAGCATTCGCTTAGTTTGGGAGACAGTACCAGTACCCAAAGCACAAAACGTTTACTTGTGTCTAATTATAAGTCACCTTGTGAACTGTATAATTTTTGCGACAATAAAGATTGTTATTATTATTTTAAAAGTTCACAGAAATGACAGGTTAACACACTTAACTTCGGTAATACATAAAATACAAAGCGTGTTTCATATACCCTTTGTTCCCAGCAACGGTTACATGACAACAGATAACGAGCTCCGGTTCCTTTTACCTTTTAATCTTTTATTTTGACAGCGTACCTTATTCACAGAGGTTTTATTTTTAAGCATTCAGACAGAAAGACCTCTCTATCCAAACAGTTTGTAAAAACCAGTTTTCGTTTGGTGTGATGGTCACAATAAAACTTTGAATGGAAGGGATGTTCGAATTTGCGCATTCTATTCTTAAACCACTGAATAAATAAAAATGAACTGTATTTTTGAAGTTATACTTCTTTAGGCGCGTTATGAAAAAATGATGAGAGTGAAATTTTACGATGCGCGCGCACAGCGTCACACAAAATTCTCACGGGAGTAATTGTAAACAACGCCATCTCTGACGTACATGCTGAACTACTTACTGCCTTCGTTGCTATTTTGTGACTCGAAGAAGTATAACTTCTCACGCGCGTACATAAGTACACACTGAATTTTTTTTATTATTAATACTATACGGCTGTGTTTATTTCTTCAGTGCTTGACATTTTTATCTGTCAGAGAGGTTTCATTATCTGATAACCCCTACGCAAGTTTTGCTTAAAAGTGCGTGTTACACGCAAGGCTTAAGGATCCTACAATGACTCTGGATTATGTGTCATGATTAAGTTATAATAATTATGTGCCTATATACCTATATATATCTATGTGGTCGATGCTACTACTACCAATAGGACTTATTCGAGTGGAATGGAATACTGTAATACTTTGTTCCTTTACTTATATTTATATTTAAAATATATATATTATATGTTTATATATATTTTATATAGGTATGTTATAAACCAAATATTAATAGTATGTGTAGTTTATATATTCGTAAGTTTATCTCTTTTTAACTTTTTTAATTTTTTTTTTCATGTGCACCTGCCATGCTAACTCTTTCCCCACCTCATTCCCCACCAGTCAACCAAGGGTGGTGCCCTTGGTTGACTGGTGGGGAATGCCTAAGGCATTAAGTCCGCCTTTGTACCTTTGTGCATGAAGTATAAATAAATAAATGGAATGAGCTTAATCGAATTATAATAATGCATTAAAAAACACCAAAATAGTTTGTGAGTATGAATGAAAGGATGTTATTCTTTCACACCCAAACGTAATTTACTGAAATTAGGCATTCATAAAGATATTCATCTAGTTAACAACATAGGCTAGGAGAGTTCGTTTCTGTGTTTCCGTGAGTTAATTTGTAATTTGTCGGGCAGAAACTAGTCAATTAAGTATTTTAGTTTAAAAAGTATTCCCAGTAGCTTTACTAAGTTTTTCTTCTTCACTAACAAATTTTTTGTTTTTAAGAGTGGACCTTCTTACCACTTTCTTTAACACGTTAACTGTCCCCATACAAACTTTTTCGACAACCCCATATGTCCAAATCATTTTTTGTAATATTCTGTCTCAAATCAATACAAAATAACTAGTTTTGGATAAATATGCCTAATTAATAACAAATCACTCGGTTTATATATAGTAAATATGCAGAACTTTGAACTTCAATGTTTTTCTGAAGTTCCTTTGCATAAATAAAGCCTTTTTTACTAATAAACAATTGTTTTTTTTATCCACTAACCACACTGAGAAAAAAAAAAAAATATGTCATGTTTTCCGTTTTTTCTATTCATTGGTGTCCTGTTGACAAGTCCTGATAAATAGAGCAACATAGCTCACAAGTCCATGAAGTTAGAGCGCATAGAAAGAGATAAGGGCGAGTGTACCATTTACGGTACACGGACGTGATGGACCCTCGCGGCGTGTACTGTATTCGGTACATTGGACAGCTAACGTGTTAATGTCAGGCCACTACGATTGTCTTTTTCTTTATGGATTTGCGCCAGCTTAGACGTATTATGTTGCCAGTATGGCGGCGTATCATTACGTTTATATTCGTCTTCTTAAGAACAAATAATTATCATTTTGGTCGAATTTGCGATTCTTAATAAAACACTTTTTTTTTAATTTTGGCAAATAATCTTCACTTTTTTTTTTGGGGTTTGCAGCACTGCTCTAGGTACGCGTTGTTGCTAGGCAACATCGCTGCGCGTCCTCTACTCACGTGATTCTGACGTTTAATTCCTATTTTAAGCCAAGTGAAGTGAGATCTGTCAACTGTCAGCTGTCAGTGACTGTCATGTCATGAGTACTATGACAAACATTTGCGTTGGTTGTCATACCTACCTCGAATGATAATAATTGTTAGATTGATGATGTAGGTTAGTAGGTATTATTGTATCATTCTCTACCATTTTGTGAGTAGGTAACCTACCTATATTCAAATACAAGGTACCAAAATATGAACGTCTTTTTATATAAGTTATAAATTGATGACATAGCTCGAAATACCTAACTACATAATAGGTTATGTTTGATAAAATTTGTGTGGAGTTAAATTTTTATCCTTTCATCCACCGACCACCATCATCATCATCGCGCTAGGTACCTATTCATTGATTGTGTTTAGATTTAGAGAAAAATCTGAAATTTGTTTGAAAAGAAAATGGGTTTACAATAACAAAAAAAAAATGCGCCACTGACGTGTATCTGATCCATACTGTATACTATATATCTCTGCATAAAATTGTTGGTATCCACCATTGACTTGTGACTATTTACAAGGTCGAGTCGATCAATATTCAGCCTAACATAATCATGTCAGATTATGTTTTATTGTTATTATTATTACGGCGTGAAGTGAAGCGCCGGCGTGTGACCGGCGTAAAACGCCTTTAGCCTCACAGGTTACAATGATATTTTATTTAAATAAAGCCTAACAACAAATTTGAAAAAAAAATGCTCTTACTTTTTAATATTTTAAGTAGGTAGTCAAGTTTATACACTTAATTAATAGCTTTGAAATAAATTAAACATATTAATTCGTTAGTCGTTGAAAATAGCAGAAAAAGTGAAATAAATAGGTATCGATTATGATTGTAGTGCTTTGTCAATCCCTAGCATCGGGACGGATGACAGCTCACTTCACCTGGGTGTTCACCGAGGGATATTTAACGGAATAGCACTGCTGTACGCAATATACGCGCTGAGACGTGGAGTTACGGACACCAGCCCGTCATACTACTACTACTATGTCATTTGATAAAATGCCGCCAAATAACGAAAGGCTATATTTTCGAAATGACTGCATTTTAGTGATTTTTTGAAGTTATACTTCTTTAGGCGCGTTATGAAAAAATGATGAGAGTGAAATTTTACGATGCGCGCGCACAGCGTCACACAAAATTCTCACGGAAGTAATTGTAAACAACGCCATCTCTGACGTACATGCTGAACTACTTACTGCCTTCGTTGCTATTTTGTGACTCGAAGAAGTATAACTTCTCACGCGCGTACATAAGTACACACTGAATTTTTTTTTTTAGTGTAAATGGCAAATTGCTTTGTATCTATTGTGAAATAATGAAGTGTATTACATGCTTACATGGAAAAACGATAGCGTTATAACAACCCATACAGCACTTTTCGGTCACAGAATCTTCAAAGCAGTAACAAGTTGTCGCAGTTTCGTAACTGCTACGAAACATGGTGACTGTGTGGGGTTTGGTATTAGTTCGCACACAATTTGACCAGAGATCATTTCAGTAACTATATGTAGTCTTTGTGTTCACACGTTACGTAATCATTTGTGTAGACTTATTTTTAAACACTTAGTGTACAGTTTGTAACATGCGTACAATCGAGTAAAAATGTGTAGTAGCAGTGTGGTCACCATGTTACTAGAAGAATAACTTAGAATTTATATTTACACGAGGTGTCGTAATGTTACATCAACAATATATTGCTGAAATGTGAATAAAAATATCATCATTAGATACCGTTTCTCAAACTGTTTCGACAAGTGATCAAATGATTGCAGTTAAATACGAAAGTTGGTTTAATACGGGTGAAAAAGTATTTACTACTGTAAAAATTAGAGAGAAATCCTCACTCATTTTTACAGCTGGTAATTCTTACTAAAAATTACCAGCTGTCAAAATACATTAACACACAACAACACAATTTACATTTATTTCGGTATTAACTACCGATAATAATATCGCAGAAATGAAATTCTCAACTTTTGATCAGGAAAGCAAAAATCGTTGGAAGGAATATAAAAAACAAATGTAATTTCTTTGAGCGATCATTTATTTCTTCCCATAAAAAAAATTGCAAAAGTAAGTAAGTAAGTAGTTTAGTCCTTCAGCGTTAGCTTTTTAGTCCTTCAGCGTTAGCCTTTTAGTTTTATGACACATTTTAATTTTCTCCAGTTCTTCGAAGGCACACCTATTTTCATTTCAGTTCAAAGTCGCTGTGTTTTCTCGTCCTTGGCCAAAACAGGATAGAGTTAGAGTCTAACTCTATCCTGTTAGACTTTGTTGATGCATCTACTAGGCACAACCGATATAAGGTGGGACGTACCATCTTTAGTTAGTACTATAGAAAACATTTTGATATTTTATATGGCCTCCGGGTTCGAACGTTTCAGAATCGCTGGAAACAAAAAACCATTTTGTTAATTCGGTAACTTTGTGACTACTTTTCGTTTCACGTCGACACATGTCGACACAGTCTAGTAACTTCCGGACCAGTTGTAACTAGAATAATTTATTTAAATAAAATACATTTTTTTATTATTTACCAATGTTACGGTTCATTTTTTGTTCTATTATATATAGTTAGTTAATACTATTTATAAAAATTACTACTATAAAAATTCTTGGAAGCTTTTGCTCCGGGAATGTAAAGTCTTGTTAGTAAAAACTATTGTTTACATTTGTACTACTATGGTTAAATTACAATTTTATAGTGGCGCATTAATAAATTTCAAACTATTTGAACAAATTACACAATGAAATTCTTTTCCCATTTATATTTGAACAATAAAAACCAAATTAATATAGAAATAAAAACTTACGTTGACAAAACAGTAATGGCTGCTAGAATGTTTTCAAATGGTTTGTTTTTCATTTTGAAACTTCACCTCGCAGAACAAACAGCTAACGAACGAATGAACAAACGAATGATTTCTGAGAAGTAGTTGCAAACTAAGAACAATGTTACCACACAGTATCGTAACTTTAAAACCAAATGTTACTGTGTCGACTGCACCCCATTTTTAGTAGTAGCGACGGAACTAAGTCGACACACCGACCAAAAAATGTTATTAGAACAAATCGGTGTCGACACGATAGTGTCGAATTGTTTCGACACGGCTACTAAAAAGCGCTATATGGGAATGCAGACTCACCTACACATTACACTTAGAAATGCTTAAATGGTGCTAGCAGTTTATACTGTTTATCCGTTATTTGCTGTAAAACCAGTTAATATTTTGATTACCATATTTTGAAAACCAGTTAATATAATGAATATAGTGTAGATATTATAAATTCGGTGAAATTCACCCCTACACTCTCTCCAAAGCCTTGCACTTCTTGCCTATTATCGTTTATGAAAGATCATCTCTCCTCGAATTATTTCAATTACCTAAGTTTGAAGTTTGCCGTTTGCTCTGCTAACTCTCTGGCAAGAGTGTTAAGTACAGCTTTTAGTTAGTTCGAGCCTCCAGTTTACTTCGTCTTAGTGTGCTGCAGGCTCACGATTTGTCTGTTAATTACTGGTATTATAGCTCCGATTTCAAAGTTACGATCTCCTTGTTAAATAGTTTAGTAATCGAATCTACTTCTTGATCGAACTGGGAAGCAGATATTTTCATTTCAAAATCTTCTTCCTGATTACATCTATTTTTTGGACTCACTCAACGTCCCTAGTGTAGGTACAATTAGCAGCAAGAGTGCATTAAGACTGTAACTTTTAACAAAACAACAAGATGATTAAATAAGCTGCTTTTGAGTATTTGCTAGAATAGCTACGAATTAAAATTCTTCCTACCTCTACCCCTCTCCCTTTTTTCTTCTTCTTTTCTCTACATTTTTTCTCTTCTTTCGTTTTCTTCTTCTCTTTCCCTATCTTCCTTTTCTTATTTTTCCTTTCTTCTTTCTTCCTTATTATTCCATCTTTCTTTTCTTCCTATTCTTCCCTCCTTCCTTCCTTTTTCTTTATTTTTTTTTACCTTACTCATTAATAAATATTTACAACTGAAGTGTCTCGTTGTCGTGTTCGTTGTGTTTTGTTGTTGATTTAATTTCTCTACTACAAACAATATAAATCAATAAAACCTATTCCGGGTAAATTATATTACTTTCCAATATCAACAGCGGAAATAGAAAAATCTGGAAAGTTTCCCTTCACAAATCTATCAGTGAATACGAAAAAGCCGCGAATGCGTAGTTGTAGAAACAAGAATCGTGTACACGACAAGCAATTTAAGTTGGAAACGATTTCATACAAGTGTGTGATTATTTGCTCAGTGCGCGAATATATTTTTTTTGTCTGCTTTTTCCTTCTTTATATATTTTTGTAAACTGTTTTTTTTTTTATAAATTAGCCTTTGCCCACGATTTCGTCCGCGTGAACGTCGGTTATCGTGGATGCAGACGAAGTCACGGATTAAAAAGTCTAAACCTATGTCCTTTTCTAGTGTTCTAGCTATCTTCATACCAAATTTCATCAAAATCGGTTCAGCCGTTTCATCGTGAAAGCGTAACAGACAGAGTTATTATCGTATTTATAATATTAGTAGGTATGGGTATGGAAGTATGGATTATTCGTGCTGACTCATGAGCCTCAGGCAGACAGTAGCCATTGCTATAAAAAAACGCCAAATGTTTTTTTTTTTGTAACAATATGATTACCTTTTTCGAATACCCAGATTGTTTGGTAAAACCTTGTTAAAACTTTTCTACCAGCAGTGCAATTTTGTAAGAATTCACTCGCGAATTCGAATCCTATCTCATTTCCGATTTCACTTACTTGAAATGAAAAGTATTTGGAATTCGCTTAAATAGTAACAAAATAATAGTTCGTTTCACCTATGTCAGCTTTTAGTAGCGCTAGCGTAGTTTTCGTCGAGTTACAGACTACCTAAAACAGTTTTCACCGCGGAATCAGATATGAGAACAGCAGTGCTATTCTGTTACAATCTCCCTCGGTGAACACCTAGATGAAGTGAGCTGCCATCCGTTCCGTGGATTGACAAAGCAGACGGACGAATGAAACCTCACTTCACCTAGGTGTTCACCGAGGGAGAGTGATCCAGAATAGACATACTGGAGTGAGTTCTTACAGAATAACATAGCTGGTTACACCTTTCATACAACTTTTACAAATAAAATAAAAAATAAAATAATATTTTGCTCGAATATGGTACATAAGGTGTTACATAAATTTTATTTCAGCATATCCTGCCATAAAATGTCGTGCAAATGTTTTTGCAATTAGCAATGTCAATTAATCAAACTTAAGTACATACAAAGAACAGATTCTATTGCCTTGTGTTGAGTCAAGCAGCGCCATCTCTCGGTCGATAGATCTACGATCGATAAACGTTTAGGTGCGACATCTGTTGCTGAGAAGACGACTCGCTCGCGACGGGTTCGAGAAACATCCGACCCCCTCCAGAAGGCGATATATAAAGCAGGACTGTGCGTACGTGACCGCAATTATTATTGTAAAAACCAAAACCGACAATACATCAATTATAAAATTCTAACGAGCCTCATTGAAGAAGTCCCTGCCAGCCCCCTGTCTTCATTTGCCAAAACATTGGTCCTTCGAGCCGGATTGAAGATCAGCTACTCTACGTGACGAGCCGGGTTGAAGAAGTGGAGAGCGAGTGGAACTTCGAAGTAGAAGTACGTTGAGGAGACTTGGAAGCACAGCCCCAGATTACTGAGCAGAAGCTATTGATGCAGCAGCCAGCAACGGTCAGGTTATCCAGTTACCCTTTTCCCTCCTTCCCCTGTGTCTTCGCCTTGTGTTAATATCGTACCTAAACGTTTCAGAACTGATCGGAATCAGATCTACTGGCATCGCTGAGGCCGTCTTCAAGTGAGAAAACACGACTGAACACGTAAAACTGTGAGTACCTACTTTCGTAAACCACCAAAATGAGTGATGATGAAACTATTTCTCGTTTAGATAGTCAGTTATCTGATCTTAAAAAACAACGTGGTGTAATTAAAGGTAGATTAACATTATTCGCAAATTATATTAATAAATTAGATAGATCGTGTCTGGATTCAGTGATTAAAACTCAAGTGCAAATGCGTATTCATTCTGCAGCTACTTTTTTTGCCGAGTTTAACGACATGCAATCTAAAATAGAAAGAATGGTAGATGAAAAAGAATTACTGTCACATTTAGATTACAGAGATTCGTTTGAGTGTCAATATTATTCCATTGTAGCTATAGCAAAGCACATGATAGGCGACTGCGAACAAAACGCTTTAAATAATTCTCAGTGCATTCCCGGTAAATCGGTGTCCATAAAATTACCGCAAATAAAGTTACCTGCCTTTGACGGTTCATTCGATAAATGGCTAGAATTTAGGAACTCATATGTTTCCATGATACATGATCGCGACGACTTAGATCCTATACAGAAATTTCAGTACCTGAAATCGTCTCTCAGTGGATCCGCGTTACATGTTATCAGTTCCTTAGAGTTCACAGCACCTAATTATTTTAACGCTTGGGACCTGCTTGAAGCTAGGTATCAAAATAATAGATTACTAATACACAATCATGTTAAGGCTTTGTTTGCGGCACCTTCACTGGGTAAAGAATGTCCGGCACAGATCAGAACGTTAGTAGATTGCGTTTTACGTAATCTGAGAGCCCTAAATTCTCTTATAGAACCGGAATCTTCGCTCGAGGATATGCTTATCATTTATTTAGTTGTCAGTAAACTTGATTCTGCTACTGAACGCGAGTGGGAGAACTACAGAAGTTCACTTATATCTGATTCGAATAAAACCTCAAAATCTTTAAAACTAGAAGACTTATTAACGTTTTTAAACAATAGGTCTGACATGTTAGATATGATTAATTCGGGTAACAGTAAAAATAATCTGTCACATTCACAAAATAAACATGAGGGTAAGCAGTCAGCTGATCATAAAAAACAGTCTAATTCTCAAACACTTAGTTATGCGAGTGCGAATAATAATAAGGTCTCATCAGGTAGTAAAGGTAAAACAAGTAAACATAACTTGACATGCCCGTTATGTAATGGCAACCATGCATTATATTCATGTGTTAAGTTTTTAAATATGGTGGTTCAAGAAAGATTAAATCTAGTTCAGTCAAAAAACATTTGTCATAATTGTTTACGTACAAACACTCACACAATTGAAAATTGTAATTTCGGTCCTTGTAAATTATGTCAACAAAAACATAATGCGTTAATTCATGTTGACAATAATAGCATTCTTCCAAATACGTTACCACAACGTTCCGTTATCAATAATACGTTGCCACAGTCTTCTGTATTACATTGCGTTAGTAAAACAGCTGACAATATTGATAATCGTAGTTACGCGTTCACAGGTAATGCTAAATCGTTACAGACTGTTTTGCTGTCTACGGCGTTAGTTGAAGTTGCTGATGTTGATAACAGTTATCATACAGTTCGCGCTTTGCTTGACAGCGGCAGTCAAAATTGTTTTATATCACAAAGCTTATGTAAACGTTTGAAAATACCTATCATACAGTCCACTATACGTGTTTGTGGCGTTGGACAAACCGTTTCACAGTCCACTCACAAATGCGATATTAATATTCGTTCTAAGGTATATGAGTTCAATACAACCTTACATTGTTTAGTGTTGCCTAGTATCATTTCGAAGTTGCCTTCGACACACGTTAATAGTGATGCTATATGTATACCTAGCAATATTCAACTCGCAGATCCCATATTTTATGTACCAAGTGACATAGATTTGTTAATAGGCGCGGATGTCTTTTGGGATCTGCTAAAAGAAAACAAAATAAAACTTCACACCGGTCCATACCTACAAGATTCTATGGTAGGTTGGATTATATCCGGTCCAGTTTATAATGATAATAATCGTTTATTAGCGGGTAGCATGACAGATGTTCAGTGTAATTTGACTTCAGTTGATTCTCAAGTAAGAATGTTCTGGGAAATTGAAGAAGTACATATCCCTCCCGTTATTACCCAAGAAGATAGTTTTTGTGAAGAGTTGTTCTTACAGACTACTGAACGCGATCAGCACGGTAGATTTTCTGTGAGAATGCCATTTAAACAATCACCTGATCGTTTGGGTGAATCGTATAATTTGGCAAAACAGCGTTTTTTATCTTTGGAGCGGAAACTAGATCGCTTACCACAGTATAAAAAAATGTATAGTGAATTTAGGCACGAAAACGAACAGTTAGATCACATGACGCATGTCGAGGACTTTGGTCATTTAAGTAAGCTACCGGAATTAAAATGTACTAAAACTATTAATTTGTTAAATGTAGAAAATAATGATATATTAATTGATTTCGAAAGGTTTTCTTGTTTTAATCGATTGCAAAGAACCGTGGCATATGTCTTACGGTACATCTTTAACTTACGTGCATCGCGTGTCGGTCAAGGTCGCAAAACCGGTTCATTGACCGTGAGCGAGATTAATAGCTCATTAGTTGTGTTGACACGTTTAGTTCAATCACAATCATTCAGTAAAGAGTATCATAACCTTATAGGAAAGGTGCAATATAACAGTAAATCTAGTAATAAAACATTGGGTTTAAGTATATTTTTAGATAAGGACAATATAATTCGTGTTGGTGGCAGACTTAGTAATTCAAGTTTTGATTATGATAAGAAACATCCAGTGTTGTTGTGTCGTAAACATCGGTTTACTTGGTTATTATGTTCATACGAACACAAACGTTTACTTCATGCTGGACCGCAGCTTCTGGTAGCTACCATGCGTGATAGATGGTGGGTGCTGGGAGCACGTAATTTAGCAAGGCAAGTGGTTCATAAATGTGTAACTTGCACTCGCATGAAGGGAAATACGCTAACTCCACATATGGGTGATCTCCCTGCCGAACGTTTAGAAGCTGGATTTCCATTCATGCGATGTGGTGTTGATTATGCCGGGCCAATATCTATATTGAATCGAAAAGGCAGAGGTTCCCGACTAATTAAGGGATATATTTGCTTATTCGTGTGCTTTGCTACCAGAGCTGTGCATTTAGAATTAGTAGGTTCTTTGTCCACTCAGGATTATATATTGGCATTCAAACGATTCATATCACGACGCGGCAAGCCGTGTCACGTTTTTTCCGATAACGGTAGAAATTTCGTTGGTGCTGAAAAGGAGCTTTCATCTATATTTGAAAACTCAAATGATATCATGGATTTTGCTAGTAGTAATAATATTAAATTTAATTTCATTCCGCCTTATGCGCCTCACTTTGGTGGTTTATGGGAGGCAGGTGTAAAGTCGTGTAAGTACCATTTGAGACGTGTCGTGGGTAATGCTAGGCTAACTTACGAGGAGTTTAGTACGGTATTGACACAGGTTGAGGCCGTCCTGAACTCCCGCCCTATGTCACCTATGTCCTCAGATCCAAATGACTACCTTCCACTCACACCTGCGCATTTCCTGATTGGCCGGCCGTTGACTGCGCATGCCAGTGATGACTTCACAAAGACATCAACGCCTACCTGTCGCTACCATCGGCTGGAACAACTGCGACAACATTTTTGGGAACGGTGGGCAAAAGAATATGTATCTGAGCTACAACGCAGAACGAAGTGGGCACACAATAAAGATGACATTGCTAAAGACAGTCTTGTTGTCATCAAAGAAGACAACCTGCCACCATTGAAATGGAAATTGGGTAGGATTATTCATCCGTTCCCAGGAAATGATGGCGTCTCGAGAGTGGCAGAAATCCGCACATCAACAGGCACAATCAACCGTGCTTCTTCAAGAATCTGCCCGCTGCCGGTTTCTACAAACGAAGCGGGCGTGACTTCCGTTTAGTTGGAAGACGGATCTTCCAAGGCGGCCGGCATGTTGAGTCAAGCAGCGCCATCTCTCGGTCGATAGATCTACGATCGATAAACGTTTAGGTGCGACATCTGTTGCTGAGAAGACGACTCGCTCGCGACGGGTTCGAGAAACATCCGACCCCCTCCAGAAGGCGATATATAAAGCAGGACTGTGCGTACGTGACCGCAATTATTATTGTAAAAACCAAAACCGACAATACATCAATTATAAAATTCTAACGAGCCTCATTGAAGAAGTCCCTGCCAGCCCCCTGTCTTCATTTGCCAAAACACCTTGTCTTCTAAATAGTCCTTAATGGCATAATAACTTTGAATTAGGAGTAGTTTGAAAAGCTTTTTTTTAAATATTGTCAGAGGTAAGTCTTGGAAACTATTAGGTAAATGATTGTAAATAATAATCGACATGCAGTACCTACATTGTAGAAAACTGTAACAACATAAATACTCAGTACACCAAAATATTGACAAACAGCCACTTAATTAATTAATTCTGTCGACAATAAATTCATTAACGATTCAAGTATAATAACTTCCACCCATTTACATCAAACCTTTTAGGAGTAAACAATGCGATCTGAAATTTTATTTGATCGTTAAAAAGCTCTATAATGTGGGACGCGATACTGACTTATTTTCGAAAAGTTTGAAGAAAATTCGTCGCTACGGCCTTCCCTTGTTTAACTAAACTAACATCAGTTAAGTTAATTTTGTACACTAATGGCCACTGAATATTTAATATTTTAGCAGGATACCTAGCAATAGAGGTTATCTAAGTTGAGGAACCCGTGGCGTTTTTGTATAGGTATAATGTTAAATATATGTTATTTTTTTAAGGGTTCCGTACCTCAAAAGGAAAAAACGGAACCCTTATAGGATCACTTTGTTGTCCGCCTGTCTGTCTGTCTGTCAAGACCCTTTATCTCGGGAACGCGTGGAGGTATCGAGTTGAAATTAAAACCATATACTCAAGTCTACGGTCCCTTGATGCTGTAAAAAATCTACCCTCTATGTTAACGTTTAAAAAGATATGGCCGTTTATGTCGCAAAAAAAGCATTTATAATATTAAGTAGTTTAAAGTATGGATAGTAGGTATGGATTAGTATAGAAGTATGGATATGTACGGAACCCTCTTCGGGTGAGTCCGACTCGCACTTGTCCGGTTTTTTAGTATGCACCTGCCATGTTATTTCTTCACCGCCCTTGGTTGACTGGTAGAGAATGCCTAAGGCATTAAGTCCGCCTTTGTACCTTTGTGCATGAAGTATTAATAAATAAATAAATAAAAGCCGTACAGATAGATCGATCACGGTTAAGCTATGCTTGCCGCGGTTGGTCCGTGGATGGGTGACCACTCATTTCATACCGGACTCCTCCGTGCCTCGGACAGCACGTAAAGCCGTTGGTCCCAGCTGTCATTTGTAGATCTTTGACAGTCGTTGCGGGTAGTCTGAAGCCAGAAAGTTTGACAACCCGTCTTAGCAAAAGGTATTATTATATTACAAAACATAAAGATTACAGAAGATCCATCTTCAAAAATAATTACCTAAACTTCCCAGACTCACTAGGGCTGCTACTGTATTGACTCATTAGGTTTTATTTGTGACATGACAATATGAAATTTTATTGACACAGGTTGGAACTCTCCAATTTTTTTATTCTAAAATTTTTCTGTTCGTCATGAAATGTCAATTACATTATTAATTCGTTTTGACAACACGTGACAGTCGAGACTAAAGTCTGCTTGAAACTGCTTGAGAATGCTTATAAACGTAAAGTCAATCTTTACGTTGGCATTCTCAAGCAGTTTAATGTAATAATGTAATTGACATTTCGTGTGCGTGCGAAAAATGGCGGTTTGTTCTGAGTGGTCTCTCTGCTTACGTACTTTGTGATATTACCCAGTAACTGGGTTGTAAGGATAACAAAAAACACAGGTATTTAGGTGCATGAAGTAAGACTGGAAGCCGACTCTAATATACTTGGGAAAAGGCTAGACAAATGATGATGATCTGACAATACCATCTTTAATCATTTCAACCATTAATTTTAACAACAGTGTTATTGTAAAAGTCCCATTTACTGAATGTACAGAAATATGCCCGAGGCTTCTTTCGAATAGGTATCTAAAGATAACAAAACGAAGGTAAGCGGTCAATGAACCCACGTGGAAGAAAAATGTAATGTGTATTTGGGATTAAACAAAATGGCCGCCGACGCCGTCTGACAGCTACAAGATATACATTAAGTTAACCAGTTTCAATGTTCATAAGGTTTTCAGTAATTTTAAGGAGTTGCCTACTAAAAATGTAAAAACCTATTTTGTATGCCTGTCACTGACTACTGTTATAACTTCTCAGAACTCTTTGTTCTTATTATTGATAATTTTGTAATTGTTTTAATTACGACACACCTTTTCTTTTGTTACAGCAATTCGACTCAATGTGCAAAGCCGAAATATCATTCTTAATACCACGGATACTATTAAATGTGAGTATAAAACTATTTATGTCTTTCATGCAATTAAAAAATTCACTAACCTTACGAACTTTTGTGTACGATCGCATTCTAATCTCAATTTTAATCTAGGCCAACGCAGATTAGCTAATCTTAGAATCATCGATTTAGCCGCTTTTTAGAAGCTAAATGCAGCGACCAAACATCCTATACCGCACCCTTAAAAACGTCAAACGCGGTGATTGAGTCGCTTTTCGAAAGCTCAACATAACACAGCGGTTGAATGCTATAACACTCCGCACCCTTTCGAATGCCGGTCGCATCGTTTTAGCATCTGCAGAACACGACTCGAAATCAGGCGCTTATTGTGCAGGGGCTCAGGTTGCTGATATTAGATTTTGATGAAGCTACTTAAATCCTTATCATGGATGCAAATGAAGCTGCACTGCTGTTTGATTTATCTATATTCGTCTATCGATCGGCAACATTACAGCTGACTTGATCCAGCGTCGGAGCCGTCGCTAAAACGCGAGATTCCTCGTCCGAACGCAGGAAATTACGGAATCGTGATGCAGCATCTATAGAATCTCTTAATAAATTTAGGTAAATTAGAGACTTTTAGATCAATTGAGACGAAGATCAGAATGCGACTAAAAGTTAGTAAAATGATGTTAAGTAGTCGCCTCATCAACAAATTATTTGATATTACAATGAACACAAATACAGTTGTTTACACATGTTTTGTTGTAGAATACATGTGTAACATTTTCATTGCAGGATTCAGCCAATTATTTTATCACGACGTACGTTACACACAGTGCATCCAACAAATAACGCAGAAATCATCGCCTGTCATACTGAACTAACTTCAAAGTTTAAAATATCGATGTACTTTATTCATAAATACAGTTTAAAAGTACAATTTACGTGACTTAGGAAATACGCTTTCACGAATTAATTGATTGAGAATGTTCATAACCGCGATGTAAATGAATGTGAAATTCAAAAATCAACTGTGTAAAGTTTGCAGTTTCCAGGTTAGGTTTTATCCAAGTCTTTTCTATTCTTATGTGCGACGTATGTCATGTCAAAGCAGGACGTGACCCCAAAATAACGCAACGAGCGCTATTGTGTGTTTGAACAAAACTTCCCGTGGCAGAAAATATGCTTTTTAAATGTTCAAGCTTACTTTTCTCTTTTTTACCTGACATCGACTTTACGACTGCAGTGCACAATCAACCTATTTCTGTAAATATTGCTGCATTTTGTGAAGAAAGTCACGTTGCACATTTTATAACAAGGCCTTCGCTCTTTTTAGTTCTGATTTTCATAACACTGGATGTTTTTACCTAGGCTGTCGTTGTGCTTTCTGCAATTATATTTTTTGTCTTATAAATTGTGATCTATGCCTAAAAAAGATGACTTATTCATAAGGTCATTGCTAAAAATATTTTTCAATATAGAAAACAAATGTGCCATCTTCGTTGACATATATGTACTTGCACTTAAATATATATATTTTAATGTCGTCCCTAACCATCGAAAGACAGTAAAATAACCTAACATCAATTTGAAGACCTTTTAAAGTCACTCTATTCGCTATTACTATTAACTGAACAAATAAGTACAAAGCACTAATGTGTGTATTCACTGAACTTCAAATTCAACAGTAGGCACACTAGGTATTTCCAGACCAATATTATTTATCTTGCCTTGGATATCAAACGTCTACACCGACAAACTATTAGTCCATTTAAGTTGACAACTTTGGTAATGGAGAAGTTTCATAGTGAGCAGAAATGGGTCATTTTGTACTGGGAATTGGTTTTGTATCTTATGACAAAACTTTCGTGAATTTTGCTGCTTAAAAAATAAGTAAAATGTAAAACAAATTCCATACGTACCTATTTTTTTTTTGGCTTATTCCATACAAGTTTATTTAAGATATGCTGGAATTTTCTATACTTTTATTAAATGTCTATTATCAACTTATTATTGTGTGTGTGAACTTATATAGTGACCTAAAGTGAACCAGTGCAAAAAAATATTTATCTTCGGGAAAGTTGTTTGTTATCATGAACACAACCACGTGTTTAAGTATCGTACACTAATTACCAGTCACCCTATATGTTTGTAAACGCACCCACGACGACACAGAAGAATTTCCTAGTGTGGGCCAACGTTTAAAAAAAAAACAATTACTGTCCCAATGCAGTGATCTCTTCTTATACAAAGAAGGCACAAGGATTGATCACCATGCTTACTTAAGGTGAACTGGCAATTTAAGATTTATATTTATTAGGTTAAAACCAAAAATAAAACTTAAACTAAACGTAACGTATTATACTCATCATCTGCCTAGCCTTTTCCCAACTATATTGGGGTCGGCTTCCAGTCTAACCGGATGCAGCTGAATACCAGTGTTTTAAATGGAGCGACTGCCTATCGGACCTCCACAACGTAGTTACTGGGTAACACGATACCCCTTGGTAAGACTGGTTGTCGGACTTTCTGGCTTCTTACATAACGACTGCAAAAGATCTGCAAATGACAGCCGGGATCAACGGGTTTACGTAACGTAAATACTGTATTGTCTTATAGACATTATCTAACACAAATTCTCGACACAATTAAAATTCCAAGAACAACACATTAACGCCTTACTTTCTTCCACAGTGCCTCTGTATATGGTGCGTCCTCCGACTGTACCACCTCCTCCGAGCCGGCGTCACATGGAAGGGCGCAGCCGCCATCGAGCTGTGACTACTGCCGCCCCTCCACCCCTCGGAGCCACAGCCGCGTCACTCGCAGCCCTGCGAGTCCACGCTCCTCTTAGGAGGGGCAGAAAGTGACACCGATGCTAGCCTTCACGAACTCTGACGACGTTTCTCGTCATTATGTTTTTCTTTAAGTTATGTGACAGCTTGTTGACACGTCAACTAAACAATAGGCAAAGTAAAACAGCTGGTCTTTAAATACGCCCCGCTGCATAACGTCAAAACATTATTTAAATAATAAAACGTCCAACCTTACTAATGACAAGAATAACAATGTCTACGTCCGATGCGTTTTTCCTTAGATGTGCTATTGCAAAGTCGATGGCTGCGTATAATATCTCAACCAGTCAGTAATTATTTTTCTATGGCGATTGTGAATATCATTGGTTAGTGTCAGTGGAAAGAAACATCTTAAGATTCAGTAGTGTCTGAGCAAAAAGGTAATATAATTTTGATCTTGTGTTGCCATAAACAATATCTGTGAGCATTCACGATACACAACATAAAAACTGAAAGTATAAAAGTCGTGTACAAGTTTTTTAGGTGCTGTCTCCTGTCTCCAAGTAATCGGTTTTCCGAAACAGCGTAAAAGGATAATAAATATTTCAGTGTGACGGCGATGCCAGCTTTTGTGCCCAGAAAATGTTATAAGACATTTATTTATCGTGTCGTTCTTAAGACTTTACCTTAAGTTATGAATATCAATGAGCCTCGTTTAAAACCTTATTTAAACTCACAAAGGTGTTTTATTGATTACGATCTAAGTGATCTAAGCCACCGTTCTACTAAGGACTTGGTCTTTGGAGGCACGTTATCTTTGATCTATTTATCTAGTCCTAACACAACGTTACTCACACATATCAGATCTTTAGTATTTTGCCTGAAGCCCTAAATCACTGACATCGCATCGAAGATCGGGCCGACAGATAACAACCAAAGGGTTTGCCTCAAAGCTTCGAGAATGTTCTTGCGTTAGTTTTTGGTCCATTCGTACGTAAATTTTGGGAGATGAAGATATCAAGCCAAAAAAACTCAAGAGCTAAGCCGTGGCTCGAAAAACATTCGTTCAGTTTATACGGGTTCATCGTTTCTGTTTAAAAATATTTAGTTTTGGCTAAACCTACATTTTTAAATTGTTTACGCCCAGTAAGTAAATGGCGGCGTTTCGTGTCATCGGTCTTAAACATTCTTTTATTCCATTTAAGTATTTTCGCAATATAAATAGTATAATTGCAGAGTTAAAATACCAGTGCAGTTATTATATAAAAAGGTAATTATGCAAATGAAAGTATGCAGTTGGCGATAATTAAAGCAATGTGAGTCTTGCGTGGAAAATGTAATGCGTATTGAAACAAAAAGTTACAAAGCGAATTCTTCTGTTTTTATTGTTTAGATTACCTTTTTAAAGAATATAGAAATATTATTTATCGCATTCTTCTTTATGAGAATATGGCTTGAAGCTGCCTCGACAATAAATGTACCTATATGTTATAAACTTGATAAGAAAACCGAACTCTTTATAAACAACTGTTCGAATAACTGCCGTTTACATATTTTCAATAAAGCTATCAGGATCTATAAACGTACCTTAACTATTAATTCGGATTACCAATTTGAATAACTTGGCTGAAGAACGCACTAAAGGTAAAGATTAATATCAAATACTCGGTTGAAAACACTGTGAAATGATGTCTTTAATAATTATTTTCCAGCTGTCGTCGATCCTCAATACCTGAATCTGTCACTCTTATTCTCTATAATGGGGGACAAGGACAAAAGACGTATTAATATTGAATGACGTGTCATTAAGCCGTTCTACCATGTTTTTAGAGTACAATAAATATTGTTCAGTACGTATCATGTTAAAATATCAATTTGTTAAATAGGTATAACTAACAATTTTTTTACTAGTATTTTATTTAGTATACTTTAGTATTATAAAGTGTCATTAAAGTTATATTTATGTTGTTACCTACCTATAACATCCTACATCAATTTGAAAAATCATTAGATTATTTATTTTTTAATAGATCAATATCATTTTTGTCAGTGTTAGATAAACTAAGACAATATTTTCGAGTTTACTACATTCGGCATTTGTAGTGCCGAGTTATTCATAGAATTAACTATTTGTTCAGAACATCACTTTTAAAAATTTGAATATTGTAAATAAAGCTTGTTAATATAACAATAAAGAACAAAATCAGTTGCGAAATGTAAATAAATATTTAAAACAGAGTTGTCAAAGGGAAAAGTTTTTAACTCCATCGCGGTTTTAAAAACTCCGTGAATATAAAAGAGCTGTACTTGTAAAGCTTTTGTCGTTCGATCAAACAATGATTTGGTCTAAAAACTGTTTGTAAATAATATAAACGTTAGATCTAAAGAAATAATATTTTGTATATAAAAATAATAATTATAAATGTATATTTATAGACGCTGATATATAGCTTGTTTTACTGCTTGTAAATAAATAGAAAAAGAGTTTTTATTGGGTGATGTAAAACCGCCGTAAGTGTAAACGCTGTATAGACATGAAAAAAAAAACGTTATAATGAAATTCCAATATTATTAACGTCTAATAAATTGAATGTTGAAATTGTTGATATCGTTTTAATTTCTAATGGGTGACCAGTGAACAGGCAGCAGCATCCTTTTGAGTACCATAACACCTACTGCGATCACCAATATGCAACGGCCAAGCATGGCGATTCTGGCTCAACCCCCATTGGGGGAGATCTATGCCCAACAATGGGCGCGTTGACATGATGATGATGATAATGACTTTTTAGGGTTCCCAAACGGAACTCTATAATTCTTTTATTACTAAGACTCCGCCATCTGCCTGGCTGTCCGTCTGTGTATCACAGGACTATATCTTTTGAACAGTAGTTGGTAGATACTTGAATTTTTACTTGAATTTTCACATGGTGTGTTCTAGTAAAACCGATATAACAACAAATATATTAAAAATACCAGCCTATAACTTGCAGGGTAAAGGCCTCTTTTCATACGAAGAAGGCATGAGCACTACGCTAGCTCAAGGCGGCCGATTTCAGACTAAAATAATACTTAAATACAAACTAACTACTTACAAACTACTACAAACTAAACCACACTAACCAGACTAAACACACACACACACACAACATACACACACACACACACACACACAACATACACACACACGCTACACTAAACTACTAATAATCCATACTTCCATACTTTAATATTATAAATGTGAAAGTAACTCTGTCTGTTACGCTTTCACGATGAAACGGCTGACTCGATTTTGATGAAATTATAAGTACAGGTATCCGCACGATGTTTTTCCTTCATCGATCCATAAATAATAAAAATAAAGGAAAGGGTTGGAAAGGGTTTTTTTCGTATGTAAGTAGTATTAAATTAAATAACTGATGACGACGCGGTTGGCGCAGTGGCTGAGCGATCGACTGCTGCGCAGCGTGTTGCGGGTTCGATTCCCGCCCAGGGTAAACATTTTTGTGATGAGCACTTATGTTTGCCTTGTGTCTGGGTGTTGTTTATCTATTTATATGTATTTACAAAAAAAAATGTATTTGTGTATGTATATCAGCTGTTTGACATCCATAGTACAGGGTCTCCCTAGTATGGGGTCGGATGGCCGTGTGTGAAAATGTCCCCACATATTAGATATTATTAACTATTGTACGGATTCCTTTGAGTGCGAGTTCAATTCGCACTTGTCAGGGTTTTTAATAAAAGTACTCTTTTTAGTCTGCTAGTTAATATCTTAAAAAATTATTCACTCCGGAGAGAGGTCATCAATAATTCAGCTCGAGCAATCTGCGACTTTTTCGCTTAAAAAGTCGTTTATTATGTGAAACTTTTCAAGTTAATTCTTCTGTGCTAAGTCAAAGAATAAGTTTAAGTTTTTTGCAGAGTCAAGCTTGTTATATTATAATATAACAGTCATAAAGAAATAACGAACTATTTTCATGAAGTCATTCAATGATCTTACAAAAAGGTGAAAGGGAAAGGGGAAAAAGGGGGAAACGAAAAAAGGTGAAAGATGTGGATAAGTTTATCTACACCTTTTAATTTGTAATATAATGTATGGCACTGAATTAATAGAAGAAACAGCTCATCTACATACTTATATGAAGTCAATGACAATGCTAAGTAGGTAGGTAGGTATATTTTTCGTTTCCACATGAACTCTACATGTCTTGTTTGCCAGTTAGCAATGTTATTATAGCAAATCCTACTAATATTATAAATGTGAAAGTTTGTGAAGATGTTTGGATGTTTGTAACTCAATCACGCGTAAACCGTTGAACAGATTTGCATGAAAATTAGCACACAGGTAGACCATTTCCTGGATTAACACATAGGATACTTTTTATCCCGATAATGTGTTCCCTGGGATAATCGTTCTTTTTTACGCGGGTGAAGCCGCGGGCAGAAGCTAGTATTATATAAACATACTAGCTTCTTTCCGCGACTTCGTCCGTGTGCAAATCAAGTGTACCTTAAAATATATGTTATGACATCGGGTAATAGTGTATTAGCTTTTAATTAGTGAAAAAGTTTTTGTAATCGGATCATTATTTCCAGAAATTTCATTTTACAAACAATTTTACTTCTTCTTTAGAATATTAGTTTACATAAAATAAACACAATTCTTATGACATAAATAACCAATTAACTACGCGATTTATATAACTCACTACTGTTGGAAAGGGCAACTAGATTTAATTTTATTATTTGTGCCTTTCAGTGGGTCTAATTAAAATAATAAATTATTTGACTTTAACTTTAATATTAAAAAAACAATGGCAAATCTTTCACTTGCATAACCTAACAAGTAACAAGTCAAGACAAAAGATCGCAAGTGCAATACCACATAGTAGGTAGGTAAGGCGGTGCGGCGCGCCCGAACAGAGACCACTCAGAATAAACCGCCATTTTTCGCACGCACACATTGATATTACGTTTATAGGCATTCTCAGGCAGTTTCAAGCAGACTTCAGTCTCGACTGTCACTTGTTGTCAAAATGATTTAATTGGCAATTTATGAAAACAGAAAAATTTCGTTATAAAAAAAAGAATTGCAAAGAGTTCCAATCAGTGTCAATATAATTTTATATTGTCAGAAATAAAACCTATATAGTCAATACAGTAGCAGCCTTGGTAAGTTTGGCAAGTATAGGTAATTATTTTTAAGGATGGCGGGAGCGGTCCTTCTGTAAACTTTGTATTTTGTGGCAATACGTAGGTACTTTTAACTTATGACGTCACATTTAAGAAGGCTGCATGTGGAAATGTGTTCATTAAGGCCTCGCGTCGACTCCACAGAACACTATTACTCCTAGCGGAGCTCGACTCACACTATATTCCTACAGTCGGCTTAAAAAGTGATTTCAATAATTTTCTAGAAAAAAGAAAATATTTCAAAAAGATGATTAGGGCAGGTCAGTTCTGTCACGCCAATTTAAATTAACCCTTAACCACCGACGTGTCGTAAAGTTACACTACCACTAACGTACGAATGACATTCGTCTGTATTTTTAAAGACCTCTGTTGCATAAATCAAGTATTGTTTAATGAATTTATTGTTGGTTAATTAATAAAACATTTCATACATAAGATGTAAAGATTTATAAAATAATAAAAATACACATAAAACATTTTTTTAAATTAACATACATATTATAGCGTAGCCAAATAAACACAAACAAATTTAAAAAATTAACTTAAAAAAACTATTAATCTTAGGACCATTTTATCATCGGTTATAATATCGCATTATCCCCAAAACACATGTCTATACACTTTTTAACGGCAGTTCTTGCAGGTTGATTCTGAACACTGCAAGCAGATCGGTTGACAGCACATTGTGCGCCTCATAGTAGGTTTTAACGTCGTTTCTGCTTGAAACACGTGTAGCAATTATTTAAGGTAGGTACCAAATTCCATCATCGTCACTTCTGGATGGTAGATTCTCTTTCTTCAGAGTTCGTTGGGCGGACAAAATGTGACAATGGAAAGTCGTCATCTGAGGGGTCTTCAGGAACCATTTAAAGAGTCTTTGGTGTTGGTTTGAATTGGTTTCCTCTTCCAAAGAATTTCCGAGGTATTACACCACTTACAATTCATTTATTTCCAAAGAAACAAAAATAAAAAACTCAAAAAGTTACGCTAACACTGACCATACGAATGTGATTCGTCAGGTCCTCGAACTCACCTCTTTAGACGTGCGCCACGTGTCCACTTTCCCCCGCTGGGCACGCGTCTCTTATCACTAGGAAACTACCAATAGCAACACACGCGTATCCCCGCACAAATCGAAGTTTTGAACGAATAACTGTTTTGGTGACGAATGTCATTCGTACGTCAGTGGTTAAAGGTTAAGAACCTCAAGACTTTCTTAATTTATTGTGAGATTAATGAAAAGAAACAGACCAGGCTTTATTGTTTACTTCCTCCTCCCCCCCCCCCCTCTCATGTTACCAATGAAGATAAACAGTTAATGATATACACAGCTGGGGCATGTAATGTACTGGCGAGCTAGATTATTGGTCTAGATTGTTGGTTTAAATATCTTTGTCATACATGTATATTACCAGCTTATTACCCCCACAGAAAACCAGTTTTATCCACGCAGGGGTAATTACCCCCAGGTTAGGAACCATGATGCTACACACGGAACAGATAAATAGAGTTGGAAAGGCCCTCGCTTCAATTTTGTTATAAACCAGTTTCGCCGTTGGTCTATTCTAATGGTCTATTTTAATTTCTAATACATACGCAATACTATGTATATTAATATTTTTCACACTACCAAATCAGACGCACATAAATCGTAGGGCAGCTATTCGTTTGCACACTAGCACAAGTTCCCGTACGCAATGGACACTCAAACACGCCAAAAACAATAAAATTTGCCATTTACGCTAGTGCTTGAAAAAGCCGATATTTATTTTTTCGATAAATTAATTGATCACCACTCTTGCTTAAGGCTGATTGGCGATTCAAATGTTCTATCTCTAATAAATTGACAGCGTACTAGAGTCCAGTCAAGTTTCAATCTATTGCTATCTAGTGTTAAATACATTTTTTTTGCCGACTGTGCCATCATAATATTAAAGCACAAGATTTTTAAGTGAGTGGGATTTCAACTAAATTGCACCACAGCCGTTGTTAATGAAAATTTAAATTAATTAACTACAACTGTAGCGCTTCACGAAATAGTTGAAATAATAGTTTTATGCCTGTGTAATTTTCTCCATTTTGACTCGGATTCAAATGGTAATGTCTGCACTATGACACGGCTTATGAAAGTCTATTTTAACTGAGTCATGGCCAAATACTCAATCGCTACTCACACACTCATTTTAAGATGCCGTTAAGTGTCGTTCTGTCACAGTCACTTTGACATAAAGTGATAGAGACAGCTCGAGATTTAACGACATCTAAAATTGAGTAGCGTTTGAGTATTTAGTCATATAGATCACAAAAATATACGACTTGTACGAGACATTTATGAATTATGAGCTGAAGAGTTTAGTTGTTTGTTCGGATTCTGATTTTTTTTCTGTCAATAGTAAGATACGTTATTGGTGAAGCTACGTTGAGTGCTGCATGCATTTTTTATAATAAAAATTTGAGGTGCGTAAGAAGATTTACGCAGACGAACTCGGAAACAGAAGCTAATGGGTAATTTAAAACACATACGAGCAAGAAGATATGTATAAAGCACACAAGTGACAGAATGTCTACAGATGTCATACTGACGTTTCAAAACTATAGACGATGACATTTGGTTGATGGTTCTTAAGTCTATACATACATACAAATAAATAAAATTGAATTGTCTGTTTGTAATGTCAAAATAACAGCTATTTACTAAACGCATATAAAAGTAAGTACGGTACCCATCCCATAAAGAAATATATTTTTATCTCTCTGTCTGTCTGTTTGTCCCGGCTAATCTCTGAAACGGCTGGACCGATTTTCATAAGACTTTCACTGGCACATAGCTGATGTTATAAGGAGTAACTGAGGAGACTTTTTATTTGAAAAATAATAATAGGATTCCGTACAGGAATAAAAAAATCTCGCAAATGATCTATACATACATACATACAATACATACATAAACTACATACATACATACAATACATATCTTATCTATACATCTATACAAATAAATATAATTGAAGTGTTTGTTTGTAATGTCAAAATAACATGCTTTTACTAAATACATATGAAAGTAAGTAAGGGTGTTACTACACCAATCGATCGATCATCGATCGATGCCACCGGTCGGCATCGATCGACGTTAATCGATTGGTGCGATAGCTTTGGCTGATCGACGGATACCGTTCGACCAACTAATCGATCCATTGCCGGTCGATGGCATTGGTCGACGTTGTTCGATTAACTCCGGCTATAGGTAATCCATTAATAATAATAATCAAGCAGCTCGATCGACATCGACTAATCCATTCTACCATCGATCGATCGTCGATCGACAATCGATCGATTGGTCTGGTAACACCCGTAGTAGTTAGAAAAAAAGGATTCCATGCAATCATAATTAAATCCCCACTGATAATCGACAATCACGCGGACAAAGTCGCGGACAAAGTCGTAACTAAGAACCCCCCGCTAGCCCGCTATGGTACTTTAGGTATATTATGTTAGAATACGCAGCGTGGTGTCTCAGATTTGATTCCAGGGTCAGGCAATGTGTTATCAGGTTTTTCCATTAGAAATTTCTCAGAAGTAGGTCGGACTTTGGAAGTTGACGGTGTAACACACCCGTGCTTCGAATAGCGCGTATTGGTATTGGTCCTGCGCTTGATCTCTCTTGAACCTTATGCGAAGTAAGAGTGAATAAGCAATGTGAGATGCGAGTTGCTGTTTGAATTTTACAGAATCGACCCACAGTCGTTCGACGCGGGGAAAGGTGAGGAACGGTTTCAGAGGGAGGCGGAGCGTGTCGCTACTGTGCGGTAGTACTAATATTTATACTGTGACTATACTATCTCCTGCTTACTTGACTAATTTTTATTGAGATTGGCCACCGTGACTGAAATTCGGTCGGAAGAATTACATAAAGTCAACGTTTTAAGTATTTACTTGAAAACAGAAACCAGACATTATAGAATGCATAGATACTTAATACTCCACCAAGATAACTAGGTACCTGTCAAATGTAAATAGGGTTAATTAATTAATTAACTTTAGTTACACAATTTATTTAACCTTAATTTATTTAATCATAATTATTTACATTTGTCGTTGTATAATTTAATTAACCCTAATTTTATAAACCTTGTTTACATTTGACAGGTGCCCAGTTATCTTGGTTGTGTAGTAACACAGACTATTAAAATTCGGGTCGAGACTGTATTCCTAAGTATGTGTACTATCGTGGACACACTCGCCTGACCACCACTAAGTTCATTTTTGCTTGCACTCAAAAGATGGAAGCGCTCTCTACCCCGCCCCGTTGACTTCGCAGGCGCCAAGGGATTTTTTTTAACTGAGCAGGCGGAAAAGGTCCGCGATAGTACACAGCGTAACTATTATAAATGTAAACAAGAATATAAGTAAAACTGGCCAATTGCAAGTCGAACTCGCGCACAAAGGGTTCCATACCATTATCTATATGTCGCATCCGGTCAATAGCACAGACATGAAACGAATCGCAAGTGCGCCATTAGCGACAACACGTGATCTACCACCTCCATTTTGGCGCGTTTTTACAGAGTCGTGATGTTTTTAGCCCACAGCGAGTAAGACATTCAGAATTCAGTCTCTGATCGCATCGGAGCTAAGACGTCCCGGAACTGTACTCGATTCGTTGTGACTCTATACCCAGTGTGTTTGCATTTCACGAAACCCATATTCTGCCCACATGATGACTGAATCTAACGGACTAAATCCTGACCATCCGACATAATTATACAACATTAGACATCGAGCAAGAAAACGGCAAAAACACACGTTTCTTGTATGGGAGGCCCCCTTAAATATTTATTTTATTCTGTTTTTAGTATTCGTTGTCAATTATAGCGGCAACAGAAATACATCATCTGTGAAATTCATCATTTCAACTGTCTAGCTATCACGGTTCATGAGATACAGCCTGGTGACAGACAGCCAGACAGACCGACGGACAGTGGGGTTTTAGTAATAGGGTCCCGTTTTTACCCTTTGAGTACGGAACCCTAAAAAGACTAGAGACAAAAACTAATTTACATTTAAATTGTTGGCCTTGCCGTGTCTTCTCAGCATGAGAAGAGGCCTTTGCCCTGCAGTGGGGCAGTAAAAGGCTGGTATTTTTATTATTATTAAATAAATAAATGTAGATTAAAATATTTCTTGGTGAATTTAGGTGAACTTGAGGTGGTGGGTAACCAGTGAATGCAAGCGGCAGGTTGTCGCTCGTTGTGGCGTTCTATGGGGGAGGCCTTTGTTTGTCTCTCGGCTGATGATGATGAAGAACTTGAGGGAAATTTTCAATCCCTAACATCGTGAGATATTAGCAGTGCTATTCTGTTACAATCTCCCTCGGTGTACACCTAGGTGAAGTGAGTTGTCATCCGATTGAATTGCTTTGTAAATTCCTAGCATCGGGACAGATGATGACAGCTCACTTCACCTATACCCTGTTCACAATAAGATTAGACATAAACACAAACCTTTTTTACAGTCCCTTCAACCGATTTTGACTTCTATTCCATAGGCTGGATGACATTAGAGGCAAAAAAGTGGTTACAATAACAACTGTTTACTGCAGTTGCCATTTGTCACGCTACCAACGCAATATGAGTCAAAATCGGTTAAACGGACTGTAAAAAGGGTGTCTAATCTTATTGTGAACAGGGTATAGGTGTTCACCGAGGAAGATTATAACAGAATAGACATTCTGGAAGGACTCGTTATAATTTTAAAAAATGTGTTGCGTAAAATGTGATGTATAAAAAGTGTGTGTGTGCCCATAGCTAACTCTGTTCAGCCGCAAACATCCAACCATTTATCCTCACAAACTTTTGTAATATAGGATTCATAAACGATACTGTACATTTCTATGACCCTCAGGCGTGACCTTTAAAAGTTCAGAGCCAGACATTGAAACCCATCTGAGACTTAAATAATACATACCAAAAGGATTTAATGTATATTCAATTTAGAAACAGCACCTACCTTTAAATATAAACAAAGGGATATTATAATATAATCAGAGGGATATGTGTAGCCAGACACAAAGCAAATGTAGATAATAATAAATAAATAAAATAAAAAGCTTTTATTAATTCCTTACAATAACTTTAACAACACGTTAGGACTTTATCATAATAAGAAAATAAAAAAATAGAATAAAATGTTAGTATGTTAGTCTAATAACTTATCATTATATGTTAGTGCTATGTGTTAGTATCTTCACTGTCGTTCTCAATGTAAGGACCGCCTGAGGCGGTAAAAGCCTCCTCCAAATGCTTCCATTTATCCCTTAGTTTGGCTGTTCTGGCCCAGAGGTTGCCAGCTACTCTAACTATATCGTCTTTCCATCTTTTAAATGGTCTGCCTCTTTTTCTTTTTTCTTTTCTGGGGATCCAGTTTGTTATAATCTGGGCCCATCGTTGTGGATCTAGCCTCTGAACATGGCCTGCCCATCGCCATTTAAGCTTAAATGCCTGCCTAGTCACATCCTTAGATTTTGTTGCTTTTTTGATCAACGTAGATAATACGAAGATTTATATTTAGTTACTGCTAAGTAGGTAAGTACGTTAACTAAGGAGTGGTTGATGATGTCTTTCGTGATCCACACCACACATAAGAGATTACAGTACATAATTATTATACATGAACTTATCATAATACTACATACACATATTACACTTTTTTAGTTTTATTTGTTGTCAATTTGAGTCGTCGGTGTCCCTTCGTTTGTCACAAACTCACAACCACAGAGTAATATAATAAACCTCTCACAACGCCAGCGACATAGACAAACAATGTGGAAACACATTGGCCGATAGTTGCAACATTAAAAAAAAAATAAAAAAAAATAAAAAAAAAAAAATAAGGAAAAATGCTATATTATGTATTCACTTTTATTTATTTATTGTTTTAATAACTTTATATAATTAATAGTTATGTCGGGTTTACATATTACATATTTTTTACATAATGTTAGCTTGCATATTTTTGTAGATATTTATTATTACAACTTTTTTATTTATTTTTTTTAATTATTTTTTACCTTAAGTCATGACTGTGGCCGCCCGTGGCATCTCTGCAAGGCCCTGTCAGAATACCAGCGCTGCGACATTTCATGTCGTAGCATTGTGCTGAGACAGGAGCCTTTTTGGTCTCGTACAGGTTTCATAAGGCTTTTCTTTTTATGTTTTATTGTTTTATATAACCCTTTTTTATGTTGTGTTTACCTGTACGAGGTTACAAATAAACCATTTTTCTTTCTTTCTTTCTTTCTTTCTTTCATACATAGGGTGACTGGTAATTAGTGTACGATACTTAAACACGTGATTGTGTCCATGATAACAAACAACTTTCCCGAAGAAAAGATGTTTTTTGTACTGGTTCACTTTTATCACAATAACACAACAGCCGTATGAAATTCACGCGCACACGCCTGTGACATAAAGTATCACCCTATATATCCTGATGGAGTGTGTCCGGAATGAAAATAAGAGGATCAATGTTTTTGGGCACTGTAAACTTTTTGATATTAGTATTTGGTGCGTATAACCTCTAGAATTTTAAAGTTACTAGTAAAATCACACGCGCGTGAACCTAGATTATTAGAGCAATCTAGGCTATAATTGCTGATTCAGCAGTGCTAACTTTAAGGAGAAAAAATACGCAAATGAGACGAAAGGCAATGGATAAAGTTCAACTTATTAATCATGCCACATACCTTTGATACAGCGACCCCCAAGCAGAAGCAGATGGATGCCGCGTTCGGGATGACCAGCTCACAGTCTAGGTACACTACGCTGGCCAGCGATACACAACATAGTCTAGGTCTAGATAATACAGATAACACTTGATGTAGGTTCACTTCAGGGTTTAGGGCGAGATGGAGCGACTCCGAGCAATTAACGACATAATATGCAAAAGCATCGTGCTCACTATCCCGTGATTAAGGCGAGACTCTCGAAGCCAGCAGATGTCACTAGCTTCGACGCGCTGACAGTGGCGACTCCCAATAGGATATCACCAAACCAACGATATATGACACTTAGTTAATAAATTAGAACTATTAAACCAATGCCTTCCAATCGCCATAAGGTGAGGTAAGAAAATATAATAACTATAAATTATGAAGCGCAACCAGTATTTGTAACTCAATTCTCGCTTGTCCAATATCCGAGAACGCTAAACAGCTGTATGAGTTAGTCTTAAGGTAGGTAGGTATTGTTTGATTGTTTATGTCACAAAGTAAGTTTTCTGTTGGGCGATGTGGTCGCAAAGCGACAAAGCCCTTTTATCAAAAAAATAAATAATAGATACGAGTGTGTATTTTTTGTATGGTCGCGCTAAGCTCCGTAACTGCTGGTACGATCCAGAAAACTATTTCGCTATATTTTATCCATAAAAAATCCAGCAGTAAACTAAAAAACTGAAAGGTAAAATAAAATTATTTTTTAATAAAAATGCGATTTTTGGTTTATTTGTTCTAACAACAATTTATTGTTTACACAAACATCTTGAAATATCTAGCTATTTATAACTTGGGTATTATTTATTTTCTGTAATTTATTTTACTTTCTGATCTAAAATATTGTTTTAAAAACATGTTTGTAAGATTATTACTTTTTTTACTCGTGAAGTTCATAAAAAGTGACCATACAAAAAAAAACAGAATCAAAATCCAGCTAACATTACCTCACCATTGCGAACTTTTAATCTAAAGCACATCCCCCTTAAACCAATTCACACCTTCGCTCATTACATTAAAGTCTTTTTTTAAACACAGTGACTTTTTCAGCGATATCTGGCAAATATTTACTGAACCGTCAAAAGGAAACGCCGCGACTAATGGCGTAGCCCTTGGGCCCTCATTAGAACCACTCACTGAATCGTACCTAGTGTCCCGTTTACGCCTTTGTAACGTCTTGAAGAATTTAAGACACCCCCCTGATGTGTCTTTTGATGCGAAAAGTGAAAGAGTGACAGGTAAGGAATGAAAAAGATAAATGATCCGCGAGTTCCTTACCCGTTGTCCTAGGTGAACGACAAACGCGGCAATGTGACGCGACGCGAAGATGTCAAATAGTGTATAGTAATAGTGTACTTGTGGCCTACGTTGTCGCCTTAATCAATGTACGACCAAACGCGGCAAATGTGGATTTGTTATTTGCGCGACGAGACTCGACACAATAGTTTATTAATAACAAAAAAAAAATCAAGTTTTATAAATATAAAAATGGTTGTTGTGCCTCACTCGACATAGATAGATATAGTGTGTCGCGGACTTTTTTGTAGATATTTATAAGATCAACAATTAATTAGAACATTTTATGGTTCTATCTTTTATAGTTTAGGCAGCGTACGCAAAATAAGTAACTTTTCTGGTTGATTTTTTACACCTTGTGGCCGAAAAACCCAAATATCTTACGGAACCCTATTTTTCTCCAAAATAAAATATAGCCTATGTTACTTGTGGATAATGTAGCTTTCGAATGGTGAAAGAATTTTTAAAATCGGTCCAGTAGTTTTTGAGCCTATTCATTACAATCAAACAAACAAACAAACAAAGTTTTCCTCTTTATAATATTAGTGTAGATTAAATATTTACTATGTACTGACAGCGTCATCAACTGCTAACCCCCTATGCGAAGTAATTTCAACGCGCGGGAGGTTAGCAGTTGATAACGCTGTCTGTACCAGTGTTTTTTACCTTAAAATAAAATCAATAACAACCTCTCCTCAATAGCAATAGATTTTTGAAAATTGGTTATTGGTAGTTAAATAATAGGTTTAACAGCTGCAACAATACAATCGAAAGTGCTTAGTAATAAGTCGCAATACTTATTTATTTATTTATACTTCATGCACAAACGTACAAAGGCGGACTTAATGCCTTAGGCATTCTCTACCAGTCAACCAAGGGTGGTGAAGAGATAACAAGGCAGGTGCATTACAAAAAGTAATACTTAAAAAGTGAAAAACACACATACATAATAATATTATGGAATATATATACACCGAAATAAATATATACATATAATATATTATATTAATAAAAGAAAAGAGGTTTATGAGACGACTCTGCTCATTTGTGCTGAAAATAAATTCGCAATTTCCGCTTAAATTCATACAGACTGGTGGCCGTCCTGATATCGAGAGGAAGCGCATTCCAGAGAAGAATGGCCTGGATCTGAAAAGAAGAATGAACAACAATGAACAACAACAACAATGAATACTCTTTAAATAAACGTGGATTTAGTTTCGGATATAAATGATTAAACCTCCAAACTTATATTTTTCTAAATAAATAGAATGACTACCTACAACGTAGGTCGCATCGCGTCGCGTCGCGTCGTGTCGTGTTCGGTCGCACACCTAGGTCAACGCCTTAGTCTTATGCCATTTGCAGGAGACGGCTCCCGCTATTAGCGTTACACGCGTTATTTTTCTTTACCTTTTATTTACGAAGTGTTACGTAAAAATAACAAATTAATGTTCTGTTTTAATACAGCAAAGTATCTCTATACGTTATTAAAATTTGAACACTTTTGAATTATTTACCTTTGACTGTCGGCAAAGTACCAATAGTTTGCGTTGTACCTTTAGCAATTATCTATTGAGCCATAGACGTTGTCAGGCGATGACCCAAAATATCTAGGCACCAATTTCATTTAAAGTTTGAAGCAACAAAATTGATAAAACTTTTCTCTCACCCTTTGTCAACGTTACTAATTTATCGCCTATAGAAGATTGAACAAAAAGGCTCTACTGTACACCATTTTTTGACATAATAAGTACTTCGTTTATAAAGTTCAATTTTGATCATTGTACACTTTAGTTGATAGAACGTCAAAGCTAAAGTTATAGGTTACAAAAACTAGCTGAAACCCTCGACTACTTTCGCGTGAATTTTGGTCATCTGTGGGGTTTTGTTCCTGTATGCACGGAACCCTAATTCTTTTTCTAACATAAAAGTACATATAGTTTTCCTGATACTGAGCTATCTGCCAAAATCATTAAACATCAAAATCGAACCAGCCGTTTCGGAGATACAGACAAAAATGTTAAATATAGTTTTTTTGTTATTTACTACTAACAAAATCTCACGGTACTCCGTGTAAATATTCAAATACATTCAGTAAAAAGCTGTTATGTTAAAATTACAAACAGCCACATCAGTTTTATTTATTTGTATCATCATCATCATCATCATCATCAGCAACGGAAAGAAGTCCTCTGTTGAACATATAGGCCTCCTCCATAGAACGCTACAAGTGGCAACCTGCCGCTTGTATCCACCGATTACCAGCGACCATGACGCTGTCGTCAGTTCATCTAGTGAGAGGCCTACCAACGCTGCGTCTTCCGGTTTCTTTGAAGGTATATATAGAGATAAATAGGTAACTTACAATAACGTTTTGGGAACACATTCATTGTGCGTACTGCTAAGGAGTGGAATTCCCTGCCTGAGTCTGTTTCCTGATAGCTACAACCCGGGAGTCTTTAAGTCAAGAGTGAATAGGTTACTTCTAGGCAAGCGTGCTTCATCTTAGACCGCATCATCGCTTCCCATCAGGTGAGATAGTGGTCAAACGTATGCCTATCAAATGATAAAAAAAAAAGAACAAAAAGCTCTTATGTTAAAAGTATTCAACAACCACGTCGATCAAACTGCGAACATTAAACCGTACCACGCAAATGAAGAAAATTCTTGTACCTACTAAACGCTTCTGAAGCACTCAAAGTATGAAAGCGAACTGAAAGTCGAACTTACAATGTATCCACACCAGCTATTAACGCGAACTTCAAAGTCGAAGAACTATCAAATGCTTAACTATAGCTCGCATTCCTGTAGCTAAGGTGTTACCACATGAATGTTGTTTGTTTTGGCTGTGCTCCAGTCGGATTCCAATGTTATCTAGTAATTAACTAATGATGAGATGACTGGGCCAAAACCGAGTAAGGTAATTACTAACAAAGAACATACTAATATTATAAGTAGATACAGAGGCCAGCAAATCAAGTTACAACAATCTGTCAAAATGCTTTGATAGATTTTCAACTTTAATACAAAATAATAAGGTTCATATTCAATTGGGAAAATTAGACAGTTTGGTATGGCGTGATGTGCTGTGATGTACATACAAACCTAGAGGGTAGAGGGGATTTTTTACTCGTGAAAGTTATTTTATGCTTTATAATGCTTTATAACAAAAAAGATGGTACTTAGGCGGACTTTATTCCTTAGGTCTTCTCTACCAGTTACAAGGTGCGATTACACATCTTGGCGTAAAACATCAAAAGGTATGTTAAATATTAAGATATCGTAAGTTATGATTATGAAACCAGTTGACACCATTATTGGAAGATTAAAACCACGGCACAAGGATACTGTAAGATATGTCAACTGGTAACTTAATAAACAGCAATCAAAGTTAAAGCATCTAAAAAAAACATATCAATATGAAATATCTACGTTCGCTTTCGAATTGAATTTCGAATGAGGTTATACAACTTTGGCATCTATCTATCTATATATGTACCAAAGTGTGAGCACTTTGGTGCCATCATGTCAAAGTTTGGACCACATACGCCTACATCTGTCTACACCAAAGTCTCATTACCGTACTATGGCAGCGCCCTTATCTGGTTGGAACTCGGAACCAACTTAGCTCAACTTGCACTGAATACTACATTAAACTAACTTTAAGTGCCTATCGCGTCGATCGGACTTCGTTGAATAACTTTATGATTTATAGCAATAACTTTTATATAAAAATGGCTATTGGAGACTCTACGTCCTTCTGTGACCTTATTTTTGGATTCAAAAGTAAAATAACGGGAATTGGTACGGCGATCTTTTTAAGGCCATTGTATTATTAGTATTCAGATGAAGACTGATGGCCCAGTGGCTAAGGCACCCGCCTCTCATGCATGACACTATGGGTCGACACCGGGCATACAACAATGGTTCTTTTAAATTTGTAATGTTGTACGTTCTAAGTTTGTATTGGACGTCACTGACATTGGTGAAGGAAAACATCATGAGAAAACCTATTTCGCTAATACTAAAATCGCCAATCCGCTTTGGACAAGCGTGGTGATCAATGCTTGTATATTCTCTCTGTATAAGAAGAGGCCCTGCATTGGAATAGTTACAAGCTGGCCTTATTATGTATAACTAGCTTCTGCCCGCGGCTTCGCCCGCGTGAAAAGAACGATTATCCAAAGGGAACACAGTACCGGGATAAAAAATATCCTATGTGTCAATCCAGGAAATGCTCTATCTATGTGCCAATTTTCATGCAAATCTGTTCAACGGTTTGCGCGTGATTGAGTTACAAACATCCAAACATCTTCACAAACTGTCGCATTTATAATATTATATAGTAGGATTATTGCGATGGTGCCATGGCGTTTGTATTTTACATTATACATATTTATATACGATTTATTTTTGCCTGGCAGTCATACTGGCTGAATGTCAATTCCTTTTATTTTAATTTTAAAACAGTGGTTATATAATTCTACATTTATTTTGAAATAATAATCTATGTAAATAATATTGGTTGGTCATAGCTAAACTCAGAGTCTCCACAGTACCTTTATGATTAAATGACCGAAGAAGTAATCGAAAAACAAAATGAATGTACAGTCACCAAAAGAGATAAGTATCCATGTCGGGAATAGTTGAAGTTTACTTAGAAACCGATGGATGTTATCGATTGAAATTTAATTATACTAATAAACTGTTTATTCTCTATTAATTAAATTTTATTTTATTCTAAAACATACCTACATCGGTTTCTGAGTAATTTTCATCTACCTATATCCGAGATCCTAGCTACTTATCACTTTAAGTGACCGTACTGAGCTCAAAAAAAATATCCCAGTACGTAAATATCCCAGTACGTAAATATCCCAGTACGTAAAACACCTCCCATATCTAACACACCTGTGTTCAAACAATTTTCTCCTTCCAAAGTTAGTCGAGTGTTGCAAAGTTTATACACAACAATATTTTCTACTGTTTTATGGTCTGAAGCTGCCGAAGTTTTCGTGCATCATATAAAGTACCTTCTTAAGCGCTTATCATTTATTTATGAACTTTTTTTTGTTGTGTTTTTTCGGGTGTTTTGTCTGCCTAACTTTGTTGTAATAGAATTGTAAGGATCCACACAAATAGAACGGCAATTTGCTCTTACAGTATTTATTTATCAACTGTTAAAGGAAAAACAAAGTAAACATAACTTTAATTTTGGAAGTCGGTGGCTTTGGTGCTGCTTGTTGCCACCGACTTCCGATTATTTTTCTTTGTAGATTTTGAATGCGGTTGTCTTTTAAAAAAGAAGAACTTTTACCTATACACCCGGTATTAAAAACCTCTTCCTTTGTTGAAGTCGGCTAAAAATCACAAATAGAGTAAAAAACTGTCAGGATGTAATTCCGCGCAGCATACAATCACGCGTTTTTCAACTCTATTTCTGTTGATCTCAATATCAATTAATCATCGGAAACTGCTCAATCATATTTCTGCGCTGCTACGCTGACCGTAACGCGTCATTCTCATAGAGGTGATAACGTTGTATTGCCAGTTTGACATTTGTATCTATGCCAGCACAACAACAAGCTACAACCAGCTGTCAAATTTATTTGATAGGTTTTCAACTTTATTACAAAGCAGTAAAGCTCATATTCAATTGGGAAAATTTGACAGTTTGGTATGGCTTGGTGTGCTGGCGTTTGTACCATCTGACATTATGTCTACACATAATGATGCTAGCATGAAAGATGATGGCATGGAACTATTATTACTAGGTGTAGAGATTTCATCAACGTAGACTTCAGAATTAAACCAAAGTTCTAAAAATCTAAATCCATGGAATCACAAACACGGGATAAAACTGATTAAAAAAAATCGGCCACTGAGCCGTTTAAGAGTAAGGCCCAGACTCCACTGAAGCGGAGATGAGAGGAGATGTGCTGAACAACCAATCGGCTTGCGTTATTTTCACATTTCACCGCACAGTTTCGACGCAATACAGTTTCCTATTAGTTATTTACGAGACATCTCCTCTCCTCTCCGCTTCAGTGGAGTCCAGGCTTTGGCCTGCGTTTTCACCCGAGATGAACGAGGATGTGTAGTGAGGAATGTGTATGATACTGAAATGAAATGAAATTTATTTATTACCAGAGTAACATCCAATTAAATATAAAAAACACATACACAAAAATAAATAATTACAATTACAATTATGGCGAATTAAGTGATCTTCGTATGGTAGGACTGCCACCTTTGATGAAGAGGGCTGTTGTCCCAGTTTCGCACCGCGGCCACCGAGGAGTTATCGGAGCGATATATGGCGGAGCGTGCAGCGGCCGAGCGGCTCCTCAACAGCGCTGGCCAACCGAGCGCGCGGCCCTCGTAAAGAAAGAAAGAAAAATGCATTTATTGGCATTACATACTTAAAATAAAATACACCTTAAAACTATAAAAACAGAAAACAGTGAATATAATGCCAAAAGGGCCTCAGATCAGCATGATGTCAGATTACACCACGAAGTGCGCCACCTGACGCTGATTTTCAGCTGCAGCCCACGAGTGCCATATATTAGAATACTAAAACAACAGGAAAGAGAAGTGCGTCTCCGTTTTAGTAAATTAGAAGAGTAAAATACGGTGACACTATATTAAAACTCATATAAAATTAAATTTTAAAAACTTTGTAGAACATGAATTTGATCTGAAAATCGTAGAACATGGCGCTCGCGCTGCACCACCGCGGCAGTCGGAACATGGCGCGCCACGCGTCGTTGTACTGCACTCGCATGTTGCTAATCGCAGCCTTGTAGTTAGCCCACAGCATAATGACTAGTTAGTTAGTTAGTTAGTTTGTCGGGGCCTTTTCCGCACTTAGCCACTCGATTGGGCCATTGTACGTGAAATCTGTCTCTTCTTTTATTCCAGCCATCCTAGTTCCTCCCAGAAGCCGAGCAGCCTTTTCAGGTTGCTGCAGACTTCCGATAGTGACACTGGAGACTGGAGAATCTGTGCCCGTTGATCCGCCACGCTCCTGCACTCCATGAGCACGTGCTGTGGCGTTTCTTCCGCCTCCATGCAGCCTCTGCACAGAGGGCTATCTGTCACACCTATGGTGGAGCATAATGACTAATGACATCGCTTCTTTGTCACAACTTGTACTAAGCTAACGCTGTAATTGGGTTGTTGACACCATTAACCAATAATTCCAAAATACAACTTATCTTATTTCACTTTATTTTAGCCCGGAAAACCCGATTCATTTTCAATTAATAGTAAAGAATCATGGCAGGATTTGTACAAAAAAAATAAAAATGTTTAGAGAAGTTGAAATTCTAATTCTTAAAGAGTACCTTCAGAGTATCTTCAGGTACCTAAAGAGTATCTTCAGGTATTTACAATATTTTCAAAACCCCGCAAAAAATAGTGAATAGTTTAAAGAAAAGTTCATTGTTTCAGAACGAAACGGCGACTGAGAGTAACAGTGACACTGACAGTCGCCGTTCCGCAGTTCTTACACAGGAATTGCATCGTTTTATGGGAAATAATGTGAAAAATAATATTTTTTTTTTTTTTTTTTCGGTTTTATTTTCGACTGATGATTATTTTTTTCCACACACTTGTCACATCACTTGTCTGTCAATTGGATAGATCCGTTAACATCGCTTGCCACTTTCTTATTTTTATAAACACAAAATGGGCATCGAGATGAATCGAAGAAGTATTTTTTTCATTTCGTAACATTTTAATTATGCGGGGGTTTAAAAATATGATAAGTATATCAATCTACCCCCGGTTATGTATTCTTTGCATTGGAAAATATTTTAAACCCTCTAAATTATTTCTTTTTTTCATACAAGTGAATGTATTGATCGCGCCATGATTTGAATTGCTTTGAAATCAATTAATGTTAGTCAATTGAGTTGGTAAATAAGTGACGTCACAGGCCGCTATTGTCATTCAAAATCTATGGAGGAATCTCGTTTCGACAGCTCATAAAAAGTATGTCAATTGATTGGTGGTGTCAAGTGCTCAATTGGATAGTTTCACACACATCCCTCGCTACACATCCGAAACGCAGCCTAAAAGAGTAACAAAAAATCCATAAAACTATCCACTCTCAGTTCCTCACCACCTTTCGCTTTCGCTTTGAAGTAGGACTATTTAAAAAATCCTTGGATGATAGTCACTTGTTTTTTGTTTCAACCTAGCCTTGTAGGAGCCAGGTGTAAGTGACGAGCACCTATAACTAACAAACTAACTTTCACAACAATCCGAGAACAAACAAGTAGAACAACTTAGTAGGCATAAAGCTTTGTTATCGGCACTTAATAGCGTGATTATCCGATTTAATCATCCCATTGCTTCGCTAATGAGGCCGATCAATCTTTTACTTTCATTTGCTAATGTGTGTTAGATGAACGTTATGCTCGTGTAGGTGTTTTTATGTTTAGACGTGTGTGTAAGGGGGGTCTGAGTGGGTAGAGGTGTGACGGTGTTGTTTTGGGTCAATTCTCTGTTCATATAGAAATTTTAGACTTTCACTCCAATTTGTTGATGTTGGCTTTAATTATATGGGTGTATATGTATTTAATTAACAGGTGGGTTCTTTTTGATTCCTTTTGCCGAAATGTGATAGTTTTTGACGTGATAACGTCTTATAAATCGATGAATGCCGGTTGCATGCACGAAAATGGGTCACGTTCCACCTGAGCCTGAGCGTGCAAGCGAGAGCGCGGAACAAGCGATAGAGAGGCACGATCGGCCCAAACAATAAGCTCCGTCCACCTCGACGGAAGCCATTATTTGTTTATGTTGTATTATGTTAGCCATTATATTTGTTTATGACGTTATCACGTAAAACTGTCGTCCGTAAAACGACTTTACAGACAACCAATTTTTTTATGCCTTTTTGTCATTGAATGTCAAACAAGCCCAACTGGTGTGGTGTTAAATGGTCACCGCCACCTATAGATATTCTTAAACACAATACCATTTTATTGTAATACACTATTTACAGGAACTTTTGAATTGTCAAAGTCAGTCAGTCAGAAGGTTAAAGTAAGTTGCCCGTTCCAAACAGTAGGTTTTTTTTGAGAAGAAAGAGCAAGGAACTCAAGAACACTCTTTTTAAATCAATAATATATTACAATTTTAGGTTACGTCACTCATGTTGAATCTAGGGGCACAATGTGAGAACAATGTAACAAGTCGTGCACATTAAAAGGAGTCTGGATAAAAATATAATCATAATAACATTTCAAAATAAGTTTAGAATAACTGAGGCAGCTAAGAAATGTCCAATTAACGAACATGACGCACGGATCGGCATCATTTAGCTTTTTTACATAACATTACATAACAGTGAATGTGTTGTCATCCTAGAGATAAAGCTGAAATACTCATGTGCCTGTTGTCCATCCATGTGGATGTTGTGCAACTACACATCCATACCTCTCAAATCTGAACACAGCAACGGCATAAAAAGTCCTCATCATCATCAGCCAAAAGACGTCCACTGTTGAACAAAAGCCTTCCCCATACATGCCACACATCCACCGGTTACCCATCTGGTGGGAAGCCTACCAAAGCTGCGTCTTTCAGCTCATGGTCGCCACTCGAAAACCTTTTGTACCCTTCAGTTATCGGTTCTTCGAGCGATATGGCCTGCACATCGCCACTTCAGCTCACTTTCTCACTTTAGAAAAGATATGGTGATAGTACTTCCCCGGACAAGCTCACAAAGCTCTAATACAACTGAATAGTGATGGGAGTCAGTCAACTAACTAAAATTCCTTTTATAGTAACAATGAGTCCTAACAGATCTCTACCCAGCAAAAGGTCCAAAAACAGTAATAAAATAAACATTTAGGAATCAATTCCACATGAACAATTTCATTTGTTTCATTTGACTGAACTATCGAAAGCCGTCAACGGTCGAACAATTAGTTGAATTCGGGCATAACAAAATTCAGGAGAACAGTTTCCATTGAAATGGTTTTTCAATTCAACCGTATTTTGAATGCTAAGCAAGTGGGATTTGGTTTGATCCCTGTTTCGACCAGAATTAAATTTATTAAACAAATAACAAATGTCTCATTTTTTACACACTTTTGAAATGACACAGCTTCATTTTTATTATTAATCATATTTCACACTCAAATGAATCTATACTATCTATACTAATATTATAAAGCTGAAGAGTTTGTTTGTTTGTTTGGTTGGTTGAACGCGCTAATCTCAGGATCTACTGGTTCGAATTGAAAAAATCTTTTTGTGTTGGATAGTCCATTTATCGAGGAAGGTATAGGCCCATGCGAAGCTGGGTCGGGTCGCTAGTTCAAAAATAAAAGTGCTCGACATCTAATTAGCGCAGATTCTTAGGAGTCAGATTAACGGCCACACAAATCGCCGACATCACACAAAAACAGAGTGGAACTGGACCGGCCACGTTTGTCGCATGACGATCGGCCCGTGACCTAAAACAACCACAATGTGGGTCCCGGAACACGTTCAGCAACATCGTGGCAGACCCAGGTGAAAATGGCGGGATGAGCTTGACGCTTATAGGGTGAGATTGGTCCATATTAGCTCAGGACAGAGAGGATTGGAAAAGAGAAAGAGAGGCCTTGTGGCAGTGAGACAACGCAGGTTAAAAATAAATAAATAATAAATAAGCGCATGCTACGATCATTAAGGCATCATTATGTCACAAATAACTTGCCTAAATTGAACATTGACCACCAACTTTGCTCGAGGCGGATTGTCGATTACAATTTTTTATTTTTACAAGCCTTGGCTTTTCACTATGTCTTCCTTCACCGGTGTCAGTGATGTTTAAGATAAACTTGGAAAGTGTTTATGAATTTAAAAAGTCAGATTGGGTATAAGAGGCGGTTGTCCTAACTGACATCACTAATGTAATCTAATCTAAACTAATTAATTACATCACCAAACAATAAGTAAGAAGATCAAGTCAGGACAATGTAATAACGGTAAATGACCCCAGCATGCGGTTTCGACTAATAACCTCGCACCGACACGGTTCGAAACTCGAAACAAATTGCTTTTCAATTATATATTTCAGTCGAATATAAATTACTATTGATTCTCGGTTTCAAAACGACGCGCTGCTGTTTGGACACAATTCCACATCTCGTATTGTTTTTATTTGTTACCACAATTTGTTTTTTTATTTTAATAATTTTCACGAAATTGGTAGGTATTATTCGAACTCATTAGCAGCTGTCTTGCAAAAACTGATGATTTTTATTTTATTTTTGTTCTTGGCTATAAGTATTACAGCTTACAGATTATTCCAAGACAGCAATATATTATACAACCTTACGTAATTACATATTTAAGAGATTCTCCTTATGATCCTTTAATATTACAACACATTCCTGTTACACGCTGTATTTTAAAGAAGACGGATAGGGAACACCCAAATATTCCGAAATATTTTATTCCGAATTTCGATATTCCGATTTTCAAAAGTCCGAATTTAGTACCTAAAAATTATAATCTCTATTATTTAAAATCACGAAACTTATTTTACCGAATGTCGTAAATCCGATTTGTTTCTTTTCCGATTTTCATATGTTCGAAGAACCAAATGCTCGATGAGTTCTCGGTCCGAAAAACGAAATTCCGAATTTCAATATTTCGAATAACCTGTTAAATTACGATTCTGATTCAATTCAGCTACGCGTATATATTCAAAATGGTGTCCCCTTGTTTCGCAGACAGAAATTTCATAGAATTTCGTTTCCCAGAAAATGTTTCATATAATATTTGGTTCTTGTATTTTTATTTCGACTATTATTGTTTCAAAGACTATTTACTTGAATGAAACATATTTCACAGAAACACAATTCAAAGAATTTTTAATCACATTTTTTTGTTTAACAAACTTATCAAACAGTAGAATTACTTTTTAACGAATATTGTTTATTCGGTGTATTTTTCTAAGGAATTTATTTCAACAAAAATATATAGGTATAAAAAGAAAGACAATAACAAAAATAATCTTAAAAAGTCAATATGTTGTGCTACAAAAGTTAATGACAGAAACGAATTGCTGTGAAACCGACTCCACGTAGTCTTGTCTGCCCTACCCCTAGAGTGTAATTTAAATTCGCGTAGGCGCGGAGGGGCGAGGCGGCCAGCGAGCTGAGGAGCAGGTGGTTGGCGGCTGAGGCTGGCCGGCGAAGCCGGCCAGTAAGCCGAAGCTGCGGTGGTGAGCGTGAATACCATCTGCGACGATAAGCTCGCGTGGTACCGCCGGAGCCCCGCAACGCCGTAGCCGTGACAGAAACCATGCCTGCTGCATGTTGCATGTTCGCTTGCATGCTCGCTTGCATGATGCATGCTTGCTTGCTTGCATGCTCGCTTGCATGATGCATGCTTTCTTTGCTTGCATGCTCGCTTGCATGATGCATGCTTGCTTGCTTGCATGCTGCATGCTTGCTTGCACGCTGCATGCTTGCTTGCATGCTGCATGCTTGCTTGCTCGATAAACGAATAAACGATTACACGATAACGATAAAGATAATCGGAATTTTAATATTCGGAATTCGTATTTTTATGTTCGGAATTTTCATTATGTCGGACTTTTTGTTATTCGATCTTTTGAAACTCGGTATTTTGAGAATAGTAATTATAAACGTTCGGAATTTTGAAATTTTAGTATTATAAAAATAGGATGAATGATAAATCGGAGTTGCCATATTAGGAATTTTGAACTATTCGGAATTATGAAAATCGGTATTTTGAAATTCGTATTTCTGACTTTCGGAATAAAGTTTTTCGTATTTATGTAGTGTACCCAGACGGATAAAGTAAATAGTAAAGTTGTTCGTATCGTTTACTGGCTTCAGACAGCGACATCGTTTGCGTTTAATTCTGTAGGAATTAAACAAAAGTCCTAAATCATCTCACGGAAATACAAAAAGGGGATAAAAAAAAAAAACAAAAGAGACATCCATAACAAAATCCATCCATCTCATCATCATCATCATGTCAAAGTTCACTGCTGAGCATAGGTCTCACCCAAGGGGTGGGGGGGGGGGTCCATTCAGGATTCATTCTGTCCTTACAAAAAATCGCGTTTATAATAATAGTAGTAGGAAGTAGTATTATAGTCCAAAACAACAATGAATATGATGCTTGTACTTTTTAGAATAAATACATTTTAGTGTTCTTTTCTGTGTTTTTGTTTTGTCAACGCAGGTACTACTAGTTTTACTTTAATTTAAGTTTTTTATTGAAATTTCGTGTTCATTTATTACAAATACATAGAAGCACTTCCTAGCCTGAAACACCGGTTCAACCTAGTTCTGGCAAATGAGCACCTGTGTTCTATTTTAAATACTAAGATATTTTTTTGTATATCGTCGTTGAGCGTGCAATTCAACGTAACTAAAATTTTTAAATACCGCGAAAGTACACTTTCGCTGATTTAACATAAGGTCGAAATTTGCGGTATTTAAAAATGTTAGTTTCGTGGGATTGCACGCTCAAAGACGATAATATGTCTTTTTATTAAATAAACAATTAGTTTTATTTTACAATTGCTACGCTGTAGCAGTTGTAGCAAACTCATGGCTACGCCGTAGCATAGTTGCTACGACAACGTACAAAATCGATTTCTAAAATACCCAATCCAATATTACCGTTACAAACAATAAATTCTCTAGCATTTCACAAACTACTATAAACCTCTGTAACGAGGTTTCCAAAAACCGTTCAGGTGCGAACGGGCCGATCACAAGCTTATGTGATCTAGTCATAAATTCAGTTAGACTGAAAACGGCCTTTATACCGATGTAAATCATTAGAGTAAGCCCTCAAATACTCGGATCAGTATCGTCCTATAAAGGATTCTTTAGATGTAACTGTAAAAGGACCTTAAGAGCGCGTATTCGATTCGTGACGAAAACTTTGTTTTTGCGTTTTGCCCAGAGCATTATCGTAATTATGTGAGCAGATTATTTAAAGATAATTTACAGTTTTAGAAAGATTAAGTCTTGGTGCGAGTAGAGAAAGTTAGTATTGATTAAATGTTTAGATAAACGCGTGTATAAAACTTTTTCAAATATTTTGGAAATAACAGGCAACACTGAAATTGGTCTGTAGTTTCCGGGGTCAGTCCTAATTCCAGACTTGTATATAATATATGTATAATATCGTAATGATGTGAGCAGATTATTTAAAGACAATTACAGTTTTCGAAAAGATTTAGTCTTGATTTAGACAGCTACAGAGTAAAAGTATAATTTTTAATTATGGTTTTTTGAAGCGAAGACAATTCTTTCATATCGTTTTACGAAAATAGACGTCAGAGTTAACTTTCAGGACGAATACAACCATTACAATATGCCAAAATATTTTGTTTAATGCGTTTTTCCAACAGTATATACAGTCATAAAGACAGCTACAGAGCCAAAATTACGAAAATATTACTATTATGTATTAAAAAACAATGTTGAAAAAGTAGAAAATCGGTTCACTTTGACCATTTTATTTCACCAGTATTTAAATGAAAACATAACTGATATATTTATTTTATGAAAGTAAATGTTATGCTTAATATACAGAATATTTTTCAGTCCGCTATACGAGCTCATTTATTTTAGACAATTATTTTAAAAAGCACTGTAAAACATCGCGCGCTGTCGTTTGCCGATCAATTTCAATTGTTCGTGCTTATTTCGTGCGTATTTCTTTTTCTGATGCACACAAACCGACCATTGTGTTGTACTAGTGTGTGTCAATGCTGCTACGCCGTTCTAGCAATCGTTTAGATTTTGAGTTGCGCTAAATCGAATACGCGCCCTTAAGATGATAATTTCGGTCGCTATTTCATACATTCTTGTGTTGATTGGGTTTTGTTTCTAAAATCCTGTTTTGTACAGTATGGGACTAACGTGCTCTATGTGAATTATTGTAAAAAAATCCTTTTCATCCCTTCTATTCGAAAAGTGTCGTTTTGTTCCTCTATAAGCGGGAGCAAAGTAGATCTTTTCTTCACTAGACTTTTTAGCGGGCAGTAATGAGATTTGAGTTTGGAATATGAATCGTTCATTGAAATCGAACGCAAATTGTATAAACTACTGGCTATAAGTGTTGGCAGTACGGTGCGGGGAGGTGTGATAACTAATAAAAAAAACAAAAGCGCGCAATTTATTTCACTGGTCTTGTAATCAGCACGGACTTTATTGTATTTTGCAAAAAAACAATGAGTTTTACGTCGAGTTCTGAAAGTGATAGTGCATTTATTATTATTTTATTATTTATTATTAACTCCTGAAACAATAGAAGCTAATAACGTCATACAAAACATTATACCTTCAAAATCCCGGCAGAAAATATATTTTCTCAAGGAGATGAAAAGTAGAGTATATGACTCGAGAGCAAAAATATTTTTCCCTCAGGCGATGTAGTTTGAATCGCCTCGCTATGCTCGGGATTCTATTCAAGAATCCTTCGCTTCGCTCTGGATTCAAAATAGCTCCGCCGTAAAAATATTATTTTGCTCCCTTGTCATACAATCTACTATTTCAACAAAAGTAAATAAAACTTCACCAATACGAATATTTTAAATGTACTTATATGTAAAATATTACAAGGTTGAACTGTCTAAACTAAACTCTACACTCAAGTACTTCTTAAGACTAGCTTCTACCAATCAATGTCACCTTAAAGAAAATGGCGTCAGTCCAAGAAAATCAATTTTGTATAGAAGAGCATCCAAACATTCCCCTTATCACTGTTTTTGTCGTAGTTATCAATTTGACCGTGTAAATCCGTTTGTCTTGTATAGGCTTTACGCGATAAGGGCCGGTCCCAAATTGTATAGCGCAAGAAAGAGACAAAGATATATTTATTCACGGTTCATTTATTTTATCACGCTTTCTCTTTGTTGCTTCCAAATACGAATTTATTTAAATTCTTTACAAAACGTGGCTGTAAAAATTGTGTTAGAGAAAAGTTTTTTTTTTGGATTCTTTATTTAAAAGTCGTTTAGAAAGTTTTTTAAAGCTTTGTAAGTTTGTTTGAGGTTTCATTGTAAACTTGGGAGTTTTAATTTTATTTCATGATTTTATTGAAAAAAAAAGAAGTTTTCTTTAGTTTTAATTTCAAATTTTTAAATTAAAGGTCAAGAAATGTAAACCTACCGAAGTGCTTTCGACCCAAAAGTTTATTACCAAAATTGAAGTAGGTTTTAATATTTATATTTTATAAAAAGAATACAACGAATTAGTTAAAACATCATACTAGTCGATTACCAAACAAAACAATTTCACTATCTAAATCACTACTGTCTATAAAATGCTACCGTTCCATACCAATGATTTCCGATAATAGATTTTATAAACAAGGAGTTTACTATGTTACCTATTCGTTCGAAAGAGCCATCCAATCCCATATTTCGAGTGCCTAGCTCCGGTACCTGATTTTATCTGCTATCTAAAAAGATACATCGTGTTTCTATAAAGGTAAAGCTAAACTGCGAGCGAAAGTAAAAAATAACAACAATAATGCAACAATATCATAAAAATAAGATATTTATTAATATTTACAAAATATACGCATGCATTATAATTTTTTAAATTAAATAATTAGTTCATACTTTCAATATTTTTTTACTACTTTGGTCCCAGTAGTATGAAAACTTGCTGAATAATGTTTCAAGCCACACATGCTTCAGGCCAAGTTTATTTCAGCTTTTTACACAGACGTTGTAGAATGAAGACGTGGAGCAAAACGAAGACGAAGTCTTGCTAGTGACGTTTTTTGGCACTGCAATGTGACATCGCTAACCGTACTAAAAACTGAGAACCCATTTTTTCTTGATTCATTCCAGTAAAAAAAACAGGCAATAGAACAGCTCATGTCGTGGTAAAAATAACGCCTATCTGAACATAATATGTTTTTGTGGTAGTTATTAATTTGATGTAACCTACTTGAGGGGGGTCTCCGTTGAATTCTTGCTGTGTGACCACAGCTCTACCAATACTTTCTACCTAAGTTGTCGAGAGGAGAACCATTGACACTAGTATCAGTAAAGTTGGTCTCCAATAAAAAAAAATACTACCCAAACTAGATCCTTTTGAAGAAGTTGGTTTTATCATCAATCTTTAGTTCTGGTTCACCAACGTAATAGGAATAAGAATTAGTCACAAAAATAGGAAAATCTAAAAAATTAAAAAGTTATTTATCGAAATATCTGTAATGGTTTTGGATAGTCACAGCTATATTTAATGAATGTTAAATCTTCTATTCTCTATTCTAAGCAGACGATAGTACTAATACTTATACTGTGGTATAAGTATGGGATTACAGTACATAGAACGGTTATTGCTTTTGCTAGGTAGTAAAAGAAAATTGTGTTACATTTTGAATGAGTTTAACATCTTATGACATATTTGTGTGATGAGCACTTGTGTTTGCCTTGTGTCTGGGTGTTATTTATCTATATATGTATGTATTTAAAATGTATTTGTCTATGTATATCAGCTGTCTGACACCAATTTATAGTGCAGGGTCTCCCTCGTTTGGGGTCAGATGCCATGTGTGACATGTCCCCACATATTATTATTATGACCGGCGACTGCCCCGTTGGTCTCGTGGTCGCAAGCGCGACTGCTGAGCGTGGGGTCCTGGGTTCGATTCCCAGGTCGGGCAAAGTGTTATTGGGTTTTTCTAGTAACAATTTCTCAGTTTAACAGCCCGGAGTTTGGAAGTTGGCGGTGTAACACCCCTGTGCCTCGGAAAGCACGTAAAGCCGTTGGTCCTGCGCCTGATCTCTCTCCGGTCGTGTCGGATTGTCGTCCCACCGGACTATGAGAGTGAGGGAAGAGGGAGTGTATCTGTGTTTGCGCACACACTTGTGCACTATAATATCTTCTGCGTACTTGGCTGATCTTCATTGAGACTGGCCGCCGTGACCGAAATCCGGTCGGAAGATTACAGATTATGACCGGTTGATTCATACGACTTTGACTTAACTATCACCATCATATCAGCCTATTGCAGTCCACTGCTGAACATAGCCTCATCCAGAGATCGCCAACCAACATAGCCAATTCAAGATCAATAAGAAATTTTATTATTAAAGGTTAGCAGTTAGCAGACTGTGTTGTGATGGCCTAATGGTTAAGGCGCCCGCCTCTCATGCATAAGGTTGTGGGTTCGAAACCGGGCAAGTACCAGTGTGACTTTTTCAATTCATCTGTACTTTCTAAGTTTATCTTGGACATCATTGACATCGGTGACGGAAAAAACCGTGAGGAAACCTGGACTTATAATTGATATAAGTCTGAAATCGCCAATCCGCCTTGAGCGCACGTGGTGATCAATGCTTGTGCCTTCTCTGTATGAGAAGAGACATATTTGCCCTGCTGTGGTTATCTAATGTCCCACTTTCAATATCTATGTTCTTCACACGCTAGAAATCTGCGATCTTCTAACAACCTGCTCTTACTTTGCCCTTCTCATACTTCTGATTTTGTTCATTCTTCCTTTCATATCCAGGTCATTCTTCTCTGGCATGCGCTTCCTCTCGATATCAGAACGGCCACCAGCCAGTATGCATTTTAGCGGAAATTGCGAACTTATTTTCAGTACAAATAAGCAGAGTCATCTCATAATACTTTGTTCCTTTATTTATATTTATATATATAATATATATATATATATGTTTATGCATATTTTATATAGGTATGTTATATACCAAGCATTAAATTATGTATGTGTAGTTTATATATTCGTAAGTTTATATCTTTTTAACTTTTTTAATATATTTTTTTTTCATATGCACCTGCCATGTTATCTCTTCACCACCCTTGGTTGACTGGTAGAGAATGCCTAAGGCATTAAGTCCGCCTTTGTACCTTTGTGCATGAAGTATAAATAAATAAATAAATAAATTATAGGCTGGTACCTATTAATATTATAGATTAACAGAACTAAGGTAAATTCTGAATGTCGATCAATACAAATATCTACAACCCACAATCGTATTCCTAGAAATACGTAGTACAAACACAATAAACCAAACCTTTTAGGCGGTATCACAACCCCCAATCCTCGTCGCTAATAAAGTTAGGCCTGATATAACAAGCAAACTGTTTCGCCAAATATCGATAGTTTCATTTCCGATACAAGTGACGAAGGAAATAGAAGGGGTCTAGATGTTCTGCGAAAACGTTTTCTAGATTAAATTATACAAAAGGGTTTTAAGGTCTTGACTATAACATGTAACGGCGAACGTTATCTAAGCAGTATGTTTGAACAGTTTTCATTTGGTAATTAACTAGTTTTATGTCCATGTGAATGTCGGTTGCGGGCCTTTTGCGGATTCCTAATTATTTTCTTTTAAAGTAGGTATCTAAATATGTCTTTGTTATTCCTTATAACATCAGCTATCTGCTAATGAAATTCCAGTCAATGTTGAACCAGCCGTGTCGGAGATCGGTACAAACAGACACAAACATTTATGTTTTTGTATTTTTAATTAATAATTACGCCAACTAGGGAGACCCTGTTCTATGGGTGTCAGACAGCTGATATACATACAACAATGGTGTCCCCTTGTTTCGCAGACAGAAATTTCATAGAATTTCGTTTCCCAGAGAATGTTTCATATAATTTTTGGATCTTTTATTTTTATTTCGACTATTATTGTTTCAAAGACTATTTACTTGAATGAGACATATTTCACAGAAACACAATTCAATGAATTTTTAATCACTTTTTTTTGTGTAACAAACTTATCAAACAGTAGATTTTTTTTTAACGAATATTGTTTATTCAGTGTGTATTTCCATGGAATTTATTTCAACGAAAATGTATATAAATAGACAATAATAAAAATATTGTCTTAAAAAGTCAATATGTTGTGCTACAATAGTTAATGACAGAAACGAATCGCTGCGAAACCGACTCCACGTAGTCTTGTCTGCCCTATACCTAGAGTGTAATTTAAATCCGCGTTGGCGTGACAGAAACCATGCCTGCTGCATGTTGCATGCTCGCTCGCTTGCATGATGCATGCTTGCTTGCATTTTGCGTGCTTGCTCGCACGCTGCATGCTTGCTCGCACGCTGCATGCTTGCTTACTTGCATGATGCATGCTTGCTTGCACGCTGCATGCTTGCTTGCATGCTGCATGGTTGCTTGCATGCACGCGCAGTAGGTTTGGTTAGAACTGAGACCCCCATTCTTAGTAATACATTTTATATTAAATAAACAATATTAGGATAAAGAAAATTTGGTTTGTTTTGTTTGATATAACATAAAACTTTATGTGAAACAAAAATCAACCGTTACTTGATACTAGCTTTTGCCCGCGACTTCGTCCGCGTGGATGTCGGTTATCGCGGATGCAGACGAAGTCGTGGATTAAAAATTTACTTTCCCAGGGTTCAAGCTACCTTCGTACCAAATTTCATCAAAATCGGTTCAGCTGTTTGATCATGAAAGCGTAACAGACCAAGTTAACTTTCGCATTTATAATATTAATAAAATTTGGAAGTATGGATTACAAACCGACACTTCGATTTGACTTAGCCACAAGCTCCTCTCGAGCTCGTCTGGACTATTCTTGGCGCGAACCGAGAAATACTTATTACCGTAAAAGACCGCAAAATGACATCTCTATTTTCTTTACGTTGTTTGCAAGTGACGTGTTTAACGTTGCGAAGATAAATGAAAATACAGCCTATTTGCTTACAGTATTTCAATAAGGGTGAATTTCATCAAAGTGTTATACAAATACGTTACCTGCGAATGAGTTTTCCATTTCGGTTATTTTTAACTTAATTTGAATTGCTATTTTACCATTATTATTATGCTTTGCTGTAGACCTCATTTAACGTGCACGACTAGTTACATTGTTCTCATATTGTACCTGCATATCTAACAATAAGAATGTGACTTAAAGTACTATTTTATTGATTGGTTTTAACAGACTGTTCATGGAGTTTCTTACTCGTTCTTCTCCATAGAAACCTACTGTTTGTAACAAGCAACTAGCTTCAATTTTCTGACTGACTGACTCCTTGCAAGTTCAGAAGTGCCTGTAAATGGCTTATTTGAAATAAATGGTTTTGAGTTAACTTTGATATCAATCAGTTTATTTAAATTTTTGACCAAATTTTGACATTGATGGTCGATAGTGAGACTAGATTTTGAACGTTCTTGATTAATAACTGGCCTTCTGATGTTAATTTTATTTCACGAACAAAAGGCAGTATTCTGACGGTATCTATTTTCACAATAGGCAAAAGGTATAATTAAAAGCAGCGCCAATGATATAATAAATAATGAATCGCTGTGCGCCAACACAAAGTTATGTTTTTCTAATGACGTTCATTAATAGCTCTTGAATATTGGAACTTCGGTTGCTGAAACTGATGACGACCTTGTACTGAAAGATCAGTTAGTAAAGGTCTATTGATAAATATCACGGCCGTACCCGGGACGTGGACGGGCCATTAGAAGTCACGTGCTCAAAACAATATCGATATGAACATTTTACATGAACTCGTTTACACATGTCACATGTCCGTGTCCGGGCCGGCGAGACGGTGCATCAGTGTGCAGGCTGACGCCGTGACGTGCACGGGTAGCCGATATGTTCCTAGCACGTTGGCGATATTTGAAAAATAAATATATAACAATAATATGTGGGGCATTTCACAAACGGCCATCTGATCCCAAACTAGGGAGACCCTGTACTATGGGTGTCAGACAGCTGATATACATACACAAATACATTTTAAATACATACATAATTATATAGATAAACAACATCCAGACACAAGGCAAACACAAGTGCTCATCACACAAATATTTACCCTGGACGGGAATCGAACCCGCAACACGCTGCGCAGCAGTCGATCGCTCAGCTACTGCGCCAACCGTGTCGTCACACATAAAAATACACATAAAAATAAATAAATGAATGACGAGTTTTTAATAGAGGCGGTACGCATATATATAGCGTTTTGTACGATTTAGAGTTTTGTATAAAACAAAATGGTGACTAAGGGGCACAGATGGAAGGTCGTGGCCCGGTCCACGGTACGGTCACATCCCTGACGTGTGTGAACAAAAAGTCTCTAACGGGACTCGGACGCACGGTCTTAGCACGGCCACGGCCCTGTCATGTTCTGGGCACGGCCCTGATATATTTGGATATACCTAAATGCTGTTTTGTAAAGATATGCTTCCTTTTGGGAGGGAAAAGTATACATGAGTCGTGTACTTTTACTATGGGATTGATTTTAAAATATAAAAATGTATAAACTGCACAGTACTGCAGTTTATACATAAAAGAATTAAAATAAAAAAATAAATTGGAAAAATAAAAAACCCGACTGCGTAAAAAGCGAACTTTGGATAAAAACTGAAAAGAAATAAACAAGTCCTGTAGTCTAGAATTATGTTTAGTACGTTGAATAACTATAGCATTGAAATAAAAACCACGTCAGTAGCGATTTCATCAGTCGGGACCCATTAAAATCGAGACCGGCTCAAATCTTCCCTATAATGGGTCCCGACTGATGAAATCGCTACTGACGTGGTTTTTATTTCAATGCTGTAGTTAACCTATTCAAGTTATATACCTAAGCTGTCTATCTTGTTACAATTTATTCTGGTGTGTCTTTACTATTACGTGTTTTTAGAGTTTCGAAGTCAACATGGAACCCTTTATAGTTTCGCCATGCCCGTCCGTCCGTCGTCGGTCCGCAGTGTAGTTTCAAAGACGGAACCCTACATTGCGCGTAGCCCACCACGCACTGGGCCGGTTTTTTTGTATTATTATTATATTGCTAAGGCATTGTAATACCTTTTTGGAATCCTTAAAATGAGCTCTTTATTTTAATACCCACATTGCAGATATCGAAGAAAAAATTTTTTTATTACGTGATTTTTATTTTTATTTTTTAAGGATTACTGTGATGATATACATTTTTAGAATCCTTAAAATAAGCCCTTGAATTTGATGCCCATATTATAGCTTTAGACAAAAAAAAAATTATACTTGAAACAATGGCATTTCCCAGCTGCCACGTTTGTTTATTTTATTCGGCACCTATCTAAAAACACTTGGACTAATGAGATGAATCTAACGATACCTTAAATTACATAAATCCGTTCGATATTTTGGAAGATATCAGGTAATAAAGAATGTTTTATTTTATTTTACCGGCGCGAAAAACATAACCCTTTCCTTGCAGTCGGGGTAAGAAACAAAACTTATATGAAATATTGAGCGAATTGAAAATGTAAGTAGGACCTATTTCATTTTTAATTAGGATAGTGATAGTGGCTTGCTGCTAAGTAAAGAATAGATTATTTATTAAAATATTCTAATACCAAATTTGTTTTTGTGTTTCTGTAATTAAGAAGAAACTTTGGCCATTTTCATTATTGTTAATACATTTTCTAAAAAATAAAATAATAAATGAAAACTACTTCATTTGAAGCTTACATTTTTAAGTAGATGAAGTTTAGTAGAAGCTAGCTGAAAGTTTACCAAAATGCCAGAAATAAACAATACCATTTTGAAAGCGTATATTATTTTTTGTTATCTTATGAAAAGACACTTATCTGCAGTGCTATTCTGTTACAATCTCCCTCGGTGAACACCTAGGTGAAGTGAGCTGTCATTCGATTGTAGTGCTTTGTAAATCCCTAGCATCGGGACAGATGACAGCTCACTTCACGTAGGTGTTCACAGAGGGAGGGTGTAACAGAATAGACATACTGGTAGGTAAAAAGTTACTAATTTCAGTCTCAATCGGTCAAAAATATCAACAATTTACATACATTTTTGACTAGTTTTTGACATTGGTTGTCACCGAGTTGAGATTGTGACATGATTTTAAATGTTTTCAATTACGGAAATTGACCTTGTGACCTTTTAACCTTGTATCTATATCGTTGTCGCCAGATACAGTCTGACACTAAGACAGTACTAACTTCATTACTGTGACCTCATAAAATTAGTTTGCATGCCTATAATTAATTTACTGCTATCATAATAATCTGGGACCAATGAATTACTGAACAAGTTTTGGCTCGACATTTGGAACAAACGACAATTACGTCATGCCAGTAGAATAAGTGGCCAAGCAAGCGGAGTCGCGTAGTTTACGTTAAACGGAAAAGGACGCTAATATCTTAGGTTTTTATTATGGGACAAGCCCACCACACTATTTTCAAACCATTGGAACTTCTGAAAGCCAGAATCAACAGTGGCGACCACCAGAAAAGCGCCAAGACAATAAAGCTCGACGAGTCCCGGAGAAACATTACAACTGTCTTGGATCCCGCAACAAAATGAATCAGAAAAGAACAGCGGAGGAGTAAGAAATACATATTTTCCACTTCTCACCATATTAAGCAGGAGACAGAACAGAACAAGGCCAAATTGGCACAAAGGGACGTTTACAACTGGGAGAAGCACAGCTGCCAAGCACCACGAACTAGAACTACTATTAACATTACATATCGGGTCCTAAAAATTTGAGCTGTTACATTTGATTCCAATAATAGGTATGGCAAAAACGCTTGTACGCTCGGAAATCAGTTCTAGTTTCTACAAGGTCCGCATAATAAACAGCTCGTAGGCTGTACACTATTTAACATAATATTGTGTTATTTCTGCCAAAGAATACGCCCCCATAAGATATGATGTGCTGATTGTTCGAATTCACAGTCAGATGTAAAACATTGACACTGAGGCGAGGCAACAAACTTGAAAGAAAATTATTAATAACGTGATAATAACTACCCTACTATACTACATTACTACTACTATCATCATCTGCCTAGCCTTATCCCAACTATGTTGGGGTCGGTTTCCAGTCTAACTGGATGCAGCTGAATACCAGTGTTTTACATGGAGCGACTGCCTATCGGAACTCCTTATCAGATTTTCTAACTTCTGATTACCCATAACGACTGCCAAAGATCTACGAATGACAGACGGAACCAACGGGCTTACGTGCTTTCGGAGGCACGTAGGGATCAGAATCAGAATCAGAATCAGAATAATTTATTTGTATAACATAGGTAATTACATTAAATAGATCTTATAAATAGTAGGTACATAGTGCGCTATGTTTTGCCAAATGACATACAAATATGAACATAGTTTAAGAAAATTTTAAAATAGTTTAAGTATGAAATATTTTTCACAAGTATTTTACTTACACTACACAAGTACCCAGTTCACAAGTAGGTTATTAATTAAATTTGTCATTAAAAAATTCGTCTATAGTGTAATAACATTTTTTATGTAGCAGTTGGTGTAAGGCAGTTTTAAACTTTTGTTCTGGCATACATTTAATTACATCTGGTAATTTGTTATACACTTTGGGAGCAATACCCAATAAACTTTTCTTCAATAATGCAGTTTTACATTTCGGAGGAGGGATGAAATGGATGGTCACCCATTCACAGACCGACCGCAGCAAGCGTAGCTTAACCATGATCGATCGATCTATACGGCATTTACTCGGTCACAAGCTTATGTTTCAATAAGTACACTAATATCTAGGGGTGTGGTTATTCAGCGTTTGTAAAGCTCGACGACCTTTGTTGCCCATGTTTGAGTTGAGTATTCGCATAAGCACAGGTGACACAATGGTCGAAAAAGGTCGTCAAATCGTTAACCCAAGTTCGAGTATGTATTATTATCCAATTAAAGGATCCATCAGAATCTGCCAATTATGACATTTCGTCCCTAAGCTAATAAAAAAGTGACCTTTTAACCCGCAACCGAACGATGAAGTCAGCCGCTCAAATATCCGTCACAACTTTAATGAACAAAGGCCCACTCTAAATTTAGGTACTTACCTACAAAATTAATATAAAATTGATCGAGCCAGCTTGGGCTGATCGTGTCCCCTGCCCTTACTCTTTAAATACAAAACCCTTTCGACAATGATAAGGTTTAACAAAAGAAGACCTATGGTGCTTGGCTTATGTAATCACATAGTAAATGAGCCGGGTCCAGCAAAGATTAATGATGCGACTATCAACACTCTATTTAAGTGCCAGCTACTAGCCTATAAAGATGGCGGTTGAGACTTATTGTAAAGAACATTAAACTGATTTCCTAAGGGAACGGTTGAAAGATAACTGCTGATACAAAGTGTTTGCTCAAAGACGATTCAAATTGAATGATTTAATCTATTTCTGTCTCAGTAAAATGAGATTGAAATCTGTTTGTAATCCTATCAATTTTCAAGGTAAATATAATCCCTTATACATAATTCTTTTGAGTTTATTATCGATACCGAAATCGAATTGGAATATCACTGGTGTTAGCACGAAATCAAAAAGTTAGTTTATTTATTTATTTAGGTTAGCCCACAATTGTTTACACGTTACATTTTATTAAAAAATACACGAAATACATTTATAAGTGCAACAATTACTTACAGGCGTACACCACGTGCACAATTTAATTTAAGATTATACATTATTAAAATTGCAATCAAATATGAATTATGAAAATAGTGTAAATCAAAGCATCACAAACAAATCTAGCAATTTAACAAACAAATCAAGATTATCGTATTAGATAAAATTAATTAAAATATATCATGTTTTAATTAATTTATTGTAATATCTAATATTACAAAATATTAGATATTACAATAAATTAATCAAAAACCATTAACAAAAACAGGTAACAAAATAACAGATAATGTTGAATAAGTATAAAATATAGGTTAACAAATTGGCAATTCGTATTATGACTCAGGTGTGCTAATAGTTAGTAGGTACCTATTATAATTTGTTAAATTTGAATTTGTCCGAAATATGAATGGTATCAATTTATAATAATATATTATAGTCCAGAAAAAAACTTAGAAATTAAAGATTTACTTCCCCACTCCACCCTCTGCCTTATAACACCCGAAATAATGTGACATCAGTGTTAATTTCGGTTACACCATAATTTTAGAGGTTATTGTTTGGCATAATAATTACTTACTTACTTATAATTTACTTATATTGGGTACGAAATATAATGCAAGTTTTCTTAAAGAAAGGAAAAAATCAACGAATAGTCTTCATGCCATGGTAAATATTTTACTACTAGAATAGAGTGATTTTCCTATAGACGAACGTCTCTTTTGATTGATTATATGTATCTAAGTAATGTGAAATCAAGGCGGCTTCTCGGTGCCAGTCGTACAACTTTGCATGTCATGGAGTGTAAGAAGCCTAAGGGTTTGTTAAAATTTAAAGAGGGAAACCACCAGATAGACTTGTATTATGAAGCAAACGTCATAACTTTTCGAACTGACGCTAAATAACTGCGTAAATATAAAAACCGGACAAGTGCAAGTCGTACTCGCTCACCGAGGGTTCCGTACAAATTTGTATGTACATAATCCATGCTAATAATATAAATGAGGTTTTTTTATGTGCTCTTCTAGGGTTCAAGCTATTTTCATACTAATCTTTATCGAAATTGTTTTGAAGATTAGTATGAAAATAGCTTAAACCCTAGGAAAACACATAGGGTACTTTTTAATACCGATCTTATAATATTAATACCGGCACGATAACCGACATTCATACGGACCAAATCGGGGACAAAATCTCGTTATAAATAAAGATTTTTTTTATGATTTAATTACAAATGTATAGTTTTCAGACTTTTCCCTGTATTTGCGCGACGCCGATGTTGAGCGGGAGCGAAGGGCGCTGTCGGTTAGGGCCAATATGTTAGCTCGGAGGTTTATACGTTGTTCGAGGGAGGTAAAAATAACACTCTTTAGAGCTTATTGTACATCCTTTTACACGTGTAGCCTGTGGGCAAAGTATACTCGTGCGGCGTACAGCGCCCTTCGCGTCCAGTTCAATAACGCGTTTAGGGCAATGGTGGGGCTGCCCCGCTATTGGAGGCGCGCACTGATTGTTTTCACGCGACGATGCGTAAGCGGTCCGCGTCCCTTGTGCGCAGAGTGCGGGGCAGTGCCAATGTTGTCCTGGCGATGATCGCCAACAGACTGGATTGCCCGTACATCCGGCATTGGTGTAGAAGACATATTGTTGCTCGATAAGCGTTGGTCTGGTTGTTGCTTGTTTTCTGTGTTTTTTTGTTTTTTGTAATTTCTCTGTGATGTTTCTGTGAGCCCTGTTGCTTGAAAATAAACTTATTTTATTTTTATTTATTTATTTTATTTATTTACAGTATAAGACGATATTACTTGCTAAATTATATGGTTCTAGGTCAACGAAAAGTACCCTATAAACTTTGATTCCCTTGAGAGTGTCAAAATGTCCGTTTTTTGCGACGTAAACGCCCGTATCCTTTTTGACGTTAACTTAGAAGTTTGATTTCACAGCTTCAAGGGACCGTAGACTTAAGTATATGGCTTTAATTTCATCAACTCGATACCTACACGCGTTCCCGAGATAAAGGATCTTGACAGACAGACGGACAGACAGACGGACAACAAATTGATCTTATAAGGATTCCGTTTTTTCCTTTTGAGGTACGGAACCCTAAAATTAAGCAAAACTCTTATATCTACAAAATTACTTCCAGAGTGTTCAGTGTTTGGCAAAAACAAAAAAAAATGTACTCAAATTTATTTGAAAACAAGCTGTTTAGATGGCTAAATGGACATAATTTTTATGACTTCAAAGATTTCTTTAACTTGATGATATAATTCATGAACCCATTAATTTCAATTATTTAATTACTATTATTATATATACTCATAATTACCCTAATGATTTGTATAGCTAAACATCTATGCATTGTATTTAAACCGGATGGTAACATCATCATTCCATGTTTAAGGCAAATAAAGACATAACTTACCATTTACTAAAATGTTTTCGACCAGGTTTAATTTCGGTTACAACCTTTACAGTAGATACCTACTTAGGTCTTTCCGGATTCTAGATAGCTCCCACTTCGAATCAATCATAATATTTCGTAGAGCTACGAAAAGGCGTAGACAAATCTAATCATAACATTTTACCAGCTAAGTAGATAGTAAAATAAAAATGTATTCACAAGTAGGTAAAGATATTATTATAAGTGGATTTCTGAATGTTGAATCTGTATCCATGTAAATTTGTGATCGGGTGTGACTTCTGATTTGGAAGGCAAATTCTATTTTTTTTTTAATATAAATATTAATATTGTTTTCATCGATTCTAGAACAACAGCTGGAAAAGGCCAAATGTAGGCATGAATAAAACTTTTTGACCTTTATGACTCCGCTTCACGACCTATTTAACCTAAATGGAATTTAGAAGAGCCCAAGACCAAGTTATTTAAATATAAAAAGAGCCTTTCTTGAAATAATTTTAATTCGTGAGGGGTATACAGTTGATGGACTGTACATTGAGACCGGTGACAACTTTCTATCGACTATCATACCTGATTATTCGTCACCCAATAATAAAAACACTTTCCTTACTTTTAGTAACATACGAACCATCAAGTATAATTATTATGTGTCGTTAAAGCAAGTGGTACAATTTGTCCCATTAAACTCATTGCCAGTCGTTACGTACTGATGTGTCGCGTTAATTAACATAAAAAATCAGGTGAGTGTTGACGTACTCGTAGCTCCACGACCTACTTTTTTTTTGTTTTTCTAAAAACACGAGAGAAAAATATACCGTGTACATGAAAACATTAGGTGTATTCTATAATAATCTCCCTTGGTAAATTTAGGTGAAGTGAGCTCTCAATCCTTAACGCAAGTGGGGCGATCAGCACTTGATTTCAATGAACTGATGTACATTCAATAAAGGAGACAAGTATTCGGGGTAGTCGGATATAGTTGAAGTTTACTCAGAATCCGATTGATGTTTTTGAATGAAATAAAATAAAATTAATAGAGAATAAACAGTACGTTAATCAAATTAAATTTCATTCGAAAACATCCATCGGTTTCTAAGTAAACTTCTTCCAACGACCTACTGGGTTACTTATCTCTTTTAGTGACTACATATTTATAACTATTTATTCATTTAAAAGCCTTAAATAAAATCTGAATAAAATTGTTGATTGATTGATAATATAAATCTAATATGATCTACCTGAAAAACAATTTTGTCATTTTATTATGACGTGTTTAGTGTTATGGATTTTTATTTGAACAAAATTGTTGATTGATTGATAATAAAAATCTAATAATGATCTACCTAAAGGAAACAAGAATAATAACAAAGAAAAACTAAACAAAGTAACTAAAAAAAGTATTAAATAAAAAAATAAAGAAAGAAAGAAAAATGGTTTATTGAAACCTCGTACAGGTAAACCGAAACATAAGGGTTAAACAAATAATACAACATAAAAAAAAGACTTATAAAACCTGTACGAGACCAAAAAGGCTCAAAAGGCAAAAAGGCTATAATAACACAATAAGGAGTCAACGAATTCCTCTACATCGCCGTCATCTGGAAATGTACCCAAGAAACATAATGTCTGCATTGATAGCCGTCTTACCTACCAATGATATGAATAAATAAAATACATGAATAAATACACAAAAGTATTTAAAAACTTTTTGAAACTTTGAGCTAAATTACCACAATAACTTTTGTCCGCAACTGTACCCACATAATTCCACTTTCCAGCCACACATTACACAAAACTCATATCATAAAACTAATCATAATAGTACCGCGATTAAGTTATTATAGGACCCATTGTGTGCTGGTTATGACTGGCATTAAACACGCACTTCCAGGAATATATGAGAAACCTTTTAATAATATGTTAATGGTTACATTTCGGTACAGTAATGTAATAAATGGTGATATTCTTGACGGTTTTACCTGCCTTTAAAACATGTGCGTGGAGTACGTACCTACCTTTGATGTTTCTAATGTACCTATAGAAGATTGTTTTTCTATGTACTCTCATGACTAATTTTTGAAGTTATGTTCTATGTATATTGTACGTATGTGTGTATGATAAGTTATCGCATTATGTTAAGAAACTTGTAAAGGTAGATTTAAGGCTTTTAAATGAATAAATAGTTATAAATATGTAGTCACTAAAAGAGATAAGTAACCCAGTAGGTCGTTGGAAGAAGTTTACTTAGAAACCGATGGATGTTTTCGAATGAAATTTAATTTGATTAACGTACTGTTTATTCTCTATTAATTTTATTTTATTTCATTCGAAAACATCCATCGGTTTCTAAGTAAACTTCTTCCAACGACCTACTGGGTTACTTATCTCTTTTAGTGACTACATATTTATAACTATTTATTCATTTAAAAGCCTTAAATCTACCTTTACAAGTTTCTTAACATAATGCGATAACTTATCATACACACATACGTACAATATACATAGAACATAACTTCAAAAATTAGTCATGAGAGTACATAGAAAAACAATCTTCTATAGGTACATTAGAAACATCAAAGGTAGGTACGTACTCCACGCACATGTTTTAAAGGCAGGTAAAACCGTCAAGAATATCACCATTTATTACATTACTGTACCGAAATGTAACCATTAACATATTATTAAAAGGTTTCTCATATATTCCTGGAAGTGCGTGTTTAATGCCAGTCATAACCAGCACACAATGGGTCCTATAATAACTTAATCGCGGTACTATTATGATTAGTTTTATGATATGAGTTTTGTGTAATGTGTGGCTGGAAAGTGGAATTATGTGGGTACAGTTGCGGACAAAAGTTATTGTGGTAATTTAGCTCAAAGTTTCAAAAAGTTTTTAAATACTTTTGTGTATTTATTCATGTATTTTATTTATTCATATCATTGGTAGGTAAGACGGCTATCAATGCAGACATTATGTTTCTTGGGTACATTTCCAGATGACGGCGATGTAGAGGAATTCGTTGACTCCTTATTGTGTTATTATAGCCTTTTTGCCTTTTGAGCCTTTTTGGTCTCGTACAGGTTTTATAAGTCTTTTTTTTATGTTGTATTATTTGTTTAACCCTTATGTTTCGGTTTACCTGTACGAGGTTTCAATAAACCATTTTTCTTTCTTTCTTTATTTTTTTATTTAATACTTTTTTTAGTTACTTTGTTTAGTTTTTCTTTGTTATTATTCTTGTTTCCTTTAGGTAGATCATTATTAGATTTTTATTATCAATCAATCAACAATTTTGTTCAAATAAAAATCCATAACACTAAACACGTCATAATAAAATGACAAAATTGTTTTTCAGGTAGATCATATTAGATTTATATTATCAATCAATCAACAATTTTATTCAGATAAAGTCCATGAAAACTAAATAGGTACGTCATAATAAAATCACAAAATGGTTTTTTAAGAAAATAACGTACCTTCCTATTTCTTCTTTTTGACTCGGTCATAAATATTGTTATATTTAAGTCAACTCTACCGATTGTTTGAGTGACAACCGGGGTTACCCTGGCACGCTGTATAATATTTATGTCATCATCATCATCTTCCGGCCTTTGTTGGAGCAACCCGTTTCCTTCTTCCATCCCGTATTGTCAACCGTCATGTTAACACTGACTCTTTCATATATCATTCTTCTTCACACAATTCATCCATCTTTTCTTCGATATTCCTCTTCCTCTTCACCTAATATATAATATTTATATCCAGTACCTAAAACATATAAAACATCGTCCAAACTTTTTGTCCTTATAATAAACAGCGCTGAATTTTTTGCGACCGGATTTCCTAAAAAGCGCTGCGAATTTTTTCAAGATCTTTGAGGAACCGTGTCCTTGAGATTTCTTTAATAAACGAGTATAGACCTACGGATTTAATATAAGTACTGTGCGTAGAGGGTGAAATCATTCACTTCCCTTGATCTTAAAAATCTTTTGAGAACCCTTAGCGACCAACTTCAAATTATTTCTATATTTTTGGTTACCGAAATATACAGAGTGTACTGGGTTTACAAAAAAATGCAGTATAATATACAGGGTGGGCGACGATACGACAAAAAATTAAAGAATATTTTGAAACTATCAAATAAATCCTAAAAACGAAATTCAAAAAAAAAACTGATATTGAGCATATAAATGTAACCAAAATATAACACCATATGAAATATTGGTTTTCTAACTTGTGAGAAGAGCGGCAACTTATGGCATCATAATTTTATATTATAAATGCTCAATTTATTATAACAATTACACCAAATTATCAAATCCTGCTGTGATCCTTTTTTGTGTTATTGCCATTTGAGACTAACGGGGCATATAAATATACAGGGTGGGGCCCTGTATATTTATTTGCCCTGTTAGTCTCAAGTGCAATTAAATTCAATAGGTCATGATGGTTAATCTACGCTTGCCGCGGTCGGGCCGTGGATGGGTGACCATCCATTTCATATTAAGACCCCTCCGTGCCTCGGAATGCAACACCGTTGGTCGCGGCTGTCATTTGAAGATCTTTGACAGTTGTTATAGGTAGTCAGAAGCCAGAAAATCTAACAACCAGTCTTACCAAGGGATATTGTGTTACCCAGTACCTGGGTTGTGGAGGTCAGACAGGCAGTCGATCCATGCTTACATGGAACACCCACCCCCCCACCCCCCCCACCCCCCCCCCCCCACCCTCACCTGATGCAGTTGAATACCAGTGTCTTAACACTGGTATTCAACTGCATCAGGTGAGACTGGAAGCCGACCCCAATATAGTGGGGAAATGTCTAGGCAGATGATGAGTCTCAAGTCAGGCAACAGTTGGTCCTGCCCCTGATCTCTTCTCGGTAGTGTTGAATTGCCAATCCTATTGGACTGTGGGAGTGAAGTAATGGAATTGCACCTGTGTGCACACACACTTGGGCATTAGATATCGCCTGCGAACTTGGGTAGTAACAAAATATGCAGTATAATTATATAGATACTAGCTGACCCGGGAAACGTTGTTTTGCCATGTAAATTAAAAAATATAAAATAACCGCTGGGCGAGAGCCTCCACGCAATGGGTGCGTAAAGATCGGCACCGCCGAGGACGGCCCAGAAAGAGATGGCGAGACGACCTAGACGCGTACCACGAGGGCTGGTTCAAGGTGGCGCTGGATAAAAGCTCCTGAAAGGACTTGGGGGAGGCCCTTGCCTAGCAGTGGGACAGCAAAGGCTAAATATAAAAAAAAAAATTGCTGCCGACCCATTCTCAGTCGTACCAAAATATGCACAAAAAACTTCATGAAAATCGGTCAAGCCGTTTCGGAGAAGATCAATAACAAACACACTCATGACACGAGATTTTTATATATTATATAGTCTCGAAAATGTAGGCACAAATACGTCCTTGGCTTGCCAACTTAAAAGCCACAAAATGTTTTAATCGATATTTAAAAATGTATTTTAATGTAAACAAAATGGAACATAAAAATTTTGAATGTTTTTAACCTGCGCCTTATCTATGGTTAAGACGGACCTGGTACAAAGTATTACAAGTTTAGAAATCCATAGATACATAGTGTTCACAAAAATATTGAAACAGTAGACGACCACTACCTATATTTTAACAAACAATGAATTTGTGTGAGACAGAGTACAAAAATATCTAGGTATATTAGTACCTACCCGCTTATTACAATAAGTAGTTTAAATTTAGAAACCAGTTCCATTTTGTCTTGACTGTAGAGCGTAGATTGTCCTATAGAGATGTTTCCAAGCATTCTTATTTGTTCCTATGCATGTGAGCGGGTCGGAAATGGCACAGTCTATAAATCATACAGTCGTCCGACGAAGACGTCTAGACAGGGCAATCGTGCGGGGCGTGAGGGACGAGACGGGGGAAGGGCGCTCCCGAACTGCATACGCTACCGTGTTAGTAGTTCGGGAGAAAACTTTCAGGGCTATCATGTGTCAGTTTCTTTTTGTTTTAATTAATGTAAAATAATTTTATTAAAATCGTGCTTAAGACGTGTGTTGTGAAAGATTGCAAGTCGTCATCTTACATTAATAAAGAACTGCAATTTCATCAATTTCCGCGCACGGATGCCTGAGCCCTTGCCGCCAACTTGGCGGCGCGACGTGTAGCCGACATTTATTTATTGTGCGCCAACCAAGATGGCGCCGACGAAAATTTGCAATTTTTCGTCATGGGTATCATTTCCATGTTTCTCGAGGTCGCTTAACACGATTATGGGGTCGAAATTAAAATCCAAGATGGCGTCGACGAAAATTTGCAATATTTTCGTCATGGGTGTCATTTTTATGGTTTTCGAGGTCGCTAAAAACGATTATGGGGTGGAAATTAGAATCCAAGATGGCGTCGACGAAAATTTGCAAAATTTACGTCATGGGTGTCATTTTCATGGTTTTCGAGGTCGCTAAATACGACTATGGGGTCGAAATTAAAATCCAAGATGGCGTCGACGAAAATTTGCAATATTTGCGTCATGGGTGTCATTTTTATTTATTTATTTATTTATTTATTTATTTAACAAGTACATTATAAGCTTACAGCGAAAAACCAAAACGCTTAAATGCTAGAATTAATCACATGTTTAGTAATAATGAATACACATAAATTAGTTATGTCACAAGAAATAAAATTAGTTACAACCAAACAGTCACAATTGTCAAACAGATTAAATTTAATTATTAAGTATTAGTAATAATAAATTAATGTCATAGGAATTAAATTGGTCACAAAATTAATTTAAATAGTTACAAGAATTGTCAAAAAGAATAGAATTAAATTAAAATTAACCATTAGACGGTATCATACACAAATAAAAATCAATCATTTGTTGAGAAACATCAGCACACCCTTCTTAAAAATGTTCAAGGTGTCAACAAATATGTCGGCATCAGGACTGCTGTCAAGATAGTGGTTAATTAAAGCAATCGCTCTTGCTGTTGGACTGTTGTTGGCCTGACGTTTGTGCCATGTCGGGGGGCATGCGAGAAGCTGATGTTGCCGCCGTCCTATGCCACGCATATATTGCTGCGGAACAAACAGATGGATATGCTCTCGCACCGACGGATTATCAATCTTATTGCCCAATAACAGATAGTAATGCAGAATATGCATTAGTTTACGCCTCAGCTTTTTTTTATGGTTTTCGAGGTCGCTAAAAACGATTATGGGGTGGAAATTAGAATCCAAGATGGCGCCGAGGAAAATTTGCAAATTTTTCGTCATGGGTATCAATTTAATGGTTCTCGAGGTCGCTTAAAACGATTACGGGGTCGAAATTAGAATCCAAGATGGCGCCGAGGAAAATTTGCAAATTTTTCGTCATGGGTATCATTTTCAAGGTGCATTAGTTTACGCCTCAGCTTTTTTTTATGGTTTTCGAGGTCGCTAAAAACGATTATGGGGTGGAAATTAGAATCCAAGATGGCGCCGAGGAAAATTTGCAAATTTTTCGTCATGGGTATCAATTTAATGGTTCTCAAGGTCGCTTGAAACGATTATGGGGTCGAAATTAGTATCAAAGATGATCCAAGATTTAAAACCGTTTTTTTACTCAATTTTTATTTACAAGTTTTTAGTTTTGTTCCTTTTTAAATCTGTCAAAGCATATATATTACAGCATTTTGTTGCTCAAGCCCTTTCATTTGATATCTATATTGAAGGGGTTGTGAAAAGAAAAATGGGATTTAAATCTTGGATTTACAATGAAACCGAATGTATTAAATTATATTGTCATGAGAACTAAAGGTGCGTACCAAATTTCAGATCAATCCGTAAACAGGAAGGAGGTCAAATTTCAATTGCTAGATTTGACCCAAATAAACAAGTCCAGCTAAATAAAACCGTTTAATGAGTACATTCTTACCTATAATTTTTTTTAAAGTTAAACGCTTGATGAAAATTTCATTCGCCCAACGATTTTATTTTTGTAGCTAGGACCTACCAAATTATTTTTTAGCTTTAAGTACTACATTGTCTGTCATTTTAATCTTTATTTTCAGTAAAACCGTTTAACTTAAAAATTCTTTGCTAATTTTTTATTTTAAGTTTTTAATTTTGTTAAGTATATTTGTTATAGCATAGATACCCATATTAAAGGGTTGTGAAAAGAAAAATGAACCGGCCATTTTGTTGATGGCCATATTAGCTTTTCATAACGAACTCTATTTTAGTAACCAAGCCCTTTCATTTGATACATAAATTGAGGAAGTAGTGATAAAATATGTAATCCGCCATTTAGTAGTGGCGGCCATCTTGGATTTACAATGATAACGAATTTGTTAAATTATACTAATACTAAAGGTGCATAACAAATTTCAAATAAATCCGTCAACAGGAAGGGGGTCAAATTTCAATTACTTGATTTGATCCAAACAAATAAATAAACAAATAGGGCAAGCTAAATAAAACTGTTTAAAAAACTATATTTTTGATAATGGTTGGTGTTAATAATAATGTTGATCTAAAATAAATTACGGCAGTAAGTAGTTCAGCATGTACGGCAGAGATGGCGTTGTTTACAATTACTCCCGTGAGAATTTTGTGTGACGCTGTGCGCGCGCATGCGCGAATCGTAAAATTTCACTCTCATCATTTTTTCATAACGCGCCTAAAGAAGTATAACTTCAAAAATATTGTTTACTTGAGACAACCCTAGCTGTTGCGACAATGTCTACACGTTGTCGGCATTTACAAGAAGATCAAAGGCGTCGTCCTACTGTATGTTTTTATACTGTGGAAATGGGTTCCATATTTAAAATACAACGTTCCTAAAAGGTTGTATTAATTCCATAAAATGTTTAAGCGGGTGAAGCGAATTTAGCAAATTCCACACAATTTGGTTGTTGCAAAATATAGGAAAAATAAACTGCGCGGAAGATGATGAGATAGATGCAGCTTATCTTAAATAGGTAGGTTTCACAGTACCTTGTAATTCCTTCTGGATCAGCCTTCATTTATTCTCGCTTTCACAATTTCACCAATTTGTCCAAAACGATTAGGGCGGGGCGACACGAATGACAACGTGGTCTTGCACTCTTTGTTTCCGCCAGAAAGTATATAGCGACCATTATTGACGACACGGTTGGCGCAGTGGCTAAGCGATCGACTGCTGCGCAGCGTGTTGCGGGTTCGATTCCCGCCCAGGGTAAATATTTGTTTGATGAGCACTTGTGTTTGCCTTGTGTCTGGGTGTTGTTTATCTATATATGCATGTATTTAAAATGTATTTGTGTATGTATATCAGCTGTCTGACACCCATAGTACAGGGTCTCCCTAGTTTGGGGTCAGATGGCCGTGTGTGAAATGTCCCCACATTATTATTATATTATATTATATTAACAAAAAACAGCGTTGTACAACAAAATACGAAAATATAAACAACCAATAAAACTAAGAAAACATGTTAAACTAAATAAGCGGTAAAAGTCTTTATAACAAGTAAGCCAACCTATAATAATTTGGTAATACCTGCTTCAAATCAACAGGTTGTTTAGGGGAAAAAACATTTTTTCCCTATTCCCGAAAACAATTGAAACAAACTTCTTTATTCAGAAAAAAACTTGTAATATTTTTCCCTATAAGTAATTCAATTTACAAAACCAAATAAGGAACTTCGTAATTTCATTTCAGAAGTCTGGCTGGAACATTAAAATGGAGAATAATTGGGTTACTTAAACCACCGCCGAATGGTTTTACGCCTCATTGAATAATTCTGTGAAAATGTGAAGAAATTAACCTTAGCACCTTCCGCATTGGCTGCATGGGCAAATTATTACAAAATAATTATTACTTTTTCATGTCATTAATGCCAACAAGCTTGATGCAGGGCAAAGGCCTTTTCTTCTTCTTCAGAGAAGGCAAGAACATTAATCACCGCGCTTGCGAGAATTGGCGAATTTAGACAAATATTAATTATTAGTCCAGGTTTCCTCACGATGTTTTCTTTCACCGATGTCAGTGATATCCAAGATAAACTTAGAAAGAATATATGAAATGGAAAGAGTCACATTTTTACTTGCTCGTGCCTCGTTTCGAACCTACAACCTCGTGTATTAGAGGCGGGCACCTTAACAACTGAACCATCGTTACATTCACTACATTTCGTGCTACTACTAGTGTATTACGGAAACCGATTACTTTTCCGAATTGTTTTTGTCTGAATTTCATTTTGCCGAAAACTATTGACCGACGTCTTTTTTGCTATATGCCTTATTTGACATATTTTTATATCATCGAAGTATCATGTGTCATAAGTATTATTTTACCGAACTATATTTCGCCCATTTACAAAATAACTTTTTGCTATTGGCCGAAGCCTCTTTTTAACCTTTTTCATTTGTCAAATGATTTATTTGCCGTATTTTCACCACGCCGAAACAACATTTTACTTAATATATAGCTGGTTACTTGGTAGCATTTTCAATATTAAATTTAAATAGTGTCATAAAAGGTCATAAAAGGCAATATGTTACAAAACTTAGTGACAGAAACGAATCGCTGCAAAACCGACTTCACGCAGTCTGGTCTGCCCTACCCCTAGAGTGTAATTTAGCCCGCATAGGCGCGGAGGGGCGGGGCGGCCCGCAAACTGAGGAGCAGATGGTTTTAAGACCCGCCGCCGCGGCTGAGGCTGGCCGGCTAGCCGGCCAGGAAGGTGGTGAGCGTTAAAACCATCTGCGACGATAAGCCCAGACCCTGCAGCGCCGGAGCCGTGACAGAAACAATGCTTGCTGCATGCTTGTTTGCATGTTGCATGCTTGTTTGCACGCTGAATGCTTGTTTGCATGCTGCATGCTTGTTTGCATGCTGCATGCTTGTTTGCATGCTGCATGCCTGCTTGCATGCTGCATGTTTGCTTGCACACTGCATGCCTGCTTGCATGCTGCATGCTTGAAGCAAGAGTCCTTGTTTACATGCTTCTTACTGGGAACACTTAAAACCACTTTTGTTCATAATCAACTATTTTATTAAGTGCCGTTACCTTTAAATAATAATTAATTAAAAGAAATAGTAAGAAACTAATCTGAAATTAGTTCCTGTTGCCTTAATCTATAACGTATATACGTTTTGAAAGCTCTTTCAAATATTTAATTTCATTCAAATTGTCAGTAATTTCCAAAAGGTTTTTGATTTTTTGTTTCTTGAACGACGTTTTTTTTTCATTTTTTTTTTTCTGGTTGAGTATCGCTTATCATTTATTTAATATCAGACATATTTACTTTACTTCTAGGCGTTTGGTGAAATGAAAATATGGTAAATAAAACAGTGGTATAATGAACGTTTGAACAAATGTCATTTCGGCTATGTGTAACTTCGGTAAAAAGTTTTTCGACCAAATGAAACGTCGGAGCAACGAAAAAAATCGAATTGATAATAATAGATCAACTGATACAGTGGCAGACGTGACTTCGATGAAGTAAAAAAATACGAAACGAGAATAGTTGAAAAGTTTTAGGTGAAATGAAATTAGGTTAAATATTTTTCGAACTTGATAGGTCACCGTGTATTACTGTATCATCTTACAAATGACTCATATGTACAAATGACTTACCCGACATCGCGCTTCATACTGATACAATAGAGGCTAGTCATATTTTGATCAATATGTAATTAATCTCGATGTAATTTTGTAATTGTAATAAGAGCACTAATATCTAGGATTGTGGTTAGTCAGTTTTCAGAATTGTTCAGTAGTCTATTTTGAATTATGTTTAATTTTGAAATAACTTATTTCACTTTGGCAAAACTGTCGTCTGCAAAGTTTTATTGTAAAACCACAGTATTCAATGTATTTAATATCTCAGCTACAATATTCCAATGAAAATTAACTTCAAAGAAACTCGCCAATGAGACCACCATTCTTGACTTAATAAAATAAAACCTGAATTGCTCTTCATGACATTTATGATTATTACTTTCAGTTGTTAATTTTCCACACAAATTGGTATTCTACCTAATGACTTAAATTCCTTTGATCCTAATTTAGTGTAATGGACCTCGCAGGGAAGTGTTTTCAGCAGCGATTAATTTTAATGCTGCAATAAATTATTACCACGCGGAGCATTTTTCAATAAAGAATTACTTTTTCGTTTCTATTTCACTTAGTTTGTAAGCAGAATTTTCGGTTATTAATCATGACAAAAACATAATATAATCTTGTCTGTGGGAATTTGCAAAAAGAAACAGCTAGGTACCTAAGCTTCATAAAATAACCGCTCATAGTATTAGATTTTGACGTGATAACATTTCATCATCATCAATATAGATGGATGAACACCGGCTGCACGCACGAACCTGAGCGTGCAAGCGAGAGCGCGGATCAAGCGATAGAGAGGCACCATCGGCCCAAGCAATAAGCTCCGCCCACCTCGACGGAAACCATTATTTGCTTATGTTATATATGTTAGCCATTATGTTTCTTTATGACATTATCACGTAAAACGATCGTCCGTAAACCGACTTTACAGACAACCAATTTTTTTTTTGAATAGTTTGTAAAAACATTGCCCTACACTAGGAAATTTTCCTGTCTGTGCGATCACAAACATACATACACAAGCAGAGCTTTAAAAAGGAACAAATAAATACACCTACCATGTTGTCGCTTTAAATATCTACCCAATATCATGTAATTGATATAAACTAGACGATACTTTACATTCATTCAGTCAGTTAATAACTGCGACACAGTTATAAGACTAATGCAGTATTAACGGACACAAGAAATTGTAATCTATGTTTGTTCCAATAAAAATATTAATATAAAAAAATTAAATCGCTCGTCAGTCAATGAGAACGCTTAGAATGTCATGACTTCATGAGTAATGTATATACCATTGTTACTCCTGCCCTATCATATGTATATTTCAAGGAAACAACATTTACCAAGTTCAAGTGTAAAGTTTCTTAGCCGTTCTAACTTGACGATACCTATGTATTAGATTGTTTTACTAGCTTTTAGTATAGGAGCCCTAAATATGTTACTATAAGAAAATAGTCACATCATTAAATATATTTCACCTCAGTCTGCATCATCATTTAAGATCAGATAATTTGCTACTACAGGCAAGATTGGAATGTACAAAAATAACATTTATAGGTATTACCTAGGTAATATTAATACTGAAACTTAATAGAATAAACATATTTGAAGGCACTTTGACTTCAATCAGTTTTAAGCATTCAGATTCATAATTCTATCAAATTATATAAAACCAGTATTCATAATGATGTCTAATTAAATTTACTAAAAAGCAGTGGGGTTATAATTCTGACAAATTAAATTAAATAAAGGTAGTCGCATTCATAATTCTATCAAATTAAATTAATTATAAAACAGTCGCATTCATAATGATGTCCAATAAAATTAAATAAAAAGTAATCGCATACGGTCAAATTCAATACAAAACAGTTAAATAAGACTCGTAATTGCCTGCCGATTGCCAAATAAAGTTGGTCCCACTTTCATTGGTCGTACCGTGAGTAATCATTTGTCAAAAGTCCACTTTTCCTTCTTGCAGCCCAGTCCATTACAGAGTCTCGACCACCCGTCTAAACGTTAATACCTTTTCCAGAATTAAATTGTTCCATAGGTATTCTTTATTTACTGTCTCGCAACACCACCTTATTTATACACTTGGTAACAAGAAACATTTTCATGCCGGACCCCAAATAAATTGTACCATGGAGTTAATTAAAAGACAAACCCGTAAATTACATTACTCTAGAACAATTATTTGCCCTTTATTGTTTGGTTACAGTATTGCGGACACGTGTAGCATTTTGTTTAGTAGTTCTCTTTTTTTCGTGTACTTCTGTGTGTGCGGTTAGTTCTTCAAAACTACTTTGATGTAGTGTTTACTACTACTTAAAGAATTTATTCCAGAAGTTACATGTGAATAATACAGAGAGATGTCGTCTATTTATGATACAAGTCTCTTTCTTTCTACAAATGCTATCGGCTATGAAATTCGTGAACGGGCGCTGTCAGTTGAGATTGATCATCTCTTGACTGTCCTAGCTTATATCTTTATTGTTTTATAATGCTCTTTTCTTACATTGTTTTAACATCTAGAAGCAACAGAAATTATATTACTAGAATTTTGTAAAAACTTGATTAGAAAGAATTAGAAAGATTAAAATGGAATTTCTTGCTCGTTCTTCTCTATATAGATCTACCTTCGTTTTAGAAAGAGCCACTAGCTTCAACTTTCTGACTAACTGATTGACTCCTTGACAATTCAAAACTGCCTGTAAATGGATTAATTGAAATAAATGCTTTGACTTTGAATCTTAGACTCAATCTATCAAAAAGGGCTCTATTTACCTACATTTTTGACATTGCTTGGCGCTAAAATTAATTATAGCGACTAGATTTTCAACTTTTTTAAATACCAGAATTAACCTTCAGATAAAGGTATGAAAATCTCAATATTTTTTACATATAGCCACATCAGTAGATCCTGCCCATATAAAGCAGGGGCGGCTTGCTAATAATGTAAATTTGGAAAACTCATTTACGAAATCGATAGGTGCTTCATCTAAACAGGGGTGGGTCCCTAAAGTGGATTATAATAACAGGCTGTACGTTATCAACTTAATTGTTTTCGGACTAATTATTACGTCATAATTTAATGGCCTTCTGTGGTATCATTATCAATCACTTAGTATTATTAACGGAGATGGGAACGATGTTAATGTTGTTAAGCGGAAAATTTCACACAGATTAAAAAAGCAATTTCTCTGGATACAACTGGCTGAAAATGTTCGATGAAAATCTATAATAGTGACAATTTTATACAGAAATACTTATATTGTTTAGACATTACAAGAATCGTGCAAATTTTAGGCTGTCAGCCAATTTGAGACTAACAGTCAGCGCAAAGAGAGCAGCAGAATTCTCGAGAAGTTTTAATTAGGGTTCCGTAGCCAATTGGCAAAAAACGGAACCCTTATGGATTCGTCAAGTCTGTCTGTCTGTCTGTCCGTCCGTATGTCACAGCCACTTTTTTCCGAAACTATAAGAACTATACTGTTGAAACTTGGTAAGTAGATGTATTTTGTGAACCGCATTAAGATTTTCAAACAAAAATAGAAAAAAAAAACAATACGTTTGGGGGTTCCCCATACTTAGAACTGAAATCCAAAATTTTTTGTTTCGTTAAACCCATACGTGTGGGTTATCTATAGATAGGTCTTCAAAAATGATATTGAGGTTTCTAATATCATTTTTTTAACCCCCCTGTAACTTCTAAAATAAGAGAATGATAAAACTAAAAAAATATATGATGTAAATTACCATGTAAACTTCCATCGAAAATTGGTTTGAACGAGATCTAGTAAGTTATTTTTTTTAATACGTCATAAATCGTAAACCGCAATTTACCTTACTTGCTGCTACGGAACCCTTCATGGGCGAGTCCGACTCGCACTTGGCCGCTTTTTTTTAAATAATTTTGACAATTCGTTATTTGCCTAGCCTTTTCCCAACTTCGTTGGGGTCGGCTTCCAGTCTAACCAGATGCAGATAAATACCAGTGTTTTACGTAGAGCGACTGTCTGCCTATCTGACCTCCACAACTAAGTAACTGGTTAACACAATGCCCCTTGGTAAGACTGGTTGTCAGACTTTCTGGCTTTTGACTACCCATGACGACTGCCAAAGATCTACTAATGACAGCCGGGACTAACGGCTTTACGTTCTTTTCGAGGCACGGAGAGAACTCGATATGAAATGGATCCGAAATGGACCGACCGCAGCAAGCGTAGCTTAACCTTGAACAATCGATCTGTAAGGCTATTATTTAGCCAGAACTCCTCAAAAAATAATAATTTAAAAAATGAGATGACTTCATTCCGCGACTTATGTTAAAAATTAGCGCTATTTATGCTGGCATAGATACCTACTTATTATTTACCCGCCCATCACTATCTTTCTTAACAATCTGAAATAAACCAGAGCTAATCGACTGCCACACGATCCCTTATAATTATAATTTACAAGCCAAAGCATCTGTTACTTGTGTATTGATTAACACGCTGACCGCCCAGGCAGTGCAGTGGCCGTGAAACATTGACTGGGCACCTTCGTGCCCGTGTTGGTATGATGAAATTATAAAAATAGCAGACTTGGCCCCCAGGTTTCCTCACAATGTTTTACGATGTTTCACTAATATTTTTATCACGTAAGAAACACCCAGTTAACTCAGCTGTGTTTATTCAGTACAGTTTATAAACTCGAGGCATTCTCAACCTCAATAGACCCGGAATGCTGGCAATGTAACGTCAAAATATCTTGGATCAAAATGCCTCAATGCGCCGTCAATGTTGTTACTAGTTAGTCAAATCTCTTATGATCAGTATTTAGGCTCATATTGAACTGGAGTTTGTCTCTTCGATAATTTTGTTTGCTTGATATCTTCAGACATTGTGTTTAGAAAGAAACAGATTCATTTATTGGGTCTTGCCCTTGCCCGTGCTAACCCGCGTCGCTGAACCTGTAGCTTTAAATTCGTTCCTAAATAATCGAAATCCAATCAATCCTGTCTCTTTGCTGCCTTTCCCCAGCGACACCCTAAGCCGAGGTCACATAGGGTGCCCTAAGCATACGGTCACGAAGTTTATAAGTATTTTTCCCTGGCTGTAGGCCTTCAATTCACGTTAAGGCACCACAGGAAACTCCGGTTAAGTAGCCGGTAATCTCCTAGCTTCACCTGCGAGATGCCATTTACAGAAAAATAAAAAAAGTGCATAACCCTCACGCATTAAAACTATACAAAGGGTAATTAATGCAGCATGTACAGTCACGAGCATAAATAAATATACAGATTGCAAAATTCAAAATCAATTTTCTCGTGTAGTAATTATTTCAACTTATAGATAAAACTTATTTTATTGTAGTTTGGGATCAAAAATAGCCTTTTTTAATACGTCATAAATCGTAAACCGCAATTTACCTTACTTGCTGCTACGGAACCCTTCATGGGCGAGTCCGACTCGCACTTGGCCGCTTTTTTTTAAATAATTTTGACAATTCGTTATTTGCCTAGCCTTTTCCCAACTTCGTTGGGGTCGGCTTCCAGTCTAACCAGATGCAGATAAATACCAGTGTTTTACGTAGAGCGACTGTCTGCCTATCTGACCTCCACAACTAAGTAACTGGTTAACACAATGCCCCTTGGTAAGACTGGTTGTCAGACTTTCTGGCTTTTGACTACCCATGACGACTGCCAAAGATCTACTAATGACAGCCGGGACTAACGGCTTTACGTTCTTTTCGAGGCACGGAGAGAACTCGATATGAAATGGATCCGAAATGGACCGACCGCAGCAAGCGTAGCTTAACCTTGAACAATCGATCTGTAAGGCTATTATTTAGCCAGAACTCCTCAAAAAATAATAATTTAAAAAATGAGATGACTTCATTCCGCGACTTATGTTAAAAATTAGCGCTATTTATGCTGGCATAGATACCTACTTATTATTTACCCGCCCATCACTATCTTTCTTAACAATCTGAAATAAACCAGAGCTAATCGACTGCCACACGATCCCTTATAATTATAATTTACAAGCCAAAGCATCTGTTACTTGTGTATTGATTAACACGCTGACCGCCCAGGCAGTGCAGTGGCCGTGAAACATTGACTGGGCACCTTCCACGTGGAATTCAACCTTATCCTGAAAACAATAAGGGTGTGAATCGATGGAAGATTGAACAAGTTATGCAGTCGAATGAGAAATGCAAAGGTCACAATCCTCTTGGAAAATTGCTGGCTGATATTAAAGGGGACGTTGACAAATAGGGGTATTAATGTTCATGTAAGATGAGTCATATAGTTCAGCATTCACACAGTAAAATATATGCGCATATTTCACATAATGTGACGGGGTATAATTGTGAAAAATTTGTTACTCGTTATCGTTGGTGCTGTCCGGGGAATATCGCTGTATAGGGGAAAAGTAAGTAATGGAATATTATTTTCTGGGCAGTGATAACAAAATCTAGATACTTAAGTACTGTTAGTTTACTTTCAGGGGTCAAACGGGGTCGTTTCTAGATCATTTATCTAACTTTGGTTATTGGTTTACCTACACATCACTTCTATTGCTGTCTTTCGATTTAAGTTTACTAATAGGTATACTAGCTTTTACTACGTACGATTTCGTCAGCATGGAAGTCAAGTTTACCACAAAACAAACCCTACAAACTCTGCAATAGTCTAGCCTTGTATCGGTAAAAGAATTTTTGTAATCGGACGAGGACTTCCAGAGATTACCACTTACAAACAAACCAACAATTTTACCTCTTTATAGAAAAAACGAACAAACTTTACCTTCTATAGATATTATAAAGACATTGAAGCATTCGAAGATCTTTGACAGTTGTTATGGGTAGTCAGAAACCAGAAAATCTGACAACAAAGTCAAACAATCTTACCAAAGGGTATCGTACTACCCCGTACGGAGTATTAAAGGTCAAATAATAATAATAATATGTGGGGATAATTTACACACGGCCATCTGACCCCAAACTAGGGAGACCCTGTACTATGGGTGTCAGACAGCTGATATACATACACAAATACATTTTAAATACATACATATATAGATAAACAACACCCACACACAAATCAAACACAAGTGCTCATCACACAAATATTTACCCTGGGCGGGAATCGAAACCGCAACACACTGCGCAGCAGTCGATCGCTCAACCACTGCGCCAACCGTGTCATCTAATTATTTTAATAATAAATTATAACCTATAGCAGTTAGAGAAAACGTAGTATCCTATTAGCAAAATAATTTTGTAGAATCAAAATAGTAGTTGGGTTAATAGTCTGAACAAACACAAACTCAACTTTAATTTATAATATATTATCATTTAGGCTTCATATGGTACTTCGACTGCTTAATTCATCCAGTCATTACAGCGACTCTTGATCGAAAGGGTTTAATCTCCAGCCAGCATGCAGCAGTATCATTAAATCTAATTAACCCATATGAAAACTCTTCTAATCAGTCAGGAGTGTTTATTTATTGGTTTAAACGAAAACCTGCAACAGAGTGCAATATCAAAAGAGGTGATAACCACAATTTCTTCTTAACTTGTAATGATAATAATAGCAGACTATTAGCGTTCTAGTGTAGGGCAAAAAAAGCCTTTTTCACATACTGAGAAAACACGAGCATTGATCACCTCAAACTCAAGGCGGATCGGCGATTCCAGACTTATATTTACTACTTGACATGGGCCTCAAGTCTGCTATTACAATAGTGTCAGAATGGTCTATCATTGATTTCATAATTCTTGATTTTGACAAGTTTGGTAATCTGCTAATATAATGGCGTCATTATGACTTTTCAATGGTCAACCACTGACACGCCATTGAAAGAAATGATACAAAATGGCAATCTCGTACAAAATTACAACTGAATGACTGACTTAGACGGTAATCTGCTAAAATTTTGACAGTTCCTTTGATCAGTGACCTACCATTAGAACGTCTTTGTGCAGTCAGTCATTGCTTTTAATTCGACCGACCAATGACCGACCATAATGAATTTAGCAGATTACGAACTTTTAGCAAAATGACAATGGGATCGTGTTGGTATGATGAAATTATAAAAATAGCAGACTTGGCCCCCAGGTTTCCTCACAATGTTTTACGATGTTTCACTAATATTTTTATCACGTAAGAAACACCCAGTTAACTCAGCTGTGTTTATTCAGTACAGTTTATAAACTCGAGGCATTTTCAACCTCAATAGACCCGGAATGCTGGCAATGTAACGTCAAAATATCTTGGATCAAAATGCCTCAATGCGCCGTCAATGTTGTTACTAGTTAGTCAAATCTCTTATGATCAGTATTTAGGCTCATATTGAACTGGAGTTTGTCTCTTCGATAATTTTGTTTGCTTGATATCTTCAGACATTGTGTTTAGAAAGAAACAGATTCATTTATTGGGTCTTGCCCTTGCCCGTGCTAACCCGCGTCGCTGAACCTGTAGCTTTAAATTCGTTCCTAAATAATCGAAATCCAATCAATCCTGTCTCTTTGCTGCCTTTCCCCAGCGACACCCTAAGCCGAGGTCACATAGGGTGCCCTAAGCATACGGTCACGAAGTTTATAAGTATTTTTCCCTGGCTGTAGGCCTTCAATTCACGTTAAGGCACCACAGGAAACTCCGGTTAAGTAGCCGGTAATCTCCTAGCTTCACCTGCGAGATGCCATTTACAGAAAAATAAAAAAAGTGCATAACCCTCACGCATTAAAACTATACAAAGGGTAATTAATGCAGCATGTACAGTCACGAGCATAAATAAATATACAGATTGCAAAATTCAAAATCAATTTTCTCGTGTAGTAATTATTTCAACTTATAGATAAAACTTATTTTATTGTAGTTTGGGATCAAAAATAGCCTATTCGTAACCCCATAACATTTCGATCAATAGTTTAGGCGAAAATCAGTTTAGAATGAGACTAAACTGTTTACATGTTTTTGTTCGTGACTGTTCCAGTTAGAGAGGTATAGGTACCGGTGTAAGTACAGGCATAATAAGACATCTTAGTTTTGTTTCTGGGATGGTAATGCATATGTTAGGCTTCTGGTATTCTGGTATTACAGATGTCTATAGTCGGAGCTGACCATAAGTAGGCCATGATATAAAGGATCATGGTAGGATTTGTACAAAAAAATAAAGGTGTTATTTCTTTAAAAAAAAAATCGTTGCCCCACACCAGTAATTACTCCTGTATCGTGAGTGCGTTTACAAACATATAAACTCACATACACAAACAGCCAGACCCGGAACAACTATCTGTAGCCCATACAAATATGTGTTCCATGCGGGAATCGAACCCGCGACACGAAGCGCAGCAGTCGATCACTCAACCACTGCGCCAACCGTGTCGTCGTGTTTAGAGAAGTTAAAATTCTCACTCTTATACTCTTGGGTACCTAAAGAATATCTTCAGGTATTTAAAATATTTTTAAACCCCGCAAAAACAAGTGAATAATTTAACGAAAAGCTCATTATTTCAGAACGAAACGGCGAATGACACTAACTGTGATAGTTAGTATCACACTTAGTGTCGCCGCCGTTTCGCAGTTCTTACACTGAAATTGCTTCGTTTTATGGGAAATAATGTCACAAAAAATGAGTATTTTTTTCCATACACTTGTCACGATACTTGTGTGCCTATTTGATAGATCCGTTAACGTCAAATATCACTTCTTTTTTTTATAAACACAAAATGGGCATCGAGATGTAACGAAAAAGTGTTATTTTCATTTCCAAATATTTTAATTATGCGAGGGTTTAAAAATATGATAAGTTTATCAATCTACTCCTAGTAATGTATTCTTCACATTGGAAAATATTTTAAACCCTCTAAATTATTTTTTCATACAAATGAATGTATGGATCTCGCCATAATTCTTTTCCTAATAAAAAAAAGAAGTTAAATGTAGTCGCTATCTCATCAAAGATGTACTAAAATTAAAACTATTATTATTATTTCATAATAAGTAGATACTATTTAACTTTATGAAGGACTAGCACTTTACCCGCGACTTCGTCCGCGTGAATTTTCTCAAGGATCTCCATGTTTTCAATGACTTTCTTCTTCTTCCTTCAGCCTTTGTTACTCAGGGATAATGTGGCATTGTAATGGTGAAATAATTTTAGAAATCGGACCAGTAGGAAGGGAGGAAACCTGGACTTATTTATCTGAAGTAGGTAAAATCGCTATTCCGCCTTGAGAAAGCATAGTGATTTATGCTCGTGCATTCTCAGTATGAGAAGAGGTCTTTGCCCTACATTAGAATAATTATTATTGCATAGCATTATTATTATAGGCTGGTATTATTATTTTTATTATGTACTATTGTTTTTTTTTGGCATTTGTGAGATAGGCTGAGATAAGATTGCTTTTGTTCATAAAAGTTATATGGTAGAATTGCCTCCCTGCGGCCCTATAGCCTTATACCATTCAAGGGCATATATGTCGCATCCGGTCAATAGTACGAACATGTAACGAATCGCAAGCCCGCCATTAGCGACAACACGTGATCTACCACCACCCTTTTGGCGCGCTTCTACAGAGTCGTGATGTTTTCAGCCCACAGCGAGCAGGACATTCAGAATTCAGTGTCTGATCGCATCGGAGCTAAGACGTCCCAGAACTGTACTAGATTTGTTGTGTTTAAATGTTACTATGTCTATTTTAATTTGAGCCTGTGTTTATTTTTTAGTTTATTGAGTTTTTGTTACATTGTGGTTTTAATAAACTCTGTGTACCCCTATACTCAGTGTGTTTGCATTGCAGGAAACTCAACTTCTGCCCACACGATGACCGAATCTAACGTACAAAATCCTGAAGATCCGACACAATAACCAGATTTATTTGAAAAAAAATTACTTCCAAAAAATATAAACCTTTATCAAATCAACAGCTATTGTGTTTACCAACATTACAATATTGACTGAATTCTATTTAAAGAAAGGTCCAGCAAATATTTTTTTGGATTACTAATCTTTGCATAAGAAGCTTCTAGTTTTATTTAGTTTACATCAGTTTTGTGTTATTACTTTATTTAAACTTCATTCACAAAGGTGGACTTAATGCCTTAAGCATTCTCTACCAGTTCCCCAAGGGTAGTGAAGAGGTAACATGGCAGGTACACAGGTAAAGGCTATATTTCAATATCAAATTAAAAAAAGACAACCGCCTTCAAAAACATAAACGTGAAAATTAACTTTAGCACAGAACACACATGACTTTAGTTTCGGAAGCCGCTGGCAATTATACAAAACAATAAACGGAACAAAGCAATTATTTTTCACTTTTACGTTTTTGAAGGCGGTTGTCTTTTTGGTAAAAAAGCTTATTATTTTCCACTTTTTAGTAGGTACCGCCTTATCCAAATCCATTAAGACACTATTTATTAAAAAAAGAATTTTCAAAATCACTTTACATACGCCAGAAAAATCGAGTAACAAATATACAAAAAAAGCAACATACAGACGAATTGAGAACCTCCTTCTTTTTGAAGTCAGTTGAAAATTAGAGATCCTTGAGAAAATTTACGCGGACGAAGTCGCGGGCAAACTTCTACTATATATAAAAAAAAATAGTTTAAAAACTAAAACCCGACTACAACAAAAAGTGATCTAAAAAGTACGAAACAAGAAAATATTTCACACAGAAATCAAGACATAGGTACAAAATGGTCAAGGTAAGCCATGGTTGCATGCCTGTATCCCATATGAGTGCGATGAACATGAATTATAATTGCATGCAACCACGGCTTACCTTGACTATTTTGTACCTATGTCTTGATTTCTGTGTGAAATATTTTCTTGTTTCGTACTTTTTAGATCACTTTTTGTTGTAGTCGGGTTTTAGTTTTTAAACTATTTTTTTTTATTTAAACCATTTTGGAGTCACAGCTAAGCATTATATATTTAATAGGTACTAGTGAACCCCTTTCTAATGATACTAAACACGGTATGCGTATCTTAATTTATTTGGTAATCTTTTCTTTTTTTAAATAATTTGTGACAAAACACAACTAAATATTATATATTTGAATGGTACTAGTGAACCCCTTTAAAATGATACCAAACACGGTATGCTTGTCTTTATTTTTTTTTAAAATCTTGGTTTTGTTGTCCGCCAGAGGGCGCCACATTGGATTCGGTGACACGTCATATAGCCTATAACCAGCGGACGATCAAGACGCTTCTAACGATACCTCATTTGTTCAGTTCTGATAAGTAGTTTAGGAGCTATGCGCGTACAGATGAACATACATACATACATACATACATACATACATACATACATACATACATAGCCTGTCAAACTCATAACCCTCCTTTGGCTTTGCCGTAGTCGGGTAAAAAAAATAAACGACCGCTTACGTTTAATTCTCAAGTGTCGGATATTGTTCGGGAGACGAGGATTCGAGCAAACTTTGGTACAGCCCGGATATTGAAACTGGGGTTGCATGTTGTTATACTTCAGAACGGCTTGCGACAAGTGGGCGACAAGTTAATAAAATACTTTAAAAATAGAACGTAATATAAGGCAGTACACACTGTTCAAAATAATGTGTCTTAAATAGGTGAGAATGTTTAGTGTTGGTTAACAAAACTTGTGTTTTACTTTTTTATTTTAGTCGTTTATTTAATACAATATTTCCTTATAATTTACGGATGGGTAACGGATCTGTTACTGAAAAATATGCAATCTTGTATTCTTGACGTCTACAAGAACTTATAATACTTGTTATTTCTATATATATCTGTCGTATCCGGTCAATAGTATGAACGTGAAACGCAAAGACAATAAATAGTCTATGGTGAAACAGCGTGCCATTATTGAGAACACGTGATCAACCACCACCTTTTTGGCGCGCTTCTACAGAGTCGTGATGTTTTCAGCCGACAGCGAGGAAGACATTCAGAATCCAGTGTCTGATCACAACGGAGCTAATACGTCCCGAAACTGTACTTACGATTCGTTGTTGAAGTGAAGTGCCTATGTCTATGTCTAAGTGAACCTATGTCTATGTTAATTATAGTGTATGAGTTTATTTTAAATTAATTGTGGTAAATTGTGGGTTTAATAAACGCCGTGTACTGTATCCTATACCCAGTGTGTTTTTATTGCACGAAACCCATATTCTGCCCACATGATGACTGAATCTAACGGACTAAATCCTGACTGATCCGACATATCTATGTCATGATTATGCATATTTTGTGGTTTATTACAAATAAAATGTTGTTAAGAGTTTAAGTGTTTGTAATAATATTATAAGTGTGTACCTACGTAACTAAGTAACTTCGCAGTTGCTGAATGTCAGTAATTACTTAGGTACTATTTTTCAACAACAATAGGTATTGTAATTGAAATAGCTGCTGTCGATTAAAAACAAACATTATTTTTTCATTTTCAAAATTAACTTGGAAATAAAACTTGTACTTTTAAGACAGTTTGAAAAACGAACTTCCAAACAAACGCGGTTTAATTAAGAGCGTTGTAGAAACTTCGAAATTCGAATCTCAACTAATCAAAAGTTCCGGCAGCGCGTCACTATCGAAAATGGGAATGTATAGTTTCGCTGCACGCCACTGCATTGCTCTTCGAATCACGTGGTCGAAGTACGTGAAGTATATATGAAAGTGATCGTGGGCTTTATTCGCGAACCATTCTATATAAGTCCCGATATTGGTTTCGACTTTCAATATTGCAGTTTTTAAGTTTGACAGAACCGTACCGGCTGTATGGAATCTGTCGCTGCGCAGAATTTCGAAACAGTAAAAAAGAAGTTTAGCGGGATTGGCTTGATGGCGAAATGTTGGTTGGATTTCAAGAATATTATTCCACTCAAATTTTGATTAGGTACTTATGCAAAAATATTGGATTGTTAAAAAAAAATACTGAAGGGAAGCTGTCAGTTGATAATATTTTGAGTAGTTCTTAGTCTGTTAATATGTAGGTAAATCAACTTAATTCCCCCATCCCCATTCCATCACCGGACGAGCAGGGATACGGCGAAGCGTCACCGCTATACGGTTGAAGTTCCACGGTCTCGAACCAAGCGCTTTACTTCCACATTTATTGTGCTAACTGCCAGACTGTGGAATTCACTGCCCGCCTCTCTATTCCCCGATACATATCGATACCAGAAATTTCAATTGTCGTAAAGGACATTTTGACGAAAATGAGTTATATACATATTTGGAATCAGCGTCGCGAGCTCTATCGATTGGTATATTTAAAATAATTATATCTTAAAAAAAGCCCTTTACGACCTGGGTTTTGAACAGTTCTAACCTGTTTTTTTTTTACCATTTGAGATGTATCGTAAAAATAATTTTCAATAGGGAGCGTAAAGGCATGATTTTTATTATTTATGAGGTCGTAATCGCATTTTTGCATTAAACTTTTTATACGACATTATATACAATATTATTATTATAAATGAACTGGTCGTAGATGTTATTTGATAATTCGAAACCCTTACGACCTAATCTATGCTTTGGTTTTGTCTTACGTAATTAAGGCGTAAAGGTCGTTTGTTTTTTTATTGTCCTTTACGACCCTAATTTTAAAGAAAGTAATTTATAGTTTTTGTCTCGTTCATGATGCCGATGGCGCAAAGAAATGTGCGACAGGTTACGACCCGTTACGATAAGTTGCGCAGAGGCATGATGCCAATGGTAACAGGGGTTTTTTTTTTTTGCTTTGTGCGGCTGTGATATCACTGCGACCAGAATTGGTCTATTGTGATCGCCGCTTGTGTTGGTTAGAGATCGCCGCCAAACCCTGCAGGATCTGCTTTGGGGCGATCTCCATTAGTTCATCCGGGCTTAACAGGTATTTGCCCAGATGATTGTTGCGCTTGTGCATTACTGCTCCGCATTCCCCCAGAAGGTGAAGTGGCGTTTCATCAGCCTCATTACAGCGTCTGCAGGTTTGCGTAGCACTTAACCCCAGGTGGAACATGTGCTTGTTTAAGCAGCAATGTCCTGTAGTGGCTCTAGCTACAATGCGCCAGTTGTTCCTACTGAGTGCTAGGGCTTGGTTACTAAGCCTACTGTCATAGGCTTTGATGAGTGCTTTCGAGTGTAACATGCCCAGAGACTTCTTCCATAACTTTCTGGAAGGTTTGAGGCATGCTTTAGTCAGGGTGCTCTGAGCTAGGCTTTTCGGTATACCACAGAAGGGCTCCGGACTCGGTTGCGTGATATGCGCCCCCGCCCTTGCAAGCTCATCGGAACGTTAATTGCCAATAATGCCTGCCTGCCCAGGCACCCATCTTTATACTACTTACCTAGAGAGCTCTACCAGTTTCGATAAACTGGTAGAGGAATGCATGGCTAAACTTAACTAGACTATATTCGAGTCCAGCGCTAGTAGAGCAGCTTAGCTATCTGAATTAATGTGTATGGTTAGGTTGACGTATTGCCTTTGCAGATTTTTGCCGCACATTCTAGGATTATCCAGGACATGCCTCAGGGTGATGTTGTCTTTGTGTCTGAACCTGAAATAAAGAAGATCACTCAGACTACTCCTATTGACGAGATACTGACTGCTGACGTTATCCAAGGCTTGCCTCCAGGTGATGTTGTCTTTGTGCCCGAACCTGAAATAAAGGAGATAACTCAGACTACTCCTATTGGCGAGATACTTACCGCTGATGTTATCCAGGACATGCCTCTGGTTGAAGTTGTCTTTGTGTCTGAACCTGAAATAAAGAAGATCACTCAGACTACTCCTATTGACGAGATACTGACTGCTGACGTTAACCAAGGCTTGTCGCCAGGTGATGTTATCTTTGCGCCCGAACCTGAAATAAAGGAGATCACTCAGACTACTTCTATTGACGAGATACTTACTGCTAACGTTATTCAAGGCTTGCCTCCAGGTGATGTTGTCTTTGTGCCCGAACCTGAAATAAAGGAGATTACTCAGACTACTCCTATTGACGAGATACTTACCGCTGATGTTATACAGGACATGCCTCTGGTTGATGTAGTCTTTGCGTCTGAACCTAAAATAAGTGAGATCACTCAGACTACTCCTATTGACAAGGTACTTACCACTGACGTTACCCAGGACATGCCTCCGGGTGACGTTGTCTAGCGCCTGAATCTGAAATAAAGAAGAACACTCAGACTTCTCCTACTGAGGTTATACATGAACCACGAGTGCATCATTCCTATGACATTTCTTGTACTGAAATAGTAACAGACAACGTTGACCAATCTACATTATTTCAAGAACCTCAAGTATACACTTCTTTGAAAACAGTGGTCTTTCAGCACGAACCTAAGGATATAGAAGAGAATAAGGGTTATCCTTCGCTAATCAATATGTTTGATACATCTCTTGATTTAACAAATGACACCAGTGATCATGATATGAATTTAGGGTCTAAAAAGGCCACATTATCCTAAACCGAGTAAGAAACGTTATAAGATTTTAAAATCCTACGTTGATTATCTTTCTGATAATGAAGACTTTTCAGCGGGTAGTTCCGATCTTTGGAGCACGAATGAGTCCGAGAGTTCCATTAATAGCGAGAATAAAAAGAAAAAGTATACTAAAAAGAAACAAAAAATGATAGATAACAACGAGGGAGGCCTTTGCCCAGCAGTGGGACACAACGGGCTACTAAAAAAAAAAAAAAACAACGAAAAGAAAGCCAATACCATAGAAAACTTAATTAAAGACAAAACCAAACAGGAAAACCAAAATAAGCTTAGGAAACAACAAAAAAATGCTCTTCCTGAAACCGACGAGGAAGACGATGTTGATACAATTGACATTTTAAAATGTTTCCAATGCTAAAATAACCGGATGGATTTTTAAACAAAAAGGTTTTTTTCAGTACTATGTTTAGTGGTTATTTTAGCATTGGATAAACATTGTTTTATCAAATTAATTTTATTACTATAAAATACCACTGTTTAAAAAAAAAATGTTAAAGTTTTTAAAATTCCTAATAATTTTAAAATACTGAAGTTACTTGCCTTATAATTAATACTTTAGAATGTCAATTATTTAAGTTTTGGATTCTAGTGGGCAAAATTTGTTATTATTTTGGTTATTTTACTTTTCTTATTAAGTTACAATATTTAATAATTAATTATTTAAAAAAAAACTAGTTAGTAGATTTGTTTATTAACTGATTATTCTGAAAAGTTTGTTGTTTTTCAGCATCGCAATAATTATTTATTTTCTAAATAAAAAAAATAGCATTAGATTTTGTTTTAAATTTTGAGTTCCTATTAGAATAACATTTTTAACACTTTTTACCAAATATTTTGATTAATAAATATAAAATAGTAAAAACGACCTTTTATTTCACATAGTTTTACTACCTATTGTAGGTATTCGTTAACTAGATCTTTAGATTTTTTGTTCCTTTACCCCCTCAGTCTCTGACCTAATTGACTTGTACTAACTATTGATGTTCAAGATTAGTCCTTTGCTACACATCTGACTTCATCATAACCAATATTTCGTGGCTGTAAAGTACTTCAGTTCAATTTTTGTGGGCTGTAAAGGACTCTCCTTTTCGTCAATATTTAAATTTGGTTTATTTTGTTAATTAATATGGATAGATCACAAAAAAATAGTTGTGGTTTCTGAAGACATCAAGAATATAGTACTACGTTTGAAAAAGATATTAGACAAAAACAATTTTATTTTTTGTTTTTTTGCTCTACTAAAAACTCGTGTTTTGTCCTTTACGACAATTGAAATTTCCGGTATCGATATAATCTGGGTATCTTCAAGGCACGAGTGAACCGGTTTATTCTAGGCAAGCGTGCTCCACCTTAGGCCGTATCATCACTTAAGATCAGGTGAGTTGCGGTCAAACGCAAGCCTATAACAATATAAAAAAAAAAAACACAGATTCCGATGGATAGGTACCTCAATTATTTTACAAGTCGAAAACTTATCATTTTTTTTTCGACATGCTGTTTGATGAAATACAGGATTTCATCAAAACAGCAAAATTCGAAATGCTCTAAGTCAAAACACGTCCATCAGCACTAATAACCCGTTGCTGCTTTACATTTTATGATATTACCATTTATATGCACTGACGTAGATACGAGCGACCATTAATATGCGAGGGGCAAAACCATGTTGCAGATTACGGGTTAAATTCATTGGGACGAAAATCGATTGTGTGGTAATATAATCGGCGCATACAGTGACCAAAGCAGAATATCTGATTAGGTATTGAAAATGATTACATGGGAGTTGGACTTGTATCGAATATCTTAAGATGAAATATGCGAAAGTGACTTTGTTTGTCTCTTTGTTATGATTTTAAGGCAAAACTATTGAGCCGATTTTGATGAAATTTGCTACAGACTGAACATAAACAAGAAAGACAATAAGTACGCGCGCGCGTAATAGACATTTACACGTACAAAGTCACGGGTAAAAGATGTAGTTTAATAAAAACACATTTGAATTTGTAATTAAGAAATCAGTAATGTGATATTATAATAATTTAATTTTCGTATTAATGCAATTTAATTGTAATTTTAAATTTGTAAATTTAGTATGTCTTTGTTAAATAGGCCACAGATAGGTAGGTATAAATGTAGGTACATTTCTAGGCTGAATAGCCCACTAAAACAGAGCTACTTATTCAGACGCCAACACTATGATTCTGACTGAATTATTAGTAGGCACGCCTCCCAAACGCAGCTCAGCGTTAAAATGATTCACTCCATCCAGTAAATGCTCATGCATTATTCACTGGCTGGCGTTTTGTCTTTGGTACTACCGAAGTACCGAGCCTTAACTCTGCTTCTTCGAATTAGGGATGTTACAAGTTTTTTTCTTCCCATTCTTAAGATACTTTTTCTTTTGTTATGATAATACTTCAGAATTTCTCTAAAAGAGGCAAAATTTAAAATTAGTCTTTTGTTATAGCATTTCCTTAACAAATCTTGTTGATGTCGGGTTTTAGAAGCTGGAAGTTTCTTTGTGTTTTTGTTGAAATTACCGTCTTGATTGAGTTCATAAAGGTTTGTAGTGAGCGTATGGACTGTATTACTTTATTGAAAAATTTTCGACATTTTCAAGTGCGTTACATCCCTAGGTATACCAAATGTACACAGCTTAATTATGCTTTTAAACGAAACATCTATTGACTTTCACAATTATTGCTGTGTACCTATTAATTTTATGAAAATTTCACGTCAGTTTTGTCCGATAAACGTCCATCTGCGGTGTTAATGTATTACAATTTATATTTCGCTGGTAAACGAGTGAATCATTAACGATGTTGTTCCACTGAATTGTAACAACACTTAGTTTCATTTATTTAATTTTCAAAGTGTATTTAAAAAACATACCAGCTGAATATTGTCAAACGCCCTTTCTCATAAAGAGAAGACACGGGCGAATTGATTATCGACTTGAGCAATATGGCGGATTGACGATTTCAGACTTATATTTTTAGGTCCAGGTTTCCTCATGATGTTTTTCCTTCACCGATGTCAATGATATCCAAGATAAACTTAGGATAAAAGAAACTAAGTTGCACCATACATTATAGATAGAAGAAAGATGTACCTCTCTTCTATCTATATGTATAAAATGTTTTGTCTTGAATGACTGACAACGGACAGCCTAACCCACTGATCGTAGAGACCTGAAACTTGGAGAGTGTGTTCTTTGTATGACGTAGACATCCGATAAGAAAGGATTTTCCGAAATTCTACCCCTAAGTGGATGAAAAACGGGGGCAAAGTTTGTATGGGACAGCGTGATTACATGTTAGAATTGGGTAGTATTTAAACGCAAATCAAAAAATATCCTTTATCTTTGCAATAAGATTCCGAATTCCCATCAAAATTACTGATTGCACAGCAAAATATTCAACTTAAAATATCACTAAACACACTACAATTTATTTTCGCAGCGTACAGCGATTTTTCCTAAAGCAAAAGCTTTTTCATCAATGCACAGCTAATAATCTTAATGCACATTATACATGTTAACTCTTTTTCTTTTAAATATAGCTTCTATTTTTATATTATTTACATCAGTTTTTTAAATAAAACAGCATTTTATTAGTCACAGTCGTCTTATTATTTATTAATTACCACTTATTGAGATCAGCAAAAAATATATAAAATTAGATACAAAATTGTAATTTATTGAATTATTAAAGCGGGTCTTGCAAAGCAAGACGACGAAACCAACGTGAGAGAAACATGCACAAGCATTGTTTCTGTCACGGCTCCGGCGCTGCGGGGTCTGGGCGGCCCCACGCGAGGTTTTCGTCGCAGATGGTTTTAACGCTCACCACCGCAGCTTCGGCTGGCTGGCCGGCTCCGCCGGCCAGTCTCAGCCGCGGCGGCGAGCCTTCAAACCGCCTGCTCCTCAGCTCGCGGGCCGCCCCACCCCTCCGCGCCTACGCGTTCTTAAATTACACTCTAGGCGTAGGGCAGACAAGACTACGTGAAGTCGGTTTTGCAGCGATTCGTTTCTAATTTTTCAGTTAATTTGTTCTGCTTTTAGAAATAATGCAATGTGACAGGATTTTTTTGTTATAATAATCATTAAATTTGCCGAGCATGGCTTCTTGAAAATTAAGACAAATATGATGAACAGGTTTTGTTGTACTTACTGGTTAATATGCGACTGGGATAGTTATTTTGCTATGAAATATGGAAAATTTGCTGTGCAGTCAGTATTTATGCTACGTATGTAGTATTTTTTGTACAAAAATAAATTTAACTGTAATGCAGAGGAAAAAAGTAATGTCATATTGATGTATAATTTCGTATTATCTGCAGTTTGAGTTTTGTTAAACATTTAGTTTATTTGTAGTGAAGTAAGTTATTTGATGTAAAAAAGAATATAAATGATGAGTATGTATTGATAGGCGATTATTTATTTGATATGCAATTTATAATATCCCGTTAGAATTTATAATTGCTATTGAGTACTTAAGTAGTAATTGTTTACGACTTCCACGCGAACGAAGTCGCGGGCATAAGCTAGTCTACCTATATAGGGTGACTGGTAATTAGTGTACGATACTTAAACACGTGATTGTGTTCATGATAACAAACAACTTTCCCGAAGAAAAAATTTTTTTTTGTACTGTTTCAGTTTTATCACAATAACACAACAGCCGTATGGAATTCAAGCGCGCGCACGCCTGTGACATAAAGTGAACCAGTACAAAAAAAAAATTTCTTCGGGAAAGTGGTTTGTTATAATGAACACAATCACGTGTTTAAGTATCGTACACTAATTACCAGTCACAGTATATAAATAAAAAATAATGTTTGTCCTCTATGCGTTTTGAACCATAGATCCGATTAGTAAAGATGCGTTGGAGAAAAGAAAACCATTTACGGTCGCGGATTCAGTGGCGGCATGGGCAGCAGCCAGTAATTAATAAAAAAGTAACATTAGTACTTGCACGGTATCGAAACCACAACGATATTTTTTTTTCTTGCTATGCAAGAGAAAGAATGGGCACCGTTACCTGGTTTATTGGCAATTTCAAATCTTAATAATATTAGTAGCTGTATATTTACTTTAGTCTCAGTAAGTTGTGATAATATTCTACATATAGTAATATAATATTTTATTATGGCAGACAATGACTTTCCAATGGTGCAAGTAATTTAAACTGAATAAAATATTTTAGAAGATACTTTCATGTATTAATATCTATGTATTAACCGTGCTGCATACCCCAATAACCACAAAAAAAACGTAAACTTTAGATACATTTTCTTAAAGAAGAATATACCTACTAATAAAAATTATACCATTGCATTATTAGTTTATTCTTTTTTTTTTGTCTCTAAAAAATGTCGTCTTTAATTTTGAGCTTAAACTTGTTACTTTAATTCCGACGTCCTTCATCTGAGAATCTAAATTTTTCTCTAAAACAAAACCCTTTTTTTATGTCAGTAGACTTATGTCTTTAGCATAGGTACGTCATCTCTCTCACTCACACAATATGCCCGGTTTATGAGTTTTTCATTGCTATTCATTCGACAAAGTTAACTATTTGAGTGATTTTCTTCCTTAACTGAGTGCTCGGAAACGCAATATCGAACCAATAGTGCTATCGAACAGATATAGTCCAGTTAAATCACCTCAGAAACTAGGCATTAGACATCTAACTCTTTCACACAATTATGCATCATGCATGCATCTTCAAACGTTCCATCGATACTATAATATTAGAAAGGGATACAATTTGTATGTATGTAGGGGTAATCTTCGAAACTACTCATGCAATCTCTTAAATTATTACACCTGCAGGAAGCTACTTCATCCCTGAGTGCTATAGGCTATATTGCATAATCAAAAAATTTGGGATCCTTGAGAAAATTCACGCGAACGAAGTCGCGGGCAAAGTGCTACATCGTAGCTTCTTAATAACATTAACCACCAACAAACATGCCTACCAATTTACCTACACACACAAAATTAACATTCTTTAACAATACAAACAAATTAAGGTCTAATTATAAATTGGCCTACAGTTTAAATTCAAATATCTTGACCAAGTCCCCCGTGCCCTAACTGAATTACCGCCACACAGCAGCGATGGCGCCGCCATGAATTATTCAACATAAATGTATGTTTTGTACCCTCGCGTCTAAAAGTATCTAGGTACATAGGAATAAATAACGTTGCTCTCAAATACTTTTTAGGTAGAGCAGGTGTGGTTTGTCGGGTACAAAGCATCGATCAGACTTCCGGAGGACGCTCAAATTAATTCATTAACTAGAAAAGAACTCATAATTAATATTATAAGTTAACTTTCTAAATATTACGAAGTACCTACACAGCAACAAAATATAATATTTTTTTGTCATCATCATCATCAGCATCCGAAAGACGTCCACTGTTGAACATAGGCCTCCCCCATAGAAAGCGAACACGAGCGGCAACCTGCCGCTGGCATCCACCGGTTACCCGCGACCTTGACGATGTCGTCGGTACATCTACTGCAAGGTCTACCAACGCTGCGTCTTTCGGATCGTGGTCGCCACTCGAGAACCTTTCTTCCCCATTGGGAAAAGGCTAGGCAGATATTGTTAAAATAAATGATTTGATTAAATTTGATTGAAAACAGATCATCGCTACATAAAAATAATACCATAAAACTCACAATGAACAGGGAAAACAAAGTGGCCGTCACCTTGAAGGGGGTAGAAGATTGTAGCAGCCATAATGGCAGTTCAACAAGGTTAGTCTATTTTAGTCCGCGTAATGCGCGACCCTGACCACAGCCAACTATTACGTGATTTAATAGTTTTAAAGCATGATGCAAAACTATTGATGCCTATATGCTTCTTTCTAAACATTTTAATGGTTTGTAATGTAGTTTGTATTTTTTTTGGTGCGATGCTTCTGACCAGACAATGGCGCATTTACTCCAGTGCATAAAATGCTTTACTTTGGACGACATGAAAAAGGCCACTTAAAGTAGTCTAAAAAGGATTGACTACCTCGAATTAAGCATTTTTTGGTAGTAAAAATTCCATATTAATATAGGTACCAAATCATTTTGTCTGCCTAGCCTTTTTGAATCTATGTTGTGTTCAGTTTCCAGTCTAACCGGATGCAGCTGAATACCAGTGTTTTACATGGAGCGACCCATCCTAGTACCCCTTGGTAAGACTGGTTGTCAGACTTTCTGGCTTCTGACTACTCATAACGACTGTCAAAGATCTACAAATGACAGCTGGCACCAACGGCTTCACGTGCTTTCTGAGACATGGCGGGGTGATATGGTTGGTCACCCATCCAAAGATAGACCGCGGTAAGCGTAGTTTAGCGTTCAAGTATGATGACTGGATTTATATGATGCTTTACAGGATATTGTAAAAAATCATTATTCATGATTGCCAGACACTTTCCGTGGGTCATCCTCATCACTGTATATAGCCAGTGTTTAAAGGTTTCTTATTGGTATGTTATTGACAATAACAAGTGAGTGCGCACTGCGATATTTTGTCGCACAATTATTATAATTATCGCAGAAATGTGACATAGAAATTGATATGAAAATATGCACGAAGTGGATAAAAATCGCAACAAACATGTACTCCTGTTTTTTTTAATTGTTCAGTGCGCGTTGTTTCGAAGGAATACCCGCCACGTCGTAGCAGTTGTAAAGATATCACCGCTACGCCGTAGCCACATGCTACGGCGTAGAGGATTGCACACAATAACTTCGATTTAGCGCAACTCAAAATCTAAACAATTGCTAGAACGGCGTAGCAGCATTGACACACACTAGTACAATACAATGGTATGTTTGTGTGCATCAGAAAAAAAAATACGCACGAAATAAGCACGAAACATTGAAATTGATCGGCAAACGCCAGCGCGCGAGGTTTTACAGTGCTTTTTAAAATAACCGTCTAAAATAAATTAGTTCGTACAAGGGACAAAAAAAATAGTGGATATTGAGCATAACCTTTATTTTCATAAAATAAATATATCAGTTATGTTTTTATTCAAATACTGGTGAAAAAAATGGTTGAAGTGAACAGATTTTGTACTTTTTTCGTAATTTTGGCTTTGTTATGTACTTTGAGACTATAACCCTGTTGGAAAAACGCATAAAACATAATCTTCTGGCATACTGTAATGGTTGTATTCGTCCTGAAAGTTAACTCTGACGTTGTCTTCGCTTTAAAAAACCATAATTAAAAATTATACTTTTACTCTGTAGTTCCCTAAAGCAAGACTTAATCTTTCTAAAACTGTAATTGTCTTTAAATAATCTGCTCACATAATTACGATATTGCTCTGGGCAAAACGCGAAAACATGAAGTTTTCGTGATAAATCGAATACACACGCTATATAACTCACTAGTTTCTGCCCGCGACTTCGTCCGCGTGAATGTCGGTTATAGTGGAATAACGGATGCAGACGAAGTCGCTGATTAAAAAGTAGCCTATGTCCTTCCCTGTGGTTCATGCTATATTCATATCAAATTTCATCAAAATCGGTTCAGCCATTTCGTCGTGAAAGCGTAACAGACAGAGTTACTTTCACATTTATAATATTATAGTGTAGTATGGATTAGCAACGTGGTTAGTGATGTTCCTAGTTCCTCTATCAATTACTATAACTTGTGTTTTTTTACTGTGACTTATTAATTAAAATCCTGCATGCATTGGTCAGTACTTTCGACAGACGTGGCTGAAAGTTATTACCTACTTCTTGTTAATAACAGCATAATGTCGCAGATAGATTTAACATAATGTTACACAGAAAATATCCTTTTTCTATGCAATAAGATTCCGAATTCCCATCAAAATTACTGATTGCACAGCAAAATATTCAACTCAAAATATCACTAAACACACTACAATTTGTCTCCGCAGCGTACAGCGATTTTTCCTAAAGCAAAAACTTTTTCATCAATGTACAGCTAATAATCTTAATGCCCATTATACATGTTAACTCTTTTTCTTTTAAATATAGCTTCTATATTTATATTATTTACAGCAGTTTTTCTAAATAAAACAGCATTTTATTAGTCACAGTCGTCTTATTATTTATTAATTACCACTTATTGAGATCAGCAAAAAATATATAAAATTAGATACAAAATTGTAATTTATTGAATTATTAAAGCGGGTCTTGCAAAGCAAAACGACGAAACCAACGTGACAGAAACATGCACAAGCATTGTTTCTGTCACGGCTCCGGCGCTGCGGGGTCTGGGCTGCTTATCGTCGCAGATGGTTTTAACGCTCACGCGGCTGCCGAAGCTGCGGTGCTTCGGCAGCCGCGGCGGCGAGCCTTCAAACCGCCTGCTCCTCAGCTCGCGGGCCGCCCCACCCCTCCGCGCGTTCTTAAATTACGCTCTAGGCGTAGGGCAGACAAGACTACGTGAAGTCGATTTTGCAGCGATTCGTTTCTAATTTTTCAGTTAATTTGTTCTGCTTTTAGAAATAATTCAATGTGACAGGATTTTTTTGTTATAATAATCATTAAATTTGCCGAGCATGGCTTTTTGAAAATTAAGACAAATATGATGAACAGGTTTTGTTGTACTTACTGGTTAATATGCGACTGGGATAGTTATTTTGCTATGAAATATGGAAAATTTGCTGTGCAGTCAGTATTTATGCTATGTATGTAGTATTTTTGTACAAAAATAAATTTAACTGTACTGCATTATGAGGAAAAAAGTAATGTCATATTGATGTATAATTTCGAATTATCTGCATTTTGCGTTTTGTTAAACATTTAGTTTATTTGTAGTGAAGTAAGTTATTTGATGTAAAAAAGAATATAAATGATGAGTATGTATTGATAGGCGATTATTTATTTGATATGCAATTTATAATATCCCGTTAGAATTTATAATTGCTATTGAGTACTTAAGTAGTAATTGTTTACGACTTCCACGCGAACGAAGTCGCGGGCATAAGCTAGTCTACCTATATAAATAAAAATTAATGTTTGTCCTCTATGCGTTTTGAACCATAGATCCGATTAGTAAAGATGCGTTGGAGAAAAGAAAACCATTTACGGTCGCGGATTCAGTGGCGGCGTGGGCAGCAGCTAGTAATTTCTAATATATAAAATTCTCTTGTCACAGTTTTCGTTCCCGTACTGCTCCGAAACGGCTTGACCGATTCTGATGAAATTTTTTGTGCATATTGGGTAGGTCTGAGAATAGGCCAACATCTATTTTTCATCCCCTTTTTTCACCCCTTTTTCATCCCCCATTAGGTCGATCGGGACAGGACAACGTCTGTCGGGTCAGCTAGTAATAAATTAATAAAAAAGTTATATTAGTACTTGCACGGTATCGAAACCACAACGATATTTTTTTTTCTTGCTATGCAAGAGAAAGAATGGGCACCGTTACCTGTTTTTTGGTAATTTCAAATCTTAATAATATTAGTAGCTGTATATTTACTTTAGTCTCAGTAAGTTGTGATAATGTTCTACATATAGTAATATAATATTTTATTATGGCAGACAAGGACTTTACAATAGTGCAAATAATTCAAACTGAATAAAATATTTTTAGAAGCAACTTTCATGTATATGTATTAACCGTGCTGCATATTATGCATTCGTTTCACCCCAATAACCACAAAAAAAAACGTAAACGTTAGATACATTTTCTTAAAGAAGAATACACCTACTATTAAAAATTATACCATTGCATTATTAGTTTATTCTTTTTTTTTTGTCTCTAAAAAATGTCGTCTTTAATTTTGAGCTTAAACTTGTTACTTTAATTTCTCCGACGTCCTTCATCTGAGAATCTAAAGTTTTCTCTAAAACAAAACCCTTTTTTTATGTCAGTAGACTTATGTCTTTAGCATAGGTACGTCATCGCTCTCACTCACACAATATGCCCGGTTTATGAGTTTTTCATTGCTATTCATTCGACAAAGTTAACTATTTCAGTGATTTTCCTCCTTAACTGAGTGCTCGGAAACGCAATATCGAACCAATAGTGCTATCAAATAGATATAGTCCAGTTAAATCACCTCAGAAACTAGGCATTAGACATCTAACTCTTTCACACAATTATGCATCATGCATGCATCTTCAAACGTTCCATCGATACTATAATATTAGAAAGGGTTACAATTTGTATGTATGTAGGAGGTAATCTTCGAAACTACTCATGCAATCTCTTAAATTATTTCACCTGCAGGAAGCTACTTCATCCCTGAGTGCTATAGGCTATATTGCATAATCAAAAAATTAGGGATCCTTGAGAAAATTCACGCGAACGAAGTCGCGGGCAAAGTGCTACATCGTATATAAATACAGCTTCTTAATAACATTAACCACCAACAAACATGCCTACCAATTTACCTACACACACAAAATTAACATTCTTTAACAATACAAACAAATTAAGGTCTAATTATAAATTGGCCTACAGTTTCAATTCAAATATCTTGACCAAGTCCCCCGTGCCCTAACTGAATTACCGCCACACAGCAGCGATGGCGCCGCCATGAATTATTCAACATAAATGTATGTTTTGTACCCTCGCGTCTAAAAGTATCTAGGTACATAGGAATAAATAACGTTGCTCTCAAATACTTTTTAGGTAAAGCAGGTGTTTGTCGGGTACAAAGTATCGATCAGACCTCTAGAGCAACAAAATATAATCATTTATTGTCATCATTATCATCAGCATCCGAAAGACGTCCACTGTTGAACATAGGCCTCCCCCATAGAAAGCGACCACGAGCGGCAACCTGCCGCTCGCATCCACCGGTTACCCGCGACCGATTGACGATGTCGTCGGTACATCTACTGCGAGGTCTACCAACGCTGCGTCTTTCGGATCGTGGTCGCCACTCGAGAACCTTTCTTGCCCATTGGGAAAAGGCTAGGCAGATAATGTAGAAATTGTGAAATTGTGTGTTGTGTGTGTGTGTTGTGTGGAATTTGATTGAAAACAGATCATCGTTATATAAAAATAATACCATAAAACTCACAATGAACAGGGAAAACAAAGTGGCCGTCACCTTGAAGGGGGTAGAAGATTGTAGCAGCCATAATGGCAGTTCAACAAGGTTAGTCTATTTTAGTCCGCGTAATGCGCGACCCTGACCACAGCCAACTATAACGTGAATTAATAGTTTTAAAGCATGATGCAAAACTATTGATGACTATGCTTCTTTCTAAACATTTTAATGGTTTGTAATGTAGTTTGTATTTTTTTTGGTGCGATGCTTCTGACCAGACCATGGCAAATTTACTCCAGTGCATAAAAGGCTTCACTTTGGACGACATGAAACACGCCACTTAAAGTACTCTAAAAAGGATTGACTATCATCGAATTAAGCATTTTTAGGTAGTAAAAACTCCATATTAATATAGGTACATATTAATATGGAGCATCATCTTGTCTGCCTAGCCTTTTTGAATCTATGTTGGGTTCAGTTTCCAGTCTAACCGGATGCAACTGTTTTACATGGAGCGACCCATCCTAGTACCCCTTGGTAAGACTGGTTGTCAGACTTTCTGGCTTCTGACTACTCATAACGACTGTCAAAGATCTACAAATGACAGCTGGCACCAACGGCTTCACGTGCTTTCTGAGACATGGCGGGGTGATATGGTTGGTCACCCATCCAAAGATAGACCGCGGTAAGCGTAGCTTAGCGTTCAAGTATGATGACTGGTTTTTATATGATGCTTTACAGGATATTGTAAAAAATCATTATTCATGATTGCCAGACACTTTCCGTGGGTCATCCTCATCACTGTATATAGCCAGTGTTTAAAGGTTTCTTATTGGTATGTTACTGACAATAACAAGTGAGTGCGCACTGCGATTTTTTGTCGCACAATTATTATAATTATCGCAGAAATGTGACATGGAAATTGATATGAAAATATGCACGAAGTGGATAAAAATCGCAACAAACATGTACTCCTGTTTTTTTTTTAATTGTTCAGTGCGCGTTGTTTCGAAGGAATACCCGCCACGTCGTAGCAGTTGTGAAGATATTACCGCTACGCCGTAGCCACATGCTACGGCGTAGAGGATTGCACACAAAAACTTCGATTTAGCGCAACTCAAAATCTAAACAATTGCTAGAACGGCGTAGCAGCATTGACACACACTAGTACAATACAATGGTATATTTGTGTGCATCAGAAAAAAAAATACGCACGAAATAAGCACGAATTATTGAAATTGATCGGCAAACGACAGCGCGCGAGGTTTTACAGTGTTTTTTAAAATAACTGTCTAAAATAAATTAGTTCGTACAAGGGACTAAAGAAATAGTGTATATTGAGCATAACCTTTATTTTCATAAAATAAATATATCAGTTATGTTTTTATTCAAATACTGGTGAAAAAAATTGTTGAAGTGAACAGATTTTGAACTTTTTTTGTAATTTTGGCTCTGTTATGTACTTTGAGACTATAATCCTGTTGGAAAAACGCATAAAACATAATCTTCTGGCATACTGTAATGGTTGTATTCGTCCTGAAAGTTAACTCTGACGTCTATTTTCGTAAAACACTATGAAAGGATTGTCTTCGCTTTAAAAAAACATAATTAAAAATTATACTTTTACTCTGTAGTTCCCTAAAGCAAGACTTAATCTTTCTAAAACTGTAATTGTCTTTAAATAATCTGCTCACATAATTACGATATTGCTCTGGGCAAAACGCGAAAACATGAAGTTTTCGTGACGAATCGAATACACACGCTATATAACTCACTAGCTTCTGCCCGCGACTTCGTCCGCGTGAATGTCGGTTATAGTGGAATAGGTAACGGATGCAAACGAAGTCGCTGATTAAAAAGTAGCCTATGTCCTTCCCTGTGGTTCATGCTATATTCATATCAAATTTCATCAAAATCGGTTCAGTCATTTCATCGTGAAAGCGTAACAGACAGAGTTACTTTCGCATTTATAATATTATAGTGTCTAGTATGGATTAGCAACGTGGTTAGTGATGTTCCTAGTTCCTCTATCAATTACTATAACTTGTGTTTTTTTACTGTGACTTATTAATTAAAATCCTGCATGCATTGGTCAGTACTTTCGACAGACTGAAAGTGGCTGAAAGTTATTACCTACTTCTTGTTAATAACAGCATAATGTCGCAGATAGATTTAACATTATGTTACACAGAAACCGTAAATAGTTCACTTAAAATGCATTGTCGCATCCAAACTCGACAATGCCATTTGGTATACAAAGAAAACAAAACACGATTCCGATCACTGTTGCCAGACACGTGCAGTCGTGTAGTGTTGTTCAATCTCACTTAGACACTACTCAGACGTAACAACATGTGCTTACTAGTGACGTGAACAACATTTATGTTGCAACGTTGACTGCACTTACAGTATGTTAATTAACAAAAGGCGATCCCTTTATACCAGCTGTGTGGTGCTGGCCGCGAATAGTTTTGTCCATTTATCATAGATGTCGTAGAAGGTGACAGAGGGATATTGACCAGAGGATGGGCAGCAGCGTCCTTCTGAGTACCTTCAAACATCTGCAGACGCAGTCATTAGGTCCTCAGGTGTGTAGGTAACAGAGTAGCGGCGCAGGATTGTAAATGTGAACACTATGTATCTATGAACATAACTGTTATTTCTTAACTTGTATATACTCTAATATAATGGTTTTATGCAAGGTAGGTACAGTTACGAGCAGATACATGTTTTCAGTTGGTCTCATTCTAAACTGATTTTCTCTTTAACTGTTGCTAAAATTGTTATAGTTTTACGATTGTGCTATTTTTGATTCCAAACTAAGTACTTTAAAATAGGTTTTATCTACAAGTTAAAATAGTTATTTCACGAGATATTTGCTTTTGAATTTTGCAATCTGTATACATATTTATGCTCGTGACTGTACATCGTATTCACGTAAATTTTTCTTCTATGATGTTTAAAAGTGCCTTTTATTGATCGTATTGAAATAAATGATTTGACTTTAAGAATTAAGGTCTGCTGGGATACGCCGCACAACCACTGAAGATTGGTGTAATTCGAGAACCCCCGCCTGTGAAGATACTTTTTGCTGTGGCCGTAACTTACATTCAAGTTGTTGTCATTTATGTAGGCCATATAATAAGGCAACTTTCAGATACAGCCGGTGGCGGTTTACTGTCAGTTTGGCATAATTGTACTGATCTGACATTACGTCATATCACTGCCTTTACGCCAAGCGTACACTTAACCAAATGTCATCTGGTTGTCACGACGAACGCTCGCTGCATTTAACATTTGCACTCTGTGTCGCTATAGATCATGTCAAACCACATGCCCCATTTACTGGCGACTATCTGTCACTCGCGTCGGGACATTATTCGCCGCCATTTTGTTAAGTATTCTGGCTTACCCCATTTTGTTGCGTATTAAGAGTGACTTGCTTGATGATCCATTTAAATAGTATCCGCCGGTTACTCGAACGAAATATTAATGGGATAAATTTTATAGCGCGCAAAAGCTGCTAAGATTGGTTGTTGATAATTTAGTCAACCAATCACAACAATTTACGCGAGTACGTTTCCGTTTAGGTGACTGGGGGTAAATGCAACTATTAATGTCTGATTAAACCCAAATATTCTCATTCATCAATTCATACATTTGTCGCGTCAACTATTGCATATTTAACGGTAATTGTAATTAGTGGAAAGTAATCAGAAAGTAATGGAAAAGGCTTACGTCCAACAGTAGACCTCTAGTAAGCTGATGATGAATCAGAAGGGTGTATTTACAAAGTACAGACAAGATTTATTTTGAGTAAACCATAAAGGCCATAATTTGCGACATTTACCATGAATATTAGATCCTACAAGTTGCTTTGTTTTATAAGAAAATGTTAAGCTTGTTTACTTTTTTATGATCGTGACGTGACGTAGTAAAAAATGTAATAATAAAAATTGAATCGATACTTCCAAAAAGAATTCGTAATGTCTCTGTCCAAATCCACTCACGGATCCAATTTTGCGAGTACGAAGCACAGTCGGCTATAGTCACGTTTGTCAAATGTTTGTGTGTCAAATTGAATCCGATATGATCCGTTTTATGGTCACGGCCTCCGATAATAGAAAATATACCTTGCCTTTGTGACGACAAACACTCTTTTGATTCTGCGAAAAGGGCAAACTAGTTTGTACAAAGGCCTACTTCAATTTGAGTAGTTTGTACAATTTACAAAGGTTTTCACGGATCAGCTTTTATGTAAATTGAACAGTACCCTTTAGTTTTGGTAAGAAAAGCCGCAAAATCTTTGAAGAGAATTTGACCTTGTCACTTTCTTTCATTCTTTTCTTCCTTTCCCATTTGAAATTCCAATAGAAAACTGTGGGCTAAATACTGAATACATTCAGAAACATTTGTATGTAAAACTGCATATTTGAAACAACTTGAAGCAACTTATCAGTGGTTATTTGCTGTAGAAAACCCTTAGATATCTCAATAAAAAAAACGACATAGCATAGAGTTGGCCAAGACGACATGTTTTGAATAACTTGTAAGAAATCTGGAAATTATTTCGATAATATTTTCGGAATTGAATACGTGTCGAGATTTGTTTTTTTAAAGTAAAATGTTACAAACCGATCTACATTTTTCTTGGCTTCATTTATACCATATCAAATGTAAAATTACAAGTAACAAGACACCTTGAATATTCATCCTCAAATAAGATATTTCATGAATATTTATGTGAATGTAACTGTATTTCAAGATGTATCAGTTACATTATTCATTAACGAGGGAGGGGTCAGGGCCCTCTCCTTAAGAGGGCATAGGTCAGCCGCTTAAATACACAGTAAAGAGGTTGTATATCGCTTGGGCTATTAACTATAGAGGTCGAAAATTTAGCTTCGATAATAGTAGGCTACTGTGATTAATTGGTTTTACTTTACAATGGAGATAAGATAGGTGCGTTTAGAACTCATAAATCATTAGCAATATAATCGGTCTTATTATAAAAGATGGTTAAACTCAAGTTTAAAACGGTCTAACAAAAACTAGACTAGGCTTAGTCTGAAAAATAGACTGAATTATAATAAAATATTTATTTATTTAGGTTATCAACGGCCGTACATATAAATACGTACATATTAATGGTAATAATATATTTATTACTTATATTACTTATTACTTATTACTAATATAAATATTATAATTATTAATAATAAAAATGTGAAAATAACTCTAGCTGTTAAACTTTCACGACGAAGCAGCTGAACCGAATTTGATGAAATTTGGTATGAAGATAGCTTGAACCCTGGGGAAGGACATAGGCTACTTTTTAATCCGCGACTTCGTCTGCATCCGCGATAACTGTCATTCACGCGGACGAAGTCGCGGGCAAAAGCTAGTATAATGTAAATGCGAGTGAGTTTGTATTTTACGCTTTCGCGGCTAAACCATTGATCCGCTTTTAATGAAATTTTATATAGACTAAGCTTGAATCCCAAGAAAGGATATAGACTACTGCTTAACCCGTTACTTCGACTGCATCCGCGATAACCGACAATTACGCGGGTCTATAATTTCAATACCTAATGGGTTTTCAGTGTCAAATAGTCCAATTTTTCCAAGTCGTAAGTATTTTCGCGTGGCACTCTTGGAAAAACTACTACTTAAACGAAACAACTTACTTACGAAGATATTAGTGCTCGCAAAATTGTAGAAGTATTCCACAAAGCCCTTGAAGAAAATTAAAATCTGGGAACATTTTTATACCACATGTGCGCTGCTACGTAAGGAAACACTGCGCTTTTACCGTTTCTGTGGTATTATTGCTTTTTTATTGGCACTAGCTGCAGCAAGCTGCCATCTGGAACAAAAGCGCAATGTAAAGAATACCCTATTTTGGTAAAATAAACCTTATTTTACCAAAAAATTGTCTGGATTCTGTAAGACCTCATTCTAAACTTCGAATCTGAATCCACTGTGAGTTTCTTGAAATCTATAACCGAGTTTTTAGAATACCAATTCTAAAAACTCGGTTGATAATTTGAATTTACACTAGCGCCACCCTTGCGAGCGTGTCAGCCAGTTGAACTAAATTGGCAGGGAGATTTTGACAGATAAAGTATGAGATGACGTAAGAAGTGGCATTCTGTAAAGTAATTTCCCCGTCACTTCGACGCTCACTTCGCACTCGAACCCGATTCAAATCGTCAAATATATCAAGGTCATTTTGAACTTTATGCAAAGTGAGAGTGAATAGCGATGAGAGGTGCGAGCTGTTGTTAGAATTTTACAGAATCGACCTACAGCAAACTACATACGTTACTTACTAAAGTGTTTCGTCAGCACATTGAACTAATATTTATTTAGCATCGGCGACGATATACGCCAGCGACCTTGAGCGACCAGAGAATCATATGTGCTGCATCCAAAACTCTCAAAGTTTAGTCGAAATAATTAAATAAAATATAGTATTCTTTAATTTAAAAAAAAAGGCGTATACTAAAAGTAAGATAAAAAAATTGTCTGTAAGATAGTGAAAGTTTCGTTTAACTATTCCTGGAAGATTTTGTGTGATTATCAATGTTATGTCCGCGTCAGACACAACTTCACGAGTTAATTAAACTATTTAATATGAACTTAATCAAAAATATTCACATACTAAATGATTAAGAGAATGTTCTAGTTTAACATATATATTTTTTTCAAATCATTTACACTGCACATTTTGACGTGATTGTCAGTTTAAAATCTGTAAAAGTCGCTTGTTAGCGCCTTAAAAAAAATACCAGCACGTTATTGTCCCACTTCAGATCAAAGGAGAAGGCATGAGCATTAATCATCACATTTAGGTACTCAAGGCGAATTGGTAATTCCAGACCTATATTAATTGCAAGTCCTGGCCCCTTATTCACAACCATTCGATACGTTTCCGTGTCGGTAAGGAACCGTATTCGAAAATCTCATTTCCAACTTCAGTCTTCGTATCGAATTTGAACTGTCAAAATTATTCGGGTTTCTGATTTGTGAATTGCGTTTGAAGGACATCTATGATATCTTTTGACTTTCGATCCGGTACGGAATCGAATCGAATGATTATGAATATAGGGCCAGGTTTCCTCACGATAATCGTTTACTGTCGTATAGTTTGGTTAGTCTTATAAAATGAGCATGGCGGTTAAGAGCATTATCATGCACACTCAAATGTCTCACTAAGGGTGGCGCGCGGATCGGATCATTCGATTTCCTTCAAAAATTCAAAATTGTTGAAGAAAATAGCGCTGTTAGTTGAAGTTGGTCATATCTTAACTGCCATGGGTTTAATCTTAATTTTTTCAATTTTTAAATGTTTAGTATTAGTCTTCACCAAGATATCTACAAATGTTTTCACAAATAGAAGCAACAAGAATAATGTAACAAGTATTTTGTAAAAACTTAATTTAAAAGAGTGTCTGTGGAGTTTTTTATTCGTTCTTCTCCATAGTGCCTACCTAACGTTTTAGAACAAGCACCTAGCTTCAACTTTCCGACTAACTAACCGACTTATTGACAATTCAAAAGTGTCTGTAAATGGTTTAATTGAAATAAATGCTTTGATTTTGGGTTTATTAATATTTTAAACCCAAAAATCTGCATTAACTCCGACGTCATAATTAATTGACACGCAAATCCTAAAAGTTCATTTACTCGACGCACAATGAGAACAATAAGTTCCACTCAACGTTTTACTTAAACTAAGTGACTTTGTTTGTTTTCATTTTGTCCAAAAACTTAATTAAGACCTCGAGTTATGTCAGTGCTCTTTAACTTGTTGAAACAATTTGTGAACATTAGTTATGATAGCCAATTATTTTTCCATTTCTTTCAAGATTGTTGAGTACGATGATTCAATTTTCGTAAGCGATTATATGCACGGGCGTTTACGCAGAGTTTTTATTACCGCGTCTGGTTTGTTAACTCAACATCCATAGTTGTAAATCCAGAAGTCGTTAATAAAACGCTCGTGCAAACCGCCGCTAATGATAAGTGCAATGTATCTGCTCTGGTATATATACTTGTATAAACTTATATTTTATACTATTTATTACCCTTGCTTGCGCCAAAAACTTAACTCAGGGATAGTTAGTAACACAAAGTTAGATTACAGAGGCGTCATACATAATGAGCAATTGTTAAGAACTAACTCGTAATTCTATAAGATAACCCTGGTTGGTGCAAGTGTGCTTTAAATAGCTCTCGACGTAAGGCTGCCCGCCCACGTCAGACTTGTTGTAGGACCGATTATCGGATCGGTCGATAATTTCATAGTTTCGTGAGACCGACTTTTTGTGGGACATCTGCGTTGGTACATTTTAGTTCATATGTTCCATTTCTCTCCGACAAAACATCGGTCACCGATTGTCTGACGTGGGCGAAGACCCTTATAATGCACAAGCCGGCTCCGTGCCCACCATAGATGCGCAAAGATATGTGTGATTATTACACATTGGCATATAGCTTCTTTGTCATAGCTAGGCTAACGCTTTAATTAGTTTCACATACATCCCGCGCTACGCATACTTGCAAACTTAAACTAGCTAGAATCTTGCTCCGGTTATACCAACACAAATCGGGAAACCGCAACCTACTTATTGTGTAATAAAGTCATACACCCTCCTTTTGTCAGATGATATTGTTTTGGTTTAGGGATGTGATTATGTTAGACCTCATTCTAAACTTTGAATCTGAATCCGCTGTGAGTTTCTTGATTGGCATTCTAAAAACTCGATTGATAATTCGAATTTACACTAGCGCCACCCTTGCGAGCGTGTCAGCGAGTTGAACTAAATTGCAGGGAGATTTTGACAGATAAAGTATGAGATAATGTAAGAAGAGGCATTCTGTAAGGTAATTTCCCAGTCACTTCGACGCTCACTTCACCTCGAACCCGATTCAAAGTGTTAAGTATATCAAGGTAATTTTGAACCTTATGCGAAGTGAGAGTGAGTAGCGATGTGAGATGCGAGTTGTTGTTTGAATTTTACAGAATCGACCTACAGGTAGGGTGCAAGCCCATTGCCAACCGGGCTCAAATTCAAACTCAGGACATCGGCAGACCAATTCTTTACGAAAAGATTTCCTGTTACGTCTTTCAGGGTCATCATCAGATCACTTAGAGGATTGTGATGACTGAGTATTCAATATTTATTTCCGTTACACCATGGTCTACGTAAGCGAACCCGCTGGCACAGCTAGTTATGTAATATAACACTAATGACTATTTTCCCAAACATGGTAATTAAGTTAATGCTTTCCTACGGCCGTAAAGTAGCTTATATTTCCTCACGACCGTTCCATAAATGTAGTGGTAATTATAAAGAGGAAGTAATCAAGAACCTAGTACATGCGTGACTGTAACAGACTACGCAACACTACACCACAGTTTTCCTCGGTTCAAAAATAACAAAAGACGCTCAATTAATTACCGTCTCAATTACGTGCGTATTTGTAGAGGATCGAGACTGATTTGTTGATGGGGTAACGATAACACATGAATGCTATGACCTTGGGTAACACACGCGATCTACACCTTTGACCCTTACTAGTGGTTCGACCTTAGACTTCATACTTTCAAGGCTTATAATAACTTTCGTTTCGACGTTAGTATCGCCTGCACGTTCTTTATGAGTTAGATACACATTTATCGATTTCAAACTATTGCGATAATATGAGTTATATAAATTCGAAAACAGCGCTTTTTAGCTTTTAGTAAACCCCAGCTGGATAAAGTTATAGTCTCTAAATATTGTATTTGTATTTTCACCACCTAACTTTTGCACCATATTATACACTTTTTTTGGCTTCAGGCAAGAAGTGTCCACCAAAATATATACTTAAATAATAGATACTTATATATAGACTAACACATCTTTAAAAATAAAAATGAATCGTTGTTCATTAGTCTCGCTAAAACTCGAGAACGGCTGGATCGATTTCGCTAATTTTAGTCTTGAAAACATTGTCGAAACATTTGTGAAAGTCCAGGGAAAGTTTATACGGTACGAAAATTGAAAAATCTATTGATATGACAACGTCTGTCGGGTCAGCTAGTGCATAATAAAACTTAAAAAAATATATTTTCTGCACACGAAGTGACGGTGTCATATTACATTGCGACTCCTGTGTAGCGTAATATACCCTTCGGTCAAAATTCCTGTTTAAGAACAATCTGCATAATTATAATGAGTCGGAACCCGCACCACAAACGACTAGAAATTCGTGATTTGCAGCGTCTCCAAACTAACTACACTCAAACTCTATTAGGCCTTCTCACGTAGGTAGGTATATACTCCACAACCTTCGTAAAGCGATGCAGTCTGGACGTACAGCTGCATCGTAGGACCTGCTGGACGCAGCCGCATGTTGTGTTCTGCAAGGGCGGTTCCGCACAAGGAAGCTAATTCTTCCTTTTCTTCATGAAGCTATACAATTCAAAAAACGCATAAAGTCCCATACAGGAAGCTCTAAACGTTTGATTACAGAGACACCAAACACCATACTCCATCTCTTCAAAGGTTAAAGCTTTATAACATCATGAATCACTCCCGAAATACCACATAACATGTAATCACATTTTACACGAAGGTAAGGTGCAATTTAGTACCGGTACTAATTTTCAGTGAAAATATCCCTTAACCCTATTTCACAGGGAGTTGCCGCAAATATGTCGATTTATCTCTCCCTCTTCACTGAGTAGAGACTTAAATGGGACACGCTATAAAATTACCCTAAAGTAAGTATGTCTAAACTATTTGCTTGAGTAACAGTAAAATATTGATGCAGAAAACTTTTTGAAGAAAATTCTCAAAGGAAAAATATATGATGATAACAATGATTTGTTCAGGCACAACATAATCATCATCATCATCATCTGCATAGCCTTTTCCCAACTATATTGGGGTCGGCTTCCAGTCTAACCGGATGCAGCTGAATACCAGTGTTTTACATGGAGCGACTGCCTATCGGACCTCCACAACCCAGTTACTGGGTAACACGATACCCCTTGGTAAGACTGGTTGTCAGACTTACCGGCTTCTGACTACCCGTAACGACTGCCAAATATCTACGAATGACAGTCGGGACCAACGGCTTTACGTGCTTTCCGAGGCACGGAGGAAACTCGGTATGAAAGGGATGGTCACCCATCCACAGACCGACCGCGGTTAGCGTAGCTTAACCTTTGACCGATCGATAATCACAACTCTTTATTTATTTTATAATCATAACTCTTTATTTATTTTTACCCCGACTGCAAGGAAAGGGTTATGATTTTTAGCTTCATAGTTCAGGCACTGGATTATTAAAAGCACAAACATAAATTGAGAAGAGTGTCTGATGAATTACAGATCACCCGGCCCTATTACGTAGAACATGTTAACTCTGTTATTAGGATTTATCCGTTCCTGACGTAGCTGCACGGTGCGGGAGGGGTGACAGTTGACACAAGTTGACGTATCAGTGAGCTCTCGCGTCATGTAACCACTCTCCCTCCGCACCGCGCAGCTACCTCAGAAACAGTCTCAGTTAAGCAGTCGGGATGTAGATAAAATGTGATTCATAACGTCTTATGAAACTTAAAGCCTGTATCACAACCTCTCAATATATACTAGACCAGAATACCAGTTCCAGTATTTTTAAGAACATTCGCATTCATATCTCAGTCTTAAACTGTCAAAAATAAAGTACCTAATTGTTTGACATTGATTGTCCCTTTGAACGATTGCGACTAGATTCAGAACGATTTTTATAATGGGTATAGGGCCTTCAGATATTAATAAAAAATGGAATAGAATTTGTGTGAAATGATCTGCCTGGTAATTTTATCTGAACGTATTTAGTAAAGAATTTATTAAGCACAAGTTTACAGACTTAACAAGTTTAACTTATTGGAAGGTAGTGAAACTGGCCTTTATGAACACCTTTTTCAACAAAACTGCTATGTCTAATATTACTTGCTTGACACGTACAATTTCAAAAAAATCTGTCAAAGAAATTGGTCATACAGTCATTGGTGCTCACGAATGAGCAACCTATCTTGGTTTTTATTATGCCCGTACGTAATACGAGTACCTACCTAACGAGACCAACCCAATTGTATTTCTTTTATTCAGCATTATTTTAAGAGCATCCCAATCAGCACTAAAGCCGTACATTCAACGTCTCTTTTTGTTCACAAAAAGCTTTTAGCAACTGAATTCGCTAACAATTCGGCTGGTTGGTGCATAAATAAACGTATTTTCGGACTTTATCGTGTCTAGAAAGTAATTTAAGAGGATTTGCGACTTAAAAGCCGTTCTACTGATTAAATTATTCACGGGCCTAAATCTTCAAGGTGGAACTCACGACGACAATTCGAAAGGTGTCATGATTCAGTGGAATTTCATCACATTAGGTACACTCGATCATCAATGTATTTTGTGCTTTTTAAAACCCTTTAAATTCCTTACTTATAGGTACTGTAGAGACTGCTAGATACAGAAATTCTAAATTTTTTTCAAACCTGTTCTCTTTGTCCAGATTAAGTCTTATCCTAACAACCCTATTTTGATTGCGGACTACAAACGTGACATTGCATAATCGAGAAATTCGTGAGAACCCACAGTATTCCAACAGGGTAGGGTTGTCCATTAGCAGTATTAAACTTGAACCTTGGCCTCCAAAACAATAGGTGCACACTCACAGCCGTTACAAAGATCACGGTGTGTCACCCACCAGGTTGCGTTTCTTGACGTCACGCTAAGGGCGATGACGCACGAGTAAATAAAGTTTGTGCAAGGATTATTGTATGATATAAGGTGTATTTTGAGAGTTAACACTCATTTCCAAAGATACACCTTTGTGTATGAGCTGATTATGAGTTGGCAGCTAGTGACTTATTCTGTCATACAAATAGATATATATTTTTTTATACGACTCTTTTGCTGCAAATTCGTTCTTAATTAAAAATGACGGATTAATCTGTCTCTATTGACTCTGGACCACAGTTGCCATTACCACCTGCTGAATCTTGAGGACGTAGCTTTGACTTGGTCAGACCATCGTGTTGACGACCGACCTCGTGCTCTCTTCTCCTTGATATTGTAACAACAAATTCCCTAACCCGTTTTCTAAAACTGTATAATTGTGCCTGCGACTTCGTGACCGTGGACGTTTAATAAGTATTGTATCCTAGGTATGAATGTTATTACAAACGCGACTGCTCAAAGTTGCGGTAGTGGATCTTTTCCATAAGGAAATTATATGGAGACACCCGGAGTCTTTATTTGTGCCTGGCTAGCAATTGCTAGCTGGTACTAATAAAAAAAAAGTATTTTGAGACTAGACCAAGTGTTTATCTACAACAGCCACGTTTTTTTATGATGATCCTTGATCGTGAAAAATAAAGACTTTTTATAACAAGTAGCAATTTTATGCCCTGAAAATTGTCAACACGGTAGTCGTAAAAAGTAGACTTGTTTTACGACATCGACAACCCACAAGACTGGAAATTCACGACCGACGTCTGTTTAGATTTACAATCCTAGAACCTTTGAAGAACCCCTGTGGGGTGGAATATCCAATACCTATGTAATTTTTACCTATATTTATTTTCACAGTCTAAAGTGTCATTTTATCTTTCAGTGCTCGTCTTTCGAGATGTAATAGTACTTTTGAATACGATTTTTCTTTACTATAGGACCAACTATACAAAAAATACTTTTTATTAAAAACACAACCGCGTTCAAAAAATAAAATATAAGGTTACTTTCTCAAGTCTTTGTTTCTGTTTGTTCTTTTGTATTGCCAGCAACTTCTGAAATTAAAGTTATTTTTTACTTTTTGAAGACTATCGTCCTTTTTGAGAAAAGTGTTTTCGCTTTACCGTGTCTAGTGCCTACATCAAATAAATTAAAAACCGGTAACACCACACAAATTAAGTCATCCTTTAATTTTCCTTAGAGGTGGAATATTCTCATGGAATTTTATGGGTCCAACTTTGAGAGAAACATTGGTGCCAATTCTTTTGTGCATGGACTAAACTAATTTTAAGCTATTTATATCTCTTTCTCTCCAATAAAACAAGAAAGAGACATATTTTAATAAGAACTGTCAATTTGAGTTGATCTAAAATGTTCATACAATTATAGCTATAATTTCTGAACGTATTGATTAAAAACACTGCGAACTTCAAGGGAAAAACTAATTTGACATCTCTAACTTAGTTCTTGTCTGTCGCCGTCCCTTTCTTCAGCTGCCTGATAGTAAGAGATGAAAAATGCCTAATTTTAGTTTTGTTTGTGAACAAGGGCATCGGCACTAGTATCTACTAAAATAAGAATTATCAAAGTTGGACTACATTGTTAAAAGTAAAATGTGGTTAAAAAAATTTATGTCGATTTAAATAATCGTCCGTCCACTACAAAACTGCACTAGATACAACACGATCAACATGTATGAAACAGATATTGTCGGGATTGGTCCCATAATAAAAGTTGCTCTTTTTCATGAGTTACTTACTGTCACCCCCTGAAATGTACAAAGTCAGCCTATATTTTGTGGACAATCAAACTACTTAATTCTAATTCTGAATTAGATTAATTTCACCAAATGAGGCTTTCATTTGGTGAAATTAATATATTATATATGTATCTAGGCACTAGACACAGAAAAGCGAAAACACTTTTCTCAAAAAGGACCAAATGAAAGCCTTCACTACGTTTTATTACAAAAATACGCTTTAATTTAGCTAAGACACAACACGTGTCTGTCCTTAATAAGGATCAGTAAGTCATTTTTTACTCAAAGCTTAGCCGTGAATAGCTCCGTTAATCCCAAACTTTTAGACAGAGAAGTCTCCTGTAACCAACTGAAACAAATCTGAAGGTCACCTATCTATACAAATAAATAAAATGGAAGTGTCTGTAATATTGAAAAAATAAACAGCTTTTTACTGAGTTCATTTGCATGCTGCTGATGCTTACACGATAAAGAACACAAAAAAATATTTAAAAAATTCAATTTTTATCATTTTTTTATCTGTCTGTCTGTTTGTTTCGGCTTATCTCCGAAACGGCTGGTCCGGCTTTTATGAGACTTTTACTGACATGTAGGTGATGTTATCAGGAGTAACATAGACTACTTTTATTTTTTTAATAATTAAAATATATTAATTATTATTATTCCATTTATTCATTGTATATACATATTTTATTATATTTTTATTTTTATTTTATAAAAAATAAAAAACATTTAAAAATATAAAAAATAGTAGCCCACTGGTATCGGGAACAGGGTCCAAGCTACCGGTGGTCAGGGCTCCTTCATAATTATTATTCTCATTTATTTATTTTATGCATATTGTTTTATATTTTTAAATATTAGTAAAAAAAATATATTAAAACATTTAAAAATATAAAAAATAGTAGCCCACCGGTATCGGGAATAGGGTCCAAGCTACCAGGGGGTGGCTGACCACCGCCGGTAGCTTGAATTGAGCTCAAATATAGTATTGTTAGGAGATTCCTCTCTCAGGAGCCCTGAGGCTCTTGAGAGAGGAATCTCCTAACAATACGCGCTGTGTCTAGGAGTACCGCTTTCTGTATCAAACCCTTGATCCAGCTGCCCAACGAGAGCAATTATTATTCTCGTTTATTCATTTTCATATCATTTTAAATTACATTTTTAAATATTAGTAAAAAATAAATAAAAACATTTAAAAATATAAAAAAAATAGTAGCCCACCGGTATCGGGAACAGGGTCCAAGCTACCGGTGGTCAGGGCTCCTGAGAGAGGAATCTCCTGACTATACGCGCCGTGTCCAGGAGTACCGCTTTCTGTATCAAGCCCTTGATCCAGCTGCCCAACGAGAGCCTCCTTAGGTGTTGGTCGAGGCTCTTGGAAATGAGTCCATTGGCCGTAACGACTATCGGCACAATGACTGCTGTATTCACATCCCACATGTCGACAACCTCGCGAGCCAAGTCAAGATACTTAATTTGTTTATCTTTCTCGGTTTTCACGAGGTTCTCGTCATGCGGAACCGCTATATCAACAATCATTGCGCGACGCTCTAATCGATCTATCACCACTATGTCAGGCTTATTGGCAACAATAGTCCTGTCAGTGATGGTAGATCGATCCCAATACAATGTGATGTTGCCATTTTCGATAACTGGGTCGGGCACATACCTGTAGTACGGTACTTCCGATTCCACAAGCCTGTATTTTAGAGCAAGTTGCTGGTGGATAATCCTAGCTACAAGGTTGTGTCTATGCAAGTAGTCTCCGTTAGCCAGACGAGAGCACCCAGAGATAATGTGTCGGATTGATTCTCCTGGTCGGTGGCATGCCCGACAAATGTCAACCGTGCCGTCCTTCACAATATACCTCCGGTAGTTGTTCGTCATCATAACTTCGTCCATAATCGCACAGACAAAACCTTCGGTTTCCCCAAAGAGGTCACCGAATCGCAGCCAGGATACGGACGCCAAGAAGTCTACATCAGGTCCATGTAGGGCCCGGTAGAAGCGCCCGTGAAGCTCCTTGCTCTGCCATACCTTCTTGCGGTCATTAGTATCTAGTACTACAGGTTTGCGCCAGTTCTCGTTCGCTAAGGAGAGCGGGGTGAGACCCTTGTCCACTGAGACCACATCTCGGTGCATCCCCACGTCGGCTTTAAGGAAGTACTCCCTGAGACTGCATACCTCACGGTTGTGCAGGGACTTAGCATTAAGAAAGCCTCGTCCTCCGCACTTCCGTGGGATATACAGTCTCATTACCGATGACCGTGGGTGATGCATCCGATTTGCGGTCAGCAATGTACGGACCCTCCTATCCAGGGCGTCAAGTTCCGTCTGAGTCCACTTGAGTATGCCGAAAGAGTACATCAAAACCGGCATGACCCATCCGTTGAAGGCGCGCACCTTGTTTCCGCCTGATAAAAGACTATTCAAAACTTTATTCAGGCGGCCAAAGAAGTGCTCCCTCAACGATTGTTTCATGTCGGTAGCATTGATGCCTAACGCTTCCGACATACCCAAGTATTTGTAGGTTTCGGCTGAGGAGAGGGGTCTAAGGTGTATGGAATCCGAGAGTTGGGTTCCCACGGATTCCACAATCTCCCCTCGTTTCACATGCATGACTGCACATTTGTCCACACCAAATTCCATCCTGATGGCGCTACTGAACGTTTCTGTTACTTTCAGTAGCTCCATCAGTCGCAAATTGTTGGGGGCAAAGAGTTTCAGATCATCCATGTAAAGGAGGTGAGATATAACCTGACCTCCTCTTCTCAACCGATAGCCCAGACCTGAACCCTCCAGCAACGTGCTTAGAGGGTTCAAAGCTAAACAAAACCACAGTGGACTCAGACTATCGCCCTGAACTATACCTCGCTCGATCCTTATCGGTTCGCTATTCTCCCGGATCTGCCGATATCCTGGATAGCGAAGGACTGTCTTCCATTGCCCCATACATGACATCAGGAAGGTGCGCAGAGTTGTATCAACTTTATACAACTCTAACACCCTCATGAGCCATGTATGTGGCACAGAATCATAGGCCTTCTTATAGTCTATCCAACATGTCGACAGATCCTTCCGGGAACGACGAACCTGCTGGTTAATGGCCATATCAATGAGGAGGAGCTCCTTAGTACCACGAGACCCGTTCCTACATCCATTTTGAGAGGCAGACATGATAGAATTTTTGTCAATATGTTCGTTAATTTTAGCTCTCAAAATGGATGTAAGAACTTTATAGACCGTTGGTAAACAAGTGATCGGCCTATAATTTTTGGGTTCCGTAGTGCTACCTGATTTATGGAGCAGGTGGGTGATTCCAGTTGTTAGGAATTGGGGCAACGATCCTGACTCTAAGGCTGACTGGAACTGGGACGCCAAGCGAACGTGCTATCTCTGTAACCATTTTATCCAGAAATTGTGCAGCCCGTCCGGTCCTGGAGATTTCCAATTAGGTAACGGACGAACTGCACGGGCTACGTCTTGGGGGCTGATGGTTATTGCCCCCATTTCTGGTATTAGATCACACTTTCGCTTAACCTCCCGAGTCCAGTCGCCCTCAGTGTGACTAACAGGCACCGACCAGATGCTGCGCCAAAACGAACACATGGCAGCATCATCCGGCTGGTGCGCATCAGCCACGCCTTGGTCCGGTCGCTCCCAAGTCCTATACACCTGTGGCGGCTTAGTAATCGGAATATGCTGAGTTGCATTATTGACGAAGTACGTGGCAGCGGGCAATCGGCTCGCCAGTCGCCTACATACCACCGCCCTGCCTCGTCGCATACATTGCACGTAGTTAGCTATAACGAAGTATTGTGGAACTTGAATTAAAGACAATTTGTTTCCTCGGAGTCGGATTCCTTATTTATCTCACCAACAACCTAACACGCACCACACTGGTGACCCTACGACGATTTTAGGATTCCGCGTTGTTATTCAGATAGCAACAGGGTAGGCGACTCAAAACAGCTTACGAGGCAGAGGCGTTTAGACCGCGTGGTGCAAAGTGAAACGTAACGTGCTTTAGCAAAGTAAAGCGACGCGTGTGCCGTTTTCAAGATGAACCCGCAAGCGTTAATCAGCCACCCCGGGGCAGCTGCCGTGGGGGACGTATCAATAGTAACAGTGCAGATGAGAGTTCCGGAATTTTGGAGAGAAATACCAAGATCATGGTTCATCCAGTTCGAGGCAATGATGGCACCACAGAAGCAAAGCGACACCCAGAAGTACGAAATGGTGCTCGCAAAATTACCAACGGACGTTGTACGCCAGGTAACCGACATCATCGAAGCTCCGCCGGATACAGCGAAATACGAAACAATTAAAAGGCGTTTGTTGTCAGTGTATGAAGAGAGTACAGATACACAATTTCGCAAATTAATGCATGACACAGAACTGGGGACACAAAAACCGTCCCAATTACTCAGAGAAATGTCGGCCTTGGCGAAGAAATGCAGTTTGACGGAGGAACCATTGAAGAGGCTGTGGCTGGGCAAGCTAACGCCTAACGTACGCGCAATGTTAGCAATGAGCGAAGACACCAAGTTGGAGGATCTGGCTAGGAAAGCAGATAAAATACTGGAAACCTTGGGAAACGGCGAGGTCGCATCCATCACACCCAGCACATCGACAGGTGACGGTATAGCCAGCCAGTTAAAGGAACTAACATTGGAAATGAAGGAACTACGCGGTGAAATAAATGAGATCAGGAGGCGAAAAGACAACGCGGGCGGCAGACGATGGCAACAACGCCCTAGATCCAAAAGCAGGACGCGGCGCACACCAGAATCTCCCGACTGGCTATGCAGACACCACTTCCGCTACAGGAACAACGCGCGGACGTGTGAAGCACCGTGTAGCTGGACCAAGAAGCAGCAGAAGCAGGAAAACTAGACGCGGTGCAGTCAGCGTCGGTGGACGATTGTGCCGCGGGAAACCACCGACTTTGCGTGAAAGACTACAAAACGGGAATTGTGTATTTAGTGGACACGGGTGCGAATGTGTCAGTGATACCAGTGAGTAAAGTGAAAACAAAGCAAAAACAAGAGTGTACGTATAAACTTTACGCAGCAAACAACACAGAAATAAAAACCTACGGTGTAGTGACTATAGAATTAAACTTAGGACTAAATAGAAATTACAAATGGTCATTTATAGTTTGCGAAGTGAAACAGCCAATCATAGGGGCAGATTTTTTAAGAGCGCACCAATTAGTCGTAGATTTACATAACAAAAGGTTGATTGACGGTCTCACTAATATAAGTAGGGAAGCAGGTATAGTGAAATGTTCCCAATTTACCATATCTAGCATTCAGCATGACAACCCGTACAAAGATCTGCTCGAAAAGTTCTCAGAAATAACTAAACCAATTTCGTACAAAGAACCCCCTACCCATAATACATACCATCACATAGAAACTACAGGCCCACCCGTGTTTTCCCGTGCTAGGCCGTTGCCACCGCATAGATATAAAATGGTACAAGAAGAATTTAGGTTAATGCAAGATTTAGGTATATGTAGGCCATCAAAGAGTCCATGGGCAAGCGCGCTACACGTCGTGCCTAAGAAGGATGGGCAGATCAGACCCTGTGGCGACTATCGTGCACTCAACGCGATCACGAAGCCGGACAGATACCCGATCCCAAGACTACAGGACTTCACCTATGGACTAGCAGGTAAGAAAATTTTTGCACGCCTAGACATAAATAGGGCCTATCATAATATTCGCGTAGCACCGCAGGACATAGAAAAAACAGCAATTATTACACCATTCGGACTGTTCGAATTTCCGAGAATGTCATTCGGTTTGCGTAATGCAGCGCAAACATTCCAGAGGTTCATGAACAACACAGTGTTACAGGGACTAGAATACGTAAGCGGCGAGCGGAAAGGGGAATGTTCATACCTATCCTGTTATATAGATGACGTAATCATCGCAAGTACTAACGCCGAAATACTCCGAAAACACTTGAGCCTCGTTTTCAGCAGATTCGAACAGTTCGGAATTACTATTAATCTGTCAAAATGTTGTTTCGGTAAGCCGGAAATAGAGTTTTTAGGTTACAACGTCAGCCCAGAGGGAATAAAACCCTTGAAAGATAAAGTCGAGGCGATACAAAGTTACCCGCGGCCAGAAACCGTCGAACAGCTACGACGATTTCTTGGAATGGTAAATTTTTATAGGTTACACATACAGCAAGCGGCTGAGCACCAGGCAGAATTAAACAAGTTTTTGCATGGGGCCAAGAAAAAGGATAAGTCAAAAATAGCATGGGATGATAAGGCCACGGCGGCTTTCGAGCAGTGTAAGGTAAGCCTACAAAGCGCCATCACACTGGCTCACCCAGAGGCCACAGGTAGATTGTCCCTAATGTGTGACGCATCAAATACATGCGTGGGGGCAGTGCTACAGCAAGGAGTCGCCGGAGAAGCGAGACCCTTAGGTTATTTTTCTAAGAGACTATCAGAGGCCCAGCAAAAATACAGCACATACGATCGGGAACTGCTGGCGGTCTATTTAGCCATAACACATTTTAGAAACATGATTGAAGGTCGAGAGATTACTATTTTAACAGACCACAAACCGTTAACGTATGCTTTTTCTAAAATAGGTACCGACCGAGAGACGCCACGGCGCACAAGGCAGCTATTGTATATCAGCGAATTCACGAGCGACATACAATACGTCAACGGAAACGAGAACCAAGTTGCTGACGCGCTGTCACGGGTCGAGTCCGTGTTTTGCCCGACGCAAGTCGATTTCGACGAAGTCGCACGGGCACAGGAAACAGACGAACAAATGGCGCGTATGTTAGCAGAATCGCAAGGTAACACTGTATTAAAACTAATTCATTCACCATTGTGCAACAAAGCAATTCATTGTAACATTTCAGAGAACCAGGTAAGGCCATACCTCCCACACAAATTTCGTAAAATAGCATTCGATGCAGTACATAACATAAGCCACCCTGGAATTAGGGCCACACGGAAAATGATAACGAAACGTTACTTTTGGCCAGACATGAACAAGGACGTCACCAGGTGGGCCAGGGCATGCATTCACTGTCAGAAAGTAAAAGTACAGCGACACACGGTATCCAAATTAAGTAGTTTTCCGGTAGTAGATAGATTTGAACATTTACATGTAGACATAATCGGAGCACTGCCAACGTCACAAGAAGGTTATAGATACTGCGTCACTATGATAGATAGATTCACGAGATGGCCCGAAGCAATCCCAGTTACCAATATCACCGCGGACACAGTAGCTAAAGCCGTTTACGAAGGTTGGGTATGCAGATTTGGGTGCCCACTTACAATAACTAGCGATCAGGGTAGACAGTTTGAGAGCGAACTATACAAGAGCCTGCTAAACCTGTTAGGCATTAAAAAGACCCGTACAACAGCGTATCACCCGCAGGCGAACGGTATGGTCGAAAGAATGCATCGCACACTTAAGGTCGCGATTAAGGCTAGGCTACAAGACAATAGGTCATGGGTCGAGGAATTACCGACAGCGTTGTTGGGACTTCGGGCGGCCTGTAAGAATGACGGAAACGTAAGCTCAGCAGAATTAGTATTAGGACAGACATTACGGTTACCAGGCGATTTTTATTGCGAAAACAACTCGACACAAGTAGAACATTTACCTACGTACGTAAGCAAACTCCGAAGCATAATAAGCAGTATGCGGCCACAGGCAAGGGAGAGCAGCGATTCGCGGAAAATATTTATTCATAAAGACTTAAATACGTGCTCTCATGTTTTTATAAGGAACGATATGGTAAAGAGCCCACTAACCCCATCATATAACGGCCCACACAAAGTAATCAGTAGGGATAAAAAAACCTTTAAGATACAAATAGGCGACCGTCAAGCAACCATTTCCATAGACAGATTAAAACCAGCGTATACGTACGACGAGGAAAAACCGCCAGAAAACAAACGTACCGAAAATGAATGTAAACCAAATGTAGAACCAAGCGAGCAGAAATCGCTACCGCCCATGGTTAAAACCACGCGCTGTGGTCGAGTAATTAAGCAACCGGTGCGATTTTTGCTCACATGACAAGAATGTAGGTACACCGAAGGCTGAGGGGATTTTTATGTACATTTCACTTTCGTTATTTGACCAATTATACCTACTTGTAGTACTAATTAAAAACAGTTAGAATTCTAAAATGGGAAATTTCCAAAATAAAGAAAACATAGCCATAGCGCAGGCCCAAGTAGTAGCAGGACAGCAGTTAGAGAACAAACTAAACTATTTCGGAATAATGTTAATCATTATCGCCGCTATAATGGGCATATTACTATGTTACGCTATCAAGAGAGGTTGCGCGGGCCAAGCGAGGGAATGGTTAAGAAAAGAAGTGCCGGGAATACTGGCGAGACAACCCGGTACAGGGGGAAACCCGGCACCGACGGCCACCGCCACGGGATACGTATAGTTAATCGATGTTGTGAAATGTGCAAGAAAACGATAGTGAGTAAGAATAAGTTGTTTCTCATATTTATATTGTAGTTTATTTTGTGAACGGCGTTACCATGACCAAAGCTGCCGACCCGCGAGGTGTTAGTTAATTATTGCAGAGCGGAGGTCATGGTAACTACCCTTAATAATTATTGTATATTAATATGTATAATGTCAAGTCGGCTCAGAGCCCAGGCGAGGACGAGACCGCAATTTTTTTTTTAGAAAATAAGGTTCATAGAAGCTATATTTAGCGATAGGAATAAAACAATAGGCAGCATTCAACTGTTGGAATGCTGACAGGATAGAATGTTATCGTAAGCAACAATGTAACTTAGGAGACTCCTTAGCACGATAATAGTGATGTAAGCATGTACTTTACGTTAAGAATAAAATTTTATTGTGTAAAATTTTGGGAAAGGGGGGGTGTGATGTGGCGGCTTAGTAATCGGAATATGCTGAGTTGCATTATTGACGAAGTACGTGGCAGCGGGCAATCGGCTCGCCAGTCGCCTACATACCACCGCCCTGCCTCGTCGCATACATTGTACGTAGTTAGCTATAACGAAGTATTGTGGAACTTGAATTAAAGACAATTTGTTTCCTCGGAGTCGGATTCCTTATTTATCTCACCAACAACCTAACACGCACCACACACCCACCTCTCATCACTCTGGAATATGCGATTCTGAGTGTACCGCTCCACTCGTCGCTTGTACCGTCGAATACGGTTTGCCCATGCACAGATCTTCTGCTTCAGGAAGTCGATACGCTCTGTGATGCAGGACAAACAATCTCGAGGATTGATATCACTCCCCGAGAATACCCGCCTCACAAAGCGCATCACTCTAGGGCGCGTGTTGCCCTCCCTGAAGCAGATAAGCTTGCCGATGAGTGCTCTAGCCTCACTAATACGACGCTCAATCCTGTACTGCCATGCTGGTACAGCTGGTTTATTATTATTCACATTCATTTATTTTATATACATATTAAATTAAATTTTTAAATATTCATATAAAAACAAAAACATTTAAAAATATAAAAAAAAATAGTACCTCACCGGTATCGGGAACAGGGTCCAAGCTACCGGCGGTCAGGGCTCCAGAGAGAGAAACCTCCTGACAATGCGGGCCGTGTCCAGAAGTACTGCCTTCTGAATCAAGCCCTTGATCCAGCCGTCTAACGAGAGCCTCCTTAGATGTTGGTCGAGGCTCTTGGCAATTAAGCCATTGGCTGTAACAATTATCGGCACAATGATCGCTGAGTCCACATTCCACATGTCGACAACCTCATGGGCCAAGTCAAGATACTTTATCTGCTTGTCTTTCTCGGCCTTCATGAGGTTCTCGTCATGAGGAACAGCTATGTCAATAATCATTGCGCGCCTCTCCAATCGATCCACCACCACTATATCAGGCTTATTGGCTACAATAGTCCTGTCAGTGATGATGGATCGATCCCAGTACAATGTGACATTGCCATTTTCAAGAACTGGATCGGGCACATACCTGTAGTATGGAACTTCTGATTCCACGAGGTTGTAATTCAGAGCAAGTTGCTGATGGATAATCCTGGCCACAAGGTTGTGCCTGTGCAAGTACTCTTCGTTAGCAAGACGAGAACATCCAGAGATAATATGACGGATTGATTCACCCGGCCGGTGACATGCCCGACAAATGTCAACCGTGCCATCCTTCATAATAAATCTCTGGTAATTATTCGTCAAAATAACTTCGTCCATAATTGCACACACAAAACCTTCGGTTTCTCCAAATAGATCACCGAATCGTAGCCAGGATACGGACGCTAAGAAATCCACATCGGGCCCGTGTAGGGCCCGGAAAAAGCGTCCGTGAAGCTCCTTACTCTTCCAAACCTCCTCGCGATCATTAGTCTCAAGCACTACAGGCTTGCACCAGTTCTCTTTAGCCAAGGAGAGCGGGGTGAGGCCTTTGTCCACTGCAACTACATCTCGGTGCATCCCCACGTCGGCTCCTAGGAAATATTCCCTGAGACTGTATATCTCACGGTTGTGCAGAGTCTTAGCATTTAAGAAGCCACGACCTCCGCACTTCCGCGGGATATACAGTCTCATTACCGATGACCGTGGGTGATGCATCCGATACGCTGTCAACAATGTACGGACTCTCCTATCCAGGGCATCGAGTTCCGTTTGAGTCCATTTGAGTATGCCGAAAGAGTACATCAAGACCGGTATGACCCACCCGTTGAAGGCGCGCACCTTATTTCCGCCTGACAAAAGACTATTTAATACTTTCTTCAGGCGGCCAAAGAAGCGCTCCTTCAACGATTGCTTCATGTCAGCAGCATTGATGCCCAACGCTTCCGCCATACCCAAATATTTGTAGGTCTCAATTGAAGAGAGGGATCTAAGGTTTATGGAATCCGAAAGCTGAACTCCCTCAGATTCCACAATCTCCCCTCGCTTGACATGCATGACCGCACATTTGTCCACGCCAAATTCCATCCTGATGGCGCTACTGAAAGTTTCTGTTACTTTCAGTAGCTCCATCAGCTGTGAACTGTTGGTGGCAAAGAGTTTTAGGTCATCCATGTAAAGGAGGTGTGATATTACCTGACCTCCTCTCTTCAATCTATAGCCTAGACTTGAATTCTCCAGCAGTGTGCTTAGAGGATTCAAGGCTAAGCAGAACCAAAGTGGACTCAAACTGTCACCCTGAAATATACCCCGCTCAATCCTTATCGGTTCACTATTCCTCTGGATATGTCGACATCCTGGATAGCGAAGGACCGTCCTCCACTGCCCCATACACGACATCAGGAAGGTGCGCAGAGTGGTATCTATCTTGTACAACTCTAGCACCCTCATGAGCCATGTACGCGGCACAGAGTCATAGGCCTTCTTGTAATCTATCCAACATGTCGACAGATTTTTTCGGGATCGGCGAACCTGTTGACTGATGGCCATGTCAATCAGGAGCAGCTCCTTAGTACCGCGGGACCCATTCCTACATCCATTTTGAGAGGGAGACATGATACCGTTACTGTCTATGTGTTGGTTAATTTTCGCTCTCAAAATAGATGTAAAAACTTTATAGACCGTCGGCAAACATGTGATCGGTCTATAATTTTTAGGCTCCGCAGTACTACCTGATTTATGGAGCAGGTGGGTTATTCCTGTCGTCAAGAACTGGGGCAACGATCCTGATTCCAAGGCTGACTGGAACAGAGACGCTAAACAAACGTGCGACCTTCTAAACCATTTTATCCAGAAGTTGTGCAGCCCGTCCGGCCCTGGAGACTTCCAATTAGGCAATGGACGGACTGCACGAGCTACATCATGGGGGCTGATAATGATTGCCCCCATTTCTGGTATCGGGTCGCACGCTCGTTCGACTTCCAGAGTCCAATCACCCTCAGTGTGACTGACAGGCACCGACCAGATGTTGCGCCAGAACAAACACATGGCGTCATCATCCGGCAGGTGCGTATCAGTGACACTTTGAATCGGTCGCTCCCAAGTCCTATAAACCCACCTTTCATCGCTCTGGAATGTGCGATTCTGAGTGTATCGTTCCACCCGCCGCTTATACCTTCGAATACGGTTTGCCCATGCATACACCTTCTGCTTCAGGAAGTCGATGCGCTCTGTGACCCAGGGCATATAGTCTCGAGGACTGATATCAGTCCCCGAGAATGCCCGCCTCACAAAGCGCATCACTCTAGGGCGAGTATTGCCCTCCCTAAAGCAAATAAGTTTGCCGATGAGCACTCTGGCCTCACTAATACGCCGCTCAATTCTGCACTGCCACGCCGGTACGGCAGGTTTTGGTCGTGTAGCTCTATCATCACTAGGAAATTTTACGTGAGTCACACGACATGCCGCAACAGCTGCGCAGTACAAAATCGAATGCGCATCAGTGAGGTCTTCGCAACCATCAAAATAATTTGATAATTGCGAATCCAGAGCACACACCAGCACCCTATTTTTTTTATGCATGGGCAAACGAGGTAAACGTGGTCTAAGCTCAGGCGGAATGAATCGATATTCTCGAATCGCACCCTCCAAAGCGCTCCTCAATTCATCATTGCACTGGGTACTTACTTGTGTAACCATGTCATCACTCCCATCAGTAATATGGCTACGTGTTGCGGTCGGCTGTGGTTGTGCCACTTCCACAATCTGCGGCAGGGGAGCAGTAACATGGTTTCTCTGCATTTCAATTCGGAGGCGATCAAGTACAATGTCATCCAACATACGATTGCGCTGGATGACCCGCACCTGATCCGATAAATAATCGTTGTGCCGAAACGTTGACAGCTGGCTCAAGCACCTGAAACAGAGAGAGCATCCGAACACGGTACGCGGTCAGATTACTTCCCCCCTCTGTAGCCCCATAGTATGCGCGCATGACATTTTCATTGATGGCTTGTGTCCATCTCATGCGCTGCACACTTCCGCCGGGAGCTGGGACCCTATCAGAGGCCGGTGGGCCTCGCGGTCCTAAACCATCCGGCGGCCGGCGTCCTCCCCGTCGACGAGCTGGTGATGGCGTCGTAGGCGGAGAGAAATACTCGTCGCTCGAGCTCGACGCAACTGCCGAGGCCGGTATCACAGCACTCACGGTGGGACTGGGTTCCGGCGGCGGCGAGGCGGAGCTGAGCAACGGGTCCGGAGGTGGTGGGCGTGCTCTGCGTGCTGCTGCTCGCGTCAACATTTTCTTCGTCACATTATATTTACATTTGGCTGATTTTCGCTTCTATTGTTCGTTTCGTGTTTTGTTGTGTGAATGTTTCTATGACAGATGTCATGATGATATTATATTTTTCAGGATTGTTTTTTGATCTATTGCCGCTATGTCTTTGATTTTTATTTAAAGAAGATTGAATAAGTGGCCAAAACAAGTACTTGGGTGATATTTTTCCAATGATTTTCATGTAATTTGTATAATTTTATTAATTTAAAACGAAAATTGTAAAAAAATTTAAGTGTGACGTCTAGAGTTGCCAGCAGTATTATTATTATTATTATAATTATTATTAATTAATAATTAAAATATAACCGAAATTCATGCGGACGGTGTCGCACGCATCAGTTAGTCTCTAATAAATCCTTATTACACAGTACCCACAGTAATAACTTACAGAATGATTAACAACAGTACGACAAAACTTTAAGTAGATTACAACTCTGAACACAATTAACTGAATGAAAACAAGAATGATTAATATTGTTATCGTGACGATTTGGAAATAACAGGAAGACGGTGGATTTTCACTAATCTGTTTTACTACTTTCTGCTCGCGACTTCGTCCGCATGTCCGCGTTCGAAGTCAGAATACATACAGAAGTAAAACCTTATCCTGTGGCAGCAATAGATCATCTTTAACTATCAGTAATTTAAATCGATCCAAGACTTCCATGGCTTACCTAATGCATACAAAAAAGCATGAAAACCAAAAAACTTAACTTCTATAAAATATTAGTATCATCGTTATCGTCATATTCGAGTGATGCACGTGAACCTTCTAAAATGCCTACAGTGAAAATGAAAGGTCAGAAGTTCCAGTACGAGGGCGCTGATGTGAAACTATTCACCTAAATAATAATAATAATATGTGGGGACATTTCACACACGGCCATCGATTTTTAGTTTGGAAATACAACTATCAGTTTAATTTTATACGACACTAGCGACCCGCCTCGTCTTCGCACGGGTAACAATAATCATCTTCCTAGATATTACCTCTCTTCTACTACTGAAAACCATGTGAAAATACGTACAGTAATTTTTGAGCTTAGCCGGAAAGAACACAATTCAGCGTGATGGGGCACAATAATTTATTATACGTAGTCATACTAAAGCATTCTGATAAATCTCTTTGAAAATGTGCTAAGAATTTAGTGAACATTCCTAAATAATTGTGAAAATTGGAATCAGATGTTGTGAAAGTCAAATAAACGACCCTCAGTTCTCACATATAGGATTGAGGACCCACCTGTACCTGATAAACTATGGGGGCTACAGAAAAAGACTTTAAGCATTAATTATCACCCATTGACCAAAGAGATCATTTATTTTCAAACAACAGTTGTAGTAAAACTTAATTAATATTATGTGTAAAACAGTTATTTCCATCCTAAAAATGTATCGAATTTATTTCATATTTCCTTTGCGCGATCGCAAAATCTTTTGATTCCATCAAAGCAAGCAGGCTGTAACCAAAATGATATTGGCTATTACTTCAAAGACATCAAGACAAAGATACCTAACCTACTAAAACGGATTCAAACAATTTCTCATTACACTATGTCATCAATGCCTGGCTTATCGTTTCCCATCAAACATAATGTCGAAACATTACGATAGAAGTGTCGTGTTCTATGTACATGTTCAGAGATTGAATAGGTACTAAAACAACATCCCAGTCTATCAACGTAGACAGACAATCAGAGCACATAATTAACTACCTACGGTGATTGTAGAACGTGTGTTATGTACTTAGGTAGATATAGAACAAACATGCTGTGTTGGTACCGAATACCATTATTGTGAGTCAAAACACTATCAGAATAGACATGCATGTTATTACAGCTTGTTTTGATGCAACTAAACTATGGAGACTGACCTACCTAAACCTGCCAAAATTCGTAAATGTTTAAGGGTGTTGGTTCAATCATTTAACAACGTTTATGCCAAAAATAAATAATCGGATTGACATATTTTCTCAATGATATAAAAAAAATATTATTAATATTGAAAGATGTAGATTAGTTTCCTACACAAGATTTGAACCTCAAAAATGGTATTAATTTATTTATTTTAGGCTACATAGGCCAATGTTGACCATTTCAAAATATGCATTAGGTCAACTGAACCCACGGGTTCATTTCGAGTGGAATCAGTTGACTAAAGAGCCCATAGATAAGTAGGTACCTTAACCTAAATATACATAATTATTGTTTCATTTAAAACTTGTGTTAATACATAAGGTTTTAGAGTATGTTAGTAGCACTTCTCTTTGCACTAAATTGTCTTTGTGTTGTCCTGTAGCACTTGTCCGCGGAAGCAACGGAACACAACGACCCGCCGCGCGCCTGCGCCCGCTTATTTTCGCACTATATTATTTATTAAGTGATACGGGAAACGTCATAGATTTGAAGCTTGTCCAGAAACGTCATTTGAGGTGGTTTTGGATCGCATGCTGCCTCGTCGGCTACGCATGCCGCCTCGTCGCAACGAAAGGTATGTTGCGTCCCGAGACGCAACATACCTTCCATTGCTACCCGACACAACTCTGAGTGAGCTATTTAGCCACGTTTTAATGTGCCACTTGGACGCTCGAACGCTTATAACTTATCTATACAATTTACTTGTCTTGTAATATCATAATAATTTTTATACAAAAGCTGTCAAACTGTCATATTTTTGCTACAGATGAAAGCCAAAAGTTTTGAGAATTTAATAATCAATTAATATAGTCAATAATCAACTAAACGGCAATCGCTCAGGAAATATTTGACCAATAGTCAATACCGCAACCTGCCAGCAATAAAAATAAGCTTCATTTTTTAAACAAACTGAACGTACTGAAACAAGAGTTAGAATCCCAATCCAATAAAATCAATCACAGTCGGCAGATCATCCACAAAAATAAAGCAGGCCAGATTCAGGCAAAATCCTACATTTCTCCACAACAATTTCAATAAAAATTCAGGGCTCGATAGCGACCGCAATGCAATCAAAGTAACCACTCGGCGATCGCATTGTGGACCGACGGCCCAATGGTCCGGGCCAAAAGAATGGCCAGCTCTCTCAGCCGGAGGTTTATCACGATTTCACGAAACACGATTGTCCCGAATCGGGGAACTTATTTCAGAAAATCGACTTCGTTTGTTAAACGTCCTCTTGCAGCACGTAGAACATCTGTCTTGGCACTAAAAATTAGATCAAGGAATAAAAGATAGAAATTCTAAGAATGCTTTTCAGTTCGGTATTTTGTGAAAAGCAAAGTTTCTTCATACAATATACACCTTGAGATATCTTATACCTACCTATGTCTGGCAAAGTGTGTTAGTAAGACAGCGCTGTTATTGGATCTCTAAATTTATCCCAAAGAATCAGTGAACCATTAAATTGTATAAAATTAGAACCTGTTACAAAATTATCGAATTTAATCCCAAATCGACCTTAAAAGCTTACATTTTAAACGCCCACGAATCATTGACGCCCTATCAATTTAATTAAAAATCCAGCATTGAACTCATTTTCTCGAAACTAAACCGAACCTGTCTTAGAAATTGCTTACTTAATTTGATAAGCTTAAAACCTTTTGATAAAAACAATGGATCTGTTCTATTATTTATAGTTGTTACAGTGGATACGTTGGTTTGTGTTTTATCTGCCGGAAAAGTCCTTTAAACCTTCTGACCCGTTGTAAAATATGCAGCAGGGACGGCTGGTGTAAAAATGTTTGGTCATTTGTCGCCGTGGGGTGGCGAAGCGGTGCGAACTGCTACAAAAACCTCTGGGGAAGGTAGTATTTGAACTAGCATTCTATTTTATGTGTGTCTGACTTTTCGATGTTGGAAAACCAAATGGCTGGCAGATAGTTCAACTGGTTTTGTAACCATCAAATGTTGCATAGATACTTCGAGATATACCTACCTAACCTGTTATAGGGCTATGAGGTCGTATTATACTTAATAAATACTAGCATATGGTTCCAAATATAACAGAATTCATAGCCTTTAACAGTATAGTTCCAAAGTGACCAGTTATTTACAAGTAGATCAAGTGCAATCAAACTTGTCCAACACAACACTCGAGCATGATGTCGAAGTTACTAATCACTTCAGAGTAATCACGAAGTTAGTTTTAATTACAGTGTGTCATAGTCTAACTAGGGTTAGACAGAAGTCTATAATAGGGGTTATTAGGGGTGTAAAATTATGCTTAACGAAACCGAAAATTATCATCATTGCAATATTTTCTATGTTCAGCCGTGTGGTGCCGGTCGCGAATATAACGACCCCATTTCTACATCTGGGTGTCGTAGAAGGCGACAGAGGGATATTGACCAGAGGATGGGCAGCAACGACTTTTTGAGTACCATAACACCTACTGCGATCGCCAACATGCATTGGCAAGCGTGGCGATTACGGCTGAACAACAAAATATAGAGGGTACAGAAGAGCCGCTCCCGCCATCTTCAAAAATAATTACCTAAACTTGCCAGACACACTAGGGCTGCTACTGTATTGACTATGTAGGTTTTATTTGTGACAATATAATAATAATAATAATAATATGTGGGGACATTTTTCACACACGGCCATCTGACCCCAAACTAGGGAGACCCTGTACTATGGGTGTCAGACAGCTGATATACATACACAAATACATTTTTTTTTGGTAAATACATACATAATATATAGATAAACAACACCAAGACACAAGGCAAACACAAGTGCTCATCACACAAATGTTTACCCTGGGCGGGAATCGAACCCGCAACACGCTGCGCAGCAGTCGATCGCTCAGCCACTGCGCCAACCGTGACGTCAAACATATGACATAAATATGACATTTTATTGACACTGGTTGGAACTCTTTGCAATTTTTTATAATAATTTTCTTATTCGTCGTAAAATGTCAATGTCTCTCATTTATTCATTTAGACAACACGTGACAGTCTAGTCTGAAGTCTGCCTGAAACTGCTTGAGAATGCCTATAAACGTAATGTCAATGTGTGCGTAGTAAAAATGGCGGCATGTTCTAAGCGGTCTCTCTGCTCGGGCGCGACGCACGTACGTACGTATTTTGTGGCAGAACCCTACATATTTTTCCGCATAATTGTGACACATGTGGGATAGCTGCGGGGGCACTTCCGCTTGTTTTTTTTTATATTCCATGAATAGTAAACCAAATTTTGCTATACACATTTAACAAAAAAAAATAAAACTATAATTAGTAAATTAGAACCCCAGAAAAAAAAGAACATCAAATTACCTGTATACCGGACCCATAGATATAGATAGACCTAGATAACGCGAGTATCACGATCTGCATGAAAACCAAGCGTGCCATTTTTTGGACGTCACAATGTAATACGAATGTTTTGTTTGTCCTAAAGAACAATGGCGAAATCGTAGTTGACTTAAATTTGAGCGTCCAAAAGTGACTTACATACGAAAGAAATTACATTATTTTTCTACGATTTTTCAAAGTATCGCATTAACCAGTTAGGGCCGGAAAAAAAAATATGTTAAATGAAAACTTATTTGACTTTTCATTAACGTTTAGTGTTGCCATTTTATATTTTTACTCTGCCAAGTGACAGTAAGTACTTAAAACATTTAAAGTATTGTAATCAGTTTTAGTTTGTTATTACAATTAAACAGAGTAAGTAAATTGATACAGTTTATTTCCAAGTGTAGGTTTCTTGCAGGTTTGTAAAAATACTGTGGTATAAAAATAAATCAATTAGTTTCGAGTAATGACTAGCAAAAAGACTAGTAACCCAAATCTAAAAATAATTGCTTGGTAATTGACACAGAGTCATAGACAGATCTGTGCACAGAGTAAAAACGATATGATCGATGTATACATGTAGTAGATACCTATTGTATACATATGGTAAGGCCAAAGAGTATTCAAATTCAAATTCAAATTCAAATTCTTTATTGCAGTATTTATAACCACTGGGATTACCAACCTTAAACAATATTTTTACAAGACATTTCATTCTGAATTAACTAGGTAAAGAAAATACTAATGCGATATTGCCTTTTTACTTCCTCAATTTGGAATATAAAAGTTACCATAGACATAACCTACAAAAGTTCATGACTGAATATCTATTATTCTCGGCCTTCTTGAACAAAAAATCTTGCACAAACTAATTCAGAAGGTGATGCTGAATAAAATAAGATATTTTTCATTTAAAGACGTAGGAATTTAATCTCAACTAAAACAATGTATGGGTGGCTGCCATTGTTCTTTGGTATAACCAGGTATTACTGAGGGTATTAGATTAAAAATAATGGTTTTTTAAATTAATTACGCATAATATTAATCACAAAATGACTTATCGATGGAAGGAAAAGTTTACTTTATTTTTTTACTTACGATTTTTTATCGTAATTAGGCACGAAAATAGGCACGCGAAGTAGTTGCTCTTGCGTTATCTAGGTTTATCTATATCTATGACCGGACCCCACTTCCATAAGAATCTAATCAGGAATACCGGTTCCTAAATACTGTTCATCTTGCAATATGTTACAGGTTTAATACGCAATATTAGAGATTGATACGGAACAATATTGCCCGATTGGTTTCTAACGGAATTCCGGAACTGTAGACTACCTACTGAAGATCAATTTTATTAATAGATTTGTTTCTCTTCAGACATTTTAGAAAGAGTGGCGTAATAAAATTTCAATACTCTGTTTTATATAATATCTCCCTCTTACTTTGTCTTGATTTCTGTAGACATGTTTGACGATACATTTTACACTAAACGCCAGCATAACAAGCCACACCAAACTGTCAAATAATTTTCCCAATTGAATTTAAACCTTAAAGATTTTGTAATAAAAATGAAAATCTATCAAAGAAAGGCAGAGTGATGTGTAGCTTGATGTCCTGGCCTCTGCACATTTCACTTTATTTACGTTATTATTTTGCTTTTTTACACGTTTTTTATTAGCTTCACCTGTATGTTTGTATGTTTGTTTGTAACCGACTTCTTTGGGCGCGATTTTGACCCAAACGGCCAGATTTCGGTCAAACTTTGTAGATTTATCGAGGACCGATGACAATACACTAATTTGATAAAATTATTAAAAAAAAAAAACAAAAAACATAAGTCGTTCAAAATTAGTTGCTGATAAAACAGCTATTATATACTAGGAAGGTACTGCACAAGCGCCCCTGGTAGAATAAATGTACATAATATTTATAGATATAGATATAACCAAACCAAAAAGTAAAAAATAAATAATAGTTTAAAAATTACTAAAAACACGCTTTTTATAGAAAACCAAACCAAAAAATAGAAAATATATTTAAATTAATTATTTTATTTTAAAAAAAGCGTGGGGTGCATGGTGTCAATAGTTATAAATATTTTATTGACAGATATGAGTAGAGTGATTTTCATTTTGATAATATCATAAAAAGCACCCCACGCTTTTTTAAAAATAAAATAATTTATTTAAATTTATTTTCCATTTTTTGGTTTGGTTTTCTATAAAAAGCGTGTTTTTAGTTATTTTTAAACTATTATTTATTAATTTTGAATGTTGTTTTTTTACGCCTCAAAGTACCTAAGGTTGCGGCGCGCCCCTTTACACTCACACAATAAATAGCACCTGCCTTGTGATGTCTTCACCACCTTTGCTTGCAGTCTACCAAAAGTTGGTGAAGAGATAACATGGCCAAGAAGAAAAGAATGCCCAAGGCCGTCTTTGCACCTTTTGATGCATAAATCTATATAATAAAAATGTATCGTTGCTCGTTAGTAATACTCGAGAACTGGATTTTGGATAATTTTGGTCTTGAAATATTTGTGGAAGTCTAGGGAAGGTTTAAACGGTACGTAAGGGGCAGGACAACGTCTATCAAGTCAGCTAGTCTACATAATAAAAATGAATCGTTGTTTGTTAGTCTCGCTAAAACTCGAGAACAGCTAGACCGATTTGGCAAATTTTGGTCTTGAAATATTTGTAGAACTCCAGGAAATATTTATACGGTGAGAAAATTAAAAAAAAATATTTTAAAAACAAGCTTTTAATATGCACGTAAAATTAAAAAAATAAACTAAGACATTCATAACATTCGTAGTTTCTTAAACTTTATAAGTAACAACCTACAAAAATGATCAGTTGAACTGTTCGATACAATTAGTGTCATCAGTAGAAGTATGATACGTAAACATATATTATCTATAACCAGTATATTAATATTCTTACGCGATTTAAAAGCTTGTCGCGCAATTTCGTTAACGCATAGTCCTCGGCCGCGACATGCCGACCATGGACCAGCTCCATGGTACTATATTATTGTATTGTCATCCAAGTTACGTAGGTATACCAAGTCTCAGCTCAATCGGTCTATTGGAAGTGGTTCAAATCTTCCTTGCAAGATTTGTAAACATACAAAAGTGAAGTTAAATAAAAGCTTGTAAAAATCAATTGACAGCACAACGTCTCTCGGGTCAGCTAGTTTAAAATAAATACCTAAATATTTTTCTCAACAGAAATATTAACAAGGGCGATATTTATCATCAAAACAGCGCAGGGTTTACTTACAAAGTCAGGCTAGCCTTCGTCTGTATATGGCCCGCTGGCGAAGCTCCATGTCATCAGATTAATTCCTCACTTGACCTGTTTCTTACGCTTCGTGGAATCTCACCAGAATCTATTTGACCAAAGCTTTCTCGCCGATTTTGTATGAAAGATAATTTTAACACAAATATGACCCATCATTTTTTCACAGATACATTGTTTGTTTGTTTTATTTATTTAAGATGGCTTTCAGTAACGTGTACTTTTGAAATTAAGTAATTTGACAGGAAACGGACAGGCCTGGATATTATTTTTCTTATTTTATCTATAAAATGTCAGAGTAAAATTACTTATTCACTAAAATGTGATTGGACTACGTTTTGTAAGGAACACGCCGTTGTCAGTCACTTACGGTGTTACCAGACCAATGGATCGATCGTCGATCGACGGCATCGATCGAATATAGAATGGATTAGTCGACGTCGATCGACAGTTTCTACCAGACCAACCGATCTATCGTCGATCGACGGCATCGATCGATGGTAGAATTTATTAGTCGACGTCGATCGAGCTGCTTGATTATTATTACTGATTAATAATTATAGCTGGGGTTAATCGATCAACGTCGACCGATGCTATCGACGGGCAATCGATCGATTGGTTAGTGTAACGGTATCCGTTAATCAACCAAAGCTACCACACCAATCGATCAACGTCGATCGATGTCGATTGATGGCATCGATCGACGATCGATCGATTGGTGTAGTAACACCCTTAGGTAGTTTCTAATGCAAGCCCAAGAAAAAAAATGTTTTGCTGTTAAAATGTAGCGATGATGTGTTTTAGTGATGGTAAAGGTAAAGGATAAAAATTTCTTGACAGCTGACTAAAGACATTTTTATTCTATACCATCGCTGAAACTTTTTCATTGAAGTTAAGTTAAGTTAAGTTTGCGGAAGTATCGCCAGTTCCCGCGACCCCCGAAGTAGGTGTGAGATGGAACACCGGGGTGGTTTTTAGTCAGTAAGAGTCTGACAGACCCGCCCGCCCGCCCTAGGGCGGAGGACATCCATGAGGATTTTCCACCCCATACCAAAAAAAAAAAAAAAAAAGGCCCACAAAGCGGAGAGGAGAGGAGATGTCTCGAACAACCAATCGGCTTGCGTTATTTTCACATCTCACCGCTTCGTTTCAACGCAATACAGTTTCCTATTGGTTATTTACGAGACATCTCTTCTCGTCTCCGCTTCGGTGGAGTCCAGGCCTTACAGTTACAGTATCGATCATCTGCCTAGCTTTTTTCCAACTATGTTGGCCTTGGTTTCTAAAGTAACAGATACAACTGAATACTAGTGTTTTACGTGGAGCAACTACCTATCTAACCTCTACAACCCAGTTACTGAGTAACACGATACTCCTTGGTGAGACTGATTATCAGATCTTCTGGTTTCTGACTACCCATAACGACTGTCGAATGACGGCTGGGACCAACAGCTTTACGTACTCTCCGAGGCACGAAGCGATCTTGATATGAGATATAAATGGTCACCCATCCACGGACCGACTGCAGTAAGCGTTGCTTAACCATGACCAATTTATCCGTATGGTTTTTACTCGAGCCCTTCCTCCTCTGCAACAGTAGGTATCGATATAAAAGATTTTTAGGCATAGAAGGTTTTCCTAGTAGTTACCTACCATTGTTAATGAGATACTTAAGTAATATAATTGTTTATTTTTTATGTTTTTAGGTATTTAAAATTCACGTTTAGTTAAAACTTAAATTACAACCTACAATATTATTTGTGACAAAACATTTCATTTAATTTTACAACACACACACATGCACATCATTCTAACTTTTTGTCAGAGTATCAAAAAGTTCTAACACGAGGAAAGCGAAGAACTTTTTGCTGAAACGACACGGTAAAGAGTCAACAGTGTGTGCTAACCCTTAGCACAAATAACAGTATGTCTTGGCTGAACAAATAAAGCGGAATTTGCATGTCTGATTAGGAACAATGCTCGGTGCAATTTAAAAACTGTTTCCGTGAACTTGTTCGGTATGTTTATTTCTCGTTTTCTTACTTGAAATTTATTCATGAATTTATACAATCGTTATTTCAAGTAGGTACAAAATTATATCCAAAGGCGATTGAGTTAAATGACTGGCAAGATATAGCTTTTTTAATTGTCGATTTTTTTTTTATTAGCCCTTTGTGTCCCACTGAGGCCTCCCCAAAAAAATATAACATAAAATATAAATCCGGGTTTTATTACATTTATATTTTCACAGCTAAATTATAATTTTATCGCTATCTACTATCTGTTATCCATTTGCAGATGAAAATCACAAAATTATAAAATGTTGGTACCACTAAACTTACATCTGATGACTACATAATCCATTGTATTAAGTTTTAAAACATCAAGCAATTTATTCTAAACACTCAAAGCCTGGAGTTCGCTGAAGGCATCTGTTTAGGAGCCCAAACTACTGACCTGTCTATCCTGTAATTGGTTTAAGCAAAGTTCTGAGTTTCTGAGCCCTTTTTTGTGTGAAAACTTAGATAGACTTGCTAAGATTTTTATGTAGGAGATAGCTTACAAGTTTCATGATGATTTATGTAATAATACATAATAATTTACTTTGTTTTAAAATTTCAGGATAGTTAGCTTCATCATCATCATCATCATTCCAGCCAAAAAACGTCCACTGCTGGACATAGGCCTCCCCCAAGTAATGGGGGGTTTTGCCATAATCGCCACGCTTGGCAGGCGGGTTGGCGATCGCAGTATGGTTGTTACAAAGGCACAGAGAACGCTGCTGCCCATTCTCTGGTGAGTAACTTAGTCGCCTCTTACGACACCCACGGGAAGATATAGGATGGTGCTATTCTTTACATCCGACACCATACGGACGTTAGCTAGCTAGCTAGCTTCGTCAACTGTTATTTTAGGAATAGTAGTAGTAGTATGACAGGCTGATGCACGCAACTCCATGTCTCAGCGCGTATTTTCCTTACAGTAGGAGTAGTAGCTTTTGATAAGATTTGTTTTTAATGTTTTATAATGTGCGTCACTTTCCCGTGAATAAATGGTTTTTCTTTCTTTTTTTTCTTTTGTGGACCCAAAGTCACCAGACGTTTACCATTTTAACATGGTTGAAATTATGAAGTTCCACAAAAAAGTACAATTTTATTGAGATCTCTTTTTTTTAGTCGGTTCAAAATTTCAGGAATATAACGCAGATCTGGTGACTTTGGGATCTTCAACCGTTACCTTTAATTTTATGAAAAGACTAGCAACCCGGCCCGGCTTCGCATGGGCCTATAGCCTTCCTCGATAAATGGACTATCTAACACAAAAATAATTTTTAAATTCAAACCAGTAGATCCTGAGATTAGCGCGTTCAACCAAATAAGCAAACAAACTCTTTAGCTTTATAATATTCGTATAGATTTTAAGACTACTTACTAATATAAATGTTTACCTTTGGAATCTCTGAATCTGCAAAATGTTTGTCAAAAAGTGGACATACTGGTAAAAAAGTCGAATACTTACTACTAATCGATATAGGTTTAATGCAGCAGTACATACATTATTATGTCTTAAAGAAACATATTTTATCGATAAACTCAATAATAATGCACACGTAGAAAATGAGAAATGAAACATTCTATTCACACAAGAATAGCGAGAAAAGGCCATCACAGTGAAAAGTTGCGATACAGCGGTATCCTTCCGACGCGAGTGTCGTCAAATAATAAGACCAATGCCATTGCCGCTATCCTTCGAAACTTCGGTACGGATTATAAAGTCGCCTCTCACACTGAAACGTAACAGTTGCTTATGTTAGTAATATAGTCATGTGGGGTTATTAATATTAAAAAAATACACATATATTACTAAGTTCTGTCAGTACATTCGATTTCGAAGACTTTAAGTAAAACTTGAAATAGGTAACCAATAAAAATAATCCCACGGAAACACAAAAACGACATATTTTTTTCATAATAATGATGAGAAATGTGTGTGTGAAAATCTATACAAAACCATTAAAAAAATAAACATGCAAAGGCAGTTAGGATATGACCGATTGCACTCACAGCTCTCGTTCACGAATGCTAAACACGTGCCATCACCAGTGAGACATTCAAGCATGTTCTCACCCGTCATGCTGATTGATGTCAAACACAATAACACATCGTTTTACAACTCGTGCCTTTGATTAAATCAACTAACGGTGTAAATAAGTCCAAGCACATTAAGCTGAAAAGCGACGTGAGCGGCATGTGGAAAGTGCTAAATGTTTTCCAATAACTATTGGAGAATAACTCGAACTCGACGAGTGAACCAGGTCAACTGTTTTAATATGAAGGTATCATTTTATGTATTTACTATGTAGATGCTGTTATTAGACTGTGTACTTGCTCCTTGAGTTATTTTTGTTGTTTGTTAAGATATGTGTTTTAGGGCTGCTCTCTCGAAAAAAGCTTGAAAGAAGCATGAAGATGAAGCAATTTTTCGAAGGCATTTAAAAAAAAATTACATCTGAAAAAAATTGTTAGTAGTCTACATGATTTACGTAATTTGGTTTAGCCACAATTTTTGTATCGGTATCACATAATAATAAATAAAAAATGTCAAATCACCTCCAAATCATTGAGATGAAACCATTTTACTCCTTAATTTCTTGTCAAAAGAGTATAAAAAATATATCTACTGTTTTGCAATACAAAGGAAAATGATTTGTTTTTTGTTACTTTTTACAAATATGTATTATTTTTATTACAATAAATTAAAAATACGTCCGATTAAAGACTGCGTCTACATCACCCCCCTACTCGTCCACAAATTCAGTACGGGCCAAATGCTCAAGGTTATTGGCATGTAAGTATACAAGCCTTAAGAGTTCATTTTACTATATACCTACCTACTCTGCATTTATCGTTATTACTGTTATTACTGCAAAACCAGCATTTCTTTTAAACCAGCAAACAAAAATAAAAGTTACGGTTTCTTTAAGAAAAAACAGTTTCAAAACAACATTGTTTTTCTCAAGAAAAGGCACAAAAATAATGTAAATCAGCAAGAAAGTATTCCAACTTAAACAATCTTTTAACTAGAAACTTCAAATTAACGATAGCATCAGATATTCACAGAAAGGTACTCCCATTCTTTTCTCACCGTTTGATAACAACTCCTTGATAACAAAATGAATGCTGTTCTTACTTAAAATATTTTTAAAAGTTGAGGAGCGACTCTACGGATTTATAGTCTAATAAAACAGAGCTCATTTGCGTCATGATAATATCACATTTTATTATTTTTTGCGTACATAGGCATTCTGTATCTTATGGCTTATATAGAATTTTGGAAATAACTGACTTCTAACTTAAGTTGTTTTTTATCGAAACTTGCAAATGCATAAGAGGACTTTCCCGACATTATGCTTCATACAAAATTAGTTTGGTCATATTTTGGTTATTAAGTTATTAAACTCAATGAGATTTTGAGAATAATATCTGAGCTTTTATGTATTTAGCGTGCTGTCAGAAACTCCGTGGTGCTTGGCAACTGGGCCTCTCGCCTAATTCTGTTCTATCTTCTGCTTGATTTGGAGGAAAGTGGAAAATACGAAAATAATAATATATAAATAATATATATTTCTTACTCTCTGCTGTTCTTTTCTGATTTATTTCGTTGCGGGATCAAAGACATTGTTATGTTTCTCCGGACTCGTCGAGCTTCATTGCTTCGAGGCTTTTCTAGTGGTCGCCTGTGACTGTTGATTCTGGTTTTCAGGAGTTGCAGTGGGATGGGAATAGTGTGGTGGGATTGTCGGAAAAGTCCTCTTAAAGTTAAAATCTTTTCTTCTGAAACCAAACAGGATCTGGGATAGATAGAATAACTAAACTAATATTACCAAAGTATTTTTTTACTTTTTAGTTTTTTTTATTAATAGTTTTTTTATTAATTTTTATTTTTATTAATTAATCTATGTTTTTTTTTGTATATAAGCTTTTCACTTTAGGTAAATGAAATCGGAAATAAAATAGAACTCCAATTCGCGGGTGGTTTTTTACAGAATTGAACTGCTTTACGCGAAATACGTGCTGAGACGTGGGGAGTTGCGGACACTAATCTTTAAGGGGCTATTAAACGACTTTTACAGATTTTAAACTGACAATCACGTCAAAATGTGCAGTGTAAATGATTTGAAAAAAATATATGTTAAACTAGAACATTCAATTAACCACTTAGTACGTGAATAATTTGAATTATATTCATATTATATAGTTTAATTAACACGTGAAGTTGTGTCTGACACGGACAAAACATTGACAATCACACAAAATCTACCAGGTATAATTAAACGAAAGTTACACCATCTTACAGACAATTTTATTATCTATCTTTTAGTATACGCCTTTTTTTAAATTTTGAAAGAATACTTTTATTTAATTTTTTCGACTAAACTTTGAGAGTTTTGGACGCAAAACTGATGCAGAACGGACACAGTCTGCGTCAAAAACTTTAAAAATTTAGTCGAAAAAATTAAATAAAAGTAGTATTCTTTCAAAATAAAAAAAAGGCGTATACTAAAAGATAGATAATAAAATTGTCTGTAAGATAGTGTAAGTTTCGGATAATTATACCTGGTAGATTTTGTGTGATTGTCAATGTTTTGTCCGCGTCAGACACAACTTCACGAGTTAATTAAACTATTTAATATGAACTAAATCAAAAATATTCACTTTCTATATGATTAAGAGAATGTTCTAGTTTAACATATATTTTTTTCAAATCATTTACACTGCACATTTTGACGTGATTGTCAGTTTAAAATCTGTAAAAGTCGTTTAATAGCCCCTTAAGGTATAACAGGTTATACCATACCATATCATACCATACCATACCAATTACTAACTGTTATGTAAATTAATATAAAATTTATTTTAATAATTATGATTGCATGCTTAAGAGACGGTAAAATATGGAGCTGGAGTAATTGTATAATAAAAACATCTACCTTCATTGTTTAATGATTAAACAATGAAGTAATAGAAAGAAAATAGAAAGTGAAGTGATAATAATTTAATGATTCTATTCACATATTTGGGATCACAAATTACAACAAATTATATCTGAAAGTTTAGAACGCTGAGGAAATCCTTAACTAGATAGGCACGCAGCGTTTGCTAAAAATGGCTAAAAGATATTCACTCAAAGACTTGACACTTGACAGCTGTCATACAACAAAAAGAATGAAGTCAGTAACAGCCATATGCAAACGTATAAAACCTAAACTTAGGTTTTATACGTTTGCATATAGTACAGTTTATAGTAGGTACCTACCTACAAAATATGAGATATAAAAGTCGGTTAAAAACGATCACTCAGATCTGAATTTCATTATTTTGTGATCAATCAAAACTAAAAAGTTGTATAATTAGATAATAAGTTGTAAAACAGTGTTATAAGAGTGAGGCTAAAGGAGCGGCATTTTGTAACTTGTGAGTCGAGTAATTTTAATTCAACTAAAACTGACTACTCATTTTACTTACCCGTGTAGCACAATCAAGACTTTTGTATGAAAACGAATCATCATCACCATCAGCAGAAAGACGTCCACTGTTGAACATAGGCCATAGCGGCAATCTGCCGCTTGCATCCACCGGTTACCCGCGACCTTGACAATGTCGTCGGTCCATCTGGTGGGAGGCCTACCAACGCTGCGTCTTCCGGTTCGTGGTCGCAAACCTTTCTTCCCCATCAGTTATCGGTTCTTCGGTTAGATTGCCACTTCAACTTGCATATTCTGAGAGCCATATCGGAGACCTTAGTTCTTTGGCGAATTTCCTCGTTTCGGATTCTATTCCGCGAAGAAACTCCGAGCATACAACACACAAAAAGCGAAAAGGTATACAATTCACAAGATACGTATATCTGACCTCACCTTACCTCACCTGTGTGTAAACTTACAGAATACATTAAAGAATTAAAGTGAAAACACAGACTTTAAATTCCATTACATTTAACTTGAAATCTTACTTTTACATGTTTATTAAAGTTAACAAAAAATAATTGTGTTTTTTAAATCTATTTCAATTTATTCTGTCCCGATAAGCTGACAATATTCTCATTTCTAAAAACTTTTTCAATTATTCACGCTAAACGCCACTTGCTAAACTTAAACATTAATTAAAATACCTATATAGTATGCAAATCTACTTTCTTTTTTTTCTATAACCAACTTTTAAAAAAGTACTTCAATTTTTTCTGAAACACTGGCAGACAGGAGGTTAGATTAAAAAAACAGAATACAAAATCAAATTAATACAGTTCTAAAACGAAAAAAAACTTTAGCGCGTTTGCTATAAAAAAGGATTACATTAATTTATTTCCAAGATTGATTGAAATGATCAACTTAACTTTTCTCATTAACTGTAAAGGCAAGAAGGCTGAATATGAAAATGCCTTTGCCTGATAAATTGGCTCATAAAATTTTAGCACCTCATTTAGTTATTGGTTTTGACCACGAAATGTGAAACCATTTTTGAAGTAATTACAAGTTATAAAATTACCGAAGAGGTTTCAGACATGATAATTTTAATGCAATTAAGACAAAAAGACTTTTGTTTAAGAGTCTTTCTTCATTTACTTTTTATTTTTTTTGCGGACACAAAAAGCTAAATTAATTTTTAAATTGTGCTAAATAGAAGGTAACGTTATAAAATGAATAAATGGGTAACTTATTAGGACTTTGATTCAAAATACCTGCAAACAAAATTATTCTCAACAAAAGTGTTTGTAAGTTTGGTTTGTCTTGTGTTGATTTTAACACAATACATAGTAGCAGAAATTCCTTGTATTGGAACACTAACTGGTAACTTTTTATATAAAAAGTTACCAGTTACTATACTGAAGTAGTATAGTACTCCGTGTTTTTGATTCTGTAGGTATACTATTTGCAAGATAGCGTGATATATCGAAAGGTAGCTACTGCAGCAATTTAGCGATAGGCGAAGAAATGGAATGCCGGGTGAGAGCGACAGAGTTATATTATATTACAAGTATTAAGCAGTAATGAATTTGCACACAAAATACACAGATATTTATACTGAGTTCACAAAAACAAATAACAATAACAACGGTTCGTGCTTGACCGTTTTGCGCAGGAGTTGACGCCTCCTCATTACCGTAGACAATAGACAAGTCTGCCGACATCTTGCCTCGTTATTGCTCGAACAAAAGATGCGTAAGCGCCATGTTCCAGAAGGCGGCGCTAAGTCTGACTGACGGCGTGAGGTAGGCGTAGCTTTGCAACTTGTTTTACACACTACACGCTCTGACGTAAAATCGTATGATTCTGATGCCTCGTTGAGTCGTGCGAGTGAACTTGCCTACTCGCCACATGACAATAACAAGGAAATTGATGACACAGAGTTCTGTCGCCAAGCCCCTTAATCTCCTTACCTTTAAGTGGAAAATGCGAAGCATTAGGTAGGTAGCTACTGTGACCACTCTGATCGTCATGGTACCGGATTGGGGTGCACACTACACGGTATAACTGTAATCGAAATACTGACCAGTATAGTTATTTATTGTATTGAGATAATTGAATAGATGAAACCACTCACTAATAATTTCCAGACAGCTGCAGTTCTCCAATAAGACATTTGATTTAAGTCCTGAAACCCCGATAAAAACCCTTCGTCTGTCCAGAACCAAATATTGGTCACTTCTTATTGTTTAACTATTGTGTCTCCTAATTAACAGTTGAGCTCATAATAATAATATGTGGGGACATTACACACACGGCCATCTGACCCCAAACTAAGGAGACTCTGCACTATGGGTGTCAGACAGCTGATATACATACACAAATACATTTAAATACATACTTAAATAGATAAACAACAGCCAGACACAAGGCAAACACTAGTGCTCATCACACAAATGCTTACCCCGGGCGGGATAATAATAATAATAATAATAATATGTGGGGACATTTTCACACACGGTTCGAACCCGCAACACGCTGCGCAGCAGTAAGTTGCGTAACCACTGCGCCAACCGTGTTGTATGATTTGATTTTGAGTTGCTGTGAAATCAACCAATAGTCGATTGAGTTACTAAATGAATATACAAATTGCCATACAAAATCTATGAAGGAATCTATTTTTGACAGCAAGTAAAAAGTCCGTAATCCGTGTGGTGTCGGACGTAAAGAATAGCATCATCCCATATCTTCCCGTAGGTGTCGTAAAAGGCGACTAAGGGACTCACCAGAGAATGGGCAGCAGCGTTCTCTGTGCCTTTGTAACAACCATACTGCGATCGCCAACCCGCCTGCCAAGCGTGGCGATTATGGCAAAACCCCCCTATGGGGAGGCCTATGTCCAGCAGTGGACGTCTTTGGGCTGAAATGATGAAAAAGTCAAATGATTGGTCGTGTCTTCTACCCTTTTCTACTTATTTCTATCTTCTTCTAAATAAAAACCTTCCGTCTGCCACATGAACTGACTGTTCATTATTTAGTGTTCTATTTTTGAACTGCGTTTATTTTATCTACATGGCGGGCTGTTTCAAACAGTCGGTTAACGTTACATACGGACGATTAAAAGTTACTATGACGTGATATGTTTAACGTTCGTTAAACATAACGGGTTGTTTCATCATAAATAAAAATCCGTCAGTCAAAGTTATTCAAAATGAGATTCCATAATATTTAGATGTTTGACATAGCTGTTTGACAACCCAAATTACGTTGACTGGTCGGTTATGGTAATAGTAACTTTTTGACGTACGTTAAAGTCACTATTTTGTGAAACAACCATAGATACCCGAGAAACAACCCAATTTTTTATTTGACGATAGTTAGGGCCATTTTTGACTATATCCGGTCACTAATCTATAGTTGAAGCAACCCGCCCATAGTGATTTGTAAAATGAGTAGTGACGCTGTCCGGCAACTTACTTAAAAATTCAAACAAATGTCGACCTTATGTGTATACAAAGTGTTTTTAGTTTCACGAGGAGTTGGTATCTCTGCAAGGTTGACTAAGGCTAAACCTGAATTAATCTTTACTACATGCAATAAATCACTATTTCGTTCAAATAAACCAGAAATTCCGAACAAAAAGGTCCGCATACCCTTAAATTGGTACGGAAGTGTGCCATATTCAAAGGATTCTAAATTATTTGTTGACAGATTTATAGTCCTTTGCAATTAAGTTGTAAATCCTATTGATATCGGTCTATTCACAGGCAACTAAATACTATATATATGTATTACACGCGACTTCATCTCCCTCTAAGCCTGAACCTCCCGCTTGATTCGCTGTATTTTCCGCTTAAGGATCCCTAATTTTTTATAATGCAAAATAGCCTATAGCACTCTAGTATAACGCAACTTGTTATTGGTGAAATCATTTTTGAAATCGGATGAGTAGTTTCAGAGATTACCCCCTACATACAAACAAACACAAACTAATTTTACCTCTGTATTATATTAAGTACGGAAGTAAATATTTCTTAAAATCTTTTTTTAATTATTCGCTTATTCTTCTAATTAATATATTACAAGGTGGCTTTATACTCACTCAACATCTTTTTCTGCGGGTTAAAAATATACATAGAATACAAACAACTGTCAAAACTGAAATATTATGAATATTTTGACATGGTGGCTCTATGGATATGGCGGTGCCAAAAAAAAATGCTAAACTAGAACATTCTCTTAATCATTTAGTATGTGATTATTTTTTATTAAGTTCATATTAAATAGTTTAATTAAATCGTGAAGTTGTATCTGACGCGGACAAAACATTGATAATCACACAAAATCTACCAGGAATATTTAAACGACACTTTTACTATCTTACAGACAATTTTATTATCTATCTTTTAGTATACGCTTTTTTTAAGTTAAAGAATATTATCTTTTATTTAATTTTTTCGACTAAACTTTTGGAGTTTTGGACGCAGCGCATACGATTCTCTGGTCGCTCAAGGTCGCCGGCATATATCGTCGCCTTAAAGTAGAACATTTTCTTAATCATTTAGTATGTGAATATTTTTGATTAAATTCATATTAAATAGTTTAAGTTACTCGTGAAGTTATGTCTGACGTGGACATAACATTGATAATCACATAAACAGGTATACTTAAACGAAATTTTACTAACTTTCAGACAATTTTATTATCTATCTTTTAGTATACGCCTTTTTTTAATTAAAGAATACTCTCTTTTATTTATGCTTTTCGACTAAACTTTGAGATTTTCTGGTCGCTCAAGGTCGACGGCGTATATCGTCGGCTTAAGTTCGAATGCGGGTAAGTACCATTGTGACCCCTTCAATTAATAAGTACTTTTAAGTTTATCTAGGCTTACAAATCACTAAAATAAATCATCATAAAGGAATCCTGGACTTATAATTAGTAAATGTCTACAAACACCAAACCGCCTTGAGCAAGCGTGGTCATCAATGCTCACGACAAAAGAATAATAGGTTGGTATTATTACATATTGATAGTGTTGAATCTAGTGTAATTTTGTAGGGAACAGTAGTTTTTCGTATTTTTAGGTTAATCCCGTTAAAAGTTGATCATGTACAGGATGAAATAGAATTCATTAGCAAAATTTTAAAGAGTGACGGCCAAAATGTATGGAACAGGTTCGTAGTCTGCACGAACCTGTTCCATACATTTTGGCCGAGTACCTATTGCACTTCTGTATGGAACAGCTGTTTTTTGTCCACGCTGTTTGAGTTGGCTCCATTATGAAAGTTGTTTAGGTTCGTGGTCTGAGTCACTCCTTAAAATTTTGCTAATGAATTCAATTTCATCCTGCATTCATGACTCCTCTCACGTTTTGAAAGATGTACGTATTAATTAAAAGTCTAGCTGATTATATTTATTATATTATATATCACGGACAAGCTTTCTATATACCTTCGTACAAAAGTAGATATAAAACGATCGCTCATAAAATTGTCAGGCGAATATGGACCTATAAAACAGTTGACCATAAAATAATGTGAGGTTTTTTAAACCTTCATAAATCGCCGCTGGAAATGTGCCATAATGGCTACTTAAAATAGTCCTAAAAGCTCTCTGGACAGTGAATTTATGAAGTATTGCAAAGATAAACATCATTATCGTAAAATTTTATAAAACATTTATACTTTGAGCTGATATAAAACTGTTTTTACAAATACTTTGAGGTGTCGGGGCTCAAGGTGCTTAAGTCGCTCTTTTAGAGCAAAAATAAACGTTGTTTAGCAATTTAATGGAAGCTTTTTGTGTTTTTATAGAAATATTACTGTTTCTTTAGATACCATCTGATAATTTTATCATTAAACGAAACGTACACAATACACACAACACAATACACAACACACAACACAATAATTGTGTGTTGCGTATTGTGTTGTGTGCACGCAGTAAGTATACTTACTTCGTGGTTGTGTGTATTGTTTAAGCCATCGAAACTAGTCGGAAGAACCCGGCAACACAGTGAGTTAATCTGATAATTTTCAAATAGGATTGCTTCAGAACGTTAAGAAATTATCCACCAAAATGATAATCATTTATGAAGTTAGAAGACTACTTCTTTTACGGTTTGTAAAAGGAAAAAAGATTCTATCACAAAGAAAAAAGATGCGATATTATTGTTTGTTTCGAAAAATCCATAAACAATAATAAATTTGTTTATACCGCCATCTACAAAGAAAATTATCGTCTCAAACGAATACACGGCTCCACACGCGGCACGGCTCTTGTGTAATAGCTTCGTATTCCCATAAATTATCACATATTGACATAGAACCAGACCCCTTACATTGAATACCCTCGTATCTTTTGTTGAATGTTTCTCCCAAATATAACGAAAAATTCCTAAAATGCTTCGGCAAGATTCAATATTGGGTAAAGGGCTAAAGGGTCACTCCTAAGTCATTGGATAGAAGAATAATAGTCGTTATTGATTCCCTAAATCCGTCTTTGCTGTTTTCTAATCTTCTCCTTTATTTAAGAATCGTTCTTAAAGACATTCGTCAGATGTTTCTTTCAATACAAAAGGTCGTTTTTGTCCGTTCTTTGCTGTTTCTTAATTAAATTACTAATTTCATTTAACTCAAAGTGTTTTGTTCGTTGAGATTAATATACAGATATACACTGAGATATCTTTACGCGGCGAAATAAATTAATTTTGTGGTGTGTCATTGTTAAGAACGTGAACAAAATTTTAATATTAAGGATTTATTAAAGTAATTCAATATGATCTGGCACAATAGTATAAAAATGAATGATACCTACTATTAAAGTATTAGGAGACATCTTAAATGTTCCCATCTAAACTAATATTCAAAGAGGAAAGATTTGTTTGATTGTTTGATACGATTTCACTCAAAAACTAGTGGTCCAATTTCAGAAATTCTTTCACCAATCGAAAGCTACATTATCCTTTAGTACTATAGGTTTTATTGTATTATTAAAAAATTAGGAGTCCTTAAGAAAAATCACGACGACGAAGACGCGGGCAAAATGCTAATTTCAAATAAAATCATAAAATATACTAAAAGTTTAGATAATAATCTCAGATTATGAAACAAAAGACAGATAGACCGCGCGGAGCACTGAGAGTGAAGCCAAAAAAACTAATACAAACTCAAAAGCGAATACCTACAATCTCGTTATTGTATTCGATTTTACACATAGGAATTTGTATTTGTATTTTTATTTGTTTTTATTAACGATGCGGCGTTTCGTGCTGTGACTCGTGTCAGTATATAGCGCGTTGTAATTATTCGCCTTTGAATTTGTATTTGCTTTTTTGGCTTCACTCTCAATGACCCACGCGGTCTATCTGCCTTTTCTTTCATAATCTGAGGTAATAACGTCATCTATATCGGACTGACTGAAAAAAATTATTGAATACTATTTGGCCTATGAAGCTGAAGGTAGGTAGGTAGTTTCAAGGTACTTAGAATCAGATCGGGATCGGGCACGGATTTTATAACAGAGCAAGGGGGTTTAATTCCGCCCTGTCACAAAATCCATTCTTACCTGACGTCTCATACTTTGTCGTCGAACGACAATAAATAAACAACGCAGAATAAAGTCACGCACAAAAGCTAACTTAGAATCTTTCTTTTTTAGGGTTCCGTACCCAAAGGGTAAGAACGGGACCGGGAACGGAACTAAGACTTCTGTCGGGACCCATTATAGGGAAGATTTGAACCGGTCTAGATTTTAACGGGTCCCGACTGATCAAATCGCAATTGGCGTGGTTTTCATTTCAATGGTATAGTTTTTCAACATTACTAAACATAATTCTAGACTACAGGACTTGTTTATTTTTTTTTAGTTTTTATATAAAGTTTACTTTTTACGCAGTCGGGTTTTTATTCTTCTAATTTTTTTCTTTTGACTGACTAATTTTAATTTTAGATTCGACCCCCCAGTTAAAGTGTATTGTAGTCTCAATAGATCAAAAAGTCGATAGGTTTATCTAGCTCCACGCATAAAGATTATTCAGTTTTGTCGTAGAACGTAGTTGGAAGTAACTCACATTATTCTAAAAAAGAAGATTTTTATCCAATCTAAATCCTTGTAATAAAAGCGATTCTCATAAGTGCACATTTGCCATTAGCAGCCACTGTACACTCACGAGCATAAATATGTATACCTACAGATTGCAAAATTCAAAAGCAATTTTCTCTTTATTATATAAAAACATAACTGATATCGAGCCATTACCGCCGACTTAGTGTAACCGACAAAAACCAAATTTTACAGGAGAAGGTATTTTTTAATTATTTTTAAAAATATTTGCGCTATTATATTGAAATTTGACATATAATAATGATTTTTGAAACCTTATGTATTCACGTAAAAACTTTTGAAAAAGCAATAGATTTTGAGGCTTTTTTGGCGGTTACAATATTTTTGCTGTCTCAAACTAATGGTTGCTTATGTTTCTGGGCGTTTGAGATAACACTTGCGATAAAAAGTAACCTGTTAAAGTTTTAACGCAAGCGACAATAATCCATTTAAACTATAGATCCATTTTCATATCCAAAAGGTTTTCCTCTGGTATTTTATGTTGTTCATCAAGTCCATTAATGCCAGCTACACATGTAACGATCTATCGTTACGTGTGTAGCTGGCATAAGGTGTATGATGATCAGAATCAGTGTAATCAACAAGAAGTTTACTAATAGGTAATGTGGAATCATTATGATCTGATATTAAAAGGGAATCAGCTGTAAAATTAAGTAAAGATGGTGATGTCATAATAGGTAAAACCGTTTCCAGATCGTAGTCAATCATAGTCTCTTCCTATGGCATGAACGAATCAAGCGTTACGTTTTTCTGCTGTGTATCCTCAGGAATAGGAGATTTAGTAATGCTCTGTTGTGGTAAAGAACTTGGTGGTAGTAATTCCAAAATATTCTTAATCCTTGACTGTAAATTAAAAAAAACTTAGTTTCTAGCACTAAAAACTTCTTTTATTCTCATAAAAACGTAAACTACGTAATTATTAAAAAAAACGAACCGTTTTTTATTAAAAAAGTAGGTACCTATGTAGTACCTAGGTATTGGTAATAATTAGTTGATATAATAAAAACTAGTTAGTATTAGTAAGTAATTAATAAGTATACTAACAAAGCCACAATACTCAAGTATCTAAGGTACCTTTGCTGGCGTTGACATTTTGAACAACAAACGTAATAAGTAGGTAACTGCAGTGATTTACTAAACACTATACAACACTATCACACCACTTTAAACTTAATAAAACATAGTTTTATCACGTAATAACCAGTAGTGCTATTCTGATACAATCTCCCTCTGTGAACTCCTAGGTGAAGTGATCTGTCATCCGTCCCAACGCTAGGGATTGATAAAGCAGACGGACGGATGACACCTCACTTCACCTAGGTGATAACTGAGGGCGATTGTCACAGAATATTATAATTTAACACTAAAAACAGTGCAGAATGATAGTTTTTGCATCACAATCCTAACTGGAATGAACGCATCGCAACACATTTTTTGCTACTTTGTTTATAGTAAGCAACAAAATTTTGTCGTACTGTGTCGGTTGCGATAACAAGTAGGGTCACTTACGCTGCAATTCTTAAATAATTACACATCTTACGATAAAAATGATAATGTCGTTTACTCTAAAATATAGAAAATCGTTAAGCTAACGATAAACTTAGCATTTGCTGTAACTTTCTAACTGATTGTATTTTGGCGGGAATAGTGGACGAGCCGAGTCCGTTATAGTTTAAAATGTCGTTTGCGATGAAAAACGCTGTTTAGGTAAAAATGTTGCTTACGATAAGTCGGCGGTAATGGCTTACAAAGCTTAAAAATAAATTAAAAAATATATATATTATGTACAATGGAGGGCTCACAGGGCATCAAAAAACTCGTCCGCATCGCTCACAATGGGACTAGTGTCCAGAAGCCTAGCAGCATTACCACGTTGAATGGCAATGCTAATTCTTTGGCCCAAGAAAAGGCCAGCCCTCCGGTCACGTGAAGAGTCGACCAGCCGCTTAGAAATGTCTCTAAAAACAAAGTGAGCACTCGGACCCAATGGTCCTAGTGTTTCAACCCCAAACGGCTCAAACATATAACTTCCAAGAAGGTTGTTATATTTACGCCGTTTGAAGCTTTCGGCACCTGCAGCAGCCGCCCCAGCACAACACGACGTGCTAGGAAGATGTGATGGCGCAAGGGTGTCGACACATTTTCTCTTGAAATACCTATTTCAACTTATAGATAAAATCTATTTTATAGTGTTTTGGGATCTAAAATACCCTATTCGTAACCCCACAACATATCAATCAATAATTTAGGAGAAAATCAGTTAAGAATGAGACGAACTGACTGTACCTACGAGCGTAGAGCGATGCGAGTAATGAAAATGTAAATCTACCTCTGTAATTCCTTAATGTAAGCTTGAAGCTTTTAGTAATATCATTCTTTACCCTAGAGGGAAATATCCGGGTTATTAATTCTCGGAAACTAACTTTAATAGCAAAATTTTGGGTAAAATTTTAGTCTATTTTCAAGTGGGTTTTAATTAACTCTGAGTGTTATGTTAATGGCTTAACAACTGACAAAAAACTTTAATTTAGACTGACAAGTACAATAGTATTCTCTAGTGAGAGCTTTGTTCGTTTACGAGTAGTTGTACCCAGTTGGTGTCATGTCACCGCAATTCGACTGAATTAAATAGATAACAGTGGCGAAAGATCAATATCCGTAAGAGGATAGCCGAAGCAAAATGCTAGCTTATTTTTATGCGTGTTGGCGATCGCAGTAGGTTATGGTACTCTGAAGGACGCTGCTGCCCATCCTCCGGTCAATATCCCTCTGTCGCTTTCTACGACACCCACGGGTAGAAATGGGGTTGGTGCTATCCGCGGCCGGCCCCACACGGCACAAAGGGAAGCCGGTGGGATTCGAATCATATGGAGTCCTTACCACAACAACAATATCATTTATTTATTTATATATTTATATATTTATTTATTTATTTATTTATTTAATTATTTATTTATACATTTATTTATTTATTTATTTATTTATTTATTTATTTATTTATGTATTTATTTATTTATTTATTTATTTACTTATTTATGTATTTATTTATTTATTTATGTATTTATTAACACTTCAAGCACAATGTACAGAGGCGGACTTAATGCCATAGGCATTTTCTACCAGTCAACCTTGAAACGCACAAAACAAAAGAAAAGGTTAAAATTGATCAGTGGGATTATTAGTGATAGGTATGTACAGGGAACCGATCACTTTTCCGAATTATTTTTGTTACCGAAAACTATTGACCAACGTATTTTTTGCTATATGCATTATTTGACATATTTTTAGATCATCGAAGTATCGTGTGTCATTGGTATTATTTTACCGAACTATGTTTAGCCGATTTACAAAATAACTTTTTCCTATTGGCCGAAGCCTCTTTTGAACTATTTTCATTTGCCAAATGATTTATTTGCCATATTTTCACCCCGTTAAAACAACATTTTACGGAATATTATTTAATCACAAATATATAGCCGGTTACTTGGTAGTATTTTCAATATTAAATTAAAATAGTGTCATAAAAAGTCAATATGTTACAAAATTTAGTGACAGAAACGAATTGCTGCAATACTGACTTCACGCAGTCTTATCTGCCCTACAACCAAAGAGTACTACAAGTATACGGGTTAAGAGTGCCCTCTTACGATATATTTATGCCAACAAGCGCAGTGGCGCTGTCTACAATTTGTTCCCGAACTAATCCAGCGTCTATAGCTAGCTATAGATGTACTATAGTATGGGTGGGTACTGGATGAATAGAAATAGAGCTTTATTATTTGGTGCAACCGCTTATCAAGGGTAACGAAACCATTTTAAGCGGAACTGGCTTATTATCACTTGTCGTAGATACTTTCTGGAAGATTTCACAGCCGAAATACAAACTAAAAATAGAAAAGATGATACAAGCATGCGTATACGCAGTGATACAGCCACCATTTTGAAATTTGTAACAGATAGTACCAGTCAAAAAAGATTAGTACGAAAATAACATCTTATTTATTTTAATGTGTAAATATATTAAAATAAGCTCAATTTTAATTGGAAACTTAAAACATGTTTTTTTATATATTTTATGCCATAAAATGTATAATAATCACGATAATAATGAAATTGGTTTTTGTAGCGACATCTGTTGAGATACTTTACTTACAAACAAAACCTAAAGTTTTGGGAACAACATGTAGATGGAGCCAACATCTTTTGGTCCAAGCCAAATATATGTGACTGTCCCCCCCCCCTGCCTACAACTAGAGTGTAATTTAAGAACGCGTAGGCGAGTAGGGGTGGGGCGAGCCGCGAGCTGAGGAGCAGGCGGCAGCTTCGGCGTTAAAACCATCTGCGACGATGAGCTCGCGTGGGGCCGCCCGGATCCCGTAGCGCCGGAGCCGTGACATAAACAATGCTTGATGCATGTGTCATGTCAGCTTGCATGTTTCATGCTTGTTTGCACGTTGCATGCTTGCTTGCATTCTCCATGCTTGTTTGCATGCTGCATGCCTGCTTGCATGCTTGAAGCAAGAATCTTTGTCAGCCATTACAATTAAATAATTAATGAAACAAAACAGTAGGAAACTAATCTGAAATTAGCTCTCTATAACACCAGTGTAATAAATACATTACTTTTGAAAGCTCTTTCAAACATTTAATTTCACTCAAATTGTCTTTAATTTTCAAAAGTTTTTGATTTTTCGTTTCTTTAACGACGTATTTTTTTTTCTTGTGGAGTACTGGTTATCATTGACTTAATATCAGACATATTTACTTCTAGGCGATTGGTGAAAATTGGTAATTAAAACAGTGGTACCTATAACGAATGTTCGAACAAATGTTATTTCGGCTAAGTGTAACTTCGGTAAAAAGTATTTCGATGAAATGAAACGTCGGAGCAACGAAAAAATTCGAATTGATAGACTAGTTATGTGTGCGATTGTCCGTAATGTCGGTAATCTGGGGAGTTTTAATTTAGTATTACAACTAAAGTAGCCTATGTTACTCCTTATAACATCAGCTATTTGCCAGTGAAAGTCACGTCAAAATTGGACCAGTCATTTCGGAAATTAGCCGGAACAAACAGGCTGACAGAAACAAAATTTGAAAAATTGTTTTTTTGGAATAAGTACCGTGTAAATTGTATTTATTCGTTTCTTTGACATTAGAGTATAGATGTAAGCCCGTCACATACGTAGCTATAACATATATAATATATTATAGCTAGCCACCACACACATAATATTATAATATATTTTCGCCCTTATTACGTCTGCGGTCGTCGTTTGTTTCACATTTTTGAAATATATATTAATATGCCTTGCTATATCTGTCCACATATTTTGGTGACGTAATAAAGATATATATTATAGCTGTATCTGTGGTCACTCAAAGATTACTATAGAAAATATATCATAACATACCTTGCTATGAATTATATTAATATATATTATAGCTACGTCTGTGACGGGCTTAAATATTCATTCGTTTCTTTGACATTAGAGTATAGATGTACATACGGTTACCTATCATAAGGTCGAAAAATATTTGACCGAATTTCATTTCACCTAAAACTTTTCAACTTTTCTCGTTTCGTATTTTTTTACTTCATCGAAGTCACGTCTGCCACTGTATCAGTCGGTCGACTGATACTATATTTATTATAATATTATAAGGAGCTTAAATTGGTTTGTTAGTTAGTAAGTTTATATGGTAGGGGGTAATCTCCAAAACTGCTCATCCGATATCAAAAATTCTTTCACTAATAGGAAACTACGTTATCCCTGAGAGTAATAGGTTATTTATTGCATTATCAAAAACTGAGGGATCCTTCAAAAGAAAAAACAGGACAATTGCGAGTTGGACTCGCCCATCGAGGGTTCCGTACATATTTGTAGGTACATATACTTCTATACTAATCCATACCTACTATCCATACTTTAATCTACTTAATATTATAAATGCGTTTTGTGCGACCTAAACGGCCGTATCTTTTTTTCACGTGTTAACGTGAAAAAAAGATACGGCCGTTTAAAATCAACCCTCTATGTTAATAGAGGGTTGATTTTTTACAGCATCAATTCGATACGATACGATACGAATACGATACTTAAACACGTGATTGTGTTCATGATAATTTGATAACAAACAACTTTCCCGAAGAAAAAATGTTTTTTGTACTGGTTCACTTTAGGTCACAGGCGTGCGCGCGCGTTAATTTCATACGGCTGTTGTGTTATTGTGATAAAAGTGAACCAGTACAAAAAACATTTTTTCTTCGAGAAGTTGTTTGTTATCATGAACACAATCACGTGTTTAAGTATCGTACACTAATTACCAGTCACCCAATATATGAAAACATTATGCATGTTAGAAAAAGTCTTCATCTTTTAAATAAAATAAGTGACAGACATAGTGTTTATACTAGAAATAGGAACAAATTAGATCAGCCAAGTTTCAGATTGTCAAAAGTACATACTTCTTTTATGGGGTACTGTGTAAAATTTTATAATAAAATACCTCTTGATATTCTACAACTAAATGAAAGACAATTTAAAACATGTACTAAACGCACACTATGTAGACAAGCATATTATAAATTAGAAGACTACATCAATAATAAAAATGCTTGGCTAAATGCTGGTCCTGCTCCACAGGCAGTTTAGGGAACTTCCTGATTGGAGGAATGTTGTTTCTAACCCCTTTATTATTGACATGAGTAACAAGTATCGTTATTATTATACACAAATATATTTTAATTACTTTTTCGACATTTTAGAGACATTGAAAACCTTAGTTTTGTATAATTTAGCAGCATTATTTCAATTTTGTAAATGTGAGTACCAAGGAGCCATATATTAAGTAAATTATTATGTGTTTGACATAAAGGAGCATGGCGGGTGAGAGAATTGTCATGCTCACTCAAATGTCTCGCTGATGGTGGCGCGTGTGTTGGATCATTCAGCTCCCTCCAAAATGGTTGAGCTGAATGGTGCTGATTCACGCGTCATGTTCGTGAACGGGCGCTGTCAGTAGAGATTGGTCAACTCTTAACTGCCATGGTTTTTATCTTGATTATTTTTTATATTTTGTATTGCTAGATTACCTTCATTGTTTTCACATATAGAAGCAACAAAAATAATGTAAGCAGTATTTTGTAAAAACTTGATTTTAAAAGAGTGTCCGTGGAGTTTCTGAAACTCCACGGACACTCTTTTTTTGCTTCTATATGTGAAAACAATGAAGGTAATCTCTCTTTTCCGCTCGTTCTTCTCCATAGAGACCTACCCTACGTTGTGGAACGAGCAACTAGCTTCAACTTTCTGACTAACTGACCGACACCTTGACAATTCAAAAGTGCCTTTACAGGCACTTACATGGTTTGGGTTTGGTTTGGTTTTGGTTTGGTTGTCCATTTACATGGTTTAATTTAAAATAAATGCTTTGACTTTTACTTTGACTTTGGCCTTTTGAGGTACGGAACCCTAAAAATTAAGGAAGTCGCGGGCAAAGTTTTTAATAATATTTTAATACTGGTTTGGCGCAGTACGTCGTGTTGTTGTGTCATATTACCCTTAAAATAAAAGCCGACAACAAACAAAACCAATCAATAACTCATCCAACCATCTCCAATATCCGACCACGACAAAATCGACTATTGACACCCGACCTTATCAACAGCAAATACACCTTTCTATCATCCAACTTGGAAACAAGAACAAACTTCTCAGATTGATCACCTACCGAAATGGAGCTCCGAAGTTTTTTGTTTCTGAACAAATCCACTCAGTTTGGTGATCGGAAAGCGGCGGTGTACTTCGAACATAGATTACCTACCCCCTTTACTTGGAAACTGCGTAAATAAATACAGAATTAGTTTATATACCGACCGGTAATTTGTCGGAATTAATCTGGAGTTAGTTTTTGTTCATTTAATCATACTGGTTTCTGCCTGCGACTTTGGCCTCATGGAAGTAAAGTACCTCTTTTTTTTGGGACAAGCCCGCCACACTATTCCCTAACCACTGTAACTCCTGTAAGCCAGAATGAACAGTGGCGACCACCAGAAAAGCGCCATAGCAATGAAGCTCGACGAGTCCCAGAGAAACGATTCAACTGTCTTGGATCCTGCAACGAAATTAATCAGAAAAGAACAGCGGAGGAGTAAGAAAAACATATTTTCCACTTCCCTGCAAATCAAGCAGGAGACAGAACATAACTAGGCCAATAGGCACAAAGGGACGTTTACAACTGGGAGAAACCCAGTAGTTAAGCACCACGGATTATAATTGACATAATTAATGGGCCCTAAAAAGTGAGCTGTTACATTAAATTTGATTCCAATAATAGGTATGGCAAAATCGCTTGAACGCACGGAAATTAGTTCTAGTTTCCACAAGGTCCGCATAATAAACTGCTCCGGATGTAGCCTGTACACTATCCAACATAATATTGCGTTCTTTCTGCCAAAGAATACACTCCCATAAGATATGATGTGCAGATTGTTCGTATTCACAGTCAGATGTAGAACATTGACACAAAGGCGAAGCAACAAGGTTGAAAGAAAATAATTTACTTTAAAAGATGCCATCACCTGTTAGAAATTGGGCAACACTGTGGTCCACCTCCAGCCATGTCCTGGCCAGCCGCTCACAAACGGATGGAAAGAACTGATGAAGGTGACGGCCCTTGCTAGAATCATCCCACCTACACTGCCACTCGGATAAAAGTTCTTCCCAGACGTCAGTCTGTCAAGTACCTTACCTTTAAACATAGCTTAGGGCACTTGGCAATCTGTATCTATCGTATGGTATACGTTTATGTACTCATTCTCAACCCTCTGATTCCCCACGTCAATCAAAGCTAAGCTTCATCCCACGCGAATGTAAAGGCAGCCTTATAATTATCATAAGTGTAGGTATTTAATTGAATATAAAAGATTTTAAGATACAGGTATAATAATATTATGTAACTTGCAAGAAACTTCTTAATATACTTTCGTACTTATGATCGCTTACATGTATCTTTACATGTATTTATCGTAAAATAAACTTAAGTCAAGTTTGATAAGTTTCATATTCATGTTGATCCTCTTTCACAAAGTTTTTAGCCTAATGTATCAGTTTATGGGAGTTAAAAGTTGTTAAATTATTTTAATGTGTGTTTAATTTAGATAAAATATCTGGGAGCAGGTTTACTTAGAGAATTATGATGACATAGTATTCAATACTCAAAATATGCCAACGACCGATGGAGCGCTGCATCACACCCATGACACTCCATATAAATGAAACGATATAATTGCCTACACTACTACCAAAATAACCAACTGTGCAAATACGTGCGTGTGTGTGCGTGTCTACGCACCGCTCGAACTAAAAGCAGTTCCGAGAGCACGTTCCACGCGGATAGAGGTGAGCAACAGTTTTTCGGTGGGGGGCGGAGCGTGTCGCTACTATACGGTAGTACTAATACTTATACTGTGATAGCATACTTATAGACCACATCAGAAACACCACAACGTGCACTGGCTTATCGCAAGACTGAAGCCCTGACACAGTAAGACGGAGTCGCGGCAGACTGAGAAGGAGGTGGGGGGACGTCTTGGATGGCTTCCTCAGGAATTGGCGACATGAGGCACAACATCGGGAGAAATGGAGGGGATGGGGGGAAGTCTTTTCCCAGGAGCAGGACAACAAAAACTAGGAAAAATAAAGTATTTAGTTACGGTCAGCAACGAAAGTCGATTAACACTTCAGATTTTTTAATCATAATTCTTGAGCAGAAGGAAATACGGACAGGATAGAAAATCAAGATAAATAAACTCTTGACTATATGACCTACAATACTGTAAAGTATTACTTACAAAAAAACACAAAACAAATACGATTGTTTTGTGTTTTTTTAGAGGATATGAAAATGTAATAGTGTTAATCTACTTTTGTTGCTGACCGTACACGTGAGTGAAGCCGTGGGCACAGCTAGTCTATTAAAAATGTTCATTTGTTTTTTGTTTGTAATCTCTAGAATTACTGGTAACTGATAGAGAGCTACACTTTTAGCGCCAAGCGGTTATTTGCTTGACTGTTGACATGACTCTTGGAGTCATGCTGTCATTGTTTAACTATTATGTCTGCTAAATGGGCAGTTGAGCTCATAGGAATATATTATGTTTTACAATATACTAGCAATTTGCCCGCGACTTCGTCCGCGTTTATTTTCTCAAGAATCCCTTTTTTTTCAAAATATAGCCTATTTTACTACCTCCAAAGGTGAAATTATTTTTAAAATCGGACCAGTAGTTTTTGAGTTAAATCGTAACAAACAAACAAACAACTCTTTCCTCTTTTTAATATTAATTTAAATAGATTACTTGACTTCCACGTGGACAAAGTCACGCGCAGAAACTGTTTGGTTTCGCTCGTCTTTTATGTAGGTATTTAAACTGTGAATATTTCGTCTTTCTTGCAGAACTTACTAGAGTTATCACTACGATAGAATTAGGATAGAAAAACTAGGTACAGAATGTAGTCTATCCAGAGCTAGTGGAATAGTCTCTAGCTCGAGTTCGAGACATGAACCAAAAAAAAAAACCGGCCAGAAACATTTTCCGTCACGTTTCTTATAAAAAACCTTCTCGTATAGAATTTAGTAGATTATTCCTGTAATGTTCATTGACTTGATTTAGTACGGGCACGTCGAGGGCACAGCGACGAAGAAGATTTTGTTTATGTATTGTTACATGTCACAGTTATGGATTAAGACCCCAGCGTTACCAGACTAACGTCATTTAAATATGACTGAAATTTTGATTAGATTGAAGAATATGTAATTGAGAAGGTATTTATTACAAGCCCGCCACACTATTTTAAGAACCACTGCAAATTCTGTAAGCAGAATCAACAGTGGCGACCACCAGAAAAGCGCCGAAACAATGAAGCTCGAAGAGTCCAGCTTCTAATGACTTGGATCTCGAAACGAAATTAATCAGAGAAGAACAGCAGAGGAGTAAGAACAAAATATATTTTCCACCTTCCTTATTATTAAGCTGAATATAGAACAGAACTAGGCCAACAAGCACAAAGTGACGTTTACAACTGGCATAAGCCCGATTGCCAAGCACCACGGATTATAACTATTGACAAAGTCAAAGTCAAAGCATTTATTTCAATTAAACCATTTACAGGCACTTTTGAAATGTTAAGGAGTCGGTCGGTTAGTCAGAAAATTGAAGCTAGTTGCTCGTTCCAAAACGTAGGTAGGTCTCTATGGAGAAGAACGAGCAAGAAACTCCACGGACACTCTTTTAAATCAAGTTATTACAAAATATTGGTTACATTATCCTTGTTGCTTCTATATGTGAAAACAATGCAGGTAAAGAACAATACGAAACATAAAATAAGAATGAAGATAAAAGCCATGGCAGTGACCAGTCTCTAGTGACAGCGCCCCTTCATGAACATGACGCGTGTAATGGTCAATTTCCAAAAAGTCCCAAGATGGTTTGTAATTATCGGCAGTGACAGGAATATGCCGCAAAAGTTGCTCAGCTTCACCGGACAAATATCCTTTAAGATAGTGAAGCCGCTGAACGTCGTTCAATCCTTTGTTGTTATAGATCAGTGACGTTAATAGATCCATAACAACAAAAGATTGGACGACGTTCAGCGGCTTTACCATTCAACTCAACCATTTTGAAGGGAGCCAAATGATTCAAAACACGCGCCACCATCAGCGAGATATTTGAGTGAGCATATTATGACAATGCTCTCAATCGCCATGTTTATTTATTAATGTCAAACACATATAATTTACATAAAAATGGCTTCATAGTATTCACATTCATAAAATTGAAATAAAATTATATTTTACATAATTATTCGGTCCTAAAAAGTGAGCTGTTACATTTGCTTCCAGTAATAGATATGACAAAATTGCTTGAACGCGCTGAAATTTATTAGTTCTAGTTTCTACAAGGTCCGCGTAATAAACAACTCGGGATGTAAATTGAGAAGATATGTGTACTTGCTAGTTTCAGTGTTATCATTGGCCCAGCATTGAAACTAGCTAGCTAACTAATATACGACCGCTTAACTAAGACCGTTCCTGAGGTACCTGCGCAATGCGGGACGGGTAGCAGTTGTCACAAGTTGACATATTAGTGAGTACAGCACTCGCACTAAGTCACCACACCCCTCAATTACCTCAGGAACAGTCTCAGCTAGTCGGGTTATAGGTACTTTTTGTACCATTAGGTGCGTCCCATTAGTTACCATACACACTTGAACCTAAGTGAGTAAGACATAGTGCGTACCACGAAAGATGAGACTTGACACAGACTTGATTTGACTTGCGCAGTATTCGATTTAAAGAAATTTACCTTTATATCGAGTACTGCGCAAGTCAAATCAAGTCTGTGTCAAGTCTCATCTTTCGTGGCACGCACTATACCGTACTCACTTAGGTTCAAGTGTGTTTTCACACAATTATGTTTTACAGGATATTGTTAAAATAAAACAAACATAATTGCCAAACACTTTTTGAAAAAAGGCTCAGCATTCAAACTAACAAGTGTCCACCCACATATTTCTCAACCTCATCATCATCTGCCTAACTTTTTTCCCACCTACGTCGGGGTCGGCTTCCACTCTAACCGGGCGCAGCTGAATACCAGTGTTTCACATAGAGCGACTGCCTGCCTGAAAGAAAGAAAGAAAGAAAAGCCAATTATTCACGCGAAAAGTGACGCACTTAATATATTAATATTAACTTATAACTAAAGAAATAAATAAAAAAAAAGTAAAAATTTAAAATATGTCCGAGTCGGAAACACGCGTCATTCCCGCGCGAAACGGCCAACACAGCATGCACAGCAAGGCACGAACTACGGCGCTGATTTTCAGCGTCGGCCAGGATCCCGCTATCTCGGAACCATAAATAAACATTGGATCTCCACAACCCAGTTACTAGGTAACACGATGATACCCCTTGGTAAGATTGATGGTTGTCCAACTATATGGCTTTGGTAGTTTTGACTACTCGTTAGAAGCCAGATAGTTTGACAATAATTTGACATCGACTATCAAAGATCTACAAAGATCTACTAGTGATAGCCGGGACAAACAGCTTTAGGTGCATTTGGAGGCACGGAAGGGTTTCGGTATGAAATGGATGGAATACCATCCGGGGACCGACCCCGGCAAGCGAAGCATTCATATTCCTCTACTTATTCCCAAAATTTCAACCATACCAAAATTACTTAGACCTAGCGGCAGTGGGATCTTAGACTATTATGTTCATACAGTTTTATAAATATGTATTTGATTCATGCCTATATTAAGGGTACCAGATGGTAGACACGATAAATAAAGTGAAATTGGATTTTTGTTTTAATTGCAACCAAGTAAAAATAAGTATTAAAGTTTGCGAGGCTTGTCAACCATTATAGTAAAAAAATATCAAAATGCGAAATGGACAGCCCACAATGAGTGAAAATAATGATCAATGAAAGCAATAAGCATCGAGGAAATAAAGATCGCAAAGTTTCAGAGAAACATTACATCTGTCTTGAATCCCGCAACGAAATTAATGAGATCAAGTATAGCGGAGGAGTAAGAAAATAAACATGTTTTCCACTTAGTTAAACTGTTAGATGTTGATAGTGCTCTGTAATTAACTAGTAGTGCAGTTTGAATGCTTAAACAAAGAGCACGCTAGTCGGTATCCCATACATAGACGCCGACACTTTGACATAGACAATATCTACACTCTACAATACGAGCCACTTATAAAGTAGAACGAGCATTCCCGACTTCACAAAGTCCTTTCGCTATAATTTCAAAATCAACATGGAAACTATCTCAACGAGTTAAAAGGGAGTAAAGAGTCCGGCAAACAGTTTGTACAAGGCATTAAGTACTTCATGACCAAAGAAAGGTTCCTGAGATGCCCCTTAACTTTTGTGAGCAAAAATCGTTTTAGTTGGAGCTAATAGTAAAACACCGGCCACGTTAGCGCGGACAACTTGCTGGCAGTTAGTTTTCGCATAGCAACTGGCTGCCGTTGGTTTTTTTTTCGGAATGGCTTTTCGCTGATCAATCTAGGAAGTGGTCAGCTAACCGGACTTTCCTGTGGAATAAATTTAAGGCCTCCGGTCAGGGTAAAAACTTATAAACTAAGCGGCTATACCCCGAGGGCACACCCTGTGGGGGACAGACCTCGGCTTAGGGCGTCGTTGGGGGGAACATAAAGGGACAGGCTGGAGCGTATCTTAAACCGCTTTGTTGTGGACTGCCTATACAAATACTACGACAGTACGACAGACCTAGCTTTTAAAGTATGTTGACTTTGCTAGAGCAGAAGTTCCGATCTTCATCTTTTTATTCAAGAAGGATCTTCTTTCTCGTGATCGTTTAAGAGCAGGTGTTCTAGTTATGTGAGATGGACCTACGTGCATTGTAGAGGTCACCTAGCACCATTCCATTCTATCACCTCAATTATCATCATTGAAATGTCATTATAGCAAAACTAAACCCCAACCCTTTTTTCCAATTTTCCATTCTATATAAAGTAATTGGTCCTTTAAATTTTACAAAAGTATTTGATAAAAGTTCTGTCATAAAAGGTTTTATTTTAAAATTTACATAACTCTCTCCATTCAGAACATTAAAAATACTTTGTAATTCGTAGAAGTTAAAATGCTTTGTAAATCGCTTAGTTAAAATAACTTTACAACTAGTTTAAAAGTCAGCTCAACTCCAACACTAATAAAATGTTTTCAAATATTTACATCAAACCCGATCCTTATTCACCAAGTTCTTTAAGAGTTTCCTTGATGTGTGTACAAACATATCGTTCACAAAGAACATGAAGAGGGTAGTACCTCAAACCAATGCCAAGAAAGTTAGCGTTGTATGAACTTACTCCGTTCAAACTTGAGTGCTCGCGAGATAGCAAAAGTGCTCATTTCTGCACCCACGCATCCAAGTAAAAGTCAAATATTATGAATGCACTAGGTTTGGCCCGTGACTTCATTTGCGTAATTTTTCTTACGGATCCCTGTTTTTTTAAATAAAATATAACCTATAGCAATCCGTCGTGCTCCCGTCGACATCGGCGTTCCGGCTGTTTTGGAACCCAACGGCTTGGCACGCGTCGATGGCAAGAGACCGGACGGCATGTCATTATTTCCATGGAAGTTAGGTACTCCTTTAGTGTGGGACGCTACGTGTGTCTTCCATCTTCCTAGTTCAGCGTGCTGTGCTGGTGCTGCTGCTGCGGCTGCAGATAACCTTAATCGGCGAAAGTATAGTATCCTACGCGATAACTTTATTTTCGAGCCCTTTGGGGTTAAAACCCTCGGGTCGTGGGGTCCGAGTGCTCATTTACTTTTTAAGGAAATTTCCATAAGGTTGGTTGACACTTCCCGTTATCCAAGGGCTGGTTTTTACCTCGGACAGAGGTTAAGCATTGCCATTCAACGTGGCAATGCCGCCAGTCTCTTGGGCACATCCCCAGTTGACGACGATGTGGGGGAATTTTTTGATGCCTTATTGTCTTAGTTTTTTTTATACTTTGATAGTTATAGGTTTTCCATTTTTAAAATGATTAAACTTCATCAATAAATCACATAGCACTTAGGAATAACGTAGCTTCCTATTTGCGAAATCATTTTTAGAATCGGACCAGGAGTTTAGAAGATTAGGGCGTTATAATATTATTATACTAGTTTTTACCAGCGACCTCGTCTACGTAGACACGCAGCGAGGTCGCTTAAGAGGATTGTGAACTACCGATACGCGGCGAGATTAGGTATTTCCAAAAATGCTATCTATTTCATACCGCTCGCTCTGCCTCCCTCCGGGTGAACAATACAAATACAATATGCCCCTGTCCCCCGACCGTTATCATGAGATAGAGAGAGTTGCAAGTCTAGGAGGCAATTACCTACATTTCCTTTTTGAAATATGGTTCTGGGCCATAACGATTTTCCCCCCTAAACCGTCGTGGTCGAACGTATGCCTATCAATAGATAAAAAAAAATGAGACAATTTTGGTCTCATTAGATTCAGAACACCTTAATCTAGGTCTGTTCAAGTTTCTAAGTAATTCAGTATAGTTTAATTTAGAAAAATAAAAATGATAAAACATAAAATAAAAGAAAAAAATAAAACTTTCCAGTTTTATTTTTTTCTTTAAAATAAAAACGTACAGACCTAGTTTTATATTAGGTATATCTACAACATTTCCAAGAATTATTTAAATTTGATTAAGTTTACGGGGGGGTAAAACGTTATCGCTTTTTGTATGAAAATTTACAGGTTTACAATCCTCTTAAGCGGGAAATTTAAAATTTTGGTTTAAGGCTTGAAGTTTTTCAAACCTTAAGTCAAACTTAAAAATTTCCTGCTACCTGAAAAAGCGCCCAGTATTGAAGCTGGCAAGAATGTATACCTTCCACAAAGTACATATTCTTCTCGTATTAATCATCGTCGTCGTTATTATTCTTTTTCTTCTCCTATCTTCAAAATGGTATCTATGCTAGAATAACGAAAGTCTGGCAATTCTGAAGACAGCCTAAAAACCCGTCTTACTAGTTTCGGCTAAGTAAACCATAATATTTCAGTGCAAACTGAACCTAAATGCCCTTATAAGTACACCTGCTTACTTATTAATAATATTACTCGTGTATATGAGAAATTGAGTTAAAACCCACTGAAGCATCTAAGTTTGAGTTAATTGAATAAAACTCAATTAGATGATGTACTCAGTTACTCACTCCGTTCGGAGTAATTAATTCTGTTTGTAATTGTTAAAGTGGGCTTAATTTTGAGGTGCTTTTAGGTGCATTGATGTTGTTTTCAGTGCACCTATGTAGGTTGCAGGGCAATACAAGAGCTACTAAGAAAAGAAAAGTAGATTGTAAGAAGTAATAGGCAGATTTTTGTGGCCTAGCCAGTCCATAATCTTCTCCTAAATGTCTTGTTGGTAGTCCATATTAAGACGATTTAGAACTACATAATAAATACCTAACTTTGGACCACACAGTTTTATTCCTAATTATCGTTAATAATTTGCATTTTACTTAGTTAGACCGTTGTTCAGTTTATATAATATTATGACTTAACATTATTAAAATCGCTAACGCGTTCTTAGATAAACATAACCAATAGGTACCGTGTCTAATTCGCTAGCTACCCGCCCTGGCTTAGCACGGGTGCAATGTAGATCAAACTATACCTATAGTTTAAACCGTCCACTTGAATCATTCTATCTAAGGGTCAAGTCACACCGGGATAGCAGCGGTTGGCAGCGCAGCGACCGGCAGTTTTGCTGACAAAGTATTTTCAACTTTATCTTTGAACATCAAAGCATAGTATCGTTTAGAGTCGGCCGGCAGCTCGCGGCGCCGCGAGTTGTCGACCGCCGCATCGCGGCTCGCGGCTCGCCGGCTCGCGGCTGATCGCCGCGTCGCTGCCGGCCGCTGATATTCTGGTGTGACTCGGCCCTAATGATGAAAATCGCATTAAAATCCGTTGTGGAGTTTAAGAGATCGAAACGTACAGAGGGACGGACGATGGGAAGCGACCTTATTTTTATACTATGTAGAGATTTAATTACTTTTATTTATAAATTAAAAAATAATTCCAGCCTATTATTGTCCCACTGCAGGGCAAAGGCCTCTTCTCATACAGAGAAGGCATGAGTATTGATCACCACGTGCGCTCAAGGGGGATTGGCGACTTCAGACTTATATTAATTATAAGTCCAGGCTTCCTCGCGATGTTTTCCTTCACCAATGTCAGTGATGTCGAAGATAAACGTATAAAGTAAAATTGGAAAAGTCTCTTTGGTACATACTTGCTAGTGCCCGGTTACGAACCAAAACAAAAAACGTATACCCATATATTTTAGTTACGGTTTTAAGCTGAAAATAGCTAAGATTTAATATTAATAATAATGTTACTATGAATATTGACGCACTTAATAAAATGCACAAAAAATAAAATAAACTTTGACAATTAAACTGAATCAAAGTTTTTATATTTCTATGTTCAAAACACAACACTCACCACAAAGTACAGATAAAAAATAATAATTTGGCAGATATTTTTCAGAAGTCGTCTCAGAATAATATTAGATGTCGATGACATCTTTGTCACACGTTTATAGCCGAGTCGAACGTTTTTACAATCAGAGATAGAAAGATATAAAAAGAAAACCGCGTTCAAAAACTAAAAATTGATAAATATCTTTAGCACAGAACACACATTACTTTACTTTCTGAAGTCGGTGGCGGTGGCTTTGTGTTTGTTGTTTTGTATTGTATTATTTGCTTATGTGTGCTAAAGTTATTTATCACTTTTTAGTCTTTGAAGGCGGTTTTCTTTTTTTTCGCTTTTTAGTGTTGCCTTAACATCCAAATCCATTAAGAAACGGCGACACATTTAAAAGAAATTGTAAGTCCTCCAAAGATTGAAAAAACTAAAACGTCGTCTAAGTATTTTTTTTGGGAATTTGTTGATTTTCTCAAAAAGGGCTGGATCAATTTTGGTAAAATTCATATGGGACCATTTCGGATAAACCCCTTTTGAACAAAAAAAGAACTTTGCAAATCCGTCTATATATGACAGAGTTATGCCCGAACATACATAAAAAAAAAATATATATAAACATTCGAATTGATAACCTCCTCCATTTTGAAGTCGGTTAAAAATCTATAAAATCACACTTCTATTTTTTTCTACTTGTGCGTTTGCTACATTCCGTGTATCCTGAAGTAGTGGCCTTTAATAATGGTTTACCCGATGGTGAACATTAAGGGCTAATATGTATTTTTTTGCAAATAGTTATTATTAGAAGGAATATTAAGTTGTGGTGTGTTTACGACATTTCTGGAAAAAAAATTAAGTCAAAATGAAAGTCAAAAGTAAAAATCAAATTATTTATTTAAATTAGGCCATTAAAAGGCACTTTTCAATGTCATTGTCAAAGTAGTTTTGTATGAAGAAGAAGGGGCAATATTCTCAATATTTACTCATTTAAAATAAAAGTTTTACAATATTTTGTATAAAGGAATTGTAAAATTACACAAATACCATAATTTCCTTATTCAGCTAGCGAAACATTTTCAACCTAAACAAAACATTATCATCAAGCTATTCAGCGTACTATTTACCAATCGGCTTAAAACGAGACGACAAATATATAACAATAGTTCAACGCGCATTATTATCGCCATATTCGCAGAACAATTTACTAATGTTGACATCAAAAGTTCAACTGGCAGCGATAATAACTTCCTCGTTAGTATCAAGCCGACTCTAGCACTGTTAACCATGGAGACCTTATTAAAAATAATGATTATTTTAAGTGCAATAATTACTGTGACAGTGGACGCAAGTGTTGTTATCAATCGGTATGATGATGAGTGTGAACTAGATGCAGAGTTATTGGAAGAAATAGCATCGTATGAAAATGTGACGAAACGAATTATGGAAGAAGTTAGAACGAATTTTAGTCAGGCGTTTTATCAGGCGTGAGTGAATATTATAATAGTACTAATTTTATTATTTTGCTAGTTACATGGCTGGTAATATTTCAGTTAACGCCTAGTGATAATATGTAATGTCTGATGGATCTAAAGTCAAAAAGATGACGTAACATTATTTGTTACTCCAACAGCAAACTATCATAAAAAAATTATAAATTAATTTAATATTTTAGATAAGTATTAAAATAATAAACTATACCTATGCTAACGACTTATGATAAGTCGTTAGCATAGGTATAGATTATTATTATATATGAATAACATAGACTGGTTTTGAAGCTGAGATATATTGGACTAGCTGTTTTGCAAAAGAGACATATTATTAACTAGTTATTAATAAATATTTAAATGTGTCCTTTCGCATCAAATGATGATCACGTTCTGTTTCGTTTGTTTCACGTGTTGTGTAACAAAAATGTTGATTTTGTTTAAATAAGATAAGTTCTTAATATTATCAACTGTTTTCTCCATAATTATGAACAGTGATGGCAGATCTGTAATTTAAAGCGTTGCTTATGATTCTGTTTTTTTTTTGCAGATATACAAACTTCATTGACACTTTTGGTGCTCGTCCATCAGGCACGGACGTTTTAGAAAGATCCATAGATCATATGATAAATCTAACGAAGTATAGTGGTCTAAATGACGTCACAACTGAGGAACTAGATGTAAATATCTTTTTTTATATATAACACTGATGACGACAGCGTCATCAGCGTAACGATGTATTGCTATTATCTAAGAGTTAGATTGAATATACAGACAATATTCAATCTAACTCTTAGATAATAGCAATACATCGTTAAAGTATTAGCATTAGTCTTAAAATAAATTATATTGAGTTAGTTGTCGTGCTGAAAGCTGTATTAAATTTAATCTGAACAGGACACGTACCTACTAGGAAATTGCTATACGTGCCGCCATAGAAAGTAGTATCAATATTTACGACACGGTTGGCGCAGTGGTTGAGCGATCGACTGCTGCGCTGCGTGTCGCGGGTTCGATTCCCGCACGGAACAAATATTTGTATGGCCAATAGATAGTTGTTCCGGGTCTGGCTGTTTGTGTATGTGAGTTTATATGTTTGTAAACGCACCCACGACACAGGAGTAATTTCGAGAGTGGGGCAACGTTTTAAAAATAAAAATAAAAAATGAAGTCCTATTTCCTTAGCTTGGCCCAAAATTTAAATACTCTTGTCGACATCCATCTAGTCTATTGAAAATCTTGTACATGCTGAAATTTATCAATATTCTTCTAAATATTTTCAGGTGCCACACTGGGTGCGTGTACACGAATCTGCCAAAATGCTACAACCACATGCCAAAGACATTTCTGTATTAGGATTTGGTACTAGTGTAAGTACACCACCAGAAGGCATCACCGCTGAAGTAATAGTGATAAACAGTTTTGATGAACTTGATAAAACTGATAGAAAATCCATTAAAGGAAAAATAGTAGTATTCGACGCACATTATGTAACTTATGGCGACACCGTTGTCTATAGAAGTCATGGAGCTTCAAAAGCTGCCAAGAAAGGTGCCATAGCAACTCTAGTTCGGAGCATAACGCAATTCTCAATATATTCTCCACATACAGGAGCACAGTTTTACGAAGACAATGTCCCAAAAATACCAACAGCTGCAATTACTCTAGAAGACGCAGATTTGCTGAGAAGACTACAAGATGATGGTGAAACAATCGTTATACACATAAACATGTCTTATACATCTGATATAAAGAAATCCCGAAACACGTTAGTAGACCTAAAAGGTAGATTATATCCTGAGAAACAAGTCATCGTATCTGGTCACATAGACAGTTGGGATGTTGGTCAAGGAGCAATGGATGATGGAGGAGGCATGATGATAAGCTGGTTAGCTCCAGTTGTGCTCAACATTCTGAAGCTGAAACCTAAAAGAACTATCCGAGCTATTTTATGGACTGCCGAAGAACCGGGCTTGATCGGAGCTCAAGCATATCTGAAGAAGCATATGAATGAACTAGAAAATATTAATTTCATAATGGAATCTGATGAAGGTACTTTTAAGCCTTTAGGATTAGATGTGGCTGGGTCTCCAAAAGCACGGTGCATAATCAAAGAGGTATTGAAACAATTTACACCGATAAACAAAATGACAAATAGTGGTTACCCTGGATCTGATATAGTTCTATTTATACGACAAGGAGTGCCTGGAGCGTCACTGTTAAATGAAAATGAGCGGTATTTTTGGTACCACCATAGTGAAGGTGACACAATGAATGTTCAAAACAAGAAAGATGTGGTAGACTGTGCCGCGTTTTGGGCTGCATTTTCGTTTATTATTGCTGATCTATCCGTGGATATACCTCGTCTATAGTTCGAATAGAAAATGTAAAGAAATTATAAATACGATTTGATTAATGATTGAACTTATTTCTACCCGAACGAACCATTTATTCCATCAATAATTAAATTAATGACAAACATGCCAAAAACCATTACTATTCAGCAAAAAAGGTCAATGAACTCGTAGATCCAAAACTTATGTTTAGAATAGATTTAAAATTAATTAGGTACCGTTAAACGTATATCCTAAATTTTGATGGAGCTAGTTCGTTTGGCAGGATTAAACCGATTATTAGTGTTACGATAATGTTAGCCTATTTGTGGACCAATCCTGTACCTGGAAATCTTATGTAGTACGGTCAACGACAAACGTCGCTTACCCTGTAGATTTCAAATCGTTATTAAAATACGTAAATAGTGTTACATCAAGATGAAATAAACTCTTAGCTATTACCTCAAATGTTTGAGACCAGTAGGTCGATTCTGTAAAATTCAAACAACAACTCGCATCTCACATCGCTATTCACTTTCACCTCGTTTAAGGTTCAAAATAACCTTGATATATTTGACACTTGGAATCGGGTTCCAGTGCGAAGTGAGCGTCGAAGTGACAGGGAAATTACCTTACAGAATGCCACTTCTTACGTCATCTAATACTTTATCTGTCAAAATCTCCCTGTCAATTTAGTTCAACTCGCTGGCACGCTCACAATGGTGGCGGTAGTGTAAATTCCAATCATCAACCGAGTTTTCAGAATGCCAATCAAGAAACTTACAGCGGATTCAGATACGAAGTTTAGAATAAGGTCTTACAGAATCACACCCCAGAACATCCTATCATTTTGTGTGATGATATGTAAAAGTAACAGTGTGAATCGACTTTTTCGCTGACTCTACATTACAATTTTGTCTGACAATCTAATTGCTGAACTGAGTGATCATCATGGTTACGGTTAACGCAGTAGGCTGTTATGCCGCGTATCGTGGGTTCGTGGGCGCGTGGTGGGTACAAGTCGGTGTTACGGATCTAATTGTTTGTGTATGTAAACGCACCCGCTTCTGTACAACGCACGATACGGGAGAAATTTCTAGTGTGAAGCAACGTTTTTGAAAAGAAATAAAATAGCCCTATATTTTTGCCATACCTTACATTCATACATTCATAGAAAACCTTAAAATCAATGTTTCCCAAAACAACAATCAATGAAATCTATTCCAGGCTAGAGGTATATTTTCGGTCGTGCAATCAAAACGTAAGCCCCAGGCATCTCTTTGTACATTCGTAACAGGAACTGTGCTAGCAATCCTTTGAAATTCAATAACTTGTAGCTACTGCCACAAAAATACCTTGTCATTCGACGAAACACATCGAAAGACAGGTTTCGATGTGTTTTTGTTTACGCTAGCTGGTTGCCAAATATTTTCTTTGCTATTTTGAAGACGCTTTTGTCAATTATAGGTAACAAAATATTAGGTTTTGACGACAAAGCTCTATAGTCTTTGTTTTTACACAGTAAATGTGAACGGAGAACCTATGGTCGTTTAATGTTACGACAGACTCTATTTTCTTTGTAGTATTAAATGAGGAGCAATGATAACATTCACTTTGTTGTAATATAAGTGTGTCTTTAATTTGAATGGTATGGTTGAAATTTTAAGGTTAGATAGAGCAATATGCTGATAAGAGCAAGGCATGCATACTTGCTACTTTTAATGCTGGGCCCTTTTTCCTGTATTGGGTATAGTGTTAAGTTCAGACGTTTAAAGTGTCTTGCTGAATATGGCACACGGAATTGTTCAATGTTTGAATGTTGGTTTTTGACTAACATAATTATATGATTTGAGAACGAAAAATAAGCCACGTAGTGATTTACGTCAGGTAGGCATACCAGGTGTACTAAAGTTATATCATACAAATTTGTTCCGTCAGATGTTTAGTCCTAGCTATGGCGCTAGCCAATTCTCAAAAGTCTATAGAAAAATCTCATGTACAAAAATCATCACAACTTTCAGCTGTCAACGCTTACAACGACGGAATAATAAAAACAAGTGGAAGTGCCACGCTGCCATCGAGCGTGTGGCACAATTATGTGGAAATGATCAACATTGGTTCAGTCGTGATCAACTACTTGCTGCGACGTGACATATCCCGCGTAAGGAAAAAAAATACTACCATGCCTTATTGTGCAATTTTTACATGCAAAAATGATAGCAGGTCAGAGAATGTATAAACTCAATGTGTTAGTATTATATAATTTTTTGTAGCACATACATGTGAGCACTATGTTCTTTAAAGCTACCATTTACGAGGTATACCTCTCATTGACTTGAATATGCCCTGGCGGTTGGGAGAGTCATGCTCACTTGAATGTCTCGCTGACGGTGGCGCATGTGTTGGATCATTCGGTTCCCTTCAAAATGGTTAAGCTAAATGGTGCCAATCCATGCGTCATGATCGTGAACGGACACCGTCGGTTGGGACTGGTCATCTCTTAGCTGCCTCGGTTATCTTAAATTTTGGTTTGAATTGTTATTATAACTATATTTTTCTCTAGACCTCTTTTAACATGCAAGACTTGTTACATTGTTCTCACATTGTACCCTTAGATTCAACGTAAATGATGTAACCTAAATTTGTAAAAAATAACTGATTTTAAAAGAGTGTTCATGGAGTTTCTTGCTCGTTCTTCTCCATGGAAACCTACTGTTTGGAACGAGCAACTAGCTTCAACTTTCTGACCGACTGACTCTGACAATTCAAAAGTACCAGTAATGGGTTTAATTGATAAATGATTTTGAGTTTGAGTTTGAATGTTTCTTGCAGAGGTGTATGGTATCACCAATAAGTATAAAACTTTGATATATTTCAATATAATCGGTTTTTATTGACAATACCATATTTATTTATTAAATTAAGGAAAGAACGTGTTTTTCTTGTGAATAAATTGAATAATTTTCAAATAAAGTTAGAAGACAGTGCAAATATTTATGAGGTTGACACTCAACGCTTACAGTCTGAAATTCAGGTTCTTGAAGAGTCGCTACATTCTCTTTATACAAAGTATGTGCACTCTCAAAACCAAATAAAAGAGCACATCCTTGCCACTAATGAGTTGGTGGGTATGTGTAACTCTAATGTAGACAAAGTGGACCCACTTCCTATCAACACCACTCCATGTACCTTACAAAAGGAATCATACCTTGAGTCTTCACAGCCGGAGATAGTGGAGGACTTGTCTCATTCTGCCAAGGAATGTTTGTCCACGAACATTGTAACACCAGAAATTGCACCAGATTCATCGGTTATTGTTCAGACAGATAGTAGTTGGGTACCTTGTGATGAGGTTGGTTATCGTCCCATTATTTTTTCAGATAGTTTAGGGAAAGGATTAGGAAAATTATTAAATAACAACTTGACTACCTGTTCTGCTTTAAATTATTGCATGCCTGGGACTTCTTATAAAGAAATAATGTCTTCCATAAGTAGGAAGCAGTATGATCCGAATACCATTATTACAGTATGTGTAGGTAATAGCTCAAGTGTTAGAATAAATGATATCACTGACAGTGTCACTGAAATATTGAAAATTAATTGTCAGAAAATAATATTGTGCGCTTTTCCTTACTTTGAGCACCTATCAAATAGGACAAATAATAACATACATATGCTTAATAATCATATGCATTTATTAGCTAGTCATTATAATGACAAGCTTATGTTTCTTGACACCAACACTTTTGTTGAAAAATTGAAATCGACTAGGGATACAGTGTATCTGCCTATTAGGTTTAGACGTCAGATAGCATGGCTATTAGCATTTAATATTAACTCTGACATAATTAATATGTCGAAGTGTTCCGTAATTAGCTCCACAATAGTTAGTAATAATACTAATATTAAGGTGGTAAGCTCAAATTGTTTAAACTAGTTAGCAAGACAACAGAAGGTACCAGTCCACATATAATGCAACTTATCAATAACAAGGTATCTTCTAGCAATCAATCAGCAAGTTTAAAAAAAAGGGCTAAGCAACATTCTTCGAAATTATTCCATCAAAATATTCAAGGATTTTCTTCCAAGCAATTGGAAATTGAATTGTTTTTAGAGAAGACAATGTTCGACATTATTTGTATAACTGAACATTGGTTGAAATCATATGAAATGTTAATTAATTATGAAAATTATACTGTGAGCAGTTGTTTCAATCGGAAATCGATGCTGCGTGGTGGTTCATTAATTATATTAAAAAGTAATATTAAATCTAAGTCTCGCAAAGACATAGTTGAACTCTCGGTTGAACATATTATTGAACTGTCCTGTGTTGAGCTAGATAGGCATGTCATAGTGTGCGTTTACAGACCCCCGAATTATCAAACATATTCTATATTTGAGTCTATAATGGAGGATGTTCTAACTAAACTTGCAACTGGTAATAAATCAATAATAATTTGTGGAGACTTTAATATTAATATTTTAGAAAATAACTCAAATAGCAGTAGATTATTAAGCCTCTTTAAATCCTTTAATTTGTCAAATGTGTTCTAAGAACCAACACGAATAACTGCAACCACTGCTACTTGTTTTGATAATGTTTTTTGTAGCTGCGACTATTTAGATAAAGCTATTGTAAATTATCTCCCTTCAGATCGCAGCGGTTAAACCGTTGCTTTTGAGTCCAACACACCCTTGCAAAAAATACAGATACAGTCAAGACCAATAACATCTGGTAATTTAGATAAATTTAATAAGACTTTAATTAGTAAGTTACCCGTTCAGGAACTTAATATGAATAATGGTAATATTTTGTATAAAGAGTTTTTTTCAGTTGTGCAAACAGAATTTGATAACATTTTTAAGAAAATAACTAAAACTATTTGGCCTAAGTTTTTATTTAGTGACTGGGCAACTAAAGGTATCAGGAAAAGTAGAGAAAGGCTTTTTGAGTTGTATGGCCTTAAGCCTAAACACCGAATCATTTAATAAGTATGTTTCGAATTATTCTAAAACTTTTAAAAATGTTTGTAAAGCAGCTAAAGCCTTATACATTAGCAACAAAGTTAAATCAGCTGATGATAAAATTAAGACTGTTTGGAAAATTATTAATAATGAAACAAACAGGAACAAAAGACATTATACTGATTACACTCTGGAGACTTCCCGTGGTCTCTTAAGTACTAATAAAGAAGTTGCTCAGGAATTTGCAAAATTCTTTACCGATAGTCCTATTAAAACTACTGAAACTTTAGATTCTTCGCCCTCACTTGCTTTAAACTTACTAAGTTCGAATGTTTCAGCATGTCCCACGGAATTTAAATTTAAACATATAAACCCTACAATCGTTATTAAAGCTTTTAAACAACTCAAGATCAAGGGTACTGAAGATTTATGGGGGATGTCTACTAATGTTTGTAAATCAATTATTGAGACAGTGGCGCCCTATTTAGCTTTCATTTTTAATTTGTGTGTAGACCAAGGGGTTTTCCCGGATCTAATGAAGTTCAGCAAAGTTATACCACTTTTTAAATCCGGCAACTGCAAAGACTAATAATTACAGACCCGTTTCGGTTTTGCCGGTTTTAAGCAAAGTGTTTGAAAAAGTAATGCTTGATCAAATGCTCAGTCATTTTAACTGTCACAAAATTTTACATGATCAACAGTATGGTTTCACCAAAGGACGTTGCACTACTGACGCCGGTGTCACCTTAATCAAGCATATTTTTAATGCTTGGGAGGATTCGCAGGATGCTATTGGTATCTTTTGCGACCTCTCCAAAGCATTTGATTGCGTGAATCACGAAACACTACTCTTAAAGCTTGAGCATTACGGTCTGGGTAAACTAGCGCTTAGCTTAGTAAAATCATATTTGACTGATAGACTGCAACAAGTTCAAGTAAACGGTGTAAATTCATCGGGCTTAAAAGTAAAAATGGGGGTACCGCAGGGCTCAATATTGGGTCCGTTCCTCTTTTTAGTTTATATAAACGATTTACCTTATTTACTGAAAAATCAACCACAAATGGTGTTATTTGCTGATGATACTTCCTTTATTTTTAGAGTTAATAGACGGGCACAGCACCATGACGACGTAAATGACGCTATGCTTAAGGTTCATAATTGGTTTACTGTAAATAATTTAGTATTAAATGAGAAGAAAACTAAATGCATAAGATTCGCTTTACCAAATGTTAAAAGTAGTGAATGTAACGTTGTATTGAATAAGGATATACTTGAATTCGTCGAAAAGACTGTTTTCCTAGGGATTACGCTTGACTCAAAGCTGCAATGGGGTCCTCACTTAACATCTCTTGCAGGGCGGTTCAGTTCGGCCGCTTACGCTGTCAGAAAAATCCGGCATTTGACAGACGTGGATACCGCTAGGCTAGTATATTTTAGTTATTTTCATAGCATCATGTCCTACGGTATCTTGCTTTGGGGGCGGGCTGCAGATATTGATTCTATTTTTATTCTACAAAAGCGGGCTGTCAGAGCCATCTATAATCTCAGCAGACGCGAGTCTCTAAGAGAATTGTTTAAACAGATTAACATCTTGACGGTACCTTGTCAATACATATATGAAAACATTATGCATGTTCGAAAAAACCTTCATCTTTTTAATAAAATAAGTGACAGACATAGTGTTTATACTAGAAATAGGAACAAATTAGATCAGCCAAGTTTCAGATTGTCAAAAGTTCATACTTCTTTTATGGGGTACTGTGTAAAATTTTATAATAAAATACCTCTTGATATTCTACAACTAAATGAAAGACAATTTAAAACATGTATTAAACGCACACTGTGTAGACAAGCTTATTATAAATTAGAAGACTACATCAATGATAAAAATGCTTGGCTAAATGCTGGTCCTGCTCCACAGGCAGTTTAGGGAATTTTCCTAATTAGAGGAATGTTGTTTCCTACCCCTTTTTTATTGACATGAGTAACGAGTATCGTTATTATTATACACAAATATATTTTAATTACTTTTTCGACATTTTAGAAACATTGGAAACCTTAGTTTTGTATAATTTAGCAGCATTATTTCAATTTTGTAAATGTGAGTACCATGGAGCCATATTTTAAGTAAATTATTATGTGATTGACATAAATGAGCTCTATGGAGAAGAACAGCTCTATGTCATGAGCTCATAAACGAGCTCTATGAAGACATTTGAGTGAGCATGACAATTCTCTCAACCGCCATGGTTGAGAGAATTGTCATGCTCACTCAAATGTCTCGCTGGTGGTGGCGCGTGTGTTGGATCATTCAGCTCCCTCTAAAATGGTTGAGCTGAATGGTGCTGATTCACGCGTCATGTTCGTGAACGGGCGCTGTCAGTAGAGATTGGTCAACTCTTAACTGCCATGGTTTTTATCTTGATTATTTTTTATATTTTGTATTTCTAGATTACCTTCATTGTTTTCACTATAGAAGCAACAAGAATAATGTAAGCAGTATTTTGTAAAAACCTGATTTTAAAAGAGTGTCCGTGGAGTTTCTTGCTCGTTCTTCTCCATAGAGACCTACCTACGTTTTGGAACGAGCAACTAGCTTCAACTTTCTGTCTAACTGACCGACTCCTTGACAATTCAAAAGTGCCTGTAAATGGTTTAATTGAAATAAATGCTTTGACTAATTGACTTTGACTAGTTATACTTTGATGCAAACTAAAAAATACCTTATGTCCATTCTTCGAAGTCTAAATGAACTTGCTCGCTGTCTTGACTGTAATCGTATTTCCGTGGCATCTTGAAACAACGCTACTCGTTTACGAATGGGACTATGGGACACATTAATGCAAATAGCTCGTATCGATAAAACAATAAAATGTATATTTTTAAAGTACTTACCTAACTTTTCAACCGACTTCAAAAAAGGAGGAGGTTATCAATTCGACTGTAGTTTTTTTTTTTAATGTGTTTTACCTGTTTCTTTTGACTGGGTGAACCGATTTTGATGATTCTTTTTTAATTGAAAGCTAGTGCTTCCCGTGTGGTCCTATTTTAATTTGGTCCAGTTCTGACAATGGCATCCATGAGAAAACCGTATAAGTCTTAAATTTGCATTAAGTATGTGCGCGATTTGTTACGCGATTTCTCCCTTAAACGTAAACCGATATAAATTTTATCGAAATTGATTCAGCACTTTTGGAAAAATCAACAAATACCCAAAAATTTTACATAGACGACGTTTTAGTTTTATCAAGCTTTGTAGTAGTTAACTTTCAACCTCTTCTTAATAGATTTGGATGAGAAGACTAAAAAGCGGAAAATAAAAAGCTTTTTACAAAAAAGACAACCGCCTTCAAAAACTGAAAAGAGAAAAATAACTTTAGCACAGAACACACATTGACTTTAGTTTCGGAAGTCGGTGGCAATACAAAACAACAAACAGAACAAAGCCACTGAATTTCGAAACTAAAGTCAATGTGTGTTCTGTGCTAAAGTTATTTTTCACTTTTTGAAGGCGGTAGTCTTTTTTGTAAAAAGCTTTTTTTTGTTAATAAATAAAAGAACGAGTTTGAAAGAATGAGTTTGAAAGAATGAGTTTTAAATTATTGTTGAATGATAATTTAGTAGTCGCACGGGGACGGTCAATATGGTGCCACTTGGGGGAGGCCATGTCCAGCAGTGGACGTCTTTCGGCTGAAATGATGATGATGAGGATGATGATGATAGTTTAGTAATAGTAGCAATATAATCACATATCAGCCGAATGAGGCTCAAAGTCGAATATGGTGAAATCCTTATACCTATATTCTTGCAAATAGTCATTCATTCGCGGCTAGACGTTGGCCTATAAATCTTCTATATACTTATACTACTACCCAATTATACCATCGTTTTCTGTGTATTGCAAGTACATTATTGTTTGCCACCAAAAGAATCATGGCAGAATTTCTACAAAAAAATAAAGATGTTTAGAGAAGTTGAAATCTAATTCTTACATTCTTGGATACCTAAAGAGTATTTTCAGGCATTAAAATATTTTTAAAACCCCGCAATAAAAGTAAATAGTTTAACGAAAAACTCATTATTTCAAAACGAAACATTGACACTGACAGCCGCTGTTTTGCAGTTCTTACAGTGCAATTGCATCGTTTTATGAGAAATAATATCACAAATAATGATTTTTTTTTTTCCACACACTTGTCACATCACTTCTCTTCGTCTGCCAATTTGATAGATCCGTTAACGTCGTTTGTAACTTTCTTTTTTGTATAAACACAAAATGGGCATCGAGATCAAACGAAAAAGTGCAATTTTCATTTCGTAATGTTTCAATTATGCGGGGGTTTAAAAATATGGTAAATATATAATCTACTCCTGGCAATGTATTCTCCACATTGGAAAATATTTTAAACCCTCTAAATTATTTATTTTTTTCATACAAATTAATGTATAGATCTCGCCATGATTCTTTTAAACAAAGACTATAAAAAACACACCTAAAAATGTATTTTATTTTTTGGCAAGAATTCGTAAAAAGACAAATTTTAACCTTTACATTACATCCAAAAGTTATATTCTATAATTCATGATAACCAGATCAAGACAAGGTCCTACCGGTGGTTTATATTTTCCTCCACCTCAATATTATAAAGTAAGACACACTAATATTATAAATGCGAAAGTAACTGTATTTGGCTCTTACCTCGACACGACAAAGCAACTCACAGTACTCACACACAGTAATGAAATTTTGGCAAAGAGTTGGCCTGGAATCTAAAGACAGACATGACTATAGCTGCTTCCACGATAACCGTTATTCACGCGAACGACGTCGCGGGCAAATGCTAGTATTCTATATGCAAAAGGGTTGCTGAGAAGTATGTACTTTTCAGCAATCTCATCAATGGTAAATCTTCAAAGTTAATCTAAGACGCCTTTGTTTATCCGCTCTGAAAGCCGAAAATGATACAGATGTGAGATTTTATAGCGAAACACTCCGAACTCGTAAGGACCGTGCATAAACTTGGTTAATCAAATAAAGGGTTACTGCGGCCTATCAAAAGTAATGGACTCTTCAAATTTTATTACGGCAACGTTACTTCTGGCATATTTACTTACTACTAGAATTTTCTTAGAAAAAGTACCAAAGTAATGTTAATGAATGGTTGCCCATACAATTTTTTTTTTTGCTTGCCTTTACTGTCCCACTCCTCGGCAAACCCCCCCCCCCCCCCCCATTCCTTCATTTCTCCCGAGGTTGGGTTTCATCCCGCCAATTGGGTTATTGATACCATTAACCAATAATTCCAAAATACAACTTATCTTAAAATACACTTTATTTTAGCCCCGAAAACCCGATTAATTTTCAATTAACTGTAAAATTCGATTTTAAGTTGCTTTAAAATCAATTAATAGTTAGTCAATTGAGTTGGTAAATAAGTGACGTCACAGGCCGCTATTGTCATAGAAAATCTATGGAGGAATCTCGTTTTGACAGCTCATAAAAAGCATGTCAATTGATTGGTGGTGTCAAGTACCCAATTCCTGAGGCGTCACGCCATCTTCTCCTCGACCCATACTGTACTTTAATTTTTTCCTGTCTAACTATTGCTAATTTTACAAATAGGAAAAGGTCATTACCGCGCACGTAACTAATTTATCTACGTATTGAAGAACGTATTAATTTTTAATACTCCAAAAATTTCGTTTGTCACGTGCGGGTTATGTCACTTTTGACTTTGTTACTTGTCTTTTTACTCGGTTATTTAGGCACGCTTCAACGAGGCAGGGTGGTCTTATTAACTGCAAGTGACTATAGGTCATCATCGTCATCATCATCTCAATCATTAGAAGGCCATTGCTGGGTATAGGTCTCCCCCTAAGGGACGGTTCAGCCATAATCGCCATGCTTGGCCGATGCAAGTTGGCGGTCGCAGTTATGATACTCAGAAGGACGCTGCTGCCCATCCTCTGGCCAATATCCCTCTGTCGTTTTCTACGACACCCACGGGTAGAAAGGAGTTACTATAGGTACACGGGCCTATTTGGATGACTGTAGATTACTGCAGATACCGATCGCTTTTAATGTAGTTAATAAAGTAATAATTATACTTATAATTATTTTTGTACAGACTAACATAAACTATTTTTTTACAATAATTTTCCCCCTCTCTCTCACACATATGTACTCCCTCCCTCTCTCATATACTTACCTAGGTACTTGAATAGGCCCATCCCTGGATTAGCTTTCACTCGTAAATAGATAATTTAATCTTTACATCTTTATCTTTACATAAAGTCGCTCCCGCTGTCTGTACCTACGCTTGGATCCTTTAAACCACGCAACAGATTTTAATGCAGTTTTCAGTAATAGATAGAGTGATTCAAGAGGAAGACACGTTAAAGTTTGATTTACATTACATCCGTGCGAAACCGGGCGGGTCGCTAGTAATGTAATAATACAAACCCAGAAATAAAACAAAGTTCTCCATAAAATATTACCCTGATGCACAAAATATAAAGCTTACAGGAGGACCGCTTGTCAGACTCACTAGGGCTGCTACTGTATTGACTCTGTAGGTTTTATTAGTGACAATATTCAATTAAATAAATATTAAATTTAATTTTATTGATACTGGTTGGAACTCTTTGCAATTTTTTATAACAAAATTTTCCTGTTCGTTATGTAATGTCAATTACATCATTTGTTCATTTTGACCACACGTGACAGTCGAGACTGAAGTCTGCTTGAAACTGCTAGAGAATGCCTATAAACGTAATGTCAATGTGTGCGTGGGAAAAATGGCGGTTTGTTCTGAGTGGTCTCTCTGCTCGGGCGCGCCGCAGTCTTACTTACGTAGGTATTTTGTGCCTGATGTAAAGAGTTTTAACAAAACATTACAAAATCCACAGAAATAGCTTTAATCTCTCCCTAACACATAATTTGATGAGAAAAGTTCGCATTTGGTTCAGTTTAGTTAAAGCGAGGGTGATCACTCATCTTTATCTGATTTGTAGTTTATAGAGCTTTGTAGGGGCGCGTGGCTCATTTGTTTTACGACTCCAGAATTGGGACAGAAACAAAATTTTCGAATAAATAGTATTGTATGGTTTTAAGTATAATCTGGGTATCTTCAAGGCACGAGTGAACCGGTTCATCCTATACAAGTGTGCTCCACCTTAGGCCGCATCATCACTTAAGATCAGATGAGTTGCGATCAAACGTAAGCCTATTAGAACATAAAAAAGAGCAACTTATGATATAGAAGACTTACAAAAGTATCAACAATTATACAAGATGGATAAATCGGGACGTTTACAATGAATTCAGTAGAATATTCAACACTCTCGTGAATTAACATTTTTCTTCGGTAATAAAAAACAAAACGGGTGTTCCTTTTGACCGTGTAGTGAGTAAATATACTTATACAAGATATGGCATATTATAAAGCTGAAGAGTTTGGTTGTTTGTTGGTTTGGTTTAACGCGCTAATCTCAGGATCTACTGGTCCGAATTGAATAATTATTTTTGTGTTGGATAGTCCATTTATCGAGGAAGGCTATAGGCCCATGCGAAGCTGGGTCGGGTCGCTAGTGTATGATAATCTCGATCAGCAGTTAGTCGAGCATCACGTTCATCATTCGGTTCAAAAGACCTGTTAGTAGATGTGCGAATACGCTGAGAGCTCAAGCGTGATTCTGTATCGGTAAACGTTTCCGATTCGCGAGACAATGCATGTCGCTCATGATCAGCGGACAGTCGCGCATCACGTTCCGCAGCAGATGCGTAGATACGCTGAGAACTCAAGCGCAATTCTCTATCCGTGAACGTCTCCGACTCGCGAGACAATGTATGACGTTCACGATCAGCGGTCAGTCGCGCATCATACACTTCAATGGTCTCTAGAGACCTGGATATAGATGCGTAAATATGCAGCCTGATGTTCTCGAACAGCATCAAGTCTCTCCTGACGCTCTTCGGTAAATTCTTGGGATCTTAATTATGATCCTCAATCTTTTAGCTCCTTTGGAGCATTGGGATAGATTTGACCTCTTTCTAGGCATGGTTATAGTTTTGTTATAAAGAAGATACCTGATCAATTAAAATCTAAGTGACTGCTCCCCTGCGTTACCGGGTAGGCTACCGTGTCACGAAGATAAATGGAAAAGGAAATTAAACACCCAAATAACATAAGCCCGAAGGCATATTTATTCGATAAAATAAAAAAATAAATGGGAATTTTGGCCAGTAGAGTCAAATTTTCAATGATATACCATCGTCATCAAAAATCAGTCCTAAACTGTTACCGCCTTCACCGCGTGGGGGTACTCCCAGCTTATGTTATTTTATAAGATACAGTGAAATTAGTGATAGCTTTGATTTTCACATCAGATGTTTCTGATCTTCGATTTTTATAAGTCAACAGGAAATGCCCATCAGAGCGAACAACTTCTGCTAAGACGTCATTCCTATATGTGTCATGGTGTAGCTGGGCTCTTGGAGTTCCACATCAGGTGTTCCAGATCTTCAAATTTATTCTCTCAGCAGAAAATGCTCATCGCGTCGAAAAATTTTTGCTATGGTACCATTTTTGTATCTCTTATAGATTAGCTGGTCTGTTGCGGTTCTGCATCAGGTGTTCAAGTTTCCAAGATAAATTATAGCCTATATGTTGCCCAAACTTAATACCTATACAACAAAAGAAAAATCATTCAAATCCGCCCAGTAGTTCCGAAGATTAGCGTGTACAAACAAACAGACAAACAGACAGAATTTTTTTTTTTAATTCGTGCTCTATTACTGTTCCTAAACCCCCCTCAATTTTTTCTTTTTTAATATATTCTATGTACAGACACAGTTTTGTTACTGTTTTATTATATGTATAGATTATTATTTTTTTACAGGGAGATTTAGGTGTATAGTATTGATACATCAAAAAAAATGAGAACGTGGAATGTGATGATAGGATATTGAACATTAATGATATGAAATGTTTTAAATATAGTTTGCGCTTAATTAATAAGATAATAGCCCCTGAATAACGAAGAAAAACGCACTTTTGGTCGGGGTAGCGCCTTAACTAAACCTGCACATACTCATATTACAAAATCATTAGCAGAGCAGTAATCTTGTCCGGAACACGCAATAATTAATAACCCATATGCTATACAAGCAATTAATTCTGTTTACAGTCAAAACAACGTTAGGGCGCTGTTATTGTTCACATCATAAACATATGTGCTCAGTCACGTCTTCTTATTACACTCACACATACATAATAATTTAATTAATACATACATCGTAACATGTATCATATTTTATATGCGATGAAACAATATTCTCAAGCACTAAAATTACAGCTGATAACTGAGCTATATTTATGGCTAGCGGTTAATTAAATAAACTCACACTAGTGCTAATTAGGTTGTGTGAAGATTTATTAGAAGTCCGAGAAGACTGGGCCTGCTAATATGGGGCTGGATTATAATCACGTTACAAGATACTGAAGCTTACCTTTCAGCGATCAATAAAGGTGGCAATTATTTATAATTTCATTAAAACAGAAATGTCGAAACGCTGCTTTGCGGCAGTATAATAATATGGTGGTAGTAGATACTTTGTACTTTCCCAAGCTCTTTTACGAAGAGCTCTTCTAATAGAAATTTTCAGCCGGTCTGCTCAAAAAGTACGTGCGTATGTGTAATCGCTTCGGTTAATTTAGGTAAAGAGAGCTTGAGGTGAGCTGTCATCCTATCTGACATGCAGTAGGTAAGTATTGATGCGGATTGGCAATTTCAGACTTATTTATTACTAGCTTTTGCCCGCGACTTCGTCCGCGTGGATGTCTTATCGCGAATGCAACCGAAGTTGCGGATTGTAAATTAGCCTATGTTCTTCCCCGGGGTTCAAGCTATTGTTATACCAAATTTCATCAAAATCGGATCAGCCGTTTCATCGTGAAAGCGTAACAGACAGAGCTACTTTCGCATTTATAATATTATAGTATGGAAGTATTGATTAGTATGGATAATAAAGTCCAGGTTTCCGTACAATGTTTTCCTTTATCGATGTTAATAATGTTCAAGATAAACTTAGAAAGTACATACGTAATTGAAAAAGTCACATACATAGATACTTGCTCACGGCCGGTTGAGAATCCCTCGTACTTCTTCTTCTTTGTCGTATTCTTCATTACTGAAGGTCGTGTCCCTGAAAGGCCTTCATGGCTTTAAATATTACGCTTTTCCACTTCGTTCGGTTCTCTGCTTCTCTTAGGGCGGTCGTAACAGAGAGTCCAGTGAGGGCGGTTACTTGGTCAGACCAGCGGTTAGGTGACCGTCCGCGAGACAAACAAATCTATCCTTGAGCAACTTTGCATAGGTAACAGATAGACTATCCACGATATGCTACCAAAGGATTCTCGGTTATTTTGGTCACATTGCCCGTCGGGAACCAAATAACCTTGAAAAGTTGATGGTTATGGGCAAGGTAGATCCCTCGTACATGAGAGGCGAAATACCTTGTATCTAAAGCTTTATCGTAATAATAACCAAGTCTTTAACCATAACATACCAGTGACATGTGAGTTTATTAATTTTTTTAAATAGCTTAGTTGAACTCAAAATATAAGGTTGTCTCTAACATCACCATGAACGACAATATCGATCTTGAAACGAACATTTTCCTGAAACGCCCTGAACAAAATCTTCTCAAAACAAAAACAGTACTACAACAATAGTCTAAACAGCAAATCCTAGCATTTATTTATGTAGATCCAGAGGATTGGTCTAGCTGATTCAATTATTGGAAAAGGCCAAAGGGTAGCAAGTCGTGGATCAGAATATTCTTTTACTTACATGAATGATATCATGTATAATACGATATCATCTTACGGTTCTCTTGTTGATATAATGATAAGATTTCATAGAAAACTATTTAGACTGAAAATCACAACTTTATTCGTGGAAATATCTTCAAATATTTGCATTACTATGTTCAGGTTCAGGTCATCATGGGTCAATTGTTTTTGACTAAAGTGAGTTTTAATTTGTAAACGCTGCAGCAAGGTGTTGAGGATCTTGCTAAATTTTATGAATGTGACATTGTTAACTTAGTGAACCTACCTAGTTTTGTTACACCTAAATCTACCTATGTTTACAAAACAATGTTTTTGTCCGTAATCGGACTCATGACACCTTTGATTTTTTTTTCTTATAAAAATTATAGTAGTAACTATATAGACAAACACAGAAACTATTCTGTGTTTATTTACAATACAATTGAGTAAATATACCTCATGTCGACGTTTGGCTCTCAGTAAGGTCGGTAACAAGATCCAAAGTGCATCAGAAAACACTAAAACCAAGGACCGTTAAAATTCAAAAATAACAAAATGACATAAAAAAATATTTTAGTAATTTGGAGTGCGTTACGATTGCCCAACGTTCATGTACTCGAATGATCATTTGATCAAAGAACGTTTGCTTAAAGAACAATATTTATTTCGGAGGAACATTCTTCAGTCAAACGGTCATTCGGGCGAGCGTTCTTTTAGCGAACGAACGTTCTTCGACCAAGACCAACCGTTCATTCAGCAAACGGTCTTCAGGCAAGTGCACGTCGGCAATTGTTATCATAGGAAGTCGATTTATTATTTTTGAAAAAAATCCACCCAATTTTTCATTCAAATATGTTTGTTCTGCTCACGTATTGTAATCATATCATCTACCTAGCCTTTTTCCAACTATGTTGGGGTTGGCTTCCAGGCTAATCGGATGCAGCTGTTACATGGAGCTCCTGCCTATCTGACCTCCACAACCAAGTTGTTGGGTCTGGTGGGTTGTTCTAGCTTCTGACGACTGTCAAAAATCTGCGAATGACAGCTGTGACCAACAGCTTTACGTGCTTTCCGAAGCACGGAGGGGTCTTCATATGAATCGTCACCCATCCACGGACCGGTCGCGGTAAGCGTAGCTTAACCATCACATAACCGGTCGATCCGTACGGCTTCAATTTAGCCACGACCACCATAATTAGTGCCAGAATCATCGTAGGTGATAAAATTAAGCCTAAAGCCGACGGAAGGCATTTCATCCCTCCTTCTGGTATGGAAAAGATTAATATTCCGCAGCAGTTTCGTGAACTATGTTCAATATTATGTGTGCGTAGTCTGCGTGCCGGAGCACACCGCTCGCGAATTAGTAACGACGCACTGTGAGCTCTAACAAGTAACTTTCTAGGCAAAATATTGGCCTCTAGTGTTGAAAATAAAAGTTTTTGAGACAGAATTTATATAAAAAAATGCCGGTCGTGGTTAGCGAAGTATTATAATGTTGACTTATTCTAGCTATAATGGGGTTTTTACGCAATTGTAAAATAAATCGATGAATAATATTGATGATTCATAATTTCTCCCCAGTCACCCACACATTTCAGACACGCACTTTACCGACTATGGGTAATACGGCGATGAAATTATTTGGACTGCTACCTTTCTGGATGTCTGTATGTTAAGATATAATAGCTCCTTCTTTAAAAAAAAACATAGGGTAAACCGTATAGCTATTGCCCACTTAAGGACATCGTAGACATTAAGACCATATAAAAATTAAAGTAATATAGCTACCAACATTTTTTCACCATTTTCTTATAATCTCTCCTTTAGATTATCAACTGTTTTAGTCAAAAATTTGATATAACAAAGAAAAAAAATTAATAAAATAAAAATCATCTAAAAGTACAGTTATTACCCACAGCTTACAGTTATTACCAACATCACAGCACAGTAATTGCCCAGTACTTTAAAATAATAAATTAAGTCTAAATTGAATTTATATATAACTCAACATTACAAAATAAACATTATATATTTATATCTTATGTATATCTGATAGGACAGTCATCGATATTTTGAAACAAATTGAGTTCAGCTTTTGAAATTGCAATAAATAATTATTTAGTTGATGCTGATAATTTAGAATCGCTAAAGTCAGATCACTTTGAAACAATTAGAGCATAAAAATAAATTTCAATCAGAGTCAGGTACATGTTCCTAATGTTTTGCATGCATATGAAAGGTCTGTGAACACGCACTGCAAGTCAATAATTTTTTTATGACATTGGAGTGACTTATTCCACAAGGGTTTACTACAATATTAATGAGAATAGATGACTTTAAATAAAACACATGGTATAGGCCTTATATTTTGACCAATAATTCACCAAATCAGTTATTGCCCGGGCAATAACTAAACTTTTCAAATTTTGGGTTCAGTGATTGCCCATAGCTAAAATAACGGTTAGTATTCAAAATTTAACACAGATTTTCATTGAAAACTAACAAAATACTTATTAGTTTATCATATCCATGCAACATTAGTAGAATATCAAATGGCAAACGTTCAAAAATAACTTTTAAGCAAGTAAGTCCTTAAGAAAATTGCTAAAATGTTAACCAGTTTAGGTAACGCACTCAACCGTCATAACAAAATCCACCATTACTCCTTTTTTTTTAGAAGTGTTGCCAGTTGTGAGTTTTGAATCTTCTCTAAATTAATCTCAGCATCATCTAGCGCATTCGAAATAAACTAGAGCGACACACAGTTATCACAAAACAATGTTTTTCTTATGGTGGGCAATCACTGTCAGTGGGCAATAACTCTCTGGTTTACATCCAGAATCAACAAATTTCTCCTCTTTTGAAGTCAATTAAAAATATGTCTTGCGTCATTCAAATGTCTTACTATCGTACAGTCACATAGCTGAAATGTAAAAAAAGCCAAATTTCACTTCAATAATATACGTATGCATATAAACGTCATGTTTGGCGAGATTTTTGCCCAGACAGTTTGCTGAACGTGAACACTGTGCGAAGACAACGTTATTGCTTTATATCAGCGACGTTTCTCTTGTCTCTTCTCAGAAGCTTCTAAGCTTTAAAGCTCATAATTTTAGAGAAATGTAAAGAAATATGTATATGAGTATAGCTGGTGCTACCTACCTACATACTTTGTGGAGTTTGTGCATTACTGGTTCCAAGAAGACTGTAATAAGTCATCATCTTATTTCTGAGATTATCTAGGCCGTATGGTGTCCGAGCATCACCCCATTTCTACCCGTGGGTGTCGTAGAAGACGACAGAGGGATATTGACCAGAGGATGGGCAGCAGCGTCCTTCTACCTGCCATAACACCTACTGCGATCGCCAACATGCATCGGCCAAGCATGACGATTATGGCTGAACCCCCATGAGGGAGACCAATGCCCAACACTGAGGGAAGTATTTGCGTTGGCCGTTTATTTTTTTAATTTTTTTTTTATTTAATATGTATATCCACTTGTTTTAGTTTTAGGTTTTGTTATACAACTATGTTTATATAATAAAATCTGTGTCCATTTTCTCGCGAATAAATAGTTTTTCTTTCTTTTTTCTTTATTTCTTTCTTTACGATAGAGCTCGTCCAGGGTAATACAAAGAAATTACCGATAGCTACCACTAAACAACATGTTGCAGGTGGGCACAGGTAAGTGCAGGTAAACATTATGACGTAGTATGTGATAATAAACAACAAAAAAAAAAACCCGCACAGCAGCGTTTTACAGGGCACCGCTCTAGATTTTACGATTATTGAAGAACTACATAACAAGCAAAAGTGTATTTATGTTGGAGCCAGTTTCATAACATACTTCGGCGATGAGTGTGTACTTGATATTATACCATCACCTAAAGTTTTATGTCACATGTGACTTCAACGCGTGACGTCGCATATTCAGAGAGTATTAGTAGTCGATGTTAATGGCTTCATCCCCAAGAAGCACTCTACTAGCTTAGAGAAAAGCAATTAGCGTAAGAAACACGTATAGAATTTATTTTTAAAAAAACGTTGCTAGACTAGGAATTTCTCCTGTATCGTGTGTGTGCGTGTATAAATATATAACAATATACACAAACAACAAAACTCAGAACACAGTATAAGTATTAGTACTACCGTACAGTAGCGACACGCCCCGCCTCCCTCCGAAACACTGTTCCTCACCTCTAGCCGCGTCTAACCTGCTCTCGAAACTGACTGCTTTTAGTTCAAGGCGAAACTCGCGGCGCGTAGACACGCACTCACGCGCACGTATTTCTACAGTCTGTTATTTTGGTTGCAGTGTAGGTTATTAAATCGTTTCGTTTGTATAGAGTGACGTAAATGTGCCCATAGGTACAAATTATTGTTCCGTTCGGAAAATGAACCTGCAAACGAAACGCAGTAGCCAGTCACTCAGCCATTGCGCCAACCGTGCCGTCAAAAAATATAAATAGCTCGTTATGTCAAACAGGAAAAGATCAACGAATTACACATTACTGACATACTTAGCTTATAAAAATATTAACCTGATGTAGTGGAAGCCGTTGAAACAGATGACTCTTTGTGTTTTGTTTAATTTCCCCTACATTCGTACATTACGTACAAAAGTCCCGTTTGTGCCACGCGGTGACGCAAAATGAGTATATAGTTTATTTATTTGGAACAAGTAACAACTACATAATAATGGTATATAAAAAGAAGAACTTAAAACTAATAATTATGCAATCCACTGCGTTATTCACAGAATACTATTTGGTTTTACAATTTTACGCTAGAATATAAAGAAAATTTAGTAAATATATATTTTACAGTAAAAAGTAAAAGTGCTTTAAATTAAATTGTTTTATTCTGTAGGTGTCTAAGTAACAATAAAAAAACAAGGGACGATAAAAGTGTTTACAAAATTCTGTTTTACAGTGAGCTATAAATACAAAAGTTTCAATTCGATAAAGCTTGCTTATCTGCTCAGAAAGGAGATATATAATATCTGAATCTTTGATCGATTCAAGGGCAGTGCATTTATATTTACCATATTTCAAACAGAATAGAATAAGTCAATATTACTAAAGAATTTATTATAATTATTAGTAAGGCGCCGCAGTTTCAGTTGAATGTAAATTACGTGACTCACGAAAATTCAGTTTGGCCGCACACTAATACTTCTAGTAATGACTAGTTATTTGTAGTCTCCTTAAACTTCGTAAACGTTATGATATCCTGGTCAGTAGTATTGTACTGTAAGAGCTCAACTTGTCGAGCCCTTACCGGTACCGGGATATGGTATAGTAATAACGTGTGTGAGGACTTCGGAAGTACACTACAATAAAAGAGGGACTCCTCGTTATAATCGCTCTATTTCAAATAATATGACTGCTTCGGCTACTGGCTTAACAATCTTTTTAGATATAAAAATAAGAGTAACGTTCTAATTACAAAACTATTCAAAAAGCAATGCAGAGTGCAGATAAAGCCATATAATGGTTTCGACCAACCAATAATTATTTTACACAGGACATGTAAACATTAAAACCAACCGCTGCAAAACCGTGCTTCCAAGAATCCGCTTTAAAAAATAAACGACTCATCCACCAGGGATAATGCCATTTCGTGTAAAAATTATAACAAAAACGTCCCATGGTAAACATTATTTTTCATAACACGTATACAAAATAACACTGACCACATGAAAATATAACCTTTTATAATTTTTAAAAAGCAAGCGAAAAATGTTGACCGCCCTGAAATTAATTAAAACCACGTTTGCGCAGGAATACATCGAAACCGAATATTATGAACAAAAGAACAGCTTTGATCGCGTAAGCTTTAAAACACCTTTAGTCGAGGCTGACCTTATTTCATTGTTTAGTAACATCGTGTTATGAGATATATTACATGGGTACATAAAATACTATACTAATATTTTATGGTCACCGACATAGCTCTCAGAATATGCAAGTTGAAGCTGCACTGGGCAGGTCACATCACTCGAAAAACGGAATCGACGGGGAAGCAAGGTTCTCGAGTGGGTAAACTGTAAACCGGAAGGCGCAGCGTTGGTAGGCCGGAACCAGATAGACTGACGATATCGTCAAGGTCGCAGGAAACCGGTGGATGCAAGCGGCAGGTTGCCGCTCTTTGTGGCGTTCTATTGATTTTAAAAGAGTGTCCGTGGAGTCCGTTCTTGCTCGTTCTTCTCCATAGAGACCCCTACGTTTTGGAACGAGCAACTAGCTTCAACTTTCTGATTAACTGACCCACACCTTAACAATTCAGAAGTTTCTGCAAATGGTTTAACTGAAATAAATGTTTTGACTTTGACTATGGGGGAGGGAACAACAGTGATGAATATTATAAAGAGGTAAAACCGTGTTGATCCAGCGCCTAATCTCTCCCTGGCTGAGTCGGATTGCCGTCCCATCGGACTTATGACAATGAAGGAAGACGTAGTGCACTTGCGTTTGCGCACACACTTGTGCACTATAATATCTTCTGCGTACTTTGCTAGTCCCGATTGAGATTGGCCGCTTGAATGAAATTCAGTCGGGAAAAAACTCTACTAATATAATAAACAAGAAACTTTGTGAGGATGTAATGGATGTTTGTTACTCCTCACGCTTAAACGGCTGAAAAGGATTAGCTGAAATTTACTACACATATAGATAATAATAACTTAAGCCTGCTGTTGAGGTTGCCCCGGTTCTTCAGCGCGTCTAGCATGTTTGCTATAGCATGAACTAGCTACTTTCATGCCATTATGAGGAAAAATGTCGCATCCGAATGAGGGCTAGCAGCAACAGTATTTTGAACAACATGATGCACCGATATTAAGACACTGTCCGGATGCTCGAGCGGCAGGGATGAATTCTGATGTGTAATTAATAAATACTTACTCCTAGTTAAATCGTTTTACAGGATGATTTTCTGGCTTTCTGTAACTGGCGAATGTATAAGTCCGAGACTAACTATGTTTTATATTATACCTAAGATCTAAGTTGTTGGCAAACCTTTAAGTACAATGATATAATTTCTCCCTAATATTATAATTCAGAGAGTTATTCTTCTTTACTACTTAACGAATAGATGATACTTTACAATTTAAATTAAACATTTTCAATTCTTTATACATAGAAATAAAAATGTTTATAACAATATTATTACAGCAGGTATGACAGGCTTTTAAAAGTGAAACGTACACTACTAAGTACGCACTTTTGTGATATTATTGAGTCTTTCAACTGGCAGACTGAAAAAACAACTTCGCAAAAGATTGTAATGGATAAATGGTGTAAAATATATTTTTAGGCGCTCTGTCGCCACGTGGCTGGAAAATTCTCAGCGTTTCTAATCCTGGGAGTTTTCCGACTGTGTCTAGTTAGCATTGTCGCTGTTTACTGTTCAACAATTCTTAGTATTCGATACACGACTTATTAACGAAAGGTAAAACAAATCGAACAACCAGTAAGTTGACTGATCACGCGAATTTTGCCTGATGGACAAAGATAGCTAGGTGTATTATATACAGACATTTTAATATTGTTCCCGTTGTCCCCCACAGGGTCTCGTATCAGGTGGGTCAACGGAAAGTTAAATAAAGATATGCTCGTTATCCCCCCCCCCCCCCCTTTCCTCCCAGGATGTGCAATGGGAATTAATTTCAACAATTTAATTTTAGTTTCGCCCGTGTGGTGTCCGGGCTAGAATAGCACAAATTTCATCCCGCCGAAGGTGTCGTAAAAGGCGACTAAGGCAAATCCAGAAGTGGGGCAGCAGCGGCTTTCGTGTAATTAACAGCCTCACTGCAATCCCAAAGAAGCCTACCAAGCGTAGAAATTATGGAAAATTCCCCTTTGGGGGAGGCCTTTGTTCAACAATGTAGTTTTCGGCTGATAATGATGATTAATAAAATGTAGTTTTAAGTTCCATGACAATAGTTAGTATAAGAGCCCATTGCTATTGCCTAGACCTAGTAAAAGAGCCCATTGCTATTGCCTAGACCAGCTGCAATATATGTATAGACACAATTAACCAATAACTCTAATGGGCTTACCACACGCACAAGCTTCACCACAGTTTTGCCTGCGCTTATAAAAGACACAATTTCCCTAAAACAAACACTTTAATGTATTTTTAATAGTAGCCCAGGACCTCGATTATTTTAGAATTAACTGTAAAATTAGATTTTGAGTTGCTTTGAAATAACTCAATATATTTAGTCAATTGATTTGGCAGATAAGTGACACCACAGCACCCTATCGCCATACAAAATCTACGAGAAAATTGAGTTTTGACACCTCAAAAAACTTTGTCAATTAATTGGTAGGGCCTACTACCCGCGATTACTCAAAGCCCCACGATATCGAACAAATCTGGGTAAACATTCACCGGTTTCCAGGATGACCCAACAGTACAATGCCTTATCATGCACATCAGAAGACATAGACATCTTTTCTAACACTCTGGATAAATATAATTCACTAATCCGTACACAATTAAATGTTATAAGTGTTGGACTGCCTGACTAGCAATGATATTTTTTTGCTGTTTTTAATTTTATTTGTCTGTATTGCATGATTTGTTATAGAATGTTTTCTTCTTCGCTTTTTAATCTTTATTTTTATTCCATTTAAATTAGAAATTATCCAAAACCTATTTAGCTTAACTGTTTGTTTTCTATTGCATGATGTGGTCTCCATTAATTGAGGAAGCACATAGATGTATGTTCTTGTCCTTTACAATATAGCATGTAAGGTGTATTCTTTGTTGGAGATCCCAATAAAATAAAAATTAAATTAAATTACACATGCTGCTTTTAGAAGTTTCTTATAACAACTTTCCCGACCCGGGTACCCTAAGACCTCAAGCTTTCAATCAATAAACAGTACCAAAGAGTCTAGAAAACATTTACTTAGTACAAACATAGTATTCAATTCAAAGGAGGTTGTATAATGTTACATAAAACTCTTACGTCTATGGTGATTTATGGAGGCTTAGCTCTCCAAATAAATACGATCCCATACATCATCCGACTATAGGATTTATTGCTTATTTCTCGCGCCGACGAAACGATACGTTTTATTTTAGCTCGCATTTTTGATAGCAACAAACTATGTTTGATTGTTATTGGAATTTTGAAAAATGGCTGAACAATTACTTTTTTTTATTCGCAATTCAATTCAACATCGATATGTTTGCTAAAAGTCCTAAAACAATAAAAGAATAGGTACTGTAGTTGGTATTCCATCATCGGACGAGCAGAGATACGATGCAGCGTCACAGCTATATGGTTGAAGGTCTCGAACCAAGCGCTTTGCTTTCACAGTTATTGGGCGAACTGCCAGACTGTGGAATTCATTGCCCGCCTCTCTATTCCCCGATAAGTATATTCTGGTTATCTTTAAGGCATGAGTGAACCGGTTCATTGTAGGCAATTTGCTTCAGCTTAGGGTGCATCATCGCTTAAGATCAGGGCCTCAAGTCTGCTATTACAATAGTGTCAGAATGGTCTATCATTGATTTCATAATTGTTGATTTTGAAAAGTTTGGTAATCTACTAATATAATGGCGTCATTATGACTTTCCAATAGTCAACCACTGACACGCCATTGAAAGAAATTGTTGTAATAATACTGGCTTTATACTGTCCATAGACTGTATTCAAAATTGTTCTCATTCTATGTACCTAGGTTACCAATACTTCTATTAATAACATACCTAATGAAACACGTCTTTTCTTTTCTCAAATACAAAATTACAACAAATCGTTATCAGCACGAATGTAGCTCAAGTATTTGTTTATTCAAGAAAAGTAATGCGTGTTTTCGTAATAATTTGTTGAAGTGGTATTTGTGCGATTTTCTTTTGGGGACGAAACAAAATAGTTCTTCGTGTACTCTTCTGAGATGGCGAACCCAAATGGAGACACAAATGAGCGAGGTATGCGTAGTTTTTCAATTCCAACATTCTACTCTGTAGCTGCTCAACTATCGTACAAAATCTAAACTCCAATAAAAAGGAACTTACAATATTCTTAGACCTTGCTGGCATTCGACACCGTCCCCGTCCGTTCTCTCTTACTCAAACTTGAAAGGATGGGTGTCAGGGGACTGCAACTTGATCTCTTTCAAAGCTACCTCACAAATCGCTCCCAGATAGTCAAGATTGATAGTTACAGCAGTAATGAGCTCCCCATCTACTACGGCGTTCCACAAGGTAGCATATTGGGTCCCACATTATTCTTAGTTTTTATAAACGACTTATGCAACTTAAATATCCCAAATGCTAAGATAACATCCTTTGCTGATGACACTGCTATAACTTTCACAGCCAACACATGGTCTGAGCTCGAGGGCAAGGCGCAGCATGGCTTTGATGTAGCGCTGAACTGGCATTGTTTCCATACGCTTACGCTTAATACCTCCAAAACCAAGTTCATCACCTACTTGATCACTTCAGTTACCCAACCAAACCCACCGATAACACTTAAAGCTCACACATGTAACTTGCTAACTCGAGCTTCATGCCACTGTGAACCTATGTCCTCTACAGATGAAATCAAATACCTAGGTATAGTTATAGACAGAAACCTAAAATTTAAATCACATATTAATGTCCTTACTGGCAGAGTTCGCAAACTTATGTATATCTTTAAAACCTTAGGAAATATTGCAAATTCTATAATTATACGTAATGTCTATTTTGCCTTATGCCTATCTATTATTACCTATTGTATTTCCTGCTGGGGTGGTGCTGCAAAAACTATCCTTAAACCCTTGGAAGTTGCACATCGCGCCATACTGAAAGTGGCTACCTTCCGTCCACTAATTTATCCGACTAATCAGTTATACAAAAACTGCAACGTCCTCAACGTGCGGCAACATTTTATTTTACACTCAATTCTGTTGCAGCACCACATAACCCCCTATATTGAAATCACCAAACGTCGAAAAGATAAAGTATGTACTCCTCCAAAAACCCGTCTGTCTTTTACTAAAAGATTCTTTTATTATTTAGGACCGTCTCTTTACAATACAAAAAACAAAAAATGTCCAATATATAAATTGTCTTATCATAATTGTAAAAAGACTGTCCGATTATTCCTTCAAAATAAAACCTACGACGAAACAGAAAAATATTTAAATTAACTATGACAAGTTTGTATATTGTACCACTCACCAAAACATAAACCCACACTAACCAATTCGTTTACTTTACTTTTGCACGCTTACACAGCCGCACGACCACGCGCATACATACACACAGACCCCTATACGCACACACACACACACACACACACACACACACACACACATTCATACACACGCACACACTCACGCACACACACAGTTGAACACACGTATAAACACATAAAAACATTTACCTTGTAAACATAAAATTGTAATAGGTACCTACTTAATACAATTAGAGGGGATCGGCACTGTTACCCCTTAATACAGGCTATTTCATAGCCTAGCGAGGAGATCAGCACCTCACTCACTCGATTGTCAGAGATGTAATATTACCTTCTTTGTAAAAACTGTTACATGTACTACAATCTGTGTTTTTATATAAATAAATATTATTATTATTATTATTATATTAACTATTAACAGAGTACCTCATATCAAATATTTGGGTATTATTATCGACCAGAGATTATCTTGGCATCCCCACATCGACCAAGTTTGCTAGCAGAATCAGAAAACGAAGCTGGATCTTCAGGACTCTGAGACATATAATACCTAAAAACACATGTACTCCTTCAGGCAAGAACAAAAACCTATTAAATACAATATATTTAGCACTTGCACAATCATTATTGTTATACTGCATCTCTTTAAGGGCGGGGGGTGCTACTAAAACAAAATTCTTAGTATTAGAGCGAGCACAGAGGGCTCTTATCAAGTGCATGTATTTTAAAAAAAGAAGACATTGTACTGAAAACTTATACAAAATCAGTAACCTTTTGACGGTCCGGAAGCTTTACATTACTCAAGTTGTTCTCACTAAACATAAAACACTAACCTATGATTCCAGAATATTGGCAAGAAGAAGAAAAGATATTATATTAAAAATACCACAAACAAGAACACTATTTGCCAGTATTCAATTTCGAAAACGTTCGGCTCAACTTTATAACGCTATTAATAAACACATTTACATCTACCCTAAGAATTATTATGAATGCAAAAAAGTACTAACAGAATGGATACAAAAACTCACCTACAGCGAGACTGAATCACTTCTGTAACATACACGCTAACATACAGACACATACATACATACACACACACACACACAAAACATGCATACACACACACACACACACACACACACACTCACTAAAGTCACCTTGTTTTTCTTTTGTATAGTTTAATAAGACACTTTTTGTTTATGAAAGAGCGGAGTCTCCTAATACAGGCATCTATTGCTTAACACACAACATAATATTTGAGATTGAAGCCTCCTTGGCTTCAATCTCAAATATTATGTTGTACAACATGAGGTTCTCAAATAAACTATTTTTATTTATTTTTATTTTTTTTATTACCCTACATAACAGAGAAGGGTGTAGTACGTGGAAGTTTAAAATGCGTAATTACCTTATGCATGAGGAGTTGTGGGAAGCGATCAGTGGCTACCCAACAGGGATGAACGTTTCCAATGTTATAAAGATGAGAAGCGATCAGAAGGTATTAACAAATATTTGTCTTACCCTTGAATCATTTGCAATCACGCATGTGCGAAGTACAACCACGGCAGCAGAAGCATGGAAAGCTCTTCAGAATGCATATGAGGACAAAGGTATGTGTCCGCGTTTACATTTAGAACGGAAGTTATACAGACTGAGACTTGAAGACTTTGATAATAATATTGAGTCGTATATCAATGCTGTTATTTCCACTGCCCAAGATTTGGCAGATATAAACAAAATAATAGACGAAGCGTTCATTGCTGCTATTCTTTTGGGAGGTCTAACGTCGAGATATGACCCATTGATAATGGCTCTCGAAAATAGTAATGTTAACGTTACCACTGAACTGGTAAAGTCCAAATTACTGAACGAAATGTCCAAGGAAAGCTCAATAAAACTAGAGACAGCTATGAAGTCGAAATTAGATGCCTCTTCTGTTGAGTCAAAGGCAAAGAAAATTGTGTGTTATGGTTGTGGAGAACCTGGTCACAAGAGGCCAAACTGTCCTCTAAAGAAAAAGAAGGTCATAAAAAGGTACAATCCCACTAATAAGGACTCGACCTCTATGTCTGCTTCAGGAGCAACGAATAATTATGACATGGACAAATGGTACATTGATTCAGGCGCTACCAAACATATGACTTCAAGACGAGATTGGTTTGTAGACTTAAAGCCTATTGATAACAAGGTGACAGTTGCAAACGGGACTAAGATTGCCGCTGAAGGCATCAGTAAAATATGTATAAATACCGAAAACGACGTCAATACAATTACTGATGTTATGTATGTACCTAACTTGCAAACAAATCTTCTATCTGTGAAGACAGCTGTAGAAAAAGGCTTTACTGTAATGTTTGATAAGTCTGGTTGTAAGTTATATAATTCAAAAACCTTCTCCTTTACAGGTGATGCGGTTCTACATGGCTCGCCCTGTGGTGGATTGTATACACTTGATTGTGCGGTGAATATTCCCCAATTTAGAGCCTATGATGTGCACTCTGATTCTATATCTAAGTATCAGGTATGGCATAAGCGTTTAGGTCATTTATGTCGCGTCGGTATGAATCTGCTGAAAAATAGTCATAAGGATATTGAATATAAGGATGTGGATAAAAATTCATGTGTTGCTTGTGTTCAAGCGAAACAAGCTCGAAAACCGTTTAAGGCGATTACTTATAAAAAAGCAACTTCAATATTAGAATTGATCCACTCTGACCTTTGTGAACCAATGTCAGTTAGCTCTTTTCAGGGTAATAAATACTTTTTAATTTTTATAGACGATTTTTCGAGAACTATATTTGTATATTTTATTTCTTCTAAGCAGAGGTAAAGGATAGTTTTTGTCACTTCCAATCTATGGTTGAAAGACAAACTGGGGCTCAAATTAAATCAATAAGGACGGATAAACGGAAGGAATTCGTCAATAGTGAATTTTCAAGTAATCTTAGATCTTGTGGTATTCAGCATAAAACTACGGTACCATATAGCTCTCAGCAGAATGGTGTTGCCGAGCGCACAAATCGCTCAATTGTAGAAAAGGCACGCTCTCTTATGGCTGAAAGCAATCTTTCTAAAGCCTTTTGGGAAGATGCTGTTCGAACGGCTGTATACCTGAAAAATAGATGCCCACACCGTGCCTTAAATAATAAAACTCCCTACGAGAGTTAACTCATCGTAACACGCGTTTACGCTGAGTATACAGTCACCATCGACATACGTCATACTGCAACTATGCAATTATCAGAAATCAGACACATTTATTATTTTTGTATTATATTCAGGCGGGCATCAGCCACCAGCTAATTATCCTGTATTTTTATAATTAAATTAATATTGTAATAAATAAATATTTTTTTAAGTAAATTCCCGATCGCCGAAACATAACTGGCGCAGTCGGTAGGATCGCGACGTTCTAAGATCGAATCCAACTCTTCATCTTACGGGCGACGGTTCTCAAATCGTTCTTTCGCGATCTACAAAGAATCTATCGCGCGGTCGGACACCTCTACGGTCATCGGGATAAATCTCCGGAGAATTGGAGGAAGCTGTGCTGGACGAGACTCGACTCGACAGGAGATGCAGTGGCTGCTCTGGTGAGTGCTCTTATCTTACCAAGTGTCGTTGCTCTATTTCCTGCCTTATTTTAATTTGTGTATTTTATGTTAATTGATGTGTCTGTCTATAAGCTAAAATCGCAGTAGGCAACCATAAAATTATAATAAGTAGTGTTAAGTGTACCACGAGTAAATTCCAAGTGTGATATTCGACACTTGTATTGTTTTGCGTCAAGCGCCACTACACAGGCAAGTTACAGTAAAACAATGTCGCTCAGAGACTATGATGCTAACTATAAACCATACAAACTATTAGCAGATTTAATGCCTAGATATGATGGTAATCCCAAATTACTTAACTATTATATTAGGGAAGTAGAAAGCTTATTACAGTTAACCTCCGAGACAGATCGTTCGCACCCAGCATTCATTTGCTTAATTAAAAGTAGGCTCAGTGGTCCAGCCATAGACGCAATAGCGTACGAAGGTCACTTAAACTCATGGTTATCAATTAAGAATGCGTTAATTAGGCGCCTAGGTGAACCACGAAACGAAATACAAGTAATGCAGGAGCTAACGCGAGTGCGTAAATCTAAGGCAGAAGACGCTGAGAGCTTCGGCAAACGCCTCCGTGAGCTATTAGATACTCTGTATTCCGTAGGTGAGCATGGTAATAAATCGTATTATGAAAAGATGGTTATCGAACAATATATTAATCAGTTAGATTTCCACGTCTCGTTGGGCGTTCGAATCGCCAAACCGGACACCTTCGAAGAAGCCATCATAGCGGCTAGACAAGAAGAGGCTAGGCTTTCATATAATAGAGCTAATTACAATAATAATAGTCCATCAACGTCACAAGCAAAGCCAAAGGAGTTATCTAAACAACCAGGTAATAATAATCCCATACGTAATACAGCAAACCCATTTGTACCTGGCTTTATTACTTCCCCACAAAACTTTGTACCTTTCCAAAATAGCATGACCCCTGAACAGCGTCAACAATGGGTACAGTCCGTATTGCCCTGGAAGCCCAAACCAGCATCAGGTAACTATAGACCAAATGGTTCAAGTAACTTTAGGAATCAGCCTAACATCCCAAAACCACCGGTTCCCACGCCAGTATCATCGGACGTTACAATGCGTACGGCAGGTAAGCCAGAAAAACCACAGTTCGCTCAGCAGTTATTCTACATACCTATTCAGATGGCCACTCAAGATCAACCAGAATCCAGTGACATGGGGCTCTACAACAGTGTCGCTGATGGTAACGGCATAGTGCTCGAGCCGAATGTTATCATGGAAGAGCAAGAGGTAGGTTGTGACCAGGATTTTACCTTGGCAATAGCAACTGACGTAGTTGCAGGCACCATATTTGAGTACTGTGTCGAAACAGAACCCTTTCAAATTAATACGGCACACAGTTCATCAGTTCACGATAAGGTAGTGTACCTTCCCTTACCCCCCGCGTTTAATAGTGATGTAACACATAAGTTCCTAATATTCGACTTCGACCCTAAATATAAAGGTCTTATCGGAATTGACCTTCTGCAAAAACTTAAGAGTAATATTGATTTAAATAATAATGTGTTACGTACATCTACAGCGGAAATACCGATACACTTTAGTTCCCCACCTCAAAAAATAAGCATAGAACCTAGATGCGAAAAGATAGTTAAAGTAAAAACCAACTATTTGGACGGTCAATACTTACACGACGAATTAATCTGGTCAGATGGTTTAATGTCCCCAGCAGCTATAATTAACGTTACAAACGGTTCTTTTAGGACATCGGTAATTAATCACAGTGATCAAAAGAAGTGTATCCCGTTTAACCCCTCCATTGAATTAGAGAAATTCTCCAATACCAATGAAAAAAATAGTCACGATATTAATACCATACAGGTTCAAACTAACATCGAACAAATATTAAACGAAAACCTTCAGAAAATTCGTACAGATCATATGAACGAAGAAGAAAAGCGCGAAATAACTCGTCTATGTTATCAGTATAGGGACTTGTTTTATGCAGAAGATATACCACTCACTTTTACACACGCTGTTAAACACGAGCTCAGATTAAGTGATAAATCACCAGTTTTTGTACGTAGTTACAGACAAGCTCCTAAACAACGCGAAGAAATTCGTAAACAAGTCGATAAGCTCCTTCAGCAAGGTATCGTGCGAGAGAGCATATCCCCTTGGTCATGTCCCGTGCATATCGTGCCCAAAAAACCCGATTCCTTAGGCAATGTTAAATGGCGACTTGTAATTGATTACAGAAGACTCAATGATCGTATCATAGAAGATAAATACCCCTTACCAAATATACACGACATATTGGATAGATTAGGACGAGCGCAGTATTTCACAACCCTAGATCTTGCTAGCGGTTACCACCAAGTGGAAATGCACCCTAATGATATTGAAAAAACCGCATTTACCACTGAACGAGGGCATTATGAGTTTCTTAGAATGCCTTTTGGACTCAAAAATGCACCAAGTACGTTTCAAAGACTAATGGATCATATATTAAGGGGCATAGATAATGTTTATACCTACTTAGATGACGTAATAATAATATCTACGTCATTGCAGCAACACATAGAAAAATTAAAACAAGTATTCGATCGATTTAAAACACATAATCTAAAGATCCAGTTAGATAAATCGCAGTTCTTACAAAAACAGGTCAACTTCTTAGGACACGAACTAACAGATGAAGGCTTAAAACCAAACAAAGACAAGATAAAAGCCGTACTTAACTTCCCACTACCCAAGTCGCAGAAGGAAATAAAAGCCTTCCTAGGTTTAGTCGGATACTACCGAAAATTCATAAAAGATTTCGCTAAGTTTACTAAACCAATGACCCTATGCCTTAAGAAAAATAGTAAAGTAATACACTCCCCGGATTTCTTAGAAGCTTTCAATAAGTGCAAACAAATTCTAACTAACGCCCCAATACTGCAGTACCCGAATTTTGACGAGCCTTTCATACTCACCACTGATGCATCAGATGTAGCACTAGGTGCGGTGTTATCCCAAGGGATAGTAGGATCCGATAAGCCAGTAGCATTTGCATCACGAACACAATCAGATACCGAGTCGCGTTACTCTACAATAGAAAAGGAGCTACTCGCTATAGTATGGGCCATTAAATATTTCAGACCCTATCTATACGGTAGAAAGTTTATTATCTATACAGACCACAGGCCTCTCACCTGGCTAATGTCATTGAAAGATCCTAACTCTAAATTAACAAGGTGGCGTTTAAAACTCTCGGAATATGATTATAAGGTTGTATACAAGAAGGGTCGACAAAACACTAACGCAGACGCGCTATCACGTGTTAAAATATTCTATGGTAGTGCCGACTCTCTAGCTGTTAATTTAGATGATAACGAAGATGACGAGATCATTAATAGAATATTCGAAAATGCACGTAGGGAAGCTGAAAACCATACAAACATAGTAGCACCCAATGAAAACACACAATCACAAAACCCAAGCGTTCCCGAGTCTCATATAGGTACAGATAGCATGAGTATAGTGTCAGCCGAACCCGAACTAGTGTCTACTAGACATACACAGCCTGACAACGAAAATAGAGGCATACCCATCATTATAGATGCTATAGATAGGCAGCTTAAACAGTTCCACATTAGGTCTACTCCCGGATCCACGTATAGAGTAGATAACAGATCCACTAACTCGAAAGTAGTTATAAAAGATGTCTTTATCCCAGTTAATAACACAGAGCCCGAAATAATCAGATTTCTTAAAGAACACACCATCGCCGACCGTATATTCCATTGTTACTTTCATAACGAAGAATTATACTACGCCTTTTCTAGAGTTTACACAACGATATTTAACGACAGAGGTCCTAAACTACTTAAATGCACAAAACGCGTAACCCTAGTAGAAAACAAACCCGAACAACAAGAGTTGATTAAAAAATATCACGAAGGTAAGACGGTTCACCGTGGTATTCAGGAAACGTACAAGCAGTTACACAGAAATTATCATTGGCCGAACATGCTTCTTACTATCCAAAGATTCGTAAATCAATGTGACACCTGTTTAAAATCTAAATACGAACGCAACCCACTTAAACCACCGTTAGCTATAACCAATACGCCTCGTAAACCGATGAAACACATATTTATGGACTTATACTCAACCGGAGGCGCAACGTTCCTTACAGTCATTGATAACTTCTCTAAATACGCCCAGGCAGTCCAACTAACAGCATGTAGCAGTGTCCATATAGCCGAAGCATTGCTAAACGTTTTCTCAGTGTTAGGTTTACCAAATAAAATAACTACTGATTCGGACACAAAATTCGACAATGATGTTATCAAAGAAATATGCGCACTTCACAATATTCAAATACATTTCACGACACCGTATAACCCTAATTCTAACTCCCCTATTGAACGTTTACACTCTACCCTAGCTGAAATAATTAGGATACAAAGAATGACCAACAAAGATGACCCAATACAGTTAATTATGAAATATTCCATAATAGCATACAATAACGCTATTCATTCGGCAACAGATTATACACCGCATGAGTTATTGTTCGGACACACAGCATCCAGAAACCCATTAGAGCTATACTACCCGAAAGAATTTTACCAGGACTATGTTATCAAGCATCGTGCCAATGCAGAAGCGGTTCAAGAGTGCATCGCGGCACACATGTCCAAAAACAAGGAGCAGGTGATTGCTAAACGCAACCAAGAAGCAGAAGAAATTAAATTCAAGGTAGGTGAAACCGTTTATAAACAGGTAGCAAAGTCAGCACGCAGTGACAAGACGAAGCCAGTCTTCAAAGGACCGTACAAAATTATACATCTTCATCCAAACAACGTGGCTGAAATAATAGGTAACCATCCAAATTCTAAGTCCATTAGGGTTCACTTCAAGCTACTACGAAGGCCTCATCTTGTTGCAGGATCCTCATCGCAGGAGCCGTCGTGCTCAACACAACAGCAACCGTAACCGTTACCCATGTAAGTAACGATAACGGTATCCTCCTCCTTAAACAAGGTCAACTCCTTAAACAAGACAACTACTTTAGCCTTGCTTGCGTTTACAACATTTCCAATTTACACTTTACATCTATCCAATTGATGTCCTTATATGCAAGTACGAAAACCGTTGAGAGCACAGCATCTGGAGATTTGCATAAAACGTATAGGAATCAAATAGAATATAGCTTTAGTATTATAGGTAAGAAGATAAAGTTTTTAACGCCGCAAGTTAGGAAGCGACGCGGTCTTATAGATGGATTAGGTACTGTCGTTAAGTCTATTACAGGTAACCTCGACCACGAAGACGCAGCTAAGTACGAAGAAGAAATTTTAAACATTAAAAGTAGAGTTAGAAATATGCAGGATTCACAAAGGAAATCCTTAGTATTAGCACATAATACAATAGATGAGTTCAGTAGACAGTTAACAAAATTAAACAATAATCAGAAACATTTAGCTAGTTTATTACAAAATATTACTAATAATTCCAACGACTTATCTAACCATTTACATTTCTTAGACATTTACGTACAGATTGATTTTAGTTTACAGATCATTTTAGATAGGTTAATGTTATTAGAAGATGCTATGACTTTTGCGCAGATGGGCACCATGCATCCTAGTATTATAAGTCCTCAGAATCTAATAGAAGAGTTAAGAAACTTAGAAAATAGGTTTTCTCTTAAAACAGTAGCTAGTATTAGTATTAGTAACATATACAGGATAGAAAAGTCAATAAAGGTTAAAGCTTACAGCACAGAACACTCGGTTAATTTTATTCGCGAAATTCCCTCAATTACCCCAAAAACCTATGACCTTATCCACCTCTATTCTATCCCAAATAAAAATAACCTTACCATTATCCCTAAATCCAAATACCTAGCACTTGGTAACGACGAGTACGCCTACTTAGAAGAAGATTGTCAGCCACTGACCGACAACACCCAGCTCTGCAAGCTCCTCGACACCAGAAGAATTGAAGACATAGATGACTGCATACTATCACTCATTCAGCATCGCCCAGCAAATTGCACGCACGCCAAGATGAACTTAAGAAGAGGAAAAGTTCAGAAGATCGGGGACAATAACTGGCTACTTGTTCTCAGAGAAGATGAAGTCATCAAAACACAATGCAACACCAAGACAGACTACACGAAGCTATCTGGAATTCATCTCGTTACACTGACTGAAGACTGTCAGGTGCACGTCATGAACAAGACACTGCGGTCTCACACTGACACGGTGGTCATTAACGAAGTCATACCGTTACCGGAGCAGCATCAAGTCTCAGAACAATCAATACAATACGAACTCCAATTAGAAGACATCTCACTCGACAGCATCCATGAATTGATCAATAAGGCAGGCGACATCTCTATGCCAGAAGAAGATAATTGGCCAATCATAGCAGCCACACCTAGCTGGAACACAATCATCCTATATATCCTACTGATCGCTGCAGCATCCTGGAAGCTGTACCAATGGAAATCTAAAAGCATTCCGGAGGACACCAAGAGCACCGCGGACGCCGCAAGAAGCAAGAGTTGCTTCTATCTTATGGAGGGAGGAGTTAACTCATCGTAACACGCGTTTACGCTGAGTATACAGTCACCATCGACATACGTCATACTGCAACTATGCAATTATCAGAAATCAGACACATTTATTATTTTTGTATTATATTCAGTCGGGCATCAGCCACCAGCTAATTATCCTGTATTTTTATAATTAAATTAATATTGTAATAAATAAATATTTTTTTAAGTAAATTCCCGATCGCCGAAACATAACTGGCGCAGTCGGTAGGATCGCGACGTTCTAAGATCGAATCCAACTCTTCATCTTACGGGCGACGGTTCTCAAATCGTTCTTTCGCGATCTACAAAGAATCTATCGCGCGGTCGGACACCTCTACGGTCATCGGGATAAATCTCCGGAGAATTGGAGGAAGCTGTGCTGGACGAGACTCGACTCGACAGGAGATGCAGTGGCTGCTCTGGTGAGTGCTCTTATCTTACCAAGTGTCGTTGCTCTATTTCCTGCCTTATTTTAATTTGTGTATTTTATGTTAATTGATGTGTCTGTCTATAAGCTAAAATCGCAGTAGGCAACCATAAAATTATAATAAGTAGTGTTAAGTGTACCACGAGTAAATTCCAAGTGTGATATTCGACACTTGTATTGTTTTGCGTCAAGCGCCACTACACAGGCAAGTTACAGTAAAACAATGTCGCTCAGAGACTATGATGCTAACTATAAACCATACAAACTATTAGCAGATTTAATGCCTAGATATGATGGTAATCCCAAATTACTTAACTATTATATTAGGGAAGTAGAAAGCTTATTACAGTTAACCTCCGAGACAGATCGTTCGCACCCAGCATTCATTTGCTTAATTAAAAGTAGGCTCAGTGGTCCAGCCATAGACGCAATAGCGTACGAAGGTCACTTAAACTCATGGTTATCAATTAAGAATGCGTTAATTAGGCGCCTAGGTGAACCACGAAACGAAATACAAGTAATGCAGGAGCTAACGCGAGTGCGTAAATCTAAGGCAGAAGACGCTGAGAGCTTCGGCAAACGCCTCCGTGAGCTATTAGATACTCTGTATTCCGTAGGTGAGCATGGTAATAAATCGTATTATGAAAAGATGGTTATCGAACAATATATTAATCAGTTAGATTTCCACGTCTCGTTGGGCGTTCGAATCGCCAAACCGGACACCTTCGAAGAAGCCATCATAGCGGCTAGACAAGAAGAGGCTAGGCTTTCATATAATAGAGCTAATTACAATAATAATAGTCCATCAACGTCACAAGCAAAGCCAAAGGAGTTATCTAAACAACCAGGTAATAATAATCCCATACGTAATACAGCAAACCCATTTGTACCTGGCTTTATTACTTCCCCACAAAACTTTGTACCTTTCCAAAATAGCATGACCCCTGAACAGCGTCAACAATGGGTACAGTCCGTATTGCCCTGGAAGCCCAAACCAGCATCAGGTAACTATAGACCAAATGGTTCAAGTAACTTTAGGAATCAGCCTAACATCCCAAAACCACCGGTTCCCACGCCAGTATCATCGGACGTTACAATGCGTACGGCAGGTAAGCCAGAAAAACCACAGTTCGCTCAGCAGTTATTCTACATACCTATTCAGATGGCCACTCAAGATCAACCAGAATCCAGTGACATGGGGCTCTACAACAGTGTCGCTGATGGTAACGGCATAGTGCTCGAGCCGAATGTTATCATGGAAGAGCAAGAGGTAGGTTGTGACCAGGATTTTACCTTGGCAATAGCAACTGACGTAGTTGCAGGCACCATATTTGAGTACTGTGTCGAAACAGAACCCTTTCAAATTAATACGGCACACAGTTCATCAGTTCACGATAAGGTAGTGTACCTTCCCTTACCCCCCGCGTTTAATAGTGATGTAACACATAAGTTCCTAATATTCGACTTCGACCCTAAATATAAAGGTCTTATCGGAATTGACCTTCTGCAAAAACTTAAGAGTAATATTGATTTAAATAATAATGTGTTACGTACATCTACAGCGGAAATACCGATACACTTTAGTTCCCCACCTCAAAAAATAAGCATAGAACCTAGATGCGAAAAGATAGTTAAAGTAAAAACCAACTATTTGGACGGTCAATACTTACACGACGAATTAATCTGGTCAGATGGTTTAATGTCCCCAGCAGCTATAATTAACGTTACAAACGGTTCTTTTAGGACATCGGTAATTAATCACAGTGATCAAAAGAAGTGTATCCCGTTTAACCCCTCCATTGAATTAGAGAAATTCTCCAATACCAATGAAAAAAATAGTCACGATATTAATACCATACAGGTTCAAACTAACATCGAACAAATATTAAACGAAAACCTTCAGAAAATTCGTACAGATCATATGAACGAAGAAGAAAAGCGCGAAATAACTCGTCTATGTTATCAGTATAGGGACTTGTTTTATGCAGAAGATATACCACTCACTTTTACACACGCTGTTAAACACGAGCTCAGATTAAGTGATAAATCACCAGTTTTTGTACGTAGTTACAGACAAGCTCCTAAACAACGCGAAGAAATTCGTAAACAAGTCGATAAGCTCCTTCAGCAAGGTATCGTGCGAGAGAGCATATCCCCTTGGTCATGTCCCGTGCATATCGTGCCCAAAAAACCCGATTCCTTAGGCAATGTTAAATGGCGACTTGTAATTGATTACAGAAGACTCAATGATCGTATCATAGAAGATAAATACCCCTTACCAAATATACACGACATATTGGATAGATTAGGACGAGCGCAGTATTTCACAACCCTAGATCTTGCTAGCGGTTACCACCAAGTGGAAATGCACCCTAATGATATTGAAAAAACCGCATTTACCACTGAACGAGGGCATTATGAGTTTCTTAGAATGCCTTTTGGACTCAAAAATGCACCAAGTACGTTTCAAAGACTAATGGATCATATATTAAGGGGCATAGATAATGTTTATACCTACTTAGATGACGTAATAATAATATCTACGTCATTGCAGCAACACATAGAAAAATTAAAACAAGTATTCGATCGATTTAAAACACATAATCTAAAGATCCAGTTAGATAAATCGCAGTTCTTACAAAAACAGGTCAACTTCTTAGGACACGAACTAACAGATGAAGGCTTAAAACCAAACAAAGACAAGATAAAAGCCGTACTTAACTTCCCACTACCCAAGTCGCAGAAGGAAATAAAAGCCTTCCTAGGTTTAGTCGGATACTACCGAAAATTCATAAAAGATTTCGCTAAGTTTACTAAACCAATGACCCTATGCCTTAAGAAAAATAGTAAAGTAATACACTCCCCGGATTTCTTAGAAGCTTTCAATAAGTGCAAACAAATTCTAACTAACGCCCCAATACTGCAGTACCCGAATTTTGACGAGCCTTTCATACTCACCACTGATGCATCAGATGTAGCACTAGGTGCGGTGTTATCCCAAGGGATAGTAGGATCCGATAAGCCAGTAGCATTTGCATCACGAACACAATCAGATACCGAGTCGCGTTACTCTACAATAGAAAAGGAGCTACTCGCTATAGTATGGGCCATTAAATATTTCAGACCCTATCTATACGGTAGAAAGTTTATTATCTATACAGACCACAGGCCTCTCACCTGGCTAATGTCATTGAAAGATCCTAACTCTAAATTAACAAGGTGGCGTTTAAAACTCTCGGAATATGATTATAAGGTTGTATACAAGAAGGGTCGACAAAACACTAACGCAGACGCGCTATCACGTGTTAAAATATTCTATGGTAGTGCCGACTCTCTAGCTGTTAATTTAGATGATAACGAAGATGACGAGATCATTAATAGAATATTCGAAAATGCACGTAGGGAAGCTGAAAACCATACAAACATAGTAGCACCCAATGAAAACACACAATCACAAAACCCAAGCGTTCCCGAGTCTCATATAGGTACAGATAGCATGAGTATAGTGTCAGCCGAACCCGAACTAGTGTCTACTAGACATACACAGCCTGACAACGAAAATAGAGGCATACCCATCATTATAGATGCTATAGATAGGCAGCTTAAACAGTTCCACATTAGGTCTACTCCCGGATCCACGTATAGAGTAGATAACAGATCCACTAACTCGAAAGTAGTTATAAAAGATGTCTTTATCCCAGTTAATAACACAGAGCCCGAAATAATCAGATTTCTTAAAGAACACACCATCGCCGACCGTATATTCCATTGTTACTTTCATAACGAAGAATTATACTACGCCTTTTCTAGAGTTTACACAACGATATTTAACGACAGAGGTCCTAAACTACTTAAATGCACAAAACGCGTAACCCTAGTAGAAAACAAACCCGAACAACAAGAGTTGATTAAAAAATATCACGAAGGTAAGACGGTTCACCGTGGTATTCAGGAAACGTACAAGCAGTTACACAGAAATTATCATTGGCCGAACATGCTTCTTACTATCCAAAGATTCGTAAATCAATGTGACACCTGTTTAAAATCTAAATACGAACGCAACCCACTTAAACCACCGTTAGCTATAACCAATACGCCTCGTAAACCGATGAAACACATATTTATGGACTTATACTCAACCGGAGGCGCAACGTTCCTTACAGTCATTGATAACTTCTCTAAATACGCCCAGGCAGTCCAACTAACAGCATGTAGCAGTGTCCATATAGCCGAAGCATTGCTAAACGTTTTCTCAGTGTTAGGTTTACCAAATAAAATAACTACTGATTCGGACACAAAATTCGACAATGATGTTATCAAAGAAATATGCGCACTTCACAATATTCAAATACATTTCACGACACCGTATAACCCTAATTCTAACTCCCCTATTGAACGTTTACACTCTACCCTAGCTGAAATAATTAGGATACAAAGAATGACCAACAAAGATGACCCAATACAGTTAATTATGAAATATTCCATAATAGCATACAATAACGCTATTCATTCGGCAACAGATTATACACCGCATGAGTTATTGTTCGGACACACAGCATCCAGAAACCCATTAGAGCTATACTACCCGAAAGAATTTTACCAGGACTATGTTATCAAGCATCGTGCCAATGCAGAAGCGGTTCAAGAGTGCATCGCGGCACACATGTCCAAAAACAAGGAGCAGGTGATTGCTAAACGCAACCAAGAAGCAGAAGAAATTAAATTCAAGGTAGGTGAAACCGTTTATAAACAGGTAGCAAAGTCAGCACGCAGTGACAAGACGAAGCCAGTCTTCAAAGGACCGTACAAAATTATACATCTTCATCCAAACAACGTGGCTGAAATAATAGGTAACCATCCAAATTCTAAGTCCATTAGGGTTCACTTCAAGCTACTACGAAGGCCTCATCTTGTTGCAGGATCCTCATCGCAGGAGCCGTCGTGCTCAACACAACAGCAACCGTAACCGTTACCCATGTAAGTAACGATAACGGTATCCTCCTCCTTAAACAAGGTCAACTCCTTAAACAAGACAACTACTTTAGCCTTGCTTGCGTTTACAACATTTCCAATTTACACTTTACATCTATCCAATTGATGTCCTTATATGCAAGTACGAAAACCGTTGAGAGCACAGCATCTGGAGATTTGCATAAAACGTATAGGAATCAAATAGAATATAGCTTTAGTATTATAGGTAAGAAGATAAAGTTTTTAACGCCGCAAGTTAGGAAGCGACGCGGTCTTATAGATGGATTAGGTACTGTCGTTAAGTCTATTACAGGTAACCTCGACCACGAAGACGCAGCTAAGTACGAAGAAGAAATTTTAAACATTAAAAGTAGAGTTAGAAATATGCAGGATTCACAAAGGAAATCCTTAGTATTAGCACATAATACAATAGATGAGTTCAGTAGACAGTTAACAAAATTAAACAATAATCAGAAACATTTAGCTAGTTTATTACAAAATATTACTAATAATTCCAACGACTTATCTAACCATTTACATTTCTTAGACATTTACGTACAGATTGATTTTAGTTTACAGATCATTTTAGATAGGTTAATGTTATTAGAAGATGCTATGACTTTTGCGCAGATGGGCACCATGCATCCTAGTATTATAAGTCCTCAGAATCTAATAGAAGAGTTAAGAAACTTAGAAAATAGGTTTTCTCTTAAAACAGTAGCTAGTATTAGTATTAGTAACATATACAGGATAGAAAAGTCAATAAAGGTTAAAGCTTACAGCACAGAACACTCGGTTAATTTTATTCGCGAAATTCCCTCAATTACCCCAAAAACCTATGACCTTATCCACCTCTATTCTATCCCAAATAAAAATAACCTTACCATTATCCCTAAATCCAAATACCTAGCACTTGGTAACGACGAGTACGCCTACTTAGAAGAAGATTGTCAGCCACTGACCGACAACACCCAGCTCTGCAAGCTCCTCGACACCAGAAGAATTGAAGACATAGATGACTGCATACTATCACTCATTCAGCATCGCCCAGCAAATTGCACGCACGCCAAGATGAACTTAAGAAGAGGAAAAGTTCAGAAGATCGGGGACAATAACTGGCTACTTGTTCTCAGAGAAGATGAAGTCATCAAAACACAATGCAACACCAAGACAGACTACACGAAGCTATCTGGAATTCATCTCGTTACACTGACTGAAGACTGTCAGGTGCACGTCATGAACAAGACACTGCGGTCTCACACTGACACGGTGGTCATTAACGAAGTCATACCGTTACCGGAGCAGCATCAAGTCTCAGAACAATCAATACAATACGAACTCCAATTAGAAGACATCTCACTCGACAGCATCCATGAATTGATCAATAAGGCAGGCGACATCTCTATGCCAGAAGAAGATAATTGGCCAATCATAGCAGCCACACCTAGCTGGAACACAATCATCCTATATATCCTACTGATCGCTGCAGCATCCTGGAAGCTGTACCAATGGAAATCTAAAAGCATTCCGGAGGACACCAAGAGCACCGCGGACGCCGCAAGAAGCAAGAGTTGCTTCTATCTTATGGAGGGAGGAGTTAACTCATCGTAACACGCGTTTACGCTGAGTATACAGTCACCATCGACATACGTCATACTGCAACTATGCAATTATCAGAAATCAGACACATTTATTATTTTTGTATTATATTCAGTCGGGCATCAGCCACCAGCTAATTATCCTGTATTTTTATAATTAAATTAATATTGTAATAAATAAATATTTTTTTAAGTAAATTCCCGATCGCCGAAACATAACTCGAGTTGTGGAATAATTTCAAACCGGACCTAAGTAATCTCAGAGTTTTTGGGTGAAGAGCTCTTGTACATATACCTTCTTGTCACCGTAAGAAATTGGATCCTAAAGCTGATGAAGCTATATTTGTAGACTATACAGAAGATCTTAATAGTTATCTTTTTAGAACTTCAGCTTGTCCTAGAACCTTACAAAAGTCTAGAGACGTTACATTTTTTGAAGATTGTTTTTCTTTTTTAAATAATAGAAACGTCACAATACTAAGACTTCTACTGAACCTTTAGTACTTTCTAATAGTCTGCCTATACAGGAAGAAACTAGTACAGTTCAAGAGTCTTTTAAACGTATTCCAGAGGTCACTGTTGAACCACCTCCAGGCCATACAGTTGTCACTGAAGATCAGACTGCTGAAACTGATCAATTTTTTGAAGCAATTAAGGAAGCAGTGGTTTCTACTAGTCAAACTGATGGACGTAGATATCCTTCAAGAGACCGGAAACCTCCTAATTACTTCTCATACCAAGTTTCTTGTCAAGCCTCTGATGAGCCTAGAACTTATTATGAGGCTGCATTGGCTGATGATGTTGGCAAGTGGCAGGTGGCAATGACGAATGAATATAATTTATTGATAAAGCTGAATACATGGAAATTGGTTGACAGAGAAAACAAGAAAGTTATACCATGTAAATGGGTTTATAAGTTAAAGAAAGATCCAGCAGGAAATGTTGTGAAGTACAAAGCAAGATTAGTTGCTAAGGGATTTACCCAGACGCCAGGTGTAGATTATTTTTAAACATTTGCTCCTGTCGTGCGGCACTCTTCCTTGCGTACTCTACTGGCTCTCGCAGCAGAATTGGGTTTGAAGATGCGTCACTTGGACTTTGACACTGGATTTTTAAATGGAGATCTGCAAGAGAAGGTCTACATGGAGCAACCTCAAGGTTTTAAAGTAAAAGGTATGCAAAGTGTGTGACTTACAAAAAGCCTTGTATGGACTTAAACAAGCTCCACATGCCTGGAATATAAGGTTAGATGAAACTTTATCATCTATTGATTTTGTGAAAACTCCATCTGAACCATGTGTGTATACCAAACTTGTTGGAAAAGAGTTGGTTATCGTTGCGGTCTTTGTCGATGACATCATTGTTTTTAACAGTAATGACAAGTCGTTTGACATCGTCAAAAATGACTTGCAAAAATATTTTTCAATAAAAGATTTAGGCTATTTCGGCTATTATCTTGGTTTAAATATAACCAGAAATAATGATGGAATAACGATTTATTTAAGGAGGTTTATCACTGAATTAATTTCAGATCCTATGGTAAGGCAAAAGTTATTACCTAATACCGTAACTACTTGTACCGATAGTCAGAGTGCACAGTGTTTGGCCTTAAATGCGGTACACCACCATAGGACGAAACATATAGATACCAGATATCACTTTATTAGAGAAAAGATTAGTGATAATTCTGTAAACTTACAATATCCCAAATCAAGTGATATGCCCGCTGACATCTTAACTAAACGATTGCATGATAGATGTGTACTGGGCTTAGGTTTAGTGTAAATACACGTTTACTTCAGTACTTAGTATACATTTTCATATTTTTTTGTAATTGGTATATTTTGAGTCCATTTTTATATGTTATTACTTACTGGCTTTATACTGTCCATAGACTGTATTCAAAATTCTTCTTATTCTATGTAACTAGGTTACCAATACTTCTATTAATAACAGACCTAATGAAACACGTCTTTTGTTTTCTCAAATACAAAATTACAACAAATGATATTTTATAGAATGGTAATCTCGTACAAAATGACAACTGAATGACTGACTCAGGCGTTAATCTGCTAAAATGTTGACAGTTCCTTTGATCAGTGACCTACCATTAGAACGTCATTGTGCAGTCATTGCTTTTAATTGCCACCGACTTCCAAATCTAAAGTCGTGTGTACTGTGCTAAAGTTATTTGTCACTTTTCAGATTTTGAAGGCAGTTGTCTTTTTTGTAAAAAAGCTTTTTATATTATCACTGTTTAGTACCTTCATCCAAATCCATTAAGAACCGGCAACACAGTTAAAACAGAGGTACTCCAAAGATTGAAGAAACTATTAAAACGCTATGTAGATTTTTTTGGGATTTAATTGATTTTCCAGAGAAATCGCATAACAAATAAAAACGACAACATACAGTCGAATTGAGAACCTCCTTCTTTTTTGAAGTTGATTGACACATAAAAAAATCCCGACTGCGTAAAAAGTGAACTTTAAATAAAAACTGAAAAGAAATAAAAAAGTCCTGGTAGTCTAGAAATATGTTTAGTAATGTTGAATAATTATACTATTGAAATAAAAACCACACCAATAGTGATTTGATCAGATCGGGACCCATTATTGGGAAGATTTAAGCCGGTTTTATAATATCCGTGGTCCCGACTGATCAAATCGCAATTGGTGTGGTTTTTATTTCAATAGTATAGTTATCCAACATTACTAAGCATAATGAAACACAATACACACATGAAATAAGCAATACATAATGTGTAAAAATCGGATTAATCTATAGAATAAATTGAATTGATATGCAAAACATAATACCGCCATTCCCATTAAGAACATTAGTCATAATTTCAACCATCAGCATAATACGTCGACTAGTTAAAAAGCCCTAACAACCACGCTGGCATTATGTGGTCGTCCACTGTATAGACTACAGCCCTTTCAAAGTAAATGGAATAATGGCCGCTTTCGCTTTCAAAGCTGATCCGTTAGCCATTTAATATTTTCCTTAAATAGAAGTCAGAAAAAAAAACAGGCCATGTGCGAGTCGGACTCGCGCACGAAGGGTTCCGTACCATTATCTATACAACATTAGACATCGAGCAAAAAAGGGCAAAAAAATCGCGTTTGTTGTATGGGAGCCCCCCTTAAATATTTATTTTATTTTATTTTTAGCTCAGTTTATAAAACAATAGGCAGATAGACAGCGCGGAACACTGAGAGTGAAGTCACCAAAGCAAATACAATTTCAATAAACGAATACAATCTTGTGTTAGTACAGCACGAAGCGCCGCATCATTAGTACATCACACGTCATTCCAATATTTTTGAGAATAATGCCGGCTTGTGTGTTTAGACTTTGTAAGAACTGTTTCCAAAAACAAAAGAAAGAAGGTGGAGTATAAAGATACTCCAACTTCTTTCTTTACCTATAAGGTAGGAAAAAGTCATAGGCAAATATTGATAATTTGTTAATTTAAAAATTATTTTACCTATTTAATGTCAGTGACATCTTAGAACACAAAACCTTAACAAAAATCCTTCCAACACCGAAGGATTTTTGTCTGGTTTATATTGAAATATTTACTCCCTAAATTAGGAAATAAGCATAGGAGGATATATAAGCATACAGGAATAGCGATTTATTACGATTAGTGTTCTGTAGTGACTTGAAAATGTGTTCTGTAATGAATTTCGTTCCGTTACACTTAATGTTTTCACGTAACGTTCCAATATTTCTAACGTACTAAAACCGTAAAATAAAAATAATAGTTTAAAAAAACTAAAAACACGCTTTTTATAGAAAACCAAACTAAAAAATAGAAAATAAATTTTAATAAATTATTTTATTTTATAAAAAGCGTGGGGTGCATGGTGTCAATAGTTATAATTATTTTATTGACAGATATGAGTAGAGTGATTATTATTTTGATAATATCTTAAAAAGCACCCCACGCTTTTTTTTAAATAAAATAATTTATTATAATTTATTTTCTATTTTTTAGTTTGGTTTTCTATAAAAAGCGTGTTTTTAGTTTTTTTAAACTATTATTTATGTTTTACTTTTTAGTTTGGTTATGTCTATATCTATAAATATTATGTACATTTATTCTACCAGGGGCGCTTGTGCAGTACCTTCCTAGTATATAATATAGCTGTTTTTTTGGCGTGTAATTTTGAACGACTTATGTTTTTTTTTTGTTTTTTTTAATAATTTTATCAAATTAGTGTATTGTCATCGGTCCTCGATAAATCTACAAAGTTTGAACGAAATCTGGCCGTTTAAAGTGGGTCAAAATCGCTCCCAAAGAAGTCGGTTACAAAGGTTACAAACAAACATACAGGTGAAGCTAATAAAAACCTGGTAATAACGTTATAGAATATTATTTTCATTGAACAATATTTAAAGTTACGTTATTTTTCAGTAACGTTATACTCCGCTTATAATAACGTTACAAGAGAACCGTTACAGTTTAAAGACTTAAGGCCCTTAGATTAGAACAATGGAAAAATTAAAATATGTGGGAATATGAGCTGAGCATGGACACCCATCACGTGTATAATTATTCTACTACTATTACAAATCCTACCACGATTGTAAACACGAAAGTTTGTTAAGATGAATGGGCGAATGGATGGATGGCTGTTTGAAACTCTTTTGTATTTATAATTTAGGATTTTGGCTTAATTCTTCGCCTACGCAGACAAAGTCACGGACTAATTTATAATAATTATCTACTTATTCAGCTGGATCTAAGTACAAAAATAAACTGCTATATTCTAAAACAATGTTCTAAAACATTCGTTCCAAGCACAATACGACGTTATATCCACCGTATGCATAGATATAGTATTTCCCAGCGAATGAATATCACAAACTGAATGGGAATTGCCACTATTGTATTCAAAGCTAAGCCGATCATCCGGAGCGGTGTTACAGTATTTATTTAATATTTAATCTGTCCACTCGTTGCCGATGGGTATGCCAACAAAAAGCGTATCAATTAATTTTTGCTGCCGCAGAAATGAACATAATTAATGTGGATTTATTTATTGGAATCAAATGTAACTTACAAATGTGCTCACTTTCTAGGACCCAAATTATATCGATGCTTGGCAAATGGTGTAACCCAGTTGTAAACGTTATTTCATGCCTATTGGCCTAATTCTGTTCTGTCACTTGCTTGGTAATGAGGGGAATGGAAAACATATTCTTTTCTTAATCCTCTCTTTTTTTCCGATTAATTTCGTTGCGGGATCCAAGACAGTTGAATCGTTACTCCGGGACTCGTCGAGTTTCATTGTTTCGGGGCTTTTCTGGTGGTAACCTCTGTTGATTTTGGCTTACAGGAGTTGCAGTGGTTTGGGAATAGTGTGGCGCTTAAACCATAAAAAAATAAGGCTTATGTTTAACGTACCTCCAGATCTAGTAAACGATCACAAAAATAGTTAATGATCACCAAAATTGTGTTTCCTAAAGTATTGTAGAAATGTATCTGACTGTAAATAGCGATTTGGTTCTGGCACTCGGCAGCCGCTGCCGCAGCACACTCGCTGAGCTCGCTCGCCTCGTGCATAAGGGGTCACAGTTCTAACGTAACCTAATCATGTCGGATCCGCCTCAGAGGGGACTTAAGGGTCAAAAAGATTTTGGTTATTTTGCACACTAAGATTTGGTGATCATTTACTATATTTGGTATGTAGTATATTTTTTTTGTAAGGGAGCTTAAGATCCTAAAGTATTTTTTGGTGGTCATTATATTAATTATTCCCAAAAAATAGCACAATTCCCCTTGGTAAGACTGGTTGTTAGACTTTCATACATAAAAACTGTACGTTAAAAATATTACTTCCATATATATAACGACGACACGGTTCACGTGTGACGACACGGTTGGCTGAGCGATCGACTGCTGCGCAGCGTGTTGCGGGTTCGAGTCCCGCCCAGGGTAAACATTTGTGTGATGAGCACTTGTGTTTGCCTTGTATCTGGGTGTTGTTTATCTATATATGTATGTATTTACAAAAAAAAAATGTATTTGTGTATGTATATCAGCTGTCTGACACTCATAGTACAGGGTCTTCCAAGTTTGGGGTCAGATGGCCGTGTGTGAAAATGTCCCCACATATTATTATTATTATTATTATTAATATTTTCTTTTACCAGCAAAATACTAATTATTATTAGTATTTTGACCTATCAAAGGCTGCTTCTCATACAATGAAGGTACGAGCATTGATCAATGCATTAATTATATACGTCCAGATTTACTCACGATGTTTTCCTTCAGTGAAGTCAGTGATGCCCAAAATAATCTTAGAAAGTCGGTACACATGAACTAAAAAAGTCACATTAGTACTTGCCCGGTTTCGAACCCACAACCATGTTCGAGAGGTACTCGTAGGTAACCTTAAAAACTTGGCCATCATGACTTTCTTTTATTTTAATTCAAATTTGCTCATTTTACAAAATAACCCCAAGTACATGAAACTGTTTGTAGAGTACATCCAAGTACTTTTGTTTCATTTTCATATTTTTTCAAGTGCACTAGAGACGTGACCAGGCATTACAAAGCGCTACAGACTCGGATATTATCCGTGTATAAATGTGTAGCCGCATAACGAAGTGAATTTAATACTTCAAATGTGTAAGAACTTAGTGCTTAGCGGAATATTACATTTTTACTTTAGTTTACTTTTGTTACAGCGGAACACGAATAGTAAGTTTTTAAATAAATATAGAACTAAACGTTCCTCTTAACTTTTAACAAAATGTGGGTTATCGCCCACTATCCAAGCAGTACACCTTACATAAAATTGAAAGATAAATTTTGTATCTGAATTTACGTAATAAATAAAATAATTACAATTAAAACGGTTTGAATTTAGACAGGGTTGACTATTACAGCAATTCATAAATAAAACAGTTCAAATGGAAAGAAGAAGAAATATTGAATAATTCAATAGTAATGTAGATAGTAGAGAGATAGTAGAGTAGATAGTAGAGTAGATAGTAGAGTAGATAGTAGAGTAGATAATAGAGTAGATAGTAGAGTAGATAGTAGAGTAGATAGTAGAGTAGATAGTAGAGTAGATAGTAGAGTAGATAGTAGAGTAGATAGTAGAGTAGATAGTAGAGTAGATAGTAGAGAGATAGTAGAGTAGATAGTAGAGTAGATAGTAGAGTAGATAGTAGAGTAGATAGTAGAGTAGATAGTAGAGTAGATAGTAGAGTAGATAGTAGAGTAGAGAGTAGATAGTAGAGTAGATAGTAGAGTAGATAGTAGAGTAGATAGTAGAGTAGAGAGTAGATAGTAGAGTAGATAGTAGAGTAGATAGTAGAGTCGATAGTAGAGTAGATAGTAGAGTAGATAGTAGAGTAGATAGTAGAGTAGATAGTAGAGTAGATAGTAGAGTAGATAGTAGAGTAGATAGTAGAGTAGATAGTAGAGTAGATAGTAGAGTAGATAGTAGAGTAGATAGTAGAGAAGATAGTAGAGTAGAGAGTAGATAGTAGAGTAGATAGTAGAGTAGATAGTAGAGTCGATAGTAGAGTAGAGAGTAGATAGTAGAGTAGATAGTAGAGTAGATAGTAGAGTAGATAGTAGAGTAGATAGTAGAGTAGATAGTAGAGTAGATAGTAGAGTAGAGAGTAGAGTAGATAGTAGAGTAGATAGTAGAGTAGATAGTAGAGTAGATAGTAGAGTAGATAGTAGAGTAGATAGTAGAGTAGATAGTAGAGTAGATAGTAGAGTAGATAGTAGAGTAGATAGAATATGAAACTTTTATTAAATGTTGTATTTTAAAAGAGACAACGTTGTTTATCTATAGACGATTTTATAATATTATCTAATACAACATCCACACCCTCCTCACACGCGCACCCCCACATACGCGCACGAAACACATGTACTTACTCACACTCTTCTTACTACAAATGTTTACTAAAAATATATAACACTATAAAACGCACACTATGCAGCCGAGCATATTATTCATTGGGTGAGTACATCACTGATAAAAATGCTTGGCTGTATGCTGGTCTAGCTCCACAGCCATAAGGGTTCATAGATTAATTGATTAGCATTTTTAATTATTGTTGGAGCTGCTGACGATATAGATCTACATTATCTTTGCATTGTATAAACTCTATGTGTTAGTATTATAATAATATAATTTTTCAAAGCACATACATGTGAGCACTATGTTATTTAAAGCTACCATTTACGAGGTATGTCTTTCATTGACTTGAATGTGCCCTGGCGGTTGGGAGTATGTCATGCTCACTGGAATGTCTCGCTGACGGTGGCGCGCGTGTTGGATCATTCGGTTCCCTTCAAAATGGTTGAGTCAAATGATGCCGATCCGTGCGTCATGTTCGTGAACGGGCGCCGTTAGTTGGGACTGGTCATCTCTTAGCTGCCTCGGTTATTCTAATTTTATTTTGAATTGTTTATTATGATTATATTTTTATCTAAACCTCTTTTAACGTACACGACTTGTTACATTGATCTCACATTGTACCCAAGATTCAATATGAATGATGTAACTGAAATTTGTAACATATATTTATTATGTGTAATATATATTTATTTTAAAAGAGTGTTGTTCATGGAGTTTCTTGCTCGTTCTTCTCCATAGAAACCTACTGTTTGGAACGAGCAACTAGCTTCAACTTTCTGACTGACTGACTCTGACAATTCAAAAGTACCTGTAAATGGTTTATTTGAAATAAATGATTTTGAGTTTTAGTTTGAGTTTATACCAAATCATACTAGTTTTTTTCTCAATTTTTCTTTTTTTTTGTTTATTATTTTTAACCTTAAAATTTAAACTTAATTAGATATGTTGAGCTACAGACTCTAAAAGTTGTAATATCACGTTAACCTAAATTGTTATAGCACTTTTTTTCTATAGAAATGTATCTAGCTGCCAGAGGGTGGAGACCTGGTGTCTTGAACCACAGGCCTTTAAAGCCTAGCTTAGGCACCAGTCTCTCACAGTAAACTAAACTATAATGTATGACTGTATGTACTGAAATTGTAACAATGTCTGCAATGTTTATTGTGGTGAGAAATAAAAATACTTATTGTTATTATTATTTTCATTTATTCACTGTATATACATATATGTAACATTTTTAAATAAGAATACAAAAATTAAAACATTTAAAAATAGAAGAAATAGTAGCCCACTGGTATCGGGAACAGGGTCCAAGCTACCGGCGGTCAGGGCTCCAGAGAGAAAAACCTCCTGACAATGCGGGCCGTATCCAGAAGTACTGCCTTCTGAATCAAGCCCTTGATTCAGCTGCCTCACGGGAGCCTCCCTAGATGTTGGTCGAGGCTCTTGGCAATTAAGCCATTATTATTATTAATATTACAATGCAAACGTTCCACCAAGTGACATGAGTTGCCTCCCTGTTCGGATTACAAAAATATTACCGCGTGTAATAAGATAATATTTTATGATATACTAGTACTTTCCCCGCGACTTCATTCACGTGATTTTTCTGACGGATCCCAAATTTTTTGATAATTAAATCGGACCAGTAGCTCACCCGCGACTCTCCATAGAAACGAAACATTATAATTGCCTACACTAATACTAAAATAATAGACTATACAGATACATGCGTGACTGTGAGCTAGTCGTTCGACGCGGGGAGAGGTGAGGAACGGTTTCAGAGGGAGGCGGAGCGTCGCTACTGTACGGTAGTACTAATACTTATACTGTGCCAGTAGTTCAGGCGATTCAAACATACAAACAAACTTTTCAACTTTTTTGCATTAATTAGCACTAACTGACCCTGCAAACGTTGTTTTCCAATATAAGAAGGACCTATCCTCAGACCTACCAAATATAAAAAAAAATATTAAAAAAATCGGTCAAGCCGTTTTGTAGGAGTTAGATAACAAACTCTGTCACGAGATTTTTGTATATAGAAGAAGAAGATAGATAGATTTAACTTAAGGCTGCTCTCTCGAAAAAAGCTTGAAAGCAGTATGCAGATGAAGCAACTTTTCGTCGGCATTTAGAGCGAAATTACATCTGAAAAAAATTGTTAGTAATCTACATGATATAATACGTAATTTGGTTTAGCCATTATAGCCGGGGAACGGGTGTAGAAAAACGCTGGTGCTATCAGGTTACTGTATATTTGCCAGATCACAAGTCACTACTTAACTAAATCTTAACTAAAGCTTAAACTTCGCGCGCACACATTCGCGGGTAGCGTCTTACACTCTACTTAACACACTGCCTACCTCATAAGAACTACATCGAACATGCGCGGGCGCCCTCCTACGGGCGACCGGGTAACCACTCTGGGTTGCCACGTTCACATTACACTCTGCCGCACGCTATACACTCCCCCTCGAGTTCTAGAGAACGTCCCCGCTCATGAACTCGCTCAAGGAACGCTGAACAGACTGAACAAACGTGTTTTCGTGGACGCCCTCTTTTACGTTTTGGAACCACGGGACGAGGAGGTGTACTGTCCCGGTTATGAAACCGAGTGAGGTCTGATACGTGATATTTTCCTAGCAAACTTTCAGGGCTATCTATGTTTGCTAAGAAGTATGCCGTGGGACTCACCCTCTTTACAATAACGTACGGTCCGTCTTTCTTCGGAATGAACTTAGATGTTATGTTCTTTGCTGCACTGCTAAGAACGTGTGACTTTAACAACACTTGATCTCCGACCTCAAAGATTTCGGCTGGTACAAAGGACTTATCAGCACATTCTTTACGTCGGTCTTGTTGTGCTTCAACCCTTTCCCTAACAGCAATGAAAGTGTTAACAAAGTTTTTCAAATAAGGAGTGATTTGTGGAATAAAATTATCTTTGTTAAGTATCGACCGAATATCGTGTTGGACGTCGAGGGGTGAGCGTAACTCTCTAGCAAACGTTAAGTACGCTGGAGAGACACCCGTAGTCTGACAAACTGCGGAATTCATGGCGAACCTTATCGCAGGTAGGTGCTGCGGCCATGAAGAATGGTTCGTTTCGACTAAACGTGACAACTGGAATTTCAAATCCCTATTTTTGCGTTCCGCTGGATTAGCTGAGGGATGATACAAAGGTAACAACTCTTGATTTATACCTAAAACAAACATACACTGCTGCATGACGGCAGAAACAAACTGAACGCCATTGTCTGACACAATGCGTCGAGGAAATCCGTAACGCAGGAAGAACTCTTCAATCAATATCTGAGCACACGCTGCTGAAGTTGCCTCCTTCAAAGCGTACAGCTCAGTCCACCGAGAAGCAGTGTCTTCTACTAACAATATCCAGCGTTCTCCATTATCTCCCACAGGAAGCGGACCGAATAGGTCAATGGCTAACACTTCTCCCCTTTGATTTAGAACAGGTGTCTGTAAAAGACCTGACGGCTTTTTATTTGAAGATTTATACCGTTGACAGCTGGCGCAAGTTTTGATATACTCTGTTATGGCCCTACGCATGCCTGGAAAATAAAAACCTTGAGAGATTCTATTGTAAGTTCTGTCTACTCCATGGTGACCTGCTAAATCAGAGTCATGAGACTCTTTCATGATTTCGAGGCGTAAAGAAGTTGGAACTACCAGTTGTGGTTCTTCACTGTCTACGTCGGGACTGTACCTATACAAAACGCCTTGTTGCAGGAAGTAACCTCTTTCAGACCAACGCTTAAGACCTATAGACTCCGGATCAGATGTATCCTCTAGATCGCTAATGATTTTCTTAAGTTCTAGATCATCTAGCTGCGCACGTCGAAGGTCGGTAGCACTCCTAGCAGGTAAGTCAACGACTACAGAACAAACTCCACACTGATCCTTGGTTTCTTCTTTGCAGCTTGGCCGACTAAGCGTATCGGCAATGACATTAGCCTTTCCAGGCGTATACTGAAACTGAATGTTAAAGCATTGAAGCTTTAAAGCCCATCGAGCAAGTCTACCCGACGGCGACTTTAACGTAAGAAGCCACTTTAATGGCTGGTGATCGCTACCTATGATGACCTCGTGTCCTTCGATATAGCCTCTGAATCGATCGACAGCCCAGACAACGGCAAGAGCCTCACGCTCTGTAGTGCTGTAATTCCTTTCTGCTGGAATAAGCAGACGGCTGGCGTACTCTATGGGGCGTTCGTCCTTGCCCTCGCCCTGTAGTAATACAGCTCCAATGGCGTAGTTGCTAGCGTCCGTTCTTAACACAAAAGGCTTACTGTAGTCTGGTTGGATGAGAATTGGTGCCGACGATACGCGCTTTTTAAGCTCGTCGAACGCACTAGCCTGGCTTGAATCCCAAGACCAGGGCTGATTCTTTTTGAGCAGGCGTGTTAAAGGCTCAGCTACAGCAGAAAAGTTTGGGATAAACTTTCTAAACCACGAACACGTCTGTAAAAAGGTCCTTAAATGGCGTAACGACGACGGTGCCTTCATATCTAAAACTGCACGGACCTTGTCATCATCCGGTGACACACCATCTTGGGTAATGACATGGCCTAAGTACTTGACTTTGTCTCGTGCGAACACACATTTGTCTCTGTTCGCACGTAGCTTAAATAGGCGTAATCTTTCGAACACCTTACGCAAATCAGAAATATGCTTCTCAAAGCTGCCTTGGGATATAATTAACAAATCGTCTTGGTACGCAAGAAGGGTCACGTCCTTTAGAGAAGCGCCCGTACGAAGCCTATCTATCAGACGCTGGAAGGTTGAAGGAGCGTTCTTCAAGCCAAACGGCATACGCTTGAAACGATAAGAACCAAAAGGCGTCAGGAAAGCTGTTTTATCTCTGTCCTGCTCGCGTAAACTGACTTGCCAAAATCCACTGCGCATATCAATAGTACTCATAAAAGAATGTTTTTTTGTTGACTGGACAAGCTCGTCTATCAGTGGCATCGGATAGACGTCGGTCTTAGTTACCGCATTGAGTTTTCTATAGTCGACACAAAAACGAACCTTACCATTTTTCTTTGGGATTAGAAGCGCCGGAGAACCCCACGCGGACTCACACTCCTCAACAATGTCGTCTGTCAACATCTTATCTAACTCCGCCCGCATGGCCTCTTTCTTAGCAGGCGTCAACCTATACGGTGGAACAGCAATGGGCAGGTGATCGCCAGTATCAATAATATGTTCTGCGAAAGGCGTTTACACGTTGGGCAGCCACTTATAGCCGGGGAACGGGTGTAGAAAAACGCTGGTGCTATCAGGTTACTGTATATTTGCCAGATCACAAGTCACTACTTAACTAAATCTTAACTAAAGCTTAAACTTCGCGCGCACACATTCGCGGGTAGCGTCTTACACTCTACTTAACACACTGCCTACCTCATAAGAACTACATCGAACATGCGCGGGCGCCCTCCTACGGGCGACCGGGTAACCACTCTGGGTTGCCACGTTCACATTACACTCTGCCGCACGCTATACCATCATTTTTCTATCCGTATCACACAATAAGAAAAGAATATGTCAAATCACTTCCAAATACTCAATACTCAATACTCAATACTTTATTGCATTCCATAATGTGTACAGTGGAACAACGTAATTAGTTTACACATTGCACGCACACGCGGTATGAAGAGTTACATACACAAACGTTAAATAAAACGAACGAGTTCTGCTTTTTATTAGTGTGCGTATGTCGCGTCACTAAGCAGTAACTATAATATCAATGTATGTATCGTCATCAGTAATCTGTGTAATTGAATAAGTTATAATATTTCGCACCCAATCATTGTAACAGGTTTGGCGCAATGGCTAACGTATCTGGTTAGTTATTAAGAAGTCGTAAGATCAAATCTCGGTTGCAATACATTCTTTTTGTTTTGTAAACATAATTTTCGTAAAACTTTCATTACCTAGTTGAATTGCTAACAATTCAATTCCGTTCACAGATGAGTAAAATAACGTTTGAGAAGTGCGCACGGAACTCTCAGCCAATTTATTTTGACCGTTTAGGATATAACTACCCACAATTTTTGTTTATTTTTTTATACTTCCACCTTAGTTTATAAAAAATGAGCATTCTTAGTTGTCAGTCTACGAATATAAATTGCAATCCTAAGTATATAGATGAACACACATATTTCTGTGCGTTCTTTGTTTCTGATCCAATTGTGCTTCAACTTCTTCCAACCATGCAACAAGACGCAATTCATTGTTTTGCATGAGCAAAACGTTTTCATTAGTGAAATTGCAAGGTGATTATTAATATCGGTGAGTAACAAAGCTACTCGTGACAATGTTTTCATTACGTTAGTAATATTCCAACTCAAATTCTTAACTTATCTCACCTTTGACCTATGACTAAATTAATGTAAAATAATATTTAAATATATCAGAATTTGATTCTGATAAAATTTACTTATGCCCGGTCTGTTTTTGTCTAACATAAAACATTTAGTCGAAATAAAGAAAAACTTTTAAATTATGTAATTAAAATAGTCATGAAATACGTTTATTATTTATCTAATAAATAAATAACGGTATTAAGTTTTATTACAACGAGGCAATATAAGACAGTCAGTTAATTTATCTATGATTAATTATCCACCAATTCACCATTGTTTATCTGCATTATTTTAAATATTATTTTGTTTTTATTCATTAAGGAGAACCGTGCAGTTGTATCCATCGAAGTGCGTATTCTGAAGAAATAGACCATCATCGACGTGGGCCAAAACCGAAGGCGAATTCTTCGGCTCGTTACCACGACATCGTGGCAAGGCTGTTTACGGGACTAATCCGTTTTTATCCACCCGCATAACTGCATCAACACATAATGACATGTGTGCTTATAAACAGTGCGATATCACCTGCTGACCGGCATGAAGCTGGTTTAAGTTGCAGTAAGCCACCACGGAAGATTTTTCTGTCCAACGCTCACCGGCAAAAACAAATTCTATTCGCTAGGTCATATTATTACTTATATTTATTTTAATTGGGAGAACAATGTGTTTATTTTAGTGATGAGAAATGTTTAAAGTCGTTTATGGATGGCGTTAAAATACTGTAAACGAAGCCGAATTACTATTAATATACTTAGGTTTAAAAGCTACTTCATGTTGCCGTGATTCTCTTATAAACACCTAAGTTATTATGTATAGTCCGTAGTTGACAGTTATTTGCAGTATATATTTTGAAGTGTAAGTGATGTTATTGTTATTCAGTTAGAAGTTAAATTAATTTCTTACTATCTAACATGTTGATTCACTTCACTTTCAATTCCACTTTGTTTAAATTTGTATACATTGAAAAAACAATTACCATCATTCGTCCATTCATATTCAATAAAAAGAAAACTTTGTCTTGTCTTATAAACTCTTAATGAAGTTGCCAATAGTGTTCTAATCATAAAAAAGTTAGGTATCAATAGCGATAGAATAATATTTTTACAATAGTTTTGCGTTATATAAATAATTGTATTGGTTACACGTAGTTTTTTATTTGCTAATATTAAAACCCATGCCAAATTGAACCCTAAGCCAACTCTTGTAAGAAACATAATAGTCGAAACGAGCTGGCTCATTCACTAATGACCCAATAGCGATAAGGAACAATAGGATTCCGCATTCCATCTTTTATTTATTAGTGATCGATGATTCCAACGCCTAGGTTATTTAATAAAATATTTTAATTTATTTTATTGGTTTTATTTAATTACCTTTTTATTTTTTTGTTTAAGTAATTTTATTTGACACAAAATATTAATGTTTTATAGGACAAAGGAAAAATAAAAACCCAAAACCATAACACCTGCCGGGGTTTGATCTTACGACACGAGGCTTATATATGCCAAGTGCTTTCACCGACCGGCTACCTGGTCCTTATTTAAAAGGTTGAAATATTGGACTTCATTCAATTAAAATTGGTATACGTGGGTATATCATACGCACACAAACAGTTTAACTTCATAACCGACCAACCGACTAGTTCATTTACACACACAGTGACAATATCTCGTATGTGTGGCCTGTAAATCAATTACGTTGGTCGAGTGTACTAATAGTTGGTATATGTTAAAACATCGAATCAATTATGGACCCTGTCGGGCACAGCAAAGTTAATTTTGTAATATTGTAATAGGAGAGAGGATGAAGTCGCTTTTTGTTAGGAAAAAAAAGACAAATATTAAATTCAAATAGTACCTATCATTAAAATAATATAATTCGCTTTTATGGTATTTATATTTTATTATAAGTATTTATATATTTGGTTTTAAGTTCTATTTTTATATTATATATTGCACGGTAATCATTCGATATTATTAACATTATAAATTATAATAATAAACTAATTAATCATAATAAACTAAATATTTACAATTTTATTATTTAATTTAGTAATCAGTATTAATCATTGAGATGAAACCATTTTACTCCTTAATTTCTTATCAATAGAGTATAAAAAAATATCTACTGCTTTGCAATACAAAGGAAAATGATTTGGTTTTCTTAGTTTTTACAAATATGTATTATTTTTATTACAATAAATTAAAAATGCCTCTGATTAAAGACTGCGTCTACATCACCCCCGCACTCGTCCACAAATTCAATACGGGCCAAATACTCAAGGTTATTGGCATGTATACAAGCCTTAAGCTTATGTTAGTAAAAAATAGATTACGAGAAGCACTTCATTACATTTTCTCCCAGTCAAGAATGAAACGGAAAAACAGCCAAGTAATCAACAAAGTGCACACAACTCATTAGTTAGCAGCTGTGATAAAAAGCTACATTTCGTGCTGCACTTAAGGCCATGTGCTCTGACAGACGCAATTAACGACATAGTGTGCATGCTGCTATTTATCTTCGGAACGTTTGAGAGAACTTGGCACTAACTGCTACCGCGCATCGTAATTTGCTGGAAACTTTCTGGAAAAGATTATGAAATCGTTTTACGTTAATTTAAATTGATCTAGGTAATATTTGTAAGACAATTTGCTGACGTATTTTGACGACACGACACGGTTAGTGCAGTGGTTAAGTGATTGGCTGCTGCGCTGCGTCTGACTGGTTCGTTACCCGCATGGAACAAATATTTATTCCGTACGGGAATCAACACAGGGAGTTTTGCTGGGTCTGGTTGTCTGTGTATATAAAATTATAAATTTTGTAAATGTAATGTCGTTTGTTTTAATAAAAGTAACTGTTGCTTTTAATATTTTTATTTTAGATAAAATACTTAGGTATTTAATGTTAATATTACAAACTAGTTTTCGTAATAGTGAAAAGCAGCCACTTAGTGACAGACCTCAAGCCAGAGAGAGAGAGAGGGGGCTTGACGTCTCTCGTGACAGGAGGCCGGAGCTGTCAATGTCATCATTTGACATTTGCTTTATTACAATGGATGCATTCCATTACAGTAAAAGTACCCACGTTAAAGGAGAAAATACTAGCCCCGCACTAGTATTATTTTCCTGTATCGTGGGTACTTTAAAAACCAAATGAGTATGCTACCAAGATACTCATTAGAATTGATGTGACCAGTCTCACGCACACACAAACAACAATTGTTACGGTGACGTCCTCTGATGCTTACGCGTCTTACGCTCGAAGTCTCGAAGGCTGTGAGTACAGGGACGTCACTTAATAATAATCGATTATTAACCTTAATTGACAAGCATTAATTGGACCGCTGTCAGTCAAAAATATGACAGATTCAGAAAAAAAGAATGTTGTTGACATGTGTCGATTAAAGTTATGTTGTTGTCAAATTAAAGTTAATGATGATTTATTATTATGTGACGTCAAGCGCTAAAAAAAATTTGATACATATCAAAAATAAAATACGTACTTAAGAAGGCTCACTATAAAGGCTCACTATAAAGCGTAATCAGAGCAGCAATAGTCTCGAACAGTTTCCATACTTAGACGGTTTTCATTCTAGGCATACCTATATACAATTTATTAAAGACTATGTCTACCTCTTCGCTGGTTCTGTTATATCCTCAATAAAGAAAGCAGCGAAGACACCATTGTACAATCTCTACAATACAGTCATATCCAGCGATGCAATTAAACTGTCACCAGCAACTGCCATTATCTTATGAATGCACAATCACAGTATTGTTGCCCAAAACCTATTAATTCTTACAGAAGCAACAAATAGTTGAGATAGTTATTAAAAAATTGCTTTTGTCTACGTCATCATAAAGTCTATTTTTGAAAGTATTGCTTTATTCCAATTTATATTACAGAATTGTGTTGTACGGACACTTTATAACGCTCTGTTGGCATTTAAAAATAAGCTATTGCCGACTATCCGCGTCATAGTCAAATAAGTCAATTTTTCGGGAATCTTACGCTCCAAATCCCATTTAGTTACTTATATTAAAAAATTGTTTTGCAAGGAGTTACTCACTTTTTAACGCTATTTGAGCATCCAGTGACGACAAAAAAACTTCGCAATCTAATATCTCAAAAATCAAATCACCTTTTTTTTCACGCAGTGGCGCGAGAACTATCCCAAAAATTCTAACACCTTTTTCCAATGTTTCCATCCTTAGTGCCCTCGTCAACGGTCCGCTAACACCGGTTCGTTGAACACACTACACGTGACTGTAATTCTGCAGATTCCACAGTTTGAACCGGCAAATCAAACAGCTCGTGTTTGAACTAGAGGGCATCAATAATTCAATACTCTGACTGAACATGAACACAGTTTTAGTTACTTTTAAACTTTAGGGAGTCAAATGTCCCTTGTTGATTTCCGTTGGTTTAATTTAATGTTTTAGTTAAGTGCAGCAAATTTTACTATTCTTGCAGACTTTGCTATATCGAGATATGACGAAAGAAATGAATGTTATTCCGGCATCCCCACTGACATGTCAATTTTGTTTTAATAGGTCTAAGTCAAAAGACTTGTCTCTATGTAAAAATATAGATAATTGAAAACGTCCACTAAAATGTACCTGCAGTTTTATTATTAAAGCAACACTTCTCTACATGAAACAACCTTTTGGAAGGGGTAAGTAGATTCAATTATTTTTAAGGGTTCCGAAAAAACAGAACCATTATAAGATTATTTTGTTGTCCGTCTGTCTGTCTGTCTGTCCGTCTGTCTGTCAAGATCCTTTATCTCTGGAACGCGTAGAGGTATCGAGTTGAAATTAAAACCATATACGGACCCATAAAGCTGCAAAAAATCAACCTTCTATGTTAACGTGAAAAAAAGATACGGCCGTTTTTGCCTCAAAAAAACGTATATTTCGACAACGTACTACGTACTAAAACTTGACTATGAAATTTAGCTAGTTATATCGTCTTATACTACAAGTTCAGGTAAAAGTCTGAAAACTTCACATTTGTAAATCATAACACAATATAGTAAAATGGGCAATTACAAAGCAGTAATTGGAAAGTTATTTACATAAATCCTTATCATTTTAAATAAGTTAGAGGTTTAAACCATTTCATGTACATTATTTTACACCAAAATTTAAACGAATATGTTAGGAGTAATCGCAAAATTCGTGGGTTGCGGAAACGGGATCAAAATTTCATGATTACTTTTAGTCGCAATAACAGACATACATGCGGGCGTAGCCGCGAGGACCAGCTAGTTTGACATATAAAATTATATCAAATTACAGTTAACCAACAACAAAACATAAGTCACATTAAAAAGAACTTGTTAATAGTCGTTCTGAACATATCACAAACAAGTCTTAAGTACTTACTAACAAACTGTAACAGTATCTCTTTCAAAACCTCACATCCCCTCAAATGTACTGTATTTGTATCCTCAAAGAAAAGATTTATGGAAAAATGGAAAATGTATTTCAACTTATTTACTTACTTTTCACTGTTGGTTCGTGTGACTGACAGGCCGACAAGACGTCAAAACTTTTGTATGTAAGATTATACAATCGTTTTAAGAAAAAGGGGTATATTTTTTTGTTCATATAAAGCGCGTATCAGTTGTCTGTCTGTTTGAAATGATTTAAATATTTGGATTTGCCGTAATATCTTGATACATAAGTCTGAAGGAATAATAATAAGGCTGACTTGGTACGCTCAGGGTTTATAAAAATAAATCATTATGGTGCAATTATTGAAGTTCATGAACTTACCAGTGTATGGCCAGTAGTATGGTACTGAGTAACCATACTACTGGTCATAGACTGGTATGGTATAGTGGGCCTAAAACTTTACCACTGAGAAAAATGGTTTGGGTTAGGTTTGGTTAGAACTGTGACTATTAAAGCACGAAAGCGAGCGAGCGAAGCTAGCGGTGCCGCAATAGAGTCCGCCGAGTGCCAGATCCCCTCTATTGTTGGCGAATCGTTTGGGTTAGGTTTGGTGAGAGGCATAGTTTTAGACCCACCATACCACCAGGGATATGGCCCGTGGTATAGTGCGTCCGCAACGTTGGATGACAACTAACTTCACCTAAATACACCGAGTGTGTTTTATTAACTTTGTTGTCCGAGCGGTGAGATTCGCCATTTTAGCGAAGGTGGCTGCAGCTGCATGCTAGTGCCTGCACTTATTATATCCAATAATATGTAATCGTAATTTATCCCTATTTTATTTTATGATAGGTACTTTAGTGTTATTGATCTTTATTTAGTTATATGTTTTGTAATTTAATTTTAAATCACTTTAATTGCATTCCAATTATTTATGTTAATGGTTAATTTATTTTGTTTTACTTTATTTTAATTTTTATTAATTATGTTCTTTTATTTTTGATTTTATGTGTTTTATTTAATTAGGTTATTTATGAATTCTGTAATGTTTCTTTTTAATTTTGATTTTAAAATTTTATGAATTTTGTTTGTTTATTATGGATTTTTATCTGAAATAAAATGATTCAATATAAAGAATAGACGGACTGAGCTGCCACGCATGGCTAGAGTCTTTATTCAATCATCCATTCTCGATTGTTATGTATACCTTTCACTATGCCCAATTTCCAAAATACCAAAACATTTTAAATTCAAGATCAAACCGTTTGACTGTCATTTAATTTGGTATCTCAGTTCCTTACAGCTAAGACCTCAGCTCTGCGGTTATCCGTGAACATTGTAGCCGGCCAATTAAGTGGGTTGAGGTCTTCGTATCTACTATGTAGTTTATAGCTTTATTACCTACTAAGAAACGGTATAGAAGGTGTTAAAGTGGGGAAACTTCTAGTAGTTACACTTTATATTAATGGTAAGTGCCTACCTACTAGCGTTTACCCGTGACTTCGTTGGTGTAACTTCAGATTGAAGCTAACTTAAACATAAACTTAACCACGGTAACACAAAAATGGGATTGAAGTTAGCCTATGATGTGTGCCTTATTTCAGCTAACTTGGTTCATCCGAGGTTGGCGCAGTGACTGAGCTATTGGCTATTGGCTGAGTGTCGCGGGTTTGAATCCCGCACAGTTCAAATATTTGTATGGCCTGCAGGTATTTGTTCCGGGTATGCCTGTTTGTGTATGTGAGTTATACATGTTATAAATGTTTCTAAACTGGTGGGTTTAGAAACATTTATGACATGTATTTATTTATACAGGAGATATTCCTAGTGTCGGGTTGCGGGCAACATAAAAAATAACATCAAAGAGAGAAAGAGTATGAAACCAACAAAAGCAACATTCATTCATCAATCTTCACACACTTTTGCGTATAAAATTAAAATTGCGAGTAGAATATTAATTTTAAGGCAGTGTTAGTTGTAATCTATTTTTTATTCTCAAAAATCTGCCCTTCTCGACAGGAAGAATGGACAAAATCAGAAATTTTGTCCATTCTTCCTATCATATCCAGTCCATTCTTCTTTGGATCGAACTTCCTCTCGATATCAGGACGGTTACCAGTCGGTATGCATTTAAGCGGAAATTGCGAATGTACTTTCTACATAAGTAAGCAGAGTCATCTCATTAACTTCTTTTCTTTATATATCTAATATATAAAATTCTCGTGTCACAGTTTTCGTTCCCGTACTCCTCCGAAACGGCTTGACCGATTCTGATGAAATTTTTTGTGCATATTGGGTAGGTCTGAGAATAGGCCAACATCTATTTTTCATCCCCTTTTTTCACCCCTTTTTCATCCCCCATAGGTAGATCGGGACAGGACAACGTCTGTCGGGTCAGCTAGTATATATATATATATATAGGATATAGGTATATGTATATTGGTATATATTGTTATATTAGTTAATATTTTTGTATATGTGACGCTGCCCGAGGTGACAGCGCTTCTCGCACTCCTCACCACCTCGACGCAACAACCCGCTGACCTATTTAAGGTCCCACGTTAGGCGCTAGATGTCACATTGCTGCCTCGTGGTAGGCACGAGTTGGCTTTTTTTTCTCTTCTTCATTCTTTTTTTTTTCTCCACTTCCTCCATCGTGGGGGTGACGGAGGGGCATGCCGGACTCTTACCGGCTAAAACCACCGCAGTGTTCCACCTCTACCTATGCCCCGGCCATAGGCAGAGGTGGAACACTGCGGTGGTTTGCAGGTTTCGCATAAGCATTCACTGATCCCCCGACAGGCCTTAACCCGCTGAACTTCAGTGGGTTCCTCCTCTTAGTGTGGCCATTCCCATAACGACCGCACCCACTCTAGAGCGGCGCGCGTGGAACACTGCGCCGCCAACTCAAGCCTATCTGGTCGGACGACGGACGCCCCCAGTCCGCTGCCCGCAGGCCACCTCTCATGGAGGTCGCAGATCGTTTTGCGCCCTCCTCGAGTGCCTGGTGCGTCTCCTGCGGGAGGGGAGAGAGGATGCAGCTTCTCTCTACCGCTCAGCTGCCTCCTTTGCAGACATGACATCCTCGCAAAAGAAGGCAACCCCGTCCTATGCGCTCCCGCTCTCAACCATCGATTGAACGACGGCCGGAAGCGAGAGATTGCTCCCGCCTATTGCCGCAACGAGGCCACGGCGCAGCCCTGCCCAAGCTGGGCACTCATCCAACATGTGCTGCTTGCCCGGAGGATGGGTCTACCCTTTATAGCAGAACTTTTTATGCCATAATATTATTTTGCATAACACCGGATAGCATAAACTTCATTTCGCAGAAAATGGTTTGGCAGACACTCATTTATCATACATTCAAAATTTTGTAAGTCAAAATCATCTTTAGGCATACATTTTATATGCATAATAATCGAAAAGTACAACCATCATATCGCAGAAAGTTCACAGTCAGAATCGTCTTTGGCATACATATCATATATCGATAGTCATTAAAAGGCAGAACTATCACATCTCAGACATCTTACAATTAGAATCATCGTTTGGCATACATTTCATAACTGGTATAATTGGCGACACAGTTGGCGCAGTGGCTGAGCGATCGACTGCTGCGCAGCGTGTTGCGGGTTCGATTCCCGCCCAGGGTAAATATTTGTGTGATGAGCACTTGTGTTTGCCTTGTGTCTGGGTGTTGTTTATCTATATATGTATGTATTTAAAATGTATTTGTGTATGTATATCAGCTGTCTGACACCCATAGTACAGGGTCTCCCTAGTTTGGGTCAGATGGCCGTGTGTGAAATGTCCCCACACATTATTATTATATTATTATTATAATTGTTGATTGTCAACAAGCATACAACATGCATGTAACAAGCATGCAGCATGCAAGCAAGTATGCAGCATGCAAGCGACCATGCAACATGAAAGCAAGCATGCAAGCGAGCATGCAATGTGCAAGCAAGCATGCAGCATGCGAGAGAGCATGCAATGTGCAAGCAAGCATGCAGCATGCGAGCGAACATGCAACATGCAGCAGACATGGTTTCTGTCACGGCTCCGGCCCTGTGGGGCTCCGGCGGTCCCACGCGAGCTTGCCGTCGCAGAGGGTTTTAACGGTCACCACCTGCTCCTCAGCCCGCGGCCCGCCTCGCCCCTACGTGCCTACGCGGGCTTAAAGTACACTCTAGATGTAGGGCAGACCAGACTGTGTGGAGTCGGTTTTGCAGCGATTCGTTTCTGTCACAAACTTATGTAGCACAACATATTGACTTTTTAAGACAATATTTTAATTTAAGGAATCTATAAAAAAAGCATTTTTAAAATTATTTTTTTTATAGAAATGGCAATATACGTAATAAAAATATGTCAAATGAAATTCTGTAATAGTATGCCAAGTGAAATTGTACCAAATAATTGTCGCTGTAAATAAACGTTATGCTAAACGAAATTATGCGAAATTTTAACTTTGCCAAAGCTAATTATGCGAAATAAAAATCTGCCATCTTAATAGTATGCCATTGTAAATTTGGACATATAAACATTGCCAAACAATAATTATATTAGATAATTTTTATGCCTTAAATATATTCATTTATAGAAGATTATGCCAAGTGCGTTATGCTAAATAAATTTCGGAGGATTAAGATTCTGCCAGATAGAGGGAACCCCTCTGCACCACCTCGACGCAGCAACCCGCTGACCTATTTAAGGTTCCGCGCGGTGGAGCCTGCCCTTCTTTCCCGGACCTGCAGACTACGCTTCAGCCTTACTACGCCCATCTACCGTCTGTGCCCTAAACCTACCTAGTGTACCTAGACTGTGTAAAGATTAAGAGTGCAATGCGATCGTTGTAATATCGGTCTATAATTCATCTCCAAACATTAGTTCTCCTTGCCACCTCGTCCCTACCACGAGGCAGCAATGTGACTTAAATTCAGTTTATCTATGTTGTTTTTTTATTATGCACCTGCCATGTTATCTCTTCACCACCCTTGGTTGACTGGTATAGAATGCCCAAGGTTTAAAGTCCGCCTTTGTACCTTTGTGCATGAAGTATAAATAAATCTATACTAATATTATAAAGCTGAAGTGTGTTTGTTTGTTTGGTTGAACGCGCTAATCTCAGGATCTACTGGTTCAAATTGAAAAAATACTGTTGTGTTGGATAGTCCATTTATCGATGAAGGCTATAGGCCTATGCGAAGCCGGGTCGGGTAGCTAGTAAATAAATAAAATTAAATTTAAAATTAAATTAATAATTACAAATCACAGTTATTTACTAGGTATTACAGTAATGTTGGGTTCTGTATCAAGATTATTCTTGTAACAGCCCGGAGTAAAGATGTATCCCTACTTCCCTAGATTATGTTGGAAAGTTGGAAGATTTGCAAAAAATACTTTTTATGAAACCCATTCTTGTTACCTGCTTGTTAGTTGTCAACTTACCAGCAAAGACCCGGCCGACAAACTTTCATACGCTTCTAAAATTGCATTTGTTGAAAAAAACGTGGATTCCTGACAACGAAACAAGATTTCTTTTAAACAGTATCTTAACTTCGTCTATGTTGTTATACTTTGTTAGAATATAATGAACTTTGTCTTTTGCTATTTTGCTTGAGAAGAAAATCAGTTTTTTTTTTCATACAAACTTGATGACTAAGTTTCTGTTAACAAGATCGGAGGATGAATGAGGGAGGGAGGTTTACAAAACGCAAATTCGATTGCATTTGGATAGCAGTGCTATTCTGCACTCTTCCTCGGTGATTTCAGATGAAGTTAGTTTGCGATGAGATTAGCATGAGTGAGGGACGACAGCTCACCTCATATTTATTTATTTACTCTAAACATACAGATATCTATACTAATATTATAAAGTTGAAGAGTTTGTTTGTTTGTTTGGTTGAACGCGCTAATCTCAGAAACTACTGGTTCGAATTGAAAAATTATTTATATGAAAAATTGGCTAGATAACATCACGCTACGACCAATAGGAGCGGAGCAACAATGAAAAATGTTACAAAAACGGGATAAAATATTTCTTTTTGAGAGCTTACGTTGCGTGCGCTGCATAAACGGTTCAAGTTACACAAAAATCATGTATGACAGAATTGATCCTCTATAAAAGTTCTAAAAAAAAGTCCGTTACAGCTTATGTCTATCTTTTAAGGTTGACTCACTGTAACCTTTTTTATGGTAATCAATTGTGTTCTAAAATAATACATTATTTGCAGAGGTGTTTTATAAACATGATATTAATTTTTATCCAAATAAACACGTTATTCATCACAAGTATTCAATTTTAAACAAAATTGCCTTTGACATCATTTGATTTCAATGAATATCTTAGGAGATATCATGGTTTTAAGGTGTACCTAGGTGTACCTACTTAATTTTATTTTATAGTCATTTTCTATTGGGTATTGTTTCTCTAATTCTTTTGTTTGTTTTTTTTCTTTGCCGTTTTTGAAATTACCTAACATAATATTTTAATAGAAAAAAATATTTACCTATCATCATATATATTAATAAAATGCCTAGAAAAAGAAGTAAGAACTCGGCTTTCTCTGGTGTCTGCTACAGCAAAACATCTGTGACTATTACGCAGCAATGAAACAACGGATTAAAATATGCATAGGTAGGTTGGGAACGAGTAGGTAACTAATCAATTAACAAACCCGTGCTAGGGAATCAGGCGTTCCACGTTTTCAGCGTTTGGCCCCACAAAATTTCCCAACTTTGGCTAATCGTGAACGGGGAATCAAACGCTAAACGGTCCTACTGTTTGGCCTAACGGAATTTCCGAACTTTGGTGAACCGTGAATGGGAATCAAAGTCAAAGTCAAAGTCAAAGTCAAAGCATTTATTTCAATTAAACCATTTACAGGCACTTTTGAATTGTCAAGGAGTCGGTCAGTTAGACAGAAAGTTGAAGCTAGTTGCTCGTTCCAAAACGTAGGTAGGTCTCTATGGAGAAGAACGAGCAAGAAACTCCACGGACACTCTTTTAAACTCAGGTTTTTACAAAATACTGCTTACATTATTCTTGTTGCTTCTATATGTGAAAACAATGAAGGTAATCTAGAAATACAAAATATAAAAAATAATCAAGATAAAAACCATGGCAGTTAAGAGTTGACCAATCTCTACTGACAGCGCCCGTTCACGAACATGACGCGTGAATCAGCACCATTCAGCTCAACCATTTTAGAGGGAGCCGAATGACCCAACACACGCGCCACCACCAGCGAGACATTTGAGTGAGCATGACAATTCTCTCAACCGCCATGCTCATTTAAGTCAAACACATAATAATTTACTTAAAATATGGCTCCATGGTACTCACATTTACAAAATTGAAATAATGCTGCTAAATTATACAAAACTAAGGTTTCCAATCAAGCACTTCTTACCGTATGGCCTCACAAAATCCCCGAATTTTGACAAACCATGAACGGGAATCAAGCGTTGAATGTTCTCAACGTTTGACCTCATAGAATGCCCAAAATTTGGTGATTCGTAAACGGGAATCAAGCGTTGAATGTTCTCAACGTTTGACCTCACAGAATTCCCAAAATTTGGCGATTCGTAAACAGGAATCAAGCGTTGAATGTTCTCAACGTTTGACCTCAGAATTCCCGAACTTTGGCGAACCACACTTACTGATTATTGCGTGATGTACAGACCTTATTTTCTTGTGATAAAGTGGAAAATGTATCAAAGAAATTTGACAAATCCGGGTAACTTGATGTGCTGGCGTCTGTACCTAAAATAGTTTCTTAAAGTAATGTACTAAAAAATAATGTAAGTGTATAATACCTACTCTTAAAGTAATGAAATATATTTCAGTGGTTTTATTTCTCAAATTAACGCGGGTGAAACCGCGGGCACTGCTAGTCATAACATGTAAAGCCCTATGCGATACTGTCATCACCATCATTCTCATCATATCAACCTATTGGCGTTCACTGCTGAACGTAGGCCTCTCCCAGATATCGCCAACCAATCCAGTCTTGTAAAACAATTTCCAAACTAACCAAGCTGGTCCAGCACCTGATAGCTGAAAATTGGTCCAGCATTGAACCTAGCAAATATGTATACGTGTAAACGAACCACATAATACTCTATATTCTCTCATAATTTCAGACATGCTAAAAACTCATTTTGTGAGTCCGGGATGTAAAACTTTATTTTTATTTATTTCTATGACAGTCCTAACAAATAACGAAAACCTCAAAGAATATCAGAAGTTGGGTCCAATATTATGATACCAGTATTTCGGTGTCAAGAAACACTGAATAAGATATTTCCTATTGGTTGATTTGGCAAAGTCACGTGGTGTACTTCATGTAAAATGTAGAATTTCTTCAGCCCCATCTGTTTGTACCTACTAGTCGACTAGAATATAAATTTCCGTTGGCCCTCCCTAGTAGAATCAATGCCAGTGCAGGGTCATCGAGGATAAAAAACAAATTCAGATTTATTAAGAAGACTTAAAAATAAAAATAACAATATTATGTACAGACATGATGTAACACATCAAGCCATATCAAACAATAAAATTTTCCCAATTGTATATAATTGTTGTACAATTAAAAATAAAAAGAAGGGGAGTTCATAGGGCATCAACAAACTCATCCACATTGCTGTCAAAGGGACACATGTCCAACAGGCAAAAAATTGTATCCAGAAGATTTGGGTAACATTTTTGAATGTTCCATGCTCAGATTATGAAACAAAAGGCAAATAGACCTTGAAGACTGAGAGTGAAGCTAAAAAAGCAAATACAAATTCAAAAGCGAATACTTACAATCTCGTGATTGTATTTGTATTTCTTATTTGTTTTATTTTTTTTTAACGATACGGTGTTTCATGCTATGCTAACTCGTGTCCGTATAGCACCAAGTGCGTTGTAGGTATTCGCTTTTGTATTTGCTATTTTGGCTTGGCTCTCAGTGTTCTGCGCGGTCTATCTGCCTTCTGTTTCATAATCTGAGGTAGTGCAAGTATTATTATATTAAAATCGTGTACTATCCAAGGTATTATTCAGAATTCTTCCTGAATAAATATCGCGTGACATCCGGACCCTCCTTTTCCTCCTAGTCTACGTTCAATTTACTTATAATTAGTAAAACAAAGAATTTCGCGTTCTTCATATCGAATTTTAATTAACTTTTTATATGAAGAGGGTCCTTCTTTTTAGTTATTTAGGACCTTTGTAAAATGGGTTTGTGTAGCAAGAAAGACATTTTGATGAGAAATGGTCTTTAGTTTTTTTTATGCTGTAGGTACTAGGCTTAAGAATAATTTATGAAGTTGTTAACTTTAGTTCTATTTACATAACACCTAACTTTCATAAATCATGTATTCTCGTTTCTCCTCCTGGTAGGAACAACGCCAGGAGGTCAACGGTATAGGTACATAATTTATGGAAGTTTTATTTTTTGTTTATTTAAGGAGCTGATTTGCTAAGGCGAATATGTTGCTCTTTAATATAGTGTCTGAATGAGTATTAAATAAAATTATTAAAATTTGGTTCCTTTTTTTGCTTCCTCCCCAACGATCATGGAAGCCAACGGGTGAGTCAGTTCAATAAACGCACGGTATAAACAAGAAACTTAAAGTCAAAGTCAAAGTCAAAGTCAAAGTCAAATCATTTATTTCAATTAGACCATTATAAGGCACTTTTGAACGTCAAATGTCAAAAAAAAAAAAAATTGATTCTAGGTGCCCATTCCAAAAGGTAGTTTTGTATGGAGAAGAATGGGCAAGAAACTCCATACTCACTCTTTTAAAAACGATGTTAACAATATTTGCATTTACAGGAATTATATAATTATACGTGAATACGATGTACCTTGCATAAAAACACTAGGTATTTGAAAGGGTGTACAAAGTATCACAGATTAAGGAATGACAGACTAAGTTATATGTACATAGATACACAGTGTTCACATATTACATATTACAATTAATGTTGAAACAGTAGACGACCACTCCTTATATTTTAACAAACAATGAATCAGTATGTGAGCCTGAGCAGTGTTTAAAAAAAGAGTCAAATATATATAAGGTGCTATAAAAATATCTGCCACGGCTTTAATGGGAGGTAGTATTGTGTTCAAAGATTACAATAGTGAAGAACTTTCGTACCCCAGAATAGTTAATTTAATTTGAGAAAATAAAGTAGTTTAATAAACATTGACTCTACTCTGCATAACGCGTTTCACAAATTACGCGCGATGTGTCGCTTCGTCAATGAAAACAACTGCTATCTCTTTCAATCTGTTCTGTGAATGAAAACTGAAATCAGCTGATTAGTTCGTCACTATCTAACCTACTAGGTACACAATAATACGCAGGGAAAAAAGTGTTTTAAAAGTGCAATTACTTACCAGCTACCGCATTCTTCCAAAAAACTGACGTAGGTAAATAAGATGATAAACTTCCCATCACACATAAAACAGGCTTTGGACTGACAAGTTAGTGTAAGAATCGCAATTTTTTTCTTATTATTTTTAAACAGTAGGTGCTTAGATTAATACTTAGGTATCAAATAACGATAAATTATAGTAACTTGGCGTGTTTAAAAGTTAATCATCTTATTTACAATAATTGCATCGTATTTACAGTTATTTACACACTCCCTACCTACTTATCTACAAAACTGTTGCACGAGTCCGCCTTCGCGTTGCACACAAATGTAGGCAAATGTAGTTCGGCAGAATATGGAGGCCTGCCTGCGTCAACCGGAGGCGGGTCAAAGCGGCCGTGTTCACGAAATCTGTACACGGCATCCAGAATGGTATGATGACTCACTCGCACACCAAACCTCTGCTGGTATAAGTTTACTGCATGCGCAGTTATGGAGTTACACTCGGTCACTCGCGGTAGCACAACACCATTTCAAGATATTCTTGATTGGAATACCGTCGTCTGGGAGGCATTTTTAAAGGAAGCGCGAGCGATTATCCCGTCGCTAACCGCTAATTAAAACTAACTTCCGAGCGGGCGGGGAGCGACCGGGCGACTGGCGAGCGGGCCGCGGGCGGTCGGCTTGCGCGTGCGACGAACGGGGTAGTGCGGGTCAGGCAGGGTGGGGGCGCGCGGCTCTTTGACGACGCGACGTCCCGACGAGTGCCGATGCGCAGCGCTCGGCATCGTTTGATAAATGTTAAGAATGGCAACAGTGTATGAACGGCGCCGGCGTTTTGCGAAACGATTGAATTGTACCTATTCGGTGCGGTCTGGCAACAGCAAGTCTACGTGATGGTTTTATGCGAATAAATCAATTCAAATTTATACGTACAATCTTTTGTATGAAAAAAAATATGACAAATGATTAATAATTTATCTTTACTATTGTAATCTATAAACACAATACTGTCTCCCATTGCAGCCGTGGCAGATATTTTTATAGCACCTTATATATGTACATATTTATACTAAGTATGAAATTAGGTATTTTAAATTAGCTATCGGTTCGATTTTGTCTAGACTGTCGATCGTCCTATGGAGCTAGACCAGCATGTTTCCAAGCATTCTTATCTTGAATATAGTCCTCTAGATTATAATAAGCTTTTTTACAGAGTGTACTTTTAATATATGATTTAAATTTTGTTTCACTTAGTTGTAATATATCACTAGGAATTTTGTTATAGCACTTAACACAGTACCCCATAAAAGATGTATGGACTTTAGACAATCTAAAATATGGTTGAGCTATTTTGTCCTTGTTTCTAGTATTAAAGTCATGTCTATCACTTACTTTATTAAACATATGTAAGTTTTTTCTTACATACATAATATTTTCATAAATAAATTGGCAAGGCACTGTCATTATATTAATATTTTTAAATAGTTCCCTAAGAGATTCGCGGCGACGTAGATTATAAATGGCTCTGACAGCTCTTTTTTGTAAAATAAAAACGGATTCAATGTCAGCAGCCCGACCCCACAGTAAAATACCATACGACATAATGCTGTGAAAGTAGCCAAAATAGACCAAACGCGCAGTTTCTACATCTGTCAACTGTCTTATCTTTCTAACAGCATAAGCCGCGGAGCTTAGTCGCCCCGCAATAGATGTTATATGAGGTCCCCATTGTAATTTCTCGTCTAGCGTGATTCCTAGGAAAACCGTTTGACTAGTAAATTCCAGTTTCTCTCCATTAAGTATGATGTCACATTTACTATTCCTAACATTTGGTAAAATGAATCGAATACATTTGGTTTTTTTTTCATTAAGTACCAAATTGTTTACCGTAAACCAATTTTGAACCTGAAGAATAGCGTCATTTACGTCGTCTAGATTTTGTGACCGTCTGTTTATTTTAAAAATCAATGATGTGTCATCGGCAAATAACACCATTTTTGGTTGATTTTGAAACAATTGGGGTAAATCATTTATATAAACTAAGAATAGAAATGGACCCAATATTGAACCTTGAGGAACGCCCATAGTCGTTTCAGACCCCAATGAGTTCACGCCGTTAACCTGTACTTTTACCCGTCTATCCCTCAGGTATGACCTTAGTAAATTAAGAGATGTTTTACTAACCCCGTAGTGCTCCAGTTTCAGCAAAAGTGTCTCATGGTCAACGCAATCGAACGCCTTTGAGAGGTCGCAAAAGATTCCAATGGCATCTTGTGATTCCTCCCAGGCGCTAAAAATGTTCTTTATTAGGGTGACACCGGCGTCAGTTGTACAACGCCCTTTGGTGAAACCATACTGTTGTTCATGAAAGATGGAATTTTTATTAAGTGACGCAACATTTGATTGAGCATTAACTTTTCAAACACCTTGCTGAGAACTGGCAGAATCGACACAGGCCTATAATTGTTGGGGTCTTTACTATCACCGGATTTGAACAACGGTACTACTTTACTGTGTTTCATCAGATCTGGAAAGACTCCTTGGTCTACACTGGTGTTAAATATAAGAGCTAAATAGGGCGCAATCGTTTCGATAATAGATTTACAGACTTTTACAGACATTCCCCAGAGATCTTCTGTTGATTTAATTTTAAGATCTTTAAAGGCTCTTATAACAGCCTGGGGGTTTGTATGTTCAAACCTAAACTCCGAACGGCATGCCTTAACATTCTTCCTAAGTAAGGCAGCAGAGAGCGCGGGAGAGGAATTTAAAGCATCAGTAGTTTTAATGGGAATATTTCCAAAAAATGCTTCAAATTCCTGAGCTACTTCTATATCTGAATTTATGGGGCCATGTGCAGTCTCTAAATTAAATTCAGTATTACGCTGTTTTTTCCTACCTGTTTCATTATTTATTATTTGCCAAGTAGTTTTTATTTTGTCATCAGCTAATTTTATTTTATTTCTAATATAAAGGGATTTGGCTATTTTGCAGACACTTTTAAAAAGTTTTGAATATTTCGCAACATACTGATGAAAGCTTGTATTCATTACATGTTGCTTTAGACCATAAAGTTCAAATAGTTTTTCCCTGCTTTTACGAATACCTGGAGTCGCCCAATCGCTAAATATGAACTTTGTGCAAATACTTTTAGTCTTTAGTGGAAATGTATCATTAAATTGCGTGTTTATTAGTGAAAAAAACTCAGCGTAGAACTCATTTGGGTCATCTATATTATTAAAGCAATGAACACTTAGTTTACTTTCCAATGAACTATTAAATTTATCTAAGTTTTTACATGTAATTGGCCTAAACCTTATTTGAATTTTTTGTAAAGGAATGTAGGCGCAAAACGTTATTGTCTGTCCACTATGATCAGATGGTAGCTTATTTATAATTTCTTTATGTAAATAATCACAATTACAAAATATATTATCAATACAAGTGGCAGAAGAAGCTGTCACTCTGGTTGGTTCCATAAAAACATTTGACAAATTAAATGACCTAAAAAGACTCAATAATCTGATACTACTGGAGTTGTTTTCTAACAAATTAATATTAAAGTCACCACATATGATGATTGATTTACTACTAGTACTAATTTTTTTCAACACATCTTCCATTACAGAATCAAATGTTGATAAATTCTGGTAACTGGGGGGTCTGTATACACATACTATAATATGCTTATCCAGCTCAACACAGGACAATTCAACAGTATGTTCTACTGATAATCCAACGATGTCTTTTCGTTCTTTACACTTAATAGAATTTTTAATTAATATTAATGACCCACCATGTATCATATGTTTTCGGCTAAAATGGCTAATTACACAATAATTTTCATAATTAATAGACATCACTTGATTATCTTTCAGCCAATGTTCTGTTAAACAAATAATATCATATTTGGTTATTTCTAAGAACATTTCTATTTCAAGTAATTTGGAAAAGCAACCTTGAATATTTTGATTAAATAATTTTAAAGTATGTTGCTTTCCTTTATTTGTTAGGTTGCCAGAAGTTACCTTTTTATTATTCAATAATAATAAATGATTATTTGAAGGTGTAACTTCTGTTGTCTCACAACTTAGTTTAAAGTGTTATCCGGAGTGACCTCCACAACTACATTTGAAGAGTTCATAGTCCCTGTTTGTGATCCAGCAGGAAGAGAATACCCTATCTGACTGGTTGTGGCATCTAAGGATGTTGGCATTGTAGGTGGACCCTCCTTCGTACTATATGAAGATTTACAAAAATTTATCCCTGTGTTGTTAGTGCAACTAGACAACATAAGTTTGTCACTTAACCTACAGTTTGTTATATTATTATTAGCTATAACATTGTTAATATTATATGCTATCAACATAGCAATTACATGTCTATATTCTCCAGACAGAGATAAAGTTCTCTGAGTTAACTTAAAACCACTAATAAAGTTATTAGTGTCAAAATATAATAATTTGTCACTATGACAACATGTCAACATATGAATAGTACTATTCAATATATAAATGTGATTGTTTTCTACTTCTGATAAAGTATCAGAGTAAGGAAAGGCACACAGCATGAGCTTTCCTATGTTTAACTTTAATAAGGTGTTCACACCATCCACTATGTCTTTTTTAGTAATACCAGTACTATTACCTAAAAGTAGAACCATTGTACAGTAATGGTCTATGTTTGTATTTACAATTCTCTTAATTAAAGAAAACAGTACTAGATTTTGTCGTCAGATAAATAATTTACTGGCTCTACTAAAGCACCCTATTTAAGGCAGTGAGAAAGTCCAAATAGGGAAAGCCTAAGTGAGAAAACCTTTTAGGTTTCCCTGAAAGCGTAATGCCATCTAATATTCGTACTTAGCGTGATACATGACGTAATGGTTGTCATTTAGCAGCTTGGCAGTTGTTTTTGCGTCGCGTTTCATCTGTTTTTTTCTACGTCATATTCTTTGAACGTCTACTTAATTATGATTTATACAAGTAGGGTAATGGGTATTTTGACTGCTGTCGTACGGCTGTTACAAAATGTGTACTTAGGGCCCTTTTTCTGTCATGCGGATTATCGCCCGCGCGTGGATCTGGTCCGCATGCGGGTGATAGCACGCTCCTGGCCGCACGCGTGCTGCCCGCATGACAGGAAAAAACAACACAACTTTGTATAATTAGTACTTCAATAACCTACTGGAGATCGTCAGCAACGTCAAGGCGCTGCCGGTCTTTCTTGGGGAGCTGGGGTGGCATAAATGACTTACTTCCCAACTGTACGTAATATACTTACGCGCTGAGACGTGGAGTTGCGGACACCAGCCCGTTATAGCATACGATACTATACCAAGTATAATAATAATGAAATCCATTACTATTCTCTATCTTCATTAATTTTATTACTCACTGTCTTCGGTGTTCGTATCATCTTTATGCCGATGATCTTCAATTGTATTCAGATACGCGGGTGGAAGGTTTATCGGACGCTATAGAGGATGTGAACCGAGACTTGGACGCTATCAAAGACTGGTCTGATAGATTTGGGGTGTCCGTAAACCCCTCAAAATGTCAGGCCATTATAATTGGAAGCTCGCGTATGATGGCTAGAGTGGCGGTTTGCTCTCTTCCTCCGATTATGTTCAATGGTACTGTCATTCCCATTAGCCCTAGCGTGAAAGATCTCGGTTTGCATCTTGACTCGACACTTGGTTGGCAAAGTCAGGTTTCTAGTGTCAGTCAAAGAGCCAACGGAACTTTGCGATCCTTGTATCGTCTGAGGAACTTTTTGCCTGCTAAGACGAAGACTATGCTTGTGCAGACTTTAATTTTTCCTATTATTGACTATGGTGACGTGTGCTACTTTGACTTAAACGCAGTCTTGCTTGATAAGCTTGATAGGGTCCTTAATAACTGTATCAGGTTTATCTATAACTTGAGGAAATATGACCATGTATCAAACTACAGGTCTGAGTTGAAATGGTTGCCCATTCGCCAGAGAAGAAGTTTGCGTGCACTGACAACGCTTTTCTCCCTACTCAACTCTCTCTCCCCCCCTTCTTATCTAATGTCCCACTTTCAATATCTATGTTCTTCACACGCTAGAAATCTGCGATCTTCTAACAACCTTCTCTTACTTTGCCCTTCTCATACTTCTGATTTTGTTCATTCTTCCTTTCATATCCAGGTCATTCTTCTCTGGAATGCGCTTCCTCTCGATATCAGAACGGCCACCAGCCAGTATGCATTTAAGCGGAAATTGCGAACTTATTTTCAGCACAAATAAGCAGAGTCATCTCATAATACTTTGTTCCTTTATTTATATTTATATATATAATATATATATATATTATATGTTTATATATATTTTATATAGGTATGTTATATACCAAACATTAAATTATGTATGTATAGTTTATATATTCGTAAGTTTATATCTTTTTAACTTTTTTAATATATTTTTTTTTTCATATGCACCTGCCATGTTATCTCTTCACCACCCTTGGTTGACTGGTAGAGAATGCCTAAGGCATTAAGTCCGCCTTTGTACCTTTGTGCATGAAGTATAAATAAATAAATAAATAAATAAATAAATAATATTCTCCCAAACGAATTTCAAATCTCAATGGAGACTAGCTAGGTATCCAGAATATTTTTAATTGCACAAGTGTGTGCGCAAACACAGGTACACTCCCGCTTCCCTCACTCTCATAGCCTAATCGGACGGCAATCCGACACGATCGGGGAGAGATCAGGCGCAGGACCAACGACACTACATATGTGTTTTCCGAGATATGGAGGTCACACCTCCATCAAAACTACAGGCTATTACCGAAAAAGTCCTTTCGATCGAATAATGCACACACTTTGACTGACCTTGGAATGAAACCAAGAGACGGGGGAAGGGGAGAAAAGAGGAGGGGTTCGTTCAGTAGCCGTGCTTGCAACCAGAAGATCAACATAGTAGTCAAAGAAGAAGTAACCAACCTACTGCATGCACAACTTTATTTACTTAGATTATTGATAGGTCTCTGCGTGCACAAACTAGATATCGCACTACCTAAAACCAATAGCTCCGTGAATGAGGCAACTTAATATTGTAGTGTGTGTAAAACAAATTACAAGGAGGCTAGTGTGCGTAAAAAATTGTGGGTGAAAAATACCTAACACATTGGTCGCTAGGTATTTGCTGCCTCATTTGACAAGTACGTCGGCGGTATCTAATCGTAAAGTGCGGAGACCTATCAATAATCTAAGTTTATTTATTGAAATTTATGCACAAAATGTAAAAAAACACTGTAATGATATTCACTGTATTAATTGCATTAATGCCTTGCCTGGTCTTGCCTTGCTTTTAAACCTTTAGTTCCTTGTCCACCCCTTTATTTCCCTAAATAATTCCCTATAACTCACGCGCATAAAGCAGATACCCACAGTTTCAATTTATCTACAGTTAAAAAGGATTCACAAAGCACTAGCACCCAGAACAGCTCTAATTTGTAATGCTAATCCCAAACATTTGCCACGCTAAGCACGCTGTAAATCTGCACTGTTATCTTACACAAAACTGATGAGATACGGTGAAACAATTTGAAACATTTCCTAACTGTTCTATGAAAGGGAGAAGTTTGCTCTGAAAGGGCTATTAGCGTGAAATAGACAATTTAGGTAAATGTGTTTTGTTGAATCAAATATTCAAATAATGTGAACCTAAGTTTCATGATTCTTTTTTATTTTTAACCGACTTCAAAAAGGAGGAGGTTATCAATTCGAATGTATATATATATATTTATACATATGTTCGGGCATAACTCTCTCATAGACGGATTTGCAAAATTTTGTTTTCTTCGAAAGGGGCTAATTCCGATATGGTCCCATATAAATTTTACCAAAATTGATCTAGCCCTTTTTGAGAAAATAAACAAAATCACAAAAAAAATACTTAGATGACGATTTAGTTTCTTCAATCTTTGGAGGACTTACAATCTCTTTTACGTGGGCTGTTCCAAAAATAGTTAGTGAAATGAAAAATAGTTAGAATATAAAAAAAGTTTATTTACAACTTTTCAAAATATTTCCCTCCAATCCCAATGCACTTATGTATACGGGTGAACCAGCTTTCAAAACATTTAAAAAACGAGTCTTGCGGGAGGTCGAAAAATAACCGTCGAAATTCTTCGACGGCCTCGTCTGCAGTGCTTAATTTTCGCCCACGAAGCATTTTTTTTACCGTGGGAAATAAAAAAAATATCGCATGGAGCTAAATCTGGGCTGTACGGAGGATGAGGTAACATTTGTACCGAAGTTGTCAAATAGTCCATGGTTCTAGCAGCTGTGTGAGCGGGCGCGTTATCTTGGTGAAAAAGAACGCCACGGACCGGGCTCTTTGGGCGCTCGCTATCCAACTCCCCGAAAGCTTAAGGCAGACAAACTTCGGTATACCATTCACTAGTAACTGTTCTACGGTCTTCTAGCGGAATTACTGCTACTGGTCCACTGCGTCGAAAAAAAACCGATAGTAAGTAAACCTATTTTTTAATGTTTGTTTTGTGAACCACTCTATTGTTTTGGGGTCAACCTGTAAAATAGTGTGTGCGTGTTAAATAAATAAATCATTTTTTTTTGACACTCCGACCGCGAACAACTTTTGTGGGCAAATCGTCCTCTTCAAACACCCATTGGGTGGATTGCTGCTTCGTGAGAGGATCGTAGCTATATATCCATGATTCGTCAGTTGTAAGAATGTAGGATACGTATTGCGAAGTTCCTCCTACAAACTTTTCTAACATAAATTTGCACCAATCAACACGACGGCATTTTCTGCTCATCGGTGAGAGAATGAGGTATCCATCGCGAAGCCAGCTTCCTAACTTTAAGGTGGTCATGCAGGATGGTAGAAACTGCCTGTGATCCAATGTTCAGTTCAGCCTGTATCTCTCGATGTGTAATATGTCTATTCTCTCGCAATAGCCACTCTACCCTGATGTCGTTTTCATGAGTTACTGCAGTTGATGGTCGGCCGGGTCTGGGGTCATCGTTTAAGTTCTCTCGACCACGCTTAAATTCACGAAACCAATAAGTAATTGTTGCTAACGCAGGAGCCGACTACCCAAAAGCCGCTTGTAAATTTTCTTGAGATTCCTTGAAGGTTAACCCTCGTTTATAATCATAGAAAATCAAAGCATGAAAAGCTTCCCGCGAGACGTCCATTGTTGCAAACAAAAGAAGAGTGACAGATAATCTTAACACATTTTTTTTTAAACTACATAGGTTGCCAGTGATTTTCACAAAGGAGGTTTGTGTTGAAATAAGCCGTCAATTCAAAATAGTTTCATGAAAGAAGAGGTTGTATTTATTCTGCGGCTATCAATTTTCGGAACAACCTAGTAAGTGTGTCGCCGTTTCTTAATGAATTTGGATGATAAGGCAATACTAAAAAACGAAAACTATTTTTTTTTTCCAAAAAAAAGAAAACCGCCTTCAAAAACTATAAGGTGATAAATAACTTTAGCACATAACACACTTTAGTTTCTAGTTTATTCTTTCTTTCTATTTTATTTATCACTTTTTAGTTTTTGAAGGTGGTTTTTTTTTATCAAGGTTTGGTTATTTAAACGTCTTACAAATTAGGAGACCCTTTTTCTTCTTAGTATGACAAAATTGGTATATTCCAAACATAGATATTCGATTCCAAACCAAATTTAGATAGCGCAGCGTATTTAAATAGGTTGGGTACCTAATTATTATATTACGTATACTTAACTCTATCAATTTCCATATACTCAGTCCATAAAAAATTATTCAAATAAAAGCTGTTTCACTATCAAACAAGAAAGTATAATGTGTTTTTCCCATTGCCAAGAGCAAAGGCCTTCCTTTCTCTTTTCCAATCCACTCTATCCTGACCTAGTGAGGATCAATCCTGCCTGTAAGAGTCAAGTTCATCCCGACATCTTCGCCTGGGTGTACCACATTATCGCTAAACGTTTTCCGGGACCCGCATTATTACTCAAGTACATAGAAACCGCTGCTGCCCGAATTCTGCATGTTCCCTTAGTAGCCGTCTACAGCACCCTCGGGATGAAATGGGTGGCTGCTATTCTATCCCGGACAAAGTCAAAGTCAAAGCATTTATTACAATTAAACCATTTACAGGCACTTTTGAATTGTTAAGGTGTCGGTCAGTTAGTCAGAAAGATGAAGCTAGTTGCTCGTTCCAAAACGTAGGGTAGGTCGCTATGGAGAAGAACAAGCAAGAAACTCCACGGACACTCTTTTTAAAATCAAGTTTTTACAAACTACTGCTTACATTATTCTTGTTGCTTCTATATGTGAAAACAATGAAGGTAATCTAGCAGTACAAAATTTAAAAATAATCAAGATAAAAGTCATGGCAGTTAAGAGTTGACCAATCTCTACTGACAGTTCCCGTTCACGAACATGACGCGTGACAGCCCACGGGACAACACATTTTAACTTTTCTCAATACTAAATCTCCATTTCAGGAGGTTGTAAACTTGAGCAACACCTCACCGCACGTTCTTAAAAATGTTATAAACGAGAGTACGGGGATGTAAAGCTTTGAGGACGTGTTTAATACCCTGTGACTACGTGAGGGTTGAAATGGAATGAGGCGTTTAGACAGTAACGCTTCGAAGATGAATAAGGTAATATTTGATGATGAGCAGTCGAATATGGCTGTGTGGACCTAAAAAAGTACCAAAAACTATAGAGAACCAAAAGCAAAAAAAATCTCATGAAAATGATTATACTTTATCAAAAAACTTTTTTAGAAAAATAACTTTAATTTGGCATGTGGTTTTGTTTCTGTTTCTTGCTTTGTATTGCGAGCGACCTCCGAAATGAACGTTATTTTTTACATTTTTGTTTTTGATGGCGGTTGTCTTTATTGAAAAAAAAGTTTTGCTGTCATTTTTAGTGCCTACTTCTTATCATCCAAATTAATTAGGAAACGATAACACCAAACAAATTAAGTCATCCTTTAATTTTCCATTTTTGTCTGAAATCGACAATCCGGCTTGAACAAGCGTGCTGATTAATGCTCGTGCCTTATCTGCATGCCCTGCAGTGGGACAGTTATAAAAATAATTAATTATATTTAATATAATATTTTATTATATACCTACTGTACTTGACATTTTACACATTTTACACTGTACTTGTTGTGTGGTAAAACTAAAAAAAAAATATGTTTCAAATTGAGAACCTCCTTCTTTTTTGAAGTCGGTTAAAAATCGCGATTTTGATTGCGACCGAACGTAAAGGGGCTTACATCATTGCCATCCTTATTTTAGTCTGGAGTACAGTAATCATTTCTGGTTAACTCTAAGTTTTATGGCCAGTATTTTCGTCAAAATTTAGATTCACGAACGATAAGATATTTAAACTTAAGTATTGGAATCACGAGTACCGTAAAAACTTTTCAGGACGAACCCTGAGAAGTTTTTCAATAACATTGAACTTTTGGTCCATAAACAGGCAATTTGGACACTAACAGCCTCAGGCTTTACGCGGTTTGAATACTTATCAGTGTCATCCCTAAGTACGCATATGATATTCGGTTTTCAAAAGTGTTGAAAGTGTGTCGAAAGTGTTGAAACTCATGATCTATTTCGTAGCGGTTTGTATGTTTAATCTGAGAGGTGTTATGTACATAGAAATGGGGTTTGTTAAGAGATTATTATCACAAAATATAGAAGTAACAAAAATAATGTAAGCAGGATTTTGTAAAAAATTGATAAGGAAAAGTATCCGTGGAGTTTTTTGATCCTTCTTCTCCATAGAGACCTACCTACATTTTGTAACCGGCAATTAGTTTTAACTTTTCTGACTAACTGACCGACTCAATGACGATTCAAAATTGGTTCAAATGGTTTAATTGAAATAAATGCTTTGGCTTTGAAATTGACTTTATTATCTCTCTCCCTCACCTTTTAGTGTCTTTTAAAATTAACGTAGCTGCATTTACTGACTATACCACAATCAAACTTGTTATAATCATAAACCTGTTTTTGCGAATAAGTTCTTAATTTTATTAGCACTCATAGGACTTATGGAAAGAATAAATAAATCTGTAAAATATTATTTTAAAAGAACCTCTGATGACAAACGGTAAGTAGTTTAGTAGACTTGTTCTGAACAGAAGAGAGATTTGCAATTCTTTGTCTGTTGAAACTGAAACCAACTCCTGTGCTTTTCGAATTTAAAAAAGCCTGCAATTTGGACAGTTTCTCATACAGCAACATTGTTATACCAACCACATAACATTGTTAAATCAACGTCTACAAGTTACCGAAACCTATTTCTCTCAATTAACTGCCCCATTTTAGAGATCCTGCGGAAAAATAAAAGAGCCAATTTACTTCTTTACATCTTCCTGGAACTTTCTTTGAAGACAGAAAAGTATAATCCGTTTCTCTTTCATACTGTGCGAGAAAAATGTTGAACACGGAGTGTGAAAGAAATGGAATGCCAGTGTGGTATCTAGTGACAGAAAGATGAACTTGGCGTGATTATTTTCATATTTGGTAAGTATTTAACTATAACTTTTGGAAGACTAATTATTCATTTATTTATTTATTTATACCTACTTCATGCACAAAGGTACAGTCAGCAACGAAAGTCGATTAACACATCAGATTTTTAAATTATAATTCTTGAGCAGAAGGAAATACGGACGGGATAGAAAATCAAGATAAAATGAACTCTTGACTATGAAATACTGTAAAGTATTACTAACATTGTATTGGTTTTTATATCTTTTTAGAGGATATGAAAATGTAATAGTGTTAATCTACTTTTGTTGCTGACCGTACAAAGGCGGACTTAAGGCTTTAAGCTTTCTCTACCAGGCAAATAATTAATGTGGTGGTGAAGTGATAACATGGCAAAAAATAAATAATTAAAAAGATATTATACTTATAAAAATATAAACTACGCAAACGGGTGCGTCAAAGGGGTACATATTGGCTCACCTAAAGTTCTTTACCCGAAATTGTACTTCCTAAGGATTTGTAATCCGAATGATCACTCTTCCTAAATTTTTATCCTAAAGTTTTTATTCATACTATTACTAGACAAGACTACGTGGAGTCGGTTTCGCAGCAATTCGTTTCTGTCATTAACTTTTGTAGCACAACTTATTCACTTTTTAAGACAATATTTTAGTTATTGTCTATTTATATATATTTTCGCTGAAATAAATTCCATGGAAAACGTAGTCTTGTCTGCCCTACGTCTAGAGTGTAATTTAAATCCGCGTAGGCGCGGAGGGGCGAGGCGTCCCGCGAGCTGAGGAGCAGGTGGTTTTAACGCCCGCCGCAGCGGCTGCGGCTGGCCGGCGAAGCCGGCCAGTAAACCGAAGCTGCGGTGGTGAGCGTGAATACCATCTGCGACGATAAGCTCGCGTGGGACCGCCGGAACCCCGCAACGCCGGAGCCGTGATAGAAATCATGCCTGCTGCATGTTGCATGCTTGCTTACATGCTGCATGCTTGCTTGCATGCTGCATGATTGCTTGCACGCTGCATGCTTGCTTGCATGATGCATGGTTGCTTGCGCGCTGCATGCTTCCTTGTATGATGCATGCTTGCTTGTATGCTGCATGCTTGCTTGCTAGCTGCATGCTTGCTTGCACGCACGCGCAGTAGGTTTGGCTAGAACTGAGACCCCCATTCTTGGTAATAATTTTTATATTAAATAAACAATATATGGATAAAGAATATTTGATTTGTTATTCTATGATATGATTAACATTAAACTTTATGTGAAACAAAAATCAATTAAAACTATAAATATCATCTTCTACCCACATATATTTTTTATTACATTTGGTAAATGTTTCTTTCTGATTAGGAGTGAAAATATTATGGTAATTATGTTTAGGGATAGAAGCGTTATGATAAAAAACATTAGGAGTTTAAATATATTTACATTAATGATATTATTAATTACAATTTTTCGGAAACATGAGTGTTATGAACATCGCCGGTAGCACTACAAATAGTATGAATGAAAACTTTAGGATTAAAAATTTTAGGAAGAGTGATCATTCGGATTACAAATCCTTAGGAAGTAAAATTTCGGGTAAAGAACTTTAGGTGAGCCAATATGGACCCTACGCAAACATAATTAATCTGGTATATACCTATAATATCCCTAAATGTGCCGAACAAGTCTGTGTGTGTGTGTGATGTGTCGTGTGTGTGCCTGTGATGTGGACTATGATTGATATGATTTGATTGTGTGCGATTTTACGTTCGTGTTAAGTCCAGGGTTACCCTACTCGTTTTGAGCTCTAGCTCTAACAAATGAGTTGATCAAGCAATAAAGTCAGTTATCAAACTACATACATAGTATCGTTTCGTCGCATCATCCTATAACAGACACAATTCTACCACGATCGATAAGTCTTGTTTTCTACTCTGTAACCGACTGACCGATCGAAATTTAAATTATGTTGTGGGTTAGCACTCCATTTATTACTTCATGGTTTTGAAGTTGGAGCTTTCACGTGCTATAGGATGTGCATTACTGGCTAAAAGCACCTCTATTGTTTCAGCCCACGTTGTCTCTTCCTGTTTATTGTGAAGTATTGACAGCTACTTTTAAATCTTAGCGGTTTGAAGAAAATACTTGTTTAAAGTTCTTAAGTTTGATGTTAAGGGTTCATTATTGGATTCTGTTGATTGTATCAGGTATCTGGGTCTGTGGTTGGATCGATCTTTGCGATGGGGAAAACACATTAATGAATGTTGTGAGAAAGCGTTAAAATTTTTGAGTTTTTTAAAGGTATTAGCAGGCTCTAAGTGGGGTACTCATCCTAAACATATTCGTAGAATATATTTTGCTCTGGTCAGAAGCCGATTGGACTACGGGTGTTATTTGTACGACAACGCGGCTACGTGCCATACTTCTAAAATAGACAAACTTCAAAATCAGGCACTTAGAGTTACTGGTGGGTTTATTAAGTCGACTCCTATTCATGCTATGGAGAGTGAGTTAGGTATCCCTCCTCTCTATATAAGAAGACTGTATGTTTCATTTAAATTCTGTTCGAAAACTAAGTCTTGGGCTGATAACATAAATACAAAGCTTTTAAGAGAACTTTATGGATTATGCAATAATAGATATTGGTTATATAAAAAGAAACCTCTATTAGCAACATGCTTTAATGAAAGCCAACATGATATGTTAGCCTTTTCTTACCCGCTTGAAATGTTCAAGTTAGACACCTGGGTATCGAATATAAATATAACAAATGTGATACGTTGTAACTTGGACGCCATCAAAGGGGCTAAATCACAATGCTTGAGCCACTCCTTAAAAGTTGAGGTCTTGCAGGAGTTACATACTAAATATAACGGGTATCATACTATTTACACCGATGGGTCTAAATCGTCTGCTGGTGTTGGTGCTGCATACTATGATTCGTTCACGAAAAGCCATTGCACTTACAAATTAAATAAACATTTCTCAATTATGTCGGCGGAACTGTTTGCAGTGTCACAGGCTCTGTCTTATGCTGCCAACTTAGAGAAAAATAATATTTTAATTTTAACGGACAGTAAAAGTGCCTTATTTCACATTGCTCGATGTGCCTCTGGAACCAGAGGTGTTTCAATAGCATACAAAATATTAGAGCAAATTAAATTGGCAAATGAAAAGAATTTAACCTTGACACTGCAATGGGTCCCATCACACATTGGCCTGACGGGAAATGAAGAGTCTGATAGCTTAGCTAAAAAAGCTATATCTGAAGGAGTTGAAATTGATATTTTACCTACCCATTCATAAATACTTACCATATATAAAACAACATGTTTTAAAAAATTTAAAGAATACTTCTATGAAAGATCAAAATCTAAGGGAATATGGTCCAAAAGTATTCAATGCGAACCTCTTCATATCCCGTGGTTTACAAGTGCTCATTTAAGTAGACATCAAATCGTGACCGCATGTCGGCTGCGCTCCGGACACATTCCTAATAAAAGTTTTGCCTTCTTAATGAAGAAAGTGAATTCACCTAATTGTGAGATGTGTGGGAAAACTGACGATGTGCAACACCTATTAATGGAATGTGTCCGTAATGCAAATAAAAGAGAGCAAATGGTTAGACAATTTAATTTAAATTATATGGATGTTGGTGCCTTTCATAGCATTCTAGCTGAACCGAATTCAGATGCAGCTAAAATGCTATACTCATTTGAATTTTAGAAGTATTTAATGTTAGAAGTAAATTATTACATTAGGAAGCTTTAGGATAAGGTACGATGGGATTGTCATCGTCATTTTATGTACAAAAATCCCTTGTAAATCAAAAAAGAATCTAAAAAAAAAAAAAAAAAAAAGTTCTTAAGTTATAGTTTATTTGATCAGGCAGGGGGTACAGCCTTATGGCAAACTAGTTTCTGCCTGCGACTATGAAGTCGCAGTCGAATATCTGCACTTCAAAATTAAATCTCTTAAATTATACCACGGGATAAAAGTTGTCTCGTGTGTATCAATATCTATTTGTGTGTAATTTCAGCTAATTCCGCTCAGCCGTTTAAGCATGAAAGAGTTCATACATCCCTTTATTCAACCTCAGAAACTTTCGCATGTACAATATAAATTATATAAAAAGTTGTAGTCTACTTCTTATATAATTTAACAACTAATAACAATTTATTATAATTCATATTCATTTATTTGCGCTTTACAAGTAATAATTAGTAATTATAATAGTAGTCATTATGAAGTCATTCGCCAGAGAACTAAGAGCGAGACTCTGCGTTGCGACATCGCATCGTAAAAATCGACTACGCCGCACAACGCATCGTGGAAATTTCCGATGCACTGATGCAACGTACAAACTGCAATGCAACGACGCGCTACCTCTTAGTGTCCACATTGAACGCACTGACGGTTAGCGTCTTATCGTACGATGTCGTATGCGATGAAGTTTTTGCGATCCGTCATCGCATTGTATTGCTGTGCGATGTCGTTTTTGCGATACGATGCCGCAACGCAGTGTTATGGTCTCGCCCTAACACACACCTCACCGACATTGCGCGTCGAATCAGTACGCTGAAGTGGAAGTGCGCCGGCTCCGTCTGCAGTCCGGCAGACGGTAGATGGAACAGACACGCTTAGAGTGGAGACCACGTTTGGGCAAGCGTAGTGTGGGACACCCTGCGGCACGACGGACCGACGATTTGAAGAAGATGTCTAAGACCGAGTTGGATTGTTATTTCAGGCAGCGAGGCCTACGTTCAGCAGTGGACGGTAATAGACTGACGGTGATGAGGGATAAACTTTGCAATCGGAGAAATGTGTTTGCAATAAACTGAACTTATCCCAAAGTTCGATGTATCTGCATTACAAGTATTGGCAAAGTTTAATGTTACCGGCAATTCAGAAACGCATAAGTTTATATTTAGTTAGTAGAAAGTTTTACTGTTGCCACTAAAGCACTCTATTAAATTAACTATCAAAGTTTGAATGGAGCTCTGAACATTTTGTTAAGTAGGTACCTATTTCCCGTACTTAATATGTTTATTGCTTTTCCATAAGAGTATGGTAGGTGTTTAGTTAGGATCATTAGGACTTAAGATCTTACTTAGGATTTAGAAGTTTGAAACATTTCTTCGCTTTATTTTAATTTAATTGAACTACCCTCGGTAGCCACACACACATGCAATAAATAAATAATAAATAAAAATGTTTTAATTAGCATTGCCATTCAACGTGGTAATGCTGCTAGCCTTTTGGGCACTTGTCCCATTGAGAGCGATGTGGACGAGTTTTTTGACGCCCTGTGAGCATTGTACATATTATATGTTTATATTTATTTTTAAGCTTATACAAAGCTTAATATATAATTAATTATATTAAAGCTTAAGAGCGTGTATTCGATTCGTGACGAAAACTTCATGTTTTTGCGTTTTGCCCAGAGCAATATCGTAATTATGTGAGCAGATTATTTAAGGACAATTTACAGTTTTAGAAAGATTAAGTCTTGATTTAGACAGCTACAGAGTAAAAGTATAATTTTTAATTATGGTTTTTTAAAGCGAAGACAATTCTTTCATATCGTTTTACGAAAATAGACGTCAGAGTTAACTTTCAGGACGAATACAACCATTACAATATGCCAAAATATTTCGTTTTATGCGTTTTTCCAACAGTATAGCTGTCATAAAGACAGCTACAGAGCCAAAATTACGAAAATATTACTATTATGTATGAAAAAAACAATGTTGAAAAAGTAGAAAATCGGTTCACTTTGACAATTTTTTTTCACCAGTGTTTGAATAAAATCATAACTGATATATTTATTTTATGAAAGTAAATGTTATGCTTAATATACAGAATATTTTTCAGTCCGTTATACAAGCTCATTTATTTTAGACAATTATTTTAAAAAGCACTGTAAAACATCGCGCGCTGTGGTTTGCCGATCAATTTCAATGAATCGTGCTTATTTCGTGCATTTTTTTTTTTCAGATGCACACAAACAGACCATTGTATTGTACTAGTGTGTGTAAATGCTGCTACGCCGTTCTAGCAATCGTTTAGATTTTGAGTTGCGCTAAATCGAATACGCGCCCTTAATATTAATTAATATATTTAATTATTGTTCACAAAATGAATAAATGTATTGTACTTTAATTCAGATCATATTAAATCCATAGAGTATAAGTACAAAGAAATCGTAAAAACTAGGGTTAGTAAACAAATACCTTATTTAATAACGTGGATATTAACCCAATGCTGAACACAGTATCCAGCCTGTGCTGTTGGTGCTGCCGTGCAGCCTTAACAACGCCCAGCGCATTGTTATACTGGATGCGCAGTGCGCTGATCTTTGCGAATAGCGAGCCCACAGGCAGAATGAGAATTCCATTCATTTTGTAAGAAACCATAAATACCTGATCAGAAGGCGAAGTCAAGGTGGTATTAGATGCACTATTTCCTCATTCTCATAGTCCTATGAGGTGGTAATCCGGTAAGACTAAGATCCGGTGGATATTTTTATGAGCTGTCAAAACGCGATTTCTGCATAGAGTTCGTATCGCAATAGCAAACTGTGACGTCACTTATTTGCTACTTCTACTCAATTGACTAATGGCCAAATACTCAAAAGCTCAAGTCACTTTGACAAAGTGATAGAGACAGCGCAATACTTAACGGGATCTTAACATTGAGTAGCGTTTGAGTATTTGGCCGTTAGTCAATTGAGTAGAAGTAGTATATAATATAAGTGACGTCACTGTTTTCTATTGTTATATGAATAATTCAGATAAGGTATTTTTCTATAGGTCTTTGTTACCTGAAAATACGAGTAAATGGTTTTATTATTATTATAACTCTTTAAGATTTCAATTTATAAACTAAAACTCTAAATTAACATTTATTCTATCTGGTTTTTAAAGCTTAATTAAAGTGTTTTTGGTGAAGTTGTGTCCTGAAAATATTGGGTTAATGATGACTATGTATCCTATAGGTACATTTTTCAATGCCAATATTTTCAGCAACAAAAATGTAGGCTTACTTTTCGCCATTGACCTCGGAACTTGGTAACAACGTAACAAAAGTTATGCTTGTTGCGCGCGCAAAGTTTCTAATGCTATTAGTACGACGAATGATGATAATATGATCCCCACACGATATGAGATGTAACTCAAGACTGAGGGTAAGGTTGTTTAATTATGTAAATACCAACTTGATATATTCTGAACATGAAATAATAATAATACCATGAACCTTCAAGAAAACCAGAGTTTATGTCGCATCTTTTATAACAATGATGGTGTGAGCGATATGTGAATATTGAGTACAACAAGAAAGAGTTTTATAATGAATACTACTGTGATTTTAAACAAAACGTCCCCAGTAGGTACGTGGTTTCCGGTATAGAATTAAGTGGTTATCGTAATCTCTCCGAACAATGCCCAATAGTTATTTTACGATTAAAGTAAGTCACTAACAACACCATTTTTTTAAATAATATAATATTAAGAAATGATCCTTTGATTACCTTCATGTCTTTAATTATTATTTTAATCGGATAGTATAAACTTTATTAAACAAACAATAAATCTAAATAATAATATTATGTACAATTCCAAGAAAAAAGCAGGGGAGTTCAAAGGGCATCAAAAACTCGTCCTCATCGCTGTCAACGGGACACGTGCCCAACAGGCTGGCAGCATTGCCACGTTGTATGGCAATGCTGATTCTTTGACCCAAGAATAGACCAGCCTTCGGGTCACGTGAAGAGTCGACCAGCCGCTTGGCGATGTCACGAAAAACAACATGGGCACTCGGACCCCATGGCCCTAGAGTTCACCCCAAACGGCTCAAATATTCAAGAAGGTCATTATATTTGCGCCGTTAGAGGTTTTCGGCACCTGCAGCAGCCACCCCAGCACAACATGTTGTGCTAGGAAGATGAGATGGCGCAAGGGTGTCGGCACATGTTGCGTCCCACACCAAAGGCCTACCCAACTTCCAAGGCATTATGGTCATCCCATCTGGTCTCTTCGCATCGTCGCGTGCCAAGCCATTGGGTTCTAAAATAGCAGGCACCCCGGCGGTGGCAAGAGCACGACGGAGGATGTCATGAATATTTATTTTGATTATTTTTTCGTTAGACGGTACGATTTTGGCTTGAACAATAGATTTTTGTTATTCATTTATGCTTGGTCCCAGTCGCCGGAAGAAAAATATTAAAATTAAATGAATCCTGCAACTGGGACCGCAGTCCACTGGGACTGCGGTCCCAGTTGCTTCCGGCGACTGCGCCGGAAGCCTCTCCAGCACTTGAAATATATAAATTCTTAACTGGTGACCTCACTTATAGGTAAAAAAAAAAACTTATTTAGGCACCAGTCTTCCACAAATTAAGTGCAAATGTATGTAGATTAATTTAACTTTATTTTTGTGTGTGTGTGTGTGGTGTACTTTATGTGTGGTAAGAAAATAAAATCTATTCTATTCTATTGCCAGTAAAATAGGGCTTATGTGGCCCGCCTTAAAAATCTTTAATTTTAACTCAAATTAGCCTGAACAAAACTGGATTATAATGCAAACTTTGTACGTATTTTTATCGAAAAAATCGGGTTCAAGTTTAAAAGGACATGTTTCATTCTGGGCCCAGTCTATGTACACCACTTCAAAAAAAAGAGAAAAATCCGTAGAATCCGGGAAAAATACAGATAATTCATTTAAATGTATACTATTGTGGTAGTAAATTGATAATTTAATAATATTTTTTACGGATTTTCAACATGGCGTCACTCATTTTAAGCTACTCTATAAACCATAGATCGACCATTGATAATAGAAAGAGAACTGTCAGCTGACAGTGTCACTTCAGTCACTTTCGTCTCGGTTTGTTTCTAGTTTCTAGAGTACTTTATAACAAAACCTCCCTTTCGTTTTTTGAATTTAACACCGTTTCTTTCCCATCTGTTTACCTGGGTAGCCACAAATCGACGCAGAAAATCAGAATTATAAATGTCAAACGTGATTAATCAATCAAAATGACAGCTTACCGCCATGACTGTGTTTGTTGTGTGTTGCAATTTCAAGTGCAATTTCTTGTATTTTACCTGCTCACAAAGCTATTTTAAAGTAATTGGACAACTGAGAACTATTTAAAATGTGTTTCCTTATTTTTAAATATGGTGTACAAGGACTGGGCCCAGGCTTCATACATTTTGAAACAACTCCTTTCCCTTGAGAACTGTGTTCCACTAATTCATCTCTTCATATTTCAGTATGGTAATAAGAAAACCCAGTGATTTCTACATTTCAAGACCTTTAAAGAATATGTAAAATATTGCAAAGGAAGATAAAATATGAATCTTTTGAATTGCCATCAAGGGAATTTATCGCAAAGAATTAGAGTATCCACACTTCCGACCTAGTAAAAATACTTCATTCATGTAATAAGCCCGTGGCTTAGCTACGAGGTAAACTAAAGTCTATTCAAGACACTTGCAAGTGCGAACTCCTATCACAAGGACTTAGAAAATTTTCTTCTTTATTTTATACCATTTGTAGAAAAAAAATCAGACATGTTTAATATTACTCTAATCAAAAGTAAGTTATATTACTAACAAACAACAAATTTAAAATACAAACATTGTGAATGTACCCAGACAAAGTCAGAATTTAAATGTTTTTCCACTAAATTACTCCTGAAAACATTGTAGGACTACACGGTACTCGAATTAATTGGTTCCAATGTTTGTTTGTTGGTGAACCAACTGCGTAGTTACGCTCTTGAATCTATGTACAAGAAAGTTGGAAAGTCAATTCATTATTTTACGCATTTTATTGAGAATAAGTTTAAACGATAGGTTTTTTGTAGACGATGGAGGGTAACTCAAGTACAAATCATTCGAGAAGAGAGAAGGGAAGTCAATTTTATTGGCTACTCAAATCTTGTCCTACCAGTATGTCCTACTCTACTGGTAGCTATATGGACAGCACTGTTGTTTCATCATCATTATAGTCTACAGCTACAATACTGGTTGAAGTAGCCTCTATACGTGTCCATCTTTATGCTCCTACCAGCTTCTGTTTATGTATTCCTTACTCTAAAAGTGCAGGTGGTGCTTAGCGGTGGTAATCAAATCAGGGGGACTATTCTAATAACTTTTAGGAACGTTCGTATTCTAATCTTAGTCTTATTTTTTTGATTTTGTCATTGATTTTTGCTGAATTGATGATGTTTTCGACTAGATTTTGAACATATGAGAACTGGCATTTGTCTGCAATGTTTGCTAAAAAAATCGTGAATAAACAAGCAGATTTCCAACAACATGTGAGCACATTGCTAAGGAGCTTACAGCTACATTGAATCCGCTGCAAGGACTCCTACACTACCACAACACAACATTTAAGTAAACGTCTTTGTCTTAGATCTTGGAATTGAGTGCAGCGAAACTTAAACAAGTACTCAAGAAGGAGACCACATGAAGGCTGAGTGCTCATCACCTGTTTATTTCCTTATGCGTCAGCGTAGTTGATAAGTAACTGAAATGTACCACCAATAGAGTCCAAAATCGTTATTTGTAATTGAGTTGCAAGATTTCCGCGCGTCATTTATTATTTGTTATGCACGCTATTAGGTATGACGATGCTAGGTCTAACAATGACTCAAGATCGCAACAAGTGGCGATCAACTATCAGGAGGGCCGGTCCCAAATAGGTAATGCGCCATTTACAACATTAATTTTGTTGCGTTACAGTTAATTATCAAAAAAATAAAAACTGCTCAAGCTTATTGCAGTCCTGTCTGCACTGCCCGTAAGCCGGGTGGAACGAAAACCTTGCTTGAAAGTTTTCCCAGCTAACATGCTGTAGTACCAGTGTACCTGTCTTGTCCCGTGTGTTGGTTACATGTATTAATATTTTGCCATAAAAGATTGAAAAGAAAATTTGACAAAATATTGAAAAATATTTGGCAGAGCTTTGGTTCTCGTAAAAGTCTTTCTCGTCGCTTCTTGAAGGTGACCATACCACCACCACCACCACCACCACCACCATACCATTATTTACAATATTTATTAAGAAAAAAAATTAAAAAATACGTAGACTAACCTCTTCCTTTTTGAAGTCAGTAAAACTAGGCTTCCCCCCAAACCCCCCAAACCTACCCCCTCAAAGTGAAACATCAAACAGGTGCTAACTAGATATAACATTTTCGCGAGTCGACGTTTATACCTACTTGTTATCAAAGAGGGCTCGTTAAAAACTTTTGCGTTCACACGTCGCGAGTTACATCGTTATCTCGTACTCGTACTAGAAACTAAACTGTCGTAAAAAATATTTGCACTCTATGCATTCCTGGTACAATGTAGTTAAAATGTTGGGGTTTTTATTTACTTTGAAACAAAATTACCACATGTGTAGTGTCAGAGGTCAGTGGGAACATAATAAAGTTTGTCATAATTAGTTACAACCGATCTGAATGTACACATAAATGAGACTAACTTTTAATATGGAACAAACTCTGAAATATTAAAACAGCTTCCATTAAATTGAACACGTTCTGGGAACCAACCATCAATGAATATTATTCTCATTTATTCATATAAATGTAGTTAACCCAGTTGTTACTGAAACTTTTTTTTATCTCGTCTACAGTATTTTTTTTAGTATTTGTTACCTTGATGCATATAGTAAACATGGAAAAATACAAAAAAAAATCGGAGTTTTCAGGAAAACTCAAAAAATGCGGATCGTTTTAACGATCGGTAGTAATTTGGGGATGTATTTTTGACTTACAGACCCAGGAATGCACAATAAACCTAAATATTTTTTCCCAATCAAATCATTGACGAATTGTTACAATTAGACGATGATGATCCATTTCCAAGAAATATAACCATTTTACGACCAGATAACGCGAATGATGTTGATATCACAGATGAAAATTCTGGTCACGAGGAGTTTGTAACTCTGAACAATCTTCGAGGTTAGATAATTATAGATCTTATTTAAATTATTTTAGGTATTTATATTTTTATATCTAAGTGCTCAGCTAAGAGCTCCTGCTGAGATAGAATACATGTGTTCCGAAAGTGACAAGGACAGTGTACCCTTGTCTGCTTTAGCAAAAAGAAGTCGAACCACCGAAGAACTTCTAATTGTGGAAGGTCGTCAACCTAAACCATCTATATCTAATTCAGCTCTAGTTATTAGCAGTTCCTACGTCTGCCGTTTCTTTTGCTGATTCAAGTTGGATCAGCAAAAGGAACGGCTGACTGTGGAAATCATCCAACTGTACCAAAGAAACAGAATTATACTCTGAGAAATCGCAATAATCCTCACGACCAACCACTGTTATCGAATTATTGGTCAAATATACAAATACTTTCGCGATTGAAAGAATAGAGTGGGCAATAAGACAACGAGTGAAATGAAGTGTTTCCTTGCTCTTTACAGTAGATTACTCAGGTGGACGACCTTCCACAATTAGGGGTTCTTCGGTGCTTCGAATTCTTTTAGCTAAAGCAGACAAGTCACTGTCCTCGTCACTTTATTCTACCTCAGCAGGGGTTCTTAGCTGAGCACCTAGATAGAAAAATATAATATAACAACTGACATGAGAAAATAACATTGATTTATATGAGATATAATTGTATATATCAAACCTGGAAGATTATTCAGAGTTACAAACTTCTTATCACCAGAATCTTCATCTGTGATATCAGCATTCGCGTTATCTAGTGGTAAAATGGTGATATATTTTTTTAAATGGGCCATTATCAACTTGTTGGTCCAATTCGTCAATGATTTGATTGAGAGACAGTGGTCTATTAGTATTCCTGGATATGAAAGGATGACATATTACTATTATCCCCATATTACTACAGATCGTTAAAACGATCATCGAGTATAATATCATTTGTTTTTTGTAAAAGATATGACAAGATCAAATTTTATTTCACAGTTTTGTTAGACAGGATATGAATTTATAAAAAACGTACATAAAATATATTTTAATCACAAGTTAATTTGTAAACACTGACCGTTATGAAGACATGGTGAAAGTTAATTGCGCTAATACGAATTAAAATACAAAAACACTTCAAAATTATGATCATAAGATAATTATCTATGCACCAAAACACTGTCAAATGATCACTGCTTCGATTGGTAAACAATAAGCAAGAATTATCGCTCTTTATTATTTTTAAATTGAGGGTATTCGCCAGACTGTTTTTTGATCTTTAAAACGATCGGTCGTTGTAAATGGGTTAATGTTATGCAGTCGCTCCATGTAAAACACTGGTATTCAGCTGCATCCGGTTAGACTGGAAGCCGACCCCAATATGGTTGGGAAAAGGCTGGGCAGATGATGATTCAGATATATGTAATCTATACACCTACACACATCCATCCATCCATCTATACATCTACTAATATTATAAAGAGGTAAAATTTGTTTGTATGTTTGTCAGTTTGTACGTAGGGGGTAATCTCCGAAACTCCTCATCCGATTTCAAAAAATATTTTACCAATAGGAAACTACATTATGGGTCTTACACAAAAAGTGGACATCAAAAAATATAAATAATAAAACTTTACGTATTGTTATGAAACGTTGTAGCTATTTAAAATTAAGTTATTAATATTCTTACAAAAATATTACTAGAGATCAGTCTTTAATATTTTATGAATAAATCACGTTTTTAATATTTTACGTCTACAGAAGAGATTATGTCTACGGAAATTTACAAAAATAGCCCTAAATAATCATATTAATAAGATTAAAATTAGAAACCAAGAAAAAAAAACTAACTGATTGCCAGTTGGGTACAAAAATTTGTCAAACATTGTCCACAGAACAGAAATTAGATTTCTGTGGTGATGATATAAAGAAAACAAAAATTAAAATATATCCTCATCTAAATGATTTCACCAAACTCCCCCAATACCAAAAACCAATACAATACAACAACCAATACTCTAAAATGTAAGTAACAAACCTTTGGTTTTATTTCGAAAATACAGTGAAAAAACATTACTACTTCACTACTGTGGACATAACTCTCTTCAGTAGACACAAATGTCTACAGTAAAGAGGTCTACACGAGAGACATATATTTAAGAAATCAAAGATGGTAGCCTACATTATGAGGGTAGAATTTTAGCAATGTGATATTTGCATACTGCTCTCTATTTACTATCTTTATATTTTTATTTATTTAAAAACGTCAGATACCCAGCAATACTTTGCACAAATCCTCTGATTTTAACCAAAGTTCTGTGTAATTGATTAATATTATGTTTATCACTGGTACACGCACTTTATGTCTAATTTACAACCGGGCAAATGACAGAGAATACAGTGCTACCAACACAAAAAGCTAAATAATAACGATGCGTTCATTTAGGCAAAATTTTGCTTGTTTTTTTTCGTCTACGGAAGAAGACCTAAAACCTGTGAACGACATGTTTATATGTATTATTTTACAGTATAGTATTATATCTTTTTTATTGAGTGGTGTCATGTAAATTTGATAATGTAACTGATGTTATGAAACGAAATAAAAGTGTCAGAGTATGTGTTGTATATTTTGAATAGTAACGCATACTCAACCAACTGGTGTCCGAACAGTCTACAGAAGGAGTTTTTCTCAATTTCAAAGTGAATAATATAAATGTAAATTTTACTAAAACCTGATTTTTTTATAAATCCAGACAGGTTTTTATGAAGAAGTTATCATTGAATTCATTAAATGTTGCTAAAAAAAACAAAACAAGGATTTTATGTTACATGAACATATTTTTTTCGATTTTTGTGTATGACCCTTATCCCTGAATGTTACAGGCTATAATTATATTATCAAAAAATTTGGGATCCTTGAGAAAATTCACGCGCACGAAGTGCTGGTTTTTTAATATTTGTGTAATAATAAAACATTTCAAAATATTAAAAATAGAACCGATAATGAGAACAGGGTTCAAGCTATCAGTGATCAAAGATCCTGAGAGCTGCTGTCTGAAATTATTATTATAGTACCAGCATAAATTTTCTTAATGCCTGGCAAATGCATGTCTACTAAATCTCCTTTCAATTTCCTCTATTAAGGGCTACTTGGGACCAGTCTTTGTTGACGTAGTCTAGCTCATTCCGCCATCTTCGCCTGGACCTGCCGCGATGCCGCAATGTCGATTATCATTACGATGATTGTCCTTCAATTAAAAATCACCTTCCTTCTTTCCTTACCTAGTAGATAGAAAATAAATCATCAATCATGAAAATTATAATATGCAAATGCTTGGTTAATGCTCGAATGTAATGTGTGTAACTCAATATGCTGTGCCCTAACATGGTCCATAATTGTACTTAATATAAGCTTTTGTGTAAAATCTCAGAAACACTATGGAATGCAATAAATAAATAAATAAATAAAGTCTCAGAAATATCTGTACGCGCATAACTTCCGAATGACTGCTTCAAATTGGATAATTCTTGGTTTGTTGTATTAGATATCGGCAGGACAAGGTTTGTATGAAAGAACACTTCGGAAATTCGAAACAAGAATAGGGTATTTTACTCTATACGACAAAAAATCTATAAACATGTTATTGAGAGAGTTTAGGCATAAAGCAGTCGGAAAATGTAAGTTTTAGTTCATAAAACTACAAAACAAATTTTAAAATCAATTCAAAGTTTTCAGTATTTTTAATCTGTTATAAAACACCGTGAAATAGTAGCGGCCATGTTATTACGCCATACGGCTGTGTAAACAAAAAATTGTCAACTGTCAGTCAACCGATTGGCGTAATAATAGGCTTTGTACTTTTATTATTTTCGTAACCAACGTAATTTTTTAATTATTGCACCTATTACAAAATATGCTTTTAATTATTTTTAAATGATATACAATTATCATATTTAATATGAGCTCATTTGATACAAAACGAACTGACGTCATTTACGATGAGCAATATGGCGTCCAGTAAGAGGCGTTTTAGTCAAGCTACGTGCGAAATTTGAAAATTGAAAATTTAGATGCATTTTTATGGCACTTATGGATTGAATAAAAATTGTGTGTTTTTTTTTTGGTGGCATATTAGCACTACAGAATTTCATTGAGACACATTTCAAAAAGAGTGTAATACCCTATTGTACCCGTGCGAAGTTCGGGCAGGCCGCTACTTTAATATAACCTGCAAAAGAAACCTTTTAGACCCAGACCCAGCCAAAAGCCAAGGGCTATTCAATAATCAATATCCACATTGTACTATTTGTCATACATACATAATAAGAAATAACATACTTATTGACATTCAGTAGGTAGGTATAGGTAAACAAAATCTTTCCCAATCAAGTATTCTTATGGTCAATAAATATAACCCATGTACAGAGGCCAGCACATCAAGCTACTACAATCTGTCAATTTTTTTTGATAGATTTTCAACTTTATTACAAAAGCATAAGGTTCATATTTAATTGGAAAAATTTGACAGTTAGGTGTGACTTGATGTGCTGGCGTCTGTACATAAGGCAATACGTGTGGTGAATACATATTGTTTATTATACTCGATATGAGTAAATACAATGAAATATCACTACATCATTTGTATAAAGTAGCACTTTGCCTGCGACTTTGTCCGCGTGTATTTTGTCAATGTCTCATGTTTTGACGGTGCAATATAGCCTACAGCACTCAGAGATAGCTTCCTATTGGTGAAAGAATTTTTTAAAACGGATAAGTAGTCTCGGAGATTACCCACTACATACAAACTTACAAACCAATTTTAACTCTTTATAATATTAGTATAGATTAACGTCCCTCGCAGTGCAGAATTTGTGTTGTAACAGATTTAAAAAAATAAATTAAATTAAAAATTATGGTTTTGTCGTTATAAAGAGAAATGATCTAGCTATAATTTATTAGTGCCAGCCGTGAGAAACCGGGGCGGGTCGCATGTATCATACAAAATATTTTTTTTTAATATTTAAATGACCATAAAATATGAATTATGAAAGTTGATAGGTATGGTAAACAAGTTTAGTTTGCCATATTAAATTTCATAATTAATATTTTATGGTCATTTCATAAGTAATAATACCTGGTTCTTACCTAGTCAGGGTTATAATTCTAAAGAAAGAAGATAAGCATCCTTATAAAAAAAAAACTTAAATCCATTTTATCCTTTTCTTACCCCTATCTACCACGACATCATTTCTTGCGCGAATAATTCGCTTCGGCTTGAATTTATAAGGGTGAATTTGGTGTAATAAAATTTTCTAGTTAACGAAGTGTGCTTGACACGGGGTACTGTGAATTCGGTCGCTCTAACAAGTTTAAACTCAATTTCCGCGCCCAAAAACAAGTCATAAATCATAATGTTTGCCACTTGTTTGTACTTACAAAATAGGTACCAAACATTCGGATCAACATAACTTTTATCAGTGCTGAAAACTTGTAAACCAAACTCTATTTGCTTTGGTGGTAACTTGTTTGTTTCTCAAAATGTCTAATTTTGTAAATAATTCTCCCTACCGAATTTCGGTCACATAGGCCAATTTAATAATAATAAATAATAAAGTTTATTGTTTTACCAAGACGACGGCGATGGCGAGGTAAATAGGATAATTATTGTTTTACATCTAGTTAGTGGGAGGATTACTGCTCTCCTAGATAGGCTACAGGGTAGCACACGAAGTAAGTCTATTTTACTTACTTCGTGGAGTAGCCTCTGTTTAGAAGAAACAGTTCCGCACCCCTGACGTAGTGGGTGAATTACAAAAGCACGAAGACTAGCCAACGCAGAAGATATTATAGTGCACAAGTGTGCTCACAAACACAAGTGCTTTCCATCACTCTAATAGGCCGATGGGACGGCAATCCGATACGACTGACTATCTCAGCTCAGAGATATTATCTTCAAATCATTATGTCAGCCTATTGCCGTCCACTGCTGAACGTAGGCCTCCCCCAGAGATCGCAAACCAACCCGCTCTTAGACAGCCTGCATCCATCCGCTGCCAGCCACCTTCTTCAAATCGTTGATCCATCGTGTCGCAGGGCGTCCCAACACTACGCTTGCCCAAACCGCGATATCCATTCTAAAGCTGGCACTTCACATGGCGTACCTATTTGTACAAATATTCGCCTTATGTTAGGCCTTTTGTTTAACGAACCTCCAGACTATATCTGGAGGTTCGTAAATTACCTCCAAAAATAGTAAATAATCCACAACATTTAACCAAAGTGTTGTAGAAATGTATGAGTTTGACAGTAAAAAGCGATTTTGTTCTGGCGTAGGGGGTCACAGTTGTAACCTAACCTAACCATGTCGGATCCGCCCCATGGGGAACTTAAGGGTCCTAAGATTTGGTGACTTAGATTTGGTGATCATTTACTATTTTTAATGGTCATTATATTTATTTCATTATAATATTTACACATATACGCCATGTGAAGTGTCAGCATAAAACGTGTCTGCTCCATCTACTGTCTGTCCATCTGCACGGACGTGGCCGGCCCACTTCCAGTTCAGCGTGCAGACGCGCAATGTCGGTGACTTTAGTTCTCTGGAGAATTCACCACCTTCACCTTCCTTCACCCACATAATGTCCTCACTAACATAATATTGACGTCCCTGCACGCGTAGCATGACCACGCTATGTCTACTGAATAATAGACATACTGACAGCAAGAATAGACAAGTCAGTACAGTTTGTCTATTCTTCCTGTCAGTATGTCTATTCTTCCGTAGACATAGCGTGGTCATGCTACGCGTGCTGTTACCATAAACAAAGTACTTGGAGTATTTAGGTCTCCGCATAATGTCTACACGAGTGGTTTAATCAGTTCACTTTTCTAAGTTACTAAAAAGAAAGACATAAAAAGGCAATTTCAGAAAATGTATTTGAAAACCAACGGAGACTTTTAGCCCATCCAATTAAATTAACGTAGCAAAAGTTCTGTTTCCCTTTCAAGTTTGAGGTACAAAGTCCCCACAAAACATTGAAGATAATAAATAAACCAGATTTACTTCGGAAGTTATTTGTCCTTTCGGATTACTCTAATAAATGGTTGCCCTATTTTCGACTTTGTCCATCCAGCGAGTGTTCCTTGCGTGAGTGATGACCATAATTTGTCATTGTTTTTGGACATTTATTTTATTTTCGCTGTGTTTTATCTGGCAGATTAGATTGGATTCAAGCGGGTGTAATATAAATTAATACTGGTACTCGGAAAAATAAGATGTTTCATTATTTAACCAGGGAATTGTATTAAAATAGTTGTTACTTAATCCTTTTAAAGACGAGAAGAATTTAGTTCTTAAAACTATACAAAATGTTAGTCTATGGCCATATACATTAATCTCCCCCTAATCCCCGGGACTCCCCTAAAACTATAATTCCTAAATTCCGGAACTCCCTGAAAGCTTCTGTATGTCCAGCCCCAACAAGAAAAGTACTCATATGTAATTGTAATATAGTATATAGTATATGTAATATAGTATAAGTTACATACAATTTCACTTTACCCTAAGTAATTTCCATAGAACCAAATCACAAAGTACATTAGGCTTATATTTTGTGACCAAATGGACAAAAAGTAATAATCCTTTGTTTCTCTACTCAAAAAATAAATGTTAGCTTGTACCTACCTATTATATTATTAAAAGATGAATATTTATCGGTATATATGAATATACAGGTTTTTGTGCCGTAATGAATCACAAAGTTTAGGCATTATGAACACGAATGCGAAAGTAAATATAAATTTGAATATAATATACTTAAATCTGGCGCCATTTTACTGTTGCTGTAATTTGACAGTTGACTTACCGCGCTTATTGCTTGCACTTGTCAGTATGCATTTAAGCATTTATTTTCGAGAACTGCAGAGCTGACTGCGTGTCAACAGATCGTGAACGAAACCAAGAAGTTTTAGGTAACAGTGGGTGTTTTTCTGGCATTCATAACCGGAAGATATTCGCATACATTTTGAGAATACGAATACGAATATTCGTTACATCACTAAAGATGAAGTTCAAAGTAGATTATCGTGTCAATTGTACATGAAAATGAATATTTTATAAGTTAACAAAGTAGACTTTAGTTGGAAATATTGTTTATGTTCGTCGAAATATTTCGCGTTCGTTTTATATATAACAAGGCTCGAACAAAGATCTTCATTAAATATGACTGAGGACTATGGCATGAATAATAAGTTAATTTTAAAGCCGACGTGTTTTTGAGTTATGACTTAACATTATTTTATATGACACCTTTTAGCTTGCGAAGCTACCTCACACTCCAAGAACTAACTTTTGAAAGGGGCAATTAATTGAACTCCATGTAAATGACGTTTAAGGTTAAGAACTCACGATGCGGTTTTCACCCGCGTCCGCCTGCGGTTGCGGGCCCGCAGCTTCTGTAGAATGCAGATATATATGTAAAAAATCAAAGCACATTTCACGATGCGGTTTACGCCCGCGGTGTGCACGGTTGTTTGCGGCTCCCGCTGCTGGTGCGGGCGCGGGCGGAAACCGCATCGTGAGTTCTAAGCCTTAATGGTCTACTTGAAATATAATAATGATGTTTTAAAATTAAGTGCAAGTAGTTTAATAGGACTAAAGCTGTTTTGAAAAAGGTTTTCTGGGGAAGTAAAAGCACTACCTATCACAACTCATTTTGCTGCCTTACAGCAACGTTGTTGTTGTTACTTGGGATGTTTCTGTATTGTTCCTGGAGTGGCAACTCATATGCGAAGTGATATTGCAGATGTCTCCATACAAACGTAGACTAGAAATATTTTGTGAATTATTATGTTATTGACATAAATGAGCATGGCGGTTGAGAGAATTGTCATGCTCACTCAAATGTCTCGCTGGTGGTGGCGCGTGTGTTGGATCATTCAGCTCCCTCTAATATGGTTGAGCTGAATGGTGCTGATTCGCGCGTCATGTTCGTGAACGGGCGCTGTCAGTAGAGATTGGTCAACTCTTAACTGCCATGGTTTTTATCTTGATTATTTTTTATATTTTGTATTTCTAGATTACCTTCATTGTTTTCACATATAGAAGCAACAAGAATAATGTAAGCAGTATTTTGTAAAAACCTGATTTTAAAAGAGTGTCCGTGGAGTTTCTTGCTCGTTCTTCTCCATAGAGACCTACCTACGTTTTGGAACGAGCAACTAGCTTCAACTTTCTGTCTAACTGACCGACTCCTTGACAATTCAAAAGTGCCTGCAAATGGTTTAATTGAAATAAATGCTTTGACTTCGACTTTGGTCAATAACTAACAGAATGCAATGAAAGTTAATAGATAGGAAAGAGGCACTAAATAACTGTATTTCAAAATCGTACGTAGGTATTAAAACTGTATTATTCAAGCCGTGTTTCTGAATTACAAAATAAATATAGCCACCAGTCATAAGCCTAGAAATTAGTACCTACTCTTATCCAAAATATGACTCGACTATACATTTTTGTATGTCGCGGCAGTTCCCCTAAAGGTGTGTCTAAACACAGCGCGCCAGCTACACGCGGCATTCGCAGGACACATATCGCGAAATGTTTGCGCGGGCACAACTGCGCGGCATACCCGAGACACAAAAGTGGCCGCGTTTGTTGTAGCTCTGCTCTCTGCACTATAGGAGCCATATATTTCAATTAGGCGAATAGCTGCTTCACTATCGATATTGCTTGTTAAAATAAATTCAAATATATCCACACACAATCACCGACGAACGAACAGTAACACCGTTTGCCGCGCTATGTTTGGATACACCTTAACAATAATAAACATTAGAAGATAACAGTGATGTAAACAATACCACGAAGTATAATACACAGCTGTTTTTATTAACAAATCCCACCGATAGATGGCACGATATTAAAGTACCAAAGACACATTTAAAACTTGGCACTGTATTACGAGTATAGTCATTCAAGATACCTTTTTCGATAGCCCTCAGCATAATAGAAGTACGCTCTGAGGGTCCGGGCCCTCTTGTATCCCTCTACATTCTGTCTATGACGGACAGCGACTCTTGTTACAAAAGCATTTAAATTGTTTCAAGACATATTTCGAAATCGTAGCAGTGTATTATTTTCGTGAATATTTAATATATAATGAAATAAAAAATATTATATTTAATTTATGACACTCAAATCTAATAAAAATTAAGTAAAGGTGGAAGTACCACGAGGTACTTACTGTAATGGGTCTTCTTTTAATTATTACCCAAAATTAACTAGGAGTTCCCCAAGGTTTGGTAATGGGATCTGCATTGTTTATTTTATATCTAAATCATTTAAAATGATCTCACTTTAAAATATCAAAAAACGACCATCTATTTTAATAAGATTCGATTTTGGGTTTTTATTGGTAGTGTTATAAGATTTTAATTATTTCTACATGTTTTTGATTAATTTCTATTACTAGTGCATTACTAATATCAACCATTATAATTAATACAAAAACACATAACATTACTCTAGAACAATATAGCACCTAACGTAATCTCAATTGTATCAGGCAAAGGTATAAACACCTTTGATAATTTCACATCAACAACGATTCACGAGTTTTCAAAACTCAACAACCAAGACCAACTATCAAATACCGACTCTACTTCAACACACTACAACTGCAAATCGAATAGGAGACGCTACATTATGTTTGTCAGATGATTTCGTCGGAGCGGCTAGTTTAATAATAATGAAGGTCAAAAGCGTTTATAAACAGTTCGCTACACACAGCACTCGCTATTCTAACTGATCTACTAGTGAAATAGTTTTAAATCACGCGCTCTTCATTTTCGTTTGTTTGGTGAATGAAACGTAAATTAGTGAAAAACGAAATCTCCGAACAAACAACAAATTGTGCAATCATAAACTTGAAGATCACGGTGAATTTTAAATTTATCGATGCCGCTGTATTGCGTCGATAGATGGCCGTAAACTTTACAGATATGCATGATCTAAGTTTAATCAACAGTGCACAGCATTGGTCGGTCAGTGATATCTCTAGTTTTGAAGTAGGTACACGTGATGTGATAACAACACAAAGACTGATTGTGTTATTGTGTGATTAACAACATCAACATGCAGACGACGAAGTTCAGGCCGCTGTTCAATTTAGCGGCAATTAATAAGGAATTTATCAGGTACTTAATTAAGTGTTATTTTTTATCTATTATAGACTGTAGGTAGGTATTTATTTATAAATAGTAGCGAGCGAGAGAGCGTAATAGTAGCGGTAGCGAGCTGAGGTTCTACACCTTATCCGTATCTCCGCTCCGTTTATTCATTCATTGTAAATGTAAATAACAAAATACGTACCTACGTATCAACAGGTATCCATTCAACAACTTGATGCGGTGCCGCGGTGGTATACGTAGATGTAACTACTTGTACACATAGGAAGGTATAATTATAGATTTTTCTGCTGTTTCAATGATCAATAGTAACTAACCAATATGTACAGTATCAGCGTGTTTTAGGTTAACGGTTTTTTAGGTCCTTATGAAAAAGATAATGCGGCATCTGATTTTACGTGTTTTTTTTTTAAATAATGTAATATCGTAGATTCAACAAGTGAAAATAATTTAGGCAAATATCTTATTGCATATATTTTATCTAATTGGGTACTGAGGAACGTGAAGATAGCATGAGTACTTGCTATTATTCTTGAAAAGTTTTAGTTTAATATGTTTTCTCCATGACAACAATGAAATTACAATAGGTACCTACCTAACTTTAACAAGTTTAGATCCGTCAATTGGTAAATAGGTATCCTGGATTGTTCAGTGCCAAAGACATCACTGGTAAAGTGGCTCTTATTGCCTTAGGTCGCAAGGTTATTTTTAGCCCAAGATGATTAAAAAAATGGTATCTTCCGTCATAGTAGGTACGCATATGCTAGGTGCCGCGACTTCGTCCGCGTGTGATTCGGTTATCCCGGAACCATACGTAGTCGCTAGCCTATATTCTTCCCCAAGATTCAAGCATCTGCATACTACATTTTAAACGTAACAGAGAGTTACTTTCGCATTTATAATATTAGTATGGATGTAATAGTACAGACAGCGTCTTTATCTGGTTCATCACGCATTCAAATTCCTTTGAAAAAGGGGTAAACCTACCATACATACCTTTTTAAACAACATTTTTTTGTAAACTGTATGTCTATTCTGTTACAATCTCCCTCGGTGAACACCTTGGTGAAGTGAGCTGTCATCCGTCCGTCTGCTTTGTCAGTTCCTAGCATTGGGAGGGATGACAGCTCACTTTACCTAGGTGTTCACCGAGGGAGATTGTAACAGAATAGACATGCAGATGTCGTTTATTACAAAAGTGTTTATTTGTTTTTTAACAAAAGATCATCATGATCATTTACCTGCCCAATCACAATTTTATTTGAAATTTGAAAAAATATGGCATCTTGATGTAAATGTTGTTTTTAGAACGGCAGCTGTAGCAAGCGCTGCAGTAAAGACCGAAGCCAACTTGAAGTCATGGAAAGAAATACCTGGACCATCGTCTTTGCCTCTTATTGGGCCACTGCATAACTTTTTACCCGGAGGTGAGTTGCATCTATGACAATCTTCAGTAGGCGTGTTCCGTCGAAAGCATAAACAAAATTTTAATTGTGTGACACATTTCATAGTAGGTTATACGGGTAGTTCCGTAACTCAAAATGTAAAAAGAAATGATTACAAGGATTACTTCATAGTCCGTTTGCCTGTGTATGTTTTTTATTTGCCATATACATATCAATCTCATGTTATTGGAAATTCTGAACATATACTTGTTACTTGATCTTGAGAAATTCTTTCTTAGAAAACATCCCTTTTTATATAGCCAATCAAGGATCATCTGTAAGGTTCACTTGTATCTACAAATTATTGTCAAAGATAAAAACACTTTCCTTTAGGTGTACCGTTGACTCGTTCGCCAAATGATAACATAGACAAATTGCAAAATAATTTATTAAATTCAGCTCCTTTATAAAGGTCAATTGTATGGCCTCGATGGAGTTGACGCCACCATGAAACTATATGAGAAGTATGGGCCAATCATAAGATTGGATGGGATGCTCGGCCAGCCACCTATGGTTATACTTTTTGATCCTGAATGTTCAGCACAAGTAAGTGCCTAAATAACAGCAAAAACCTAAAAACTTTCAATGTAAATAAACAGAAAATTTATTATTTCCCTTATTAGTTTTTAAAAATACATCGTCTGATATTTTATATTTTTCTTAAGATAACTTTGCATTTGTATCTGCTTATACTGTATTTATTAGCCTCTATGTTACAAAAATTTCAATGTAGACAGTCAACGGAGTAGATTTAACGAAAAAGTCATTTAGGGTAGTCAGATACCCGAAGTTTAAAGAACTGTTTCTGACACTTAACATGATGTATTCTACAGAATAGTACATAATTATTCTTCAAGCTTAAATTACGACGGATATTCATAATGCTTAGCTTTTACCAATATGCATATCCGCAGATATTACGGAGTGAAAATTGGTTACCCGTCCGTCCAGGATTCATGAGCTTGGAATACTATAGAAAAACCTATAAGAAAAATAAAGGCCATACTATTAACGCCACAGGACTTATAACTGAGTAAGTTGAAATAATAACACCAACCAATAAATAATAATTCTTACTACGATAAAATTAACAAAAAAGATGAGCCTAGTGACAGAAATAGTATCACCATTAATTTCAGAACAAAATATGCAAATAATAATTAAAGTATCACAATTATTTGCTTCCAGTCACGGTGAGGTATGGAAAGAGTTCCGTTCAACAGTCAACCCTGTAATGCTGCAACCTAAAACTATCAAACAGTATGCTACAGTACTTGATGAAGTAGCACAGGATATGGTCAAAAGGTAAGTTATGAATGACAATAACAAAATAGCACTAAAAGATTTTTTATTTAATTAGAAATTCACTTAAAAGAATAACATTGATTTTAGGATGAAAGCTAGCCGTAATGATAAGAACATGATTTCTAACGACTTCGATAAGGAAATGAATTTATGGGCTCTAGAATCAATCGGTACAGTCGCTCTTGGCTGCCGCTTGAACTGTTTCGATCCCAAATTACCTGCCGACTCTCCAGAGTGGCAGCTGATCCAGTGTGTCCACGACCTGTTTGTCATAGCCAATGAATTGGATTTTAAGCCAAACCTTTGGAGATATTTCTCTACACCTCTGTTCAAGAAAGCTATGAAGTTGTACGAGCATCAAGAAAAGTAAGTTCAATAAAGATTTCATTCATTCTACTATTTTCTATCTTCCTAAATATAAGAAGTATAAAATTTATTAAGAAATTATTCTTGTTTGCAGTTTAACAAAACATTTCGTCGAAATAGGAAAGGAACAGCTCAAGAATAAATCAAATAACGAAAAAAGCGTTTTAGAAAAATTGTTAGAAATCAATGAAGAAACAGCTCACATTATGGCCAGTGACATGTTGTTTGCTGGAGTAGATACGGTATGTTTAATTAAATAAATAAAAAATATCAGATTTTAATGTTACTGTACTGAAATTCACGCAACTGTAATTACAAATAACTTTTATGTTCCTCAGGCTGCCAACACAGTAACGGCAACCCTCTATCTTCTGGCTAAAAACCCTGAAAAGCAAGCTAAACTAAGAGAGGAGATAATGTCGAAATCGGAGCGTAGACCATACCTCAGAGCTTGTGTCAAAGAATCGTTGAGAGTTATGCCAGTAGTGTCAGGAAATATGCGAAAGTCATCGAAAGAATACGATTTAATGGGTTATAAGACACCCAAAGATGTAAGTAAGATGACAATATTATTTAATGAGTTCTTTCCCAATCAGAAAGCCTTGCACATAAAAATCTCAAAGTCAGAGGGTAAGGTATACGTGGTGTGGTTTTTCTTCTTTGATTTTTACTAAGAACAACGACTATCTTTAATAAGCTCTCACTTCTTAAAATTTTGTTATGCTTACAATTTCAGATGAATATTGTATTCGCCCATCGAGACATGTCACTGTTGGAAAAATATTACCCTAAGGCGCTTGAGTACATCCCAGAGCGATGGACAGCCAGTAAAGATGACCCACTTTACTACGGGAATACCAATCCGTTTGTCAATCAACCCTTTGGCTTCGGAGCTCGCAGCTGTATAGGTAAAGTATAACTCCGTTTGGTTCGGATTGGAATTTGAATTCAAGAACATTTCACGGATAAGATATATTTTGCAGTGCATTGTTATGTAAACGCTTCATATGTTTACATAACAATGCAATATAGAGCAAAAAGGTTGCACATATTTCGTATTTGCAACCTCTTTGCTCTTTATTATGTGTGTGTGTGTGTGTGGGAGAGGTGAACCAGCTTCATTGAGTTAATTCGGAAAATGAAGTACTCACCTCAGGAAATACCAACCAGCATTTGAACACGCACAGCGGCAGTTACGTATACATAAAGATTTCTTAGTTTGACCACACTTCTTTGAAATCAAGAAGGGAAATATTCCTAATATTAATTTATAATTTTGTCGTTCCCAGGTCGTCGCATAGCTGAATTGGAAATGGATACATTTATAGCGAGACTTATAGAAAACTTCCAAGTGGAATGGTTTGGACCTCCACCACCAATAATGCAGGCGTCTCTCAATTACATCAAGGGGCCTTACAATTTTGTATTTAATGATATAAAATAATATTTTAATAACTTTTTTATGACTTCACAAAAGCATTCGACATTATAATTTATACCACAACATATTATTTTAAAATAAACATAAGTAACTCCGTACACAATTTTTTACGTTTTTAGATTATTAATTTGAAATTAACTCCTTTTAACCCAAGGAACTATTCTAAGACCTCTTTTGTTTAAATACTCATAAATAACCATAATTGTTGTTTTACACAGGAACAGTCGTGTACCGATTATGAATAATTTTAAAGAATCTTAGTTTTTTGTTTTATTGCCAGATTTAATAGAATTATAGTAGCATCACGCGAACACTGACAATTAATGTAAAAAAAAACTGGCCAAGAGCGAGTGGGACTCGCGCCCGAAAGGTTCCGTACCATTATCTATACAACATTAGACACTACATTATAACCTTTTTTTTAATATCGAGCAAACAAACGGCAGAAAAACACGTTTGTTGTATGGGAGCCCCCCTTAAATTTTATTATATTCTGTTTTTAGTAGTTGTTATTATAGCGGCAATTCTGTTGCCGCTAAAGTATTTCTATAATACTTCGTCCGTGAATTTTACTTGTCTATCTATCACGGTTCATGAGATACCTGTTGATAGACAGACGTACAGTGGAGTTTTAGTAATAAGGTCCCGTTTTTACCCTTTGGGTACGGAACCCTAAAAAGGATGTGTGATACAAATAACTTTATTTTTTTATTTAATTAATTAAAGTCGTCTGAGATGGTACGGACACATAAAGAGAAAAGAGCCTAACCATATCGTAAATCGAGCATTATCACTTCATGAGGTAAAGCGCGGCGGAGGTCGACCGACCACCCAGCTCATTATGATTTTATATTAGTACTAGCTTTCGTCCGCGGCTTCGCCCGCATGGTTTGTTGATAAAAATATCATTCCCCAGGCTTCAGACTATCCATATTAAATTTTATCACAAACGGCTGGGTTCACGGTTCTGGCAATTGGGTTTTCTAGAGGTCTCGTTCTATGTTAGACCAACAGGTCATTAGCAGGTGGCCTCTACCTCTTTTCTATTCTGGTAGGTTCAGCGCAATTTGCACCACATGGTCATCGCTTCGGCGCGAGCGGATTTTCGATAACTTTGTCCACGATTGGAGCAACTTTGAAGCTGCCTCATATATATTTAATACGAATTCTGTCCAGCCGGGTGACACCTTACGCTCTTATAAGCATCTTTATTTCGTTGGTATGTACCTATCTTTTGATCATGTGTATTATTTGTTATCCAGCATTCGGACCCATAGAGTAAAACCGGTCGGACTGCCGTTTTGTACACTCTTCCCTTGGTCTGTATGGGAATTCGTGGGTCACACAACACCCAACACCCAACAACCTGTAAGCGATTGCCATTTATGCCACGCTACGTTAATTCTGTGTGTCACATCAGTGTCAACGTTCGTTAGCATCGGGTGTGAGCATGGAGCCTAAGTTTTTAAATTTCCTACGCTATTGGGCCAAGGGTTTTCCAAAGGTCTACAGGGATCACAGCAGGCCCAATAGGTTTTCTGATTTTCATTTTAGACAGGGGTTTAACCTCTCTGATATCTATCTCGGGTCTGGGTCCATAAGGTTTGCAAGGTATGGGATCCTCATTTGAAACAAAAATGAACCAATGTACTTACTACTTACAAATACAATCTAGGTATACCGAAATAAATAAAAATACAATCCTATAGCGCATTCCAACGTAAACAACCAATTAAAGTAAGTGCTCAAGTCAATCATATCGTGATATTTTTTAAACAATTTGTCCAAATTGACAAGTGTGATAGAGACAAAGTTCATCTACATTAATTACTGAAAGCGACAAATGTATCAATTTTGATAAGAATTAGCTTTTTAATGTAAAATGTGCTTCGTAAAAAAAATATTTAATTTAAATGTTTTTATGACTCATAATTTGGGATATATTAAGCTATAACTATAATTTTCGCATTTATAATATTAGTAGGAAGTAGGATTAGTATGAAGGAGGGTATTAGGGTAGGATTTTTTTAAATATATTAGTAGGAAGTAGGGTTAGTAGGATTAGCGACACCTATATAATAAAAAGTTAAAAAAAAAAAACAAAAAAGTGAAAAAACTATAAAATACTTTTTATTATAAAGGTGTCGCTTTTTGTTTTTGTTGGTGTTTTTTTTGTGTTGCCTTAACATCCAAATCCATTAAAAACGGCAACACACTTAAAAGAGTGTAAGTCCTCCAAAGATTGAAAAAACTAAAACATCGTCTAAGTATTTTTTTTTTTTGAAATTTGTTGATTTTCTCAAAAAGGGCTGTATCAATTTTGATAAAATTTATATAGGACCATTTCGGAATAAACCCTTTTTGAACAAAAAAAGAATTTTGCAAATCCGTCTATATGTGACAGAGTTATGCCGCGGAACATACATAAAAAAAATATATAAACATTCGAATTGATAACCTCCTCCTTTTTGAAGTCGGTTAAAAATCATAATCCATTGAGTACTTACGTCAAGTACTTACGTCAGCAATTATAGATATCAGGATACCATCAATAGTCGTGATGAACACTAATTTAAAACACACACGTCAGCAAACTATGAAATCTGACTTAACTGCAACAGAATAAGGTTGCATTTCGGAACATTAAAGCTACGTTGTAATCAAACACTTGGTTCAGAGTCAATCAAACAAGGTTTTTCAAGGTCAAGGCTAAGACGTCAGGAAACACGTTCAACACAGATTATAGCTAAGAAAAGACAATCATTTGTACATCACGCTGTTGAACGACGTTCGTATAGTTTGTAGATCCAATTGAAGAGTTTACCTTGAGTTAAAGTTAGAAATGAAAATAAATCAAACTACAAAACCTTCGGTGGCTATTAAGGCTTTCTTCTATTGTGTTAAGTTTATTGTAAAGAATAATAAAAAGGTGTATTGAGAAAATTGATGTGCTAAAATTTCAATTCAAAGCAATTTTAGTCGTAATTGTGGTCAAAGATCAAAATCGAACTCAGTGTGTCATTGATGCCAAAAGTGATCATTTGCGCACCGTGTCTGTTTACCAAGTAAATAAGGAAGAGCAGACTGTAGGTACCTACATTCAATATAGATTAGTCAACGCTACATCTAATCGATCGTTATCTAATAGCAACATCATTCAGTGTTTGATAGTGTTTAGTGTTATTGTGTGATCAGCAACAGCAACATGCAGACCACGAAGTTCAAGCCGCTGTTGAAATTAGCCGCAATTAATAGGGAATTGATAAGGTAAGTCAATATGATAGTTTCAGTGTGTATTATGTGTATATGATACTGTTTGTAATAAAATGAATTTATTCAGCCAAATCTAAAGAAAAAACTTACATGCTAAGTTAGTAACTAAGGTTGTACAGGCAAGCAGGCTTAGCAGGTTTGAATTGCTTCTGACTCGCAAACTAGGTAAGTTTCTGTGTTTTGAGTCATTAGTGGGTTCTCGCACCAACTACAAAAGCAGTGAAAGTGTGAAAAAAAAATAAAAATAATGATAACTAAATACAAATACAACAAAAACGCTCGTGGTTTACACACTAAAGTACAGTGTGAGTGAAGGTGTAAATTGTATATCTACATGCTAGAAAACAAGTGTTATGTCGGTAATTTGAAGAATGACAAGATATGTATTGGGGCAGCTTGTGTGCAGGATGAGAAGAGGATATGTAATTACTGTGTATGTATATGTGTAGAAAAATGAGAAATGTTTAGTGTGTGCGTGTTTATTACACACGAAGTTCAAACCGCTCATAAAATTCGTCGCAATTAATACGAAATTGACAAGGTAGGTGAATATGATAGTACCTACATAGAAATCTAATCTGTCGTGTGTCTCTTAATCAGTCCTCAGATAAATATGTCTTATGTCGGAGCAAAAAGTTTTTTTTTAATATTGTGAAATAGTCGGAAAACATTTTGCGGCGACCCAGAATCAATAAGGAGAGAATGATTATTCTAAAATTAAAGAGTTTGTAAATATTTTCGGTAACGCATAAGCATAGGGCTCTAGCGGTCCGGAGCAATATGTTGTCCCGTAGATTTCTGAGATGTTCAGACCTAGTTAACGTAACACTTTTGAAGGCTTATTGCCAAAGTCTTTACACGAGCAATCTATGGGTCAATTTTAGTTAGAAATCGCTGAATGTCCTGAGCGTCCAATATAACAATGCTTTCAGGATGTTGTTGAGACTGCCTCGTTACTGTAGCGCGTCGGAGATGTTTGCGCAAACCCGTACCGACGTTTTTACGCGTTTATACGCTAAATAACCGCGTCGCTACTGAGGAGAGTGAGGGACTGTCAAAACAGCATCCTGAAAACTGTTGCCCTGAAACCTGCGCTTCGGCTCTTCGATTATTCAGCAGTTTGTGCGGAGATAGATTTTTACTAATACTAGGTGATAAGTTTTTCTATGTTACTAACACTAGGAATCTTTGTGTCCGAAATAAAGGTTTATTATTATAAAACACAATCAATAAATGCTAATTATGTCATACAAGGAATGTTTAACATTTCATACTAAAATTTTAAATAAATTAATTGTGTTTTCAGAACGGTAGCTGTATCAAGTGCTACTGTAAAGTCAGATGCCAATTTAAAGTCATGGAAAGAGATTCCCGGGCCACCGTCGTTGCCCATCATTGGGCAAATGCATCATTTTATGCCCGGAGGTAAGACCCGTACATTTTTGACAGTCCCGTCGATGAAAAATAAAACAGAAAGTAACCAGCGACAAGGATAACATTCTGGCCATTCACTGGAAATTTTGTAGTTTGATCTGCTTTTGAAAATTGAATAGAAAAACCCAAGAGCACTTTCCTAGCTTCCGGTAAATATTGTGTGCCACATTTGAAACATGCAGCAGGACTTTTTTGATACATTGAGAGATCTAAAGTTCTTCGATTACATCTGAATTGGTTTCATTTTCGTCAGTACCACTGCAATTTTGGACAAAGATACCCAACCATTTTTAATCAGATGCACTGCTGACATGTACGTCAAATTAAAACATAACTTTGAGTTTATTGTAACTTAAATTCAATAAATCAGTTAACAGTTCACAGTAATCGGTTAAAAGTATCAAGTTAATAATTTTGCTTTTTTGTAAAGGTCAGTTGCAGGGTATCGAAAATAGTGAAGGGACCATGAAACTATTTGAATTGTATGGGCCTATTATTAGACTCGATGGGTTGATAGGCCGGCCGCCTATGATTCTACTTTATGATCCTGAAAGTTCAGAACAGGTAAATAGGTTTATTTACCTAGAATCGATTTTTTTTTCTCATTTGACGTTCAAAAGTGCCTTACAATGGTCTAATTGAAATAAATGATTTGACTTTGACTTTGACTTTTGACTTTACTATTTGAATTTATAAGTTTGTGTAGGTCGACAGGTTTTTTAATAATTTTAATTGTAACATATTAGCATGATGTGACAGATTAGCATGGGGTGTGCCTGCTGGCGGCACACCTCATGCTAATATTTTATGTATAAACCCACAGATATTACGTAGTGAAAATTGGTTACCCATTCGTCCAGGATTTATGAGTCTTGAACACTATCGTAAAGAATATAAGAAAAACAAAGGACAACATACTTTTCACGCCACAGGCCTTATAACTGAGTAAGTTGGCATAATGCCAATTTCAAAGCCACTAAAAATTTAATTTTACAGTCAATTGAATATTATTCTGGTTTTGCAGGCCTAAGATAGAGTGATTTTTAGAGAAGTTTGTTGTCATAGTTAATGACAACACAACTTCTCTAAAAATCACTCTATCTTCATCATTTCTACTACCCAATTACAGAACAAAATATGTTATTGTTACTTCTTCACCACCTTTGGTTGATTGGTAAAGATTGCCTAAAACATAAATCCACGATTGCACCTTATTTTGTTGCATACAGGTCAAAGCAAAATTTTATTATTATTTCCAGCCACGGTGACGTATGGAAAGAGTTCCGCTCCACAGTCAATCCGGTGATGTTGCAACCTAAAACCATTAAACAATATGTCACAGTCCTTGATGAAGTAGCACAGGACATGATCAAAAGGTAAGTTATGAACAACAATAACAAATTAGCAGTCAATATTTTTATTGACTTACTAAAAAATTTGGAACCCCGAATGTTCTGCCCCCGCGGTGGTAAATCGGAATTTTTCCCCCAAATATATAGGGTGACTGGTAATTAGTGTACGATACTTAAACACGTGATTGTGTTCATGATAACAAACCACTTTCCCGAAGAAAAATTTTTTTTTGTACTGGTTCACTTTAGGTCACAGCCGAGCGCGCGCGTGTATTTCGTACGGCTGATGTGTTAGTGTGATAAAAGTGAACCAGTACAAAAAACATTTTTTCTTCGGGAAAGTTGTTTGTTATCATGAACACAATCACGTGTTTAAGTATCGTACACTAATTACCAGTCACCCTATATATAAGTTTAAAAATGGCATTGGCAGTTGGGAAAAAATATTGCCACCTGCCCTCGAAAAATAAATCCTATCCACACACACCATTCGGGGGTGTGTGGAAATAACCCAATAATATAAAATATTTTCTGTTTTAGATTGAAAGCTAACCGTGATGAAAAAAACATGATTTCCAAAGATTTCGATAAGGAAATGAATTTATGGGCCCTGGAATCTATCGGCACAGTCGCTCTTGGCTGTCGCCTGAACTGCTTCGATCCCAAATTGCCCGCCGACTCTCCAGAGTGGCAGCTGATTCAGTGTGTCCACGACCTGTTCCTTATAGCGAATGAATTGGATTTCAAGCCAAGTCTTTGGAGATATTTCGCAACGCCTATGTACAAGAAAGCTATGAAATTGTATGAACATCATGAAAAGTAAGTTCAATGGAGATATTATTCCTTCTACAACTTAATATAAATAATAGGTTAACAATTTGTAAATAATAGGACATTATTCTTGTTACCAGTCTAACAAAACACTTCATAGAAAAAGGAAAAGAACAGCTCAAGAACAAATCGAATAATGAAAAAAGCGTTTTAGAAAAATTGATAGAAATCAACGAAGAAACAGCTCACATTATGGCCAGTGACATGTTGTTTGCTGGTGTAGATACGGTACGTATAATTAATACCAAACATTATTAATGCTACTTAAATCTGTATTGAAATGCATGTATCTTAGGATTTCATAACTATTTCATAACTCAGGCTTTTTCATAACTCAGGCCGCCAACACAGTAACAGCAACCCTCTACCTTCTGGCGAAGAACCCGGAGAAACAAGCTAAGCTGAGGGAGGAGATAATGTCGAAATCGGAGCGTAGACCATACCTGAGAGCTTGCGTCAAAGAATCGTTGAGAGTTATGCCAGTAGTGAATGGAAATCTGAGAAAGTCAACAAAGGAATACGATATATTGGGCTATAAGATACCTAAAGATGTAAGCATGGAAACATCATTTCTAGAAGTTCACATATATAATATTCCAGTCATCACTTGCTATCTATCCGTCACAAAAGCCCTGAACCAAAATGACTGAAAGTCATAGGCTCCTATGGAAAGGCTTTTGCTCAGCTGTGGGATCATATAGGTTAACAGTAATTAGAAATATTGTTAGGTAGGTAGAAACTAGTGACCTTCTCTGTCTATGGTGTCGTATATTTTTCTTTATTCCTGTTTTTTAATATTAATTGCTCGATTAGGAAGGACAAAACCACGGTTATCATAATAATATACCGATTTTCGCATTATGTGTTTCTTACAAAATCACATCCATTTCTATAAATTATACTTGGTTTACCATTTCAGATGCAGGTGGTGTTCGCCCATCGAGACATGTCACTGATGGAAGCACACTACCCCAAAACTCGAGAGTATATCCCAGAGAGGTGGTTAACAAATAAAGATGACCCACTTTACTACGGAAATGCCAATCCATTTGCCCATCAACCTTTCGGCTTTGGAGCCCGTAGCTGTATAGGTAAATTACATAATTCCACTTGGCCACATTATATATCGTTAGAAAAAGGTTTTAAATAAAAAAAAAAAGCGTTATTTAAGCATTATTATGATACACGTGATAAAGCGCAAAGCAAGTGCTTATGTTTTGACTAGAGATTATAAGAGGTTCACTTGATTGATTTTAACTTTGCCAATGAAGTACGGTAGGTACTGAAAAAACGAAACAGCATACGTGTACGCAAAGTCACGCCAACAATAAAATATATAATTTTCGTTCTTGAGTTTAAAAGTCAATCGACTTTTAAACTCAAGAACGAAAATTATATATTTTATTTATTTTAAAATATCGTTCCCAGGTCGTCGCATAGCTGAATTAGAAATGGATACATTTGTAGCGAGACTTATAGAAAATTTCGAAGTGGAATGGTTTGGACCTCCACCAACAACACTGATATCGTCTCTCAATTATATCAAAGGACCTTACAATTTTATATTTAAGGATGTAAAATAATATTATGGAAAATTATTTTTCTTGACCTCACTAAGGAATTCGACTATATGTATCTTTAAACAGTAATAATCACACAACATTAATAACATCAGCTGGTTATGGCCCCACAACAGGACAAAGACCTCTTCTCATACAGGAAAGGCACAAGGATTGATCACACAACATTACGTTTTGTAATTACTATTTTAGAAAGGAGTTCCCAAGGAACTGTTCTAGGACCTATTTTGTTGTAATACTCATCAGCAAAAGTTTCAATCGTTGGATGTGCCCAAATGTTTCAAATGATGGACACGTTCTGTTTTATTTGATTTGCCATAAATTCGTCAATTTTGTTTTAATTGCTCACTGTTATATAAGCAATACTAGTTTTTGCATAAAGTTCAAATGGTTAGGTACATCTACAATAATTTTATTTGCTCATTATAACTTTATCATTCCTTTGTAACAATAGTGACATTAACAGTATTTTTTAACAGTACAAACTACGTCTCGTTAGTGCTATGTTTTAGAGACTTTTAATGTGTATTTTTTGTTACTTTGTTATTATTGTAATATTTATTCAAACCTATATTACCTACATGTTATTCGTACAATGAAATCGCATCTGTATAATCGATTTGGTGGTCTCTCCTTTCCTCTTTTTAGTTTACATTAATGATCTTCCCCGGTTATTCAAAAAAACAACAAATGGTATTATTTGCCGATGACACTTCATTAATTTTTAAAATAAATTCTTCATTAATTTTTAAGATTTTGAACCCGTCTGGGTTCAAAATATTGACAACGTAAATAACCTCAAGTAAGGACTTGAGGTACAAAAGTGGTTCACGGCTAACAATTTAGTATTAAATGAAATAAAAACTAAGTGCATCAGATTTGCTTTGTTAAATGTCAAAAATAATGAGTATAGTATTGAATAAAGTGAAACTGGAATTCGTCGATAAAACCGTTTTTCTGGGAATGACGGTCGACTCAAGGCTACAATGGGGTCCTCATTTAACATCTCTCGCAGGACGGCTAAGTTTGGCAGCGTATGCTGTCAGAAAGATCCGGCAATTTACTGATGTGGATACCGCGAGACTGGTCTATTTTCGATTCTTTTCATCAGAGCCATTTACAATCAGCGTATGCGCGATTCTCTAAGGGAACTGTTTAAGGAAATTAACATAATGACGGTGCCTTGTCAATACATTTATGAAAACATCTTGTGCGCTAGAAATAATCTGCATCTTTTTAATAAAAGATGTGACAGACATAATTATAATACTAGAGATAGGGACCAACTAGTTCAACCAGGATTCAGACTGGCCAAAGTAGATTCGTCCTTCATGGGGTAGGTACTGTTTAAAGTGTTACACTAAAATACCTCCCCACATTGTTCAACTAAATGAGACAAAATTTAAGTCTCGCATTAAACGCACACTATGCAGTCGAGCATATTATAAATTGAGTGATTACATCTATAATCTCAGGATCTACTGGTTCGAATTGAAAAATTATTTTTGTGTTGTATAGTCCATTTATCGAGGAAGGCTATAGGCCCATGCGAAGCCGGGTCGGGTTGCTAGTCACTGATAAAAATGCTTGACTGGATGCTGGTCTAGCTCGGCCATAAGGGTTCATAGATTAATTGATTAGCATTTTTACAATTTTTAGAGCTGCTGAAGATGTAGATCTACATTATCTTTGCATTGTATAAACTCAATGTATTAGTATTATATAATTTTTCGTAGCACATGTGAGCACTATGTTCTTTAAAGCTACCATTTACGAGGTATACCTCTCATTGACTTGAATATGCCCCGGCGGTTGGGAGAGTCATGCTCACTTGAATGTCTCGCTGACGGTGACGCATGTGTTTTATCATTCCGTTCCCTTCAAAATGGATGAGCTAAATGGTGTCGATCCATGCTTCATATTCGTGAACGGACGCTGTCAGTTGGGACTGGTCATCTCTTAGCTGCCTCGTTTATTTTAAATGTTGGTTTGAATTGTTATTATAACTATATTTTTCTCTAGACCTCTTTTAACATGCAAGACTTTTTACTCACATTGTACCCTTAGATTCAACATGAATGATGTAACCTAAATTTGTAAAGTGTTACTGATTTTAAAAGAGTGTTCATGGAGTTTCTTGCTCGTTCTTCTCCATAGAAACCTACTGTTTGGAACGAGTAACTAGCTTCAACTTTCTGACTGACTGACTCTGACAATTCAAAAGTTTAATGGTTTAATTGAAATAAATGATTTTGAGTTTGAGTTTGTCATTACTCTTGTTTTTACCGGATTCAGTTTTAGCCGTACCTTCTCACTTTCCGTTGCCAGTTCCTTTATAATTTTTGTTATGTTCTCTGAGGTTTTAACAAATGATTTAAAAAACTAGCATTGAATTATAAATTTCAGGATATTATGATCAATAGTCTTGATTGCAGACAAGAACACTAATTTAAAACATACCTACACGTCAGAAAACTATGAAAATCTGACTTTACTACAACATAATAAGATTTCATTTTGGAACACTTCAGCTACGTAATCAAACACTTGGTTTGGAGTCAATCAAACAAGGTTTAAAGGTCAAGGCAAAAACGTCAGGAAACACGTTCAACACAGATCATTCTAAAAAGAGACAATCATTTCTACATCGCACTGTTGTACGGCGTTCGTATAGTTTGTAGATCCAATTGCAAAGTTGAACTTGAAATATTTAAAAATTCAAATAAAACAAACTAAATAAACTACAAAAACTCTTCTGTTCCTATTTAGGCGATTTTCCTTTCGTGTTATTTGGTAAAAAGTAATAAAATGGTGTCTATATATTCTAAGAATGGTGTATTGAGAAAATTTGTGTTCTAAAATGTTCAATACAAATCAATTTTAGGCGTAATTGTGGTCAAAGATCTAATCCAACTCAGTATATCATTGATGTGAAAACTGATCATTTTCGCACCGTGTCTGTTTATCAAATAAATAAGGAAGAACAGACTGTTACCTATATTCAATATTGATTAGTCAAGCCAACCTTTAATCGCACGTTATCTGATGACAACATCATTCAGTGTGTAGATAGTGTTTAGTGTGATTGTGTGATCAACAACAGCAACATGCAGACGACGAAGTTGAAGCCGCTGTTAAAATTAGCTGCAATTAATAGGGAATTGATAAGGTAAGTGAATATAATAGAATATGATAGTTTCAGTGTGTGATACTGATTGAAATGAAATGATTTATTCAGCCAAATACAAAGAAAATACTTATATGCTAAGTTACGAACAAAGGATGTAGGTACTGATAGCAGGTTTGAATTGCCTCTGACTCTCAAACTTGGTAAGTTCCTGTATTTTGAGTCATCAGTGGGTGCTCGCTCCAACTACGAATGCAGCGAAAGTGAGAAGGAAAAAATAAAGATAGGTAATTAAAAAATTAAATTAAAAATTTAAAAAACCCCCAACGCAAAACATAAAAGCAATTATTTAAAAAGTAAAAAATAATATCTTTTGTTGAGCCATCAAATGTTTGTTCGTTGAAATGGCGCTATAATGTCGCGGCGGGGTACCGCGTAAGTCAAATCTCATTGCAAATCCTTGAGTTCGCTATTTTACCTATTTAGCTATTGCTGACTTAGCGGTACCCCGCCGCGACATTATAGCGCCATTTCAACGAACAAACATTTGATGGCTCAACAAAAGATATTATTTTTTACTTTTTAAATAATTGCTTTTATGTTTTGCGTTGGGGGTTTTTTAAATTTTTAATTTAATTTTTATTTGAAAGTTTTTAAATGTAATTTAGTCTGGTTTTGAGAAGTTGTAGATACGTCTAAAGTTGTATTTCGTCACATGGATCTTTTTTGATATTAAAGATATCACCCTGAGAATGCGTTTGGTATATATAATTCGCCTTTTTGTGGTGCCGGTCATCTTGGCTTTGAAATTTATCATAGTGTAAAGTATTCTACTAGTGAAGCCCTTTCATTTGATACCCATATTGATGGAGTCGTGAAAAAATATGTGATAAGCTATTTTGTAGCGGCGGCCATCTTGGACCGATTTTCATCAAACATAGCTAAGAACACTCCCGACTAATTCACCTTTCAAATAAAAAAAACAAAAACAAAATCGGTTCATCCGTTCGGGAGCTACGATGCCACAGACAGACACACACACACACACACACACACACACACACACAGACACGTCAAACTTATAACACCCCGTCGTTTTTACGTCGGGGGTTAATAAAAAATACAAAGTTCGTGATGAAATCAGTGGTTTACATACTAAAGTATGCATAGTGTGTGTAAAGGTGAAAATTGTGTACCTATTTGCTAGGAAAAAGGTGTTTGATGTCGGTGCTTGTGATATGTATGGGGGCAGCTTGTGTGCAGAAGTGAAAGAGTATATGTAATGATTGTGTAAATGTGTAGATAAATGAGAAATGTTTAGTGTTATTGTGTGATCAGCCACATCAACTAGCAGGCTACGAAGTTCAAGCCACTCTTAAAATTAATTACAATTAATGAGAAATTGATAAGATAACGGAATATATAGTACCTACACGGATTTAGACATCTAATCTGACGTCAACATAAGCATAGCCTTTTCTCAACTATGTTGGGGTCGGCTTCCAGTCTACCCGGATGCCGCTGAATACCAGTATTTTACATGGAGCGCCTGCCGATCTGTCCCCCATAACCCATTTACTTTGTAACACGATAGCCTTGGGAAAGACTGGTTTTCAGACTTTCTGGCTTCTGTCTACCCATAACGACTGCCAATGATCTACGAACGATAGCCGGGACCAGCGACTTTACGTGCTTACCGAGGCACGAAAATCACAAAAACAATCGATCAACAATCGATCGATTGTCAATTTAATCTGACATGTCAGTCGGTTAGTCCTAGGATAAAAATGTCTTCGGAGCAAAACATTTTTTTTTTAACGACCCTGTATAAATTAGGATAGAATGATTATTCAAAAGTTATAGTATTTGTAAACAAATCACATTCAATAAATACACATTAATGTCACCCGAGAAATGTCTAAACATTTTATAATATACAAACAAATAAAATAAATGTTGTTTTCAGAACGGCTGCTGTGGCTAGTGCCGCTGTAAAGACAGATACCAAATTGAAGTCATGGAAAGAGATTCCCGGGCCACCGTCGTTGCCCATCATTGGACAAATGCATCATTTTATGCCCGGAGGTGAGACCCCTACATTTTATATAGTCCCGTCGATGAAAAAAGTAACCTGTGACAAGGTTCCAGTGATAGTATATTTTTGCCACATAGATCACGTTATATAAAATTCTGGACATTCACTAGGAATTTCGAAATTTGTTTTGCTGTTGAAAATTGAACAAAAAACCCAATACTCGTAGCACTTTCCTAACTCCCGGTAAATAATGTGTGTTTAAAACGAGAGTTTCCTCGATACGTCGAGAAATCTAGAGTTCTTCGATTACAATTCGAATTGGTAGGTTGTTGGTAAATTCTGGAGTGGCGACCGCGAACCGAAAGACGTTGCGTTAGAAGGCCTCCCACTAGGTGGACCGATGATCTGGTAAAGGTTGCAGGGATCCGCTGGATGCGAGTCGCACGGGACCGGTCTATGTGGCGACACTTGGGGAAGGCTTATGTCCAATAGTGGACATCTTTCGGCTTCGGATGTACCGAATTGGTTTAATTTTCGTCTATGCCACTGCAACTTTGGACAAAAATAGCCACTTTTCATCAGGTGCACTGCTTGCGTGTACGTCAAATCATATCATAAGTTTATGTTTACTGTAATTTAAATTTAATAAATCAGTCAACAGTTCACAGTAATTAGTTAAAAAAATATTACTTAATAATCCATACTAATATAACTATACTAATGTAATGTGTAGTTACGTTCGTATTTAACAGCTTTCACGGTGAAATGGTTAAACCGATTTTGATGAAATTTGGTATGAAAATATTTGAACCCTCGAAAAAGACATATGCTACTTTTGAATGCACGACTTTGTCTGCATCCGCGTTACCTAACACTCACGCGGACGAAGTCGAGTGCAAAAGCTAGTAAAACATATTAGTTAAAACAGTATTAGGTACTTATTAAATCTACTTGCTTTTTTATAAGGTCAGTTGCAGGGTATCCAAAAAAGTGAAGGGACCATGAAACTATTTGAATTGTATGGTCCTATTGTTAGACTCGACGGAGTGGCAGGCCAGCCGCCAATGCTGCTACTTTATGATGCTGAAAGTTCAGCTCAGGTAAATAAACTTACTTACTATTTAAATATATAAGTTTGTGTAGGTAGGCAGTTTTTTAATAATTTTAAATGTAACAGCCAGCTGGCACACCTCATGCTAATCTTTTATCTATAAACCCACAGATATTACGCAGTGAAAATTGGTTACCCCTCCGTCCAGGATTTGCGAGCCTTGAACACTATCGTAAAGAGTATAAGAAGAGCAAAGGACACACTATTCATGCCACAGGCCTTATAACTGAGTAAGTCGACATAACCACCATTTCACAACAACAAAGATCAGATTTTAGAAATATTCTAAAAATGGGTATTTTAAACTCAATTGTCACACTAAAAGCTGTCAAAACGCGATTCCCTTACTTATAGATTTTGTATGGTAATATTAAAATATGATGTAACTTTATTGCCAAAGTCAAAGCCAATGATTTATTTCAATTAGACCATTAAAAGGCACTTTTGAACGTCATATAAAAAGTTGATTCTAGTTGCCCATTCCAAAAGGTAGTTTCTTATGAAGAAGAATGGGCAAGAAACTCCATACTTACTCTTTTATATGAAACGCGCTTTTGTATCTTTTTTGATGCATAGATTTAAAATAAATAATTGTTATTTTTTTTGGCTTGCAGTCACGGTGAAGTATGGAAAGAGTTCCGCTCCACAGTCAATCCGGTAATGTTGCAACCTAAAACCATCAAACAATATGTCACAGTCCTTGATGAAGTAGCACAGGACATGATCAAAAGGTTAGTTATGAACAACAATAACAAATTAGCAGTAAATGGTTTTTATTGACTATAAAAAATATCATATTGTTTTAGATTGAAAGCTAACCGTAATGAAAAGAACATGATTTCCAACAACTTCGATAAGGAAATGAATTTATGGGCCCTGGAATCAATCGGTACAGTCGCTCTTGGCTGCCGCCTGAACTGCTTCGATCCCAAATTGCCCGCTGACTCTCCAGAGTGGCAGCTGATCCAGTGTGTCCACGACCTGTTCCTTATAGCGAATGAATTGGATTTCAAGCCAAGCCTTTGGAGATATTTCTCAACGCCTATGTACAAGAAAGCTATGAAATTGTATGAGCATCATGAAAAGTAAGTTTAATGTAGATATACCTCTAACTTTTGTATCTTTAATTAAACAACTAAATGAATAGGTGAACAATTTGTAAATGATAAGATATTATTCTTGATCCCAGTCTAACAAAACACTTCATCCAAAAAGGAAAGGAACAGCTCAAGAACAAATCTGATAACGAGAAAGGCGTTTTAGGAAAATTGTTGGAAATCAATGAAGAAACGGCTCACATTATGGCCAGTGACATGTTGTTTGCTGGTGTAGATACGGTACGCATAATCTATACTAATATTATTATAATTATAACAAGGTAAAATTTGTTTGTAATTTTGTATGTAGGGGGTAAACTTCGAAACTGCTCGTCCGATTTAAAAAAATCTTTTACCAATAGAAAGCTACGTTATCCAGGAGTTCTATAGGCTATAAATTAAATTGATGCCATGCTTATTAACTGAGCTATCATAATTTTTGTCTAGCCAGGCGGAAAGAATAACCTTTTAAAACGAAGTTTTTTGCTTGCGCTGCCTAAACAGTTTGAACAATGTTTGGCAACTTGGTCCGCCTTAAATGGTGCTATAATAAAATTCGCGACACCATCAATCTTTTATATTTTAGCAGATATAGTAGCTGTTATGATTTAAAAAATTGTTTTTCAACATACCTACGTTTGGACGTTTTTTTAAACAACGAATTATTAATTTTTATCATAAAGAATAATATTATGATCACAAGGCCATCATAGAGATAAGATTTGCCTTTTAAAGTATGCCAATTGGTTAAGTAGTTTCGAAGATAATATAAAATTACTAAATTGCAAAATTCCGTCCAATATTCACGCACCGCATTCAGTAGAGCATGCTTTGTACGGACATTTCATTAGCACACCAGGAGAGGTGCGACAAGCTGCCAAAAATCCACGACCTTGCGTGGATTTTGGGCAGCTTGCCGCACCACATTGATGGCGTTTTTGGAACTCCGCAACATCAAAGAATTTGCAAAAACTATGTTGTATTATTTTTAGATATTTTATTCTTACAAGTACAGCATTAATTAGTTTATATGATGCCGATTTTGTTGGCAACATCTAATGCGTCATAGTCCCTGGCGAGTCGTACGTACGCTTTCTTCTTGCCGTCGGGCCTGATAAGGGTGTTAACTTTCGCAACATTGATATCATACAGCTTTTTAACAGCAGCCTTGATGTGGTGCTTGTTGGAGCTGGTGTGAACGATGAATACCAAGGTGTTGTTGTCCTCGATCTTTTTCATAGCCGCTTCAGATGTCAGCGGATATTTTATAATATTATAAGCATCCATACGATTCCGCTTGGGAAGCGATTTCCTTGGGTACTTCGGGTGCCTTGGAGGTTCAAAAGTTTTAGGCCTGCGGAAGTGCACGGATGTGCGGATCTTGCGTACTCGCTTGCCATGTTCACCTTTGACCACCTTTCTCTGTGCTTTCAGGGCCTTGGCAACAGGTTTCACCACTTGTTTCTTTTGTCCCTTGATGCCAGTCTTCTTAGGCTTGGGTGCGATTTTCAACTTAGCTGCTGCTGGTTTAGGCTTAGGTTTTGATGCAGCTGCAGCTTTCTTTACTGAAGGCTTTGCACTAGACTTAGTTTTAAGGGCAGCAGCTTTAGCTGAGCCGGGTTTGGCAGTTGGTACAGATGCAGGCTTCTTCTCTGCGGGCTTGGCAGCAGCCGGTGCTGGTTTGGCAGCCGGGGCTAAAGCTGGTTTAGCAGGAGCGGGTTTGGCTGCCGGGGCTGCTTTAGGTGCAGCCGCCTTAGGTGCAGGCGCTGGCGTCTTGGCTGTCGCCGGCTTAGGTGCAGCTGCAGCGCTAGTTGAAGAGGCAGCTTTAGGTGCTGCTGCTGGGGTTTTAGCCGTGGCAGGCTTCTTTTCCGCGGGCTTGGATCCGGAGGACCCGGATTTCTCGGGTTGCTTCTTAGGAGGCATCGTGACAAAAAAGATGAAGGGTCACTGTTTATGTTGCCAGATTACATTTCAATATTATGAAGGTCTACACTACACTATTATATGTGGGTTAATAACAAGTTCTCAAGACAAAGCCGCGGTCATAGCCTAGAAGGGCATCCAGGCATAAAAAGAGATGAAGCCGTGGGAAGAGTGTACGGTGTACATTAGAATTTTGTTGCACCACGTACGCAGCCCAACTTCGTTCGAAGATTTAAAAACTCTAAATGGAGTGGTCAAGGAGACGTATCAAGCCGCTTGCAAGGACAGCTAGAGGTTTGCTGGAAAATGATGCCCACTTGGATTTTTTTAAAAGAAGCTTCAATGTTGCAATGTTCATTGAAAGTTATTAAGTTACTAGCTGACCCGACAGACGTTGTCCTGTCTCTATCTACCTTACCGACCTTCTTACCTACCCTACCAAATTACCTACCAACCAACCACAATTTTCTCACCGCTATAGCGAAATTCATTAAACCGTTCTCGAGTTTTACCGAGACTAACGAACAATGCACGTCCCTGTGCAAAACGCAGCGCTAGTCGTTTTTTGTTTAGTTTTTCGGACCTAAATATTCTATATCCAAAAAAATAGATTAAATTTCTACACAATCTTAACTCTAAAATAGTAGATCTGATTTTGTTTACGAAGTATAGTATTAAACTAATCTCCTCACAACGAAACACTCACAGAAATGAGAAATAATTATTGAAAACATGCATCTCCTCGGCAAGTAACCATTAATTCGATTTTTTACTAACACTAATGGATAGGCAATTTATTAATGAACATTTTAGTAGATTTTATTTTTTTATTCCAAAATGTGATTTTATAAAGATTTAATTCTAAAATCTGAGCTTATTCGCTACTGTATCTCTTGCGCGGCGAAGAGGGAACGAATGCTCAAGGTTTTTTGCTCAGGGTACCGCCTGATGGCGTCAGCGTGGCATCAGGGATATTTTCAAAGACGATTTTTGTGAAGATATCAGACACGGAGTTCGACGGCAAAAGCAGGACTTTACCACGCCTGTTAATAATGACAATATTATGTACAATTAAATTGAGGTTTAATACAAATATAAAATAAACTTCGTGCAATGTGCAGGAAATGATGCAATAGATCTGTTACAATTTTGGTAAATCCGTATCAGTGAATTGGCTACTTTTGTGAATGAAAATTTGCTGAAGTTAGTCACAGATCCAGAGCAGGCTAATTATGCAATTATTGACAGCATAACGAACAATAAAGGCAAAATATTTATTTTGGACACTTCAAATGGCACATGGAGAACATTTCTCGCTAATTTAATATAACACATGTTAAGCAATCCTGAAAAATTGCTCTGGCAGTAGCTACATTAGGGATTGCAGCTACTATAGTAGGCAACGGTAAAACTGCACCTTCTACCTTCAAACTCTCATTGACATTTTCATTGGAGCAACAGTCGGTATGTTCGATACGCAAAAATGGGCCCCTTGGTCAGTTTTCACAAGTTTTAACCTTGAATATTTTCTAAATAGAGACATTAGTTGGCTTTATTCAAGGGCAATCATTCCACATATAAACGATACAGTCAACCAAATCAATAATCTTATTTTACAAAAAGCCTCCGACTAAGTCAAAATTTACAAGTCAATTGATACAGCGTGTAATATCGACAGAATTTGTGAACTCCCTTAAATTCATCTGGCCGGCCACCTCACGAACTGCCTCACATGCTTTTCAACCGACTTCAAAAAAGGAGGAGGTTATCAATTCGTCTGTTTTTTTTTTTTTTTTTTTTTTTTATGTTTGTTACTTGATTTCTCGGGACTGGATGAACCGAGTTTGATGATTCTTTTTTTATTTGGAAGCTAGTGCTTCCCGTGTGGTCCCATTTTAATTTGGTCCAGTTCTGACCATGGCATCCATGAGAAAACCGTATAAGTCTTAAATTTGCATTAAGTATGTACGCGGTTTGTTACTCGATTTCTCAGGCCGATTTTGAAAATTCTTTTTTTTATAGATAGGGTATGCTTCAGGGGTGGTCCCATATAAATTTTATCGAAATTGATTCAGCACTTTTTGAAAAATAATCAACAAATACCCAAAAATTTTACATAGACGACGTTTTAGTTTCATCAATCTTTGTAGTAGTTAACTTTCAATCTCTTCTTAATAGATTTGAATGAGAAGGAGGTACTAAAAAGCGGAAAATAAAAAGCTTTTTACAAAAAAGACAACCGCCTTCAAAAAGTGAAAAATAACTTTAGCACAGAACACACATTGACTTTAGTTTCGGAAGTCGGTGGCAATACAAAACAACAAACAGAACAAAGCCACTGAATTTCGAAACTAAAGTCAATGTGTGTTCTGTGCTAAAGTTATTTTTCATTTTTTGAAGGCGGTTGTCTTTTTTGTAAAAAGCTTTTTTAAAATATTTTAACCTACCTAACCTGTGCATTAGCACAAGGCTACTCATAAAAGATTTAAAAGATAACTTAACTGTAGCGACCATTTTCATTGGACCAGGAGCTGGCCAGTTGAAGCAGATCCCGAGAATTCCAATGATTCTTACAGACCTGCATAGATCGCTCAAGCGACTAGAGTTTCCCGTAAAAAAAATTGCCCTGACTAAATTAACAAGTCCCAGGGATAAACTTCTCTTTGGTTGGGTTTGACCTAAGAAAATAATGACCCAAAAAAAAACCCATGGGCAGTTGGATCACCCAAAAACCAAATTATTTTGTTACCGGAAAATATATCAACCTTTAAATTAAAAGCTTTAAATTAAATACCTATTTAATTTATTTAGGTACCTACCTACCTAACCTAAATTTTATTAAATTCTTTCTCCTATAGAAAGCTACAGTATCAGTACCAGTAACTTATGGGCTGTATTTTCGAAATACACGCGGACGAAGTCGCGCGTGAAGTGCTAGTTGAATATAAAAGTAAAGACATTATTAATGCTACTTGAATCTGTACTGAAATTCATCATCTTAGGTTTAAATATGTTTTTTATTTTACTTAGGCGGCCAACACAGTAACCGCAACCCTCTATCTTCTGGCTAAAAACCCGGAGAAACAAGCTAAGCTGAGGGAGGAGATAATGTCGAAATCGGAGCGTAGACCATACCTGAGAGCTTGCGTCAAAGAATCTTTGAGAATTATGCCAGTAGTGATGGGAAATATGCGACAGTCCACAAAGGAATACGATATATTGGGCTATAAGATACCTAAAGATGTAAGTATGGAAAGTTCACATATCCCAGTCATCACTTACTATGGTCATATAAATCCTGTACAGAAAATGACTGAAAGTCAAAGGCTCCTATGGAAAGGCTTTTGCCCAGCTGTGGAATTATACAGGTTAACAGTAACTAGAAATATTGCATTGTGTGTCTGTTACAAAATACCACCTATTTCTATAAATGTTACTTGGCTTACCGTTTCAGATGCAAGTTATATTCGCCCATCGAGACATGTCGCTGATGGAAGAAAACTACCCCAAAGCTCGAGAGTATATTCCAGAACGGTGGTTGGCCAATAAAGATGACCCACTTTACTACGGAAATACCAATCCATTCGCCCATCAACCCTTTGGCTTTGGAGCCCGTAGCTGTATAGGTAAATTACATAATTCCGCATGGCTAAAATTACATCTCTTCAGAAAAAGGCTTTAAATAAAAAATAAAAAAAAAATTGGGGGGCATTGTTATGTTAACACGTGATAAAGCGCAATGAAAGTGCAAATGATTTGACTAGAGAGATATAAGAGGTTTTCTCTATTGATATTTAGATTGGTAATGAAGTACCTACCTACTGAAAAAACGAAACTGCATATGTGTACTTAGTCACGCCATCTTGTTTGACTTTTAAAATCAAGAATGGAAATAATATACTAAATTAATATCGTTCCCAGGTCGTCGCATAGCTGAATTGGAAATGGATACATTTATAGCAAGACTTATAGAAAACTTCCAAGTGGAATGGTTTGGACCTCCACCAACAATACTGATAGCGTCTCTAAATTATATCAAAGGACCTTACAATTTTATATTTAAGGATGTAAATTAATATGTTGGAAAAACTTTTCCTTGACCTCACAAAAGCATTCGACTATTTGTATCACAAAATAGTTAGTGATAATCACACGACATTAATAATATAAGCGGGTTATTGCCACACTGCAGGGCAAATACCTCTTATACAGAAAAGGCACGAGGATTGATTACACAACATTTTATTATGTAATTACAACTTTAGGAAGGAGTTCCCAAGGAACTGTTCTAGGACCTTTTTTGTTGTAATACTCATCAGCATAAGTTTCAATTCTTGGATCTCCTCAAATATTATGTGCAATGATGGTCACGTTACATTTCATTTGCTTTGCCACAAAACCGTCAATTTTGTTTTAACAGAATGAGTAAGCTCACTGTTATATTACCATTACTAGTTTTGCACGAAGTTCAAATGGTGAGGGCACATCTACAATTAATGTTTTTGCTCATTATAACTATATAATTTCTATGTAACAATAGTGACATTAACAGTATTTTTTCACAGTACAAACTACGTCTCGTTAGTGCTATGTTTAAGAGACAATGAATATGTATTTTTTTTTTATATTGTTATTGTAATATAATTACTCAGTATTTTTTTTCAATTACACGATTTTATACAAACTTATATTACGTGTTATTATTAACAGCACCGTACAAACATTGATGACAAATATACGAGTAGATTTAAAAATGATCTATTAGACATCAATAAATTTATAAATTTAAAGCGGGTCTGCGGGCACAATCAACTGTCGTGATAAGTACCTGCGTGAGCAACAATACCAAAAATGTTAATCAGCGAACTATCTAAATCCAACTTTACTACAACAGAATAAGATTGTATTTTGGAATACAGGAAGGTTGAAGCCACGTTGTTATCAAACGATTTGGGCCGGAGCTAGTTACGTAATTGAAGGTCAAGGCAAATCCGCCAGAGAACGCGTTCAACATAGAATACGTTTATTTAATTCGGTAGTAACCTAATGAGAGACTCATCATTTTCACACCACGCCTTCATCATAGACGCTCATATCTTTTGGTGATAAAAATAATTCGAACGAAAAAATCCCCCGGTAAAGAATTTTGTTCAATTTCATTGTGTTATTTAGTAAATATTACGGTATTTTGACAAAATAAATGTGCTGAGCCGGTCAATCTGAAGCAGTTTTTAGTGTAATTGTGATCTTCTGGCAAATATCATAACGTTCATTATTCAACAGTGTGTGATTGGCGCGAAAACTAACTATTGGACCACCGTGTATGTTTATTAAAGAAGAGCAATTTGAAAAAACTGACTGTACATTCAATAATGACTTGACCAATCAACATAATCTCTAGTTTTGAAGTTGTCAAACGATAACAAAATCAGTGTGTGATAGTGTTTAGTATTATTTTGTGATCAGCAACATGCAGACGACGAAGTTCAAACCGCTGTTGAATTTAGTCGCAATTAATAAGGAATTGATAAGGTAACAATTCTTCTTCTTCTTTTCGAATCGAAGGTAAAGATAGTAAACAGGAATTAAAATCGAAACTGACCTTTTGTCTGTCATAGTAATATTTTGAATTATTGTACGAAATATTGCGCCGGCTACGAAAAAATCTAATATATAAAATTCTCGTGTCACAGTTTTCGACTTCGTACTCCTCCGAAACGGCTTGACCGATTCTGATGAAATTTTTTGTGCATATTAGGTAGGTCTGAGAATAGGCCAGCATCTATTTTTCATCCCCTTTTTTCACCCCTTTTTCATCCCCCATCCAAATGTTAAGGGTTAGGGTAGGGTAGGTGTAGGGTAGGTGTAGGGTAGGTGTAGGGTAGGTGTAGGGTAGGTGTAGGGTAGGTGTAGGGTAGGTGTAGGGTAGGTGTAGGGTAGGTGTAGGGTAGGTGTAGGGTAGGTGTAGGGTAGGTGTAGGGTAGGTGTAGGGTAGGTGTAGGGTAGGTGTAGGGTAGGTGTAGGGTAGGTGTAGGGTAGGTGTAGGGTAGGTGTAGGGTAGGTGTAGGGTAGGTGTAGGGTAGGTGTAGGGTAGGTGTAGGGTAGGTGTAGGGTAGGTGTAGGGTAGGTGTAGGGTAGGTGTAGGGTAGGTGTAGGGTAGGTGTAGGGTAGGTGTAGGGTAGGTGTAGGGTAGGTGTAGGGTAGGTGTAGGGTAGGTGTAGGGTAGGTGTAGGGTAGGTGTAGGGTAGGTGTAGGGTAGGTGTAGGGTAGGTGTAGGGTAGGTGTAGGGTAGGTGTAGGGTAGGTGTAGGGTAGGTGTAGGGTAGGTGTAGGGTAGGTGTAGGGTAGGTGTAGGGTAGGTGTAGGGTAGGTGTAGGGTAGGTGTAGGGTAGGTGTAGGGTAGGTGTAGGGTAGGTGTAGGGTAGGTGTAGGGTAGATGTAGGTAAATAGGCAGGTAAGTAGGTAGATCGGGACAGGACAACGTCTGTCGGGTCAGCTAGTATTCATATATGAATATTTTTTTAAAATAGCACCACCCCATTTCTACCCGTGGGTGTTGCAGAAGGCAACCGAGGGATGGGACCAGAGGATGAATATCAACGTCCTTCTGAGTACCATAACACCTACTGCGTTTACCAGCATACATCGGCCAAGCATGGCGATTGCGGCTGAACCCTCACTTGGAGGAAACCTATGCCCAGCAGTGGGCGTCTAAAGGTTCACATGATGGTGATGATGTCAATTTTGTAGTGACTAACCAATATGGCACAGGGTAGTCCTCCGATTGATGTATTGCAAATGTTTTCTTTATTTTTGTCATTTGATGACAGTCAAAGATTTAAAGATAAAAAGTGGTGAGCACTGCCTACGGTGCTATCTCAGAAACGAACCTTAAATGTCTCATATGCCTGTAATTACATCGGCGGTTCGAAGGGTATATATCGAAGGCCCTTCGAACCGAAAGACAGCAGCGCTGCTATGTGGCAAAAATAGAAATGGCACTAGTACTTCCCCTGACGAGATCCTACGCACAGAGTTCTACTAAACTACTAATACTACATACCTACTCACAAAAAGAGGGTACCTAGGAAGTTATTATTTAATATGTAAAATAACTATTACAACATTTCAAAATACTGTCTTATCTGATTCTGTATCAGTGTTTGCGTAGATAAGTGCGAACTGTCTACGGGAATAGATATATTTTTATCTAGTAACGACGTAGATTTTATGTATAGTATCAGTATCTCTAATAAATTAGCCCTACGATTAGCGCCACGGTTGGCGGGAGTCATCTCCATGGGCACGATGTCGCGACGATAGTCATGCCATCAAATTTACTTTAAAATTAGTGAAACAATTCACACCGTCTATCGCTGCGATTCTTACAACGTTAGAGATGGCGCCACTCCCTAGACCGTGAGCCAGCCCTACTCGTACGTACCTCTCTAACTGACTAATATATTTTTATGATCGCATGAGATATTCGCTTAGTTTAGTTCTTTATTCGTTCGGAGATAAAAATAATGCTTAATTTGGTTTTCTAATGTAGAACTGTAGCTGTTTCAAGTACTGCAGTTAAGACAGAAAATTTAAAGCCATGGAAAGAGATTCCTGGACCTTCGTCTTTGCCTATTATTGGACAACTGCATCATTTCTTTCCTGGAGGTGAGTGGTGATTAAAATAAACAAAAACAGTAATAATAATATACTAAAAAATATTAATAACATATATGAAGATATCACACACACGACCATCTGACCCTAAATTAGGCAGCACTAGGCATATAAACTTATATAGACAAAACAACAACCAGACACAAGGAAAACACAAGTGCTCAATACACAAATGTTTGCCCTGGGCTGGATTCGAACCCGCGAACCTCCGGTTGTGCGTCGGAGGCAGATACACTACTACCTTGAACGGAGCCGTCAATGCTTTAGTTACTACAAATTTTCTGAATCATCACATACCTAAATGTGTACAGAAATAATGTTTCGGAGATAATGTAGTACCTATACGAGTATATTAATCGTACTAGTCGTTTAGAATAGGTCGCCGACACCACTTCCTCAGCGACATATTAGTGTGTCTGAAGTAGTATTGTTGTGTGTTCTTTCTCTCTAACATTTATATTAATTTGAAAATTAATTCGTCGTCCCACACTACCGCCATGTTTATAAACAAGGGAAACACGTGTTTATACTCGCAAACACCTGTTACAGAACTGAATTATTTCGCATCGCTCGCTGTGGGGAGCACATTAACATTCCGTCAAACAGTGTGTACCGCAACAGTTACAAATGTTTTAGAAACAATACACGTTTCTTTCAGAAATACGTAGATTTTGTTCCCGAAATGATGTTCTGGAACCTACCGCCCTAATTTTTTGCTACTGCTCCGCTTCGGCGGATTTGGGAACCGCTCTTAAGACTTTCTAAACATGGACCAATCTATCCATATTTAGGGCACACTATACTCTATTTATAAAAAAGAGGCTCGTGGAAGCAGGAATGAAAAACATTTTATTTCAAAGATAAGTTAAAATAATTTTAGTTAAGTGGTATACATTTGATAAATAGTTCTTAGATACTACTAAATATGAACGTATGATAATATAAGCAAAGTAAAAGTCTTTATTTAATTAGGTAACATTTTAAATTTTTGTAGAATTATAGTAAAACGAATAACGTTCCCGGTATTGTTCAGCCCTGCTTCTTTTAGGTTTTTAGTATTGACACTGTAATTTTAAATTGGAATTTAATAATACTAAATAAAAGCCGCATAATTGTATCAGATATATATTAAAATGGTTACAATTAAGTACGGTGTCTATCGTAACTGGAAACTTGTTTATTGTACTTTTGTTACAAAATGTGCATTAAAAATAACCTTTTTTAACTTCTGTCTAATGCTATTGTAAATGGAGAATAGATTAGTCTAATTCTGCGTAAATGTTCTCAGCTAAAGAGAATAAATTTATCAAAATCATTGTTTCTATCAAAAATATTTTTACAGGCGATTTTGGCAAAATGGAGGATCCTGATAATACCATGAAATTAATCAACATGTATGGGCCAATCATAAGGTTAGATAGTATGCTCGGAAAACCACCAATGATATTTTTAAGTGACCCTGAAACTTCAGCATATGTAAGTACCTAAACATTAGTAAGTACACAAACCAAGAGGATTTTCTTATGTTAATAACTGTAAAACTTAGCCTCAGTATAGTATATGTAAATTGAGCTTAAGAACAGTTTCACCCTCCCACCTAATGATAGGCCTTCCCAGCTCACCTCAAGATCACTTCACATAAATTTACTGTCAAACGACAAATGTCTCAAAAAAAATTATGTCGAAACATTTTTTTTAACTTACATAAACTATGACAGTCGAACACAAAATACAAAAACGAAAAGCAAACATTTTTAACCATTTTACAGGTGTTACGAAGCGAAAACACGTTGCCCATCCGTGCTGGATTTCAATCCCTAGAATACTACAGAAAAGAGTATAAGAAAAAGAAAGGGTATAACTTCCACGCAACGGGTCTAGTTACCGAGTGAGTAGAATGATGAGTAGGTACGCGGTAGGTACCTATCGACCGCCGGAGTCATAAATTTTAATAGAACAGAGGGGGACCCATTGACAATGACCCTGACTTGCCTAGTTGTAAGACGGTTCAATTTCGTGCCATCTATCTGATTGCTCTGAAAACAGCGAATAATATTTATGCAAGAATTAAAGGATATAAAATGATTATAGTCTTGCTAAAACTTAAATCATATTCCAAAGACTTATCTAGTCTTATCAACACATTATTATCTAGTTCAGACACGTGTCTAAACAAGATAATAGATACTGTTTCAGACAGAAGAGCTAAAAAAACATTAAATATCAAAGAGATATAACAGTGATATATTGACAGTGTAGATATGTCAAAAATGTGACAGTAGACTAATTATTATAATAATATGCTGAATAGCTTAACTCTTAGTTTCTAAATTAGCTAAATACTTTGATTAATGAAAACATTGTGAGAAAATCAGCATGGTCTGAAACCAAAAACTCGAAGACGTGTGGATCCCATTGAAGAGACCTGTGTCCCAGCAGTGGAAATTTAACATTATAAAAAGATTAGGCTAGGCGAACCTTAACCACCGTTCTATTTCTACGATTATGAAAACAAATCCCCGTTGTTATTAATAAAAAAATGCGTATACACAGTCGTATTCATTAAACCCTCACACAAAGATACAATTCCTAAAAAAAACGGTGAAACCGATGAATGCATGTGAAGTATTCCTAATTTGATTGCTATTTTTTATATAAAAAAAGATATTCGGTAAATAAATATCTTTATAACTGTATGAAAACAGTGCACCGCTCGCAACGGGGTTGTGAGACCTAAGTTGACGAAGGTTAGGGTTGCGGTGAATGATCTCTTATTTTGTTTGATGTGTAATTTCTTTTTACAGATCTTAATATTAAACAGTTGTAACTACTACCGTTGCTGGTGTAGAAGTAAAAAAAATAATGATATCTTATCGTAATTATTTATAGAATCTAAAAGTAGGTATGTATCTATTATTAACATTATAAATATTATTAACGTTTTTTTTCTAGCCACGGCGAAACATGGAAAGAGTTTCGCTCGACCGTAAATCCTGTGTTGCTACAACCTAAAACGATCAAACTGTACACAACAGTACTTGATGAGGTAGCACAGGACATGATAGCAAGGTAATCAGTTTATTCTCTTTTCAAATTTTTAAAGGAAACTCATCGCCTAAAGTCAGCTTTAGACGCCCAGTATCAACTGGCCACGTATACTTGTGTAAAGGTTGGGTGTTTTTATGTTTTTATTTGTAAGAGGACTGGAAGACTGAAGACTGGACCTAAACGGTGGTGCTTAAGTAAAAGTCGTACGGATTGATTGACCATAGTTAAGCTACGCTTGCCGCGGTCGATTTTGACTTATATTGCGTTGGTAGCATGACAAATGGCAACTGCAGTAAACAGTTGTTATTGTAACCACTTTTCTGCCTCTAATGTCATCCTTAAGCCTACGAAATAGAAGTCAAAATCGGTTTAAGGGACTGTAAAAAAAGGTTTGTGTTTATGTCTAATCTTATTGTGATCAGGGTATAGATGAGGTTGAGATTAGGCGAAATAATAAGAAGCATTCATTACTGCCAAAAGACAAATGCTTCCTCCCCTCTCTCTATTTATTAATTAAATTCCCCGGGCGAAATAAAGGATGGCTTTTGTTTTGTTCCGTTTTGTCGGTGGACTATAAAATGCTTAATTTAGATGATATTTAGCAGTCGATAGTTTTTTTTTGTTTTGAGATTATCTGTTTAAGGCAGATCATGAAAGGTTCATTCTAGGCAAGCGCTGACCAATATTAACTATTGTATAAGAGCTAATATTATTGTTTCAATGTTTATTAAACGTGAAAATCATACAGGAAACAGCAATCATTACTGTAACGATATATGAAGAGGCATAGCTATGACCTTTACAGCAGTTTTAAATTAAAAGCAACGACTAATTTTCAGAATGAAAGCTGATCGTGATGAAAACAACCAGTTTAAAAGCGACTTCTATAATGAAATGAACTTGTGGGCGCTGGAATCCATTGGCACTGTCGCTCTTGGCTGTCGCCTGAACTGCTTCGATCCCAACTTAGCTGCAGACTCTCCAGAGCGGCAGCTGATCCAGTGTGTCCACGACTTGTTCACTACAGCCAACGAATTAGACTTCAAACCAAACTTTGCGAGATGGTTTACGACTCCAGCGTTCAAGAAAGCCATGGAATTGTATGAACGTCATGAGAAGTAAGTTGTGAAATAAAGTATTAGATTCGTTTTTCAGTTGTTGACAATTCAAAATTTAAAGGAACCCAAAACGTCTAAGCAAGTTTCTGGACCCAATAAACTTAGCTGTAAAGCCTATCCTGTAGTTGCGTTAGAGTTAAATATAATTATTTGTTTACATCTTGTAATATCTTGAATAGATTTCACTCTTTTGATACTATCTATATTTAATACTTGTTTACTCCATAGTGGGTGATAAACGTACGAACGAGTACACGTCCTTATGACCTGTCCAATTTCTTCCTAATCTCTCTAAGTACGCGAACTTTTAGAGTAAAACATAGATGAAAAAAATCGTCGAGCTTTGAGAGAACTGTAGCGTTAGCGCGCTCCATATCAAATGTTTTATTGATCTAATATTTTGGTAAATATTGAAATTTTGTAGATTATATTATAGCCCTAATATCCGTAATTATTAGTGCTATTACCCCATCTACAAAATGTCTTGTAGTTAGAAAGTTTTCCGTCAAATAACTTAATTTCAAAATTTCTAGTAGCCGTAGGACCCCTAATAGTAATAAAGTGCCCAACGGGACCCTAATACTATAATGGTCGCGATAGCAATAAATAATCATAATAAAATAAAGTTTTTTAACTCGATTTTTAAGTACCTACATTGTACTGTTGTACGAAACTACGATCATGTACATAAACATGAACCGAACATACTTCAAGCACCAGTCACTAACATAGGTGGAAATAGTTTTATAATTAATATTATTACAATTTTAAGCCTAAATTAATTCAAAAACATTTATTCATCATCATCATCATATCAGCCTATTGCCGGCCACTGCTGAATTTAGGCCTCCCCCAGAAAACAAACGCTAACTAACCCGATCTTGGGCAGCTCGCGTCCATCCCCGATACATATAATCTGGGTATCTTTAAGGCACGAGTGAACAGGTTTATTCTAGGCAAGCGTGCTCCACCTTAGGCCGCATCATCACTTAAGATCAGGTGAGTTGCGGTCAAACGCAAGCCTATAACAGTATAAAAAAAAAAAAAAAAAATCCGCTGCCAACCACCTACACACAGTTAAAACACTTATTGTGAAGAGAGAAATAACTATAAAGTATTATTTATTATATAATATTACTTTTTTTTTCAGTTTAACAAAACACTTCATTCAAAAGGGAAAGGAGAATCTTAAGAACAAATCAGATAGCGAGAAGGGCATTTTAGAGAAATTGTTGGAAATCAATGAAGAAGCGGCTTACATTATGGCCAGTGACATGTTGTTTGCTGGTGTAGACACGGTAAGCAACAGTTTTTGAACTGAAATCCCAGAGCCAAGAAATATGGACATAATTTTAGCATAGCAAACATTTAGAGAGTAGATATGGAAGTACCTAGTTAAGATTAAACTTTAACTATTATCTTGTAAAGTATAAACACCAGCTACGTCTCACATAAACATAAGTTAGTAAAGGAACTCTTATACCGGATGCCTGGAGAAGCGCCCAGGATAGAAGCTAACAAGTACATTTCCTCTTAACAATATATTCCTTTCTATCTTCAAAATTTCAGCCAAGCTAAAATGAGCGGTACGACGTAAATTGCTTCAAAGTGAAAGTTTGGCTTTAATATTTTTATGTACAGCATATAGGACCGTTAGTACTGAAGCCCTTCCGGTTCTAGCAGGCGTGCTTCCAGTCGATCTTGAGGTGCAACGACGTGCTGCAATGTACTATTCCGCGCGAGAGACCATGGACGCAAACTTTTTAACTCAACGTGACCGCGCTAAGATCTCTAGATTATTTAAGCCACAGACTGACGTCTGGGAGGAACTTTTATCCGAGTGGCAGTGTAGGTGGGATGATTCTAGCAAGGGTCGTCACCTTCATCAGTTCTTTCCATCCGTTCGTGCGCGGCTGGCCAGGACATGGCTGGAGGTGGACCACTGTGTTGCCCAATTTCTAACAGGACATGGCAACTTTAAAAGTAAATTATTTTCTTTCAAGCTTGTTGCTTCGCCTTTGTGTCCATGTTCTACATCTGACTGTGAATACGAACAATCTGCACATCATATCTTATGGGAGTGTACTCTTTGGCAGAAAGAACGCAATATTATGGTGGATAGTGTACAGGCTACATCCGGAGCAGTTTATTATGCGGACCTTGTGGAAACTAGAACTAATTTCCGTGCGTTCAAGCGATTTTGCCATACCTATTATTGGAATCAAATTTAATGTAACAGCTCACTTTTAGGACCCTTTAATTATGTCAAGTATAATCCGTGGTGCTTAGCAACTGGGTTTCTCCCAGTTGTAAACGTCCCTTTGTGCCTATTGGACTAGTTCTGTTCTGTCTCCTGCTTGATTTGGAGGGAAGTGGAAAATATGTTTTTCTTACTCCTCCGCTGTTCTTTTCTGATTAATTTCGTTGCGGGATCCAAGACAGTTGAATCGTTTCTCTGGGACTCGTCGAGCTTCATTGCTCTGGCGCTTTTCTGGTGGTCGCCACTGTTGATTCTGGCTTACAGGAGTTACAGTGGTTAGTTTTGTCTAACGGTTCTAGGATCTTGGAACAATTCACAGAAGATATTATACATTAAGTCGATCCGTTCCTGCCCTTATCCCATGTTACTTATTTTCTTCTTCCATTCTATCCTCCTAACCGTCATGAAATCACTGACTCTCTTCTATATCGTTCTTCACACAATCCATCTTTTCTTCGGCCTTCCTCTTCCTCTCCACCCATCCACATTTATAATCATAACTGTTTTGGTCACATACGGTTCATCCCTCCTCTTCAAATGCCCATACCAAGACAAATGATTCCCTTTCAAGAGTAGTAAGTACTCTGAAAAATAGTATTGATGAAATACATTCTCTTCCTTCATTCTTGCGTCTTTTATACGACACCAATTTTAAAGCGTCAAAGGTCCAAGCGAATAGAACCTCACATAGTTAGCTATAAAGTTTAATTCAGAATAATTACGGTTATAACCTTTTTCCAGGCTGCAAACACAGTTACATGTACCATGTACCTTTTAGCAAAGAATCCAGAGAAACAAGACAAATTAAGAGATGAGATTTTGTCGAACTCAGAGAAAAGGCCGTACCTAAGGGCTTGCGTCAAAGAATCGTTAAGACTTATGCCAGTGGTGTCTGGGAATGCAAGACGGAGCACGAAAGAGTACAATATACTGGGTTATCATGTACCGAAAGATGTAAGTGAAATATTTCAAGAGTCCTATCGTGGTCTTACCACATGTTCTTACTGTGAGCTATTCTTACTCATTTAAGATGCCATTAATCCAAAAGTCAACAGAAGTTTCATAAGAAGAAAGTGAGAATCTTCCCTGTAAAATACTGACCGAAGGTTTCTCGAACGAAAAATTTACGTCAGAAAGTCTCAAGCACGCGTAACCTACTACAATCACAGTAGCCTTTATAGTTCGAAAAATCTGGGGATGACAGCCAGATACCCTCACCTCAGAAATCATCAATGAGTTGTTATTGTAGCATCTGCCGTGATTTCACGAAATCCCTTAGGGATTTAATCAAATCCCCAATAGCACCATTTCCCTACGACATATATTATGTGTATATAAATATAGTGTAGTGATGAATACTGATGATTTAAAATTGGGCATGGTACATTTCAGGTGGATATCATCTTCGCCCATAAAGAAATGTCTGTGATGGAGAAGCACTTCCCCAGAGCTTTAGAGTACATCCCGGAGCGGTGGTTAGTCTCGAAAGATGACCCACTTTATTATGGAAATGCTCATCCATTTGTGTCCGCACCTTTTGGCTTCGGAGTTCGCAGTTGCATTGGTACGTATTGGCTCATATATGGGCCACACGCTGTATGTGTGCTGATTGCTGGAAAGTTGCGGAAGCTCACGACAGCTACAAGTCAACACATACCGATTGCCGCTACTTTTTTTCTTTATACTATTAAATAGTCTTGCGTTTGGCCGCAATTCACCTGATCGTAAGTGATAATGTGGCCTAAGTTGGAACACGCCTAAGATGAATCGGTTCACTCGTGCCTTAAAGATACCCAGATTATACTTATCAGGGAACAGAGAGGCGGGCAGGGAATTCCACAGTCTGGCAGTTCGCACAATAAATGTGGAGTCAAAGCGCTTGGTTCGAAATCGTGGTACTTCAACCATATAGCGGTGACGCTTCGCCGTATCTCTGCTCGTCCGATGATACTTGACTTGATGATAGATGACTTTTCTTAATACATTGACAGCAGTATCATGATAGACTTCGATGCTGAAAGTAGGCGTATCACGCGAGTGGCGAGTGTTGGCGTTTTGTGGTCAGTGGCGGCCACACGAAGCGAGAAGTGGTGCCTTCCATTTGCGGAGAGTTCATATATAAACTATACGAAACCAGTAGTTTGCAACTACCTGGCTACGTTTTGTGGCTACAGTATGTGGCCCGTATACGACAAGATTTATAATGAAGAAACATTGAGTGCCGCGCAAAGAATGCACCATTTTTTTTTTTTTTAAGTTAGCAGGTGTATTTAATTTACCGCGAGTATTGAACGCGTCCTTTCAATTTGAACTGTTCACGTTCGCACAATCGTTCGTTCGAATGTATTCTGAATCGGGCTAATGTAGGAGTGTGTTTATATTATTTTATTTTCAGGCTGTATTGATTGAAAAGGAGGCCATTGCCCTGCTGTAGTGAACTACAGCTGGGCAATGGCCTCCTTTTCTGTTTCCATCCAGTAAGCATCAAGTTTCTTACATCTATGGTCAAGCTCATCCCGCCTTCTGCCTCGATGTCGCTGGACGATTTACGAAACCCACACTGGTGGTTTTAGCCCATGCGGCAGATGTGACCACCGACTTATATAAGTACTACCTAATATATTATTCCTTAAATGTTCCCAGGTCGTCGCATAGCTGAACTGGAAATGGATACATTTGTGGCGCGACTTATAGAAAACTTCCAAGTGGAATGGTTTGGACCCGCTCCAAAAACTATTCAGAAAGCTATTAATTACATCAAGGGCCCTTATAATTTTATATTCAAGGACGTTAAATAAATAAAATAATTAAATTGTTTCATTAAACTAAAAAATTATGCCAAAAAACTTATTGGTTACTGTATATTTCGATTGTGATCAAAATTGACCGAGTAAGATTTATGGTTTTTTATAAATAATATGGTATATGATATACAATAGCACTTAGGTATAAATATACAATTATGTATTTAATAATAACAATAGGTACCTATGTAAAAAGATTTCAATAATTTGTCACATTAGTAACAATTTAGTCAAGTCTTTTTATGAAGATAGAATTATATTTTTATGTTTTTGTGCGTAATAAAAATACTCCTTTTTCCGGGTGCAGTTCTTTTTTATGCATGACAACATATTTTTTTTTTATCCCTGAATTTCTTTGGAAAAAATATTGTTACTGATAATATTACTTACTTCTTGTTGCTTATTTTGCAAAAAACAACGCTATTCTATTGTGGGATTATTTTTATTATTTATTATAAGTTCAAAATAATAGTAAACAGCTAATAGACTAAGCCCCACAAAACTGTTGTAATGGTTTAAAAAAGTTTTTGGTTTGTTTTGGATTATGGGCTGAAATCAAGGAAACAATATACGGGTACACTAGAATGGTTAGATTAAAATAAGTTTGTTAAAAAATATCGTCTTTTTCTTCTGTTCATCCTAAGTCACTCTTTCAAATACTTCTTTTTGTATCTTTCATGTCATCACACGCATACGTCATCTCTCTCACACTTTAATTTTTAAGTCTTTTACTCATGGGCATGTAGGTATCATCAAACACTACATACCTACACCACAGTATAAATATTAGTACTAACGTACCGTAGCGACACGCCCCGCCACCCTCCGAAACACTGTTCCTCACCTCTTTCCACGTCGAACCTGCTCTCGAAACTACTTTTAGTTGCGCGTAGACACGCACACGCTCACGTATTTGTACAGTCTGTTATTTTGGAAGTAGTGTAGGTAATTAAATCGTTTCGTTTGTATGGAGTGACGTAGGTGTGCCTACACTATTTTTTATCAATGTATATATATCTTCGATGTATACAGGCTGTTGTGTATGTGCTCCAATAAGACCTTACTTTCCTCAATCCAATCATACAACATAACAGTTTGAGGAATCCTGGACAAAGGTTTTGAGATGTAATATAACAAAATAGAAACAATGCCGCAAGCGACGAGAGTAGGTACAAGTCGAAAACCTTTTGTTTGTGTAATCATATTTTGTGACAAACAAGCTTCTGTTTACTGAATAATAAAGTAAATATAAACCAGATTGTATTTATTTAGATGTTTTTTTTGTATGTTTGAACAATTTTGTTCGATACTAAAACCTGGGTTTTCATCCGCATTATCATTCTACTGACTAATCTTTTTAGACCGACATTGAGCTTTTGGGTTTCGCCAAATCGAGCCAACCAGCAAGTCCATACTTACTATACTCACCATATACTTGCCAATATAATAAATGCGAAAGTAACTCTGTCTGTTACTTTTTTACGATGAAACGGCTCAACCGAGTTTGATAAAATTTGGTATGAAAACAACCTGAACCCTGGGGAAGGACAAAGCCTACTTTTTATTAATCGGCGACTTCGTCAGAATTCGGGTTAACCGACATTCACGAGGACGAAGTCGCGGGCAAGAGTTAGTTTAAAATAATTTGACGCTGTGATAGGAGTATTTATATTTACGTAATGAATATAAAGTATACCAAGTATAGACATAATTTAAGAAACAGTAGACTAAACTATCGGGTTAGTAAAATTATAATTTTAATAAAATGAAAAGATAGTATAATTATTATATTTTTAGAATTTAAAACAGTTAATAATTTTTATGTATGGAAAAAATATGGACTGGAAGTATGTCTGAAACAAATAAATAAATAAATTATCGTACCATTTGACTAACTAACAATGAGAGCAGTATTAATAAACCACTCTCAAATGGCAGCTGAAAACAGAAAAGCTGTCATATTATTTTAATTTCGTGAATGCATATTGAAATGTATATTTATTAAATTAACGTCCCGAAGGCACTCGAAATAAACGAAGCTTTTCTCGAAGGAGCTCGTGGCTAAGTAAAAGACGTACAGATCGATCGGTCAAAGGTTAAGCTACGCTAGCCGCGGTCGGTCTGTGGATGGGTGACCATCAATTACATACCGAGATCTCTCCGTGCCTCGGAAAGCACGTGAAGCCGTTGGTCCCGGCTGTCATTAGTAGGACGTTGACAGTAGTTATGGGTAGTCACAAGCCAGGAATTCTGACAACCAGTCTTACCAAGGGGTATCGTGTTACCCAGTAACTGGGTTGTGGAGGTCAGGTAGGAGCAGCAGCATCCGGTTAGACTGAAGCAGATGAAAGGCACTCGAAATGTTATAAAAATAATTTGACAAGGAATTTTCTTGCCTGTGTAGATGGTGCTTATAGTCGTGATGCAGTTTTTTATTCATAAAATAATAATAATAAATGTTTATTTCAATAACTTAAGAATACATTTACATGTGGTCTTCAGGTAATTTCCATTTAAGTAAGAGTTATACTTGTGATAGGAAGTTCCACTCTTCCAGTAGTTACAACTTATATAAGCTATTGAATACACATTCAATATTATATTATTATTATTATTATTTTTAATTTAGCCGTTGCTGTCCCACTCCTGGGAAAAAGCCTCCCCCCATTCCCTCCATTTCTCTCGATGTTGTGCCTCATCCCGCCAATTCGCGAGGAAGCCATCCAAGGCGTCCCGCCATCTTCTCCTTGGTCTACCGCGACCCCGCCTGACTGTGTCAGGGCTCCAGTCTTGTGATATGCGGGCCCACAGCTTAGCCGGCATCCGGCAGACATGCCCCGATTATTATATTATTTATTATGATTTATTTATTTTTATTGTTCATTATTGAATAATGAACTGAAAAACACCAGAAGTAGAATTCAAAATTCCGCTCAGCATTTATTATCTTACAAGCAACTTAAACTCTATCATTGTTGAATTTTAGTCCAAACTAATCGAGCAAACAGCTAATCAGTCTACACTAACTGTTAGATCTAGGACCAAGGCCTAGTAACCTTGAAGCAGACATAAAGCTCGATACTAAGTTCTTTTGCTTTTAAATAAAACAAGAATTCGTTTCTTATTTATTCCTTTACGAACGGAGTGAGAAAATAAAAGCAATGTTACTTATACGGCTTAAGGCGCTAAACACAGGATTGGGGGGAGTCTAATACCCTTTCAAGGCATTTGTTTGGGAGCTTTTATCGAGCCTAAATGGAGCCTCACTGTTTGGTAACACTGAAATGGAGATGAAGTAGATACGCTAACTTCTGCGATTATGTAGATCAATTTAAACCTAATAAATAGGCTGATATTAGTCTTGCTTTTGTAACTGGTTGCTGCTACCAGACCGATTTAGTCTATTGTAATGTGATGGATTTTCCGGAGTAACCGAAATAATATTCACAATCAAAAACAAAAGCAATTTTCAAAATAAAAACGTTCTCTTTTGTGGCTACAAAGACTTTTTTAATGGGACTGGCCCACCAAACTACCTACTTCCAAACCACTGCAACTTTAGGAGGCCAGAATCAACAGTGGCGACCACCAGAAAAGCTTCGAGGCAACAAAGGCTCACTCCGTTCGTAAAGGAATCCCGGAGAATCTAAATCAGAAAAGAACAGCGTAGGAATAAGATATATATACATATTTTAATAATAATAATAATAATATATGTGGGGACATTTTCACACACGGCCATATGACCCCAAACTAGGGAGACCCTGTACTATGGGTGTCAGACAGCTGATATACATACAATAACAAATACATTTTCTTTTGTAAATACATACATATATAGATAAACAACACCCAGACACAAGCCAAACACAAGTGCTCATCACACAAATGTTTACCCTGGGCGGGAATCGAACCCGCAACACGCCACGCATTTTACCACTTTCTTTCATATCAAACAAGAGACAGAACAGAACTAGGCGAATTGACACAAAAGGACGTTTACAACTGGGGGACCCAGCTACCAAGGATAATCTATGTTCCACCAACCACGTTGGCATGGTTCTAAGTATTCTACCAGAACACTACAAGGGTTAGTTTGACAAAAAGAATGAGGGAACGTCAAAATTTCTCACATCTATTGAAGTTTTAATAATTTTCAACGCTAAAAAAAACTGGTTAAAATCTATTTATTATTTATATCTAAGCATAAGTTTGAGACGGACATTGTACTTTTACTGCTCTAAGATACTTTTTAGAACAACTACTTTTTACTGCTAGAAACCAAAGAACAACAACTTAACAACACAACTAGCAACAACCTTTTTTTTGTTTTTGGTTTGTTTATACTAGATAGTAATATTAAATTTGTTTGACTAGGCTAACTAATCTCACCACGTCTTCTACTTTCAAGAAAATAAACCGTTAAACTCATAATTCAGTCACCCCATATTCAGCATTTTTTCGCACCAATCTTCTAGTTTACGCGATAGTTCCCCACGTCTCACACGATGCCTATCACTATAAAATGTAACGCCTAACAAAATCTCTGATCTATCTGCTTCGGCGTTCATGACGTGAGGATGCATGGTATGAATATAAACTAGCTTCACATATTCGATGTAACAATCTTGCTGAATCATCTTAGTTTATGATGTTCATGGTGTTTCTGGTAAGTATTCACTATGGTAAATACGTATAAGTATCTAAAACTGTATGAGGAAGTTTGAAATTGGGGCCAGTGACAGCAAAGTTGTCAGGAAATCGTTTATCTTGGTATGGGCACACCTACAACACTCCATACAAACGAAATGATTTAATTACCTACACTACTACCAAAATAACAGACTGTACAAATACGTGCGTGTGTGTGCGTGTCTACGCGTCGCGAGAACTAAAAGCAGTTTCTAGAACAGATTCGACGCGGGAAGGGGTGGTAAGAATCGTGAAAAGAAAAGTAAGTGTGTGTATATGTGAAAAGAAGGAATGAAACGCATGTAACCAAAAGAGTTATAAATAAAAGTGTGGATGGATGGAGAGGGAACGGAAGGCGAAAGAAACGATGGATGGATTGTGTGAAAAATTATATAAATGACCAGAAAGTCAGTGAAAGCATGACAGTTGACAGGACGGAATGGAAGAAGCAAACATGAGACAAGGGCAGGAAGATGATGATGATGAATATCTAAAACTGTACAATTATGACTTTAAGGAATTTGTTTCGGATTTGTCCGAGTGTTCAAGAGTTTAATCATAATCATGGTGGTGTTTACCTTTAAGTAATTGTTACAATGTATAAAGTTTTTAAAGAAATGGTATTTAATGCATAAGACATACATTAATGTAAACAATTGTTGGTGAACCAAATAAATATATTAAAAAAAAAAACCGTCGAAGGACCAATCCTTCTTCCTACATTACTATTTTCTATTAAAAACACGAAAGTTTTTGAGCATGAGTTAATGGATGGATGGATGTTAGTTACTCTTTCACGATAAAGTCACTGGTACACATATTATACCTATTGGCCTTAATATAGTTTAACACACAGGATATCTAATAATAACTAAACCGTTTTTGTGTTTCCGTAGGATAATTTTAGATTTTGGCTTAAAGTCTACACAGACGGAGTCGCAGGCTGAAGCTAATAAAGGATAAAGTTTTATGTACAGAGGTCAGTAAATCAAGCTACAACTATCTGTCAAACTTTAATAGATGTTCAACTTTAAAACAAAACCATAAGGCTCATTTTCAGTTGGGAAAAGACGTTTGGTATGGCCATAGGTATCCGTGGGTATGGCTTAATGTGCTGGCGTTAGTACCTATTTAAAGCTCAGATTATAAAACAAAAGGTAGATAGACCGCGCGGAACACGGAGACTGAAGCCAAAAAATTCAAAAGCGAATGCCTACAATCTCGTGATTGTATTCGCTTTCGAATTTGTATTTGTATTTTTATTTGTTTTTTTTTTAACGATGCGGCGTTTCGTACTATACTGGCTCGTGTCAGTACAGCACGAAGCGCGTTGTAGGTATTCGTTTTTTGATTTGTATTTGCTTTTTTGGCTTCACTCTCATTGTTCCGCGCGATCTATCAGCCTTTTGTTTCATAATTTGAGATTTAAAGTATCCTTATTCCTTTTTAAAATTAAAATCAGATTTACTAACACTAGCTTCCATCTTATTTCTGCACTAATTAAATACCTACTTTCTAGAATTTATTTAACACAGTTCCTGAGCCAACTAACGAACTAGCACAATCTTTATATTCTTGCCGCAAGACTTAGTTGTTTGCGAACCCAGACGTGGTGGGCCCCACTTTTTATTCTTATTGTCCAGTTGGGACGTCAGATCTGAATTGTAAATGATGTTCGGTCCTGAATCTCACCTAGCTCCGACAAACAAGCCTTGTGACCGGACTTTGCATAGATCAGCGATATTGCATCTTTTATGCATAAACATTTTTTTTAGAGACCGTCAGGTTTTGGTGTTTTTATTGAGATTACAAAGGGCTGACGTTTTCAAAAATATAGCGAATACGCTCACTTTTATTACTCTTTTTTTAATGTCATTGCATGGTAAATCAGCCGACGGCTCACCTGATGGTCACAGCTTGTGCAATGCTTCTACCAGAGAGAATACCAGATTATACTTATAATAATAATAGTAATACATCTTTATTTCAAGCCATAGGCTCATAATGGGTTAGTTACAGTATTTACTTAAAGCTATGTTAGTAGAATAAAACTACCTTACACTAATCCTAAAGCTACTCTTATCCAGTGATTCTGGTAAGGACAGTTGACTCGTGCAGCAATCACTTTAAGGATGCTGTTCCCACTGCTTCGCAAACGCTGCAGTAGGGAAGCCGATTTCTTGCGCATAATTGCTTGAAAGCCGTCAATATGCGACTCCGCAAACATACCCGACGCACTGCAGCGCCACAGAAGTCCCAACAGCATCCTAAAAGCATTATTGTACAATAATGCTTTTCGGATGCTGTACATAGCGCTGCGAACCCAGTACTGGGTTCGCAGGGCTATGTAGGTTCGCTGCGTATGCTTCACCCACAGAAAAAAAAACAGAATAGAATGTTAAAACTTCTTCATCGTATCGCTAGCACGACAGTCTTTTAAATTCGTTTGACCCAAAACTTAGCCTTAGTTGATCGAATGTTTTGGGGCATAGAGGACATGACAGGAGGTGGGGCATTTAATAAACATCTAATCTCTATGTAACCAAATTCTAACATGAACATACATTATGTACAATTCCAACTACACTATTACACAAACAAAGGACACTACTCACCAACCCTTCAGCTTGCTTGCATCACCACCTACGATAAGGCTACGATATAATTGAATAGGAACCGATAAATATTGTCGGACGCCCGACAGTAGACATTCTACAGAAGCTACCTATTCCAATTACGACAGTAATTGGTCTTCGGTCCTGTGAATGGGAGTTCCAAATGTGCCCAACTGATAAGAGGTCAAATTAACACACACAGAATGGGTATGTTTTCGTGACAAATTGGAAGTTTTCTTTCATCTTGCAATGGTGGCTTCGAATCTATATAACGTAACAAAATTTGCTACGTTTCTTTAAAATAAAAGTTACCAAAATACGTTTTACGAATACTATTTTAATTTAAAAACAACAAAAGTGTTTTTAAAAACAGAATCCAATGTGGAACGTAAAGTAATTAAAAGATTTCTTAATGAATATTTTAACAACTTTGTCATTTTCCGAGATGCCCTTTAAAATTCTGCTTTCGTAATTGGGTTACACAAGCCAAATAAATCCTCAAATTAATTTACGGTTGAATAAAAATACACAGTATCATAACACATTCAGCATTAAGAAACAAATGAGTGACGGAGACAAAAATCTAAACTTTTATTACGACTTGATTTGCCATCTATGGGGCGTATTGCACGGAATAGAAAAAAGCGGCCAAGTGCGAGTCGGACTCGCCCATGAAGGGTTTCGTAGCAGCAAGTAACATAATAATATAAAGTTTTTTTTTACTTTTATATTCGAATTGATTGAATGAAAGGTAAATTGCGGTTTACGATTTATGACGTATTAAAAAAAAACTACTTACTAGATCTCGTATTTTCGGTGGAAGTTTACATCATATGTTTTTTTTAGTTTTATCATTCTCTTATTTTAGAAGTTACAAGGGGGGGGACACTTTTTACCACTTTGGAAGTGTCTCTCGCGCTAACTTTTTCGCGCAAAAAGTTTAGAAAAAAATGATATTAGAAACCTCAATATCATTTTTGAAGACCTATCCATAGATACCCTACTTGTAGGGGTTTGATGTATTAAAAAAAATTGAGTTTCAATTCTAAGTATGGGGAACCTAAAAGGACCACGGGCAAAAACGTATGAAGCCTGGGCTCACCCACCAATAGAGATGAAATTACTTTGAATGAACTTGTACTTCAATAAATATAAAGATATAAACTAATTTTTGAGTAGAATCCATAGGGTTAGTTAGCTATAAACATTTTTCCGTAGGTACCATTAAATTCATACTAGAGAAAGTAACTCGTGTCTGTTACGCTTTCACGATAAAACGGGTGAACCAATTTAGATGAAATTCGGTATGAAGATAGCTTGAACCCTGGGAAAGGACATGGTCACGCGTCATGTTCGTGAACGGGCGCTGTCAGTAGAGATTGGTCAACTCTTAACTGCCATGGTTTTTATCTTGATTATTTTTTATATTTTGTATTGCTAGATTACCTTCATTGTTTTCACATATAGAAGCAACAAGAATAATGTAAGCAGTATTTTGTAAAACTTGATTTTAAAAGAGTATCCGTGGAGTTTCTTGCTCGTTCTTCTCCATAGAGACCTACCCTACGTTTTGGAACGAGCAACTAGCTTCAACTTTCTGACTAACTGACCGACACCTTGACAATTTAAAAGTGCCTGTAAATGGTTTAATTAAAATAAATGCTTTGACTTTGACTTTGGTAGGCTACTTTTTAATCCGCGACCTAGTCTGCATCCGTGATAACCGACATTCGCTCGGACGAACTCCCGGGCAAAAGTTAGTAAACTATAATCCTTCAAAGTAATGCTGTTATAACATTGTAGGTTTTGTTGTTTGACATCTAATGTTAGTCTTAATTCCAGGTGTAAAAAATACATTTAAAAAAATATAGCTGTTATCAGTTACTTATTAATATTTTTTTAAACGTTTTAATCAACATCAATAATAATATCGTTTAAAAGCCTAAGTTTTGTATATGCCTATCTAACCATAAATACCACATTATTGAAATGGTATGTGCACAAGGTCCTACTGTGCGTTTACCTGTTAGACACGAACAGTGATATAGAGCGATGCTCAAATGTTGGTATTGAATATTGCTGCTAAATCATGTAATTCATTTTCACGATATATTTCTATCGTATATACCTATAAACCATTACGTAAGTGTTCGCTGCAGTCATATTGGCTTAAAGTCAAGTCCAATTTGATATGACCCAAGGGATATGATAAAAATCTCATTTATGGTTAGCCGAGGAAAGTTCTTCAACTGATTTGCTTCCATTGTAATGAATACGACTCTTTAGTTGTACGTAGTCATTCAAAAGATTAGGTGTATGGAGCCTTTCATTAGCTTCTTAAAATGTCATTTGCATGTTCATTATCAACCTGGTAAAATGCATTAACAAGACCGGTCGCAATTTTAAAGTCAACAAATAAATTGTGACAGGTCTATTAAAATAGTCCTGTCACAGCAGTATAAACCTATTTTTAAACATCCCAGTTAGGGCTTCTACATCTATGTATTCTAGGGATTTATTGATCGTGATTTGTTCGCTTGAATTGTTGTCAATTGAGTCTCAAATATGTCTTTTGTCGGTGTGACGTGTGCCTCATATCCCAATAATAATAATAATCTGTTACAACCTGCTGCAGAAGGCACTGATACTGAACACGTGCAGACTGGTGAGGGATAGTCCTTTCCTTTCTCCACTATTATTTTCCTCGCTACTGTCAGAAACCACTAAAACAGCACACAATTAATTTCAATATTTGGGTTGGTTCAATCAACGTTTTTACTTGAATTTGTGCAAAAGCGAGCGCACAAGCTCGGAACTTGGGGTACCTACTTCGACTCGGACAGGTTTGATTGCCAGGTTCTGTTTCTGGGTGGGTCAATGAAAAGACATGAACATATCCTAACCTTTCCGAGTCAGGTTGCACATTCGACAGTGTAACTACCCACCACTTTAGAAATCAATCCAGTGCGCGATATTAATTAACTGTAGCCGAGTCATTCATTCGGTTTTTCATACATAGTTGAAATATCCAATATTTTAAAAAACCAACATTAGAATAATCGTTCGTTAGTGAAATTATTTTAGTTTAATCAACGTTAAGTAAGTAAAACAGTGCTTGAGGCGAACAATATGCGTTATGAACATAGTATGTGATTTATCCCAGTTATCTCGAAAATAGAATCATCATCGACATCATCATCATGTCAACCTTTAGATGCCCACTGCTGGGTATAGATCTCCCCCAAGGGATGTTCAGCCGTAATCGCCATGCTTGGTGATGCATGTTGGGGATCGCAGTAGGTGTTATGGTACTCAGAAGGACGCTGCTGCCCATCCTCTGGTCAATCTTCCTCTGTAGCCTTCTACGACACTCACGGGTAGAAATGGAGTGGTGCTATTCGCGACGCGCACCACACGGCGAAAATAGAAAAGTTAGATAAATAATATGTTACCATTTATTATTAAAATAACAGTTTTATAACTACCAATCGTCTGTAACTACAAAACCTATTTAGGTGCATATCTTTTTTCTGCAATGGAATTGAAGGTTGTGCCGATAGTAACAATTTAAGTACGAACAAAATTCTTTACAATGGTATATGCCATAACTCTGTTGGACAATGAGCCCAATTTGACGCATGGCCCTTTATTGACGACACGGTTGGCGCAGTGGCTGAGCGATCGACTGCTGCGCAGCGTGTTACGGGTTCGATTCCCGCCCAGGATAAACATTGGTGTGATGAGCACTTGTGTTTGCCTTGTGTCTGGGTGTTGTTTTTCTATAATGTATGTATTTACAAAAAAAAATGTATTTGTGTATGTATATCAGCTGTCTGACACCCATAGTACAGGGTCTCCCTAGTTTGGGGTCAGATGGCCGTGTGTGAAAAATGTCCCCACATATTATATATTTATTATATTTATTGTTTTTTTTTTCACAGAATAGGTACATATACTTACCAAGTTTCAACAGTATAGTTCTTATAGTTTCGGAAAAAGTGGCTGTGACATACGGACGGACAGACAGACAGACATGACCAATCTATAAGGGTTCCGTTTTTTGCCATTTGACTACGGAACCCTAAAATCAAGTATAAGTGCCAACACAGATATCCCGAGTGTCGCACAATTATGTGGAAAAATATGTAAAATAATAACAACCTTCGACAGCTGTAATAAGTCTTGATTTTGTGTGAATAGCAAATAGACTATTCGTCAAAATTGAATTTGTTCATACAAAATTAAAACTTAAAAAGGTAACCAGTTGATGACGCTGTCAGTACGCTTTTCCAACTTACTAAAGCCCGTCACATACGTAGCTATAATATATATTATAGCTAGCCGCCACACCACACACGGTAGCTATAATATATATATTTTCGCCCTTATTACGTCTGCGATCGTTGTTTGTTTCACATTTTTGAAATTTATATTATATGCCTAGCTATATCAGCTATATCTAGCTATATCAGCGCTTTGGGCCCTACCAGAATATCAGCGCTTGGGCCCTATCAGAATATCAGCGCTTGGGCCCTATCAGAATATCAGCGCTGTGACATTTTTTTAATGTTACAGCACCATGCTGAGATAGGAGCCTTTTGGCCTCATACAGGACCAACTTTCGTTTTCTTGTTTTTTTATTTTTATTTTTGTGTGTTTATGTCCTGGGGGGCGAATAAATTATTTTTCTTTCTTTCTTTCTTTCTATATCTGTCCACATATTTTGGTGACGTAGTAAAAATATATATTATAGCTGATCTGATATAGTAGAAGCGTAGAAAAGTAGAAACGTAGAAACGTAGAAATCTAGAAAAGAAGAAACGTAGAAGCGTAGAAGCGTAGATAAGTAAAAGCGTAGAAGCGTAGAAAAGTAGAAACGTAGAAGCGTAGAAACATAGAAACAAAGAAACGTAGAAAACTAGAAACGTAGAAAAGTAGAAACGTAGAAGCGTAGAAACGTAGAAAAGTAGAAACGTAGAAACATAGAAACATAGAAACGTAGAAGCGTAGAAACGTAGAAAAGTAAAAGCGTAGAAACGTAGAAAAGTAGAAACGTAGACGTTAACTCTTAACTGTAACGAAATCTCCAGACGATATAAAATAAGACAGTAATAACTTTATTGACCTCACAAAAGCATTCGATATTATAATTTATACCACAAAATATTATCTTAAAATAAACTTACCTTCTTACCTTTTAACCCAAGTAACTATTCTAGGACCTCTTTTATTTTGGTACTCAAAAGCAACTATAATTGTTGCTTTACATACGAACAGTCAAGTCATGTAGCAATTATGAATAATTTTAAAGAATCTTAGTTTTTTGTTTTATTGCCTGATTTAATAGAATTAAAACAGCACCACGCGAACACTGACAACAAATATCAAATAAATATGTGTGATTCAATTAACTTTATTTGTTTTATTTAATTGAAGTCGTCTGATGGTGCGTTACACACAAAGAGAAAAGAACCTGAGCATTAGCAGTTCATAAGGTAAATCACGGCAGAAACCGCCCACCGGCACATGGCACTTCATCTGTGACCCGTGACCTTGAAGGCCTTTTATATTGAAAATCAGACAACCCAGTATAGAGCATCCTAGTGCTGAGTAACGGGGAGAGCCGACTCCAAATCATAGGAAGAGGCAAATAAAAAGAAGAGAGAAAATTTTAGACGGGTCTACTTTTATTGCTGCATTGTGTCACTAATTTGAATATGAAAATCATAATCCATTGAGCTGTGTTCAGGTACATACGTCAGCAATGATAGACATCAGGATATTATAACTAATAATTATTAGTCGTGATGACAAGAACACCAATTTAAAACATACACGTCAGCAAAATATGAAAATCTGACTTTACTGCAACAGAATAAGATTGCATTTCGGAACACTCTAGCTACTTTGTAATCAAACACTTGGTTCCGAGTCAATTAAGCAATTTTTTGAAGGTCAAGGCAATGCGTCGGTGAACACAATCAACACAAATTGAATCTAAGAAGAGGCAATACATCACACTGTTTTACGACGCATAGACGTTCCTATAGTTTGTAAATCCAATTGCAAAGTCTAAAAATTAAAATAAAACAAACTAAAAAAACTACAAAATCCTCTTTCCTTCTATTGTGTTATTTAATAAAGAATAATAAATTGATGTGAAATCTCATCATTTTTGCACCGGGTCTGTTTACCAAATAAATTGCGTGTGTTATTGTGTGATCACCAACAGCAACATGCAGACGACGAAGTTCAAGCCGCTGTTGAAATTAGCTGCAATTAATAGGGAATTGATAAGGTAAGTGAATATCTATGATAGTTTCAGTGTGTGATACCTACTGTTTGAAATGCAACGAATTTATTCAGCCAAATACAAAGAAAAAACTTATATGCTAAGTTACCAACTAAGGATGTACTGGTCGGTTTAAATTGCCTCTTACTCTCAAACTAGATAAGTTCCTGTGTTTTGAGTCATCAGTCTCGCTCTAACTACGAATGCAGCGAAAGTGCGAAGGAAAAAATAAAGATAAAGATAACTAAAAAAAATACAAAGATCGTGATAAAATCAGCTCGTGGTTTACATACTAAAGAGTGCTTAGTGTATGTAAAAGTGAAAATTATTTATATAGTTACTAATAAATAAATGTTTGATGTCGGTGCTTGTGATATGAGTGGAAGAGTATATGTATATGTGTAGATAAATGAGGAATGTTTAGTGTTGATCAGCAACATCAACTTGCAGGTCGCGAAGTTCAAGCCACTTAAAACTAGTCGCAATTAACAGGACATTGATAAGATAACTGAATATGATAGTGCCAACACGGAAATAGAAATTTAATCTGACGTCATCATGAGCCTAACTTTTCAACCGACTTCATTCCCAACTATGTTGAGGTCGGCTCGCAATCTAACCGGATGCAGCTAAATACCAGTGTTTTACATGGAGCGACTGCCTATCTGACGCCCACAACCCATTTATCACTGTTCTTACTGTGTAACACGATACCTTTGGGTAAGACTGGGTTTTCATACTTTCTGGCTTCTGACTATCCATAACGACGGCCAAAGAAAGATCTGGCATGGAAATCACAAAAATAATAATCTATCGACAATCGATCGATCGTCAATTTGACATGTTAGTCTATTTATCAGCCCTAAGATAAATATTATGTCTTCGGAGAAAAACATTTTTTTTTAACGGCCCCGTATAAATTGATATAGAACGGTTATTCAAAAATAAAGTAGTTACTTGTACATATTTTAGCAAAAATTTAAAACACATTCAATAAATACAAATTAATGTCACCCAATTTCTTGGCCCAATCCCAATTTTTTGTCTAAACATTTTATAATTTACAAAAAAAAGTAACTAAAATAAATGTTGTTTTCAGAACGGCAGTTGTAGCAAGTGCTACTGTAAAGACAAATGCCAATTTGAAGTCATGGAAAGAAATTCCCGGGCCACCGTCGTTGCCCATAATTGGGCAAATGCATCATTTTATGCCCGGAGGTGAGACCCCTACTTTTTAGACAGTCCCGTCGATGAAAAACAAAACAGAAAATAACCTGCGACAAGGTTCCAATGATAGTCTATTTTTGTCATATTTATAAATCACGTTACGTTAAAATCTGGCCATTCACCCCAATAGCAATAGCAATTTCTATGGTAAACTTTTGTTTTTATGATGCTTGCCGCATATGAAGTATGCAGCAGGACTTTCCTCGACAAATCGAGATATCGAGAGTTCTTTCATTACATTTGAATGGGTTAAGTTTTCGTCAGTGCCTATTAAATTTGGACGAATACAACCACTTTTCATCAGGTGCACTGCTGACGTGTACATCAAAATAATGAAAACATAAGTTTGAGTGTACTGTAATTACAATTACAGTAATCAGTTAATAGTATCACTTCATAAATCATTAGTTAATAATTTCGCTTTTTTTGTAAAGGTCAGTTGCAGAGTATCGAAAAAAGCGAAGGGACCATGAAACTATTTGAATTGTACGGGCCTATTATTAGACTCGATGGGTTGATAGGCCGGCCGCCTATGCTTCTACTTTATGATCCTGAAAGTTCAGCTCAGGTAAATTGTATTATTATTACTATTTAATATATAAGTTTGTGTAGGTTGGCAGTTTTTTTAATAATTTTAAATGTAACAGCCAGCTGGCACACCTCATGCTAATCTTTTATCTATAAACCTACAGATATTACGTAGTGAAAATTGGTTACCCATCCGTCCAGGATTTATAAGCCTTGAACACTATCGTAAAGAATATAAGAAAAACAAAGGACAACAAACTTTTCACGCCACAGGCCTTATAACTGAGTAAGTTGACATAATGCCAATTAACAATAACAAAGATACAATTTCAGAAATATTCTAAAAATTGGGTATTTGACACCACCAAATACTTACTTACGTCATACTTTTTTTGAACTGTTAAAACGCGATTCCGATTTTGTATGGCAATAGTAAAATGTGATGTCACTATAATGCCAACTCAATTGATGATTTACTAATATTTAACCAAAATTTTTATTTTACAGTCAATTGAACATTATTCAGATTTCCAGGGCTAAAATAGAGTGCTTTTTTAGAAAAATTGTGTCAAATGAAATGAAATCATAATTTATTTGCTTAATACAGGTAGGAAAAAACAGATGGTTTATATAAATATAAAGTACTCCGTATCATTACCTAATAAGGTGTGCAAATATTTATATTACTGTTAGTTTAATTAAATAATTAGGTATTTAACCCAAAAAAGATAAAAAAATAAGATGAAACAAAAATATATTCAGCGAATGTTACAAAGATTTAAAAATAAAATAAAAATTCAGATGTATTTTTTTCCATGTCATAAACTTAACGATTAATTAAATTAAACTAAAATATGTCTTGGAATGACTGGTTGGTGGTGTCATTAACCAATTATTCCTACTACCCAATTACAGAACAAAATATGTGATTGCCATGTTATTTCTTCACCACCTTTGGTTGACTGGTAGAGAATGCCTAAGGCACAAATTGCGCTTTTGTACCTTTTTAGGGTTCCGTAGCTAAATGGCAAAAAACGAAACCCTTATAGATTCGTCATGTCTGTCTGTCTGTCCGTCCGTATGTCACAGCCACTTTTTTCCGAAAGTATAAGAACTATACTGTTGAATCTTGGTAAGTAGATGTATTCTGAACCGCATTAAGATTTTCACACAAAAATAGAAAAAAAACCAATACATTTTGGGGGTTCCCCATACCCAGAACTGAAACTCTAAATTTTTTTTTCATCAAACCCATAGGTGAGGTACCTATAGATAGGTTTCAAAAGTGATATTGCAGTTTCTAGTATTTTTTTTTTTTCTAAACTGAATAAATTGCGCGAGAGACACTTCCAAAGTGGTAAAATGTCCCCCCCCCCCCCTGTAACTTCTAAAATAAGAGAATGATAAAACTATAAAAAAATTATGATTTACATTACCATGTAAACTTCCACCGAAAATTGGTTTGAACGAGATCTAGTAAGTAGTTTTTTTTTTAATACATCATAAATCGTTAACCGCTATTTACCTTTCATTCAATCAACTCAAATACAAAAATAAAAAAACTTTTATATTATTATGTTACTTGCTGCTACGGAACCCTTCATGGGCGAGTCCGACTCGCACTTGGCTGGTTTTTTATTGCATAAAGCTAAAATAAATCAATTTTTTTTTTTGCTTCCAGTAACGGTGAAGTATGGAAAGAGTTCCGCTCCACAGTCAATCCGGTAATGTTGCAACCTAAAACCATCAAACAATATGTCACAGTACTTGATGAAGTAGCACAGGACATGATCAAAAGGTAAGTTATGATCAACAAATTAGGAGCCAATGTTTTTTATGGACTCACTAAAAAATATTAGTTATTCCCATACACCGCCAAATGGTCTACCCCCGCGGTTAGTTTAAAAATGGTGGTAGTTGAGAAAAAATATTTTCACCTGCCCCCGAAACTAAAACTTATTTTGGTGAAAAAGAAATTCCATCCACCACCGCGGGGGCTGACGATTCGGGTGTGTGTGGGAATAACCCAAAAAAAAGCCAATTTTTTTTAGATTGAAAGCTAACCGTGATGAAAAGGACATGATTTCCAAAGATTTCGGTAAGGAAATGAATTTATGGGCCCTGGAATCTATCGGCACAGTCGCTCTTGGCTGTCGCCTGAACTGCTTTGATCCCAAATTGCCCGCCGACTCTCCAGAGTGGCAGCTGATCCAGTGTGTCCACGACCTGTTTGTTATAACCAATGAATTGGATTTCAAGCCAAGTCTTTGGAGATATTTCTCAACGCCTATGTACAAGAAAGCTATGAAATTGTATGAGCATCTTGAAAAGTAAGTTTAATGGAGATATTATTCCGCCTACTTTTTATCTTTAATTAATCAAAACAATTTGTAAATAATGGGACGTTATTCTTGTTCCCAGTCTAACAAAACACTTCATCGAAATAGGAAAGGAACAGCTCAAGAACAAATCTGATAACGAGCAAGGCGTTTTAGGAAAATTGTTAGAAATAAATGAAGAAACGGCTCACATTATGGCCAGTGACATGTTGTTTGGTGGAGTAGATACGGTATGTTTAATTCAATGGTATAATTAATGCCACACATTATTATTAATGGTACATAAATCTGTACTGAAAATCATGGGTGCGCCTCATATCATATAAAGTTATTTGGTATATTTTCATTTCAAAAACGTTCATAAGACCGTTCGTAAACGTGAGAAATACCAGTTGTTGATATAATTTCTTTATATTTTAACATTTATATACTCTAAGTGTGTAAAAGCGACTTACATAATACCTCGGCTGCAGAATCTATTTATATAACACCAACAACAAATAGAGAACAGGACATTGACCCAGAAGCGAACAAACAGCAAAAGGTATTATCGGATAAGAACTTAAGTATACCTGCAACTGTTCCAACAGAATGTAATAAAAACAAAGTTGTTATTTTAGCAGACCATTAGGGTTGGAAAATATGAGAACTGCTACAAAAATTAATAGGCTCAAGATACAGTGTGACAAGTTTTTGGAAATCAGGAGCAAAAATGGAAGAGATACTAAAATCTCAAAACGAAACAGTATCAAAACTAACAATGAGTGACTATGTAATAATTGTCGGTGGCACTAATGACTGTAATCCCCATGAATTTAAATTTAGTATAGGTAACTGGTGTAAAACTATGTGTAATACCAATATAATTGTAACCGAAATACCACATAACAGATATTTAAATGAAGAAAAATTAAATTACGAACTCAGATTTATATGTAATACTTATACAAACGTAACATATATGGATGTAAATTATAGATCAACTTTCCCACGCGGAATATATTTCCCAATAAACTTAAGTCGTTTAATCCTAAGGCAAATATTAAACATTGATAACAAGCGTAAATATTTAAATTATCGGCTACAGTTGCAAACTCAGCATGAAATTAGACATCACAAAAGTACACAAACAGATACCTTTAATGACCACAAGTTAGCGAACATACCATTACCTAATGAACTGGAATTAACGGCTGTTTTTTTTCGAGAGTAAATCAATTAATATCTTGCACCAAAATATAAACGGTCTGCTGAGTAAAATGGACCTTAACCCCTAAGAGACTTTAGGTGACGGAATCCTTTGCTATTCCGTCACCTAAAATGTCTTAGGGGTTAAGTGTCAATATAGATGCATTAATAGATAAAAAACTTAACGTAGATGTTATATGTATTACTGAACATAACATGGCACATCCAGATACATCACTTATCAACATACCATCCTTCACCTTTGCTTCTTCCTGTTTTAGGAAAAACAGACACGGAGGTTCATGTATATTGGTTCGACATGGCTATAAATTCAAAGTCTTAGACGAAATTGCGAAACACTCACTTATAAATATCATTGAGTGCAGTACCATAGAGCTTTTAGATCAAAATTTAACAGTTATATGTATCTATAGACCTCCAAAAAACAATGTAGAAGATATCGAAAAGTTTTTTGGTAAATTAAAAGACATTTTGAATCAATTTTGCTACAAATCAAAAAAACTAGTAATGTGTGGTGACTTAAACATAGATATCCTTAAAAATAATAAAATGACTACTGCTTATAAAGGCAGTCTAGCAGAATTTAACTTAAAGTTAGCCGTAAATTTACCAACCCGCTTGATAAGCAAAACATGTATTGATCACGTGATTCACAACTTGAACGGATGTAAGTGTGACATATTACACTTTAGCCTTTCAGATCACACAGCCCAATTAGTTACTTGTCCAGTTAAATTTAATCCCAGAATTGATTATTGGTATACAGAAAAAAGAGACTATTATTTAGAAAATATGATAAAGTTTAAAAGGTATCTTAGTTCACTTAGATTTATAGAAATTTACCAAAACCATGACCCCGAAAGTGCATTTAACCATTTTCATGAACTATTTAGTCTGTTGTATAATTTATGTTTTCCCATAATGAAAATCAAACAGTCATTTCAAAGGCGGCCGAAATGGATTTGTAAAGGGTTAAAAAGGGTTGCTCTAAGCGAAAACGAGTCCTGCTGTGGAAATACCGGCAAACAAAGTCTGCCGGAGACAAAAATAAATTTAAAATATACTCGTCTAGGCTTAACCGAATAATTAAACAAACACAAAAGTCTCAAAATAACTACTACATAAACTCTGCCTATAATAAATCGAAAGCTACCTGGAATGTAATTAATAAGAGCAAGATGAATATTCCAAAAAATTACATCTCGCAGATAAATGAAGGGAAAACAATTACAAATCCTACAGACATAGCTCACAGTTTTAATAAGTTTTTCATTGACCAAGTTAAACCTATGACATCGATTAATAACACTAGTAGTAGCAATACACATAAGCCGACAAGCTCACAAAATAATTCAATATTTATAAATCCTATTACACCATTTGACATTCACAAAATGATACAATCCCTCAAAAATACAAACAGTACCGGCTTTGATGGCATAGCTACTAAAATAGTGAAATACGTAAGCACTGTAATAAGTCCAGTACTTTGTCATATTTTTAATCTCTGCATAGAGCATGGTCAATTTCCTAATATTTAAAAAAAAACAATAATCAAGCCATTCTTTAAAAAACATGATAAAGGCGATATGTCATGTTACAGACCAATTGCCCTAATACCGGTATTCTCCAAAGTCCTCGAAAAATTAATTTATAACAGCTTATACCAATTTCTAGAAAAATTTAATATTTTAGTCGACAAACAAATGGGTTTCAGGAAAAATAAAAATATCACTAAGGCAATTTACAACTTTCTTGAAACGGTAACCAAAAGTGTTGATAGAAAAGTACCAGTTTGTGCATTATATATGGATTTAACTAAAGCCTTCGACTATGTGGATCATAGAATACTAAAAAATAAACTTTATGCTTACGGCATTCGAGGCAACGTCTTAGACCTAATTATGTCTTATTTAAGTAATAGGAAACATGCCACATCAATAACTAAATTCTGCTCTATTAAAAAGCAAGAAACTGATTATGTTTCAGACTACCTAGAAGTGATATATGGCGTACCACAGGGCAGTGTCCTAGGGCCCTTATTATTCTTAATTTATATCAATGACTTTCCGAAAGCAGTAGACTTTCCAATGATTCTGTTTGCTGATTATAGTACAGCCATATTTTGTAATGAAGATTATGCTTTATTGAAAATTGACATTAATACGACTTTAATACGCATTGTCGACTGGTTAAAAGTAAATAATCTTCTAATTAATTTACAGAAAACCAATTTCATGTTATTCAGAAACAGGACTAACCCACCAACAAACTTAAACATAAATTATGATGGAGCAAAAATTTATGAAGTCGATGTAACAAAATTTTTAGGTTTGAATGTAGACTGTAATTTAAATTGGAAATCACATGTGGAATCTGTCTGCTTAAAGTTAAAAAAATATTCGTATATGTTGTACATGCTCGCAAAAATTGAAAATTTAAGCACTGTGATAACAGCCTACCATGCATATGTGGTATCCACGCTCAGATATGGTGTAATTTTCTGGGGCAACTCGACGGAAAGGGAGTCTGTATTTAAAGCCCAATAAAAATGAATACGGGCAATGTGTAGGCATAAGGCCACCGATAGCTGTAAACTATATTTCAAAAAACTTAAAATTCTGACTTTCCCTGGCCTCTTCATTTATGAAATTTCAGTATTTGTCAAAAGTAATTTAAATATGTATGAAAAATTCCGAAGTGCTAGATGTAGAAATAAAGTTCAGACAGCACCCCACAGCACTTATTTCATGGGCTCCAGTGTATATTGCATGACATCTAAGATTTATAATAAATTGCCCTGTTGTATTACAGACATTGATAACTTACATACATTTAAGTGGAAGTTAAAGGAATTTCAACTGAAAAGGTGTATTACAGTATGAAAGAATATCTTGAAGGGAATCCTTACGGCCAATAATGTTAATCAATTTTTGAAACTCACAATTATTATAAATTTTGACTTGTACTTATTTTATTGACATTTTACTATTTTACTTTGACATTTATTTAATTATTGACTATTATATACTCCTTGACATCAATAATAATTGAATAATAAAGTAATAAAATGCTATTTTCTCAGCATGATATATACCATGCTGAAATAATAATATTTATATTATATTATTATGATTGTGATTTATGTGTAATTTTTGCATGCCCATGTGACGGCAGAGCATGGAGAACATTACCAAAACATGTAACAATAACATCCGCACCCACTACCCATGTTGGCAAATAAATAAAAATGATTTGATTTGATTTGATTTAAGTATAAGGTCTTAAAAATCTAATAATATTATGTACAATTCCAAGAAAAAGGCAGGGGAGCTCAAAGGGCATCAAAAAACTCGTCCACATCGCTGTCAACGGGACACGTGCCCAACAGGCTGGCAGCAATGCCACGTCGTATGGCAATGCTGATTCTTTGACCCAAAAATAGACCAGCCTTCGGGTCACGTGAGGAGTCGACCAGCCGCTTGGCGATGTCACGAAAAACAATATGGGCACTCGGACCCCATGGCCCTAGAGTTTCCACCCCAAACGGCTCAAATATATAGCTTCCAAGAAGGCTATTATATTTGCGCCGTTTGAGGTTTTCGGCACCTGCAGCAGCCGCCCCAGCACAACATGTTGTGCTAGGAAGATGAGATGGCGCAAGGGTGTCGACACATGTTGCGTCCCACACCAAAGGCCTACCCAACTTCCAAGGAATTATGGTCATCCCATCTGGTCTCTTCCCATCGTCGCGTACCAAGCCATTGGGTTCTAAATAGCAGGCACCCCAGCGGTGGCAAGAGCACGACGGAGAATGTCATTGATGCTGGCGTGCCGTGCCATTCGACCACACTAGCCCCGCATGGAGCGCCCAGACGTAGGCATGTAGCGAGTCGGAAGGTATTATCACACAACATAGTACTGATGTTGTGTGACGGAAGTGCCTGACGCCAGAGGCCCGACTCCCACTCACACACAGCCAGTAGGCGGGCACGCTGAGCAGAATTGGTGGACGTATTAATTTGATTATTCCGTACCAACCTGCAGAGCGGCTCATCCCACTGTCTCTGAGAAGATGGGTTCACGGGCCGATCTGTATCCGGGCAAGCCACTTTCCAGGCATAACGTGTATTTAATCTAAAATCATTAGGCATATATCGTTTAAAATATATATTGATACCATCATTATATGGTTACCCCCCGATTCAGAGCAAACCGACACAGATACGTTAGGTTGAAACAGTGGCAACGCCAAATCGCCTCTATTGCTGGTGAATCATTTGGGTTAGGTTAGGTTAGGACGGGACGACAGGGACGACAGACTCGGGGATGTCTGTCGCCCGCCACATTTTAGGACCTGAGGTGGCGGCACGTAGTAATCCACGCGCGCCCCTCTTAGACATCCGGGGAGAGTCTAACACCTCACTCCCGTCCCCCTGACCCGAGAAATGGCCCGCACAAGTGGGCTAGCACCAGTCGGGGGTTGCGGAAGTATTTCCGAGCGCAAGATCCCCTCTATTGTTTGTAAATAATTTGGGTTAGATTAGAACTGTGGCCAGCGAAAATCATTTTCGTATTTATGTAATGTACCCAGCTACAACTTATCAATAATTAGACTTGGTTATAATGTGTATTTATGCAATTGTATTATTAACTAGACGTTTTTATCATATTAGACTAAATAGGTTTATCGTCTTTTGAGTGGTATATCAGACGATTTTATCTTCAATGTATATTATGCTTATTATATTATAATAAAATTAAGGGATGAACGAAATTTTTTGGAGTCACCGTTTCGTTATTCATTCATTTGTATCATAAAAAGTAGGCACTAAAAAGCGAAAAAAGAAATTTACAAATAAGACAACCGCCGCGGCGGCTTTGGTTTTGTTTGTTGTTTTGTATTGCCACCGAGTTGTGAATTTAAAGTTATTTTTTACTTTTTGAAAGCGGTTGTCGTTTTTGTAAAAAAGTTTATTTTATTTTACTTAGACCGCCAACACAGTAACCGCAGCCCTCTATCTTCTGGCTAAAAACCCGGAGAAACAAGCTAAGCTGAGGGAGGAGATAATGTCGAAATCGGAGCGTAGACCATACCTGAGAGCTTGCGTCAAAGAATCTTTGAGAATTATGCCAATAGTGATGGGAAATTTGCGAAAGTCCACAAAGGAATACGATATATTGGGCTATAAGATACCTAAAGATGTAAGTATGGAAACATTAAAGAAGTTTTCATATCCCAGTTGACTTGTTATGGTCACATAAACCCTGGACAGGAAATGACTGAAAGTCAAAGGCTCCTATGGAAAGGCTTTTGTCCAGCTGTGTTCACAGTCAAGTTCATAGTCATCATCACCATCATCATCATGCCAACTTTTAAACGCCCACTGCTGGCCATAGGTCTCCCCCAAGGGGGGTTCAGCCGTAATCGTCATGCTTGGCCGGTGCATGTTGGCGATCGCAGTAGGTGTTATGGTACTCAGAAGGACGCTGCTGCCCATCCTCTGGTTATTATCCCTCTGTCGCCTTCTACGACACCAACGGGTAGAAATGTGGTGGTGCTGTTCGCGGCCTGCACTACACGGCACAAGCAAACAGTAACTAGAAATATTTCCAAACTAATGACCTTCCTATCTGTATAAATTTGTATCTAGTCGTATGTTGTTCTTTCTTCTATTTTAATATGAATTGATCCATTAGGAGGGACAAAACTACCATTAACATAATATTATATCGATTATTGCATTGTGTTTCTGTTACAAAATAACACCCATTCTATAAACGTTACTTGGCTTACCGTTTCAGATGCAGGTTATATTCGTCCATCGAGACATGTCGCTGATGGAAGAAAACTACCCCAAAGCTCGAGAGTACATCCCAGAGCGGTGGTTAGCCAATAAAGATGACCCCCTTTACTACGGAAATACCAATCCATTTGCCCATCAACCCTTTGGTTTTGGAGCCCGTAGCTGTATAGGTAAATTACATCATTCCGCTTGGCCAAATTAATAATCTTCAGAAAAAGGTTTAAAATTAAACAGATATTTTGGCGGGCATTGTTATGAAAATGCAAATGTCTGGACTAGAGATATAAGCGGTTTACTCCAGTGATATTAACTTTGGCAATGAATTACCTACCTAATGAAAAAACAAAACAGTATACGTGTACGCAAAATCAAGAGCGGAAATAATGTAATAAATTAATTTGAAAAATATCGTTCCCAGGTCGTCGCATAGCTGAATTGGAAATGGATACAATTATAGCGAGACTTATTGAAAACTTCCAAGTGGAATGGTTTGGACCTCCACCAACAATACTGATAGCGTCTCTCAATTATATCAAAGGACCTTACAATTTTATATTTAAGGATGTATAGTAATATTTTAAGAAAACTTTTCTGAAGAAAACTTCACAATAGCATTCGACTATTTGTATAACAAAATAGTTAGTAATAATCACACGACATTAATAATATCAGCCGGTTATTGCCACACTGCAGGGCAAATACCTCTCATACAGAATAGGCACGAGGATTGATTACACAACATTTTGTTTTGTAATTAAAACTTTAGGAAGGAGTTCCCAAGGAACTGTTCTAGGACCTTTTTTGTTTTAATACTCATCAGCATAAGTTTCAATCCTTGGATCTCCCGAAATGTGTCAAATTATGGTCACGTTCTATTATTTAATTTGTTTTGCCATAAAAACGTCAATTTCGTTTTGAATGAAACAGAACAGAATGAGTGAGCTCGCTGTTATATTAGCATTACTAATTTTTGCATGAAATTCAAATGGTGAGGGCACATCAATAATTACATTTTTTGCTTATCAGTAACTTAATCATCCCTTTGTAACAATAGCGACATTAACAGTATTTTTTTACAGTAGGTACAAACTACGTCTCGCGAGTGTAATGTGTATTTTCTATTTAAATATTATTATTGTAATATATTGCTAAGCAGATTTTTCCAATTACATTATTTTATTAAAACTTTAAACTTTTGTTTTGACGTGTTATTATTAACAGCACCGTACAAAAATGTATGACAAAAGTAGATTTAAAAATTTTCTATTAGGCATCAATAAATTAAGGCATTGACTGCCGGGCCAAAAATGTTAAAGGTAAAACCTCCACTAGCGTCGGTCACCGGTGACCGACATGGCGCTCAACGTGGCACGTGGCGTTTATAAATTTAAAGCAGGTCTGCGGGTACCCATCAGAACACAATCAACTGTCGTGATAAGTACCTTCGTGAGCAACAATGCCAAAAATTTTAATGAGCTAACTATCTAAATGCCACTTTACTACAACAAAATATGATTGTATTTTGGAACACATGAAGGTTAAAGCCACGTTGTTATCCAGGAACACAGGAAAGTGAAGGAAACTGATAAGAGGTCAAATTAACACACACAGAAAAGGTATGTTCTCGTGGCAAATCGAACGGTTTACTTCATTTTGTTTTAAATCCATTGATTTGAAACCACCATTACCGTTACGTTATAACGTAACAAAAAAATGTTACGTTTCTTTAGAGTAAAATTTATCAAAATACGTTTTACGAATACTTTTTTTAATTATTTTTAAATGATATACAAGTATCATATTGAATATGAGCTCATTTGATTCAAAACGAACTGACGTCATTTACGCTGAGCAATATGGCGTCCAGTACGAGGCGTTTTTGACAAACTACGCGCGAAATTTGAAAATTTAAAATTTAGATGCATTTTTATGGCACTTATCGATTGAATAAAAATTTTACGTTTTTTTTGGTGTCATATTAGCACTACAGAATTTCATTGAGACACTTTTCAAAAATGGGTGTAATACCCTATGGCGAGTACATCTCTCACCTTCGGTTTGCCGACGATATAGTGGTCATGGCTGAGACCATGGAGGACCTCAGTACAATGCTCGGTGACCTCAGTAGAGCTTCCGAAGGAGTGGGTCTTAAAATGAACATGGACAAAACCAAGGTCATGTTGAATGCCCATGTAACACCCACTCCTATCAAGACCGGAGACTCTACACTCGTAGTTGTAGACGATTATGTCTACCTGGGACAAATGGTCCAGTTAGGGGGAACACCCAAATATTCCGAAATATTTTATTCCGAATTTCGATATTCCGACTTTCAAAAGTCCGAATTTCATAATACCTAAAAATTATAATCTCTATTATTTAAAATCACGAAAGTTATTTTACCGAATGTCGTAATACCGATTTGTTTGTTTTCCGATTATCATATGTTCGAAGAATCAAATGCTCGATGGGTTCTCGGTCCAAAAAAACGAAATTCCGAATTTCAATACTTTTAATAAACTGTTAAAATTAGGATTCTTATTCAATTCAGCTACGCATATATATTCAAAATGGTGTCCCCTTGTTTCGCAGACAGAAATTTCATAGAATTGCGTTTCCCAGAAAATGTTTCATATAATATTTAGTTCTTGTATTTTTATTTTGACTATTATTGTTTCAAAGACTATTTACTTGAATGAAACATATTTCACAGAAACACAATTCAAAGAATTTTTAATCACATTTTTTTGTTTAACAAACTTATCAAACAGTAGAATTACTTTTTAACGAATATTGTTTATTCGGTGTATTTTTCTATGGAATTTATTTCAACAACAATATATAGGTACAAAAAGAAAGACAATAAAAAAATAATCTTAAAAAGTCAATATGTTGTGCTACAAAAGTTAATGACAGAAACGAAATGCTGCGAAACCGACTCCACGTAGTCTTGTCTGCCCTACGCCTAGAGTGTAATTTGTTCGCGTAGGCGCGGAGGGGCGAGGCAGCCAGCGAGCTGAGGAGCAGGTGGTTTTAACGCCCGCCGCCGCGGCTGAGGCTGGCCGGCGAAGCCGGCCAGTAAGCCGAAGCTGCGGTGGTGAGCGTGAATACCATCTGCGACGATAAGCTCGCGTGGTACCGCCGGCGCCCCGCAACGCCGTAGCCGTGACAGAAACCATACCTGCTGCACGTTGCATGCTCGCTTGCATGATGCATGCTTGCTTGCATGATGCTTGCTTGCTTGCATTCTGCATGCTTGCTTGCACGCTGCATGCTTGCTTGCATGCTGCATGCTTGCTTGCACGATAACGATAAAGATAATCGGAATTTCAATAATCGGAATTCGTATTTTTGATGTTTCGAATTTTCATTATGTCGGACTTTTTGTTATTCGATCTTTTGAAACTCGGTATTTTGAGAATAGTAATTATAAACGTTCGAAATTTTGAAATTTTAGTTTTATAAAAATAGGATGAATGATAAATCGGAGTTGCCATATTAGGAATTTTGAACCATTCGGAATTATGAAAATCGGTATTTTGAAATTCGTATTTCTGACTTTCGGAATAAAGTTTTTCGTATTTATGTAGTGTACCCCCAGTTAGGTAGATCTAACTTCAAGAAAGAGGTCAATCGTCGAATCCGACTCGGCTGGGCAGCGTTCGGGAAGTTGCGTGGTATCTTCTCGTCCAACTTACCGCAGTGTCTCAAGACGAAAGTCTATGACCAGTGTGTGTTGCCAGTGATTACATACGGGACCGAAACGTGGTCGCTCACAATGGGCCTCATCAGAAGGCTTAAAGTCACCCAAAGGGCAATGGAGAGGGCTATGCTCGGAGTTTTCTTGCGTGATAAAATCAGAAATGAGGATATCCGCAAGAGAACCAAGGTTACCGACGTAGCCCGAAGAATTGCCAAACTTAAGTGGCAGTGGACAGGGCACATTGCTCGCAGAACAGATGGCCGATGGGGCCGAAAAGTTCTAGAGTGGCGACCGCGAACCGGAAGACGTTGCGTTGGAAGGCCTCCCACTAGGTCGATGACCTGGTAAAGGTTGCGGGGATCCGCTGGATGCGAGTCGCACAGGACCGGTCAATGTGGCGCCACTTGGGGGAGGCCTATGTCCAGCAGTGGACGTCTTTCGGCTGAAATAATGAATAAAAATACACACTATCATGACTCATTCAGCTTTATGACTCGATTTGCCATCTATGGGGTGTAATGCTGGCTCTTCACATCATGGCGTATTTGTACAAATATTCGCCTTATTTGTATAATACAAAATTTACCCTACCTATAGTTATTGAAATAAAGTCGATTTTGTATTAATAATAATAATATTTATTTGCATAAAACATGGTGTACAAAGTTGTTTTAAAAGACATTAAAGAGCATACATGTTTTGCTTAATACCATACCATGTAAATTTTAAGTAGGTATAGGTTACAAAAAAAATTATACAATAAAAATTATTAGTGTTTATCCATTGGAATAGTTTTTTTTTAAACCATCTCAGATCTAAAGTTTTTAAAACACTTGGAATTTTATTATATATCCGGACACACATGGCTAAACAGCCTTTATTATAATTTAGCCAGTCTTGGTAACTCGTTTAATATAAGCCTGTGAGGATCTCGCCGGTTCTGAGGATATACATCCTCTGAACCGGCATCTATCCAAATAAGGCCAATATTTGCACAAATACGCCTTATGACTGCCAGCATAAGGGTCAATTCACACCGGGATGTCATCGGTCGGAAGCAGCACGGCGAAAATGTTGCCCCACACTTGTATTTCCTGTGTATCGTAGATGCGCTTACAAACTATTAAACTCACATACACAGAAGCAACTTGTCCCGGAACAACTGCCTGTAGGCCATACAAATATTTGATCCGTACGGGAACCGAACCACCGACATGCAGCACAGCAGTTATTCTCAGCGCTAACCGTGATGTCATGTCAATTACTTAGTTTCTATGAGAAAAATAGAGATATCCTATCGTCAATTCAAAACGCGCCTCCCAGGTTCCCAAGGGCAATTTTCCAATACAAGAAACAATATATCAGGTCGGTCGTACCTACGTGAATTTCAAAGGTTTTCGTCAGAAAAATCGGCAACGTAATTCATTCTTAGCCCAATGGGGCCGTGGCCATTTCTCTCTGCCAATCACACCTTCACTAGAATTTATAGAAACTGGCTGGGGTCACGCTTTTTTTCTTTTCTGTATTCCGATGTTGTGTTGTGTGATACTTTTTGGTCGACGTGATAAAGGAGGGTTAGTAACTGTTAGTGTAACCTATTTATTTTCTTCTATATATTGTAAAAGAGTTGTCTGTACTGGCTGCTTGCGCCTGCCAGAGTCGTCTTATTTTCTTCGAGTTTGCCATATTTTGAACTTAACCTCGTGTTAGAAACTAACTCTAGTAACGCGAACGATATACGTCATACTTCTTGACGGATTGGTGTTGGCATACCACAGACGTTAGAGAGTGACATGGCATGGCGGGGGTGAAGTTTGGTGAGACTATCTGATAATAATATCTCGTTATTAACTCCCAAGCCCAAGCTTTTATTTGGTTAAAGACCCTACAGCCTGAGTTAAGTTTTTGGCGCAAGTAGACCTAAGAATGCTCAAGATGGAGACGAATATTGCTGAAACAATTAGCCAATGTTGGGTTGGATTTAATATTAAATTCCGTAGCATGATAGCAATGGCGGTAAATAAATTCCACTGTGTCGCCATTTGACAATCTAAAGTAAAAGAACAAAGTTTGAATGTTTAATGATCCTGTAATTTCTCCGGCACCCGGCAGAATTAATATAGGGTCACTAACATAAAAGCTTCCAACAAATTAATGTCCAACAGCATCACATTGTTCTGTCTGTCCCTAGGGTTCTTCAAAGCCAACTTTGGCCCCTAATAACTAATTGGCCGGTACAAATTTCACGTACAACGACACTCTAAACTTTCCTAATGACTAAAGTGGTCAGTATGTCTAAATGTTGCATGATTTAGATTGCAAAACATGTGTTGTGGTCACTGAAGGGACTTAGGTACAACCCTGTAAAGTATTAAATTAGGAATACAAAAAGCTAAAGGCTGATATATGACTTGACTATTTTAATAAGATTCAACGTTTTGTGTTTTGAATTTTAATTGAAATGCAAATTAAGCTTAATGGTTCAAAGTTTTATTAGTTCATCTTTATTGAATTACTAACCTTCAAACCTTGCAGTTTTATTTATACTCCGGTCTCTAAGTGAGCCTATTGAAGAATTTAAACCTTTTCAAAATATTTAAAAGTCAAAGTCAAATAATTTATTTCAATTAAACCATTAAAATACACTTTTGAACTAAGTTTTGAAAGAAATTTGAACCTATTACCTAAATATAATTGCCAATCCAGAGTACACATTGCTTTATTCGCATCGAAAAAGTGGCTTTATACTTAAGCATTTCCTTTAGAAATGTTTGATAAAACCGCGGAATCCAATATGTTCCGACAGCACCCCAAAACCATGGATTCCTGATGTAGAAACATTTTGTATTATATGCGCCACATACACTATGTTGTTCTTACGCGCGGTAGTGATGCACTGTTTCCGACTCGGACATTTTATTTTTATTTTTTAGTATCCACTTGTTTTAGTTTTAGGCTTTGTCACAATGTAATAATAATAATAATAAATAATAAATATCTTTATTTCCAAAAATACAGACAAATGTACCTACTAAGATTACATTTGTATTGGTTTTTATATGGTAAACAACATTTACGTAAAAAACAGTTGGATGCTGCAGAAATCTGTACACAATAAATTAAACTCTGTCTCATCATAAACTAGGGTATCCTGTATCTTAAGAGACAGTGTTTTGCGATGAGGTTCCAATCGCTATTATCTATAAGTGGACTGTGTCGATTTAGCTTCAGAAGGAAAGAAAGTTATATTTTATATTAGTTTTAAAATTATGTATGAGTATGTGATAGTGTGAGGGTGAGGGTGGATGAATGTGATTGTAAGTGTGTAGGTGTTAGTGTGTTACTGTGGATAAGTGGGTGATGAGGAGTTGGTGTGTAAGTGAGATGTGTGGGCGAATGTGTATGGATGCGAAGATAGAAGAAGTATTCGTGCAAGCATGAGTGTGTGTATATTAGGCAATGAAGGTAAGTAAATTCTCCGTATCGGCATAGTCCTGTTTAAGAAGCCACTCTGTCACTTTAAATTTTAGGTTGTGTTTGTTGAGGTCTAAGATATTTAGTTCTTCATGGATTTTTTGGTAAATATAAGCGCTAATTACAAAGTACTAATGCTGTGCAAACGTGGTCCTGTGTTGGGTGTTCGAGGGAAGGTTTGTACGCTTTTTGGGTTAGACGGAGGGAGGCTACTATGTTTCCGAAGGACGGATTGGAGCACGAAGAGCTGACGAACTGTTAGAACCTTGCAGTCTGCGTACAGTTGTGTTGTTGGGTATCTGTGGGGCTTGCTGGTCATTACTTTTAGTACGGCTCTTTGTGCTCTCTGTGTATGTCAATGTGTATGTCATATGTGCGTCGCTTTCGCAAGAATAAAAGGTTTTTCTTTCTTTCTTATTATATTCCGTAGTTTGGACAAAAAGTTAAACAGAATTCAAAAACATGGTGTCCCAAGTAACTAAAAGATGGAAGGCACTTGCGACTCGTTCCTAACAAATCGTATGTAAATGAAGAATAGCAGCAAAAAAATATCACTTAAATAAATGTCTTATATGATCATGTAGTTTCCAGACATTGCACCTTTTTCAACCACTTTGTTATAATAAAGGTATTAGTACTAAATGAAGGGAGCAAGTAGTTCACTGCCGTACTTATTCAAACAAAATAAGGAAAATTATTATTTTCAAAGTTATTTGCGAAACACAACATTTCTGAAATGTCGCAATTACTTTGGCATTCATGCGAAGTCTTTCAGTTTCTATACACTGCAATTATGCAGTGAATGCAAGTGCTAGGGCTGTCATCTATGACTTTCGATGGATGCCAGTAGCAGAAATGATCCAACCAGTAATTTCTTTTTATTAGCTTGTTGGGGCTATGGTGTCACTGCGACCAGGGTTGATCTATTGTGATCGCCGCTTGTGTTGGTTAGAGATCGCCACCAAATCCTGCAGCTGTGATGAACTGCAGGATCTGCTCTGGGGCAATCTCTATTATTTCATCCAGGCTTAACCAGTCAATACCCCTTCAGTTTTCCCGGTATCTAATTCATTATACGAGTAAGATGCACTTTTTAATGCTCATTCAATAATATAAATTTATGAAACAGTAAAGCACAGAAGATCCTCTTGTAACTTTCGTAAATATACGTAAATATTGTTTGGTTTCCTTTGAAACCAAACAATATTTACCTGTTAAAGTCTTAATCCTATGTTATGGTACATGTCATGGTAGGTGATTTGCACACCATATATTATGGTAGAATGTAATTGGACTACGACAGTCTGAAGTTCTTCATTTGTACCATAGTTATCCGACGTGATTTGTACATACATTCTAGCGAATGAATTAATGTGAATCATACTATTTCCTACTATCCTGCTACGAAAAATTTGTTAGGATAGATGAATAGATGGATGTATTTTACTCTTTTAATTATTGGCACACAAATAGATATTGACCTAGATCTGATCTAGATCACCGTCACCCATACTCCGGTACACAGCTACCCTGGTTTGCGGCAGAGATAGGTATGGTAGTAGTACTAACTACAGAAATGTCTAGTTCAGCGTGCTGTGCTGATGCTGCTGACCTCAAACGGCGGAAGTATAGTCACCTTGGTGATAACTTTATTTTCGAGCCGTTTGGGGTTGAAACCTTCGTGTCGTGGGGTCCGAGTGCTCATCTTCTTTCTAAGGAAATGTCCAAAAGGTTGTTGGACACTTTCCGTGACCCAAGAGCTGGTTTTTACCTTGGTCAAAGGTTAAGCATTGCCATCCAACGTGGCAATGCCGCTGCCGCCAGTTTCTTGGGCACATTCCTGATGACTGTGTTTGTTTTTTTATTAGATACTCGTGTAAAAATTGTATATAAATAACTTAAAATATTAAAATTGTTAAATTCACTACAAATTAACCTTCTGGTGACTTCCTACTCAAAATTAATACCATATCAACCCTGACATTAGCCAACAGTTTACCTATACTTACAAATTTTCTTTCTGGCAATTATGTGCACGAGCTTCCGAACAAAATGGAGAGTAATCAGTGCGCCATTGACATTGATGTGTGATTGTCGTGCTGTCAAGGGCATGGTCCTAAGTGGCGGTCGCACGCAACCCACCATTACGAATATTGAATAGGAAAACTAACGTATTATGTTGTCATTTTAAGTTTTTTTTATTGATAACGTGGCACATAAAGCTGTTGATCCCGGCTGTCATTCGTAGATCTTTGGCAGTCGTTGTGGGTAGTCAGAAGCCAGAAAGTCTGCAAACCAATCTTACTAAGGGGTATCGTGTTAACCAGTAACTGGGTTATGTGGAGGTCCGATAGGCAATCGCTCCATTTAAAGTACTGGTATTCAGCTGCATGCGGTAAGACTGGAAGCCGACCCCAACATAGTTGGGAAAAGGCTGGGCAGATGATGACGTGGATAGATGAAGATGGAGAGGAAGGCCGACAATAATATGGATGGATTATGTAAAGAATGATATAAAAGAAAAGGGAGTTAGTGATAGCATGACGGACTGAATAGAAGAAGAAAAGATGTTGTACGGACCCCAAGTAACGCGGTACAAGGGCAAGAAAATAATATAATAATAATAATATGTGGGGACATTTTCACACACGGCCATCTGACCCCAAACTAGGGAGACCCTGTACTATGGGTGTCAGACAGCTGATATACATACACAAATACATTTTTTTTTTGTAAATACATACAAATATAGATAAACCAAGGCAAACACAAGTGCTCATCACACAAATGTTTACCCTGGGCGGGAATCGAACCCGCAACACGCTACGCAGCAGTCGATCGCTCAGCCACTGCGCCAACCGTGTCGTCATCATAAATGATGATAATGATATCGTCAACGCAAGTCAATGGAATATTTTTTGTAAAGCCACCTATAGACCAGTAATAAGAGCGAGACCTCTTGAATCCTATTCTAAAATCTGAAGATATATCATGCAACTTTCGTCTTCGTAATTTCCACGATGTATAAAAAAAAATGTAATCTTCCGACCGAATTCCGGTCACGGCGGCCAATCTCAATGGAGATCAGCCAAGTACGGAGAAGATATTATAGTGCACAAGTGTGTGCGCAAACACAGATGCACTCCCTCTTCCCTCAATCTCATAGTCCGGTGGGACGGCAATCCGACACGACCGGAGAGAGATCAGGCGCAGTACCGACGACGGCTTCACGTGCTTTCCGAGACACGGGTGTGTTACACCGCCAACTTCCAAACTCCGGGCTGTTACTGAGAAATTCTTAATCTTAATCCAATATCACTTTGCCCGACCTGGGAATCGAACCCAGGACCTCACGCTCAGCAGTCGCGCTTGCGACCATGAGACCAATGAGGCAGTTAATTTCCACGACACAGAGGGTGCAGTGGCTTACCGATTGGCTGCTCCTACTGCATGTCGCGGGTTGCATTCCCACACGGAACAAATATTTAAATTGCTTATAAATAGTTGCTTCGGGTCTGGGTGTTTGTATATATGAGTTTATATGTTCGTAAACGCCCCAACGATACAGAAGAAAATTCTAGGGAGGGGCAACGTTTATTTATTTATAGAAGAGAATCAGAAGAAAATACATTTTTACACTTATTTTAATTGAAGTAAATAACAAAAGAAAATAGTTGGCATTGAAATAGTCATGGCCTTTTACGAATATTGAAACTTCGAGCCCGGCGCGTGACTGCGGACCACAGCCTGAGCTTTTAGCAATATTAGAAGTCCATGTTTGTTCGCGGGATAGAATCGATTCGATCCCCATTTTCTATTGTTGAGTTTTTGTTTATAAAATGCCAATCAGCTATGTTAGGAAACGTTTGAGTTTAATAAGTTTTAAGTTTGTTTTTTGAATGATTAGTCTAGATGATGTTAATTTATTAATGGTACCTACTTCGACTCGGACGAAGTAGCAGGCGAATGCTAAAATTAACATCATCTAGACTAATCATTCAAAAAACAAACTTAAAACTTATTAAACTCAAACGCCTATGGCAGTCGACAAATGCATAGCTTTTTATTAGTGAAATAATTTTTGTAGTCGGATAACATAACAATCTGTCAAATTTCTTTGATAGATTTTCAACTTTATTAGAAAATAGTAAGGTTCATATTCAATTGTGAAAAATTGACAGGTTGGTATGGCTTGATGTGCTGGAGTCTGTACTTTCAGAGGTTACCTCTTACAAAACAAAAAACTAACAAACTTTTCCTCGTTTATCTAATACCTATTATATAGACGAGCAATTCTTGTATATTATATAGGATATATAATCTGAATCTCGAAAACGGCTGCAACGATTTCATGAAATTGAGTATGCAAGGGGTTTCGGGGGGCAATAAATCGATCTAAATAGGTTTAATTATTTAAAAACACGAAAATAAAAATTCCGCGCAAAGCTCGGTCATCTAGATATTAAATATTAGTCTAGATGATCTGCAAATAGAAAGTAAGACAACACTCAAGATGCACAACGTTTAACGTCATGTGACAAAATACTGTGTTCATTTTCTAGGCTCACTTTGCTAAAAAACAAATAATAGTTGTAGTGGGAATGTGGACTACGAGAAACATATTTAGTATCGGAAAAGCAGCGGGACGATTCCGACACGATTTATAAGTTCTCAGGAAATTGTAAAAGACCCAAGTGGGAAGGCAACACGACACTTTAGCGCAACCACATAGAAAATGTAGATATGTTTCTCCCATAGGTACTACGTAGCATTATTTAGTATCGATACAAATAAAAATGTTTTATTTTAAACTAGCAACCTGACCCGGCTCCGCACGGGCCTATAGCCTTCCTCGATAAATGGACTAACACAAAAATAATTTTTCAATTCGAACCAGTACATCCTGAGATTAACGCGTTCAACCAAACAAACAAACAAACTCTTCAGCTTTATAATATTAAAGTATAGACTAAGCGTTTATTCAAACATTTTAGGTAAGTAACTATGTATAATATGTAGGTGGACGACACGGTTGGCGCAGTGGCTAAGCGATCGACTGCTGCGCAGCGTGTTGCGGGTTCGATTCCCGCCCAGGGTAAACATTTGTGTGATGAGCACTTGTGTTTGGCTTGTGATAAAATATTTGTGTATGAATATCAGCTGTCTGACACCCATAGTACAGGGTCTCCCTAGTTTGGGGTCATATGGCCGTGTGTGAAAATGTCCCCACATATATATTATTATTATATGTCTGAAATAAAATATAGTTGTTGAAATTTAATCCCTAAATCCTAAGCTGATAAAAGTTGGTCCTTTGGAACGAAGCCAAAAAGTTTGTCTCATTAAAATGGTTCAGTAATTACAAAGTTAGTTATTATTGCAAGATAGCATATTGGATGATATTTCATAAGGTCTGTAAACTTTAGTTTATTAGCGGTTTATATAAGTTTAAACTAATAACTTTGTGAATCTTTCGGCGAAAAGCTTAAGAATTATAGGTACTCTTACCTAGTAGATACTAAAATCGAAAACCATTTAAACTTAGTTTAACTAAGTCACTAAGTCTATGAAAAATAAATTATAATAAGTATAATATCTTTCAGGTGATAATATGAGCCATTAACTTATTCTATACCTTGTTCGATTTAATCTTGTTTTATTCCTGAAATTAAAAAAATAAACTTATAAATGTCAAAAAATTCAATTTTAAAAATTTCTTAAGCCCGTCACAGACGTAGCTATAATATATATTAATATACGTCAGACGTAGCTATAATCAAGGCATATTACGATCAGCTATAATATATATTTTTACTACGCCACCAAAATATGTGGACAGATATAGCAAGGAATATTAATATAAATTTCTTAAAAATTTTTATTAATAAAGGCGAAAATATATTATTATATTATAGCTACCGTGTGTGGTGTGGTGGCTAGCTATAATATATATATTATAACTACGTACGTGACGGGGTTTATCCTTGGAGTCGCAAGTCTACCACAATTGACATACATTTCTGGTAAGACTAGACTTACAAACATACTAGGCACTACGAACAAAATACGAATCCCTCAAAATCTACCGGATCTGGTTTTCCTGTTATTGGCGATTGCATAAGTCCGTGACTAAATTGTACCTAAGATCGAACGTATACAGAAGCTGTTGACAAACTATAGTAATAAATAAAGAGATAGAAAACCAAATTGTATAAAAAAATGGCCCCGCAAAATTTTGTAGATATCTGTAATATCTACAAAATTGAGCGAGCGCCATTTACATCATCAAAACTTCAATTCAACATTTCTAATATCAACTTGGAAAGTGGTGAGAGATCTGATACCTACGTAATAGCTAAAGTTTTGAAGGGTCAGTGAATGCCCTCAGTCTTCAAGCCATCCTTATGTTCAACCTTCGTAATCAGTCCAACTTTGGAATTTCCATTTCTACAACTTCTGGGTGAGTATCAATTAGACTGAGTGTTGGTCCTTTAATATTTATTACTTAGTTCTATTATATGGGTGTGAACAATTTGAATTAATTAATTGGATGTTTCTGATTGTTCCTTTTAGATGCTGTAATATTTCATTAGGTGCAAAAACAAAAAAATACTCTTGTTTTATTAAAACCGCATCAAGGGGTGCTCAAATAACTTTTTCATCCCACCATCTCGGAAAGAGTATTTTTAATCTTCAATATCTGAGTGGAAAAGCCGTTTTTATTCTCTAGAGGATAAAGTAAATTTATCTTCAATATCTGAGTGGTAAAGCCGTTTTTATTCTCTAGAGGATAAAGTAAATTGAATTTAGAACATCGTGTGCACTAAAAAAAAAATTGAATTGAAGTGAATTAAAAAAAAACATTAAACCTATTTACTGCTACCTCTATGGTGCCGAATATATCATACAACTTTTTTTTAATTTGTTAAAAACTCAGACTTTGTAAACGTTTTTTTTTTGCATTTAGTCATTTCCTCGCTGAGGTGGAATGAAAAGTTACGTGTTGCACTCGAGTGCAAAGATTTTTCACCTCGTGCTCTTTTGATTCCCTCGCTAACGCTCAGGATTCTAATTTTGAATCACTCGCTGCGCTCGTGATTAAATTTTAGAATCCTTCGCTTGCTCGGTCATCAAAATTGAACACGCGGTTAAAAAGCAACTTTGCACTCTTGTATAACAAATAACTATTAAGCTTATTTCCCGGATCGATCCAATTTGGACCAATGATTATAAAAATATACTACCTATCTATTTGCATAATAGTTTTAAACACAACGTTATCAAAGGTTTGTATGTACTTATGTACGAAATACCGCTGTTAATCTCGCGATGGTTTGTGTTGATATTTTTTAATATGGGACAAGCCCGCCACACTATTCCCTAACCACTGTAACTTCTGTAAGCCAGAATCAACAATGGCGACCACCAGAAAAGCGCCAGAGCAATGAAGCTCGATGAGTCCCAGAGAAACGATTCAACTGTCTTGGATCCCGCAACGAAATTAATCAGAAAAGATCAGCGGAGGAGTAAGAAAAACATATTTTTGATATGTTAAACATTCAACAAATGGTTGTATAAAATGTTATTTAGACAATAAAAGATAAAAAACGGCATCATCATCTGCCTACCCTTTTCCAACTATGTTGGGGTCAGCTTCCAGTCTAACCACATGCAGCTGAATACCAGTGTTCTACATGGAGCGACTGCCTATCGGACCACCACAACCCAGGTACTGGATAACACGATACCTCTTGGTAAGACTGGATCTCAGACTTTCTGGCTTCTGACTACCCATAACGACTGCCAAAGATCTATAAATGACAGCCGGGACCAACAGCTTTACGTGCTTTCCGAGGCACGGAGGGAACTCGGTATGAAATGGATGGTCACCCAATCACAGACCGATCGCGGCTAGCGTAGCTTAACCTTTGACCGATCGATCTGTACGGCTTTGACTTAGCCACGAGCTAAAGGATAAAAAAAAACATATGAACAACAAATTCAATGTTGACGAAAAGCTTATCTGATGTTCATACAAAGTTAAGACTTATTACAACTGACGAAGGTTGTTATTATTTTACATATTTTCCGCATAATTGTAACACACGTGGGATAGCTGTGTGGGCACTTCTTGATTTTTCTATTCCATGGTACTGACCTACTTACGTAACTTGGACATGGCCTTAATTTTTGTATTTTTCACGAGCGCTGTTTTGTTTGCTACTGATTTCACTCTAGTAAGTAACCGAACCAAATAAAATAAAACGTTGAATTACCACTGCATCCACAGAAGTAGGCAGTCATTCTATGATTTGTAAAAAAATACAAGCAAACACTTTCAAATCGTTTAAAATATCAACACTAATTTACAATGAACGTTGAAATAAAATGTATTTTCATCTAACATCACTCACATTCATTCGGGGCCCATGATCATTCGTTTACACAATTCTATTCATCCTCTGTACCCTCGTGTATTCTTCCATTATCCTTCATCTCATCTACAAACATTCACATTGTTTGATTTCCGGGATCATTTCGCGCCTCTCTTTAACATTAGAATGGCCTGGATGAATGAGAATGTCTGTTCATCAAAATGCATGCCCTTGATACACACAATATATTGTTGCTATTATGTTCTCTTGCGAAATCCCAAAAGACTTTTCACTTAGTTCAGTTATAGGCTGTTAATTGTACCTATTTATACGTTCAATAAACGGTACGCCCGTAACTTGAACGTAACTAAATACCGCATACAGAAATTGTAAAAGTTGGCACATTATTTGCCTTAGAAGACCTACAAAGCATGCGGCTGTCCGCATTTAAATTTTTATATGAAACCGTATGATATCAACGCACTGACTTGCTTCCAGATGTCAACCGCTTTGTTTGTCTTGGAGATTTTGCGGGCCGCACATCTATTGTCATTATGAATTTGTAACTACTGTCGCATAAAGCCGTCAACATAATGGAAAAGAAATGCTGGTAATTGACGACGATATGCGGACCGCAATAGAACCAAGACGACACGGTTAGCCGAAAAACGGCGTGCCGTTGCGGCAGACCATACCAGACCTGCGGCCAGCCGCAAGTGTGTTGTCCGAAAATCAGTACAGTTCTTTTTTTATTAAAAGGCTTGCGTTTGGCCGCAACACTCCTGTAGGTTGATTCTGTAAAAATCAAACAACAACTCGCATCTCACATCGCTATTAACTCTCACTTCGCATAAGGTTCAAAATGACCTTGATATATTTAACACTTTGAATCGGGTTCGAGTGCGAAGTGAGCGTCGAAGTGACGGGGAAATTACCTTACAGAATGCCACTTCTTATCATACTTTATCTGTCAAAATCTCCCTGTCAATTTAGTTCAACTCGCTGATACGCTCGCAAGAGGTAAATTCGAATTATCGACCGAGTTTTTAGAACGCCAATCAGGAAACTCACAGCGGATTCAGATTCGAAGTTTAAAATGAGGTCTTACAGAATCACACCCCAGATCTTAAGTGATGATGCGCTCTAGGTAGAGCACAATCTCTTAGGTTTAGTAGTAGTAGAGTTCCTTGCGAAGGAGCTAGTCCGGGGAAGTACTACCAACATACCTATTTCTGCCGCAAAACAGATGATACATAATCGAACAGTTAAAGCTGCTAGCGCACCACCGGCGAGCTGTCAACGATTTTATCTTGTCGTTATAAAATTTACTTTATTGCTCACAACTTAAAGCTCTAACTTTAATGGCTTATCATATGCTGTGTCAAAACAGTACTGTTATAGCTTACTTAGTTCTTCAGCAAAACAGTGTTGCTGTGTTCCGTTTTGAAGGGTATGGGAGCCGGTGTAATATACAAGCACACGAGACATTGCCACTGCTACCCCCGCAAAGCCTGTGACTGTGAAGGAAACGAACCGGGCTTGTGATGACGGCTTCGTGACGGTGCAAAGGAGGAAGCGCCGGCAGGGCTGTAAGAACCGCTGCGGCAAGGCTCCTACGGAGCCCAATGAAAAACGTGCTGCGAAACTGAATACCCCGGTGTATATTTCCCGTCTCCACTACACCACCGACGCGGAAGACATCGTGAAGTACGTGCGCCAAAGGCTGAAGTACGCGCCGAGAGTGCAGTTGATTGAGTCGCATCGCAACGTCAACTTTAAGGCGTTTGTCGAACGCATACCAACATGCTACCTGCATCAGGTATTGGAAGAAAGCTTTTGGCCACAGGATGTGGTATTCCGCCGCTTTCGCAGACTAGTGCCACCGGAACGCACAAAGACTTAGTGCAACTAAGTGTTATTAACACAGTTTTAAGTTTTATTTACTAACACGATTGTTATATTGTTATTGTATACTTAAGTTAAGGTATTTTTTATGGATCTTTGTTACCTGAAAATAAATGGTTTTATTATTACTATCATTATTATTTTCAACATTGTTTCTGGTCGTCACGTCAGCCAGATCTGTGGTATTGCTGATATCTATTAGCAGCGGTTACTACATAATATCAGGTGGGCCGTAGGCACACCTACGACACTCCATACAAACGAAACGATTTAATTACATACACTACTACCAAAATAACAGACTGTAAAAAGAAATAATAAAATGGCGCGCCACGGAGGAGGCTTACGTCCAACAGTGGAGTACTAGTAAGCTGAAGTGATAAAAATCTATTTGAAAAAAATGTATTCAAAATGAACCTCATTTAGGATTATAAATAATAGACCCCAAAATAGGTCAAGAAGCAAGCCTAACCACAAAGTACGACTCCGCGCCCGAGCAGAGAGACCACTCAGTACAAACCGCTATTTTTCTCACGCTCACATTGACATTACGTTTATAGGCATTCTCAGGCAGTTTCAAGCAGACTTCAGTCTCGACTGTCACGTGTTGTCAAAATGAATTTAAAATGATTTAATTGACATTTCATGACAAACAGGAAATTGTTATAAAAAAATTGCAGAGTTCCAACCAGAGTCAATAAAATTTCATATTGTCACAATTAAAACCTTCAGAGTCAATACAGTAGCAGCCCTAGTGAGTCTGGCAAGTTTAGATTGTATTTTTGAGGATGGCGGGAGCGGTCCTTCTGTAACCTTCATATTTTGTGGCCTTACCCCGTATCCGTCTCAGCTGAGTATCCTTTATCCGTACATGCATATTCGACCGGTAATAGCATCTTGTCATATCGGATCGCTTTGAATAGAGGAGCCCATTTACTTCTACGTATAATGGCGCATAGCAAATCTGATAGATCCTTCAGAAACCCGATGAGGTCGACCTAGAAAATGTCTATCTTCAAAACCAAGCTTATTTTCATCCTAGATCGAAAATACTGCAAGCAATATTAGCAACAAAACTGTATTAGCAAACATTACATGATCCAATTCAAAGAAATAATTTTGCAGGAATAAATAACGAAAGTTTACCAATTTAGTTAGAGTGCTAATAAGTTTATAGCAATTAATCTTTTGCACTTGATATACGACTTATTTTCAACTAACTTTGTCGAGGTCAAGAAAACAATTCAATATGGCTGAAAAGAGAAACGAAAAATATTTATCTAATGGATTAAAAAGGGAATTTAAAAAAATGTTTTAAATAGCACTCTTCAAAAGTTCAAACTACTTCATTAATATAATTTATATTTTGTTTTTTAATTATTATTATGATTAACTGGAACACTATTGAACTAATTAAATTCCAAATTATAAAATCAACAGGTACTTCGATTTATTTTCAATTTGCAAAACCGAGTAATATTTTCGCTATAGTACCTACCTATAAAAACGTGTACAAAAATCTTCGCGACAACTCGGGTCCAACTCCGAGCAGGTACAGTCTAGGACAATTTGCGTCCACAAATTGAATCGAATAATTTATTCCAGGTGCTAATATTATATTGGATTCTCTCAATATTTAATTTTCTCTACGTTACTCACATTGATTGAGAATCTTGTTCGTTTTCGAATTATATTCGAATTTATTCTGAATGTTATTGCTATTTTTAGAATGACCGAATTAATTTTATTCGTTACCCAAATTAAAGCTGAAAACTCGATCGTCGATGGCTCTCCTCACAATTCAGGTCAAGAGAAAGTTGATTAAATCTATCTATATAGAAGCGAAAGGTGACTCATTCACTCATTAACTTATAAACTAAGCACAAAATTAAAAAAAAAAAGATCTATATAGCTGGAATTTAGCAAGTAAGTTGTTTAATGGTCAGCTAAGAAGACTATTAATGGGACAAGTCTGCCACACTATTTCCAAACCAACTCCTTTAAACCAAAATAGCCACTGTTAAGTTGTGACCACTAGAAAAGCGCCGAAGCAATGAAACTCGACGAGTCCCGCAAAAACGATTCAACTGTCTTGGATCCCGCAACGAAATTAATCAGAAAAGTATATTATTTATATTATATTATTTAATATTTATATATATTCAATATTAAGCAGAAGACAGAACAAAACAAGGCCATTGTGCACAAAGAGACATTGACAACTGAGAGAGGTGCAGTTGCCAAGCACCACGAATTACAATTAACATAATTAATAGGTCCTAAAAAAATAATAATTTGAAAAATAAAAAACCCGACTGCGTAGAAAGCGAACTTTAAATAAAAACTGAAAAGAAATAAACAAGCCCTGTAGTCTTGAATTATGTTTAGTATGTTGAATAACTATACCCTTGCAATAAAAACCACGCCAATAGCGATTTCATCAGTCGGGACCCATTCAAATCTAGACCGGCTCAAATCTTTCCTATAATCTTTCCTATAATTTCCTATATTTCCTCAAATCTTTCTTATAATTACCCATATCTATCTTTAGAAAAAAAAAAATGTTTTTTTACTTCAATCAATGGCTTTTCCCAGCTGCCATGTTTATTTATTTTTTTCGTCACCTATCTAAGAACACTTGGACTAATGAGACGAATCTAACGATACCCTAACGAAATATGTATGTCCGTTCAGTAGTTTGGAAGATATCAGGTAATAAAGAATATTTTATTTTACCGGCGCGAAAAACATAATCCTATTTTTGCAGTCGGGGTAAAAAGTAAACTGTTACATTTGATTCCAAAGTCGCGGGCTAGAGCTATCATAAAACATAAAGTAGGTAGACTGGGTACGGTTGTGCCAGGGTATGGTTGTGAAAATCGTAATTTTAGTAAAACTATAAGGAATACCGGGGAGGTTGCAAGGGGAGAGAGGAACAGCGTGCCCGTCTAAATGTGTGTCACTTTATAGCGTCAGCCTTCGCGTGACATTATCCTTAGCAGAAGCCTACATTACTTTTAAATAGTTAAAAGTAAGTATTTTTATTTGTTTTTTTTTTTTAACTGTTGTTATATTTGTACAGATAGAGTAATGAGTGTATTTTATTGTTATAATTTTTAAGGGATTACGTTTTTTTTTTTTTTTTTTTTATTTTGTTATAGGCTTGCGTTTGACCGCAACTCACCTGATCTTAAGTGATGATGCGGCCTAAGGTGGAGCACGCTTGCCTAGAATAAACCGGTTCACTCGTGCCTTGAAGATACCCAGATTATATGTATCGGGGAATAGAGAGGCGGGCAGTGAATTCCACAGTCTGGCAGTTCGCACAATAAATGTGGAGTCAAAGCGCTTGGTTCGAGACCGTGGAACTTCAACCGTATAGCGGTGACGCTTCGCCGTATCCCTGCTCGTCCGGTGATGGAATGGGGATGGGGGAATTAAGTTGTGCAATTCCAAAGCACACTCTCCGAAATGTACCCGATAAAAGACCGATAGGCTGGCAACGGCGCGGCGGTGTTCAAGGCTTTGGAGCTTAGCCTTAACCAGGAAGTCGTTGTCTATGAGCCTCTTGGCACGTCTTTCAATAACTTCCAACGCCTCCAGCTGGTAATTGGCAGATCCATCCCAGAGGTGCGAACAGTACTCCATGCACGATCGAACTTGTGCTTGGTATAGGTTCAGCATCTGTTCCGACGTGAAGTACTTTCGCACCTTTGCGAGGACTCCTAGCTTTTTGGCAGCTAGTTAGCTAGTATATGTAACTCTCTACAACTGTGCTGTCATCTGCGTATCCAATGGTACGTACGTATACGTTGTACATAGATTATTTTGTATTGTCATGACAATTAGTTTTTTGCAAAAGTGTGCGTTGGGTACGGTTGTGACACAAATAAAATTTATTTTCTCTTTTAAATGCCCAGAAAACACCTGAAAAACACCGAAAGAGGGCAGTGTACACAAGTAAATAATTTTGAAGATGCTTATTAAAAAAAAGAAACCTGAGACTTCTTTACGGAGAGCTGCGGAAATGCACGAAGTTAATCGCATGTCTTTGTTTCGATACATTCGTAAACACGATGAAGCCAGGGTGGGCCACCATGAAGACAGAGTCAGCATGGGATACGTCGCTCATCATAAAGTCTTCACTGAGGAGGCAGAACATCAACTGTTATACGTTATAAGTGATTAGATAGTAATATGAAGACCGTTAAAATAACTATAGTGTTAATTTTTCCAAAAGAATATTATATTGCATTATTTATGAAATTACTTGCTAAATAAAGTGATTTTAGACCACATAGGTGTATTTTTGAACCTGTCACTACCGACCCCAAGCACTGTCACAACCGCCCCTAGGCTGTGGTCGGTTGTGACACTATTTCCTTTCTTTCGAATTGTCTCCTATGAGTTAATCAATTGTGCTTGTGGCCCAAATTTGAGTATTTATACATGGACAAATGTACACTTTACTATAAAAAACACCTTTCTTCCAGCTAACTGGCATACTAATAAAATTGTAGGCGATCAAATGAAAATTGCCACAACCAGTCAACTACGGACCAACAAAAGTTACCACTTTGGTACAAAGTTTTTAAGACCTTCTAGTAAATAGAAACTTTATTTAAAAGTTATTTTAAAGTATGTAATGCTATTTAGTTGCGAGCGATTTTACACATTTTTAATTATCAACAAACTAATACATAACTTGCAGAATAATATGTAAAAAGTTTTGAACAAAAATGTTGAAAGCTACGAATATTTTACAATTAAAATGTATGAAGTTTGTTTGCAACGTTGTATTATATTATTCAGCTCCCGAGGTGTTATTTTTAATTTAAACAATTTTGCATTTTGTCCCTTATTAAAAAAACCAGAATTAAAATTACACCAGTATTCATTTCTGTTTAACCATACATTTTTCGTAGGCACAACTTAACTCCGGGTTTATTAATAAGAGGTTAAAAAACATTGGAAACCTTAGTTTTGTATAATTTAGCAGCATTATTTCAATTTTGTAAATGTGAGTACCATGGAGCCATATTTTAAGTAAATTATTATGTGTTTGACTTAAATGAGCATGGCGGTTGAGAGAATTGTCATGCTCACTCAAATGTCTCGCTGGTGGTGGCGCGTGTGTTGGGTCATTCGGCTCCCTCTAAAATGGTTGAGCTGAATGGTGCTGATTCACGCGTCATGTTCGTGAACGGGCGCTGTCAGTAGAGATTGGTCAACTCTTAACTGCCATGGTTTTTATCTTGATTATTTTTTATATTTTGTATTTCTAGATTACCTTCATTGTTTTCACATATAGAAGCAACAAGAATAATGTAAGCAGTATTTTGTAAAAACCTGATTTTAAAAGAGTGTCCGTGAAGTTTCTTGCTCGTTCTTCTCCATAGAGACCTACCTACGTTTTGGAACGAGCAACTAGCTTCAACTTTCTGTCTAACTGACCGACTCCTTGACAATTCAAAAGTGCCTGTAAATGGTTTAATTGAAATAAATGCTTTGACTTTGACTTGACTTTGACTTTGTTAAAGGTTTATGAATGTTAGCGACAACGACGTCATATTTGAAGTGAATATTCTATTTGATTTCATTGCATAAATAAAATATTTTTTTGTGGGACAGTTCCAAGACAATTGAATCGTTTCTCTGGGACTCGACGATCTTCATTACCTCGGCGCTTTACTGGTGGTTGTCACTGTTAATTCTGGCTTGTCCACCCCACGATGTGCCTAACTTACAAAGTGATCCACCGTAACCTTAACACACGACAGACTATGTGTGTAGGTACAATCAATAACAACAACAACAAGAGATTGATATAAAAACCGACAACTAAACCCTAACACTTCTTCTTAGTCGCGTTTTTCATTACTGAAGGTCGTGGTCCTCCCTGAAAGGCCTTCGTGACTTATATGACGTTCTTCCACTTTGTTCAGTTCTCGGCTGGAAGATCTTTTCCCATTTACCTTACCCATCACCACCAACTTTGAAAGGTTATCTGGTTCCCAACGGAGAATATGACCAAAGTAACCTGAAATCCTTTGCTAAAAGTGGATAGTATGACTCTTATGCGTAGTGACTACCCTTAACACAACTCTAACACAACCTGTCAATATTAATGATGGATTGCCAATAGTAATTCGATGACACAGTTATGGTACCGACGTCATCGCCATTAAGCCAATCTACATGATAATGCGTGGTATTAACATTAACATCCTGTCTGCAATCAGCCTTGTTTGACAGTTACTGCAACAAGCATTCATCATTGATAATGACAATGCCACTATTTGTTACCATTGTCTGTTCAACTAAATTATACATGATTTATTGTTACTCGACTTCTGTAAAGGAAGGGTAATGAGTTCAACAGTCTATGTATGTATGTGTCTATGAATTAAATCGTAGTTAAAAAAGTGCTGATCACTTTTTGACTAACAAATGAGAAGTCGAACTATCAGTCTTTTGCTATGCGTGTTTCCAAATCGAGAAATCTGTTATTTGGTTTTCTATTAGAATTTCTCTGTAATAGCTCGGGGTCTTTTGTGATTTATCTGTTGGTCTGGTTCATAGATATAAGCAAACCTCTTTTTTATATTTCTATGGTCTACTTACTAGACTCTGGTATCTATACCAGAGTCTGGTCACCATCTGGAGAAAACCGCGGCCGCGTTCGAGGACTTGCGTTCGATCTCCAAATCTGTTATTTGTGTTTTCCATTAGAATTTCTGAGAAGTAGCCCGGGATCTGGATTTGGACTCATACACTAGTATTACTGGGACTTCAACATTACTGATATCCTGTAGCTCGTCACTCCTATACACTGTCCCTTGAGAGACACAGGAGTGACGGTATTTATACTCCTTTATACTCATATCAGTCTATTCCTGGTAGTCAAATTTGCGATTATTGCATCCACAAATTACTGAACTTTCATTAACTAATATTATAAAGAGGGAAATTTGTTTGTACGTAGGGGGTAATCTTTTCAATTACTCATACGATTACAAAAATTTTGTTCACCAACCGGAAATTACGTTATCCCAGAGTACAATAAGCTCAGATTATGGAAGCCAATACCTACAACGCGCTTCGTGCTGTACTGACACGAGTCAGAATAGCACGAAACGCCGCATCGTTAAAAAAAACAAATACAAATACAAATTCAAAAGCGAATATAATCACGAGATTGTGGTATTCGCTTTTGAATTTGTATTTCCTTTTTTGGCTTCACTCTCAGTGTTCCGCACGGTCTATCTGCCTTCTGTTTCATAATCTAAGACAAAAGGCTTTATTTTATTATTAGAAAAAATAGGGATCTGTAAGAAAATTCAAACAGACGAAGTCGCGGTCAGACTGCTAGTTTTAAATGAAGAGAAGACAAAATACACATTTTCAAAAACTGCGTACATACAGATACGTGTAATTATTAATGTAGACATCGCGTCATACGTTAAGTGTATGATTACAGAACTCATTAGGCTTAATACTCTGTAATTAGCGGAGTCACAAGCACGCGAGATCATTTAATATCTACGTCACTAACATCTGTGTTACGTGACATAAACAGAGAGCTGCAGTCCTATTCTGTAAAAATATTCCTCGTTGAATGTAGGTGAAGTTAGCGTGAGAGGAGCTGTCAATCGCTCCATCGGTGAGTTGGAGGGTAGAGGTAAGGAAAACCGTCTCTGTGTATGAAAAAGCATCCGTTAAAATATTCTCAATAAGGGCGGGGCTAAAATAGCGACCGCGTAATTTAAAAAAAACCGCTAATAGTTATGAGAATAGTATATTGTTATTAAAAGTTGTTAGAATGTTTCCAAAATTATTTTGGACTCCGTAAGGAAATAACGGAAAAGCACGAGAATGATTTTATGTACGTCCTTGAAGGTTGCGTGAGGGGGTAGCAAGTAATTTTGCGTATAATTTGAGCATGAAGGAGGTATTCGATCGGTCAATTGTTACATTTAAGATTTAAGATTTATTTATTGAACAAAAAATAGTCAAACACAAACAACACCATGCGTATACAATAATGGCGTATTACAGTTTTGTAACCATTAGTGTTTTATGCAGTCTTTGTATGGACTCTGGTATTCAAAGCAAGATTTAATACATTCATTTACACTAAGGTTTAGTATACTGGATTGTCACGAACTACTTTAGTATCTAAATATCTTTTTAACTCGGCATACTTCTACAGTCATACCATACACTGTGCCTTCGCTAGCGCCATTTTGGCGGGTTTTGGAACTGTTATATACTGCTTCTAACTAGACACTTTTTAAACTTTCCCGCCATATGAGACGGTTCTCCTTACCTTTACCACACCCGCGACACTCCAAAGAAACGAAACGATATAATTGCCTACATTACTACTAAAATAACAGACTGTACAGATACATGCGTGTGTGTGCGTGTCTACGCGCCGCTCGAACAAAAACGCAGTTTCCAGCGTTCGGTCGTTTCGAATCGTCGAACGGTTTCAGAGGGAGGCGGAGCGTGTCGCTACTACACGGTACTACTAATATTTATACTGTGCCTCTACCCTCCATGATCGGTGGGATGACAGCTCGTTTCAATTTCACTTTATTTAAATTCACAGAGAGATTTTACAAAATAATCTGGTTGATCGGTGTAGGAAATCAAATAATTATTATAAAAATGGACCTTTTTTCACACTATTTACAAACCACTACAAGCCCTGAAAACCAGGATCAACAGTGTCGACCACGAAAAGAAACGTCGAGGCAATTAAGTTCGACGAGTGCCAGAGAAACATTACAACTGTCTTAGATCCCGCAACGAAATTAATAAGAAAAGAACAGCGGAGGAGTAAGAAACGAAAATGGACCTATTATGGACCTTTTTTGAAATGTCATAGCTAGACGGAGGAGAAAGTATTAACCACTCTGAATCTCTTCTATGGAGATTTTAACTGAAATATTATACACTTATGAACATGGTACTGCGGAAGCCAAACCCCAGTATTATTTTATGTATTTTACATATGAGCCTCAGTTGCCTGATAATAAAATGTTTCTTATTATTATTAAACCGTTTCCCCAGAATGTCAGGACGTTTTCTAAATCTGTTTAAGGACTAAGTTGACGCTTATTAGTACTCTGAATGTAGAACAGTCCAAGCAATGAATTACAGGAATTTTCCTAAAGGCCTATTTAAGAACGAAGTTAACGTTTATTTTTTTTTTTACGCTACGTACTGGCTTATTTGCTTTATATTGAGCATGTAGGTAGCTACCAGGGATACCTACGTACTCGAGTTAAAAAAACGAAATAAAATAAAATATTGTGTGTGTAGTAGAAAGATTAATACTTTTGCCTGTATACCAAATAGCTTGTTCGACTGTACAAAGAAGAATTGGTGAAAAAAGATGAACAATTTTGACGCAGTCCGTGACATTTTTTTATCAAAGAAATATTTGTGCCATCACATGAAAAGGATATAATATTTTCCCACATTCCAAATACATTATGTACCTACTTACGTCGTCAATCCAAATGATTATAATGATAAAGAACTTGTTTCCGTCTCTGACATAACAGACAGAATTATATATAAGCAAGTAAAGTGTTCTGCTACCAACAGATTTCACTTAGCAATCACAACAATGATAATCCACATTAACAGCTTATGTAAGTCACATAATCTTCCTTCCCAGTTCTGATTATTTGATGAATATTCATCATTCATGTTGTTGCTAACACCCTCTGAAGTGGTGGAGCTAAAATTAACAATTTAAACCAGATGAAATGAGTCCATGATACGGCAGCTATAACTTTCTAACATTGTAACTTGTTTCAACATGGTTATTAAATGTTTTTTTATGTTCATTCTGGATTCATGACGCAGGGTTCGAATTAATATCAGTACCTGTAGTATTTTACCGCACTTAATGTTGGCTGGGGCTGTAGCTGACTGAACGGCAGCTTTGCTGTGTGGCGCGGGTTCGATTCCCCCACGAAACAAATATGAATAAGGCCTACAGGCAAACTAAACTACGAATAACTACGATTAACTACGATATAAGAGAAATTCCTAGGGTGAAGCTAAGTTTTTTCTTTGGTTTCATTGAGTTTTTAATTTAGTGTTATATTCGCTCGCTTCTTTAGCTTTCTACTACGAAGATATATTATACCCTGTAAGCTATATAGCTTACTAGCTTTTGCCTGCGACTTCGTCCGCGTGAATGTCGGTTATCGCGGACGCAGATGAAGTCGCGGATTAAAAAGTAGCCTATGTCCTTCCCCTGGGTTTAAGTTATTTCCAAACTTAATTTCATCAAAATCGGTTCAGCCGTTTCATCGTAAAAGCGTAACAGGCAAAGTTACTTCCTCATTTATAATATTAAGTATGGATAAGTAAGTATGTATGGAAGTATGGATTACAATTTAAAACAGTATTAAAAATAAATGAATTCTGACATCTTTTCCAACGGGGTAGGAGCTATAGTAGGTGTAGCCATATTATACAGTCTCCTTTTCGCTGATATATTTTAGTCCCAAGGTAGGGCGGTAGCCTATTGCCAACTGGGCACACATCCAGAATCCGAACTCACTACCATAACTTTCAGAAGTCGGAGTGCAACCTTTAGACTGACTAGGTTCCCTTTGAGGTTTATGATGACGTAATATTCAATACTTATTTGAGATTTAGGTCCACGTAAGCAAAACTGCGGGCACACTTAATCACAAATACCAAATTGTAACCTTCAGTTTCAGTCCCGTTATACCGAATAAATGTTTCTGAAAGATGACATTGAGAATCGCGTGTTAGAATGGAGTTTGACGATTGTACCAATTAACAGGCACGATGGTTATCATTACAATCAAACATTCGAGTAAATTCTATTCAGCAAGTACATAATAGAGTAACGAAACAATCAACAGAAAACAAAAAACAACTGAACTCAAGCGAATTCTACGAACTCTCTGATACCTCTAATTATTTTACCAAACAATTGAAGGTAGTATTCGAGATTGAAAGACGTCTGAAACTTTAGGATCTACTAAATATTTCCACAAAGTTGGTTCAAGGGATGTTACCCTTGTCAGAAGCATGCCTCTAGACAAACAATGAGGCACGTGGACCCAGACGCGTAGCTGCCAAGTGCCAAGTAATTGAATAGTTCCCATCCCAACGATAAATATAATGTGGGAAGAACTTCTCTAGCTAGATATTTAGGTACCTACTTTTGATTGTAAGCGTTAGCTGAAAATTATTAAAATGTTCGAGTAAAATAATACTTCGAAATAACTCTGCCTTTGTTAAGTCTATAAGAAGACGTGACTAAATTGATATCTCAAAATATATTATTCTTCAATATCGCGTGACATTTATTACAATTTGAACATTCAATTTCGCAAACACCCACGTGCGTCAACATTGTTGCGTACAAAAAAATATTTTGAAAATGAAAGAGCACGTCATTTACAATTGGCTCAATTCGATACAAATGTAAATGCGTACATTATCACAATAACGTATCTATTTCAAATGTAGATGACGTCACTTATCCTAATGTCTGGATTCGCACATTCATCCAAGTTCGCGACACGAATTTGAAATGCGAACAATATAATTTAATGTTTATTGTCACTCGTTAGAGGGCGCTCGAGTATCTTAGCTCGGGAGCTCCATTAGCTTCTGTTTACTTAATCTTGCTCGAAACAAGCTGCGTTCTAAAACGTTAAGTCTGTCTTTAAGCTTTTTAACGAACTCTTAAGACTTGAGTGTTTAAGATTATTCTGTGTTGTATATTTAATTAATTGTCTAAAGAATGGTATAAGAAATATTTGACACGTGAATGATGAGTATTAAAGGCTGAAAATATTACCAATAACATGAAGCCATTTCATATTCCATAATATGAGCAATGAAAAACATTTTTTATAATGCGTCTGACTTCTCCAAGCAAACAAATTGACAGGAGAGCAGAATCTAATAATACAACTGACAGTGACAGCTGTATGAACAAAAATCAGCGTAAATCATATTATTTTTAAATTCTGCCTGTTCAGTCACTTATCAGTCTTGGCATGGAATACGAAATCTGAATTAATATTCAACCCCACACTTGCAATTTCATTGAATATGCAAAATGACGAAAAAGTATGTCAAAAACAAGGCCAAAATAGACGGATATGAATATGAAACCGTTTCATCTCGCTATGGCTGCATCAATCCACGTCATCGCGCGATAAAATTGCAAATAAAAAAGTAAAATCATAAATCTTCTTGTCACTTTGCAATTCAACGTTTTAACTTGAGTTAGCGCTTTATTCAAGTTTAGAAGGAAAATGGTTTAGGGGAAGAATTAACTTTCTTGTTTTTTTTAAGGGGATGCGTTTTTTACATTGTTTGAATTGTCTTACGTTTTTTACAAATTGCAGCTCAGTATCAGGTTGTATGGTAATAAAAAAAATATTCACGAGAGTATCAAAAGTGCATTTACAGAAATATAATAATTAAAATTATCACTCAGCTCGTAAACGTGATCATCATCTGCCTAGCCTTTTCCCAACTTTGTTGGGGTCGGTTTCCAGTCTAACCAGATGCCGTTGAATACCAATGTTACTGGGTAACACGATACCCCTTGGTAAGACTGGTTGTCAGATTTTCTTGCTTCTGACTACCCATAACGACTGCCAAAGATCTACGGCGGACCAACGGCTTTACGTGCTTTCCGAGGCACGGAGAGAACTCTTTATGATATGGACGGTCACCCATCCACAGACCGACCGCGGCAAGCGTAGCCTAACCCTTGACCGATCGATCTGTACGGCATTTACTTAGCCAGTGATAAAAGTATGCCTTTTTAGTGATATTTTCTTTAAAAAAGCATTTACGGATTATGCTAATTTGGAGAGCTGATGATTAGGTATAATTATTCTAATTCTGTCAATGCATATTAATTTGTTACTCCCGCTAATGTTTTTCTTTTACCGTTCAGCTAGATACGGGGCTGAAAATTGGCCAAAATTACGAAAATATTACTATTATGTATTAAAAACAATCTTGAATAAAAAAATTATTTAAAAAAACAAAAAACCCGACTGCGTGAAAAATTGTTAAACTCAAAAGATAGAAATAAGTGAAAACTTAAATATTTTTTTGGTTTTGAATCATCGTGGTTGACAGTGTTCACAAAGGCAGTCGGAGGCATCAAAAATGTACAATATGTTTCAAATCCGTTGAAAGTGTCTAAACTTTAACTTGATGCCTCCGACTGCCTTTAACCACGATGATTCAAAACCAAAAAAATATTTAAGTTTTCACTTATTTCTATCTTTTGAGTTTAACAATATTTCACGCAGTCGGGTTTTTTGTTTTTTTAAATAATTTTTTTATTTTAATATTTTTAGTTTTCGCAGTGATTCAATTTAGAATTTAGAAAACTTTACGTCGAGTCTCTTTACGTTGAGCCGAGAAGCTTGCCTCGCTTCTATTATCCCTACGTCGAGTCTACAACTTCTGTCCCGTTTTTACTCTCTTAACGTCGAGTTTCTGTACCCGCTTTTCCGTGCACTAGCTATCGGAGGGCTAGGCGGTGCAGTGCACCAGGTCCCCAAGCTTAGCGGGCCCCTCGGCCCCAAACCTTGAACTAACCTAAACCTTAAACCGACTGAACTTTTTATTATTTATTTATATTTTTTCTCCTCCATGTTGTTATGTATTGTCCTACTAGTGTTGTTGGTGGGTGGTGCACAGATATTGGTGTAGCACCAAAAGGTTTAATTATACATTAGTCGCATTTTTGCTTCCAATGCTTCCTTTAATTCTTCCGCTGATGCAAGTTTTAGTTCAATAACCGACATCCTTGGTGACTTTGTGCGTCGGTGCTTCAGTCAATAGAAATACCATTTGTTTAATGTCTGCCATAACAATGTAAGACACCTTTTCTAATGCCAACGTTCACGCCCGTTCTGATTTGTAAGAGTTGGTATAAACCTCAATCTTCTTTCTACCACCTACCCCACTTCCCGGTTTCGTTTTTATCCGTCGCGATAGAATTGGAAAGAAGGAGGTTGTGTTGCTATTTAATTATCGTCGTAGTGATTTTCCTTTAAAAAACATTGCCTCTTCTTCTTCACTTTACGGTGCCTCCCCTGAGTAGGTACCTATTTCCAACACAAGAGAGGGACAGGTCGTTAGGATTAAGTCGAGCCACGTGTCATACCCTAAGATATTAAAACGAGTAGGTTGCAGAGGAAGAACATAAAAGACTAACAGACTCGATGATATGTAAGAGTTCTCGGGAACGACAGGTTGGCTGCCCAAGGTCTGTGTTAAAATCGCCCATGAAGACGCAATGTGCATACACTGACCCTACTGATTCTTAAAGTTGCGAAAGTAGTCAATGGCGGGCGGACATTAATAGACAACACCAAGTAGGGTTTTAACACCTTTGATATGGATAATATCATCCAAAGACAATATCATCATATCAAAGAATATGAAAAACCAACCTCTTCCTTCTAGTGAAGATAATACTTCTGAACCTCTCGGAACCTCTTCAAAGCTGCAAGAAATCGCTAAACTGCCATATTCTCGAAAACCTTTCTTCTTTTTCTCCTACTGATATCATCATAGTAATTAAATTATAGTGTAGAGAAACGTTAAAAAACAAATAATAAAACAATATTTTAATGATACTGGTTTTTAATTTATATCCTGACTGTACTTATTATATAAACTCGACGTAACGGAATTAGATAGCGTAAAAATAGCAATATTTTGCAAGAGCAATAGACTCTCAGACTCGACGTAAAGGAACTCAACTTAAAGGGAATCAACCTTAATTATTTGTTGTTTTTTAGCATTTCTGATTCCAAATTACATTTAAACAAATAGTTGTATATATATTAGTAAGGTATTTATAAAACCTACCCTACTCGATAGGTTTAAAGATTATTTTTTTTGAAAACACTAATATGTCGCCAAAAATCGGCCAGTTTAATTTTAATAATTTTGATGTACCCAGTGTCACTCACACAATTAAGACGATTGAAACGACACCTTTCAAGCTAAAAACTCTCAGACTCAACGTAAAGGAACTCAACTTAAAGGGAACGAACCTTAATTTATTTGTTGTTTTTTAGCATTTCTCATTCCAAATTACATTTAAACATATAAGTTATTTATATATTTGTAAGCTATTTATAAAACCCTTTATTTTGATACCCCACTCGATAGGTTTTGAGGAAAAATATTTTTATTTTAAACACTAATATGTCGCCAAAAATCGGCCAGTGTATTTTTTCTAATTTTGATGTACCCAGTGTCACTCACACAATTAAGACGAATGAAACGACACCTCTCAAGTCAAAATCCATTAAGCCGTTTGAGCTACAGAGCGTGCCAAAGAAATTCACATACATACATACATACATACATACACCCGAAAAACATAACCCTCCTTCTGGCGCAGTCGGGTAAAAAGTACAAAATCAGTTCACTTTAACAATTTTTTTTCACCAGTATTTGAATAAAAACATAACTGATATATTTATTTAATGAAAATAAAGGTTATGTTTAATATACAGAATCTCTTTTTAGTCCGTTATACGAACTCATTTTCAATTTAGACAATTATTTTAAAAAGCACTGTAAAAAATCGCGCACTGTAGTTTGCCGATCAATTTCAATGATTCGTGCTTATTTCATGCGTATTTTTTTTTCTGATGCACACAAACAGACTGTTGTATTGTACTACTGTGTGTCAATGCTGCTACGCCGTTCTAGCAATCGTTTTGATTTTGAGTTGCATTAAATCGAATACGCGCCCTTATGGCGACGATAAACGCGAGCGCGAGAGAATCGTATGCGCTGCGTCCAAAACTCTCAAAGTTTAGTCGAGAAATTTAAATAAAAGATAGTATTCTTTAACTTAAAAAAAGGCGTATCCTAAAAGATAGATACGACGTGATTGTCAGTTTAAAACCTGCAATTGACGCTTGTTAGCGCCTTAACAGGGTCAAGAATTTAGCGGACACCGTACAAATTTGCCTTCGTTAGCATTCTCACTCACACCTACTGGCCTATTCTGTAAATCGCCTTCAGTGAATTTAAGAAAACGACTGTCACCCTACAAATTCTAAGGAACTCACTTCAAACTCACTTCACTTATATTCACTTAGTGAGAATTGTACAGAATAGTACTGCGGATGAGACAGAACTGCTGTATAAATATAAACAAGCAGTGCAGCAGGATGTTAATATTTTGGTTATTTATGGACCTTTCTTCAGGTACCAGGTTAAAAAGGTACCTTATTCACGTACGTTCAAGTGAGCCAACTAGTTACCCCAATTGTTTATTATTGCCAGGCATAGACAGAGAGAGATAGAGAAAGGCCAAAAAAATGGACGGATTGTGTAAAGAATGATATGAAAGAAAGAGGAGTCGCTGATAGCATGACGGGTGACAGGACGGAATTTATAAAGAAAACATGTTGCACCGACCCTAAGTAACATGGTACAGTTTAGGATGATGATGATGGCAGACACTTTCCGATGTATGCTGGTTTTCATCATCATCATCATCACCATCATCATATCAGCCTATTGCCGTCCACTGCTGAACGTAGGCCTCCCCCAGAGATCGCCAACCAACCCGGTCTTGGGCAACCCGCATCCATCCGCTGCCAGTCCTTCTTCAAATCGTCGGTCCGTGTGCTGCAGGGCGTCCCACACTACGCTTGCCCAAACGCGGTCTCCACTCTAGAGCGTGTCTGCTCCATCTACCGTCTATCCGTCTGCTGACGTTGCCGGCCCACTTCCAATTCAGCGTGCTAATTCGATGCGCAACGTCGGTGACTTTAGTTCTCTGGCGAATGACTTCATTGCGAATTCTATCCACCAGAGAAACCCCGAGCATCGCTCTCTCCATGGCACGCTGAGCAACCTTGAATTTGTGGACCAGGCCCACGGTGAGTGTCCACGTTTCGGCACCGTAAGTCATTACGGGTAAGACGCACTGGTTAAAGACCCTGATCTTAAGGGATTGTGGGATCGTCGAATTAAAGATATCACGTAGCTTCCCGAATGCCGCCCAGCTAAAGCGTATCCTTCTGATCGCCTCCTTCTCGAAGTTGTGCCGCCCCAGTTGTATATTTTGGCCAAGATATATGTATTCTTGCACAACCTCGAGAATAGCGCCATTTACGACTACGGGTCTCGGGAAGACATGACCATTGTTCATGATTTTGGTCTTATCCAGGTTCATCCAGAGACCCACGCGTCTTGAAGAATCGCTTAGACCGTTTAGCATCATTTCCAGCTCCTGCAGAGACTCTGCCATGATGAAAATGTCATCCGCAAATCGTAAGGGCGAGATGTATTTTATGCCCTGTCCTTTCCAATTAAGCGTCTTGAAAACGTCCTCCAACGCGGCTTGCGCGGCGCTGGGTTTAACAACCTAAAATAACGTAGGTTTCACCTCATACAATTTACCTACTTGTACGCTTTCCTCCTTTCTAACGTCATCTCGTTACCATATTTCAAACTTAAAATCACAAGTTGTCACCTTAATCTTCGTAGTTGAGAACTGGACCGCATTATGCAAATTCATTAAATTAATTAAAGAAAGTTTAAAAGTAATTAAACTTGGTTCTCTTCTCAGGTGTTGTTAAGAGACGTTAAAATAAATATTCCTTTTGTTTTTACCCGACTACGGCAAAGCCAAAGGAGGGTTATGATTTTGACAGGCCATGTATGTATGTATGTATGTATGTTCATCTGTTCGCTCATAGCTCCTAAACTACTTATCAGAACTGAATAAATGAGGTATAGTTAGAAGCGTCTTGATCGTCCGCTGGTTATAGGCTATATTACGTGTCACCGAATCCAATGTGGCGCCCTCTGGCGGACAAAAAAAACAAGATAAAAAAAATAATGAAGACAAGTATACCGTGTTTGGTATCATTGGAAAGGGGTTCACTAGTACCTTTCAAATATATAATATTCAGTTGTGACTTGTCATAAATTATTTAAAAAAAAAGGAAAGATTACCAAATAAATTAAGATACGCATACCGTGTTTGGTATCATTGGAAAGGGGTTTACTAGTACCTTTTAAATATATAATACTTAGCTGTGACTTGTCACGAATGATTAAAAAAAATAGATTACCGTACTGGTAATCTATTTCTATTTCTATTTAAACTACAAAATGGTTTACATAAAAAAATAAAGTTTAAAATCTAAAACCCGACCACAACAGAAAGTGATCTAAAAAGTACGAAATAAGAAAATATTTCACACAGAAATCAAGACATAAATGTACAAAATGGTCAAGGTAAAGCCGTGGTTGCATGCCTGTATCCCGTATGGGTGCGATGAACACGAATTATAATGGCATGCAACCACGGCTTTACCTTGACCATTTCGTAACTATGTCTTGATTTCGGTGTGAAATATTTTCTTGTTTCGTACTTTTTAGATCACTTTTTGTTGTGGTCGGGTTTTAGTTAAACTTTATTTTTTATTGCTTTAGATTAGGTTTTTACAATATTGTGATGGCTCTGCGGATAAGGCACTCGCCAGTCATGGATGAGGTTGCTGGTTCAATTCCAGACTAGTGCCAATGTGACATTTTCAATTCATATCTAAGTATTTTCTTAGTTTATCTTGTACATCACTGACATACGTGTAGGAAAACATCTTGACGAAACCTGTAACTCAGATATCATCATGGATTGATTAATTTGTTATTCCTGCAAGTATATTTTTTTACCGATCAACAAGATCGGTAAAAAAATTGAAGGCTGAAAATTGCATAAAACGTAAGCATATTTGATACATACGCGGGCTACTTTGGCATTTTCACCTTAACAGGGTCAAGAATTTAGCGGACACCTTACAAAGCCTTCTTTAGCATTCTTGACTCACATCGACTTGACTACTGACATCGGAGTAGGAAAACATCTTGACGAATCCTTCAACTCAGATATCATCAATCCACCTTGAGCAAGCGAGGTCTACCTTCTCTATATAAAAAGAGGTTTTTGAACTGCAGTGATATATTAATAACCTGAAGAATTGCCAAACTTAAGTGGCAGTGGACAGGGCACATTGCTCGCAGAACGGATGGCCGATGGGGCCAAAAAGTTCTGGAGAACCGGAAGACGTTGCGTTGGAAGGCCTCTCACTAGGTGGACCGATAACCTGGTAAAGGTTGCAGGGACCCGCTGGATGCGAGTCGCACGGGACCGGTCAATGTGGCGACACTTGGGGGAGGCCTATGTCCAGCAGTGGACGACTTTCGGCTGAAATGATGATGGTGATATATTAATGGGCTTGAAATGTTATTATTTAGGATTATCAATTAGCTCGAAAGGACTTTTATGTTAGTGTTAATATTTTCAGCAGCTTTTAATATATACGAGTATGTTACTGCAAAAGCTCATGTTGGTAAATCCAAAGATTTACTAGATAATCTTAACAACCAAAATACGGTAATTCTTAAGTTAAAGAACTTTGGTAAATCTTTGGATTTACCAACTTACCAACATGAGTTGGTTTGTTGTGTGAAGAATGAGTTTGGTACATGTAACATTATACCAATGATGGCTGGTAACTGTTGGCTCTAGGGCATGGTCGACGGAAAGGTGATAAAAGTTTGAAATGAATAATGATTACCGAATATTTCGGAATTTTAGCATTAAGAGTGGGTATTATAATAGTAATACCCCGTAGGGTGTCCGGGCTAGAATAGCACCCCCCCCCCCCACCCCATTTCATCCCGAGGGTGTCGTCGAAGGCGACTAAGGGAAAAGACCCCCCCCCCCCCCTTATGGGGGACAAACAATGGACGTCGTCAGGCTGATGATGATTATAATAGAAATTGGTAAATCTTAGGTTTAACTGAAAAATCTTTACATTTACCGTACTTCGGGTTTTTAAAGTAACATTTATACATATTCAGTGTGTGTGTGTATATGTGAATAAAGTCAACTCTTATATACATATATGGTAACGATTAAATTTAAATATTTAAAGTTTTGAATGTCACTGTGCTGAACAAATTTACATAAAGTTTTCATCCACTATAATTACCAGCAGAAACACCGCAACGTTTCAAATTATTTTCCAAATTTAGACATTAACTTATTTGAGCGTGTTAATATTTATGTGTGGATTAAATATGGGGGCGAAAGGGTTTATATAATAATACACCAGACTAGACATAAAAGAAAAACTTTAATTTTACATGTAAATCACTAAAACTAAACATGAAACCTGATATGATTCAAAGTTGTAACTGCATAAATCACACACAAGTACGTTGAACAAAAACATTTATATTTTAAATTCAAACAATGGCATCTCCCACCTGCAGTGCAATTCTGTAAGAATTCACCCGCGAATTCGAGTTCTATCTCATTTCCGATTTCACTTACCTGAAGCGAAAAGTACTTGGTATTCGCTAAAATAGTAACGTAATAATAGTTCGCTTCACCTATGTTATCACTCAATGGGGCTAGCGTAGTTTATATCGAGTTACAGAATACCTAAAACAGTTTTCACCGCGGAATCAGAAGTGAGAACTAAAGTGAGTTCTTACAGAATAACATAGCTGCCACGTTTTTTTTGTGTCACTTATCTGAAAACACTTGGTCTAATAAGACGAATCTAACAATACCTTAATTCAATAAATCCGTTCGGTGATTTGGAAGATATTAGGAAATAAAGAATATTCCAAACAAAAGCAGTCGGGGTAAAAAAGATTCTTATTGAATGATTCTGAATATTACTAATTACGAACAGTATGTTTATTCTGTTACAATCTCCCTCGGTGAACACCTAGGTGAAGTGAGCTGTCATCTGTCTTGATGCTAGGGATTGACAAAGCAGACGGACGGATGACAGCTCACTTCACCTAGGTGTTCACCGAGGGAGATTGTAACAGAATAAACATACTGTTCGTAATTAGTAATATTCAGAATCATTCAATAAGAATCTTTTTTACCCCGACTGCTTTTGTTTGGAATATTCTTTATTTCCTAATATCTTCCAAATCACAGAACGGATTTATTGAATTAAGGTATTGTTAGATTCGTCTTTTCTAGAATAGCACTACAGGTGAGTTAAAAACTACTTAAACTTTATTAAGTTTAAGTCAGTTATCAGTCTATATCAAACTCCCGCGCGGGTGAACTCGCGGACAGAAGCTAGTATTGTTGCTCTTAAAGAAACTCAACGCTAACCAACCCTGACAGCTACACACGTCACTGTAAATTATCACAGGCTCGCACGTCTCCACCAAAACCATACCTACGTAGTATGCGTACCGCGTACCACCGCTATTTATTTCTTAAATGAAAACGTCACCAAACGTATTACCGTCATGTTGCCGAGGTAATACTTCCCTAATAGATACGTACATACATCTGTTTTACTTGGGGTGGGGTTGTAGTGACAGCGGTCATGGCGGGGGCGCGGAGCATGCGCGAGCGAATCCCGTACCCCCGCCCATAGGTCAGTCGAGGAACACCGTGGTGATTTAGCCGGTAGGAGTCCAGAACCCTCCCGTCTTCCCCAGACGGGGGACAGTCCATGAGGATTTCCCCAAGTTAAAAAATATAAAAAAAAGGAACGAAAACGTGGAATAAATAAACACGGGATTGCAATTAACTGTCGTCTTAACTTCATCATCATCCTAGCCTTTTCCCATCTAGTTGGGGTCGGCTTTCAGTCTAACCGGAGTGACTGCCTGTCTGACCTCCAAAATCCACTTACTGGGTAACATGATACCCTTTGGCAAGACTGGTTGTCAGACTTACTGGCTTCTGACTACCCATATACGTCAAAGATTTACGAACGACAGCCAGGATCAACCGCTTTACGTAGTTTTCGGAGCACGGAGGAATCTCGGTATGAAATGTATGATCACCCATCCACGAACCGACGGCCGCAAACGTAGCTTAACCCTGTCCGTTGTTCAATGACGTAACATTTTTCTAGATCCTCTGCCTTCTGCATCCAGCTACCACCGGCTACCTTTTACAGATCATCGGTCCCTCGGACTGGACGGCGTCCCACGCTGCGCTTACCGATTCACGGTCTCCACTCCAGGTTATATCTGCTTCATTGGCCATCGGTTCTGCGACAGACGTGACCAGCCCACTGCTACTTCAGCTTGCTGCGAGCAATTTCGGTAACTTTAGTTCTTGTCCGGATTTCTTCGTTGCGAATTTTATCCCTCAGAGAAACTCCAAGCATTGCTCGTTCCATTGCGCCCTGAGCAACTCTGAACTCTCATTTCGATACGACGGAAATAAACGCATATAAACATATTTCTTTTGGCTAACGCCTCACCCGTGCACAGTATGGCGCCCATGTAATGTGCATAACTGCCAACATAAAAAACACACCCCCTATTATACCCCGTCGTTTACACACACTTATGGCTATTACAGGGAAACACATACGAACACGTAAGTGGGACTTCTAGTTACAGCTATGTGTGCGAATAAAGTGTGGCTCCGTGTAAATATGTTGTTGACTTATGGTGTTATATATTATCATCATAATTTATTTGGTGAAAAACGAACAGATACGTTTAAAAATTATATAGGACCACCATGTTCTACTTGGCTTTTGGCTTGGGTTTACCGTGTTTTTGTTGTGCTTCCAGTATGTTAGTGGAAGCGAAAGTGGATGACTTCCACGCCATCATACGCCAAAATGTCAGAATAAAAAAAAAAATATTATTATTATAAATGTTTAACTTTGTGAGGATGGATGGATGTTTGTTACTGTTTTCCGCACAAACGGCTTAAAGGAATTTGCTGAAATTTGGCACACATATACAAGATATTGCTCTAGCCTAACACATAAGATAATTTTTGTCCCGTTGTCTGTTCCCGAGGGATAACTTAGGACAAAGTCCTAAGTAATTAAGCTAAAAGCTTAATTCTATAGTCTAGTCAGACGAAGTCGCGAACAGAAGCTAGTCCCTTTATAAATGTTTCCGAAGTCACGAATAAATTACACAAAATTGGATACACCTGTATAAGGGATCGACATTTTATCAAAGGTTATAATTGAAAATACCAAACCAAATATTTCAACACGACTAAACTTCCAAGCAATTACCTTGTCTCAAAATAATTTAAACAGTTGATACTGCAACCAGTCTTACCAAAGGGTATCGTGTAACCTAGTGACTGGGTTGTGGAGGTCAGATATGCAGTCGCTCCATGTAAAACACTGGTATTCAGCTGCTATACTGGAATTGCAGCTTGGTTATACTGGAAGCCGACCCCTACATAGCTGAGAAAAGGCTAGGTAGATGAGTTGATTACAGTAACTCCATACTAATCTATTTATTACGTTACTGTAATTAAGCTGCATAGAAATCTTAAAGAATGCAAATTACCCTACCATGATTAAGTCCGCCTTTGTATCTTTGTGCTTGAAATCTAAATAAACAAAACAAAAATAATTTACAGTACCACTAATAGCTAGCCTAAGGCGCTACCACAGTAAAGATATCTAACAGTATTGTCACTCGTTTAAGGTCACGCGCTTAAGTACCTACGGCTCGCTTTCGTTCGAACGTCCAAAATCCAGTCGGGTTGCCACGCGCTCGCTCAAGTGTACGTATACTACAGAGATTCTTTTCCGATACAGTTTAATTAATAGTTCCGTACGATACTGCGACCGCAGCTTTAATAATGGGTAGTCGTGCAAATTGCAGTGTAGGCTGTCGAAATAAAACAACCAACAAAAGTTTATCCTTTTTTACATTACCTAAGGTGGAAGAAAGGTAATTATTTTGTATTTATTTTTTCTTTGTTGATTCTTTTTTTTATAATAGAGAGTTTATTGTGTAATGTTAAGGAGAAAGTTTTATAATAGAACGTAATTATAAGTAGGTACCTATTGATTTGGTTAGATATTTTACTTATACTTATTATTTTTTTAAATATACACACAATAACCAGCCAACTGTAAAAAACAAAAATTTGAAATTTGATTTTAATTCACCTATTCTTTTGTGTAATCATTTCATAACATAGACAGCCCTAGCGTTGCGTAATTTGACGCAGGTGATCGCCCGACACCACAACAGACGACGTAGTAGATACTCTCGAGCGTGTGCGTAAGGTACATTTTAGCGCGCACGAACGGCTGTAACATTTTTGTAGGCAGTTATAGCGTTAGGTATCTATCTTTTTCTATGGAGTGAACTATCTGTTCCAAAGGAACTATTAGTTAATCTGTGGCGCTACCCCGACCAAAAGTGTGTTTTTCTTCGTTATTCGGGGGCTATTAACTCATTAATTAAGAAACACAAACCACATCTACAAGCATATTATTTATGTTCAATATCCTATCATCAGATTCCACTTTCTTTTCATTATGTACCCTATATACACCTAAATCTGCCTGTAAAAAATTACTAAAATAATTGAAAACATGTATCTTTTGCTAAAGTTGACGTGCTATTAAATTGAAGATTACACTAATAGATAGGTAACTTGAAAATCTTTATAATTCACGTTTTTTTTTTTAAAAGATCTACTGTCAGACAGCTGATATACAAATACCTACATTTTTAAATATTGTTGTTATATCTATTATACAACAACAATCAACAATATTGGTACAACCAGACACAAAGCGAACACAAGTGATCATGATACAAATGAACGAACAGAATAGTTTATAATGTTTACATTTTTAAAACCAAAAAATTAAACAAACATCTTAGAATTAATTGAAAATAAAAGCTAGGTGAATGATTATTATCATATTCATGTCAACCTTTAGACGCCCACTGCTGGGCATAGGTGTCCCCAAGGAGGAGTTCAGCTGTTATCACCATGCTTGGCCGACGCATGCTGGCGATCGCAGTAGGCGTTATGGTACTCAGAAGGACGCAAAGTCAAAGTCAAAGTCAAATCATTTATTTCAATTAGACCATTATAAGGCACTTTTGAACGCCATTGCCCATCTCTGGTCAAGATCTATCTGTCGCCTTCTACGACACCCACGGGTAGAAATGGGGTGGTGCTGATAATGATAAGCACCGCTAATCGCTAACACTTAACCCCCAGTCGCATCCCGCCAGAATTTCTGTTCAGTCTAAATTTAATAAAGCTTGGTGGAGCTCGGTAAGCACGTTGCCGCTGTGTTCACTTAGAAAATTACATAGTTTTCCGCCTCTATTGAATTTCTATGTACCGTTGGCCGCTGAACGCTTTTTATTTTTCTTCCCTCATTTCAAATGCAGCAGAGCGACGGTTAGCTTAGCTCGACAACATTAAAAACCATTCGATTTTTTAAATCCGAGTTCTGCTAAATTAGCCTTTCAATAAGCTTGGCATTTACGGTGTTTATTCTCTGTATGATTTGAAATCGTGCTTCACACCTTATATTACAAAGAGGTATATAGTTTGTTTGTAAAATTACAAGAAAATCTTACTCTGACAGTTATCACATTGCCGAGTGCTACAGGTATAATTCCCATTGTATTTGTCCAGCTTTGACACTACTAATCTATTACACTCAGATTTAACAGGTAAAAAGTTAAATTCAACGCACTGTAAGAAACTTTAAAGTACAAAATAAGGTTTTTTTTTCTACATTATTTTTGATAGAAAGGAAAAGCAAATCAAGGTTCTATTCAAAACAATCACGATTGATGAGTGTGTTAGATTTATACCGATGTAATTAATATATAACAACGTAATTCGTGTTGTAATATAAAGTAGTAATTAATTTCTGATTAAATGCAGTAGAAGTATAGTAAATAACATCATTTTAAATAGAATATAGTGTGTTTAAACTTTGGATAGCAAATAAGTATGAATCACATTTGCTTGTCATCATTCTTCTCCCATGAATCATACTTGTTTATCGCCGCTTATAAAAGCGAGTGTTCCGACTTCATTGGAGGACACTTTTGATCGAAACGTTGATCGGTACGGAGCTCTCGAAGAAAATAATAAGATAAGTATAATTATGATGATAACTATGAAAGGCTATGTATATGTATAATTTTAATATTAAATTATATGTACCTACCTAGTTGTTATGACATGAATGATGTAACCTAAATTTGTAAAATATTACTGATTTTAAAAGAGTGTTCATGGAGTTTCTTGCTCGTTCTTCTCCATAGAAATCTACTCTTTGGAACGAGCAACTAGATTCAACTTTCTGACTGACTCTGACAATTCAAAAGTACCTGTAAAAGGTTGAATTGAAATAAATGATTTTGAGTCTGAAATATTACAATAAAATATGTTTCCTAAACAAAGTATTTTCATTTCACTATTCTGTTCTAAAATAATAATATTCTTTGAGTATATAAGTATGTGTATTTCATATAGAGCTACCTAATTGCTTTTTAGTGTTGCCAATTATACCCTTTATTCTGACATCAGAAGTGGGATGCCATGTGCTAAACTAATCTTACTATATTTTCAGGGTTATTACTATATAATGAAATGGAACCAGAGATTCAACTAAAGCTGCTTACTACTATCAAAGAAGCGTTGTCCAGTAAGAATCGGCAGGATGACGTGGCTCTCCCGATATTCGATCCCGCCACCACTGACAGCGGCGTAGTGGCGTGGTGTGCAGACAATGACAAGCTTGGAGAAGAGTTTGGTTGGAGCGACTTAATTAAAGTCGCAAAAGGCAGGTAAGGCCCCCAAGGGCTTTGCTATGTCGATAATAGGAAAATTTCTGTGCTGAATTAACTTGAATGTACCCACACGAAAAAAAAAAAAAAAAAAAAAATCTCGGTTTGATTGTATAAAGCTGTAATTTATTGTTCAGACTCTTCAACATCAGAATTTTAGTTTAGTTTTCTGCTTACGTAGAGACTAAAAAGCGACCATTAGATCAATTACCTGAGAAACGTTTTATGCCAATCCCAAAATTGGATGAGAAAACTCAGAAAAAGAAATGTTATACTTCCATGTGATGAAAAAAAAGAAAAATAAATTACAGTTTTAATAAAGATACATGATGTAACAACTTGTATTTTGAACGTGTAAATTCGACCAAACAGCAATTAAACTTTCAAAGATCAATGACTAGATGTTCGAGTCAATACTTTATGTAATGTTTCAAACTTTAAGCCCACTAACGTTACAATTCGCAACATGTCTATTGACCTATTGTCGACACAGGAGTAAGTTGTAGCATTATACGGGAATCTATTGCCAAAAGACTAAATTATATATTTTTCCATACTCAATATAAGTACGTTAGTGGAATAGGTAACGGTAAAATACATATTTTTGCAACTATCACAGTGACAGTTAAATTTGAAGATATTTGTTTATAACTATATTTATATGTGGCCCGTGACCAAGATTTTCATATGATCTTATTGGTAGGAATGTGGTTAATTATCCTGACATTCAAATCACTGTAGATTCTGAAGGGCTAGCATGGAAAAATATTTTTCCTGTTGGCACTGAATTTAGTTTATTCGTTATTTAGAGCATCACATGCCAAAAGTTACGTCTTAACCGTAATCAATATGTTAGCTACTAGGTGTGGTAATGTGTCAGACTGGCCGAGCGTTTTGTGGAAAGTCCAATTGTCCATACATTACTGTACAGCAATCAACTGGTTTTTCACCTATTAGGCTGCTTGTTAGCAGAAACTCGAACATCCCGTGTATACAAGCTCGATTAGATGAGGTAATACAAGATAGTAATATAAATATTGACGTAACGACCGATCGTCAGTTAGCACATCAACTTCTTAAAATTGTTGCCGATACATTCAAAGACCGCTTTGACCAAACGCGTAGAGATAACATAAATTATAGCGTAGGTGATACTGTTTATGTAAATCAAGACCATAGGCGACATAACAAAGTAACAGCAAAATTTTACGGACCCTACGAAATTATGAACATATTAGATAATAACAGGTTCTCATTAAGGGGTATTGGAAATCAGAGAAATACAATAGTTGCAAAAGAAAAAAAAAAAAAAAAAAAAAAAAACCGCCTGTGGCCTGGATAGTGGACTGAACAAAACGCTGTAGTACATTTATTATAATATTATTTTAAGATATGATTGTATTATGGATGGATTAAAACCTTAACTGTGGTATATTATGACATTCACTGGCTGCGGGTGATTAAGCTTCACTGACTGCGGGGTGTTTGGTCTACCCAGTAAGGTCTGATTATTGATTATACAATGACGATTATGAGACGATTACTGATATTGTAATTATATTAGTATATATGACATGATTGTATTATTATGGATGGATTAAAACCTTAACTGTGGTATATTATGACATTCACTGGCTGCGGGTGATTAAGCTTCACTGACTGCGGGGTGTTTGGTCTACCCAGTAAGGTCTGATTATTGATTATACAATGACGATTATGAGACGATTACTGATATTGTAATTATATTAGTATATATGACATGATTGTATTATTATGGATGGATTAAAACCTTAACTGTGGTATATTATGACATTCACTGGCTGCGGGTGATTAAGCTTCACTGACTGCGGGGTGTTTGGTCTACCCAGTAAGGTCTGATTATTGATTATACAATGACGATTATGAGACGATTATTGATATTGTAATTATATTAGTATATATGACATGATTGTATTATTATGGATGGATTAAAACCTTAACTGTGGTATATTATGACATTCACTGGCTGCGGGTGATTAAGCTTCACTGACTGCGGGGTGTTTGGTCTACCCAGTAAGGTCTGATTATTGATTATACAATGACGATTATGAGACGATTACTGATATTGTAATTATATTAGTATATATTGTATTAATATTAGTTTAAGACATGATTGTATTATTATGGATGGATTAAAACCTTAACTGTGGTTTATTATGACATTCACTGGTCGCGGGTGATTAAGCTTCACTGACTGCGGGTGTTTGGTCTACCCAGTAAGGTCTGATTATTGATTATACCATGATGATTATGAAAACGATTACTGATATTATGTAAACAAAATGTACCTTTATGTAATAAGAATATTGTGTTTGTACTTCGAGAGCGAAGTACTTGTCAGTATGGCCGTGTTAGATTTATACCGATGTAATTAATATATAACAACGTAATTCGTGTTGTAATATAAAGTAGTAATTAATTTCTGATTAAATGCAGTAGAAGTATAGTAAATAACATCATTTTAAATAGAATATAGTGTGTTTAAACTTTGGATAGCAAATAAGTATGAATCACATTTGCTTGTCATCATTCTTCTCCCATGAATCATACTTGTTTATCGCCGCTTATAAAAGCGAGTGTTCCGACTTCATTGGAGGACACTTTTGATCGAAACGTTGATCGGTACGGAGCTCTCGAAGAAAATAATAAGATAAGTATAATTATGATGATAACTATGAAAGGCTATGTATATGTATAATTTTAATATTAAATTATATGTACCTACCTAGTTGTTATGACATGAATGATGTAACCTAAATTTGTAAAATATTACTGATTTTAAAAGAGTGTTCATGGAGTTTCTTGCTCGTTCTTCTCCATAGAAATCTACTCTTTGGAACGAGCAACTAGATTCAACTTTCTGACTGACTCTGACAATTCAAAAGTACCTGTAAAAGGTTGAATTGAAATAAATGATTTTGAGTCTGAAATATTACAATAAAATATGTTTCCTAAACAAAGTATTTTCATTTCACTATTCTGTTCTAAAATAATAATATTCTTTGAGTATATAAGTATGTGTATTTCATATAGAGCTACCTAATTGCTTTTTAGTGTTGCCAATTATACCCTTTATTCTGACAAGTGCATAGGTAAGATCAAACACTATACGTGACTACATACGTTCTACAATGTACACTTTAACTGCCTGCTATGTTCAACTACCTCGTTAACCTAATAGTCGCCAGCGGGACTGCTGAGCAGGGTCAAGGAACAAGGTCATGGGTTGGAATCAAAGGTCTGACAAAACGTTGTTCTATTAGAAATTTCTCAGTTATAGCCCAGAGTATGGTAGCTGGCGGTGTAACACCCCCGTGCCTCAGAAAACATGTAAAACCGTTGGTCCTGCGCCTGATCTCGTGTTGTCGGATCAGATTAGTGTCGGATTACCGTCCCATCGGATTGTGAGGCTAGTCTTCATAGAAATTGGCCAACATGACCGAAAGTCGGTCGGGAGACTTATTTTTAATAGAGCTATGAACACTTCTAATGTGGGTGTACTGGTCACCTCTGCTTATCTCTTCGAGGAACATAGGAGTGATCAATGTTATTTATCTATACTAATACAAATTATAAAACTGAACAATTTGCTTGTCTTTTGGTTGTTTTGAATTTTAAGTCCTATTAGGCTATATTTTTTAATAAAAAAAATAAAGGAAGTTGCAGACAAAAGACAGTTTATTTATAATATAAACAATGAGAATACAATAATATCACTCTCTAGAAGATTCAAGTTTAACTCACTTTTAGTCTGGAAAACAAAAGAGGATCGAGGACTCAATAATTAAACATTGTACCTGTCTTAACTTCCAAGTTTCTGGACTTATGGTAATGTTTCTTTATGGGCCCTGTGAAGTGACTTTAAAATTTAAATGATAATGAAATGGCGAAAATCTAAGAACGGTGATAAAATTTAAATAAAGCTTAAACTTTATTGAATGTAAGGAATAAAGGACGATCCTTTAGGCCTTCACGTTTCAGAAGAAATATATTGGACCCTTGACAAAAATTACGTTGATGAGATTTTAAATAACTTTCTGTTATCATTACAATGAAGCAACCTACTTTTGTACGGGAAGAATGATTCTGATGAAAAAAAGAAGAATGATATTTTTTTGCAAACAATACCATAACCTACGCTTCCAAATGATTGACATAAAGACTCAAGATAGCCAACACCAAACATTAATATCCCTAGGAAAATTCCCCAGGATCTAACTAAACCCTAAGGTAATTACCGTTGATGACTTGGATTTAAGACAGAGAAACTTTATTTACGACGTCACTAGCCCCCGATTCTTGATAAAACAGCTTCTATCAACAAACATAAACAATTTCTATTCATTATCTTGTAGCCTTAGGACCTGTTAAGATTATGCTGGGCTTCCATAAAGTTAAAAGAAAACGCAAGTTTTGTTCGTGAAGTGTCGATAAGATTTTTCGGTAGGTAATTAATAATAATAATATAATAATATGTGGGGACATTTCACACATGGCCATCTGACCCCAAACTAGGAAGACCCTGTACTATGGATGTCAGACAGCTGATATACATACACAAATACATTTTAAATACATACATATATAGATAAACAACACCCAGACACGAGGCAAACACAAGTGCTCATCACACAAATATTTACCCTGGGCGGGAATCGAACCCGCAACACGCTGCACAGCAGTCGATCGCTCAGCCACTGCGCCAACCGTGTCGTCAAATGAAATGGCCATTAAGAAGCTCGTGGCTTAGTAAAAGCCGTCTTGATGATTAAGCTACGCTTGCCGCGGTCGATCCGTGGATGGGTGACCATCCATTTCATTTCGAGACTCCTCCATGCCTCGGAAAGCACGTTAAGTCGTTGGTCCTCGCTGTTATTCGTAGATCTTTGACAGTCGTTATAGGTAGTCAGAAGCTTGAAAATCTGACAACCGGTCTTACTAAGGGGTATCGTGTAACCGAGTACCTAACTGGGTTGTGGAGGTTAAACGGCAGTCGCTCCATGTAAAACACTGGTATTCAGCTGCATCTGGTTAGACTGGAAGACGACCCCAACATAAGTAGTTGGGAAAAGGCTAGGCAGTTGAATGGTCATTAAGAAGTTAGTATTTAAAAAAAATAGTGCGTGTTTAAAAAAAAAAAAAACTCCCTCCGCGCGGAAGAAGTGAAACTTCGTAATGTGGAAATGAAAACGCACGCATGCGTTCGAGTGCTACACGTTCACTCTCGCTCTGTCTCTTTCTATTCCCCCTCCCCAGGAGCGTCCTCCATGGTAGCGTTAAACGTTTAACGCAACCTTGTTGAAAGTCGCATAAGAAGTTTCACTTCAAAAAAAGACACCAGTCTATTATTATTCCACTGCAGGGCAAAAGCTTAATATTATTCTCATACAGAGAAGGCACAAGTATTAATCACATTCACTCCGCTTGGTCAAGGCGGATTGGTGATTTCTGACTAATTATCATTTCATATTTTCTCAAGATGTTTTCCTTCATTGATGATGGTTGTCCAAAATAAACTTAGAATGTAGTTACTTACATATAAATTTAAAAAGTCACATTGTTCCCTCATGCAGGCCCTTCATCATACTATGTAATATGATTATATTGAATGTTGGTTTTTGTTTTTATTTGGTATTTGTGTTGAATGTTATTGTTTTAGGGTTCAAAGTCAAAGTCAAAATCAAATCATTTATTTCAATTAGACCAATAAAGGCACTTTTGAACGTCATATTGTAAAGTTTGAATCTAGTTCCGTACCCAAAGAGTAAAAACGGGACCCTATTGCTAAGACTCCATTGTCCGTCTGGCTGTCCAGGCTGCATCTCATGAACCATGCACACAGACAGACACACACACACACACACACACACACAGTTGATTTTTTACAACAAATACTAAAACAGAATAAAATAAATAGGTACAATAGGAATGACCATAATGCCGTGGAAGTTGGGTAGACCTTTGGTGTGGGATGCAACTTGTGTCGACACCCTTGCGCCATCCCATCTTCCTAGCACGTCGTGTTGTGCTGGGGCGGCTGCTGCAGGTGCCGAAAACCTCAAACGGCGTAAATATAATAACCTTCTTGGAAGTTATATGTTTGAGCCGTTTGGGGTTGAAACACTAGGGCCATGGGGTCCGAGTGCTCACCTTGTTTTTAGAGATATTTCTAAGCGGTTGGTCGACTCTTCACGTGACCAGAGGGCTGGCCTTTTCTTGGGCCAAAGAATTAGCATTGCTATTCCGCTAGCCTTCTGGGCACTTGTCCCGTTATGAGCGATGCGGACGAATTTTTTGATGCCCTGTGAACCCTCCATTGTACATAATATAAATATAATAGGTACATAATACAACAAACATAGAAATCTAATATCTATGCCAACAAACGTGATTTTTTGCCGTTTTTTTTGCTTTATATTAAAAAAAAGGTTATAATATAGTGTCTAATGTTGTACCTATAGATAATGCTAAGGAACCCTTCGTGCGCGAGTCCGACTCGAAGGATTTAGCCAGGTGCCAAAATGATAGAAGAAGAATGATTATATTTAGATGAGATTTTTATTTCTTTATTTATTAAACTTTATGCACATAATGTAAAAAAACACTGTACAAAGGCGGACTTTATGCTTTGAGCTTTTATGGTTATAGTATATTTTATATAAATTGCTCTTTTGCAATCTAGTAGTAATTTATTAATTACTAGCTTTTGCCCGCGACTTCGTCCGCGTGAATGTCGGCTATCGCGGATGCAGACCAACTTGCTAAATATCGGTTCAGCCGTTTCATCATGAAAGCGTAACAGACAGAGACTTTCCCATTTATAATATTAAGTATGGAAGTATGGATATAGTAAATATAGTAATATAGTATAGTATTAGCACACCCGCGACACGCCATAGAAACGAAACGATATAATTATAATACTAAAAGAATAGACTATACAGATACGTGCGTGAGTGTGCGTGTGTACGCGCCGCGCGAACAAAGGGCGTGGACCCATGTCTACGGTGCGGCGCCGTTTGCCGTGCAACGGTACGGCACCGCCGCCGGCGGATGGCTCGGCGCCGTGCCGCACCACGGTACCGCGAACGGTGCGCCATCCATTGCCCCTCAGTCGATCGAATCAACAGCGAAATATCGACTGAAAGGGGCAATGGATGGCGCACCGTTCGCGGTACCGTGGTGCGGCACGGCGCCGCGCCATCCGCCGGCGGCGATGCCGTACCGTTGCACGGCAAACGGTGCCGCACCGTAGACATGGGTCCACGCCCAAAAACGCAATTTCCAGAGCTAGTCGTTCGACGCGGGGAGAGGTGAGAAACGGTTTCAGAGGGAGGCGGAGCATGTCGCTACTGTACGGTAGTACTAATACTTATACTGTGGTATTAGTATGGATTATAAAATTACCTGTATTTAGTTTTGTTAATATCAAAACTTCTTGGGGTCGCATGATTTCTGACACGTAAAAACAAGATATTTCTTGGTTGGTAATGCGTTTTGCTTCACCATAAATTAAGACACAATATAGGTGTAGCAACCCTTTTGTATTATTTTATGGTAAACTTAAATCGTGTTATCAACCAAGAAATACCTTGTTTTCCCGTTCCAGAAAACATGGGGCCCCAATTAATTTCCGAGACTTCCAAAATTTCGAAAAGATTACCTAACTCCCATTATCACGGACAAACATTGAAAAAAGCCACGCTTATAATTTCCCTCACGGATCAAGTGCGAGACGGGAGCAAAATAAATTATTCCTAACTGAAATTAACGTCTGAGGCCCAGACAAAAATGTTTGATCATTAATTCCGGACGGATCACAGATTAAGGTGACTCCTACTAATTCTTATTTCAGCTCGTACCAATCAATATTAATGACTTCTCCTTAAGTCTGAACTTCAGTAATTTAATTTTGATTTTTTTTTCTACATTTGAAAGTTTAAGACTAATGGACACTTATATTGAAATTAAAAAAGTAAAAATAAAACCACCAGAATCAATTTTAAAACTTTTTTATTACTTTTCTACGAAAAATAAATATAGAAAGCGAAAATGATTACTCAAATGTTATTTTCACTCAAACATCGTTTCTATTTAAATAGCGAAGTCTGCGTTTAAAGGGTAATGAAAATAATTGACCCGAGAATTTATTTTCAGTCAATAAAACATCCACTGAATTCAGAGACGAAATTAATAATATGCACCGTATTCATCAAGCGAATAATTTTAAACCTCGCAAATACTTTTAATACAAACTTAAGCCCGCGACTTCGTCCGCCTTGAAGTCAATTCGGCTCTGTCGCAACATTTATCCCTAGCTTACTTCTCCTACCTGCCTCAGCTTCATAGGTCAAATAGTTTTCGAGATTTATTATTTAATCAGTGGGTGAATAAGTGACCTTTCAATGGATAGATATATATCATATTTTTCGTGTATAATGTAGAAATAGGAATTGTCTTGTTTTCTATAAAATAATTTGTACTATTATTGTTTTAATAATGGTCCCCCCTATATTACTATATTTACTTGCTTCCTTGTGATTTTAACATGATCATAATATCAAAATTGCAGGCGCTTGTACTGAACTAGCATTATTGTGCTAGTATGGGCTTAATGAATATCATGGTGAATAAATGTTATGAAAAACGACATTATTGAAAATGAAAAATGATTATGACACTTGATCGATTATGACCAATGAAATTAGTGAAAATGATTTTATGTAATTTCACGATTATGGTAACTGAAGCGTTATTTTTAATGAAATTATGGCAAATACAAGTATGGTATATAAAATTATCGCATTTTAAATTATGGCAAACATTAGTAAACCGCAGAAATAACAAAGTGCCCAACTGTAAGTAAATCCCGTTCACCAAAATTTACCAACATTCAATCAAGCGATTTTTGTAAATTTTCTTAAGATTTAAATATAGAACTGCTTAAATATGTAATCGTTGGATTAAGCGTTGGTGAACACAGGCCTAAAAAGTATTGGACAGTTTGAATAAATTGGAACGCCCGCTACCTCGCTTACCTTCAAGTGGAACGCCAACGAAGTTATTCCGAAGTATCTTAAGTTCCGGTAGATTTTCATTACAAACAATCTCTAAAATATTCAGAAAGTCTTCAAGATTAATAAAATCTGTTGGAACCGGTGATACTGAAGGTGAAATCAACAAATTGTGAACGAAATGAGAAGATACTATAGAATACCATCCATTATTTTATTATGATGTATTTCGTGATAATGTAGATAAAATGTAGAGTGTCATTGCCAACAAACTGGATTTCCTTTAATCTGGTACCTGAGTCAGCTACATGCTCCTATATTTAATAGTAACGTGTACTAACATAGATTTTAAGTTTTTATGTTACTAACATCGTTGTATTGTATTTGTATACTAACATAGTTTTTAAGTGGTCACATGCTAACATATCTGCGCATATATAGAATTTTATTGCGAAATAAAGAGATTATTATTATTATTATAGGTCTCCCCAAGGATGGATGACAATTACGGCTGAACCCCAGCCGTAATTGTCATGCTTGGCCGATGCATGTTGGCGATCGCAGTAGGTGTTATGGTACTCAGAAGGACGCTGCTGCTCATCCTCTGGTCAATATACCTCTGTCGCCTTCTACGACACCCACGGGTAGAAATGAAGTGGTGCTATTCGCGGCCGGCCATCACACGGCTGAAAATATTTTATACTTGTTTCAATACAGAACGATGAAATGGTCCAATCTTTTCGACTGACTAGATGCACCTCACTATCCATTACTGCTCAAAACCCTATTACAGTACCTACCAGTAATATAATGTTACGTAGTTCGGTTCGACCAAAAACGTCATGCTAGCGCCATCTATTATCTAGTAGCAGGACTACGCTAGATAGCGACATCTATTGTCGAATAGCGGAACTACGTTACACGCTGGCGCCATCTGTTATCGAGTAGCAGAACTATTGGTTCTAGGACTTCTGAGAGCATTCCACATTTTTCGAGACGGTTCAGTGTCATGTTGCAACACTCTCGATCATTCAGGTGTTTGCTGGAATGTTCTCAAATATAACCTAAGCCACATATAAATAGCGGACTGCGATGCGGTGCACTTAGTTCATTTTTTGGAAGCGAAACTAAAAACTGCGACTATTGATTTTTGTATGTGTCTGATTACTGTGTTTGTAATGTTTTAATTAAAGTGTTTGTGTTTTGTTTGGTGTAAATTGGAATAATTATAATAATTATAATTGGAAGCGAAACTGAAAACTGCGACTATTTGATTTTTGTATGTGTGATTACTGTGTTTGTAATATTTTAATTAAAGTGTTTGTGTTTTGTTTGGTGTAAATTATTTATCCCAAACCCCAGCTCGTAACAATAACATACTAGCCTATAATCATTGTCCCACTGCAGAGTAAAGGCGTCTTCTCATACAGAGAAGGCACGAGCATGGCGTGGTGATCAACGCTTGCTCAAAGCTGATTGGCGATGTCCATGATCTAGGTTTCCTCACGATGTTCTCTTTCACCGATATCAGTGATGTTAAATACAAACTTAGAAATCACATAATATATTAATTGAAAAAGTCACTTTGGGTACTTGCCCGACGAGACCATGCATGAGACGCGGGTGCCTGAACCATATCTCACAACCACGGCCATCACAATAAACACATTCAAATCAGTAACAATAATATATCTTATCTTTTTTTTGTCTTTTTAAGATATTTTTATATATTTTTTTTCACTTTTTAAATATTACTTTTTGTAATGCACCTGCCTTGTTATCTCTTCACCACCCTTGGTTGACTGGTAGAGAATGCCTAAGGCATTAAGTCCGCCTCTGTACGTTTGTGCATGAAGTATAAATAAATAAATAAATAAATAAAGTTTTAGGACTAACTCTTAAAAAGGAATAAGAGGCAGAAATAAGAAAAAAGCTCTTCGACCATACAAATACAAAAAACTGAACGTTAAAAAGGGCCCAATAATCCAAAAGCTAACTAACCTTACGATAACACGTGACAGATTTAATTTTACACAACCCCTGTCACTTAGCGGCTATCGGCTATAAACCGAAGCATTTTGGGTTCGAGAGGGTACCTCCAGTAAATAAGGTTCTAAATAAATTGATTGGATTCTAACTACAAATGGCTACTGTTTCGTATTTTCAACGCTAATCGGTGAATGGGACCGCTCTCTAAATCGCTATTCGTGGATCAATGGGGATTTATTCCCGACGCTAAGCTAAATTGGCACAGAATAACCCTAGATTTACTGAAACATTTTGGTTTATGCCAGTGCCAGTGGTTTGAAAATTTAATTTGATTTTTTAGTACTCGTACACTAGTTTTCTACATCATTTAACAAGTAAATGAAGTGATTCTTCACTCCAACCGACCATAAGATTCTTACTCGAAGTGGCTTTATTTTGTACTATTTCGAGAATAGCCGTGTGCCAATAAAAACATGTTTCTCTTTTAGAACTCTGTAACTTGATCGTCTTGAAATATATTCCATGTTTTTTTTGTAATTTCCCAAGAGTTTTCAAGTTTTTCCGCCATGGCGTATGTCCGCAGTGAATAAAAATCAATGGATCTTGCTGTTTTTCTTCTTCACTTCAAATGTTTCTGCTGTCGACTTATCAAAATCATTTTTTTGCCTATAATGTGGTAGGGGGAACACCCAAATATTCCGAAATATTTTATTCCGAATTTCGATATTCCGATTTTCAAAAGTCCGAATTTCATAATACCTAAAAATTATAATCTCTATTATTTAAAATCACGAAAGTTATTTTACCGAATGTCGTAAATCCGATTTGTTTGTTTTCCGATTTTCATATGTTCGAAGAATCAAATGCTCGATGAGTTCCCGGTCCGAAAAACGAAATTCCGAATTTCAATATTCCGAATAAACTGTTAAAATTAGGATTCTGATTCAATTCAGCTTCGCATATATATTCAAAATGGTGTCCCCTTGTTTCGCAGACAGAAATTTCATAGAATTTCGTTTCCCAGAAAATGTTTCATATAATATTTGGTTCTTGTATTTTTATTTCGACTATTATTGTTTCAAAGACTATTTACTTGAATGAAACATATTTCACAGAAACACAATTCAAAGAATTTTTAATCAAATTTTTTTGTTTAACAAACTTATCAAACAGTAGAATTACTTTTTAACAAATATTGTTTATTCGGTGTATTTTTCTATGGAATTTATTTCAACAAAAATATGTAGGTATAAAAAGAAAGACAATAACAAAAATAATCTTAAAAAGTCAATATGTTGTGCTACAAAAGTTAATGACAGAAATGAATTGCTGTGAAACCGACTCCACGTAGTCTTGTCTGCCCTACCCTTAGAGTGTTATTTAAATTCGCGTAGGCGCGGAGGGGCGAGGCGGCCAGCGAGCTGAGGAGCAGGTGGTTTTAACGCCCGCGGTGGTGAGCATGAATACCATCTGCGACGATAAGCTCGCGTGGTACCGCCGGAGCCCCGCAACGCCGTAGCCGTGACAGAAACCATGCCTGCTGCATGTTGCATGTTCGCTTGCACGCTCGCTTGCATGATGCATGCTTGCTTGCTTGCTTGCATGCTGCATGCTTGCTTGCACGCTGCATGCTTACTTGCATGCTGCATGCTTGCTTGCACGATAAACGATTGAACGATATCGATAAAGATAATCGGAATTTTAATAATCGGAATTCGTATTTTTGATGTTCGGAATTTTCATTATGTCGGACTTTTTGTTATTCGATCTTTTGAAACTCGGTATTTTGAGAATAGTAATTATAAACGTTCGGAATTTTGAAATTTTAGTATTATAAAAATAGGATGAATGATAAATCGGAGTTGCCATATTAGGAATTTTGAACTATTCGGAATTATGAAAATCGGTATTTTGAAATTCGTATTTCTGACTTTCGGAATAAAGTTTTTCGTATTTATGTAGTGTACCCTGTGGTAGGTACAGAGATGGTACATAATAATAATAAGTGCATAAACCAATCGCCATAAGGTATTAGCATGCAAATAATAAGAAATAAAATGTATGTAAAAAGTTAAAAATTACTACTTTACCAGTTATTTACGTTTCAAAATCATTTACCTTTTTTGATAAGTTAATATATGTCATGATCAATCATCTGTACATGACAGCCTTGTTTAAAAATACACGTGTAGTCTATTAGCATACAAAATGTTTTACATGTGAATAATTTTACGTAAAATAAACTTGATAAATGGGCAACATAATGGACAGTTAATCTTCTTCAATCATGAAAGCTTCTCATACAAATTGTTTAAAAAAGTAGAAGTAAATAGAATAATATAAGTTGGACGTTTCATTTAGCACTATCATGCGCACGTTCATTAGGCCCTGCCACGGATAATGACGGCTCCTATTAAAATGGCGGAGCTTGCCTCAGACGGGTTGAAGAGTACTTTAATAATAGCCCGAGTCGTAGCTACGCGGGCAAAGTTACTACGCCGACTAGGATTTTCTCGGAACAAAATGTAGATATAAAATTGTGAGTATCAATAAAAAGCTGTCCGTGCTAGCAATAATTCAAGATAGTCGTATAGAAACTCAAGGCCTTGTTCTGTAGTTTAACTTTGAAATTGAAAATGTATGACTATTTCCTAGTAAAAGTAATCAATCTAAGTTTGTTAAATCTTTAAGATATTAACCAAACTGTCGCAGTTAAAATGCACTTGTCTATCTTCTTCTAATATATAAAATTCTCGTGTCACAGTTTTCGTTCCCGTACTGCTCCCAAACGGCTTGACCGATTCTGATGAAATTTTTTGTGCATATTGGGTAGATCTGAGAATAGGCCAACATCTATTTTTCATCCCCTTTTTTCACCCCTTTTTCATCCCCCATTAGGTCGATCGGGACAGGACAACGTCTGTCGGGTCAGCTAGTAATCTATAAATATACTGCACTTGTATATATCCATACTTTAATATTGTAAATGCGAAAGTAACTCTGTCTGTTACGGCTGAACCGATTTTGATGAATTTCTGTATGAAGATAGATTGAACCATGGGGAAGGACATAGGCTACTTTTTAATCCTCGAATTCGTCTGCATCAGCCGACATTTACGAAGACGAAGTCGCGGGTAAAAGCTAGTAATATAATATTGTAATATTTATATATTTTTATATATTAATATTATAAATGCGAAAGTAAATCTGTCTGCAACGTTTTCACAACTAAACGGCTGAACATATTTTAATGAAATTTGCCATGAAAATAGCTTGAACCCTGGAAAAGCACATAGTGTACTTTTTAATCCGTGACTTCGTCTGCAACCACGATAACCGACATTCACGCAGACGAAGTCGCGAGCAGAAACTAGTAATATAAGAGATAAAGTTCGTTAGTTCTTATGTTTTGTAGGTTGTAATTCTGAGGATGTCTTGGAAAAACATAGGTAACCCTTTCCTTGCAATCGGGTAAAAATCCCACACGGATAGAAAGATTACCTATTGCTGAGTGTCAAAAGATTTTCTTTTTCTGGTTTATTTCACTTCCACGCAGGCAAAGTAGTAGATGCTTGTATCTATATAATAACCGCTAACCATTTCAGGCAATGGATCCCGGTTTTGATTTGATTCTTGACAACAAACTATTCCAAAATAGCCGTATTCCCACATGATAGCGCCTGCTCAAACACTATCCTATATCAAATTGTTTTCCTCCGCCAGATTTAGCTGGGTGTTAAGGGATTTGGCCCCAAAGCCCTTTAACATACCTACCCGTGCCTAACGGCTTCAACTGGAATCCCTAAGCTAATTAATAATTGGAATCGATAATCCGATTTGTTTTGGAAATTGTCTTACATGAATCTATTTAGGTCTTTATTTATCCAAACACGTCGGCATTAAATTAAGAATGTTCTTCTGTTTCAATACACACACACACGAGATAAGTTACCAGGTACAGTTGAAGTTTACTTAAAAACCTATGAATGTTTTGAAATAAAACTTAATTTTATTAATTTACTGTTTTTTCACTATTAATTTTCAACCGACTTCAAAAGAAAGGTGGTTCTCAATAATTCGACTTTTTGTTTTTTTTTTTGTTTTTTTGTTACGCGATTTCTCCGGCAAATGTAAAGCGATTTTGAAAATTCTTATTTTAATAGATAGGGTGTGCCTCAGTGCCTAAATTTTATCGAAATTGATTTAACACTTTTTGAAAAAATTGAAGAAAGATGATGTTTTAAATTTCTCCAACCTTGTACTTTCAATCTCTGTTTTAACTGTGTTGCCATTTCTTAATGGATTTGGTTGTTATGGAAGTACTAAAAAGCGAAAAATAAAAAGCATTTTTACAAAAAAGACAACCGCCTCCAAAATCTAAAACTTATCACGTTTTAGATTTTGGAGGCGTTTGACTTCTTTGTAAAAAAGCTTTTTATTTAATTTAATTCAAACACATCCACCGGTTTCTGAATAAAATTAAATGGTGTCGTTAATGTCGTAGAAGACGACAGAGGGAATGACCAGAGGATAAGCAGCAGCGTCCTTCTGAGTACCATAACACCTACTGCGATCGCTAACATGCATCGGCCAAAGCATAGCGATTACGGCTGAACCCCCCCTTGGGGGAGACCTATGCCCAACAGTGGGCGTGTGAAGGTTGACAAGATGATTATGATATCCAACTCTGGTTACTTATTTGGTGACTGTATACACATACAGGTAAATAGAGTGTATGTAGTATGTACTAGACATACTACACCCTCATTTTGTCAGTGAATAATAATAATAATAATAATATGTGGGGACATTTTTACCCCAAACTAGGGAGACCCTGTACTATGGGTGTCAGACAGCTGATATACATACACAAATACATTTTTTTTTTGTAAATACATACATATATAGATAAATAATAATATAAATACTACTTAAATATAAATTCTTTCTATGTAGATTACATGTTGCGGAGATGGATGTGTGGAGTGAGGCATGCGTGGGAAATCCTCATAGACGTCCAGACCGTTTCATAATGTAGTTTTAGCCTGTTAGAGTCCGCGAGTTGCCTGAGCCCCTGCTACTGCTTCTGCAGGGGTTTTGTTTAGGGCTGTGTTATTTTGTTTCCTTTTATTTACATTTTGTTTCTGTTATTTACTCATTTTAACAATTTTGACTATATATTCTATTATTTTAGTCTTGGTCTTTTTACTACCTAACTTTTCTTTTCTGATTTCTACTCCTAGCCTTGTTTCCAGGTCGTGCCGTGTGAGAGCCATACACAGGGCACTCCGTAAGGAGGTAGAGTATCGTCTCCTGCTTGTCGGGATCGCAGATACACGCTGGGTTCTCCTTGCACTTGAAGCGAGTCAAATATTTGGAGAACCCACCGTGTCCCGTTATAGGGCTTGGGTCAGCTCTTTGGTCATTTCTAGTTTCCGCACCGCGCCGCCATCGCGAAATGAGTATATTAGAGGAAGTTTAAAACTTACCCCAGTGACAGAAAAGTTGAAAGGGAATTGTTTGTCTTGGTATGGGCATGTGAAGAGAAGGGATGAAACGCTTGTGATCAAATGAATTATGAATATTAATGTGGATGGTTGGAGAAGAAGACGAAGTCCGAAGAAAATAGAGTTGGTTCGTGTGAATAATGATAATTTTGATAGAGAAGGGAATCAGTGATAGACAGGACGGGATGAAAGAAAAATACGTGTTGCGTCGACCTCAAGTTACATTAATCGTTTCTCTGGGACTCGTCGAGCTTCATTGCTTTAGCGCTTTTCTGGTCGTCGCCACTGTTGATTCTGGCTTACAGGAGTTACAGTGGTTACATTTGTTTGGGAATAGTGTGGCGGGCTTGTCTCATATTAAAAATACATGCTCATCTTTTTCTATGTAAATTTCCAAAAGGTTGGTTGACACTACCCGTGATCCAAGAGCTGGGGTTTACCCGGGGCATAGGTTAAGCATTGCCATCCAACGTGGCAATGCTGCCAGTCTCTTGGGCACATTCCCAGATGACGGCGATGTGGAGAAATTTTTTGATGCCTTAATATATTAGTTTTTTTTTGTTTAATAGTTATAGGTTTTTCTTTTTTATTATACGTGTAAATATTATATGTAAAATTTTATTTAATAAAGATACAAATCTTCTAAATAGTAATAAAATTATTTTGGAATTCATCAAAATCTTTGTAGTAATAAGAGAACCGCCTTCAAAAACTAAAAAGTGATATATCTTTAGCCGTGAACAAATACAACTCGCACCCTAAGTTAAAGTAAATGAAAGCCTATAAAAAAGAATAGCCACATTCCGATTAATAGTTACGGAGAAATGCGTGGACCAACATACACACAAGTACCTATTTGTTTGGGAGCTCTAATAGATTATCGTATGTGAATATACTATAGCAGTTCCAATAACATTACATACATACGTGTCGAATTAGTAACCTCCTTTTATTTTGAAGTCGGTTAAAGAGAGGAAGGATTTCGTAGGGCATTAAAAATCTCGTCCGCATCTCTATCATTGGGACAAGTGCCCAAAAAACTGTTAGCATTGCCACCAGTAATTATACGACAAAAAAATTAAATACTGGTTAGGTTATACTAGTTCATAAGAATATTTTGAAACTATCTAAGAAATCCTATCACCGAAAATTAAAAAACAAAACATAAAATTTGCTAAAGAGCATATAAATATAACCAAAATAGAACACTATTTGAAATATTGGTTTACTAACTTGTGAGAAGAGCGGCAACTTGTGGCGCCATCATTCATTATTATTAATGCTCAATAAAAATAATTACATCAAATTACCAAATGCTGCCATGATCCTTTTTTGTGCTATTGCCATCGCCACCCTGTTTTTGATTTAATTTTATACGACAAGCACAATGAGTATCACCCATTGATTTATAATCTCAATCGAATCGAAATCAATCGAATTTAAATTACATTACTCCGCGAACTTGTGCAAGGCTCTCTGGAAATCGGCTATCGGAAAACCCAACGGCAAACGTTTAGTTCCAAAGGTTTGGTTTTTACAATAATTTGTAAATATGTCACAAGATGACATAAATATAGATTAATGTGTATTATGAATTAGCATATTTAAGCCTCCAGCACAAAAAGGAATGCCTTTCGGTCCTTTGAAACCGAATAATTAATTATTATAATCATATCCAAGAAACATCGAGAGATGAATAAATAAGATTTTTTTATATATCTTCGGACGTTGTTTCTTTGTGACTAATATTTAATGAAGGTGCTAAGTAAGATATTTCTAACTTAAGAGAAGCAAATTTTTTATTTTTTTATCTTCACGCAGAGTAAAAATAGCAGCTAATACATCAACTAAGATCCCTTAAAGGTCTTATGTTTTTAGTGCAAATATTAATTCATCATTATCATACCTTTAGACGCCCACTGCTGGGCATAGGTCTCCCCCAAGGGATGGTTAAGCCGTAATTATCATTGGCCGAGGCATGCTAGCGATTGCAGTAGGTGTCATGGTACTCAGAAGGACACAGCTGCCCATCCTCTGGTCAATATCCCTCTGTCGCCTTCTACGACACTCACCGGTAAATGGGGTGTGCTATTCGCGACCGGCACCACACGTCACGTAAATTTTAATTTACTAGATATTACGGCCCACCAGGACAAATAAACTAACTTTTAGGATCGTTTACATTCCAATATCTATCTCAGTTTGTCAAAAACGCCTATAATCTACCTACATTTTTCGACATTGATTATCATTGAGATAGATTGCGAGTAAGTTTTAATAGTTACTTCGTGGTTTTAAAAGTTTTTATTTATTAGGTAGAATAAGCCTTCTGAAGCATTGACAAATCAGTTTCTATTATTCAAACTTCGACCCTCACTACAAAGGTACTTCAGAACGTTAACAAGAACGTCCAAAACGTATCCAGCCACTTGGAAATTATTAGGGTCCAGTTGAATTAATTAAAGTTTCACTAAACACTGTATTTGAAGGTCGGTAAACTTAATGTAACGTTAAAACCCACTTCGGATCGGACAGATGGTCAGTTTAACTGAAATTTTCAGCGTAATTACTGTAACTGACGTTAACTGAGATTTAACAAGCCTTGTCTTGTAGTTGAGTTCGTTATTGTATCTTCGGTCTTTTGATTTTCGGTATTTTAGGTCTAAGGAGGCGTTTCTATTGAAAAAGAGACGAGTAAAACTGTGCAAAGACTTACTGCCCAGGAGTCTACTTACCATCATGATAATCAGCCGGAAGCCATCCACTGTTGAACAAAGGCTAAGGGGGAGGCGTGTTGCCATAATACCACCCACCCTCGGGATAAAAAGGGGGGGGGGGGTGCTATTCAAGCCCGGACATCCCACGGGCAGTCTAGTTACCACATTAGTGAAATCCACATTAGGGTGTTACTCGGCGTTGATTGATTGGTATGGTAGCTTTGGCTGATGATTCAATCGATCGATTGCCGGTCGATGGCATCGGTCGACGTTGATCGAATAATCCCGGTTATAATCCATCAGTTTCTTTCGAAATATATTTACAAGAGGACGCCTTGGCCAGTTCGATGTTGCTCGTGCTATTGTTACGGAGACGCAAACGTAGAAGACACATAAACACAAGCAGGACAGGTAGTTAGCGCGCGAAGCGCGGGCGGGTAGCAGCTTAGGTGATATTGAGAAACAGACGGCGCGCGGCGCGGCTAATCAACCAGCTCGATCGACGTCGACTTATCCATTCTACCATCGATCGATACCGTCGATCGTCGATCGATCGATTGGTCTGGTAACACCCTTACAGGTCCTGTCTCGTTGTGATTGGTCCTGCACATCCCCACTCCGCTTATCTACTCTACATTAAAAATGCACCCTCAAGCTTAATTAAGTGCAAAAAGTTGACCTATCTCAAAGCTCGGTGAAGTACAGTCAAAGGAGTATTAACCATTTTTATTATTCTATTTATTTTAAAGGTTTCTTTTTAATTTACTGGTCACCTTCAACTTTCAATTGCAAATACTCTCGAATTATTTATAAAGCATTCAAACGTGAAGCTTTACAAAGTTGTATTTTTATTTTTTGTAATTGCTTACTAATAGGTACAGAAAAAAAATGGAATTCATTCTCTTCGTTTGGTAGATCTTTAATAAGGCTTCGCCTTTATTCAGTTGAAAAGGCAATACAAGGCAATATAATCGAACTGAAGGATCAATTGAAACAATTAGGCACAATGCCGCCAATACTAATTAAGAGGCAGTGTTTGGAATTCCGTTAATTGAAACAAAGGATATCCGGTCTCGATTATGAGAATTCTACTGAATTCGCGAAACAACCGTTTAGAAATCCCAGAATTGTACCTATTTTTACAGCCGACGAAAAACGTACAATTACGTAATTTTAATTTTCAGATGCAAAATAATTTGGCTTCAATTTATGGCTTATTATATTCGAGAGACACAGCATTTTGTAGGAATAAATTCAGCTCGTTTATGGAAATTGCTCATGAAATGTGTTTCTTCTGGCAGTGTTCACACATGGCTCGTCAAAAGATAAGCTCGGCTGTACTAATTTTGCCCGAAATAATAACAATCCTTCACGAGTTTAAATTGTTCCGAAATTCTACTGGGAGTTCTCGCAGTCAGCTCGGCTTTAGACATATTCGAAAGTAATCAACAAACGTGGAGATAAATAAAGCTCTTTTTCATTGGAGCGTTTTTGTTGTCGTTATGTAACATCCGTGCGCATAAGTGCCTGGGCAGGACTTCGTCACTTTTAGTGGAAGTTTAGTGCAGGGTATTGCGCTGAAAAACAAATGTACAAAAATGTATAAAGCATACCACGAAGTGTGCTATGGAGAGAGTGATGCTTGGGGTTTCTCTGGTGAATAGAATTCGCAATGAAGTCATTCGCCAGAGAACTAAACTCACCGACATTGCGCGTCAAATTAGCGTGCTGAAGTAGCATTGGGCCGGTCACGTCTGCTGACGGACAGACGGTAGATGGAGCAGACACGCTCTAGAATGAAGACCGCGTTTGGGCAAGCATAGTGTAGGATACTGCGGCACAATGAACCGACGATTTGAAGAAGGTGGCTGAAGATGCCGGCTGCCCAAGACCGTGTTGGTTTGCGATCTCTGGGGGAGGCCTACGTCATGCAGTGGACGGCAATAGCCGGATTTGGTACCACGAAGTGATACGCTGCAACGCGTGCTGATTTTGCCTAGCGATTCACTATCACGTTTACAATTCATGATCGTTCTACCTATACTTTCCTAACCATGTTAGGATTACCTTCAAGTCTTATCTTATGCAGCTGGATATCAATACTTTACATGAAGCAACTGACCTTTATTTACAACATACTTTCACACACTTTACATTATATTAAGGTTTTCAAACTTCTGGGTTTATCGAAGGATATTGTATCAAGAACTTTGACACGGTAAAAAAATTACAAATTACTTACCTACATTACATAAATAAGTAACAGAGTTAAACACCGCCAATGAATGGAAAAACAATTTACTTTTAGTCATTACTCTTCCCGCCGAGTCTTTAACAGACTTGAAGTAATAAACTACGACCACAAGCCAACTTGAATGCGGCTGAAAAAATAAAAATAGAAACTAACAATGGTGCATTATTCAGCAGGGATTCATGCGATTTAGTGCAACCGCGCAATCAATGGAAAAGCACCGGTTTTTTTCAGAAGAAACAATTGTGTTTATTTAGATCTATTATTTTTTGTCATTATGGGAGCTTACAATGTAAACAATGGGGACTTACGAGAACTGTTCCGACAGCAAAATAACTAAGTAACTAACTCAATAAAATTTTGTAGACAGATATGGGCACTATCTATGATTGTGGTTATTCTGTTTCCCGTCAAATGACATAACTCAGTTATTGATTACAAATTACATGACTAGCTGTCAAAGTTCGTTAGTCAACACTTTTGTGCAAAAGATGCGCTTAGATGTGGACTTGTGGTCACCAGCCCCATTCCATATTAAGCGTATACCTGATAGATTTCATATATACTTAGAAACAACAAGAATATTGTAACCAGTATTTAGTAAAAACTTAATTTTTAAAAGAATGTCCGCGGAGTTTCTTGCCCATTGCTATCCATAAAGCCTACCTACGTTGTTCCACAACTAGCTTCAACTTTCTGACTAACTATAATAACCGACACCTTGACAATTCAAAAGTTCCTGTCAATTACTACTGCTGGTTTAATTAATACTCATGGCTATGTAATTTAACCCGCCATTAGGGACGTAGCTGTGAGACCGGGTGATTCGAAAAAGTGGAATAACTTTTTTGACCGCCATCGAATTGAGTTATGATTTCTTCTACTTTCGTCATTTCGAGTCCTCCACCGGTAGTCTACCCTGGCACCGGCAACATGGACGCACATCTTGGAGTTTTGGTGACAACACGGTGCGTGAGACCGGGGTCATCAATTACGTAACTCAAATAGTCATAGTTCAATATTTCAATTTTCACTTTTTGGATAGCCTATGCATTTATTTTTGGTTTTATTTTGATAATTATAATTAGTTGGATAAACTAATTGCACATTATAACCGAAAGCAGGCTTAGTTGAACTTGCTTCGATTGATGAGACAAAGGCTTCACGTCACAAATGGCGGTTAAAAGGTTCCGTAACTAAACACAAGGCTAAGGGTGGGTTGCTTCAACTAACCATTTCTGACCGGTAATAGTCAAAAATGGAGCTAACTATCGTCAAATAAAAAAAATGGGTTGTTTCACAAAATCATACGTCAAAAAGTTACTACTACCATAACCGACAGTCATCGTAATTTTGTGTTGTCAAACAGCTACTTCAAACATCAAAATATTATGGAATCTCTTTTTGAAAAACTTTGACTGGCGGATTTTTATGTCATGAAACAACCCGTTACATTTAACGTACGTTAAACATCGCACGTCATAGTAACTTATTAACCGTCCATATGTAACGTTAACCGACTGTTTGAAACAACCCGCCCTTAGACTCTGCTGTCTATCTGTCCATCTGTCACAAAGCTGTATCTTTTGAACCGTAATAGTCACAGGTACAAATTTTCACAGAATGTGTATAACTATGGCCGTTTTGTCAACAGATAATTAAACGTAAATATACGGTTTTTTAACTGGTGCTCCATATAAACATATGGAGCACCAGTTAATTAATTTCACCGTGACGAAGTAAAAACAGAGTTCAATAAACACGGGCACCGAAGGTTGCCACCGTTTTTATTATGCCGGTAATCCACCTGTCAGGCGAAAGCAAAGGGATTACAGATAATGGCTGTACCAAAAATAATCCAGGGATTTTAAATAAAAAATACACGATATAAGCTTAAATCAAAAGTTGAATGTTTGTATGTAGATATAAATGTTATACGCAATGTCATAATATAATTTTTCGCTGCAGTGAGTTTTCCTTTGTGGCAATTTACCTCGCAACAAAGAGCAATCATTCTTAGTTAGACAGGAGTTTTTATTTTGACACAAGCCCAGCACTAAGTTCTGATTCACAAACCACTGACTCAGACGGCCACAAGTTTGCATAATTATCTTACATGCACCAACACACTAACCTTTTTTCTTTGTTCACTGTGTGGAAAATCCTGATAGATTTCCTCCGCCTTGGGGCGAGTGATGGGGTCTGTTAAACTCTTAATGACTAAAACACCGGTGTTCCATCTCGCCGGGGGTCGAGGGATCCTTTTTTTTTGTTCCGGGGTGGAACATCCTCATGGATGTCCTCCGCCCTGGGGCGGGCGGAGGTGTCTGTCAAACTCCTACTGACTAAAAACCACCCCGGTGTTCCTTCTCACACCTACGTAGTGGCGGGAACTCTGGTGCCGGCCCGCTACGGCGGACCCCTTCTCCGGCCGGACAGGTCGAGGGATTCTACCGCAACCCCCGACTGATACCGGCGAAACTCTGGGCGAAACACACAAACCTCAATCAACTACAGAGTGTATAAAGCTTTGATCTGTATGTAGAAGTGACAGACCAGTTCCTCGGTAAGCACGTAAAGCTGTTGGTCCCGGCTGTCATTCGTAGATCTTTAATAGTCGTTACCGGTAGTCAAGTCAAATCTGACAACCAGTGGCGGCGTAAGGGGGGGGCGGAGGGGGCGGTCCGCCCCGGGTGCCAAGCACCAAGGGGTGACAACGAAAACTTACTTGAACAGCCAAAGCATGCACACAAAATCTCGCTCTATTAAGACATATCAATAAATAACTACCTACGCTTGTCAACTTCCTTACTAATATCATATTTTGAAACGCATCGAAACCATATTATTTTCATATCTTTTTTCGAATATAATTATTGAGAGCGAGTGTTCTCATTTGGGAGTGTTACTTCAAGGTTTAATGTTTTTCAGAACTGTAGAAAAAGTTTACACGTTCTTTTCATCATCCACACATCGGTGGAAAATATAAATGTAGTGGTGTCCGTTATATGATTTATCAGAGACGAGATGGAGTGCTCATCACGACGCTTTTAAACCATTTTTTACACCCCAAAGAAAACGTCGAAACAAGAGAAGTAGCATCAATTCTGTGACTTCAGTTTTCTATGCTATCTTTCCTTTTGGTGTGAAATCCTAGAAGTTAATCAACAGAAAAGTATAAACAAACATCTGGGCTATCGTTGGAAAAGCGTGTGATAAAAATTAAAGCCCTTAAAAAATGTTCTTCGAAGTCAACGCAATCAAATAGTGAAAAGGGCTATTTGCTACGCAACAATATTAAAGAGGATTTAGACATTCGGATTGAAGGAAAAAGAGGAAAGAGGAGATTTCGAACGCATATGCCTGGAGAAATGGCCCGAGATGCTGAACTTGCATTACCAAAGGAGTTGCAGAAAGCAATGTTAGAATGTCACGACAGATTTTACGAAGACCTAGACCATCATTACAGGGCAATGGATTTTATTCTGGTAACATTTAGTGTAATTCAGCATACAATGTTGGTAACATCACCAGAAGAAGATTTTCGTGGAATCGTGGTATGGTTCTAATTCTGTTAAAAAAATACATCGTGTTGGAGATTTTACAATTGAGGCGCCATTTGGAAACCGCCAACATTTCTGCCCAAGAAGCGGTTCATTGGAGTTTCTCAGATTCAATGCAAAATGACGGCAGAACAGTCACCTCTAAACCAGAGATCTCGGTGGAAGTTCAAAAGTTCTATGGACAGCTGTACAAATCTCAAGCGGTGAGACCTGTTTCCCATGGTACCGAAGATCCAAGGGTCCAATTGACGAGGATATCCCGGACGTTGACCAAAGCGACATTAGTGCGGCTCTGGAACAGCTTAAAAACAGCAAAGCTCCGGACATTACGACTGAGCTTTTAAAAGCAGGTGGGGCTACAATGACCGTTCAAGTAAAAAACCAAAAGACGAAAGCAATCCAGCTGCGCAGAGAGATGAAACAAGATGATGTTATATCTCCGAAACTTTTCACCAACGCGCTGGAGGACGTCTTCAAAACATTGGACTGGACTGGGCGGGGCATTAACATAAACGGTAAGTAGATCACATGTCTCCGGTTTGCCGACGACATCGTTATTATGGCAGATCCTCAAGACGAGGGGGCCTCAGCATGAACTTGGACAAAACGAAGGTTATGTTCAATCAACACGTCGTGTCAAGGCTGATCGTCGTTGATGGCAACTTGCTCGAAGTGGTCCAGGAATACGTCTACCTTGGACAGACGATCCAACTTCGAGAAGTCGATAGGAGGGTGCATTTGGGGTGGGCAGCATATGATAAGCTTCGTCGAGTCTTCTCGTCGGCTATACCGCAGAGTCTGAAGACGAAATTCTTTGACCAGTGCGTCCTGCCTGTTATGTCTTATGCTGCCGAGACGTGGACACTTATCTGGATGCGGAAGGCAGAGTATCGGGAAAACTGGCGCGCCTTGGAGGAGGCTTATGTCCAACAGTGGACCTAAACTACACTGAAGTGATGATGATGAATGTAAATTGGGGGCTATTTTGAGTCTGTCTTAAATTTTTATAACAATTTGGTTAGATACTTCATGTGAAACAAACTTTTGAAAGTTTAAAAAATCATACTAACTTGGTCTACAATGAGCCAGCCAAGCGCGACTAACCAATCTTTCGATTTTATCAATTAATAGAGACAGGAAATTCAATTTTGATAATATGTTTATGTATTTTAGTAAAATATGGTCTCGTATGCATTTTTAGTATAATTGGTGTTTTATTTTGAGTACCTAGGGGTGCTCTATACACATCCGCCCGGGGTGCCAATCTACCCTACGCCGCCACTGCTGACAACCACTCTTACCAAGGGGTATCATGTTTTCCTGTAACTGGGTTTTGGAGGTCAGATAGGCAGTCGCTCTATGTAAAAGACTAGTTATATCTAGCTGCATCCGGTTAGGCTGGAAATGCTTAGGCAGATGATAATCAGTAGGTAGTGGGAACAGCGTCATCAACTAGTTACCCTATCCGAAGAAATTGGGTAAGCAGTGATGACGCTATCTGTTCAATAAAAGGGGAATAAATTATCAAAGTAGGAACACAAAATTCTCATAACGTCAAAGTATATCTGCTAAAATACTTTTTCAGCAAATTCTACAAAGTAAAAGTTCCGAATTTTAGTTTTCCGCATTTACCTGCGACACTGATGTATGGTTTTAACGTCACCAACTTCCCAACTACTGAGTAAGCCGGGATCCCATTTGCATGAAATCCTGCTCCGGATAATGTAATATCTTTCTCTACCTTAACTTTACCCGGGTACGTAGAGTCTACGTAATGTTATGCATTTTTGTAAAGAGGTCCTTAGTTACGCGCGCCAGTTTTCTTTAATCAATTAATTTGCATAAGGACTAGGTAGCTTCTTGTTTAAGATTGAAGAAAAAGTAAGAAATGTTTGTTCTTTTAAAAAAAAAAAATTTTGTACTTTATAGTAATGATTGAGCGTACTTTTTTTTTTAACGAGCCAACGTACACTAATTCAATTAAATTATGCCTAACTAATTCAATATAATAATAATAATGTTTAGCCGTGTGGTGCCAGCGCGAAAAGCACCTCCCCATTTCTACCTGTAAACACTGGACACCCACAGTAGAAATGGGGTGGTGATTTATTATTAATTAGCGTTAAATATTCAAGATTACAACATGACAAAAACACAATTACTACAACAACAACAGTATAATAAAATTACGATTACAATTACACCGAAAAATGGCAAAAATATGGACGTGTGATAACTAAACCCAATTATTTATTTAATTACTACATATTTTCGGGCTTTCATCCCGACTATCCAGTACAGGAGTCGGTCCCCAAACTTCTGAATCCACAAAATTAATTTTCGGTTAATAACAACGTGACTATATATCGCCTGCTCATAATATAATACACGTACATTACCTACGAGATTTCTCATCCTATCAGCTTGCTTATCAACTTATTAATCAATTATTGGGTTCTCAATTAGTCCCGTATCTACACGTTCACGTTACAGATAGGTGATTTGATTTGATTACTGTGAAATTACCTGTGGAAGGTATCGCTGAGTAATGGTCTATAATTGGTCGTATAATTTGGTGTTTCCACGCCATCTATAGCGACAATGTATGTTTGTTTGTATCAGGTAAGCTCTGGAAATAGAGGAAAGTACAAGGAAAAGGAAGTATAAAACCGTGGCTATATCACTCGCTGGATTGCCGCGTGTATAGAACACTATACACGCGTATAGGTTTCAACCTATACGCCTGGTTTTCAGCGTAAGCTGGCGTGTCGCTGTCTTGAAACAATAAATAAAACATCATCATCGTCAGCCGAAAGACGTCCGCTATTGAACATAGGTCTCCCCCATAGAACGCCACAAGGAGCCTGTCGCTTGCATCCACCGGTTACCCGCGACCTCAACAATGTCGTCGGTCCATCTGGTGGAAGGTCTACCAACGCTGCGTGTTCCGGTTTATGGTCGCCACTCGAGAACCTTTATTCCCCATCGGTTATTGGTTCTTCGAGCGATGTGGCCTGCCCATTGCCACTTCAACATGCATATTCTGAGAGCTATGTCGGTGACCTTAGTTCTTTGGCGGAATTTCCTGGTTCCGGATTCTATCGCGCAAAGAAACTCCGAGAATAGCGCTCTCCATGGCTCCATCGCTGCTTGACTCTGAGCTTCTCTAGGAGGCCAGCAGTTAATAAAACTTATTCTTCCGAGGCACAGAACAATATTGACTGACAGAAAGCTATACTATTTCCGAGTGCGAGTACCGGTGCGAGTGCCAGTGCGAGTGCTAGTGCGAGTGCAGTTTCATAGAGTTTTACTTGACTTCCACGCGGACGGATTTGCGGGTAGAAGCTAGTGTGATTAAAAATAAACACTGTCTGAGGGTAAATATGTATCGCAATAGATGACTAAGGGCCTTTATTGGGAGGCAGTAGTGCGTACCTTTCTACTTAGATAGGGTCAGGGGTATACTCGGGTTTAACACAAATGTGGGTTCAAAAGCTACCTTAATTTCCTATTATGAAGGTACAAATTACATAAAAACAACCAGATCTAAATAAGAAACAGTGGCCAGCAAAACACGAATTAATTAAAAGGTACGTACTAAACGTTTGTCTTGAAATACATCACACAAGCCGTCTGCACTTGATAAGGGTCGCAAGGGGAACGTTGTTCACTTACAAGTGCTTCAAATTCAAGAACAAACCTTTTTGGTCGTTCGATCTGTTTATAACCGATTTGAAAATTAAGTAAGGAGAACATCGTGGTTTAGAGACCTCCATGGTGTAATATTGGGGTGCTACTGAATGTACCTATTTCATTGAACATGAAATTTTAAAATACTTTTTATATCGTAACTAGCTTCTGTCCGTGACTTTGTCCACATAAATTTTCATCCTTTCTTTTTCTTTAAGTAAAACTTGGGGAGTAAGCTGGTGAATGCGTGACGAGAGGGTTAGGAAAAGTGTGATCGGGCGAGGCGAACGGAAGTTGAGAGGGAGATATAAGTTAGTGAAGATAGAAAGAGGGAGAGTTACGTTTCGTATATTACTGTAGGGGCAAGAGAGAGAGGTGCGAGCACACGTTTTCTTTCTCTCTTTATTTCATAGCTAGTTGCAAACGGATACATACATACATATAGATGGAGCTAAAGAAGTTTACTTCAGTCGTTTGGTCTAAAGCATACTGGTTTTTTTTAAATTAAATGACGTTAGCCTATAGTACTTAGATATCTCTAAGTGCTAAAGGCTAAATATCATTTCACATGGCGTATTTGTGCAAATATTCACCTTATTTGAGTAAAACAAAATAGACTTTATTTCTATTTAAATAGAGTAGATTTTGTGTTAACCAAATAAGACGAATACTGCATCCGGTTATACTGGAAATACACCATGTGAAAAAATTAATATAATCAAATAATATTTATCTGTCCTTAAGAGAATTTTCATCAAATGTTTTATTTTCTGGTCTTTTAAAGAGCATAGAAAAATGAAAGCTAGGTAGGTACTGTAAATTGGCCTGCTTCCAGGGACTCGTTGTTGTGAGCCAACAACTTAGCCTACTGCAGAAAACTGGGTAAAATTAAAATGTGTTTAATAGTAGGTTCATTATGCTGAAAATGTACGCGTTTGCTTTTAATCTAAAATATATTCTACTACTCAGATTATGTAACAAAAGGCAGATAGACCGCGCGGAACGCTGAGAGTGAAGCCACCAAAGCAAATACAAATCAAATACCTATAATCTCGTGATTGTATTCGCTTTTGAATTTGTATTTGTTTTTTTTTCTCGCGATTTGATCTGTTCTGACTCGTTTAGACGCAGACGTAGTCGCGAGTGGAAACTAGGCAAGCGTGCTCCATCTTAGACCGCATCCATCATCGCTTCCCATCAGGTGGTTAGTGGTCAAACGTATGCCAATCATTGGTAAAAAAAAATGTACCTACCTTTTAGATGAAACGAATCACTTGTACAGGATCTAGATTTTTATAAATTAAAAATGAAGTGAATAATTTGGGTTAAAAAAATATTTTATGACGTTGTTAAGGCGTACAAAAGTACAAATAAAAATAAAGTACAAAAAAAAATAAAGTACAAATAAATACCTAGAAATATATGCCAACTGTTCTACTGAACAGTACCACAACACAACAATACACAACCATAACAATACAATTATTCTACCTACTGTTTCAAACATTATTCTGAACAGCAATTTATGTAAAGAATTCTCGACTATCTTGAGCACAATTTTTATATGTTCGTTCTGTGGGCTATGTAAAATTCAGGCAAGCCAGCTGAATGAATATTGTCTACGACGTCCATTTTACCTTACGAAACGTTAATATAGAAAGGTCATTAATCTTAACTTTTGCATCGGGGACCCTTTAATATGCTTGATGGCGGTTACCAAACTTTCATCTCGCATCCTCAAAATATTCCTTTATTTAAGAAGCTTTTTTATTGAAAACCTGTTATTTTCTGTTCTGTGTTAAAAACAAATTCTACCAAAATAAATCAAGCCACATGATAATGTCTCCTACTTTTTTAAAGTAAATGGTTTTAAATATTTAACGCTGATTAATTTTAAATCTGTATTAAGTATTCGTTTGAAATATGACGACACGGTTGGCGCAGTGGCTGAGCGATCGACTGCTGCGCAGCGTGTTGCGGGTTCGATTCCCGCCCAGGGTAAACATTTGTGCGATGAGCACTTGTGTTTGCCTTGTGTCTGGGTGTTGTTTATCTATATAAGTATATATTTACAAAAAAAAAATGTATTTGTGTATGTATATCAGCTGTCGGACACCCATAGTACAGGGTCCCCCTAGTTTGGGGTCAGATGGCAGTGTGTGAAAATGTCCCCACATATTATTATTATTATTATTATTATTATACATTCGCCTAAGGAGAATACGTAACCAGGGCCCCAGATATAGTTGGCGTTTACTTAGAAACCAAAAGATGATTCCGAATGAAATTGATTTTGATTAATGAACTGTTAGCACGTTGGCACGTTGGATGGCAATGCTTAACCTCTGTCCGAGGTAAAAACCAGCTCTTGGATCACGAGAAGTGTCAAGCAACCTTTTGGAAATTTCTTTTAAAAGTAGATGACCAAGACCCAAGGGTTTGAACCCCACACGCCACGAAAATAAAGTCGTCAGTTAGGGAAAGTATAAGTAATATTACACTTTCGCCTCAAACTCAAACTCAAACTCAAACTCAAAATCATTTATTTCAAATAAACCATTTACAGGTACTTTTGAATTGTCAGAGTCAGTCAGTCAGAAAGTTGAAGCTAGTTGCTCGTTCCAAACAGTAGGTTTCTATGGAGAAGAACGAGCAAGAAACTCCATGAACAACACTCTTTTAAAATCAATAATATGTTACAAATTTCGGTTACATCATTCATATTGAATCTAGGGTACAATGTGAGAACAATGTAACAAGTCGTGTACGTTAAAAGAGGTTTAGATAAAAATATAATCATAATAAACAATTCAAAATAAAATTAGAAAAACCGAGGCAGCTAAGAGATGACCAGTCCCAACTAACGGCGCCCGTTCACGAACATGACGCACGGATCGGCATCATTCGACTCAACCATTTTGAAGGGAACCGAATGATCCAACACGCGCGCCACCGTCAGCGAGACATTCCAGTGAGCATGACATACTCCCAACCGCCAGGGCACATTCAAGTCAATGAAAGACATACCTCGTAAATGGTAGCTTTAAATAACATAGTGCTCACATGTATGTGCTATGAAAAAATTATATAATACTAACACATTGAGTTTATACAATGCAAAGATAATGTAGATCTATATCTTCAGCAGCTCCAAAAATAATTAAAAATGCTAATCAATGAATCTATGAACCCTTATGGCTGTGGAGCTAGACCAGCATCCAGCCAAGCATTTTTATCAGTGATGTATTCACCCAATGAATAATATGCTCGGCTGCATAGTGTGCGTTTTATATAAGACTTAAATTTTGTCTCATTTAGTTGAACAATGTGGGGAGGTATTTTATTGTAACATTTTAAACAGTACCCCATGAAAGAAGTATCTACTCTAGCCAGTCTGAAACTCGGTTGAACTAGTTGGTCCCTATTTCTAGTGTAATAATTATGTCTTTCACCCCTTTTACTAAAAAGATGCAGATTTTTTCTAGCGTACATTATGTTTTCATAGATGTATTGACAAGGTACCGTCATTATGTTAATTTCCTTAAACAGTTCCCTTAGAGAATCGCGCATACGGAGATTGTAAATGGCTCTGATGGCTCTTTTCTGCAGAATAAAAATAGACTCGATGTCTGCAGCTCGTCCCCACAGTAAAATACCGTAAGACATTATACTATGAAAATAACTAAAATAGACCAGTCTCGCGGTATCCACATCAGTAAATTGCCGGATTTTTCTGACAGCATATGCTGCCGAGCTTAGCCGTCCAGCGAGAGATGTTAAATGAGGACCCCATTGTAGCCTTGAGTCGAGCGTGATCCCCAGGAAAACAGTTTATCAACGAATTCCAGCTTCTCATTATTCAATACTATGTCACAGTCATTACTTTTGACATTTGGTAAAGAAAATCTGATGCACTTCGTTTTTTTTTCATTCAATACTAAATTATTCGCCGTGAACCAATTTTGGACTTGCAGTAAGGCGCTATTTACGTGGTCTAGGTTCTGGGCTCGTCTGTCTATCTTAAATATTAAAGAAGTGTCATCAGCAAATAACACCATTTGTGGTTGATTTTTCAACAGATGAAGAAGATCATTAATATACACTAAAAAGAGGAAAGGACCCAAAATTGAACCTTGTGGAACCCCCATTTCTACCTTTAAACCATGTGAATTCACCCCATTTATTTGGACTTGCTGCTGCCTATTAATCAAATAAGATTTTACTAAACTAAGCGCAAGTCTACCTAGTCCGTAATGCTCAAGTTTCAAAAGTAGTGTGTCATGATTTACGCAATCAAATGCCTTGGAGAGGTCACAAAAAATTCCTATGGCATCTTGCGCCTCTTCCCACGCAGTAAATATGTGTTTTAATAAAGTGACACCAGCGTCAGTCGTACAACGTCCTTTGGTGAAACCATACTGTTGATCGTGTAAAATGCCATTAGTGTTAAAATGATTAAGCATCTGATTAAGCATAATCCTTTCAAAAACCTTGCTGAAAGCCGGCAGCACGGACACGGGTCTATAATTATTAGTGTCTTTACTGTCACCGGATTTGAAAAGAGGTATAACCTTACTAAACTTCATTAGATCCGGGAAAACTCCTTGGTCTACGCACATATTAAATATTAAAGCCAAATAAGGCGCTATTGTCTCAATTATAGACGTACAAACTTTAATAGACATACCCCACAGATCCTCAGTAAATTTTATCTTAATTTGCCGAAAAGCTTTTAAAACTGTCACGGGGTTAATATGTTTAAATTGAAATTCTACCGGGCAGCCTGGTACGTTCGCTTTTAAAAAGGCAATTGGAATGCCAGGTGAAGAATTTAAAGCTTCCGTGGTTTTAATTGGTATGTTGGTAAAGAAATTCACAAATTCATGCGCTACTTCTATGTTAGAGCTTAGGGGACCACGTGGTGTCTCTAATGTATACTCAGTGTTACGAACTTTTTTCCTGCCAGTCTCGTTATTAATAACTTTCCAAACTGTCTTTATTTTATCGTCTGCCGATTTGATTTTGTTGCTAATGTATAGGGCCTTCGCTACCCTGCAAATATTTCTAAAAGTTTTAGAATAAGTAGCAACATACTTGTTGAAAGTATCCGTGTTAACATAAGGCTTAAGGCCATAAAGCTCAAACAGTCTTTCCCTACTTTTTCTAATACCTCTAGTTGCCCAGTCACTAAATACAAACTTAGGGCTAATATGTTTTGTCTTTTTTTCAAAATTATTATCGAATTCAGACTGCACTACAAAAAAGAAATCATCATACAATTTATTTGCATCGTTATTATTATGGTCTAGAGTACTTAACTTATCATTTAAGGTAACATTGAATCTATTTAATTTACCAGTTGTTATTGGTCTAAATTTTAATTGGACTTTTGTTAAAGGCATTTTAAACACATAAGTTACCGTTTGACCGCTATGATCCGATGGCAGATAATTAACAATGGCTTTATCTAAATAATCACAATCACAAAAAATATTATCGATACAGGTAGCAGTCGTTGGAGTTACTCTAGTAGGTTCCATAAAAACGTTCGACAAATTAAATGATTTAAATAGGTTTAATAATCGACAACTATTCAAATTATCTTCTAAGATATTAATATTAAAATCACCACAAATAATTGCAGATTTGCTACAAGTTGCAAGTTTCGCTAGGACATCTTCCATTACCGACTCAAATAAAGAATAGTTTAGGAAAATTGGGGGTCTGTACACACACACTATAATATGCTTATCCAGCTCGACACAGGATAGTTCAATGCAATGTTCAACCGATAGGCTAACAATGTCATTCCGTTGTTTATATTTCAAACAATTTTTTACTAAGATTAATGACCCTCCACGGGACATAGCGTTACGATTAAAACAACTGCCTACACTATAGTTTTCATAATTAATTAGCATCTGGTAATCTTTTAACCAATGTTCAGTAAAACAAACAATGTCAAACATGGTTTTTTCTAAAAACAGTTCAATTTCTAATAATTTGGAAGAAATACCTTGAATATTTTGATGAAATAATTTTAAGGTATTCTGCTGTTTTTGCAACTTAACTTTTTGAGAGCAAGAAGGTACTTTATTGTTTGTAGAAATAGCTATATTGTTACTGGTACCTTCTATTGTCTTACAGACTAGTTTAAATGAGTATCCGGAGTTTGACCACGGACTTCAATAACAGGTAGTGTGTTCCTACCACTTGTGAAACTCCCATCAATAGATGGCTGGTCCATAGTGACACATGGATCCTCCTTCGTACACTTTGTAAAATTATTTATAGCAGAGCTACAATTATTCACCTTATTATTAGTACTATTACTAATTGTTGAAGAGTTAATAACACCTGACTTCGACATACTACTTATGTCTGAGTTAAAACTATAAGCTAATAGCCGCGCTATTTGACGTCTAAACCTAATGGGCAGATACACGGTATCCCTAGTCGATTTTAATTTCTCAACAAAACTGTTGGTGTCAAAAAACAAAAGCTTATCACTATAGTGACTTACTAAAAAATGCACATGATTATTTAACATGTGTATATAATTGTTCTGTCTAGATGTTAAATGTTTAAAATATGGGAAAGCACACAAAATTATTTTATTACAATTAATATTTAGAATCTCGGTAACACTGTCAGTAATATCCTCCTTTTTGACCGTTAAACTATTACCTATAAATACACAAATATTGGTGGAAGGATTATATTCGAACTTTGGTATTGTTGACATTATATGTTTGTAGGACAACCCAGGTGTACAATGGTTTAGGGTGTTATATCTAAGGTTATTATTAATTAATTTCCCTATACCTCTTCCTATACTATCTGAAAACATTACTGAAAGACTTGCTTGACTGCTACCAGAGGAACAAGTACTAGAGATTGTATGTGGCACTTCTTCAACAATATCAATGTTATGGTTGAGGATAGAGCCTTGAGCACCTACAGCCTGGGACGGGTCCTCCGTTGCCTCAGGCTGAAGGGCCACAAGGTTGGACTCCTTCTGACAGGTACACTGAGTGTTGCTGAGAGTCAGCGAGTCTACCCTGTCTGCATTGTAGTTACATAAATCCACTAACTCATTTGCAGCTAATATATGTTCCTTTATTTGGTTTTATTTGGTCGCCGTCGTTATATGTATCTTTCTTCCTTTTTAGGGTTCGTACCTTAAAAGAAAAAAACCGAACCCTTATAGGATCACTTTGTTGTCCGTCCGTTAAAAATCAGGTACTTTCCGTTGACCTAGAACTATGAAATTTGGCAAGTAATATGTCTTATAATATAAATACAGGGAAAAGTCTGAAAACTATACATTTGTAATTAAATCATAGAAAATTTATTCTTTATTTATAACGATTTGGTCCGTGTGAATGTGTGCTTTTACAGGGTTCATACCAAATTTCATAAAAATCGGTTTAGCCGTTTCAACATTGAAGCGTAACAGACAGAGTTACTTTCTCATTTATAATATTAAGTATGGATATGGACCTACTTGTACGGAAACCTCGGTGAGCGAGTCCGACTCGCACTTGCACCTGCCTAGGATTTTTTTCTCTATTCATTTACAAACATATTAATGTAATACATTTGGCATAATGAATAAGTTTGACTTAATTAATTTCATTATTAAGAGATTGTAGACTAGCTCTGAGGGCTAATTCACGTAATTTTAAGACGCGCCGATGAAGTTGTAGTGCAGTTGCAGTTAAGTTCAAGTTTGAGTGATAAACGGTATTCTTGTAATCTTTGAACTGCGCGTAAGCTACGCGTAAACTGCACGTCAACTGTACGACAGCCATACTTTACCAAACTTACTTATGGTGTACCCACATGAGAGAAAAAATATTTAATAATAATAATAATATTTATTGAATTCAGAAATAACAATGTTAACATAAGCCATGAACATTTGTGTTTACACTAGACTTTAGCTAGTTAACAAACAGGTAGGTTTACTCACTAAATAATCGAATAAAATCGATTACATTTCAATGAGTATGACGTTATAGTCCGTCACACGTGCTATAATATATATTAATATACGTCAAACGTAGCTATAATATATATTAATATACGTCAGACATAGCCAAAATCAAGGCATATTACGATCAGCTATAATATATTTTTTTATTACGTCACCAATATATGTGGACAGATATAGCAAGGCATATTAATATATATTTCAAAAATGTGAAACAAACAACGATCGCAGACGTAATAAGGGCGAAAATATATTATTATATTATAGCTACCGTGTGTGGTGTGGTGGCTAGCTATAATATATATTATAGCTACGTATGTGACGGGCTTATTATAATATTAAAATAATACCCCAGTACAGACTTTAGTTCCTTTTCTTACTTCAAACGAATAGTAGAATACCGATCATGTTGCGTTCCGAAGCACGCACCAAAGACGCGCAACAGTAGAATGCCGTTATTGCGCTCGCGTGACGCGAACTTGACGCGAGCAGGTCTGACAGCGGTAGAGAATACAAAAAGCGTTGTTTTGATCGAAACTTAACTGCAACTGCACTGCAACAGCACTTCTTTAGTTACGTGAATTAGCCCACTGATTGTCCTAAGCTCAGTTTTACTCCACTGAACGCAACGAACGCAATGAATGCGTGCAATTGAATATTCTAAATAAAAATAATGAAAGCCATTGTCCCACTGCATGGTACAGGCCTCCTCTAATACAGAGAAGACACGATCATTGATCACCAGGTTTACCAATTATAAATCCAGGCTTCCTCAAAACGTTTTCTTTCACCGATGTCAAAAATGACCAAGACAAATTTAGAATAAAAATACGAGTGTGCTATAGACCACACGACTGAAGTAAAACTTCTTTAGCTCCATCTATATGCATGTATGTATCCGTTTGCAACTGGCTATGAGAGAAAGAAAATGTGTGCTCGCACCTCTCTACAGTAATATACCAAACGTAACTCTCTCTCTCTTACTACGAGTAACTCACTCACTAACTTATATCTCCCTCTCAACTACCATTCCCCTCGCCCGATAACACTTTTCCTAACGCTCTCGTCACGCATTCACCAGCTTACTCCCCAAATCTCCCCAAGAAGCGTGCGTAAAGAAGTTTTACTTCAAAAACATATAAAATAGATGAAGTCGTATTGATACTTGCCCGTAGATGGCACCGAAGTCCTGTATGCTTATATCCAGCGACTTCCCGTGGCGCGGCCGGGATCGCAAGACTTCTGCGACGATTTGACCTGTCAGACCGACAAGATGTCAAATGACATATTATTTCAGAGTAATTTTCCATTTTCTTGACAAAAGTCAGAGCAAACATTCTTTTGAATATTCTCAGCTATTATCACGTCTCATAGAATCTGAAAGATATTATTTTAAGCGTCCAAAGACCGTAAAAGCCATAAGGACCATTTTATGACACCGTTCTTGCTTAGGTTTAACATCGCTACTGTAATGTGCTTTGAGAAACGCTTACATTTTATAGGCGGCAATAAAGATGATGATATTTCTCAAATGGTTTTACGGTTATTATTTTACATAGATTTTATATAATGTCGTAGTGGCCTCGTGGTTAAAGCGCCTGCCACTCATCTCACTCTCTGTGGGTTCCATAGAACTTATATCTATGGTGGGTTCGGTGATACAGGTGACATACTACCGAGTGTATTGATCCAAGTAAGGTCAAAAAAATTCGACGTGTTAATATAAGATTCGAGTCGATTTTCGAACCTATACATACTACGTACATATACAAATAAATAATATTGAAGTGTCTCTGTTTGCAATGTCAAAATAATAGCTTTTGTAGCGGTACTTCAATATAAAAAAAAAAAATTACAATGTTTGTTTTCTGTCTGCTTGTTCCGGCTAATCTCTGAAACGGCTGGGCCGATTTTGACAGGACTTTCACTGGCAGATAGCTGATGTTATAAGGAGTAACTAAGGCTACATTTATTTTAGAAAAAAGATAGGGTTCCGCGTAAATAATTAAAACTCCGCCGATAATCGTCTATTACGCGGACGAAGTCGTGCGTATCAGTTATTTGGAAAAACGATTAGACGACTATCTTATAACATTTTGGTTTAATCCTACAAGCACAATTTATTAATAGCGTCCATTAATATAATAAAGCTATAAGTTTGAAATCAAGAATCAAGTTTGAGTTCAGAAAATTGAATAATTTTATTTGCGATTCTAATTTCAAAATCGATCTATTAAATGTTGCGTTTACACCGTGCGCTCGTTTTAGGTCCTTAGATACTATAAACTGAAATAGGGCCAGAATAGCACCCACCCATTTCGTCCCGAGGGTGTCGTAGAAGGCGACTAAGGGAAAATCCGGAAGTCAGGCAGCAGCGGCTTCCGTGTACTTAACAACTTCACTGCAATCATGTGTTTGTGAGTGTGTGTGTATTTGTTCTTGTCAGAATCAATGTTTGGCCCAATATCCAGCCACGCACGACGCCTCCGAACATGGTCTGCGGAGATATCGTGCTTAGGCACTGAAAACTTTCATCTTCTAACCTTTGAAGATTCGGACCAGGGCCTGTAGACAAAAATAAAAAAATGTAAAAAAGTAAATTAGAGAAAACAGTAAATAAAAATAATAAAATAATTATATCTACACCCAACGTAACCATACTTTTCGTCAATCTGCGCGATGGCCGATAACTTTCATTTTTATTCACTGGCAAAGTGTCAAGTGGCAACACTGACGAACAGAGACGGACCCGGGCGCAAAGTAGATGATACATGCTAAAGACAAAACCATAGGAAACATTGGTTTTATTCAATATTAAAAATACAGACAGTAGTGACAAATGTGACAAATATGACAGTATGACAATATAACATAAAATCTTCTAAAATAGCAAGGAGTTCATATCATTCACCCCCCCCTAAGAAGAAACGTAGTCCTGGAGGTAGCCTGGAGGTCTACGTTCGCGTGTAGAGTGTCGCACTTGAGAGCCACTCGTTTCTAGGTTATCAGGCGGGTCTGTACCCGCAATAGGCTGCTCAGGCTCCTCTTCATCCGACGAATCATCGTTTAAGGTACTTGGCAGTGGTGCTAGAGACCTGTTAGAGACCGTCGTTTCTCGACCATCTGGTAAACGAATAAAGGAGTATTCAGGATTGCTCTGTAGTAGTTGAACTTCTTCTACAGCTGGATCATATTTAGAGCCCTTTACGTTTTTCTTCATATAAACCGATCCTGGCGAATGAAGCCATGATGGTAAAGATTGGCCATTTATAGAGCGGCGAGGATGGTTGAACATACGCTCATGCGGAGTAGCATTAGTTCCTGTACACAAAAGAGATCTAATGGAGTCTAGCGCCGGTAGTATGGCTTTCTCCCAGTTTGCGATAGCCTCGTTATTGGATCTGAGATGTAATTGGATTGTGCGCCACAGTGTACCATTTAAGCGCTCTACCAAGCCATTTCCTCGAGGATTATAGGGCGTTGTGCGACTACAAGATGTACCTAGTGAGGTTAAGAATTGTCTTAATTCGTCAGATAAGAATGAGGTCCCTCTGTCCGAATGAATGTAAGCTGGAGTGCCGAACGTGGAGAATAGGTCTTTCAGACATCTAATTACTGTTTCGGAGGTCATATCTTTACAGGCATAAGCAAAAGGGAACCTGCTATATTCATCGATAATCGTAAGGATGTATCGGTTTTGAGTGTTAGAAGGAATTGGCCCCTTGAAGTCTAAGTTCAATCTTTCGAACGGTGCAGTTGCTTTTATAAGGTGTCCTTGATGACCAACATAACGTGGTTGAATTTCGGCACAGATTGGGCATGCTGCCGTAATTTTCTTTACTTCTTCAATCGAGTATGGCAAATTTTTCGATCTGACCCAGTGAACCATACGAGTGATACCTGGGTGACAGAGAGAACGATGGAGCTCGACGAGTCTGGAGTGAGAGGTCGCAATGTCTATGTGCATACATACTCGCGAGAGTGCGTCAGCGACTAAGTTTTGTTTACCAGGTCGATAAACAATATCGTATCTAAAACATGACAATTATTTTCATTCTTAATTTTATTTGAATGTGTTTGGTTAAACCTAAACGCAACTGACTGTTGGTCAGTAATTAGTAGAAAGTGTCTTCCGATTAGGAAATGTCTCCATTTGCGTAAAGCTTCGACAATTGCACTTGCCTCCTTTTCAGTTGTGGGTTGTCGCTTTTCAGAATCGTTAAGAGATCGCGAAAAAAACGCTACAGGACGTCCTTGTGACAATGTCGCTGCTATTGCGAAGTCGGAAGCGTCGGTTTCAACGGAAAATGTCTCGTTATCGTCTATTCCAGCCAAGGTAGCCTCGCAAATATCAGTTTTAAGATTATTGAATGAATTGATAGCGTCTTCAGTTAACGGTAGAGTACCTTCAATCAGTGGTCTTATTTTAGAAAAAAAGTTGTAGATCCACTTTGAGTAGTGCGCAAATAGTCCAAGTGATCTTTTCAAAGTAGCAGTATCGTTTGGGATTGGAAGATTCATTAGTGGTTCCAAACGAGATTTGTCAGGTTTAATGATGTTACGATGAATGGTGTAACCGAGAAGATTGATCGAGTCTGTTTCAAAAGTGCATTTGTTAGTATTCAAAGTGAGTTTGTATCTCTTAGCGGCTTCCATGAATTTCTGAAGGTTTCTATCGTGATCTTCCTTATCTTTTCCACAAACGGTTACGTCATCAAGATATGCATAATGTGCCTTTTAGATTTTCAGAATCAATAATATATTGCAGAGTTCGCTGAAACGCCGCTATACCATTCGTGACCCCAAACGGTATTCGAGTGAATTGATAGAGGTTACCGCATGCTTCAAAGGCAGTGTATCGTTTTTCTCTAGAGAGAAGGGGCACTTGATGATAGGCGCTTTTGAGGTCAATTTCGCTAAAGACGTTATATTTAGCTACTTGCGTTATGATGGAGTCAATACTCGGGAGAGGATATGCGTCTAGCTCTGTGAATCTGTTTATTGTTTGTGAATAATCGATTACAAGGCGCTTCCGATGATGGCCCCCTCCGGCAACAAGTACTTGAGCTCGCCAAGGTGAAAAAATCATATTTGTTTATTGTTATGGAACGTAGCATTAATCATTATAACATCAATTATCAAAGAGAATTCAAAATCATAATCCATACTCTTTGCGTAATACCAGATAGCGTGCAGTGATTGTGAAACAAACTTGTATTATAGTGGGGCTCTAAACCCAGTTAAAACAAGAAACAAACATTACCTATCAGCGGTATAGTACCTACGTGAGTTACAGATGGAAAGAACCAAAAAAGTGACTTTAAATAACGGCAAAACAATGCGTCTCGGTGTCGAGGTGACGGGAATTCACTACCAGACGCAAGAAAACTAAGTATCGTCTTGTTAATATCTAATAAAAAATGAAAATAAGAACGGCCAGACGCTCCGACCACCCCTGCAAACTGCGTGCAGAACATAGACCATAGACCATAGACAAAAGGCAGATAGACCGCGCGGAACACTGAGAGTGAAGCCAAAAAAGCAAATACAAATTCAGAAGTTAAATTTAGATAATCTCGTGATTATATTCGCTTTTGAATTTGTATTTGTTTGTATTTATATTTGTATTTTTTTTATCGATGCGGCGTTTCGTGCAGTACAGCACGAAGGGCGTTGTAGATATTCGCTTTTGAATTTGTATTTGCTTTTTTGGCTTCACTCTCAGTTGTCTACGCGGTCTATCTGCCTTTTGTTTCATAATCTGAAGCAGCATAATAAGGTATTTGAGGTAGCCGGTACATTAAGACCGGTATTTCAAAACCATTACTCAAAATTAGTTTCATCCAATGAAATTCGTCCCAACTGCTGTTACAGTCACGTACGTACGTACGTTTTACGTACCTAGTGTTAACAAATAAAAAACATTAACCCTTTAAATTATTTATTTATTTCTTTTCAATCTGTATTGTACCACTGCAGGGCAAAGTCCTCCCTTTCCAACCCTCTCTGTTCAGAGTCCGTGTGGACCAATCCCTCTTGTAGGCTCATGCCGCCATCTTTGCCTAGGTCTACCTCGATGTCGCTGGACGTTTTCCGGGACCCACATTGAGGTTGCTTTAGCCCATGATACGTCCGACATGATGTGGCACATAAGTTTGGCTGCTTTTCGAGTGACGTCGTTTTTAGAAACCCTTTAAATAGGGTAGAAAAATATGTATCTTATAATATACAGGATATTTTTTTAGCCAGTGCGGAAATTCTAGAGACTGATTGTGGTGCTCAAAACCAACAACTTTTTCTATGGGACCAACATTGAAATCTCAAAAACATACGCTTCCTCATAGAAATCGCAACAAATGATTGATCACTTAGTATGAAAACGTTAATTCTGTTTTTGAGATTTCGATGTTTGTCAATAGAAAAAGCTATTGTATTTGAGGACCAAAATTAGTCCCTATAATTTACGCCAGTGCGTACAAAAGATAATTTTTTAACCAGTGTTAAAAATGTATCTTGTATAAAAAGAATCCTCCGAAAGGGTTTGACCGATTTTGATATTTTTTTGTATACATTTGGTGGGTCTGAGAATAGGGGCAAAGCAACGTTCGCCGTGTCAGCTGGTGTATTTCAATACATACCTATTTTCATTCAGGGGTGCTGAGATAAAAAGGTGTCGAGATGGGCCTAAACCGAAAATCTACACGACTAACGTTAACGTTGGGGCCATTTTGCCAAAAAGTTGAACCAGTGGACCAATCTTCAAAAAGTTTGTTCAAATTTTGAAAACGTTTCGTGTTTTCATAGGACTAAAATAATAAGCGTTCAAACAACATTTTAAAGTGAAAAAGTTTAAAGTCTAATTAATACGCATTTCATACAAACATTGTAGGAAACCCTTCCCGAAAGTTTGACCTTCATAAAAGTGTACTCTGGACTAGGTAAATATTCCCTCGAATTCCATAACAGCCATGCCTAAACTTTTGGGAACGGCTTTATGGTGAGAAGTCTGTTTGGTTTGAACAAGTAAAATAAACATGCGAGTGGCATTTACATTTCGTATTAAGTATTATAATTTTGCTTAGCGTGTGTAACTTTAATTCGGATAAAAAGCACCCTAAAACCTTATTCAAAAGTGTTCTCTAAACATCATTCGAAATTCAAGTTCTATAAAAAAAAACACTTTTTATTAATCCTGCGAACCCGATTAATTTTTAGCTAACTGCAAAATTCAATTTAGTTGCTTTGAAATCAATAAATACTTAGTCAATTGAGTTGCTAAAAAAGTGATGTCACTTTCATCTTTAGGCGAAGCGCGTTTTGACAGTTCATAAAAATTGTGTCAATTGATTAATGGTGTCAAGTACACAATTGTGTCTACTTAAGTATATCACTATCAAAGGTTTGAGAATGCTTAACCGAATGTGCCGACTCGCTTATGTGCATACCGACCCGACTGAACCCGGGATAATTCACTGATAACGGTAATTTCCGCTTGTCTGTTGACATGATTCTTGGAGTCATTGTTTAAATTTGCCCAAATTTTTTGTACCTCCGCTCTTCACCTTTGTGGAAGCAGCCAATATCAATTTTGTCCAAGAGGTGTCTCTTGGACAAAATTGATCAAATTATTAAAAACACTTTAACATCAATTTTGAATGTGGCCCTGGACGACCGAGCATGGCTACAAGCCACACTACCCATTCGTTTTGGTGGTCTCGGCGTCCGCAAAAGGACATGTATGAAACATGTCCTTTTGCGGACGCCATTGGGCCCAGTCTATGTACACCACTTCAAAAAAGAGATAAAAATCCGCTGAATCCGTAATAAATACAGATAGTTAATTTCAATGTATACTGTTGAGGTAGTAAATTGATATTTAACAATTATTTTTATGGATTTTCAACATGGCGTCACTCAGATTTAGCTAGGTTGTACTCTATAAACCATAGATCGACCATTGATCATAGAAAGAGAACTGTCAGCTGTCAGTGTCACAACAGTGTCACTTTCGTCCGTATGTTCTGTGCATTCGTCTCATTTTGTTTCAAGTTTTTGGAGTTCTTTTTAACAACTTTCCATTTTTTTTTTTTAATTCAACACCGTTTCTTTCCCATCTATTTACCTGGTTACCCACAAATCGACGTACAAAATCAGAATTATAAATGTCAAACGTCATTAATCAATCAAAATTACAGCTTACCGATGACTGTTTTTTTGTTGTGTTGCAATTTTAAGTGCAACTTCTTGTGTTTTACCTGCTCAAAAAGCCATTTTAAAGTAATTGGACAGTTGAGAACTATTTAAAATGTGTTTCCCTATTTATAAGTATGGTGTAAAAGAACTGGGCTCAGGCTCCATACATTTTAAAACAACTCCTTTCCAGTGTGAGTTTACCTGTCCTCCGTCCACAGCACCGAAAAGTTAACCACAAAATTGTATCCCCATCACTGGTTGACTTTGAAGTGCCGTGCTTGACTGATGCGGTGAACGCCTGAAAAGTGGCTTGCCCGGATACAGATCGGCCCGTGAACCCATCTTCCCAGAGACAGTGGGATATGAGCCGCTCTGCAGGTTGGTACGGAATAATCTAATTAATACGTCCACCAATTCTGCTGAGCGTGCTCGCCAACTGGCTGTGGGTGAGTGGGAGTCGAGCCTCTGGCTTCAGGCACTTCCTTCACACAATATCGGTACTATGCTGTGTGATAATACCTTTCGACTCGCTACATGCCTGCGTCTGGGCGCTCCATGCGGGGCTCCACATTGTTGTCAGTGTGGTGAAGCTGTCGACAGCCTCGAACATCATGGCCTGTCCTACAGTAGGAGCGCAGGCCGAATGGCACGGCACGCCAGCATCAATGATATCCTCCGTCGTGCTCTTGCCACCGGGGTGCCTGCTATTTTAGAACCATTGGGTTCTAAAATACAAGCCATTGGGCTTGGCACGCGACGATGGGATGACCATAATGCCTTGGAAGTTGGGTAGGCCTTTGGTGTGGGACGCAACATGTGTCGACACCCTTGCGCCATCTCATTTTCCTAGCACAACGTGTTGTGCTGGGGCGGCTGCTGCAGGTACCGAAAACCTCAAACGGCGCAAATATAATAACCTTCTTGGAAGCTATATATTTGAGCCGATTGGGGTGGAAACTCTGGGGCCATGGGGTCCGAGTGTCCATTGTTTTTCGTGACATCGCCAAGCGGCTAGCCGACTCTTCACGTTACACGAAGGCTGGACTATTCTTGGGTCCAAGAATCAGCATTGCCATACAACGTGGCAATGCTGCCAGCCTGTCACGTGTCCCGTTGACTGAATAATTTTTTAATAAAAAATAAAAAATCTACAGTATTTAAATTGAAAATGGCATAATTGCGTACAATCACAATTTTCAATAGGAACGGACAGCGTCATCAATTGATTACCCCCTTTTCGAAGGAATTTCAATGCGTGAGGGGTAACCAGTTGATGAATCTGTACAAAGACGAACATTTTTCTAAAAGTCCATGTCACATATTGAGCTAATTTTCGTACTAAATACTTACCAAACATTGTCTACAAGTTACTCATTCGTTGTGTAGATGTTTTTGTATGTGAACCAAACGCTTGTTGTGACCTTCACAGTTCGAAGATCATATTGTTGCTAGTTACTTCAACAAAAACAAAAACGCATCAGAACTTTGGAACTAATATTTCTTTGATTCCGATTTGGCGTCGTCGTCAAGAAATGAAAACGGCTTCCAGTCTAATCGGATGCAGCCGACCGAATACCAGTGTTTTACATGGAGCGACTGCCTATCAGACCTCCACAACCCAGTTACTGGGTAACACGATACGTGTGTGTCTATGTTTATCCCACTGCAAGGAAAGAAAAAGAAAGAAAGAAAGAAAATAAATGTATTTACGCGAAAACCCACCTTTTCTCATACAAGGAAGGCACTAGCATTGACCACCAACCTTGCTGAAAGCGGATTGGCAATATTAGATTATAAGTTCAGGTTTCTTCACGATGGTTTCCTTCACCGTTGTCAGTGATATCCAAGAGAAACTTAAAAAAACCGGACAAGTGCGAGTCGGACTCGCCCACCGAGGCTTCCGTAGATATTTGTAGGTCCATACTTCTATACTAATCCATACCTACTATCCATACTTTAATCATCTTAATATTATAAATGCGTTTTTTGCAACATAAACGGCCGTTTCTTTTTTTCACGTTAACATAGAGGGTTGATTTTTTTACAGCATCAAGAGACCGTAGACTTGTATATAGTATATGGTTCCATTTGTAACTCGATACCTCCACGCGTTCCCGAGATAAAGGGTCTTGACAGACAGACAGACGGACAACAAAGTGATCCTATAAGGGTTTCGTTTTTTCCGTTTGAAGTACGGAACCCTAAAAAGTACATATAATTTAAAAAGTCACATTGGTATTGGTACTACTTCAGTATCCAATCCGTAACCTCAAGAATGAGAGGACACCCTACACCTATTATTTAGCGAAGATTTATTCAGTTTAGTCTTATCTGAACAATCAGGTTGGAACATTGGTTCTGCTTGTACGCGTGTGCCATCCTTTAGTTTCATACATCTCAGAGATAATACCGGTCTTACACACTATACTTAGGAAAATTTTAGTTTGTGCGTCGTCAAACTTTCCTGTAATGAGCAACTAAACTACGAATATTTAACGAAATTGCCTTATCTTCTCTACTTTCATAATTCTGTTAAAGTTTGAAGACACTGGTCTGCAGTGTAATTCTGTAAGAATTCACCCGCAAATTCGAATCCTATCTCATTTCCAATTTCACTTGAAGTGAAAAGTATTTGGTATTCGCTAAAATAGTTACGAAATAATAGTTCGCTTCACCTATGTGGTCACTTAAGTGGCGCTAGCGTAGTTTTCATCGAGTTAAGGAGTACCTAAAACAGTATTCACCGCGGAATCAGAAGTGGGAACTGGAGTGAGTTCTTACAGAATGACATAGCCGATCCTGATCAAAAAATTCAGTTACTTACAAGTTTTTTTTCAAGTTCAATGTAAATCTTCCATTGATTGATATCAGTGTAAATCTTCCATTGATTGATATCAGCACATTCTTCATTAGTAAGTTAGCTCATACAACAACTTGATTCTCCGACAGTTCTACCTGTTCCAATAAAAAACATAAAATTCAAACAAAAATCCAATGTGTCAGTATTATTAAAAGAATCCACAACAAACTATATTAAAAACATCAACAAGAGAAAGAAATCAATCAAACTTTTATAAACACCACTTGACAAACGATTCACGTTCAAAATCCTGAACAAGGCTAAAAATAATAGTACAAAAGGACGAGAAATATTAGTTCAAAACTGGCGTTATAGAAATATATTCCCGCTAGTGTCCGCACGTCGACGTCTCGTCGTCCGCACGTTACGCGTTGAATACAAATCTCTGCATTACGTTGTTCTACTGTGCAACTGAATTTATCAATGTGAATACAAAATAATGTGTACAAAGTTGTATCTCGCGCTCGATATCTATTACATAGTAAAAATTATTGTTCGATATTTTTTAATTGCTGCTACAACGACAATGGTGCCGATTCCCTTATTCACAAACTAAGCTAAAATTAGACAATTGGCATCTCTTTCTACCAGGCAGCTGAAGAAAAGGAGGGCGACAGATAAGAACTAAGTTACGGATGTCAAATTAGTTTTTCTCTTGGTCTTTGCCTTGTTTTGGTATCTTTCTTTCTTTTTTTTCTTTCTTTTTTTGTTTTAAAAACGTTGCCCCACACTAGGAATTACTCCTGTATCGTGAGCGCGTTTACAAACATATAAACTCACATACACAAATAGCCAGACCCGAAACAACTACCTGTAGGTCATACAATTAATTGTTCCGTGCGGGAATCGAACCCGCGACACGCAGCGCAGCAGTCGATCGCTCAACCACTGCTTTATATGAAAGTTTTAGATCAATTTAAAATTACAGATGTTATTGATGTCTGTCTGACTGAAAATGTATTGTTTTATTAGAGAGAAAGAGATTCGGGGCAGGGTGCTCGAGGAGTGGGCTGTGGAGAACGGTCTGCTCATCCTGAACCGGGGTACCGTCCAAACGTGCGTGCGTCAACGGGGCGGCTCCATAGTGGACCTCACGTTCGCTAGCCCCGCTGTTGCGCGCCGTGTTCAGGGCTGTCGCGTTATGGAGGAGGTGGAGACGTTGTCGGATCATCGATACATTCGATTCGACGTCTCCTCCCAAACCTCCACTAATCCAGCCCCAACAGCCCCCGGAGAAGTAGGTCCGCGCTGGGCACTGAAACAGTTGGACCGGGAGTCATTGCTGGAAGCCGCAATCGTCCAAGCCTGGGTGACAGCACCGGACAGGCCTGCCGATGTCGACGACGAGGCAGCATGGTTCCTGGAGGCAATGTCACACGTTTGCGATGCGGCGATGCCTAAGGTTCGGTCCAGTCCGGCAAGGCGCCAGGTATACTGGTGGTCGCCAAGTATTGAGCGGCTGCGCGCTGCGTGTGTGGCCGCTCGTCGCCAGTATTCCAGACTGCGTAGGAGGCGTCGCCGTGATCAGAGTACGACTGACGAGGAGGCGGAATTGTACCAGAGGTACAGGGAAGCGAAGAAGGCACTCCAGCAGGCCATCGCGCAGGCGAAAGTCAGGTCCCGGGAAGAGCAACTCAAGACCCTGGACCGCGATCCGTGGGGGCGGCCCTACCGAGTCGTGCGGGGCAAGCTTCGCCCCTTCGCTCCTCCACTATCTCAGAGTCTCCGGCCTGACCTGCTGGAGAACGTGGTAAATGCTCTCTTTCCGTCAAGGGAGGAGCACTCGCCACCGTCGATGTTTCCGCCCACTGTGACGCCAAGCGCGGACGAAGACGACGACGTGCCTGAGGTGACCCCAGCAGAGCTGAAAGTGGCGGTGATGAGACTTCAAGCTAAAAACACCGCCCCAGGGCCCGATGGCATTCCAGGCCGCGCTTGGGTCCTGGCCTCACAGGCTCTCGGGCCTCGACTAGGAGGGCTCTTTAGTGCATGTTTGGAGCGGGGCCAGTTTCCACGACGTTGGAAGACGGGCAAGTTGGTCCTGCTGAAAAAAGAGGGGCGCCCCGTGGACTCACCATCTGCATATCGCCCCATTGTGTTGTTGGACGAGGTGGGCAAGCTCTTTGAGAGAGTAGTTGCAGACCGCCTCGCCCAACATTTATCGGGGGTGGGTCCAGACCTGTCTGATAACCAGTTCGGTTTCCGACGTGGGCGCTCCACGGTGGACGCAATCATGCGCGTAAGAGCCTTGGCGGAAGAAGCAGTGTCCCAGGGTGAGGTCGTCGTGGCGGTGTCTTTAGACATCGCGAATGCCTTTAACACCTTGCCCTGGAGTTCCATTAGGGAGGCACTTCGGTATCACGGGGTGCCGAACCATCTTCGCCGCACTGTTGGGGCCTATTTGGCGGACAGGAGTGTCATCTACCCGAGTCGAGAAGGATGGGGTCGGCGAGAGGTGTCTTGTGGTGTTCCACAGGGGTCAGTACTGGGGCCGCCCCTGTGGAACATCGGATACGACTGGGTGTTGCGTGGTACGCTCCTCCATGGTGTTGACATCACCTGCTACGCCGATGACACGCTGGTGACAGCGCGGGGGAGTACGTACCAAGACGCAGCACAACTGGCGACAGAAGGGGTTGCGCGGGTTGTTGCGATAATCCGGCGGTTGGGTCTTGAGGTGGCCCTGAACAAATCTGAGGCCCTTTGTTTCCATAGGGCCCGGCGTGCGCCACCTCCAGGATCCAACTTAATCGTAGGAGGTGTTACCATCGCTGTCGGGTCGACGATGAAGTACCTGGGACTCGTCCTCGACAGTCGATGGAACTTTGCCCCGCACTTTCGGCAGTTGGCCCCAAAATTATTGGGCGCCGCGGGTGCCTTGTCGCGGTTGCTGCCCAATCTGAGGGGGCCCGACACGTCCTGCCGGAAATTGTACATGGGTATCGTGCGGTCAATGGCGCTCTACGGGGCGCCTGTGTGGGCAAACAACCTGACGGCCCGCAACATTGCAATCTTGCGAAGACCGCAGAGGGCGATGGCCGTCAGGATTATTCGAGGGTACCGCACGATCTCATTCGAGGGGGCCACCCTATTAGCTGGATCCCCGCCTTGGGACCTGGAGGCGAGAGCACTCGCGTCACTATATCAGTGGCGCGGGGAGGCGCAAGAGGGCGACGGAAGACCCCTGCCCCGTGTTATCGAGGCACGGCGGTCTGAGCTCCACCGGGCCCTGAGGGCGGAATGGGCGACGCGACTCGCGCAACCCACTGCGGGGCACGCCGTTATAGCGGCGGTAAGACCAGTCATGGAGGCGTGGATCGAGAGGCGGCATGGCGCCCTCAGCTTCCGGCTGACGCAGGTACTTTCTGGCCACGGCTGTTTTGGGAAGTACCTGTGTCGTATAGGTCGGGAGCAGACACCGGTATGTCACCACTGTGCTGCCTGCCCGGAGGATACGGCGCAGCACACGTTGGAGGTGTGCCCAGCCTGGGCAGGGCTGCGCCGCGACCTCGTTGCGGCATTAGGCGGGAGCGATCTTTCGCTCCCGGCCGTCGTTCAATCGATGGTCGAGAGCGAAAGTGCATGGGACGGGGTTGCCTCCTTTTGTGAGGAGGTCATGTCTGCAAAGGAGGCAGCCGAGCGGGAGAGAGAAGCCGTATCCTCTCTCCCCTCCCGCAGAAGACGCACCGGGCGCCCGAGAAGGGCGCAAAACGATCTGCGACCTCCATGAGAGGTGGCCTGCGGGCGGCGGACCAGGGGCGTTCGTCGTCCGACCAGATAGGCCCGAGTTGGCGGCGCAGTGTTCCACGCGCGCCACTCGAGAGTGGGTGCGGCCGCTATGGAAATGGCCGCACGGGGAGGTGGGACCTGCTGACGAACAGCAGATCATGGCCTGTCGGGGGAGCGGTGAATGCTTATGCGAATCCCGCACCCCCGGCCATAGGCAGAGGTGGAACACCGCGGTGGTTTTAGCCGGTAGGAGTCCGGCATGCCCCTCCGTCACCCCCACGACGGAGGAAGTCCATGAGGATTTCCACCGCGTAAAAAAAAAAAAAAAAAAAAAAAAAAAAGAGAGAAAGAGATAGAAATAGTTTAAAACCAGTTAAGTAGCTCGTACAGAACAGAATCGGTACTCATGTCAAGACTACGGAGCGGCTGCAATTGTGAATTTTCTACCCAAAAATAACTAGCACGGTAAAATCAGTTTGAAAAAGTTTAGGTTGCTAGATAACTGGGGTGTGATTCTGTAAGACCTCATTCTAAACTTCGAATCTGAATCCGCTGTGAGTTTCTTGATTGGCATTCTAAAAACTCGGTTGATAATTCGAATTTACACTAGCGCCACCCTTGCGAGCGTGTCAGCGAGTTGAACTAAATCGACAGGGAGATTTTGACTGATAAAGTATGAGATGACGTAAGACGACGGAACGACGTGACGAGTGACGGGATTCTGTAAGGTAATTTCCCCGTCACTTCGACGCTCACTTCGCACTCGAACCCGATTCAAAGTTTCAAATATATCAAGGTCATTTTGAACGTTATGCGAAGTGAGAGTGAACAACGATGTGAGATGCGAGTTGTTGTTTGAATTTTACATAATCGATCTACTGTACTAAATCTCATAGAAATAAATGTAATACTTATATCAGAAAAACTGCTTACAAATTCAACGTTTGCTAGCGATCTAAAGATGGCCATTGAATAATAACATAACAAGGGTTTCAGGCTTCAGCTAAGAGTGACCCAAAATGTCTCAAACCCGAACAAGACATTGTTTCCCTCCCGCGACCCACGGATTGAGCCTCCGCAAACTCTATTGAAATTAGTTTGCGAAGGGCCACTGTTTGATAAAGGCTCAACTTTGATGGTTACTGATTACAGGTGTCTTGACGTGGCCCTTTAGGTGTAACTTCAATAACTAGGTAATTTAAAACTGGTAGAGCAGATTGTATAAAGTTATAATGAATTAAAATGCTTTTTCACTATGGCGAACGAGGTTTAGATGACTGATAGATAGAATGATACTTATGACACTTATGAATTCCCGTTCGCAGCAAAAATACATTTTCTTAAAAATGCCCTGTAATAGATGATTTCGCAGATGGTGTATGTAAGTTTATATTTTTGTAAACGCACCCATAATACAGGAGAAATTACTATTGTGCATTTTTTTAATAAAAAGATTTACGTTCTAAAATTTCCAGAATATTTGATGGCCTATTTGTTGGGGCTCGTGGCTAAATCAAAGCCGGACAGATCGATCGATCATAGTTAAACTAAGCTTGCCGAGATCTGTCCGTGGATGGGTAACCATCCATTTCATACGCAGACCCTTCCGTGCCTCGAAAAGCACGTAAAGCCCTTGGTCCATAGAAACATATCTTACATAGAATAGCAATTCGGAACAACGATCATGTTCCGTTCGCGGGATGCGAGACGTCAGACACGTCAGTTTTGGTTTCAAAGAGATTATAAAACAGACACGTCAATGCGCCATTCTGGCGGTATGCTGCCTAACATACCTAAGTCTGTTTCCCCAGCATAATGTAAAAAATAAAACATAACCGTTTATCTGAACTGGCTATAAAAGTATCCATACAATTTTTAAGATTAATCTGAATTGGCTACTTTTATGCCCCGACGCCATTTTTTTTAGTTATTTTAATTATGTCCAATTTACTTAATTTTTTTACGTAACACATTATACTTCCATGCAATAATCTGTGGGGTCTTGAAATTCCGCTCACTGTGGTATATGACAATACTAGACGAGAATATCAGGAACATTTATTTATCTGTATCCTTTTTCTGTCAATCAATCATGTCGTTCATAAGACAATAAAGCAATATTAATAGCTGGTAATGTGGAAGTTTTAATTGTATTATTATAAAACGACGAAAACTTGGAAAATAAATGAATCATCGAGATTAAAACCAATAAGTAAAACTTAAAACAAAATAAATCGCAAAATTGTGTGTTTGTGTCAGCAGTCCCTACAGCGCTACAGTTCTTACGATTTTGAGCGCCCCCCTCCAAGTGTCGTATCTGATATAGAGCGGGGAAGGGAGTGTCCCTTCTGTACGTAGTACTATTAAGTACTAAACCTAAGTAGTATTAAACCTTGTGAATTTTTATGTTCTTCTTCGGAAACCGGCTTGTTCGGAAACCGGCTTGTTCGGAAACCGGCTTGTTCGGAAACCGGCTTGTTCGGAAACCGGCTTGTTCGGGAGGCTGGAAGTCGTCAAACATGCGCGCGAGACGATTCGTGATGACTTTTGAAAACAACTTGCAGCCGGGCATTGTCGCACTTTTTGGAGAGTTTGGACCTCTGCACCATGCCTGTGGCGTTTTACCCTCGATTATGACGGAACTAAAGGCCCTTAAGTACCGGTTTTCCAAGGCCGAACTTAGCCCCCCTGCCGAACTTAGCCCCCTGCTGAACTTAGCCCCCTGAGCCCCCCTGCCGAACTTACCCCCCTGAGCCCCCCTGCCGAACTTAGCCCCCCTGCCGAACTTAGCCCCCCTGCCGAACTGAACTTCTCCCTGCCGAACTTCTCCCCGCCGCGCTTCTCCCCGCCGAACTTCTTCCCCGCCGCGCTTCTCCCCGCCGAACTTCTCCCCGCCGAACTTCTCCCCGCCGAACTTCTCTCCGCCGCTCTTCTCCCCGCCGAACTTCTCCCCGCCGCGCTTCACCCCGCCGAACTTCTCCCCGCCACGCTTCTCCCCGCCGAACTTCTCCCCGCCGAACTTCTCCCCGCCGAACTTCTCCCCGCCGAGCTTCTCCCCCTTCTCACCGGCGAACTTCTCCCCCTTCTCCCCGGCGAACTTTTTTTTTTTTTTATTTTTTTTGGCGATCAACAGTATGGTTTGGTGGAAACCATACTGTCAGCCAGCGCTGGTGTCACGAGGCGCAAGATGCCATAGGAATTTTTTGTGACCTCTCCAAGGCGTAAATCATGACACACTACTTTTAAAACTGCTTTTGAATCTTATTTGATTAATAGGCAGCAGCAAGTCCAAATAAATGGGGTGAATTCACATGGTTTAAAGGTAGAAATGGGGGTTCCACAAGGCTCAATTTTGGGTCCTTTCCTCTTTTTAGTGTATATTAATGATCTTCTTCATCTGTTGAAAAACACTTAACAAATGGTGTTGGCTGATGACACTTCTTTAATATTTAATGTGCCCTGGCGGTTGGGAGTATGTCATGCTCACTGGAATGTCTCGCTGACGGTGGCGCGCGTGTTGGATCATTCGGTTCCCTTCAAAATGGTTGAGTCAAATGATGCCGATCCGTACGTCATGTTCGTGAACGGGCGGGGCGGTTTTTTTTGGCGATCAACAGATCGCCAAAAAAAATAAAAAAAAAAAAAGTTCGCCGGGGAGAAGGGGGAGAAGTTCGCCGGGGAGAAGGGGGAGAAGTTCGCCGGGGAGAAGGGGGAGAAGTTCGGCGGGGAGAAGTTCGGCGGGGAGAAGCGCGGCGGGGAGAAGCGCGGCGGGGAGAAGTTCGGCGGGGAGAAGTTCGTCGGGGAGAAGCGCGGCGGGGAGAAGTTCGGCGGGGAGAAGCGCGGCGGGGAGAAGTTCGGCGGGGAGAAGCGCGGCAGGGAGAAGCGCGGCGGGGAGAAGTTCGGCGGGGAGAAGTTCGGCGGGGAGAAGTTCGGCGGGGAGAAGCGCGGCGGGAGAAGTTCGGCGGGGAGAAGCGCGGCGGGGAGAAGTTCGGTGGGGAGAAGCGCGGCAGGGCGAAGCGCGGCGGGGAGAAGAGCGGCGGGGAGAAGCGCGGCGGTGAGAAGTTCGGCGGGGAGAAGTTCGGCGGGGAGAAGCGCGGCGGGGAGAAGTTCGGCGGGGAGAAGCGCGGCAGGGAGAAGCGCGGCGGGGAGAAGTTCGGCGGGGAGAAGCGCGGCGGGGAGAAGCGCGGCGGGGAGAAGTTCGGCGGGGAGAAGCGCGGCGGGGAGAAGTTCGGCGGGGAGAAGCGCGGCGGGGAGAAGTTCGGCGGGGAAAAGTTCGGCGGGGAGAAGCGCGGCGGGGAGAAGTTCGGCGGGTAGAAGCGCGGCGGGGAGAAGTTCGGCCGGGAGAAGCGCGGCGGGTAGAAGTTCGGCGGGGAGAAGCGCGGCGGGGAGAAGCGCGGCGGGGAGAAGTTCGGCGGGGAGAAGTTCGGCGGGGAGAAGCGGCGGGGAGAAGTTCGGCGTGGAGAAGTTCGGCGGGGAGAAGTTCGCCAGGGAGAAGCGCGGCGGGGTGAAGTTCGGCGGGGAGAAGCGCGGCGGGGAGAAGTTCGGCTGGGCTAAGTTCGGCAGGGGGGCTAAGTTCGGCCGGGGGGCTCAGGGGGCTAAGTTCGGCAGGGGGCTAAGTTCGGCAGGGGGGCTAAGTTCGGCAGGGGGGCTAAGTTCGGCAGGGGGGCTAAGTTCGGCAGGGGGCTAAGTTCGGCAGGGGGGCGATCTTAGCGATCAGGGGGGGGGGGGGTCTTAAGGGCCTTGGAAAACCGGTACTTAAGGGCCTTTAGTTCCGTCATAATCGAGGGTAAAACGCCACAGGCATGGTGCAGAGGTCCAAACTCTCCAAAAAGCGCCCTTTTTGGAGAGTTTGGACCTCTGCTGCCCGGCTGCAAGTTGTTTTCAAAAGTCATCACGAATCGTCTCGCGCGCATGTTTGACGACTTCCAGCCTCCCGAACAAGCCGGTTTCCGAACAAGCCGGTTTCCGAACAAGCCGGTTTCCGAACAAGCCGGTTTCCGAACAAGCCGGTTTCACAAGGTTCACAAGGTTATTTGCTCAGAATACTTAATTAAAAAGGGACACTCCCTTCCCCGCTCTATATCAGATACGACACTTGGAGGGGGGCGCTCAAAATCGTAAGAACTGTAGCGCTGTAGGGACTGCTGACACAAACACACAATTTTGCGTTTTTTTTTGTTTTAAGTTTTAATTATTTATTTTTTTTTTTTTTTTTTTTTTTTATATTTATTTTTTTTTTTTTTTTTTATTTTTTTTCCAAGTTTTCGTCGTTTTATAATAATACAATTAAAACTTCCACATTACCAGCTATTAATATTGCTTTATTGTCTTATGAACGACATGATTGATTGAGAGAAAAAGGATACAGATAAATAAATGTTCCTGATATTCTCGTCTAGTAGGAATAGGAAGGGGGGGGGGGGGGGGGGTGGGTAGGGGTAGGAATTTCAAGACCCCACAGATTATTGCATGGAAGTATAATGTGTTACGTAAAAAAATTAAGTAAATTGGACATAATTAAAATAACTAAAAAAAAATGGCGTCGGGGCATAAAAGTAGCCAATTCAGATTAATCTTAAAAATTTTATGGATACTTTTATAGCCAGTTCAGATAAACGGATAATTTAAAACTTAACAATATAAAATGTATTAATCTAAAAACTAAATACTTATATTTTATTTTGACGTGATAACGTCTTATAAATTGATGAACACCGGCTGCACGCACTAAAAAGGAAAACGTTCCGCCTGAACCCGAGCGTGCAAGCGAGAGCGCTGAACAAGCGATAGAGAGGCACGATCGGCCCAAGCAATAAGCTCCACCCACCTCGACGGAAGCCATTATTTGCTTATGTTATATATGTTAGCCATTATGTTTCTTTATGACGTTATCACGTAAAGCTATCGTTCGTAAACCGACTTTACAGACCACGAATTTTATTTCAAACTCAAACTAGACTATTTACAAAAACTTTTGAAGTAGTGTCTGTCAGTCAGAAAGTAGAAGCAGAAGTAGAGATTTCTCATTCCAACTATCCAGAGCTCAGAGCAAAAAGAATAAATAAATGATTTAAATGATTTTAAAATGAAGCCATAATAGTAATTCATTCATTCATTCATTTATTTATTTGTCAGATCAGTACAATCCATTATTGTTAGTAATGACATAGACAACTTACAAACTAGTGTTAGTACTTAAACTTCTGTCAATTAATAACTTCAATAAACATGTCTAGGGTTCACAATAATAATACGGCACACACAATCCTAATACACATACACTACTTCTGGGCACGGTTTGAAGGCAACACTAGCGTCCTCGTCCAGTGCTTCCATATAAGACCGTCAGTCCTATCTGCTACGGTCATCAGGAGGCTGTTGGCGCTGCCTCGCACCCGCCACATCAGGGATGCGATACGCTTTCGAACAATAGCATAGAAGTCATCTATACGTGCCTCAGCGAACATCCCTGATGCGCTGCAGTGTCGCGGCAGCCCCACCAATGCCCTGTATGCGTTATTATATTGTACTCGCAAGGCGCTGTAAGCCCTGTGCGTGTAGTCGACCCATAGGCTGCAAGTATAAAAAGATTGGCAGTATGCCCTAAACAATGTCCCCTTTACATCTCTTGAACACTTTGCAAACCTACGGGTCAACATATTACTCCTGACTGACAGCGCCCTACGTTCCCTCTCCATGTCAGTGTTATCGGTCTGTGTAGCAGTGACCCAGTGCCCCAGATATTTGAAAGATGTGACCCACTCTAAAGCAGTCCCCGCGAGTGTGATAGGCGGTACAGTATAGGTCTTAGTGCCAGCCTTGAACAGCAGACATTCGCTCTTTTTTGCATTATATCTAAGACCCTGGGCCTCCGCAAAACGCTCACAAACCAACAACAGTGTCCGAAGGGCACTGATTGATGGGGCCAGCAGTACCATGTCGTCGGCGTAACTTATGTTATTAACAAGTGTTCCGTCAATTGAACAACCTGCCATAGTACTGCTGAGCTCACGAACCAGCCGATCCACATACAGACAGAAGAGTTTCGGTGAAGTCAGACCTCCCTGCCTGACCCCACACTCCAGCACGTACGGTTCGGATAGCGAGCCTGCCCACCTTACCATATTGGAAATGTAATGAAATGACCTGTCCGCTTAGTTTTTGGCGTTTCGTACATAAAGTTATATGTGTGTCAGATTTTGTTTCATTCAATCAATGCAATCTAATTTTACTATATTTTTGTATAATAGTTCTGGTTGCTGCAAATAATAAATATATAATGTGCCGAATAGGTTAGAACTAATTATCATAAACTAGTAAACATACATACCTAACTAGTAATTTTATAATAAAAGGTGCAGTCAAATTCAAGTGTTCGTAAATTTTACCTATTTGGAGTTCTGTAATATCTGACGTTTCATACTCTATGAAACATCATTGTTTATCTCGCTTCATAGGGCGCGATAGAGAGGGATAGATAGTAAAGAAAGTATTGTTTTAATTGTTGTAATTACATGTTATTGTAATCAAATAATATTTAATCAATATAAAAACTTGATTTTCATATTAATAACCAATAATATCATTATTTGCTAGCGTAATTATATTTTTATTTCACAAATGCCAAATGTCACGATGCACCGCTCTTTTAAAACGACAATGTCATACTGAATGACGTGTTGATACCTATCTACAGTTCAGTGAAACTAAGTGATGATTTGAAGCGCTCTATCCAGTGCGTAGTACATATATATCGATGCCTTGGTCCCTGTCTAGTGGCTGTCATTCGTAGATCTTTGACACTCGTTATTCGTAGACTTTTTGGTTTCCGACTACCCGAAACCAAAAAGTCTGACAACCAGTCTTACCAAAGTCATCGTGTTACCCCGTAACTGGGATGTAGAGGTCTGATACCTAGTCGCTTCATGAAAAACAATGGTATTCAGGAAGTCGACCCCAGCACAGTTGAGAAAAAGTCTAGGCAGATGATGTTTGATGGTTTATCGTGTTACCTAAAACTGCGAAACTTGTGGTGCTCTTCCACAAAAGCCATTCATGTAGAGTTGGAATTGAAAATACGTAGAGAGCAATACTATCCATTGCTGTGACCAAATGTGACTGTTCCTAAAATACCCTAGGCTAAACAATTCTCGTTTTTCCTAAAATTTAAATATTAGTTCCTAAGTTAAATATTAGTACGGGGAGAAGGGGGAGAAGTTCGCCGGGGAGAAGGGGGAGAAGTTCGCCGGGGAGAAGTTCGGCGGGGAGAAGTTCGCCGGGGAGAAGTTCGGCGGGGAGAAGTTCGGCGGGGAGATGTTCGGCGGGGAGAAGTTCGGCGGGGAGAAGCTCGGCGGGGAGAAGTTCGGCGGGGAGAAGTTCGGTGGGGAGAAGCGCGGCGGGGTGAAGCGCGGCGGGGAGAAGTTCGGCGGGGAGAAGTTCGTCGGGGAGAAGTTCTTCGGGGAGAAGCGCGGCGGGGAGAAGTTCGGCGGGGAGAAGTTCGGCGGGGAGAAGTTCGGCGGGGAGAAGCGCGGCGGGAGAAGTTCGGCGGGGAGAAGCGCGGCGGGGAGAAGTTCGGTGGGGAGAAGCGCGGCAGGGAGAAGCGCGGCGGGGACAAGTTCGGCGGGGAGAAGTTCGGCGGGGAGAAGTTCGGTGGGGAGAAGCGCGGCGGGGAGAAGCGCGGCGGGGAGAAGTTCGGCGGGGAGATGTTCGGCGGGGAGAAGTTCGGCGGGGAGAAGCGCGGCGGGGAGAAGTTCGGCGGGGAGAAGCGCGGCGGGGAGAAGTTCGGTGGGGAGAAGCGCGGCAGGGAGAAGCGCGGCGGGGAGAAGCGCGGCGGGGAGAAGCGCGGCGGGGAGAAGCGCGGCGGGAAGAAGTTCGGCGGGGAGAAGCGCGGCGGGGAGAAGTTCGGCGGGGAGAAGCGCGGCGGGGAGAAGTTCGGCTGGGCTAAGTTCGGCAGGGGGGCTAAGTTCGGCCGGGGGGCTCAGGGGACTAAGTTCGGCAGGGGGCTAAGTTCGGCAGGGGGGCTAAGTTCGGCAGGGGGGCTAAGTTCGGCAGGGGGCTAAGTACGGCAGGGGGGCTAAGTTCGGCAGGGGGGCTAAGTTCGGCAGGGGGCTAAGTACGGCAGGGGGGCGATCTTAGCGATCAGGGGGGGGGGGTCTTAAGGGCCTTGGAAAACCGGTACTTAAGGGCCTTTAGTTCCGTCATAATCGAGGGTAAAACGCCACAGGCATGGTGCAGAGGTCCAAACTCTCCAAAAAGGGCGACAATGCCCGGCTGCAAGTTGTTTTCAAAAGTCATCACGAATCGTCTCGCGCGCATGTTTGACGACTTCCAGCCTCCCGAACAAGCCGGTTTCCGAACAAGCCGGTTTCCGAACAAGCCGGTTTCCGAAGAAGAACATAAAAATTCACAAGGTTATTAGCACAGAATACTTAATAGTACTACGTACAGAAGGGACACTCCCTTCCCCGCTCTATATCAGATACGACACTTGGAGGGGGGCGCTCAAAATCGTAAGAACTGTAGCGCTGTAGGGACTGCTGACACAAACACACAATTTTGCGATTTATTTTGTTTTAAGTTTTACTTATTGGTTTTAATCTCGATGATTCATTTATTTTCCAAGTTTTCGTCGTTTTATAATAATACAATTAAAACTTCCACATTACCAGCTATTAATATTGCTTTATTGTCTTATGAACGACATGATTGATTGACAGAAAAAGGATACAGATAAATAAATGTTCCTGATATTCTCGTCTAGTATTGTCATATACCACAGTGAGCGGAATTTCAAGACCCCACAGATTATTGCATGGAAGTATAATGTGTTACGTAAAAAAATTAAGTAAATTGGACATAATTAAAATAACTAAAAAAAAATGGCGTCGGGGCATAAAAGTAGCCAATTCAGATTAATCTTAAAAATTTTATGGATACTTTTATAGCCAGTTCAGATAAACGGATAATTTAAAACTTAACAATATAAAATGTATTAATCTAAAAACTAAATACTTATATTTTATTTTGACGTGATAACGTCTTATAAATTGATGAACACCGGCTGCACGCACTAAAAAGGAAAACGTTCCGCCTGAACCCGAGCGTGCAAGCGAGAGCGCTGAACAAGCGATAGAGAGGCACGATCGGCCCAAGCAATAAGCTCCACCCACCTCGACGGAAGCCATTATTTGCTTATGTTATATATGTTAGCCATTATGTTTCTTTATGACGTTATCACGTAAAGCTATCGTTCGTAAACCGACTTTACAGACCACGAATTTTGTTTCAAACTCAAACTAGACTATTTACAAAAACTTTTGAAGTAGTGTCTGTCAGTCAGAAAGTAGAAGCAGAAGTAGAGATTTCTCATTCCAACTATCCAGAGCTCAGAGCAAAAAGAATAAATAAATGATTTAAATGATTTTAAAATGAAGCCATAATAGTAATTCATTCATTCATTCATTTATTTATTTGTCAGATCAGTACAATCCATTATTGTTAGTAATGACATAGACAACTTACAAACTAGTGTTAGTACTTAAACTTCTGTCAATTAATAACTTCAATAAACATGTCTAGGGTTCACAATAATAATACGGCACACACAATCCTAATACACATACACTACTTCTGGGCACGGTTTGAAGGCAACACTAGCGTCCTCGTCCAGTGCTTCCATATAAGACCGTCAGTCCTATCTGCTACGGTCATCAGGAGGCTGTTGGCGCTGCCTCGCACCCGCCACATCAGGGATGCGATACGCTTTCGAACAATAGCATAGAAGTCATCTATACGTGCCTCAGCGAACATCCCTGATGCGCTGCAGTGTCGCGGCAGCCCCACCAATGCCCTGTATGCGTTATTATATTGTACTCGCAAGGCGCTGTAAGCCCTGTGCGTGTAGTCGACCCATAGGCTGCAAGTATAAAAAGATTGGCAGTATGCCCTAAACAATGTCCCCTTTACATCTCTTGAACACTTTGCAAACCTACGGGTCAACATATTACTCCTGACTGACAGCGCCCTACGTTCCCTCTCCATGTCAGTGTTATCGGTCTGTGTAGCAGTGACCCAGTGCCCCAGATATTTGAAAGATGTGACCCACTCTAAAGCAGTCCCCGCGAGTGTGATAGGCGGTACAGTATAGGTCTTAGTGCCAGCCTTGAACAGCAGACATTCGCTCTTTTTTGCATTATATCTAAGACCCTGGGCCTCCGCAAAACGCTCACAAACCAACAACAGTGTCCGAAGGGCACTGATTGATGGGGCCAGCAGTACCATGTCGTCGGCGTAACTTATGTTATTAACAAGTGTTCCGTCAATTGAACAACCTGCCATAGTACTGCTGAGCTCACGAACCAGCCGATCCACATACAGACAGAAGAGTTTCGGTGAAGTCAGACCTCCCTGCCTGACCCCACACTCCAGCACGTACGGTTCGGATAGCGAGCCTGCCCACCTTACCATATTGGAAATGTAATGAAATGACCTGTCCGCTTAGTTTTTGGCGTTTCGTACATAAAGTTATATGTGTGTCAGATTTTGTTTCATTCAATCAATGCAATCTAATTTTACTATATTTTTGTATAATAGTTCTGGTTGCTGCAAATAATAAATATATAATGTGCCGAATAGGTTAGAACTAATTATCATAAACTAGTAAACATACATACCTAACTAGTAATTTTATAATAAAAGGTGCAGTCAAATTCAAGTGTTCGTAAATTTTACCTATTTGGAGTTCTGTAATATCTGACGTTTCATACTCTATGAAACATCATTGTTTATCTCGCTTCATAGGGCGCGATAGAGAGGGATAGATAGTAAAGAAAGTATTGTTTTAATTGTTGTAATTACATGTTATTGTAATCAAATAATATTTAATCAATATAAAAACTTGATTTTCATATTAATAACCAATAATATCATTATTTGCTAGCGTAATTATATTTTTATTTCACAAATGCCAAATGTCACGATGCACCGCTCTTTTAAAACGACAATGTCATACTGAATGACGTGTTGATACCTATCTACAGTTCAGTGAAACTAAGTGATGATTTGAAGCGCTCTATCCAGTGCGTAGTACATATATATCGATGCCTTGGTCCCTGTCTGGTGGCTGTCATTCGTAGATCTTTGACACTCGTTATTCGTAGACTTTTTGGTTTCCGACTACCCGAAACCAAAAAGTCTGACAACCAGTCTTACCAAAGTCATCGTGTTACCCCGTAACTGGGATGTAGAGGTCTGATACCTAGTCGCTTCATGAAAAACAATGGTATTCAGGAAGTCGACCCCAGCACAGTTGAGAAAAAGTCTAGGCAGATGATGTTTGATGGTTTATCGTGTTACCTAAAACTGCGAAACTTGTGGTGCTCTTCCACAAAAGCCATTCATGTAGAGTTGGAATTGAAAATACGTAGAGAGAACTGCAATACTATCCATTGCTGTGACCAAATGTGACTGTTCCTAAAATACCCTAGGCTAAACAATTCTCGTTTTTCCTAAAATTTAAATATTAGTTCCCTGTCGGCTTCCCTGAAGGGGAAAGGGTCGTGCTCCGCCGTCCTCAAGACCCGGTAGAGCTCGTTCCAGACTGGTCACTCTCCCACCATTTATATAAAATTAATTTCCATCAACTATATGACCTTGTCAGCCTGCTTATAAGGCTAACCAGCCGGCTAAGTATGACGTGATATGGAAAGATACCTATAAATAATTAATCCGGTTCTTAGGAAGTAATTCATTCGCAATAGGTATTTATTAAAAATATTGTATTTATTTAAATAAATATGTATCTATTTATTTACACTTCATGGACAAAGGCAGACTTAATGCCTTAGGCCTGGTTCACATTATTCCATTTATTATTCCGTGGTTTTACTGTTGATCGACTGTCGGGTGTTAATGTTCACACTAGAAGCTGCCGATCCGACCTAATGTGAATACCGTCGTTACCGCAGTTGTAAGTTGGCTTTTGTATACGATGGACGATACTAATTAACTTGTGACAAATGTGAACGGCGCTATACTTGCTAGTACGCCAATATTAATTCCGATCAACGAAGGTCGTATCGGACCGATCCGACCTTCGTTGATCGAAGGATCCGACAGAAATCGTGGCTGAACGTCCGGTAAATGTGCCGCCTCCGTAAGTTTTACCGGGTTGCCCTAATGTGAACGACGCTTTTGAAATAGATATGCCAATAATGCCAATATGCATCCGACACGTTTGTCGGTCCGATAAAAATGTCGGTCCGACCTAATGTGAACTCGCTCTTAGTGGTATGAGCTGCTGCTGCAGCTGGTATGAGCTGTTGAAAGCTCCTAGGTTCACTCAATGGTAAACCTGATGACTTTATTAGTAAAGCATGTAAGTCTTTCTTCTAGAAGACTTTATATTTGTAAACACTAGACAACTGACAAGTATATGTAAATGTATGCATGTTTATGTGTATGTATACTTACCTAACTACATGTAATGGTACAAAGGTCAAAAAATACTTAAATTGTACTCAGAAGAACGATAAATAAATTAAATTAGCAACATTTATATTCATTAGGTACTACCATATTATGCATGCCTTTTTTTCATGTGTCATTGGCAATATTTTATTTAGATTTATTATACCTAATAATATCCATTAATTTGTAATGGTCATGGTTTTGCAATTATAGTGTTTTTTTATGTGAAGTTACTTTGTAATTTATTACCATTACTTACCGTTGTTTTACTAGGTAGATTCATTTAACTGACTTCAGCAGACCACATTTATTTTATGAGATATCTATGTGTTAAATGCTGTCAAGTGATGTTGTGTGAATATGTTTTTGTGTACCTCTAGTACTTACGCTTATATCAGCATGACTTATAAAGAGATAACATAAATTATTTGTCAATAAAATTCAATTTCCTTAATTAAAAACATTTACGAGTAAAACCAATTCGCCACCACATCTGAGCGACAATCAATGTCTAAAACTTGTAAAAAAATTATAAATTAAGGGGTCTTTTTAACAGATTGAAGCAGATTAAAATGCGACCTTTGAATATAGGGAATTTGCCTTCAGGTTCAATCTAAAATAGTGTTCATGACACGATCAATCAACTGACATAATTTTTATAAAGCGTCAGAACGGGGTTTGGACTGTTTTTCATAATTCATATTATGCATGTAATATAGTCCGCAGCGTTTTCATATTTCCTTAATACTCGTCTCCACCGCGAGCTAATGTCGCAAGAACTCACCGATTTTGTATGGCAATTTATACTTATGGCGTGACTAAGTCAATCAACAGTACATAGTCATTTGCTAACTCAATTGACTAACTATATATTGATTTCGAAGCAACCAAAAACCTGATTTGGCCGTAAATTGTAAATGAATCAGATTTTCATGGTCAAAATCAATTGTAAGTATTTTTAGAGAAGTTTTGTCTTATAGTTCTCAATTATAGGTGTAATGCTCAATAATTATAGGTCCCTATGATGACAAGCATTATGAAGGTTGTCAACCCATTGACAGCCATCCAGCAAAGAGTAAAATAATTATTTATACTCACGAACTAGAAAAAAAAGAAGGACTCCCCGCCACGCATATGGAAAGTGAAGCACCCTAAGTAAGCCGGACCGTTTATACAAACATGCCTCACGCACACATTTACTTCTTAGTCACGGACTAGACAAAAAACGAAAAAGACGCATATCGAAAGGTCGTTGCGCCGGTTGGCGGCCTTTTAGTCGCCTTCCCAACTTTGCTCTTTGAAATTAGTATGATATGTCCATAATTCAGGTTCTGATTGTTTCTGTAGGCGTAGCAGATATCATCAAGTTATTTTTCGAAATAGGTATTGGAGGAATATTGTAACAGTTTTTTTTTAAATAAATGATTACCTAAAATTTACCCAAAATGCCGGTTGACGGCCACTTTTTTCAGTTCGCGGCCACCCTAGAGTTAGTTCGCGGTCGCCAATTTTACATACAATATTGACTTACGAGTATTTCATACTTTTTTGCATTTTCGTACACTTTTCACCATATAATATTGGTCCTATCATAAATTTCCACATAGGGCATATAATCGCGATTGTCATGCCTTTACTCTTAAATAGCACGTTCTCTTCAATATTCGTCGTCCCTTTCTTGTGCGATGAGAGATGTTAGAATAGTGTAAGGTAAGGTTAGGTTAGAACCTAATCTTACCCTAGACTATTCTAACATCTCTCATTTTCACAGGATTTTGTCATCTAATCTGGGGTCACGCACTACAATCTCGTCATTCAGGCATTCTAATCTCTACAACATTTTACCTTCTCCTCCCAACTCACCTTCATCTTTAATTTCTGCAAGAATTCTTCCCTCTGTCCTTTCTTCTTTCCTTTCTCTATTTTCCCTCCTTTCTTTCTTTACTCGAAACTCTTAACCTCTAATGCATTTATTCTTCTTCCATACTTCTAACATACTACACTTTCATTCATCTATACTGCAGCTATTTTTCTCTCGTTGTTAAAAAAACAACACTACATTACTATCTCTATAAATAATGAAATAAAACACAATGTTTTATAATCAATTTATATTGCAACAAATTCAGTGGGGCAGGATCATGTATATGCGACGGAGCGAGATCGGTAACATTTGCAGATGTAACATCAGAAACATGCGGCGGGTTTGGATCAGAAACGTGCGGCGGAGCGAGATTGAAAGCATTCGCAGATGAATGAGCCGAAATATTTGACAAAAGATTAGGAATGCTTGATACTTCGAGTGTTGAGTTTGTATTGTCTTCGGATCCGGTAATATATTGAGGTTCTTTGGGTTCTGACTTTCTCAGCTTTTTGATTTCCTTTAGGATAAATTTTGTGTCAATTTTCTTCTCTTTTAGGACTGGTCTCAAATGACGAATCACTTTGCGGGCAGCGATGCGTTCTTCATTCGTTATTCCCGAGTTCTCACGCGAACCACTCGCTCGACTAAATTGTTCCAATGTGTTTTGGACACATTTCGTATAGTCGACTGCGTTCGGATCATACGGGAAAAGACCACATCGCCTGAATCCATTAATGATATTGATTTCAATTTGTGGATTTTCGATTATGTCTTGTACAAATTTTCTGGCTTTGCAAGGAATTTTCCGATGTGACTCCTCCACTGGGCTTTTAATGGAGCAAACACGTTGACATCGGCAGGCTGCAGCATGTGCGTAGTGTTCGGGGGAAGAGCATATATAAAATAATACCAAGCTCTTCATATACAGAGCTCAACGTTAAAGACATATGCGGCTTATATCCATCGACTAGCAGAAGAACGGGCTTCTTGATATTATTTTCGGTCACCCTAGCGCAAGGTTTGTTGATTCCTTCTGCTGATCTTACCGATATTTCAGGGTGTCGTTTTAAAAAGTTTAGATATCATGTCTGACCAGGACGATCATCCTTAAAAGGATTTGGCTATAGCTCTTGCTTCTTTACTGGAGAACCACATTTGGCTATGATATTTATAAGCCACTCTACAACTTTTTTTTCTCCTTGTTCTCCCAGCACTGGCTCGGGGCCCTGTTTTTTAAGTTCGCTAGTCCTTCTACCACTTAATCGATCTTGAATTGTACATCTCGGAATACCAAATTTACGTGATGCTTCCCTGATTGGGATTTGGGCTTCGCGAATTTCTTTTAATGCCTTCTGTAGAATTTCAGGAATGTAAGTCACAGTTTTATTTTTCTGTTTTTTCGTAGACATCTGTTATAACAAAAAATATCTAAACACCAACCAAAACAGTCATGTGAAAGAAGTGGCTGTAGGGTGCACTATACAATGTGCCTCCCTAACATAAGTAATGTCAATGCAGATGTAAATGTCAAATTTAACTTAAATGCAGAAAATGGCAATGAGTGCCCAACGGGATGAATCTAAATAAAAATGCAAGTTGTCCGACTCAAACCACGTCTAATTGAACACTAAAAATGTACTATACATCAAATGCATAGAACAATGCAATATGTCAGCGTCAATGCACTGCCAAATGTAGGTTGCGTCCAAAGTGCAAATACGCGAGCCTACTGGCTTACTTATTGTAATAAATATATTTTAAACCCATGTACGTACACCGTACATATTGCCACAACACAGAAAGAGAATAACTAAATAAAACAATCCAAATATATGTAAAATAATAAAATAAGAATGTAAAAAATAATGTAAAAAATGCAGGACTCTAATGTAAATAATTATGATTGATCTACGACTACTATGACGAAGTATCTAAAGTCTATAAATAGAATGTCACCCTAATAATAAATTAGCACACATCACTATGTTTTTCAGTGTCAAATTTCACTTCGCTTGTGGTAGGGTTAGCACACGACACTTTATTCCCTTTTGAGTCCCGTTTGTCGATCTTGCTGTTCCTGTCTTCGATGTCATGATCTTCTTCTCGTCTACTTCTGCTTCTCTCGTCTTGCGGACCCTCCCCCCGTCTTTGGGTGGCCATCTTTCGCCAAAAGTATACCGATGTTACAAACAGTGCAATGCTAATCGCAACAACCACATAGATTGCAATGTAGTGATGGACGTCGTGAGAGGATAAGGTGTCTAGCTTAGACTGTTCTTGTATAGAGCGTAGTTGCGTGTCAATCTTCTTGAACGTCTCTTCGTGCGTTTCAATATGCCAGGATGAGTTACGAATCGAGGTATTGGATATGTTGTTGATTGGAGAGATTGTGGGCACGATCATCGCAGTTCGTTGACTAAAATGTCACTTGTGTGTTCCATATATGCGTGCAGTGTGAATGAATCACCTTGCAAGTTGCATCCTTGTTTCAGCGTTATCAGACCCGAGTGACGTAACGTCTCCGATGTCATTTGAGTGCCGCACACTAATTGTACTTCGCACGTGTCACAACAATAATAGAACCAGGTGTTTTGTTTATGTAATTTGACCCATTTGTCGGCGCATATTTTTATTTCCGTGTGGCAATAAACGCTGTGTTCTTCGTTGTCTCGAATCAGCTGTACATCGCAAATAGATTTGTGACGATCCCCGGTATTGTATATAGGGTGATTTAGTTTGCACAGTAGAGATTGGTCATGTGATTTTTGACATTCATTGATGTCATGCTGTTCTAGGGGTATAAATGAGTATTGGTTGGCGTTAAATGCTATTAATGCGGAGTTGGGAATAACATACATTACCCGATTTATGTCAATACGTTGAGGAATGCTGATAAGTCTGTTAAGTTCGTATAGGGCATCACTTAAGATCGGTACTTTTATTTCCATCAACAGGTATTGCTGTGTTCTGCGCGCATGTATTCTGAACAGCCTGTAGGTGTCTCTTATGTCATTATGAACTTCAGGTAGTGTAGAATCGCGAGGTAGTAGTCGAGCTACTCTGTCTAGTTCGCTTTCCATTTGGGTTGGTGATAGTAGATGCACGTCCATATGTCCTTGGTACAGTCAACAGCAAAAGTAGATGATCAAAATCAGAAATTCGATACTAATGAACGGAGTTCGCGTCAGAACTGTGTGGCGTCGAAGTGATTCAAAAGTATGTGTGTGACAATCACATACTTTTAATAAATAAACTAGTAATTAATTACATAAATTAGTGTAGTAAATTAGTATTGAATTTCTGATTCTGATCATCTACTTTTGCTGTTGACTGTACATATTTGTCAGGGTGTTGATGAGTGATCCTTGAATATCTTTTAAGTTTTGGGCCATTCTTTCTGCAGCTATGGCCGATGTAATGATGTAGAATGCATGTGAACTATCCAGTTTGTCTTTGAGCGTCTTGTTTTCTAGGGACTTGAGGTGATCGTTGATTAAAGTGAATTGCTTCGCCATTGTTGCTTCGTTACGCTGTACAATGTTGTTCTCGGTTTCCAGAACACTTGTCTGATTTTTAAGCAATTGAAGTAGGTGATTTTCATTATGTTGGATTGTGTCGATATCCTGTTCATATTGTTCTGCAAAATGTTGATCTAACACTCCAAATAACGAATTTGCAACATATCCTACTCCGTCGATTAATCCTCTTTTGAACTTGTGTTGAGTTATCCGCTGGGACCTCAGCAATTCGTTGTAATAATTTAGTTCACTCGTGCATTGCTCGAGTTGGTTAATCAGGACGTGAAATTGCATCATCCACTCTTCGCAACGAGCTTGCTTTATGTGAGATACGAATAATTGCAAAGTGTCCACGTTGCGCCAATAATTTGTCATATTGTAATAGAACACCAGTTTCCATTCATCTCTGATTTCTTGTAGGTCTGCAATCTTGTCAAAGTAAAGTGTTTGATTTTTTGTCAATTGAGTACGTTTCATATCTTGCTGGACAGTAGGTGTTATCGATGTCATAACTTGCATCAGCATATAACATACCAAGCTGTTCCAGCTAATCCTTTTGGCTCGGTTCCGCCTGTTTTTGGGCAATTTGTCAGTGTCAGGGTTGTTTTGTTCCTCCGCCTCCACTAGTGATACCAGTTTTGTAATAGGTCGTTTAGTTTCGCCTTTTGCTGTTTTTAATGTCACAACTCTAGTGTGGCCGTCTTTTCCAGGGTGTAGATCCGCTACGCGACCTAGTGCCCATTTTCCTGCAGGTAACCTTTCATCTTTAATGCATACAATGTCATTTTTCTTTATGCCAGTATTCTGTCGTTTCCACTTTAGTCTTGCTTGTAGTTGTTGGAGGTACTCTTGCGACCACTTCTTCCAGAAGTCCTTGCTGAGTTGTTGTACAATTTGCCATCTCGTGTTTAACCGGTAAGTCTTGTCCATGTCGGGCTCTGGAATTGTCATGAGTGATGTGCCGGTTAAGAAATGTCCTGGAGTTAGACAGTTTATCTCTTCGGCGTTCTCTGAAACGGTGCATAGTGGTCGTGAGTTCAAGCAAGCTTCTATCTGGCATAGCAGAGTGGTAAGTTCTTCGTATGTCAGACGTTGGTCTCCAATGACCCGTTTGAGGTGATATTTCATGCTCTTCACAGCGGCTTCCCACAGCCCGCCTGCGCTTGGCCAGACCGGGGCATTGAAGTGCCATTGAACTCCCATCTCTGATATTTTGCCCAAGAAGAAGTTATCGATGTTTTCTACGATGCATTTGTATTGTTGCAGTAGGATCCGATTTGCACCCACAAAGTTCGTGCCGTTGTCGCTGTACATGTCCCGTGGCGTACCTCGACGCGCGCAGAAGCGCTTGAAGGCCGATAGGAATGCTATGCTGGATAGTTCTGATACCAGTTCTAAGTGAATGGCTTTTGTTGCTAGACAAACGAATACTGCAACGTACGCCAGCAATGTTTTGACGCCTCGGCCTTTACTTGCCTTGATTTCAATGTGTCCAGTAAAATCGACACCTGTATGTGTAAACGGGCGAGATACTGTCACTCTCGGCTTTGGTAGATCAGCCATGATCTGGTTTGTTTGTTTAGCATTAAATCGGCGACATGTTACGCATTTGTGTAAGACCTTTTTGACGGCGCGATGTCCTCCTACAATCCAGACTCTTTGTCGTAGATGTGTCAGGGTTAGCTTAGGCCCTCCGTGTAATGTTCGACTGTGAGCTTGCCAAATGAATAACTCTGTCAGTTTATTGTCATGTGGTAGTAGAATTGGATGTTTGGTGTCTTCGGGTAAGTTTGAGTTACGTAATCTTCCACCTACTCGCAGAGAGTCATGTTTGTCAAGGAATGGATTTAGACTCAAAATGTTACTTTTTGTGCTCAAACCTCTGTTTTCCTTTAATCTCATAATCTCGTCATTGAAGGCGTGCAATTGAATATGTTTCAATATTAGGTTTTCAGCGCTTTGTAGTTCTTTAGATGTCAAATACGTAGTAGTACGATGAGTGTTGGTTTTCAAACAGCTGTTTATGAAACGTTTCATCCAGGCAATGACCCTTGTAATACGAGTCAAATCGCTGTGTCTGTCTAATAACTCAATTACTATTGAAGACGGTTCACATTTCACAACATACGTTTGCATTTGTTTTTGTTTTGATTCGCATGTTGTCGGTGTAATTGTGATTTTATTAGAAGTGTCTTCACTGTAATTTTTCATCCAGTAGGGACCTTGCCACCACATGGAATGTTGCAATAGTTGGGAACAACTGATTCCGCGTGATGCACAGTCTGCAGCGTTTTCCTCAGACTTAACATAACTCCAGTGACGTTTTGGAATTACGTCATGCACTTGCTGTACTCTGTTGCTGACGAACGACTTCCATTTTGTGACGTCCCCATGCAGCCAGCCTAATACAATCATGGACTCCGTCCAGGCGTATGTATTTTTGTGCACATTGTCCCATTTAAAGGCTGTCAGGACCTTTTTCATGTAAACTGACACCTCTATTTTCAAATAGTCAGATAACGGCCGTCTATTTTTCATATGATTTTCTGACGGCCGCGAACCAGATTTGTTTTGTTAGCATGTGTTAGTTTGCGGCCACATTATAGCTATAAATCCGTATAAAATTATATTTTAGCGGCCGTAAACTAACCATATCATTAAAACCAACCCCAACAATAAAAATATGTTGCACAAAGCGAAGCTTTATTTACATTAATAATAGGAAAGAAAGCAAACTATATCATTCAGTGAGCTAGTGCCGCGGCCACCCGGCCGTATACCAACTTTATTAAAAACGTATTGTGTTGGTTGGCGGCCACCAAATAAAACTGATATTAAAGTAATTTACTTCCAAAATAAATGCAAAATTACATGAAACAAATAATTATGATCACTCAAAAACAATCACACGAGTAATAAGTAATCGTAAACTTGAAATACTTACTTTTGAAGCGGGACCTGTTCGCTATTTTTTGCGCAGCGTTGCGTACGTGTCTGCGCTGACGGCGCGGCCGGCATTACATTCTGCAACTATCCTACTTTTTGAAGTGCCACAACGCGTTGGTAAGAGTAAGATAGAATTCTTATTATTGCAATATTTATACGGATGATCCTATAAAAGGCCGCGAAACAACGCAGGGCCGCGATCCAGCGTAATCACCTTCATGATTTTAATTATTACTACGATTACTAACACTACACACGATAATGCATATAGCCAATAGCACTCAGGGATAAGCATCCTATTGGTGAAATATTTTTTTCTATCGGATGAGTAGTTTCGGAGTCCACCTACCGATTTATGTGTGCGCGTCGGTCCGGCGTAGGTAGGTACTTTAGGTGCTTCATTTTTGATGTGCGTGGCGCGGAGTCTTTCTTTTTTTTCTAGTCCGTGTTTATACTATAAACATAACTAGAGAAGCTCGTGGCTAAGTAAAAAGCTGTACTGATCGATCAGTCAAAGCTACGCTTGCCGCGTCGGTCTGCGGATGGGTGACCATCCATTTCATACCGAGTTCCCACCTTGCCTCGAAAAGCACTTTAAAGCCGTTGGTCCCGGCTGTCATTTGTAGATCTTTGGCTATTAAGGTTGGTCAAAAGTCAGAAAGTCTGACAACCAGTCTTATCAAGGTATATCGTGTTTCCCAGTAACTGGGTTGTGGAGGTCCAATAGGCAGTCGTTCCATATAAAACATTGGTATTCAGCTGCATCCGGTTAGACTGGAAGCCGACCCCAACATAAAGAAAGAAAGACTAATGCGTTTATTGGCATTATATACTTAAAATAAACCACATAGACACACACCACACATAATATATCATCACATATATTATTAACCTATATTATTGACATAGATAAAATATTTTTTTATCTATATTCTGTGGAAAATGCCGTTGGTTACACATTTAACGATCTTCTGCAATTAGGTACTTTTATATTTGTAATATGTAATGTGTAACTGTTTATTTTCCCCAATAAATAAAATAAAAAGCTTTTTACAAAAAAGACAACCGCCTTCAAAAACTGAAAAATAACTTTAGCACAGAACACACATTGACTTTAGTTTCGAAATTCAGTGGCTTTGTTCTGTTTGTTGTTTTGTATTGCATTTTTAGTACCTCCTTCTCATCCAAATCTATTAAGAAGAGATTGAAAGTTTACTACTACAAAGATTGATGAAACTAAAACGTCGTCTATGTAAAATTTTTGGGTATTTGTTGATTTTTCAAAAAGTACTGAATCAATTTCGATAAAAATTATATGGGTCCACCCCTGAAGCATACCCTATCCATAAAAAAAAGAATTTTCAAAATAGGTTTACTTTTGCCGGAGAAATCGCGTAACAAATCGCGCACATACTTAATGCAAATTTAAGACTTATACGGTTTTCTCATGGATGCCATTGTCAGAACTAGATCAAATTAAAATTGGACCACACGGGAAGCACTAGCTTTCAAATAAAAAAAGAATCATCAAAATCGGTTCACCCAGTCACAAGAAATCAAGTAACAAACATAAAAAAGTCAGAAGTGAGTCATGAAGTCGGTTGAAAATAGTTGGGAAATGGCTAGGCAGATGGTGACTATAAACATAACTATAATAATAATAATAATATATAAATGTATTTATTCATAAACAGTTTACAGACTTTTAACTAATTAACTAATTTACTTAGATTTAAGTGAGCAATGCGATTGAAATTTACTGTTATTAATCAATTGGTTTAAAACAGGTGCTTATTTATATTCTGACAAAATCTGTACACAATATTGTTGAGCCCTGCCTCTCAAACTAGGATTCCCTGTATCTTGAGAGACAGTGTTCAGCTATCAAGCTATATTCATAAAACAATATTCATGATAAGTTATGGACTGTGTCGATCTACCAGTTGATTGCAGCATAACTTGCAGTGAATTACCACAGAATTACCTACGGAAATAGCTCTCTGACTCTACAAATAGGTAAACTGCTTTTAAAACTAGTTAACCTTTGTGGTTTTGTCTGATCCGCTTGACCTTAGACTTCGCACTCAGAATATTATTAAGGCACTACAAATTCTTATATTTTTTTAAATATATTAATCAGGCATATTAAATGATTAATCATTCGTATATTATTTACATTCGAGCATCTATACTAATGAATAAAGGGTAATTTGTAAGTTTGTACGTAGCACTATAACTCTTGGTAAAACTGGTTGTCAGATTTTCTAGCTTCTGACTACCTATAAAGACTGTCAAAGATCTTCGAATGACAGCCTACGTTTGACTGTCAAAATGGCGCAAACTTAAAGTATGATATTGTGGCAGTTGTTGATGGATTGAAGCACGGATATCTATGGATTGAAGTATGCCAAGATAGTTATTTTTTGCCCGGTCACGATTCAAACTCAAACTCAAAATCATTTATTTCAAATAAACCATTTACAGGTACTTTTGAATCGTCAGAGTCAGTCAGTCAGAAAGTTGAAGCTAGTTGCTCGTTCCAAACAGTAGGTTTCTATGGAGAAGAACGAGCAAGAAACTCCATGAACAACACTCTTTTCAAATCAATAATATGTTACAAATTTCGGTTACATCATTCATATTGAATCTAGGGTACAATGTGAGAACAATGTAACAAGTCGTGTACGTTAAAAGAGGTTTAGATAAAAATATAATCATAATAAACAATTCAAAATAAATTTAGAATAACTGAGGCAGCTAAGAGATGACCAGTCCCAACTAACGGCGCCCGTTCACGAGCATGACGCACGGATCGGCATCATTTGGCTCAACCATTTTGAAGGGAACCGTCAGCGAGACATTCCAGTGAGCATGACATACTCCCAACCGCCAGGGCACATTCAAGTCAATGAAAGACATACCTCGTAAATGGCAGCTTTATATAACATAGTGCTCACATGTATGTGCTATGTAAAATTATATAATACTAACACATTGAGTAAATATTGAGTTAATAAGGATTGTAGCGCTCTCTTATTTAACACATTTTAACGTGCACTGTGTAGGTATTAAAATACACAGAGACGGTTCTCCTTACCCCTACCATCCATAAAAGAGCTTTACTACTATTTTCAAAGTTTTTTCCACGTTTTGGAATAATAGAATAATTAGTTACATCTATTTTTATTTTACATACATTCTCATAAAAGATAAAGGTCACCTTCGATTTTACTGCGAACACGCTCATCACGATTTCACTAACAAAACACGTGCCTTCTCATTTCAAATACGTAGTAAACCTTTCCGACAAGGAAATTGAGTACCCTGGCATAACAGTTTCGTAGATAGTTTTGCGAAGTACCCCAACACCCTAAAATGTTACAATCCTGTTTACAATCCGCATGCAATCACAGAGAATTGTTATTCCTCCTGCGGTCGGCGTTTCCTCTATTTCGAACAAAAAAGTAAATACCTATAGAATACCTTTTTGGTTTAGTGTACAATCGAGGTAAGTGACAAGTTTGTAGGTAGTGTCACTAGAGACTTTTACATGATAATACTTCGACCACATTGTCGCGATACAGCGAAGATTTTCGTTGTTGCGGCACATCTAGACAAGCTATTCGCCACATCGCTAATTATTTAGGCAAACTACTTCGTATCTTTTAAACATACACTACCCTACACGTAACTTTTGGTAAATTGCTGCACATCAAAGGGTTTCATCGCAACAAAGTTCGTGCGGTTGGGTGCTTCGCGCGCTCTCGGTTTAATCGTTGCATCCAGTTCGCCTAAATTATCGCGAAGTTTTTTAACTGCTAAATTGATTTAACACATGCAATGTGGCCAAAACAGTTTCTCGTAAATCGAACAGGATTACACGATTTATTGCGGCATCGCGACACATGTAACCGTAGAATGTTACATGATACACGGTATGTCGTACTTGTAATGTAACGTGAGAAATCAGGGTCATGACATGGCCATTTATTATTAAGTGCGGCTTACTTTATCAGCATGTATTTGCTCTGCTAGTACGTACAAATGACGAGACTTGAAATGATAATACCAATATTTTAACTTATAATATTTAATTCCTTCCCAAAAATATTTGATGACTTGAATCATAAGTACAAAAATATATCCTATTATAAAACTAATTCACAATGTCATGCGGTATTTAAATTTCAACATTAATTAATTAATTTCTTGGCAAATATTTAACATTAACTCCGTTCTTGGATCTCAATACGAGGTCTGCACTTAGTTCAGGTTCTTGCGCTGCTGGCAATATGAAGAAGTTCTTGACAATCTCAGAGATAGTAATTTTGAGTTCCATCATTGCAAACTTTTGACCTGGGAAAGGAAAGCAAAAACGTTGCTTTAATACTCAATACCTTAAGAGAAAATTATAATCATCTACACTCCAATTGATAACTCGCAACCACGATGCCATCATTTCGAAGAACATAATCCATTGCCTGTTTGTTAATAAGGGTGGTACGATGAAAACCTCCTAACTTATCCATCCAGGTATATTTCCTAGCTTTACCCGAGGCTTCCCTCACGTAGACATACCCAAGTGTTGAATACTATGTCATCATAATTCTCCAAGTGAACATATTTGGTCTAATGGTTACAAGCGTGACTGCTGAAATTGGGGGTTGTGGATTTTTCCATAAGGAATTTGTTCATAGAGTTTCGCAGTCTGGATTTGTGCCCGGTTGGCAATAAGCTGACCCGAGGATGGGCAGCAGCGTTCTTCTGAGTACCATAACACCTACTGCGATCGCCAACATGCATCGGCTAAAGCCCCCGTGGGGGAGACCTATGGCCAGCAGTAGGCGTCTACAGGTTTACAAGGTGGTGGTGATGGTGGCAATTAGCTAGTAATATTGAATACATTCGTAACAACTACAATTTAATTTGTAAACAAAAGACTTTAAAACATTTTCGACGCGCTCCAATTTGACCCGTTAGGAAGAGTCAAATTGAATGGAATCGCCTAACCATAAAATAATGCATGAACGCACTATAACGGTTCAAGTTTTAATAGGTTACAATTGTTGTATTGTTTATACTCTTTAACTATTGTTAAGCCAAACATGACAGATAGTGAATGACTTATCTGAAATAATGACCGAATGTCAAGATCATACGACAGCCGCTTCTACTAAAATAACAGACTGTACAGAACAAAAACGCAGTTCCCAGAGCAGTCGTTCGACGCGGGGAGAGGTGAGGGTTTCAGAGGGAGGCAGGGCTACTGTACGGTAGTAATAATATAATAATAATATTTAATAAAAAAATAAATAAATAAAATAATATCTAATACTTATACTGTGCTATTACTGTGCTATTACTGTGCCACTGCAGGGCAAAGGCGTCTTCTCATACAGAGAAGGACATTGATCACCACGCTTGCTCAAGGTGGATTGGCGATTTCCGACTTATATCCATACTAATATTATAAATGCGAAAGTAACTCTGTCTGTTACGCTTTCACCGATTTTGATAAAATTTGGCATGAAGATAGCTCGAACCCCGGGGAAGGACATAGGTTAATTTTTATCCGGGACTTCGACTGCATTCGCTATAACCGACATTCACGCGGACGAAGTCGCGGGCAAAATATAGTTAACTATAAGCCCAGGATTCCTCACAATGTTTTCACCATCGTTGGTTATGTCCAAGATAAACTTGGAAAGTACATATGAATATGAACTTTCTACGTTATACAAAAGTTACATTGGAACTTTTATATTGTACGCAGGCTTACCAATGCAGTTCCTAGGCCCAGCGCTGAATGCGAGCCAACTGAAGGGATTCTTCAGCGGTGCCTCGAACCTTTCCGGACGAAACTCCAAAGGATCGTCATACAAATCTGGCTGGCGTTGGATATGGAAAATGTTTATCACCACTGATGTGCCTTTTACTAATTTTAGTCCTCCCACCTCTGTAATAAACAAACAAAATATTTAGTTCAGCCACATTAGGCGACTCCTAAATGTAATGCCGATAATCATGTTCAGATGTCACCTAGTGTTATTAAACAGGCATCAGGTATGGACGTATGGTGCCTTCAGAGGGTACAAAGTCGTTGCTACCCATTTAGTTTTGGTTTTGAATTATTCTACACAGTTGTAGTAATAATACCAAGAATGTTAAACTTTTCTCAGGATTGAAATTAAATCACCTAGATTTTTATCTTGGGTAAATATTTGTTTATTATTAACACAAATGCCATTTTTTTTTTTTTTGTAAACATAAATACTGCATAATCTATTAGCCAATACAAATACATTATAAGGATTATAAAGGTTATATTAAAAAAAGCGAATGACTAATAAATATTTATTACGGTTTTCCCAAAAGCAGGTATAACAACAAACAAACCAAACCTACTTTTTGGCAAGGCCATTGCCCTGACTAAATTAACAATAAAATAATAGCTAAGAATGATATATTTTAGTTATAACGGTCTCAAAGATATATGTGTATGGTACCGTACACTTGTAATAAGCTACACGCCTGAATATAAACTTAATTTATGAGCTTCTTCTTATGTACCTACCATTACCAAAGAATTCGATTTGATTAATGTTATTGAAAAATCTGAGGCGCAACCTTACTAAGTTTTAAGAACGTTCGCATTTAAATCTCGGTCTCAAAAAGCGCCTCTATTTCCGTACATTTTTGACAAGATTTTGTAATTGGGTAGATGACACCAATGATCAATTCACATTTCGCACAATTTCCATGAAACGTCAAAACACGATTCCCCCATAGATTGTATATGGAAATTTATTCTTATGACGTCACAAGTCGGTAATCATTTGTGAACTCAATTGAAAAACTATTTATTAATTTCAAAACTAAAAATCTAATTTTACTGGAAATTTAAAATTAATCGGATTTTCAGGTCTAAAATCAAGTGATTTTTTAGAGAAGTTCTGTCTTGGAATGAATGGTACTGAAATCTAGTAGTTTCAGAACCATTTAATCAGTAAGTATTTATGTTGTACCTTTTGTGAAAACAACAACATAGGTACCTATTGTAGCTAGTGCGATAGTATCCGAGTTCGAGGTTACTTAGGTAATACAAAGTATATTATTCTATAATCTATTGTGAAGCCAACAATAATGAGACCAGGTTTAAGGTCGTCAATTAACTATGATTATGTTATGTAATTTAAAGAAACAATGATGTGAGAAAACGTTGGACTATAATTAGTTTCCTACCAATGAGTGTTTACATGCTGTTTCGAGAATATTCTTCTGTGGCTAAAGCGTTGATATGTATGTAAATGCTTAGATAGTGTTTCAAACCTAGTTCCGGGTTCCTAATTCAAGTTTGTTTAAAAACATATCTAAAATTGTTACGGTTACTTCGTAAAATGGTAGATTTTTTTATGTTTGTTGGTTCGTTAGCAAAAGTAAACCCGAGTTTAATAAATGAAGTTATTTTATCTACATGAGTGTGTAGTTACTTACCACAGTCCTTCATTATTCTTCTTTCAATGAGTGGTACCGGAGGGAACAGTCGCATGGACTCCTTGATGACCAGCTCCAAATACTTCATTTGATTGAGCTCACTAAACAAATAAACGTAGGTAGTTTAATTCATTTGTCTTTGACGCCGATTCCCTTGTTTACTAACTAAACTAAAATTAGACAATTGGCATCTCTTTCTACCAGGCAGCTGAAGAAAAGGACGGCGACAGATATGAACTAAGTTTAAGATGTCAAATTTGTTTTTTCTTGAACTTCGCCGTGTTTTTAACCGACTTCAAAAAGGAGGTTCTCAGTTCGACCCGTATGTTTGTATGTATGTATGTTTTCGATTATCTCCCGTTTGGCTGAACCGATTTTAATGCGGTTTTCAGAAAAGTGTTGTTACATTCAAGAAAAGGTTTTAGTATCAACAAACAAATTTATTCGGCGCTTTTTGAAAAAAACAACAAAAATACGTTTTCTTTTCTTTCTTTGGAAGACTTTCAATCTCATTTTTAACTGTGTTGCCGTTCCTTAATGGATTTGGGTGATAAGGAGGCACCAAAAAGTGGAATATAAAAACTTTTTTGAAAAAGAGAACCGCCCCCAAAAAAAAACTAAAAAAGTTTTAAAAAAAAAAAAGAAAACCGCCTTCAAAAACTAAGAAGTGATAAATAACTTTAGCACAGAACACACATTACTTTACTTTCGGAAGTCGGTGGCGGTGGCTTTGTGTTTGTTGTTTTGTATTAAAGTAATGTGTGTTCTGTGCTAAAGTTATTTCACTTTTTATTTTTTGCTTTTTAGTGTTGCCTTAACATCCAAATCCATTAAGAAACGGCAACACACTTAAAAGAGATTGTAAGTCCTCCAGTGATTGAAGAAACTAAAACGTCGTCTAAGTAATTTTTTTGGGAATTTGTTGATTTTCGCAAAAAGAGCTGTACCAATTTTGATAAAATTTATATGGGACCTTTTCGGAATAAACCCCTTTCGAACAAAAAATTTTGCAAATCCGTCTATATATGACAGAGTTATGCCCGAACATACATAAAAAAATAAAATTAAAAAAATATATATATATAAACATTCGAATTGATAACCTCCTCCTTTTTGAAGTCGGTTAAAAAGTGAAAAATAACTTTAGCACAGAACACACATGACTTTAGTTTTGGAAGTCGGTGGTAATACAAAACAACCAACAGAACAAAGCCACCGACTCTTTTTTCAAAAAAGTGTTTTTAATCAATACGTTTGAAATGACAAATATAATTGTATTAACATTTTAGTTCAACTTAAAACGGCAGCTCTTTTTAATATCTGTCTCTTTCTTGTTTTATTGCAGAGATAGAAAAGAGAGTATATTACTATTACAAGGGTCACAGTACTTAAACTGGCTTTAGATATTATATTATTCATAATAACTTTTTAGAATCATAAAATTCATGATGTACTGTCACTAATTAAAAAGTTTTTTTTTTTTTTTTTTTTATATGATAGGCATACGTTTGACCACTATCTCACCTGATGGGGAAGGAAGTATAACTAAGTAATAAAAATAAATTCAAATTCAAAGGTTCGAGGTAATTCAGGTCTTGCCTGCTTCGTTCCATTTCAGTAATAGCCGACGACCTATTCTCTGACCTACCAAATGTACGGTCACCAAAAGAGATTGGTAAGTATCCATGTCGCCAGGAATAGTTGAAGTTTATTGGGTGTTTATGAATAAAATTAAATACAATTAATAAAGAATAAACAGTTCAATGATTTAAATAAATATCGTTTGAAAGCCTTCATTGGTTTCTATGTAAACTTCAACTACTCCCGACGACATGGATACTTATCTCTTTTAGTGACTGTACATACCCAATATACCTACCAAATATAAACAAATATCATAAAAATCGGTAAAGCCGTGTCACACACGTTGCAAACTCTTTCAATATTAGGAAATTAAATACTGGCCGGTAAAGCTGGTAAAGCTATGTAGCTAATTGCTATGAAAAAAAAAATGTAACTGTCTTTTGTTTAAAAAAAATACAATAGTTTCTTTGCAATGCTATTGAGTACGTTAGCAAAAATGGAGAAAATTGAACTGCGTGCCGTTATCAAATACTTGTGTTTGAAATTTTTTTCTACTAATCAAGTCAATTTAGATTTGCGGGACACTTAGGGGTCTAATGCTCCTCCGTATTCGACAGTTGCACGTTGGTGCGCAGAATTTAGACGTGAAAGAACAGACGACTATAGCAACTGACAGAGGTTCGTGTATTTATGTTCAACCCCCAGGGGTTGAACATGGACAGCATTTAAGGGTTCAACATGGACGAGGGTAAAAATTATGGGGGTTGAACATGGACTAAATCGAATAATATTACATTTCTTGTATTCTCATGTGCTCTTTGACTTTTTGAGAATAAAGTAGGTAATGAAACCTTTATTCTACATCAATAATAAAAAAAATCCTTCCGGTTAAGCAATTTTTTTTTAAGAAACTGTAAAGGTATAGCAATTACTAATGTATTTATCTACTAAAGTAAAGTTTAATTATTCTATCTCGAAATAGGACCGTTTTCATAGAAGATTATTAGTTTATCCGAGTTGAAAACACCAGTTCGGGGCTGAAGAGTAAGTTCGTACTTTATAGGTGTGCAGTGCGCTCAGTATTGTCGCCTGCATCCCAACTTTACCGAACAAGTTTAAAGTGTCTAAGAGAGCTTTGCCAAATTGCAACCATAATGGTTCTAAATCTCTAGGTGGCTATTATGACTGAAAACTTAATCTGTTATAGTTTTGAGTGTATGTTAATCTAGTATTGTTTTGATCATGGTTCAGCTAGCTAGCCGCGGTCGGTCTGTAGATGGATGACCATCCATTTTGATACCGAAATCCCATTTTGATAAGAGTATAAATAAAACTAAGTAGTTACATTAAAGAACGTTGGAGTTAAGCCGTAAATTAAGTTTAAACCCAGCTAATATTTCTATGTTTTTGTTCATCATCATCATGTCAACGTTTAGACGCCCACTGCTGGGCATAGGTCTCCCCCAAGGGATAGGGTTAATGTGATTAGCAGAACAAGCCGTTATGAGCGTGTTGTGTGGTCAGCAGTAATGTGGTGTGATGTGTGAGCAGTGGTGTGTGTGTGTGTGTGTGTGTGTGTAGTAGCGTGATCGCAGTAGGTAGGAGTAACTTTACTCAGAAAGACGCTGCTCCCCATCTTCTGGTCAATATCACATATAATATAGTGGTAGAAATGTTGTTGTTATTGTAAATAAACTTTATATGGTAAATTTCGCGCCTTTTTCTTTTTGTTTCTATTACCTACATCAGTAAAGCTTCGTTAACGTTTCTAAAACAGAAAGTTAATCTTGATACAAGATTATTTTTACGGTCAAAAATTATCTATGATTATCCATTTGCATAGAAGATATCTATCTATAAATTCTAGACTTTATATCTATGGTAAATTATCAAGCAAAAAAGCATCATCACACTCAAGCTCAACTATTTTGCGCATGCTCGGATAAGAGGTAATGTATTTTAAATCAATCCTTGACCCTGAGCGATCGTTAATAATATCAAACTTGTTTAGCCACTATTTAAGAAGTAATAAGAAACAAAACTTATAATTAAGGTAGTTTTTTTTTTTATAGGTAAAATATACATAGATACTACCTATGTATTTCTTAATCGGCGACGTGACCTTACCATACTGCTTCTGCTATGGAGGGTAGAGGCACCTAAGACACTCCATACAAACCTAACGATTTAATTACCTACACTACTACCAAAATAACAGACTGTACAAACACGTGCGTGTCTACGCGCCGCTCGAACCAAACGCAGTTCCCAGAGCAGTCGTTCGACGCGGGGAGAGGTGAGGAACGGTTTCAACGGGAGGCGGAGCGTATCGCTACTGTACGGTAGTACTAATATTTACACTGTGTTAGAGATATAGAGCACTATGGGGTATAGGGTATAGGATAGTTCAAAAGTCCAGCTCTAAGCAGCAAGTAACAGTGTCAAAACCCGCCAAAATGGCGCTAGCGTAGGCACAGGGTATGGTATGAATGTAGCAGTTATTGACGGCTTGAAGTACCTATGCCGAATTTATACCCCGTCGCGATCCACCCTTATGTAGCACATTTTAACGGCCAATTTTTCATACACAGAGATAGTGCACCTACATACTGTTATTATGTAACTTTAGCTAGCTACAGCAAATAATTATACCGTAGAATAATTCATTTGTAAACATGAAACAAATATTAAGAAAAGAAAAACATGAGCGTATCTGACATACCTATCTATACTAATATTATAAATGCACTAGTGAGTTTGTTTGTTTCTTACGCTTTCACGACTAAACTACTGAACCGATTTTAATAATGAATGTTGGTACAGACTACGATTGAACCTCAAGAAATGATACAAGCTACTTATGAATCCGCGACTTCGTCTGCATCCGCGATAGCCGACATTGACGCGGGCAAAAGCGAGTTATTAATAGCATACCTTAACCGTCATTTCATTGCCAATACAACCACTATTGTATTACATTACAAAGTACGTAATTGAATATCTTAACACAGATAATCTATACTAATATTATAAAGCTGAAGAGTTTGTTTGTTTGTTTGTTTGGTTGAACGCGCTAATCTCAAGATCTACTGGATCGAATTGAAAAAATCTTTTTGTGTTGGATAGTCCATTTACCGAGAAAGGCTATAGGCCCATGCGAAGCCGGGCTGGGTCGCTAGTAAATAATAAGAATTATTATTGAACCACCTATTCTTAGGTAGTAAAATAACCTAAGGCTGTGTTTCCACCAGAGATGTGCGGGAATGCGTAGCGAAGGATGAGTGTGATGACCAATGATACTACTTCATCTTGTTAACTTATACTAAGCTAGTGCAGTAATTGGCTTAGTTTCATACACATTGCTCGCTACAAATCCTCGCACGTCTTTGGTGGAAACGCAGCCTAAAGCTCAAAGCTCGCGCGAACGACATAGGTCACAGATATAGATAGACCTAGATAACGCAAGAGCAACTACTTCGCGTGCCTATTTTCGTGCCTAACTTACGATAAAAAATCGTACTTAAGTAAAAAAATAAAGTAAACGTTTTCTTCCATCGGTAAGTCATTTTGTGATTAATATTATGCGTAATTAATTTAAAAAACAATTATCTTGAATCTAATACCCTCAGTAATACCTGGTAATAAGGAAATAAGGAATAATAAGGAAAAACAAAACATTCGTATTTCATTGTGACGTCCAAAAAATGGCACACTTGGTTTTTATACAGATCGTGATACTTGCGTTATTTTTTTTATTTTTTTTTACTATTAAATAGGCTTGCGTTTGACCGCAATTCACCTGATCGTAAGTGATAATGCGGCCTAAGTTGGAACACGCTTGCCTAAGATGAACCGGTTCACTCGTGCCTTAAAGATACCCAGATTATACTTATCAGGGAACAGAGAGGCGGGCAGGGAATTCCACAGTCTGGCAGTTCACACAATAAATGTGGAGTCAAAGCGCTTGGTTCGAGACCGTGGAACTTCAACCATATAGCGGTGACGCTTCGCCGTATCTCTGCTCGTCCGATGATGGAACGGGGATGGGGGAATTAAATTGTGCAATTCCAAAGCACACTCTCCGAAATGTACCCGATAAAAGACCGAAAGGCTAGCAACGGTGCGGCGATGTTCAAGGCTCTGGAGCTTAGCCCTAACCAGGGAGTCGTTGTTTATGAGCCTCTTGGCACGTCTATCGATGACTTCCAATGCCTCCAGTTGGTATTTTGCCGATCCATCCCAAAGGTGCGAACAGTACTCCATGCACGATCGAACTTGTGCTTGGTATAAGTTGAGCAGCTGTTCCGACGTAAAGTACTTTCGCACCTTTGCGAGGACTCCCAGCTTTTTGGCTGCTAGTTTGGCCTTGGATTCAATAAATGACCCAAAGTTAAGATTTGACGTCAAAGTAACGCCAAGAAGCTCAAGCTGGTCAGTGATTGGAACGGATACATGTCGGAAAGTAGGGGCCAGATGGAAAGGCCTCTTCTTGGCAGAGAAAAGACACGCCTGGGTCTTAGCTGCATTGAACCTGACCAGATTGGCATCGCCCCAATCGGAGACTGCCTTGAGGGACAAGTTCAAGCGCTCGACCATGGACTCTCTAGAAGACCGGATTTCAACCGCACTGGCTCGTGCGCTGGATGTATAACTCTCTACAACCGTGCTGTCATCTGCGTACCCAAAGGTACCGGGTTTCAGCAGATCGTTGATATGCAGCAAAAAAAGGGTTGCAGAGCGTACGGGTTGCGGCGTGAGCCCTGAGGAACCCCGGCATTTATTGCCATTTGATCTGACGAGCAGCCATCAATGACTACGCGAATTGATCGATCACTCAGGAAATCCGATATCCATGCACAGAAACCAGCGGGCAAGCCATATGCTGGAAGCTTGCTAATAAGGCCATCATGCCATACCCTATCAAAGGCCTTCGAGATGTCCAGGGAGACGGCAAGTGCTTCCCCATATTTCTCGATGGCCTCACTAAAGATATGAGAGGCGTACGCGAGAAGATCCCCAGTGGATCGATTTCGGCGAAAGCCATATTGACGATCACTGAGGAGGTCGTTAGCTTCAAGGTACGCCAGGAGCCTGTTATTGAGGACACGTTCCATTGTCTTGCAGATAATGGACGTGACCGAGATGGGCCTATAGTTGGTAGGATCGGCATGACTACCTTTTTTGGGCACGGGCTGCACGTTGGCAAGCTTCCATGACTTCGGCACTAATCCAGTCTCGAGAGAGAGCCGAAAGAGGCGTGTCAGTACAGGAGACAATTCAGGTGCACAGGTCCTCAGAACTATAGCCGGAATACCGTCTGGTCCATTGGCCTTGTTCACATCAAGATTGCGTAACGCTTGACGAACCTCCTTTTGGCGAATGCGAGTATCAGACATTAAAGTCGTGTTGCCAGGTAAAGTCGGGGGAGTCGCGTCTCCTGCATCAAGATGTGAAGATTCTGCAAATAGAGAAGCAAATAGGTTTGCTTTCTCTTCCGCAGAGTGAGCCAGAGAACCATCAGGTTTCAGCAGTGGAGGCAGTGAGGGGCGACAGAAGTTTGACTCGACCGATTTAGCTAGGGACCAAAAAGCTTTACTACCCGCAGGGTACGAAGCAAGTTTGTTCCCTATTCGACTATTGTGGTCATGACGAGCCCTCTGTAGAACCTTCTTGCAGGACTTGGCAGCTCTATTAAAGGCTGTCTTCTTCTGGCGTAAATCCCTTGCTTTACGGTGACGAGCGTCAACCCAAGCTAGGTAAGCCTCATGCTTCTGCGCTTCTGCGCGTCTGCATTGAGAACTAAACCAGGGGCGAGCTTTGCCGGACAGAGGTACGTCGTTATATGATATAAAAAACTCCATAGCTTGACGCAACACTTCCGTCACGGCATCCGCGCAGGTAGAGGGATCACCAGAAGAAAAACAGACCGGCAGCCAAGGGTACGACGCGAAAAAACAGCGCATCTCATCCCAGTCTGCTGACTTGTACCGCCACATCCGCCGGTAGCCACTTGGGCTAGGAATGAACGGAGAGTAGACGGAAACAGATTTCACCAGACAGTGGTCGGAGCTGCCCAGAGGTGCAGAAACCGACACTGAGTAAAGGTCTGGATCAGTAGTGAGCAGAAGGTCCAAGTAATAGGCTGTGTGCGACTCAACATCAGGAACCCTAGTAGCCCCTTGGACCAGTTGGGTGAGATTTAACGCTAAAGCAAGCTTTTGCGTCTCTCTCTCAGCATGGTCAGTGTCCCGGTTTGGGAATAACCACTCCTTGTGGTGGGCATTGAAATCCCCCAGTAACACTAATTGGACAGTAGGGTACTTCTGCTGAGCCGCATCAGCCGCCTCACTAAGGTATTCCGTGAGTCTGGTTGTCTCCTGGTCTCCGCTGTGCGAACGGTAGACACAGGCATAAAGGATTTTCTCCATACCAGTGTCCACCAGAACCCAAAGAACAGAAAACCTACGATCTTCCAGGTTACGGAGGCGACGAAAACAGATGTTGTCACGGGCGTACAGGCATACTCCGGCTCGGGCCTTAAAATTGTGCTCCAGAGAGTACCCTGGGTACGAAAGGTACGCCGTATCTAACGGACATCTGATTTGCGTCTCCGTCAGAAACAAGAGTGCTGGCTTTTCGGTCTCAAGATGAAAGTGGACCGGCACGATATTTGAGTGCAAACCTCGAATATTGGTGAGGTGCACTTTCAATGATAGGGAGTGCAGCCGCTGTACAACCTTATATCTCTTATTTCTTGGCATAATTTGGAGTGAATTTCGGTGAGAAAGGTGGAAGTAGAGTGAGGCTTCTCGCTGCTGCCCAGCAGACACACATAGCGCAACGACTTCAGTGGGTCAACGACTCAGCCTGGAGACTGCGGGGACGCCCGAGCCTCCCCCGGGGATTTCCATCGGGCCCTATCGTCCGGTCGCCAACCGGCACGATGGTACATCCCGGGATTTTTCGCGAGTTGGCGGGGCAGCCTCCCGAGAATGGCTAGCTCCGATCGGGCCCCCTACTAACTGCGGTCGGCCAGCGGTACACCGTGCCTCGGATCCCGCTACCCTCCACGACTAGGCACCCGAAGTAGCTACAGAGATGTGCGTCAAATACGGTTCAACAGCGAGAGAAACAACTACTCTGACCCACCCTACTCAGACGGCGTCACTGGACATCACACCGAAACACGGCTACGCCGCTTGGCGGGGCGGCTTTGTCCAGTGGGTGGTCACTAGCCACGGCAAAAGCCTACCACCAGTATGTTGTCGCCTGATTTGCGCCACCCAGGGACCACGTGTGGGGATTCAGAGTTAGGGTGTACTCCCACGGACGAGGGCGACTCAGTCCCCCAAAATTATCTAGGTCTATCTATATCTGTGACATAGGTACATTTCTTGCGCCTTGTGATTTTGATGGAACTACTCAAGGTTGAATAATTTGACACTTTAGACAGTTCATAATTATGAAAAACGATATTTGCTAAGCAAAAACTGTTATGCATTAAATGTTCCGCAGGTAGGTATATACTTAGGTTTAGTTAAGATGGGTATCATAAGTAACTTCTTCATTTTTGTCATTTAGTTATCTTAAATTCTTATTTACTTACCTATTTTGTTAAACCATAGTCATGCTGTGTACACATATTTAGGAGTACAGTCTCGACCTGAACTTTAATACTTACTGTTACTTAAGCATTTAATTATCTTTATTCTGTTTTGTGTTCCTAAATAAGTAAATAAATAAAAACAGGCGCTGAGACACGATGTCGAGTACAGCCAATAGCAAGTCTGGTCGATCTCGTCTGACAATGGGAGTGAGGGAAGAAAGAGTGCATCTATGTTTCTACATATCCTTGTGTACTACGCTATTTCCAGCGCACTTGACTAGTATTTTTTGAGATTGGCCGAAATTAGATCCCGAGAATAAACAACTTACTGGTAAGTCGGGTCTCTGTGCATTTCACTGCCGTAAATAGTCTTAAGTTCTTCGTAAATTTTTTCTTGGATATCCCTGCGCTTTGACAGGCAGTGAAGAGTGTACACTATGCCTGAAGTAGTCGTGTCGTGACCCTGTAGACAAAGTATCATTATTTATTAATTCTATTTTAAAGAAAGCTTACACGGACAGCGTCATCAACTGGTTACCCCCTTTGCTAATTTAAATGCGTTAGGGATAACCAGTTAATGACGCTGTCTGCACGTAGGTAATATGGGTGACTAGCGACCCAGCCCGGCTTCGCATGGGTAAATGGACTATTCAACACAAAAAGATTTTTTCAATTCGGACCAGTAGATCCTGAGACATAATTATATAATAACAAAGTAAGTACAAGGTAAACTCGTCGACAATGATAGAAGCTCGTATTTCAACGTCAGTAAACACAAAATATCCTCCTCCAAGGATCGCCAGCTTGGAGGAGAATGGCCCATGACCTACAAGAGTGGCGAGCTCTAGGGGAAACCTTTGCGAGTACGCAAAACAATCTGAATACCGGTGTCAAATAATTAATATATTTAAAAAATCGTTACTTTATATTTAATTACCTAATAGTTTACTCTGATATGCATGTTCAAAGATTTTGTATCTTGTATAACATACATATCAAAGTAAACTATGTAATACAAACTACGTATTCATTTATAATATTTTTTTCCGGTTAATGTGTATAATTGCTTTTGCTGTTGTTATTAAAAAAAAAACAATACTGACTCTATGAGAAAAACTGTGGACGGAAAAAAATAATCATGTAAGTTGTTGGGTTAGTTACTTCGATTCAGAAAAAAGACCGTAGTTATTTTGCTGGACAAGTCGAACAAGCTAATTGGTTTACAGGCAAAACTGTTCATCTTTCTACTATACTCACAATATATATATTTTTTTTATTAAATTTTCTTAACTCGAGCACGTAGGTATCCCTGGTACCTTCGTACTAAAGATTAAAAAAAAAATTGTTAGTGTAGTAGAAAGATGAATATTTTTGCCTGTAAACCAATTAGCTTGTTCGACCGTACCTAATGTATGTATAATTTTTGAGAGTGAATTGAAATTGGTAAGTAGGTACTAAATCTATATTTATATCATCTTAATTTCCTTGTAAACTAACAGCTGATAACGGTTTCCGAACTTGGGGAAACGGTTAGCAATTCAAGCGAACCGAAGGGTCTTAACCCACTTCTAAATTCAAATTCTTGGAATAGTTTGAACTAAATTGTGGTATTACATGGCATACGAATAAGGGTTCTGGCAGTCTACAAATTGGTCGACTAGTGGGTGATAAGGGTATCCGTGAAATACGCGCAAGAGTAGATCCATTACCGTCACGATACTTTTGAAATTTTCTGACGTTCAAACAATTTTATTTCTAGGCTAGATCGTCCTGCATGACATTCAATACTTAGGACACTAACTGCCACACTCAGAGACGTCACTTAATAATAATGAATCATTAACTTTAATTTACCAACATAACTTCGCACATGTCAACAACCATATTTTTTACTGAGAGCGTTCCAAATTATGTTGGCCAATTAAAGTTAATGATTCATTGTTATTAAGTGACATCTCTGAGTGTGGCAGTAAGTAATAGAAGGCTAATTCTTATCAAATATTATATATTTTGAAATATTTAATTTCTTGATTGTTCAAAACCTACTCGCAATCTCGTCTCAGCGACGGCTAATGTCAAAAATATAAATAATGTCATTTTTAGATGACTGAGATTATAATTCGAAAGTTTCCAAAAATTGGTAAAATGGTCAAGGATTGCCCCAGAAAACTGATTCCAAAAAATACACATCTAAGGTGAATCGCACAGCGGTGACGACAGAAAATACTGTTTAAGCCAGCTACACACGTAACGATCTATCGTTGCGATTAAACTGTGCAAACCGATCAGCGCAGTTTTATCGATCGTGTGTATGATAGATCGTTACGTGTGTAGCTGGCATTTGGGTCAGCGCAGTTTTTATTTTGTTTAGGTTAAATGATTGGATGTGCGAGTTGTTTATTTACATGTTTGTAAACACACCCACGATAGAGGAGATATTCCTAAACGTTACATAACGCAATTATATTTTTATGTGTGTTTAATGTATTATTCTAGTATTTTATTTAACTTGAATAAAATATGATGGATCCTATTATTTGCCTGAATAAATGAATTTTATTTTAGAACAATAAAATAAATTAATATAACGTGCAAGTTCGAAAGCAATTAACTGACCTCAAACATGAATGTGTCGACCTCTTCCCTCACGCTTTCATCATCAATCCTCTTGCCGTCAATTTCAGCCAGCAGCAACAGATCCAAAAACGCATGCTTGTTCTTGATACCTTTTAAATGATTTATTTTATTAGGTTGGCAATGCCGTCAGTCTCTTGAACACATTTCCAAATTGTGTAGTATAGAGGATTTTTTATGCCTTTTTTTACCACCAAGTCGAATAGTAGAAAATCATTCTTAAATTGATAACACCAACGCCTAGCGCCATCTCATATCGAAAAGCAGAGTTATTTAGTGAAAACTTATCTTTATTTTTCTCAGTTTCCTGACACTTTAGAGTCGTGAAAGTTTTTTATCTGTAAACTATAGAATACAACAATTCCAAAAATAAAACAATTATTGCTGCACATTGATTAAGACACGGGGGCAGGCGCCCATAGCCCCACTGATCAAGTCCTTTATTAGTTAAGTATAGGTTTTATTATTGGAGTAATTATTCGTGTAAATATTTTACTTTCACAACTTTTACCTTGAATTCAGTCAATGATTCGACCAAACAGAGAGTTTTTGAAGGTTATTAAAAAACAACCATTACATACATGTTGACCCAGTATTTGTAACACAAGTCTTATGAGTTGTTGAACAACTGATTCTTCCTATTCATCACCTTTCTCATCATTATAAAACTTACCAATATCACTGCTGTCTTTAAGAGTAGTTATATTAGCCTTCTTCAATTCTTGTCGTCTCGCCTCGATCACTTTGTTAGTCTGTCCATGCAAAACTTTCAATGCCTTGTCTTGCTTCGTCTTGTAAGGCAGCAAATTAAATATGGCGTCCTCACCGAAGAATGGTATTTGCATCCTCATCGTCACAATTGTGGACAATCTATGTAACAAAGTTATTCATAACTTTATTGTAACCAGCTAATGTTTTTGTTGAGGCAAATTACCTCCTAATTTGTAAACGCGAATCCATAATTTAAGTAAATTTATTTTTGTTATTTTCATCATTATATTCATAATTATACTTACTCTTCGATGGATTTCACATATTCAGACTCGCAATGTTTCTGGGCATTCATACATACCCCCATAATGGATTCTAGAAAAAAAAAAGATTGTCACTTTAAACAATAACGTACGTCTATCTATATCTGTGGTACAAGTACAAAACTTTGTAACATAAACAACACAAAAAATAAAGGTAGTTGCTGAATTAATGACCGAATTACATTTTATGCTCAAAAATTTGATGGTTGTGGATAGGAACCGATCTACAGATCGCTTTAAACAAAGCGGCCGTTAAATGGACCCCTGTTAAAAATAAACCATTACCTAGCATTAAAATCAACGATGGGCAGACATAATTTTTCAATGCGATCACGCGTTATGTGCGAACATTTTCCTACAACAAAACTGACTGTTTTTTTTTTTTTTTTATAGTTTTAGGTAGTATTCTTATCCTTGAAACTTCTTTGCTTAACCCTTAACACCGCTTGCTATTTCTAGCCTCACAATTACATTCGTAGGGGAGCTAAGTACCCCATTTATATAGTTACCTGTCACATTATCAAGGGCAGCTACAGCAATAATAGGAAACATGTCAACTGGGCTGCCGTCGGCCATTCCTCGTAATTTCTCCGTCAGAATCCTTTGGTTCTTGCAGAACACTGGCAGGAAGTTCTGAAGTATGTTGAAGTGGAAAGCAGGAGTCAAGAACTTGCGATGAGTCTTCCATCTTTGACCTAAAACAAATGTATGATAAACCTTTGACCGCCACAGTCATGGATAAATGACATACCAAATATGCTCAGCACACAATGGTCACAAGTACATGACTGACAGGGTTTCTTGAAACTCGGGGGTCCGTAGCACGTGTATCCGGAGACCGCAGTAGGTCAGTTAATTCTCATATTATTAAGAAAACTAGCTGTCCCGACAGACGTTGTCCTGTCAATTGATTGTTCAATTTTCTTACCGTTTAAACCTTCCCTGGACTTCCACGAAGATTTCAAGACCATAAAATTAGTCAAAACGGTCTAGCTCTTCTAGAGTTTTAGCGAGACTAACGAACGGCAATTAATTTTTAATATATAGATTGTGTAGTAAACTGCATTTCTTAGCCAAGCCATGAACTCGAAATAAGGCTTATTTTGAATTCCCAAAATATAAACCAGCCTTTGTTAAAGGGGTCCGTGGAATTGGGTACTTGACACCACCAATCAATTGACATACTTTTTATGAGCTGTCAAAACGAGATTCCTCCATTGATTTTGTATGACGATAGCGGCCTGTGACGTCACTATTTACCAACTCAATAGGGTATTGCACCCATTTTTGAAAAGTGTCTCAATGAAATTCTGTAGTGCTAATATGCCACCAAAAAAAACACAAAATTTTTATTCAATCGATAAGTGCCATAAAAATGCATCTAAATTTTAAATTTTCAAATTTCGCGCGTAGTTTTACGAAAACGCCTCTTACTGGACGCCATATTGCTCAGCGTAAATGACGTCAGTTCGTTTTGTATCAAATGAGCTCATATTAAATATGATAATTGTATATCATTTAAAAATAATTAAAAGCATATTTTGTAATAGGTGTAATAATGAAAAAAATACGTTTGTTACGAAAATAATAAAAGTACAAAGCCTATATTACGCCAATCGGTTGATTGACAGTAGACAATTTTTTGTTTACACAGCCGTATGGCGTAATAACATGGCCGCTACTATTTCACGGCGTTTTATAACAGATTAAAAATACTGAAAACTTTGAAATGAATTTAAAAATTTGTTTTGTTATTTTATGAACTAAAACTTATATTTTCCGACTGCTCTACGCCTAAACTGTCTCAATAACATATTTATAGTTTTTTTCTCATAAAGAGTAAAATACACTATTGACTAACTTTTAATTGATTTCAAAGCAACTTAAAATCGAATTTTACAGTTATTTGAAAATTAATCGGGTTAGGGGCTAAAATAAAGTTTATTTTAAGATAAGTTGTATTTTGGAATTATTGGTTAATGGCGTCAACAACCCAATTTTTTTAATTGTAAAAGTGGTCCGTGACTGCAAAAAGTTTAAGAAACCCTGCCATAAAGTAACTTAGCTTGGCGACGAGAGCACGTTTTTGGTTTTTTGACGAGGAGATCAAAAGGTTAAATACGCTAGTCTGGCGAGCAAGGTTGCTAAGTTGTTAGCAAGGTTGGCAAGGTTGAGGTTGGAGTAATATACATTTCAATTCTTTTTTTCAAATTATAATTTAACAAATTCATTTCATTCTTTTATAAACCTAATTCTAGTCTTGGAATGAAAATGTTATCCCATTTTGGAGTATCCTTTTCCAAATATCAGGCACGCGCATTGCCTTTTTCCAAATGTCGTTTTCTTTCAAAACATTGACAGCAGGCGGAAAATTACATCTCGTCTTAAAATAACCTAGAAGTGCCTCCTAACCTTTTCAATATCGACTAAACGTAATTATGCACTTATCTGCCTTCAACGTATTACGTTACGTATCTACCTACAATGAGTTTCTGCAACTAGTCTATAATTGTCTAGTTTATCGTAAACCAGTTCTTACCTGTGGCAGTGAGTAAACCTTGGCCGAGCCAACACGTCAGGAAGCTATATGACCTGCCTTTTGTTATGTGTTCCGTGCTTGAGACTAGTTCCTGAAAAAAGACACTCTCTTTACTTTTTTCGTTTTTTTTTTAGACTTTGGTCGTAATTCGACAATGACAGCCCCATCTACTTTCTAGATAAGTACAATAATTATCTCCTCATCAACAGCTTTTAGCAAGATCGTTGCCAGTCATTGCCAGCTGATGGCCTAGGGAAGGGCAAATTGATATATGGAGGATAGGAAAAGTATTAAATACAGCAAATATTTAGGGGGGGGGCAACAGCCCCTCCCTGCCCCCCCCCCCCCCCCCTACCCCTTGGCGACGCTCTTGGCTTTTAGCAGTCCACTGCTGTGCCAAAGAACCTCCAATAACACGCCATCTTATCATCATTATCAACATAATCATTATCATCATGTCAACTTGTAGACGCCCACTGCTGGGCATAGGTCTCCCCCGAGAGAGGGTTCAGCCGTAGTCGCCATGCTTGGCCAATGCATTTTGGCGATCGCAGTAGGTATTTTGGTACTAAGAAGGACGCTGCTGCCCATCCTCTGTCGCCTTCTACGACACCCACAGGTAGAAATGGGGTGGTGCTATTCGCGGCCGGCACCACACGGACAATCATTATAATAATGATTATTTGTTATTTTATTCCTTTTACCGACCGTTCCCGCCCGATTTTTTCGACTTGTCTTATAGTATTCTTCTTTAAATTTAATAAAATGGTTGTACTTATTACATACGGTATGAAACAACATATTGAGTACCCAAAGTATATTCAAATTTTATTTAGCATAAAATCTCATTGTTTCTTTTTTAAATCTACGACAGCAATTAAAACAGAATAATAAAATTGAGCAGGTACACTTTTAAAATGTCAATGTTTAAAAAACAGCTATTTCAATGTGACCTTTTGAATTTAACTCACTGTAATTTGGTTTAATTCTGACCTCGTAGTGTTTTTTTCCGTATTCCGTCCAATAATTGTAAACTACTCAACTCTAAGAAGTCCGATCTTAACCGGACATAATATTGTTTGACTATCATGTAGATACAGAATTATTACATTACATAGTCCGAAAGTCAGAGAGGTTAATTCATAGGAATAATATGCACTCCTACCTGCCTATCTTCCTGTGTGGTAGGACCATTTATGATAATAAAATGGTCAGGATTATGTGAATTATAAGTGCACAAAAATCTCGAAACATATATCTACCAAAAATGCTGGTTATTATCTGAGCATCCTTGAAAATATTATATTAGCATGTATGTACAATTAGTATGCATAGACGACGTCTAATACAATATATCATAATATTACCATTTTGAGACGTAAATTCAGAAATGATTTATGTTATCGATAGCGCTTATAAATCCTTTCACTAAAAGTATGACCAATGAAATGTAATAAATTATCTATTTTTATTAATTTCTGCACAAGCAGTTTATTCCGTGTTTAATTAAGTTATTACTGAATTTATTCATTTATTTTTTTATTACGGTGGCGAACGGTATACGACTTTTGCACCTAGAGTGACTTATTGTTTTAAGCTGTGCCCGCGGCTTTGGTCACGTGGACTTTAATGTGATTTAAGGAAATATGTAGGTATTTAATTATATGTCATTATAATTCTTCATCTCTGCAGTGCTATTCTGTTACAATCTCCCTCGGTGAACACCTAGGTGAAGTGAGCTGTCATCCGTTCGTCTGCTTTGTCAATCCCTAGCATAGAGACGGATGACAGCTCACTTCACCTAGGTGTTCACGGAGGGAGATTGTAAAAGAATAGCACGACACGTCTACGACACGGTTGGCGCAGTGGCTGAGCGATCGACTGCTGCGCAGCGTGTTGCGGGTTCGATTCCCGCCCAGGGTAAACATTTGTGTGATGAGCACTTGTGTTTGCTTTGTGTCTGGGTGTTGTTTATCTATATATGTATGTATTTACAAAAAAAATGTATTTGTGTATGTATATCAGCTGTCTGACACCCATAGTACAGGGTCTCCCTAGTTTGGGGTCAGATGGCCGTGTGTGAAAATGTCCCCCACATATTATTATTATTTAGGTGTGTTGTTTGTTCTTCTCAGCTCGAGGCTGGTATTAGCTACATTTACGGGCCAAAGCCAAGAAAATGTAGCGTGTGGTGTGTAGATTGTGTGTTCATGATGGTGTATTGTGATGAGGATTTATTTCGTGTTCTTCTATCTGCATGAACTTTCTGACTATTCTGCAAGTGTTTAATATTGCAGCTTTTTGTAGGGTTACATAGAGGGTTTCTTTAAGATCTAATAATTTCAGGCTATGGAGAAGGTGATTTGGAATAACGCCTGTGGTGGAAAGGACAATTGGGACTACGTATACTTTTTCTTGCCGCCAGATTCTAGTAACTTCCTCCTTCAGCTCTGTGTATTTACTTATTTTTTCAGTGATTGTTTTCTGTATGTTGTGTGTGTTGGGGACTGCAATGTCTATCAGGTAAGTAACTTTATTTATTTTATCCTGTAGGGTTATATCCGGTCTATTATAATGGATGGTTCTGTCGGTTAGTACAGCGCGGTCGAAGTAGAGTTTATGTGTGGTATTTTCTAAGATTGTTTGTGGAGTATAATTGTAGTAAGGTGTGTTGGTGTTTTGTATGAGTGCGTGTTTGAGTGCCAGTTTTTGATGAACGATGTTGGCTACCTGATTGTGTCTGTGAGTGTAGTCTGTCTGTGTAAGTGTAGTGCATGCGCCTGTAATGTGTTGTATCGTTTCCGGTTGAATGTGACATTTCCGGCATTTATCATTGGTTACTGTAGGATCTTTGATTATATATTTTCTGTAGTTCCTTGTGTTAATGATCTGGTCTTGGATGGCTATAATAAATCCTTCAGTTTCGGGGAATAAAATACCTATTTTGAGCCACTTATTTGATGCTACTGTGTTTATGTGGGGTTGCTCTAGGTCATGAGGATGTCGTCCGTGAAGTACTTTCTTCTTCCAATCTTCAATTTTTTGATTCTGTCGGTCGTCATTGGTGTTGTTTGGTGTATCTGTCTGCTCGTGTAGGTTAAGTGGTGTGTAGTTGAGATCGTTTGTGACTATGGCTTTATGTATATCGCTAGTGCGAGATTTTGTGTGGAAGAATGTTTTTAGCCGACTAACTTGTTTTCGCCATAGGTGCTGGATATCTATTAGGCCTCTGCCTCCATGTTGCCGTTTGATGGTGAGTCTTTCTATGGCAGATTTAGGGTGTAGGTGGTTATGTTTCGTGAGTGTAGTGCGTGTAGTTCGTTCTAATTGTTCAATGTCTGTTTTAGTCCATTTTATAACTCCGAATGAATACGTCAGTACAGGGATAGCGAAAGTATTTATGGCTTTAATGAGATGTTTACTCGAGAGTTGGGTTTTACAGATGGCGTTAAGTCTTTTCTTGTACTCTGTTGTTATTGTATTTTTAATTCTTACATGGTCTATTCCTTTCAACTGAGTGTACCCTAAATATTTGTATAAATCAGTCGGCTCCATTGCTGTTATAGTGTCCGTGTCATTTACTACATAGTCGCCAGGTCGTACTTTGCCCTTTACAATGTGAAGTGTTTTACATTTGTCTAAACCAAATTGCATGTTAATGTCCCTACTGAATTCTGCTGTTACTTCTACTAAGTAAACGTTTCATATCTTTTTCTGATTTTGCGTACAATTTGATGTCGTCCATATATATAAGGTGTGATATTGTTGTTTCATGTGTAGTGTGTTTGAGGCAGTATCCGGTCTTACTGTTTTGCAGCAAATGAGATAAAGGGTTTAGTGCGAGACAGAACCACAATGGGCTTAAGGAATCACCTTGGTAGATACCTTTTTTTATTGATATCTGTCGTGTGGTGACGGTATTGTAACTGCAATTTATCTGTAGTGTTGTTTTCCACTGTGGCATAATTAGGCGTAAAAAATCAATAATTTTCGGGTTTATTCTATAGATCTCTAAAGGAGGATGGCGAGGCTGGACCCACGTAATTTAAAAATTAACGGAGCACCGTGCTCGGACTAGTTTATACTAATTATAGTAACAAGTTTATAAGAGTTCTATATAAAAAATATTGAGTTACTAGAGAATGGGAATTAAAAGTTATTAATGATTTTAGTTTATTAAAAAATAAGTATCGTGCAGTTTCCGAACGCAATATTTTTTTACGAATTACATTGATACATTCCAATCTACACTACTGATTTACCCTCTTAAAATACTTAAGTACGTTTTCGCTTGGCAGATTTCCTTTTTATTTTACTTACATCTTGTTAAATAAACCAATAACGTATAAAACGAAACATAAATACTGTTATAAACAGTCCGTAAAAATAATATTAAATTATTTTAACAGTAATGAAAACATGGAACGTAGAAATGGAACGTCAGTGTCGAATTGTCATGTCATTTGATGTCATTGTCATTGTCAATAATGTCAATTCATTCCATTGTTTGTGTTTAACAGCTAACGTGGGTGGGATTCTAATACTACTTTTGCGATTTTGTGGATTCTTGACAATTTGGCTTTACCTTTAGACTGACGACCGACTTGCAAGTGATTAGGAATTTCTCAACGGTTAAAATGCGTTGTGTTAATAATTGAGAATTGCTCGCTTACCGAGACATCGTTTGTCTGATGAACGTGATCAAATAGTTGAAAGAGTACAGAAAAGGGGTGTACCCGCGTGATGTAAGTATATTCATGAACTAATTTGTTTAATTTCATGAACACAAATCATACAAATATAAAATAAATGGAGCAAGCAAAAGTAGAGATTTCGTATACAAATATGTAGTTTCGTATATAATACTCTTATCATAATTATGCTCTTCCTGCTCGTCTTGCAGTATTGGGCAACACAGGAGCATCTCTTAATCTTCTGAATATAATACCCTGAAGTATTTTATAATACTGCAGATTACGGTCAGTGGGTCGTCTTAGGTACTGCTTGTGGTGCACAATATTAATAACATTTTAAAATAAAATACTGCACCGGTATCAGGACCCAAGCTACCAATGGTAAGGGCTCCAGAGAGCAGAATCTCCTAACAATGTTGTATGACTAGGTGTACCACTGATGAAGTACAACTTCGCAGGCCAAGTCAAGATACTTGATTAGAAGAATATTACTATTTTAGTATAACCACACTGCTAGCGTAATAACCTGATGGATAGAGTTTTTGGATAGTCTGTTCTTTAATCTACTCATTATGGGTACCTGTACCACACATGCTTTGGCAGCATTGAATTTGGTAGTCACTTTCTTAACCCAGAAGCAAAACATGATTATAACTTAGCTTGTAAACATTTTTTGTGTATCCTTAACCATAGTAATAATATGTTTAGGTAACTGGAGACAACTATATTTGTCACTCATGTTGGGAGTTGATAAATAGTAACCCAAATGATGGTCCTGAACATGAGACCCAACCACAACCTGGCCTTCGTGTTGTATGTGCTGGATGTGGCAGATAGATTTTGAGAATCAGGAGCAGGCTAGTTGTCCGACCAGAGATGTCTGAAAGGGAAACCCGAATAAGAGATATTGTATCGGAATGGATAAGGCCCCGCCAGGTTGGTAATGGAAACAATTTATATAGGGTTACTGGTAAGCCTAAGGTAAGGTTACTGTCAAGGTCTCATCACAAGTGGGCTTTTTGGATGCCAACCTTACCAGAAACCCTATAAACATTTAATATTACAAATAATGATATGAAATCCTAATATATTATTATTTTTGGCAACATTTTACTTTTATTGTTTCAGTTAATCTTAAATGAGGACATATGTGTGCCATGCTATTTACGGGCACAGAGAGTGGTGGACAGTTCTTATAGAAGTTCTGCTGTGGTTTCACCTTCTGCAATCAGTCAACCAACATCTTCTCAACAGACAGAGCAAACGGTGGAAGTTGAAGAGGTTGGTCCATCAACATTTGGAAATCCATTAGTGGAAACATCTACTGAACAAATATTGCCCACAAGAAGAATATCTGACACAGCAGAGGGTAAAGAGGCTAGTCCATCCACCTCAAGACGTCCATTACAGGAAACTTCTGCTGAACATATTATATTGCCCACGTTGAGAAGAGCGGCTGATACAGCACGGCGCTGCTTGTTTTTGGAGTGCAATGATGCTGAAAAGCGACATATACCTGATGGGCTCAGAAAACGAATTATAAAGGATTTTAATTTCTATATTCCTAGCAATGCTAGAATTTGCAATTTCCACCTAGGTAACTATTTATTTGGCAACCACCCATTTATTCTAAGTGCCCGAATTAAATCTAGGCATATAGGTAGCAAGTCCTATTATACATACATTGCACTAGATAGGAGGCTGGAGGGGCGAAATGCCATATTAGGATACTATGGTTATTGCCCCGTGGGAACATGGACAGTGGGCTGTTGCTCTCATGTTATGAGCATATTGTGGTAGATGGGCTATGCCAGACACCAGAGGTATGTCGCTGCAGCAGCTGCCTTCTTAGATAATCTTTTAATTAGATAAATCAATACTTACATACTAAAAAAAAAATATCCAAGATTCACAACAATTGTATGTCATCAATATTTTATAAGTCATTATAAAGTAAATAAAAGCGATTTCTTTAAAATATATTTTTATTTATTTAACAAACCTCTAGTTTCAAGCAGAGCAAATATGCTTATTTATATTATATTCTAGGAGATCTAACAACTGGACTCCTTATCTAGTCATATTGTGTACCTTTACCACTTTAAAAAGTTATTACTATTTTATGAACCTTTTCGTAACGAGGGTTGATGTCTGTAAACCTAGCCAAACCCCTGAGCAGCATAGATTGTGTGAAAGATGATAGGTATGGTAGGTAGTAAGGGGGTGAATGCTAAGATGATGGCTTGTAGAGATGTAGATATGGAAGGGGACATACTGTGCCGATGGATTGGAAAGAGCAATAGGATGATGCTAAACTACATGTTAGCTAGGTTTAACCTGACCACAATCTAGTTTCTGGACAAGTAATGGGAGGACACCCTAGAAAAATCCACTGAAAATATATGTGATGTCCTTAAAAAAGTCAGGCGCAACGCGCGGACGTATGTTCGTGGATGAAGTAAAAGAAGTAGATAGGTACCTACCTATTACGAATCGTAGCAGATGGCGTTCTGTAGTTTCTACCTACCCTCACGGGATATAGGTGTGAATTTAAGTAAATATGTATGAATAAGCCATTCTACTACTGAATAATAGGCCAATAAGTACATGCCCAAAGTACTTTAAGAATATTTTAGGTTATAATCTTCTACCGTTCATATCTTTTTTCTCCCATCTTCTATAACTTACTTCCCATTGCTTTTTGGTTAGTCTTATGTCGTTCTTTAACAATTCATAAGTTTCTATAATGTATGCTACTCCTAACACTGGGTCCCACAATACATGTAGTCTCGCCATTCTCCTTTTTATTAACCAGGAATGAGGAACACTGTCGAAGGCTTTTTTGTAATCAATATATGTGCAATGAAGATTTCTGTTTTTTGTTGTGGCGTGTTTATGTATAGTAGAGTCAATAATCAGTTGTTCTTTGCATCCCATGTGCCCCCGCCTGCATCCTTTCTGTTCCTCTGCTATTATGTTATGGCGGTCAATGTGTGAGTTAATGCTTTTTGTGATTGCTGATGTTAAAATTTTGTATATAGTAGGTAGGCATGTGATTGGTCTGTATTGAGAAGGCTGACGTGAGTTTTTAGTTTTAGGTAGCATGTAAGTGATTCCTGTTGCAATAAAGTCGGGTGTATTCTGTTTTCTTAATATAATGTCTGTTAAATTTTTTGCTATTATTTTGTGTAATGAAAATAACTTTTTGTACCAAAAATTGTGTATTTTATCTATTCCAGGTGATTTCCAGTTGTGTAATCTGGAAGTGATGTGTGTAATGTCGGCCTCTGCTATTTCCTCAAACTCCATTTCGTCAATGCCTCTCCATTTTGCTTCTTCTTCCGTTATCCATGATGCTTTGTCGTTGTGTTCTACTTGCTCTTCCCAAATGTTAGACCAGAATGTTTCTAGTTGTTCTTTTGTAGGTGTGTCTGTGTCGTTTTCAGTTATTGTGTCAGTGTGTGGATTGTGTAGGTTTCTATAAAATGTTTTTTCATTGGTAGCGAAAATGCCGGTATCATGTTGGCGCTTCTGTGCCTTCATATATCTCCTGAGTCTGTGAACCTTAAGTGCTAGTTTTTGTTTGAGCGTATCTAAAAATTCTTCTGGTTTCCGGTTGCTATTCTCATGCCTAGTGTGTGTAGAATTGTTCTTAAAAATAGCCTCAACCCTCTTAACTACTTTATTTGACCTGTTGTTATTAATGTATTGTGTAAGTCTACCGCAGTCTGCTCTTAACTTTTCTATACTATTTTCTAGTCTCTGTTGCCATGGTGGTTTTATGTCGTGTCGTCGTCTTGTGTTCCCTGTGTGTTCTGTGATTTTATAGTTGAGTTCTTCCGATATGACTACAGCTGTGCAATATATAAGTGTGTGTATGTCTATGAGCTGTGTGTCATTGGATATAAATTGTTTAAGTATAGTTTCGTTAAATAAATTAACTAAACGAAAAAGGTTAGGACTATATTTAAGTTTAGGTAGTTTTGGTCGAACTGCTGGATCCATTCCAGAGTATTGTGTTAGTGTTGTTGTGAACTTGCCATGTATTTCTTGGACATACGTGTCTGTTATAAGATTTTGATCTACGATGGGCAAGGTCTCTATGTCATTCTCTAGCAGTAGTGTAATATGCTCGGTTTGTGTGGATGTGTGTGATGATTGAGTGTATGCTTGCGAATTGTAGGATTGGGATTGTGTAATAAGTTGGAGTTGAGTGTATTGGTGTGACTGTTGTTGTAAAGTTTCTACAGTTATGTTTTGTGGAAGTGTTATAGTGTTAACGTCTGTAATATCATTTGATTCATGTTCTAATTGTTTTCTTATTTCTTCTTTTAACTGTTCTAATTCTTCTTGGGATATAAGTTTATTTCTAACGATAGTTCTTCTCTGATCTGATATTCTTTGTTCTGATACGCTTATCTCTGGGTATTGTCGTGTGAAAAGTTCATGCAGTTGTTTTCTGTAGGTGGTCATATCTGTCTCTAATTTCGTAATGTAGAAGTAAGTTCGCATGATGAATATATTAACATCTTTGCTCCATCTCATGCGAACTCTTGCTTTCCCAGCCTTGGTGGACGCGGGTAAAAAGGTACTTACCTCCCGCGCAACATTCAAGACCGGAGTGGGTGATACTGAATTTAAATTAGTTATTGGGGGTGATGATGGTATGGATGGTGACGAAGTTCTTGAGGGTGTGTATGACACTGTACTTGGGCTATAAGGTTCTATAGGGGTGTCTGTCCTATTTGTCAGTCTGTCACCATCGTCTGGGGTTTCGGCTGTAACATCTTTGTCGGTGGAAGCCCGCCTGTTCAACTCCTCACCGCTGACGGTTCGCATGCTGAGACACCCAGCGTCAGCTCCAGGTGCGCCCCGGCGATCGCCCCCGGGCAGCGGTCCTATGCGTTTCTTCTTTGAACGTGTCTCCATTTTTAAGTGGGTTTCCAGAGCCACGTTAGCCACGACAGTAATTTCTCGCTCGTGTGTCCGCCCCCCACGTGATTTGGATGGTCAATCAGGACGTGTGGTTGTTTAGGGGGTTTTATTATTATTATTATTATTATTATTATTACTGGTAACAAGTGTGACTGCTAAAGTTGTGACAGCGCATTTTTCCGTAAGGATTTTTTCTATAGACGCCCTGAGTCAGAATTGGTACTTGGTTGGTAATTAGCTTAAAATTAGTTGTTAATAACTAACACTATAGTGTTTAAGCGGATTAGGTTGATTATTGTATGAGGGTTTATTTTGAACAGATACAACGTCCTTTTCTTACGCTACGTTATATTGGCACAAAAAAAAATCAACTGCTTCTAAAATGTGGATTGAAGACTGAACGCATAGATATATCTTAGTAATCATCATCTGCCTAGCCTTTTTCCAACTATATTGGGGTCGGCTTCCCGATAGATATATCTTAGTTATGCTGGTACATATTCATACATCAATGTTCGCATTGCGATATCTTTAAACTATTTGGACATTATATATTTTTAACTCACTTCAGCATATTTTGAATGGCAGATAAGCACGTATGGAGTGGAGAAAAAATGTACCCGGTACGCATTGCCATACTTCACTGCTAGCCTTGCAATCAAGTTCAAGAACTCTGTAACAAAAAGAAATACTTAATAATTACTTACAATTATTGTATGTAGGTATGTATTCATTAGGTACTAACTTTTGCCCACGGCTTCGTCCGCGTATATCGCGGATACAAACGAAGTCGCGGATAAAAGTAGCCTAAATCCGTTCTTGGTTGGTGGTTCAAGCTTAGTCTGAAGACCAAATTTCATCAAAATCGGTTCAGTAGTTTAGTCGTGAAAGCGTAACAAACAGGCTCGCTTTTGCATTTATAAAATACTAGCTTCTGACCGCGACTTCGTCCGCGTGAATGTCGTTTATCGCGGATGCAGACGACCCCAGGGTTCAAGCTAGTTTCATACCAAATAACATCAAAATCGGTTCTACCGTTTCATTGTGAAAGCGTAACAGAGTTACTATTTTATAATTATAAGTAAGGAAAGGATAAGGATTAATAAATAAAAATAATAATAAAAATAATCAATATGAATATTCTTTATAAATGATATTATGCATACTTTAATAAAGTATGAATAAATATAAACAAATAATGCAAAATTTGTTTTGATGAACGCTCTCATGACGCTAGGAATAATGTCTAGTCTATTACTTTTTACCCGACTACGGCAAAGCCAAAGGAGGGTTATGAGTTTGACAGGCTATGTATGTATGTATGTATGTATGTATGTATGTATGTATGTATGTATGTTCATCTGTTCGCTCATTGCTCCTAAACTACTTATCAGAACTGAACAAATGAGGTATCGTTAGAAGCGTCTTGATTGTCCGCTGGTTATAGGCTATATGACGTGTCACCGAATTTAATGTGACAAAAAAACCAAGATTAAATAAAAAAATGAAGACAAGCATACCGTGTTTGGTATCATTGGAAAGGGGTTCACTAGTACCATTCAAATATATAATATTTAGTTGTGACTTGTCACAAATTATTTAAAAAAAGGAAAGATTACCAAATAAATTAAGATACGCATACCGTGTTTAGTATCAGTAGAAAGGGGTTCACTAGTACCTTTTAAATATATAATACTTAGCTGTGACTCCAAAATGGTTTAAATAAAAAAAAACAGTTTAAAAACTAAAACCCGACTACAACAAAAAGTGATCTAAAAAGTACGAAACAAGAAAATATTTCACACAGAAATCAAGACATAGGTACAAAATGGTCAAGGTAAGCCGTGGTTGCATGCCATTATAATTCATGTTTATCGCACTCATATGGGATACAGGCATGCCACGGCTTACCTTGACCATTTTGTACCTATGTCTTGATTTCTGTGTGAAATATTTTCTTGTTTCGTACTTTTTAGATCACTTTTTTCGTGATTTGCGTTCAAAGCAACTAACAAATTAATACTAACTGGCATAATTACAACAGGTAAATAGTAAATACAGTTGCAAAGGCTGATTACAAAAGTTAGACTCTGTCAGTTCCGTGTAAGATATTGTCTATAAAAACAATCAGAAATAAAAAAATTGGTAAAATAATTATCCAATTTCAAAATATTGTTAGTTCAGCATGATATTATGATTGTAATTTATGTGTACAATTTTGCATGCCCTTGTGAAGGCAAAGCATGTAGAACATGTTATTATGACATCTACACCCCGTAGGTACCTACTTATGTTTGCAAATAAATAAATAAAGGAGTCAAAAAAACTAGAAGTACAAAGTAGTAGTAATTAGTAAACACTAGTCAGATGGTTGATCCCTGGTTGATCTTAGGTATAACCAGAGTTTACCTACTACTACAAGTTTTTTAAATACCTACCTGGGACAAAAATAGGTATATTCTTTCGACAAGCTATGGATGGTTTTTTATTAACGCCAAGCATGGGAAACTGATGTGTAATTTTCCAATTCTAACATTGCTACTTTGTCAACTTGTGTTACCAGACCAATCGATCGCTCGTCGATCGACAGCATCGATCGATGGTAGAATGGATTTGTCGACGTCGATCGAGCTGCTTGATTATTATTAGTAATGGATTATAGCTGGAGCTAATCGATCAACGTCGACCGATGCCATCAACTGGCAATCGATCGATTAGTTAGTCGACCGGTATCCATCGATCAGCTAAAGCTACCACACCAATCGATCAACGTCGATTGATGTCGACCGATGGCATCGATCGATGATCGATCGACTGATGTAGTAACACCCTAGCTATTTTCCATTTAGGTTGTGGTTAGACTGGAAACCGACGACAACATAACAAGGACAAGACTACGACGATTTAATAATATCTTATGACATAATAATTGTGGTTTTAACGCAAATAAAACCACACGTAGTAAATAAGTTGTTCATAAAGTCTAGTAATCATTTCTTGATAACAACAAGAAAATAATATTTTTTTAACATGTAATACGTTCATTACAAGCAAGCGAAATGATAACGTATCGGGAGTTCGCGATTACAAAACAAGGGCAGTGTGAGGACATTCGCCTTTCGAAACAAATAAGAGTTAGGTATGTGGAATCTTTGTTTTTTTTGTACAGAGTAACCCCGAGCCCCTAACAGAACAAAAACAAAAATTAAGGCGAAACTAAAATAAATGCGCATATTTTTTAGCAAGTCAGAGCAATATTATCAAATAAAAAGGCTCTGATTGTGATTAGTAATTTTTTTCACATAGGTACCTTTATCTGTACTAATATTATAAAGGTTGTTGGTTTGGTTGAACGCGCTAATCTCAAGATCTACAGGTTCGAATTGAAAAATTCTTTTTGTGTTGGATACTCCATTTATTGAGGAAGGCTATAGGCCCATGCGAAGCCGGGCCGGGTCGCTAGTATAGTATATTCTTTAAACATTGGGACTAACAGAATCCAGGTCAGGGTCTATCACTGGATTTTGTAACTGATCCCTATCAGTAATTCTAAACACAAAGTGATTTCTGCAAAACCTTGAATGCAATCTACTAAACCTAATAATATCGTGATAGAAGTAAAAACAAACACCATACCTGTACAGTTTTATCTACTAACCTATGAGGGCCACATAGGTAATCGGATTTGGCAAATGATTTGTGTCAAGGCCATGATATGACTGGCATTAATTTTAAAGAGGATTATGCATGTTTTTTTACCGTGATTTGGACACGAGCAGTACCTACATGATTGATAATGCCTGAAGTGAATTCATTTCGTCTCATACGAGGCTTCGAGGTTACGAAAAGTCCTAAAATGAGCACGGAACAAATGCTTATTTGTTTGATCTACAGGTAGCTGTTCCGGGTGATTGTTTGTATAAATGAGTAGGTATATATGTTTGTAAATGCAACCACGATACAGGAGAAATTGCTAGCTAGAAAAAAAATACTAATGAAGAAATAGTAACGTTGGCTACGATTAACAATATGGCAAAAAAGTCAAAACTGTGATCATAATGAGATGATGGCTGATAGAGGGCTTGCATGAAGAAGAAGATACTCTTGGCCAACCAAACCCCAAACAAATTGGGATAAGGGTAGTAGGATGATGTTAGCAAACCCTGATGAAACTAATAACGATAGACAATAGATACTAATCATAATGAATGTGTTTGTTTTTATTTCAACTTAAAATATGTGGTAGTTATTGAGCAAAGAGATTTTATTAAGTGGCGCCAGTGATTGAAAAGTTGAAAGGGAATCGTTTCTCTTGGTATGGGCATGTGAAAAGAAGGGATAAATACATTTGACCAAAAGAGTTATGAATATATAAATGTGAACAGATTAAGAGGGAGTGGAAGAAAAAAGGCAAGATGGATAGATTGTATGAAGAATGATATGAAAGAATAGGGAGTCTGTTGAGAAATCCTGTTGCGTCGACCCGTAACATGGTATAAGGTTAGGATGTTACTGGGCCTCAAGTCTGCTATTACAATAGTATCAGAATGGTCTATCATTGATTTCATAATATTGTTGATTTTGACAAGTTTGGTAATCTACTAATATAATGGCATCATTATGACTTTCCGATGGTCAACCACTGACACACCATTGAAAGAAATGATAAAATTGGTAATCTCGTACAAAATGACAACTAAATGACTGACTTAGGCGGTAATCTGCTAAAACTTTGACAGTTATTTTGATCAGTGACATACCATTAGAACGTCGTTGTGCAGTCATTGGTTTTAATTTGACCGACCAATGATCAACCATTATGAATTTAGCAGATTACGAACTTATAGCAAAACGACAATGATCGTGTTGGAATGATGAAATTATAAAAATAGCAGATTTGGCCCCCTGAGTAACCGTCATGAATCGTTAAATATTTCACGAATCGCCTTTATGATGCTCAAATTGAAGTGAATGGAGTGGGGCAGGTCAAAGGGCAGGTTCATCAGTGATAACTTGATAAAGGTCAAATGTCATCACAATTATTAGACGAGAGACAAAGAATATTACTTAGTAGGTAGTTATAATGAGATCAAGTTATTTGCGACAACATGAGGTTCACGAACCAATGTCAATCTTTCATGTACTTATAAACTAGTGGTGTGCAAAATAAAAGCCTTTTTTTCAAAAAAAAACAACCGCTTTCAAAAACTAAACAGTGGTAAATAACTTTTTTAAGCAGAGAACTAACTTTAGTTTCGGAGTCGGTGCAGTTTAAGAGTATATAATCACTACGTTTTGGTGCAGTGCATAGGTAGGTATTTAGATTACAATGGTGCGGTGGCTTTGTTCTGTTTGTTGTTTTGTATTGCCACGGTTTTGTTTTTAAGTATTTTGACATCATATCACATTCTGTTATTCATTATTTTAACTAAAATGATTTACAAAACCATCATCTGTAGTACCAATTTATACGAATTCATAGTTCAATAATTACGAGCTATTAGATGCAATACATTATCTACATTAATATACATTAGGTATGTACCTGACTACCAGTCCTTAATTAATATTTAAGTGAATTTTTATTAACATTAGCATATTTTCAAGCAAATAACTGTATCTCGTATACTCGCATCGCATCGTAAATAACTCTTTTTGTTTTTTGTCGCGTACCTAAATACCTACCTAAATCTAATTCTATGATGTTACATTTACACACACGCAAACACAAATTAACTGACAAGAATTCACTTCATTATATACCTATTAAATCTGAAGTAGGTATATAATGACGATAAAACAAAAACCTAATTAAATTTAACCTTGTACCTTTCAGGTAAGACGGAAGCGAAACAATATAGGTACTAATTATTTTGCTTTGGTCAATATTTGTTGGTGTTCACATATCGAGTTATCGAGTGTGTGTTGAATTATTGTTTCTAAATAGCTATTTTATCGTAGCAGACAGAGAAGCTGTCTCACACAGGTTCCTTCTTGAAGGCGAAATTCGCACTATACCTACCTGCCTACGCGAATTTTGGCAACAGGTTCTAAAATATAACATGTTTGAGTAGCGTGACCAAACTTCAATATTCCCAGATATTGTAGGTATGTACATATTTTGTAAAATATTTTCTATTTTAAGAAAATTGGATTAGTCTTCTTTGTATGTAAATTACTTTTAAAATTCCTACTTAGATTTTGTTTTATTTTAATATTTTAGGTTTTTATATTTTTCGAATTATAAGGCTGAAATATTTTTTATTGTATTCCAACAATATGTTACTAATTTAATTAATTTTAAAATACCAATGCCAAATTCATCCATATTTAGCAATTATAGCACCTACTGCATAATTTTAAACAGAAACACGACAAATATTGCTTACACAAAAAAAAAACCTAAGTTATAAAAATAAACTAAACTTTTAATTGACTTTATGGTTGTCACTATTTCTATCTTATTTTTTTACCTAGCTGTAAGTTTTCCAAATAAAAATAAAATAAAATAAATAAATAAATAGGTATCATACCTGAAGATTTAACAACAAACAAATGAGCATTTCCCACTAGAGGCAAAGGCGACGGTCCTGGAACGTTGAACCGACGGCTTTCCCTAACCAAACTAATCCATGACACTAGCAAAGCAAACACTAAAACTACAGATACTAATAACAAAATCATTTTGGTTTTAATCACAACACTAGCACGTGATACTTAATACTCAGCCACATTCGATGAGGTTTGTAATCAAAATGCGAGACTACAAACTACAACAGGACATTGCAGGCCGGTTAGCACGATAATCGGCGGCTAGCTAAAAAAAGACACACGTGCGGTCAATGCCATTACTTATACGTAACAGTTTTAAATATGGAATTTTACACGCGTTATATTTGGATAAAATCACACTTCAATATCACTACACCATTACAAATTATAAATTTAAGTCGGGTTTGTGTTTGTTCAGGCTAATCTTCGAACCTACTGGTCCGATTCTGTAAATTCTTTCACCAATAGGAAGCTACATTATCCCTGAGTGCTAAAAAATATAAATATATATATATATATATATTTATATTATATATATATAAATATAAATAGAGATCCCTAAAATAAATCACGCGATGTGGCGGGCAAAACCTAGTTAACAAAAAACAAAAACACAATGTCCACGGGTCGCTCGCTAAGTTAATTAAATTTATGAACTCATGGACCCCAAATATTCTCTTATGTTACGTACGTAGGCCTCCCCCAGAGATCGCCAACCAACCCGCTCTTGAGCAGCACGCATACATCCGCTGCCAGCCAACTTCTTCAAGTCGTCGGACCATCGTGCCTCAGGGCGTCCCACATTACGCTTGCCCAAACACGGTCTCCACTCTTATTAGTTGATCCTCATTTATTATAAGCCCGTACGGTCCCATCACTGGGTAAAGGTCCTTCCATTCCCTCTATCGTTCTTGATTTGGTGCCATATCTTGCCTATACTCAAGGAAGCCATCCAAATCATCCCGCTATCTCCTTAGAGGTCTACCGCGGCCTCGTCTTGTCTCTGGACGCCAATTATGTGTACTACGAGCCCATAGGTCATTCAGCATGCGGCAGACATGTCCAGCCCAGTCCCATTTAAGTTGGCCAGTCTTTTGAGTCACGTCAAAGATCTATGTGTTGGCACAAAATTTAACACCACACTGTGTGGGTATACTGCGCTCCATAGCACGTTGGCAAACCTTGAGTTTAGACTTCTGGGTGTTAGTCAAAGACCAAGTCGGTGCACCATAGGTCAAGATGGGGAGAATACACACATGTCCAATAGCTTGTTGTTATGTCTGCATAACAGCACCCACCTGTAACCAGTAATGATCATTGGTTTTTTAGGTACAGATTAATTTAATATATTACAGATACCTAAGTACTTTTCTGATTTACTTCAATGGTTTCATATATATTATTTTTTCTATAAATTACAATCAATATTATGTCTATATTTCTAACTACTATGTACTAATTCGGAGTTATTTTAGATAACCCTGGGTGGTGCAAGCGAGCTATTATGTAGCAGATATGTAACAATGATTGATAAGCGACTAATTCATATTCAATTGTATTTAGGTACCTACTTGTACATATAACAAGGTTAAGCTACGCTCCCTGCGTTCGGTCCGCGGATGGGTGCCCATTCATTTCATACCGAGACCCTCCGTGCCTCAGAAAGCACGTAAAGCTTGTTGGTCTCGGCTGTCCTTCGTAGATATTTGATAGTCGTTATAGGTGACTACCTAGACTAGTTGTCAGTTTTTCATGCTAAGCAAAAAAAACTGACAAGTAGTCTTGCCAAGGGGTATCGTGTTTGTTGCCCAGTAGGTAACTGAATTGTGGGGGTCAGATAGGCAGTCGCTCCATGTAAAACATTGGTATTCAGCTGCATCAAATTAGACTGGAACCAAGCGCTTTACTTCCACATTTATTGTGCGAACTGCCAGACTGTGGAATTCACTGCCCGCCTCTCTATTCCCCGATACATATAATCTGGGTATCTCCAAGGCACGAGTGAACCGGTTTATTCTAGGCAAGCGTGCTCCACCTTAGGCCGCATCATCACTTAAGATCAGGTGAGTTGCGGTCAAACGCAAGCCTATAACAATATAAAAAAAAAAAGACTGAAAATCGACCTCAACATAGTTAGGAAAAGCAGGCAAATGATGACGATATCAAATTCTACCCCAAGTAATATTTTTATACTGTGGTAATAGTTACTAGATTATGACTTATGTTTAACGAAGCTCAGATTTAGTAAATGATCAACAAAAATAGTAAATAAAATAAAACCAAAAACAGTAAATGATCACCAAAATGTTATGAGTTTGACTGTAAAAAGCGATTTGGTTCTGGCACTCGGCGGCCGATGCCGCGGCAGGCTTGCCTCGTGCGAAGGGGGTCACAGTTCTAACCTAATCTAACCATGTCGAATCCGCCCCAGGGGGGACTTAAGGTTCAAAAAGATTTTGGTTATTTTGCACACTAAGATTTGGTGATCATTTACTATATTTGGTATTCTAAAGTATTTTTTGGTGGTCATTATATTTATTCCCCAAGATTATTACTAAAATCAGTGTATTTCAGACTTTTAATTTTTTGCAGGTCTACAATATTAATATAATTCTACTTACTTATACTAGCGTAGGTGCACAGTTGAATTGGCTTTGGCTATGTAATATTTTTTACAAAAAACAACTAAACAACAACAAGTAGGTAACTCAAAACAGGTTCTTTAAAGTTTGTATAACCTCCTTTATGAGCCTCTATTGCGGATATTTTATTTACTTACATTTGAATATTCGTGCTCTTTGAGCCAAATTAGAAGCTTTTAATTCGACAAAAGCAATAGTAGCACATTCATTCAATGGTTAAATATATTGATTCATTTTTTTTTATAAAAAACAATCCCCCTTGTAATTCTCCTGTTTTGTGGGTGCGTTTACAAACATATAAACTCACAAACACGTTGGTGTTTGTGAGTTTATATGTTTGTCTGACCCTGAAAAACTACCTGTAACCTGTTAAGTTTACCTAACAGGTTTATTTAAATAGCAATAAAGACTTTTTTCTTAACTAAATTTGACCTTTGATACCAAAAAAAAAATATAACTACTTACTTATTTGTTTTAGTTTCTGAGTATTTGAGGGATTTGATGCCATGTCCGTGGTACACTTTTCATTAGGTAAAGTATATTATAGTAAAATAAACAATTTTAATACTGTGCTTTCCATTATTTTATAAAATTACCATACGATCTTGGATCGTTACCTCGTGAATCGTAATTCACGAGGTAACGATCCATTGCGATCCAAAAGATCGATTCAAAGCAAAAAATTGGGCATCCCTAAACTATTGATAATCATGGCCTAAGTACTTAAAGTGGGGAGGGGGGGCATTATGGATGCTGTGTTGCATCTAATTATAATATATAAAAAAATGAATAAATGTGAATAATAATAATAATATGTAGGGACATTTCACACACGGCCATCTGACCCCAAACTAGGGGACCCTGTACTATGGGTGTCAGACAGCTGATATACATACACAAATACATTTTAAATACATACATTATATAGATAAACAACACCCACACAAGGCAAACACAAGTGCTCATCACACAAATATTTACCCTGAGCGGGAATCGAACTCGCAACACGCTAATGTAGCTGTGAATCCTTGAAAGACGTTAATCAAACTTCTTATCTTATGGACTGGTCCCCGGTGTACCCGTGCCCGGTGCCTAGGTATATTTTAAAGTTTTAGAGATACCTGGGCACCGGACATGGGAGCACGAGAATAAATTTAAAATTCTAGAATATTAAAATTCTGAACTTGATGATTTGGGCAAATATTTTCCGCGAAATCAATCTAGCAAATATCGAAATTCAAAACGAACAAATAATCCTTGCGCGTTTCGTCTATTTAATGGACGACCTGATGGAAACTGCCAAAAAAGAAAAAAAACAATTGAATATTGGATAGAATAGACTAAAGAAGTTACTGGAAAAATTGAAGTTGAGCGTTTCAAAAATAATTAGTGATATGAAAAAACGTTTATTTATTGCTTTTCAAAATATTCCCCTCCAAACCCAATGCACTTATGCGTTTGGGTGAAACAGCTTTCGAAACAAAAAAACGTGTCTTGCTGAGGTCGAAAAATAACTAAAGAAATGCTTCAACGGCATCGTCTGCACTGTTAAATTTTCGCCCACGAACCTTTTTTTTTTTACCGTGGGAGATAAAAAAAAAACCTATGGAGTCAAACCTGGGCTTTACTGAGACCCATCGGTCACATTTGTACAGCCGGGGGCAGGGGCAGCCGTTTGAGCCGGCGCGTTATCATGGTGCTAAGAACAACCTTTGTTGGTCACTCGTCTTCTTCAAATACCCATTGCGTGGATTGTTGTTTCATGACATGTGATGTTGGATCGTAGCTGTAGATCCAAAATTCGTCAGTTGTAAGGATGTAGGATACGTTTTGCGAAGTTCCTCCTTCGAACTTTTCTAGCATAATTAAGCATTAGCATTTAAAAAAAAATGCACTAATAAAGACGACTGGTTTTTTGCTGTTCGGTGGGAAAATATGGTATCCATTGCGAAGCAAGCTTCCTACCTTGAAGGTGTTCATGCAGGATGGTGAAAACTGCCTGGGAACCAATCTTCAACTCAGGCAGAATTTCTAGTTGTGTAATGTGTATATTCTCCCGCAATAGCCACTCTGCCCTAATGACATTTTCATGAGTTAGGTACTGCAGTTGTAGGACTGCCGGGTCTGTGGTCAACATTTAGGTTCTCTTGACTACGTTTAAATTCACTAAGTCAATAAGAATACATGTAAAGGCATGAGCAGATTCCCCAAATGCAGAAAAGTATATGCCCGACACGTCCATGTATTTTTTGTAAAAAATATATGCATACCAAAAAAAGATCGGTTGTTATGGCGTTCTTTGGGAGAGGGCTATGTGTGGACTAGTATCAGTGGACGTCTTATGACTGAAATGGTGATGATGAAAAAGGTAAAAATATTGGCGGGCGGGGCGGCATTTCTCAATTCAAGATCCGGGTCAACCTTAGTGACAATATGACTCCAAGAGTCGTGTCAACAGTCAAGCATAACTACTCATAAAGGTTTTGTGGTTGAAATAAGACGATGATTGATGAAGATTTTGGAGAAAATCAGACGTGTACGCTCTGAGATACCCGTGCGCCGGTCGCTAGTAACAAATGAAAACTTTTGTATTTTTTATATTTATTTTACTTATTTATTTTTTTGCTTTTAATGGTAAAGGTATTACAGTGGCATACAGCCTAATTAGAGAGGGTTAGCGTCTGCCAACAAAATACGATGTAGCAATGACAGCGCAATAAGGCGCTTAATAAACAAGTAACGTCCAAACTACCTACATGTCAAGAATATCTGACTAATTCTAGTTTAGTAAGTACATGTAGGTACCTACTACTTAGCGAGTAGGTAACTTTGGCAGGACAATTATTGTTCGAGAAAAATATGACACACGCGATGGTAAATTGTCGTGGTATAAATAGGTAGGTACTGTAACACTTGGGTTACACTAGTAGCTTTTGCGAACTATCGTGAGTCTAAGCTACGTTGAATAAAAGATATGATCGACTTGTAGAAGATTATATTAATCAGATTAACGAGAGGTAAGATTTACACGACCTTCGCTCTTAGTCGAGCGGTCGGTCTCCCTGACATCACATGTCATAGTATCAAAGCTATATTCTACCTAATTCAAATATATTTCCAGCAGGTTCTAACCATAAACTAAATAGTTATGGCTTCATTACATAAAGCCTTTCTGCTGGGCAAGTCTCTACAGTACTATTAATTCTTCATACCTATTAATAAAGTTTTATGAATTCGGACTGAAGAGTCAGATGTATCAAAATATTAAGAGAAATCGCTCTTACTGACTGCATGAATATGGCATATAATATACCTACCTATGCCATCCATTTCATTAAGAGCTACATAATATTATGCGCGTGCACTTGCCTACAAAAGTTTAAATGTGCGATTTCTCAAATTATTGAATTTTGTCTTGTGCCATTACTGAATTATTAAGAATACAAGGGGATACCTATACCTCTAGAGAGATGACTTAAGTCTGACGCACGGCGCGACTGTTATAGATTCCAATTAATGTCACCACATTACACATAACAGATGACAATGTGCATTCACTCAAAATCGTTAACGTCGTCGTCATGTTTAAACCCCGTAGTGGAAATACTGCGAAAAATCCACTACATATTCCCCTGATGATGATGTGTGAGCGACTTCGCTTATATGGGTTACCATAAATACAATTTTCAAGTAAAAAGAACATGCACCAGACGAATTCTAACGTCCATGGCTTTAACTTCAGCAAACACTATTGAGTTAGAGAAAGGGAAAAATTAGAGTAGTGGAAAGTAGTAATTTTAACTCACTCCCCAGAGAAATCTCTAACAGAACTTCATCACAGAAAGTTAAAGTTAGTCCTTGATCACCAACTTAAGCTTAACACATTCTGCAAAGGTTAGGTTAGGTTTCAATGATCAAGTTCCACCAATTTGTAAACCCGGTAAATATTCGTTGTACTTCGCATCATTATCTGCTTAGCCCAACTATGTTGGGTTTCGGGGTGTGATTCTGTAAGACCTCATTCTAAACTTCGAATCTGAATCCGCTGTGAGTTTCTTGATTGGCATTTTAAAAACTCGGTTGATAATTCGAATTTACACTAGCGCCACCGTTGCAAGCGTGTCAGCGAGTTGAACTAAATTGACAGGGAGATTTTGACAGGTAAAGTATGAGATGACGTAAGAAGTGGCATTCTGTAAGGTAATTTCCCCGTCACTTCGACGCTCACTTCGCACTGGAACCAAGAAGCTTAGAGATAAAAGTGGAGGCAACACTCTAAACACCTAAGTGAAACCAACTGTGGGCAGACGCTCTCTTTCTAAATGCATACATAAGATAAAGAAAACACTATCTCGTTCTTATGTATGCATTCAGAAAGAGAGCGTCTGCCCACAGTTGGTTTCACTTAGGTATTAAGAGTGTTGCCTCCACTTTTATCTCTAAGCTTCTTGACTGGAACCCGATTCAAAGTGTCAAATATATCGAGGTAATTTGAACCTTTGCGAAGTGAGTAAATAGCGATGTGAGATGCGAGTTGTTGTTTGAATTTTACAGAATCGACCTACTGCTTCCAGTGTACCTAACCAAATGCAGCAAAATGCCAGGGTATAACGTAACGTACCTATAATGGAGCGACTGTCTATCTGACATTCACAACCCAGTTACCCTTCCCTTGGTAAGACTGTGTATGACTTTGGCAAGGTTGTCAGGCTTTCTGGCTTCTGACTACCTACTCATAACAACCGTCAAAAATCTACAAATGACAGCTGGGACCAAGGTTTTTACGTGCTTTCTAAGGCATACTTCGCTTGAATTAAATAATTATCGGGTTAGGTTTGATTTAATTATCTCATATCATCTGCCCGTGGGGTGTCCGGGCTAAAATAGCACCTCCCCATTTCATCCCGAAGGTGTCGTCGAAGGCGACTAAGGGAAAATGCGGAAGTCGGGCAGCAGCGGCTTCCATGTACCTACTTAACAACTTCACTGCAATCCCCAAGACGCCTGCCAAGCGTTGGCATTATAGCAACCCCCCCCCCCCTTTTGGGGGGGGGGTTGCTTTGATCCGCAGGAGAATCAGAGTCACCGACATAGGAAAAAGAATTCGCTTTTGAATTTGTATTTGCTTTTTTGCTTTCACTCGCAGTGTTCCGCGCGATCTATCTGATTTTGTATCATAATCTGAGAGATCTGCACTAAAAAATAAATTGTTCGAAAATCGAACTGGCCACCACTACTAGAATATAAATAAAAGAAAAATAGGACACAAATTAAAAAGAGGCGCGAATCTCAGATTATTAAACAAAAGGCAGATAGACCGGTCAGAACACTGAGTGAAGCCAAAAAAGCAAATACAAATTCAATAGCGAATCCTTACCTACAATCTCGTGATTGTATTTGCTTTTTTGGCTTCAATCTCAGTTTTCCGCGCTGTATATCTGCCCTTTGTTTCATAATACTGAAAATTGCTTTGCTTTGATATACAACAAATTACATATCAACAAATTCTCACAAAAATGTCGAGTGACAATAGTGATTTGACTCCGGAGTACATTAATTCCGAATTTAAGTCATTGGTATTACCAACAATCTACTCTTAATCTAGCACCTACTACTGTTTTTATTGTCTCGTAAATGGTGTGAAAAGTAGAGTATGCTCCTCGGGGATAAAGGTGCCTTCATCTTGAGCGACCTTGAATCCCACGCTACACTCAGGATTCTTGTCTTAACTCCCTCGCTCCGCTCAGAAGTTAACGCTAGAATCCTTCGTTTTGCTCGGGATTCAATACGGCGCCCGCTACATAAGACACTACTTTATCCCCTTGATGCATAATCTACTATTATCACTTTTTAGCTTTTGAAAGCGGTTGTTCTTTTTTACAGTGGCTTGGGGCAAATTTTCGATCGGCCCCGGGTGGCGAAAACCCACGCTACGCCACTGCCTTTTTAATATCCGTGTTAATTTAAGAACGTTATTGAACAGAGTGATTGAACATTAACCTTTACACATTTTATATCAAACCCATAGGTACATGGCATCTGTACAGACGACATGGAATATGACTGAATTGAATAAGAATCTGTCTAATTTGTATAAAAAAAACTCTAACAGATAATAATAATTAAAACAACATCATAATATCATACAGTTCTATAGGTACAACAAACAACAACAATAAACTATGTTGGTTCCTAAATTAAGATTTTATTACAAAATAAACATTAACATTTCAAGTTCTTAATGACTATAGGGTCCTACCTACCTACTCTAACACTTTATTACTTTGAATGTAACTATCATACTTAGATGTTAATCTCGTAACAGAACACTTTATGGGTCATACTTATTTTAATTAGTGCAACCGCAACAGTTAAGGCGCTAACAAGTGACTTTTGCAAATTTTAAACTGACAATCACGTCAAAATGTGTACTGTAAATGATTTGAAAAAAAATATTTTAAACTAAAACATTCTCTTAATCATTTAGTATGTGAATATTTTTGATTAAGTTCATGTTAAATAGTTTAATTAAATCGTGAAATTGTGTCTGACGCGGACAAAACATTAATAATCACACAAAATCTACCTGGAATACTTATACGAAACTTTCACTATCTTACAGACAATTTTATTATCTATCTTTTAGTATACCTACGCCTTTTTATTTAAGTTAAAGAATACTATCTTTAATTAATTTTTTTCGACTAAACTTTGAGAGTTTTGGACGCAGCGCATACGATTCTCAGGTCGCTCAAGGTCGCCGGCGTATATCGTCGCCTTAAACCACCTTCACAAGATCTCTTGGAATTCAAATTATTTAGGGATGTTTAGACGAAACCCTCACTGAAGACGTCTGAGATAATAATGACGCCTATAACCCATAACCACGTTTATGAGTCAGTCCTTAAGTTTTACGATGTCAAGTAAATTGAATGAAGCGACGTGAGGATTTTGTATGGAGATAAAAAAAAAAAACAAAATTTGAAGAACATTCTTTGCACACTGTAAACATCTATGTGTTCAATCATCATCAAAATTTCTATAGTGTCACAAGTTACTTAGGTACTACACACAACGTGTGACATTAATAGAAATAAATTTAAATGTATAAAATAGTAGATACTACCTTACCACCCGGGCCATCTCCTGCACGAGGTTACGGGGTCGATACCGGTCAAGTGATTTTTTTAATTCATAGAATTATGTTCTTTATTTATTTATTCACAACCAACAACACTTGATAACACATTATAGGCTTCGACCTGAGTATCACCTAAAGCGTAATCGCACAACTTGACAAGCAACAACATCTATTTTCTTTTTTAGGGTTCCGTACCCAAAGAGTAAAAACGGGACCCTATTACCAAGACTAATCAGTAATCCAGGATATACAAATACTACAAAATAAAAACACTACAACTACCACTACCTTACTTCAACTACTCAAATCTACAATGATACCAAAATACTTAAAAATTAATCAACTCTATACAATACATAAAATCATAACTCAAGGCACACACTCGCAACTTAACTTTAAAAACAAAACTTACACATATAACGCAAGACGACGAGACAAAATAGAATTAAGAAGACCTAGAACCAACTATGGCAGGAAAAATATACATACTATATGAGGGAGCAAAACTTTACAATGAAATACCAGAAGATGTGTTTGACAGTAACAGTTGGTATACATATAAAAAAGCACTAGAAGAATACGTTAGAAAGAAATACTAACACCGAATTGTCACCTATTATTTCTTATAACTCTGTTTCTTTGTGTAACCGAATGTGGTCACAGAGACTGTAACTACTTTTATTATTTACTTTGTATTTCTCAATATAAAAGTGAACCGTAATGTTCTTTTTTGAAAAATAAATGTCTTTAAACCGAAGACTTCGCTGTCTGTCCGTCCGCCTGTCTGTCACCAGGCTGTATCTCAAGAACCGCGATAGCTAGACAGTTGAAATTTTCACAAATTATGTATTTCTGTTGCCGCTATAACAAAAAATACTTAAAACAGAATAAAATAAATAATTAAGGGGGGCTTCCATGTACAACAAACGTATTTTCGTACATTTTTTTTGCTCGATGTTTAATGTTGTAAAGATAATAGAACGGGACCCTTCGTGCGCGAGTCCGACTCGCACTTGGCCAGTTTTTTCTATTTTGAATATCACTGACATCGGTGAAGAAAACCATCATGGGGAAAACTGAACTCAGTAATTGAATAGTGTCTCTGTTCCCGTACATACGTTGGTGCCTGCGATACTGGCGGGCGGTGGTGTGAACCCACATATGTAGTCAAAATCAAAGTGTTTATTCTAATTAGACCATATTTACACTTTTCTCAAATGGTCAGGGGGCCAAGCCTTTTTTTTTTTTTAATTTTTTAACGTGGGGAAATCCTCATGGACTGTCCCCCGTCTGGGGAAGACGGGAGGGTGTGCCGGACTCCTACCGGCTAAAACCACCACGGTGTTCCTCGACTGACCTATGGGCGGGGGTACGGGATTCGCTCGCGCATGCAACGCGCCCCCGCCAGGCTATGATCCGCTTACATGGCGGATCCCGTCGACCTCGGCGGTCTGAGCGCCGCCGAATCCTCTAGTGTACACGGGCCTGCATCTGGTCGGGTGGTGGACTGCCCCTAAGTCGACCACCCGCAGGCCGGCAACTCATGGAGGCCGGAGGTCATCAAGCGCCCTCCGGCGCCCAGTGCGTCTTCTCCTGGAGGGAAGCGAGGCAGTTGCTTTCCTCACCCTCTCTGCCGCCTCTTTTGCGTGCATTACATGCTCGCAAAAAGAGGCGACAGCCTCCCACGCACTCTCGCTCCGGACCATCGAAAGAACGATGTTCGGGAGCGAGAGGTCACCTACTGCTGCGGAGAGTTCACGGCGCTGCTCTGCCCAAGCTGGGCACTCAGCCAGCGTGTGCTGCGCCGTGTCCTCCAGGCAATCTCCGCAGTGGTGACAACCGGGCGATTGTTCGCGGCCTATGCGACACAGATACTTCCCGAAACGTAACGTAACGTAAGGGCGCCGTGTCGGCGCCCTAACCAATCCTCCATGATGGGCCTTACCGCCGAAATTACGGCGTGCCCTAGGGGGGGGCCAAGCCTGCTACTTTTATAATTTCGTCATTCCAACACGGTCCCATTATCATTTTGCTAAAAGTTCTTAGTAATCTGCTAAATTCATAATGGTCGATCATTTGTCGGTCGGACAAAAAGCAATGACTGCACAATGACGTTCTAATGGTAGGTCACTGATCACAGGAACTGTCAAAATACATAGATATATATCCAGGCCGGCGACGCAACTTAGCAACTTTGTTGCCACGTCTATTGGTTGCAATGCAAGTGCGCGCACGGCGACAAAAAAGTTGCCGGTCAGTCAGTTCCCGCTCCGCCCTCGTTGACAAAGCGTCTCTCTTCACCGAACGTCTTTATTCGCTATTCTTCTATAAAATATATATTTTGTAGGTCGTCGATTTCGGAAGAAGATAATATAGAGAATATAATTATTGTCTCCATGCAGTAATGAAAGTATGCCGCTGCATTCATACTTTTCTTAAATGTTTGAAATCACACAAGTCAAAACTTTTTTTACTAAAAAGACAACCGCATATAAAATAACTTTAAATTCGCTTTGGTTTTGTTTGTTGTTCTGTATTGCCACCGACATATAAATTTAATTAAAGTATTCTTTTTTTTCGCTTTTTAGTGCCTACTTCTCATACAAATTAATTACGAAACGGTGACATCAGATAATTTCAGTCTTCCCTTAATTTTCTACCCTTGGGGGTAGAATATTTTCTTGACATTTATATGGGACTAACTTTAAGGTATACACTATTAATTAAAAAATATTCATCGAAATCCTTAGAGCGGGGGTGGGCAAACAGTCGATCGCGTGCATACTTACAAAAATGTACCTAAAAGTTTACAAAGTCCTGTCCCGGCATTAAAAAGAAGTGCGCCAAAGAACAGTAAACCTTATCATTTCAACGACGAATGAGAAGAAGATATAGGTACATCGTATTGACGTATATTTATTTAATTAATGTAATTAAACAAAATATTGTTGTAAATTAATTTAAAAGAGTACGTATGGAGTTTCTTGCCCATTCTATTCCATACGAAACTTCCTTTTGGAAGGAGCAACTCGATTCAATTTTTCTTTTAAGACGTTCAAAAGTGCCCATATACTTATGGTCTAATAAATGAAGACTGATCAACATGGTGCTGCAAGGAAAAGATAAAACCATTATTGACATGATTACCACAATAATCTAATTTAAAAGCAAATTGCAGCTTCTGATTAATCAATTGAAAAATAAGGATTTAAAATTTTGCAGCTTTAAAATCAAGAGCATGCACTGTAGGTATCAAATTATAATAAATACGAAACAGAAGTTGGAAATATTTTCAATGAGTTTTAAAGACGTTTTAATGAATTACGAAAATTGACGAACTACTTTCTTTGTTTATCCGTTTTCAAGAGGATGTTGAAATAACTGCTTCTGAAAAATCGAATACGTTAGACTTGCCTTCTCTTGAAAACATTGCAGATGCAGACCATTTCAGACATAGACTTCAAAGCCAGAAGTGTCCGTGATTTTAATTTCATATTGAATATGCATTATTTAAAACACGGAAAGGAAATTCACGTCCCTGCTGGTTCTTAGGCAAACAATGTATGGACACCGACGCCGTTGTATGTGCCCATTTAATGAAAATATGACGTTTACGAGCTTTTCTAACTTGAAGACTTATGTTGACGATTTTAATTTTGTTACTCTCGTTATTATTTTATTTATCACAATACAACCTGATACTGACCTGCAAAATGCAAAAACGTAAGAAAAGCTTCCGCCTTAAGTCAAAATACCGCGCAATCGGCTTACTGATATTTCTTTGTGCTTACGTTTGGCACTTAATAAATATGTGCCTTCCTACGAGAAATAAGCAAAAAATGGGCAGTAATATGTGCGTAGGTACTACTAGGTACCTACAATAAATGCCTCTATAGGTACTTATATTTTTTTCTGCTTGCGAGTCGATCGCTTGTCGTCCAATTTTATTGTTGTAGATCACCGATGGTGTAAGTCTGCCCACCCCTGCCTTAGAGCATTATGTGCTCGAAGTCGATATCGGATTATACATAGCAAAAATTATACGCGTGGTCAAACTTAAAAAGAAACGTGTCGAATTGAGATCCTCCTTCTTTTTTTGACGTCGGTTGAAAGTATTTATTTTTTTGTTACCCCTCGTGCTAGAGCAAACAATTATGTAAAAAAAATATTTAGAAACTGATTTCTTATTGCTAGTAATAATAATAATCGCAAACAAGAGGAAAGGCTGTCACACAAAGATACTGTGTGATAGCCAGTCTTTCCTCTGGTGAGACAGCCAATCGCATATTGTATCTTCACGAGTGATTCCAGGTCATAAAATTCTACACAATTCATCAAAACTTTCGACCTAGGTACTCATTCTAAAATAGGGAAAAAAAATTGTGGAAATTCTCAATTTTCTGAAATAAAATTTTCATATTGTTAGTCTGTCGCTCTATAATGGATGCACCCAATTTTGCCTTCTTCGTTGTCGTCTTTGATTTCATCTTAAAACAAGCGCACAGACCACAGCCGTCTCCTCGAAATCCATGTTGATAAATGCGGCAAAATTTTACGAAAAAGTCGCGTTGCTTTCGCTCCCGTGTGCGCATCGTCCAAATCTCGGCGAGGAGACAGCGACAAAAACAAAAAAGTTGCCGGACAACTAAGTGGCTCGTGGGCGCCCTCCCGATAAAATACCCTGATAACATACGTGCGATGTTTTTTAGGAACCCACCAGTATTACAAGTCTTATAAATGTAAAGCGTCTTATTCACCATCCATCTTGCTGTACGTCCGCTCAAGGTCGCAAAATAATCACTATTGACGTGCAGCAAGCTTATTCACGGTCGTTTTGCATCGTGCATCGTACATGACCTTGGCGGGACGTACAGCAAGATGGATGGTGAATAAGGCGTTTTACACATCCCTAATCTTTACCTTCATTTTATGAATTTAGGTCCAAGCCAACGCACATAAATGTCAAGCTTTGTATGTAAGCTTTAAACTCAAAACACTAGCTACTAAGTTCCGAATGGGTACTTAAAAAGTTAAATATCTGTCAGTGACTCAGTGACAATGACACGACTGCTGTCAACAATCAAATTATGACTTCTTTTGTTTTGACCTTCTTGGTTTTGACTTTTGTTTGAGTGAGTGAGTAGTTTAGTTTTGATTTGTCAGTCAGTTTTGAAATGGTTAAGAATTAAGATGGTTTTGAGTTGTTCTTGTAAACATTCAGCACAAACCTAATAATTCAATTTCATGTGTAAACTTAAAACTTTTTGATTAAATGATGACCTATATTGATAGACTGATTCTGGAGCTATTGAGCACTGTTATTTTATAGGTACCTTTCCTACTAGCAGCGAATTGCCTAATTTATTACGAACCTTTTCTATTACTTTTGAAACTAAGCCTAAAAATGAAGATATCAGAGGTAAATTGAGATTTCTTTACGAATATTTTGTTCCAAAATACATATTTCTAAAACATACTAAATTACACATTAAATTCCACATGACAACATAACCTCAACAATATAATCTATTATTTTATTTCAAGCCTGGTTAGGTTCAATATATTTTCTTTTTACTATCAAATAGGCTTGCGTTTGACCGCAATTCACCTGATCTTAAGTGATAATGCGGCCTAAGTTGGAACACGCTTGCCTAGGATGAACCAGGATTATCCTAGTTTAACAACTTTCAATAAGTTGTGTATCTATCAAAAGTCTCTACCTCTTAAAATCCTATGTACATTTTTAATAACTTATTCTTTTACATGTTTCAGCTTCCTGGTGATGAGGACTCCGGCCCAACTTGCAGAACCTATGTATTTCAAAATGAAAGTCACACATTAGGAAATGCCTTGAAATGTATTATTAACAGATAGTGAGTATTTTTTCTACCTGTCTTATTTTCAGCAATTTCATTTCCAATTTTCTTGAAACTCCAATGTAGTATCCATAAAGCTCAAAATATAATATTATCCTCCTGACTCGACAAACATCGTTTTGACATATAAATTATTTCTTATCACATAGGGGTATAAAAAATAGCCTGTAACTTATTCTCAGACCTACCAAATATACACAAAAAATTCATAAACATCAGTAAAACGGTTGCGGAGGTGTTCGATAACAAACACAAGATTTTGATATACATTTTAGAAAATAATTAACTAATTAATGTGACATTGTCCACAGTGAAGATGTAGATTTTTGCGGCTACACAGTACCACATCCTGCTGAATCAAAAATGCACTTCCGAATACAATCAAAAGAAACACCGGCTCTAGAAATATTAAAAAGAGGTTTGAAAGACTTAGAAAAAGTATGTGATCACACAATAGATTTATTTGAAAAAGAAGTAAAAGATTTTAGCAAAATGTAAATATTGTTTTGCTACTTCCCTTTTCCCGTCATATAGGTACAGAGGCCAGTATATCAAGCTACTACAATCTGACAAATTTATTTGCTAGATTTCGACTTTAGCGTAAAAGAATATGGTTCATATTAAGTTGGGAAAATTTTACATTTTGGTATGGTTTGATGTGCTGACGTCTGTACATAATTAATATGTGAACCCCACACTACTCACAATTTTGGCATTCAGGTATTGTAGACCACAATCCAAACATATTATGTAATGTACTGTAATGTTTGTTTACTTTTTGTGGTCTGATTCAATCACACATTGAATAGCATTTTGTGAATAATAAATAAATATTGTGGTAAGGTAACACACAAGTTTTATTGAACTTTTAATAAATTATAACAATACTAGCGGGCCCGGCAGACGTTTGTCCTGCCCATAACTAATGTACTCTGTGCCCATATCATAAAAAAAATCTAGAACCCGTCTGCACCGCCACCTACCGGTCCAGTTCTGAACCATCCAGGGACTCGCTCGAATGCACACAAAAAAGCAGAAAAGACAAAGATAGCATCGCCACCTACCGGGTCAAATTGTTTTCAAACCATCCAGGAACCCATTGAAATATTCCTACACAAAATTTCATCCAAATCGGTCCAGCTGTTAACAAACACGTACCTACAGAAGAAAATAAACAATTTTCAATTTAGTGTGTATATTTCAATGGGTTCCTGGATGGTTTGAAAACACTATTGGACCCACCGCTCACGAAGTAAGTCTGTCTAACAGGCTGCTCTAGAGTTCTAGGTTTTGTTTTATTTTTCGGCATTTTATTGCATAATAAAATGATCAGCAGAGCAGCAGAGTCCATTTCGAGCCAAAAAAAAGGACCCTTTTTTAAACTCTTTGAAAGGCAATTTTCGACCCACCGTGCGGCGGCGTGTTGAGCAAGTTTTCATTAATTTGTCGGCTATACTGCTATAGCCCCCTGTTATAGCCGACCGCTCAAAAATGCTATAATAATTTACAGGATGCATGTATGCCTGCTTACAATGAAATTGAAGCAACCAATTACTTACATCACCATAACACTGTTCAACTTTCATAGTTGCTCAAACTTATTGCATTGAACAGGCAACTAAATTGTGCACCATACATGTCATAATAAATAAGCCACTCCTATCAATGTAATAGAACTTGATAGCTTTCAATAGGTTAAGGTGGATGAGCAGACTGTGCCCAAGTGCTCCTTGTACTTTATAGTGAAGCACTGCTAGGTGTTTTTCATCTACACATTTCTACTAGAGCTCCAAAACAACACTAAGTGAAGTAAAAAAGGCCATTAACATATTTTTAGTGCCTCTACTTCACTTTAGATATCAACGTCTGTAAAAACATAGCAAGGTTGAAAATAAAATGACAGGATTAAGATGGTATAGTCACATTTATTTTAGTTTAACACAACTGTCTTTAGGCTTTGAACTCAGAGTAAGGTGACTTTGTCAGTGGGATGTCTCTCCACAAGTCAGGAGTAAGGTAGGCATAAGTCTTGGCAATAGCCGCATAAGTGGCTTTAGCGAAGTTTCCAAGGGTGCCAGTGGAGCCACGAGCTGAAGTGTAGCAGTCCTGGACTCCAGCCATCTGAAGCAGCTTCTTTGGGACTGGAGCTGACACAATACCAGTACCACGAGGAGCAGGAATCAACCTAACAGTGACAGAACCGCACTTTCCAGTAACCTGAAGAAAGAAGATAAAAGCAATCAATACCAAAATAAATCTTATAATATTCATAACTTTGATGAAGCATAAATCAGACGCGTTAACAAACTTCATTGGAAAACCTCAGGGGATACCACGAATGAAATGATTATCAGTTTCATCATTAAAATAAGTAATAGAAATGGTTGGTAGGTTGATTGTGAGATTATAATTATAAATTACCTTGCAGGGAACTGTGTGAGGCTTGCCAATTTTGTTACCCCAGTAACCTCTACGGACTGGCAGGACAGACAGCTTGGCAAGGATGATGGCACCACGGATAGCGGTAGCGACTTCCTTGCTGCACTTCACTCCCAGGCCAATATGTCCATTGTTGTCTCCAATAGCCACGAAAGCCTTGAAACGCGTACGCTGACCGGCACGGGTCTGCTTCTGTACGGGCATGATCTTGAGGACCTCATCGTTGAGAGAGGGGCCGAGGAAAAAGTCAATGATCTCGAACTCTTTGATGGGCAGAGAGAACAAATAGATGCTTTCGAGTTTGTCGATCTTTCCCTCGCGTACGAGACGGCCCAGCTTTGTTACAGGCACCCACTCTTTCTGGTCTTCCTTGCCGCGACCACGTCCGCGACCGCGACCACGTCCACGGCCACGAGGACCACCACGGCCTCTATCACCACCACGAGACCCAAAGCCGCCGCGAAAACCGCCACGTCCACCGGCTGGAGCAGCGTCCGCCATTCTGTTGATTGATAAGGTTACAAAATTATAACGTGGAGTCTGTAAGTCACAATAAAAGCCTATAAGTCATGAAAATCAGACGCGTTAAGGCCATCACAGTGTGAACACTATGGTAGATACCACGAATGAATTAAGGTTTAGCTCTCATCATAAAAATTTAAAACCCGAAACCACGTGGTGGTTTCCTTTGCTCATTCAACACTAGGTACACAATATGAAATATTATTGTGATTGATATTCAATAGTATTTTGTAAAGGATCACTTATTTTTTAATCGAAAACAAACACGTTGTTAATTAATTATAACACAAATAAAACTTACGTTGAACTGTGAGCGCAGTGAGACAGTCAAACACAAAATGGCCGAAGATCTTGCGTTTTTGACTTTTGTCGTTTTGCAGGCGTTGGTTGGCTATGGTTAGTTTTTGTTATTATTGGGATCTTGGTATTTTTGCCATTGAATTTGTTAGATCTAATGGCGGCACCACAATTCGCTATACGCTATGCGTTAGGCGCCTTATTCGCCCGCGTACGACGAAGTGTGGAGGGTTTATTTGTCTATATTTGCTTTATTCGCCCGCATAACGCATAAGCGCGAATAGCAAATACGGCGCCGCGGCGGTCGTGTTGGAAGGACATATACCTACTCTAATCTGTAAAAGTAGCAGCAACACTCAACCATGAAATTATAGGTATAAATGGAGCCAACACTTACAACAAAAACTTGAAACCAACTGTGGGCTGATGCTCTCTTTCTGAATGCATACATAAGGACGAGACAGTGATATGTGTTTTCTTTATCTTATGTATGCATTCAGAAAGAGAGCATCTGCCCACAGTTGGCTTCACTTAGGTATTTAGAGTGTTGCCTCCACTTTTATCTATAAGCTTCTTGCACTCAACACGTCCATTTTGTTAATTCAAAAGCCAAACGCACCACATTATAATTATGTTTGGCACACCGACACGAAGTGTGGATGGCGTGTTTGTTGTACGCTCACATAACAAATATTTGGCGAAAACACTGTAGCCGCATAGCAAATAAAGCATAACGAAGTGTGGTGCCGCCATAAGATAATCTGGTATCTTGACACCACAAGGTATGGAGTTTATTTCTGTTTATATGCCAATAATCGGATAATACGTAAAGGTACTTTACTAATGATTATATTACACACACACGCACAAATATTATTCCTATGTACACACAATTTCATTTTTAAATATTAATCAAAAAACAAAAACGGGGACTTTTATTATAATTATATAATACTAGTTGACCCGACCGACGTTGTCCTGTCCCTATCTACCTACTCCTTAAACTTAATTATTAAGTTAATTGCCCTAACTACCCTACCTACCCATTAAGCCCGTCACAGACGTATATCTATACTAATATTATAAAGCTGAAGAGTTTGTTTGTTTGGTTGAACGCGCTAATCTCAGAATCGACTGGTTCGAATTGAAAAATTCTTTTTGTGTTGGATAGTCCATTTACCGAGGAAGGCTATAGGTCCATGCGAAGCTGGGTCGGGTCGCTAGTAATATATTATATTAATATACGTCAGACCTAGCTATAATATGTATTAATACGTATAGTTAATAGCAAGGCAAATTACGATATATTTCAGACGCAGCTATCCTTCCTACTACAATAATAATATAATATAATAATAATAATATTATAAATTTGAAAGTTTGTGAAGATATTTGGATGTTTGTTACTTAATCACGCGTAAACCGCTGAACAGATTTGAATGAAAATTGGCACATAGGTAGACCCTTTCCTGGATTAACACATAGGATACTTTTTATCCCGGTAATGTGTTCCCTTGGGATAATCGTTATTTTTACGCGGGAGGAGCCGCGGGCAGACGCTAGTAATACATATTTTTACTACGTCACCGAAATATGTGGACAGATATAGCAAGACATATTAATTAATATATTTCAAAAATGTGAATCAAACAACGATCGCAGACGTAATAGGGACGAAAATATATTATTATATTATAGCTACCCTGTGTGGTGTGGTGGCTAGCTATAATATATTATATTATAGCTACGTATGTGACGGGCTTTACCCAACCTACCCTACCTACGCTACACACCCTACCTACCCTACCTATACTAATTGCGCCAATCTGTATATTTTTTTGGTGAAGAAATTAAAACGTCGCGTCGTCCATGGTCTATGTATTTTTTTTGTTTTTGTTGATTTTTTTAATGTTCCGCACAACCGGCACCACTTCTTAGTTCTTTTCTATCATATTCTTCTTCTAATATAATAATAAACATAACAAAAAAAGTATTAACGAAATGGGTCCAACCATTCACACGTGATGCCGTGACCAAGGGAAATAGGGATTCATTTTTATATAAATATATTACGATATAGATAATAATTATAATATACATGACATAGAAGATATAATAAGATTAGGATTGACTGTGTCAACTAATCTCAAATCTGTCAAGATTTGACCACTACTATCGATATATTGAGCGCTTCAAAACAAAAAGGCTTCTAATCTAATCTTACCCCGGCCACTCACATGCGCGCACATATTCGTACATTTTAATGTAATTGGTTCGTTATGGTGCACATTCAGTAACAAAACAATAGTACATTTAAGGTCATCGAAAAAAAAAACAATGAAATTATGTGGGTAATAAAAGTAATCAGCAAAAATAGTTATTTGTTATACAAGAGTGCAAAGTTGCTTTTTAACCGCGTGTTCAATTTTGATGACCGAGCAAGCGAAGGATTCTAAAATTGAATCACGAGCGCAGCGAGTGATTCAAAATTAGAATCCTGAGCGTTAGCGAGGGAATCAAAAGAGCACGAGGTGAAAAATCTTTGCACTCGAGTGCAACACGTAACTTTTCATTCCACCTCAGCCTAAAAGGAAATGACTAAATGCAAAAAAAAAACGTTTACAAAGTCTGAGTTTTTAACAAATTAAAAAAAAGTTGTATGATATATTCGGCACCATAGAGGTAGCAGTAAATAGGTTTAATGTTTTTTTTTAATTCACAAACTTAGTGCACACGATGTTCTAAATTCAATTTACTTTACCCTCTAGAGAATAAAAACGGCTTTTCCACTCAGATATTGAAGATAAATTTACTTTATCCTCTAGAGAATAAAAACGGCTTTTCCACTCAGATATTGAAGATTAAAAATACTCTTTCCGAGATGGTGGGATGAAAACGACTTTATCATAACAGAATAACTACCTATTACATAATCTCAAAATAATGATTTTATTAAAATATTTTTAATTAATATTATTTTATTGGGAATTATACTCATAATTAATAAAATCGCACGTAACGGGTGGGTACGAAAAAGATGTCTACTTATATTTTTAAATTATTATTCAATTCTACGTTTTACGCTCGCATCTCGTGTGTTATGTTGTTACACTTGGCGTTTGCAAACGAACCACAACGCTGCAATATTGAAAAAAAATGTTGTGAGAAATAGATCGTTGTGAGAAATAGACGGTTGTCAAGGTCACCCGTAACGTTGTCATAGTCGTTGTCGCTCAGAGGCAACGTTTGGACAACTATCTGTGGTACACAACGCCCACTCCTAGGCAACCACACTGTCCACACTTCATTCATTATGACTGTCAAAAAGTGCGAAACATTGTGAAGTGTGGCATTTGTGAAGAAAAATAAAATTAGGCTAGAAAATAGTGTTTTTATTGTTTATTAATAGGTAAACAACAATTATTAATATTCATTAAATATTATTTTATTACAATACATAGGTAGGTAATTAAAACAATACTTTCTCTCGTCGTAGACTATCTATCCCTTTCTTTCGCACCCTATGGCAAAGAGTACAATCTAAATCCACGAACTGAACGAACTCGAAGTAAATAGACTTAGGGAGGGCGCCCACGAGCAACTTAGTTGTCCGGCAACTTTTTTGTTTTTGTCGCTGTCTCCTCGCCGAGATTTGGACGATGCGCACACGGGAGCGATAGCAACGCGACTTTTTCGTAAAATTTTGCCGCATTCATCAACATGGATTTCGAGGAGACGGCTGTGGTCTGTGCGCTTGTTTTAAGATGAAATCAAAGACGACAACGAAGAAAGCAAAATTGGGTGCATCCATTATAGAGCGACAGACTAACATTATGAAAATTTCATTTCAGAAAATTGAGCAAAAAAGTTTTCCCTATTTTTGACTTTGATTATGTAATGTCTAGATGGAGCGTCGCCCTACAATCATAACAAAGAAAACGAGTCAACAATTTCAAGTATGTGTGCGTGAAGGCGTCGTTTTACACTGTGCATCTACGTCTCTGTGTGCGTAAACAATGATTATATAAGCAATTATGTATATAACTATACATAAATTAATATTATTATACATATATTAATCATTTATTATTATTATTACGCATTTGGGCTTTGATTATATAAGCACTTGTCAGCCAATAGTTGGCTGACACTTTTTGACACGTTTGCGTGCACTTGACGCTCCATCTAGACATTATTTAAAATCAAAGATTTTAGAATGAGTATGTCGAAACTTTTGATGAATTGTGCAGAATTTTATGACCTCTAATCAGTCGTGAAGATACAAATATGCGATTGGCTGTCTCACCAGAGGAAAGACTGGCTATCACAGTATCTTTGTGTGACAGCCTTTCTTCTTGTTTTCGATTATTATTATTACTAGCAATAAGAAATCAGTTTATAAATATATTTTTTTACATAATTGTTTGCTCTAGCACGAGGTGTAACAAAAAATAAATACTTTCAACCGACGTCAAAAAAAGAAGGAGGTTCTCAATTCGACACGTTTTTTTTAATGTATGACCACGCGTATAATTTTTGCTATGTATAGTCCGATATCGACTTCGAGCACATAATGCTCTAAGGATTTCGATGAGTATTTTTTAATTAATAGTGTATACCTTAGAGTTAGTCCCATATAAATGTCAAGAAAATATTCTACCCCCAAGGGTAGAAAATTAAGGGATGACTGAAATTATCTGATGTCACCGTTTCGTAATTAATTTGTATGAGAAGTAGGCACTAAAAAGCGAAAAAAAAATATTTTAATTAAATTCACAAGTCGGTGGCAATACAGAACAACAAACAAAACCAAAGCGAATTTAAAGTTATCTTTTAAGCGGTTGTCTTTTCAGTAAAAAAAGTTTTGACTCACAAGTCAAAACTTTTTTTACTGACACATGATTTCAAACATTTAAGAAAAGTATGAATGCAGCGGCATACTTTCATTACTGCATGGAGACAATAATTATATTATCTACTAGCTGACCCGACAGACGTTGTCCTGTCCTTATCTACCTACTTACCTGCCTATTTACCTACCCTACACCTACCGTACACCTACCCTACGCCTACCCTACGCCTACCCTTAGCCTACCCTACGCCTACCCTACGTCTACCCTACGCCTACCCTACGCCTACCCTACGCCTACCCTACACCTACCCTACAAAAGATATTTTTTTTTTTTTTCTCCGTAAGAACCATCTTCGTACTTCAAGGAATATTATAAAAAAAGAATGATCCAATTTGGTCAAGCGGTTCGCAAGTTATGCGCTTACCAACACATTTAGCGATTCATTTTTATATATAAGATATTATCTTCTTCCGAAATCGACGACCTACAAAATAGGATATATTTTATAGAAGAATAGCGAATAAAGACGTTCGGTGAAGAGACACGCTATGTCAACGAGGGCGGAGCGGGAACTGACTGACCGGCAACTTTTTTGTCGCCGTGCGCGCACTTGCATTGCAACCAATAGACGTGGCAACAAAGTTGCTAAGTTGCGTCGCCGGCCTGTCTCCAAACCCGCGGACAAAAAAGTCTCCCGACTGTCGCGTCGCTACGTGCGCGCACTTTCATACTAATCCATAGACTTGATATGAGAGACAAATTAGTTGCGGAGACAAAAGATAGTAAAAAACGGTAGTAGATATTACAGAACTCCAAATAGGTAAAGTTCACGAACACTTGAAATCAACTGTACCTTTTACTGATAACTGTTTTCATTTTTGCTCAGTGTAATAATTTAGACTGTTTAAGCCCGTCACAAACGTAGCTATAATATATATTATAGCTAGCCTAGCCACCACACCACACACGGTAGCTATAATATAATAATATATTTTCGCCCTTATTACGTCTGCGATCGTTGTTTGTTTCACATTTTTGAAATTTATATTATTAAGCCTTGCTATATATCTGTTCACATATTTTGGTGACGTAGTAAAAATAGGTATATATTATAGCTACGTCTGTGACGGGCTTTATATGTTATACATGGCATAATTTGTGTTTTCTTTTTTAGCTTTCATAATAGGCCGTCGTGTGTATTCCGATATTGTAAAAATAACAACAAAACAGTAAGCAAAAATCTTCTGGAATTACTTTTCATCGGTGAGTATTTGACTAACTGACTTTAAAAATAGGTCTCGTATTTGATTAGTATACATTCAGTTTACTCGAAAACTTGATAATAAATATTAATAATAATAATAATAATAATAATTTATTTATTAAAATAACGTTTACAAAATTATAGGCATTTTTCCTCGAATTTGTCACAAAATTACGAGCGATACTGACGTATAGCCGCGACACTGGGTGGTACATGAGTAAGTGAAACTCGGGCAATTGTCTTGCTTTAATATTGCCAATATTGAGCGCGCGGGTACCGCATCTAATCTAGCAAAAATAATCTAAGTGTATAATATAATTATATGTCATTTATTGATAGTTAGGGCATCCCCCACATTAGGCGTGCGCGTTCGTCGGGCGTGTGAGTTGCCGTGTATTTCGGTTGTCCCCATCAAGGGGACAACGACACGTCATAAAATTTTACTACCGTTGTCCCCCTTACGTACATTCCGGCAACGGGTATAGTTAAGATTTTATGTTATCGCTCGGCATGCCCGAAACTAAAAGGAAAAATATTATGTGTACCTAAGTATGATGATAGATTTTAACATTTTTGGTTAAGTATATATGTAGGCATTTGTATAGGAATAACAATTTTAACGCAACGGGGACAATGGGAAGTAATTTTAATTATTTTATTAAATTCCCTTTGTCCCTTTTAACGGGGACATGGCAGACGGGGCCAACGGGAATACACCAGAGTAGCGTGCGCGCCACGACCTGCGTAGGCGTCGCCGTGTGACGTGTGTGTATAGAGCACGCAGCGCTCGCTTGGCGTTTGCCGCCCTGTGACTGAACGAAATTGTTGCGGGCGGCGGGGATAACGGCCGAAGGAGTAAGAACGCGACACGAGCGCCGCTTATACTCTCCACACACGCCGCAGGGCAGCAAAACGCGACGCTGACGCAGCGCGCTCGCTACTCACACGCTCGAGGAACGCACACGCCTAATGTGGGATCAGCCTTTTAAGGCTACCTTTTAACCTATTATTTATAATAGGTTTAACAGCTGCAACAATATAAGTAATCGAAAGTGCTTGGTAATAAGTCACAATATATTAAAAAAACGTGGATTTCGTTTCGGATATAAATGATAAAACTCTCCAAATTTATTTCTTTCTGAATAAGTACAATGACTACCTACAACGTAGTACATACGTCGCGTGAAGTATTGGTCGCATCGCATTACGTCGCACCGCATCGCGTCGCGCCGTGTCGCGTTCGGTCCACAGAACAATAATACTCTTACCAGAGGTTCGGTCGCTCAAGGGCGTCGCCATGGGGGGGTCAGGTAGGGGCAACTGCCCCCCCCCCCCCCCCCTAGACACTCAATAAAGTGTAAAAAAACTAATTAAATTGATCAAACAAAAGGATCTCACTTGAATTCTTCAATATTTAATTGCTTCCAAATTCTTTTTATCCCCATATTCTATTATCTTTATATTTTGTCGAAAATTATTTTTATACGCACACCGTTCCGATTTCTGAGAGTTGGCTCAAACCTCATGTTCTCTCTACAACCTACCCTCTTCCCGGTTTCGTTCTTATCCGTAATGATACAACTGGAAAGGGAGGAGATGATGTTGCTATTTGTCTTCGTAGCGATTTGCCCCTTCACGCTAGCGGTTGTCTAGCCTATGCTGGACAACCGCTACGCATACCTACGTTCGATACGTTCATAGTACGCCTACGCGTTGGATGAAAGTATGCGCAGCGCACCGTAGAAACCCGGCACGCGACGCACCGAGACCTCACACAATTACGTTGTCGTTTCGGTATACTATACTATAATACCGCCGACGACGCCTGCGCCGCGCTAGCGCAGCGTTTAATTATCTGCAGAAGAAACGCCGAAGCCGCGGCGTCTGCGCTGCGCATATGATCATCGAACGCCTACGCTGGACAAATGCTAGTGTGAAGGAGCCCTTAGTACAAACGCTTAGTAAAGCTTCATGTGCTTTTGACTGTATTTAAAATTCATGCAAGGAGATGGCAATAGCACAAAAAAGATCATGGTAGGATTTGGTAATTTGGTGTAATTGTTTTAATTGAGCAGCCGCTCTTCTCACAAGTTAGAAAACCAATATTTCGGTGTTTTATTTTGGTCACATTTACAAGCTTTAGTATATCTGAATTTTTATTTTTAATTTCGTTTTTAGGATTTATTTGATAGCTTCAAAATATTCTTCTACCTAGGTACTACGAACTAGTATTACCAGTATTTTATTTTTTGTAGTATCATCGTCCCCACCTTGTATATCAACTTGCCCCCCCCTCCCCCCCCCCCCCGGGCCAACGGCTGGCGACGCCCTTGGCCGTACTCGTAAAGATCTATTTATCTGTACCACTGCCGAACTGAGTATTACTTACTGGTCCACTCATTCACTGTGCGAAACTAGTAGGGTGGATTAAACATTTATTTATTAAAATATATAAGTAGTAAAACATCAACAATTAATAGTGACAATATTAAACTCTTCTCGGGATTTATCTTCAACGACGAATGGAAATAATGTGATTCCATGGCATGCAGCTCCGTATTGCCCAGTTTTTGTTAAAGTTATTACAGCTCCCATGAAATCAGGGTAATGAGCTGCTATTCTTTTGATTGCCATTTTTGCTGCATCTGTAGGGGAAGCCCCGCGACGCATTTCTTCAACTGCTAAAAAGCTGGAAAAAAACAAACGAATTAACTAAATCGATAATAATTACTGTACGCAAAATACGCGCTGAGACGTGGAGTTACGGACACCAGCTCGTCATACTACTACTCTACTCTCCTAAATTATTATTATCCTAGTTGTGGTAGGTATTAAATTAACCTAGCACAACTTAGGTAGGTACACGTTCATGACGCGCCAGGCAGGCTAGTCAATTTATTTATATAATAATAATAATATGTGGGGACATTTCACTCATTCATGTCTATCTGACCCCAAACTAGGGAGACCCTGTACTATGGGTGGCAGGCAGCTGATATACATACACAAATACATACATATATAGATAAACAACACACAGACACAAGGCAAACACAAGTGCTCATCACACAAATATTTACCCTGGGAGGGAATCTAACCCACAACACGCTCCGCAGCAGTCAATCACTCAGCCAGTGCGTTACGTTTTATGCAATTTTCAGCCCAATATCTAGTTGTATGGTATCAAGTTAACATTAAAATCAGTACTTATCAAAAATTATTCGTTAACGTCATATTTTCATTAAATAGGCACATTTAGGGACTATCCACACTTAGGTATTCAGCTCTGTTCAGCTTTTGTCCATAGAAAACAACGATTTTGTATGGAGATGGTATCAAGTTAACATTAAAATCAGTACTTATCAAAAATTATCCGTTAACGTCATATTTTCATTAAATAGGCACATTTAGGGACTATCCACACTTAGGTATTCAGCTCTGTTCAGCTTTTGTCCATAGAAAACAACGATTTTGTATGGACATGGTATCAAGTTAACATTAAAATCAGTACTTATCAAAAATTATCCGTTAACGTCATATTTTCATTAAATAGGCACATTTAGGGACTATCCACACTTAGGTATTCAGCTCTGTTCAACTTTTGTCCATAGAAAACAACGATTTTGTATGGCGTAGGCATCCGTTCAGCTTTCCGCGTCTATTCAGTTTACGCGGCAAACGGGCAAACAGGCATAAAATGAGGACAAACTTATTTTTGCGCGAATGCTATGGATAGAGTTCCTCAGAACCATCCGTGTACAGCGCTGTTCCGCCGCTTTCAGCGCTGTTTCGCCACGTTCAGGGATGTACAGGTCTCCCAAATTAATAATGCGCATGCAGATCTTCGCTAATTGTCGTATTCCCGGAAACACCCGAATCATTGAATCGTAAGAGCCCTAAACAATGCATATTTGCACTTAACCACTCTATATACATATCGTCTTCCGACGCTCGGGGAATAAGACCGTTGCCGAACAGTGACGAAGATTTCTATGCGCATTATCACTTTGGGAGACTTGTACGCGGTCGCAACTTGTCGACAAGGAGTCGGGAACATTACGCTCAGCGCCGATTTCTCCAAAGTCGACCCACTGTTTGCTGCTTGCGTTTCAATAGAAGCGCTTCAGCGGAAATAACATTCTGTGACGGCTTTTCACTATCTTACTATACTCGGCTGATAGAAGCAGAACTGTATAAGTGTGACCAAAATCGTTCAGCAAAATGCGAATGGAGCTGAATAAATGTAGTTAGGTAGTCCCTTACGGATCATGCTTACTTGAAGAGCTATAACGATCTTTTTTATATTTCAGTAAATGCATATTTGTTACTCCCGCGTCCAATTTTTATATTACCATAGAACCTGTTACTGAGCTGCAGAACGTAAGAAAATTTGAATTTCGCGGTTTGCTCTGGCGCGATTAACGGCGAGGTAGGGGGTTAACATAGCAACCAAGAAGCTTATAAATTAAGCTTCTTGATAGCAACTAGGGCTGTTTCAGTTGTCTGATGGAAGCCTACAGGATTCCCTTTCTTCCTGCCTTAAAATAGTTGTTTACCTCGGCAAAAACCGGAGCATGATATCGCCATCGCCGGTAGCCGCAGCACCTCCTACTTCATTGTCTGCGTAAGCGCCAGCTCCGGGAATAGGAGAGTCGCCGACTCGACTATATTAATTCAAAGAAATTAAAAAAAAAACAGGCCAAGTGCTAGTTGGATTCGCGCACAAAGGGTTCCGTACCTATAAGTACAACATTTTAGACATCAAGCAAAAAAAAAACGCATAAAATCACGTTTGTTGTATGGGAGCACCCCTAAATATTTATTTTAATTTGTTTTTATATTTGTTGTTACAGCGTCAACAGAAATACATCATCTGTCACGGTTTATGAGATACAGCCTTGTGACAGACAGCCAGACAGATGGACAGTGGAGTCTTAGTAGCAGGGTCCCGTTGCACCATTTGGGTACGGAAACCTAAAAATCATTGCAAATAGTTGTTCTTGATAACCCAAAGGTTGTTCTTCTCTGAAATGTGTGTACAATTCACTTTTATTAAAGTTTTATGATTGTCTGAAATAATAGTCTTTTTATTACCCGGGTATTTTGTATTTAGCGCCATTAGTCGAAGTACCGGCTGCTACATCGCCGCTGCTATCCACAGCTACCATTCCAATTGTATCATGATTATACTTATCCACTATCATCTGTACTTCAGGACGTATATCTTTATTGTTGTTCTTATGATAAGGACCGCAGTATTTGCTAGGATCTGGCTTGACACCCTGAGATTAGATAAGTAAACTTGTTATGTTCATCTGAGTAGATAGATAAAGGTACTTGAAAATTAATGAAATGATAAAGAAAGGTCATCATTACCTACTGAAAATTAAATCATTACTTAAATTTTTATGTTTAGACAATCACCATCATCATCAGCCGAAGGACGTCCACTGTTGAACATAAGCCTCCCCCCTGAAACGTCACAACGAGCGGCAACCTGCCGCTTGCATCCACCGGTTACCCGCGACCTTGACAATGTCGTCGGCCATCTGGTGCGAGGCCTACCAACGCTGCGTCTTCCGGTTCGTGTTCGCCGCTCGAGAACCTTTCTTCCCCATAGGTTATCGGTTCTCCGAGCGATGTGGCCTGCCCATTAGAGAATCACAATGTTTATAATACCTTACCATCCAAAAGTTAGGTTGGCAGTGGTTCTGATTATGCCACTTCAACCATAGTTGTTTAGAATCAGTAGTAGAAAGAGACTCTTCATGAAAACCCATCTGGACAGCGAACTGTGTAGCTAATTCACCAGCAAGGAAAGAATGTTTTGTGTGCTCTAAAACATGGCGCGCGACGGATATTGCACTTTTTATCCTGCGGAGGGCTCCTACAGCACCCACATTCATAGTCTTCCTAAAACAAAAAATGATTCGAGTTAGCAAGAAAGTGCTGCATAGCGACAACCCATGGTCACACCGTGGCTGACAAATGAAAGAAAAAATATTGCAATAATTCATTTATTTTAATTCTAATGTTCAGTACTGTAGCACTTATGCTACACTTGTACCTTTACGAACTATTGTAGGACTACGCTACGTTAAATGAAAGGTACGAATAACTTGTCGAAGATTATATTAATAAAATTAACGAGAGGTAAGATTTACACGACCTTCGCTCTTAGTCGAGCCGTCGGTCTCGCTGACATAACATGTCATAGTATGAAAGCTATATTCTACATAATTCAAATATATTTCCAGCAGGTTCTAACCATAAACTAAATAGTTATGGCTTCATTACATAAAGCCTTTCTGCTGGGCAAGTCTCTACATCAGCTACGCCCCCTTCATGAATAAAAGGGACTAGTAGCTTTTATTCATGTTCTGAACGTTCTGGAAACCAATACTAGTTTACGAAGTAATTGACTAACTAACCTAACAACTACCTAAACCTATAGTAAGGTCCCTACTCTAAAGAGGGAAATGACAATGAGGATGTCTCTGTAGAGATGGTTTAATCCATGACGCATGGGGGTAATCAATTAAAAGAATTAACGAACAACAAATACGCTCATGCCATCATGTCCAAACCCCACTCTACCAAAACCCTCTCGAAAAGGTTAGAGTGCATCCCGCTAAACAAAATGATATGGTCAAATCCATATCTTCCATTCTTGGTGACCTATATTTCTTCCTATACGAGGTTTACAATTAAATGAGAAAAGACTAAACTCGAAACAAACTTTGTTCACTTAATAAACCATGCGTGTCATCGACAGCTCACGCAGAGATTATACTCTGTTAGCGTAATTGGCTACGTCAGTGAACGAGGCCTGTAGGCGTCCTATTCTACACTATTACTACTACTTTAAATAAACCGCTAAGTAAAAAAAGGAATAAGATACACGCTTTTTAATGAAGTCTTGAAATCCAATAGACTTCAAGAAATATGGGCACCATTCACCCATCAGTCTTCAGCTCGTAGTAAATATGAAAATCAAAAAAAACACGCATTATTATCAAGTCGAAATATTTCTAATCACATACATAACAATACACCTAGCATCAACTGTCCATCATGACAGACCTAAATAACCATGGCAACTATGCTGTATAACAACCAATAATTAATAAAATGACAAATAATACACAACCTAAAATTATTATAAACAAGAAGTTTCAATTCAATCATATCCGTAAAAACTATTATGATACAAAACTGTTTAGAGCTAGGCATAAAAATTAAAATAAAATCATCTTTCAAAAATTGACAATAATAAAATTTACCTAAAGGAGAGTTCATACTATTGAATATTTTCTTCAACAAAGCTAGTCGTAATAAATTATTTTTAACCGACTTCGACGGAAAGAGGTTCTCAGTTCGACCTATAAATTTATTAATATATTTTATTTTTATTTCACTATTCTTTGAACCTAATAAGGATTTCAATTTACTCCGTTTTATATATTTATTTATTACAGCGGGTTGCGGAACCATATTATATAACTTCACATCACGCGTGACCTTACTATTCGCTTTATCAAAACTTTGGCTGTCCGAACCACCATTATACACAATATCTCGCGAGGACTCGACAACAATATTCTCTGGTAACACAATTTGGTTAACCGGAGCACCATCATAATCCATTCGCGACAACTCGACGAAAACATTTTCCTCCACCTCAACGAATGCCTTACCACTCGTCTTGCATTCTACTATCACCAAGTTCTCTTCTAGAACGTCAGTGACAACACTATCTTGTACCTGCTGGTACGAAACATCAACTACTTCTTCTTCTTTCGGCACCTCGACATCAGGTTGCTCTGAAAGATTTCTACTTAATAAAATAATCGGACCGGACTGACCCGATTCATCCTTCTCTTCCTCGTGTTCTAGAGGGGACGAGACCGACTCCTGTGCCTCATTTTCATCTAGGCTGCTCTCTGGACAGCTAGACACAGCAACCACATCTTTTTCAACACTGCCTGCTTGGCAGCCATCTTTTTCATTTCTCTGGGAAAATGAACCATTAATATCCTCAGACTTGACTTCTTTCGCCGATTCCACTACTGGAATTACGGCTTGCTGCTGTAAGAGTTGCCGCTTCCTTCTAGCGGGCCAATCATTAGCGAATTCTTCCCTTAACTTATCGCAAGTCTCCTCGAAAGACATGCCATCCTTGAAGAAAAGTCGGTAGTATGCGTTTGCAGTACTCTTCACAAAACAACCCAGAAGTACTGGATAACCGGCTTCCTCCCATTCCTTGCGCTGTGCAACCACTTTGAACTGTTCGAGGAAATCATCGAACTCCAAACCCTGAATACCATAATAATAGGGCATATCTTCCCCAGGGAAATAATCACGATCATGGCGATACATCGTGGTTTATAATAACACTTAATAAATTGATACAGATACTTCTCTGTTCTTCTTTTAGGCGATGCAAGAAAAATCGCTCGTCTGCAGTGCACTTTATAATATAGACCGATTATACGTACAATTCTTCGCTGCTATACCAGCGTAATCATCAATCTGGCCCCCTTGATAGGCCTTCCAGCTACTCCTGCTGGAATATTAAATGCTCTGGGGGCGAGCACTCGCTTTTCGCATCTGAAAAAAATCTTTCTACCCGGCGCCTGTCGCCAATTTGTAGCACTTATGCTACACTTGTACCTTTACGAACTATTGTAGGACTACGCTACGTTAAATGAAAGGTACGAATAACTTGTCGAAGATTATATTAATAAGATTAACGAGAGGTAAGATTTACACGACCTTCGCTCTTAGTCGAGCCGTCGGTCTCGCTGACATAACATGTCATAGTATGAAAGCTATATTCTACATAATTCAAATATATTTCCAGCAGGTTCTAACCATAAACTAAATAGTTATGGCTTCATTACATAAAGCCTTTCTGCTGGGCAAGTCTCTACAGTACCTACATAGCAAATCAAATTTTATTAACTTCTGAGGTTTTAAAATTCCATGCATATGAGACATTAATTGCCCATAATGTTATCTAATGTTTATGTGTGTTTTGTGTACCTACCTAGTTCATATAATATATTGCCGACTTATTTATTGAATACTAGCTTTCAATGAGAGACTTCGTCCGCGTGAATCTCGGCTATCGTGGATGCAGACGAAGTCTGGGATTAAGGGGGGGGTCTCCTTTTTGAAGTTGGTTTAAAAGTAGCCATGTCCTTTCCCAGGCTTTATACTTTCTTCATGCCAAATTTCATCAAGATCGGACAGACAACAGACAGTCTGTCTGTCTGTGGTGTCTGTCAGCTCATCAGACAGACAGAGGTACTTTCGCATTTATAATATTAAGGACCAATATTAATGTAGATTCAGCAGTAAGTTATTTTACAATATATTACCCATCCATAATAAGAGCATCTAGTGTTGTCTCACTGTTCTCATCAGGACTACCTCCATACCCTACAGTTCCATCACATTGCTGAACTTCACATACTGAAGCACCCTGTTCTATAGCATCTAATGCTGTACCTCCTTCTTTAAGAACTTCCCAAGCTGCAACAAATATTATTATAACAAAAAAAAAATAATTTACAGGAAAAAGTGGAAAAAAATTTTTTAATTATATTTTAGCCTCTTATTTATAACTCTACTTATACCTGGAAACATAGTTTAAAGGTATAGTAATAATACAGGACTTCAAGAATCAATTTTAATAGACTGCTACCGAGGTACGAGATGGTTGCCAGACTTTCTGGCTGCTGAGTACCCATAACAACTGTCAAAGGTCTACGAATGCCAACTGGGACCAACAGTTTTACATGCTCTCTGAGGCAGGTGTCTTGGTATGAAATGGATCGACCGCTTAACCTTGCCCAATCAATCCGTAGCCCCTACGCAATAAGTGAAGCAATAAGTTCTAATCAATCTAAATAATTGAGTAAAAATTAGTCTAGTCTTTATTTTTTATTTGTTTTAATTATATTTTAAATAAATTAAAGAATATACATAATAATAGTTATCTAATTCTCTAATTCTAATATTTTGTTTGTCTTTTCCTTTTAATTTACTGAAGGGTCAGTGGGTCGTCTTAGGGGCGGAGTCCTCTACTTGTCATGACAAAGTATAATAATTTTAAACCAAAACATACTTAAGTTTATTTACCTACCTTTTACCGTAGAATTTGTGAACCCCCACGTCGTTATTACTATAGGAATATTTGGTTCGCTCTGAACTAAATAATAGTTAAAACCTGAATAGAACAGTATAATTAATAATACAGACATGTTATTAGTTATCGTCGTTATAGTTCAAAAGTAGCAAATAGCAATCGGTAAGAGCTTTTCATTTCAAATCAAACAACAAAAATGCGATAACACAATCAGATTATCACTGTTATCAGTTGACATTGGCAGTTCAGTTTCCAGTGTTGCCAACAAGACCAATAAACAATCTGCTAAAATGGTGTGAAAATTATGCCAATTGCTTTATAGAAATGCTAAAAATACTGCTAACATTTTTCAATGTCAAATAAAATGTTAATGAACAAAATATAATCGACTATATTATCAAATAAAATATTAATATCTTGGTCTTCATTGACAACTAATATGTTTGAAGACGAGAAAGCCTCATTGCTCAGACTGTAACTCTCCTTGGTAAAGTACGTGCCACAAAAGTTGAGACTTGACACAGACTTGATTTGACTTGCGCAGTACTCGATTCAAAGATACAGTACCTTTAAATCGAGTACTGCACAAGTCAAATCAAGTCTGAGTCAAGTCTCATATTTCGTGACACGTACTATACATAAAGAGCGCAGTACAGTACGTTATCCGTCATTTGCCGTCAAGATTCTACCCTCTCATTATTTTGTCACCAGGAGCGCCAACAATATAACAGGGATTTATTCTAAATGGAAATAATTACGTAAGCATATATGTAATTTTCATGGTTAAACTTTCATGTTATGATTATTTTATACGTTAAACAACAAAAAAGTTTGTTAAACAACATGAAAATTATGCTAAATTGGCATCACTGTCAGTGTGTCAATAAAATTGTCACTGACAGTTCATAGTTCTAACATAGATTCTTTATTTTTAGATTTGATTAGGTATTGTATTGCCATGAAGGCTTCATGGGTATTGCAAAATGCTGAGTAAAAAAAAATGCTACATAACTGATTCACTCGCTGTTGCGCATAGATCATGTTTTTTTTTTTTAATATTTATGTAGTTCAATTGGTTAAAGGTAACATAGACAAATAACAATTTCAACCAATACCACGCTTTAATGATAAGGTACTATCTCCTGATTGGATAATTGTTTCATTTTCAATGACAATTTCCTTGTTTTGAAGGAATATTATTATTTAATTTATTATTTTGCTGTTCGGAAAGGTTTACCGAAGACGTCCCTTGTTATTTAAAAATTAACTATGAACATGAACTCAGATACATTCTTTAGGGATTTGCCGAAAGTTGTAAGTACTTATGTCGCAGAATTTATAAAATATTAAATGATTTCTAATTTTCTATCTTTATCTTGTTTGAGAATTAAAATGTTGTTTACATTTTAGGAGTTGCATGCTCATTTGAACGGTTCTTTGAGCCCAGCTACGATACTGCAACTAAAAAGATATCATGCTGATTCTGGTCTTGAAGACAAAACGAATGCTTTCTTTGATGAATTCCAAATCGGCGCCGGCGATTCACGGGGTCTGTCGGAGTAAGTGACCGATCGACCCCTACAATCAGATAAAATTATTAAGTACTTCTTATCACTTCAGTTGGTACTACACAGTCAACTCCACAAAGTTAAATTTAATCTTAATCATGTTCTTTTGTATTACATGTGTGTATCATAGCTAAATATATAATATGAGTCAACCATCAACTATGTTGTTATGTAGATGTAGGTACCAAATTTAAATAAAACAGCTTTATGTTGATTTATACATGAATATTATTTGTAATCAAACACTGTTATTATTAACAATTTTGTGATGATGCTGTGGTTAACGTGCCCGCCTCTTATGTATGAGGTTCTGGGTTTGCAGAGGGCATGTGCAAATACCAATGTGACTTTAAATTTCATATATTGTTAATAATCACATAATAATAATTATGAAGTTTGTCTTGGATGTCACTGATTTTTATTATTTATTATTATTAACAGCAGATAATGCGGTTTTCTGAAAACAAATAAGGTAGTAATGTTGTTTTAACTTTAATTTACAGTTGTTTCCAAGTGTTCAGTATTGCACATTCCCTGACGAGTACTCCTCAAGCATTAGCCCAGGCCACCAGTCTAACTCTTCAAGAGTTTCAAGATGATGGCTGCTGTTACCTTGAACTTAGAAGTACACCTCGGGACACACCATACATGAATAAATTGCAGTATGTAGAAACTATTGTTCAGGCTATACGGTGAGTAAAATCAGACTAACAAATGCTTTGTTGAGTGAACCATAATTTATTCACAATTGTTTGATGGCTATTGTTATTTAATTGTTAACTAATTTTGTTTGCAGAAAATCTTCTCTACATCTATCAATGATGTCCCGCTTAATAGTTTCTATCAATAGAAAATCGTCAATTAGTGAGGCAGAAGAAATAACTAAATTGGCTATAGAGTGCTATAAAAAATACCCAGATGTAGTTGTGGGTATTGAATTAAGTGGTGACCCTATGGCAGGGATGTTTAAGTCTTTTGAACCGTCACTGCTGCATGCAAAGGCGGCAGGCCTTAAAGTAAGCATAATATTTATTTTACATAGGCTGTTAAGGGCACTGGTTCAATTTGGCGCACGGTAAAAGTTCCTGGTTGGACTTGGAGGACGCTTTTGCAGCATAGGCTAGTTTAAAAAAAATAGGTAATTTGAACACTGTGTAATTGTTTTTTCAGGTAACACTACATTGTGGGGAGGTTTGCAACCCAGAAGAAATTATTGAAATGCTAAAATTTAAACCAGATAGGCTTGGACATGGTACTTGTATTCATCCTAAATATGGTGGAAGTGAAGAAACATGGTCAACTCTTTGTAAACTGAAAATACCTGTTGGTAAGTGGTTTTTTATTTAAATTATGGTTTCCCTATTAATTGTTGATGCTGATTCAGTCCCAACCGACGACGCCCGTTAACGAACTAACGCGGTACAAGTTTGTTAGCGCACGTCGCCAGTTGAGACTGTCATATCGTATTTTTTATATTTAACGGGTTTTTTTTTGTGTTTTGACGTTTGTACTTTTTTTTCAGAAGTGTGCCTTACCAGCAATGTCAATACCAAGTCAACGCCAGATTATGATTCTCACCACTTCAAACTTCTTTATGATGCAGACATACCTGTTATAATATGTGTAAGTAAATATCCCAAAATGGTAGGAGCTCTGGTAAAAATACTTGTGCTGGAAAATGTCTGCCTATAAATATTGCACATCCTAATTTTTGCAAGCAGCCTGTAGATCATAGGCGATTAACACATGACGCCGCGCACCGACGCGGCTGGCGGTGAAGCGGATCTCACGTTGCATTGGCTTGTATTGAAACCGTTGATGCCTAACACACGTACACCGCCTGACCATACGGACCAGCGGCGCTCACGCCGCCTCCACCCATCCGCGCTTGGCACACGTGTGCGTTTCGACCGCGCGGCCACGGCGATATTTAGAAAAAAAAACTTTTCCAAGATTATGTAAAATTTTGTAAAAGTTGATTCCCAAAACCATAAATTTGTCGAAGATATGGTTAAAAAGTTATAAGGGTTTGAACGTGGCCGCGCCATTGAAACGCGGAGAACCGCGTGGCCACGGAGATCTTTAAAACTAAGCGTAGCAGAGACCTAAAATTCAGGTAAATAACAGATTGAATTTGTAAAAAAAATGTAAAAATACAGAAAAATTCCTAGGTTTATATTTTAGGAGCTGCAAGACGAAAACCCCATGGCCGCGCCATTGAAACGGTGAATAACACTCTAGCGCCGATATCACGCTGAAAATGCATCGCAGACGTCTGAAATTCATTGTAAAATCTAGATTTGAATTTGTCGAAAATGTAAAAAATATGCAAAAAATACCTAGGTTTAGATTTTAGGAGCTGTAAGACTAAAACCCCATGGCCGCGCCATTGAAACGGTGGAAAACACGTTATCGCTGATATCTCGCTGAAAAAGCATCGCAGAGGTCTGAAGTTTTTTGTAATACCTAGATTTGAATTTGTCGAAAATGTAAAAAATATACAAAAAATACCTAGGTTTATATTTCAGGGGCAGTAGTGCGGTATCGTGTAAAAATAAGTTTTGATTATCTATCGAAGAAAGTAAGTATTAGTGAGTTTTTTTTTATAAACAACACCTATTAATATGTAGAACTGCCGATAATATGCAAAACATATTTTTTATTCATAATATAAAGCCTTGCAATGTGTTTTGAATATTTCGATAGGGTGACCATGCCTTGTTGTTTACAGAAAACTTTCCACCTGTTGTAATAGAAATGATGTCCCAAGGATTCTAAATTGAATTAAAATTAAACGAAGAGATACTATATCTTTATTTCTTTAAAAATCACAGATTGTTTACTTACACTAAGATATAAACTTCTATTAAAATCACAAATCACAGATTGTTTACTTACACTAAGATAAATATTTTTTATTAATTAAGGGGACAATTGTCGAAATCATGCAAAAAAAAAATACATTTCACACAAACCAAAACTATAAAATGAGGTAACCACCTCGTATAAAACGTCATTTTTGAGACTTCCACCAAGAAATCGAGGGTCAAGAAAAAAAGTGCTTGCATATTCCCACTTAGCGAGCTTATTTCCAATGTAAAGTAAAGTATAATATTACCCTGATTTTTAATATCTTTATCATCATCTATTAGAAATCTAGGCAGCAACGTGGGGCCTCTGGAATTTATAATAATGATTAACAATCTACCAGAAGTCGTCAAAAATGGATCTTGTTTGTTATTCGCAGATGACCTCAAGTTGCTGTTGGAGGTCAGGACGGAGTGACCTCAAGTTGCTGTTGGAGGTCAGGACGGAGTCGGATTGCAGACGTTTGCAGGATGACATTGATCGGATAGTGGAATGGAGTCATGAGAACAGGCTCTATTTCAACGTATACAAGTGCTCGGTGATAAGTTTCACCCGCGCACGCGCACCTCTACTCTACGAGTACGTAGTGGATGCAGTACCGATGCAACGAGTCACGGAGGTACGTGATTTAGGGGTTGTTCTCACTCCTGAACTGTCGTTTCGCCATCATATAACTAAGATCTGCAAAAAGGCATTTAGAAACTTGGGCTTTGTTCTGAGGCAGACGCGAGACTTTACCAGCATCACAGCCATCAGAGTCTTGTATGACGCATTAGTCAGGAGTCATCTGGAACATAATGCTGTCATATGGGCTCCACATGAGGCTAAGTACTCAGTGATGTTGGAGAGAGTCCAGAACAAATTCACGCGCCACCTGTACAGAAAACTTTATGGGGTATACCCATTTTACCCTTTGATGTACCCCACTCTATTCGTACTGGGTATGGTGGGGTACAATCAACTCGGAGTGCGACGGGAATTTGCACTAGTGTCGTACTCAGTCACGGAGGTACGTGATTTAGGGGTTGTTCTCACTCCTGAACTGTCGTTTCGCCATCATATAACTAAGATCTGCAAAAAGGCATTTAGAAACTTGGGCTTTGTTCTGAGGCAGACGCGAGACTTTACCAGCATCACAGCCATCAGAGTCTTGTATGACGCATTAGTCAGGAGTCATCTGGAACATAATGCTGTCATATGGGCTCCACATGAGGCTAAGTACTCAGTGATGTTGGAGAGAGTCCAGAACAAATTCACGCGCCACCTGTACAGAAAACTTTATGGGGTATACCCATTTTACCCTTTGATGTACCCCACTCTATTCGTACTGGGTATGGTGGGGTACAATCAACTCGGAGTGCGACGGGAATTTGCACTAGTGTCGTACTCAGTCACGGAGGTACGTGATTTAGGGGTTGTTCTCACTCCTGAACTGTCGTTTCGCCATCATATAACTAAGATCTGCAAAAAGGCATTTAGAAACTTGGGCTTTGTTCTGAGGCAGACGCGAGACTTTACCAGCATCACAGCCATCAGAGTCTTGTATGACGCATTAGTCAGGAGTCATCTGGAACATAATGCTGTCATATGGGCTCCACATGAGGCTAAGTACTCAGTGATGTTGGAGAGAGTCCAGAACAAATTCACGCGCCATCTGTACAGAAAACTACCCCCCCCCCCCCTACCTATGGGGTATACCCATTTTACCCTTTGATGTACCCCACTCTATTCGTACTGGGTATGGTGGGGTACAATCAACTCTGAGTGCGACGGGAATTTGCACTAGTGTCGTACGTGGTGAAACTGCTCCGAGGCATTGAGCACAACCCGTGGGTGCTACAGCGGTTGTACTTGTACGTGCCCGACCGCTATGTGTGGAGGCGAAGACCCCCGCCACTACTGGTCGTACCTTCAGCCAGAACCAATTTGCTGGCTAAAACCCCTCTGACTCGAGCAATTCGCACCATCAACTTTATTCATGTTGAAATGGATATATTCACATGTCACTGGAGTAAACTCGCAAAAGGACTATTGTTTACAATTTGCTACAAACAGTGTTTTTTAGGATCTTGAATATATGTACTTATTTTGTGTTTTAATTTTAATTTTGAGTGTGTGACTTGGCTATCGCCTTAGGTTAAGACCTGTAAGGATAGTTTTAAGGAATTTAAATAAATAAATAAATCTTAGTGTAAGTAAACAATCTGTGATTTATGTGATTTTTAAAGAAATAAAGATATAGTATCTCTTCGATTCATTTTAATTCAATTTAGAATCCTTGTGACATGATTTCTATTACAACAGGTGGAAAGTTTTCTGTAAACAACAAGGCATGGTCACCCTATCGAAATATTCAAAACACATTGCAAGGCTTTATAATATGAATAAAAAATATGTTTTGCATATTATCGGTAGTTCTACATATAGGTGTTGTTTATAAAAAAAAACTCACTAATACTTACTTTCTTCGATAGATAATCAAAACTTATTTTTACACGATACCGCACTACCGCTCCTGAAATATAAACCTAGGTATTTTTTGTATATTTTTTACATTTTCGACAAATTCAAATCTAGGTATTACAAAAAACTTCAGACCTCTGCGATGCTTTTTCAGCGAGATATCAGCGATAACGTGTTTTCCACCGTTTCAATGGCGCGGCCATGGGGTTTTAGTCTTACAGCTCCTAAAATCTAAACCTGGGTATTTTTTGTATATTTTTTACATTTTCGACAAATTCAAATCTAGATTTTACAATGAATCTCAGACGTCTGCCATGCATTTTCAGCGTGATATCGGCGCTAGAGTGTTATTCATCGTTTCAATGGCGCGGCAATGGGGTTTTCGTCTTGCAGCTCCTAAAATATAAACCTAGGATATTTTTCTGTATTTTTACATTTTTTTTTACAAATTCTATCTGTTATTTACCTGAATTTTAGGTCTCTGCTACGCTTAGTTTTAAAGATCTCCGTGGCCGCGCGGTTCTCCGCGTTTCAATGGCGCGGCCACGTTCAAACCCTTATAACTTTTTAACCATATCTTCGACAAATTTATGGTTTTTGGGAATCAACTTTTACAAAATTTTACATTTTTTTGTTTTGAAAAGTTTTTTTTTCGAAATATCGCCGTGGCCGCGCGGTCGAAACGCACACTGGCACACGAGACTACCGCATTACCGCGCGGATCACTGTGGGATAAGGTTGTGTTACACTTTTTTAAAATGAGGTTTGATGTCGAACAGTTTATTTCGGAGACTGAAAGTCGCCCCGCTATTTGGGACATGAAAAACTCGCAATAAAGTGATAGGCAAATAAAAAATAAACTATGGGAAGAAATTATTGCTATATTATGAAGAGTTCTGTTTCGTAAAAATGGATGAACCCAATGTCTTCTTAAAAATTTATTTCTTTGTCGGAGTACCTAGTCATTTCCTGTATAGTAACCAAATTGCTGCTTCCACTTCGTTCAATCTTTCCAAACTATCTGGTCGAACTGATCGAATCCCATCATCCGCGCGGACACGCGCGCACACCCGCCACTCTGCGCAGCGCACCACTACAAAATCCGCTTCTCCGCCTCCACCCTCCAAGGCGGTAGGCGGCGTCGTGTGAGAATCGCCATAGGTCTCAAACTATGAAGTGCTATTATAATATTATTAATATATTATTATGAGCCTGTGACTCTAATGCTGGACTGCGTCAACTGCGTTTCAGTTTAAACCGCATAAATGTGACGACCGCACAATAACTTTTTAGCTAGTTAATCATACAAAGCTTCGGGTAGCATTTCTTCTCTAGACGCGTAAAAGGTTTTAATTAGTTAAGCCACTAACTACTTTGCCGACAATTGCTAGTAGATTTTGAGTCAGTCACACACCACGAGCATTTTTTGTTTTTATTTATTTAATCGATTTGTTATTTTCTTTGCTAATTACAATCCTAGTGGAACGCTAAATGAGGGATTTGGCGTGTGTTATTTGTAAATCTCTAAAGTCTGACGACACGGTTGGCGCAGTGGCTGAGCGATCGACTGCTGCGCAGCGTGTAGCGGGTTCGATTCCCGCCCAAGGTAAACATTTGTGTGATGAGCACTTGTGTTTGCCTTGTGTCTGGGTGTTGTTTATCTATATATGTATGTATTTACAAAAAAAAAAATGTATTTGTGTATGTATATCAGCTGTCTGACACCCATAGTACAGGGTCTCCCTAGTTTGGGGTCAGATGGCCGTGTGTGAAAATGTCCCCACATCTTATATATAAAAATGAATCGCTAAATGTGTTGGTAAGCGCATAACTTGCGAACCGCTTGACCAAATTGGATAATTCTTTTTTTATAATATTCCTTGAAGTACGAAGATGGTTCTTACAAAGAGAAAAAGAAAAAAAAAAACTTTTGTATTGTAGGTGTAGGGTAGGTGTAGGGTAGGTGTAGGGTAGGTGTAGGATAGGTGTACGGTAGGTGTAGGGTAGGTAAATAGGCAGGTAAGTAGGTAGATAAGGACAGGACAACGTCTGTCGGGTCAGCTAGTATTATTATAAATGAAAGTTCTAGATATTTTTTATTTTTCACAGACGGACGATAAAGGTGTCTTTGCAACATCGCTATCACGAGAATACCAAATTTGTGTCAACACATTTTCTTTAACTTCATCACAAACTGCAAGATTAGCCCTGAACGCGTGCCAATATGTGTTTGCTGATAAAGTTCGCAAAGCGCTCAACGATAAACTACTTAATTTTATTGGGAAACATTCCTTGTGAATTATTGATAAGGTATAAAATATTTTATAATAATAATAGGGTATTTTATCAGATACAATCAATTAGTTTTATTTGGTCCTAGCCTACAATATTTTCAATCTCACTTCCAATCTTTCTCTCAGTTTTGGACTTCTGTTCTGGAGTCCAGAGAAGGTACACTTAACTTATCATCACAGATGGTATTAAACGCCTTATTCACCATCCTTCTTGCTGTACGTCCCGCCAAGGTCGCCATGCGAAAATACCGTGAAAAAAAACAATTAATAATTATTATTGACGTACAGCAAGTTTATTCACGGTCGTTTTGCAACGTGCATGAATTTGGCGGGACGTACAGCAAGAAGGATGGTGAGTAAGGTCCATTATAAGTTCGAATGGATTGCCGAATTCTTGATACATTATAACCACGAAGTAAGTATAACAGAGGAGATGGCATTAACGAATTTTCCCATAGAAAGATGCGTCACACTTTTTCAAACTAAACCCTGCCCACTTCAGGTCTAGCCCTGCCCACATCTAGTCAAGCCCCGCCTTTTTTCCAAGCGATAAATAGCAAAAGCTAAAAGCTGACATTTCTACGTGGTTTAGCTATAACATGCTAGATGTCTCTATGACAATATGTATTCGCAACACAGGGACGAACTTAGTACCTTTTTATTTTTTGCAAGGATTTTTCTTATAAATATGGGTTGTGAAAATAAAAGGGATGGTGTGTCCCAAGTGTTACGCAATTAAGGTGCTGTGTAACACATAGCGAATCTAGTTAATTGTTGCCACGACATACTGGCTACATAAGTACATATAAATATTAAAATGAACTTATGCAAAGAAGAAAGAATAAAATATAACAAGTTTTTAATTCTAATATATATGTAGGATCGTCAGTGGGCGATCGAGGAGGAGCGCCGAGTGGTATAGTACATCGTCAGGAGTATGGGCGTTCCCATTATCCCATTATCGATAAACAAGACCTGTAAAAACAATTACACACTATTAGTAAAGGAAACACAATGCAAATGGTAATCAGTAACAAGAATAAAGTAAGTTCAAGGTACAGCAACAATACAGTTAATCGAACAGACCATTAAGGTCCCACAGTTCGTACAGTGGCGAAGCCACCCAATGATAAACGAACAAACCCTTAAGGTTCATAGTTCGTACAGTAGCATAAGCCACCCATATACAAAGTGTATCGCTCGCTAGCAGCAAGCCTATACAGCTATGTGAATATACAGCAGCGCTGTACCAGGTAAACCGACAGAATTGTCGGGAGCAGGAACTCTTTACTGAGTCGAATCCGAGGATCGACTGCCATACTTACGGAGTGCACGCTCTTTTATAAGGCGATGCCCCCCACCTTGCAACCTCTCCATACAAGTCTGCCCATGCGCACGGAAGTGCGTCACGCGTTTACTTGATACAAAACACTAAAATGTGCTGAATCTAATAAGATCTGTAATCAAATAACACAATAATAATTGTCATGAATAAACAATAGTGATTTCATAAAGTAATTCGTTTTACATTCAAAGTAACGTGTCAACAATTGTTTTGAATAAAACCATCGATAACAATTATCGAAATAAAGTAACCACAAATCAGTGTGCACACACAATTAATCATGTTTCGAATTAATAGACAATAATTGATAGTAAAATCACATAAATTAACAATAAGAAACACAAATCATAACAAATTTAGTTAACACCCACAATGTGATTAATAAACTGTCTCCGACACGGCCAGACTGACATTCTACACGTCCTCGTGTAGTTATAAAGTTCTTGGTAAATATCGATCGGCCTTTCTGACAAAAAGCTTTAATTAGCAAAAGGTATGTTGTAAAGAAAAATCCTGAATTAGTCCTGAAGTAATCATTAGCAAAATTTGCATCATAACCAGTCAAAATAACCATACTGTTACAGACAATACATAGCTCAACAAATCAGCCGAAATCACACCATGGGATACGACAAGTAACTTGAAGTCGAATAGACAACCCGCATAGGCGTCAACATAGACAACCCGCATAAGCGTCAATATCAACATCCAAATACAAACAATAGTCAACATAGACATCTCATTTCAGCTATAGTATGTCAGCAGCAGATGAATCATCATCATCATCATTGTCAACATTGACATCATTAACAGTTACTGATGGACATTCAGAGACTTTTCGTACATTGTTTACTCAAAGATTTTATCAAATATCATTTTGGATCTACAACCAAAGTATCCAATAACAAAGTAACCATTAACAGAGTAACCATTAACAGAGTAACCATTAACAGAGTAACCATTAACAGAGTAACCATTAACAGAGTAACCATTAACAGAGTAACCATTAACAGAGTAACCATTAACAGAGTAACCATTAACAGAGTAACCATTAACAGAGTAACCAATAACAAATTAACCAATAACAAATTAACCAATAACAAAGTATCCAATAATATAAAGTACCCAACAATAAAGCATCGCACTTTAAACCCTTGACATCCAGGGCTGCTCGCTTTCTTTCACGGGACAGAATTTAATTTCTTACTCCACATCAACAGCGTTACGGCAGTCCTGAATCTCCACACGTTCTCGGGTGAATAGTTTATCTCATCATCTGAAAACAATCAGAAAAGAGCTCAAGTAAACAACTTACGAGTAACGTTCGGTCATTCTGATCAATTTAAATCAAACACTACAGACCTGATATCACAAAACAAGTTTAGTTCTTTACCACACATGTAATTACCTTACCACACATGTAATTACCTTACCACACATGTCATATCATTACCTTATTACCACACATGTCATGTCATTACCTTACCACACATGTAATTACCTTACCTCACAACACATGTCATTACCTTACCTCACAACACATGTCATTACCTTACCTCACAACACATGTCATTACCTTACCTCACAACACATGTCATTACCTTACCTCACAACACATGTCATTACCTTACCTCACAACACATGTCATTACCTTACCTCACAACACATGTCATTACCTTACCTCACAACACATGTCATTACCTTACCTCACAACACATGTCATTACCTTACCACAGAACACATGTCAACAATCAGGGGGTACACAGTTACTTTTCAGATAATTTAATCTCTCATGGCATAATAATTATGATACTATGATTTGAATAAGCATTCAGTATTACATGTAACTTCACTTTATATTGACCATACAAGTAAGTTTGCCACACATGTATCAGTAATGAAAGTAGGTACATTCAAACCCAGAGTCATAACAAAATGGAAGCGTCTCACCAGATAGTTGTAGAACATCATTGGTAAGTACATCACAGACTTAACCCATCACGGATGGTTGTCTCGAAGTCTCGAAGGCTGACTCACAGTATCTTCACTCGGTTAGTCCCGCCACGCTCCAGTTAGATGTCAGGAAAGTGACCTGTCGACTGGTATAAGCGGTTAAAGATTATCCCTGTCATGGTTGACAATTATGAAGGTAAATAAGGGTAGCGGTAACTGTTGGAGTATGTAAAATCAAATAACTAAATGAATGTGGGTAGGTGATTTATGAATGCCATTAAAACAGCCTTAGCTCAGCGCTAGGTAATCCCGAGAGAGGAAGCTGTCATAACAAAAGAGGTAGAGACATACGATAACTAGGGAAGCCATGCGGAAGCATTAAGAGGCTATCCCACTTCTGATGTAGGATCGTCACTGAGCGATCGAGGAGGAGCGCCGAGTGGTATAGTACATCGTCAGGAGTATGGGCGTTCCCATTATCCCATTATCGATAAACAAGACCTGTAAAAACAATTACACACTATTAGTAAAGGAAACACAATGCAAATGGTAATCAGTAACAAGAATAAAGTAAGTTCAAGGTACAGCAACAATACAGTTAATCGAACAGACCATTAAGGTCCCACAGTTCGTACAGTGGCGAAGCCACCCAATGATAAACGAACAAACCCTTAAGGTTCATAGTTCGTACAGTAGCATAAGCCACCCAAATACAAAGTGTATCGCTCGCTAGCAGCAAGCCTATACAGCTATGTGAATATACAGCAGCGCTGTACCAGGTAAACCGACAGAATTGTCGGGAGCAGGAACTCTTTACTGAGTCGAATCCGAGGATCGACTGCCATACTTACGGAGTGCACGCTCTTTTATAAGGCGATGCCCCCCACCTTGCAACCTCTCCATACAAGTCTGCCCATGCGCACGGAAGTGCGTCACGCGTTTACTTGATACAAAACACTAAAATGTGCTGAATCTAATAAGATCTGTAATCAAATAACACAATAATAATTGTCATGAATAAACAATAGTGATTTCATAAAGTAATTCGTTTTACATTCAAAGTAACGTGTCAACAATTGTTTTGAATAAAACCATCGATAACAATTATCGAAATAAAGTAACCACAAATCAGTGTGCACACACAATTAATCATGTTTCGAATTAATAGACAATAATTGATAGTAAAATCACATAAATTAACAATAAGAAACACAAATCATAACAAATTTAGTTAACACCCACAATGTGATTAATAAACTGTCTCCGACATATATATATTTTTTTTATGTAAGTAAACTATATTATATACATGGTACCACCTTAATAATCGTCGCCACCGTTATTAAATTATTGAATTCTAAGTACGGCCTTGCCATTATTTTGCTTGTCAATTCAGCAATGTTGCAATTTTAGGGATTTTCCCATTTTTAGGGGAAAAATAACGTAACACACACTAGATAAAATAATTATGGATTACCACGATTTTTATTTTTATTCGGGGATTTAGAATTAAATATAGTTTCGTCCCGAAATAATTAACAATGTAACATGGCGAAGTAAATTATAGGTAAATAGTGCTATCGGCGGCGCTTCGGCGTTTAATTTTGATTTAATATTATAAGCTAGATATGCACCATGCTTCCATGTAATATGAGCGTGCAACTGGCGAGCGCAGTATTCAGTGGTTAATCAATTAGTTCATTGTAATATAAAGTGAATTATGTAAAGCAAAACGTCTTTTTCCTAAAACGAAATTGCGCCCGAAAATCAAGGAACTTTTTGGCATCCATTTTATTTTAAAAATTATAAAAATATAGGGAAAATTAAATTATAAAGTTATAACCCTGGTTTTTCTGTTTCGCTACCTCACACTAGATGGCATACGGATCTAGAAATGGAAAAATATTATAACAATACGATACTTTTAGTGGACAAAAAAGGATCAAGATAATCTGAGATGTATTTACAAACATACATAATACTTTTAAACCTATTAATAATTATATTATCACATAGTTTTTTTACCGAAAGGGTGGCGCCCTCTTGTTTCGAGTAGTAGAATATCTATGACAATGACGGTTTTTTCTAGAACTTTGCTTAAGAATTACTCAAAAAAAGGCCTACCGGTGCGATATGAGGCCTTATGTGGGCATCAGAACGTTTATTGATGTAGGTTTAGCAATGAAGCATTTAACATTTCATGTTTTAATTTGTATAAATAGTGTAATTAATAAAAAAAATATTAAAACTGGAATGTCCGAAATGTCTGGTGCACAAGACGGCTATAGATCTAATGACCGAAGCCACGCCCACTTTGATGACGTCATTGCACCAGTGCGTGTCACGGTGCACCGGTGCTATGGGCATTCCTCTATTATACTTACTTCGTGATTATAACCTATTGTTTTTTAATAACCGAAATTTCTCAAAGGCCATTGTCTCCAAGCCAACTAAAACAAACGGTGCGTTTAATTTTACAAGAAATGTACCACATTTGAATGAAGTTTATCTTGGCAGTTGGCATGTCATAATAGTTGATTTTGGTGAACGAACGAAACGCAAGAAAGAAGCATAACCTTAAATTAACTGTCTCAACTCAATAGTCTCAAACGAAGGACCAAGCTAAAGTTAATTTTACTTGGAATTAAAGTCCAAAAATTTAAAATGACTGACTTGACATCAGACTATTCAAGTCCCAAGGCAGCGGACTCTGAACTGCAAGATTTTCTCCTTGCAGAAAAACAAAAAGCTCAGTTTCATGCACAGGTAAATACATTTTGTGCCATTGCATCATTGTATTTTCTTCTCATACTTAGATTTGATTATAGCTTCCAAATTGATTCCCTGAAAACATAAAAGATGCAGCATTCCTTACACCTTTTTGTAAATTTTAATTCGCAATAGACCTTTTAAGTTGTCAAAAAATCATCATTGTTTATTGACCTCAAAACGAATTAAGTTATAAAACGAACGTGAACTAGCGTGCCTATACCTATTAAATTTCAGATACATGAATTCAACGATTTTTGCTGGGACAAGTGTGTGGACAAGCCTGGAGCAAAACTGGACTCTCGCACAGAAACCTGCATTACGAACTGCGTAGAGAGGTTTATTGATGTTTCCCTACTCATAACCAATAGGTTCGCACAAATGCTTGAGAAAGGAGGTGGAATGCATTGAATATTTTTTTAGTTATATTTGTTGTTAACTGATCTGTAGCTCAGTCAAATACATGCAAGTGTTGTGCATTTTTAGGTTCAAGATTTTTATGAATATGTGCATTTTTGTTTATTGTAGTAGCTAGTGGCCATGCTGTTGTTTGATGTACAGACGCCAGCACATCAAGTCATACCAAACTGTAAAATTTTCCCCCATTGAATATGAACCTTATTGTCTTGGAAAATCTATCAAATAACTTGACAGATTGTTGTAGCTTGATGTAATGGCCTCTGTACCAAAAATGTACACTTAGGAGTATCTACCTAAACAAATTGTTGTTTTAATGACAAAATTAAAACTAAGGTATTAAAGTTATGGTTTTATTTATCAATATAAATAGTTTACAAATCAGTTCATTTGGGGGTAGCCTTTACTCTTCTCACAGCACTGGATTTAGAAAACAAATACATACTTTCACTCTTGTCAAAATGTGTCTTATTAATTTATTTGTCTGAGAAGACCTTGTCAAATTCACATTAAAACTTAATTTACAGAAAGTAAATGCAGTGCTGTACAGCTTACTAGTACAACATTACCTGGGCATCTTCAATAATGTTAAAAGAGAAAAATATTAAGTGATTTGCAACTTTTATTTAGTCAATTTATTAGACTAGATTAATATGTTCATGAGATGCCCCAATCTTAAGTGTTTATCTACCAACTCTACCAAGGGTAGTGTCAGTTCTTGGATCAGCAGTAACAGTCTGGACTGCAACCAATGCCTCATTGATCTTGGTCTGCAGATCTCGAAGGTCCTGAACAAATAGTAGCTTGAGGACATCAGATGGTTGCTGGATTAGGTTCACATCAGTTGCTGGGGGATTGGGGTGGGGTGTAGTTTTGAGTATTTTGGCTAGGGCTGATAACCTGAACTTTGGGTCAGGGTGTGGACCAACACCAGCTAATGTGCACACTCTTTCTACACCAGCCTTGAATGCTGGACTTGAGACTGTAAAACAAAAGACAGTATTATAGTACATCCTTACTATGAATATAATTCTTCAAGTAGTTTTTTTTTTATACTTACAATCTAGGTTATCCAGAGGATTTGTAGACACAACATTGGGTGTAGCCTGTTTTTGTATTTCCACTTTAGCATCCTTATACTTAACAGCTGAAAACAGAAATATTGTGCAAGAGGTGAGTCATCAATCAAAATAAGATCTTCACATCAAAATTAATAAAAATTATATGCTGTTTGGCACTGATTTAACCTTTTTTATATGGTGGAATAAAGTTTTTGGGGAAAGAAAAACTGAAAGGTTTTTAATGCAATTTATGTATGAACTCAACTATTTGGACTGTTGGGTAAGCTATTTAATTATTAATGAAACATTAAAAATGTTGGGATAATTTGGGCAAACATACAGCAAACTAAGTTCCCAACAAAACAAACAAAGTATAATACAACCAGTGTCAGGTGTTTTGTCTTTTTTCTTTTCTTTTAGGGGGCTTTTACGCACAGCATATTATTATGCTAGTCCCATCGTACCCTTATCCAAATACTTACATTAAAACAAATTTACCTACAATATTTGAGCCATAAATTTGAACAGAACCTTTGCTCCAGCACTCAATGTTAAATCAAGCATTTTGTGATAATTTAAGAGAATATGCTTAGAAAATAAAAAAAATGGATATAAACAGTTAAAATAAAAGTCTATCACATACCATTATCTGCATACTCTAATCTTACAGCATATGATAGAATCCAGTTTAATTGCTCGTTAGGTGTACCCTCGGTAACTGGGCTAGCCAAATCTCGTTGGTAAGTGTCAAAAGCCTCCTTCCAACTGTCCTTGTCTACATTTCTCAGACCATCTCGTTCTTCTATTTTATAATGTCTGATCTTTTGATCTTCTAGCCACAAAACTGCACTCCTGTATTGATTTTCATCTATAAAAGATAGAAATATTAGATGGGACTTCGAAGCATAAGATGGGATATGAAATCAAGATTATTTACCTTCACAGTTGAAGTCTCCCGGATTAGGGTGGCCTAAAGCACTTAGTTTAAGCTTAAATATATTACTCATAATAGTTTATTAAATTTTCCAATAAAGTAATCTGTGTGTGATCCCGATTTCGGCGATTTGAGTTTAGTTTTTGTAACCACAAAACACGAAAGACAATCATCCATCAAGCAATCTGTCAGTCTCGAAGAAAAATGTTGCTAGACGAATTTATTAACCACCACAGCACAGCGTCCGTACACAGCATGAAGCTGTAGATTAAAATGGAGTCAACATTTCGAATACTTACTTGAAGCCATACCGATATATCACTATCTCGCTCTCTGTGGGCCAACCCTCTCTTTCTAAGTAGGGTAACCTTTATTTTATTTGTCCCAGGACATCACTATAAGTATTCATTTATAAATATCTACATTTTGTTTACCATTAAGGCCTAAGATAAACAAATATCTCGTCTAAGTTTGTTTACATCATTATACGTAATGTATGCGTATAGTATACATTGCATTAAGAAATAAAGTAATATGAATTTATTTATACTTCATGCATAAACGTACAAAGGCAATTCTAAACTCGATGAAGTAAGAATAAAAATAACTTGATCAAAAATATAAAATCCTTTGCTGTGCCGCGACGTCAGACAGCGCCGGCTCTAATATGAACGCTTATATGTAAGAACCTCAAAAAGGAAATAAAAACACCACCCAAATTAAAATCATTTATTGTAACTTTTCTAGCAAACATGACTAAATATCATTATTCTATGTAGTTTCTGCCTCTTACCACGTAAATCACCGAGATATTTTCTGTATGTCTCTTAAACAGAGCGCATGACTCACTAGCTATAATATATAGTATGTAATTGAAACTTTACTTAATAACATTATTATGTAATCTATACATATAATAATACATAATAAATAGACATAAAAGGTATGTATTTAATATTTATTAACGGGTCAACAGGTAACTTGTTAAGATTGCTTATATTTTCAAGAATATTTCGACACTATTTTTAACTACATTGCTGCCAGCATGTTTCACTCCCATTTTCGTAAGTGGAGAATTACTGTAAACGCCAGAACTAGTACTTGGCAGAGCAGCTATTTGCACCATAGATTCTTCATGTAGTGAACTTGTTGTCTGAAAATTATAATAAACTAGCTTATGCCCGCGACTTCGTTCGCGTGGAAGTCATAAACATTTACTACTTGAGTACTCAATAGCAATTATAAATTTCACTGACAGGCAGTGTACAGCTTTGTCTAGAAGCACGAAACTTTGTATGGAGATTTATCTTTTATGCCAATAGGAAATTCTGTCGTGCACACGGTTAATGTTCTAAAAAAAGCTGACTCTTTCGCGATGCATGCTGAAAAAAAGTGATCATAAATAATTGTTTCTTTTTAATAATATATAATATATATTCTTTTTATAAATAATTGTTTTTTTTTCTTTGTTTAATTTTAAAATAAATCCAGAGCACGTATATTGCACGATTTAAAAACGATATGTTCTTTGTCGTTTAAAAAAAAATACTTTTATATATTTATACGTACACAACAAATGTTGAAATTCCTAACCTAAAAATGTTTAAAAAGAAGAAAAAACATTAAGGAAGCTTAGTTATATATTTATAAAACCTCTCAAAATTCTTCGGGGTAATATGTGGCGTCACCTTGCCCGACTACTGTGTTCATTGAGATGTATACTACTTGTCTCCCTTCAATTTGAGAGAAACAGAATGCTTTTATCGATCGCTGCAGCTTGATAAATTTTGGGCGTTAAAATAGCCTGTTCACACACCCAAATTCTCTTGGTGCGGTATTTGACTGATGTCGCCGTACAACAGATGAATCAGTTCTTCTATTGTAGATACTATAATACCAAGAGTCTCTATTAGATCCACCTGCTCTCTCTCCACTGGTAGAGAGTCTTCCCCAACGTTGAAATGTCGGAGAATTCTTGAACACGTGAATTGCCGCCAAGCTAAGCGTGCGTATTGATGGTCAAGCGCGATTTATAAACTCGTGACTAAAGAATTGATCGTTTCAACGATGCATTTACCTCGTCAGCCCTAGTTCCTCGCGCTACCACAGGCAGCGCCTGCCACACTATTTTACCAAAATAATTTTGTAATCCTTTAATTTAAAGTATTAAAAAATACATGTCATTTTTCTGCAGTATTATTGTAATAATATTTATTTTGAGTCGAGTTTTCAAACATGTGTGACACGTGTCAAAATAAAATGTAATTTAAATCAAAAGCACTAAGGAGTATTCATATCAACTTCGATGCAAATCACCCTCAAAATTTGAAGTAGATTGGACTAACGAATCACGTAGTCCCATACAAACTTTGCCCCCGTTTTCACTCCCTTGGGGGTAGAATTTCAGAAAATCGGTTCTTATCGGATGCCTACGTCATACAAAGAACACACCCTATAAGTTTCAGGTCTCTACGATCAGCGGTTTAGGCTGTGCGTTGATCCGTCAGTCAGTCATTCAGGACAAAGCATTATACATATATATAGATTTTATAAAATATTGCTTTTTGTTATATATTAGAAACATTATATTTCTAAATACATGATAATAATGTAACACAGTTTTAAATACAGTTATCTTTTTACCTTTCCTACTGTTTTATTATAGTAGGAACTGCTGTTTGTTTTAAGCACCTTGTTCTTGAATCATATCTGATTCTTGAAATGCAAATTGAAAATCCTTGCACTTTTATAGAACTTCATTTTCAACGGCTCAATGGATAACCACAATTTTCTTTGAGTACTATTTTTAGGAAACCTAAAAAAATAATGTTATTAAAATACCCGAACAATGAAGAACTAAAATTAAATAAAAATTGACTGCCGTAAGTGTATGTTTATATCAGTCATTAAATATATACACGTTTCTTTGTATTAGTATAATTAGTTAAGTTCTCACGCAAAGTCCTAAATATATCCTCAATATGGTCACACTACCTTAATACGACTTCTTTTAAATAAAATCAAATAGATATTTGATCTTGATATAGTTATCATTTACTAATATGTTAAAAACACGGGTAAAACGCTTTAAGAAGAAATTGAGTGAAAAAACAACGAAATATGTTTACAATGATTCAATGTCAGAAATCACGATTTTAACACTTACGGGTGAAATTTTATATCACCTCCTGGACACCACGTATTACCACAACCACGCACTACTCATTTTTGCAACATTTCTTTAATTAGAACGATGATTACCTCGAAAAATACCAGACGAAGCTGTGAACTGCAAAGTAAACAACCGCCATATTGACCTGTGACCATTTTTATGTTGACACATAGTGTCAATGTTGCCACATTACTGATTCCTTAGGAAATGGCATTGTAATTCACTGATCGTCAACCCAGTTTAGCATGCGTGACGCGTGAGTGTGACTTAAAATTGTATGTTTATAATTTAACTAATCATAGCACAGACGCCAGCACATCAAGCTACTATAATCTGTCACATTTCTTTAATCGATTTTCAACTTTATGTTTAAAGAATAAGGTTCAAGATTGATTGGGAAAATGTGACCGATTCGGGTACGTTGACCTGCTGGCTGGCGTCTGTACAGCTACTGATCCATAATAACATTATTTGACAGAGTTTAACTTCTGATTTGGTTAGTGTGACGACTATTTCGAAGAATATAGTAGGAGATTTAAATAAGAAGGTAGCAATACTACAGGCCACACTAAAAAGAGAGGGGTGGCCCACAGAGAGTGAGATGGAGATACGTAGGTATTTGACTCAACTTTTTGTTCGTAGTGTTGGCTCCATCTTTACCTATAAGCTTCTTGGTCCACAGTCTTTACGGTATATTATATTACTCTGTGGTCTTTACCATTTCAGAAGTCAGGATATAAAAAGTGGGAGGGGGGGGGGTTGTGTTACGTTACCCTTAGGCATTAGTTACCAATCGTTAAAACAAATGAAAGCGTGATTACAGCCAAGAAGCTTAGAGATAAATGCGGAGGCAACACTAAAATACCTAAGAGAAACCAACTGTGGGCAGACGCTCTCTTTCTGAATGCATACATAAGAACGAGACAGTGATACGTGTTTTCTTTATCTTATGTATTAATTCAGAAAGAGAGCGTCTGCCCACAGTTGGTTTCACTTAGGTGTTCAGAGTGTTGCCTCCACTTTTACCTATAAGCTTCTTGATTACAGCATACCTTAACAAGCTTACAACAACCAACCAACCTTACAACATACCTTTTATGTCTATTTATTATGTATTACAAAATAATGTTATTAAGTAAAGTTTCAATTACATACTACTACATATTTAACCTAGTGAGTCATGCGCTCCATTCGGCCAAAGACCGGAGTGACGTATTCGACCCGCAACGTCCGTCCACAGTAATGTGGTTAAGTTGAGAGTAAAAGTGTAGGTGAGAACGACTATAGGATATTGTCCTATAGCACGTCGTACAGTAAACCAAACCCCAACTTGTAAGTAACCAACGAATGGTTTAAAACTCACAAGCGAAGAATGGGTGCCAATAACCAGAGGTAAGAGGATTGTGTGTGGGGATGTAGTGTAAGTTTTTGTATAGTATGAAGATATGTTTAGTACAACGAGAAAACTGAGTAAAAAAAATAGTATTAGTTATACATGAGAAATAAATAGTACTAATGATCTAGTATGTTTAAAATTTTGAAGAAATGAAAAAGCTAGCTATAATTTTAACATTGGGCGCCAAACTGTAACGAATGCCTATTTATTTACATTAAATAAAACATTTGCACAAGTAAAATCATAATTATACAAAAGAAGTTCGTATAAAAACACATTCAATATAAAAGTTTAGATGAGAGTTCTGTTTATTTCGCACTGTATGAAGAACGTTACGAGGACGCTAGGTGACTAGCGTCACCAAGGCTAGGCAGTCTGACCGGCGATCTGGCGCAGCCAGCTGCAAGCTCTGGGACGGAGGTCCCCCAGGCGGTCTAATTGGGAGGACCCGCCCTGGGAGCAGCAGGCACGCCATCAAGTCATCGGCTCTATTCCAGGCTGTTCAGCACTGCAGGTTTACCAAAAGAAATTCTTTATTAACATGTTGTTGTTCCGACGCTAAAACTCGACTGTTTCGTCATCTGTCAGTTTGCCTTATAACTATATAAGGCGACGAAACAGTCGAGTTTTAGTAGCCGACTACGGCTTGGAGAATTTTCATTTTTCTAAATATGATTTTTCATCTGGAATTTATGTATCGTCATATTCCATCTGACTCACAAGTAAAACCAGCCAGGCTTAAATTATAGCCTGCCAGTTATTTTTATACATTAATGCGTATTGAATTTTACAAATATAGTTATGTACTAACAATACAAATTATTTAGAAAATAGAAAATACAATCAAATATTATTGAAGACAATTTAAGTTATGTAAGCTAAAGGCCTAACGCTCAAAACCTTAAAAATAGCTAACAGTTGACAAAGTTGACATCTGACATACAATAAGTCATAAATCTGGGCGTTACATAGCAACGGTAGTCATGAGTAGTCTGTTTATACGAAGTGTCAACATATTATGAAAATTAATATTTTATTTTAATAATAATAATATGTGGGGACATTTTCACACACGGCCATCTGACCCCAAACTAGGGAGACCCTGTACTATGGGTGTCAGACATTTTAAGCAAATTCTATAAAAAACGAATCAACTAGATTGATTCGTTAAAAACCAATAAAAAGAATGATGAATGAAAAGTATGACAGGTAAGTATAGCGCATGCTATATTATCCCCAACGACCCGAGAATTTTTTTTTTAAGAGACATTCAGAAAATATCTCGGTTATTTACGTGGTAAGAGATTGAAACTACATAGAGTAATGATATTTAGTCATGTATGCTAGAAAAGTTACAATAAATGATTTTAATTTGGGTGGTGTTTTTATTTCCTTTTTGAGGTTCTTACATATACTTAAGCGTTCTTATTAGGGCCGGCGCTGTCTGACGTCGCGGCAGGGCAAAGGATTTTATGTTTGATCAAGTTATTTTTATCCTTATTTCATAGAGTTTAGAATTCATATTACTTTATTTCTTAATGCAATCTATACGTATACATTACGTATCATGATGTAAACAAACTTAGACGAGATATTGGAACGAAGTTCCTTATCGCACGTTGTGAAAGGGGGCTAGACGGAATTTTTTTTTACGAAAAGTTGTCACGACACTTTTGTATATTTGATTTAAGAGCCATCTATTAACGTTATTGGCGCAACTGTGCTCTTCAAGATCGAACTACGAACGGCCAATAGATGGCGCAGAAATATTTTTTTGGTCTTTCTATCTAAATAACTACGCATTGTACTAACATGTTAGAAAATGTTAATCTTTAAAATTACTTACTTACAATGTAAGCAGCCATAATAACTTTTCATTCCTCGCTTTTTTTTTGCCCTGGCTTAAAGCCACTTAAATTCACTTTAACGCATCATATTAATTAGTGAAGGAATTGTAATAAAATTTTATTACAATTCCTTCACTAATTAATCGAAAGGAACTTCGTTCCATCCGGGTGTCCCTTGACACCTCTCAAGTTTTTTGTTTATCTTAGGCCTCAATGGTAAACAGAATGTAGATATTTATGAATGAATACATATAGCGATGTCTTGGGAAAAATAAAATAAAGGTTACCCTACTTAGAAAGAGAGGATTGCCCACAGAGAGCGAGATAGTGATAGATAGGTATGGCTTCAAGTAAGACAAGTATTCGAAGTGTTGACTCCATTTTAATCTACAGCTTCATGGGTTATAATTTATTCATAATGTGAAAGTTGGTAGCGCTGCAGTCCTGTCAAGTCAATTATGATCTGACGTCATACTCATGACATAAGAATATGATTGTGTCGTGCCGTCGTGCGTGACTTTGACAGTTGATAAGTTGAATGTTCGCCTGCACAAGTAAAGACCGACAAGAAATTAATTATACATTCAAATTAATCATATTTGAATGTTAATTAATCCCCATGTGTTAATACTTCCCTTTTACACTTTAAATAAACTGCAATAGCTCATAATTCTCAGTAGCAGACAAGTAATGTCAACGAGTAGTACTGACGTGGTCTTACTGGGTTTATTTTAATTCTATTTTCAAGTTTCTTAATTCTATTTATTCTTACATTAAATTGGTGTTTTCATTTTATAAACAATATTATAAACTAAAAATTACTGAAGTATAACCATGTCTTGGGTCAATGAGAACTGTGTTTCTTTCTTTCAACAATTTTGTATTAAAGTCGTGAAGACCGGTCGTGTTCCGCAGCATATAGCGTTTATTATGGATGGAAATCGTCGGTATGCTAAGAAAAATAGTGTGGATAACTGTGCTGGTCATTATAAAGGCTTTGACAAGTTGTCGGACACTTTGAAGGTGACGTGTGAATATTTTTGTTTTGTATTGTCCCTACTTTAAGGCTTTTATTTACGCAGTTAATATGTTAATTTATAACTTGGATTTTTAACAGTATGCAACCCTCGTCTCCTATCTCAACATTCCAAATCAATTTGGACTGCCCGTTTTGAATACTGATAATATAAACTTTCCATCCAGCTTGTATTTGTTCCTATTCTCCATTGACAATATGGACCTACCCATACACTAATATATTTTGAAGGATTTTTTATAATAGCATTGCTACCAGCAAATAATTAGTATATTACAATCACATCTTGCTAAATAAAGGGGTACCTTGGTTTCATTGGGCAAAGCCCCCCCTTGGGGAGGCCTCTGTCCAGCAGTGGACGTCTTTAGGCTGAAATGATGATGATGATGATTGGTTTCATTTGGTAATAATTCTATACTAATCCTTACATAGTATAAAACAAATATCTGTATGTGCAGAGCTTCCAACTGAACCGAGACTGAAGCAAAAAATTAGAGAATTCCTTTTTTGTTGTGTTCTGTATTGCCAGGACAAGGTTTGTGGGAAATAAAATTTAGGAAAACCAAAAAATAAATTGCACCCGTTCGAGGCTGAGGCGGGCCGCTGGTAAGCAGCCGCTAGTAGCAGTATTGGACCAGAACTGAAACTACTGGTCCAATATTGAAAATTCTAAAAGTTTTCCAATAGAAAGCTACATCATCCCAGAGTGCTATATGATTTAGCCATTGTAACTCAGTATAGTCACCATTTAGGTGACCTGAATAAGACTACAAGATCCACCAACTTACGTAATCTGTCATATCTTCCAACCTTTGGAATAAACAAATGTTATAATGTGTATGGTGAGAGGGTGTGGAAATGCAGTCTGCCCCTAATACTTAATAGGTTGCCAAAATCCATAGTATGTCACATTGAAAAAACAAACTGTAAACAAATAAAATATGTACTAAAGAAACATTTCCTAAGCAACTGCATAAAATCTTTAATTTCATGTAAGATTTATAGTTAAGTTTAAGTGGATTTGAAAATGTGTGTAAAAAACATACATTTCAAATTTCTGAAATAAACAGGTTTTAAAATTAGTAAGTAATTAATAGTCAGAAATAGGGTATTACACCCATTTTTGAAAAGTGTCTTAATGAAATTCTGTAGTGCTAATATGCCACCAAAAAAAACACAAAATTTGTATTCAATCGATAAGTGCCATAAAAATGCATCAAAATTTTAAATTTTCAAATTTCGCGCGTAGTTTGACGAAAACGCCTCTTACTGGACGCCATATTGCTCAGCGTAAATGACGTCAGTTCGTTTTGTATCAAATGAGCTCATATTAAATATGATAATTGTATATCATTTAAAAATAATTAAAAGCATATTTTGTAGTAGGTGTAGGTAATCGAGAAGTTTTACTCCGAATTAGAAACTACGATAGCGAAGGTACCCAATAGAGAGATATTAGTTATCCTTGGAGACTTGAACGCTAAAATCGGAGAAAACGCTCATCAGCTGGGCAAATGCGCAGGGAGATTTGGGCTCGGGAAGCGGAATGAACGAGGTGAACGCTTAATACAATTCGCTTCAGACAACGACCTGCTAATTGTAAATAGCCTTTTCCAACACCACCCTCGAAGGCTATACACTTGGGTATCGCCCGATGGAAAATATCGGAACCAAATAGATTACGTCATGGTTCGGTCGCGATGGAGATCATCTGTAACAAACGCCCATACGTTACCTGGAGCTGATTGCGGGTCTGATCACCAACTCTTGATCTCTAAACTAAAGCTCAAGCTGGCAGCAACCAGAATAGTAAAAAAGCCGAGGAAGCTGGAGGTGAAAGATGTTTTGAGATTTCGATCTGCCATCGAACAGAACTGGTCACAGTGGTCTGAAGCCGATCTGGCTAACAAAACACCCGATGCACTATGGGACCGCGCTAAGACACTCATCACTACATCAGTCTCGGCAGCCGCACCGCCAATTACAACCCACAAAAGACAGCACTGGATGACTGATGGAACCTTCAAGCTCGTCGAAAAACGGCGGAAGATGAAAGCAACGGGAACCGACATCAAGGATCTCAATAAACTGTCGGCACAGATTCAACTTGGATGCAGACAAGATCATAATGCCTACCTACGCAACATGTGTAAAGAAATTGAAGCTCATGCAGGCAGATATGAGTCAAGAGACTTGTATCACAAGATCCGCCTCATTACGAAAACGCTGCCGTCCAAAACCTGGGCTATAGAAGATCAGAATGGCCAAGTAGTCACTGAACTGGACAACATTTCGAAAGTTTGGAGGAATTATTGTCAGTCCTTGTTCCAAGATCCTCAGTCGCAAAATTTTGCACCCACGGAGCCTGCGAGTGATGAACTCGAGCCGAATATTCTTGAGTCAGAAGTAAGAGCGGCTATTCAACATCTTAAGAATGGGAAAGCCACAGGGAAAGATGAGATCCCAATTGAAACTATACGAGCATTGGGAGAGCGTGGCGTTTATATCTTCCACATCATCTGCAATAAGATATGGCTCACCGGCAAATGGCCCTCTGAATGGACTCACACAATCTTCGCTCCTCTCCATAAAAAGGGTTCCACGAAGAAATGTAGCAACTTTCGACTTATTGCCCTGATAACACACGCTAGCAAAATAATGCTACACATCATAAATGAGCGACTGAAACCATATTTGTGTAGAGAAATTGCGCCAGAACAAGCCGGATTTGTAAAAGGAAAGGGAACCCGTGAACAAATTCTCATTGTTCGTCAAGTCATTGAGAAGGCTCGAGAATTCAACAAGCCGACATACATATGCTTTGTTGATTTCTCCAAAGCGTTCGACTCCGTGAAATGGCCAAAATTGTGGAAAACACTACTGGACATGGGCACACCACAACACCTCGTGCACCTGCTCAGGGAGCTCTATGAAGGGGGAACAGCTTCAGTGCGGACAGATGACCTCCTCTCAGAAAGTTTCCATCCAAGTGCAGGCGTGCGACAAGGATGCATAATATCACCTTTGCTTTTTAACATCTACACCGAGCTTATAATGCGAATCACTCTCGAAGACTGGACCGATGGTATTGTAATTGGAGGATACAAAATTTCGAACCTGCGGTACGCTGATGACACTACGTTGTTTACGAGTAACGCTGACCTTATGGAGGAATTACTTCTCAAAATGGAGCGCGTAAGCCTTACGTTTGGGTTGAAGATAAACCGATCTAAAACCAAAATTATGATCGTGGATCGCGTCAATGGCAATTCGCCCGAAGTGACACAGATTGCGAACTGCGACGTGGTTCAGTCCTACGTATACCTTGGGACTTTAATCTCAAACAACGGCGGCTGCGTAGATGAAGTAAAGCGACGTATGGCCATCACTAGAACTGCAATGGAGAAGTTAAGGAAAGTGTGGAGGAACCGCGAAATTACCAAAGCCACCAAAGTCAGGCTCGTGCGAACACTTGTGTTCCCCATTTTTCTTTACGCGGCAGAGACGTGGACAGTGCGCGAGTTGGAAAAGGGGAAGATAGATGCTCTTGAAATGTGGTGCTGGAGAAAGATGCTCGGAATATCGTGGACGGAGTTCCGTACCAACGTGTCCATACTCCAGGAGCTCGGCATCAAGCAGCGTTTGTCGACCGTAGTACAGTCGCGCATACTGCAATACTTCGGGCATGTCTCTAGACGGGATAACGACTCCATAGAGCGGTTGGTCGTACAGGGGAAAGTGGAGGGAGTCAGATCGCGCGGCAGATCACCAATGCGATGGACTGACCAAGTGAAAGCCGCAGTAGGAAACCGCGTATCTGAATGCGCCAGGCAGTGTGATAACAGGGAGAGATGGCGGGAGATCGTGCGGAGAGCTGTGTCCACCTCTACCACCGGAGTGGACGCCTCGACGTGACCACGACCGCTCTGCCAAGAGCGAAACGACAGAGAAGAAGAGAAGAAGTAGTAGGTGTAATAATGAAAAAATTACGTTGGTTACGAAAATAATTAAAGTACAAAGCCTATATTACGCCAATCGGTTGACTGACAGTTGACAATTTTTTGTTTACACAGCCTTATGGCGTAATAACATGGCCGCTACTATTTCACGGTGTTTTAGAACAGATTAAAAATACTGAAAACTTTGAATTGAATTTAAAAATTTGTTTTGTAACTTTATGAACTAAAACTTACATTTTCCGACTGCTTTATGCCTAAACTGTCTCAATAACATATTTATTGATTTTTTCTCGTTTAGAGTAAAATACCCTATTAGTGGATTATAAGCAACTAGTTTTTGCCCACGACTTCGTCCGCGTGAATGTCGGTTATCACGGATGCAGACGAAGTCCCGTATTAGAAAGTAGCCTATGTCCTTCCCCAAGGTTCAAGCTATTTTCATACTAAGTTTCATCAAAATCAGTTCAGCCGTTTAATTGTGAAAGCGTAACAGACTACAGTTACTATTGCATTTATAATATTAGTTTGGATGATAAAGTAATTATGGTATTTTCTTTTGATTTCAGTGGTGTTTAGATCTAGAAATACCTGAAGTAACTGTATATGCTTTCAGTATAGAAAACTTTAAACGAAGCAAGGAGGAAGTTGATGGACTTATGGATTTGGCAAGAGACAAGTTTCAAAGATTATTGGATGAAATGTATGTAAATATGTGCAAAATTCATTTAAGTGTATATGTGTGTGTAATTTTAATTTATTTACTATTTTATAGTGTTCATTAAAATAATCTAAGTGCATTCCTGTAATTGTTCATGATTTAGTTCAAGAGGATGGGCAACCTCCATTGGACCTTAAAATATTTGTAAACTAATCTATCTTTTGGTATAATTGAACATTTACTTGATATAAATAGCCTTTACTCAATTAGATCAACCTGTGTAACTGTTATTTTGTACCAGTGACCAAATCAATGAATGGGGTGTAAGAATTCATGTTGCTGGTAGACTTTCGCTTTTGCCAAAAGATGTAAGGGAACTAGTCTCTAAAGCGATGCTGAAAACTAGATACAACAACAAGCTCAGACTCAACATTGCCTATGCATATACAGGTACCGACATAAATTATCTTTTTTACATAAAAAATCTTTTACCAAGGGTTTGGTTCATGATTCTAGACCTCCCCAACCTTTTACTAAAATAAAATTCTACTGTCCCATACAAAAGTGCAATACCCTATTATGTTCAATTTTATGGAACAGATTTTTTTTTATACACTTAGGGCCTTATCATACTAGCAGATTGCGAGCGTCTTCAAAGCGGAACGGGCGCGCAACGAATACGTTATGGGCGCGCAACGAACACGCCGCGCATGCGCAGCGAATTCGTTGCGAAGTAGTCGCTCTCTTCCATTCGATTAATTGATAATGTAGGTATCTTCCCAAATTCGTCGATGCTTCCGTTTTCGTCTCCGGCGTCTTCGAACTAACAAAGCCAACAGCAGTGTCTCGTCAGAATCCATTTTGTTACTGAGTGTATTGTGCGTCGTTAACTTGCTACAAGCACGTCCGCGACGTCTTCGCTGAGCAGCCGCGGCGTGTTCGCGACGCATTCGCTGCGCGCCCGCTCCGCTTTGAAGACGCTCGCAATCCGCTAGTATGATAAGGCCCTTAGGGCTCGTACACGCGAGCGGCATGTTGCCAACGGCAGAGGTAGCTGCAGCCGTAGACATGACAACTTCAAAGATCAGCGGCAGCCAGCCGTCATTGTCATCGTCGCCGTCGTTTGAAGTTGGCATGTCGATGGCTGCAGTTACCTCTGCCGTTGGCGACATGCCGCTCGTGTGTAAGAACCCTCGTCCTTGTCCATGCTAAAAGTTTGTGCCACAATAATCATACTATTTATATAAATTGTATTATGTAAAATTATAAATAATGCTGCAGACTTTTGACTTTTACAATCAAGAAGTCTATTGTGTTTTCAGGAAGGGATGAAATCAGCCGTGCGGCCACTCACATAGTAGATGGAGTGAAAAACAATGAAATAGCACCACAAGACATTGATGATGAGCTCATATCAATGACATTAGAACTTGGGGAAGCTGAACTCCTTGTAAGGACTTCCGGAGAAGTGAGACTGTCCGACTTTATGTTATGGCAGGTAAGAAATCCATGAGATTTTATTTCAATCAACATTAATTTTGGTTACTGTATGATTAAAATTTTATTATTTTCATTATTATATTTAAAAATTATTAGGATGGATTTATCATTTAATTAATGTTTGTTGCAATGTGAAAACGCCGGCCGTAGCGTCAAGGGTGGCCATACGGTCGATCGCGAAATCTGGTTATGTACATAATTTGTAGATCGCATAGAGTCCACTCAATGAACTATAGATCTTGTGTTTCATCATATTGGCCAGCTCTGCTCTAGATCCTTTTTTGTTTTTTTCTCACTGGAATTGGATGACTTTGACACTTCTCTATATCAGGCCAAGTTTTCGAAGGCTTTACTGTAAAAGTTAGTATTTTATGGTCAAAATGAAAAATGCATCTCAATCCCGAAAAATCGGTCTAATTGAGAGCTAGGAGGCATTTTGTAGTTCAAAAAAAGTTAAACTGCAACTTGATCTACAAGGTAAGCCAGTAATGCCGGCAACGTAATAGTTTTATAGTTAATAGCTGTCCATAGGACCACGCATCACATACATCAAAACGAATCAAGATTGGCAGTGGCGGCGCTAGATGAAAAGTAGACGTCGGCGAAAAATTTTTTGCGAGGCCCCTTTTAAATAGAAAAATCTCTTTCTATCTCTCTATTCTTTCATTCGAATTATTGATTCGGGGATTCCCCGAATATCGCGCGCGGAAATTTATTTATTTATTTATTTATTTATAGTTAATTAAAACGGCACAGGTCCAATTACATTAATTAACATAGAATTATAAAAATTAAAATAAAATAAGCATTATTTTACTTTCGTAAGATTGCCAGACAACTGTAGAAAAATACTACTAGGGGGTCTACCCTTTATAACAGAACTTTTTATATCATAATATTATTTTGCATAACGCCGGATAGCATAAACTTCATTTCGCAGAAAATCGTTTGGCAGACACTTATTTATCATATATTTACTATATTTAGTCAAGAAAGTCTCGGGAATTAATCACTGGATCGCTTGACGAGACGCGAGACTAAGCGGACGTGTGTTTTGTATTAATTCCGTATAATGAAATAAACAACTACGACAAATAAATAATATAATTATTTGCGCCGTCAGTATTTTACTAAAGTGTGTCGTGTGTAAACTGTAGATTTTTCAAGGTTGTTTTACTTAAGTTGCAAAATGAACTAAATCATTTTCATAAACCGTAAATAAAGTGTTCCGGGTAGGATGTCTAACCCAGGATCGAGCCCGTTTGGTCGTAGCCAACTACTGCGGCGAAGTCCCCCACCGACGCCGACGCCTACTGTACCGATACCCCCGAGTAACCCAATTCCACCAGCACCCGAAGAGAATGAATTGCCGAGTGAAGTCGTCAGTACGCCGGAGATCCAGAAATGGTTAGGATCTATAGAGACCATTCTTAACGAAGTTTGCACTATTGTCGCTGACGGAAAAATGAACTCAGACCAGAAGGTTCGTGTGACCAATCTTTGCCGGAGGGTCTCAGGTGGTACTTCTCAGATAGCCGTGTTGTACCAATCATTGAAGCAGAAAACAATTCATGCCTATACCACAATCCAGCACCTTCAGGAGCACCAGAACATTGTGAACTCTCTCCAGCAGGTTAAAGAGGTTGTTGAAACGAAAATTAATTCAAATGGTAATAGCTCTTATGCTAGTATGGTGAAGAAAGGAGCCGATAACTTCGTCCGTCCGGCAAATTTGAGCTCAGTCGCTATCTATCCCAGCGATAAAACCCAAACAAGTGACGACACCAAGTCACTTGTCCAAAAGATAATCTCCCCCGAACAACTTAAGCTCCATGCCCGTGGCTTGAAAAAAGTGAAAAATGGGGGCGTTCTGATCATCACAGAAAACAAAGGCGATATAGATAAACTAAAGAATTTAGACAAACTAGTTTCATCAGGCCTTAGAATAGAAGAACCTACAAAACGTCGCCCAAGGGTCGCTGTCATTGGTGTTCCCATTGCTCTTACCGAGAAGGAAGTATTTGACTGTATTTACGAGCAGAATCTTTCAGACAAGTTGCCAAATATATCTCGTGAGTCTGTCCTTGAGAGCATCAAATTGAGCCACAAATCAGGTAAGAAAGACCTTCCAACCTGTAACTATATCTTGGAAGTACCCGCTAGCATGAGAAAAATAATTATAAACCAAGGCCGGATATTTATAAATTGGACATCATGCCCTGTGAGAGACTTCACGATAGTCACCAGGTGCTTCAATTGCCAGCAGTTCGGACATGCAGCCAAGTTTTGCCGGGAAACAAGTCCTACTTGCAATCACTGTGGTGAGACTGGACACTCCTTCAAGGAATGCAGCAATAGATCTTCTCCCGCTCAATGTGCGACGTGCAAACGATTCAAGAGGAAATGTGACCATCCAACTGGTGATGAAAGTTGCCCGGCGCGCAAATATGCAGAGCTTAACTATATTAACTCGATAGATTACGAAAGCGCCTAAGGGCGCTAACCTTTAAAACATAATACTTACTTACTATTGGAAAATAGACTTTTACCATCTCACTATCACCCCAATCATCAAAGCGGCTCAAACATAGACCATAATATTATCATTGTTAAATTCAAATAACCCATCCAAAACATTGGTGACTAATTCTCCGCTTTCCGATTATCAAGATGTTACATTAGAAATAAGTTCAGCTAGAAAATATTGCATGCGTAGCTACACTAAATTCAATATGAAAAACATTTTATTTACAATTTGTCATAATAACATACCGCTTACTAATCCAAACATTTCCGCACATAATTGTAGCAGTGTAAGTACGCTGACACTGCATGTTTTTGCACCACTTTAGCTAAATCTGACATTTAAAATATCTAGGTCACTTTTGACTGCAATCTAAATTTCGCGACGACTTATTTACCAGCGATTTATAATAATAAGCTCAACAACTCATAGATAATTTATTCCCTGTAAGTATTTACTGTTGTATAGTTACATAGGTTTAGTTTTTAGATAATAATGTTCAAAAATGCTTTTCTCAAAATTGTTAAGAGATTATTTTATATCAGTTTAACTTTAATCTTAAAAATGAACCAATATAATTTTAAACGTAAAGTGATGGCCTGAAACACAGGTTTGTAGTAACCTAGTTCAGGCGGGTCGCTACTTTACATTATAACTCCGATTCATCATAACTTGCACTAGTTAGGCATACCTACAAATATTTTAGTTTTAGTTTATTTTTAAGCAATAAACATATTTGTATGGAAAAATATTTCTAATATAGACTAATGTACTCTTTTTTGTAAACGATATTTAATAAATACATTATTATTATTATTATTAATTAAAAACCTCATTTAAAGGGATTGCCTGAATTCTTTTTGACGCTAAGTTGGCACAACTCCCCTCCCTCCCCTCTTTACTCACGCGGAGTTCGGTTCGCCATTTTGTCACTTTATGTCAAATGTGCTTTGCGATTTTTACTATAGTTAAAAATATCGCACAAATAATTCGTCGTAAATGTTGCATTGTTTATAGAATTTTGTGCGCAGAAGCACTGAAAATGTTACATAAGGCTTTCACTTAATCGACTATAGCAAAAACACGTGCGTATGAGTGGTAAAATGCATTTAAATATGGTCAAGATGTGGTGTAAGATTTGCCTTGTTTTGGTCAGCCATCAACGTCTTTCACTGAACACTAAGTGACTGAAAATCGTCGTTCTAGTCTGGGAGAGATAGCTGCTGAAATTTCTGTGTCAAAAGAATCAATTTGTACCGTTTTAAACGATTGTTTTGGCATGAAAAGCGTTGCCGCTTGACTAGTACCGAAAGATTTGAATCGTCTGCAAAATCTCAATCGCGTAAAGGTTGCTGAAGACGTGTTAGAAAGAGTCAATTCCGACCTCACATTCATAAAACGCATTGTTACTGGTGACGAGACGTGGGTTTACGAGTTTGACATGCAAACCAGTCAACAGGATTCGGAATGGCGCCTTCTAACTGAAAAAAAAAATGACGTAAAAGAAAATTCGCGGCAAGTACAGTTCGCGTCAACTAACTTTGCCGCTCTGAAGTAGACAACAAAACAAATCACCGCGCAGTAGTTAATCTTAGGAATAAAACAGCAGCGCGCATGCGCGGTTAGCGAAGCAAACGGTTGGGCAACAGCGTTATACTGTTATGCTTACATGTGTCCCGCTCGCACATTACGGTAGACTGTCGATGCCAAAAGGGTTACGCGTTTTTAGTTTAATGTTTATTGTTATTGTTGCGTTTCCCTTGTTATTGTTGACGTTGTACTTTAAGTTTTGTGAAAGAAATGCCGAAACGGAGCACAGTTTTACGCCGTCAGGCGAGAAAAATAATTCATAATGTGGTGAATTATATGCAGAAACATTTTTTTTCTTCTTTCTTCTTTTTTTAGGTACAGACGCCAGCAGGTCAACCTACCCGAAACTGTCACATTTTCCCAATCAATCTTGAACCTTATATTTTAACTATAAAGTTGAAAATCGATTAAAGAAATGTGACAGATTGTAGTAGCTTGATGTGCTGGCGTCTGTACATCAAAATGAAATAAGGGTACCAATTTAAATTTTAGATAATATATTTAAACTTACCTATACTTAAAATATTTTTTCGTAAGCGAAATCTTTTTTACGCGATAGTACCTGCGCGGTCGTTCGGAAAGCCTAGCTTCAGAGCGGCAAAGTTATTTGACGCGAACTGTACTGAAGTCGATTCCAAAAAATGCGTCTAAAAATGTTTCGATTATTGGGTTATTCGTTGGCGTTAGTGTATTATTACGGAAGGGATACCCTAAAAGCGATTCAATTTAATACTTATTTTATTTTTTATTGAATATTTCCCGGTACTTTCTTGACACAGTAGTGTACATTCAAAATAATTACAAATAATTTTGTAACTCAGCATCATGTTTCTGCATTCATATGCACAATAATTGAAAAGTATAACCATCATATCGCAGAAAGTTCACAGCCAGAATTGTCTTTTGGCATACATTCAATATCGATAGTAACTAAAATGCAGAACTATCATAACTCAGAAAATTTACTGAAAAAAAATTTCAAATCATGATGGCGGGGTCTTTCAAAATCCGCCGTCCCGTCCTAACCTAACCTGTCCCAGTCGGGGTGCCACCGAGCTCACTGCGCTCGCTCTTGCATAAATTCAGATGACAACGTTGACTGAACCTTGGACATTAGGTGATTTTCTTTCGCAATTTTTAAAAACACTTATTTATTGGGCTACAATGAGAATTAAAATTATGAAATTCTGAAAAATCTTCATAGTATGAATAAAATGCAAGTGAAATTGTATTAAATAGGTAATCGTCGCTCTAAATAGCTTTAAATTTAAATAGCAAGGGTAATTATGCCAAATAAAATTCTGCAATCTTAAAAGTATGCAATTATTGTAAATTCGGACATATAACTTTCGGCCAAACCATAATAATGTTAAATAATTTTTATACCTTAAAAATATTTGTTAAAAGAAGATTATGCCAAGTGTGTTATGCTAAATAAATTTCGGAGTATCAAAATTCTGCCAGATAGAGGGAACCCTACTATGGGAAAAACGGGAATAAATAAGGATAACTAAATTGTTACAACTTGAAAAACTTTTTGATGGATTCCGCTCATTGTAGCGTTCTGTGGGGGAGGCCTTTGTTCAACAGTGGACGTCTTCCAGTTGATGATGATGATGACGAAAAACTTTTTTGCGAGGCCCCCATAGGCGCGAGGCCATCGGCGGTCGCCGACATGGCCGACGCCTAACGCCGCCACTGAAGATTGGGGTTGAGATACATTATTAGTTTCGGTCGTTAACCATGACCTTCACGCCCACTGCTCACGAAAAAGGACTAACATTTTTCCTTCTTTTTTTTTTTGCAGGTTTCCAACACGGTCTTATATTTCACAGACGTATTATGGCCAGAATTCACCATTTGGAATCTTTTGGGAGCCATAATACATTTCCAAAGAAATGCTCCTCCTCCCAAAGAGCCAACCAATGTTAGTGAAACAAAAAAACAGTTTTTAGTCAAACTGGAAAACCAGAGATGGCAGCAAATGGAAAAATTAGTTAGTTGTTCATAAATTTTGTGTTATTACAGTTGTAGTTATATTTTGGTGTTGAGGAGTAAAGTCTTAGAAATACAGTAATGTACATTGTTATTTGTTTTGTTGATCCTTTAATCTTTTTTGTGGTTTGTTTACCTTTTGGTATGTGCTTCGTTGAATAGGCGGGCAGGCGTGACGTGCCTCCTTATGAGAAGATTAAAAAAATATGTTACTTGGATGGGCATTGTAAATCCACTCCCATGTTGATGAATTTTTACACAGACTTGAAAGTAAAGCATTGGTATTTCAACCTTATCGTGTTTCATATAGTGGAATTTCTAAAACAGGACAGGTAGTTGACGCATCGTAATACTGACGTGCGGCACGTTAGGTTGGCTGTGCACGTCAGATCATAAGAAATTGACCTGCTTACTAGTAGAGTTGGTGTCGTTGTGGTGTGCGATAGCATGGCAGCAACTAATTTTTAACTTATTTTGATAATAAAATGAAAGTCGTTTTTTTTACTACAATACACGTATTTTATTATATTCGTTGGTATTATTGCATTTAAAATATTGTCTAAAAGATTGCTTAATAAGTTAATGATCTGAGATGATGATCTTAATTGATGAGTTGATGATGTAGCTCCTGCTTCACTTTCCCTTGATTGTGTATTTGGAATAAGTCTTTGTTGGATCATATGGTTCCCATCTTGAAGCTGGGAAAATATGTTTGTTTCTTTCATACCAAGATCTGAAAATAATTATATATATTTTTAAATAAATTTCTCTAACGTTTCTTGTGAGTAGAGCTAACAGAATATAAATAAAAACGGCTGTTTTACTTATATTCTGGAAAAAAAATTGTTTAATTTTCCGAAAAATATTGAAGCAACTTCAAATAGTAAAAAAACCAGACAAGTGCGAGTCGGACTCGCTCACCGAGGGTTCCGTACAAATTTATAGGTACATATTCATACTAATATTATAAATGAGAAAGAAACTGTCTGTTACGCTTCCACGATGAAACGGCTCAACCGATTTTAATGAAATTCGGTATAAAAATAGCTTGAACCCTAGGAAAGCACAAAGCGTACTTTTTAATCCGGGTCTTCATCTGCATCCGCCATAACCGACATACACACGGACCAAATTGCGGACAAAAGCTCGTTATAAATAAAGAATTGGGGGGGTGAAGTTGCTCGCGTCCGTAGGATTTACCACCTTCTCCTAGGCCCACCCTACACGTACCCCCCGGGTGGTGCAAAACGAGCAACAACGCCGAGTCACGGGCGGCGGTTAAATAACCTGTTAATTGGCGTCCACTGGCCAAGAAGAACTAAATACCTTCTAAAAGAGTGGCCGTAGTTCCTTGGGAAAGTGCTATGAGATCATTTCCCAACCCCCCTTCTTATGAAAATGTCTGATAATGAGAGCGAGTATTTGTCATGCGATCCGGCTAACACCCGGCGCCCTCCGGTATCCGGGCCGGTGGGTGAGAAATTGACTACCGAAGACTCCATGGAAGTAGGCGACCAGGCTCCCATGGTAGTGAATGTTACTGGCAGCAAGAAATATGTTCAGCAAGCTTTCCACCCTAGTTTGTTTTTATCTCGACCTAGATGCAACTCCCTAGGTAATACATCAAGTAAAGAAATGCAAGAACTGACAAAACAGTTTGACATAAAAAGCACAGCTTCGTCAGCGAGCAAGCAACAAGCACAACCATCAGTTAGTGTTTCTAGTACTTCTCGACCACCTGATTGGCAAAGAGTTCCTTCGAAGAGAAGCTATAAGCGCAAGAAACTCTCACAGTCACCCTCTCCAGAGGCAATCAAGACCTCCAATACATATAGTGGCCTACAAATAGATCTCACCGAAGACGAAAAAGACGAAAGTGTACCAAAACAAAAGCGCCCTAATAAACCTCCACCAATTATGTTGTACGGTGTTGAAGATGTCAACAAACTTACAGACCTTCTACACACAGTTGCAAGTAAGGGAGAATTCATTTTTAAAATCGTCAACAGAAATCAGTTAAGAATTAATAGCCTGGACATTGAGGCTTACAAGAAAATCATGACCCTAGTCCGCGAAATAGGCCTCATTGGACACACGTTCAACAGGAAGGATCAGCGATGCTACCGATTCGTTATCAAGAATCTTCACCACTCAACCCCACATAGTGCTATAATAGAGGAAATTGAAAAAACTGAAAACAAAGTCTTTGGAGAAATCATAAATGTAAAGTTTGGACCTGAAAAGAAGCCAACTTCTACATTCTTCGTAAACTTAGTCTCTAACCCAAATAATAGTGCAGTCAAATCAATAAAATCAATATACCATCAAACAGTTTTAATAGAAGAGCCTAAAAGAAAAACATCTATTCCACAGTGCCAACGATGTCAACAATATGGGCATTCGAAAAATTACTGCATGATGCCATACCGCTGTGTGAAATGCGCGGAAGCCCATAAAACATCTGAGTGCCCAAAAAAAGATCGGAACACACCAGCAAAGTGCGTTTTATGTGAAGGCTCACATCCTGCAAATTATAAAGGATGCTCTGTGTACAGGGAGATTCTAAATAGAAGAATAGGCCATAAACCGACAGCCAAATCCATACCCCTGGCAGAACCCAAAACTTTACCTGCAATCGAACAAAATAGACCACAAGTCGAGACTAAACAGCCAAAACATTATGCTAATGACAAAAATGAACGTACTTACGCAGAAGCTACTAAAAACGAACCCAAATTAGAAACACTGCTCACACAACAGGCTGAAAAGCTAGACCAACTATTAGACCAGATGTCGACAATGATGAACTTACTCACAACAATAATCAGCAAACTTGTCCGATGAAATGGCTACACTCAAAGTTGCGACCTGGAACATAAATGGACTGATCAAACACAAACAAGACGTAGAGATCTTTCTAGCACTACATAATATTGATGTACTTCTCGTTTCTGAAGCACACCTAACATCCAATCATTTATGCTCCTTCAAAAACTACAGTATATACTCCACGTTTCATCCCGACGGAACTGCACACGCCGGAACAGCACTCATAATAAAAAAGCACATCAAACATGACATTCTAGAGGAGTATAAAACCGACCAAATTCAGGCGACTACGGTAATGGTTCAGGACAAACAGAGTTCACTAACCCTATCCGCCATATATTGCCCCCCTAAGCACATCCTAAAGGAAGATAGGTTTTCAGACTTTTTCAGAACACTTGGCCAAAGATTCATTTGTGGCGGGGACTGGAACGCCAAAAGCGTGTACTGGGGTTCCCGACTGACATTACCCAGAGGAAGAGAATTGAAAAGAAGCCTCGACGAAAATAAACTACACGTCCTGAGTACGGGTGAACCTTCATATTGGCCAACAGACTCCAATAAACTTCCTGACCTATTGGACTTCTTTGTGTTTAAGGGACTTTCTAACATGTACCTAAGTGCAGAAAGCTGCCTGGATAGCAGTTCAGATCACACCCCTCTGATAGCTACTATAAGCACAACAATAATAGAAAGAGCACCCAATGAAAAGCTCTACAATACGAAAACTGATTGGGTTGGATTTAGACAATACATCGAGACATACGTGGACCTAAAAGTACCTTTAAAAACAAACGATGACATTGATGATGCTGCTACTAACATCACAAACCTCATACAAACAGCTGCCTGGAAATGCACACCAACACCTATCAGACTAGGATACAAGAATATTCCCAAGGAAATAAGGAATAAGGTTCTGGAAAAAAGAAGGCTCAGGAGAGTTTGGCATACCAGTCGTCATGCTTCTGACAGACGAAATTTTAATAAAGCTGCCGCAGATCTGAAAAAATATCTGACAGACATCGAGGATGAGACCTTAAAAAACAGACTTGAAAATCTAGATGCTTCAGCTAAAAACGAATACTCGCTTTGGAACACCGTGAAACATAGCAAAAAAGCGCCACAAACTGCTCAGCACCCTTTACAGCTAGGAAATAATACATGGGCAAAAAAGGACGACGAACGTGCCGAGGCCTTTGGATCTTTCTTGGCCGATGTATTCACTCCCAATTCCGGCGACACATCAAGCGATCAAGGGATTCAAAAGTATCTGGAGACTGACCTACAACTCAGTTTACCACTAAAGTACTGCTCACCTCGCGAAATCTGGAGAATTATAAAAAGTCTCGAACCAAATAAAGCTCCTGGATACTGTCTTATAACTGCTGAAATTCTGCGACAGCTGCCAAGAAAAGCCATCGTCTTTATAACACAGCTCTTTAATGGAATTCTGAGGACTGGATATTTTCCAAAAATTTGGAAAGTGTCTGAAATCATCATGATCCCTAAGCCAGGAAAACCACCACACCTTGTGTCGTCATACAGGCCCATAAGCCTTCTGCCTGTTATGTCTAAACTATTTGAAAAAGTCGCTGCACGAAGGCTTAATGACATACTTAAGGACGACAACATTATACCAAAGCATCAGTTTGGATTTAGAATAGGACATTCGACCGTAGAACAGGTACATCGAGTGGTTAATAAGATACGAGAGGGGCTGGAACGAAAAGAGTACTGCTCGGCTGTATTTCTGGACGTACAGCAAGCGTTTGACAAGGTCTGGCATCAGGGCCTGTTGTTTAAAATAAAAAAACAACTACCACATAATATGTACATACTATTGAAGTCTTACTTGGAAAACAGATTTTTTCGAGTAAAAATTAATGACGCGTACTCGAAATTCTACAACATACAGGCTGGCGTACCCCAAGGCTCCGTATTAGGTCCGACCCTCTACCTTATATACACAGCGGACTTACCCACGTCAGAAGAAATTCTCTCTGCCACCTTCGCTGATGATACGGCTGCTCTGTGCAACAACAAAAACCCTCATATGGCCTCACTTTTGCTACAGAATCACCTGGACAAAGTCTATGAGTGGATGAGAGAATGGAAAATAAAAGCAAGCGCTAACAAGTCAACGCATGTGACATTTACCCTTAGAAAAGGTGACTGTCCACCTGTTAAGCTCGGAAACGACACACTCCCACACGGGACAACAGCTAAGTACCTCGGCATACATCTCGACCGGAAACAAACGTGGAGATACCATATAGAGAAAAAACGGGACGAGCTTAATATCTTACTCCGAAAACTGAACTGGCTCTTGGGAAGATCATCACACGTATCGCTGGAAAATAAAGTACTCATTTACAAAGCAGTATTAAAGCCTGTCTGGACATACGGAGTTGAGCTGTGGGGCTCCGCGAGAAACTCAAATGTGCAAATCCTCCAGCGATTTCAAAATAAAGCTCTCAGAACAATATCTAATGCTCCTTGGTTTATAAAGACCTCAGAACTACATGAGCATCTTCAGATCAGAACAGTAAAAGAGGAAATAGAACACAGAATACAGTCATACAAACACCGAATTACGTCACACACCAACACCCTAGCCACAGCCCTAAGTGAACCAATAACAACAAAAAGGCTCAAACGCTACCACATATGGGACTTTACTATGTAAAGTAATAAACAACTTTAAGGGGCAGATTTCTCGCTGGAAAAATGAACCTCAGCAGTCAATACCCGCACAAAAAATCTGCTAAAGGTTTACAACCGATTGCAAGATCGACAAACAAAAAAAATAAATAAATAAAGAATATTTTTTTTTATGATTAAATTACAAATGTATAGTTTTCAGACTTGTCCCTGTATTTATAGTATAAGGCGATATTACTTGCCAGTACCCTATATATTTTGTTTCCTTTGGAGAGTGTCGAAGTTTACGTTTTTTGCGACATAAACGGCCGTATCTTTTTTTCACGTTAACTTCGAAGTTTGATTTTTTCACAGCTTCAAGGGACCGTGGACCTAAGTATATGGTTTTAATTTCAAACCACCCGTGTTTTACCCGAGATAAAGGGTCTTGACAGACAGACAGACAAACGGACAGCAAAGTGATCCTATAAGGGTTCCGTTTTTTCCTTTTGAGGTACGGAACCCTAAAAAACAAGTTTGATGTCAGTGGTTAAAAATCAAACCTTGGAAGAACTCCTATCCTCCTCCTCCTATCTACAACGTAAAACTGAATTTTACCTTAGTAATACTTTGCCTGCATGCGAATCTTGTTTTTCCTGCGTGGCATCGTTCACGAGTCTGACGTCATCAGAAGCATCAAACTGGAATAGTGGCCCACTTTTCCCTCTGGCCTGGAATTTAATAATAATATATGAAGACTCAGCCCAGATTAAATAACATCAAAGAACAAGAATAGTTTCACAATCAATTTTACACATTATGCATCTAATATTAAAGCTTATAGTTTAATGTCATCAGAATGTTTTCAATGCTGCTCTTTAGTCTTGCAGTTCATAAAAAAGCTTTATAAAAAAAAAGAAAACCACCTTCAAAAACTAAAAAGTGATAAATAACTTTAGCACAGAACACACATTACTTTACTTTCGGAAGTCGGTGGCGGTGGCTTTCTATTTGTTGTTTTGTATTGCCACCGACTTCCGAAAGTAAAGTAATGTGTGTTCTGTGCTAAAGTTATTTATCACTTTTTAGTTATTGAAGGCGGTTTTCTTTTTTTTTTAAAGCTTTTTATTTCTCGCATTTTAGTGTTGCCATAACATCCAAATCCATTAAGAAACGGCGACACACTTAAAATAGATTGTAAGTCCTCCAAAGATTGAAGAAACTAAAACGTCGTCTACGTATTTTTTTTTGGGAATTTGTTGATTTTCTCAAAAAGGGCTGTATCAATTTTGGTAAAATTTATATGGGACCCTTTCGAACCAAAAAAGAGTTGCAAATCCGTCTTTATATGACAGAGTTATGCCCGAACATACATAAAAAAATATATATACTACTCAAAACAAAATAAGGGCCACGAGGTATTTTTCCATTTTTACCCGACTACAGGCAAAGCCAAAGGAGGGTTATGATTTTGACAGGCTATGTATGTATGTATGTTCATCTGTTCGCTCATAGCTCCTAAACCACTTATCAGAACTGAACAAATGAGGCATCGTTAGAAGCGTCTTGATTGTCCGCTGGTTATAGGCTATATGACGTGTCACCGAATCCAATGTGGCGCCCTCTGGCAGACAAAAAAACAAAGATTTAAAAAAAAATGAAGACAAGCATACCGTGTTTGGTATCATTGGAAAGGGGTTCACTAGTACTGTTCAAATATATAATATTTAGTTGTGACTTGTCTCAAATTATTAAAAAAAAAGGAAAGATTACCAACTAAATTAAGATACGCATACCGTGTTTAGTACCTATCATTAGAAAGGGGTTCACTAGTACCTTTTAAATATATAATACTTAGCTGTGACTCCAAAATGGTTTAAATAAAAAAATAAGTTTAAAAACTAAAATCCGACTACAACAAAAAGTGATCTAAAAAGTACGAAACAAGAAAATATTTCACACAGAAATCAAGACATAGGTACAAAATGGTCAAGGTAAGCCGTGGTTGCATGCCATTATAATTCATGGTCATCGCACTCTTATGGGATACAGGCATGCAACCACGGCTTACCTTGACCATTTTGTACCTATGTCTTGATTTCTGTGTGAAATATTTTCTTGTTTCGTACTTTTTAGATCACTTTTTGTTGTAGTCGGGTTTTAGTTTTTAAACTTATTTTTTTTATGGTGTAAATTATTAAACATTTACATATTGAAAGTAGTAAAATATTGAGTATACAAACTCTTTGATACCTAAACTTTTTAATATTGTAGTATTCATCTAATGCTGGCAACAATTTTAAATAAAATTTGATTTAAAATCGTTTTTGAAAATTTTGATTCCATTTTCTTTGATGTTTTGCATTCCTTAGCTTCTTGGTTTATTAGAAATTATCAGAGTTCATTGATATCTCGAGTCAGAAACATCTTTTGCAATATGCCACAAGCACGCAGGCGTCATATGGACTCGCTGACAGCAACCAGAGCCGTTACGATGATTGAAGAAGGTCATTCGCAGCGATCTGTGGGTTTGCAATTGGGATTTTCTCGAAGAGCTATTCAAAATCTATGGAATCGTTTCCAAGAGACCGGCAGTGTTAGATGAAGAATTGGTTCGGGCAGAGTTTGCATTACAACAGCTCAAGAGGATCGTTACATTCGATTAAGTGCGCGCCGAGATCGCACAACGACGGCCTGCAAGCTGCAAAATCGTTTACGGCTGACAACGGGTACTCGTGTCAGTGACCAAACGATTCGCAATCGATTGCATGAAGACCAGCAGGCATCAAGAAGGCGAGTTGTCCGTGTTCCATTAACCAGAAATCATCGTGCAAATCGTTTAAGATTTTCCCGTCAACATTTGGACTGGGACATAAACCAATGGGGCATGGTGCTCTTCATAGACGAATGTAAAGTTAAATTTTTTAACGACGATCGGCGTATTAGTGTATGGAGAAGTCGCGGCGAGAGATTTTCAGAAGCCTGCATCCATGAAGTCGATCGTTTTGGTGGTCCAAATGTAATGATTTGGGGCGGGATAAGCTTACACGGCAAAACTGAGCTCGCTATTTTAAATGAGGGTACTGTTACTGCTCAGCGGTATATTGAGGAAGTTGTCAGACCACATGTGATCCCATTTGCACAGCGAGCGGGGCCTGGATTCATCTTGATGCAAGACTGCTCGTGCACACACGGATCAAGCGACTCGGTTTGTACTGGAAGACTCTCAAATTCAAGTCTTGCCGTGGCCGGCGAACAGTCCGGACTTAAATCCAATAGGGCACATGTGGGATCAGTTGAAACGAAGAGTTAGAGACGGTGATCAGGAAATCCACAACCAACAGCAACTCATCAACGCTGTGAAAAGGACCTGGGAAGAGATTCCAATGGAAAATGTCAGGCATTTGATTGAGAGCATGCACTCCAGGCTTCAGGAGTGCGTAGCTAAACGAGGGGGGCATACCCGTTACTAAAAGATGAGCATGGAGTATTTTCTTTTGTTTCAGTAACTTTACGTTGTTTTTATTTTTAACCTAAAATGTGTTTTTTCTTTCAAAAGCAAATAAACTTTTTAATCATTATTATTTGAATAAATTTATTGGTCTACATGGTAAAAACAACATTAGTTTTCGTTATGGAGACAAAAAATATATATTGGTTTTATTATTTTCATGGTACAGACAAAATACCTTGTGGCCCTTATTTTGTTTTGAGTAGTATATATAAACATTCGAATTGATGACCTCCTCCTTTTTGAAGTCGGTTAAAAAAGTCGCATCAAAGACATCATTTTAGTCTCGCCTCCCTGAAACTTACCTTAGTAACTATGAAATCATAGAATGTGTAATGATGAGGCAGTATGAGATCTTCTTTCACGTACATAAGCTGGTCGGCAGATACTGTTTTTAGTTCACTGAATTCCGGCCGCAATGTGTCTAGGCATCTTTGAAGGAATTGATAAATGGAATTACCTGAAAACATTAGTAAAGGCACGGTATAAATATTAGTACTACCGTACAGTAGGGACACGCCCCGCCGCCCTCCGAAACACTGTTCCTCACCTCTTCCCGCGTCGAACGTGCTCTTGAAACTGCTTTTAGTTCTCGCGGCGCGTAGACACGCACACACACGAACGTATTTGTACAGTCTGTTCTTTTGGTAGTAATTAGTAGTAGTAGTTATATCGTTTCGTTTGTATGGAGTGTGGTAGGTGAGGTAAAGGGATAGATTACTCTCTATTTACTTATTCACACACACATGAATTATAATAGTGGAGATGCCCATGTTACTGGTGCACCGTGGCACGCACTGGTGCACTGACGTCATCAAAGTAGGTGTGGCCTTGGTCAAGTGATCTATACCCATTTTGTGCACCAAATATTGTGGGCATTTCAGTTTTGATGTGATTTTTAAAACTCACATCAAAACTGAAATATTATTAATTCCTCTTCGCATAAACACTTGGTCCGAGTGAAACATACACATCTAGCATGATATAGGAAACCACTTAGAAATTGGTAAATAGTTGCAGCTTTTACCTAGGAAATAAGGCTTGATTAGATATGGGCAGGGCAGGGTTTAGCTTGAAAATGTGTCAAGCATCTTTCTATGGGAAAGTCGATTACACCATATCCTTTGCTACACTAACTTAATGCTCAAACATATACAGATAGTGCAATCCACGAAGCCACTATACCTCCTAACCGTTTATAGTATATGTGTGCAAGCTTCCGTCAATGTTTGAGTGTTATCGGTACACACTAATTACCTATGAGTGCACGCGCACTCTACAATGAATAGACTAATCAGAACAGAGCGTCACGAAAATCCGAAAACCCCCTAAACCAAAAATTGGAGGGGCGCGTCTTCGTGGATTGCACTATCTATAGAATCTTTCACACATGTACTGGTTATGTACGGGGCATACACAATATCCAACATTTGCTTCTACTAGTTACTAAAACAAAATAATCTATACCTTTCTTCAAGGTGACATTTCTTCTATGGCCTGAACCATCCCAGTAACTGAATGTAACTGCAATGGGTTCATCTTTGAGGCTTGCTTGGGTCATCACCCATTCTAGCCGCAGTTCCTCTCGTAATTTAAGGTCTGCCTCCTCTCTTTCTCTGTCAGGCAAGAATGATGTGTCCACATCTGGATTCTTTTTTATTTTCTTGAATAGCTGAAAAGAAACAAAACTTAACAATATAATTAAGAGCTTTTGCTTAGCTAAATTAATATCAATTCAATATAAAAATCTAAGGCTAACCTTTTTCAAGCTAAAGAACAATAGAAATGTGTTTGATTTTGACATGTTGATGATTATCATTCCAGAAATGGAGTAGGTGCTGTGTTCATTAAATATTTCATAGTAGAGTCACAGTAGTGTTTATAATAATTAGGTATGAATGACTGTCTAGTGCATATGTTAGATTGTTTATAATAAATCTGGTACATACCGGTTCTTCTTGGTCTCTCCAACTCTTATCATCTACAAGTGGTTTCTCATCTGCTGATGATTCCTCTGCTGCTGCATCTTCTTCTTCAGCTGACGATTTATCATTTTCTTCTTCTTCTTCATCATCATTCATGTCAAATGACAACGCTTGAATCTGAAAAAGCAAATAGTTTGTTCTCTTCTTTTTAGGTCACCCACCGTTATGGTGGGTGACCTAAATATAAAATAAAATAAGAAATTAATTAATTAAAAATAATTAATTAATTAATATAAAATAAGCACCTATTTGTGGTATTTTTTATTTTTGCATTTTTAAACCATGACCAAAGGCTATCTGTATCCATAAAGAGATCTTATAAATGTTCCACTTTTCCCTTTCAGATACGGAATCCTAACAATAATCATAAAATTCTGTAACTGACCTGTCTTTTCTGTTTGTTCTTCTGTGCTTGTTTAGCTTCAATTTCCTTCTGCCTCTCTTTTTCTTTCTCAGCCTTTTTTTGCGCCAACTTTTTCTCTCTTTCCCTGACTATGTGTTCTTGTTTTGCTTTCATTTCGTCAAGAGTCACCAGACCAATTGTAGAACTTTTTAGTTGTTGCTCTACAGCATCGTAGTGTGTAGCAAACTTATTCTCAATGTTTACCATCTTTAAATCTTCTTCTATTTTCTTTTTGCGTAGTTCTATTTCTTGTTGAGCTTTTTCTCGTTTCTTCATGAGGTGCATGGCTCTGCCAGCCTCAGAGGCTGCGCCCTTGTAGTGGGCCATGATTGGATTGGAATTTAGCTATGTGATGAGCAAAGCTACTTTCAGATATTTGAAAAAGGTTTTCTTTAATTACAATGAAGGCAGTAAACTACAGTTTCTTTAATTTTATTGTCCCTGCTACTGCTAGAAATCAGAAATTTCGACTAAAATCTGACAGAAGACGACTGACCTGACACCACAACAAAAATATTATGACAATTGACACTTGACAGATCACTAATCACAGAATGAGAATTCACAGACTGACTGACACACTTTCTTATTTTATGAATGGAACATAGCCTTTTAGCTACTGGGTTATTGGGTCGCAAAGCTAAACAACAACGATTAAAAAAACTAAAAAAAAATCGAAATGTGTGCTGGGACACATAGTAAAAGTGAAACTTCAACGGACAAGCCGCTGCCGCCTCTCACCACGCGACAGTGGTCTCGAACGTCAAAAGTCGAAATCGGTAGAGGTGCCCACAAAAATCGGTAGATTCGTATCCAAAATCGGTAGGAATATTCATGGTCACATTTGTAACTTTTATAATTTTGTTCATTATTAGGAACATAAGAGGTCAGTACAACACACAACAACTTAAACTTAGTGCATAACTAATAAAGAGCGTTCATCCGTTAGAACCATGCTGGACTCAAAATTAATGATTTCCGACGGATTACAAAACGATAATGTGTTTAATTTCTAGATAAGATATTGACGTCAAATTATTAAGAATTTCATAATCTAGTGCATGGATGAAAAATATGTTCAAATGTTTGTATAGTTTCATTATAAGAACAGTTTTTATTTAAGCTTTTTTTAAACTAGCGCTCGATGTTCTACGCGGATGCTAAATAATAGTAAAACCGTATACAACAAACTTATAACAATATTACTGTTAAAAAAGCAATAACATTTACTATTGCATCATGCATGGCTGAAAAAAAGTCAATATTACTGTAAGTTTTCATACAAGAAAAGTATACTCAAAAGTGCAATTTTTAGCCATTTTTCAAATGATTAAACGTGTTAGTTTGGGATGAAATTAGTGATATTTTATGTTTTTTTAGGCCTAGTAAATGAAAACATTTACGTTCTAAAACATAGTATAAATATATTTTTAATAACTTATACATTTATTTTACTATGAATTATTTAGTACTACTATAATCGGCGCGGAATCGCGCCACCGCAAACCCCGCAACTAAAATGGATGTTAAAAGTGAATAGTTTAACGAAAAGCTGATCATTTCAGGACGAAAAGCGGCTGACAGTAACAAAGACTGCATCGTTGCATCGTTTCATGGGAAATAATGTCACAAAAAATGACAGGAGCGGAGCTAACAACGATTCACATCACTTGTCTCTTGTCTGCCAATTTTATAGATCCGTTAATGTCACTGGTCACTTTCTTTTTTTTATAATCACTAAACGGGCAACGATATGAAACGAAGTGTTATTTTCATTTCAAAATATTTTAATTATGCGGGGGTTTCAAAATATGGTAATTATATCAATCCATTCCTGGTAATGTATTTTCCACATTGGAAAATATTTTAAACTCTCTAAATTAATTTTTTTTTCATACAAATTAATGTATGGATATCGCCATGATTATTTAGGCTTTATTAGGACCATGAAATTATTCTTTAGTCATATTAGCAGTCATTTTAGAACTAATTTCAAAATTATAACAACTAACTTCATTAATTAATCGTTTTGTATGTATAAATCTGTGCTAAATTCAGTAGATAGTCTTTTTCGCTATTTTGTTTTTATTGGATTGACATGTGAGAGTATGCACTCAACATTGGCTGAGGAATGTGGCAGTGATATCACGGTAAAGACTAAAAGAGACAGAAAGAAACATTTGAGTGTCATCGCCACTTTTAAGTTTTGCTTATAAAGGCAAGTGAATCTACCTACTTGGGGCATTCCCTAAAACTAGGATAAAATGATATTCCTCCCAAAATAACTACTTTTCTCAAGGTAGGTAGGGAATACCCATGAGTCATAGACCAAATGAAATGGGTTGCCTTTGCAACCATATAAAATAGGTAAATAATTCGGAGAACTTCCCTGTATTCTCAAAAATCGTAAAAAATTGTTTACATTTCGGTATTTCGGTAGACTATCCCATATCGGTAGAAATACCGAAAAATCGGTAGGTTCGAGACCACTGCCACGCGATAAAACGTCTACCCCCTCCACGCGGCCGTAACGCTTTTTCGTGAAAGAAAAATCTTAATAGGCGGGGGCCTATATAGAAGTTTCACTTCAAAAATTAAATATTACCCTCCGATTCTTACAAAGGTCAGAATCAAAATTCGTTGTGTTCTTTATGACCTTCTTTGAGCCCAGACAGAAGTATTAGGTAACTATTCGAGCGTAACGTAACAGGTGGGTCCACATTTATGACATTTCGCCGAACCCGTGACCGTGACAAAGTCTGGTCTCTGCACCGATATTGTGGACGGAATTTGTTACGTGTACAAATGTTATGATCATTTATCCGGGGCGGGACGTACATCAAGATGGATGGTGAATACGGCGCATTATAATAGGTTCAAAGAAGATGCCATAGAGTAAACCTTTCCTTGTCTATGATTCAATGATTGGTCTAGTCTATGCCTTTAAAATCAAAACTGAAAACTCGGGTGGGTGGAAAAAATTGTAATTTGCCGGTCGGCGAGCTGTGTAAATTTTGCCGAAACGTTACATTTAATTTGTTTTTACCATGGACGAAACAATACTGTTGCCGTCACCAAATTGGTTCCTTCCTTCTATTATGGCTGTAAGTACTGATGGCTGGCTTGTATACGGAGGGCCAGGTAAAACTATCTGTGTTTTGGAGCCCCATAAAACAGATGCTGGTATTATAGCAACAAAAGAAAAATACCAGGCACATGTGTACTTCTGTACCAATAACGACAAGTAAGTATATATTGTATTATTAAGGGGGTGAGCTACCTACTTATAAAAAATATAATTGTTTTTTTGGGCTTGAATGTAAATATAATTGTTTTTCCTCATTCAGGGTCATTGCAGTTGACATTTCGCCGAGATGGTCAGAAAAAAAGTACTTTCTCACTGGCACTATAGATGGTACTGTCAAACAATGGATACTAGACATTGTTAACAATAGGGTTAAAATCAAAGAGACTCATTGCCATGATGTTCACAAAACTGATAATGAAGTAAGTATCCATTATTAATAACTGGATGAACTGAATCCCACTAACTTAATTCAAGTACAGTCAAACCTGGATAAGTGAGAGCTCAAGGGACCGCAATGTTTCTCTCGTATAGAGGTTTCTCACTAACCTGAGTTTGTAGCTTACAGAGTTACAGGAGGAATCTGTCTCACTTATGGAGGTCTATAAAAATACGGTAAATATGTACAAAATTAGAAACAAAATACATGTATGGATAAGTATTATATATTTATTGATTAAAATAATAGCTGAACATATATGTTTAATCTACATAATCTTTTAAAATTTAAAAAATCTGTCAATTTTTTTTTGCGATTCTGTTTTTATATTTTGTGTATGTTTTTCAAGTTTTAATTTTATCAAATATGGTTTGATCAACTGCCGCATATTCATATAACTTGTAAAGCGTCTCCAATGCCTGTAAAGCTTCTTGTTTTTTTGGAATATCCTCCACCTCTCTATCCAAAATGTGTGATTGGTGGTCTTCGAATCTTCACTGTCATTAAGCTTGACAAACAAGTCAGAACGCACATTTGGCGTTTTGAATAGAATATGAGTTCCACTATCATTAATAAAAATAACAAAGACTAGAACTAGAAAACAATAACAGACGCACGGTCATTCGAATTAAATTTTGGAATGAGTTATAAAATAGCAAAAGTAAACTGTCGCTTATAGAGGTATAGGCAAGTAGCGATCTCTACAAGCAATGCTACTTGCCTATACCTCTAGGCAAGTAGCAATCTCACTGAAAGAGGTTCAAGCATGAAAAATGACTGTCATAAAGGTTTTATGTTTATCACTTTTATAGGCTTTAGAAGGGCAAAATGACGGGACCTGGCAAATACTCTCATTAACAGAGTTTTCTCACTTACCCAGTTCTCACTTACTCCGGTTTGACTGCTGTATACTAATACTTACATTAAACTAGGTAAAAGCACGTAGAAAGCCTGCATTTTCTTCTTCCTGTGAATTTCAGCACAGTATCAGGTCGTTTTTATGGATAATAGTCATTTAAGACCAGTTGAAGCTGATTCCTAAGATGACCCACTGACTGATGTTATTTATTAGTTTGGAGTGGTCTAAAGTGTGACAGTTCCTTGAGAGTTTGCACCCGATTTGAACAAGATATTTATGATTTTAATATCTGCATGGAATGCAATTCTTTTGTGTTATTACAATTCTTTAGTTAGTAGGTTCTATGGATCCAACATGCAAAATACAGTTTCTAATAAATTAATTTGTAAAATGCATTTTATTCAATTTCAGGACCTCGTTGGTATTGGTTATAGTAATGAAACAATGGCTATATCTGTTGGGACAAATAACATAGTAAAATGGGACCTAGCCTCTAATGTTACAAAGGTGTACCCTGGTTTTCTGAGGGGATTGAAACCCACTTGTGTGGCTTGCTCCCAGCATGCATCATTACAAGTTGCTGTTGGTACCAAACAGGGTGTCATTGTCCTTGTGGATCTGCATGGTAATTTATTGTTTTTTGTGTATTTTTTTAATGTTCAGTAATCATAATAAACAATGACACCACATCGGGAGAAGTGGACAGTGGGACAGTAACGGACTAACGGCTAGATAGAAAACCCAAGAAAATAAATTAATAACAAGGTTTGTCAGATATAGTAAAAGTTTTCTTAGAAATTATTAGATGTGGAATCTATGTAAGAACATCCATCGGTTTTTGGGGTCAAATAAAAAAAAACTAAACAAATACGTTTATTTACTCAATACTCAATACATTTATTGCATCCACATGTGAACTTAGATGGTAGGTATAAAATTTCAATGCATTACAAAAATTAGTTCTCTGCTGAGTGACATCATTATCTGTTCACAGGTAAAGGAAAACTTATATATAAAGTTAGAGGCCAAGATGATATAGTCATGAATTTAAGCTGGTGCCCACAATATGAAATGTCTATCAAAAAATCTGTCAAAGAAAACAAATCATTCCTTGATAAAAGACTAGCAGCAATACGGGCTGATGGCGAAAAAGAAACAAATGTTTTAGAACAATCTGGAATTGCCAAAAATCTCCCAGAAGACAGTTTTGATGAGTCTGCTGCCCAGGAGGTAGTGCAGGAAGATGATATGTTTGATATTTACAAAGACCATGAACCTGATGAATTTGGCCACAAAAAGTATGAACCCGAAGACATACTGGTGAAAGTGAAAAAAGAGAAAGCTGATGCCACAGACTATCTGGCTGAATGTCTGAAACTGAAAGACGAGATATTGAAACGGAAGAATCAAACTGAACCAACAATAGAGTCATTGGTTGATGCTTTGGATAAAACTCATGTTGAAGTTGGTACAGATGCCCAGTCTGCTGAAACCACAATAGATAGTGCTCTGTCCCGGCCTGAAAGTTCTCAGTTCCACCCTGAAAGTTCTCAGTCTGAGCCTAAAGGTGCTAAGGCAACAACAAGTACAGTGAAATGTATTAAAATCGATACCACAAATGGTGATACATCTAGTCACAAACATCTCCTTGCTACAGTTGGAAAATATGGGTAAGGTTTTTTAAATGATGAATAATGGCTGATGTGTCAGAGCAATATGATTATTATGTTCTTTTACAATTCGGTCAACGTAACTTGGCGCGTCTGAAGTTAGCTGTTTGGCTGCGCAATGGAACTTTTAGGAACGAAATTGTCTACTGCGCAGCTAATCGGCTAACTTCAGACGCGCCAAGTTACGTTGACCGTACTGTATTTTAATAAAGCTCTTTAGTAATATATTTATTTGACTTTCAGAGGAGTTCGAATATGGTCCGAAACTGGTAAGCTTGTGGGATCAGCTGCCATACCAATTCCTCAAAAAAACCAAAAGGTTGTTTTCGTGACTTCAATACTGTGGTACAAACCTGATTCACTTCTTGTTTGTGATGGTAAGAGTCAATTACTGGAGATAAACCCACAGAATATAGACAGGTATGTTGTTATCATTTACTTTGTAACATCCACTCTTTACTGCTTTACATAGAGTAGTCTTGAGCCTGCCTATGGCTACATTTAAGTGCTATTTTTTTTTGCGTTGCAAGTAAATAATTTATGATTATGATATACAATGTGATGGTATGGCGCACACATACTGACACAACAATGGTTAGCATATTTTGTTTTTGTAGCTTTAGGCGCTGGACACACGGAAAAGACGAGAACGGGACGCGGTCATATGTGTCTTCCGCGTCCCTTTCATACAAAATGTATCGCGACGCAAAACATATAGAAAAGACAGGGCGCGGACACGACGTTTACTCGTATGCGCCCTATTGTAAAAACATATAGAAAGGACGGGGCGCGAGTGGGCGGGTGCCGGGAATGTCGCTGTGTCACACACAACTACCTGAGTAATCTCTCGTGGCGCCCAGCGTCACGTCCGTGCCTCGTCTTTTCCATGTTTTAAAAAGTCGCGACGGCGGCGCTCCGTCTGCGCCCTGTCCGCGCCAGTCCTCATCTTACGTCTTTTCTGTGTCTGGACAAATTATCATTGAAATGTAAACTGTATAACAATGATTTTTAGGTATTAATATATAATATTAATATTTGTCACCTAAAAACCTCTACCATTCCGAGTCGGCAATGGTGATTCATTGATTCTCCATAACCAAAAACCTTTTTCACAGTAAGAACAAACTAGAATGGCAGATACTCCACCAAAAACACAGGCGTGGGTTGTATTGTATCAAAACGAATGCGCCCCGCGTACAGACAGAGTCAACAGAACCTTCAGATGATTGGGCGGTGTGGTCAGTTGCGCAGGACCGCAACATTGTACAATACAGTGTGGAAGCCAAAAAGGTGCTGCATGTCCATGCCAGTTCTGGAGGATCTGTGTATTCAGTGCAAAGCTGCCCGTATGATGCTGGGAAGTAAGTGCGATTATAATTTTAAATTGATTAGTATATCTTTCAGGATTATGGGATTATTTGAGTGGGTGGAAAGATACTATTGGACTGAAACTAGTGTTCTGTACGTGTTCATGGCTTTGGGGCCTATGGTATGGTACGCCATGTTTTTTTTAACGCGTGGCGGGACGCACATGGCTACTGTCAAAAGGACAGACCTTTAGCAGAGAACAGAAATGTGTGGAAAAAGATAGATAGAGCTTTGCACTTTTGTGGAACAATGGCCTTGATTCCCTTGTTCACAAACAAAACTCAAAATTAGATAATTGGTATCTCTTACTGCCTAGTACTAGTTAGTTAAAGAAATGGATGGCGACAGATAGAACTAAGGGCTCTTACACACGAGCGGCATGTTGTTAACGGCAGAGGTAACTGCAGCCGTCGACACGCGTCAGCGGCTGCCGTCGACATGCCAACTTCAAAGAAAGAAAGAAAGAAAGAAAAATGCATTTATTCGCATTACATACTTAAAATAATACACTTTAAAACTATAAAAAACAGAAAACAGATCAGCGGCAGCCGTCCTCGTTTGAAGTTGGCATGTCGACGGCTACAGTTACCTCTGCCGTTGACAACATGCCGCTCGTATGTAAAAGGCCTATTAACATTATTTCGCCTATTTGAAGCTACGGTATCATGGAGTGCTAGGGCTATATTTTATTATTAAAAAATTAAGGATCCATACGAGAAATCAAGCAAACCCAGTTGCAGAGAAAGTGTATACAATAACACAATATTTTTCCAGAGTCGCAGTAAGCGTAGGCGATGGTGCGATCCGTGTATTAGAGAACAGTACCCTAGTCGACGACGAGACGAGACTTACGCCTGCCCGTGTGTACAGCTACTGGCAGAATGTGCAGGGGAAAGTGTTGTCCGTGGCCTGGCATCCTACTAAGGAGAACTTACTAGCCTATGGCACAGGGGAATCGAGGGTAAGTGTCATTGTTTTTCAGGACTTTTTGAAGTGTTGTGGATTATTATAAAGATACCACAAATTGCAGTGGGGGGTTCTCGTTCATTGCGCACATATTTTTATACTTCAATTCAATGTTCAATTGGGTAGATAACAAATAATTCCAAAACAGAACTCCTCCCCCCTGAAAATCCGTTTAACATTCAATTTACTATAAAATTAATTTTTAGAATCAATAAATAGTTAGTTAATTGAGTTGCCAAATGACAACCTACAAAGTGACATCATAAATATAAATTGTCATACAAAATCATACTTATAAATCGTAATCCTCATGACAACATAACCACTGAACCGATCGCCATAAATTTTTACGAAGATGTAGGTTAGGATTTCGATAAGACATAGGCTATCCACGAGTTCGCCTGCATCCACGATAACCGACATCCATGTGGTCAAAGTTGTGGGCAAAAACTCATCATCATATCAGCCTATTACTGTCCACTGCTGAACGTAGGCCTCACCCAGAGATCGCCGAACGGTCTTGGGCAACCTGCATCCATCCGCTGCCAGCCACCTTCTTTAAATCATCGGTCCATTGTGCCGCAGGGCGTCCCACGCTTTACGCGCTACGCTTGCCCAAACGCGATTATAGGCCATAGTCCTTCCGTAGTCCCAGGTAACCAGTCCACTTTAGCCACCCATACCCTTACCTAATAAATATACTTTGTTTCAATATTCTGTAATAGTCCTCCACGAACCGCCACCAAGGGTTGTCTTTGGGTGTGTATAATACAGTGATATTGTCAGCTCGTGTTTCATCACAGTTATTTTATGAGTAACTATCAAACAAGCATCTGTGAGTTGGGTTCGGCCCCTCTTATACCTCCCCGAGGTAACGTAAAAGACAATTAAATAATCATAATACCAGATTGTACAGTACAGCAAACGTATCTTGGCGGTCCTGAAGTTAGCCGATTAGCTGCGCAGTAGACAATTTCGTTCCTATAAGATCCATTGCGCAGCCAAACAGCTAACTTCAGGACCGCCAAGATACGTCGACCACTGCTGGGGAAATAATTATTTGAAACGTGATTCTCCTACAGGTAGGTCTGATAGAAACTTGCGGTAAAAGTGAGCCGCCGGCTCGCGTGCTGAGACCCGCGCTAAGTCAGGGAGTGTACTCGCTGTGCTGGGGCGAGGGCATGAACTTGTACGCCAGTGGCGGTCACAAGCTCGTGTTGTATCGCGCTGATCTCAATAATGAAGGTAACTTGTATTCATTTTCCCTTATAGGTCAACGCTCATTATTACAGGCCAGCTCCGACACAGCAAATAATTTGCCAATCAAGTTGGAGCTTTAAATTGTGAATGTCAAAATTATTTTTTGAATGATGAGATAACAAGATGAACTGCTCGAAATTTTGTGCATTCAGACAGTCGCGGTTATTAAGCGATGGGCGGGCGCGGTTCGGATAGTCAATTTGAAAATTGAAGTCGACGAAGAAAATCAAGTAGTATGTCTGCTGTGGTTGCTCATATTAAGTGACCGACTTATGCATGACCAATTCGTAACATTATATCAAATTAAGAATGTATGAGATACATTGTTTTTAACCGATTTCAAAAAGGAGGAGGTTATCAATTCGGATGTTTTTTTTATTATTTTTATTATGTATTTTCGGGCATGACTCCGTCATATAAAGACGGATTTGCAAAATTCTTTTTTTTGTTCGAAAGGGGTTTATTCCGAAATGGTCCCACATAAAGTTCATCGAAATTGAATCGGCGCTTTTTTAAAAAAACAACAATATCCCAAAAAAATTACATAGATGATGTTTTATACTTTCTTCAATGTTTGGAGGACTTTCAATCTCTGATTTAACTGTGTCGCCGTTTCTTAATGGATTTGGATGTTATGGCGATACTAAAATGCGGAAAATATAAACTTTTTTCAAAAATAAAAAAACAACCTCCTTCAAAAACTAAAAAGTGATAAATAACTTCAGAATCTTCAGAACAGAACACACATTACTTTAGTTTCGGAAGTCGGTGGCGGTGGCTTTGATCTGTTTGCTGTTTTATATTGCCACCGCCCAAGCGATCCATTGCGTGTTCTCGTGACGTCCAACGTTGCGGTACCCGCAACGCAACTGGATACTTTCCTTGATCTCCATAGTAACAAAATTACTTCATATACTTCTCACTTTTAAATTGCTAAACCCGTGTATATAGATAGACATGCTTTGCCTTCCCCAAATCATTTAGGAAAAGGGCAAAAAGACAGTGATTATAGTTCTCATATAATTAGGGACCAAACGGGAGTAGAAAAAGCATAAATCAAGAGGCTTACAAAGTGTCCTTGCCCGCAGCTCCCGCACAAATAGACGTTACCGTAGAAGGTCAAACGTGGGGGATATGCTCAGTGAACTGGTCGCCACATGGACTGCTGGTCGGCTCCGGCACCGGCGCGGTCGGGTTACTGACGCAGCAAAAGCCCCATACTCTCATCGCTGCTGCCTTTGTTTTCACGTAAGTGTGCCAAAAAAGGTTTCAAGGGCGCTCCCTAACCCAAGTCTAGCCTAGCCTAGCTTCAAGTTTCTGACTAGCTAACCGACTCCATGACAATTCAAAAGTGTCTGTAAATGGTTTAATTGAAATAAATGCTTTGACTTTGATACAACAAAGTGAGGCAGTATTGTAATGTGGTGCTCAGATTCGAATCTTGGATTGCTATAGTATATGTGAATGCTTCCTGTGAAGGAACGCTTTAAAAGAACCCTTATAACCAACAAGATGAGTTGTAATATCGGCGTGTAGGTACCATCTGACGGGAACAATGTGCTATTACGGATACTGATATCGAGACCTTGAACAAACAGGATAGCAGACCTTTTCTGAACATATTGAACAGATACTAATAATAGTAGTTACATTAATTGGCGATTGACTGCTGTGCTGCGTGTGTCAAGTTCGATTCCCACACGAATTAAATATTTGTCCTACAGGTAGTTTTTTGTTTGTTGTGTATATGTTTGTAAACGCAATCACGATACATGAGAAATTATTTAAAAGAAGGAAGTTACAAAGCGCATAATTGTTTGAGCATCATCTCCCAGAAATTAAACAGCTCCTTGTTGGTTGTATACACTGGCCATGTCAATGATTGTGTATTTTGTTTTATAGTAAAATGATACACTCAATGGAGTGTCACCCCCAGCAGACATCGAGCTCAAGTGAAGAGTCGCCATACAAAAACCTCATTGCAGTCACTTCTTTGGATAAAATTTCTGATATTTGCATATTGGAGTATGGGACCAATGACAAAGGTACTTTTATACTATACATATCACATTATCCTGAAAAATAATAGGTACGCACTAAAAAACATACACTACATTCAAAACACACTAACAAAAAACAAAACTACATTCTTACAAATAAATGAATTCTAATTCTAATATTTTTTTAATTTAACAGCTCCTGAAACAAAAACAAAACTAGGTCTGGCCTTTAGAAGATACTTACATTCATTAATCAACTCCAAAAAACTGATAATCTTTAAACGGCGAAACACATTTTCATGTATCATAAAGCACTCCTCCAACACACACAGCTTAAAACACTCCTGTTCAAACAAAAAAAAAACCAAAATCGTGAAAACAGACAGTTGATAACAACAGTCTGTTTTTATAGGGGGTTAATGACAGTCAAAAGAGATTTTAATATCTTAGTTATAGAATACCTGAAAAGACTATTGTGGTGGTCTTTGTTGGTTTTGGGTGTGGCCTTTGCCCAGCAGAAGGAAATAACAGGCAAATAAAAAAAAAAGAGAGTTAATAATGTAATTTTATTTCGCAATTTCATCAGATGGTACTAAACAGTTGACTACTTGGAAGTCACTGTCTGGTCACAAGAGGCCGGTTCTGCAAGCGGCTTGGAACCCGCACCGTGATGGACTACTGCTTTCCTCCTCGCAGGACGCGTCTGTTAGGGTGAGTATGTAAAGGAAATTGAATAGTTGAAAAAGTTAGACAATAATTTGTAATCAAATCGTCAAGACACAAGTTTATTATAGTTCTGTAATCTGTATCTGCTATTAATTTACAATTAACTGTAAAGTTAGTCATAATTGAATTGGCAAATAAGTGACGTTGCAGATTGTCATTTTTTCAGCGCGTTTTGTCAGTGTCAGTTGATAGGTGGTGTCTAGACCTAATTTGCTAAGGTGTGTCATTTGTAGGATTAATTCTAAAGAAGCGTAACATGTGAGTTGCTACTATTAAACCTTCCAGCTCAACTTAAAACCAGTATCCAAAGTTTGGCTTATCAATTTGTAGGGATTTAACAAAATAATGCCCATGACCGGGTAGATTGGCGATCTCTGGAGAAGGCCTACGTTTAGCAGTGGACGGCAATAGGCTGATATGATGTCATCCTTGCAACATTTTGATTGTTATAAACAAGTAACAATACAAAAACTGACAACATGGAATGTTGCAGTATTGCCGGTAACATGGAAAAGCCTGCAAAGTTTTGTCATTATAAACAAAAGTTGAGAAACAGTCGCGCAACATTGTTTCTCACAATCGCAACAATAAAACATGTTGCTGAAACAATGTTGTATAACTTTTATTTCCAATGAATATGCCAAAGTGATCCTTATTCAAAAACCCATGCAGCCAGTATACTTTTTCTTGTCTGTTTTCCACACAGGTATGGGATATAGCAACAGGCACTTGTATATCGATATTCGGCGGACACTCGTGCTTATCTCTGGGCGTATGTTGGGTGAGTCAGCCACAACTGCCCCACCACGTCTTGTCGGGCGGAGCCGAGTTCTGTTTAAGACTTTGGGACATCTACCAACATAAGCCTGAGGATTATATTGGTAAGTAAAAGTCTACACATATTAAAATCAGACCTCATTTTCCATAGGCACTTTTGATAGTCAACTAGTTTTATAGGGGACTTGGTGATGGTAACATTAGTGTTGCACGCCACTAAAACATTATCGATAGAGCCTGCTGTCAATACACAATCGTACACATTTTGAAGTAAAACTTCTTTACGCACGCTTGACTTGGGGAGTAAACTGGTGAATGCGTGACGAAAGCGTCAGGAAAAGTGTGATCGGGCGAGGCGAACGGAAGTTGAGAGGGAGATTGATGGATGAAAAAATATTGCATGTAGCGGAGATGAGAATGAATATATTAGAGGAAGTTTGATAGTGGCGCCAGTGACAGAAAAGTTAAGTTAGTGGAGATAGAAAGAGAGAGAGTTACGTTTCATATATTACTGTAAGGGCAAGAGAAAGAGGCGCGAGCACACATTTTCTTTCTCTTTCTCTCCCTATTTTTTTTTTATAAGGTGTACTATAAAAAATGGAACCATTGGTAGGAGTGCTTCGCTAAACTCCCACTAGCACAATAACTCAAACTCACCATCATCATCATATCAGCCTATTGTCGTCCACTGCTGAACGTAGGCCTCCCCCAGAGATCGCCAACCAACTCGGTCTTGGGCAGCTCACAACTGTCCGCTGCCAGCCACCTTCTTCAAATCATCGGTCCATCGGGCGTCCACTACGCTTGCATAAAATAAACGCGGTTTCTACTCTAAAGCGTGCCTGCTCCATCTACCGTCTCATGCACAATAACTAACACCTATATAACTGTATATTTCAAATAAATATTCTAATTTACTAATTATAACAGAACTATTCAATTTAGGAATTTCTTCAAAGACGACACGGTTGGCGAAGTGGTTGAGTGATTGGCTGCTGCGCTTCGCGTCGCGGGTTCGATTCCCGCACGGAAGAGATATTCGTATGCCCTACAGGTAGGTGATCCGGGTCTGGCTGTTTGTGTATGTGAGTTTATATGTTTGTAAACGCGCTCACGATACAGGAGAAAGTCGTAGAGTGGGGCAATGTTTTTTTTTAAGAAATAAATATTATTTATTTTGGTCACATGACCTTTGCTCTGCAGTGGGAAAATACAGGCTGCAAATAAATAATAATTATAATAATTTCAGCAACAGAATCTGGTTATAAAATTCCAAAAAAGCGACCACGTAAGAAAGAATTAAAGAAGGGAGTACAAGAACCAGTCGCTGACGCAAGTTCTTCAGGCGAAGAAATAGATAACGTCGCAATTAATGTGGAGTTATCTAATAAAACTGCAAGACCGCCCAAAAAGTTCTTATTGCCGATAATGTTTAAACAAATCAATGATCCATGCAAGTTGCAAGCGCCGAGGAAGATGCTACAATTGTACCTACAGAAGACTTACCCTTCAATGGGGAAAGGAGATGGTACGCACAATAATACTGATGATAAAGAAGATAGTGAGAAAGTTAAAGAACAGGGAGATGTTCATACTAAAGTTGATGAAAAAGATATTACAAAGAATACTAACACAGAAGAAATAGCAGGTACTACGGCTAGCAACAAAGAAATGCCGAAAGAGACACAAGAAGTGAAGAAAACTGAACCAGAAATTGATTTAGATTTCCTAAAAGTTTTTGGTAGCATCAAGGAGGTTAACGAATTTTTGGATTTGGAGAGTGAGTATATATTCTTTTTAAATGCGTTTTTCTTTCTAGAAGTAGAAGAAAGACTTTTTGTCTCATTTAGCTTCTAATTTCTGCCGTAGACACGACGACACGGTTGGCGCAGTGGCTGAGCGATCGACTGCTGCGCAGCGTGTTGCGGGTTCGATTCCCGCCCAGGGTAAACATTTGTGTGATGAGCACTTGTGTTTGCCTTGTGTCTGGGTGTTGTTTATCTATATATGTATGTATTTACAAAAAAGAAATGTATTTGTGTATGTATATCAGCTGTCTGACACCCATAGTACAGGGTTTCCCTAGTTTGGGGTCAGATGGCCGTGTGTGAAAATGTCCCCACATATTATTATTATTATTATTATACCACACCATACATCCAACCTATTGCCGTCCACTGCTGAAGTATGGCTTATGTTTAACGAACCTCCAGATATAGTAAATGACCTCCAAAAATAGTAAATGATCACCAACATTTCATCAAAGTATTGAAGAAATGTATGAGTTCGACTGTAAAAAGCGATTTGGTTCTAGCACTCGGCGACCGCTGCCGCGGCACGCTCGCCTTGTGCGTAGGGGGTCACAGTTCTAACCTAACCTAGCCATGTCGGATCCGCCCCAGGGGGGACTTAAGGGTCTTAAGATTTTGTGACTAAGATTTAGTGGTCATTTACTATTTTTGGTGGTCATTTGGTGACTAAGATTTGGTGATCATTTACTATTTTTGGTGGTCATTTGGTGACTAAGATTTGGTGATCATTTACTATTTTTGGTGGTCATTTGGTGACTAAGATTTGGTGATCATTTACTACACTCGGCGTCACAAAAATCGCACCTCTTTAAGAATTCCCTTCAAAGTCATTTTAACCCTATTAATCAATGGTATACATATGACTATAAGGTATAATTGGAAAGGCAATTTATTTAAATTTCAGAATAAATCAATGGATTTGGTTTTTTGTTTACCAGGGAATAAAAAAAAGCAAGCTAATGCAAATGATTAAAAAGTTAAATTTTATTTTATCAGCAAAAATTACAACAAAGTGCTTAAAACTAACTTAAAACCTAGTGTTACCCCCCCCTAGCCCTGATGACTGCTTCCATGCGTTCTCTCATGGACCTTATTAATGTGACAACAGTCTCTTGTGGAATGTTGTCCCATTCTGCAACGACGGCATCTTGAAGGTCTTGGAGAGTGGTAGGGGCAGGATTTCGTGCCCGTACTCGCCGTTTCAGTTCATCCCAAAGGTGCTCAATAGGGTTCAGGTCTGGACTTCGCGCCGGCCAGCGCATAACAGGGATGCCAACTTCTTGCAGGTAGTCTCTTACAATTAAAGCGGTGTGACAACGGGCGTTATCGTGCATTAACGTGAACCCACTGCCAACAAAACCCGCATAAGGGACAACCTGCTCCTCTAAGATCTCTGTTATGTACCGAGCAGCAGTCAGCGACCCTTGCCCGCGAGCACTTCCAGTCCGAGAAACACACACAAGGTTCGTTTTACCGTCGATTGACATGCCGCCCCAGAACATGCACGAGCCACCCCCGTATTCCACTGTCTCTTGAATACAGGCTTGTGCGAATCGTTCCCCTTGCCTCCTATACACTCTTCGACGCCTGTCGTTGCAGAAAAGACACACCCTCGTCTCATCCGAGAAGAGCACAGCCCTCCATTGGTCTATTGTCCAATCCACATGGTCACGGGCAAATTGCAACCGGTCTCTCCTATGCTGTGCAGTCAATTTGGGCCCTGTAGCAGCCCTATGAGCTGCAATTTTCTTCTCCCGCATTCTTCTTCTAATCGTGGAGACGCTTACAGAAGTTCTGCGAGCTGATCGCAGTTGTTGTTGCAGCTCAACAGCATTGGAGAACCGATTACGTAAAGACGTCGAAACAATGAAGCGATCGTCTCTTTCGGATGTGCACCGTTGTCTTCCAGATCCACGTCTTCGGATATAGCCACCAGTCTCTTGGAAACGTTGGAACACTCGTCGAACGGCAAAACGACTCAAGTTCAGTTGCCGAGCAACATCACATTGCCGCATCCCTGATTGCAGTAGTGCAATGACTTGAGCGGCTTCATCTGCAGTGGTATCCATCTTCTGGGGTATTTTTCTTGCTGTAGCTGTTCACGTGTGTTCACTTCAAAGGTTGAATAGCGAATGACCCACAATTAACCCGGGTCGCCCGTTTTATACCCTTGTAGGGAGGTGCAATTAGTGGCCGTTGTAATGCGTATTTTGACAACATTTTTTTTAACGTTACGTGCTAATGAGATCTGTTGTGTTTAGGAATTCTAACTGTTGTTAATTTAAAGGTCGTTAAACATACTTTTAATTGATACCAATATTAATTGGGTTTAATGTATTCGTTATTGGCGGGACATGTTTTAAACTTATTTTCGAAAAGGTGCGATTTTTGTGACGCCGAGTGTATTTTTGGTGGTCATTTGGTGACTAAGATTTAGTGATCATTTACTATTTTTGGTGGTCATTTGGTGACTAAGATTTAGTGATCATTTACTATTTTTGGTGGTCATTTGGTGACTAAGATTTAGTGATCATTTACTATTTTTGGTGGTCATTTGGTGACTAAGATTTAGTGATCATTTACTATTTTTGGTGGTCATTTGGTGACTAAGATTTAGTGATCATTTACTATTTTTGGTGGTCATTTGGTGACTAAGATTTAGTGATTATTTACCAAGTCATTTGGTGACTAAGATTTGGTGATCATTTACTATTTTTGGTGGTCATTATATTTATTCCCCTGAAGTACTATCTCAAATTAACAATTTGTGCTGGTAATATGTCTGTGGGAAAGCTAACGGGAGTTATTTGAATAATAACGATCGTTTACGGAATCACGTATACAGTTTCTTTAGACTAGGTTCCACGTACTAAGTTCGCTTGCGAGGCACAGACACAGCACATACGGATAGCAAGGATATAAATAAGGAAAACTATGAACAAGAAAAGAAGGAAACACTCAAACGATACTCAATTTTAAGATGCCGTTACGTCTTGCTATCTCTATTTTATGTAAAAGTGACTGTGACAGTACGAGACTTAACGGCATCTTAAAATTGAGTAGCGTTGGCCTTTGATTAGCGTAGCTAGCGGCGTATGGCAATTTGTCGTGCGTTCTCCGTCACGGATAGCTGTCGACAGCTGGGGGCGATGACGGCTGTGCGACTCCCTTGCTTAACGCGCCGCGTTCGGTGGGTAAGCAGTAGTGTCCCCACATGTCGAAAATTTACATTAGTCATCATCATCATTAGTCTAATCTTATTGTGAACAGAGTATATGTTATTAATAAACTTAACCCCGAAAAATGTATGGTCAATCTGAAGTTGGTACAGGATGAATGTCCCATACTTTTAACAACATCTACATTCTAATTTTAGTCTCAATTTGTGAAAAATAATTCTGACTAGCTTCTGCCCGCGGCTTCGCCTGCGTGAAAAGAACGATTATCCCAAGGGAGCACATTACCGGGATAAAAAGTATCCTATATGTTAATCCAGGAAATGCTCTATCTATGTGCCAATTTTGCAAATCTGTTCAACGGTTTGCGCGTGATTGAGTAACAAACATCCAAACATCTTCACAAACTTTCGCATTTATAATACATATTAGTAGGATAAACGACAAGGTTTCTTTTTTCAAGTTGCTGATACGAGATTGCGACAATTTATTGAAGGTTTTTAGCTACGGAAGTTGGCCCTCTGATTGTCACTATATTCAGAAGATAATCAAATTGTTTCTTCTCACAGTGGACAGTCACATGCATGAGTTTTACAACCCGGAGGCATGTATGATGCTGTTGATCTTCCGCGGACACATCGATACTATGATACAGTTCGCGAGCGAACGGGATATGCTGTGCCCTTTCCTGCTTAGTATGGCACCGTGCGTCTCCTTCAAGTAAGCAACAACACAACTAAAACAACAACAGCAACCGTAGTTATAGAACTACCATAGTTTGTTGTTTTTTGAATACTTAAGATAATTTACGTTTTTTAAGTACAATCATAAGAACTTTAAAAAAGACTCTCGAGTATTCAGTACGTTCGTCCAAAAACAGGAATATTTTCAGTGTTTGTAGTAAACAAAAGTTGCACCAAATTGTTTCAGCAATTTTTTTGGATCAACAGTAAGAATTGTTACCGCGAACTTGGATCAGTGGAATAATAACTATTTTGCTTGCAGGTATTGGAAAGACGCAACTCAGCTATATTTAGCGCAAATAGATCGGCTAGTGGCTAGACAAGAGGAATATAAACTTTATGGTATGAAAAAGATTGTTTATTACGTGCATTTACATTTACGCAACCGGCAAAATCTTCTAGATGTGTTTTGGTATGTGATTATTTTTCTTGTACAGAAAATAAACATTACGGTGGTCCAAAGTACCGCAAAGCTGCCATCTTGCTGAGTATGCACGACGTGGTGGGCGCTGTGGACGCTCTGTGCGAAGGGAAACTGTTCAAAGAAGCTTATATTTTATGTCGGATAAGGTGAATAAGACTACTAGGTATATTCAATTAAAACTTGTGCAGCAGCATTGAATTTTGAACCCAGATTCATAGCAAACAAAAGTTGTACAACACTGTTTCAACATCATCTGTGTGTTGCGCGAAACATGTTGCCTGCAACACAAGATGAAATTGCTGCACATATTGTTGTGCAACTTGTTTAATAAGAATATGGGACTTTATTTTTAATTGTTTTACAGATATATGGATAGTGTAGCAGAAGACATTCTGGAGAAGTGGGCTGCTGAACTCTACGCTAGCGGCCAAATGTCCGTGTCAGCTTTGCTGTAAGTTTCATTTTGTTCCTTATTTTTTTCTTTTTATTGTATTTTCTTTTCTTTTAATGTTTTTTCTAATATTTGTTTCTTTTGTTACTTATGTTCTTACCATATTCGTATTAGTCTATAAAAAAATAAAATATTCTCATCGAAGCCACCTGACAAGGTAGTCAGATACGGTTGTAACGGTTTGTATAGACACTGCATACAGTCAGTTCTAAAATTGGTAGTAGACCGTTCGCCGTCATTAGTATTGCACGCCAACGGTGTGCTAAATTGTGATTCAAATGAAGACCATGTGTAGATGTCCTAAAATACCTGCGGGCGGTCACAACAAGCACTCTTTATTATTCGGTCGACATTTAATTGTTTAAACGTATCATTCCCAGTTACATAGTCATGGGCAACCTGTCACAAGCTGCGCAAGCTCTCGCAACGTCTCACGACCAAGATCATCTCAGACTGGCTGCAGACATCGCCAAAATCGCCGGCAGAACCACATTTGCTGACCAAGTACAGAAGAAAGCTAACCAATTTCAATCACAAGCAACGTCAGTACAGACTGAAGAATTACTGAAAGAACTTCCGTCGAAGATAGAACTTCTTATGAAGGAAAATAAGGATCAGATAGAACTCCTTTTGAAGGAGGGTCAACCTAGTGTTAATTTGGAAAGTGATACGTTAAACGGAACCTTGAAAAGTGATAAATTGAATGGTGATACTAAAACCAATGAATAATTGACAAGTAGGTGCTTGTATGTGTATTTTATCGATTCTTATCGAATATCGTCTTTTAAATTTTTTACTTCGCTTGCCATAGCCCTTTGCGCAGCATAGGCGTCTCTAATGTGTATGGTGTTATATTTGTGTAAGTGTAACACTTGGAAACTGAAATATAAACTTTTTATCAAATAAAACTTTGTCTACGAACATGTTGTTTAATTTAATCTGAGTTTCCCCGGCCCGTGTCTGCATCGCCGCCGCGTCATTCGGCGAGCTCGCGCGCTCTTAACGGCGCAGCGCATTAAAATATTCTCTATTGGTCTTAAACTTAAAGCTGGGAGTCCTCGCAAAGGTGCGAAAGTACTTCACATCGGAACAATTGCCAAACTTATACAAAGCAGAAGTTCGATCGTGCATAGAGTGTCGTTCGCACCTTAGGGACGGATCGGCCAAATTCGAAGTTATTGATAGACGTGCCAAAAGGCTCACTGACAACGACTCCCAAGTTAAGGCTAAGCTCCAGAGCCTCGAACAGCGCCGCGCCGTGCCAGACTGTCGGTTTTTATCGTGTACGGATACATTGCACAACTTTATTTCCCCATCCCCATTCCATCGGACGAGCAGAAACGCCACCGCTATATGGTAGAGTTCCACGGTCACAAACGCTTTGATTCTACATTTACTGTACGAACTGCCAAACTGTAGAATTCACTGCCCACCTTTCTGTTCCCCGATAAATATAAACTGGGTATCTTCAAGGCACGAGTGAACTGGTTCATCCTAGGCAAGCGTGCTCCACCTAAGGCCGCATCATCACTTAAGGGTCGGGACACATTGACTGCGTTCGACGGTTTGTCCATACAAAAAGAGATCAAAGTATGGAACGACGTACGCATCCTTTCGCATCGACGACACGAACGCGATTGTTCGTCGACGGGCATAGACTGCAATCGAAATGCGTATGCGTACTAGCACAAAGTACGTAAGGACGCGTCCCTATAAAATATTTTGTGGTACAGACAGCGTCATCAACTGCTAACCCCCCGCGCGTTGAAATTTCTTCGCATAGGGGGTACCTAAGCTGTTGATGACGCTGTCTGTACTAGTGTGCTCCTTTTGAATCGGCAAAATGCTAAATGCCGTCGATCAATGTGTCCCGACTCTAAAGTTACGGTCAAACGCAAGCCTATTAAAACATATTAATTAAAACTATAATAATCAAACAATAAAATACGAATAATAATAATCAAACATTTATTTTGTATTGGTACCATCAATATCAAAAGATTAACAGTGAATTAAATTAAATGCAATAAAATAATTTTCGAAGAATATTAGTAGTTCGATATTAATAGAAATTCTCTTTGAGTATTTGTGCAATATTATTATTTTATTAAATGGACGAATCACTTATATTCGAAGTTTAGTTAGTTTGTGTGATAGGGGGAACCTAACATAGTTAATTACTGGCGAGGGTCGTGATTATTTCAACCAACTAGTGACCATTACTTGGTGGTGTTCATACCTGAGTGTGAACAGCGTATTAGTATGGTAATACTGAACACGAGATTGTGTTTCATTATAATTTCAATTTGAAACGCATTGCATGTGACGTAAGCTAAATATTATTATGTTCCCCCCAATCTTTTAGTAAAAACACGTGAGCGTACAATTATTTACAGACGGATAATACAAATGTTATAATAAATATTATCTGCATTAACTAATATCACTAAACACTTTTAGGCACAAACATTTTAAGTACACCATAATAATACTATATTGTACCACATTCAATATATCTATGAGAATAATTAGGATTTACTAATTACTGTCTAGTCTACAATGGCACCCATTCGCTTTAAAATCAGATAATCAATCACATTCCCTTTTGAGGTAGTCAGTGCAGAGCGGCCTAACATTAAACCAGTATTTCTTGATTCGGAAATGAAATAATTGTACACTTTGTTGGAAAAAGAAAACAAAATTAAAATTCCAATTAAAAAACATAGAATCGATTGAACACTAAACTGTTAGGCAACTCACGCGCTGTCCTTTTAATAAATGCTTTTGGAATGTCATTGCAACACTCAGTCTTAATTTAGATGATAATTGATTCTGCCGCGACTTTCAAGTTAACGAAATTACTACAAACTGTACTAGACCACATCAATCTGTACAGTATTTCATATCGTTACTTTAAAAAAAAACCGCATCTCTTCGAAATTAGTGCCCCAAAAAAAATTGTTTAAAATAGCATCTCCATTTTATAGTTATTTTTGGAAAAATGGAAGTACAAGAACAAGTAAAGCTTCCGAACACACCAACTTACGCGAAAAATATTTGAATAAACATGCCAAAAATAGAACTATAATTTTCACACTACTTAAAGTTACATGAGTATTACATAATCAAGCCCAGCTTACGATTATTCTTCATTATGTCATTACCCGTCTCATTTGTGCATTGGTCAAAGAAAATGTAACTAATTGCTCGAATCAATTAAAATAATACGTAAATAATCTTCAGCCCCTATCGGCAGGGTCTTCGTTCTCTCTGTTGGAGTCTCTGCCCCTCTTCTTGCAAATGTTGACCAGTTTCGCGTTAATTTTCTTGAGTTTTTGGTTTTCTTTCATTACGTCGGTAAGTTGTTGATTCTGAAAATAAATTTGCAATTTATTTTGATAGTACCTAAAATAGGGTTATAATACCATAAACAGTGATTTTCACACTAAATATAGAAGTCCTATTCTAGCCATAATGTTTGCTCAATATTACATAGTTTGATGGCCATGTGATGTGTCTTTTTACACCGCGACCAGTGGGCTAATTCACGTAACTAAAGAAGTGCAGTTAAGTTTAGATCAAAACTATGCTTTTCGTATTCTCTACCGCTGTCAGACACGCTCGTATCAAGTTCGCGTCACGCGAGCGCAATAACGGCATTCTACTGACGCGCCTTAGGTGCGTTCTTCGAAACGCAACGTGATCGGTATTCTACTATTCGTTTGACGTCTCCAAATGACAGTTAAAAAGCACTAAAATCTGTAAAGATAAAGATAAAGATAATTTTATTTTGCAAATATGGGTAACAGCAATAGATGATAAAATTAAAGAGTTCAGCCATATTTTACCATGCAGGCATGCAAAAGTATTTAAACACATTCAACTTATAACTAAATAATTAACAACAACAATTACAATTTAAAAAAATTATTCAATTATTACACTACCTAACATAACAATTTCTCAATTAGAAACTCCTTAATATGCCTTCGGCACTAAAAAGCTTCGGAGTCTCTTTTTAAATAATGGAAGCTCTTTCCATGTCTTTGGTAATTTGTTGTATATGACTGGCGCCATGCAGTAGACACTTTTGCGCATAAGTGCTGTCTTGGCTGGCTCCAGACAGCACACTATTATCGCGTCTATTACGGGGTACTACATCAGATAGACGTCTAAAGCGACTCAGATTTGTCTTTACAAACACAGCTACTTCTAATATGTACAGACAAGGTAATGTTAATATTTTGTTATATTTAAAGTACGGTTCACAGCTGTCAGTGGGCTTAAGTTTAAACATCGCTCGAATGCATCGTTTTTGTACCTTGAAGGCAGACTCTCTTTCAGTGGAGTTTCCCCAAAATATGATTCCATACCGTAAATGTGATTCTACTATCCCGTAATACGCAGTAAGAAGAGCATCCGTGTTTATTATAGATGATAATGAGTATAGAGCGTATGCAGACTTACTTATTTTCTTACATAATATATCAACGTGTGATTTCCAATTTAGTTTTGTATCAATTTCGAGACCCAGGAATTTTGTAGTTTCAACTTCTTCTATGGTATCATTATTATAGTGTATATTTAGATTAATACTAGAGGTCTGTTGTCTAAATTGGATAAATTTAGTTTTATACAAATTTATTTTTAAATTGTTCGCATCAAGCCAGGTTATTACCTGTTTTAAACTATTATTAATTTCACTCTCATACGTATCTAAATTGTTACAAGCTATTGTAATTGTGCTATCATCCCCAAATAGTGTTAAAGGCTGTTCAATAGATTTCGGTAGATCATTTATGTATAAAATAAATATAAAGGGACCCAGAACGCTCCCTTGTGGTACACCAAATAATACTTTACGCGCAGATGATCGAAAAATCTCCTCATGTTTATCTATTATATTAACTTTACTGACTTCAGTTATTTGTTTTCTGTCTTGTAGGTACGAGTTAAGCAAATTAAGAACATTTCCTCTTATCCCGTAGGCTTCGAGTTTTTTTAAAAGAGTAGCATGATGTACATAGTCGAATGCCTGGGTCATATCGCAAAAAATGCCACACACAGGGTTCCGGTGATCAATATTTTTAATGACATTGTATATAAAATCATATACAGCCATATTAATAGTCCTATGTCTACGGAATCCTTTTTGTTCCTCACAAAGAATGTAATTTTTATCTATGAATTTATAAAGCTCCCTATAAATATATTTTTCAAAAATTTTAGAAATAACTGGAATTAATGATATTGGTCGGTAATATTCCATCATTTCTCTATTTTCTCTTTTAAACAGTGGCTTCATTATTGATATTTTTAACGCATCAGGATATACACCTGCACTTATACATAAGTTAATAATGTGGCTTAAATGACTGCTTATTTCCTTTGACACATGTTTCAGTATTTTTGTAGCAATACCGTCATATCCTACACTATTTGAATTGCGTAATGAGTTGATGATTCTCTCTATATCACGTGGTATACTAGGGGCCATGAACATTGTTTTATTACTTGTATCAATTTTGTTACATTTAGGTTTGCTAGACACATCAAGTTTCCCTTGTACTTTATCGATAAAATAATTATTAAATGCTTCAGCAATGTCTTTGGGATTTGTTAGAGTATTATTATTGTTTATAATTTTAGTAATACTAGATTTAGGTATGTTATATTTTCCACGATTAATAATTTGCCACGTGGTTTTGGACTTATTTTTAGATGTTTTTATTTTATGAATGTTTTGGGCCTTTTGTGTTAGGTGTATAATTTTTTTGTGTAAACGAGAGTAGGTGGTGAAGTTGTGTTTATTATTTTTGTTTGGGTTTAATCTAAACTGCCACAAAAGTTTTCTTTTTTTTTGACTACCTAGTTTAATACCTTTTGACAACCATTTAGGCTTTTTTATGATATCTACTTTGATCAGTTTAGTTGGAAAACACAAGTCGTATATTACTTTAAATAGATCTAGAAATTTGTTATAGGCTTCATTCGGATCGACTGTGTCATAAATCTCTGCGAAAGATAGACTTTTTATATGATTCTTAAACTTAGTAATATTATCAAGACTGTAGTCTCTTTTAGCCGTGTACCAATAATTTATGCAACATTTGGTTTGAACTGGACAGTGAAGCAGCTGTGCCGTATGATCAGATAGCGCCAATTCTATTACTTCGGTTTTACATACTTTACTAAAATTGTGAGCAAAGTTGTCTATGCATGTCATACTGGCCAAGCGAGTTGGTTGCCTTAATGCTAGTTTTAAGTTATAGCTCATTAAAAGACATTCAAAAGCATTTGAGTGGCTATTCGGTTTAAGCATGTCTATTTTGAAGTCCCCAGCTATTACAATGTTGTTACATCGTGTGTGTGATATTTCTCGTAAAAGGGTTTCCATTTTATCAAAGCAGTAACTGAGATTATTTATATTTGGTACTCTGTAAATACAGACAACAATTATCTTAAAATCAGTAAGCTCAATTGCACAACATTCAAATATGCCTGATGAAGATAATTTCGATATTTTTGGTATTTCCTTATATTGAAGACCGTTTCTCACAAGAATACATGCCCCTCCTCTTTTTCTCCCTTCTCTACAGAAAGAGGCAGCTAGACTGTAATTTGGTACATACAATTGATGTTGACACCCCTCCATAATGAAATGTTCCGTTATGCAAAGAATATCAACCTAATATCAATAGAATATCTATCTTTTTTCTGGACAATTCATCCAAACATACAGTTAGAATATTTACTTTGTTAACTAAACCAGCAATATTTTGATGTAATATTTTAATATATTTATGAGCGAAAAAAATCATTCGTGTTATCTTTTGTGCATGGGGGAGAAATAGGGGGAGACTCACCATAGTCCCGATCAGTTAAATAAAAATCTTCGCAACCACTAATCTCATTAAGCAGTAAATTAATGTTTTTAAATATGTTTACTATGCCATTATTATTGACAGATCCACTTCTAGGCAAAAACATTTTATAGTCATAGGACAAACAAAAGTTAGTATCATACAAATATGCATAGTGATGGGTAAAAGTGTCTAAGTATAAGAGACTGTTAAATGTTTCGATTCGTCCATTAAACATCATAGAATAGTCATTCAATTTAAATGTAGGTGAACATATTATAATATTAGTATAATCTATTTTCAAAAGTGTTTCACGTAAAGTAACTATAAGATCAACATAGTTGTTAGTTCGGCGAAAGTCTTCGTCACCGATGAAGATAAGGCAGTAATCATCCATAGTGTAATTCTTCAATTTAAGATCCATGTTCTTAATAAGCTTCTCTATACCACAGCCCGGTGTTAAATAGTGACAGATTTTGTAATCTACGAAAGTATTTTCTGCAATCGTTAAGATTTTATTTCTGTTGTTTGTACTCAAAATGCATAACTTTCTTTGACTTACTATATCTTTTGGTAGTATATTATATCCGTGATGCGTCTTCTTTTGGTTTTTCTGTTCCGTAGCTGGGGTATTGCTGGTCTTGTTGTTCGAGTTACATGTCTGCGAACTATTGTTGGGAGTATTTTTTTTCTCATCTTTCTTTTTCTTTTTTCGCGTCGAAGTTGGTGGGGTGGAAGAAGATTCCCCGCATCCTACCTTTTTGTATAATTCTATAATTTTCTGACATCTTACCAATTCGAATTATAAAGTAGTGTTTTCTGTGTTCAAATTTTCAATTTCACTATTTGCTATTATCAATTCCTCCTGTATAGATGACAATTTTATTTGTAATTCACGTACTTCTAATGTCTCATCACCAGGGTCAGGTAGACTTTGCATCGTGGAATCGAAAAGTGACGAGTCTGATGTGCTCATCCGACATATTATTATGAGAATTCGATTTTCGTATTTTCCTAAATGTTACGTTACTATTGCCTCCACTCGCCATAATTGGTAGTAAAAAAGTTGTAATAAAATAAAAAAACAAAATATAGGTAGTACTGTACTGGGGTATTATTTTAATATTATAATAATATCGTCATATTCACTGAAATGTAATTGATTCTATTCAATATTAAGTGAGTAATATTTTTTTCTCTCATGTGGCTACAGCATAAGTAAGTTTGTTAGAGTTTGGTTGTCGTACAGTTGACGTGCAGTTTACGCACAGCTTACGCGCAGTTCAAAGATTACAAGAATACCGTTTATCACTCAAACTTGAAGTTAACTGCAACTGCACTACAACTTCATCGGCGTGTCATAAAATTACGTGAATTAGCCCTCAGTTTTCATTCAAGCCTAATAATATAAATGCATAGCACTATTGTCTTGATCATCAGCACCGTGCGTGTATTTCTGAGGGCCTAGTGTGAGTTTTTGTTTTAACTCGATCGTGTTAATGTAAACGATCGCTAATGTCAATTTGTATGGAATAATTGTTTATTTTATTTTAGTAATTTTAGGAATACTTACAGCTAACATGTACAGTAGTTAAATAGTAAATAACATAACTAAGGCCAATTACAAGTTTTCAGAGATAAGCAAGTAGACAAATACATAATTTTAAAAGTAGTAGACAGATTAAGAGACAGAAGGTATATTATTGGCTTGAGACAGAAAAAGTAACGACTATTTTATGTTATCAAAGAAATAACTGCAGTCTTTTTCAACTTATTTACATTAGTGTTAAAAAGATCGATATCAACATCCTGGCAAGTCGAATCGTACATACGACTCGCTCTAATCATGAATGAGTTTTGTTTAGAGTTTGATCTTGTCATTGGTGTATACAACAGACGAGGTTTGCGCAGAGACGAGTAAAATGCTCGCAGTACAATTTTGCTCAACAGTCCGGGCACATCGATAGAACTGTTTGCAATTTTAAAGAGAAAAGCTAAATCATTAATTTTTCTGCGTTCATACAATGGAAGGATATGTAACTTTTTACACCGTTTGTGATAATCCGAAATATATATTTTGGAGCTATTGTTTGCTAGTGTTTTCTATTGTTGCCGCTAAACTGCGCTGTTTCAGTTTCAGTACAAATTGGAGTTTACGTTAACGCGATCGAGTTCGAATAAACACACACTAGGTCCCCTGATTAATGCATTGCTTTATTGTTTAGTTCGTACCTGTACAATAGCGCTGCCTGTCGCGACGTACATGGGCACGGCGGATACACTCACCAGCTGCTGTTCCAACAACGCCTTCTGCTGCGACAGCTTCTCAATGACCTAGTCATGCAAATACATGTTCTATATTAATATCAAAATTGTACTATTAATACACTTTTAGTTTACAGAGGTATAGCTCAGTAAACTAAAAATGTATTTGTACGATTATTCTTGTTTGTAGTGTTAGGGCGCCTTCTAATTAATCGCGCGCTAGCAGCGCGACGGCAGCGCTTCTTTGTAAATCCATACAAATAAAGTCGCGCGACTGATAGCGTTGCAGTCGCGAGACTAATGAATTATTTGAAGGCGCCCTTAGGCAGTTGAAAGCGTGCTCCACCTTAGGCCGTATCATCACTTAAGATCTGGGCCTGTCGACAAAATTCCTTTTCTGTTAGCGTTAACGCCAACGGAAATGTCAAATTGTATGCAGTTAACATATTTGCATCACGTGGCATCTGGTAAGCAAACGCCAACTCCGTGAGTTGCGGCCAAACGCAAGCCTATACCAATATAAAAAAAGACCAGCATGTAAATTTTTCTTCAAAAGTTTATTGATCACTGGTTCAGTACACCAAGTTTGGTGATTCTTACATACGTCTGTTACGCGTGTTTGTGAAGTGCACACTAAGTGACGCTACATTGTAATGAAATACATTATCCTTATTATTATTCTAATTGAAATCCTTATCTCCAAACTAGGGGTGTCCCTGTATCTTAGAGGTTAGTGTCCCTTCACACCCAATGTCATAAGCTAACGAGTTTAATATTATGAATGTACTATCGTGGTCTCACTCGCCTGACCACCACTACGTTCATTTTTGCTTGCACTCAAAAGATGGAAGCGCTCTCTACCCCGCCCCGTTGACTTAGCAGGCGCTAAGGGATTTTTTTTTTAACTGAGCAGGCGGGAAAGTCCGCGATAGTACGTAAACCATACACAACTAAGTTTCCTCACGATGTTTTCCTTCACCGATGTCAGTGATGTCCAAGATAGATTTAGTGTGTCGTGATGGCCTAATGGTTAAGGCGCCCGCTTCTTACGCATGAGGTTGTGGGTTCGAAACCGGGCAATTACCAATGTGAGTTTTTCAACTCAAATGTATTTTCTAAATCTATATATAGATCTTAATACTGTACGCAAAATACGCGCTGAGACGTGGAGTTCCGGACACTAGCCCGTGATACTACTACTACATAGATCTAAATAAGAGTTGTGAAAAAGAGAATTACACAGAAACGTACTGGATTTGATAAGCTCGATATTTTTTTTATAGTCGTGTGATAAAATATAATAGTTAAAAACTCAAGAGCAAGTGAGCACTGCGTTTTTTCGACATGTGTTCGACATTACATGGAAGTGCGTGCAAAGGCAATAAAAAATCGGCACTAAAATCTATTTTAAAATTGTGCTGTACACAATTATGGAAAATGAAGTTTTCTTTTTGATTTTATACATCCTGTCAAATATTTTCATAGACTTCTAACACAAAGTACGTAAGGCTGCGGCGCTCGAGCAGAGAGACCACTCAGAACAAACCTCCATTTTACTCACGCTCACATTGACATTACTTTTATAGGCAATCTCAAGCAGTTTCAAGCAGACATCAGTGTCGACTGTCACGTTTTGTCTAAATGAATAAATGAGAGACATTGACATTTCATGACGAATAGAAAAAAAAAAATGTTATAAAAAAAAATGCAAAGAGGACGAATAGAAAAAAAATGTTATAAAAAAAATGCAGAGTTCCTACCAGTGTCAATAAAATTTCATATTGTCACAAATAAAACCTACAGAGTCAATACAGTAGCAGCCCCAGTGAGTCTTGCAAGTTTAGGTAATTATTTTTAAAGATAGCGGGAGCGGTCCTTCTGTACCCTTTATATTTTGTGCTTCTAATTCGCTTTTTATTCAATAGACACCACTCATTCGTACTTACCAGTTTCAAATGTTTCATTTCTTTTGTTTGCTTGTCTTCCATCGTGAGACGGATACTTCCATCGCGCTCCACTTGGTAGCTAAGTAAATCTGTGAATATTTTGACAAATGTATAACTAGATATCTATGTAGTTCAATAAATCGTTTAGTTACTTAGTTTAATGAATAATGGGTTCAATCACAAAGTATGTAAGGCTGCGTCGCGCCCGAGCTGAGAGACCACTTAGAACAACAAACCGCCATTTTTACCACGCACACATTAACATTACGTTTATAGGCATTCTCAAGCAGTTTCAAGCAGACTTCAGACTCGCCTGTCACGTGTTGTCTAAATGAATAAAATGAGAGACATTGACATTTCACGACGAACAAGAAAATTTTGTTATAAAAAATTGCAAAGAGTTCCAACTAGTGTCATTAAATTTTCAAATTGTCACAAATAAAACCTACAGAGTCAATACAGTAGCAGCCACGAAGTAAGTAGTAGCAGCCCTAGTGTGTCTGGCAAGTTTAGGTAATTATTTTTGAAGATGGCGGGAGCGGTCCTTCTGTACCCTCTATATTTTGTGGTTCAATCTAATATTCAAATTCAAGGTATTGTAAAGAAATCGTAGGTATAATTTTTATGTAGAAATAAATAGTTTGTAACACAACATACAACAACAGGTTGTAAGAACGTTTTCCTGTAACTGAAACAGCTGTTAAGAACGATTACAGAGCCCAGTATCAGTAATCTTGAAAATTAGTTAATGAATCGAAATTAAAAGTTTTTTTCTCATCATCATCAAATGAGCCTATTGCAGTCCTACTGAACGTAGGCCTCCCCCAGAGATCGCCAACCAACCAGACCGGTGCCTGGCAGCGGATTTGTGTTGGAACATGGTGCGCGGTATGCGTAGCCGCTTACAACAAGTTATAGCAGGGGACGGTGCGCCACTCCGCTACTAGTTCATCTAGTAGGTATATTTAAACACACCATGTAAGTTAATGCTCAATGGATTGATTGTTAAACCATTAAAATGCTGCAGATTATGTGGTGATGTAATTGTTATAAATAGATTTTTTCTATTTAAATAACATGTTTATTCACTACGCCCAGGGTAAACATTTGTGTGATGAGCACTTGTGTTTGCCTTGTGTCTCGGTGTTGTTTATCTATATCTGTATGTATTTATAAAAAAAAAAAAAGTATTTGTGTATGTATATCAGCTGTCTGACACCCATATTACAGGGTCTCCCTAGTTTGGGGTCAGATGGCCGTGTGTGAAAATGTCCCCACATATTATTATTATTATATTATTATTATTATTATTACTACTACATACAGGCAGCTATAAATTTGTAAAGCATTTCACAGATTACTTCATTTTCTCGATTACAAACTTTTAAGCAAAAGCATGCCTTTTTTAATGTTTATACGGCATACTAATATAAAAAGTATATTAATTTGGAAATATATGAGCATTTACTTACTTTATCTTACTTAAGTGTTTTAATGAAATAATAAACATTTTAAACTTTTTTTTTTTTGTTTTATTTCTATACAAACTGCCTGTTTAAAAAGACAATACCCTACGTCGTCTATTAAAGAAATGTAAAAAAGTGTAATAAAATATCTAAAGGAGATTGCCCAGGAACAGTACTCTTGATAAACTAAATTGTGTCTCAAAACCTTGAACGGCATGAAATATCTAAAATAAAAATATATTTTTTAAAAAGACTTAATGATTCTTTTAAATTGGGATAGTTTTTTCAACAATAATTAGTACTTTTCTGTTTCCGACGTTATAGTACGCCATTTTTTAATATCGGCTGTCAATACTAGGGATGTTCATTTTTCTATTGCAGGTAATGTGCGTACCTACCTACATAAAATAAAATGATATCGATTTTGTATTGATTGTTCAATTTATATTTGTAAAGTAATAACAGAGTTCTAAATCACATGTTTTTGCTGGTGTTTTTAATATCAGTGGTTGCAAACGGCGGCATCGGCGACAAGTGGTATTCGTGAAATACTACTGGCTGGTTTACGGAAATCAATCAAAAATCGATCTTTCATCAGTATGGGTACCACAACCCTATTTGACATTTATTGCGCGTCTGCCGTCTGTCATATTTTTGCAATTTATTACTGTTATTTCTGCTGGTTTTGTTACGTTGTGCGTTGAGTCGAGCCTACTAGTTCCTCCGTTACTGCTGCCAACCCATTGAAAATAAACAGACCGCTGCACCGTGTGTGTTGTTTATTACTAAAGACAGGACTTTTTGAGTTGTTTTTTGAGTTGATCATGGCGAGTGCGACTGTGATGCAATGTCTCAACTGCTCTTTGAGATTAACGCCACTTAGGCGCAGACACGTGTTGTCGGAGATTCCGAATAACATCATCATCATCATTTAGTGTTGTGTGTTTTTCCTTCTCTCTCTACTTACAAAGACCATTTCATGATACATGTGGTGGGTATCATGAAATGGTCTTTGTAAGTATCTATGATGAGTACACTGAGCGATTGACTATATAAGTAACTAGCTTCTGCCCGCGACTTCGTTCGCGAGGCTTCATTCATCCGCCTTAAGTTACGTTTTTGAATACTGCTTCGCTCCCGTAAGTCGTAGCGTGATGTTATATAGCCTATAACCTTCCTCGATAAATGGGCTATCCAACACAAAAAGATTTTTTCAAATCGGACCGGTAGTTCCTGAGCTTAGCGCGAACAAACAAACAAACTTTTCAGCTTTATAATATTATAGTAAGTATAGATGATTACTTCCATGCTTTGCAATTTCATGAAACGCAGGAATAAGATTTAAAAATGCGCAAAATCTAAATCTTGGTGAGGTAGACACAGCTGGTGGCCACCTGACATAGCTAAACCTGTACAGACCTTTGAAATAACTTTTTTCAACTAATTTTTGGTCAAACATAACCTCAAAAAAGTAATTACATTTTTGTAAATATCTCGGAAATGCCATTGTAGTTTGTGTTAAATCTTTTGAGGTAGTAATTAGACATGCCATCGAGTATTTTAAAGTTGATTTGATGAAGACACAACAATGTTGAATTGAGTGCATTTGTCCATAGTGCCGTGGGCAATCTCCTTTAGGTTAAACTTGGTTTCGAACGTAGACAACGATGAACATCGCACTACCTTAGTGACCACAAGACCAACTCAAATCTTATAAGCCGCATTGAAATTTGATCTTAGTTGTAATGCTAGACGCAATATTCTAACAAATTTGAACCATATACCCTATCATAAAGTTTATTCTTGCACAGCACGAGCAGCCATCTTCTCCTCGTGCAAATTATTTTGTATTTTAAATAATCACTCCATAGTAGCATTTGAATACCAGCTTTATAATGAACACGAATATTTATTTTTCAACTACCCACTTATTACAAGTTATGTGAAAATATTACCATTTTAAAAAGTTTATGTATAGTCTGTAGTTCTTTACAACAATACAAGAAATAGTTTTGGAATATAAATTCTATAATGAAAGCAAAACAATATCTTTGTCGCAGGATTTGATCTCGAAACTTGTTTACAGTCTTATACACAGACCACGAGACCGGAATTACTTGAACTCAATCATTAAAATAAGCTATTACACTTATCATATTATAACAAATAGTTATAAAATATAACCTAATGCTAACGTTTTATAGATCAAATTTGCGTGTCTGTATTATTATTGTATTTGTTCATCAAATCCTCGAGCACTTGTCTGATAAGCTCATATAACTTGAATAAACCTTAATGTTACATGCAGAGGGTCCAAATTCATTTGTTTTTAGGGTGGGTTAGATAATGTTGACAACAGACTGTACCAACGATTTGAACACAAGGTGTTCAAACCAGGTGTTGGTTGGCGCAGTGGTTGAGCGATCGACTGCTGCGCGGCGTGTTGCGGGTTCGATTCCCGCCCAGGGTAAATATTTGTGTATATTTTTTTTTTTATTTCCCCACATATTATTTTTATTATTATTATATTATTATCTGATTCTGTAGACAAGGCTGGCCTACTTTAACAAAAAGTTTTCTACAAAACTTAATTAAAATAGGTAGGTAACTCTTTTAAAAAAATCACTATTGATTATTTAGACTTATGTTTAAGTTTAATTAAAATCGGTGCATTAATTTCCAAGGTTTTGGACTTAGTAGCCGCCCTTGCCGCCACAAATGACCTATTCCATCAAACTTAGCTTGCGCCATACATGATTAAATGGCGCCATCTTAAGAAATTCTATAAGAAAGTTAGATTTTACTACAATTGTATACGCCACCAATCAATTGGCATACTTTTTATACGTTGTCAAAATGAGATTCCCCCATAGATTTTGTATGCCAATATGCTGCCGTGACGTTGCTTTTGTGCCAACTCAAGTAATTATTGAATGGGTTTTTTTTTCCTAATTTTTTTACGGTCCCCAGTCTCTCGCGAAGGTAAAGGACTCTGTACTGATGGCGCACTGGATAGGCATTCACGCAAGGCCTGACTGTTATTATTTTATTTTAACAAAAAGTCTGAAATATATCATTATTACTAAAGGTACTTTTGCCTGCATGAATTGCTTAGTTTGTGGAGAGATTTTTTAAAATTGTTATTCCTTAAAAGCTACCAAAATCGAATTTCACAGTAAATTGAAAAGTAATCGTGTTTTCGAGAGATTTTTTTTTAGAAGTTGTGTCTTAGAATTATTGGTCTACGGAATCTACATCCTTAGTCCATGGTTGGCTGGTGGGGTAGAGACAACATTACTGCTTACCGTCACAAGTCTCAGTACAGGCGTCCCTGACGGCTAGCTGCGCCGGTCGGTTCTGATCGTGTAGACTCTGGCGCTTCTTGCGCGTCGACTGCGCCATCGCGTTGTGTTCGCCTTCAAACTCTTGCAGTTTAGTCTGTAGGCAATAAAATGAGATCAGAATTTTTGATTCTAAACCTTGGCTCACTCTAGGATTTTTTCGTGTATCGTGGGTGCATGCACAAACATAATAAACTTACATACACAAACAACTAGATCTAGAACAACTACATGTAGACCATACATATATGTATTTGTTTTGTGCGGGAATCGGACAGAACTTCTCCAACAGAAATTATGTTTGTGCACATTACTTCACAGAATTTGATCTTTATAAACAGCAATATTGGCTGGAGTTACTCGAAAAATCAGCGGGTTCGATTGACTCCTAGCAAAATATGTTCTAATGATGCAGTTCGATTCTGTTTATTATCAAAGCCAGTCTTGAGAAGAATAAAAAAATAGTAGTGCATGTGTGCACTGAGTTTGGAAGTTGATATGTCGTGGTCATAATGCATTACGTATGTCGTGTGCAGTGACTGGTGGAGTGTACAATGCGTGTATACAAAAATTTAGACCTTAGCACTAAAGTGATACGGTCGATATGTAGTAAACACAGCGTCGACAGTAAGTATGGTGAAGACTATAGAAAAATGTTTAACTGTGGCAATCGGGGTCATTGCCCTTGCCTTAGCATCTCTTTGTAGGAACTGCTATTTATATAGTTTTTCATTTGTACAATATGTTGACGAATATGATAAATATCAATTTAAAACTACCTTTGTTTTCGTTTTTGAAATAAAGAATTGTATTAGAAAATGCAAGTGGGTTAATGTGCTCATTTACGCCACGTTTATTTTTAATGTTTCATTATACGTACCTCTAGCGCAGTCTTAGCTTCTTTCAGTTTGCGGCACTGTTCCTCCTTCTCGCGTAAGTATTGAGCGCAGGTCTCGCACTCTTCGTCCAAATCCTTGTACTTCTCTCTCAGCTGTAACAACTCTTGTTTGCACGCTTGAAGCTCTTGGCGAGCTGAATTTAGTTCCCTGTTTACAAAAGTCATAATAATTGAGTGGATATCTATACTTTTATACTTTAATATTATAAAGCTAAAGAGTTTGTTTGGTTGAACGCGCTAATCTCAGGATCTACTGGTTCGAATTGTAAAATTCATTTTGTGTTGGATAGTCCATTAATCGAGAAAGGCTATATAGGCCCATGCGAAGCCGGGCCGGGTCGCTAGAACAACATTAAAAAGAAAATAGTAATTCTACTTTACAATCAACTCTCTCTCTCTTTTCTCTAGTAATATTTTACAAATCGGCCAAGTGCGAGTCGGTATCTCACACGAAAGGTACACCGTAGAAAATTTAATACTACATAAAAAATACCAGACCATTTTTAGAGACACTGCATGGAGCCTTTGCCCAGCGGTCACTGTGCGTACGGCTGACGTGTCACGCACAATCCCTTATGAACCGGACAGACTTTTTGCCCACTTCTATAATGCCCGGAGCGCAGCATGGTGTTTTATATTCTGTCAGTTCTTTTTACACCCAAGTAAAGTTAGATTCAAACTTAATGGCGCCTGTGAAGTGCGATACTGACTGCGCAATACCCCTACCACATTCCCGCTGACACGTGAAATTGTTACTGCGCAGCCATTCGCCTCGTGTTCAGAGCCGCTAATGAGTTCTAATCGTTCTGAACACAAGTTTTAAGTAATAAATACCTGTTGTTACTATTTTTCTCTAAAGCCTTCTGCATCTTGGTGAGCGTGTTCTTCAAGTCTTGCTTCTTGAAGCGCAACTCTTCGATGGTCTTTGTGAGTTTCTTGTTCTTCTCGACCTCGGCGTCAAACGACATACGGTCTACTACAACTGAATGTAGGTTGGTCCAATCTGGTAAAAAAAATATATATATTTTAGCTTACCTTTATACTAAATTATACAATGCTAAAATTAGCCAACTACACAGGGATATTATAGTGCACTATAAGTGCACAAGTGCACACAGTATAAGTCACGCACACTCCTTATTCCCTTACTCTCATAGTTTGATGGGACGGCAATCAGACATGACCGAAGAGAAAACATGCGCAGGACCAACGGTTTTGCGTGCTTTCCATGACACGGGAGGGTTACTCCGAAAACTGTTCAGCAGTCGCGCTTGCGACCACGAGACAGTCAAAGCGTTACAAGAATACAGATACAACGAATCATACAAAATTCCATCGCAATTTGTATATTATATTAGTATTGTATTGTAGTAGTATTGAAAAATATATGGTTACGTCGTAAGATTAATCTTAAGACAATTTACCTTCGTCAGTGTTAACGCCGACGTGAGCGACGCTCGGCTTCGATGCGATCTGTTGACTTTGATTTGGATTGCAGGACTGGAGTTTCTCTTTAAGATCTGATATTGTTGCCTGTAATAGAGTTTTAAATAATATATTTCACTAGCTTTTGCCCGCGACTTCGTCCGCGTGGATGTCAGTTATCGCGGATGCAGGTAAAGTCGCGGATTTAAAAGCAGCATATGTACTTCCCCAAGGCTTAAGCTATCTTCATACCAAATTTCATGAAAATTGGTTCCGCAGTTTCATCGTGAAAGCTTAACAGAGTTACTTTCACATTTATAAGTCTAAATCCATACTAATCGATACTTCCATACTCATGTATGAAAGTATCGATTATCGATACTTCAGTACTCATGTATGGAAGTATCGATTAGTATGGATTTAGACTCATGGGCGTAGCGGGGCGCGGTGGAAAGCGGTCGCTGGTCAGCACATTGTCGATACGAGTGCTGTATGTCACTACAGCTTTTCAGAAGACCTATAAGTACAAGGGAGCGCGACATATATTCCGCTCTTCTCATTCGATTTATTGTTTCACCTCACGTAAAATATGCAAATTGACTACCCATAATGACTCCCTCCCCGACCCTTGCACGTGCCAGCTCGCGCCGCGGAGCCTGTAGTTTTAAATTCGTCCATAAATAATGGAAATCCCATCTAGCCTGTCGCTTTGCTGTCGTCCCACAACGACGCCGTAAGAGCGCCCAACCCGTCATATTTCCCATACAAACGCTCGTACGCGATTACGGCGTTATAACAAATTATTTTCCAATATTTTTTAACTTGGGGCTACTACTTTGTAGCATCTAGATCTACAGCTACAAATTTAGTGTCATCAACGGAGTCCCTAATACAAGCTGTAGATGCAGGCAAACAATTTGACGTAGTATACCGACTTCAGTAAGGCATTTGACAAAATGTCCCATTCTATACTGATTTATAAACTAGCAGCCTATGGTATAACAGGGCCTCTATTAAGTTGGTTCAAGTCCTATTATTATTATTATTATTAATCCTTTATTTCAGGTCAGGCAACTCAGGCCCATAAAACACAATACATACATAAGCATAAAAACAATAATTATAAACTAATACATATTTTAAAACAATAGACTTAAAAACTACTGCACACGAAGAGACGGCGTCGTGTTACGCTGCGTGGTGTCACGTAGCCGACCGCGGAAACGCCGATACAGCACACCTTTCGGCCAAAACTCTTCCTTGAGGAAGGTCACCAAATGTTGAGTCGGAACGCGCACTACGAACGACTTGAAATTGGTGTTATGGCGCGCCTCCAACTTCTCCACCCTCAAGGTCCAGTTGGTCTTCACCCGTAGATACTCCACGATGTCCTCAGTCTTTGTAGAGTGATGCAAACGGGACACGTACAGCTGCGTCGTCGGTACCGCAGGACGTAGCAGCATGTTAGATAAGGCGGGCGCCGTCCCACACTGGTTGCGATAAGAAGGCTTCTTCTTCTTCTTTCTCTCCACCTTGATGAAGCCGTCCCCAACGCATGTGTTCTTCGGTGGAACCTGCTGTTCATGGTCCATGACAGCGCCTTTAGTCGCGCTCGATACTGAGCGACTCTGCTTTCCCCCTTTTGGTTTTTCTTACTGAACGCGAATTCTTTGTCGTTGTAAACGGTTTTCAATCGGCGGCACACAAAATAACATCGGGCGCCCCCCAGGTTTTCATTTAGCCCCAATACTGTTCATTATGTTCATTAATGATCTTCCTGAGTGTTTTCGTTTTTCCGAACCTTTTCTGTACGCTGATGACTTAAAATTTGCACGAATAATAGAGTCTAAAAGAGACTGCGAACTACTGCAACACGATCTTAACCAAGTTATAAAATGGTGCCACAATAACAAAATGCATCTAAATCCGACGAAATGTTACCATGTAAAATATACGCGGAAAATGAACTGTATTGACACAGAATACTTTATAAACCAGGAACAAGTCCAAGAAGTCGAAACAATAAGAAATCTGGGAGTACTTTTTGACAAAAAGGTCACTTTTGTGCCCCATATTGAAAATATTATTAAGAAGTCATCAAAAATGTTAGGGTTCCTACTTCGTAGCACTAAAGGCTATCGTAATAGTAGCACAAAGATAATGTTATATAACAGTCTCGTACGCAGTGTTATGGAGTATTGTAGTGTTGTGTGGAGGCCTCACTATGCCACTCACATGTTGCGTCTGGAAAGGGTATAGAAACGCTTTGTATGGCATTTAGCTTTTAGTGAGGGGAAATCTAAGCGTCTGCCCTCTTACAAAGCCCGTTTGTATTTTAAAATGCAATCGTTATCCATGCGTAGAGATATAACCGATGCCATATTTTTTTACAAACTGTAGCGCAATAAGATCGACTGCCCCAGTTTATTAAAGCTGATTAGATTCCATGCACCTTCTAGATATCCCAGGAATAAGATAACACCCCTGTGCCCACCACTTCGTAAGTCTGTGCTTGGCGCGAATTCCCCGATACCAAGATTGTGCAAAATCATTAATGGCCGCAGTGACATAGTAGATGTACACCGCGATAGTATAAATAATTTCCTACGAGCTTTTGTAAATAACCCAATAGAAACTTAAATTAATTTAATTCGTGCTTTTAATGTATCCAGTTTATTTTTAATTTCATTTAAATTTCTTATCTAAATAGAATAATTTTAATGTTATTCATAATTCAATCAGTCATTTTCATGCCATTTTTTTTTATCTCCCATTTTATACCCATACTGATTGAATGTAAATTGATAATTTTCTTTATTGTTATTTTTGGTTGTTTATTTCTTTTTGTATGTATAATAACATCTAATTTTTAAAAAAGGTACGGCAAATATGTTACAAAGTCGTTTTTTTAATGCATGTGGTGTTAACCTTTAATTAATTGTTGCACTTGTAAATGTTACCATAGTCATTAAGTTAGAAATGTTTATGTGTAAACAATTGTTGGTTAAACTAAAAATAAAAAATAAAATAAAAATAAACACAGGTATCTTAGGTTTTTTCAAAAACACGTATGTCCTAGAACAAGTTTTGTGAAATTTCCGCGCGCCAATTTTCCTGTGATGATATCGCGTTCTCACTCACTCGTTTGTTTGCGAGCTTAGCGTTGGAAGAAACAAAAAAAATTTCAATCACGCGCGCGTTTTAGTTCGTTCGATGGGGAATCAATCAATCAATCATTCATCCCCATCAATCATTCATCACATCTTTTTCAATGTATGAGTGCAATATGAACGGCCAAAGTTCAGATAAAATTGTACAAAAAAACTGATTTTCGGTAGGTTTACTGAATTTATTTCTCAAAGAAATGTATTTTTGGCTTCATACAAACCTAGATTTAAACCACAAGATACTTGTGTGTTAAAAATATTTGGAAAATTATTTGCTATAACGCCGTAATCGCGTACGAGCGTTTGTATGGGAAATATGACGGGCTGGGCGCTCTTAAGCCTAGGCTCGTGCCTTTAGCGTGTTGTCGCTTAGTTTAAAGTTTCTTGCCCTGGCTGGAGGAATTAAATTCACTTTTAAGACAAAGTCCGGTTAAGCAGCCGACAACCTCCTAGGTTGACTGGCGAGATGCCATTCCGAAAAAAAAATCCATAAAGACTGTCATCTACAAATAACAACCTGGACCCAACGCCTTTACGTGCTCTCCGAGACACGGACGGGTCTCGGACATGAAATGAATGGTCACTCATCCACTGACCGACCGCGGCAAGCGTAGCTTAACCATGACCGATCAATACTTTTGCTTTTACCTAGTCACGACCCTCGCCTCACCTTATTTGGGGATTTTGTCCCTAGTACAATAATAATATGTTGGGACATTTCACACACTGCCATCTGACCCCAAACTAGGAAGACCCTGTACTATGGATGTCAGACAGCTGATATACTCAAATACATAAATACATACGTAAACAACAACCAGACAAGGCAAACACAATTGCTAATCACACAAATATTTACTCTGGGCGGGGTTCGAACCCGCAACACGCGGCGTGTAGTCAATCGCTCAACCACTGCGCCAAGAGTGTCGTCATAAAATCAATATCTTACTTGTAGCGCCGCCTTCTCTTTCTTGAGCCGCGCGCACTGTTCGTCTCTCTCGCGCAGGTACTCCGCGCACGTCTCACACTCTTCGTCCAACTCTCTGTACTTCTCCTTTAGTTCTACTAACTCTTGCTGGCAGAAGGCTAGGCGCTCTTTCAAATGGGATATTTCACTGAAATGGTAACCAATTTCAATTTAATTTAATATGTATTATAGTATAGGAACTTAATTTTATTACCAAGAAGGCATATTAATATTTGGGTAGCAATAAAACGAGTGACTGTAAATTACAATTTTAAGTGTCAAAATTAATTAATTTGGGTTATATAATTACTAAGTGAGCGACTGACTGTAAGTGACGAAAAATCAACAGAATAGTATCTTACAAACATTAATTTGAGTTACTTAAAATACAAAATGAGCAGCTTCATAATATTTGAGCGACTTAATATTTGTTTGAGTGTCAACGTTACGTCCTGCATTTTTTTCAATATTTGGCTAATGTATTTTTTATACTGAGCGGCATTTTATCTTAAATGAAGTGTTTCGAATACAAAAACCACTTTGAAAAATACACTAATGAGCAATTTAGCGATAAGACATTCACGAGAGTTGAATGTTCAATACAAACTTCAATACAATAGAGGGGATCTGGCGCTCGGCGGCCGCTGCCGCGGCACCGCTCGCTGCGCTCGCTCGCCTTCGCGCTTTGATGGTCACAGTTCTAACCTAACCTAACCCAAACGACCCACCATACCACCAGGGGTATGGCCTGTGGTACGGTGGGCCACAGGAAATCGATTCTATCTTAATATTGAAGTTGCCCTCTCTGTATTTCCCACGGAATAATAAAAACAAGTGGAAGTGCCCTTAGTCGTACTTAATACTGGATCCAGTGTCGCCAAACTCACACATTTGCAAATTAAAATGTACTTGCAATACACAGAAAACGATGATATAATTGGCTAAAAATTATAAACGCAATTTTGGCGAAAAGCTTATTTATTGTTGTTCGAAATTAAATCGTATCACAACTGACGAACGTTGCTATTATTTTACGTGACAAAATCAATAAAGAGATTTTTTCCATCTAACAATCCAATTCGAGCACTGTCCAACGAGTTCAGCTATTCGACGCTAGAGAGCGCTGTTACCAAATTACTTAACATGACATCTATTGTCACTATAAATAGATGTCATTTTCGCATGCAACTGTTATTTATTTTGCTATTCAATGAGAGATGTGGTCAAGTTATCGATAATTTGTATAACGTAAGAAATATAATTACATTGATTAAATTAATCTTTTTAATGTAGGTACGTAATGGATCAAAAATTATTATTCATTATTGATGTACATATTTTTCTGCGATACCTTTCATTGAGTCCGTAATATGATTGTATGTAGGAAATTGATCGACATCCCAATGAAATGACGCATTATTTTAGACAAGACAATATCTTTTTTTAATATGTGACAGTCTTTTAAAAACATAATTGACATCTGAATTTTTGTATATATATGAAGATTATAGGATGAGATTTGATAAGATGGGATTTATAGGCCTACGTCTAACCGCGAATGAATGACTATTTGCCAGAATATAGGAATAAGGTTTTAAAACTTATTCTTTCAAACTCGTACTGTTATTTATTAAAAAAAAGTTAGGTAGGTACTTTTTAAACATACCTGTTATTATTTTATCGACACGAACTATTTGCATTAATGTGTCCCATCCCTAAACGAATAGCATCGAAGTTTCTAGAATTTATGCCACGTAAAACGATTACAGTCAAGACAGCGAGCAAGCTAATTTAGAATTTAAGGAATGGACATAAGGTAGTTTTTAGTTCGTATCAAAGTAAAAATATGGTATTGTCAATAAAAATCGATTATATTGAAATATATGAAAGTTTTATACTTTTTGATGATACGATATACCTCTGCAAGAAACATTCTTTGACCTGCATCATTTTTGCATGTAAAAATTGCACAATAAGGCATGGTTGTATTTTTTTTTCCTTACGTGCGATATTGTGCGATATGTCACGTCGCAGCAAGTAGTTGATCTCGACTGAACCAATGTTGATCATTTCCACATAATTGTGCCACACGTTCGATGACTGCGTGGCACTTCCACTTGTTTTTATTATTCCGTGGTATTTCCAGTCGCTCACTTAGTAATGTAGTCGCTCGGATAAAATTTTAATATATGAAATGGATTTATCACAATCCACTTTTTGTAAGCTTGTTCTGGATTTTATTATTAATCAATATTCGTCGTTAGTTTAGTTAATTTTTCGCTTACTCAAATTCATACCGCTCAAGTTATTAATACAGTATGTCATCATCAGTCGCAAAGCTTTTTTTTAATCGCTCGTTTTATAATTCCCCTTAATATTTTGTACTGTAAGAAAATCATGTGTGTTAGTAAAAAACTAAGAAACACTGGAGATATTTGAATGATGTATTTCTCAACAATGGCCTTCGTCAAATGAGCTTTGATATTTACTTATTTCCGACTAGATTCCAATTATTGGAATCTATACTTATATAAAGATGAAGAGTTTGTTTGTGTTATCGCGCTAATCTTCGAAACTACTGTTTCGGTCCTAAAAAATATTTCGCGAAACCATTTTTAGAACCGGACCTACGTCATCCATGAGTGCTATAACACACCTACGACACACCATACAAACGAAACGATTGAATTATCTACACTACTACCAAAATAACAGAATGTACAAATACGTGCGTGTGTGCGTGTCTACGCGGCGCGAGAACTAAAAGCAGTTTCGAGAGGACGTCCGACGCGGGAAGAGGTGAGAAACAGTGTTTCGAAGGGAGCCGGGGCGTGTCGCTACTGTATCCGCTATAGGCTCACTATTAAATAATTATATTAAAACTGTTCAATTACAAACCTGACTAAATCACCTGAAGTGTCTGAAGGTTTTGAATGGTTGAATTCATCAAGTATCCTGTTCGATGTCTCTGCACCTGAAAGAGAATACCAATAATTAAACTTGCAGATCTAAGAAAGGCAGGAGAAAGTCTGACAACCAGTTTTACAAAGGGGTATCGTATTACCTAGTTACTGGGTTGTGGTCCACAAGCCAGTTACTGGGTGTGGAGGTCAGACAGGTAGTCTATGTGAAACGCTGTTGTTCTGTTGCATTCGGTTAGACTGGAAGCCAATCCCCAACCTAATTGGGATAAGGCTAGGTAAATGATGATACATGCAGTTTGGCTAAGTTTAGTACATATTGTTACGAGTTGGAGTTCGGAATAAATAATTAACACCAATTTACACCAAACAAAACCCAAACACTTTATTTCAAAAGTCACAAACTCAATAATCAATCACTTACAAAAATCACTTGGTAGATCGCAGTATTCGCAATCGCAACAGTCGCAGTTTTCAGTTTGGCTTCCAAAAACTAACTAACTCCCCGCGCCTCGTAAGTCGCAGTCCGCTATTTATATATGGCTTAAGACATATACGCGAACATTCTAGCAAACACGGGACTGATCGAGAACGTTGCAACACGAAACTTAACCATCTCGAACATTCCAGAACTGTAAATCTGCTATTCGATAACAGATGGCGCCAGCGTGTGACGTAGTTCTGCTACTTGACAATAGATGGCGCCAGCGTGTGACGTAGTTCTGCTATTCAATAATAGGTGGCGCCCTTTCGCTAGCATGGCAACCTACGTATCAATATTAACGCATCAGGCTCCAGCGCAATCCATTCCAATGAAAAAAAAAGAACGGGGGCCACGTCTAGTCTATTTAAAACGAATGACTATAAAGTCTTCGACTTCAACAGACAGAATCCACAGAATCACAGAATTCATTTTCCTGTTTCGGAACTTCCAAAGATGGAAGTTCCGAAACAGGAAAATGAATTCTGTCATTTCGTAGAAGTCATATGTTTTTATATGTTATTGGACAACAAACAACCACACCTCATGTTAAGTGCTTAGTGATGGTCACCCCTGCCTACCATAGGCCTTGCAGCTCGCCAACCGGGCAGCCTGAATCCATCCGCTGCCAGCCACCTTCTTTAAATCGTCGGTCCATCGTACCGCAGGGCGTCCCACACTACGCTTGCCCAAACGCGGTCTCTACTCTAGAGCGTGTCTGCTCCATCTACCGTCTGTCCGTCTGCAGAAGTGGCCGGCCCACTTCCACTTCAGCGTGCTAATTCGACGCGCAACGTCGGTGACTTTAGTTCTCTTGTGAATGACTTTATTGCGAATTGTATCCATCAGAGAAACCCCAAGCATCGCTCTCTCCATAGCACGCTACAAGCAACCTTGAATTTGTGGACCAAGCCCACGGTGAGTGTCCACGTTTCGGCTCCGTAAGTCATTAAGGGTAGGTCGCACTGGTTAAAGACCCTGGTCTTAAAGGATTGTGGGATCGACGTTTTAAAGATATAACGTAGCCTAGTAGTGTATAAAACCAAGTCTTGCATAAAAGATCTTTTAAACTACGCAACGGATTTTATTGCAGCTTTCAGCAATAGATAGTGATCGAAGAGGAAGGTCTATACGTATAGTTTGTGTCTATATTGCACCCATGCGTTAGTTCATAAATACAAAAGTTTATCTACGTTACCGGGTGACGGCGTGTGACGTAGAACGCTTCTGTGAAGGTCGTGAATGCTCTGCCTGCGAAGACGCGTGGCGACCACGCTGCTCGGTCGAGACGATGATTCCTCGTCCTTATACAGACAAATGCACTTATAAAATAAAAGTATAGGTACTGGATAAAAGTATGGATACCAAATAAAAATATGCAGAACTAATGAAAGTATTGGAGACCGAATAAAGAATAAATGATATGAAGAAGAAAGAGAGTGGATAAGAAGAAGGCTGACCTGCCAAGCATCAATGAAACAGAAAAACGAGAAATGCAAAAACCATACCTGATCAGTTCTTGAAATGGACAAGATGTCTCGTCTGAAACAAAACAAATATTATGAAAAAAAAAAAAAAAAAATATTTAGTGTACAATACAAAATATTTGTAAGTATGTCATATTGTATACTAGCTTTCCTAGCTACTAGTATACTAGCTACCCACGAATTTGTCTGCATAGATTTCAGAATTAAGTTATTAAGTCCTAAATTATCCCAGGGGTACACAAAACGGTATCAAAAATATCCCGTGTTAAGTTAGATCAATACCTTTGTGTGCCAAATTTCAGATAATTCTGTTTAGCTGTTTTCACAAACTTTCGCATTTATAATATCAATAAGATTAATTTACCCTTTACTATGTCTCATAATCGGGCTGCTTCTGTTAGATATATCTTCGTCGACGTCCATAAACAAGTCATCAGGTTTCGGTCTAGATTCGAACATTGCTTCCACATTGTTATGGTCTGAAACCAAATTTTGAACTTCAATGCTATTCTGTAAGAATCTTACTCGGTGAAATTAAATGAACTGGCATCAGGTGAGATGACAGCTCACCTCAAGCTCACTTCACCTGAATTCAGTCTTCACACATATTCGAGGGACATTTTTACAGAACCGGCCGGCTGGTCATAGATTATTAGTCATATGTTTGGTCTATTTTCTTTTTCCTAGCATTAGACTTGCAACGCATTTGCGGCTGGCCGCATTTAAATTTTTATATGAAAGCGCAAGATATCAGCGCACTGACTTGCGGTCAGCCGTCAACCGCTCCGGTGGCGGGAGCTGTGGCGGGCCGCACATCTATTGTTATGAATTTGTAACTGCTGTCACATATAGCCATCACTATAATGGAAAAGAAATGTTTGTAATCGACGACGACATGCGGCGGACCGTAATAGAATCGAGACGATACGGTTAGCCGGAATACGGCGTGCCGTTGCGGCAGACCGCATATACTGCAGCACGCCGGATTGCGGCCAGCCGCAAGGGCGTTGTAGGCAAGAAGCTTATAGATAAAAGTGGAGGCAACACTCTAAATACCTAAGTGAAGCCAACTGTGGGCAGACGCTCTCTTTCTGAATGCATACATAAGATAAAGAAAACACATATCACTGTCTCGTTCTTATGTATGCATTCAGAAAGCGAGCATCAGCCCACAGTTGGTTTCAAGATTTTGTTCTAAGTGTTGGCTCCATTTATACCTATATCTTCATGGTTGTAGGTCTGTGTATACATATTTTTTATAATTTATTACCATTGGTGTCCCAACATACATTGTGCTCGAAGATTCTCAGCCGAAGTTGCATATCGTCGTTGAGCGTGCAATTCCGCGAAACTAAGTTTTAAATATCGCAAATTTCGACCTTATCACTTTCGCTGTATTTAAAAAATTTAGTTACGTGGAATTGCACGCTCAACGACGATATGCCAGTCCATGACATGGAAGAGCAGCACATAGAACCCAACATAGATAGCATCAACATCATCAATCTAATAACTTTCGCTACACATAATATTCCTATTTGTCACCCACGGTATTAATGTTGGATTGGTCTGACCAATTTCTGACACGAACATAGATTTTATTTATTACCTAATCAAGTGAGTAAATCAGAAAACATTCATGAAACAGAATTCGTATAGCGAAAAAATTGTCTGTAACTATTTTCACAAATTTATATTACCTACTTTATTGTTAAAAAGGTGTAAATATATAACTTACCTCCAAATTCATGTTTATCTTCACCGAACAAGCGCTTCGAGTCGTGAAGACTCTGTCGCCTTCGTCGGGACGAATCTGCGATAGCATCGATAGACTGGCGGGATTTGCCCCCTAATAACTCTTCCAGTTCAGTCACACGAGCCTAAACGATAAATATAATCCGGTGTGACTGGAAGCCAATCCAAATATAGTTGGGAAAAGACTTGGCGGGTAGATATCAGTAGAGTCCAAGATTAACTTAGAAAGTACATATGAATTGAAAAGTTATATTGGTAGTTGTATGGTATCCAACCCACAGCCTTATGTGAGTAACCTTCCACCACCAGCCTTAACAACCAGGCCATCACAACCTCATAAAAAAAACTTTTTTGAAAAAGAGAACCACCTTCAGAAACTAAAATGTGATAAATAAGTTTAGCACAGTACACACATGACTTTAGATTTGGAAGTTGGTGGCTTTGTTCTGTTTGTTGTCTTTAATTGCTACCAACTTCCAAATCTAAAGTCATGTGTACCTGTGCTAAAGTTATTTATCACTTTTTAGATTTTGAAGGTGGTTGTCTTTTTTGTAAAAATAAAGCTTTTTATTTATCACTTTTTAGTACCTTCTTATCATTCAAATCTATTAAGAACCGGCAACACAGTAAAACCAGAGGTACTCCAAAGACTGAAGAAACTATTAAAACATCGTCTATGTAGATTTTTTTGGGCTTTCATTGATTTTTCAAAAAGTGCTGAATCAATTTCGATAAAATTTATATGGGACCCCTGAGGCATACCCTATCCATAAGAAAAAGAATTTTCAAAATCGATTCACATTTGCCGGAGAAATCGCGTAACAAATATACAAAAAAAAACATACAGCCGAATTGAGAATCTCCTTTTTTTTTTGAAGTCGGTTGAAAACAAGACAGTGTGTTAATTTACTGCATACAGTTCAGCGTCATCGACTATCTGACGTAGATTAGCAAAAAGCCAGGCCACCAGCCAGGCAGCCAGGTGTGGTGTGGTGTGGTGTGGTGTGCATTATGGTAAAAAAATTGTTTTACAAAAGAGGTCCTAGTAGTAGTACGACGGGCTGGTGTCCGCAACTCCATGTCTCAGCGCATATTTTGCGTAGAGAAAAGAGGTCCTAACGTTTAGTTCTTTGACTTTTATTCTAGTCAGTCATAAAAATATTAATAGGTATATTAGCTTATATGAACCAATTTCAAAATATTTCAATCACATTACAGAAAATTATAATTTAAATTACAAACCTTGATTACCCAAAAATACTGTTTGTGGGTTAGGTCGTTTCTGCTAAACTACGTCCATATTCTTAATTATAAACCTACAAAACCTAGTCACGATCACATTTCAGCGAAAATCAATGTCATATACTTGTCAAAGTTGTAGGTAAAATCGAGGATTAGGTGGGCCATACACGGACTGCTTCAAGCTGCGACTGCATAGTGAACTATGGTCTTCTACGTACACACATACACGGAACCGCTCGAGCAGTCGCGACTGCTTCGAGCGGTCCGTGTATGTTGATCAATGCCTAACTGCTCGAGCAGTCCGTGTGTAGCCGGCTTTAAACAAAGGGGGGGGGGGGGGTTTGACGGATTCAGACTAAGGTTTGAATGCGATATTGGGTACTTGACACTACTAATCAATTAACTTACTTTTTATGAGGTGTCAAAACGTGATTCATCATTAAATTTTGTATAGCAATTTGTACCTATGACGTCACTTGTATGAGAACATAATTGACTAACTACCTAATGATTTTAATCCAACTAAAAGTCTGATTTTACAGTAAATTAACGGGGGTTTTCAGAGCTGAAATCAATTCTTTTTTTTTACATTTGTTACGCTATTTTTTCGGCAAATGAAAAGCTATTTGGATAGAGTATGCCTCAGGCGTGGTCTCACATAAATTTTATCGAAATTAAAATTAAACAAAGTTTCGGTAGTCGGTGGCAATACAAAACATCAAATAGAACAAAGCCACCGACTTCCGAAACTAAAGTCATGTGTATTCTGTTCTGTGCTAAAGTTATTTATCACTTTTGAGATTTTGTAGACGGTTGTCGTCTTTGTTAAAAAGCTCTTTATTTAGAGAAGACTTGTCTTAAAATTACCAATTGCCCCCTTCCAATTAAAACGATATAACAACATCGAACATACCTCCAAAGTTTCGTTATTCTTTCTCAAGAGTTCGATTTCATCTTTGTAGTCATTATGCAGAGAGTCCTTGCGTTTTAACTCTTCAATCTGGTTGTTCTTCTCACTGATGGTCTTATCATCTTCGTTCTTTTGTTTCTCTAGCCTGAAATTAATTTATAGCATAATATCATGCCCAGTTCTTTTCGAAGGGGTAAGCGGAGGTACCTATGTATGCGAAGGCCTGGAATGAACGCGCTCACATGGTTGATTTAATTAAATAATAGGACAAGATAAAATTTAACAATTTGCATTATCGCTCTTACTGACTACTGCATTTTGTGGAATGTTTTATATTTCATAAAGTCCGGTCAGGGCCCTGTTTCTCAAAACTATTAGTTCACTAGTATATTAGTTATTAGTTACTAGTGTAAAAATTACTAGTTCTAATATTTACTGTTTCTCAAAAACAGGTACTAGACTAATAACTAATAGTAGCAGACTAATAAAAATATTAAGCGCAGGCCACACCGCCAGCTAGCGGGCGGGCGGGCTAGGCGGGCGAACATCGTTCATACTAGTTGACTAGCTCGCGGTGTGAACCGAAGTATGTAAAGAGGTGTGAAACGATGTTCGCCCGCCTAGCCCGCCCGCCCGCTAGCTGACGGTGTGGCCTGCGCTTTAGGCTGGCTTGTCTAAATACACACACATATTACACATACATATTACTCATGCCTCTTCCCGCCATTTTTGAATTCGATTAATTTTCAACCGACTTAAAAACAAGAATTCTCAATAGGGTATCACACCCATTTTTGAAAAGTGTCTCAATGAAATTCTGTAGTGCTAATATGCCACCAAAAAAAACACAAAATTTTTATTCAATCGATAAGTGCCATAAAAATGCATTTAAATTTTAATTTTTCAAATTTCGCGCGTAGTTTGACTAAAACGCCCAGCAGAAATTGCTCAGCGAAAATGACGTCAGTTCGTTTTGTATCAAATGAGCTCATATTAAATATGGTAATTGTAAATAATTTAAAAATAATTAAAAGCATATTTTGTAATAGGTGTAATAATGAAAAAATTACGTTGATTACGAAAATAATAAAAGTACAAAGCCTATATTACGCCAATCGGTTGACTGACAGTTGTCAATTTTTTGTTTATACAGCCGTACGGCGTAATAACATGGCCTCTACTATTTCACGGTGTTTTATAACAGATTAAAAATACTGAACACTTTGAATTGAATTTAAAAATTTGTTTTGTTATTTTATGAACTAAAACTTACATTTTCCGACTTCTTTATGCCTAAACTGTCTCAATAACATATTTATAGATTTTTTTCTCGTATAGAGTAAAATACCCTATTCGACAAGTATATATTTTTTATGTTTGACCACCCATTACTTTTTTCAGTGTAGTCCGATTTCGATGATTCTTTTTTTAATAATAGTGTACAGATACCTCATAGTTGGTCCCACTTATATACATTTCAACTCCACTCCTAAGGGTAAAAAATTAAGGGATGACTGTTTTTTTTTGGTATCACCGTTTCGTAATTAATTTGTATCGTATGAAGTAGATTACGGCTGGACCCCCTTGGGGGAGACCTATGCCCAGCAGTTGTCGTCTAAAGGCTGACATGATGATGATATGAAGTAGGCACTAAAAAGCGAAAAGACTGCCGTGCCATCGATACTAAAAAGAAGCAAAAAAAAAACTTTTTTACTTTTTAAAGGTGGTTGTCTTTTTTGGAAAAAAGTTACCTACTGTCTTACACGTCTGTGATAAAGCTAATGGTTTTGAGAAGTGTAAGTATTACAAGCAAAAGACATTCTGTTTGGGGGTTTCTCAAACGTTTTACCGACGCAGGATAAACGGAAAAAGTAGAAGAATAATCGGAAGTGTCAGAATCACATTTTTCTAAGAAACCAAACTGAATTTACTCAGGTAATTTTAACTAATATTTAGTAGTTGGTAACTAGTAGCTAATATTTTACTTCCGTAGCTTCGAGTAACGCACACTAGTAAACTTGTAAAAAATATTAGGTCATGGACTAATATTATTAGTCTAATAAGTTTTGAGAAATAGGGCCCAGTAAAAGATATAAGGGCGCGCGCTCTTGTCTGCGTAAGTATGTCTGTGCGATTTCTCGAATTGTTAAATCTCTCTCGCTTGCTTGACTCGGAGTTGTATTTATTGACATTAACCGGGTATAGATCTACGACTCCGAAAATTCTTAATTGATATCCACTTTCGATACATAGCACTTTGCCCAAACCGGTGATCGAACTCGGTACTGCCGCCTCAGCAGTCGCACTTGGTACCACTAGACTACGAAGTCAAATTTTTCATCCATCTTCTAAATATATAAAAGCGCTTGATGTATATAGATGAAAATTTTCAGGGAGGTAGTTTATAGTTAGTCCACTAAGAACGGATTTTGAGACAGGGCCGGATTAAGGAGGTCTAATGGTTCTCGCAAGTAAATACCGGGAACGAAGTATAAAAACTAATAATATAATAATTTCTGAACGGCTGGACCAAACTGGATAATTCTAGGTAGGTTGGTTGGGTAGGACAGGTAGATAGGGTGGGGTAGGGTAGGGTAGGGTAGGTTGGTAGGTAGTTGAGTAGGGTAGGTAGGTAGTGTAGGGTAGGTAGGTGGGGTAAGTAGGTAGATAGATAGGGACAGGACAACGTCTGTCGGGTCAGCTAGTTTATAATATAAGCGAGATAATTAGACACTAACAAGAATATGCTTCGGCTAAGCAATATCCCTGTCACTGTCGTGCAGCTGTCGAACTATAAGACAAAGACACGAATATATCATAGCGAAAACACTTGCTTCGGAAGGTAGCAACACAACTAGTACTAGTCTTCAGTTACGGATATAAGACTTACCCAAAATTCGGAGGCATTTCTATACAAAGGCTTTAAAATGATGTAATTAAAAATCAAAATAAATAATGACCAAAATCATAGTATGCTTCTGTTTGTATGAATAATGAATGACAACGAAAAGCTTTTGAATTATTAACCGGAAACCTTAGAAACTGTTTGTTAACAGATGTTGCCATGATATATATAAACAAAATATGTAAAAATATGTTCGGGACTGTTTCTTAATATGTTATTGGTCAATAACAAGTTGAGATGGCTTTGCTGCTACAATCAGGTAGGCAATGGTGGATGTCACTTCTCTTTGTTTTTTATTTGCTCTCCACAAAAAGTAATTTGCTAATCCTACTTATAATATAATGTAAAAGATTTCAAAACTCCCTATTAACACAACCAGCTTTTAATATTCCCACTGCTTAGGAAACATGCCAGGGACAAAGAGGGGGGGAATACTATTAATTAAAAAATGTAATAGGTCAATTACGCCGCAATTGCTGAATGGCATTGGATAGTATTCAGCAATTCAGCATACAGAAAAATTCCGGGTTAATAACGCCTTTTTACTGGAGTAGACAGTGTAATGCTCTCGAGGCGCAAGTACAAGTGTATTTATTTATACGAGTGAAAAACTTTCTTTAAGCGAATGCAACTAAAAAGGATAATAAATATTACTATAGTTAGCTCACCTCATTATCATTCTGCTCTGGATCTCGGCGGTCTTCTCATGCGTTTTAATATTAGTCTCCAATCTATAGCTTTCTCTACATTTATCTTCTAATTGTTCCTTTAACTGCATATTATGTTTCAATAAATTCTTTGCTTCTACATTCAAATTCTCTATTACAATACCATTCTCTCTTACAGCCTCTCTCAGTACTAAAATATCTGACGTCATCTTATCCATTTCTATGTTGTTTTGTTTAAGAGTCTCACCAGACTTTAGCAATTCATTAGCGTAAGAATCTTTTTCTTTAACTATTACTTCATTCAATCCTTTTAAATGCGCAAGTTCATCTCTCAATACTGTTACAGTTCTTAATAGTTCAGCAAATTCGTTTCTCTTACATTCATTTTGTGTATCGATTTCTATTTCAAGATTTTCGATAGTTTTTTCTTTCTCATCAATGGTACGTTTTAATAAATTAACTTCTTCTGATAACTTTTCTATAAGATGAACATTTGCTTCATTTTCTTCAATTTTGCTTTCGTATATTGCTTTCAAATCTTTGTGCAATACACTCTGGTCTTGTAGTTTTTTCTCTGTATCAACTAAATTTTTGGTAACAGTATTATTCATTTCTTGTAAATGTTGATTACTTGATTTTAATACCTCTATTTCCTTTTCTTTTTCTTCTAGAATATGTTTTGAATTCTTTACTTCTAAAGCAAGATTTTGTTTCTCCTTCTCTATATCTGGATGAATGCTATTCTTGTGTTGGGTAATGAACTGCTCGAATAGTATGCCAATATTTACGTTAGCTGGCAATGTCAAATCTACGTCTTCATTTTTAATTATATTTAGGTGGATTAGATTGTTATAACCACTGTTAATTATTTCCGTTAATTCCTTATCTTTCTTGACTATGTCTAACGTGACGGCGTTGCTTATTTCATGGATTCGCTCTTTCTGTTTCTGCAGCAAATTGTATTCGTCTTCTTTGGCGGACAACTGGCACTTCATGTGTTTTAAGTTTTCGTTGACAGAATTTAAATCTTTTGTTACAGTGTCCATTTGAGCTTGTAATTTGGTGTAAGGCTCCATAATAATGGTCAAGTCAGTTTGATGCTTGTTAACAATCTTATCGATAAGAGTTTCGATAACTTGCACACTGGACAAACCTAATTCGTTGTCTAACACTTTAAAGAAATTGTCTTTGTACAAATTTACCAGTTCGGCTACGTCTACATTAGTAATCCTAATAATCTCTTGATTTAACATACGAATATTATTTTTAATTTGCGATAGAGTTTTTACAACAGTGTTATAATTTTGATCTTTCTGTTCCAATTCTACGCTCACTTGAGAATGTTTTTCTTTCAAGTTAATGATTTGACTTTCTAACTGGCATTTAGTTTCATCGTAAACTTTCAATTTATTTGTTAAATTCTCTACTTCGTTGCCGTGTTTAGTTATTAAGTGTTCGTAAAACGTTTTCATAAGATCGATAATTTTGATATCACGTTTGTTATTATCTTTACTTACGCCTGTTTTTTCAGCGTAGTAATTAAAACAATCTATTTTGTCAATTTCATAAATATCTATGGGGTGTTCTTCAGCAATATCAGGCATATTACAATTTTCCAACTGGGGACTGCTAATTGTAAAGTTTTGAGTGAACGTATACATGTTTAATTCTTCCATAGTATCATCTAAATCCATTGAGGGATTGCTGCGTTCTAGGTGATTTTTAATAGTGACGACATCTTCAGTAATCTCCTTGCAATCTTCTCTACCTGCATTTAATTCACTTTGCAGCGTGCAGATCTTGTTATACCTTGATGAGGTATCAGAGTCACTTAGACTTCTGTTTAATTTTGTATACGTGTTTGTTATTCTTAATTCTAACGACTTTATAAGATCATCTTTAGATAGGCACTCAGAACAGCTGTCAAACTGTTTTACACTAAGGTCCTTAATTGATTGTTCGAAGTTGCTGCATTTCTCTAATAGTTCAGTATTGATTTTTTTCATGTCATCTAACTCTTTGTTTAAATCATCGGCTTCGGAAATGTTTTCCATTACTTGTGTCGATAAAGCATCGTTTTCATCTTGTAAGCTTTTTATTTGTTCACCTTTTTTGCTAAGTGTATAATTGAGTTTACCAATTTCTTGAATCTTAATATCATTATCCTTTTCTAACTTACTCAATTTCTTAATGAGAAGATCAGTCGAGGGCGTTTCTAGGATCAGATTGTTATATTTTTGTTCGATCTCAGCTTTTAACGATTTAGTGTCCTCTAATTCTTGAGAAAGTAATTTGAATTCTTCATTTACTTCTTCCAGTGTGTGCTGTAACTTTGCATGATTTTTACATTTATCACACACATGAAGGACCGTAATACCGTCACTTTTATTCATATTTTCATGGTCCACATGATTTGTCTTAATTTGTGCATCTGTCCTAGATTTTTGAATTTCAGCGTATTTATTTATTACTTCGCGTAGTTTAGAATTTTCGTCTTTCAAATTATTTAATTTCTCACCTAAGCTTAAAATTTCCATTTGAGTCAACTCGCCAGCAGGTTCATTGTAGAACTGAGTTAAATCTAAGCAAGTTTGATCCTGACCTGTTAAAGTGTTATCTGCAGTTGTTGTTATTGTAATGTTCGTATCTAGCATTAAAAGATCCCCGTCTAAAGTCGATTCGTTTTTAAAGTTTGGAAGAGCAGTACTACTGTCTAGTACGTCTGGTAGTGAATATCGTTTAAAACTAGCACTTTGTTGATCAGCAATAGACGGATCTCCCCTCAATAAAATCATTAGTTCTTGTAATTGCTTCTTAAAATCAGGTATATCTCTTTGGCACACGTTGTGAAAGCGACTGTGATGATGTTGTAATCCTTTTACCTGTGATTTTAAAGCTCTATTCTCTGCGGTAGTAGTAGCTGTTAAGATTGATAAATTTGTTTTATGATTCATAACTTTCTTTTGCAATTCCTGCGCAGGTGCAACGAGGAGCTCTATTTCACTGCGTGCTTCTTCTTGTTCATGAATAAGATATTCGTTCACAGCTTTCATTTGCTCTAAAAGCTCAATGATATCAGCGTTTTCTTCTCTAGCGGCTTCCAGTGCTGAAGAGAGTTCCTTACATTTACATTCACCTATGTTATGTTGATCACTTTTTTCTGAATATTCATTAGAACTTATAGTTATAGTGGTTGAGTCAATCTCCTTAGGTTGTATATAATCCACTATTCTGTTACAACATATAGTTAACAGGCTAGGGGGAGAAGATAGATCACTACACGTACTGTTTTCAGTGATATGTTTTTTATCAGTACCAACTTCATTGTCAATAGCATAAGAGTCTTTATGCTCGTAAGTCATTATTGAGTTTAATACATGTCCATGTGAAACAGCTGCAATGTTAGCTTTAAGATTTTCGTTTTCCAATTTGATTTCACTGATCTGCTGTTTCATTAAAGAATCTAGACTTTTAAATTGTTCTTTCCAGTCTTTAACTTTGTCTTCCATGCTCGTTAGTTCATCAGCCTTTGAATTAAGTTCTACCTGCAGACTTTGTAGAATTCTATGAGTCATTGTCAATTCTTTATTTAGTTGTTTATTGTCATCCTTAATTGTGGCTACTTCAATCAATAATTTACTGCACTTGCTTTCCACTTCAGAAAGTTGTTCTACAAGACTGAGATTCTGTTCAGTTAGTTCAACTATTTCGTTCCTGGCTTCCAATAATATTTCATTTACCTTGATATTATCATCATCAACATTTTTCAAGCTGATAAATGTGATATGACTTCCTATTTTGTCCAATGTTAATATAATGCGTTCGTAAATTTGACTACAGTTATTACCTACTTCTCCTCTTATGTCGTTTTGGATATTATAGCTGATCGTGAAATCAGTTATTTTTTTATAGATGCTATTTATCAACTCATCTCGTTCTTTTTCTGACTCGGCAATTATTTCTGAAATCTTGTCTTGGACAATCGATTCATTGTCTTTAAGCCTAGCCGCACGATTTTCAGCTTGTTTTAGACTAGCTTCCAAAATCTCATTTTCTATCATTTTAGTATGTAACTCTTCGCGGATTATTTCGAGTTCGTTGTTCAACTGTTTTATTGTTTGAGTTAAAGTTAAATTTTCTTGGTTTCTACTACTCTCAGTGGAACTAAGGATATCTAATTGTTCCTGAAGTGCTGATATTTCTGAATTATGTTTAGAAGAAAGTTCCTCTAACATAATTTTCAAATCAGCGCTTTTCTTTAAGGCTGCTTCTTTTTGTTGAACAACATTCTTGGCAACGTTTTCTAAAGTATTCATACTATTACATAAAACGTTAAAAACATTTACAAAGTTTTCAACCATTTCTGGCACTTCTTGCATGTTACCAGACAAAGTGGCTAGTATGAGTTGAGACTTAAAGACGGCAGCTTTAGCATTATGCAAATATTCTTGTGATTCTTTATCTTCTTTCTTAAGAGAAGATATCAGATCATCTTTTTTGCTTATTTCTGTTTCTAATTGGGAAATTTTGTGAGTCATGTTCTCAATCTGTTGCAACAATTGTTTATTGATATCCGATGTTTCTTTTTCTAGATCTGCTAAAGATACTGTAAGTTCTTCATTTTGTTCTCTCAGTTTTTTATTCAACTTTTCAAGTTCACTAGTTTTATCTTCAAAATTTGCCAGCCTTTCTGAAAGTTTTTGTTCGATAGTTTTGAGGATATTCTTTTCATGCATTAGTTTGTTTATACTTATAACATTATCATTTATTTGCTTTTGCAAGCTATCTACCTCTTTTGCTTTAGATTCGAGCTCTTCTGTTAGGGTTTCATTTTGATGTGCAGAGTTAATTTGTGTTCTCAATTGATTAATTTCTTTACTACGCGTATCAAGGGCGATTTTTAGAGAGTGAATGATATTTCTCATGTTTTCATTGTTGGCAATAAATTTCTCTTCATTAGCAATCATATTTTCTAGATCGCTATCATCAACGTCGATTGTTGGTAAGTTTTCTCTTTGACTAATTTTTATTTGCAATTCTTGTATTAGACTGTTATAGGAATCAATGTCATTTTGCGCGGTTTCTAAATTTTCTTTTTGGCTTTTTATAGTCGAATTTAGGGTATCTACAGTAGATTTCAATAGAGAATTCTCATTGTCCATTAAAGATAGCTTTTCTTTGAAAATCGTTATTTCTCCTTGGAGATTTTTGATGAAGTCTTCTAAGGAGGTTATCTTTTGCTGCTGGTTGAAGATATTAGCCCCTAATTCAATGATGGTTTGGTTTCTTATGTTTAATTCTGATTGTGTGTTAGAGAGTAATTCATTCATATGATCAGTTTCACCATCATCTGCAGTCTCGGTGTCACTACTGACAAGAGAAATATCTTTAGAAATATCCATGAATTGTATCTCCTTGTCCAATGTGCGAGACAATACTTGCTTGCCTATAAATTACAATAAAAAAAGTTCTTTAATAACAAAAATATAAAAAAATAAAGGTATTTCTTTCTGAATATTAGAAAGCTGATCCAACTAGCTAGTGTCTAAACATACCAATGTCTTCAGATTTCTTGGTCTTCGCTGTTACTTCCTCCAGCAATGACAGCAGTTCTTCTTCTCTAAGCTTTGCTTTCTTCCTAAGAGTCTCATAACTTACTTCTGCATCAGTCAGTTTAGTGTTGTAGTTGTTACACTGTGTTTGTAGCTCGATCTGTGAAATCATATCATTGTAAATATACGTATTTTTTATTTATTCATATTTTGCCATACAAATGTAAGGCAAAATTTGTTTTAACAAGTTTTGTACTGCTTATCAGGTGTTTAAAGCATATTTTAACCAGGAAATGCCGAAGGATCCTTTTTGGTAATACGGCCAGTCTTTGGGGCATGCATCCCATTGACAACAACGTGGACGAGTTTTTGTCCTATGAGCTCATTCCACTCTCTTTTATAAATTGTACATAATAATTTTATTATTTATTAGGTTTTGTATACAGTGTGTCAAAGTAGTAATCAAAATGCTTAAATGCTAGCATGTATTGGACCAACGTGATTAGTGTATATGTGTATTAAAATAGTTGTTACATAAGTACCTAGAATATCGCTAGTTCATGACCAGACACATTGTATATTCAATTAATTATGAATTCTAAAACGAATTATTGTAGGTTCAATATGCAGCAGTAAGGAGGCAAATGAAGTATTAGAAAGAAATGATACTAAGACTTCATCTATGATGAATGCAATGTGTTTCTAGAGCATCGAAAACATGTTGCTAAAACAATGTTGAACTTTCTTTTATTACCATGAACAGGGACTTTTTGGTCTATGTAATCTGTGCCGATGAAACCCGCTTCAGAGTATCAATAAATCAGAATTTAAAAAAAACTTTTTAAACACACTTGCTCATAAAATGGCTCTAATTTCACGGCAATTAGGCACATAATGACACCTGTAACCAAACTGTGACTTTTCATTGCTATTATTCACAAGTGAGTTATAGGGTCTTTTTTTATTTTATTGGTTGAGTTGCTTTGTTCTTAAAAAAGATTCAATTCAAAAAAGATCGTGTTCAATAGTACAAATAAATTAATGTACCTATTGCTTGCTCATTTCATGCAACTTCGTATTTAAATAGATAATTTCAACTTGTACGTTTTTAATAAATAAAACTTTCAAATATAACTTTTGTTTTCTCTGTAATAAAGAAAACTTTGAATTCCCCATTGTGTACGTAGCTAGAACGCTATCCGCGAAAAGACAAAAAAAAGAAACCTCATTCTTTTAGTCTATTACCGATCGCCATTATTTGCTGCGCGCGCATAGGAAAACTGATTAATTTTACCCCCAATTGCGAAAAAATTCAACTGGTTTTCACTGTTGAAAAACTCGTTTTCACTGTTGAAAATATTTTTTTAGTATTATTTTCTTCACAAGTGTGTTGAAAAACGTCGTATGATACACGTGTGTATTGTTGATTACCGTCCTCGGCTCTCTTAAGACCCTCACCTAACGGTTCGGGTCTCAATGGCGCCTCAGCGGTAATCACCAACATTACACACTTGTACCATAATGTACTATTACCTTACTGGAAGTTAAAATCGTCATTTCTTCTTCAGTCTTCATAATTTTACTTTTTAAATGTTCCATTTCTAAATCCTTCTGTTTGCTCTGTTTGTTCATCATTTCAATTTCGTCTTGCAATTTTGCTATCACAGTTGTATTATGCTCTAACTTTTCTATATATTCAACCTGAAAATTTTTATAATGAATACAGATAATTTGTATGCTATATCTACATCTACTGCTAGATTGATAAAGATCATATAATTTTTATATCTTTCTTTTATAATTATGATATTGATAATCCTAGACAAACCTTATGGTATTTAAACCAAGTGGTTACTAATTATTGAGTACGAAAGAAACGTAACATATATACTTAACACAAATGTTTATTTAGTTACGAAGGCTTTGCGAGCTTGTCGTATAAAATTAAACTAAATAGCTATAGGTTGTAAATAACTAAATAGATATTTACAATTTGAAAATCGGATCAAATACTTTTACGTCAGCGCGCTTTCCCTCAGAATTGGTGGTATACACACGACGAAAAAATTTTTTTAATATTTATGTGGCAACACAACCCAGGCATCGTCAAGGTGGTTTTAGACCGGCCAGGCGAGGCGTGGATGGGTTCGGTGAGAATTGAAAGAATCATGGCAGGATTTGTACAAAAAAAACAACTGCTGTAACATTGCCTACATTCTAAAAAGTTGAATTATTGCCGCTGAGAAATGTCTTTTTGCCATATAGATAGCCCACTTGCTTTTAGTAATACCATACACAGCAAAAACATTTCTCAGCGGCAATAGTTTTACTTTTTAGAATGTAGGCAATGTTGAGCACGTAGGCAATGTTACAGCAGTTGACCGCTAAAGAGGATCTTCAGGCATTTACAATATTTTTAAAACCCCGCAAAAGAAAGTGAATAGTTTAACGAAACGGCGACTGACGGTAACAGTGACACTGACAGCCGCCGTTTCATAGTTATTACACTGAAATTGCAACGTTTTATGGGAAATAATATCACAAACAATGATTATTTTTTTCCACACACTTGTCACATCACTCTTGTCTGCCAATTTTATAGATCCGTTAACGTCGCTTGTCACTTTCTTTTTTTTATAAACACAAAATGGGCATCGAGGTGAAACGAAAAAGTGTTATTTTCATTTCGTAATATTTTAATTATGCGGGTGTTTAAAAATATGCTAAGTATATCAATCTACTCCTGGTAATGTATTCTTCACATTGGAAAATATTTTAAACCCTCTAATTTTTTTTTTTACACAAATTATTGTATTGATCTCGCCATAATTCTTTGTATGGTAAAATATCTATCCACGCCCTGCATATGTTTGGTGTAAAAGTTCTAGATGAGCGACGATGTGCAGGGTGAGAATTTAAATATTTAGTACAATGTTGAACTTTATTGCTCTAAAAATAGAGTATTTATTTACTTTGTAAAACGGATATACAAATCTCGCACCCATCGCGACACGGCACGGTAAAGTGATGGACATCTTTGGGCGTAAAAGGGTAAGCGTGATTTCAATTCTTACAAATCCCATCCACCAAACCACCTTCATTCTCCATTCCACCAAGCCATCAATACAATCACGTGTTGAAGTGAGAGGTAAACGGAGTTAAGCAGTATATATAGTGTTAACTTACCACATTAGGCGAATACATCTTTTCTCTTTCGGTCAGTTCAATAATACCTTTCAGATTCCTCTCGGCCTCTTTCGCATTATGCCTGAGAATGCATGGAGGCGTTTTTGTTGCACCTGAAATAACGAAGGACATTTCTTTGGAGACATTTATGGAAACTGGAAGACAACACAAAGGGAAGAGTGGAAGTCTATGAGGCAGACCTTCCCCCAGCAGTGGGACATCAGAGGTTGAAAATAATAATCATAATAACACATTGGACACGGCTCACATTAGGAGGTTTCTCTGTCTGGAGCCATGAGCGTCGGTAGATTGGACCCTGTTCCCGTATACCGGTAGGCTAATGTTTTTTTATATTTATATTATTAAATAAATATTTAAAAATGCTATTGCTATATATAAATAGAAAATAATGGATAATATGTCAACCTTTACACGCCCACTGCTGGGCATAGGTCTCCCCCAAGGGGGGTTCAGCCGTAATCGCCATGCTTGGCCGATGCATGTTGGTGATCGCAGTAGGTGTTATGGTACTCAGAAGGACACTGCTGCTCATCCTCTGGTCAATATACCTCTGTCGCCTTCTACGACACCCACGGGTAGAAATGGGGTGGTACTATTCGCGGCCGGCACCACAAGGCTTATAATGGATATAAATGAATAATAATAAAAACTTAATAAAAATTGAGGAATGTCAATAATAATATTACCGTAGCATGTATGAACGGGTGAACATGTTTGTACGTTGCCTCGCGTCGAGTCATCGTCATCGCTGTCTGTAAAATGTAAACAAATAAAATTGATTTTGGTGATCATTGTGTCAAAACACAGTAAGGGTAAAACTATAGACTTGTACTCTTTCTAAAATGTAGGACACAGACATTGGATAGGTTATATTATGATCTTCTTTAAATAATGCATGTATGAGTAAATGGTGTATATATTTTGTTCGCCATGAAGGCAACACATGACAACAACTTCCTGAAGAATTTTATGTAACATCTTAGAATTTGTGTCTACAATAATGTTTTAACAAAATAATTTGTAAGTTTATTCTACGTGAGTTAATTTTCCGTCGGTAAAAACGAAAAACCCAAAACAAAGTAACACAGTACTGACCAAGTTCAATGACCTCGTTGCTGAAGAAGACGGTTCGTACGGGGGGAGGCGTGACGAGCCGCGCGGGCTCCTCGGGCACGGCGGGGAGCTTGTTGTCATTCGGGATCGGCCTGAAGTCGGGTTTTTCGATCGAAGCCGGACTGCAAACGAAAGCATTATCAATATTATTAACTTTGATATTTTTTAATAAACGATTAACTTCTGTTGCCATAATTCCCACGCTTGGCAGGCGTCTTGGGGATCGCAGTGAGGTTGTTAAGTAAACGGAAGCCGCTGCTGCCCGACTTCCGGATTTTACCTAAGTCGCCTACGACACCCTTAGGTTGAAATGGGTTAATGCTATTCTGGACTGGACACTCTACGGGTGGTTTATACTCATGAGTATTAAACCACTTTTATTTATTTATTTACTAGCTTTTGCCCGCGACTTCGTCCGCGATAATGTCGGTTATCGTGGATACAGACGAAGTCGCGGATTAAAAATAGCCATGTCCTTCCCCAGGGTTCAAGCTATTTTCATACCTTAAATCAAAAATCGGTTCAGCCGTTTCATCATAAAACCGTAACAGACAGAATTACTTTACTTCGCCTTTATAATATTAGTATGGAGTATGGATTTTTAGACTTTTCAACAATGAGTACACTCAGTAACTTTATAATGGGAACCAATCAGAAAAAAGAAATAAAAAATAATGCACTATAACACAATTAAATGTATGGAGCAGCTGATTTCTATTTAACATATTGGATAATATTTATACCGCGTTTGTGTTCCTGTGTAATAATTTTGGACTTTGGCTTAAGTTAAAAGACGCTTAGCATAGACAAAGTAGCAGGCAGAGAAAAGCTAATAAAAAAAAAAACCACTTACTTATACTTTAAACTAGGTGTACAAAACTTGGGTATAGTAACAACAGGTTCGTTATCAGGTATCGAGTGTAACGAAGATATAGTTATTCGTCTCGGCTGCTGCAATTTTCGTCGTGCACCACTCATTAATTCAATACTGCGGCTTTGAGCAAACCCGTTCAATATGAGCTTCTGTAGATTCTGTATCTTGCTTTGTAATTTGTAATTGTCTTCCTGTGAACAATTAAGAGTAAAGTTATACAAGATTGAATTAAATAGCCCGACCGCTTAGCTGAGACAGTTTCCGAGGTAGCTGCGCGGTGGGGTGTGGTGACGTGATAATAAATTTGCCGTCTATCGTAACTGAAACATGTGATCGTACTTTTATTACAAAGTGTGTGTTAAAAATAACATTTTTCAACTTCTGTCTAATGCTATTGTAAATGGAGTATAAATAAATTCTCTGAAATCATCATTTCGAGTAATTACACTAACCAGCAACTATTGAATTGTATCTGATGTAGTTATTACGTGAAATGATGAGATAAGAATTATAGGAGATGATATTTGTTCAGAATTAACCTGATCACAAATTGTTGTTTGTAATTCACTCTTAAAATTTGTAGTAAGTTAAATTGTGAAATGAATTGCTGACTAAGCTGTGAACTAACCTGGAATAAATAAATAAATATACCTCAAGGTTCTTCTTGCTCTCCAACTGCGCTTGTAGCTTGCACATCTGCTTGGTGAGGCGCTGGATCATAGTCGAGTCTGCAATAGCCACGGCATTCACTTCCGGCTTGTTCTTAATTGCTTTGGCCCGGTTCGCGAATCTATGACAAACATTTTATTATAAAGACCTACTATCGAGACTTTTTTAATTATAACCGCAATACTAATATTATAAAGAGGTAAAATTTGTTTGTAAGTTTGTATGTAGGGGGTAATCTCCGAAACTACTCATCAGATTGCATAAATTCTTTCACCAATAGGAAGCTACGTTATCCCTAAATGCTATAGGTTATATTGCATTATCAAAAAATTAGAAATCCTTGAGAAAATTCACGCGGACGAAGTCGCGGGCAAAGTGCTAGTTTTATTATAAAGACCTACTATCGAGACTTTTTTAATTATAACCGCACTAACGGACTCACAACGGACGCAAATCAAGTCTGTGTCAAGTCTCATCTTTCGTGGCACGTACTATACATTACAGAAGTCAAGTATACCAAAAAGCATGTAAGCAAATGGCACTTATGGATAAATTTTCAGAATCGGACCAGTAAGTAGATCTGGAGAATAACCGACTTTGATGATTTTTTATGTGTATGTTCCAGTGGATTCGAGAATGGTTTAGATTCACAATTGGACCCGGTAGGTGGTGCTGCAGTCGAGTTGTAGGACTTCTTAGATCTATGTCACCCTGGTACTAAGAGCGCATAACTGTCACTCTGGTACTAGGAGTGCATAACTTAACTATGCTCTAAATCGAGAACGGCAAGGTGGCGCTTCGCAGTGAGGTACCAGGGTGGCATAGATCTAAGGATGGAGACCTGGGTAGTTATTCTGCGTATTTTAATCAATTGGTAGGTGAGCATTGTGGGGTGAAGGACACGTTGATAGGCTAGGAGGTATGTAGGCGTAGGGTAGGTATGTAGGGGTAGGGTAAAACCAAAAAGATTAACCTCCATAAAATAGTAAATAAAAACTTACTGCAAAGTGGATATGGTTTCTTCGACAGCCGCAGGTGTGATCGCGCATATGATACTAGTCTTCGCGTTACCGCCCAGCGAGTTTTGTAATATACGAGTCAATTTGCTGTCACGATAGTTTGTGAACCTGAAATAATAATACATACCCTGATTAGTTAATATTTGAAAGGATACTATGGTAGATAACACAACCAATCAATTGACATACTTTTTATGATCTGTCAAAACTACGAAGTAAGTGTCTAAACACACTATGCCGAAGTTACGCGACCAAAGTTCAGCACAATTATTACGCCTGCAATGCTATTTGAATTACACACTATGCCGAAATTACGTCGCGTCATAGCGTACAGTCTAACTTCGGTCTGGTGTAAGTTCAGCGGCAACTTATTCTTTGAGCACACATTAATAACAAGATCACTTTGTTTTGCGTCTGTCTGTCCAACTGTGTAGATAACACGACACGACGCCACGACAGCGCTCGAGACACTGAATAAACACACAAAGTTGCGGAACTGAATTTCTGCCGCGTAAGTTCGGCACTTATGGTGTGTCATATCAGCCGAATACGTCGGAACGTAAAATCAGCGGCCGAACTTAGGTCGCGTAACTTCGGCATAGTGTGTTTAGACACTATTCTCTGTCCATTGGGTTATTGGTTTTTTGACAGCTATGTAACGTTTTGATTATTTACACTTTAATTTGTATGTAGAATCGATTACCGATTTTTTCTGTCGATTAAAAAATGGTGCAGCTCCGATCATGTCTGTGTTTATTAATATTAAATACTAAACAATATAAATTACTATTACTACATATTAACACACCTTTTTATGCATAACATTTTATGAAAGTTTTAAAATGTAAATGTTAATGATTTATTACATTTACATTAAAACCTTCATTTTTAAAAATTATATGTTGTTTATGGTGGCAAATCTGTGTCCTGGCAAAACTGACACGATGCCACTGCCGTCATTTTTTTTATATTGCATTGTCACTTGCGATGAAATTTTTTTTTTTTTTTTTTGTAAGCGGTCACTATGTTGGTTAGACCCTGATTCCGTGCCTAGCCACGAACCATTGCTCTAAACGAAAACTTACCCCTAAAAAGTCATGGTTACTGTTAGGTTGTATAGTGTCGGTATCATCTTTTTTCAAAGGGTCAACACATCCGCATCCGCAGTAAATACTGTGAGAAACTGCACACAATGGTGGAGAAGATCGCAAATTTCCGGCCAGCCTTGGTTAATCGCAGTACCAGCTGCTCCTACACGACAACGCTCGACCTCATACGGCACAAGAGATGGTCTTTAAGCTACAAGAGGGTTGGAAGTTTTGCGCCATCCACCGTACTTACCAGACCTTGCGCCGGAAATTTGTATGGAAAAAGGTAATACCCGATAGGCATTGTTGGTTCCTGTACACCTAACTGGCTAACGTGGCTCTTCCCATACCAGCACACAGACCATGCTGGACGAGAGGCGCGAAACCTGGCGGTAGAGCTAAATCTCACCCAGCTGGTCCAGGGGGCAACAAGGGTGCCAGATGTTGATTCGCACACAGCCAATTGCTTGGACCTTCTGCTGACAACAGACCGCTACTCAGTGTCGATTTCTTCTGCACTGGGTAGCTCCTACCACTGTCTGGTGAAGTCTGTGTCCGTCTACTCCCCACCCGATCCTTGCCCTAGAGGCACCCGGCGGGTATGGCGATACAGGTCAGCAGATTGGGATGGCATGCGATCTTTCTTCGCATGTTATCCTTGGCAGCCTACTTGCTTTTCTTCGACTGATGCTTCGTTGTGCGCGGACGCCGTGACGGATGTGTTGCGGAGGGGGATGGAGTACTATATTCCGTTCTCAGACGTAACAATGTCTGGCGAAGCTTGCCTATGGTTTGGTGCTGAGTGCATTCGTGCTAATGCGCTAAAACATTCAGCGTACCTAGCATGGGTTGACGCCTGCACTCGCAAAGCAAGTGACGTGAGCCGGAAGAAGAGAGCCTTTAACAGGGCTGCCAAGTCCTGCAAGAAGGTGTTGCAGAGAGCTCGGTTTGACCACATTAGCCGAATAGGGAACAAACTTGCTTCATATCCAGCAGGTAGTAAGGCTTTTTGGTCCCTGGCTAAGTCGGTCGAATCGAACTTCTGCCGCCCCTCACTACCACCACTGCTGAGACCCGACGGGTCGCTGGCCCACTCCGCTGAGGATAAAGCTAACTTGTTCGCCTCTATGTTTGCGGAATCGTCACGTCTGGATCCGGGTGGCGCGAGGCCCCCTGTTTCTTCTGTTGGATGCGAGTCGAGTATGTTGAACATAAGCATTCATCAGAAGGACGTTCTTAGGGTACTGCGTAACCTAGACGTGAACAAGGCTAGTGGCCCTGACGGGATTCCAGCAATTGTACTGAAGACTTGTGCGCCTGAGTTGTCTCCGATCTTGACGCGCTTATATCGCCTGTCGTTTGAGACTGGGAAAGTGCCGATGGCTTGGAAGCAAGCTAACGTGCAGCCCGTGCCCAAGAAGGGTAGTCGGGGCGACCCGTCGAATTATAGACCCATTTCGGTGACGTCCATACTCTGTAAGAGTATGGAACGGGTGCTAAATCGTAAGCTCCTGGCATACCTAGAAGCGAATGATATCCTCAGTGACAGACAATACGGCTTCCGCCGAAATCGATCAACTAGGGATCTACTAGCGTATGCCATTCACATCTGGAGTGAGGCCATCGAGAAGCATGGAGAGGCACTAGCAGTTTCCCTTGACATCTCAAATGCCTTCGACAGGGTCTGGCACGATATCCTTATTAATAAGCTTCCTTCCTTCGGTCTGCCCGCCGGATTGTGTGATTGGATTGCAGATTTCCTGAGGGATCGGTCAATTCGAGTGGTCATAGATGGCTGCTCGTCCGGACTGCTGGATATTAATGCCGGGGTTCCTCAGGGGTCGGTGCTCTCGGCAACATTGTTCCTGCTGCATATTAATGATCTGCTAAAACCCGGTACTTTTGGGTATGCAGACGACAGCACTGTCGCTGAGAGATACGTGTCCGACGCACGAGCTGGTGGGTCGCAGATCCGGTCTCTCCGGGAGGCGATGGTTGAGCGCTTGAACTTGTCCTTACAGGCTGTCTCTGAATGGGGCGACGCCAATCTGGTCAAGTTCAATGCTGCTAAGACCCAAGCGTGTCTCTTTTCCGCTAAAAGGAGCCAATTCCACCCAGCTCCATCTTTCCGAGGTGTAACCGTGCCGATAACCGACCGACTTGACCTTCTTGGTGTTACGTTAACATCAACCCTCAATTTTGGCCCTTTCGTAGAGGCAAAGGCTTAAGTGGCTGCCAAAAAGCACCTAGCAAAGGTGAGACGGTACTTCACGCCGGAACAGCTGCTTAAACTTTATCAAGCGCAAGTTCGATCGTGTATGGAGTACTGCTCTCATCTTTGGGACGGATCTACCAGATACCAGCTTGATGCCCTAGAGTCAATTGAGAAACGAGCCAAGAGGATCATTGGCAATGATAGGCTCGTCGAGTCAAAGCTCCAAAGTCTTGAGCATCGACGCCGAGTTGCTGGCCTGTCGGTTTTCTATCGGTTGCATTTTGGGGAGTGTGCGACGGAATTGCATAATTTAATTCCGCCGAGCCCGTTCTATCATCGGACCACAAGACGTACGGCGATGCGCCACCGGTACATGGTGGACATCCCACCCACACGCATGAAACGTTTTGGGAATACATTCATTGTGCGTACTGCTAAGGAGTGGAATTCCCTGCTTGAGTCTGTGTTTCCTGATAGCTACAACCTGGGAGTCTTTAAGGCAAGAGTGAATAGGTTACTTCTAGGCAAGCGTGCTCCATCTTAGACCGCATCATCGCTTCCCATCAGGTGAGATAGTGGTCAAACGTATGCCTATCAATAGATAAAAAAATAAAAATAAATAACTTCTTCAAGAAGAGCATTGAAAAATTGCCACTGCGCTGGCAGAGATGCATCGATAGCATAGGTGCATATTTTAATGGATAGGAATCAAAAATATTTATGTAAAAATTACTCTAACTTTCTGTATACTAAACGGCAATTTCATAGATTATTGTCGATTTATTCATTTGAAGCGAATACAATTGATCCCATCACTAGTACGATAGAATGTAATTTATTATATTTAATGCGCATAACAATTTGTATTTATTTTGTAGAAACTGATACATCTGCGGCATTATAATGTCTGTAAGGAGTTATAAATAAGAAAATCCAATACCGTAAGGCAGTTTATATATTTATTTTATAACGCATTTTAAAGTTAAATTTTACATAATCGTGAATAGTTACGTTCTAAGGCAGCTGTCAAACAACCATTAAGCCAATGGACAACGTGTAAGTATAACAAAGGAGATGCCCATAGCACCGGTGCACCGTGACACGCACTGGTGTAATGATGTCATCAAAGTGGGCGTGACTTCGGTCATTCGATCTATAGCCGTCTTGTGCACCAGACATTCCGGGCATTACAGTTTTTTGCAATTTTTAACCCCCGACGAAAAAGAGGGGTGTTATAAGTTTGACGTGTCTGTGTGTCTGTGTGTCTGTCTGTGGCACTGTAGCTCTTTAACGGGTGAACCGATTTGAATGCGGTTTTTTTTATTTGAAAGTAGATTCTCTAGCGATGGTTCTTAGATATGTTTCATCAAAATCGGTTCAGCAGTTTTAAAGTTATCAGCTCTTTTGTTTGCTGCGGTAGGGATCTTAGACGCATACCGGATGTTTACTTTGCTTTCAAACATATTATTATAGGTGACCACACTGACCACACAAAACCAAACTAAATTACATTTAAAAAATGTAAAATAAAAATTAAATTAAAAATTTAAAAAAACCCCCAACGCAAAACATAAAAGCGATTATGTAAAAAGTAAAAAATAATACTTTTGTTGAGCCATCAAATGTTTGTTCGTTGAAATGGCGCTATAATGTCGCGGCGGGGTACCGCTAAGTTTAAAGCAATAACTAAATATCTAAAATAGCGAACTGATGGTAACTAGATTTGCAACAAGATTAACAACTAGATTAGCAACAAAAATTTGATAATATCGAAGCAAATTGGTCGGAAATGCTGGTAAATTAATAGACAGTGAATGAAATTGAGGGACTGACTTACTTAAGCGGTACCCCGCCGCGACATTATAGCGCCATTTCAACGAACAAACATTTGATGGCTCAACAAAAGTATTATTTTTTACTTTTTACATAATCGCTTTTATGTTTTGCGTTGGGGGTTTTTTTAAATTTTTAATTTAATTTTTGTATTATTTATTTTATTTATAAAAATATAAACATGAAGCATGGGATAGTCAAGCTAATATTATGAACTACTTTTTAACTTTTCTGGAAATAAAGGTGATTATTAACCCTTTCCCTGTCCCATGACCTACATGTGGGTCATTGCGATTGTCAACGTTAATCACGTTGACGTTGTATTTAAAAAATGTACTTTCGTGGTATCATATCTCTATGGTACAGAGGCCAGCACATCAAGCTACCACCCCAACCTGTCAAATTTCTTTGATAGTTTTCAACTTTATTACAAAAGAATAAGGTTCATGTTCAAATGGAAAATTAGACAGTTTGGAATAGCTTGGTGTACTGTAAATAACTACATACTTGTTGTCTTCAGAAAGTTGTTTGATGACGAGAGCGAGGGTTGACAGCGACTTGTTGATATGCGTGCTTTCAATGAACCGTAACCCAGTGGCTCCAGTCTGGCCGCTGCGCTCAGACCCGGCTAAGTCGACGAGGTTCAGTTGGGACACGTTTACGCACCCTGACTCCTCTTCGCCTTCTATGTGCTCACGAGATTCTATTATCTGGAAGGGATTTTTTATGATACATTAAGAGAGCGTATTCGATTCGTGACGAAAACTTCATGTTTTTGCGTTTTGCCCAGAGCAATATCGTAATTATGTGAGCAGATTATTTAAAGACAATTTACAGTTTTAGAAAAATTATGTCTTGATTTAGACAGCTACAGAGTAAAAGTATAATTTTTAATTATGGTTTTTTAAAGCGAAGACAATTCTTTCATATCGATTTACGAAAATAGACGTCAGAGTTAACTTTCAGGACGAATACAACCATTACAATATGCCAAAATATTTTGTTTTATGCGTTTTTCCAACAGTATATACAGTCATAAAGACAGCTACAGAGCCAAAATTACGAAAATATTACTATTATGTATTAAAAAACAATGTTGAAAAAGTAGAAAATCGGTTCACTTTGAACAATTTTTTTCACCAGTATTTGAATAAAAACATAACTGATATATTTATTTTATGAAACTAAATGTTATGCTTAATATACAGAATATTTTTCAGTCCGTTATACGAGCTCATTTATGTTAAACAATTATTTTAAAAAGCACTGTAAAACATCGCGTGCGGTCGTTTGCCGATTAATTTCAATGATTCGTGCTTATTTCGTGCATATTTTTTTTTCTGATGCACACAAACATACCATTGTATTGTACTAGTGTGTGTCAATGCTGCTACGCCATTCTAGCAATCGTTTAGATTTTGAGTTGCGCTAAATCGAATACGCGCCCTTAAAGGCGTTAGCCACATGCACATCGACCGCTGGGCAAGTGTCCCCAAGCAATGGGATGATGCCCAGCGTCGCAGAGGTCGGTCCAAAAAGAGGTGGCAATACGGCCTGGGCCTGTGGACAAAATCCCTTTTCTGTTACCGTTAACGCCAACGGAAAAAAACAAAAAGAGACTTTGTCTACAGGCCCTGGACGTGTACCAGTAGAGTTGGTTCGAGGTGGTGCAGGATAAAAGTTCCTGGAAGGACTTAGGGAGGCCTTTGCGCAGCAGTAGAACAGCATAGGCTACATAAAAAAAACATCAAAGGAAGTTGAACAGAGATTAAATTCCTTTTTTTTTCGTCAAAAAGCCTCACGCTAAGAATCTTCTTGTATAGGAGTGCGTTTACAAACATATAAACTGTAATACATAAACAAACGGACCCGGAACAACTACTGGGACATACAAATTTGTTTCGTGCGGAAATCGACCCTTGATTAAAAAATTATATTCTTACTACAAGTTTGTGAAGATGGATTAATGGAAGGATGGTTTGTTACTCTCTCTGTGAGTTGCACGAAACCAACATTACTTAATACGTTAACTGCCGGGTCAAAAACGTTAAAGGTAAAACCTCCACTAGCGTCGGACACACGGTGTTCCCCATGGCGCTTAAAGTGTTAAATGGAAACTTTAAATTGATTTTGTCACTTTCTTTTTGATTCAAAATGTGAGGGATGGCAAGAATGTAAAGTCTCCGTGAAACTAATATTGGTTTCATGCAAATCAATGTTTAACGTCAAAATGGCTGAACGGAATTAGCACACACAGATATTGATGTAACTCATGCTTTGTGTTCCCTTAGGATAAAGTTAGTCTATGCAGACGATGTTGCGGACAGAAACTAGTATTCTATACATTTCAAATAAGTTTCACTTAAATTATGGTTAGCTATCTGGCAAAGCTGTTTCTTAATGTTAAGCTCAGAAAGCAACGAAAATAAGTTTTTCCTTATGTCTTCAATGGTACTTGTAACAAAATATTCTTGTCTGTGCTTTCAAAACTTAGTTCTGCACTATTCAAGTAAATAAATGGCTTACATGTGGGTGTATCTTATTACATCAACCTATGCCCAAAAGAGGTGCATGATGATTGAGGTTGAATGCCAAATTCGAATCCCACACAACTTTGTTGTAGCACAAATAAGTTTTTATAATGTTTAATAAACATATACAGTTTGAACTATACAACATTATTATGATTATACCTACTAGCTGACCCGGCGAACGTTGTTTTGCAATGTAAGTTAAAAAAAGGCTACAAACTATTCTCAGACCTACCAAATATAAACGAAAAAAAACACAAACATTGGAGGAGTTTGATAACAAACACTGTGACACGAGATTTTGATATATTAGATTTAGCCCGTACTGTCCCACTCCATGTCTTCCATGATCTCGACTTTGCGTTACGGAAGAATCCGATAGAAGAAACATAATCAGTTACCGCGCGGAATTATATCTCGCACACAATTTTCAGTTGTATTTCTGAGGAGTTTTAGTTCACTATCAATTAATAGATATGCTGATTTGTCTGCTTGTGAAATGACATCCTAGGCACATATTGGTTACGGCTATCGCTTTTATTACATATTTTAAATTTTTATTTTTTTATTTTATTAATGCATTTCTGTGGTCTGTGTTTTATTTTTGTGAAATTCGATTGTGTTGGATACTATTCTACTGAATTTATTATTATAACCCTGCATCATGGAGCCCAAAAGTATGAGCAACAGAGGAAGTATGAGCTAAACAATAAGTGGACCACATGCTCAATACACCATTTATAACAATAAAATAATGGTATGCACGAAAAACCTGGCTTCAGAAGTAATGTAGCACTGAGCTTTCAATCGCAATAAAATTTCCTTTAACAGTTATAGTATAATTGTCAACTCAAGAAGTTAATCACCAGGCTTGCGCAAGGCGGCAAGCCAGCCCTGCCATGCCTTCTCTTTACGAGAAGAGGCCATAACCCTGCAGTGGGAATATACAACATTAGTATACTCACAATTTGGAAAATGGAATGGGATCTGCTACTCTGTTCATTCATATTTGTGGCACCCTTCTGTCTGTTCAGTTCACCCTGAAATTGTTCACAAACTGTTAGTTTAGAAATCTGTTCATTTATTAAGACTATAAAAGTTGTCCTGATGTGAAGATTAATTAGTTTGTAAATTACTAAATTGGTGCTGTGAACTGGGCAAAGTGCTTTGGTAACCCAGGTTCCCAAAGTCAAAGTCAATAAAAAATATAATTTCAATTAAAACATTTACAGGCACTTTTGAATTGTCAAGGAGTCGGTCAGTTAGTCAGAGAGTTGAAGCTAGTTGCTTGTTCCAAAATGTAGGTAGGTCTCTATGGAGAAGAACAAGCAAGAAACTCCATGGACACTCTTTTAAACTAAGTTTTTTTACAAAGTAGGTACTGGTTACATGATTCTTGATGCTTCTATATGTGAAAACTATGAAGGTAATCTAGCAATACAAAACATAAAAACGAAGCAAGATAAAGTCCATGGCAGACAAGAGCTGACCAATCTCTACTGACAGCGCCCGTTCACGAACATGACGCGTGAATCAATTCAGCTCAGCCATTTTGAAGGGAGCCGAATGATCCAACACACGCGCCACCATCAGCGACCATGACAATCAGACATTTGAGCGAGCATGACAATGCTCCCAACCGCCATGCCATGCTCATTTTTGTCAAACATATATTATAATAAACTTAGTAAATGGGTCCATGGTATTCAGATTTACAAAATTAAAATAATGCTAGTATAAATAAATAGTATAGTAGTATGATGGGCTGGTGTCGTCGTCACGTCTCTGCGCGTATTTTGCATACAGACCCTGACTGACCCTGAGTGCTATGACAGACAGAAAAAAAAAAAAAAAGCAATACCTCTTTCATAGCTTCAAGGACTTCATCAGGTGAAGATGTGACTCTCTCAGTGGCATCCACCTTGATACTACCTTGTAATGTTTCAGTGACCTTTAAGTTTTTTTTATCCAAGTTAAGTAGATCTTTCACTGTTTCATTGTAGATTTCTATGTAAGACACTCTGAAATGATAAATACTTTCAATAGTTCTGATATTTTGGATGTTTAGTTAGACATACCTAACTTTCCTATCTGAGTTTTCAATTGATGGTAACTTTTAGTGAAGGAATAAACATTGAAGTTTGAAAGCTTTGTAAAACTGTCATATTCTTTAGAAAAAGTTAGTTGCCATTTGAGAAATTCGCCCTCACTCCACCCATTTTGGATATCAGAAACATATGAATCATATACTCAAAAATAAAGATTCAGGTATTAAGCCACTGTATGGTCTTTACCTTTTTATTCTAGAAAGACAATACAAATTTATTTGTTGTTACTGATTACACTGCATCATGCAGAGCAAGGCAAATACAGCATGTAGGGTGGATGTAGTATACTAATCTTAAAAGTTCTGAGAAGTTTTAAATTTACAGCTATTATCATACAATGGACATACAAATGGTCTGATGTAAATGAATTTATTTATTTATCAAAGCTAATCACGAAGTTCGACATTATTATGATATAAGTTGAACAAATGGGAACCAGGATAAAAAATTCACAGAAAGCGCAAAAGGTTTCCTCATATTTTCTTAATCTTTTAAAAATATTTAAAATGAAAATTATTTTAGTGTAAGTCAGTGGCGGCGCTAGCCGAAAAGTAGGTAGACGTAGGCGAGAAATTCTTTGCAAGGCCCCTAGAAAGAGATTCTTTCTAATTCATTCAAATTAACGATTCGGGGATTCCCCGAATATCGCGCGCGGAAATACTTTACTTTCATAATATTGCCTTAAAACTGTAGATAATTAATACTATAGAAAATACGGGAATAAATAGGAATAACTAATTTTAACAACTAGAAAAACTTTTTTCGAGGGGCATAGGCGCGAGGCCCGCGGCGTTCGCCGACATGGCCGACGCCTAACGTCGCTGTAACTGGGAACTGCTACTGGGAAGTAAATGCAGATGCACCTCCCTGAACATTTTCTTGGTGGTTCATATGGTTGTAAACAAACAATATTGAGCCTTGCCAGTAAATTGATTGTGTAATAATATCTTACAAAATCTTATATCATCATAGCATAGGCCTGTGATTTCTACATGTAATCATAATATATTATCTGTCTGATAACAAAGCTAATGTCTTGCTAAATATATCTGGCACCAATCAGTGGAGTGGTGGAGTGGTTTCATTTGAATGCAAAGTTGAAGTTTCTATTTACTTAACCTTCATGCTTAGGAATTTTAAGTACCTATCAAGGAAGTTTATACTTAATTTATTAAGTGATTATGACTGTTTGCCACCAACAACAACCAGCATTGTATTAAGACATTGTTGTAAATAATAGGTTGTTGATCTATAGAAAATTTAATAAGAATTTGGCCAGATTTTATTGAATGGATAAAAACCTGAAGTTAACGACTGTCACATGAAAAATATTGAGGATCAAACCTCCGCTGCTTATGCACCTATGCTGTATCCTCGACATTCAAGAGGAAATTCACATTCATAGCATTAACACATTAGCTGTCCACCAAATCGGCATGATTATGCCTCACAATCTATACATCTAAGTAGCGAAATGTCCAACTACCCGAAACATATTCAATTCTTTATGAATAGTGAAAGCAGTTAAAATTGAATAGATATATTACCTTTGAAGTAACATTTTTAATCAATTGTAATATTAGTCACGGTGGTTCTTAAAAAGACTAGCTAAATAAGTGAGATATTATAGTGCACAAGTGTATGAGAAAACTCATGTGTATACAAGGTAAATATTCAGGTAAATTAAATAGATAAATGTTGTTACCTAACTAAGAAGTCCCGGTTGGGCTCATTTTTGATAATCTCAAATAAGTTGACAATAGCGAGTGGAATGATTCCAGGTGATTTGTCTGTACCGGTCATGGTATACGTCTTGCCAGAAGACGTCTGTCCGTACGCAAATATGGTGCCATTGAAGCCAGCCGTAGCGGCTTGCACAATCGGCTTCGCAATGTCATCGTACACATCTGTAGTCTTCGTATTCTTGTCGTAGACTTTGTCTGAAATAACATTTTCTGGAATTAGTATTCGCTTAATGCGTTAACCTTCAATTCTGTGACGTATTTTAATAAACACTCATTTGAATTTTTAATACAATCGCACATAATTCATTAGGGGTTATTAATTTTTACTCACCAAATGTGAAACATTGCCCGAGATCTTTTCCATTTTGATCAAGTTGATAAAGCGTATTATTTTTGACCCGCCACTGGTACGAAAGTTTTTCTTCTATTTCACGCGAAATTAGAGGTCTAACTTTGACAACTACGTTTATATTGTCACTCATTTTGTATCATTATATATCTACGTCTTCCTAATATGGTATAAATATTAGCAAAAGTAGGCATGAAACTCAAGCACAATCGTCATTTTTACAATAAACGCGACCTAAGCAATTTTAACGTTTAGAAAACCAACGTAAACAGAAGCAGAACACTAAAATAACCGACATACGATTTCAAACTGAAAAAATAGAATTAGAAATAGTGATGCACAATACACATGTCACATGTATTCATGTAACGTAATCGATTACATGAATTTGTTGTTATCGAATGCGACCATAGAGGAAAAAATACTCTAATGCCGGCACTTCACATGGCGTATTGTGCAAATATTCGTCTTACTTGGATAATACAAAATCGACTTAATTTGTATTCCTATAGGGTACATTTTTTATTATCCAAATAAGGTGCCGGCTTAAGAATGCGGCTATTTGAATAATAATTTATCAAAACCGTGTAAATCCTATTGTCTTCATTTCATTTTTTGAAGCAAAACTTCTTTACACACGCTTGACTTGGGGAGTAAGCTGGTGAATGCGTGACAAAAGCGTTAGGAAAAGTGTGAGCGGGCGAGGCGAACGGAAGTTGAGAGGGAGATATAAGTTAGTGAAGATAGAAAGGGAGAGAGTTACGTTTCGTATATTGCTGTAGGGGCAAGAGAGAGAGGTGCGAGCACACATTTTCTTTCTCTCTTTCTCTCATAGCCGGTTGCAAACGGATACATTCATAAATATGTTTTTTTTTATTGGTATAGGCTTGCGTTTGACCGCAACTCACCTGATCTTAAGTGATGATGCGGCCTAATTTATGGAGCTAAAGAAGTCTTACTTTAACCGTGTGGTCTAAATCACACTCGTATTTTTTTTTTTGACGTGACAACGTCTTATAACTCGATGAACACCAGTTGCACGCACGAAAATGTGTCAAGTTCCGCCTGAGCTTGAGAGTGCAAGAAAGAGCGCGGAACAAGCGATAGAGAGGCACGATCGGCCCAAGCAATAAGCTACGCCCACCTCGACGGAAGCCATTATTTGCTTCATCATCATCATCATTTCAGCCGAAAGACGTCCACTGCTGGACATAGGCCTCCCCCAAGTGGCGCCACATTGACCGGTCCCGTGCGACTCGCATCCAGCGGATCCCCGCAACCTTTACCAGGTCATCGGTCCACCTAGTGGGAGGCCTTCCAACGCAACGTCTTCCGGTTCGCGGTCACCACTCTAGAACTTTTCGGCCCCATCGGCCATCTGTTCTGCGAGCAATGTGCCCTGCCCACTGCCACTTAAGTTTGGCAATTCTTCGGGCTACGTCGGTAACCTTGGTTCTCTTGCGGATATCCTCATTTCTGATTTTATCACACAAGGAAACTCCGAGCATAGCCCTCTCCATTGCCCTTTGGGTGACTTTAAACCTTCTGATGAGGCCCATTGTGAGCGACCACGTTTCGGTCCCGTATGTAATCACTGGCAACACACACTGGTCATAGACTTTCGTCTTGAGACACTGCGGTAAGTTGGACGAGAAGATACCACGCAACTTCCCGAACGCTGCCCAGCCGAGTCGGATTCGACGATTGAACTCTTTCGCGAAGTTAGACCTACCTAACTGGACCATTTGTCCCAGGTAGACATAATCGTCTACAACTTCGATTGTAGAGTCTCCGATCTTGATAGGAGTGGGTGTTACATGGGCATTTAACATGACTTTGGTTTTGTCCATGTTCATTTTAAGACCCACTCTTTCGGAAGCTCTACTTAGGTCATCGAGCATTGTACTGAGGTCCTTCATGGTCTCAGCCATGACCACTATATCGTCGGCAATCCGAAGGTGAGAGATGTGCTCGCCATTGACGTTGATGCCTAGCCCGCTCCAGTCCAGAAACTTGAAGACTTCCTCCAATGCAGCGGTGAACAGTTTCGGAGATATGACGTCTCCCTGTCTCACACCTCGCTGCAGAAGGATAGGTTCCGAGGTCTGGTCCTGAAGTCGGACTGACATGGTGGCGTTTCTGTATAGACACTTCAACACCTCGATGTACCGATAGTCGATTTGGCACCGTTGGAGCGACTGCAGTACAGCCCAAGTCTCGATCGAATCAAATGCTTTCTCGTAGTCCACAAAAGCTAAACAGAGAGGCAGGTTATACTCTTCGGACTTCTGTATAACTTGCCGCAGCGTATGTATGTGGTCTACGGTGCTAAAGCCTTTTCGGAAACCGGCTTGTTCGGGAGGCTGGAAGTTGTGAAACCTGCGCGCGAGACGATTCGTGATGACTCTTGAAAACAACTTGTAGACATGGCTCAGAAGTGCGATGGGCCTATAGTTCTTCAACCGAGCATTGTCGCCCTTTTTGAAGAAGAGTACCACCACACCTCTGCACCATGCCTGTGGCGTTTTTCCCTCGAGTATGACGGAATCAAACAGCTTCCGAAGGGCCTTAAGCACCGGTTTTCCACCCGCCTTCAGGAGTTCGGCCGTAATTCCATCATCACCCGGTGCCTTGTTGTTTTTAACCTGTTTCAGAGCCATCCTAATCTCGCACAGGCTGACGTCCGGGATGTCTTCGGTATAGTGTCGGGTTAGTCTAGCTCTTGGGTCGTTCGCTAGATCTACAACGGGTTTACTGGTTGACGTGTACAACTGCCCATAGAATCTCTCGATCTCCCTCAGAAGCTCCGGTTTGGCGGACACAATCCTGCCATCATCGGTCTTCAGTTTCGTGAGCTGGCACTGCCCAATAGCCCGATCCCTTGCAAATACCTTGGAGCCTTTATTCCTCTCAATTGCGTCTTTAATACGTTCGGTATTAAAGCGGCGGAGGTCGCTCTTCAAGGATTTAGAGATCCGTCTATAGAGCTGCCGGTATTTCCACGCCCAATCGGAAGACTGCAAGATCATCTCACGCCACTCCTTCATGAGCTTGAGAGTACGATCAGAGAGTTTTTTGTTCTTATCTGCACGACGTGTCTTGAAGAACTTAGACCCAGTCGTATGGACAGTTTCCACGAACTCGTCGTTGTATTCGTCCACTGAGCTTCCTAGGCACTCGAAACGATTCTGGAGTTCGAGCTGAAAGCTCTCGGGGTTTTGAATCTGGACCTGTGCTGGACGGAGCGTAGACTTCATCAGTCGAGACCTTTCAAGCTTTATATTGATGTTCAATGTGCCTCTTACCATGCGAGGATCGCTCCCAGTTTTCACCGAATTGAACACAGAGACATCATTGAACATTTGCTTCTTGGTTGACATGATGAAGTCAATCTCATTTTTAGTTGCACCATCAGGGCTCTGCCAGGTCCACTTTCTGTGCTCACGCTTTCTGAAGAAGGAGTTCATCATATAGAGGCCCTCCTTCTCCATAAAACTAGCCAGTTGGTGACCCCGGCGATTCCGACGTCCAAACCCAAATTGCCCCACATGCAGCTCATCACTGTCTCGTTTGCCCAGTTTCGCGTTAAAGTCCCTCATGACAACGGTGAAGCGAGTTTTGAAACCATGCATGGCTTTAGAGATATCCTCATACATGGTCTCCACTTCGTCGTCGGGGTGTGCCGAGGTCGGGGCGTAGACCTGTATGACCTTCAGCAAATATCTTGAGGATATTCTGAGTTTATGGTACACCACCCTAGTCGACACACTCTCTATCTTCACCACGTTGTTCATGAAGGACCTGTGGACGATAAACCCAACACCACCCTGGGACTGCCGGTCACCCTCACGGAAATAGAGCAGGTTGCCGGATTTCAGGGTTATCGTGTCCTCCCCCTCTCTTCGGACTTCAGATAATCCCAAAATACTCCATCGCAGCCTGCTCAATTCCTCTTCGAGTTCCGTTATCTTCTCGTCGGTCCGGAGTGTAAGCGTGTTGTATGTTGCCAGGTCAAGTCGTCGGTGTAGGCAGCCTGATCCCTTCCGGAGATTCTTCGCACCCCTTGCCACGCCGTTACCTCGACCGCTACCATAGTCGAAGCTAGACGAGCTGCCGGGTACTAGGGGCCGTTTTTGTGTTACGACACCCACGGGAAGATATGGTGTCGGACGTAAAGAATAGTACCTATTCTTTACGTCCGACACCATACGGACACATTACTGCTTACATTATTTGCTTATCTATACTTAATATTATAAAGCTGAAGAGTTTGTTTGTTCGTTTGGTTGAAAGTGCTAATCTCAGGACTGGTTCGAATTGAAAAATTCTTTTTGTGTTGGATAGTCCATTTACCGAGGAAGGCTATAGGCCCATGCGAAGCCGGGTCGGGTCGCTAGTGTTATATATGTTAGCCATTGTGTTTTTTTATGACGTTATCACGTAAAACTATCGTCCGTATTTTTTTTAAAGCAAAGTAAAGCGTTATTTTTGTACAAACATACAAACGGTCGACAGCACGTCAGATGTACCAAAACTAGTATAAATGTACACTATCATCATAACTATGCTATTAAAAATCGCGTCCATACTTAACCCATATTTAATCGTGTCAGCGCATCGTATCTGCAATAACGTTCTTTATGTGGACACTAAAAAATTTCCTCCAATCCTCGTATCTATTCATATTTTGATGATACGCGTGTCTTTCAGTTCAGTACATTATCATCTCTCGTACAGTTTAGCAACAAAAAATATAATTGGCATACCAAAATACGTAGATGCACAGTTCCAAATATCACAACAAAAAGTGTTGTGTATGTAAGAAATAAAACAACAAAACTAGTTTTAAACCACGGACTATAAAAAAAAGAAGGACTCCGCGCCACGCATATCGAAAGTGAAGCACCCTAAGTAAGTCGGACCGTTTGTACAAACATGTCTCACGCACACATTTACATCATAGTCACGCACACATAGATCTGTACGGTGATTCACTTTCGATATGTGTGGCGAAGAGTTCTTCTTTTTTTTTCTAGTTCGTGACTATGATGTAAATGTGTGCGTGAGGCATGTTTGTACAAACGGTCCTGCTTACTTAGGGTGCTTCACTTTGGAGATGAGTGGCGCGGAGTCCTTCTTTTTGTTTCTAGTCCGTGTTTTAAACAATACTTCCTGCGTAAAGTAATTTCTTAAACACTTTATGCTAACGACATGAGACAGTACTCTTTGCATGAGACTGAGAGCATAATATTCCCAAGTTGTGTGCATAGAGTATGTAACTGTCTTTGTAGTGTGCTCATATTTTGAGGACGTATTTGAGTCTCTGTTTATGTAGGTGTAGTCTTTGATTTGTCAATGTCAATGCAATTTATCGATCGATTTGATTCAAGACAATGTTTCGTGGTGAATTCCTCTAAAAAAATTAGGAAATTAATAAAAAATTATGTCAACTTTAAAAATAGTGTACACGAGAAGCAAATTATCCAATACATAAGTTACATTATTTTTTAGGCCACATAGTAATTATACAGAGTGGATTTTGACACTGGAAATGTCTTTTCGTTCGCTCTCAGGTAGGCTCCGATTTCACGTAAAAGTGCGATCCCCTTATATCTCGGAGAGTTATGAACATAATTATGATATTCAAAAAAGGTTCAAAAAACGCGTATTGACGAAGTAGTAGTAGCCAATGATATTCTAATACATTGCCCGTAGCCTAACCTTTTTGAAAAAAGTCAAAAAGCCAGAACGACATTTTTCAAATGACTTAAAATACTTCATGTTTCGCAGAGTTTGTTATCGGTGTTTGTTGTGAATTATCGGGAACCTTTTCCTTATCCCGACTTTCTCGTAGCTCAGCGACAATATTTTTTCAAATTCCGTAGATTCATTTTCAATATGCTCGATAGTTGTGTGAGGCACGAAATCTGTGCATTTTTTTAAACACACGGAGGAAAAATACTATAAATAGGAGATACATAGCGTTCTCAAAAGAAACATTCCTTTATTTTTTTAAACAAACGATTTTTGAAAATACGCTTGCTGCACCTGGGAATCGAATCAGTTCAAATAAAAAAAAAATCACTTCAATTTGTACAGTGTGTTACTTCTTGGTTACTTCTAAAAGCTGGAGGCTATTAAGGCAGGCCAAAAAACTTATAAACTAAGCGACTACAAGTCAAAGTCAAAGTCAACAAGCTAAGGGCACCCCCTGTTGGGTACGAACCTCGGCTTAGGGCTTAGGGTTTCACTCACTGAGGGTGGACAGCAATGGACCAAGCCATGAATATGTAGATTCGTGGGACTGGCTTATGTGCACGTGTTAGGGGGTATTTATATTCTGTGGACTTTCACTTTTATTACGGTTTTTAAAAGTCTACACCATGGTCTACACTGACAGAAAAGTGACAGTGACAACCGTGACAAATCTCAAACTGTCATTTCGTTGATGTATTGTCTGTCTGTCTCTGTCTGTCGTCGGTCGGTATTATTTAGGATTGAATTGAGGTTATGTTGTGGGTGCCCATGTGATTTATTTATATTGGTGTCAGTTTGTACAAATATAAGATAAAATGCAGCACGACGACGTAAGTAATCTATATCTGAACACATTGGTTTCACTGCTGCAAATATATTTATTTATTTGGTAACTTAACTATTGTTTATAGGTTGTGTGGGCCATTATCAACAAAACGCATTGTTCTCACAAAGTAACGTAAGTATTGACTATCAAAACGTATAAAATAACATTCTGTCTCCATTTAGATAATGTAAATCATGTTTGAGATTAATCTTGCAGGACAAAAACTCAACAGTTTTGCCGCAATGAGTACAACCTAACAGGTCTCTGCAGTCGGGCATCTTGCCCACTCGCAAACAGTAAATATGCAACTATCAGGGAGGAGAATGGTATTATTTATTTGTTCATGAAGACTGCTGAAAGGTATGCTTTATTTGTGTATTATGTAAATGGCCACCAGAAGTACCAAAGTCACTAAATTAAAGTTTTATGAAGACTAATTATAGTAGACCTGAGATTTGATCTATTTAACTTGTGAGGCAAATAATAAACTACAACTAACACTTTATTTTATCTATCTAATGTTACAAGGTTATCAATACAAATTCCATTAGAGATACATTTTGTGGATTCGATTCTCGACAATAGTAACACCTTGTTTACAGAAAATAATACTTTGTAAACTGCAACAAAAACTAAACTATTCTTAGATCATTGTTCCATTTTCAGAGTAATGTTTCCAGCAAAGCAATGGGAGAAAGTAAAGCTGTCTAGAAACTTTGAGAAGGCTATATATCAAATCAATGAGAATCTATTATATTGGCCTGCTTTCATCAAAGCAAAATGTAAACAGAGGTTTGTGAAAATAACACAATATCTTATACGGATGAGAAAACTCAAACTTAGAAGAGTGTAAGTATTATTTTAAACCTATTAAGCTTACTTGCCCCAAAAACTTAACTCACAGTTAGTTGCTACATATATTAGTTAACACAAGGTTACATAAAAAAAAATAAGGCCCATGTTATCAAAAAAAATTGGGAGTTATTATGATAATCCTGTGTAATGTAAGCGGACCATATATTGTTATGATGAAATGTGAATGGCCTTTATGGTTAGTTGCAAACTTATAACAAAACAACACAAGAAATAAGCATACAAACATGATAACACAGAATAATTTCTAATATATTATATGCTGATGACATAGTTGGCCAGTGGTTGAGCGATTTACTGCTGTGCAGCATGTTGTGGGATTGTTTCCCGCCTGGAACAAATATTTGTATGGCCTACAGATAGTGGTTCCAAGTCTGGCTGTTTGTGTATGTGAGTTTATTTGTTTGGAAATGCACCCACGACAGAGTCATTCCTAGTGTGGACCAACGTTTTTTAAAGAAGAAAAAAAGATTGTAATGGTCGGTCCAAGCTGTTGGTCACTGCCTGGCAAAAGGTTTCCCTTCATTTATTCCATTTCTATTTGTGGTCTGAATTTTATAGCAAGCCATCTACAACAACACTTTTGTTTTGTTTTTTGGCATCCTAGTTATAAAAAATAATCAAAGCATTGTACCCATTACAGAAAAGAATTGGTTCCAATACAGCGTAAGATAGAGAGACGTGAAAGGAGAAGGGAAGAGAAGGCTTTAGTTGCAGCAAGAATAGACAATGCTATAGAAAAACAACTGCTTGAGAGACTGAAGAAGGGCACTGTAAGTATAACTACAAATCTTACCTCCTAGTTTCTCAAAAGTCAAAGCATTTATTTCAATGAAAGCATTTACAGGCATTTTTGAACTGTCAAAGAGTCAGTTAGTCAGAAAGTTGAAGCTAGGTGCTTGTTCCAAAACATAAGGTAGGTCTTTATGGAGAAAAACAAGCAAGAAACTCCATGGACACTCTTGAAGAGAACCGAATGCAGGTCATGCAGGCCACCATCAGCGAGACATTTCAGTGACCATGACAATGTTCTCAACTGTAATTTATGTCAAACGTATAATTTACTTAATAAATAAGTGGCTCCGTGGTACTTTCATCTAAAATGAAATATTCATGTGAGGTGTTCAGCAGTGGACGGCAATAGGCTGATATGATGAATGTGAAGTGTGCTGATGTGGTTGTTTGGTTGAATTATCAACAACCAATTACAGTACTTGAAAACATAAAGTGGGTCCTTCGAGAAACCAGAGCTTAATTTGTACCTTTATCAAGCATGCTGTGGAATGTTCGGCCTTGAGGGATGAAGAAAAGTCAGCACCTGCTTTCTAGATCAACTGCATAATAATACGACGACACGGTTGGCGATTGACTGCTGCGCAGCGTGTTGCGACTTTGATTCCCGCCCAGTTAAACATTTGTGGGATAAGCACTTGTGTTTGCCTTGTGTCTGGTTGTTGTTTATCTATATACGTATCTATTTAAGTATTTGTGTATGTATATCAGCTGTGTGACACCCATAGTACAGGTTCAAGTTTTTATTTTTTTAGGGGACATGTAAAAAAATAAAAATTGGAATATTAGGTCCTTTAACTTTCAACATGTTCACCTTTTGGAAGGGGCAACTTAGGTTCGACTTTTAATTCTATTCAGTAACTTGACAGTTGAAGGGATACCAGAAATTGACAAAAAAAAGGTAGTGAGGTGGTGTAAGAATAAACGAAATTGAATGTACTTAAACATTGTACTTATACGCAAACATTTTGTTTGAATTTTAATATTTCTTAAAAACACACTATTAAAAACATATACACACACATCACACCCAACTATATCTGTACACTATTTAAATGACAAAAGTAAAATAATATAATTTTTATTTTGTTTCTATTAGAAGAAAAAGAAAGGAAATTACTTTTATTAACAATTATTAATTATTCTTATATTCCACATCTTACATGCGAACATTTAAAGTTTTATTTAAATTAAACCATTTTTATCATTCGTTCTATGCGCAAAATCATTTACTATCCCAACACTAATAGTTTTAGTATGGTATCATTATTATTTTTTGAATTGTCAAGTTACTGAATAGAACTAAAAGTCGAACCTTATAGTGCTAACAGACGATCGAACCGTCCGCCGAACAGAGAGAGACAGCGCTATATGTCAGAAAGAGAATTCTGTACTCCCAAGTGCTTCTAGCGTATGATGCTGTATCCCTCTGTTCGGCGGACGGTTCGATCGTCTGTTAGCACTTTTAGAATCAACTTTTTTTATATGACATTCAAAAGTGCCTTTTAATGGTCTAATTAAAATAAATGATTTGACTTGACTTGGCTTGACATGAGAAAACCTGTTTAAATGCATTAGTGAACATCTAATTTCTCAGCTCCTAATAACAAAAAATATAAAAAGATACATAATTTTTTTTTTATTCTCTCTGTTCTAATATTAGTTTTACTTTGACATCCCAGCCCGTTTACCTCTTTTGACAAGGCCACTTCCTACTGTGTCCACTATTAGGATACACATCAGATTTAAGAGTTTTTATCTAGTTCAGCTTTTAATTCTCACACCAATAAAACAATAAAATTAGGAACTTTACGTTTTCAGCTTTATTAGCACTCTTCTCTAGTTATTCACTACCTTACATTTACGTTTTGAGTCTGATAAGCTGTTCTGTAATAAATACTGAAAAAGTAATACTTACCTTATTATACCATTGCATAGCAAAGGTCTCTTCTCATACTAAGAAGGCACAATGACATGATGATATCGATCACGACGCTTAGGCTTGGGTTAGGCCAAACCCGATAGACGTTTTACGATTTTAAAAAAATCTGCAAGTTATTTTTTTTTATTGATTAATTCATGTTAAGCTGATTAATGCAAGCCCGGGCTTTTGGCTTGTATGAAGGTCCCGCCACTGCTTACCAATGGGCCATCACCAGCCATACTTCCATACTTTCCATAATTAATATTATAAATGCGAAAGTAACTCTGTCTGTTACCCTTTGCCACAAAATATAAAGGTTACAGACGGACTGCTCCTGCCATCTTCAAAAAAAATTACCTAAACTTGCCAAACTCACTAGGGCTGCTACTGTATTGACTCTGTAGGTTTTATTTGTGACAGTATAAAATTTTATTGACACTAGTTTGAACTCTTTGCAATTTTTAATAACAACATTTTCCTGTTCGTCATGAAATGTCAATGTCTCTCATTTATTCATTTAGAAAACACATGACAGTCGAGACTGAAGTGAGCTTGAAACTGCTTGAGAATTTCTATAAACGTAATGTCAATGTGTGCGTGCGAAAACTGGCGGTTTCTTCTGAGTGGTGTCTGCTCGGGAGCGCCGCAGCCTTACGTACTTTGTGCCTTTGAAGATGAAACGGCTTAACCGATTTTGCCGATTTATCGATAAAAATAGCTTGAACCCAGGGGAAGGACATAGGCTAATTTTTATTCGCGAATTCGTCTGCATCCGCGTTAACCCACGTTCACGCAGACGAAGTCGCGGGCAAAAGCTAGTAAATAATTAAAATTATAATGTGTTCATTTTCTTTACAGTACAATGACATCTACAACTTCCCTCAAATGGCATTCGACTCAGCGCTCAAAGCGGAAGAAATATCCAGTGAGAGTGAAAAAGAAGATGAAGAAGAAGTGGAAGTTGAGAGGGAGATGGAACCAGAGCTAGAGAGGGAACTGGAAAGGACTGTGGAACAGACTGATGAGTTTGTTGTAGGTGATAGCGATATGGACAGTGATGAAGTAAGTTTCGCTTTGGTTTCTTTGGTTTGGTTTCTTAAAGATCCTCATTGATCATTGATGATTGATAAGTGATTCTATTCATCACTGACAGGGTATGATCCACTGATGATTGTTAACAGTTTGTTGGTTTTAACTACTGGTCCGAATCTATAAATTATTTCGTTAATAAGAAGCTATGTTAGCCCTGAGTACGTAAGCCATATTTTATTATAAAAATTGGTTGTCTATAAAGTCGGTTTACGGACTATAGTTTTAACATAATGGCTAACATAATATAACATAAGCAAATAATGACTTCCGTCGAGGTGCACGGAGCTTATTGCTTGGGCCGGTCGTGATTTTTGATTATGTAGAAATATCTATCATGTGCTTATTGGACAAAATGTCCTGGACAAACATTACGTATTTTCATACAATTTATAAATGTTTCAGGAATCCGACTCAGGAAAGGTAGAAAGTGCGAATGTTGGTAGCGACTTCGAGTCGGAGACATCGGACATTGAGGTAAGTAATTAAAAAAAAAACATTTGGAGTTAGTTCTCCCAAAACGATCCAATCCACGTCAAAATTTGTCCCATTTTGATATAATTGAAATTATTTGGGATATTTAATGCTGATTTTTTTTTTGTTAGCCTGTTCTGTCCCACTCCTGGGCAAAGGCCTCCTTCCATGCCTTCCATCTTTCCCGATTCTTTGCTTCCTCCCACCAGTTAATTAATTTTGAATCTATTCTTAGTATACGTTTTAGATGTACTGTTATTGCTGAATCTTATATGTGCAGCCTATCCTGCGATCGCGCATCCCCATAGAGATGTTCTATGTTCTATGTCTCATAGAGAGGTGTGCATGGGGCAAGACGTGCCACAGTCACAGGCCGATGTCCTATTATGCACAATCGTTGGTGTTTTGCTAACTTATATCGTTCGCTTACAGGACATGGATGCAAGGATACCGCTGAAGAAGAAGGCTCACGTCGAAATTGAATACGAGACTGAACCAGTCGCCAGTGTATCTAGAAAGAAAATAAAACATTGATTAGTTTACTTACTTATCGTTTTAATTTAATTTGTCAATGCTCACTCTACGGGCAGCGCAAATGTAAAATTATGCTTTCGATCGAATTTCGGTCTCGGTAGACTTGGCCAATCTCAAGAGAGACTATCGTTTCGACTAGTAATGTTTCTATCTTGCGCCGCATGCCCTGTCACCTGGGCCTGTAGACAAAATGCGTTTTCTGTTAGCGTTAACGCCAACACGCCATATTTACATCACGTGACATCGCGTAAGCAAACATCAACTCTATACAATTTCATTTTCCGTTGGCGTTAACGCTAACAGAAAAGGGATTTTGTCTACAGGCCCTGCTCATGTGCGGACCTAATAACTGCGTCAGCGGATGGCGTTGCCGTGGCTGAATTCTGCGCCAAACAAGGAATCTGACAAGAACAAACACAACACACCTATACACACTCACACATTTACACATGATACATATTCGTGTTTCCCATCGAACGCTAAGAAGAAGAATGGAGAGTACCTAGCCAAGTATGCTGTAGTTATTATAGTGGACGAATGTGTGTGCAAATATGGGTGCATTCCCCTCGTCTCTCACTTTCATAGTCCGACTAGACGGCAATCCGACACGACCGGGTGAGATCAGGCGCAGAACCAACATGTGCTTATTGAGATAGTCACACCCACTTCTAAACTCTGGGTTGTTGCTGGCCCGAACCTGGGAATTGGACCATGACCATGTGTTTATGAATAAATTCATCATCTGCCTAGCCTTTTCCCAACTATGGGGTCGTATTCGTATTCAAGTCTAACCGGATGCAGTTGCATACCAATGTTTTACATGGAGCGACTGCCTGTCTGACCTCCACAACCCAGTTAGGTACTGGGTAACACGATACTAAGAGGTAACACTGGTTGTCAGACTTTATGACGTCTGACTATCCATAAAGACTGGCAAAGATCTACGAACGATAGCTAGGATCAACGGCTTTACGTGCTTTCCTAGGCATGGAGGGATCTGGCCCGTGATCTGGGTATAAAATGGATAGTTACCGGATATGGACCGAACGCGGCAAGCGTATCTTTAGGGCGCGTATTCGTTTTAGCGCAACTCAAAATCTAAATGATTGCTAGAATGGCGTAGCAGCATTGACACACACTAGTACAACACAATGGTTGGTTTGTGTGCATCAGAAAAAGAAATACGCACGAAATAAGCACGAATCATTGAAATTGATCGGCACACGACAGCGCGCGATGTTTTACAGGGCTTCTTAAAATAATTGTCTAAAATAAATGAGTTCGTATAACGGACTAACAAATATTTTGTATTTTGTATATTAAGCATAACCTTTATTTTCATAAAATAAATATATCAGTTACCTATGTTTTTATTCAAATACTGGTGAAAAAAAATTGACAAAGTGAACCGATTTTGTACTTTTTCAACATGGTTTTTTAATACATAATAGTAATATTTTCGTAATTTTGGCTCTGTGTCTGACTTTAAGACTGTAGCCTGTTGAAAAAGCGCAAAAAACATAATATTTTGGCGTACTGTAATGGTTGTACAATTCGTCCTGAAAGTTAACTCTGACGTCTATTTTCGTAAAACGCTATGAAAGGATTGTCTTCGCATTAAAAAACCATAATTAAAAATTATACTTTTACTCGGTAGCTGTCTAAATCAAGACTTAATCTTTCTTAAAACTGTAATTGTCTTTAAATAATCTGCTCACATCATTAGGTACGATATTGCTCTGGGCAAAACGAAAAACATGAAGTTTTCGTCACGAATCGAATACACCGAATACACGCTCTTAAGCATGACCGATCGATTCTCTTTTCTTTTTTTTTACTACTCTGCCTTGTGAACATGGGAATCCCCGCCAGTACGATTTTGTTCGTCTCCCATGGAGAGATATTTAGGTAAAGACCGCATTTGCCGAGATAAAATGCCGCAAGAATAGTACCTAGGTGTTTGAGTTGCTTTTACCACAAACACAAACGATGGTTTTTAGAGAATGGGTTAGTTTCCTTTTTTTAGGTAGTCTTAGTCTTAAGCCGGATCCAGACGGGTGTAACGTGTAATGTAACACGAATTCTACGTCACGTGTGGAGCGTTACATGGAATGCTCGTAGTGCCGTCCACACGTACAATTCGTGTTATATTACACGGTGGATTACATTACACGTTACACCCGTCTGGACCCGGCTTTAGGTAGTACTCTACTCTTTAATAAGTTTTATTTTCTGTGGTTTAATCAAGAAACTTGTAGGTAAAAGTGGAGGCAACACTCTGAACTACTAAGTGAAACCAACAGTGGGCAGATGCTCTCTTTCTGAATGTATACATAAGATAAAGAAAACAAATATCACTGTCTCGTTCTTATGTATGCATTCAGAAAGACAGTGTCTGCCTACAGTTGGTTTCACTTAGGTATTTAGAGTGTTGCCTCCACTTTCACCTATAAGCTTCTTGGGTTTAATAGGCATTAGTGATAGGTCTTGTTATTGTTTAACAATAACATTATTAGGTGGATATTCAATTTTTAGCAGGTACCTATAAAAATGTGTGAACAAAGCAGGACGTGCGGGGGGACAGTTGCTTCTCCCCCTCCAATATGCCCTGGGTCATGGGTAATGTAAAAAAACAAGTACCGTCAACTGCTGTAACATTGCCTACGTGCTCAACATTGCCTACATTCTAAAAAGTTGAATTATTGCCGCTGGTAAATGTTTTTTTGCCATATACCTTGATAGCCGACTTGCTTTTAGTAATACCATACACAGCAAAAACATTTATCAGCGGCAATAATTCAACTTTTTAGAATGTAGGCAATGTTGAGCACGTAAGCAATGTTACAGCAGTTGACCGGTACCTACCTATTTTGATGTTAATGTTTTGCTTTGGAAGTCATAATATGTACAGACGCCAGTACATCAAGCCATACCAAACTGTTTCCCAATTGAATATGAACCTTACTGTCTTATGTTTTTGAAATAAAGTTAAAAAATTATCAAAGAAATTTGACAGATTGATGTGCATTGCTGGTCTCTGTTCATCCGGTTTAACTGGAAACCGACTCCAACATAGTTGAGAAAAAGCTAAGCAGATGAAGATGACTATTCAATGCACAGTATCTACACTCGGCGTCACAAAAATCGCACCTTTTCGAAAATAAGTTTAAAACATGTCCCGCCAGTAACGAATACATTAAACCCAATTAATATTGGTATCAATTAAAAGTATGTTTAACGACCTTTAAATTAACAACAGTTAGAATTCCTAAACACAACAGATCTCATTAGCACGTAACGTTAAAAAAAATGTTGTCAAAATACGCATTACAACGGCCACTAATTGCACCTCCCTACAAGGGTATAAAACGGGCGACCCGGGTTAAATGTGGGTCATTCGCTATTCAACCTTTGAAGTGAACACACGTGAACAGCTACAGCAAGAAAAATACCCCAGAAGATGGATACCACTGCAGATGAAGCCGCTCAAGTCATTGCACTACTGCAATCAGGGATGCGGCAATGTGATGTTGCTCGGCAACTGAACTTGAGTCGTTTTGCCGTTCGACGAGTGTTCCAACGTTTCCAAGAGACTGGTGGCTATATCCGAAGACGTGGATCTGGAAGACAACGGTGCACATCCGAAAGAGACGATCGCTTCATTGTTTCGACGTCTTTACGTAATCGGTTCTCCAATGCTGTTGAGCTGCAACAACAACTGCGATCAGCTCGCAGAACTTCTGTAAGCGTCTCCACGATTAGAAGAAGAATGCGGGAGAAGAAAATTGCAGCTCATAGGGCTGCTACAGGGCCCAAATTGACTGCACAGCATAGGAGAGACCGGTTGCAATTTGCCCGTGACCATGTGGATTGGACAATAGACCAATGGAGGGCTGTGCTCTTCTCGGATGAGACGAGGGTGTGTCTTTTCTGCAACGACAGGCGTCGAAGAGTGTATAGGAGGCAAGGGGAACGATTCGCACAAGCCTGCATTCAAGAGACAGTGGAATACGGGGGTGGCTCGTGCATGTTCTGGGGCGGCATGTCAATCGACGGTAAAACGAACCTTGTGTGTGTTTCTCGGACTGGAAGTGCTCGCGGGCAAGGGTCGCTGACTGCTGCTCGGTACATAACAGAGATCTTAGAGGAGCAGGTTGTCCCTTATGCGGGTTTTGTTGGCAGTGGGTTCACGTTAATGCACGATAACGCCCGTTGTCACACCGCTTTAATTGTAAGAGACTACCTGCAAGAAGTTGGCATCCCTGTTATGCGCTGGCCGGCGCGAAGTCCAGACCTGAACCCTATTGAGCACCTTTGGGATGAACTGAAACGGCGAGTACGGGCACGAAATCCTGCCCCTACCACTCTCCAAGACCTTCAAGATGCCGTCGTTGCAGAATGGGACAACATTCCACTAGAGACTGTTGTCACATTAATAAGGTCCATGAGAGAACGCATGGAAGCAGTCATCAGGGCTAGGGGGGGTAACACTAGGTTTTAAGTTAGTTTTAAGGACTTTGTTGTAATTTTTGCTGATAAAATAAAATTTAACTTTTTAATCATTTGCATTAGCTTGCTTTTTTTTATTCCCTGGTAAACAAAAAACCAAATCCATTGATTTATTCTGAAATTTAAATAAATTGCCTTTCCAATTATACCTTATAGTCATATGTATACCATTGATTAATAGGGTTAAAATGACTTTGAAGGGAATTCTTAAAGAGGTGCGATTTTTGTGACGCCGAGTGTATATCACTTGTATTTCTTGGGTTTTTATATAAAAAATAATTTCTTTTTTTCAGACCTTGATCCATAATTATGATGTTGGTAATACAGCATTTAAAAACTACGTTAATAACAAAAGTAATATTTTAATTCATATATAAACTTCACGGTGTAGATAATGAATGATAGAGAAATAACTTACAATTACGTTTTTTAGTGCCTACTTCTTATCATACAAATTAATTACGAAACGGTTACACAAAAAAAAACCGGACAAGTGCGAGTATCTTTTTTTACGTTAGGTAAGTTTGATTTTTTCACAGTTGCAAGGAACCGTGGACCTTAGTAAGTATACGGTTTTAATTTCAAGTTTTCAACTCGATACCTCTACGCGTTCCCGAGATAAAGGGTCTTGACAGACCAAAGACTATATTCTCTTTGTGACAGACAGACAGACAGACAGACAACAAAGTGATCCTATAAGGGTTCCGTTTTTTCCTTTTGAGGTACGGAACCCTAAAAACGGTCATCCCTTAATTTTCCACCCTTAGGGATGGAATATTTTCATGAAACTTATATGGGACCAACTTTGAGGCATATATCTACTATCAATATAGAAATGATCAATTAAAAAAAGAATCATTGAAATCGGACCTGAAAAAAGTTGAGGTGTTGAACCTTTTCTATTTTTGAAGTCGGTTGTAAAGAAAAAGTGTCTCAGAGCCTCAAATGTCCTAATAAGTAACAAATCCTGCCTTCAATCCAGCAGTTCTTGTGCGGAACAGAATTATCTTTGCGTCCATCGAACTTCAATTCGAAGACGGAACCAAATTACTTCTATAATCCTTATTTATATTAATGCAGCATATAATTAAGTAGGTAAGCACCTAACTCTAATAAAACACCATAAATGGACTCGTGTCATGTATCCATGACAATCTCACCTCAACACTGGACACCCCATGTCCTCCTGTATAATTATTTACGACGCAAAATAAGTGTCAAGAATTGGTTAAATATTATTTTTTTTTTTTTTTTTAAAGCAAAGTTTATAAAAATGTTTACTTAGGAAGTTAAGATTACTATGCCCACAAAACCGTTGGCGTTGTACCGTTGTTATAATAATGAAATTGTTTATTTTGGCTCAATTCTATAGGTAGGTACCTATTTAGTAAAATGATAAAAGGTCAGTGTTTTATTTCTCTTCTCAAAATATTTACACAGCGACCAGAGATAATAGTTATTCCCTGAAATAAGCATACCTAGATACCTAAACACAAATAGGTATGTGCAGTTACATAAACAGTTATCTATGTATTAGTTCTGTACCTATAGGTATATACATAGTGCCTAATTAGTTACAGTGACCAGAATAACTTTAACTTTGGTTAATTATATTCTGATAAAAACCGACGCATTTTCCTTTACTCTATCGGTTGTGTAATTGTGTTATGTTGGTAAGTATTGTAAACAACTCCATAATTTTAATTATAATAAGCTTATCTAATATTGCTAGCAGGAAAAAATAGTTTAACTTTACCTAATTTTTCTTAATTATATTCTTATGACTAGCCTCTTTTCCCTTCCTTCTCCTTTGTCCTTCTTCTTTGTCCTTAAGACACAGAATACTTAATAGTACTACGTACAGAAGGGACACTCCCTTCCCCGCGCTATATCAGATACCGCACCTCACCCCGCACTTGGAGGTGCTAATCGCCGACTCTTTAGCCAGGGCGCTCTAAATCGTAAGAACTGCAGCGAGGTACTGCTGACACAAACGCACAATTTTGCGATTTATTTTGTTTTAAGTTTTATTTATTATTATCTTGATGATTCATTTATTTTCAAGTTTTCGTCGTTTTATAATAATACAATTAAAACTTCCGTAATAATAACATGCCAACATTACCAGCTATTAATATTGCTCTCTCTCTTTATTGTCTTAGTTATGTACTTATGTCTCTGTCTTTCACGTTCTATTCATTCATTCATTCTTGGAATTGAAAAGTAGTACCCTACGCACTAACTTTGTCGCGTCGCCCCATTGCGTTGCCGCGTAATGGTGCGGGGCGATCGTGAATTCCATATTTTGTAATTAGGTACCTTAATTTACCATTATTGATGAATAAATAAACCTCTTTACATAATAAATATTATAATATTACTTTTATGTCATTACAAATCCGAGTATTCAAAATCAAATATCATTTATTTTATTTTTTTAAGAAATAAATAATTGAACGCTCGGACAAGATCACTTCATAATAATGCTCGAAACATTCGGGTAGTGCCGTCGTCGTTCGGTTCGCCCGACGCAATGTGCTGCACTTTTCGCGCCATTTTGTACGCTAGCACGACATCCAACTGATTCAACCCTACTAAAATTCACGCACACATTTGCACGTGTACAGACGTCATTTGGTTTTGTAGTAGTAATAGGTAATTATTTTGGAAGTTTTGTATGAAGTGTCCGAGGTGTGCTAAGACCAGAAGCCGGGTCGGGTGACCCGACTTCGCTTGGGCCTATATCCTTCCTCGATAAATGGACTATCCAACACAAAAATAATTTTTCAATTCGGACCAGTAGATTCTGTGATTAGCGCATTCAACCAAACAAACAAACAAACTCTTCAGCTTTATAATATTAGTATAGAAGTATAGATAAAACCGATGCATTTTTCGTAAACAACACCATTATTTCAATTATAATAAGCTTATCTAATCAAATGTTGTTAGCAGGAAAAAGTCTGCTACTATGCAAGTATAGTAGCAGACTTGCATACATAAATATATTGTAACACCAACTTTGTCTAATTTCGTGTGACAATCTGTCTCGTACTACACTTGCTTAAATAATAACACAATAATAATATGTTTATTTATTTAAAAAACCATCGCATGGTGCGGACCACTTATTAACGCATAAATCTTTTATTATTGGGAAACCAACTAGGGACAAGTGCCAGCCGTCTCAAATACAATATTTCATCAAACAAAAAAGCAACGCGTAAAATATTGAATGTAGTGCAACTCACAATCATGGTAGTCCCACATCTGGTTACTATAAAAGAGGCCCAACCAGCACTTATAAGGACCCTTATAACTAGATCAATAGAGACTTTGTAAAAAAAAATGCGCGCGCGTGTGTGCTTTGGTACTTAAGAGCACGTATTCGATTCGTGACGAAAACTTCATGTTTTCGCGTTTTGCCCTGAGCAATAGAATAGGTATCGTAATGATGTGAGCAGATTATTTAAAGACAATTATCAGTTTTGGAAAGATTAAGTCTTGATTTAGGGAACTACAGAGTAAAAGTTTAATTTTTAATTACGTTTTTTTTAAAGCGAAGACCATCCTTTCAAAGCGTTTTACGAAAATAGACGTCATCGTTAACTTTCAGGACCAATACAACCATTACAGTATGCCAAAGTATTATGTTTTATGCGTTTTTCCAACAGGATATACAGTCTTAAAGTGTACTACAGAGCCAAACTTACAAAAATTGTAACTATTACGTAACTATTATGTATTAAAAAACAATGTTGAAAAAGTACAAAATCGGTTCACTTTGGCAATTTTTTTTAACCAGTATTTGGATAAAAACATAACTGATATATTTATTTTATGAAAATAAAGGTTGTGTTTAATATACAGAATATTTTTCAGTCCGTTATACGAACTCATTTATTTTAGACAATAGGGTATTACACCCATTTTTGAAAAGTGTCTCAATGAAATTCTGTAGTGCTAATATGCCACCAAAAAAAACACAAAATTTTTATTCAATCGATAAGTGCCATAAAAATGCATCTAAATTTTCAAATTTCGCGCGATTTTGACGAAAACGCCTCTTACTGGACGCCATATTGCTCAGCGTAAATGACGTCAGTTCGTTTTGTATCAAATGAGCTCATATTAAATATGATAATTGTATATCATTTAAAAATAATTAAAAGCATATTTTGTAATAGGTGTAATAATAAAAAATTACGTTGGTTACGAAAATAATAAAAGTACAATGCCTATATTACGCCAATCGGTTGACTGACAGTTGACAATTTTTTGTTTACACAGCCGTATGGCGTAATAACATGGCCGCTACTATTTCACGGTGTTTTATAACAGATTAAAAATACTGAAAACTTTGAATTGTATTTAAAAATTTGTTTTGTTATTTTATGAAATAAAACTTACATTTTCCGACTGCTTAATGCCTAAACTGTCTCAATAACATATTTATAGATTTTTTCTCGTATAGAGTAAAATACCCTATTATTTTAAAAAGCACTGTAAAACATCGCGCGCTGTCGTTTGCCGATCAATTTCAATGATTCTTGCTTATTTCGTGCGTATTTTTTTTTCTGATGCACACCAACAGACCATTGTATTGTACTAGTTAGTGTGTCAATGCTGCTACGCCGTTCTAGCAATCGTTTAGATTTTGAGTTGCGCTAAATCGAATACGCGCCCTTAACAAGGTTCACGGGAGATAATTTTATACAAATGGCGGGAAAGTGGCCAGTCTGGGATGGGCTCTAATTATACAGTTGAGTTTTTTCGCTTTTTAGTGCTTACTTCTCATTATACACCGGTGACACCAAAAAAATTCAGGCATCCCTTAATTTTCTACCCTTAGGGGTGGAACAATTTCATGAAATTAATATGAGGCCAACTTTGAGGTCCTTAAACACTATCAATTAAAAAAAGAATCACCAAATCGGACGTCACTGAAAAAAGTTATATGTGGTCAAACATATTAAAAAATATACGTGTCGAATTGAGAAGTTCATTAATTTTTTTGAAGTCGATTGAAAATGACCCAACGCAGGATCTCCCAATAATGAAATTAATTACGACAAACTTTTTTGTATTTCTTTCTTATTTAAAAAATCCCTTCGTCCCACTTTAAGAATTTTCAACATGTAAACTCACATTACTTACATAAAAACAAACATACAAACAAATATTAATTATTTCGGGAATCGAATCCACAATAAGCAACGCAACAACAGCCAATCGCTCAACCACTGCGCCACTGTGTTGTCCAACATGCCAAATGTGTTACAATACTACCCGCAACAGTTATACAAACGTTTCTATTTCTAAGCTTAGAAGAGAGCTTATTTCAGTTATCTATCCAAATAAATAAAATTGATATGTCTGTTTGTATTGTCAGAATAACAGCAATTTACTAAATGCGCATGGAAGTATATACGGTAGCAGTACAAAAAACAAGTTTTATTAAATAAAAATTGTCTGTCTGTATGTTTGTACCGACTAATCTCTGAAACGGCTGGACCGATTTTGACGGAACTTTCAGTGGCAGATAGCTGATGTTATAAGTAAAGGAGTAACATAAACAATTTTTATACTAGAAACATATTTGGATTTCGGAGAAAAAAATTAAAACCCCGCTGGTCATCGACAGTCACGCAGACGAAGTCGCGGGCAACATTCAAGCTAGTAATAAATAAGCGTTAAATATCAAAAATCATTAGATACAATTACTGCATTTTGACGCGAGAATTAGGTCATGCGTTGGTTTGTTCTAGCAAAACTAAAACCATTTAGGCACAGGCATTTGGGAAAAAATAGTCTAGGGTATATTCGGTAGTCATTCTGGGTAGGTACTTAGGTACCTTTGATTATTTATATGTCTAAATAGAGCGTTAACTTTTTTAGTTGTTTTCAATCGTCCTTTGTAATTCCTACACAATATTATAGCACAATTTGTCATTTTTATAGGCCACTGAATGCGTGTTTACCATACAATCACAGTTTCGCCACTGAGTGGGCGGGGCGAGCGAACAGGCCAATAGTTGGCCTATTCTTTAAACGCTCAGACTCACTATCTAGACATGTAAATAATCAAAGGTATATACATACATTAAATGTTTTTTAAACTTGTTTATTTTTATTTAGGTAGGTAGGTACTTAATTAAAACCTTACTAGCACCCACTCATATCTATTGTTATCTTACTTTTCATATCTCCATTACATTTTCCCATTTATTTCCCTTCTTCACAATTTTGGGCATCGAAGATTTTAACTTAATGATTGTCATACAACTGAAAATTGAATCTGAATCCAACGTCCTATTTCGGAACTTAATTAAGATCTGATGAATGACGCTTAATTTTCACATTTAATTATTTTAGCATTGTGTGCTAATTAATGTCTTCACAAAAGAGTCTGAAGAGAATTCGGCAAAATGAAGTGTCTGTGATCAGAATATAAGGGCCTGCGTCGACTGACGGCACTATATGGCAAGAGATTTTTATGTGACGAAACACAATATAGGTTAACGTCATGACATTGAAGTTGAAATTTCAAACACGTTTTGACACGACATCGTATAGCATTTGCTTTGGTAAACTACAACGATTATCATTGAAATTTCAACTAAAACGTCATGACTTTATAGTGTACTAGCTTTTGCCCGCGACTTCGTCCGCGTGGATGTCGGTTATATCGGAAACAGATAAAGTCGCTTCGTCGCACTAAAAAGCCTATGTCCTTCCCTAAGATTCAAGCTATCTTCATGCAAAATTTCACTAAAATCGGTTCAGCCGTTTCATCGTGAAAGCGTAACAGACAGAGTTACTTTCGCATTTATAATATTAGTAAGTACACATAAAAACATAAAAATACACAAAAATAAAAACACACAAAAACACACAAAAATACACACACACATAAAAATTTCTTGCCGTGCCGTGTCGCCAGTGGCCGCCGGCCTTTACGGGATTGTAATGTAAACTTAGTAGGTACTGTTACTACCCAGCCATAAAAAAGGCCCAAGTTCGGTTTTGGAACTGGTCATCTATAATGACCGACGATTTCTTGACCCTCTCTTTTGAGCTTGATATAATTATGTCCTGCTGAAATTAATTCGGTTTAGCGTAAGGTATATTTCCATCTCAAGTTCTTTATTAGTGATCGACGCACTTTTCCCTGAATCCCGGCACGCGTTTTTGTCGATTTTTGCTCAACTTTATACGAGTCCATTAAAAAACCTATACCATATTTCATATGTTTCCCTTGCAAACATTGTAAACACATAATCCCTAGTGTAGTATAGTACATTATGATATAAGTGCGGGTGGCTGTAATTATTAAAGCGCACGTATGTCATACGACGTTTTATAACATATTTGCGAGGAAATAATTCAAATAAAAACAATACAGCGAAAAGAAAAAGCGCGCGAATTAATTTTTACTTGTTCACAAATTAGCTGCGCTTTTTTTTTAAGGCAAAGGCACAAAAACACCCTCTATTACTAATAAAGTAAATTAATATATTTTTTTGTTTTTGTTACAGATAAATGGTTGTAATTTATTGTCAAAATTAATGAAATTAAAGAATTAACTGTTTATTTTTTTATATTTTATCTCCCAAAGTTAATTTTATTCATAAAATGTTGACCACTTTTCTGACATAAAAATTCTTTGCTAAGTTTAAAAAAGTACCGTTCGTTTTAGGCGGAGCATCTTGATAAACTGTACTTTTTACGAAACTCGTGCGTTTTACATTACAATAACGCACGAGTACGTAATGACATACATTACGATATTGAAATTGGTGTAATAAGAGACACTTTACGAGCAAATGTGTTATAAATATGTTATTGTAAAATAACAATACTTTGATTACTACAAAGTTACAATTGTTATTTTTATAGTCAAAAGCAACTGAGTATTTTCTTTAATATCACCATAACCGTAACTGTCCTAATTTCGCTTTTTGCTCGACACAGACTTAATGATTTCAAAGCTAATAAAAATCTAATTTTACAGTTAACTGAAAAATAAATCTGATTTTCAGGCCTAAAGTAGAAAGTTTTTTTTTAGTAGGTAGTGTCATGGAATTATATATTGTGTTTTTTATAGAAGTTATGTAGGTCTCTAAGTTTCTACCACTTCCAAAGGACCCTTATCGCTTGGCCATTCGACAGTTTGTTTATAAATTCTGCTGGCTAATGACTCAAGTGTCAAGTTGTCGGTTAAAGCGACTGCAAAAAATATTTTAGGTAGTGACATCGAACTCCGGACAATTTTGATGCGTGTTCGCTTGGCTTCTAAGAACTCGACATGCACAGTCAAGTATTTTCTTTGTTTCTTGTTTGGGTGATTAGTACCTACCTACTGAGGGTGAATAACTATGAATAGATGGTGTCAGAATTTATCGTAATGCACTTGTTCAATCGCAAATATTACACATACTAAGTTTTTGTTCGTCAATCTGAGTGTTGTGTTGGGTTCCCACAGATTTTACAATCTCCCCTCGCTTGACATGCATGACCGCACATTAATTGTCCACGCCAAATTTCATCCTGATGGCGCTACTGAAAGTTTTATTATTACATAGCAAATGTTGCAAAATGACGAGTATAATGATCCTTTTTAACCGACTTCAAAAAGGAGGAGGTTATCATCAATTCGAATGTTTTTTTTTTTTTTTTTTTTTTTTTTTTTTTTTTTTATGTGTGTTCGGGCATAACTCTGTCATATATAGACGGATTTGCAAAATTCTTATTTTGTTCGAAAGGGGTTTATTTCGAAATGGTCCCATATAAATTTTACCAAAATTGATCCAGCCCTTTTTGAGAAAATCAACTTAATTAGTAAATAAATTACTTAGACGACGTTTTAGTTTCTTCAATTTTTGGAGGATTTACAATCTCTTTTAAGTGTGTCGCCGTTTCTTAATGGATTTGAATGTTAAGGCAACACTAAAAAGCGAAAAATAAAAAGTTATTTCAAAAAAAAGAAAATCGCCTTTCGTTAAACTTTCACTTTTATCGTCCATTTTTTTTATATTGGAAATGCCTGAAGATACTCTTTAGGTAGGTACCCAAGAGTATAAGAATGAGTAGGTATTTCAACTACTTTAAACATCTTTATTTTTCTTTTTACAAATCCTGCCATGATCCTTTAGTCAAATGCATTCGAGCATGCAACCTTTACAGTACATTCTTACCTACCTGCAAGAAACTGACACTTACCTACCTCATCATCATCATCAGCCGAAAGGCGTCCACGGTTGAATATAGGTCTCCCCCATAGAACTCCACAACGAGCGGCAACCTGCCTGCCGCTTGCATCCACCGGTTACCCGCGACCTTGACGATGTCGTCGGTTTATCTGGTGGGAGGCCTAAACGCTGCGTCTTCCAGTTCGTGGTCGCCACTCGAGAACCTATTCTTACCTACCTAGTGAAACTTTCTTTTATCACAAAACAAGTATTTAAGTAGGTAGTTATGGTACTAATTAGAGGAACTTATTGTATACTCAGAATAATAATAGCATAGGGAATAATTAGGTATTATACTGCGTGCTTCGTTCTCGATATATTTATAACAATGCAGCATCTTCGTGTTACTCGGCAACTAAACGCAATTTTCAGAGCTAAAACTAAACGTAAGTATTAGTGTGCGTTATCTGTGTCCTAAATGGGAAATGTCATTGTTTTCGTTTGCGCGGCAACTAACACTGTGTTCTGTAGTTATTTGAGTAAATTTTATTGTTTGAAAGTTAAATTGTGGATATTTCAATCACAAGTGTGCCTAAAAGGCGTTATGAAGAAAAATATTTACATTACTACCTACCTACATAGAGAAAAAGTGATACCGACCACTTTCTAGTATTCCAGGTTCCAGGTAATAAAATGTCTTGTGATGTGATTGGTATTTTACCGGTACGGCTACTGACTTTCATAGCAGTTAAAGCCGCAAGGTTTTAATAACCTTTGTACCGGTTGAGACGGGTGGTGTACGAGATACATCGACGTGCTCACTGGACTCGGGTCGTACACGTGATGTACGGACGAGATCCTTAGACTCGGGTCGTACACGTGATGTACGGACGATATCTTTACTCTTATGTGAAGCCTGCGAGGCCCCAATAAGCAGTTTTTACCAATCACTTGTACACATCTTCCAGTGGTAAGTATAGCTTTTCAGATTACAGTACCTACTGATAACAATTCGAAAGAAAGTCGATTTCATTGCAATGGTACCTACCACGAGATATATATGTCACCAGGACCTATGACAGATACGATTCCAAAAGAACCTGGAAAAATTATAATAACACCAACTATAAGTTCGGTGGTACTTTTAGCACTAGGCGATCTCATACCAGATAAGCTTGCATAATTACGATTCCACTAAAAACAGTGACTTGGCTCATATTTGGAGCGATAATGGTCTTCTTAAAGAGACAAACAAAAAATTTATGGAACAATTGATTCCAGAAAATTACCCTTTAATGAATGCACCGAAGCTTAATCCTGGGATTTTTGCTTTGGTTAGGTTAGGTTAGGTTATATTATTGTCAACAAAGACAAAAAGATAGTTGGAAAACAACCAGCTAGGCATTGGACTGTCTATAACAAAACCAAGGAGAAACTTAATCTTCCTGGTTATGGATACTTAAAAGTTTTAAGTGAAGCAAATATAGTGAAGTGCTATAGTGAAGTATATATATATGAAGTTAATCTTAGTGAGAAGATCAAATTATTGAAAACTTGACAACAAAGTGGCCTGTCCATCAAAAACCTAAAGGAAACTCACAAGGTTCTCCTCGCTACAACCCGAGGACAACAGCAAGGTACGGACACAAGAAGACCCAATGCTCTAATCAGGCATGGAAATATTATAGCCACTATTATCAGTCCACTGCCAACAAATCCAAAGCCTCAGAGGATCCTGCTTGCACATAGAGGTAAGTCATGCTGGAAGGCTGACACATTCTTAATCTTGATGGAACAAAATGTACTTAGATATAAGATCCATACTTAATTAATCACAAGATACCTTTGTATCGAAACCGCACCAGAATTAGGTGCCACACCCTCCTTCAGTAATATAAGCTGAGGATAATACTGACATGCATACTGCTATTAGCAATTTATTAAAATTGGGAGCTATATTCCCTCGCAAGCCATGTAAAGACTCTTATTAAACTTAAAGTCATTGATTAAGTATGTAGAAAACTTTCATTTAAAAAATGGAGAACTAAAGGACAGCAATGGCTGTACTTTTCCAGGTGTTTATAGAAAAAGAAAACAAAAAAAAAAAAAAATATTTAAGAATCATACTTATTAATAGATATAAATCCACAGTATAGAAAATACCTACATTTTCAATATGGTGAATTGTACGATTTTAATGCCCTGCCTTGTGGCCTGTGCTCTGCACCTAATATTTTCACAAATATTATAAGTTTGTAGTAACATATCCAAGAGGAAAAGGTAACAAGTCTGTTCAATCCTAGAGGACCTATTATGTATAGGATCCAGTATGAATCATGTTTGCAGAATGTTCAAGAAACAATAGTTCTCTTTAAGTTCTGGAGATTCATTATAAATTTTGATAAAAATATAATAGTACTATCACAGCCCTGCTTTGCAATTGACACAAAAAAAAAAAAAAAAGAAATGACCATCTCTTCAAAGATAAAGTATCAAATATTAAAACATCATTTCAAGGTAATTACATCTAAATAGTGGTTTTACAAGACATCTGGCAAAATTAATTGTACTATAAATTTCAGCCTGCCCAGCTACCACATATTATGGCTGGCTTTACACCAAACTTTTAGAGCATCATAAGTATATGTAATATCAATAATTATAACATGTTCAGATCTGCTACGGTGGGCTAATAATTATTATTAGTACAGTAGGTATGTCTAAGTACTGCTTACCATAAACATGATAGTGAACAGTTGACTGACGCCTCCATGACTGGATGGGGTGATGTTTACAGAATGAAAGAAAAGAGCCTATGGCTTCTGGAGCAAATATGAGAAAAAACGCCATATAAACTATTTATTGCTTGCAATATTTATGGCATTAAAGGTATTTTGTAAACTATAAGCAATACCTTAACATCCTGTTTTCTGCAGATAATAATACAGCAATATCTTATATAAACAGAATGGGTGGTATTCAGTACCCACAATTAAATAACTTTGCCAGATTCAAACGGCAGTGGTGCAAAGAGAGACTTAGTTAACATTAAGTCTAGTAAAAATAAATAGGTTGATAAAAATGTCCCTTAAAATCATTTCAGACACAGAATGGGAATTAAACATTGCATTTCTACAAATTGTATCTGAACAGGTTGCACCTGAAATAGATTTATTTTCATCCCACACTAATTCTAAACATATTTCCTATACCTCCTGGAAACCAAATAAGAAAATCCAAAGGCAATCAGTTTTGATGCTTCTAATTTGTCCTGGACAGAAAATTTCTTTCATGCTTTTCCTCCATTCAGTTAATATAAAAATAAAAATATTTCAAATGAGAAGGCAACAGGTATCATAGTCATGTCCCACTGGCCTTTACAAACTTGGTATCCTATAATGCATACTATGCTTGCCTGAAGCTGATATATTTTAAACCTCAAAATATCTTTACCATTTTCCTTTGAGGGACCATCACCCTCTTACCTTCAATTAACTTTGATTGCAGGATTATTATCAGGCAAGCTTGGCCAAAAAAGGGCTATTTCCCTCACATCAATGGATGCCATGTTGGCACTTGGCACCCCCTATCACATTAGGTAATACAGTAAAGCAACATATTAATGTGACATAAAATTTGGTGAACCTTCTGTTAGGAACATATTTTAAACACATTCACTACATCTATACCAATTGTTATGTATTTCCTAACTAAATTATTTGACTCTGGAGCTGCCTATTGAACCCTGAATCTCTTTAAGTCAGCTCTATCTCCAATAATAGGCTCTAAAATTGGGGGGGGGGATGATCGTATTAAGAGGCTCTATAAAGGATTCTATAAGTTGAAACCACCATTACTAAAATTTCTAAAAACACGTTATCCAAATAATGTTCTAAGTGAACTCCCAATATGACATTAAGTTTGGACTAAAATTTCAAAGAAACTAATGATTTTGTTTGCACTAAGCACAGCACAATGAGCACAAACCTTGTAATAGTCATAATTTATTTAACCCTTTCCCTGTGCAATGACCCAGGGGTGGGTCATTGTGATTGTTTAATTATTGTGCCTACTTGACACACAGTCAACGTGTTAAATATCTATTATAACATCGAGTGGAAGTTTTGTTAATATTGTCTACTACTACTAATCATTTCGGCCTAATCATTTACAAAGGTTTAAAAAAAAAAAAAAAAAAAACAAAGTCTGAGATTTGTCCAGCTTGGATATTATGTGATAACATGAGATTTGTTAGAGATATATAAGGTCATAATGTTGTTTTTTGTCACTTGAAAACCCCATATACCGGCTTCTACTACTGGTAGTTGGATTAAAAATATTCTCTCAGGCTGCGGTATTGATCATCAGACAGATGGCTGATTGGACAAATATGAGCATTTGCAAAATTGTAGAGCCAACCAATTCTTAATTCAGGAAAGGTTGCCTATGCTGTGCTTAATGCTGAATAATAGTAAATTTATAAATATTTTAGTTTACACTATTGTCACTGGTATTGTGATTTAAAACGTAACCTCATAAATGACTTTGTAAGTTGGTCAAAACCTGAGGTTATGTACCAAATGAGGCTGATTAATTGAATACTTATTATTAATATGATAAATTACTAACTGTTAATATTAATAAATAATGCCCGCCTATAGTTGTCCCACTGCAGGGCAAAGGCCTCTTCTCATACAGAGAAGGTACGAGCTGTGATTACCACGCTTGCTCAAGGTAGATTGGTGATTTTAAACTTATATTTACCTACTGTAAGTCCAGGTTTACTCACGGATGTCTTTCCTTCATCAATGTCAGTGATGTCCAAGATAAACTTAGAAAGTACATGTGGAATTGAGAAACTCACATTGGTACTTGCTTGTGCCCGGTTGCGACCCTGCAACCTCGTGCATAAGAACTGCCTTAACCACTGGGCCATCAAGAATAATGGGTGATCAAGACAAAGCATGGTATGATAAGATGGTTATTTTACTGAATAAGGCTGAATAGGTAATTGATTATTACTAATATGATGCCTGCCGGTAATTAAGTTTAATATTAGAAAAAAAAAAATGAAAATGTTTTATTATAAAACTATGTTTATTATTATTTTTTAAACATCTGTTTTGAAGGACATTTGGGTCAGGGTCATCTCAAGTTTACCTACTATTTCTCTAAACATCTGCATTGTTATAAATATATCGAGAACGAAGCACGCAGTATAATAGATGATCAAACGAACTTACCTATGTGAAGTTCGATCATTATTATACGAAGTGCTTCGTTCGAAGATATATGTTCCCTACCCACCCCACCCCAGGTAAAATTGAGATGACCTTACAAGAATCTAAAATTAATGACATTTCCCATTTAGGACACAGATAACGCACACTAATACTTACGTTTAGTTTTAGCTCTGAAAATTGCGTTTAGTTGCCGAGTAACACGAAGATGCTGCATTGTTATAAATATATCTTCGAACGAAGCACTTCGTATAATAATGATCGAACTTCACATAGGTAAGTTCGTTTGATCATCTATTATCCCTCGGACATGGTACGTCACTATCTAATCTACCTACCTACCTACTGATAAATGGTAATATCCAAAATTCGCCGAGAGAGAAAATGTTATTCTTGGTTTCACAAATTGAGTTTTAACTTTGAGTGGTCTTCGTTACATTCGCAAAAATATTTTGTGAATAATTAATTATTTGATTGGCTATTCATTGGACCTCGGCAGTTTTATTGAGTTTGTGTGTGTAAAGTTGTAATTTGTTTGAATGCTTATTGTAGGTAGTTACGATATTTTTATATCGCTATCGTTGCTCCGCACTTGGAATTTTTCCTGTATCGTGGGAGCAATTACAAACATATACCTACACTTACATACAAAAACAACCCGACAGTGCCAATCGTGCCGCCAAATTCAAAACCTCTAAGGCCTTAATGTGTGTAAGTATGTAGGTACCTAGTTTTCCTTAGTTCAAAGTAGGGTAAATACGCCAAACGTCGGCCACCCCCCAATCGTCGGCCGTCTGCACATTTTTAACTTGCATTCATTTACAAGGTAATTAAGTGGCAATTTTGCCACTCGAATTGCATCCTTAGTTCATATTCTATACGTACAAACCGTTACTATTCGATTTCGTCACTCGTTCTTTGCACACTGAGCGTCCGTAGCGATGCCGACGTTGAAGTGTCAAATTCGTAGTAAAAGTAGCTTACTTGCTGTGAATACCCACGCTTCGGGGATTGGTATCACAACGATAAGACATTCTTTTTTATTGTTTTAAGCTTTGTTATCAATAATAAGTTAGTTTTATTGTATTTTGAGATGGTTTTTTTAATGTTTTGCGTATTGGTTTAAGGGAAAAATAGGGGGCCGCCATTAGAATACCAGTTTCGGTTTAAAACCGGATTCTCGGCCGGGGCCGACTTAAAGTAAATGTAGTCTGTTTAATAAACTGCAATACTATCAATTCCTTTGGCATAATAGGAGAATTTGCAAAGCTTATCTGGTAAATAAACCTATTTTACGTTTAATCGCCAAATACCGGCCGGGTGATATTAGTTGAATCTCGAGAAAAAAGGTTCACAAAACAGAGGCCGACTTTAGAAATTTTAAAGATCGTAATGTCGGCCAGCCTCGAGTTCGAGCGCCACTATACAGGCTGATTACTTTTGTATTTTTTCACTGATTGTGCGGGTAGTCATTTTTAATATATTTATCAAACTTATTTTCTCAAAATATAATATGTATTGTTATAATTTATAAATAAACTTATAAAGAGGTTAAGTTTTGGTGTAGAGTTGATACTAATTATAAAATTGAGTTAAATTAATTTAAAAGTATTACAATATTGAAAACATGTTTATGATAGCTAAATATGGTTTGGGATACAATATAAATTGCTTTTTGGAACTTGCTACCTATTAAACCCATGTTTACTAGCTTAAAAAATCTAAATGATTTTTAATAGCCTGCTTGGGACAAAAAGCTGCCTTTAGATAGTAAGCTCGTTTTTACTTAATACTTTTAATTTAAAGTACTAAAATGACAGAGCAGGGACATGCAGGGCCTATTTTAAAACACCCTATACCCGGCCGACATTTGGGGAAAACACGACCGACAATGGGCCGTAAACGGCCGACTTTAGGGTTTTTTCGTTTTCGATGCATTTAAACCTTAATACTTTTTGCTTTTAGTAGAGAAGACAATCCTATGCCTAAAAACATAAAATAGATTTATCAACCTATCTAAAACCGTATCACAAGGTACCCTTCGTTGCAAACTGACGGAGCCAGAGCGATCCAAAGTTAGAAAATCGGTAAGGGGGCCGACGTTTAGCGTATTTACCCTATCTTCTTCAACAGCGATCGGTGAAACTGCGAGTTTCAGCACCACCAAATTAAAAACACTTTGTCTGACCTTACCTGAAATACTAATATTATACTAATTTTTACCCGTCAAATTAAACGCAGCCGATTATTTTTTTATTTTTTTGAGTCCAAGTCATTACGCCTTGTTATGTAATCGGTAGCACATTGGTGGTAATAGTCAAAAATGGCGCTAACTATCGTCAAATCAAAAAAATGGGTTTTTCACTTCAATACTTACTTCGTGGTTTTTCACAAAATCGTACGTCAAAAAGTTGCTATTGCCATAACCGACCAGTCAATGTAAGTTTGTGTTGTCAAACAGTTACGTCAAACATCAAAATATTATGGAATCTCTTTTTGAATCTATCAATCATCTCTTTGACTGACGGATTTTTATATCATGAAACAACCCGTTACATTTAATACGTTAAACATCTCACGTCATAGTAACTTTTAACCGTCCGTATGTAATGTTCATCGATTGTTTGAAACAAGCCGCCCTAAAAGAAGTGGAAAAAATTATGCACAAAGTTAACCCTGAATATTAGTCGCGTCGGGGCACTGAGCGTATGTAATATTAGTTCAATGCGTCGGGGTGACTTTAAACTAGCAATAAATATAGAGGGTGTCATCAAAGTAGCGCCATTTTCAAAATCATAAAAACTTATTTTCTTTTTCTCCTAAATTGTTATTAATTTTTAAGTAAACAAAGTTAGTAGTTGTGTTTTCATACCAAATTTCGTCATTAATTTAGTTTTTTTCAATATTACGTACCTTTTACAATATTATTTATTCTAATATTGTAAAAGGTACGTAGGTTTTTATTTAAAAACTAATTAAATTCACTCCTTACGCAGTTACTCGAACCCCACCTCGTGCATCAGGGGCACGCCTTAACCACTCCGCCGGCGCCGCCGATCACGTCATCAACGTTGCCAAAAAAAATGTTTTTTATTCTGAAAATCATAACCCTAAGCAAATATGCAGACACAAACAAACCAGCCAGTTCTGTGCCATTAAACAATATTTTTATAAGTATTTTCACGAGCAAAAACATATAAACATTTGGTCTCATTCTAAACTGATTTTCTCCTAAACTATTGATTGAAATGTTATGGGGTTACGAATAGGGTATTTTTGATGCCAAACTACTATAAAATAGGTTTTATCTATGTGTAAGTTGAAATAGTTATTTCACGAGAAAATTGCTTTTGAATTTTGCAATCTGTATACCTACATAGTTATGCTCGTGACTGTACATACAAAATAACCCAAGAAAAAACTTAACATTGCAGTTGAAAACTATAAAACTATAAATGTAAGTTTTTACGCACAATATTGGAAGATTTACCACGTCATGCTCTCAGACCAATTAGATGTTCCTGTAATCTATGAGTAAAAACTAAATAAAAGCTTGTAATATATACTTATTATAAATGTATTAGAATATCACACATTAAAATTTGCAAAACATTTTTTTTTAAATTTCATAATATACCCCCCAAAAATTAATCCCATGTTCAAAATTCATTTATTTTGCGATGTGTCTTATGTCTGTGTTTGGCCATAGAAATTCATATTGTGTGCCAAATTTCAGTTTAATCGGTCCAGTCGATTCGGAGCAAATTGGCTGTGTCAGACGAATAGACGTGGGTCCGTCTCCGTATAGTATAAGGGTTCCGTTTTTTATTCGAACTTACGGAACCCTAAAAACGATAACTAAAGGATACTAAGGATAACTTTATTGAAACAATAATATTAACACCAATATCTTTACTGTGCCAATGCAGACGCTAGTTGATAATGAAATATTGATATTCGGTTCGCTTAACCCTGGACCACACATGCGTATCTATCAAAGAGTACATAAGTCAAAACAAACAAATGAACAACCTCCAATTCCGACTCTAACTCAAAACAACAGGGTATACTTTGGCATGTCTCAATTCCAAACATTATTTTAAGATAACACTGTGCATGCTTGTTGCTCATCACAATAATTTAGTCTCCTTTTAATATACATAGTCAATTTGTGGTCTGTTCCCGTGCAAAGCGGTCGTTTTATATATCAAGATGAAGTTTGTCCTGTTTGTTTTATGTGCCATAACTTTGGTTGCGCTTGCGTTGGCTCAAGTGATCACACTGGAACTGAATGATATACTAAGGGCTTCTGATATTTCTAACAACGAAATTGGTAAGTGAGATCATGTGCATGGTAATATTTTGTGCATTTAAAATTGTTTCATTTTTGATTTTATTTCTACACTGGTTTAGGGGCATGAGAAGCTGCGCATAGAGCGCATTTAAGGTTTTTATATTAGACTAGCGACCCGACCCGGCTTTGCACGGGCCTATAGCCTTCCTCGATAAATAGGCTATCCAACACAAAAATACTTTTTCAATTCGAACCAGTAGATCCTGAGATTAGCGCGTTCAACCAAACAAACAAACAAACTCTTCAGCTTTTTATTATTAGTATAGATTATGAAACAAAAGGCAGATAGACCTGGCGTAACACGGAGAGTGAAGCCACCAAAGCAAATACAAATCCAAAAGCGAATACCTACAATCTCGTGATTGTATTCGTTTTTGAATTTGTTATTTGTAACGATGCAAAGCGCGATTGTAGGTATCCTCTTTTGAATTTGTATTTTCTTTGGTGGCTTCACTTTCAGTGTTCCGCGCGGTCTAATCTGCTTTTTGTTCTCTAAGGTTGTTATTTGGACTATATTATCCAATTTGTTCAATCCTTTTTTATTACTTTGTTAGAGAACTAAAAACATATTATTGTATAAAGTCCCAATAAATTTTCTGTTATCAAGAGGAGAAATAAATCAATCATTTTGGTTGCCACACCCTGAAATCTGAAACCTGAAAAGAACCCCTGAGAGTTAAGGCCACATCTTAACACATATATTATTTATTATTATTATAATTAGTCCGTTCTGTTCCACTGCAGGGCAAAAGGCAACCAAAGGCCTCGCTTCATTCCTTCCATCGGTCACGCCAATTCTTAAGGAAGCCATCCAAGTCGTTCCGCCATCTCTTTCGTGGAAATAATATAATTTAAATATTATACAGGCCACACATGTTTTTGACTAAAATATAATTCAAATACTGTTTAAAGTATCTCTCTCAGACGCAGCTTTTATATCTTACGCTGTTCTCTGTCAAGCTGGATTGTGGAGGTCAAATGCTATTTGATATTTTTTAAAACGTTAATTAATTAAGTAGTAGGTATAGGACTTGAGTAATCTGTGTAGAATAGTGTTTTGTTTTGATCACTTTAATTGGCGGCACCATTGATATTATGAATATCATTGGGCGGCACAGCTATCTAAAATTACATTGTAAAGAGCAATGATATTATATTAAACAGATATGTTATGAGCGCCCAATTTTGAAGATTCAAAAACGTCCTAATTGGGACGTATTGCCTTTAGTCTGCGTCACGCATGGCGACGAGTGATACGCTTTGTTAAAGCAGCTAAAAAAAATAAAAAGATGCTACTTTGTGTATTTAGAAAGTATACCAATTATGATACCAAATTGAATAAAGCACAAGGGATCTCATACCACATGTAACTACGTAATATACATCGATTTATTTATATATTTCAATTATTTTCCTAATATTCTTATATTTGGAGGTTAGAGAAAAGAAAGAAATGGAAATACATTTTTTCACGTGAGTAAGACAAGGACGCGTTCACTCCGGACGTAAAATAAAAGTACAGATGCGATGTCGTAGGCAGTAAAGTCATTGTTTACCCACAGTTCTGTTTTTTAACCCCCGACGTAAAAACGACGGGGTGTTATAAGTTTGACGTGTCTGTGTGTGTGTGTGTGTGTGTGTGTGTGTGTGTGTGTGTGTGTGTGTGTGTGTGTGTGTGTGTGTGTGTGTGTGTGTCTGTGGCATTGTAGCTCCCGAACGGATGAACCGATTTTGTTTTTGTTTTTTTTATTTGAATGGTGAATTAGTCGGGAGTGTTCTTAGCTATGTTTGATGAAAATCGGTCCAAGATGGCCGCCGCTACAAAATAGCTAAGCACATATTTTTTCACAACTCCATCAATATGGGTATCAAATGAAAGGGCTTCACTAGTAGAATACTTTATGCTATGATAAATTTCAATGCCAAGATGACCGGCATCACAAAATGGCGAATTACATTTTTTTTTTCACGACTCCCTCAATATGGATATCAAATGAAAGGGCTTGACTAGTAGAATAATGCATACTGTATTGAAAGGGAATGAGGAATATTAATTAACTAACGAAATGAAAACTAAAAACTTGAAAATTAATTTTATAAACTCTAAGGGCCAAAGCACCGGTACCCTGCTGTTTAAACAGCCGGCTGTTTAATCGTACTGGGTACGATTGAGCCAGAGTACGGTTGTGCCAATTGGACCTAGTTACGCAAAAAGAATCCAATCCACACTTTTTCCAAAATTGAATTATATATACCAAACGCATTCTCAGGGTGATATCTTTAATATCAAAAAAGATCCATGTGACGAAATACAACTTTAGACGTATCTACAACTTCTCAAAACCAGACTAATTTTCATTTAAAAACTTTCAAATAAAAATTAAATTAAAAATTTAAAAAACCCCCAACGCAAAACCAAAAACAAATATTTAAAAAGTAAAAAATAATATCTTTTGTTGAGCCATCAAATGTTTGTTCGTTGAAATGGCGCTATAATGTCGCGGCGGGGTACCGCGTAAGTCAAATCTCATTGCAAATCCATGAGTTCGCTATTTTACCTATTTAGCTATTGCTGACTTAGCGGTACCCCGCCGCGACATTATAGCGCCATTTCAACGAACAAACATTTGATGGCTCAACAAAAGATATTATTTTTTACTTTTTAAATAATTGCTTTTATGTTTTGCGTTGGGGGTTTTTTAAATTTTTAATTTAATTTTTCTTTTTTCTAACCTTGTAATATTTAATCATTTTGTTTTATTTAATAATTTATATACTTAATTAGAAATTAAACAATATGACAACAGATATTTATTATCCTTTCTTCGTTATGGTTATCCAATGAGATCTGGCTTCAAGAATGGATCGCATTTGTTCGTAAACAAAGAAATGAATTTTATTACAAAATAAATATTTTCTACTCTATATATTATTATATATATTCTATTATACCTTTAGTCCTGTTTATAGGTACAAACCGCGTGTAAAAATGTACTCGCGGTTTGTACCTTCTGTCTCGTTAAATTTGTTAGTCTATGATGCCAAGACGCGGTGATTGGTGGCCAGGACAATGTCTGTTTACATTCACGCGCAATTGGCAACACGAACTGTCTCTTTTTTTCTTGTTGGTTTTATCAAGCCATCCCTTTTCAACATTTTGACTTGTAGTGAATTGTAAAATGCATGTAAAGTGTGTATGTGTGCAGCCGCTGCTGCGCGGAACACTTTTTTCGTTCGTTTTGTGAGTGTATAACATATCTGTATAATAGAATATCATTGGTAAAGAGTAATAAGTTCTTTTTGTAAAATTGGTTCTCTCTGATACTGGTCCGATACCAAAAAATCTTTCACTAGGATAAGTTCTATGGTATTGTCGACTTTCAGGTTGCCAAAGTTGCGGGCAAAAGCTACAATGACTGGTTTGTGTATTTTATAAAAATAATGTCTTATGTATTTTATGAAAAACTATAAGACTAGCTTTTGCTAGCTTTTAGATAAAATTTTTTTGATAAGTAATTATAGCCTCTAGGATTTAGGCATAAAGTAGCTTATTAGCGAAAGAGTTTTCAGAAACGGTAGTTTCAGAGATAAGCGAGTTTAACAACTCTAGCGCGTCAGGGCCTGTAGACAAAATCCCTTTTCTGTTACCGTTAACGCCAACGGAAAATACAAGTTGTATGCAGTTGACATATTTGCGTCACGTGACGTGACATCGCGTAAGCAAACGTCAACTCCATACAATTTCATTTTCCGTTGGCGTGAACGCTAACAGAAAGGGGATTTTGTCTACAGGCCCAGGAATGTTTGAAACTTAAACACCATTATAGAAAGGGTTGATTGTCCTCTTGTGTGTTACTGGAACAGTGTGCACACGGGTTATAGGCCAACAGTTTTTAATCTTTACATAGTATAAAACAATGTCGCTTCCGCTGTCTCTTGTACTCTTAGATCTTTTAAAGTACACAGCGGATTTTAATTCGGTTTTCATCAGTACCTAGATAGAGTGATTCAAGAAGAAGGTTTATACGTATACCTACCTAGTTACTTAAGTCTAAGTCTTAAGTCTAACAGAACCACACAAACTTTTTCAGCTCTATAATATTGGTATGCATTGGTTAAGTGGTAAAACAATAAGGTAACTAATATTCCTGTTTCATTTTTTCAGGAGAAAATTCGGTGAGCGTGGCGACCGAAGCTCTATTCATACCGATGAGGTTGAGGGCCTGCACAAGCAGTGCATGCAACTTCGTGTGCAAATTCCTCGGCTATAAATACGGCACGTGCGTTAGTTCTGACACGTGTCGATGCTACAGTTAGACTGTTAATATTGTCGTTTTTCTTTCGTAATGTCTCTCATTACAAAATTACTTTATAATGTATTTTAGTTTGCGCAGGCTATTTTTCTAATAAATGATTATGATATTTTCTTATTCTGTTGTTTAATTGTTTTTAGGTACTTTACCCTATACACCTTATCTTATACACCGTGGCATATCAGTCCTACAAAGTTACAAAGGTGGTCCACTCAATGTATGATTAAAGTTTAAGAGGACTTTCTTGGGAGCGCTCTTAATACAAGTCAAAGTCATTTGAGTCAATCAGTAATTTACATTTATACATAAAAGTTTGTAGATAGGTTAAGGTTTGTATAGGAAGGGCACCAATTTCACCAATATACAACTTTAGTATTTCTTGATACTAAATCATTTAATATTATGAATAACTTTTAGCATGGGATCAACCCGGAAATCCCGGAAGACATACATTATAGGTAATTAATGTATGGATTAGCTGTTTTTTTTTTAAGTTTTTCATAATGTGGATTACTATGACTCCTTTTAACCGATTCATAGCCAATAACGGAAATACGCATAAAACATCACAGGGGGCAATGAATGTCGTTGTCCAATGTTCGGGGCCTGGCAAAAGTATGCATGAAAATGATGTTGGCAATGAATCGGTTTAAGTTTAGTATTAGTATCAACAAAGACTAACATTGTATAGGCTTGTGGTTAGTTAGTGCCCGTCAAAAAACTTAATTTGAAAATGATAATGATTTTTAAATATCGTAGATTTCGTATTACAATAATTTTGATGCTGGCAAAATCGACTTTATTTCAATTATGATACAGTAAGTTTTGTATTATCCAAATAAGGCGAATATTTATACAAATACGCCATGTGAAGTGCCAGCATCAGGTTAAGTGCTTTGTATGTTTATTTAAAGCCCCTGCCACAGCTAAAATAAACACATGACTTAAGTATAAAAAAAATATTGGTGACATCTGAATTTTGTCAAGAGTAGCTGGTGAATAATAGGGTATTACACCCATTTTTGAAAACTGTCTCAATTCAATTCTGTAGTGGTATTACAGCCACCAAAAAAAAAAGACAAAATTTTTATTCAATCGATAAGTGCCATTAAAATGCATATATATATTTTAAAATTTTAAATTTCGTGCTTAATAAGACAAGAGCGCCTCGTAGTGAACGCCATATTGTTCTGCGGAAATGACGTCAGTTCGCTGTGTAACAAATGCGCTGATATTTTGCATGATAATATTATATAATTAAAAAAATAATTAAAATATTTTTTTGTAACAGGTGTAATAGTTATAAAATTACGTTGGTTACGACAATAATAAAAGCCCAAAACCTATATACGCCAATCGGTTGACTGACAGTTGACACTTTTTTGTTTACACAGCCGTACGGCGTAATAACATGGCGGCTAGTATTTCATGGTGTTATAAAACAGATAAAAGAAACTGAAAACTTGAAATTGAATTTAAAAATTGATTTTGTTGTTCTATGAACTAAACCAAACATTTTCCGACTGCTATTTGGCTAAACTGTCTCAATAATATATTTATAGGTAAAATACCCTATTGTAAAACAATTACTTTAAATTAGTAAAACATATATAATATAGTATAGTAGGTAGTAAATAAGTAAATATTGTAAAATAATTACTTTAAAGCATTGTCCTTGGTAGTACCTAAGTACACACAAATACCTACACAAGATAGAAACACAGGAAAAAGTGTGATAAGGTGGCCTACATGGAATAGGAAATAATAATAATAATAATTTATTGGTTCAATAACAGTTATTGTCATTTATTTATTTACAAATTTATAGAAATATGACAAATCCACCTACGCAGGAAGGGGAACCTGGCGAGATGTAATGGTACGGTCAGCAACGAAAGTCGAGTAACACTTCAGATTTTTAAATTATAATTCTTGAGCAGAAAGAAATACGGACAGGAAGGAAAATCAACATATAATAAACTCTTGACTATGACCCAAAATACTGTAAAGTATTACTTACATCGTATTTGTTTTTGTGCCTTTTTAGAGGATATGAAAATGTAATAGAGGTAATCTACTTTTGTTGCCTTCTGTACCTAGAACTTATCATCTGGTTAGCCTTTTTCCAACTATGCATCAGTATATCATGTATGGATGCAAGGGCGTCGCCAGTACTCGCCAGATGATGGCCTAGGGAGGGGGCAAGTTGATGGTGGATAGGAAAAGTATGAATTTTAAATACAGTCAAAGGCATATCAAGCTACATGTTTTTTAAGTAATTACACATTATAACTAAGAATCAACTTTTAGTGCGTAAATATAAAAAACATCTTGACTTTTCTTTTGTCCCCCACTTGACTACATTTGACATCGAAGTAGATAAGAAATTATACTTTAGTTAATGCAGTTTTAGGTGTTTTTAAGGTAAATTTTGTTTTCGCAGTGATATTCTGATTTCTGAGTTAGTCCTATTTTATTTTGTATCCTCTTACCTATATTCGTTCATAAATTCCCTTTCATTCATTTAAAATGGGTTATTTATTTCAATTATTTCCCTAATGCGAAGCAGTCGGTTTTTTTTCATACGATATTTACTCTCCAAATATTCAAATATTTCGTACTCGTCACACGTCTCTAAAAATAGGAGAAAAGGTGTGTTAATAAACACTTATGTTACCATTTTTTATACTATCGACTTTAGAAAGTCTTATCGACCAAATTTTAAGTGGGTCCTCACAACAGCTTACCTCGAATATCAATTTAGATTCCAAAACAATGTTGAATAAGCTCGTAAATAGTAACTTTTTCAAGATCGCTTATTTTGACATTACAGCCGGTCAATAGAGGCCCTGCTGCTGTCAAATAACACGTAATGGTATGAAAAACCTATACAAAAAAAAGGTGAACGGATTTCGTAAACGTCAACCCAGCAGGCCTGCTTTATCGATGTATTAGTACAACAAAAAAGCAGGGCAGTCAACTTCCAGGCAACTTCTGCCCTGCTATAAGAGGTAATAGTAAGCCCCCTGGTATGAAATTGATGGTTGGTTACCCATCCATGGACTGAATGGGACAAGTGTAGCTTAGCTACGATTGATCCGTACTACTTTTACAAGCTAAGCTTAGGTAGTCAAGAGCCCTTTGTAGTATATTCTATTGTGTATACAAGCTGAAATCTAAATGGTCCATTTTCTGCGGCAGAACGATTTGCCCTCAGTAGTACTATCGATTCATAGAGTTAAACTTAAAAAGTAAAAATAAAAATATTTTTCAAATAATTAAAAAAAATATGCATCATCTCCTCTTAAAACGGTCCTAAATCCGTAAAAGAGTTGAAGGGAATATTGGAAAAACTTTTAGGTAAGTATTGTGTTTCGTTAACACAGGACCACGCGCAGTCAGCCGTTAGCGCTGTATCACTATTGGTTCAGGGTTGCTACTTTTCCACAATTCTAAATCTGCCGTTTTTTAATTATTTATTATTAATCGATTGTATGTACTACCAAGACAAAATCATTTCGCTTCGGGAAAATAACCACTAAAACAGTGTGTGTACCTAGAACTACATAATAAAATATTATGCTATGCACATAAACTCTCGAACCCTTTTTCCTACATTTTAATTCACTCTAGATATGAAGAGGGTCTTGCTGGACATACATATCCTACTAAACATTATTTTTTTGTTTCGTTTGTCATTCTCAACGGAATACAATATAGGGTGTATTCATTGAATGATATAGCAAGGTCTCAGACAACATTTTATTGTAAGTACCTACCTACTTTTTTCCTTTTTTTTTTTCGTATTTTTTAAATGAAACCTAGCTAGTTCCCTTCATCGATCGCCCCGAAACCCCCTGCATACTAAATTTCATAAAAATCGTTGAAGCCGTTTTCGAGATTCAGATTTATATAGAATTGATTGTTTAAAGGTATTAGATAAAAGTAAATAAAAAAAAATAAAAAAATAAACAAATTATTTTTATAAGATACTTAGCTTACATAAACTAAGTTTCATATAAAAACAATTTGTTTCTACCTTTGTTTATGGATGGAGAAGAAGAGGTAGGCCAAAGAAAATATGGACGGATTGTGTGAAGAATGATAATTATGAAAGAGAAGGGTATCAGTGATAACATGACGGTTGGTAGGTCGGAATAGAAGAAGAAAAGGTGTTGTGTCGGGCCCAAATAACATGGGATAAGGGCAGAAAGAGGTTCTTCAATGAATCAGTGTAAATGTCACAGTCAAAACTACTTTTGACTACAAAAATCAGTCAAAACTACTTTTGACTACAAAAATCAGTCAAAACTACTTTTGAACGGTTTCAATTTATCCTTAATACTTAGAAACCCATTAGGTTGGTAGGCTTTTTTTGTGACCCTTTTAAAACTATTGTTTTGTAGTGATTCTTATAGCAAGGGCGTTCCGTATTTTTGTTTTTGTAACGCAAACGCATGGCGTCCGTTTTGTCGATAGTAGTTAAAGGTTGCATGCATTTAGCATAGCACCAGCATGCTCTAGCCTTTAACTATATTACTTATATAATTCCAGTAATTAGTTACCGAAGATATTAGTACCTCTTACAGTAGGTAACTATATACTTAATAATAATTTTACCTAGGTAGGTATTTCTACAAATTACCTACTTAATTAGGATAATGCTAAACCTTAGCATAAATTGAGAGAGCCCTAAGTAACGGTGTTGTTGGTTTCCAAGTGTGTAGTAGGTGTGTGGTGTGATTGGTGTTAACTGGCATATAAGAGATCCTACTATAGGTGCCACATTTCTTAGACCGACCGGTTTGATCGGTTCAACCACAGAAATCTTAAATTATTAAGATTTTTGTGGGTTCAACGATGCGATGAGGAGACTTTAAAGGGTAAATAAAACGTATTCGCTACTTTTTTCCGTATTCTATTTTTAATACATTACTAAAACGAGGCAGGTAAACATACATAATTATAAATCCTACAATACGATAGGTAGCACATAATACACATTAGTCTTGAGAAGAACATAACATAATTCGTCGAATTCACAACACAATAGTTAAAATAATAATAATAATCATCGCTTCAGGAGTGAAACTACACACAAATATGAATATAACAAAACTAACCTCTGTCAGTTATCTCTAGACATTTAAAAAAAAACTTTTTCTTTTGGGTTGTTGAAGAAGTCATATTTAATTAACAAAATATAATTCTATATTTAAAAAAATACATATTAATTTAATACCAAAATTAAAAATCAGTAATACCGGCTGTTGGCGTGTCGACACGCGCCACCACGCCAACAGTCGGTCACCGCCTCATTAGAAAAGCAGTGTCAAAATCATGAAAATGGTGACAAAATGATTGTAGCCGTCAATGACTGTGGTTATTTCGTACAATAACATTTAGAAGATGAGAAGATGCATACTCCGTGATTGTAACCGAGAGCTCTACATACTTCATCACAAACTTCGTTGGTGCATTGTTTCAAGGACATTGGTATGTTTAGAGACTGCGTTGCCACTTTTGCGGTGTCTTCTGAAACAAAAAAAAACCTTTTTAATAACTATGTCAAATACGGGTTGAGTTTTAATTCGCTGGATATTTTTAGGGGGGTGAAAGGGATCATCTATGAAATATAATACAAAAAACAGCTCATCGTCTGCCTAGCTTTTTCCCAACTATATTGGGGTTGGCTTACAGGCTAACCGGTTGCAGCTGAACTGAATACCAGTCATGTTTTATATGCAGCGGTTGCCTAGGCTGTCTAACCTCTACAACCCAGTTACTGGGTAACACGATAACTCTTGGTAAGACTGAACAGTGACAATAAAAAATCAGCTGTACTACAAAAATATATCACTACATGCTACACCATGATTATTTTTTTCCAGATTTCTGGGTAAGTCCCATCAGTACATCATCATCATCCATCTTTTCATAAAGTGGTTGAATTTTTTCGTCCTATTTACAAGTGAATAGGTAGTAAAAAAAAAACAAATATATTCCTCAGATAAAAATCCCACAATTGAAAAACCAGACCATAAGACTGCGTTTCCACCACAGATGTGTGCCCCGCACACACATCTGTGGTAGAAACGCAGCCTTAAAAGAGAGAATAAAAAATAAACAAACTGCGAACTGCGTCTTTCAACACAAGACAAAAACCACAGACGCGAAGTTAAATATTAACACAAACGCTTACCTATATCGTCGTATATTTGCAGAACACGTTCTAGCGACATCCTTGCATTTGCTACCATGAGCATTGCAGTAATTACAAACAATACTATTACGAGTTTCATTGTGAATTTGTGACAAATTAATTCACGATCTTCCTTCAAAAAAACAAGTGACCCGAGGGTGGTGATCAAGTGACTAATAGTTCGATAAGCGGTCACACCCTATATATATACGTCGAAGCTCCTACCCATACCTACAAGTGGGCTGGAAACTTGCTCTCAAATTCAGTTAACCTAATACTTATGTTTTATCGCTTTGAAATAGAGTTATAAATGGTTTGCTTATAATTTTCAAGTTTTTATCAACAGCTAAGTTAATAAGAAGGGAGTGAAATATAATAAGTTACCTCATTGAACTATATTACCAGCGAAAATCTTAAAGCTCAACAAAATACACGATTGAATAACATGTCTACATGTCAAAAGATCGAGACTTCTAAGTTAGGATGTTTGCGCCTAAGTTATCTACCTATACTAAAAGAAGAGAAAATATATATTATTACTAGCTGATCCGGCAAACGTTGTTTTTCCATTATATATTTAAATCAAAATAATTATAATAATAGTCTACGATCTATTCTCAGACCTACCAAATATACACAAAAAAACTTGAGAGGTGTCAAGGGACACCCGGATGGAACGAAGTTCCTTTCGATTAATTAGTGAAGGAATTGTAATATTTTTTTTTTTTAAGTTATAATAATATTTTTATTATTATTAACAAATATAATGTAATTAAAAGACAATTTAATTAAACGTGCCCGTTTATGTATCGAGCGAAATGGACTCCATATTGAGCAGTTGCTTCGATACAGGGAAGTGTAAATTTTATACCTAATAGGTAAGTTTTTTAATTAAGCCAAAGTTGATTAAAACTGTGTTTGTGAATAGCTCTAATTTATTTAAATAGGTTACCTATAGCACCTATAGGTACCTACGCCTGCCTGCCTTTCTTTTTCTAGCAAAAGAGTACCTACTCACTTACCTACTTACAACTACAAATAATTCGCCAATGATAAAAGTAACTACCACTACCTAGGTACCTAGGTACCCACCTAAGCTCCCACTGGCTTAATTTAAACCAAAACATTTTAATCAAATAAAAAAAAATATTATTGTCGCTAGTAAAACCTAGAGAAAAGTACTCTGTGACCTAGAGCGATAAGGTGCAGTGGTTACCTACTGACGACCGCGACCGATAGAAAGCTCATGATTACCAAACCCAAACTTTCAATAGGTACCTACTAAACAAAACATAGAAGTAGGTACAGTAACTACCTACCAACCTAACCTACGTATTCTAGACTTAAAATTTACACTCGTTTTCACAATCCACACAGTCTCACAGTGACAGGTGGACTTATCTCGTAGGTCGTTATCATCGGAATTATCACACAATGATAATTCCGATGTCATTGAGGTAGGTACCGCCACTATTTGAGCGAATAAACTTAGGTACTGAACATATCGCCGTAGGTACCTAGTTCAAAGAGTTCGCCGCGCCGCCTTTAAATACATAAACATATTCTACGAAAAGCGAATTCGGACTTTATTTTGTAAACGTAAACGGTTAAAAATTGAAATTTTACCAAACTAGGTATGATAAAATTATTCTGAGAAACGTATAGACTGGTGCCCGACCGGACAATAGGAGCTATGTGCAACCGAATTTCACGGTTAATGTGTAAAAATAAGGTTTTAATTCGCTCCAATATTTTCATAGAAAAGGCGGCTTTTCTTTTCAACTAATAATGAACTCTATTTGACAGTTCCAACGATTAAATTTTTCTGTTCGAATTGTCTGCGTTTGTGAAGTAATAAAAATAGCAAAAAAGTGTCGTGACAATTTTTCGTAAGAATTTTTTCCGTCTAGCCCCCTTTCACAACGCGCGATAAGGAACTTCGTTCCAAAAATCATAAAAATCGGTGAAGACGTTTCGGAGAAGTTCGATACTCGTAACAAACGCACGGGTGCAATTTTATTTTCGATTCTTCTTTCATACAAACCTTGTCCTGCAAATACTTATCACAACAAAAAAAAGAATTATCCAATTTGGTGCAGTTATTGGGAAGATATAATAATAATAATAACTCTTTTATTTCAGACGAATGTCCATTTGGTTAGTACAATACATAACTTAGAAACTAGTGTTAGCACTTACATCTACCAGGAAAATGAAACAATTAAAACTATTATTAAGTATACGCCACAGTGGCATGTAGGCGTATCCAATGCCCCAGTATGGGACTGTCCCACCTGTCCGCTATAGTGCTCAAGATGCTGTTGGGGCTGCCGCGTACCCTGCGCATGATGGAGGCACACATGACACACATTTTTCAAAAAAAATTCTCGGGTCGTTGGGATAATATAGTATTGTGCTAACACAATGTTAACACGATAACTATATTTACTTTTCATAAGCATGAAATCATTTGTAACGACTTATGTTTACATTTTATAATAATAATAATAATAATAATAATAATAAAAAAACGATGACAAGATGATATTGAGATCAGCACGCCGAGCACGCCCAACTTCTCCGGACCTGTCGCTCAGCTCCGCCTCGCCGCCGCCGGAACCCAGCCCCAACGTAAGTGCTGTGACACCGGCCTCGGCAGTTGCGTCGAGCTCGAGCGACGAGTACTTCTCTCCGCCGACGACGCCACCACCTGTGCGTCGGCGGGGACGACGCCGGCCGCCGGACAGCTTGGGGCCTCGAGACCCACCGGTCTCTGATAGGGTCCCCGCTCTCGGTGGAAGTGTGCAGCGCATGAGATGGACGCAGTCTATTAATGAAAGTGTCATGCGCTCATACTTTGGGGCTACAGAGGGGGGAAGTAACTTGACTGCGTACCGTGGTCGGATGCTCTCTCTGTTTCAGGTGCTTGAGCCAGCTGTCAACGTGTCGGCGCAGCGATTGTCGGATCAGGTGCGGGCCATCCAGCGTAATCATATGCTGGACGACGCAGTACTTGATCGACTACGCCTTGAATCACGAAGTAGCCACGTCACGTCTGCTTTGCCACTGGTTGCGGTCGCGGTACAATCCCAAGATTTACCCAGTGCTTCACCGCGACCTGACGACGGTGGTGAAGAGGATAATGGTGAGGCTATATCAGTGAGTTCCCAGTGCAATATTCAATTGAGGAGTGCTTTGGAGGATGCGTTCCGAGAGTATCGCTCTACACCGCCTGAATTAAGACCACGATTACCCCGTTTGCCCATGCACAAGAAAAACCAGGCGCTGGTGTGTGCTTTAGATTCGCAGCTGTCAAACTGTTTTGACAACAGCGAAGACCTCGCCGATACCCACTCGATCTTGTACTGCGCGGCTGTAGCGGCATGTCGTGTAGCTCATGTCAAATTTCCCAACAGTGACGGAGCTGCACGACCAAAACCAGCTGTACCAGCATGGCAGTACAGGATTGAGCGTCGTATTAGTGAGGCTAGAGCACTCATCGGCAAGCTTATCTGCTTCAGGGAGGGCAATACTCGCCCTAGAGTGATGCGCTTTGTGAGGCGGGCATTCTCGGGGACTGATATTAGTCCTCGAGATTATTTATTCTGCATCACAGAGCGTATCGACTTCCTGAAGCAGAAGATCTGTGCATGGGCAAACCGTATTCGACGGTACAAGCGGCGGGTGGAGCGGTACACTCAGAATCGCATATTCCAGAGTGATGAGAGGTGGGTGTACAGGACTTGGGAACGACCGGACCAAGGTGTGGCTGATGCGCGCCTGCCGGATGATGATGCCATGTGTTCATTTTGGCGCAGCATCTGGTCAGTGCCTGTCAGTCACACTGAGGGCGATTGGACTCGCGAGGTTGAGCGAGCGTGTGATCCAATACAAGAAATGGGGGCAATTACCATCAGCCCCCACGATGTAGCTCGTGCAGTCCGTCCGTTACCTAACTGGAAATCTCCAGGGCCGGACGGGCTGCACAACTTTTGGATAAAATGGTTTAAAAGATCGCACACTCGCTTGGCGTCTCAGTTCCAGTCAGCCTTAGAGTCAGGATCGTTGCCCCAATTCTTAACAACTGGAATAACCCACCTGCTCCATAAATCCGGTGGTACTACGGAACCCAAAAATTATAGACCGATTACTTGTCTACCAACGGTCTATAAAGTTCTTACATCCATTTTGAGAGTGAAAATTAACGAACATATTGACAAAAATTCTATCATGTCTGCCTCTCAAAATGGATGTAGGAACGGGTCTCGTGGTACTAAGGAGCTCCTCCTCATTGATATGGCCATTAACCAGCAGGTTCGTCGTTCCCGAAGGGATCTGTCGACATGCTGGATAGACTATAAGAAGGCCTATGATTCTGTGCCACATACATGGCTCATGAGGGTGTTAGAGTTGTATAAAATTGATACAACTCTGCGCACCTTCTTGATGTCATGTATGGGGCAATGGAAGACGGTCCTTCGCTATCCAGGATGTCGGCAGATCCGGGAGAATAGCGAACCGATAAGGATCGAGCGAGGTATATTTCAGGGCGATAGTCTGAGTCCACTGTGGTTTTGTTTAGCCTTGAACCCTCTAAGCGCGTTGCTGGAGGGTTCAGGTCTGGGCTATCGGCTGAGAAGAGGAGGTCAGGTTATATCTCACCTCCTTTACATGGATGATCTGAAACTCTTTGCCCCCAACAATTTGCGACTGATGGAGCTACTGAAAGTAATAGAAACGTTCAGTAGCGCCATCAGGATGGAATTTGGTGTGGACAAATGTGCAGTCATGCATGTGAAACGAGGGGAGATTGTGGAATCCGTGGGCGCACAACTCTCGGATTCCATGCACCTTAGATCCCTCTCTTCAGCCGAAACCTACAAATACTTGGGTATGTCGGAAGCGTTAGGCATCAATGCTACCGACATGAAACAATCGCTGAAGGAGCGCTTCTTTGGCCGCCTGAATAAAGTGTTGAATAGTCTTTTATCAGGCGGAAACAAGGTGCGCGCCTTCAACGGATGGGTCATGCCGGTTTTGATGTACTCTTTCGGCATACTCAAGTGGACTCAGACGGAACTTGACGCCCTGGATAGGAGGGTTCGTACATTGCTGACCGCAAATCGGATGCATCACCCACGGTCATCGGTAATGAGACTGTATATCCCACGGAAGTGCGGAGGTCGAGGCTTTCTTAATGCTAAGTCCCTGCACAACCGTGAGGTATGCAGTCTCAGGGAGTACTTTTTTAAAGCCGACGTGGGGATGCATCGAGATGTGGTCTCAGTGGACAAGGGCCTCACCCCGCTCTCCTTAGCGAACGAGAACTGGCGCAAACCTGTAGTACTAGATACTAATGACCGTAAGAAGGTATGGCAGAGCAAGGAGCTTCACGGGCGCTTCTACCGGGCTCTATATGGGCCTGATGTAGACTTCTTGGCGTCCGTATCCTGGCTGCGATTCGGTGACCTCTTTGGGGAAACCGAAGGTTTTGTCTGTGCGATTATGGACGAAGTTATGATGACGAACAACTACCGGAAGTATATTGTGAAGGACGGCACGGTTGACATTTGTCGGGCATGCCACCGACCGGGAGAATCAATCCGACACATTATCTCTGGGTGCTCTCGTCTGGCTAACGGAGACTACTTGCATAGACACAACCTTGTAGCTAGGATTATCCACCAGCAACTTGCTCTAAAATACAGGCTTGTGGAATCGGAAGTACCGTACTACAGGTATGTGCCCGACCCAGTTCTCGAAAATGGCAACATCACATTGTATTGGGATCGATCTATCATCACTGACAGGACTATTGTTGCCAATAAGCCTGACATAGTGGTGATAGATCGATTAGAGCGTCGCGCAATGATTGTTGATATAGCGGTTCCGCATGACGAGAACCTCGTGAAAACCGAGAAAGATAAACAAATTAAGTATCTTGACTTGGCTCGCGAGGTTGTCGACATGTGGGATGTGAATACAGCAGTCATTGTGCCGATAGTCGTTACGGCCAATGGACTCATTTCCAAGAGCCTCGACCAACACCTAAGGAGGCTCTCGTTGGGCAGCTGGATCAAGGGCTTGATACAGAAAGCGGTACTCCTGGACACGGCGCGTATTGTTAGGAGATTCCTCTCTCAGGAGCCCTGACCACCGGTAGCTTGGACCCTATTCCCGATACCGGTGGGCTACTATTTTTTATATTTTTAAATGTTTTTATGTTTTTTTTTACTAATATTTAAAAATATAATACAATATGTAAATAAAATAAATAAATGATAATAATAATAATAATTTATTGCAGACTTTCATCCATAATTTGTTAGTAGCAATATTCTTAGCCTAGAGTTAGTAAAAATTAAATAATATATAATAACAATATTTAGGCGCTTGGTCTCGCGTGAAGGCCTATCCAGTGCGCCATCAGTGTAGAGTCCCACCGGCCGGCGCACGCGGACAAGATGGCGCTGGGGCTGCCGCGCACCCGCGCCAGCATCGACGCACAGCGCTTACGTATGATGGCGTGAAAGCCGTCCACGTGCGCTTGCGCGAACATGCCACTAGCGCTGCAGTACCGCGGCAGCCCCATCAACACCCTGAACGCGTTATTATACTGTACACGCAGGGCGTCGTATGCTCTCTGCGTGTAATTGACCCACAAACTGCACGTGTAGAAGGTCTGGCAGAATGCCCTAAATAGCGTGACCTTCACTTGCTCAGAACAGCGTGCAAATCTGCGAGCCAACACATTACAGCGAACAGACAACGCCCTACGTTCCCTTTCCACGTCCATATTATCTTTAAGGTCTTCGGTGACCCAGTGGCCCAGATACTTGAAGTGAGTGACTCTAATAATACTTGTTTTTGTAGATTCTTGGAATCTTTTAAATAGAATATATTATGTACTTACAGTTTTAAGCTGTCCTGTCTGTATTACGTTACATTTCATTCCTGTTAAATATTTATAGTTATATCTGAAAATAAATAATGTTTTGCTTTGACATGTTTGTCAATGACAGTCGTCAAACTTGACGATCGTCAATATTACTTCTAAAAAAGTTTACGGCTTACGTAAAACCTCCATGCCGTAGATTATGTAAGCATGTATGTTGGTATTTTATATTAAACGGCTGAACACCCGCTGATGTATCGCGTGTTCCTTTAAATCCTATTCGCACTAATAAATAAAAATAACTGGCAGTCTGCAATAATTGAGTCTGGCCGGTACTATAATACCCCGCTTTAGAAAACCGATATGACCGTTCTAGAAAGAGGATTCATAATTGGATTTTTTATGAATTTCGGAAGAGCGGTTAGAAAACAAAACCTGTCAAGGAGGCAGTCTAGATCTCGCTGTCGCTTGAGTAGCACGCTGATTACTCATACGCTTATGTTACTGAAGTCTACCAGTCTACTTATTGCAAGACTACCGGTCCACAACCGAGAGTCGGTTAAGTCGGGCCGTCGAGCTTTTTTTTTTTTTTTTTTTTTTATATATTTTTATAGGCTTGCGTTTGACCGCAACTCACCTGATCTTAAGTAATGATGCGGCCTAAGGTGGAGCACGCTTGCCTAGAATAAACCGGTTCACTCGTGCCTTGAAGATACCCAGATTATATGTATCGGGGAATAGAGAGGCGGGCAGTGAATTCCACAGTCTGGCAGTTCGCACAATAAATGTGGAGTCAAAGCGCTTGGTTCGAGACCGTGGAACTTCAACCGTATAGCGGTGACGCTTCGCCGTATCCCTGCTCGTCCGGTGATGGAATGGGGATGGGGGAATTAAGTTGTGCAATTCCAAAGCACACTCTCCGAAATGTACCCGATAAAAGACCGATAGGCTGGCAACGGCGCGGCGGTGTTCAAGGCTATGGAGCTTAGCCTTAACCAGGAAGTCGTTGTCTATGAGCCTCTTGGCACGTCTTTCAATAACTTCCAACGCCTCCAGCTGGTACTTGGCAGATCCATCCCAGAGGTGCGAACAGTACTCCATGCACGATCGAACTTGTGCTTGGTATAGGTTAAGCATCTGTTCCGACGTGAAGTACTTTCGCACCTTTGCGAGGACTCCTAGCTTTTTGGCAGCTAGTTGGGCCTTTGACTCGATGTATGACCCAAAATTGAGACTCGACGTCAAAGTAACGCCAAGAAGCTCAAGATGGTCGGTGATCGGAACGGATACATTTCGGAAAGCAGGGGCCAGATTGAAAGGCCTTTTCTTGGCAGAGAAAAGACACGCCTGGGTCTTGGCTGCATTAAACTCGACCAGATTGGCATCGCCCCAATCGGAGACAGCCTTGAGGGACAAGTTTAAGCGCTCGACCATGGACTCCCTGTGAGTCCGAATTTCAGCCGCACTGGCACGTGCGCTGGATATGTAACTCTCTACAACTGTGCTGTCATCTGCGTATCCAATGGTACCGGGTTTCAGCAAATCGTTAATATGCAGCAGAAAAAGGGTTGCAGAGAGTACCGAGCCCTGAGGGACCCCGGCATTTATAGCCATTTGAACAGACGAGCAGCCATCAATTACTACTCGTATTGAACGATCTCTCAGGAAATCCGATATTCATACACAGAAACCAGCGGGCAAGCAAAAGATGGAAGCTTGCTAATTAGGCCATCATGTCATACCCTATCAAAGGCCTTCGAGATGTCCAGGGAGACGGCAAGCGCTTCCCCATATTTCTCGATGGCCTCACTCCAGATGTGAGAGGCGTACGCGAGAAGATCCCCAGTGGACCGATTTCGGCGAAAGCCATATTGACGATCACTGAGGAGGTCATTAGTGCCTGCTGCTCCCAGGGCGGGTCCTACTATTGACCGCCTGGGGACCTCCGTTCCAGAGCTAGGAGCCGACCGCGCCAGCCTATCTTCGGTCAGATCCTGTTGCCGGCCAGGCTGTGGATCATACTAACCTGGAAATCTCTGCCTGAACGTAGTGCGTTTAGGTCAGTGCAAAGTTTTTCTATTACTGCTGTTTTTGATACTCATCACATTTTAATCTTTCTGTGAGAGCTATTAAATTCAATTCGTACAGTTCTACATAGCCTTTTATTTTTCTTAAACTATTAGAACTGCTACAACCTGAAACCATCTACTTAGAGATGACTCCAATTCCTACCGTAAAGAAGTTTAAATACTTAGGCTCCATGCTCACACCAGATACTAACGTTGACACCGATGTGACACACAGAATTAACATAGCGTGGCAAAAATGGCCATCGTTTACACCTGTAAACGATGGCCATTTTTGCATAACACACCTGTGTTGAATGACCCACGAATTCCCATACAGACCAAGGGAAGCGTACAAAACGGCAGCCCGACCGGCTCTACTCTGTGGGTCCGAATGGTGGATAACAAAGAATACACATGATCAAAAGATACATACCAACGAAATGAAGATGCTTAAATGGGCGGGAGATGTAACGCGGCTGGACAGAATTCGTAATCAATATATACGAGGCAGCTTCAAAGTTGCTCCAATCGTGGACAAAGTTACCGAAAACCCGCTCCGTTGGTCGGACATGTCAAAAGACGAAGGGAAGACCATGTGGTATACAGATTGCGCTAAATCAACCAGAACAGAAAAGAGGTAGAGGCCGCCCGCTAGCGACTTGGTGGTCTAACATAGAACGAGACCTCAAGAAAGCCCGATTGTACCGACAACCCAAGATCATCTGACTTAGTGCAGAAAAGTGAGGAGACCCAACCTCAAATAATGGGATTCTAGGAAGAAGATTCGTTTTTGTTTCCATTAAATTATTACAATGTTGTTATTTAAAGAATAAGGGTTAGTTTTAGGTATAGCTTGTGTTATATGTGTTAAGAAGAAAGTTTAGCTTTTCTCTTCATTAGTAATTGGAATTGTTTTAGTTGTTAGTTTGGAAAAGAATGATCAGTATTTATATTTTTTTAATAGTACTTAAATACCGTGTATGTGTTATTCTTATATTTCGCAAAGCTCTAATAAAGCCCGAGCTATGTAAATAGCTACTCATATTGACACGTCTCAACAAGCCGAGCTGCTAGGGCTTGAGGTCCAAGAGGCGGCACACAGAGCAACTGATCAGAACAGAACAGAACACCAGAACAGTCCCTAAATAGACGTCAACAACACGCTAAGTACCTGGCATCTCAATAGAGAATTCATCACCAGAATAGTCCCAAAATCAACGGCATCAGTATGCTGAGTATCTGGAGTCACAACGGGCTGCGGAGACACCAGAATAGTCCCAAAATCAACGGCATCAGCATGCTGAGTATCTGGTGTCACAACGAGCTGCGGAGACACCAGAACAGCCCCAAAATCGACGGCAACAGTATGCTGAGTATTTGCGTGTCACAACGGGCTGCCGTGACACCAGAAACGTCACATAATTGACGATAACAGCAAGCTGAGTATCTGGTATCATAATGGGCTACGGAGACATCAGAACAGTCCCAAAATCGACGGCAACAGCATGCTGAGTATCTGTTGTCACAACGGACTGCGGAGACACCAGAACAGTCTCAATCTCGGCGTCAGCAGAAGGTGACTTACATGGCATCTGCAGCAGCTGAATCTTGCAGACGTGTAGTTGCTGGAAGGGCAGCACAGGGATGTCAAACATTTACAAGAAACACGTGGACGGTGTTTGGGTATGACGAGACTCTTGATTAAGAAACTCACAAGTTTATATAAATAGAAGTGATGAGATGAAGATTGCAAATTTTGCGGAGTTCTTAAGAGTGTGATGAAGAGAGCGGAAAGAAGAAGCAGCAGGTATGTGTTGTTCGGGTGGGAAAGTAGCCAATCATTCTATAGATGAGCCAGTTGAACTTTTAAGAGAACTTCTCTCTAATGACACAGATGGGTCTCGATGTTTACTAAGAAGTATGAGAAAATGCCATACGTGCATATTTTTATATGTCTGCTTTTGGAGCAGGTAAAATTGTCTGAATGCCAGGATTTTGCCCGAGCTTTACAATACAAGCACAGGTTTACCATCGAATCGGTTCTTTTACTTCCTATCGCCAGACGCCAGTTCAAAACATGTCGATAATTACGAGTACCAATGTACATACTATATTCTAATCAGTCATCAATATTTATTACAGTTTTTATTTTTTGCTGCTACCGTATGACAAGTGAAACCGCTATAAGTAACCCTCTCGAAAAATGATAATATTATGTGTCTGTCCGTTTGCTTATCTGTGTGAATATTATGTTTCACGGCTTATCTGTTGAAACGTTTGTGATAAAATTGATTTGGATAGTCTGAAGTCTGGGAAAGGATATAGACTACTTTTTTATCAACCAACCATGCGGGCGAAGTCGCAGGCGAAAGCTAGTACTTTATATATTTAAATTCAATTATTTTTTTGTGTACTTAATATCTCTAAATGCTCTCTTAATATATCTTGCTCACACACTATTCTTTGTTTGTTGGAATAGTGGTCGTCTACTGTATTATTAATTGTTAACTATGTGTCTGTGCATAATTTAGCTGTCATTTAGTAACGGTAGATGTACTGTAACGGTTGCATGCATTTAGCATAGCATGCTGGTACCTTTAACTATATTACATTTAATCTATCTATCTTCTATATATATAAAATTCTTTGTTCTGAATGACTGACTGACGGATCAACGCACAGCCTAAACCACTGATTGTAGAGACCTGAAACTTGGAGGGTGTGTTCCTTGTATGACGTAGGCATCCGATAAGAAGGGATTTTTGGAAATTCTACCCCTAAGGGGGTGAAAAACGGGGGCAAAGTTTGTATGGGACAACGTGATTCCTTGGTCCAATCTACTTCAAATTTTGCATAAACATTTTTTATCAGAATTGAAGGAACACGTGTATCGAATTTTATTGAATGCCATCGCCTAACGGGGTTTAAAATAGGTAGAAAGTTATTTTGGGTGTGATGTGCATCAAGTAGATATCAATACTCCTTAGTGCTTTTGATTTAAATTACATTTTATTTTGACACATGTCGTGTTTGAAAACTCAACTCAAAATAAATATTATTACAATAATACTGCAGAAGAATTACATGTATTTTTAATACATTAAATTAAAGTATTATAAAATTATTTTGTTAAAATAGTGTGGCAGGCGCTGCCTGTGGTGGCGCGAGGAACTAGGGCTGACGAGGTAAATGAATCGTTGAAACGATCAATTCTATGGTCACGAGTTTATAAATCGCGCTTGACCATCAATATGCGCGCTCAGCTTGGCGGCAATTCACGTTTTCAAGAATTCTCCGATGTTCATTTCGAAGTTGGGGGACTCTCTACCAGTGGAGAAAGAGCAGGTGGATCTAATAGAGCCTCTTGGTATTGTAGTATCTACAATAGAAGAACTGAGTCATCTGTTGTACGGCGACATCAGTCAAATACCGCCAAGAGAATTTGGGTGTGTGAACAGGCTATTTTAACGCCCAAAAATTATCAAGCTGCAGCGATCGATACAAGCATTCTGTTTCTCTCAAATTGAAGGGAGACAAGTAGTATACATCTCAATGAACACAGTAGTCGGGCAAGGTAACGCCACACATTACCCCGTAGAATTTTGAGAGGTTTTATAATTATATAGCTAAGCTTCCTTAATGTTTTTTCTTCCTTTTAAACATTTTTAGGTTAGGAATTTCAACATTTGTTGTGTACGTATGAATATATAAAAGTATTTTTTTTAGAACGATAAAGAACATATCGTTTTTAAATCGTGCAATATACGTACTCTGTATTTATCTTAAAATGTAAAAAACAAACAATTATTTATCATCACTTTTTTTTCAGCATGCATCGCGAAAGAGTCAGCTTTTTTTAGTACATTAACCGTGTGCACGACATAATTTCCTATTGGCATAAAAGACAAATCTCCATACAAAGTTACGTGCTTCTAGACCAAGCTGTACACTGCCTGTCAGTGAAATTTATAATTGCTATTGAGTACTCAAGTAGTAATTGTTTACGACTTCCACGCGAACGAAGTCGCGGGCATAAGCTAGTTCCAGTACATAATTAGTTCTCGAATATACTAGTACCTCTTACAGTAGGTACCTATATACTTCATAATAATTTTACCTAAGTAATATTATTTCTACAAATTAAGTACCTACAAAGTCAAAGTCAAAGCATTTATTTCAATTAAACCATTTACAGGCACTTTTGAATCGAACTCTACTTAATTAGAGATAATGCTGAACCTTAACATAAGTTATGAGAGTCTTAAGTGACGGTGACGATGGTTTGTATCATTGTGTGGGATCCAAGTGTGTAGTAGGTGTGTGGTGATTGGTGATAACTAGCATTAAGAGCTCGTACCACATTTCTTAGACCGGCCGGTTTGATCGGTTCAGGGATGCGATAAGGAGACTTTAATTAAACTACTTTAAAGGGTAAATAAAACGTTTTCGCTACTTTTTGGCGTATTATATAATTTATAATACTTACATACTTTAATAAAACGAAGCAGATAAACAGACAAAATTATTAATCCTACGATAGATAGCACATAATTCACATTAATGTTGAGAAGAACAAAACATCACACAATCGAATTCACAACACTAGTTAAAATAATTATAATTTCAGGGGTTTCATATTGTTGTGCAGCAAAAATGTGAATATGTATTATTTAATAAAAAACAACCTCTGCCTGTTGTATAGCGTCTCTAGACATAATAAAAAAAAAACTTTATCTTTTGGTTGGTTTATTGAAGAAGTTATATTTTATTAAAGAAAATATAGTTCTTTATTTAAAAAAGTACATATTAATTTAATAGCAAAATAAAAAAAACAGTAAGACCGGCTGTTGACGTGTCGCCACGCGCGCCACACCAACAGTCGGTCCCCGCCTCATTAGAAAAGCAGTGTCAAAATTATAAAAATGGTGACAAAATGATTGTAACCGTCAATGACTGGTTATTTCGTACAATAACATTCAGTAGATGAGGTGCATACTCCGTGAAGGAAACCGAGAGCTCTACATACTTCATCACAAACGTCATTGGTGCATTCTTTCAAGGACATTGGTATGTTTAGAGACTGCGTTGCCACTTTCGCGGTGTCTTCTGAAACAAAAAAAAACCTTTTTAATAACTATGTTAAATACGGGTTGAGTTTTAAATCGCTGGTCATTTTTAGGGGTGTTAAAGGGACCAACTATGAAATATAATACAACCCAGTTACTGGGTAACACGATAACCCTTGATAAGACTAGTGATAATAAAAAATCTGCTGTAAGTACTACAAAAATATATCACTACCTATACAGGCTACACCATGATATTTTTTTTTTAGATTTCTGGGTAAGGGGCATCAGGCCACTTTTTATAAAGTGGTTAAATTTTTTTGTTGCCCAAGTGTTACCAAGTGTTGTCATATTTCCAAGTGAATAGGTAGCAAAAAAATAACAAAACAATAAACCTCTTAAACTGCAAAAAAGAATTTTTTTTTGGTTGTGAGACCTATATACAGATACGTTAGGTAGACGGGTAGGTTTTCAGTCGTCATATAATAGATATGCATTATAAATGCATTTGATAGCTTTTAATATACTAATAACAATACGCCTAACTGTCAAATTTATTCCTCAGATAAAAACAATCCGACAGTTGTAAAACCAGACCTTAAGACTGCGTTTTCACCAAAGACGTGCTTCATCTTTATTGGCTAGTTTAACACACTTCCTCGTTACACATCCTCTGTGTAGAGAGGAAGTTTGTTAAACTAGCCAATTACAACGCTAGCTTAGTACAAGCTACGACAATATAGCGGTATCATTGGTCATTATCACACACAGCCCTCGCTAGGCTGCGTTTCCATTTCAGATGTGTGTGCGGGGCAAACATCTGTGGTGGAAAACAGATGTTTGCCCCGCACACACTGGGTTAAAGGGATCATCTATGAAATATAATACAAAAAACAGCTCATCGTCTGCCTAGCTTTTTCCCAACTATATTGGGGTTGGCTTACAGGCTAACCGGATGCAGCTGTACTGAATACCAGTCATGTTTTATATGCAGCGGTTGCCTGTCTAACCTCTACAACCCAGTTACTGGGTAACACGATAACTCTTGGTAAGACTGAACAGTGACAATAAAAAATCAGCTGTACTACAAAAATATATCACTACATGCTACACCATGATTATTTTTTTCCAGATTTCTGGGTAAGTCCCATCAGTACATCATCATTATCCATCTTTTCATAAAGTGGTTGAATTTTTTCGTCCTATTTCCAAGTGAATAGGTAGTAAAAATTAAACAAATTTATTCCTCAGATAAAAATCCCACAATTGAAAAACCAGACCATAAGACTGCGTTTCCACCACAGATGTGTGCCCCGCACACACATCTGTGGTAGAAACGCAGCCTTAAAAGAGAGAAAAATACCAAACTGGGAACTGCGTCTTTCAACACAAGACAAAACCCACAGACGCAAAGTTAAATATTAACACAAACGCTTACCTATATCGTCGTATAATTTCAGAACACGTTCTAGCGACATCCTTGCATTTGCTACCATGAGCATTGCAGTAATTACAAACAATACTATTACGAGTTTCATTGTGAATTTGTGACAAATTAAATCACGACCTTCCTTCAAAAAAACAAGTGACCCGAGGGCGGTGATCAAGTGACCAATAGTTCGTTAAGTTTTTTTTTTTTTTTTTTTTTTTTTTTTTTTCGGATTGGCATCTCGCAGGTCAACCTAGGAGGTTGTCGGCTGCTTAACCGGACTTTCCTGTGGTGCCTTAAAAATTATTATTTTTAGGGCCTCCAGCCAGGGCATAAAAGCTTACAAACTAAGCGACTACACGCTAAGGGCACCCCCTGTGGGGTACGAGCCTCGGCTTAGGGCGTCGCTGGGAGAGGACAGCAAAGGGACAGGCTGGATCGGATTTCCATTATTTAGGGACGAATTTAAAACTACAGGCTCAGCGGCGCGGGCTGGCACGAGCAAGGGTCGGGGAGTTCGTTAAGCGGTCACACCCTATATATATACGTCGAAGCTCCTACCCACACCTACAAGTGGGCCGGAAACTTGCTCTCAAATTCAGTTAACCCAGTACTTATGTTTTATCGCTTTGAAATAGAGTTATAAATGGTTTGCTTATAGTTTTCAAGTTTTTATCAACAGCTAAGTTAATAAGAAGGGAGTAAAATATAATAAGTTACCTCATTGAACTATTACCAGCGAAAATCTTAAAGCTCAACAAAATACACGATTGAATAACATGTCTACATGTCAAAAGATCGAGACTTCTAAGCTAGGATGTTTGTATCTACCTATACTAAAAAGCTTTTAACAAAAAAGACAATCGCCTTCAAAAACTAAAAAGTGAAAAATAACTTTAGCACAGAACACACATTGACTTTAGTTTCGAAATTCAGTGGCTTTGTTCTGTTTGTTGTTTTGTATTGCCACCGACTTCCGAAACTAAAGTCAATGTGTGTTCTGTGCTAAAGTTATTTTTCACTTTTTAGTTTTTGAAGGCGGTTGTCTTTTTTGTAAAAAGCTTTTTATTTTCCGCTTTTTAGTACCTCCTTCTCATCCAAATCTATTAAGAAGAAATTGAAAGTTAACTACTACAAAGATTGATGAAAGTAAAACGTCGTCTATTTAAAATTTTTGGGTATTTGTTGATTTTTCAAAAAGTACTGAATCAATTTCGACAAAATTTATATGGGACTACCCCTGAAGCATAACCTATCCATAAAAAAAATCGGTTTACGTTTGCCGGAGAAATCGCGTAACAAATCGCGCACATACTTAATGCAAATTTAAGACTTATACGGTTTTCTCATGGATGCCATTGTCAGAACTGGACCAAATTAAAATGGGACCACACGGGAAGCACTAGCTTTCATAAAAAAAAGAATCATCAAAATCGGTTCACCAAGTCCAAAGAAATCAGGTAACAAACATTAAAAAAAAATAAAAAAAAATACAGACGAATTGATAACCTCCTCCTTTTTTGAAGTCGGTTGAAAAGAAGAGAAAATGTATGTTATTACTAGCTGATCCGGCAACCGTTGTTTCGCCATTATATATTTAAATAAAAATAATTATAATAATAGTCTACGACCTATTCTCAGACCTACCAAATATACACAAAAAAAAAACATAAAAATCGGTAAAGACGTTTCGGAGAAGTTGAGCTCGTAACAAACGCACGGGTGTAATTTTTTTTTCGATATTCCGTAATTCTTCTTTCATACAAACCTTGTCCTGGCAATACTTATTACAACAAAAGAAGAATTATCCAATTTGGTGCAGTCATTCGAAACATATGCGCGTACAGACATTTTTAACGAACTTCAAAAAGGAGGAGGTTCTCAATTTGATTGGTATTTTTTTTTATGTATGTACACCGATTACGCTGAGATTTATGATCCGATTTACGTGATTCTTCTATAGTTTGATGCGGAATAGTTGCCATTTGGTCCCATCAAAATTTAACATAGTTTGGCCCAGTAGTATTAATTTTATGAACTTTTTTTATGTTTGTCCACGCATATTTTCGGTGTTATCCGATTTCGATGATTATTTTTTTAATTGATAGTTTAAACCTCTTATTTGGTTTCAAGAAAATATTCCACCCCTAAGGATAGAAAATTAAGGGAGGACTGATTTTTTTTGGTGTCTTTGTTTCGAAATTAATTTGTATGATAAGAAGTAGGCACTAAAAACCGGAAAAAAAACTAGAGGTCTTTTTTTAACAAAAAAAACAACCGCCTTCAAAAAGTAAAAAATAGCTTTCAATGGCATATACGGCAGCTTTGGTTTTGCTTGTTGTTTTGTATTGCCACCGACTTGCGAATTGAAAGTTATTTTTCTCTTCTCGAAGGCGAGTTTTTATTAGGTTTTAGTGCCTACTTCTTATCATACAAATTAATTACGAAACAATGACACCAAAAAAAAACAGTCCTCCCTTAATTATCTAAAAAAAAATTGGTTTTATACTATGTAAGGATAATATATACTTATACCTATCGAATTGAGAACCTCCTCCTTTTTTTAAATCGGTTAAAAACCGATGCGTTTTCCGTTACTATAGGTATCGGGTGTGTTGGTATTGTAAACAACAAAATAATTTTAATTTGAATGTGCTTATCTAAGTTTGCTAACAGGAAAAGGTCTGCTGCTAAGCAAGGATAGTCCTATTATTAATATTAATTAATTAATCCTACTAATATTATAAATACGAACGTGAGGATGGATGGATGAATGTTTGTTGATGATTGATGGATGAAAATGTTACTCTTTTAAGCAAAAACAACGGAACGGGTTTTAATAAAAAATTACAGTGATATAGCTTATTATATCAGAATTTGGCCATAATATTACGATAATAACGATTGATTTTAAACAAAAGTCCGGGACAGCATGTATCTACCCTTTTATGTGGAAGCCAATATATCCCAAATTATGAGCCATAAATAGATTTAAATTGGATATTTTTTTTAATTGCACATTTTAGAGTACTTATTTAGCTAATACTTATCAAAATTGATTCATTATTTTGTCGCTTTCAGTATTTAACGTGGATGAACTTTGTCTTTTGTTAAAGACAAAGAAAAAAAACTCTCTCCCTCTCTCTCTCTTTCGTTGTCGAAATTATTTAGTGTTCTAAGTAATTTCGACAAATAGTTTAAAAAATATTACAATAAGATTGACTTGAGCACTTAGGTACTTGGTTGTTTAAGTTACAATGCGCTGATTGTGGTGGTATTTGTAAGTACATATTACATTTGATTATTACAATTTTGATAGTTTAAGAATAACGGGCAGTTTTAGTTATATGTCGTGTTTTAGATAGCAAGAAGATAGTTTAGTTTATCTTTTAATTCAACTATTGGAATTGTTTTAGTTGTTAGTTTGAAGCTTACTACCGATTATGTATTTTTTTTAAACAGTAGGTATGTAGCGTATGTATAATATTTCACAAAGCCCGAACTTTGAACATAAATGACGTGACATTATACAGATATAATGACACGTCTCAACAAGCCGAGCTGCGAAAGCTTGAGCAGGCATATAATATGTGTTCATGTGGACGAACCAGTTGATCCTTTGAGAGAACTTCTCTCTAATAAAACAGATAAGTCTCGCCGTTCTTTAAAAAGTATAAGAAATTTCATATAACTTCTTTTGGGGCAAATAAAATTGCCTGAATGACAGGTTTTTTTTATATTGAAATAGGCTTGCGTTTGGCCGCAACTCACCTGATCTTAAGTGATTATGCGGCCTAAGGTGGAGCACGCTTGCCTAGGATAAACCGGTTCACTCGTTCATTTTCCCGACCTTCATAATACAACGACAAGTTTCCCATCGAATCTATTGTCATTTTTTTTTTGATAGATTTTCAAATTTAATACCAAAGTTTAAGGTTTCAATTCCATTGGGAAAATTTGACAGTTTGGTATGGATTATAGATTGAGAAAAACGGATTATTAAAAAGCGAAAAATAAAAAGTTATTTACAAAAAATCTTAGTACCTCCATAACATCCAATTCCATTAAGAAACGGCAACACAGTCAAAACTGAGATTGAAAGTACAAGATTGGAGAAACTTAAAACATCATCATTCTATCTAATATATAAAATTCTCGTGTCACAGTTTTCGTTCCCGTACTCCTCCGAAACGGCTTGACCGATTCTGATGAAATTTTTTGTGCATATTGGGTAGGTCTGAGAATAGACCAACATCTATTTTTCATCCCCTTTTTTCACCCCTTTTTCATCCCCAATCCAAATGTTAAGGGTTAGGGTAGGGTAGGTGTAGGGTAGGTGTAGGGTAGGGGTAGGGTAGGTGTAGGGTAGGTATAGGGTAGGTGTAGGGTAGGTGTAGGAGGGTAGGTGTAGGGTAGGTGTAGGGTAGGTGTAGGGTAGGTGTAGGGTAGGTGTAGGGTAGGTGTAGGGTAGGTGTAGGGTAGGTGTAGGGTAGGTGTAGGGTAGGTGTAGGGTAGGTGTAGGGTAGGTGTAGGGTAGGTGTAGGGTAGGTGTAGGGTAGGTGTAGGGTAGGTGTAGGGTAGGTGTAGGGTAGGTGTAGGGTAGGTGTAGGGTAGGTGTAGGGTAGGTGTAGGGTAGGTGTAGGGTAGGTGTAGGGTAGGTGTAGGGTAGGTGTAGGGTAGGTGTAGGGTAGGTGTAGGGTAGGTGTAGGGTAGGTGTAGGGTAGGTGTAGGGTAGGTGTAGGGTAGGTGTAGGGTAGGTGTAGGGTAGGTGTAGGGTAGGTGTAGGGTAGGTGTAGGGTAGGTGTAGGGTAGGTGTAGGGTAGGTGTAGGGTAGGTGTAGGGTAGGTGTAGGGTAGGTGTAGGGTAGGTGTAGGGTAGGTGTAGGGTAGGTGTAGGGTAGGTGTAGGGTAGGTGTAGGGTAGGTGTAGGGTAGGTGTAGGGTAGGTGTAGGGTAGGTGTAGGGTAGGTGTAGGGTAGGTGTAGGGTAGGTGTAGGGTAGGTGTAGGGTAGGTGTAGGGTAGGTGTAGGGTAGGTGTAGGGTAGGTGTAGGTAAATAGGCAGGTAAGTAGGTAGATCGGGACAGGACAACGTCTGTCGGGTCAGCTAGTGTTTGTATAATTTTTTGCTTTCTGTCGGTTTTTTTTCCAAAAGTGCAAAATCAATTTCGATACCATTTGTGAAGTCTACCCTTTTAAACAAAAAAAGATTTTACCAAATCGGTCCAGACGTTTTCAAGTAGGTCATCGGTAAACATACATAAAAAAAAGATTTCGACAAAATTGAGAACCTCCTACTTTTTTGAAGTCAGTTAAAAATCATCACACGGTGCAAACCACTTATAAACGCATCAATCTTTTATTAATGGGAAACCAAGGGACAAGTGCCAGCCGTCTCAAATGCAATATTTCATCAAATTCAAAAGAAACGAGTAATGTATTGAATTTCTAAGTGCACAAAATGCTTGTCGTCATCGATCGGGCCTCATTAGGATACACAAAAGTATGTATGTCATCACAAATTCGTTTTCAATTCAATTCGTAACATCCAAGTTAATTAAGAAACGGTAACACCAAAAAATTAAGCCCCATAATTTTCCACTCTTAGAGGCGAAATATTTTCATAAAACTTATATCTCTTAGTTGTTTGTACAGAAGCATTTTTTTTAGCGTAACCGACATGTTTTATTTTTTTAAGGGTGTATGGAAACTTTATTTTTTAACCCCCGTCGAAAAGAGGGTTGTTATAAGTTTGACGTGTCTGTGCGTCTGTGTGTCTGTGTGTCTGTCTGTGGCACTGTAGCTCTTAAACGGGTAGACCGATTTGAAAGCGGTATTTTTTATTTGAAAGTTGGTTATCAAAATCGATTAAGCCGTTTTAAAGTTATCAGCTCTTTTGTTAGCTGCTGTAGGGATCTTAGCGCATAGCGGATTTTTACTTTACTTTCAAACAAATGTGTGACCACTCAATGAAACACCGACGTGCTATATGCCGTATGCCATATTACTATGCAAGAATATGGAATTCTTGATCAGATGCTGCAACCACGACATACAGCATACTAGTATACTCTTGAAAAAATAATAGCAGATGTATCGTAATTGGATTCGTTTTAATCAGTTTTTTAGAGCTAGGTACAGAAATTAGATTTAATTAATAACATCGATAGAGCCAATGAAAAGCTTACACTACGGGATATATGGTTTTCACAGCTAGAAAAACATATTAATAGGTACAAGAAGTTAAAAGACAGCTACTTAATATAAATAAGAGCGAAATAATAATAGGTGAAGTAAAATTAGAGCAATTGTGCTGAGTTTTCGAAAGAAAAGCTACACAGAGATTTCTTAAGTTTCATGGTGGTAGTGTTAATAATATCGAAGTCGACGTTTCGGCAGGCTGCATTGTACTTATGACATGCTCTTATGAAGTGCGCTCTTGCTTAAAGAAGTGTGAAATAAACGACGTTGATTTTAAACTTATTAATATTAATAATACAATAGTGCTGGAACCTGTCTAGATCTTCCTGCAGTAAAATGGTATCCGACGTAGAGGAGATTTGCTTCTAGATTTTAATATCATCTGCATGGTAGATCTTTGAACGATAGAAGCAATAATCAACGTCATTGATGAATAATAAGTCACTGCAGAGAACGAGGTTAGTTGTCGTTGACCTACTGCCCAAGAATCTATGCTGATGTTCTTTAAAACTATGACTGAGAGCAGAACATACTTGCATGTATAAAATTTTATCTAACAATATAGCAAACAGACATAACTTGGATATTGGTCTGTAGTTATCGACCTAGGTTCTTGACCCCTTTTTGTAAATAGGTGTTATATTATGCAGACTTCCATACGATGGGCATGACACCTGTGTTAAGAGATCGTCTCAATAGGATCGTGAGAGGGACCGAGAGACCAGTAGCACAATTTGTTACGAAGACCGGGGAGATCTTGTCTGGACTCGCAGATTTAATAAATTCCACACACTTTAGCAGTTTCTCGAATAAATTTATATTCGCGAACTTCTATGGAGGCGACGCCGCATGTACCGCCATCAGTCCGTTCACTGATGTTGTTGTGCTGTATGTCAAACCTTGAAAAAGTGTCTCGTAAACTAACGGGCTCTAGCAAGTTGGACTGGAAATATTCGCTGAAGAAATTACAGATTTCCTCACCGTCGCTAGAAAACTGATTGCCAAACTGCAGCACTGAAGGGTAGGATTATTTTGGCTCCTTGATTTCACGTAACTCCAGAATGCTCGAGGACAATTTATTTGTAATGTAATAATCATACATGTCTTTTAATTTTAATTCTACATATAATGCAATAGTGGCAACACGATGTGTTAATGCTACAGCCAGGATATACAGTACACCAGTACACTCTTGAAAAAGTAATAGCAATAATAGCAAAAACGGCGGGGTACCGCTAATTAACTAGCATTTCCGACCGACTTGCTTCGAGACGATCAGATTTTTGTTGCAAATCTAATTACATTGGGTGTTCAACTGTTAAGTTTGGGAGCGCTCTGAGTACCTATACAATGTCGCTATTTTAGCTATTTAGTTATAGCTTTATACTTAGCGGTACCTCGCCGCGACATTATAGCGCCCTTTCAAACATTATCGTGCCATCCATCAATTTCTATAATTAAATAAAATAACAATATGTACTCAATCGAATTTGAAGGCTCAACAATAGGCATTATTTTTGACTTTTTAAATACTCGCGTCTTTTGCGTTGGGGATTTTTTAAATTTTAATTTTTTTAATTACATATTAGATTTACTTTAAATATTACTTTACGACGTTCTTTGTCCCAAAATTCTAAGACCTTTTGTTATGTTTATTTTTTCATAGTTAAAAAGTACATAAAAGTAATGTTAGAAAAGTTTTTACTATTTTTGTTTTATTGCTCTACTACTGGATACGCCCTTTGAGCCTAAGGTGCCGTAATCGTAATGTTGGTTTGTGCTACTCACCGATAATGTATGGCGGAGATGTTTTTTTTTGAAGTTGTCATAATGTTGATAACAATATCCCTTTTAAGGTATTATTAGGCTTGTGGTTAGTAATATTTTCTCGTCAAATGGCTTAATTCGAAAATACGATTTTTAAGTATCGTCGATTTCGAAATACATAATAATATAATTTTCAGGTGATTTGTATGTTTATTTAAAGTCCCTGCCGGAGCCAAAATCAATAATTAAGCTTATAAAAAAAAATTGAGAACATCAGAATTTTGACAAGATTAATCAAATTAATTTAAGATTAATTAGGTAGTCTGAAGCCTGGGGAAAGACACAGGCTACTTTTTTATCGACGCCTCGCGGGTGACGCCGCTGGCGTAAGTTAGTCAAAAAAAAATCCTCAAATGTATCATTATGAATCTGGGGGCACGGTAGTGCCCCCGCTAAGACGAGCCAAGCGTAGCGCTAGTAGGGCACTACCTACCTTATCTCGAAGCGCTTCGTCGTTTTTTTGAACTCTCATAACTTGGGTTTGGATTATGCCAGATAAACAAAATTCTCGGGATATGTTGTAAATAGTTGACTTGTTAAATATATAAAGTTTAAATTGCATAGGTCTTATACTTTAGATTTTATTTATATCTAAAAAACCCAGATGTCGTCACTGACTCCCTCACGACAGAATTTTGATGACCATCAAAGTTATTACGGTACTAAAATCAATCCTGTATTATTACATTATTACAGGTTAGATTTTTATAAAATACAGTAATAATTAAATAAATACAGTACAGTAATAATTATAATTAAAAAAAATGCTGTATCAAATTAAAAATAGGAATTAGAACCTATTCTCAATTATTTGGTTTCCAGCAGTTTTTTTTTTAGTTTTTTGATGATTATGTCTGATAAGAAAACAAAAATTAAAATTGAAATGATTTTTCATTTATTAAGTCGTTTTGGCAAAACAATGATCCTAACTAATAATGCAATGCATCGCTTTACCGTGCGATCTTTTGACATAATATAATGTTTAAGTATTATTATCCTGAAACTATAATCACAAGTAATGCGTGTCAGTACTTTCGCCTTACATACATTTGAAAGGATGAGTGTTGTCAGTGATTATCGATCACTAATATCTTTAAATTATTTTGAAGCTTAGCACTTTATCGTTACAAAATGTACAGAGCAAATGTACTTAAGTGACAGCTATCTCATAAATTAGAAGAAGTATGCAAAATTTATCGATTTCAATACATAGAGCATAGTTTTACATTGCTTGCCTTTACTGTATGTCAATAATTAAATTAGGAATAAAGTTATGCCTGATTTGGTCTGTTTGCTTTAAGGCGATTAACACACTGCCACGCACCACGCAGCGTAGCGCGTGAATGCGTGTTCTAACGTTGCTTGTAAGTATCTCCGTTTGTATAGAAAACACGCACAGTCCAACACACTGAAAATGCATCCACATGCGTTCATGCAGATCACGCGCCTACAAGCGGAGAAACATGCGCACACGCGTGTGTGCGGGGCGAGACGCAAGGTATGGCACACCGAGTCTCGCAGTGTCGTGCGTGATTTTGGATGGCTTTGAATGAAATGAGTCAGAGCCGCCGTGAACCCACAAAACGCAACTACGTGCGTGAGTGCGTAAAATACCCGCACGATGATGCAGATCTGCACTCCCGCAAGTACGCGCGTACGTGCGTTGACACGCAACATGCAGCGTGATGCATGGCAGTGTGATAATCGCCTGAGTGGGGTGCGGAGGCAAGGGAGGAGTGGCTGGGCTTGCTGCGGGACGCCACGACGTGACGCGGCATGCCAAAGCGTCCTTCGAGCTGCCGAAGCACGCCGTGCCATGCCGTGCCGTGCCACGCCGTCAGTCAGCACCGGCCCTTAGCATTATACGCTTTCCAATGACGAATGAAAGAGAAGGGAGTGACATGGGATAAGGGTTAAAAGATGTTCTTCAATGAATCAGTGTAAACAAAAAGCAACTTTGAAGTGTAAAAGGCGTCCGTTTTGTCGGTAGTATAGGTACTATCGACAATAATTTTACCTAGGTAATATTTTTTTTACAAATAACTTAATTAGATACTAGTAATGTTTAACTTTAGAAAGACTGAAGGTGACGATGGTTTGTGTGTAGTACAGTCAATAGCAAAAGTAGATGATCAAAATCAGAAATTCAATACTAATTTACTAACACTAATTTAATAATTTATTACTAGTTTATTTATTAAAAGTACGGGATTGTCACACACATACTTTTGATACTTCGACGCCACACAGTTCTGACGCGAACTCCGTTCATTAGTTTTGAATTTCTGATTTTGATCATCTACTTTTGCTGTTGACTGTACGTGTGTGGTGTAATTTGTGCTAAGTAGCATTTAAGAACTCCTACTAAGTACTTTGATCGGTTCAGGGATGCGATAAGGAGACTTTAAAAGGTAAATAAAACGTTTGCGCAACTTTTTACGTATTATATAATACGCTCGTTTTAATACTTTACAAAAACGAGACAGATAAACAGACTATATACTGATCCTACAATACACACAGTCACACACATTAGTCTTGAGAAGAACAAAACATCATTCGTCGAACAACACAATATTTAAACGATAATGTACCTACCTAGCTAAAATAATTATAACAACCATCATTTCAGGGGTGAAACTGCACATAAATATGAATACTATAAAAAAAACTTCTGACTGTTGTATGGCGTCTCTAGAAATTAAAAACTTTTTTTTGTTTTACTGAAGAAGTCATAATTTTATTAAAGAAAATATAATTCTTTATTTAAAAAAATACATATTAATTTAATACCAAAATTAAAAATCAGTAAGACCGGCTGTTGGCGTGTCGGCACGCGCCGCCAAGACAACAGACCGACTAGCGACTGTTAAAAAAACAGTGTCAAAATTACGATAATGGAGACAAAATAATAGTAGCCGTTAATGACTGTGCTTATTTCGTACAATAACATTCAGTAGGTGAGATGCATACTCCGTGACGGAAACCGAGAGCTCTACATACTTCATCACAAACATCGTTGGTGCATTGTTTCAAGGACATTGGTATGTTTAGAGACTGCGTTGCTACTGTCGCGGTGTCTTCTGAAACAAAAAAAAAACCTTTTTAATAACTATGGTAAATACGGGCTGAGTTTTAATTCGCTGGACATTTTGGGGGGGGGTTAAAGGGACTAAGTCTAAAATAAGATAATAAAAAATCAGCTCAGGCTTACAAACTAACCGGATGCAGCTGAATACCAGTGTTATACATGCAGCGATTGTATGTTTAACCTCTTCAACTTAGTTACTGAGTAACACGATAACCCTTGGTAAGATTATAATCAGCAACTACAAAAATATATCAGGACACGCTACACCATGATGAAAAATAAAAAATTGGGTAAGTCCCATCAGGCCACTTTTTGTGAAGTGGTTTAAGTTTTTTTGCCCAAGTGTTACCGTCATATGTCCAAGTGAATTGGTAGTGAAAAATAAAAACAAAACAAAAAATCTCATACAGTGCTAAAAAGTGCCTTTTTGAGGTAGTCAGACCTACAGATACGTTAGGTAGACGGTTAGGTAATATGGCATTGGATAGCTTTTAGTATACCTATAAGCTACAACAACTGTGAAATTTATTCCTCAGATAAAAGAAATCCGACAGTTGTAAAACCAGACCATAACACAGCGTTTCCACCAAACACATGCGAGGATATGCAGCGTGTGTGAACCTATCGTCCTAACCTTAGAGTATATTTTTACACTACTGTAATTATATACTCTAGGTCTTAACCAATTGGTTAGGACGTTAGGTTGGTCGTGTACTATAATTACAGCGCTAGCTTAGTACAAGTTATGACAATAAAGCGGTATCATTGTTATTATCACACACATCTCTGGTGAAAACGCAGGCTTAAAAGAGTTAAGAGGAAACACAAGGGCCGTTTTTCCATACAAACTTAGTCCCCTGTTTCCTCCCTGGATAATGCCAGTAGATCAATATTTTTTTTTTAAATATCCATGGCTACTATTGGCATGTCCCTATGTTTTCCTTTTTCTCATAAATTTATTATTAAAAGAGATATGAATATTCAAAAACCTAAAAAATTGGCATGATTTTCCGCTGTGTTCAAACATTCAGAAAACAAATTTGACTTGATTATATAAAAAATAGAAAACATAGGAACACGGCAAAAGCCTTTCTTTATTTTTTATTGAAAAAAGCAGTTAAATCGGTTAAGTTTTGGAGAAGAAATCAGGGGACTACGAATCATTGATTTTGTGTACTTTTAATAGGTATTTTCGGTCAAAGCTGCAGTTGTCTCTATCGCGCTCTGCGGTTCGTGTTCGGGCATCGCGCGATAGCAATAGATTTTACAAATACCTAATTTTCAATTCTTTAGCCCGTGGTATTTCCTCTTAAAAAACAAACAAACTGAGAACTGCGTCAATCAACAGACAAAAGACAAAAACCACAGACACAAAGTTGAATAAAAACGCTTACCTATATCATTTTGCGTCATGTCGTATATTTTCAGAACACGCTCTATCGACAACCTTGCATTTGCTACCATGAGCATTGCACTTATTACAAACAATAATATAACGAGTTTCATTGTGAAATAGTAAAAAAATAATTTCACGACCTTCCTTCAAAATAACAAGTGACTGTGACCCGAGGGCGGTGATCAAGTGACTAATAGTTCGTTAAGCGGTCACACCCTATATATATACGTCGAAGCTTCTATCTATACAAGTGGGCCGGAAACTTGCACTAAAATTCAGTTAAACCAATATATGTTTTATCACTTTGAAATAGAGCTATAACTGGTTTGCTTATAATTTTCAAGTTTTTATCATCGCCTTAGTTGATAAGAAGTGAGAGAGTGAAAATCTTAAAGCTCAATGAAGGACTCTATTGAATAATGTGTCTACATGTTAACACATGGTGATTTCTAGGCTAGAATGTTTACATCTAAGTTATCCATACTTATAAATATTATAATGGGGTAAAGTTGGTTGGTGGTGGTTGGTTGGTTGGTTGGTTGGTAAAAGATAATCTCTTGAATTCTTTTGTCCGATTACAAAAACTCTGTCATTGATAGAAAGGTTTATTGCTTGTCATAGGATATGTGTTTTATGATACTAGGATTCCGCGAGGACGAAGTCGCGCGGATTTGGTTGTGCTGACTAAATTCTCGTAAAATTCTCTGCGAACTAAGCGCACACACACATATACAAAAAGTGACTTTGTTTTGTATTACGAGTACAGATGTTACAATTTAAAATTAAGTTGTGTACGAAACAAGCAGTGGAGAGGAGTGCGACTTTAAAATAAGTACGAGAACCAGTTCATCCTAGGCAAGCGTGCTCCACTTTATTCCACATCATCACTTAAGATAATCGTTAAAATGATGTATGTAGACTTCATGGAAGCGGCGCACGAGTGTGATGTGGCCACTGTGAGAATCCAAAAAAAAAAAATGAATCTGAGTACAAGATCACAAAGTGTAGCTTTCAAGTTTAGTGAAAGGCAGTTCTCTAAGAGATATCGAAATAATTATAATAATAAATAAAGTAATAAAAATAAAACATACAAAAGTAACAAAAAAATAAATAAAAAGAATATAAAATTAAATAAAAAAGAATATTTACAATAATTATTAAACATCTATACTAAATATTTTAAAGAGGTAGTTTCTTGGTTTGTAAGTTTGTATGTAGGGGGTAATGTCCGAAAATACTGATACTGATTTAAAAAATGTTGCACCAATAGGAAGCTACGTTATGCCTGAGTGCTATAGGCAATACAGCATTATATATAATTCAATTATCAATAATTCAAAATATTAATAATTCAATTATTTTATAAAATATGTGGTTAAAGAATCTTTATTTTCTCAAAAGTTTACTACAAATTTCGTTTAATGAGAAATATTTAATCTACTTAAGTATATAATAATAAATGCATGAGCAGAGGTTGAATGACATGCACAGTATTAAAAAAAGGCAAAATTGTTTAACGTATATACATAACAGGACATTGAAGGTAGCAGTAAAAGATACTAAACATTTCAAGAGAATTGAAAAATTTACCAATGCAAAATAAAAGTATTCACAGATTTTTTTTAATATTTAAAATCTATTTAAAACTCGTATCACTTCCGAGATGTTGAAAGGATACTTCTAAGCTAAATAGGTAACCACTTGTAATCATTATCTCGACATTTTTTTTAGTCAGCACTCCAACCAAAGTAACATAACCTATGCACAAATGCTATCAAAACGCTGAGTCGACGGTCGATTATGCTTACGATACTAGGTTACAATGTCAATACTAGGATACACCTCCATTGTTTTGATTATGACAATGAGTTGCACGAAACCAACATTAGTTTAATGGAGACTTTAAGTTCATGTCATCTCTTACATTTTGATTAAAAAAGAAAGTAACAGCATCAATTTGAAGTCCACATTAAACTAATGTTGGTTTAGTGCAACTCGCCTTGAGGCTGCGATTAGCTATTAGCAGGTTGTACTTGTTCTAAACTTAGATCACACTATCACAATACGAACTTATGAAGAAACTCATTGTTAGGTTAATTTGCCAAAGTTATTATTAGCTAGGGTTATCTTTTAACTTCAAGTTACATAGTTGCTGACATGGACCCATTGTGTATTTAGCAATTTAGAACATGATTTTAGTTCATCATCATCATATTGTAATGGACATATCATATTGTTTACCTTTCTCAAGGAAGTTATTGATTGTTTATATTATCTATTCTCATAAGACTTATGATGTTTGTATGTCATTAGAAGAGCATTAAGAATATTATTGTAACTAATTGTGACTAATATTGTTTGTTAGATAATTAATGAAGGAACAAGGGTCGTGGTACTTATCTACCCCTTCTACTAATGATTTTATGTATAAATAGTCACCACCGCTCTTCCCTTCAGTCAGTCACTACTAGACAAGTCAGTCAGTCAGTCAGAAGTCAGAAGTTAGAAGTCAGTCAGCATTCAACTGTCAAGTCAGCATTAAAGTTATTTATATTACTTGTAACCCTCGTGTGACATAAAGTAAAGTTCAGTATACTAAATCGTGTCTCAATCTAGTGTTCTCCCACACACCTATCGACAACGCCACCGCTCGGGCCATTACAAATTGGTGTCAGAAGTGGGATAGATTGAGATAATCTTTTCGATTGTACGAGACCTTCGTCGGAGTCCTTAACCTCCGATTCTCCTGCAACAACGATCCTGAGCAACGACGAGAACGAGACCAACGGAATTGGACGAAACGTACCATCAGCGGTCCGAAGATTGAAATCAACCGCTTACGCCGCCCAGTTTCCTGCTCATCACGTCAACGTCAACTACAATGTCAACGGGATATTTCCAAGTAATTTTATTACTGTGAGTACGCCGCCAATTTTTTTTATTAATCACCGTTATAAAGGATATTTCCTGTACGGAATCATCTGCCAGTCATTGAAAGTGTTAATAGTGAAAAGTGAGTGTAGTTATAAGTGTATTAATCATGCCTCAAGACGCAAGCCCCGGTGTATCTACATCGACAAATACACATAATCATTATATTTCATTAGAAATGGCTGAAAGAATGCTAACAAAATTTGATGGCAGTAAGGCGCGTATCCATGAATTCTTAGACAATTGCGACACAGTTAATAATTTAATTAATCCAAATCTTAGGAAAATATTGCTGCAAATAATTATAACAAAAATCACGGATAACGCTAGGTCAATGATTAGAAATCGCGAATTTCAAATATGGGAAGACTTAAAAAATTATCTATTAGATACATACACCGAAAAACGAACAATTGGTCAATGGCAATTAGAGCTAAATAGTTGCAAACAAAATTATAATGAAAGTGTTTTAGCATATGCGAATAAAGTCGAGAATTGCTATGTAAAACTAATAAATTCTTTAGACTCGACTAATCAAACTCAAGAAGCCCGTCAAGCATGCGTTGAGTTACTTAAATCACAAGCTTTAAGTGTATTCATTACCGGCTTAAATAAAGACTTAAACTTAATTTTAAAAGCACTTCAACCGAAAACACTCGAAGATGCTATTTCTATGGCAGTAGTTGAAGAGCAACAGCTCAAAAGTAAAAACGAGATATCTAAATTCCAAAACTTAAACATAAGTAACACTAAACACTGTTATAAATGTAATAAACCAGGCCATACAGTCGTAAATTGCAGAGTTCGATCATTTTCGGGACCAAATCAAAACCCAAAATTTTGCAATTATTGTAAGAAAAAGGGTCATATTAAAGATGAATGCTATCACCTAAAAAATAAAAATTCTCCCAATAGAACTGACTCTAAACCTAGTAATAATCGTTATTCGAATAAAAACTATAATAATAATAACTCTATGTCCAATCAAAAAAACGAATAAATCCCGATGGTGAGAGCCGACCTAAGGGTAACAGATTTATAGAAGGGCTCATAACCGCGATAAATAATAATTGTTATTTTGCTTTGTTGATATTAAAAGATAATTCAAGAAATATAGATTTTCTAATAGACACTGGTGCAACAATTAGCCTCATAAAGAAAAGTGCTGTACCAAAGGACGCTGAAATTCATCATGATATTTTAGCTGATTTAAAAGGGATCGATAAAGTAGACAATCCTACAAGGACTTTAGGTTATGTCGAATTGGAGTTTAAAGGAAATTTAAATTTAATACTCCATATTGTAGATGATAATTTCCCTATTAGTGCTAATGGCATTATTGGAGGCGATATGTTAAATAAATATAAAGGAATGATTGATTATAGCACCAAGACCTTAAAACTCGCGGAAAATCAATTTAATTTATGTTATGAAAAAATAAATGATCAAGTCGAATCTAATAAAAAAATCATGGAATTAACTTTGACGGTCAAAGCAAGAACCGAATGTGTTATTCCTATTAAAATAACAAATAATGAAGAGGTTCAACATGGGATTGTTCCACGAACAGAGTTAGCCCCGGGAGTACTTTTATGCCCTAGTATTATCACAGTTAATAATAACAAAGGCATTACGACCGTACTTAACTCAACTGATGAGGATGTGACCTTCCCTATACCTAATGTTAATTTAGAAAATATAAATATTTTAAATGGAAATATATTACAGTTAGATAAGAATAGCTTAGAAAATGTTTCTAATTATGAAAATTATGGAAGTAATCGACTTGAAAAACTTGAAAATTGTCTACGGACAGATCATTTAAATAAAGAAGAAAAAGAATCTTTAATTGAATTATGTAAAGAATATAATCATATATTTCATTTAGATGGGGATAAACTAAGCTGCACAGATGTGGTTATGCATGAAATACATACGAAAACGGAAGCTCCCATTAATACAAAAAGTTATAGGTATCCAGAAGCCTTAAAGGGGGAAGTTGATAAACAAATTAATAAAATGTTAAAAGATGACGTCATAAAACCATCAAATAGTCCTTGGAATTCACCCATCTGGGTGGTCCCTAAGAAAATTGACGCTTCGGGTCAAAAGAAATGGCGAGTTGTTGTAGATTATAGGAAGTTAAACGAGGTCAGCATCGGGGACTCTTATCCCTTGCCTCAAATAACGGAAATATTAGATCAATTAGGTCATTCAAAATATTTTACAACACTTGATTTAGCCTCAGGCTTCCATCAAATTAAAATGCATCCTAAGGACTCACCAAAAACGGCGTTCACCGTCCCTCAAGGACATTTCGAGTATAATAGAATGCCATTTGGATTAAAAAACGCTCCCGCAACGTTTCAACGATTAATGAATAGTGTTCTAACCGGATTACAAGGCAATCGTTGCTTTGTTTATTTAGATGATGTCGTTATTCATGCTGATAATCTCGAAAACCACAATCGAAAGTTAAAAGAAGTTTTTGAAAGATTCTCTATCAATAATTTAAAATTGCAGCCTGACAAATGCGAATTTTTAAAACGAGAAGTTATGTATTTAGGTCATTTGATCACGGAAGATGGAGTTAAACCAGATCCAAACAAGATTTCATCAATCAAAAATTACCCCATACCTAAAAATGTAAAAGATATAAAAGCATTCTTAGGGTTAGCAGGATATTATAGAAGGTTTATACCTGATTTCAGTTGCTTGTCACAACCTTTAACTAAACTCTTAAAAAAGGATGTTCCTTTCAATTGGACAAGTCTACAGCAACATGCATTTGAAACCCTTAAGAGGAAACTTTGTGAATCTCCAATTTTAGTATATCCAGATTTCAATCAACCCTTTAATCTTACCACAGACGCTAGTAATTATGCCATAGGAGGAGTACTATCACAAGGGCCAATTGGGCAGGATTTGCCAATTGCTTACGCTAGTAGGACATTAAATAAGGCCGAACAAAATTATTCAACTACTGAAAGAGAACTTTTAGCAATCGTATGGTGTGTTAAACATTTTCGTCCATACTTATATGGCCGTAAATTTAATATGATCACAGATCATAAACCTTTGACATACCTATTCAATTCAAAAAATGATGGCGCTAGAATTTTCAGATGGCGATTATCTCTTGAAGAATATGAATTTACTCCAATTTATAAACCAGGCAAATTAAACACCAATGCAGACGCGTTAAGCAGAGCAGTTCCAACTATTGAAAATAAAGAATTAATGACAACAACGTCAAAAATATGCGAAAATTATAAATCATTTTTAGAAACGGTGCAAAAATCTATAATAATAAATGATAATTTATACGAAATTAACGATGAATTAAACGCGAAAAAGAAAAATATTTTTATACCCATATCAGCGGACAAACAAATTAACGATGAAAGCTTAAAAAATCTAGTTAGTGAGTATGATCATTTAAATAAAATTAATAATATTAAAATAAATGAGTTTGCTGTATTTAATGAAAATGAATCAACATTTATTTATGCTTGTACAAAACAAAACTACTGGGATAAATCTAATTATGAAATTTATTTCGATTTATTAAATAAAGTCAAAGAATATTTAATTAAAGAAAAAGAAAGTGAGTTACACTTAACTCGTCTCGGAGATAAATATGACAGATTTAATTATAAAAAGTCAAGAATGATGTTAAGATTCGTATTCATGAAAACAAATATTAAAATAAATATATATAATAATACTTTAATTATTCCTTCTCCAAGTCAAATTCCAGATATTTTAAAAGAGATGCACAGTAGTCTCATGGCAGGTCATGCAGGTTTTCACAAGACTTACAAAAGGATAAAACATATTTATAAATGGCATAATATGAAAAAAGACATAAAAGATTTTATATCACAGTGTGAGTCATGCCAACAAAACAAACTCGTTCGGAAAAAACATAGGGAACCTATGATTATAACATCAACGGCAAGCGAAGCATTTGAAAGAGTTAGTTTAGATATTGTAGGACCTTTCCCATTGACTCTCAATGGAAATAAATATATTTTAACTCTTCAAGACGACTTAACTAAGTATTCACAGGCATACGCTTTACCCGAACATACTGCAGAAACAATAGCCGACGTTTTTGTTAGAGAATTCGTGTGTAAATTTGGTATTCCCAAAAGTATTCTAACAGATCAAGGTGCCGACTTTACATCAAGACTTTTAAAAGAAGTTTCAAAATTATTTAAAATCAAACAATTGACCACAACTGCATATCACCCGCAGACAAACGGTAGCCTAGAACGTAGTCATGCTACTCTAGCAGAATATTTAAGACATTTTATTAGAGAAGATCAAAACGATTGGGATAAATGGATAGATTTCGCAATGTTCTCTTATAACACTGCTATTCATACATCGACCAATTTTTCACCACATGAATTATTATTTGGAAATAAGCCAAGCTTACCTTCATCTATAACCGCGCAACCAGAATTTAAATATTCTTATGATGATTATATTGATGATTTAACATTAAAATTAAGAAAATCTAGAGAATTAGCGAGAAATAATTTAATCGATTCAAAAAATAAAAATAAGGAATATTACGATAAGAAATGTAAAATAGAAAATTATAAAATAGGTGATAAGGTGTATATTACGAATGAGAGTAGTAAACCAGGAAGATCAAAGAAACTTTCTCCACAGTTTACCGGTCCATACGAAATTATAGAAATAAATTCACCAGTAAACGTAACAATACTAATAAAGAGGAAGAAAGTTAAGGTACATGTAAATCGTTTAAAATCAGCTAAATAAGTAATAAGGTAATTTTATTGTTCCAGGTTTACCTTCACATCAAGTCAAGGTGAACTTTATAATATAACACCATTAAATAAGGGTGGAATTTATTTTGAACATGTAGGAAAGGCAAATCAGTTTGATAGTGAGTGGAATTTAGTTACATATCTTGATATTTCTAGCTGGCACAAGAAATTAGAACTTATCGAAAATACTCTTATTGAAACAAGAAACCTTTGTAACCATGATACGTTTAACAAATTTTCATTATGCCAAACGTCTATGTTAATCTTAGAACAATTATATCCTCATTTAAAAAATCAAGAAATTGTCCTTAAGGAAATAATCGGACATTCTTTTGCAAATCATCGTTCGAAACGTTCTGTAATCGATGGCGTAGGAACAATATTTAAGGTTTTATTTGGAACATTAGACGTAGAAGACGCGAAACGTTATGACAACGCTATCAATAATTTAGATAAAAATGAACATGAATTAATCATATTATTGAAATCTCAATCACAAATTGTAAAAACTACTATTCATAATTTTAATAATACGATAACTGATCTTAGGAAAAGTGAAAATATTTTTAATAAAAATTTAGAAACTTTAGCTAATTATACAAGAGATACTAATCATAAAATTTTCAATATTAATATGAAACAAAACATAGATGAACATTTATCTTTTTTAACATTGGTTACCAGCGAAGTAAATAATGAAATTTCTATGGTTATTGATGCCATATTATTCGCTAAAAATAATAATCTACATCCAATTATCATTACTCCTGAACAATATATTTATGAATTAAAGAAAACTATATCACATATTCCGACTCATACACAATATCCTTTAGATTTAAATATGGATAACGCTTCAGAACTACTATCGTTAGTTAGCATTATTTCATATTATATGAATGAAAAAATTGTATTTATAATTAAGACTCCTTTGATTATTCAACAAACTTATGATGTATATAATTTAGTTCCTGTACCAATAGTAACTAAGAATAATACATATGTCTTTATATTGCCTACAGAGAAATATTTTCTGATCTCTGAAAATAAAATTCATTATACTACTATAGAAAATATTAATAGTTGTAAGAAATTATCTGATAATTATAATCGTATTTGTGAATTAGAAAAACCTTTATATTCAGTATATGCTAAAGATAATTGTGAATTAACATTATTCTTAGGTACTAAAAATCAAATTCCTTCATCTTGTGATACAAGGATTGGTTTAATACAATCAGAGCAATGGTATAGATTAGAAAATGAAAATAGTTGGTTATTTGTAATACCTAATAAAGTTATTTCAACTGTTTCATGTAAAAACGAAGAACCTTACGATCTAGAATTAAAATCTACAGGTATCCTAAAATTACAAAGAAATTGTAAATTATATTCTCCTAATATTATGTTACATTCATCGAATCAAGATATGATGTCAAACCATATGTCTGTACTTCCAGATTTCGATATTATTAATGATAATTGTTGTAATAAATTGAAGAATAATACTGTAGAAGATAAGTTAGATTTTATTCCGTTCAATAAATTTAGTATGAATCTTAATGATTTGAATATAGCAAGTCACAAAATTGACAAAATAAATGATTTATTGGACGAAATGAATAATGATAATATTTTTCATAGAGTTAAGAATAATACTTACTTTGTATTTATATTTTTATCTATAGTTAAGTTCATAGCTTTTTATATACTTTATAGAATAGGAAAATACTTGTTTAAAAGGAAATTCTTTTGTACACCACAAACAAGATTGTTAGCACTAGAAGACTCTAGAACTTGTTGTGGAAGAATAACTAATTGCATTACTTTTAATTTGAATAAAAATACTAATAATGGTAACAATGACATTGAGATGGAAGAAGTTCAAGAACAAATTCCAGAACAATCTCAAGAACGCGCTCCTTTGAGACGTTCACCAAGAATAATTGCCCAAATTAAATCTAAATAAGCAATTATAAATATTGATGTGAATAATTTTTCAAATTATTCCCATTTTAAGGGGGGAGGTGTAATGGACATATCATATTGTTTACCTTTCTCAAGGAAGTTATTGATTGTTTATATTATCTATTCTCATAAGACTTATGATGTTTGTATGTCATTAGAAGAGCATTAAGAATATTATTGTAACTAATTGTGACTAATATTGTTTGTTAGATAATTAATGAAGGAACAAGGGTCGTGGTACTTATCTACCCCTTCTACTAATGATTTTATGTATAAATAGTCACCACCGCTCTTCCCTTCAGTCAGTCACTACTAGACAAGTCAGTCAGTCAGTCAGAAGTCAGAAGTTAGAAGTCAGTCAGCATTCAACTGTCAAGTCAGCATTAAAGTTATTTATATTACTTGTAACCCTCGTGTGACATAAAGTAAAGTTCAGTATACTAAATCGTGTCTCAATCTAGTGTTCTCCCACACACCTATCGACAACGCCACCGCTCGGGCCATTACAATATCACCCGAAAGACGTCCACTGCTGGACACAGGCCTCCCCAAGGGGGGGGTTTTGCCATAATCGCCACGCTTGGCAGGCGGGTTGGCGATCGCAGTATAGTTGTTACAAAGGCACAGAGAACGCTGCTGCCCATTCTCTGGTGAGTCCCTTAGTCGCCTCTTACGACACCCACGGGAAGATATGGGATGCTATTCTTTACGTCCGACACCACACGGACCACACCACCCGGACCTGTGTGTGGACCTGTGATTTTAGTTAGTAGCAAGTATTTGGCGCAAGTCCCTGGTCATAGTAACGACTACAGTCATGTATGAGTAAACAGCATACCTAGGTACATTTTGTATATTGTAAATAAGTAGGTTCGGCCGGGGAACTACCTAGCCACAGGATACCGATTGACTCACAACACAACACAGAGGAGTATCATTAGGGTATTTTTTATGTAGGTATTTTTAACTTTATGTATAAGTATAATCAAAATCTACCTATACTTCTTTAATTAAACTACGAAGAGGTAAATTTCGTTTGTTTATTTATTTACTTAAACTTCATGTACACAAAGGTATCGGTCAACCAAAGGTGGTAAAGAGATAACATGGCAGGTGCATAACAAAAAAAATATTGAAAAAATGTAAACGAATGAACGGATGATGTAATCTCTGAAAGCACTAGACCGATTACAAAGCACTGATAAAAAGCTACTTTATTGCTATATGCAACAGGATGTGTTTTATGCTGGCACTTAACTTGGCGAATTTGTGCAAATATTCGCCTTATTTGGATAAGACAAAATATACCCTAGGCTTATTCAAATGAAGTCGATTTTGTATTATCCATATAAGGGTCAGCATTATGTATGGTATAGCTATGTACTTGATTTCCACGTGGATAAAGTCACGGGCAGATCACAATAGACTTAATGCCCTAGGCATTAAAGCGTTAAATGTATTGCGTTTCTCCCTGCGAAAAATGTTTAGTGATAAGTTTTGGAAGCCTAAGCTTTCATCAAAATAATTATGTGGTCGCAGTAAGTATTTAATTATTAGTACACACACAGGAAACAAGTACCTAAGTATTTTTAATAAATTAATGTTAGGCACAAGGAAACACTTTGACGTAATAGCTAACTAGATAAAAATAATGTATTAAACATAAACATGGCAACATGATAATTTATAATTAAAACAAACCAGTAGTAATAAAATGCATATTGTGGTTAAAGTTTAATTATTATACGAATTGATAGGTAAAGAACCTATATTCCAGTGATACCACACTATTAACAAGCGTAGTTTATTTATTTACATTTCACTTTACTTTTTCGACGACACGGTTGGCGCAGTGGCTGAGCGATCGACTGCTGCGCAGCGTGTTGCGGGTTCGATTCCCGCCCAGGGTAAATATTTGTGTGATGAGCACTTGTGTTTGCCTTGTGTCTGGGTGTTGTTTATCTCTATTGTGTATGTATTTCAAAATGTATTTGTGTATGTATATCAGTTGTCTGACACCCATAGTACAGGGTCTCCCTAGTTTGGGGTCAGTTGGCCATGTGTGAAATGTCCCCACATATTATTTATTTATTTAATTAATCATCTTTTTATTTTTATGTGGACAGGGGACCACTAGTAAGCTGTAGTGATGATGATGATGATGAATCATCTTTTTTTTGTGTAGTGTTGGGCCAATGGTGTGCCACCGACTCTCATACATGAGGTTCTAGGTTCGATACCGAGCAAGCACCAATGTGGGTGGACAATAAAGGGCCATGTACAAAGGTCAGTAAATCAAGCTACCCCAATCTGTCAAATTTCTTTGATAGTTTTTCAACTTTATTACAAAAAGATAAGTTCAATTAAGAAAATGTACAGTTTGTGATAGCTAGATGTGTTGGTGTCTGTAGTTCTGTACATGGGCTGCCCCTGCCTATGGCCCTTATCAGTTGGTTGACCCACGATAGGCCGTGATGAGTACATCGACCTAGATTGATGGATTGATGTAGTAGTAGCAGTTAGCAGCACGCAATCAAGATATGCCCTACCTATAGGTAGATAACTTGCCATACCCAAATCGCGTTTTAGGGTTCCGTACCTCAAAAGGAAAAAACGGAATCCTTGTAGGATCACTTTGTTGTCCGTCTGTCTGTCTGTCTGTCAAGAGTTCAAGACCCTTTATCTCGGGAACGCGTGGAGGTATCGAGTTGAAATTAAAACCATATACTCAAGTCTACGGTCCCTTGATGCTGTAAAAAATCAACCCTCTATGTTAACGTAAAAAAAGGTACGGCCGTTTATGTCATTTATAATGATAAGATGATTTAAGTATGGATAGTAGGTATGGATTAGTATAGAAGTATGGATATGTACCTACAAATATGTACGGAACCCTCGGTGGGCGAGTCCGACTCGCGCTTGTCCGGTTTTTTTATGATTATGGTGAACATAATATTCAGGAGCATATCATATAAGGAGTGGTCTACAGTTTAAATATTTGGACATTACTTAGCTGTCATTTTGTATCTGATAATACTTTGCACATACTCTATTATAGTGGTTTTTAAGCAAGGTACATCGTATTTGGGTATATTTATTGTAATTATTATTTACAAAATATTGTTAACAATTATTTTATTAACCCCCGACGTAAAAACGACGGGGTGTTATAAGTTTGACGTGTCTGTGTGTGTGTGTGTGTGTGTGTGTGTGTGTGTGTCTGTCTGTGGCATCGTAGCTCCCGAACGGATGAACCGATTTTGTTTTTGATTTTTTTTTTTGAAAGGTGAATTAGTCGGGAGTGTTCTTAGCTATGTTTGATGAAAATCGGTCCAAGATGGCCGCCGCTACAAAATAGCTAATCACATATTTTTTCACAACTCCATCAATATGGGTATCAAATGAAAGGGCTTCACTAGTAGAATACTTTACACTATGATAAATTTCAAAGCCAAGATGACCGGCCCCACAAAATGGCGAATTATATATACCAAACGCATTCTCAGGGTGATATCTTTAATATCAAAAAAGATCCATGTGACGAAATACAACTTTAGACGTATCTTCAACTTCTCAAAACCAGACTAAATTACATTTAAAAACTTTCAAATAAAAATTAAATTAAAAATTTAAAAAACCCCCAACGCAAAACATAAAAGCAATTATTTAAAAAGTAAAAAATAATATCTTTTGTTGAGTCATCAAATGTTTGTTCGTTGAAATGGCGCTATAATATTGCGGCGGGGTACCGCTAAGTCAGCAATAGCTAAATAGGTAAAATAGTGAACTCATGGATTTGCAATGAGATTTGACTTACGCGGTACCCCGCCGCGACATTATAGCGCCATTTCAACGAACAAACATTTGATGACTCAACAAAAGATATTATTTTTTACTTTTTAAATAATTGCTTTTATGTTTTGCGTTGGGGGTTTTTTAAATTTTTAATTTAATTTTTATGGAGTTTCTTGACAATTCTTCTCTATACGAAACTATACCTTTTGGAAGAGGGTTTAAATTTTTCTTACATGAAGTACAAAACTGTCTATTAATGGTCGAATGACTGACTCTTAGTGGTTAATCAGCATCATCATGTCAACCTTGAGACTCCCACTGCTGGGTATAGGTCTCCCCTAACGTGGAGTTAATCGCCATGCTTGGTCGACGCATGTTGGTGATCGAGGTATGTGTTATGGTACTCAAAAGGACGCTGCTGCCTATCCTCTGGCCAATAACCCCCTGACGTCTTCTACGATACCCACGGGTAGAAATAAGGTGGTGCTATTCGCGACCAGCACCACACGGCTTCAGCGGTTACGTTATAGAAACTATTTTATACAAACCATTTATACAAACAACAGAAATCTTCAATTAAATTCACAACGTATACCTATAAAGAACGGTACTTAACTATACAGGTGTTAGTTTATTTTCCTGAACATTCGGTAGCCACAAAAAACCTAGGACCTTTGTTCGATGCCTTATTTATGTATGAATGAGCCATTAGTTCAGTCGCGCGCCGGTAGAGAGCGCCAGTAGCCCACAAAAAGCCACTATTGTTCATTCTAGTGTTTTTCTTTTCGTAGTTGCATAAGAATCGAGCTTTGCAGTTCTATGTGCTTAGTTTGTGTATCAAAAATGCAGTTCACGTATATATTTGTGGGTGGTAGTTGAATACATAGCTATTTTTGTTGGTGTCATGGCGATTATGTTGGTTAATAGACGGTAAATTGTACCGTAGATTTAAGTAGAGGTAAAATCGGACTCGTCACTAATACAATGAAAACTCAGACTATACTAGTCAGAAGTCAGAAAGTCTGACAACCAGTCTTACCTAGGGGTATTGTGTTACCCAGTAACTGGGTTGTGGAGCTTCGATAGGCAGTCGCTCCTTGTGAATCACTGGTATTCAGTTTTGTTTCAGTTCCCAGGAGGCTGAAAAACTTTCACGTTTTTAATATAAAATGAATATAGGAGGATTTAGAAAAAATAAAAATAGATTTCTCAGTAAGCTCTTTAGTTCTCTCACTATTTTCTGTGTACTATAGTGTAGTGTACTTCCTAAAGTATAAACCCTCAAACCCCAATCGGGGTAACGCGTGCGAGAGGAGATTAAAAATGTAATTTCCGATGGCTGTGTGGGCACTTCCTTGCTGGAATCACTGTTAGGACTGTTCCACGTAGAGACTTTTGAACCTTGGCTTTATCAAAGAACAAGCTTTTACCCGCTACATCGTCTACGTGAATTTTAGTGTAAGTTTTTTCGTTACGCTTTCACTAGGTTCACTAGTTCAAGAAAGGATACAGACTACTCATTAATCCGCGATTTTTACGAGAACGAAGTGGCGGGCAAAATCTAGCATTTGTGACAAGTACATTGCTCCGCTGACCGCTGCGTAAGACACTTATTAATAGTTAGGAAAACGCGTCAAATACAAAAAGAAACCGTTGTTTTGTAGTGTGAATTTCGGTATAATTTCAGTTGACTAATCATGATTGGTTTCATTTTACTTTGTTTTACTTATTTGGTTAGCTCTCAGATTCAACTTACTAGTATTAGTTACAGCAGTATTATTCTACAAAAGATTCCTTTGGTGAATTTAGGTGTAGTGAGCGTGAGGTGAGTTGTCAATCCCCAGTATAATCTGGGTGCTTATCTACTTTTTAAGGAAATTTCCAAAAAGTTAATTGATAGTGACACTTCCCGCGATTCAAGAGACATTACCATCCAACGTGGCAATGCCGCTAGTATCTTGGGCACATTTTCAGATGACGGCGATGCGGAGGAATTTGATGCCTTATTGTAGGATTAGTGTTTTAGTTTAATAGTTATACGCTTTTCTTTTTTATTATTCGTGTAAATATTGGTACATACATTTTTCACAAAATAAAACAACATCTGGAAAATTTCAAAGTACGAGTGAACCGGTACATCCTAAGCAAGCGTGCTCCACCTTATATATCATATCACCACTTAAGATCAGGTGAGTTAAACCAAAAGCAAGCTTATTAGAATATAAAAAAAAAAATAGCTGTCTTCACTTAAATTTACTGAGGCAGTTTCTGAGGTAATTTTTTGAATAGACTGTCTATTTTAATAGTTAAATCCTACAACCTCTTAGAAGATCGCCTTTACCTATACCTATCTATAACTTTAGATAATGTACCGACATACCGACCAGCCTAATCATTTGTTCTGCAGGCTACTGTTTGATGTACTTCAGTCTCAACTCAATACAGTGAGGAATTTTTATTTACTTGGCTGAAAATTTCTGTTAAAACTATCACAATATCGAACTGAAAATGTGAAACTGAACATCATTGTCACTATAATCACTACATACAGAACGTTAATTAATGAAAGGCTTTCCTTATAACCCTTAATACTACATAGTCCATATTTACAACAAAAAAAAACCGTAAAAAATTTCACGTGTCTTTATTTTTTAAATGTCATACAAAATCGGATACAAGAAACACTCGGCGAATTTTTGAATATGTTTATACCTACTTACTTTTTTTACCTTGGTATATTTTTTAGTCTAAATAAAATCTTTTTTTTTTTTAAAGAGAAGCGCCTTCAAATACTAAAAAGTAATAAATAACTTTAGCACAGAACACACAAGACGAGAAGTTTCGAAAGTGGTCTGAAAGCGGTTCTCTTTTTTTTTTTAAGTTTTTATTTTCCATTTTTTAGTCCCTCCTTATCACCCAAATCCATTAAGAAACGGCAACACAGTTAAAACAGAGATTGAAAGTCCTCCTAAGATGGAAAAAAAACAACAAAAAGCGCTTTCAAAATTTAGTGTTTATTGTATACTAAAAAAACCTTCTCCAGAATGTAACAAACACTTTTCTGAAAACCGCATCAAAATCGATTCAGCCAAACGGGAGGTAATCGCGGACAAACATACATACAAACATACGTTCGAACTGAGAACCTCATTTTTTTTAAGTCGGTTAAAAAAGATAAAAAGATTCAAAAAAATATAACTTACAGTAATTACATAATATATTAAAGTTGAGTTTGTGTTCGTTCAAGAAAATCTCCGGAACTACCAGATCGATTCTGTAAATTCTTTCGCTTTATGCTTATCTTATCTTATTTATATGAGGCTACGTTATCCTTAAGGCGACGATATTATATACGTCGGCGACCTTGAGCGACCAGAGAATCGTAAGCCCTGCGTCCAAAACTCTCAAAATTTAGTAGAAAAAATAAAAAAAAAAGATAGTATTCTTTAACTTTCAAAAAAAGTAGTATATTAAAAGATAGATAATAAAATTGTCTGTAACATAGTAAAAGTTTCGTTTAAATATACCTGGTAGATTTTGTGTGATTTATCAACGTTTTGTCCGCGTCAGACACAACTTTGCGAGTTAATTAAACTATTTAATATGAACTTAATCAAAAATATTCATATACTAAATGTTTAAGAGAATGTTTTAGTTTATTATATATTTGTTTGTGTAACATATATTTTTTTCAAACCATTTACACTACACATTTTGATGTGATTATCAGTTTAAAGTCTGTGAAAGTCGCTTGTTGGTTCCCTGACCAAATAACCATGACCATACATTTCCTCTTTTTTTTTTTGTATAATTTCATTATTGCCGCAGAATCGAAATTTGCACATTTTTTTTTGTTATAAAAAAAGAGAAACGATCTTACGAAATAAAATAAAACGTGAATTATAAAGATTTTTAAGTTACCTAGTGTGATCCTCAAATTAATAGCACGTCAACTTTAGTAAAAGCTATAGACTTCTATAGACAAAATTCCACGCGGCCGAAGTCGTACTCAAAAGCTAGTTTCCTATAGAATCACTACTTCAGCAGCATCTTTTACTGAATTAACAAAATAACAACAATATTAAAATGATTTTATCACCCATCAAGCAACATTTTAAAATTCTCGACGTCAGTGGTCGTAACTATAGAAAGGTCGTAACAAGTTTAAGGGGAGTTTTCCGACAGCGTAAGCCATGCAGAACTAGTTTAGTCATTTACTTTTAATGAAATTCGATGAAAGAAGACGATCCAGATCTTATAGAAAATAAACCCAAGCCGGCGCAATGGACGCAACTGTACCCGCCTTCAAAAACTAAACTGAAAAAAAAAATATTTTAATTTCCCTAGTCTTCTACTACTTTGCTTTCTGTAATTCTGCGACTTCGGTTCTGTTTATTGTTTTGTGTAGGAACCACCGATTTGCGAAGGTAAAGTTACTTTTTAACCGACTTCAAAAAAAGGAGGTTCTCAGTTCGACCCGTATATTTGTACGAGTATGTATGTATGTATGTTTGTCCGCGATTATCTCCCGTTTGGCTGAACCGATTTTGATGTGGTTTTCAGAAAAGTATTTGTTACATTCTGGAGAAGGTTTTAGTATACAACAAACAGAAATTTATTCGTCGCTTTTTGAAAAAACCAAATAAAAACGGAGAAGGCGTTTTCGTTTCTTCCATCTTTCCATCTTTGGAAGACTTTCAATAAAACTTGTCTGACTGACTTTTGTTTCGGAAGTCGGTGGCAATAAAAAACAACAAAGCCACTGACTTTCGAAACTAAAGTCATGTGTGTTCTGTGCTAAAGTTATTTATCACATTTTAGTTATTTTGTTGAAGGCGGTCCTCTTTTTACAAAAAGTTTTTATTTTTTACATTTTAATTTATAAAGGCGGTAGTCTTTTTTGTAAAAAAAGGTTTTTAGTTTTTGGTGCCAATTAATTCTTATAATCCAAAATAATTAAGAAACGATAACACAATTAAGACATCCCTTCTAATTTTCCACCCTTAAGGGTGAAATATTAAAATAGAGCTCGTGGCTAAGTTAAAGACGTACAGATCGATCGATAAAAGGTTAAGCTACGCTAGCCTCGGTTGGTCTGTGGATGGGTGACCATCCCATTCATACTGAATTCTCTACGTGCCTCGGGAAGCACGTAAAGCCGTTGGTTCCGGCTGTCATTTGTAGATATTTGGCAGTCGCTATGGATAGTCAGAAGCTAGAAAGTCTGACAACCAGTCTCACCAAGGGGTATTGTGTTACCCAGCAGTAACTGGGTTGTGGAGGTCCGGTAGGCAGTCGCTCCATGTAGAACACTGATATTCAGCTGCATCAGGTTATATTGCAAGCCGACCCCAATATAGTTGGGAAAAGGCTAGGTAGATGATGAAAGATGAAATATTTTTATGAAATTTATGTTTTACCAACTTGGAGTATTTTTCATTAATAACAGAATCATCGAAATCGGACTGCATTGTAAAAAGTTATGGGTGGTCAACCAAAAAAAAAAACGAAACGAAATGAGAACTTTCCTTTTTTTGAAGTCCTCTTTAAAAAGTGACATTGGTTGGTCGTAAACGGTCGTCTCGTTGGGTCTCAGTCAGCCCCAAGAGGTCATCATTATGTATGTAAATGCCTCGGCCACTGCACTCCCACGGGAAGGGTTCTCGTCTTGCCAGCGATTTTTCTCGTATTTTATTTATTAGGGTACTATCGGCCCACGATACCCGTTTATCTGTCAGCTTCATGCGAAAGATTCATTCGTTTGTGTGCAAGACTTATAGACAAAGATGTTGGAATTTTTTATTTAGAAATTTAGGGACATATTCTTGTTATTTTGTCTTGGTAGTAGTGATAATATACGCTTATACCTCGCTCTGCAGTGGTATTTCGGAAAAATCTCCTTCAGCGAACTAAGGTGAACAGCAATGGTCTACTGTAAGAACTTACTTCAATGCTCACTTCTGATTCTGCGGTGAAAACTGTATTAGGTATTCTATAACTCGATGAAGACTACGCTAACGCCACTAAGTGAGAACTTCGGTGAAGAGAACTATTTTCACGTAACTGTTTTAGCGAATACCAAATACTCTTCACTTTTTCTTTTTTTTTTAATTAACGTTGTCTCACTCTAGGTATTTCTTCTGTGTCGTGGGAGCGTTTAAATATATATAAACTCCTATAACAAACAGCCAGACCCGGAACAACTATCTGTAGGCAATACAAATATTTGTACTGTGCGGGAATCGACCCCGCGACAGGCAGCGCTGCAGTCAATCGCTCAACCGCTGCGCCAACCAAGAAAGCAAGATAGGATTCTAATTCACGGGTATCTTACAAAATTGCATTCTGGTCCGATTACAAAAATCATTTCACTGTTAGAAAGATAGGCTGTTTTTGGTATACTTACTTTTACGAGGTCATAAGTACAAGCTAGTTTATAAAATCAATATTACTAAATAACTTTGTCTAGACAGTTTGATATGCATGTTATTTAATAGTTCGGGTTCAGGTTCACGTAGGTACTCCGCCATTCTCTGAAATTTCTACGCTATCCCTATTTTGGCCGATAGCACGTAAATTTGCTAGCCCATTCATGTTATTTATAGTGGGAGTAGGTGATCGAAATGATTTGATGAAATAGGCTTTAATGTAGTTTGAATGTGGACAGTATTGGACTGAATTGCAGTCATTCCATTATTCTTGAAGGGATATTTTGTGGAACGTAGTTCCGTAACGCGGCTTACAGGTAGTGCGAAATAGTAAAAATCGTCACGTAACGAAATGCGTGTGTGTATGTGTGCGTGTGTCGAGCCGCTGCTGCACGCACTCGCCTGCTCGTGATATAATTATTTTTATTTTTATATATATTTCTTTTCTGTACAAACACGTACGTAAGGAACGAAGTTCGTACGTACGTGTCTGTCCCCCGACCGCTCAAGTTTTTTTTTTATGGGACAAACCCGCCACTTCGCCATACCACTGCATGTCCTGTACTCGTAATCAAGAATCAATCGTGGCGACTACCAGAAACGGGCCGAACCAATGGAACTCGACGAGTCCCGGAGAAACGTTACAATTGTCTCGAATCCTGCAACGAAATTACTCAGAAAAGAACAATGCAATCAATGTATCGATTAAAAGGAAATTAACAATGTAACACACATTATAATTGTATAATTTCAAACCTACCAAGATATTTATCTTTTGACCTGAAGAAGGAACCCGATGGTAAGCCGGTGACTGAAAAAGGTGGCCGAAGAAGGTGGCTAAATGCGAAAATGGCGTGTCATAGAGGCTTATGCCCAACAGTGGACTTCAAGTAAGGTGAAGTGATGATGATGATGGTAATGCGAGATATTTATCTTTTAAAAACAACAAGTCATTTATAATTACTCAACAAAATAAATAAAACAAAAGCTCTAATTAAAATGATCATCACAATGCCTGCTAATTATTTGAATACAATTAGCGGCGGCTGAACGCGCTTTGCATTTAAAAACGACTGTCGGACTCGTAAATACGTTTTATTTTGTTCTTGGTTAAGTAAATACAATTCAAACTAGGAGAAGGAAAAATAAATAAATAAATAATAATAGTGCCGATTCACTTGTTCACAAATTAAACTATAATTAGACAATTAACATCTCTTACTAGCAGGCAGCAGAAGAAAAGGACGGCGACAGTAAGAGATGTCAAATTAGTTTTTTAATCAACACGTCCTGACATTACTACTATATTCGGGTACATTTCCGAGAGTGTGCTTTGGAATTGCACAATTTAATTCCCCCATCCCCATTCCATCATCGGACGAGCAGAGATACGGCGAAGCGTCGCCGCTATATGGTTGAAATTCCACGGTCTCCAACCAAGCGCTTTGATTCCACATTTATTGTGCGAACTGCCAGACTGTGGAATTCGCTGCCCGCCTCTCTGTTCCCTGATAAGTATAATCTGGGTATCTTCAAGACACGAGTGAACCGGTTCATCCTAGGCAAGCGTGTTCCAACTTAGGCCGCATCATCACTTAAGATCAGGTGAATTGCGGTCAAACGCAAGCCTATTAATTAATAAAAAAAAAAATATTGTATAAACATTTTAAATCAACTTAAATTCATAGCCCTAATATATCTGTCTCTTTCTTGTTTTATTGGAGAGAAAGAGATATAAATAACTTAAAATAAGTTTAGCTTGGGCAAATGGGCACAACAGAATTGATTGGCATTTTGGCCGTTGGTCTTGCCTGTCATTCGTAGATTTATGGCAGTCGTTTTGGGTAGTCAGAGGCCAGAAAATCTGACAACCAGCCTTACTAAGGGGTATCGTGTTACTCAGTAACTGGGTTGTGGAGGTGAGACAAGCAGTCGCTCCATGTAAAACACTGGTATTCAGCTGCATCTGGTTAGACTGGAAGCCAACCCCAATATAGCTGGGAAAAGGCTAGGCAGATGATGATGACCTCTACAACCGTGTAATATCAGATTAATACAATCACACTTGTGTCTGAGCAAAGCTTTATTATCAAAGAATACCCAATTTGGCCCATAGATAAATATTGTAAGAGCTCACTTGACGAGGACCCTTACGTGTACCGGGACTTGGTTTACTAGGAGGATGTCGGAGGGAAACTTCAATGACAGAGCGACTTCTCTTTAGAAACGCTCTGTAATATAATAATACGCGTGCCTATGACGGCAGAAGGCTAAATATTTCAAAGGGAATTTCGTCAGCGCCCGTAGCTTTGCCACACTTCAGGTGTTTTACAGCGGCCTCTACTTCTGCTCTCAATATAGAAGGTTCTTGTTCCAAGGGCATTGTGTACTCAGATTCAGAGGCCAGTAATCCATGGTTATCCAGGAACAAGGACTTGCAGTAATCTTCCCACACTTTAACAATCAGCCCAATCTCTGTAACAGTACTACCAGCAGGGTCCTCTATTGCCCAGGATTTTGGTTTGAATTGTCTCGTAATTATTCTTATTTTCATGTGAAGATCTCTAGTCTCGAGCTTCTGAGCGTGCTGTTCTAGTTCTGTGCAAATAGTTTTGAGCTCCGTATTGCGATCTCTCCGACAAGCAGCTTGTATTTCAGCATTAAGCAGATTTAGTCTTTCTATATTGGCTCCAGATGCTTTTTCTTTTCGCCGCTTTTCTACGATTCCACGTATTACTCGACATCCAATGCTGACGTTTTGCAACCTGCACTCTGGGTTGGGAGATTCTGACTGATGCCTTAATAGTTGTTTTGGCTGATTGCCAAAGCAACTCCGGTTTACCGTCGCAGTTGACAGATGTATTTGCCCAGGAATGTTTCATATCTTGTAGGGTTTTACAGAAGGCTTCTTTGTCTACGATTTCAATACGCCTTGGCATTATAGTTGCGCAGTTTAAGTTTGAGCTCCTCCATCTACTTCTGATCATAAGGTAATCGATCTGGTTACGATGTTTGCCGTCAGGACTGGTCCACGTGTAGAGTCTCCTTGGGTAGTGTTTAAAAACGGTGTTCATTATAGTAAGACTGTTCGGATCGGCGGCAAATTGCATTAGGCGTTCTCCCCTGTGATTGCGTGTTCCCAGACCATATAGCCCGACTATGTGCCTCAGACCGGCTTCATTCTTAGTACAGCCCACTTTCGCATTGAAATCTCCCAAAACAATTAGAGGTTCCCTCTTTGGGACTTGAGCCATGTAGGTTTCCAGTTCATTATAAAAGGCTTCTATGACATCGTCGTCAGCCGCAGATGTAGGTGCATAAACTTGAATTATATTTATTGGCACTCGGTAAGCGTTTATTTTTTTCTCTCGTTGATAGGATTGTACCCTAGGACAGAACTGTTCCACAGTTTTGGTATAACAATAGCCTCTCCAGCAAAGCTGTTCTTTTCATTTCCGGAATAATATATGGTATATTTCCCTGTGTCAAAGTGGCCGCTATATTTCCAGTGAGTTTCACTTATGCCAGTAATAGTGGAGTTACATCTCTCCAACTCGCTTTCCAAGATCTTCAGTTTGCCGTCTTTGAGGAGACCACGAACATTCCATGTACCGATGCGGATTTTATTTCGTAATTGTATGGTTCTCCTTCCAGTAGCATAGTTTCCAGGAGATGCCTGGTTGCCTACATCATCCTGGCCGGTAGCATATTTCACACCCTGACCCCCGGAAAGATCATGGCGCCGGATGCTACGCGGATTGCTCGGCTTCTTCAAACTGTTTTTAGACCTTTCCATAACTCTCATGGGAAAAAATAGCAGCAGTGGTTTCCCGTTGCCTTCTGCTCCAGTACTTTTAAAGGTTATTTGGACCTCAAGGCTGCTGTAGCCTCATCTACTTTAGGTAGGTGAATGGTTTTACCGCCACTTATTCGGCCACTATTTTTGAGGATATTTAGTGCCTCTAGGCTTGTGGTAGCCGTGACAGGTTAATTAACTGCCGCCTGTTGCTCGGCATTGTTGCTTGTTTAGCACCACCCGGGGGGGGGGCACGTGTAGGGTGGGCCTAGGAAAGGTGGTAACTCCTACGGACGCAAGCAACTCCATCCCCATATTTTACAATACTTAGTAACAAAAATATATTTGAGATCCTCATAACGAACCCTTTCATTTGTTATATGACACAGTAAGGTTTGCAAAACTTTTTTTTCCTAATTTGTCCCCCCAAAATGACCCTTGTTTAAAAAATATATTAATTTATTTTGCACATCTATGTTTGGGTCATATCCTTACACCATCCTACCAAATTTCACCTGATTTGGTCCCACAGATTCAATAGAAATTGGCTGTGACAGACGGACGGACAGACAGATACACGAGTGATCCTATAGGAGTTCCGTTTTTTTGTACGGAACCCTAAAAATAAGACTAACGTTCTATTTATAAAACTATTCGAGAATAATGCAGAATGTTTTTACAAAGCCATATAATCAATGGGTTCGATCAGCATGCCAGATGCATGCAACCTTTACAATACCTAGTTATAGAACCACAGTCCTTACAAATCTTGCGTGTATAAGCACTTTTACCTGGCACGATCTGTGTGATCGCTTAGCTTGCATATTTGAAAGATTATGATTGTTTAGTCTAAGTCATTGTTTAGTCTAAGTTTTAGTACTCAAATATCAACTCGATTTTGATAAGTTATTCCAATAATGTAAAGTCATAAATGTATTTGATAAAGTGAAATTAGCTGTTGCCTCTGATTACTGTGAACGCAATATGAGTAAGCTGCAGAAAATAAGTAGTCCTAATTTTGTTCGTAACCTGTCGTAGGTACTTGCCTCTGTATAAACTGCCGAAAGTAAACAATGAATACGGTAGAAGGGTCTGGACGTACGCTCTTTCAAGCATTTTGAATAAATTGCCTAAGGAGATAACCAAAAAATTAGAAAATAAAAAACCTCGACAAATAAAAAACATCTTAAAAACCTATTTTACAGATAAAAACTCGGAAGCGTACGTGTGGGTCCACTATCAGACAAAGACCTGCCATGTGTGTGAGTGTGAGCAACTAAATACTAAATCTTGATCGATAGCGCACATAATCTTACCTTAAAAAGATTGAGCGTTATTTTATTTTATGTATATTCCATGCATGTTATTTTAAAATAAACAGTTTAAAAATTTTTTTTTTAGTTGGGCAGTGTGTGACAGCGTGACTAACATCGCAATTTGTAACACGTCTCAATATTGAGTTAACGATTTTTTTGTACAATATTAATTAACGGACCGCGTTAGGAATGCGGTGCTGCGCTCCAGGACACGGATCGCCGACGCGGCGACGCGCGACGTCACATGTAAGCAAGCTTAGGTGGGACTGGGCCGGCCACATTGTCCGCATGTCGAACGTATCATGGGCTAAAGCAACCACAATGTGGGTCCCGGTAAACGTCCAGCGACATTGAGGTAGACCTAGGCGAAGATGGCGGGATGAGCTTGACGCTTTCAGGAGGGATTGGTCCACACTAGCTCTGGACAGAGAGGGTTGAAAAGAAGAAAGGGAGGCGTTTGCCCTGCAGTGGGACAATACAGGCTGATAATAATAATAATAATAATAATATTAATTAAATATATACAGAACTTATATATAAAAATTTTGTACAGACGCCAGCAGATCAAACCATACCAAACTGTATTTTTTTCCATTTGAAAATGAACCTTAACGTTTTGTAATAAAGTTGAAAATCTATCAAAGAAATTTGACAGATTGTAGCTTGATGTGCTGGCCTCTGTACAATTATCAAACAACATTATCATCAACAAACTCGTCACGACAAGTGCCCAAAATCCTAGCAGCATTATCACGTTGTAAGGATTGCCATACAACGTGGTAATGGTAATGCTGCTAGAATTGTACTGACAAATTCTTTGGCCCAAGAAAAGGCCAGCCTTCTGATCACGTAAAGAATAAGTATTTTATTTAAAGTCCCGTATTTATGGCGCTTCCAAACCTAACTACCTTGTAAACTAATATATCAATATGCATAATTTAATGTCAAACCGTTTTTATTAGTAGTGTGTTGCGTAAAGGCTGCTTAAAATATATGACTTCATTTCCGTGCAATAGTGTAGCCGATAATTTAGTTAAAACTGGCTCAAACAACAACTGCAAAACATAAATCTAGATCTCAATTTTCGGATATCATAACTCTGGATTTTCCACTTGTTCATAACTCACACGTTATTTTATTTATGAGTGGCGTATATTGTCCATATTTTTGTATTACTCGAATCGTTATAACCAGCTAAGCCATGGTGAGTTTTTTTATGTAGGTACTGACGTCAGCACATCTGGCCATTTTTATTTTCTTTGGGCGGCTGTGGTATCACTGCAACCAGAGCTGGTCTATTGTGATCGCCGCTTGTTTTGGTTAGAGATCACCACCAAACCCTGCAGCTGTGATGAACTGCAGGATCTGCTTTGGGGCAATCTCCATTAATTTATCCGGGCTTAACAGGTATTTGCCCAAATGATTGTTGCGCTTGTGCATTAGTGCTCCGCATTCCCCCAGAAGGTGAAGTGGCGTTTCATCAGCCTCCTCACAGCGTCTGCAGGTTCGCGTATCACTTAGCGCCAGGTTGAACATGTGCTTGTCCTGTAGTGGCTCTAGCCACTATGCGCAAGTTGCTCCTACTGAGTGCTAGGACTTGGTTACTAAGCCTTCTGTCATAGGCTTTGATAAGTGCTTTCGAGTGTAACATCCCCGGAGACTTCTTCCATAACTTTATGGAAGTTTCGAGGCATGCTTTAGTCAGGGTGCTCTGAGGTAGGCTTTTCGGTATGCCACAGAAGGGCTCCAGACCCTGCTGCGTGATATGCGCCCCCGCCCTTGCAAGGCCATACCAAACTGGCATTTTTTCCCCAAAACTGGCAATTTTTTCTCGATTGCATAATATTATGAACCTTAATCTTTTGAAGTTGAAAATCTATCAAAGAAGTTTGACAGATTGTTGTAGCTGGATGTGCTGGCCTCTGGACTCGACCACGTTAACATTCTCTTAGGTCAATTTGTATGTAGTAATTTCGTAATGTTGCCAGGTATACGTCGCTGTTCCAGTTTCAGTAGTATAAAAGCTTGGCACTCAGGTTGAGCAAAGCTTTCGACGGTAAAATTATCCAGCAGACAGCATGTTTTTATGGCTCCGTACCCAAAGGGTGAAAACCCTACGACCCTATTACTAAGACTCCACTGTCCGTCTGTCTGTGTATCTGGCTGTCTGTCACCAGGCTGTATCTCATGAACCGTGATAGCTAGACAATTTTAAATTTTCACAGGTGATGTATTTCTGTTGCAACAACAAATACTAAAAACAGAATAAAATCAATATTCCCATACAACAAACATGATTTTTTGCCGTTTTTTTTGCTCGATGTCTAATGTTGTATAGATAATGGTACGGCGGAACCCTTCGTGCGCGAGTCCAAGCGTCAGACGCGTAAGCATCAGATGACGTCACTGTAAGACTTGTTGTCCATGTGTGCGTGAGACTGATACTGATACGAGCTCACATGTTTACACATCAATTCTCGTGAGTACCTAGGCACTCATTTCTTTTTTTATCGTTTGTTATGTGCCTGGAATATTCATCAATTGATATTGTAATTAAAAAAATTACATAGAGTTGAAAATTGTGTTCAAGATATAATTCTGCAAGTGTGTGCTATTTACACGCAATAACACGCAATTTTTAACTCTATTCTTATTGCATTTTAGTTCATTTCGATTAGTCCTTCACTAGAGCATATTTCTAGTATCTCAGCTGATCGCAAGGTCTAACTACACAATATAAGATAAACAATTCTCCCGACCGAATTCACGGTGGTCAATATTTATGGTAACTAGACAATTTAAGTATGCAGGAGAAAATTTAGTGCACTAGTGTATGCGCACAGATGCAGTCTGCCCTCACTTTTATAGTCCGATGGGCGATAATCTGACACGACCTGAGAAAGATCAGGCGCAGGCCCAACTACTTACTGCCACACTCAGAGACGTCATTTAATAATAATAAATCATTAACCACCATAACTTGAAGGTTGTCGATCAAAAATATTTTTGTTGACATGTGCCTAGTTATGCTGTATAGTATTCGGTTTAACACGATAACTATATTTACTTTTAACCTGGAAATCTCTGCCTAATCCTAGTGCGTCTAGGTTAGTGTTTTAAATTTACTACTGCTGTTTTTGATACTCATCACATTTTAATCTTTCTGTGTGAGCTATTAAATTCAATTCGTACAATTCTGCATAGCCTTTTATTTCTCCTAAATTATCAGAATTGCAACAGCTGGTCAATTAAAGTTAATGATTCATTATTACTAAGTGACGTATCTGAGTGCGGCAGTTAATGTTCTATCCGAGGCACGGGGGTTTTTCATCACCAACTTCAAAACTAAGGGCTGCTATTGAGAAATTCCTAATGGAAAACCCCAATCACACTGCCCGACCTGGTCATCGAACCCATAGGAGAAAACGAGGCAATCAAAAAGTTAAATAAATCACTTATAAACTAAACCTAATTGTCGTGATGGCCCAGTGGTTAAAGCACCCGCCTCTCATGCACGAAGTTGTGGGTTCGCAACCGGGCAGGAGCAAGTGCCTTTTTCAATTTCATATGTACCTACTTTCTAAGTTTATCTTAAACATCACTGACATCAGTAAAGGAAAACATCGTGAGGAAACCTGGGATTATAATTAATATAAGTCTGATTTCGGAAGCGTGGTGATCAATGCTCTTGCCTTCTCTGTATGAGAAGAGCCTCTCTATGTATGCCCAGCAGTGGGACAGTAATAGGCTGGTAATATAAACTAAACCTAAAAAGCGACACAATACAAAACAATAGCGCTCTTTTACTCTTGTCCAAGTACTTGCCACTAAAGTTGTTTACTAAAAGACCACCACCTGAGATAAGTCTAAGCACCTAATAAATACATAGATAAACACTGGTCTTTTATTCATGACACATAATAATGAACAAAGAAAGCGAATATAATGATCCCGGAGCAATGTCAAACATTCCGTATCACTTGAGCAATACGGCTTCGCAATATCGGAATACCTTCGCCGCGGCATGCGCTCAGTAGTTCTGTATTAATATCACCCTTAATTACTAGACGGGGTTGATATTCGAGTTCTCACGTCTTCGGAGTTCGTAGTTTGCGAATATTGCAATTTGTGACGATGTTCATTTGTATTTGTTTGAGTTTTGTTTCTAGGTATTGACTGGAGTTAGAAAGTAGCCGGTGGCGGCTGGATGTGGCATGCAGAGGACCGGGAATAATGGCGCGCCATGGAGGAGGCTTATGTCCAACAGTGGACTTAACTAGTAAGCGGAAGTGATGATGATGAGGTGATTGACTGGAATTCTGCCCGATTGTTCTATCTTCATAAATATCTCCATTTGTGGGTGAAACGTACCTTACGTATGTTTGAATATTTGTTACTCAATCACGCAAAGTTACATAAAGTACGTAAAGATTACATTTTTCGATTATTACGTTTTCATGTTTCTGTGGAATATTTTACGTCTTTAACTTAGCTCTAAAATCTATGCAGATGACGTCGCGGGTAGAAGTTAGTTAGTAAAAATAGACTATAATAATATCTATAGGTACCTACTGAAGTGTTAGTAAACTAAAAAACAGGAAAATGGTGAACTGTTCTATCAGCGCATTACGTGGAACACTTGAATGTTAGCTGATTGCTTTATTTAAGTAGGTACTGAAATGTTTTATGAATTTCTCAAGCCTGTCTCAAACGTTTTGTTCTTGAAATGCTTGATATCCATACTAGGGGTAACCAAGTGTACAACTTGACTGAAAAAAAAAACAGCTGATCAGTACATTTATGTCTCATAAGGGTCAAATCATACCGGGATGGCAGCGGTTGGCAGCGCAGCGACCGGCAGTTTTGCAGACAAACTATTTTCAACTTTATCTTTGAACATCCCCTCGCATAGTAGAGAAAAATTAAAATTTTCTCAGTCAAATATGAACCTTATTTTTTACCCGACTGCGCGACGCAAAGGAGTGGTAATGTGTTTTTCTAATAAAGTTGAAAATCTTTCACTGAAATTTGACAGATGCCAGCACATCACACTACAACAAGCTTGATGTGGTGGCCTCTGTACTTATATTTTGACCGATATAATGAATGTTCTGTAAAAATAAATTCAGAGCTCCACATTTAGTACCTACCTAACCCAAACACTAATAAAACACTTAAATCTTTCACAAACAAACAAATACAACTTTAATATACAAGCAAGATCTGTTAATGTATACAAATAAAAACTTTCATTTAAATAGTATTTGCACAAATCTAGAGTTACCAAATTAAATATTGATTGAAACAAAATTTACAGGCGATCTTAAAGTGAAAAATCTGCTTAGCTTAATAGATAAATATTTGATGTAGATCTGATTGATGGGTTATATTTTCATCTTATTTATCTTATTTTACAGCTCTAATCTACCCCAGGATAGAGCGGGGACTTAAAGTACTAGAATTCATCTATCGACATGAATTTCAAGCAAGTGTGGTGACCAATGAACCTTGAGCTGAGCCTTTGTTCTACTAAAAAGCATGGAAGAATTACAGCTACAAAAAAAAAACTTAATAACAAGAAAGAAACAATAGTCGACAGTAAGTCTTGACCAAACAGAGTCACACAGAGACACAGGAGTCTTGACTTGTAATGTCTTCTGTCGACTATTGTTTCTTTCTTGTTATTAAGTTTTTGTTTGTAGCTGTAAGTCTTCCATGCTTCATAAACCTTGGTTGACTGGTAGAGAATGCCTAAGGCATTAAGTCCGCCTTTGTACCTTTGTGCATGAAGTATAAATAAATAAATAAATAAATAAATAAATAATAGGCTGGTGGTATTATTACAGGCGTGATGTTTTTAAATTCTAACATAAATAAATCGCTATTCGATTACGATTCTCGGCAAAAATACATCATCCATCTCTAAACCAACCGAGCCCTGAGGCTAAAATCAAATCGGTTTCAATGAATGTCACTTCATCAATGGTTGGTGCTCCTACACTAATTAATGTGTTTAATCGAGAACAAATATCCGTTAGGGAAAGGGGTTTCACTACGCATTTGTATCGTAATAAGGATAATTGATAACCTGTCCTTTAATCGTTAGGTTGATGAGATTAGGCATCGATTTCCTAGGGCTGAGTAAGTAAAGGAAATTGATGAAAATGGATAACTATCACCCGAATCCTACAAAATAACTTTTCGTTTTTGGTTAAAAATACGACCTGTACCTACCAACCACAGATATAGGAGGGTATTAGATTAAAAATAATTGTTTTTAAATTAATTACGCATAATATTAATCACAAAATGACTTACCGATGGAAGGAAACGTTTACTTTATTTTATTACTTTCGATTTTTTATTGTAAGTTAAAATAGGCACGCGAAGTAGTTTCTCTTGCGTTATCTAGGTCTATCTATATCTGTGCTGCCAACCAATTGATCACCACACTATGTTCATTGTAGTTTTTATGAAAGTGTTTTAGAATTCTAGATATAACCATACTTTATTTATTATTGTGTGTTCCGGGTCTGCCGTTTGTAAACGTACCCACGGTACAGGAGAAGTATCACATGTGGGGCAACTTAAAAAAAAAAAAACAAGGGACACCCGGATGGAACGAAGTTCCTTTCGATTAATTAGTGAAGGAATTGTAATAAAATTTTATTACAATTCCTTCACTAATTAATGTGATGCGTTAAAGTGAATTTAAGTGGCTTTAAGCCAGGGCAAAAAAAAAAGCGAGGAATGAAAAGTTATTATGGCTGCTTACATTGTAAGTAAGTAATTTTAAAGATTAACATTTTCTAACATGTTATTACAATGCGTAGTTATTTAGATAGAAAGACCAATAAATTATTTCTGCGCCATCTATTGGCCGTTCGTAATTCGATCTCGAAGAGCACAGTTGCGCTAATAACGTTAATAGATGGCTCTTAAATCAAATACACAAAAGTATCGTGACAACTTTTCGTAAGAATTTTTTCCGTCTAGCCCCCTTTCACAACGCGCGATAAGGAACTTCGTTCCAAAAACACGAGTAGCAAGAAAAATAAAGATAGACAATTCTCGTATTTCTAAGAACGTTCGCAATCTGATCTTAGCTTAAGGGTGGACGCAAATGTGACGGAGGATACGTTGGACACGCTGTTAATATGCTGAAAAAATAAGTATTACGCAAAACACAACCAAATAACAGTACAGATAGTGCCATCCATAGACTTTCCTTGACGACGACGCCGACGCCTGTCTTGTTATACGTCGTGATGACAAATATTATAACGATTGTTTTCGCCATTTAAAATAGGTGTTGTGGTGTGTTGGTGGTAAAGGTGTGGGGTGTGTAGGTGTGGTAGCTCTTGAGTATCTGTGTTTGGATTCAAAATATATAAAGGGGTATTCAAAAAATAACAGAGTACAGCAAAAGTAGTTTTAGCCTTTTTATTAATGGAATAATGAATTAACAAAAAGGTTTCAACTTATATACATGGCCTGGCTGGTTACAAATCCGGTATTACCGGTAAACAGTGCAAAGCTTTTACTATGTTTTAATTAATTAAATACATTACTGAAATACAGCTGGCTTTTGAACCGATACATACTATTTTGCAAAATGAAATAAGTACGTTGTAAACACCTTTTTGAAAAATCCTTACTATTATTTTAAATGCGAAAGTGAGTTACTTTGTTGAAATTTGCTGCAGACTAAGGGCGGGTTGTTTCAAATAGTCGGTTAACGTTACATACGGACGGTTAAAAAGTTACTATGACTGATGATGTTTAACGTACGTTAAATGTAACGGGTTGTTTCATGACATAAAAATCCGTCAGTTAAAGTTATTCAAAAAGAGATTCCATAGTATTTTGATGTTTGAAGTAGCTGTTTGACAACACAGAATTACGATGACTGGTCGGTTATGGTAATAGTAACTTTTTGACGTATGATTTTGTGAAAAAACCCATTTTTTTATTTGATTTGTTAGCGCCATTTTTGACTATTACCGGTCAGTAATGGTTAGTTGAAGCAACCCGTAATATGTTACTTTTTAATCCGCGACTGTCTGCATCCACAATTACCTTTGCACGTTCACGCGTGTGAAGTCGCGGGCAAATGCTAGTATTATTATACTTTGACCTTTGTCACTGTACCAATAAACATGTTGATAACTATGATATAGAAATATCATAGCGATCTTAACCAAAAAAATATGGTTAGTCAGCTTTGTCTGTCTGTGCGTGACGACCGTTTTTCACGAATATTCCCGATCGGTAACACGATCCGATCGGTGACACGGTGACGATCGAGAAATAAAAAGTTCAAATTATTCCCGTCCAGTATCCAGTAACACCCCTGTCGATAACTCTGTTGACGATCGTTGTGTTATGTCACGAATATTCCCGATCGGTAACAATGCGTCGTCAACACTGTTGACGATCGGAAAAAAAGTTCCGTTCGTTCACAGTGTTGACAATCGGAACTTTTTTTCCCAGTCGTACACATGCTTAGTTCAAGAGTCAACGTTAAGAAAAGTGGAGTTCAATTAAAGATGTCACGGATTTTAATGATTTAATTGAGTACGACTTCCAAAGAAAAACATTAACATCAAAATAACAAAATAGGTACGTTTAATACCTAAAAGTATATGTTGTACAGTGATTACAATAATAATATTTCAACGATCGTCAACAGTGTTAACGACAGGGGTGTTACTGGACGGGAATAATTGGAACTTTTTATTTCCCGATCGTCACCGTGTCACCGATCGGATCGTGTTACCTATCGGGAATATTTGGTATTTCTCAGTGTCCACGGGTTTGAAGACCATTATAATATAATAAACTGGCTTCTGTCGTAACATGTCATTTTTAGAAATAAAGCCTTTTAAATTTTTCTTTTTTTTTCGTCCTTGTGTATCGAGGACCTCTATTAAGAATAGTCTTCTTCTTGGGAAGTTATTAGTCTCGAGCACGACTCATGTACCTAAATCGAACAATGTTTCTTACGACGCAGGGAATCCCTAGCGACCCATACAATGCAATGATGCAATTCATACAATTAATATTTTAAATAATTGATTCGTCATCAATTGCAATTAAGAATTACAAACAGTAAACCGAACAGCATGTTACACTTCAGACTCTACTCTCAGGTAATATAGTCGATATTTCCAAGAGCAATTCATGATGCATCATGAACCAACTCCTTCAAGGGTTGCAATCGTAATCTTAAGAGCAAACACTTACACTATCATGGCACTTAAATATTAATATTTGTTACAATTCAGTATAAATACTACACAATAATGGTTTATGATTGCAATCAATAGAAGTAACAGTTCATTTTGTAACTTATTCCGTTAAAACACACTCGTATTTCAAAATGAAATTCCTTATTGTTTTCGTTAGTGTCTTGGTACTGGTAGCCCAGGGCACCGCTGCTCCATCCAGTGTCGAGGAAAAAGTTAGCAAAATTGAACCAGAAGTTATTGCTGACCAAGAAGCTGGTGGTGTAGAGCCCCAGCAAGTATTCGGCGAAGAAGTTCAAGCAGTAGGCGTATTTGGTGCTGAAGAAGAACCAAGGGCAGTAGAACCAAAAGTTGGTAAGTAACTATAAACATTTTTTGTTATGTGTCTTGACTTTGCATATTGACACAGATATAGATAGACCTGTCCTAGATAACGCAAGTATCACGATCTGTATGAAAACCAAGCGTGCCATTTTTTGGACGTCACAATGTAATACGAATGTTTTGTTTTTCCTTATTATTCCTTATTTCCTTATTACCAGGTATTACTGAGGGTATTAGATTAAACATAATTGTTTTTTAAATTAATTACGCATAATATTAATCACAAAATGACTTACCGATGGAAGGAAACGTTTACTTTATTTTTCAACCGACTTCAAAAAAGGAGGAGGTTATCAATTCATCTGTATTTTTTTTTTATGTTTGTTACCTGATTTCTTTAGACTGGGTGAACTGATTTTGATGATTCTTGTTTTATTTGAAAGCTAGTGCTTTCCGTGTGCTCCCATTTTAATTTGGTCCAGTTCTGACAATGACATCCATGAGAAAACCGTGTAAGTCTTAAATTTGCATTAAGTATGTGCGCGATTTGTTACGTGATTTCTCCGGCAAACGTAAACCGATGTTGAAAATTCTTTTTTTTATGGATAGGGTATGCTTCAGGGGTGGTCCTATATAAATTTTATCGAAATTGATTCAGCACTTTTTGAAAAATCAACAAATACACAAAAATTTTACATATACGACGTTTTAGTTTCATCAATCTTTGTAGTAGTTAACTTTCAATCTCTTCTTAATAGATTTGTATGAGAAGGAAATACTAAAAAGCGAAAAATAAAAAGCTTTTTACAAATAAATAATAGTTTAAAAAAAACTAAATACACGCTTTTTATAGAAAACCAAACTAAAAATTAGAAAATAAATTTTAATAAATTATTTTATTTAAAAAAAAGCGTGGGGTGCTTTTTAAGATATTATCAAAATGATAATCACTCTACTCATATCTGTCAATAAAATATTTATAACTACTGACACCATGCACCCCACGCTTTTTTAAAATAAAATAATTTATTAAAATTTATTTTCAATTTTTAGTTTGGTTTTCTATAAAAAGCGTGTTTTTGGTTTTTTTAAACTATTATTTACTTTTTACTTTTTCGTTTGGTTATATCTATATCTATAAATATTATGTACATTTATTTTACCAGGGGCGCTTGTGCAGTACCTTCCTAGTATATAACAGCTGTTTTTTCGGCAACTAATTTTGATCGACTTATGATTCTTTTTTTTTTTTTTTAATAATTTTATCAAATTAGTGTATTGTCATCGGTCCTCGACAAATCTACAAAGTTTGAACGAAATCTGGCCGTTTAAAGTGGGTCAAAATCGCGCCCAAAGAAGTCGGTTACAAACAAACATACAGACATACAGGTGAAGCTAATAAAAAGCGTGTAAAAAGACAACCGCCTTCAAAAACGAAAAAGTGAAAAATAAGTTTAGCACAGAACACACATTGACTTTAAGTTTCGGAAGTCGGTGGCAATACAAAACAAAAAACAGAACACAGCCACTGAATTTCGAAACTAAAGTCAATGTGTGTTCTGTGCTAAAGTTATTCTTCACTTTTTAGTTTTTGAAGGCGGTTGTCTTTTTTGTAAAAAGCTTTTTTTTACTTACGATTTTTCATCGTAAGTTAGGCACGAAAACAGGCACGCGAAGTAGTTGCTCTTGCGTTATCTAGGTCTATCTATATCTGTGGTAATTACACCCAATAGGATAATTACCTGACCCGTAGATCGTCATGATGACATAATTATGAATGGGATGGTCATCGATATATTTACTCTGGTCTTTTATTCGATTCAATTCCGCACGGAACAAACATTTGAATGGCCTTCAGGTTTGTCTTGGGTCTGGGTTATATATATAATTATGTGAGTTTATAATTATGTTTGTAAACAATACAAAAGAAATGCCTAGTGCAGTAACGTTTTTTTCCGTCGTAATGGAATATATTTTACAAGTGAATAAAAATGGAAAAGAATGAAAATCGGTGGCTAAAGAAATAGCCAGAGCAGTTAGAGATTTGGAAAAGGCAACAGAAACGGAATGGGGTTTTCTCTATGAGCATATTAAGTACCGTAAGCATACTTTAATTGTCAAGACTGATTGCAATTATATTTTCTTTATTTTTTATTCTATGCTTACGTTGTCACGATGAAATAGATGTCCGTGGTGCAATGCTAATTCTTCGACACTTTGAAACTCCAAGATATACAACCCCGCAGGAACCCCCAATTCTTAGTTGTATCTGTAATACAGGTTTTTTCAAACCTACTTCAGGCATCGCACAATGTGAATATTATATTGTTATCGTGCTAAATTGTGAAAGATTTTAAATGGAAAAGTTTAGCGCCTATTGTAAATTATTTAATATAGATATTAAACTGTAAGCTTTCCGAATAATAAGTAAAGAAAGAAAGAAAGAATTAAATAAACAATAAAAAAAAAATCGAACATCTAATAGAAATATTATTGCGATGACGCAATGATTATGAAATCATTGTGAGAGCAAATAAATAAAATTACCTATTCACAATTGATTTATGTCCAATATATATTAAATATGTATATTATTTTCTCTGTTCCAGAACGCAATATCGACGCTCCGGAATACGCATACATCCCAATGATTTCGAGGGCGTGTACACAGTCTGCGTGTGTCTACGTTTGCAACTTGCTCGGCTTTAAAAATGGTGTCTGTGTGTCCACCACCACCTGCCAGTGTTACTAGTGTCCACACTGTGCGAGTAGCTAATTACTTAAAATATTTTTTTGCCAAAAATGATTCTTAAATTTTATTATAGTAAAATCGGCTTCTGATTCATAGGTTGAAATGTTTAAATGTTGTAATTAAAATTTTAATTAAAACAGATTTTAAAGAGATTATTTATTTATTTTATTTTAATATGTTTTTATTTATATACTAGCTGTTACTCGCGACTTCGTTCGCGTTGTGTTTACAATTATTTTATATTAAAATACCTCTTGAACCAACTAAATGAAAGACAATTTAAAACATGTATTAAACGTTGTAACAATTCTGATAATTTAAGAGAAATAAAAGGCTATGCAGAATTGTACGCATTGAATTTAATAACTCTCACACGAAAGATAAAAATGTGATGAGTATCAAAAACAATTGTTAGTATAAAAATAAGAACTGACCTAAACGCACTAGGATTAGGCAGAGTTTCCAGGAGGATTATAATCCACAACCTGGCCGGCGTACAGGATCGGCCGAAGAGAAGACTGACGCGAGCAGCTCGGGATCACCCAGGCGGTCTCAGTAGGAGGACCCGCCCTGGGAACATAGGCACGCGACAGCTCGGCTAAACCCGCTTAACCGACTCTCGGTTGCAGGCTGGTAGACTTGTAGTAGTAGACTGGTAGACTTCAGTAAGGTACGCGTATGGGTAATCAGCGTGTTACCCAAGCGACTCCGAGATCTAGACTCCAGCAACGTAAGCGTATGGGTAATCAGCGTGTTACCCAAGCGGCTCCGAGATCTAGACTCCAGCAACGTAAGCGCATGGGTAATCAGCGTGTTACCCAAGCGGCTCCGAGATCTAGACTCCAGCAACGTAAGCGTATGGGTAATCAGCGTGTTACCCAAGCGGCTCCGAGATCTAGACTCCAGCAACGTAAGCGCATGGGTAATCAGCGTGTTACCCAAGCGGCTCCGAGATCTAGACTCCAGCAACGTAAGCGCATGGGTAATCAGCGTGTTACCCAAGCGACTCCGAGATCTAGACTCCAGCAACATAAGCGTATGGGTAATCAGCGTGTTACCCAAGCGGCTCCGAGATCTAGACTCCAGCAACGTAAGCGTATGGGTAATCAGCGTGTTCACCTAACGGCTCCAAGATCTAGACTGCCTCTTTGACAGGTTTTGTTTTCTGACCGTTCTTCCGAAATTCGTAAAAAATCCAATTATGAATCTTCTTTCTAGAACGGTCATTGGTTTTCCACAGCGAGGTATTATAATACCGGCCAGACTTAATAATTGTCGAATGCCAATAATAATAATATTTTTTTATATAATATTAGTGCGAATTAGATCTAGAGAAACACACGATAATACAGCGGGTGTTCAGCCGTTTCATATATGACACTAACATACAAGCTTACAAGATCAGCATAGAGGATTTACGTTAGTAGCCGAAAACTTTTAGAAGTAATGTTGACAACTGTCATTGACAAACATGTCAAAGCAAAACATTATTTATTTTTCAGGTATGTAAATATTAATCATAAATGATATGAAATGATGATGATACAGGAATACAATTATAACACAGACAAAACCAGCACATAAAACTGTGAGTACATTATATATTACTTATAAGATTCCAAGAATCCATAAAACAAATATTATAAGATGTAAACAATAAGTCGTTACAAATGATTTCATGCTTATGAAAAGTAAATATAGTTTTCGAGTTTAACCGAAACACTATAACGCGCACTATGTAGACAAGCATATTATAAATTAGAAGACATCAATGATAAAAATGCTTGGCTTAATGCTGGTCCTGCTCAACAGCCAGTTTAGGGAACTTCCTAATTGGAGGAATGCTGTTTCGTACCCCTTTTTTATTGACATGAGTAACGAGTATCGTTATTGTTATTTAAAAATATATTTGAATTGCTTTTTCGACATTTTAGAGGCATTGAAAAGTTTTGTATAATATAGCAGAATTATTCCAATTTTGTAAAATGTGAGTACCATGAAGCCATATATTAAGTAAATTATTATGTGTTTGACATAAATGAGCGTGGCGGTTGAGAGAATTGTCATGCTCACTCAAGTGTCTCGCTGATGGTGGCGCGTGTGATCATTCAGTTCCCTCCGAAATGGTTGAGCTGAATGGTGCTGATCCACGCGTCATGTTCGTGAACGGGTCACGCCCTGTCAGTAGAGATTGGTCAACTCTTAACTGCCATGGCTTTTATCTTGATTATTTTTTATATTTTGTATTGCTAGATTACCTTTATTGTTTTTACATATAGAAGTAACAAGAATAATGTAAGCAGTATTTTGTAAAAACTTGATTTTAAAAGAGTATCCGTGGAGTTTCTTGCTCGTTCTTCTCCATAGAGACCTACCCTACGTTTTGGAACGAGCAACTAGCTTCAACTTTCTGACTAACTGAGCGACACCTTGACAATTCAAAAGTGCCTGTAAATGGTTTAATTGAAATAAATGCTTTGACTTTGACTTTGAACGCTGTAACTTTCAACCGAGTTCCATTGCACAATCTTGGGTGGCTTAAATTGCGCATAATCGGAACACCAACCTTTAATTTTATTTGATGGGCAGGAAGACCATGGAGTTTAGGAAATCTATCCGCGTTTCTGGCAAATTTACTTGACCACTGTCCTATGGTAGTTTTCCTTCACCAACTTTTAGCAACGTATCTGAAAATTTAGCCGGGCTCTCATAATGATTGTTAAATGCAAGCTTTGTATTTGAGGCCATATAGTAGATCGTTTAAGAGAGGTATTCACCTCATCAGGGGTGTGATTCTGTAAGACCTCATTCTAAACTTTGAATCTGAATCCGCTGTGAGTTTCTTGATTGGCATTCTAAAAACTCGGTTGATAATTCGAATTTACACTAGCGCCACCCTTGCGAGCATGTCAGCGAGTTGAACTAAATTGACAAGGAGATTTTGACAGATAAAGTATGAGATGCCGTAAGAAGTGGCATTCTCTAAGGTAATTTCCCCGTCACTTCGAACCCGGTTCAAAGTGTCAAATAAAAAGCATCTCAGCTCTGGTTCCTCGGGTACTACTGGTAGCGTCTGTCGAAAATCACCAGGAAAGAGGACAGTAATATGACCCATTGTGCGATTATTACTACCAATATCTTTCAGAGTTCTGTCCACAGCTTCTACAATTTTTCTATTAGCCATCGTACATTCATCCTATACAATAAGATAGCAATCCTCGAACACTTTAGCTTTGTCACTGTTACGTAATACGGCACATACGGGAGTTTCATTGCTGTCTTAATCTAAGGGGATCTAAAATGTGGTATAAGCAGTTTTTCCACCAGCAAGCAATATAGCCGGGATAGTGGAAGATACTACAGCTAGAGCAATCTTTCCCTGCCTCCTGATTTCTGCAAGAACTGATGACGTGAGAAATGTTTTGTTCCACCGGGAGCATCAAGAAAGAATATGTTACTTTCATTGAGGTTAACACTTTGCACAACAGTGTTAAAAATCTACCTCGGCACTTATACTCTATGAACAGCGTGTCGTAAACGCTCTGCATGTAATTGTTCACCATGTTGTTCTTTAGATTGTGACTGACGAATCTCAAATATTCTCTCGCTTTCTTGTGAAAGATTATTCATAATGTCGTTTTGTTTATCATGGTATTGTTGCCGAGCAGTTGCGTTACGTTTTTCATACTGTTTACTCGTTTCTAATGAACGTGAAAGATGATGGCGTTCTCTGTCATCTCTTAGCCGTGATTCAAGCTCTGCACTACTTTCTTGTGACCGTGAAACAACAGTGCGTCTGCGTTGCGAAGAAAGTCGTGACTCACGCTGTGTAAATGTCTCGGAGGCGCGGCGGCTGCGTTGGGATGAAAGTAGAGACGATTCTGCATTCTGGTTTCGCAGGTAAGTTAGTCGCGAACGCGTTGTGTAAACGTTTCTGAGCAGCGAGACTCAGCATTAAGTTTTCGAGTGGCAGATAACCGAGCCTCACGCTCCTAATCGATTTTAAGAGAACGCACTAACCTTAATCTCTTGGCTGACCTGGAGTTTTGAGACAGGTTACTTCTCTTTCTTGGAGGCATTTAATATTGTCAGAGTAACAACTTAAAATATCGAAACGAAGATCGAAAATGTTATTGTAAGGATAGATAGGTCTTTTATAGCTGCCGTAGCTCCCCTGCGTTACCAGGTACACTGAAATGGGAGTTTTAGCCAGTTTAGTAATATCATATCACTGTTACCGCCTTTACCGCGTAGAGGTACTCCCAGCATATTATTATGTAACTTATTATTTTACACTTGCCTACACACGTTTTAGTCGAATGAAATACGCATTTGTTTGTTATAATATAATCAAACAGTGTTTAGTTTAGAGAGAAAATATAATTCAATGACTAACTTCTAGTGCTAACAGTATACAGTACAAAATAAGAAAAAATAAAATCTGCTTCTGCCCAGCCCTTATGTGACATAGCGTGATACATTAAATTTTGGATTATAACCAAAAATTAGCCCAGCCCGGCCAGGGCAACCAGGGCTGTAGACCAGGTTACTATCGACATAAAGCAAAAAGATTATTGCAAATCCGTTCAGTATTTGGTAAGATAAGAGTGTGTGTTAAGCATACTGTTTCTGCCTATCCCCTATGTGACATAGCGTGATAAATTAAGTTAGCGTTATTGTAATTACGTGCCTAAGGTTATTATAGCTCAGGGTACTGCCAACATAATACAAACCTCGTTAGGATATGTAATATTATATGTAATCCATACTTCCATACTAATATTTTAGATGCGACAGTAACTCTGTCTGATACGCTTACATGATGAAACGGCTGAACCGATTTTGATGAAATTTGGTATGAAGATAGCTTGAACCCCAGGGAAGGATATAGGCTACTTTTTAATCAGTGACTTTGTCTGCATCCACTATAACCGACATTTACGCGGACGAAGTCGCGGGCAAAAGCTAGTAATGTATAGATTAATATATAACGAAAGTGAGTTTGTGAACAACACCCAGACACAAGGCAAACACAAATGTTTACCCTGGGCGGGAATCGAGCCCGCAACACGCTGCGCAGCAGTCGATCGCTCAGCCACTGCGCCAACTGTGTCGTCAAAAATGGACAAATATATGGTATGGTATGGTATAACGGGTTGGTGTCCGCAACTCCACGTCTCAGCGCGTATTTTGCGTACAGATAAACAAATACAGTAAACAGGCTTGTTGTAACATGTAAAATTCAGAAGTTACAGTCTTTTAAATATTGCCTTTATTATTGACCTTGTTTAGCACCCTTGTGAAGAATAGACTAGAGGACTAGGAAAGACATTAGTCGCGAGCAAAATAAATTCAACAATATTTCTTATAACGACACAGTGAATCCGAGCGGCCCAATAATGTAATTAATGATGCAATTCATGTACAATTAACATTTTAAATAATTGATTCGTCATCAATTGCAATAAAGAATTGCTGAACAAATAAAGTTTTACAAACAGCAAATAGCATGTTACATTTCAGACTTTACTCTCAGGTCATAATGGTCGATATTTCCAAGAGCAATTCATGATGAATCATGAACCAACTCCTTCAAGGGTTTCCATCGTAATCTTAAGAGCAAATACTAACACTATCATGGCATTTAAATAATAACAATAATAATATATGGGGAAAATTCACACACGGCCATCTGACCCCAAACTAGGGAGACCCTGTACTATGGGCACAGTATAAATATTAGTACTACCGTACAGTAGCGACACGCTCCGCCTCCCTGTGAAACCGTGCCTCACCTCTCCCCGCGTCGAACGATTGCTCTGGAAACTACGAGCAGCGCGTAGACACGCATACACGCGCACGTATCTGTACAGTCTGTTATTTTAGTAGTAGTGTAGGCAATTATATAGTTTCGTTTCTGTGGAGTGTCGCGGGTGTGCTATGGGTGTCAGACAGCTGATATACATACACAAACACATTTTAAATACATTCATATATAGCTAAAAACAACAACCAGACACAAGGCAAACACAAGTGTTTATCACATAAATGTTTTCACAAATTATAGTATTTGTTACAATTCAGTATAAATACTACATCATCACAGTTCATTTTGTAACTGAATACGTTAAAAGAAAGTCGTAATTCAGAATGAAATTTCTGATTGTTTTCGTTAGTGTCTTGGTCCTGGTAGCCCAGGGCAAAGCGGCTCCATCCAGTGACGAGGAAAGAGTTAGCAAAATTGAACCAGAAGTAATTGCTGGTCAAGAAGCTGGTGGTGTTGAACCCCAGCAAGTATTCGGCGAAGAAGTTCAAGCAATAGGCGTATTTGGTGCTGAAAAAGAACCAAGGGCAGTAGGGCCAAATGTTGGTAAGTAACCATAAATATTCTTTGTTATGTTTCTTGACTTTGCATATTGACAGATCGCGCATGCACTATTTCATACATTTTTACATCTATATATAACCATAATTAGAGATTTCGCAAAGGCAACAGAAATGGAATGGGGTTTTTTCTATAAGCATAAATACTTAGATTTCGTAAGCATATCTTGATTGTTAAGAGTTATTGCAATAATATATATATATTTTTTTTATTCTATGCTTACATTGTTATCATGATTATACAGTCGACCGTGGTGCAATGCTAATTCTTCGACTCGTTGAAACTCCAATATATACAACCCCGCAGGAACTCCCAATTCTTAGCTGTATCTGTAATACAGGTTTTATCAAACTTACTTCAGGCATCGCACAATGTGAATATAATTTTTTCGAATATCTAATGGAAATTTTATTGCGTCATAATCGATGTGAGAGCAAATAAATAAATATAATTATTTATTACCTACGTATGTATGTAAAGTCAGCAAAGGAAATAGGTATGCAGGGTCGTCAGATATAGTTAAAGTTTACTTAGAAACCGATGGATGTTTTTGAATAAAATAAAATAAAATTAATAGAGATTAAACATTTCAATTATTTAATTAAATTTCGTTCTAAAACATCCATCGGTTTTTGAGTAAACTTCAACCATTTCCGATGACCTGCATACCTATATCTTTTGCTTACTGTACAATTGATTTTTGTCCGATATAATAAATATGTATATTTTTTCTGTTCCAGAACGGAATATCAATGCTCCGGAATCCGTATACATCCCGATGACTTCGAGGGCCTGTTTAAATTCTGTGTGTGTTTCCCTTTGCCAGTTGCTCGGCTTTAAAAATGGTGTCTGTGTGTCCATCCTCGGCTGCCAGTGTTATAACTAGAATCCACACTGTGCGAGTAGCTAATTACTCAAAGGGCTATTAAACGACTTTTACAGATTTTAAGCTGACAATCACGTCAAAATGTGCAGTGTAAATGATTTAAAAAAAATATATGTTAAACTAGAACATTCTCTTAATCACTTAGTAAGTGAATATTTTTAATTATATTCATATTATATAGTTTAATTAACACGTGAAGATGTGTCTGACGCGGACAAAACATTGACAATGACACAAAATCTACCAGGTATAATTAAACGAAACTTACACCATCTTACAGACAATTTTATTATCTATCTTTTAGTATACGCCTTTTTTTTAATTTTGAAAGAATACTACTTTTATTTAATTTTTTCGACTAAACTTTGAGAGTTTTGGACGCAAAACTGATGCAGAACGGACGCAGTCTGCGTCCAAAACAGTCACATTTTGACGTGATTGTCAGTTTAAAATCTGTAAAAGTCGTTTAATAGCCCCTTAAATACATTTTCGTTTACTTATATACCTACAAGCAGTCAACTAAGTTATCTTTCTTTATCCGTCAAAAATGATTCTTAAATTATAGTAAATTCGACCTCTTGGATTTTTTATGTTAAAGTGTTCACGGATAACTAAATGTGGTTATTAAAACAAACAGATGAAGGTTTATTTATTTTATTTTGTTATGATTTTATATATTATGCTTTTACTCAGCACACTTTCTTGTTAAATTATTAACATTGTATTTATTTTTTATTTTTGTTGGTGGAGGTAACTGTTTCTGTTTATTTATTTACCTGTATATTCTCCCGGTTCGGTCACGGTGGCCAATCTCAATGGAGAATAGCCAAGTACGGTCGAACAAGCTAATTGGTTTACGGGCAAAAATATTCAACTTCCTACTAAACTAATTTTTTTTTGTTTATCTTTATTACGTAGTTACCAGGGATACCTCCTTACTCGAGAAAATATTGTGAGTGTAGTAGAAACATGAAAATTTTTGCCTGTAAACCAATTAGCTTGTTCGACCATATGCAGGAGATAATATAGTGCACAAGTGTGTGCGCAAACATAGGTACACTCTCTCTTCCGTCACTCTCATAATCCGATGGGACGGCACTCCTGACACAATCAGGGAGAGATGAGACGCAGGACCAAAAGCTTTACTTACTTTCTGAGCCATGGGGGTGTCACACCACCAACTTCCAAATTCCAGGCTGCTACTGAGAAATTATAAATAAAAAAAACAAATAACACTTCGTTCGACCTGGTAATCGAACTCAGAACCTACGCTCGGCAGTCGCACTTGCGGTCACGAGACCCACGGGGCAGTTGATTACCTATCTGTCTAAGAAATATACAGAAAAGAAATCCAAGTTCCTGCATAGTTGATACAATATATTTACAATAAGAAAATAATTTAGAAGAATCAAAAATATATAAAACTTGTAAACAAATAAAAATAATAAATTTTACATTAAATGGTTTATTAAAAATTAATAAAATTAGGTAAACTGCATAAATAATGTAGAAAGCAAATTCTCAATTTTCCGCTTTTAATGCTGCTTTTTTATGGCTGTTTGTGTATGTGAGTTTGTATGTTTGTTAACGCATCCACGACACAGGAGTAATTCCTAGAGTGGAGGAACATTTAAAAAAAAAACAGAAATAAAACAGAATCCATATCGGCCGTCCTGATATGGAGAGAAAGCTCGTTTCAAAGAAAACTGGGATAAATATATTGAATTGAATTGAAAAGGAAGAATGAACAAAATCAGAAATATGAAACAGTCACAGTAAAAGAAGATTGTTAGAAGACCGATTGTTAGAAGTCATCTTTTGTCTATCTCTCTGTGCCTAGCCTTTTCTCAACATTGTTGGGGCTGGCTTCCAGTCTAACCAGATGCGGTTGAATACCAGTATTTTACATGGAGCAATTGCCTGACTGACCTCCAAAACCCAGTTACTGGGTAAAACGATGTACCTTGGTAAGACTGCTTGTCAGACTTTCTCGCATCTGACTACCCGTGAAGACTGTCAAAGATCTACGAATGTTAGCTGGGACCAACGGCTTTACGTGCTTTCCGAGGCATGGAAGGAACTCGATATGATATAGATAGTTACCCATCCACGAATCTACCGCGACAAGTGTAGCTTAACTATGGCTGGTTTTACTTTGCAAAATATAAAAAACACAACTAAATACTATTAAATTTAATTCCAGAACGCAAATTAATGTCTTCTGAGTCTTAATCCAATTAACTACACTATTTAGAGAGTATGCATCGACTTGTGCATTCGTCCCATCTTAACTTATGCTTAGAAATGGTCCCTGACTGAGTCCTAAAAGTCCAAACTCAAGGGGATGAAGCGTAGCCTATAGGGTACTAAGCTTCAGTAACCGAATACGTAATACCACGATACGCGCCAAAACAGCAATCACAGATGTGGGCTTCCACTTTAGTAGGCTGAAGTGGGATTGGGCGGGTCATGTATGCAGAATGCATCTTGACAGATCGACCAAAGTCGTCACGCAGTGGGTGCCGTAAGTCGTCGAAAAGGGAGGTCTAGGAAACGCTGGCGTGATAAATTTGTGACAGTCGTGGGTGATCGGCCAAAGAGTGCCACAACCTATTCCCAATAGAATCCCTAGCCTTTATTATAAACATATACACAATAGATGGGTTTGTATGTCTGGAATACAAGGGGAGTCACAATTGGCAGACTTACCTATCGCTGAAAGACATCTTTAACAGACAACCTTTTTATGGGATGTCTGTTATGGTATAGGTAGTAGGAGAAACGTAAGGGTAACAACACCAATCGATCGATGCCATCGATCGACATCGATCGAGCTGCTTGATTAGTCGCACCGCGCGCCGTCCGCTCTCCATTATCACCTGCTGCCCGCTTGCGCCCCGCGCGCTATCTACCTGGCCCTCGCGTTCTCTTGTAAATAGATTTCGAAAGAAATTGATGGATTATAGCCGGGGTTAATCGATCAACGTCGACCGATGCCTTCGACGGGCAATCAATCGATTGGTTAGTCGAACGGTATTCGTCGATCAGCCAAAGCTACCACACCAATCAATCAACGTCGATCGATGTCGATTGATCGATCCATTGGTGTAGTAACAGCATTACTGTTTAAGTACATGTTTTTTTACACGATTTGCAGTGATTAAGGAATAATGTGGCGGACTTGTTTACATACTCCCGCAAAGACGTCGAACAATTGGATACTACTGCGTGATCTGTGGTATCGAATTCAGATGAATTACACCTACTAAAGAGATTATATTTGCGCAAACCAAATATAAAATTCATTTAAGAATGTTGTACTCCAAAGTATATTTCAGTTATGCTAATCAAGAAAACTGATATGACCGGTGTTACCGAGATTGGGAAGTAGGAGAAATATAAATTTTGTAACGAGTCAAACGAAATTATAGACTTTTTATTGACATTTGCCTTGAAAACAGTCATAGTAACACGTATCTATATCAACCGGCTAGCTATTTCCGTTCTAAATATAATGCTACTTAGCAAACAGCTTACAGCGACTGTCTGGCCAAAATCGTCGTAGGTTTGTCACTGCGTACCAGTTGGCACTTGCACTCTTTAATCTAACCTTCAGGCAATAGAGACCGTCTTCAGAACCTCTTGCACAAACTAGGTCCTGATAATACCGGGGGTTTTAATCGTTATCTATTAGTGCATTCACCACCGCTATCATTATGTACTCATAAAGCGTATTGGCAAACCGTTTAGTATAAATACTTCGATATAATTGTTACAAGGAACAGTTCATTTTGTAACTAACTTTGTTGAAAGAAAGCTGTAAACCACAATGAAGGTCCTTTTGATTTTCTTGAGTGCTCTGGTGCTGGTAGCACAGGGCAAAGTAACTCCATCCAAAGACGAACCTCAACCTGATGTTGTTGCTGTTGAAGTTGGTGCCGGGGAAGAGACAAATGGTGTATTTGCTGAAGAAGCTCCAGAAGTACTCGTACTTGATGCTGAAGAAGAACCACAAGAAGCATATGAGACAGAATATCGCGCAGGCGGTAAGAAATCAGAACTTATATGTTTTTCATCCATTTACTTGGTATGACTGTCCCGTTGGTCTTGTGGTTGACCTGTAGGTCGATTCTGTAAAATTCAAACAACAACTCGCATCTCACTTCGTATCTCACTATTCACTCTCACTTCGCATAAGGTTCAAAATGACCTTGATATATTTGACGCTTTGAATCGGGTTCGAGTGCGAAGTGACCGTCGAAGTGACGGAGAAATTACCTTACAGAATGCCACTTCTTACGTCATCTCATACTTTATCTGTCAAAATCTCCCTGTCAATTTAGTTCAATTCGCTGACACGCTCGCAACAGTGGCGCTAGTGTAAATTCGAATTATCAACTGAGTTTTTAGAATACCAATCAAGAAAGTTACAGCGGATTTAGATTCGAAGTTTAGAGTGAGGTCTTACAGAATCACACCCCTAGGTTTGATTACCACGTATGGCAAAGTAATATTAGATTTTTTCATTTAAAATTTCTCAGTAGCAACCTAGAGTTTTGAAGTTCGTGGTGTGTCATTCCCGTGCCTCGTGAAGCACGTAAAACTGTTGGTCACGGCTGCCACTCGTATCTCTTTGACATTCGTTACGGGTAGTTAGAAGGTCGAAAGTCTGACAACCAGTCTTACTAAGAGGTAACGTGTTACCCAGAAACTTGGTTGTGGTGCTGCTGGTATTCAGTTAGACTAGTGGTTCCTAACCTTTTCGGTCTTGTCACCCCTATTACTTAACTACAGGATCTGATTTACCTCTCCCACTCTCCCTCATGTTACCAATGAACACAGAACAAAACAACACAGATAAATACAAATTGACTTTATTAGACATATAAAAATAGCACAAAAATATTGAGTAAGTTCTTAAGGCCTATTCAAACCTGAGCGATATTCGCTGCCGCTGTGGGTAGAGGTACATACCGCGCGGGTTTCGCTCAGGTATTTAGTATCAAGTACCGCGGCTAGAGCGACCTGAGCGATATTCGCTGCCGCTGTGGGTAGAGGTACATACCGCGCGGGTTTCGCTCAGGTATTTAGTATCAAGTACCGCGGCTAGAGCGACCTGAGCGATATTCGCTGCCGCTGTGGGTAAAGGTACATACCGCGCGGGAGCAGCAACAGTTACAGTTACGCACGATATTCCTTGGCGAAAGGACGCGTTTGCAACATGGCGTCATCGAAACGAACGAGTAACGATTCATTTATTGAAAAAAAAAAATCTAAAAAAAATTGAAAATTTCTTACCTCTGAGCGAAACTCGACTACCGCGCGTTATTCTACCCACAAGGATAGCGAAATCCGTTTTGGTGTGAACAGTAATATTACCGCATACTTACTGGGTTTTCTCTGCCGCAGACGGTAGCGAATACCGCTTAGGTCTGAACAGTAATATTACCGCATACCCACTGGGTTTTCTCTGCCGCAGACGGTAGCGAATACCGCTTAGGTGTGAATAGGCCTTTACAAATCACATTAACTATATTATAATCTTTACAGACTTTACTAAACCTAACATTAAAAAACTTGCAAATACAACATTTTTAGTGTGAAGGTTGGTACTGTTTGTTTTGTTGGTAATGCACAGGCGAGCTAGATTTGGTCTAATTTTTGTTATAGTATATAACCACTTATTACCCCCGCAGTGGTAATTACCCCCAGGTTAGGAACCGTGGGGTTAGACGGAAGCTAACCCCAACATAATTATGAAAAGGCTGGGCAGATACATTTACTTGGTGTCGGAATACAACGAAATGATATTTATCTTGTTTCAGAACACATTCCGGCTCCTGAAACTGGCGTTTACGTTCCTATGGCTACGAGGGTTTGCACTGACAATGTGTGCGCCAGCATTTGCGGTAGCCTAGGCTACAAATACGGCATGTGTATATCCAACACTACGTGCCGGTGCTACAATTAACAACAAATTTTGTCCATAATACGTCAAGGTACAGTTCGATTCAAACTTATTGGCGGCTATGAAGTGCGCTGTTGGCTGCGCAGTGCCCAACCCCTCACTCCCGCTGGTGCGTGAAATTGTTACTGCGCAGCCACTTGCCTCGTGTTCCATGCCACCATTAAGTTTGAATCGTACTGTAACAAAATTACTAAGAAACTGCTCAAAACTTTTTCCATCCTATGTTAAGGGCTTGTTTCAACCCTATTTCATAATTTCCTATTTAAATATATTACTTGGCAGATTTTTTCATACAGACGGTACATATTCCATTTTTTTATGTATCCGGCGAATAGTTTCTATTCAGTGGTGAAACAGGTCAATAAATGATTGTGAATTGTTTTGGAAAATAATTTAATGTGAATGTTTTGTGGTTACTATTATACTAATGTTGTGATTGAAATATACATTGAAATAATTTGCCATTCAAGTTTGGACTTTAACTTGTGTACTTTAAAGTAAGTTTTATAATTACAAGAAAAAAATATTGCCTGGTCTCGGGCTGTGCGCTGGCAGCCTAGGATGGTTTTTAGAGGCGGTTCTGGTCGGACCTTTCCATTGTCGCTTGGAGCAGTGCTGTTATGCTGACACTTCACATAGCGTATTTGTACAAATATTCGCCCTATTTGGATAATACAAATTGTACCCTATTGTAATTGAAATAAAGTCGATTTTGTGTTATCCAAATAAGGCGAATATTTGCACAAATACGCCATGTGAAGTGCCAGCATTATAGTGAACGCTTACCGTGAATGACGAGACATTGCAAGTATCTTGTGTATTTAAGGCGACTATATACGCCGGCGACCTTGAGCGACCACAGAATCATATGCGCTGCGTCCAAAACTCCCAAAGTTTAGTCGAAATTATTAAAAAAAAAAAAATATAAGAGATAGTATTCTTAAACTTAAAAAAAGGCGTATACTAAAAGATAGATAATAAAAATTGTCTGTAAGATAGTAAAAGTTTCGTTTACATATTCTTGGTAGATTTTGTGTGAATATTATCAATGTTTTGTCCGCGTCAGACACAACTTCATGATTTAATTAAACTATTTAATATGAACTTAATCAAAAATATTCACATACTACATGATTGAGAGAATGTTCTAGTTTAACATATATTTTTTTTCAAATCACTTACACTACATATTTTGACGTGATTAACAGTTTAAAATCTGCAAAAGTCGCTTGTTAGCGCCTTAAAGAAAAAATCAACAGAATAAGGGACGGCCAGGTCTATTGAATCATATATTAAGTGTTGTGTCTTTAAACTGATAAAAACTGATGGTAATATTGGATATCGTGGTGACCTCTCATGCATGAGGTTACGGGTACGATCCTACAGGGCAAGTACCAAATGTGACTTTCAAATCATATCATGTATTTTCTTAGTTTATCTTGGACATCGCTGACATTGGTGAAGGAAAACTAGTGACGAAAGTTGATCTGGTGTTTAAAAAAAATTGGATGTCTGTTAAGTCGCTTTACGGACGATAGTTTTACGAGATAACGTCATAAAGAAACATAATAGCTAACATATTTATCATAAGTATAAGCAAATAATGGCTTCCGTCGAGGTGGGCGGAGCTTATTTTTTGGGCCGATCGTGCCTGTTCCGCGTTCTCGCTTGCACGCTCAGGCTCAGGCGGAACGTGACACTTTTAGGGCGTTTGTGCACTACAAGGAATTTTACTGTCCGCCAGTCCGATTTTTTACGGTCTGATACCGAGTCTCGTAGATTCAGATCAGGTTCAATTCCAAAATCGGACTGCCGGACAGTAAAATTCCTTGTAGTGCACAAGCGCCCTTACGTGCGTGCAGCCGGTGTTCATCGATTTATAAGACGTTATCACGTCAAAAAGTCTGAAATAGTCAATCTGCCTTGCGCAAACCTGTACAAGGTTTATTTAAAACTATACTCCGTTCACAATAGGTTTAGACAAATACACAAACCTTTTTTACAGTCCGTTCAACTGATTTTGACTTGGTGGCATGACAAATGGCAGCTGCAGTAAACAGTTGTTATTGTAACCACTTTTTTGCCTCTAATGTCATCCTTAAGCCTACGGAATAGAAGTCAAAATCGGTTGAAGGGACTGTAAAAAAGGTTTGTGTTTATGTCTAATCTTATTGTGAACGGAGTATAGCTTTTGCCCGCGACTTCGTCCGCGTGAATGTCAGTTATCGCGGATGCAGACGTAAGAAATAATCTACGAAATTCCCCAGGGCTTAAGCTATTTTCGAGCAGAATACGGAATGTCGACGCAAAAAATATCGATGAATGCTACTACGATGCTACAAAATTGAGATGCACGTTATCGCGATAGATCTTGACTTCGATACACGTTACCGCGAAGAATCATTTTTACGGAGCTACTTGACTTCGATAATCTATTGCGAAAGATCGCTACTGAGAAACTACCCGACTTCGACATACCTGCTAGTCTTTCGTTAAGCTTAACATATCAGTACTTAAGCTACTGTCAATCTAAGAAGTCCGATTTGACATTTCTTATTTCGAACTTTGTATGAACTTCTACGTAATTGCATTATCATCAGCTGAAAGACGTCCACTGTTGAACATAGGCCTCCCCCATAGAACGCCATAACGAGCGGGAACCTGCGTAAGAGATTGCAAAATAAAATTAATAATCCTAATTAACTGTTATACGAGTATTCTACTCGCTATTTTCATACCAAATTTCATCAAAATCGGATCAGAGGTTTTATCGTGAAAGCGTAACAGATAGAGCTATTTTCGCATTTATAATATTAAAAAGTATGGATAGTATGGAAATATGGATATAAAGTAAGGGTTTTAGTTTGAGTTTGCAAGCATGGTGATCAATGCCACAAGCACTGATCACCATGCTTGCAAACCTTCTGTGTATGAGAAGAGGCATTTGCCCTGCAGTGGGACAATATATATTTAATCTGTTAAAATACCTAATTCACATAGGTACCTACTGCCTATATTTTGGACAAGATTTTGACATTGATTATGTCGTTGGTATGAGATTTGAATTACTGGAATTGGCTTTCGTAAGTGCTCTTACACAGGAACCTCAAATAGGGTATTTTAACAAAAAAATCTAATAAGTCCGTCAGATAGATTTCCAAAAAATATTGGACACGTGTTTTTTCTTTTTTCACGTAAACAAAAAGTGAAGACGATACAGTGCGTCGAAAACTCGTGTGACATCACTATATCATTACACTTTTACTGGCGAAGTGATGTCACAAACGCCCACTCATGATCTTTGACGCGTTTTATCTTCGTCAGTTTTTATTGATTTGAAAACAAATAATACGTATCCAATATTTTTTGACAATCTAACTGACGGACTAATTCGATTTTTTTGGTAAAATATCCTATTACAAACAATCTTAAAATTGCTGTGAATTGCTTGGAGTTGCCGAAATGTTATAGATTACCATAACTACAATTCAAAGTCAAATTCAAATCATTTACTTCAATTAGACCAATAAAATTCACTTTTGAACGGCATTTATTAGAAATACGAGTAGATGCCCCTACCAATAGTTAGTTTCGTATGGAGAAGAAAGGGGTACAAACTCCATTTTTAATTTTTTATTAAATAATAAATTGCATTTACAGGAATTATAAAATTAAAGAGAAATAGAGCGGCCTGTATAGGCGCATCAAGGCATTTGTTCAATTGTTTTATTTATCTAATGCGTTTCCTATTTTATTCATCTTTCGCCTATTTACGTCACACCCATGGCATACGTATTGTCTACCTTTATAAGTACTTCAAGTTCATTCACTGACCTCATTCAGTATTTCGTTCCGGTAAAAGCAGGTCGTATATCAAAATGAAACTCCTAATAGTTTCCATAACAGTCTTAGCGTTGGCAGTATACGGCAATTTTTTATCATACCGTCGCAGGAGTCTATCCCCTCTCATGCATTTCTACACAGAAAAGCACACGAATAGATATGGTGACAGTAGTCCGTATACAGTCGATTCAGAAGAACTCACATATTATGAGCTCGCAGAAATGAAACTAAAGTGGGATATCGATGAGGTCAACACAATTCATAAACCGTCTCATAACCGTAAGTAACCTTGTTTAACTTTATTCTTTCCATAGTACGGTCAACTTCACGTTAAGAGTCAGGCTGTTAGTATTGTAGTACGTGCGGTTGACTGTATCTTCATATCTTGTGAATTCAATCTATACTGTCACTACCACATCAAGTCACCATGGATTCTTTTTTTTTGCAACCGACTTTAAAAAGGCTTTGGTTCTGTTATTGGTATTTTCTTTCACATTGTATCTATAGATATTCACTATGTTTCCATTCATATTTTGCAGTCTAGAAATCCTGTTCATCCCACTATCACCAACCAAGCTTTATTTTTTGTTGTTCCATGACTACTTATACCTCCTGCATCAATGCAAATCCCATTTGTCGTAAGGCATTGTTCCGACACTTCGTGTTCAATACTTTGCGCTCTGTTTGATTACTTACTTGGCGTTTGTCAGAACAAAAAACTGTGTCAGTGCGACTTACGTAATTCTACTGCCGTTTGGCACATGTAATACAAATTGTTGGGGTATGGAGTGGTTTTATTCTCTTTGGGTATGGACAATGTCAAATGTATAAAGGGTACGCGAAGCTGAAACTTAGTTCCTTCCACTATTGCGAGCATCATCCTCCTGGTTAAGGAGTCTTAACTTTCTTTTTTCTAACTTTTTTCTTACTATAGTTTCAACTAAACTTTTTTTTGTTCGTACTAAAAATAGAAGTAATTTCCCACCAATAATTTTTGCTCAATGTGACTTATGGCCAAATACTCAAACGCTACTCAATTTTAAGACGCAGTTAAGTCTCGTGCTGTCTCTAGTCATCATCATCATCATCATCAGCCGGAAGTCGTCCACTGCTGAACAAAGGCCTCCCCCATTGAACGCCACAACGAGCGGAAACCTGCCGCTTGCATCCACCGGTTACCCGCGACCTTAACGATGTCGTCGGTCCATCTAGTGGGAGGCCTACCAACGCTGCGTCTTCTGGTTCATGGTTACCACTCGAGAACCTTTCTTCCCCATCGGTTATCGGTTTTTCGAGCGATGTGGCCTGCCTATTGCAACTTTAACTTGCAAATTTTGAGAGCAATGTCGGTGACCTTAGTTCATCGGCGGATTTCCTCGTTCCGGATTTTATCGCGCAAAGAAACTCCGAGCATAGCTCTCTCCAATGTTCTCTGCGTGGCTTTGAGCTATGGACATAGCGTTGAGCTGTCTCTATTACTTTACGTCAAAGTGACTGTGATAGTACGAGACTAAATGGCATCTTAAAATGGAGTAGCATTTGAGTATTTGGCCATACCTAAGCGTAGTTAACGACTATGTAGGTGATGTGTTTTTTAAACCCTGTATGCTATCGCGGTTTAATATTATACTATATAGGGTGACTGGTGGTTGTGACAGATATTTAATACATTGGTACATAATAATATTGTACTAATTTGTTACGACATTTTTTTGCTACTAGTGATGTGTAAACATTGTAGGTAAAGAGTGGTATAAAACATTTAGTAGTTGAAAAAAATAAAGGTAAAAGAAGACTTGGAATAAGTAGATATTTGATCTTTACCTGGGAAGCCAAGAACAAATGATCCTAGCAATTGGTACAATATGGGATTCAAATATCGAACAATTATTCAGTCACGCTATGTATCACATTAGTTGTATTGTTTCGTTGTTCCAGAATTACTTCGTGTTCCAGAACCTGCATACAAGAGTCCAGACTTTATTAGAGTCCCACTTAAGAAGATTTGTACCGACTCCTCGTGCGAATATCTTTGCAGTATTCTTGGCTACAAATATAGCATGTGTGAGAACTCTGCAATTTGTCGTTGCGCCAAATATATATGTAAAAATTGTTAAGAGCGTGTATTCGATTCGTGGCGAAAACTTCATGTTTTTGCGTTTTGCACAGAGCAATATCGTAATGATGTGAGCAGATTATTTAAAGACAATTACAGGTTTAAGAAAGATTAAGTCTTGATTTAGACAGCTACAGAGTAAAAGTATAATTTATAATTATGGTTTTTTAAAGCGGAGACAATCCTTTCTTGTTGAAGTTAGAAGTGGGCTCAGCGAAACCTACTTCTGAAATCCGACCGATTCTACAGGTTCCGTAAAAGTCACTGTGGACTTAAAAAATAACTTTAATTATAACTTTTGTTTTTATTTTAAAATGCGGTTTGTTTTATTTATCATTCATGTGTTGTTCCATAAAATAAAAGAATAGAAATGGCGGTCATTAGACAATGGATAATTGACTCCACAATCATATCAATTTCCCTCACATCCACAGTTATTCCGTGGACATAGTCTAACAAAAACGGCATGACGTCATAAGGGGCGACCTTGCTTCCCCAGATTAATGATCTCCTCTCTCCGGGCCAGGTATCTCGTCTCAGAAAGTAAGAATGATTACAACACTTTTTCTACCTACGGCTACGTATAGCGATATTTAGGTCTTATTTGCCGGTGCTGTAAAAATATGACGGCCATCTCGAATGAGATAATCTAGTGTGATTTTTTTTCTAAATCAATGGTGCAGTAAGTAAGTAAGACGACACGGTTGGCGCAGTGGCTGAGCGATTGACTGATGCGCAGTGTGTTGCGGTTTCAATGCCCCAGGGTAAATATTTGTGTGATGAGCTCTTGTGTTTGCCTTGTGTCGGGGTGTTGTTTATCTATATGTATGTATTAAAAAATGTATTTGTGTGTGTATATTAGCTGTCTGACGCCCATAGTACAGGGTCTCTCTAGTTTGGGGTCAGATGGCCGTGTGTGAAATGTCCCCACATTTTATATTATTATTATTATAAAGTATAAAAACACTTTTAATATTTGTTGTAATTACTGTTATGACTTAGTACGATCAGTGACAAAAGACGTTTTACACTTCAGATTTTGAAATCCTAATTCATGTCAACCTTTACACGTCCACTGCTGGCGATCGCAGTAGGTGTTATAGTACTCAGAAGGACGCTGCGGTCCATCCTCTGGCCAATATCCCTCTGTCGCCTTCTACGACACCCACGGGTAGAAATGGGGTGGTGCTATTCGCGACCGGCACTACAGGCAATACCTGGGTACCTTCTGATGGTCAAAATTCCCATTTATAGAGAGTACGTACGGCGTACTACGTACGTAAGTACCTAACGGCTCTGTGTCATTTCACCCTATGTCTAACACATTGGTGACCTCTCCTGAACCTGAGACTGTACGGATATGTGTGGTCTGGGTACTCCCCTCAATACTAATTGAAGTCAAACATTAAGGTTTTTTATGACTTCAGGCGATTTTAAGGATAAATCATTGACACGTAATGTGTATTAGAATTAAGTAACGTTTCAATTAATCTAAAATGTTTTCATAATCAGTGCACCGCTTTTGTTTGGTGTTAAACGTTTTTGATGAGTGTTTTGTTTTTATATTAGCAGATCAAAATATCTATTCTATTCTACTCTATTAAAAACAACAAAATTATTGCGCCTTAATATCACGAATTAGGTTCAATTACCTCTTTTTGTGAGTCAACCTGTAGAAACTTAAACATTGATACAAAAATCGAACGTTATGTTCTATTTTCAAACCACTTGACTTTCTTCAAAACCATGGAAACGAGCAAAATGGCTGAACAGCTGTGGTAGATTAACTCGCCAACAGTTTGTTCTTAATAGGTAATAATTTCTTTTAACGTTGCCCTTTAAACTTATCGTAATGGTAACTGTTATCGGAGATAGGCACGTTTTAAATTGCCTAGGTTTTGTTGAGAAGTTTTATGGGGATGGCGCATTGGAGATCGTAATATTGACTGAGGAGGGAGGTGAGAACGGGTAAAGGAAAAATTGGTTCTTGGTGAACAATGATAAAGAAAACATTTAAAAGAAATTTGCTCGATCGGATCTATCGGTCAAAGTTAAGTTACGCTTGCCCCGGTCGGTTCATGGATGGGTGACCACTCATTTTATATTGAGACCCCTTCGTGCTTTGGAAAGTACATAAAACCGTTGATCTCGGCTGTCATTCGTGGATCTTTGACAGTCGTTACGGGTACCCAGAAGTCAAAAAATCTGACAATCAGTCTCACTTGCAAGGGCTATCGTGTTATCTAGCAACTGGGTCGTGGAGGTCAGACAGGCAGTTGCTTCGATGTAATCCCGTTGTCCCCTTTATTTGTGTCCCGGTCACGGGGACAACAGCACGTCATAAAATTTCCTTACGGTCTGTTAAGAAAATAAATAATTTTATATTATCTCTAAATAGATTTTACGAATATTTTTATTTCACAACTTTTAATTTAGTAATTTTTGCAACGTAGCGGCCTCGCTTCTATTTCTGGGTGGTTTCTAACCTCACCTGTCAGAGCGGGGTGCCCAAAGTTCTGAGCTTACACAATATTAGGTACAATAAATTAACACGGACAGCGTAAGGCGACAACAGGATATTTTTTTATTAAATTGCCTCTGTCTCCTTTAACGGGGACATGGACATGGCCTACGGAGACAACGGGAATACATTGTTGCTTCAAGTAAAGCACTGGTATTCAGCTGCATCTGGTTAGACTGGAAGCTCACGACACAAACATAGTTAGGAATAGGCTGGGCAGATGATGAGTGACTGTAAAAAATATCTGTAAATTTCGGTGAGGTGTGCTTGAAGTGAGCCATCATCTCTCGAAAGCTCTTCTCACCCTGAACTCACCGAAAGAGATTTTTATACAATAGACCGACTGGTTTCTCTAAAATAAATCAAGACTGAGCTGAAGAAAGAAATAAGCTGAAATACCTACTGTCAAACTCTTTTTCTATTCTCAGCCGATCAAATCTTTTGTCAAGAATTTGACATTTTATTAGCAAATCTTTTTGATTAGTCAGTTTTCTTAAAACGTTGCCCCACACTATGATTTTTTTCTGTTGTAGGTGCGTTTAGACATAATGAACCCACATACGCAACCACCCTGAAATATCAAACTGTATGCCATACCAATATTTTTTTCCGCGCCGGAATCGGAACCTGCGATCCGCAGCGCAGCCGACAATTTGCTGTCAAATGTGTACCTACAAGCAACTTTTACTACGTTTAACCCAATATTTAGGTACGCTACAGGTACACTACAGGTACGCTGTAATTTAAGTCTACCTAGGTAGCAACTCATTTCACGGTGTCGCGCCGGCAAATTAATTATTTGCGAGCGTTAATTGCGAAGGGCGGGAACTAAATCTATAGAAAACGTAGAACTTGGTACGTACGCTGCGTCTTTTTTTTTTTACTTGGGACAAGCCCGCCACACTATTCCCTAACCACTGTAACTCCTGTAAGCCAGAATCAACAGTGGCGACCACCAGAAAAGCGCCAGAGCAATGAAGCTCGACGAGTCCCAGAGAAACGATTCAACTGTCTTGGATCCCGCAACGAAATTAATCAGAAAAGAACAGCGGAGGAGTAAGAAAATCATTTTTTCCACTTCCCTCCAAATCAAGCAGGAGACAGAACAGAACTAGGCCAATAGGCACAAAGGGACGTTTACAACTGGAAGAAACCCAGTTGCTAAGCACCACGGATTATAATTGACATAATTAATGGGTCCTAAAAAGTGAGCTGTTACATTAAATTTGATTCCAATAATAGGTATGGCAAAAACGCTTGAACGCACGGAAATTAGTTCTAGTTTCCACAAGGTCCGCATAATAAACTGCACCGGATGTAGCCTGTACACTATCCAACATAATATTGCGTTCTTTCTGCCAAAGAATACACTCCCATAAGATATGATGTGCAGATTGTACGTATTCACAGTCAGATGTAGAACATTGACACAAAGGCGAAGCAACAAGCTTGAAAGAAAATAATTTACTTTTAAAGTTGCCATGTCCTGTTAGAAATTGGGCAACACAGTGGTCCACCTCCAGCCATGTCCTGGCCAGCCGCTCACGAACGGATGGAAAGAACTGATGAAGGTGACGGCCCTTGCTAGAATCATCCCACCTACACTGCCACTCGGATAAAAGTTCCTCCCAGACGTCAGTCTGTGGTTTAAATAATCTAGAGATCTTAGCGCGGTCACGTTGAGTTAAAAAGTTTGCGTCCATGGTCTCTCGCGCGGAATAGTACATTGCAGCACGTCGTTGCACCTCAAGATCGACTGGAAGCACGCCTGCTAGAACCGGAAGGGCTTCAGTACTAACGGTCCTATATGCTTTACATAAAAATATTAAAGCCAAACGTTGACTTTGAAGTAATTTACGTCGTACCGCCCCTATGGTGGCCCTATCAGCCCAAACAGGTGCCCCGTAGCACATACATCCCAAATAGGTAGCCCCATAAATAGTTTTTAAAGTTAAAAATGATAGACCCCAAGTGGCTTTAGATATACTCGTCAAGGCATAAAAGTTCTTTTTAGCTTTTTCACCAACTGTTTTTATGTGGTCAATAAATGAAAAGTTTTTCTCTAAGACCAGACCAAGGTAGCACACTGATTGTTTTCTTTTAACGGGAACGTTATTAAATTTAATACTAGGCCATGATTTAAGATTACCTTTTAAAATAAGTTGATAGGTTTTGTGAGGTGCAAAGGTTAGACGGTTTCGGTCGCCCCACTGAGATATTAAGCGAAGGCAAGTGTCAGCCAAATTCTCAAGCTCAGCCCGGGTACTTGCCTGAATAAGCAGAAGGCCATCGTCCGCGTAACCAGTTAATGAACAACCGCAAGGAAGTGGAATCGCAAGCAAATCATCAAAACCTACATTCCATAAATATACGCTGCGTCTATAAAAAATGGTTTTGCAGGAGCAACATTTTATATCATAGATAGAAGTGTAACTTGAAGATTGTAAGCGAACATTGTAGGACAATGCCCCAATTTTTTCTATGAAATATTTGGAATCGCCAGTACGCCTTGAGCAAGCGGTCAATGCCCAACATCATCAGCCGGAAAACGTCCACTGCTGGACAAAGCAGTGGACGCAGCAGCAGCAGTGGGGTAGCAGTGCCCCTAGGGGGGGGCAGGTGCCATAATCCCCACACTTGCTAGGCGTCTTGGGGATCACAGTGAGGTAGTTGAGAAGTACACGGAAGCCACTGCTGCCCGACTTCTGGATTTTCCATTAGTCGCCTTCTGGCGGGATGGAATGGGTGGGTGCTATTCTGTCCCGGACACCTCACGGTATGCCTTCTCCATATATATGAGAAGAGACCTTTGTCCTGCAGTGATAAAGGCTGTGTTTGTTTATTAATCAGCCGTAACACCATCTTCTTCTTAACGTGTCGATGGCAAACTGATATGTAATAACAGCTCACATTTTAGGACCCATTAAATAATGTTAATTGTTATCCGTAGTGCTTGGCAACTGGGCCTTCCCCAGTTGTTAATACCCCTTTGGTCCTTGGCCTAGTTCAGTTCTGTCTCCTGCTTGAATTGGAGGGAAGTGGAAAATATGCTTTTCTTACTCCTCCGCTATTCTTTTCTGATTAATTTCGTTGCGGGATCCAAGACAGTTGTAATGTTTCTCCAGGGCTCATCGAGCTTCATTGTCTCGACACTTTTCTAGTGGTCGCCACTGTTGATTCTGACTTTTAAGAGTTTCAGTGGTTTGGGACTACTGTGGCGGGCATGTCCCCAAAAAAAAATTAATCGTGTCTTTGTGAGGATGTGTGGATGTTTATGGATATATATATATATGTGTGCGTGTGAATTGTGTTTGATTTTGTCAAACTCCTTGTTTGACCCAGTGTTTAGCCACGTCAATGCCATCCCCTGACGCACTCAATAGGTCCTCACATGAGCAGGGCATGCGGCGCAAGTTAGAAGGTGGACCATGATCTGCAGAGACACGCCGCATAGGCACTGGAGATTGACATCATTTGAGACCCACATCTGAAAGAATTCACTTTGCTGCGGCCGACTTGATACGGAGTCGGTAACACTATAATCTATCAATTGTGGTGTTACGGCTCCAGTTTCAATAGACAACGGGGTTTTCGACAATATTCATTTCCATCATGGTTTTCATAGAGCATTACTGACAGAGCACTACATACCAAACATAATCTAATCATATTTTAGTTAAAATAACGGTAACTCAACAACTTTCATTAACCTTTACAAGTTTCTGAGTTGCGTATCACTTTAAAATTGACTAACCATAAGTCTAGATATTAGTGCAGCTTATCTTTTCTATATAAAAAGGAATTTCTGTTTGTTAGTCTTCCTAAAACTCGAGTACGGCTGGACCGATTTGGCTAATTTTGGTTGTGAAATATTGTTGGAAGTCCAGGGAAAGTTTAAATGGTGAGTTTTTGACTGTTGGTTTTGTCTCCGCTTCGAACAGCAAAATAATTATTAAAAAATATTAAAAATCACAAAAGAAATACGGTAAGTAGGTAGGAATTCGACCAAAACAACACAAAACTACTTTAATATGAAACGAAAGTTCAGTTCAATTCTAGGAAGTCAGAAGGTTAGATATTGACACAGTCTGCTGCTCATAGTCAACTTTAATGACAAAGGTTGAAACGTAAAGTAACTTCGTTAGGTAACCGAAGTTCATAGTTATTTTCATCAATTTGTACAGTTTCGTTTTTGACGGAACAAAAATAAAACAGCGGAAATAAAAATTGTATGTTTGTTTCAAATTACAGCTACACACATTTTGTTTTGAACTGGAAAACTCGATTAAATGAAGCGTCGATAAAATGTACAGTGGAATTTGTTAGGTAAATTGTTGGTAGTGTCGTTGTATGTTGATATTCGAAAGGTTTTTTAATCCAATGGGCAGGGTAGTAATTGGTTGATGTATAATTAACTTGTCATGTGCGTTTGTTTGTTTTTGGAAATCCAGAAGTCGGGTAGCAGCGGCCCCTGTGTACTTAAGGCTTGTTTCACACGTACTACAACCACACCACACCGCAGCGTCAAAAGGTTGTGGTGTGGTTGTGGTGTGGTTGTGGTGTGGTTGTGGTGTGGTTGTGGTGTGGTTGTGGTGTGGTTGTGGTGTGGTTGTGGTGTGGTTGTGGTATAGACTCTTACAACTTCACTGCGATCCCTAAGACGCCTGCCAAGCGTGGGGATTATGGCAACCCCCCTCCCCCTTAAGGTGGAGGCCTTTGTTCAACAGTGGACGTCTCCGGCTGATGACGATGTTCGTCATTTGTCTTTCAAAGAACATAATTCCTTAAATTATTAGCAAAACTACTAATGATCTTTGGAGTCGAAAAAGACCTGCTCATTATTACAATTGTGTGTAATATCGTGATAGCCCAGTGTTTAAGGCGGGACGTCTCTCATACACATCTCATATGGGTTTGCAACCGGGCATGAGTCAGCTAGCTACCAATGTGACTTTTTCAATATCATATGTTCTTTCTAAGTTTATCTTGGACATTATTGACATCGGTGACGAAAAACATCGTGAGGAAACCTGGACTTATAATTGATATAAGTCTGAAATCGCCAATCCGCCTTGAGCGCACGTGGTGATCAATGCTCGTGGCTTCTCTGTATAAGAAGAGATATCTTTACTGTGCCTTTGCCCTGCAGTGGGACAATACATCATCATCTGCCTAGTCTTTTCCCAACTATTTTGGGGTTGGCTTCCAGTCAAACTGGATACAGCCGAATAACAGTGCTTTACATGGAGCGACTGCCTGTCGCACCTTCACAATCCAGTTACTGGGTAACACGATATCCTTTGATAAGACTGGTTATCAGTTTTTTTGGGTTTCTGGCAGTGGGACAATAAAAGCTGATATTATTATTGTCTAATAATATCCTCAGTTTTGTAACAATATGCAGATTTTATCAGATGTCACATAATACGATGATTATGTAGGTACAATTCAATCAATTAGCGTGACGGAATGAAGCCGTGGCGCGTACAATAGAGTACATGAATTATAGAAACGTATATACCATTGGGAGAGTAAGACGATATGCATCAATATTGAATGATGTGACAAATGTAATTTGTGTCTACTAAATAGATTTCTAGGAAGGTGTGTACACGAGTTACGAGCATAAATATGTATACAGATTGCAAAATTCAAAGGCAATTTTCTCATGAAATAACTATTTCAACTTATAGATACAATTTATGTTAATAGTAGTTATCCTAGAAGGGTATTCGTATTCACGAATCACGAATAGGCTATTCGTAACCCCATAATATTTCAATCAATAGTTTAGGAGCAAAGCTGTTCAGAATGAGACCAACCGTTACATGCTTTTGCTCGCAATTATGTGTAAATAATTATGTGCAATTATGTGTAATTATGTGTAATTATCTTGTAATGATGTGAGTGTGTTGGAAAGTAAAGTTAATAATAATACCAACGTATAATTAATTATACGTTGACCATAGAAACAAAATTATAGAAAAATAGAAAAGGCACGGGCAGTGATCACCACGCTTGCTCAATGGGAATTGGCGACTTCAGACTTTTATTCATTACTAGCTGTGCCCGCGGCTTCGCTCAAGCGGACCAAGTGTGACTTAAGGAAATATATAATAACATTTTTGGAAGCTATATATTTGAGCCGTTTGGGGTGGAAACTCTAGGGCCATGGGGTCCGAGTGCCCATATTGTTTTTTATGACATCGCCAAGTGGCTGGTCGACTCTTCACGTGACCCGAAGGCTGGTCTATTCTTGGGTCAAAGAATCAGCATTGCCATACAACGTGGCAATGCTACCACGCACGGTTCCCGTTGACAACGATGTGGATGAGTTTTTTGATGCCCTTTGCTGCCATTTATTTTCATGCCAATAATGGAAAGTCACTCGAGAAATACTTCAGGTAATTTACTAGTTAAGTACCTACTGTTTTAGATTTTTTAATGTTGATCTGATTTAGAAGTTATAGAAATAAAATGATGGGTGGTGCTAGTTGGTTCTTGTAAGCCCCTTAAGACTTCTTAGTATTTTGTTAATAATGACGTCAAAATAAAATAAAGTGCTAAGTGTTTTGGTGTTCATAAGTTAAACTATTGAGAACAAGGGTGAACTGGCTGAGTGATTAATTGACAGACGATACTTGCGAGGTATAACAAAAAACAAAAAAACATTTTTTAGTTTAAACTGTTATATTTTTAAATTGGTTGAACACTCGAATCAGGCAACAATTTATCATTATTACCGGATTTAAATAAGTATGATTATTTTATAAAATTTATAAAATTTAAAAAAATACAGGCACTTTCGGATTATTAAGGTCAGTTAGTCAGAAAAGTTGAAGTGTGTTGTCCTTTCCAAAACGTAAATCTAGGTCTATATTGGGAAGAACGGGCAAGAAACTCCACGGAAACTCTTTTTGATCAAGTTCTTACAAAATACTGATTACATAATTGATGTTGCCTTGTACTGAGGTATTCTATATGTAATAACCTCAGGTTATGAAACAAAAGGCAGATAGACCGCGCGGAACAAATTCAAAAATGAATACCTACAATTTCGTGATTGTATTCGCTTTAAATTTTTTTTTTGTATTTTTGTTTGTTTTTTTTTTTAACGATGCAGCGTTTCGTGCTATTCTGGCTCGTGTCAGTACAGTACAGCACGAAGAGCGTTGTAGATATTCGTTTTTTTGAATTTTATTTGCTTTTTAGCTTCACTCTCTGTGTTCCGCGCGGTCTATCTGTCTTTTGTTTCATAATCTGAGGTAATCACAATGAAGGTTGAACAATGAAAGAGCAATGGTCCATAAGTTATCATTATTATGTGAAGTTTAATGAGAGCTCATTACTAAGTAAAAGCTGTACGTATTGAGGTGTCATTATGGTTAAGCTAGGCTTGCCGCGGTCGTTCCGTAGATGGGTGATCATCCATTTCATAACAAGACTGTATTTTCCGAGGAACGGCCGCCTCTGAAAGCACGCTAAGCCGTTGGTCCAGGCTGTAATTCGTTGATCTTTGACGGTCGGTTAATAGGTGCCAGTAGCTATAAAATCTGACAACCAGTCTTACCAAGAGGAATCGTGTGGAGGTCAGATAGGCAGTCGCTCCTTGTAAAACACTGGTTTTCCATTTCCCAACTATATTGGGGTCGGCTTCAGTGTAACCAGATGCAGCTGAATACACTGGTATTACTATACTGGAGGTCAGATAGGAAGTCGCTCCATGTAAAACCAGTGTTTTATAGTTGGGAAATGGTTAGGCTGATTATGTTTTTAAAGAATGTTGTACTGGTGCAATTGGTTCACTAGCTAAACAACTCCTTGTGTTGACGAACCCTCATAAATTTAAAACTTCAAATCTTATATTAAATTCTTAATACAATCTTATATTAAATTCTTAATTAAATCTTATATTCAATTCTTAATTAAATCTTATATTACATTGTTAATTAAATCTTATATTAAATTCTTAATTCAATCTTATATTAAATTCAATATTGAATTCTGCTAATCACACGTTTAAGTATTGAATATTTAAGTTATTAAATCGTTCCATCATTATGAATTTGGTTGTAATATGCGTTATACTGTCCGAGTCCCTTGAGAAAGAGTTTGTAAATAACTTGTCTAAATTAATTAAACTCCGTTCGTAAATTCTCCACTGGCCCATGTGCCTGTGAAAACAAAACTTAGTTTCTAACATGTTATTTGTTAGTCTTTTGGGTGAGGCTCAAATATATGAGTTACTGTGATAACATTGTGTCTGTTATTTTGTAACCCAGACAGATTAGCAGGATAACACATTTAACCATTAATACCGGCTATACAATAAATTACCTAAAATAGTCAGAGAGTGTACAAGCATACCAACATTAAAAAAAACTGGCTCGCGCACGAATGGTTCCGTACCATTATCTAGACAACATAGGACATCGATAAAAAAAACTGCAAAAAACACGTTTGTTGTATGGGTGCCCCCCTTAAATATTTGTATTATTCTGTTTTTCGTATTTGCTATTGTCGCGTCAATAGAAATACATCACCTGTACACAATTTCAACTGTCTAGCTATCACGGTTCATGAGATACAGCCTGGTGACAGACAGCCAGACGGACAGTGGAGTGGTGATTCCTAAAAAAGGCTTAAGGAATTACATGATTCCTTAAGCCTTTTTGCCTTTATAATGTATACATAAGATTAGCTTTATATATTAGACACGTAAGTTTAGCTTGAATTGTTTTGTATTTTAATTCGACTTAGAGCGCGTATTCGATTCGTGACGAAAACTTCATGTTTTTGCGTTTTGCCTAGAGCAATATCGTAATTACGAGAGCAGATTATTTAAAGACAGTTTACAGTTTTAGAAAGATTAAGTCTTGATTTAGACAGCTACAGAGTAAAAGTATAATTATTAATTATGGTTTTTTAAAGCGAAGACAATTCTTTCATATCGTTTTACGAAAATAGACGTCAGAGTTAACTTTCAGGACGAATACAACCATTACAATATGCCAAAATATTTTGTTTTATTTGTTTTTCCAACAGTATATACAGTCATAAAGACAGTAACAGAGCCAAAATTACGAAAATATTACTATTATGTATTAAAAAACAATGTTGAAAAAGTAGAAAATCGGTTCACGTTGACAATTTTTTTTTTCACCTGTATTTGAATAAAACATACATAACTCATATACCAATTTATTTATATTTTTGAGTCCGTTATACGAGCTCATTTATTTTAGACAATTATTTTAAAAAGCACTGTAAAACATCGCGCGCTGTCGTTTGCCGATCAATTTCAATGATTTGTGCTTATTTCGTGCATATTTTTTTTTTCTGATGCACACAATCAGACCATTGTATTGTACTCGTGTGTATCAATGCGTATGCGTTCTAGCAATCGTTTAGATTTTGAGTTGCGCTAAATCGAATACGCGCGCACGTACCTACACTACTTGCTATACCTACACGTATATCATAAATTAAACTATGCCTTCACTTTTTTATTGGTCTGAGACTATGGCCACAGCATAAGTATTTGCTATGGCATTCAGTTTTTAAGATAGCTTAAACGTCGTAATTTAAGCTATAACCTATTGTTAATTTAGTTAAGTTTCTCTTTAAGCTAAATGTAATTTGTTCTTTGATAAATAAATGTGTTTAAACCGAATAACCACAAGTAGCAGGGGCTGGGCACATTGCCCGTAGAGCCGATGACCGCGTTGGGGCAAAAAGGCCCTGGAATGGCGGCCGCGCACAGGGTGGATCGACGACCTGGTCGAAGCCGCTGAATGAACGCGGCGCGGTACCGACACAGGTGGAGGTCTTTGGGCCACCTATGGCCAACAGTGGGCGTCTGAAGGTTGACATGATTTTGCCTGATTATATCATCTGTGACATGATCATGATGGTAAAGCTTTATTCATCAGAAGTTTTATATGACTGTGCCTTAAGCAAATTCACATAAATTTGATTTTCTATGATCATGCTTGGATGCCTGAGATGAACGGCGTCGTCGAGGCCCAGAAAGAGGAAACAAGATGACCTAGACGCGCACCGCGAGGGCTGGTGCGTGGCAGTACAAGAAAAGAACATCTGGAAACATTTGAGGGGAGCAACGAGACTAGAGAGAAAGAATAGCCAATGGTTCAAAAAACGTTTTAATCATGAAGGGATGCCTTTGCCCAGCAGTGGGCTGATACAGGCCGACAGTAGTACCTAGCTGTCAAGAGTGAAACACCTAAACATGACCTTTTATTTAAAATCAGCATTAAAAATTGAACGTTCATTAAGTATTTTCCTTTTTTTAGTTTCTTAATAGACGTTAATTGGTACAAACGCTTTGTTATGTTTTTTTTTTAATTAAAAGTATGATTAATTGAGTGACTGCGCTAAAGAAGAAACTTGCTCAATGAAAGTTGTTAATGAGCCAATTATAAAAGTTCATTATAAAGTTGTAGATGACAGTACGATAAGAACAATAATGTTTTCTCTCTGCGACTTTATTTCAAAGAGAAATGTTAATAAGATAAGAAAACAGAGTTATGAACTTATTTTTTTGACATTTTACTTGGAATTAAATGATTCAATTGAAAACAGTGAAAAGTATTTGCTTAACGTTTATCTGGTTAAATTGAGTCCTTTTCGAATAGGGTAGGGTACGTATATGCGCGAGCTGGACCTTTGGTGTGACCACTTACTAGGCCAGATGGACTACTTGCTCGTTTACCACTCCATGGTATAAACCTAAATCTGATATAAAATTTATAAATCAACTGATTATCCATTCACGTTTGGTTGAGTTAGGGGCTGCACCTCCCGAGGTGGCGGCGCGTAGTGTTCCACGCACGCCCCTCTAAGAAGTGGTCCGCTGCAGCGGGCCGGCACCAGCCGGGGGTTGCGGAAGTATCTCCAGTTCCCGCGACCCCCGACGTAGGTGTGAGATGGAACACCGGGGTGGTTTTTAGTCAGTAAGAGTCTGACAGACCCCTCCGCCCGCCCCAGGGCGGAGGACATCCATGAGGATTTTCCATCCCGTACCCAAAAAAAAAGGGGCTGCACCTAAATTGCCGACACCGGAGAAAAACTTCAAAAACCCTGGGTCTTTGTGTGAAATTTAGTTTTTTTTCACAGAAGCCAACACAACAACAGACAATATAAATTAAAATATCTTTTTAACCGACTTCCTCCATTATTTATCCATTCGAGTGTTTGTATTTTTTTTTTGTATGTTCGGGCATAACTCGGTCATTTACAGACGGAATTCCAAAATTATTTTTTGTTTGAAAGGGGTTAATTTCGAAATGATCCCATTTTTTCGAAATTGATTCGTCACTTTTTGACAAATCAACAAAATCCCAAAAAAAATGCATAGTAATACACGTTTTTATTTTCTTCAATTTTTGGAGGACATTCAATCTCTGTTTTAACTGTGTCGCCGTTTCTTTATGGATTTGGATGTTAAAGCGATAATAATAAGCGGAAAAAAACTTTATTAAAAAAAAAGTCAATCGGTGTCGGTGGATTTGTTCTATTTGTAGTTTTGTGTTGCCGCCGACTTCCGTAACTAAAGTAGGTAATGTGTGTTCTGTGCTAAAGTTATTTATCACTTTTTAGTTTTTTAAGGCGGTTTTTTGAAAAAAGTTTTTATACATTTTAATTTTGGTTTACATTTTGAAAGATTATCTTTCAATTCAGACACAAAAAGTGTCCACTGTGGATAGTGGACATTTTGAAAACCCCTTCCGGCCGACTCTAAACTAGGACCAATCCGGGGCATCCCCGACTAATGGCATCATTCCAAAGTTTGAAAATTCTTTAAGTCTTTTCCATTTTCATAATATCTTGGCAAGTTAGTGCGTATGTGGCGGTTAAGAGTAAAAAAAATAGATACCTACCATTTCTTATCATTTTTAAACCAACAATTACTACATAGATAGGAATCATAAAACGATAATGTTTGCTCAATATGTAGATAAAACTACAAAGAAAGGAAATAACCTCTGCGCTATCGGTCGGTGTTCGAACGAATTGAAATATTTGCGCTCAGATTGCTATTTGCCTTTGAGGATGGTCTCGGGCACATAGACTAAGACTCTTTCCGTTGACTTAGACTAGGTACGGTCGACTAAGCTATTTGGTTTACAGGCAAAAATATTCATATTTTTCATATTCATATTATTTTATTTTATTTTATTTTTTCGAACGAAGTTCCCTAACTTGGCTTACGGGTAGATTGAATTAGTAGAAATCGTCACGTAACGAAATGTGTGTGTGTATGTGTGCGTGTATCGAGCCGCTGCGGCGCACTCGCCTGCTCGTGATATATTAATATCGGGGGGGTCCCCCGACCGCCGACTAAGGGAAAATCTGCAAGTCGGGCAGCAGCAGCTTCTGTGTACTTAACAACTTCACTGCGCCTGCCAAGCTTGGGGATTATGGCACCCTCCCCCCCTTTATGGGGGAGGCCTTTGTAACAGTAGACGTCTTCAGGATGATGATGATGAGTATAGTAGAAAGATGAATATTTTTGCCCGTAAACCAAATTGCTTGTTCGACCTTATTACTATAGTTAGAAGAATATAACATTTTTCTACAAGTTGTGGCGATATAGCACGGCTATAGCGGTCGCTGACCCGTCTGGATTTAATAGCATTCTGCATTCAAAAATGCAAATAATTGAATCGATATATCTACCTTATCCGTCAATATGTTTCATTCAAAATGATAGATCGTTTTTAGTTCAGGCTCGTATGAAGGGATATTAGAGAGAGGGCAAGGATTGCTATTGCCATATTGAATAAATCTTAAAGTCAGCACACAACATGTAAATATTTATTTAATGCATGCTAAATGTGTGTGTGTTTTTTTCCCAAAAGATCATCATCTGCTTAACCTTTTCCCCTACTGTGTTGGGTTCGGCTTCCAGTCTTACCGAATGCAACTGAATACAAGTGTTTTACATGAAGCGACTGCCTATCTAACTCCCACAACCCAGTCACTGGGTAACAAAATACTCCATGGAACACTGATTGTCAAAGTTTTCCAAAAGATGATATTTAACCCCCCCATTTACACTCAGCCCCGGCCACTGCTCCTGCCGCTGCCGGAAATATTGCGAGTATTCACACTCAGCCTTCATAGTTCTTTATTGAACGAGGGAGCGCTGGGCAATGGCAGCGGCATGAACAGTGGCAGCGCGAGTGACCTGTTTACATTCTCGCTCTGCCCACTTCACTGCTCACTTCCCTGCCCAACAGGGCTGAGTGTAAATGTGGCTTAATAATCTGACTTTGCTATAGTTTCTCGTTTCATGAATCTTCATGTGTATCTACACTGAGGGTAACCAAGCCAAACTATTTATAATGATTTTGTACCACAATGTACAGTTCGATTCAAACTTAATGGCAGCTGTGAAGTGTGCAACAGAATGCTATTTGCTGTTTTGTGCAGTACCCCGCTCGTTACACCCGCAGACACGTGAAATTGTTACTGCGCAGCTACTCGACTCTTGTTCAGAGCCGCCATAACCTAGGAATAAAACCGGACTATTCAATCTTTAAAAATCTCATGCGTTGAGTATAGGTGATATGAGTATGAGGTGAGCTGTCGCCCTAGTTTGTGTCTAGGCAGTGACAGAACAGGAAACCGACCACGAGCTCTTAACGCGATCCATTTTAGGACCTAAATTAAATGGTTTAAGAACTTTATTTTCTCATAAGAATTAACAATAATTCACATACTGAGAAACTAGGTTTAACAATTAAATAAATAGAAACGTACAGAGACAGCGTTAAAAGTTACTTGTTAAGAAAGAAAAAATAAAAAATATATAGGTAGGTGGTCACATAAACATATATCACCAACCAAGTGAACACGGATAGAGGTAAATTGACAGAAACAAAATACAGAACGTCCTAAAATGGATCGCGTTTGGATCGCGTTAAGAGCTAGTGGTAGGTCTCCAGCACTGCAGAAATGTTATTCAACAACTAAAAATATTCAAAATCATCAAACAAAAAAAACTCAAAGAGAATCTTCAAAAAAGGATCTCAATGCAAGTTTGCGGAGCCTTATCACAATGTTTCCGAGTTCGGCCGGGCTCACACAGAGGTTACTTTACTTCCGAAACCGACTGAATAGAACCTGCAGATAGTTTACTTTGCGCAAATATGTGTCAGTGAATTATTCAGCTAGTTCCACACGTGTCTTAAGGTGCACCGTGTGCACAACTTTGTGCACCCTGTTTGTACCACGTTTGTGCTATCAAATTTACAAGTTTGTTTCGAGTTCCGTTCAATTTGCGCATGTGGAATGTTGATACACTATTGTATTTCAGTTCCGTTCTTTGTGTTTGATCTTATTTGTTGGTGTGTTTTCATGTTTTCTATACCTGTAATTGTGTGGTCCTAAGTTGATGTTTATTTAGAAAGAAAAGAGATTGTATTGTGTAGGTACTATAAATAACGCTACTGACTCTATTTTACTACTCGTTTGATGTTTAAACAATTTTTTTACTCATATGGAAATGAAGAATGGATATGTAGTTGTTATACCTATGATAAAACGAGACCAGGTACAGATGCAAGCACATTAAGCCATACCAAACTGACAATTTTTTCCAGTTGAATGAACCTTAATATTTTGAAATAAAGTTGAAAATCTATCAAAGAAATTTGACAGATTGTTGTAGCTTGATGTGCTGGCCTCTGTACGTTGTTGACTTCCACGATTGGGTTTTTGTCAATTGGCTACAAAAGCCCGGAGTTTGGAAGTAGGTTGTGTGCCATCCTCGTGCCTAGGCGAGCACAAAAAACCGTTAGCTCTGTGCATGTCGTGTCGGATGGTCATCCCATAAAACTATGAGAGTGAGGAAAGAGGTAGTGTCTCTGTGTTTGCGCACACACTAACAGAATGCACTATATTATCTCCTGCGTACTAGGCTAGTCTCCGTGACTGAAATAGACACAGAAAACGACACGAGAAAGCCAACGACTTAGAAAACTTGCAAACACTGATTTCAGAATCACATCAGCAGTTTTTTCGTGTTTTAAAGTCTACTTAACATCGACACCATTCTAAGACAGATGTGCTATAATTAAAAAAAAGCTAGGGCGTTCCCTAGCTTTGCCTAGCTTTGCTACACTCTGCAATATCGACCACTTATTGTTTCCCTAACAGAATATATTCAAACTTGATCGAGTTTTTTGCGGTAGTGAATTAGGAATGCACCGCGCGTTGCGAAGACATCAAACAAATTAACCCCAGCCTGCGGTGTGCTCGCTGCCTATATACTTAATTAAAAGCGAGGTAAAATTATTCATAGTCCCACGATAGTTGTGTAATATTGTGGTTTAGTGATGAAGAAAAATGAAGAACTAAGGTCACCGACATAACTCTCAGAACATGCAAGTTGAAGTGGCAAAAGACAGCCATATCGCTCGAAGAACTGATAAGTAATGGGAAAGAAAAGTTCTCGAGTGGCGACCACGAACCGCAAGGCGCAGTCGTCAATGTCGAGTGTAAACCGGTTGCCGCCGAATCCTATAGTGAGGCGCGCGCGGAACACAGCGCGCCGCCTACACGGGCCTGCATCTGGTCGGGTGGTGGACTGCCCCTAAGTCGACCACCCGCAGGCCGGCAACTCATGGAGGCCGGAGGTCATTAAGCGCCCTCCGGCGCCCGGTGCGTCTTCTCCTGGAGGGAAGCGAGGCAGTTGCTTCCCTCACCCTCTCTGCCGCCTCTTTTGCGTGCATGACTTGCTCGCAAAAAGAGGCGACAGCCTCCCACGCACTCTCGCTCCGGACCATCGAAAGAACGATGTTCGGGAGCGAGAGGTCACCTACTGCTGCGGAGAGTTCACGGCGCTGCTCTGCCCTAGCTGAGCACTCCGCCAGCGTGTGCTGCGCCGTGTCCTCCAGGCAATCTCCGCACTGGTGACAACCGGGCGATTGTTCGCGGCCAATACGACACAGATACTTCCCGAAACAGCCATGTCCGGTCAGTATCTGCGTCAGCCGGAACGTGAGGGCACCGTGTCGGCGCCCTAACCAATCCTCCATGACGGGTCTTACCGCCGAAATTACGGCGTGCCCTAGATCTTCAACCCCTGAGGCATATCCTATCCATTTTCGAATCAATTCGCAATTTCCGGAGATATGAAATAAAAAATACAGTTACTAAAAACCTCCTACACTTTGAAGTCGGTTAAAAATGTTGTACCAGATTTAAAAATCACTGTCATTTGATATTAGACTAAAGTTATATTAGACTAGCATTTTGCCCGCGACTTCGTCCGCGTGAATTTTCTTACGGACCCCTATATTCTTAAATAATACTATTAGCTGAACTTAAATTTTTGGTAGTGACTAGTAGTGAGGGTACCTGAGTGCTTTAAAAGCGCGCTCGATCAGATTAATGGTACGCCATGGCTGGAGGCCCTAAAAATCATTTTTAAGGCACCCCAGGATTGTCCTGTTAAACAGCCAATAACCTCATAGGTTGACCTGCTAGATGCCATTCAGAAAAATAAAACATTAATGGTGACTTGTAGCTGAGTTGTCGGACAATAAGGGTTTGGTTCCCAAACTACTTTACAGTGAGTTCGTTCCATATTTTGACTTGTGTCTTTATGTGTTTACTGTGTTTTTTGGTTAGAATGCTAACGGATCTTTGTGTTCGCTCGAGTTTTGATTATTGATTGAAATATTGTTGAAACTAAGTCTATTTTGGAATAAAAAAATATTGGTTGTCTGTAAAGTCGGTTTACTGACGATAGTTGAACGTGACAACGCGAAAGAATCATTACCTTTATCGCTGTAATTATCGTTGCTATAAACAATTGACACCAAATTCACATTTCACTTGGAACGCCTCAGAGCGAGGTAACGCCGCAGAGCGAGGTAACGCCGCATGACGTCATGTAACGCCGTAACGCCGCATGACGTCATGTTTTTTCGTGCGTGCAGCCGGCTCTATCGAATTATAAGACGTTGTCACGTCAAAAAAATCTTTAAAAAAAATAGTCTTAGGTTGTTTATCATTGTCTCTTTGTTAATGTTTTCCTCTACAATATAGCTTATGTTACTATAGCTTGGATAATGTAGCTTTCGATTGGTGAACGAATTTTTAAAATCAGACCAGTAAGTAGTTTCTCGTGTATTCGTTACAAACATACAAAAGTACGAAACTTGCCTGTTTATAACATTAGTGTACTACTTTTGTAAAGGGCGCGTTGTCGGAAATGTTCTCTTAAGAATAGATTGTAATTCTCTTTGTATTCTAAAACATGGGTTGTTATGCGGTGTGTTTCCCTATTGTGGCACTTACGAAGGGTCCAGGTACAAGGGTGGGGTTTGCGGGGGAATCGATTACATTTGCCAAGCCCAAATCGAGTCAAACAATTGGCCCGTGTGAACTAGTTGTAAACATCGTGGATGCGTGTATTGTCGGACTAGGAATTTATAGAGTTATGTAGACTGAAGTAAAGGTATGTCTGTAATATGTATTCGATTTTCTTGTAGGACGTGTATACTTTAGTAGGTTGATTTTATAAAGGTCGCAGTGGGACAGAATAGGCGCTAGCCAAAACCTGTCTAACTCATGATGACTTGTACAAAAAAAAGTAATCTTTCGTCTACTTAAAGCTATCTGCTAGGTAAGTTAAAAAATGTGTTTGTCCGATAGCCACGGTTCCAATACTACGACGTTCGCCGGGACGTCCCCGTATGTCGCCTCCCCGACCCTTGCTTGAGCCAGCCTGTGTCGCTGAGCCTGTATAGCTTTAAATTCGTCCGAAAATTAACAAGATTCGATCTAGCCTGTCTCTTTGCTGTCCTTCCTCAGCGACCTTTCTTGGTTTGTTCTCTGGCTGGAAGCCCTAAATTCTCTTTAAGGCACTACAGGAAAGTCCGGTTAAGTAGCTGACTACCTACTAGGTTGACCTGCGAGATACCATTCCGAAAAAAGAAAAAGAAAACACTACTTTGACTATGATCTGCTCTATGTGTCGGAGAGTGGGTCGTGTCGTGCCCGTTATTCACTAAACTAGCCCACACTACCCCAGTGCGGATTGATGGCGGATGACAGTGACTGGAAAGATGTGTGTAGAAGAAATTTAGATAAGCAGAGCACTATATTTTACTTCTGCTTCATATTACAGTCTTGAATTATCATTATCTGCCTTTTCCATCTATTTGGGGCTCGGCTTCCGTCTAACCAGATGCAACTGAATACTAGAATTTTACATGAACCGACTGTAGTTACTGGATACCAGTGATAACACGATATTCCTCGGTAAGACTAGTTCTCAGATTTTCTGCTACTGCCTATAGCGACTGTTAAAATGAAGTGTATGTATGCTCCCTAACAGTGCATAACGTAGTGAGTATGCTCCTTTAGAAAATAAGTATCATTTTAAGCTAAGTAAGCAGTTTACTTCAATGCGCATTGTAAATCATATTCCCTTAAAGCAATTATTAAAATACGTTCAATCAAGTCGGTTGTCTGATTTAACACACCTTCGAACCCCCAACATTTCATGGCGACCCTGCCTTAGGGTCTGCCAAGGGGCAGATTAGACAAAGTTTTTGTTGCGTGACGATTTTCAAAATGTGTAACTCCAAAATAGAAAAGGACGAGGTATTTCTAAATCAAAATGCGGCTGGTGGAAACAATGACGCCCTTCTGAAGAACATCGGAGGACACATGGAGCGGCTGAGCACGGTCACCATCATTATTCTTGCTGTCATATCTCTCCTGGTAATTTACTTTTTCCTGAAATACTACCGAAGCTGCCATCGACAATGGATACAAGAAGAAATCGGATTCAACGCAATTCAGCGCATAAGGGCATCCCTACGTGGACGAGTGGAAGGTACACCTGTTAACTAATTCAAGCATCAAAGCCAGTTTCAAGTTAATTCTATAAAAAAGTTAGTGATTGCAGACAGACTCATACCTATTTGTTTTATAACGCAAAAACTTAAACGACATAAAATAGTGCACGAAGACTCAGTGAATATGATACCTCGCGGCTAAAACTGCAACGTGTGAAATTCTTGTGTGCCGTTTCGCAGTAATAACGTCAATATGATTCTTTTGTTTGTTGCATTTAGAAAATAATTCGCCTATTATGTATTAAGTACTGTTTTATTATGATTGATGTTTTGTTAGAAAAATATAATGTTTTGGTAGATATTAGAAAATACTTAATTAAGAAGGGACAGACTAGGTATAAAGGTCAAGTTATTGAGACGAAGTTAGGTGAGGCGAAAAACATTTTTGACGAATGTGCAAAAATATTATTACTTTTAGAAAAAGGCAAGGATGCGAATTTAGTTGCATCGGCATTGGATATTTTTCAGAATATTAGGATAGTTTTTGAGGAAATTAATAGTTTGTGTATTTCCCCTAAAATCACTTCTGATAAAATGGAGTTTGACCTTAAAGTGGCGTGTAGTTTGCTTCCAGCAATGGACAATACTGAGGGGACAACTAAACGCTTGATAGATTCGATCGAGATGTATGCGGATATGCTGGACGAAAAAGGTAAGACATTACTTATTACATTTGTCCTTAAAAGTAGATTGTCCGAAAATGCCAAGTTACGCATTACAGGAAATTATAAGACCAGTCAAGACCTAATTAAAGATTTAAAATGCCATCTATTGACCCGAAAATCCTTTACAGCCCTACAGACAAGTTTGCAAAATGTACAACAGGGTTCAAATAGTATCGAGGACTATGGTACAGAAGTAGAAAAGCTGTTTACCGAACTAACAATATCTCAGTCAGATGGTAATTCAAACGCATTTGGAGTTTTAAAACCTTTGAATGAAAAACTTGCCATAAAACGGTTTTCAGAAGGACTACGCAGTTCAAAATTGGGCACGATCATCTCCGCCAGGAACTACAGCAGCCTGAAAGATGCAATCCAAGCTGCCAAAGATGAAGATACAGCATGCCAGTCATCGCCAGGTAATGTTTTGCATGCATTTAGACATGGACGAGGTTTCAATAAGACAAGGGGACAAGGTCATCGTCATTTCAATAATAATCGTGGTCAATATATTAATAGTTCAAATCGTGGTCAGTACGAAAATTACAATAATCATTACCATACATGGCGTGGTAACAACAGAGGACATAACGGTAGTAGGTACAATAACGGAAATAGGTACAATAATGGAAATAGGTATAATAACGGAAATAGGTACAATAACGGAAATAGGTACAACAACGAAAATAGATATAACTATCGTACTAGGGGTTCAAGATATTTTAGAACTAATAACCGGAATGTTTGTATAGCGGATCAGTACGAAAACAATAAGCCATGCGAGAGTGACAATAAAGATAAAAAGGAATCGGAAAGCCAGTTTTTTCGTTCTTAAACATTGCGTTTTATCAAATTTAGGCAAAGCAAAATATGTAGTTTTTAACATTAATAACATTAAATACTATTGGCTCGTTGATACAGGCGCTTCTTTATCCATTATTAAAAGTGAAGCGTTACCAAGAAATGTAATCGTTAGAAAAGATGAAACTTTGATAAATGGAATCGGTGGACAAAGGCGTTCTCGAGGTTTAGTTGATTTAAATTTGGAGCATAACAATGAAATATTTCAGCATTCTTTTATAATTTTTGACTCGTTACCATTAAAAGCAGACGGAATTATAGGGTTAGACTTTTTTAATAAGTACCAAACCAATATTAACTTAAGTACTAATATTTTAACATTGTATTATCATGGTAAAACATATTATTTAAATATCGTTGATGAACATATTAGGAGAAGTAACAACCTGATTGTTCCAGCTCGATCAGAGTCAATTCATTACATATACGTAGATAAAAATGAGAATGATGACGTTATTGTCTGTGGACGTGAGTTAGCGAAGGAGGTTTATCTGGCAAATACGATAGCCACAGTAAAAAATAACAGGATCCCTATAAAGATTCTTAACGTTACTGAAAAGGAATTAAACTTACCAAGTTTCATACCTAATATGCAATTTTTGAGTGATTATAAAATTTGTCAATTTAGTAATAATAATATTGACGCTTCTAGAATACAAACACTGTTATCTCAGCTCAAATTGGATTATTTAAATGATGAAGAGAGAAGGACTATTGAAGCGATCTGCGCAAAATATTCTGATAATTTTTACATCGACGGAGATAAATTAACCACTACAAATATTTATGAGCAATCCATTATCGTAAAACAAAGCTCCACTCCTGTATATGTCAAGCGATATAGGTTACCGCAAGCGTTAAAACCAGAGATAGCTAAACAGATTAATAAAATGATAGCAGATGATATTATAGAAGAATCCAACAGTGAATGGTCAAGTCCAATATTATTAGTACCGAAAAAGAGTAAAGAAGGAACTGGTAAGAAATGGCGATTAGTTGTAGACTACAGAAAATTAAATGAGACAATTTGTGATGATAAGTTTCCTTTACCTAACATTAATGAAATTTTAGATTCTCTTTCTGGAGCTGTATATTTTACTCACCTTGACCTTCAACAAGGTTATTATCAAGTGACCTTAGAGCCTAACAGTCGAAAATTAACTGCTTTTACGACCAATACAGGCCAATATCAAATGAAACGATTACCTATGGGACTAAAGATAAGTCCGAGCGCATTTAGTCGTATGATGTCAGTAGCAATGTCTGGTTTGACTTACGATAAATGTTTAGTATATCAGGATGATCTAATTGTATTCGGTAGAAATTTGCAAAATCATAATCAAAACTTAATAAACACAATGGAAAGATTAAGAAAAGTTAATTTAAAATTGAATCCTCAAAAATGCGAATTCCTGAAGAAAGAAATTCTTTATCTAGGTCACGTTGTTTCAGAGAAAGGTGTCTTACCCGATCCCGAAAAAACAAACGTATTGAAACACTACCCAATACCCAAAACGGCAGATGAAGTTAAGCGTTTCGTAGCTTTTTGTAACTATTATCGAAAATTTATAAAAGGTTTTTCAGACATAGCTCTGCCATTAAATAGATTATGTAGGAAAAATGAACCATTCATTTGGACTAATGACTGTCAACATGCCTTTGAGTACCTAAAAAATGCATTAATTTCGTCACCTGTACTACAATATCCAGATTTTTCTGAAAATAATGAATTCAAATTACAAACAGATGCTTCAAACACTGCAGTCGGTGCCGTACTTTGCAATAAAGATCTCAGACCAATAGCGTATGCAAGTAGACCTTTGAATAAAGTGGAAAAGAATTATCCTACTATACAAAAAGAGCTTTTAGCAACAGTTTGGTCGGTAAAATATTTTAGGCCGTATTTGTATGGTAGAGAATTCACGATAATGACAGATCACAAACCTTTAGTTTATCTTTTTGGCATGAGAGATCCTTCAAGTAGGCTTCTTAAATTCCGTTTGACATTAGAAGAATACAAATTTAAAATTACTTATGTACGAGGGAAAGAAAATGTAGTTGCAGATGCTATGTCTAGAATATGTATAACATCAGACGATCTAAAGAATATGCAAGCACAAGTGGTTGCTGTGATGACTAGAGCACAAAAGCGAAAGGTCAATGATGAGTTAAGTAAAAATAAGAAAGACGTAGAGATGGCGGATCTTAATAAATCACCTGACAATTAGTCTGGCCAACCAAGGGTTGTGGATATATTAAGAAAACCGAGCGACTCAGTCGAAATGAGTTTTATTGAAGGTAGCGAATTAAATAGTTTGAGAGACGATGATATGATAACTGACGCTAGCGAATGTTTTGTATTTTTAGCTAAAAGAAAGATTATTTACATCAATCTTGATTACAAGGCACATTTTACGCGAGCCGAATTTGTGCATAAATTAAGTTTGTTTTGTAAAAAATTACATATAGAAGAAGTGTGTATCATTAAAAATAAAGATAATATAGACTTTATTAAAAACGTCTGTGATGAGATATCGAAGTTAGAAAATTGGTCCGGACCGCGAATATGTATTTTAAGAGGAGTGAAAAGAGTAAGTGATGACAAAGAAAAAATAATTATTATGAATGACTTTCATTTACTGCCATCCAGTGGTCATGCTGGAGTGCCCAGAATGGTTAATACTATCAAAAAGAGATATTATTGGCCGAGTATAGAAAAGGACGTACAAACATTTGTAAAAAAGTGTACGAAGTGTCAGAAGTCAAAGTATATCCGTTACATCAAAGAACCGATGGAAATTACTACTACAGCGTCCTCGGCTTTACAAAAGATTTATTTAGATGTAGTGGGTCCGTTGAATAGAGACATAGATGGGAACTGTTATATATTGACCATTCAGTGCGAATTATCTAAATTTGTTTTAGCGATTCCATTAAAAAATAAAGAAACTGTGTCCATAGCTAATGCATTTGTAAGACATTTTATTTTAATATTTGGAATTCCTGAAATAATACCTACAGACAGAGGAGCTGAGTTTGTCTCCGCAACTATGGAACAGGTATGTAAACTTCTTGATATTGAAAAATTATCCTCAACTGCCTACCATCACCAATCGATAGGAGCTCTTGAAAATGCTCACAAAACTATGGGTGCATTTTTAAGGATCCAATGTGAAAACAATACAGATACATGGAGCTATTGGTTACCATATTGGTGTTTCAGTTTCAACAATACAGTTCATTCCGAAACAAATTACACGCCTTACGAACTAGTTTTTGGTAAACTTTGTCGAGTACCTAGTAGAGTTTCAGAGTCTGTAGAACCATTGTACAACAGTGATAATTATCCATTGCAGTTGAAATATCGGTTACAGTTGGCCCATGCCGAGGCAAAAAATAATTTATTGTGTAATAAATACAAACGCAAGGAATTGTACGATAAATCAGTTAATCCCATAGTCTATCAGGAAAATGATTTAATTTTGTTAAAAAATGAGACAGGTCGTAAATTAGATGCAATTTTCGAAGGTCCCTTTAGAGTTAAGGATGATTTAGGCTGTAATATTAGAATATATAAAAATAATAAGATAGACTTAGTACATAAAAATAGGACAAGACCGTACTTCCAATAAGAATTATGTTAGATTATTTAAGCATAGGTAGTACTTATATAGTTAAAACTATTGTTAACTTAGGTTTTTAGTAGTTTAGATAAAAGTAGAAATAGATAAGATAATAACAACTACATACATTGCAATGTATGTGAAGAAAATGTTGTAAGTAATATATTATAATTATTATTCCAGTTTGTTGGGTAGACAAGTATAAAGTACTGTTATTAATAAAGTTGGTTTGTACTCGTATACTCATTTTAAGAAAGAAAAAAAAACTCGTTAGATCGTTTTTTTTTTCCATCGCCCCCGGAGGTGAAGTGTATGTATGCTCCCTAACAGTGCATAACGTAGTGAGTATGCTCCTTTAGAAAATAAGTATCATTTTAAGCTAAGTAAGCAGTTTACTTCAATGCGCATTGTAAATCATATTCCCATAAAGCAATTATTAAAATACGTTCAATCAAGTCGGTTGTCTGATTTAACACACCTTCGAACCCCCAACATTTCAAAAAGATCTACGAATGAAAGTCGGGACCAACGGCTTTACGTGCTTTCCGAGGTACTCGGTATGAAATGAATGGTCACCCACCCATCTACGGACCGACCGTGACAAGCGAAGCTTAACGATCGATCCGTACGATTTTCACTTAGCCACGAGCCCCCTTATTACATTCTTGAACCACCTATACAAATCTTATTAAGTTTAAGCAAAAGCAACACAAACACACTCCCACTCACACCCATACACGCACGTATGTTAAGTTAATCGTTTTTATTTGTTTACTTATTTTATTCTGTTTTTCTCCCATTAGCTAATAAGTTACCAAATTGTAAAAGTCTTGGCAAGTACACTCCAACATACTATTGTAGTAGTTATAGAAGAGCGGGGCCTCTTAGCACAGGTATTTCTTATACTTAAGGCGACGATATACGACTTTTACAGATTTTAAACTGACAATCACGTCAAAATGTGCAGTGTAAATGATTTGAAAAAAATATATGTTAAACTAGAACATTCTCTTAATCACTTAGTAAGTGAATATTTTTAATTATATTCATATTATATAGTTTAATTAATACGTGAAGTTGTGTCTGACGCGGACAAAACATTGACAATCACACAAAATCTACCAAATATAATTAAACGAAACTTACACCATCTTACAGACAATTGTATTATCTATCTTTTAGTATACGCCTTTTTTTAATTTTGAAAGGATACTACTTTTATTTAATTTTTTCGACTAAACTTTGAGAGTTTTGGAGGCAAAACTGATGCAGAACGGACGCAGTCTGCGTCCAAAACTTTCAAAATTTAGTCGAAAAAATTAAATAAACGTAGTATTCTTTCAAAATTGAAAAAAAGGCGTATACTAAAAGATAGATAATAAAATTGTCTGTAAGATAGTGTAAGTTTCGGATAATTATACCTGGTAGATTTTGTGTGATTGTCAATGTTTTGTCCGCGTCAGACACAACTTCACGAGTTAATTAAACTATTTAATATGAACTTAATCAAAAATATTCACTTTCTATATGATTAAGAGAATGTTCTAGTTTAACATATATTTTTTTCAAATCATTTACACTGCACATTTTGACGTGATTGTCAGTTTAAAATCTGTAAAAGTCGTATATCGTCGCCTTAAAAGAACTACTACTACTGAAATAAATAAAATTGTTATTATTATTAGCATGCAAGTGTCTTACGTCAAATACTCGAGGGGTCTGGAAAATGTAAATGTACATCAGAAATTTGCTTAAAGTCTTTAGATTATGGTTCTATTATAAATAGGTGCGCTTTATGTACTAGCAACCGCATCTTCGGTCCTTCGTTTTAAAGATTTTCGTAACAATGTTTCGCTGCCTATGTGCACTGGCTTAAGTCCCGCTAAACCCACGGGAAATGACGTCATCCCAGCCAGAGACTATGCTCGCTGCATTTGCAAGTGTATCAATGTTTAACATAACAATAGTATCTTTTGCACTCTTTATCGGCAGTTCTACTAGTACGTAGGTACACACCAGAGCTTTCAGCGGAAAGTAGGTTTTCACGAAGCATCAATATTCATGAGAGACCCGCGACGTTTCTATTTCGAGAGGGCCGACAACTCCGTGTTTCACATATTTTCAACGGTTTTCTTTATGTTTTACATGCAGCTATGTACAGTAGGTTGGGTAACTACAAAGTACAATAGGAATTAAGTACCGAAGGGTCTGTGTGTTTCTTTTTTTTACTATAAAAGTGTTTTAAATCATGTGGGCAGAAACGATTTTTAGGGCAGTAAATACTTGACTGTTTATTTGTTTCAGCTGAGTGTCTTCATGAATTTTGTAGTAGATATCGAAAGGGTGTAAGTCGAGATGTTAGTTGGTAGGTATGAAGTGTATTAGTGGGCTGCACAAATCTAAATATATAAAGCGGCCAAGTGCGAGTCGGACTCGCCCATGAAGGGTTCCGTAGCAGCAAGTAAGGTAAATTTCAGTTTACGATTTATGACGTATTAAAAAAAAACTACTTACTAGATTATGTTCAAACCAATTTTCGGTGGAAGTTTACATGGTAATGTACATCATATATATTTTTTTTGTTTTATCATTCTCTTATTTTAGATGTTACAGGACACACACACACACACACAAACACATTTCACCACTTTGGAAGTGTCTCTCGCGCAAAGTATTCAGTTTAGAAAAAAAATGATATTAAAAACCTCAATATCATTTTTGAAGACCTATCCATAGATACCCCACACGAATGGGTTTGATGAAAAAATAAAATTGAGTTTCAGTTCTAAGTTTGGGGAACCTCCAAAGTTTTTTGTTTTTTTTTCAATTTTTGTACAGACGGACATGACGAATCCATAAGGGTTCCGTTTTTTGCCATTTGGCTACGGAACCCTAAAAAGCGAAAGGTCCCTCAATCACTCATCACGAAATATTGAAAACCACTTGAATTATAAAGATGAAATTTGGCACGGAGGTAGTTTATAGTTAGTAGACGTCCGCTAAGAACGGATTTGGCGACAGGGCCGGATTTAGGAGGTATAATGATTCTCGCAAGTGAACACCGGGAACGAAGTCTCGGGCAGCAGCTAGTAGTCTATAAAGAGGTTTCCGGCGACTGGACTACGATCCCAGATGCCGTATTCATTTAATTTTAATATTTTTTTTCCGGCGACTAAGACCACGCCACGCCTAAATGAATAAGAAAAATCTATTGTTCAAGCCTAAAACAGTACAGTCAAATGAAAAAATAATTATGTAAAATAAAAAACCAAATATTTAAAAAACACCCTTTGATTACCTTTATATCTTTAAATATTATTTTCAATATTTCTTCGTTTGACTGTACTGTTTTTGCATTGAACAATAGTTTTTTGTTATTCATTTATGCGTGGTCCCTGCACCCGCGCCGCGCTGTAAGATATTAAAATTAAATGGATCCGGCCACTGGGACCGTAGGCCCAGTTAATTGCAGTCCCAGTCGCCGGAAGCCTCTCCTACGTAAAGGATGGAACGAAAAATCATTTGTAATATTGACACATATCTGTGTTCTTATTCTTTTCATAAAGATGGTTGTTTTTGAAAATACCTACTTTATTATACAAGGAGTCATGGTCTAGTCAGGAGTAGCGCACTCAGAGCTCAGAGGGATCCTCCATTTTGCTAAATTGTACTCATAGTGGCCTACTTGGGTGCGTCCTCGATTGAGTATATAGTATATTATACGTGTCACTTTTATATGGACAGAGATCCCAGAGTCGTCAGACCTGTAAATAAGGTAAAATAATGTTATTTTGTAAATCGATAGCTTAGATGATAGATGTAGATGAAGTTCATAAAGTATCCTAGCTCAGATACTAAGGTATTTTTTAGATATACTAAAGCTACCTACTCTATTCAATTATTGTTATTTATGTTTTTTGTTTTGAACCATATCTGGAGACTTCAACTATTTTAGGTTTTTTTACAACAGTAAGTTATGAATGTAAAAACTCACACTCACACTTTATATACTTCACCGACACCTGTAATGCTGCATGCACCTGAAATGACTATGTTCTATGTGCGTTATACTGCGCGTTATAATGTACATCGTTAATTCATATAAAAAATAATAAAAGACTGTTTTTCTTTATAGTGCCCCAACAACTAAACTATACACATTGACTTATTCTTTTCGCTACTTTTCTCTACTTCACGGATCTCTACGAGGTGAAGGACATTATTCTAGGACTAAGATCGCATAGCGCACCTGGGTGGGATAAAATAACCACGGAAATTTTGAAACAGAACATTGTTTCTCTTACACCACCCATCACATACATGTGCAACCTTAGTCTGGCAACCGGTACATTTCCGTCTATATTAAAAAAGAACTGTTGTTTGTCCTATTTTTAAATCTGGCAACAGAAATGAGCCAAGTATCTATCGCCCTATCTCTCTTTTATCAACGTTATCAAACATCCTAGAAAAAATTGTTCACAAGAAAGTTATGAAATATGTAGAGAAGAACAAACTGCTTAGTGACTTTCAATTCGGGTTTAGAGAAAGAAAATCAACCGAGGATGCAGTTTTGGCACTAACTTCAACTCTGGTGTCATATCTAGATAGGAGGGACGAATGTTTGGGGGTCTTTTTAGACCTCCAAAAGGCATTTGATACCGTATCCGTTAAAATACTAATAACACACTTGGAGAACGTTGGTATACGAGGGGTGGCTATGCATTAGTTTAAAAATTATCTAACCGAAAGGTCTCAACGAGTTAGAGTTGCAGGCTATGAAAGCTCTGACTCAATATACAAATATGGCGTTCCCCCGAGCAGCACGCTAGGATCCACACTATTCCTTATTTATATTAATAATCTATCCAAGATAGCGGCTACCCTGCCATACTTGGATATTTTTATGTTCGCTGATGACACGGTGTTGATATTTCATGCTCAAACCTGGGACAGGGTATTTAGTCTGGCTGAGACAGGCTTAGCTAAGGCGACCTCCTGGCTGGAAAAAACAGTCTTCTATCATTAAACACCAGTAAGACGAAATATGTTGTAACGTTGTATCGTTACTTCACCAGAAAACAATTAAAATCACAACCAAATATCAACAATTAACCTCACCATAACAAATAAATGTCAAATCACATTAACAGATTATTAGTATTTAGGGACGTCCAAAGTTACTATTAGCTATAGTACTAGTGAAGTCCGCCTAATTGTTGTATCCGAACGTGTGAAATGAGGAATGTTATCTATGCATTACCGTTTAAGCCACGACGAAGGACATGACAGTCCTTTTTTCGAATTCCCGCATCGGCAAAGATAGACAGAGGTACACCTGCTACCCATTGTCGTATTCACCATTTTCATTTTAATTGCGAGTTTAAATTGACTAATAATAGTCTTAAGTATTAAACTCAGTGAATTCATAACCCCATATTGGGTAAGTGTTGAACAGCTAACTATATTTTACATTTCGTGTTCCTATCTTATAGGTTATGTTAGGGCGTGCACCTATGTAATCGTTTAGTTTCTTCTTATTGCAGCTTAATACGCCTTACGCGATATTTCTAATGCAGATGCAACCTATTTGCTCCTAGCTCAGTGCATTTTGTTACACGTAGGTACCTATTTACCACGCGGTTCGAATCTGCAAATCATGCCTTGTTTCTTTGTTAAAGTCAAGTCATCCATTGCTCATTGTAAACTCCGTACTGATTGTGACAACCACACACACCTTCATTAGCGCACTAGTACATCTCGCTTTGCTTACGCTTTGGTGTCACAATCAGCGGAGATGACCTTCGGCCATCTTATGACACGCTGGACGTTGCATTCCAGGGTCCAAAGTTCCGGCTGAACACCTGGATATTTTTCTAAATCCACGGACATCAAGTGCATCCCAACGTTGGGTGCCGCACCACCGCTTGTCCACACCGCCGGACAACAGCTCCGCGCCCCCCGGGTCCCTATTTATCCCGCGTGGCCGCGTCGAGCTCACTTCGGGTCTGGCAACACCACCTGCGGTCGGCAGGTCACCACACCTGGCGTCTCCAGCGTGGCACACCGCTGTGATCGTCGTGCCCAAGGCTGAGCCAGGAGAGTACAGTGCAACCTCCCAGGGGAGGTTGAAAGGGAATTAGTGACCGTAAACCCACTCCTTTTCTTTAATATATTTTTTTAAGTTGACCGGTTACGTTGAGTTTTCTTTATATCCTCCACGTAACCCCTACGTCACAATGTACGCTAATATGTATGTATGTATTATCAAAATACATACCTTCCCGTGCAACAGAAGAGAGACGTACTCGATCTGGCTGTGATTGCTTGGCGCTTTCACGAGTTGCCTCTATAAAGTATTTACGTGTCACGCTAGATGACCAACTTACCTGGACTTTACATCTAACGTTAACAATAACTAGAACCAGAAAACTGGTATATATCTTTAAAAAATTGCGCTCAGTGGCAAATAGAACTCTACTTATATAAACTTATCGAGCTTTGTGCAAATGCATTATCAGATATTGCATTTGCGCGTGGGGAGGTGCGGCAATAACCCATATGATTGGAGTCGAGCGGGCACAGGGTATGGTGCTTAAAGTACTTTTATACCTACCGCATCGACAACCCACATCTTCAGTGTATGAGCTGGCTGGAGTGTGATCTATGAGAAAGATATTCGCCTACGAAATGCTACGAAGATACCACAAACAAGTTGTTCCTAACCTGCCCAATTCACAAAAGCACGTGGAAAGATGCCCTGTCCCTCGTACTAGATCAGCAATTGCCAGAAGATACTATACTTTTCTAGCGCGCATACCTTTAATAAATTTGGTAAAAACCAGAAAGTAAACAAATTGAATAACAATTATTTTAGGATATTTTCTACATGACTGGCTAAAGTCAATGGACTTTACTGATGTAGAAAATCTCATAAAAACCTAACCCACTCATAACAGACACCAGAAGCACACGCACACACATAGAAATACAAACACACATACACACACACACAAACATGCACACACACGTGCATACAAACATAGCAGCACGTTTATTAACTGTAAATTTACAAACATAATTGTTTCTTTTATAATTGTTCTGTATGACGTAACATTACTGTCGTTTTATTAAAACAAAAAAAATAATTAATTAATGGAATACACTAACACCTGCAACACAGTTTTTACTAGCGCAGGAGCTAGGGAATCCATGAATCCTAATTGTACTTATTATGTCATAAATAATAATTATTATTATTGACTTATTCCTTTGGCCACTTTTATCTACTGGGGTGTGATTCTGTAAGACCTCATTCTAAACTTCGAATCTGAGTCCACTGTGAGTTTCTTGATTGGCATTCTAAAAACTCGGATGATAATTCGAATTTACACTAGCGTCACCCTTGCGAGCGTGTCACCGAGTTGAACTAAATTGACAGGGAGATTTTGACAGATGAAGTATAAAATGACGTAAGAAGTGGCATTTTGTAAGGTAATTTCCCCGTCACTTCGACGCTCGCTTCGCACTCGAACCCGATTCAAAGTAATAAATAAATATATCAAGGTAATTTTGAACCTTATGCGAAGTGAGAGTGAATAGCGATGTGAGATGTGAGTTGTTGTTTGAATTTTACAGAATCGACCTACTGCTCGCAATGTAACTATAGTCAGTCCAACCTTTCATCATACCATTCCATCTCACTCTGTAAAACAAACCTCATTTCAACACAGAAATTCAAATAAGAGCGTATTCTTAACAACCGCAAAACAAGCATACGTGACGCATATTAATTTAAGTTTTAATGAAAGAGCCTAAATTCTGAAGACATTGCAACTGAGTTAATTAAGTTTGTTCAGAACAACTTGTTCTGTACACACAATGTGAGAATGATAGACGAATTATGAACACGGAATGTTAATGAGAATTGCAGTGAGTAGTTGACTTCATTTTGCAGCGAGTGAACTTCGAGCAAAATAATAAAGCCACTGTTATTGTGTATAGGAATTTACAGCTATAAAATGGCGTAGTTATTTTGAATGGAACTGCTTTTCAGGTAGTGGTATTATTATCAGTCTAATTTTTTCACTGCAGGGAAAAGGCCGCTCTACTATCCTTCCTGCTATTTTATTAAATTAGAATGATTATATTGTTACAAAATTTGCATGCCGAATACAGAAGGCGGTATGATATATTAAGAACTATTGTGATGTGTTATAAAATCTGTAAAACACCATATTTCAGGCAAATAAATGAATGTGATATTCTATCTATAAGGGCTATTTGGGACGGATTCTTTTATATTTAATAAATCATCATTATCATTTCAACCAACGCCCACTGCTGGGTCTACCCCAAAGACCTCAACCTGTGTCGGTCCCGCGCCGCATCCAGCGGTTTGCCGCGCTTCGGTGAATTAAGGCGAAATGAGCTGGTATTCCTTATCTCACTTACCTCAAACTCGCTTCATGTTTAGCTCACCAAAGCAGAATTTAGGACAGCTGTTCCGATTTTTATTATTGTGTATTTTTATTATATATGTTTTTATTATAGCCTGGAGAAAAACTAAGCATTTTCCTGTGCCCTACATTACTGCGCTTTGGTGACTTTTAAGAAGTACAAAAACTTCAATTTCTTATCTTGCTTGTGCACTTAAGTTTGTTTATTCGTAAATTTCACAGAAAACACTTCAGTTTGATAAAAAGATAGTGACTATTTACCTAAGTATTTTATTACTAATTCTAGGTAATCGATAAAATTTAAAAAAAATTGGGAATTTATAAAAATACTTATTTGGTTTATTTCTTATCTCACTATGCTTTGCTACAAAATATGACCTATCAGTCTATAAATATCGACTGTCGTTCATGGTAAAAAAAACAAATTATGCCCGCGATTTCGTCCGCGTAATAATAAGTTATCAGCGGGGTATTTATTTTTCGCGGGACCCTATTTTTTTCTAAAATAAAGCCTCATCATCATGCCAACCTTTAGACGCCCACTGCTGGGCATAGGTCTCCCCCAAAGAGGGGTTCAGCCGTAATCGCCATGCTTGGCCGATGCATGTTGGCGATCGCAGTAGGTAGGTGTTATGGTACTCAGAAGGACGCTGCGGCCCATCCTCTGGTCAATATCCCTCTGTCGCCTTCTGCGACACCCACGGGTTGAAATGGGGTGGTGGTATTCTGGTGGTATTCGGGTGGTTCTAAGCCTAAGTTACTTAAAAATAAAGCCTAAATTGTTACTCCATATAACATCAGCTAACAGCCAGTGAACGTCCTGTGAAAATTGGTCCAGCCGATTCATTCGCATTTTTAGTAAAAAGCTGTTATTTTGAAATTACAAATAGACAATTCAATTTTATTTATTTGTAAAGATATGTTGTGTAATACAATACTTGACTTTGTGTAGTCGTTTTGTTTTTCAATTACAAATTTAGTTTTTTTTACGGTCGTAATAATTAATAGCACCTGCTATTTTATCTCTTCACCACACTTGGTTGACTGGTAGAGAATGCCTTAGTTATTAAGTCCGTCTTTGTACCTTATGTTGCATAAAGTTTTAAAAAAAAAACTTTTTTATAGAAAAGAAAACCGCCTTCAAAAACTGAAAAGTGATAAATAACTTTAGCACACATACATACACAACACACACACATGACTTTAGTTTCGGAAGTCTTTATCACTTTTTAGTTTTTGATGGCGGTTCTTTTTTTTGTAAAAAAAGTTATTATTTTCCACTTATTAGTACCCTCTAACCACAAATCCATTAAGAAACGGCAACACAATTAAAGCAGAGATTGAAAGTCTTCCAAAGATTGGAGAAACGAAAACGTCGTCTATGTATATTTTTTTGGATTTTGTTGTTTTTTTCCGATTGTTGTATACCGAAACCTTCTCGAAAATGTAACAAATACTTTTCTGAAAACCGCATCAAAATCGGTTTAGCGAAACGGGAGATAATCGCGGACAAACTTACATACAAACATACGGGTCAAACTGAGAACCTCCTTTTTTGAAGTCGGTTAAAAATAACAATCATTCGTTTCTTTTATTTGTGTGCTCATTTTCAGCATCAATATTAGTTAGCTGTAAGCAATACGTGAATTTCATAATTATTATTTGTCTAATTTCCAAAAGACGCTTAGCTTCAACATCGTTGAAAATCTTAGCCTAGAATAGGGTATTTTACCCAAAAAATCTAATTAGTCTAAGTAGTTATTTTTTGTTTTATGAAATCAATAAAAACTGACGAAGATAAAACGCATCAAAGATCATGAGTGGGGGTTTGTGACGTCACTGCGCCAGTAAAAGTGTATTGACATAGTGATGTCACACGAGTTTTCGACGCACTGTATCATCTTCATTTTTATTTACTTGAAAAAAGAAAAAAAACACGTGTCCAATATTTTTTGAAAATCTATCTGACGGACTAATTAATTTTTTTTGGTAAAATACCCTATATAAAAAAAATACAACATTTTTCTATGTATCGTCAAAGCAATGGTATAAATTAGTGTTTTATTTGCTAGACCAGCAAGAGAATACACAAGGGACGTCAAGAACGCTTTTCCAATAACAAGTGCCTAGAAATGAAAGCCTTTATAGGCCGTAAATAGAAAATTATAGCCTTATAGCCGACTGACCGGGGTCGCTTTCATCGTATATTTAGAGACAATATCGTAGTATCAACGTGATGAGTTAGGTACGTAAGACAGGGGATAATTGCGTTAGATGTTCCGTTAATTAGATTATTTCGGAGGCAATTTATTAAGAAATGTTTGTTTTTGTCTATGGTAGACAGTGCAGGGACAGTATTCGGAATCTAACGTGACGACTGGGCCCAGTCATCACGCTTTCAGATTATCACTAGTGTTTATGTTTGAAAAGATATTTTATTTTTATGTTTTTATTTTTTGTGAGTTTCATTTATTTATACAGGAGTAATCTAACTTAAAAAGACACATCAAAGTCGGTTGGTGTGGTAAAGAAAAAAAAATACGACTGTGCTTTAGACCACACGACTGTACTAAAACTTCTTTAGCTCCATCTATATGTATGTATGTATCCGTTTGCAACTGGCTATGGGAGAAAGAGAAAAAGAAAATGTGTGCTCGCACCTCTCTCTCTTGCCCCTACAGTAATATACGAAACGTAACTCTCTCTCTTTCTACCTTCACTAACTTATATCTTCCTCTCAACTTCCGTTCACCTTGCCCGATCACACTTTTCCTAACGCTTTCGTCACGCATTCACTAGCTTACTCCCCAAGTCAAGCGTACGTAAAGAAGTTTTACTTCAAAAAAATTAAGTTTAGTAACATAAATATCACTAAATAACGTATGTTCGCCGAATGTGAAATATCTCCAGGAATACCTATTCAAATTTCGAATTAATAAAAACCAAAAACCAATTAAAAAGAACACAAGGAGAATTATAAAGCAGTATATGGAAATACAATAATAGATATAGTAAACAGCTCATACACAGCAACGTAGTGTAGTATGCGCGCGCACATTTACAAGGGAGCCGAGAGCGTTGGCGTAGAGAGGCATGACGAGCGTCATGCCGTTTGCCGCGACGGCAAACTGGTTGATTTTACCCAAAGTGTATAGATCATAGATAATAGATCAAAAAGAAAACCAAAAGTTGGAACCCTCAATATCTCAATAGTGAGAGGTCCAGGACAAACAAATTCTCTCAATATTGGCAGGATCATGTAACTTTCAACTTCCTTAAGTGTATTTTTACACTCGTCAAGTCTTTATCTTAGTAATTCCAGTACGTTTGACTCTTGATTGATTCATAGCCACGGTTCAGTTTTACGACGGTGATAAAACTAGTGAAATGTTAGGAACACGCTGTAGACATATTTGTTATTTAATCTTTGATCTTCGAACCCGGCCACTTCTCCAAACTTCGGCGATAACAATCGGCAAAGTCTGAAGACGTTGTCCTTCAAGTTAATTGTAAGGGTTTACACAAAGGACTCAGCTCAGCTAAGAAGGTACTCAACGCCTGCCATCGTTCGTTTCTTTCTTTGACGTCTTCAGCACGAATTTCTTTTCATTCGGACGTCCAAATTTTATTGTGGTTGCTTAGTTTAAGTTTGCAGAAAGTTTACAACAAAAAGTGTGGCTTTTCATTTAGCTTACGATCAAAAACGTTGTTGTTTCCTTTTAGTTTTTTATTTTGTTGGGAGTTTGAGACAAAGTTTAATAAAATGACACATTTTAATTTTTTCAATATGAAGTCTATTAAATCATTTTTTAAATTACGTGGTTCCGACCTCGCCATCCTTCTTTAACTTTTTTATTCTTGCTACTGGTAGTACAATAATATGCACAATATTAATAAAATGTTTATCGACAGGAATTTTACATTGGTTAATTTCTGTCGATGACGATACAATGAAAAATTAAAAGTCATTTTTACCCGACTACGGCAAAGCCAAAGGAGAGTTATGATTTTGACAGGCTATGTATGTATGTATGTATGTACGTATGTTCATCTGTTCGCTCATAGCTCTTAAACTACTTATCAGAACTGAACAAATAAGGTATCGTTAGAAGCGTCTTGATCGTCCGCTGGTTATAGGCTATATGACGTGTCACCGAATCCAATGTAGAGCCCTCTGGCGGACAAAAAAACCAAGATAAAAAAAAATTATGAAGACAAGCATACCGTGTTTGGTATCATTGGAAAGGGGTTCACTAGTACCTTTCAAATATATAATATTGAGTTGTGACTTATCACAAATTATTTAAAAAAACGAAAGATAAAAAAATAAAAATAAGATTCGCATACCGTGTTTGGTATCATTGGAAAGGGGTTCACTAGTACCTTTTAAATATATAGTACTTAGCTGTGACTTGTCACAAATGATTAAAAAAAAAACTACTACTGGTATTTAAACTCCAAAATGGTTTTAATAAAAAAATAAAGTATAAAAACTAAAACTCGACCACAACAAAAAGTGATCTAAAAAGTACGAAACAAGAAAATATTTCACACAGAAATCAAGACATAGGTACAAAATGGTCAAGGTAAAGCCGTGGTTGCATGCCATTATAATTCATGTTCATCACACCCATATGGGACACAGGCATGCAACCACTATGTCTTGATTTCTGTGTGAAATATTTTCTTGTTTCGTACTTTTTAGATCACTTTTTGTTGTGGTCGGGTTTTAGGTTTTAAACTTTATTTTTTTTCACTACACTGTACGATATTTATTATATTTAATATTATCGTTTTGTTCAAACTAAACTGCGATATTTCATAATTAAATTAACACCAATTTGAACTGTCCTCACAAGCATCTTGGTATGAGTAAAAAAAAACTTAATTAAGAAAATTTGTACAGTCAGTTTATTAGTGATCGATGACAATCAGAGACAAAAATATCTGATCAGTCACATGTAGTGATGACGGTTGATTTAAAAATATAATACAATAAAGGTATTTGGCACATTATTCAAAGTCAAAGGCAAAATATTGATTACATTATGACCAATAAAAGTTACATTATGACAAAGAAAATATGTTGAAATTGACGTTCAAAAACGTCATTTTCAACATATAAAATTTAACAATAATTATTTCTAATCTAATAAAATAACTATAATTCTTTATTCTTCTTAATTCTTAGATATTATATTATAGTATTGTAGCCATAATTTTACAAAAAGTAATAATCATTATTTTGGGAAACATGTGCAGTCGCCCTTGACACATCATCCTCCGCCGTACTTAAGGCAACACATCTGGAAGCAACTCAGTATTTTACAATCGCGGGGTGAGCGTTTAACCAACACCTTTTACCCTGCAAGAAAAAAAAATGTTGAAAATAGAAGCGAGAGTACAATTATCAATACAAAGAAACATACAAAAAAAGGAGAGTACTTTTCTTCCGGCTATTTTTCAACTTTCGCAATGAGTTCGTTCGGCCACGGTTCGGGCTAATCTCAAACCCTACTTGTACGAATTGTCATATTAAATATTATTAATCCATACTTCCATACTAATATTATAAATGTAAAAGTAACTCTGTCTGTTACGCTTTTACGATGAAACAGCTGAACCAATTTAGATGAAATTTGGTATGAAAATAGCATGAACCCTAGGGAGGGACAGAGGCTACTTTTCAATCTGCGTTTTCGTCTACATCCGCGATAACCGACATTCACGCGGACGACGTCACGGACAAAAGCTAGTTCATAATAATTTAATATAATAATGAAGATGTATTGATTGTTTTGATTTAATGTAATGATGTATTCGCCAGCACATCAAATTATACAAAACTGTAAAATTTTCCCAATTCAGCATGAACCTTATACTTTTGTAGTAAAGTTGTTAAACTATTAAAAGTAGGTATTTAACAGATTGGAGTAGCTTCATGTGCTGACCCCTGTACATAAAGGAATGACGAAAAGAAAGGATGTATTTATGATGATGATGTTTTAATAAGAATAAAATACCTTAATTTGTCCAGGCGACGAGGTTGGAGTCTTCCTGTTCGTCATTGGTGACATCGTTTAGGAGAGATGGATCTAGTAAAGATACAAAATAATGGTATGATTATAACAGTTTGATAAATATTCCTAAACTACCTATAGCTAAAGTGGCGAATACTATTTAAAGCTCGGAAGAAAATGGAAATAAAAATCAAATGATATTACTTGTTAACACCATGAGAACAGTGTTGAATAAAGATTTCATAAAAAGTAACCACTTTGTATTTTGTTGTAGCACTTGCAGACACCATTGACACATCTAGCGCGTTCATAGCCACGACGAGTACATGTGCGGTTGCATTTCCTTAAATCATAGACACGTCTCGGTGCTAACTCCGAATATTCATCCACACCATCTACCAAAAATGTTCAAATGCTTGTAAAAAATGAGGAAAAACATATTAAAGAGGAAGTAATTCATATCTCTTTGGTCATAGAATAAGGAGGATTGAATTGAAATAGAATAATTGACAAAAAAGATTTTACTAATTTGATAGTAAATACGTCACTGTCGCAAATATTGGGATGCTTGTACAACAATGCCACCATCATAACTGAGTAGCTCAGACCACGAACCTGAACAACTGTTGTTTTTTGCGCTGTTTGAGTTGGCTCCATAATGAAAGTTGTTCAGGTTCGTGGTCTGAGTCATTTCTTAAAAATTTGCTAGTAAATTCAATTTCATCCTGTATAAAGCCGTGTGGTGCCGACCGTGAAAAGCACCACCCCATCTACCCGTGGGTATCGTAGAAGGCGACAGAGGGATATTGACCAGAGGATGGGCAGCAGCGTTCTTCTGAGTACTATAACACCTACTGCGATCGCCAACATGCATCGGCCAAGCATGGTGATTACGGGTGAACCATCCTTGGGGGAGCCCTAGCCTAAACACAGCGGGCGTGTGAAGGTTAACACGATGATTATGATCTATATCTACAGTCTACGAGTGTAATACTTCTTTACCTTCTGCGCCAAGGAAGTTACCTTCTAGTGAAAAAGATTCCTCCAAGTCAGTCATGGCATCTACAAAAAGAAACACGAAAATCAGAGAAGTATTTTGCAGGAATGTTGAAATAAACATAAAAGTGTGATAAAGATTATATAAATTCTCTGATAGAATTGTAAAATCTACAGGTAATAAGCTCGGGAATATAGTTATTGTAATTATGAAAATGATGAAGATGTAATGGTGATATAAGAAAATGAACTAAAAGTAATCTTGAATGGACATTAGAGTAAAAATATAATAAAGATTATTCAAATACTATGATATTATAATGTTACCTTTTGGCTGAATATAGTGATTGCATCTGCAGCGACTCGAGATGCAGACGCCTTCAAGAAAGTTAAGTTTACGGCAGAGTGCGGTGCACGCCTGTGGGGTGCACCGTCTTGATGAAACAGAATCTTCTACGCTGGAAAGTACTTCAGAAACTGCATCTAAAAAAGATATCGTTCGAATTGTAATATATCTGAAGTTCAAGGTGAATTTCTGAGTAGCACATGCTATTGTGCTTCATATAATAGAATGAGGTGTGTGAAATACTTCTTTTTAAATACACAACACTTATGTAAGGGAAAAATATTATAAGAATCGCAACTTGATTTACGGCAGAGTTTGGTGCATATCTGGTGGGTGAACATTCTTGGTGAAACAGAATCTTAGAAAGTGTTTCAGAAACTGCACTTATGAAAGATATTGACATTGAATTTTGAACTTTCATATTGTGGAGTTCTAGATAATTTAAATTTAAATGTATAAGTAATGAATCATTATGAGAATGACTTTCGACAGCTAATAGATACCTTCTGTGTTTAGAAAGTAGTCACACTTGCATTGTCCGTTGATACAAACACCACTGTGCCAGCCTGTACGCCGACAGTGGTCGTCGCAGGCGATGGAGTTACAACTGTTTAGCGAAAATGATTCTTCGGGGTCAGTTATGGCATCTGTAAGAAAGAAAAGAGTAATTTTAATGATTTCCGAAAATCCACATGAGTGACTATATAACCATATATATTATCTTAGTTACCAAACTAAGACAATAGATCATTATGAACCCTGTCGGGCACAGTAAATAAGTAAGTAGTAACTTCGTCAGCGTAGACCTTACAATTACGCCAAATTCCTAAAGGCCACAGGAACTCATAATCAGAGAAAAAATTATCATATATATGATAATTAGATCAACATCTACGTATACGTGTGCCAACATTTCAGCTAATTTCGTTCTGCCGATTATGCGTGAAATAGTAACAAACATTAATCCATTCGATCAAACATAAGCGTTTATAATAGTAGTAAATAGTATTCAAGATCTTAAAAATGTTAATTTTAGATTGTTTACAAAAAGAATAATATAGAAATCAGTGCTGACTCGCACAACTACCAATTAGGAAGCTGTGGTTGTGATTTTATCACCTGCATGTCTCGCAACTACTTTAAATGGCTGAGATTTTGAAAATCGAATTCAGACAGAGCTTCTGTAGGCCAGTAACATAGTAATGCAACCGTGTTGAATGAAGTGAAAGACTCATGAATACACATGGTTGTAACACAAAATATAAAGGGTACAGAAGGACCACTCCCACCCTCTTCAAAAAACCTAAACTTGCCAGACTCACTAGGGCTGCTACTGTATTGACTCTGTAGATTTCATTTGTGACAATATGAAATTCTATTGACACTGGTTGGAACTCTTTGCATTAATAATAATAATATGTGGGGACATTTCACACACGGCCATCTGACCCCAAACTAGGGAGACCCTGTACTATGGGTGTCAGACAGCTGATATACATACACAAATACATTTTTTTTTTGTAAATACATACATATATAGATAAACAACACCCAGACACAAGGCAAACACAAGTGCTCATCACACAAATGTTTACCCTGGGCGGGAATCGAACCCGCAACACGCTGCGCAGCAGTCGATCACTCAGCCACTGCGCCAACCGTGTCAGCATTTTTTAATAACGTTTTTTTCTGTTCGTCATGAACTCATTTATTTTTTTAGACAAAACGTGACAATCGAGCGAGCCTGATATCTGCTTAATACTGCTTGAAATTGCCTATAAACGTAATGTCAAAGTGTGCGTGAGTAAAATGGCGGTTTGTTCCGAGTGGTCTCTCTGCTCGGGCGCGCCGCAGCCTTGCGTGGCGCGTACTTTGTGGTTGTAATTAATTTTTAAAAACATACCTTCTTGCTGGGAATAAAATTTATTGCAGTAGCAGTTTGGCCCGAGACAGGCGCCGCCACGGAACTTCTTCTTACGGCACAGTTGGTCGCACTTCTTATTGTTACAAGCTCTTGCTGAAACAGAGTCTTCTGGGTTTGAGAGCCATTCTTCAGAAACTGAGAAAGACACATAATTTAAAATAAAATGTGAAAATTGTGGGTGCAAACTGGTAGCACGTAATAATTGAAAATAAAACTTCGTCTGGTAATTTAAAATAATACCTTGCGTCTTGGTACATTTGCAGCGGTCATCGACACAAACGCCACTGGTGTTATTCAACATGCGACATACTATGTCACATAATTTGAAGTGGCATCTCTGTTTTGTTGAAAATTCAGTCTCAGGATCATCTATGATCAAAAGATGTAATTAATTACAAAGTACTTCTTAGTAGTAATAGTTAAGCTTTATAATTGAGGCGGTGAGCACCAGAGTGGCCTATCTTTTCTAGACATAATTAAAATGAGTTGTGTCTGGAAAAGATAGGCCACTCTGGCGCTTACCGCCTCAATTATAATAATGTTTTAAATTTTTTAACATCTTTTATATAGAAATGTAATTTATGTGTATATACCCTAACTAAATAGACGAAATAATAATAATAATTACCTTTCTGTACAACAGAGTCTTCTAGGTCCGAGAGTGATTTTTCAGAAATTTCATCTGAAACAGATTACATAAGTAATTATAGTAATTACTTAAAGTTTGAAGTATTTACCTTAGATAATATTGATAGGCCTCCGCGCGCTACCTATAATCTAAGGTATTTGAAACGAACATACTTGACCTACATACTTGAAATAAGAGCTGCTTGGGAATGAAGTTATGATCGTTAAGTAAATACAGTAACATTAGGTAATTATAATAGCAAAGTTATCTTCTGCATTAAGAAAGTTGTCACACTTGCACCGACCATTGACACAGGCTCCACCGGGGAACTTGAGCCTGCGACACAGCTGGTCGCATGCTTGGAAGTTGCAGCTTTTTGAACTAGCTGCAACTTCAGTGTTGGGATCATTTACTATAACAAAAATAATTATGTAAGTTTAATTACAGAAATATTTATTTTGTTTTATTTTGTTAGTAAAAGCTCAAACTTAACCCCAGCCTTTTAGTGAAACTAACGATTTAGAAGAGTAGTTAGATTCACTAAACATTAAACACCTTCAGATCTAGAAAGATGTGAGGGTGTTTAAATATCAGAAAGGTCATCTAAAATAGATAGGTAAATACAATAATAAAATGTTAAGATAAAATCTAGCACGTTCAAAACAAATGCTGCAGAGTATTGATTATTGAAAATATTTAGTTGTTTTTTGTTCCAATGGCAGTTCCATTATATCAAAGCAGGGTTAATACCAAAATATCATAAAATAATACCTTCTGCATTCAAGAAGTTGTCACACTTGCAGTGTCCATTGACACACATACCACCGGGGAACTTAAGTCTACGACACAGCTGCTCGCATGCTCCCAAGTGGCACTTTTTTGTTTCAGAATCATGTATTATGATAAAATACATTGAATTACTGAAATTGTACTTTTTCGTATTATGCCCAAACTATAAAAATATTGCATAATACCTACTGCGATCGCCAACATGCATCGGCCAAGCATGGCGATTACGGCTGAACCCCCCTTTGGGGGAGACCTTATATATGATGATAAAAATATTTACCTTTCAGTAAAACTACGTCTTCTAAGTCAGTGAGTGACTCTTCTGATACTCCATCTAAAACAGACACATTCATAATTGCAATGATTTGCATAAAATAGAAGCAAACTGAAAGGACAGAGGATGACTAATAAAGTTTGGCTGTTTGATGAATTTAATAGGGCATAATAATCGGGCATAATAATCTAACAGGGTCAACATCGGAATTTGAAATATACCTTCTGCATTCAAACTCAAACTCAAAATCATTTATTTCAAATAAACCATTTACAGGTACTTTTGAATTGTCAAAGTCAGTCAGTCAGAAAGTTGAAGCTAGTTGCTCGTTCCAAACAGTAGGTTTCTATGGAGAAGAACGAGCAAGAAACTCCATGAACAACACTCTTTTAAAATCAATAATATGTTACAAATTTCGGTTACATCATTCATATTGAATCTAGGGTACAATGTGAGAACAATGTAACAAGTCGTGTACGTTAAAAGAGGTTTAGATAAAAATATAATCATAATAAACAATTCAAAATAAAATTAGAATAACCGAGGCAGCTAAGAGATGACCAGTCCCAACTAACGGCGCCCGTTCACGAACATGACGCACGGATCGGCATCATTCGACTCAACCATTTTGAAGGGAACCGAATGATCCAACACGCGCGCCACCGTCAGCGAGACATTCCAGTGAGCATGACATACTCCCAACCGCCAGGGCACATTCAAGTCAATGAAAGACATACCTCGTAAATGGTAGCTTTAAATAACATAGAGCTCACATGTATGTGCTATGAAAAATTTATATAATACTAACACATTGAGTTTATACAATGCAAAGATAATGTAGATCTATATCTTCAGCAGCTCCAAAAATAATTAAAAATGCTAATCAATGAATCTATGAACCCTTATGGCTGTGGAGCTAGACCAGCATCCAGCCAAGCATTTTTATCAGTGATGTATTCACCCAATGAATAATATGCTCGGCTGCATAGTGTGCGTTTTATATAAGACTTAAATTTTGTCTCATTTAGTTGAACAATGTGGGGAGGTATTTTATTGTAACATTTTAAACAGTACCCCATAAAAGAAGTATCTACTTTAGCCAGTCTGAAACTCGGTTGAACTAGTTGGTCCCTATTTCTAGTGTTATAATTATGTCTTTCACCCCTTTTACTAAAAAGATGCAGATTTTTTCTAGCGTACATTATGTTTTCATAGATGTATTGACAAGGTACCGTCATTATGTTAATTTCCTTAAACAGTTCCCTTAGAGAATCGCGCATACGGAGATTGTAAATGGCTCTGATGGCTCTTTTCTGCAGAATAAAAATAAACTCGATGTCTGCAGCTCGTCCCCACAATAAAATACCGTAAGACATTATACTATGAAAATAACTAAAGTAGACCAGTCTCGCGGTATCCACATCAGTAAATTGCCGGATTTTTCTGACAGCATATGCTGCCGAGCTTAGCCGTCCAGCGAGAGATGTTAAATGAGGACCCCATTGTAGCCTTGAGTCGAGCGTGATCCCCAGGAAAACAGTTTTATCAACGAATTCCAGCTTCTCATTATTCAATACTATGTCACAGTCATTACTTTTGACATTTGGTAAAGAAAATCTGATGCACTTCGTTTTTTTTTCATTCAATACTAAATTATTCGCCGTGAACCAATTTTGGACTTGCAGTAAGGCGCTATTTACGTGGTCTAGGTTCTGGGCTCGTCTGTCTATCTTAAATATTAAAGAAGTGTCATCAGCAAATAACACCATTTGTGGTTGATTTTTCAACAGATGAAGAAGATCATTAATATACACTAAAAAGAGGAAAGGACCCAAAATTGAACCTTGTGGAACCCCCATTTCTACCTTTAAACCATGTGAATTCACCCCATTTATTTGGACTTGCTGCTGCCTATTAATCAAATAAGATTTTACTAAACAAAGCGCAAGTCTACCTAGTCCGTAATGCTCAAGTTTCAAAGCTCAAGTTTGCATTGAGAAAGTTGTCACACTTGCAGCGGCCATTGACACAGGCTCCACCGGGGAACTTGAGCCTACGACACAGCTGGTCGCATGCTTGGAAGTTGCAGCTTTTTGGGTTAGCTGCAACTTCGGTCTCAGGATCATCTATTGTGCGAAAAATATTTCAACTAATTAAGTACAGACGCCAGTACATAAAGCCATACGTATTTTTTTTCTAATTGAATATGAATCTTATTAATTTGTTATAGAATTGAAAATCCATCAAAGCGATATGATAGATTGTTGTAGCTTGATGTGCTGGCCTCTGTACATAGACAGTCAATTGCTTGCATTGAAACTTTTGTTTGTACGTAAATATTATACAACCTTAAAGAGAGTAAAGAGCTTAATATTTAAACAGTAGCTTTTCAAAAGCGTTGGCTGTTTATAAACAAAAAGAAAAATAATATTTACCATCATAGACACTAACGGTTATCACAGACGCGTTGACAACATACACTGTCGCAAGAACGAATATTATTTTAGAGAACATGATGTACTACTTCGGTACTGGTACCAATGTAAATAGTACTGATGGCTTCCTGTTGAGCATTTTTATAGGCAGTGTTGAGACATCGGGACTTTACCTCAAAGGATCTTTTGTGAATCATTAAACTATGTTCGGTCCCCAACTGTCTTTGTCAATGTTAAACTGATAAGTAGTTATAGAATTGCTACATCGTAAACATTGATTTATCAAATCGTTTTTGCAATGTTGGGCTGAAAAGCCACTACCCATTAACTTTGTTTAATTACGTGCCCCACTTTTTTGATGGTTCCAGCATCGGCATTTTGACCAGATATTACCTTCATTTTGATTGATGTGTATATAGGTTTACTGTATCACTACACGTTTACCCTTTTTAAAGAATACTATGCTAGATCTAAATCTATGTGTGCCAAATTTCAGCTATTTCTATCAGTCAATTAAGCGTAACAAACATTCAGCCATTTTCACAATTTTTTGCGTTTAGAATAGGACTATCTCTTGCCCATGACTTTGTCCACGTTAATGTCGGTTATCGCAGATACAGAGGAAATCGCGCATTAAAAAGTATCCTATGTTCTTTTGGGGTTCAAGGTTAGTCCAAACCAAAGTTTAGGCCAATCATCAAAATTAGTTCATTACCTACGCCGTGAACGCCTAACAAAGAAACACAGCAAACTCACCTTTCAAATATTAGTATGATTTGTAGGAAGTAGGCAAGGTGTCATGTTATTTTATATGTTTTTTTTAAAGAATCCTCTTCATATCAGACATTTGCTATCCAAAAGAAATCCGTGCTGAACGCAGGCCTCCCCCAGAGATCGCCAACCAACCCGGTTTTAAAGATTATTTTTTATTAAACCGTAATTTTTAATTCTCTAGATAGAAGATATCTGACTATTGAAAAGTCAGTCCTAAGTATTCGAAATGAATAGAAATGAAAAATAATAATAATTAATATATTTAGAACTCAATATTACAAAACATGACGCCTATTGGCCTGGCCTATCCTAATTCCTATTAGCTGAAAAAAGACGCTTCTGAACTGATTTAAAAAAACCCTTTGTAAAACTGTTGTGTATCACAAACTTACTAATAACAAAATATGCGTGTTCTGATTGTGCATAAAGTTCTTTTGTGTTGTTATGGTAGGTATACATGACTAATGGACATTCGGTTAGGAAGTTGTGCACACGTACCTAATACTTAAGTCTTATTATTTACCAAGTTTGACCTAGGCATCTCTGTAAAGAACTGGACCATCTTATAGTCGGCTTGGTGCTCAGAAAGATTTCGATATTTTTTTTTTTTTTTTATTATTATTATTTTAAGGTTAAACAACGTGCGTGTGTGTGATATGCAATTGTCAAAAATAAATTCGAGTATTTTAATCTAAAAATGAGTTTTTGTGTTAAAAGCCTAAAAATCTTCACCTGTTAGAGCAGCGATAGTATACCTACTATCGCTATAGTAAAAATATAGATATCAAAATATAGACTAAGAATAGTACCTATTCTTAGTCTATATTTTGAGATACAAATCAGTAGCACCAGAACTGGGTTTTTTTTTCCGTCTTCTTTGACAAATGTTATACTAGGTAGGTATATGTTTTGAAGAAATAAGTATATAATCGAGCCTAACGATCAGTAAAATTAAATAACAGGTTTCTTTTCACATTTTGCGGGTTCGATTCCCGGTTTAGACAGGAGATTATGAAAAATTCTTTGAATGCACTTCGCACTGTTTTTAAATAAAAAGACAGTTTTCAATCCGATTGTTTGCTATCTAATGTATTTAAGGGGGGACACCCAGTACAGATAGATATCTAGCTTTAATACATAGGTTAATTTTATCCCGTTTTAGTGTTCCCGGAGGATAATTTAGGACTTCTGCTGAATTCTGAGTTACCTACACAGACGAAAGTGCAGGCAGAAGCCAGTATTATGTGAACGAAGAGTGGTGTAGTTAAACTATAATACTCAATCGGCGACATCTGAATAAAAAGACAATGCTAGAGTAATCAGCAAAGGTAGGACACGAAAATAAAGTTACCATCGCAATAATTATAGGTAAAAGATCTCACGACTTTTTAGTCCTACATTGCGAAACCCTTTATAACGTTTTGATAAATCAATGTTAACGATGTCGCAAATCAATAATTACTTATCAGTTTAACATTGACAAAGACTGTTGAGGACCAAACATATACTAATGATTCACAAAAGATCCTTTTAGGTGAAGTCCCGGTGTCGCAATACTCCGTATAAAAATGCTCAACAGGAATCCATCAGTACTATTTGCATTGGTACCAGTACCGAAGTAGTACATCATGTTCTCTAAAATAATATTCGTTCTTGCGACGGTGTGTGTTGTCAACGCGTCCGTGATAACCAGCAATGTTTTTGACGGTAAATATGGTATAATTTATGTTTTTAATAAACAGTTAAAGCTTTTGTAGTACTACTGTTTTCAAATATTGAAGTGTTTACTTTAAGTTGTAGAATATTGACATACGCACAATAATTTTAATGCAAGCAAATGACTACCAATGTATTTATTAATTAATTAGATTTTTTTTGGCTTATGTTTAACTTATCACCAGATATAGTAAAATATAGTCAAAAATAGTAAATGATCACCAAAATTAAAACCGCATTTTAATGCGAAATTATACCCAAAGTTTTAAATGCTCACCAAATTGTGTTTCCTAAAGTATTGTAGAAATGTATGAGTTTGACTGTAAAAAGCGATTTGGTTCTGGGCCGCGGCACGCTCGTTACGCTTGCTCGCCTCATGCGTAGGGGGTCACAGTTCTAACCTAACCTAACCATGTCGGATCCGCCTAAGGGGGGACTTAAGGTTCAAAAAGATTTTGGTAATCCATTTTGGTAACGGACCACGGGCGACCGACTACATTATAGCCAAAAAGTTTACATCTTGCTATTCCAAATAGCCACGAAGTATATATTGCATTAATTTGCACACTAAGGTTTGGTGATCATTTACTACATTTGGTATTTAGTATATTTTTATGGTAAGGGAGCTTAAGATCTTAAAGTATTTTTTGGTGGTCATTATATTGTTTCCCTTTTTTTCGCACAATAGACGATCCTGAGACCGAAGTTGCAGCCAATTCAAAAAGCTGCGACTTCCAAGCATGCGAGCAGCTGTGTCGTAGGCTCAAGTTCCCCGGTGGAGCCTGTGTCAATGGCCGCTGCAAGTGTGACAACTTTCTCAATGCAGAAGGTATATTTAAAATTCTGATGTTGACCCTGTAAGATTATTATGCCCTACTAAATTCACTTGACAGCCAAACTTTATTTGTCTCAGCTTTCCTTTTAGTTGTGTTTCTATTTCATGCTAATTATTGCAATTATGCATCTGTTTTAGAAGGAGTTGCAGAAAAGTCACTGTCTGATTTAGAAGACTTAGTTTCACTAAAAGGTAAATATTTTTATAGTTTGGGCAAAATACTAGAAAGTATCATTTCAGTAATTAAATGTATTTTAATAAAATAGATGATCTGGAAACTGAAGTTGCTGCCAGTCCAAAAAAGTGCAACTTGCGAGCATGCGAACAGCTGTGTCGCAGGCTTAAGTTTCCCGGTGGTGCGTGATTTTGGTTACCCATTGAAAGGGTTTTGGATAGGGTTTTGACAAAGTGTTGTTTTAAAACCAATTTCATATTGATTACACTCTTTTATGAAAACCCTCATTAATGGATAACCTCTTCCAAACCCTTTCGATTTGATTACCTGTATATTCAAAAACCCTTTCTTAGTAGGTTGTACTTTTTAATGGTAAGCCGTTTTGAACGGGTTACCTCTTCAACGACTGTAACAGAGTTACCCATTCGGACTACAAGTATTGTAATTTTATCTCTCGTACCTTTACTTTAAAGTACTAAACTGCATGCATTCGGCAGGTATGCGTCAAGTCGCAACACGCAGTCTAGGCCCTAGCGACTCCTTAGTTCCATACACATACGATTATAGTTATTATAGCAGTGATTTTAAAGTTCAATGTATTTTTTTTTCTGGAATAGTCGGGATTGTTTCATGTATAATCTTGTCCTTTTTCACGGAATCATAAATGTCATTCGATCATTTCGATCGTCTCACTCATCATTTAGTGCCCGAAGGTCATACTAACGCGCCCCGATTTCGGTACACAAACAGTCGCGAATGCGCCGCAGTGATCAGTGCGATTTGTGACAAAATATTAATAGAAACTCCGCAAGGTAAAACTATTAAGAAAAAATATGTAGGTACTTACTACTACATAATTTCTTTTTTTTTAATAGGTAAGTATTTCACTTTTTCCACCTAGTAAATACTTAAATTAATAAATGAATAAATTGATAGGAGACGAACAAAAGTGATACGAGTGACCTACCTACGCTGCTCGCATTAAAAAAAAACTAGTACCTAAGCAGGTAGGTACTTTCCTAGGCTCGACTATCTACTTTCTTTGTAGGTATTCATAGTTACTTACACTTAATATTAACAAACACGAAATCACTGTACGAAACAATGACGTGGACGAAATATCATTATGAAATGATTATGAGATTAATAAATGGTAGTAAGACGTTAATCTTACATTTTAATTCACTTTTAAAGTAAGATTTTGTTGTATGTAGTATAATTATTGTGACTCGGCCATGTCCTTGAAATAACTACCTACAGCCGTGCGGTACCTACGTAAACACGCGGTAGGGCTGGCCGGCTTCTAGTATAAATTTTAATTTCATCAACCTACTTACAACTACCTACCGCAATCAAACCATCTAAGAACATCTTCTTACCCACAACAAAATCTTAGTTTAAAAGTAAATTATAATGTAAATCTTACTAGGTAGGTACTCTAGGTAGTAGGTAAGGTGTATTGGGGTAATTACGACAGCCGGGTATATTCCGATTTTGGTTTAATTTCAACCAAAATCGTAATATACCCGGCTGTCGTAATTACCCCAATACACTATACCTACCATTTATTACTCTCATGATCACTTCATATTGATAAGTACTCGTATTTCGTACCTACCGTGATTTCGTCTTAGATAACAATATGTGTAAGTAACTAAGTACTTACATAGAAAGTAGATAGCAGAGCCTAGGAAACTACCTAGGTCTACTAGTTTTTTTAATGCGAGCATCATAGGTAGGTCAGTCGTATCACTTTTTTTACCTATCCACTAATCCACTTATTCATTTATTAATTCAAATATTTTACTACATAGAAAAAGCGAAATATTTACCCATGAAAAAAAAAAAGAAATTATGTAGTAGTAGGTACCTACATATTTATAATAATAGTTTTACCTTGCGGAGTTTCTATTAATATTTTGTCACAAATCGCACTGGTCACTGCGGCGCATTCGCGACTGTTTGTGTACTGAGAGTGTACCGAACTCGAGGCGCGTAGGTATAACTCGCGTTCCGAGTGTTCGTATGAAGATAGAATACTGTTAGATATCTATACTGTATCTTCACCGCGGTGCTACGCACCGTCGTACGTACGATATAATACGATAAATAAATACGATACTAATGAACGATCTTATATGATTCCAAACTTTCAAGGTCAATACATATTCCTCCGCTCCAGCGTAATTTAAAATAATTTGATTTAAAACCCTTTGATTACCTCGACAAACCCTTTGAAAGGGTTATCTTCTTCAATTGGAAACCATACAAGAGCCGGTTACATCTTGTACTAGTTAACTTATTGATAGGGTTACCCTAACGTTAGTGTTATGAAAGGGCTACCACTACCAAGAGGTAACATTTTCCGTTACTGTAGGCGAACAATCTGTAACCCTTTCGAAAGAATTAACTTATATTCGGGGTTGTACGGTCCCTTAATGGACGCTGCAAGTGTGACAAATTCCTCAATGCAGAAGGTATTTAAGATATTTTGGTCCCTGCTGCCAGCTTTGCTATTATGAAACTGAAAAAAAACTTTTTTTCTTTTTCTTTAAACGTGCCTGACTTTAAACTAACATCTTATTATCGTATTTAACTATATAACTGATGATAACTGATGAACTGATGATGATAACTGATAAACACTCTCGAATATAGAAGTCGTTAGTTACACTAAGGTCGGGTTGCTTCAACTAACCATTACTGACCGGTAATAGTCAAAAATGGCGCTAACTATAGTCAAATCAAAAAAATGGGTTGTTTCACAAAATCATACGTCAAAAGTTACTATTATCATAACCGACCAGTCATCGTAATTTTGTGTTGTCAAACTTACACCTGCCGTATTCCTAAATTGATTTCCTAAAAACAGGGTAGGCAGAAAAAAAAACAGCTACTTCAAACTTCAAAATATTATGGAATCTCTTTTTGAATAACTTTAACTGACGGATTTTTATGTCATGAAACAACCAGTTACATTTAACATACGTTAAACATCATCAGTCATAGTAACTTTTTAACCGTCCGTATGTAACGTTAACCGACTGTTTGAAACAACCCGCCCTAAAAGGAATACATTTTTATGTTTTCGCTTAAACTGAAAATTTAATATTTCTCTATTCATTAACCAGTCGAAACTACTTTTGACTGGCTTCAGTCAAAACCCTTATTAAGATAAAACGCGTTTGCGTTACAAAAACAAAAATACGGAACGCCTTAGTTATAAGAATCACCACCTACTAAACCAAAGTTTTAAAAGGGGTACAGAGATCGGTTAGATCTCTAAAAGAGGTTAGATCTTTAAAACTACGCAACGGGTTTTGATGCGGGTTTTTTAATAGATAGAGTGATTGAAGAGGAAGGTTTTAGAATATAATTTGTAAAGCGGGCGAAGCCGCGGGCATCAGCTAGTTAAGGATAATTTTAAACCGTTCAAAAGTAGTTTTGACTGGTTAAGAGTTTTGACTGTGACATATATATTCTTTAATAAAAATAATAATAATGTTCATATTCAATAAAAATAATAATAATGTTCATATTCAATTGGCATTTGACAGTGTAGTATGGCTTAATGTGGTGGCCGTCTGTACCTCATTTTACTATATATACCATTATACCTTTTTCTATCAAAACTTCAATTATCAGAAGCTCTTATTTCAAATAAGTATGTACATATCATATATATTTAAACTTTCAGTAATTTAATATGTTTTAGATGGAGTTTCTGAAAATGTCTTTGACCTAGAAGACTCAGTTTTAAAACAAGGTATTATTATAAGTTATTATAAGTTTGGGTAACTAGTCACAAGTACTTTGTAATTAATTACATCTTTTTCTCATAGATAATTCTGAGATTGAATTTGCTACGAAACCAAGTAGATGCCACGTCAAAGCATGTGATTGGGTGTGTCGCATGCTTCATTACACCAGTGGCGCCTGTGCCGATGGTCGCTGCAAATGTGCCAACACGATTAAAACAGAAGGTATTATTATTAACATAGTTTTTGCCCGCGTCTTCGCTCGCGTTAATTTAGAATTAGACAATCAATTCAGGTTGTACTGTGCTTGTAATAATATAATTAAATCATGATTCGAAAGATACGTGGCGAAATCAATTATCGTTACAACGTTATTGTTTCTTTTCCTCGGGAACAGTACTTTTTTTCGGGATGAAAGGTACTCTATGTCCGTTTCTGTGCCTACAACTGACAAAGTATATATGCAAAATTTCAGGATGATTGGTTCAGTGGTTTAGGCGTGAAAAGGTAACAAACTTACTTTCGCATTTATAATATTAGTTAGGATGATCAGACAAAATGTTTTTAATCGTCTATTATCGTTTTAAACGTGCTGCCAGTTTGCATTCCACATTTATCATATTTTAACATAGAGTTAATTAAAGTATCTTCCACAGTTACTGAAGAATCGCTCTCAAACCCAGAGGACTCTGTTTCACCAAGAGGTTGCAACAACCAGGGGTGCATTGAAATGTGCCGTAAACTCAATTTGCGTGGCGGTACTTGTATGGGAGGGCGCTGCGTTTGCAAACGTCGTTATTTACACGAAGGTTAGTATCATGCGGGGCTCCGTATCGCTGTCAGTGTGGTGAAACTGTCGACTGCCTCGGACATCATGACCTATCTCTAAGCTATATGTTTGAGCCGTTTGGGGTGGAAACTGCTCATCTTGTTTTTCGGGACATCGCTAAACGGTTGGTCTACTCTTCATGTGATCTGAAGGCTGGTTTATTTGCGTTAATTTAGAATTAGACAATCAATTTAGGTTGTACTGTGCTTGTAGTAATATTATTCAGTCATGATTCGAAAGATACGTGGCGAAATCAATTATCATTACACCGTTATTGTTTCTTTTCCTCGGCAACAGTACTTTTTTTCGGGATGATAGGTACTCTATGTCCGTTTCTGTGCCTACAACTGACACTGAAATTGTGCAAGTATATATGCAAAATTTCAGGATGATTGGTTCAGTGGTTTAGGCGTGAAAAGGTAACTAACTTACTTTCGCATTTATAATATTAGTTAGATAGAATGATCATATAAAATTCTTTTAAGCGTCGACTTTCGTTTAAACCGTGCTGCTAGTTTGCATTCCACATTTTTCATATTTTATTTTACAGTATCTTCCTCAGTTTCTGAAGAATCGCTTTCAAACCCAGAAGACTCTGTTTCACCAAGAGGTTGCAACAACCAGGGGTGCATTGAAATGTGCCGTAAACTCAATTTGCGTGGCGGTACTTGTATCGGAGGGCGCTGCGTTTGCAAACGTCGTTATTTACAAGAAGGTTAGTATCATGTGGGGCTCCGTATCGCTGTCAGTGTGGTGAAGCTGTCGACTGCCTCGGACATCATGACCTATCTATTAGCTATATGTTTGAGCCGTTTGGGGTGGAAAGTCTAAGGCCATGATGTCCGAGTGCTCATCTTGTTTTTCAGGACATCGCTAAGCGGTTGGTCGACTCGTCATGTGATCCGAAGGCTGGTCTATTCGCGTTAATTTAGAATTAGACAATCAATTCAGGTTGTACTGTGTTTGTAATAATATAATTCAATCATGATTCGAAAGATACGTGGCGAAATCAATTATCGTTACAACGTTGTTGTTTCTTTTCCTCGGGAACAGTACTTTTTTTCGGGATGAAAGGTACTCATGTCCGTTTTACATACAACTGACAAAGTATATAAGCAAAAATTTCAGGATGTTTGGTTCAGTGGTTTTGGTGTGCAAAGGTAACAAACAAACTTACTTTCGCATTTATAATATTAGTTAGGATGTTTAGGCAAAATGTTTTACTGCTAGTTTGCATACCTACCACATTTATCATAATATTTTATCATGAAGTTAATTAAAGTATCTTTCTCAGATTCTGAAGAATCGCTCTCAAACCCAGAAGACTCTGTTTCACCAAGAGGTTGCAACAACCAGGGGTGCATTGAAATGTGCCGTAAACTCAATTTGCATGGCGGTACTTGTGTCGGAGGGCGCTGCGTTTGCAAACGTCGTTATTTACAAGAAGGTTAGTATCGTGCGGGGCTCCGTATCGCTGTCAGTGTGATGAAACTGTCGACTGCCTCGGACATCTTTACCTATCTAAAAGCTATAATTATGTTTGAGCCGTTTGGGGTGAAAACTCTACGGCCATGGTGAGTAGTCATCTTGTTTTTCGAGACATTGCTAAGCGGTTGGTCGGCTCGTCGTGTGATCCGAAGGCTAGTCTATTCGCGTTAATTAAGAATTAGACAATCAATGCAGGTTGTACTGTGCTTGTAATAATATAATTAAATCATGATTCAAAAGATACGTGGCGATATCAATTATCGTTACAACGTTATTGTTTCTTTTCTTCGGGAACAGTACTTTTTTTCGGGATGAAAGGTACTTTATGTCCGTTTCTGTACAACTGACAAAGTATATGCAAAATTTCAGGATGATTGGTTCAGTGATTTAGGCGTAAAAAGGTAACAAACTTACTTTCGCATTTTTAATATTAGTTAGGTAGGATGATGATCAGAAAAAAATCTATTAATCGTAGACTTTCGTTTAAACCGTGCTGCTAGTTTGCATTCCACATTTTTCATATTTTATTTTAAAGTATCTTCCACAGTTTCTGAAGAATCGCTCTCAATCCCAGAAGGCTCTGTTTCACCAAGAGGTTGCAACAACCAGGGGTGCATTGAAATGTGCCGTAAACTCAATTTGCGTGGCGGTACTTGTATCGGAGGGCGCTGCGTTTGCAAACGTCGTTATTTACAAGAAGGTTAGTATCGTGCGAGGCTCCGTATCGCTGTCAGTGTGATGAAGCTGTCGACTGCCTCGGACACCATTACCTATCTAAAAGCTATATGTTTGAGCCGTTTGGGGTGAAAACTCTAGGGCCATGGTGTCGGAGTGCTCATCTTGTTTCTCAGGACATCGCTAAACGGTTGGTCGACTCGTCATTGGATCCGAAGGCTGGTCTATTCACGTTAATTTAGAATAAGACAATCAGTGTAGGTTGTACTGTGCTTGTAATAATATAATTCAATCATGATTCGAAAGATACGTGGCGAAATCAATTATCGTTACAACGTTATTGTTTCTTTTCCTCGGGAACAGTACTTTTTTCGGGATGAAAGGTACCCCATGTCCGTTTCTGTACGACTGACAAAGTATATATGCAAAATTTCAGGATGATTGGTTCAGTGGTATAGGGAGTGAAAAGGTATCAAATAAACTTACTTTTGAATTTATAATATTGGTTAGGATGATCAGACAAAATGTTACTAATCGTCTATTATCGTTTTAAACGTGCTGCCAGTTTGCATACCACATTTATCATATTTTATCATGAAGTTAATTAAAGTATCTTCCACAGTTTCTGAAGAATCGCTCTCAAACCCAGAAGACACTGTTTCACCAAGAGGTTGCAACAACCAGGGGTGTATCGAAATGTGCCGTAAACTCAATTTGCGTGGCGGTACTTGTATCGGAGGGCGCTGCGTTTGCAAACGTCGTTATTTACAAGAAGGTTAGTATCATGCGGGGCTCCGTATCGCTGTCAGTGTGGTGAAGCTGTCGACTACCTCGGACATCATGACCTATCTATTAGCTATATGTTTGAGCCGTTTGGGGTGGAAACTCTAAGGCCATGATGTCCGAGTGCTCATCTTGTTTTTCAGGACATCGCTAAGCGGTTGGTCGACTCGTCATGTGATCCGAAGGCTGGTCTATTCGCGTTAATTTAGAATTAGACAATCAATTCAGGTTGTACTGTGCTTGTAGTAATATTATTTAGTCATGATTCGAAAGATACGTGGCGAAATCAATTATCATTACACCGTTATTGTTTCTTTTCCTCAGCAACAGTACTTTTTTTCGGGATGAAAGGTACTCTATGTCCGTTTCTGTGCCTACAACTGACAAAGTATTTATGGTATAGGAGTGAAAAGGTATCAAATAAACTTACTTTTGCATTTATAATATTGGTAAGGATGATCAGACAAAATGTTTTTAATCGTCCATTATCGTTTTAAACGTGCTGCCGGTTTGCATACCACATTTATCATATTTTATCATGAAGTTAATTAAAGTATCTTCCACAGTTTCTGAAGAATCGGTCTCAATCCCAGAAGACTCTGTTTCACCAAGAGGTTGCAACAACCAGGGGTGCATTAAAATGTGCCGTACACTCAATTTGCGTGGCGGTACTTGTAAGGGAGGGCGCTGCGTTTGCAAACGTCGTTATTTACAAGAAGGTTAGTATCATGCGGGGCTCCGTATCGCTGACAGTGTGGTGATGCTGTCGACTGCCTCGGACATCATGACCTATCTATAAGCTATATGTTTGAGCCGTTTGGGGTGGAAACTCTAGGGCCACGGTGTCCGAGCGCTCATCTTGTTTTTCGGGACATCGCTAAGTGGTTGATCGACTCTTCATGTGATCCGAAGGCTGGTCTATTCTTGGGCCAAAGAAACAGCATTGTTGTACCACGTGCCGATACTGCCAACCTGTTGAGCACGTGTCCAGTTGACAGTGATGTGGACGAGTTTTTCTCAGTTTTTCTTGGAATCGTACACATTACTTTTATTTTTAAGATTTGTTTTTTAAGACGCTACAAGGAGTCTTCACACAGATACGATCAATTTCATAAAATTATTATTCTTACGTCGTCTTGTCCGCTGGTAAACTATTTCTACTATAGCAGAGATACTTTTTTTTCTCTTGCAGATGGTATGATTGATCTTGCAGATTTTCACTCTTTACGCGTTTGTAGTTGTTTTTTCCTATTTGCAAAGCTCTCTCTATTTTTAACCGACTTCAAAAAGGAGGAGGTTATCAATTCGATTGTTTTTTTTTTTTATGTATGTTCGGGCATAACTCTGTCATAACGGATTTTCAAATTCTTTTTTTGTTCGAAAGGGGTTTATTCCGAAATGGTCCCATATAAATTTTACCAAAATTGATACAGCCCTTTTTGAGAAAATCAACAAATTCCCAAAAAAAAAAAATAGACGACATTTTAGTTTTTTAAATCTTTGGAGGACTTACAATCTCTTTTAAGTGTGTCGCCGTTTCTTGATGGATTGTGGCAATACAAAACAACAAACACAAAGCCACCGCCACCGACTTCCGAAAGTAAAGTAATGTGTGTTCTGTGCTAAAGTTATTTATCACTTTTTAGTTTTTGAAGGCGGTTTTCTTTTTTTTTTTACTTTTTCTTTCCACTTCTCCCTACCAAGGGCCATTTAGGACCAGTCTTTAATCATCATCATTATCTGCCGAAAGACGTCCACTGTTGAACATAGGCCTCCCGAATAGAACGCCACAACGAACCGCTTGCATCCACCGACCCGCGACCTTGACGATGTCATCGGTCCATCTGGTGGGAGGCCTACCAGCGTTGCAACTTGTCTTTTAACCATACCAACAAATCTTTCTCATCTATTTACTATAAAAAGTTATTTTAGTCTTTTGTTTTCTATGTTTAAGTAGTCTTTATACTTTTTTGGGTAGAAATTCCTTTATACGACCTACAATTTCATAATATTATAGTTCAAAATGCAATGACGATATCTTTCTTAGATGCGGTTTCTGAAGCAGGTTCCGACGTAGAAGGTTCTGCTTCACCAAGAAAGTGCACTCACCAGGAATGCAACACACTCTGCCGTAAACTCAAGTTTCGTGAAGGCGTCTGTATCGCGGGTCACTGCAGATGTAATAACTATTTTCCCAGCCCAAAAGGTTACATATATTATATCAGAGAATTTGTTTAATCTTGATCATGTTTTCAATGTTAATGCTAAGAAATCATTATCTGAATTAGAAGATTTACTTACAGTGGTCCTTTTTGCAGATACTATGATGGACTTGGAGGAATCTCTTTCAATACAAGACAACTTCCTTAGCAGCGAAGGTAAAGGAATACCATACTTGAAGACTATAGATATATAGTTCAAATTCAGTTGTAAATGTGGCGTTACTGTACAAGTATCCCTGTATTTGACAGAGTGTCTTATTTACTACCAAATTAGTGATATCTTCTTATTTCATTATTCTATTTCAATTCTATCTTAGACCAAAGAGTTATGAATTGTTTAATCTTCATTAAGTTTTTCCTCAATTTTTAAAAACTTTTGATCGTTTTGCTAGATGCTGTTGATGAATATTCGGAGTTAGCACCGAGACGCGCCTGCAGGTTAAGGAAATGCAACCGCACATGTACTCGTCGTGGCTACGAGGGCGCCAGATGTGTCAATGGTGTCTGCCAGTGCTACAACAAAACACAAAGTAGGTACTTTTTTAATATTTATGCAACGCTGTTCTCATGTTGTTAAAAAGAATCAAGTAGTAAAAAAAAGTATTCGCCGTTTTACCTATTTATTATTAACATTGCCTTGTATTTTTTCCAGCTCCATCTTTCTTGAACGATGAAACCAATGACGAGCTTGAGGACTCAAATCTCGTTGCTTGGTCAAATGAAGGTGACTTTTTTTCATCAGTACTTAATGTTACAGCATTCTTTCCTTTCGGTCTTACCCTTATATGCATGAACAGTTTACATAAAATTGTTGTTTAAACGTTCAATATTGTTGTTTACATAACAAAAATAATCATTGAGTTTTAAAAATAGCCCCCTCCTAACATTATGTATTTCGCTCTATACTCAATAATCATTAAGTTTTAAAAATAGCCCCCTCCTACCATTATGTATTTCGCTATATACGTTTTTGTTTTGTTTTTGCAGAAGAGCTGATTGTACCTTCGCCCCGCGCCTGTAACACTGTGAATTGCAACCAAATGTGTCACCGCCTTAATTACGCCGGAGGAATGTGTCGCGGTGGTGTCTGTCGATGCTACTAAATTAATCAATTATGTTTTTTGATAAAAATCTATATTGTATCTTATAAAATAATAATATAAAACATGTATTACATCTATAGCTAGACGTATTAGATAGATTATAAATAACAACAAAGTTACAACAACGAAATAAGTCACAACACCATCAACAACCATTTCAACCATATATTTACTGGTAGCAGTACAATATTTAAGTGCTTTTGTCGTTTAGGTCAATAAATCTACTGTCCATGCTACAAGACCACAGCATATGTCAGCATATGGCATTTAAAATGTACTCGTAGCTTGTCAGATATTTTTGTGTGTTATTTTTGTATGTATAATATTATTTCTTAATGATGATGGGATGAGACGGGCCTAAATGGCACTTGTGACGAAAGCGCAAAATTCATGTTTATCTTGTAATCAAATATTGCAGTTTAATCAAGACTAAATCATATTATGTATATCATTCTAATAAAAATATTTAAAAAAAAACCTCAATGCATTTTACTCCATTTATTTATTTAAAACTACACCAAAAAAATGTAGCCTATCGGTAACGGAAACAGGGTCCAAGCTGCCAGCTCGGGCGGTTAATAAGCCTCTAGAGATAAGAACAAAGCGGTAGTATTCGAAAGCACTACCTTCTGAATCCAGCCCTTGAGCCATACGCCAAATGAGACTCCCCTTAGTTAATGGTCGACGATCTAGGCCATTCTAGGCTATTAGCCATTGGCTGTAGTGGATACACATACAACACATCCTACTTGTCCTCGCGGCCTAAGACTATAGTGTTCTTACTTGATTTGCTTAGCAAGATCTCGATCAAGATCAATATCGATATGTTTGCCAAGTTTCAGGTAATTCCAGTCATCTGTTAAGGCGACGATATACGCCGGCGACCTTGAGCGACCATAGAATCCATGAAACTCTCCAAGTTTAGCCGAAAAAAATAAAATAAAAGATAGTATTTTTTAACTTATAAAAAGACGTATACTAAAAGATAGATAGCAAATTGTCTGTAAGATGGTGAAAGTTTTGTTTAAATAAACCTGGTAGATTTTGTGTGATTATCAATGTTTTGTCCGCGTTAGACACAACTTCACGAGTTAATTAAACTATTTAATATGAATTTAATCGAAAATATTCACATACTAAATGATTAAGAGAATGTTCTAGTTTAACATATATTTTTTTTTCAATCATTTACACTACATATTTTGACGTGATTGTCAGTTTAAAATCTGTAAAAGTCGCTTGTTAGCGCCTTAAAGCTTGAAGAAGTAACAAACATCCATCCCACCAACCTTACAAACTCTTGCGTTTATAATAGTAGTAAGAAGTACGATAGGCGTTATGTTTTGCTATGTGGAGTTCCAAATCGTTAATAATTTCTAACGCTTAGGGTTGACTTTTAAATAGTCACATAACTTGGCTTAGGGAATTCCTACATACTTACTAAACCTTTTACTTAATAACAAATTCATATATCTAATATTTTCTATCAAAAAAGCCGCCAAACCGCCATACTTATACCTCAGTTAAGAGTTATCTAAAGATTGAAAAATTGGCTCTTACTTAAAATTAAATCTATCATTTACTCGGTTGGCAGTGCTAGGAGTGAGCCACTTGAAGTGGCTTTAAATGGCTAATTAAATACAAGTACATTATTTATTTGGCTACCATTTTTCTTTAAAATATCTTAACTTCGACTATTTTAAAGTACGTAGAGTACTTTAAAATAGTCGAAGTTAAGATATTTGTTAAACTAACCTTAGGCAAATAAATACCAGGTTTGTTCAGAACATAACAAACATCACTATAATTTGCCTAGTCTTTTCCCAAATATGCTTCCAGTTCAAATAGATGCAGCTGATTTATATGAAGCGACTCCACAACCCAGTTACTGGTTAACACGATACCCCTTGGCGAGACTGGCTGTCAGACTTACAACACATAAAACAACAACGGTTTTGTGGGGCATAGTTTTAAGTTAAGACTTTTTGTAAACTGTTTATAATAAATAAATAAATAATAATAATAAACAAAACATACAAACACACAAAACATAAAGCAAACGACAACATAACAAAACTGTTGGCGGGAAATACTTCTAGGTATTCGAATAATAAAACCACTAAATATCTACACAAAAAAACGATAAAACACGTAATCGTTATTCTCAAAACGAGTTTTTCCACGCCTACAATAATAATATGCGCTTTATTATTTCCTTCTGACATTTGCCACAAGACGGCGCTTTTTAGCGTTCTGAAGTTGGCATCACACGGTAGTTCGACTCGTTCATCTCATTAGTTCAATGAAGCTGTGTGCAGTAGATATCAATAACATAAACAGTCATTAACTGTACAATGTGCAATAAATGTACAGTGAAAAACTTGTGTTTGGTTGAGTAGGAGATAAGTACAAAATCATATAAAAATGAGAGTGCAATTATTTAGTTTAATTATCATTTTTGTGATATTAGGTTTAAGTTTACAAGGTTAGTATAAACATGTTTATAAGTTTACAATTGTGTTTGTGACATATTTTTATCTGATTCACGGTTTATTGTTCTGGCAATGTATTGTCTCTTTTGTTTCATGTTGTTTAGGAGCTTTTATCGTAAGTACTTCAGTTCATCTTTATCATTAAGTTATTGTTTACTCCACAAGTTGTAAGGTTACTTTCGTACGTCAGTTGTTTTTTGTATGATGACGTTTTCTTTTGTTTTTATTTGACTATTTTGTGTACACACTGCTAGGCAAGACCCGGCTCCTTCCAAAGTCTCTATCATCTGGTGCGATCTCTAGCCACGTTTACCGCGGTCGTCCACGAGAACTGTATAAAAAAAAACTATAAAAACTGGTTGTACAGGAAAATCCAAATCACCTCTTCAAATTCGAAGAGATCTATTAAACCGGTAAATAATATATATAACTGACCAAATTTTAATAAACGTTTTTAAAATTCTGTCATTCGTTAATTACAATTATATTCCTTTTGAAGTAAGAATTTCTAAAATGAAGCTGTAATAAATGATATTCACAATAAAAACTATGGCTTAACAGCTGGTGTCGGATTCAGAAGGCGGTCGTCTTGGACACAGCATTCCTTGTATGGAGGTTCCACACTCTGGATCTTTAATCGCCGTCATCTTGAGTTTTACCACATCACCACCTCCCCCACCATTTTTTTTTATCTTTACTAACCGAACTACTTTTATAATTTATTTTTTAAATTATCATCTGCATCATCATGGCATTTTTTTTAAACAATTTGGTTGTAAATAATATCTTAAAAGAGAATACGGAGATTAAGCAAAAACACTATTTAACGAAATGCTATAACAATCGATCGAAAGGTGTCGGTAACCTATTTTAAAATTAGAAAAGTAGGATACAGTACTTACGTACTATAACATGTTTTATTTATTGCATAGTTGCATCATTTACCGTTCTGTATTATAATACGCTGATTCTGCACACAAGAGAACAGGAAAAAATTTATGTCAAATCGAGTTTTAGAAAGAGACACACAACTAATGACTGACAGAGGTGACGACTCCCTTGTCTATGAAAGAACAGGGAAGTTAGTGATAGCATGAAAAGGAATATGATTGGACTACACCAACACATTCAAATCAAAAGTTGTTTTTTTTTTGCTTCAAATATGGTCTGGCAATACTAACGTTAAATAAAATAAAAAAAAAAAACAACATACAATATACAACACACACACACACATTTCACACATCAATTTGTCTTTTGTATACAAAAGCAGTCTAGTCTACTCGTCCTAGTCGAATTCGACGCAATTTCATAGATCAAAGAAGGGCACTAAGCTCGTGGCAGTTGAACTTAATTTCGAAACAATACGACAACAATAATTCAAAATCTCGTTCAATATTTCAAGACATAACTTCTATAAAAAAAAACACTTTAATATAATTATATATTTTCATATATATTTATATCCATAGATATCCGAGTGATATCTCTATATGCTTAGCGATTTGTAGACTAACATCTGATAGGTAAAAACTGCAAGTGCATTTGTATACTTGATAATAGGTTATTTATGAGGTCAAATTGATAAAACTTTACGTACAACATAACGCACCTTAGACAAGGGCATAACTGCGCTCTTAGTGATTTTACAGGAGAACCATTTTAAGATTTTTTTTAATATTTAATATTGTATTGTTCTGCTTGCGGGGGTACGGCGCCATAGACCGTCTCTCCCGGACCCTTGCTCGTGCCACACCGCGCCGTTGAGCCTGTAACTTTAAATTCGTACCTAAATAATGGAAATCCGATCCAGCCTGTCCCTTTGCTGCCCTCCCCCAGCGACGCCCTAAGCCGAAGCTCGTACCACAGGCACGTACGCACAGGAGGTGCCCTTAGCGTGAAGTCGCTTAGTTAATAAGTGTTTGCCCTGGCTGGAGGCCTTAAGTTCACTTTAAGGCACCACAGGAAAGTCCGGTTAAGTCAAAGTCAAAGCATTTATTTCAATTAAACCATTTACAGGCACTTTTGAATAGTCAAGGAGTCGGTCAGTTAGTCAGAGAGTTGAGCTAGTTGCTCGTTCCAAAACGTAGGTAGATCTCTATGGAGAAGAACGAGCAAGAAAGTCCACGGACACTCTTTTATATCAAGTTTTTTACAAAGTACTGGTTACATGATTCTTGTTGCTTCTATATGTGAAAACTATGAAAGTAATCTAGCAATACAAAACATAAAAAAGAAGCAAGAGAAAGTCCATGGCAGATAACAAATAAGCAGCCGACAACCTCCTAGGTCGATCTGCGAGATGCCATTCCAAAAAAAAAAGCAATAGACCGTTGAGATTTTGTCGTGCCAAAATGCACTAATATGAAAAAGACACTCTTCAGATCAAAAAAGTGTTTCTAAAGAACTCTGGCATTAGTACTTTTTATGACGTTTGACAAATATGCCCGATTTGTCTTACCGATGATGCGATAAAACAACTATGGAATAATACACGATGATGCTAATATATGCTTAGAAGGATGGTTATTTTTTACTTACTAAACTAAGTAGAGAATAGCCTATCGTTGTCCAATGCTGGGCATTATACATAGACATTTGCAGCACCATAAACCTTTCAGATACGTTGCCATTCCAGAAACCAAGTTGAAATGTCTCATGTGCTTGTAATTACACCGGAAACTTTTAAATAATACCTAAAATATATTACGGGGTCAACCACAAAAAACAATCAGTTGATCCATTCAAATTGTTCATATTTAGCTCATACTTATGAGTATTTCCTTACCCTGAATGCCAGTGAATTATAGGCGGTTTATATTTAAAATCTAGCCGTCATACTTAAACGTATACATTTGAATAACTTTGTACCCGATAACTTAGAAATGACCTAGGATTGAAATTAGCTAGTACGCATCGTATAACTACATTTATGTCTCAATCTATTCCCAAAATTCAAGGCACGTTAAAATGCGAAGGTCTTAACTTCAGGATTTTTTACTATTATGTTCTAATTAAGTAATTTCCTATGAAATTCACGACAATAGTTTTAAAACTTCTCGCCACCAGGAACCACAATGGTACTGCAAAAAACGACAGTATAATTAGCTGCACGTTTTAATGTCTTCAAATATTCGTATATTTAACTTTTACGGCTAAAGATTTTCACCCATTACACCGTACCGTATCATAAATATGCTATGATCGGTCGGATCAGAAACCGATAAGGAAAATATGACGTTTAAATGAGCGGTATCGAACCGTCCTAGAAACTGTGTTGTTTCATAACAGTCAATGTAAGGCACGTGGCCCACTGGAAGCCGAGTGAGTAGTGTGAGTAAGCTTCCGCTTTATTATTTTTTTCGGGATGGGATCTCGTAGGTCATCCTAGGTTGTCAGCTTTTTAACCGGACTTTCCTGTGGTGCCTTAAAGAGAATTTAAGGCCTCTAGCCAGGGCAAAAGACTTATAAACTAAGCGACTACATTCTAAGCCAAGGTACGGACCCCACACCTCCTGTGCTTGGCTTGGGGCGTCCTGGGGCAGTAAAGGGACAAGCAGGATTTTGATTATTTAAGGGTTAATTTGAAACTACTGGCTCAGTGGCGCGAGCTGACATGAAAAAGTGTCGGGGTTCGCCCGCACTCACACACTCATATTAACCCTAGCGACAAAACTATCGGAACTACACATTCGCTTCTCGTCAACTCGTTTCTAATTTCCAGCTCTACTCGCTTCTGGCTTATCGTTAGCGGTTGGACTAGAGCCTAATGTCTTCGAAATATGTTTTGTTTGTGCCGTTCATGGTTTGGTACGGTGTAATGGGAGAACACTTTTATTAGAAACGCGAACCGAGAAAATTAAAAGAAAATTACGACTGCAACGAGCGTTATCAGTTTTCTCGTAAGCCACGAACCGTGGCTACTCCTTCACGCGAGATAACAATAAAATTGTCCTTATTTTCAGATTTATGTTTCGAATTTAGTAGAATTTAGCGGTGTTTTTATAATTGCTTAATATTATCAATTTACTAGCTGACCCGGCAAGCGTTGCTTTGTCATATAAATTTAAAGAAAAAGAAAAAAAAAACTACGACCTATTCTCAGACCTACCAAAAAAAACATAACAATCGGTTTAGCCGTTTCGGTCGAGTTCGAAAACAAATATAATATATTAGATTTAAAAATCGAACAAAAAACCGATTGGCAAAGTAAGCTAAACTCGCGCTGAACAATCTCGTTCTCTCTCTGTTCTGAGCGATAGGTGAGAGTATTTCTACCGATTTGACCGCGTTAACATTGACTAAAATTAGTACAGAATGGAAATAGAACCGTCTAATGGCAGTAATGGGGAAAACCATTATTCCATACAAATTATACCTAACGCTAGCTAACGCTAACTCGATCGAATCGATAGAAAAACTCGCATTTGGCACTCAGCAGCGCTATTCTGTAAAACTCTTCCTCGGCAAATTTATTTAATGTGAGCTTGAGGTGAGATGACGATCCCTAGCACTGATGGGATGAACTTATGATCACTTTACATTCATTCCCTTTTTTTTTGATGCGCGGTGAAAATCCTCATGGATTTCCTCCAACGTGGGGTTAATGGAGCATGCACTCTTACCGTCTAAATCCACCGCGGTGTTCCACCTGTGTTTATGCATAAGCATTCACTGATTCACATTAATTCCCCTAGGGGGATTTTTGCAGATCAGACCGGCTGGCCCTAGTCATGAATTATTAGGATTTCAGAGACTATGAAGGTATAGTATGGTATTCAGAATCGTTGGTCTCGTGGTCACAAGCGTGACTACTGAGCGTGAGGTCCTGGGTTCGATCTCCAGTTCAGACAAAGTGATAATGGAGGTGATGATGATGGTGGGGGTGATGGTGGTGGATGGTATCTCAGTACTAGCAGAACGAAGTTTGGAAGTTGGTGGCGTGACACTCCCGTGCCATAGAAAGCACGAAAAGCCGTTGGTCCTGCGCTTGATCTCTCCCCTATCGTGTCGGATAATCGGATTGCCGTCTTGTCGGACTATTGAGAATGAGATTACGTGCACTTATGTTTAGTAAACTTGTACATTATAATGTTTTCTGCATACTTGGCTCGTCTCCATTGACACTGGCCGCCGTGACCGAAAATCGGTCAGGATTAATAATATCGTTATTAGAAATCGCTTAATAAAATCGAACAAACGGATTTGGACGAAAATTAATAGCAATACCTGCTATAGACCTTATTAGACCGGTTATAAATAGACTGGTGTTTTTTATAGCTGGTTGATAGCCCGTAGGTGTATATATTTCGTAGTCAAAATTGACCAGTCATTGGTCAAGCTTGACCGACTTCTTAATAACTACATTCGATTCGTATTTAATCTCCGTAAGTATGATCATGTTTCCGCACATCGTTCGCTCTTAAAGTGGTTACCCATCAGACAGCGCAGAGCGTTAAGGGCTTTGGCAACTCTGTTTTCTCTTCTAGACAAACCCAGTTCTCCTTCTTACCTGACTTCTCACTTTCAATATTTATGCTCTGCGCACAACAAGAATCTTCGTTCTTCCAATAATCGTCTTCTACGATGTCCTTCTCACCGCTCTGGTTTTCTTAGATCTTCTTTTCCTGTCCAGGCGGTTTTCCTTTGGAATGCGCTTCCTCAGAATATCAGGACGGCCACCAGTCGGTTCACGTTCAAAGTAAAAGCTCGCGAATTCTTTCTTAAAAATTTGGCAGACTCGTCCCACTCTTAATATGTTGTATTTCTCTATCTATGTATTTTAGCTCTCTACTCTATATATTTTATTTGTATGTATGTATGTAAGTATTTATTATTTTATTATTATAATAAGTTTCGTTACGCCTACCATGTTTTGTCTCAGCATCACCCTAAGGTAGACTGGTAGAAAATGCCTAAGGCATTAAGTCCGCCTTTGTACAGTGTTTTTTTTTATGTACATAAAGTTTAATAACTAAATAGAATAAATAAATAAAATTCATAACCAGTCAAAACTGTTTTTGAATACAAAAGTCAGTCAATACTATTACTAATAAACCGATTTAAATGTAGCCTTACTTCCTAAAAACCCATTAGAATGGTAGTTATTTTTTTTGTAACCCTTTTAAAACTTTTGTTTAGTAGGTGGTGATTCTTATAACTAGGGGGCGTTCCGACTGTGTGTTTATAGTCTTACCGGTTCATGTTAGCATGAGTTACTATTTTTATCAGACGGATCCAAGGTAAAGTCGGAACCATCGAGTTACTCGATGATCAGAATATTGTATGGCACTAGTTAAAATGTGCACGCGCATCTTTAGGTTATCAACCTCTAGTATATATCTATGAGTAACTAGCTAACGGGCGGCTGGGAATACCAGTTATTTTATTACTCATGTCTCGATTACCTACGGACTTTGTAGGCAAAAAAGTTTATTATTGCGTCTTTGTTCCTAGTAGACTTAAACGCCTTATTCACCATCCATCTTGCTGTACGTCCCGCCAAGGTCATACACGATGAACGATGCAAAAGTACCGTGAAAAAACAATTAATAATAATTATTGACGTACAGCAAGCTTATTCACGGTCGTTTTGCATCGTGCATGACCTTGGCGGGACGTACAGCAAGATGGATAGTGAATAAGGCGCATTAACTAGTAGTATGACGGGCCTGGTGTCCGCAACTCCACGTCTTTGTGCGTATTTTGCGTACAGGTCTTTGTTCCTAACAGGCAATTCAAATGTTCCATTATCTTTAATCTCTTCCCTATCTCGCCAGTCTTCTAAACCTCGCAACGGATTTTGATACAGTTTTCACTATCACTTACAGAATTTCTTTCAGAAGGATTATATGTATGATCGTTGACGATCTCTGTCATGTTACAAGTATGAACATTTATATACTTAGTAACCACGAAGAATTTTCCACTAAAGTATTGATTGAAATATGTATATATGTGTATGTGTTATTTATGTAATCTTTTGGATCCCATATTATTAAAATATAGTATACATTTTTTTTATAAAGTACGTTGCCCGTGGTTGCCCTACACTATGATTTTCTCCTGTATCGTGGGTACGTTTACAAATATATAAACTCACATACAAAACAACGAGTCGAGATATTAGCGCTAGTATGACACATAATAATATGTATTAGTATCACTACGTTTTACCATCCTAATTATCAGTCCTTGAGTTGTCTATGCGTAATTAATTTTTTTTTTTTTTTTTTTTACTATTAAGTAGGCTTGCGTTTGACCGCAATTCACCTGATCGTAAGTGATAATGCGGCCTAAGTTGGAACACGCTTGCCTAAGATGAACCGGTTCACTCGTGCCTTAAAGATACCCAGATTATACTTATCAGGGAACAGAGAGGCGGGCAGGGAATTCCACAGTCTGGCAGTTCGCACAATAAATGTGGAGTCAAAGCGCTTGGTTCGAGACCGTGGAACTTCAACCATATAGCGGTGACGCTTCGCCGTATCTCTGCTCGTCCGATGATGGAATGGGGATGGGGGAATTAAATTGTGCAATTCCAAAGCACACTCTCCGAAATGTACCCGATAAAAGACCGAAAGGCTAGCAACGGTGCGGCGATGTTCAAGGCTCTGGAGCTTAGCCCTAACCAGGGAGTCGTTGTTTATGAGCCTCTTGGCACGTCTATCGATGACTTCCAATGCCTCCAGTTGGTATTTTGCCGATCCATCCCAAAGGTGCGAAAGTACTTCACGTTCATAATTACTCACTGATGTTTTTAGAAATGCTATCGCATTCTTATCGGCTGTTTTATCACTACGCGGTGAATTCTTGAAAACAGTATGATGCTAAATCTGAGGGACCACGAGTACGCAGAGAAAATGTAACGACAGTCGATCGATTTTTTAATTGATAATACAGATTTCGGATATAATGCGTGTATGTTCTAACTATATTACGTGTGTAATACGTGTCTTTTTTAATATCTTTATTAATCTAGAAACTTTTGGATGTATGGGACAGGGAGAGGAAGGCCAAAGAAAAGATAGTTGGATTGTGAGAAGAATGATATCAATGAAAGTCAGTGAAAGCATGAAGGATGATAGGCCGGAATGGAAGAAGAAAACATGTTGCGCTTACCTCAAATAACATGGGATAAGCGCAGGAAGATGATAATTAATTTAGGAACTTTTATCCTTTGGGCTCATGAAACAAAAGCCAGATAAACCGCCCAGAACACTGAGAGTGAAGCCAAAAAAGTAAACAAATTCAAAAGCGAATACCTACAATCTCGTGATTGTATTCGCTTTTGAATTTGGATTTGTTTTTTTCGTGCTTTATGACTCGTGTCAGTGTAACATCTTACAAACTATTCAAACATCACTAGAAAATAAACTACTTACAACTTATTTTAGCTGCGACCAAGGAGCTGCTAAAATCCTATAAAAGAAACCTACATTTAATTTACTTAGCTGGATTTGCCTAAATATTGCCTCTTTCTTATCATTTTTCTGGACACACTCAATCAACTTCTTCGGAATTAGAAAAATGAGTCTTTCGCATTGTCTAATGCGATATGCAAATTGGATATCTATCCAAATAGGTGCAAATAAAATAATATAAATATATTCTATTATTTAACAGGTTTCATTCATATCAATGTTTGATACTTATTGTACTTGTCGTATATACAGGCTGTCCAGTAAACAGCACGACATACTGCAGGGGGTGATAGCTTGGGTCAATACCTGCCAAAACAACACAATATATGTTCAGCAAAATCTTACGGATTTTTGTTCACCACTGTAGGAAATTGTTCTGTGTAAATTTTAACAAAAAATTGTATTTCTTGAAAACATTTTTGTTTTTAATAGAAAAAAAGACTTATCAATGAGTAAAGTAACTATTCACAAATAAGATGCACAAAAAAAAATACTAGAAAAGGAATTTTTCATTACGAGATGCTTAAAAATCTGTTTCAAGGTCGAGATTTTTCGATATTTCGGTAAATTTTGGAAAACTGTAAATCCGTAAGATTTTGCTGAACATATATTGCGTTGTTTTGGCAGGTATTGACCCAAGCTATCACCCCCTGCAGTATGTCGTGCTATTTACTGGACACCCTGTAGAAAAAACGCTTTATAATAGGGTCAACTCTTTGAGGTCAATACACAGAAATGCGACCTTTTGCGAGGCGACGCGACTTCACATTGAAGAAAGTCATCGATGATGACGCAAGAATTCGTATTTTTTAAATTTTCGAATTTTGAATTCAAAAATCGACTCGATTTTTTATCTCCTCGGGTTCTATGTTTACCTGTTTGAAAATAACCTTTGCAAGTTCAAGTAGACTGAGGGGAATTCTACTCATACATATTTCTCATACAACAACGACAATGCATTGAGCAAACGTTAATCCCACTTTGTTTATCTAGCCTTTTCACCAACGTACTTTAGTACATAAACCTAATAAAGACATTATCATTCACTGCTCTATTTACGTTTTCTAGATGTACAACTGATAAGACAAGCCTGTTTAAAAATAAACGCAGAAATGTAAGATGACTATTCATAGGCTACGTTTTTTTTTATATAGCCGGTTCGTTCTTGTCCCATTGCTTGGCTAATGTAATAATTATAATAATAATATGTGGGGACATTTCACACATGGCCCATCTGACCCCAAACTAAGGAGACCATGTACTATGAGTGTCAGACAGCTGATATACATACACACATACATTTCAAATACATACATATTATAGATAAACAAGACCCAGATACCCCCCCTTCCCTTTCTTCTTCCAAACTTCTCTCTGTGCCCACGTTTGCCCCGCAAATATGGTCAGATCGTCACATCACCTTCGCCGCGATCGGTCTTTGCTGCGATGTCCTCCCTCAGGTGTCCAGTGAGTGACCATCTTTGCTCATCTCTCCGGATGCATCCGCGCAACGTGGCCAGCCCACTCCCACTTCAGCCTGGCTGTGTTTTCTCTAACATCTGCCACTTGAGTTATGGAGCGCAAGGCACCACCCGGCGCTCCATACCTCAGTGGCAGATTTCTTACGCGATCCATTCGCTTGACACCTACTATGTTAGGCTCCATTGCTCGTTGGCAAATCTTGAGTTTGGACTTCTGTTGCTCCGTAAGTAACATAATTAGAAATTAAAAAAAAAAACTTCAAAGAAAATGAAAATAAATATACTCGATCGTCATTATTACAAGGTCAAGCTAGTGCCAATGGTCATATGGAAGCTATTTTTAGTATACTTAGGAAATTCTCACTGGCAGCCTGGAGTTTGGAAGTTGGTCGTTGGACACCCCCGTGTCTCGGAAAACACGTGTCTGTCCGTATTTTGTAAGACTATGAGAGTAAGGGAAGAGTTTGTGCACACACTTGTGCACTATAATTTCTCTTGCGTACTTGCGCCGTGACCGTTGTTCACCCCTCCGGAAAGGAGGGGTGCAATCTTCTAATGTCATACATCATGGTTCAAAATATCAAAATCAAAAAGTATTTTATTATTTCTACAAGTTCTAACATACAAACTAGTATTAGAGCCTCCCTTTAAGCAAATAAAGTCTGTGAGGAGACTCCACTCTTCCATATCAAATAGTATGAATAACTTGTCTTAATAATTTAAGATTTAGGATTCAAGTTTAAGATTATATAATACAAAATCAAAATCAAAACTAAACTCGACTAAAAAAGAGATAAAACAAAAACCTTGTGTACACATGGGGGTGGAACTGTGTGATTGTGTGTGTGATTGTTTGTGAGTATGTGTGTTTGTTTATGAGTGTGTATTTGTATATTTGTATTTGTGAGTGTGTGTGTGTGCATGTGTTTGTGTGTGAGAGTAAGAGTGATCGTGGGTACGTGCAAGAGTGTAGGTATGCATGGGATTGCGAATGATGTCTGCTTATATTTTATACCAGCGTTATTATATAAGTTCAATATGAACTTAAGTCTAAATGGCAAACAAAAACAAACCAAATCAAACAAGTAAACTAAATGAAAATCGAATCAAAATCCACTGCGTTTTTTAGAAGAACGAAAGATCACATACAGAAACGAAAAGGGATTTGTATTATACTACTTACAGTTTATTTTTATTTTCATTATAAAAATTAATATCAATAAGATAATAGTAATGAGTAAGAGTCACTTAACAGTAGTCAGACTATAGGATGAAACCAAAAATATCTAGTGTTTACATATATACAAACCAGATTTTATCCCCAGGATACAGGAGGGGGCAACATTTTATCTATACTAATATTATGAAGCTGAAGAGTTTGTTTGTTTGGTTGAACGCGCTAATCTCAGGATCTACTGGTTCGAATTGAAAAAATATTTTTGTGTTGGATAGTCCATTTATAGAGGAAGGCTATAGGCCCATGCAAAGCCGGGTCGGGTTGCTAGTAAAAAAATAAAATAAAATATACATAGTATTTAACCGACTTTAGAAAAGTAGGAGTTATTTACGCTATTTCTTTGTTCTCAGACTCGCTAACGAATGTTAATCATGTTGATAATATCTAGACAATTATTTACGTTTATTGCATCCTTAATTATACGGTTGTTACCTTTAAATGTGCTTGCATTGTAGCTTATACAATTCATCTCTAGAATGTTATTAACATTTTAGAGTCCATAGAATAAATAAGCATAGCCCGATCAATTGCCAAACTTAAGTGGCAGTGGGCAGGGCACATTGCTCGCAGAACGGATGGCCGAAAAGTTCTGGAGTTGTGACCCCGAACCGGAAGACGTTGCGTCGGAAGGCCTCCCACTAGGTGGACCGATGACCTGGTAAAGGTTGCCGGGATCCTCTGGATGCGAGTCGCACGGGACCAGTCAATGTGGCGACACTTGGGGGAGGCCTATGTCCAGCAGTGGACGTCTTTCGGCTGAAATGATGATGATGAAGCATACGTAATGCTTATTAAAAAAACTTTGATCAGTTATGTTAAGCAATGTGTAGCAGAGACAGACTACTAGTGGGCTATTGTCTAATTATTCTAATCTAAGTCCTTAATTGAAATTTGTTTTCGTAAAAAAAAGTTTTAACTCTGACTTCTAATATCCTAGTAATAAGAAGGTCATCAACATCATCTACCTTACATAGTCGACTTATAGTCTAACTGGATGCAGCTGAATTCCAATGTTTTAATAATAAAACCATTTATTTTCGGGTAGCAAAAACTCATAGAAAAATACCCCAACTTAAGTATACATATAATAATATAACAATCGTGTTAGTAAATAAAACTTAAAACTATGTTAGTATCACTTAGTTGCACTAAGTCTTTGTGCGTTCCGGTGGCACTAGTCCGCGAAAGCAGCGGAATACCACATCTTGTGGCCAAAAGCTTTCTTCCAACACCTGATGCAGGTAGCATGTTGGTATGCGCACCACAAACGCCTTAAAGTTGACGTTGCGTTTTACATGAAGCGACTGCCTATCTGACCTCCACAACCCAGTTGCTGGGATACCCCTTGGGCAGACCAATTGTCAGATTTTCAAGCTTCGACTCCCTATAATGACTGTCAAAGATCGTCACCCATCCGTGTACCGAGCACGGTAAGTGTAGCTTACCAGCATACCATCATGATCTATCCATTACTTAGCCAGCTCCTCTCACAGGAATTAGAAGGTATATCCCGAAAAAAATCGTAAAAACTGGACACATTAAATCGTGTCTTATGTCTAATGATTGGGGACCTTTGGGGAGAGATAATTCGAGTTTACGTCTCTCGTTCGCTATATATTTTAGTGAATAAACAGCATTCAAGTCTAAGTAAATAATCAATAGTCAATAGTCAAATAGTCAATGTAATAATCACGGACTAGGAAACAAAGAAGGACTCCACGCCACGCATATCAAAAGTGAAGCACCTAAAGTACGCCGGACCGAGACGCACACATAGATCGGTACGGTCGGTAGTCGGTACGGAATCCTTTTTTTCTAGTCCTAGACTATGATGTAAATGTGTGCGTGAGGCATGTTTGTACAAACGCTTACTTTGGGTGCTTCACTTTGGATATGCGTGACGCGGAGTCTTTCTTTTTTTCCTAGTCCGTGGTAGTAGTAGTTGTAGTAGTAGTATGACGGGCCGGTGTCCACAACTCCACGTCCAAGCGCGTATTTTGCGTACAGGTGGGAAGTAAATCATTCGATTCACCTGAGCTCCCCAAGAAAGGCCAGCAGCGCCTTGACGTCGCTGGCAATCTCCCGCAGGTTACCTGGATTACCGATGTACTTTGCCCTGTATGGAGCGACCTTAGGGCAGTTCAGAAGCATATGGGCTGCTGTCTTGTCCGCCCCCATGCAGGCTCTGCACAAAGGGCTGTCTGTGACTCCTATGACAAAAAGATGTTTATTGAAAGACCCATGGCCAGTTATGACCGCCATAACTGGCCAGTGCTAGCTAGTCCGTGGTAATAATGATAATATAAATGTTGACATGACTCATGCATGACTCTTGGAGACATGTTGCCATTGATTACTATGTAGTAGTAGAGCTCGTATATACATTTTGGTTATCGTGGACGTAGAAGAAGTTGCAGATTAAAACGTAGCATGTCTTTCTACAGATCCCAAGCCATATTATGAGGTAACTCTATCGATATTCCAAGCTACCTTTCTGTCAATTTTACTACGGTCGGTTTTGCCGTGATTAAATACCTAACAAATAGTCGGCCACTTCGCATTGAGTGTAAATGAAAATCAATCAAGGAACTGTAAACTCACATAAACTGTACTTAGATAATATGTAAATTCAACTGCGAGACTCAAAACACAAGTCATACCTTACCTTAGGCGCCAGTGTTCATTTAAATTTGTATATTTATAATTAGTGAAATTATTTCTTTATATATTTATGTAATTTTAGGTATACAGGGTGGGGACGACGATACGACAAAAAATTAAACTACTGGTAATACTAGTTTATAAGAATATTTTGAAATTATCAAATAAATCCTAAAAACGAAATCGACTCTTCACGTGACCAGAGGGCTGGCCTTTTCTTGGGCCAAAGAATTAGCATTGCCATTCAACGTGGTAATGCTGCTAGCCTTTTGGGCACTTGTCCCATTGTGAGCGATGCGGACGTGTTTTTGATGCCCTGTGAGCCCTCCATTGTACATAATATATACCTATATTTTTTAATTTATTTTTAAGCTTTGTATATATTCAATTCTTTTAAAAACGAAATTAAAAAAACATTAGTTATACTAAAGAGCATAAATGTAACCGAAATAAAACACCATATAAAATATTGGTTTTCTAACTTGTGAGAAGAGCGGCAACTTGTGGCATCATAATTTAATATTATTAATGCTACAATTACACCAAATTATCAATTCCTATCATGATCCTTTTTCGTGCTATTGCCATCCCTACCCTGTTTAAGGACATAAAAGAATTCTGTTCTATTCTAATTTTCGATGCATATCCGGAGAATGAATAGGGACATGTACAATCTCCACCTATATTTATTCTATCCATTTTGTTTGTTCTCAGGGACGCTAGCAGCCGTAAAAAAGAAGCGATCATGCAAGTTCGACTGTAATGAGCTCTGCCAACTCCGAGGTACCAGTCACGGTACCTGTGCGGGGTCTATATGCAGATGTACTTCACCCGACACTTTTGTAGAAGATAGTTTAAATGATTTTTATTCTTAGGGCGTTAATTAAACTTTAGTACCCAGTAAGGTGTGTTGTTTGATTTGTACTGATTACTAGCTGACCCGACAGACGTTGTTCTGTCTTTATACCCTACCCCCCCCCCCTACTTTACCTACCTACCTACATACCCTACCCTACCAACCTACCCTTTTTTCGTGTTTTTTTCCGATTTTCCGACTGCGCCGAGCAAAATAATTTAAAACAGTCGTCACTGTTAAAGTAATATAATCAATACCTTTACTATAATTACGATAAAAAATATGTAATGAATACCACAATGAATGTGTTAACCGATTATGGTTGGCAAAAAATAAGAATACTGTTTAATTTAATAAACAAAAATACGTAAAGTTGTACAAAAATCTTTAAAAAAATCTCATATTTAGTTGAGTTTTGATAGTAAACTGTATTTTTTTTTCACAAACTTGAATTCATGTTAGTCTTTAATATTCATACTACAATTTGTAGTTTTTACATTTTCGAAATGTCGCTTAGTTATTTTATTATTAATTTTTCGCGCTGTTTTGAATCATACGCAACGTATGTATGTATGATTCAAAACAGCGCGTCAATTAAAACAATTAATTTTTCGCGCTGTTTTGAATCATACGCAACGTATGTATGTATGATTCAAAACAGCGCGTCAATTAAAACAAAAATTACTAATAAAATAACTAACTAACTTCCAAAAATATTTCAAAACCAAAACTAGCCAAATCTGTCCAACCATTCTTAAGTTTTAGCGAGATTAACGAACTGCAATTCAGTATTATCGATATAGATAGATAGATAAGTCTTTTTTGCCGATTGTGTTATTTCGTAGACATTGAATGGAAATTCTCTGAGTAACGTTCTGGGTTCAATACCCGTGTTGTTTTGTTGTTTCACGAGGTAATTCTCATTAGCACCCGATAAGCAAACAAGAAGCCTTATTAAAACAGTCTTGGACGCTGCATCAACATGGTAAGCAATCAAACTTGTCATATTGCCAAGCCAGCAAACATCATGAACAGTTATAGATACTGCGAGGTGCTCCGTCTGACTTGTATGAAAACGCATCCCAATATCCCTTTTTCACGTATGCTCAAGTTAGTCACCGGCAATATCTTTCTTAGAATAGTCCGACACATCAGGACACATCTGAAGCATGTCTGACGATCATTGAACCAAATGCATGACCCAATGGGTTCCTTTACTAGACAAGCGGGATCGCGAAAGCCCCAGGCGGAGATGGCGGGATCAGCTAGACTACTTCGACAAAGACTGGTCCCAAATAGCTCAACCAATAGAGTACAGTTTAAAACTAAGCCAGTTGCTTCTGAAACTAGTACTAAATTGAAAAATAACCAAGAGCCTTTAGAATTCATTGTAGGTTTAAAGTACCAATATGAACTCAAGCTCAAAGAATTCATTTTACAGGCAACATATTTGCAATGCAACATTTTGAATTTATTTATAACTAGCTGACCCGACGTTGCCCTGTCAATTGATTTTTAAATTTTCTCACCGCTTGAACCTTCCCTGGACTTCCACAAATATTTCAAGACCAAAACTACCCAAATCGGTTCAGCCGTTCTCGAGTTTTAGCGAGACTAACGCACAACGATTCATTTTTATTATTTTGATAGATAATATGAACAAAATATCAAGGAGTCTGTCAGAAAGTTAAAACTAGTTGTCCATTCCATTGCGTAGTAAGATATAGTTAAAGATGCAATTTTTTTATCTTATGACCTCTTACTTAAACTGCCACAAACAAACATATTATAATCCGTTTGTACACCATTTATATTAAATTACTACGCACTTTGCCCGCGACTTCGCGTTAATTTTCTCATCATCATCATTTCAGCCGAAAGACGTCCACTGCTGGACATAGGCCTCCCCCAAAGGGGGATTTTGCCATTGTCGCCACGCTTGGCAGGCGGGTTGGCGATCGCAGTATGGTTGTTACAAACGCACAGAGAACGCTGCCGCCCATTCTCTTGTGAGTCCCTTATTCGCCTCTTACGACACCCGCGGGAAGATATGGGATGGTGCTATTCACCATCCCATATCATATGGTGGGTGGTGGTTTAAATTTTTTCAAGAAGCCCTAACTTTTTTAAACATAGCCTATGTTACTCAAAGATAATGTAGCTTTCAAATGGTGAAAGAATTTTTAAAATCGGTCGAGGAGTTTTTGAGTTAAATCCGAACAAACAAACAAATCTTTCCTCTTTATAATATTAATTAATATTATAAAGTATAGACAAACATCCGTCTTGTACGTGATTGGCTGGTCGATGCTACACCGTATTCTGAATGTCTGGCAGTCGTAACATGTTACTAATACCCTCCATTTAGTTTCTGTGAATAATTTGCATACGATAACGTAACTGCTTCAGCCGTGTACACATGGTGTTTGATGTGGTTGCCTGCACCTGTAACCGGTTGATATTATGCTGTTATTGCTGCTAAATTAATGTGCGCTGTGATCCTTAAGGAGTTATATGAGCTGCAGTTAAAGGGACTGCGTGTGTGTGTATTAAGTTAGATTTGAAAAACATCTGAAAATAATTTTGTCTGGAAGTGTTGCCTTTTAGAAAAACAGTCCTATTCCCAACTGTGTTGGGGCCGAGTTCCAGTCTAACCAGATGCAGCTGAGTACTAGTGTTTTACATAGAGCGACTGCCTATCGGACCTCCACAACCCAGTTAATGGGTAACACGTTACCCGATACGATGGGTAGCAAATAGAAAAAGCCAAATGTCAAATAATAAAATTACGTTTACGTTAAAAACAATCGTTTCTGCCCTCGAAGTCGTCTGCCTGGAAGTCAACTAACTATAAAACATAGCCTCGAAAACAGAGTAGCTACCTTTTAGTGAAAGATTTATTTTTACCGAACCAGAATTTTTAAAAATTAACTCTTTAAAGTGGTCATTTCTGAAAGTTAAGTTAAGCTAATATTTGTATGGATTGTGTTTAGAATTTCTTTATGTATGTTGTAAAAGTACGTTAAGATTTTGTTCAAATAACACAATGCCATTAAATAAAAAAATACTAAAGACTACGTGTTTTATAAATAAATTCTGCACACAAAAGAATATTAAATCTAAAACTATTTCACCTTCAGACAGATATTTATCAAGTGCACTAACGATCGTCGAAGAACTTACAAAGAATACTAAAGCCCCTAACTGAATGCCTAACTAGGTAAGTATCTAATTTGAGGGCGATCCGCCTAGGGCGCGGGCGGGAACTTGCCAGTTACGAAGCATTTCCTACATTTACGCAGATAAACTTTTGGGCTGCTCTTCGCTGAGAATATTTATACGTCTTGTGGGCGAGCAGACGGACGACTGGCTGACCAAAATTTTTGGGTAGAAATCTACAGAGATAGAGTCTTCTATCTATATTCTCATATATCTTTCTCTGTTCTCGGAGTAGTGGGACAGCATCATCATCATCATTTCAGCCGCAAGACGTCCACTGCTGGACATAGGCCTCCCCCTTGAAACATTAACCGATCCCGTGCGACTCGCATCAGCAGATCATCGGTCCTCCTAGTGGGAGGCCTTCCAACGCAAGGTCTTCCGGTTCGCGGTCGCCATTCCAGAACCTTTCAGCCCCATCGGCCATACCAAAGCCATCGATCGTCAGGAGCGATCGAGGAGGAGTGTCTAGCGGTATAGTACATCGTCAGGACTATAGGCGTTCCCATTATCCCATTAGGGATAAATAAGACCTGTAAAAACCATTACACACTATTAGTAAAGAAAACACAATACAAATGGTAACCAGTAACAAGAATAAAGTAAGTTAAAGGTACAGCAACAATACAGTTAATTGAACAGACCATTAAGGTCCCACAGTCCGTACAGTGGCCAAGCCACCCAATGATAAACGAACAAACCCTTAGGGCTTACAGTTCGTACAGCAGCCTAAGTCACCCAATGATAAACGAACAAACCCGTAAGGTTTGGCCGTTCTGCAAGCAATGTATGTGCCCTGCCCACTGCCACTTAAGTTTAGCAATTCTTCGGGCTACGTCGGTAACCTTGGTTCTCTTGCGGATGTCCTCATTTTATCACGCAAGGAAACTCCGAGCATAGCCCTCTCCATTGCCCTTTGGGTTACTTTAAGCCTTGTGATGAGGCCCATTGTGTACGACGGGACAACATAGTGAGCGTGGGCCACTTATTCTGAATGGTGAGTCATTAAAAAGAGTATACAAGTTTAAGTATCTCGGACACTGGTTGACCGACGATTTAAAAGATGATTTTGATATGGAGAGGGAACGCAGAGCGTTGTCAGTTCGGGCGAATATGTTGGCGCGAAGTTTCTCCCGGTGTACAGAGGCAGTCAAAATTACTTTATTTAATGCGTATTACACCTCACTGCACACGGAGAGTCTGTGGACTAACTACACGCAACGAGCATACAATGCTCTGCAGGTCAAATTTAATAATTTAATGATCATTCATTCATCAACTCAAGAGTTACAATACCTAGTCTTGGCTACTCTACGTTTGTGATGGAAAGAACGCAAACGAAGTTATCTGAGAGGTGTTGGTCGAGGTGGTGTGTTGGGTCCAGGGGCGGCAGACTCGGGGACGTCTGTCGCCCCCCACATACAACAGGACCAGAGGTGGCGGCGCATAGTGTTCCACGCGCGCCCCTCTAAGACGTCCGGGGGGGAGTCTAACACCTCACTCCCCCCCCTGACCCGAGAAGTGGCCCGCTGCAGCGGGCCGGCACCAGCCGGGGGTAACTCGGAAGTATAGCGGAAGTATCTCCAGTTCCCGCGACCCCCGACGTAGGTGTGAGATGGAACACCAGGGTGGTTTTTAGTCAGTAAGAGTCTGACAAACCCGTCCGCCCGCCCCAGGGAGGAGGACATCCATGAGGATTTTACACCGCGTACCAAAAAAAAAAAAAAGGTGGTGTGTTGGAGGTGTTGGTGTTTGACCAATGAGTAAAATAATTGAAGGGTTAATTACTCTGGTATACCATGATATTTAATTAAATCCGCCTTAAATAAAATAAATAAGTAGTCGGACACAAATCGTTCGTCTGACTAATCTTTCGTGTTAATTTATTTACTCCCCACGTAAGACGTTGATACTAAGGATAAAAAATACTCGTATCTTCTACATGAGGCTTAATTTATCGTTTGAAGGTACCTTTGTTTTATTGCTGTTGTTTTATTTCGGTTTCTTTTTTTGTGTAAAGAAATTGATTGAAAGTAAAAAATCCTTTTTGAGTTTTCTTTGTGATTGTACACAATAGAAAATCCATCTCTATTTCAAAATGCGAGGCTTCCGGCGACTGGGACTGCAATTAACTTGGACTACAGTCCCAGTTGCCGGATCCATTTCATTTTAATATTTTTCTTCCGGCGACTGGGACCACGCATAAATGAATAAAAAAAATCTATTGTTCATGCCAAAAACAGTACAGACTAACGAAAAAATGTTTAAAATAATAATTAAAGATATTGAGGTAATCAAACGGTGTTTTTAAGTATTTTGTTTTTTATTTTACCTAAATATATTTTCGTTTGACGGTACTGTTTTAGACGTGAACAACAGATTTTTCTTATTCATTTGCCGTGGTCCTTTTAGCCGAAAAAAAAAATTAAAATTAAATGAATCCGAGAACTGGCACTGTAGTCCGAGTTAATTGCAGTCCCAGTCGCCGGAAACCTCCAAAATGCGTATTTCTATTACAAATATTCGTTTTTTGAAAATGATTCCTATTCTTACATAGTCTAGAACAAAGCCGCCAAAATGTCTTCACGCGCATAACTTCTGAATGACTGCACTAAATTGGATTTTTTTTTTAGACATGTTCGGTATAACCAGGATAAGGTTTGTCGAAGCTGGGGATGTCCGCTAGTGAAGACCTGTTTCAATATCCCTTTGTTGATAATTTACCGGAAAACAGGGACTTTGTGTGAGGCCATAGCATTGCTTGCATCTTTGACATATTTTAGCGAGAGTACTAAATCACAAAAACATATTAAAAAAGATCAGATCCTCATCAGGAATTTCTACTGAATCGTGGGTGCGTTTACAAACATATAAACTCACATTCACAAAACAACCAGATCCGTAGCAACTACCTGTAGGACATTTAATTTTTTTTTAAATATGTTATATAATTTATTTACTATTTATTTATTTACTTTGGTCCGTGCGGAAACGGATCGCTCAGTCACTGCGCCAACCGTGTCATCATATCTATGTAAGTATAAATCAAATTCTAGGTAGACATTTCAAAGTAGGTCGATGAAGCACATAGCTCTCGAAATATTATTCATACGCTGTTTATTTTCATGATTCATTGACGGAAATCGGCGGTAAAGTCCCCTAAGTAACTAATACGAAAAGAGGAAATTCTTTTCAAAATATTCCCTCAGTTAGGGATTTTTACAAAGCTTAGCTTCCGTGGGATCCCCTAATCTGAAATGACAACTGACGTCACTTCAATTGGGTCAATTATTTGACCCAGAATCTTTCCAAGATTACTTTTGTTTTTTAACCGATTTCGAAAAAGGTTCTTAATTCGATTGGTATTTTTGTTTAATGTATGTACACCGATTACACTGAGATTTATGATCCGATTTACGTGATTCTTATTTAGTTTGATGCGGAATAGTTGCCAATTGGTCTCTTTACGAGAGTTTGTTGGGAGAGACCCCAATAAAACTTTTTAAGAAAAAAGACAACGGCCTTCAAAAAGTAAAAAATAACTTTCAATTCGCAAGTCGGTGGCAAAACAAAACAACAAGCAAAACCTAAGCTGCCGACTTGCGAATTGAAAGTTATTTTTTACTTTTTGAAGGCGATTGTCTTTTTTGTAAAAGAGTTTTGTTCAAAATCTTTCTAAGAGGCTGTGCAATAGACACTTTTTGTTACCGACACGGCACACCAGCACAGGAAACCGTAGTTGCTGTGTCCGGTAGCGGCGATCGGATACAGTCGCCGATTGCTACTTCTGGTCACTGGTAACCGTATTCGCTATATCCAGCTCAGTACAATTGTAAGGAAATTTGTTAATGTTGCTGGTGTCTTCAACTGAGGACTTTTAGTTTCCCGTACCCGACACTAAACAGTTTTTGATCGGCAACGAGTACCTACGAGTAAATGGAAGCAACTGAACGAAAAAATGTCTGCGCATGGAGTTGCTGATTTCTTACTGGTTATATTGAAATCAAATATTCATTGGTATTGTATCCGACACAAGACACAAAAGTGTCCACGTTTGTACAACGACATATTGGAAAACAAAACAGCTAAAAATAGATGTTAACATAATTGAAAATTACTATTCTTTTGCTTTCATTGTATAGTTTGAGAAACCTCTAATAATTATTCTCCTTAACCTATCCTTTCTATCCTTCTACTATTATAAATGTGATAGTTTGTGAGGATGGATGAACGAATGAATGGATGCTCGTTAGTCGTTACTCTTTCACGCTTAAACGGCTGAACGGAATTAGCTGAAATTTGGCACACGAAACAGGCAGGCAAGTCGGCGGGCCACACGGTGGCCGACGACATGTCCTGACTCGCGGAAAGTCGCTGGATGAACGCGGCGCGGTACCAAAACTGGTGGAAGTCTTTGGGGGAGACCTATTCCCAGCTGTGGGTGTCTATGTATGATGATGATAATGATGGCACACGAATACATAAAAAATATACCCCATATTTTTATTCCCGTACATCATCATCATCAGCTAACATATAGTATAGCAGCTTATTGGTTGGACGGTTGGTGCAGTGGCTGAGCGATCGACTGCTGCGCAGCGTGTTGCGGGTTCGATTCCCGCCCAGGGTAAACATTTGTGTGATGAGCACTTGTGTTTGCCTTGTGTCTGGGTGTTGTTTATCTATATATGTATGTATTTACAAAAAAAAATGTATTTGTGTATGTATATCAGCTGTCTGACACCCATAGTACAGGGTCTCCCTAGTTTGGGGTCAGATGGCCGTGTGTGAAAATGTCCCCACATATTATTATTATTATTATATTATTACCATCCACTATTGAACGTAGGCCTCCCCCTGAGATCGCCTACCAACCTGGTCTTGGGCAGCCCGGCAGCCCGGCAGACCGCATCCATCCGCTGCCAGAAACCTTCTTCAAATCGTCAGTCAATCGTGCCGCAGGGTGTCCCACACTACGCATGCCGTCCCACACTACGCATGCCCAAATGCGGTCTTCGGCAAATTTACAATTTTGGCTTAATTTTGAAGTTTACTCAGACGAAGTCGCGGGCGGGGTCTAGTATAAACTGATAATGTTACTACTTATAAACATGTTGACAATGTTTTTAATGTGTCACAATTTTCAATGAAACCGTATTACAACAGCTAGGTACTCGTTATCTGCAGGACATCCCTCAATCCTACATTCTTTACAATATGTATGTATACTTAGCACACGTAGGTATTGGTACTTTATATCTTGGCTAATTAGGTATATATAAAGGGTGTTGACCAGATAGTTAGTCACATCACTGGAAACATCATTATGGTGTTAAGACGAAAGTATTTTTGTGTGGTCCTGTTGGTAGTTGGATCACATGCTTTGACTGAAGAACTAGATTACGGTAAGCTATTTGTTTTTTAATTTATTTCTGTATTGCTTGGGTGTACTACAATAATAAAAAGTTTATTGTTCAAAAAACTACGTTGTGTTCTACGTTTGTGAAACGTACCTACAGTGGTATCCTGGACAAGCATTTTTCGGTGAATTTAGGTGAAGTGAGAGTGAGATGAGCTCTCAATCCCTGGGTTCTTTTTAGCATAGGGAGATGACAGTTCACCTCACACTGTCTGAAGGAGTTTTTTTTGAGAATAAACCGGCAGTATTGTGTTTTCTTAAAATAAGAAAGTATATATCTAAAATATTTTTTGTTATGTTTTTCAGTGTGGTCAAAAGAACGAGACCGCACCAAAAATAAAATATTATAGTCACTAAAGTCAGTATGGCCACATCTGCATACTTGTCAAGCAAAATGATGTATCACAACGATATGCTTCATACGTCACCTTTTTGTTTCAAAAATGGAACCGAATAAACAATAAAATGGCGGTCTGCAATTTATTGTTTACAGGCCAGAATGACGCGGTATCGAACCAGACGGCGACCGTCTACAGCGTTGGGGTCCACATGGGGATAATCAATCCCGAAAAGTATTCACTCGAATCATTTGAACGGGACGAAAGAAATATCTTCAAAGATTTGTACAAGGAATACATTTCATTGAACGGCAGTCAGCCGATTAATTATCAGGAGTGGCTCATAATGAATAACTACGGAATACTTCTCGATACCCAGAAGTCTATGTTCCAAAGAAAAATAAGTAAACGCAGCACAGCGGATAATAAGAGACGTTTTGTAAACACTGTGAAGAAAGGAGACATTTTGATCACAGGCCGAGGCGTTGGAGGGTTAGTTGGTCACGCGGCGATTATGACCACTGATTACTGGGTGTTAGAAATGCCTGGTGGCAGTGGATATTTAACTGGGATTAAGGACAATAATAGGCAAGCTCCCAAGGACAAATGGTTCGATGACCACGCCTCTGATTGGACGACAGTGTACCGAAATCGTGACCGTTCGGTAGCTGTTCAAGCTGCGACTTGGGCTGACCACAAGTACTACAACCCTAGCGGTGGTTCTAAGAAGACCATACATGTGACTTACAACTTGTATCCACCGGATTTCAGGTCAACTAATCCTAGTTACTGTTCCAAGCTTGTGCTTCAAGCTTTCTACTACGGAACTGGCTCTAAAAGTGTTATAAGAAATCCGAATAATGCGTTAATTGTTCCGACTTCAATACCCACGTTTTTCTTGTCACCATATACTTTGGTGAACAAAGGAAAATATTAGTGAATTCTTGAAAAAAAAAATATGTTACATTAACCTACATATTATTATTAATTTGGCCAAGCCGAAAGGAGGTTTATGATTGTTTTATCATTATATAAGGCTGTGATGTTTCTTAAGATTAAAATACAACTTGATAATATTATTTGATATCTATGACTTAAATTAAAACATTTTTTTTATTAGCCTTTTTTTGTGTCCAACTGCTCGACAAAGGCCCCCCCTAAACTCCCCGATCTTGTGCGATCTTTGTTCACGTTTGCCCCGCAAATATGGTCAGATCGTCACACCACCTTCGTTTCGGTCGACCTTGGCGGCGATGTCCTCCTTCAGGTGTCCAGTGAGTGATCATCTTGCCCATCTCTCCGGATGCATTCGCGCAACGTGGCCAGCCCACTAGGAGTAAACTAAATATATTTTGTGAAAAGAATATTTAATTTAATTTACATAAAATAACTAGGAACTAATTTCCACATCGAAATTATTCGTCTTGTAAGAAATTAGTATGACATTTAAACAAACCAAGAGAATTGTCGGTTATTGAAGTGTCGGTTATTCGTGAAATGCAAATACAAATCTCCCAAAATCCAAACTACTTGATGATTGAGAGCTTTCAGAATTCAATTAATTTGTTTAAACAAATTAACGGAAGTTATTTTGGGTATCCACAAGGATCTACAATGTTATTGGGGACCTTTTCAAAGTTCTTTTGGCATTTATTCTAATTTCATCATCGAAGTACTCAAATATACCAACCAATAAATCTGTCTCCTAAGATACAGGATTACCTAGTTTAGGAGATAGGGTTACATGATCTGTTAAGAATTATGTAGACTCTATGTTACCTTGTACACTTTCTATTATGTATCTTGAATCTTGTGTGTATCGCAATAAAGGTTATTATTATTATTATTATATATTATTAAGCAAAGTAAGTATCTTCAATTTTGCGCCAAAATCATTAAATTAAATACGATGACTTATTATCATCATCATCTTGACGACACGGTTGGCGCAGTGGTTAAGCGATTGACTGTGACTGACGTGTTGCGGGTTCGAATACCGCCCAGGGTAAACATTTGTGTGGTGAGCACTTGTGTTTGCTTTGTGTCTGGTTGATGTTTATCTATATACGTATGTATTTAAATGTATTTGTGTATGTATATTAGCTGTCAGACACCCATAGTACAGGGTCTCCCTACTTTGGGGTCAAATGGCCGTATGTGAAATGTCCCCTCATATTATTATTATCAAGCAAGTTAAACTTCTTATTTTGTTATTATTAATTAATACCGATATGTGTTCTACCTTGTTTAAGTGTTCTACCTTCTTTTGTAATATATAGTTTATTTTTACTTACATGTTACTAAACGACACTTACCCTGGCTGTCAATTATGTATCTGACTATCCTCCACAACGTTGTAATGTTGTTAGATCAGGGGCGACTTTAGCCGTAATCGCCATGATTGGCCTAGTAGCCTTTGGATAAGTAACGCTGACTAATTTTTAGTTTTAGTTTTCTAAGCATAAGTTTGTTTTTATTTCTATTTATTTATTTTTAGTCTGCAGTGTAAAGACCTCCCTTTTTAACTTGCAACGCTCTCCTAGGTCTAGTGAGGACCAATACCTCCTGGAAGCTCATCCCGCCATCTTCGCCTGGGTCTGACATGATGTCGCCGGAGGTATTCAGGGACTTACATAGGGGTCGCCCATGAATTGTTATTTCTGGATAATATAGTAACACACTGGCACATTGAATCAGTTTTATGTTTTGTTCAGTTTTGTGTTTTGTTTAAATTATTGACTGATTGTGGACTGAGTCATTTTGTCCGGCACTCAATAAGGAGGCAGATATCAGAGGAAACGTATTCAATGTTTCTAAAAACATTAAGTTCAGAATAGTAAAAAAGGCAAACGCGTAAGTATTTAATTTAGCCAGAAGTTTATTAAAAAAAATGACATTAATATTGTATGCAATGTTCGGTGTAAATATTATACGTGACTATCGCAGACATTGGCATCCATTGATGGTACAGTATCCGCCAGACTTGTGTCCTCTCTGCCTGCAACTTGCAATGCACTCGTAAAACACGCAGCGGTTTGGAAACGCTGGTCCTTGTATCGTTTCTCTTTTTTCTATGATGTGGGATGGCTCTGGAAGATATAAGAAATATATTGAAGATGCTTATAACAGTTATAACTGGCCGTTTATCTCTAGGATGTTGCCTTATAGAATGAGATCCCAGGGTCGATACACGATATTATAGCATGGCTGAAATTTGGTAGATAGATAGAAGTACCTATAATTTTCGTTTTGGTATTAAGTATGAACTAAAAAAATTTTTATTTTTTTTATTTTTTGATCTCATCATCCAGATCCTTTAAAGCGTCTGGCTGAAGTCATTGTTGTTGTTGTCATGTCATTGTGTTTTGATCAATATCCTGTAAAACTTATACAGGGAAATTGAAAAAATACCCAAAACCTCTTAATCTGGACTTTGTATCATCACCCTGAATAACATTTGTTCTACGACTTTGACCTCAACTAAATAAGCCATAGCCAAAAACAATTGGTTTTCGTTTATTTGACGTCTGTAAAATTAACGTATACCACGCGCACGCGCACCCATATGATAGCGAATATGATGTAGGTAGTAGGTAGGCTAATGTACAGGCACAGCTGATTTGCTCAATTTTTTTGATTATCCAGTGCAAGAGATATATGCAAAATTTAAAGTGTGTTTATATTTTTTTATGGAAAAAAATGTTTCGAATTTTGAAAAGTCGTAGAACAAAATGTTGTTCAAGGTGATGATACAAAGTCAGGAATAACTGGTTTTGGGTATTTTTTTCAATTGCCCTGTATAAAATCCAGTCACACTTGAACGTACCTAAGTGAGAAGGTACCTTTAATACCTGATACCTGTTAAAAGGTCCAGGATTGAAGATAATCAGTACTCATATCTTTTCAACTACATATTTTTCTATATGCCTATTCTTTCAGCCATGTTATAATGACGTTGATCTGGCGACTCCCTCAGATTTTAGACCATAGCCTAAAACACAAGAATAACAAATTGAAAAGTAGTTCTATTTTAAATATAAGAAACTAACCAGCATGTTCTATAATATCAGCAGCTGATGTCACGACGGCGAAAGCGACGAGGAACAGAGCAACAACCAAACAAGTCTTCATGACGGAAACGTTTCAGAGTGTGTGTGAACTTCGCAAGCTCCACCTTATTTATACTAACTCCAACCACACTATAACTTCTCTTAAAACTATACCATCAGATCAATATATAACACGAACAAATCCACATACATTTCACCAACACATCCATTGATGCAAAACCATTCCCGCAACGTATTTACAATAGTGTTCAGACGGAAATGGATACCGCAGAAACAGTCTCGTGCAATCAGTCGTTTCGCACTATATGCTAGCACATTAATATTGGATGTGGAGGGAATACCCTGAGTCAATTGCTCCGACATAGAATTGTAAGTGATACATTCCGTATTCGTCATTCAATTTACTACTTTATTAGATGTAGATTAAGTTGATTATTCTTTGATGGAATGAATCTTTAAACAGGGTGATGTTTATTTGATATTGCGAACATCAGTTATCATTGTATGTTCTTGTTATCTGGTGTTACAAGAAAATATTAAGGTTATAGTGTTTTGCAATTTATTTTCCTGTTTCATTTTGTTTTATACTTTGTAGCGTTGTTTGCTTGCAATAAGTTATGTGGGAGATTTCCAGAAATTATATCTTTCGCTGAATATCTATGTATGTCTGTACAAATATTATAAAGCCGAAGAGTTTGATTGTTTGAATGCGCTAATCTACGGAATGCGCTAATCTACGGAATTACTGGTTCGATTCTGAAAATTATTTCACTTATGGGAATATACGTTATCCCTGATTGCTACAGGATATTATGAACCTGAAATATTTGTGGAAGTCCAGGGAAGGTTTATACGGAGGATATTTATAGAAAAATCGATTGACAGGACAACGACTGTCGGTCTATATAATAAAAATAAATCGTTGTTCGTTAGTCTCGCTAAAACTCGAAAACGGCTTGATCGATTTGACTAATTTTGGTCTTAAAATATTTGTGGAAGTCCAGGGAAGGTTTAAGCGGTGAGAAAATTGAAAAATCAATTGACAGGAACCGGGGGGAGGGTCTGTCGGGTCAGCTAGTAACAAAATAAAATGTAGGCGATCGTATGAAAATACACGTGGACGAAGTTTTCAATTAAAGTAAGTCGAACTCGTTAGGTAGCCAGTCAGTATATGTAGTAAATTATTTGCAAGTTTTATTTGGAAAAACTAAGAAGTATTATTTGGAAGTTATATTTGAAAGAACTATAGATTCGTTTTTATGCCGGGAAACAAATCTCTTTCTCAGAAATTTAGAAAGGTAATCAATAATTCTGTTGCGTTAACAAATATCGGCTTTTTCCTCTTAACAGGTAAACCCCCGACGAGATCACGTACTCACGCACGAGATAAATATTTTGTGTGCTGTAGTATTAAAGGCATCTAACAACTTGATTTAAAAAATAAAACTGAATACTTAATTTTATATTTAGAACACAAATCACTGTTATTTTTTTGTCAAAACTAAATCAATTTATGAAATTAATTTTAAATTAATGTTTACTTATCAGAATTTTATAATTACTTAATATATTTTGGTTAATTTATTCACAAAAAAAACTGTAGTCGAGATTAAAAAGTAATAATTACCGCACCATCATGTACTTAATGTAAGAAGCACACGTGCCTAATACGCTACATTATGTTCCTAAAAGCGGTGCAATATGAGAAACTTTACGAGCAAGTGTGTTGTAAAAAAAATACACAGAATAATTCTCCGCGATACAGCTCCGTGATAGCATACGTACGAAACAAAACAACTAAAAATATTTCATGATAACTATCATTATTCAGTTTTCTTTGTTTAAAAGTGAGTTTTACTGCAACAGACAGTATTAAAGGAAATAGGGAAAAACGCCTCGGGTTCAGAATAAACTCCCTTGTACCTAATTATAAAATATGCCATTCTACAAAGCAAGATTTATCTGTAACTTTCTGCTTGTATATACATTATTATTCTGCTATAAAGAAGAATTTTATATTAAATAATGTTGGAGGTTTTTTTTTCAAAAGAGATATCCTGTTCCTGACGCCTCATTCTGCTGGCTTGTTAAATAAATATAGGAGCAAATCAACTTTTGGAAAAATAAAACTGAACTTAATTGTTTTAAACAAACGTGTAACTGTAGAGCTAAGCCCAGGATAGGTTTAATGGTTTATGCTAGATATATGTACTTCCTAGCTTCTGCCCACAACTTCACCTGTGTAGACGTCAGAATCATGCCAAAGTCCTAAAATATTCTAAAGGACCACAAAACCGAACTTTGGCGAACCGTGAACGGGAATCAAGCACTTCTTACCGTATGGCCTCACAAAATCCCCGAATTTTGACAAACCATGAACGGGAATCAAGCTTTGAATGTTCTCAACGTTTGCCCTCACAGAATTCCCAAAATTTGGCGATTCGTAAACGGGAATCAAGCGTTGAATGTTCTCAACGTTTGACCTCACAGAATTCCCGAACTTTGGCGAACCGTGAACGGGAATCAAGCGTTGAATGTTCTCAACGTTTGACCTCAGAATTCCCGAACTTTGGCGAACCACACTTACTGATTATTGCGTGATGTACAGACGCCAGCGCATTAAGTCATACCAAACTGTAATTTTTTTTCCAAATGAATATCAACCTTATTTTCTTGTGATAAAGTGGAAAATCTATCAAAGAAATTTGACACATCCGGGTAACTTGATGTGCTGGCGTCTGTACCTAAAATAGTTTCTTAAAGTAATGTACTAAAAAATAATGTAAGTGTATAATACCTACTCTTTTTTTTTTTTTAGCCTGTGCTGTCCCACTGCTGGGCAAAGGCCTCCCCCAAGTCCTTCCAGGATCTTTTATCCAGCGCCACCTCGAACCAGCCCTCGTGGTATGCGTCTAGGTCATCTCGCCATCTCTTTCTGGGCCGTCCTCGGCGACGCCGTCCATCTTCAGGCACCCATTGCGTGGAGACTCTCGCCCAGCGGTCACTCTGCATGCGGCTGACGTGACCCGCCCAATCCCACTAAAGCCTGGCAGCCTTTTTGCCTACGTCTAATATACCCGTTTTAGAACGCAGCGTGGTGTTCCTGATTCTATCCTGTCGTTTTACACCCAGAATGCTGCGCTCCATAAACCTACTCTTAAAGTAATGAAATATATTTCAGTGGTTTTATTTCTCAAATTAACGAGGGTGAAACCGCGGGCACTGCAGCTAGTGTCTGATATAAAATAAACTAGCGCAACTCTGATTCCCAAGATACAGGCACTGCCTAGTTTTGGAACCACTACAAAAAATTGTAATTAGGTAGTAAAATAGTTACAGTAAACCTACCACTATAATAAGCTCTTATTATTAAGGTTAATATTAATAATAATAATAATATGTGGAGACATTTTCACACACGGCCATCTGACCCCGAACTAGGGAGACCCTGTACTATGGGTGTCAGACAGCTGATATACATACACAAATAAATTTTTTTTTTTGTAAATACATACATATATAGATAAACAACACCTTAAAACCCCCACCCATAAAGACACAAGGCAAACACAAGTGCTCATCACACAAATGTTTACCCTGGGCGGGAATCGAACCCGCAACACGCTGCACAGCAGTCGATCGCTCAGCCACTGCGCCAACCGTGTCTATTATTCTGTTATAAGTAGGTAATTTCTGTAACAATGAACAATAAATATTATTCTTATTCTAATACCATATAGGAATGGTAGTAGTACTATACAAAGACCTCAACGATTACTAAAATTGTATTATTTTTTCATATCTCATATCTGATCACACACTTTACGATCCTATACCTAAAGTACTACAGACAGCAAGAAAAAACAATATCATTTATGAAAGGAGCAAGAGTAAAAACAATAAAGGCTGAGGCAATATCAAATCGTCTTTTCATTGGAGTAATTGTAATTTTTCTAAGTGCTTGCCAGTAAAGAAACAATATCCGTGTCGCGGATAACATAGAAAACAGGGTTGGAGTTAGTCAAATGGTTAACATTATGGTGAGCACGTTAGTTGTGTTCAATCTATTTAACGGAAAGCGGCATAGTCATTTATTGCAAAACAAAATACATTTGTGCAAATTCAAATTGTAATTGTAATTAATGAACATTGTAACATCAACAGTTAAAATAAAGTCGACAATATAATGATTTAATTTTAATACTTTTTTGTCTTTTAAAATGAATGGTCTAATTGAAATTTGAAATGATTTTTTTTTTAAACTTGCTTTTAAGAATTATACTAAGATTTACAAAAAAATTATACGACTAACACAGAAAACTCAAAATAACCACTTCATAAACACATCTCACAATAAATCAAAAGCTGCATGGCAAGTAATTAACAAGTATAAATATCGCCTACCACAACAACTAATACCGTCCATAAAGAAAGGTAATTCCACAATCACACATCCCACGGATATCGCAAGCGAATTTAATAACTTTTTTGTAGATGTCATTGAAAATAACATACATAGTAACGTTATTTCGGATAGCAAAAATATTTTTTACAACTTAACTTCACAATCATTATATATGCAACCAGTTTTACCCATTGACTTAATCAAAATAATTAATAATCTTAAAAATACAAATACTGTAGGTTATGATGGAATATGTACACAAGTAGTAAAATATGCCAAATAAATTATAGCACCACCACTAACCCACATTATTAATTTATGCATAACAAATGGGGTGTTTCCTAATAGTCTTAAAAAAGTAATTATTAAGACCATATTTAAAAAAGATGATAAATCAGATGTTAAAAATTATAGACCTATTGCCAAAATTCCTATATTCTCAAAAATTATCGAGAAAGTAATTTATAATTCTACTAGCTGACCCGACAGACGTTGTCCTGTCCCTATCTACCTACTTACCTACACCTACCCTATCTTTCGAGTTGGATCAAACTGCACACGTTATACAAATTTCATTAAAATCGGTTCAGTAGTTTAGGAGTCCATCGCGGACAAACATCGTGACAGGAGATTTATATATATTAGATTTATAATTATTTTGAGAAATACAAGTTATTTTGCAACGAACAAAAAGGATTTCGTAAAAATATTATTATTAATATGGCACTGTTCAACCTCCTTTCTCATATTATGACATCTGACGATGAAAGAGCTCCGGTATGTACTATATATACCGATATGACGAAAGCGTTTGACTATGTGAGTCATAAGATTTTGCTAAAAAAACTGTATGGTTATGGAATCCGAGGAAATATTTTGAAACTTATAGAGTCATATCTAGTTAATAGATCCCAGTGCACAGAAATATCACAACTCTGTCCAAAAAGTAATGTATTAACCATTTACACATCTCAACCAAGAGTTATAAAATACGGAGTACCTCAAGGTAGCGTGCTAGGGCCGCTACTCTTTTTAATATATATCAATGATCTCCCAAAATTCATATCTCAAAATATGGTTCTTTTTGCCGATGATAGTACAGCTGTTGTAAAGTGTACTAATCCTGTCTGTTACGAGAATGATATTAATGACTGTCTCAGAAAAATAATTAACTGGCTTAATAGCAATAACCTAAAAATTAATTTAAACAAAACAAAAGTAATGCATTTTCATCAAATATGTGAAAAACCTCTAGTTCACGTTACATTTGAAAAGTACGAAATAGATGACACAAACAAGGCTAAATTTTTAGGTATAACGATTGATAGTAAGCTAACATGGAAACCCCATATCGAAGAAGTTTGTCTGAAATTAAATAAATCTGCATACGCGTTATTTCAGCTGTCAAAAAAAGTTAATGCACAAACACTTTTAATAGCGTATCATGGATTAGTTGCATCAGTACTGAGGTTTGGTATTATTTTTTGGGGACAATCTACTAAAAGAGAGACTGTTTTCAAAGCGCAAAAACGATGTATTCGATCCATGTGTGGCTTAAAAACTACCGAAACTTGTGTACCCCATTTTAAATCTTTAAAATTGTTTACTATGCCAGCTATGTACATCTACGAGACTGCTTTATTTGTCAAAACTAATTTACACCTATTTAAAAAAAAATCTGAAGTAAAAAAGACTCCTATGCGTTCACAATATGTAAATCAATTGTGCGACATAAAATGCAGAACCGCTTTGATGAAAAAGAGTTTTTTTTGGAATGGCGTCAAAAATTTATAATAAAATACCTGATAATATAAAAAATATGCCCGTATCAAAATTTAAGAAAGCTCTCGCCTCGCTACTATTTCAAAAATGTTATTATAGTATTCAAGATTTTATAAATGATAACTTTCAATATTGTTTTAGTATATTTTTAGTTGTGTTATATTGTTATTTTATTAAGTTTTAAAGTATTACTAGTTTAGTTAGTTTAGTTTAGTATTAGTTTTTCTATCATACAATTTTATCCTACATTTGTACGCCTTCACGGCAAAGCATAGCGCCAATTATATTAACCTAACAGCTTTGTAATACCTATGTTTTACAAATAAAAAGACTGATTCTGATTCTGATTCTGAAAAATAAATTAATGATTTGACTTTGAAGTCGGCTCAACCATTTTTTGGTCCACAAACGCTACGCTATTTTCAAAAACAGTCAAGAAATACGACAAAGCCGCTTAAAATATAAGCTATAAAAAGCGTAGATTCTCTTGAGAACAGCATCCAGCAATTTTTAGTTCGAGTCCCGCCCTGTTGTCGAGTCGACAACTTAATTTATCAACAGGTTGTTACTGCCTTTCTGGTGGGCACTGAGCAATAGTTTAGTGGCAAGATGTAGCCTTATATTTTCTAACTTACTGCGTATAACGAAATCGTATGCAACTGCTTCTGAATTAAATCTGTTTGCTTTCTTTTGTTTTGTTGGGTTTAATTTTAAGTACGACAATTATATGATTTGGATACTAGATACCTATCTAGTGTGGAAAGAATCTAAGCGAAGGTCAGTACTACCTAGTACTGACCTTCGCTTAGATGTAATTAATGGAATGAAAAGCATTTTTTTATTGAGTGGACCCTTGTCAACAATTTTCGCAAGTTTGGTGTATGGTTATTGCCTTATTTAAATCAAAATATAAAATACATTAGAATTTCTACCTGATTATTGTATTGTTGGTATACTACCATACAAATTTCTCCTGTATCTACCGTGGGTGCGTTTATAAACATTTGGACTTACAACACAACCAGACCTGGAATAATTATTGTAGGCCATACCTACCAATACATATTTATTACGTGCGGGAAACTAAAAGACGCCATGCAGCACAGCAACTGAGAATCAAACATGAAGTAGGTAAAACCAAAAACTTTTACTTTTAAAATTATTTGCCTAAAATCCTTTATTACCGGACCTTAAATACCTGTCCAGATTTATAGCGTTCACAAAATTTCGCGAAGTTAATTTAGGGTAAAACCTCATACAGAAACCCTGAGATAAGTCCCAAAGAATCTGAATGCGAGGTGTGGAATTATCTGAATAATTTCATTTTACGTTTCACCTAACATATTCAAGAGACCCGAAGCGTTGACATTCTTTATTTTCGGAACACTCGCCTAAAGGTTATAACGGGTAACTTTGTGATGTTTAATGCGGCGTGGCTCGCCTAAATAATAACAACGTGTAACACGGTCAGCTTCGAAACAATGGCTGGACGCTTTTCAGTTTTTACGTCCTTCATTTCATGTCACGTTATTCCACTTTCCTCGTGTTTATTTGGGGCGTAATCCTTACATTGACGTTGTAAACCAGTTCAGTTTACCGGCAGATTTTATATTGTACTTTTATAGGGATGATTTTTAGGGTAATTTTTAAGGTATAGGATGTTTTGTTTTCGAATCTAACTAAGAAAGACCTTAGCTATGCCTAGCTATAAAAATGTATAATTACATCTTAAAGCCGTTAAAGGTGCTCCTGAAAGCTGACTTCGGCCTGTCGTATGCCTTCTAAAGGTCCGGGATCTCGAATTACACAAAAAAAAAAAATATATTGTTAATTATTTCTTCACAATAGAATGTTATTATACAAATATTTTACTAGGTACTGTAGCGACTTGGCTGGATAAAAATATTACAACCTTGTTTTATTTAGGCTATAAAGTGTTCATATCATAGCCTTTTAGAATAAGCGAACTTGACGTCCTAAGTGTAGACTAACAGGTCAAGCGTAAAATTATAATTATAATAATTAATAATATAATTGAGAACGAATTGAATACAAAAATTATAGAAAGATACAGGCGTTACCCCTCCCGGTCCTCACAGTACACATTAATGGCCTATATAAGGAATAATTCACCATTGTGAGAGACTGGTCAACAGGCTCCTCCAAAGCTAGAGTTAGTCAACTATTGGCTTGTTTATGATCAAACAACACGACTAAACCATCGCGAGCAAAAACCCTCGCTATTGAATCCTCGTGAGTGTCGATTATCGCGGAAGCAGACGAAGTCGTTGATTAAAACTAACCTATGCCATTTCTTGGGGTTCATGTTGAGTCTGTACCAAATGCCAATAAAATCGCTTCAGTAGTTTAGCCGTTAAAGCGTTACAAAGAAATAAATAAACTCACTTTCACATTTGTAATATTAGTATAGATGACAGCCGCGTGAAAAACGCTATGCGATAAATTACTAATTTAAGAGAGAAAAAAAGCGAATTACATCGTGCTATTTCCTCATGATCTGATTCTCAAATAACACGTCACTTTCAAAGTAACCCAATTAAAAACGATTCTAGGACAAACGTGAATAATTCTCTGCAAACAGAATTTATTTTAACAAATATTTTTGGAAATATCTTTTCTATTTCGGGTCTCATCTCGAAAGCAAACACCCAGTCGGTTCGGAAACACAATTTAAGTTCGTCAACAGCCGGTTTCAGTGGCAGTGCTCCGAGGCACAACTTATTTATATAGGAGAGTACAGTTTGGTTCGATAGCCGAGAGCCCAAGTTAGTTGAATCAGGCGTTAGGTCCTTTGCGAAAACTCATTTAAAATTAACGAAGATCTCTTACATCTAATAACAATATTATATTCTAAAAAAGTTTATCTTGGAAGATTTATTTTTTTCCCAAAGAATAAGCAACCATTTGTGTCAACATTTTAAAAATAAAGGACCTACTTCCGACTTTGGCTTACACAAATCGTGATTCCAAACTTTTTGGACGAGAATACTTTACAGGTTGAACGGCAAAAATACGAGGCAAGTTTAAAAGAAAGATTGGAATGCGTAATTAAAGGGAACACCAGTGATTTACCAAATGATGTCCATTAAAGTTGGGGCTGGGGAAACGGCCACACTTCTTGGAGAGAGAGGGGCGAGGGGAGGAGTTGTGAACCAGTTCTGACGACGTCATCACGACTTCCTTCCTACAAATGAGTAAAGCGAGGGTCTGTGCGTAATGTGTTTGGCTTTCATGGGTGCCTTGTACCGCTAATTCTGTGGATTGGCGAGAAAATGATGTTTTTTTTGGAGCTAAGAGATGGAACATCTGTAGTGAAAGACAAGTTTTTTTTTGTAATTTTATGGCACGTAAACCTAATGATAAGTTACCGTTGCTAGACAAATGTAATGCATCATATTTGTGAAAAAACTGGTGGAATTGAAAGTGTCTGCTGTATTTTATTATTATTTTTAATGGTTTAAATAGAACAACCAATGTTTTTTAGGTACTTATCAATGTCCCAGTTAACCAATCAAAATACTTTTGACTACAAACATTAGTTAATAGTCCTTATGCCCAGTTTAATTTATCATTACTATTTAGAAACCCATTAGGTTGGTAGGTTTCTTTTTTGTGACCTGTTTAAAAAAATATATTTTATGGTGATCCCTGTAAGTAGGCAGTTCCGAAAAAAAACATTAAAAAGACATGGCCAATTTCTGTATGGGCGTTGGCATAGTTATCGAACTTCGGGTACACTAATGATTTTTGGTGTTTTATATTCGTGAATATGGCACATTCAATTGCTATAAATAGAAAACTCAAAGCACTTGTCATTATATCAGACTAGACGAAAACAGTTTCATTAAACCTTGTATCAGATCACTAGCAATAAGTATATAGATTATGATTTAGCTATATAAAAAAAACTAGTCGTTTCAAAATAGCGAACAGTTATGAATTATTACGTTTAACAGATAAGGTTTTAGAATTATTAGGCATGGTAATGACCACCCGAACTAAGGATTTTAATTGTATATTGATCAACATTTTTTAAACTGGGTAATAGTCTCAAAAAATGTGCTATTACTAACAAGTTATATTCGAAACTAATATTCTTCTCTAAAGTATATTTTTACAGGTTACCCTTATATTTTTTTTAAATAGTTTACCAATTAACAAGAAAGACACAAAATAAAACAAGAGTATAAATCATTATTTATTTATTATTAGAGAAAACAAGTACAATTATTTTGTTAGATTATAATATATCTTAAATGCCTACCTAGATAGATAACTCAATGTACGTAATGCAGTTTTTAATAAAGATTAGCCTTTTGTTAGATTATTTTATTATTCTTGAATGGTTAATAATATGTGGTCTAAAAATCTATCAAAAATCAACTAAAACCTGAGATGCAAGTAAATATCGCATAGCATAAAATATACCGTATATAAAAATAAATCAGATTAAGATTTTTCTCCTCCAACTTCATACGTAGGTTTGAGTATTGGATAGCCAACGCGACAACCTCTACGCTTTTAGCCATAATTAAGGTTTGGACTGAAGTCAGTCAAAAGTTGTTATGACTGTAACATCTACATGTTTTTCACCTTTGAAATATTTGTAAAGTAAAACTTGAAAACAAAAGGTACCTGTTTATGATAACAACGTGATTAAGGTAACGATTAACTGCTAGAAAATAAGGTTTACGATTGCACGGTTGACTGATTACACTCAACTGAATGTAGTAGATTGAACTGTAAATTATCGCCTTAGCGTTGAGAATGTAAGTGAAATAGCGATATTACTGAAAATAGGGATTCAATGCAGCAACCTACGTCTTCACAAGGGCTTTATGACTTATCTGATGCAATTAGTATTTGATCATTTATGTAAATAAAAAATCGGTCAAGTGCGAGTTGGACTCGCCCACCGAGGGTTCCGTACAAATTTGTAGGTACATATCCATACTTATTTACTTATCCATACTAGTAATATACTCTGTCTGATACGCTTTCACGATGAAACGGCTGAACCGATGTTGATGAAAGGAGTTGTTTCAAAATGTATGGAGTCTGGGCTCTGTCCTTGTACACCATACTTAATAATAGGGAAACACATTTTAAATAGTTCTCAACTGTCCAATAACTTTAAAAAAATAAAGTTTAAAAACTAAAACCCGACCACAACAAAAAGTGATCTAAAAAGTACGAAACAAGAAAATATTTTACACAGAAATCAAGACATAGGTACAAAATGGTCAAGGTAAAGCCGTGGTTGCATGCCTGTGTCCCATATGGGTGCGATGAACATGAATTATAATGGATTGATGATTGATCTTATTTTTTTTTTATCTTTCCTTTTTTTAAATAATTTGTGATAAGTCACAACTAAATATTGTATTTTTGAAAGGTACTAGTGAACCCCTTTCCAATGATACCAAACACGGTATGCTTGTCTTCATTTTTTTTTTATCTTGGTATTTTTGTCCGCCAGAGGGCGCCACATTGGATTCGGTGACACGTCATATAGCCTATAACCAGCGGACGATCAAGACGCTTCTAAGGATACCTCATTTGTTCAGTTCTGATAAGTAGTTTAGGAGCTATGAGCGAACAGATGAACATACATACATACATACATACATACATAGCCTGTCAAAATCATAACCCTCCTTTGGCTCTGCCGTAGTCGGGTAAAAATAGCTTTGTGAGCAGGTAAATTACAAGAAATTGCACTTGAATATTGCAACACACAACAAAAAAACAATCTAGGGCGGTAACTTGTCATTTTGATTGATTAATGACTTTTGACATTTATAATTCTGATTTTCTGTGTCGATTTGTAGATAGCCAGGTAAACAGATGGGAAAGAAATGGTGTTACATTCAGAAATCGAAAGGGAGGTTCAAGTGTTCAAGGGTACTCCAGAAACTAGAAACAAAACGAGACAAAAGTGACTGAAGTGACACTATTGTGACACTGACAGCTTACAGTTCTCTTTCTATGATCAATGGTAGTAAATATCAATTTACTACCACAACAGTATATATTTAAATGAATTATCTGTATTTTTTCCGGATCCTACGGATTTTTTCTCTTTTTTTTTTAAGTGGTGTACATAGTATAGTATAGCATAGTATAGTATGGCTATAGCTTGAACCTTGGGTAAGGACATAGGCTACTTTTTAATCCACGATTTCGACTGCATCCGCGATGACCGACATTCACGCGGACGAAGTCGCGGGCAAAAGCTCGTTATAGTTAAATAAAGATTTTTTTACGATTTAATTACAAATGTATTGTTTCTTTCTCCCATGCAAACTAAAATTATTGGTCGTCACTGAAGAGAACCAATTAGTTAAAAATCGCAATATGTTAGAAGGATGAAAAAATAGAGTACCTACTTCAAAATGTAGGCTGACTTTAATTTCTCTACGCACCTTTCAAGGGATGAAAATACTCATGAATTTGAACAAACCACAATAATGTTTCCTACAAAGATGCACTTTATGATCAAAATGTACCTATGTAACCCATTTTTATTTATATTTCAAGGTTGTTCTCGTAATACTATTTGTTCGAGTTAATGAATATTTTAACACCATAAAAGAGGCGCATTGAATTGACAGTTAGCATCTATGCAAACGTGAAATCGTGAAAAAACTAAACAGCTGATTATTGTGTTTGCATATGTAGAGAAAATATAATGGATCAACTGATATTTTTGACGTTTTCAGTGTTGGTCCCATAGTAAAACCTGAGTGCAATGAGTAAACTGGAAACGAGTACAATGACCTCTTTACAAATTTCTGGCAAAAAAAATCGAACCTTGTATAATTACAGAAATAAAGCATTCGTCACAAGAGCAAAACTGCTGACCAAAATCACCAAACAATTTTACTTATAAACAACAGAAAAATGCAAGCAGAAAAAAACATTCTGTCGCCACAGTACACAGCAGCTGCAATTCATCAATATAATACCACAGTGGAAAGGCAAAGGGCGATGACAACAGAAGAAATGTTTCCCGCAATATCGGCCTTAGACGACAAAGAGGCAATCGATCACGCTGCTTCCACCTGGGCAGAGGCGGCAATCCAAATGCGTGATACGCGTTAACTACCGTCGAATCACCACATCTTACAACCGACTTCCAACTCTACAACCCTTAGCTTTAAGTCTATTCTCAGTTACACCACCAGTTATAGGCGTGGAACCAACATTTCACACGATTCGTTTTGTCTGCTCTCCTGCTTCCCGTCCCGGGTAATGGTTCCTGTAATATTGGCGTAATATTTCTCGGCGATAGCATTTGTTATCATCGTAGTAACGATGTCGTTTTTATCCGAATTCTTTTTCTGCATAATACGGGAGATATGTTCGGTTTACATAGCGAATGGGTTGGGTCAGTAGGCTGTTTAATCCGAATGTAAACAGATTAAAAATGTGCGCGGAATGAAACCAGGCAATCGGAGTCATTATGTGTGTGCTGACGTCATTTTACTGTCGGAAAACAGTGGACGATAGGTAATCAGAAAAATATTTGTTGATGACATACTTCCCATTTTCTTGATACTTTATTTTTACGACTAGCTTCTGTCCATTACTTCGTTCGGGTGATTAGAAATACACTAATATTTATGAAGAGGTAAAGTTTGTAATTTTGGATGTAGGAGTACTATCCGAAATTACTCAACTGATTTAAAAAAATCTTTCACTGATAGAAAGCTGGTGTCCTGTCAGTTCACCAAAAATTAGTTTACAAATTTTTACTTGACAAGCAACGATTGGCAAAAATATGGTTTGTCGTTTCATCATTATACAACAACAAGTTTACCAAATAATTCACGTAAGAAAATATTTATCTGATAAACAAGTTTTTTAAAACGAATTATTTGACAAACAATTCACTTTTTCTTTGTTTTATCTCATAAAACAACGTTTGGAATAAAAAAGAAACCGATCACTTTTCCGATTTGTTTTTGTTCGTATTTCATTTTACCGAAAACTATTGACCGAAGTCTTTTCTTCTATAAGCATTAATTAATTGACATATTTTTAGATCATCGAATCCATATTTCTAGATCGTATCATAGATATTATTTTACCGAGCTATATCGCCGACTTACAAAATAACTTTTTGCTATTGGCCGAACCTTAACCTTTTTTCATTTGCTAAATGATTTACTTGCCATAATTTTACCACACTGAAACAACATTTTACGGAATATTATTTGGTCACAAATATATATCCGGTTACTTAGTAGTATTTTCAATATTAAATTAAAAATTAATAGTAAAAAAAACCTTTAAAAGTACAAGCTTTTTGTAAATGCTCTCAAAAGAAGAAAATAAACTTTAAATAAACCAAACCCATCAATTAATACAATAATTAGGTAATTTTAAGTAATATTCTAAGAAAGAAAAAAACCTTTAGTAAGCTGACGGACTGATGATGATGATGATGATGAAAGACGATGTTCACTTTATTCAACCCAAGTCTTGATAAAAATAAATCGCGCGACAAGCTTTTACATCATATAAATTGTGTAATTTAATAAATTGATGGATTTGGTTTATTTACTTTGTTTGTATAACCGATTTAACTTCTGACTGAAGTTCACCGATTCGTAATTCATTCAGGAGGTCTTTAAGGCGACGATATACGCCGGCGACCTTGAGCGACCAGAGAATCGTATGCGCTGCGTCCAAAACTCTCAAAGTTTAGTCGAAAAAATTAAATAAAAGATAGTATTCTTTAACTTAAACAAAAAGGCGTATACTAAAAGATAGATAATTAAATTGTATATAATAAAATTTCGTTTAAATATTCCTGGTAGACTTTACTGTGTGATTATTAATGTTTTGTCCGCGTTAGACACAACTTCACGATTTAATTAAACGATTTAATCTGAACTTAATCAAAAATATTCACATATTAAAAAATTAAGAGAATGTTCTAGTTTAGCATATATTTTTTATCAAATCATTTACACTACACATTTTGACGTGATTGTCAGTTTAAAATCTGCAAAAGTCGCTTGTTAGCACATTAAGAGTGATGCTACCCTGTAGTCTCATATTTTCGGGCAATTCAATTAACGATAGAGAACGCCAAACAACAATAGGTGTGTTGCTGAGACAAATCTAGAGGGTTGATCAAACACTTGATTTCCTCCCACAAGCAGTAACTGCATTAGGTCTCCGAATACACAAATATTTAATACCGCCAAAGAGTAATTCTTTGTTTTTAAATGGTTTATGTCGGAAATCTAGCATACATGGCATCTCATAGGGGGACTATCATTAAGATATACGAGGGACCGTAGTGATTTCACCTGCAAAAAAAGAAAAATTGTATACGTTGCCACTGTTGAGTAAATTCAAATATGTATTGTGCAAAAAGTACAGCTTGCCCTCTAAAACCATATTGCCCAAATAGGCCATCACATTTAACAATTTTCACAATTTTTTTTCACAAATTTTCACACAACGCTTAATATCAATAATTATAATTCTTGATATTAAGCGTTGTTCGGGTTATGTCAATTGCTAAATTGCCAACATCGGGTTCTTCATCAGAATCTACATTTTTCCCGTAATTTTTAACTGGTCCTAAAATTTTGTTGCTAGTAAAGTGTTTATTGCAACGATGACATAGCAATATAGTTCCTTTGGTTTGTGACTTGATTTGAATAACACCATTTAGTACACAGATCTCGGACACCTGATCACAGAATATATATATTTCTGGTTTCGTTAAAAGTTTATATTTGTAACTTTTCTGCTGTTGAGAGATTCCTGTTCCTCTCTCCTAATTTTGCTGTGCACGACGAATTATATAAATATTGATCACTTTCATGTTATACTACCTATGTAATACATATGGAATGCAATAAAGCGTGCGTCATGTTCTTCTTGTGTTTCGCTGCTCTTAATCGTTGCATGCGTTGCTTAGCCTTGTCAAGCTGCAACCGTCATTGAGTGTGTCTTTCACTGTTGATCTGATCACACGTTTTGCTAAGTCACTGGCGTTTCGCTTCATCGTTTTCGTTGGCAAGTTTTTCTTGTCATTTACCTTCGCTATCTCTAATCTTCTCTTTCTTTGTGCTGATGTTTCTTTTTTCGCTACCCTGGGGTGGTACTTTCACGACATCATATTTGACACACCCTGATGCCACTCAGTTCTCGGCACGGTATCACCTTGACATGGATGTTTGGTAGTAAACGCCACTTATTTCAGCTTAAAGCTTATTTGTGCCTAGCGAAAGACAGTTCCGGGTTTGATTTTGGAGCTTTCCTTCTCCTAGATGCTATGCTATGCTCATGCTATTGACGCTCATCTTGTTAAATTATACAAGTCATAGTATGAGGCCAACCAAAGCGCACGGCATACTTTGTAAAATTTTGTCGCAAGACTAGAACAATTCTACCTCAAAATCGTAATCGACTTCAAACGAAAACCCCGAGATAACAAAATTCCACTACAAAAAGGACGAGGTTATCCATTCGGATATTTATATTTTTTCTATGTATGTTCGGGCATAACTCTGTCATATATGGACGGGTCTGCAAAATTCTTTTTTTGTTCGAAAGGGGTTTATTCCGAAATCTCTCATAAAAAGAAAAAGTCTCATATAATTTTATCAAAATTGATCCAGCCCTTTTTGAGAAAATCAACAAAATTCCAAAAATTATACAGATGACGTTTTAGTTTCTTAAATCTTTGGAGGACTTACAATCTCTTTTTATATGTGTGTTGCCGTTTCTTAATGGATTTGGATGTTAAGGAAATACTATAAAAGCGAAAAATTAAAAGTTTTTTGATTAAAAGCCCCGACTTCTGAAAGTAAAGTAATGTGTGTTCTGTGCTAAAGTTATTTGTCACTTTTTGGTTTTGAAGGCGGTTTTCTTTTTTATTGAAAAACTTTTTTTAATCACCATGTTAAAAATAATATCGACAGCGGTTGACCCTTGTTGGACCCTACAACGTTTGTTCGAGTACTAGTAAGCTATCACTAACCTTTGCCGAGTTATAACTAACTCTTTAAAATGAGTATGGTGGCCCTCTTGTTTTCCGCCATTTTAATATTTTCTGCTTGAACTCTTTCATTTGATATCCGTAACATAGAAGTGCATAAAAAAGCAGTGCACCATCTTTATCTCTTTCAAAGAGATAAAGTTTCTTTGTTTTTTTTCCTTGGTTTTTTTTTCGTATTTTTTTATTTGAAGTATAGATAAATATTATTTAAACAGAATTTTCAGAAAACTTTAAAATCGAGTAGTTGTTCAACTCGTACTTCTTTTTGGCACATAAGTACCATTTTGAATCTTGACATGCTATGCATTATCCTTATTTCAATTGTATCGAAACTGCTGTTACCAAGGCAACAAGCACAAAAACGTACATATTCATATTTGAACGTAAAACAGTCACGTCGAAGCGCCACATCAATTTTTAATACGGGCTTAGCCTAATATTTTATTAAAGTGTTATTAGAAATTGTATGAACACAATGAGTAGGCCCAAAGTGAAGTAGATCGTAAAGCCTTAATGCGGTTAAAAAGCCATTATTACATAGTTTATAGTTAAGTTTTATGGTTTTCACTTAGATGTTATGGCTTAGTTAAACCAATGGTGTTTATAAGCAAGTTGTAGGTAGTAGATAGTGTTGTTGAGTTTACTAAAGAGCATTACACTGCCCCCCACCGACTGTCCAGATGCGGGCAAGTTCAAATGTGATTTTTTTAATTCATAGCTATACACTTTCCTAATTTATTTTAAACATCACTGACATTAATAATTGCAGTACAATTCTGTAAGCAATCACCCGCGAATCCTTTCTCATATCCGATTTCACTTACCTGAAATGAAAAGTATTTGGTATTCGCTAAAATAGTTACGTAAAAATAGTTCGATTCACCTATGTCCTCACTTAGTAGCGCTAGCGTAGTTTTACTCGAGCTAAACTGTAGAATACCTGATACAGTTCTCACCGCAGAATCAGAAGTGAGCACTGAAGTAAGTTCTTACAGAATAGGATTGGTGGACTTATAATTAACATAAGTCTGAAATCACCAATCCGCCTTCAGCAAACGTGGTGATCAATACTCGTGCCTTCTCTGTATGAGAAGAGGCCTTTGCCCTGCAGTAGGGATTCCGATCCCGGAATACCGGGATCTCGGTATTGCGGGATCCCGCATCATTTTCCAATTCCGCGTGTTGCGGGATTACGAGCGCTCTCAGGGGTGCGGGGAGTGGTGTGCGAGCGGGTGTTATTTGTCCATCAGTTTCAAAGTAAACAAAAACAAACATAGTCCATCTGCGTGAAATATTCTTAATAACTCAAGTTATAGAAGCTTTAAAGGAATACCGCTGAAACCTAAAGGGCCTTTTCTGCTGCTGGCTATATTACCTCTAAACGCAGTAAGTAGTTTGACAAATGACACTTTCAATTGAAAACTGTCAAATTGACTGTGTTTGAATGAAAGTCTTTGGTTTACACTTATATTTTAATTTTGTAGTTATATAATAGGTTGGGGAAAAAGTCTTTTCGCATTATAGTTGGTATTAACTTGTAGTAAAATCTTTTTGGCTATACTATTTGTATCTGGCTGGTTTTGGTATCATTGAAAGTTTAAATTTTAAAGAACATAATTCCAAATTCAAATTAGGAAAATGTGTGATTTGTATTTGTTTTTCGTACTGTCAAGATGAGTGAATCTAATGGAGAAATTCGATACATTTTAAAATTTTACTACAAAAAGGTAAAAATGCCGCGAAAAATATTTGCGATGTTTATGGACCTAGTGCAGTGTCTGTGAGAGTAGCAGAAATTTGGTTTAAGCGTTTTCAATCCGGAAATTTTGATGTCAAAGATTCACGTCGCTCTGGTCACCCTATTACGGATAAAATGGATACCATTTTTAAATATGTGGAGCGAGATCGGTATATCAGTAGTTACGACGTAGCTGAAGAACTGGGAATTGACCACAAAACAGTTTTGGCGCATTTGAAAAAAACTGGGTACACAAAAAAGCTCGATATTTGGGTACCTCACGAGCTCACTGAAAGAAACCTAATGAACCGTGTACTCATTTGTGATTCTTTATTACGACGTAATGAAACCGAATCATTTTTGAAGAAGCTGATAACTGGTGATGAAAAGTGGATCACGTACGACAAGAACGTGCGAAAAAGGTCTTGGTCAAAGGCCGGTCAGACTTCACAGACTGTGGCGAAACCCGGGTTAACTCGCAACAAGGTGATGCTGTGTGTGTGGTGGGATTGGAAGGGCATTATTTATTATGAACTGTTACCACCAGGCAGGACCATCGATTCTGCGAACAACTGATGAGATTAAAGCAAAAAGTTGAGAGAAAGCGGCTTGGATTAATCAACAGAAGGGGTGTGGTTTTTCATCATGATAACGCTAGACCTCACACATCTTTAGCCACTCAGCAAAAATTAAGAGAGTTTGGCTGGGAGGTGTTAATGCATCCGCCGTATAGTCCTGACCTTGCACCTTCAGATTTCCACCTGTTTCGGTCTCTTAAGAATTCTTTAGGCAGTGTCAGGTTAACATCACGGTATTTTGATCAGAAGTCCCAAAATTTCTATAGCAATGGGATCATGTCCCTACCTACTAGATGGCAAAAAGTTATCGAACAAAATGGTACCTACATACTTTAGTTAAATGTAAACAAACTATATTAAAAAATGTTTTGAATTTTCTTAAAAAATGCGAAGAAACTTTTTCCCCAACCTAATATTTTGTTGTTGATAGATTTTTTGATTTTCGGTATTTGTTTCTGTTTATTTGTAATAAATAAACGGTGTAATTCGATTGATCTCACGCTAATAGTAAAACTTAATAAATTGTGGGGTAATGTTGGTTAATTCATTGTTTTATTTGCCGTAAATGAATATTAATATTTTCTATATGCGGGATTCCGCAAATATCGGGATTAAATACAGGCTGTGGGATTGGAAGCCTTACCCTGCAGTGGGCTAATAATAGGCTGGATTTTTTTGAGACTTTTGCCTGTAATGCTACAGAACCCAAAGTCTATAAATTAACTTTGTACACAGATTAAATACTGCTGATAGTAATTTTATTATAAGGGGTGATTTTAGAAAAAGTTGAAAATAACTTTAATTTTCGAAGTCGGTGGCAACGCAATACAACAAACAGAACCAAAGCCCCCGCTTGCACACTGCTTCCCTTTTTTAACCGACTTCAGAAAGGATAGGAGGTTATCAATTCGAATGTTTATATATATATATATTTTTTTTTATGTATGTTCGGGCATAACTCTGTCATATATAGACGGATTTGAAAAATTCTTTTTTGCAAATGACATAAATTTTACCAAAATTGATTTAGCCCTTTTTGAGAAAATCAACAAATTCCCAAAAAAAATACTTAGACGACGTTTTAGTTTCTTCAATCTTTGGAGGATTTTCAATCTCTTTTAACTGTGTCGCCGTTTCGTAATGGAGTTGGATGTTAAGGCAACACTAAAAAGTGAAAAATAAAAAGTTTTTTCAAAAAAAAAAGAAAACCGCCTTCAAATACTAAAAAGTGATAAATAACTTTAGCACAGAACACACATTACTTTACTTTCGGAAGTCGGTGGCAATACAAAACAACAAACACAAAGCCACCGCCACCGACTTCCGAAAGTAAAGTAATGTGTGTTCTGTGCTAAAGTTATTTTTCACTTTTTAGTTTTTGGAGGCGGTTTTCTTTTTTTTTGAAAAAACTTTTTTTTAAGAAGACGGTTTAAAACGTATTAACCTTGTTCATCTAAATGCACACAGAATTACCTACAAATTATTCAATATAACCAATTAAAAACAAGATGTTCGCAAAACTTATTTCCGTTTCAACAATGTAAAACAATAATTATAATTTAATGGAATCGAGGGAGTTATAAATTGTTGTGAATTGATTTAGGCTGAATTTCCCTTTCGTTTGTGACCATTAATCAAGCGTCTCCATTTACTATACCAAGTACACCCAAGCGACAAATATTCACAATGCTTCGACGAAGATGTCTTTGTACAAATAGATGCTAGAAGTGTTTCAGATTTTACCTCATCTAATTGTAATGCTGGCACTTCACATGGCGTATTTGTGTGCAAATATTCGCCTTATTATTATTATTAAAAAAATTAACTTTATTTCAATAATTTTAGGGTAGATTTTGTATTATCCAAATAAGGCGAATATTTGGACAAATATGCCATGAGAAGTGCTAGCGTATAGATGCGGGTTCGCAACCGGGAACGAGTGGGTAAGTACCAGTGTGACTTTTCATCAATTTCATAATTAAATACTTTTTTGTTTATCTTAGAAATATCAGAGACATCGGTGAAGGAAAACATCGTGAGGAAACCTAACTTTAAGGATAAAAATATAAAAAAATTGAAGTGCCTGTTTGTAATGTCGCAACAGCTTCTTACTGGATGCATTTGAATATTCACATGGTTCTAATAACAAAAATTCTATTTTTAACAATTTTGTCTGTCTCTCTGTCTGTATGTTCCGGCTCCGAAACGGCACGTTTGAATTTGACGGGATTTTTACTGACAGATAACTGATTTTATTAGGAGTAATATAGGTCAATTTTTAGGGTTCCGTACCTCAAAAGAAAAAAAAACACACAGCAGTCAAAGCGATCTTATAAGGGTTCCGACCTTTATAGGATCGCTTTGCTGTCCGTCTGTCAGTCTGTCTGTCTGTCTGTCAAGACCCTTTATCTAGGGAAAGTGTAGAGGTATCGAGTTGACATTAAAACCATATACTTAGGTCCACGCTCCCTTGAAGCTGTGAAAAAAAACTTCTAAGTTAACGTGGAGAAAAGATACGGCTGTTTATGTCGTAAAAAACGTACATTTCGACACTCTCAAGGGAATCAAAATTTATAGGGACTTGCCGTTGACCTAGAACTATGAAATTTGGCAAGTAATATCGTCTTATACTATAAATACAGGGAAAAGTCTGGAAACTATACATTTATAATTAAATCATACAAAATAATATATTCTTTATTTATAACGAGCTTTTGTCTAGTTTCGAGCATTATTTTACCCATAGGTACCTACCCATCTTCATGATAAAATAATACTTAATCGTCTTAGTATTTCAATTTAGAAAAAACTTTATTCTGCCTCTTCATTTATTTGGTAGGTACCTCACTTATTCTTTTATAAACATGTACATAATTGAAAAAAAAAACATCACAAACTAAATAAAAATATTTTTTTTATATCAACGTTTTATAATAAATTCAAGGACTTTGAATGAACTCGTGCAAAACAAGGAATGTTATCCTTTACTTCAACGAATATTATAGTATTTGTGGTCTTATGTTGTCAAACCGCCTTTTAGTTACGAAATGTACTAATGGACTTCGCACGTGTCAATTTTGTTACGGATTCATATATTTTTGATAGTAAAATATACTAACAGCATTTAGGAATAATGTAGCTTTTTATTAGCGAATGAATTTTCAGAATTGGGCCAGTGCTTCTGGAGTTTTTTTTTTTTTTACATTCTAAGGGTCAACTCACACCGGATTGGCAGCGCAGCGGCCGGCAGCTTGCCTGCAAACCATTTTGAACTTTATCTCTAAACGTCAAGGCATAGTATCGCTTCGGAGGTCATCGGGTCGCAAAGCCGCGCGGCGTCACGAGCTGCCACTCGACGCATGCAAATCTTTAAGCGATACTATGTCTTGACATTTAGAGATAAAGTTGAAAATGGTTTGACAGCAAAACTGCTGGCCTCTGCGCTGCCATTCCGGTGTGACTCGGCCCTAATAGGTTTGCGTTTGTCCGCAACTCATCTGATCTTAAGTGATGATGCGGCCTAAGGTGGAACACGCTTGTCTAGGATGAACCGGTTCACTCGTGCTTCACTGAATTCCACAGTGCTTCAGTGAATTCCACAGTCTGTCAGTTCGCAGTTCGAATCAAAGCGCTTGGTTCGAGGTCGTGGAACCTCAACCATACAGCGGTGACATTTCACCGTACCTCTGCTCGTCCGATGATGGAATGGGGATTAAGTAGAGATTATTATATTTTAAGATTAGATGAGTTTTATTCCAATAATTCAAGTTTTTGGTCATAATGGTTATTTTCTATAGCAAACAATACTGTCATTAGTATAAATCATAATATTCCAATGGTCCTGTGGACGTTTTGTACAAATAAACAGGTGTTTGTAAGTATAAACAGACGTCCACAAGGTATACTTAAAGACCAATGTACTTAATCTCCATTTTCAAATAACACAGAAATAGTCAGAATTCGATTTCTTTTATGAATTCGATGCCAAGATTCATCATCTGCTTAGTTTAATTTTGTTGGGATCGGCTTCCAGACGAAACATGCAGCTGAATACCAGTGTTTTACATGAAACGACTGCCCGTCGAACCTCCACAACCCAGTTACTGGGTAACACGATATTCCTTGGTAGGACTAGTTGTCAGACTTTCTGACTTCTGTCAAAGATCTACGAATGGCAATCGGGATTGACGGCTTTACTTGCTTTCCGAAGCGCGGAGGGGTGTTTTGTGAAAACGATTGAGTACTTTTATCAAAGTAAAGAAAATGAAATAATAAATGCTTTTTAAAATTTATGTTTTACTAATGTTGCCGTTAAAAAACGGACTGCGTTACGAACACGGTGTTGCGCTTAAAGATATAAATTGCCGATGTCACTCAAAAAGCAGCCCTGTGTGAGTGGGAGTGGACCGGCCACGTCTGCTACATGTCTAACAGGTCATGGGCTAAAACAACATACATTTGCGTCAGGCACAAGTGGTCTGGCAATTTATGCTGAACTGGGCCTGTTTGGCATAGCCGTGAGGCACACACTAATGTTTTTTATTTATTTCCGTGTTTTTTTACCTTTTTTATTGTTTTTGTGTGCACATGGTCTGTGTCAATAAACTTTTTTCTTTCTTTCTTTTCTTTCTATTTGGGTCTCGGGACACGTACAGCGTCATCGTGGCAGACTCGTTATCGAAGATGACAGGATGTGCTTGACGCTGACTGGCGGGATTGGTCCGCACCAGCTTTGATAGAGAGGATTGAAAAGGAGAAATGGAGGCCTTTGGCTAGCAGTGGGACAACACAGGCTAAAAAATAATTAATTATGTGTTAAATGAATCTACTGAAAGATTATCTAACAAAAAAATAACATTTTTTTTTAGTAGCCTGTACTGTCCCACTGCTGGGCAAAGGCCTCCCCCAAGTCTTTCCAGGAACTTTTGTCCCGCGCCCCCTCGAACCAGCCCTTGTGGTACGCGTCCAGGTCATCTCGCCACCTCTTTCTGGGCCGTCCTCGGCGACGCCAACCATCTTCAGGGACCCATTGTGTGGAGACCTTCGCCCAGCGGTCACTCTGCATGCGGCTGACGTGACCCGCCCAATCCCACTTGAGCCTGGCAGCCTTTCTGCCAACATCAAAAATTACAAAACCGTTTTTACATATTTCACCCAATAGGTTTCAATTCCTACAGACCTAAACGTCGATTCTCATTGAAAACTCATTCCAGTGGTTTAATACATAATGTATTGGCCAGTAGATTATACGGGATTCGATGTTGGGGCGAAGCAGTCATTATTGGACTATCAGTAGCGCGTCAATTAGTCGGGATGGGATCAGCCCTTGGCCTGATTAATGAAACGTGGCACCCACTCAAGCCGCATTCACGCGATCCCAGATAGAGCGACCTTACTGTCACGTTCGTTTGCAGTGTAAATTGTACTTAATGAGTAGCTAGAAGTGATACTCGATATTATCGATGTTGGAAGAGTGTTAGGTACAGTATAATTATTGGGATGCATTCTTTTTTAACCGACTTCAAATAGGAGAAGATTATCAATTCTGATCGATCGATTTTGAAAATTCTTTTTTTATGGATAGGGTATACCTAAGGGGTGGTACATATACATTTACATATACATTTCATAAAACATTATTCAGCGCTTTTTGAAAACCGTAACAATGACCAAAGAAAAAAAATACATGGGTGACGTTTTGATTTCCTCAATCTTTGTAGAACTTTCAATCGCTGTTTTAACTGTGTTGCCGTTTCTTAATCGATTTGGGTCATAAGGAGGAGACTAAGGGCGGGTTGCTTCAACTAACCATTACTGACCGGTAATAGTAAAAAATGGCGCTAACTATCGTCAAATAAAAAAAAAATGGGTTGTTTCACAAAATAATACGTCAAAAAGTTACTAACTACCATAACCGACCAGTCATCGTAATTTTGTGTTGTCAAACAGCTACTTCAAACATCAAAATATTATGGAATCTCTTTTTGAATAACTTTAACTGACGGATTTTTATGTCATGAAACAACCCGTTACATTTAACGTACGTTAAACATCGCACGTCATAGTAACTTTTTAACCGTTCGTATGTTACGTTAACTGACTGTTGGAAACAACCCTTTTTTTTTTTCCCCTAAGGGCGGGTTGCTTCAACTAACCATTACTGACCGGTAATAGTCAAAAATGGCGCTAACTATCGTCAAATCAAAAAATGGGTTGTTTCACGAAATCATACGTCAAAAAGTTACTATTACCATAATCGACCAGTCATTGTAATTTTGTGTTGTCAAAGAGCTACTTCACACATCAAAATATTATGGAATCTCTTTTTAAATAACTTTAACTGACGGATTTTTATGTCATGAAACAACCCGTTACATTTAACGTATGTTAAACATCGCACGTCATAGTAACTTTTTACCGTCCATATGTTAACCGACTGTTTGAAACAACCCGCCCTAAAAAGCGGAATTATAAAACCTTTTTTATAGTCGGTGGCAATTATACAAAACCACAAACAGATCAAATCCACTGATTTCCGAAACTATAGTCATGTGTGTTCTCTGCTAAAGTTATTTATCATTAGTTTTTGAAGGCGGTTGTCTTTTGATTTTCTGTAACTCATCCGGCTCTCCTTGAAAACGAGATTCAATTTGACGAATTCAATGTTGTCTAGACATTCATGTTACGCAATATACAAGATCTAAAACTAAAGCCAAGATGTCATGTCAAGGACAAGAATTTAAATATCAAGAGCAGTCAGCCTCTTAGCAGTATTTAACATTGTAGTAAAATACTACAAGACAAAGAATAACAAAACGAATTTATTAACATTTACAGACAGATATTATTCAAGTTTCCATTTACATATTTTAATAATAATATTATTTATTCAAGTGAATTTGTATCAAAAATAATTTAGTTATCTGAAAGCGATATGCTCTTTATAATGTTCATCCATTCGTGAGTCTTGAAAGAGCTTTCGAATTGGAATGATAAATGAAATTTAAGCTCGCCTTTCCTTCATTCAACTACCGAATACTAATAAAATCATTCTATTGAAACTGTTACGAAATCAATTATCGAGTGTCTTGAAGGCTTCGTCGGTAGCGGGAGCAAGGAACATGGAACTGCACTTCATTCAATTTTATATTCGACTTTTCTATTCGTCCCTTAAATGATTCCTAGATTTTCGATCCGATTGGATCTGTGGCAGACTTCAAAGTGTTTGTGTCTGTTAATAATAGAAGTTCAAGAAAGAATAGTATTCAATTAGGGGTGAATTATGTTGTTGCTGCAGAAATGGATATCTTAGATTCTTACACATAATACGCAAAAGTAAAAAAAAAAATATTTACTCATCAAATATGTATAAGTATTTACGTTTTAAAGTTATAAACCATGTCTTTCATAGTCGGTTTCACGCTGAAGAAACTGCAATACGTCTGCAAAGTCCACACCATTTATTTACAAGTCCAACTGGGTCATGTATTAGATTGGACAGGGAAGTGCGCACAAATCTTTGCAGGCGTTAGTTGGGTTAAGGATAGTACTGAAATAGAAGATTCCTAGCGTATTTTAGAAAATAATAGTATAAGTACTACCATAGTGTATTTTCAAAGGATAGCTGATGATTAGTGTTCCCATTGCGAAATACAAAACAATAGAATATTGTTTTGTATTTCGTGGAAAAATGGAGCCACGGATTGTCGCGAAAATTCCGTAAAAGAAAATTTAATTACACTTAGCACCAGGGAAACAAAGACGCATGGAATTTAATGTCATGTTTACAAAATATGAAAATTAAAATCCCATGAAAATATTTATTCCGGAAGATATTCTTGTCTGGTAGTAAAGTTGTACTCATTTGTGTATGGTACTGTTGTTTTGGTAGATGAGCTGGCAATATTATCAACTTGTAACTCACCGCACTTATGCCAAAAGTGGTTTCTAGTAGGGTTTTGGCAATGATCGCGGCTTGGCACGATATTGTATGCATACGTAACGTTATGTTTGTCTAATGAAACAGAGTACATTCTTAGAATAGGTTACCTTCAAAAAAGAGATTTATGTACTGCACCTAATACTGTCTGTTGACTTCTTTTAGATACAAAATACTATCATCAAAATGTTAACGAGTGTCCCGATACCTACTTATTATTTTTGAACATAAGGATGATGATAATAATGATGAATACTTCACAGAAAATTGATTTTTAATAAATACCAAATTCAAAAATGTTCTTTTGTTGATGAAACAGTCTGTGTATGTTTAACATTTTGTCCACGAACTGGATGTTCTCAATCAAATCCAAAGAAGATAAGAAAATAACAAAAGGCAAAGACTTACAACAAATTGACAATTTTAATAAACCCAAAAACTATCTTAATAAGAAGAAGACAGTGATAAAACTGATAAGATCAGTTCGGAAACAGTCGTTCTAAGTTGCTGTCGAGTCTATAAGAAAGGAGCTCCGTTTATAAGAAGGGGCGGTTACTACGAAGTTAACACACAAATGTTTGCTCTGCCTTCAGGAAATGAAAGTTCGGGTGACGGAGGCGTGAGCTTGTGGCTGGAAAACAAACAATTTCTTGGTTAGTTGTGGGTTAAGAAATCCTGTCAGTTTCTAATATTTGTGCTAATATGGGAACATGTGAAATCTTAGTGGTCAGCAATCAAACTGCAGCTAAAATATCACTTGAATGTTTTTGGAGTAACGTTGATATTATAACGCTGTTAATAGGAATATTTAAAAGCCCTAAAAGAAATTTACTTTCCAAAACATATTTAGTTGCATTATTATTTCGTTTTCATTATGATGAATATTTATTAGCACCTAAAATTCCTCCTTAGAACATGAATCGGTTCAATATCAACGGATTGCCTTAGGGCACAATTCTAGGTCCCAAAAAATATAATTATCTACTATCACGCTTGATTTACGGCCAAACCCAATTACCTATTCTATCTCCAATTTTGATATACTGGTAATAGAAAAACCTATCTATCTGTGGTTATAACGTCCCAATTATTTGTTAGACAGTAAGAAATCTTACCGGCACACGAGATCTATTGATGAGAGGGTCTGTGGCTTACTACGGATAACTATTTGTATGAAAATGCCAAAGTATGTGTCCTAATGACGTGTTGACAACTATTTGTTTGATAGGACGGTATCTACGGGTAACAGACTTGTTTATCTGCCGAATTCTAGGGATAAGTGGTTTGCTTTTAAAATATACTTTATATATAATCTCATGAAACATGTCCGACTCAGGTTAAAGTACTGATTTTGAAATAGTACTAGAGTTATCCCACTAGGAAAATGCTTTTGAGGTCCAATCACATAGAACCAATAACAAACAATCGATCAAATGAGCATATTAGCTTGTAATGAATTTACATAAAGATTCCATTTAAATAAATAAATCCACAGGAACTTTTTTTATAAAATCACATTGTTTATGGTGATGTTAGCTGTAACGAAACGAGGGCCACCCCAATCTATTATGTTTCCGTCACATAGATAACCGTTATTGATGAATGTGAGACACCTTCTAAAAATAGATAGAAGCATATTGTCTTCTAGTAGTAGTGATCTATATTTTAGTAAAGGTAGCTAATTGGGTTTAGCCGTAAGTCGATTATCTATACTAAGTTGTTATTGACCGCAGTACTATTGGCTCCAAAGAATTTTTTCAGCATACTAAGCAAAACTTCAGCCACATCTTTAATTAAACAGCCTGAGCCACCATTTAATATCGGTTAGCTTGATCTCAACTGGTTGGGTTTAATATAACGCGGTGGAGCGTTTTTTCTCGACGTTAATTCAATCCGTATCCGAGCCGTCACAACGACTCCGGATAATTGACGCGCCGTAACGGTTCGGACGAACGGACCGTGTACACTGGCTGTAATAAAATGCAGCGTAACGTTAGATGTTAGGATCTTTTGTGGCCTTTTATTGCGGGAAAATCTTTTTTGTTATACTATTTCTTCCTTTTCTGCTCTTCTTTTATTTAGTTTGGGAGCAGTGATCGTTTAAATACTGTTCGAGATAATAAGAGTTTACGCAGTTGAAGTACTTGAGGCGAACTTAATCTTAAAATATAGTTTTCGTAATCATTTTAACCCTAAATGTTTGGCATACTTACGTACGAAAAACATTCTGAAATATTACAAACTTTTCCCGAACCGCTGAGTTTTCCACGTCGAGTGTGTACGTCGCACAATATTATCGGAACGGACGTAGGGATGGGTGGCTACGTGATCAATTGCCACTGACACCACCGCCCTTTTGTCAAGGAAACAATAAGCGCGAATGTCTTCAAATAGATCCGCAGATAACTCACCGCAGTTTGTATGGGTTTCAGTAAAATCTTGTTTTTTTACAAGTGTTTTGATGTATTGTATGGTCTACGAAATAATAGTAAGATCATTTTTGTCTTTTATCTAAAGAAAAGGTCTTATTTTGGGCACAGGAAAGTTACATACGAATTATTTCCAAACGAGTTTTTTGTAAAACTGAGTCTGTGATTTTGTAAAACAACGAATTCTAAATTAGTGACAATTATTTTTAGAAAGATAGTTTTGTAAGAAAAATCGTTTATAGTATTCATAATTGTATCACTGAAGAAACAGCTGAATATAACATAATATATATGTTGAATTCACCTGTCCTTCCGCTAAAGGCTTTCAGTAACGTGGCTAAATTGATAGGCAGATGTATGTAGGACACTCCCACACGGTAATGGATCTCAAGAATTTGATAATGGCAGAGAAACCTGAGTACTTCAGAGAACGCACTCTTTCGTGTCTCGTTTGTTAGTAAGTATGTTCGGTACTTTAGGCCTTCGTAACCCACATAGATGAGACAATATTCTTGCTTAAATTTTCATGAAGCTGATTGCTCTAAATATTTGGAGTTTGGTGTGTAACAACAAAAAAATAAACAAGGGTAAGGTACGAAGGAAGATAGTGATTGATTTAAATGATAGACAGGTGTCCAAAATAGGTTGATTTGTGTACTCGTATGCCAAGGGAGGGGTAGAAAGTGTTATTGGTTTGTTTCTTTTGCACTTGCTCAGCAGCAGTCCAAAGTTTAGAGCACCTAAAGCTATTCTTTAACGTTACCATTCGTGGCTGTGCTCCACGAGGAACTCAACATCGTGTCAGCCGTAAAAACATCGAGTCGAGCTCGTCGTCTATTTTTGCTTAGAGAATATCGTTTTTCAAACGTGGCGTTAGCGAGAGCGTAAACAAAGGTTTATGAATACGATGTAACTCGCCGCTCTCGAGCTTTAGGTTGTGTTATTTAGAGAATAGGCCCACTGTAGGTCGATTCTATAAAATTCAAACAACAACTCGCATCTCACATAGCTATTCACTCTCACTTCGCATAAGGTTCAAAATTACCTTGATATATTTGACACTTTGAATCGGGTTCGAGTGCGAAAGGAGCGTCGAAGTGACAGGGAAATTACCTTACAGCAGCACCACTTCTTACGTCATCTCATACCTTATCTGTCAAAATCTCCCTGTCAATTTAGTTCAATTCGCTGACACGCTCGCACGGGTGGCGCTAGTGTAAATTCGAATTATCAACCGAGTTTTTAGAATGCCTATCAAGAAACTCACAGCGGATTCAGATTCGAAGTTTAGAATGAGGTCTTACAGAATCACACCTTTGATCTCTCCTCAGTCGTGTCGAATAGCCGTCCGATCGAACTATGAGAGTGAGGGAATAGGGAGTGCAACTGTATTTGTGTATATTATGACTACATACTAGGATAGATCTTTTTGAGATTGGCCGCCGTTATTGAAATTCGGTCGGTAGAATGTATAATGTATAGTCACATGCAGAACCTACATTTAAAGTAGGACTGATCTTAAATCTAAGTTCTGCTTCGTAATTAATTAACCGCAACTCATTAGGAGGTGGTAAAACAAGTCACAAAGCTCTCAAACATTATCACGTGGGTAATTAGGCATGCTAGTGTAGGTTAATTTTCTGTTCTTAATTTCGATCAAAAAAAGCAATATGAAGTTCAAAGAAAAAGGTTACAGATAGCCACCTAGCCCTATCAATAATGCAGGATCTGAATTTTATGTTTTTTTGTTTTATTACATTAAACTACGTAAAAAAGTATGATAATAAATTCCACATTAAAAATAATAAATAATTTCAATCGATTTACGAAGGTAATTACAAACATCGACGGTAGCATCGATTGTGTCCGTTCAGTAATGTCGGTATTCAATAACCATCGATGTTGATCGGAGGAATTCAGCGAGTGAGAGCACCGATCTGCCAGTTATTGAGTTCATGACGGGAAAATACACGTAATTTTATTTTCTTGGTGCGAGTTTATTTTTTCTATCTTTTAATAGATTATTAAATATATATTATTTATTATATTAAACAGCGTAAAACCTTTATTCTTGTTGTAATATATAGTTGTTAACTTGTTACTATTATTTTTAATTCTAGTTGGCATTTTAAAATACAAGTTATATTGTTGTCCAATAACAAAAACTTGTTTGTCCTTAAAAAACTACGTATCGGCCACATTCGACATTTAATGACCGTATATTGTGAAATTGATATTGTAGGATCTGCCACATCCGTATCCAATCAAAAATATAGAAAGTACCACTTCCGACGTATAATACGAGTAGTAATAAAAAATCGTGTAAAAGGGCTTCATGTACACTACGCAAAAGAGATAAGTATCCATGTCGTCGGAAATAGTTGAAGATTTCTTAGAAATCAATGGGGGCTTTCAAATGAAATTTTATTAAATCATTGAACTGTTTATTCTCTATAAATTGTATTTTATTTTATTCATAAAAACCTATCGGTTTCTAAGTAAACTTCAACTGTTTCCGGCGACATGGATACTTATCTCCTTTGGTGACCGTACACTACACACCAATAAAATGAAAATACTTTGATGGGCCGGCGGAGTAACTAGACTTGATAAAGTACGAAACGAGTACATCAGAGGCAGTTTTAAAGTCGCCCTTATTACAGATAAGCTCCGAGAAAGTCGTCCGAGATGGTACGGACACATAAAAAGAAAAGATCCCGACCATACTGTGAATCGAGTTTTAGCACTTCATGAGGTAAAGCGTGGCAGAGGCCGACCACCCGCCACATGGCTTTCAACTACGACCCGTGACTTGAAGACCCTTCATATTGACAATTAGACAACCCAGGATAGAGCATCCTGGCGCCGAGTAACGAGGAGAGTCGACCCCAAATGATGGGAAGAGGCAAAAAAAAAGAAAAGTAAAAGGGCTTCATGTGCCAATTTTACCTATTAGGTAATTAATCAATGAATCTATTCTATTAGTTGAACGGACAGTAGTATATAATGACACACATTCCAAAATGCATAATCCTAACCCTTAACATTTTTATTACACTTTTAACACTTAAACTACTCTGCTGGAAAGTTGCATATTTTTAGATCCTACATTATTGATAGGGCACATACGTACATACATACCATACCAACGTAACATACGTACTTTTTCCTCAAAAAATTGTACAACAAATATGTATATTTGTATTCCTGTATATCGCCCGCTGTTCATATCATTCTTTTATTCTTTTGTAGAAAGAGTATTTTACCAATTTTGTTAGAACTGAATTAGTTTGCCTATTCTAGAAATACAAATATCGTCTGTCTGATCAACTGTCGCGGGTAAGGGGGAGTACCACCTTACAAACACAGACAGTCAATACTGGTCGATGATATAGGTATGTTTATATGTATGTTTGTAAATGTGGGTGTCATTGACACTAAAATGAGTTTTTCCTTATACAAGGCGCGGTGGGACGAATCATAATCATAACTCATTTCGCTTTTGTTTTTTTTTGCTCAAGACGAATGTCAAGTAAAGGTAAATGGTACCTTCTAGTAATAAATGTATAGAGATAGTTTCTATTATTATCCATATTTATATATACATGAATCTCTATTTCCCTGGTCACGGCATCACGTGTGAACGGCTGGACCAATTTCGCTAATTCTTTTTTGATTGTGTTTGTTATTGTAAGGAGAAGGACTGAAGGAGAATATGAAAGAAAAAACTAAGAAAGTTGCGCGGAACATTAAAAAAATCAACAAAAACCCAAAAATACATACCTAGACGACGTATTGCTTTTCTCAATTTTTGGAGGATTGGCGCAATTAGTGTCGGTAGGGTAGGTAGGGTAGGTAGGGTAGACAGGGTAGGTAGGTATGAAAGGTCATTAGGCAGGTACGTAGGTAGATAGGGACAGGAAAACGTCTGTCGGGTCAGCTAGTCTTATATGTATATAAAAATCTTCTGTGCGTGTGTATGAAAGTGAACTCCTCCTAAACGACTGTACCGATTTAGATGACATTTTTTGGGTGTGTTCCAGAGCAGTCAAGTTGTAGGACTTTTTTATTTTAAGGGCAGGACAACGTCCATCGGGCCCGCTAGTATAATATAAAAATGAATTGCTGTTCGTTAGTCTCGCCAAATCGGTCCAACCATTCTCGAGTTTTAGACTCGAGAATGGCTGGACCGATTTGGCTAATTTTGGTCTTGAAATATTTGTGGAAGTCCAGGAAAGATTTAAACGATAAGAAAATTGAAAAATCCATTGACAGGACAACGAATGTCGGGTCAGTTTGTTGTTTATAAAATGTCATGTGATTATCTACTACAAAATATAAAGATGGGGTTTTCAACTTTGAAGTAAATTCCTAAAAATAAGAGTAACCACCGCATCCGCCTCTCATATATGTAGTTGTCGGTTCGGCCACGGCAAGTATCAATGTAGCATAAATGAAAGTACAAGTAAAGTACACATGGATTAGAAAAATCTTCTAATTCATATGTACCTACTTTGTTAATTTATCTTTGACAACACTGACATCTGTGAAGGAAAACTTCGTGAGGAAACTCTTGGGCTTTTCTTCTAACACCTATATAACATACTCGTGTCATAGTGTTTGTTATCGAATTCCTCCTCCTTCATGATTTTTTTTTGTGTTTATTTGGCAGGTCGGAAAATAAGTCGTAGTAGATTTTTTTTTTTTTATATGGTTGTACGACGTTTGCCGGGTATTTTTAAGCTACTCGGCTAGTCATAAAGGTCATGGCAGGATTTGTACAAAAAAAAGGAAGATGTTTAGAGAAGTTGAAATTCAAATTCATATACTCTTGGGTACCTAAAGAGTATCTTCCGGCATTTACAAAATGTTTAAAACCCCTTCAACAAAAATGGATGTTAAAAGTGAATAGTTTAACGAAAATCTCATTATTTCAGAACGAAACGCCGTAAACAACGATTCACATCACTTGTCTGTCAGTTTGATAGATCCGTTACTGTCACTTGTCACTTTCTTTTTTTTATAAATACAAAATAGGCAACGAGATGAAATGAAAAACTATAATTTTCGTTTCGGAATATTTTAATTATGCGGGCTTTAAAAATATGGTGAGTATATCAATCTACTCCTGGTAATGTATTCTCCACCTTGGAAAATATTTTAAACCCTCTAAATGTTATTTTTAAGCTATTGCATAGCTTGTATCGCGGGCTTTGAGCGCGGCGACCGAATCAAGAAATTCCGTAACGAAAATAAAACCTAACACCCCCTACTCCGCCTACTATGTAGCTCGGCCGAGCGTTCGCTTAACGTGTATTATTATATATATATATATAAAAAATGCTATGCAATAGGTTTACCGCGGCAGTCCCCGAGTGCCACACGTTTTTTTTTTGTAAAGAAATTAATGTATGGATCTCGCCATGATTCTTTAAGTCTGAAATCGTCAATCCGTCTTGAGCAAGTGTGGCCATTAATGGTAATGCTTTGTGAATGGATTAATGGTAATTCTCTTTAGTAGTGGTATATGTCCTTGCAGTGGGACAATAATAGGTAGGCAAACTCAAACTCAAACTCAAACTCAAAATCATTTATTTCAATTAAACCATTTACAGGTACTTTTGAATTGTCAGAGTCAGTCAGTCACAAAGTTGAAGCTAGTTGCTCGTTCCAAACAGTAGGTTTCTATGGAGAAGAACGAGCTAGAAACTCCATGAACACTCTTTTAAAATCAGTTAAATTTTAAAAATTTAGGTTACATCATTCATGTTGAATCTAAGGGTACAATGTGAGAACAATGTAACACGTCTTGCATGTTAAAAGAGGTCTAGAGAAAAATATAGTTATAATAACAATTCAAACCAAAATTTAAAATAACCGAGGCAGCTAAGAGATGACCAGTCCCAACCGACGGCGTCCGTTCACGAACATGACGCACGGATCGGCACCATTATGCTCAACCATTTTGAAGGGAACCGAATGATCCAACACATGCGCCACCGGCAGCGAGACATTCAAGTGAGCATGACTCTCCCAACCGCCAGGGCATATTCAAGTCAATGAGAGGTATACCTCGTAAATGGTAGCTTTATAGAACATAGTGCTCACATGTATGTGCTACGAAAAATTATATAATACTAACACATTGAGTTTATACAATGCAAAGATAATATAGATCTACATCTTCAGCAGCTCCAAAAATTGTTACAAATGCTAATCAATTAATCTATGAACCCTTATGGCTGTGGAGCTAGACCAGCATCCAGCCAAGCATTTTTATCAGTGATGTAATCACTCAACTTATAATATGCTCGGTTGCATAGTGTGCGTTTAATACAAGACTTAAATTTTGTCTCATTTAGTTGAACAATGTGGGGAGGAATTTTATTGTAACACTTTAAACAGTACCCCATGAAAGACGAATCTACGTTAGCCAGTCTGAAACCTGGTTGAACTAGTTGGTCCCTATTTCTAGTATTATAATTATGTCTGTCACCTCTTTTATCAAAAAGATGCAGATTTTTTCTAGCGTACATGATGTTTTCATAGATGTATTGACAAGGCACCGTCATTATGTTAATTTCCTTAAACAGTTCCCTTAGAGAATCGCGCATACGCAGATTGTAAATGGCTCTGATGGCTCTTTTCTGCAGAATAAAAATAGAATCGATGTCTGCAGCTTGTCCCCACAATAAAATACCGTAAGACATTATACTATGAAAGTAACTAAAATAGACCAGTCTCGCGGTATCCACATCAGTAAATTGCCGGATCTTTCTGACAGCATATGCTGCCGAACTTAGCCGTCCTGCGAGAGATGTTAAATGAGGACCCCATTGTAGCCTTGAGTCGAGCGACAATCCCAGAAAAACGGTTTTATCGACGAATTCCAGTTTCTCTTTATTCAATACTATGTCACACTCACTATTTTTGACATTTGGCAAAGCAAATCTGATGCACTTAGTTTTTTTTCCATTTAATACTAAATTGTTAGCCGTGAACCACTTTTGTACCATGTCAAGATTTTGACCCCGTCTATTTATTTTAAAAATTAATGACGTGTCATCGGCAAATAACAGCATTTGTGGTTGGTTTTTGAATAACCGGGGAAGATCATTAATATAAACTAAAAAGAGGAATGGACCTAAAATTGAGCCTTGTGGAACTCCCATTTGTACTTTTAAACCATGTGAATTCACCCCGTTTATTTGAACTTGCTGCTGTCTATCATTTAAATAAGATTTCACTAAACTAAGCGCAAGTTTACCTAGTCCGTAATGCTCAAGTACATTAGTCAGCTCCAAGGCATTATTGGATTTACAGTAGACCACTTACTATTTTTAATTCTACTTCTCCCGCCCTTGTTCCACGTTACTTGTGATCGGCGTAACACGTTTTCTTCTTCCAGTCCATCCTTTCAACCGACATGTTATGACTGGCATCTTTTTCTTTCATATCATTCTTCACACAACACAACCATCTATTCTTTAGCCTTCTTTAAAAGTTACTGCCTAATATTTTTACTAATTCCACAGTAAAGATTCTTCCCATCCCATCCTCCCATTCTCCCATTCTTCTCCATACAAAACTACCTTTTGGAATGGGCACCTAGATTCAATTTTTTTTTCTCATTTGACGTTCAAAAGTGCCTTATAATGGTCTAATTGAAATAAATGATTTGACTTTGACTTTAAAAGATAAGATAAGATAAAGATTAAAAGGAACTATTAGTTAATCTGTGCTAATTCTTGTTCCTGTTAGGGAAATACCGCTACTTAATCGGCTATCAGGCACAATGATGAATGGTTACATAACATAGTTACAAGTTAACACTCATTGTCTCCAGTGTTTGTCGTAATTTGTACTCAAAGACATACAAAGCTCCCTGTTTACGTTACTTCGTGTATTTAAGAATGTATTAATAAATGTGTGTTATTTTAACGCTGTTAATTAAACGTATGTAGCTCGCTGTCGTCGTTTAATTAGTTTGTACTAGGGTTCGCAAAAATCTCATATTTATTGGATACTTATATGAAAATATTCGAAATATAATATATCGAATGTATTTCAAGAAAAAAACAACAAAAGTAAAATAATAAAGAACTACTTTCGTTTACGTCTATTACTATTACGTTTATTTATATTAAAAGATAAGTTATTCTGGTTTCAATTACAATAAAGAGCTATCTGAACATGTAACTTAAATCCTTCTAATAAGATTGTTATTTCGGGAAAAATAATCCAAATTGCAGTTTTTTGCTAAGTGTTGCCAATGTAGGGATATCAATTGTTATATACCTATGGTTTCATATTATGTATTATATTATTTGTATTACACCAGCACCGGTACCCTTCAAACCGAAACAGGACTTTGTGGCAGAAATAGGTACATATATGTTGGTGGTACAGACGCTAGCACATTACACAAACACTGACAAACACACATCACTGTCAAATTTTCCCATTTGAACCTTATTCTTTTGTAATAAAGTTGAAAAACTATCAAAGAAATTTGACAGACTGAGGTAGCTTAATGTGCTGGCCTCTGTGCTTCCCTGTACGATCTCCTAAGAAAGTGCTTAAGTACAAGTTCAAAATTAATATTTTTTAAGAACTACGCAACATAATTGAAATGATATAAAAAAAAATAAAGAAACCAACAATTGTTTACTTAAGACGAACCATTTATTACATTTGTAAATGAAATGAAAAAGAATATATTGTAAGAAAATGAACAGGCTGATTCAACGAGGTCCCTCGCGAGGCTGTTAGGTATAAACCTTTATAATTAGCCAGTCGATCTTTTGGGAAATTAATGGCCGCTTGCGGGCACTGGGAAATATGAGCTCCCGGGAGACTACGCATTTAATTTTTAAGTTATCAATTTGCTGATGCGTGGTCTTTGTTTTAATGTATAGAGTGTGATTGTAATTGTTACCGTCATTTCGGTTACCTTTAAAAGTTAAACGGTGAGTTAAACGGTGTTGTTCCTCACGACATGTTCGTGAACGGGCGCTGTCAGTTCAGATTGGTCATCTCTGAACTGCCATGTTTTATATCTTTATTTTTCAACGGACTTCACAATAGGAGGAGGTTATCATTTATTCATTTTCATTTATTAAAAAATAATGTTGCCCTACACTAGAAATTTCTCCTGTGTCGTGGGTGCGTTTACAAACATATAACTACTTACATACACGAACAGCCAGACCCGGAACAACTATCTAAAGGCCATACAAATATTTGTTCCGTGCGGGAATCGAACCCGCGACACGCAGCGCAGCAGTCAATCGCTCAACCACTGCGCCAATCGTGCCGCCAATTATCAATTCGTCTGTATTTTTTTTATGTTTGTTAGCTCTGAACTTTCGACTGGGTGATCCGATTTTGATGACTTTTTTCATTTCAATTTGGTTCAGTTCTGACAATGGCATCTATGAGAAAACCATATTAGTCTTAAATTTGCATTAAGTATGTGTGCGATGTCTCCGGCAAATGTAGGGTATGCGTCAGGGGTGGTCCCATATAAATGTTATCGAAATTAATTCAGCACTTTTTGAAAAATCAACAAATACACAAAAAATTTACACAGACGACGTTTTAGTTTCTTCAATCTTTGGAGTAACTTTAAATCTCTGTTTTAACTGTGTTGCCTTTTCTTAATAGATTTGTATGAGAAGGAGGTACTAAAAAGCGGAAAATAAAAAATTTATATTGCTCATCACCTACATTATAGCTTCAACTTTGTAACTGACCGACTCCTTGGCAATGTAAAAGTGCCTGTAATTAAAAATCGTTTAATTCTAATTAAAACTTTTGTTCAACGATAATTGTTCAATTGTTCAACGATAAAACACTTTTATGATTAGATTTTTAACAGACTTACAAAAAGGAGGTTGTCAGTTCAACCCGTATGTTTGTATGTATGGCGATTATTTCCCGTTTGGCTGAACTGATTCTGATGCGGTTTTCAGAAAAGTGTTTGTTACATTCTGGACAAGGTTTTAGTATACAACAATTAGATATTAATTCAGCACTTTTTGAAAATACCTACAAAGCCAAAAAAATATTCATAGAAGACGTTTTCGTTTCATCCATCTTTGGAGGACTTTCAATCTCTGTTTTAACTGTGTTGCCGTTTCTTAATGGATTTGGGCGATAAGGAGGCACTAAAAAGTGGAAAATATTTATTACATACTCGGTAATGTAGGATGGTAGTAAAGATTTCTATCAGTTAAGGATTTTTGTAATCGGACCTCTAAAGATTCGTCATCATCATCATGTCAATCTTTAGATGACGCCCACTGCTAGTTATAGTTCTCCCACCTTAGGGGACGATCCACTCCTGGGCATACGCCTCCCGCAAAGTTCAGCCGTAATCGCCATGCTTGGCCGATGTATGTTGGCGATCGCAGTAGGTGTTATGGTACTCATAAGGACGCTGCTGCCCATCCTCTGGTCAATATCCCTCTGTCGCCTTCTACACACACGGGTAGAAATGGGGTGGTGACACCCGGTCTAGATATTACCTTTTACAAACAAATAAAAGCAATGAACATTTTCACGGTATAATATTAATATAAAGTATATAGCTATTTATTTATGTATATTAAAATCATCAAACAATAGGGGATAATACTGCAATGTTCTGGCGCCAGAGTGCAGCACTAGCTTAAATGGCAGTAGGATACCATAATATAGGTAGTTAAGGTACAGTTAGGTAAGTAAGATTAATTAAAATTTTGATATATTTTCACTAATACCTAGTTATTACAATTGACAAAATAGGGACATCCGAGTATGTATGAGCAGTAGACAAAAAAATCGTCTTAGGGACGCGCGTTCCAAATGTACTGCCGACAGGATAATGGCCCCTTTTATCGAGGTTTAACATACGTAACTAACGAACAGTATTCAATTGAAATCAAACTTAGGTAAGTTATTCTACTTTTAAACTCATTTGCATAATGCTGACTACTGCTACGATTACCAGTCGCTGGCTGTCAACCATTTAAAGTTTATAGTAATTGTTTCACACTAGCAACGCGATGTTTAAACATCTCTATTAAAAAAAAACAATATTTGTTTTAGGGTTCATCATTTGAAATTGATAAAGAGAATAATTTTGAGAGCGTGTCAGTATCATACACATGACACCAGTGGCGTGCCTTCCATTAAAGCCCAAAAGCCAGGCTTGCAATCAATAATGTGAGACAATAAAAAAAGCATAGAAAGCACAAAAATAAAATACGCCCCTACACATTGTAACAAAAAAGTATTTTTCATTGCAAGTTTTTGATTTTCATATATTTTATAAAAGAGTTATTATGGAGCTTCTTTTCTGTATGATAATTATAACCTTTTGGAAGGGGCAAATGGAAGAAAATGTTATGGCGTTCAAAAGTGCCTTTTCTCGGGTGAGCTCGTCTTTCCCGTGCTAGTGCGTTTTCTTATTCTGATTAGTTTTCATATGTATGACTTTGACTTTGACATATCTGTCATTTTAAAATTAATTTGACGGATACCTGACTAATCACAAGTTTAGATATAAGTGTCGGTTTTCTACTCAATTTTACCGAAATAAATTATCTAATAGTTGACAAAAAATAAAATGAAACGTCGTAACTAAACGTTTTAATTTCACGCAAAGATCTTGCACCTCATACATTACCAAAACATACCGATCACTAGATTGAAGTAAACCTAAAAGCCCTTCACTCCACTGAACGTGCAAAATTTAATTCATGATGAATTTTAAAGAATCCGTATTCGAGCGTGTTCTAATTGTTCGACTGAGCACTCTTAACAGACGAGTAGGGCACGTGATCAATCGCTTTGTGGCGTCCGCCGCCTACTCTAAAAGACTGACTATTCCAGACACTTCATTAGTCCAGAAAATAATGTTCTCTAGGACATTTTAAGAGGTTTTGAATGACAACGCTGTATTTATTATCGTGGTTTCATTTCACTATGTAATGACGTATACAGGGTGGCGATGACAATAGCGCAATAAAGGATCATAGCAGGATTTGGTAATTCGGTGTAATTGTTTTTATTGAGCATTAAGAATATTAAATTATGTCGCTAAAAGTTGCCGCACTACTCACAGGTTAGTAAACCAATATTTCAAATGGTGTTCAGTTTTGTTTATATTTATTATGCTCTTAGTATGTTTAGTATTTTTTTTAATTTCGGTTATAGGATTTATTTCATAGTTTCAAAATATTCTTATGAACTATTACTGCCAGTATTTTAATTTTTTGGCGTATCGTCGTCTCCACATATAATTATGATGTGTAATATGACGTGAATATGACGTATCTATGACGTATATGTTACGTATCTATGACGTATATGTGAGGTATATATGACGTATATAATGTAAGACTAACTTTTTCAGACACTTCATTTGTCCAGAAAATAATGTTCCCTAAGACATTGCAAGGTTTTTTGAATGACAACGCAGTATTTACTATGGTGACCTCATCTCGCTATGTAAAATGTTTTGAGCATTATATTTACAACTTGATGATATCGTGTTATGTAGGTATTCTGGTAGAAGTCTTAAAGTTAGAATATAGAGTAGTACTAACCTGTGTATTTGTCTAAGTAGGTGTATTAAGAGCTTTTACGTCGCATGGTGTCTCAAAAAAACTTTCAACTTCAAAATCTTTGAGTAAGTTTTCAGAGAAAACTAAAAATAGCCCTACATCAGCCTGCTACAAACTTATTTTCTAGGCATATATATGTACTTACCTGCGTATCAAGATTAATTAAAATCTATGTACATAAGATAACGTCCTGACAGCAAACATAGATGTTTGCTTCTATCAAAAACGTTAAACCTAGAATAAATTAGAAATCGCTTTCTAATCACAAAGTATATGCAGATTAGAAAAGCATTATCAGCAAAGGACTTTATTACAATAGAATGCATAGAATTTCGAACCCAAACCGCTTATCTCACAACAAAAAAGTCTCCCCAGGGAAAATGTCAGCATTATTCTTCGAATTACTAATCTACGAACACAATCTAATTCACAAATGTGAGAGCCAATAAGAATTTCAAATTAGGTAGGTAGGTGCGTCGGCCCGTTTGTGTGAACGAAAAACTTTTAGTTCGACCAATAATGGATCGAGCCGAAGTTAGTCAAGAGTTATGACAAACCTGAATTAAACCAGATTAAGTAAAAAGCATATAATGTTCAACGAGTTTCTTTGACCTGGAACCGATTCTTTACAGGACGAATGAGTTAAAAAGTAGAATAACTTACCTAAGTTTGATTTCAATTGAATACTGTTCGTTAGTTACGTATGTTAAACCTCGATAAAAGGGGCCATTATCCTGTCGGCAGTACATTTGGAACGCGCGTCCCTAAGACGATTTTTTTGTCTACTGCTCATACATACTCGGATGTCCCTATTTTGTCAATTGTAATAACTAGGTATTAGTGAAAATATATCAAAATTTTAATTAATCTTACTTACCTAACTGTACCTTAACTACCTATATTATGGTATCCTACTGCCATTTAAGCTAGTGCTGCACTCTGGCGCCAGAACATTGCAGTATTATCCCCTATTGTTTGATGATTTTAATATACATAAATAAATAGCTATATACTTTATATTAATATTATACCGTGAAAATGTTCATTGCTTTTATTTGTTTGTAAAAGGTAATATCTAGACCGGGTGTCACCACCCCATTTCTACCCGTGTGTGTAGAAGGCGACAGAGGGATATTGACCAGAGGATGGGCAGCAGCGTCCTTATCATAACACCTACTGCGATCGCCAACATACATCGGCCAAGCATGGCGATTACGGCTGAACTTTGCGGGAGGCGTATGCCCAGGAGTGGATCGTCCCCTAGGGGGAGAACTATAACTAGCAGTGGGCGTCGTCTAAAGGTATGATAATGACGAATCTTTAGAGGTCCGATTACAAAAATCCTTAACCATTAGAAATCTTTACTACCATCCTACATTACCGAGTATGTAATAAATATTTTCCACTTTTTAGTGCCTCCTTATCGCCCAAATCCATTAAGAAACGGCAACACAGTTAAAACAGTGAAAGTCCTCCAAAGATGGATGAAACGAAAACGTCTTCTATGAATATTTTTTTGGCTTTGTAGGTATTTTCAAAAAGTGCTGAATAAATATCTAATTGTTGTATACTAAAACCTTGTCCAGAATGTAACAAACACTTTTCTGAAAACCGCATCAGAATCGGTTCAGCCAAACGGGAGATAATCGCGGACAAACATTCATACATACATACAAACATACGGGTTGAACTGACAACCTCCTTTTTTTAAGTCTGTTAAAAATCTAATCATAAATGTGTTTTATCGTTGAACAATTTACTTTTCATTCAGTAACCCACAATATTCTCTTTTATAGTTGCCATAAAACTATCAACTTCCACCTCGTATCCATAAAACCTATCACATTCAGCGATCTCAGTACTAAACACGTTCGTGACTGAAGAATTTGAACGTGGTAAATGCAATGTCTTGGTGTAGCAACATTTTTAATGATATTGAATGTCTTGTTTGCTTATCTCTTAACACACAACCTGTCACCCTAAACGCATTCTTTCTTCTTGGGAAAGCTACACTATTCCGAACCACAATATTTCCTATAAGCCAGAATCAATCGCGGTGATCATAAATGAAGCTCAATGAGTCCTGTAGAAATGATTCAACAGTCTTGGATCCCGTAACGAAATTAATCAGAAAAGAAAAGCGGAGGAGAAAGAAAAATCTACATTGGGGTCTACCAGGATGCAGCCGAATACCCAGTGTTTTACATGGAGTGACTGCCTATCTGACCTCCACAACAAAGTCACTGGGTTACACGATACCTCTTGGTAGGACTGGTTGTCAGACTTTCTGGCTTCTAACTACCCAAAACGAGTGTCAAAGATCTACGAATGACAGCCGGGACCGACGGCTTTACGTGCTTTCCGAGGCACGGAGGGGGTACAGTATGAAATAGATGGTCAATTCACTCTTTTTCTTAGCCACAAGCTACTCGAAACCTCGAGCGCGTGAAAACTCATGATACATAATTTCCACTTCCATATAAAGCGGGAGACTGTAAACCCTAAACGCATACCTTCCCCGTTCTGTAAAGACAATGGAAAAGGAAATCGGTTTCTCTTCAAAAAAAAAAAAGGGAAATCCTCCATCCACGGGTGCTTGTTGGAAAAGCTATTGCCCACTTCTTCTCACAGAGGTCAAACTAAGTCCAAGTGGGTATTTTATGGTTTGCTATATAAAATCATCTATGGAATAAGCTGGGAATTCTGAATCATTATGAAAAGAGCAGATCATATAAAGAAATAGAGCCCCATTTCCACAGTGTAATTGAGTTGCTTGTTCAATGCAATAAGTTGAAGCAACAATGAAAGTTGTACCGTCTGAACAGTGTTTAGGCGATGCAAGTAATTGTTTTTTTCATTTTCATTGTATGCTACATTGCGAAACTTGCATGTGTAAATAAGGCTTAAATTAGATTGACTCTGAGGGCACGACGTGAACGTAACGTAACGATTTTAAAATTGGAAATATTCTTTCCGCACATAATAAAATAATTATAATTTCAAGGCTTTATAATTGTGAATGGGGGAAATATTAATTGTGCTTGTATTAAATTAAACTAAAATGTTATAGGACAGTATTTTCGAAACGCACGCTTGTGCTTCGGTCTTCCGGTAATCATTTTCATAGTTAAGGTCGTAGCAAACATATCAACTCGAAAACGGATCGTAACCGTATCAACTCGAGCCATTCAGTATTCTTTGTATGGAACTCCCTATTGCAAAGCATACTTATCGGAATCGTAACGTAAACGACTCGCCTCGGGGCAAGCTCACGAACCGCGGTGCCCCCACCGCGACGCGTGGTCAACCAGCGGTCGCCGCGCTTACGGTTCGTCGTCCACGCGCTTACGCCTCTGTGACGCTGCGCTAGCGTCTCTTTGTGCCAGCCAGTTCAATCAGCGGTCTGCGAGCCGTAAGCGTGGCGTCAACTAGCCGTAGCCGAGTCGACGTATTGGAGCTGCTGATCCACTTTGGTACGTGCTTACGTTAGGTTGACGCGTGTTTGACGGCGAAGCGAAAGGCGATACGGTGACGATCCCTTTCCGAGTTGATATGTGTGCTACGACCTTCATTCGAAATGGCGAAAATAGTGAATTTATTTTGACTTGCCAAAGCAAGTTTCGTTAGTAGTATTATACTAGCTTTTGTAAACGACATCGTCCGCGTGTACATTGCTTTTTGGGATTTACGAGTAACCTTAGGTTGTACCAAATTTAATTGAAATCGGTTTAGTAGTTTAACCATAAAATCGCAACAAACAAACAAACTAACTTTCGCATTTATAATATTACTAGCGACCCGCCCCGGCTTCACACGTGTAATGTCTAATTAAACAACATCAAACTATACGTACAAGCCTTCCTCTTAAATCACTCTATCTATTGCTGAAAACTGCATTAAAATACGTTGAGTAGTTTACAAGATCTAAGCGTACAACATACAGCAGGATCGACTTTGTTTTTAATGGAGTTCAAAAAGGAGGAGGTTATCAATTCGGATGTTTATAATTTTTTTTTAATGTATTTTCGGTCGTAACTCTGTCATTATATTGACGGATTTGCAAATTTGCAAAAATTACATACTTAGATGTTTTAGTTATTTCATACTTACATACTTACTTACAGTCTCTGTTTTAAGTGTGTCGCCGTTTCTTAATGGATTTGGATGTTAAGTCAATACTAAAAAGCCGAAAAAAAAAGTAAAAAAAGAAAGAAAACCGCCTTCAAAAACTAAAAAGTGATAAATAAGTTTAGCACAGAACACACATTACTTTAGTTTCGGAAGTCGGTGGCAATACAAAACATAACAAAGCCGCCGCCATCGACTTCTACTACTACATCGACAAACTAAAGCAATGTGTGTTCTGTGCTAAAGTTATTTATCACTTTTTTTACTACCTATGTAAAGTACCTATGCATAGTCTGTATAAAAACATTCTTGACTCCTGTTTTACGCTGAGCCTAAACCAATAAAGTGGATAAAATAAACATGTTATTAGTTTCCAGCAAACGAATAGGGCAAACATTTTGTATTATTTGTTCAATATATTATTTTTGTCACATCGAAAGTTTGGTGTTACAGAAAATTTTATACACACGAGTGCAAATACAGTTTGGGCTCGAATAAAAATAAATGTTACTGGCGAAAACTAAATAAAAGTCGACAAGATAAGTGTTTTATTTCTTTGCAAGAAATGATTTGTGAAATTACAGGTACGTACATTTACATTCGATCTAGGAAGGTGAAACATAAATCTAGGTCGTTTGTTCAATACTCCGATAGGTAATTTGTAACAGGAATCATTTTCTAAATTTTTTGTGTCGGACTCGCCCACCGAGGGTTCCGTACATATTTGTAGGTACGTATCCATACTTTTGTACTAATCCATACTTTAATCTACTGTTTAATAATATAAATGCGTTTTTTGCGACATAAACGGCCGTATCTTTTTACACGTTAACATAGAGGGTTGATTTTTTTACAGCATCAAGGGACCGTAGACTTGAGTACATGGTTCTAATTTCAACTCGATGCCTTGACGCGTTCCCGAGATAAAGGGTCTTGACAGACAGACAGACAGACGAACAACAAAGTGATCCTTTAAGGTTAAAGTTCCGTTTTTTCCTTTTGAGTTACGGAACCCTAAAAACTGAACGGAGAAGCTCGTGGTTAAGTAAATGCCGTTTGAATCGATGGACCGTGGTTAAACTACGCTTACCACGGTCAGTCCATGGATGGGTGACCATCTCTTTCATACCGAGACCGTACCGTGCCTCGGAAAGCATGTAAACTTGTTGGTCCTGGCTCTTATTCCTAGATCTGTGACAGTCGTTAGATAGTCAGAAGCCCGAACGTCTGACAAGCAGTCTTACCAAAAGGTAAGACTATATACTACTTATGTATTGAGTATTGAGTATCGTGCTACCCAGTACCTGAGTCGAACCTAAGTCGCTCCATGTAAAACATTGGTATTCAGCTGTACCAAGTTGGACTGGAAGCCGACCCAAATATACTTGGGAAATGGCTAGGCAGATGATGATGACAAGGAAAAACAGAACCGTTATAATCTTTGTCGCATTTGTGTCCGTCCGGGTCTGCCACAGGTTTCTCACAAAACGCGCTATAGTTTCCTAAAACTGTTGAATGGGATTCTTTTGATGCACTCTCTCCTTCAAACTTTGTCTACTGAAAGCAGAATTCTGACTCCCTGAAGCAACTTTCTTCTCTGGAATGCACTTCCTCTCGATATCAGGACGGCCACCTGTCTGTATGCATTTAAGCGGAAATTGCGAATTTACTTTCAGCACAGTTAAGCAGAGTCATCTCATTAACCGATTCTTTTAATAATATATGTATTAATATATATAATATATATAATGGGTATGTATATATTTATATAGGTATACCTATGATATTCCATAATATCATTATTTATGTGTAGTTATCTTTACTTTACTTTTTGTTATGCACCGGCCATGTTATCTCTTCCTCACCCTTGGTTGACTGGTAGAGAATGCCTAAGGCATTAAGTCCGCCTTTGTACCTTTGTGCATGAAGTATTTAAATAAATAAATAAACTTCCAGACCTATAGACCAATGAGGTAGTCAAAATTTATTCATGAAATGTATTCTGAAGGCAATAAACTGTTTGTGGACGATCCACATGACGCAATGCGGGAACGTGTATTCGCACTACAAAATAAACGCATGCCATTTGGGACCAGCTGGGAATACTGTAGTATCATTTTAGATCAGTTTTTATAGAAAACTTAAAAAGATTATATTGTACAGACGGCAGCACATCAAGTCTTACCAAACTGTCAAATTTTCGCATAAAGAAATTTGACAGATGGTTGTAGCTTGATATGCTGGTCTCTGTTCATAATTATTTCAACCATCATCATCATATTCTTGTCCTTGTCTCTTGTTATTTAGAATCACGTTTTCTTCTATTCCGTCCTGTCTGTAATTTCCATAACTGCTATCACTGACTCCCTTTTCTTTTATATAATTCTATTCATCCAAATATTGACCAATATTGAAGAATAAATAATATTCATGTTCAGACTCCACCTAAATATCTCTTTGCAAGACTAATTAACCTTTCTATTAATAAAAAAAATTGTCATTAATTACCTATTTATATTTCTTTGATAAATATAAGTAGCCTGTCTCTGTTAATGGATCAAGAGGACTATTAAACAAAACAACTAATGATCTATGAAGAAACTCTTAGTTTGCCAGTATTAGTGTAGGCTGTCACTGTTCTATTTTTTCAACCTCTAAACCCAATCCCCCTGTAACTCCTAATAATATGAAGTCCCACGCCACCCGGTCGATGAGGTCCGCTAACATAGATCAGTCAGATCACGTGCCGCACCACTTATCGCAAGTTGCTCTCGTAAAATAAAATAAATTGGCAACGAGGACTTGCCCAAACATAGCCGATACTCCGTAATACGACGACGTGACGTTTTCAAGGCTTACTGTTGACTTTTTATATAATAGATCAACTAGTGATATTTTTATAAATAAGTTATTTGATGTGTGAGGGCATGAATGATAAATGGTTGATAAAATATTGAAACCGTTCTATTCAAAGCTAAAACACACGATTTGCACAAAATATTAAAATTATTATACATGACGGATATAGGCAAAACTCTAGTTACAAAATTTGTTAGATACCAAGTTACAAAGGGTAAGGTAATAAAAGCTTTATTGATATACGTTTAAAGCTATTTGCCCAGGAATGGGACAGAACATGTTACAAAATACTATCTTACATTACATTCGATATTTTCATTTTCGTTCCATTCTCACATTATTCATGAAGAAACGTTCACGAATAATGTCAACAAATAAAGTTAACTTTACCTAAAAGAATAAAGTCAGGGAGTCAATGAATCTCTAGATTCACAGAACATCACGAAACGACATACCTGTAACATTTCCAGCCAAAAAAATAAAGGCCTAGTGAGACGGTTTTACCAGCGTGATTATTCGTAAATCCCTGTGTTTTGTCCTGACAATAAAGTTGACCATTTGAAGACTAACGATCGTAATCCTCTCATAAATATTTTTTCACCTACTTCTTTTTTTCGTACATTAATCTTCTTTACAAGGGCCAGCGTTAGTTTATGTAAAGAACATACATTATGTAGTTCTCGTTGTGCCGGTAACTTTAAATATTTGTACTTCCAGGATTTATTAGACTATTACTGATGTAAACATTAGCTTGTTTATATTAACGGAACTCGTTATACTAACCTACTCTTAGACGAGGAGGACGGTATAATGTTTAAGTCACGTGCTGTTTTAAGTAAAGGATGTCGGAAGCGACAATTTAGATGCTCACCAGTGCGTTTCACTGGAGAACTCGGAACCCTTCCGCGTAATATTCTGAAGACGGCAATCGATGAGTTTTCAGTGGGCGAAGACTCATTCTCCTGGTTTTTCATTGCAAAAGGGACCTTTCGATTCTTTCCCCTTTGAAAATTAAACGATATTATGCTCTAATGTTTTCGACAGAGGATATATATTTAAAAAGTGGTATTGTTTGTATTATGCTTACGCTATTTGAAGAAAGTGTTTTGTCACTTTGAATTCCCTTCTACAAAAACATTTAAACGTCACATTCGTTTACATTCAAGTCCCCAACATTTAATTAAACTAAGATAATATATTCACCTTTCATGTTTTCGTTTCCTTTGAAAACCGACACAAGAGAGTCAACCCTAGTTTTGTAGGGAGAATCACAAGGAACACGTCACAGTGTCTTGACACAGAAAATTCTGTGTATAATTTGGGGGCATCAAGGTCGGGTGACATTGTCCTGTGAATCGCCCACGGGACGCTTTGAGATAAGCAATAGCTTTCCTATCGCGTTTTATGGCACATTCGATATTACGAGAAATAGTTTTTGTTCCCTTGGCGAGGACATCTCGCTGGCTATATGCAGGGTCGGATTTGTTGTCTTAGATAGGGATGCAAAGTTAAAAGGGGCCTGTAAGCTATAATCGGGATTAGAGTATGTAATGGGGTTCTTCACAAGGAGAGTGAATAGATTCATAAACGGTCGGCAATTTGCATGTGACACCTTGTCACACACATAATACCTTAGCAGCTTTTGCAGCTTATGCTAAAGTGATCGCGAAAAGCTGTACGTTACACATGGCGCTCATGTGTTTATCACTCACCACCATTGTGGTAGGTATATAAAACAAAATGCTGTAGCGGATTTAAAGAAATAAGGCCAGGGCTAAAGGCGATTGCTTTTTAAATTGTTCGGTGTCAGAAAATGATATGGGAGGCTCTACATCGTATTCTCTCTACACTGACAATACAAACGGCAATCCTGCAGTTTTATTTTGATAGATACTTCTAATTAGTTACATTACTAAACTTAGAACAACACAACAAGTCCAAAGTTAAAAACCACGACATTAAAAAATCATAGGGTGCAAAATTGTATGCAAAAAAAGAATGCCCTGTAATACTGTCTAAAGCGCAAACCTTTCTAAAATTGCATCCAACTAACTAACTAGTCCGCCTCTGTTAACTATTGAATTCCTACGAGTATATTTGAGGTGTAGGTACACTATTAGGGAAAATGGAAAAAGTTGTTCCACTATGAGTTATGGTTTATTTTTTCTCAATGTGGGCGTTAGGCAAACCCATTTCCATACGAGCTGGGTACAGGCATCAACATATAAAATATGTAAATTAAAATATGCGAAATGTCAACTTTGAAATGCCTTCATTTTGTTGTGTAGGTATACACCTGCGCTTTCAATTTAATTTCATTGTGGTTCTGATGAATTTATTTTTAGACTTTTGTGGTTTGAGCAGTAGTATAGTTCTTTGTGAAGGAGCTACTCCGGGGTCATCATCATCATGTCAATCTTTAGTGTTTAGAGGTTCAACCGTAATCGACGTGCTTGGCCGATGTATGTTGGCGATCGCAGTAGGGAAAGAGGCCTTTGCCCAGGAGCGGGATAGTAAAGGCTAGTTAAAAAATAATAATAAGGGATGTAAAAAGACAGTTAACAAAGCCGAAAGTTATATGTTTTGTTCTAGACAATACCAGAGAACCGTCTGGTTAGGAGGAACTGTAAGTCGATTCTGTAAAATTCAAACAACAACTCTCATCTCACATCGCTATTCGTTCTCACTTCGCATAAGGTCCAAAATGACCTTGATATATTTGACACTTCGAATCAGGTTCGAGTGCGAAGTGAGCGTCGAAGTGACGGGGAAATTACCTTACAGAATGCCACTTCATACGTCATCTCATACTTAATCTGTCAAAATCTCCCTGTCAATTTAGTTCAACTCACTGATACGCTCACAAGGGTGGCGCTAGTGTAAATTCGAATTATCAATCGAGTTTTTAGAATGTCAATCAGGAAACTCACAGCGGATTCAGATTCGAAGTATTGAATGAGGTTTTACAGAGTAACAGCCCTGGTTGGGGAGATATTGGAGGGTCGAAGTTCCAATTTTTTATTTTTTAACGTTGGGTGAATATTATTGTTATGTGCTTGCAATAGGTTGATTATCAAATGATCAAATGTAACAGCTCACTTTTTAGGATCCAAAAATTAAGTTAATTATAATCCGTGGTGCTTGGCAACTGGACTTCTTCCAGTTGTAATTTAAGTCCTTTTATGCCTATGGACCTAGTAATGTTCTGTCTCGTGCTTGATAACGTGGAAAATATTTTATCTTCTTACTCCTCCGCTGTTCTTTTCTAATTAATTTTGTTGTGGGACCCAAGACAGTTGAGTCATTTCTCCTTTCTCCGGGACTCGTGGAACTTCATAGCTTCGACGCTTTTCTGGTGGTTTCCACTGTTGATTCTGACTTACAGGCAATAAAAAAGTAAGTTGAAAATGAACGCTTTTAGAATACAATCATTCATACCTTCAGATATGGTCTTTAAACGTACCGCTCTGATAGATACCAGCAGAGGGATTACCAAATCAAATCAAATCATTTATTTATTGCAAACCGATATTATATTTTTTGCTTACTTACAAGTTTCCGTTTTACTCTGATTAAAGAGTGCTTTTTTGTTCCAAAACCTTGATATCTCACATAAAACAAATTCAAAGTACTGTATCCACTAGATATATTCGCTCAGTTATACTGAAAAAGATGCCACAAAAGATAGAATTTTCTCAGATCCCACATTGATAAAATGCTCATCCAATTTCATGCACTATTTTGAATCAGTATAAAATGTCTTCTTCACCACCTTTCGTAGCAATTTCAACATTAAATCGATATACCTTTGTACCTCCGACAAAAAATCAAGTGTCCCGAAGTACATTGCCTACCCACAATTAAATTACTGTTGTACAGTTGGCTACGAGGTTGTGACGTCACAAAGGCCCCATGGCGCCCGCCACCCTGTACTCACTGCCTTCATTACAAATTCAAAGGCTGTTTAGTCATTATCACATAACACCTGTTGTCGGCCGCTTATGTTGGGTTACATTTTAAGCCGATGGTTCACTGTGGCTTTTCAGGATTTTGTGTTAAAACAGATTTTTTTCTATTAATCACTAGCTGTGCCTGCATCTTCGCTTACCAGAGGAAATAAGTATTGACGTAAGGAATTTGTCTGTTGATGCCCGGAGGCTAGATTTGTGGCCGGTTGGCAATTGAACACAAATCAAGATCTAATCAGGCTAAAGGAGGGTGTATACCATGACTTTGGCACACATTATGCCAACACCGTTGAAAAATATTAAAGTGTGATGTCAAAGTTCACTTATTTTTAGGTAATCATTAGGATTGTTCCGGTATCGTGGTAGGTAACCAGATTTTCAAAAACCAATTGAAATATGTGTATCTAACTTGACATATTACTTTACGCGCGCTCAGTTGATAAGTACCGGTAGCTCTACCCCAGAAATCACGTTCCTTGTAATAAATCATGAAGCCTGTATGTTTTTACTTTATTTTCTTTTTATTTGTATTTTAAGTGCCCATAATTATACACACTCTGTGAAAACCTCATGGAACTCTAAAATTCAAATTCAATCATATGCTGGCACTTACTTGGCGTATTTGTGTAAATATTATGGGCCTTATTTGTATAATACAAAACTTTATTTCAATTGTAGGGTACAATTTGTATGAACCAAGTAACGACATTATTTGTACAAATACGCCACCACCAATAAAAGTGTAACAATGACGAGCTGCTGAATGTTTGTGGAAATAAAGAGTGATTCATTAACGAGGTGTCAATTCCTGCTCGGGAAAAATATTGGGAACAAATATAATGACCACTAAAAAATACTTTAGAATACCAAATGTAGTAAATTATCACCAAATCTTAGTGTGCAAAATAACCAAAATCTTTTTGACCCTTAAGTCCCCCCTAGGGCGGATTTGACATGGTTAGGTTATGTTAGAACTGTGACCCTCTGCGCTTCGCCAGAACCAAATCGCTTTTTACGGTTAAACTCAAAATGCTGGTGATCATTTACAATTTTTTGGTGATCATTTAATATTTTTGATCTGGAGGTTCGTTAAACATAAGCCAAAAATATTTGTAAGGCCTACCGGTAGTTTGTGTATGTGAGTTTATTTGCCTGTAAACGCACACACGAGAGTGTGACAGTGTTTATTACGTAATGTGCCTAGCCTTTTACTCAACTATGTTAGGTTTGGCTTCCAGTCTTACCGATTACAGCTGAATACCAGTGTTTTACATAAAGCGACTGCCCCTGACCTCCACAACGCAGTTACTGGGTAACAGTAACATACAGTCACTCATCCACTGACTGACCGTGGCAGGCGTGGCTAGCCTGTGTCAAATCCGTACGGCTTTTAAGCGGGGCATCCACTAACAGACATGCCCGTAGGCATACCCACGGACATGTCCGGGCGGGCAACTTTACAAGAGGATTGGATGTGTGTGACGGACACACACATACATGCATAAGGGCAAACCTCTTGTAAGGTTGCCGGGCGCCCGGACATATCCGCGGGTATGCCAACGGGCATGTCTCTTAGTGAATGCCCCGCTATACTTAGCCATGAGCTCCTCAGACAATGTTTAAAATAAAAAACAAAAAATAAATGTTTTTTTTTTATTGAGACCGTGTGTCCCAGTCCTTATTTAACACAGCGTTCCGTACAACGTGCCAGTGAGTGGGCTTTGTGCTTAAGCAAAGATCAACTTGAATTTTTCATACATCAACCTTCCCGGGACGATCTAATCTGTATTTTTGCACAAGCCTGCCTGCTTTTCGTGTCATTGAATTAAAAATATTACATGGGTTCGTATGTACCTACGAGGTGTAAAGCACGCATCACATAGCCGTTAACTACTCATACTTCCAGGGGCGGACTGTGAGCTTGTGGGGACCTGGCCTTATACTACTTGGGGCCCTGACAGCAGTTTTAATAAAATTAATTACTTTTCATTTAGCAAAACTTACACTCTAAAGATATATGTAGGCATTTTGGTTTATCTCCATTAGTCAATGTAACTCAACAACAATGTAAAGAAGATACCCTAAGGTATCATAGGGTCCCACTGAGTGGTCTGCTATTATTATAAAAGAGGTCTAGTAAAAGGAAATGTTGGGCTTATAAGTAAATTATGATCTTTCCGAATTTCCCGGCAGTTTATATGGGTGACGTTATCTTACCTAATGTGGGTTCCCTGTAATCCGTGCTATCACACTGTCACCAAACCTTAACCAAAATAACAATGAACACAAAAAGATCAATGGAAATTGACTTTCCATTCCGTTATATTTATCGAAAGAATTAATCTTTTAAACGAAAACAAAGCGGGATGAACAAACGTATTTATCTCAATACCTACGTATACGGAACACCTCTTGTTTGTATTATATTAAACTTTCTCCCCGGTTTCAAGTGCTTGCGACGTTCGAAGTGGCAATTTGAAATAGAAATGGCTGATTTTTTCATATAAAATGCTGGTATAGCCCATATAATGCCACTCGCGGTTGGTAAACTCCACACAAATGGCGAAATTAAACGAATACACGTCGTCATAATATTGCTGGAAATCTATTTTATTGGAATTTCAACTTTATGCCTTTGGGACTATAAAAAGTAATTTTACGGTCGCGTAAAGTTTACATGTGTTAAAATGTTGCTTTTTGTAGTAAACAAACGTTTTCTTGATGTTTGTTTTGTAGGTTCAAAGAAAAAAGATTCGTTTTGAGAATAATTATTTATTTTTCTTTTTAATTAGTAATTAGAAATCAAATCATCGTGAACGGTAGCCTTGGGACTGGTCATCTTAACTACCTTGACTATTATGATTATATTTAACCTCTTCTAACGTACACGACTTATCACATTGTTCTCGCATTGTTCCCGTAGATTCAACATGAATATTGTAACCTAAAATTGAAATATTTTATTGATTTCAAAAGAGTGTTCATGGAGTTTCTTGCTCGTTCTTCCCCTTAGAACCTTCAACTTTTTGACTGACTGGACTCCTTGACAATTCTAAAGTGCCAGGTTTATTTAAATTAATGTTTTTAAGTTTCAGTTTAAGTTCAACAGCCTACGTGCCCAGAAATAGATGGTAAAAATTAATAAGGTGATTTTTAATCTAACCGATTTTACCTCTTCTTGTGCTTGTACTTTACTCCAATTCATAGTTCAAACACAGTAGACTTCGTAGAAAGAGTTATTTATGTAAGTAGATTTGTTACTTCAGGGATTATAATTTACTTGTTATGTTGTTCAACACTATGTAATTGACGTCTGGTAAATTCTCGAGTTTAACTGAGACAGATGTTATAACTAGATACTGTCTAAACCGCTCTAGGCAAGTAAACTTTCCTAACTATCAATCAGAAGCTACGTGACCAGTAGGTTTATTGCGAGAGTGAGGTGAGCGGACAATGACAGCTCACCTCAAGCTCACTTCACCTGAAATTACCGAAGGAGGCTCCTCACAGAATAACATTGCAATGTAACATTGGAAATTCACTTCCCGCCTCCCTATTCCCCGGTATATTATAATCTGGGTATCTTCAAGGAACGAGTGAACTGGTTTAAAGCAATTAAAGCAAGCGTGCTCCACCTTAGGCCGCATCATTACTTAAAATCAGGGGGCCAAGTCTGCTATTTTTATAATTTCGTCATTCCAACACGATCCCATTGTCATTTTGCTAAAAGTTCTGCTAAATTCATAATGGTCGATCATAGGTCGATCCAATTAGAAGCAATGACTGCACAATGACGTTATACGGTAGGTCACTGATAAAAGGAACTGTCAAAATTTTAGCAGATTACCGCATAAGTCAGTCATTCAGTTGTCATTTTGTACGAGATTACCATTCTACAATATCATTTCTGACAATGGCGTGTCAGTGGTTGACCATTGGAAAGTCATAATGACGCCATTATATTAGTAGATTACCAAACTTGTCAAAATCAACAATTATGAAATCAATGATAGACTATTCTGACACTATTGTAATAGTAGACTTGAGGCCCAGGTGAGTTGCGGCCAAACGCAAGCCTGTAAGACTATAAAAAAACACTTCATCATCATCAGCCGAAAGACGTCCACTGTTGAACAAAGGCCTCTCCCATAAGGGTGGGGGGAGGGTTGCCATAATACCCACGCTTGGCAGGCGTCTTGGGGATCGTCGTGAACTTGTTAAGTACACGGAAGCCGCTGCTGCCCGACTTCCGGATTTTCCTTCAGTTGCCTTCTACTACACCTTCGCGGGATGAAATGGATGGGTGCTATTCTAGCCCGAACACCCTACGGGAATTTAATTATAACTTTATAGATTAGTTAACTCAAGTCCGTCAACTAATTTAGAGCACTCAAAATTGCATGTAAATCCTTAAAGTAACATTCAATATTGTCAATTTTTATACAAGATAAACTTTCTTGCTTTACCAATTGTTTTGCTTACTATACTATTCAGTCATAAGACCAGCTGTAGGTACACGAGCATGAATTTCATCTGTTGGTTCAGAAACACAAACTAAACATCCTGTATTTTCCTTTACCCAACTAAGATTCACTTCACAAAAGCATCAGAGACAAAGCCGACACAGAAACAACAGGACTTTAAAGAAAATACATATAGAAAACACGTGTAGTTTTATGCAGAATATAATACAGAAGAAAATAGGGAATAAAAAGAGAATGTCACCACAGTAATGTGGTTTCATTTGCTGTGCACTGCGTTGTGTAACGCAAGCCTTCTTTTATGCATGTCGCCGTGGTACAATAAATAGCAGAGCGCATTTTCTTGTTTTGTATTTATTTGCTGATATCAAATATTTATTATTTGTTTTGATATTACTACTGGTTTTTCTTATCTGGATTTAAACTTAACTCTCATTCATATCACATTCATATCGATTCATCTTAGCCCATTTTGAAATTAACTAGGGATTAACAAAATGAGTTTATAATCTTATACCTGGTTTCGTAAACAAAATCTTTATATTCCTATTATACTTTGGCATAACTATTTTGGTTTTTATTTTGATACAATCATACTTTGCCATAATTGTTTTGGCAACAGTTGACATAATTATGGAGTAGCATAATTTGATTTGACATAATTTTATTTCGCATAATAACGCAGTAAATAGGAACTCCGCCAATCGGGATCCGACGACCGATCCTCCTTTTTTTATGAACTGTTGATATCATTATGCTTATGCTTTTTTTTTTAATATCATTAGGATAAGAGAAATTATGCTAATAAAAAATGCGTAAATATAATTAGGAAAAACAAAAGTATGCCATGTCAATTCAATTCAAAGTTTTCAGTATTTTTAATCTGTTATAAAACACCGTGAAATAGTAGCGGCCATGTTATTACGCCGTACAGCTGTGTAAACAAAAAATTGACAACTGTTAGTCAACCGATTGATTATAATGTCATAAAGTTTTATACAAATGAATAGGTAACTGTTGATTATTCAGTGAACCAATCGCAGTAGCTTTACCTCGTCTGACAATTTGTCATATTAATTTTTCGTTTGCAAAACCGGGGCTTAGTTTGCGAAAATTTGAATACCATAATGGCCTGTGCAGGCTTCTTGTGATCTTATGTAAAGTCTACCTCTACCTACAGTGTTTATTCCTCAGGCTTCTTATCCTCCAAGTCAATATAATTTTAAAATATTAGCCCGTCTTCAAATTATTAAGTGACGCTGACTTGTACTAAAGTTAAGCCACTCTTGAAGGTTTTCATTTACACGAAGAACGTTTTTTTACTTAAAATGGTAAACCTTTTTAGCCGCTTTACAGCAAAGAACATCCTTAATTAAGTAAACACCAGACGACTTGTATCCACAGTCATTAACCCGGGAATTCTATGCGAGATATTGAAAAATATAAAAAAAATCCTGCTAGCGAAGTGCGAAGGGATGCTTCGTTTTTCATTACTGCGGTTATCTTGTTAGTGCCTCTATAAATAACCCCGCCTCGCTAACAAGCGGACATTTTTCACACAAATCGCGGTGTAGTGTGAAAAGCGTTTTATTTCAAGTTTCTGATTGAAAGGTGTGGTGAAAATAGGTTTTATTTTTTTGTTTGAAATTGACGTGGATAATGATTTCATAAAAAGAAAAAAAAAAAAACAACTAGGTTGTCAAAAAACCTTTATGCATAGTGGTAGGAAAAACGACAACGAACGAACAAACGGATTCTGCTAATGATTCTATAGAGTAAACATTTTTCGTCAGTTAAAAGAACTAAGGCCAAACATTTTGATCATGTATGTTATGTATGCATGATCATGTGGTGCCGCAGTTTTGTATAGAAAAGCGGTTTCATTTTTAAAAAAAGACAAAACATTTCAACAATGTTGGGTCTAAAATGATACACGAAATCCACGTATAGGTAAATATTATTGTGTTTAAGAATATAAGGTCGTCTTTATCAGAAGAGGCCATAGTATGCGTGGGTTTGCGGGCGAGGAGATGATAATGAAAGTCTTAATTATCGTAATGTGAACAACATTCCACCAGGCACGTAAGACGCGAGCGCAATTAACCACATCACTTGACTTTACTGTTACAGTAATAACAATATTACAATAATATCGAAATTGTCACCAATCAATAAAATCAATCAATACTAGCGTTTCGTTTCGCGCTCTCGATCCAATCTGACGTTTGATACTCGTTTTGGCGGGCTGCCTTCCCAGTGCCTGGTGGTACGTCAAGTTGACAGCTGTCACAGTCGTTTTTTAATCAACATAAGTTTGCGTTGTCAAACCAATTCATAAGATGCGCCGACAAATATTTTATTTCAAAACTTGGATGCCTAAATAGGATTGGTAACTAAATAGAATACTAATATTATTGTTGCTGGCATCCAACGGGCTGGCAACAGTTGGCGTGGCAGCGTATTCTAAATTCAAATCCAATTTCATCCAAAGATTTATTTTCTTCTTTGTCAGTCATACCAACATGACAATCCTTTTCATAGGCTCAATGTCTAAATTACTTAAAAAACACAGTCTGTTTACCTGATGTGTAAACATACCCGCATCTTAGCAAAACTTTAGTCCAATCTGCTTGAAAAGACCATGATTTCAATAAAGGGTTAGGCGACGTAAGAGATCTAATATTTGCATGAATGAATTTGGAATAGACTTGTTAAACTAGGTTAGTCAACTGTCAATTACTTCCACAGATCAAGTAAAAAAAGGTAGATAACGCATTTAGAATAGACAACTGTCGCCACTTTTTTATCTATGTGTCCCTGTCAAAGTCCCTGATTAAAAGTCCCTGATAAATACGATAATACGTAATAATAAAAATAGGTAGTATGCGAATGCGAAATTAAACTTGTTTGTTTGTTTGGTTATTTTTATTACTGGAAACAATATTCTTCAGATTCAAAGAGATTACGAACTTAGGAGCCGGTTAGGATTACTTTATTGATTTCGATTCGATAAAAAAAAAATAACAGAAAAGTCGTAAGTCCAGTAGTAGTAGTCCAGCCAGTTGGTGCGTGAGCAGAGAGAAAAAATACAACAAAGGTTATGTTGAGCACGTTTATTTTCATGGAATTAAAAACATATTCAACAAAATACACAAAATATATTCTGACAGCCGCATTCGAAGGTGGAAGTAATTTCTGTAATATACACAAAAACTAAATAAATAATAAAGTGACTGGTACTGGTTATCGGACGCTATAGAAGATGTAAACCGAGACTTGGATGCTATCCAAGGCTAGGCGTTGCTATCAAAGCCCCAAATTTGACTGGTCTGAAAACCCCTCAAAATGTCAGGGCTCAATTGGAAGCTCGCGTATAGCGCTAGAGCGCAGCCTGCGAGCAAGGAGTCAAAAAAGACGTGCCGCACATCCTCCTAGATTGTCCCATTTTTGCTAGGCAGCGACTGGATTTGGAGCAACAAATAGAGATGAAGTTAGAAGCTGGAAGTCTGCCAGTCTGTAGGAAAAATAGGAAAAAAAACATTGAATTCTGCATTAAAATAGCAAATATAGTTATAAAAAAGAATAAATAGGTTAAGCAAAATATGATACCAATATAAAATGTAGTTTATAACAGGATATCATATACGAACATTCGTATTAAACTAGCGAATAGATCAGATGTAAATAAAATTGCAAGCATAACAAATAATGCAATAGTAAATCAATATAAAACAATGCCTTAAGTTCTTACCACCTTTTCTGTCTTATACGTAAAACTGTTAAAAATTAAAATAAAGTCTATATTAAATCATAAATAAAACATAAATAATTTAAAACTCAAAGAATAATAACTTCAAACCATGACAAAACAAGACTCTGACAACGTCAGGGGATATACGCGTGGCAGGAGTGTGGTTTTAGCCGGTAAGAGTCCGGCACTGCCCAGACTGTCCCACTAGTGAGGCAGTCTGGGCGTCCATGAGGATTTCCCACACCTGCCAAAACAATAAAAAAAAAAAAAACTTAGCCCTGCCGAACTTAGCCCTGCCGAACTAAGCTCTGCCGAACTTAGCCCTGCCGAACTTAGCCCTGCTGAAATTAGCCCTGCCGATCTTAGCCCTGGCGAACTTAGCCCTGATAAACTTAGCCCTACCGAACTTAGCCCTGCCGATCTTAGCCCTGCCGAACTTAACCCTGCCGAACTTAGCCCTGCCGAACTTAGCCCTGCCGAACTTAGCCCTGCCGCAGCCTTTGAAACCCATCGACCGGGTGACCGAGGCCCGAAACTGTCTCTTGCGTGCGAAGTCACATCTTAATGACTCTCGCAACCTGAGGTCGGACTTGAAGGCCGGGATCACCCAATCGGTGGAACGATTGTTCCAGTTGGTGAAGGAAGAGGCCGCGGCTGCAACACCAGCAAAGGGAGCTGTTCCAAAGGCAAAGGAAGCTATCAATGCCACCGCCCCCCCAGAGAGTCAAGAGTGCACCCGGGTGATAAATTCACTGCCCGCTTCACTAGCGCAGCACAGCACGCTGGTGAAGGAGAGCAGCGAAAGAATGGAGAGGCTCCACGAAGTGATGGAGAAACAAGGGGAACTTGTTGAAAAGACGGCCACTTATGCTAGTGTAGCAGTGGGTCCACTGAAAAGGCAGACCCCAGGAAGGACCGCACTGCACTCTATAGTGGTAACGTCATACCTGGACACGCTCAGAAAGGTCGAAAGCGAGACCGGCCCGCATAGGCTCATAATGGGAGGAGACGCTAACGCCTGGAATATTTGGTGGGGCAGCAGCGAGACGAACAGCAGAGGCGACGAAATGCTGGCAGCTCTGGAGCAGCTCGGACTGCAAGTTCTTAACACAGGGGAAACTCCAACCTTCGACATAGTTAGGGGTGACAGACGTTACACTAGCTGCGTCGACGTCACAGCCTGCACATCGGATATGTTTACGGTGACGGACGGCTGGCGAGTCGTCGACGACCTGACAGGCTCGGACCACAACGGGATTGAGGTCAACATTCACCTCGATAAGTCTGTGGGTATCACAGTGAACCGGACTACCAGAGTCTACAACACTAGGAAAGCTAATTGGGGCCAGTTTCGTGAGAAACTGCGCCAAATTTTGCTAGACCAAAATCTCACTTCACACCGTTTCGATGACATCGACAGCGCACACAATGTAGACGAGGTAGTCCAGAAACTCACAACAGCAGTACAGCAAACGTGTGATCACGTGATACCCAAAAAGAAAAGAGTAGAGGAAGTAACCGTGCCGTGGTGGTCCGATGAACTCGCCCACCTGAAGAGGAAGGTCGTTACAAAGAGGCGGAGGATCCGATGTGCAGCGCCAGTCCGGAGACCAAAGGTTGTTGAGGAGTACCTGAAACAGAAACAAGAATATGAACTTGCAGTGGTCAAAGCTCAGGTCGAGAGCTGGAAGGGTTTCTGCGAGAAGCAGAGCAGGGAAGGAATATGGGAAGGGATACCCTGTATATCCCTTCCCTGATCCGAAGGACAGCAAAAAGGGAGGAGGACCTACCGATGGTGAGGGATGCAACGACACTGGACCCAGAGGCCGCAGCGAGGTTCCTAGCAGAGACATTTTACCCGAAAGACCGTACGGAGGGGGACAACGAGAAGCACAAAAGGGTGCAGCGAAGAGCGGAAGAGGTGAACGGGAGGGACCAAGTTGAACCTTGTGATCCTCCCTTCACACTCGACGAGCTGAAGCGAGCTGCTTCCTCGTTCAACCCCAAAAAAGCCCCCGGTTCCGACGGTCTGACGGCGGACATATGGGGCCATACGATCAACGAAGACCCAGACTTAGTTCTGCGCTTGATGAACAAGTGCCTGGTGCATGGATACTTTCCACGGTCCTGGAAGGAGGCACCGGTTGTTGTGCTCCGCAAACCCGCAAAGGAAGACTACACCACTTCAAAATCATACAGGCCGATTGGTCTTTTGCCTGTACTCGGCAAGATGTACAAAGAGATGCTCGTGGCCCGACTCTAGTTTTATCTGCTGCCCAGGATGAGTACTCGCCAGTACGGCTTCATGCCCCAGAAAAGCACCGAGGACTCCCTCTATGCACTGATGGGGCACATTCGTGGCAGACTCGCTGAGAAGAGGCTTGTCACGATTGCGTCCTTGGACATTGAGGGAGCCTTCGATATCGCATGGTGGCAAGCCATTAGAGTGCGTCTGGCTGAGGAAAAGTGTCCTGTAAACTTGAGGCGGGTCAAGGACAGTTACATGTCCGAGCGAGTGGTGAAAGTCCGATATGCGGGAGCGGAGTACGAGACCAGGACCGAGAAAGGATGCGTCCAGGGGTCAATCGGTGGTCCCATACTTTGGAACCTCGTGCTGGATCCTCTACTGAAGGGGCTGGAGAGTAGAGGGGTCCAGTGTCAGGCGTTTGCGGACGACGTCGTCCTTGTGTTCGATGGGGAGACGGCACTTGAGGTGCAGAGGGATGCCAATGTCGCCCTCGAGTATGTCCGGACTTGGGGTGTCGCGAATAAGCTCAAATTTGCGCCGCACAAGACCAAAGCTATGCTTATTACGCGGAAGCTTAAACACGCCACCCCTAGTTTGAGGATGGGCGGGGTGGACATTGGCATGTCAAATGTGATCTCTTTTTTCTGAGATTGATTGAGATTGCTCGGTCTCACCACAAGTTGACTTTTAACACCCTCGTCGCAAACGTCTGCTCCCGAGCCGTCAGTATTTATAAGCAGCTGTCGGGGGCCGCAAGGGTCTGCTGGGGTCTCCACCCGGACATAATCCGTAGTATTTACACGGCCGTGGTGGAGCCCATCGTCCTGTACGCAGCGAGTGCGTGGTCGCCGGCCGCGAACAAAGAAGAAGAAGAAGAAAAAAGAAGAAGTTCAAGCGCCGTCCAAAGGAGCTTCGCGCAGAAGATGTGTCGTGCCTATCGCACGGTCTCTCTGAACTCAGCGCTGGTGCTGGCTGGGAACTCCCTCTCGACCTCCGAGTCCGAGAGGCGGCCTCGCTATACGAGGCCAAGAAGAAGGTGTCCCATCCTGCGCTGGGAGACCGGGAGATCGAGCGCGTGGCATCGGCGCTAGAGGTACCACATCCGGCTGAGCAGAAGGGCATTGAACTGCGACGTCTGGTAGACGAAGAGCAATACAATTCCCACCGCGATTAAGCGGTGCGAATCTTCACAGACGGCAGCAAGATAGAGGGTAAAGTCGTAGCCGCGCTATCCATATGGACTGGCGAGGCCGAGACGAAGACCCGCAAACTTGTTCTGCCGTCTTATAGTACCGTCTACCAGGCTGAGCTCCTCGCCCTCTGCGAAGCCACGAAAGTGGTCCTCCAAAGACCAGAGACAGCGTTCGCTATCTACAGCGACTCCATAGCAGCCCTTCAAACAGTCGTGAACTCCGAAGCCCTCCACCCCCTCGCAGTCGAATCAAGAAACGCCATCCGCCACAGTAACTGCCAGAAAAGCTCATGCGGGGCTGGAGAGTAACGAGAGAGCTGACTCGCTCGCAAAGGAGGCTGCCCTAAGGTCAAAGCGGGCACCCGACTACGACAGATGCCCGGTTTCATTCGTCAAGCGAGCGATCCGATTGGAAACGCTGGGCGAATGGAACCGGAGGTACTGTACGGGAGAAACGGCGACCACCACTAAAATGTTTTTCCCATGTGCAATCGCGGCGTACAGGACGGTGCAAAACTGGAAATAACTAAAGAGCTGACCCAAGCCCTAACGGGACACGGTGGGTTCTCCGAATACTTGTCCCGCTTCAAGTGTAAGGTGAACCCAGCGTGTATTTGCTTGCGACCCCGACAGTCAGGAGACGATCCTCCATCTCGTAACGGAGTGCCCTGTGCATGCTCCCACAGGCACGATCTTAAATATTTTAATAGCACAAAAAAAGACAAAAGATACATTTATAGAGTACATAGTGAAAATAGTTAAAATAGTAAATAAGAGAAACAAATAATAAAACGAAGACAAAACGCAAGCCTCATAAAATCCCTGCAACAACAGCAGGGGCTCACGCTTAGGCAGGAGTGTGGTTTTAGCCGGTAAGAGTCCGGCACTGCCCAGAATGTTTTAATTATGGGACAGTCTGGGCGTCCATGAGGATTTCCCACTCCTGTCTCACAAAAAAAAAAATAATAATAAAAGCCCCTGCCGAATTTGAGCCCTGACGAACTTAGCCCTGACGAACTTAGCCCTGCCGAACTTAGCCCTGCCGAACTTAACCCTGCCGAACTTAGCCCCTGCCGAACTTAGCCTCTGCCGAACTTAGCCCTGACGAACTTAGCCCCTGCCGAACTTAGCCCTGACGAACTTAGCCCCTGCCGAACTTAGCCCTGACGAACTTAGCCCAGACGAACTTAGCCCCTGACGAACTTAGTCCCTGCCGAACTTAGCCCCTGCCGAACTTAGCCCCTGCCGAACTTAGCCCCTGCCGAACTTAACCCCTGCCGAACTTAGCCCCTGCCGAACTTAGCCCCTGCCGAACTTAACCCCTGCCGAACTTAACCCCTGCCGAACTTAGCCCCTGCCGAACTTAGCCCCTGCCGAACTTAGCCCCTGCCGGACTTAGCCCCTGCCGAACTTAACTGCAAGCAAAGGGCTTACACGGGCCGCGGCCGCGTGTCGGCGTGTAAATTTCCCCTTGAAAATGTGGATGAGAGAGTAGAGGAAGTCAGGAACTTTTGGGTTATGCGACAGGTGTTGAGTAAAGTGGCTTTTTGAAGCATGTAAAGTGGCATGTGTAGAGTGTTAAGGCTTTGTGTTAATTTCGGTACAATACCGGTGGATGAGAGTACTATGGGGACGATATGGACTGTTTGTGCTTTCCACTGGGTTTTTATCTCTATGGGAGTTTCTATCTCTTGGTATTATAAATTAAACACGAACGAGAAACAATCTAAACACTAGATTTCCCGCTTGTGTAAGATTGGTATCTTCAAAGTATAAACCCGTCAGTACTGAATCCTGTGGACAGCTACGGGCTTTGAATGGAAGCTAACAAACGGTGCTGCATTGCAGGACTTAATCGCACTAGTCGACAATAACGTATAATCTGGCTGCAGATTAGTCTCTCCGGAATTATTGCAGGGCTCTCAACGCCATACATAAATACCAAATAATGGATGTAATATTATGTAGGTTTAACTAAATATATAGGGGGGTTGAGACGGGAGAGTGAGGGCAGGTATCTTAACCGTTATAGTTAAAAGAAAACGTTCTTAGAAGACCATCCGTAACTTTTTGAGATAACCTGAACTGTATTCACAGATTTTGAAAAAAAAATGTACTGTCAGCGAAAATATTTGATGGGTAGATGAATGATCAGATGGAAGATGTATGGTCTCCTAACGTTTTCCTGTAATGGTGAAGGTACCTGCCCTCACTGTCCTGCCTCAAAAATCCACATTGTATACTTACACACATATTTATTTATACAAAGTATAATATAATAATTGCATAAAGTAAAAACTAGAAAATAGGTCATTGTACTCATTATAGAAACAAATTTTATAATGGGAACAAAATTATAATAAAAAACATTGCTGTTCCGTACAATTATGTTCACAAAGTTTAACAAAATGTATTGATCTGCTGATTTTTTTATGCATTTACACCTCGTAATTGTGTAAATATTTCATAGCTATCTTTTTAAATATGTATTTAATTTAAAAGTTTTTCCAATATTTTCATGCGGTGTTGTTCTCAAAACTTTCTGTACTTGGTTGGCATTTTAAACCTTATTTAATCAAACATTCAAGCTGTTTATTAGCTCCATTTATACCTATATTAACTTTGGCGTTGTGGTGACGAGAGAAAACTGATTGAAATCGCAAAATTACTTTTGCAAATTTCTTACTTGGAAGATTCATTAGATCATTCATGAATGAAAAAGTCTCATAAATAATTTCTGAATAACATATTTTTATCAAGATAAATTATGCGGATAATTTCATAATTTTAATTACTATTCATCATAAGTTCATATATCAAGATCTAATCGTAAAACACTATCAAAAGCACATTTCTTCGTAATAAATACACAGCGGATTATTTTATATTAAGTAAACAATACTCCACAAATAAGTTCTCATTTCAGTGCAAAGAAACAAGGAAGCAATCAACTACAGTGCGTCCAGCGGATATAAAACTTTAATATTCTCAAAGGGAAATAGTTAGAAATACTCGTTTTACCTTCACAATGGTCCCAGAAGTAAAGTAAACTGATTATAAGTTGAATTGAATACATTTGAAAAAAATAGTATGGCACAGTGATGGAAATACTGAACACTGTGCACAGACATACAGTGCAGTGCATTTCGTGAACGGGCGCTGTCGGTAGAGATTGGTCAACTCTTGACTGCCATGGCTTTTATCTTCATATTTTTTTATGTTTTGTATTGTTCTTTACCTACGTTGTTTTCACATACAGAAGCAAGGAGAATAATGTAACCAATGTTTTGTAAAAACTTGATTTAAAAGAGTGTCCGTAGAGTTTCTCGCTCGTTCTTCTCCATAGAGACATACCTACGTTTTAAAACGAGCAACTAGCTTCAACTTTCTGACTAACTAACCGACTCTTAGACAATTCAAAAGTGCCTGTAAATGGTTTAATTGAAATAAATGCTTTGACTTTGCGTTAGCGTTTGTGTTCAAAATTAAGCCAAAATCCTGAATTATGCAGCTGAAGCGCCTACGTGGAGCGTCTGTCTATCTGACCTCCACAACCCAGTAATTAGGCGACACGATACCCGTTGGTATGACTGGCTGTCAGTCTTTCGGGCTTCGAAATACCTGCAACTGGCAAAGATCTACCAATATCACCTGGGACCAACTGCTATCCGTGCTTTCCAAGGCACAGGAGTCACCCATTCACTGATGAACCGCGGCATTCGATGGTAGAATGGATTAGTCGCCGTCAATCGATAGTTTCTACCAGACTCGATCGATCGTCGATCGGCGGCATCGATCGATGGTAGCATTTATTAGTCGACGTCGATCGAGCTGCTTGATTATTATTACTGATGGATTATAGCTGGGGTTAATCAATCAGCGTCGGCCGATGTCATCGACGGGCAATCGATCGATTGGTTAGTGGAACGGTATCCGTCGATCAGCCAAAGCTACATATTGATCAACGTCGATCGATGCCGATTGATGGCATGACGCATGACGCGACGAACCTAAAACAACATAAGTACCTAGAATTAGTTTCCTATGATTGACAATGATCTTCTAATATTAATCCAGACTTGAGTCAGCCGCCTACGAGGACTGTCAATTGTTTAACAGACAATTAGCAAAATGGAATCCCATTATTCCAGAGATGTGCCACTAATAGTTAATTTCATTACATAATAACATGCCTTGTCTCGTAATTAGACGTTATGTGTTAGATCTGCGGACGTTAACCGCTTAATCAAGGTAGTTAGATTATGTAAATACATATATTACAGTACTTCGTGAAATCAGGTGTGAATAGTCTAATTATAAGTGTTTATCATCGTTCTCGTTAACGTTCACTGGGTGTGAATAGAGTTAGAAGGTACTCGAGATGAAGTTGCATTCATAGATAGCTAGCTTTTTTCCGCGACCCGTGTGGATGTCGGTTATCGCGGATGCAGACGAAGTCACGGATTAAAAAGTAGCCTAAGTCCTTCCCCAGGATTCAAGCTATCTTCAAGCCAAGTTTCATTAAAATCGGTTCCGCCGTTTCATCGTGAAAGCATAACAGACAGAGTTACTTTCGCTTTTATAACATTAAAGTATGGATGGTAGTATACTAACAGATACGACAGACGTTGTCCTGTCAATCGATTTTTTTAATTTTTCTTACCGTATAAACCTTTCCTGTACTTTCACAAATATTTCAAGACCAAAATTAGCGAATCGGTCCACCCGTTCTCGAGTTTTAGCGAGACTAACTAACAACGATTAATTTTTACTATATAGATAGATAGATTATTACATTTTAAGGTCCGATTTCGTTGACAAAAGATACACTTAAGCGATTCGGTATTCTCAGTACAACCATTGATAACATTGTTAAGAGTCAGCTCAACATTTTTTAATTTCGTCAATAGTGTCCAAATCTCGATACTTAAAATTATACCTGTAGGGTAACACTATGTTATGTATGGCAATACCTAATAAATCAGTTAGACTTCAAACCGTAGTTTCATTACGTAGCATTGGCGACGAGTCGGAAGTAAAATATAGTTTACAACGAATTTACGCGTACTTTACATTAACAAAATAGTGTTTACAGTTCGGTGTGTACTCATAGTTAATACGAAATATCAGTCAACGGATTATACGATGCCAATCGGTAAAATAGAACCGTTTGATCTAACATCAAAACAATGGCCGGCGTACGTACGACGTGTCAAACAATTTATTTTACTAAACGAGATCAAACCGGAACTAAAGGTGTCGATGCTGATTACTGTTGTAGGAGATGCAACGTATAGTTTAATGTGTGACCTGTGCGCGCCGGATAATCCCGAAGATAAAACTTTTGAAGAACTAGTCGAGTCAGTCCGAGGTCATCTCGAGCCGCAGCGGTCGGAGATCGCTGAGCGACACATTTTTCGTCAGAGACGACAGCGACCCGGTGAATCGTTGACGGAGTACCTTCAAAGCTTAAAACACCTGGCTACTACGTGCAATTTTGGCCATCGACTCGAGGAGGACCTTCGAGATCAATTCGTTTCGGGCCTCGCTAGTGAAGTCATGAGATCTCGAATATTCGCGGAAAAGTCGATCGACTACAAAAAAGCGGTGGAGCTAGCTCTGGCTCTGGAGGCGGCGGACCGACACGCGGGCATGAGCGGGGTCGGCACGGCTGCGGCTGGGAGCATTGGCGGTGGCGGCGAGGCGGGCGAAGGCCTGCATGCGGTGCGCGCCCGGGCGGCGGGCGGCACCCGCGGCGCCTGGCAGAAGCGCGCGGGGGGGCAGGCTGCAGCAGCCGGGACAGGCGGACCGAGCGGCGGACCCCGGGATGGCGCGGAGTGTTGGCGGTGTGGCAAGGGCCACCCGGTCAACAAATGTCGATATACAAATTACAATTGCGACAATTGTAATCAACGCGGTCATTTACGTGTGATGTGCAAAGTGCTTAATCGTAAAAGTGATTCGCAAGAGCAGCGTCAACATTTTGTGGATGAGTGTTCGGAGGACGAGTTTTTTCAACATGGTAGTATCGTCGGGACAAGGTAACAAACCTTATTTTATCAATTTGCAAGTGGATTCAGAAATCTTGCAGTACGAAATAGATACGGGCAGTCGTATTTCCGCTATAAGTTACAGTTGTTACGAGTTGTCATTTAAGCACCGTCCCTTACAAACTGATAATTTGATTTTGTGTAGTTACTCGGGCTCAAAGATTGAACCTCTGGGATACATTTCGGTAAATATTAAGTATAAGGAAGTTAGTGCCACAAATGTTCGTCTGTATGTTATTAAAGGTGGTGGCAGGCCGCTACTAGGCCGCGATTGGTTGACAATTTTAAATATCAAGCAGATTAACATTAATAATTTATTCGAAGGAGATTCATTAGTGAGTCAACTATGTAAGGAATATCCAGGAGTATTCACGAAACGATTAGGTACTTGTAAGAAAACATTACGTTTACAGCTCGTAGACTGTGAAGGGGTGTTTGTGCGAGCGCGACCCGTGCCACTAGCGTTGCGAGCTCGAGTCGAACACGAGTTAGAGCGACTACAGCGGGACGGCTCCATATACCCAGTAGAGCATTCTGATTTTGGAACTCCCATTGTGCCCGTAATCAAAAGTAACGGTGAACTAAGAATTTGTGGAGATTATAAAATCACGATCAATCCAAAGTTGAAACGCAACTACTATCCCCTTCCGCGTATTGAGGAATTATTCGCTAACTTAAGTAATGGTGAGGAATTCACTAAAATTGACCTTCGACACGCATACGAGCAGGTACTTTTGGAACCCGAGTCACAAAAATATACGGCGATCACTACACATGTAGGTACTTTTGCATATCATAGGACTCCTTATGGTTTATCTTGTGTACCGGAACAATTCCAGAAATTGATGGAAGAGACACTGCGAGACATTCCTGAAACAGTGGTGTTTCTTGATGATATCTGCGTCACGGGCGCGAATCGACACGCATACATTCGCAACCTGCGGGCTGTACTCGAACGGTTACGTCAGGCGGGTCTCACGGTAAAATTTGAAAAGTGCTCATTTTTACAAAAAAGTGTACAATATTTAGGTTTCATCATAGACAAAAATGGGTTGCATCCAGATCCGGCCAAGCTTGACGCGATTGCTAAATTACCCACACCTAGGGATGTCACGCAATTAAGAGGTTTTCTTGGGTTACTAAATTACTATGGTAAATTTATTCCTAACTTGAGTTCTTTACTAAATCCATTACATAATCTCTTAAAACATGACACCAAGTGGGACTGGGATTCGCGTTGTGCGAAGACATTTGAAGCCGCAAAAAGGGCGTTGTTAAGCGACAAGGTATTGGCTCATTATGAAGAGGGGCGGCCGCTCGTGCTGTCAGTGGACAGTAGTGCGTACGGTTTAGGCGCGGTGTTGGCGCATCGTTACGAGAACGGCAGCGAACGTCCAGTCAGCTGTGCGTCTCGTACTTTAAACGACGCAGAGCGCAACTATAGCCAACTTGACAAAGAAGCCTTAGCGATTTTTTACGGCATAACCAAGCACCATCAGTATCTCTTTGGCAGGCGGTTCATATTACGTTCTGATCATAAACCTCTCACATATATTTTTGGTGCTAAAAAGGGAATACCGCAAACGGCAGCAAGCCGATTGCAGCGCTGGGCCGCGCGGTTAGCGGGCTATGACTTTGCCATGGAGTTTGTCAAGTCAGCGGATAATGGGCCGGCTGACTCTTTGTCTCGATTGCCACTGACAGTGGAACGACCGCCCACTGCACACATAGACTATCTACATTATGTTGAGGAAACTATACCTATTGATTTTAAGGACGTCGCAAAAGAGACCGAGAAAGACCCGCTTTTATGTAGAGTCTTAGGCTATTTACTTTTCGGTTGGCCAACATCACCTTCATGTGATGATGAGAAAATGTATTTTGCACGTAAGGAAGACTTAGTTACAGACAGAGGATGTATTATTTTTAAATATAGAGTGGTCATTCCAACCATATTACGACAGGATATTTTAAAAGAGATCCATAGTGGGCACTTAGGCATGAACAAAATGAAAAATATTGCTCGAAACTACGTGTATTGGCCAAAAATTGATAGGGACATAGAAGAGGCTTGTCGTGCGTGCGCCGCATGCCGGTCAGTGCGGGATGCGCCGGCACACGCGCCTCTACATCCATGGGAGTACCCGTTACACGCATGGCAACGTTGTCATGCTGATTTTTTTGATTGCGGTGGTAAGCGATTTTTAGTAGTTGTAGATGCGCACTCGAAATGGATTGAGACGGTGGCTATGGCGAGTACTTCTCCAATTCCAACTATTACGGCATTAAGGTCAATTTTTTCACGTTTTGGAATACCGGCACAATTAGTTACTGATAACGGCCCACCGTTTTTCTCCGAAGAGTTTAAACAATATTGTACGAAAAATAATGTTAAACATTCAACATCGGCTCCTTACAGACCCCAAGGTAACGGTGAGGCGGAGAATGCGGTAAAAACAATTAAAAAAGCAATTAAACGGGCTATATTCGAGAATGAGAATATTTTTACAGCCTTGTATAGATTTTTATTTCAGTATCGAAATTGCGAACACGCAACCACGGGAGTATCACCTGCGGTTGCGTTATTCGGACGTCGCCTACGCGGACGCCTTGACGCACTGCGTCCGGACGGTGCGGCTGTAGTGCGAGCCGCACAAGACAAGCAGGTGGCGGCCGCCGGCGGACGTCATACTCGATTTGCTGTAGGCGATTGCGTGCTTGCTCGTGACTATTCTACGAGGGGAGACAAGTGGGCTAAAAGTTATGTTTCTGAAATAACAGGGCCGGTTTCCTGCAAAGTTAAGACTAACGAAGGGTGCGAGTGGCGTAGACATCACGACCAACTTGTCCCTCTTCGCGAAAGAAAACGTTATTCTTTGTCGCGTACAAACACGCAAGCGGAGCCAACTGTGGACGATACTGAGGGGTCTGTCAGTTTCGATGATCAGCCGGGAGCTGAGAAACCTGGTGGTAATGATACGGGGGTTATAGTTATTGATTCGGGTGATGAATTTGAGGACGCGGTTGAGCCAACGGAAGCCCTTACTGTACCTGAACCAAGATCGTCCCTACCACCAGATGCCTCAGCCCGAGCCAAAAGAGCTTATTTGAGGACTAAGAATAAGGAAAAAATGTGTTTGAAATAGTTTTATAGTATATTATATTTAGTTATCTTTTGTTAATATGTCTAGTTTTAGTAGGGGGATATGTAGGGTAACACTATGTTATGTATGGCAATACCTAATAAATCAGTTAGACTTCAAACCGTAGTTTCATTACGTAGCAATACCCAGTAACAACGATTAACTAAAAACGATTAATTTTTATTATATAGATTAGTATGGAAGTATGTATGGAGTAAATAAGTATGGATTATAATATTCTGTCAGTTTACACAGCCTGGTTTATAATTCATTGTTCATTTTACTTATACTGAGGAGCTCGTGGCTAAGTAACCACCGGTCATAATGGTTGAGCTACGCTTGCCGCGGTCGGTCAATGAATGGGTGACCATCCATGTCCTACCAAGACCCCTCCGTGCTGAAATGCTCCGTGTCAAAGCTGTTGGTCCCGGCTGTTATTCGTAGATCTTTGACAGTCGTTATAGGTACAAAAAATCTGACAACCACTCTTATCAAGGGGTATCGTGGTACCTAGCAAGTGGGTTGTGGACACAGATATAGAAAGACCCTAGATAACGCAAGTATCACGATCTGTATGAAAACCAAGTGTGCCATTTTTGGACTACCTATTATGACGTCACAATGGTATGTTTTTCTTAAATTTGGTATTACCAGGTATTACTGAGGGTATTAGATTAAAAAATAATTGATTTTTAAATTAATTACGCATAATATTAATCACAAAATAACTTACTGATGGAAGGAAACGTTTACTTTATTTTTTACTTACGATTTTTGTACGTAAGCTAGGCATGAAACTAGGCACGCGAAGTAGTTGCTCTTGCGTTATCTAGGTCTATCTATATCTGTGGATGTGGAGGTCCGATAAGCAGTCACTCCATGTAAAACACTGGTATTCGGCTGCATTCGGTTAGACTGGAAGCCGACCCCAATACATTTGGGAAAAGGCGGGGCAGACGATGATGAGTTTGGTGTTGTTAGAACACAGTAAAGATTTTTTGTAAGCAGGCGCTTCTTGTAACCATGGTTGTGTTTTCTAATGTCAAACATTTATTTATGTGCAATCAGGCATAAACGATGTTCTTACTTATACATATCATAATGGAAAATAATGGTATTATAGGCAGGTTACTATTATAATACAGACAAACACACACCAATAAAGAAACTAAAACCTTCTTTTCCTTCCAACCTACTCGTATTTTTAATTCGCAGATAAACCTTTCGACGATAGCACTATATCTTTAACAGCCGACACAATAGACACCGTGTTTAAAAGTGGCACAGTGCCAGCGATATCTTTTCCGAAAACTCTCTGCTCGGACAAAATAGCAGATAATTGGAAAACGGATTTCGTACTCGGAACACTGTGTTTCATGCACATATCGCTTTGCAGCCCGCTGACCTATTTTTACTTTATTGGCGCGTGTCATCGATACAATAGCGTGGAAGAGCTGAATTAGAATATTTTATTTGCTGCAATAAAATTGAATTTATAACTCCTGGTTTTGTTGTGAAAAATTCGGTGTTATCTTTTGTAAGAGCTCTGTGATGGATTTTATTTGATGGATTGGAAATAACACTATTCTCTAATAACCACTTGAGTGACGATGATACCGCATAGGATTCAGGAGTGGTGGAGTTTTGACCTTTAACAATTTTAGCTTGACAGTAGCTGAGTTAAAGACACGGTCACACCGGAGTGGATTTCTTGCCGATACGGTCGCGATTGCGGGCGCGGTCAGCTATGCTATTCTCTAATGTTACCATTCGTGACCGTGGTCGATGGCAGACTTGACATCGCTGCGAAATCGACGTCGAGCTTAGCGACTGTTTTTGCTTAGCGTATATCGTTTTTCATATATGAACATTTTTAGAAAATAAATTATTTATCCTAAAAATATTCATACATTTTTGTACATTTTTAATTAAAAAAGGAACAATTGGAGATGGAATCGACATCGTCATCGTTTCTTGTCCGACTATCTTTGAAAAGAATTAATGGAAAAACCATTTCAGTGGTCAAATCCAAAACAAAAAACCAAGTCCCATTCCACATAACGCAGAGGATAAAAATAAATCAAGAATTTATCATAACATTAGAAAATATTATTCAGTTCAAAGTTATAATATAGTGGTGTCGTCAAATAGAAAAGTTTAAGCACAGCGTGGTAATATTTTAAAGTTCCTGCTGAAATTGGGACAAACATTGATTATGTAGGAGCCGTGCCAAGGAGAATGCTTACGCATGCTCCATACGTGTTGATTATTAATTAATAATCGTACCATATAAAATCTAAATGAATAAATAAAACTTGATGTCGCTTTTAAGTGTCTTAGGTACTCTTATCATCAAAATCAACAAACGGTAAAACTACAAAAAAATTAACCATCCTCTAATTTTACCACCCATAGAGATGGCATATTTTCATGAAATTCAAATGGGGCCAGCACTTCATTAGAAAAAATTTAAATCGATCTTTGTGGATCGCGCAATATACTTACATAAAGAAAACAAAGCAGTCGAATTGAGAATTTTCTCCTTTTTTATGAAAGACAAAAGATAATCAAGACAAGATATGGTATCAAATACTTTTAATGAAAACTCCACCGGAAAATTCACTTTAGATGGTTTTTTTTTTGTATGAAAATCTCAATACAAGAATGTGACGTTTAGTAATTTACAGTGTCCTTTGATCCATTGAAATTCTGTGAATTAAGAATACAATGATAATGCATGAGGGAAAATACTCAAAGAATTTTCGGTGGAAATATTAATTTTATTTTGTAAAAAAGAAATTCTCTTTGTGAGACTTGTTTGTCTATTTTTACGTAGAGTGTAAAAAAATAAGGTACCTAAAAATATTTAATCCGAACCCAAAATATTATTCGAAAACACATTCATGTATTAGAAACCAAAGTTTTTATTACAAAACTTTTGTAGTTACTTAACATGTCTGATGTATCAAAAGATAGCTTCGTTTAGCACTTTTTAGGGTCCCATACCTTGAAAGGAAAAACGGAAACCTTATAAGATTTTTTGGTCGTCTGTCGCAAAGGAGTTTTTCGTAAGATCTATGCAACGTACAACAATTTTCATAACGCGCACACATAATGCCAGTCAAAGAAAAAAAAGATGTTTTTTTTTAGAACGAAGTTCCTTATCGCGCGTTGTGAAAGGGGGCTAGACGGAAAAAATTCCTACGAAAAGTTGTCACGACACTTTTTTGCTATTTTTATTACTTCACAAACGCAGACAATTCGAACAGAAAAATTGAATCGTTGGAACTGTCAAATAGAGTTCATTATTAGTTGAATGGCGGCTTTTCTATGAAAATATTGGAGCGAATTAAAACCTTATTTTTACACATTAACCGTGAAATTCGGTTGCACATAGCTCCTATTGTCCGGTCGGGCACCAGCCTATAGGTACGTTTCTCAGAATAATTTTATCATACCTAGTTTGGTAAAATTTCAATTTTTAACCGTTTACGTTTACAAAATAAAGTCTGAATTCGCTTTTCGTAGAATATGTTTATGTATTTAAAGGCGCCGCGGCGAACTCTTTGAACTAGGTACCTACGGCGATATGTTTAGTACCTAAGTTTATTCGCTCAAATAGTTGCGGTACCTACCTCAATGACATCGGAATTATCATTGCGTGATAATTCCGATGATAACGACCTACGAGATAAGTCCACCTTTCACTGTGAGACTGTGTGGATTGTGAAAACGAGTGTAAATTTTAAGTCGATAATTAAGCCATAGAATACGTAGGTTAGGTAGGTAGGTAGTTACTGTACCTACTTCTATGATTTGTTTAGTAGGTACCTATTGAAAGTTTGGGTTTGGTAATCATGAGCTTTCTATCGGTCGCGGTCGTCAGTAGGTAACCACTGCACCTTATCGCTCTAGGTCACAGAGTACTTTTCTCTAGGTTTTACTAGCGACAATAATATTTTTTTTTATTTGATTAAAATGTTTTGGTTTAAATTAAGCCAGTGGGAGCTTAGGTGGGTACCTAGGTAGGTAGTGGTACTTACTTTTATCATTGGCGAATTATTTGTAGTTGTAAGTAGGTAAGTGAGTAGGTACTCTTTTGCTAGAAAAAGAAAGGCAGGCAGGCGTAGGTACCTATAGGTGCTATAGGTAACCTATTTAAATAAATTAGAGCTATTCACAAACACAGTTTTAATCAACTTTGGCTTAATTAAAAAACTTACCTATTAGGTATAAAATTTACACTTCCCTGTATCGAAGCAACTGCTCAATATGGAGTCCATTTCGCTCGATACATAAACGGGCACGTTTAATTAAATTGTCTTTTAATTACATTATATTTGTTAATAATAAAAAAAATATTATTATAACTTAAAAAAAATAAAATTTTATTACAATTCCTTCACTAATTAATCGAAAGGAACTTCGTTCCATCCGGGTGTCCCTTGACACCTCTCAAGTTTTTTTTATACTATTGGGAATCACGTCGAACATTTATGTAACCCACACTAACACAAACCGTTTCTCCTCACACAAATACATACCACCTATGACAATAAAGAAGGTCATGCCAAAACAACACCCGTAAAGAAAAGAAAACCCCAGCAATATGAGCTTCATGAAAATAAATATAAATCCCACTCCACATGAGGACCGTAAAGATATCTAGTCTCGCACTTCTCACAGCTAAGATTTCAAATACACTCCTTTTTTCTCAACCGCAATAAATCGCATCGAATCGCGGCAATATATTCCAAGGTTTGCTTACTACGTGTGGTAGATTCTAAAATATGTGTAAAGAAAATTTACCCTTACGATCACAAATGTGCGTAGAATAATCGCGTGCCTAAGGCGTTTTTTGAATCAATCCTTTTTAAAATGCATCATTCGTCAAGTTCGAAATTGTTATCGAGTTTTTGACCTAAACGAATTGAGATCACGTAGTTGGCCTTAGAAATTGAAGATGAATGTCTTAGAAGATAACCGAGAATAATAGATGAATTTTACGAAAAAATAAGGTTTTAAATTGAATTGCAACCATAAAAAAATATTTTTGGTAGAAACATAAGTATTTGGAATCCCAATCATACAAAGAATGTATTAATAACACCTGAAATCTTACATTGCTTATCCACTTTACCTGTCCAATTTGAAACCTACATCAACCCTAAAAGACCTAATCAACCCGAAACGTTCATAATCAAAAAAGAAAATGATCCATTGACACATCAGATATTGGCACATATATCTGGGGTAAAAGGTGTAAACGTTCGGCCATACCTCGTGACGTCACAGCTAAGGCGCCTGCTTCGACGAGGGTTGACACTCATGAAGAGTGTCGATCCCCGTGGGAACGTAGATTATGTTTAGAAACACAGACTTCGAGATTAGAGGCGGGCAATATTCCCGATTTAAAGGTTCAATAGTATATTGATTTCTAATGACGTAAGTGTATTGGAATAGACTTCACAGTTGACCATAAATCAATAATGCCTAACAATAAATAAAAATTGAGTAAATAAATTAGGGATTGGCCCTCTGGTGTTTGTATCGATTCAATAATTTGTTTTGTAATTTAAACCTTTAGGTACTAACTAACATTACGGTAATTTTTTTACGCCAGACTGTAATTTTTATGTTTCTCAAAACTGCATTGTGAAGCCCATTCACATGACAAATAAGGACCATTTTCCAGTATGTTCTGCGGATCAAAGGACCAAAATAAAAAAGCATACTTATTCTTTGTCACATCGGTTCATCTTTCACCTGCATAGTCTCACCAATCTCACACAGTTCAAGGCTCAAAGAACACATTTAAACAATTCCATGTGTTTCAGATTTATTACCTCTTCACCCTCATATTCGAGGCAAGGGAATATACAAGAACAAACAAATATGCATATACCATGGAGAGAGCAAGTACCGACATCGGCGAGATTCAAATAAACAAACAAATATATCTTTTATGTTCTAAAACATGCGTGGTTTCCGTAAATGCTGAGCTGCAAATGTAAATATGAATATTTTATTGTCGTTTGATGTAATAAAAATTCGTGTAAAAAAACAGCGGTTGTGGCCATTTCTGGATCATAAGTAATTGATGATGTTAAGCGCTTGTAAACGATTGTTATGGAATTACAGATAGGAAAGTTGGCTTATGGAAATTTTTACCTTAGAATCTTGTCACATTGTAAGACGGAATTTTCTATTTTAAAAATGGAGCGTAACACAAGCATACTGATGCATCAATGAACTAGTCATCATCTGCATTGCGTTTTCCAAACTATGTTGGGGTCGGCTTCCAGTCTTAGCGGATGCTGCAGAATACCAATATTTACATGGAGCGATTGCTTATCTTTCCTCCATAACCAAGTAACTCGGTAACACGATACCCGTTGGTAAGTTTGGTTGTCAAATTTTCGGGCTTCTGACTACCCGTAACGACAATCAAAGATTTTGCCCGACTTGCAGTTACGCTCAGCAGCATGATTGCTGAGTCACCACTTGTTACCACGTGACGAATGGAACAGTTCAAGAAGTGCCTCAATAAACAAATTTCTATTCTAATTCTTCAATAACAAATTTCAAATTAATTTCGTTAGTGCTAGTATCCCAGATAAAATAGTCGTCCCAATTCAATTTTTCTAGATCAACACAAAACTCTTAATGGCTTTGAGTACTTACGGAACCTTAAATCAATAGAAAAACGGATATAAATACTTTCTATCTTCCAAATTATTTTATAGGTCCACCCGTTGAAGCTAATAAAATATTTTACTCTCTATAGCTGTGGAGTATTGAGCGAATAAACAGATGAAAGTAACTTAAAATTGATGAAAACTTTCAGGCAATCTGTCATATAGAAAATGATAACATCTGCCAGACTGTACACAGAAATCCAGATCGTAATGCTATAGTTTTAAGGGTTGATATAGCGTGTACTTTAGCAGTTTGTGAAGGGTGTTTGACTGAAGAACTCTCAACAAAGTTTGACAGCTTTTGTATAGATATCGACCAGAAAGACTGTCTGATGAACGTTAATCAATCAATCACTAATTAAATGATTTTATAGAAAATAATAATTTTCTGATGGTTTTGCGGATCAAAGGAAAAGTATTTTACATTTTAACGAGTCTTATAAAAATAATTATTTTGTTAAGGAAAAGTCTGTTGATTACTTTGAAAAGTCTGACGTCATTCTATTATATACTTAATGTAGTAGTAGTAGTGTGTAAGTAAAGTATAGTCTTACGTACGACATACATACCCATCATACTAAAGTCACCGACATTGCGTGTACAATCAGTACGCTGAAGTATAAGTTGGGGCGGCCATGTCTACCGACGGACAGACGGTAGATGGAGCAGACAAGTATTAGAGTGGAGAACGCGTTTGGGTAAGCGTAGTGTGGGACGTCCTGCGGCACGAAGGACCGACGATTTGAAGAAGGTGGTTGGTAGCGGATGGATGTGGGCTGCCCAAGACCGGGTGGGTTGGCTGGCTACCTCTGGGGGAAGCCTATGTTAAGCAGTAGACGGCAATAGGCTGATATGATGCTGATGATGATGACGACATACATTATATAGGTTAATCAATCAACAGTGATGACGTAACTACGTTCATGAGGTTGACCACTCAAGATTGAATTTATTTCTCTCGTGGATATGCTGATGGTTTCTTCATATGACTTTATGTTTTTCAGTTTTGATTATTTCTGTCAAGTAAAAGCCTATTTTAAGAGCGCCCATCCTCGAGCGAACTTCGACGCGAGCGTGATTGAATTTTTTTTGTGAGTGAGAACGCGACACAATTTTTATAATTTTAATTTTATTGATAACAAATCCTAGTAAACTACCAGGAAAGCAGAAATGAACTGGAACTAGGTGTATGTATTTTTCTGTCTAACTATACCTTTTTTGGTAAAATTTACAAGGAAGTGCTGCAAGGGGCGAATCACTACACCAAAATAATAAAAATCGGGGCGAGTGGAACATTTTAATCGAAAGGGGCAAGATCCAAGGGGCGAACGGAGCGTATACCGCAATTTCAGAGTAAGAACTGAGAAACGGCGACTGTCAGTATCACTGTTACTGTCAGTCGCCGTTTCGTTCTGAAATAATGAGCTTTTCGTTAAACTACTCACTTTTTTTTTTCGGGGTTTTAAAAATTTTGTAAATGCCTAAAAATACTCTTTAGGTACCCAAGAATATAAGAATTAGAATTTCAACTTCTCTAAACATCTTTATTATTTTTTTTGTACTTATCCTGCCATGATTCTTTGACAGTTTGGTATACCTTGATGTGCTGGCGTCGTCTGTACAAAGGCGGACTTTGTTTTGGATCCATTAATTTTAAGCGGGTAAGGCTCAAAAAAGTTATGAATCATTTTGCAGCGGCAGCGCAAAGACGAAGTAACGCGATTTATCTCAGAGAAAAAAAAAGCAATAAAATAATATCATACATTCAAATTAAAGCTGGGAATATGCTTTATACCGTCCCGGGTAATACGACTTTATGAATATACGGTTTATTACATACACTAAGACGTGTATATTGTCTGTATGTGTATACATAACCTACCTAATTTAATGTAAGGCTGGGCGCAGACAGAATCAAGATTGTCTACAAGACAGACTTTCACGGAACGAAAATTATCTCGTAGTCAAAGTTGTTCTGACTACTTATTGCGAGTTTTTCTACCGCTTCAAACGCGTTTGATCGCGTTAACGTTTGCTACAATTTGTATGGAATAATTGTATTTCCCATTACAGGGCGCTATTTCCATTCCATGCATAGAAAGAAAGATAGAAAGAACGGGCGTCGACGAACTCTTGGGTAAGTAAAAGCGTAAGTTAACTATGACTGATCGATCCGTATCGATCAGTCATAGTTAACTTACGCTTGCCGCGGTCTGCTCGTGGATGGGTCCATTCATTTCATACCGAGATCCCTCCGTACCTCGGATAGCACGGAAAGCCGTAAGTCCCGGCTGTCATTCGTAGATCTTTGAAAGTCGTTATGGGTAGTCAGAAGCCAGAAAGTCTGATACTGCTGACCCTGTTACTGCTGGGTTGTGGAGGTCAGAAAGGCTGTTGCTCCATGTAAAGCACTGGTATTTAGCAGCATCTGGTTGGATTGGAAGTCGACCCCAACATAGTTGGGAAAAGGCTTTGCAGACTAATTGTAGTCAACGTTCGAACGCGATCGAATCCTTAGAAGAACTCGCACTCAGAGGGTCTAGTGTGAGTTTTTAAATTATTCGATCGCGTTATAAATAAATAACCTTGAGCATTCGTTCCCTCTTCGCTGCGCAAGAGATACAGTGGAGAATACGCTCAGATTTTAGTATTAAATCTTTATATAATCACATTTTGGGATTTTGAAAAAAAAATCTACCAAAATATTCATTAATAAATTGCCTATCCATTATTAGTGTTAGTAAAAAATCGAATTAATGTGTTACATTAATTCGATTTTCTAACAAATAAAAAATAAATTAAATTTGTACATAATGTTGACTCCAAAATGGCAGATCTGATTTTTGTTTACGAAGTATAGTATTTAACTAATCTCCTCACAACGAAACCACAAAAATGAGAAATAATTATTGAAAACATGCATCTCCTCGGCAAGAAATCACATTTTGGGATTTTGAAAAAAAAAAACTACCAAAATATTCATTAATAAATTGCCTATCCATTATTAGTGTTAGTAAAAAATCGAATTAATGTGTTACATTAGTTAATGTGTTGTACTAGTTTTTTTTTTCAAAATCCCAAAATGTGATTTCTTGCCGAGGAGATGCATGTTTTCAATAATTATTTCTCATTTTTGTGGTTTCGTTGTGAGGAGATTAGTTAAATACTATAGGTACTTCGTAAACAAAAATCAGATCTGCCATTTTGGAGTCAAGATTATGTAGAAATTTAATCTATTTTTTAATTGTTGATATTTCTTTTGGATATAGAGTATTTAGGTCCGAAAAACTGAACAAAATACGGCTAGCACTGCGTTTTGCACAGGGACACGCCTCGCTTATGTCAAATTGTATGGAACAATTGTATTTCCTAATGTTCCAGTTTCAATCAGTACAAGTTGAAGTTTACAATAACGTGGTCAAGTATAGTGTGTGCCACGAAAGATGAGACTTGACACGGACTTGATTTGACTTGCGCAGAACTCGATTTATAGGTCTCTTACCTTACCAAGTCCGTGTCAAGTCTTATCTTTCGTGGCACGGACTGTACCCACGTATAAAAACTCGAATTGTTATTGATAGACAAGATTGTTTTCACTGTGGTGTGCGCACTATCTTAATCTTTATCGTTTGTTTATGTAGCTAGTAAAATACTGTAATTTATTGCTGTTCGCATTTGTTTTCTTTATCAAGTTAATCATAGTACTACCATATTAACGGATGCCGTTAATTTTGTTTTGTTACGGTTCTTACCTACTTGTGTTATATCTGCATGTTTATTGTGTTACAATCTCTCTCGGTGAAAACCAAGGTGAAGTGAGCTGTCATCCGATTGTAGTGCTTTGTAAATCCCTAGCATTGGGACAGATGACAGTTCACTTCACCTAGGCACTCACCGAGGGAGATTGTAACAGAATAGCACTGCTGTAAGTTAACAATAATGTGAATTTTTCAATTTAATGATGTACGTTCTAAGTTCCTTTCTTTGACATCACTGACATCGGTGAAGGAAACCTGAACTTAAAATTAACATAAATCTGAAATGGACAATTCATTTTGAGCGCACGTGGTGATCAATGAACGTGCCTTCTCTGTATGAGAAGAGGCCTTTGCTCTGCAGTGGGACAATTAAAGGCTGATATTTTTAGGGTTCCGTACAAAAATAAAAACGGAACCCTTGTAGGATCACTCGTGCGTCTGTCTGTCCGTTCGTCTGTCACTGCCAAATTGCTCCGAATCTACTGTACCAAATCAGTTGAAATTTGGTAACATGGTATAATCCTATGACACAAACACAGATGTGCAAAGTAAATAAATATTTTTTTTTACTAAGGATCATTTTCGGGGGACAAATCAGAAAAAAAAAGTTTTGCAAACCTTACTGTGTAATTTTGCGTTATGCGAATCTCAAATTTATTTTTGTTTTTCTTGTAAAAAAAAATAGTTTTGATTTTATTCATGACATAAGACGAAAATTGACCATTCCCCCCTTATCTTCGAAACTACTGAGCCTAAAATTTTGAAAAAAATATAAAATATAGTTCATTGCTTGTAGATTACAGGAAAAGCTATAAGAATTCTATCAATTGGCATTGTACGGAACCCTCTCCACGCGAGTTCAAATCGCACTTAGCCGGTTTTTTTTTTACAGTTTTGGACGAAAGTGTGAGTGCTGAGCGTTAGGTCGGCTGAACTTTCATTGGGATTTCCCATTAGAAATTTCTCAGTAACAGCCAGAAGTTCGGAAATCGGTGGTGTGACAGCCCAATCTCAGAAAGCACGAAAAAGGTCCCATGCCTGTAGAGGTTTTCTGTCACAATCTCCCTCGGTGAATACCTAGGTGAAGTTAGCCGTCATTTGTTCCAATGCTAGGGATTTACAAAGCAATACAATCGGATGACAGCTCACTTCACCTAGGTGTTCACCGAGAGAGATTGTAACAGAATAGCACTGCTGATCTCTCCCCGGTCGTGTCAGATTGCCGTCCCACCGGACTATGAGAGTAAGGGAAGAGAAAACACAGGTGCACTCCACCTGTGTTTACATACACACTTGTGCACGAAAATATCACCGCCAAGTATGCAACTTGGCTAATCTACATTGAGATTAGTCGCCGTGATCGAAATTTGGTCAAGAGAATATTATATTTGTAACCAAAATCGTATGTCTTTAAAATATTTTAAAAAGCAGAACGCCAGTTGAAAAAAATGTTTAACAAAAAAGACAACCGCCTTCAAAAAGTAAAAAATAACTTTCAATTCGCAAGTCGGCGGCTTTGGTTTTGCGTGTTGTTTTGTATTGCCACCGACTTGCGAATTGAAAGTTATTTTTAACTTTTTGAAGGCGGTTGTCATTTTTGTTAAAAAAAATTTTTTCGCTTTTTAGCGCCTACTTCTCATCATAAAAATGAATTACGAAACGGTGACACCAAAAAAAAAATCTGTCATCCCTTAGGGGTGGAACATTTTCTTGAAATTAATATGGGACCAAATTTGAGGTATACACTATTAATTAAAGAAAGAATCATCGAAATCGGACAACACTGAAAAAAGTTATGCGTGGTCAAACATCAAAATAAATACTTATATAAAAAATAACAAAATGTTCTGATAATGAAAACTCCTGGGCCAAACAATGTTAAATTTTTATGGGACCAAATGGTAACTATTCCACATCAAACTAAAGAAGAATCACGTAAATTGGACCATAAATGTCAGAGTAATCGATGTACAGACATAAAAAAAAAACCAACCGAATTGAGAACCTCCTCCTTTTTGAAGTCGGTTAAAAATGTACCATAACAGTCAGAGGTTCACCTAATTTAAAATAATAATAATAATAAAGTTTATTGTTTCACTAAGACTAGATACATGGTGAGGTAAACAAAGGATAATGATCGCCTTACATCTAGTTAGTGGGAGGATTACTGCTCTCCTAGATAGCCAATAGAGCCGAGAATCCGAAAAAAAAGTAATTCAAAATCTAAGACCGTTCTCGACTCTCAAACAGAAAATAACTTTAGCGTACAATTTTCAATTTAATATACGGCGCAATTTAATTCAGAGAAATTCGTCCCATATATGTTTGTACTAAATCCGTATATTGCGACTAAAGTCAGATAATAAAAATTCTTCATGCAATCTCCTATAAAATGGTTTGCTGCAGAAGATATGGTTTTCATTACTAGTCTCGTATTTTTCTCGTGTACAATTGTCTAATCATGTTTTATTGTCCGTATATTTTATTCAAGCAAATTAAATTTAATTTTCCGCACTGATCTCGGGACTGTAGAAAAAGTAAATTGGACTTTGTTTAATATTACAAAGGAATAGACCAGGAAAACTTCCCGTGACCCAAGGGCTTGGCCAGAGGCTAAACATTGCCAGTCGCCAGTCTCTAGCACATTATCAGTTGACAGCGATGCGGAGGATTTTTTTAATGCTATTTTGTTTAAGTTTCGGTATTTGTACTATTATTTCTTGTCTATAATAAGTTTGTAAATACTGCGTATAGGTATTATTTATAGTAAATAAAACTCTTATGGCCAAATACTCCAAATGCTACTCAATTTTAAGATGCCGTTAAGTCTCTTGCTGTTTCTATCACTTTAGGCCAAAATGTCTGTGACAGTACGAGACTTAACGGAATCTTAAAATTGATTAACGTTTGGGTATATGACCATTGGAGCTGTTAGCATTTCATTTCAGATTTGTGAAATTAACCGAAGTAGGGTATAATTTTCGGCTAGCTGCTACGCTGTCGTAGAGGCCTCTACGATAGCGTAGCGGCTGCGTAGACTACTGGTTGGTAAAAGCTGAGTATTGGTTGGGTTAGAATTAGAACGCTTGTGGCCATTTAACTCTTACCGGAGTATCTGCATGTATTTTTTTGTCAGAATTTCATTGATGTTGCGCACTTTCTAATATACGTAAAAAATGAGCGATACTCCATTTATACTAGCAGTAGACAGAAGTTAGAGAAGGTTATTTTTAATGCACACTTTGTAACAGTACAATAAACATGTTACAGCTACGATAGACGTCGAATTTATTATAACTAATCTATTTTTACAGCACCTCTCTCTTCCTTCAAATTGTTCCTTTGCTGTGCCCGACAGGGGTCCACGATTGTTACAACAAATGTTAACTTACCACCTAAGCATATACATTGCAGAATGCAATAAATGACTAAGTATTGACTATCGATTTACGAAAGTAAGTTTAAAACAATTGTTATTGAAATTGTTTCAACATATCTTTGAAATAAAATGTTGTGCATTTCTGCTTCTCCGAGGCTCTTTTTTCTAATGCTATTATAGATGAAAAAAAACAAAAAGTATATAAACAAAAAGTTGAAAAACTTATGAGTATAATATAGTTTAGCCTTAAATATTCTAGTAAAAATACTTTATTTTACCTAAAAGTCTGTTTTCCGGTAATTACTTTCCATGACACAGTTAGGCCGCCTTTACACTTATAAGTTTTACTCACGTAAGTAACTCACGTGATTAACTTACAATAAATTTGCAAATGTAAACACTCTTTGTAAGTCGCATATCGTAATTTCTTACTACTTGCGTAAGTTGGAAAATTACAAGTCTAAACGTGTTTGATTTTCATTCGTAATCGTCTCACAACTTATCAAAGCAAATTGTCTTGTTACCTGAATTAAATGATTATTATTATTATATTATTATTATATTAAATTGATAATTCGAGAGCTTACAAATTAATTTGAAGCAACAATGGCAAAGCAAACAAAACACTGCTCACCACCGGAGGTAGAATGTTTAATTACTGCTTTTGAATCACATCATCGAAGAGTGACCATTGGTTTATCAGCTGGTGGAATTGCCTAACGAAATGATGTATCTTCTTTTTTAATCATTGGTACTGTTTGTTCCAAAATAATCGAAATCCATAGTATTCATTCTTATAAAGTTAAATAAATTGTGTTGGTCTTCCATTCTCAATTCCATCAAAAGATTTTCAAATGCAACTCGTGATATTTTGTTTCCCACCCAAGGTTTTACCCAGCATTTTCTTTGCTTTCGTTTTTTAGAAATGATAATATAAGCACACGGACTAGAAAAAAAGGACTTCGCGTCACGCATACCTATTGAAAGTGAAGCACCCTAAGTAAGCCGGACCGCTTGTACTACAAACATGCCTCACGCACACTTTTGCATCATAGTCACGCACACATAGAGCGGTACGGTGCTTCACTATGATGCAAATGTGTGCGTGAGCCATGTTTATACCAACGGTCCGGCTTACTTTGAGTGCTTCACTTTCGAAATGCGTGGCGCGGAGTTCTTTTTTTCTAGTCCGTGTATAAGCAGCAGCTGCTGCATGAACGTGGCAATGAGAGGTCATTTTCGTTTTTGATTTTTGTAAATCAATGTAAATGGGCTAGTAATAATACGTAGTAATACGTAAGTTAAATTTACAAAATTTACGTGAGCATTATTTACTGTAAGTATATTTATATGTGTAAATACAGCCGTTAGTTACTTACGTAATTTTTACGGAAGCAACTTACAAGTGTAAAGGCGGCCCTTAATGTTTCAGTTTAACCGAACATGCACCAAAAATTTTATAGCATCTGCATTTCGTTTAGCAAGACAAACATTTTGTGGCACATATTTTATTACTCACGCTACGAAGGCGATGTTCAAATATACGATCAAATTGTTTGGTTTGTTCCTTAATATTTAATAATATCATCGTATTATTCTCGGTGGATGCAAGCGGCAGGTCGCTCATTGTGGCGTTTCAAGGGAGAGGCATATGTTCAACAGTGGACGTCTTTCGGTTGATGATGATACTGATGGTGATGATTATTCTCCTTCTGTGGGCAAGGACCTCTTTTCATACAGAGAAGACATGATCATTGATCACCACGTTTGCGTAACGCGGATTGGCAATTTCAGACTTACGAGTATATGCATACTATCCATATCCATACTTTCATACTAACATGCGAAAGTAATTTGGTCTGTTACGCTTTTATGAGGAAACGGCTGAACCGATTTTGATGAAATTTGGTATGAAAATAGCTTGAATATTTAGTAAGGATATACGCTACTTTTTAATTCGCGACTTCGTCTACATCGGGATGATTCGAAATTCAATTTCCATAGTAATGACAAAAAGGAGTTTGTTTGTATTCGCGGTCACTTGACTAAAGATCGAAGTGCTATTTCGTGAAGTTACGGAATAGCTCTTGAGCATTTCCAGGCTACTTTCAAAACACCAAAAAGAAATCGAATAGCTCTTACTTTAAAGCCAACGATCACTGAATATCTCGAGTACCTTTGGCTGTTTCCTATTAAAGCATATCTTTTTACAGCGTACACAAGCGGTGAAAGATGGGCACGGTGCCAGCTCTGGCCATTTTACTGTTAATAACTCAGTCGCAATAAGCCTCTGAAGTTTAGGAAAACTGGAATAACTGATTACTTCGTGGAATTAGGCAAAGTTTTTACAAGCTGACTGTGATTTTTACGTGGCTTATCTATATAAAATAAAGATTTTTCTTTGTCAATTTACACAAATAAATATCAGCAGCTATCTCTTTCAATCAAATGGGACACACCTAGCTAATGGCTAAGAAAATCGTCAAATATGTTGAATAATTAGATTGAGTTAATGACAATGACCACGAAAGAGATGGCGGGATGACTTGAATAGCTTCCTTAAGAATTGGTAAGACATAGCTAAAAGTCGAGACCGATGGAAGGAATGAAGGGAGGCTTTTGCCTGCAGTGGGACAGTACAGGCTAAATATAATAATAATAATAATATAATAATAATAATAAGGAATGAACCTCGTGAAGGTCGAGAAAGACAAGCAAATAAAGTATCTTGACTTGGCCCGCGAGGTTGTCGACATGTGTGCCAAGAGCCTCGACCAACATCTAAGGAGGTTCTCGTTAGGCGGCTGGATCAAGGGCTTGATTCAGAAGGCAGTACTTCTGGACACGGCCCGCATTGTCAGGAGGTTTCTGTCTCTGGAGCCCTGACCGCCGGTAGCTTGGACCCTGTTCCCGATACCGATGGGCTACTATTTTTTATATTTTTAAATGTTTTTATTTTTTATTAATATTTAAAAATGTATTTTACAGGTAAATATAATTAGTAAATGGTGATAATAATAATAATGAAAAAAGCTCAAAGAGTGAGGTTTGTGAATTATCGACTCTCGTCTGTCTCTCTCAACTGTCGAGTATCATCTTCCACTTGCTCAAATATAGACTCTCGTCTTGTTCCTTCAAATATCCGCGTTATGCGTTGGGCTTTTCCCGCTTAGACCATTATCACCACAATATCAACATTATTCCGCCATCGTATTAACTTCAGAGCAATAACGCATTAAATAAGATTGCTGCCACGAGGATGCCCGTCTCCTCTACCATTAAATAACGCCGTACCCTCAATTACCTTTTACTGCTTCCGTGAAAAGATAGACAGCGCTAATACACCCTTAGTTTGTTTGTTTGTGCACTTATTTTGTTTTTGTTCTAACGTTGAGTTATTGGCGAAATGTTGGGTGATTAATTAGAAAATGTATTTTCCTTAATTAGTTTGTTTTGTCATGGTTGGTGAACTCAACTTTGTGAAACAATGAAAGGCATCCGTTCCCTGTCTTATTTAATTCAGCAGTTTCAGTGTCGTTTAGATCTTGCTAAATCTTAATTGTCTGTAGTAGGTACTTGATAGATCTGTCTATAAAAATATGTTCCATACTTCATAATACGCTTTTCTTTCGATACTTTTTGCCAAGTTACAAAGAATGGTAATTAAATAATAATACCAGCCTGTTATTATTATAAAAAACTAGCGACCCGACCCAGCATCGCATGGGCCTAAAGCCTTCCCCGATAAATGGACAATCCAACACAATAAGAATTTTTCAATTCGATCCAGTAGATCCTGAGATTAACGCATTCAACCAAACAAACAAACAAAGAAACTCTTCAGCTTTATAATATTATTTATATTTATAATAAATAATAATACCAGCCTATTATTTTTATAATAAATAATAATACCAGTCGATTATTATTATAATAAATAATAATACCAGCCTATTATTGTAACACTGCAGATCAAAGTCTGTTCTAATACAGAGAAGGCACGAGCATTGATTACCACGCTTGCTAAAGTCGGATTGGCGATTGGCGGCAGTCTTTTATCTTTATTCTTTACTAGTTGACCCGACAGACGTTGTCCTGTCAATTCATTTTTCAATTTTCTCTCCGTATAAACCTTCCCTGGACTTCCACAAACATTTCAAGATCAAAGACCAAATCGGTCCAGCCTTTCTCGAATTTTAGCGAGACTAAAGAACAACGATTCAGTTTTAAAACATAGATAGATTCTTACATAGCATAAAATAAAGTCTGTGTGCCTAGATCTTTTTTAACTGAATTATGCAACGGATTTCAATGCAGTTTTCAGCAATAGATTGAGTGATTCAAGAGAAAGCTTTATACGTAAGTATAGTTTGCACCCCAATGAAGCAGGGACGACTCGGTCACCGATGTCAGTAAAGTCCAAGATAAAAAAAAGTACTTATTTATGATATTTAAAAAGTCACATAGGTACTTCGTCGTGCCCGGTTGCGAAACCAAAACAACATGAGAGGCGCGCGCCCTAACTATTAAGCCATTATGACATTAATAAATCTAAATAATAAATAAACGAAATAACACACAATATGTAAACAAACAAACGAATATTTGAGTGAGTGAACCGACTCAATTGATTGAATAGAAGTCAATGAGTTTGAGCGATACATATTTGTCTTTCACACAATCGTTGTTACGCTCGGTGACGCCCAATAATAGTTAATTCAGTTCACCATTCATTCACCCGTTACAATAAACATGATACAACTGAAATATCGATACGAATATTATTTGAATACCGCAAACATGGATTTAAATGAAGGGGTGTATTTTGAAGTTTGAACAGCTGCAAGAGACGTCGTATTTTCAGAATTGCTCCTGTATCGTGAGTGCGTTTACAAACTTATAAACTCACATACACAAACAGCCAGACTCTGAACAACTACCTGTAGGCCATACAAATATTTGTTCCGAGCGGGAACCGAACCCGCGACACGCAGCGTAGCAGTCAGTCGCTCTTCTCAAACAGAGAAGGCATGAGCATTGATCACCACGCTACTAATCGCCGATTGATCGCTTCATACTGTGTACGAGAATTTCTCTTGTATAACTAGTTAAAGAACTACTTCATCTACCTGCAATAATTTAAATATTTCGTTACAAAATTACTTTGGGGAAATTCTGGGACGCTTTGTGATGTCTACCACAAGACACGAGTGTGTCATCCTAAAAATTCCGATTGATTTCGATTTTCGAATTAGGAACAAGACTATTCTATTATAGTACGTGTCACGAAAGATGAGACTTGACACAGACTTGATTTGACTTGCGCAGTACTCGATTTAAAGGTACTGTATCTTTAAATCGAGTACTGCGTCATCTTTCGTGGCACGTACTATACGTGGCGTCAACCTTATAGTTATCGATTTGTCTCGATTTTAAAATTGGAATTACGTCTATTCCATTTTTTAAATTTTATATGACAAGCACATAGCATCATCGGTATCATCCATTTTTATGGAGAGAGTCTTCCAACCTTAGTATTCTAAGCTTCCAACTAAATGAATGTTATGTTTCTAATTTATAAATTGCGCGAATTTACCTTACGTTTACTCCGCGCGCTTGTACCGTGGTCTCCGATCCGTTATCATTTTGTCAGCATGGCCTGGCCATAGACGATTAAGGCGCCATGTTTAACAGCAGAGTGACGTTTTACAGGATGATAGGTATGTAAGTAGGGTCAGACGACTCGATTAAGGTATCCTTTTTATTATTTTAGGCCTCTAAAACAAACGGCCAAGCTTGTTTGGGATCAAATAGATACATACTACTTATACATACAATACGTAGGTAGGTATTATGAACTACGCAAAATTGTTTTGTCGGCGAAATCACGAATTATGTTACAGAAATGTTCAGCGGTTTTTGAATGAAACGAAACTTTTCAAATGTTGTTTTGTGGCTTAACGTTTTCAGTGTTCTCTGAATTACTTTTCAGTTACAGTTTTGACCGCAAACAGGGCAGTACGGCTGAAAATTTCGAAAATTTCAAACCGCAATCTGGACTTGAGTTGTGAAAAGTGCTCGATTTCAGAAGCTATTAAAAATATTGTTTTGTCAGCTCTATTGACTTAGCTAGGTACGGAAGCCGTTATGTTCAATAGAAATTGAACAAATATATTTTTTGGAAGCCAAAACTTATAGTTGTAAATACAAAATTACTTGCAATGTGTTTGGCTACGGATATTTGATCACTGCGGCCAATCTCAATTGAGACCGTGATTGAGACTAATGTCCGAAAGCTTGAGACCATTCCTAAGGTAGCTGTGCGATGATGGTGACGTGATGCTATAGCTCACTGATACACAAACTTGTGACCACTGTCACCCCTCCCACACCGTGCAGCTACCTCAAGAACGGTTTCAGTTAAGCAGTCGAGCTATAGCCAAGTATGCAGGAAATATTATAGTGCATAAGTGTGTCCGGCTGATGCCGCGAAATTCGATAAAAAATCCCAATAACACTTTGCCCAACCTGGGGACCCCCGCTCAGCAGTCGCATTTGAGACTACAGAACCAAAGTTAGAAACGCCGTAAGGGAGGATTTTTGGAATTTTGGAATCCTCGTCAAACAATGATTCAGAATCTATAAGTTACTTAACTATCTAAAAACCCTTCCTTACTGCGTTTATCATTAGCAAGGCAGAATGGGGCAGTCAAAACCTATACCATTCCTTAGGTAGTATAACAGCCCCCAAGCAGAAACGTAAACACAAACTACACACATAACACAAACAAGCATAAACGAAATCACACGAGCCACTAGTACAGGAACGTTCCCTCATTAGGAGACAAGTTTAGGAGCAATTATCTAAAGCGGTGCACTCATGGTCATAATTTCAACTGCGCAAATCCATTTTGTATGCTGAAAGTTGCGCTAGTTTGTTAGTAGTGCAAGCGTTAAGACGCGGGTGTTTTTAAGTGCTGTGCTGGTGCAGTTTGTGGATTTATTATTTATTTTTGGTGTTAGTATTTTGTGACCTAATTGGCAGGTAATTGTGATGTTGATGAGGGGAATGTTTTGATGATCTTACTGTTGGTTTATTGTTCCTTTGGGTGTTGTAAAGACTGAAGATGTTGTTTCAAGTTTTCTGTACTTCACTACATATTACAAATCAACGTTCGGGCTAATCTTCTGAACTTTTCTGAACATTATTAGATACGCTAATAGGAAGCTTCCTTTTAAGAGCTATTGTTGGAGTTTTTCTGCGGCATCGCATCAGGAATGAGAAGATACGCAGAAATAATAGCTAAGCTCAAGTAGTAGTGGACTGTCTTTGGAGGAGACTAATGTCCAACAGTGGACGTCTAAAGGTTGCTATGGTGATGGAGGAAGCTATGGTCTGTAATATATTAATATATATTGTATATATTGTATTATATATTGTATATATGTAAATATATTGTATTTTGTTAATAAAATAATTGGGGATACGTACACGATAATTCACACGGACGAAGACGCGGGCAAAAGCTGCTTACAGTTATAATTGTTAGCAATTTTCAGTATACTAATTAAATTTGTCAATATGTACAGTCAGCAAAAGAAATAGGTATGCAGGTCGTCGGAAATGGTTGAAGTTTACTTAGAAACCGATGGATGTGTTCGAATGAAATTTCAATGAATCATTGAAATGGTTATTCTCTATTAAATTTATTTTATTTTGTTCAGAAACATCCATCGGTATCTAAGTAAACTTTAACTATATCTGACGACCCTGCATACCTATCTCTTATGCTGACTGTACATACCTACTCAGTAACTGTCTTATAACATACACTGCGTTCCACCCATAAAGCTATAAGGCAGTTTTGTTGCAGGTAGAGATTGACTTAGGGCCGGTTCCAAATTGCTTGCTTTTAATTGTTTTTTTGTTTTCTTTTGCTGGAAAAAAATGGTCCAAGATCCAGAATAAGCCAGACTTACGTCATTATAGCGTGGCTGAAATTTTGAGGTTAGATAGAGGAGTGTCTTGTTCGTTCTGCTCCATAGAGAACTATCCTGACGTCTTTGATAGTTTTTGAACTTTATTACAAAGAAATAAGGATCATGGTCAATTTGTCTATACTTAATACCTCCGATTTATTACCGACACTTTCCTCTAACTATTCTCAAAATTTAAGTGTGGCGACACTGGGATGACAGTCTAAAAGATTTGTTACGGTCATGAAAACAGTTGACCTACAATAATATTTATGATTGAATTTTCACAAAGCTTATTTACAGTTTCATTTCGTTCAGTCTTTCATTCGCCTGGAATGCGCTCACCAATAAAATTAGCCATACAATAAAGTTCAGTAGGTCATGAACTCTTTGAGAATGGTTCGCGTTTCTCTTTGCGTTACGTTTCCTCTTCTTTAAATCCTTCACCGGAATACCCACTTTCGTTCAGTACAGTAACATTCTAGTTCATGCAGACGTACTCTTTGTGTTCTTAGGGTACTACGTTATTATGTTACAGGCTTGTCTTAACGCCTAGCTTTCACTCGTGGTTTGGCCGCATTTATTTTAGTTGGTGACTTGCCTGTTTCGCAAGAAGATATGGTCACGTTATTTGATACAATTGTTCGGGTGTAAAATGTTTAAATTTCTATATAATTGATACTAAATTACTTATCTATACAAATATTATAAACAGGTATTTGTATGTACAAGGTAAACTCCGGAATTGCTCTTCCCATTTCAAAAATTATTTCACCAATAAGAAGCTACGTTATCCCTAAGTGCTATAGAGTACTTAAAAAAAAAATGGCATGTGTAAGACAAATTTACGCAGACAACGGCGCGGGCAAAGTACTGGTTTAAAATTAAGATAAAGAAAAATGCAATCAAAACATCTGAAATAGATTAAATTTAAATTTTGAGATATGTACGATAACTAAGATCGATATTGATATCCCTACCAAAACTCTAGAGAATATTTCACTGACCTTTCCAATCCCAGCAGTATCAAAAACATGTTCAACAAACAGACACAGAGCTACATTTCATACAGTCCAGATCCAGTTCAGTTAATGGCAAGGTATTCCTTCGGGCAAACGCTACCACAGAATAGATAGGCGTAGAAGGAGCAGAAGGCCATACAACTGGCGTAAAAACATACACACATATACGCCTAAGTTCAATAAGCGGTATCGCCCCGAGAGCCCTGACACTTACTGTACGTTAGCTATGCTTGCGGTTTCGCTTGGTATTAATAATAATAATAATAAATGTTTTTATTATAGATGCAGGATCCAAATACAATACAAAAAAAAACACTTGACACTAATTTAAATAATCGAAAAAAAGACTGCTAAATGATCAAGCAGCTATTTCCAGCGCCTGTAGGTATTAGAGGCACATAGTCGGTCAAATAAACTTTTACTAATACTGTTCTTACACGTATCAACCCTGGCCATGAATGATGCAATTCGGCTCCTCTGTACGGCATTGAAGAAAGCCAACCTTCTGTGGGTACCTACTCTGTGACACTACCAACACGGATCGTGGATTCGTAAACATTCTACATTTGCAAAGCGGAACGTTATCTATCGCTCAACTGCTCCTGCACATACGTTTGGTGTTTTAGTGAGTAAATAAATAACTTATGTACATGAATGAAGAACTATACGAGAATTCACGTAGCCAAAGCTACAAGCATAAAGCAGAAAAATCGTAGTGGCAATGATTTTGAAGTACTTCGTAGAGTCCGTATAATTGTATACAATGACAAGCATAAAACCAGTCGATGTGGTGACACTTGGGGAGGCTTATTTCCAGCAGTGAACGTCTTTCAACTAAAATGATGGAGATTCGTAATTCAGAACCAGAACGATATTTAGTCTAATAATCTTGAAGTATTCATAAATGTACGCGTCTTCTTAAGGCACTGGCCACATAGAAGCGGACAATTATTTTAAATTGAAGGAGATCTGGTATAAAACGATGGAATCGGAGCCTTACGCATACCTTGGTTTAGTAACAATTGGGTTTATAAATAGAAAGTATTTGACTACTGCGTATAGAAGCTGCCCAAATTGCGATACCTACATAAGGGGTAATAGATGATGTTCATTATCTGTTGATAGAGTGCCCACAATCAATAAGAAAGAAAACAATTTATTAGTGTGGCAAATATAAATAGTTTGGATGTCGGCATAATTCAAAGTTTTTTTCAAAATTTTAGCCATACTAGCTTGACTGTGCAATTAGCGGACAGAATAGTTAAGCAATAGCAATAATGTTGATTCAGTCAATTCCACGGTAGAACAGCTGCATCACATTACATACAGCATCGACATTCAAAGAAGCTAAAAGAAAAAAAAAACTTGCGCACCAACAGAATCCACACCAAAATCCACACCAACAGGGATTAAAAACTACTGCAGAATTTGCACGCGCCTGCAAATAGACCGCTCCGATCTGGCTGAGCCTTTAGAGGTCTTTACCCAGCTTTACTGGGCAATTTCCAAGCTGCAATTAATAGTAATAGACATCATTTTCTCCTCAGCTTTATCTATCACTAACACCCCATCAACATTATTCCGTACATCAAAGTTGTTAATGAAGTTTAAGACGCTAACGAGCTGATCGCAATTAGTTTGAGAGTGTGCACGTTAATATGTTGCTTGTATTCAGTTAACAAAGCTTATCGACTGGCCAACAAGACTGTGTTATCGGTACTTCCTTGGACGTTAGCGGCTTTCGGATGCGATACATACTGGTTGAGGGAGTGACAGATTTGTGACAGTTACTACAATGTGGATTGGAAAATGGAATTGTGACCTTGTGTCTCGTGTCTTAGACCTTTTGTTCTAAAGCTGTACAACCAGCCCAGCCAGGAAATCAGGATGGCAACCAATCGCTTAGCGTTTTAAATTAAAGTTCAAGAGTACATTCACAAGAAGTTGGCAGTTTCATCACAACTGTAATGTTTTCTCCATTGTTTGTCTTTTTATTTTTGTATATCCGTGTAAATATCTGTTTACAGTAGTATATCTGTAGTTTGATGTTATATTTATATAGTATTTATATATATATCTATAGTATTTTTTTTATATCCTTGTAGTTTAGCTTAGTATTATTTATTTTCTGTTACACCTACCACTGCTTGTCTCTGCATCACCCAAAGGTTGACTGGTAGAAAATGCCTATGGCATTAAGTCCGCCTCTGTACATTGTGCTTGAAGTGTTAATAAATAAATAAATACAACCGTTCAGTTTTAGGGAGCAGAGTAACTGATGAAAAGAGCGACTTTCTTGTTCCGAACTTTTTAGTTACTTGTATAGCGGACGAGAGTTTTTTATTGTATTTATTATTCACATAATAACACCCTGCCTCGGAAAGCACGTAATTCCGTTGGTCCCGGCTGTCTTTTGTAGACCTTTCGCAGTCGATATGGGTATTTAGAAGAAACTCTGACAACCAGTTGAGACTGGTTGTCGGAGTTTCTCCCAGTAATTGGGCAACACTATCCCCTAGGCTCACCTAGGGGATAGTGTTGCTGGGTGGCGGAAGTCAGACAGGTAGTCGCTCTATGTAAAACACTGGTATTCTGTTGCTTCCGGCTAGACTGAAAGCCGATCCTAATATATGTAGTTGGGAAAAGGCAGATAATAATGATTGACAAAATCCACAGCTCTCTGAATATTTACCTTAATTTATAATTATAAATTAGTCTAACAGCCAAATGCGGCTTTACAATTTTGTAGATACAATACCTATAATTATAATACATGCAGCAGAATCAAACAAACAGGATGTTGGCAAAATTAGCAACCAGTTGATTTTATCCAGATTCTAAATTATATTATGCTATCTCAACCCCACAGCAGTATGTATAAAATGCTAAAGCGTCACATAATGACGTAATTCGCTGGCCAGCCTCCCCCAACACTCCCCCCCCCCTCTACCCGTCAACGCTAAAGACTTCCTGCACACGATAAACAAGAGATGTCGCCTTATCTACAACTATAAATAGTTTACTATATACTATTTAAGTTTTATTACGTAGTTACTTCGTTTGTGGAGAGCTTTTGTTGTTTAGTAAGTTCATAATGGAGTGGAAGAGTAATTATTAGGGTTGCTAGCAATGTCTTGCTTCAATACAGCAGTGTTGTTCTTTAAGAACTTATTATGGAGATTACTTTTGTATCTGTAGTGACGGCAAAGATACTGGCCAGTTTTATTCTCAACTTTTACAAGTTTGGCGTAGTATCACCCAGGATTCACCACATAGCACTGTATTTTGAGAGATAAGAGTTTTTTTTTTCTTGCGATGTTGACGTGCCCTTAAACTCTACTTGTCATTTAGTTTAGAGTATCTGTAACCAACGTCTATCGTTGATATTTTTGTAATGATTTGGGTTGGGCGGGAGGGAGTTACTAATCTCTTCGAACGAAGCACTTCGTGTAATTATGATCGAACTTCACGTACAAGTAAGTTCGTTTAATCATCATAACTTGTAAAAGTTGAGAATAAAACTGGCCAGTATCTTTGCCGTCACCACAGAATACTTAATAGTACTACGTACAGAAGGGACACTCCCTTCCCCGCGCTATATCAGATACCGCACCCTCACCCCGCACTTACAGGGGCTAACCGCCGACTCTTTAGCTAGGGCGCTCAAAATCGTAAGAACTGCAGCGCTGTAGGTACTGCTGACACAAACACACAATCTTGCGATTTATTTTGTTTTAAGTTTTATTTATTAGTTTTAATCTCGATGATTCATTTATTTTCCAAGTTTTCGTCGTTTTATAATAATACAATTAAAACTTCCGTAATAATAACATACCAACATTACCAGCTATTAATATTGCTCTCTCTCTTTATTGTCTTTGTTATGTACTTATGTCCCTTTCTTTCACGTTCTATTCATTCTTGGAATTGAAAAGTAGTACCCTACGCACTAACTTTGTCGCGTCGCCCCATTGCGTTGCCGCGTAATGGTACGGGGCGATCGTGAATTCCATATTTTGTAATTAGGTACCTTAATTTACCATTATTGATGAATAAATAAACCTCTTTACATAATAAATATTATAATATTACTTTTATGTCATTACAAATCCGAGTATTCATAATCAAATATCATTTATTTTATTTATTAGAAATAAATAATTGACCGCTCGGACAAGATCACTTCATAATAATGCTCGAAACGTTCGGGTAGTTCCGTCGTCGTTCGGTTCGCCCGACGCAAAGCGCTTCGCGCCATTTTGTGCGCCACGACATCCAACTGATTCAACCCTACTAAAATTCACGCACACATTTGCACGTGTACAGACGTCATTTGGTTTTGTAGTAGTAATAGGTAATTATTTTGCAAGTTTTCTATGAAGTGTCCGAGGTGTGCCGTCACTACAGATACAAAAGTAATCTCTCCACAATGTTGGCCAATAGTAGATTGTATGACTAGGGAGCAAAATAATATTTTTACGGCGACGGCGCTATTTTGAACGCTACGCCAGAGCGTAGCGAAGAATCCTAGAATAGAATCCCGAGCATAGCGAGGGATTCTAAAATATAATCCTGAGCGTGGCGAGGGATGCAAAGTATAGACGCCAGCAGGTCAACCTACCCGAAACTGTCACATTTTCCCAATCAATCATGAACCTTATTCTTTAACCATAAAGTTGAAAATGGATTAAAGAAATGTGACAGCTTGATGTGCTGGCGTCTGTACATCGCCTGAGGGGAAAATATTTCTCGAGTCATATACTCTACTTTTCATCTCCATCTAGAAACTAAATAGGAGACACTTTTAAGTAATTAATGAATAAGTTCAATTAAAAAAAAGGTCAATTACAAATTTATATTTATATTTGATACACTGGTGCAATTTTGATTTTGTTTTTGCGAAATACAATAAATTCCGTACCGATTACAAATTGTTAATTTTGCTTGGATTGTTTTTTTTTTTAGTTACCGCGCCTCACCGCACCGTACAGCCAACACTTCCAGCCAGTAATTTATACAATTTGCGTTCGATTTCAATGAACTATTCATGTTCCAAATATAAATCTCATTACTGCCCGCTAAAAAGTCTAGTGGAGGAAAGAGCTACTTTGCTCCGGCTTATAGAGGAACAAAACGACACTTTTCGAATAGAAGGGATCGAAAATGTTATTTTCCACACGTTGGACAAGTAGTTTTAAAACCAAACTGTGGAGCAATACTGGGTTCATAAGGTTACCCACATGTGGTACAAAAGAAACACGGTCACTTAAAAAAGTCGACGTTAATTTTACAAACAGCACTCAAACTTAATTCGTGCTCAAACCTGCTGAGCCCTTACGATACCGGGTCGATGAATATATTTACTGTCTTAGAAGAGATTGCAGGGATATTTCAATTAAACAGGGGGCTAAGTCTGCTATTTTTATAATGTCGTCATTCCAACACAATCCCATTGTCATTTTGCTAAAAGTTCGTAATCTGCTAAATTCATAATGGTCGATCATTGGTCGGTCGAATTAAGAGCGATGACTCCACACTGACGTTCTAATGGTAGGTCACTGATCAAAGGAACTGTCAAAATTTTGGCAGATTACCGCTGTCAGTCATTTAGTTGTCACTTTGTACGAGTTTACCATTCTATATCATTTCTTTCAATGGCGTGTCAGTGGTTGACCAATGGAAAGTCATAATGACGCCATTATATTAGTAGATTACCAAACTTGTCAAAATCATTCTGACACTATTGTAATAGCATAGTTGATGCCCTGGGATAGTGTTTTAAGATAGTATTATAGAATTGCATCATCGTCGGCCTCTGAGGGCACTAGGCTAAACACTTCCTTGATATAAAAATAAGACACACGTTCTAAAAACGAAAAGCTTCTGGAATGAATCTTGAGTGATATGACGAAACATTAAGTCAAAGTCAAAGCATTTATTTCAATTAAACCATTTACAGGCACTTTTGAATTGTCAAGGAGTCGGTCAGTTAGTCAGAAAGTTGAAGCTAGTTGCACGTTCCAAAACGTAGGTAGGTCTCTATGGAGAAGAACGAGCAAGAAACTCCACGGACACTCTTTTAAAATCAAGTTTTTACAAAATACTGCTTATATTATTCTTGTTGCTTCTATATGTGAAAGCTATGAAGGTAATCAAGAAATACAAAATAAAAAAAATAATTAAGAAAAAAAACCATGGCAGTTAAGAGTTGACCAATCTCTACTGACAGCGCCCGTTCACGAACATGACGCGTGAAGTAAGTCGCAGTTAATAGTACTGTGCGTTTGATATTCATTGCATATTTGTAAAATCAAAGTGTAAATCGATAAGAATATTTTGATTACGTTTATTTGGAAAATGTTTCGTAAGGATGTATTTGAAAAACTTAAAAAAGATATTGCTAGTTTGACCTTCAGTATCTTTAGAACCAGGATTCCCAGGTATGTCCTAGAAAAAAATAATAAAATGATCGGTTCAATATCTGGTTTAAATATCGGTTAATAACTACCAGTAACGCTATATACCCATAATTACTTACAATATTATAGAGAGGTTAAGTTTGTTGGTTTCCTACGTTTTTTTGTTTATAAGAGGTACTCTTAAAGTACTGGACCGATTTAAAAAAATCTTTCACTTAATGAACACTATTGCTGTGTATTATAAGATTTGTTTTATGGTCCATACAGGCGCAGTCGCGTGCAGAAACTAGTTGATAATAAGCTCAATAACTTGCACAGATATATACCCTGTTCACAGTAAGATTAGACATAAACACAAACTTTTTTTACAGTCCCTTCAACCGATTTTGACTTCTATTCCGTAGGCTTAAGGATGACAATAGAGGCAAAAAAGTGGTTACAATAACAACTGTTATGCTACCTACGCAATATAAGTCAAAATTGGTTGAACGGACTGTAAAAAAGGTTTTTGTAAATGTCTAATCCTATTGTGAACAGGGTATAGGTAAGTCCAAAATAAATACCCACAACTTGGTGCAGATGGTGCAGTGCAGTGAAGCTTATTATTGAGCTTATTATTAACAAGCTCAATAACATGCACAGATATAGGTAAGTCAAGTACCCACAAGTTGGTGCAGATGGTGCAGTGCAGTGAAGCTTATTATTAAGCTTATTATTAACAAGCTCAATAACATGCACAGATATAGGTAAGTCAAGTACTCACAGGTTGGTGCAGATGGTGCGGTGCAGTGAAGCTTATTATTGAGCTTATTATTAACAAGCTCAATATCTTGCACAGATATAGGTAAGTCAAGTACCCACAGGTTGGTGCAAATATTGCGGTGCAGTGAAGCTTATTATTAACAAGCTCAATAACATGCACAGATATAGGTAAGTCAAGTACCCACAAGTTGGTGCCGATGGTGCAGTGCAGTGAAGCTTATTATTGAGCTTATTATTAACAAGCTCAATAACATGCACAGATATAGGTAAGTCAAGTACCCACAGGTTGGTGCAGATAGTGCGGTGCAGTAAAGCTTATTATTGAGCTTATTATTAACAAGCTCAATAACTTGCACAGATATAGGTAAGTCAAGTACCCACAAGTTGGTGCAGATGGTGCAGTGCAGTGAAGCTTATTATTGAGCTTATTATTAACAAGCTCAATAATTTGCACAGATTTAGTTAAGTCAAGCACCTACAGGTTGGTGCAGATAGTGCGGTGCAGTGAAGCTTATTATTGAGCTTATTATTAACAAACTCAATAACTTGCACAGATATAGGTAAGTCAAGTACCCACAAGTTGGTGCAGATGGTGCAGTGCAGTGAAGCTTATTATTGAGCTTATTATTAACAAGCTCAATAATTTGCACAGATTTAGGTAAGTCAAGTACCCACAGGTAAGTGCAGCTGGTGCGGTGCAGTGAAGCTTATTATTGAGCTTATTATTAACAAGCTCAATAATTTGCACAGACATAGGTGGGTCCAAAATAAATACCCACAAGTTCACTGCACTGCACCATCTCTGCCACAAACCACTAACACTGAGCTTACTAAACGTTAACCCCTGTACCTACATACCTAGCCACATTTCAAAAATGTCTCCCTAAATGACAAATTATCACCGCTTACCCACAAAAGCCTACTTTAAGTTCAAGCTAGTCTTTATCTCGTGAGTCCATTTAATTCATTACGAGTCTAATCGACTTTTGTAACGGTCTCCGAGGCCAACCACTCAATTTGTTAGGCCTAATCTGTGACAGTATTGAGTGGAATTAGGTGAGAAAATTAGCACAATGGACCATTTGAAGTGGATTTGGACAAAAACGTTAGGTGTTATAAGAAATTGAGTTGGGTTGTGCGTACGTTACTTTACATAATTATAAGGTCTTATATGTAAAGTATTTTATGAGGTTATTCCACGTATCAATACGAACAACTTTTAAAATAGGACCATCCCTGAATATGTGAATAAAAATCAGCTATATCCAGTAAATAGTAATTAAAGACAAAACAATACACATCTCGGTTAAAGGAAAACTATTTGACACTTGCATACTACCTATCCTAACATACGGGTGCTAGACTTGGGCACTTACTAAATCTCAAGAAGCCAAACTTCAAACTTGCCTGCGAAGCATAGAACGAAAAATAGATAAAGTCAACCACAGTAAAATTAGGAAAGCTACAAAGACCCAAGATGTAGTGTTGAAATTAGGAACACTAAAGTGGAAATGGGCTGGCCATGTGATTAGAGTAGAAGAGAAATGGAACAAAGTAGTAACACTGTGGTACCCAAGAGAGGGAAGGAAAGAGAAAAAAGGGGAAACCATTCAGAAGATGGGAAGATCATATGGTCAAAACAGCTGGAAAAACCTGAACTATACTGGCTAGGGAGAGAGAAGATTGAAAAGTGTTGGAGAAGGCCTTAGGCCATAGGGCACACAGAATAAAAACAAACCTATATATAAAAAAAACCGGACAAGTGCGAGTCGGACTCGCCCACCGAGGGTTCCGTACATGTTTGTAGGTACATATATCCATAGGTACTTCTACACTAATCCATATTTTAATCTGCTTAATATTAAAAATGCGTTTTTTGCGACATAAGCGGCCGTATATTTTTTTCACGTTAACATAGAGGGTTGATTTTTTTACAGCATCAAGGGACCGTAGACTTAAGTATATGGTTTTCATTTCAACTCAATACTTCTACGCGTTCCCGAGATAAAGGGTCTTGACAGACAGACGGACAACAAAGTAATCCTATAAGGGTTCCGTTTTTTCCTTTTGAGGGACGGAACCCTAAAAATGTATACTTATGTTTGAAAAAATATCCAGTAACAGTGGTGGTGTCAGTGTGTTTGTCCCAGTGGTTAAAGCGCCCATCTCTTATGCACGAGGTTGTTTGTTCGCAACCGGGCACGAACAAGTACCAATGTGACTTTTTAAATCCCTTATGTACTTTCCAAGTTACTTGGGCATCACTGACATCGGTGAAGAGACATCGTGAGAAAACCAGGGGGCCAAGTCTACTATTTTTATAATTTCGTCATTCCAACACGATCCCATTGTCATATTGCAAAAAGTTCGTAATCTGCTAAATTCATAATGGTCGATCATTGACTGCACAATGACGTTCTAATGGTAGGTCACTGATCAAAGGAACTGTCAAAATTTTAGCAGATATTACCGCCTAAGTCAGTCATTCAGTCACAGTATAAAGATTATGAACAGTACGGAAACTAAGAACAAACCGTTCGAAACGGCACACTCACACAGACGCGCGCATCTACGATACCCTAAGCGATAGTCGCGGTGCTCTCAGTCACGGCCTCACGGATGCCGTGTTTGAACGAGTGTCGAGTATTCGTGTAATACATTTATTTATTATTGAAAGGTAAGAATGATTTATTATTGATATTGAATATGTACATACACATGTTAGCAGCCGCCATCTTTGTTTTACATATATGTTCACATAAAATTCGTGAATTTATTTGTAAAACAAATATGGCGGCTTTTTTATTTGTTCGTGTAAATTATTTTTTTCGTCATGGGTGTCGTTATAGTTTTCGTGGATGCCAAAATCGATAGTAAGGACAAAAGGTAGATCCAAGACGGCGACTGTCATTTTTTTTTAATTTATTTGTCATGGGTGTCATTTTCGTAGTTTTCGAGGGTGCTAAAGCCAATAGTGAGGTCAAAATGTATATCCAAGATGGAAGCTGCGATTTTTTTTTTTTTTTTGTCATTGGTGTCGTTTTCATAGTTTTCGTGGATGCTAAAGCCAATAGTGGGGTCAAAATGTAAATCCAAGAGGGCGACAACGAAAATTTTAATTTTTTTCGTCATGGGAGTCATTTCAATAATTTCGAGGGAAGCCGCCATCTTGGATTTACATTTTGACCTCACTATTGGCTTTAGCACCCTCGAAAACTACGAAAACGACACCCATGACTAATAAATTTAAAAAAAAATGACATCCGCCATCTTGGATTTAAATTTTGACCAGAAGGGTAAGATAACCAGCCAAATTCTAACCGCTGAACGCGTGAAAAAGTTTGTTACAATAAAACACATCAATTTTACAGACATCAAGAGTGACAACCTTAACGCTCCAATGGAGCGTAGGTAATTACTTCAACAAATAGGCCTAGTTTCCATACTGTTTATATCTTTATACTGTGATTCAGTTGTCATTTTGTACGAGATTACCATTCTATATAATTTCTTTCAATGGCGTGTCAGTGGTTGACCATTGGAAAGTCTTATTGACGCCATTATATTAGTAGATTACCAAACTTGTCAAAATCAACAATTATGAAATCAATGATAGACCATTCTGACACTATTGTAATAGCAGACTTGAGGCCCTGGACTTATAATTAATCATCATCATCTGCTTCCTTCCCTTATCACACGGTATTTGGGGTCAGCGCAACATGTTTTTAGGGTATCGTACCCAAAAGTATTACTAAGACTCCACTGTCCGTCTGTCGGTTTGTCTGTCACCAGGCTGTAAGTATCTCATGAACCGTGATAGCTAGACAATTGGGTTGTTGACACCATTAACCAATAATTCCAAAATACAACTTATCTTATAATACACTTTATTTTAGCCCGGAAAACCTGATTAGTTTTCAATTCACTGTAAAATTCGATTTTAAGTTGCTTTGAAATCAATTAATGCTTAGTCAATTGAGTTGGTAAATAAGTGACGTCACAGGCCGCTATTGTCATACGAAATATATGGAGGATTCTCGTTTTGACAGCTCATAAAAAGTATGTCAATTGATTGGTGGTGTCAAGTACCCCATTGAATGACGATGTATTTCTGTGGCCGCTTTAACAACAAATACCTACTAAAAACAGAATGTACGGTATTGTACCGTGTAGTTTTTACTGATAGGATGCTATGATATTAAATGATACGAGGCCATGAAGGTTCAACAGTTTATTACACAAAATTAACACCAAAACTCAAATAGAGATAGTTTTAAGAATAAATGATAGATGATACTGATATGATATTGATACTTGAGAACACGCGGTGCGTTCGATGACCGGTACTAAACCGGGAACTAAATTGTAAGTAAGTGAAAATGAATAATTAATGTTGGCGGAGATCTTAACGCGGTATGTACAGACGCAAGCAGGTCAACCTACCCGAAACGGTCACATTTTCCCAATCAATCTTGAACCTTATTCTTTAACCATAAAGTTGAAAATCGATTAAAGAAAAGTGACAGATTGTAGTAGCTTGATGTGCTGGCGTCTGTACAATAATTTCGCAATGTACGGTTGCACCGTACACAGAATAAAATATATATTTAAGAAAAAAAGTTGTATGGGAGGGGCTCCCATACAACAAACGTGATTTATTGCCGTTTTTTTTTCTTCCATCCCGCCCTGCCAACCGTCATGATATTTCTGACTTTCTCCTCTTTCATATCATTCTTCACATAATCCGTACATCCTCCTCCTCATCCTTCCTCTTCCTGTCCACCCATCGACATTTATATAAAAACATTAAACCCTTTATTTTGATATCCCACTCGATAGGTTTTGAGGAATAATATTTTTTTTGAAAACACTAATATGTCGCCTAAAATCGGCCAGTGTAATTTTTCTAACTTTGATGTACCCAGTGTACCCAGAGTACTCACACAATTAAGACGAATGAAACGACACCTCTCAAGTCAAAATCCATTAAGCCGTTTTGGCTACAGAGCGTGCCAAAGAAATTTACATACATACATACACCCGAAAAACATAACCCTCCTTCTGGCGCAGTCGGGTAAAAAGCATTGCGAATTTGTTTCCTGTAAATGTAGGTAATTTAGGTAGATAATGTAGGTAGTTTTTTCGATATTTCAGACTAAGACTATAAAAAAACACATTAAAACTTAATGTTGCCACGGTAAAAAAAGTCATCGTCCTCTGCTAAACCGCTTCAAAGACTGCGTCAAACGTAAAAATTCCAAGACGTTAGTACATTTTAAATCAACTTAGTATTTTTTGTGGCTTGAGAAACGCGAGAATAAATAAGAAATGTTCAGCTGTAGTCGAAATACTAGATTAACATAAGAGGCGTTGCCTAGTTTAGGTTGAATTTTGCCGAAACTGAGTATTATTATGTCACAGGGGTTTTTATGTCATGATAATGTATAGAGATGAATGTGTGTACTTACGTAATGGATTTAAGATTTTTATAAGAAGTGTTTGTAAATAGGTTTTGAGTATCTACAAAAAGTGTGAGAGACTACAGATTAAAGTAACACAATATTTTCGCCGGATTTAAATTCGAGGCTTTAGTAAAAAAATAAGGGTCTTTCTATACTCTTTTTTTTTACTTTTAAAGCCTTTGTACAATTACTATTTGAGAAGTTTGAAGTTCGTTGTCAATATTCAGAATGAAAATGATTTTATCGTTTACTAGTTTTTGCCCACGACTAGGTACACACAGCACAGTATAAGTATTAGTAGGTACTACCGTACAGTAGCAACACGCTCCGCCTCCCTCTGAAACCGTTCCTCACCTCTCCCCGCGTCGAACAACTAGCTCTGTATGTCTATTCTCTTACAATCTCCCTCTATGAACACCTATGTGAAGTGAGCTGTCATCTGTCCCGACGCTAGGGATTTACAAAGCACTACAATCGGATGACAGCGCACTTCACCTAGGTGTTCACCGAGGGAGATTGTAACAGAATAGCACTGCTGGAAATTGCGTTTTTGTTCGCGCGGCGCGTAGACACGCACACTCACGCACGTATCTGTATAGTCTATTATTTTAGTATTAGTGTAGGTAATTATATCGTTTCGTTTCTATGGAGTGTCGTGGGTGTGGTAATAGTGTAACTTACTATAAGTGAAATAATTTTTGTAATGGAATCAGTAGGCACTTTCAAAGATTACAAAAAGGAAAGTACAATGAGACGTCGGTGCACATAAAAAAATTATTAATCACATGAAATAATTATATATATAATTAATTTAAAGACTTAGTTATTCGATCAATCAATACATTGAATATTTGAAATAATTGCTTAATACAAAAACTAAGTAAAAAATAAAACAAACAAACTTTACCTTTTAATATTAGGATAGATTTATAGTTCCATTTTATATCGTGTAAAATACCTTTATTACACAAAATAGACAGCCACCTGCTAAAACTAAAAAGTGTTAAATAATTAGTACAAAACACATAACTTTTTAGTTTCTGAAGACGGTTGTCGTTTTGTAAAAAAGGTTTTTATTTTCCGCTTTTATGTAACTTCATATCCAAATTCATTACGAAACGGCAACATAGTTAGTAGTTAAAACAGAGATTAAAAGTCCTTATCAAAACTTTTGCTGAAGGGAACCAGTATCCTAAACGTCATCTATGTATATGTTTTTGGTTCTTGTTGATTTTTTCAAAAAGTGCTGTACCCAGTTCGACAAAATTTATAAAAACCACCGCTAAGGCATAACCTTTCCATAAAAAAAAACCGGACAAGTGCGAGTCGGACTCGCTCACCGAGGGTTCCGTACAAAGTAGGTACTGTAGAGTTTGAGGCTTTATGTAATGAAGCCATAACTATTTAGTCTATGGTTAGAAACTTCTGGATACCTTAGAATATATTTGAATGATGTAGAAGATAGTTTTTATACTATGACATGTTATGTCAGAGTGAGACCCAGCTAGGCTCAGAGCTGCGGTCTTGTAAAGTTTACCTCTCGCTAATCTTATTAGTATAGTCTTCTACAAGTCGATGATACCTTTCATTTAACGTTGCGTAGATTCCTCGATAATTCGTACTTGGTACAAGTGTAGCTCAGGTGCTACAGTACCCTTTACATATCCATTCTTCCATCCTAATATTATAAATGAGAAAGTAACTCTGTCTGTTACGCTTCCACGACGAAACGGCTGAACCGATTTTGATGAAATTTGGTATGAAAATAGCTTGAACCCTGGAAAAGCACATAGGGTACTTTTTAATCCGTGACTTTGTCTGCATCCGCGATAACCGACATTCACACGGACCAAATCGCGGACAAAAGCTCATTATAAATAAAGAATACATTTTTAATGATTTAATTACAAATGTATAGTTTTCAGACTTTTCCCTGTATTTATAGTATATGACGATAATACTTGCCAAATTTCATAGTTCTAGGTCAACGGAAAGTACCCTATTTTTTGATTCCCTTGAGAGTGTCGAAACGTACGTTTTTTTTCACGTAAACTTAAAAGTTCGATTTTTTCACAGCTTCAAGGGACCGTGGTAAGGCCCACGGTCCCTTACCATACCAACCAACAACACAATATGGTTTAAATTTCTACTCGATACCTCTACGCGTTCACGAGATAAAGGGTCTTGACAGACAGACAGACCGACAGACAGACAGACGGACGGACAACAAAGTGATCCTATATGGGTTCCGTTTTTCCTTTTGAGGTACGGAGCCCTAAAAATGTCAAAATCGATCTACAATCGCCAGAGAAATCGCGTGATCGAATTGAAAACCTCCTTCTTTTTTGAAGTCGACTAAAAACTGTACTTCAAAGTACCGCAACAAGTTAATATATCACACACACCAAAAAGCATCCAAAAAGTCATCATTCCAAGAATTAACAAAGAACACTTAAACAAAACTAAGTACAAGAAGGACGTATATCAAGACTCCACGTAACTAAAACACAGAATTCAAACGAACATCTTCAGTGATACGGCTTTTACGACTCAGAAAATCAAGTCATTAGGCAGCGAGTAAGCCCTTATGTAAGTACTTGTAGATAAGGACTTGGCTTAACGACAGCCGTCTAGTCGATACAGTGCGTTTCCTGTGGGGAGATACCGGGCTTGTTGTGAAATCACTGGATGAACAGAGTATTCTAGGTATACGCATGTAGGAGTTTAATTAATGGTCGTATCAGCATAATGGAATCAGCTTTACAAATGAGTGTTTGTCATTCAACGTTGTGACGTTCACTCCAATCGTTTTTAGTCAGCATGGTTATGTGTCTGCCTGCTTCATCATTTCAGCCGAAAGACGTCCACTGCTGGACATAGGCCTACCCCAAATGGCGCCACATTGACCGGTCCCGTGCGACTCGCATCCAGCGGATCCCCGCAACCTTTACCAGGTCATCGGTCCACCTAGTGGGAGGCCTTCCAACGTAACGTCTTCCGGTTCGCGGTCGCCACTCTAGAACTTTTCGGCCCCATCGGCCATCTGTTCTGCGAGCAATGTGCCCTGCCCACTGCCACTTAAGTTTGGCAATTCTTCGGGCTACGTCGGTAACCTTGGTTCTCTTGAGGATATCCTCCTCATTTCTGATTTTATCACGAAAGGAAACTCCGAGCATAGCCCTCTCCATTGCCCTTTGGGTGACTTTAAGCCTTCTGATGAGGCCCATTGTGAGCGACCACGTTTCGGTCCCGTATGTAATCACTGGCAACACACACTGGTCATAGACTTTCGTCTTGAGACACTGCGGTAAGTAGGACGAGAAGATACCACGCAACTTCCCGAACGCTACCCAGCCGAGTCGGATTCGACGATTGACCTTTTTCTCGAAGTTAGACCTACCGGCCTCTCAACAACGAGTAATTGAATTAAATAAAAACCCGAAACCAGGTTTACCTACTCATCATTATTTTGAACGAATTTTACTAATAATGAAACCAACCCTGAAATTATAAAATAGAAAATAGCCGATTCATACATAATATGTTCACGTAGCTCATACTGTATGGATAAATCGATCTTTGTTTTAAAGTTCATTATTAATAGTTCAATTACTTACCCAATTATTTCAGGTGTGCAGACAATTCTATTTTTCGTAAATTGTTGCTCCTGCATGCTAAACAAAGAAAATATGGATTGTGTTTTTGATATGAAAATTCTCGTGAATCTAAAAACGTCGAGAAGGCTAAAACTAAACCTTAAAAAAAATCAAAATGTTTTTATTGTATCTATACATTTTTAACACCTTAAATAATCGAGGCAGTCCCAGTAAGTTATAAAATATACTTGTGTTGGGGCTGCCTCGCTACTTCCTTCAGTTACATTGTTGAGACCATTTAAATAACGAATAAATTAAAAGAAAAGAAAATACAATTTTGAAAAACAAAATTCAAATGGACAGCTTTTAAGTGTGCTTGTTAGCTTTTGTGTGTATGTGCTTGTGTTTGCGTAGAGAACCTAGTTTCTTAAAGAATATTTTTTTCTACGTACTAAGTCATTTTAGTCTTAGTACGAAACCTAGGAACCTGTCGAATGAAATCAGTTTCTTATAAGAAATATTTTTTCTGACCTTGACACTCGCTTCATGTTTTGTGAAATCTGAGAGTGTTTTTGGCACAAAACAATAAGTTTGACCATGGTTTCACCCATGTCTTGTTTCAGAGATCACACGACTAAGTTATGATAAACTCTTACTTACCACACATCCAAGTAAAAGCATGGTAAGCCGAAATGGCAATATTTCAACTGGCTTTAGGCTACGTCCTCATATAAATATGCTGACAACGTGTTTTCCTATTTGTCAACAGTAACTGGCTGGCAGTGTGTCAAGATATAATACATCTTGGTGAAACTTTAGGACTAGACAGTAGAATAAAAAGCTCTGGCTACTTTGTACATTATAAATAAACATGCAAATATGTCTTAATCCCAGATTCTACAGTAGTCAGACCTGCGTGTGTGACATGTTCCAACTGACGGCACTCGTTCACGAACATGACACACGATTTGGGAAAGCCGGCCGGAAAATCTAGCCGTTTCTCTCAAATATTATAATAATAATAATAATATAATTTTTTTCGGGTAACAAAAGACCCATAACATATATATCTACAGACTATCATACATATTTATAAAAACTACAAAAATATTACTAAACTATTATTAGTGTAATAGTTTGATCTTCATTGCACCCGTGGGAAGTCGGACCAGGTCGCTGGTGTATTCTAAAATGTTTAGCTATGCTAAAATGACGTAGGTTCGGCTACTTGGGGATCTCAGTCCATCTGCAGCTATTCTTGTTCACGGAAAATGGATTTTTGTAACCTGAAATAAATCAACTTTATTTATTTATTTATGCTTCATGCACAAAGGTACAAAGGTGGACTTAATGCCTTAGGCGTAACTTTAGTACTTAACCACCTTTTATCAATTCGGAGATAAACCACAAGCAAACAAATCTTTGAAAATCTCTAAGAAATGACTATGTAAGTACCGAATCTTTTGTCGAAACAATGCTATCGCGAGTACCCACGATCACATAAACTACATTCTTCAAGATTGTAAACCGGACATTCATCAACTCCTACTAACTAATCTAACTAAACTAATCATCATCATTATTATCAGCTGGAAGATTTCCACTGTTGAACAAAGGCCTCTCCTATAGAATGCCACAATGAGCGGCAATCTGCCGCTTGCATGCACTGGCAACAGGAGCAATACAGAACTTTAAACCTCTCATTACTGAAGGAAATCTGTCTTCGTGAAATATGATAGAAAATCTCTCCTATCAAAAAGTTCCTAATAGAATAATTTCTCCTGTCTCAAACATTGTAGAGTTCCGAGGAGTTGCGTCGGGGCTCATCGCCAACAAAGGATGTTATAAAGTGTCTCCGCCAAGAAACTTGGGCACAATTAATCATATTAAGTGGCCATCGACATCTTTGGCCGAGACATCGTGATCTCCACTCAGAAATTCGGCAAAAAATCGTCGAGATTTTTCAAGGACGAGCGGTACCCTTCAGCGATTGTCAGTGAAATATAAAAAATATTTTGCAAGTTTTTTATTGCTGCTATTAGAAAGTGTGATTTATTATCAGAGTTAATAACTGTTTTAAAAAAAGTACTTGTGCCCGCGGCGACTATATTTTACTAAAATAATGCTGGAAACCATTTACATGAAAAAACATGAAGCTGAAAATAACACTGCAAACAAACAATGTGTCGTTAAATAATTGTATACCTACGGATAAACGTAATTACTGCCAAGTATTACCTACTTGTTCAAAAATATTGTTTAGAGAAAAAAGATGATGATATGACATGACGTAAAGTGTGCAGAGTATAAATGTTGTTGATCTAAATAAGCAGGTTATTCCCGTTACGTTGTTTTGAGTTGTATTTTTCCCCTGCAAGGCAAAGGCCTCCCTGTTCTTCTCTCTTACCTTATTCAGTGGCCATTTTTTTCACAATGTTATGGAGCCTGTCTCTGATACAAGAGGTCACAACCGGTCAAGCAACAATGAGCCTTTTTCTATTATACTTTCGGACGTCACTAACATGTCTGACATCAATAAAAAAAGAACATAATCTGAATCTTGGAAACGGCTCCAACAATTTTCATGAAATTTTGTGCGCAGGGGTTTCGGGGTCGATAAATTGATCTAGCTAGGTTTCATTTTTAAAAAACACGAAAAAAAACAATACCGATTAAAGCTCGGACGCCCAGGTACTTATTATAAAACATCTATTTTCAAACATCAAAACATACATAAACAGATTATGTACTTCCAGGAGACATACTTTTCCTGGGACGGGGTAGCTACGAGTATAACTAAGTACTCTCTTAAGTGTTTCCATTTAGGTTATTTGGTGTTTGCCTAGCTAATGCTTAAAGTGGGTACAGTATACCTTTGAAGACATATTTCTAATAGTAAGAAGTACTTTAATATATAAATTTGCTGTTTATAAAATTTTCGGAGATGGTAGGCTAACCGACTCCTTGACAGTTCAAAAGTGACTGTAAATAGTTTCATTGAAATAAAGGCTTTGACTTTGACTCTGACTTCTTACATATTATTTATTTATACTTCATGCACAAAGGTACAAAAGCAGACTTAGGCATTCTCTACCAGTCAACCGAGGGTGGTGAAGAGAATTATCATGGCAGGTGCATAGTTAAAACAACAACCTAAGTAAGCTGATTCATCATTTCAGCCCAAAGACGTCCACTGCTGGACATAGGCCTCCCCCAAGGGGGGATTTACCATAATCGCCACGCTTGGCAGGCGGATTGGCGATCGCAGTATGGTTGTTACAAAGACACAGAGAACGCTGCTGCCCATTCTCTGATTAGTCCCTTAGTCGCCTCTTACGACACCCACGGGAAGACATGGGATGGTACTATTCTTTACGTCCGACACCACACGGACTTAGTAAGTAAACTGATTAAGAGCGCGTATTCGATTCGTGACGAAAATTTCATGTTTTTGCGTTCTGCCCAGAGCAATATCGTAATTATGTGAGCAGATTATTTACAGACAATTTACAGTTTTAGAAAGATTAAGTCTTGATTTAGACAGCTGCAGACTAAAAGTATAATTTTTAATTATGGTTTTTTAAAGCGAAGACAATTCTTTCATATCGTTTTACGAAAATAGACGTCAGAGTTAACTTTCAGGACGAATACAACCATTACAATATGCCAAAATATTTTATTTTATGTGTTTTTCCAACAGTACATACAGTCATAAAGACAGCTACAGAGCCAAAATTACGAAAATATTAGTATTATGTATTAAAAAACAATGTTGAAAAAGTAAAAAATCGGTTCACTTTGACAATTTTTTTTTACTAGTATTTGAATAAAAACATAACTGATATATTTATTTTATGAAAGTAAATGTTATGTTTAATATATAAAATATTTTTTAGTCCGTTATACGAGCTCATTTATTTTAGACAATTATTTTAAAAAGCACTGTAAAACATCACGCGCTGTCGTTTGCTGATGATTCGTGCTTATTTCGTGCATATTTTTTTTTCTGATGCACACAAACAGACCATTGTATTGTACTAGTGTGTGTCAATGCTGCTAAGCAGTTCTAGCAATCGTTTAGATTTTTAGTTGCGCTAAATCGAACACGCGCCCTTAAGTCTTTAAAATTAAATTTATAATTATATTTTGCATGTGGTGTTTGTCTGTAATTGGTTGTGCAGTTAGATTTAAGACACAATTACTTGTATGTTCCTATCTGTGAAATATCTGTAACAACTGTTGGTAAAACTTAATTAAATAAATAAATAAATACTAAAATATATAACTAACATAATATATACATAAAATATTACACATAAAATGTTACATTTTTTAAGTACATATAATATGTACATAAAAAAGAAAAGACCTTTATGAGATGACTCTGCTAACCTATGTAAAAAGTATTATCCGCAATTTCCGTTTAAATGCATACCGACTGGTGGCCGTCCTGGTAGTAATAATACTTATACTGTGGTCCTGATATCGAGAGAAAGCTCGTTCTAAAGAAGAATGGACTGGATATGAAAGGAAGAGTGGACAAAATCAGAAGTATGAGAAGGGCACCGCCAGAGAAGATTTATTATATAGAAGACCGCAAATTTTTAGCACGTGAAGAACATAAATATTGAAACTGGTACATTACTTTTTGTCAATGTTAACAACCTACCTCAGAAAGGTTTACCAACTGAAAAGTTACGTTCATTCACAGTTCAGCTAGAGCGGCTACGTTTTACTCAATACATTTTGGATGAACTAACATTGTTAAGAGTCAAACCCATTTATCATGATACGGGTGAGTCCGCTACGTGAAAATATTTAATGAAAAACCTTTTTTGCTTCGTCCGCTATACGATCGGGTGGGATGTACCTAGTATTTTCATCGAGTACTGTTGTTTAATCGCGTTTCTGTTCATGCGCGGATTGTTTGAAGTTTTTTTCTGAAGTGCTAAATAATATAGGAGATTTACGTTATGATAGTTTTGTTTTAAATGTTTTGTGTTTTTAGAATTAATTTTAATGGTCATATTACTTCGTTAAACGAAACGTGAGTATTGTTACACATTATAGATTGAGAACAACGGATTAACTCACTGTGTTGTCAGGTTCGTCCGACTAGTTTCGATGGCATACAGCCACCTTTTTCAAGGAGTTCCACAGGATGACACACAGCCCGTCGCGTTCCTGCGGACACTACAGTGTCTAATAGAGTCTATAATATTACTTCGTGATCATGACAAATACTCTTAAATCAGTCTTACATTTAATTTACTCTGTATATTTCTGGAAAATTAAAGTACTGTTAACCGGCGGGATTCAATACAACGTATATGGGATTAATTATACTATTACATTAAATTTTATTGCTAAATCGTCTAGTCGTTCCACGTGGCGGACTGTTAAATCCTTCTAATTTTGAACAGAGTTTATCTTACTTATTGAATTAAGGTTGAATATCACTACAATATTCATGAATACGAAAATCTTTTATTATGAAACTAAATTTGAAACATGAAAACAATATCAGCTGTTTTCTTCAGAAAAGAACAACAACATGATCAAATATAATTGAACAGCTGATTTTGAAATAGTTCGTATTTATGAGTAGACTCATCCCCTGAAAGTTACGCATTGAATTAAAAGTCAACCTGTATTATCATCTGCTCAGCTTTTTGCTATGTTGGAGTCGGCTTCCAGTCTAACCGGATGCAACTGAACTTCAATGTTTTACATGGAGCGACTGCCTATCTGACCTCCACAACCCAGTTGCTGGGTTACACGATACCCGTTGGTAAGACTGGTTGTCAGATTTTCTAGCTACAGACAACCAATGACGACTGTCAAAGATCTACGAATCACAGCCGGGACTAACGGCTTTACGTGCTTTGTGAGGCACGGACGGGTTTCGGTATGAAATGGATGGTCACCCATCCACAGACCGACCGCGGCAAGCGTAGTTTAAACATCATGACCGGTCGATCATGACGTTAAAACCCAGCCTAAAATTAAGCCTGTACCTATATGCAAAACAAAAACACTGGCCATCGTTAAAAAAAACATAGAAAAACTCTCTTAAACATTCCGCAGCCTTCCACATACCAATGTAGACATATAAAAAATTAAAACACACGAAAAACGTGAAGAATACGTATCGGTGTAGTATAAAGTGAATTTTCCGGTGATATTGAGTTAGTGGACCATTGCCTCGGAACGGTGGGCCATACCGAGCGAGCCGCGAAGCGCTGCGGTTGCCTGAATGTTGGCAGCGAGAGAATTTGGTTCGATATTTAATAAAAATACTCAAGTCTTTATATTTTAAAAAAACACGGGTTCGCTTATGTCGATCGTGTAATTGTATTATAATATTAATTTAATAATAATCACTCTCTTGAAAACTAAGCTTTTTTTGGGGTAAAAAGAATCCTTTTTTATTACAAAATTGACAGAAAAATAGTACACAAAAATCCCTTTCCTTTTTCCTTTTCCTAGCTTTTGCCCGCGACTTCGTCCGCGTGAATGTCGGTTATCGCGAATGCCGATGAAGTCGTGAATTAAAAAGTAGCCTATGTCCTTTCCAGACGTTTTAGCTATATTCATACCAATTTCATCAATATCGGTTCAGCTGTTTCATCGTGAAAGCGTAACAGACAGAGTTACTTTCGCATTAATTTATAATATCATAAAAGTATGGATTTTACAAAACTTTACTGAAATCCCTTTTTTAACCGACTTCAAAAAAAAAAGGAGGAGTCGGTGGCTTTGTTCTGTGCTAAAGTAATTTATCACTTTTTAGATTTTTTTTAAGGCGGTTCTCTTTTTCAAAAAAGTTTTTTTACCTCTCTATAAGTTGTCTTTCGCAAAGTATCTTCTTAAGTTCTTTATTCTTTGAATAATTTTTAAATATTAAATACTGACCATTTTGTTTTATTAATCGTAATAATGTCTGTTAATCACTATAACAGTTCTAAAGCATTATAGGAACGTGTTTGTAAAGCGGAACATTCCAAAATCAAAATTGTTAGCTCAGTATCGCCTGTAGCGAGTAGTGTTAGGATTGCCGCTGACCGTGCCGTGTGGAACGAATTGTTGGCATAATGTGTGCGACCCATGAACTATTGTTCACGTCCACTGCGCATTATGCACATTACGACTAATACTGTCCTTCTATATTAGCATAACTGTGACTTAACTTCACGCGTGTTTTACCTGAAAGGGGTATATGGGTGGTGATTAAGGGAAGAGACTTGTATTTTTTTTTCTTCAGAACTACATCTCGCTGCGCAACCTAGGAGGTGGTCGGCTGCTTAACCGGACATTTTTGTGGTGCCTTAAAAGTGACTTTAAGGCCTCCAGCCAGGGTAAACTTACAAACTAAGCGACTACACGCTTGGGACAGCCCCTGTGTGCCTCAGCCTTGACTTAGTACGTTACTGGGGGAGAAAAGGAATAGGCTGGATCGGATTTCAAGGGAAATTTGTAGGTAAAGGTATCCGGTAACCGGTACCTATTGTATTGTCTCATCGACTGCCCTATTGATCAAGTAGTTTCAAACGTGGATGCTAAACTTTGGGGCAGTGTTATTAAATTTTTCCATAAAGTATTTCTCAGTAGCAGCCCGTATTTTGGAAGTTGGTTGCGTGACACTTCCGTGCTTTAGAAAACACGTAAAGCCGTTGGACTGCACCTGACCTCTACCCGGTAGTGACGAATTTGACGTCCCATCTGAGTAAAGGTGTTACCAGAGCAATCGATCGATCGTCGATCGACGGCATCGATCGATGGTAGAATTTAATAGTCGACGTCGATCGAGCTGCTTGATTATTATTACTGATGGATTTTAGCTGGGGTTAATCGATCGACGTTGACCGATGCCATCGACCGGCAATCGATCGATTAGTTATTGGAATGGTATCCGTCGATCAGCCAAAGCTACCACACCAATCGATCAACGTCGATCGATGTCGATTGATGGCGTCGATCGACGATCGATCGATTGGTGTAGTAACTCCTCGAGGGGAGTAAGTGCATTGGGCAAATAGCACTAAAGTATTACTTAGCTAGTCTCCATAAAAATTGGCTGCCATGACCAAAATTCAATCCGGAGAGTATTATCTCTGGAGAGTAGGAACACTTAAATCTGGACAAGTCCCGTGCTCACACATTAACTAGACAGAAGTCCCAACTCTGGGTTTTTATTAAAGAGCCACTTGTTTGCAAAATAGACCTTGCGGGAAAAACTAGTTACTCAGGAATTAAATCATAATAAATACCTTTTTCAAAATGGTTAAACACTCAGTGCTGAGCGAGTATTATTTTTAAGTTCATCGAAATTAATTACTCGTCGAAGCTGAACCCACGCGTCAGACCGTGAGAGATAGGCGATAGTCATAATAAACCGCCATTTTGTTTTATTCATCGTTTGAACTGGTTCATTATACAGAAAATCAATTGGGAATAATCAGCCGCTATTGTGTGTCGTCAATACAAAATTGTGTTGTTTAGATATCTAATTTCTATTATGATTTTGAGTTTTAGTTTCAGACTGTAATAAGATATCAACTTATTGTTAAAATAACTATGTTTACTTCGTGATAATTATAGACGTAAGCATTAATTAAATTCCAATCTCGATTTCCAATTTATCAGCCAATCTATCATTTAATTATTTAATAAAAAAAAGAGAAGGTACAGATTCAGATTTAATGCCTTAGGTATTCTCTTCCAAACTACCAAAGGTGGTGGAGAGATCAAATGGCAGGTGTAAATTATTGTGCGAGCGTAAAACAACAAAATTAGAATTTTGATAAAAGTAAAATAACTACATAATTATAAAGCAATTCAAACAAGTAGAAGAAAATAAGACTACAAATGTACCTACTACAATAAAATTATTAATAATACCTATGCTTTAATACTATACCAGTTACAAAGCAATCATATAGGGCTTTATCTGTAATGAGTTTAGTTCTAAAATGAAATAATACTTAGCTTTAAAATGTTCATCAAACAGTTAACTTCATAACTGAAATAAATTAAATTTCGCTTACACATGGTTTTAATAATGGCCAAACTTATAGTTGACAACATTTTAACTAACCACGTTCAGCGAAATATCAGCGAATATAAACTAACATCTGCATGAATGAAGTCCTATAATGAATTACTGGATAAGAAATCTGTTTGGAGTAATTCGGATTAGAGCAATATTTATCATTATCACCATCATCACCTGGAAGACGTCCAGTGTTGAACACAGACCTCCCCCATAGGGCCCTATCAGAACATCAGCGCTGTCACGTTTTTAAATGTTACAGCACAATGCTGAGATAGGGGCCTTTTGGCATCGTACAGGACCGATTGCGTTTCTTATTTTTTATATATTTTTTTATATTTTTTATTTTGTAATAATTCTTAAACCTTGTTGTTATTTGTGTGTTTCGTCCTGTGCGGGCCAATAAATGCTTTTTCTTTCTTTCTTTCTTTCATAGAACGCCACAACGAGCGATAACCTGCATTCACCGATTACCCTCGACCTTGACGATGTCGTCGGTTCATGTGGTGGGAGGCCTACCAACGTTGCGTCTTTCGGTTCGTGGTCGCCACTCGAGAAACTTTCATCCCTACAAGTTACCGGTTCATCGAGCGATGTGGCCTGCCCTTTACCACTTTCCCTTGCATAATATGAGAAAAATATTATCTGAGAGATAAAGAGTATAGTTGAAATTAGTTTGCTATTTTCGGATATGATAAAAGTCACGTCGAATATAACGAACGACGAAAGGTACAGTCAACGAAATAAATTATTCAATTATTACAGTCTAAATAAATAAAAATATTATAAATAATAATAATAAATAATAATAATATGTGGGGACATTTTCACACACGGCCATCTGACCCCAAACTAGGGAGACCCTGTACTATGGGTGTCAGACAGCTGATATACATACACAAATACTTTTTTTTTTGTAAATACATACATATATAGATAAACAACAACCTGACACAAGGCAAACACAAGTGCACATCACACAAATGTTTACCCTGGGCGGAAATCGAACCCGCAACACGCTGCGCAGCAGTCGATCGCTCAGCCACTGCGCCAACCGTGTCGTCGAATACACTGTATTATATACACTGTATTATGATTTAAATAATTTAATGCGTTTCACACCGTTCCACCGACACCACCACACTGCACCACACCGACACCGTTTCTTGGTCCCTACCAAGAAACGGTGTATGTGGCTTTTTTTTTTACTAAGATAACGCGCCCGCTCGCACTGCTGCTAAGAACCATGGTCTATTTGAAAACTTCGGGGGTACAAATACATATTATACCATCCGCCGCTATTCAAAAATATTATAAACAAGAACTACTCATATAGGTGGTCATGATGTGGTGATTTTCACCAAAGAGGTATTGAAATTAGCCCTCAATTCGAGATGGGTAGTTTCAAGAAAAATGAGTTTGAATTTATTCTATAGCTAACCATTTTTGGAAACAAACTAAGTCCACAGCAATTCGTCCATTCTAATCCTCGATATGCACAAACGTAAATGTACCTACATATGAACCCATTACTAAGTCCCGAAACTCAGGGTAACTGATGGCTGATGCAAACAAGAAGCCGACATCAAACAGATGTGTACGGGACCACTAATCTATCAGAGTAAGCGACTAGCCTCCCAATAGCAGTTGGATAATCTACACAGTACACTAGTTTATCAATGGCAAATGATGGTTATATGCAGGAAATTTTCGGGAATATGATTGGACAAACTAGCGCAACCGCGCGGATTAAGGTTAGTTAATTAAGGCTGACTGGAAGAGGAAAAGTAATCGATTTCGTGTTATAGAAATATCTTCTCCATGACCCTCGGTGGTACAGTCACCAAAAGAGATAAGTATCCATATCGCCGGGAATAGTTGAAGTTTACTTAGAAACCAATGGAGACTTTCAAATGAAATTTAATTAAATCATTGAACTGTTTATTCTCTTTTAATTGTATTTTATTTTATTCATAAACACCCAACGGTTTCTAAATAAACTTCAACTATTCCCGGCGACATGGATACTTATCTCTTTTGGTGACTGGACATGATCCTTCGAGCCGGATATTTCAGTGACGCTAACTGGATTACTGGACTCTTCGGCATATTAATAATTATTTAGTTACAAATAATAACCAGAATATCATGATGGCGCAGTGGTTAAGGCGCTCGCTCTCATGCATGAAGTTGTATATCCACGAGCAAGTAAAAATGTGACACTTTCGATTTCATATGTACTTTCTACAGGTGCGTACAGATTAAGTAACATGTTGTATTAATTGTGTTTTATTACACGTGCACAAGTTGTAACATTGTTTTTCAACATTGCAACATATAACAATACTGTACACATTAGAAATAAAATGTTACATGACTTTGTCGTTTGTCGTTCTGCAGTGCTGTTCACTATTGCATAAGTTATAACATTGTTGTAAATATGAATAACATGTTTAATAACATTCATTCTCCACATTACTGAAACCTGTTACATAACAACGTTTTGTAACATGTTATGTTATGTAATATGTACGCAACATAACATGTTAAGTCATGTCATGTCATGTCAAGTTTATCTTGGACATCATTGTTGACATCGGTGAAGGAAAACATCGTGAGGAAACCTGGATGTATAATTAAAATAAGTCTGAAATAGCCAATCCACCTTGACCAAGCCTGGTGATCAATGCCCAGCAGTACGGAACATAACCAAAACCATAGTGTGATCGAACTCCATCCAACGGCACCTAGGGAGCTAAGCAGTACTAATCATCGAAATATTTTAATGTGAAAGCGCTAGGCGTCACCTGCAAAATTTAAATATTCTTACGTTTTTTGCAATTTCAATTTCGAAATTATAGGCATATTCAAAGACATGTACACGTCAAACGTCATTGAAGTGATGATCATCTGAAGTATTCAAGGCGACACGACCATTGCCATGACATATATATTAAGGCTACTCTCTCGAAAAAAGCTTGAATTAAGCATGCAGATGAAGCAACTTTTCGTCGGAATTTACAGAGAAATTACATCTGAAAAAAAAATATAGTAAACTACATGATTATGATACGTAATTTGGTTTAGCCACAATTTTTCTATCGATATCACATAATAAGAAAAAAAAAACGTCAAATCACCTCCAAATCATTGAGATGAAACCATGTCACTCCTTAATTTCTTATCAAAAGAGTATAAAAAAAAATCTACGGCTTTGCAAAGGCAAAAGAATTTGGTTTTGTTACTTTTTACAAATATGTATTATTTTTATTGCAATAAATTAAAAATGCGTCCGATTAAAGACTGCGTCTACATCACCTCCGCACTCGTCCACAAATTCAGTACGGGCCAAATGCTCAACGTTATTGGCATGTATACAAGCCTTAATGCGTAAGGACCAGGCCAACCGCACGACCAAATGGCACCAGCGCGTTGGCCCTAAAAATGACAATTTAGGGCCAACGCGACGGCGCGGCGGCGGCGGTACTCTCGTAGTTTGTATGAGTTTTGACAGATGTCGCTACTTTTGCTTGTTCCATGAACGTTTGTTTAAAATGTTCTAATGGGCATATCCTTCCTTTTGAAATCATTGGACACGACCCATGCAAGTCACATCGGATAAGCTGAATTGGTTATCTATCGGAAATCTATATTAAGGGAAAGAACCTTTAATTTTATTTGCTCACACAAATATCGTTAATATTTTAGTTTTTTGACTGACGAGATATTTATCATGGAAAATTCTCTCAGCTATACAGTTTACCTCAATCATAAATTCAATCATGCTAACTGGGATGTACGTCTTCCAATTGAATACCCAAGTTCAATGAATGCGTAAACTGAATAGAGTATCAACTACATTGTTCAAACGGTTGGCGCTGACACATTGCTTATCGTGGTTGTCACATGAACCGCAGGTTGGTTCCGTAACCACAATAGAACAGCTACAGCTTCTAAGGCTTGAATTTGACCTCTACACGTTGCACTGTAGTGGTGCATCTCCTTGCTTTAGATTAGTCTTAGGTGATAAGCAAATTTCTGTGTCCTAATAATCACTTAGTATAAACTAATATTTTAAAAAGAAAAATCTTGGCTTTGTTTGTAATTAATAAATATCCTGAAAAAAAACTTAACAGATAAATAAATGAAATGTCGCCGTGTGGTGCCGGCCGCCAATAGCATCACCCCATTCTACCCGTGGGTGTCGTAGAAGGCGACAGAGGAATATTGACCAGAAGATTAGCAGCAGCGTCCTTTTGAGTACCATAACACCTACAGCGATCGCCAACATGCATCGGCCAAGCATGGCGATTACGGCTGAACGGCTGAGCATTGGGCGTTTAAAAGTTGACATGATGATAATGATGAAATAATTAAAATCACCGTTAGAAGGCTACATTATATGAGAGTAACATGCAATATGACGACGCGGATTAAATAGCTTTGTTTCTGTATGCAATTTTGAATGAAACTTAAATTTTGACACTGTAATTTCAATTTTATAATTTAAATTTTGACATTGTAATTTGTTTTTTTTTCGTCCTATTTCTGTATATTTTTTTTTGTTGTTAATCTAATGATACGGAATGAAAATGAAAAATTAATTTTGTACGCCATAGTTGGCAAAACATGTAGCCACCTCTATGTTATAAGACCTTTCACAATGTACTCATGTTTTACAAAATAAATACTATCTTATCTTATCTTATCTAAGCTAGTATTATGTTTGTTGTTATGTTATTGGTATTGAATTCGAACAGAATTTGTATTTCTTCATCAACATTAATTGCGTAGTTAGCGTTCTTGAGGAGAAGAATTTTTGAAACATAATATGAAGTAATGGTTAATGATTTCCTTTAAAATGAAAAGGATTATGATTGTCAGCAAGTTACGTAATTGACTGCTGTTTGAAGATATGTATGGATGGGTGACCATCCAATTCATACCGAGTTTCCTCCGTGCCTCGGAAAGCACGTAAAGCCGTTGGTCCCGGCAATCATTCGTAGATCTTTGGCGGTCGTTTTGTTAGTCAGATAGTCGGACAACCAGTCTTACCATGGGGTATCGTGTTACTCAGTAACTGGGTTATAGAGGTCAGATAAGCAGTCGCTCCAAGTAAAACACTGGTAGTCGACCCCAACATAGTTGGAAAAAGGCTAGGTAAGATGATTAGTCCTTTATACTTCGTCTGCGTGAATGTCGGTTATCGTGGATTCAGACGAAGTCCCTTATTGTAAACAAACCACTAAATAAAATAAAATTTAACTTCGAGATGAATATTGAAAGTAACTTATCAAAAATAAAAATAAATCAGTTTTTTTTTCTAAAATTTATTTTTTTGATGTCATTCATTAAGGGAATTACATTATGGGCCATGATAGGAAATTACTCCCGGGTTGAGTATAATCTCGTAAAAATACAAAAAAGGAAATAAAATAATAACACTCACCTGTAATTCGCTTATAAATAGATTTAATATGAATTTTCACATTTTAGAGCAAAGAGATTTGTTTTAAATTCGTTAATTTTCAAAAGGATTTAGATAATGCAGGTAATAAAACGTGTATCGTCTTGACATGAACAAGCAAACTGCCATCTGTCTCCAAAATGGCGACGCGCCGGTAATGAAACACACTTGCACTATTGTCTATAGTACAGACAGCGTCATCAACTGATGACGCTGTCTGTATCAATAGCATAAACCCGCGAGATTTCAAATGTTTCGAATAATCATAACTGTATTTTTTAAAAAGTGGGCTATCCTAGGAGCCGGGCCATCTTCGGCGACACTACCTTAAGTCGGGTTTACATATTCTTTACAGAATGTTATCTTGCTTATTTTTGTTAGATATTTATTAGTATATATTTTTTTTATTTATTTACTTTTTAGTCGTGACTGTGGCCGCCCGTGGCATCTCTGCAAGGCCCTGTCAGAATACCAGCGCTGCGACATTTCATGTCGTAGCATTGTGCTGAGCCTTTTTGGTCTCGTACAGGTTTTATAAGTCTTTTTTTTTATGTTGTATTATTTGTTTAACCCTTATGTTTCGGTGTACCTGTACGAGGTTTCAAATAAACAATTTTTCTTTCTTTTTTTCTTTCTAAAGCCTATATCCTTCCCTAGGGTTCCAGCTATCTTCATTCTAAATTTCATTTAAGTCGGTTCGGACGTTTCATCGTGAAAGCGTAACAGACAGAGTTACTTTCGCATTTATAATATTATAAAGTAACCAAGTATGGATTTTATTCTTGTCCTTTATTTAGCAGGTATATTCTCACTTAACCTACGTACATAGGTACACAGTGTACCTACACTAACGTAAGTATAGAAACGGTTTACCACGGACAGTACGACCACAGGTAGTAAACCAACACTAGGCTCGGGCATTGTCACAGGGATAATTATTGTGTCAACGTACAGCCTTTGCGTAACTATTTATGTTGCGATTAGTCGGATTAATCGCAGATAATTTTGTCTGCGATGTGTAGGGGACTGTTCAAATATAAACATGTGGAGTTATGTATTGGATGTGTATACTGTAAATAGCCTAGTATTTTCTCAAGCTCGTGGGTAAGTAAAAGTTGTATATATCGATTGGTCACTGTTAAGCTATGCTTGCCGCGGTCTGTCCATGGATGGGTTATCATCGATTTCATATTCAGGTCCCTCTGTGTCTTGAAAAGCACGTACAGCCGGCGGTGGTCCCGGCTTTCATTCGTAGATCTTTGAAAGTCGTTATAGGTAGTCAGAAGTCAGGAAATCTGACAACCAGTCTTACCTAGGGGTACTATGTTACCCAGTTACTGGGTTGTGGACGTCAAACAGGCAGTTGCTCCATGTTACTGGTATTCAGCTGCATCCGATAAGAGAAGCCGACTCCAATATAGGTGGGAAAAAACTAGGCAGATGATGTTGTTCTAGTCTTTTCTCCATTTTATTGTGATATACCAGATGGCACGTTAATACATTAAACATGTTACTGCTAAGGCTTTGAAGCTTTATTTATAAGCAATAGAGATGAACATTTATTAATAGGTCATGTTTGTCATTCACCTAAAAATTTAGATTTACTCAAAATGATAATACGTAGAGCATTGTTAAGATTAACGGATACCCATTTGATGAACGCTATTTAACCTACTGCATGTCATTGTACACCATACACACACAGATACGTAATCTTAAACGTTCTTCTCGTGAAGACAGGCAATAGCAGCAGTGGCTTTATGAAGTTGTACCGCAATTTCATTAAGTTTCGGTCCTCACTCATTGGCGAAAGCTCTGTTTGCACCTTTTGAGTACGGAACCATAAAAATGAGATTTTTTATTTCTTTTTGCCATGCTAGTACCAAGAGAATCGAAGAAAAATAAATGAATTTCTATAAAATAATATCAACTTTCTATCAGCATAAAATATTTTTATACCCAACATAAAACTAAAGTGTTAAACGCTACTTTACTACTTAAGAGTAAGTTTAATTTTATTTTATGCGCCTCCCGATTAGATTGGGAAACTTTAAAAGGCTTTTCCAGTAAAGAAAATAAATTTAGAAGGTGTTAGTTCTCAGTACTAATGTGTCCATTGACATCAAAGTTGTTTTGGCTGAACTCATACATCTGTCAAAACTTTGAAAGTAATATAGCAATATTTTTTGGATTTGTATTTATTGCAGTTTTAAGTTCTAATGCAAGTGGTGTCTGGAGTTTATATGTGATACTTTATACAGACAATCACTGAATATACTTTCGCAGAAACAATCTTCGAGTGTTCTTGAATTGCGAAATAGATTTAGACTTTTCCAAAAATGATGCGTGCTGCATGCTTTAAAAACAGTTGGAACTTCTTTTCAGTAGGTATAATATAAAAATATAACAAATAGAGCATTCGGAGTTCCCTTTCAAGAGATTTTATAATAAAAAAAACTTAAATTTTATAATTAAAAATTGGACTACAAAGTGAAAAATAAAAAGTTTTTTATCAAAAAAGACAGCCACCTTTAAAACCTACATATTAAATAACATCAATTTCAGAAGTCGGTGGCAATAAAAAACAACATACAGAACCAAAGACGAAATTAAAGTTATTTTATTATGGAAGTGTTTTATTTTTCGCTTTTTAGTGGCATTTTTCATCACCCAAATTCATCAAGAAACGGTAACACCAAAACAAATAAAGTCATTCCTTAATTTTCCATCTTTAGAGTTAGATTATTTTTATTTTTGTATGGGACTAACCCTGAGACGTAGGTACCCTATGCATAAAAAATATTTTTTGAAATCGGACCACACTGTAAAAAGTTTTGCGTGGCTAAACATAAATAAAAAAATTATTTAAAAAAACAAAAAACCCGACTGCGTGAAATTTTTTTGAAAAAACTCAAAAGATAGAAATAAGTGAAAACTTAAATATTTTTTTGGTTTTGAATCATCGTGGTTGACAGTGTTCACAAAGGCAGTCGGAGGCATCAAGTTAAAGTTTAGACACTTTCAACGGATTTGAAACATATTGTACATTTTTGATGCCTCCGACTGCCTTTGTGAACACTGTCAACCACGATGATTCAAAACCAAAAAAATATTTAAGTTTTCACTTATTTCTATCTTTTGAGTTTTTTCAACAATTTTTCACGCAGTCGGGTTTTTTGTTTTTTTAAATAATTTTTTTATTTTAATATTTTTAGTTTTCGCAGTGATTCAATTTAGAATTTAGAAAACTTTACGTCGAGTCTCTTTACGTTGAGCCGAGAAGCTTGCCTCGCTTCTATTAACCCTACGTCGAGTCTACAACTTCTGTCCCGTTTTTACTCCCTTAACGTCGAGTTTCTGTACCCGCTTTTCCGTGCACTAGCTATCGGAGGGCTAGGCGGTGCAGTGCACCAGGTCCCCAACCTTAGCGGGCCCCTCGGCCCCAAACCTTGAACTAACCTAAACCTTAAACCGACTGAACTTTTTATTATTTATTTATATTTTTTCTCCTCCATGTTGTTATGTATTGTCCTACTAGTGTTGTAGGTGGGTGGTGCACAGATATTGGTGTAACACCAAAAGGTTTAATTATACATTAGTCGCATTTTTGCTTCCAATGCTTCCTTTAATTCTTCCGCTGATGCAAGTTTTAGTTCAATAACCGACATCCTTGGTGACTTTGTGTGTCGGTGCTTCAGTCAATAGAAATACCATTTGTTTAATGTCTGCCATAACAATGTAAGACACCTTTTCTAATGCCAACGTTCACGCCCGTTCTGATTTGTAAGAGTTGGTATAAACCTCAATCTTCTTTCTACCATCTACCCCACTTCCCGGTTTCGTTTTTATCCGTCGCGATAGAATTGGAAAGAAGGAGGTTGTGTTGCTATTTAATTATCGTCGTAGTGATTTTCCTTTAAAAAACATTGCCTCTTCTTCTTCACTTTACGGTGCCTCCCCTGAGTAGGTACCTATTTCCAACACAAGAGAGGGACAGGTCGTTAGGATTAAGTCGAGCCACGTGTCATACCCTAAGATATTAAAACGAGTAGGTTGCAGAGGAAGAACATAAGAGACTAACAGACTCGATGATATGTAAGAGTTCTCGGGAACGACAGGTTGGCTGCCCAAGGTCTGTGTTGAAATCGCCCATAAAGACGCAATGTGCATACACTGACCCTACCGATTCTTAAAGTTGCGAAAGTAGTCAATGGCGTGCGGACATTAATAGACAACACCAAGTAGGGTTTTAACACCTTTGATATGGATAATATCATCCAAAGATAATATCATCATATCAAAGAATATGAAAAACCAACCTCTTCCTTCTAGTGAAGATAATACTTCTGAACCTCTCGGAACCTCTTCAAAGCTGCAAGAAATCGCTAAACTGCCATATTCTCAAAAACCTTTCTTCTTTTTCTCCTACTGATATCATCATATATCATATATCATTATAGTGTAGAGAAACGTTAAAAACCAAAAAATAAAACAATATTTTAATGATACTGGTTTTTAATTTATATCCTGACTGTACTTATTATATAAACTCGACGTAACGGAATTAGATAGCGTAAAATAGCAATATTTTGCAAGAGCAATAGACTCTCAGACTCGACGTAAAGGAACTCAACTTAAAGGGAATCAACCTTAATTATTTGTTGTTTTTTAGCATTTCTGATTCCAAATTACATTTAAACAAATAGTTGTATATATATTAGTAAGGTATTTATAAAACCTACCCTACTCGATAGGTTTAAAGATTATTTTTTTTGAAAACACTAATATGTCGCCAAAAATCGGCCAGTTTAATTTTAATAATTTTGATGTACCCAGTGTCACTCACACAATTAAGACGATTGAAACGACACCTTTCAAGCTAAAAACTCTCAGACTCAACGTAAAGGAACTCAACTTAAAGGGAACGAACCTTAATTTATTTGTTGTTTTTTAGCATTTTTCATTCCAAATTACATTTAAACATATAAGTTATTTGTATATTTGTAAGCTATTTATAAAACCCTTTATTTTGATACCCCACTCGATAGGTTTTGAGGAAAAATATTTTAATTTAAACACCAATATGTCGCCAAAAATCGGCCAGTGTATTTTTTCTAATTTTGATGTACCCAGTGTCACTCACACAATTAAGACGAATGAAACGACACCTCTCAAGTCAAAATCCATTAAGCCGTTTGAGCTACAGAGCGTGCCAAAGAAATTCACATACATACATACATACATACATACATACACCCGAAAAACATAACCCTCCTTCTGGTGCAGTCGGGTAAAAAAGAATACGTATCAAATTGAGACCTCTTCCATGTTTTGAAGTCAGTCAAAAATACAGGCTTCAAGTTTAGCAATAGGGTATTTTACTCTACTCGTATACGAGAAAAAAAATTATAAATATGTAATTGAGACAGTTTAGGCATAAAGCAGTCGGAAAATGTAAGTTTCAGTTCATAAAATAACAAAACAATTTTTTAAATTCAATTCAAAGTTTTCAGTATTTTTAATCTGTTATAAAACATCGTGAAATAGTAGCGGCCATGTTACTACGCCGTACGGCTGTGTAAACAAAAAATTGACAACTCTCAGTCAACCGATTGGCGTAATATAGGCCTTGTACTTTTATTATTTTCGTAACCAACGTATTTTTTTCATTATTACACCTATTACAAATTATGCTTTTAATTATATTTAAATGATATACAATTATCATATTTAATATGAGCGCATTTGATACAAAACGAACTGACGTCATTTACGCTGAGCAATATGGCATGGCGTCCAGTAAGAGGCGTTTTCGTCAAACTATGTGCGAAATTTGAAAATTGAAAATTTAGATGCATTTTTATGGCACTTATCGATTGAATAAAATTTGAGTTTTTTTTGGTGGCATATTAGCACTACAGAATTTAAAAAAAAAGTGTGTGAAAATGTCCCCACATATTATTATTATTTATAACAAGAATACAACTTTACAGGCAAGTTCAAATCTACGAGGCTGTTTCTTCCAAATATCACCTCAGACCTTATATTATTGATAAGTTTCCGCGCGCTCCGACTAGATACCGCCGACTTACTTGTCAAATGGGACCACAAATACTAAGCCAAATTTTGGCTATCCGAGCCTGTCTCCTTGCAACCAATGTGTCAGGTGGAGAGAGTCAAGCCACAAGTACGTAAGGCTGCGGCGCGCCCGAGCAAAGAGACCACTCAGAACAAACCGCCATTTTTTTCACGCACACATTATTACGTTTATAGGCAATCTCAAGCAGTTTCAAGCAGACTTTCCAGTCTCGATTGTCACGTGTCGTCTAAATGAATAAATGTGAGACATTGACATTTGAAGAGGAACAGGAAAATTGTTATAAAAAAATTGCAAAGAGTTCCAACCAGTGTCAAAAAAAATTATATTGTCACAAATAAAACCTACAGAGTCAATACAGTAGCAGCCCTAGTGAGTCTGGCAAGTTTAGGTGATTATTTTTAAGGATGGCGGAAACGGTCCTTCTGTAACCTTTATATTTTGTGGTCAAGCCTTAGACACAGACTACATGGATCTTATATTATGATCTCATCATTAAAATGTATGGACTTTAAAAGTGACTTATACCTCTGTATTTATTTCTCGGTTTTGAGTTAGAAACAATACCAGCCTATTATTGTCCTACTGCAACGCAAATGCCTCTTCTCATACAGAGAAGGCAAAAGCATTGATCACTACGCTTGCTCAATGCGGATTGGCGGTTTCACACTTAGTGTCTAAACACACTGTGCCGAAGTTACGTGACCTAAGTTCGGCGGCTGATTTTACGTGGCGAACTTACGCGACAGAAATTCAGTTCCGCAACTTTGTGTGTGTATTCAGAGTCTCGAGCGCTATCGTGGCATCGTGTCGTGTTATCTTCACAGACGGACAGACAGACGCAAAACAAAGTGATCTGGTTATTAATGTGTGCTCACAGAATAACTTGCCGCTGAACTTACGTCCGACCGAAGTTAGGCTATGACGCGACGTAATTTCGGCATAGTGTGTCGTCAGTAATTCAAATAGCATTGCAGGCGTAATTGTGCTGAACCTCGGTCGCGTAACTTCGGCATAGTGTGTTTAGACACTTATATTAATTATTAGTCCAGGTTTATTCACGATGTTTCCCTTTACCGGCGTCGGTGATATTCCAGATAAACTTAGAAAGTACATATTATGAAATTGTAAAAGTCACAATGCAGTATTGGTACTTCTAGGTTATGGGTTCGCAACCGGGTGCGAACCCATAAACTCGTGCATGAGCGCCTCAACCACTGGACCATCACGACCTCATCTAGTTTTTTTTAACTTCTTGTAAAAATCTTTTCTGTTTACTAAATGAGTTTTATTTATTATTTACTAGAAATCTCCAAAAGCATTATGTTTTCCATTTAGGACACGAGAACATTTTTTCTTAGCACAAGAGTGTATCCTTCAGACCTCGATCTAAATTAATTAAACTGTGGCCAAGCCACTCTAGTAGTGGTCTTTGTCAGTGTTGATAGAATCTATTCCTACGCAGAGAGCCCAAGTAAACGACCCTCAGTATTGTTTTACACTAATTAGGTTGAGTTATTTAGTGGGTTTTGTTGGGTTTACTTATTTAGAACACTTCGTTTTGTGGCTGAAGAATATATATGCCTACCTAGTACCTACTAAAAATAAATAGTTTATTTTTGGGATTAATATTCAAATTATTGTTTTATTTTTATAAAGGTATGTGGATATTTTGTAATAGTGATTTCGATTGGTTATGTGTATGAACGAAAAGGGAGAGGAAGACCAAAGAAGAGCTGCTTTAATAAATCTATAAATTGTCTCAAATTGTGGTTTATCTCTTTAATACAATTTATAATCTAAACTATGATCTCACTAAATAAGAATTTGTAATAATGTTACCTAATGAAACATAGCTTTATGTAATAGTGTCTTAAGAAAATAGTAGTAGCAATAATAATACCCACTTTCCAATAATAGTATTATTTATGTTGTGTTTATTTTTTGACTTTTATGCAAATGTTTAAAAGTTGTTAATTATTATTCAATTAGTATGTATAATTTATTTTAATTTTAGCTAATTTAATAAATGAATAAGAAAATATGGATGGATTGTGTGAAGACTGATATGAAAGAAGAGGGTAATAGAATGACGGTTGATTGGGTGGGATTTAAAAAGAATACGTGTGACGCCGACTGACTCCAGATAACATGGGACAAGGGCAGGTAGATTGATGAGAATAGTTTGGTCAGGGTCGATTGATTTTGAATAAACTCTGCAATGCTCGGAGTTTCTTTGCGCGATAGAATCCGGAACGAGGAAATTCGCCAAAGAACTAAGGTCTCAGAATATGCAAGTTGAAGGGCAATGGGCAGGCCACATCGCTCGAAGAATCGACAACCGATGGGGAAGAAAGGTTCTCGAGTGGCGACCACGAACCGGAATACGTAGCGTTGGTAGGCCTCTCGCCAGATGGATCGACGACATTGTCAAGCGGCAGGTTTCCGCTCGTTGTGGCGTTCTATGGGGGAGCCCTATGTTCAACAGTGGACGTCTTTTGGCTGATGATGATGAGGATGTAACTCTGCAAAAAATTCTAATAATTGCTTTTTTTTCAATCGCAGTAGGTCTTGAAGAGTCTAAAATACTTGAAAACTTTACAACCTTTCAAAAATAACAATAGGCACCTCATCTAGACAAACCACTTAAAATTAATTGAATTTTTGTCAACAAAAACTCCAAGCACTAATTACTAGAAGTGCCACAAAATTAAATAGTCTATCGAACGAAAACATTAAAATTAGTGTTGTTTCGCGATACAAATTCGGGTTCCCTCGTCAAAAAATCATTAGAGGAGTGAAAATATTTTGTCGCCGTACAATTAATTGCAAGCTATAGAGACTGACTGATGGAAAAATAATTTCATTAACCGCAACATGGATGGCGGTGGAGATTCCAGTTATTTTCATCTTAGTAAAGTTTATATCGAGATCGTGTTGTCATTTGCGTAGACGTTAAACCTTGACCTCGTTATTAATTAACCCGGAGTAAAGTGATGCATAACTATTTAGATCGACGTAAGGATAAACCAAGTTATTACTGGTGTAACTTGACTGCCCGAAAACCTGAAAATGTGAATGGCGATATTGGTAGCCATTTTAAAGGTTTTACACCGGCGAGGCAAGGCGTGGATTGGGCGAAAATTGAAATTTGGCCTGCAAAATTACTATCCAGGCCCTGCCCATATTTGGTGTTCAATTTAATGCACAAGGATGCACGAGATTCTATAACATGAAAAAAATCAATGCAAGAACACGCACTGGCGATTTTTGCTGCGACCGATTTTTGTAGACATGTTGTAATTTAAAATTGCACTCGCCTTCACTGCTTACATAATTCAATTGTTTGTTAGAGAATTTGTAAAGGAGAAAACGGTTTTAAATTGAAACATCTCTAGCGTAGTGTGTGCACCGTGCACTTTAGCGGTTATTGCAGGCGATAAAGAACCGCGAAGCGATCGCGGACCTAATGTCTGATAATTTATGAAAACCACAATTTGGGTCCCGGAAATTGTCCAGCGTTATCGTGGCAGACCTAGGAGCAGATGACGAGATGAGCTTGACGCTTACAGAAGGGACTGGGGTGTGATTCTGTAAGACCTCATTCTAAGCTTCGAATCTAAATCCGCTGTGAGTTTCTTCGCATTCTAAAAACTCGGATGATAATTCGAATTTACACTAGCGCCACCCTTGCGAGCGTGTCAGCGAATTGAACTATATTGACAGGGAGATTTTGACAGATAAAGTATGAGATGACGTAAGAAGACAAGTGTCATTCTGTAAGGTAATTTCCCCGTCACTTCGACGCTCACTTCGCACTCTAACCCGATTCAAAGTGTCAAATATATCAAGGTCATTTTGAACCTTATGCGAAGAGAGAGTGAATAGCGATGTGAGATGCAAGTTATTGTTGTTGGAATAATACAGGCTGAAAATAAATAAATAGTTATATAACTACTGGCCCACACTAGTTCCAGTAAGAGAGGGTTGGAAAGAAAAGGATGCCTTTACCTTGCAGTGGAACAATACAGGCTGATAATAAATAAATAGTTATATAACTATCGATCGACCGTTAGTCTATAATCAAACACTCATTAAAAGTAAAAAAAAACATTTTTGAAATATTTGAAATACAACTGGAGGGTTTCAACTAACCACCCAAAATCAACCTTAAAGGTTCTTCGCCTCCAATTCTAACTAATTACAAAGAAACAAAAGAGTGAATATGAGAGCCCGTTCATCAATAATTACAGTGCACTCGCTGGGGCTTTAGTAATTAAATCTGATGTTTAAGCTGTCAAAATGCCTAGTTATTTGCTTTGACTTTGTTTTAGTCTAATAGGTGCTTGTTAAATAAAATTGGGGGTAAATAATTGACTTGATTAATGTTTGAAAATAGATTTGTTGAGTTCTATAGAATATAGTCTGTTGAATAATATATAATAATAGTCTGTTATTATTCCGTTGCAGTCCATAGACCTCTTATTAATTAAATACATAACGTGTATACATTGATTGTGTATTCGCCTTCACATTTATTTACTACATTAAAAAAAAAAAATGTACCTCGATGAATTTATTGGAGCGAGCATGAAGTGAGTTGGAGGCTAGTGGTCTTACCGAGGGGTCTCGTGCTACCCAGTAACCGTAGGTCGATTCTGTAAAATTCAAACAACAACTCGCATCTCACATCGCTATTCACTCTCACTTCGCATAAGGTTCAAAATGACCTTGATATATTTGACACTTTGAATTGGGTTCGAGTGTGAAGTGAGTGTTGAAGTGACTGTGAAATTACCTTACAGAATGACACATCTTACGTCATCTCATACTGTATCTGTCAAAATCTCCCTGTCAATATAGTTCAACTCGCTGACACGCTCGCAAGGATCAACCGAGTTTTTAGAATGCGAAGAAACTCACAGCGGATTTAGATTCGAAGCTTAGAATGAGGTCTTACAGAATCACACCCCTGGGTTGTAGAAGACAGGCAATTGCTCCATGTAAAACACTGGTATTCAGCTGCATCCAGTTAGACTAAAAGCCGTCTCCAATAGAAAAAGCTAGGCAGATGATGATGCGGTTGTAGTGAGCTATAGTCCCACCGATGCTAAGAATTGAGAGCTCACCTCAAGCTGACTTCATGATTTTTTACAGAATAGCACTGCTGTTTGCCATTCAAGACCATCAAAGACAATCAGAGATCTACTCCTAATGTTTCCGATGGGGATGAAAGGTTCTCGAGTGGTGACCACGAACAGGAAGACGCAGCGTTAGTAGACCTCCCACCAGATGGACCGACGACATCATCAAGATCGCAGGTAACCTGTGGATGCAAGTGGCTGGTTACCGCTCCTTGTGGCGTTCTATGGGGAAGGCCTATGTGCAGCAGTGGACGTCTTTCGGCTGATGATGAAGATGATGATAATGATATTATGTTTAAGTAATTTTGATGAACTTTGGCTTCTGTATGTGTTAAAAAATACCAGAACGGCAATGAATAGTAAGTACAAAAGCATTAGGAAATTACACCCGTTCATTTTATCATCAAAATTACTCTTGTAATATGATGAAAGTAAACAATGCCTAAACAAAATGCTCCAATTTATCAAATTCATAACGCTGGAGAAACACAACGAGTAAACTCACACGATCGTAATAATAATCTAACACGTGTAATGCCTTTAGATAAGCTAAGTTTATTCTTCTCATGTAGATAAAATTGTTTATTGGTCGTATTCTCTGCCTTATTGGAGGGTTTGAGTACAAGACTCAACATAGCAAACATTTGCTCATACTAATTTATTTATATTTAAGCATACAATGAAAGGGGCTCATTACTAAGTAAAAGCCGTACGAATCGATCTATGTTGGTTCAGTTACGCTTGCCGCGGTCGGTCTGTGAATGGGTGACCATCTATTTCATACCGAGATCCCTCCGTGCCTCGGAAAGCACGAGAGTCGTACATCTTTGACAGTCATTTCGTTCAGGGTGGTTAGAAGCAAGTCTGACAACTATTCTTACCAAGGGGTATCATGTTACCCAGTAACTGGGTTGTGGAGTTAACAGTCGTTCCATGTAAAACACCGACATTCAACTGCATTCGATTAGGCTGGAAGGCGACCCTAAAATAGTTAGGAAAAAGCTAGGCAGATAATGATGATAGTTTAGCACACAATAGTAGATTCGGATTTAAGGTTAGGTACCGTACCGATAGCGCTTTGAATACCAATTATAGTAGGTAGTCATATTTTGATCATTAAGTAATTAAATTGTATGTTTTGATAAGGTCACTAACATCTATTCTCCTAATACTCCATTTATTTAAATAAAAAGCGGAAACGGTAGATGATAGAGTCAACATGACATTACCAAATTCTACAGAAAATTAAGGAGCAGAACCAGGAGTAAGAAATAGAACTTATTGAAGACGAAACAATACTACACATGAATGCGACATACGAATCATTATCAAGGGCAAAGAATTTTCTTAAAACAAAAAACTTTTATAAACATCAAAGTTCTCCATACATCCGCTAAAAGAATACGCGTTTCTAGTCACCACAATAGTCTAAAAACCGAAGCAATCCATCCTGAAGTCAGCAGGGATTCGCAATATAAAACGAGACAAGTATGTACTAAGATGAACATTCTCAGGTGCGTAGGCGTCAGGTTAATCATTAAAATTACATGCCTAAGTTGCAAGACACTCTGCTTTGCGTAAAAGGATATAAGTTTGTATATTACGTTGGTATTTTCACACCATTTTCTCTTGGGTAAAAGAAAATGTGCCAGTTAACACGTAGTGTTGGAGTAAACATTACTGTTTTGCGTAAGCTGCCTAGAAACCTTCTTTTGAGATTGCTGGGAGGATTTTTTCAAGCGTGGTTTGCTTTTTGCTCTTCCTTGCGCAAGTTGCTTTTGTTTTCTGTTCACACCATCTTGCTTAACAGCAGCCTAATTGCGTAACATAGTTAATGTCATTGCCTTTCATTTTGACAAGGAAAACATATTCATTGCGTTATTTACGTTGTCGCGCATTACAGACTTTCCGAACATATAAAGAAATTGATTATTTATTTCAGTCAAAATCCTTCGGATTACAATGACAAGTACGAGTATGTTACCCAATTACTCCACAGAAGTATTTATTGTAATAAAAAATATGTGGTACTATTTACTCGCTCTCGCTTTGGATCTTCCAATAACAAAACATCAAAATTGTATAGCTGAAACATTTAAGCACGACGCGTTTTTGACGCTTATTTTGCTCAAGCGATTCTTCTACAACTTGTCTGCTGTCGTGTGCTAATATTTCTCACCAGCTACCAAAATCATCAATCTCAGCGCTCCCTCTCTAACTTACGGCTAGGATAACCGATAGATAACCCACCCAAAATGTCTTACATATCACTACCATAACTCAAGAACACACCAAGAGGCCATCGCATGGCAATTTTAACGCATAACGAGGCAGAAAATTGGACTCGTCTTGAGCTAAGAACTAAATGGTACCGAAAGTGCTTCAATGTTTAACGAATTTATGATGCGAAAGCAATCCTTAAATAAAGAAGGGAAAGGAGTTTTATGGCGTGCTCGCAATTTTTTAGCAGAGAAATATGATTATGAGCTTCATTGTGTTTTATTGTTGTGTGTATTGGTGTTGCTTTTTTTGTTTTATTTATTTTTTATGAGCAATGTTTTGTTTTCCTACAACAAGATATAGTAATGGGTACATAGACTTGATTGGTGTGTCGCACAATTTTCATTTAATCCGAATCGTTTCTATGATCCCATCGTGAGACATTTTTGTAACCCCATAGATGAGTATGCGGTCGAAAACACCCCATACCTATTCTTATTTCGCTGGATGTATAAAAGTGTCACGGTTTTCGAGTTATAGAGCGTATTGTGATTGAAATAAAAGTGTACGATGATTTGATGTATATGCGTTTAAGTTTCAGATGAAACTACATACTTGTTGCCTACTTTCAAGTTCCGAGTACAGTCAACAGCAAAAGTAGATGAACAAAATCAGAAATTCAATACTAACTTACGATTTAGTCCATGTTCAACCCCCATAATTTTTACCCTCGTCCATGTTCAACCCCTAAATTATCTAATTTATATAATTTATTACTAGTTTATTTATTAAAAGTATGTGATTGTCACACACATACTTTTGAATTACTTCGACGCCACACAGTTCTGACGCGGACTCCGTTCATTAGTATTGAATTTCTGATTTTGATAATCTAGTTTTGCTGTTGACTGTACCATGTGTATAATTGGGAACATTAAAAAAAACAAAATACCAGAATTAGATTAGTTTCAGAAGTATATGAAATCTTTGACTATTGATAAGACTGTTTTGTTAGAAATTTCATAGAATGTCCTGACTAAGTCTCTACATAGCCTTATAAGAAAAGATGCTAGCTAGACATGCGTCTACTAACACACGACTTAACTTTCATAATTTCTAATTAATATCATACAGTTCGTAACATTCTATCAAAGGTCAAACGCGCTTCCTTGAACAGAAAATCTGATTAATTACATATTTTGTACATGTAAAGGTTATGGAATATGTTTGAAGAAATTAGGTTAATTACCTTAACTGACTACGTAAATGTACTTAAGTCATGTTATATCAATATGAGTAGGTAACTAGGTAAGGTACTTTGGAGCACTTTTGTTTTGATTCAAGTTGTGTTTTGTTGAAATTCTCTGTAATTTCGCCTTGGTGCTTTTAAGCGTCAATATTCGCGGCTAATAATGGTTTTACTCAAATAAACTCAAAATAAAACGTAAGTAATTAACATAGCGCATTACAAAAAAAAACAAGCAATAATAGGTATGCATGCCGCATGCCATATTGTAAATAATAAAAAAATCCCGTCGTCAAACATCTTTGTAACCCAACAAATTAATATGCGGTCGAAAACACCCCAATATCTTTATTTCCGCGGTAACATAAAACTGTCACGGTTTTCGAGTCATTTATCATCGCTACGTCACTCAGACGATGTCACAGTCAGAATTAAGGGGGGACGTGACCGCGTACGAAGCCTCCAGAGATAATGACGTCATTAAGAGAACGAGGGAAATAAGTAATGGACGTTTTTGTCCAACGTATTCATACGATAGTGTTGTGTTTTTTTCGAGTGGCTGTCGTTGGGTTGATTTGGTAGTGAGATTAAATAGAACGTTGTCAGAGAACTTATATGTAATTTTTTTCGTTTCCCCGAAATGTTTGTTAAGTTCTTGCTTTTTTGTACATGGTATTCGATTTCTGAATTTCGTGAGCGAAGTTATCTCACAAGTTCACCTTATTTTGTACGTAAAAAGGAAAAAAAAACTTTGCGTCACACGCGCAAGACCTTGGAAAACAGCTTACCAAGAAATATTACAATTAAAACTTCTAAGGACAGGCCTCACTTCCAAAATACAGGTGGAGCAATATCGTTAACCTAGTTTTACTAAGTAAACTCAATACCAATAAGTTAGTCGCAAATAGGACTTAGCTGTCGTAGTTTAAGGCTGCTTTTCCACCGGATATATGCGAGGTAGCTAAGCGGTGAAGCTAAGATAGATGTCTATTCTGTTACAATCCCCCTCGGTGAACACCTAGGTGAAGTGAGCTGTCATCCGTCCGTTTGCTTTGTCGACCTCTAGCATCGAAACCGATGACAGTTCACTTCACCTAGGTGTTCACCAAGGGAAATTGTAACAGAATAGCACAGCTGAAGGCAATTTCAGTAAATTAAAAGCTTAAAATCTGGTCGTATCAATCTGTTTGCGACAATTAATGTCAAAATCTTGTCAAAAATGAAACTAAATTAAGGACATTTTTGACAAGCTCTTGACAGAAGATTGTGATCTTCATGTGAGATTGGGATCAGTCTCAATCTGTCTGTAATATCAGGATTAGAATGTGAAATTGCTTAAAAATACGAAAATTACCCCCCAGGTGTAACGGAGCGTATAAGTTGTACTATTAAGGCTGGGTGTTATGTTCCGTTTTTAGATGTTTTAGATTTACGACGACACGGTTGGCGCAGTGGCTGAGCGATCGGCTGCTGCGCAGCGTGTTGCGGGTTCGATTCCCGCCCAGGATAAACATTGGTGTGATGAGCACTTGTGTTTGCCTTGTGTCTGGGTGTTGTTTATCTATATATGTACGTATTTACAAAAAAAAAAATGTATTTGTGTATGTATATCAGCTGTCTGACACCCATAGTACAGGGTCTCCCTAGTTTGGGGTCAGATGGCCGTGTGTGAAAATGTCCCCACATATTATTATTATTTTATTTTGCTAAGCAAATGATTACATTTAGAAGCTAAAAGTACACAAAATATATTTTAGATACACTCTTTTGCCTTACCCGTTCAAAACACGATGTACTTACAATAATATTTTAAAAAAGCTTTTTTGAAAAACATACCAAACTAATTTCGATTTGCAGTTTTTACAAGCCCAATTGTTTATACCTACTTAGCTTTGTTAAACCCTTTCTATCAAGCCAAGCTATACGATGAAAAACTAAAGAAGCTATTGGTTGATAATTCACATCTTTTGTTAGCACGACTCTGTTGGAAAGACAGCCTTAAATTACAAGACGCTTTGACATTGTCAAAGACAAGTTCGGGAAGACTATTTATCACTGTTTTTAGTTTCCATAGTTTAGCGGTAATGTATGCCAAGGTTGGTATAAATCATCGTCTGGTTTGGGCGTGAGAGGAAAATGAGAATAAGTGGGGATGAAAAGTTTACGCAGATACTGTAACTACATACATATATGTATATGGGTCTGGTTGTTTGTATGTGTGTGTGTGTTTTGTGTTATAATAATGTTCAATACCATTTAAGTTTAGTTGACAAATTACTTACTTATACAAACATCGCGGATTAGCATCCAAATTAACTTACTTTTAGTTGTGATCGGTATATCTAAAAAACTTTAGTGTTACAAATCTGTGTGTGTTTACGTCGACTCACCTCAACCAAACTCAACTTACAACCTCTACCTAGGTGCCTACTACTACGGGATCTTACATTTAATGGCTTCTATGGGCTACAGTTGCCTGATAATAAAGTTATTATTATTATATTCTTACCAAGGGGAATCGTGTTACCCAGTAACTGTAGGTAGATTCTGTAAAATTCGAACAACAACTCGCATCTCACATCGCTATTCACTCTCACTTCGCAAAAGGTTCAAAATGACCTTGATATATTTCACACTTTGAATCGGGTTCGTGTGCGAAGTGAGCGTCAAAGTGACGAGGAAATTACCTTACAGAATGCCACTTCTTACGTCATCTCATACTTTATCTGTCAAAATCTCCCTGTCAATTTAGTTCAACTCACTGACGCGCTCGCAAGGGTGGCGCTAGTGCAAATTCGTATTATCAACCGAGTTTTTAGAATGCCAATCAAGAAACTCACAGCGGATTCAGATTCGAAGTTTATGAGGTCTTACAGAATCACACCCCTGGGTTGTGGAGGTCAGATAGGCAGTCGCTGCATGTAAAACACTGGTATTTAGCTGCATCCGGTTAGACTGGAAGGCGACCATAACATACTTGGGAAAAGGCTAAGCAGATAATGAGTACATGCCTAGGTACCACTTTGAAAATATATCTTTTATTATTTTCAAATTTATTTAAGGGCTAGCCAGAGATGAGGAACGGAGCTTCCACCCCTATCTTGCCTTAATTGGCCGGTTAGAGTGGAAACTCGCGAGAGCATTCGTGCTCGGGGTAAGGAAGTATTCCAGTAAGACGCTGGTAGGGATCTTGACCGTACTTCCGGGATTGTCCTGATAGCCGTGGAATACCTCTCCACTCCTCTAGCACCTCAAGATATGTTGCCCCCTTGTCGCTACGTCACTTCGTGCAAGCGGCTGTTTCAGGGGGCCCATTTAGTGAGTGTGCAAGTCACCCCCTGCTATTTTATCCATGTATACAAACATTGATTCGGCAGGGGCCATAGTCACTTCATAGTTTCAGGTAACCAAGTCACTTTAGCAACCTATACCCATAGTCCAGTACTGTTAGTTTCCATGTCCTGTGATAGTCCTGCACCAACCGGGGGTTGTACTTGGGTGCACTTGCATAGTGCATACAGGGATAATCGTCGGTTGGTGTCTTATTTCATATAAAGCTACCTAAGGGGCCTCTGCGAGTTGGCTTCGGCTCCTCGTACGCCTTACGGGACCTCTGGGTCCCGAGATACATAAAGTATATAATAATAATAATAATCATTTAATTCAGGTAACAAGACCCATACCATACATACCTTATAGACTCACACACATAACTAAATTACATTCATCATCTATGTTTGTAGGTATCATTATAAATATATTATACTCGTAAGGAGCTTTACACATCGCTCGATATCGACTCGAGACCGCATATTTTATATCCATTTAACGCTCATTCAGACAGGGTGGAAACCGCGCGGTTACGCCTAAACGAATTTAAGATGCTCCTAAGCTGTAAATAAGAATTGGTCGGCAAAACGCGCAGTTCTAGAATTTTCCTCAGTGTCTGAGCGGACTGATATTATACAACATATCAGCCTATTGCCTTCCACTGCTGAACTTAGATCTCCCCCATAGATCGCCAACTAACCCGGTGTTGGGCAGCCCGCATTCATCCACCGCCAGCCACCTTCTTCAAATCATCAGTCCATCGTGCCGCAGGGTGTCCCACACTACGCTTGCCCAAACGCACGTATCCACTCTAAAACGTGTCTGCTACTTTTACTGTCTTTTTGGATATTTTGATAAAATTTGGCATGAAAAGATCTTGAACTCTGGGAAAGGACAAAGGCTACTTTTTAATCCGCAACTTCGTCTGTATCCGCGATAACCGACATTCACGCGGACGAAGTCGCGGGCAAAAGTATAATATAAAATGTTCAGTAAATTAAGACCTGTAAGAAGTGTAAAACGCAGCTGAAGAAATTAAACAAAAACACCATGTCAGTGTCAAGTAACAGCTCACGTTTACATTTTGTAGAGGTCCTTCGTAGGAAACCTGGACTTATCGATATTTCCTTACTAATACTATAAATGCGAAAGAAACTCTGTCAGTCTGGAATGTTTTCCCGAAGAAACGGTTGAACCGATTTTGATGAAAGTTGGTACGAAGATAGATTGAACATGGACATAATTATGCTACTTTTTAATCCGCGACTATATCTGCATCCGATATTGACGCAACGCAATACATTCTGTAGAGGTCCTTCATAAGGAAACCTTATCCATATTTCCTTGCTAATACTATAAATGCGAAAGTAACTCTGTCAGTCTGTTCTGTTTTCCCAAAGAAACGGTTGAACCGATTTTGATGAAACTTGGTACGAAGATAGCTTGAACATGGACATAATTATGCTACTTTTTAATCCGCGACTTTATCTGCATCCGATATTAACGCGACGCAAAAATTATAAGTCTGAAATCGTCAATCCGTCTAGAACAAGCGTCGGTGAGTACTGTATAGGCTGCATGAGTTGAACAGGCAGATGCTATTAATTATATGGTCTATGGCTAAACACTCTGCATGCTTTTAGAATAAGTTCAAATCGTAGATTTGTATTGTTTTATATATGACATATGTTAGTTGTTAAGGCGCGTCCCTGTGCAAAACGCAGCGCTAGCCGTTTTTTGTTCAGTTTTTCGGACCTAAATAGTCTTTATCCAAAAGAAATATCAACAAATAAAAAATAGATTAAATTTCTACATAATGTTGACTCCAAAATGGTAGAGCTGATTTTTGTTTACGAAGTATAGTATTTAACTAATCTCCTCACAACTAAACCACAGAAATGAGAAATAATTATTGAAAACGTGCATCTTCTCGGCAAGTAACCATTAATTCAATTTTTTACTAACACTAATGGATAGGCAATTTATTAATGAACATTTTGGTAGATTTTTTTTTTTCAAAATCCTAAAATGTGATTTTATAAAGATTTAATTCTAAAATCTGAGCGTATTTCGCTACTGTATCTCTTGTGCGGCGCAAAGGAAACGAATGCTCAAGGTTATTTGCTCAGGGTGTCGCCTTAACCTAACCCCTTCACAGGCACACGCTTGATTATCTGAATTACATAGAAGTTATAATTGAAGTGGCTGTTATTCTATAGAAATCTATTAGAATCCTCATACACCAGGTACAGCTGTAAGTGAGTCTAAAGTTGGACCTCTTACAGTACCTAGTATTATTATGATGATATTATTAATGTATCGATTTTCCTCAATCCTAAATCTAAATACCTACACCGTAAATCGCTCAAAGCCATTCATGTCCAAAAAACAAAAGAAACCTAATCCGTCTGGGCTAACACAAAAGATAAGGCCAAAACATCGCCTTAACTAGTCCACAAATATGCATACGGAACGTTCCCCAAATAAGATATAACGGATAAGGGGAAGTTATAAAGTATGAAATAAATACGTCTCGGGACTCGATAAATCATTGTTGAGAAAGGCCTAGGGACGGTAAGCTTGTCTTAAAATAATGTTGTCAGGATGTAAGCAAGTTTCACAAAGGGGTAGAAGGCTCGAGACAGCTCGGGTTTGATGGCATACAGTCAATATTTTTAGAAAGCTTCAGTTTGGCCCAAAATAATAGAGTCATCACGGACTACTTCTGGTATTTTTTAGAAACATGCGCATTCAAATATCAGCCGTAATCTGTCAAAAATGCTTCTATTTTACCAAAAAGCTTATAGGTAAAAGCGGAGGCAACACTCTAAATACCTATACTCCGTTCACAATAAGATTAGACATATACACAAACCTTTTTTACAGTCCGTACAACCGATTTTGACTTATACTGCGTTGGTGGCATGACAAAGGGCAGCTGCAAAAAAACAGTTGTTATTGTAACCATTTTTTTGCCTCTAATGTCATTCTTAAGCCTACGGAATAGAAGTCAAAATCGGTTGAAGGGACTGTAAAAAAGGTTTGTGTAAATGTCTAATCTTATTGTGAACGGAATATAAGTGAACTGTGGGCAGACGGTCTCTTTCTGAATGCATGGGTACATAAGAACAAGACAGTTACATGTGTTTTCTTTATCTTATGTATGCATTGAGAAAGAGAGCGTCTGCGCAAAGTTGGTTCCACTTAGGTGTTCAGAGTGTTACCTCCACGTTTACCTATAAGCTTCTTGTATTTTACCTACGTGTTAGACAAGATTTTGACATTGATATTCTTAGATGAGATTGTGACTATTTTCACGACATGGTTGGCGCAGTGTATGAGTGATTGGCTGTGAACAAATATTTGAATGGCCTACCAGTAGTTGTTCCGGGTTTGGCTGTTTGTCTGTGTGTATTTATACATGTTTGTAAACGCTCCTACAATACAGGAGAAATTCCTAGAGTCGGACAAAGTTTAAAAATATAAAAAGAGATTTTCAATGTTTTTAATGAGTAGAAATGGCTTTCAGATCTACGTCATTTTATCCCACGAGAACACAAACTGAACTAGATCAAAATTTACATAAATGTGTGCCAAATTTCAGCTTAACTCCGATCAGTTTTTTAACCTTTTAATCGCCCGACTTCATACCAGTTGTCGTGCCTCCAGCGCCCGGCACAGTGAATAATATTAGACATTCATCTAAATTCGTACATTATTTTTAGGACTTCTAATTAAGAGACTAAAGTGTATTAAATTGTAAATGATTACTTATTTAACTATTTACCTAATATCTTCTTCATAGAATACGGCGTAATTAAATAAAAAAAAAACAGACTTAACGAGCTGTGGTATTTGGTCAGAAATATACGACGCGGGCGTAATAATAATAATAACATCTTTATTTCGGAATAAAATTCCATAAAAGTACAGATTTGCTAGCACAAGCCCACATAAAAAATATTTTAGTTTACAGTTGAGGAGGTGAAGAACAAAACCTCACTTTTCCACTTTTCTTTTAAATGTTTTTTTTTTAGTCTATGTGCAAAAAAATGTTAAATTGATTAAAACAAATAAGTAAAACCTTATTAAAAACACCACTTTTCTTACATAAATTTTCATGTCAAGTAGAGAGTTTCGAACAAAACCACACTTTATACTCTAAAAAAATCAGCATCTCTTGATTATTTTCAAAAACTCACTTTATTGGAGTAAAATTCAATGGTATCATTAAAACTTCATCAAAACCACATAATATAATAAACATTGACTTTAGACTACAGGTGCTAAACTTTTAATGCCTGGTCTTTTTGCTAAATCGCCTCGCCCCTACGCGCCTACGCGGGCTTAGATTACACTTTAGAGGTAGGGTAGAGAAGACCGCGTGGCGTCGGTTTTGCAGCGATTTATTTCTGTCACTAACTTTGGTAGCATAACATAATATATTGAATTTTTAAGACAATAATTTAGCGTGGCGCAGTAGGTTTGCACATCATGCCTATTATCTTTATGCGATTTAATATATGCCAAAAAAAATTAGCCTTCAAGATAATTATGCCAATATGAACTGTACAAATTATGTCAAACTAGTTATGCTAAAGTATATTAGGAAAAAGAACATTATGCGAAAAGAAGGGATTCCAAATAATAATACTATACAATAATAATAATAGGCACTGGTTGTGATGATTAAAATAAGAAGCCAAAGCTCGGATAGTCATGAGAACAAAAACTATATTTATTTTTAAAAGTAAGGTTAATTTTTCAGTCATTTTTAAACCACACCTTTTTTTGGTAAATTATATCAAAACCTCGCTTTTCCATAAGTCTTCATCAAAACCACACTTTTTCAAAAATGTTTATTCAAAACCTCACATTTCCAAATTTCATTTCAAAATATTAGCTAAGATTCTTATCATTTTTATCAGTCATTTGGTATATCAGATTGATAGAAACAGTAGTTTAAATGACACAACTAAAACAAAATGCAGATGTTGTAGTCAGTTAGTTATTTACATTTTACTGTTTTATCCAAAATTAGAAAAAGTGGAAAAGTGAGGTATTGTTCTTCACCTCCTCAGTTACAATACAATACAAAGATGTTGGTAACATAAAACTTAAAAAACTATGTTAGTACACATTACCATTTTATACAGGAGCATGTAGTTGACTTAGGTACCAGATTAAAGGACAATCCAGTTTGTTGGCAATGACACTCAGGAGACTGTTGGTACTGGCACGCACCCTGCGCAACAAGGACGTTGCTCGCTTGCGCCTGATTGCAGCGAAGCAGTCACTCCGGGCACAGTATAAAGATATGAACAGTATGGAAACTAGGCCTATTTGTTGAAATAATTACCTACGCTCCATTGGAGCGTTAAGGTTGTCACTCTTGATGTCTGTAAAATTGATGTGTTTTATTGTAACAATTTTTTTTCACGCGTTCAATGCGCGTAATTTTGGAGGGTGCTAAAGCCAATAGTGAGGTCAAATTGTAAATCCAAGAAAAAGAAAATTTTTAAATTTTTAGTCATATTGGTTTTAGCACCCTCGAAAACCACGAACAAATAAAAAAGCCGCCATATTTGTTTCACAAATAAATTCACGAATTTCATGTGAACTTATTTGTAAAACAAATATGGCGGCTGCTAACATGTATATGTACATATTCAATCATATTCAATACCAACAATAAATCATTCTTACCTTTTAATAATAAATAAATGTATTACGCGAATACTCGACACTCGTTCAAACACGGCATCCGTGAGGCCGTGACTGAGAGCACCGCGACTATCGCTTAGGGTATCGTAGATGCGCGCGTCTGTGTGAGTGTGCCGTTTCGAACGGTTTGTTCGTAGTTTCTGTACTGTTCATAATCTTTATACTGTGCTCCGGGTGTCCACGAACATCCCTGAGGCACTACGGAAGCGTGGCAACCCCAACAGCATCCTAAATGCATTATTGTACTGAACTCGAAGAGCATTAACGGCTTTTTTACGTACGTGTAAAATACTTGATAGAATGTGTAATGGACATAAAAATATTTTTCGGATTAATCCGATGTAAGCAGTTAAAGGGTTAAGTGTGAAACAGTAACAAACATCCATCCAGTCTCACAAAATTCCGTGTTGATATTAGTAGTAAGATTGGAGACTTTTTTCAGGGTTAGATCTGTTTAATCGGATATCGTATGGGTATCGGGTAAGCCTAAGAGAAACCAGATTTATTTTGAGAGTATATATTGGTTATTACGGATTAAAGAATATATACAACATGTAACGTAATTGGCGCACACCCTCAGACACCCCAATTAATATATGATGTTATAATCATAATACATACTGAATTTTTTGGTTAATATTGATAGGCATTGTTTCTTTACTAAATTAGTTATACTAATTCTGGAAGAAGGTTGTGGTCACAGTACAAAGCTACGCACACACACAGTCACACATGTAGGTCAAAAAGTCTTATTGCCTTGATTTACGGTCCATTTCAGTTTGTTTTGACTGTACAGCGGTAGTGTGACTGTTATTTACGTAGTTTTAATTATTTTTGGGGTAAAATATTACCTATATTAAAAATTATAGAAATCGTTTCAGTAAATGATTCTGAACAAACTACTTTCAGGATGTGCGTTAATTATATTACATGTTGTAAATTTTATGTGAGTTCCCAAGCTATATTTTAAAATTAGTTTAGTAGTTTTGCCTTTTTACCATGATGCAGTAACGAACAGGCAGAATTATTTTTGCATTTATAAAATTCGAATCGTTGCGATTATGTCTCATAAGACGAACTCATAGGCTTGCGTTCATAGAATCCTGGGTCGCAAAAAATGTTTAATTACCCCACTGTGAGTGTACACACGGCTACATATCTAGCTATATTTTCTTGTATAAGCTGACCTCTCATTGTATGGAAATTTTATACAATGCAAGATCAGCTTATACTGGCAATGTATAAGCTTGATGTAACCGTGTATACCAATTTCATTTTAATCTCAAGGCACATAGGTATTCTATCTTGGTTCAAGGTACAATTTTGGCTTTTAATTCCCGCCGAGGCAAGACTTAAAAATAGATTTTCTACCTTACGTTTTATCCTAAAATGGTTCTAGATTTTCTTATATCACTCAAAGACTGCAGGGTTCATTCTAATTGAGATCTTTTCACAGAATTTTAATTAAATTCTGTATATATACAAAAGTAAATGTTCTATTTTTCTTTTGAATTTTGTACCTACTTTGGCAGATTAAAACTTTGAAGCAATAGAAATAACAGTTGAAACGAAGCTTGTAAAATAAACATCTTTGATATTCGATGAAGAGATAATGAATTACCTACATCCACTTGTTCTTAATTACCTTTTAAGTCTTAAGAGTTATTTCTCCACCTTTGAATAAACCACCATATAAATTAAGAAATGGAATAAAATTTGAATTCCAAAACCGTTTCTTGCGAAGAATCACACCTTCGCAACGAGAACCTCCATCTCGATTTAAAAATACCCACCATCCAGCAGTTCATGAAACGCTCTGCCAAGCGCTTCTTCGACACTGCTGAGAAACATTCTAACCCTTTGATCGTATCGGCCGCCCGGTACACTCCCTCTCATATTAGTAAGACTCGACGACCGAGACATACTCTGACCGACCCTGACGATGCTGTTACTGTCCTCCAGGAGAGAAATAAGGCAACCAGTACAGTAATCAAACACAGACACAGACCGCCGTCATTCCGTCCTCGCCCCGCGCCGCTGAGCCTGTAGCTTTAAATTCGTCCCTAAATAATGGAAATCTGATCCAGCCTGTCCCTTTGCTGTCCTCCCCCAGCGACGCCCTAAGCCGAGGCTCGTACCCCACAGGGGGTGCCCTTAGCGTGTAGTCGCTTAGTTTGTAAGTTATTTTGCCCTGGCTGGAGGCCCTAAAAATAATATTTTTTAAGGCACCACAGGAAAGCCCGGTTAAGCAGCCGACAACCTCCTAGGTTGATCTGCGAGATGACTATCCGAAAAAAAAAAATGTGCGAAATTACAAACAACTGCATACGACGCAATAAATATCTTGGAGACTGGGGTAACCAGTTGATAACGATGCTGTAACATAAACTGATAATGAATTATCTGCATCCACTTTATTCTTAACCACTCTGCTCGACAAGATTTTGACATTTGACACATCAGTTAACTGGGCAGGATGTTTACGACGTGAAATTCAGGAATTTATACCAATTTTCACCATTCGACTTTTTATGAAAATTATGTTATTGTAGCCACTTTCTGGAATAAGTTTGGGGCAAATATCTTTATTTATAACTTGAAGTCAGTCAAACTGCTTTTGTTCACCACGAAATTGGTGTTAATTAGGTATTACTACATCCTATCCAAAAGGTAGGCAACTTAGATTAGCTGAAACTAGTTACATAAACAACCTTTTCGCTTACTGAAAAGATGCAAAAAGACAAAATTAAGATATTATCATTCCATCTGCATTCTTATTTTTTAGCATTATTCATTAATATGTTTGTAAAATAATACGATCAAATCTTAATAAAATTTACACAAAATTTGGTTGCAACGTGACATTTCTTAGTGTTGACCGTCCACCCAAGTTTCATATTTCGATTCAAAAGTGGTGTTCAGCCTAATCGATATTCGCAATAAAAATGAGGTTGGCAAAAAAAGAGTTTATCTCGAATGTAAAGTCTTTTTATATTTCTAAATATTAATTATCATAATTTTTTTTTAAAGGATATTAATTAGCGAAACTTTTTTTAATAAAATAAAAAAATTACCTACTAAAAATTATATTTTAAGTAACCGATTTTAAAAGGGAGGAAGTTCGAAGTCAACCTAATAATTATGTAAAAATCTACCAAATTTGAACCAAAATGTTTTTTTTTTATTCGGATGTATAAGGAACTAAAAATTTTGTCATGGCCGTCTATCAGTCTGTACTTCATCCATTTAGGATTGCTTTTATTTATTTATATTTTTTTCGAGACAAATAAGTAACGGGCCTTTTTGATGGCGGTGGCCATCTTAGTTTTACAATATTATTGAATTCAATTGTACATAAATACATTGTGTTGTCATCAGAACTAAAGGTGTGTATGAAATCTCAGATCCATATGTCAACTGAGGAAAGGGGGAAAAATTCAATTTATAAAGACCCACAAAACAAACAGGGCAAGCTTAATAAAACCGTTTTAAAACTTGTTACGTTAAGCTATAATTTTTTTATAAAATATTATCTTATGTTCTAATAGACGTACGAAAGAGACCATAAACCTACATACAAAATGTAGATATACTAGACATTCTGTACTTATCAAACCTCCAAGAAATAGGTATAGTATCAAATCAAAATTCACAATAAAATAATAAGTACATACAAAATATTTTTAACAAAAATCACATTCCAAATTTAAATTTTGAAGGTGTAATTAATTTGCAATATGATATTTAGGTCATTGGTCCTGTCCGATGAATCTAGAACTATTAAAAAAACATTGAATTAATGATTGTTGTAATTTTTGCTCAAAAAATAATTTAATTTAATTTTCAAGTATCGATTTCTGGTATTCCTTATTTTAATTACTCGAGTCAATCGAAATTACAAAAAGAATCGATTGGCATAATGACTTTCGCACATCATTGCAGTAAAAAAAAAAAAAAAAATGGCCGGCAATTTCGAACACAAATGAGTAGTGGTAATGAATATTACGTATTATTGGACCCCTGTTTGTAAATAACGTTAAGAATTAGGTAGGTATTTCGTTGTTGTTTATTATATTTTGAATAACATTTGTTCTGTTTTCGACCTTAACTAAATGTGTTTGAGTGAAATCAATGGAAAATAAAAAAGTAAACAAACACGGTTGGCGCCAAACTTCCGATTGTGAATTTCAAAAACTTTGTTACCACTACTAATTAATGTTGAACTATGGATGAAATCGGCCAATAATTAAATGCTTATTTATTCACTTCTCCTGTACATGGGACTTTGGGTGCCCGCAATCCACAATTTTTATGTTTTTTAGCCTCGACTATCAGGGTCATCAAAATGGCGATGGTTGCATTTTCACACTTAAACTTTCAAAAGGTAAATTCAAATGCTTGTGTGCTAAATCTAAATGATTGAATGGCGCTGACATATGAGCTTTTTACCAAACCCCTTTAATTAATGCTCAGTCGCAAGATTTTATGGGTATCATATTCTTTATTTATACTTTATAATCAGGATGACGTATGTGTTAATTGTGTGGACCAATCGGACCCACTACCGTCCCGGCGGAGGTTTGACAGTTTGGGTCTAATTGGATCCACTTCCGGGTACGGTAACTATACGGTTAATTACCTATTTCACCACCTCCGATATTGTTCGGCACTCGACAACTGCCCGAGGACTTAAGTTTAAATATAACGACTTCTTTCCCGAACGAGTACAAAAAATATTTTGTTCTAAACCTTATATGATATACGCAGAGACTCTTAGCAGACCACTAGACCACCAGATAAATTAAGAAATGGAATAAATGTATAAAAAGTACAGATAAGTGTATCAATTGGATATCCCTGACGCATTTGACGACACGATTGGCGCAGTGGCTGAGCGATCGACTGCTGCGCAGTGTGTTGCGGGTTCGATTCCCGCCCAGGGTAAACATTTGTGTGATGAGCACTTGTGTTTGCCTTGTGTCTGGGTGTTGTTTATCTATATAAGTATGTATTTACAAAAAAAAAATGTATTTGTTTATGTATATCAGCTGTCTGACACCCATAGTACAGGGTCTCCCTAGTTTGGGGTCAGATGGCCGTGTGTGAAAATGTCCCCACATATTATAAAAAAAAAAAAAAAAAAAAATTAAACACCTTGGAGACTAGGGTAATCAGGTGATAACGCTGTAACCTATCTGCTCTCTGTTTTGGTCCCTATCTACTGTGCTCTGTAACCAATCTGTCTTACGGAACTTATTGGAAGGTAGCGTGGACATGGTGGTGTGTGATGGTGTAGGGTCCCTTCAAAGAGAATAAAACCACCTTATACTAAAGAATAATGTAAAGTCATTGCACGTGTTGTACAAACGCCAGTACATAAAGCCATACCAAACTGTCAAATTTTCCCAATTGAATATGAACCTTACTTTTTTTTGTAAGTTGAAAATCTATCAAAGAATTTCGACAGATTGTTGTAGCTTGATGTCGTGAGCTCTGTACAAGAAATAAATATTATAATATTTGTGATATTATTCTCTTTGATTGTTGAATTACTTTGTTTAACGTTTTCCTGGTCTTCTGTTTTCTCTTTGACTATTACAAATAATACTAAAGTAAACCTTTGTGGTAATTCTCTCCTGTTTTGCGGGTGTGGTTACAAAAACAAACTCACATAAACAACCAGATTCGGAAGAATTTCCTGTAGACAGACAGATTTGATACAAATATGTATATGTAGGATCGTCAGTGGGCGATCGAGGAGGAGCGCCGAGTGGTATAGTACATCGTCAGGAGTATGGGCGTTCCCATTATCCCATTATCGATAAACAAGACCTGTAAAAACAATTACACACTATTAGTAGAGAAAACACAATGCAAATGGTAATCAGTAACAAGAATAAAGTAAGTTCAAGGTACAGCAACAATACAGTTAATCGAACAGACCATTAAGGTCCCACAGTTCGTACAGTGGCGAAGCCACCCAATGATAAACGAACAAACCCTTAAGGTTTATAGTTCGTACAGCAGCCTAAGCCACCCAATGATAAACGAATAAACCCTTAAGGTTCATAGTTCGTACAGTAGCATAAGCCACCCAAATACAAAGTGTATCGCTCGCTAGCAGCAAGCCTATACAGCTATGTGAATATACAGCAGCGCTGTACCAGGTAAACCGACAGAATTGTCGGGAGCAGGAACTCTTTACTGAGTCGAATCCGAGGATCGACTGCCATACTTACGGAGTGCACGCTCTTTTATAAGGCGATGCCCCCCACCTTGCAACCTCTCCATACAAGTCTGCCCATGCGCACGGAAGTGCGTCACGCGTTTACTTGATACAAAACACTAAAATGTGCTGAATCTAATAAGATCTGTAATCAAATAACACAATAATAATTGTCATGAATAAACAATAGTGATTTCATAAAGTAATTCGTTTTACATTCAAAGTAACGTGTCAACAATTGTTTTGAATAAAACCATCGATAACAATTATCGAAATAAAGTAATCACAAATCAGTGTGCACACACAATTAATCATGTTTCGAATTAATAGACAATAATTGATAGTAAAATCACATAAATTAACAATAAGAAACACAAATCATAACAAATTTAGTTAACACCCACAATGTGATTAATAAACTGTCTCCGACATATATTATAATTATTTTGTACGGGAGCAGAACCAGCAGCCACTTGTTCAGTTATTGCGCTAACCATGTTCTCTTGAGAACATGGTTAGCGCAATAACTGAACAAGTGTTAAGATCCAAACATTAATAGACCACCATCTACTTAGTCTTTACCCGACTATGTTGATGTCGGATGTCAGTCTAACCGGATGCAACTGAATACTAGTGTTTTACATAGAGCGAATGCCTATCTTACCTCCACAACCCAGTTACTGGGTAACACCCTTTAAGACAGGTTGTCAGACTTTTGGTTTTCTGCCTACCCGTAACGTCTGCCAAATATTAGTAGATATACGTTCATAATGACCGTAGAATGTTGAGGACACAAATTGGTAAATTAATGTAGGTAGTACAGACTCCCTCAGGCTAAGTAGAGCGACTCTCTTCTCAAGGTGGCTGGTAGCAGCTGAAGGCTGATGCGGCGAACTGTTGATCTGATGATAATAATATTATTATCCTCATAGCATTGTAATATTTATCCCATGCTAGAGAGAGACGGAGTTATACATGAACGCTAGCACCATTCTTTTTTCGCAACAGTACAACGATGTCATTAACACTTCGTTATACGGCCCCGGATCAACAGAATGAAATCTTTGAGTCACAACGAAGGATCTAGATGAAAATTTTACTAAGCATGTTTCAATTTATCTAAGCGTTCACCCAGTTTTACATATTCTATAAACAGTTTCGATCAATAAAATCACTTTGCATTTAATAATAATATGATGTTGTTGACAAAACATGTAAAATTCCCAAGGATCGTAGCTGTTATCCTTGAGAAGTTGTAACAGAGATAAAGGTCTGTTCACATCAGTGCATTGTGTGGGACAAGTTTGACATATTGGATTACTAGCTTTGGCCCACGACTTCGTCCGTGTGGATTTTTGGTTATTTTTATTTGATTATTTAGAGTTCTGTACCTCAAAAGGAAAAACGGAACCCTTATAGGATCACTTTGTTGTCTGTCCGTCTGTCTGTCAATACCCTATATAGTCATCATCATCATCATTTCAGCCTAAAGACATCCACTGCTGGACATAGGCCTCCCCTAGGGGGGGCTTTGCCATAATCACCACGCTTGGCAGGCGGATTGGCGATCGCAGTATGGTTGTTACAAAGGCACATATTCTACAACTAAATGAAAGACAATTTAAAACATCTATTAAACGCACACTGTGTAGACAAGCTTAATATAAATTAGAAGACTACATCAATGATAAAAATGCTTGGCTAAATGCTGGTCCTGCTCCACAGGCAGTTTAGGGAATTTCCTAATTGGAGGAATGTTGTTTCCTACCCCTTTTATTTATTGACATGAGTAACGAGTATCGTTATTATTATACACAAATATATTTTAATTACTTTTTCGACATTTTTAGAAACATTGAAAACCCTAGTTTTGTATAATTTAGCAGCATTATTTCAATTTTGTAAATGTGAGTACCATGGAGCCATATATTAAGTAAATTATTATGTGTTTGACATAAATGAGCATGGCGGTTGAGAGAATTGTCATGCTTACTCAAATGTCTCGCTGATGGTGGCGCGTGTGTTGGATCATTCAGCTCCCTTCAAAATGGATGAGCTGAATGGTGCTGATTTACGTGTCATGTTCGTGAACGGGCGCTGTCAGTAGAGATTGGTCAACTCAACTGCCATGGTTTTTATGTTGATTATTTTTTATATTTTGTATTTCTAGATTACCTTCATTGTTTTCACATATAGAAGCAACAAGAATAATGTAAGCAGTATTTTGTAAAAACCTGATTTTAAAAGAGTGTCCGTGGAGTTTCTTGCTCGTTCTTCTCCATAGAGACCTACCTACGTTTTGGAACGAGCAACTAGCCTCAACTTTCTGACTAACTGACCGAGTCCTTGACAATTCAAAAGTGCCTGTAAATGGTTTAATTGAAATAAATGCTTTGACTTTGACTTTGACACAGAGAACGCTGCTGCCCATTCTCTGGTATGTCCCTTAGTAATATGATTACCTTTATGTCTTTAATTATTATTTTATCGTTTGACTGTACTGTTTTGGACTTGATCAATACATTTTTTCTTATTCATTTAGGCGTAGTCCTAGTCGCCGGAAGAAAAATTAAAAGGATCCGGCAACTGGGACTGTAGTCCGAGTTAATTGCAGTCTCAGTCGCCGGAAACCTCAACCACAGTATAAGTAATAGTACTCTACTGTCTGTACGTAATTTGAAAGCAAACACTAACAACACTTTTAACACTTTTTAATGTTCTTTGGCAATGTAACTTCAAAAAGTAAGTTGTATTGTAGTATTGCATAAAACAGCAGAGCCAATCAAAATAATGTTCAATGATGTTTCTTAACATTTTGTCCCTTCAAAATCCCACACTGATCAAAACACAACTATTGTGCACTTGCCTTAAAGTCCTTAAACCAACCAATTCTTATTCTTTACCAAGCAAACACTTAAGTATCAGAATTACGAGCATCTTGTTCAGTTTTATCACGGCATGCAGCTGCAAACCCTCGACGGCCCTTAAATATTCACTTTGCATACTCACTGCGATAGGTGAGCGAGTTTAAACTTTGAACACTTTATCCTGCATTATGGAACTTCTGCAGTGCAGTAAGGTTTTTTCTTCTTGCAACTTTGTTAACGTGACGAGTAATGTACCTATAATGAATATTAGATTAATGTATACTTTGTTTTAGACTGGGACTTCTTTGTGGTTTAGTTTAAGGTTGGAGGTGAACTGGAAAAACTATTTTTTTTTACACACTAGATATTTCTCCTGTATTGTGCGTCCGTTTACAAATAGATACAAAAAAACAGAACCGACCTTATAAAAATTTGTTTCGTAAGAGAATCAAACCCTAGTCAATCGTTCAACCTCTCCACTAGCCCGTCATATCATATCATTCCTTTAATGTTTTAGGTTCTGAAAAGAATGTTTTCCTGTAAATGCCAGAGGATACTTGTGCCATTTTTAAGGTGGAGGAAAATGAGGTAATTTATTCAATGTTAGAAAATATCTTGGGTTTTGTTGAAATCACAGCGTGATTAACACTAGTGAACCGCAGACAAAATATTCATCACATAATCATTCCCCTGTCCCTATCTCAATTTATTTGATAAACACATACCATCACACACTTTCCCGACATCTCTTGTTGCATCAGCCGTAATATTATAGTATTGAACTTACTTCTCGTTAAATTCAAAGTCAAAATATTAATTTCAATGACCAAACACTGATGACTGATGTACTTAAATGCACCTTTTCACATCTTAAAACGAGAAGGCTGATAGATTGGCAAAGATATCAGTAATGTCAGTTATAGAGGTTTATATTTTATCAATTCATTCGGAAAAGTTATCAAAATTCAGAAGCTATTGTTATGAAGAGTGGAAAGAATATTTCATTAAAAAATCAAAAGATAAAGGGGTAAGGTATAAATCAATCCAATGTGAGCCTCCTCTAGAAATAAGTTGGTAACTTCTTTCAGGATACGTTCCGGACATATGCCATTAAGAGCCTTTGCATTTCTAATGAAAATGGTGGACTCTCGGAATTGCTTAGTTTGCGATAATAAAGTAGAAGACGTCTACCACCGTTTGTTAGAGTGTGTCAGGAATGAGTCTGAAAGAAGTACATTAATTAGTGAACAAAATTTATAAATAAACTAGATTTAGGTATATTTAATGTCATTTTAACCAAACCAATGTCTGAAGCTGTATTAGTTTATTCCTTAGTTACTTTGTAACTGTCTTTGTATAAGGTTACGATGGACCTGGTGTAACATTTTGTTAAAAGTTCCTTAAATAAATTTTAAAAAAAAACATCTTAAAAAAAAATCATGTAATTGCCCCTTCCAAAACAATGTTTCGTAATTTATGGGACGAGTCCGCCACATTATACCCAAACCACTGAAACTTCTGAAAACCAGAATCATCGTTGGCGGCCACCAGAAAAGCGTCGAGGTCGTAAAAAAAAACGTTGCCCCACACGTTTTTTTTAAAAGAGAAAAGAGGGAAAGAGATGGGACCATTTTCAAAATATTTTTAAGCCAATCTAAATACGAATTGATCTCCTACTATCCTCTTACAAATACATTTACGAAAACTTCACAAGACTATTTTCTCGAGATCTTTTATTTTATTTGGCAAATCTTTTAAGGGCAACACAATCTTATTTGTCTTTCGTGTTTAATTACACGTATAATGAGAGTTAATGGGGCGTGATGTGTTGTTTACTTATACCAACATGTTGTTCGGCCCCTCAAAAGGGTGATGTCATCGAATCTTGGCCCTTTATCAGATTAAAGAAGATATTTTCGGTGTTTGTTGACTTGCTGAGTTATTGTTTTTCTTTTGTTTTGTTTTATTTGCGCATTGTTTTCTGGAGATTGTTGGGTATTGGAAGAAAGAAGATAATGGGTGTGTGTGCGACGTTGGTATCAATGTGCGGTTATAGTAACAGTTATAGTGGACAATGGGCTGACGTTTAAGGTTTTCGCTCATTGTGGCAGCACGGAATACAGCAAAGAATTTGCCATTCAACTTAGGGTTTTAAAAATTGTGTGCGTATGACATAATACGCACTTAACTTACTTTACATTTTGATGATTTTTTGCTATGCACCTGCCATGTTATCTCTTTACCACCCGTGGTTGACTGACAGTGAATGCCTGATTTGTACCTTTGTACATGAAATATACTTACACTTGTTCCAAACTATAGGCGAAGTCAACCCAAGAAACCGACGAGATCCACACCGGGTAGTTATGTTACACCACCCAAAAACCTTAAAATATAATAAAAAACTGCGGGGCTATCCTAAGAATGAGTGTACGTATCAATAATAAAATGCCCAGTGGCCTCAAATATGGCTGAACGCGACACAATTTTAAATAAAACTATTCGAATGACTAAACAAATGTAATTTTTATAGTATTAAGGATTCTTTAGATCATATGAATTAATTTATTATTTTATGTTATGTCTAAATATTTGCATGCTTTATTTTAAGCAAAACGTGCGTGCGTGCGTGTGTGTGTTATAAATATATAAGTACTATTACTATAAATATAAATAGCTGTCATATCGAAAAGTTAATAAACAGCTTTATTATTCCATGAAAATAACCAACCAGAAAAAATATTTTGCTTGTCGTATCCGGTCAATAGTATGAACGTGAAACGACGAATCGCAAGCCGCCATTATCGAGAACACGTGATCAACCACCACCACTTTGGCGCGCTTCTACAGAGTCGTGATGTTTTCAGCCGACAGCGAGGAAGACATTCAGAATCTAGTGCCTGATCGCATCGGAGCTAATACGTCACGAAACTACACTTTCGATTCGTTGTTGAAGTGAAGTGCCTATGTCTATATCTAAGTGAACCTATGTCTATGTTAATTATAGTGTCTGAGTTTATTTTAAATTAATTGTGTTAAATTGTGTATTGTACGCCGTGTATTGTACCCTATTCCCAGTGTGTTTTCATTGCACGAAACCCAACTGCTGCCCACATGATGACTGAATGTAACGGAATAAATCCTGACTGATCCGACATGCTCATATTCCTATTTTCAGCTGAATATAAATAAGTCTAATTAATAGTTCAAACTGGGCTTCAAGCCGCGTCAGATTCGCCTTCGCATTTAGATCTCAAATTAAATTAAAAGGCAAAAGATCGTTCTTGCTCAACATGCTAATATATTTGTTATAGCTACATTATCTAATTTTGTAAAATCGTTAGACATCGAAAGGCGATGTCTTTTACGCCTCAGTCGCCTCAGTTATGAGCAGAGTGAGAGGAGGTCCCAATATTATCTTGAAGACACTGAGTGATAAAGTCGACAGTCCTTTCCTTGGACATTGGATACATACGCATAAGTATGTGCGGTGTCTGTTGTAAGGATGGTCGGGGTGAAGTTGTGTTCGCAGTTTTGCCCAATATTATATTTGTATATTATATTTTAAATCTTACTAACATAGTTTTATAAGTGCCTGTATTGTAACTAACCAGAATATGGATGTACCAAAATATAAATGTATTGAATTGAATTGAATTTTACGTTACATATACCATCTGTAAACGTAAACAATTCTACTTCGTACTTAGCGCCCGATCTACTGAAGCAATTATAGTGTAGTTTTGTATGTGATTCCAGAGAATCAGCTCAGCCTTTTGAGGATTATCAACTCTTCTCTAGTTGATGAATTGATTTCAGTATCTTCCACAGGTGTGAGCGAGTCGAAATTTGGTAATCCGTTACTTCAATGATATTAGAATAACATAGTAACCGTAAAGCTGTACAGATAGGTCCAAAGTTAAGCTACGCTAGTCGAGGTCAGTCTGTGGATGGGTGACCATCCCTTTCATACCGAGTTCCCTACGTATTCAGATGCATCCGGTTAGACTGGGAGCTGACCCCTATATAGTTGGGAAAAGGCTAGGCAGATGATGATAGTAACCGTTTACTTAGAGATTTTCAACCGACAACCGACTTCAAAAAAGGAGGAGGTTATCAATTCGTCTGTCTTTTTTTTGTTTGTTTTTTTTTTATGTTTGTTACCTGATTTCTTTGGATTAGGTGAACCGATTTTGATGATTCTTTTTTTATTTGAAAGCTAGTGCTCCCCGTGTGGTCCCATTTTAATTTGGTCCAGTTCTAACAATGGCATCCATGAGAAAACCGTATAAGTCTTATATTTGCATTAAGTATGTGCGCGATTTGTTACGCGATTTCTCCGGCAAACGTAAACCGGTTTTGAAAATTCTTTTTTTTTATGGATAGGGTATGCTTCAGGGGTGGTCCTTTATAATTTTATCGAAATTAATTTAACACTTTTTGAAAAATCAACAAATACCCAAAAAAATTACATAGACGACGTTTTAGTTTCATCAGTCTTTGCAGTAGTTAACTTTCAATCTCTTCTTAATAGATTTGGATGAGAAGGAGGTACTAAAAAGCGGAAAATAAAAAGCTTTTTACAAAAAAGACAACCGCCTTCAAAAACTAAAAAGTGAAAAATAACTTTAGCACAGAACACACATTGACTTTAGTTTCGGAAGTCGGTGGCAATACAAAACAACAAACAGAACAAAGCCACTGAATTTCGAAACTAAAGTCAATGTGTGTTCTGTGCTAAAGTTATTTTTCACTTTTTAGTTTATGAAGGCGGTTGTCTTTTTTGTAAAAAGCTTTTTTATTTTACACCCTCTATATCTTATATCCAGATGGAGTGTGTCCGGAATGAAAATAAGAGGATCAATGTTTTTGGGCACTGTAAACTTTTTGATATTGGTTTTTGTGACTCAATTCTCGCTTGTCCAATATCCGAAAATGCTAAACAGCAGTATGAATTAGTCTTAAGGTAAGGTATTGCTTGATTATTTATGCCACAAATTTGTAAGATTTCTGTACTGGGCGATGTGGTCGCTAAGCGACAAAGCCCTTTAATGATAAAAAAAACCCTCTATATCAATATACTTATTTATTTATTTAATGCACAATGTACACAACCATAGTTGACACGCTAGGCTTAAAACTAGTGAGTACATGCCCCTGTTAAAGCGCAGCAAGATAACTTAGATCTAATAGTGTTACAGTGTGTTTCTATTGTAGCTAATATCACATAGATTACTTAAGAACTTTCACAATTAAGATTATTATATTTTTAAACTTAAATCTAACTTGACACATAAAATACTTGCACACGCATAAGAAAATATCCGCATATAACCATCTATCACCTTTACCAACAACACAGTTCTGAGAATTTAGTCTACCAAGCTAATTACATTTATCTAATTAATTCCCTCATAATATTATTATCCTTCATAAATCCTACCGCACAGGAATAACCTTTTTGCGTTACTAACTAACCTTCATGTACAGTCAGCATAAAAGAAAGGTCTACAGGTTGCTGACTACTATTAATAAATATTTTTAACCCTTGTTTAGCGTGTGCAACTGAGAAAACCAGTTTTTGACTTTATCACTGACTTTTGGACATCACTCGTCTGAGATATTTTTGAAATGAATATTGCCAAATTCATCTGCCTATATTTTTCTACAAAGTCAAAGTCAATTCATTTATTTCAATTAGACCATTATAAGGCACTTTTGAACGTCAAATGAGAAAAAAAATATTCTAGTTGCCCAGTCCAAAAGGTAGTTTTGAATGGATAAGAATAGGCAAGAAACTCCATACTTACTCTTTTATTTAAAAACAATGTTAACAATATTTGCATTTATATGAATAATATAATTATACGTCAATACGATGTATACCTTGCATAAAAAATACTATATTAAAGTATGTGTACAAAGTATCACACAGATTAAGGAATGACAGTTAAGTCTACTACATTAAAGTCCAATTTCAGTCTAAAAGGTTGCAGCTGATGTGCTAATACCAGTGTTTTACATGAAGCGTCGTTCTATATCTGACCTTTACGACCCAGTTACTGGATAAAACGATACCTCTTGGTTAGACTGGTTGTACTGTCCATAACAACTGTCAAACATCAACACAAGACAACCAAAAAAATCTTTCCAAGGCGCAGTGGGTGGGGTGAGTGATCTCGGTATAAAATAAATATTACTAACTTAGAACAAATTAAAAACAAATCGTATTCTTTGTACGTATTTTTCTGTTCCTTTTTTGTCGGTTTACATGTGTGTGCAAAAATGGTTATATAAATAAGTGAACAAATATAGGTATACAGGATGAAATTGAATTTATTAGCAAAATTTTAAGAAGTGACTCAGACCACGAACCTTTCATTATGGAGCCAACTCAAACATCGCGAAAAAAACAGCTGTTCCGTCAGAAGTGCAGTAGGACTCGGCCAAAATGTATGGAACAGCTGTTTTTTTCTCGCGCTGTTTGATTTGGCTCCATAATGAACGTTGTTCAGGCCCGTGGCTTGAGTCACTTCTTAAAAGTTTGCTAATGGATTCAATTTCATCCTGTATATATTTCGCGTGCACATAAATCTCTTTTGTAGACTGTACACGACTCACGTTGCATGCTGATTAAAAAAACGGCAAGACGGTGCTCTAATTAGCCCATATGCTCTAAAGAACATTTGTTTGCCAAGATTTATTAGTAGATATAATCGAATTAGCTGCGAAGGTACGTTTGTAGGAAACGGTAAATGTTTTCTGCCCATTAAGATTGCATCAATTAACATTTTTTACTGAATGGTCACAGTTTTGTTTAGTTTCGCTTTATGTCTTTGTTTTTGGGTGATTAGGGAGTTTTATAAGGATGGGTTTGTATATTTATTACGCCTTTATCTCCTGTGGTTAAGTAGAAAGATTTTTACCTGCGTTGGTTTGGATCGAACGGAACAGGGGTGTGATTCTGTTAGACCTGATTCTAAACTTCGGATCTGAATACGCTGTGAGTTTCCTGATTGACATTCTAAAAACTCGGTTGATAATTCGAATTTACACTAGCACCACCCTTGCGAGCATGTCAGCGAGTTGAACTAAATTGACAGGGAGATTTTGACAGATAAAGTATGAGATAACGTAAGAAATGGCATTCTGTAAGGTAATTTCACCGTCACTTCGACGCTTCTCACTTCGCACTCGAACCCGATTCAAAGTGTCAAATATAATATCAAGGTCATTTTGAACCTTCTGCGAAGTGAGAGTGAATATCGTTGTGAGATGCGTGTTGTTGTTTGAATTTTACAGAATCGACCTACAGGTCTTCAATACACACAAAAATAAACTTTGTTAAAAATCGTTGCACTTCGCTAGGAATTTCTGCTGTATCGTGGATGCGATTACAACATCAAACTCATACGCAAAAACGCAGCCAAGTGCCAAATGTGTCAGTAACATATTGGTAGCCTACCTGCTAGAATAATGAAACATCCATCTGTCCATTATCACGCTGCCATTTTCTGAACCCACTAAGGTGAAGGAATGTCTTATAAACTAGCCATTAAGAGGAAATACCACGGGCTAGAGAATTGAAAATTAGGTATTTGTAAAATCTATTGCTGTCGCGCGATGCCCGAACACGAACCACAGAGCGCGATAGAGACAACTGCAGCTTTGACCGAAAATACCTATTAAAAGTACACAAAATCAATGATTCGTAGTCCCCTGATTTCTTCTCCAAAACTTAACCGATTTAACTGCTTTTTTCATTAAAAAATAAAGAAAGGCTTTTGCCGTGTTCCTATGTTTTCTATTTTTTATATAATCAAGTCAAATTTGTTTTCTGAATGTTTGAACACAGCGGAAAATCATGCCAATTTTTTAGGTTTTTGAATATTCATATCTCTTTTAATAATAAATTTATGAGAAAAAGGAAAACATAGGGACATGCCAATATAAGCCATGGATATTTAAAAAAAAAATTGATCTACTATCATTATCCAGGGAGGAAACAGGGGACTAAGTTTGTATGGAAAAACGGCCCTTGTGTTTCCTCTTAAGAACATTGACTATTATAGCTGTTCATTCACTCCCTCTCATAGAAGTACATATACCTATATATCGTTTCTCCCTCTAATCAAAACACAGAAACTATGAAGAAATTATATTCCAAACCAACTTCTTTCAACGAACATAATTATCTCCCATTCATCATTCCAAACGTACTTCTTAAAATGAATTCCGCCCGAAACTATTTAAAAACTAAAATCTGAGACGTACTCGTAGGTACGAACTACGGACCGTAAGTTAATCATTGCAGCGGTTAAAATTCTATTAACCACTGAAAGTTTTCAAACCGAATTTTTAATAAGAAAGCTGAAAACGTCCAACTTCTACGGTCTAGGGAGCGTCGGTTGTTCATTTTCACTATGAATTCTTACTTTCAGGATTTACGGCGGTTATATTGTAAAGTTCTGTATCTTAGTTTATTGTCGGGATGATTTAGAGGTGTGAGTATGTTATATTAGTAGGGATAGGTACAGACATCATCATCTGCCTAGCCTTATCCCAAATATGTTGTGGTCGCCTTCCAGTCTAGCCGAATGCAGCTAAATACCAGTGTTTTACATGGAGCGATTGCTGTCTGACCTCCACAACCCAGTTACCGGGTAACATGATACCCTTGGCACGACACAGGTTGTCAGACTTTTCTGACTTTTGTTCAACTGTTTTGTGAACATCAGTAGTTTCAGAGACTACCACTTACAAACAAACTTGATCTCTTTTTGATATTAGTCTAGAACTGGACGTGGACGGAGAGGAATAAAAATAAATTTTGTGTTGAAAATTATACGAAAGAAAAGGGAGTCAGTGACAGCATGACGTTTAACAGGACGGATAAGCAGCGTTAAATTTACACAAGGGGCACTTGGGACTAGTGCCCAAGGCGGCAAATTTTCAGCATAGACAAAATTCGGAAGGTGAGTAAAAAAAAATAAATGTGCTTTTTTTGTCTTCCAAAAAAAGAATGTTTCAAAAAATGTAACCAAATAGTACATTATTCGAAATAAATTAATTTATTGCATTTAAAAAAAATATATAATGTTTTTAAAATAGTGTCCAGTTACATGCGGCACTGGGAATGGGAGAAGAAAGCGTGTTGCGCCGACCCCAAGTAACATGGAACTAATGGCCAAATACTCAAACGCTACTCAATTTTAAGATGCCCTTAAGTCTCGTGCTGCCTCTATCGCTTTACGTCAAAGTGACTGTGATAGTAGGTACGAGATTTAACGGCATCTCAAAATTGAGTAGCGTTTGGGTATTTCGCCATAAGGCTGTAAAATGCTGATAAATATAGGTCTAGAAATTTAAATACTGCCATAATTTGACGAATCCCAATAGAAAACCTTTACATAACTAAATACAATTTTATTATCCCTTGATTTAAGTGGTCATACATTTTTTATTTGCAATACCCACATTAATTCATTGTGCGGCGTTTAAAAATACAAAACCCGTAGAATTTACTCGCACATTGATATAAATATAATTTTATATTGTTTGCATAGCGTAGGCGGGGTACAACCGGCTCGCCACCGACATACGTATAAAAAATTCATGTGGCAAATATGACGTGGGTGTATGTACCCACCCTAATACTAATAGTCCAGGAGCCGGTGGTCATTTAGTACCCTTTGTTTGCAAATGACGCGTTATAACTTTCTATGCAGTGAGTACCTATAGGTGGATTCTGTAAAATTCAAACAACAACTCGCATCTCAAATCGCTATTCAGTCTCACTTCGCATAAGGTTCAAAATTACCTTGATATGTTTGACACTTTGAATCGGGTTCGAGTGCGAAGTGAGCGTCGAAGTGACGGGGAAATTACCTTACAGAATGCCACTTCTTACGTCATCTCATATTTTATGTGTCAAAATCTCCCTGTCAATTTAGTTCAACTCGCTGACACGCTCGCAAGGGTGGCGCTAGTTTACATTCGAATTATCAATCAAGTTTTTAAAATGCTAATCAAGAAGCGGATTCAGATTTGTAGTTTAGAATGAGGTCTTACAGAATCACATCCCTGCTTAGTTATTGTCGCTTGGCACAGTGGCTGAGTATTCGACTGCTGCGCTGCGTGTCACGGTGTTCGATTCCCGCACGATACAAATATTTGTATGACTTACAGATAGTTGTTCCAAGTCTTGCTGTGTGTGTATGTGAGTTTATATGTTTGTAAACGCATCCACGATACAAGAAAAAAACTTAGTATAAGGCAAAAAAAAAACTTTTATTACATACACAGCGTTCCAATCATTAAGCTATAGGGCAGTTTTGTTGCAGACTAGAGTTTGACTTAGGGCCGGTGTCAAATCGATTTCAAATTCAAAATCCGAATAAATTTATTGGTAGGTCATACGAATTCTGTTCCATTTTCTAATATGAATAGTGTCTATGAGACACTATTCATATTATATTATAATATACATATTATTAATAGTGTCTCATAGACATTTATTATATTTAATACAGACGGTCTTTACTGAAAATACAATTATATTAATTTCAGCAAACCTCAACGACTTAGATGGCGTAGTCTACCTACACACAATAGCGACCAGCTCCGGAACTATAAGGAGAGTTGGTTAATAATAGCCAACCATAAATAAGGCTCTCGGGACAAGCTCCATACGTTAATTTTATTAAGAAAATATTAACAGGAGCTATTCTCGGCTACAGGTAGGTACCTATTTTCGGACACGAAATCGGCAACAAAAGAAAGGCTACAGACTAATTAATTGTAGCCTGTGGTAATGTTGAACACGTCATCATTAGATGTGGGCGAATGCAGACCGCAGGCGGTACAATGAATAAATATACTGCGTGTAACAATACACATTACATAGAAGGTAACTACGCCTATTACTCATCAAAGAAAGTAATTGAGCAACAATTATTGCTAGAAATTGTCTTCTATTTTTGGAAAAATCACTTTTTATCATCATCATATCAGCCTATTGCGTCCACTGCTGAACGTAGGCCTCCCCCAGAGATCGCCAACCGACCCAGTCTTGGGCAGACCGCATCCATCCGCTGCCAGCCACCTTCTTCAAATCGTCGGTCCATCGTGCCGCAGGGGGTCCCACACTACGCTTGCCCAAACGCGGTCTCCACTCTAAAGCGTGTCTGCTCCATCTACCGTCTGTCACTTTTTATGTTAGCTCGCAATGTATCGCACACAAAACAGAGAGTTATAACATTTAAAAGTTGTTTTAAATATAATAACTAACTAATTAATAACTAATTGTTATGACATTTCAAGTTGGTTTTTGTTTTGGAAACGTTTGTGGGTAAGTAAGTCGGATCAACCCATACGATATCCGTGGATCAACCCATGTCATAGGCAACATGATTACGCTATATGTAATGGAGGTAAGGTGAGCAACATTCAATTATTTTTAAATAGTTTTACCGCGGTATTGCTACAAAACCAAACAAATGTAAAAACAATTGAAATTAAAATCACCTACAAGTAGCTTATAAGGAGTCAATTACGACAATTTATACAAGTGAAGGACAGCCTGTCTGCAAAGGTTTTGTATGTGAGTCATATTATTATTGTTTGGGCTAAACAAATCCAATAACGGCACCACAATACTGCCAAGCATACTGGTAGATTACGCACAGGTGGTAAATTGGCGAGGAGTAGGTAGCGAGTGTAGCTTTTATTTTTCTGTGAAAGCTGGTCTGCAGAATTATAGAAGAAATAGCATCCTGTAAATGATTGCCGCTAAACCGGACTGCCCATTCCAAAACAAATGAATGCGTATTTAAATAGGTGTAATGTAGATTTTGACCTGGTTTTAAATTTAATTTAATTTAATTTAATTTAATGATGATTATTTAAATTTAATTATGATGAATGATTGAATTGGATTTTTTATATTTAATAACATAGTTTTAGGTAAACATTATTACGATTTCTTATAAATATGAGTGCAAACTTGAAATAAATTATTTAATAATAGTAATGATTAGGTACCAAAAATCGTTCTTTAATTACAGAAAATAGAAAGAAATTGGCAGGAACAGGAAGTTCAGTAAAAATAAATTTAACATAAATAAAAACTCCCTTGCAGTATTTTTTCTGTAACAATAGATAAATATTTCCTTGAATCACACTTGGTCCACGTGAGCGAAGTCGCGGTCACAGATAGTTCACAATAAAATTGAACTTTAAGCACAAAAACAAATGAAAACCGCGTTACATTACAACTCAGTAACATAAAATCTGTATAAAAGTGTCGGTAATGACTAGCGGTTCTATTGGCACCAAATCCATTTATCTCTACTGCGATATTCATTACTGGGTGGCTCGGCTTTAAATTGTGCGTAAACATAATGATGGCTGTAACTGTTGGGCCATAAGAACAGCGAGTTTATTTGTTTATTTTATTTACTTCTTGTCTACTTGTGTATCAAATTATGGGTACTATGGACATGACAAAATTATGATCTGTGATTTGGTTACGCATAAATCCCTTTGCTTGCCAAAACGCTCAACCACTGGCTATGTAGAACACATAATATAAAATGTTATTGCAAAATATGCTCTATGGTTGTGAACTTAATGATTTTGTGTGTTGTTGATGTTTTCTTCAGAAGAGTGAAAATATACTCATTTCCGCAAAATCCATATAAGTTTTGAGTTCTGTTTAAATGAGAGTAAATGTTTTGAACTCGACTTCGACTGCACTGCCTTGGTCTGGTCGCAACCGCTACCGCTGAACATGAGGTTCCAGGTTCCTAGGTTGAACAAAGTGCTCAATATTTTTCATCTAGGATTTCTCAGTAGCGGCATAAAGTCTAGGTTGATTCCCGATTTATGGCAGTAGGCTCGTACAATATTCGTCATCATCATCATCATCAGCCGGAAGTCGTCCACTGTTGAACAGAGGCCTCCCTCATAGAACGCCACAACGAGCGGAAACCTGCCGCTTGTATCCACCGGTTACCGGCGACCTTAACGATGTCGTCGATCCATTTAGCGGGAGGCCTACCAACGCAGCGTCTTCCAGTTCATGATCGCCACTCGAGAACCTTTCTTCCCCGTCGGTTATCGGTTCTTCGAGCGATGTGGCCTGCCCATTGCCACTTTAACTTGCAAATTTTGAGAGCTATGTCGGTGACCTTAGTTCTTCGGAGGAGAGCGTTCAATATTACATGGGACTAAAATGTAACTAGCAAAATGTGGGTGAATTACTGTAAGGCTTATGGAGCGATGAACCTTACTGTATCAGTCGTACACTTTAACTGTGCAAAATTAAAGAGCCAAACCAAATGAAATTTACTAAATCAGACAGTAATCGACAGCATTGTACGAGTGTCTGACAATCAATCGCCTTGATTTAAAACATATAATATAACGCTTCTATCACAAAATATAGAGGGTACAGAAGGACCGCTCCCGCCATCTTCAAAAATAATTACATAAACTTGCCAGACTCACTAGGGCTGCTACTGTATTGACTCTGTAGGTTTTATTTATGACAATATGACAGTTTATTGAAACTGGTTGGAACTCTTTGCAATTTTTTCTAACAAAATGTTCTTGTTCGTCGTGAAATGTCAATGTCTCTCATTTATTCACTTAGACAACACGTGACAGTCGAGTCTGAAGTCTGCTTGAAACTGTTTGAGAATGCCTATAAACGGAATGTCAATGTGTGCGTGGTAAAAATGGCGGTTTGTTCTGAGCGGTCTCTGTGCTCGGGCGCGACGCAGCCTTACGTACTTTGTGCTTCTATTTTCTAAATAATTCTAGAAAAAAGAATAGAAAAGAGAAAGAGAATGTTTAGAAGAAACATTCAGCGCCAAATGCTTTCAACCAGGTTGCATTATGCATGCAAACTTTACAGTACTTACATCTCTGCCTAATCCTACAGAGAAAACAGTCGAGATGTTATGTTACTGCTATTCTTATTCTAAAACCACTTCTACAAAACATAACTAAAAACAAAACAACAAAAATACATTCAACACTTCCCATTATAATAATTTACGCTCCCCACTGCATATTAATGGCCCCAATAAGTCCATGCTTTGCCGGTGGCTCGGTGTACATTTAATTCCACCATTCCCGTGGGTTTTCCTCTCCAGCACCATATTATAGGAGGATGCTTTATGCGTAGTTCAGGTCTTGTTCATAACTGCACAAGTTTTTAAGTTTGAACGTTCAATTATGAGTTGCAATAAGTTTGGAATTGACAATCGTGTTGTTTGTCGTCAAAGTTGTCTAGTTACAATGTCTTATTTTGTAGAATTTTGTACTAAGTTACAAAAGTTATTGTGACAGAGTTTGCGGTTCGGAAAATGATTTAGATTTCCACGGTTGAATTTTATTGTCACTCAGACAAGTTTTATCAATATTGAATTGGTTAGTTTTGTAGGTTGTTAAAATCAAAGCAAAAATGACAAGTTCATTCATTCTTGCATAAATTTCCGAGAATAAATATTTTTGAAGTAAAACTTTTTTACACACTCTTGACTTGGGGAGTAAGCTGGTGAATGCGTGACGAATGCGTTAGGAAAAGTGTGATCGGGCGAGGCGAACGGAAGTTGAGAGGGAGATATAAGTTAGTGAAGATAGAAAGAGAGAGAGTTACGTTTCGTATATTACTGTAAGGGGTTTCTTTCTCTCATAGCCAGTTGCAAACAGATACATACGTACATATAGATGGAGCTAAAGAAGTTTTACTTCAGTCGTGTGGTATATAGCACAGTCGTATTTTCTAATTAACATACTCGTATATTATTATTTAACTCGATCCATAGTCGAATCTAATCTAATATCTATATATAAATCTCGTGTCATTGTGTTTGTTATCGAACTCCTCTGTGTATATATGGTAGGTCTGAGAATAGGCCAAAGGTATTATTTTTTATTTGACAAAACAACGTATCGGTCAGCTAGTGAAATTTAATATACACAACTTGTAAACTATAAATTGACACTAGGTCTAGGTCTAGGTAGGAAAAGAGGATTTTTTTTTGTATACTACTATCTAACATTACACTTAGCTTATTGAACTATATTATACTGTCACCGCCTTTCGCGAATTGCGTCACCGATGCCATCATGAGGCGGACACCACACCGGTCTGGTGGAGTCGTCCCCTCTATAACGGGAGGTATACTGTGCTCTTTTATGTCCTGTGTCCTACTCTGACCTCCTGAAAATAAGTAAAGAATTCACCGAAAACTTCGTTCACCCTCCCTCCCTAATAAAACCAGACCTTACTAACCATAAAACTTGCGATACATTATAAATCTCCGTTTTTACTTAAAACAGTAATACAAAAAGTGCTATAAAAATATGATAGGGGTGTTATTACTTATCTCGGCTTCGTGTTCCCGGCTTCCCCCGGGGGACCAGTAAATCAGAACCCTCTACCAGACTTCAAAGATCACACAGCAATCTTGGGAACCCGATATCTTTAGCTTGAGAAATTACTTCGCGTTGAAAAATGTTTATATTGTTTTTATTTTGGACAGTTTCCAGGTAAAGTAAGATGGGGAATGTAGCCGTTGGGGTATTTGCTGGTGAGAATATTATTTACTTATGATTTTTAAGCTTATACTTCCAATAGTGCTAAAGTCTACGAAGTATTGGCACTTTTGTATTATTAACGAATCTTACAAAAGGAGGTTTATAATTGTAGCACTACGCTATTTGCCATGAGGTGCCGGCCGCGAATAGCACCACCCTATATCTTCGCGTGGGTGTCGTAGCAGTCGACAGTGGGATATTAACCAGAGGGTGGGCAGCAGCGTCCAGTCAGAATACCATAACAGCTACTGCGATCGTCAACATGCATCGGCCAAGCAGCCATCATGGCTGGGCCGTTAAGGGGGGTCGCCTTTGGGGAGACCTCTGCCCAGCAGCGTCTAAAGGTTAACATGATGATGTTCTCAAATATTCCAGAACATGACTACTTACATAAAAGATAACAAGCACTTATTCTAAGATTCAGAGGCAAGACTCAATTTACCCTTCGATCTCTGTATCCGTGCATTATTGGCGTGATTTTGACTGATGGAAGCGGCGAGTTTACATTAAGTCTTGTTTTTGAATGTCAGCCCATGGAACCTGAGGCACTTAGCAAAATAAGGAAGTCTGTCCATAAAGAGACAAAACAAAACTTTTTGACAAAATCCCTGTTAGTCGCGGTCTAAAATAGCAGTTCTGTCGAAATTAAAAATAGAAACAAAAATACATTGAACAAGGGAAGTAACTTAGTGGTAAGGTATTGTTTGTTTTATATACTGTCGATATAGGTGAAGAGGGAAAATGTGCCTTCAATTGAAGATGGATGATGTAAGCGAATCTGAAAGCTTCAGCCCTTTTGGGGATTACCAGATACATGATTCAGCATTTAATAAGTATTGCTAAGTTAATTGGATCTAGAGAATACTGAGTAGTTTATTAGTTAGGACTTATTGCATTTCTGTTTAGTCATTGAGTATTGAAGTAATAAAAAATAATCAAATATTCTCACGAATTTTAATTAATCTCAGTGCAGACTAGCAAAATATGTAGAAAAAAATTATAGTGCATAACATGGACTCGCCGTCCTTACTCCGATTGGACGGCAATTCGACACAACCCATAGATCAGGTGGAAAAGGGATCCCTTCTTTTTGCATAATTTTCTTTTTCATAATATACTTTAGCACAACTAGTTTGGCATAATTTGTTTTGCCATAATAATACTTTGCCATATATTTGTTTGGCATACAGTTTATGTTGGCATAATTATCTTGAAGGCTAATTGGTTTTGGCATAAAAAGTCACAAAGTATTACTAGGCATGATGCGCAAATCTACTGCGCCACGCTAAAGTATTGTCTTAAAAATTCAATATGTTGTGCTACAAAAGTTAGTGACAGAAACGAACGAACGAAACGTTCTTTGCCCTACCCCTAGAGTGTCATCTAAGCCCGCATAGGCGCGGACAAGCAAGGCGGCCCGCGAGCTGAGGAGCAGATGTGTTTTACGCTCACGACCGCAGCTTCGGCTTGCTGGCCGGCGAACACAGGTACACTCCCTCTTTCCTCACTCTCAAAGTCCGATGGGACGGCAATCCGACACGAACGGGTGAGATCAGGCGCAGGACCAACAGCATTACGCGCTTCTCGAGCTACGGAGGTGTCATACCACCAACTTCCAAACTCCAGGCTGCAAATCCTTAATGGATAAGCCCAATTACACTTTATTGAACCCCGGAATTAAACCCAGACCCACCGCAGTTTTTTAACGTTGCCCGACACTAGGATTTTCTCCTGTTTCGTCACATACCGACCCGGAACAACTATCTGTAGGTCATACAAATATTTGTTCCGTGCGGGAATCGAAACCGCGACACGCAGCGTAGCAGTCAATCACTAAACCACTGCGCCAACCGTGCCGACAAAATAATAGGTACGTGTCTAAAAATATCTAAAAAGGAATACCCGGGATCAACAACTAGTCTTTGGATATTGAAAATGCAATATAGGAAGTCGTAAGGCTTCTTTCAAAAATGCATATTGTGTTTATACGATTGTAGTTTATCGGTAGAAGTTTATTTATACTCCATGCTCCGTTAATCAAGGGCGGCGCGGGAGGGAGGTAAAGAGATAACATGGCAGGTATGGTTAATAAGTAAAAAAATAATAAGCAAATAAAATACACGGAACATCATTGGAGTAGATACAACGGAACCACTTATTAAAATAACGGTAGCTAAAACGGTAAGCTCAAAACATGATGTTCTAATACTGATACCAAACTTTGGTCTCATTACTACCTAAACCCGAAGATTAAAGCGGTGCCGGTTATAATATAAATTTTAAATGATCCCATTTTACGCTAATATGAATTTTAGTGGCTAATGAAGAACCATTAAGAACCCTAAATATTAAAGTTAATAAGCTTTTAGAGAAGACACAAGCCGACATCTTATAAGTCTTCAAAGAATAACCTTGAGGTTTATAGGTTCTTGGTTAATATGGTGACCACCAGGCGCGTTTTTAGTCTAATGGACTCCGGGTACGAGGCCAGTAGGTATTCTAATAACTTTTAGGAACATTCGCATTCGAATCTAAGCCGAAATCTGTCTAAAATGATACTATTTTACCTACATTTTTGTCAAAATATTGATGGTCGCTCGCAGGCCATAGTCTCGTGTCTGGACCTCATAAGGTTATGGTTTTTTTAGTTACATAAAACTTTAGCAGTTAATACTATACTGGGTGTTTTTGCAGATCCGTGAGAGTCATCCATGCTGCAGCGATGGATGGGACTTCATATCTCGGTTTTATTGTGTTGTGTTGATGTATGTACCTACACTGTGACCTCTTTAATCCGAACCTCTTCTAATCCGAACGCTCCACTGCATTTTACACTCTCGGTCTCGCCAGTTGCCGAATGTCGAGTAGGTGTCATGCGCATTTGTATGTACCTGTCGACAAACTAAAATATTTGATATATTGGATTTCTTTAAAAAAGTGCAATAAATGTAACGTTTATCGATGAATATACATTTAAAATTTCACAATACTATTAGTTTTATTTCATAAAATATACCTTAAAAATTCTCTGTACTAGGTATAATCCGAACGGGGGTAAATTTTCGTAGTTCGTATTAAAGAGGTCCTGCTGTACTAACATTCGTTTTTAAGCAAATTGGTACTAACAAGAATATGGATCTGGTCTTAATAATCATGGCGAGATCCATACATTCATTTGTATGAAAAAAAAAATTTTTTGATGGTTTGAAATATTCCAAAATGAAAAATATAATATTACGAGGAGTAGATTTATATACTTACCATATTTTTAAACTCCCGCATTATTAAAATATAATAAAATGAAAAAAAAAACTCTTTCGTTTCATCTCGATGCCCATTTTGTGTTCATAAAAAAAAGAAAGTGACAAGCGTTTCATGGATCTATCAAATTGGCAGACAAGTGATGTGACAGGTGTGTGCAAAAAAATTATCATTATTTATGATATTATTTCCCATAAAACGATGCAATTTCAGAGTAAGAACTACGAAACGGTGGCTGTCAGTGTCACTATTACTGTCAGTCGCGTTTCATTCTGAAATAATAAGCTTTTCGGTAAACTATTCACTTAATTTTGCGGGGTTTTAAGAATATTGTAAATGCCTGAAGATACTCTTTTGGTACCCAAGAATATAAGAATTGGAATTTCAACTTCTCTAAACAGCTTTATTTTTTTTTATACAAATCCTGCCATGATTCAATAATGTTTAATATTATTATTGTTTTGTATTAAAATTAGGTGTAAGATTAAAAATGTTACAATCGTTACTTATAGATAGCCAGATAACGCCAAAAAAACCCCTTCACATTTTCCAGTAATAAATAAACAAGAAAAATAAAATAAAACAGCCAGCAATTATGATAGCACTCATTTCAAAGACAGAAAAAATCGCCTAATGTGCTCAGGAGAAAAAGTAAACTAAGATCTTGTAGTCGAGTCACGTTCTTACGTACTTATCGCGGTGTGCTTCGGTAAAATGAATTGCGGATGAGAACCGCGACCGACTCGGGTTCGGTCGCGAAAGTCGGGTAAGTCGGGATTCGAGATTCGGGCTAATCGAGAGTAATACTGTTAACATCGAGGTAAATTATGAGGTAGCCTAGGTAAGTAGGTGAATGTAGGGTTATTTTAATTTTTGCACATGTGATAATATGTTTTGGTACTAAACATTACTTTAATCATTTTTATTTATTTTTAAACCCATCTGACTAACAGGATTTAATTTGATACCCGCATCCCATAACTCGATTGACTTCATTTTTTGCAACACGTGTTGAAAAAAATCAAGTCAATTTTATGGCAAAATTCACTTCCCAAATAAACTTTTATTTAAAAACAAAATGCTGGTAAAATCATATTTATCTTATAATAGTAATACCAAACTATTATTGTCCTACTATGAGGCAATAGCCTATTCTCATACCGAGAAGGCACGAACATAGATCACCATATTTGCTCGCGGCGAATTGGCGATATACTCGTAGTAATTTCATGCCATTAAACCAAATCAAAACCTGGACCTAAGCTATAACAAAAATCGCGGATTTCTACACAGTAACAAATTAGATTAGTACATAAGTCGGGACTGTCAGCGCCGTCCCCCGAGATGACCCGTTCAAAGTGAAAAATAAAGAAAATATGTCACGCAACGATAACTGTCACATTTTGTTGACAATTCGTTTATCCGTGGATAACATAGGATTTTGTTGATGATCGTGTTTTGTTTCGATAAAGTGTAGACACTTTTAGGTCCGTTTTCTATAAAGATTATGTCTAAGACTTCATTTACAGCCGATGGATCGGTAAAACGTTTTCGACGAAAAAAAAATCCAATTTGTGTAAATTTTGCTCTAGTTGAAAAGAAAGAAATATATTTTTATTGTCACGAATACCTGAGTGCATACAAAAAGACAACTTAGATGGGCACGGGAAATAAATTAGTTGGAAGCTGTAAGCACTCAGCATAATGCTGCAGTTACGAGCAGATCAATAATTTTACCTAACTCCGCCATTAAGCCTCATTTGAACCATGAATACTTTTTGTGTTAAACGAATTTAGAACATCACTCCATCCCTATCAAATTGTTTGAAGTTGACAGAGACATAATGATATTTTAAATAGGTGTGGTTAGCGCTAAATGTATTAGGTGACTTCTTGTACAAGTGGCTCTTAAACTGACCGTAGATGTGTGTGTACGTTCAATGAGCAACCGCACCATCGGTTATGTGTGTAAAATTGTATATGTTTTATAATCTACTAGCGGTCCGCCCCAGCGTCGCAAGGGTGCGATTTTTTTTCGAATTTCCTAAATTGAATATCAAACAAACTTTGTCCTGGAAATACCGAACACAGAAGAGAACAGAAGAATTATCCAATTTGGTGCAGTCATTCGGAAATTATGCGCGTACAGACATTTAGGCTACATTTTTTTAGATACTAGGGTATTTTACCGAAAAAATCTAATTAGTCCGTCAGTTAGATTTTCGAAAAATATTGGATACGTATTTTTTGTTTTATCAAATCAATAAAAAATCACGAAGATTAAACGCATCAAAGATCATGAGTGGGGGTTAGTGACGGAACTTCGCCAGTAAAAGTGTAGGTACTGAAATACTTATGTCACACGAGTTTTCGACGCACTGTATCGTCTTTATTTTTTGTTTACGTGAAAAAAGAAAAATCACGTGTTTAATATTTTTGGAAATCTATCTGACGGACTTATTAGATTTCAGACCCGTGTGAAGCCGGGTAGAATACCCTATTCTACCCGGCTTGACACGGTCGCAATGTAGATCAAACTATACTTGTAAACCTTCCTCTTGAATTACTCTATCTATTGCTGAAACCTGCATTAAAATCCGTTGCGTAGTTTTAAAGATCTGAGCGGACAGACAGCGAGAGCGACTTTGTTTTATACTTAGGTACCTACTTTGTAAATATAATAATGCACTGATAGTTTAAAAGTAAGCGGTTCTTTTCTTGTGTATATTGCGACCCACTGCTTGTAGTTGGTATTCTCATAATCACGCCATTATCCTCAGTCTCTTGCTATCATTCTCCATTATTTCCCGCTTCTTTTTGTAATGTCGACGATTCAACGCCTTGATCGGCCATTTTAGGTCGCCATATTGTCCTCTATCTGTAATTTCAGCATAGATGGTTATCTACTTCTATCTTTATTTTATTGTGACAATAGATATCAAATCATTAGACCTTAATACTAGATTAAGTGTTAAATATCGTCTGGAGGGCTGTAAAGTTTCAGCCTCATTGCATCTGGAAAAAATGTCTAAGCAATTTTCTTCTCTTTTAAATCCATTTTAGGAATACCAAAGTCTGTTTAGATGTCTTATAAAAATCTAATTTACCTAAACATTTATTGGCAGTCGCTCGTTCAATCGTGCGTTAAAATCACCTCGTATGCTTGCTTTTACACTGACTTAATTTACCGAGTCATTTGTCAATTCGCTAAAGAATAATAAAACCAACATCTTTTGGAAATCGCTCATTCAAATTCGAAAACATTAATCAATTTCTTTGAAAACGAAACCGGAAAAAGTAAAAAGAGAGATAAGCGAACACTTTTTATTAAAATAAACTTTATTTAAATAGATAAAAAAGACGTTTTCCAGTGTACGAGCAACCCAACTTCCGTATTTTAAATGAAAGACGTCATCCGAATTAGTTACGGTGGATACTTATACATCAATATTCATTCTTTTATTAATTTGTCTCTTTTTGCGTGCCACAGCATATTGAGGGGCTCAGAGCAATTAGTGAGAAATGCTCGTGAATATCTGGCGTCCATTTCGTTGAATCACACCTGAGGGGGAGTATTCTCAGAAATAAATTCCGGCCGTGAAAAATGTTCAGAGGTACGTAAATATGAGGTTATTAACATTATTAGGTATCACGCTTGGGAAACTGACCAATAATCGTGTAGTATGTATGTTGTTAAGTTGTTTTTCAGTAATGAATGTGTTCAGGGGTCAGACATTTTTTATTTAAATTCTAAAAAAAAAGCTACTGAAATCTTCCTGCCTAGTTAATTTATAATGATAGGTACTAATATTATTGCATTGTAATCTTAATTTGCTGATAAGGAATTTGCTTATTTTAACTTATTAAAACAAAAATTAAAGGTACCTAAACCTTTAATTTTTTAAATAATCCGTGGGGTGTTCGGGTCAGAATAGCACACACCCATTTCATCCCGAGGGTGTTGTAGATGGCGACCAAGGAAAACCCAGAAGTCTTCCGTGTACGTGACAACCTCACTGCGATCCCCAAGACGCCTGCCAAGCGTGTAAATTATGGTAACCCTCCCATAGGAGAGGCCTTTGTCCAACAGTGGACGTCTTCCGGCTGTTGATGATAATGATGATGATGAATTTCAATGATGAATTTCGGCTACCTTAGTATATGTGAAGCTGAGTTATAAGATCTTAATGTACTGCTATTTAATCAGAAATAAATGGTTCTATGCTAAGTTTGAAAAATAACTCTATTTTATTAGACTTTTTGCTTTTCTTAACCTTTGACTTTTGGCGCCATAACATGTGATTCAAAACACAAAACTAGTAAAACTTACATTTCATTGCAAAAATTTATTACGGAACCCTATATTCGCATAAAAACAATAAGTGTAGTCAATCCGACATTAACCTCTTTCCTACCGATTTATGGAGGACAGATAGATTGATTAACTCTGTAGGGTTTGCCTAAAACTAGGCTATCCAATCAATCTTCCTGTGGGCGGTGTAAGGGTCAACTTGGGACCTTTATCAGGCGGAACTAAACAATCTACTATTGCTATTATCTACAAAAACAGTGCTATTACCTGTGTGGTCGAATCGAACGACTTAAGGCGTAGGGTTGGTAATGTCACTTGAGATTTCCCTTGTGACCATTTTGTTGTCAATCGCAAAATCGAATGCGTCACTGTTTTACTTGGTACTTCTGTTTCCGTATTACGTAATTTTTATTACCTAGGTAATACTAGCGTTCTTGAAGTATCCTTCTTTAACCTACCTTTAAGTACTGGGGTTATAATTTCTTTCACGGAATATTGTTAGAAACTACGAAAAATAAAATTTGAATAAATTTGAATAAATTTATTTTATCAAAAATAAAATTTATGATAAAATAAAATATAGCTTACTGATTGAGTTCCGAGCAGTTATTAAATATTATATTTTGGTCTCTGAATGTTACTTACATGATTATCTAGTTAAGCTCTTTTTAAGTAAACTTTGTATTGTTCTTTATAAATAATAAATTCGTTATACGTAAATCTCCTATTCCGACGTTATCATGGCCGAAAACGAGACGAACTGAACCTGGGTCTTCGATTTTTCAATTAGGGATTTCTAAGCCTGAAGTTTGGGAGTACTTAGTGTGACACTCACGTTCTATTGGTCCTGCGCCAGAGCGCTCATGTGTCGTGTTGTATTGCTGTTCCAAAGGACAATGAGCCTGAGGGAAGAGGGAGTGTACCTATCTGTGATTGCACACATACCTGTGCACTATAATATTATCTCCTGTGCACAAGAGGCAAGTCTCCATTGGCATTGATCGCGGTGACCAAAATTCGTTTGGAAGCATGTTAGACATAATTTTATTCATGTGGTAGTTTACGAAGTGTAAGTGGGCCGGCCATGTCTGCAGACGGACAGATGGTAGATAGAGCAAGCACGTTTAAGAGTGGAGACCGAGTTTGGGCAAGCGTAGTGTGAACGCCCCGGACCAGCCACGATGAACCAACGACTTAATAATAATAATAAATCAATTATTTCGGGCATCAAAGACCCATAGCATATATACCTTACAGACTATCATACATATTTATAAAGACCACAGAAATTACTTGTCAAGTAAACTATTTGTACACGAAGTGACAATGGCGTCGTGATGCGCTGTGAGGTGTCGCGTTATCGCGTAGCCTTCCGCGGAATCGCCGAAATACGACACCCTTCGACCAAAACTCTTCCTTGAGGAAGGTCTCAATGGCAAAAAACTGGCTGACAGGGGATGGAAAACCCGGTTGGTTGGCGACGTCTAGGAGACGCCTGCGTTCAGTGGATGGCAGAAGACTGAAATGATGATAATTATCATTCCCTGCGATAGAATTTATATCTACTACCATCACAATACTCCTCCGAGCCATAAATGATGCAGGCGTTGCGTCAAGCAGGTGAATCGTCCCCACTTCATTCTTAATGAATATGAATATGTGCGCAAATGCATTGCGTGCCGTAAGCCTTAATGGTCACGGATTTTGTAGTGGCTTCTGGTATATACTGATCCGTTTAATTTGAACGGATTTATTGATAATTAAATTAAAAATAATTGTCGGCTGCTGATTGAAAGCGTCGATTGCAGGTCGATTGGTTAATAAGGTTAAGGGTTAAGCGAACGTTTATTTATTTTAACTTTTCGTAACGAAATAAAGGAATAAAGGCATAGTTAGGGCTTTAGGTGTTCTCTACCAGTCAACTAAAGGAAATAAATCATCATCATCATCTGCCTTTTCCCAACTATGTTGGGGTCGACTTCGAAACCAATGTTTTACATGGAGCGATTAAAGCCCTGCGCTGACTGGCTTCCATACAGTTACTGGATAACACGATACCCCTTGGTAAGACTGGTTGTTAGATAAGGCTTCTGACTACCCATAACAACTGCCAAAGATCTACGAATTACAGCCGAGACCAGTGGCTTTAAGTGCTTTCATTTCATTAAAGAAGCTATACATGACCGATAACACTATCTCTATCACAACTCGAATAGACACAATACTTCTAGATAATCGCGCACCGTCATACCAAGAAAGACAGTGATCAAACGGGATTCTATTACAGATAACAGTACAGCCAGTTACAGTAAGCCACACTAGAATTTAGTCTCAGTTTCAGAGTCTCTGACAGTTGTCTTAGACACAACAAGCCTTTAAGGAAACCTACTTGTATCCGAGACTCCGAGATAGATACAAGTGGATATTACCGCCAGGAAAATGAAATATAGATACAAAAATAAAAATATAATAATAATTAAATTAAATAATTAAATTAATATTAATTCATAATAAGTAAAATAAAATAAAAAAAAATATTATTTCAGTCGTGTTACTATAATGTCGTTAGTATCTATTTAATCTGTTGTCGAATTAGATCCATCATGAACGTTAGGAATTAATCATTGTAATGAAAATTTATAGTTGTATTGATATTGGCACTAAATGTCGTTTATTTTATTATTGAGTGTTAACCTTTTGACCCCCACGTGAAAAAATTAAAAACGTGCCCTCGGCACCAGGCTAAGTTACATACTTTATGGAATTATGCTCAGATTATGAAACAAAAGGCTACATGAATGGAATACAATCACGAGATTGTAGGTATTCGCTTATGAATTTGTATTTGCAAATTCAAAAGCGAATACAATCACGAGATTGTAGGTATTCGCTTTTGAATTTGTATTTGCTTTTTTGGCTTCACTCTCAGTGTTCCGCGCGGTCTATTTGCCTTTTGTTTTGTAATCTGTATGTGTATAGGTATGACAGTGGGGGTCAAAAGGTTAAATGTTACATTTTATAATTAGTGCTAAACAAACATCACACAACACACAATTCACTTTCTCTTAACAAAACATTTATATTTAATATAAATCTATTATTAAAGAGAAACTGAATTGTGTTTGATTGACGGTACCACCTCAACTAAATACCGAACAAAATACTTTTAGGATCGAAATAAATTCATAACCCTTTTCAACAGTACTTTACATCAAAATGTCCCTAAGCAAACGTTACTACCGATCTTGATGTTACTGAAACACCCAGATAATTTTATCTACAAATATTAACCGACATATATGTACCCTAGGGAGAAACCGTCATCTGTTAAAGTTGAGGTCTTGTCTATAGGCAATGGCCCACAGAAATGAGGTTCGTCGTACTGAACCGTTATCTTTAATCTATTATTTAGGGAGGCTTGTTAGTAATAGTGGCTTAGACACTAGACCTTTAACCCTCTACCGAAGTAATTAGGAACTTCCTTTTCTGTGTGGCTTAGCGTTTACCCTTTTTTGGCCTAATTTATCAAACTAGTAAGCTTGAGAAAAGAAGTGAAGTTGGATAACGCAGTCACGCAAGGAATTGGTTTTTGTTTGTATATAATTCCAAGGTTATTATTGTACAGGGGGCCAAGTCTGCTATTTTTATAATTTCGTCATTCCAACACGATCCCATTGTAATTTTGCTAAAAGTTCGTTATCTGCTAAATACATAATGGTCGATCATTGGTCGGTCGAATTCGAAGCAATGACTGCACAATGACGTTCTAATGGTAGGTCACTGATCAAAGGAACTATCAAAATTTTAGCAGATTATCGCTTAAGTCGGTTATTCAGTTGTCATTTTGTACGAGATTACCATACTATACCATTTCTTTCAAAGGCGTGTCAGTGGTTGACCATTGGAAAGTCATAAAGACGCCATTATATTAGTAGATTACCAAACTTGTTTAAATTAACAATTATTAAATCAATGATAGACCATTCTGACACTATTGTAATAGCAGACTTGAGGCCCTGATATCTTTTCTTTGATTTTTGATACTGATGCCTAGTTAATGACTTTGTTTAACCTTTGGCTGACACGACAAAAAAGCAAAAATATGCTCTCGGCGCCAAGCGAAGTTACATTCTCTATGGGATTAAGAAGTCTCTTTTTGTCGTGTTGAGCATAATTGTATGATCTACCTATACTCCATTTACAATAGCATTAGACAGAAGTTGAAATAGGTTCTTTTTAATGCACACTTTGTAACAAAAGTACAATTAAACATGTTACAGTTACAATAGACGCCGAATTTATTACAGTCTATTTTTACAGCAGCGCAGCTGTCGCAATTAATTATAACCATTTTATTAATTTATATAAAGAAATTATGTGGCTTTCATTTAGTTGTATTATTTAATTCCAATTTAAAATTACAGTGTCAATGCTAAAAACTTAAAAGAAGCAGGGATGAAAAATACCTGGAACGTTATTTGTTTCAATATAATTCAAAAAAAAAAAAAAATTACTTAATCTTTAAAAGACTTTTATTTTGTTTATATTATTATACGTCCATATTTAGTACTATCTTTGACCTATTTATCAAAGTTATGTTAAAACAATTTTAATTAGGATTGTTTTAACTTATCTTTGAAATAAAATGTTTTGCATTCCTGCTTTTACGAGCCTCTTTTTTCTAATGCTATTATAAATGGAGTATAGGTAGTTGCTCCTGGTCTAGTTGTTTGTGTATGTGAGTTTGTATGTTTACCCACCCACAAACAGGGGAAAAGCATAGTGTGAGTCAAAGTTTAAAAAAACATGATAAGCAATTCTAGTGTTATCGTTCGCATGATCTCAGTCTAAGAGTGGACGCAAATGTGACGGAAGATCATTGGACACGTCTTACGTAGGACGCACTAACGCATCTTCGGTTTTCATACAGTTCTATAAATATATTTTGTAAGTTGGTGGACACCGGCTTAAGTCAGAATTCTTTTTTTATTGAAATTATAATTATGTTGATGTTCACATATTTTTTACAATTCACATGAAAACAGAAATCATTTCAGCAATACAGGGCTGACAGAATCATAACACTTCATCTTGTTATATCGAACACGGGCAAAAAATATATAATATCTAAATAACAAATAGATATGTGGTTCTGCCTCTTTATCTTTTCAAGATAAAAGACACAGCGGACACATGCGGGCTTAGGGCTTCTATTTAATATTATATTATTGTTATCACTGTTCTATGGTTATTTGGTGGCTCATATTATTATTTTATGTAAATGTAGCAAATATGATAAGAGCATAGTCTCGGTGAGTAAGTTCAATATTTTACACTGAAGTGCCTACCTAATGATAGTTAGAAATAATCTTTGTATAATAAAATAACACTTACCACACTTTATCTATAACTGTAAGAAAATGGTCTACTCATTTCTTCTAGACTACACATACATGTGTAGTCTAGAAGAGAGAGAGAAATGAGTAGAAATGCTCATTTAAGGCTAAGTTAAAATAGAGCATAGCACACTCAACATAATGTGTAGTACAACAAACACACACATACACACAAGCAAACACCATCACATACTCTGAGTATGTGATGCACACACTGTCTCTCTCACACACACACATTCACAAACACACACTCCCACGCATACTCATCCACCACACACACACATGAAATAGTTTTTAAGTCATATCTCATTTTCAATATTGTTCTCACTTAAAAATATATATTTTTTTTCTCTTCGTTTACTTTTATTTATAAGTACCTATACCATATTTTATAGCAGTGAAATACATAATGAGCGTAAATAGTAGAAAGTAAAAAATACAAATCCTTGTAATCCAAAGGAGATCGGAACTGTCACTCCTTCATACAGGGCCTCAAGTCTGCTATTACAATAGTGTCAGAATAGTCTATCATTGATTTCATAATTGTTGATTTTGACAAGTTTGGTAATCTACTAATATAATGGCGTCATTATGACTTTCCAATGGTCAAACAATGACACTCCATTGAAAGAAATGATATAGAATGATAATCTCGTACATAATGACAAATTAATGTCTGACTTAGTATACGAACTTCTTACAACTTCAGATTGCTTATAACACTTTTAAATAATATGTAAAAATATATATAAATGAAATCTGGCATGAATAAATGTTCAAATTTGTTGACAATGTCATTATAACACAATTCTATTACGAGACCATTGACCGACCAATGATCGACCATTATGGATTTAGCAGATTACGAACTTTTAGCAAAATGACAATGGGATCGTGTTGGAATGACGAAATTATAAAAATAGCAGACTTGGCCCCCAGGTTAAACACTAACCTAGTTACGAGATCAGAACTGCACCCACTACAATTGTAGCAAATCTGTAATTTTACCATGTATAAATTATATACTCATGTACTGCAATATTTGATAATGATCAATAAAGATTTCATTATTATTTTATTATTACTATAACCAATGGAAGCTGACCAACCCAATTTCGTACAATTGATTGAATTTGATGACATGGTTGGCGCAATGGCTGAATGTGTGGTTGCTTCGCTGCGTGTCGCAGTTTCGATTCTAGCACGAAACAAATGTTTCTATGCCTACAGATAGTTGTTCAGGGTCTGGATGTTTCTGTGTGTGAGTTTGTATGTTTATAAACTCACCCACGATACAGGATACATTTCTAGTGTGGGGTAACGTTTAACCAATTAATGTTTTTGCAGTCTGAAAATAATCGTGCGGCTATAAGAATAGCAAGTAGGAATATTGACACTGATCACATTATCAATTGATATTGGTGTCAAGTAGAACTGTTGCTGTTGTGAATATTCGCAGAATATACTTCGTTTTATCTTTTTTATTTTTTTTGGGTATATTTAATTAGACTAGCAATAATATAAAAATACTAGCAGACTCGACAGACGTTGTCCTGTCCCTATGTACCTACCCTAGCTACCTTACCAACCCTACCTACCCTACCTACCTACTTACCCTACCCTAACCTACCTACCTACCTACCTACCTACCTACCTACCTACCCTACCCTACCCTACATACCTACCCTACTTATTACCTTATACCTACACCCAACTCAACAGAAGCGCCACCTACCGGGTCCAATTGTGAATCTAAACCATTCTCGAATCCACTGGAATACACACAAAAAAAAATATCAATTTCGGTCCAGCCGTTTAGGAGGAGTTCACTTTCATACACACGCACATAAGATTTTTATATATAAGATTTGCATACGTTATTAGGCAAAGGGTAGCAATAAAACGAGTGACTGTAAATTACAATTTTAAGTGTCAAAATTAATTAATTTGTTATATAATTACTAAGTGAGCGACTGACTGTAAGTGACGAAAAATCAACAGAATAGTATCTTACAAACATTAATTTGAGTTACTTAAAATACAAAATGCTTGCTTAAGTCGCTCAAATACATATTATGAAGCTGCTTCATAATATGTATTTGAGCGACTTAATATTTGTTTGAGTGTCAACGTTACGTCCTGCATTTTTTTCAATATTTAGCAAATGTATTTTTTATACTGAGCGGCATTTTATCTTAAATGAAGTGTTTCGAATACAAAAACCACTTTGAAAAATACACTAATGAGCAATTTAGCGATAAGACATTCACGAGAGTTGAATGTTCAATACAAACTTCAATACAATAGATGGGATCTGGCGCTCGGCGGCCGCTGCCGCGGCACCGCTCGCTGCGCTCGCTCGCCTTCGCGCATTGATGGTCACAGTTCTAACCTAACCTAACCCAAACGACCCACCATACCACCAGGGGTATGGCCTGTGGTACGGTGGGCCACAGGAAATCGATTCTATCTTAATATTGAAGTTGCCCTCTCTGTATTTCCAGTCGCTCACTTAGTAATGTAGTCGCTCGGATAAAATTTTAATATATGAAATGGATTTATCACAATCCACTTTTTGTAAGCTTGTTCTGGATTTTATTATTAATCAATATTCGTCGTTAGTTTAGTTAATTTTTCGCTTACTCAAATTCATACCGCTCAAGTTATTAATACAGTATGTCATCATCAGTCGCAAAGCTTTTTTTTAATCGCTCGTTTTATAATTCCCCTTAGGCAAATGATACAGAGTACTTTATATTTATCTGAACCATCTGTTTATACCTACCTGTATTAAGTAAATAAATGATGATTTGATTTGATTTGTTGATCTCAAATTACAAAATTGAGAAATATCTCCTATACTTGTCCCCCTTACGGTACAACCTAAACAAAACACGATCTTGACCACACGAGGTCCAACTAATCTCCTGCTACCCCTAAGACAAGCCCGTGGAAGTGGGTCGCAGAAGATAGCTTTATCTCCCCTGAACTTGCGAATACTCCGGATTGTCGCGAGCCTCGTTCATATATTTTGCGCCACTTTGCGTGTTCCACTGTAATTTCGTCGAGATTGTATTGTTCCGTGAAATAATACGAACACTGTGTATGATGTGTGTAATAAAATTTACTCGTTTATATGTCTTGCGTGCGTAGATGGAAAACGGATTAAGGTGTGCGTGTTGATTTGTGAATTTTGGTGAGGGATTTTGTTGTTTGTACTTGTGTGGCACATTAGCAGATCATGCGTGTATTCTAGAATATTGTTCTCGTTATCGTAATTTTTTCTCATGAACAATGTAATTGTATGCACTAATATATTGTGTGCATACAGCACACAATATATTAGTCTTGGGCAACCCGCATCCATTCGCTGCCAGCCACCTTCTTTAAATCGTCAGTCCAAGACCGGGTTGGTTGGCGATCTCTGGGGGAGGCCTACGTTCATCAGTGGACGGCAATAGGGTGATATGACTATGATGTTGAATATATTATAGTACAACCACAGTCTATAAATCATACAGTCGTCCGACGAAGACGTCTAGACAGGGCAATCGTGCGGGGCGTGAGGGGCGAGACGGGGGAAGGGCGCTCCCGAACTGCATACACTACCGTGTTAGTATTTCGGGAGAAAACTTTCAGGGCTATCATGTGTCAGTTTCTTTTTGTTTTAATTTAAATTACTTGATTTGATCCAAACAAATAAATAAACAAACAGGGCAAACTAAATAAAACTGTTTAAAAAACGATATTTTTGATAATGGTTGGTGTTAATAATAATGTTGATATAAAATAAATTAAAAAATATTGTTTACTTGAGACAACCCTAGCTGTTGCGACAATGTCTACACGTTGTCGGCATTTACAAGAAGATCAAAGGCGTCGTCCTACTGTATGTTTTTATACTGTGGTACAACACTAAACTAACCTATGACTGCCGCTGCGCGCTATGCTACTGCTGCTGTTGGTATTGTGATCGCAACCGTGATTGCGGTCCGTGGGTTCGGGGTTAAGTTACAAATTATAAAATACTAGTTTTTGCCCGCGACTTCGTCCGCGTGAATGTCGGTTATCGTGGATGCAGACGAAGTCGCAGACTAAAAAGTAGCCTATGTCCTTCCCCAGGGCTTAGGCTATCTTCATGCCAAATTTCATTAAAATCGATTCAGCCGTTTGATCGTGAAAGCGTAACAGACAGTTACTTTCGCATTTATAATATTAGTATGGATGTATGTTTAGGTTAAGGTATTTATCTATGGACCTATGCAGCCTGAAATAAATTAATTATTATTATTATTAATTCCCAAACAGGACAAAGTGTTAGTAGGTTTTTCAATTACGAATTACTCAATAGTATCCCAGAGTTTGGAAGTTGGCGGTGTTACACCCCAGTGCTTCGGAAACCACATAAAACCGTCGGTTGGTCTAACGCCTGATCTTTCTCCGGTCATCCCAGATGACCGTCCCACTGGACTATGAAAGTGAGGGAAGAGGAAGTGCACCTGTGTTTGCGTACACACTTGTGCACTATAGTATCCCCCTGTGTACTTACTCTAGACTTCATTGAGATTGGCCACAGTGACCGTATTTGGGTCGGGAGAAATTATAATCTAACCTATTAGAACAGACTATAAGCACAACATATAAAGACTACAGAAGGACCGCTCCCGCCATCTTCAAAAATAATTACCTAAACTTGCCAGACTCACTAGGGCTGCTACTGTATTGACTCTGTAGGGTTATTATGTTTATTTATTTGTGACAATATAAAATTTTATCGACACTGGTTGGAACTCATTGCAATTTTTTTATAACAAAATTTTCCTGTTCGTCAATTACATTATTTATTCGTTTTGACAACACGTGACAGTGCGAAGCGGACGTGCCTGAAACTGCTTGAGAATGCCTATAAACGTAATGTCAATGTGTGCGTGCAAAAAATGGCGGCTTATTCTGAGTGGTCTCTCTGCTCGGGCGCTCCGCAGCATTACGTAGGTACTTTGTGCTATAAGAAAGCATTTTAGCCTTTCTTTGTCATTGTTTATGGTTCAATATCCCAGAGTTACCAAACCTACGTAGTTATAGCACTGCTGAAATTTTGATATAAGATAGAGAAATAAAAAGTTATGCAAATACTTAAAACGTCTGGCTGAAATTATGGCCCATGGATAGTGCCAATCAATAACCAATAATCTAAATATATAAAAGGAGAACCTGACTGATTGAATGATGTATCAGCGTTCAGCCGAAACTACTAGAACTAGGAACGTACAATTTTACACACGGGTTTCTTTTATGATGAAAGCGAGCATTGAGAAATGATTTTAAGAAATTAGAGCCTAGGAACCTAAACTCAGCAGACGTGCTTGCACGAACGGACAGTTCTATATTACTCAAAACCATACAATTTTATTCCGAAACGCTTCCAAACTAACATACGTTTTATTAAATAAACGACAGCACATAAAAGCGTCAAAACTGACGTATTCGTTAGGAAACGTACCGGTTTTGTTATTCCCTTGGTCTATGACGTCACTGAACGAAACTCGGTTTGAACGAGGTCTAGCGAAGGACCTTTCAGTGTGAGTTCAGCACCCTTGGGACTGAAGAATGAAGAATAGACTACAAATAGTACAATGTGATGTTTTAACACATTGCCAGCGTTCACCTTGGTATATTTTTGCTTTAAATATTTTGTAAGTAAAAACATGAATGGGTTTACTGTATTTGTATAAAAGTTTGCAATCTAAAACCCGAGATTCAAACATGGAATTTTTTAGGATTACTTTAGTTTAGGTTCTAAAGTTTAGACCCTAAACCTTCAATTTGCTGTCGCAGGACTCGAAATTTGAATCTTAAATATAGACTTTAGTAAGTTTTATGATCTACTATGCAATTTAAGTAGGTAAAACCTCTATTTACGTTTTTTACGGTTCTGTACTATTGTAAGAGAAAAATAAAAAGCTTTATTTTTTATTTTCAAGCTAAGATCTTAGGGGAATATTCGTGAATCAGTCAAAAACAATTTTCACTCCTGCAGTGCTAGCAGACCTAATTTTATGCCGCGTTTTTGAAAACATCTAAGCATTGTTTTGTTTTTAAAAATCTGTTTTATTATCCACTGGCCTTTATTAGGACTGAGCAAAAACCTCCTCACAAAATTCAAGCATTCATAGCTAAGTTGCAAATCTGGTCTGAAACCAAGATTCTTTCAAAACTTTAGTTTTCCACCTAACTTCGTCTAAGCTCGATATTATGAGCCTAATCTTTCTCAGAATTAAAAACTTCTAAGTAGAACTACTTAGATATACTTTCCCCCTACAACTTTTGTTTAATTATATATTCTCCTTATCAAACTAGTCTGGGAGTTTGTAAAGCTAGATTAAGTAAGGGTTGAGTTGTGACTAGCCCCAACACGTTAATAGTTTGTTGGTGCAACAATAGTGCTTGCATCTGGGCTCGAGTTGCCGAGATTGGGGCTTTTCATACACGAATATGATGTGCATGTACACATATTCTGACAAATAAATAATTATGATTATGATCATGCCGTTAGATTGGATATAATGTACTTAGGGTACATAGCTGTCTTGTCGTTTTGTCGTAGCCGACATATGACTCGCTTAAAAAAAAAACACAACACCCGCCTTTGACTCCTTAAAAAAAAAGGAATAGTTAATATATTATGTTCAAAATAGTTATTATTGTTAAATCTAAACGCTTGCAAAATTGATCCTTAAGTACGTGGTCTAAAAATACACGTAACATAGTTAACTACGCATACTGCTGATCAATCTAAGTCATATTGAGCAAAAATGAGAAGAAAAAGGGAAATTACTTGAATTTTTGGTGTTTCGTGTGAAAAATCACTTTTAAATGAGTTTTCGCGCCTAATGTTACGTACGCAAAGTATATTTGCTTGCGTGCACAAAAGGGACACAAAATATAATGGTTACAGAAGGACCGCTCCCGCCGTCTTCAAAAATAATTACCTAAACTTGCTAGTCTCACTAGGGCTGCTACTGTATTGACTCTGTTGGTTTTATTTGTGACAATATGAAATTTTATTGACACCGACTTTGCAATTGGAACCCTTTCCAATTTTTGATAACAACATTTTGCTGTTCGTCATTGAATTCATTTACACAACACGTGACAGTCGAGACTGAAGTCTGCTTGAAACTGCTTGAGAACGCCTATAAACGTAATGTCAATGTGTGCGTGCGAAAAATGGCGGTTTGTTCTTAGTGGTCTCTCTGCTCGGGCGCGCTGCAGCCTTACGTACTTTGTGACAAGGGTCGTGGGGATATTTAAAGTTTAAATTGCACGACATTGTCACAATGTTCTGTAAAAAAAATTGTGACAATGTCACAATTGTCACATTGTCGCAATTGTGACAATGTTACATGACGTTTAAAACTTATAATATCGTAAAAACAACCTAAAGCCTTCAATATCTCCAGAAGCTTCTCAGGTCAACATCATCAACTTAGCTTTTCCCGACTACCTTGGGATCGGCTTCCAGCCTAGCCAGATGCAGCTGAATACCAGTGTTTTACATGGAGCGACTGCATGGAGCAATTTAACCTTCACAAACCAGATACTGAGAAACATGATACCCCTTCGTAATACTGGTTGTCAGAATTTCTGGCTAAGACCAAAGAATAACAGCCGGGACCAATGGTTTTACGTGCATTCCGAGACAAGGAGGGGTCTTTGTATGAAATGGATGGTTACTCATCCACAGACCGACCGTGGCAAGCGTAGCTTAACTATGACCGATCTGTGCAGCTTCTAAGGTCTAGAATATAAAAAATAACATAATTTGTTTTTTTTGTTAAAAAGACGAACGGATGTTCCTGTACCGCATACTTTTTGTGATGTAGTTATAGAATTTGTACCACTTATTAAGGCAACTAATAATAGTAAATAAAATAAAATCAAAAATATTAAATGGTCGCCAAAATGGTGTTTCCTAAAGTATTGTAGAAATGTATGAGTTCGACTGTAAAAAGCGATTTGATTCTGGCAGTAGAGGGTCAAAGTTCTAACCTAACCTGACCATGACGGATCCGCCCCAGGGGGGTCAAAAAGATTTTGGTTATTTTGCACACTACGATTTGGTGACCATTTAGTACATTTGGTATAATTTAGTATATTTTTTTGGTAAGGGAGCTTAAGATCCTAAAGTATTTTTTGGTGATCATTATATTTATACCCTTTTCATATGTATGGCCATCTCATGAAATGAATTATTTACAGATGTCATCCATGAAGGAAGTTAATGAAGCTCGCTGGGACCAACTTCGAGATTTGAGCTTACATGTTCCAGAAGGAACACAAGAAAGACCCCAGTATATTGTGTTACCAATTACATAAACATATTTTGTATTTATAGTTGCAGAAACAAACATGAATGGTCGAGACGCAATCAGAAGTTATTGCTATAACTGCATTGTAGGTTTAAGAACAGTGGATGCTGCACACATGTGATAAGTATTATTTGGTACTTAAATTATGCTCGCCATGAGAGTATGACCCGAACCACCCCTTTCTTAGATGAATTCATATTACGAATGAATAATGAAAATAAATTATTAATGGGTACAATAAAATAAATGTACTTACAAAACCAAAGTATTGTTTTATTTACCTACACTCAAAACCCCATCAGAACTACATCATTATCAAACTGTTGCAATCCGCTACTGGACATAGGTATCTCATAAATCATAATGCACCTCACTGAGTAGGTACGATTCTCATTTCAATCCACGCACATAATGGTAAGTAAAACACTACAAAGATAGCGACAAACAACCTCAGAACATTTATTTTATCACCAAAATAATGTTAAAGTAATGTAACATTCTACATTGGTAATTTGGTACCAAGAAGCTTATAGATAAAAGTGGAGGCAGCACTAAATACCTAAGTGAAACCAACTGTGCTCTCTTTCTGAATGCATACATAAGAATGAGACAGTTATATGTGTTTTCTTTATCTTATGTATGCATTTAGAAAGAGAGCGTTTGCCCACAGTTGGTTTCACTTAGGTATTCAGATTGTTGTCTCCACTTTTATTACCTATTTATTATATGTATAGCTATAAGCTTCTTGTTTGGTACACTAGTACATAACCTTAAAAAATAAAACTGGTTATAACATTTACCACCGAACTTCAAGAAAATTAAGAATTTAATTAAGGCTTGTCTATCGTATTAACTACCAATTAAAACAAAAACTTTCCCAAATTATGCCATTTCATTAGCGGTACAAACTTCCCATACATGCCTGCCATTTACCTTTAACCACTGGCACTAATAAGTCAAAGTCAAATCAAATCAAATCATTTATTTCAATTAGAAGATTAAAAGACACTTTTGAACGTCATATTAGAAAAATTTAATCTAGTTACCCATTCCAAATTGTCGTTTCGTATGGAGAAGAATGGGCAAGAAACTCCATATTCACTCTTTTAAAAGAAAATGTTTACAATATTTTGTACATACAGAAATTACATAATCACAAAAGTACTCATCAAACCACATTATTTGGCAGTTAAAATTTGCATTAATAAAAACATGTTACTTAATAGATGGCCATTTCAATATTCCAACATTATCACAACAGTAAATAACTAATGATGATGTTTTAACAGGAGTCTGTCAAAATCGCAAGTTAATGTAGACCATCAAAACAAGAAAAGTTGCGTACCTCGGTCATATCTTTCCATGATGATGGTCAAAATTGCAACAAAACGTGAACGCTGGCCGTCGGAAAAAGTCCTGCCTACGAGTCACGAACGCTGTGGAGTTGTTCAACCTCGCCAGGGACTAGGAAAAGTTTTCAAGGCTAATGTACGACCTTCAGTAATTGTAGATAAACTACTAGAAAAAGAAGAAGAAGAACTTAGAACGTAAACCTAACTAAGACACTCCATTCAACGACAACCAATTAAAAACCCACCAAAAACACAGAAAGAATCCTAAGAAAAACAACATTGTAATATAACAAACAAACGTTACGAATATCTTTATATACACAATCTTGAGGCGACCGTCTGGCCGACGGAAAAACAAGTAAAGTACTGATTTATTAAACATTCCGGCTGAACAGACATTCCTAGCGTGTTCCAACGAGTACCTCTTTATTTAGCACTGAATTTACATTCACACACTACTATTTCGTTTTAGTTGCATTTTGTATTGTTGTATTATTAAGCAAGACCTAACGCATTTATGTGTGAAAGCTTGTACGAGAAAATACATACTACGATAGACTAAGTAATCACTCCTATAAAAATAAATCAACTACAATTTCATAACAGTATACAGGTTTGAGTACACGGAAGCCGCTGCTGCCCGATTTCCGGATTTTTCCTTCCGCTGCGTACGTGTGCTCAACAACTTCACTGCGATCTTCAAGACATCTGCCAAGCGTGGGGATTATGGCAAACTCCCCCACTTCCTTATTGGGGAGGCCTTTGTTCAACAGTGGACGTCTTCTGACTGATGATGATACAGGGTTATTTTGAAAGCATCGCATAACTTTACAGGACCATATGAACATTCTCCCGACTGAATTTTGGTCACGGCGGTCAATCCCAATAGAGATTAGCCAAGTCCGCAGGACATGGCACTTTAGATTTGTATTTTGTAATAAAAACCGCAATTGCATTCACAAATACAATGTTTACATATCCAGTGCTTCCTTTTGGTACCGCGTAGCGTGATCAATTTAAATATAAAAAGTAAAAAATAACTTTCAATTCGCAAGTCGGCGGATTTGGTTTTGCGTGTTGTTTTGTATTGCCACCGACTTGCGAAATGAAAGTTATTTTTTACTTTTTGAAGGCGGTTGTCTTTTTTGATAAATTATTTTCTTTTCGCTTTTTAGTGCCTACTTCTCATCATAGAAATTAATTACGAAACGGAGACACCAAAAAAAATCTGTCATCCCTTAATTTTCAACCCTTAGAGGTTGAATATTTTCTTTAAATTAATATGGGACCAAATTTGAGGTATACACTATCAATTAAAAAAAGAATCATCGAAATCGAACTACACTGAAAAAAGTTATGCGTGGTTGACCACGCATAACTTTTTTAAAAATAAATATTTAAAAAATAAAAAAAATGTTCATATAATTAAAACTACTGGGCCAAACAATGTTAAACTTTTATGGGACCAAATGGCAACTATTCCGCATCAAACTAAAGAAGAATCACGTAAATCGGATCATAAATCTCAGAGTAATCGATGTACATACATAAAAAAAAGCCTACCGAATTGAGAACCTCCTCCTTTCTGAAGTCGGTTAAAAAGTAGAGCTTCATTCGAGAAAAAGAGAAAAACACCCAACCTCCTAATAAGTTTGTTTGGTCAAAAGTTTTTATTGACAGGTGGTGAAGGTAACGTACTAAAAATACCCCCTAAAAATAGCCCCTAAAAATGCTTGATATAAAAACGGTAATAAGAGAATATTCAGCTTTGGTCTTCATTATGCTATGAGGTGAGGGTGAGGTGGGGGTGAGGTGGTGAGGTGAATGAGGTGGCTCACAGTGGATGGATGCGAGATGCCCAAGACTGGGTCAGTTGGCGATCTCTAAATGAGGCGTACATTCAGCAGTGGACAGGCTGATATAAAGCCATGAATCAAAAGATATCAGCAGATCACGTTCCACTTACCAAAATATCAACCCAGCTAATTAACACAAAATGAACTTTGTCCCTAATTAATACCTATCTAAACGTTTTTGTAAGTGATGTGGCTGTTGCCAAGGCTTACCGTGGTTTGAAAACGGCTTCAGTTGAAGGCCACTGCTCATTATAAAGGGGCCACTCATTATAAAGTTGAAGGCCACCGCACATTATAAACTATTTATTATAAGGGGGGGGGGGTCTTTTTTTATTGATTGGTGAAAGTTTACAGAGATTATGGGTACCTATATTAAAGTCAAAGTCAAATCATTTATTTTAATTAGACCATTAAAGGCACTTTTGAACGTCATACTGTAAAGAATCTAGTTGAATCTAGTTGCCCATTCCAAATGGTAGTTTCGTATGGAGAAGAATGGGCAAGAAACTCCATACGTATACTCTTTAAGAAAAAGTTTACAATTTGCATTTACAAGAATTATAATATGTTACGTGAATACTATGTACCTTGTATAAAAAACATATATTATGGTATGTAGAAAGTAAAGGGTGATTTTTTAAGAGGTATAGGATTTGATTTTCAAAAAAAACACAAAAAATTTGAAAAATTTGATGAAATCTTTATTGGAATCGATAGAACGATCAATATAATTTAATGTTTGAAGATGATTTCATGCAAATGCTGGCCGCGGCTCCGGTTTAGATGGCCCATTCGCAAGGCCCAATTTCGGCACACTCTCTCCAACATATCAGCCGGTATATCACGAATAAATGCTTCAATATTGGCTCCCAGTGCGTCAATCGTTGCTGGTTTATCCCTGTAGACATGAGCCTTAACATGGCCCCACAAGAAATAGTCCAAAGGCGCTAGATCACACGATCTAGGCGGCCAATTGACGGGCCCAAAACGTGAGATAAACTGTTCACCGAAGGCGGCTCTCAATTGGGCCATTGTTTCGCGTGCCGTGTGGCATGTGGCACCGTCTTGTTGAAACCACATGTCAGGCATGTCCAATTCTTCCATTTTGGGCAAAAAAAAATCGCCAATCATCACACGGTAGCGCTCGCCATTCACAGTAAAGTTTCGGCCATTGTCGTCTTTGAAAAAGTACCGGAGCCGCGGCCAGCATTTGCATGAAATCATCTTCAAACATTAAATTATATTGATCGTTCTATCGATTCCAATAAAGATTTCATCAAATTTTTACAAATTTTTTGTGTTTTTTTTGAAAATCAAATCCTATACCTCTTAAAAAATCACCCGTTATTACAAGTTAAGAAATGACAGCTAAATTATGTACAGACACATAGTGTTCACATATTTACAATTAATAATACAGTAGACGACCACTCGTTCTATTCCAACAAACAATGAATAGTGTGTGAGCCAGAGTAAAGAATAATTGTATTTAAATATATAAAGTTTTAATTAGCAATCGGTTTGATTTTGTCTAGACTGTAGATTGTTTTTTAGAGCCGGACCAGCATGTTCCCAAACATTCTTATCTTGGATATAATCCTCTAACTTATAACATGCTTGTTTAGAGCAATTAATGATTATTATAATAAGTAAGCACGAGGACGTTGATCACGTAATACCAGTTGGTTAAATAGTTAAAGAAAATCGTTTTACGTGTCATTGGATAGCAAACAAGACGATGGCGCAACGTCGATGTTAAATGGCCATCGCTGGCTATAGATACCTCCAATATCAAAGGCCTTGTAGATGTGTTGTCATGCCAGAAATGAAGTTAAAATATCTCAAGCTCCTGTAATTACACCGACACCCCTACTGTTCACACCAGAACATAGCAACGCGGCAGAAATAGTTGTGGTGGCATCGTTTTTATTGAACATGCCCGTCACACTATTTCCAAACCACTCACCATCATCATCATTTCAGCCGAAAGACGTCCACTGCTGGACATAGGCCTCCCCAAGGGGGGGCTTTGCCATAATCGCCACGCTTGGCAGGCGGATTGACAATCGCAGTATGGTTGTTACAAAGGCACAGAGAACGCTGCTGTCCATTCTCTGGTAAGTCCCTTAGTCGCCTCTTACGACACCCACGGAAAGATATGGGATGGTGCTATTATTTACGTCCACCACACGGACTAACCACTGTAACCCGAATCGACAGTGGCGACCACTAGAAAAACGTTGAGGCAATGAAGCTCGACGAGTCCCGGAGAAACACTGCAACTGTCTTGGATCCCACAACGAAATTAATAAGAAAAGCACAGCGGAGGAGTAAGAAAAACACATTTTCCACTTCCCTCCAAATCAAGCAGGAGACAGAACAGAACTAGGCCAATGGGACCAAAAGGACGATTACAACTGGGGGAGGCCCAGTGGCCAAGCATTACGGATTACAATTGACATTATGGTATGGTGGTGGCTTCCCCGTACGACCTCCTTTACAAGAGTTCTACTACTACTCTTTCAGTCATCACCATCATGTCAACCTTTAGACGCCCACCCACGGCTGGTCATGGGTCTCCCCTAAGGGGTTCAGCCATAATCGCCATGCTTGGCCGATGCATGTTGGCAATCGCAGTAGGTGTTATTGTACTCAGAAAGACGCTGCTGCCCATCGTCTGGTCAATATCCTTCTGTAACCTTCTACGACACCCACGGGTAGAAATGGGGTGGTGTTATTCGCGGCTGGCACCACACGACCAACTGTTTAAGTACTTATGACTAACTAACCATATTCCTTGATAATTCCAAAAGTGTCTGTAAATGGTTTAGTTGAAAAAAATGCTATGACTCTTATTGAAGGAAATCGTTTTCATTTTATTGCATACAGAAATATATCACGCGTAAAAAATCACGACATTTTCAAGAAGAAGACGTTCTAGAAGGTTCCATATACCGTCAAGTTAGTAAGTAAAGCAACTGATATACAGCTAAATCTTTTATAATTTAAGGTTGCACCTATATAAATTATATCGTTCTTGCCGTGCCCTACCCACCAATATTACGTAGGCGAGCAGCATTTAAATTCTGTTTAGTTTTTCGGTCCCCGAAATTACGGCTTTGCATAATACTTTACATTTAAATAGGGTTATATTAAACAAATGTACCCAACTAATGTACTTTACACATTCCTATTCATTTAATACTTGAACGAACTTAATTTAACAATTTAAATCAAATGTTTGTAATCTGAAATGAAGATTTGATTATTTAGAGTTGAAATTAATCATAGGTTTTACTACATTATTAATGTTAAGAAATTCATTTAGTTCAACATTGTTTAATACATTAATTTAAATTAAAACGTCGTGTGGTTTATACACTACAATATAATTATATTGACATTAAAAACTTGTTGAGAGTAATTTTTGGATACAAGAGGCAAGTAAGATTTCAGTTGTACTCTAGGGTAGATGACCTATGCACTTTAATGCTTAGGAGCGATATATTATTATAAGCCCTATACGGTACCAGATCGTAAAAGTATGGCTTTGTAGTCGCGTATCTGAGGAGCCGAAGGTTTTTATAAATTAAAGAGGGAAACCGAAGGAAAATGCTATATTGATAAGTCAAAGTTAGCCTGTCACTCTACAGTGATAGGCCACACATCGCCTTGATATAAAAATAAGCAAAACGCTTTTAATTTTAAAATACTTTCTAGAACAAATTCAGAGTGATTAGACGAAACATTTAGTCAAGTTCTTTCGTCTATTCTGTTATATTCTCCCTCGGTGAACACCTAGGTGAACTGAGCTGTCTTCTGTCCCGATGCTAGGGATTTATAAAGCACTACAATCGGAGAACAGAATAGCAATTTTATTGTTTTTTGTAAATATATGGGTGCTAATGCCTGAAAATAAACAATTATTATTATTATTATTATTAATACGCATACAACCTTTACAGTACCGATTGAGTAATATTTTCGAAACCAAACTTCAGTCACGGTGGCCAATTTCATTGGTGACTGACTGGCAGCACACCCGCGACACTCCATAGAAACGAAACTAGATAATTGCCTACACTACTACTAAAATAACAGACTGTACAGTTACGTGCGTGTGTGCGTGTCTACGCACCGCTCGAACAAAAACGCAGTTCCCAGAGCAGTCTTTCGACGCGGAGAGAGTTGAGGAACGGTTTCAGAGGGAGGAGCTGCGTGTCGCGCTACTGTACGGTAGTACTAATATTTATACTGTGGTGGCAACTAGGAGATATTATAGTGCACTAGTGGGTAAGCAAGCACAGGTGCACTACCTATTCCCTCACTTTCAGGGTGTTACTACACCAATCGATCGATCATCGATCGACGTTGATTGGTTGGTGTGGTAGCTTTGGCTGATCGACAAATACCGTTCATCTAACCTATCGGTCGACGTTGATCGATTAACTCCGGCTATAATCCATTACTAATAATAATCAAGCAGCTTGATCGCCGTCGACTAATCCATTCTACTATCGATCGATCGTCGATCGACAATCGATCGATTGGTCTAGTAGAAACTATCGATCAATGTCGACTAATCCATTCTACCATCGATCGATGCCGTCGATCGACGATCGATCGATTGGTCTGGTAACACCCTTAGTGGCTGCGAGTCGTGGCAGAGGCAATTGCGCATCGCGCGGATTACGACTTTGCGACGACTGCTTCTACGGTCGACACGACCGGGTAGAGACCAAGCAGATCCAACAGCCTTACATGTTTACTAAGAACCGGTGGTCCACTAACTTTCAAAATTTCGGGTTACTTCTGAGAAATTCCTAATTGAAAAACCCAATAACACTTTTCCCTATTTGATAAACGAACTTAGTACCCCGCGCTCAGTAGTCACGCTTGCAACCACAAGACCAAACGTTGCAGTCTGTCACTTATTGAGTTGATAAGGCTACTACTGCTTTCAATGTTATCATCTATCCAATCTCAATTGATTCGAGACAATAGAACACTGTATTATGAACACCATTGAAATTAATAATGTTATCAGCAGGCTCTTGAAGCCAGTGCTTATTATTATTTCTGCCTGTCCCTTTATAGACAATGTTGGTACTTACTAACAGTCTATATAATTACACAAACTAGATAAGTAGGTACAGAAGGCTGACTCTATACAACTAGCAAAAATGCACGCACACACTTAAAGACGTACATACGATCACGGAATAGGAAAAGCGAGTGGATGTGCCCACGCAGCTGTCACACTCGTGTCACAATTATGCGAAAAATATGCAAAATAATAACAACGTTCGTCAGTTGTAATAAGTCTTAATTTCGTTTGAACAACAAATAAGCTTTTCTTCAAAGTTGAATTTGTTGTTCATACAAAATTAAAACTTATTACAACTAAAGAAAGTTGATATTATTGTACATATTTTTCCGCATAATTGCGACACACGCGGAATAGCTGCGTAGGCACTTCGACTTGTTTTAGGGTTCCGTACCCAAAGAGAAAAACGGGATCCTATTACTAAGACTTCACTGTCCGTCTGTCTGTCTTTCACCAGACTGTATCTCATGAACCGTGATAGCTAGACAATTGAAATTTTCACAGATGAGGTATTTCTGTTGTCGCTAAAAACAGAATAAAATCAATATTTAAGGAAGGCTCCCATACAAGAAACGTGTCTTTTTGCCGTTTTTTTGCTCGATGTCTAATGTTGTAATAGATAATGGTACTCGCACTTGGCTAGTTTTTTCTACTCCGTGTCTCAAACAAATGCCAATCGCGAGTGCGCTCTTGCACTCTATGTAGTGACAGGCGCCTGCACATCAAGCCGTACCGAACTGTCAAATTTTCCCAATTTACGTGAACCTCTTCTTTTGCAATAAAGTTGAAAATCTATCAACTAAATTTGACAGATTATTGTAGGTTGATCTCTCTCTGTACGTAGACGTGTGTCTAAGTGTGCGGGCGTTTTCACTCGTTACATGGAGTAGTACTTCTGTACTTATTTACGGTAATTGTGTGAAGTGAGGGCGACATTTCTTGGAAATAAGGTTCATTAGTAGCTGCGAGACGTTCGATGTCTAGGATGTTTAATTAGTAGCCACTTCGCTTGCATCTTGTGTCAAAGGGTTCAATATTATAAGGTGAAAGACACAATGGGTGGTTGGTTGTTGTTAGGAATGTGATTTATTTCTGAGTGTATAGCCCGTCACAGACGTAGCTATAATATATATTATTATAGCTACCGTGTGTGCTGTGCGGGGCTGGCTATAATATATATTATAGTTACGTATGTGACGGTCTTATGGTGCGGTGGTGTGGTATGTTGGTGGAGACTGTGTCGTTGTCAAAGTCAAAACCATTTATTTCAATTAAACAGATTGTCAGAGTCAGTCAGTCGGAAAGTTACCTTAGGTGGTTGCTAGTTCCAAACAGTAGCTTTCTATGGAGAAGAACGAGCAAGAAACTCCATTGTTGCTGTCTCATTGGTCTTGTGGTCGCAAGCACGACTTCTGAGCGTGGGGTCTAGTTTATTGGATTTGGTTTTTTGGGGTGATTTTTTTAGTAGCAGTCTGGAGTTTGGAAGTGGTGGTTGTTAATTTCGTGACAATGAAACACTGAGATTCAAAGTAAACTCACAAGTGAACTTATTGTCTATGTGACACACTAACCATACATATCAATGCCCCCTCTTAGGGCGCTACCTCGACCAAAAGTGCGTTTTTCTTCGTTATTCAGGGGTTATTAACTCATTAATGAAGAGAAACAAACTATATCTAAAAACATATTATTAATGTTCAATATCCTGTCATCACATTCCACGTTCTTATTTTTATTTATGTACCCTACATACACCTAAATCTCCCCGTAAAAAAAATACTAAAATAATTGAAAACATGTATCTTTTGCTAAAGTTGACGTGCTAGTAATTTGAGGATTACACTAATAGATAGGTAACTTAAAAATCTTTATAATTCACGTTTTATTTTTTTAAAAGGATAGTTTCCCTTTTTTGTTACAAAAAAAAAAAAACAAAAATTGTGCGAATTTCGATTCTGCGGCAAAGAGGAAATGTATGGTCAAGGTTATTTGGTCTGGGAACGAAGCCGCTGGCAAATGATTCCAGCTAATAAGAACAATAACAAAAAGTACACGTACTAAAAACATTTAATACTATACTATAAAACATAACAAACGTCGTGTTGGTACCTACTTACTACTATTTAAAACGAACAAATATTCACCTTCGTAAACAGATTCCATTCCATTTTCCGTGTCTCGGAAAGCACGTGAACCGTTGGTCTGCCCTCTCTCTCTCTCTCCCCGGTAGTGTCGGATTGCCGTCCCATACGACTATGAGAGTGAGGGAAGAGAAAGTGCACCTGCGGAAATCCGATCCAGCCTGTCCCTTTGCTGGCCACCCCCAGCGACGCCCTAAGCCGAGACTCGCACCCGACAAGGGGTGCCCTTAGCGTGTAGTCGCTTAGTTTGTAAGTTATTTTGTCCTGGCGTGAGGCCCTAAAAATAATAATTTTTAAGGCACCACAGGAAAGTCCGGTTAAGCAGCCGACAACAAGATTGACTTACGAGATGCCAATCCGAAAAAAAAAAGTGCGCCTGCGTTTGCGCACACACTTGTGCACTAATATACCTCCTGCGTATCTTACTAGTCTTCATTAAGATTGGCTAGCGTGGTCGGAATTCGGTTGGGAGAATTATGCAGGTTGTTTATTTGGTTTTGGTTTTATTTCATTTGTATTGAGAAAAGAAATGTGGGATGTTTTAATGTTTTCTTTTGGTTTGAAGTCACTGATGAAATAAAATTATTAATTCTGTATAATCTATTTTGAAAACACTTTTACGGCACATTTTAAATTACTGCAATATTTTAGTTGACATTGAATCAATGTTTTTATGAAGGTTATTTAATTTCGGGGTCTTTCTATTTTCATGTTCTTTTTTCTCCTGATGTAACTGGTTGATAAGTTCATTATCTAGTAGTTTCGTTTCAAGATGAACGCCGCTAGCATTCATAAAATGTACTTGAGTAATAAAAAAAGAAAATACCTAAGGGCTTTTTTTATTAGCAACACCGATATTTGATTCCAGCAATTGATTGCTACAAGAAATGTTGATTGAAACCATTTCAATTTCAGCTCACGTTGTCAGAGAGAAAGTAAGTGAAAATAACTAGCAGTTCTTCAAATTAAAGCAGAAATGCTTGGTATTCGCGTAGCCAAAGCGGGGGCGGTACTTCTTTTGTACTCTTGGGAGGCAATGATTAAATTAGTACCTACCTCACGACATATGGAAGAGTCGTACTTTTTGGGGTAAAAGTAATTGTTGCTGCTTTGTCAATTATTTATATTTATTACCTACAACTAATGTACCGATATCTGATTATATTAGTTCTGTTTTTCTTTAAAAATTGTAGGTCTACAATATTTGTTACCAGTAATGCATTTCGTTAAATTTTATTGATTCTCTCTCTTTTTAACTTACTTAAGGTTTTTCTTTCATTTTACCTTAAAATACCTAGAGCTCTATACGTTTCCGGATTTTCTTTTTCAATATGTGTGTCCGTTTTTCGTAAACATTTTGACTGAAAATCACGCACTTTTTCACTTTACAACCACACTACATAATTACTACATAAATAAGCCTCAAGACATAGGTAGACTACACGATATTAGCTTACAACAAGCCTCTCTCAGATATCCTGACACCTTTCTACCCGCAACTCAAGTCCTTCAATCACAAGTTGTACAACAATAAAGCGTCTTCAACAAACGTAGGCACGTACAGTCACCAAGTTAATGTTTCCAATTTGATTCCTTGCCAGATGTATGTTAGTCAGTACATAATGTGTAACTGAATGTGGGTTATCTTCATGTGTGTCCGTTTGGCGTAAGATCAAACTACATGTATCTTGAATTATGGAGTTATAATGTGTTTTGTGTGGCACTTAAATCGTAATTAGGTGGGGAATTAAGAGGAGCGCGAATGTTGTATTGTTTATACCTACGCCTGTGTGAAATGCAGATCGACTATTAAAGTTAGGAAAAATGAAACGAAATCTATAAAATGTTCCATTGGGTGTGATGCGAACTAGTTCTTTGATGAAAAACTCGCACGTCTAATGCTATAAAAAAGTTAAAACAATAAGAAATAAAAATGAAAATAGTAATTAAATTTGAAAAAAGAAAATAGTTTTTCATTTTTATATAATAATTTTTGATATTTTTAATTTTTGTATATTATATTTAATTATGGCCTTAGATAGAATAGAGATTTGAAACTGAGACTAGAGTTAATTTTAATTGTTACAGAGAGATATCAAGGTACAACAATCTGTCTGATTTCTTTGATAGATTTTCAACTTTATTACAAAAGATTAAGTTTCATATTCAATTGGAAAAATTTTAGTTTGATATGGCTTGATGTGATAGTACGTAAAAGACGTAATGTTTAAACAACCTCAAAAGGATTTAAGTAACGTCAAAAACTCAGAACTCAAAACAAATGAGTTTATTTAAGCACACTATTCATTAAATTAAAAAACAAACTGTATAAACTTCTCATCCCTGCATAAAGTCTTTCAACAAATCCACAGTAGAAAAACTACATAAAATTGTATTCATTAAAAAAATACACAGCCAGTATACGTGAAATAAAAAAAAACAAAACAAAATCCCGCCACTCAAATCAGAGCGGAGCCAACAGGGCCGTTTACCCTACTACTTAAAACAGGCCGCTCGCTCCGAGTATTTTCTTTGTAACACTAACTGTAATGAAAGCTGTGACAATCAGTAACAACCCTGTCTACTCCTTTATAATTAAAAGTGTTGCCTACTTATTTTTTTGTTATTTTTAGGGTTCCGTACTCAAAAGGTAAAAACGGGACCCTATTACTAAGACTTCGCTGTCTGTTCGTCCGTCTGTCTGTCATCAGGCTGTATCTCATGAACCGTGATAGCTAGACAGTTGAAATTTTCACAGATGATGTATTTTTGTTGCTGCTATAACAACAAACACATAAAAACAGAATAAAATATTTATTTATAGGGGGCTCCCATACGACAAACGTGTTTTTTTGCCGTTTTTTAGCTCGATGTGTTATGTTGTATAGATAAATGGTACGGAACCCTTCGAGCGCGAGTCCGACTCGCACTTGGCCAGTTTTTTATTTATTTTTCTATCTCTATTAATCTATACTAATATAATAAAGTTTAAGAGTTTATTTGTTTGCTTGAAGGCGCTAATCTCCGGAAATACTAATCTGATACTGAAAATAGCTACGTTACCACTGAGTGCTATCCAATTATCCATACTTTCATACTAATATTATGCGAAAGTAACTGTAACTTTCACAATAAAACGGCTTAACCGATTTTGATGAAATTTAGTAAGAAGATAGCTTAATTGAACCCTCTGTGATTCTGTAAGACTTCATTCTAAACTTCAAATCTGAATACGCAGTGAGTTTTATGATTGGCATTCTAAAAACTCAATTGATAATTCGAATTTACACTAGCGCCACCCTTGCAAGCGTGTCAGAGAGTTAACCCTGGAGTAGTCGCGTGGGCTACATAGGTAGCCCACTCATACAAAATCGAGAATTTCTCAGAATCGGTAAGCGTTAGGTTTCTGCGCCCCCAGGTACTTTCGAACGAATGTACGAGAGACACGCTAAGTGTAGTGCAAGCGTAAGTCGCAAGCGGTTGTGTCACAGTACTTCAGCGAAGTGCATAGACTACAATTGTAGCCCGCGCGACCAATTACGTTAGTATTTTTATTATGTCAAACTTTTGTGTTTTTATTAATTTTATGATAATAAACTTAAATTCGTTATTTAAACTTTATTTATTAGTTTCGGATTGATTTAACATAAGTGACTTTTAATTTTTTTGCATAAAAATGGATAATAAACGAGTTGCACCGATTGAGGCATGGCTGAAGATGATGAACCGCCTCAGAAACGCGCGCGCATTGACACATACCGGAGTTGACAATACATTGTGGTCAAAAACGATTCCTCTGAATAGAGGATTCCTCTATGATTCACAGAAACCCAACCAACTGCCTCGGCAGCGACAACGAGTGATGTTGTGCGCCGTTGCCATGACTTTGGAAGAGCGCGCAGTAAAAGCACCAGAAAGATGTGCACCGCGTGTAACAAGTTCGTATGTGGGGATCATTCGAAAATTATGTGTCTGTCTTGTGCGGAAAATAGAAGTTAGAAATTAGTTCCTAGTATTTTTTATTATTGTGATCTCAATTAGAGCAAATCCTATGATTTTTGTGCCAATTTAGAGATGTTTTTTATTTTTGTTAATTTTTTGTAACACAGAGGTTGTGATTAGGTTATGTTAATCATATTTAGTTAAGAAAACTGTACTGATTATATTTTCATACGTCTAATAAACCGTTTATGCTTATGAGTTTATTTATTTCAATTTGAAAATGGACTACGTATGTAGTCCGTGCGACCACTCCCGTTACTTTTAGGTGCGCGACTACTGCAGGGTTAATCTAAATTGACAGGGAGATTTTGACAGATAAAGTATGAGATGACGTAAGTAGCGGCATTCTGTTAGGTAATTTCCCCGTCACTTCGACGCTCACTTCGCACTCGAACCCGATTCAAAGTGTCAAATATATCAAGGTCATTTTGAACCTTATGCGAAGTGAGAGTAAATAGCGATGTGAGATGCGTGTTGGTGTTTGAATTTTAAAGAATCGACCTACTGGGGAAGGACACAGGCTATTTTTTAAACCGCTTCTGCGATAACCGACGTTCACGTGAACAAATTCGCGTTCAAAAAAGCGAGTAGGCTATATTTTATTATCAAAAAATTATAGATCCGGGTAAAGTCTAGGGAAAGAGCTAGTAATATTACAAAAAGGTAAAGTTCTGAAACTTTACCTCTAAGAAACTAGGCTTCCGATTTCAAAAATTCTAAAGCTCTAATTTAAGTTAATAAAAACAATTGGCAAGCATCGACAGCGACTGGGACTGCAATTGATTGGGACTACGGTCCCAGTGGCCAGATCCATTTAATTTTTATATTTTTCTTCCGGCGACATGGTGCGACTCGATGTTAAGGGAATAAATCGGATCTCACACATTGTTACAGAAGTTTTGTTATGAATTAATTTGTCATATCATTCATGTTGAGAATGAGGTCTAACACCGGGTTTGTGTAGGGTCCGTATTGTCAAGAGGATGTACTTGCTAGAGGTTTAAGTTTTGATTCTAAAAATCACGCAAGGCTTGGTTTACAAGCTTAAAGTATTTTTATTTATTTTTGGTTTGGGTTTTAGAGTTATAGTAATATATTAAAACTATTCTACTGAGCTGTTACGATGATTAAATGAACTGTTTTACAATGTTATACTGTAGTATAAGATACCAGCAGTATCGGAAAATGTATGATTTGCAGTTTTATTCTGTGAAATCTTCCTTTTTAACTTTGGCGAAATGAACTTGAGGTGACCCGTCATTCCTGTGATGCTTGGGAGATTTTTGCAGAATAGACCGCTGTTTATAATATCATGGATGAGATGGTTTTGTAGGACTATTAAACGTTTAAATAAAACAAAAATGAAAAAAGGGTTCTTCACTTTCGAATTCAGCCCAATTCAAAGTCTAGAACAGAAAATTCCAACTTAAAAGAAGGTACTAAGTATATAAAAAAACAAACAAGGGGAACCCATAACAAAGCATTAATAATTAATTCAACTCAATTTCTTTTCTTTAACTTTTTAAGTAATCCCCGAAAGCTTTTTAAGTAGAAAACAATACTGAGTGCTAAGTTACTTCAACGTCCCTTTTGCTTCCCGCTGTTTTTCTTAGACAATGTGTTCGAAACTATTAACATTATCTCATTAAAAAAGCTGGCCATGTGTTTGCTAACTGTACTAATTGACTACTTGGTTGCTCAGCGTGCCATGGAGAAAGCAATGCTCTGGGTTTCTCTAGTGAATATAATTTGCAATGAAGTCATTCGCCAGAGAACTAAAGTCACAGACTTTGCGCGTCAAATTAGCACGCTGAAGTGGAAGTGGGCCGGCCACGTCTGCAGACGGATAGACGGTAGATGGAGCAGACACGCTTTAGAGTGGAGCGTTTGGGCAAGCGTAGTGTAGGACGCCCTGCGGCACGATGGACCGAAGATTTAAACAAGGTGGCTGGCAGCGGATGGATGCGAGTTGCCCAAGACCGGGTTGGTTGGCGATCTCTGGGGGAGGCCTACGTTTATCAGTGGACGGCAATAGGCTGATATGATGATGATGATGATGACTAAGATCCGTAAGTTGCCAGACCCACGTCATGACATGGTAGCGTGACTCAGATTTTAAGGAAGGCAGAGAAATACGTAGTTGGGAAGATATATGCACTTGCTGGCCATTAAAGACCTCATGAAGGGTATCTTCCACTGTCCCTTAAGACAAGACTCGTCAACGTTAGTATTCTTCCCATCTTCACATAATCATGGTCTTTGACAAACCAGCAGTGGTCCACCCTAGAGGTTTGTTAGAAAGCAATGGAATCGACTATTCTGGGTATAAAACTGCAAGACCAGGTTAAGAATACCACCATCCGTTCCATCACAAAAATAGCTGATGTAACTCGGGCAGCGGTCTTACTGAAGTAGAATTAGGTTGGACACCTGCCGTATGCCAGACCATCATAGGGCCCAACGCACGGCCCAATGGGTTTCTACATGGCAAGTGACATCGCAGCAGGCCCTGGTAGAGATGGCGGGTAGACTCCTTCGACAAAGACTGATCCGTAATCGCCATGCTTGGCCGATACATGTTCGCAATCGCAGTAGGTGTTACGGAACTCAGAAGGATACTGCTGCCCATCCTCTGGTCAGTATCCCTCTGTCGTCTTCTACGACACCAACGGGTAGAAATGGGGCTGATAATAATAGTAAATTATTATATTTAATGTAATCTTTGTAATCTATGAAGTTCAAAAGTGCCTTTTAATGGTCAAATTGAAATGTTAAAATTGATTTTTACTTTGAAGTAATAATCAAAATATATTTAAGTAGGTACATTTTCATTATCATTAAGTTCTAAGTTCATTCAACATATTATTTGTACTCCTTGCCGGATGTTTATATGTTTACTCTTCAGTTTGTTGAAATACAAGGAGTGGTCGTCAACTGTGTTGTGTGCCTTAATCTGTGATACTTTGTACATTCTTTTAATATAGTTTTTTTTTTTATGTAAGGTACATCGTATTCACGTATATTAGGTATATAATTCGTGTAAAAGCAAATATTGGTATATATATATATTTATTTTCAGCCTGGATTTTCCCACTGCTGGGCAAAGGCCTCTCCACTCTCCTTCCAACTCTCTATCGGTCGGTATCTCTACTACCGACCACCTCCAAGCTATCAACCAGATTATCGAAAAGCATATAGAATTCCAACTCCCACTTTATATCGCATTTGTGGACTATTCAAAAGCTTTCGATAGTATCAGCCACTGTTCAATTTTTAACGCTCTAAATAATCAAGAAATAGACCCCACTTATATTCAACCGGCCGCGGCGAAATCCCGCCTGTTCGAGAGGCTGATGTTTGTCGAGTGATTCACATATTCGGTCCTCGATTACTGTTATAAAAGCTTTATATAGGTGCGAAACCAAACTAATGGGGCGGTAATTATTAATATCTGTTTTATCACCCTTTTTATGTAAAACTATAATCAATGAATGGCAAAATGATGGTGGTAAATTTCCAGTTTTCAAAATGCTGTTGAAAAAATTTGTGATATGTGGCAGAAGGACTGGCTCTCCTATTTTTAACATTATTTTTAAATATTGGTAACATTATTTTTAAAAGAGTAAGTATGGAGTTTCTTTCCCATTCTTCTACATATAAAACTGCCTTTTGGAATGAGCAAATGAAATAATTTTTTTTTTCATTTGACGTTCAAAAGTGCCTTATCTTGTCTCGTTGAAATAAATGAATTGAGTTTGAGTTGTTAAAAACTATGTAGTTTGAACAGATAAATACACTTATTGATTTTTAAAACACGTACTGGAAAGACTTTTCTTTCTGTCTGACTTCCGTGTTACCAATAATAAATAAAACCTAAGGTGTTACAATACTTTAAATCTATGATTATTACACTCGGAATGATTCTATTCGATTTGAGCTATTGAAAAGTTATTGTTAAAATTTTGAAAGCGGCTATAAAACGGATTTCAGCAGTTTAAGCTGTGTAAGTAGACCAAAAGCGTTTGGGACAAGTTTTGAAAAAGTTGTTTTAATATATAATAATAATATTAAGTGCAATTCCAAGGAATAGGGACAAGCTTTTTGATGTCTCCTTTGAGCTCTTCCCAACTCAAAGGACATAAAAAAACTTGTCCACATCGCTGTCAACAGAACACGTGCCTAACAGGCTGGCTGCATTGCCACGTGGTATGGCAATGCTGGTTCTTTAACACAACCAGCTTTTGGGTGACATGATGAGTCGATCAGCCGCTTGGCGATGACCCGAAAAACAACATGGGCACTCGGACCCAATGACCCTAGAGTTTCCACCCCAAACGGCTCAATATAGCTTCCACTTTATAAGTCGTTCGTATCGCTTTCAGCTTACTGCCAAGATAATATGCCAATGGTCTGTTGAGTAGGTGCGTAGAGGATTCGACAATCAAACAAGGTGTTCAGAACAAGACTGCCTTTATTGGTTCTTCACATATGATCCATGTGTAGGTACCCTCATGCGCTGGTATGTGATGACAATGTAATGAACTACCGACAACCCCCTTTTTGAAAAAAAAAATACAAATACAATAATAATACAATGCAAATATAATTATGCCATGTATAACAATTGGCTATTCATCTTTCTAAGTAGGGGAAACGAGTTATTGTCATAACTGGTTTTTATATAATGTAATAAGTAATAGGTGCTTTATTAGGACGAAGCTTTACATGCAGTATCTACATCTAAGGTTATATAATAAATATTTAACGTAAGTCAGGTAGTGCCTGTCGTTACTTTGATGTATGCAAAGTACGAGGACTACTGAATACAATCATTGAGAAGTGCTAATTAATGATACCTTATGTATTATTATGTAACATAATAAATATTTTATTTAAATAAAATTGAGATTTACGTTACATGAGAATTTAATTATATAATAGAATTTAATTTAAATTTACTCTGCTATAATTAATATCTTATCACTAAATACTTCTGTACTTATCTATTATTACATGTGCTGCTGGCTAGAGGCTGTGGCTGGAGTTGCACTAGTAACCCCACCTCTCAGGCGGTCTCACCATTCTGCCAAACCGAGTAACATATTGATTACATATTGTATTGGTGTCTGTCGGAGCAGAATTTGTGTTGTTGTGAGTGTCGGCGTGATCACTCTGAGCGATGATATCATCGTAAGGGAAAGATAATGACTGCGTGGATGTGTGTGAACTTTGATTAGCATCTGTTATTAAATGTCTTCTATTTCGTATCAGATAGCCACCTCCTAGTAAATCTACCGCATATGATCTTCTCCCCACTATCTTTCGTACAATTCCTGGTACCCATTCTTTGTTTACTCTCACTTTTACCTTTTGACCTATGCTTAATGCTTTTAAATCTCTTGAACCTTTGTCATAATACCTTTTCTGTTTAATTTGCCTCAAAATTAAATTCTCTCTCACCTTTTTGTGTACATTTGATTGTAACCGTTTTGGTAAGTAAGGCATGATGCTTCTTAATTTGCGATTATTCAATAATTCCGATGGAGATGCTATTAAGCTGCTAATTGGGGTATTATTATATTCAAGTAAGGCTAGCCTGAAGTCCGTGCCCTCCATATTAGTTTTCTTCATTATATTTTTTACTATTTGAACAGCCCTTTCTGCTTGTCCATTCGATTGAGGGTACCTAGGGGATGATGTTATATGCTCAAAGTTCCAATCTCGCGCAAATTCTCCAAATTTATACGAACTGAACTCGGGTCCATTGTCTGACATTACTGTATTTGGTATGCCCTGCGTAGTGAAAACTTCTTGTAATTTTTTAATTACATGCTCTGAGCACAAAGATTTTAATTTGTTTACGCTGATAAATTTACTAAAATAATCAATTACAAGTAAAAACGTGTTACTATTGAAATGAAAGATGTCTGTACCTAGTTTCGACCACGCTCGGTTTGGAACTTCATGAGGAATCAAAGATTCTTTTCTATTTTCATTTTTAAAAGATAAGCATGCCTGACAGTTGCTAATAAAATCTTGTAGCTGAGTATTAATGTTTGGCCAGAACATTGTCTCACGTACTCTAAGCTTGCATTTTTCCAGACCCATGTGTCCAAGATGAATTAACTTTAACATATCACTACGCATACTTTGCGGTATAACTATCCTCTCATTCTTCCACACTAACCCATACGCGACAGAAAGTTCATCCCTGTAAGTCCAATACGGAGTAACATCCGTACTTATATCATGCTTATGTACCGGCCATCCATTTTTTATGTATGTAATTATGGTTTGTAGTGCTGTATCATTTTCTGTTGCTTTCTGTATTTTCACAAAATGCGTATCAGTGAGTGGATTGCAATTTGAAATTGCACAGACCTGTGCCTGAGCATCCAAATGATCACGTGGTAACGTGTGGCGCTCTTCCCTACTTAGTGGTTCAGGTGCACGGGATAACGTGTCAGCAATGTATAAATACTTGCCTGGTTTGTATACTAATTTAAAACAATAAGGTTGCAATCGAAGCAACATTCTCTGTAATCTAGCCGGGGCCATAGCTATTGGTTTATTTATAATACTGACGAGCGGCTTGTGGTCTGTTTCTATGATAATGTCATTTCTACCGTAAATATATGAATAAAATTTCTCGCAAGCAAACACACAGGCCAATAACTCCTTTTCTATTTGAGCGTAAGATAACTCTGCTTTAGTTAAAGACCGTGACGCATAACATACAGGTAGGTCACTCTGCATTAGACACGCACCTAATCCGTGTTTACTAGCATCTACTGAAATAACCACTGGTTTTTCTAAGGTGTAATATTGAAGAACAGGATTTTTAATAAGACATTTTTTTAAATTACTAAACGACTTTTCATGATGTTCTGTCCAGTGCCACTCAATATCTTTCTTTAAAAGTTCTCTTAACATATGTGTCTTTTCAGATAAGTTTGGTATAAAACTACCTACATATGTAATTAAACCTAGGAATCTTTCTATATCTTTGATATTTTCTGGTCGCGGCATGTTTTTAATTGCTGAGATGTGTGACTCATCGGGATTTATGCCTTCCGATGTTATTTTGTGTCCTAGGTACTTTATTTCCTTCAGTCTAAAGTTACATTTCTTTGGATTTAATTTTAAGTTTATTTGTCTGCATCTGTCTAAAACATTTCTTAATCTTTGATCATGTTCTGCCATAGTTTTTCCGTAAATTAAAAGATCATCAATAAAAAGACAAACTCCTTCCAGGTTATCGAAATATTCGTACATTTTTTTGTGAAATACTTCGGAGGCCGAAGTTATTCCGTACGGTAAGCGCAGAAACTTGTATCTACCAAACGCCGTGTTGAAGGTACACAAGTCTGTGCTATCATTATGCAATCTTAATTGCCAAAATCCTTGTTTAGCATCAACTGTACTAAAAAACTTTGAACCGGCTAACTTTGATGTGATCTCATCAAGGGTTGGTAATTTAAAATATTCTCGTTTGATCGCCTTGTTTAGATCTTTTGGATCCAAACATATACGTAAATCCCCATTACTTTTCTTAACAACAGTCATACTGTTTACCCAGTCTGTTGGACCATCTACTTTGGCAATGATTCCTTGCTTTACCATCTCTTCTAACTTAATTTTAATGCTATCACTCAATGCTATTGGCAATTTTCTAGGTGCATGCACTACTGGTCTAAATGTACTATCTAAATTTATCTTATACTCCCCGGGCATACATCCCATACCTTCAAAAACATCGGAATACTCGCTCATGATTGTACTTTTATTTTCCATACTGTACCCTGTATTTACATTTAGTACCAATTTTACAAGATTTAATTGTTCACATGAATACTTGCCAATAATTGGTGGCGAAGGCACGTCCGCAATAATAAATTCCGTGATATATGGATGCCCTTTATGATGTAACTTTAGGTTACATTTGCCGATTACTTTGATATCACCGCCCGAATAGCCACGTAATTTTAAACCAGATGATAACAAATCTTTTTTCTCCAACTTTATGTTATTTAAAAATCTACATGGTAAAACATTAACATCAGCTCCGGTGTCAATTTTAAATTTTATTTCACATCCATTTATTATCAAAGGTACCGACCAATCATTTAGGTTGTTGTTAAAATAGTAAATTACCTGACATTCCTCATTGTCCTCACGCACTTCATGAACGTTGCACATACGAAAGAAATGATTTAAGTTATTGCACCTTAAACATCTACGACCATACGCTGGACATTGCTCACGCTGTCCGTGTGCTAGTCCACACATTGCACAACACTGCACACCACGATTCACAGCTTGCGCTTTGGCTGGCGGCTGCGGCGTCGGCGCGGCGGCGGCGCGGTACGGTCGCTGCGCAGCAGACGGCTGCTCGCGCGCGGCACCCACCGCGCGTTGCCAACCCGTCGCAGCGGAAGCGCCCGCGCCGGCGCGCCCGCGCCATCCTCTTCCGCGTGCTCCCCTTCGCATCCACATTATATTCTGGCTCTGTTCACCTGCAGCTTTGTCTTTCTGATTATCACCCACATTTACTGCAAAAGAGTGGTGCTCCGCCGACTCCTTTTTTATATTGCCCGCTTGTATTTTGGACATCTGGGCTATATTACAAATATCCAATGCTTTTTCTAAAGTTAAATCTGGATCTCGCAACAATCTTTCTCGTAATACCCCCTCCTTGATACCACATATTAGTCTGTCTTTAATTAAATCTTGCATCAAATCTTTAAACTCGCATTTTGCAGCTAATTTCTTTAATTCAAAAGCATACTGTTCAATAGACTCGCCTTCCTTCTGATCACGTGTAAAGAACCGATGTCTCTCAATAGTTAAGTTCTTTTTTGGTAGAAAAAACGTGTCGTATTTTTTTAGTAACTCTTCAACTGACGTGAATTGTTGACCGAATTGCTGGTAAATCTCTCGACATTGTTCTCCAATTACGTGTAAAAGTATGCTAACTTGCACAATTTTGTCTTTTTGTTTAAACTCGCACGCATTGTAATATATTAAAAACGCATTCTTCCACTTTTCCCATTCCATAGATAAGTTTCCAGTAGTCACATTGTTTAATGCGTTGTTAAAATTAAATGGCGGTGGCGGTGGTAACACGGAATCCATCTTGCGCGTGTTTCAGCAAACTCAAATTTTCGCTCACTCGTGAAATATTACTTTTTTTTTTTAACTGTACTTGCACCTAATACTTTGATAATAACGAAATAACTTTAATGTTCTTATTTCTAAACCGACTGCGCCATGTTGAGTAGGTGCGTAGAGGATTCGACAATCAAACAAGGTGTTCAGAACAAGACTGCCTTTATTGGTTCTTCACATATGATCCATGTGTAGGTACCCTCATGCGCTGGTATGTGATGACAATGTAATGAACTACCGACATGGTCAAACCACATTGAGTACTTATGTAACTAACTTAGAATATTACTCGGATTATTCTACCATCTAAGCTTTAAAGTGCCAAAGAATACTCTCAAGTGCCTGTATCTTCAATTAGTTGACCCATATAAAGTTACGCTCTCGAGTGCTATGGACTTACATTCAAGAGTAACTTAGAACAATTAGAAACGCAACAAATTAGATTTTTAAAACTATTAGTGAGTAAGAAGACATAAAACAAATCATGTAAACATAATTATTTTACGTTAGATATTTAAAATCTGTAAAACTCTTCCAATCAGCATAAAACATAAATACCTTCTTCTGGTTAAGAATCATGGCAGCTGGAAGCGTCACTCGCTTGTAACCCATAACCACGCTTCTGGGATGGTATCAGCAGGTAAATTTGATGTACCTAGAATAAGGAACTGTTTTGGCGATCGAATGCTCGATAAAAGATTTATTCCCTTGACGTCGAGTCGCACCACGTCGAGTCGCCGCCACGTCGAGTCGCGGCCGCCACGTCGAGTCACCGCTACGTCGAATCGCCACTACTAGCCACTACTACTAAAAACGGTTTTGTGGGGCATAGTTTTAAGTTAAGATTTTTGTAAACTTTGTTTATAATAAATAAATAAATAAAAAAACAACGAGGTCATTGATGCAATCACTTACACACAGAAATGCATACGTGGGAGCACATTGGGGCATACTCTATCATTACGCATCATCGATCACTAATAAAGAACTAGATACACAATCCCATACAAAAGTTCACTTCAAACTGTCTCCGATTGTGTTTAGGTAATTCTAATAGAAGTAAATCTCCATTAATGTAAATTAAACCTTAACCTTAACCTTAAAGTTGTATTCACAAAGCTATTTACAAATAGCAACATTTTTTGCGACCGTCAACATACATCAAAACAAATTCAACCTTACGCGCATGTTTTTAAAGTCAGAATTATAAAGTGTCACAAAAAGCAATTAAATTTTATGACCGGGGCTCGCCGCTAGAACAAGAAATGAGTGTGGAGTCGAACTGTCCAATATTTTTTTTTACACTGTACTATTAATGATCTGTTTTATAAACTTAATGTAATACACAGATGACAGAATAGTGCATAATAGCATTTTTATTCTGTTTTATTCTATGAGGTATATTATGTGTAATGATTATAATTTACCTAAATATTAATATGTTTTCGGATAGGGCACGACATTTATTTCTTAGTGAAATTAATATAAACAGTCATAATTATTTACTCTTGAACTTATGATAAAAAATGTTAACATATTGTTTGACGAAGAACTTATTTTTCGTTTCCAAGAAGGAAACGATTTTTTTTCTTCTTTCTAATTTTTCGGATCTTTGACGTGCAAGAACTCATATCCATTCATTCTCCACATCTCACTGAATCTCGAGAAAAGCTAAAAAAACACATAATTAATCTGACATTTTTGATTTTATTACATTCACTAAGTAAACAAAAACAAGATTAAAAGGTTTAATGAAATCTGTAAAATATGACTATAATATCTAAAAAAACAGTAAAAAGTAGTAAGTCTTATTGAACAAAACAAACAATCATACTTTATTAATTACAAAATAAATAAAAGTAGAAACAACAGCGTCTCCAACAATGGAACAGAGTCAACGCACATTGAACCAAACAATTTAAGTAGGCATGATTGCGCGTATGATTAATACGTTTACGGAGTCTTTACAATTGAGACGGTTAATATCTGCTGGTTATTACGATTTAAATGTTTTTACGACTATTTCTTAACTAAATATCAGTTATTACAATACAATGACAACAACAATATATTGATAATATTAATACCCACCGAAAATATGAAACTTCATCCTTTTTAGCGTCCTAGATGTGTGATTTTTACAATTTTACAACGAGCAACACAAAGAGCACTCAAGCACAGTCTGGGTGTTCGAATGCGACTAGATTAAAAGCGCACCCAAATGTTCAATTGGGTGCTCATTTGGTGAGGCCACTTTTTGTCGCTGATTGTGTATCTAATTCTTTTATTAGTGATCGATGTTACGCATACAATAATAACAGTCACTAATTTATGAGCTTAACTGTCCGTTAAGGGGCTATTAAACGACTTTTACAGATTTTAAACTGACAATCACGTCAAAATGTGCAGTGTAAATGATTTGAAAAAAATATATGTTAAACTAGAACATTCTCTTAATCACTTAGTAAGTGAATATTTTTAATTATATTCATATTATATAGTTTAATTAATACGTGAAGTTGTGTCTGACGCGGACAAAACATTGACAATCACACAAAATCTACCAGGTATAATTAAACGAAACATACACCATCTTACAGACAATTTTATTATCTATCTTTTAGTATACGCCTTTTTTTATTTTTGAAAGAATACTACTTTTATTAATTTTTTTCGACTAATCTTTGAGAGTTTTGGACGCAAAACTGATGCAGAACGGACGCAGTCTGCGTCCAAATCTTTCAAAATTTAGTCGAAAAAATTAAATAAAAGTAGTATTCTTTCAAAATTAAAAAAAGGCGTATACTAAAAGATAGATAATAAAATTGTCTGTAAGATAGTGTAAGTTTCGGATAATTATACCCGGTAGATTTTGTGTGATTATCAATGTTTTGTCCGCGTCAGACACAACTTCACGAGTTAATTAAACTATATAATATGAACTTAATCAAAAATATTCACTTTCTATATGATTAAAAGAATGTTCTAGTTTAACATATATTTTTTTCAAATCATTTAAACTGCACATTTTGACGTGATTGTCAGTTTAAAATCTGTAAAAGTCGTTTAATAGCCCCTTAACCAGACGCATTAGTTCAACAATCGCAAGTGATCTTATTAAGATCATTTAACAGTTGGGAGGATATTCATTATGGCTATTATTACTAGTTGTTGAATTAAATGATGGTCCAGTAGTCCAGTAGTTAGGGTTTGTCTTTCATGCAGGAAGTTTTGGATTTACAACCAGTCACGTACAAGTACCAATGTCTTTTTTTACTAAGCTTAGTAAAAAAAGAGATACGCAAATTGTTGTAGCTTAAATAAAAGTTATTTCTTCTTCTTTATCAACCTTAAGACGCCCACTGCTGGGCATGGTCTCCCTCAAGGGGGGTTCAGCCGTAATCGCCATGCTTGGCCAATGCATGTTGGCGATCGCAGTAGATGTTATAGTACTTAGAAGGACGCTGCTGCCCATCCTCTGGTCAATATCCCTCTGTCGCTTTCTACGACACCTACGGGTAGAAATGGGATGGTGCTATTCGTGGCGGGTGCCGGCACCACACGGTATAGTATATTATATATATATATCGGTATATTAAATAAAAGTTAGGATAGTTTAAAATAAGTTGGATTATAAGATACTTAAATGATAAGTCCTCATCTCCAGATATCTTTGTTTTGCTGTTCTCGACAGGGTCCACGATTGTTGCTTTTGGCAAATGTTACGCCTGGGTTCCCCCTATCTGGCAGAATATTGTACTCCGAAGTTTATTTGTCATAACACACTTGGCATAATCTTCTTTAAACGAAATATTCTTAAGGCATAAAAATTGTTTAATATAGGTAATTATTGTTTGGCAGAATGTTCATGAGCTCAACTATCCAATTAGCCGACACAATAGTTGAACAATTGACGCGAATGCGATTTCGTTACGAATAAATAAAATAATAAAAATAAAATAAAAATAAAAATAGCCTTTAATTCTTACTACTATACGTACTTCCATAAAATTTATCAAGTTAAAAATAGTATAAGTCGGTACTTTAACGTTACTATTGTGTATTTATACATATTATTATTAACTTATATTAGTAGTAGTCGCCTCTGCGGCGTAGGCCTCTCCTAAACCTTTCCACACATCTCTTTGCCGCGCTTCTCGCATCCATAAGGGTCCACACCTTTCGTTGAAGATGTCTCTCCACCTTTTATTCGGTCTACCCTTTTCTCTTTTCCTGTCTCTTGGAATCCATTCCGTTAAACGTTTTGCCCATTTGTCATTGTTCATCCTACATATGTGTCCTGCCCAATGCCACTTGAGTAATCGTGTTCTTTTCCTTACGTCTATTATTTTTGTTTTCTTTCTGATGTTAGTGTTTTTAACCCTATCTGACATTTTGAGACCAAGCATGCTTCTCTCCATTTTACGTTGACAGATAGCAATTTTTTCTTCGTCTTCTTTCCTCAGTGACCACGTCTGGCAACCATATGTAAGGCAGGGCAATATCACTACTTCATAGAGTTTGTTCTTTATATTAATATTGATGTCCTTATTTTTCATTATTTCTCTCAATCCCCAATATTTCTTCCATGCTAGTGTTATCCTTCTTTCTATCTCTCTTCGTGTATTATTTCCGAATGATACCAGCTGTCCTAAATATACATATTCATTGACATATTCGATCTTCTCATTGTCTATAATAATATCCCGAGGTACTCCATTTGTTAAAATCTTGGTTTTCGATTTGTTCATCGACAATCCCACTTTTTGACTCTCCTTTGATAGTTCTATCACCATACCCTCCAATTCAGTAGCGTTTTCAGCGAAGACTACAATGTCGTCCGCGAAGCGTAGGTGATTCAGTAGTTCTCCGTCTATCTGTATTCCCTTCTTTTCCCAATTTATACGTCTGAAGATGGATTCGAGCACCGCTGAAAACAGTTTAGGGGAGAGAGGGTCTCCTTGTCTTACTCCTTTTTGTATGGGGAATTCTGTACCTTCTCGCTCTAGCCGCACTTTTGCGTGACATTTTGTATAAATATTCTTAATTAAGTTTATGTATTTCTGGTTGGTACCTTGTTGCGCTAGTGATGTCCATATAGCTTCGAACTGTAAAGAGTCAAATGCTTTTGTGTAGTCTATAAAACACATATATAACGTCCTTCTATATTCCTTTACTTTTTCAATTAGTTGTGTTATGACTTGTATGTGGTCTGTAGTCGAATAACCTTTGCGAAAACCTGCTTGTTCTCGTGGTTGGTTTTCATCGAGACTCTTTGTTATCCTATTTAGTATGATCTTTGAGAAAATTTTATATAGATTTGTCATGAGACTGATTGGTCTGTAGTTTCCTAGATCACTTCTATCCCCTTTTTTGAACAGTAGAGTGATTGTAGATTTTGACCATTGATCTGGTGTGACTTCGGTCCTAAGTACGTTATTGAATAGTGTTTGAAGGGGCTCCAAAATTGCAGTAGATAGCGCTTTAAGGACTTCGTTGGTAATGTTGTCGCTTCCTGGGGTCTTGTCATTTTTCTGAGATTTTATTGCATATTCGATTTCAGATTGAAGAATGATTGGTGGCTCTGTGTCTGTATTTTTTTTTCCATTAAATGTGTTCGAGTTCGTACATAAGAAGGGGCAAGCGCTATCTGTAGCAGTGTAGAGGTTTTTATAGAATTGCGTGGCTTCATTTATGATATCAGGACGTCTTGATTGTATAATTCCCTGTTTATTTTTTAGTTTTCCTGTCCATTCCGACTTGTCACTCAACTCTCTATAGGCTTTACGTAGAGCCCCGGCTTTGCTTATGAATTTTTCGAAGGTACTTTGACGTATTGTTCTTCTTTGTTTTGTAATATTCCTATTGATTTTTTTGCTTATTCTTGTTATTTCACATTTTATTTCTGTTGTTCTTCTCTTTGCGTATAATTTTTTTCGTTGTTCTAATAGATCTTTTGTTTCATCGTTGATAAATTTAGTTTTATGTTTCTTTTTTCTTGGCAAATGTTTCAAAAATTCTTGTATTTCTCTTTCTACTTTATCATATTGGTTTTGTACCTCTACATGTGTACTAGCAGCTACCATAAATTTTTTTTTCCAGTATCTAGCGTCGTCTTCTGAAATATCCAGTGGTTCTCTAGTGTATTGCACAGATTTTATTTTCCTTCTTTTTGGTTTTGAATCTAAAGATAATTTACATCGAATCATCCTGTGATCAGAATTGAAGTTCAGGTTTTTTATTATATCGAAATTCTTTATCTTGGTTGGTTGATTTGTTAGTATGTAGTCAATTTCGTTGAAATATTGACTATTTGGGGATTGCCAAGTCCATTTTTTGTGTGGTTTGCATGGAAACATACTGTTCATGAAATAGTAATCATTTTCAACCGCAAATTCTACTAGTTTTTGGCCATGTGGGCTTCTTTTTCCGTGTGCGTTTTTCCGATATTGTTTCCTTCATTCTGAGCATTTCCTATTCTTGCGTTGAAATCTCCAAGTAAAATTATATTTTTTGTATGTATAGAGTCCAAGGCGGATTGTACTGTTGTATAAAAATATTCTATTTCTTCTTTATTGCACTTTTCTGTAGGGGCGTATGATTGTACAAATGACCAGGTAGCGTTGTCCGATGTTTGTATTTCTAGTATCGCCACACGGTCCGAAAAGCTTTTTATATTTACTATTTTGTTCTTTAAATGTTTTTTAATCATGAATCCAACTCCATTTCTTCCATTTGTTCCAGATGTATGAAATAAGATAAAATCTGTGTGTTCTTCTATTGTTTCCTTTTCTCTTCTTGTTTCGCATAAGCCTATAATGTCCCATTTTATTGACATAACAGCGTATCTTAGCTCTTCTATTCTGCTGTCCGATAGTAAGGTTCTTACATTGATACTTGCTATGTAGAGATTTTGTGGTTTTTGTTTTTTGATTTTGTTTTTATAGCTAATCTTGTTTGTTCGGTTTTGATCGTGGTTTAAGAGGTGGTGGTCAGACTCCTCCACGGTGACCAGCCGGCTTGGAGAAGGTAGAGAGGTTGAAGAGGCGCCGGTTAGTTTTTTTGAGTATCATTTACATTCATAGTTGGCACTGCCTGGTTATATGTATTCAGTTGCGATGGGCGTAGAAAACTGGTGATGGTTTGTGATTTATTTTTTTTAGAAATTTGTTTTGTCTTTTCGTTGACGCACTCGTTTGCGGTGTCTTTGTCTGTTTCCTCAGGTGATGTAGACATATAACGTTTGTTTACGTTTCGTTTTGTAGGTGTATTGACTTCTGACTCACGTGTTTTTAGTGTCACAATTTTATCATAGTGTAAAGCTACTCTTTTTCCTGACTCACGCTCTCGTTTAAGGTCTTCCTGTAAGTCCTTTCGCTTTTGTAGCACGCTAGGAGAAAAATCTTCTTTTAGGTATATATTTGTATCCTCCAGCAACTTTTTACTTTTAATTATCTCTATTCTCCTGCTTGTTGTTGTTATTGTGACAACCACTGGTCTGATTTTTCCTGAGTTTTTTCCGATCCTATTGACGTGTTCGATTTCCCATTTTTGGCAGGGTATTTTCATGACGTTGTTAATAATACATAAAACTATTGAGAGTAAGTTTTCGTATCCCTTTTCTTTTTCTTCAATCCCAAAGAATATAACATTTTTTCTTCTCAATTGCTTATCCATGAAATCGATGGTTTTTTGTTGTTGCTCAATTTTCATTTCAATCTGTTTATTTTTAGTTTCCAAAATGAGGAATTTCTCGTCTATGTTTCTGTTTATAGACTCTTTGATGTTTAACTCCATATCCTTCATTTCTTGCTTGCTTTTAGATATCTCAACTGGTATAGTTTGTAAAATTTTTAATACTTCTTCCATTGTAAACGTCCCATTCACGCCCTCTTTTGAAATAGCAACAAACTACTAGTGTTGTATTGTTAGTTAGTTGCGCTTGCGCAGGGTTTGACTGGTAACGACTAGATAATTCTGCTACTCGCTGCTAGATGGCGTTCTTGCAAATATTGTTAATGGCAACGACTTTAATTTTAAACTTTAGTGTAATTTGAGGTTATATTACAAATAAGATTTTCAAACAGTTCTTTCGCACTTATTCCTTTCTTGCCTTTTAGATATCCGGTCTTGCAGTTGACTTTGTGGGTTGCTTTCCTCAATATTTAGCAGGTAGAAGCGTCGTAACACTGTCTTTAGTTGGAGACGATTTTTTGGATATTTCTACGTTAATATCGAATTTGCGGAGCACATAACATTTGTCCAGTGATTTCACAGCTTATTTCACTTATTTATCGTTTTTCCACTTTGATTTACACTTGTATACTTAAATAAACACAATTATAATATCAGAGCCGATGTGAACATGAGCACAGGTGCGCCCTCTCTCGTTACGAATAAGAGGTTATTATGTCCGAATTTACAATGGCATATTTTTAAAATGGCAGAATATTAATTCGCATAATTTCGTTTAGGATAACGTTTATTTGGCAGAATTTCGTTTGGAATAATTTTATTCGGCGTATTGCCATTTCTATAAAAAAACATTTTTAACCTTAAATTAAAATTAAAATAGGTATTGTCTTAAAAAGTCTAAGTTGTGCTACAAAAGTTAGCGACAGAAACGAATCGCTGCAAAACCGACTCCACGTAGTCTTGTCTGCCCTACAACTAGAGTGTAATTTAAGCTCGCGTAGGCGCGGAGGGGTGAGGCGGCCCGAGAGCTGAGGAGCAGGTGAAGCTGCGGTGGTGATCGTTAAAACCGTCTGCGACAGTAAGGTCGCGTGGGACCTCCGGAGACCCGCAGCGCCGAAGCCGTGTCAGAAACCATGCTTGCTGCATGTTTTATGCCTGCTTGCATGCTGCATGTTACATGGTCGCTTGAATGCTGCATGCCGTGTGCTGCATGCATGGCGTATGCGTGTTTGCATGTTTGAATGCTTCTTACAGGGGTCTAAAAAAACATAAATGTTCACAATCAGCTATTTGATTCAGCGATAATACATGCATTATTGAATATATTTAAATAGTTAATTAATAATTATGGTAAAAATACAAAATTATTCTAAATATGATTTTTCTGCAATGTGAAATATGAGTTTCTTCTCAATTAGGATATGAAATGTATGCCAAAAGATGATTCTAACCGTAAGATTTCTGAGATGTGATGGTTCTACTTTTTTAAAAAGGTATTATGCATATGAAATTTATGCCTAAAGATGATTCTGACTTACAAAATAATGTGATAAGAATGGTAATAAATGAGTGTCTGCCAAACAATTTTCTGCGAAATGAAGTTTATGCTATCCGCTGTATGCAAAATAATATTATGACATAAAAAAGTCTGATATACGGTTAGACCCGTTAAGCCTACATTGTGGAATACAATAAAGAATTGAGTTTTGAGTATCTTGAATATCACTTACATCACATTATCACCTATTTATGGAAGAATTTTAGGGGCGCTTGCAAGCCCTTAACATTCTTCTATAAATATTTTCCGTTTCGCACCATTGCCTCAGTGGACTTTAACTCGAAGTTAACAGTATCGATAGGCCGTGAGACTTGCTCCGTAGAATTTACGTGCCTCGACTCATAATGTTCCTGAAAATGTCCCGCTGAATTTTGTGAATTATTGACACAGCAACACTTTATTATTAGATATGAAATCGAATTTACTTTTCACGGTGTTTTGAATCTAGGAGTGAATTTTGTTCTTAAGGATATTTTTTGAGCTTAAATTGTCATGTTGTTTTTTTATATATAGATGGTTCCTTTATTTCCAGTAACTTAGTTAAGTGAATAACACTATTTAACGCATGATGAACAGATGTAGAGTATACATAACTAAAATTGGAGGAATAAACACTGTACAGTCTTAAACTATACATAATTTGCTGACGCGGTGCCTCGCACCGTACGTGCGTCATTTTAGTAGTATAAATATTAATGCTTAACAATAAATCAACGAGTGCGATTACTGCTATGCGGTGACTAACATTAGAGAAAGGAATCGTCAACAGTTTTGCCTGTAAACACGAATAAATCTATCGGGAACTAAGTGATCTTTTCTCTACGCGCTCCAACCTCAACACTAACAATTCTACAAGTGTACGAACCGTACATTTTATGGTCCTTCGAGCCGGATATTTGGTGCTGTTGTGTCTCTTTACGGTAGCGGATCGGTTTAGCTGGTCTCCCAGAAGCGGGTCGCCCCAGTTAAATTGAGAAGTCGCATTATATCGTAATCGAGGCGCAAGGGTGCTGAGTTCCACATACCGTATCAAGATCAAGAAAGATAACGCTTTCAAGATTTGATACATAGAAGACTACAAGCAACGCAGTAGCCTTCACAACAACGCAACGCTCTCCTGTCACTGTCCACGACGTGCCGGGTCTCTTGAGCCAACAACATCGATAACAACAAGAAGCATCATCATGGCTAAACTAGAATTGCAGTCAACGTGCTTCGATAACATAAAAACATTATGTGTTAACTATCGCAAGGATTCCGCATCACGAAAAACGGCGGATTACTTGAAAAAACGCCTCTCGTCGCTAGAAAACCAGTGGCAAGACTTCGAAAACAGGCATGCCCAACTGTTGCTGGAACTAGAAGACAAGAATATAGCATATTTCACGGATGACGTCTATCAGAAAACTAAAGAAATGTTTCTATCAACTAAAACGGACATCACTAACAAACTAGCGACTTCCGATAAACAAAACGTGAAGTTCGACCTAGGTGGAACTTCAGAAGATGACGATAGCAACAACATACAATTCTTGCTTAACAAGCAAGAATGCAATTTCAACGCAATATATCGTGTAATCTCCAAAATTAACGCAGCAACTATATCGGAAAGATGGGAACTGGAAGACCACTTCACGACACTGAAGTCAAAGTGGGAACCCATCGATAAACTTCACTGGGAAATAGACTTTCAACTGAAAGGATCCAACGAGCAATATTACGAAATGTTCACGGACATCGAGCATAAATACGATGAACTGAAGAGGGAAATCAATGCTAAAATCTGGTCCACCGTACACTTCCAGAAATCGACACCAAAGATCGAAATTCCTGAGTTCTCGGGAAACTACAGTCAGTGGATCTCCTTCAAGGACCTGTTCCTGGAAGCGATACATAAAAACCCTATGATCAACAACGCGCAGAAAATGCAACACCTTAAGACCAAGCTGCGAGGAGAAGCCGAACGGTTAGTGCAGCATCTAACTATTAGCACTGAAAGCTATAACTCATGTTGGGATATTCTAAATCAGCGCTACGACAATCGTCGCCTGCAGTTCACTTCATATGCCAACAACATGCTAAGTCTGCCGATCATACAACATGCAGATTCATCCAACGTGAAGAAGATGCATGACGTCATCACCGAATGCCTGAACGGCATCTCTAACATTGGTATCGACACATCAACCTGGGACCCTCTCATTGTGCACATTATGTCACTAAAACTGGATTCCAACACTTTAAGTGACTATATGAAGGAACTCCACGATCACAGAGAGCTACAAAGTCTTCACGATTTCCTGAACTTCCTCGAAACACAGTTCATGGCATACGAAACGATGAAATCGGCTAAGGAACCGAATCCTACAGCTTCAGAAAAATCATCACGTTGGAAAACATTTAACAAGCGAACCCAGATGAAGAAACATAACTATAGCTTCAATCAAAACAAATCAAGCAATTACCACACATTGTATGGAAAGTGCCCATTTTGCAACGGAAGTCACATACTGCGCCAATGTGACAAATTCCTTAAAATGGACTTTGGCAAACGAAATGACACAGTTTTGAAACTGCAACTCTGCAAAAACTGTCTATTCAGCCATGTAAATGACGAGTGCAAATCAACAAAAACATGCAAAGAATGTAACTCGAAACATCATACATTATTGCACAATTCGGACAAACAAAACACAACGTTATGTACTCGAAAAAACAACATTGAGCAACGCTCTTCATCATCAACACAACAACCAACATCTAACCATTTGTTTAAGGACAATATGGAAGTTCTGCTGACTACGGTTCAACTGAGAGTTAAGTCTGTAGATGGAACTTATATCACACTGCGTGCGCTACTCGATCAAGGTTCACAAGTGAACTTGATAACAGAAAACGCCGCACAAATGTTACGCCTTCCTCGAAAGGGGATTAACGCATCAGTATCGGGAATCGGCTCTGTCTCTAGAGAATGCAAGGGAAAACTGAAACTTACCTGCCAATCGATTCACTCCGATTATAGCTTCGAAACTCAAGCGCTTATTATGACGAAGCTAACAAACAACTTGCCTTCGAGAACGTTCGAGATAGATGCATGGACGCACTTAAAAAAATTTAAAACTTGCAGATCCTGACTTCAACATATCTCGACAAATCGACCTATTGCTAGGAGCTGACGTATACTCCGAAATTATCCTAGAGGGGGTATTGAAAGGCAATAACAGCACTATAGTTGCACAACAAACGCAAATTGGGTGGATTTTATGCGGAAAAACGAAACAAACGTTTGACTGCCACACTACTTTATTTAACTTAGAAGATCTAACAAAATTTTGGGAAAATGAAGAAATTCATAACACGAAAGATATACCCAAGGACGACCAGTGCGAACAATTTTATAAAGAAACTGTGAGAAGATCATCTGATGGAATGTACATCGTCAAAATGCCTATCGTTCCAGACTACGAAGAGAAGCTAGGCAAGTCGAGAAAAATCGCTGTAGCGCAGTTATTACACCTGGAAAAACGGCTGGAAAAGAATAAAAGACTTTCAGTAATGTACAAACAGTTCATGGAAGAGTATGCAGATCTGGGTCACATGAAGCCTGCAGCTCAAATACCTACTGACATCTACTTTTTACCGCATCACGGTGTCTTGCGAGAAAACTCGACAACAAAGAAGCTGAGAGTCGTATTTAACGCCTCTCAACAAACTACGAGTGGCTACAGTCTGAACAATGTCATGGAAAAAGGCGCCAATTTGCAAAAAGATATTCAGGCTCTGATACTGAAATGGCGAACTTATAAATACGCATTCACGGCCGACATTGAAAAAATGTACCGCTGCATTTGGATCTCGGAGGAACAACAACCTCTACAAAGAATTGTATGGCGGGATTCACGAGATCACCATCTCCGCGATTACCAGCTCTGCACAGTAACCTACGGAACCAAATGCGCACCATGGCTAGCTATGCGAACACTAAAGCAACTAGCCATTGACGATGGTTACAAACATCCAGAAGCTGCCAAGATACTCATGGAAGAATGCTACGTAGATGACGTCATTAGCGGTCATAACAACCTTACAGAAGCGAAGAAACTGCAACAATCTTTGATCCAACTGTTGAAAGGAGGGGGCATGAATTTACGCAAGTGGACAGCCAATGACCGAGCTATAGTCGAAGACTTACACGAAGATCAAATTTCAACACACACCATGTTTGATTTTAAAGGTGAAGAATCAAGCAAAACATTAGGACTCGGTTGGAATCCAAACAGCGACACCTTCCACTTCAACTGGCCTGTAGAAAACTCAAAACAGCTAACAAAGAGATCTTTACTCTCAGCTATATCAAGATTTTACGACCCACTGGGGTGGCTCTCCCCAGTGACTGTCAAAGCCAAACTACTATTTCAGAAACTCTGGATGAGTAAACTTAACTGGGATGACGTAGTTCCCAGCAACATCCAATCTGAGTGGCTAAACCTTAAAACAGAACTGCCGTGCCTTAGCAAGATAACGATACATAGATGGATTGGTGATACACAAACATGTGTCGAGTTAATGGGTTTCTGTGACGCAAGTGAAAAGGCGTACGCTTGTGTCATCTACAGCAGGGTATTCAACGAACATGGCCAACCCATCATAACTTTACTAGCTGCTCGAACAAGGGTGGCTCCACTGACACAGAAAACAACATTACCTAGACTGGAACTGTGTGGCGCTCAACTACTGGCCGACTTGATGGAGAAAACCAAGCAATCATTCTGTGGATATAACGTATCAATACAGGCCTGGTCAGATTCTCAAGTTGTCCTGGCATGGATTCAAGGCGAAACATGAAGATGGGAGACTTATGTAGCGAACAGAGTCACAAAAATAAAACGCGTCATTCCCGCAACTCAGTGGCGTTACATCAAATCAGAGCAGAATCCCGCAGACTGCGCATCAAGAGGTCTTTTGCCTAGCAAATTGATAAACTTCAACCTATGGTGGCATGGACCCGAACTTTTAACAAAACAAAACCCGTCGAAAAATGTTCCTTGCGTTCTCCAAACGAATTTGGGCTGCATAAATCACGTTCAAATCAATAAATCGTCACAAGAAAATAACGATCATAACATAATAACAGAATTAATGAACAAATGCAGTTCATTGACACAAGTAAACAGGGTCATCGCATGGATATTACGCTTCATTACAAATATGCGCAATAAAACGAAATCGGAAACCACGTACCTAACAACAAGTGAACTAAGCGCAGCGCGTAAAAGTGTCATAATTCATGCGCAGCGACTGCAGTTCAACTCCGAATACAAACAACTTATTAACAACGAAACACTATCAAAGAAAAGCGCAATTTGCAAATTGAATCCCTACATAAATAAAACGGGAATTATTTGTGTTGGAGGTCGTCTTAAGCACTCAAACTTACCCGGGGAGATGAAGAATCCAATCATCATACCACATAGAGGACGATTTACGCAACTCCTTATAGAACAAGCGCATTCAGCAACATTACATGGCGGAGCTCGTCTGACGTTGACTTATATAAGACAGCGTTACTGGATCGTTGGCGGTAACCGGGCCGTCAAGAACCAACTTCGAAGATGTGTACGTTGTCATCGCTTCAACAAGACAGAGGGCTATCAATTGATGGGTGACCTACCACAACAAAGGATCACTCCGAGCCGACCATTCACGCACACAGGAGTAGACTTCACCGGTCATGTGGATGTTAAACACAACAAGGGCAGAGGCGTTAAAACTTCAAAGGGATACATAGCCATATTCATATGTATGGTGACGAAAGCCGTTCACATTGAGCTCGTGTCAGACCTTAGCACAGAAACGTTTATTGCAGCCTTCCAAAGACTGTGTGCGAGGCGTGGCACTCCAAGGCACATGTACTCTGACTGTGGAACAAACTTCATTGGCGCTGCAAAGGTACTTCGTCATGAATTTGAAGAGTTCAAACAGCTAATGAAACCAGATCTTTTCAACGAACTGGCCAAACTGGAGGTGGAGTGGCATTTCAACGCCCCCGCCTGGCCAACTGCTGGCGGTCTGTGGGAAGCTGCCGTCAAGTCGATGAAGCACCACCTGCGGCGAGTACTTGGAGACCAAAAACTAACATACGAGGAGTTCACAACGATTTTAGCAAAAATAGAAGCCTGTTTAAATTCAAGACCTCTGTGCCCGTTAACCGAAGATCCAGAAGAATTATACAACTGTCTCACTCCCGGACACTTTCTAACTGGAAGCCCGATATTGTCCACGCCGCTCTCGGATTACAATGACGTAAATAACATCGATTTACGTCGTAGGTGGCAGCTTATTGAACATATGTTTCAACAATATTGGAAAAACTGGTCAAACGATTACCTTACTACTCTACAAACACGTAGTAAGTGGAACAAACCTTCTAAAAACGTCAAAGAAGGTGACGTAGTACTGGTGAAAGAAAACAATTTACCACCAGGAAAATGGGCCTTAGGTCGTATACTGGAAACTCATCCAGGATCTGACAGATATGTTCGAGTTACTACCGTCAAAACTCAAGCAGGAGTCATAAAACGCCCAATAACAAAACTATCGCCATTACCATTGTACTCGGAAACTGAAGATGCCAAGGAAAAAGATATAAAAACCAAGCCTCAACAGAATTCGAAAGTTGAACGGCGGAAGAGGTCAAAGAATCCTTTTTTTTTTTTTTTTTTTTTGGTACGGGGTGGAAAATCCTCATGGATGTCCTCCGCCCTGGGGCGGGCGGAGGGGTCTGTCAGACTCTTACTGACTAAAAACCACCCCGGTGTTCCATCTCACACCTACGTCGGGGGTCGCGGGAACTGGAGATACTTCCGCAACCCCCGGCTGGTGCCGGCCCGCTGCAGCGGGCCACTTCTCGGGTCAGGGGGGGGAGTGAGGTGTTAGACTCCCCCCCGGACGTCTTAGAGGGGCGCGCGTAGAACACTACGCGCCGCCACCTCGGGTCCTGGTGTATGTGGGGGGCGACAGACGTCCCCGAGTCTGCCGCCCCTGGACCCATTTAGGGGGGCCGGAAGAGGGCGTTGTCCGCCCTTCGCCGACGCCCGGTGCGCCTGCTGCGGGCAGGGTGGGAGGTTGAGATCTCCCTTTCCCTTTCCGCAGCCTCCTTCTGCGACATGACACTTTCGCAGAAGGAAACCACCGCGTCCCAGGACTCTGCGCTGTCGACCATCGACTCGACCACGGCCGACAGCGACAGGTCACTGCCTACTTCTGAGACGAGGGCACGGCGCGGCTCCTCCCAAGCGGCACACTCTGCCAGCGTATGCCGCGCCGTGTCCTCCCGGCAGTCGACGCAGTGGTGACACCGGGCGTCCGGCTCCCTGTTTATGCGACACAGGTACTTCCCGAAGCAACCATGCCCCGAGAGCACCTGCGTCACCCGAAACGACAGGGAGCCGTGCCTCCTCCCGAGCCAGCGCTCGAGCACTGGCCGGACCGCCTCGATGATGGCGAGGCCGGCGGTAGGGCGTGAAAGCCTGTCCCGCCATTCCGCCACCAGGACCTCGCGAAGCTGAGACCGACGCAGCTCCATGTGTCGCTGCATCGGTCGCTCGCCCCGCGCCCGCGCTTCCTCGCGCCACCGGAACAGTGACGCGAGTACCTTCGCCTCCAGGTCCCAGGGCGGGGATCCGGCCAGTGCACAAGCCGCCTCGTAGGAGATCGTGCGATATCCCCTGATGACTCTGACGGCCATCGCGTGTTGCGGCTTTCGCAGCACGGCGATGCTTCCGGCCGTCAGGTCTGCCGCCCAGATCGGGGCCCCATAAAGGGCCATCGATCGCACGATCCCCACGTAGAGCCGCCTGCAGACGGCGCTCGGGCCCCCCAGATTGGGAAGCAGCGTTGACAACGCCCCAGCCGCGCCCAACAACTTGGGCGCCAGCCGCTGGAAATGAGTGCCAAAATCCCATCGGCTGTCGAGCACCAATCCAAGGTACTTCATGGTAGACTCGACAGCTATTCTGGCCCCCCCCACCACGATGTGTGATCCCGGCGGCGGCGCCCGCCGAGGACCGTGAAAGATCACGGCCTCCGACTTGTTGAGGGCCACCTCCAGGCCGAGGTGCCGGATGCGGCTCACCACCTGTGAGACCGCAGCCGTCGCCAGCAACGCTGCCTCCCTGTACGAACTCCCCCGGGCCGTGACCAGCGTGTCGTCAGCGTAACACGTCAGGTCCACGCCCGGCTGGAGCTCGCCTCTCAGCACCCAGTCGTACCCGATGTTCCACAGGGGCGGTCCTAAGACGGAACCCTGCGGAACACCGCACGACATGCGGCGCTGGTGCTCGCCATCACGTCCCACGTAGGTGACACACCTCTCGGACAAATAAGCCCCAACTATGCGGCGGAGGTAGGAAGGCACACGATGATAGCGCAGTGCCTCCCGTACACAACTCCAGGGCAGGGTGTTGAACGCGTTGGAAATGTCCAAGGACACCGCCAACATCACCCCGCCCCGGGACACCGCTTCCTCCGCCAGGACTCTCACCCTCGATACAGCGTGTATGGTGGAGCGCCCATGCCGAAAGCCATACTGGCTCTCGTCCAGGTCCGGCCCCTCTTCGCACAAGTGGCCGACGAGGCGGGCTGCGATTATCCGCTCAAACAGCTTTCCCACCTCGTCCAGCAGCACTATAGGCCGGTACGCGGACGGAGAGTCCGCAGGGCGCCCCGCCTTCTTGAGCAGGACCAGACGACCAGATTTCCACAATGTGGGAAACTGGCCCTGCTCAAGGCACGCTGTAAATAGTCCTCTCAGTTGGGGCTCTAGCTCCTTCAGAGCGAGGGCCAACGCTAAGCCGTGAATGCCGTCGGGCCCCGGAGCCACGTTCTTGGCCCGGAGCCGCAGCACGGCCGCCCCCATCTCTGCCTGTGTCACCTCTGGGACGCTGATGGCGTTCTCCTCTGTGGACTCTGCGTCTGTGGGCAAAGCCATCGGCGGTGGAGTATGCTCCGCTCGTGCCGGGAAGAGGGCTGAGACAACCTCCTCCAGCAGCTCTGGTTGGAGACTCCCGTGAGCGGGGGCGCCGCAGACCGAAGTTTCCCTCGAACCGCTTGATATGGGCGCCCCCACGGATCCCGGTTTAGGGTCTCCAACATCTCCTCCCTGGCTTGCGTCTTCGCATCGCCGATGGCCAGACACAGAGTCCTCTTAGCCGCGCGGTACACCTCATACAGCGCGGCTTCTTCGTCCGGGACCCGACGACGTCTCCTCCGGTATCGGGTGTACCGGCGTCTGACCGCTACGCACTCAATGCGCATACGTGCGATCTCGGTCGACCACCAGTACACCTGGCGCCCTGCTGACTGTGCGTGGACCCGGGGCATGGACGCGTCGCAGATTTGCGTCATCGCCCCGCGGAACCACAGCGCCTCCAGTTCGACGTCGACGGGTCCGTTCGTCTCCGACTCCCGGAACCAGGCCTGGACAATGGCGGCCTCCTCGAGAAGTTCCCTGTTCATGCGCTTACGCGCCCACCGCGGACCGTTCGTTTGCGGGGCCGATGAACCGCGGCCGCCCGTGGTCTGGGCGGAGACGTCAAAACGGATATATCGATGATCCGACAACGTCTCCACCTCCACGGCGACACGCCAGTCGCGGACACGGCTCGCGACAGCAGGGCTAGCGAACGAGACGTCCACTATTGACCCGCCCCGCTGCCGCACGCACGTGTGAACCTCACCCCGATTCAGAACGGCCAAGCCAGTCGCGACCGCCCACTCCTCCAGCACCTCGCCCCGAGCATCGGTCACTGGAGATCCCCACGCCGCAGACTTGGCGTTGAGATCCCCCAGCAACAGCACCGGGCGAGGGTGAAGACGGCCTACGACGGCACCCAACTCGACAAGGAACCTCTCGAAGTCGGCGAGGCTCTTGTTGGGCGAAAAATACGCACCAACTATGCCAATGCCGTCCGCGAGGGCGGCTACCCAGCCGTGACCTCGGGACGGGTTGACCAGAGCCCCGCCAATGATAGCCACCAAGCCGTCCAAGTCTCCCACCCAGTTATCCCTGGAGGGGACGAAGTACGGCTCGGCGACCGCAGCCACGGCAATCGACCACTCTGCCATGCTCTGGAGGAAGAGGTCCTGAGCTCTGGCAGAGTGGTTGATGTTGCCCTGGAGGAAATGGTACAGCGCCATTTATGCGCAGTCCATTCCCTCCGTGACACCAGACCGGGAGTCGGCCGATGAGGCGCCAGCCTGCGGGGGGGGTAAAGGGCCCCCAGCAGCCTTGGCGCCCCGTCTCTTCCTGGGGGGCGCACAGGCCTTTCCACCCGCTGTGTGCCCAGCGGGCCTCCCTGCAGCTGTACAGAGGCTGCAGTTTGGCGCCGCGGAGCACTGGGCCGCCTTGTGGCCGGGCTGACCGCAGCGATAACACTGATCGCTGCGGTCGACTTGGCCGGTGCACCGAGCCTTGACATGCCCAATGTCAAGGCAGCGGAAGCACCGCATAACCCTTTTTTTTTTTTTTTTTTTTTTTTTTTATCGTGGGGAAATCCTCATGGACTGTCTCCCGTCTGGGGAAGACGGGAGGGTGTGCCGGACTCCTACCGGCTAAAACCACCACGGTGTTCCTCGACTGACCTATGGGCGGGGGTACGGGATTCGCTCGCGCATGCACCGCGCCCCCGCCAGGCTATGATCCGCCTACACGGCGGATCCCGTCGACCTCGGCGGTCTGAACGCCGCCGAATCCTCTAGTGTGGCGCGCGCGGAACACGGCGCGCCGCCTACACGGGCCTGCATCTGGTCGGGTGGTGGACTGCCCCTAAGTCGACCACCCGCAGGCCGGCAACTCATGGAGGCCGGAGGTCATTAAGCGCCCTCCGGCGCCCGGTGCGTCTTCTCCTGGAGGGAAGCGAGGCAGTTGCTTCCCTCACCCTCTCTGCCGCCTCTTTTGCGTGCATGACATGCTCGCAAAAAGAGGCGACAGCCTCCCACGCACTCTCGCTCTGGACCATCGAAAGAACGATGTTCGGGAGCGAGAGGTCACCTACTGCTGCGGAGAGTTCACGGCGCTGCTCTGCCCAAGCTGGGCACTCTGCCAGCGTATGCTGCGCCGTGTCCTCCAGGCAATCTCCGCAGTGGTGACAACCGGGCGATTGTTCGCGGCCTATACGACACAGATACTTCCCGAAACAGCCATGTCCGGTCAGTATCTGTGTCAGCCGGAACGTGAGGGCGCCGTGTCGGCGCCCTAACCAATCCTCCATGACGGGTCTTACCGCCGAAATTACGGCGTGCCCTGCGCTGGGGTTGACGAGTCGTCCCTCCCATTCCGCCGTTAGGATCGCGCGGAGCTCGGAGCGGCGCCGCGTGTACTCTCGCGGCACCGGTCGTATGCCCCGCTCCCGCGCCTCCCCACTCCAGTTGTAAAGTGAAGCGAGGGCTCTCGCTTCAAGATCCCACGGCGGAGATCCGGCTAGGAGGCTCGCTGCCTCAAAGGAGATCGTGCGGTATCCCCGAATTACTCTGACGGCCATCGCTCGCTGCGGACGTCTGAGCACTGCGATATTGCGGGCCGCCAGGTTCTCCGCCCATACTGGCGCCCCGTAGAGCGCCATAGACCGCACAATCCCCATATAGAGCCTCCGACAGGAGGCGTTGGGTCCACCTAGGTTGGGCAGCAAGCGGGCAAGTGCACCCGCCGCACCCATGAGCTTAGGTGCCAGCCGCTGAAAGTGCTGCCCAAAGTTCCATCGGCCGTCGAGGACTAGTCCTAGGTACTTCATCGTCGACTCGACGACGATGCGGACGCCTCCCACCACGATATGAGAGCCCGGAGGTGGTCCACGTCGGGGCCCATGAAAGAACAGGGCCTCGGACTTGTTGAGGGCCACCTCTAGGCCCAATCGCCGGATCCTTCCCACGACCTGGGCAACCCCAGCGGTTGCCAAAATCGTCGCCTGCTGGTGCGTCTTCCCGCGCGCTACAACGAGCGTGTCGTCGGCGTAACATATGACACCGACGCCGCGGAGAAGCGCACCACGCAGCACCCAGTCGTAACCAATATTCCACAGGGGCGGTCCTAAAACGGAACCCTGTGGAACACCGCACGACATCTCTCGCCGACCCCAGCCATCCCGACCCCGGTAGATGACGGCCCTATCCGTCAAGTAGGCCCCAATGATGCGGCGGAGGTAGTTCGGCACTCTGTGATAGACGAGTGCCTCCCTAATACAACTCCAGGGCATGGTGTTGAATGCGTTGGCGATGTCGAGTGACACCGCCAGTACCACCTCACCCCGGGAAACTGCATCCTCCGCCAGGGCTCTAACGCGCATGATGGCATCGATTGTGGAGCGCCCGCGGCGGAAGCCAAATTGGCTGTCCGCCAGATCCGGTCCCACTCCAGAAAGGTGCTGGACGAGGCGGTCCGAAATGATCCTTTCGAACAGTTTTCCCACCTCGTCCAACAGCACGATGGGCCGGTATGCGGACGGCGTATCCGCAGGGCGCCCCGCCTTCCTCAGCAGGACCAGTTTTCCTGTCTTCCACTGGCGTGGAAACTGGCCCCGCTCCAGACATGCGCTGAAGAGCCCCACCAGTCGGGGCCCGAGAGCCTGCAAGGCCAGGACCCATGCACGGCCAGGGATGCCGTCGGGTCCTGGGGCGGTGTTTTTGGCCTGAAGCCGTAGTACCACCGCTCTCATTTCTACCGGGGTCAACTCGGGTATGTCGTCGTCGTCTTCATCCGCGTCGGGCAACGCCGAGGGCGAAACCATCGGAGGCGACGTGTGCTCCTGTCGCAATGGAAACAAGGAGCACATCACATCTTCCAGGAGCTGCGGTCGGAGACTCTGTGACAAGGGAGGCGCCCACGGGCGAAGTTTGCCCCGTACCATACGGTATGGACGCCCCCACGGATCGCGGTCCAGAGTCGACAGCAGCTCCTCTCGGGCCCTTATTTTGGCAGTTGCAATGGCCGATTGAAGGGCCCTCTTCGCCGCCTTGTACTGCTCATATAGTTCCGCCTCTCTGGCCGCCCCAAGCTGTGTACGGCGACGCCTCCTGCGGTGCCTGGCGTACTGGCGTCTGGCCGCACTGCACGCGGCGCGCAGATGCGCTATGTCCTGCGACCACCAGTACACCTGGCGTTTGTGAGGTATGCTGCTGACGCGTGGCATCGCCGCATCGCAAATCTGCGTAAGCGCCTCCCGGAACCACTCGGCTTCCTCGTCGATGTCGACAGGTCTGACCGGCATAGATACCCAGGCCTGGACGATAGAAGCCTCCAGGAGAGCTTCCCTATTGAGGCGTTTTAAAGCCCAACGCGGACCGCCCCCTCCTGGGGCGGTGCGACCAGCTGAGGCTGGGGGGGAGACATCGAAACGAATGTATCGGTGATCCGATAGCGTCTCCACCCCCGCCATTACGCGCCATCCCCTGACACAGCGCGCTACAGCAGGGCTAGCAAACGAGATGTCTACTATTGAACCGCCCCGCTGACGCACGCACGTGTGAACAGAACCTCGGTTGAGGAGGACTAGGCCGGTTTCAATGGCCCAGTCCTCAAGAACTGCTCCCCGTGCAGTTGTCGTCGGGGAACCCCAAGCCACAGATTTGGCGTTGAAGTCCCCAAGGATGAGCACGGGCAGAGGACGGCAGCGTGCGACGACGACGCCCAAATCCCCGAGTAATCCCTCAAAGTCGGCGAGAGTCCCGTTGGGTGAGGAGTAAACTCCTGCGACCACTATTTCTCCTAAACGGGCCGCCACGAATCCCCGTCCACGTGTGACGCCTTCAAAAGAGGGGGAATCTGTGGCGGCCCGCAAAATGAGGGCCACCGTGCCAGATAAGTCGTCCACCCAGTCGTCCCTGGGTAGCACATAGTACGGCTCGGCGACCGCGGCGATGTTGATCGACCACTGCGCCATGCTCTGGAGTAGCAAGTCTTGAGCCCTGGCGCAGTGGTTGATGTTCGCCTGGAGGAGGCGGAGATATGACGCCGTTATTGAAAATCCATACTCCCCCCCTCCACTTCATCCTGGCCCGGTCTTGATGGGGCCATAGGCGCTTTTGCAGCCGGTTTACCCGACCCCCTCTTTTGTTTAGGCGCGGCGCAGGATCTCGTGCCCATCCGGTGCTCCGCTGGCTTGCCAGCCGCCGCACACAGGGTACAGTGTGGCTCAGCCTCACAAGATGCGGCCTTGTGACCGGGTTGACCGCAGCGGAAACAATGACCGCTACGATCCACCCCAGAGGTGCACCGTACACCGACGTGCCCGTCCATGAGACATCGGTAGCACCTCATGGGGCGGGGCTCCAGGAGTTTGACCCGCGCCGACACCCATCCCACTAGCAGGCGGCCACCCTCGGCAAGTTTCTTTGCCGTCGCTACGGGACAGCTTATAATAGCTGCCCCCAAACCGGCGAAGTCCGTGCTGATGGCACCGGACCTCACCTGTTCAGGGGGGCAAGTTCCTACCCTCGCGACGGCTGCCACCAGCTCCTCGGTTGTGACTGAGTCGTCCAGACCCGAAATGCGCAGTTCGGCGCTTTTGGTGGGCCTGGACACTTTCACCCCTTCACTTTCTAAAGACGCCCTCAGTCTTTCAGCGAGGGCATCCGCTAGGGGGCCGCTGGTGGCTCCAGCCACTTCAAGCATGCGGGCACCGGTCACTGTAGGTTTGCACCGAATGCCCGCGATGCCCAACTCGCCGAGATTAATTTCTGATTTGGCTTTGGCCAAAACTCCGGCGTATGTGATGCCCCTCTGTTGGGCCTCCGGCTGCAGCGTAATCACTACAGCCGTTGATCGAGGGACACGGAGCCTGGCCTTAGCCTTTTCAGCTGCCCTTTTCTGCTGTTTGGCAGCCTTTCTGGCCTTTCTCTTCTTTTTCTTGGCTGCTTTTTTGGCTCCGGCACCCTGCCATTCACCCTCCCTAGGATCGCCAGCAGTGGGAGCCTGTGAGGTCTCGGCAGGGGTGGGGGCGGGTTGAGGGGCAGATGTCTTCCTCTTCCCCTTGCCCTTCCCCTTCTTCGTCACCACTGGAGCTGGCGCTGGAGTCCGCTGGTCAGACGGGGCCGACGTGCTTGGACCAGCAGCCACGGTTGCAAACGACGGCGCTGGAGACTCTTGCACCGTCGTCTGCCTCCTGTCTGCAGCCAATGGTGGTCGCAAGATTCGACCCTCTAGCACAGCGAAGCGAGCGCCGAGGCTCGCCAGTTCCCTCTTGAACAGGCGAGCCAATTCCGACTCGGCTTCGCTGGCCTTCTGCCCAGAGGGGGCCGTATCGTCTCTCCTCTCCTGGCGCATTCTTTCTACGTCAGCGCGGATCTCGTCTTGCTCCTTACGGAGCTGTGCCACCTGGGCTGACAGACGGGTATTCTCCGCCTGCAGCCTGGCCGTCTCCTCGGAGGAGGTCCGCGCGAGCAACACCTCCGTCGCCTCCAATATTAAGGTCGAGGCATCCTTTAGGGCCTTTTGGCATGTGCCCTTTAACCCTTTGGACACCTTGGCGACGCTTTTAATCGCCGCCACGGCGTCTTGGAGCCTCGACTTCAGCTCCAATGCGGTCATGTCGGCCACCTCCTTTGCAGCGGCAGCAGCAGCAGCTTTTTCTGCCGCTGACTGGCCCCTCTTGACCTGCGTCGCGCCCCTGCTCCGGCCAGCTGTGAGCGACCGACCCTCCTCCGATGGTGCCCCGGACATCACTTGCTCGGACCCATCAGAGACAAGTGACATGCGCGACCCATCGGAGGCGTCTCCCCCACTTTCGCCGCTGGGTCTGGGTGTCGGGACGACCACAGGTCGCTTAAAAAAGCGACCTTTGGCGTCCCGCGAAGGCGTCGCCATCCCCGCCGGCGAGCCCGCAGATGCGCGTCCGCGTCCTCTCCTACCTGTCGGTATTTTTGGAGCCGGCAGGCTGTCCTCGCTGGTGGAACCAGACTCATTCCGCCCAGCTGTGCGTTTCCTGGTCCAAAATTTGACCTTACCCCTAGTCGGGTCGTCATTCTTCTCCAATCGTATTGCTTCGGTCCTTTGTGTATGCGTTTGGTCGTCATTTCTCCTCTCCGATGCGACGTCAGAATCTGACGCCACATCCACCTCACCATCTTGGTTTTTGTTTTTATTTATTAAAGATTCCATTTTTGTTCCCACGAGTATGGGGGATATATTCAGTCCACCTAGTTAACCCCCTGTCCCTAGGTAAGTGGTGTCATTTGTTTCCCAACCCCGAGGTCCCACTGGCCCCTGGCTGGGGGTGCGCTAACGACTGATGCGCCACCTACAACTACAAAGTTGCAAGTGACACTACTCCTCAGCCATTCATACCCTCGCCACGCACCAAAACTTGGTATTAGAGGAATTTATTATAGAGGTTCTCTTCCTCGCAGCCCAGGCGGTTAAGCCAAGACCCTCGTCCCGTTCCGAGTCACAAAATGTGAGCTCTTCACGGATTACGATTTCGACGGGTGCAGTCGGGAGAAAGGTTCTCCCGCTGCCAGCCCGTAGGCAGGGTAAGTGCACTACGAGCGCCGCCCATGCTTCACCACTGTGTCCTCTGCTTAAATCAGAGGTACACGTGAAAAAACGCCCCTTTTCGGCCCAGACTGGGCCCCACCTCCACGAGCCTGAAGCTCCCCCCCCACGCAGAAATTCGCCACAGCCAATATTCTCGAGAATATTGACTGTACCCAGGGTGCACCGGCCCGATCACTGCTCTTTCCCCCGAACGTATTCGAAAGGAACCAGCAGCAATCAGGCACACGAGGAGGTTTTCTGCACGCACCCCAGGTCAAAGAATCCTATCTCAACTTCACTAATAACAATGTTATCATTGTTTACATTTGTAACGGGATCTTATAGCGCCATTAATGGCACGCGCGAAGCGCCGGCGCCGACCGCTCAGATTACAAGTTTGGAACGCGAGCAGCCCATATACTATGACACCGTCGGCAAAATGCAAGTAGTGCACGATGAATGGATACTAATGATGTACTACAATTTAACCAACTACTGGTTCCTTCCCAGTACTCAAACTTACTTCGAGAATATCAAAAACTTATGCCTTAAAACGAACCTACAACATTGCAGGTCAACTATGGAACAATTAAACCACGAAATGGAACTTCTAAATTACTACAACTCCATACTTATAAACCCCCACAAACACCTGAGCAACAGGAAGAAACGGGGCCTAATCGATGGAGTCGGCTACATAGCTAATAGTCTGTTTGGAATATTGGACCAACAATTCGCTAAGAAATACCAAAACGATATACAATCTCTGCAAACCAACGAGAACTACCTACTTGAGTTGATCAAGAATCAAACAACTATTGTAGAGCTTGAGAATCAAGTACTGAAACAAAGTGAAGACAATATTCAGCGTCAATTCAACTCAATTGATAGCTTCATCAATCAGACCAACATGAACATAGCATCCATCGAAACAGAAATGGAAATACTTTCGGCCACTACGTACATTAACTCTGCCTCGTTAACGACGTATCTTCTGATTAACAGCCTGAGGACGTTCCAGGAGATGCTGTTCAACACTCTAACTAACGTCTACCAAGGACATGTAGACGTTCATCTGATAACTCCGGTCCGTCTGATGCAAAAACTAACGGAAATATCTGGAAGCCTTCCGAAATCTTTATCACTACCAATTGATAACTATAAAGAAAACATTAAGGATATTTACAAGCTGATCAACGTGAAAGCACGAGTTACTGAAAATTATTTCCTATTCGAAGCTCATATTCCACTTGTAGTTAACGAAGATTTTGATATATACAGAGCTATACCTTTGCCGGTTAACATTGATAAGGAAACAACATATTTGCAGTTATCAAACAAGTACATCGCTGTCAACTTCAAGAAGAACGTCTACGAGTCTATGTCGGAAGATGACTTGAAACATTGCATGCAACAAAAACGCAGAACTTTTTATGCAAGAAAAATCGGCCATCATATGATCTCCACAGCAAAAACGCTCCGTGCGAAGCCAAACTGCTATCACATCAAAACAGTGGACCTTGTGACGTCAAACGAGCGTCATGCAAAGACACTTGGATAGAGCTATAAACACAAAACAGCTGGCTGGCAATTTGTTGCGAAACGTGTTCGTTACGAATCATATGCAACAACGATGTCACATCACAAACCATCTCATCAACGAGTATCGTGACATTATCCCAGGGATGCGTACTGCAATCCACCGACTTTACCATCACGCTCAACGCCAATACAGCAGTCGTATGAAGATGGATTATGAGTTCACAGCTCCAACAGTTGACACATCTATTAACAAGATAGTGAACCTAGTACACCGCCATTCCCCAATTAGCTTCCAGTCAAAAGCCACGAACCAAAAAATCGCAACAATTGAACAGAAAATTGTAACTCAACGGGAAAATGAGGCTTCTCTACCAACAACAATAACAAGTCACGACATTCATCAATATGTCATCTGCTACTCTTTGCTAACGGCCGCTATCATGGTCGCGCTTGTGGTGCTTGGGAGGAATCGCTGCCGGCACTACTGCACAAACAAAGCTAAGAACAAGACAACCACTAGTCAAGCACCTGAAGACATTGAACTACAAGTTATCCGGAAGCCAAAGTACGAGCAAGAAGCAGTCGCAGCACAAACAACAAAGGACTTGCGGCCGAAGCCTCAACCAGGAAACAGGAACATCGCCTTTCAATTTGATTAATTTACTTTAACTTTGTGATGGCTTTTCCTTTCTCTTTTCGTTCGTTTCTCCTTTTGGGGTTGCCAAGATGTACAGTCTTAAACTATACATAATTTGCTGCCTTGGTGCCTCGCACCGTACGTGCGTCATTTTAGTAGTATAAATATTAATGCTTAACAATAAATCAACGAGTGCGATTACTGCTATGCGGTGACTAACATTAGAGAAAGGAATCGTCAACAGTTTTGCCTGTAAACACGAATAATTCTATCGGGAACTAAGTGATCTTTTCTCTACGCGCTCCAACCTCAACACTAACAATTCTACAAGTGTACGAACCGTACAAACACACACTTTTTAATTTCATTCTCTCAGTTGTTGAGCGTGTATTTTTAGGGCCCAGATAAATGATAATTATGCTAATTTAGTTTTTGCTGAATTTGATAAATGTTTAATAAAATTACGACGTGGCAAAGCGAAGGTATGTAAGCGACTGGCGTGCCCGGCGTTCCTTTAATATCAACAAATGCAATACAGAAAATCTCATCGCTAGGGTCGCTACATAGCAATCAATTTTTGTAACTATAATACAATAAATAATTCGTGGTTTTAAATCCCGGGATTAAAACTTAATTATAACTATTTCCGGATTTTAAATGAGGTATTATTCACTCTATGTTACTTCTTTCCTCGAAGTTTTGATAAATACACTGTAGCATTTTAGTCGTCCAAAGGTGTCACGTCAGTCACTCAATCTATGGGACATAAAATACCTACCAAACGATTAAAAAAATGTTTCATTAATTTTATTATGATTAAAGGTAAGTTTTTGGAGATGCTTGGTGTGTATCAAACTGATTAAAAATTTCAGCCTTGAAAGTGTGACAAACCAATCAAACTCTCTTTAGAATTTATAATATTAGTTTTGTTTTAGATGTTCATCTTCGGGCTCCCCCTTGTTGCTTAAAGTAAACAAATAAATAAATAGATAAAGGCTGGCTTGCTTCAGTCTGCTTTTTACAAATGAATCGAAAAGTTCCACCATTTACTTACCTAATTCAGTGAATGCTAATCCTATTTTCGTTTAAAGAGTTTATTATCCACGTGTATCTCCTCCCACACGTAAATATTAATGAATTCTAATTTATAATAACACGAAGAATCTGAACCCAGTGGATAAATTTTGGTTTGCCAATCAAATTAAATTAAAGTAGAGGCTTTTGTCCTGCTTCGGGAAAATTCAGGCAGATAATTATAATCAAATTAAGCTCATAATCGAGAGTTAATAATACCAATAAAAGGTCAGGTCTCGTTTATCGTAAAAATGTTCCTTATCATCACACATAGTTATGACGTAATATTAATTAACAATTTCTTCACGTATCCAAAGGGCTGGCATATTCTTGGGCCCAAGCATTAGCATTGGGCTGTAACGTGGCAAAGCTATTAGCCGTTTGGAGTCTTATCCCATTGACAGCAATGTCGACGAATTTTTTGATGCCCTATTACCTCTTCCCTTTTTTTAATTGTATGCATATAATATTAGATATTATTAAGTACTGCAAATAATAATTATGATTTTCAAGATTTTGTGTGACATTATGATACATAACCTAATTTTTAAATTACTGCCTACTCCTATTTTAGAGGTTGAAAGTATTCCTGAATATCTTAAATAATTATAATTCTTTGTTTGTAAAATAAACACTAAAAATATAAATTGCAATTTCGACAATCGAAGTAAGAACAAAACTGGAATTTTCTTCTGCGCAGTTTTCAGTTGTGTGCCCGCAATCTAGAAACTATTATATAACAACTATTTGGGGACTGAGTCGCTCTCGTCCGTGGGAGTACACCCTAACTCTGAATCCCCACACGTGGTCCCTGGGTGGTGCAAATCAGGCGACAACATACTGGTGGTATGCTTTTGCCGTGGCTAGTGACCACCCACTGGACAAAGCCGCCCCGCCAAGCGGCGTAGCCGTGTTTCGGTGTGATGTCCAGTGACGCCGTCTGAGTGGGGTGGGTCAGAGTAGTTGCTTCACTCGCTGTTGAACCGTATTTGACGCACATCTCTGTAGCTACTTCGGGTGCCTAGTCGTGGAGGGTAGCAGGATCCGAGGCACGGTGTACCGCTGGCCGACCGCAGTTAGTAGGGGGCCCGATCGGAGCTAGCCATTCTCGGGAGGCTGCCCCGCCAACTCGCGAAAAATCCCGGGCTGTACCATTGTGCCGGTTGGGTTCTGGTGGACACTGGTATAGAGAAAATCCTTTATGCTTGTGTCTACCGTTCGCACAGCGGAGACCAGGAGACAACCAGACTCACGGAAAACCTCAGTGAGGCGGCTGATGCGGCTCAGCAGAAGTACCCTACTGCCTAATTAGTGTTACTGGGGGATTTCAATGCGGTGGGCATTGGAGGAGTGGTTATTCCCAAACCGGGACACTGACCATGCTGGGAGAGAGACGCAAAAGCTTGCTTTAGCGTTAAATCTCACCCAACTGGTCCAAGGGGCTACTAGGGTTCCTGATGTTGAGTCGCACACAGCCTATTGCTTGGACCTTCTGCTCACTACTGATCCAGACCTTTACTCAGTGTCGGTTTCTGCACCTCTGGGCAGCTCCGACCACTGTCTGGTGAAAGCTGTTTCCGTCTACTCTCCGTTCGTTCCTAGCCCAAGTGGCTACCGGCGGATGTGGCCGTACAAGTCAGCAGACTGGGATGAGATGCGCTGTTTTTTCGCGTCGTACCCTTGGCTACCGGTCTGTTTTTCTTCTGGTGATCCCTCTACCTGCGCGGATGACGTGACGGAAGTGTTGCGTCAAGCTATGGAGTTTTTTATCCCATTTAACGACGTACCTCTGTCCGGCAAAGCTCGCCCCTGGTTTAGTTCTCAATGCAGACGCGCAGAAGCGCAGAAGCATGAGGCTTACCTAGCTTGGGTTGACGCTCGTCACCGTAAAGCAAGGGATTTACGCCAGAAGAAGACAGCCTTTAATAGAGCTGCCAAGTCCTGCAAGAAGGTTCTACAGAGGGCTCGTCATGACCACATTAGTCGAATAGGGAACAAACTTGCTTCGTACCCTGCGGGTAGTAAAGCTTTTTGGTCCCTAGCTAAATCGGTCGAGTCAAACTTCTGTCGCCCCTCACTGCCTCCACTGCTGAAACCTGATGGTTCTCTGGCTCACTCTGCAGAAGAGAAAGCAAACCTATTTGCTTCTCTATTTGCAGAATCTTCACATCTTGATGCAGGAGACGCGACTCCCCCGACTTTACCTGGCAACACGACTTCAATGTCTGATACTCGCATTCGCCAAAAGGAGGTTCGTCAAGCGTTACGCAATCTTGATGTGAACAAGGCCAATGGACCAGACGGTATTCCGGCTATAGTTCTGATGACCTGTGTACCTGAATTGTCTCCTGTACTGACACGCCTCTTTCGGCTCTCTGTCGAGACTGGATTAGTGCCGAAGTCATGGAAGCTTGCCAACGTGCAGCCCGTGCCCAAAAAAGGTAGTCATGCCGATCCTACCAACTATAGGTCCATCTCGGTCACGTCCATTATCTGCAAGACAATGGAACGTGTCCTCAATAACAGGCTCCTGGCGTACCTTGAAGCTAACGACCTCCTCAGTGATCGTCAATATGGCTTTCGCCGAAATCGGTCCACTGGGGATCTTCTCGCGTACGCCTCTATATGGGGAAGCACTTGCCGTCTCCCTGGACATCTCGAAGGCCTTTGATAGGGTATGGCATGATGGCCTTATTAGCAAGCTTCCAGCATATGGCTTGCCCGCTGGTTTCTGTGCATGGATATCGGATTTCCTGAGTGATCGATCAATTCGCGTAGTCATTGATGGCTGCTCGTCAGATCAAATGGCAATAAATGCCGGGGTTCCTCAGGGCTCAGTACTCTCTGCAACCCTTTTTTTGCTGCATATCAACGATCTGCTGAAACCCGGTACCTTTGGGTACGCAGATGACAGCACGGTTGTAGAGAGTTATACATCCAGCGCACGTGCCAGTGCGGTTGAAACCCAGTCTTCTAGAGAGTCCATGGTCGAGCGCTTGAACTTGTCCCTCAAGGCAGTCTCCGATTGGGGCGATGCCAATCTGGTCAGGTTCAATGCAGCTAAGACCCAGGCGTGTCTTTTCTCTGCCAAGAAAAGGCCTTTCCATCTGGCCCCTACTTTCCGACATATTATATCCGTTCCAATTACTGACCAGCTTGAGCTTCTTGGCGTTACTTTGACGTCAAATCTTAACTTTGGGTCATTTATTGAATCCAAGGCCAAACTAGCTGCCAAAAAGCTGGGAGTCCTCGCAAAGGTGCGAAAGTACTTCACGTCGGAACAGCTGCTCAACTTATACCAAGCACAAGTTCGATCGTGCATGGAGTACTGTTCGCACCTTTGGGATGGATCGGCAAAATACCAACTGGAGGGATTGGAAGTCATCGATAGACGTGCCAAGAGGCTCATAAACAACGACTCCCTGGTTAGGGCTAAGCTCCAGAGCCTGGAACATCGCCGCACCGTTGCTAGCCTTTCGGTCTTTTATCGGGTACATTTCGGAGAGTGTGCTTTGGAATTGCACAATTTAATTCCCCCATCCCCGTTCCATCATCGGACGAGCAGAGATACGGCGAAGTGTCACCGCTATATGGTTGAAGTTCCACGGTCTCGAACCAAGCGCTTTGACTCCACATTTATTGTGCGAACTGCCAGACTGTGGAATTCCCTGCCCGCCTCTCTGTTCCCTGATAAGTATAATCTGGATATCTTTAAGGCACGAGTGAACCGGTTCATCTTAGGCAAGCGTGTTCCAACTTAGGCCGCATTATCACTTACGATCAGGTGAATTACGGTCAAACGCAAGCCTATTTAATAGTAAAATAAAAAAATAAAAAAAACTACAGGAACACTAAACAATGTAGCAATAATTTCCAACCATCTCCAATCTTGAATATAATTATTTATCCTGCCAAAACAAGCCCAATATTTCAGCCTTCAAAGTAAATACCCGTATTGTTTCGAACAATGTTCTAGGCAAAAACCGTGACCTTTGAGCCCTGCAAATAAATCATCCACGGCGAAAATCTTCTTTTACGGGACTCCCATGATCCTTGAATATTTCACGTAGTCCCGAAGCTGGCGGTGCCCTTTAAAATAAATCTCGACACCTTATAAAAATGTATGCTGTATTCGGTTCAGGTGTATATCAGGAAATCGAATGGTTGCAAAGGGATCTAACCTTGGAAGGGAATGAATCCCGGACACATGAGACATTTCAACTTTGTTTATGGAATGGCAAGAAATCTGCTAGGTCTCCGGTAGAAATTAGAGCAAATTTCCGTGCGTTTAAGCGTTTCTGCCATACCTATTATTGGAATCAAATGTAACAGCTCATATTTTAGGACCCATTAAATAATGTTAGTTTGTAACCCGTGGTGCTTGGCAACTCTCCCAGTTGTAAACGTCCTTTTGATTCTATTGGCTTAGTTCTGTTCTGTCTCCTGCTTGATTTGTGCTTGATTTTTAGGGTAGTGGAAAAATTGTTTTTTACTCCTCCGCTATTCTTTTCTGATTAATTTCGTTGCGGGATCCAAGACAGTTGTAATGTTTCTCCGGGACTCCTTGAGCTTCATTGCCTCGAAACTTTTCAAGTGGTCGCCACTGTTGATTCTGACTTTCAAGAGTTGCAGTGGTTTGGGAATACTGTGGCGGTCATGTCCCATTTAAAAAACCGGACAAGGTGCGGTCGGACTCGCCCACCGAGGGTTCCATACATATTTGTAGGTACATATCCATACTTCTATACTAATCCATACCTACTAGACACACTTTAATCTACTTAATATTATAATTGCGTTTTTTTTACATAAACGGCTGTATCCATTTTCCACGTTAACATAGAGGGTTGATTAGTTGAACAGCATCAAGGGACTGTAGATTTGAGTATATGGTTATAATTTCAACTCGATACTTCCACGCGATCCCAAGATAAAGGGTCTTGACAGACAGACAGACAGACTGTACAGACAACTGTACAAGTTTAATTTTATTTTATATACATAATTAGGCGCGCGTCAGCACTTTTATACGGTACTAGCTGACCCGACAGACGTTGTCCTGTCCCGATCTACGGGGGATGAAAAGGGGGTGAAAAAAGGGGATGAAAAATAGATGTTGGCCTATTCTCAGACCTACCCAATATGCACAAAAAATTTCATCAGAATCGGTCAAGCCGTTTCGGAGGAGTACAGGAACGAAAACTGTGACACGAGAATTTTATATATTACTAGCTGACCCGACAGACGTTGTCCTGTCCCGATCTACGGGGGATGAAAAAGGGGTGAAAAAAGGGGATGAAAAATAGATGTTGGCCGATTCTCAGACCTACCCAATATGCACAAAAAATTTCATCAGAATCGGTCAAGCCATTTCGGAGGAGTACGGGAACGAAAACTGTGACACGAGAATTTTATATATTAGATAGAAGAAGATTTAAACTGTAACTTTAGCATTATGTATCACTGCACTTTATCACTTGTATCAATAAGGTATCAATTAAACACACGTCACAGTAGGTTGTGTTGTTTATCATTTAATACGCGATCGTACTGTTTATATCAACGAGAAGCAGTCACATATTATTTATCATCCAAGTGTAGGCGTGAATAAAAACCCCTACACAGACAGACGGACGACAAAGTGATCCTTTAAGGGTTCCGTTTTTTTCCTTTTGAGGTACGTTATCCTAAAAAGGTCTCCGGTATTGCTGATGCCTATAAGCAGCGGAGGTGGGCCATCGGCTTCTTGCTATATAAAGACATTTAAAAAAAAATGGCGCCCAAAATACCTTACACCCACTAGGGCATAAAAGTGTAGGGTACAAGAATAGTAAGATGGGTGACGTCACAGTTTTGGGCGAAAATAGAACTGTGATCACCTTAGGGCTAGAATATATAGGTATAGAAATGTAGAAAGGGCATACCCGTACCCTTATAGAAATAAACAGCAATGGAGGTGACAAGGTATTTGAGCGCAAACTTCCAAGTATTGCGTTGTATTGTTTACTCAAATAGTTGATTAGTGTTGCCGTTTTAGAAACTCATTTTACTTAACGATCTAGTTGGTAGTTAAAGTACGCATTGCTAGGAACTTCCTACGAAGTTCTTAACTATACAAATGTAGTGGAAATTGTGGCACTTCTACAGATGATGAGCTTTCGAGAGTAAGAAACAATCATTCTTTCGAGAAAGACATTGTTTCGATAGTTGAACTATGATGATATTTATTATCATTAGCTAGATTTTGCCCGTGGTTTCGTCAATAATCGACATCGTAATTTTATTAACCTACTAGATGATGCGATAGAAAAAAAAAATAAAAAAATATTATTATTTATTATATATTTTTTTAATTTTCTTACCGTATAGACCTTCCCTAGACTTCCACAAATATTTCAAGACCAAAATTACCCAAATCAGTCCCGCCGTTCTTGAGTTTTAGCGAGACTAACGAACAACGATTCATTTTTATTTGTATAGATAGATAACACTCAGAGATAATGTAGGTTCTTATTAGTATTTTTTTTTTTAGAATGTTTACTACATAGTCGTTTCAGAGATAAGTGCTTTCAAACAAAAAACAGACAAAGTGTTCAGATTTACATCAGTGTACAGAAGCAGACAGAAGTATCACCATTGGACATAATTATACATAAACCGTACCATACTACGTTTCCTACTTCCATACCCACACCTAAGGTATACGAGGTTCGCTACATACCTAATTCTTGTCTGACGTTCGATGTATAAGTAGACCTCTATCGATCGTTCGGGATATTTGTGTGAGATCAGCTCAAGCCTAAAGGTCAATGGACTCAGGAATTAGGATTGATCCGTGGATAAGCTAGGCCGGGAGGCTTATTAGAGCATTGTGATTATGTTTAGGTGTGCTTTCGGGAATTAGGCGATTAAGTTAATAGCAGAAAATAAAATGTTTTACACGAACTGAGTCAGATTTTATTCTAGTAAAAAGTTTCATGACGTAACGTTACGCTTGTTTTCGTTGAACGCGTAGGTAGGCCGAGGTGTAAAAGTACTAGGTACAGACAGCGTCATCAACTGCTAACCCCCTTTCCGAAGAGATTTCAATGCGTAGGGGGGTAAGCAGTTGATGACGCTGTCTGTACCTACACCATTTTGTTCAGGTTTGTTTAAATGTTTTGGTCCCATGTAATATTACTGGACTACCATTTAAACAGTCTCAAAAAGTAACAAGACCCTAATAGGTCAGGACAGTTCTCATATTATTTTTAACTCAAGGACTGTAGGGCGAAAAATGTTGAAGGTCAAACCACTACTAGGTACCTACCTATACGGTATTGTCAACACTCGAGAGGTAGACTGTTGACATTCTAATCTTTGTCTTCTGTCACAAATGTTGCTGAATGCGGATCTCCTCAATAAACTTGACCGACTTCTTAATAACTGCATTCGATTCGTTTTTAATCTCCGTAAGTATGACCATGTGTCCGCACATCGATCGCTTTTAAAATGGTTACCCATCAGAGAGCGCAGAGCGTTAAGGGCTTTGACAACCTTGTTTTCTCTTTTAAACAAACCCAGTTCCCCTTACTACCTGACTTCTCACTTTCAATATTTATGCTCTGCGCACAGCAAGAGTCTTCGTTCCTCCAATAATCGTATTCTGCGATGTCCTTCTCACCGCTCTGGTTTTCTCAAATCTTCTTTTCTTGTCCAGACGGTTTTCCTTTGGAATGCGCTTCCTCAGAATATCAGGACGGCCACCAGTCGTAAAAGCTCGCGAACACTTGCACAGGAAGTTGGCAGACTCATCCCACAATTGATTTATTGTATTTCTCCATCGATGTATTTTTAGCTCTCTCTACTTTGTATATTTTGTTTGTATGTATGTATATATGTATTTATTAGTATATTTTATTCTTGTAAATTTTCTTTTCCTTTGCACCTGCCACATTTTGTCTCTGCATCACCCTAAGGTTGACTGGTAGAAAATGCCCAAGGCATTAAGTCCGCCTTTGTACAATGTTTATTTAAACTTTGTGCATAAAGTTTAAATAATTAAATAAATGTGTCTTAATACTTATTTATATATTATTCACAAAATCCACAGCTCTTTAACAATTCATCTTAAAAAATAAACTGATCTTAGCCAATTACGGGTTTACAATTTAATTGCTATAAATACACGCAGCAGAAATAGACAAACAGAATACAGAATTAACTGCTAGCGCCAACTAAGCATTGCTAAATGTATAGTGTGGGTGTGTGTGTGAGGAGTTGCAGTTGGGTGTGTGAGTACATTTTATAACAATGATTGTCGCCACGATAACAATCCGATTACATTTTGAACGTTTTTAACTACGAGGATATTGGACTTTTATGATTACTATTCTTTAAATAGAAAAACGTTGCCAGTAAAGTAACAGCTATGGTATGGTTTGGTGTAATGGTGTCCGCAACTCTACGTCTCAGCGCGTATTTTGCGTACAGAACGTTACAGTTAGTAACAATAAAAATACCTAACCAGGCTTTAATTGAGTAAAAACATAATTTTCTGCTTGGTTAGCGGAAGTCAAAGTCAAAACATTTTTATTTTAACTAAACCATTAACAGGCACTTTAGAATTCTAAAGAGGTCGATCAGTTTGTGAAAAAAGTTGAAGCTGAAAAGTTGAAGCTCAAGCAAATGAAAAAATCGATAAGCTGCTTAGGACGAAATTTTCATCAGAGTTGAGATCTTTTGCACTCACTCTGCATTACTACACGGCAAAGGCGTATAAGTACGTACATAAGGTATTTCAGACTAGTCTTCCTCATCCAAGGACTTTATCTAAGTGGTTTAGTAACATCGATGGACAACCCGGTTTTACGAAAGAGAGCTTGTTTGCTTTAAAACTTAGAGCTGAGCTAGAGACCTACCTAAGTCTCTATGGAGAAGAATGAGCAAAATACTCCACGGATACTTTTAGTTTTAGGAAATTCGACCAGCAATAGACTTTTAAAGCCTATATCTGATGTTAAAAACACCTTATCTTTGTACCTATATAATATTTTAGAATCCCGTAGTCGTAAAAACATCACCCGTTATTTAGTTTTCAGCTACATTGAAGTTATCCATAAAAATCCGGCTCCACCACATACAATATAGACGTACCATTTGTCCGAAATTTTAACAACCAACAAAGTTTGTAATCCGTGAATTTATAGCGGACATTTTTAATATAAACGCGTGCGTGTGAATGAATTCATAACTTCGCCACAGTGTAACATTTAACGTTATACAGTTGTGCAAGAAATTTTACAGCTTTATATTTACTATGGTTTGTATGTACCAAGTAGGTTGTGGCAAGTCACCTTATGGTCCTCCACCTGAATGGGCCAGAAGGTTTAAGTACAAATTCAAATTAATTTATTCGCTATAAGTGTTGGTAAAAATTCAGTCTTAAAATAAATCAATACACAGATCCTAACACTTAGTCATATAAATGTGACATGCAAATATTTGGGTTCATAATTCAATAACAACATTTTGCAATATTACTAGATACATTTTTTAATACTATTAGTTTCCGAGGGTAAATGATTACGATTATTATTTATTTTCTTACCTTTTATCAGGTTCCAGGTCCAAAATACCTCAAGATTATATCCGACAATACCTAGCAACAAATGCTACTTACGTAAATAGGATGTGACACAGGACACATACACGACCAAGACATTGACACGTCAAAAAATTTACATAATGTCCAATAGTAGGAACTGAGACAGATTTTGAAAACAGAAGAGAGAGAAAACAACAGACACGTACCAATGTGACTTTCTAAGTTCGAGTTGTTTCAAACAGTCAGTTAACGTTACATACGGACGGTTAAAAAATTACTATGACGTGCGATGTTTAACGTACGTTAAATGTAACGGGTTGTTTCATGGCATAAAAATCCGTCAGTTACAGTTATTCAAAAAGAGATTCCATAATATTTTGGTGTTTGAAGTAGCTGTTTGACAACCAAAACTACGATGACGGGTCGGTTATGGTAATAGTAACTTATTGACGTATGATTTTGTGAAACAACCCATTTTTTTTATTTGACTATAGTTGGCGCCATTTTTGACTATTACCGGTCAGTAATGGTTAGTTGAAGCAACCCGCCCTTAGTATATCTTGAACATAACTGACATCAGTGGAGGAAAACATCGTGAGGAAACCTGGACTTGTAATTAATATAAGTCTGAAACCCAATTAGCTTAGAGTAACAGTGGTGATTAATGCTCTTATTTTCTCTGTAGGCGAAAAAGTCTTTGCCCTGCAGTAGGGCAATAACATTATTATAATACGGTATTTTTACAAGTATTTATCGATTGATACAAAATAGCAATAGGTGTGTGATTGTTATTATATTGCAGCAGACATCCACTACAAAGTATATTTAATGCCAATGTGACAAATCCTCTGCTGGGGTGTGTTTCTGTAAGACCTCATTCTAAACTTGGCATTCTATAAACTCGGTTGATAATTCGAATATACACTAGCGCCACCCTTGCGAGCGTGTCAACGAGTTGAACTAAATTTACAGGGATATTTTGACAGAAAAAGTATGATGACGTAAGAAGTGGCATTCTGTAAGGTAATTTCCCCGTCACTTCGATGCTCACTTCGCACTCGAACCCGATTCAAAGTGTCAAATATATCAAGGTTATTTTGAACCTTATGCGAAGTGAGACTGAATAACGATGTAAGATGCGAGTTGTTGTTTGAATTTTACAGAATCGACCTACAGTAGGTACGTCTCCCTACGGACATCTTATATTGAACCACTGCTTATATTGCTTTGGTTAGACTGTGACATTATTCCACATTACGTTGTATTCAGAACCTTATTGTTACAGAATTAGAGTAAACAAATTAAAAGTTTCCAACAATGCGAGTCCGTTTCTGTTTTGCTTTGATAATAATTGTGGTGACGTAATTATCTTGTTCTAAAAGCAATTAGGTTATTGAGGCTATAAGAGCTGAAAAATTATCTAAACATGCTAACGATTGTTCTTCTTCTCTGAAAGCCAATTCTCGTAATAAAAAAATACAGTAGGTACCTACTGAACATGAGACTTTTTGTTCCGATTAATGCAGTCTTTATTATGAATTTCAGAACGCGAATTTATTTTAAAAAACGTTTAAAATCTGGTTGCAAACTCATTTCAGCGACTATTAATGATAAAAATTTGTGAAAAATGCAATTCAATTACAGGCATTTTTGGCCGACTAACATTATAAGGCTAACGTTCATAAAAATAGGTACATACCAGAATTTCGGCTTATATCGCCGACATACCTAAGTATCATCGAATTTTTTAAATTCAGAATCTGCAGAAAACATTGGTACAGTCACCAAAGGAGACAAGTTCCCAGGGTTGTCAAATATAGTTGAAGTTTATGAAACCGATTGATGTATTAAAATTTAAATAGAATAAATAGAGAATAAACAGTTAATTCATGAATTTAGCTTTGATAATAATTGTGGTGACGTAATTATCTTGTTCTAAAAGCAATTAGGTTATTGAGGCTATAAGAGCTGAAAAATTATCTAAACATGCTAACGATTGTTCTTCTTCTGTGAAAGCCAATTCTCGTAATAAAAAAATACAGTAGGTACCTACTGAACATGAGACTTTTTGTTCCGATTAATGCAGTCTTTATTATGAATTTCAGAACGCGAATTTATTTTAAAAAACGTTTAAAATCTGGTTGCAAACTCATTTCAGCGACTATTAATGATAAAAGTTTGTGAAAAATGCAATTCAATTACAGGCATTTTTGGCCGACTAACATTATAAGGCTAACGTTCATAAAAATAGGTACATACCAGAATTTCGGCTTATATCGCCGACATACCTAAGTATCATCGAATTTTTTAAATTCAGAATCTGCAGAAAACATTGGTACAGTCACCAAAGGAGACAAGTTCCCAGGGTTGTCAAATATAGTTGAAGTTTATGAAACCGATTGATGTATTAAAATTTAAATAGAATAAATAGAGAATAAACAGTTAATTCATGAATTAAAATTACAATCGAAAACATATTTACACAAAATATGAATTATCTTTCAATAAATAAACATATTTTAAACACAAACAGTACCTAACAAAATAAAAGCTGCTTCCCACACGTCAGCGCTCCTTTTTAACACACCATCCGTACATCTCGAGAAACATTGTCTGCGTCGTCACACGCTACATTAATCACGGTCTTTTTGTTGCACTACCGTACTGCAATTGTTTACGCTGAGGTTTAATATTGGAGTGCCTAACAAGAATATATTCTGGTCGTAAAGTTGCAAGAGTAATGGCCAAATACTCAAATACTATACAACGACATCTTAATAATGTCGTTAAGTCTCGAGCTGTCTCTATCACTATATGTCAAAGTGACTGTGACAGCACGAGACTTAACGGCTTCTTAATATTGTATAGCGTTTGAGTATTTGGCCATTAGTCTTGTAAACGTTGTATGCGAAATGCAACTTGTCGAAAATATTTGATTAAATGGATCTTTCAAATACTGTGAATTATTCTAGATGGTCAATATATTTCAGAATTGTTGTTTTTTTTTATAAACTAATGTTGTTTTATTTACATTTAATTTTATTTACAATATATTATTATTGTATTAAACTAATGGTATTAAACTAATACAAATAATAAGGCACAAAAAAATCCACATCGTCGTCATCTGGGAATGTGTCTATGAGACTTGCAGCATTGCTACCAAAGATTGCTACGTTGGATGGCAATGCTTGTCCTCTGACCGACGTATAAACCAGCCCTGAATTCGTAGCTCTCGAGTGTATTATCCTTTAGCATCGCTTTCTAAAATAAAATAAAATGTTGTAGAAATACTACAAAGAACGATTTACTGTGAAGTAAGAACACATACCTACGCTGTGTAATTAGCGATTAAAGATAACTACATGGCAACTTGGCCGACACTGAACACCGACAATACGCCGTACACCGACATTACACCGACAACTTACGCCGACATTGTTATTGCAGACAGATTTAGTTACAGGCTTGCATGTAGGACAGTTGCAAGGTTGCGAAGAAAATTACACCGACACGATGTGAAAAAGTGTCTTTACAATAAAATACATTTTCGAACGAAAAAGAATGATGGCGAGATCCATCATACATTCATTTGTATGAAAAAAATAAAATGATTTAGAGTGTTTAAAATATTTGCCAATGTAAAGAATACATTTCCAGGAGTAGGTAGATTGATATACTTACCATATTTTTAAAGCCCCGCATAATTAAAATATTACGAAATGAAAATAACACTTTTTCGATTCATCTCGATGCCCATTTTGTGAGTATAAAAATAAGAAAGTGACTAGCGATGTTAACGGATCTATCAAATTGGCGAACAAGTGATGTGACAATTGTTTTAAAAAAATATATTATTTGTGTAAGAACAGCGAAACGGCGACTCAGTGTCACTGTTACTGTCAGTCTCCGTTTCGTTCTGAAATAATGAACTGTTCGTTAAACTATTCACTTTTTTTGCGGGGTTTTAAAAATATTTTACATATTCAAAATACTCTTTAGGTACCCAAGAGTATAAGAATTAGAATTTCAACTTCTCTAAACATCTTTATTTTTTTGTACAAATCCTGCCATGATTCTTTCAGTCAGATCCGTTCATCCGTTAGAACCTTTTTGAATAACAAACATCTTTTGCGATTACTCTTAAGATATTCGTTTAAATTACATGGTGTAAAAGAGTACAGTAATGTGCATGAAATGCTTAAAGCCTCTAACTTATTTATAATCATAAGGATCAATACAGTATTTGTTTAAATAGCTTTCCAATTACCGCGCTTTATAATTGCCCATTTTGTAAAGTATCCAAACTAGTACAGTATGTTATCTTTAAGAGGAAATACCACGGGCTAGAGAATTGAAAATTAGGTATTTGTAAAATCTATTGCTGTCGCGCGATGCCCGAACACGAACCGCAGAGCGCGATAGAGACAACTGCAGCTTTGACCGAAAATACCTTTTAAAAGTACATAAAATCAATGATTTGTAGTCCCCAGATTTATTCTCCAAAACTTAACCGATTTAACTGCTTTTTTCATTAAAAAATAAAGAAAGGCTTTTGCCGTGTTCCTATGTTTTCTATCTTTTATATAATCAAGTCAAATTTGTTTTCTGAATGTTTGAACACAGCGGAAAATCATGCCAATTTTTTTGGTTTTTGAATATTCATATCTCTTTTAATAATAAATTTATGAGAAAAAGGAAAACATAGGGACATGCCAATAGTAGCCATGGATATTTAAAAAAAAATTGATCTACTGGCATTATCCAGGGAGGAAACAGGGGACTAAGTTTGTATGAAAAAACGGCCCTAGTGTTTGTTTATAGACATAATTATTTATGCCATCGCGGACTTTTCTGTAGACCTTTAAATAAGATACATAATTCCACAATACATCATTTTGTTATATCTCAAAGGGTTTAGGCAGCGTTTTCGTTGAAAGCTCCCAGACGGCTTATTATTTTCCGACACCTCCAATAAATATCATTATATTTTAGCCAATGTATACAAAATCTTGACAAATTATACACAAAAGCCTTTCTCAAGAAACACTCTATCTATTGGTGAAAGCAGCATCAAAATCGGTGCAGTAGTTTTTGAGTTTATCGCGAACAGACAGGCAGACAGACAGACGCGGCAGAGGATATAATAATATGTAGTAATATAACTAGATTTTGCTCGCGACTTTGCGGTTGTACGTCGGTTATCACGGATGCAGACGAGGTCGCGGAAAAAGCAGCCATTGTCCTTCCCCAAGGTTTATCTATCTTCATACCAAATTTCATCAAAATTGGATCAACCGTTTCATCGTGAAAGCATAACAGAAATACTTACTTTCGCGTTTAAATAATTAAAAATAATAAAAGTATGGAAGTGTGGATTAGTATAGATTTATTTAACCCTATTTGCATTTAACAAGTGCCTAGTTGTATTGGTAGAGTATTAGTTGCTGATATTTCATTCTACCAATCGCGGCCTACTTACACACTTTCAAATTAATATTTCGGTCGACATGTCGCCGTCATCTGGTTGAATCTGCTATTTGATTGAATGACTAGCGCGTTCATTAAATGACAACATTCAATTGAATGACCAGGCTGAACATTGATTGAACAAGCGTCGCTCAACGTCACCCAACTAGTTAGCGGATTGTAAAATATGATAGCCCTTTGAACAGAGCGGACGTAAAATCAGTCAGGTGATTGAAATTTAGTTCATATTTTTCCCACTGCGGCGCTAGTAGTCACCAAAACAAATATGCGTCAAACAGCTCGCACAGATAGCACTGTGTTGATATTTCTTTTTTGATTAAATTTACTTTAAAGTGCGGTATTCGTAACAAAATAATGGGTTAAAATTTAGTTTACGGTAGCACGAATAAGGGATGGGTAGTGTTGGGGAGGGGAGGGGGAGGTCCACCGACTTCCTATAAAAAGAAAATGCATTTTTTGTAACCTAACCTCAAAACATTAAAGTTGACTAAAAGGCATTCTTACCTAACCTCCTAACCGCTCTTGCATGCATTAATGAGAATTGAGAATGCTAGCGTTGTAACGCTCAGTCAAGATGTTGAACGTTACATTAAACAACTTGACGAGTGTTCCTTTAGCCATTCAATTAAATGTTGTCATTTAATGAACGCGCTAGTCATTCAATAAAACAGCAGATTCAACCAGATGACTGCGACAGATACACCGGGGGTTGAACTTTTATCGTACAGCTAGTGACGTCTACACCGGTAGTTAACACCGTAATACTGTACCAAATGTAGTAATTTACATTAACTTTTGACTTTGACTCTGACTTTGACATTGACAGGCTAGGTACGAGTATTCTTGTTACGCCTATTTAGGGTTCGACGAACTCAAGAAATTTTCGACCCACAACCATTGCCACAAACGTTTTAAACTTCGTGGTTTAGCTTTGTTCTTAATTAATAAATAAACATTATTATGCTGAAGATGCTGCTAATAACACGGGGTAAATAACCTCACTTTAATATTTTATCTCTTCATTAATTTAACCTATGTTGCTACATTGCTGTTTTAAGTTAATCGCTTTGAATGAGAAAGTACATTCCAGGCTTTTTGCCTGGAATGTGCGTTACAACACATTTGCAAAGTTTTTTTTTTATCCAAATGGATGTGATCCCTTGCAATGTTGGATGGGGTTACAATTTGACTTTTTCTCTTTCGGAGAAAGCCAAAACTATTTTTAAATGTGCTAACATTGTATGTGTTAGCCAGTTTGGCAAAAAGATGATATTCTTTGTTTGCCAAAATCTGATAGAGTAAGTACTTTCAAAGTCAAAGATTTATTTGCAGATAAATATGGTTACAAAAGTTCTAATAAATATAATAGTAGCTAAACATATTTAATCATAACATAATGACATGCAAAGAATCATGGCAGAATATGTACAAATAAAAATTAAATTAAAAATTTAAAAAACCCCCAACGCAAAACATAAAAGCAATTATTTAAAAAGTAAAAAATAATATCTTTTGTTGAGCTATCAAATGTTTGTTCGTTAAAATGGCGCTATAATGTCGCGGCGGGGTACCGCGTAAGTCAAATCTCATTGCAAATCCATGAGTTCGCTATTTTAACTATTTAGCTATTGCTGACTTAGCGGTACCCCGCCGCGACATTATAGCGCCATTTCAACGAACAAACATTTGATGGCTCAACAAAAGATATTATTTTTTACTTTTTAAATAATTGCTTTTATGTTTTGCGAGGGGGTTTTTTAAATTTTTAATTTAATTTTTTTAAAGAAAAGAAGCTAAGAAACCACCTCCTTCATTAACTAAAAAGTGGTAAATAACTTTAGCACAGGAAGTCGGAAGTCGGTGGCTTTTGTTATTTCTGGTTTTCTCCTGCCATCGATTTCCGAAACTATAGTCATATGTGTTCTGTGCTAAAGTTATTTATCCGATATTGGTTTTTAAAGCATGTTGCTTTTTTAAAAAAGCTTTTTGTCCTGAAAAAAAAGCGTGTTGTGTAGACAATGCATAAAAACAAATTTCATGCTATTTATTTAAAAAACACATTCATGAAATATTATTACATCAAAAAAAAACACGCTCAATCTTTTTGAGGTAAGATTTTGTGCGCTATCGATAAAGATTTTGTTGCTCACACACATGGCAGGTCTTGGTCTGATAGTGGACCCACACGTACTTGTTTTCAACTGTAAAATAGGTTTTTAAAATGTTTTTTATTTGTCAAGGTTTTTTATTTTCAATTTTTTTATGTATCTCCCATATCGCCCATTGATTTAAATGAAGCCTGCAAACTAAATGACTATGATGTGAGAAATGACTCCCAAAGACCAATGGTACTCATAACACAAGTTAAATCTTACTTTGAGTACCAGAGTTCAAAATACGCTAGTTTAATATTTTCTTTAATATTCTCTCTTAGAACTTACTAGTGTTATTGTTCACCTAATGCATAATAAAGAATTTTATTATTATTTTTATTAATGAAGACAGGTCACAGAAGTTGAGTGATAGCACACAAATCTGTCACCATGCAACGTCACACGTCTTTTTACTTCCACGCCCCAATCCACTCAAGAAGAATCCCGACCGAATGGATGGAATTTGGATTTTTTTAACACTGAAGTAGTGTTAAAAAAATCGTAATTCCGTCCATAAAGACTAGGTATAACGAGAACCTGTGTGTGTTCGTGTTCTGTAATAATTTCCACTTCAAATGTAGGCACAGTGGGCCAGTACACTCGCTTAGTTGAATAATTCAAAAATTCACGTCGGCTACTTGCGAAAACAAGGAGAGAGTAAACGCTAACTGTGCAGTTCGGGAAAAAATACAACCGGACGGGTGGAAAGTGTTGCCAGTTCATTATTCTGTTTGAATGTACCCTGTGCTTCTGTTCTTTTGGGGAATTAGGGTGCTCGTTATGATTTGAGTGGCCGACTTGGGGAGACTGTCTTGTTTCTTTTGTTTTGGCTGTTGATTGTGGTTGAGGTAATGATGCTAAATTTTTGTTTTGGGTAACAAGATGAGATGGGTACAAATTATAACAGACTCATGGTTAGATTTGTTTTAATTAATTTCAACAAATAAACAATTCTGGGGTAAGAAACAGAGTCACCGATTTTTTAGTTACTAGGTATTTTTTACTTTATGCAACAAAAGGCGCATAGCTTAATGCCTTAGGCATTTATAACCAGTCAACCAAACCTGGGAAAGAGATAACATAGCAGGAGCGACTCCAAAAAAATATAAATGAAATGAAATGTACAGACGCCAGCACATCAAGCCATACCTAACTGTCAAATATTCCCAATTAAATATGAACCTTACGCTTTTGTAATACAGTTGAAAATTTATCAAAGAAATTTGACAGATTGTAGTAGCTCTATGTGCTGGCCTCTGTACCTTATTGGTGTCGCATTGTACTCCAATGAATACTAAAGCTTCATTTTTAAAAGAAGTATGGCATAAGGTACCGACTTAAAAAAATGGCTGACGATCCAACAACAATCTATTCCAAAAAACCTAGACAAAACATTAGAACAATCTCAGACCGTAATAACAATCAGTTTCCAGGCTCACAACACGATCACCGTTCGTACCAAAGCACTAAAGATAAAGGGAAAGTAATGAAATCTCGGGTAAGTGGATAATTAAACAACAGAACAAGTTTTGACATAACTCCCAGCGGCCTCATAAGGTAATGAGTTTGGAAGAGAATCTTCACTTCTGAAGTCTGCCTATTTTATCAACTAACATTATGAATTACGCTGTGTAAGTTGTAGGATTAGTAGGAGTCCAAGTACTGTGGTTTGTTGAGCACTGATGAGTGCTCAACAAGCGTCAGTACTTGGAAGGAAGGACCAGGAATTCTGGAAGGACCATTCTATTAAATAAAAAGGTTCATAATCTAGTCACAATTTTCGTCAATCTTGTAAGCTAGTACGACAGTTTACAGTCTATAAAACTAAATAGAAAATACGCGTCTAATTAAACACAATTGTTTTATTAATATTGCTAAAATTAAGTAAGAACAATTTAATGTTTTACAACAAGTCTATCTATCAGTTCAGGATTTTAGATTTCTGCTTAGCGTGGGGATCAAAGTGCAAAACAATTAGATCGCTGAAACTATTCAAAACCCTACAGAACCAATGATCAATCGGGTATAGTTTCTTCAACGAAACCAAATTCAATTAAAATGTCAAAGAACAAATTCAATCTTACATTTGAATTACTCTCATTCCCAGTCAAAAATACAAATACAAAAACCTGATGAGAATAAAATACAGGATTACCTTTCTACGAAATGGTAAATTATAGCTATAATGCCTTTCTCATTCAGCACAGAGCCTCATTGCACAAAACCATCTTTAATTCTTTGCTTATAAAGTACATTTTACAAAGCGTGTTTTAAACGAGACACATTGAAATGACAATGTTTATTTTGAGAATATTACATTCCCTCAGTTAAAAAGTGCTCAACGGAAACTTTTTTATTAGCTTATTTATTTGAGACTGAAACGTACAACGAGCTTCTGCAATTTGTCGAGGTTTCTTGGCAATACTTTTTGTTCTTATTGTCTTACGATCATAAAAGAAAGCGAAACGTGAAAAGATAGATTGAAGAACCATTGATATGCTCAAAATTTGCATACAAAGACATTTTAGTAATGTCTCGTTTTGTCTGTGAGTCCACAGTTTACATTCGCATTCATATTTATAAAGTTTTAATAGTTACGGTATATAATTGATGTCACAATTTTATATTTCCTCTATCGACTTTTAGGATCTCTTGGATTGCCAGTTTAGTTATTGACAAAGATATTCAGAAATACAAATGTTTACATGCGAAATCAAATTAGTGTAGATCTACCAAAAATATGATAACTGCTAGATAGTACGAGTAATTTAACACATTAAATCAGTTAGAGTTCTGCCAAAGTGAGTTGATTCGTTTCATAATTAAACTCAATTACCTACATTCGTCGCAGCACACTCCTAATCTCTATGCTCATTTTGACCATATCATAGCCACAATTTCTGTACTCCCTTAGGTACTCATTATCCTTCCTTTTCTTACTCTAGACCTTGCCCCTTTCTTTATATAGTTACGTGGAGCGTGTAATGGGAAGCGCGAATGTAACGGACCTTTTGTTGAAGAGCTAAAGTTTTACAGTTTCCAGTCGTAAATCCTGGACACGAAAGAGTTTATTTAGTGAAGATAGTTGGGGTACAGTTCATTTGTTTTCCTTTTTTTCTGCTGTTGAATTTTGTTTCTTGGTATTTTCACTACTTCTTCTCTATTTTATTTTTCTTTTTGTGACACCTGTCTACAATTTCGCGACGGAGATTTGGCGTGCTTAATTCAAATTGAGCGACGTGATTTCGGTCACATGTATTGTTAGTAATTTCAGTTTAAATTGCATTGTAAGTGCATGCCGAATTTTCGTCGCGTTAATTTCGCCAGGTGTATCGCTAAGTACGCCTAAGGTGCATTAATGAACAAAGGACTCCTAAACTAAAATTATATCATTCAGCGTTCCTGAAGAGTAATAGTACTGAAGTAAGTGGCACAATCTAGAACTGGGCAATGTATAAATACGTCACACAGACTATCTGGGTGGTTTCTACCAACCTTGCTAACTGGTTAACCTTTTCACCGATGCATGAACTAGTCTTACTTAGTCTAGAAGGTCAAGGAACAACCTTGGTAGCCATTTGCGTCATCTACGTCTACATTGGTCGACATTTTAATGTCTCTTCCCGAAGATACCATTTTACCGATTTATTTTAGGTAGATCTTATTATAATAAAAAAGATAAACCTATAACTATTAAACTACCTTCTACTATATAATTATGTATTACCTAACCCCGATAATTATATAATCAACAGATACCTAAAACATTACTATGTATGCAAAGAAACACATATTAGATGATTGCTGAAGCGTTACTAACGTAAGCTACTGGTTATACATACATATAAGACTCAGTAAATGTAACGTATACAAGTACATACCTACATCCATATTTAATATAATATCATTGCCTACATCATAAATCATAATATACTGGGCCTTCATTATGATCCGTTGTTGAGTCCGTCAGAGCATTGATTCTTCAATAGTCATGAAATATAGTCTTTATTAACACTCAAGAAATGTTAATATTTAGGTACCACTTTACACATTATTTGTTTGCAGAACCTTTAGATGTATAAAATAATATTTTCTTAAGCTTTATTTTTCATACTTTATTTTATTGATGAAGATTTGTTCATATTAGAACATTTTGAACCCCAAAATTAAAAATTGGTTCCAAAGATTCCATTATATAGTTAGGTTCAGGTTATCCTAATAAAAGCGTGTAAAAAAATATAATTTGTATGAAACACAAAAAATAATTTAGAGGATTTAAAATATTTTCCAATGTAAAGAATACATTACCAGGAGTAGATTGATATACTTACCATATTTTTAAACCCACGCATAATTAAAATATTAGGAAATGAATATAACACTTTTTCGTTTCATTTTGATGCCTATTTTGTGTTTATAAAAAGAAAGAAAGTGACAAGCGACGTTAACGGATCTATCAAATTGGCAGACAAGTTATGTGAGAAGTGTGTGGAAAAAAATAATAATTATTTCCCTTAAAACGATGCAATTTCAGTGTAAGATCGGCGACTGTCAGTGTCACTGTTACTGTCAGTCGCAGTTTTGTTCTGAAATAATGAGTTTTTCGTTAAACTTTTCAATTTTTTTTTGCAGGGTTTTATAATATTGTATATGCCTGAAGATACTCTTTAGGTACCCAAGAGTATAAGAATTAGAATTTCATCTTCTCTAAACATCTTTATTTTTTATTAACCCCCGACGTAAAAACGACGGGGTGTTATAAGTTTGACGTGTCTGTGTGTGTGTGTGTGTGTCTGTCTGTGGCATCGTAGCTCCCGAACGGATGGACCGATTTTGTTTTTGTTTTCTTTATTTGAAAGGTGAATTAGTCGGGAGTGTTCTTAGCTATGTTTGATGAAAATCGGTCCAAGATGGCCGCCGCTACAAAATAGCTAATCACATATTTTTTCACAACTCTATCAATATGGGTATCAAATGAAAGGGCTTTACTAGTAGAATACTTTACACTATGATAAATTTCAAAGCCAAGATGACCGGCACCACAAAATGGCGAATTACCGCGTAAGTCAAATCTCATTGCAAATCCATGAGTTCGCTATTTTAACTACATATTTAGCTATTGCTGACTTAGCGGTACCCCGCCGCGACATTATAGCGCCATTTCAACGCACAAACATTTGATGACTCAACAAAAGATATTATTTTTTACTTTTTAAATAATTGCTTTTATGTTTTGCGTTGGGGGTTTTTTAAATTTTAAATTTTATTTTATTTGAAAGTTTTTAAATGGAATTTAGTCTGGTTTTGAGAAGTTGTAGATACGTCTAAAGTTGTATTTCGTAACATATATCTTTTTTGATATTAAAGATAGGTACCTATCACCCTGAGAATGGGTTTGGTATATATAATTCAATTTTGGAAAAAGTGTGGATTGGATTCTTTTTGCGTAACTACGTCCAATTGGCACAACCGTACTCTGGCATAATCGTACCCAGTCTACCCTATGTTTAAACAGCCGGCTGTTTAAACAGCAGGGATCCGGTGCTTTGGCCCTTAGAGTTTAGAAAATTAATTTTCAAGTTTTTATTTTTCATTTCGTTAGTTAATTAATATTCCTCATTCCCTTTCAATACAGTATGCAGTATTCTACTAGTCAAGACCTTTCATTTGATATCCATATTGAGGGAGTCGTGAAAAAAAAATGTAATTCGCCATTTTGTGGTGCCGGTCATCTTGGCTTTGAAATTTATCATAGTGTAAAGTATTCTACTAGTAAAGCCCTTTCATTTGATACCCATATTGATGGAGTTGTGAAAAAATATGTGATTAGCTATTTTGTAGCGGCGGCCATCTTGGACCGATTTTCGTCAAACATAGCTAAGAACACTCCCGACTAATTCACCTTTCAAATAAAAAAAACAAAAATGACGAGGTGGAGGAGATCATAAGGGGTCTCAAACCTCGGAAGGCCCCTGGCTCAGACGGAATCACCAATAAGGTGTTCAAACTCTTCCCCCCCGCCCTGATTTTGTTAATGACCGCTATAGGTGGAGGAGATCATAAGGGGTCTCAAACCTCGGAAGGCCCCTGGCTCAGACGGAATCACCAATAAGGTGTTCAAACTCTTCCCCCCCGCCCTGATTTTGTTAATGACCGCTATAGGTGGAGGAGATCATAAGGGGTCTCAAACCTCGGAAGGCCCCTGGCTCAGACGGAATCACCAATAAGGTGTTCAAACTCTTCCCCCCCGCCCTGATTTTGTTAATGACCGCTATCTTTAATAGTGCTCTTTCGAACAATATGTTCCCACAATCGTGGAAGCAGGCTACCGTCATCGGTATTCCCAAACCGGGCAAACCTAAATCCTCCCCTAGCAGTTATCGCCCTATAAGTCTCCTCAATGTCATGGGTAAGATCTATGAGAAACTTATTTATAAGCGACTCAAAGATTTTGCCGAGGCAAAGAGCTTAATTCCTATAGAGCAGTTCGGATTTAGGTCCAGACACTCTTGTGTCCAACAGGTGCATCGTATAGTCGAACATATCAGCGACCGTCGCCAGCGCGGCCTGATGACTGGCGCCCTGTTCTTCGATATTGCGAAAGCATTTGACAAGGTATGGCACAACGGGCTGATATACAAGCTATATCGGCTCGGTGTGCCAGACCGTCTCGTTCTCATTCTTCGAGACTTTCTGTCGAACCGCACCTTTCAATACCGCATTGATGGTGCGCTTTCTACCCCGCACCCGATACGTGCAGGAGTCCCCCAGGGCTCCGTGATATCCCCCTTAGCCTTCACGCTATACACTAGCGACATCCCGAAAAGTAGAACGGCGCAGTTAGCCCTTTTTGCTGACGACACCGCCATATACTATTCGGGTCTGAGTCCAAACATTATCGCCCGCACCCTCCAAAAATCCGCAACCGCATTTGGCGATTGGTCCCGGAAATGGAGAATAGAAGTCAATCCCGACAAGAGTCAGGCGGTCATTTTCACAAGACCTAGAGTCCGCCTCCCCCCCTCTCCTAGTCCGATCACCTTGTTCGGCAAGCCGATCCCTTGGGAGAAGCAAGCCAAATACTTGGGGGTCATCCTAGACCGGAGACTATCCTTCGGGGAGCACATAAAGACGGTACGTTCGCGCGCCGCTTTCGCCCTCGGCAGGCTCCACTCTGTGCTGAATGCGCGCAGCAAATTGTCACTTAAGTGCAAATTGCGTATTTACACCGCGTGCATTAGGCCCATCTTGACCTACGCTTGCCCCGTGTTCGCACACGCCAAGCCCCACCACCTACATAGGATGCAGACCCTTCAAAACCGATTTCTCCGAAATGCCACGGGCGCCCCGTGGTACATTAGGAACGAACGACTACATGTCGACCTGAAAATCCCCACTATCAAACAGTGCATGAAACGTCTTACCAAGCGTTTCTTTGACTCAGCCGAGAAACACCCCAACCCCCTAATTTCTTCGGCATCCCGGTACGTCCCATCACTAATATCGAAGATTCGCCGTCCAAGGCATACCCTCATCGAACCCGATGATCCCATCACCCTCATCCAAGAGAGTAGTAGGGAAACCAGTACGATCCGTAGTAAGTACAAAAACAAATACCGACCGCGACTCCGGCCCCGCCGCCGAGGCCCTCCGCGACCCCCCGTAATATCACAGCCCGACTCTTGCTCGACGAGCCAGCCCGCACCGCTGAGCCTGTAGCTTTAAATTCCCCTAAATAATTTCGACCCAGCCTGACCATTGCTGTCCCCTTAATGACGCACTAAGCCTAGGTCCGAACCCCGCAGGGGGTGCCCTTAGTGTCTGTTCATTTAATAAATATCCTTAGTTTGTAAGCCCTGGCTGGGGGCCTTAAAGTAATTTTCGGCCACCACAGGATTGTCCGGTTAAGCAGCATCAACCTCAGAGAGTTGTTGCGCTGCGAGTGGTCATATCAAAAAAAAAAAAAAAAAAAAAAAAATCGGTCCATCCGTTCGGGAGCCACGATGCCACAGACAGACACACACACACACACACAGACACGTCAAACTTATATCACACCGTCGTTTTTACGTCGGGGGTTAAAAAAGATTTTAAACGCTTTTTAGTACCGTCTTATCATCCAAATCCATTACAAAACGGCAACACGGTTAAAACAGAGATAAGTCCTTAATTAATACATTTTAAGAAGGTACCTAACCAAAACGTCATCTACGATTAATATATTTGAAAAAATGCTGATTTAATTACTTTAAATTATATTTAATTACTTTTAATTATATTTATATTTATGGGACCACCCCTGAGGCATACCCTATCCATTAAATGTGTAAAGAATTTACAAAATTGATCTATTATTTCGGGGGAAATTGCTTAACCTCCCGAACAAAAAAAAATCATAGAGTCGAATGGAGAACCTCCTCGTTTTTAGAGATTGGTTAAAAGTAAACCAAAATGAATAGGACTGTTGCACCTATTTCTAATTTGAAAATTAAGTATTGTTAAATACTTTGCATTTCTAGGTCTACAAGTTCACCACATCTAGGCTAATTTGTAACGCAGACGTCAATTTAGTTCAACTCGCTGACACGCTCGCAAGGGTGACGCTAGTGTAAATTCGAATTATCAACCGAGTTTTTAGAATGCCAATCAAGAAACTCACAGCGGAATCAGTTTCGAAGTTTAGAATGAGGTCTTACAGAATCACACCCCCTGTGTCACAAGAGAGGTTCTCGTCAATACTGAAAAGTGTGCAATTTGTTCCCGCGGTCTCTCTTGTTCGCTAGACCGACGCTTCAGCTATTAGGTTTTTGCCGGTTTTTTAATAATTAACGATTACTTTTGCGATCTCACGTATTTTAAAACCCGTTTGGAAAGTTCAAACACACTTTGTATCAAGTAGTATAATTATCCTTTTTTGTTGTCTCTTATTTCACTGCACTTTTTGCTTTTGCTTTGGCTATCGACACAAAGTACGTATGACTGCGGCGCGCCCGAGCCGAGAAACCACTCAGAATAAACCACCATTTTTCGCACGCACACATTGACATTACGTTTATAGGTATTCTCAAGCAGTTTCAAGCAGACTTCAGTCTCGACTGTCACGTGTTGTCTAAATTAATAAATGAGAGACATTGACATTTCATGACGAACAGAAATTTTTTGTTAAAAAAAAATGCAAAGAGTTTCAACCAGTGTCAATAAAATTTCATATTGTCACAAATAAAACCTACAGAGTCAATACAGTAGCAGCCCTAGTGAGTTTGGCAAGTTTAGGTAATTATTTTTAAAAAAAGCGGGAGCGGACTTTCTGTAACCTCTATATTTTTTTGCTATCGATATCGTTTGTAAACTATTAGTACAGAGGCCAGCACATCAAGCCACGACCATCTGTCAAATTTCTTTGATAGATTTTCAACTTTATTACAAAAATATAAGGTTCAGATTAAATTAGGAAAATTTGACAGTTTCGTATGGCTTGATGTGCTGGTCTACCTATTTTAAAAGTCCAAGTACGCTTCGAAATGTTCTTTTTTCGTTTATTGATTTTTTGTATGATTATCATTGACTCGGAGGAGCTCCTGGCTAATTAATAGCAAGTTTTGGTTAAGCAAAGCTTGTCACGGTCGTAGATGAGTGACCAGACCATTTATTTGATACCGAAACCCTTCCGTGCCTCGTAAGTCACATAGTGTCGTTGGCCCCGCCTGACATTCGTAGATCCTTGACAGTCGTTATGGGTAGTCAGTAACCAGAAAGTCTGACAAGCAGTCTTTCCATGGAGTATCGTGTTATCCAGTAACTGAGTTGTAGTAGTCTGATAAGCAGTCAGTTTTATAAAACGATAAGTCATCATCATCATCATCATCATCATCATTTCAGCCGAAAGACGTCCACTGCTGGACATAGTCCTCCCCCAAGTGGCGCCACATTGACCGGTCCCGTGCGACTCGCATCCAGCGGATCCCCGCAACCTTTACCAGGTCATCGGTCCACCTAGTGGGAGGCCTTCCAACGCAACGTCTTCCGGTTCGCGGTCGCCACTCTAGATCTTTTCGACCCCATCAGCCATCTGTTCTGCGAGCAATGTGCCCTGCCCACTGCCACTTAAGTTTGGCAATTCTTCGGGCTACGCCGGTAACCTTGGTTCTCTTGCGGATATCCTCATTTCTGATTTTATCACGCAAGGAAACTCCGACCATAGCCCTCTCCATTGCCCTTTGGGTGACTTTAAGCCTTCTGATGAGGCCCATTGTGAGCGACCACGTTTCGGTCCCGTATGTAATCACTGGCAACACACACTGGTCATAGACTTTCGTCTTGAGACACTGCGGTAAGTTGGACGAGAAGATACCACGCAACTTCCCGAACGCTGCCCAGCCGAGTCGGATTCGACGATTGACCTCTTTCTCGAAGTTAGACCTACCTAACTGGACCGTTTGTCCCAGGTAGACATAATCGTCTACAACTTCGAGTGTAGAGTCTCCGATCTTGATAAGAGTGGGTGTTACATGGGCATTCAACATGACCTTGGTTTTGTCCATGTTCATTTTAAGACCCACTCTTTCGGAAGCTCTACTGAGGTTACCGAGCATTGTACTGAGGTCCTCCATGGTCTTAGCCATGACCACTATATCGTCGGCAAACCGAAGGTGAGAGATGTACTCGCCATTGTTAAGTACAAACGATAAGTCCAAAAATAAAATGACTAAGTATGATGATGACTTGGTCAATTAATGAATTAAAAAAAAAATAAGATTAAGGTCTGATTTTTCAGTTGTCACTTAACTTTTATTGCAATAATAAATAATGTGAAACTGTCAATATTATTCTTCAAATAAAAGTTATAAGACTTAAAAAATCTGCTCAGGATGATTTGGAAAATATCCGTTTAGTCTACATTATACAACGTTAGTCTTTGTTGAAGTCTCTTGGATATAAATATTTTACGTAATTAGTACCCCAGTTAATGTTAATATTACTTCTAATATAGTATAATAAAAAACAAACACAGAAACGGCATCATCACTCACAAATCCCGCACTTATAAAACCCTAAATCTTTCTACGATTCTAACTCACTCTTTAAATCCTAGTACAAAGCGTATATCAGAACGGCACGCTATCATAATATCACAATTATCGCGCTGTCACAACGCCGACCCTCATCACACGCATCTGTGGTCGGATTAATCATGGATTAACTGAATATCGTGCGAGCAAATCTGCTTTTGTTCAACGTAATCACTCGTGACGTTTTTATTCTGTGCTTTGGCCGTCAATGGCATTGACGGGTGCTATGCGTTTCTGTTATTATGTTGACCATTGTTAATTAAGTGTTATTGCGAACAACCGGTTCTGTAAAAATCAATTTAAGTGAAGTGAGGTCGAGGTGAGTTGTCATTCCAATTGCTATTCTATTTTGCATCAATCTCCTTCGGTGAATTCTCGATTAAGTGAGCTTGCAGCCGACCCGATGCTAAGAATTGACATAGCATGTTAATATTATCGATATTTTATATTTATTTCTGCTATATATATCGATCATTATTATTTCCGTTTGAATTATTTTAAATCTATTAATATAGCGTTTTGACATTACTACTCATCATGTCAATGTTTAGGCGCAAACTGCTGGGCAAAGCCCAGCTGCAATGCTTGGCCGTTGCATGTTGACGATCGCAGTAGGTGTTATGGTACTCAGAAAGACGCTGCTGCCCATCCTTTGGTCAATTATCACTCTGGCGCCTTCTACAACACCCACGGGTAGAAATGGGGTGGTGCTATTCGCGGCCGGCACCACTCGGCATACTTACATTTCATTACCTTCTACAATGTAAAATATTTTTTTAGTTTTAGTATTACCAGATTTAATTATTCTTTACTTAAAATCACTTAAGGATTTTGACAGAATTGGCGAATGGGCGCAGTGAATGGACAAATAAGCAATTTTTGCATATTTTTTTTTGCAGCTGTATGTACCCTAAATAAATTTTACCCGTGTATATCTAAAGGACCATATTTTTGCAGAGTTTTATAGTCATACCTTTTCCTTGGAACTATGGCTTTCACAACGAACTCTTCTACGGCACACTTAAACGCTATAAAAAGCTAACATCATATTCACTTTGTTGTACGAAACCTCCACTAAATAATACCGGTCGAACATTGACCAACTGTAGAGCAAAGGCACTTATACTTATACTGTGGTTTCGGTAGGGGGTGGCGCGTGTCACTACTGTACGATAGTACTAATACTTATACTGTGGCAAAGGCTTCTTTTCAAGGTGGGTCACCACGCTTTATCAACGCGAATTTAAAACTAATTTAAAACTAGTTCACTTTAAGTCCAGCTTTCCTCACGATGTTTTCTTTCAGCGAAATACCTCAAATACCTTTACTCCTTTTATAGGTGTAATACAGATGGTGTATATTTAAAAATAAAATGAACGCTATATCTTTTCCTGGATGGATGCGGGCTGCCTAATACCGGTTGGCGATCTTTGGGTGCAGCCTACGTTCAGCAATGGACGGCAATAGGCTGATATGACGATAATGATGATGTCCTGCCGTCCACAATAATAATAATAATAATCATTTTATTTCGGACAACTACAAGATCCATAAATTGTTAGTAACAGGTTTGCACTTAAAAACTATTGTTAGTACCTTAACTAAAGACTAATTAATGAGAAGACCATCCACCACTAGAGCAACAAAATACTAGGGTATAAATCTTCTCACACATTGGCTCACTATTGTGGAGGACATATCGGCCGCCACAGTCTTGAGGATGCTATTGTGACTGCCTCTTATTCTACTCAGTAGCGAGGCCGTTTTTTTGCGGATAATAGCATGAAACCCATCGGTATGGGTTACCGTGAACATTTGAAAGGCACTGCAAAAACGAGGCAATCGCAACAGCATCCTAAAAACATTATTATATTGGACGCGTAGAGCATCCAGCGATCTTTTCGAGTAGTTGACCCAAAGATTACCGGTGTAAAAACTCTGACAGTAAGCTTTGAACAGCGTTATCTTTACTCGGTCAGTACACCGCGCAAATATTCGTGCCAACATTACCCCTGACCGCCAGAGCCCTACGTTCCCGTTCAATGTCAGCATGGTCACCGAGGTCGTCGGTAAGAAAATGCCCAAGGTATTTAAACTTTTTCACTCTACGTATTGAAACACCGTTTATGGCAAGTTCGAGTGTACTTTCCCGGCACTTATCAGCGACCCCAAAGACCATGTATTCACATTTTTTGGCATTATATATTAGTCCATGTGCAGCAGCAAAGGTCTCACATACCTTAAGCAACTCCATGATCGCTCCTGGCGACGAGCCCAGCAGCACCATGTCATCCGCATAGCTGATGTTGTTGCAACTAACGCCACCCACCCTGCATCCGACACGCATGCTGCTGAGCTCGGCAATGAGGTCATTAGAATATAGATTGAAGAGCCGGGGAGACGAAAGACCACCCTGCCTCACCCCGCACTCCAATCCATATGACTCCGAAAGCGCATTATACCATTTAACACGGTTTGTTTGATTACGCTACCAATACTGAAACACACTGAGCCTTTCCTCCGGTATACCCCTACTCCTCAGTTTGCTCCAAAGCACGTCATAAGAGACCAGATCAAAAACGTTGGAGAGGTCAAGGAAGCCGGCGTTCACCGACGTCCTGCGATCAGTGTAGTACTTGACAGTATGCTTGACACTTAGGATAGCACTTTCGGTTGACAGTCCCGGACAAAACCCAAACTGTGCATCATGCAACTTAACATAATTTTGCCAAACAAGCGTCAAGCATACTGTCCAACACTTTGGCCATAATAGTCGCCAGAGAGATTGGGCGGTAGTTGCTTACGTACGAGATGTCTCCTGTCCTGACACGATGTTCAAGATGGGTACTACAATGGTCGTGATTAAGTCTGCCGGCAAATACGAATGGCTGAGATCCATCGTATAGAACAAGGACAGGACCCTCGGCATATGCATGCCTGCATACTTTAAATGTTCTATGCTAAGCCCATCATGCCCAGGGGATTTGCCCCTACTCATTCTATTTATCACCGAACTTACTTGCTTCGTGGTGAAGCGTAGTAGTGGCTCCTGCCCCCGGACATGAGACACATAGCCGATTCCCGACACTGAGGGGACTGAGGGGCCAAGTGGAGACCTTACTTTAAAATAGTCTCTAAATAAGTTAGCAATATCCCCATGCTCAGTAACCCCCCCTACGTCCGCTGCAAGACCAGGCATAGCCTCCAACTTACCTGTGGACTTCCAAAATGCACAGAAATTATTTGTGGCTCGTTGTTCTGCTAATACGTCCATTTTAATTATCTCCTGACTATTCTGACAGTACTTTAGTCGGCTTTTGAAAATTTTACGCGTCTCGTACATTTGGTCGTAAACGGTCCCAGAGGTTGGTCTATCAGCCAAAACCCAATGTTGGAATCTAAGCCAATGTAATGTAATAATCATTTACATCCAATATAATATACTAATTCCTCTCAATCTCAATGTCGAGATTGTGCATACACATTGCACAGGTAGTAATTACTTGTTGGTATAGTAACAAGCGAATATTGGTACACCTGCAAGGACACACAATATCTTCTAACTAGACATACATATATACCCATTGTTATTACTTAGAACAGAGATGACCTATGAATACATTAAATTAGTCGGACTGTTTACACTGCTGGGTTCCTAGGACCTAGTTCGAGGTTAGTTATAGCAACCGTTTTAATAATAATGAAGATGTATGGGATGGAAAAGAAATTGTTAAGTTTCCTTGTTACTGGTCTGTTGTTGTTCTTAGTGCTTCTGTGTTAAATGAATAATGATGATTTAATAATTAATTCTATGATGTAATTTTGATGAATTTTATCGCGGCTTATGCATAATTATTTTGTTACTACTTTGTACACCACAATATAAGGCTGAACATGGTAAAATATTTCTGCATGCAATGTGTGTTTAGAGTTCAAGCAGATTCAGGGTCATTTCCAACCCTAAGGAGTTACATTCAACACATCAGCAGTGCTTTTCTGTAGTGAGTTTAGGTGAAGTGAACTTGAGGTGAGCTGTCAGTCCCTTGAGCGAGTGAGCATTAAGTAAGATCTCATGTCTCGCGTCTTTTTCTCATGTCGCCTGCTGTGGTGAAGTCTATTTTATCAACAATCTAAATAACCATCGACGGTTTATTAAAAAAAAATTGGTACCTAAAATTAAACGCCGAGTTTTACCATAAATCCACGGGAATCTCCAACCTTCCAAGAAACTTTCTCCTGTAAACACTAACGTTCAGAAAAATTGGCAGCTACCGCAAGAAATCCGCGCACAAAAGCTCCACATTATGCTCGCAAAAAATATCCACCCTGGAAAATATTTCTCCGGTCAAAAGTCCCGTGGGACACGACAACTGTTCAATGTTCGTACATGGCTCTGCATTTGGTACCCCGCTTTTAGGAACTGCATCCACTTTTATTTTATTCCAAGCACTTTTTTCGACAAAAGCTTTTAACTTTTATAGAGGTGCTCATACGGCATTTACGCGGTGAATTTCGTTGTGACATTGTATGTTGGTATCTGCTGTATAGGCGGGATGGCGGGATGGTTTTGGCTGAAATGTGTGATACGTTAAATTTTTAATAGTTTATTTACTTTTGAATTGTCAAGGAGTCGACAATTCAAAAGTGCAACAAAAGGATAAATATATACATCCCAAAACTACATAAAAATAATAAATAATGTTTGGAAAACATTAATTATCTACTTGATCACCAGTAACCGTCGATTTATGTTTCCCAAACATTACTTATATTATTTTTATATAGTTTTGTGATTTTATGCAGAATCCATATAGCGAACAAACGTGCGAGGCGCGGCGCGGCGCGGCGGCGGGGCGGGATTGAACTTCAACGAACATACAAATCGTAAAGTCGAAGTGGAAGTCAAATCATTTATTTCAATTAGACAATTAAAGGCACTAATTTTGAACGTCACTTATGGGATAATAAAAAAATAAAGTTTAAAAACTAAAACCCGACCACAACAAAAAGTGATCTAAAAAGTACGAAACAAGAAAATATTTCACACAGAAATCAAGACATAGGTACAAAATGGTCAAGGTAAAGCCGTGGTTGCATGCCTGTGTTCCATATGGGTGCGATGAACATGAATTATAATGGCATGCAACCACGGCTTTACCTTGACCATTTTTGTACCTATGTCTTGATTTCTGTGTGAAATATTTTCTTGTTTCGTACTTTTTAGATCACTTTTTGTTGTGGTCGGGTTTTAGTTTTTAAACTTTATTTTTTTATTTAAACCATTTTGGAGTTTACGTAAGTAAGACGCTTCTAAAGGTACCTTTTTTGTTCAATTCTGATAAGTAGTTTAGGAGCTATTAGCGAACAGATGAACATACGTACATACATACATACATACATAGCCTGTCAAAATCATAACCCTCCTTTGGCTTTGCCGTAGTCGGGTAAAAATAGAATTGAATCTAGTTGCTCTTTTGAAAAGTTTCGTACGGATATAAATGGAAAAGAAACACCATACTAATTCTTTAATCATAAGAAAATAGTTTTAAGATACATTATTTCAACGATTATAATCTATACTAATACTAGCTGACCCGACAGACGTTGTCCTGTCCCGATCTACCTACTTACCTACCCTACACCTATCCTACACCTACCCTACACCTACCCTACACCTACCCTACACCTACCCTACACCTACCCTACACCTACCCTACACCTACCCTACACCTACCCTACACCTACCCTACACCTACCCTACACCTACCCTACACCTACCCTACACCTACCCTACACCTACCCTACACCTACCCTACACCTACCCTACACCTACCCTACACCTACCCTACACCTACCCTACACCTACCCTACACCTACCCTACACCTACCCTACACCTACCCTACACCTACCCTACACCTACCCTACACCTACCCTACACCTACCCTACACCTACCCTACACCTACCCTACACCTACCCTACACCTACCCTACACCTACCCTACACCTACCCTACACCTACCCTACACCTACCCTACACCTACCCTACACCTACCCTACACCTACCCTACACCTACCCTACACCTACCCTACACCTACCCTACACCTACCCTACACCTACCCTACACCTACCCTACACCTACCCTACACCTACCCTACACCTACCCTACACCTACCCTACACCTACCCTACACCTACCCTACACCTACCCTACACCTACCCTACACCTACCCTACACCTACCCTACACCTACCCTACACCTACCCTACACCTACCCTACACCTACCCTACACCTACCCTACACCTACCCTACACCTACCCTACACCTACCCTACACCTACCCTACACCTACCCTACACCTACCCTACACCTACCCTACACCTACCCTACACCTACCCTACACCTACCCTACACCTACCCTACACCTACCCTACACCTACCCTACACCTACCCTACACCTACCCTACACCTACCCTACACCTACCCTACACCTACCCTACACCTACCCTACACCTACCCTACACCTACCCTACACCTACCCTACACCTACCCTACACCTACCCTACACCTACCCTACACCTACCCTACACCTACCCTACACCTACCCTACACCTACCCTACACCTACCCTACACCTACCCTACACCTACCCTACACCTACCCTACACCTACCCTACACCTACCCTACACCTACCCTACACCTACCCTACACCTACCCTACACCTACCCTACACCTACCCTACACCTACCCTACACCTACCCTACACCTACCCTACACCTACCCTACACCTACCCTACACCTACCCTACACCTACCCTACACCTACCCTACACCTACCCTACACCTACCCTACACCTACCCTACACCTACCCTACACCTACCCTACACCTACCCTACACCTACCCTACACCTACCCTACACCTACCCTACACCTACCCTACACCTACCCTACACCTACCCTACACCTACCCTACACCTACCCTACACCTACCCTACACCTACCCTACACCTACCCTACACCTACCCTACACCTACCCTACACCTACCCTACACCTACCCTACACCTACCCTACACCTACCCTACACCTACCCTACACCTACCCTACACCTACCCTACACCTACCCTACACCTACCCTACACCTACCCTACACCTACCCTACACCTACCCTACACCTACCCTACACCTACCCTACACCTACCCTACACCTACCCTACACCTACCCTACACCTACCCTACACCTACCCTACACCTACCCTACACCTACCCTACACCTACCCTACACCTACCCTACACCTACCCTACACCTACCCTACACCTACCCTACACCTACCCTACACCTACCCTACACCTACCCTACACCTACCCTACACCTACCCTACACCTACCCTACACCTACCCTAAACCTCACGGAGCCCGAGACCTTTCTAACGAATGCAAAACCGTGGAAATCGGTTCATGCGTTCTGGAGTTATAATTATCGTCAGGAAGGAAAACCCGACTTATTTTTATATAGTAGATTATAAAGCTGAAGAGTTTGTTTGTTTGTTTGTTCGGTTGAACGCGCTAATCTCAGGATCTACTGGTTCGAATTGAAAAAATATTTTTGTGTTGGATAGTCTATTTATCGAGGAAGGCTATAGGCCCATGCGAAGCCGGGTCGGGTTGCTAGTATTATTCTGAATGTGAAAATTATGTACCAATAAAAACTACGTATAATAAGTACTATTTTTTAAGCACAGCGATAGAAAACGCAATTCCAAAATACACTCCAGTTGGTCTGCAAGGTTGAAGTTGAATTTGGCGGGTCATGTATGCAGACTGCGTCAAAGTCGTCAGGCAGTGGGTGCCAGAAGACGGACTACCTAGCGAGGTCTAGGAAACGCTGGCATATTAACGACTTAGTATCACTGTTTTACAGATGATCAGGAAAAGGTGTGCAAGAACGTACTGCTTTTGAATAGAGCATCATTCAGCAAGAAACTCGTGTGTGGCCGTATATGAGTGATTGGCCAGAGAGGGCAACCCATAGGGAAGAGAGGGCTGGCAAACCCAACTGTAAGACAGAACAGGTTAAAAAAAAGGACTACAATGTGTTAAAAACTAATCAATGATAGCAAAATTAATGATGTTTATAGATACATTGTGCTCGCGTAGTCAATCTACCCAGACAATATACAATATCATCCCTGACAAACATTATTAATCCAATTTAATTAAGCACAGGAGCATGTGACACACGTAAGGTCACAGGTGGGGTCATGTGACCGGAGACAGTCCCCGGCCATGATGAATGGGTGCGTGGCCCTTCAGGTCTGGGCGCCATTTCCGTTGCACGCCCGGCGCCATCGATGTAGGAGGCAAGATATTTTTTTGTTTTTTTATGGCAGGGTTTAATTTATTTGGTGAACTTTTAGAATTAGAGCTAGCTAGAATCAAAGCTTGCTGTAAGGTCCATGTTGTCAATAATGTTTATTATTAATAATTATGAGTATGTCAGGGCATACTACTGTATGAGTTATCGCCGCTGCGAGTTGACATCTTTATTTCTTATATTTTTATTATTTTTCTTTTCCATGGCAATTAAACATTTACAAATGATTGAAAAGTTATAACTTACAGGTTCTAACAAGAGCTATGATGTTGAATTATCTTTACAGTTTACTTAATTTTTGACGACATAATAAAAAATAATTTCAAAAATTATATTACGTACTCTACTGCTTTTTTATGATCTTGCACAATATAATGTCTTTCAACATTAACTATTACTTTTACACAAAAGACTTCCCAGTCTTACACTAATTGAATATTTTATCTCCCTCAGTAGATGTCAATAAAATTAAATAGGTAGGTAGGTAATAATATAAAATTCTGCCAATCAAATCTGCAAGAGCGAGCAAATTAATTCGTAAGAAGCTCGTAAAATCCGTTATCTGGTGCCATAACTGTTTTATTACTTTTATCATTAAATTCTCCGTTTGCGTCCATCCGATCGCGGTTTTGTGGCGATTACGTCAACTTCTTAACGTTGTAAATTCAGTTAGAGATGGTTGTTTGACACCCTTTTGTCAAACATTCGTTTTTATCACTCTTTCTATCGATGATACCGTTTCTGTCGGTGTTATAATTTTCGAGACTGAATTTTAGTCACTATGGCCAATTTCAATGGAGGCTGTAGTCTTTATTAAACCTACCTTTTTTTGGATTGGCATCTCCCAGGTCGGCCTAGGAGGTGGTCTGCTGCTTAACCAGACTTTCCTATGGAGCCTTAAATTGAATTTAAGGTCTCCAGGCAGAGGAAAGAAGACTTATAAACTAAGCGACTACACGCTAAGGGCACCCCCTGTGGGTTACAGAACTCGGTTTAGGGAGATGCTGGGAAAGGACAGCAAAGGAACAGGAAGGATTGGATCTTTCAAAGGAGATTAGCCAAACATGCAGATTTTATAGTGCACAATATGAGCGCAAACACAGGTCTAATGAGGGGTACTGACTTAGGACGTCGCTGGTGAAATACAGCAATATACTTCACGATTCTTTGATATCGCTTATCTCCCACTTAATAAACAATGTTATATGTTTTATGTTTGAGCGAGATCTATAAATTACTTCCGATTGGCTTTTCCTTTGGGAAAGCATCAATTTCTCAATATTATGATTATGTCGATTAACAAATGGAATGTTATGGCTCATTCAATCCCTTGGGTTGCACTCGTAAATATCATAGAGATAAGAAGCTTTTTATTAGCTAAGTGTTTTTATTTGTATAACGTACAGAGGCCAGCACATCAAGCTACAACAATCTGTTAAATTTCTTTGATATGTTTTCAACTTTATTACAAAACGTTAAGGTTCATATTCATTCGATCAGATGACTGCAATATTTAAAATTCTTAGGGGGATTATTGATGTCCCTGATCTGCATAATGATATCTGCAATCTATTTTGTCCCAGACAATTATTGTCGTGGCAGAAAACACCGCTTACTATCTGTTCACAGTCATCGTACTGTTGCTGTTGCACTCAAAGTCATCTATTCCTCAGACATTAGCCGCTATTAACGCTCTCCTGATCTCGAACACAGACCTAGATATGTTTGCGGATGAATGGAAGACGATACTGTCAGAATGTTTGAATTATTGCGAGAAGAATGCATGACTGTGTTAAATAAATTAGGTATATTATTTTGTTTAAATAGTGTAATTGGTTTCGACCGTTCTATATAAAAAGAAAAGAAAATAAAATTCAATTGGGAGAATTTTACAGTTTGGTATGACTTGATGTGCTGTCTGTACATTGAGTAGGTACCTAAATATCATCATCTAACTAGCCTTTTCTCAACTATGTTGGAGTCAGCTTCCAGTCTTACCGGATGCAGCTGAATACCAGTGTTTTATTTGGGGCGACTGCCTATCTGACCTCCACAACCCAGTAGCTGGGTAACACGATACCTCTTGGTAAGACTGGTTGTCTGATTTTGTAGCTTCTGACTACCTATAACGACTGTCAAAGATCTACGAAACAGCCGGGATCGTGCGTTCCGAGACACGGAGGGATATCTATATAAAATGAATGAACTTATCCACGACACCTCCTTTGTATGTACCTAAATAGACAGACATTGACAGTTCTCGTGACCCATGGGCTTGCTTCTACCTTGGTCTGAGCGTGAGCACTGCCAAACAATGTGGCAATGCCACCAGTCTCTTGGGTAGATTTCCAGATGATGGGGATGCGAAGAAATTTCTTGATTTCGTTTTGTTTTAGTTTTTTGTTATAAAAATATGTAAATATTGTACTTTGTTTCCAAGCGACTAAATATTAAGCTACGGAAATTAAAAAACGGAGAATTAAATTAATCCATGCTTAGACAACGCACATATTTAACACTGTCACGTCCATTTTAGTCATACATCATTGGCACTACATTCATATTTATCTCTCGCTCTACCGAATGTTTATTCAACGGATATTGTCCAGAATTTTATTTCAAACATTTTTCACAAGTCATTGTTTAATAAACAAAAGTAAATAAAAGGTTAAAAGGTCGATTACAAACCTTTATCTAGCAAAACAGCAAAAGTTTTATACGAGATAAAATATTTTTCCTAAACCTTTTTTAGCCCCTTTTTTGACAGCAGTGACATCATGGCTTCTGGGAAAGGCAGCTAAATGATTAAGTCAAGAGGATAAGACGTAGTGTACTCAAATCTGTCAATAACAACTTGTGAACTGCGATGAGGCATTTCTTTTTTGAATGTTCAGCTGTCAATGAAACGTCATTGTTCCATTCAGAATTCCATCAAGTATTCGAGTGATGTATAGTAATTACGGGGGTGTAAAAAGACTCATTACATAGCCAGGACATCAGGTCAAAAGTTGCGTCTTTTTGGTAACGCTTGAGACGTTCCAGTAGCGGAGTTTTAAGGGCTGTAGCGCGCAATATATTTGAACCTATATTTACACATTATATAATATAATATAATATAATATAATATGTGGGGACATTTTCACACACGGCCATCTGACCCCAAACTAGGGAGACCCTGTACTATGGGTGTCAGACAGCTGATATACATACACAAATACATTTTTTTTTTTGTAAATACATACATATATAGATAAACAACACCCAGACACAAAGCAAACACAAGTGCTCATCACACCGTTGTTTACCCTGGGCGGGAATCGAACCCGCAACACGCTGCGCAGCAGTCGATCGCTCAGCCACTGCGCCAACCGTGTCGTCAATTTTGTTCACCAGAATTGGACCACATTGGATTTCTGTTCACCAGAATGAGAACAAAAAATTACATTGTGCTATTTATGACTTTTGAACTAAGTTATAAGACTCTGGGTATCTTTACATACCTGTATGTTTTGTATTTTATTATTTTTTGTATTTTACCAATAATAAACGATCATTATTATTTTTATTATTATAGCTGCTAGCTAACATTGAGTGAAAAATATTGCTTAGAAACGACTTTTGCTGTGAAAAATCACTATACTATACGATAAGGTTGTGCGTAATGTAACGCTAGATAAACGTTGTGCTTAGGTGCATGCACCTGCAGTGCTATTCTGTTAGAATCTCCCTCGGTGAACACCTAGGTGAAGTGAGCTATCATCCTATTGTAGTGCTTTGAAAATCCCTAGCATCGAGACAAATGACAGCTCACTTCACCTTGGTTTTTTACCGAGGGAGATTGTAATAGAATAGACTGCCAGTACAGGGGTCTTGAAGATATTTAAAGTTTAGTAAAAACATTTGAAGATATGTTTTAAAAAAAACGTAATAGTTGGATCTTTGATCTTCAATATCTATGTAACCAGAGGGTTCCCAGGTATGGTACAAAACAATTAAAGTGTCCAATTATGGGAAGAACATGTAACTTTCTTCGTCTATTTACACCCGTTGCATACCTAGGTTGTACCGAAAATTGATAGCCACAGAATTAATACATTCTCTTTTTTGTTGAAACTATTTTGTATTGACGGCTTATTTCAATATAAATCTCCTTGCTGAAAATCATTGGCCACCTATGTGTAGTTCTTTTTTTAATATTTTTGAATAGCGAGCGACGAAGGAGCGTTGTCCGTGGCATTATTTTTCACCAAGATAATGCACCCGCTCACACAGCTGCTAGAACCATCTTCGGGCTCAAATTATACAATAAAAGTTTCATAATCTGAGACAAATGTTACTTCATCCTCCGTACAGCCCAGATTTAGCACCATTATTTTACCATGGTAAAAAATAAATGCTTCGTGGCTTTGCGTCTTTTGGAATCGATGGTTTTCCTTTTTTGTGAGATTACTTGGTCCCAGTAGGTAGCACACAGGCCATCCAGGACCTATATGGAAAGCGCTTACTAGACTGCGCACCCAGGTATGCCGCTGCAAACACAACCTAACAAAATGGGTGATAATAGATCCCACTGACACCCAGTGTGAGTGCGGTGATCCTGACAAGACCATGGCCTACTTACTACAGTGCCCAAAGTGCCCCTACACCTGCACCTTAGAGGACATTAAAAACGCCACTAATGCTGCTTCGTGGGTAAAAATTTCAGACGATGCCGTCGAAGCATTTCGGCGACTATTTCTCGACCTCAAATGATTTGAAAGCTGGTTTTCACGTATGTATAAATGAATTGGGGTTGGAGGAAAATATTTTAAAAAGCTGTAATTATTTTTTGTACTTTTTCTCGTCCAAGGTAAAAAAGAAACATGATCACAGTAAAAATTACGTTTGCAAAGTAGGTGTTTCCATTAAGTAAATAACATTGAAAGGGTCATCTAAAATCAGTGTAAAATAACTCACAAAAGAGATTTGTTTCCTGAGCGTTCTATTCATCACTGCTGAGTTCTCGAGTGGACTCTGGCTTTAGAGAAAATTGGATGTCTTACTCCGTCGTTGTCGGATTTATAGATGTTTCATCGCGGGAGCTGATAATGCTGGATGTGGTATGTAATATAAAGGAAATATAGTAATTGCTTGTCAGAGATACCGTGTGATTTTTGGGCCGATTCAAAATACATAAATGTATGTGTTGTGTAATTCTTTACAAGTAGGGTCTTAATATTTTATTAAATTAAAAGATCATTTTAAGTGGTTCAGTTTCGGTGTTACCAAGAAAGTAATAAACAAACTCAGAACTAAGGTACCCCACCTTTAACATATTTTTATAATTTATTGTAAATTAATAACTTATTGGTCCTTTACTTATAATTGGTTCTGGGGTGTGATTCTGTAAGACCTCATTCTAAACTTCGAATCTGAATCCGCTGTCAGTTTCTTGATTGGCATTCTAAAAACTCGGTTGTTAATTCGAATTTACGCTAGCGCCACCCTTGCGAGCGTGTCAGCGAGTTGAACTTAATTGACAGGAGATTTTGACAGATAAAGAATAATAATAATAATAAATAATCGACCTACTGCGCTCCGCGAATCTAGAGTGACATCTGTAAGACATTTGTAACTCAAAGACACCTTTTTAAGTTTCAAGTGTCTAATTTCTACCCATTTTTACTTTATGGACAAATCAATATGTTTGTCTTCATCTGGTTTAAAAAACAAAAACAAATGAAATAATAATATACCTATGTCTGCGTGTCTTCCTCGTTTCTCAAAAGACACATTAAAACTCTGTCAATTCCATCAAAAAAGAAACATGTACATATTTACTTGAGAAACCCGGCAGCATGTAACGAGTCAAGTACATCAAACGCCAGACCAGTCGACGTAGTAGTACACATCGAATGACATTCGATTAAGTATCGTCGAATTCGTCGAATCCTATCTGATATCACACTGACACTGTGTGTCTGTGTGCATTGGATACATTGGGATTTATAGGCAAGTAATGTTTAAGAGTTTTAATATAAGTACCTACATGTACAGGTACCTTTGTGAATTTTGAAACAATGCGCTGTGTTAATTGAAAAAAACATCCAATTATATATTTCGTATTAACATCATCGTATGGGGCATCAAGGTACCTAAATTGTGTATTTTGTGTACGTAAAATCCCCCGGCGCGTCCACATTTTGTGAAGAAATACTTACAAACAGAAATACATAATTAATGTTTTTTTTTCTTCATAGCATATCTATACTTAATTAGGGTAAGAATTGAATAAAAAACCCCTTTAAATAATAAAAAAAATGTGCCTTTTAAACTACAAAAAATCACTAAGGTGACTGCAGTTTACTGACTGCAACAGCAGACCGCTGGTTATACTGCTCGGCTTGATAAACCATGAAAATATGAAGGTCATTTTCCCTCAAACAAAACTAGTTTATCCATATTCAAGTCAAGAAGCCTTGTGATTATAGTCAGTTTCAGTACAAGTTTATAAAATAGAATTTATTTTCAAACTAAGTTATTTGACGGGAAGATGACTAATTACAAACCCTCGCAGTCTTTATCCTATCTACAAAATTTCATCGATTTTAATTACCTACATATTTACCAAAATAGTAGGTACAGATTACTTTTTTATTGAGTGTGCTGCCGGTAAAGGAATAAAAGCGGCCAAGTGCGAGTCGGACTCGCCCATGAAGGCTTCCGTTGATTGAATGATAGGTAAATTGCGGTTTACGATTTATGACGTAGGTATTAAAAAAAAACTACTTACTAGATCTGGTTCAAACAAATTTTCGATGGAAGTGAACATGGTAATGTACACACGGCTACACATCAAGCTATACACTTCCAGTTAATGCTGACGTCGCCTTGTATAGGATTTTCGTACGATGTGAGGTCAGCTTATACTGGAAATGTATTGCTTGATGTGTAGCCGTGCGTACATCATATATTTTTTTTAGTTTTATCATTTTCTTGTTTTAGAAGTTACAGGGGCCCCCCCCCTGTAACTTCTAAAACAAGAAGGGGGGACACATTTTACCACTTTGGAAGTGTCTCTCGCGCAAGCTATACAGTTTAGAAAAAAATGTTATTAGAAACCTCAATATCATTTTTGAAGACCTATCCATAGATACCCACAAAACGAGAGATTGGTGCCGATTCCCTTATTCACAAACTAAATTAAAATTAGGCGTTTGGCATCTCTTACTACCAGGCAGCTGAAGAAAAGGACGGCGACAGACAAGGACTAAGTTAGACACGTATGGGTGTGATGAAAAAAAAATTTTGAGTTTCAGTTCTAAGTATGGGGAACCCCCATTTGTGTTTCTTTTTTCTAATTATGTGTGAAAATCTTAATTCGGTTCACAGAATACATCTACTTACCAAGTTTCGACAGTATAGTTCTTATACTTTCGGAATAAAGTAGCTGTGACATACGGACGGACAGACAGACAGAGAAACATGACGAATCTATAAGGGTTCCGTTTTTTTTGCCATTTAGCTACGGAACCCTAAAAAGAAAAAAAATATCGGCACACACATATTATGCTGGCTCGTTGGATACGCCTGCACGCAGTCGTATAGTGATTTGCCACCATCATCGGGAAGTCCACCCGGAACTGCCTTACTGTTTTATGTTTCTCGGTCAATTAATGATTACTAACACTAGTTTCTAAGTTCGCAATAGTACTAACAAATATGGATGTTGAATCTGAAATAATTTTTGAGATTATTATTATTATTATTATATTATACACACAAATATTTACAAATAGTTTCTCCATCTTTTTACCAACAATCAAAATTTTCCCATTTTCACCAGCTGGTAAGGTGGCATAAAATATGATGGTATACGACTCGGAGCGATCACCGGTCCGTATTTCATCACATCACTAATCACACCACTCGCACCATAATAGTAAGCTTGAAGCACAAGCTTAGAGCTGTAACTAGGGTTCGTCGACTCAAAATCTGAAGTAATCTCATAAGTCACACATATGGTCTTCTCCTGGCCACCGTAAGGGTTGAAGTATGTGCGATCAGCCCAGTAAGCAGCTTCTTTGGCTACGGAACTATCAGGACAGCGGAACACCGTCGTCCACTCATGACCGTAATCGTTAAACCAATCGCTTTTAGATACTTGTCTGTTATTGTTCTTTATCCCTTTTCGCCATTTTTTGCCGCCCCGCATCTCTAAAACCCAGTAATCAGAAACCATTATGGCTGCGTGTCCAACCATACCTGAACCATCTTGGGTTGAGATTAAAATGTCTCCTGTTTTCACAGTACGCAAAAAACGGTCTTTATTTGATATAGTATACTTGCTTTTTCTGAGTGCATTTGGTTTTTTTTGGACCAAGGAATCATCAGTACTGTCTAGTATTCCGTAGTTGTTCATAACAAGCCATTTCTCGTAACTAACCAGGTCACCGCCCATTAATGAAACGAATTCCTCGTACGCATCTTTGAATATGGGCTGGTCCTGTTCGAACGATTTGAGCGAATACTTTGCAGGATTAATTATTCCCATGTGGACTCCGATATTGTAGGCCGTCGCCGTCTGGTTTGTTATCGCGTCATTCCAACCTAAAAATGTTTGTTGTTTGAGTTTATTGTTTTACTAGATTTTGCCCGCGACGTTGTCCGTGTAAATTTTCTTATGGATGGGACCTTATTTTTTATATTAAATATATAGATCTCAGGAATAGCGTAGCTACCTTAATAGGTAGCTTTTGCTAATGCGAAAAAGTTTTCAGAATCAGACCAGCTAATTCGGAGAGCACATATAAATAAACAAAACACAAACGTACTAATTAAAAATATACTCTGTTTACAATAAAATTAGACATATTCACAAACCTTTTTTACAGTCCGTTCAACCAATTTTGACTTATATTGCGTTGGTGGCATGACAAATGGCAGCTGCAGTAAACAGTTGTTATTGTAACCATTTTTTTTGCCTCTAATGTCATCCTTAAGTCAACGGAATAGAAGTCAAAATCGGTTGAAGGGACTGTAAAAAAGGTTTGTTTTAAAGTCAATAAGTAAAGTAGTAATCTTATTGTAAATGGAGTATAGGTATACATTACTGTACGCAAAATACGCGTTGAGACGTGGAGCTGCGGACACCAGCCCGATATACCATACCATAGGTATACACTAACAAAAAAAGGTGCCATGTATATTTTTTATTTACAAGTCTACAGAAGTGACTACCTTCTGTGTAGTCACATCTGTAGACTTGCCAACACCACAAACGATTTAATGTCTTTTAAAATATTGTCAACAAATTCACAATCTAACCTACAATAAAAAGTAACAACATACCAACTTCTTTTCCTTCAGTCAAAGAATGTATCTGTGCTATTCGTACCAGCAGGATGACACACATATACATTTGTGCAAACTCCATATTGACAAGTATTATCTTCAATAAAAAAATGTTTTATCAGTAATTCATTACAGGCTTCAGCGAGGCAAATTGTTGATATACATGATAATGTCTTCATAGATATATTGTTTTTAAAGAATTGCGACCCATCTCAGATAATAAATTTCAAATTTTTTGGAAAGATATAGCTGAAAAGGAAAATGTTTCTTTGATTGTAGTTAACACTAATCAAACTAATAAAGATCTTATACTTAAATTAAACATATATTTACACCAAGAGGTTCAGCAAGCATTCTTCTTATTCCTTAATCTGCCGGTAGTATCCGGGTTTGTACTTTATTTCTCTAAAGACATATAAAACAAGTACTATAACTATTTCGAATAAGACGACCAACCAACACACAGTCATAGGAAATTGCTTCAGTTCCACGGTTACAAACAACTGTTCTAAGGTCGAAAATGGCATTATTAGCAGAAAAAAACATTTGGCCTTCTAGAACATTATAGAAGACATTTAAATACATACTTATTCAAACTACGTCGTAAAAGTCTATTGACACTAGTGATGTACCAACTTCTTATTCTGGTATTGATGTCGAAACGGTTGGATGACACTTCCCGTGACCCAAGACCGGGCTCCTACCATCGGTCAGAGGGTAACCATTGCCATTTAATATATAAATTAGTGTAGCAACCAGTCGACAGCGATGCGAAGAAATTTTTCATTGACATTATTTTAGTATTTTTACTATAAATATGTGTCTAATAGTAACGGTATATACGTATGTAGTAAGTTAATTATTACTAATTATTATCGAATACATACCTAATTGAGTTACATTATAATTATATTATGTTGGTATATGAAACAAATGGTAAAATATCAAAATAACCTCCTCCTTTTCATGGGTTTAAATCGGATACCCGATGAAGCTATAATACGAACAAGCGCTCGACTGCAACTAAAGAAGCATAATGAAATCGAGTTGCTTTAATTTACCATATAATTTAAGTTGATTAAACAACAACTTTGTACCGTATTAACTATAAATAGAAAAAGATTACCGTGATTATATAATTTATAAAGGTAAATAAGGGTGAGGACATTAAGAGGCGGGTTCCCGGTGCAGACAAACGGGTACGGGTAGGTACCGATCCGTACAGGTAAGAGCCTATGCACACCACGTTTTTTAAACGCGCCGGTGACGCGCGTTTTTAGCGATACAGACGCGATACACACGCGAGTCAGACGCAGCCTGTAGACCTTTGCACACCTGTTTAAATTCAAATACGCGTTTGTATCGATACAGACGCGCGTTTGTAGCGATACAGACGCGATACAAACGCGCTGGCATATTGCGTTTTTAAGTAGAACCTCGTCAACAGTAGCCAGATGGTGTCGGTCGAGACAGCATTAATTGCATGCGCTTTGTAAATTGTTATCGAATGTCGTATTCATTATTTCAAGAACTTCTTGCGATTCTTAAACCGGAATTAACTCGCCAAAAGACAGTGCTAAGAGCGTTTGAATCGATACAAACGCTATACTATCGCGCGTGTGTATCGATACAAACGACAACAAACTGCTCTGTAGGATAAAAGCGCGCCGTCGACGCGCGTTTCAGAAACGCGCGTCTACGGCGCCTTTAAAAAACGTGGTGTGCGCAGGCCCTAAAAAAATCCAATGTTATCATTATGCGCTCACGCATAAAGAAACAGGTTGGGTGGGACTTGTCGGTACCGACTACCTGGACAGGGTCGTACGGGCTTCAACGTTTGTCGGAGTAGGGTGTCTTTAAAATGGATATAGATAACGAAATTCTCATTGCCTTACCTAGTATTTGAAAGATCATCTTTGTGGGACAAAAAAGAAAAAAATAATAATAATAATATGTGGGGACATTTTCACACACGGCCATCTGACCCCAAACTAGGGAGACCCTGTACTATGGGTGTCAGACAGCTGATATACATACACAAATACATTTTTTTTTTGTAAATACATACATATATAGATAAACAACACCCAGACACAATATAATAATTAAGAGATGTTCTTTTTTAACTAACACAGTCGAATGTTTCTGGTATCATCCTGGTATAATCATAAAACTCGTATTTACTCAATTTTAGGTCTTTTAGAAATAAATGGTAATATGAACCATATTTATTTCTTTTACTATTAATATTGAATACACCAACCGTCCTTCTCTTTCTACATTTTAAGTAAACACTTTCCTGAAGGAAAACTCGAAGCCAGGGTCAATAAAGACAAATTTACCTGTTTCTATATGTAGGGCATCCTGCACCGATCCGTACCGACCCGCACCGAGAAGTCCGTACCGGAATACCCGCCTCTTTATGTCCTCACCCTAATACAACAGACGAAAAAATGTTAGCTCCCTGGTTTGTTATCAAACAACTCTCCTGAATCCATTTTCTTTCATTTCATTCTTTACACAAAAGATAACGATTATAATGATGTTGAATTGTGTGAAGAATCGTATGAAAAAAAGGGAGTCAGTGATAGCATGACGGTTGACAGAATGGAATGAAAGAGGAGAACTCCAAGTAACTTGGGACAAGGGCTTTTCTTTTACATATTATATATATGTAGGTATGTATGTATGTATATGTTTATGTAGGTATATGGTATCCAGATATATAATTATGTATATGAGTTTATATCTTTTTAACTTTTTAATTATTACTTTTTGTTATGCACCCGCCATATTATCTCTTCATCACCCTTGGTTGACTGGTAGAGAATGCCTAAGGCATTAAGTCCGCCTTTGTACCTTTGTGCATGAAGTATAAATAAATAAATAAATAAATAAGGGCAGGAGGATTATGATGGTTCATCTCAAGACCGAATGTTATGGTGATGGTATCAACCTGTGATCCCTATCGACTCCGGTATCAGGTACCATTACAGTGACATCGTTGCACATCACTAGCTACCAGTACCCATTATGTCCTAGCTAAGATCACTATTTGGCGGTCGTTTGGGTAATTTAAGGACCTTCAGATGCCCTAATAACTATAACAGTAAGAAAATGGCGTTATAAGGATTACGTCAGTGGCGTAAAAGGATTTATTGTATTATCTGTCTCTGTTTCTTATCACGTTTAAGTATAAACATGTACCTATCTTGAGCAAGTAGCATCTATTGGTAGTTAGGTCCAACGCACATGCCTTGGTAAAGAATAGGTACATGCCTATTCTTTAACAACCTATATTGTCCTAAAGCTAAGAAAACAAGGTCTGTACCTACATGATGTCGAATGAAATACGGGTCGATTCTGTAAAATTCAAACAACAACTCGCATCTCACATCGCTATTCACTCTCACTTCGCATAAGGTTCAAAATGACCTTGATATATTTGACACTTTGAATCGGGTTCGAGTGTGAAGTGAGCGTCGAAGTGACGGGGAAATTACCTTACAGAATGCCACTTCCTACGTCATCTCATACTTAATCTGTCAAAATCTCCCCGTCAATTTAGTTCAACTCGCTGACATGCTCGCAAGGGTGGCGCTAGTGTAAATTCGAATTATCAACTAAGTTTTTAGAATACCAATCAAGAAACTCACAGCGGATTCAGATTCGAAGTTTAGAATGAGGTCTTACAGAATCACACCCCTGCCCCGGCTTTGCAAGGCTACAATATAGATCAAACGTATAAACCTTCCCCTTGAATCATTTTATCTATCGTTGAAAACTGCATTAAAACCCGTTACGTAGTTTAAAAGATCTAAATGTCCAGACAGCGGGAGCGACATTGGTTCATACTATGTAAAGATTCGCAAAATCCACATCATCATCAGCCGAAAGATGTCCACTGTTTAACTTAGGCCTCACATAAAACGAGTACCAAGCACAAACACAAAAAATCCACAGCTCTTTGTCAATTTAATAAAGCTTAAGGTAACTACCCCGTCACTAAAATACAGCACTTTCTAGGAACTACCTATCTACACACAGGAAATATTACCACGTCACGTAAAGCGTTTTATTCACCATTCATCTTGCTGTACGTCCGCTCAAGGTCGCGGCGCTGCAAATAATAATTATTGATGTACAGCAAGCTTATTCACGGTACTTTTGCATCGTGCATCGTGTAAAATTGAAGTATTGTCGTATGTCACCTTTTATCGCCTATCACTTTTACTAATAATTATGGCTCTGACCAGTCGATATATTTTCAAATTTCTGACTTTGGACGGAAATATCTATAACATTACAGCCAAAATAACTCCAAAATCGTACATCGATCATTCCATTTAACCCTTCAATCACTACACTTGAGTAAATCAAACGTAAATTCACACTACACCACATAAAATCAATTCTCATTAGCACATAGTGCGCCACTGTCACATTAGTATTCCACTGATGCTCTGTCATTTATCTAAGTCCAGTCACATTTTCGATTTGCTCGCTATTTGTTGGAGGTATTTAGTAAGTGGGGTAGTTTTTTAATAGTTCTTTTGTTTGAAAAAATTGTGATTGAGGGTTGAGGGTTGAAGTTGAGAATGGAAAGGTTTTCTAGGTATATATGTTTACTTATTTAGATAGTATTCTTCTATCTTGAACTTTGACAAGAAATAGATTTTGGTCGGGCCTTAGAGGTCCATTAGCTTACGCTATCTGCGTAGACGAAAAAGTAAAAAAAGGTGCTGACACTGAGCAAAAGCCTCCTCCAAGTCCATCCGTCCAGAAACTTTTTTTCCCGCGTCATCTCGAACCAGCCCTGGTGGTAGGCTTCCAGGTCACCTCGTCACCTCTTTCTGGTCCGTCCTTGGGGAGCCATCCGTCTTCAGGCATCCATTACGTGAAGGCTCTTGACCAGCGGTCTGTGTGCATGAGTACGTACACGTGACCCGCTCAATCCCATTTGAGGCGGGTAGCCATTTTTCCCACCTCTGTTATGTCCGTTTTGGAATGCAGTTAGTGTTCCCCTGTTGTTGCTGTAGTTTTACACCCAGAATGATGCGCAGAGGTCGACTTAGAAGTTATAATTATTGACTTTTTTGATACATGTAAAAAAATAGAGACTAATTTTGATGATGCAGAGTTCGTAGAGCCCGAGTGAACCGGTTCTCCTAGGCAAGCAGACTTCATCTTAGGCCGCAACATCACTCAAGATCAGCTATGCTATTCTCTAAAGTTACCATTCGTGGCTGTGCTCGACGGCGAACTTGACATTGTGTCAGCCGTAAAATTGACGTCGAGTTGAACTGTCAAAAGTGTCAAATTATTATATGGTTTCACCGAAAGCCGTTCATTCACATGGCGCTAGCGCTGCGTAAGCAAAGGTAAATGAATAGGAAAATGTAAGATACATTTTCGTATTCATTAACCGCGTCTGCCGCAGCGTCAAGTTTTAGGTTGTGTTTCATAGAAAATAGTACCAAAGGTGAGTAGCGGCCAAACGCAAGCTTATTAGAATATATGTGTAAAAAAAAACCGGACAAGTGCGAGTGGGACTCGCTCACCGAGGGTTCCGTACATATTTGTAGGTACAAATCCATTAATTCATACCTACTATCCATACTTTAATCTACTTAATATTATAAATGCGTTTTTTGCGACATAAACAGCCGTATCTTGTTTTCACGTTAACATAGAGGGTTGATTTTTTTACAGCGTCAAGGGACCAGACCAGACCAGAGACTTGAGACGGTTTTAATTTCAACTCGATACCTCCACGCGTTCCCGAGATATAAAGGGTCTTGACAGACAGACAGACAGCAAAGACGGACAACAAAGTGATCCTATAAGGATTCCGTTTTTTTTTTTGAGTTACGGAACCCTAACAAGGCCACATTGACTTAAACACAACATTGTGTAAAATCTACAGCACACGGGTTAACCCTGTTACAGTCGACTCACTGTAAATTAAACTCACAAGCAAACCATAAACCGGTGGACTACCATTAAACAATAAAATTACCGTAATAATTTTGACAAAAAAATTTAATCAACACTGTTTTATGACTAAGGAACTGGAAGCATTACTTTTAATATCTTGATACTTTTTCTCTTTCATTATGTGGTTAAGAAGGTTTATAAGCCTTTCGTTCCAACGAGATATTAAAACAGGGCTAAAATTAATTTCGCTTACTATTTTGTAGGAGACCACGGTGTCTAGGTTTTTATTAAACACGAGGTAGAAATACGTAACTATTACCTAGGTAAAGAGATTTTAAAACTAAGTTGAATGATTTATCCTTTAAAATACCTGAAAGAAAATGATTGTTATAAGATGCGCGAAGGTAGCCCGTGAAATTCAAATATTCTTATTTTTTTTTCAAATTTCAGCCCAGTATTTGTTTGGTTGGACAATAAGTTTGTTTGGAGTATCAAGTATGCAGCATTTATAATGATAATAATTAAAATCATCAATATAATTCTCCAACATAACTTGTAAATGTTTAATGAAAATATGACTTTCACGAGCTAACTTTGAAAGTTAAACAAGTTCATGATTAAATTGTAATTATTATGAATCTGTAAATGCATATTTGTTACTGCAGCAAATATTTTTTTTCTACCAAGCAAATAGATACTGTGGTGAAAATTGCAAAAAAAAAAAAAAATATTTGTATTTCGCGGGTTTCTCTGGCACTTTCATCAAGGTAACAATCTATAACTATAAATCGTATACAGAGAGGATAAACGACACGGTTGGCGCAGTGGCTGAGCGATCGACTGCTGCGCAGCGTGTTGCGGGTTCGATTCCCGCCCAGGGTAAACATTTGTGTGATGAGCACTTGTGTTTGCCTTGTGTCTGGGTGTTGTTTATCTATATATGTGTGAATTAAAAAAAAAAAAAATGTATTTGTGTATGTATATCAGCTGTCTGACACCCATAGTACAGGGTTTCCCTAGTTTGGAGTCAGATGGCCGTGTGTGAAAATGTCCCCACATATTATTATTAAACACATCACACAACTGTTCACTGAGCATACTGTCCATCAAACTAAGAAACATTGAGTAAAAATTATAACTGGAAGACCAATTTTATGTTTTTTTTTCACTATTTATGGGTGCATGCCGTGGGTGCATGCAAGAGGGGCCAAGGGGCAATGAAAGTTTATTTCTAACATTAAAAACTTGTTAACGTAAAAAAAGTTTCAACTTTATGCCCGTCACATACGTTGCTATAATATTTATTATTAACTAGCCACCACAGCACACACGGTAGCTATAATAATATATTTTCGCCCATAATACGTCTGCGATCGTTGTTTGTTTCACATTTCTGAAATATTTTAATATGCCTTGCTATATCTGTCCACATATTTTGGTGACGTAGTAAAAATAGCTGCGTCTGAAATATATCGTAATATGCCTTGCTGTGAAGTAAATTAATATACAAGATGATTTTTTATGCACGCACCAAATTTCTCAGGGTGATAGTACCCATGAAATTGAATAACTTTCTCCAAAAAACATGGGTCGAAATATTAAAAAAAAAATCGGACTTCCCATACAAAATCAATAGTCAGCTGATCGATTTTGTATGGGAAGTCCGATTTTTTTTTTAATATTTCGACCCATGTTTTTTGGAGAAAGTTATTCAATTTCATGGGTACTATCACCCTGAGAAATTTGGTGCGTGCATAAAAAATCATCTTGTATATTATAGCTACGTCTGACGTATATTAATATATATTATAGCTACGTCTGTGACGGGCTTTACTCTTCAATGTCTTGGTAACCAGAAGTTAAGTAAGTCTAGAACAAACAAAAAAATTAGCGCTGTAATGGAAGGTCGTTTTCACTTTGTGAAGTACCTATATTTTTAAACTTGAAAAAATAAAGTAGTGCTAAGAAAAAAGTAGCATCAATGTTTTTCTTGTGTATCAAGATGGTATGAACCATTTAGGACTACAGTCTGTCCACTGGCTTAATCGTTTTTTGACAGCTGCAACTAGTGAGCAATATTTATGTTTTTGTATAACAGCATAACTGTATTATATTGTCTGTAAGAGGTCATTAATAAGATAATCCAACAAGATATATATTTATTTTATAACGCATTTTTAAGTTAACTTATGGGAATCGGGAATAATTTCATTGTAAGGCAGCTATCCAAAATCAATAACCCAATGGACAGGGTATAGTAAATTTCAAAACTGGAATTTCTGAAATGCTTACTTATTAAAGTATTTGTGTATGTATATCAGCTGTCTGACACCCATAGTACAGGGTCTCCCTAGTTTGGGGTCAGATGGCCGTGTGTGAAAAATGTCCCCACATATTATTATTATTATATGCACATCAACTCTACATACCGATTTTTTTTTTCAAAAATATTAATGTCGTCGCCTCGGTAATAACATCGGTCGTCTGTGGAAATGCTTTAAAATAATTATAAATGATTGTGAGTACGAGTTATTTTGTAGAATTACAAAATAATGTGTTGTGTTACTAATGAAAATTTTCCCGCAGCCTATTATCCTGGAATCAGACGTGTATGTAGTAATATTAATATTAAAATGTGTAAACGCTATGCGGTGTGATTTCCAATTTACGGGTCAACATAATTATTATTATCTTTATGGCTAGCCACTAATTTGTGTGATGCATATTAATGTAAACGCATACATATTTCTGGTGAATATTCATGACTGACAAATTAAATATTGTTAACAACCTTTCATTATTTAAATTTGTCGAAACGCAACATTCACATACAAAATATCATAACACTTAATATTTGAATCACAGTTAACTGAATGGCAATTATACTCATGGGATAAATAAAGGCGTTAGTTAGCAACTAAAATGGCAAATAGAATTAGTTGAATTCGAAGCACGAGGCGAACGCGCTGCAGAAAATTCAATTATAGTGATTAGTTTCACCCTGCAACTCGGTTTTGTACTAAAAGTATCTAGACATATTTTCACAACGCGATATTGTACTTTATGACAATAGCATAAGAGCTATAGTTCTAAGATTTGCACCAGATTGATGCGAATGCCAATCACGTGTTGCTTAACTTCTGGCTCTCACCTGAATGTCTGGGGATAATGTTGAAAAGGAAATTACGTTCGCTTCTATTATTCGAGAGCAAAGTGCTGAGCAGTCAAGAAGTCACTTGAACGTAACTGATGGGGATGAATCTTCTTATGCCATTAAGGTTGTTTCAATAAACAGATTGGCACATGCAACTATCCATCTTTGGCAAAAGTGGTATTAAACTAAGGTGTCAAAGAGACATGACGTAATGAATATGATGAAACGCATGTGACTAAAAAAGTTAAAATGCGAATATAAATTTGGATGGATTTTATGAAGAATGACATGAAAGAAAAGAGACTCAGTTATGGCATGACGATTGTCAGGACAAAATGGAAGAAAAAAACGTGTGGCGCCGACCCCAATCAACATGGAACAAGGGCAAGAAGATGATGGTGCCAAATGACGCCATTTAGCGCGTATATAATCAAACAGTAATTATTCTCCCAACATGCCTCGACCTGTTTGACTGCCTCTTTTGTCTCGTTGTCTGCTGAGCGTGGGATCATCGGTTTGATTCCCGGGTTGGGGATAGGGAACTTCTCAGTAGGAGCCCGGAGTTTGGAAGTTGGCGGAATAATACCCCCGTGTCTCTGGAAACACGTAAAGCCGTTGGTCCTCCGCCTGGTCTCTCTGCGGTCTTCTCGGATTACCGTCCCATCGGACTATGAGAGTGAGGGAAGATGGAGTGCACCAGCATTTGTGCACTATGATGTCTCCTGCATACTTAACTGGTCTTCATTAAGATTGGTCACCGTGACCGAAAATCGGACGGAATTATTTATTCTCCCAACCTACAATGCACTAAACATTGTATGGAAAAATAAATGCCTTCAAATTCACCCCTACCCAAGTGCCATTTGTGGAGCACGATTCCAAGACCATAATATCCTGTAGAAAAAACCGCAACATAGTTTCACCTAAAAGGAAGCGTGCTTGCAACCACTATCGATATCATCGCTAGCAACTAAATTGCAACGGAACAGCTGGTACAATCTTCCACCATTTGTATTTCTTGTTCAACCTTTTGTATCACTTGTTTCTGCTTAATATTTTTAATCCCTCCAAATAAAACAAACTTGAGGGATTATTTCGTGTTTATTGGTCGAAGTTTATTCTCGAGACATTTCGAGCCGTTTATAACCCTTGTAGTCGGTTGACGTTGTTAAATGTTTATTAATGTTTATTTAAAGTTTATGTTGACTACTGTCGCAGTTGCCGGTTTTGTCAGCTTGTTTTCTCTTACAACTGCGTTATAATAAAGTTAACTGCTCCGTTGTGGGGGGCCTAGGTTCTTTTTCTCAGGGCGGGTTAAGTGTCACTGGGTTATTAGGAAATTCTCAGTAGCGCGAGTTTCGAAGTTAGTGATGTGATACTCTTGTCTTTCGGAAAGCACGTAAAGCCGTGGGTTCATACATATTTGACAGTCGTTCCGTCTTAATTTCAGAAGCCTGAAAGTCTGACAACTAGGCTTCTCAAGGGTATCGTGTTGATTGTGGAGGTCAGATTGGCCGTCGTCGCTCTATATAAAATACTCGTATTCAGCTGCATTAGGTTATATTGGAAACCGATCCTAAACCCCCCCAACCCACCCAGCCCACCCCTGAACCTGAGTTAGTAAAACATGAACTTAAAACTATGTCAGTAGAAGATGCAGTTTCGACATGAAATGCATGAACAGGCAATCAAATTGACCCGCAATGACATTCAGGAGACTGTTCGAGCTGCCGCGGTCCCTCTGCAGCAGCGACGCGGCGCGCTTACGATGCCGTCAGTGTGCGCTTCAGCAAACATTCCTGAAGCACTGCAAAAGCTTGGCAACCCCAGCAGCATCCTGATTTGATCACTGAGATTATTTTGAGCATTTTTTTAAAGCAATTGAATTTATTATCCACCAGACCTGTTATTTCCCAACTTGGCATGATAAAATCATTCCGTTTGCGAAATGTATTCTGTCTGTTGCTTTTATCTATTCAAATAACATTTTCTATCAAATTATCTTTGACGTAAGTACTCAAGCCTGAGGCCCTAACACGGGCGGGTGGAGTACACGTAACGCAAATTTGATCTATTTTTGAATTGAAAATACTAGTTTCGCACATAATATTTATTTAGTTTGAAGACAGTATATCAGTAGATGGTACCTACTTTGTGCTTGTCACCTAAAATTAAACCAAAATCCTTTATCATCATCATCTGCCTAGCCTTTTCCCAACTACATATTATGTTGGGGTCTTCTTCCAGTGGATTTGGATGCAGCTGATTACGAGTGTTTTACATGGAGTGACTGCCTATTTGACCTTCACAATCCAGTTACCTCCATACCTTTGGTAAGACTGGTTGTCAGACATAACGATTGTCAAAGATCTACAAATGACACCCGATGAACCAACGACTTTTCAGATTAATTTTGTTGTGTGTGTGTAATCCAAGACAGTCAAATCATTTCTCAGAGGCTCGCCTTGCTCCTTTTCTGGTTGCCACTGTTGATTCTGGGTTACAGGAGTTGCAGTTTAAAGTCGTATTTTCAATTTAAAAATCCACTTGAACCGAATACTTATATGTAACCCCCTTTGTACTAGACCCACTGTTAACCACAATCTATCTTTTGTTGTAAAACAAAATGACAGCGACAGTGTTTGAGCGGAAATATTTCGAACCTACTCCATCGATTTCCAGTTCGAGAGTTTGATAGGCCGTTAAAAATTTATTGTCTACAATAGTACTGGGACATCATGATGTACCTACATTGTTGTTAAAAGAGTTGTAGGAAAGAAGTATAGACGGACAAACTATTTGATATACAGGAACAAATATTCATCTTTCTTCTACTAAGTGTAGCAGAAAGATGAATGAGGTTAAGCCATACGTTTATAGGGTCCCGTACCTCAAAAGAAAAAAAACGGAACCCTTATAGGATCAGTTTGTTGTCCGTCTGTCAATCTGTCTGTCTGTCTGTCCGTCTGTCTGTCAAGACCCTTTATCTCGGGAACATGTAGATGTATCGAGTTGAAATTAAAACCATAGACTAAGGTCACTTGAAGCTGTGAAAAAATCAAACTTCTAAGTTAACCTGAAAAAAAGATACGGTCGTTTATGTCGCAAAAAACGTACATTTGTACACTGTCAAGGGAATCAAAATTTATAGGGTACTTTCCGTTGACCTAGAACTATGAAATTTGGCAAGTATACTATAAATACAGGGAAAAGTCTGAAAACTATTTGTACCATGACCATTTGTAATTAAAACAAAAAATATATTCTTTATTTATAACGAGCTTTTGTCCGCGATTTGGTCCGTGTGAATGTCGGTTATCCCGGATGCAGACAAAGTACCGGATTAAAAAATACTCTATTATGGAAAAGCATCAAAATCGGTTGAACCGTTTTATCGTGGAAGCATAACAGACAAAGAAAGAAAGAAAGAAAAAGCATTTATTAGCCCGCACTGGACGAAACACACAAATAACAACAAGGTTTAATATTATTACAAAATAAAAAATAAGAAACGAATCGGTCCTGTACGATGCCAAAAGGCCCCTATCTCAGCACTGTGCTGTAACATTTAAAAATGTCACAGCGCTGTTATTCTGATAGGGCCCAAAGTGATGCCATGGTCAGATACGGATATAATAAAAAATAAATAGTGTAAATGAATAAACAAATATAAATACATGTAAAAAAGTAAATTAGAGAAAACAGTAAATAAAAAATAATAATAATTATTATATCTACACCCAACGTAACCATACCCTTCGTCAATCTGCGCGATGGGATGGCCGATAACTTTCATTTTCATTCACTGGCAAAGTGGCAAGTGGCAACACTGACGATCAGAGACGGACGCGGGCGCAGACATATTTGTTTATTGTTATGGAACGTAGCATTAATTATTATAACATCAATTATCAAAGCGAATTCAAAATCATAATCCATACTCTTTGCGTACTATCAGATAGCGTGCAGTGATTGTGAAACAAACTTGTATTATAGTGGGGCTCTAAACCCAGTTAAAACAAGAAACAAACATTAAATATCAGCGGTATAGTACCTACGTGAGTTGCAGATGGAAAGAACCAAAAAAGTGACTTTAAATAACGGCAAAACAATGCATCTCGGTGTCAAGGGGACGGGAATTCACTACCAGACGCAAGAAAACTAAGTATCGTCTTGTTAATATCTACTAAAAAATGAAAATAAGAACGGCCAGACGCTCCGACCACCCCTGCAAACTGCGTGCAGAACATTAGTGAGTTTATTCCGACAATTTTTTTTGCTGTTGGAGTAAGTAACATTTGAATTTACTTCTAAACGCACCAATTGTTTTTAGAGCACGAAGAGGTGGAGGGAGGTCATTCCAGCAGCGACTGGCAGCGAATTTGAAACTACCACGGCAAGCAGCAGTTTTGTGAGAGGATTCCAACATCAGGTAAGAAGATGTTCTGGTTTTTATTTGGTTAACATCACGCGACCAAGACAGTTTTTTATAAAGATAATCTGGTTTTTTTGTGAGAATAGTGCCAAAAAGTAGGGTAGCCAGGTGAAGCTTTCTCCGCGCTGACATTCTCATCAAATTACCCTTATTTAAAAATGGAGTGATGTGGGCTCTGGGCGGCACATTGTAACAGAACCTTGCACACGCATTCTGTACCCGCTGGATTAGCTTCTGACTTCTACCGAGAATGCACGCCCCGTACACAGTGTCAGCGTAGTTCAGCTTGGATAATATAAGTGATTCACATAGCATGACTCGCATATCTACACTTATGTAGGGACGGACACGATATAAAAGCTTGAGTCGGTAGAAGCAGTTGCGCACAGCTTCCAGAATGTGTGTTTCAAAGTTAAGTTGACCCGCAAAAACTACCCCAAGGTTACGAGCTTCCAGAACCCTCTCAATACCACAACCATCAATCCTGAGGTCCAGGTTGCAAGTCAGCATTTTGTTAAGAAAAACCCTGGATCCCATCACAATATATTTGGACTTAGTTGGATTCAGAACCAGGGAGTTTCTTCTGGACCAATCAGAGATTCTTTCCAGATCCTCATTAATATATTTCACTGTTTCAGCAGCATCCTGAGCGCAGAAGGAGAGGTACATTTGTAGATCATCAGCATACAAGTGGAACTTGGTGTTGATCAAACATTTGACGATGTCAGCACTGTACAAGATGAAGAGGAGTGGGCCAAGAATCGATCCCTGCGGTACTCCCCTGTACACATGCTTTGGACTAGAGGACATGATATCTCCATTGTCACTAGATACCTGAACGAATTGTGATCGATTAGTAAGGTAAGTCTCAAACCATTTTACTGTTTCGACATTACAACCATAATAAGACAGCTTGGCAAGAAGAAGAGAAATATTGATTGAGTCAAAAGCACGTGAAAAATCCAGAAGGACAAGGAGTGCTCCCATTCCTCGGTCCCGGGCCTCCAGAATGTTCCCAACCACATCCAGTAGAGCAGTTGTTGTGCTGTGGCCCCTGCGAAATCCAGATTGTGCAAGTGGTAAAATCCCATGATGCTCCAAATACAGAGTTACTTTCTCATTTATAATATTAGTATGGATATATACCTACAAATTTGTACGGAACCCTCGATGAGCGAGTCCGACTCTAATTCATCCGGTTTTTTTTTTAAACGTTGCCTCACACTGTGGGCACACCTACGACACTCCATACAAACGAAACGATATGTTTACCTACTCTACTACCAAAATAACAGTCTGTACAAATACGTGCGTGTGTGTGCGTGTCTACGCGCCGCTTGAATTAAAAGCAGTTTCGAGAGCACGTTCGAAACGGGAAGAGGTGAGGAACAATGTTTCGGAGGGAGGCGGGGCGTGTCGCTGTCGCGGTACTATTACCTGTAGGCCATACAAATATTATTCCGTACCCACGACATGCAGCGCAGCAGTCGATTGCTCAGCCACTGCAGCAACCGCGTCGTCATTAGCGAGAGCGACTTAACGGAGACTACTCAGTACTATCACATTATTTAAAATTAGTTGTAAGTTAGCTGTTTCATACCGAGTCCCCTCCGTGCTTCGGAAATCACGCAAAGCCGTAGGTCCCGGCTGTCATTTGTAGATCTTTGACAGTCGTTATGCGTGGTCAGAAGCCAGAAAGTGTGACAACCAGTCTTACCAAGGGGTATCGTGTTACCCAGTAACTGGGTTGTGGAGGACCGGCAGGCAGTCGCTCCATGTAAAACACTGGTATTCAGCTGCAACCGGTTAGGCTGGAAGCCGACCCCAATATAATTGGGAAAAGGCTAGGCAGATGATGGAATTGTAAGTAAGCTGCCTGTATATTAAATAGCTTGTTTGATTGTACATGATTGTTTTGTTTTTAGGGAACACATTAGGTCATAACAATATATTATCATCATGCAACAGCTTCATAATTTTTTAAATCATTAATACTGATTTCTTAGTAGCTAAACGTTTTAGGGACAAACTCAATGTTATATTTAAACACAGTTCTGTATTGTAACAAGCACAGATCTCTACAGAAACAGAGATTTGTTCATAAAAGATCATTAAAGAAAATGAAAATTCACCGTCCGTTTATTTTTCTGTAAGGGCCATTTCTGAGAGCTGGGTGGCTCAAAATTTCATTTAGTTTCCTAATCGTATTGTCTAAAATGTTGAGCTTTAATTTCAGTACTCAATTTCATCTTCAATGCTTTGAGAAAATGATGCTTTACCTACGATTTCATGTATTGTCACGTATTCTGTAACAATTCAGTGAAGTGATTTTGTGTTGACCTGTCAATCCCTAGTTTCAGTGAGATGTCAGCTTATCTCAAAATTACTTTATTTAAATTCACTAAAAGAGATTTTTTACAGAACAGATCGGTAGATATACATACAAATAAGTATTTATAAAAAACGATTACAAATCTGATATTATAAAGCTGAAGAGTTTGTTTGTTTATTTGTTTGGTTGAACGCGCTAATCTCAGGATCTACTGGTTCGAATTGAAAAATTCTTTTTGTGTTGGATAGTCCATTTATCGAGGAAGGCTATAGGCCCATGCGAAGCCGGGTCGGGTTGCTAGCTATACTAATATTATAAAGCTGAAGAGTTTGTTTGTTTGGTTGAACGCGCTAATCTCAGGATCTACTGGTTCGAATTGAAAAATTATTTTTGTGAAGGATAGTCCATTTATCGAGGAAGGCTATAGGCCCATGCGAAGCCGAGTCGGGTTGCTAGCTATACTAATATTATAAAGCTGAAGAGTTTGTTTGTTTGGTTGAACGCGCTAATCTCAGGATCTACTGGTTCGAATTGAAAAAATATTTTGGTGTTAGATAGCCCATTTATCGAGGAAGGCTATAGGCCTATGCGAAGTCGGGTCGGGTTGCTAGTTTATTATACGTGTATTCAAACGAAAAACTTGGAATATGACCGAATAAACTATATACCAATACACACACAATATCAATACCTAATACCTACGTGGTTTATTTAATAAATAACTCTATTTACACAAGTGTTCGAAGAACTAGAATTTTATTTTGTATTTACGATAAAATCTATCAAAAAATATTTTCTTTCAATGTGTATTTAACAACAGGTGTACACGAGATTACAAAACGTCGCAACATGAAAGGAATATTTTATTACCTATTATTTTCTATTCACATATTCTGGTCATGAATAAAGGATACTTTTGAAAGGTTTTAAATTAAAATAGGATTTAAAATATGGTGAAAACATTTGAAATTGGAATTTTAAAATGCATTCGCATCTGGGCTTTCTTCAGAACACGTTACGCGGATCACTTATCAAGCTGAAGACATTCCCATTTCGCTGTGGGGTCATTAATCGTGGCGCAAGACTTTGTGCAAGAGTTTGTGCAATCGAGTCGACGAGTTAATATGGTTCCATATTTCTCTTTCTGGGCAGTGCTTATTGCGATTTGGACGTACGTCCACATTTATGTGTTGCTTGGCTTTTATTTGGACGACAAAACGAAAAAGGAATCGTTATATGAGTTATATTGGACGTAAGTTATTTGAACAATAAGTTTGAAAACTACTTAAATTTATTTTTAAAATGATTGAAACTGAATGGCAAATTTCACGTGTAAACAATAGATTCGATTTACTTGCTCACTGACCCCCTTTTTTCTAGTCCGAGAGGAGAAATAAAAGATATATTTTAAAGTAAAGTAAAGTTTTGAACAGCAATTGAATAAGTTGGTAGGTATGTCGATTAATAGCGTAAAAATATTACAATTATAATAGGAATTTACATTAGCATACATTTATAAGTCATTGTCATTTAGAAAATCGATAATCGAGTAGTAACATTTTTCAATCAAAAATGCTGTTAACTTCTTTTTAAAATTGCGTATTGTATATCATCTTTTATTATGTTAGGTAATTTGTTATCTATTGTAGGTCTCATACTATTTTTTTTTGTTTAAAGCAGATCTTGTTTACTCTTGTATACTTCCTAGCATTAAAATAAGGCTGTCTTTTTATTTTTCACTCTGGTTAATATCCAGTGCCTTGCCAAACACAATAACTAACAATTTACGTTCATGACATGTGTGCTAGTCATGAACTACATAACCCAAGATATAAGAAAACTTAGAAATCAATATGAGAATATCTTGGCTTATTCCAAAAAGTTCCAGATAGAACCCCTTTCGATGAAATAAAAATTCCGCCAACGAAATACGAGACAGCCTGAAACGCAAATACTTGGCACCACCTTGAGAATCCCGGGTGTGCTATGCAATCTAATTTGAAAGTCACCATTATTCGTAGCGCGCCATACCAAGTCACGTCGACTTCTCCTCGACAGACTTCCATCTTTATTGATGTTTCGGAATCATATCTTTTATTGCCGTCCTTTGTCAACTGATAAGCATTTTTATGACTGTGTTTTACTTCTTCTGTTTTATATTCCCCTGGTACAATAAAATGTGATTTTCTCCATATCCTCGCAAAACAGATTTGTAATTAATATTACCAACTGAATTGACTACGTACGACATTGATTTCATAAACACTGAATTTGAAGTGACATGAATTAAACACGTAATATCATATAATGTAACAAAAGATAAGGCTTTGTGGCGAGCAAATGTTAAGCATTGAGGAACGTCACACATACGAACCGCGCCATACTTGTGAACAATCCGTGCAAAATTACAACTTTACGTAAACACTCCCGAAAACTTTATCCGTGCGGATTTAAACTTTCCGCCCTCTAAACAGGACTTTAATTTTGTATGTCCCAGTTTTCCAACTGTAAAATGATGTTGGCATAATGACGTAATTTGCCTGTGGCAATTATAACAATCACTTTCATGAACTGTAGGCTTGTTTGCGAATTGTGCTCCGTAAATGTCATGTTTTAAGTCCTTTGCTCTATAATTATGTGAGATTAAAGATTAATGATTAAAAAGCTTCATTTGTCGTGTTGTTCGCTTTATCCATGAGAGCCTGAGTCTGTGTTCTTAGATTATGTTGTTGATTGTGGATAAATGGAAATAGATACAAACACGCCGCGAATAGAGAGAGAGATGAAGAAGTACTGTAGAATTCAGTCGGGAACTAAAAACAATACAGAGTTTAACGTATATCTTTTAATTTCCTATGCAGTTTATTTGTATTATAGGTAATGACAATTCCTGAGCAGAAGAAAAATACTTAAAAAAAAAAACACATTCTTAAGTATATTCACAACCAAAGATTTTTTAAAATAAAATTGATTAATAGTTATAATTTTTTTTTTAGTCTTGTTTTTATGCATATGCTCGGTCCTTACAAGTTTAAACACGTCTACGTTCTTCCGTTACGGCGTTCAGATCTTGGAAATAGAGTACCTCAAGAGTATCTCAAGACCATTCTAACAAGCCCAAACCCGACTGGGATAGATAGTTCCATTATGAAGTTTCAGTGCCTACCTTCCAGGTCCATCATCAGATCAATGGAACCATTATTATTACATTGTCATAGGTTTTACATACATTAGTAAAGTTTCAAATTGATACGACCATTAGAACCTCTCGAGGTCGAATTCAACTTAGTTCGTCGGTCTTTCTAATGGTCTAATTCTCTTACATAGGAATAATTAAAGAAGAAGCAAGAAACGTATTAAAAACAGTTAATAATCTTAAATCTTACAATTTTTACTCCAGACACATGCATGAAGCACATAATAATATATTTAGTCACGACTCTAGTAAGTGAAAGTTAAGTAACACTTACCTAAGTACGGGGAAACCCACGTGTTAATATTGAATTCTATATTGGTGTACCGAGACTGGTAGACGGCAGGTGATGTGGAGACGTGTTTAAAATAAACCGTTACGTAGCTTGTGCGTGTACTTAGTATAGTAAAGTCGCAAAATGTTGGTAAATATTGGAGTGAGGAAGGTGGTGTATAAAGGCACTCCCTCACTGAGAGCATTCGTCTAAAATGTAACGGTTCAGATTCGAGCATTACATCATTGAGTGAGGAGAATCGAGTATTGCAGGTTTGCACCTGTACAAATGATGTAAAAATCACTTTGTATAAGGCCTACTGTCAATCTTTTTACACCTGTAGCCTGTGGGTGAAATATACGCAGCGGACCTACAACGCCTTGCGCGTACAGTACAATAATGCCTTCAGGGTAATGTTGAGTTTGCCTCGCTACTGTAGTGCGTCTGATTTGTTTGCACGTATGCGAACAGATGATTTCTACGCTATCTTGCGCAAGAGAGTCGCCTCAGTTATGAGCAGAGTGAGAGAGGGTCCCAATATTATCTTGAAGACACTGAGTGATAAAGTCGACAGTCCTTTCCTTGGACATTGGGTACATACGCATAAGTATGTGCGGTGTCTGTTGTAAGGATGGTCGGGGTGAAGTTGTGTTCACAGGTTTGCCCAATATTATTTTTGTCTATTATATTTGAAATCTTACTAACATAGTTTTATAAATGCCTGTATTGTAACTAACCAAAATATAAGGCGCTCCTTCGTCGGGAGCATTTCCCTTCAATACAACAGTTCAGATTGGAGCATTTTATCAGTGAGAGAGGAGAGTCAAGCATTACAGTGTGCAACATGTTAGGATATAATTAGTAACAATAAGGCGCTTCTTCACCGGGAGTATTCCCCTTCAATATAACAGTTCAGATTTGAGCATTGCATCAGTGAGTGAGGAGAGTCAAGCATTACAATGTGCAACTTGTTAGGATATAATTTGTAACAATAAGGAGCATCCTCTTCGGTAGCATACGCTTATAATGTAACAGTTCATATTCGAGCTTTTCATCAGTGAGTGAGGAAAACCGAGCATTACAGTGTGTAACTTGTTAGGCTTTAATTTGGAACAAAGGCGTTCCCTCACAGGGAGCATTTGTCTGTAATGTAACAGTTCAGAATCAAGCTTTACATCAGTAAGTGAAGAGAGCCGAACATTACAGTGTGCAACTTGTTAGAGTACAATTTGTAACAATAAAGCTCTTCCTCAAGGGAAACATTCGCCTGTAATGTAACAGTTAAAATTCGAGAATTACGTCAGTGACTGAGGAGAACCGAATAACACAGGGCGCCACTTGTGAGGATATCATTTGTATCAATAAGGCGCTCCCTTACACAACATAGGCTTGTAATAACAGTTCAGATGCGGCAATTATGTTATATTACAGGCGAATACTCTCGGTGAGGGAGTGCCTTATAGGTATCACTTACAGTGCATGTGCACCTATAAGCTTCACACATTCTAGATCCCCCACCAAATTTTTGGAAAAAGTCGTTGGTTAATTTGACTGAAACTTTAGAAAAGCCGGTAACATATTTATCAGATGTAGGTATATGAGGGCGTCACGTTCAAAAATGGCTAGTTTTGAAGTAGGTAGTCATTTCTATGTTGAAGTCAACAGGACAATTTTTATTTTGGTTATTGGTAAAACTAAACAAAAACCAATCATAATCGATCACAAGAAGTTTCATTTCATGTTTTATGATTTTAAAACGTAACTTTACGTCATTAAATTACACCTTTTAGGTACCTACATAGTGGACAAATCAGAATTCAAATGTATTTTATTGGAAAAACGACACACGGAAAGACCATGACCTGGATTAGGACAACCGTTAGGATGTTTCCGTGGAAAATACTTTGGATTGGTATTATTTTATAGCTATGCGGACAACACCGCCGGCAAAGGCTAGTATACTACTAGATCGAAAGCAAATGGCGTCGGGAGCTCAGTTTGTCGGGGACTCTAACCGCAGGCAGCTGGCTATGTGCCTTCAGACGGACTGGCCTCTTTAAACACTATAGGGCGTAGTGAAACGTACCTATGTTTTGAGGGTAGTAAATTACGATGATTAATTGAATTGTCTTATAGTTACAACTATACGTAAGTAAGTAGAAGTAGATATTGTTACTACCAGTATGTTTCCGTGGGGGTTTTCAATTCGATTGGTATTATTTTATAGCTATGCGGACGACACCGCCGGCAAAGGCTAGTATATTACTAGATCGAAAGCAAATGGCGTCGGGAGCTCAGTTTGTCGGGGACTCTAACCACAGGCGGCTGGCTATGTGCCTTCCCAGACGGACTGGCCTCGTTAAACACTATAGGGTGTAGTGAAACGTACCTATGTGTTAAGGGTAGTAAATTACGATGATTAATTGAATTGTCTTATAGTTACAACTATACGTAAGTAAGTAGAAGTAGATATTGTTACTACCAGTAAGTAAGTTTCTTAATAAAGTATAAATAAAAAACTGTCAAAGAAAATCAGACTACAAGCATTTTCATTTAGCAAATCTACCCCACACTGCTGATTGAGTCCATTACCATTCTCCTCCCTAACAAGAAAACGAAAAAAATACAATATCACATTACAATGCAGCTTTTATAGTGGAGCTCATTTCAATAATTTCATAAACCGCGGCATGCAAATGGCGCTACGTAATGAAATCGAAATGAGAACGTTCGTGTTCCGTCTCGGAGTAACCAGCTCGGTTTGTTACACTTTACCTAATGAGTACTTTTGTTACTGGGTGACTAAATTAAGCAATACCAGAGTGGTTGGTTAACATTGTATGAAGTGAACATTACAGTAACAGTAACAATGAAATCTGTCGACTAAACTGGCGTAGCAACTGAGAATGTGTCTCCAAAACTATTTGAATGTTATCTTCTAAAATAAACTTGAGCTGCCAGCTTTCTTATGATGCATTTTTCATTCAAATAAATATTTTCAACAAACTGAGATCTTCAGAATTTTCATTTATTTATTGGTACACCATAAGCAATACAACATACGGAGCAATAAAAACAAAACAGATATGAAATGAAAGGCTTAATATGCAGCTTATTATAGGTGTATACCGCATTCCCTACAAATTATGTTCTGATAATGTTTATGAATTTATAATAATCATCAGAGAACAAAACATTTCAGAGACATAAGTATCGATTGTAATTTAAATGTGGCCGTGAGCGCGAGAGTGGCCTATCTTTTCCAGACACAATTTAAAATGCTTTGTGTCTGGAAAAGATAGGCCACTTTTGCGCTGAGGCGCTCACGGCCTCAAATAGCCGTTTCTTTTTAAAACACATAGTCTAAATCTGCACTAATAATATTAAAAAGAGGAAATATTTGTATGTTTGTCAACGACTGGTCCGATTTCTAAAATTCTTTTACCATTAGGATGCTACATTATCCCTGAGTGACATAGGCTATACTTATCAGTTGAAAAAAATGGGGGTCCTTGAGAAAATTCACGCGGATAAAGTCACAGGCAAAGTGCTAGTAGAATATAAGATCAAATAATGGAATCCCACACTCTATTTGCTCTACTTAAATGTAAATAAAAGAATGTTGAATTTGATGAAAAAAAACACGGTTTCCAGAATACCTACCCAAAACAGACATTCCATTTTCTTTCATTCCTTCCTCAAAGTCCGCATTCCAAAACGAATCACCATTTGCGGATCATTAATAAGCCACCACAATCAACAGTAAGACGTATCTGATCTTGATTTGGGTATTCGAGAAAATTCAATAAAAAATTCAAATCTATGCTGTGGGAGCATCGGTGACCCTTCTCAAAAGCTAATGGACGTTAATATTAACAAGAATCCTAAGGATTTGATTGTCTTGTTTGCTTCTGTAGGTAGGTAATACTGGCTTTAGATTAATTTGAATATGATTTAATCCTTTCATGTGTAATTCTCAGTATGCCATGTGAGTGAAACTTCAGCGGATACTAATAGCGACAATTATTGAATTGGCGTTTCTTTAATGCTTAGGTCGCATCTGCGTGTATCGTCACGAAGCTTCGCGCCATGACACGATACACGCAGGAGTGACCGGCCATTATCGGCTATCGTCGCGAACATTTGGGCTGCGTGTGTGTTATCGCGCGGGTGTCGGTACATGAAAGGTGTTTAGCGCGCTAACACATCGCGCTGCGTGGTCAGACTCGCGTTGTTCATTTTGCCCATTATTTTCGATCAGTTTAGACGCGTGAAATGGTACTGGAATTCCTCCATAATTATGAAGCTTAGCCCATCATATGGGGTCCAAAAAATAGGAATCACAAAAAGAAACATTTGGTGGCCGACACATGTAGAAGTAATGAAAGTCGCGTCCATAGTTAAACGTTTGGAAGTGATTTCAGCCATCTTGAATTATTGCACGATAGTTCATGCAAAATATCGAAGCCGCTAATGCGACCACTTCTTTTATCGCGATAATTTTTTGATGTGAAAACGTACGAAGCTTCGGCACACATTACTTTAGGACGATAGGTACGCGCAAATGCGGCCGAAGTATAACACAAGGCGGATTTAATATCTTAGGTATTTTCTAACATGAGCCTTTGAATTACAATTGTAGGTGCAGTTTGGTGAACTATGTAAGACTCATAGAAAACATAAAAAAGCTTTGTATGGGTACTACTATTAATTACATCGCGCTGATTCGACTCGATTCGATTTCACTCGCAACAATTATTTTCAAAGCAGTACGCCCCGACTGTTGGCAGTGCCCACGTGTCGTACAGTAACCCACATCTCTTCACCTATCCTGCGCGATCTTACTGCACTAAATAGCCTGGTCGAAGCTTTCTTGGACTGCGACTTCTTCCTTTATTTTTTCACAGTAATGTTTACTTTTTCCTGTTTTGTATATTCTGTTTGATTTGGTATTATGTTTTACGTATATACATCTTTAATGGTAATTGGTTTTGTAAAAACTTGTGTTTTCAAATATATAAAATCGGGCAATGCTGCTGGACAAAAGCTTATAACGAAAATCCCCTTCCCCAATTTCCACAAGGGTAGGTTGACATGTATGGCATTAATTTTACGATAACAATTTAAAATGTAGTTTTGCCACTTACCTAGCTTAAATTCAAATAAAAGACGTAAAAAAATCTTCCGTCCGCTATCGCATTGATTTCAAAGACAACGTTGACTTAACCCAATTGCAAACCAATACTACAAATAACCCGCGAAATACATTTCATGAAGTACTTGGTCTATTAAAATCTACTTCCGTACGACGGTACAATGACCTAGTACCCAAAATTGACAAGTGCAGCTTAGACACAAAGACAAATTAGCTCTTGCGGTTCAACGTCCTGAAACAGCGACCGATCATATAGGCACATACATAGGTAGAAGCATGGTTGGTAATACTCCCTGCTCTGAATCAGTACAGGGGCTGGAGTAGATAACTAACAGAGACCAAAGGCGATTCGTATGCGATATTGCATGACGCAAAGTGTACTGTGTAGGCAAACGTATGTTTAATGATGATCGTATTAAGGTGTAGCTTTCAATGCGGATATCAATTAAAATGTTATGGTCGCTTTTATCCTTTTATATCTAAAAATTATCGCACCGTATTAAAATGACTGGAAATAAATAATGAAGTTTAATTCAATGTTGGCTCTTTTTGGTATAACGTATATCTTGTAGTTCAGGGGAAAGTCGAAGGTACCAGGTAGCGAGGTAGATCGCCTTTAAGATGGACTGATCAGGTCAAAGCTGGAGTTAATGGACCTTGCATGAATGCACGAGGAAGGCAGAAGGGAGGAATAGCGATGACTTAAAGTGTTGGTGGCACGCTTTATGGTGACGACCACGACCACTCTGTCAAGAGTGACACCGACGAAGAAGAAGATAATAGAAACTTTTATGTCTGTAGTCACACTTGAACACGTGACTTATCCTTAACCTAATCTATTACTGATACCTAAAACCTGATAACCTAAAAATAGCCTAGGATTGAAACTAGCAAGTACGTATTACTTGATAACTACATATTTCACAACTCTTCCATCTTGAGCCACTAGTAAGACACTGGGTCAAACTCAAACTCAAACTCAAAATCATTTGACCTGTACCTAGGTCAAAGAACGTAAAACTTCATTGACGTCATACACACAATTTGGGCCTTTATAATGTAGTATTGAGCTCTTATGAAGATTGGTCTCTGACGCATATCTACTCCTATGGTACAGGTGCACAAATGAATCAGTAGCCGCGGTCAACGTGTGGCATCGATCAATTTCGTGCAGGCTGCATTTGCAATAGTGCAACTGGAATTTCATAGTGTGCCTATTTTGATTTAGCGTTCGACGTAGTGGTTTGGTATTGGTTCGGCCAAGTTGGGTTTGTTTCGGTGGAAAGATAAAGTGGCAATCAGTGTTTGTTACCAGGAGTTCCTGGTTATTAGTGTTTGTGTATTGCTGTTTTCTAAATATGAAACCGAATAGGAAATAGTGCTTTATGTCCTTTTTATGTAAATGGAAACAAAGTTTGACCATCAAAATCAGTCAGTTAAAGAGCCATTAAATGTGTATCTCTAAGTAGCTTGCCCATGTAAGTCTTCAATAAATAACCAACTTTCCTCAATTTGTTCAATTGATCGAGAGGATAAGGTCTCGAATCTTACACACATTTTTCCTTGTTTTTCTAAGTCCTACGTTAAAATATCAAGCATATAGTACCCATTTAACGTTTGTTCAGGAAATTTTACGTTCTCGCGGTGAACAGCTTCCTTTGTTCCCAAAAATAAAGATAAGAGCCCACAAAACTCTGCTGGAACTAAACTGGCTACTAAATTTTCATTTTTGGTAAGAACCTAGAAGTGGGCGGGCACATTGCAGATGAAAGCATTAAGGTTTTAAAACAATCGTTGCTGAAGTCAATATAATGTAATACATTTTTCACTGTCGCTTTTACAGTGAATTGTGCATTCGTAAATCACCCTTACGTAACAACACGCTTGATACAAAAAGTGGGAATGAAATAAATGTACTTTTGCAGCGCTGCGACAGGAGCGCTAAGCGCTTGAAAAATTTTCCAACTGGTTACGCTCAGCGCTAGTAGAGTGTTTACGACAAATGCAATGAATATTTAAGATTATTTCGAAATCAGTCGCATAGTAGTCTGTGTAGGTATTTCAATCGAAAATTACATTAAAAAGTACCTTTGAATGTTATTCTTCCGACTTTATTGTGGTTAAAACCAAACGGTGTATTGTTAATTTTTGCAAATAAGTTGGGAAATTCACGTTTTGAAATAACGGGTTACTATTATAATTTGTGTTTTTTTTTAAGTTTCTCGTCTAATCTCTTACAAAACTAACATCTTTTTCAAGGAAACCTCTGAAATCTACGAAAACTAATCGAATATGTATGACCTTGAACAAATAAACTGCTGCAGATTGTCCAGAGGACTTTGACTGACCTCATTTTTTTAATAATAAACAGAATAAAATATTTAAAAATAACTATTCCATCGTTTGTTGATCGACTGTGTCCAGAAGAATGATAAGAGAGTCTATTTTTAGGCAACTCAAGCTAAATAAATTAGACGTAGGTTTATTTTCATAGTATTTTAGCAGCTCCTGGGTCCGACGTAGCTAAAATGAGTTATAGTTTAGTTTCTAGAGATATATAAATAGCTTGTAAGTTATATAATTAGTTAAGGGTTTGATGCAACTGACATGTCTTAAAGATAAAAAGTTCGCAAATAAATAAAGATTACATTTAGTACATTCTCTGTGTTAGTGTTTTTTTTATGAAAATTAGAAAACTAAATTTAGGTCACCCTATACAATGGTATGTTTTATTAAGTCTTAAAAAATTACAAGCAGTCTTTAGTCAGAGTACAAAATCCTTTTGAGATTTCGAGTCTTGGCTTTCTTCTGTCTCGGTAATAAATTACCGAAGTAATCCTCTAAACTGTGTAGGTACACTGGCAATGTTTTAGTCTAACGATGGTAGTAACATTATATTCTAACATTTAATTGAAGCTTTACAAGCGATCGGTATGTCTTATTATTTTTGAAACAGTGCTTACCTTTGTTAGTTTTTATTATAATACGTCTTGTTTAAGTTGGACTTATTTTTATTCTAGAACGAATGCGGTACTCATCAATTTACTCTACCTACATTACAGCAGGCTTTTATGTCAACATTTGTCTTGCAAATTGCAGAAACTGTTGAAAACCTTTTTATAATGTGGTAAAAGAACAGATTCTCAGGGAGTTATTTTATGCTCAAAGGACCATTGCATGTGCACCTAAGCGTACCAAAGGACCAGACTCTTCTTCACAGAGGATTTAAATCCACTAGAATGGTTACGTGTCGTATTGATCAACGGATGTCGGTTACCAGTCCAACGGCTGATTGATTTTTGTTCGCAGCAACAATGAAATTGTAACAGACTGAAATTTAATAGGAGCCGACTTTCGCAGTTGTCCAGCGTATCGACGTTTCTGTACTCCTGTTAATGGAAGTAACAAATGATTCGCTCTTTTGTTTTTTAAATTGAATGGATTCTTGATTACATTGGGTAATAGCTTATCTTTACGCTTCGTTTCGTTTTTGGGGTGAACAGAACTGTGAACGATATTATCTTGATGGTTTTTATTGTTTACTAGCAGTTTTTGGTGCGTGTTCCATTTTTGGAGGTTTTGCACTTCATGTTAAATATATACAGTTGGAAGAGTTTATTAACATTGTGTATTATTATGTTCTTATAATGTCAAATATGAATTTATAAGTTTTTTTCTACCAACTGATTTAAAACCTCAGAATCTATGAACTTAGCATGGCTGAAATTTTCTTAAAATGTAGAGGAAAATGTTATTGCTTCAATGCTAGGACCATTTCCAGGTATCCGATATACCTAAAAGGCATACTCACTTAAATTAAAGTAGAACGGCTAGTTTTAAACAGGATATAGTTAAAAACCATTTCTTATTTTAAACCGACTTCAAAACGAAGGAGGTCCTATGTTTGACTGTATGTATTATTTTTAAGTGTTCACTATACTTCCGCCAATTGTGGACTGATTTTCAAAATTATCTTTTTTGGAGATTTAGGTATGCCTCAGGGGTGGTCCAACATAAATCGCCATAACTTCAGCCAGAGTCTGTAAATCTGACTGAAGATATATATATTTTTTTTTGGTCTATTGATAGGCATACGTTTGACCACTATCTCACCTGATGGGTAGCGATGATGCGGTCGGCAGATATGACCCACAGACAGTGGCTTGTATTATGTTAAGCAAGCAAGTATGCATACCTTCTTAACGATACATTATTCCAATATCTGTCTAATTATTTGTTGATCCTTGACAGTCGTTATGGGTAGTCAGATATCAGAAAGTCTGACAACCAGTCTTACCAAGGAGTGTCGTGTTACCGAGTAAGTGGATTGTAGAGGTAGAATAGGTAGAGTCGCTCTATGTAAAACACTGGTATTTAGCTGCATCCAGTTAGACTGAAAGACGACCAAACATAGGAAACGACTAGAAAGAATTCCTTTTTCTATCTCCATAATTTTAGCGATGCTTAAATGATAAAAGCTGGTAATTTTGGGCTCTCAGTTCAACACAAAGTAAAAAACCAGAAAAGAGTCGTCTCTGTTTTAACCTAAATCGTCCCGTACCTTTGTCACTCACTGTGACATAAAGAGTCTAAGTAAAATATCATTGTTCTTTAAATTACGTGTTCAGCAGAGCGGACACTTACCAAGTCATAAAAGGTGTACGGGGCCGCGTTTACCGGTGTCATAGTGGAACTAAATAGAACTTACCTGAAACAAAACGATATAAATAATTATGGCAGGATTTGTGCAAAAAAAATGAAGATGTTTAGAGAAGTTAAAATTCTACCTGTTATATTCTTGGGTACATAAAGAGTATCTTTAGACATTTACAATTTTTTTAAAACCCCGCAAAAAAAGTGAATAGTTTAACAAACAACTTATTATTTTAGAACGAAACGCCGACTGACAGTAACAGTGACACTGACAGCCGCCGTTTCGTTCCGTTCAGTTTTTACACTGAAATTGCATCGTTTTATGGGAAACAATATCACAAAATAATTATTATTTTTTTCCACACACTTGGCACATCACTTGTCTGCCAATTTGATAGATCCGTTAACTTTACTTGTAATTTTATTTTTTTATAAACACAAAATGGGCATCAATATGAAACGAAAAAGTGTTATTTTCATTTCGTAATATTTTAATTCCGTCGTTTTACCGTGGGGTGTCCGGGCTAGAATAGCACCCCCCCATTTCATCCCGAGGGTGTCGTCGAAGGCGACTAAGGGAAAATCCGGATGTCGGGCACCAGCGGCTTTCGTGTACTTAACAACCTCACTGCGATCCCCAAAACGCCTGCCAAGCGTGGGGATTATGGCAACGCCCCCCATTTATAGGGGAGGCCTTTGTTCAACAGTGGACATCTTCAGGCTGATGATGATATTTTAATTATGCAGGGGTTTAAGAATATGGTAAGTATATCAATCTACTCCTGGTAATGTATTCTTCACATAGGAATATATTTTAAACCCTCTAAATTATTCATTTTTTTTCATACAAATGAATGTATGGATCTCGCCCCATGATTCTTTATGTAAAAATTGCAAGAGCATACTTCCAGTATTAGTAGTCTTATTAGGCATTCTATAGGTACTAATATTATAAAGATTATCGGTGAGTTGCACAAAGTCAACATTAGTTTGACGGAAACTTTAAATTGATGCTACATCTTTCTTTTTGATACAAAATGTAAATAATGGCATGAATTTAAAATTTCCAACCCTGCAATTATATTGTTAACCTTCAATTTGTTGATTTTTAGTTAATTATAAAAATAATCTATAAAGACTATTCAAAACATTTATTTCAGACTTTTCCATAGAGTGTTAGTAGAACATCGAGATGACTTAAAGTAAGTAACTTACACACAAGCCTACAATATATGCATTTTTATCCAATGCGTCCAAATAGGACTATGGATGTACTCTGGTAGCTGGTGGGACTGCCCCTTACCCTTCGCATCAGTGATGCTACTCTCTTCCATATAATGGTGTGAAAGCCGTTCACATAAGCTTCAGCAAACATCCCTGACGCACTGCAGTAGCGAGGCCATTCCATCAGCAACCTGAAGACATTGTTATATTGGACCCGCAGGGCACTGACCGTTCGCTTTGTGTAGCTAACTAGCAAACTACACGTATAAAAGGATGCCCCATGCCCTATTTAGTCTTTACCGCTTTCGAACATCGGGCAAATCTGAGTGCAAGCCTATTACAACGAATCGTCAGCCCTCTGCATTCCCTCTCCATGTCTGATTCTTCTGACATCATTCATCATCATTCATATTTTTTTTCATCTATTGCTGTTCTGTCTAGCGTGAATGCTATACTGCATTCTTGTCCGTACTGAAGAGGTGAACGATGCAGCACTTTATCGCACATACCGGGATGTGACGGCGCGTGCCGGTCGCACCTACTACGAACTCAGAAGCATTAAAATTGTCCAGGAAATCCTCAGCGTCTAAGGAGAACTAGAGTTTACGACCACGGAATAGAAAAACAAGTGGAAGTGTCCACGCAGCTATTCCGCGTGTGTCACAATTATGCGGAAAATATGTAAAATAATAACAGTCTTCGTCAGTTGCAACAAGTCTTAATTTTGCTTGAAGAACAAATGAGCTTTTCGTCAAAGTCGAATTTCTCGTTCATACAAAATTAAGACTTAATACAAATGACGAAGGTTGTTATCATTTTACTTGTTGCTGCTCCTTGTAGCTGCGTGGGCACTTCCAATTGTTTTTGACGTGATAACGTCTTATAAATCGATGAACACCGGCTGCATGCACGTAAAAGTGTCACGTTCCGTCTGAGCCTGAGCGTGCAAGCGACAGCGCGGCTATCGACCCGAGCAATAAGCTCTACCCACCTCGACTATCGTCCTTAAACCGACTTTACAGACAACCAATTTATTTTCTCTTCCGTGTTTAAGACGGACTCCTACCGTCTGCAAAGCACCGTTGCTGTAATCCGATTTGAAGGTATGGGTGCTGGTGTAATTACAGGCACATGAGATATTGGGACGCCCTGCGGCACGAAGGACCGACGACTTGAAGAAGGTGACTGGTAGCGGATAGATACGGGCTGCCTAAGACCGGGTTGGTTGGTGATCTCTGGGCGAGGCCTACGGTCTGCAGTGAATGGCAATAGGCTGATATGGAGATCTTACGATACTTTGGTTTTTGGGTTGGCAGCGCGTCTGCAAGGTCTTAGATGTAGCAGATGTTTTTAAGCATCAGGTAGGGTGTTGCCGTTGGTTGAATGACTAGAAATCTTTTACAGTACAGTCTATCACGAAATTTTAAGGATAGACAGAGGAATATTCGTCGTTAAGATATGGTGTGAATACTTACTAGAATCAAAAACAAAATAATAAATTGCTACAGATTGGTAGATTGCTTTTACGTAACAATGCGTAATGGGTGCGCATCTCTGGTGCGCAGGGTGTGCTCCAACAGTATCTTAAGCATAGTTGTGAGTTGCCTGGAATTTGTATACGTGGGTCACTATAGTGCCGTCTCTCCTGGGATGTCGAAACAGTAACCAATATTTATGTCTTGTATTTTTTCCTTGTTTTTATTTATTGTCTCTGGTGATGGGTAACAGTCAAAAATGGCGCTAACTATCGCCAAATCGCAATATCTCTATCGCAAAATGGGTTTTTTCCACAAAATCGTACGTCAAAAAGTTATTATTACTATAACCGACCAGTCAACGTAATTTTGTGTGGTCAAATAGTTACGTCAAACATCAAAATATTATGGAATCTCTTTTTGAATCACTTTGACTGACGGATTTTTATGTCATGAAACAACCCGTTACATTTAACGTACCTACGTTAAACATCTCACGTCATAGTAACTTTTAACAGTCCGTATGTAACGTTGACCGACTGTTTGTAACAACCTGCCCATAGTCGTAAGTTAATAATAGTCTTGTTGAGTCTTGGTTACTCGAATTAAAAAAATCTATTGTCTCCTTTTCAATGTTAGGTCCATTTTCAGGTATATGGTTTAAAGTTACCTTACTCACGTTCAAGGGAGACTGCTGTGCCAGTGCTATAATTACGTAGGTCTGTCATCTCTGGAATCTTGGATCATGTTAGTTCAATGCACTCTTTGCAGTTTACCCTAATACTGGCTGTTTCATGTTCTTCTATTGGCCTGAGCTTTAAAATGTGACCTGTTTAATTTCATATCAATATAAGACACTTATCTGTATAGCCCCTTGCTGTATGTTGGGGTCGGCTTCCAGTCTAACCGAATGCAGCTGAATACCAGTACTTTACATGGAGTGACTGCCTGTCTGACGGTCTCAACCCAAACCAGTTCAGCCAGTTCGCAGTCCATTATAAGCATAAAACTTTTAGATCCATCTGTTGACTATTCTAATTGTGGCACAACTCTATTCAGGAAATGTTGTACTTCCAATCGAGGTAACCCAAACCCAAGAGTCTAAATCAAGTTGAACTGACCGACGCGATATATTCTTGTGAGATCAAATACCATCTCGAGCTGCTAGTGTTTGTGGCAAAGCGTGTTCTCTGTTTCGATATCAAGGATTCTCGAGCCAATTTTGGATGTATTTTCCGGAAGCGTTGTAAAAGGCTTCCGAGATAATATTACCCTCTCTATTTAAATTTTCTTGTGTTTTTAGTGAAGTGCGGTTGAGGTGAGCTATTCATTCCCTAAAATCATGTGGGATGGCAACTCACCTCAAATTATTCACGTCGCCAAAAGTCCCCCAGAAGATTTTTACAAAATGGATTGGCAGGTCTTTTTAACCGACTTCAAAAAGAAGGAGGATTATCAATTCGAATGTTTATATATATATATATATATTTTTTAATGTATCTTCTCATGCATTTACCTGCCAACTCTCTCTTTCTAAAAACTTATATATTATTAACTTGCACATTATACAAAAAGTACAAAGGCGCATTTAATGCCTTAGGCATTAAGGGTTTTCTCTCAGCTATATTGAATCTGCTTCCAATCTAGCCATCTGCATCAAATCCATTAGGTATTACAGCAAATACCTAAATATGTACATACGAACGAAACAGTAGCCCAGTAGAGCGACCGCCTCGACTCGTAAACCTCATCAATATTCTATTGCGTGGTTCAGGGAAGATATAAATCTTCTGCCTTTTTTGCACTACTTAAAGACGTTCCAACTACCATACATAGTTAAAATACTTCGTAAGTTTAAAGTTAGGCAGCGGCAAAGTTGTAGAAGCCTCGACTGTATTATGGTCAATGGGAACTGAGTGAAAAGTACGAAAAAAAACGAGAAGTGTTAGTCCGCAAAAAGTTGGAAAGTTAAATGTTTTCGAGTTTCGCTCGGATTTTTTATCGCAGCTCCTCCAGTTGAAATGTATTTTATGGTTATTTTACAGTTCTTGACAAAAGCGGTATGAAAACGATATTGTCAGTTAGTGGTGAGAAGTTTTTGTGGCTTTCTCTTTAGGTGTTCATTGTATTTCGACTTAAATGTTTTAGTAGATATTGGATCATTGTTTAATTAGATCGGTCTAGGAATGTTGTGGTACATTTCCGAGAACTAATCCCTGAGTCCAGTGAAGAAATTCGCATAGTATTGGCTTGAAATACTTTACATTTTAAGGCATTTTGCGACTAAAGTTACCTAATTGATATTAAGTAAACAGCTTGAACAAAATCGATTGCATCGAATCACCAGCACTCAATCATCTCTCGATTAAACAACATACAAACAAAATTGAAATTCTTAGCGATACCTTTTCAATATAACTTAAACAAACGCAATTAAGGCTGGCAACACGTTCTATTATTATAACAAATTATAAATGTTTTGTTATGATACCTAAATGGATTGAGTCGAAAATATTGAAGTAATTATTTTAATGGAAACGGCTTATAAACGAAAGTAAGAATCCCGTAAAGCTTTGTTGGTTTATTGATGATTGCTGTTCATTAGGATGATTAAGTTGACCTTTTTTTTATTTTTTTTATTCTAATAGGCTTCCGTTTGATCGCATCTCATCTGATCTTAAGTGATGATGCGGCCAAAGGTGGAGCACGCTTGCCTAGGATGAACCGGTTCACTCGTGCCTTGAAGATACCAAGATTATACTTATCGGGGAACAGAGAAGCGAGCAGTGAATTCCACAGTCTGGTAGTTGCAGTGGCAGTCTGGTGGCACAGCGCTTGGTATGAGACCGTGGAACTTCAACTATATAGTGGCGATGCTTCACCGTATCTCTGCTCGTTCAATGATGGAATGGGGATGCGAGAATTAAATTTGTAATTTTTGAAAACGAAGTTTCTAAATGAGGCTTACGGGTAGTGCAAATAAGTAGAAGTCGTCCTAACAAAATTCATGTGTATGTATCGAGCCTACTATAAACAAATAAGCACACAAGCAGGCATGTTCAATATAGCTGCTAAATAAAAAATTGTGCGGTCGGGGAAAGGAAGGAAATTTCTTACGTAGGTACGTGTCTTTACAAAAAATATAATATATATACCCACATCAAAAAAAAATTGCGATCACTTTGAAAAATCGAAATCTTTTTTGTTGCGGTATATTATGATTTCTTCTTCTTTTTAGATTATTTTTTAAAAAATATACATTTAGAATATAAAACAATAAAACAGTTCAATTGTTTTTCCAAATAAAAAGGCTTTCAGTCCTAACTTACGCTTATTCAGAAATCTGATTTGGTCAATTTTAATGCATTTAAAATACTTTTTTGCGGAAAGTTGTGATTGAAAACATGCCACGAGGATTATCAGACGTTTTACGAGCAAGAATAGTAACCTTGAAGGAAGAAGGATACACCACGAGAGAAACAGCACGCAGAGTTGCTATATCCCAATCCTGTGTTGTGACCACATTGCAGAGGTACCACGGTATGGGTAATTTAGCTGACCGACCCCGCAGTGGTCGCCCAGTTGTTTTGACTACTGCCCAAAAGCGCTATATTAGATTGCTGGTAGCCCGTGACCCAACAATCAACATCATCTGCCTAGCCTTTTCCCAACTACATTGGGGTCGGCTTCCAGTCTAACCGGATGCAGCTGAAAACCAGTGTTTTATATGGAGCGACTGCCTATCGAATTTCCACAACCCAGTTACTAGGTAACACGATACCCCTTAGTAAGACTGGTTGTCAGACTTTCTGGCTTCTGACTCCATAACGACTGCCAAAGATCTACAAATGACAGCCGGGACCAACGGCTTTACATGCTTTCCGAGGCACGGAGGGAACTCGGTATGAAAGGGATGGTCACCCAACAATCAACGCTACTAAAATAAAAGCAGAAGTTCGGGCCGCCTCTGGGCTTGAAGTTAGCACTCATACCATTCGGAATTGCTTGCATCATGCTGGATTATGAGCACGGAGGTCTTGGCAAGCTCCTCTAAATTCGCGGCAACTTCAACGATGGAGATTGCAGTGGGTTAGGCTTCGGCAAAGTAAAGAAGAAAACATTTGGCAAAACTGTCTCTTCGTTGACGAATCGCAAATCAGTACTCATCCAGATAAACCGCAGATAGACCGCATGTTCTGCGGCCTGACGTAAAAGCGGAGCGTAGTATCTTCTTGAAAAGTGGCAATACTTAGAACAGTGAGCTCACGCGTCTTATTAAATAGAAATTGTCGCTTTCATGATAAAAACAAATGAAACAGGGCGGCAGGGTGGTACATTTTATATAAAACCTTAACATTCTAACCTCAGTTTCCATCTGTCAAAAATGTCTCTAATTACCAAAATTATGCACAGGATTTTAATATTGATTGTCGTTGAGATTAGACGACGACTAGATTTTCGTCGATTTTATTTATGAAAATTGGCCAGGACCATCATTTAACATTTAAATCTTTAACAGCGAATAAGAGAAGATTGTGATTAAAGTCTATTATAAAATTACCACTGACCTACGGACATTTTAATTTGCTATAACTACCCTTATCACTCACTCTGATAGTATCTAAATCCCAAACGTCAGACGGAATTGATTTCACACCAAGCTGAAGATATTTCCATGAAACGCTTTTACACCCCTTTTCATTCCTTCAAGATATTTGTCAGAATACAATTGAACTAAAGACTTAAATGCTGAATAGCGAAGGAACACAAAGGGACTCCGAAATAACCGATGACAGTTTCAACATTAATGCCAAAGGTTTGCGAGGAAAACCTCAGCTTTTTATTCATACTGACATAACATCAGTTCATCCTTCTTTTATAACAAAGAGAAATGCATTACCAACATGCAAATCCAACCAAGTAAGGAACAATTGGCCTCAGCTGCAAAATTCCAACCCACTCCATCTTTATCAAAGAAATAAATGAAAGAAACGGTTTGCAGTTCCAGTTTTTATATTCACTTTCTCTAGTCACATTTGCATTGTGCAAATAAGAGTCTGTCTTTAAAAATGGTGATGAATAATATGCTAAGTCTGCTTTCAAAGAAAATCTTAGAGAGCGTTAATATATTATATTAAATAATGATACTTAACTATGTTTTTACTGTTTAATATAATGTGGATTTTTATTTCAGTGATAATTTGCCTTTTTGTAGTCGCCATCTTGAATTTTCGGAGGAGCATCGCCAAGTTGCGTAGAACGTGTTGTTGGGTTGGGCGATCTGAGCACTTCCATAGTGCTCAGATCGCGTTCTGGTATTGCTTCTTTGCTAGATCACGCTGTGGTAGAATTATCATGAAAGCCACGATCCGAATTTTTCTGACTAACTGACTGACTCCTTGAAAATTAAAAGACTGGAAATTATTTTGTTGAAATAAATGGTTTGACTTTAAATTCGAGTACCTAGTGGTTGTTTTGAAGATACCAGGGGGGTTTAATTCTGGTTTTTAATTACGAGAATATTAATTAATAAATAATAATAATAAATAAATAATAAATAATAAATATCTTGGGACAACTCACACACGGTCATCTGGTCCCAAGCTAAGCAGAGCTTGTGTTATGGTAACCAGACAACTGATATACATACTTATATAATTTATAAATACATACATATTATAGATAAACACCCAGACACAGAACAAACAATCATGCTCATCACACAAAGTTTGTCCTGGGTGGGAATCGAACCCACGACCTCCGGCTTAGCAGTCAGGGTCAGTGACCACTAGACCAACAGGCCAATTGGCCTTCAGATCGCGATGTCATCGCTTTTATAAAAGCTGCAACCCAAATTCTGGGTTGTGGCTATTTTGCAAATACAACATCGCTATGTAGACGATTTTTTGACATGATCAATGAGTGTTTTTGATTTTGCAGCCTACAAACATGAGCTGTAAAAACTTTTATGAATAATTTTCACACATGATTATAAAACTTATGATGCTTATGTTATAAAACTTATGTAGACAAGCCTAGTGAAGGTTAGAGGTAGCAAACTAAAACGCTGAAACCCTAAACACATTTTTAGTACATATTTAGGTGGAAAATTTTCCAGAAAATCTCACTTTGCCAGATGCTAACCACACTTTGCGTAGTCATAGCGGCTTTCATAATATGGTGGGCTTATTTATAAAAAGAATATAACGTTCGAAATTTGAACTTGATACTTTTTTAGTTTCAAATTTGCCTTTATTTTTATTATTTTATTAGTTTATAAAACAGGTTGTAATCACTATGTAGGTCCTCAAAGACAATTATTTTCTTTCAAGATGATTTTTCAAATAGGCCCTTCAAATCTAGATTATTAGTTTTACAACTATCAATTTGAGTTTCATTAACGTAGTTTGGTTGTCCCTTTAAGTTTTTAATGTACTACCTAAATAGATAATGTCTTTATCTTTGTGTCTTGAATTAAAATGTAAACGATACTTAGAATGACTATCGTTATAACGATTAGATAACGCTCTGAACACTTCTTAATTATGATTGTCTAGAGTATTTGTATTAATATTTTATTCAAGGCATCGCCGTCGTTTAAATAGGTACTAAAAACTATTGATTAATAAAAATAACTGGATTACTAAAGTACTTTAATTACTTGGCAATGAAATTCATAGTAACAAAATTCTATTCAATTGAGACAATGTTTTTGATGGACTAAGAAACCTTATCTTTTATCTTAATACGTACCCAGTAGATGCCTACAGTGAAATAAATACGGTTATCGGTAAACCTTTGATGACTATGAATTTTTAACAAAAATAATTAAGTACAACCATTATTTTTATTTCATGTTTTTTTTTCTCCTACTAATTTGAAATATGTCTTTCACTCGATTCAAGTTTGAAGGATTTCGATAACCGATCTCAAATGTACGTTACAGATTCGAATATACATCAAGATTCAAGCAACAGTCCGAGTGCTCATTTGCTTTTTAAGGACTTTAAAAAAGGTTAGTTGACAGTTCCCGTGATCCAAGAGCTGGTTTTTACCTTGGCCAGAGGATTAGCATTGCCATCGAACTATCCCTGATGGCGGCGATGTGGAAGAATTTTTTGATGTCCTTTCCGTATCCGTGTCCATATTTTTCTAAATAATCTGAACACAACTCCAAAAAAGGATGAATTCAATGAAAAAAAAAGAAGCTTAACATAATTCCAGAATTAATACTCCAAAATTTTAAATTCGAATTCTAGAATCCAAGTTTAAAAACTACAACAGAACGCCAGTTGCCGTCTTTGACGTTAATACGTATTCCCTCCGTCTCCATTGGGGTGGAAAGTAAAATAAAAACAAGAAACAAAGTGTACTACTGAGACAAAAAAGTGGTAATTGAGTATTCGTGGAGCAGTTGGAAGCCGGTGGCTAAATTATTCGGAGCTCTTCTTTCACATAGATGTGCGAAGTTGGGTATTTTCATTTGATAAGTTGAGTGGCTTTTTATTTTCTGCGAATTTAATAGTCGGTATGTTTTGGTTGCAGGTTTTTTAATGGAATTAAAGTGTTTACGTTGAGTTTATCAGACGTTAATGCTAGATGATGCTCGGTAATGTTATTGAATGATACATTATTATTATAGTAACAACAGCAGAGAAAAACGATTAAAAATAAATTAAGGGCAGAACGACACAGTACAGTGACAGTTAAATTTATGAACAAATGGCAACACTGAATCTGAGGGAACCCTATAGCTTCTATAGGTAGGTACGGTGGATACATTTCCTTACATTTTATTGCGTCATTTTGAGTTGCGCAATTACCCTATTTGGGAAATGGAAACATATGAAAAATAGCTCCGCATTTTTTCATATAAAGAGCGTCAAAATATATTTCCCTTTGCGCGGTACTGTGACGGAAATGCGTCATTTCGGTGCTTGTAGGCAATGAGCAATCTGTTTTTATATACCTACCTACGTACCTATAGGTGCCTGTTATCTTCTTTTCCTAGTATTTTTTTTCTACGGGGTGTAAAAACATACATCACATACGGTGAGTTACACGAAACCAAAATTGGTGTAACAGAGACTTTAAATGGACGCTATCACTTTCTTTTTGATGCAAAATGTAATAGATGGCATGAATTTAAAGTCTCTACTACACATACTGCCCATCAAACTAAGTACCTAACATAAAGCAAACATTTTTTGCTGGTAAATTACCTTTATGTTTGTTGTAAAATCACTGTTTATGACAGCTCGCAATGTAATGCACTCAAAACATTATGCTGATGGGTGCATCTAACATAACGGGTTGTGAGGATATTTAAAGTTTAGAAAGAGAACATTAAAAAAGGAAACTTAAAATTCTGTTGGAACTTTGACCATCTATCACGGTAATCAGAAGGTTTCTAGGTATGGTCCAGAACAAAAAAAAAATTAAATACAATTTTGTAGGGAGGATGCGGCAGGACTGCCCCGAAATTCAAATTTTCTTTAAAAAACATATGAACATAACCTCTCTTAATAAAAGTATAACATTAAAAAACTTTTTACAGAAAAGAGAACCGCCGTCAAAAACTTAAAAGTGATAAATAACTTCAGCACAGAACACACATGACTTTAGTTTTGTAAGTCGGTGGCAATACAAAACAACAAACAGAACAAAGCCAGCGACTTCCGAAACAAAAGTCATGTTTTTTGTAAAAAAAAAAAATATTTTCCACTCATTAGTACCTACTTCCTTATCACTTAAATCCATTAAGAAACGGCAACACAGTTAAAACAGAGATTGAAAGTGCTCCAGAGATGGAAGAAACGAAACCGTCTTCTATGTAGGTATATTTTTTTGGTTTTTGTTGATTTTTTCAAAAAGCGCTGAATAAATTTCTAGTTGTTATACTAGGTGTAACTTTAAACACGCGAAACCTCAATTACCCCAAATGATTTTTAAATCAATTAAAACCTAATTCTGAACGAAAAAAAACATATATATTTTTTTAAGGTTTTATGTGCTGTTTTAGTTTTACCAAGACTCGTATTTGCATTGAAATAAGAACTATTATTATCACGCGTATGAGTAAACTTAAATTGGACGACAACCATTTGTGTTTGTTTACCTATTTTGGCAGATTTGCGCACTTGACTTATTAATAAATAGACAGGGCAACATGTATAATGAAGATTTTTTGAAAAATGTGACCTATATTAAAAAGTGGTTCACTTGATTCTGCTCGTTATTCTAATATATAATATAACTATTTTCAGGTTTTGCGTATTTGACGTTACACCTTGTATAATATAACCTTCTCCACAATGTAACAAACACAAAAATTGGTTCAGCCAAACGGGAGATAATCTCGAACAGACACATGTATGTTTGTCCGCGATTATCTCCCGTTTCCCCGTATGTTTGTATGTATGTCATACAAACATACACACACATACATACGGGTCGAACTGAGAACCTCCTTTTTTTAAGTCGATTAAAAAACAAATGAACATCACAGAAAAATAATACCTAATCACTGTCCCAACTTTCACTTTAAAGAAACGCTTCACAACATAAAATCTGCACAGCAGCCGGCCAAACAAAAGTCTTTGTAACTCCATTTGTACCAAATTAGTTGCTCCATGTGACAATGTATTTCATTTCGCTTCTTCCGTCGTAATACACTTAATTACTTCCATTGAATGTACTTCGGGACTACATAGCTCCTTCCAAGGTTTTTAATGTAGGCGCGACTAATTATACCTTTCTCTTCACGCCAGCTTAACCTCCCCAGAAATTAATCTTGGTTGCTTCTTTAAAGAATTTGAGGTGTTTCAAAAGGTGTGAAGATTGAATGAAAGAGCAAATGTTTCAGGGATTCGCTGGGGTGCAATCAAGTTCTGGTTATCACAGAGTACCTATGGTACGAGGTGGATTGATTAATTTTAAGTTAAGGATCATGGCAGAATTTGTAGAAAAAAATAAAGAAGTTTAGAGAAGTTGAGATTCTTATACTCTTGGGTACTTAAACAGTATCTTCAGACATTTGCAATATTTTTAAACGCCGCAATAAAAATGGATGTTAAAAGTGAACAGTTTGACGAAAAGCTCATTATATCAGAACAAAACGGCGGCTGACAGTAACAGTGACACTGACAGCCGGGGTTTCGCAGTTCTTACACGGAAATTGCAACGTTTCATGAGAAATATTGTCACAAATAATGATTAATCAATGTACTTTTTCATCACCACCATTGTAAACAACGATTCACATCACTTATCTACCAATTTGATAGATCCGGTAATGTCACTGAGTCACTTTCTTTTTTTTTATAAACACAAAATGTGCAACGAAATAAAACTAATAACTGTTATTTTCATTTCGAAATATTTTAATTAATGTATTCTCCCAAAGTATTTTTTTTTATTATTATATATTTTTTATTTTTTTCATTTTCATTAATTTTCATACAAATGAATGTATGGATCTTGCCATGATTCTTTAAGTGAAGTGATACCACTTGAAGAAGAAGGTGGCTGGCAGTGGATGGATGCGAGCCGCCCAAGACCGAGTAGTTTGGCCACGTCTGGGGGAGGCCAACGATCAGCAGTGGACAGCAGGCTGATATGATAATGACGATCGCACCTGATGCTAAGGATTATCAACTCTCCTTATTTAAATTCTTCGAGGTAGATGGCATAAATGGGCAGGGGATGGGGGGGGGGGGTAATAGGGCTATGTTAATTGCAGATTAACGTTAATGAGACACTAGAAAAAATCGCCTGGAGTAGTCTGAATACAAAAAGCCAAGTAAAAAGCAACTAAACATCTCTGTAAGTCTTGTTGGGAATCAAACATTTTTTTAGTTTAACGTTCAATCTATACTCTATCTTATATATAAAAATCTTCTGTGCGTGTGTATGAAAGTAAACTCCTGCTAAACGGCTGTACAGTGTGTGTTCCAGTGGATTGGAGAATGGTTTAGATTTACAATTGGATCCGGTAGGTGGCGCCGCAGTCGAGTTGTAAGACTTTTTTTATTTTAAGGGCAGGACAACGTTCTGCCATGCCCGCTAGTTTACAATAAGATTAGACATATAAACAAACCTTTTTTACAGTCCGTTCAACCGATTTTGACTTATATTGCGTTGGTGGCATGACAAATGGCAGCTGCATTAAACAATTGTTATTGTAACCACTTTTTTGCCTCTAATGTCATCGTTAAGCCTACGGAATAGAAGTCAAAATCGGTTGAAGGGACTGTAATAAAGGTTTGTTTTAAAGTCTAATCTTATTGTAAATGGAGTATAGGATACCTTACTTTACCACATGTCTTACGTCATTCACAATATTATATATTCATCGACTACCCAGTTTATTCTGTAAAAAACTCCATCGCTATAAGCTTACTTCACCTAAGTTTACCGAAGACGATTTTTACATAGTTACACTGCTGCTAGCATTTATTTACGTTTCCTCTGTTATGTTACTATAAATTGTTAGTTTATTTGTTCTAAACAACTGGTGTTAGTCGTCATCATCCCACATGCCGCAGACAACACCTCGCGCTATCTCGTATGCAAACAGTTGTGGAACTCCCGCAGCGCCATTATGGCAACACTTATTATACTACGCGGATTTGTTTCCATTGTATTGCGTTACTAGCTTTTGCCGGTTAATATCGAATTTATTAACTACACGATAAGGTAGGTATACGCGTGAAAGATTGTCGACGTTCGCCGCGCTTTGTAGCTTAGTACCTCATCATGCAGTAACTAAGTTCGATATTATGTTGCTATGTTAAAAGACGCACAGCAGCCATCAACAATTTGGTTTTTGTAGGCGGTTGTCTTTTTTGTTAATAAGTTCTTTTTTGCTTTTAAAGCCTGTTTCTTATAATCCAAATTAATTAAGAAACAGTAATACTAAAGAAATTGAAACATCCCTTAATTAAGTACAGATTAATTAACATGTTGCATAACTTGTGTTTTATAACACGTCCACATTATGTAACATTATTTTTCAACATTGCAACATAGTTATAACAATTCTGTACACATAACAAATAAAATGTTTTACGACTTTGTCGTTTGTCGTTCTGCAGTGCTGTTTACTATTTGGCTATTCGGTCGGTCGAACGATCTGAAGGTTTACATGAGTATAGGGACTGCGGCTGACTGTGATGCGCTCCAGCGGGATACCGACAATGTGGTCTGGGCCTGAAACAACCGTAACTGTTTAGAATTTAATAATTCTAAGTGTAAGACGGTTACTTTCTCTCGAAGTCACTCGCCGTACGTTTATGCATACAGCGTGTCGTGCATCACGGGCTAATCCCTGGGGTTCGTCCTGAGGTAGTCGGCTCGGTTCACCAGCAAGCACGCAATTGTGGCTCTATACTTTGCCTTTGTCCGCAGCAAGCTCGAATTTAATTCGATTGTGAGGGATCCACACGAGTGTCAAAGTCAAAGTCAAGTCAAATCATTTATTTCAATTAGACCATTGTAAGGCACTTTTGAACGTCAAATGAGAAAAAAAAATCGATTCTAGGTGCCCATTCCAAAAGGTAGTTTTGTATGGAGAAGAATGGGCAAGAAACTCCATACTTACTCTTTTAAAAACGATGTTAACAATATTTGCATTTACAGGAATTATATAATTATACGTAAATACGATGTACCTTGCATAAAAACACTAGGCATTTGAAAGTGTGTACAAAGTATCACAGATTAAGGAATGACAGACTAAGTTATATGTACATAGATACACAGTGTTCACATATTATTACAAAATGTTGAAACAGTAGACGACCACTCCTTATATTTTAACAAACAATGAATCAGTATGTGAGCCTGAGCAGTGTATAAAAAGAGTCAAATATATATAATTATGTACATATTTATACTAAGTATGAAATTAGGTGAAAGTACAAACTCCTATTGGAGCGAGTACAGCGTAAGTTTTGCGGTCATCCAATAAACAAGCTGTATTTTAAATCACTGCGTATCTATTAGGAGATGAAAATACGCGAAATACTTGAAATATGGAAAAATAACCCTTTAATTTTTGACGAAACAAATTCTACAGTCACTGGAAAGTGACGTGCAGCATTGGAAACGCGCACTTATTTAACCGACAACCCAGACGGAGTGCATTAAAACATTTCGGATTTGGAACTTAGAGAAACTTCGCAATTCTTGTTCAATCTCGTTCACTGCAGTTATTGGTGGCTTCCACTAAATGTGGAGGGATCTACGTGAACATGACAGTGCTGAATATATTTGATAAACTTTGGTTTAGGGTTTATTATAATAATAATAATACCAGCCTTTTGTCTCACTGCAGGGCAAAGACCTTCTTCTGATACAGAGAAGGCATAAGCACTGATCACTATATACTTAGGACCCACATCGGCTTTGCATGGGTGTACCTACAGTGTATGTGATAGAATTGGTATAGTACCTATTTTTCATGTTACAAACCTTTCGAAAGAAATTCTATAATTATAGTTAAACCGTATTAAAATTCGTAGCGTGGTTTTAAAGAAGTAAGCGGTAAAGCAGACAGATAGACAAAAACAGCGAGTTTGCTATTATTTAGAGAAGTCCAGGTGTTCTCACGATGTTGTTCCTATATTATTTAGAGAAGTCAAGGTTTTCTTAAGATGTTTTTGCTATATTATTTAGAGAAGTCTAGGTATTCTTACGATGTTTTTGCTATTATTTAGATAAGTCCAGGTTTTCTCACGATGTTTTTGCAATTATTTAGATAAGTCCAGGTTTTCTCACGATGTTTTTGCTATTATTTAGATAAGTCCAGGTTTTCTCACGATGTTTTTGCTATTATTTAGATAAGTCCAGGTTTTCTCACGATGTTTTTGCTATTATTTAGATAAGTCCAGGTTTTCTCACGATGTTTTTGCTATTATTTGGAGAAGTCAAGGTTTTCTTACGATGTTTTTGCTATTATTTAGAGAAGTCCAGGTTTTCTCACGATGTTTTTGCTATTATTTAGAGAAGTCAAGGTTTTCTCACGATGTTTTTGCTATTATTTAGAGAAGTCAAGTTTTTCTTACGATGTTTTTGCTATTATTTAGATAAGTCCAGGTTTTCTCACGATGTTTTTCACCAATGTCAGTGATGTCTAAGATAAACGTAAAAAGTACAAAATTCTGTTTTGTAGTAATGTCTCTGCATTTTATTTAGATTTTAGGATTCATAATAGAGTTATTTTTACAAAAGTTCTAATATCTCTAGTCCTTCCTTCTGTATCAATGATATATCAATACCAATTTTATACTATTTGTTAAATACTGCATCACAGTGGTTGTTCAAATCGTCACACAACCACTCTCATGTAGTACCGTTGGTATTTCGGTAAATGTCCCAAATGTCCATTTACTTGTAACCACAAGTAATAGGTCATTCGGAACATTTCTGAAAATGGAACATAGTTTGATCAGGATCTGTATACTCGTACTGGGTGTCGGAAGAGATTTTGATACCCCATATCTCCAAATTATTTTAAGCTGGCTTTCACCTAACATAAAAAATAAAGCTTATATATTTTCCTTTTCATCTCATTCATTTCCTAAGTTCTTTCTGTCCTGAAGTTCTATAAACAATACTGGACTATTAATCAAGAATTAATATGCGCATAGAAACATACTGGCCGCCAGTCAATTGGACCCGTGTAGGTTCTATCAATAAAACAACATGGACGATTTGAGGCTAGCCTGTCTCGACATAGACTGCCGGTCTCGATAAAAGCTGCCTGTTACGGAATTTAGAATTGTGGAATGGAATAGCAAGCTTATGATTTTTGATGAGTGTTAAATGAAGGGACATTCATGGTTTGCTTTAATCTAAACTTCGAAAGGTGGTTACGGTTTTAATGTTGTAGGTAATGCTGTGAATTCGTAGTGTTCAAGATATGTACCTTTGTGCATAAACTCTAAATAAATCGTAATATTCAATTAATTGACTGTACGCAAACCATTACAATCGTAAAAATATCACCTTAAGTGACGAAGTAAAGCATCAGTTAATGGCGGTTGTGATCAATATAGCGCCTGAACTTTTCTTAATAGCAAACTTTTGACGCGACTTTAAAGTCAGTATATCTGTATCCTGTTCACAATAAGATTAGACATTTACAAAAACCTTTTTTACAGTCCGTTCAACCGTTTTTGACTCATATTGCGTTGATAGCATGACAAATGGCAAGTGGCAGTTGTTACTGTAACCACTTTTTTTGCCTCTAATGTCATCCTTAAGCCTACGGAATAGAAGTCAAAATGGAAGGGACTGTAAAAAAGGTTTGTGTTTATGTCTAATCTTATTGTGAACAGGGTATAGGTATCAAGGAGAAACTGTTGTGCGATAGAATATTAGCATTTTAGATAGAAATTTAGAAAGTTAGCTTAAAAAATCCCAAAAAAGTTGTTGATCAAGCGTCTGGCGTTACATTTTTAAAAGATCTAGACATGTCTAGTAAAAATTAAGAGTGGAATAAATTACAAACAAAATAGTTTTGCTGGTTTGCTCACATTCCAAATTCTATAACGGTTCTAAACGCGAAGACTTGTAATTGGCTTTCTGTCGACTATTGTTTCCTTTTTTGTTGTTAAGTTTTTGTAGCTGTAAGTCTTCCATGCATAGATAAATAAATAAATAAATAAATAAATTAACATCAAGTTTATAGCATGCGTTTTGGCTAAAATATATCCCCAACATTGTATTTTTATTGCAGGTTGATATTTGTGCTAGAGTGAATAGAACAATGCTTAGCCAAAGCAAGTCTAAATAATTCGTAAGCGAGCGGCCTCGCTGATGCGCAGGATGAGGCACAGTTCCAACAGCTACCTGAGGGTGATTGCTGGGCGCGTAGAAAGTCCTCTATGGAGGCAATGGATACACATCCATGTTAAATAGTTCCTCATGTAAATTGTAAGTTTATTTTTATGTATTTACTAACAATATGTGTCTGAAATAAAGAAATTCAATTCAATTCAATAACGTTGATTCATCTCGACATACTTGGCCACGCGGGCCATCCAGCGAAAACATTCTAAGCCTTCATCCATGTAGATTTTATAACAGTCGGAAACTGAAGAGCACTCCACACGCTCAATTAATAAAGAAATACCCTTCACATACGGGGTCTGATATTAAAAACCTCTGCAAAGGTATTCAATGCAACTAACTTTGCAAAATAAAATGGGAGTATGTGACAAATGAATTGCTTGTTTTATTGAGTGGACTTCTTGTGTGTGTGTGGGATTATTGTGAGGTGGAAATGAATTGAATTGGATAAACACACATCACACACACACACACACCACACACAAGTAAGTCCACATATAAGTCAAATATTACATAAATGTATCCTAACATTCAGCAATAATGTAGCTTGATATCGGTGTTTTCATAAAATAAATATTTTTTATTTTCTAATCGGTGAAAACGACGATGACGACATATTCTGTAATTTGATGAAAACGCTAACGCCACTAAGTGAATGGGTGAAGTGAACTATTTTTAACCGACTTCAAAAAAAAAGGAGGTTATCAGTTCGACCCGTATGTTTGTATGTATGTATGTATGTTTGGCCGCGATTATCTCCCGTTTGGCTGAACCGATTTTGATGCGATTTTCAGAAAAGTGTTTGTTACATTCTGGAGATGGTTTTAGTATACAACAAACCGAAATTTATTAAGCGCTTTTTGAAAAAAAAAACAACAAAAACCCAGAAACGTTTTCGTTTCTTCCATCTTTCCATCTTTGGAGAACTTTCAATCTCTGTTTTAACTGTGTTGCCGTCTCTCCTTTCGCGAGCATTGGCAGAATATTTGCCAAACCACTTTTTAAAAGTTGCGCCAAAATGTATGAAGTATATTGATATTGTGCAACTATAGACAGCTAACGCCATCTCTTAGAATATTGTTACAACGATTTGAATTCCGTCAATCAAATTGAAAGAAGAAATATTTGACATATTCATGACAACGTGCAAAATGTGAGGTTGTTTTTCGGTGTTCTAAACAAAATCCATCATAATCAAGAAAATTACCGTGTAAAATGTAAGTAACGACATGTTTTTTTTTAGCTCTTGATCTAATTTACTGAATAAATGTAATATTTCTTTATATTATGCAATTATAATATCTTTTACGATATAGGAAAGTTGACATTGCCGCTGCCCTATATAAACGGCAAAATAGTTGCCTATGCTCGATAAATTATTTGTTATGGATAAACAGCTGCCAATGCCCGATTTTGTTTTTTCTTTTAGATGCCGCCGCGAAAAGTCAAACGTCATATACCCCTAAGAAGTACGGAAATTGTTGAATTGGTGAATCTCCCTGATGGAGATGAATCAGAAGATGATCTAGATAACTATGAATCGGAAGAAGAAGGTGTCCAATCTTCAGTTAGCAACTTATCAGCTGCATCAACTTCGTCGTCGGTCTCAGTAACAAAGAATCCGTCAACTAGCAATTTGGATCAGAATATTGGGTTTAGACAAAGTTTATGATCTCAGATTGTAATAATATTACAATATGTTAGTTACATAAGATATATTTTGCCTAAAAATTTGTGATCTCAAAAGATTTTGAGCCTATAATAATACCAATGTGATTGATGTCGTTCCTAATCATTTATAATTAAACTTTTTCAAGCTAAAAATAGCGTTTTTATTTTTATTAGAATGAAAATAAATAATATACTCAGGTAATTAGGTGAAAACAAGGCATTGGCAACGAAAAAATTACAAATTCAATCAGGGCATTGGCAATTACTTTGCCAAATAAAAAGTCACGAACGGCCATTGGCAAAGATATTACCGTGGCCCAAAAAAAAGGGGGGGCTAAGCAAGGGGGGAAATCTATTAATATTGTTTTACAAATGTTATTTCACAATGTTTAGAACAAATACAACAAAATCGGAGGTGTAAATAGTATTGCTCGCGAAACGGTGGATTTGGGTGGTAATGAGGCACTGAAAAGTGGAAAATGTTTTCTTTTTTGTAAAAGAGGGCCGCCTTCAAAAAAGCGGTTCTCTTTTTATTCGCTATACACTAATTCGTGTTAGTAAAATCGGAAATGAGATAGGATTCGAATTGGCGGGAACAGACTTACAGAATTGTACTGCAGGTCTTCTATAGATTACTTTAATACAAAAACAAAAATAAAACATAAAAACACACTAACTTTATCACTTTATTATATTAGCATTGACAAAAATGATGAAATGACGCAGATTGTTTCATTTTGACAGAACTGAACCTAAATATAATAGAAATAAGACGTAAACCAATGTAACAAAAAATGCTTTTCGTAATGAATTGTCTGCGTAATTTTTTACCCCGCATGAAATTCATGAATTTCAAGATATTTAAATGTAGGAGAGAGACGTCAGAGTGAACGGTTATGTTAATCCGATGGTATTGAACTCCACACTGATATTAATATTGATGCAGCTACTTTATATGCCCCTGGTAAGTTGTAGAAGCATTTCTCATTTTACAAAACTTGTAATTTGATGTGGGTACAATGTTTATTGGGGATTAATTTTATTTTATTTATGCATAAAATTATCATAGAATAGCGTTTAGGTAGCTCAATGCCGTTCACCTTTAAAAATAGGTACCTTTAAATTTAACCGTACATTATAGACGCGGCACGGTCAACGGCACTTCCGTGCTAACATTTGATTTACGAAAACCGACCTTACAGCTACTACAAAGGCACTCATTGACTTTCTAGTCTTTTTACACCTATGTTGGGGTCAGCTTCCAGTCTAACCGGATGCAGTTGAGTACCAGTATTTTTTAACCGACTTAAAAAAAAGGAGGTTCTCAGTTCGACCTGTATGTTTGTATGTATGTTTGTCCGCGATTATCTCCCGTTTGGATGAACCGATTTTGATGCTATTTTCAATTAAGTGTTAGTTACATTTTGGTGAAGGTTTTAGTATACAACAAACAGTAATTTATACAGCGCTTTTTGAAAAAAAGCAACAAAAACCGAGAAAGACGTTTTCATTTCTTCCATCTTTCCATCTTTGGGGGACTTTCAATCTCTGTTTTAACTGTGTTGCCGGTTATTAATAGATGTGGTGATATGGAGGCACTAAAAAAGGAAACTAGAAAAAAGGGAACCGACTTCAAAGACTAAAAAGTGATGAATAACTTGAGCACAGAACACACATGACATAAAAACGTTTTTGGAGTAGTCAGCTAGACTCTGCGTTACCGAGTGCTAGCTGTTCAGGGTCAGACGTTCTGACCAGACAATGGCCCACTTAATACAGTGCCTCAAGTGCCCCTACACCTGCACCTCAGAGGAAACTCAAAACACCACTTATAATGCTGTCATTAATGTAGCTACCTACTGGGCTCAAGTAGTCTAACAAAAGAAAAAGACAACCGCCTTCAAAAAGTAAAAAATAACTTTCAGCGGCTTTCGTTTTGCTTGTTGTTTTGTATTGCCACCGACTTGCGAATTGAAAGTTATTTTTACTTTTTGAAGGCGGTTGTCTTTTTTGTTAAAAAGTGTTTTTTTCGCTTTTTAGTGCCTTCTTATCAATTCAGTCATCCCTTAATGTTCTACCCTTAGGGGTGGAATATTTTCTTGAAATTATATGGGACCTTTGAGGCATACACTATCGATTAAGAAAAGAATCATCGAAATCGGACTACACTAAAAAAGTTATGCGTGGTCAAACAAAAAAAATAATAAAAGAAAAAAAATGTTCATAAAATGAAAACCACTAAGTCAAACTATGTTAAATTTTTATGGGACCAAATGGCAACTATTCTGCATCAAACTAAAGAAGAATCACGTAAATCGGATCATAAATGTCAGCGTAATTGGTGTACAAACATAAAAAAAAATTGAATTGAGAACCTCCTCCTTTATGAAGTCTCAGCTACGTTATTTAGTTGAGGTCAAACTCGTAGAACAAATGTTATTCAGGATATTGATACGAAGTCCAGATTAAGCGGTTTTGGGTATTTTTTCAAATTCCCTGTATATTAAAATAAATCGTTTTAACAATGCATCATCATCATCATCAACTGGAAAACGTCCATTATTACACAAATAATTCTCCCAAAAGGGGTGGGGGGGGGGGGGTTGCCATAACTCCCATGCCTGGAAGGCGTCTGTTGGGGCAGCTGTTATTTACACGGAAGCCACTCCTGCCCGACTTCCGGATTTTCTCTTAGTCGTCTCCTACGACACCCTCGGGATTAAATGGGTGGGTGCTATTCTAGCCCGGACACCCCAAAGCATTGCATATGATTTAACATTGATTGTAAATATAACATAGAACTCCAGAGAGGTACAAATTCAGAATTTAAGGTTATTTTTGGCTTATGAGAGGATTAAGGTGAGAATATGTGATTTGCACTAGGTATATGCTGGATAACTAACTTTAATTAAAATTTCAGCAAACTAGAAGTTCTCATGCATAACTTAAACTGGGTTTAACTCATCAGTTTCCATGCTAATATATCGCTTTAGATTCTGAATACCATGTTAAAGAGTACACTTGATAATTAAAAAGTTAAATAAATTCGTTGAAATGTGGAACCAGTAAATATTTTTAAATGCCTACATTTTGACTTCCACATCAAAAATATTTCAGTTCGTAATTAAGATAATTAAACAGTATAAAAGCTATTTGAGTACAATCAGTAAAATAAGCCAAAGAACAATAAACCACTCATAAAGGCCACGGGGAACAGATCAAAAATTGATCAAGTTAATTGAACTGTCAGGGATCCAATTAAATTGGTTACAATCATCGACAATTCGAAACAATACAGTGCCGATTTTAAAATGAGCGATACAAAAATTTATAATATCGGCTTGTTGGGAACTTGGGAGTAGGTAATTTAAATTTCGAACAGAACGAATTCAATTGGAATTTGTGTTCAATTGAATTGAATGATATTGTTTTGTGATTCAATATTGCTAAATATAGAGTGTGTGTAAATTGTTATTGATGATTATTGTAATAAGTTTGATGTCACATTTGTTAACATTTGTAAGGCATACCTATTATGTGTTTAATTTGAAGAGATTGTAATTTATGATGACTAAAAGTAGTCATTATTACAATAGTCACTGTCACTGTGAAATCGTACAATAACTCACGCTAATATTAAGAAAATAACTAAATAACTGTAAAAATGCGTAATCCTAATCTACAATTAACAGTTTAAAAACATGTTTAAATCTCAAATGTCAATGTTTTATTGCAATACATAATGTGCACATTCAGGTGGAAAATAATAAAATATAGAAACCAAATATGAACCCAGTTGAGCACAGCAATATTTTAAATAAGTAGGAGAGAGGAATTTAAAAGACGAACAGAAAATTGATGTCACTGAAATGAGAATGTTGGTCAGGAGCTTGAACTTGTCAAAGCTCGGAATGAGTATATCAGAGAAACTTTTATAGTTGCAGATATACATAATATTAAGATGCAGAAAGGCCAGTTACGCTGGTACGTATTTCGCAGTGATGAACACCACATGACGAGACAAGTGATCAATATAGAAGAGGGCAAGAGGGGCAGAGGTCGCCCGCCAACTACCCGGACTAGAACCATGTCCAAGGACATAACAACATGTGGCGATCAAGTATCAGGAGGGCCGACCCTAAATAGGGAATGGGCCAGGGAAATGATGATAATTAAATATTTAATTCATAATTATCATCATCATCAGCCGAATGACGTCTACTAATGAACAAAGGCTTCCCCATAGAACGCCACATCCACCGGTTACCCGCGATATTGACGATCATCATCTGCCTAGCCTTTTCCTAACTATATTGGGGTCGGCTTCCACTCTAACCCGGTTGTATCAGAATACCAGTGTTTTACATGCAGCGACTGTAACACGAAACCACTTGGTAATACTGGTAGTCAGACTTTCTGACTTCTGACTGCCAAAGATCTACAAATGACAGCCGGGACCAACGGCTTTAAGTGCTTTCCGAGGCACGGAGGGAACTCGGTATGAAAGAGATGGTCACCCATCCACAGACCGACCGCGGCTAGCGTAGCTTAACCTTTGACCAATCAACCTGTACGGCTTTAACTTAGCCACGAGCTCCTCCACCTGCGATCTTGACGATGTCGTTTAATTAATATTATAAAGTTATTTCCTGTCTGACACTCATATGATAGTACAGGGTCTCCCTAGTTTGGGGTCAGATGGCCGTGTGTGAAAAATGTCCCCACATATTATTATTATTATTATCTATTTGTTGTGACGTGCTATGGGGAAGGCCTATGTTCAACAGTGGACGTCTCTGATGATAGTGATGACGTTGTTTAACAAAAGTGTTACTTAAGATTGTTTATGTATTCAAACACAAAAACATGATGTGGATATTTATGTTGGCAGCTGTTGCAGAACACAAATGTGGCAAACACGTCACACATAAAAACTGAAACTATGAGAACCAAGATCCTTGTAGGTAAGAACGCGCATAATTAAAAAAAAACCCGTTTCTCACATTATATTTATTTAGGTATATTCAGAACAATGGGTGATATTAATTATTGTGCTCGTCGTATGAAATTAAAACAAAATGCGTTATGATAGTCGTATAAAGAATTTATTTCTCAAAAAGAACAACATAGTTCACATGAAAATGAGACACTTAAAATAATATAATAGTATTCTTAAGTAGATATTATTTTTATTAGTTACTCTTAAGTTTTATCTTTTTTTGTTTAGCCAAATGTAACTTCAACTTATTCTTAAAAGTGTTTACAGAATATGAATCTCGAATATCTTTTAGCAACTTATTGTAAATCTGAGCTCCCTCAAACTGTAGGTATAGTTTTTCTTCCATACCAAGTTCTAACTGAAGGTAGTTCTATAGAATCTTTATTTCTAGTGATTTGTGAGAGTTTTGTGTTAAAGTGATTTGCGAGTGTATTTTTAACCGACTTCAAAAAGGAGGAGGTTCCCAATTCGGTTGGTTTTTTTAACCGACTTCAAAAAGGAGGAGGTTCTCAATTCGGTTGGATTTTTTTTTAATGTATGTCATCGATTACTCTGACATTTATGATCCGATTTACGTGATTCTTCTTTAGTTTGATGCGGATATTATATATTTACTTTTATGTTTGACCACGCATAACTTTTTTCAGTGTTGTCCGATTTCGATGATTCTTTTTTAAATTGATAGTGTATACCGCAAATTTGGTCCCACATAAATTTCAAGAAAATATTCCACTAAGGGTTGAAAATTAAGGGACGACAGATTTTTTTTTTGTGTCGCCGTTTCGTAATTAATTTCTATGATGAGAAGTAGGCACTAAATAGCGAAAAAAAAAATTTAAGCAAAAAAGACAACCGCCTTCAAAAAGTTAAAAATAACTTTCAATTCGCAAGTCGGTGGCGATACAAAACAACAAGCAAAACCAAAGCCAAACAAACTTTTTGAAGGCGGCGATTTTTTTTGGTTGTTAATATTTTCTTTATTAAGATGCATGTGTGGTAGGTATATAACTTGGAGGTTAAAGAATTTATTTTGAACGTAAATGTCTTTCGTAGGTGTTAAGTAATCGTAGTCAAATATGTGTAGAACTTTGATTACTTTGTTTTGCGTTACTTCTAGGTCTTGGAGATGTGTAATAGCGGCCTGCCTTTTCTAATAGAAAATCTACTTTTTCGTTAACGCGCTCGTAGACATAATGTAAAAGCCGTACGGATCAATTGGTAATGGTTAAGCTACGCTTGCCGCAGTCTATCTATGGATGGGTGACCACCCATTTAATTTCAAAAGCACGTAACGCCGGTCACGGTTGTCATTCGTAGATCTTTAACCGTCGTTTATAGGTAGCCAGAAGCCAGAAAGTCTGACAACTAGTCTTACCAAGGGGTTTCCTGTAACCGCTAGTAACTTGGTTGTGGAGGCAATCGCTCCATGTAAAACACTGGTATTCAGCTGTATGTAATGCCGCCCGGATTTCGGTCACGGCGGCCAATCTCGATGGAGATCAGCCAAGTACGCAGAAGATATTATAGTGCACAAGTGTGTGCGCAAACACAGATGCACTCCCTCTTCCCTCACTCGTATAGTCCGGTGGGACGACAATCCGACACGACCGGAGAGAGATCAGGCGCAGGACCAACGGCTTCACGTGCTTTCCGAGGCACGGGGGTGTTACACCGCCAACTTCCAAACTCTGGGCTGTTAAACTGAGAAATTCTTAATCGAAAATCCCAATAACACTTTGCCCGACCTGGGGACCAGGACCCCACGCTCAGCAGTCGTGCTTGCGACCACGAGACCAACGGGGCAGTCAAATTCAGCTGTATACGGTTATACTGGAAGCAGAACTCAACAGAGTTGGGAAAAGGTCAAGCAGGTGATGATGACGTCATCGCGCTCGAGCTATAAACAACAACAATACTAAACTTATATGAAGCGTCTGTAGACCTACAGACCTACCCGAGAGACGTATTTTGGACATACTATTTTTGTATGGTAAGAAAAAATCACAACTTTTAAAAATACAAAAAAATAAATAAATTGGTAGGTATGATAAATGTAACGATGATCACTATTAGATCATGATTAATATAATCAGTTGCCACTATATTATTGATATCAACACAGTATTTAATGAGTTATTACCAAATACATTCCTGGGACAAAAAAAAAGTAGAATTGTACAATTTTACACGGCCTTACCCAGGTACTAATTAATTAAGTTTGACAATTAAAACGTTCCAAAATTGGGTAGACGTAGTGACACGGTGCGGTGGCGTTTTTATTTTGATTGCATAATTATTAGTATAATTATGTGAGTTAATTTATTGTCTTGTTTCATCATTCATGTTTTTTAGGGTTCAGCACTTGAAATTTTCACATATTTATTCGTTTTGTTCAAAGTCTACTCAAAACACAGGTACAGACGCCAGCTGGCACATAGAGCCATACCAAACTATAAAACTTTTCCATTTGAATATGAACCTTATTACTTTATGTTAAAGTTATAAATCTATCAAAGAAAAATAGATTTTTGTAGCTTGATGTGCTATCCTCTGTATATACAATTCTATGGCCGCTAAAACGAAAAATGATAAAAATGAAATAAAGTTAAAATTGATAAGAGACCAGTTTAATTCCGCGTTTTTTTAATGCACAAAATGTAAAAAACACTGTACAAGGGCGGACTTAATGCCTTAGGCATTTCCTACCAGTCTACCTTAGGGTGATTCAGAGACAAAACATGGTAGGTGCAAAGGCGCAAAAATTAAAAAAAAAATATAATAAATACAAATATATACATGCATACAAACAATATATATATATATACATATAAAAGAATAGAGGGAGCTGAAAATACACTGATGGAGAAACAACAAATCAATTGTGGGACGAGTCTGCCAACTTCTTATGCAAGTGCTCGCGAGCCTTTACCTTGAATGTAGTTGGTTACTTGACTAATTGGTTTACAGGCAAAAATATTCATCTTTCTACTATCATAATTATATTATACTAATATATTCTAAAAAAAATTATATATACATTGTGAGTATAATACTTACAATATATATTTAATTAAATTTTCTTAACTCGAGCACGTAGGTATCCCTGGTACTCACGTCCTAAAGATAAAAACATAAAATAAAAATAAAAAATTGTTAGTGTAGTAGAAAGATGAATATTTTTGCCTGTAAACCAATTAGCTTGTTCGACTGTACCTACCTACATTGTACAGTGGTACGGATCTCTTTATGTGCGGGTCCGACTCGCACTTAACCGTTTTTATGATATTATTGTAATCTTGCTAGATTAGGTATGTCCCCAGTATAATGTTCAAGTCATGATGGCATGGCATGCTGTAAATTCTCATACAAATAATATTTTTTTCGGGAGCAGATGACCTATCATAACATTAACTGTCGAGTCATTTAATGTGATTTCACATTCATTGCATGTTCTGATAACTCATACATTTAATAGCATCATAATTAACCGTAAATGGATTGTGTTAAATTTTAAATCAACATGATCCAATTTTTTTGCTTGCTCATTTATCATTTACGATTCATGGTGATATGGTGATTTTTAAATAGTATGTTATACATAAGTGTAAATATTTACAGGAGTCTATTGATATTTCACAGCGAAGAATAATCTACAAAAGATAAATATTACAATTGCCATCTAAAAAAAAAAAAATCTTTGCTTTCGAATTTATTTATTATAGCACTCCAACATGTAACTTCGTTACATTTTTTCATAGATTGGTACTTACCTACTTACATAAAATAAATATTAATAATAACGCGACCTTGACATTTAAAAATATGCACTGCTTTTATAGTGTCGTGTTAAACTCAAACTCAAATCATTTATTTCAAATAAACCATTTACAGGCACTTTTGGATTGTCAAAGAGTCAGTCAGTCAGAAAGTTGAGGCTAGTTGCTCGTTCCAAACAGTAGGTTTCGATGGAGAAGAACGAGCAAGAAACTCCATGAACACTCTTTTAAAATTAATAGAGTATTACAAATTTAGGTTACATCACTCATATTGAATTTTCGGGTACAAATGTGAGAAAAATGTAACAAGTTGTGCACGTTAAAAGAGGTCTAGAGACAATCATAAACAATTCAAAATTAATTTAAAATAACCGAGGCAGCTACGAGATGACCAGTCCCATCTGACGGCGCCCGTTCACGAACATGACGCATGATCCACCACATGTTACCACTTACAATGTTATTAATTAGACTAAATGAAGTAAACAGGACATTGTTATTAGACACACTTAAATTCGCTTAGGTACCGGTATAAGTCACCTGCTTAATATACATGTATCTAAAAAATAAGAAAAAGATTAATAGTTCTTGATATTTGTAAAAGATCACCTTGAATTCTATAGTACAAAATGACAATGCCAGATCCTGCCCCACCCATGTACAGAAAAAGTAACCCATGTCCAGAAAATTAAATTAATGCAAATAATTGTAATGAATGTAGAACCTTTCAATAGTAAATAGTTTTTCTTTAGAACTTGCGGATTACGAAATACCTACTCACAAAATACAAACTCATTTTACCTAAAATACAATTTAACCTATAATCAATGTCATTATTGTTTTAAGATTTAAACGGAAACCGCAAGTTCTACAGTCACTAAGACTAATGTTTAGTTATCAGCAATAAATAAATAGTAAGATGCTACATATTGCACATGACTTTTATTGAGTGGGGCAAAGTTGTATAGTTTCTGGCATTGTCCTTTACTTCGTATGTGAGTCAAGAGCCCAGTTTCTCTATTATGCAAGAAACAATTTTAATTTTTATCATCATCATCATTATCATGTCAACCTTTACACGCCCACTGCTGGGCATAGGTCTCCCCTAAGGCAGTAATCGCCATGCTTGGCCGATGCATATTGTTGTTTATTTTTATATAATTGAGGAATCACAGTCTATTAATCGGCCTTGTGAACAAATCGTTCAACGCTCAGATTAGGAAACAAAAGGTAGATAGACCGTGCGGAACACTGAGAGTGAAGCCACCAAAGCAAATACAAATTACGGACTTAATGCCTTAGGCATTCTCTACCAGTCAACCAAGGGTAGTGAAGAGATAACATGCTAAGTGCATAGTTAAAAAAAACGACAGGTTAGATGAATATAAAAAAAAATATAACTATTACAAGTCTAATATAATAATATATTATATATATACAAAAAAGAAAAGACGTTTGACAAACAACTGGTAGAGAACACTCACTAGTAAAATGAATAAAAAAGCCCTTAAATATCTTCAAAATCCTACTTATAAACGTACAAATTGTTGAGAATGATAGATGGATGGATGAATGAATGTTTGTTTGATTTTCACGATTAAACGGGTGAATGAAATTAGCTAGACATAGGATTTTTTATAAAGAAGTGACGTGTTAAAATACACTTTATTACAATGTTTAAAACGTGATATAAAATCTGCTCTCCTTTCCAAGCCAGTCTGTGTGAACGGGCCCTTATTGGTAGCACTTCACTTGGCGTACTCGCGCAAATAATTGCGTTACTTGGTTATTAAAATATAGGTACCCTATACTTATTGAAACGAAGTCGATTTTGTTTTATCCAAATAAGGCCAATATTTGCACAAATACACCAAGTGAAGTACCACCATAACACAGATAAATTTATATGCTATACTCCTTAGTGCAAAATCCATCAACCATACACTAATTACACGCTTCTCGTACGATAATAATTTAAAACTGTTATTATTCAAGCCAACGATTTCCTAGTTCGTTCACCATTCATAAAATGCTGAGTCCATCGCCTGTCAGATTATGAAAGCCGCTGAAAAAAAAAAGAAATACTTTGTGTCAGATATTTTTGGGAAAAATAGAAATTGTGTTTTGAAGAAGAAAATAATGAGACGAATTTTATAAGGTGTTTTGGTTTCTAAAAGTAGTTTCTGAAATGATGTTTTGTCATTTCATTGCTTAAGTTTTATCAATAACGTTGAATATCATGATGAGAAGCAAATATTCTGGAAACATGACTATGATTTTTAGTACTTACATGTAGATAGATTTGAGACAATTCGATAACATGACATACCTATGGATAAGTGTATATAAACAACAAAAATATTAAGATCATGTTAATTGTTTCCAGTAACCCATTAAACAACGTTCTTCTATTCAATTAAAAAATATATTTGAGACTAATATCCGCTCATTAAAGTAGTATAATTAACAATAAAGACGCAAATGCAATAACTGCATTTTACAGCACTAAATCACTAAACGGAACGACAGCCACTGCTAACAATGCAGTACAGTTAAAATAAACAAAGATTGCCATAACAGCAACGATCTCACATTACAAAAATCAGTAAATATCCCGTCGAATTTTAAAACATACACGTCTAGTGACGGCCGTACACTCGTTGACCTTATAGTTGGCTTGATAACGTGACGATAGAGCAGTTTTGTAACCGCGGCCGGCGCAACCACACGTATCAAAATGTCAGAAGAAACCGCATCTCCTACGTTATGGGACGAACTCATGAGCCCACTAAATCTTGTGTTAATAGCTATTATTGTGTACCTCGTGTATAAGATTATCAAATCGAACTTTGAATCTGAAGTGACCGTGGCTCCACCTCCGCCAAGTCTACCGAAGTTAAGAAAGGATTTAACAGTAGCTGAGATCAAGAACTATGATGGAACGCAGGTAGACGGCAGAGTGTTGCTTGCTGTGAATGGAATCATTTTTGATGTAACCAAGGGCAAGAGATTTTACGGTCCCGGTAAGTGTCTTCTCTATTTGGTAGGGTTATACCGGCTGCCGTGTTAAGGTTATGATCATGCGCAATAAAATGTGCCCAGTTTTACGATTTTGCTCGTAGTAAACTATGTAGGAAGTGTTTTTTATATACTTTGCTTGTTTGCTATACAGATTCAAATAGAGGAATCAATGTAAATAACAATATGACAATACAATGTACAGATTTCAATGGCTGAATTCGTTGTTAAATCGTAAAACGATTAGATAAGAGTGCTAGTATCTAGAAATGAATATCTGTGAAAAACTTTTCAAGGTAAAAACCTTGATACTAGGTAGATTATTATACTTGTTAACATACTCATGACATCAGATCATTAGTACCTTTCATTAAATATAATATTCGAAACGTTTAACAAACGCTTCGTAAATAAGTACCTATGTAATACATATTATATGAACAAAGATCCAATGTTTTAGTCTAATTCATACCTTAAATTTTAAAATACAGACGACAAACTTGTTCTAATAGAAGCACAATATTAGTTTGGTGTATATCTATCCCTGTCTCTTGCTAGTGTTAGAAGGAGAGGGAAACAGGCATTTAAACATTAACGTATTCAGATTTTTTTATTTCTCGGTTCGCTGATAGTCTAAAAAACGACACTGTTATGTAAAATTATGTATTCTTGAATATCAACTAGTCTGTAGGAACATTTAGAAGTATAGATAAAAAAAAGTAATAATGTTTTGTTGAGACTATAATAATACTTACTGTGCTAGAAGTCAGCAAGTAGCAAGTAAGGCAGCTATTTGGCGTCCTCTTTTTTGCCCTACTAATTATAAGCTAATTTGCTCTTTTTTTCGCTCGCTCGTGGTTCGGAGCTCGAGGCTCGTCATGGTTAAGCTACGCTTAGTTGTGGTCGGTCCATGGATGGGTGACCTCTTCATACCAAGACTCCTCCGTGACTCGAAAAAGATGTAAAGCCATTGGTCTCGGCTGTCATTCGCAGATCTTTGGCAGTGATTATGGATTACCAGAAGCTAGAAAGTCTAATAACCAGTCTTACCCATTTGTACACAGTGAGGCTCATACTGCCTTAGTATTGACATCATCCAAACCTAATAATTACAATATTGTTTATCCTTAGAATCAGTCATTTTAATAACCTCCTAGGAAGAGCAGTACTGTTAGAAATGAGATAGAGACAGACTGAGCTGATAATTATATTGATAACCTTTTAAACTTTTTAAATTAAACTTCAGTACCCCAAAACAGTTGGTAGGAAGCCGCGACGACTCTTGTGACGCAATTTGTAAATCATTGTCAGAATGACTTGGCAAACATTTTAAATTCCTTGTCTCTGATAGACGTTATTGCGTTATCGCTTGCTGTAGTGGGTAACTTGGTCCCCTAGTTACAATCATCCTGTCAGCTTGTAAAGTAGGTAAAGATAAAGTGTGTTTTATCGTAAGTATTGTTTAAGCTATGTTTGTTGTGTCTGTGTGCATTGTGTTCTGTAGGGAAAAAAACGCTGTCAACAGTATTATTATATTCTTCAAGGAATCGAAGTATCGATGGCGTTGAATTCTTATAGCTGGAGTTACAATTATATGTAGTAAAAAACTCATGACCATTCGAAGTAGGTAGCACTCAGTACTTGAAAAAAATCGCAGGATAGCGACAACATCACTTTTGTCAACGTACTATGTATGCCAATATAGCTTCATATAGATACATTACGGTTGCAATAAATATCGAACTGTTCAAATATAAAATTATGAATGATATTACCTATATATATATCACGTAACCTATAACGTAAGTATATTCGGACAATGTCAACTTTCAAAGTCATACAGTTTTTTCAAAGCAGGAAAATAATAATACTTTGGTACCTACTTGGCCTAAAGGTCAAGCTATAAGTAACTCGAGACATAAATTGTGACTAGAATAATATGCATAAATAGCTCTTATAAAATGCCTACTGCTTAATCATTAACAACGTACACTGGAAATAAAACAGTTTTATCTATCATAGACGAGGCAGTGTGAACATATTATAAGTACAACTTTGGTCATAAGACGATTTTGTTGAGAGTTTTTTCATGTTATTGGATGGCAAAAACTGACGGCTTACTTGATGTAAATTGGTCACTGATTTCATAGAATTTCGTTTCCCAGAAAATGTTTCATAAAATATTTGGTTCTCGTATTTTTATTTCGACTATTATTGTTTCAAAGACTATTTACTTCAATGAAAAATATTTCACAGAAACACAATTCAATGAATTTTTAATCACATTTTTTTGTGTAACAAACTTATCAAACAGGTGAATTATTTTTTAACGAATATGTATATAAATAGACAATAACAAAAATGATGTCTTAAAAACTCAATATGTTGTGCTACTATAGTTAATGACAGAAACAAATCGCTGCGAAACCAACTCCACGTAGTCTTGTCTGCCCTACACCTAGAGTGTAATTTAAATCTGCGTAGGCGTGGAGGGGTGAAACGTAATTCTTTAAAACTATTAGCTATGAAACAACGTACAACAATTTGCAATACTAGAGCCCTTGCAGATGTGTTGCCAACACATAGACAACGTTGAAATGTTTCATCATCATCATCTGTCTAGCCTTTTCCCAACTATGTAAGGAACGCTTCCACTCGTGGCTAAGTTAAAGCCGTACAGATCGATCGATCAAAGGTTAAGCTACGCTAGCCGCGATCGGTCTGTGGATGGTTAGGACAGTCTATCCAGTAACTGGGTTGTGGAGGTCCGATAGGCAGTCACTCCATGTAAAAAATTGGTATTCAGCTGCATCTGGTTAGACTGCAAGCCGACACCAATATAGTTAGGAAAGGGCTAGGGAGATGTAAGGATCGATTTCCAGTCAATCCGGATGCAGAAAAGATACCAGTTTTTGCCTGTCTAACCTCCACAACACAGTTAATACTGGGTAACACGAAGTTGAAATGTCTCATGTGCCTAAAATCACACCGGTAGGTACCCATACTCTTCAAACCGGGACATCGTAACGCTGCTTTGCGGCAGAAATAGGCATGGCGGTAGTACTGCCTCGGACGAATTCCTCCACAAAATGTTCATCATCATCATCATGTCAACCTGATGCAAGCTGGTGGGCATTGGTCTCCCCTAGGGGGTGCTTAGCCGTAAACACCATGCTTGGCATCGGCCAAGCACATGCATCGGCATGTTAGCGATCGCAGTAGGTGTTATGGTACTCAGAAGGACGATGCTGTCCATCCTCTCGTCAATATCCCTCTGTCGCCTTCAACGACACCCACGGGTACAAAAGGGGTGGTGCTATCCGCGGTGGACACCACATCTATATACATACGCTCTACTTCTAATAAAGATCACATTTTCGTAACGATAGTCCATTTTAATGTTTTGTGTCCCAGTTCCGCCAAGCGGAGTAGTTAAATGGACGGAAATACTAGTTTCATCCAGTTTTTGACAGCAAGTAGCTTAAAGACTCATTCGGTTCATAGTCTTAAACTGAGTATTTATCTGTGTTAAACTTCCGGAACAGGAACACATCATGATATTAAAAAAACTAAACTGATCAACCATCAAAACTTGTTTCTGGAGAAAGTTAAATATATTCTCAAAGTTTTAACGACATCGTGAACACTTTATGTTAGCAAGTTCTTTGACGCATATGTTATCGTTTACGATCCATCAATACTGAATTGGCTGAAACCTGAAACTGATAACAGGAGATAACACGGCGTTATTAATGTTTCAAAATTGTTATTACTGTCATTTTCAGTTTAGTAGTTAGGAATTATGACTTTAAACAGCTCGCTTCATTTGGATAAAAAATCCTCAAAGGGCGTGAATATATCAACCCTCTTGGAAATTATATGTATGAGCCGTTAGGGGTTTAAACACTAGGGTCATTGGGCCCGTCTGCTCACCTTGTTTTTAGGGATATTGCTAAGCGGATGGTCGACTCTTCACGTGACCAGAAAGCTGGCCTTTTCTTGGGCCAAACAATTAGCATTCAACATGGTACTGCTGCTAGCCTTTTGGGTACTTGTCCGATTGAGAGCGATGAGGACGAGTTTTTTGAGGCCTTGTGAACCCACACAAGATATTATTTATTTATTTTTAAGATTTGTATATATCTAATTCGGTTAAGTGGTTTGCATAAATAACCAATAATGTATAATTAACTAACCATTCCAAGAGACAACTGCTCTAAAAATCAATTTTAACTGTACAATTAGATATTTAGATAAATTGAAATTTATTAATATACTTATTTGTATACTCAATTGACTTACAATTGAGTATACAAATAAGTGACATCACAGCAGCATATTGACCAGCTGTGAAGTAAATACGGGCAGTAAAGTGTGAGGGAGACAAAGCGATCGTGCGGCCAGTAGTAGTCTCTTTCTATAATTCTAATTAGCCCACGTCACAGCCTTGCAAGAGCGTACCTATGTTTTGGACCACCGTGCCTTCGTCGCTACAGACCTACAGAAAAGAGACAGGTATTGGCTGCACAGTCGTTTCCTCGTTTTCTAGTGTGTGATCAACTTTGTGAGGGTGTTGCTCAGTTCATATCTTCGATATGGACGTACAAGATCTATGGGGGAATTGCGTTTTGATAGCTCATCAAAAGTATGCCAATTGATTGGTAGAGTCCACGGGTAGGGTCCACAACTCTACAACCGTATTACGACTTCTATGAAATCTTTTTTTCAAGCCCAAATGTCAATTGTATCAATTGACTTTTTAATGTTTTCAATCGTCCTATCAATAAAATTATTAATCACGGCACTCGTCGTGTTGATATATTATGTAACTCTTATGTTCTGCTTTATCTAGCAAAGTCACACTATCATAAAAACTTGTGCTTTATCTGATAACTAGAAAAGGTTTGTGGTTTTGACAAGTAGGTCGTTCAATGTGGGTTTCTTTCTAGAACCTTACTATGATAGATGTTTCAGTACGACGATTTTGTCACAATTGATTGGTGGTTGTGTGAGACGGTTGGCGCAGTGGTTGAACGATTGACTGCTGCGCGCCGTGTCGCAGGTTCGATTTCCGCACGTAACAAATACATGTATGGCCTGCAGGTAGTTGTTCATGGCCTGGCCGTTACTGCACGTGAGCCTGGCCTGGCTGTAAACGCACCCACGATAGGGGGTAATTGCTTTATGTGGGGCAACATGGGGTAAAGAAGATTGATTTAGAAAATAGTGTTAAGGTCATGATATGTACGACATGGTTGGCGTAGTGGCTGCGCAGCGTGTTGCGGGTTCGATTCCCGCCCAGGGTAAATATTTGTGTGATGATCACTTATGTTTGCCTTGTGTCTGGGTGTGGTTTGTCTATATATGTATGTATTTAAAATGTATTACACCATAGTACAGGGTCTCCCTAGTTTGGGGTCAGATTGCCGTGTGTGAATTGTCCCCACATTTATTATTATTATTTATTTATTTATTTATCTCCTAGATGTACCTACTTATATTACTTATTCAATAAAATACACCAACAGTATATACATCAAACCTAGGCAATGTATGTAGTGCCTACTCCTACTTCTGTCTTGTCTAGAAATACAGTAGGTAAATGTGGCTTTTTATGTGGCTATTTTATTATCTATTGCTAATTGCTGGACCTACTTGCTTATTTAAAAACATGTTATCATAACAAGTCAACATAATTATTTTTGTTAGTTAATTGCTTGATCATTATTAACAGTCGTTTCTAAAATTAGAATCGTCACGCAGTAAGTTTTAGGGAATGAATTAAGGAATGATTTGATTAATTACGGTCTTGTCTTGGTTCAATTATCTACCTGTCCATGAAATTGTGTTACATTTTGAGCTGTTCCAAGAATGAATAACAAATATATCCTAATCATTTGACTTTAGGCCAAATCATTATAAATTCAAAGTCGAATTATTTATTTCAATCACGTAAAAAATAATTGAATTAATTTGCCCCTTCTAAAAGAGAAGAAAGGGACAAGAAAGGGACAAGAAAGTTCATATTTAGTCTTTGGACCTAAACATCATCAACTTCCTGCCCTTATCGCATGTTACTTGGGGTCGGCGCAACATATTTTCTTCTACCATTTCGTCCTGTCAACCGTCGTGCTTTCACCTATTCCCTTTTCATTCATACCATTCTTAATCGGTAATCTTCGGGTCTATACATCATCATCATCATCCATCTGCCTAGCCTTTTCCCAACTAACTATATTACGGTCAGCTTCCAGTCTAACCGGATGCAGCTGAATACCAGTGTTTTACATGGAACGACTGCCTATCGAACCTCCACAACCCAGTTACTGGGTAAGACCCCTTGGTAAGACTGGTTATCAGACTTTCTGGCTTCTAACTACCCATAACGACTGCCAAACATCTACAAATGACAGCTCGGTATGAAAGGGATGGTCACCCATCCACAGACAGACCGCGGTTAGCGTAGCTTAACCTATGACCGATCGATTAGTACGGCTTCAACTTAGCCACGACCTCCTCATCTATACATTTCTATACATTTATGAGATATAATATAATGATTATTTTTATCTAACGAATTCATTAATATTATATGCATAATTGATATTATAATGAAGGCTTCCTATGTTCTTGGAAGCATTTCGTGTCCACTTCTGTACACTTTTTATTCATAATACAGCTCGTACATATTTTGTAATCACCTATGCCCCCAGTAACTGACAACGAGGACGCTGCATTTATCAACATTACGCTACAAAATAGTTCTTTACAAATACGCACCATATCTCTACAGTGTTAAGTAACAAAATTCAATGAGGCCCGGTAATTATACATAGTCCCTGATTTCATAAACAGACAGAGCCGCGATTCAAGTGATTCGACCTCGGTAAAAGACGACGTTGCTTTTATAATTTATTATGATTTTACATTTGCTATGACGTCATCGTGTTCGAGGGGTTAGGTACAAGCATGAATAACGAGATTAAAGAGAAAACATGTTTATTGTAGGTATGTGCTTATAGAAATGTTAAGTAAATGACAAAAAAATGTTCGGTGTTCAAATTAGTATGCAAAGTGAAGTCAAGCAAATATTATTGAAGCTGCCAGTCAGCAGTTTATTGCAGTCAATGTCAAAGTCATTCAGTCCAGTCATTCCTACTGTTTTTTTTTCTGTAAGAGGGGCAATTCTAGTATCTTTTTGGAACGTTCCCAAGTTTGCGACTAGATTTTGAGAGATTGCGAAGTAGATTTTGAGAGATTGCGAATAGATTTTGAAAGACTGCGAATAGATTTTGAGAGATTGCGAATAGATTTTGAGAGATGCGACTAAGTTCTTCTAAGAACGAAACTTTTTGACTACTAGAATTTGCCTTTAAATATCTAACCCTAACATTAATTTTACCGAAAGTGCTATTTACTAAGTTAAGTGGTTTAATTTCGGAACCACACAAAGGGTAGATGTTTATCACAAAAACAAAGTTCTGTTAAAAAACTATAATCTAAAAAACAGGACAGTAAATTGCGTCTACTGTATATAAGCAAGGAAGTAATAATTTAGATACGCTTGAAGCAAACACGGTTTCGGAACTAATTTTTAAACGTAAACGCTTTAGGTTCGTAAGGGGCAGAGAACCCTCCAAAAAAAACAAGAGAAAAGCGTGCAATTATTTAAATGAATGCATAGGGTGGTGAATTAAAATCCTTTTAATGGATTCTGGCTCTATAAAAGTGTGTTTTTCTTTTTACGTTTGTGTGAGTGAAAATTTAGGGAGTCTATGTTTAGGTAGATACCTACTTATCTAAATCTATGTTCTTTTTATATCGTGGATCATTGTCTGACTGTTTTAATATGGTGTTTTTATTGGGAACACTCAAATATTCCGAAATATTTTATTCCGAATTAGCTTCGGCTTACTGGCCGGCTTTGCCGGCCAGCCTCAGCCGCGGCGGTGAGCGTGAATACCATCTGCGACGATAAGCTCGCGTGGTACCGCCGGAGCCCCGCAACGCCGTAGCCGTGACAGAAACCATGCCTGCTGCATGTTGCATGTTCGCTTGCATGCTTGCTTGCATGCTGCATGCTTGCTTGCACGATAAACGATTGCACAATAACGATAATGATAATCGGAATTTTAATAATCGGAATTCGTATTTTTGATGTTCGGTATTTTCATTATGTCGGACTTTTTGTTATTCGATCTTTTGAAACTCGGTATTTTGAGAATAGTAATTATAAACGTTCGGAATTTTGAAATTTTAGTATTATAAAAATAGGATGAATGATAAATCGGAGTTGCCATATTAGGAATTTTGAACTATTCGGAATTATGAAAATCGGTATTTTGAAATTCGTATTTCTGACTTTCGGAATAAAGTTTTTCGTATTTATGTAGTGTACCCGTTTTTATTATCTTAAAAATGAATATCTACCTATTTAAATAAGTAGGTAGGTACTATGAATGATTAAATTCTCATATTAAATGTATCCTTGAATGTGAATAATAACTAGCTTACCGATGAGTCCTCATCATATCATATCTGTCTGTTAATATATGTCGAAAATTTTGTGGTTATACATTGATTTTGACGACACGGTTGGCGCAGTGGCTGAGCGATCGACTGCTGTGCAGCGTGTTGCGGGTTCGATTCCCGCCCAGGGTAAACATTTGTGTGATGAGCACTTGGTGTTTGCCTTTTTTTTTTATGGGACAAGCCCGCCACACTATTCCCTAACTGTGTTTGCCTTGTGTCTGGGTGTTGTTTATCTATATATGTATATATTTAAAAAAATAAAAAAATGTATTTGTGTATGTATATCAGCTGTCTGACACCCATAGTACAGGGTCTCCCTAGTTTGGGGTCAGGTGGCCGCGTGTGAAAATGTCCCCACATATTATTATTATTCTTATAATTTTATATACCTAACTGATAAGTGTTATATGTAATGTAATATCGTTTTTTTTTTCAAATAAAATATTATTTCGACCTGACAGCCCATAGGCAAACTACCAAGTCATTCTTAGTTCTAAAAGAGTCTATCTCATAATACAAACCAACACAAATAAGGTTATATTTCTCTTATCAGCCAGTGTCTACAGTAATTACGTATTTAATTTCATGTAGAATTTTAAGTACTCAAGTCATTTTAACATGTATAGCTTGACCGCCACTATTTATCTGTTCCGTGACCGCCACAGTCATGTCATCATCATCATCATCATGTCAACCTTTAGACGGCCACTGCTGGGCATAGGTCTTCCCCAAGGGTGGTTCAGCAGTAATCGCCATGCTTGGTCAATGCATGTTGGCGATCGCAGTAGGTGTTATGGTACTCGGAAGGACGCTGCTGCCCATCCTCTGACCAATATCCCTCTGTCGCCTTCTACGACACCCACGGGTAGAAATAGGGAGTCATGTATAGATGACAAACCAAAACGTGCCCATCACGCCACGGTCACGACTAGATGACAGACATGACAGACGAATTACTACTCTATGGAATTACGTATAGAAACGTAATTCCATAGAGTAATATTTGTAGCATGGCGCTGAGGGCACGATTTTGCTTTTTGACCTGGCGCTCAAAAAGTTTTTGGAAAATTCCAAAAAATGATGTATTTATTTATTTAATTTTATGCAACAAATATAGGGATAAGATTTAATGCCTTAGGAATTATTTGCCACTCAACGAAAGTTTGTGAAGAGAAAAACATGGCAGGTGCAATTTATTAAAGGTTATTTACGTATAATTATGTTCTTGTATGGTTATGGTTGGTATGGTTATGTACACACATACAAACTTTTATTCCTTACTCCCAAAATACATCTAATGAGTTCAACGACTAAACATCGGCGATCGGAAAATAAGGATGCATAAAATACCTTGATCATAAAGTTATTATAAATTATAAAAAAATATAGCATTTTTTTCATAAACATCCTCTGTATCATAAACGGTTTTATGAAGGAAAATGTCGATTATTAAAACATAAGATTATATAGACTTAGTAACATGTAATTCACGATAAGCGTTTGTTGACTCCACAGTTCGTATTACATCGCAATATTGGTGGTTTATACAAACTCATTAGATTGTTGTTTGTATATTGTCATGTTTATATACGTATGCTAGCTTCTGCCTGCGTGTTGATCTGCGAACTGTAGAATCAAGCCAAAGTCGTGATTGCTTTTTTTATTCATTTTCATTACAAACGTTGCCCCACACTAGAAATTACTCCCGTGTCGTGGGTGCGTTCAAAACATATAAACTCACATAACACAAATATCCAGACTTGGAACTACTACGTTTAGGCAATACAAATATTTTTTTCGTGCGGGATTCTAACCAGCGACACGCAGCCCAGCAGTCAAATGCTAAACCACTGTGCTAACCGTATCGTAAAACAATCTTACGAGAATAAAACGAACGAGGTAATAATTATCCTATGTGTTAGGTAAGATCAATATTTATGTGTGCTTGCCTATCCTTTTTCCAACTTTGTTTAATACCACCAGTACCAGTATTTTACATGAGGCGACTGCCTATCTGACCTCCACAACCGATTTACTGGGTAACATAATACGCCTTGGTAAGACTAGTTGTCTTTCGGGCTTTTGACTACCCTAAATGACTGTCAAAGAACTACGAATGACAGTCTATTAAGACCAACGGTTTTACGTACTTTCCGAGGCACGGATCTAAGTAGTGTAGTTTAGCCAATTTTGTTCAGTCTTTAGAGCAATTCATCGTGAAAGACTAGCAAACATCCTTCCATCCATTCTCCCAAACGTTTGCATGTATAATAGTATATATATACACGTATACTTCAACAGAGCCATTTTAAATTTGCTTGTCGATTACTAACACAATATCGTTATTTATTACATTATTTCTCATTTTATTCTTTTGCTTGCAAAGATTGAAGAAGTTGATTAGGTTTCTTGTTACTACTTCGTTTACCTTATCATAGAATCATTGAAGCATGGCATAGTTAGGTACTTAGGAGTAATGAATCGACTGTACCGACAGCATAACTTAATTTCAAAATGATGTGTAATTCAAAATCTACGAAATTTTAAACATCGCCGGCGCCTTGAACATCGCCGCACCATTGGTCTTTTATCGGGTACATTTTGGAGAGTGTGCTTTGATACTGCACAACTTAATGGCTGATTTACATTAGTCGGTTAGACCGTATTCGGCTTACCGTACCGACCGTATTAGCTAGGCTAGTATATTTTAGTTATTTTCATAGCATCATGTCCTACGGTATCTTGCTTTGGGGGCGGGCTGCAGATATTGATTCTATTTTTATTCTGCAAAAGCGGGCTGTCAGAGCCATCTATAATCTCAGCAGTCGCGAGTCTCTAAGAGAATTGTTTAAACAGATTAACATCTTGACGGTACCTTGTCAATACATATATGAAAACATTATGCATGTTCGAAAAAACCTTCATCTTTTTAATAAAATAAGTGACAGACATAGTGTTTATACTAGAAATAGGAACAAATTAGATCAGCCAAGATTCAGATTGTCAAAAGTTCATACTTCTTTTATGGGGTACTGTGTAAAATTTTATAATAAAATACCTCTTGATATTCTACAACTAAATGAAAGACAATTTAAAACATGTATTTATATATTATGGAGTCATTCGGCTCCCTCTAAAATGGTTGAGCTGAATGGTGCTGATTCACGCGTCATGTTCGTGAACGGGCGCTGTCAGTAGAGATTGGTCAACTCTTAACTGCCATGGTTTTTATCTTGATTATTTTTTATATTTTGTATTTACCTTCATTGTTTTCACATATAGAAGCAACAAGAATAATGTAAGCAGTATTTTGTAAAAACCTGATTTTAAAAGAGTGTCCGTGGAGTTTCTTGCTCGTTCTTCTCCATAGAGACCTACCTACGTTTTGGAACGAGCAACTAGCTTCAACTTTCTGACTAACTGACCGACTCCTTGACAATTCAAAAGTGCCTGTAAATGGTTTAATTGAAATAAATGCTTTGACTTTGACTTTGACTTCGGCTGCAGGCCGTATTCGGTCACCGACTAATATAAACAGGTATTCGTTTGGCCGTATTCGGTTTGGCCGTATTAACTCAATTTAGGTAAGCGTTTCAGTTAAACCGAATGCGGCCGCCGCCTTCGGTGACCGACCTAATGTAAATGCGCCATAATTCCCCCATCTCCATTCCATCATCGGACGAACAGAGATACGGCGAAGCGTCACCGCTATACGGTTCGGTTCAATTATAAAATGTATTAGGTTAGATTAATATCTATATGTGTGCCTGCCTGGGAAAGGCTAGACCTTTCCCAACTATGCTGACCCGTCGGCTTCTAGGCTAACCGGATGCATGTAAATACCAGTGTTTTACATGGAGCGACTGCCTATCTGAACTCCACAATCCCTACCCATAACGACTATCAAAGATTACGAATGACAGCCGTGGCTTTACGTGCTTTTCGAGGTACGGAGGAGTCTCGGTTTTAAAATGGATGGTCACCCATCCATGGACTAACCGCGTTAAGCGTTGCTTAACCATAACCGACGGATCCGTATAGCTATTACTGAGCCCCTCCATTTCATCGATCACTATAAGAAACACAATTCAGATTCAACATATACATAAATATAAATGCGTCATTTTTATCTTTCACATCTGTGTCGAGGCCGACCACCTCAATACAAAGAGCGTCATTAGTATTCCTCCCCTGCGCGCAACATATTATTTTCTGACCAAAACGAAATAGTTTCTCGTAATCTTCTTCAAACAATACACTTAGGGAATCTGTTGAAGTTTTCTGAATGTTTGTGAATAAATGTATCTATAGATAGGAGTTTGGTTTTAGAATTTTATATTGCTTGAGTAAAATGTTGTTTGTTTGGTAATTCTGTTTTATTTTTGTGACAGTTGATTGGTTTGCATTAGAAAATGTTAGTTTGTGTTTTGTTTAGCATATTTCTGGTATTTTGCCAGGATACCCTTTGACAAATAAACCATTCTTGTAGAATGGTTTATTTTCAGTAGGATTTTTTTTCCATCTTGGAGTAGGTATACTCAGGTACCGTTTTTGTAGCTGAAGTGTGTACGTTTCTTGTATGTCCTCTGCCCTGGGAAGGGTGGATTTGTCAGACTCTTACTGACCAAAAACCACCCTGGTCTTCATCCAAAGAGCATACGAGCCTTCTGCAATCCTCGACTAATGCTCCAATTTGCCTCCTCATTAAGACCTTTTGTATTGATGATTTCCAGGTGGTCCATACTCAGCGTTCGCGGGCAGAGATGCGACTCGAGGTCTAGCTACCGGTCAGGTAGCAGCCTCTGACAAGGAGTACGATGACGTCAGTGATCTGACTCCTGATGAAGCAGCATCAGCTAAGGAATGGGAGGATCAATTCAAAGGTATGTCTTTAACCAGACAACAATGCAATTGCAATTAAATGTATGTTTAAAATGACTTTACTAAATTATCATGACGTAGCTAAATTCGAATAGAAAAGAAACAATAGAACATTAATAACCGTAGAAACAATATGAGTGTGAGAGTACTTACTAGAATTAAAATTGCTTGTTAGCTGTACTAAAAGGATTAGGCCATTACGATCATTTGTAATTACTTGATTAATACTCAACAACGATTGTCACAGATATTAAATATTTCATTTATTTAAAATGCCTAAATTAATTTTCAAAAGGAATTCCACAAAAAAGATACCGTGAAATCAGTTAACGAATATCACATTATTATAGAATGTAATTTCTTTTTTTTTACCAAACTAAATAGAATTTAGATGAAAAAGACTTCAAATTAGCGAATATTATTGAACTAAGAGAAAATTAAACTAAATTGAAAAATATTTTTACAGAGAAATATGACATTGTGGGCCGTCTCCTGAAACCAGGTGAAACACCAACCAAATACAGTGACGACGAATCCGAAGACAAGAAAACACAGTAGCAATAAACAAAATGTTATTTTTTAATAAATAAAACTTGTTGAATAAAACGTGATATTTTGCTGGAATCCGGTGCCTAGGGAAATGTTTAAAACGTTAATAAAATATTTTTATAACATTCGTAATTTTTTTTTTCAAAGTTTACTTTGATCAGATTCTGTAAGCCTTTGCAAACAGAAATGTTGAAATAGAATAAAAAGAAATATTTGCATTAAAACAATGTTTCACAGAACATTTTGTTTGTTTGTGTTACGTTTGTGTATTTTGAAGTTGACCTAATGTATGACGTTCAAAAGTGCCTTTTAATGGTCTAAAATTGAAATAAATGAATTGATTTAGACTTCGACATAGATTGGTAAATCAACAAATTAGCAACTGTTTTGCCGATTCAAAAAATGATACACAAAAGACTATGAAATGATATTCTCAACTGTGTTGGGGATTCCCATTTATTATATAATGGTAATGATTTTGAATATTAATAGACTAAAGGAAACTTCGGAAGTCGGGTAACGGCGCCTTTAGTGTATGCAACAACTTCAGTGCGATCCCCAAGACGCCTGCCAAGTGTGGGGATTATGACAAACCCCCCCCCCCCCATTATAGGAAATTTGTAAAATAAAATCTATTATCTTTATCGATTTAAAGGCTTTATTCATATTAATGGGTGTTTAGCATATATGTCGCCCAGCATTCGGCTCTATACAACATCGCAGGCCGAACTGCTATTTTGTGGACCTGTCTTTTAGTTCACCAACAAAAACTACACACCAACGAAATTAAGATGCTTACATGGGCCAGCGGGGTAACTAGACCTGATAAAGTACGAAATGAGTACATCAAAGGAAGTTTTAAAGTCGCCCCTATTTTAGACCAGCTTCTAGAAAGATCTATGGTACGGACACATAAAAAAGAAAAGAATCCGATCATACTGTAAATCGACCGTTAGCAGTTCATCAGGTAAAGCGCGGCAGAGATCGACCGCCCGCCACATGGCTCTCAACTGTGATTCGTGACTTGAGGACCCTTCATATTGACAATCAGACAATCCAGGATAGAGCATACTGGTGCGGAGTAACGAGGAGAGGCGACTCCAAATCATGGGAAGAGGAAAAAAGAAGATTGATATTAATGGATAAAGAAGGTCAGACGATTATTACCATCGGAGTTTTTAAAGGTAAGGTCCGAAATAACTACATACTTGCACAATTAGTATTACCTATCCAGGATAGGTAATACTAATTGTGCCAATTGGAGAAAGCATCCTAAAATTTGTTTGACGTGCAAGTATGTAGCCAATTGACGTGCAAGTATGTAGTTATTTCGGACCTCACCTTTAAAAACTCCGATGGTAATAATCGTCTGACCTTCTTATTCGACTTCTAGCAAAAACATGTTGATATCAATATTGCCACTAAAACGTTTATTCCTACTAATTAAATTCAGTATCGTGCCAGCCAATGTGACGTCTGTAAGTAATAAAATTAATGCTTACGTAGTCCTAAGTTTGAAGAAATCAATATTAGAGTTTATTAGATTTTATTAGATTTGGCTGGTGTAAGATATACGTAGACTGATTCTTTAGACTTGATTGTTGGTGGTTATTTATGTATTTGATATATCTATTATACTGATTGGTAATTTGATACGTTCCCTGAAAGAGGATAAACTAGAGCATATTAGATTACTGGGCTAATAGATATTTGTTATATTTGATACTAGTTGTACCCGTGACTTCGCTCACGCGGACAAAGTGTTACTTAAGGAAATATGTATTGAATTCTATGTCATCATAATTCTCTAAGTGGTCTAGTGTTTGCAAGCCTGACTGCTGAAAGTTGTGATAGTGCGTTTTTTAAAGGGTTTTTGTCTTTAGACGTCCGGAGTCCGAATTTGTGTTTAGTTGGTAATTAGCCAGCTGAATAGGTCATACTATTATTATACACCCTCCGTGTTTCATAATAATATGTTTTTCGTACACTTGCTATGCCTACCTGAGGTGGTGTCGAAATTCTTTTTATTTTCATGGTAGCTTCCATATATCTAGAATCAAGAGCGTAGAAAAGCTTCTTGTAATCACATACTACTATCAGAATTTTACCTTAACAACCTAAGTATCTTACTTTTATGTAATAAAAAAAAAACAGTAAGCCTAACGGCCTGGTCAAGACTTCGGTCTTAGCGGGGCGCGGCGCGGCGAGCGGAGCGGCGTCGGCAAGCGGTGCGTTTTGCACGCCACGAACCCTCAATAGCGGTTAGTTGCAGCGGCTGCGGTGGACGTATTTAGGTAGTCAAAACGTGCTCAAAATCATGGCGTTATCAAAATTATCCCTTCTCTGTTTAGAAAGCAGTACATATTTAAAGTGTAAGTACATTCTAAAAAATAAACTTTAAAAACTTGTCAACTATCTACCTACATTACGTAAACATACCAGTAGTTTTGTCAACATATTAGTACGTTTGGTAGGCACCTAGGTACTATGTTTTTTTGTTATCATTTAAATTAAACTTACCATCATATTCTGGAAAACATTGTTTAATTTCTTCCCACAACCTTTTTATAATGTTTTTTATATTTATATTGGGGATGTTTTGACATCCATATAAGCGGTTGATTTAAAATTTGGGTGATAAATGCCTCGGTATCCATTACCGCCACAAAATCGTCTAAATTTGTTTGTTTTAAGCTACGCCGCTGAGTACATCCCCCGTACAATACGGTCAACGTAACTTGGCGCGCCTGAAGTTAGCTGTTTGGCTGCGCAATAGAACTTTTAGGAACGAAATTGTCTACTGCGCAGCTAATCGGCTAACTTCAGACGCGCCAAGATACGTTGACCGTACTGTACACCGCTGTCCGCGCCGCTCTGTTTCGTGGCATCGCACTCATTTACTTGTACTTTTGTTCCTGCCACTCCTCGCACCGCCCACCGCTGTAGCAATTTGCTCGGATAAAACCGCGCGCGATTTCGCTATGAGCGGCGTCTCGTGGCGTGCTTCAAACATTTTCATACTTTTGATCTTACCGTTCGCCGCCCCGCGCTTAGCAGCCGCTCACAGCGGCAAGGTCGTGAACGGGGGGTAATACAGGTTAAAAGACTAAACAGTTTTCCCTCGTATTTCTATCAGTATCGATTTTAAAACACCTACCAATTTAAAAAAAAATATATCAATGTACAGTTTTGACGTTTCTACCATTTTATTATTTAGTAGCGGGCTGAAAATAAAAAGAAACCGACTACAGCTCCACCTACCGGGTCCAATTGTGAAGCTAAACCATTGTCGAATCCACTGGAACACACACAAAAAATTCTCGGTCCAGCCGTTTAGGAGGAGTTCACTTTCATACACAGAAGGTTTTTATAAATAAGATTATAATAAAATCGTATCACATTATATGTTTAGGTACGTATATGTACCTATAGATATAATTAGGCATATGTAGTTTTCCTGTTTTTATAAGTTAATATATATATTTAATATGCACTTGCTATGTTATCTCTTCACCACCCTTAGTTGACTGGTAGAGAAAGCTTTAAGGCATTAAGTCCGCCTTTGTACCTTTTTGCATGAAGTATAGATAAATAAAAATAAAAAATACTTCTTAAGAATTTGTTTCGCCATGCGATCAAATAATGTTTATTTATTGAATTGGTTTTCCTCGTCTTTTGTCGTTCATTCACGTATCAGAAAAGTATATTAGGATCATCTTGACGCTAGCCCAGACGAATCAATTTCTTACAGTTAGCAGTTATTGGTAGGTACTTATAATCTTAAAAAGTGTTTAGTTTTAGTTGATCGGTTTTCTAGAAATTTATCTAAATAACATTTTTTTTTCTTACGTCTTGAGACTTATTAAAAGTTAGAGCTACTGTGAACTGGTGACCTTTCTGAAATACGCAGGGTTATAGTGTACAAGAAACTTATTATAAATAGATGCAAAAACAACCTTGAAAACATATACATAGTTTCCAATATTCTCTACATCCCAGCTCTGACCGTCTTTACAAAAAGAAACCTCAGCAAACCCTGATACCTTATCATTATGACATTTTCCTTTTATCACGGAAAATAGAGGTAATCCCATCAAAGGGGCGAGCTTCGGACAATCTGATACGTTTTTAATGTCACATTCTTTTTTAATGGGATTGTCTTCTTAATGGACACTTGAAGACCGGACCGTACCTATAAATCGAGTCAGTGACGTCATGACGTAAAAATATAGAGGTTCTCAAGTCATGAAAAGGTTTGATAAAATATGGCCAAATATGTAATGTCTATGAATATGGCTTTTCTCACTTCTATATAGCTTTTGCGTACAACTTCGTCTGTATTGGCTTTAGGTTTAGGCCATAGTCCTAAACTATCCCATGGGAACACAAAATTGGGATAAAAAACAGAGATCTTAAGGTAGAACAAAATTTACATGTGTGCCAAATTTCAACTTATTCCATCCAGTTGTTCAAAATTGAAAGAGTAACAAACATCTATCCAATGTTTTCTGTTTTTTTTTATAGTACAGTCGAACAAGCTCATTGGTTTACAGGCAAAAATATTCATCATTTTACTACACTCACAAAATTTTATTTATTTTATCCCATTTTCTCATCTCGAGCACGTAGTTATCCCTGGTACCTACGCACTAAATATAGAAAAGTAAATAAATAAATTGTGAGTGTAGTAGATAGATGAATATTTTTGCCTGTAAACCAATTAGCTTGTAAGGTGTATTTTATTTTAACAGGTTCACTGTCCAGGCTCCAGAGTGGGAATGGTCCATATGTCCAGTTATGTTTTTATTTAAAGTTTATGTCCTGCCAAGTCCGCATTAAATATGAGACTTTCTCCTTAAGTCCACAATATCAGATGGCTTAGAAATTGTACGGGCGAACATACCACATACGGTCTGTGGACTGATATGGAAGTCTCTCTACAGACCGTAGGTGGTCTGTGGACAGTGAACCTGTTAAGTATGTAATGCCAGTAAACGCATTTTTCTTTCTTCTTCACCTTCACTAGCCTATTATTGTCCCACTGCAGAGCAAAGGGCTCTTCTCAAACAGAGAAGACACAGCGGATTAGCGATTTCAGACTTATATTTATTTCTAGCTGCTGCCTGCGACTTCGTACCCGGTGTTTACTTGCGAGAGCCATTAGATCTCCTTAATTCGGTCCTGTCGTAAAATCCTTTCTTAGCAGGCTTTCATGGCAGGAAGGTAGTTTATAGTTAGTAGACGTCCGTCTACTAACTATAAACTACCTTCCTGCCAAATTTCAATCTTTGTACGCAAAATACGCGCTGAAACGTGGAATTGCGTACACCAGCCCGTCATACTACTACTATTACTGATATTTCGTGATGAGTGAGTGAGTTTTGCTTGTTATATACAAGCAAAACTCAATATGACGGGCTGGTGTACGCAATTCCACGTTTCAGCGCGTATTTTGCGTACAAAGATTGAAATTTGGCAGGAAGGTAGTTTATAGTTAGTAGACGTCCGCTAAGAAAGGATTTTACGACAGGACCGAATTAAGGAGATCTAATGGCTCTCGCAAGTAAACACCGGGTACGAAGTCGCAGGCAGCAGCTAGAAATAAATATAAGTCTGAAATCGCCAATCCGCTGTGTCTTCTCTGTTTGAGAAGAGCCCTTTGCTCTGCAGTGGGACAATAATAGGCTAGTGAAGGTGAAGAAGAAAGAAAAATGCGTTTATTGGCATTACATACTTAAAATAAAATACACCTTACAAGCTAATTGGTTTACAGGCAAAAATATTCATCTATCTACTACACTCACAATTTATTTATTTACTTTATTTTTTTATATTTAGTGCGTCTCTAGCACGTAGTTATCCCTGGTACCTACGGTAGGTACCAGGGATAACTACGTGCTAGAGATGAGAAAATGGGATAAAATAAATAAAATATTGTGAGTGTAGTAAAATGATGAATATTTTTGCCTGTAAACCAATGAGCTTGTTCAACTGTTTAGAAGATTTATATCTAATATATAAAATTCTCGTGTCACAGTTTTCGTTCCCGTACTCCTCCGAAACGGCTTGACCGATTCTGATGAAATTTTTTGTGCATATTGGGTAGGTCTGAGAATAGGCCAACATCTATTTTTCATCCCCTTTTTTCACCCCTTTTTCATCCCCCTAGATCGGGACAGGACAACGTCTGTCGGGTCAGCTAGTTCTTTAAATTAATATAGGTATATGATATATGTCGGAGACAGTTTATTAATCACAATTGTGGGTGTTAACTAAATTTGTTATGATTTGTGTTTCTTATTGTTAAATTATGTGATTTTACTATCAATTATTGTCTATTAATTCGAAACATGATTTATTGTGTGTGCACACTGATTTGTGGTTACTTAATTTCGATAATTATTATCCATGGTTTTATTCAAAACAATTGTTGACACGTTACTTTGAATGTAAAACGAATTACTTTATGAAATCACTATTGTTTATTCATGACAATTATTATTGTGTTATTTGATTACAGATCTCATTAGATTCAGCACATTTTAGTGTTTTGTATCATGTAAACGCGTGACGCACTTCCGTGCGCATGGACAGACTTGTATGGAGAGGTTGCAAGGTGGGGGGCATCGCCTTATAAAAGAGCGTGCACTCCGTAAGTATGGCAGTCGATCCTCGGATTCGACTCAGTAAAGAGTTCCTGCTCCCGACAATACTGTCGGTTTACCTGGTACCGCGCTGCTGTATATTCACATAGCTGTATAGGCTTGCTGCTAGCGAGCGATACACTTTGTATTTGGGTGGCTTATGCTACTGTACGAACTATGAACCTTAAGGGTTTGTTCGTTTATCATTGGGTGGCTTAGGCTGCTGTACGAACTATAAACCTTAAGGGTTTGTGCGTTTATCATTGGGTGGCTTCGCCACTGTACGAACTGTGGGACCTTAATGGTCTGTTCGATTAACTGTATTGTTGCTGTACCTTGAACCTACTTTATTCTTGTTACTGATTACCATTTGTATTGTGTTTTCTTTACTAATAGTGTGTAATTGTTTTCACAGGTATGTTGTTTATCCCTAATGGGATAATGGGAACGCCTATAGTCCTGACGATGTACTATACCGCTCGGCACTCCTCCTCGATCGCACCTGACGATCCGACATATATATTATTAGGTATTAATGTAAAACCATCATTGACGCAAGTAATTGTTGCACTTATACATGTAGGTACATACTATTATAAAATTATTGTTAATGTATTGTGTAAACAATTGTTGGTTAGCCTAAATAAATAAATAAAGTTAGAAGATAAGTTCAGGTTTCCTCACAATGTTAAAATTGGTAGGTTATTTATTAAGTTAAGAGTTTGTAGCGCAAACACAACAGCGATCGACAAAATAATGACAACAATTAACATAAGGTAAGTGTAAAACCTTGACCTCGAAGGTTAAGACGCACATATCGTCTCAAACGAACTCAAGCAATTTAGAGTCTTGATAGTATAATTATGAAGTTCATAATAACAACGTACGGTTATAATTATCTTCTGTATCAATATCGAATCGTTAATGTGTTGCCTAGCAACCAGTAGTGATGGGGTAAGACGTTGTTAATAGAGTAAACAGTTGATATGTGTGTTTAAACAATTAGGCCTGTATTCTAGACTGATAGTTACTGAGTTATGAATTTTGATTCAATTAAATTGGGGTCGTTCAAACTAGTCAAGGTCGCGGAACAATACTGCTATGTGGGCATAACTGGTAGATAACGGTGATAGGGCGCTGTCAGTTGAGATTGGTCAGCTTTTAACCATGGCTTTAACTTTTATTTATGTTTTGTATCGCGCACCATTCGCCATTGTGCCAGTGTTGTCAAAACTTGCAATATCGTGACGTGCCGTGTCGTAAGTGACATCATAATGCAGCCGTGGGGCACAAAATAATGTTTTTTATTAATTTCTGTTTTTTTATTGAATAACCTTTTTATTATGATTTTTGTGTGCACATGGTCTGTGTCAATAAACATTTTTTCTTTCTTTATTTTTTTCTATATTATGCTTAGCCCATTTCCAACTGTGTTGGGGTTGGTTTCCAGTCTAACCGGATGCAGCTGACTACCAGTATTTTACATAGAGTATCCAGATACTCCATCTCGTTGTGGAGATCTCGAGTCTGTCGATCTGTCGACACAGTCGAGACAGCCGATCTGGAGTCTCGTCTAGGTTGTGGAGGCCAGCCTCCACAACCTAGATATTGGGTAACATGATACCGCTGGGTTACACTGGTTATCAGATTTCCAGGCTTCCAACTACCAATAACGACTGTAAAAGATCTACAAATGACAGCCGGAATCAACGGCATTACGTGCTTTCCGAGGCACGTGGGTTTCGGTATGAAATGGATGGTCACCCATCCACAGACTGACCACGGCAAGCGTGGGTTAACTTTGAACGATAGATCTATATGGCTTCTACTTAGCTAAAAGACCCTTAGTAAGTGACACACCAAATAAAAAAATAATAATTATCTATGTATGCTGACGAAACTTTTACTACTAAAATTAGATGACATCGAACTAAAGTTGGTTTCGTCCAAGTTTTAATGGCTCGGCCAGTGCGGCGGTTAGTTTTCGTAAAAGCCGTATTGTATGGTCCAAGTATTTATGTATGAGCGCATGGATTGCCAGCCAGTGTGCTAGCTTCGTATCGCTGTTCCGAACTTTAATCGTTACGTTACAGATTTAAATTGGTTCCATGATTTAGTAACGGTTTATTTTAGTGTTGTTCTGGTGAATTAAGAACTAGAATAAATTGTTCTAATTGGGAAATTATTTTTAGAAGTGATTCTTTTTGGTTCTGTAGTAAGAATAAATAGATTTTTGAATCTTTATCACAAAATATAGCTCGGAGGAGCTCGTGGCTAAGTTAAAGCAGTACAGACCGATCGGTCAAAGGTTAAGCTACGCTAGCCGCGGTCGGTCTGTGGATGGGTGACCATCCCTTTCATACCGAGTTCCCTCCGTGCCTCGGAAAGCACGTAAAGCCGTTGGTCCCGGTTTTCATTTGTAGATCATTGGCAGTCGTTATGGGTAGTCAGAAGCCAAAAAGTCTGACAACCAGTCTTACCAAGGGGTATCGTGTTACCCAGTAACTGGGTTGTGGAGGTCCGATAGGCAGTCGCTCCATGTAAAACACTGGTATTAAGCTGCATCCGGTTAGACTGGAAGCCGACCCCAATATAGTTGGGAAAAGGCTAGGCAGATGATGATGATCACAAAATATAAAGGGTACAGAAGGACTGCTTCCGCCATCATCAAAAATAATTACCTAAACTTGCCAGACTCACTAGGGCTGCTACTGTATTGACTCTGTAGGTTTTATTTGTAACAATATGGAATTTTATTGAAACTGGCTGGAAGTCTTTGCAATTTTTTAAAAACAAAATTTTCCTGTTCGTCATGAAATGTCAATTACATCATTTATTCATTTAGACAACACGTGACAGTCGAGACTGAAGTCTGCTTGAAACTGCTTGAGAATGCCTATATACGTAAGGTCAATGTGTGCGTGCGAAAAATGGCGGTTTGTTCCGAGTGGTGTCTTTGCTCGGGGCGACGTACATACTTTGTGATGCAGCCGACAGACGGTAGATAGAGCAGACACGCTATAGAGTGGAGATCGCGTTTCGGCAACCGCAGTGTAGAACCCCCTGCGGCACGATAGACCGACGACTTGAGGAGGGTGATTAGCGGCGGATGTATGTGGGCTGCTTAAGACCGGGTTGGCTGGTGATCTCTGCACTTTTCACTTTAGATGTTTTGCTTCTTAGATTTTTTACAACTAAGACATTGATTTCAGACGTATTACTTTAAAGACCTTTTGCAAGTCAGGATTTCTGATCATTACTGGGCCTACCTTCAGCAGTGGAAGACATTAGGCTGATATGATGATGATGATGAATCTTTATAAAGATACCTACCTATGTAAGTTTAATAATTTAAACAAAGTATTAACCCAAACACATAATTTAACATTAAATTTCGAATAACTGCTTATCAATAAACACATAGGTAGATAGGTATCAATGGCAGTCGATAGTAAAGTGGCAAAGTTTATCACTGTTCACAGATCGACCAAATTAGTTTATGTTTGAGTGTATCCAAAAATGTTATTTAAACAAGTTACAGAGAGGAGGAGCTCGTGGTTAAGTAAAAGCCATACAACAAGGTCAAGATGGTTAAGCTACGCTTGCTGCGGTCAGTCCGCGGAATGGTGACCATTAACTTCATACCGAGACACCTCCGTGCCTCGGAAAGTATAATAATAATAATAATTGTTTATTTAGTAAAAATACCCATATATAATATCTTAATATTTAAAATAGAACAGAATATTATGTGCTCATGTGCCTGAACTAGGTTTAACCTGTGTTTCAGGCTAGGAAGTGCTTCTATGTATTTGTAATAAATTAACACATTACAAAAACTTTAGTACCTACTACTACTAAATTAAAGTTTAGTACCTACGTAGACACAAAAATTATCTGCTAGTAATGTTATTTGCATACTACGAGCAAGTTTTCTGCCTGTTCGTAAAAAGTAGTTAATTTTAAATATTGAAAAAATATTTTTTTACAGCGAAAATAATCCAACTTTTAAATACTTACTTAGTTGTATATTTAATCTATTGTACAGAAATGGACCTAGGAATGAAAAAAACCTTTCTGCAAAGACATGTTTGTAAAGCCGTTGGTCCCGACTGTCAAAGATCTATATTAGTAGATCTTTGACAGTCGTTATCGGTAGAAAATCTGACAACTAGTTTTACCAGAGGGAAGAGGGAGAGGGAAGTAGAAAATACATTTTTTCTTACTCCTCCGCTGTTCTTTCCTGATTAATTCCAGGAACTAAGACAGTCGAATCGGTTCTCCGGGAGTTGTCGAGGTTCATTGTTTCGTAGGTTTTCTGATGGTCGCTTCTGTTGACTCTAACTAACGTAAGTAGTAGTAGTTTAGGTCAGTTTTATACTAGTACGAGGGGATAGGGCGAATCAGTCCAAAGACAACCATCCCATTCCACAGTCCACCATTTTACATTTTCCAGCTGTTGACTTGCCAAAATTTTATTGTAAAAGTTTATACGATTTTTTTTTTGTCTATTCTGGATTTATTATTAAGTTACTCTGTATGATTGTCTCATGTTCATGAATAAAGATTATTATTATTATTAAAAAAATAAGTGTGGCAGGCTTGTCCCATAAAAAACAGTCTTACCAAGGGGTACCGTGTTACCTAGTAACTGGGTTGTGGGGCTCAGATAGGCAGTCGCTCCATGTAAAACACTGGAATTCAGGTGCATCTGGTTAGACTGGAAACTGACCTCAACATAGTTGGGAACAGGCTAGGAAGATGATAATGATGATTGGGTTACAGTCTAACCTCCGGTTATTCGAACAAAAAAAGCGGCCAAGTGCGAGTCGGACTCGCCCACAAAGGGTTTTTTAATTTTTATATTTGTTTTGTTTTTTTTTTCTATTTTTGTGTGAAAATCCTAATGCGGTTCACAGAATACATCTAGTTACCAAGTTTCAACAGTATAGTTCTCATAGTTTCGGAAAAAAGTGGCTGTGACATACGGACGGACAGACAGACAGACAGACATGACGAATCAATAAGGGTTTCGTTTTTTGCCATATGCCTACGGAACCCTAAAAATTGACTAATTTTCATGAGAAACCGGTGACAAGTCTGGTAAAGATTTCCAACTTACCTCTTTACAACGTTCTATATAATCATTTCTGTAATTCCATTTACACAATATTGACCAAACTTAATTGGTACAACAGTAGGACCAAGTTATTCGTCTGCAAGAACCCTTATTGCCCTACTTATTGTCATCCTTAGTAAATTGAAGATTTAATTGAAGTAAGCGGGTAGCTGTGAATTTTGCAAGATACTCTAGGGAACTTTCACTGTGGTTCTGAATAATATCTTCTGTTGCCTTAGTGGATAGAATAGGCAACTAAACATGTGTTGCCAAGTTGTTCGATGCTTGATTTAAGTAAGCACTTATCGAACCGTGCGTTCAAGCGATTTTGCCATTCCTATTATTGGAATCAAATTTAATGTAACAGCTCACTTTTTAGGGCCCATTTATGTCAATTATAATCCGTGGTGCTTAGCAACTGGGTTTCTCCCAGTTGTAAACGTCCCTTTGTGCCTATTGGCCTAGTTCTGTTCTGTCTCCTGCTTGATTTGGAGGGAAGTGGAAAATATGTTTTTCTTACTCCTCCGCTTTTATTTTCTGATTAATTTCGTTGCGGGATCCAAGACAGTTGAATCGTTTCTCTGGGACTCGTCGAGCTTCATTGCTCTGGCGCTTTTCTGGTGGTCGCCACTGTTGATTCTGGCTTACAGGAGTTACAGTGGTTAGGGAATAGGGTGGCGGGCTTGTCCCATTAAAAAAAAAAAAAAAAACACTTATCGAAGTCAAAAGTCACAATCATGGTATTTTTCTATCACTGCGATATTTATTTTTATTCTTGAGCTGATCCGGGAACCTTAGAGATATTGGTGGCAATTCTCTTGAGCTCGAGCTAAACATATTTTAAGTTATTTATATCTCTTTCTCTCCACTTAAACAAGAAAGAGATAGATATTCATAAGAGCTGTCAATTTAAGTTCATCTAAAATGTTTTTATTATTATGGGTGCCATGTCAGAACGTAATGATTAAAAACACGACAAGTTCAAGTAAAAACTAATTTGACATCTCTAACTTAGATCTTATCTGTCGCTATCCTTTTCTTTAAGGGCTAAGGCAGTAAGAGATGCCTACTGTCTCATTGTAGTTTAGTTTGTTAACAAGGGAATCGGCGCCATTAAAAGTCATTTTTTTTTTTTACGAAAATACATACCCCACGGCCCCTTACCGTTGATTGCACCCGAAAGCACAACGTTTGAGCACAAAATATAGAGGGTACAGAAGGACCGCTCCCGTCATCTTCAAAAATAATTACCTAAACTTGCCAGACTCACTGGGGCTGCTACTGTATTGACTCTGTAGGTTTTGTTTGTGACTATTTGAAATTTTATTGACACTGGTTGGAACTCTTTGCAACTTTTTATAACAAAATTTTCTTGTTCGTCGTGAAATATCAATGTATCTCATTTATTCATTTAGACAACACGTGACAGTCGAGTCTGAAGTCTGCTTGAAACTGTTTGAGAATGCCTATAAACGGAATGTCAATGTGTGCGTGGGAAAAATGGCAGTTTGTTCTGAGCGGTCTCTCTGCTCGGGCGCGACGCAGCCTTACATACTTGTGGTTTGAGTGCGTTACCACAGTATGAGTATTAGTACTACCGTACAGTAGCGACACACCCCGCCTCCCTCCGAAACACTGTTCTCACCTGTACCCGCGTCAAAACTTCTTTTAGTTTGAGGCGAGACTCGCGGCGCTTAGACACGCACACACACGCACGTATTTGTGCAGGTCTGTTGTTTTGGTTGTAGTGTAGGTAATTAAATCGTTTCGTTTGTACTTTGTACGTCACCATAAGCAGTAATTTTTCATCAGAAATAAAGTAATTTCTCAGCAATCATTTTGTTCAGTGTTACTTAGTTTGATAGCCAGTATGCGTAGCTTATAACGACTGTGTGATGTGTCTTTCTACACCTCTTACAACAGGTTGATCTAGACCTCCCTTTTCTCACTACGTAAGATATAAATAAATGTCGATGAAACCGCATAGGTGCATAAGCAGCGGAGGTTTGACCTTCCACATATTTACCCGACAGCCGTTGAGTTTTAGCATTTTAAGGTAAACTATAGATTTTTTTTTAAAGAAATTTTAATTATCTTACTATTAGATACCCAATGGTAAATTTGCCAATGCAAATATTAGGTTTGACTATAATGAGTAAATGAGATAATAATATTACATATTTTCCCAAATTGTCAGTTAAAGATATCTGTTGAAGCCTTTGCTATGTTACGTTATTGTCACCATAAATACAACGCCCTCAGACTTAAAAGCGTTCTTTCCATGTTTTCTCTTTAACGTAAGTAATAAACAAGGCAGATCATTTTGCGTTGGCATAATAGTTTTAATCCACCAACTTCGTTTGCATAAAAGCAGTGCATTGGCTTTTGATCACCGAGCTTCTTACAGGATCTTTGAGCGAAAAGTATTCAAGAGCCTTCTGGGGAAACTCGCCCCACTTTCGACGTCTTTGCTTGGAAGGTACGCGGTTAAGTATAGGGCATTCATAAGAAAAATCTTGGAGTAAGATAAGATAACGTGCATTACACTACGTAGTTTATATTAGCAGTTTATAATTAAATTCTTTTTTAATTTGAATGAATAGTATTTTCTATTTTGATAATTACTATTACTACATAATTATATTATTTATCGTTTTTTTATTGTTTTTTTTTATCGTTGGTCTCGTGGTTGTAAGCGCGACAGCTGAGTGTGAGGCTCTGGATTCGATTCCCAGGTAGTGCCAAGTGTTATTGGGTTTTCCCACTAGGAATTTCTCAGTCCGTAGTTTGGAAGTTGGCGGTGTAACATCCACTCCCGTGCCTCGGCCGTTGGTTGTGCGCCTGATCTCTGTCCGGTCGTATCGGATTGCTGTCCTATTATACTTTGAGAGTGAAGGAAAAGGGGTTACATCTGTGGTTGTGCACATACTTGTGCACTATAATATCTTCTGTGTACTTGGCTTGCCTTCATTGTGATCGACCACCGCGACCGAAAGAATCATGGCGAGATCCATACATTCATTTGAATGAAAAAAAAAATTTTTTTGAGTGTTTAAAATATTTTCTAATGTAAAGAATACATTACCAGGAGTAGATTGATATACTTACCATATTTTTAGACCCCCGTATAATTAAAATAGTACGAAATGAAAATAACACTTTTTCGTTTCATCTCGATGCCCATTTTGTGTTTATAAAAAAAGAAAGTGACAAGCGACGTTAACGGATCTATAAAATTGGCAGACAAGACAAGTGATGTGACAAGTGTGTGGAAAAAATAATAATTATTTGTGATATTATTTCCCATAAAACGATGCAATTTCAGTGTAAGAACTGCAAAACGGCGGCTGTCAATGTTACTGTCAGTCGCCGTTTCGATCTGAAAAATGCTTTTCGTTAAACTATTCACTTTTTTTTTTGCGGGGTTTTAAAAATATTTTAAGAAGATACTCTTTAGGTACCTATCCAAGATTATAAAAAAAATTATTTCAACTTCTTTAAACAACTTTATTTTTTTTGTTCAAATCCTGCCATGATAGGTCGGAAGAAATATGGACCAATGAAATTACCAAGCACAGAGATTCTATCGTCGGTACATACAGCGTCATTTTAGTAAGTACAGTGTAAGCAATGTTGATGACTCTGTCTGTACAAGAGCCATTGCTAAATAGTTTGTGTCCTGAACAATCAAAGGTGCGAAGTCGTAAGTACGATAAGTTTTATATTCTGTGTTGCGTTATAAGAAAATGTATCTACTATGATCTTTGTCCCCTCTTCACCTGTTCTACTTTCTAAGACGAGTCCAATAATACAGGACACTGACTGTACATGCTGAAAGATGTAGTAAGCAGAATTATTAGCAGCACTTTCTTTGATTAAAAACGGCGGTATTTGTAGATGTCCGTCCCAGCTAAAAAGTAAGATTTATTGGTAGCATTATGGATTGTCTTGTGAAGTTGTGACTGTGCATTTAGTTTAGTTTTTGGTTCCAAAATGTTTGTAGTACTTGACAATGATAAATTGTGATCAACGACAACGAATTTATTTTATTTGTAGTTTTATTCTATCTAATAGAAACACGAGACGTTCATTTTCAAGGGTACTTATTATAATAATAATGTAAATACTCATAACACAAAACATGTTTTGGATCTCAATAGATCGGGCCGAGCAAAAAAATTATACTTATATCTACTGGCAAAAATCCGAAGCTATGTGCTGCCAGGATATTATAACTGTTCATATCAGAGAGTCCTCGGTTGCCAGAGGAGGGCACTGAGCAATTTCCTAGTGATTTCCTGCGTGGCGACGTTGCCGCACGACAAAAGGGACTAATCTCTGGAAGGAACTCTATTTTACACTTCATTACATTCCGAAACGTTTTATTAAATCTCCATCGGCTGGTATTTACCTGAAATCCTCAAGAAACTTTCTTTCTTCATGTTTGTTTCAGCAGATTTCGAATTCTGTTTCTATTAACATTATTTTACAAGCTTGGCGCTTTTATCGTCTCATTTTCATTTTGTTTTTCGAGTGCATTTGGGATGGAATCGGTTAAATGGAATGTCTCAGCAATGTAGATAGTTTGAGGGTTAAAATATGCTAATGTAATTAATCCTTTAAGTGTTACATTGGTTATCCATTGGCTGGTTCACACAAGGGATGCATATTTTATCGATGATATCACAAAAGCTAAAAACTAATTCTGTTTTGGGTCTCGAGGGATAAACTTGAGCTTTATTCCACACATAAATAACTAGTTTTTTCCCGCGAATTCGTCCGCGTGGAGTCAACATCAAATCCATTAATAATAATATCCATTAAAAACAATAATCTGTAAGTCAAGTAGTTCTCAAGATTTCGCGTTAGTCAGCGAGTACTTGTAACTCTGATGATTTTATAATAAGCAGTGATAAGAATGAGAAACATCGCCAAAATTTACCCTTTTTTTGGAGAAAGTTGCGGAAGCGTCACATTAAAATCTAATTTGGATGCTCCATCTCACTCACCTACTAAGAATACACACACAAACACAAACGTGCAAGTAATGACTGTAGCGTGTTCAAAATTGCGTGAAAACACAACTAAACAGCATGCAAAATGTAGGTCAATAATTGGGCCAACGTGTCAATAAAAATGAATACAAACACGACGACTTTGCCAAATTGGATCCACGTTTTTTGTACTCAATGCGTGGAACAAAATTGAAAGGGAATTTTTTGTCTGCCAATTAGGCTTGTCAATTTGTCGCTGATATTTTTATGTAGGTAACATCATTTTGTCGTCTAAATTATGATTAAGCAGATTATAAATGCCATATTGGTTTAGGCCTCCTAAATAAACCTTAGTGGAGACCTTTAGTTTAGACCTTTAGTTTAGACCTTTAGTTTAGACCTTTAATACGAGTAGGTATATATGTTTTGATTGATAAGAAGAATGGGTTACTTAAGGCAGTTAGTGATGAGCCAGTAACCTGTAACTGCTCCATACACATACCATTAAATTTGCAGTCAGTTTGTGCCTCCAAGACATATTGTAGCTTTCCATGTATCTGATTACGAAAAAGAATATCTAAATAATTTATTATTAAAATAGTAACTTTGTTACATCCTTTTAAGTAAAACTGATTTAAATAAAAACCAGATTACTATTTTGTTATGATTGTGTAGTTGTAACATTCTAAAAAAAGACAGACACATAAAAAGTAAAAAACCGGACAAGTGCGAGTCGAATTCGCCCACTGAGGGTTCTGTACATATTTGTAGGTATATATCCATACTTCTATACTAATCCATACTTTAATCTTCTTAATATTATAAATGCATTTTTTGCGACATAAACGGCCGTATCTTTTTTCGGGTACACTACATAAATACGAAAAGCTTTATTCCGAAAGTCAGAAATACGAATTTCAAAATACCGATATTCATAATTCCGAATGGTTCAAAATTCCTAATATAAAAACTCCGATTTATCATTCATCCTATTTTTATAATACTAAAATTTCAAAATTCCGAACATTTGTAATTACTATTCTCAAAATACCGAGTTTCAAAAGATCGAATAAGAAAAAGTCCGACATAATGAAAATTCGAAACATCAAAAAAAACGAATTCCGATTATTAAAATTCCGATTATCGTTATCGTTATCATGCAATCGTTTGTCGCGCAAGCAAGCATGCAGCATGCAAGCGAGCATGCAACATGCAAGCGAGCATGAAACTTGCAGCAGGCATGGTTTCTGTCACGGCTCCGGCGTTGCGGGGCTCCGGCGGTACCACGCGAGCTTATCGTCCCAGATGGTATTCACGCTCACCACCTGCTCCTCAGCTCGCTGGCCGCCTCGCCCCTCCGCGCCTACGCGAATTTAAATTACACTCTAGGTGTAGGGCAGACAAGACTACGTGGAGTCGGTTTCGCAGCAATTCGTTTCTGTCATTAACTTTTGTAGCACAACATACTGACTTTATAAGAATATTTTTGTTATTGTCTTTCTTTTTATACCTATATATTTTTGTTGAAATAAATTCCATGGAAAAATACACCGAACAAACAATATTCGTTAAAAAATAATTCTACTGTTTGAAAAGTTTGTTATACAAAAAAATGTGATTAAAAATTCTTTGAATTGTGTTTCTGTGAAATATGTTTTCATTCAAGTAAATAGTCTTTGAAACAATAATAGTCGAAATAAAAATACAAGAACCAAATATTATATGAAACATTTTCTGTGAAACGAAATTCTATGAAATTTCTGTCTGCGACACAAGGGGACACCATTTTGAATATATATGCGTAGCTGAATTGAATCAGAATCCTAATTTTAACAGTTTATTCGAAGTATTGAAATTCGGAATTTCGTTTTTCAGACCGAGAACCCATCGAGCATTTGATTCTTCGAATATATGAAAATCGGAAAACAAACAAATCGGATTTACGATATTCGATAAAATAACTTTCGTGATTTTAAATAATAGAGATTATAATTTTTAGGTATTATGAAATTCGGACTTTTGAAAATCGGAATATCGAAATTCGGAATAAAATATTTCGGAATATTTGGGTGTTCCCCTTTTTTCACATTAACATAGAGGGTTGATTTTTTTTACAGCATCAAGGGACCGTAGATTTGAGTATATGGTTTTAATTTCAACTCGATACCTCCACGCGTTCCCGAGATAAAGGGTCTTGAAGGGTCTTGACAGACAGACGGACTAATAATAATTTTATCGAAACTGGTATTATAAGGAAGAGAGATAAACTTTTGAGCTTAATTGGATAATGTCTGGAAGTACTGAATTCAATTACAAAAATCTTTTGCTATAGAAAGCTATACTATTGCCAAGTGCCATAGGGTATGTTTTACTTTACATCTAACTAACTATGAAACGAATGTAATATTTAATATAATTCTTCCAACCGTATTTCGGTCACGGCAGCCAATATCAACAGAGATCAGGGGTGTGATTCCATAAGACCTCATACTAAACTTCCAATCTGAATCCGCTGTGAGTTTCTTAATTGGCATTCTAAAAACTTGGATGATAATTCGAATTTACACTAGCGCCACCCTTGCAAGCGTGTCAGCGAGTTGAACTAAATTGACAGGGAGATTTTGACAGATAAAGTATGAGATGACGTAAGAAGTGGTATTCTGTAAGGTAATTTCCCCGTCACTTCGACGCTCACTTCGCACTCGAACCCGATTCAAAGTGGCAAATATATCAAGGTCATTTTGAACCATATGCGAAGTGAGAGTGAATAGCGAGTGAGATGTGAGTTGTTGTTTAAATTTTACAGAATCGACCTACAGCCAAGTACGCAAAAGATATTAAATATAGTGCACAAGTGTGTGCATTATATTTAATATCCAGGTGCACTCCCTCTTCCCTAAATCACATAGTCCGGTGGGACGGCAATCCAACACGGCGGGAAAGGATTCAGGCGTAGGACCAATGGCTTTATGAGCATTCCGGGGCACGGGGGTATCACACCGCTAACTTCCAAACTCCGAGCTGTTACTGAGAAATTCTTAATGCAAAAACCCTGTAACATTTGGCCGACTTGGGCCTGTAGACAAAATCCCTTTCTGTAAGCAATAACGCCAACGGAAAAATCAAATTATAAGGAGTTGACGTTTGCTTACCAGATGTCACGTGATGCAAATATGTCAATACACAAATTGAATTTTCAGTTGGCGTTAACGCTAACAGAAATGGGATTTTGTCTACAGGCCCTGGTAATAGAACCCAGGACTCCACGCTTGGCAGCCACCCTTGCGACCACGAGACCAACGGGGAATCTTAGCGCAGTAACCAACCAATCAACTCAGCATATAAGCAAAGTTATGTCATCATAGGAAAGTCAAAATGTTGTTTGAAACTCAACTGATAAATTCCTTAATTTTTTATCTAAAACAAATCTCAAAAAGTATTTATTCAAAATAAAACACCCGATACGCAAAAACACAATCGAAGTAAGACATCCGAACACGCAGTATTTTCACAAAATATCTCCGAGCTATTACAAAGTTCGCGAAATTGTATCACTGGTAACATTTCAAAGTTGGTGAACAACTTCGGGACATAAGCAATATATTCTTATAAGAAAGTGTTGGGAACAACAGGAGCAGTAAGTCTTCATTGTAGGACTCAACTTGGTTGACTGCTGACGCAATATTAGAAGTTCGCGATATAGGTACGAGTACTGTTTAACTTGAGATTGTTAGATATTTTGTTTCGGCGGTTTTTGTATTGAATTTGAGTGGTATTTACGTTATGGTATCTGTTGGAATGTAATTTTGTGATAATGAATCGTAATTAGCCAATAGTTTGGTCAATGCTGCAATGCTGCCATCCAGTGCCCACAGATCGTCTTTAAAATATGTAAAGTAGGTTATTATTGTAATTAGAAGCTTGTAATTAGCAAGACATATCGCATATGCCCCATATCTTCCCATGGGTGTCGTAAGAGGCGACTTAGGGACTTACCAGAGAATGGGCAGCAGCGTTCTCTGTGTCTTTGTAACAGCCATACTGGGCTCGCCAATCCGCTTGCCAAGCGTGGCGATTATAGCAAATCCCCCCCACTTGGGGAGGCCTATGTCCAGGCAGGACGCCTTTCGGCTGAAACGATGATGATGATGATGAATTAGCAATAGTTTGTGGAAAATATTGTTATTTTAATATATTATTAGTGTGTAAGCTTTCTTCAAAAAAAAATGTATGTTGGTACCTAATTTTCTTTTTATTTAAGATAACTATAACTTCTGCCTGCGACTTTGTCCGCATGGAAGTCAAATACTTATACCATAAAACATCACATACCTACCACAAAAAAAATACATTACATCATAATAATAATTATGCTACTGGGAAGTGAAAGCTTTTTTGCAATTGGATCAGAGACTGTCTCGTACATACAATCTATAATTATAATTATGTATTTATCATGTTAATCTATAAAATGTGTATTATTGTGTGTATGCTTGAGTCCTCCTTCTTGCCCTTATCCCATGTTACTTGGGGTGGGTGCAACATATTTCCTTCTTCCATTCAGTCCTATACAATGTCATGCTTTCATTGGCTCCCTTTTCATTCATATCATTCTTGAGTATTGTGTTCCTATTTAAAATTATTATAATATATTTAATATTTAATAATATAAATAATATATGTGGGGACATTTTCACACACGGCCATCTGACCCCAAACTAGGGAGACCCTGTACTATGGGTGTCAGACAGCTGATATACATACACAAATACATTTTTTTTGTAAATATATCCTTATATAGATAAACAACACCCAGACACAAGGCAAACACAAATGCTAATCACACAAATGTTTACCCTGGGCGGGAATCGAACCCGCAACACGCTGCGCAGCAGTCGATCGCTCAGCCACTGCGCCAACCGTGTCGTATTTATTCCTCACAACCTTTGATAACTTTGTATTGAAAATGCCCAATTGGATGCGTTGACCCCCTTAGGTATAGAGCGACGCTAATACAGTAGAACCTCAATTATCCGAATTAATTGGGACCGAGACTAGTTCGGATAATCAAAAGTTCGGATAATCGAAATGTAGGTGTTTTGGGACAAGATAAGAGACAACAGACAACAAAAACAACACTTTCTTATATAAAAACGCGTTTCTATCTACGCGATGTAAGAAATAGGTACATACATACATTAAAATTACGCGCGGAACCTTTGCAAGCGGACTAACAACGTTCGATGAAACAAAATTCGCGTCAACGCTCGGATAAAATTGAGCGTTCGGATAATTTAGGGTTCGGATAATCGAGGTTCTACTGTATATTCTCCCGACTGAAATTCGGTCAAGGCGACCAATCTTAATGAAGACTACCAAAGTATCATATGCAGGTGATTATTATATTATAGTGCACAAGTGTGTGCACAAACACAGGTGCACTACTTCTGCTTACCGAATGTAGTCCCAAGGTTAAGCGACACTTTTACAAAGATCAGTTCTTCTATAGGTTATCAGGGTCATAATTTTCAATCAAGAGTGCTTACCCAGAGCAAAGAAATGATTAGATAACTCTGACTTTAGGTCACAAAATCATAGGTAGGTACTTTATTTAGAACTAGCTTTTGTCCGCGACATCGCCCGCGTGAACGTCGGTTAACGCGGATGCAGACGAAGTCGCGAATAAAAAAGTAGCCTATGTCCTATCCCTAGGGTTCAAACTATCTTTATGCCAAATTTCATTAAAATTGGTTCAGTCGTTTCATCGTGAAAGCGTAACAGACAGAGTTACTTTCGCATTTATGACATCGTTTGTCATAAATAATAAATTATTTTTTATTACAAATTAATGTGTGTGATAATGGCAATTAATTTTAACGTAGCCAGCGAAATGAAAGTCAAAGTCAACATTTTATTTGTGAGCAATTCAATAGTGATGATTCATTTGATCTAGAGCACCGATTACACAATAACCTTAAACAAATTGATACGAATGTTTAGCTATAAATTGTAGAGCAGGAAATATTTGGGCAGTAGTTAGAGTTCAAATATATTGGGGGCGATCGAAACCGCCTCACGATAAATAGTTTCGTTGCCAAACACAAAGGGGTTAAACGCTTTGGATAAAACTACAATTGTATGAGGTTTTGTTTATAGATGGAAACTTGAGTCGTAATAAATGTAAATTGAATTGCGACTCCAGACTTTGAGACTACGGATAAAGAACAGTCAATTATTTTATAATTGAACAGTCAAACGAAAGTTCTTGGTAAAATTAGAATATATTTTAGTACGATAAAATTTAATGAAATTTCAATCATCGTCTTTTAAGCCCGACTTAACCCACTACTGGGCATAGGCTTCTCTTTGTTACGTCAATATCTCAATAATGTGTCACTGTCAGCCTATGTTCGACCTCCGATGACATAATGTCGTTTGTCCATCTTGCTGCATTATGACTAGATATTTCTACTCAGGCCTTCAAGTGCGGATCCACCGTTGTGGGCACGATGGGCATGCCCAAACCCTAAATTCCATGAAAAATTAAACGTAAGCTTGAATGTGTTATAAAAATCATCATCATCATCATCATCATTTCAGCCGAAAGACGTCCACTGCTGGACATAGGCCTCCCCCAAGTGGCGCCACATTGACCGGTCCCGTGCGACTCGCATCCAGCGGATCCCCGCAACCTTTACCAGGTCATCGGTCCACCTAGTGGGAGGCCTTCCAACGCAACGTCTTCCGGTTCGCGGTCGCCACTCTAGAACTTTTCGTTTTTTGTTATAAAAATAAAAACCATAATTAAATTTATTAGTGTACAATGGTATATCATCTATTAGACCATTAAACGAAACGATATAATGACTTGGTAGTTCAATTTTTCAATTTTTAAACACTGCACTGTTTTGTTCCTTTATTGAAAAGAGGAGAAATAAATTGATAGAGGTTAACCTTTTAAGGTTAGAACGAAAGCACGTCATCCTTAAGTTTTGGTATAATAATATTGAAATCCATGTTTTTGACATGAGAAAACGAACGCAAGGTAATGGTAGTGGAATAGAGCGATTCATCAAAACTTCAAATATTTGTGGAAGTTGTGTTCAGTTCACATTTGAGAAACGAATAGAAACGCATTAGACAAATTCATCTATCATATTTTTATGCGTCAGCAGTTTCAGAATGTTTGAGTTTGGTGCAGGTTTCGTCAGATTTAGTTACCAAGGCTTGCTTCAAATTGCAGTTGCTTGAATTTTTTGGTCTGACTGGGTTCTGGTGATCATGAGGATGGTTCTTGGAAATGAGACGACTCTTGTATTTTATAATAACCTTTATATCTGGGACCAGCACTCGACTATCTGGTATGACAAGCCTAAGTGATAGAATGACATTATATTTTTCTTATTGCTAACCATCGATTTAGCGATGACCCGCCCCGGCTTTGCACGGGTATTATCGTCATATTTCGACCAATTTACACAAAACCTTAACAATTTATACACTTCGGTTAACGCGGTCAATTTAGGTTAATCAAATAATAATTCACTCTATCTATTGGTGAAAACCGCATGAAAATCGGTTCAGTAGTCATCATCATCTGCCTAGCCTTATTATAATTATATCAGGTTCAGCTTCAGGTCTGACCTGATGCAGCTGAATATCAGTGTTTTACATGGAACGACTGCCTACCTGACCTCCACAACCCAGTTACTGGGTAACACGATACCCCTTGGTAAGACTGGTTAGTGGTTCGTATCAACCCATTGTTGATAATTGCATAACTCTTACTTAATACGGCCTCAGCAGTTATACGACATTGAAAAAGTGACTCAATTTCCTTTATCATCAAATGTATGAGCAGCTGAATCCATTCATAGTTAACAACAGGATTAGAAGACAATTTTGCGGCACGTTACTATAGAAAGAACCGGTCAGGCTTAGCAAGTCACGCATGAAATTAGGGTTATCTACCGACCGACCGGCCAGAATTATTCAGGTTGCGCTTAATAATGAACCTACGGAACCTTGAAAACGTACCCGGGTGGAAAGGTTCGGTGGAATCGATTTAATTGACTCGTTAGGTTGGTATTGATTGGTACAGCCCTGTTGGTTGCGAGGTCGCAAGCGCGACTGCTGAGCGTGCGGTCATGGGCTCAATTCCCAGGTAAGGCAAAGTCTTATCGGGCTTTTTTTCTAGGAAGCAGTTTGCAGTTTAAAATTTGGTGGTGAATACCGTACCTTCGAACGCACTTAAAGTTATTGGTCCTTTGCCTGATTTCTCCTCGGTCGTGTCCGATTGCTGTCCGTCTGTCCGTCCTTCCGTCGATTATGAGAGTGAGGGAAGGCAGAGTACATATATATGTGTTTGTACACACACTTGTGCACTATAATATCTTCTGTACACTTATGTACTAGGCTCGTCTTTATTTAGATTGGCCGCCGTGACCGACATTCAGTCGAGAGAATACAGGATGGGGATGGCAATAGCACAAAAAGGGATCATGGTAGAATTTGATAATATGGTGTACTTAATTGTTTTTATTGAGCATTATAATATAATATTAAATTATGACGCCACAAGTTGCCGCTATTCTCACAAGTTAGAAAACCAATATTTCATACCGTGTTTTATTTTGGTTACATTTATACGCTCTTTAGTGTATGTGACTTTTTTTTTTATTCATTTTTAGGATAGTTTCAAAATATTCTTATGAACTAGTATGGGCGACACGGTTGGCGCAGTGGCTGAGCGATCGACTGCTGCGCAGCGTGTTGCGGGTTCGATTCCCGCCCAGGGTAAACATTTGTGTGATGAGCACTTGTGATTGCCTTGTGTCTGGGTGTTGTTTAACTATATATTATGTATGTATTTACAAAAAAAAAATGTATTTGTGTATGTATATCAGCTGTCTGACACCCATAGTACAGGGTCTCCCTAGTTTGGGGTGAGATGGCCGTGTGTGAAAATGTCCCCATATATATATATATATAGTATTACCAGTATTTAAATTGTTTGTCGTATCGTCATCCCCACCTCGTACAATAATAGACAGCGTGAACAACTGATTACCCCGCACGCATTAAAATTTCTTCAGATTCAAGCACTTGGTGACTGTCTGGAACCTATTTAAAATTACATCGGCGAACATCGGATATGGATCTGCGATATTAAAATATTTGTACTGATTTGCTGAATGAAGTATTGGAGTAGATGAATGGTTAAAAGGAAAGGTTATGTGGCTGAAGGTTTTACCTACGTCATTATCAAGCGTAAGCCAATCTCAACGAGCATTACATTAAACCATCATTAGTAAATGTCAACTACCAACTAATGATAGACCTATTCGTGGTAACAGTCTCGTGGTAACAAAATATGAGATTGGAGAACTTAGTATTAATAACAGAAAATATTAACCAAGGTAAAAAAAAACCCTGGAAATGACAGTTACAGTCGGTACTGTTAGAGACTCTGACTGATTTAGCTACATGTAACTTCATATAAATAATGTATGACCTGAAATGAGTAATGAGATTATCTATACTTCTATTTTAATATTTAGTTGGTAAAATTAGTTTATTTTTATTATTTACTAGCTTTTGCCCGCGACTTCGTCTGCGGGAATGTCGGCTATCGCGGATGCAGTCCTTTCTTGAGGTACAACAGATAACACACACTCAAGTAAGAGATAGTTACTAAGATATTAAAGTATTTCTTTTATTCGTTTTTTTTATTGGTTTTTGTTTTGGAATTGATTGATTAATTACCTGCTATAGGTTTTCTCTGAAACTATTGATCCAATTTCAAAACTTATTTCACCAATAGTAAGTTTCACTATTGCCGAGTGTCATAGGACATGTTCTATGGTTTATTTGACTTCTACAAGTGTGTACTTGTACGATGCTAGCAGAACCCAATTCTGAAATAAAAGAAGAAAGGTTTCACAGTAAGCCACGAAGACTGACCGGCGTGATTTATATGAACTATGAAATTAAGTAAACTCTCTAAATACAACACTAAACACGGTATCTGTATAATACGATTTAACATAAAAAGTACCTACCTTTTTTTTTTTTTTGGTACGGGGTGGAAAATCCTCATGGATGTCCTCCGCCCTGGTACGAGCTAGGGGTCTGTCAGACTCTTACTGACTAAAAACCACCCCGGTGTTCCATCTCACACCTACGTCGGGGGTCGCGGGAACTGTAGATACTTCCGCAACCCCCGGCTGGTGCCGGCCCGCTGCAGCGGGCCACTTCTCGGGTCAGGGGGGGGAGTGAGGTGTTAGACTCCCCCCCGGACGTCTTAGAGGGGCGCGCGTGGAACACTACGCGCCGCCACCTCGGGTCCTGGTGTATGTGGGGGGCGACAGACGTCCCCCAGTCTGCCGCCCCTGGACCCATTTAGGGGGGCCGGAAGAGGGCGTTGTCCGCCCTCCGCCGACGCCCGGTGCGCCTAAATCATCCCAGGGAGTACAAAACGTCCTATATTGGTATAAGTGAGAACTTTTCAAATCCTTTAGCATCACCCCTCATCTTGCTTAATAACACATTAAAGACTGCTCAAAATAATATTAAGAGAGATTGTAAAGTTGAGAAACTGTGAAATAATGCTGTTATTGAAAGTGCAGTAGCTATTAATGAGGATTAAAAAGTTCTACACTAGTTCGTAGCCGCTCGGTTACCACACCTGCTCGCAAATGTTTAATAGATTTATGTCGTGGTGCGTTGAACTTCATTCAATTACGGTATTTTTAGGGGTCAATAAAAGTAGATATAGGAACTATAAGAGGTTTTTGTGCGTACGGGATCTATTTATTGTAAATGAAACATATACTAACTTAATATTCACTATATTGCAGATACTAACAATACTACGTCCGACTCTAACGGAACCTGAGTCGTCAGTTCGTATATCATATAATTAAAACATATCTATCTATGATAATCAAACTACATTGACTAATCTAGAATGATCCAGTGTTCCGACATAACATGACACGGTTGGCGCAGTGGCTGAGCGATCGACTCCTGCGCAGCGTGTTGCGGGTTCGATTCCTGCCCAGGGTAAACATTTGTGTGATGAGCACTTGTGTTTGCCTTGTGTATGGGTGTTGTTTATCTATATACGTATGTATTTACAATAAAAAATGTATTTGGGTACCAGTACCTGTACTATGGGTGTCAGCTGTCTGACACCCATAGTACAGGGTCTCCCTAGTTTGGGGTCAGATTGCCGTGTGTGAAAATGTCCCCACATATTATTATGTTATTATCATATAAACCATTGTTAGGTAATGGTTTTTGCTTTGCTAAATGTATACAACCTTTACAGTACCAGTACCTACACTATGTTTAGTGACTTGGAAAGCATTACTTTTTCCAAAACAAACGTAATAAAACCACAACAATGAAAAGTACCATACTCCATTTACACTACCTTCTGGCTGCACATTCGTCTGCGTAGATTTTAGAATCAAGCCAAAGTCGTACATTCATCATCATCATCAGCCGAAAGACGTCCACTGTTGAAGAAAGGCCTCCCCCAAAGAGTTGCCATAATCCCCACGCTTGGCAGGCGTCTTGGGGATTGCAGTAAAGCTGTTAATTACACGGAAGCCGCTGCTCTTTGACTTCTGGATTTTCCCTTAGTCGCCTTCGGTGTAACACCCTCGGGATGAAATGGGTGGCTGCTATTCCAGCCAGGACACCCTACAAGCTGAGCCAATTATTCCACGGGAATTCGATTTAGCGCAACTCAAAATCTAAACGATTGCTAGAACGGTGTAGTAGCATTGACACACACTAGTACAATACAATGGTCTGTTTGTGTGCATCAGAATAGAAAATACGCACGAAATAAGCACGAATCATTGAAATTGATCGGCAAACGACAGCGCGCGATGTTTTACAGTACTTTTTAAAATAATTGTCTAAAAGAAATAAGTTCTTAAAACGGACTGAAAAATATTCTGTATATTAAGCATAACCTTTATTTTCATAAAATTTGTCAAAGTAAACCGATTTTATACTGTTTCAAAATTGCTTTTTAATACATAATAGTAATATTTTCGTAATTTTGGCTCTGTAGTAGACTTTAAGACTGTATATCCTGTTGGAAAAACGTATAAAACATAATATTTTGGAATACTGTAATGGTGGTATTAGTCCTGAAAGTTAACTCTGACGTCTATTTTCGTAAAACGCTATGAAAGGATTGTCTTCGCTTTAAAAAACCATAACTAAACATTATATTTTAACACTGTAGTTCCCTAAATAAAGACTTTATCTTTCTAAAATTGTAATTGTCTTTAAATAATCTGCTCACATCATTACGATATTGCTCTGGCCAAAACGCGAAAACATGAAGTTTTCGTCACGAATCGAATACAAGCTCTTCAGCTAGAACAATATATTCAGTTAATTCCTTATAAGCGTGAAAGAGTAACAAACATCAATACATCCTCAAAAATTTCTGCACTCATATTATTAGTAGGATTACAAAAGCAGTGTAACAACTATAGTGATATATAGGTTATATTGTTGGAATGTATTTCAGTAATATTTTTTATGTACGTAAATGGCTAATAATTTACTTTCCTTTGAATTTATCGTGAAATAACGAAGCTATATGATAACATTAAAATAATTAAAGCAATATTACGATATCTGTCTAATGGTATATGAATGGACCTATAGATATATTTATTTTGTTCAAAATTTCTGTTTGATGAGGTGTGGAGTAAAAAATCAATTTATTAGGTCTAACTCAATGCTCGCGACATCTATATTATAGATGGACGAACTTGACTCACCACTATCCCTACCCATACTGGCCCACAATAGCAGAGAACAGACGAAAATCGGTGATCGGCCCGATCGACAAAAAAAAAGAAAAAGTTGACCGTATGCCATCAAAACTAGTCGAACGAACCCGGTAGCACAGTGAGTTAATCCGTTTTTCTCAGTCTACTATAATGTGTAACAATACTCACGTTTCGTTTAATGAAAAACTTACTTAGACGACGTTTTAGTTTCTTCAATCACTGGAGGACTCACAATCTCTTTTAAGTGTGTTGCCGTTTCTTAATGGATTTGGATGTTAAGGCAACACTAAAAAGCTAAAAATCAAAAGTTTTTTCAAAAAAAAAGAAAACCGCCTTCAATAACTAAAAAGTGATAAATAACTTTAGCACAGAACACACATTACTTTACTTTCGGAAGTCGGTGGCAATACAAAACAACAAACACAAAGCCACCGACACCGACGAAAAGAGATTGTGAGTCCTCCAGTGATTGAAGAAACTAAAACGTCGTCTAAGTAAGTATTTTAGGAATTTGTTGATTTTCTCAAAAAGGGCTGTACCAATTTTGATAAAATTTATATGGGACCTTTTCGGAATAAACCCCTTTCGTACAAAAAATAATTTTGCAAATCCGTCTATCCGTCTAAACATTTGAATTGATAACCTCCTCCTTTTTGAAGCCGGTTAATATAAAAATATAAAGTTTAAAAACTAAAACCCGACCACAACAAAAAGTAATCTAAAAAGTACAAAACAAGAAAATATTTCACACAGAAATCAAGACATAGGTACAAAATGGTCAAGGTAAGCCGTGGTTGCATGCCTGTATCCTATATGAGTGCGATGAACATGAATATAATGGCATGCAACCACGGCTTACCTTGACCATTTTGTACCTATGTCTTGATTTCTGTGTGAAATATTTTCTTGTTTTGTACTTTTTAGATTACTTTTTGTTGTGGTCGGGTTTTAGTTTTTAAACTTTATATTTTTATTTAAACCATTTTGGAGTCACAGCTAAGTATTATATATTTAATAGGTACTCAGAACCCCTTTCCAATGATACTAAACACGGTATGCGTATCTTACTTTATTTGATAATCTTTCCTTTTTTTACAATAATTTGTGACAAATTACCACTAAATATTATATAAATTTGAAATGTACTAGTGAACCCCTTTCCAATGATACCAAACACGGTATGCTTGTCTTTATTTTTTTTTTTAATATTGCTTTTTTTGTCCGCCAGAGGGCGCCACATTGGATTCGGTGATACGTCATATAGCCTATAACCAGCGGACGATCAAGACGCTTCTAACGATACCTCATTTGTTCAGTTCTGATAAGTAGTTTAGGAGCTATGAGCGTACAGATGAACATACATACATACATACATACATACATACATACATAGCCTGTCAAACTCATAACCCTCCTTTGGCTTTGCCGTAGTCGGGTAAAAATAGCTTCTGTTTCGTGCATTTTACTGCTAAGTTAATGTTGAATTACCAACGGTTAGTCAATGTATTCTGCGGTGTATTGTATAATATACGTCATCATCTTTCTGTCCTTGTCCTATGTTACTTGGGATGGGCGCAACACGCTTTCTTCTTTCATTCCGTCTTGTCAATCATCATGCTGTAACCCTTTCCATTTACATTATTCTTTAACTAATCCATCCATCTTTTTTGTAGACTACCTCTGCTTGCTCATTCATCAACATTTACATTCATAACTTAATTAATGACATGCGTTAAATCCTTTCTCTTCACATGCCAAAAACGATTCCCTCTCTACTTTTCTGTCACAGGCGCAACACTTTTGTTTCATGGATAAAGAAGGTATATTTACTTTAATCTGAAGATGAATGATGTTTCTTATCTGACTTTTCGATCTACACATGTTTGACATAAGGAAAAACATAACTTTGCTACAGGACGATGTAGTTACCACGCGTCTCTTCCTTCTAAGTTACTACTGACCATAACAACGGGAAAATATTGGTAACTACGTACCTTTAGGGGTCACATGACATAAATAACATCCAATCACAAAAATAACTTGAAAGATTAACGATTTATTTGATAAAAAGGACAAGAAAAAGGCAAAACATGAAACATACGCAAGTGACAAAAGGCTACGGATCAACGATAATGAAATCAACAATCACGGCGGAGCACGACATGTTTTCCTCCAACGGATAAGGAGTGTCACATCTTGTTTTCTTGAGTAAGCGAATAATCCCGGAAACATAATTCCGGAACATTTGTCGCAACGATTCCCTAATGAATACGCAACGGAAAGCTTCTATCCTCACAGCGAGCCAACCCTATCATGATTGAGAAGAATTACGTCAGCCATTACATAGAATAGGTCACTCTCCTTTATTTCTGAGAAAAAATGTTTGGATTAATAATTCCTTTGTCCTTTCTCTATGTAAACAGTTGTTGTGCAAACTCCCCTTTCTGTCGTTTGACCTCGTTACACAACGAAATATGTTTGAAAATTTCCAACACTTGGACTTAGGATCGCCATTACAAAGGAAGTTTGGTGGTATAGTTGCGTTAAATATTTTGTAATTAAACTTTATGGAAGGCCCTTTGTGTTTGAATGAAAATTTCGATGCTAAAAACACTTTCATAGTTGTCTCAAAGGTCAACAAGAAAATTGAATGGGTTAAGACAACTTTTGGGCAAATGGTTGAAGAAGGTATTTAAGTTCAGTGTTCTAACTTAGATAATTATTATTCGTTTTACATTTACTTTTTTTTTGCAAACCTATTCGGCCTTTCGTTTTTAGAAATTCTGTGTTTCATTCCTCTAGTTTTAAAGGAATCCGTCCAGTTCGTCCCGTTATCTCCTTCGTGACCTGTCACGACCTAGTCCGTGTTACCTGAGCCCACAGTTTGTCCTGCATGCATGCGGCACACAACATGTCTTACTCAGTCCCATTTAGTTTTTTAAATTAATTAAAAAAAAAAAAATTCTATAACTCACAATTTGACATGAATATTTTTATGGTATTTTTTCAGAGCGAAACAATATTATTGTAAATATAACTTTATTAAGGCGAATTGACATTTATTGCAAACTATTTTGAGGTCGAAATATTGTCATACCTGACGCAAATTGATACCAATGCACTTAGTAACAACAGTAAGAAAAGAAACAGCATAAAACTGATGTCTATAAAAAAACCAATAAAATTACTAAACCAGCAACAGAAAAACAAGCAAAGAATTTCACAACATTTCATACAAATCAAAAATTTTCAGCGTAATAAACTCCAATTTCTGACTCAGCAAACAAATGCGACGATCGTAAAAAAACTTATACGACACTGACCCGTAACGACAACGAGACGACATTTGTTAGGGACGGGACGAACGCGTTCGTAGGGGCAGTAAAAACCCCGGCTTACCGGAGCGCACGCACCAAACTAATTGCATTTCTGATTCCCTCTGAAGTAACTGTAATTAACTCGATCTCTGTAACGTTGTGGCCAGAAGGACAGCGATGGATGATGGGGTGGATGCTGTTGATGGACTAGACCTTTTTTTGGCAATGTCATTGTGAGAAGAAAATGTTTTTTCTCGTACACAAATCCTAGCTTTGTGCGTGCGAACTACATACATATTGCTGTCAAGGGTATTCACGATTTAGTTATATGTGAAGTTGTGTTATTGATTCGAATTGAAATTTGCATTTTATGTGACTGTAGTAATGTGTTTACCATTAGTTAGTTCTATTCAAATATCGTTGTCTAGACACGCAAGATCTAATGACTGTATCATTTTTATCATTCAAACACTATTCTTCAAGTTAACAAACACGTATGTATATTGTATCTAAGCAAATATTTATAAAGCCTCTTAATCTAAAACCTACTTTTTCGAAATATCCACAAACGCTGGCCATACACTTGTTAATAAATTCACAATCGCCCACGTCGCAAGCTGACTGTACATCGACCAATAAATATTGCATTCCAATTTATTTGCTGAAGAACTGATAAAAATTACATAGATAGTTACAACTTGATTCAGTTTTCTTACTCATTTCGTAGCGATTTATATTCAAACGGGGCTTTTTAAATATTTTATTGGTTTTATTGGAAATTATTTACCTATGCGTGTTCTGAAATTGATTTAGCTAGGGAGTTTCTTCCAAACGAAATTACTTTTTGGGAGGGGTAACTATCAATGATTCTTATATGACGTTCAAAAGTGTTTAATTTAAATAAATGATTTGACTTTGATTTGGTCTATTGACCTACTATGTTTCGGTAAGCTGATCAGACATCATCAGTACTCATTATGGATTTATACGGATGAGTGTGAGTAGTGAGGGCATACTAGGTACGACAATTATGTAGTTCTATGTCACTGTCACTGCTTGCTGGTTTCACACTTACACTAGCTATTGCTCCCGATTACGTTCGAGTAAATTTTGTTACTAATTCCATTTTTTTTAAATACAATATAACGTCAAAGGGAATAATGTAGCTTCGGACAAGATTTGGAAACGGACCTTTAGCTTTATAATATTAGTATAGAAATATGTAGTGTAGTCTGTATGATAGTGTAGATTTATGTACTGATTGTTCAATGGACAGCTGTCGATCTCTTCTATTTCATATAACTGTAATAGAAATATAATGCTATGCAAGGTTGTTAGATTCAATAAGCAAATAAAGAAAGTTTTTTTTTATATTATTTACTTTCTATGTTTATCTTAGACATTACTGACATCGGTAAAGGAAAACTTCGTGAAGTAGGTTTCTTAACGACTTATAATAAATCTCAGATTATGAAACAAAAGGCAGATAGACCGTGCGGAACATTATGAGTGAAGCCACCAAAGCAAATACAAATTCAAAAGCGAATAAGTACCTACAATCTCGTGATTGTATTCGCTATTGATTTGGGTTTGTATTTTTATTTTTTTTAACGATGCGGCGTTTCATGCTATACTGATTCGTGTCAGTACAGCACGAAGCGCGTTTTAGGTATTCGCTTTTGAATTTGTATTTGCTTCTTTGGTTTCACTCTCAGTGTTCCGCGCGGTCTATCTGCCTTTTGTTTCATAATCTGAGTAATATAAAAATCTCAAATTTCCAATTCGCTTTCTGCATACGTGGTGATCACTGCTCATGCCTTCTCTGTATGCAAGTGAGTGAGACAAAGTAGGCTGGTATTATTTATTTATTAAGACTGCGATTAAAATAAAATCGAATGAAAGGTGAAAAAGACACCTAATTGTGGTCGAGTTAGAATCTTATATTTATTGTAGAATAGGATAGTTTTAATTTTGTAAATATATGGTACATAAAATGTTTTAAAAATGAATGATTTCACATATTTGTCACACATACCAATGGATAATTACGATTACGAATAATAAATGCTAAAGGCTATTCGTATTTCGAAATTCGAAAATCAACTCTAAAATTAGGACGCTCGTGCTAAACCTGCAGGAAGGGAGTAAGGAGAAATGGAATGAATCAGCTGATTATCACCCGGGTGTGTCGTAAAAGTTGACTGACGGAAAGGGTCACTGCTGTACCTACTAATAAAGAGGCGATGAGTTGGCAACCCACGTAGAGCAATATTATCAGCTTTGGCAACACTGTTATTATATTTTTTACAATAAAGAATATTTCCTTGTTATTTTAATAACAGTTAATAAATTCACAATGCCCAATCCTTAAATTGGTGCGCTATTTCTTTAAATACTACTAATGTACAGGTTTAACTTATAATATTTTTTTTTTGCTATCCGTTGCTGTCTCGCTCCTAGGGTAAGGCCTCCCCCCATTCCCTCCATTTCTCTCAATGTTGTGCCTCATCCCGCAAATTCGCGAGGAAGCCATCCAAGGCGTCGCGCGTGTTTATAATATTAAAAGTCTAAAAAATATATTTTTGTTTCTTAATTTCTCAAATGAATAGTGGCATTGCGCGTTATGTGTGTGTGAAAAAATAAACTGAAAGGGAGTTTTTTATAAACAACGATTTTTATATTCTCGTATAAAGTTCATAAACGTAAATGATACCCTACTTTTTAATTTGCATTGTACGTGGGCTAATAAACCATATAAAATAATATAATAATGGATGATTCGGCCATTTTAAATTCTCCAACACTTTGCATTAAATCGTATGCTGACAGTTTTGCAAGTGGCTCAAGTTAAGAGCTGATAACGATTTATTTATACGTTGAAATCAATATGAACAACCAAAATCAAAAATAGTAATCTTCTTTGCTATTTCTATTTACTTAAATCATTATTTTGGTAGTAGATAGTAATTATTCGCGAACTAGACTAAGCATTAAAAAACACTTTTTCTATCGTCTCTCTATTGTCGGCGAACTTATATTTTAATCTACTTGTAGAAGAATTACATTTTGTCTGAACTAAATATGTACAAATCTTAAAAATAAAATAATAATACTTTGTACAATTCCAAGAAAAAGGGGAGGGGGAAGCTCAAAGGGCATCAAAATCTCATCCACATCGCTGTTAACGGGACACGTGCCCAACATGCTGGCAGCATTGCCACCTTGTATGGCAATGCTAATTCTTTGACCCAAGAATAGACCAGCCTACGGGTCACATGTAGAGTCGATCAGCCGCTTAGCGATGCCCCGAAAAACAAGATGGGCACTCGAACCCCATGGCCCTAGGGTGTCCACCCCAAACGGCTTAAATATTTAAGAATACCATAATTTATGCCGTGGTTACAATAAATCATCATGGTATGATATGATACCTGTGGCATAGTCCCTAAAAGTTATCGCTGCAAAAGAATGATTAGTATGTAGGTATTGTAAGTATTTCGGACTGGTATCCGAAACTCTACATCTGAACACGAATGAATGGTGAAAAGATAAATTATTAGATCCACCCTTACTGCTCAAGATAGGTCTACGATTTCTTAGCGTTATTAGCGATCGATCCGAGAGAAATGAGTCATCTCAATGCCAAACTTCATCGGTGACACTATTTTGTATTGTTAGTAAAAATATATATGTTGGCAGTAAGCCCGACATTGGACCGATCCGGGCCTGACGTACTTTAGTTCGTCACGCGTGATAGCTCCCTTAACCCGCTCATCACTCACACCCTATACCACCAGTTCTGTAGCTCGTCTCTTCACGCGCCGGCTGCTACATTATTCAAAGAAACCCTCGCCATAAAACTCGTGCCGGTCGGTACTGAATCGTAACATGGACTTCTAAGGATGTGACCACAAGCTTGCAATAAACCGTTAACTGGCCAGTGCCGATTTCACAGGTGTAGAATTTACGATCGCCGATTTCGGTCTGCGGCATTTACCTATCTTTTTGTTGGCTAAAGGCCATCAATTGACTACGGATAATGTTTCGGTGTAAAAAACGTGTTCTTTTTAGTGGGTTTTGTACAAGGATAAATTAGTGACGGGTGTCTGGATGTGACCCTTTTCTGCGGGCAGTCTGTAGGGTTAGTCCTTATTAATAATGGGACATTTACTGTTCCAGGTGATTGGTAATGTGATGTTTGTCAAACTTAAGCTTGTACTTTTTTCTTATTGCTGAATTAAGAACATCAATGACGGTCAGACCTATTTTTTCCGATGGGTTTAAATTTATTACGAAATTATCCCACTGAAAACAATAGCACCACATCTACTGCCATTTAAGGCACTTACAGTATTGCTGAGGCAGTAATAAAAACGATACTTATAGGTAATCGAATAAGGAAAAAGCTAATAGATTCAGTATCCACCCCAATATAATTTGTCTCATGTAAGCGTAAATAAATAGACAATAACAATACATATTACCCAGTTAATGTAATCCTCTATAATAATCCGCTTACATTTGTTTCGACAGCCCTGATTAAGCAAACCACGGGTCATAGAGTAGGCGGAGCGGGGGCGGGTTATTTCTGGGAAGTTTGATTTTCCCGAAATGGAATGAAATGTTTATCGTTCGTATGCCTTCGGGGAGTGGAGACTGAAATACAATCATTGCTACAAAATGCCATGGGTAATTTCATAATAAACCTCCAACCTGCCCCTAGGATCTGTATTTGATCTTCGCCCTTTTTAATAAAACAAGGCGACAATTCGACAATTTTACAAGTTTCTTTCTTGGTACCTACTAAGAAAGAAACTTGAAATAAATTGTCTTTCTTTTCTGATTTACAGCATCTGTCATGATAATGTGTCAATTTTGTTATTTTTTTTACAAACATGGCGCATTGCTAGATTGTGTATGTATAAAAACCAATAGGAAAAAAAACACAATCATCATCTTTCTGCCAATACCCCATGTTACTTGTTCGGTGCAACATTTTTCAAAAAAATCATGTTTATGTTGTTTTCATAGGAAAACAACACAATATTACCATCATTTTGCAGATCACATACAATTTTCAGCTATCCTAAAACTATAACTTGCCCTTTATTTGGATATGGGCATGACTTTGTTTTTGTGGCAACATAAACATAAAATCAAATTCTCACAAAAAAAAAAGTTTTTTTTTCCCTTCGTGACCGTGCCCTAACAGGGAACTGAAACTAGGGCCGCTGAAAACCGAATGAAATTCAAAAGCGCACTGTGGTGTGTCTCACTCAATTTGAATATTTGTAGGCGGTAACTTTTTCAATATGAATTTTACGTACCGTTGAATTAAGTCCACATCGTTACATCAGAATGTACTTGTGTACTTCATATTTACAATATCAAAAATATAGCAAACAATTTTCATTAACTGTAAATATGGAATACAGTCGTAATAATACCAATAGTAAAAGTTTTTTTGAAAATCCTTAAACAATATCTGTTTGGTATATGCAAATTTAACCAGTCTACTGTCGTATCTACAATCTATATATTTTGAAGGGTTTGACCTTCAAAAATGTTGATCCGACAGTCCACTACTTGTGGATGTATGCGGTATTATCGACACTTAAGGGCTCGTATTCGATTTAGTGCAACTCAAAATCAAAACGATTGCTAGAACGGCGTAGCAGCATTGACACACACTAGTACAATACAACAGTCTGTTTGCGTGCATCAGAAAAAAAAATACGCACGAAATAAGCACGAATCATTGAAATTGATCGGCAAACGAAAGCGCGCGATGTTTCACAGTGCTTTTTAAAATAATTGTCTAAATTAAATGAGTTCGATTAACGGCCTAAGACATATTCCGTATATTAAACATAACCTTTATTTTCGTAAAATAAATATATCAGTTATGTTTTTCTACAAATACTGGTAAAAAAAAATTGTTAAAATGAACCGATTTTGTACTTCTTCAACATTGTTTTTGAATACATAATCATAATCATTTTTTAATCATTTATTCATTAAATGATTAAAAAAATAGTAATACTCGTATTTTCGTATACATAATAGTAATACTCGTATTTTCGTAATTTTGGCTCTGTATACACTTTTAGACTGCATATCTTGTTGGAAAAAGCTCATAAAACGTTATATTTTGGCATACTGTAATGGTTGTATGCGTCCTGAAAGTTAACTCTGACGTCTATTTTCGTAAAACGCTATGAAAGGATTGTCTTCGCTTTAAAAAACCATAATTAAAAATTATACTTTTACTCTGTAGCTCCCTAAACCAAGACTTAATGTTTCTAAAACTGTTATTGTCTTTAAATAATCTGCTCACATCAAAAACGCGAAATCATGAAGTTTTCGCCACGAATCGAATACACGCTCTTAAGAGGTAAAAGACTGTATAATAATTATTAATATCCCAGCTAGCAGAACCAGGAATTGGATAAATAATTACCAACATACTAATATTTCAAAATTATCGTCATTCTAGTAATGACATTGCAATTTCCCTTACTAAAATTCAAACAATTAATCATAAGCGTACGTACCTGTTCATTGTTTCCAGTCATAGTGTGCGTTACCATATTATGTTATATTGTCACGCAGTTATGATCAACAGGGTCAGGAAGACATTAGATTATGGATACCCGATGAAGTTATGATCGTGATCAACGTCCATGTTCCTACAACACACCAATTTGGAAGTTAGTTTAAATCTATACGGCCCGCTTGTGCAGACCAAAGTTAGTTTTAACTTCTAGTTAGTTATAATAAAATAATACCTAACAAAACAATAGTAACTAATAATACATTACTAATTAATAATAAAATGATTGCCTGATTATTAATATAATAATTGGATAATGTGTGTGTGTGCCCATATTGTTTTTCGTGACATCGCCAAGCGGCTGGTCGACTCTTCACGTGACCCGAAGGCTGGTCTATTCTTGGGTCAAAGAATCAGCATTGCCATACAACGTGGCAATGCTGCCAGCCTGTTGGGCACGTGTCCCGTTGACAGCGATGTGGACGAGTTTTTTGATGCCCTTTGAGCTCCCCTGTCTTTTTCTTGGAATTGTACTTAATATTATTAAATTTTTAATTTTGTATATAATTATTAATTTAATATTTGTTATGATTGAAATAAATGCTAGATGCATTTATTTCAATCATAACAAATATTAAATTGGATAATTAATAGTAAAATAATTACATAGTTACATATTTAATAAGCAGATACAATCAACATACCAAACAAAAGCCCTCTTCCTCTCTTCTACTTTTATTTTTGCTGTGCCCAACAGGTTTCACAATGTTCATTCTTATTCTACCTACCATCTAAGTTCACATGTGGATGCAATAAATGTATTGAGTATAGTTGCTTACACAGGCACATTATACATGACATTTTGTAATTTAATCTCGTGTTAGCGGTGAAGTTAAGTGAGTTAGGTGAAGTTAGGTGAGTTAAGATGGTGCAAGTGGGTCTTAAGGGGCTATTATACGACTTTTACAGATTTTAAACTGGCAATCACGTCAAAATGTGCAGTGTAAATGATTTGAAAAAAATATATGTTAAACTAGAACATTCTCTTAATCACTTAGTAAGTGAATATTTTTAATTATATTCATATTATATAGTTTAATTAACACGTGAAGTTGTGTCTGACGCGGACAAAACAATAACAATCACACAAAATCTACCAGGTATACGCCTTTTTTTTAATTTTGAAAGAATACTACTTTTATTTAATTTTTTCGACTAAACTTTGAGAGTTTTGGACGCAAAACTGATGCAGAACGGACGCAGTCTGCGTCCAAAACTTACAAAATTTAGTCGAAAAAATTAAATAAAAGTAGTATTCTTTTAAAATTAAAAAAAAGGCGTATACTAAAAGATAGACAATAAAATTGTCTGTAAGATAGTGTAAGTTTCGGATAATTATACCTGTCGTTTAATAGCCCCTTAAGTGATTTCATTGATGTTAGATCAATGCATTTGATAAGTTTTATGCATTTAGGTCGTTTGTGGTAAAGGTCTTACTTTAGTTAGGTGCACTGTAGATACTGTGACAGTATAAATATTAGTACTACCGTACAGTAACAACACGCTCCGCCTCCCTCCGAAACAGTTCCTCACCTCTTTCCGCGACGACAGACTGGTACTGGGAACTGCTTTTAGTTCCAGCGGTGCGTAGACACGCACACACACGCACGTATTTGTACAGTCTGTTATTTTGGTAACGGTAGTGTAGGCAATTATATCGTTTCGTTTCTATGGAGTGTCGTGGGTGTGATACTGTGATCTATCGTCAAGGTCGCGGGTAGCTGGTGGATCAGGATGCAAGCGGAAGGTTGCCGCTCGTTGTGCCGTTCTATTGGGAAGGCTTTTGTTCAACAGTGGACGTCTTCCGGCTGTTGATGATGATGATAATGATTTTGTATGTAGCTTGCTTTGGTACACAATCCCTTTAAACGTCTAATAAAAAAACGCAATATAGGTAACTTATTGCGTAAAAAACCCTTTAGTTGACAATTAACAATTAAAATGATATTAATTGAGACCATCATTGGGCCGAAGAGGACGATCAAGTAGGCACCTAGACCCCGACGTGTCTCGGAAAGCATGTAAAGCTGTTGACCTCGGCTGTCATTTCTAGATCTTTGACAGTCGTTATGGTTATTCAAAATCCAGAAAACCTGATAACCAGTCTTACCAAGTACAGCCAGTTGCTCTATGTAAAACACTGGTAATAAGATGCATCCGGTTAGACTGGAAACCGACCCAACATATTTGGGAAAAGGCTAGGCAGAGAGATATCGTTTTTTTTTTTTGACAAGTAGTATGGTTTTAGAGTTCCTCGTCGGAATGAAGCACTTATAATAATAATAATAATATGTGGGGACATTTCACACACGGACATCTAACCCCAAACTAGGGACACCCTGTACTGTGGGTGTCAGACAGCTGATATACATACACAAATACATTTTTAAATACATACATATATAGATAAACAACACCCAGACACAAGGCAAATACAAGTGCTCATCACACAAATATTTACCCTGGGCGCAGCAGTCGATCGCTCAGCCACTGCGCCAACCGTGTCCTTATAGGATCACTAGTGTCTGTCCGGCTATCACAGCCAATTTGGTATAAATGTGAACTTATGAGACCCAAACACGGACGCATAACTCAAAAAAATAAAATTGAATAATGGTGATCATGAAGGGCACTCTTCCACTGTCCCTTAAGAGAAGGCTCATCGACGTGTATATTCTTCCCATCCTCACATATGGTTCACAAACATGGTCTTTGACAAATCAACAGAGGTCCACCCTTTCGGTTTGCCAGAGAGCTATGGAACGGAGTATTCTGGGTATAAAACTGCAAGACCGGGTTAGGAATACCACCATCCGTTCCATTACAAAAATAACTGACGTCACTCGGAAAGCTGTCATGCTGAAATGGAATTGGGCTGGACACATCTGCCGCATGTCAGACGATCATTGGGTCAAACGTACAACCCAATGGGTTCCTCTACATGGCAAACGACATCGCGGCAGGCCCAGGCGGAGATGGCGGGATGATCTAGATTCCTTCGAAAAAGACTGGCACCAATTAGCCCTTAACAGAGAGAGTTGGAAGGAGAGTGGAGAGGCCTTTGCCCAGCAGTGGGAAAATCCAGGCTGAAATATATATAATGGTGATCATCACTGTCGGTACTACGTATTAATATTTTTCTCAACATAAAAGGTTTACTAGTAGTGACTGCGCAAGCTATAGTGAAACTCTCCTCCAACCAATAACAACATTACGTCACCGACCGCAGCGACAGACCCTGATGGATACCCTTATCTAATTTCTATCCAATAAATTACTAACAACTCCATTCGGTTTTAATTGTTTTGTATCCAGACACGATTTATGACTGTGGTCGCAACATTTTCCGCGAATTTCAACTATCCCAATGGAAGTTTGATTTTATGGATAACAGTTTTCGGAATGAAAACGGCTTTATTAATATTTTATGTCAATATTTTAGGACTGACGTTTTACGGTATACGATACAGGCCGAAATAAATTTCTGCCGTTCTCAATTAATGTTATTTAACATTATTATTAAAAATGGGATGGATCAGCGAAATACCAACTGGAGGCGTTGGAAGTAATTGATAGACGTGCCAAGAGACTCATTGACAACGGCTCCGTGGTTGAGGGTTAACTGCAGAGACTTGAATATCGCCGCGCCGTTGCCAGCCTATCGGTCTTTTATCGGATGAATTTCGAAGAGTGTGTTTTGGAATTGTATAATTTAATACCCCTATCCCTATTTCATCATCGAACGAGGAGAGATACGGCGAAGCGTCACTGCTATATGGTTGAAGTTCCACGGCCTCGAGCCAAGCGCTTTGGTTCCACATTTCCCCGATAAGTATAATCTAGGAATCTTCAAGGCATGAGGGTACCGGTTCATCCTAGGCAAGCATACCTCACCTTAGGCCGCATCATCACTTAATAACAAAGAGTTGCGGTAAAACACAACTGTATTAGAATATATTAAAAAAAAAAAACATTTTTTAGGGGTCCGTAGCCAAATGGCAATAAACGGAACCCTTATGTATTCGTCATGTCTGTCTGTCCGTCCATATGTCACAGCCACTTTTTTCCGAAACTATAAGAACTGTTGAAACTTGGTAACATTGTTCTGTGAACCGCATTAAGATTTTCACACAAAAATATAAAAAAAAAACATAAATTTTGGGGGTTCCCCATACTTAGAACTAAAACTCAAAAAAAAATTTTCATCAAACCCATACGTGTGGGGTATTTATGTATAGGTCTTCAAAAATGATATTGAGGTTTCTAAAATTTTTTTTTTAATCTGAACAGTTTGCGCGAGAGACCCTTCTAAAGTGGTAAAATGTGTGTGTGTCCCTCCCCCTGTATCAAAGTCAAAGTCAAAGTCAAATCATTTATTTCAATTAGACCATTAAAAAGGCACTTTTGAACGTCATAATAAAAAAATATAAAGTTGATTCTAGTTGCCCATTCCAAAAGGTAGCTTCGTATGGAGAAGAATGGGCAAGAAACTCCATACTCACTCTTTTTAAAAAAAAAATGTGTACAATATTTTGCATTTACAGTTTTCAGTTATATAACTATACGTGAATACGGTGGACCTTGCATAAAAACACTATATTGAAGTATGTACAAAGTATTACAAGATAAAGAATGACAGCTAAGTTGTATACATAGATACATAGTGTTCACATATTATTATTTACAATTATTGTAAAAGTAGACAACCACATTTCAACAAACTATGAACCAGTGTGTGACCCAAAGCAAGAATTAAATATAATTTATATACTAAGTATAAATTAAGTAGTTTTAATTAGCATTCCGTTTGATTTTGTCTAGACTGTAGATTGTCCTATGGAGCCCGGACCAACATGTTTCCAAGCATTCTTATCATGGATATAATCCTCTAAACTGTAATATGCTTGTTTACAGAGTGTACTTTTAATATATGTTTTAAATTTTCTTTCAATTAGTTGCAATATATCACTAGGAATTTTGTTATAACACTTAACACAGAACCCCATAAAAGATTTATGAACTTTAGACAATCTAAAATATGGTTGAGCTATTTTGTCTTTGTTTCTAGTATTAATATTATGTCTATCACTAACCTTATTAAATAAATGTAGGTTTTTTCTTACGTACATAATATTTTCATAGATAAATTGGCAAGGCACTGTCATTATATTAATATTTTTAAATAGTTCCCTAAGAGAATCGCGGCGACGTAGATTATAAATGGCTCTAACAGCTCTTTTTTGTAAGATAAAAATGGATTCAATGTCGGCAGCCCGACCCCACAGTATCTTCTAAAATAAGAGAATGATAAAACTAAAAAAAGTATATAATGTACATTACCATGTAAACTTCCACCGAAAATTGGTTTAAACAAGATCTAGACAGTAGTTTTATTTAATACGTCATAAATCGTAAACCGCAATTTACCTTTCATTCAATCAACTCAAATGTAAAAATAAAAACACTTTTACATTATGGTACTTGCTGCTACGGAACCCTTCATGGGCGAGTCCGACTCGCAGTTGGCCGCTTTTTTATCTATTCTACCTGCTAAACAATACTAAAATGAAACAGATTATTTTGTGTATTTTATCTATGGGCCACAGTTGCCAGAAAATAAAATGATAAAGTAAGTATTAAGTACGCCTTTGTACTTTTGTGTATGAAGTATAAATAAATAATAACCAAAGACTTAAGCCTCAAACACACAGTCTTGTCTTATTTGAATTATTTCCTCGCAAATATGTTATAAAACGTCATATGACATACGTGCGCTTTGATAATTACAGCCTCTGCTTTCTTGTAGCCTCTGCTGTAATTTACTACGGCTGTAATGTACTATTAAAGATTAGGTAACATTTTATATTTGATAGAATTATAGTGAAACGAAAAACGTTCCGGGTATTGTTCATCCCTGCTTCTAATTTTAAATTGGAATTAAATGTACAACTAAATGAAAGCCACATCATTTTAGATAATAAATTACGAAAACGGTTACAAATACGCGCGACAGCTACTGTGAAAATAGATTATTATCGAATTGATTATAATCTATTTTCACAGTATCTATCGTAACTTTAACATGTTTATTGTACTTTTGTTACAAAGTGTGCATCAAAACTATCCTTTTTTAACATCTGTGAAATAATAAAAAGCTTTATTATTCCATTGGCATGTGCAATCGTATGAATAGTAAAGAATGAATATTGTTAATCCAATATTCATGCCATCTGGACCCCTCATCGGGTGAAGGCCTCCTCCAGAGATTGCTGCTATTGTAATTGGAGTATAACGATGTCTTTATTATACAAATCCTTTCGACGGTATCAATCGATTTGTCAGAAAACTGGTCTTAATTTACACAATTTTCTTCCACTCAATTATGTATGGCGATTGTTCTACTTTTATTCACAAAATCCACTAACTTTGATAATGTCTGTGGATTAGGAAATAGTAAAATATATCTAAACTAGATTTGTCAATTTAGATTGCTAAGGGCTGATTCAATCGAATCGTAATCTGAATAAGTTTATCTCAATAATAAAAAAGACAGTTTGCCATTTGTTTCTATAGAAAATTTGTCAAACTGTCATGTTTACCCCCACATATTATTATTATTATTATTATTATTATTTAGTATTTAGGACCGATTGTTCGTTCGACAAATAATTCTGACAGAGGGATAAATATGGCGGTGTAAGCAAAGGCTATCTAATTTTTGTATTTATATTATGTCAACTGTCACATTATTTTATTCTTCAGATAAAAGTTATGATATTATTGAAAACTCAACCATCACTGAATACAATGTTTTAAAAGCTGCCAAATTGTTGGTGCCATTCATTGCGGATTTCAAAACGCTCGAATTAAACACAAACCAGTTTTCATACACTTTTTCGTAAATAAAACTTCTTCGTAGAAAGTTTGTAAGTAAATGAGAGCCACTTCGGACCTTTGCCTTTTCGAGTAAAATTATTTTAATATTGACCAAAGTTTTCTTCGGCAATTTCTTTATTTTTGTTCAGCAGTAAATGGTATATCGTTATAATTTAGTTAAGATTAACTTTCTGTTGCTTCCAAGAGTGCCTGGCTCTCAAGGTTTTAAACGACCGTGGTTTTGTTACGTTTTTAGATGCAGTGAAGTACTTGGAGGTTTTACTGTTTTTAAGGTTCCGTACCTCAAAAGGAAAAAACGGAACCCTTATATATCTGTCTGTCGGTCTGCCTGTCTGTCCGTTTGTCTGTCTGTCAAGACCCTTTATCTCGGTAACGCATGGAGATATCGAAAAGAAATTATATACTCAAATAGACGTCCCTTGAAACTGTGAAAAAATCAATTTTCTAAGTTAACGTGAAAAAAGATATGGCTCTCCAGGAAATCAAAATGTATAGGGTAGTAGGTACCCTAAACATTTTCCCGTCGTTTCCCGTTGACCTAGAACTTTGGCAAATAATATCGCATTATACTACAAGTACAGGAACAAGTCTGAAAACTATACATTTGTAATCAAATCATAAAAAATATAGTTTTTATTTAAAGTACGTAATCAATCATTAAGGGAGTACGTAATCAAATTAAGAAACTTGAACGGAACCCTCGGTGGGCGAGTCCAACTCGCACTTGTCCGGTTTTTTCAACTTCTGTACCTACTTACACAGAAATTGAGTCAAAGACTTACTCCACCTACGTGATATTTCAGGGTTGATAATATTTTATCACTGATATCGGTAAAGGAAATATTGTGAGGAAACTTGGACTTTTAATTAATATAAGTCTGAACTCGCCAATCGTCCTTAAGCAAGGGTGGTGCTCAATACTCGTGCCTTCTTTGTTCGTATGAGAAAAGGACTTTATATTGTAGTGGGACAATATAATGGGCTGGTATTTTAGTGGGACAATATAATGGGCTGGTATTTTCAATAGACTCCAATAAAAAGTTTTTTCAAAAAAAAGAAAACCGCCTTCAAAAACTAAAAAGTGATAAATAACTTTAGCACAGAACACACATTACTATACTTTCGGAAGTCGGTGGCAATACAAAACAACAAACACAAAGCCACCGACTTCCGAAAGTACGTTTTACGTCGTCTAAGTATTTTTTTGGTAATTTGTTGATTTTCTCAAAAAGCGCTGGATCAATTTTGATAAAAATTATATGGGACCATTTCGGAATAAACCCCTTTCGAACAAAAAAGAATTTTGTAAATCCGTCTATATATGACAGAGTTATGCCCGAACATACATAAAAAATATATATATATATAAACATTCGCATTGATAACCTCCTCCTTTTTGAAGTCGGTTAAAAAGAAGGAGGTTCTCAATTTAAATTAATTCAGGGTTAATAAAGGTACGGTCAGCAACAAAAGTCGATTAAAACTATTACATTTTCATATCATCTATACTAAATAGAGGTAGAATAATACGATGTAATACTTTTCAGTAATTCAGTTCAAGAGTTTATTTTATCTTATTTTTAGTCCTATCCATATTTCCTATTATATTGTGCTCAATATTTATGATTTAAAAATCCGAAGTTTTAATCGACTTTTTTTGCTGACTGTACAAAATGTACAGACAGCGTCATCAACTGGCTTATCCGCTACCCAAAGAAATTTTAACGCGTGGGGGTTAAGCAGTTGGTGACGCTGTCTGTACCATACTGTACTATGTAGCTTGAAGTTCGCTTTAATATTAGACATTCAAAGTTTCTCAAACTTACAAACAAAATTGCCAGTTTTATAAATATTTCAGAATTATAATATAATCTATTACGAACTTTTCGTCCTTGCTCAATCACACCTTATCTTTATTTCGTTCACGACGCAACATTAGTAAAACTAGTTTGCCTCTGTAACACAATGAAACTTTTGTAAAGAAATGATATATAAAATACTTACGCAACTTACTATGGCAAGTTCTGAAAACGGCACTTTTCTGTTAACATAAATAAAGAAGGCATGTCTGTTGCAAGGATGAGCCAATTTCATATTCGCAGCTTTCGAGCGGTTTCTTGTAAAAGAAATCGTTTTAGTCAAAGAATAAAAATAAACAGTTGAAATAGATGAGTCAAATTGCCTGCGACTTCGTATCAAAAAGAAAGTGTGTAGGGTGTGTTAAGTCTGTCAATGCAAATGTAAAATGTAATATGCAGAAAATGTCAATTAAATGTAAGGATTGTCAATGAATGCTCAACGGGTAAGAATCTAAGTAAAAATGCAAGTTGTCCGACCCAAACCACGTCTAATTGAACACTAATTAAATTATGTACAATAATGCATCATCTAGCTTCCGCCGTATGTCAATGCACTCCCAAATGTAGGTCGCGATCAAAGTGCAAATACGCGAGCCTACTAACTTATTGCATTAAAAATATATAATTACTAGCTGACCCGACAGACGTTGTCCTGTCCCAATCTACCTACTTACCTGCCTATTTACCTACACCTACCCTACACCTACCCTACACCTACCCTACACCTACCCTACACCTACCCTACACCTACCCTACACCTACCCTACACCTACCCTACACCTACCCTACACCTACCCTACACCTACCCTACACCTACCCTACACCTACCCTACACCTACCCTACACCTACCCTACACCTACCCTACACCTACCCTACACCTACCCTACACCTACCCTACACCTACCCTACACCTACCCTACACCTACCCTACACCTACCCTACACCTACCCTACACCTACCCTACACCTACCCTACACCTACCCTACACCTACCCTACACCTACCCTACACCTACCCTACACCTACCCTACACCTACCCTACACCTACCCTACACCTACCCTACACCTACCCTACACCTACCCTACACCTACCCTACACCTACCCTACACCTACCCTACACCTACCCTACACCTACCCTACACCTACCCTACACCTACCCTACACCTACCCTACACCTACCCTACACCTACCCTACACCTACCCTACACCTACCCTACACCTACCCTACACCTACCCTACACCTACCCTACACCTACCCTACACCTACCCTACACCTACCCTACACCTACCCTACACCTACCCTACACCTACCCTACACCTACCCTACACCTACCCTACACCTACCCTACACCTACCCTACACCTACCCTACACCTACCCTACACCTACCCTACACCTACCCTACACCTACCCTACACCTACCCTACACCTACCCTACACCTACCCTACACCTACCCTACACCTACCCTACACCTACCCTACACCTACCCTACACCTACCCTACACCTACCCTACACCTACCCTACACCTACCCTACACCTACCCTACACCTACCCTACACCTACCCTACACCTACCCTACACCTACCCTACACCTACCCTACACCTACCCTACACCTACCCTACACCTACCCTACACCTACCCTACACCTACCCTACACCTACCCTACACCTACCCTACACCTACCCTACACCTACCCTACACCTACCCTACACCTACCCTACACCTACCCTACACCTACCCTACACCTACCCTACACCTACCCTACACCTACCCTACACCTACCCTACACCTACCCTACACCTACCCTACACCTACCCTACACCTACCCTACACCTACCCTACACCTACCCTACACCTACCCTACACCTACCCTACACCTACCCTACACCTACCCTACACCTACCCTACACCTACCCTACACCTACCCTACACCTACCCTACACCTACCCTACACCTACCCTACACCTACCCTACACCTACCCTACACCTACCCTACACCTACCCTACACCTACCCTACACCTACCCTACACCTACCCTACACCTACCCTACACCTACCCTACACCTACCCTACACCTACCCTACACCTACCCTACACCTACCCTACACCTACCCTACACCTACCCTACACCTACCCTACACCTACCCTACCCCTACCCTACACCTACCCTACACCTACCCTACCCTAACCCTTAACATTTGGATGGGGGATGAAAAAGGGGTGAAAAAAGGGGATGAAAAATAGATGTTGGCCTATTCTCAGACCTACCTAATATGCACAAAAAATTTCATCAGAATCGGTCAAGCCGTTTCGGAGGAGTACGGGAACGAAAACTGTGACACGAGAATTTTATATATTAGATTTTAAAACTATGTACGTACACCGTACAAAGTGACTGGATCAATTTAAAGTCTCCGTTACTAATGTTGGTTTTATTCTCACCGTTAGTCGATAATTATAAAGTAGCCTATATCCTTATTCTAAAATCTTAGGCTACCTTTTTGTAGAAATTCAATACGATCGGTTTAGTGTTTTAGCCGTGAGATAACAAACAAAGTTACTTTCTTCTTTTTGCTATATAATATCAGTGTGAACCACAGATATAGACAGACCTAAATAACGCAAGAGCTACTACTTCGCGTGCCTATTTTCGTGCCTAACTTACGATAAAAAATCGTAAGTAAAAAAATAAAGTAATCGTTTCCTTCCATCGCTAAGTCATTTTGTGATTAATATTATGCGTAATTAATTTAAAAAGCAGTTATTTTTAATTTAATACCCTCAGTAATACCTGGTAATACCAAATTTAGGAAAAACAAAACATTCGTATTACATTGTGACGTCCGAAAAATGGCACGCTTGGTTTTCATACAGATCGTGATACTTGCGTTATCTAGGTCTATCTATATCTGTGGTGTGAACGCAAATATGCTTGCAAGCTGCATTTGTGTTTTATTGACTGGTATGTACTATTACTTATAATGACGACTTTCCTTTGTGAAATCTTTTGTGTGTGTTGTCATTCGTAGACTGGAATACAGTACATAGTTGCAAGACACAATCAAGGTGCGGTTAATAAACCACTGAATACACCTTTACAAATTAGGGGTGACAGAACTGGCAGGTAAAGTGTTTCGTAGTAGTTAAAAAAAATTAAAACCAGATCACTAGAGGACAATTTGGGTAACTTTTAGGAACATTCATATTTTTTTAATCTTAGTTTCTGTCAAAAACAACTCTATTGACGTACATTTTTGCAGGATTTTGACATCGATTGTTTATGATATGAGATTGTAACTAGATTTCGGACCTTTTCATTAAGTAGTTTTTTAGGGTTCCGTAGCCAAATGGCAAAAAACGGAACCCTTATAGATTCGTCATGTCTGTCTGTCTGTCCGTCCGTATGTCACAGCCACTTTTTTCCGAAACTATAAGAAATATACTGTTGAAACTTGGTAAGTAGATGTATTCTGTGAACCGCATTAAGATTTTCACACAAAAACAGAAAAAAAAAACAATAAGTTTTGGGGGGGTTTTCCCCATACTTGAACTGAAACTCAATTTTTTTTTTATCAAACCCTTGCCTGTGTCAAAAATGATGTTGAGGTTTCTAATATATTTTTTTTCTAAACTGAATAGTATGCGCGAGAGACACTTTCAAAGTGGTAAAATGTGTATGTGTCCGCCTATAACTTCTAAAATAAGAGAATGATAAAACTAAAATAAATATATAATGTACATTACCATGTAAACTTCCACCAATAATTGGTTTGAACGAGATCTAGTAAGTAGTTTCTTTTTAATACGTCATAAATCGTAAACCACAATTTACCTTACTTGCTGCTACAGAACTTACCTTCATGGGCGAGTCCGACTCGCACTTGGCTGCTTTTTTATATTCTAAATATAATAATAATAATAATTTTATTTTTCAGAAAATAGTTATTTGTTATACAAGAGTGCAAAGTTGCTTTTTAACCGCGTGTTCAATTTTGATGACCGAGCAAGCGAAGGATTCTAAAATTAGAATCCTGAGCGTTAGCGAGGGAATCAAAAGAGCACGAGGTGAAAAATCTTTGCACTCGAGTGCAACCCGTAACTTTTCATTCCACCTCAGCGAGGAAATGACTAAATGCAAAAAAAAAACGTTTACAAAGTCTGAGTTTTTAACAAATTAAAGAAAAGTTGTATGATATATTCGGCACCATAGAGGTAGCAGTAAATAGGTTTAATGTTTTTTTTTAATTCACAAACTTAGTGCACACGATGTTCTAAATTCAATTTACTTTATCCTCTAGAGAATAAAAACGGCTTTTCCACTCAGATATTGAAGATAAATTTACTTTATCCTCTAGAGAATAAAAACGGCTTTTCCACTCAGATATTGAAGATTAAAAATACTCTTTCCGAGATGGTGGGATGAAAAACACATTTAAGGTACACAAAAACAGTTTTCTACTAAAATGAACATAACAGAAAAAAGTGTATCGTTGGTGCCTGTACTAATGAATGAAAATCATTGTATCACAGACACCAGCGCCTTCCAGGATAGGTTACATAATAAATTAAGATTCGAAATAAAAACTCACCAGCCTAGGATTTGATTTTAGAATTGACTTTTTGATTTTCTTGAAAGGCAGTCAAGACTTACCGATTCAATTGTATAATTTACCTATTCAAGCCAAACTATCGGTAAACCACTCATACTCCACCGGACAAACTATTGCCGTATCTCTCCACTAAACTTAATCTATGGTTAGAGCAGTTTGAACGCTAGTCGTGGTTCGAGAGCTAAGTAAATAGAGCGCACTCGCCAACTTATTCCGAACTTGTGCATAGGTACGTCGCGACCGTTGCTTGCAATAAAATTTGCTTTTTATGCATATGCTTGCATTTGCTAAATTGTGTACCTATTTTGTGTAGTTGCAACTGTTATTGTTTTTATGCTAGCTAATTTGTGTTTCAGCCGTGTGGAATAGCATCACCCCATTTTACCCGTGGATGTCGTAGAAGGTGACAGAGGGATTTTGTCTAGTAAATGGGCAGCATTGTCCAGCAGCACCTACTGCGATCGCCTACATGCATCGGCCAAGCATGGTGATTACGGCTGAACCTCTCCTTGGGGTCTCCCCTATACGTACCCAGCAGTAGGCGTCTAAAGGTTGACATGATGATAATGAATGTGTGTTTTACTTAAGGCGCTAATAAGCGACTTTTACAGATTTTAAACTGACAATCACGTCAAAATGTGTAGTGTAAATGATTAAAAAAATATATATGTTTTACACTAGAACATTTTCTTTATCATTTAGTATGTGAATATTTTTGATTAAGTTCATATTAAATAGTATAATTAACTCGTGAAGTTGTGTCTGACGCCGACATAACATTGATAATCACACAAAATATAACAGGTATATTTAAACGAAACTTTCCTTATCTTACAGATAATTTTATTATATCTCTTAGTATACGCTTTTTTTAAAGATAAAAAATACTATCTTTTATTACATTTTTCGACTTAACTTTGAGAGTTTTGGACTCAGCGCATACGATTCTCTGGTCGCTCAAGGTCGCCGGCGTATAACGTCGCCTTAAGAAATTTATCATAAGCGGAACAAAAGTAAAAAGGTTTGACTTTTTGTATGTCTGTTTGTAATGGATAAACTCAAAAAAATACTTAACCGGTTTATAAAAATCACCTTTTGAAAGTTACATTATCAGCGAGTAATATGGACTTTATCACTATCATCTTTATAGATTACAAATTATAGTTGAGTGTGTGTTCTTTCGTGCTAATTCCGAAACTACTGATCCCATTCTGTAAATTTATTTGCCAAAAAAAGCTACGTTATTCCTGAGTGCTATATTTAACTATAAAATCAAGGATCCTTAAAAAAAATACGTGGACGAAGTGGCAAGCAAAAGTCTTAAGATAAAATTGGAAATAAATCGTAATTTTCTGATAAAGTATTCTTCAACTCACATAACATAGTAGAAATTATTTACGATTTTATTATACGCACAAAGTTACTTACTTATACGTCTTTATTAAACATAAACACGTTTAACTCCACGACAATAACATCAAAAGTTCAATGTCAATTCATAATAATTCTGTAACAAGATAAAAACATTTTTCCCGCGTTCCGTACCAACACAGTCTACTTCCTACTTACTTATATAACGGGAACGTCAAATACCGAAAGAAACTTGCTATACCAATTTCGAGGCACATATCACCTCATGCGCTGAAAGACGAAATTTGCATGGTGAAGGTAAATATTTTGCTCGCCTAACAGTCTAAAAACAATATTTAGAGACGGGGCACAGTTCTTAGACAGAGAATGATTGTGACGTATGGTTCTTGTGACCCTCATAACTCGAAGAGAGAATCCAATTCAAATCCCGCACCATTTTTACTTTTTTTTTCGAAATTGCGCTTCGTTACGTCAATGCGTAATGGCCTGCATCGGTATGAAATTGAATTTTATTATGTGGCTATCATTTTTTATGAATTGACGATGAAAATTAATGGCTGCGTTTTCGGTCAATATTGTTGTTTTGCAGTTGAAGAGTTATTTTTGTTGTTGAAAAATTATTGTTAAGAATAATTTAGTTTAATTGTAAATATGTTGTGTAGTCATGTTTACGCAGAATCGTACGGACAGCTTCCACTCTCTAGCAGTTAGAGCCCGGGCCAGTAGCAACAGTATTCCCATCATGACCTACGCCTGTGCTGTATTCGCACACGTAAAGGCATACCGTCTCCACAGAATGCAAACCTTACAAAACCGTTTCTTGCGAAAAATAACGGGCGCCCCGTTCTATGTTCGCAACGAGAACCTTCATCTCGATCTCAAACTCCCGACCATCCGTCAGTTCATGAAGCGCGCTTGCAAGCGCTTCTTCGATCAAGCGGAGAAACACCGCAACCCGCTCGTCGTAGCGGCCGCCCGATATACCCCTTCCCGTATTAGCAGGACCCGTCGTCCACGTCATACCCTGTCCGATCCAGATGACGCTATTACCCTCCTTCAAGAAAGAAATAGGGCCACTAGCACATTAGTTAAACACAAACACAAATTACCGTCATTCCGACCTCGCCGCCGAGGTCCCTCGCGACGACCCCGTAACGCCCCCCCCCCCCCCGACCCTTGCTAGCGCCAGCCCGCGTCGCTGAGCCCTTAGCTTTAAAATAGCCCCTAATTAATGGAGACCCGATCCAGCCTGTCCCTTTGCTGCCCTCTCTCAGTGGCGACCTAAGCCGAGGCTCGTACCCCGCAGGGGGTGCCCTTAGCGTAGTCACTTAGTTTATAAGTTTTTGCCCTGGCTGGAGGCCCTAAAAGTCACTTTTAAGGCACCACAGGATTGTCCGGTTAAGCAGTAACCAACCATCAGGTTGAACTGCGAGATGCCATACAGAAAAAAAAAAAAAAAAAAAAAAAAAAAAAAGGAACAGTATTTTAAAAACAGTGGCCGAGAGTGTGTTTTCGGCAATTTTGTGAAGAGTACTAAGGGTAGGGTAATAAATAATTTGGAGAGCGAAATATAAATAGGTAGCAAAATGATGAGAGTTCAAACATCGTTACCCTATTTACGTACTACTCACTCCTACTCCTTCCTCATAAGGTTTATTTAGCTGAGTGAAAGACATTCCAAGAAATAGGTAACTAGTTATGAACAACCTCCTTACAATTTCTGTACGCTTCTTAGAAAGAAAAATCTTTTACTACAAATAAATTACAAAGAGGTAAAATTTGTTTATGGTTTTGGTTTTAAGAAAACATGAAGTTTTCATCACGAATCAAATACACGCTTGTATTCGATTCGTGATGAAAACTTCATGTTTTCGCGTCTTGCCCAAATCAATATCGTAATGATGTGAGCAGATTATTTAAAGTCAATTACAGTTTTAGAAAGTTTAAGTCTTGATTTAGGGAATTACAGAGTAAAATTATAATTCTTAATTATGGTTTTTTAAAGCGAAGACAATCCTTTCATAGCGTTTTACGAAAATAGACGTCAGAGTTAACTTTCAGGACGATTACAACCATTACAGAATGCCAAAAATAGTATGTTTTATGCATTTTTCCAACAGTATATATACAATCTTAAAGTCTACTACAGAGCCAAAATTACGAAAATATGACTATTATATAAATATATTATATATTAAAAAACATTGTTGAAAAAGTTCAAAATCGGTTCACTTTGACAATTATTTTTTAATAAAAACATAACTGATATATTTATTTTATGAAAATAAAGGTTATGTTTAATATAAATAAACTCATTTATTTAAGACAATTATTTTAAAAAGCACTGTAAAACATCGCTCGCATCAACTTCAATGATTGGTGCTTATTTCATGCGATTTTTTTTTTCTGATGTACACAAACAGACCATTGTGTTGTATTAGTGTATGTCAATGCTGCTACGCCGTTCTAGCAATCGTTTAGATTTTGAGTTGCGCTAAATCGAATACGCGCCGTTGACGTAATCTTCGATTACAAGAACTTTTTTATTGGTACGCTGGTAGCTACCCAATATTGCCGAGTGCATTTTATATATGAAAAGCTGTAACTCCTGTAAATCGGAATCAAAAACAGTGACGACCACCCGAAAAGCGCCAGAGCAATGAAGCTCGACGAGTCCCAGAGAAACGATTCAACTGTCTTGGATCCCGCAACGAAATTAATCAGAAAACAACAGCGGAGGAGTCATCTGTCCTTATCATCATCATCAATCATCTTCCCAAACATGTTGGTGTTGGCTTTCATGCTAACAGAATGCAACTAAAGATCTGTGTTTTAAATGAAACAACTGCCTGTCTAACCTCCACAACCCAGTTACTGGATAACACGATATACCTTGATAAGACTGGTTGTCAGACTTTCAAGCTTCTGACACATAACGAGAACGACTGCCAAAGATCTACGAATGAGGGAACTCGGTAAAAAATGAATGGTCACCCATCTACGGACCGACTGCGGCAAGCGTAGCTTAACCATAACTAATCAATTTTTCATGTTATACTTGATTTCCACACGGACGAAGTCGCCAGCAAAAGCTGCTGTTTACTAAAAAATGCTGCATTTGCTTAAATAGCTCTGGGCAGTCTAGCTAAGTATGCACTTTATTAACTACTTTGCGAATATTTTGATTACGTATAACAAACGATTTGGTGGTTGGATTTGGTTTGGTAACTTCCAATAATTTTTGAACAATGTTGTGAGTGTCCTGAGTAGTGAATTATTTTACGTCAGTTTCTAAGGGTGTTACCAGGCCAATCGATCGACGGTATCGATCGATGGTAGAATGGATGAGTCGACGTCGATCGATAGTTTCTACCAGACCAATCGATCGCTCGTCGATCGTCAGCATCGATCGACAGCATTGATCGACGGTAGAATGGATTAGACGACGTCGATCGAGTTGCTTGATTAGCCGCACCGCGCGAGTTCCGCTCCCCATTATCACCTTGTTGCTGCCCGCCTGCGGCCCGCGCTCTATCTACCTGGCCTGTGCGTCCTCTTGTAACTTCATTTCGAAAGAAACTGATGGATTATAGCCGGGGTTAATCGATCAACGTCGACCGCTGCCATCGATCGACGATCGATCGATTGGTGTAGTAACACCCTTAAGTATACTGTAAAAAAGAGTTCTTATGTATACATTAAAAGTGAATAACGTATAAATTAAAAAAAGTAGTGTGGTAGAACGATAAAAAAAATTACCTGAGTACCAAGTAGTTTGTTCAACTGTACCTCTGTTAGAAGACATACGCTATCAAGAGAGTATAACAAGTATTCTATCTTAATAAAACAATTAGCTTCACTTTTTAGGGTTCTGTAATCAAAACGTTGGTTGTAACGGGACCCTATTACTAAGACTACGCGGTCAGTCTGCTGGTCTATCACAGGGTTGCATTTTCTGAAGGTATTAGAGCAGGGAGGAATTTAAAGAAAGGTGTAAGAAGAAACGCGTGTCCTAATAAGATAATTATCTTACTCACTCAAATATCTCGCTGATGGTGGCGGCTGCGTTGCATCATTCGGCTCCATTCAAAATGGTTGAGCTAAATGGTGCTGAGCCACGCGTCATGTTTGTGAACGGGCGCTGTCAGTAGACATTGGTCAATTCTCAACTGCCATGACTTTTATCTTTTAAATGTTTTTTATTGATCTTGCTTGCTTGATTTTTATTGACCTGCATTGTTTTTACAAAGAAGAAGCAACATGAATAATGTAACCAGTATTTGGTAAAAAATTGATTTAAAAGTGTCCTACTTTAAAAGTGTCCTATTTGAGACCTACCTTACGTTTTAGAACGAGCAACTAGCTTCAACTTTCTGCTTAACTAACTGACTCTTTGTCAATTCAAAAGTGCCAGTAAATGGTTTAATTGAAATAAATGCTTTGACTTTGACTTTGAATAGAACAACTTTTGTGGAGTGTTTACGTTTGTATGGTGGCACGGATTCCCTTCGTGAACAAAGCCAGCACACACTTGGCCGGTGTTTTAGTTTCCACATCTCAATCATCATGAATGCAGCATACATCTTTATCTCATATAACATTTATACGCTAAGTATAAAACCAAGCTTGTTTATTCGGTCTAATCTTAAGATTTATTGGACAGATTTCGATGTGGTTTTTATCGTCGTATAAAAGTTTTATAGAGGAAGGCTTAGGTATTTTAATTAGAGAAGAGCGGGCAACGAGCACTGAAGAATTAGATGCCACTGGAATAGCTTATTTCTCCATTCTATATTACGAGTATATTCTCTGGGAGAGTGAGTATTGTTGTTTGTAAATAATAATAATAATAATAAAATCTTTATTGACATATTTTGTAGGTACAACGAATTTGTGAACCCTGTCTCCTGTGCTAGTATTAACTGTATTACAGGAGCCAGTGTCTTCACCTTATATAGAATGACACTGATATTTATGTCGTCATGATAGTAGCGGTAACGGTTTTAGCCAGTTTAAACAAAAAATAAATAAATAAACAGATTAAACAAAAATAGAAAAATTAAACAAAACTAAAAATTATACAAAATAAAAAGTAAAATGAAACACAATAAATTATTGAAAGAAAATTTGTCCAGCTATTATGTTTGTGTGCTGAATGAGGGTGGTTGTGTGAGTGTGCATGTAAAGGAAGTTGTGTAAGTGTATGTATGTTTATGGTGAGCGTTTATATGTGAGTATTTTATGTGTGAGGTGTAGTGTGGGGTGGTGTATCATAGTGTAGTGTTATTTTAGTAGATCCTCGGTGTGTCGGTAGTTGCAGGTGAGTAGCCAAGATTTAATTAGATTTTTGCATCGGCTAGATGTAAGTAAGTAGATATGCTTTGTTTTGTTAACCTTATTGTAAAGCCGAGAGCCAGCAATATAAAACTGTCGTCTTGCTAACGCGGTACGATGAGGGTAAACGTCGCAAAATCCGGCCCTCCTACCTTGAGACATTTGATTTGGTGACAGAGAGGAGTGCTTTGTGAGTATGGCCCGGAGGATGAAGAGCTGTCTCACTGTCAGCAACTTACATTCACTATACAATGTTGCAGTGGGATATCTCCTCGGCCTCCGGAACATCACTTTCAAAACCGCTCTCTGCGCACGTTCTAAGCGGAGCATGGATGTGGCGTCAGATCCTCCCCATGACGTTATACAATACTGTAATAATGACTGTGCGAGAGCTGTGTATACAGTAGTTAGTGTTTTGGAATCCGAACAACTTCTCAGTTTTTTAAAGATTGGTAATAGCTTTCTGATTCTTCCTACTAGGCTATTAATGTGATTATGCCACGTGAGGGTACTATCAATTATGATGCCCAAATATTTGATGTCTTTGGTTCGAATTAGAGATAGACAGTTGCAGTTGTTAGTTTGGGTGTTGCAAACGTGTGCTACAATGTTAAATGTATCAGCGGGAGGCTGAGTATGGCTTTTGGGGGAAAAGGTAATAAATTTAGTTTTGTCGATGTTTAGGGTTAGCAGATTACGTCTTAACCATGTCATTACCTTTGCAAGTGCGTTTTCTGCTGTTTGGCGAGCCTGGTCCCAGTTCATACCATGTGCTATTAGTACAGTGTCATCTGCATAAGTTATTAAACTGCAATTTGTTATTTCTGATAGGCATAGTGTATTAATATATATAAGGAAAAGGGTGGGACCAAGCACACTTCCCTGAGGCACGCCGAAAGTCGGGGTAGCTTTGTTACTTGAGACATTACCTATTTTCACCACTTGAGTACGGTTAGTCAGATAGCAACGAAACATATCCAGCACAATCCCCCTGATCCCTAAACGTTCCATCTTATCTACCAGTAAGGAAATAGACACAGTGTCGAATGCCTTAGCAAGGTCGAGGAAAATGCCTATTACTTTAGCCCCACTATCTAGTTGTTTTACTACCCTTTCAGTGAGTTCAAGCACTGCGTTTTCTGTCGACAGTGTTCTTCGGAAACCATATTGATTTTTGGCTATGATGTTATTCTTTTCAAGGTATTTAACAAGTCTTATATTTAGGATTTTTTCAAGTATTTTCGACAACGCTGTAAGAATTGAAATTGGGCGATAGTTATTGACACTGTGTCTATCCCCGGCCTTAAATATGGGCTTGATCAGAGCAGTTTTAAATATCTCTGGGAAAACACCTGTGGCCAGACACAGGTTACATAAAGAAGTTATAGGAGGTACTAAGATATGTCGTGCGGATTTTAATACCTCAGGTGGTATATTATCTGCTCCTGTAGCGCACTTACTCCTTAGATTATAAATAATGTTATCCACCTCAGCCTCATCAGTGTCTAACAGGCTCATAGATGATAGTGGCATATTTGTTGTAACTACACGTGGGGTACTATCTGTGTCGTCTTGAGATATTTTGGAAGCAAGACAAGAACCTACATTGGCAAAGAAATCATTTACCTGGTCAAGGGATTTTACTTCATCGTCGGATAGCTTAAGTAGCTCCACAGGAGGCATAGATACTTTATTTAGGTTAACTATGTTTTTTATGGTTTCCCACAAACCCTTCGTGTTACCCTTATTTTTGCTTATCTCATTCTTGTCATACTCTGTCTTCAGTGTCTTTAAGAGATTATTGCAATAGTTCCGGTATCTGGTATAGATCACTTGTGCAACGGAATCTTTTGGAGATGAAAGAGCTTTTCTATGCAAATTGTCTCGATGTTTAACACAACGCAAGAGCCCCGGTGTCATCCACGGCTTTATACATCTTTTCCTATTTGGAATTTTTATAACTTTAGAGTGAATTGCAATGGTATTTGTAATTATAGAAACGAGTTCAGTTGCAGCAGTGTTGGCATCAGTAGCTTTAAAAACAGTAGTGAAGTTAGTTTTAGATAGTTCGGATACAACAGAAGGGATATCAATTCTTGACATGAAGTCTGATCTTCTGCAATAGTAGGTAGTAGCTTCAGAGCACAAAAGTGTGGGGGCATGATCGGTTATTGGAGAATCCAAGATTATAGAGGTTGAGCTTTTATTTGATCTTAGCATCACGTGGTCTAGGCAGGCACTTTTGCGGGTGGGTAAAGTAAGAGCTGCTAATAAACCATGAGACGCCAGGGTATTTAGGTAGGTGTCAGTGATTGAGTCATTTGTATTGGTACCAATATTAATATTCAGATCACCAATTAGGGTAACAGTTTTAAAGGATGACAGAGATTCTAAAATTTGGTCTAAACTATCAATGAAATTTTCGATATTTTTTGAGGATGGCGAACGATATGCGCCAACGATTGCTAACTCAGTACTTGATTTCATTATGAGGCAGTTGGCATCATGGAGAGTGGGTTCTATTATTATGTGTTCGATATCCGATTTTACATACATTATGACACCGTCATTCTGATTTATATGTTTAGACTTATATGAAATGTAACCCTCAAGTGCGGGGATACCTGTGATTTTACTGAGCCAACACTCCGATAAAATAATTACATCACATTGCGTATTTATTCGAGCTAGGAGAGTCATAAGGTGATTGAAGTTGCAGTTAACACTGCGAATATTAGTGTGAAGTACATTAAAAGATTTCCCGGAAATATTTTGTTGGATGTTTTCTGGGGAGCAAACAAGTGACCTTGACACAGAATCATCATCAATTTCACTTATTAAGTTTGTAAGATTCTGAGCCATTGATGATTCTTATGAAGTAAACAAGAGTACATGTTAGGTGAGTAGGAACACTAAAGCAGATTGTCAAATGTACAAATGCAAAAACAAAGTACATACTATAAATACCTTTAGCAACGACATGAGTAACCACTGAGGGTAAAATTAAGGTTTTGTGGGGTGTGGGTAGAAGTGAATTTATTCCAGTTTTTGTTGAGTAGTGTGATATTTGAGTTGTATGGTTTGTGTTATAAGTGAACAGCGATTTATGTGAGAGTATTGAAAATAGGGTGAATGGGTGTGTGTATGTTGTGTGTAGAATCAAAAGATAGAGGCTAGGACATAGAAAAACTTTTAACAAAATAACAGGGCCATGCAGTCAGTTAGATTTAGCCAAGGTGTTCAGCTGGTCTTCATTTTTAACTAGGATATGAGGCATACCTTCTTTTTCACGCAAGAGTACCCTTCCATTCGATGTCCAGCAGTACTCAAACTTCGAGGTGGCTGCGAAATCTCGTGCCAAGAAAAAGAGTCGTCTGGCTCTTGCTGTAAGGCTTTCCGAGAGAAATATAGGGTTTGCGCCTCCCTCGATTCCGAGGTGAGCAGTATTTAATTTCTTGGAGGAATTGTTTCTATTAAATTTTCTTGCCGAGCTTAATATATCTTGTTTTAGTAAAGTATTCGATAATTCAATGAACAAGGTCCCAAGGTTTTTATCTTTCTTATTTGGAATACGGTAAACATCACGAATATCTCCGGAACCCAGACTGACATTAAGAGTGTCTGTTAGGTTTTTTGCCATTTGAAAAAAGTTTTGCTTACTGCCATTTTTAGAGTTAGGGATATTTCTTATTTCTATTGTTGTTTTCAACGAGTTGCGTTCAATTTCTTCACACTTTTCTTTCATGGACGTTAAATCGTAGACTATAGTTTTGCGATCCTCTTCTAGCTTTGCGATTTTACTTTCAACTCCTTTAATTTGGTCGGATACAAATTGAATATTTTTATCAATTTCCGTATTTTTGTCCGATATAGAGTCAGAAGATGCTTTAAGGTCGTTGATGAGTTTTCTGATGGAACTCATTTCCTCTTTCTGTTCACTGGAGAATTTCTCAAATAATTCCTTTATTTCCAGCCTAAATGCCGTCAAATTGTCGTGGGAGTCATCCGATAGGCGTCGGCGTTTATCTCTTTGAGTTATAAATAAGCAATCCTCATTATTCGCTGCCATTAATGTAGGTAGGTCCGAGTCGGAGTTTGTTCGCCCTTGTGGTGGTGAACGCTGGACTCGTAACATGGTTTAGTTGGCCAGCAAGGAAGTAATAACAAATCGTGATAAAAATATCTGAATTGCAGCTCACGGTATCCAGTAATCGCTCCGCTTGTGAATTACGGCAAGCGTCACGCGTGTTGCGTGTGGCGCTAGTAGCGTCTGTCGCGGAGCTCAGTTGATAACTCCGTCTCAGCTGTTGCTATCTTCTTCCAACTTTGACTCGGCGTCGTTGACGCGTGCTGCGCGTGCTTCTTTGCGATATGAGCGCCTGGTACTTCACAGTATTTAAATTATCAAATAAAATGGTTTATTTTTATCAATAAAAAGAATTTATACAAAAATGTTTTGAGTGTACACGACTAATCGCTACCGCGGTCCGAAGGGAAGGGGAAAAAATAATCATTCACAGATGATGATGGTCGCTTATAAACTAAGCTTTTAATAATGAAAAATGTAAAGCCTGTATTATACCCTGTTCCTGATACTGGTCGGTTACTAGTTTATTATGTTTTGATTCTAATATTTTTAAATGTACCTAAATTTACAATTTATATGCTTACAAATTAATAAACAGAACAATAATAAAATATTTATTTCAAGTGAAGACTTACACTCGGTGGAAGGAAATCGTGACACATACTATGGATAGAGTCACAGATATATAAATATCTATGGATTGAGTACATATTTCTGGACACGTGGACATTTACCGTAGTCTTGGTCCATAAATTCAAGGCTGCTCAGCTTGCAATGGAGAGCAATGCTCGGGGTTTCTCTGGTAGATAGAATTCTCAATAAAGTCCTTTGCCAGAGAGTCTATAGTGCTGATTCTACGCGCAATGTGACCACAGCGCGCTGAAGTGGAAGTGATCATGTCTGCAGACGGACAGACGGTAGAAGGAGCAGACACGTTTAAGAGTGGTGATTTGTTTAAGCTGTTGGAGACAAAACGTAACACCGCCCGCCATTGCAACTACGGAAGCGGGGCAGCGGCGAGCGGGGGGACGACGGGCCGCTGACCATATTCCAAAATCTACGGACCAAGAAGCGCGCGTCCTTAATGTCCAATATACGAACCAACCTATTTTACAGTCCGCTATTTTATTTTATAAAACCTCTGAGTATCACCAACAAAGCAAAGGTAGTGTGTGACGCTGATTTGAGGAATGTGGCTGGAAGCGGATAGGTGCGGGCTGCCCACTGCCCAAGACCGGGTTGGTTGGCGATCTGTGGGGGAGCCCTACGTTCAGCAGTGGACGGCAATCGGCTGATATGTTGATGATGACATGATTTTAGACCCTCCTAGAGTAAATAAAAAAAAATCCACAGTTCCATACATTTTAACCGTGTAGGTAGGTGTTGCACTTTTTAATGGAGTGGTTGAATTTTTAACCATAGACAACTTCAGGCGTTTTCTCTTCTTCAACCGACCTTGTACCGAAACTCGGGGCATACGGTCATAAGTGATGCTTGCATCTCAAGATCATAATAAAGGATATTTAAATATTATAAAATGAGCCTCTATTGAAGCGCGTGTGTGTAGGTGCTCTTATACATATTATGAGTGATGAAAGATCTCAAGAAATGATTGATCGTGAATTTGAGAAAGGCTTTTGATTAAGAAAAGATATTGGTGATTTGTCTTCTTTTACAATAAAACCTGTAATGTGAGAGAGAATTGTTTTTTGGTCGTGAAAACCATTTCGTAGATGAGGAGAATTTTATTGAGATATTTTTTTCGTATACCTGACGATTGTATATTGAAATACCTATGTTGTGCATACAAGAGCGTAGTCAGTTGACGGCCTAGGGTGGGGGCAAGTTAATATATGGAGGATAGGAAAAGTATAAATTTTAAAAAAAGGCAAAGACACATGAAGCTTTTCGAATCTCTAGTGGGGGGCAAGTGGCCCCCCTGCCCCCCCTCCCCGTGTGCATATCTTTAATGAGTAGCTCCACCGGTAGCATTCATCAATTGAGATTCTAGGATAGTTCTTCTTAAAAAAAAAAACATTTTATTTTTGCCCTGAAAATTCGACTAATTTATAATTTACTGTAAAATAGATGTTTAGTTGCTTTAAAATCAAAAATATTGTATCAATTGAGTTGGCAATGACTAGCTAGAAGTAAAGTTATCTATACTTAATATTATAAAGCTGAAGAGTTTGTTTGTTTGTTTGGTTGCACGCGCTAATCTCAGAATCGACTGGTTCGAATTGAAAAATTATTTTTGTATTGGATAGTCCATTTATCGAGGAAGGCTATAGGCCCGTACGAAGCCGGGTCGGGTCGCTAGTAAACATATAAATTGCCGTACAAAATGTATGCGGGGAAACGCATTTTGACAGCTTATAAAAAGTGTGTCAAATGATAGGTGATATCATTATTATATAACCCTATTCCTGAAGCGTGGAGACATTAAGGTATAATATGTAACTGCTACGATAATAGGTAACCCATTGTTTGAGAAACAGGTCTACATTAGTATTCCAACCTGGCTCCTTTCATGTTGGTGAATTTCGAGATCAGTTTAATGGATTTCTAAACGTTTTTTAAATTCGTATAAAATTCAAACCATTTTATTTAACTAGAGCATATTATACTCGTATGAAGGTATTCAACTCGTGGTTACAAAAGAATAATATCTCAAGTAGGTGTCGTAAAAGATGAAAGAATTACACTGCAGCAATTGGATCGAAGCGACTCATCTTTAAATTCATCCCGAATATAAATGACACTATTATTGAAACCCAATTCACGTCATAATGCCGCTATTGTCAAAATGGCCTGACTTTTATTACAATTTTACTACCAAGCATTTTAAGTAATCCATTACAATTCCAGTCTTAGTTGACCAACTGAATTAGATGTTAGGGAATTATTCACATTTTGGATTTTTATATAAAAAAATTACCCCTCACTAGAAATTTCTCTTGTATCGTGCTTGGATCACATACACAAACAACCAGACTCGGATCAATTACATGACATCATCATCATCAGCCGAAAGACGTCCACTGTTGAACATAGGCCTCCACCATAGAACGCCACAACGAGCGGCAACCTGCCGTTTGCATCCACCGGTTACCCGCGACCTTGACGATGTCGTCGGTCCATCGGTTCTTCGGACAACATTTAGACTATAGAAATATTTTTTTCTTGCAAAAATCGAAACCGCGACACGCAACGAAGAAGCCATTCCTTTAGTCACTGCGCTAAACGTATTGTTAAACGTCTGGGAAATGTGGCATTATTAAACAAATAAGTTTGAATCGCTTTAACAGCTAAAGTGGTGTAAGTACTTGACCTTTGTCCTAATATTTCCGTTTAAAGTAGGATCCTATATTTTATAGATACTGTTTTGATTTATGGTACCAGTTCATTTGGAAATGGCTTTCCCTGAACTTATTCACCCTCATTTCTGCGTGGCCTAGTTGAAGATGAGTGTCTGATAATGATTTGGACAGCTTTACTGGTACTAGATTTGGAAGAATTTTAGGGATTTTGTGAGGGTTCCGTTACTTCAATTTGTAGACTCAGCTATCAGACTGTTTTTTTTTTTCAATGAAAGTACCGAGTTTAATATTCCGCTGCTAAGTTTTCAGTAGATAGAGGCTGAGAAATAGCCTTCTAGCAATGGAATGATTTTAGCTGCTATATGGGTTGGTTTTGCTCTTCTTTCAACGTCTGCTTCGATAGATATGGACATTGTTCAGCTCACTTTCTCATTTCCGAGATTTTTTGCCAGCCATTTCTGTCCAGGGCAAAGGCCAGGTCCCCCCAGATCCCCCCAAGTCGTCTATTTTTCCCGATGTTGTGCCATCCAAGGCGTCCTGCCATCTGCTTCTCGGTCTGTCGCGATCCGGCCTTATTGTATAAGAGATATTACTTAAAAAAAGATCACAGAATTATTTAACACTAGCGACACGACCCGGCTTCGCATGGGTCTATAGCCTTGCTCGATAAATGAGCTATCCAACACAAAAATAATTTTTCAATACGAACCAGTAGATCCTGAGATTAGCATGTTCAACAAACAAACAAACAAACTCTTCAGCTTTATAATATTAAGTATAGATTTAGGAGTCAAGCAATACCTCTTAGTACTTAGGTTAAATCAAACATTTATAACTCCAAAAAGAAACAAACAAATGCCCGGGTGAGAGGTTACATAAATAAATTTTTCCCAGCTGTCACGTCCTTGATCTTGATAATATGTTAGCATCCGGCAAAGCTCAGCTTCTTTATCCAGGGAAAGTGTGAGGGGTGAGGGTAACGCCGGAAAAGTACGAAAACAGAGTTGCCATTTTAGAAATAATCTTATTTCCATGGAGTAACAAGTTATTATCATTGAAGTGTAGGATTAAAAATGTAAAGCATGTTCAAAAAAGATGTATTATTATAATAGGGAACGAACGCTTGATATGCTAGTTTTTTTTCAGTTAATTATTAATGAGAAAATCTTCCTTCTGTAAGTTTTGACTTCGTGAAATAAAAAAATAAATAATAGATTTATTAATCTATTATTTATTTTTTATATTATTTTTTCTTATTAGACCTAAGTTCAGAAAGATCTTAAACAGCAAAGTCATCGTATAAATGGTACCTACTTACCTAACCAACTTTAAAAAATCTTCACAAACTCACAAGAAATTTACATAAACTCAAATTACGCATTGACAAATAATTCATCAGTAAACACGGCCATTGCTTCAAAAGTGGAGTGTCCTACAGACCCCAATTCAAGTGCTCTCCAAAACCGCAATATTTTAAAATATTTGGCGTTTTTACTTGGCAACAGTGCGTAGTGGCTAGCAACACTGGTAGGCGTTGAGATATTGCCAGCGGTACCGGGCACGTATAAATAAATTAGTAGCCGAGCCCTACCGAGAGTGGAGACTTACGAGTATGCGTAACATAGCACTCTTTCATTTTTCATTTTTAGCGTGTTTTGTGTGTGTTGCCTTTTACAACACAGTTTTAAGTACTAAACTGGGTTTGTTTATCTTGTTTTATGATGGACTACTTTGTCGTTTGATTAGTTCTAAAATATTATCATACCGGAACACAAAAAACCGGTATAACTATCAGTTTGTGTTAAGCTAAATCAATCCTATCTGTATGTGTACCAAATATTAACTAATTTTGTTTATCCGTTTAAGCGTGAAAGGGTAAAAAAGCGGCCAAGTGCGAGTCGGACTCGCCCATGAAGGGTTCCGTAGCAGCAAGTTACATAATGTAAAAGTTTTTTTATTTTTATATTTTCGTGGATTGAATGAAAGGTAAATTGCGGTTTACGATTTACGACGTATTAAAAAAAAACTACTTACTAGATCTCGTTCAAACCAATTCTCGATGGACGTTTACATGGTAATGTACATCATATATTTTTTTAGTTTTATCATTCTCTTATTTTAGAAGTTACAGGGGGGGGGGGGGGGACATATTTTACCACTTTGGAAGTGTCTCTCACGCAAACTATTCAGTTTAGAAAAAAAATATAGTTGAAACCTCAATATCATTTTTGAAGACCTATCCATAGATACCACACAAATACTTGTGTGGTATCTATGAATAATTTTTTTTTATCAAGTCCATACGGACTTGATAAAAAAAAATTGAGTTTCAGTTCTAAGTATGGGGAACCCCCAAAATTTATTGTTTTTTTTTCTATTTTTTGTGTGAAAATCTTAATGCGGTTCACAGAGTACATCTACTTACCAAGTTTCAACAGTATAGTTCTTATAGTTTCGGAAAAAAGTGGCTGTGACATACGGACGAACAGAAAGACAGACATGACGAATCCATAAGGGTTCCGTTTTTTGCCATTTGGCTACGGAACCCTAAAAACATTACATACTATTTTTACTACTACTACTAACTTATTATTATTACATAACAATAGCTTTTGCCTGCGACTTCGTCCGCGTGAATGTCGGTTATCCCACGGGTTCAAGCTGTTTTCTTACCAAATTTCATCAAAATCTGTACAGCCGTTTCATCGTGAAAGCGTAACAGACAGAGTTCCTTTCGCATTTATAATATTAGTAAGTAAGTAAATATATTTTTAAGTTTGGAAGTATGGATGGATAAATAGAAAAGTAATTTTCTTCTTTACTATATTTAAAGACGTGGTTACATCATTCTGTAGTGATGGTTTTCTATTAAACTTGGTAAAAATATTAAATAGATGTAATATGTATCGAAAAAGTCTATTAATACCCTATCAAACAGCACACTCATACATACAGACATAGTCTAATTATATTTTAGTCAATTAGTAAACTCGATGGTTTGTATATAGGACCCCTACCTAAACCTACCCTAGGATACCCGAGAGTTGTAGTTCTACAGTTTTTTGTGAAATAAGGTTTTCCCAAAATTACACGTAACTTAATAAACTGAAATGTAAAATACGAGTTTTTGTGTTACTGTGTATATTTATTTTCTCGTGCCAAGCAATTTGTGCGATGAAGGTTCATATGGTAGTTGAAAGTTTAGCAAATCAATATCGTTGGTAGCTTTACTAACCAGTATGTGTTCAACCAACGAAAATTGCAAGATATCGAACTACATAACTAAAACAATTATTATTGTTGCTGTTTATTGTTTGTTATTATTGTTGTATTGCAATAATATTGTATTTTGTTTGTTGTATTGTAACTAGTATGTAATTGTTTTTTTAAGTTCAAATCTTTTTAACTATCCACCTGCCACGTGATCACCACCCTTGGTTGACTGGCAGAGAACGCCTAAGGCATTAAATCCGCCTTTGTATCCATACATTTCAGGGCTGTGCCCGGGACGGGGACGGTCTCTGGCCGTGCTAAGACCTAGCATCCGGGTCCTGTCAGGGCTGCGTTAGGGACTTTTTGTTCACACACGTCAGGGATGTAACCGCACCGTGGACAGGCCGTGACCTTCCATCTGTACCACTCAGTCACCATTTTGTTATACTTAGTCTGGCCATAAATACTGTTACAATTAAAAATAAGAAAGATATTACATTAGAATTTGGAATCTGTCTTTTTTATACGATTGTTCATTGAGTTTTCTAATTTTGGCGCCAATACATTGTACAATATTTTGCGATATTAAAATGGAGTGGGGTGAGAAAGAGAGCCGAATCGCTGTGATTGCATTACACAAAGTTGGTATGGAGCCAAATGCAATTTTTAAAACTCTCCATACGCTTGGTATTAGTCAAATGTTTGTGTACCGGGCTATTAACAGGTACAATGAGACCTCCTCTGTTTGTGACAGAAAAAGATCTGGCCGTCCACGTAGTGTTCGTACGAAAAAGGTGGTGAAAGCAGTAAGGAAAAGAATTCGAAGAAATCCTGTCCGAAAGCAAAAGATTTTATCTCGGGAGATGAAGATAGCACCCAGAACCATGTCGCGTATTTTAAAAGATGACTTAGGACTTGCAGCCTATAAGAGATGTACTGGTCATTTTTTAACTGATAATTTAAAAAAGAATAGGTTGGTAAAATCGAAACAACTACTGAAGCGGTACGCAAAGGGAGGTCACAGAAAATTTTTGTTTACGGATGAGAAAATCTTTATAATTGAGCAACATTTTAACAAACAAAATTACCGTATTTATGCTCAAAGCTCTAAGGAAGCTTCCCAATTAGTCGACAGAGTGCAACGTGGGCATTATCCAACTTTAGTGATGGTTTGGTGGAGTGTTAGCTATGAAGGAGTGACTGAGCCATATTTTTGTGAAAAAGGTAGGTAGGTAAGGTATCAAAACATCGGCACAAGTGTATCAAGATACCATTCTTGAGAAGGTTGTCCCCCTTAACAACACCATGTTCAATAACCAAGTATGGTCCTTCCAACAAGACTCGGCGCCGGGTCATAAAGCTCGGTCCACGCAGTCTTGGTTGGAAGTTGAACGTTTTGGACTTCATCAGAGCTGAAGACTGACCGTCGTCTAGTCCCGATCTTAATCCGCTGGATTATGATTGATGGTCAGTTTTAGAGAGTACGGCTTGCTCTAATCGCCATGATAATTTGGAATCCATACGATTGGCAGTGAAGAATTTTCCCATGGAAAGAGTGCGTGCTTCTATTGATAACTGGCCTCAACGTTTAAAGGACTGTATTGCAGCCAATGGAGACCACTTCGAAAAAGCTTTTTATATTTTAAATTGTTTTTTATGTATTAAACTAACACACTGTAAAAGTAATAAATATAATTTATAAAAAAAAAAAATTTTTTCTTCGTGACAGTATATATGGCAAGACTAGGTATATATATAACATAATATATATGCGTACCGCTTTTATTAAAAACTCGTAATTATTTTTTTTAAATATGCTCAACGTATTTGGAAAATATCGTCAGGGTACGTCACGGCGTCGGCTGGGCACTGAAGCTCCATGCCAAGCCCGGACACGGACGTGTGTGAACGAGTTCATATAAAATGTTCACAACTATATTTTTTTACGGACACGGACCGTCCCCGTCTCGGTCACCGCCCTGATATGTGTGGATAGAGCTTAAGGTATTAAATACACCTTTATACCTTTGATGAGTAAACGCAAAAAAAAATAAACAAATTGCTTTATACACGATTTATTTCTAAATCATGCCTCAAAAACAACCTAGTAATAATATTATTTGAATCAATTTAAATTAATGAAAGATAAATCGAACATCGCAATAGAAATAATTATAATGCTTACCGCCTGTTGGTAACTTTGAAATGAAAATTTGATGAATAAACGCAACAGCTTACCAAATACATTTATTACGAAAACGTCAAACGTAAACACTATTAACGCATTAAACGAATTCATAGTGAAATGCCAAACTATAAAACTAGATGATTTATAAAAAACATAATTCAATTCTTGCATAAAAAAAACTGTTATTTTCTAAATGCAGGTAAAAGTTAATTAAGGCGATGCGGGCGATCATAAATCTCAATCAATCTTTGTCAGACAACGCAATTTTGGTAATGTTGGACAGAAAACTTTCTTATCTGATATACGATGTACTATCACAACATAAAATACGTTCAGAAGGCCCAGCTACTTTAGAAATACAGAAAACGGTGCAAACACGCATTTGAAAACCCAGCCACACCGGAGTAGACCACTTACAGTCACGATTGCGGTCAGATCAGCATCAATATTATCATTATGTCAACCTTAAGGCTGCTCTCTCGAAAAAAGCTTGAAAGAAGCATGCAGATGAAGCAACTTTTCGTCAGCATTTACAGAGAAGTTACATCTGAAAAATATTGTTAGTATTCTTCATGATATGATACGTAAATTGGTATAGCCACAATTTTTCTATCGGTATTACCTAATAAGAAAAAAAAATCTCAAATCACCTCCAAATCATTGAGATGAAACCATTTAATTCCTTAATTCCTTATCACTCAAGAGTATAAAAAAAAACATCTACTGCTATGCAATACAAAGGAAAATGATTTGGTTTTGTTACTTTTTAGAAATACGTATTATTTTTATCACAATAAATTAAAAATGCGTCCGATTAAAAACTGCGTCTTCATCACCCCCGCACTCGTCCACAAATTCAGTGCAAGCCAAATGCTCAAGGTTATTGGTTGGCTTAAGACACTCTCCGGCGTAAGCGATCACAGTAGGTGTTATGGTATTCAGAAGAACGCTAATGCCCATCCTCTGGTCAATATCCCTCTGTCGCCTTTTACGACACCCACGGGTCGAAATGGGGTGGTGTTATTCGCGGCCGGCATCACACATCGGCATTTAAAGCCTGCCACACTGGATTAGACCACTTGCAGTCGGCGTTGCGGTCAGATACTGCAGTAGTATTTTGCTTCCCGCGTTGGTGGTGGACTCATCCATACTAATCGGTCCTTATAGATGAATATACTGACTGACTGACCTGCAAACAAAAGCTCAAATCAATGAAGCATTTCCATGCAATGTAACATTCCTGCGAATGCTCGACGCTGTGTTCGACGATGTCACACATTCCTTTCTATTATGAATAATTTTACTCTTTCTTGAAATTTTGAATTTGAAGGATGCGTGTATTGCATTTGTGCTCGATTAAATATAACACTAATTCACTAGTTGATTTGTAAAATCAAGTTGTAACAAAGCGTCGAACATTATGTACAATGCTCGGTTCGTGAGAGGATGACTCATTAAAGACGAGTCACGATGTTCTATTACAAGTAAATCCTCAAGTGTATGTCCGAGTTCAACTGTTCAATTAGCAGAAACAATAGTTAAACAATGGCCAACGCCTCCAGGAGGTATGGTCACATTGAAGCGGTTATAGGTGTTCCCTCACCTGGAGCGTTTGCCTGTATTGTAACATTTGCAATTCGATTTTGAGATTTACAATACCTCCCTGATTTGACGAGCATTTGCCTGTAAAGTAACATTTCATATTCGATTTTGAGTATTACATTACAACATCTGTAATATTCCAGGTTGTCAATGTAATGCTCGGTTCTCCTCCCTCACTTATATGATGCTCGACTCTGTAACATTACATTACATGCGGATGCTCCAAGTGAAGGAGCACCTTTAGACGATCTCAAACCAATGCTAGTCATAAGTACGAGCGCACTTGTGATTGCACTCGCTGTTAAGTAGACGAAGGGTTGATGTATGCATGCGTTGTAAGTTCTGTGGAGTCGACCTTCTGTCGTATCTGTCCCGTGGTCGCCGAGTTAAAATTTCGAGAAAATACGAAACTGGTTCAGTGGGTCGTGTGTGAAAATTATAACAAAGCCATTGTTGAGCTGGAAGCTAACAATGTAGAGTTTAAATGATGGTTAAACTAAATTTTGTAAATGTGAACAGATATTAAACATAAATGATAAAATGTATGGTATTATTTCAGAAGTGATCCTAAGTTGACAACTTTTTATTGTGTACCTATGTTTGGAAACTTTACTATTGTCCATATTCGAAATATAATTTTCCTATGTTGGGGTCGGCTTCCAGTGTGATCGTATGCAGCTGAATACCAGTGTTTTACATGGAGCGACTACCTGTGTGACCTCCACAACCCACTACAACTGGGTAACAAGATACCCCTTCGTAAGACTGCTTGTCAGACTTTCTAGCTTCTAACTACCCATAATGACTGCCAAAGATCTTCGTATAACACGACCGAAATTTATAGTATATGTGTTTACATATTATGCTATATTGACATTTTTTTATAAGCATGTAATCATTTTTCACAATTGCTGTTTCTATTTTGTAATACTTGTTTTTATAGATTCTTGGAATCTTTTATTACTTTATTTGTAATCTAAAGGTACTTACATTATTTTCCATCGAGCATAAAGACTGTGTGTCTGCTAATTAAATATATTATAGTTCCTTTTTATAAATCTGGAAAATAAATAATGTTTTGTTGTGACATGTTTGTCAATGACAGTTGTCAACCTTGACAATTGTCAGTAATTCTTTTATTAATTAGTTTTGGCATGGTAACTTAAAACCTTTAAACTGTTATATTGATAGTCGAATATATATGTGTATTGCTGTATTTTATATTGAACAGCTGGACACCCGCTAATGTATCTGGTGTTCTTAAAAATCCTTTACGCACTAAACGAATAAAAATAGCTGGCAAACTACAATAATTGAGTCTGGCCGGTACTGCAATACCCCGCTATATGTCGATACGGGCGTTCCAGAAATAAAATTCATACTTGGAAAATAATATGAATTTAGGAAGAGCCGACAGGAAAGAATCCTGTCAAATGGGAGTCTAGATCTCGCTGTCCATTAAGTAACACGCTGATTTACTTAAAACTCTACCGATCCACAACCAAAAGTCGGTAACAGTCCTGAGTCGTGCCATCGAGCTGTCGCGTGTCTGCTGCTCCCAGGGCGGGTCCTACTGTTAGGATTCCCCGGGGACTTCCGTCCCAAAGCTAGGAGCCGACCGCGGCAGTCTTATCCTCAACCGATCCTGTTTCCCGGCCAGGCTGTGGAGCCTGGAAAGTTCTGCCACTACTTAGTGCGTCTAGGTTAGTGTTTTTTATATCTCTGTTTTTATACTCATCGCATTCTTGTGAGAGTGAGATTTTAACGTACAAGTCTACTTAGCCTTTTATTTCATAAAAGCAGTAGAATTGTTACAAATTCTGCCGACCAAAATTACGCGACCGAAATTCTGGGACTCACGACTCACAAAATAACGCTCGTTTGGCCTCACCCTTAGTGTGAAATGGATGGTCACGCATTCTTGGACCGACCGCCGCATTCGAACCTTTACAATGACCGATTGTTATTTAATTAGCCACGGGCCCCTCCGGACTGGGTTGTTTGGAGTTTTTTTGCCATGATTCTTTATTCATACCTTTCAGCTGCAATGTCGTGATCATCATCATCACACAATAACCTATTGTGTAATAAGTGTGTAATAACAATAAGTTTACATCATATAAGTCACCACCTAATAAACAAAAAGTTGATTTTCTTACACGTGGTCAAAGCCTTAGGCGAAAATCAGTTAAAAGCGAAATTGTTTTCTTCCAGCAAATCTTGATTTGTCGGAGAACCTCCAGAGAATTAAACAATTTTCTTTTTTTCGTGAACATACTCACAAATGTCCTATATAGTTGGAATGACCGCATTCCTCATTTGATGAGGTTAGTGAAAGTAAAGATTGGTGGAGATTGAGGTAGATGTAACATAGTCCAGCCTTATTTTTCTTTTAGAAGATAACCTTACACAAAATCAGTATGCTAGTAGTTCCATATGAAAGAGTTCGCCTGGGAAGAAAAAAACTGTTGTGTATTTCTTCCACAAGCACTGTAGCTGTTTTGTGCAATTACAGGTGTGTCAGACATTTTATGAAATGTCTGAATGTCTGATGGTAACGCATCTGTAGGGACTCTGGTATGGATAGACAGTGGTGGTGTGGTGGTGGTGGTGATATCAGGTGGTCCATAAACAGATTGTTTGCAATCAAATGACATTCAAAAAAAAAAAATCGCTATTTATTTTCGCCACTAAAAAATGTATTTCATAAATTATCTAGGATTACTGAAACACTGAATTCAATACTTAAAAATTTTAACGCCGAATTTCTAATGTTTTTTATTTAATTTATATCAAGAGCTGGCGCAAAATAAACAAAACGTCAGCCCAAAGCCGGTCAAAAACAAAACCGCTAAAAGAAAAAAGTTTTGTCTTAACAAATACGTTCAGAGGAACAGAAGGCTTTTAAGATTGACGCTTCCGTCAAAATTGAGCGCTAAGCCCAAATAATCCCACGATTATAATTTGTGTAAAAACAAGATGTTTTCTTTCGGTCCAGGTTTTTGTTTAAAAAAATGTTGGCAATACAGATTTTCCAAGTGCCTCGGGTTTTTGACTTCTCTGCTCAAATATGCTAATACATTTCGACGGCGGACATCATTATTGTTGAGGGTTCAAAGTAGGGTCTAAGATTGTGCTATCGAGGTTTTCCATTATTTACTTAGGAGTTCTGTTTTTCCATTTAGTGTTACGAGTATTTAGGGAATTACTGCATCCTTGTCGAATTGTTAAGGTTCTCAAGTGGCGACCACGAACTGGAAGACGCAGCGTTGAAAGGCCTCCCACGACATCGTCAAGGTCGCGGGTAACCGTTGGATGCAAGCGCAATTTAAATGCAGTGCTGAGCGTGTTCAGTGATTAGTGGTGGAGGCGTGCTTTAGGCGTCATTCAAGTATTACGTAAGAAGATATTTAGTCATGTTTAACCCCTCCTACCTCTCGTCGTCAAAAGTAAGTATGTATTTTTTAATCTCTTCAAGTTTCTCTATCGTTTTTTATGAGCAGCAGTTATTAAGTCTAGAATTAAGGAATTTATAAACTATGAAGAAGTTTATTGCGCATCAGAAAATATAATTCAATCAATATTGCTGACGTAATCACCATCTAGACCCCCACCATCCCCTATGTCATTAAAACTAAGCAAAGCAAAGACCCCCCAATCCTCCCATTTGGTGCTTCACAATCTAACCAAACATGACAGAGCCTTCTAAAATTAAATATAACCCCGCCATCGCCATACCTTTAAATCCTCAGCCTTGAAGATATGCCAACACTAAAACGCTTCGTGTATGTATACTCCATCCAATCCTTTGGTCTGCCACATATTGAGAAGGGTCGATATTACAATGTCGTTTGTTATACAAATATATTGACGTACCACAAAACGTTCAGAGTGCCGGCCATACATATTTTCGTTGCGGACGGGTTAAAGTGTTTGACAAGCATTTGATTAAGGTACCTATTAATAAACAGGCAATTGTTTGTGAATCTAATGCGTGATTCAATTATGTTTATTGTGTTGGTTTTGTGTGTGTTAAGTTTGTTTAGTTTTCATGATGTGCATTGAGCTACAGCAATTATTTACAGCCGGCTGTAAACCAAACATTATTTTAATAGGCATAATGTACTGACCGTAGCTTGTATTTATTTAATACTAGCTAACGACTTCGTTGGGATTTCAGCCTAATATACCATAAGACATCCTATGAGGATCGCCAATATAGTAGATATATCTTCCTATTATATATTATTTTTTTTGTAATTGGTCCAGCATTCTTAGAGATAACTTGTTACTGTAATGAAATGAAACACCGCAGTTTGCTTAACAACTGATTTATTCTATGCGAAGGTACTTTAACATACAAGTTGATAATCTTATTTACTAATACCCTCAACATTTTCCCCATATAAATAAACAACCAAACAATTTTACCTCTTTGCTATAATATAAATAATATAGATTAGTTTAGATTTATATATCTGAATAGTCTAAAAGATTCTAATTTTTTTTTAATGGTTGACGTACTGATTTTGTTACTGATTTATTATTATTATTATTTTTATTACTGGTTCCTAACTAGGTATATATGTATAACGAATGATTATGATCGTAAAATTATAACATTTTACTAGGAAAGACTGATCCTGCAAAAGACTTAATAGTTTAATATTACTAACATTATAAAACGTTTTAATTGGCTACTTAATATGAGTAGGTACTTTGTATTGCCCTGTGATAGATGGACGGACAAGAAGACAGATGGTAGGATGTCATTTTAACTTCGTCTTTTTGGTTCGGAACCGTAGAGATCAGTAGGTATTTGAGGAAAATGTTATTTACAACCAATTTCAATGTGACAAGATTAAATAATTCTATATTCTTTCGTTAACAAAGAAAACGTTTCAAGTTATTATTTACTACGCAACGGGAAAAACGTTATTCAAAGATTTCCGTGCTGACGCCTTTTACGGAATTCTTTTAAAAGGATTCAGATAAGCTGTCAGTTGAAGGCAGATTAACTAATCCTTTGATTTGAGGTAGCTTTTTTAATTCCATCCAGACTTTTGTTTACGTTTTTAAACGTTAAAAATAGAAACAGTATTTAATTTTACGAATTATTTTATTATTTCTTGACATTTTTATCTCCTGCTTCTCGGATGTCTGTGGCTTTTCCGTATTACTTACGTAATCATGGCGAGATCCATACAATCATTTTTATGAAAAAAAAAATTTTTTTTTTAAATATCAAATCTTAGGACCCTTAAGTCCCCCCTGGGGCGGATCCAACATGGTTAGGTTAGGTTAGAACTGTGACCCCCTAAGCCAGAACCAAATCGCTTTTTACAGTCAAACTCATACATTTCTACAATACTTTGGTTAAATTGGTGATCGTTTACTACTATTGGAGGTCGTTTACTATATCTGGAGGTTCGTTAAACATAAGCCTAATAATAATTTCGAACCTGACCGAATTTCGGTCATAGCGGCCATTCGGATTAGCCAAGTACACAGAAGAATTATTATAATACACAAACTAGTGCGCAAACTCTGATGTACTACGTCTTCCCTCACTCTCATTGTCTAAACCAACCTGTTCTCAGTATCGATTAGAAAAAAATCATCCTTTTCATTTCAAAAATAATTTAGAACGTTCCCGAATGAAATTGTAAAATGTTTACACTCAATAATGTATGTTGAGTACATATCTATGAAAACGTGAATAATATAAATTGCTAAACGAACCGTTTATTTAAACGTTCAGAGTCCAAACATAAACCTCCATATTAAAATTTCTCACTTTTAAATATAACCACACCAAGCGTAATGTATGAAAAATTACACACGATGTTGAACGCCACATTTTCTGTATGTACATAGAGTTTATTTGAAGAACGTTATTTTTTTCGTCCTCCATCTGACTGAATTATACACAGTGGGAAGGGCAGCGTGACTCAAACTTTGACTATGAATTCAGAACATGATTCTAGACACCGAAGCGCTAACGTTTATCATCGTTATTAAAAAAATTGGCCAAGTGCGAGTCGGACTAGCGCACGAAGGGTTCCGTACCATTATCATACAACATTAAACATCGAGCAAAAACGGGCAAAAACATCGCGTTTGCTGTATGGGAGCCCCCTAAAATACACAGGATGTTTGGTAGATCGATGCAAAGCCGTAAAGCGGAGCTAGTATAGACCATCTACAACCATTTAAACTGAACTTGTCTTAGCCGAAGTATGACCAATTTTTTTTATCAATATTTTAATGATTTTTGATGACAAAACCCAAAATATGGCAGTTAGTTGCAAATAATAGCCAATTTGAAAGATAAGTCATTCATTTTTTATTTTATTTGGTTAACATAATGTGTAAACAATCTAATAAAACATAATTAGGGTAACTGTGTGAAAAGACAATTTTTTTACAGACATTTAAAGTCAAAGACATTTTTAAAGATTTTAGAAATCTATTTTTAGTCGGCATAAAAAAAAATCACGGATGGTGCTTTTTTTGTCCAAACATTTTTAAAAACATATCTGGTTATTGTTCTTTCTTTTGAGGTATCAATTACGCGGATAGCTCACCAATTATTGAAATTAGGACCTACAAACCAAATTGAGGGAGAAAATTAAACTTAAAACTTAATTAAAATTAAAATATTGCAACTAACTGCAATATTTTGGGTTTTGTCATCAAAAATCATTAAAATTTTGCTAAAAAAAAATTGGTCACACTTCGGCTAAGACAAGTTTGGTTCAATTGGTTGTAAATGGTATATACTAGCTCCGCTTTACGGCTTTGCATCGATCTACCAAACATCCTGTATATTTTATTTTGTTTTTAGTATTTGTTGTTATAGCGGCAAAAGAAATACATAATTTGTGAAAATTTCAACTGTCTAGCTATCGCGGTTCTTGAGATACAGCCTGGTGACAGACAGACTTAGTCTAGTAGACGTAGTCTTAGTAATAGGGTTCTGTTTTTTCCCTTTGGGTACGCAACCCTAAAAACTAGCTGTTACCCGCGACTTCGTACGCGTGAATTTACGTAGGTATCCCTAACTTTTTGATAATAAAATATAGTACCTGAGTACTATGTTTTGATATCGTAGCTTCCTATTAGTGAAAGATTTTTCAAAAAGGGATCTGTATTTCTGGAGATTACCCCCTACATGCAAAATTACATAAAAATAAATTTTACCTCTTGATAATAATAGGCGGGACGACTTGGACGGATTCTTTAGGGATTGGCAAGACATAGCGCTGTAATGAAGACTGGTTTTTACTTTGCAGTGCTAGTACGAGCTTAATAGATAATATCAGTATAGAAAAAAACAAGTGATCCATACAAATGTACAACTCCTATATAGTCAAAATGAATACAACGGTAGATTTTTCTTGTAATATTCAATGAAAAATGTCAATGCCTGGGGCAGTATTGGAATTTAATCTACACATGATTCAAGACAGGGATCTAGAAACTAAAACGACGAATTCATGGCAAAAGTTTGAGTGACGATGTCTTTTCTACCATGTATACAATACTTACACACATTTAAGATACTCAAGGCAGTAAGAAAACATATTTTTATCAAATAAGTCAGTATGTAGAAGACAAGGACGGTCATGCGGTAAAATTTCGATACATCTTTCGTTTGCGTTTATTTTTTAGGATTCCGTAACTCAAGACCCGTTATCTTGGGAATGCGTGGAGGTATCAAGTTGAAATTAATACCATATACTCAAGTCTACAGTCCCTTGAAGCTGTGAATAGTCAAACTTCTAAGTTAATGTAAAAAAAAAAACTAAAAACACGCTTTTTATAGAAAACCAAACTAAAAAATAGAAAACAATTTTTAATAAATTATTTTATTCAAAAAAAGCGTGGGGTGCTTTTTAAGATATTATCAAAATGATTATCACTCTACTCATATCTGTCAATAAAATATTTATAACTATTGACACCATGCACCCCACGCTTTTTTTTAAATAAAATAATTTATTAAAAATTATTTTCTATTTTTTAGTTTGGTTTTCTATAAAAAGCTTGTTTTGAGTTTTTTTTAACTATTATTTATTTTTTACTTTTTAGTTTGGTTATAACTATATCTATAAATATTATGTACATTTATTCTACCAGGGGCGCTTGTGCAGTACCTTCCTAGTATGTAATAGCTGTTTTTTCGGCAACTAATTTTGAACGACTTATGTTTTTTTTTTTTTGTTTTTTTTTTTAATAATTTTATCAAATTAGTGTATTGTCATCGGTCCTCGATAAATCTACAAAGTTTGAACGAAATCTGGCCGTTTAAAGTGAGTCAAAATCGCTCCCAAAGAAGTCAGTTATAAAGGTTACAAACAAACATACAGGTGAAGCTAATAAAAAGCTGGTAAAAAGAGGCACGGCCGTTTATGCCGCACAATACGTATATTTCGACACTCAAGGGAATCAAAACTTATAGGGTACTTTCGGTTAACTTAGAACTATGAAATTTGGCAAGTAATAGTCTTATAATGCAAGTACAGGGAAAAATCTGAAATCTGTACATATCTGTACGGAACCCTCGGTGGACGAATACGACTCGTACTTGTCTGGTTTCTTCATTATTCGATAACTGATGAGGCACATTTTGGGGTGAAAATATTATGATAAAGGTATTTTTTAGGTAAAATATAATTATTAAGGTTTCTAATTAAATAAACATAAAGGTTGTATAGTCTGAAGGTTAGAAAGTAAATCAATTTAATTAATGTCCAACTGTAACAACAGTACGTATTTTTCTTTATCAAAATTTCAATTTAAAAATAAAATTTTAAACAAGCAGAGAAGAGTCCCGAACTAACTTTGTTTTAAATAAATGAGAGACGACACTGGCCATCTAAAATGTAGGCAACTTAGTTGTTTTTTCTTTCAGACAAAGAAAATTAGGGACCGATCAACTTTCAAACAAAGCCAACATCGAATTCGAGAGGAGCCAGGGTCGCCAGTAGGCAAATTCTTATCTAAATAATAGGATATTTCTGTAAATAGATAGGAAAGAAAAAAAAGGTAAGAATCCGCTAGAGGTTGAACATTTTACAAACAAAAAATCCCCTAAAACGCCTTTGTATGTAAATTATGATTGTACTGAATTTAGCAGACCAAAATTGGTATAGTATGTTGAGTATCTGAACTTACAAAGCAATACTCTGGTACAACACAGAAAAGTTTCCCTTATAATTTCAATTCTATTTATTATCTCAATTTTAATTTTAATTCAATTTTTGTTTTTATCAATTTTGATTTTATTTAAATTTTATGTAATTTGTTTCTCTGAAATCTAAGTTTTTGCATTTTTGAAATGTATTTGTCGTATGGGCGTCTTGCCTAAAATAAATTAATTTAAAAATTTTATTTTATTTATTCTGTTTATATTTTCCCTGACTTCTACCACATGAATTTTCTCAAGGATCCCTATTTTTATAATTAAATATAGCCTTAATAGCACTCAGGGATAACGTAGTTTATTGTTAGCGCAAAAAAATATCAAAAATTTAGACTAGTACCAGTTTTTGAGATAGGCCCCGAGCGAACATAACCTCATCGCTACGGAGGACTTTAATTTGTAAAATTTGTGATGATAGTAAAGATTTGTTCAACTTCCGACCACCCAAATCTACTATGTGCTACGTTCACAGGGTTATCACTGTATCCTAGCCTAACCCCAACGTCCCATTTCCTGGCATTTTCTACCCATTCTCTTAGCATTTTTCACTCCCTGATCTGTCAACCCTAAAGGTGTCGTAACTTTTCTCTTTCGCGTGGGTAGGTACTTGCCTTTCTTTTACCAGAGCTTATCAGGATTCTACGGTATTTATGATCTGTAACGGGGCGAAGAGGGTTACCTAAGCATTAGCGGTAAACCTTCGACTTTATCTTTCCTATATTTTTATAACACATCCATCAGTTATATATAACATGCAATGTTTTGAAGTTATTGTTTTGAAAATGTATTGGGATTACGGAATGTTACCACGATGTATCAAAGGTGATGTGATTCGTTTTAGTTGTATCTGAATTCTTGATTCTTTTAAGATATCGTGGAATATAGGTGGTGGTGGTGGTGGTGGAGTGGTTCTTTTCTTGGTTTTGGTTCGTTTGTTTTGTTGGTTTATGCCAATAAACGCATTTTTATTTCTATCTGCTTTTTTATAATTATACCGGGTGTAATAAAATACAAACAGTTACATATTCTTCTCAAAGTCAAAGTCAAATCATTTACTATCTCATTCATTCATTTGTTTTCTCTCTCATTTTTGCGATTATTATTTTGTTCTGGATTATAACTGGAAACCTTCTGGTTAAAAAGATGAAGTCAAAGTTTCGCCTCTTTTAACGAAAACAGGCATAATTATAATGTTTAAACTAAACTTTAAATACTCCCACGGCTTCTGTACAGTTGAATACACCAGTCAGCATAATGTTTTGCATTTATTACATTTTGCGCTAACAGAAACAGTGATTTTTCCACACCAAACGTACCTGAAATTCGTTTCTCAATAATAATTGTTGATCATTTTACTTATTTTACTTTAATGGTCAGTATGCATAGGTCTTGGGTATGTAATGTTTTATTTTACACCCTGTATACGTACAGAGGCTAGCACATCAAGCTATCAAGCTACAACAATCTGTCAAATTTCTTTGATAGATTTTCAACTTTATTAAAAAAGCGTGAGGTTCATATTCAATTGGCAAAGATAGTTTGGTATGGCTTTTTGTGCTTGTGTCTGTACATACTTAACTTCTTTTATACCAAACAAAACAAGATAACGATATTAGGTATTATAACAAATTAGTTATGAAAAACGTCTGTGTTCAACCAAGACATGCTAATTCAGAATGACAGGACTATTTTCTGAGTTATGATTTTTATTACCTTTGCCTTTTACGAGATTTAATTTATTTTTCAGGACGTACAAAGAAGGACGGATGATTGAAGCCCTAGGGGCTGACGCAGCAATTGTAGATAAACTCACGGATTTACGATCTGATCTGACCTTTTTCCTAAATTAGGTACATGATACCAATTTATATAATATCAGGCTCAAGCGTGTTCGTTAATAAATATCGATCTACAATATTCAGACTGTAAGCAGAGAAATAATTAATTTTGTCATGCGCACACGGTCGCTGTAGTTTAAATCTTAAAAAAAGGTTTTATGATTTATTCTGGAATAATTTATAGTTATTTGTACCCTGTTCACAATAAGATTAGACATAAACACAAACCTTTTTTACAGTCCCTTCAACTGATTTTGACTTCCATTCCTTAGGCTTAAGGATGATTAGAGGCAAAAAAAGTGGTTACAATTACAACTGTTTATTACAGTTGCCATTTGTCATGCTACCAATGCAATATAAGTCAAAATCGGTTGAACGGACAGTAAAAAAGGTTTGTGTAAATGTCTAATCTTATTGTGAACAGGGTATAGTTTATTTTTCTTAAGGCAAGAATGATTAATACACCTAAGACTTATAAGTTTGTAGATACAAGAATGCTGTGTCGTCGTAAATAAATTAGCCGGCCAGTAGGTTAATATCGCGACTGAGCCACGAACACTAGTGTCCGGACTCATTGAATTTAAGTACCGTATCATTTTGAAATAAAATTACCAAAACTTCATCACTACATCTAAAATTATATTCCTACGAGTATATCGATCTGCGTAACATTTTCCCAACTACATATTTTGGGGTCGGCTTCCAGCCTAACCGGATCCAGTTGAATACCAATGCTTTACATGGAGTGACTGTCTATCCAACCTCCACAACCCAGTTACCTACAGGGTAACACGATACCCCCTGATAAGACTGGTTGTTAGAGATTTTTTTTTTTTTTTTTTTTGTAATTTTTGGAAAACTTACAGCTGATCATGCACAACAGTGGGCTAATTCACGTAACTAAAGAAGTGTTGTTGCAGTGCAGTTGTGGTTAAGTTTCGATCAAAACAACGCTTTTCGTATTCTCTACCGCTGTCAGACACGCTCGCGTCAAGTTCGCGTCACGCAAGCGCAATAACGGCATTCTACTGTTGCGCGTCTTTGGTGCGTGCTTCGGAACGCAACATGATCGGTATTCTACTATTCGTTTGACGTTTCAAAATTACAGTTAAAAAGCACTAAAATCTGTACTGGGGTATTATTTTAATATTCATATTCATTGAAATGTAATCGATTCTGTTCAATTATTTAGTGAGTAATATTTTTTCTCTCATGTGGTAAGTTTGGTTGTCGTACAGTTGACGTGCAGTTCACGCGCAGCTTACCCGCAGTTCAAAGATTACAAGAATACCGTTTATTACTCAAACTTGAGCTTAACTGCAACTGCACTACAACTTCATCGGTGCGTCATAAAATTACGTGAATTAGCCCTCTGTTCGGTTGTAAATAACATTATGAAGGCCAATTATAAGATTTCACAGGTATAAAGGTAAACAAAGTTATAATTATATGTATAGGAAGTAGGTAGAAGAAACTTGACTATTGAAAAAGTTGTCTATTTCAGGTTCTCAAAGAAGTGGTATCTGACTACCCATATCGACTGTCAAAGTTCTACTAGTCACAGCCGGGGCCAACGGCTTTACGTGTTTGTCGAGACACGGAGGACTCTCATTCCGAAATGGATGGTCACCCATCCAATGTAGCTTAACCAAAACAGATCAATCTTATGGGTTGATCAGTGGCTTTCACCTAGCCACGAGACCCTCTTAAAAAAAACCTAATTAATCATTATCATGCGAACAAACACAACCAATATTATCACATTACCTTAAAGCAGTCAGTACTGTTTCTAATTTACATAACACGCTGTATTTGCTTTGAAAGGTGCGTCTTTTGTCAGCGAGGAAACAAAGGGAAGTGAATACAACTCGGTTGTAACAAAAAGGTCGAATGGTACAAGTATGAGAGTTACGAGTAACGAGATACGAAGTTAAATGTGTGGAACTTGAAGCGTGGAAGTGAGAAATTATGTCACTTATATGCTGTGAAAGTGGCCAAGTTTGGGGCTGCAAGAACATAAAATAGTAGTTTTAATTTTAAGTTACTTTGTCATCGAAACGCTCAAAAAAGGTAAAAAAAAATCTCGTATCTCGGTCACAGTTGCCAATCTCAATGAAGACCAGTTATAGTGCACAATTGTGAGCGCAAACGCAGGTACACTCCCTAGTTTCTCACTCTTATAGTTTTCGATAGGACCGAAGCGAGATCAGGCGCGAAACTAACGGATTTACGTGCTTTCTGAGGCACGGTGGTGTTACACCGCCCTCTTCCTAACTCGGGACTGCTACAAAAAAAATCGTTAAGGCGCTACCCCGACCAAAAGTGCGTTTTTCTTCATTATTCAGGGGCTATTAACTCATTAATTAAGATAAACAAACTACATCTAAAAGCATATTATTAATGTTCAATATCCTATCGTCACATTCCACGTAATTTTTTTTTTAAATGTACCCTATATACACTTAAATCTCCCTGTAAAAAAATTACTAAAACAATTGAAAACATGTATCTTTTGCTGAAGTGAATGTGCTATTAATTTGAGGATTACACTTATATAGATAGGTAACTTAAAAATCTTTATAATTCACGTTTAATTTTATTTCAAAAGATCGTGTTTTATGGTTTCACCAAAGGACGTTGCACTACTGACGCCGGTGTCACCTTAATCAAGCATATATTTAAGGCTTGGAAGGATTCTCAAGATGCTATTGGTATCTTTTGCGACCTCTCCAAAGCATTTGATTGCGTGAATCACGAAACACTACTCTTACAGCTTGAGCATTACGGACTGGGTGAACTAGCGCTTAGCTTAGTAACATCATATTTGACTGATAGACTGCAACAAGTTCAAGTAAACGGTGTAAATTCATCGGGCTTAAAAGTAAAAATGGGGGTACCGCAGGGCTCAATATTGGTTCCGTTCCTCTTTTTAGTTTATATAAACGATTTACCTTATTTACTGAAAAATCAACCACAAATGGTGTTATTTGCTGATGATACTTCCTTGATATTTAGAGTTAATAGACGGGCACAGCACCATGACGACGTAAATGACGCTATGCTTAAGGTTCATAATTGGTTTACTGTAAATAATTTAGTATTAAATGAGAAGAAAACTAAATGCATAAGATTCGCTTTACCGAATGTTAAAAGTAGTGAATGTAACGTTCGTATTGAATAAGGATATACTTGAATTCGTCGAAAAGACTGTTTTTCTAGGGATTACGCTTGACTCAAAGCTGCAATGGGGTCCTCACTTAACATCTCTTGCAGGGCGGTTGAGTTCGGCCGCTTACGCTGTCAGAAAAATCCGGCATTTGACAGACGTGGATACCGCTAGGCTAGTATATTTTAGTTATTTTCATAGCATCATGTCCTACGGTATCTTGCTTTGGGGGCGGGCTGCAGATATTGATTCTATTTTTATTCTGCAAAAGCGGGCTGTCAGAGCCATATATAATCTCAGCAGTCGCGAGTCTCTAAGAGAATTGTTTAAACAGATTAACATCTTGACGGTACCTTGTCAATACATATATGAAAACATTATGCATGTTCGAAAAAACCTTCATCTTTTTAATAAAGTAAGTGACAGACATAATGTTTATACTAGAAATAGGAACAAATTAGATCAGCCAAGATTCAGATTGTCAAAAGTTCATACTTCTTTTATGGGGTACTGTGTAAAATTTTATAATAAAATACCTCTTGATATTCTACAACTAAATGAAAGACAATTTAAAACATGTATTAAACGCACACTGTGTAGACAAGCATATTATAAATTAGAAGACTACATCAATGATAAAAATGCTTGGCTAAATGCTGGTCCTGCTCCACAGGCAGTTTAGGGAATTTCCTAATTGGAGGAATGTTGTTTCCTACCCCATTTTTTTTTTAATTGACGTGTCTAACGAGTATCGTTATTATTATACACAAATATATATTTTAATTATTTTTACGACATTCATTCATTTTAGAAACATTGGAAACCTTAGTTTTGTATAATTTAGCAGCATTATTTCAATTTTGTAAATGTGAGTACCATGGAGCCATATTTTAAGTAAATTATTATGTGTTTGACTTAAATGAGCATGGCGGTTGAGAGAATTGTCATGCTCACTCAAATGTCTCGCTGGTGGTGGCGCGTGTGTTGGGTCATTCGGCTCCCTCTAAAATGGTTGAGCTGAATGGTGCTGATTCACGCGTCATGTTCGTGAACGGGCGCTGTCAGTAGAGATTGGTCAACTCTTAACTGCCATGGTTTTTATCTTGATTATTTTTTATATTTTATATTTCTAAATTACCTTCATTGTTTTCACATATAGAAGCAACAAGAATAATGTAAGCAGTATTTTGTAAAAACCTGATTTTAAAAGAGTGTCCGTGGAGTTTCTTGCTGGTTCTTCTCCATAGAGACCTACCTACGTTTTGGAACGAGCAACTAGCTTCAACTTTCTGACTAACTAACCGACTCCTTGACAATTCAAAAGTGCCTGTAAATGGTTTAATTGAAATAAATGCTTTGACTTTGACTTTGACTTTGACGTGCGAATTTCGATTCTGCGGCAAAGAGGAAATGTATGGTCAAGGTTATTTTGTCAGGGAAGCGCTTTAAGGTGCGTACAGATTAAGTAACATGTTGTATAACTTGTGTTCCACGTAACATTGTTTTTCAACATTGCAACATACAACAATACTGTACACATTAGAAATACAATATTATATGACTTTGTCGTTTGTCGTTCTGCAGTGCTATTTACGTACTATTTTATTTAAGTACTATTGCATAAGTTATATAACATTGTTGTAAATATTAATAATATTATTATGTTAAATAACATTCAGCCTCCACATTACTATAACATGTTACATTACAAAGTTTATAATAATATAATAATAATAATCGTTGGTTTTTGGAACAAAAACAAGTACAGTAAGTGGACAAAATTTAAAACGATGGTAGCTGCAAAAGTTAAAAACTGTGGCGCAGCTACCAACGCCCGACTCCAAGTAGGTAGTGAGGGTAAGCTGTTCCAGGTTAATACATAACAAAGGCATTTTAACAAAAGTGGGTAAAATAAGAGAAAAAAAACTAAAATAGAAGTATAATGTAGAGTAAAAAAGGTGTTAAATTGTGTGCCGTGAGTAGAATGTGGAGTTGGGGATGACTGTGAGTTCGAATGTTAAGTGTGGGTGCGTAAGTGAGGTGCGAGTAAGGCGGGTGAGTGTACGAGTGTGAGTGTAGGAGTGTGAGTGTAGTTTTACCTAATTGTGTAGTGAATGTGAGTGTTTATAGATATTTAAACTTCCACGAGTTTTTCAGTTGCATCATATGTGAGTGATCTTAGCCAAGTGTCGAGCTTTTCCTTACATTTATGCCTAGTATCAGAATATATATTTATGATTTTATTTATTCTGTTGTACATTTTACAGCTTATGTAATTAAAGTGGCGACGTGTTGCAACAGTTGTTCGAGGCTCAATAATACAAATACGATCAGAACGACGTCTGTTGCTAGATATGTCTGGATTATATTTGAGTTGGGAATGTTTACGGAGCACTGTCTGAGAGATGAATAACTGTCTGACAGACAGGACCTGGCAAAGGGAGTAAATTGATGTGGTAGAAAAACGGGTTGGGTTCTTCGCAAGGACCTTTAAAACCGCTCTTTGCGCCCTTTCAACCCGCAACATCGCCGTTTTGTGAGCCCCACCCCAGGCCGTCAAACAATATCCTAGTACTGACTGTGCAAGTGCAAAATAGACAACCATCAAGCTTCCAAAATCCATTACAACTCTAAGTTTCTTAAAAATATACAGTAATTTCCTAATGCGTGAGACAACAGCACCAATCTGTTGTTGCCATTTGAGATGACGATCAATTAGAACACCAAGATATTTAATAGTATGCGTGCATTCAAGTTGATCGCAATCGCAAATCACCTCAGGACTAGGGTTAGAACAACTGTGAGCGTGAAGTAAGAGAGGTGTTCGTGGTTGACCTGATTTATTTATGGAAAAACAAATAAATTTGGTTTTATTGACATTTAATGTTAACAGGTTTGTGGCTAGCCATTTCATGACAATACTTAAGACCAGTTCAGCATTGTTTTGGGTTTCATTCGTTTCAAGTATGGCCATGAATTATCAGAGCTGTGTCATCTGCATAAGTGAGAATCTTGCAGTTAGGGAGGAGTAACTGACACAGCTCATTCACATAAATTAGAAATAGAGTCGGCCCAAGCACACTACCCTGCGGGACACTAAAGTCAACTGACATCCTCTTACTTAAATGATCCCCAACTTTAACATATTGTCCACGGCCCGTCAAGTAAGTCCTGAAGATATCCTTGGCAGTACCGCGTATACCAATGTCCTCCAATTTTGAGAGGAGTAGGGGGACAGAGACAGTGTCGAAAGCTTTGGATAAATCTAGAAAAATAGCTAATGTCTTTTGCTTATTTTCAAAGTTATTGATAATGGTGTCTGTTAGTTTTAACACAGCATCATCAGTAGATTTACCACTTATGAAGCCAAATTGATTATTTGCTAGAATGTTATATTTTGTAAGGAATTTTCTTAATCTAATGTTAATTACTTTTTCAAATATTTTAGAGAAAGTGGTAAGTACCGATATTGGTCTATAATTAGAAACACTGTCCGCGGTTTTAAACATGTCAGGAAAGGTTCCTGATGAGAGGCATAGGTTAAAAACGTAGACAAGCAACGGAATAATAGTGAGTCTAGTTGCTTTTACAATTGAGGTAGGGATACCGTCAATACCAACAGCACATTTTGTCCTCCAAGAATGATGTTATCTAGCTCAGGACCATCGACATTATATAGTGCCATTGAATGTAAAGGGTGGGGCTTGGAGGAACCCGTCTTGTCAGTGTTGTGTTGGCAAAATGTTAGATTTTTATGAAATTCAGGTTGTTGGATTCTGGATGCCAAGTGTTTGCCTACATTAGCAAAGTAGTCGTTTACCATGTCAACAGACTGGGAGGGATTATCGCCGCAATTTAGAAGCTATAAATAATAATATAACATGTTATGTTATATTATTATAATACTATGTATTTTACGCACCTTCATGGAAAAAAAACAATAACAACTTTTTCTTCTTTAACCTGATAAAGGCATGTTCTGCCCATTATAGACAAGATGTCGGTAACCACATACTTGTCCAATTAAATTCTCCTGGATCCATGCGATTACTTAAGATAAGGATCTGACCTTGCCACAACCTCAGATTACAAAGTTATTTTTTGTAAGTATAAGTCTTACATTATGGTCATTTTGTCCATATAGGAGCGACACATTTCAAACCTCCTTCGTTTCTAAAATCCGTATGACAGAGTTATCGCGAGTTAGTCTCACCCCGCGGCAACTGTCGCTTTGTGTAAGCGTTGTTTGTTTCCATAAATGTGATATGTTTAATTACAATGTCTGCCATTTTTAAATTAGGTGATTAAAATATAGATGTAAAAGTTATACCTAGTTGCCTAATAATAATGCGTTGCCTAATAATAAATACGGCTTTAAAAAGACGCTTAATGAAAGCGAAAGTTACATTTTTTTTTATTTATTCTAACTAGCTGATGTCCGCGTAATAATCGGTTAAAAGTAGCCTAAGTAACTCCTTACAACATCAGCTATCTGTTAACTGCTTGTGAAAGCCAAAATTGGTTTAGCCGTTTCAAAGATTAGCCGGAACAAACAGACAGACAGACAAAAAAAAAAAAAAAATTCGATACAAATACCGTACATACTTTCATATGCGTTTAGTAAAAACCTGTTATTTTGACATTTCAAACTATTCGGCACTCGACAGTCGACAACTGCCCGAAGACTATAGTTAAAATAAAACAACTTTTTTACCAAGCGAGTACAAAAATTTATAATGTTCTAAACCGTATATCACATGCGGAGAATCTTAACATCGCGATTCAGAAATTACCCCAAATGGTACAACGCCATCTATCGAGCATATGGGAAAACTCGCGATCAAACACAAACAGTCACTCCAATTTAATTTATTTGTATATAAATACGGCTGAAATGGTGACGATGATGATGATGTACAACCACCCACCCACCCCATTGGTACTTAAATAGGCTTGCGTTTGGCCGCAACTCACCTAACAAGCGACTTTTGCAGATTTTAAACTGACTGAACTTTTTAGTTGCGTTTTTTTTAAGAAGAATACTATCTTTTATTTAATTTTTTCGACTAAACTTATAGAGTTTTGGACGCAGCGCATACGATTGTCTGGTCGCTCAAGGTCGCCGGCGTATATCGTCGCCTTAAGCGACGCTTGCCTAGAATGAACCAGTCAACACGTGAAGATAACCAGATTACATTTGTGAACGGCGGTTATCGCGGATGCAGATGAAGTCACGGATTAAAAAGTACACAGCACCCAATCGCTCAGCCACTTCGCCAACCCGCCTCGGCAAAAACTAACAAGTTAGTTTGGGAATTTTAATTATATTATAATTTTAGTAATATAAAACATTATCTGCAGTAGATTTGCTATCAAATCCTAAAATTTTTGGCAATAAAAGTAAAAAAAAATCAAAAGTCAAATCATTTATTTCAATTAGACCATTAAAATGCACTTTTGAACGTCATATGAAAAAAGTTGATTCTAGTTGCCCCTTCCAAAAGGTAGTTTCGTATGGAGAAGAATGGGCAAGAAACTCCATACCACTATATTGAAGTATGTACAAAGTATTAAAAGATAAAGAATGACAGCTAAGTTGTTTACATAGATACATAGTGTTTACATAATAATATTATTATTCACAAATATTGAAAAAGTAGACAACCACTCCTTACATTTTAACAAACTATAGTGGGTGTACCAGAGCAAGATTTAAATATAATGTATATTAAGTATAAATTATGTGGTTTTAATTAGCTATCAGTTTGATTTTGTCTAGACTGTAGATTGTCCTATGTAGCTCGGACCAGCATGTTTCCAAGCATTCTTATCATAAACTTTTATAATAGAAGTCTAATACGAAACTGCTTACAAATTTTTGAAAAGAAAGATTATGAATAAATTTATTAATTTTCTACGCAAGAACAAACAGACTTAAGTCGATTTATTTTATTATGGCTTACATTCTTACATCGTTTTACAAAATGTTTTCCTTCTATTACAAGATAAGCGCGGTCTGTGAAATATTGGGCACTATAGTAGGTATGATTTGTATTTACTCTTTCTTGGCAGTTGCGTGTGGAATCGGCTATTGTACATATTTTTCTTTGCGTGAATGTGTGTACTAATGAGTAGCTAGTTATTCATTGTGTACATCTTCTTTTGTTTTGTTTTTGAGGACCTAGGTTTGTATACATACATACTTGATCACGTTTATGGAAACTTCAATTTGTACTGAAGTCCTAGTAGGAATTCATGCAGTGAAAGTAACAAATTCAATCATATATTTATCGATCATCTTCAGATCGATCAGAATCTTGCAGGTATTTAAAACACTTACACCAAGAAAAATAGAAAACCTATGCCTATTCAACTAAAAAACTAATACGATATGACATAAAAATATTCCTCCGGCGACAATGCCACATTGGATGGCAAAGCTTAACTTCTGGCTAATTTAAAAACCAGATCTTGGATCACAGGAAGTGTCAAACAATCGCTTGGCCATTTCCTTGGATTGTGTAAATTTAATAAAACCGAAAGACTAATTCGTCAACCTTAAGATTTACGTAAAGGTGAAAATACACCTGAGTATTTTCACGATGACTTCGATGTAATGTAACGTTTTTACGAATGGTATAAAACAAACAAAAAATAAAATTAAAACAGAATTTCCACGTAATGTTACGTTCCTGCGAATGCTCGACACTGTGCCCGCTGTTATGCTCAAGGGGAGTGAGCATTGACATTTGTTTCTATTTTGCATTTACTCTCACTCTGCGGCCGAGTGTGCTCGATGAAATATTACACAAATTCGCTCGTTGGGTTGTAAAATCATGTTGTAACAAATCGTCAAGTGTCGAGCTCAATGTTCGGTTCGTGAAAAGGTTAAGGTGAGTATACACTTATATGTTCTAGTGTATCACCCTTTTACGAACCAAATAATGTCGAGCACGCTCGCTGTTTTGTTACAACCTAATTGTAAAAACCAACGACCGTATTGGTGTAACATATTTTCATAGAGCCTTTGCACGAGCTCCGAGGTCCGGCATTTTTACAAAGAGGACAGAAGAACGCAAGGTACAGACGCCAGCACATCAAGCTACTACAATCTGTCACATTTCTTTAACCGATTTTCAACTTTATGGTTAAAGAATAAGGTTCAAGATTTATTGGGAAAATGTGACAGTTTCGGGTAGGTTGATCTGCTGGCGTCTGTACAACGAATTGTTACGGGTAAATGCACACTCACTGTGAGCTTTACGCCGAACAGAGCGTCCAGCATTCGCAGAAACGTTACATTACATGGAAACTGAGCGTTTTCTTGTGTTGTACCATTCGTAAGAGCATTACATTACATAGAAATGCTCGAGTAAAAGCTCAAGTATATACTAGAGCGTATACCTTTAGAGCGCTTCGATGTACTGTTACAAGTAAATGCTTCAGTGTATACTTACCTTAAAGTTTCAAGGCGAGTCATGAACTACGAGTAGTCAGCATAATTTTTCTACCACTGAAAAATGAAACAATGCAGTTATTCAACTGTGCAGCCAATGATAAAAATAGCGGTAATTTTTCAGGATTGCTGCAAACAAACCAATGTTATTACGATTCTAACTACTTGATACAAATATCTCCTTCTCCTTTTTAACTAGAACGAAAGAGACAGCAATACGATATTATTCATTGTAGGCAGCCTAAAGTATGTTGCATAATGTACCATTTCAATAAATATCCCCCCATTTTTCGAACGTAGGTAAAATTTATGTGACACATTGTCAAACGCCCGCATGTGATAGGTTGATCGAATAATCAACAACCAATCACAGCCGTTCTCACACACTTGACGATTTGACACATACATTTTTCGTTTGAAAAACCAAGGTTATATCAACCATCTATAGTTGGTTTTGCTAAAATATCATCAGATCAAACTCAAAGATGGTGCTCAACAAAATGACTGCGATTAACTGAAAAGCTATTCTGCCAAGTTTAAATGGCGTGCCGTGAAGTTCGTCGATTGTATTTGAGAACGAATTGAGGTCTTGCATTGTACCTGCTTTCCGTTGGAACTTTTCATTTAATATTAGTTTTGCCGTTTATAAGATAATGTGTTCATTGTTTGAATTCTAGTGGTTTGGGAGTAATTATATTCAAATTGGTTTCTGTTTGGCGTTTTGTGTACCTATTGGTGAATTCTGTGAAGATCTGCAATTCGATTGTTGGGTTCGATATTTGAATTAATATTTTGAAGCAGGTTTTTGAACTAGCTAGATTAATGTTGCCAATTAATTTAGCTGTAAGTTAAGTAAATAATTATAAAACGAATTCACTTCAAAATAACCATGTATATAGGGTGACTGGTAATTAGTGTACGATACTTAAACACGTGATTGTGATCGTGATAACAAACAACTTTCCCAAAGAAAAAATGTTCTTTGTACTGGTTGACTTTAGGAGACAGGCGTGTACGCGCGAGAATTTCATACGGCTGTTGTGTTATTTTGATAAAAGTGAACCAGTACAAAAAACCTTTTTTCTTTGGGAAAGTTGTTTGTTATCACGAACACAATCACGTGTTTAAGTATCGTACACTAATTACCGGTCGCCCTATATACCTTAGACATTTTCAATCAGTCAACCAAAGGTCAACCAAAACCACTAGAAGTAATATCATGGCAGGAGTGCGAGCAAAAACATCGAAAATTACAAAACTAAGCTAAATAAACTAAGTTACTTAGTTGTTACTTTGTCATTTATTTTATTACATTAACTATACCTGTATATTAGGATAAGATTAACAGACATCTAATAGTATTTTCCGCAAATGGCTAAATCTATGTTTTATTCTCTGCAATACAAACATCAGTTTAATCAACTTGAAAGAACATAATTACGATTAAATGTTTGCATAAAAATATTTCATTACATTTCGATATTGGTCATTTTCTATAAATATGATTCGTTCCTTTACCACGAAGTTTTTTGTTTGAATAATGCTGTTCTAGCATTCTATTTCGAACTTTATTGCTCAGTTGATTAGATAGAGTTTGCTATGACTTTAGAGGCACAGTTGTTAACGTTCAGTTAGCGGGAAATACGGCTGCATAAGTGTTTGTTTATTCAGAAGACTTTGTGAGAACTAAAAAGGATTGAAACAATTTTTCACAGAAACTGTTTTATTTCAATCAGACGCTTTAAATATTTAGTGTTCACGTACAGTTCATGTGTATTTGATGTTGTATATATCTATTTAGAATTTTAAGATGATGAACAGGAAGAAAGATAAAACATCATACTGAGATTGTGTGACTTTTTATAATGTAAATCTGAAAACAATGCTAAATTGTACCTAATCACTATTTTGAAGATGACGGCAGTGTTCAGTACAGGAACATAAGAAATAATAGGTGACTTAAACGATAGAACAAATAGTATATTAAGGGGCTATTTAACGACTTTTACAGATTTTAAACTGACAATCGCGTCAAAATGTGCAGTGTAAATGATTTGAAAAAAATATATGTTAAACTAGAACATTCTCTTAATCATTTACTAAGTGAATATTTTTAATTATATTCATATTATATAGTTTAATTAACACGTGAAGTTGTGTCTGACTTTGAGAGTTTTGGACGCAGAACTGATGCAGAACGGACGCAGTCTGCGTCGAAAACTTTCAAAATTTAGTCGAAAAAATTAAATAAAAGTAGTATTCTTTCAAAATTAAAAAAAGGCGTATACTAAAAGATAGATAATAAAATTGTCTGTAAGATAGTGTAAGTTTCGTTTAATTATACCTGGTAGATTTTGTGTGATTGTCAATGTTTTGTCCGCGTCAGACACAACTTCACGAGTTAATTTAACTATTTAATATGAACTTAATCAAAAATATTCACTTTGTATATGATTAAGAGAATGTTCTAGTTTAACATATATTTTTTTCAAATCATTTACACTTCACATTTAGACGTGATTGTCAGTTTAATATCTGTAAAAGTCGTTTAATAGCCCCTTAACGATAAAAAATTTATAAAATTGGTTGTGCAAACGAAGGCGATCTATCGGCGAGTGCGTGTGCGTGGCGTTGAATAGAACAGTAGGGCTTTTTACCATATTGACCCCCTTCTCTCCTCTCAGTCCCCGCGGACATCGTCTCGCTGCTGTAGAAGCGCTGACAGGCAGACCGCTGACGGCAGCGTTTGTGCCATCCAATTGCAATGACTGATCGCAGCAACTTCATCATCATCATCATTTCAGCCGAAAGACGTTCACTGCTGGACATAGGCCTCCCCAAAAGAGGGTTTTGCCATAATCGCCATGCTTGGCAGGCGGGTTGGCGATCGCAGTATGGTTATTACAAAGGCACAGAGAACGCTGCTGTCCATTGTCCGGTAAGTCCCTTAGTCGCCTCTTACGACACCCACGGGAGGATATGGGATGGTGCTATTCTTTACGTCCGACACCACACGGACAACAACCAGCAACAGCAACTTAAATTATCAGTTTATATGCAATTCTATGAAAAAAAATACACAGATGACAACAGTGCTGCTCCAGTACTTCAAAGAAATTAAAAACTTGAGGCTGAAGTGCTCTCTGCCATAGGTCACTGCTGCTGCCGTCGTCTTAGGAATAGTATCTACATGTTTGATTATATATAACGTTGCTTGTTCGAGTTCCAAATATTTTTGTTAGTTTCCACAAACAAAATCCATACATCAAGGTAATGTAGCTATGCGATTTCGTTGGTATTTATAGTGGGGTTGGTACAATTCTACTATCAATTATGATTTACTTATTTATACCATTTTACATCTATCATTATAGTTTTGTTTATCGCAATACCTCAGTGTACCTACTGTTCTTAATGTTATGCGTATTTATGTAAACATTACGACATAATCTTTTTTAACAATGCCTTATTTGTAAACTAAAAGAAATAGCGAAGCAGCCCGAACAAAAGTATGTTTTATAACTTACTCCTATTTAACACCATAATTAATTGAGGCAGTCCCCAATTAATCATGGTGTTAAAAATTATGAGATCCAATAAAAACCATTTTATTTCATTTTTGTGAAATCACTTAAGGAACACTACAACAGGTAAAATGAAAGAAAATAAACATCAATGAATGTACTCCATTCCAATCCAGTACCTACAAAGTTTTCTCGTTACTTGACATAAAACCAAGATCTCATAGAGGGTTATTCCCCCGAAGCCAACAATCTTCGAATTATCTTCGCTTTACGAAGCTCATGCGGTACTTCGAAATTTTCAACGGTTAAAAACTGACGCTACTGTTTTATTCCTTTTTAAAACTGAATTTATAATGAAAAGTGTGAAGTTAAGAGCTAAGAATGCAGGGTGTAATGTCTAGCTATAAAATGCAGGTTGAAACCTAGCGGTGAATGGATTTGTCTCCTGTTTGACGGAGCTCACAGTTTTCACTTCGGGTGAAATTGTTTTAAAACGAACCCGTTCGTCTTTGTCTTTTAAAAACTGGTTTTGAAACTGTCGTGTGATAGATTGTATTGGGAAGAACTTGGTTTTTGCTTAGTTATGGAATAGTATGGGTAAAATAAAAATAAAGTTATGGGAAAATCTTTAATGATGTAAAGATTTTTTTTGTCTTTGTCAAGAGGTAAGGAAATTACCTTTTAATCTCTGGAAGTAGTGAAAACAAAGATAAAGACACTAGAAAGAAATTTGCAAAAAAAAAAAAAAAAACGAAAAGAGAAAAAAGATAGAGAGATACTTAATTTTTGAGTTTCATAGACAGCAGGCGGAATAGCTTGTACGCCATCAAGGATGAGACGGGGTGCCAAGGCTGCTGGTGGCCTTTTACCCCTCTTGCAGGCTAGCGCCTCCTCGGCCGACTCCCGGCCTGGTGTCTCGGAGGGAATGGACTGCGCATAAATGGCGCTGTACCATTTCCTCCAGGGCAACATCAATCACTCTGCCAGAGCTCAGGACCTCTTCCTCCAGAGCATGGCAGAGTGGTCGATTGACGTGGCTGTGGTTGCCGAGCCGTGACAAGTGACAATTGTGACAAGGCAAGTGTGCCTACCATAAAACATAGTCATGATTTATGGTAGGCACACGTCTTGTCTTCCATGCGGACGAAGTCGCAGACATACGCAAGTACGTTATAAATCCACTTTTATATTTTCCATCCGCTAAAATACCAAAGCAATTGTCAAAAGATTTTAGCTACCAAAAAACTGTCTTTATACACACTCACGCGTCTCCACAAAATTAAGCCACTTGATATTACAGCCGCTTCCCGCCGATAATTCCGCCGAAAAGTGAGAAAACACACACATACACATTACACCAACATTCAAAGTAACGTTCTAATAATACAGCTGAAACTCGAACTCAAATAACATCACTAGAAGGTATAAGATCCCGCCGTGAATACAGTGGCGTAGGTACAGCCGGCGATATGTTGAAATTCGCTCAGAAAGCTAAGAACGAGTCGGTTGAATTTATATTATGACGATGCCTATAAAATGAGAATGGTGTAGACGGCAGCCTGATATCTGTAGGCCTAACACGAACGTACTGAGGTATTCGATTTTCGAATTGGAAATACGACTTTGCCACTCCACTTACGTTTAATTTTATATGGCATTCACTATTGTATCACTCATTAAAGCCTTGAAACATAATAAAAATTATGTGCGAAACGAGTATCTATTTCGAAGGTAAAAATCTATTGAATTTATGTTACGTTTAGTACGCGCGCTTGTGCTAAGCCCTCTAAGCCAGAACTCTTATGTAACGTTAGTCTCGTAAAAATAGGATAGAGGTGAAAAAAGTTATACTAGGAAGATCTTTTGTGTGAAATAACTATTTGGAAAACTGATGACAAGTGGCCACCGCTGTCTATTTATAGACAACTGCAATACCACAAGCCTAGAAAACCATTGGTTTACGATAATAGTCCTAATAATAGTATTTTCAACCGACTTCAAAAAAGGAGGAGGTTATCAATTCGTCTGTATTTTTTTTTTTTTAATTTTTTTTTTTTTTTTATGTTTGTTATTACCTGATTTTCCGGGCTGAGTGAACCGATTTTGATGATGCTTTTTTTATTTGGAAGCTAGTGCTTCCCGTGTGGTCCCATTTTAATTTGGTCCAGTTCTGACCATGGCATCCATGAGAAAACCGTATAAGTCTTAAATTTGCATTATTATAGTATGTGCGCGATTTGTTACGCGATTTCTCAGGCAAACGTAAACCGATTTTGAAAATTCTTTTTTTTATAGATAGGGTATGCTTCAGGGGTGGTCCCATATAAATTTTATCGAAATTGGTTCAGCACTTTTTGAAAAATCAACAAATACCCAAAAATTTTACATAGACGACGTTTTAGTTTCATAAATCTTTGTAGTAGTTAACTTTCAATCTCTTCTTAATAGATTTGAATGAGAAGGAGGTACTAAAAAGCGGAAAATAAAAAGCTTTTTACAAAAAAGACAACCGCCTTCAAAAAGTGAAAAATAACTTTAGCACAGAACACACATTGACTTTAGTTTCGGAAGTCGGTGGCAATACAAAACAACAAACAGAACAAAGCCACCGAATTTCGAAACTAAAGTCAATGTGTGTTCTGTGCTAAAGTTATTTTTTACTTTTTGAAGGCGGTTGTCTTTTTAACAAATAAGTCGGAAAATTACAGATCATGTATTGCTTTTCAAATAGACTTGTCTAGGTTTAATTGGCAAGTCTGTTTGAAAAGTATGTATGATTCAGTTCAATTTCATCTTTGTTTCGAACTTGAGCGCAGTAGGTACAATAAGAGGTATTTGTATACGGGAGCATTATCTAGGATAAGTTAAAGGTATATTAATTGGTTTTATCTATTATTTCCGATTGACGGGCGGTCTGTCAGTCTCAGATGTCATAATAATATAAACAACAAAACCGATTTGAACTTATTCTAGAAGGATGCAGAGAGTTTATTTATTTATCCTTTATTTCAGGCAACTAAGGTCAATAAAAACACAATACATACATAAGCATAAAAACAATAAGTATAAATTAATATTTATTTTAAAACAGACTTAAAACTACTGCACACGGAGTGACGGCGCGCAGCGTCGTGTTACGCTGTGAGGTGTCGCGTAACTGACCGCGGAAACGGCGATACAGCACACCTTTCGGCTAAAACTCTTCCTTGAGGAAGGTCACCAAATGTTGAGTCGGAACACGTACCACGAACGACTTGATATTGGAATAATTATGGCGCGCCTCCAACTTCTCCACCCTCAAGGCCCAGTTGGTCTCCACCCGTAGGTACTCCACCATGTCCTCAGTCTTCGTAGAGTGGTACAAACGGGACACGTACAGCTGCGTCGTCGGTACCGCAGGACGTAGCAGCATCAGCAGCAGTAGTCTAGCTATAGACCATATAGTTAATGGCTTCTGCATGCTAAATGCATGCGAATCTCTACAGTATTGTAAGAGCTCACTAATGAGGAACTTTACTGGTACCGGGACTTGGTATATGTTGGGAGGATTTCGCAGGGGAAACTTCAATGACAGAGGAACTTCTCTTTGTCAACGCTCTGTGTAATAGAATAATACGGCGTGCCTGTGGCGGCAGCAGGCAAAAAAATAAGACTAACGTTCTATTCATAAATAAGTTCTAGAAGGATGAAGAGTATTTAGACGTAGCCATATAGTTAATGGTGGACCAGCATGTCAAATGTATGCAACCTTTACAGTACCTACATCAAAATAATTATCTTCATTTTGGTCATTAAGGCAAGAAAGAGACATCAGTAATACCGGAGGTCTTGAAAATGCGTTACAATCCCAAAAACAAGGTTGAAATGTCTCATGTGACCGTAACTACACCGCCAATTTCACCCTTCAACCCGTTTCATTTTTGCATTCTTGTGCTGTTTCAGTTTGATGGTAATGTGGCCTTGGTACTGTTGGTTCCAAAGACAACTTCGTGTCCTGTTACTAAGAGTTGTAAGTCATAAATGCAAGATTAGAGGGCAAGAGCAAGAAAGCTAATATTGTAAAAAAAACAATAGTTTTATTTAGTCTATACTTTCCCAGTGTAGAGTTAATGATAATCTGTTTAGAAAAAATCATATATTTTTCGCGTCTCCCTCTAGTGTTTAATGTAAGTATTACTTGTTAGGGCAATGTACCTGGGTACACAACGTGACCCTGTAAGTCTCCACTGACCATCCGTTTGTCTGTCAGAGGGCTGTTACTTGTCATTACTTTTTTTTAATCTAATAGGCTGGCGTTTGACCGCAACTCACCTGATCTTAAGTGATGATGCGGCCTAAGATGGAGCACACTTGCATATGATGAACTGGTTCACTCGTGCCATTTATATACCCAGACTATTTTTAACAGAGTGTGTATTACTATAGCCGCTATAAAAACAAATAATAAAGATATAAATTAAAGAGACAGACAGAAGAGGCTTTTAGTTACAAATTAAAAGAGGACCCCCTTTAATTATTAACTAAAAACCTCTTCTGTCGTAACTATTAAAAGTAATATCAATAAGTCTAAAAAGAAACCGAAAGTAAAGATAAACTACGAGTAACTAATAAAATATTAACCTCAAAACTAATTAAATTCATCAACATATTTCAAAGGCAGGCGGCCAACTTTCCCTATAAAATAAAAACAGGCAAGTTCGTTACGAACATTACGGCAAGATAGAGCAAAATATTTACGTTGGGCATCCAGCGTCTTATAATTAGTTCAGTGTTTACGTTGCTGTTGCCTACAGGTTGTGAAGACGGCCAGTAAACTGTGTACATTAGACAAGTCACAGAGTAGGTAACGAATGGAATGACGAGAGATTTCAGACGTCATCTTGAATTTATAAATATATAGTTAGTTTCATAACATTGTTCACAAAAATTAATGAACCGCAATTATGTCAAATTATTGGCCAATCGTTGGTACAGACGTTAGCACATCAAGCCATACCAGTGTGTTACATTTTCCCAATTGAATGGAACCTTATTCTGTTGTAATAAAGACGAAAATCTAAAAAAAAATTGTAATATTGTTGTGGCCGGCACCCCCGCATTTCATCCCGAGGGTGTCGAAAATCCGGAAGATGGGCAGCAGCAGCTTCCGTGTACTTAACAACTTCACTGCGATCTCCAAGACGCCTGCCAAAAATGGGGATTATGCCCACAATAAAAATAGCAAATAACTCACGCCCCCCAGTCCCCGGTGTGTGCACTATTCCCGGCCCCGGTAGCGGGTCAGGTAACGATGGAGCAGGGGGTGCGAAGAATCTCCAGCAAAAGTCACCCTCCACTTGGCGTGGGGGGTGACTTTTTACGAAACAGTAAGATGTATAAAAATACTCCATTTCCTTATTACTCCACGTAACAAACCCTGTTGTTTTATTAGGGCTGCATTATACCATAGCCGTTTAAACAGGTCCTTTGTTTGAATACCTTAATTTAAATAATAAATTTCGTGTGTTGAACTGGTAATTTTCAGTACACTCCAACGTCATTTAGTTTGGGTTTAGTTTTTTTTTTATCGCTAATTGTTTTTGGGAATTGAATGTCGGGAAATGAGGATATAAACAAATGAAGTGTGATGTATAAAACATATCAACAATCATATTAAGCCAATCTACATCTACGTCATTTTAGGTGACGATATACGCCGGCGACCTTGAGCGACCAGAGAATCGTATGCACTGCGTCCAAAACTCTTAAAGTTTAGTTGAAAAAATTAAATAAAATATAGTATTTTTTAACTTAAAAAAAGGCGTATAAAGATATATAACAAATTTGTCTGTAAGATAGTAAAAGTTTCGTTTAAATATTCCTGGTAGATTTTGTGTGATTATCAATGTTTTGTCCGCGTCATACACAACTTCACGAATTAATTAAACATTTGTTCTACGACTTTTCAAAATTCGAAACATTTATTTTCCATACAAAAAATATAAACACACTTTAAATTTTGCATAATATATTTTTTCTGACACGGCCTACGAAAGGCCTACAATCAGCTGTGCCTGTACATTAGCCTACCTACTACCTGCATCATATTCGCTATCATACGGGTGCGCACGCGCGTAGTATACATACATTTTATAGACTTCAAATAAACGAAAACAAATTGTTTTTGGCTACGTTATTTAGTTGAGGTCAAAGTCGTAGAACAAAATCGAACAAAATCTGGACTTGGTATCATCACCCTGAATAACATTAAAATGTTATTCAGGGTGCTGATACGAAGTCCAGATTAAGTGGTTTTGGGTATTTTTTCAATTACCCTGTATAAAATCCAGCCGCTCGATTTGAAAAAAAGTGAGCAAGGTACCTTTTAAACGTAATACCTAAAAAAGGGCGCAGCATTGAAGCTAGATAGAAAGTAGCGGCTAAACGACATTCGTTTAGCCCCTGCTTTCTATCTAGCTATATTGACAGACATTGATCTACGTTTGGCGACTCTAAGATCTGGGACCATAATACACACTATGAAGCTCTGTATTCCACATTCTAATTGTACGTGTGCAAGTGGCACTGGCAATTGGCAACTGACATAGAATCATGTTTATTGAATATACTTTGTAATTTTTTGCATTATATGACATCGGTATTATGATTCAACGTAATATTATAAATACGAAACTGAACTTCTTTGTTAAGCTATCACGGCTAAGTTACTGAACCAATTTTGTTGAAATTGTGTACAGATGCTTTAACCCCTAGATACGGTATAGGATATCTTTTAATCCGCGACTTCTGACGTCTGAATCTGCGATAACTGGCAATCACGTGAACGAAGTTGCGGCCTAAAGCTAGTAGTATATAATTAATAGTATTATTTAATACCTAATATGGATTTAAACTTAAAATATTCAAAAATGGATAATTTTTTGTTTGATGTGATGATGAAGCCTAAGATGAAGCACGTTGCCTAGGCTAAACCGGTTCACTCGTCCCTTAAAGATACCCAGATCAGCAAAGCGCTTGGTAAACATAGATTTTTGAAACCGTTCGTATTTTAATTTCAGTCTCAATCTAAAACAATACCTATAATTTAGCAGGAAAAATTTACAAGATTTATTATAGCTGATATGAGATTATGTCTAGATTTTGAACTATGGGAATTCTTCTTTAGATTGAAGCCCGTCACATACGTAGCTATAATATATATTATAGCTAGCCACCACACACGGTAGCAATAATATAATAATATATTTTCGCCCTTATTACGTCTGCGGTCGTTGTTTGTTTTACATGAGTAATGAGGTCAATGTTTTTTGTAAAAAGTAAGCTCTGAAAGTACAGACCTGATGATAAAAAAATTTTTGGCTAACAGAGAGCTAAATCGATTTTCAAAGAGCTCAAACTAGATAAAAAGCCAAGGATCTCTGGTTCACATCCGTAATATGTCACACACAAAGGTCCAGTTGAAAACCAGCGTCAGGCACAAGTGTTCTGGCATTTTATGCTGAACTGGGCCTGTTTGCACACAATAATATTTTTTATTTTATTAATAATTTTTTTTTACCCCTTTTATTACTGGTTTTGTGTGCACATGGTCTGTGTCAATAAACATTTTTCTTTCTTTCTTTCATCTCCAACTCATGTCGCTCTCGCTCTGCGCACTCGCTCGTAATACCGGCGATAATCTCCAAAATGTATAGTTACTGGGAAAATGGAAGACAAGCGACCCAGAGGGTGGAGTTCAATGTGCTGGACTGACCAGATCCGCACTACACTCAAATATTGCTAAAGTGATTTAGGTTGGCCGTGGAAAGTTGGTTCCCTGATGGGTTACGGACCCGAACATTATGGAAACGAAGCAAGGAGGAGTAACAGAAAGCTACGTTCATATGTTTATATTGACTATATTCATGTTTAAAACAGTGAGATAAGTACAGGGGTTGTCGACAGTTGAACTCTCTCAAACCTCGCTTGCAAAAATCCGTCACCAAAAATTCAAGAAACACCTATTCTTCTTTAAAACATACGAGAGATAGTACCTGAAGCCGTTTCTTCTTATTTTTCACTGGAGTTAAAACAAGTTGCGCTGTAAACGTACGGTACTGAAGACTAAACGATAACGTCTCCTGAGGCATTGTGGGCGCATACGTTATCTCAATGCGGCGTGTTAATTCGTATGAAAACGTCGGGAAATAACGTTAGAAGTTCCTTGAAGTTGCGTGTTTGTGTCAGGAGAATTTTGGAATGGATGTTAGTTGCAAGCGCAGGATGAGGTTAGGTTGGTAACATGACGTAAGGGTAAGTTCCTGTTTTCATAATAGCCTACGAAAATTGAAGTATGGTAGAAACTCAGATTATGAAACAAAAGGCAAAAAGGCAGATAGACCGCGCGGAATACTGACAGCGACGCCAAAAAAGCAAATTCAAATTCAAAAGCGAATACCTATAATCTCGTGATTGTATTCGTTTTTCAATTTATATTTTTAACGATGCGGTGTTTCGTACTATACTGACTCGTATCAGTACGGACATTTCACATCAATATTGTTTATATGTCCACAATACTCCCTCTCACTGTCATCATAATACGGACAGACACATTTACACATACATACCATCGCATACCATCGCATACACACCACCACGCGTGTGTGCGTGTGTGTATGCACACACACACACGCACACAGCAGCGCGCATATATTATGTCATCCTCTCACATGTAGCATATTATTTTATTTTTCTACTTTGTTTCCTGTAAGCTTGTAAGCATAGGTACTTAAATATAGTTAAGCTAAATAAATTGTTACTTATACAGGGTAATTTCGAATTTTGAAAAGTCGTAGAACAAATGTTGTTCAGGGTGATGATATGAAGTGGGGATTAAGTGGTTTTGGGTATTTATTAAATTCTCTGTATAACTCGGGATGGGCAGGCATCCTAATACAAGCAAACTACTTGCTTAAAAGGATAATCTTCAATGTACTAGCGTAAGTTATTTGAGTTGTTGATAAACATTTTTATTTATTTTTTATTTTTTTAGTACAACACGTTGTCGGTATTCGCTTTTGAATTTGTATTTGCTTTTTTGGCCATAAACGGCGGATAGACCGTGTCTATCTGATTTTTGTTTAATAATTTGAGGGTACAAACATTTAAATAACAACCTTATGTTACTTGGGGTAGGTAGGCGCAACGAGATTTTTTCTTCCATCCCGTCCTATGAACCGTTATAATATCACTGGCTCCCTTCTCTGCCATATCATTCTTCACGTAATCCATCTACCTTTACTTCGTCCTTCTTCTGCCATTCCACCCATCCACATTTATATTCATATCTGTTTTGGTCACATTCGTTTAATCCGTTCTCTTCACAAGACAAACGACTCCTTTTCAACTTAAATAAAACTTCTGTCACTGGCGCAACTTTCAAATTTCCTCTAATATACTCATTTTTTACCTTATCCATTTGAGTCCATCATTTGAGCATCTTGAACCAAACTTTAATAAAATCAGAACATAATCAATTTCATGTCTTGTAAAGTCTATAAAGGTGACTCCCATCAAAATTCAGGGTTATTACAAAGCAGTTTCAGTTGGGAAACAAGGACTTGAAGGCTAAAAACGTCCATTTAGTCACGACAGTCAGTGTTCAAAAAGTAGGTAAAATAGAGATATTTTTGATTAGAATGCGAAAGTGCTTAAAAGTAACTAGCATTACTCACCAGATGTTAAATATCATTGGTTAGCGCAGGGGCTGAGCGATCGACTGCTGCGCAGCGTGTTGCGAGTTCGATTCCCGCCCAGGGTAAACATTTGTGTGATGAGCACTTGTGTTTGGCTTGTGTCTGGGTGTTGTTTATCTATATATGTATGTATTTACAAAAAAAAAATGTATTTATGTATGTATATCAGCTGTCCGACACCCATAGTACAGGGTCTCCCTAGTTTGGGGTCATATGGCTGTGTGTGAAAATGTCCCCACATATATTATATTATTATTATATATATTATCATGAGCCAAAAGACGACCATCATTGAACAAAGGCCTCCCCCATAGAACGCTACAACGAGCGGCAACCTGCCGCTTGCATTCACCGGTTACCCGTGATCTTGACGGTGTTGTCGGTCCATCTGGTTGGAGGTCTACCAACGCTGCGTCTATCGATTCGTGGTTGCCACTCGAGTTAGACATACTGATCTATACTTATATGTCTTGTGATGCGATACAAGCAAATGAGGCATTCGATTTTCTTCCCAAAAACATCGGGGTCAATAAACTCATTAGGCACCTACTTATTATATTCTACCAAAATTTGTCTTCACAATCCTGCGGTAATAGCAAAGGTATTTTATCGTAAGCTAAACGTTCCACACTTGTACCGTAATTAGATAAGTTTAATTAATAATGTCTTAACATGTTTAGTGATAAACTCAAGACTTCGGTAAAGAGACTGCGTAATAGATTTTGAACGCATGTTTGGGAGTGTACTAATTTAGCCGTATTTAAGAATTTGTTATTAAGGAGGTTATTAGTTTGTAAAGGCTTGAAGTACGCATTTAGTACTTATACATAATAACAGGCGAATGAGGTTGTTTTTCTTTTATTATCTTGTGAAGGCACAACATCATCAAGGTCGCGAGTAACCATTAGATATAAGCGACATGTTGCCGTTGTGACGTTCTATAGGAAAGGTATTTGTTACGCCAGTGGATGGTGATAATAAAGGCACAAGCTATTTTTCCATTTCTTGCAATTTTCTTTGAAATCTAGTTCATAGTCATTATTTTTTATTATTATCAGCCCACACTGTTCCATTATTTATATTACTTACAGATGTTTGCTGTTGTTGTTTTTAAACATATTGCAATTAAAGAAATTACTCGTACCAAAGGACCGAATTCAAAATTCTGGTCCTTCAAAGCACTTAAGTACTCAGCTCAACACGTCTTGTATTTACCGTATTTCGAACTTTACAACACTAGAGCACTCTAAACACACGATAGTAAGTACCGAAGACATTTGTGATAGATAAGGCAACAATAAAAGCAATCAGGCTGTCTGGCCCGCAGAAAGCGATTACAGGAAGTGATAAGATATGTACCAACATAAAATCGAATTAAATGGCCATAAAAGCTAGTTTTTGTAATAATAATAGTTTCGAAAAGGACCGAAAATAATTATTCATTTGGCTAACTATGACAATTGGTCTTAGGACTAGTATTTAATGAACAAATAAATTGGATGATTTTCTTTAAAATAATATGAGATAATTTTGTGTCGTGTTGGCCCAGGGATTAAGGCATTCGCTTTTCATGCACGAGGTTGTTATTCGCAACCGGGTATGCACAAATAGCAATAATGAAATAAGTCTGTAATCGCTATTGTCTCATAAAAACTTGAAAGTTTTCCGGTTAGTTTGGTCGGTTCACTAGATATGGCCCTATAAAGGCTTGTTATGGTTACAAAAAATGAACAATAATGGAAGGTTGAAACTAGTACGGCATTATGATATAATAAGTAGGTAGTACCTGCGTGAACAGTACAGAAGAAAGAGACACGATAATAATAGAAGAGTATTACGACTTAAGTAAATCACAGAATATATACCAAATAGGTATAGGTTCTCTTGTAATAAAACAAAACGCTTCCCTTTGTACTGTTGACGTAACAAAGTTATGAACAATCCGCATCCTCATTTACTCGGCAGTGACCTTAAAAGTCTGTATACTATTAAATATAAACAGTAAGTTGAATACATTTTTGAAAAACAGTTACGTAATTGTATGTAACACATTCAAGTTTTCTGTGCGGCGTAAGTGCTCCTAAATAGGTGAATAAAATTACTAAGAATAAGTAGTATAATAAAGTCCACTCACATTAAATTTTATGCAATAAAATAATGTTTGCACAAAAATATTCCATGCGACACCGTGTGGAGTTGTAAGTACACATAAATCTAATTAAAAATTCTCAGAGTGACGCTGGTAATGTAATTACAATGTTCATTGCACGGACTACTAGCTAGTTACGATGTGACGAACTTTTTTAATTTTTTTATTACTGTACAACGTCTTGTATATAATTTTAAAAGGAATTTTATCTTAAACTGTGGCTGCTTTTTAAGCAAAAGCGTTCTTTTAGGCATTTTATTATGATTGTCTATTTCTTTTTGCTCAAAATGGAAATCTTATATTAATCATAGCCTTAAATTGATTTTGGAGGTCAAGGAAGGTCATCCTTATAACACTTCATAATAAGTGCCAATTAACCCGAAATAAATAAATAAATAAACATCAATAAGTTTTCAGCACCGTTTAATAAATTAATTAACGTTCATAAATAAATATTCTGTAGACATTGACGTGTCGACATTGACTGTTGACTCTTAAAATCTTCGAGAATCCTTCTTTCAATCTGGCTGGTAAGATTAACAAAAAGTATTACAAGGAAAAGTAAAATAGCAAACAGCACTGAGTCATAGTTCATTATCCACTACCTTTTTTGAGTGGTCTAAAATATGTCTTGCTGAAGAAAGAAAGAATCGTATTAGGTAAAATCTTAATTTCCAATAATACTCGTCGGTAGCCACGCAGCGCAGCAACTTTTTCGACTCGACCGCAATTATGTATGTATGAGGACGACTAGGGAACGATGGGTTCTCCCTAACTTCTCCATAAATCCTTAGGATCAGGGATCGACGACAAGTTTTAATTTAAAACGACTTACCGCTTGATTGCTGACGGCGGCAGGATTAAAAGTTGTTCACCGGGATGTATCGCCTACAGCTACCTGAATATCAAGATCAAAGGAAGGAAGGCAAATAAAGAAGTCGCCAAGACAAACTTGGGCCCCAATTCTCGAGGTTATTTTTAATTTTCGTTATCAACTGTCGCGTAGGAAGGATTGTATGTTTATTTGTGAAGTTTATGTACTAATAAGACTTATAACTATTATATTTGTAAGATAAATGAAGCCATAAAATTAAGAAAAAAATATTGGTTTACAAACGAATTGCTTTAGAGGTATACAATAAATACGTACATTTATCATTTGTCGTCATTTTTTGTTGTCGTCATTTGTCGTCATTCATCGTCATTTGTCGTAACCAAAGTCAAAAGTAGGTCTGTAAAATGAAATATTATATTTATTCAAATATTTTATAATGTTTGCGAAATAAATTCACAGTTACATAACATTTATGAATTTGATATATTAGTTACCTACAATATTTGCCAGAGGCTATGCAAGTGGCAAATTCAATATAAATCATTGTTATAGAATTCACCAAAATGGGATTCATTTAAATAAATGATGTACCTAGTTATATTCTAGTTGTGTTCAATTAAATTGAAATTGCATTGAGTCTGCTGCCTAATACCTTACTCAGCACGGTCATTGCTACTAATCGTTATTTCATTACAAACATAGAAAATAATACATAAAGACAAAATAAACGGGCAATGGAAACGAGATTAAAAAATAAATAATCAAATACCTAGATAGACTAAATTGCACTGCAAACGGTACTGTACTGAAATACCACCAAAAGTATTCCGAATCCATTTGTAAAGGTTTCTTGTCTGTCACGTTAAAAAATTTAACCGTATCAATAGTTTTGGTGCATCTTTTAATCCGAGGAGCGACGGTGATCACTCTGTAAGTCCTTTTAAATTAAAACTACCTCTGCTACGTCAGATTTGTTAAAACCTCCTTAAAAACAATTTCAAGGTATGTCTAGGTCTGACGTTTTTGCTAGAAATGACAATAAAGATTCGCTTGTTGATATTGTTGACAAAGTAATTTAATTATGAATGAAGAATTTGATTTTGTTTGTTGTTGAAGGATTTCGTGATGTTGTCAGTATTTTAGATTCGAGACTGATTAGTCATTGTTAGACGATGTGGACCGAATTGCAATTATAAAGGATTCCGGTTATAAAGGTCTAAAACTTAAAAATAAAGATGAGTTTTTACTCATCTTTATTTTTAAGGTTAAGGTTTTTAAAGGTTTCATGCATACTGGTCATCATTTTAACGTCATTAAAGTTATAAATTAATATTCACAAACGCTTATCTGTTTACACTTTTTAAGAAAAAAATGCAAGATGTTTCGATTGAGGAGTAAGGGAGTGCTTCTTTATACATCAAAGTAAATAAGTCCTCAAAAAACTACATTTATAAACATGGCTTACAATAACTGCATTACTATTTTCCTGTTCCGTAAGCTGGTTCAATATTATGGTTCCCAGAGGACTAATGCGGCAAAAAATATTAAAATTACGAAACACATGTGCAGAGATGTTTTATACGTATATTTTATAAATATTAAACAGCAAAATATTATGAAAGAATGCCGTACGTTCACACGACAGGTCTGCCCGTTGCGCTTTCGTGTCTACACACTTGTTTCTACTAAAAATAACTCAGCGCCACAGCCTGCATCCGTACCAAAGGACCAACTTAAGCCACTGATATTTTCTGTGAAAACAGTGTTGGTATATTCTTACTCTGTGTAAAATAATATGGGTGTGGTTATCTGTAATGTACGAGGACCAAGCAGTCCTGCCTCCGGTATTACATTTACATAATGTACTTAGCGCGAAGAGTCGCATACAAAGGCTCTCCCTAGAAAGTGATGAGATGAGTGCGCGTCAAAGAAAAATGAATTCTTTCACATACGATTTTAAACATACATTTCTTTGTTATAAAAATATTTTGCTTGTATTAAATTATTACACGGTATTTTACTCGTGAGAGCGTAAGTAGAGTTTTCGTTTGCGGTTCTAAACTTATACTGTTTTCTAAGTACCTAATAGAATAGAAACTACGTAATATGTATGCGATGTGACTGTCCACTCTATAAATTTGACTAAACTTTTAACTTAAGTTATCTTAAAAGTCTGCATTGTTGAATTTCTTGCGAAAATAAAATATATCTTATAAATCGAAATAATATGACGCAGTAAAATGCGGTACAATTAATATTCAAAAGATTGTTGAATGTGCTTATAATACATAATATATTAAGATAAACATTCCTCATCATCAAATATCATTGTCTTTGTACCTATAATAATTGTAAATAGTTGAAAAACATTCGTAGTCCACCAAATTTCGGAACTTAGATATTTTGGCATCTGGAAACAGTAAACACACTACGCATAAAAACTACTCCAATGTCTACTTCTGCAGAATACTTGTTTTTAAATACATGTTTGGTGCATACAAAAGTCTCATTTCAAACGCATTCTTCTGCAAGAGCTCAATTAATCCTAGATTTCTTGAATAAGGCGTTAAATCTTCATTTGTCCGCACCGCTGCCACCGGGCGCTCGCCTTTAGCGGGTACACAGTGCTCCACGAACCTCCAACTGAGAACCAAATTGAATAACGCTTGAGGAAGCGTTGGTATCATCTTTATGGGTGCTGGCTGCTTTTACACCGTTAGCGAATTGGTGATGCAATTTTGGTAATCATTTTCTCGACTCAGTTCCTTACAAAAATGTGGTCTTTAGAGACAATGTTACACAAAAAACTTATAGGATTGTTGTAACTTTTGTTTCGTTTTTCAGATATCATTATCTTCCTGCCCTTATGCCATACTACTTCCTTTTTAGTTTACAAAACTGCTAATCATCGTGATAGTGTTAAGTTAGTGATAAGCTACGTTTAATCTACTTCAAAACTAATGTAAACATGATAACAATGCAGTATTTTTCAGTTATCTGTGTAAAAGCTGCTGTTTCTGTATTTATTTTTTTCGTGGAGGGTTAGGTTATAGTACAGGATTACAGATTTTGACATTTGTAAGAAAATAAAGAATAATAGCAAATAGCCACCTTTCTTTATTGTACTTCACGGGTGTTTCTAGTTAAAAATATTAATGAATATGGAATTTAATGCATTTAGCATTCGTTTACCGTTAGTCCTGGCAGTCATTTATAGATCTTTGGGAGTTGTTATGGGTAGTAAGAAGCCAGAAAGTCTGAATACCAGTTGTAAATGTCAGCCAGATCGTTGCCCCATGTAAAGCACTGGTATTCAGCTGCATCCAGTTTGACTGGAAGCTGAACCCAAAATAGTTGTGTATAGGTTAAGCAGACGATTAACGTTCGCTTAGGTGTAAATGAAACTATTATGCAAGACTGGCACCGGATTGGACTGGCTTAAGTTTCATTGTACAGTTGAGCTTGTTTTAGACTGACGGTAAATCTCCAACGATTTTACGGTTACTGCGAAGCTAGATCGTACTTGTATCATAATAAAGCAGACGAATTTACATATTACAGTCTTTATTGTTTGAAATTTAAAGTTTGAACCCCTTGGTTTTGGATTTTAGCGGTGTTTCTTGGTCTTTTGTGCATAGAGCATAACCTGTTTCTGTAATTTTATTAAAGTAACGACTACTGTTCGTGCTCTTGTTTTAAGTTATTGTTAAATACAATCTGACTCAAACATTTACCATTGATTTAGTACGCTTACAATGAATTCATTACATACGGTTTAAGATACTTTATTTCACTCAAAAAGAATAATACATATTCACTTCTATGAGGAAAATAAAAACACAATAATAAAAACTTATGGTAGCCTTTTAAAAGTTGGCAGAGATTTTGATTCCTTGATCACTTTAGGTAATTGATTATAAAGCTGTGCTCCCTCATACACAAAAGTCTTTCAGCCATAATTTGTTTTCAGTGCTCAGAGGGCTAATTCATGTAATTTTATGACGCGCCGATGAAGTTGTAGTGCAGTTGCAGTTAAGTTCAAGTTTGAGTGATAAACGTTATTCTTGTAATCTTTGAACTGCGCGTGAACTGCACGTCAACTGTACGATAGCCAAACTTACTTACGGTCTTTAATTATTTAGTGAGTTTTTTTTTCTCTCATGTGGGTAATGAGAGAAAAAAAAACTCACTAAATAATTAAAGAATCGATTACATTTCAATGAATATGACATTATTATAATATTAAAATAATACGCCAGTACAGATTTTTTGTGCTTTTTAACCTAGGTTATTAGTGTTCTGTGTTTTTATCTGTCATTTTGAGACGTCAAACGAATAGTAGAATACCGATCATGTTGCGTTCCGAAGCACGCACCAAAGACGCGCAACAGTAGAATGCCGTTATTGCGCTCGCGTGACGCAAACTTGACGCGAGCGTGTCTGACAGTGGTAGAGAATACGAAAAGCGTTGTTTTGATCGAAACTTAACTGCAACTGCACTGCAACAGCACTTCTTTAGTTACGTGAATTAGCCCACTGGTCTAGTTATGCGCTTTTAAACTTGTATTCTTATTGTACATGTTATTTGTGAATGTAAGTCTCTATTTATTATTTTACGCACAAGTACGCAAGTGTTTGTTATATTTATACGTTTGCTAAATATTAATTATTTTTGTTTCTTTAAAAACCCTTCGAAAGGGTGTCAAAAATTGTAATAAAATAAAACTTTAATGACCTACCTATATCCCTCATTGTCAACATTTTACGTCATTTATTTTAAAAAAAGCTTTTTAGTACCTCCTTTTCATTCAAATCTATTAAGAAACGGCAACACAGTTAAAACAGAGATTGAACGTTACTTACTCCAAAGATTGAAGAAACTAAAACGTCGTCTATGTAAAAATTTTGGGTATTTGTTGATTTTTCAAAAAGTGCTGAATTAATTTCGATAAAATGTGTTGAATTCTGATCGACTTCGACATTCTCTGAACAGAATGTCGATATCATCTGAAGAATCGGATGGGTCTCAAGATATAGCCGTAGGTCATGGCGACCTTCCTTGGGTTGATAAGGAACGGAGTTCATTTACGTATACTCCTATGATTGACTACGCCACATATTCCGCCATCGGTATGATTCAAAATTGTACTTTTTGAACGTCACGAATCATCTCGCGCATCCCGTTGTTTTCTCTTCCCCGGGCTCTTAGAATTCGACATCAGACGTTTCAGATCTTTGATTTTGCCGACCCCATTGTCGCTGGCATAAGCAACAGGATCCGCGTACGAAGTCGCGGGCAGAAGCTAGTTAACAATAACGAACACAAATCATAACAAAAAGACATATATGGTTTGCTCATGGATGCCATTGTCAGAACTGAACTAAAATGGCACCACACGGGATGCACCAGCTTTCAAATAAAAAAATAATTATCATAATCGGCTCGCTCACCCAGTCGAAAGTTCTGAGGTAACAAACATAAAAAAAAATACAGACGAATTGATACCTCCTCCTTTTTTGAAGTCGGTTGAAAATTGTCTGTTTCATATAATAATATATTGACCGTGTAGATGCTAGTGTATTCTGCCTATGTTTTGTTTTGAAGGCAGCGCTTGTTTAAAGTGTTCCCAATAATTTAACTAAATCTCCAGGCCCTATTTTCCCTTTTCAGATCAATACGTCCTAAATGCTGACTATACTCATGAATACGATTAACTTTCATTACGGGATCATTTCTGAATTATGAAAAAGAAATAGCTGTTCCTGAGTAAAGTGCAATACCTACGCGATCAAATTGTACTGGACAGTTAAATATTATTTTACATCTGGAGTTTGGTCCTATTACTAGTAATATTTGCTCGTATTCTTAGTGTAATAACCCCTTAATTTTTTTGACACAATGAAGGATAAAGACCACTCAGTTAAAAAAAGCGTGCTTTGAATAATTGTGTTATTTAAACACACAATGCACTAGAAACCATTATTAAAACTCAATAAAATATTCATACACAGATAGTAGGTACACAGCATTGATTTCGCATCCAGTTAATTCTACCGGAGCTCAAAGGCGCTGTGTGTATCGATGCAATTTAAATGTACTGGTAGTCTCAAAATAATTGCATTACAAGCCGACAGTATCGACATTTACACAGTGTGAGATGACAATTAACAAGGAAAACGTAATAAACTCGATTATAATATGAGATACCTACGAGAATATAAAAGGCAGAAAGGAATGAAATTGTGTAAAAAGATTTTGCGTTGATTGAATTTAAAGCAAAAATAATTATGTATTCGATAATCAACACGATATTGTGATGAGTTAGGAGTTTGTAGGGTCGATAATTATGATGTTTCCTTTGACGACACGATTGACGCAGTGGCTGAGCGATTGGCTGCTGCCCTGCATGTCGCGGGTTCGAGTCCCGCACGGAACAAATATTTGTATGTCCCTCAGTTATTTGTTTCGGGTCTGTTTGTGTATGTGAATTTATCTGTTTGTAAACGCACCCGCGGTACAGGAAAAATTCCTAGTTTAGGGCAACGTTTAAAAAAAAAGCAAAAAAGAAGCTTTTGTCGTTTTTTTACACGTTAGTAAAAAGTACCTCATACTTGAACTAAATGTTAGCAACTAATTTGAAAAGCTTTTTTTACAAAAAAGACAACCGCCTTTAAAAACTTATAAGTGAAAAATAACTTTAGCACAGAACACACCTCATTATCACAACCGCTTTTTAGAACTTACCTCCTTCTTATCCAAATTCATTAAGACACGGCAACACCGTTTAAACAGAGATTGGAAGTACTGCAAAAGTTGAAGAAATAAGAACGTCGTCTATGTATTTTTTTATTGGGTTTTTGTTAATTTTTTCAAAAACTGCTGTTTCAATTTCGATAAAACTTATATTGGACCCCTGGGGCATATCTTATACATAAAAAAAATAATGTTGAAAGTCGATTTACATTTGAAATCCGTGTCCGTGTGGTGTCGGACGTAAAGAATAGCACCATCCCATATCTTCCCGTGGGTGTCGTAAGAGGCGACTGAGGGACTTACCAGAGAATGGGCAGCAGCGTTCTCTGTGCCTTTGTAACAACCATACTGCGATCGCCAATCCACCTGCCAAGCGTGGCGATTATGGCAAACCCCCCCCTTTGGGAAGTCTATGTCCAGCAGTGGACGTCTTTAGGCTGAAATGATGATGATGATGATGATTTGAAATCGCGTAACAATCCTACAAAAAAAAATACAAACAGTCGAAATTGAGAACCTCCTTCTTTTTGAAGTCCGTTGACAACCGCAGCGTCAGGCACGGGTGGTCTTGTATTTTGCTGAACCGAGCCTATTTGGTGCAACTGTGGGGCAAACACGTGTCAGTATTTGCCCCACAGCTGCACCAATATTCTTATTAATATTTTAAATGTCATTATTAGTGTTATTGTGGGTTTCCCCCGGAAGGGAATTAAATCCGTGCAGATTCTTTCTGTTTTTTTTTGTATACCACATAGATTTGACAAATAAACTTATTATTATTTATTTATTTATTATAAGTATAAAATAATAGTATACTTATAAACGAAGCCGAAAACCGTTGTAATATTTTCTTTCTTTTTATTTGTATAAATCCTTAAAGCTACGAAAAAAGAATACTGTCAATATCAAATTGTTACTACGGACGTTGCGGTTAACGGAACTCTGAATTCATTGTTTTTCATATTGAATCATACACATATTCGTATTGCAATTTGTCATCTTCATCCTTAGTACGGTATGCAACAGCAAACTCGAGATATTAATCGATTCCGAGCGAGGAATCCGGTCAAGTGTTAACGTATATTACACGTGCATGTAATTGACTCCGCGGTAATGAAGTTGTAGCGACATCGAGCGTAGTGTTGGGAATCGACTAACTGAATCCATTACAGGTGAACGATATTTAAATAAGTTAAAAGTGAATTTTGATTAACATGAAATAATTTTAGATTTAGTTTTGTATTTTCAGCAGGTTCCATTCATGTTTAGTATTCGTAATTAAAATTTGATGTGTATATTAAAACGCAGATGCCGAAAGTACTTCACATAATACCTATCCAACATTTTTTCATTTATACATAAAATAACGTCCTTGAAATGCAATTTATTAATCATAAAAAAATCAACAATGATAACATTAAAGGTTCTACAAACCCAATATTATAATTGCCTACATATCCGTTTTCATGAAAAAAATTATTAGGTACCTACAATAATTTTACACGTTCAATAGCCGTAAATCGAATCCAGAACTAAATTATGTTTAAAATGTTTTAAACTCCATTCGAAGCTTAAATATCGCCCATAAATCCACAACGAACTGTTACAATCTCATTAAATCGACTAACTATCAGTGAACTCGATTCCCGAAAACACAATTAATCGACTATTTGGTCAGCACTAAAAATTATAGGCGGAATTAACTTCACTAGAGCAGGTGTTTCTGTCACTTCTCTACTTTAGCTTTCGTTTAATGTAGGTTGAAGGTTCTCTTTCAACTTGGTTACTTTGTGCAAGTTTATGATACGGAATATTAAAATTTCATTGTTAATTAAATTTTGTGTTGATTGTGATATTTATTTAACGTGGTTGGGTAATTGGTGAAGTTAGTAGTCGATACATTTTTATAGTCTTTGAAATCAATTCTTTATTGTTATTTTCTTTTGTCTATAGCACCTTTCAGAAGTAATCGTACAGGACATTATAACTACGTTTCCAATAACAACTTTTTATTTTTAAGTTTTATGTTATTGTTTTGATGCAAATGAATAAATATTGTATTGTAGGTAAGGTCACGTTAAACCAAGCTATTAATTCCTGGATAGTTTGACACGGATTAACTTCCACCATCTCCTTCAATTCAGCGTTATTTACCTGTGTGGGCCGTCTTCCACGTGGTTCGTTCTTCAAGTCGAAGTTTCCATTACGAAAGCGTTTAAACCAAAAACGCACAGTGCGTTCATTAGCAGTCTCCTCTTCAAACCCAGAATTGATGTTGTAAGCCGTTTCTGCCTGCCTGTATAAGCTAAATAAAAAAAAACAATTAAAATTCGAAAATCGAATGTTGCACGTTTTAAAAGAAAAATCTCATAGGTATAATGTAAAAAGAGTTTTACTCGAATATCTTACACCATGAAGGCACAAAATATAAAGATTACAGAAGGACCGCTCCTGCAATCTTCAAAAATAATTACCTAAACTTGCCAGACTCACTAGGGCTGCTACTGTATCGACTCTGTAGGTTTTATTTCTGACAATATGACATTTTATTGACACTGGTTGGAACTCTTTGCAATTTTTTTATAACAACATTTTCCTGATCATCATGAAACGCCAATGTCTCTCATTTATTCATTTAGACAACACGTGACAGTCGAGACTGAAGTCTGCTTGAAACTGCTTGAGAATGCCTAAAAACGTAAAGTCAATGTGTGCGTGCGAAAAATGGTGGTTTGTTCTGAGTGGTCTCTCTGCTCGGGCGCGCCGCAGCCTTACTTTGTGATGAAGGTTTAATGTCAATCCAAAGTATCTATTACTATAAAACGGAAATTTCATACTTTAACCCCTAATATGTAATTCTGATTAATCTCGGTTTAACAACATTTATTTCTCAAAGAACAAATTACAGTTCACTTAAAAAGACAACATGAACATGAATGATGTAACCTAAATTTGTAAAATTTATCTGATTTTAAAAGAGTGTTCATGGAGTTTCTTGCTCGTTCTTCTGAATACAACCCTACTGTTTGGAACGAGCAACTAGCTTCAACTTTCTTACTCACTGACTCTGACAATGCAAAAGTATCTGTAAATGGTTTAATTGAAATAAATGATTTTGAGTTGAGTTTGAGAAACTTAACTAAATTAATAATAGGTTGTAAGTAGTTTACATTACGACGTTCAAGCTATGCAAGAAACTGAAACACCATAGTTTAATGTATAATACAATATAGCAAGATATAATATAGCAAAATAGCTCAAGGTGAACTTATGTGTCTAATATATAATTCTTTAGGCCTTTTTTAAATGTTGGTATGCTTGTACACTCCCTGACTTTTTTAGGTAATTTATTGTATAGCCGAACCCCCTCATACTATATAGTTTTCCTACCGTACAAGGTTCTCACTCTTGGTACTTCTAGGTCGTCTTGATTCGAGTTAACTTACATATTGTTGAAGGATAACATTGTAATGAAACCCGGAATTATTTAATAAATATGTCTGGAATCGTCTAACCGTCTTGAGCAAGCGTGGTGATGAAGGGAAAATGGTGATGACTAAAGAGGCCTTTACCATACAGTGGTTATTTAAAATAGTAATCTTAATTTCTCTAAGTACTAAAATGGTTTGTTCGTCAACATTATAAACGTAGCTATCATCATCTGCCCAGCCTTTTCCCAACTATATTGGGGTCGGCTTCCAGTCTAACCAGATGCAGCTGAATACCAGTGTTTTACATGGAGCGACTGCATATCGGACCTCCACAACCCAGTTATTGGGTAACTCGATACCCCTTGGTAAGACTGGTTGTCAGACTTGCTGGCTTCTGACTCTTCCCATAACGACTGCCAAAGATCTACAAATGACAGCCGGGACCAACGGCTTTAAGCGCTTTCCGAGGCACGGAGGGAACTCGGAATGAAAGGGATGGGCACCCACCCACAGACCGACCGCGGTTAGCGTAGCTTAGCCTTTGACCAATCGAGCTGTACAGCTTTAACTTAGCCACGAGCTCCTCTTGTTTTATACATTATAAAAGTAGCTATATTTTGAATAAATAAATAAATGACGGCTTGTTTAAATAAAGTTCATAACAATGAGGAGATGCTAAACCGCTTACAATCAGGGCACTATTGTAAGTAATAGTCCGGTTAAAGTCAATCGGGTTAAGGTTAGTTTCGACCGATCTTTTCTGTAAACTAGTTCTTTTTCTGTATTCTGCTTGCATTCAACATAGCAAAAAGTCAAGTCCAAAATCCATGAGGTATTTTTTCTAATAATATTTTTATTTATTTTTTAATTTATTTAATTAAATTATAATACAGAGCTGTTACTTGACTCTTAACTAAGAATGTGTTGTATGTATTTTATATAACCTGCTTTCAATTGTAAGCTATGCTTAATGTAAACAAATCCCGGTAACTTGAGATAAGCGGGCGTCAACTATTCGGGCGCGACCTGATCGCAAGGGCAGACGTGTGATTAGAAATATTAGAATAGAATTAGATCGCATGTGTGTGATTTAAGTTTGAAATCGATTAAATAGAGTAATAGCAACAATTGGCTTTCAATGCAAGACACGTAGTAGAGTGACTGTTAAAAAGATAGCGAGACCGAATCTGAAACAATTTATACAATAGTCGGGCTGTATTGACAATAAGAGACCGGCAACCGTCCTGATATTCAAATCTGTACTCTACATAGGCTCTCGTCGGATATTCAGTCTAGCTCTCAGCATATTCTAAAGGTCTCGGTCATGTGAGATTAACCACGAATACAGTGCGATAACAGCACAAACAGTGATGATAAATCCGTTCTTAGTTCCGTCTCGCTCCCTCCGCTCAGCTTGCTCTCGGTACCTACAAGCTGTTAATTTCCGCTAGCTTGTATCGGCTGAGCGTGGTGTCGGCGGTATTATTACGCCTTCCCAGCAGTTTGCGACCTGTTACATAACATTTATTAGGATGAGGTTTTATTGTCAACAGCGAATTATGAAATATTAAATTTTGTTGTTACCTACCTGACTACCAAAAACTACACACCAAAATAGGCTTGTTAATTTTTTAAAAGATTGAAGTTCATCATCAACGTTTCAGCCGAAAGACGTCCACTGCTGGACATAGGACTCCCCCAAAGGGGGGTTTTGCCATAATCGCCACGCTTGGCAGGCGGGTTGGCGATTATGGCAAAACCCCCCTTTGGGGGAGTCCTATGTCCAGCAGTGGACGTCGTGGCGGCAGTATGGTTGTTACAAAGGCACAGAGAACGCTGCTGCCCATTCTGTGGTCAGTCCCTTAGTCGCCTCTTACGACACCCACGGGAAGATATGGGATGGGATGAGATATGAAGTTATTTATATTAAATTGTATTTTAGTTTTTGCTCATGTAGGTAGTAAGTGTAGGTAGGTAATGAGCATGAAAACATCTGACGATTAAAAAAATCCATAACAAAAGTTATTTCGCTAATTCTTGACCATTATAAAGTTGTATCGTTTTATTGTTAATACTATTATTTTTTCGTCTATTAACAAATATTGTTTTAAGTCGTTTCCACATTTCCTATGGGCGCGGCTCGAAGGACCAAAATCCCAAATCTTAATCAACATACCTATTTGAAATCTTCTACATTTATATTGTAACAAAAGATAACCTCTCCCAAATAGACACAGAAAAGCAGTTTTCAGACATTTAATTTCATTCGCCTACCTTACCCACTTGTTTATTCCTTACGATGTTCATAGAGTTGTGAGTAGCGAACTCGTTGCATCAAGTATTGAAGGTATCAATACTAAATGCACTGGCCTCACTCAAAGTAACGTGACTCTGTAACCGACTCAGTTAACGACCTACACTAAAAAATAAATAAAAGTTTTCAGTCTTAGCTTCAAACGGTAGCACGTGTAACCTGAAATGTTTCTGTTAAACACATCACGTTTTTAACTTTTCCTAGCTTTTGCCCACGTGAATTTTCTTAAAGATTTTTTTTTTGACAATAGCTTATAACATTCTGGGATAATTTAACCTCCTATTAGCAAAACAATTTTCAGAAAAGGACCAGAGTTCCCTAGAGAAGCGCGTGTAAATAAAAAAAACCGGATAAGTGCGAGTCGGACTCGCTCACCGAGGGTTCCGTACAAATTTGTAGGTACCTACATGTCCATACTTCCATACTAATATTATAAATGAGAAAGTAACTCTGTCTGTACGGTTCCACGATGAAACGGCTGAAGCGATTTTGATAAAAATAGCTTGAACCCTGGAAAAGCACATAAGGTACTTTTTAATCCGGGACCTTGTCTGCGTCCGCGATAGCTAACATTCACACGGACCAAATCGCGGACAAAAGCTCGTTATAAATCAAGACCATATTTTTTATGTTTTAATTACAAATGTATAGTTTTCTGACTTTTTCCTATGCTTATAGTATAAGACGAAATTACTTGCCAATTTACATAGTTTTAGGTCAACGGAGAGTACCCTATAAGTTTTTATTTCCTTGAGAGTGTCGAAATGTACGTTTTTTTGCGACATAAACGGCCGTATCGTTTTTTCACGTTAACTTAGAAGTTTGATTTTTTTACAGCTTCAAGAAACTATAGATTAAACTATAAACTAGATTAGGTAGGAAAGGAGGTTAGGTAGGTAGGATATTAGGTATTAGATTTTAATTTCAACTCGATACCTTTAGGCGTTCCCGAGATAAAGGGTATTGACAGACAGACAGACGGACAACAAAGTGATCCTATAGGGGTTTCGTTGTTTCCTTTTGAGGTACGGAACCCTAAAAAAAACAAACTCTTTAGCTTTATAATATTAGTACCTATGGATATAATCAAAAGTCATCAATTAAAAATTTAACCCAAACTCGAGAGGGCTTACACTAGTAACCGTTATAGAGTTTCACTGTCCACTTCCTGACTCAATAGTCAGATCTACGTTACTAGGTTGAAATTATTATAATGTTGTATTGTCAATGAGAACTTAATATGTGTGTAAAAATTCATTCGAATCGGTTTAGCAGAGGTAGTTGAAAAAGCTGTTGGAAGATTTGAACAGAGACAATAACAAATATACAGGATCAAGCTAAGTAAAACCGTTTTATAAGAATCTTTTGAAAATTAATTTTGGTACTTTGCGTTAAATTATAGGACATTATAGGGACTTTCCCCATTCATCATTTTCTTTTAAGAATGACCAATTTTTTAAATAATGGCTACCCGCTCCTCTTAACCCCTGTACCGTGAGCCTTAGCTAACGTTCATAGGCCGCACTGGTTGGATATTGAGGAAATGACACAGATGTTTCGGATCACATGTAATTCTAGGTATGTACTCGGATCTTATGGTGCATCCAGTTGCTGACGTTATTATCGGGGCTTAGTGGGTACGGAGTACGGAAGTCTATTGTAAAGAGTTTATTATTAAAGGAAGACCAGTAAGTTAGTTTTATGTGCTGCGGATGTACAAAAGTTTATGGCTGACTTGGCTGTACAATTTTTATGATTTACAGAATAACTTTTATGATGATTTATAAAGAAATAAAAAGTGAATTGTTTGAATTTGGAATCGAACTTATTTTTGAATTCTCGACCTGTCAATGTAAATCTATTAATAATATGGCCATAAAATATGTTGTATTACTTCATTTGAGATACATTGAAAACGATGTATTTCCATATTATGTTTAGATTAGAACTAAACATTGTGTATTTCAAGCATATTTAAACTTGATGTTTTCTTTGTGTTATTTGAATACTATGCTTGCCTTTGAGCCTATTCGTAGAAACGAATCTTTAGACAGTCATCACACGTGTACCAAGCATTCGTTCTTAAGATTTTAGACAACTAAAGGCCTTTGTAATTATATCATACCTACTAAAATAGGGTTTCTGTTCAAAGTATAGACTTAGGTAGGTGAGCTGCTCTACTGAGTAATTCCTAATAGAAAATCCCTATTACCTTTTGTCACTGAACCGAGGACCTTCGTTTAGCGAATCACCATAGTCGCATTAAAAAAAATATTGAATATGATTGGTATACGATATTGGTCCTAATAGCAGTGGTCCTTCGAATCAATAAGTCAGCAAATAACCGACCATGTATTATTTTTCAAATATACCTCACCAGGCTTAATGGGCAAGTTTAGTTGAGAAGTGTGATATAGATCATTTATCATTCGAACTCCGTCCGAGGTCCGTGTGGTGTCGGCCGTAAAGAATAGCACCATCCCATATCATCCCGTGGGTGTCGTTAGAGGCGACTAAGGGACTTACCAGAGAATGGGTAGCAGCGTTCTCTGTGCCTTTGTAACAACCATACTGTGATCGCCAGTCCACCTGCCAAGCGTGGCGATTATGGCAAAACCCCCCCTTGGGGCGGCCTATGTCCAGCAGTGGACGTCTTTAAGCTGAAATGATGATGATGATGATGATCATTTGAACTTGAGCACAGTAACAAGAACACAGCAACGCTGCTTTGCTTCAGAAAAAGGTATGGTGGTACTACTTTCGAGCTCAATTTCTACGTTAACATAATGCTGCCTTGTGTGTAATCAACCTTACTCTTACTGAAATCTACTCGTTCAGTTGAAGTCTGACAATATCACCCAGGACGTCAGAACTTCTGTACCCTTGTTTATTAAACATAAAATGAAACGCTTTATTACAAACTCGCAAATATAAAGATCATTTTAGAATTTTATTGAAAAAAAAGGAATTTACAGAATGAATGTTAAAGTTAATGAAAATTGTAGAATTGGATTAATTTTATTACTTTTTGTAAATAAATTAATGCCTTATATGTGGTCCGGGTCTGGAACTAGGTTCCGCTTGGCACTACTGTAAATAATGAGGAAACAATTATTCAAAAGTAGTGTATCAATATAAAAACGATCTGTGTTCGTGTGTGCTGACTCGACTAACGACTGATTAATTATTTACATCTATTAAAAAGCTTTTTACAAAAAAGACAACCGCCTTCAAAAACTAAAAAGTGAAAAATAACTTTAGCACAGAACACACATTGACTTTAGTTTCGAAATTCAGTGGCTTTGTTCTGTTTGTCGTTTTGTATTGCCACCGACTTCCGAAACTAAAGTCAATGTGTGTTCTGTGCTAAAGTTATTTTTCACTTTTTGACCAGAGTTCCCTAGAGAAGCGCGTGTAAATAAAAAAAACCGGATAAGTGCGAGTCGGACTCGCTCACCGAGGGTTCCGTACAAATTTGTAGGTACCTACATGTCCATACTTCCATACTAATATTATAAATGAGAAAGTAACTCTGTCTGTACGGTTCCACGATGAAACGGCTGAAGCGATTTTGATAAAAATAGCTTGAACCCTGGAAAAGCACATAAGGTACTTTTTAATCCGGGACCTTGTCTGCGTCCGCGATAGCTAACATTCACACGGACCAAATCGCGGACAAAAGCTCGTTATAAATCAAGACCATATTTTTTATGTTTTAATTACAAATGTATAGTTTTCTGACTTTTTCCTATGCTTATAGTATAAGACGAAATTACTTGCCAATTTACATAGTTTTAGGTCAACGGAGAGTACCCTATAAGTTTTTATTTCCTTGAGAGTGTCGAAATGTACGTTTTTTTGCGACATAAACGGCCGTATCGTTTTTTCACGTTAACTTAGAAGTTTGATTTTTTTACAGCTTCAAGAAACTATAGATTAAACTATAAACTAGATTAGGTAGGAAAGGAGGTTAGGTAGGTAGGATATTAGGTATTAGATTTTAATTTCAACTCGATACCTTTAGGCGTTCCCGAGATAAAGGGTATTGACAGACAGACAGACGGACAACAAAGTGATCCTATAGGGGTTTCGTTGTTTCCTTTTGAGGTACGGAACCCTAAAAAAAACAAACTCTTTAGCTTTATAATATTAGTACCTATGGATATAATCAAAAGTCATCAATTAAAAATTTAACCCAAACTCGAGAGGGCTTACACTAGTAACCGTTATAGAGTTTCACTGTCCACTTCCTGACTCAATAGTCAGATCTACGTTACTAGGTTGAAATTATTATAATGTTGTATTGTCAATGAGAACTTAATATGTGTGTAAAAATTCATTCGAATCGGTTTAGCAGAGGTAGTTGAAAAAGCTGTTGGAAGATTTGAACAGAGACAATAACAAATATACAGGATCAAGCTAAGTAAAACCGTTTTATAAGAATCTTTTGAAAATTAATTTTGGTACTTTGCGTTAAATTATAGGACATTATAGGGACTTTCCCCATTCATCATTTTCTTTTAAGAATGACCAATTTTTTAAATAATGGCTACCCGCTCCTCTTAACCCCTGTACCGTGAGCCTTAGCTAACGTTCATAGGCCGCACTGGTTGGATATTGAGGAAATGACACAGATGTTTCGGATCACATGTAATTCTAGGTATGTACTCGGATCTTATGGTGCATCCAGTTGCTGACGTTATTATCGGGGCTTAGTGGGTACGGAGTACGGAAGTCTATTGTAAAGAGTTTATTATTAAAGGAAGACCAGTAAGTTAGTTTTATGTGCTGCGGATGTACAAAAGTTTATGGCTGACTTGGCTGTACAATTTTTATGATTTACAGAATAACTTTTATGATGATTTATAAAGAAATAAAAAGTGAATTGTTTGAATTTGGAATCGAACTTATTTTTGAATTCTCGACCTGTCAATGTAAATCTATTAATAATATGGCCATAAAATATGTTGTATTACTTCATTTGAGATACATTGAAAACGATGTATTTCCATATTATGTTTAGATTAGAACTAAACATTGTGTATTTCAAGCATATTTAAACTTGATGTTTTCTTTGTGTTATTTGAATACTATGCTTGCCTTTGAGCCTATTCGTAGAAACGAATCTTTAGACAGTCATCACACGTGTACCAAGCATTCGTTCTTAAGATTTTAGACAACTAAAGGCCTTTGTAATTATATCATACCTACTAAAATAGGGTTTCTGTTCAAAGTATAGACTTAGGTAGGTGAGCTGCTCTACTGAGTAATTCCTAATAGAAAATCCCTATTACCTTTTGTCACTGAACCGAGGACCTTCGTTTAGCGAATCACCATAGTCGCATTAAAAAAAATATTGAATATGATTGGTATACGATATTGGTCCTAATAGCAGTGGTCCTTCGAATCAATAAGTCAGCAAATAACCGACCATGTATTATTTTTCAAATATACCTCACCAGGCTTAATGGGCAAGTTTAGTTGAGAAGTGTGATATAGATCATTTATCATTCGAACTCCGTCCGAGGTCCGTGTGGTGTCGGCCGTAAAGAATAGCACCATCCCATATCATCCCGTGGGTGTCGTTAGAGGCGACTAAGGGACTTACCAGAGAATGGGTAGCAGCGTTCTCTGTGCCTTTGTAACAACCATACTGTGATCGCCAGTCCACCTGCCAAGCGTGGCGATTATGGCAAAACCCCCCCTTGGGGCGGCCTATGTCCAGCAGTGGACGTCTTTAAGCTGAAATGATGATGATGATGATGATCATTTGAACTTGAGCACAGTAACAAGAACACAGCAACGCTGCTTTGCTTCAGAAAAAGGTATGGTGGTACTACTTTCGAGCTCAATTTCTACGTTAACATAATGCTGCCTTGTGTGTAATCAACCTTACTCTTACTGAAATCTACTCGTTCAGTTGAAGTCTGACAATATCACCCAGGACGTCAGAACTTCTGTACCCTTGTTTATTAAACATAAAATGAAACGCTTTATTACAAACTCGCAAATATAAAGATCATTTTAGAATTTTATTGAAAAAAAAGGAATTTACAGAATGAATGTTAAAGTTAATGAAAATTGTAGAATTGGATTAATTTTATTACTTTTTGTAAATAAATTAATGCCTTATATGTGGTCCGGGTCTGGAACTAGGTTCCGCTTGGCACTACTGTAAATAATGAGGAAACAATTATTCAAAAGTAGTGTATCAATATAAAAACGATCTGTGTTCGTGTGTGCTGACTCGACTAACGACTGATTAATTATTTACATCTATTAAAAAGCTTTTTACAAAAAAGACAACCGCCTTCAAAAACTAAAAAGTGAAAAATAACTTTAGCACAGAACACACATTGACTTTAGTTTCGAAATTCAGTGGCTTTGTTCTGTTTGTCGTTTTGTATTGCCACCGACTTCCGAAACTAAAGTCAATGTGTGTTCTGTGCTAAAGTTATTTTTCACTTTTTAGTTTTTGAAGGCGGTTGTCTTTTTTGTAAAAAGCTTTTTATTTTGCGCTTTTTAGTATTTCCTTCTCATCCAAATCTCTTAAGAAGAGATTGAAAGTTAACTACTACAAAGATTGATGAAACTAAAACGTCGTCTATGTAACATTTTTGGGTATTTGTTGATTTTTCAAAAAGTACTGAATCAACTTCGATAAAATTTATATTGGACCACCCCTGAAGCATACCCTATTCATAAAAAAAAGAATTTTCAAAATTGGTTTGCGTTTGCCGGAGAAATCGCGTAACAAATCGCGCACATACTTAATGCAAATTTAAGACTTATACGGTTTTCTCATGGATGTCATTGTCAGAACTGGACCAAATTAATATGGGACCACACGGAAAGCACTAGTTTTCAAATAAAACAAGAATCATCCAAATCGGTTCACCCAGTCCAAAGAAGAAATCAGGTAACAAACATAAAAAAAAAACTAAAAAAAAAAAAAAAAATACAGACGACTTGATAACCTCCTCCTTTTTTGAAGTCGGTTGAAAATGGCATACAAGCAATGTTATTTTCTCTATGATTTTAGTGAGTTTTATCCCTAAAAGGCGGGGTTGACATGCCTCTTAGGGATAAATATCATAACCTAACCTAAGCAAGAATATTAATTTCAAACAAACACATAATAGGTTAGAACCTTATCGTGTTATCTTCTTCTGACACCAGAGCGTTTGGTGTCAGTCATATTATGACATTTAACGTAAAGAGTTATTTCTTTACAATCTTCTAACTATTATAATATCCTTCTAATACCAAACGGTTTGTATTATGAGAATTTGCTTAATAAGGGCCAAGCAGACAAACTGATTCGGCATTAAAATAAGTTCACTTTTCGCATACCTTCAACCTTTGTGGAATACAACTCACAAACTCATTTCCACTCTTTCCATCCATAAAACCAATAAAAAACGATTCATAGTCTCAATCAAAAACATCTAATCTGAAACTTATCGACGAATCAAACAAAAGAATAAGAAAAACCGTCGAGCGGCGATAAAAAAGAACACAAATTGTCAATCTATAGCAATCACGATTCATCTTGAATATCTCGATTCGATATCGAATAGACTCGATTCATCCGCTGTTTAAATCAATCGATACTCGATTCCAGCCATTAATATCGTTTCCTACCATTTTTTCGCCTGTTTCAATATTTACCTAGTTCCATTAGTGTTACCGTTTAAGGTTTGACCGTTCTCTTTGTGTGGTATTACTTATTCGAAAGGTTTATGTTTATTTTACGATTTTATCATGACTAAACTTTAATGGTCCTTAAGTAGCACGTTTGTTTTATTTTTTCTTGTCTTTACTTACACTTTTCTTGATTAATTCAGTTTTTTCAAGGTTTTTAGCTGGCTATAGTGACTTCTTCTAACATTTTTATAAAGACTAAAAACACTGTAAAAGGATATGTAATACCATGTAATTTGTATGTATATTATAAAATAAAACTAGTATATCCATACCTACTAACGCAGCAAAATTATTAACTATTAACAGACGGCTTCATGGTGATGTGAACATCAGCACACAGAAATATGACAGCACAACATTGTGTTCGAAAAGAAAATAATTAAGCGTTATTATTATTAATCTCGAATAGTCGATACTCCCTATATTGAATCGTAGGGTCAATAAACTGGGAACTTTATCACGACGTAGTCAATTTTCTCTTTTTGGCATTTGCCTTTGTATTTTTCAAGTAAAGCGTTATTGGGTGATAGTAGATAAATAAACAGCGAATTCAAAAAATACTTACTCTATTTAAGCAGGGAATGTTTGAGAGCTTTATAGTACGCTTTGATCTTTTGGCTTTGATCTCAATTACACAAAACATCTGGTATAAGAAATAAAGTAAAAAATATCTTCTAGAAAACATGACTATAAAAATCATAATAGAAGCCAAATCAAATATTTCTATCGTTCCACTAAATCCGCTTCTAAAGTCGACGTCCGTCTTCCTTTCAACTTTTATTTCCTACCTGACTGTTTCTGTGGGGACAACACTATTGGGAAACCGTGCAAGTTGTAAACTTTTGTGGCAGTAGGGGGTTGAGACATTTTTGTTTTACGATGACGTAAACGTCAAATATGGCGGCGACGAATGTCGGTGACTGACAATCGAATGTTCGAAATTCAATTGTGAGGTGAAAAACAAATGAATAGAGGGTTTTTGAAATCTTTTGGCGTTTGATTTTGCTGTAGAAGGACCATGTGCATATCATATAGTGACGTCATGAGAAGGAAATTTTTAACCCTTGTTTACTCAGGAAGAGAAAACGTGTGTACCGATACCCAGTGTTTATCCTTTTTACTGCTACAGTTATGTATAGAAGACAAACCAAAATGTGCCCAAACCGCCACGGTTACGATTACATGACAGACTTGTATACGTAATTTCATAGAGTAGTAATTCGTAGTCTTGTAGCTTTGCGCCGAGGGCACATTTGTGCTTTTTTGTTGTGGCGTTCTAAAGCTTAATCGATACCTAAACACCTCTGGATGGTCGATCAACTGTACTAGTGAAAATGCAACTACTTACAATTACATTATTCTAATTGTTTTCGTCATTTGTGTCATATTGGTTTTCCTGACTTTACAAAAATACGGTTTTAGTACCTACATAAAAATCCAATTGATCACCCCATAACTTGCACCAATCTCAACGAAACATTGCGATCAAGAAGTTTAAAATCCCTTTGTGGTAACATCAATCTTGCTTTACATCCAGTTTACACCCATTTTGTATTTATCTTATTTGGTACGACAAACAATTTGTTAGGCCCGCTGCAATGCAATTTATGTGGAACCTTAAAGCCTGCCATAGACACCACTACAAAAAAATTGCTCGAAAACAACACAGAGTTTAGACTGCAAAAAGAAAATTGCTAACCAATTTGAGACCAGAGAATGTAGATATCAACCGATTTCGGTTTTTCCACATTTGAGTTGCTGACAGAATTGTATGAAGCAGTTAGTAAGGTGGGGAGAGGTGCGAATAAATGGCTTTTCTTTCTTTCTTTCTTTCTAACCCACCATACTTCTAGCCATACCGCTGGTGGTATGGTGGGCCTAACACTATACCACTGAGAAAATCGTTTGGGTTAGGTTAGGTATAAACTGTGACCATTAAAGCGCGAAGGCGTGCGAGCGAAGCAAACGGTGCCGCGGCAGCGGCCGCTGAGCTCTAGATCCCCTTCATTGTTGGTGAATCATTTGCGTTAGGTTAGATGGAACACCGTGGTGGTTTTAGCCGGTACGAGTCCGGCACACCCCCCGTCTTACCCGGACGGGGGATAGTCCAAGAGGAATTGACCACGATAAAAAAAAAATGTGAATTGTATAGGTAGTTTTAGACCCACCATATCACCAGGGGTATGGCCAGGGGTATGGTGGATCCGCAATGGGTGGAGAGTATCTATAAGAGCCGGTGTAATTACAGACACAAGAAATTTCAACGCCGACATCTCAAAAGACGATCTGTGGGCAGCAATGACCACTTAATATTAGGTAAACCCTTAATATGTATGCCATCCAATGACATAAAAAACGCCGTATGTTGCCGGCCTCGAATAGCACCACCCCTTTTCTACCCGTGGGTGTCGTGGAATGCGACAGAGGGATATTGACCAGAGGATCGGCAGCAGCGTACTAATGAGTACCATAGCACCTACTACGATCGCCAACATGCATCGGCCAAGCATGGCGATTACGGCTGAACCCCCCTTAGGAAAGACCTATGCCCAGCAGTGGGCGTCTAAAGGTTGACATGACGATGATGACATAAAAAAACCTACCTACATTTCAAAAAGATTTTTAATTGTGTATTTAGATAGATCAACTTCAATATTGCTTCAAATCATTTCATTGAACAAGCAATTAATTAGACTAAACAACTACGTACGTACCTATATGTACATTAAAGGTACTCAAAGCTAGGATAATAATATGTAAATAGTGTTGATGTTTACCGTATATTTTGCTATAATTGGTCAACAAAGGTCAGAATGATATTCATATCAGTGTTTGTGTTTGAAGTCATTGCCGTATGGGACGCCTCTGTGCAACCCGCTTGCACCGCTTAAACCGCTCAAAGGGCTTAAGTGTGTGTTTTTATTCGAACTAGATCGCGTTAACGTAAACTATCGCTAATGTCAATTTGTATGGAATAATTGTGGTTCCTATTGTTGCCACTAGACTGCGCTGTTCCAATTTTAATACAAATTGAAGTTTTGTCAACGCGATCGAGAACTAAAAACTCACACTAGACCTTCAGTTCGATCAATTTTCTTATCAGACGAGTACAGTTGGCGCAGTAGTTGAGTGATTGATGCAGTGCTACGCGTCGCGTTTTCGAATCCCGCATGGAACAAATATTTGTATGACCTACAGGCAGTTTTTCTGGGCCTGTGAAAGTCAAAGTCAAATCTTATTTCAAAGTTTATTTCAATTAGACCATTATAGGGCACTTTTGAACGTCAAATGAGAGAAAATTGATTCTAGTTCTGGTGATTGGTTCTGTTTCTTACTGTATAAGCTCATAAGTTTGTAAAGGCGCTCCCTTCGATACAGTTGAAATACTGTGTTATGCAATAAAAATATATGTAGATATAGATTTTGTCGAGTTTAAGGTGAATAAGAACTTTTATTACTGTAAAAAACTCACGTGCAAAAAAAGTTAAGACACTTGAAAAAATTCAATAACAATTTCCTCGTTGATTTGAAATTTAATATACCAGTAATATTTGAAGTATGTAAATGAAGACATAAACACGTGCAATATATAATTATTTTCATAATAATTATAATTATGCATAGTTGAAATAAATTGAATTTAAAGTCTACAATAAAATTGCTTTTAAATTTTGTCGAGAAAACTAATTTCTTTTGCACATGAGCGTAACTAAAGATAGTTACTAATTCAAATGAAAAATAAATAAGTCATTAATTATTAAGTTATTTTATCCAGACTTGAAAATATGGCCGACATAGGGCTCTTCGCATTTACAACATAAGTTTCTAATTACTATATATTTATATTAATATTATAAAGCTGATGAGTTTGTTTGGTTTAACGCGTTAATCTCAGGATCTACTGGTTCGAATTGAAAAATATTTTTTGTGTTGGATAGTCCATTTATCGAGGAAGGCTATAGGCCCATGCGAAGCCGGGTCGGGACGCTAGTTTTACAAAAATCTACATGTCCGCTTACGAATCGTCAGAATTAGTAATGATGAAATAGAGAACAGTTTTGTTTTTAAATTCATCATTAACAAAAGTACCTAAATGGAAAATAGGTTATTGAAAATAATCCCAGAACTCAAGTACTCACAGAAACCATTTACCTACCCGTCATATGTGACGTTTTCTGGTTACGAGTGTTTAATTACAGTCAAAATTGTAGGACACCTCAAATTGTGCTGTAAACCCAAATTCACGTGGATGTTCTACACATTTTGGAAAATTCGTGTTTAATATTATTAATGCGAACTTTGTCTGTCTGTTATGCTTGGGGGGGGGGGGGTTGGGGGGCACTGCTTGTCGCGGGTTCGACACCTGCACGGAACCAATACTTGTATGGCCTACAGATAGTGGTTCCGAGTCAGGATGTTTGTGTATGTGAGTTCATATGTTTGTAAACGCACCCACGGTAACGTTTCCGTACAAATTTGTAGCTACATAAATGAATAATAATAATAATAATAATAATAATATGTGGGGACATTTTCACACACGGCCATCTGACCCCAAACTAGGGAGACCCTGTACTATGGGTGTCAGACAGCTGATATATATACACAAATACATTTTTTTTTGTAAATACATACATATATAGATAAACAACACCCAGACACAAGGCAAACACTCGCTCATCACACATATGTTTACCCTGGGCGGGAATCGAACCCGCAACACGCTGCGCAGCAGTCGATCGCTCAGCCACTGCGCCAACCGTGTCGTCGAATACTAATATTATAAATGAGAAAGTAACTCTGTCTGTTACGCTGCCACGATGAAATGGCTGAACCGATTTTGATGCAATTTGGCATGAAATTAGCTTGAACCCTGCTAAACACATAGGGTACTTTTAATCCGAGATTTCGTCTGCATCCGCGATAACCGACATTTCCACGGACCGAATCGCGGACAAAAGCTCGTTATAAATAAAGAATATATTTTTTATGTTTTAATTACAAATGTGTAGTTTCCAGACTTTTCCCTGTATTTATAGTATACGACAAAATTACTTGCCAAATTTCATAGTTCTAGGTCAACAGAAAGTACCCTAGAAATTTTGGTTCACTTGAGAGTGTCAGAAATGTACGTTTTTACGACATAAACGGCCGTATCTTTTTTACGTTAACTTAAAAGTTTGATTTTTTCACAGCTTTAAGAGAACGTGCAACCTAAGTATATGGTTGTAATTTCACTCGATACCTCTACGCGTTTTCTAGATAGAGGGTCTTGACAGACAGACGGACAACAAAGAGATCCTACAAGGGTTTCGTTTTTTCCTTTTGTGGTACGGAACCTTAAAAACAACCGATTTTGATGTAATTTGCTTATTCGTAATTTGCTATAAATTGAGCTTCAACCCCAAGAAAAGCCATCCGCTACTTTTTAATCCGCGACTTCATCTGCATTACAAAAACCGACCTTTTTTGAAGCGAAGTCGCGGGCAAAAGCTAGTGCTCTATATTTTTATTCAATGCTCACAAAATGCCGACGAAACTTAATGTGATAGAACATCATAACTTTATTTTGTAGTAACACGCGACAAATCAAATAACTTGTATTGTAACCTGAGTAAAATGTAAGCTAACTAAGTCTAGGCATATAGGTCATGTAGCCTTGTTATAGGACCACATTATTCAAGAGTCTTGTTCGTAATTGAACGTCAAAGCGTGTATTCATGCCTTTATAAGAACGTCAGGCTTTAAATTACGTTTGTTGGGTTATTCTCTAAAATATAACCAGAGCTTCATATATTTACAGTCTTGTGACTCGACAAAATGCACAAACAAACATCTTCATCTGCCGAGCCTTTTCCCAACTATGTTGGGGCCAGCTTCCACTCTAACCGGATGCAGCCGAATATCAGTATTTTACACGGAGCGGCTGCCTATCGGACCTCCACAACACAGTTACTGGGTAACACGATACCCCATGGCAAGACTGGTTGTCAGACTTTCTGGCTTCTGACTACTATTTACCCATAACGACTGCCAAAGATCTACAAATGACAGCCGGGACCAATGGCTCTACGTGCTTTCCGAGGTACGGAGGGAACTCGGTATGCAAGGCTCGGCTCGGCTAGCGTAACTTAACCTTTGACCGATTAATCTATACGGCTTATACTAAGCCAAGAGCTCCTTGATGCACAAAAAGATACCCGACAGCTAATCTTTTCTCACTATTTTAAGGTTTAATAAAGGTTTGAGGGTAATTGTCGTGCTGGCTCAGTAGTTTAGGGTAATTGTCGTGCTGGCTCAGTGGTTTAAGGGTAACTGTCGTGCTGGCTCAGTGGTTTAAGGGTAATAGTCGTGCTGGCTCAGTGGTTTAAGGGTAATTGTCGTGCTGGCTCAGTGGTTTAAGGGTAACTGTCGTGCTGGCTCAGTGGTTTAAGGGTAATTGTCGTGCTGGCTCAGTGGTTTAAGGGTAATTGTCGTGCTGATTCAGTGGTTTAAGGGTAATTGTCAAACTGGCTCAGTGGTTTAAGGGTAATTGTCATGCTGGCTCAGTGGTTAAGGCTTCCACCTCTCGTGCACCAAGATGTGGGTTTGCAACCGGGCACGTGCAAGTGCCAATGTGAGTTTTTAAATTTTATACGTACTTTCTAAATTTATCGTGTGCATCACTGACATCGGTGAAGGAAACATCGGGAGGAAACCTGGATTTACAATTAGTATAAATCTGAAATCACCAATCTACCTTGAGCAAGTGTGGTGATCAATGCTCGTACCTTCTCTGTATGAGAAGAGGCCTTTGCCCGTCAGTGGGTCAATTATTTGACCCCTTCTTAAAAACTATTAATTTTCATCAATACTAAACTCCCATAAGTACGTACCACGTTTAACCCAACAGTCTGCATAACTAACATAAGAAATGTGGCAATGTTTAGTCCCTTGGTCTTTTCTTATAAATCATATAAACGTAGCACTTAGGAGCGCTTTACTAGCTCTGAATTAAGACACTATTGACCAATGTCGGCGAATTGTCGTAATTCAAAACTTTCAAAGTCTATTCGCAATCTCATCTCAATGACAATCAGAGTAAAGAAATAGGAAAAATAAAGTTATTTTAGACGTTACTAGAAGTAACTAGAATTGCCCCTCAAATATATTTAAAAATGGAATAGAGTTGGCATGAAATTATTGGACCAAATAATTTAATTGAAAGTAATTCGAAGATGGTGTGAAACAGGCTTTATTAATAAAATTATTCCAAAATATTAACAAGAAACGTTACAACATATTATGTGGTTCAAACTTAATAATTGTATCGATCTAACTTCAAGGGCATACTGAAATTACACACAGATTAGCTTTGAAATTATACCTTATACGTTACTGTTGGAAACCTGCCATAGTAATTTGCTTCACCTTGACTTTGTTTCGTGGCGTGTGATCTTCTGATAGGAATGGATAAGAATACCCTTTCAGTTTGTGGCTGCTACCGGCTTGTGTTAATGACGTCGATTTTGATAGTTTATGAGGAAACGAAACTGAACTATCTTTGTTTACAGGCTAAGAAGGTTGTGCCACAAACGTAACAAATAAATACAGACTTATACAAGTATGAATTAACATGTATGGAATAGATTAGCGCAAGTATCTGAATAATTTCTGATGAGTGATCCCTGCAATGCTGAGTGACCTGTAATGCAGGTTTTAATTACCTACCAGGGAAGTTCAAGCTTGAAGTATGCCAGCGAGCGATGGAGCGCAGCATCCTAGGAGTCAGATTTGACCACGGTGCTGCGCTCCCAGTACACAAATCGCAATGTCATTCAAAAAGCAGCCAAGCTTAAGTGCGACTGGACCGGCCACGTCTGGCGTATGTAGATCTGATCGTGGGCTAAAACAATCACAATGTGGATCCCGGAAAACATTTAGCGACATCGTGGCAGACCTCTGAAGTTGCCGCTATAAGGGCGGTTTAGTTCACACTAGCTCAGGATAGAGAAGATTGGAAAAATGGGAGGCCTTTGTTCTGCAATGGGACTATTTAAGTTACCTATATCGTAAAGTGCCATGTCATAAAAGCCACTCGTACAGTTTATTTTTTACCAGCGTTTTTTGAAGCTCATTGATGTCAGTGACCAATCTATGAATAGTGCATTTTCCTACCTAGTTAAAGCTTTTATTTACTTAACTTAAGTCAAGTCTAATCTTCTATATTTTATATTAATATAGTAATATTAATACCTAATCAGCAAATATATTAACTACAACTTTTTTTTTTATTTATTTGATTTTAATAAACTAAATCATGAAGGACATGAAGCATAAAATATCAAAGATAATAAATGCTATTCATTTCAGAATATCCGCGACTTTTCAAGTAGGTAGTAGATACGTACTTGATATGGACTACAGACTACCGTTGTACTACGTTGTTCTTTTCTAATTAATTTCGTTGCAGGATTCGAGAAACGATTCAAGACAGTTGAATCGTTTCTCTGCTTCATTGCCTCGGCGCTTTTTAAACTAAAACGAATCTCATTACTTTTCTAGGAACAGATAATCAAAATACAACAGACTGATTTAAATATGATCTCACTATCTTTCCTCAATATCCAGTATTTCATACGAGAATGACAATGCACAGAAGGGAATACTCCACAGGTATACAACTATAGCGTTGACTGCTGATCGAATGGTTGTACAGTCAAATCCGATTCCGTTTGACTATTGCGTCCAATTCCCAAGAGCTGAGCTGAGCTTGTGGGGCTCAGACTCCGTCGGACGATCGATTTTTGGTCGGACGGACATTTGGCCGATAGAAACTCATAGTTTGAAAGTGTTGGCTGTGCTTGATTGACTTTATTGGAAGTTCCGCTTTGCCTAAAACCACCCGTTCGAAGGACGCCATGGAAACAAGAATTGATTATAAAAGGGAAAGGTCATTCATTCATTCACTAACTAAATACAAAATATCGAACTATTAGACTCATGAAGCTAATATTTGGCATGTAGTTAGTTTATAGAGTACAGATAGACGAATTTTGCGACAGGGTCGAATTAAGGGTGTATTTACCTTAAAAAACGCAAAATGTATTTTATATTTTACTGTTAATATTTTTGTACAACTGATCTTCAATAACCCAAGAAACCCACAATTTAAAAAAATCAAGACAAATATTTTTTGGTAGGCTCGCGTTTGGCCGCAACTCACCTGATCTTAAGTGATTATGCGGCCTAAGGTTGCCTACTTCACACTACAGTGACGATGATGCTACCCTGGTCTGGTGGAGTTTAAAAAAATAATAATAATAAATGTAGTAGTTTTAAAGTCACTAAGATACATAAGAAACATTGTTGAAAACCGTTTGTGCTGCTACGGACATGTTACGGCGAGATGATGACCGTATGAAAAACGAGATGCTAGCGAGCATCATGACCCAACAAAAAACTCACAACGACACAGTGTGGCGCAGGAATCGGTAGTTTTTCCATTAGAAAAATAAGGTGCTATAATAGGGTATTTTACCAAAAAAAATCTAAATAGTCCGTCAGGTAGATTTCCAAAAAATATTGGACACGTGTTTTTTCTTTTTTCACGTAAACCAAAAATGAAGTCGATACAGTGCGTCAAAAACTCGTGTGACATCACTATGTCAGTACACTTTTAATGGCGAAGTGACGTCACAAACCCCCTACTCATGATCTTTGATGCGTTATATTTTCGTCAATTTTTCTTACTTTGATAAAAAAAAAATACGTGTCCAATATTTTTCGATAATCTAACTGACGGACTAATTAGATTTTTTGGTAAAATTCCCTATTAGGCTAATACTTTTCCGTGCCTCGCAAAAGCACGTAAAGCCAGCAGTCGTTATGGGTATTCAGAAGCTAGAAAAGTCTGAAAACCAGTCTTACCAAGGGGTATCGTGTTACCCAGTAACTGGGTTGTGGAGGTCCGATAGGCAGTCGCTTCATGTAAATCTCTGGTATTCGACTGTGACCGGTTAGACTGGAAGCCGACCCCAATATAGGTGGGGATAAGACTAGTCAGATGATAAAGAAGGATTAATGCTTTGGCCTACCCCATAAGAAAAACAGGATCAAACATGTATCATCATCATCATGTCAACTTTTAGATGCCTACTGCTGGCCCTAGGTCTTTCCCAAGGGGGGTTCAGCCATAATCGCCATGCTTGGCCAATGCATGTTGGCGATCGCAATAGGTGTTATGGTACTCAGAAGGACGCTGCTGCCCATCCTCTGGTCAATATCCCTCTGTCGCCTTCTACGACACTCACGGGTAGAAATGGGTTGGTGCTATTCGCGACCGCGACACGGCATAACGTCTATCTTGTTAAGGGCGGGTTGTTTCAAATCAAATCGTTTATTTGTGATACATGGGTTACATACAGGTGTTTATAACATAATTATATAATGTTCATTCCATGATCAGCCACTTGGGCATACAAATTATTGAAGAATATAATAAAATTTATGAAATTTCTTCAAACAGTCGGTTAACGTTACATACGGACGGTTAAAAAGTTACTTTGACGTGAGATGTTTAACATACGTTAAATGTAACGGATTGTTTCATGACATAAAAATCCGACAGTTACAGTTATTCAAAAAGAGATTCCATAATATTTTGATGTTTGAAGTAGCTGTTTGACAAACATTACGTTGACTGGTCGGTTATGGTAATAGTAACTTTTTGACGTAAGATTTTGTGAAACAACCCGTTTTTTGTAATGATAGTTAGCGTCATTTTTGACTATTAATGGTCAGTAATGTATAATTGAAGCAACCCGCCCCAAGTCCATACACGAGATGAGAAATTTCATACATACCTATAAGTACCTATTAAACAGTATAAATAAAATTAATTAACTGAGATTTCCAAGCTCGGGGTCGGATCAAACAAGATTCTCTTGTAAAGTCAATAAAAAATCGCGGGCAATACCCTGTATCAAACAGTGTTAGCGGTTAGCGAGAGATTTTAATTAATTCTGAATATTTACGGGTAATTTGTAATGTTTTGATCGTATTTTGGGAATGAAAGAAAAACAGAGGCACGGATATCGTTAAATTATGAAAATATTTTACTTTGAAGAGAATGTTTGGATACCGCCAGCAATATATTTCTGGTGTGTTTATTATAAGCGAAGAATCAAAGATAATGGTCACATTTAATGTCTAGACAGTATAAGAACAAATGACACACAAAAAAAAAACAAATTTTGACACAGTCATAATTAATACTCGTATTGGTGTTGTTTTTATATTACAAGAATAAATTATTATTTTTAATGTTTTATAAGTTTTTCTTTTTATGAGTTTGTTTAAAAAAAGGCCACTTATCCTACTACTATTATAAATACGAAATTTTATGAGGATCATTGGATGTTTCTTACTCCTTTTTATTCAAAAGCTTTGATTATATAATGTCTAGATGGAGCGTCGCCCTACAATCATAACAAAGAAAACGAGTCAACAATTCCAAGTATGTGTGCGTGCAGGCGTCGTTTTACACTGTGCATCTACGTCTCAGTGTGCGTAAATAATAATTATATAAGCAATTATGTATATAATTATACACAAATTATTATTATACATATATTAATCATTTATTATTATTATTACGCATTTGGGCTTTGATTATATAAGCACTTGTCAGCCAATAGTTGGCTGACACTTTTTGACACGTTTGCGTGCACTTGACGCTCCATCTAGACATTATATATAATCAAAGTTCAAAAGCTACGTTACAGAACGTATTTTTATGAAACTGAACGGTAATATAGCTTATATCAAAATATGTCCTGCTCACTCAAATATCTCGCTGATGGTGGCGCGTGTGTTGGATCATTCGGCTAACTTCAAAATGGTTGAGATGAATGGTGCTGATCCACGCGTCATGTTCGTGAACGGGCGCTGTCAGTAGAGATTGGTCAACTCTTAACTGCCATGGCTTTTATCTTCATTCTTTTGTTTATGTTTTGTATTGTTCTTTACCTGCATTGTTTTCACATATAGAAGCAACAAGGATAATGTAACCAATATTTTGTAAAAACTTGAATTAAAAGAGTGTCCGTGGAGTTTCTTGCTCGTTCTTCTCCTTAGAGACCTACCTACGTTTTGGAACAAGTGACTAGCTTCAACTTTCTGACTAACTGACCGACTCCTTGACAAATTCAAAAGTGCCTGTAAATGGTTTATCTGAAATAAATGCTTTGACTTTGACTATGAATACATAGGCTAATATTTTTATTCATAAACTAGCGACCCGATCCGGCTTCGCATGGGCCTATAGTCTTAATATCCAACACAAAAATATTTTTTAACTCGAACCCGTAGATCCTGAGATTAGCGCGTTCAACCAAACAAACTGTTCAGCTTTATAATATTAGTATATAGTATATTAGTATAGAAGGATTTATTCGGTATTTTAACCAAATAGGGAAAGTACAACTTCTACGGGTAAAACCGCAGGCGGTAGCTAGTGTATATATTTCCCTCTTCATTAATTTCTATGTCTTCTTTGCCGCATAAAGGTACCCTCTTTGCCTCATAACACCAACTCGACGTCGACTCCACTCCAACTCAACTCACTGTATGACATTGAAATGTAAGCTTTATTTCGTGTAACAGACGAGTGCATTTTTCAACACATCAATAGATAAACAACGCGTGGACGAAGTGTTGTGGACGTTAAATTATGTGTGAATAATTCACTCGTATGTAACACGAAATAAAGCTTACAATTCAATTCCGTTCTGTGAGTTGAGTCGACGTTGAGATGGTGTAATGTGCGACGACCTAAAATGTGCTATGACCTTAATTCGTTACCAGAATTTGAAGACTCCAGCCGACCAAAGCGTCATTTTAACGAAAATCCACTCTTTTCTCAAACTTAATTTGTTCTACGTTTGCAATGCTTATCTGCAAAAATCTTCGTTGTCAACATAAGACCTCTTTGTCATTGTTTCATCATAATAATCTAGTTATGTCACAAAATAATGCCAATTTAGATAATACAAGTCTAGATATATCTGCAGACGAAAAGAATAAAGCTTCTGAAACAGAAAAATAATACTAAAGTAAATTACACTAGGAGCTGCAACTGGCACGCAAAGACATATTTAATACGTCAAAATTATGAAAACCGTAGAAAAAATACAGCATAATTATTTTAAAACTATGTTTGCAATTCCGCCCGTCCGGTTTTTAAAGATAAAAAAAATGCTTGCAGCGTAAATAGCGCCATCAAGCTATTAATCAGCATATTATTTTTAAAGAAATTGTAATATTTTAATAAAATTTAAATAAATAAGTTTCTATAAAACGACACGGACGACACGGTTGGCGCAGTGGCTGAGCGATCGACTGCTGCGCAGCGTGTTGCGGGTTCGATTCCCGCCCAGGGTAAACGTTTGTGTGATGAGCACTTGTGTTTGCCTTGTGTCTGGGTGTTGTTTATCTATATATGTATTTACAAAAAAAAAATGTATTTGTGTATGTATATCAGCTGTCTGACACCCATAGTACAGGGTCTCCCTAGTTTAGGGTCAGATGGCCGTGCGTGAAAATGTCCCCACATATTATTATTATTATTATAAAAAAGTAACTGGCCAAGTGCGAGATGGACTCGCACACAAAAGGTTCCGTACTAGCGTACAATATTTACCACTACTTACTAAAAAAGCGACCAAGGGTTCCGTAGGAGCAAGTAACATAATATAAAAGTTCTTGTAGTTCGTTGTAACTTTGATCAATGTTTTATATTTGTGTTGATTGAATAAAAGTTAAATTGCGGTTTACGATTTATGACGAATTAAAAAAAACTACTTACTACATCTCGTTAATACCAATTTTCGGTGAAAATTTACATGATAATGTTTACATGATAAAAAAAATACATTACATATTTTTTTTTAGTTTTATCATTCTCTTATTTTAGAAGTTACAGGGGAGGGAGGGGCACACATTTTACCACTTTGGAAGTGTCTCTCACGCAAACTATTCAGTTTAGAAAAAAATTATATTAGAAACCTTAATATCATTTTTGAAGACCTATCCGTAGATACCCCACACGTATGGGCCTGATGAAAAAAAATTTTGTGAGTCAGTTCTAATTATGGGGAACCCCAAAATTTATAGTATTTTTCTATTTTTGTGTGTCAACAGTGTCGTTCTTATAGCTTCGGAAATAAGATGGCTGTGACATACGGACGGACAGACAGACAGACATGACGAATCCATAAGGGTTCCGTTTTTTGCCATTTGGCTACGGAACCCTAAAAACACGACTTTTTGTATGAACAACCCCTCAGATGTTTAACAACCTATATTAAATTTAAAAATCAAAAGAGCTGATACTAGACTATGGTTGCAATAACAACAAATAATGAAATAAAAAAAATATTTTTATTTATAATCATAGTTAAGTATGAAATCTGACCTCCACAACCCAGTTACTCAGTAACACGATACCCCTTGGTAAGACTGGTTGTCGGTCTTCCGGGTTTCTGACTAGCCGTAATGACTGTTAAAGACCAATGAAAGACCTACCAATGTGCTTTCCGACGCTCGGAAAGTATTGATATGAAATGGATAGTCATCCATTCCATGGACAAACCGCGAATTAGTATATTAAAACTAATCAAACATACGTTCCATTTCCGCTGACTCTAACAACGTGTTAAACATTAAAAAAATCGTTAGGAACGTTTTTTTTTAAGTACGTTGTTAATCAACTTCAAATTAACTTAATAACATTCCCTATCCAATAACACGAAAGTTATATCAAACGGAACGTAATTCGAGGTAAACTGAAGGTATTCAGGCGGAATATCTACGTTTCAGCAAGACGTAGCGTCATAGAGCTTATTAAACGGAGATCTGGTAGTAAGACGACAATGGAGCGAGTTACAGTTTCAACCAATTTACTGAACGTGCTCCGCGGCTTGAAGCTCTGGATTGTTTTGGAAACAAATAACAAGTATCTACCTTTTGTTTCAGATAACAGGTAAAGGTGTGTCACACTGTTTTATAAAGACGATGTTTAACAGGGAAAGTTTGTGAGCGAAGTCAAAGTCAAAGAGTTTGTTTCAAATAAACCGTTTACAGACACAAATTAATTGTCATAGAGTTTATAAGTTAGTCAGAAAGTTGAAGCTAGTTGCTCGTTCCAAAACGTAGGGTAGGTCGATGGAGAAGATCGAGCAAGAGACTCCACGGACACTCTTTTAAATCAAGTTTTTACATAATCCTGTTTACATTATTCTTGTTGCTTTTAGATGTAAAAAGAATTTAGGTGAAGAGAAATATTAAACATTCAAAACCTAAAAATAAATTAAGATATCAACTGACAACGCCCGTTCACGAACATGACGCTAGGGGATAAGCATGAATGCACTAATATAAAATTTATTCGAGTCGATAATTTTATTGCAAATACAACTAGTAAAGGAAGTCAATCACATTATGTGCAAAATGTGTATTTCCAATTGAAAATAGATCTAATTTATATAACGTTTATTCCGTGCGTAAGATGGCGTGATGCTCTGCCCGCCTCACGGTTGCGGATTTGATCCTGGACAAACACTCATGTGATGTTTTTTAATTCATAGTGCACTATCTTAATTTATCCTAAACAGCAATAAATGAAAACAGCGTGAAGAAACCTGGACTTATCTATATGTCGCATCCCGTCAATAGTACGAACATGGAACGAATCGCAAGCCCGCCATTAGCGACAACCCGTGATCTACCACCACCATTTTGGCGCACTTCTACGAGTTGTGATGTTTTCAGCCCACAGCGAGCAGAACATTCAGAATCCAGTGTCTGATCGCATTGGAGCTAAAACGTCCCGAAACTGTACTCGATTCGTTGTGTTTAAGTGTTACTATGTCTATTTTAATTTCAGTCTGTGTTTATTTTAAGTAGAGTTTGTGTTAAATTGTTGTTTTAATAAACGCCGTGTATTCTACCCTATACCCTATACCCAGTTTGCATTGCACGAAACCCATCTTCTGCCCACATGATGACCGAATCTAACGGAGTAAATCCTAACGATCCGACATAATTATATATTAAAAACCGGACAAGTGCGAGTCGGACTCGCCCACCGAGGGTTCCGTACATATTTGTAGGTACATATCCGTACAGTACTATCCATACTTTAAGCTACTTTATAGTATAAATGCATTTTTTGCGACATAAACGGCCATATCTTTTTTTCACGTAAAGATAGAGGGTTGATTTTTTTTAAACATCAAGGGACCGTAGGCTTGAGTATATGTTTTTAATTTCAACTCGATACCTCCACGAGTTCCTGAGATAAAGGGTCTTGACAGACAGACAGACAGACAGACGGACAACAAAGTGATCCTTTTTGGGTTCCGTTTTTTCCTTTTGAGGTACGGAATCCTAAAAATGAATTGCTGTTCGTTAGTCTCGCTAAAACTCGAGAACGGAAAATCACTTGACAGGACAACGTCTGTCGGGTCAGCTAGTAATTAATATAAGTCTGAGATCGCCAATCCGCCTTGAGCAAGAGTCTATGCTCTTACCTTCTCTGTATGAGAAGAGGCCTTTGCCCAGCAGTGGGACAATAATAGGTTGGTATTATTATTATTATAATTTTGGTCATTGCGTTTATGCTAGGCTTCCTCATGATGGAATCCTTCTATCGTTTATAAAAAACTATAAGAATTGAGCTTGTGTCGTGGTACAGTCAACAGCAAAAGTAGATGATCAAAATCAGAAATCCAATACTAATAATAATAATAATAATAATAAACGTTTATTTCAGAATTAAATTCCATATTTGTTAGTAACAATGTAAACTTATAAACTAGTGTTAGTAACATTTATTTAGTAAGCTGCATGAGGCACGCCGACCCTGGAGAGTGCCTACTTGACTGCATGCAGTCGTACCCACCGCCCCAGGATCGGAGAGTCCCACCTATCAGCCAACGTTCTAAGAATGGGCTGGCGCGTACACGGCGTAGCAGAGATGCACATCTCTTGCGCATAATGGCCGAAAAACTATCAACGTTCGCGTCGGCAAACATGCCGGACGCGCTACAAAAACGCGGCAGCCCCATCAACACCCGGAACGTATTGTTATATTGTATGCGCAGGCCACCATATGCCCGCTGCGTAAAGTTCACCCACAGGCTGCACGTGTAAAAGGATTGGCAGTAGGCTTTGAAAAGCGTCACCTTGACCTGAGCCGTACAACGTGCAAACCTGCGGGCCAACATCCCACATCGAACAGCCAGCGACCTGCGCTCTCGCTCAACATCAACGTTATCTTTCAAATCGTCTGAGACCCAGTAACCCAGATATTTAAAATTTGCCACTCTTTTTAGAGGACTGCCACACAGCATAACTGGTGGAACGGTGTTATAGCATTTACTGCCTGCTTTAAATATCATGAATTCGCTCTTCAGTGCATTATATTTGAGCCCATGGGTCTCAGCGTACGATTCACACACGTTAATCAGTTTCCGTAATGCCCTGATCGATGGGCTCAGCAGAACCATATCGTCTGCATAACTTATATTATTAATGCATACACCATCAATATGACAGCCAATTCTGGCCCTGCTGAGCTCATCGATCAGATTATTCATATATAGATTAAACAGTGCAGGCGAGGACAGCCCCCCCTGCCTCACTCCACACTCAAGCCTATACTCAGCTGAAAAAGAGTTTGCCCATCTGACACTACTAATGAACGAAGTTCGCGTCAGAACTGTGTGGCGTCGAAGTGATTCAGAAGTATGTGTGTGACAATCACATACTTTTAATAAATAAACTAGTTATAAATTATATAAATTAGTGTTAGTAAATTGGTATTGAATTTCTGATTTTGATCATCTAGTTGACTGTACGAATACTAGCAAGTGCTTGGGGCCGTCTATTGTACAGACGCGAGCACATCAAGCCATACCAAACTATCAGATTTTCCCAATTGAATATGAACCCTAAACTTTGGTAATAAAGTTGAAAATCTATCAAAGAAATTTGACAGGGGGTTGTAGTTTGATGTGCCTCTGTACACTGACTCAGTTTAACAAAGGCCACAATTTTAATTTCGTTTTTCTACTAACAGTATACTTTCTGATTCATAAGTTCAGGGAATTTTTATTATACTGAACTTTTAACAATAACAGTTTATTCAAACATGGATGAATCGTCAATATTCGTCATTTTATTTTTTATTGGGCTGTAATAAACTACCACTACTGTATTTACCAACGCACTTAAGTATGAATCATGTAAAATGACGAATGAGTCTTAAAGAATTATGAATCCGTTCACAATGCTTCGATAAATTTCCTGAAAAACTAGAGCTAATTTGTGACAGATACTGAAAACTAAGGCGATATTATATCAATCAGAGATATAAGTAACAGGACCTGCGTGAACATCTTAAATAAAGTGACAGCAGCGGATGACGTAGGATTTGCTGGAACTGATGGAAATGTACCCTACATCCATCATATTTAATTTAAATTCACGCACCAGTAATTATAATAATAATAATAATATTTAATATGTGGGGACATTTTCACACACGGCCATCTGACCCCAAACTAGGGAGACCCTGTACTATGGGTGTCAGACAGCTGATATACATACACAAATACATTTTTTTTTTTAATAGGTACATACATATATAGATAAACAACACCCAGACACAAGGGAAACACAAGTGCTCATCACACAAATGTTTACCCTGGGCGGGAATCGAACCCGCAACATACTGCGCAGCAGTCGATCGCTCAGCCACTGCGCCAACCGTATCGTCAAATATTCAATACAAAATTCTCTGCTTACTGCATATTTTTGACAATCCAAAATTAAGTGTTGTACATCATCTAACACCCCACATACTTCATAATGCATATGTAATGTATGCACCTGTAAGGATAGTTTTAAGGAATTTAAATAAATAAATAAATAATTGGGACAATCAACTTTATTCATTAAGGGGCTATTAAACGACTTTTACAGATTTTAAACTGACAATCACGTCAAAATGTGCAGTGTAAATGATTTGAAAAAAATATATGTTAAACTAGAATATTCTCTTAATCATATAGAAAGTGAATAATTTTGATTAAGTACATATTAAATAGTTTAATTAACTCGTGAAGTTGTGTCTGACGCGGACAAAACATTGACAATCACACAAAATCTACGCCTTTTTTTTAATTTTGAAAGAATACTACTTTTATTTAATTTTTTCGACTAAATTTTGAAAGTTTTGGACGCAGACTGAGTCCGTTCTGCATTAGTTTTGCGTCCAAAACTCTCAAAGTTTAGTCGAAAAAATTAAATAAAAGTAGGATAGATACCAATAAAATTGTCTGTAAGATGGTGTAAGTTTCGTTTAATTATACCTGGTAGATTTTGTGTGATTGTCAATGTTTTGTCCGCGTCAGACACAACTTCACGTATTAATTAAACTATATAATATGAATATAATTAAAAATATTCACTTACTAAGTGATTAAGAGAATGTTCTAGTTTAACATATATTTTTTTCAAATCATTTACACTGTACATTTTGTCGTGATTCTCAGTTTAAAATCTGTAAAAGTCGTTTAATAGCCCCTTAAATGTACAAATTTCTTAGAGCGATAATGTCCTGAACGTAATCTATTTGCTATGACTATAATATTCCTAGATATTTTATAATCCATAAACCATGGTATTCGAGGTGAATGATATTGTATGGCTTTAAACCAAATTCCTTTCTCCTTACTTCTCTTATCAAAATACTCTTTAAATTTCTCGTAACACTTTTTTTTAATTTGCGCTAGATATATAGTATAAAATAATTTTATCCTATATTCATTACCATTCGTTGTTGCTAATTTTGCACACCTGTCAACCTCCTCGTAAAACTAAGGGTTGATATTGGGATTTATTTTGAATTTCAGAACTATTCAAGCTATATATTTTTTTTGTTTAATTTAAACTTTCAAGTATAATCTGTATTTGTATATGAATTCGTTTACGGAGGAGTATTTCGTTCATGAAATATCAGAGAAATATAAATATTTCAATGGTTAAGGCACCCGCCCGCCTCTGATGAGGTTGTGGGTTCAAAACCGGGCAAGTACCAATGTGACTTTTTCAACACTATCCTAGTACTTTCTAAATATATCTTGAACATCATTGACATCGGTGAAGGAAAACATGGTGAGGAAAAATGGACTTAATATAATTAATATAAGTCTGAAATCGCCAATGCGCCTTGAGCAAGCGTGGTGATTAATGCTCGTGCCGTGTCTGTATGATTCGAACCCTTTTCCCTGCAGTGAATCAATAATAGGCTGGTATTATTACAAGTTAATTTATGATTTATTATAATTGAATTTATTATTAATAAATTAAATTAACTTATAATAAAAACAGACACACCAATAAAAACCAAAGCATCACCTTCCATCACTTTTTATACTATAAATAAACTTCAATATTGCCCTCATTGCCATAAAATAAATTAGCGACATAATGGCCTTTAATTTCTTTTTTATTGCCTGTAATAATATCGCGACCCTATACTTAGCGGGCTGTCTAGGGTTCAGTAGAAACATTACAGTTGGGCAGACCGATGTACTCGTATATTAACAAATTTATTAAAGAAATTGTAATATCCAACTATATATACAGACAAGATGTATAAAAACACATTACATAGCTGATAACTACGTATACTGTTCATCAAACTAAGTATGGTTGAACAAAAACAATTTCTAAAACAATGCATATAATTGATGTGAAAAATCACTATAATATTTCAATTTATCGCACGCAAAACATTGAATGATGAGTCACATAAATATTGTATTTGATTATGTATTTGAATATTGTATGTATCTAGTAATAATACCTAGCCTTTTCCCAACTAAATTCTGCTTCCGAGGCACGGTAGGATCTCGGTGAGAAATAGATGCAATAGATTATAAAGACTACAGATGGAATAATTACATTATTACTATTTTACAAAAAAAAACCTAATTTTATAACCGAATTTAATTATACCTATTTGCTATTTAACCATAACTTACCGTGTGGTGCCGGCCGCGGGGCATTCTTCGAAGCGCACCCATATTGAAACGCACCTAACGAACCGCACCTAAAATATTCCTCGAAACACACCCGTCAGGTACGCTTAGAAAATTAGATTAAAAATATTTTAATCTTATTCCTCGAAACGCACCCACGATGAAACATAGTGAAGTGCATGAAGGATTTGCAACGATTGATATCGATTGAAGACTTTTTAAATTTGAGCTGTTTATTAAAACCACCAGGAGAGCAGAAGTTTACTGGAACTCTGGAAGTAAGTGCTTAAGCGACTCACTATTCAGTTCAATAATGGTCAAAATATAAGTTTTGGTGACAGATCAGCGTGCGCTACGGGCATGTGCTGTTGTAGAATTAGTTTTAACGCTTACGTTATTGCATGCGTTACAGCGCTCTTTGTATACGTCAGACGAAAACGCAAGATGAACATGAAAGTACACTGGTGTAGACATACCTTAAGACATGTTAGCAATAAAGAGTTTGAGTATGATAGAATCTACTTAATCCTTTAGCTGCTTTGTCATGTCCATGCAAAGACTATGTTTGGGTTCATGTTTATTCTTTATTAATTTTATTTTAACACATGCATCAGTTTCGAAATAAACCATTACTTACCCCTTTTGGTGACTGTCCCTGACGCTAGTCGAGTTTTGACCTTCAACTTTTTTGATCTGGAAGTGTATGTGTTAAAAGCTAATGTAATACTTCTTAATGGCATATGTTTAACGAACCTCCAGAGGAATTTACCTCCAAACATAGTAAATGATCACCAACATTTGACCAAAATATTATAGAAATGTATGAGTTTGACTGTAAAAAGCGATTTGGTTCTGGCATCGTAGGGGGTCACAGTTCTAACCTAACCTAACCATGTCGGATCCGCCACAGGGGGGACTTAAGGGTCTTAAGATTTGGTGACTAAGATTTAGTGATCATTTACTATTTCTGGTGGTAATTTGGTGACTAAGATTTGGTAATAATTTACTATTTTTGGTGGTAATTTGGTGACTAAGATTTGGTAATCATTTACTATTTTTGGTGGTAATTTAGTGACTAAGATTTGGTAATCATTTACTATTTTTGGTGGTAATTTGGTGACTAAGATTTGGTATCATTTACTATTTTTGGTGGTAATTTGGTGACTAAGATTTGGTATCATTTACTATTTTTGGTGGTAATTTGGTGACTAAGATTTGGTAATCATTTACTATTTTTGGTGGTCATTATATTTATTCCCCTTCTTAATTAGGAAGGTAACAAACGGACATAAGGAAATGCAATCATGTAGATCGTTCCACTGTGGCGAAAAGAAACACACAATTTTACTCATCCCAAACTATCTTCGGGTGAAAGATACACCTTTAGTTAATTTACACCCCTCCTTAAGGGGCTCGTTAGTACTTTCGGGGAAAAAGTGAGATACGTTTCGTGCCCCCACGTAATCACATTAGCACGGTGTGAGACAGAAATATATGCTTTTACATTTATTTTCAAAGCTTATTCGAGTCTCCAAGATATCTTTGAGAGGGATAAAAGAATCGTTTTCTTTTGGTTAAGGAAGGATGGGGTAAATACGTGGATCCCCATGAATTTAAGTGATGAAATTATTTGGGATTTGAGGTTTTTTGATGTTACATATTTATGGGAATGTTGAAGATGAAATGGATCTTTCATCAAATTGCGAGTTCAATGTAATTTTTGTGATTCTTGCTGTTGGAATAATACCTATATTATCTTGATTGTGTTTTATAGAATTTGAAGACAAAATTATTATTATTTTTTAACTTTAAAAACTGAACATTTTCAAGAGAACGTTACATCACCAATTTTTATTAACGTTTTGTTAGAGAATTAAAATTAATTTATTCTTTAAACAATTATAATAAAATAACTTTGTTTTCGGTTCATGAATAAAACACAGCTACCCACCTAAAATATACTATAAAAAATAACATTAAAAAAGAACCTAAAACGCTAGATTTTTACAAATTCAGCGCGAGCTAGAATTCACATCCAATAGACTTAAACTAGTAATGAATAATCAATTAAAAGAAAACCTATATAATAGAGTTTCCTACGAAATCAACTATTACTAACGCTCCACGCAATTACTTTACGCCTACGCGGATTCGTAGCCGCGTAGACGCGTAGCAAATGTGCTACGCGTCGTAGATGTTAACTAAATAATTGTACGGAACATTATGTAGCTTTGAATTACTACCAAGATGTATCTAAGAAAAGGTTATTTAGTATTCTACATTTCAAATATCCTTTGTCATGTCAGTTTAGTACGTAATACGTATAAATTGCTCACTGGAGACAGTCCAATATTCTGAACTCAGAGTAAGCAAACAATATTATTATTAGACACTGTTCAATTATCTGATCTGAACGTAAATTATTATTGTCAAGCTGTTTTCTCCGCTCGACCAGAAATAAGTTAGGCATTAAAAATATACAGTGAATTTGCTCGCTAACAACTGAGGTAATAAATATGGAAAGTAGAAGTCGTAAAATTATAGCTAACTTCCAAATTCAAGGCAGGTCCTTTTCGTGAAATGTTAACTTACAATCGTTTGAGAAAATGAAAAGTATTGGCTACAGGTATTTAATTGTGGAACAAACTATCACTTTGACCGTGACTTCGTCCGTATGAATTTCCTTACGGATCCTTAAAATTTTATGATATATTTTTTTTTTTTTATTTGCCCTTGCTGTCCCTCTCCTGGGCAAAGGCCTTCCACAAGTCCTTCCAGGAGTTTTTATCCAGCGCCACCTCGAACCAGCCCTCATAGTAAGCGTCCAGGTATAAAAAAAAATATAATAATAATTTTAAATCAGCCAAGTATTTTTTGAGTTAAATCAATACAAACCAATAAACAAACATAAACAATCAAATCTTTTCCTCTTTATAATATTAATTTAGGTGGAAGTTTGATCGATTTACGGTTATTTGCAAATAAACGGAATCTTGTAGGAAAATCCGCGACTTACTTTCTCTCCAGTTTCTAAATCAAGCCTCGCAATCCACAAATGGTTACATGAGATTAATCATTTTATTAAGGTTAGCAAAATAGTTCAAAATCAAATAAGTTCAACACAAACGAGCAACATAATTATATAGCTTTACATGCTGTAAACGGATTTCAATAAGAACTTGACAGGTACGTGACGACACGTTTGGTGCAGTGGCTGAGCGATTGGCTGTTGCGCAGCATGTCGCGGGTTTAATTCCCGCATGGAAGAAATATTTGTATGACCTACAGATAGCTGTTCCGGGACTTACTGTCTGTGTATGTGAGTTTGTACATTTGTAAACGCACCCACGATATATAAAAAAATCCTAGAGCAAAGTATCTCAAAAAAATAAAAAAAAAAGAGAAAGAGTCATATAATTTTGTATTTTTAGGGAAAGGGAAAAAATGGTTGTTTTTATTGTTGCTTGCCATTTACACACACACTATAATTATTCTAATAAAAAGGTAAAAAAAACTAGGTCTTTATAACTTATTCAGCAACTTAAGGGATGCAAATCAAAATGTGTTTGTTACAAAAGATTTTTTTACCACGTTTCCAAAACACAGCAACTTTTTGTTACCCTTCTGTTGCCTAAAAGTGTCCCATCTGACTTAACTTAGAATCAACCTGCGTAAGCATTCACTAGCGTTTCGAGGTCAATGTTAAAGTGAAAGGTTACAAAACAAGTTTTTGGTGAAATTGCTTCAGCATGAGATCGATACTTGCCAACATAATACCTTCTAAGTAAGACTAAAGTTCCGAAACTTTCTTAATAGATATAGTGAAACCTATTAAAAACTTAAACGTGTTTTCGGTCGAAGATAATCGAAAATGTTGCGTATGAGTCGTAGTCCAAGATCTGAGTCGCTAGACCTACTTTTAAATATTTTAACGTGGCTTGAAATTTTGAGATTAGATAGAAGAAATGTCGTTAAGAAAGTATGCGTACTTCCATGGTAAAAATACGTAGTCTTGTCGGTTACATATCATAATAACTAAAGTTGTTATATCTAGTTCGATATAAGTACGGTCTAAAAACTTACTATTTAAAATTCCTAAATATCGTTTCACATATTTTTGTAATAACTAATGGACGAAATACATAAAGGAGAATTCACCTTAGGTTAGAATTAACCTAAGGTGAATTCTCCTTTATGTATTCCGTTAATTCCGTTCAATCAACCTTAGGTTTATTAATTGTAGGTGAATACCTACAATTAACTGTTGTTTTTGAACAAAAACTTCAAAAACTTAAAAGTAGTTAGAACAACACTTTAGTTATTATGATACATAACCGTCCTGTCGGTTCTAGAGTCTCAGTCTACTATTGAAGATATATGACATACTAGTTTTTGAGCACGGCTCCGCCTGCTGGATGTCGGTTATCGCGTAAAAATATATAAACAGCCTATGTCCTTTTCCATATCCCAGGCTATATTTCAGTCAAATTTTATGACGATGGATTTAGCGGTTTAGGCGTGAAAACGTAACATACAGATAGACAGATTTACTTTAACACTTATAATTTAAAGTATGGATTATTTCATAAGAATTATAATTATTGGAAATATCTACAAAATAAAGGGATATACAATTATAGTTTGTAAAACGTATGGCCCATTAGGTCCTAGTATCACTCGGATGTCTCATTTATTTATGGCAATAGTAATAATTCTTATAGTGCTATAATGTAGACGCAAATCAGAATACGTACAGTCAACGTCGTCCGTCTCAACTACTTACCCCCCACCCATTAATGGGGGGTCTTTGTTACCTGAAAATAAATGGTTTTATTAATATGATTGTTAAAATTTTTCCGGAAAGGGGGTAAGCAGTCAATGACGCTGTCTGTACCTAACTGCTAAGACAAATTATTTTAACCCTCACACTAACGTCAAAATCATTAACCAAGAAAAATCGTACGATTTTAACAAAATGATGGTTAACTAAAATGCCACTACAGTACAATAAACCTTCGGGAAGTATTATATCATCTAACGATTTTACATGCATTGGAAAATTCTCTAACATGAGCAATAGACGTACGGCTCACCGATTTTAGTGTCACCCCGAGTACGCGAACTTTAAGTATAAAACACGGATGAAAAGGTTGTCTAGCTTGAAGGGAGATGCGCTTATTTAATTATTATGATACAATGTGATACTGAGCTGCAAGTTGCAAAAATAGTACGAAAATTTGTATTTCGCGGGTTACCCTAGCGTTTTCACCTTTAGAGCGCATAGTTGCTCGTATATCTATCGCCCACAAAAGACTTTCTTCTCCCTAATTACCAATCTCCTACACAACTCTATGAACACTTCACAGAAGCACTTAACATCGCTAATCAGCTGCAACTAGGGCTTGCAATATCCGTTCATTTTTACTATCCGGATAATACGGATTTTAATATTTAACTATCCGGATTATCCGGATAATGCGGATAATACGGATATTTTTGTTTTTATTATAAATAAAACCTAATAAACTTTAGAAACACGATAAAATCAGTTTCTCAAGCAAAATGACAAAGAAATAATAAACTATACCAATATTTCAAGTAAAAATCACATAAGAAAACTAGTTCACTTTAAAAAAAATATTAAATTTGTATCTATTCTTGTCATACTAAAACAAATCTAATTAACGGATCTTATATTTATCACAAATCACAACACCCCAAGCTGTCAACTGCCTCGGACACCACGGCCTATCGTGCAACCGGAGTGCAGGTCGCATAGCGCGGCACGCGAATATAAATGACATCATTCGTCGTGCTCTCGTCGCCGTCGGCGTTCCAGCAGTTTTGGAGCCCAACGGCTTGGCACGCGACGATGGCAAGAGACCGGACGGCATGTCATTATTTACTTGGAAGTTGGGTAGGCCTTTAGTGTGGGACGCTACGTGCGTCGATACTCTTGCGCCATCCCATCTTCCTAGCTCAGCGTGCTGTGCTGGTGCTGCTGCTGCGGCTGCAGAAAACCTCAAACGGCGAAAGTATAGTCACCTTGGTGATAACCTTATTTTCGAGCCGTTTGGGGTTGAAACCCTCGGGTCGTGGGGTCCGAGTGCTCATCTCCTTTTTAAGGAAATTTCCAAAAGGTTAGTTGACACTTCTCGTGATCCAAGAGCTGGTTTTTACTTTGGGCAGAGGTTAAGCATTGCCATCCAACGGGGCAATGCAGTCAGTCTCTTGGGCACATTCCCAGATGACGGCGATGTGGAGGAATTTTTTGATGCCTTATTATATTAGTTTATTTTTGGTTTAATAGTTATAGGTTTTTCTTTTTTTAATTGTACGTGTAAATATTGTATATTTGTTAAAAATTGAAATAAATGTCCACCTTATTAACACCCCAATCAAATCAACCTAAGTATTTAAAACATAATAAATAAAAATATCACTTTCCCTGGCAAACCAGCTCAATAAATAAAACAACTATAATAAAACACAAATGAACAATATATCTCAAAATAACCAAATATAATTAAACGAAATTCTCAAAACGTTCGTTTTTTAAAATTCTGGTATTAAGATCAAAAACCTTAAATTATCTAATGAATCTTCTTTCATGGTTCAAGTTCTTAAATGCTTTCATAAATATCCTGTAGCATGAAACACACTTTCTGCGTCTACGCTGGTCGGTGGTATTGATAGAAGTAGCTAGTAAACCCCATCTAAATTCTGCATCTCTAACTATTCTCATCAAATAGTGCCATCTCTACTCGAATTGTAGTGTCTAAATAATTTGTTGAAGAAGTCACTGCGCAGAAGATGGCTGCCTTATAAACCGGTTGATTTCTTCTCGTATTTGTATTTTAATTGATACACAATATACACTATATAGCCTCTTCTTAAATTGTCACATCGTCAACAGTATCGAAAATTTTCATAATTTTGATATAACTTTGGAAAAAGAAGAAATAACCCCAAACTAAACGTCGATGAATCTAGTTATATCTATTGAATAGACGTTGATCTAGCCACCAAAGACCAAAATAAATTTATTCCTCAGGTAAGGCCGTTAATAACTCTATATAGTCTATCTGACGATTGAAAAATGCCATATTTTGCTATCTGAGTACTATCTAACTATTTATCCAAGGATTGAAAAATCAGCTCTAAATTGACTTACTGTGATTTGTGAAGTGAATAAATAATTGAAAGAGTGATTAACTATATAAAAAAAAAATAACGTAATAACAGTTATATTCTTTACAGATAACAGCCTTTTATTTAATATTTAAAAGAGAAATACAACTATCCGTAATATCCGAAAAATCCGGATAGTGATCCAAGTCATATCCGGATTTGAAAATCGGCGGATATCCGGATAATACGGATATTCGGATATCCGGATTGCATGCCCTAGCTGCAACCTACTTAGCACCAAACAATAAACACGTGTGAGAGAGATAGCACACATCCTTGAAGCGCTTGAGAGAAAAGGAGAGAACATGTAAGCAAGTTATCCTTTTATGGATGTATCACAGGATGGGTATCAGTATTTTTTTTATTTATCTGGTGTAAATGGGAATATAGTCACGTAAATGAACAACAAGAGTATAGACTGCACTGCACAGCAAAAATAAAAACGCATTTTCTCGTAAAACATTGATTAAAATTTTGAGGTTGGTAAGACCTATTTAAGCCTAATTTGGAGTTCAATATAACACCATAATATTTTTTTTTATCTTGTTTTAATTTGGGGGTTTTATCCCAAGTGAGGATATGTCAACCCCATCGTACCATAGGTAATATTTTTGATAACAGTTTAAGAGTAAATCGCTTTATACCGTTGCTTAATGTACATAATGTTCATATATGTGACATATCTGCCTCCAGTCTAACCAGATTCAGCTGAATACCAGTGTTTTACATGGAGCGTCTGACCTCCACAACTCAGTCACTGAGTAACGCGATACCCTTGGTAAGACTGGTTTTCAGACTAGCAAAATATTCGAGCACAATAATTAGTAAGTATCAAGTCTAATAAAGTCTACAAACTATATAAAATACTAGCTTCGCCCGCGACATCGTCTGTGTAGATTTCGGAATTAAAAAACGTCTTAAATTATTCCAGGAAAACACAAAAATAGGATAAAAATACATCCTGTGTTAAGTTAGATCAATATTACGTGTGTCAAATTTCAGCTTATTCTGTTTAGCCGTTTAAGCGTGAAGGGTAAGAAACATTCACAAACTTTCACATTTATAATATTAGCTTGCACTAAACGCGTATTTCCTATTCAAAAATCAAACGAATTGACGTTATGTTCGTGCTTGGCCCTCCGACCACTTTCATAGCAACAATTTTTCACAACCAACATTAAAAATAATATATCTAAACGTCTTAACCAACACCCACTCTTACCTACATTTCTTCTACCTTTCAAATTCACAATTGAAAAGTGTAGGCGTTCCGTGAACAAAAAATATATAATAAGTACTCAAAGTACTTGGAAATTTCACATGTGCTCAAGAAAAAGTTAAATTATGTAGCAACAATACAGATACATCATTTTACAAAGAAAATCGCTCGGATGCGAGAGAATAGTCCTTTATGAATTCCAATATGTCTTACTTCGAACGCAGGTGTCAACTCAAAATGGGGAAAATGTATAGATTCTATACATGTACCCCGAAGAGTACATGTATACAAAAAATGCGGTTGTGTGTTTTAGAATGATGAGAATTTGTTACTGACATTCTTATCCTGAAAGGGTAGGCATGTTGACAGATACAAGTTTGGAATGATTTGTGATTCAGTTTTATTTTTAGGAGGTTTTGGATGCCGATGTGATGTTGGAGGTTTTTTATTTCGGGGACTGGGAAAATAAACTATTGCGAGCAGACGTTGACATCTGACATACGTACCTGTAGTCTCGTACACGTAGTACCTATTAACAGATTTAGGTTAGTGTAAAATAGAATAGAATGTCTTATATTTAGATTCTTTTTCCGTGGGTGTCGTAGAAGGCGACAGAGGGATATTGACCAGAGAATCGGCAGCAGCGTCCTTCTGAGTATCTACAACACCTACTGCGATCGTCAACATGCATCGGCCATGCGTGGCGATTACGGCTGAACCTCCTCTTGGGAGAGACATATGCCCAGCAGTGGGCGTTTAAAAGTTGATATGATGATGATGATGATGTATTATAGTTTTGAATGTTTTGTTACTTTAAGATTATCTTCGCAGGAGGAAGTCTTAGCAGGAACCCATGAGAGTGGACTGGTATTTCGAACACCGCGGAACTATTCCATCTCACGAAAGAAAAGGAAATGTATGCAAAGCTGACTACCAACCTTCGTAATTTGGGGAGACACAAGAAGAATTTAGGGGTTTACATTTCGATAATTACGTAAAGAAATGTCGTAATGTTAATCAATATAAAAGACGGCTGTTTTCCTCCGGTGTAGTTACTTACCGATAAGGAAAAATAACGTTGTCATAACATTTTATAATCATATTATAGAAAACTGGTCACAGTTAAATATTATAACTATTTAATTTATGCCATTAAAATAAAAGTGGCATTTAAAACTAACCAATAACACAAAAATGCGGCCATACCAAATTTACTGACGTCACTTGTCAAAATATGACTACCTTCATCCCAAAAGTCCAGATATGTGTTTATAAATTTTTAATAAACAAATTCCGCGCAGCCCGAAAAATACCAAATGCGAAAAACATGATCAAAATCACTATTATCTCGAATATCCGGCTCGTACAATGATAACAAGCTTGCAAGTAGCAAATCAGAGGAGCTCCATCGAGTCTTTGAAACCTCCCGATCTAACTAACTCGCCTGCAGGCATCTAGATCCGTTTTTTCTTCCACGTACTATCCTTACAGCGCATACTTTATTTCTATTTGCCTGTACTGCGAGGTAAACGGGGAGGGGTGAGGGTTGAGGGGCTAGGCACGCGCGGTAGCGTCGCCCCAGCCAGTAGAGGCTGCGACGACCGAGGGAGCGCCTGTACGCGTCGCACCCCGAAAAACAGAACTGGTGACCCTATATAGTGTCTGTGACGTGTTTCAGTGTCAGCACATGCGTGGAATTGACCATATCGATGATTGTGAACAAATGTTTGTGACTTGTGATAAAGTGCTTGCGTGCGACTAGATAAGTGAGTTGGGTGCGAGTTCGTGTGGTTGCATTGCATAGGTACCGCCGGTGAGTAGTGGTGTTTTCAATAAAATTAGCATAGTAACAGGATCGAGCCACATGCTCAGTCCGTATTACCGATTACTCTATAATTAATCATTTTTAATTCGGAGCAGCAATCGGAGCCAATAAATTAATGTCTTTTTAGGGGATGATGTTCACGTTATGTGCGGGCGATTTGTTCGGCTTGAATTCGGTGGGTTTTGATCAAATCAATTTGTTGATTTCAACATACATGGATCAATTGCAGTGCCAACGATGCGTTATGAATAGTAATTTGCGATCAAACAGTTTAAGTTTGTATTCAGACGAAGTAAATCAAATATAAATGTTGCTACATTAATTTATCCGGTAGCGGTCAATTGGTTATCATTAAACTTTTACAATATACATATTAAATGCTTTTTTAATAACCATTTTATTGAAAATTTACTTAATTAACACATTAAGGGGTAATCAGCGCGCCTAGTTTAACGGCGTGCTTTTAAGTCATAAAATAAATATAAACTTTCAATTTTAATTACTTTAAGTATTAACATATTTTAGGGTAAATAATTGCCGCTTTTAACTGAATAACGGATCTTTACTTCAGTTTCTGACCTTCGTGAATAAGTAACAGGGATAACCTGTTCAAATATTAATAATGTACCTACTTTACCTACAACATCTGGTCGGATATAGTTTTGTAATATTATATAAGACCATTTATTTTGTATATTTTTTTTAAATATTAATGAAGTTTCTTTACGACAAATGTAAGCGCAGCTCTATATGTAGTATCTCTTTACTTCAAAACATATAAAAGACGTCGAGGCTTAATAAATAATTTTGAAAAATACTTCCTTCCTTGCTTGCAAATAATGTTTCATTTCTACACTGTTCGGGTGATCTAATGCAACACAAAAAAAATATATACACGGAAACAATCTTTTGCTCTGCAATGAGTAAAATGGATGTGCCAATGGCACATCCATTTTACTCATTGCAGATTATGCGGCTCCGTACATGTATTTCACGAAAAAGGTACTGACCACGCTTTTTTTCAGACTTCAACTCAGCCGGACGAACTTTGACCTTTACACAAAATGCAGTGTTTCAGTAAAAATATTTTCTATACTTGAACTTTAATAATAGTAGGTAATTCAATCAACAGATCTAGTAATGGACATAAACTCCAGTATTTACACGGCAGAGATTTTGAAAATAGATAAAGTATGTCTATTCTGTTACAATCTCCCTCGGTGAACACCTAGGTGAAGTGAGCTGACATCCGTCAGTGTGAACACCTAGGTGAAGTGAGCCGAAGGAGATTGTAACAGAATAGCACTGCAGGAATATGTTGTTAAAAAGGTATGAGTACAGCTTGATAGCCTTGACAGCAGGGTCTTTTTTTCAGTAATGTGGTACAAAATACCATGATCTGCCTAGCCTTTTCCCAATGATGTTGGCTTCGCCCTTCAGTTTCACTGAATGCAGCTGAATACCACCATAACACAGTTGCTGAATAACACAATACTCCTTGGTAAGACTTTCTAGCTCCTGACTACATAAAACGACTGTCAAAGATGAAGAAATTAATGAATGACAGCCGGAATTAACGTAATACTATCTGAACTACGTACTTATTTCTCAATGTATTTTAAATACGTTTGTCTGGCGGTTCTAGGATCTTGGACCATAAAGGTACTACTATGATAAGGGAGTGGCAAGTTTGTCCCGTTTCATGTGGATATGCCGTCATCCATAGAAATTGCGGACGCAGTATTGTACGCTTTTGATTTACAACTGTAATTTGCAAATGCAGCAATATTGGATGGTGTAGTTCAAAATTACAATTGTATTTCTAGAGCAGCTTTGCACTGAAAGTTTTAATAGTTAACAAAACAGATTTTGTCCGTCGGATCATGAACTTTTATAGTATTTTCCGTTTGATCTAAAAACAATTACCTATTTACGATTTTTCTTGTACTTACAAGAAATATATTTTGTTATACCTTCCAGGTTTTAAGATACCACCCCGGTTTAAGGTATTTAATAAATATTGTCATAGACTATTATTTCCTTTTTCAAAGGCTCAATTAAAATTGATCGAAAGATGGCACTAATTATGCAAAGTTCGTTTCGGTAACATTGCTAACGACATCATAGAAATTGCGCAATGGCGTAGGAAACGGAATTTTCATGTTTCGTATTTTTTATAACAAAATGGACGGTTCATTAAGGAAAGGCCTTGCTTCGGAATTCCCATAACCTGTTTTATTGTTGATCTTTAACCTTTCATCGTTGGGTAGGCAGAATTAAGGGCCGGCGGAAGGGACCTCTTGTAGATACTTCTAATTTAAGTTCTGTGCGTGCACGGTCATCACAATTTATGCAAACGGCCTGACTTTGAAAATTATTGTGCTCTGGTACATGTGTTTCCTGACGTTTGCTGGCTCAGATTTTGCCTTGTATAAAGTTATATTTGATTTGGATAAATGGGTTTAGGTCTGCAGGAACGAACCAACCCACATTTACATTTCTCTTGTTATTCACAGTAATTGTAATGATTTTGGATATTTAATGCTGATTATTATCTGATACTGAACTTAAGTGGCAGTGGGCAGGGCACATTGCTCGCTGAACGGATGGCCGATGGGGCCGAAAAGTTCTGTAGTGTCGACCGCGAACCGGAAGACGTTGTGTTGGAAGGCCTCCCACTAGGTGGACCGATGACTTGGTAAAGGTTGCGGGGATCCACTGGATACGAGTCACACGGGACCGGTCAATGTGGTGACACTTAGGGGAAGCCAATGTCCAGCAGTGGACGTCTTTCGGCTGAAATGATGATGATGATGATGAATGCTGATTCAATTAAAATCTATTCTAAGCACAAGTTTTAAATGTGCATGTTATGCACGAGCTAAACTTATTTTAAGTTATTTATATCTCTTTCTCTCTCGTTAAACAAAAAAGAGACAGATAAGAGCTGTCAATTTAGTTTGATAAAATGTTCATACAATTTATAGTTGCTGCCTCGGTTATTCTAAACTTATATTGAATTGTTTAATTAGATTATATTTTTATCTAGACCTCTTTTAGCGTACACGACTTGTTACATTGTTCTCACATTGTACCCCTAGATTCAATATGAATGGTGTAACCGACATTTGCAACAAATTATTGATTTTAAAAGAGTGTTCATGGAGTTTCTTGCTCGATCTTCTCCATAGAAACCTACTGTTTGAAACGAGCTTCAACTTTCTGACTTTGACAATTCAAAAGTACTTGTAAATGGTTTATGTGCAAAAAAATATTTTGAGTTTGAATTTGAAAAAACCGGCGAAGTACAAGAATAAACTAATTTGGCATCTCTAACTTAGTTCTTATTTGTCGCCATCCTTTTTTTCAGCTGCCTGGCAGTAAGAGATGCCAATTGTCTAATTTTAATTAAATTTGTGAACAAGATAATCAGCGCCATTGTACAGTTTTTATTAGTTAGAAGTGTGGCATATTGAGTTAGTTTGACGTAATTAATTCTATTATGAAGCGATTGTGGGTTGACAGAACTAAGTCTGAAAAAACAGCAAGCCTTTAACAAATACTTTATAATCTTCTTAGCACTCATTGTAGAAGAAGTAACCAAATACCAGATTAAAAATAATTCATTGTATTATAATTTCTAAAACAGATTATTAAAACTCGTTCTTATTTCTTTAGCAACTGTGCTCTAAATATAACAAAAAGTAATCATAGCATTTTCTATAAATCTTTTATTATTTTAATATTGAACTATTAAATAATGAGACTCTCACTAAGAGGATTACTGCCGCATGGCTGCCCCGCATTACATGCACGCGAGACTACATTTAACGGGTTGTAAGAATCCCAAATTTTAATCACTTTTGGTAGTTGTAATTAAGTCTGCAAAATGGTCATGCTTTCAGTAAGTTATGTCCTTATACAAGAACATAAATTACTGGGCGTGTTGGGAGGTAGGGATTTACTTTGGCACATTTATAACAGAGATTTTATTCGTCTATGGACGGTTTTCGTTTTAAATTCGGTGGATGGTCATTTTAGCGCTTTTCCGTGATATTAGCATTATTCATTTGAAAATAATAACGTTATTTCTTTAATCAAGTTTACGTTTAAGTATACATAAATAAAAAACAATAAATCGAAATAATAATATTATGTACAATTCGAAGAAAAAAGCAGGGCAGCTCAAAGGGCATCAAAAACTCGTCCACATCGCTGTCAACGGGACACGTACCCAACAGGCTGTCAGCATTGCCACGTTGTATGGCAATTTTTGTTTTTGGCTTTCATTAGATGATCAAACTTTACTGGGTGTATCAAAACAAGCATACAAGCCGTCCCTTCATTAATAATTTTGCAGAATCGATCTTGGTTAAGCCTGTTTATAACAACTTATCCAATTTTCAGTACCGCTAGGTAAATACAACCGCGCTATTACAACCGAGAGTTTTACGAAATACACTAAAATTTTGTGTAGCCTAGCGTTAGTGAAAACGGAAAACAGGTGCGATATCCTTCTTACTGGTGTATTTTTTTATACACTATTCTGTCCCACTCCTGGGAACGGCTTCCGTCTATGTCTTCCATCTTTCCCGGTCCTGGGTTTCATCCCACCAGTTTTAGAGGAATCCATCCAGTTAGTCCCGCCATCTCCTTCGTGGCCTGTCGCGACGTCTTAAAATTTTACTAATTCGTTTTCCAAAAATGTGTTGTTTCATCAAGCACTCAGAATAATAAACTTTGTGCCAAAAGGCCTTGTGCCGGAACACTGTGCCAATACATTTATTTTTCAGATGCGTGTGCACGGCATATACTTACCGGGTTCATTACATTGAACCTTACGCCGTGGTATGGAAGAGCTTTATACATAAATGATTTGTCTTTAAAATGGATACATGTCAATGGGTGATACTAATATTGTGCTCGTCGTTTAAAATTAAACCTCAATGATATGGGATTAAAAACCAATTCCTATTTACAATTCAAAAATAGACTCGAAGCCTATACCTAAGCCTAGCCTAAACCTTTACTAAAAAATACTTAGGCCTACTAAAAATGACTTCTAAAACATAATTATTTTCGATTACCAGTTAAATCCGCTGAAACTAGAAAGAATCCGAATAACTTTAATATGGAAATCCACGTCCTTTGGGAACATGATATGAAAAGAGTACTCATTGCCAAAGGCCAGCGACGAAAATGAGAGAAGTTACCCTCAATTCTTTCATTTCCACATTTCTTTTCACAGTAACATTCCGTTTGGACCTGAATCTCAATTTCTCTTAAGATGTTGCGAGCGTTTGAGCTAACGATGTTTTCGTGAGGCACATTTATTGCTTTGACAAGATAAATAGTTATTGGTTTAGGTAAAGTATTGTGAATGATTTTGATGCCTTGGGGAATTTAAATTAATTTCGAATTGATTTTTATTATTATTACATTTTACTATAGACGTATTTTAACGTGCACGACTTGTTACGTTGTTCTCATATTGTACCCGTAGATTAAACACGAATAATGTAACCTAGATTTGTAATATTTTATTGATTTTAAAGTCAATAAAATATTACAAATCTTAAAGTGAGTGTTCATGGAGTATCGTGCTAGTTCTTTTTCATAGAAACGTACTGTTCGGAACGAGCAGCTAGCTTCAATTTTGTAACTGAAGTTGACTTCTTGACAATTCAAAAGTGCCTGTAAATGGTTTATTTGAAATACATGATTTGGATTGATGCCTAACGCTTTTTAACTGGTTGGTTAATTCGTTGGTTTTGTGGTTCCTTTCAAACTCTATAGATTATTTTATAACCTTGATAATAATATTGATAAAGAAGTTATGCTGGTAAGGCCCCTTACTAGAATTATGTCGTCTTACACTTTCAGAAATTAAGCTATTTCGACTATTACAGCTAATTCACATTTCAGTCGAGTGTATGCATTACTCTTTTTTTTATTTCTTTAACTTGTAGCCCGCGACTTCGTTGCGTACACTTCAGAATAAAATGTCAAATTGTATTATCCCAAGGGAACACAATGCCTTCAACTAGATCAACATTTATATGCATGGCAAATTCCAGCTAATTTAGTTCTACCGTTTAAACGTGAAATAGTAAAAAATACCTATCAACCATGAATTAGTAGTATTTATATAAACAGACAAAAAGAAGGCACAGAAAATACGAAGGTTTAGACGGCATCATGAAATAGTTCCCTCTCTTCTAAGGTTTATTACTGGCGGGTCCACAGTTGATGAAGCAAACTGTACAAAGATAATTCTTATTTGTAAAGAAATATAATAATAATATTAATATGTGGGGACATTTCACACACGGCCATCTGATCCAAACTAGGGAGACCCTGTACTATGAGTGTCAGACAGCTGATATACATACACAAATACATTTTAAATATATACATTATAGATAATAATAAATAAATAATAATAATAAAACCATTTATTTTCAGGTAACAAAAACCCATAGAAATATACCTTAACTTAAGTTTACATATAACAATATAATATAACAATTAAACAACACCAAGACACAAGGCACAAGTGCTCATCACACAAATATTTACCCTGGGCGGGAATTAAATCCGCAACACGCTGCGCAGCAGTCAATCGCTCAGCCACTGCGCCAACCGTGTCGTCAAAATATTTTTCACAATGATTTATTTCAAATTCTTTACAACTAATAACATAATAATGTGGTTGAAACCCTCGGGTTGTGGGGTTCGAGTGCTCATCTTTTTTTTAAGGAAATATCCAAAAGGTTGGTTGACACATCCCGTGATCCAAGAGCTGGTTTTTACCTTGGTCAGAGGTTAAGCATTGCTATCCAATATGGCAATGACGCCAGTCTCTTGGGCACATTCCCAGATGACGGCAATGTGAAGGGATTCTTTGATGCCGCATTAGTTTTTTAGTTTAATAGATTTTTTTCTTTTTTATTAATCTTGTAAATATTCTATATTATTCAAAAAATAAAACAACTATCGAAATAAAAGTTTTCTTGGAAAATATCGCAGACATATTACTTTAATTTATCATTTGTAGGTCACTGTTAATCCCCTCTGATTGAAACCAGTTGATTTTCATCAGAACCAGTCCTTACTTGCAAGAATCGATCAGTTTGAATATTTGAATAATTTACAGTCCTCTGGTTGCTCCCGGAGTATTGATTCTATGTAAAAATAATACGGTACATTGGTTATTTTCAATCAGCATAAATATGATTGGGAGATTGTGTTTTTTTTTTAATTTCATCTTTTGTTTTCTATTTGTTATCAAATTGTTAGTTAAAATATTTGCGGTCTCGTGTTTATTTTGTTTTTAATTATAGTTTGGGTTTCATAATGCTTGTTGAACGAAATTGAAAATTAATATTTGGCGTTGTTTCGAAAATTTATGTAGGGATTAATTTTACTTGAAGGATACCTACGTAATGGCGAAGTTAATTTTCAATACTTACCTACTCTGTTCAATACTGAAAATGTACATGGAAAAGTAAACTTGCCTACCTGGGAACAGTTATATGTAGGTAGTTTTACATGATGATGCATTTGTTGGATCATTCGGTTTCCTTCTAAATGGTGCCGATCCGTGCGTCATATTTGTGAACGGGCGCCGTCAGTTGGGGCTAGTCATCTCTTAGCTGACTCTGTCTGAATTTTGAATTGTTTTTAGGTTTCCATACCTCAAAAGGAAAAAACGGAACCCTTATAGGATCACTTTGTTGTCCGTCTGTCTGTCTGTCTGTCAAGAATTTTTATTTCAGGAACGCATGGAGGTATCGAGTTGAAATTAAAACCATATACTCATTTCTACGGTCCCTTGATGCTGTAAAAAAATCAACTCTCTATGTTAACGTGAAAAAAAGTTTTTCATTTCATTAACATTTAGTTATAATAAAAAAAACGGTTTTTTTATTATAACTAAATGTTGTATTTTGCCATTTTGCCAAATACCTCTTTTAAGGTGCACAACTTGTTACATTGTTCTCACATTGTACCCATAGATTCGACGTTAATGATTTTACCTAAAGGATCATGGCAGGATTTGTACAAAAAAATTAAGATGAGTGTTTAGAGAAGTTGAAATTCTAATTCTTATACTCTTGGGTATCTAAAGAGTTCAGGCACTTATAATATTTTTAAAACCCCGCAATAAAAATGGATGTTAAAAGAGAATATTTTAACGAAAACCTCATTATTTCAGAACGAAACGGTGGCTGACAGTAATAGTGACGCTGACAGCCGCCGTTTTACAGTTTTTACACTGAAATTGCATCGTTTCATGGAAAATAATGTCACAAATAATGTTTATTTTTATCCGCATACTTGTCACATCCCTTTCTGTCAATTTAATACATCCGTTTTATGTCACTTGTCACTTTCTTTTTTTATACTTAAACACAAAATGGTCAACGAGATGAAATATTTTAATTATGCGGGGATTTAAAAATATGGTAAGTATATAAATCTACTACTGGTAATATATTCTACTCATTGGAAAATATTTTTAACCCTCTAAATGAATTCCTTTTTTCATACCAATGAATGTATGGATCTCGCCATGATTCTTTATAATATTTTATTAATTTTAAAAGAGTGTTAATGGTGTTTCTTCATCATTTTTCTCAATAGAAACCTACTGTTTGAAACGAACAACTCCTTGACAATTCGAAAGTGGCTGTAAATGCTTTATTTGTAATAAATGGTTTTGAGTTTGATTTTAATGTCAATCTTGATAATGCCGATGTAGAAAAGCAGATTCTAGATTTTCTAGACGTCTTGTCTAAGGACCACTTATTTTGATTTAAAAATTCATTCTTTTTTTTCGGTCTTCACATCTATTGACGAATCTTAACATTAAATAAAGCAATGAGTGATTTTACGGAGTATTCAGAATTGGTGTATTTGTTTTATTACAAAAACAATACAAAATCCTTTTTTAATTTAAACACGTGAAATTTATACTAATTAGGGTTTAGTTAAACCTGTAAATTAATGCGAAATTAGGAAGATAAGTAAGAAGGATTAATTATCATTTCAAGTAATCCTCTTAGATGTGTGGTCCCTTGTATTGTTGAAGAAAGGTTCATTCTCTTTTTTCTTTTTAATAAACACATCTTCCTAACTGCTTTTTATGTAAATAATCTTGCTGGTCACAATATTTTTAATTAATACACTAATCATAACTTGATCTATTTTAAACTGCTGTTGCATGGAAAAAAAATATATTCGCCGTTTTTGTTCATTTTGTACTAGATATCTGGCAGATATGCAGTTCTGAAAGTGTTTGTTTTTCTAATATGGAAAACGTTTTTTTTTTATGTTGTTTACACAAATTGGGTACCTAATATTACTGCTCCAAACACCATATGTTTATAGAAACAATGTTGTTCATCTTATTTTCCCCAATAAATACTTTCCCCGGAACACAAAAACATGTTGCTGCCACAATTTAACGTTGCGTACCTAATTTTGTTTCCTAGTGAACACGACGCAATAATTTCCAGAGAATCTTAAATTCGTTTATAGAAAATCTCTTATCAATCGTTCAAACTAACATTACAAAAATGTAAAATTGTTTGTTCGTTTGTAAAAGGTAATCCCGGTGTCGGACGTAAAGAATAGCACCATCCTATATCTTCCCGTAGGTGTCGTAACTCACCAGAGAATGGGCAGCAGCGTTCTCTGTGCCTTTGTAGCAACCATACTGCGATCGCCAACCCGCCTGCCAAGCGTGGCGATTATGACAAAACCCCCCCCTTGGGGAGGCCTATGTCCAGCAGTGGACGTCTTTCGGCTGAAATGATGAATGATGATATTGAAATGGTAATCTCAGGAAGTACGAATTCGATTACGAATATAAATTAGCTGGTAGAAAGGTTGTTTTTTTTTTGTTAAAAGTGCTAAGTCTCAGTCAAAAACTTAACATAGTTACAAGCATAATAGGATGGACAATTAAAGATTTTATATAAATATATTGATTTAATAATGCACGACAAACTCAATTTAGTGACTGGAAACGCGTTTGAGTAGGAAGAAAGCTCTACCCACGCATAACCTAACTGCGTCACAACTTCACAAGTCACTATAGAATTTAAAACATAATGGCTTTACGTTAAGTTCAGTCGCATGAAAACGATGAACCTAGTTAGGTTCATCGTTTTCATGCGACTGAACAAGTTAATAGTTATTAACTTGAAGCAAGTACGCTTAATTAAGTGTCACTGATGACGATACATAATTAAACCTACTTAAGAGCGCGTATTCGATTCGTGACGAAAAGTTCATGTTTTTGCGTTTTGCCCAGAGCAATATCGTAATTATGTGAGCAGATTATTTAAACACAATTTACAGTTTTATAAAGATTAAGTCTTGATTTAGACAGCTACAGAGTAAAAGTATAATTTTTAATTATGTATTTTTAAAGCGAAGACAATTCTTTCATATCCTTTTACGAAAATAGACGTCAGAGTTATCTTTCAGGACGAATACAACCATTACAATATGCCAAAATATTTTGTTTTATGCATTTTTCCAACAGTGTATACAGTCATAAAGACAGCTACAGAGCCAAAATTACGAAAATATTACTATTATGTATTAAAAAACAATGTTGAAAAAGTAGAAAATCGGTTCACTTTGACAATTTTTTTTCACCAGTATTGGAATAAAAAAATAACTGATATATTTATTTTATGAAAGTAATTGTTATGCTTAATATACAGAATATTTTTCAGTCCGTTATACGAGCTCATTTATTTTAAACAATTCTTTTAAAAAGCACTGTAAAACATCGCGCGCTGTTGTTTGCCGATCAATTTCAATGATCCGTGCTTATTTCGTGCATATTTTTTTTTCTGATGCACACAAACAGACCATTGTGTTGTACTAGTGTGTGTCAATGCTGCTACGCCGTTCTAGCAATCGTTTAGATTTTGAGTTGCGCTAAATCGAATACGCGCCCTTAACATAATGTTAAGTATCTACTGCACAAGTGGCGCCATCTATAAGGAATCGTTTAAAATTTCGTTGCTTGGGGTATATTTTTTTTATAAAAGAGATATATTTTGTTGTTAGTATGTATGTTTATAAGTTTGTATGTAGGGGGTTTTCTCCAAAACTACTCACTTGATTTCAAAAATTATTTTACTAATAGAACGCTACGTTACGTTTTTAAAATCCACTTGTTTTAGTTTAAGGTTTTGTAACAATGTTTATGTAATATTATGTGCGTCGCTTTCGCGTGCAAAGTGCTAGTGGGGTTTAATAATAATAATAATTTCTTTATTTAAAAAAGTAACGAAGACTCAATTGTGTTAGTAACAATATTGCTTACCCACTATGTTAGTATTCCTATTCTAATGACTTAACCAAAAAAAAACAATCATGAATATCATCACTGCCACTGCCACGCGTAACACCTAGGTGGAAAGCTTGCAGCAGCGACTCACATATAAACCGAGCCTACTTGCCACACACCACCATATAACCAGGCGCACCGTATAAAAGATACATTACAAAGTCGTTAACGACGTGTACTGCCCATCTACTTACTCCACTAAGTAACATTGAGCAAAACTTATAGCTAAGAAACGACCTTTATTCGTGGTGTGCATAGATATCCGGTGGTGTGATTGTATAAGGTAGCGCGCAATGTAAGTCACGCAAAATATTGTGGTTCAAATAGTACATGGCAGTATAGGTCATAGAGGTTTTAAAAAATTAAGAGCACTTAAAGCGTTCAATGTCCATGAGCAAAAGATTTCTGAAATAAGGTATAATCCAGGACAAAAAACAAATTGCAATGATGAATAGAACGGTTACGGATTCGTTAAGGCTGCTCTGTCGAAAAAAGCTTGAAAGAAGCATGCAGATGAAGTAACTTTTCGTCGGCATTTACAAATTACATCTGAAAAATAATTGTTAGTAATCTACATGATATGATACGTAATTTTGTTTAGCCACAATTTTTCTATCGGTATTACCTAATAAGATAAAAAATGTCAAATCACCTGCAAATCATTGAGATGAAACCATTTTACTCCTTAATTTCTTATCAAAAGAGTATAAAAAAAATATCTACTGCTTTGCAATACAAAGCAAAACGATTTGGTGTTGTTACTTTTTAGAAATATGTTTTATTTTTATTATAATAAATTTAAAATGCGTCCGATTAAAGACTGCGTCTTCTCTTCATCACCCCCGCACTCGTCCATAAATTTAGTGCGGGCCAAATGCTCAAGGTTATTGGCATGTATACAAGTAAAGTGTCTCTTTTATATTGACAACTTTATTATTTACTAGCAAACCGACCCGGCTTCGCATGGGCCTATAGCCTTCCTCAATAAATGGCCTATCCAACACAAAAATATTTTTTCAATTCGGTCCAGTAGATCCTGAGATTAGCGCGTTCAACCAAACAAACAAACAAACAAAATCTTCAGCTTTATAATATTATATATAATATATAAGTATAGATTATTTGAAAATAAAGTGTGACTCACCTATTCCTTATCATGCAATGATTTTTACATTCTCAATATCGGCAATCGAGCGGAATGTGATTATTTTTTTAACTTGTTCACTTTTACTCACTAATATATTTCCATGTTTGCACCATATATAGGTATAGCTAAACGATGCTTTTAATTCTTCTTTTGTTTTCCATAGCAAGTAGGGCGTAGACGGTGTCAGACACTCCCGAAGATACATTTTCTCAGCCCCGTCTTGTCCAATGTTAACAGCAGATATCGCTGTCTTTTGGCGGCATCTATTCCTTCTCGGAGTATCACAGTAATCGTAGGCTGGTCTTTCTTTTTCGCCACATTTGATGGGTTTCTCCTTTTCCTGTAGGCTTTCACGACGTTATCCGGGTTCAACTATATGGCTATAGCAACTTTCTTGGCAATTTCTTCAGGATTGTCTTTCTCGGATATATTTATGCCACATATTTAAAGTTATTTGAAATATTTTCATATCCTTTTTACATAATTTGTACAGGAAATTATTAAAATAAATAACTTTTGTGTTTACATTGCAATGGTCACACTATATTTATTATTTTACTCCAATCCTACAGTTTCAGAGCTTTTTCAATCTACATTTTAGTACTGAAATAAATTGAACTTGAGTGTCAGTCAGTATGACTGGTGATTGGCAACTTGACATTTTCATGTGGAGCTTGTTTTCGCATACGACATGGAGGTGCTGCCATGTACTAACTGCTATCTAACTATACATCTTTTTTTTGATTTATGGCCAGTTTCACCACCTTCCAACATGATCCGAATTAATTACTTGATAGATCATCCTGTTCCACTTTTGAATATAATATATGAGTACATGTGTTCAATATATAGCATGGTAGTGAAACAGAACCTTATTCTTTTTCATTAATTGGATAGGTTTTTACTTAGCGATGAATACTTAAACATTGGTACAGTGGACAAAAAAGGATTATTATTATTATGTTGAAAAAAGAAACTGATAAGTGGTTCAAATCTGAAGTATGCTGTGTCCTTCTTATTAATAAACGTGGAGTAAAATTACACCAGTACCCACTTTGGTTCGGTTATACATTTTTCAAGATTTAATATTTTACTAAATCTTAACATTTTTTTTCAAGTGCTATTAAAGGCTTCTATCATCACCGAATCAAAGTAATACTTTGCCTTTTTTAAAGCCGATACGGTCTACTTGATGTTACATGGTCAGCGCCGCCTATATAATTTTTCAATACCACAGACTTTGCAGATACCTTTCCATCCCATAGATAAAGCTGAAATGTCAAACTTTGGTGGTGAAAATGCTTGAAGAAAAAAAAATACAGTGACGACTCTTGATTAGACTGTCAACGTTACTTAATTAGAACACTGTTAATAACTGCGAAGAAAAAAATAGGTACCTATAACTCGCTATGTTTTGCTGATATTGAAAATGCGGCTGCTTTAATAACACCCACCTGTCATTGCTGTTCAAAGTCACCCTAAATAGAACGCATTTTTGACAAATTATCATGGTTAACTTTGCAGTGTTCTTTTTTTCCATTCGAAACTAATTTCAATGCGCTAACGCGTTGTCAAAATATAGCTTAAAAACTCGAATTCCTAATACGACAAAAAAGAATCGGCTGCGTTCAATTTGACGCATAAAATTGAGTAAACCATTTAAATTTGGAATTCTTATATTAAAGTCAGCCATTGTTAAAAGTCACTCCTTTGTACGGAACTGCATCAATAATGCACTAGCTGTGCTCAGATAATAAAAACACTACAAATAAAATTATACGGGAGTAATAAAATAACATTGTGCCGTCATACAAACATGGGCCTTATTGGAGAGCGTTGTTTGTGCAAGACGGCTCGTAATAATACGGGTGCATGGCTCGCAAACTCGTGCAATGATAATATTTGTAATAAGCCACTTGCTGTGCCACCTAAGGGGGCTATGTGGCTATGTGGATACGTTTTGTTGATCTGGGATCTCGTATAGATGAAGTAAGTAATAAGCAGATGACTGATAAGGGAAATGCCTTCATTTTTTTGAGAGATAGGTATTTTATAACGATGGGGTTTAAGAATATTTTGGTGAAAAGTGATCTAGATATCGTCGCGTTTTGTATAAAATAAATCTTGTTTGCTTTATCTACACATAGGAATAGAGTAATATACATTATTTTTTGGTAATAGTGTGCTGTTGCCCAATGTTTGCTTACTAATAAAAGCTTAATAATAAATTTTTCAGTTTCTGTTTGTTATTTTCAAGTTAACGTTTAATTTTTGTTTTCCTCTAAATTCTGGAGGTGTTTGTTATTATATTTCAATTCAATCTCAATGGTAAATGTGAAGTGCGCTACTAACTGACTGCGCAGTACTCCACCCCTCACTCCCACTGACACGTGACATCGTTGCTGCGCAGTCACTCGCCTCGTGTTCAGAGTCGCCATTGGCTTGAACTAGGTTTATCTACATTCAATTATGTGTGTATTATGTATGTTTCTTATGTTTGTTGTTTGTTTATTGATATCATCCGTTTTAAGTTAATTAAGTTACATGTTTTATCTAACAGAGATAGGTGATCTGTAATTCAGGACTATCCTACTTGAGACAACTTTTTCTATTAAAGATTGTGAATTGTATTGTATTAAGATTTACGATTATGTAAAACATGGTAGGTGTTAATATCTTTATATTACCATACCACTATCATACCATGTATAAAAAAGGTCATCATCAGCCAGAAGACGTCCACTGCTGAACAAAGGCCTCTCTCATAAAACGCCACAACAAGCGGAAACCTGCCGCTTGCATCCACCGGTTACCCGCGACCTTAACGATGTCGTCGGTGCATCTGGTGGGAGGCCTACCAACGCTGCGTCTTCCGGTTCATGGTCGCCACTCGAGATCCTTTCTTCCCCATCAGCTATCGGTTCTTCGAGCCATCTGGCCTGCCCATTGCCACTTTGCCATTGAAACTCCGAGAATAGCTAGCTCTCTTCATTGCTCGCTAAAAGACTTTGAGCTTCTGTAGGACGCCAGCAGTTAAGGACCGCGTCTCTGTACCATAAGTCAACACTGGCAACACACACTGGTTATAAAACTTCGTCTTAAGGCACTGTGGAATTTTGGACGAAAAGATATCTCGTAGTTTCCCGACCGCTGCCCATTCGAGTTGGATTCTTCAGGCGTCCTCTCAGTTTTGTGAATATACAAGAAAGGTATATATTCACAAATACTTAATGAAATTCAAGAAATACGCTACGCAAAATGTTTAATTAAGTTTCTCACTTTAAACGAATATACCAGTTCAAAAATGTAACCTGTACTATCTGAAGATATTGATACTTTTAAAGAAACCTTTTTTAAACGCGACCACGGTTGTTTCAGAAAATTTTACATCACAATATTATGTTAACTTTTTGCAGATAAAATGTTCATTATATAAAAAGGAACAGTTCGCAAATTATCAAAAGAACGTGAAAATGAATTTACAGCGAGACAATTTGAATTAATACTGAAATGCAAATTATATTCCCATAATGGTCGCGATAACGACCCATCCGTTTAATTTTTTTCAGAATGTTTGTAACTGTTTAAAGCGACGTTTATTTGTATCGCCATTTTTTAAACTTTTGCGATTAATCGATGCGTTTATCAGTTATATTTAAAACTCATATTAAAAAACGTTACACTTGTTGTCTACATCATTCTATTCTAATAATACAAAGAGGTACAGAGGCCAGCTGGCACATCAAGCTACAACAATTTGCACATTTTTTTATACATTTTCAACTTAATTACAAAAGTTTAAGGTTCATTTTCAACGTCTGTACTTATAGTTTGTTTTTAAGTATGTATTTTTTTGTTGGTAACAGATATGTAATCTACGAACGTCTTGGTCCGAATACAAAAAAAAATTCACTGATAGAAAGCCACTTAAATTACTACTGAGTAGATACTATAGATTATGTTTTATAGTCAGTACACTGATCTTCCACACAGATGGAGTAAGGTAGGTACTGATCACGAAGAAAATTTGCTGCAACTTGCCAATACTGCTCCGCAAGGTAGACTTTATACTGACAGTCCTGTGAAGCAAAAAACACAATATTAATATTCTGGGTTACCAGCGAGCAAAAGGTAGAGCGTGCAAATTATTTGCACGTAATTAGATACATTTTTAATTACGGTATAATTTTCCGCAGAGCAGTTAAAGAGCTTCGTACTTCTATGTTTCATGAAACAAAATAAGATCACCATAATTATAAAATTGCTGAATAACTTCGCTAGTTTTACGGGTATTAATGCGCCTAGCAACATATCAATGAAAATAAGAAGGTACCTAATTCATTATCATCTGACTCGCGTTTCCTCAACTATGTTGGGGTCGGCTTCCAATCTAACCACATCCAGCTGAATACCAGTGTTTGACATGGAGCGACTGCTTGTCTGAGCTCCATAACCCAAAGTAGTCACAAATAGCCCATAGTAGAAATAGTTGGAAAGACAATTTAAGACTAATAATGATAACAATAAGGTAAAGCAGAAATAACATCGACAAAAACCAGAAACGAAGAACACAATTATCGTAAGTTTCTCGAAAGCTCAAAAAACAAATACCAACAGAAAATAATTCGTTTAGGGCCCATTTCACCACTTCTCAATACACTATTAACCACTATTAAAAAATGGAATTAAATTTGTATGAAATAATGTGCCAAGTAATTTTATGGGAACTTATTCGAAGGTAGCGGAATAGGTCCTTAGTTTGAATGAAATTTTACAACGAGTATTCCGTACTTACAGTACGGTCAACGTAACTTGGCGCGTCTGAAGTTAGCCGATTAGCTGCGCAGTAGACAATTTCGTTCCTAAAAGTTCCATTGCGCAGCCAAACAGCTAACTTCAGACGCGCCAAGTTACGTTGACCGTATTGTACGTAACGTCTATTTCATTTGGGTTCAAAACATATTACAATAAACAAACGATAAGAATCTGGGTCAACTGTTTTGTTCGTATACATACAAGTATTTGATTTGGTAGACCTTTAGTAACCGCAAGCCAAAACCATCACACGGATAACACAGGCTAGCCAATTAGCCCAGTAATTATCGTCTTTCTTTCAAAGAAATGATTAATTCTTTTTCACGATAATCTGTCCGAATTTCGGTATCGAAATACCTATATAATTGTTGGTGGAGTTTAACGGGAAATCTTTCCCTGAATTCTGGAGAGAAAAAGAATGTTGTACTAAAAACAGAATTCCGGTTATTAAGTGTATAGGTACGTGATTTCGTTGAGTAAACCTTTCATTTTCTTTTTACATTTTCTCTGTGGTATTTCATTTTAAAAAAGCCACGTATTTTTTGAGTGTGAGTGGCCTGTCCTGTCAGATATTTTTTACAACATGACATGTTGATTTCAAAGACTTTTTTTTTATTATTTATGTAATGATAGTGCCTAAAAGCTATCAATATTGAGGGGTTATTCTGAAATTCTAGAAGAATTCACTTAGGAACGTGGCCGGCTAGCCAATATAAATAATATTAACTTTAGTATATAAATAAATATATAATGAAAAGACTAATTATATTAATGATTATTATTGTCTGGTACTTTCTTAAGCTCGTGAAGATACGAACGCAGCATCCATTTAAGAAACAAGAGTAAAAATTATCAGTTTCTACATCTTACCCCAAGAAAACCATACCATTATCTAACCAAACATTTGAAACAAACGATCAAATATCTAAGATTATTCGTACGTATCTCTATATGGAATCTAGAAACGAATCGTGTACCAGGAATTCAGAAGCTAGTTGGAAATTGTACACACAATATGTTTGTGGTATTCAAAGCTAACTTGCGACCTATGGCCGCATGCCAATTGTCCGAATTATTAGCGAGAGGGTAGTCTTTGTAACTATTGTACAGTCAGTATTGTATAGTGAACGTATGACGTCAGACGGTATATTGTGCTGTGGTATTACTGGAGTGCTTCGAAAAGTCGTGCCAAACTTGTTGAAGCTGAATTTTCCGGAGATTAGAAAAAAAAATGTAGAACAGTTCCTTCATTCAACAGAAATAATTAGTTTCTATACGCGATTAGCTCACATGTTATGAGTTGCACTGATCAGGAACTCATGTATTCCAAAAATAAGATAAACAGCCGATCTTTCCTGTAAAAATCAGCCCTCAGAGAATTTCGGTGCAGATTCAAGGTCACTTCACACAAAACTCACCAAGGAAGATTTTTACAGATTTGCAGATCGTTACACAGAAGCCAAAGTCAGCACAGTAAAAAGTGGTGTCACACCCTCTCTCACAAAAACCCATACTTACCGACAATGAGAAACTTTACGACTACACATCTCTACCCACCCTCAGGGCTCACAAGCGTGAAGTTTATGTTACAAAAGATAACAAATAGGGTTCATACCCATGTTATAAAAGGAATGACCCAGTTAACGAGGCCCATAGGCGATGGACCAGCAAATTATCCTTACAAGGCAATATCGAAATAACTGCAGAAATAAAGGACCTTCAAAGTAACTTATAAAGATCGTATTGCAGGGTATTAAGTAAGGGTGATGATACTTTTGCAGTGTTGACTTCCGCTAATAATCTTTCCTTAAATAACGGTATTAGTCCCGGCTTTGGCCAGTGTATGCATTATCATAACCCCTACCCTATTTTCGAAGGGTTTAGTGGCAAGTTTAAGTGGCAGAGATTTTTGAATTAACTTTGCAATGAATTGTTATTACTGTGGACAGAAATTGCTAGACTTAAATATAAACTTGTAAGAGGAATATTTTCGGAAAAATTGACATCCAAAAATTTTTTTTTCTAGCGTAATCATATTGTTTTTCGTGACATCGCCAAGCGGCTGGTCAACTCTTCTGTAACCCGAAGGCTGGTCTATTCTTGGGTCAAAGAATCAGCATTGCCAAACAACGTGGCAATGCTGACAGCCTGTTGGGCACGTGTCCTGTTGACAGCGATGTGGACAAGTTTTTTGATGCCCTTTGAGCTCCCTCCCTGCCTTTTTCTTGGAATTGTAAATAATATTATTATTTTGATCTATAAGATTTGTATGTGGTGAATTACCGTAAAAATAATATATATTCTAACTGACATTATTAGATTTTGATTTGACAAATACACAAGAACAACACAGATTCAGTACAAAAACAAATGCTTTTACGTTTCTCAAGATGTCTCAATAAAATCCGCAGCCCGCAGGTACTCTGCGGGCGAATAATCGTAATGATACGAAATACATTGGAAAGTAGGTACTTGTATTACTCCCTTTTTTCTTTAATGTAATGCGTATAGCTTCAGGGCCTTCTCCAATTATAATACTCTGCTTATTTATCCGTGCAATGACAACGAAAAGCGAGCTCTCGATATAATAATCAGAAAAGTTTTTTTTCTCATAAAAGTATTAGGATCCAGTGACTTTCGTTCGGTTTGGAAAATGTTTCCGCTTATCCATATTTCAATAAACATTTTAAGGGTGGCATCAATTTGGTACCTAGTTAAAAAGTAAATAAATCTTATTGATTTCTTCTCATGTGGATAATGCGACACAACCGGGCGGAGAAAACGTATATTTGATCGATGTTTAAATTAGAAATACTAGTTTCGCACTTAACTGTTATTTATTTTAAAGGCTTTATTCATATTAAAAGGTTGTTTGTGGTATAATATTATTTCGAACCGAACCGAATCGCTAAAGAATAGTCGTATTTCGAAAACGACTCGAATTAAAATCTTTTTGCCAGCGTATTCGTTCTTGGCCTTCTTCTACACATATTTTAAGTTATTAAATATGTTTTTCTACCAAAGTTATAGATTTATAATAATTACATTGGCGTTAAAGCAAAATACATTTACGCAAATTAGTAGATTATCCAGACTTATTAATTTCGTCTCAAAAAATTCGCGTGAGCGCTAATGATTTCCTGTGATTAATATTATTTTTACGTAACATCACTTCCTTGTGATAATATCTTTTTACTAGGTACCTACTTAACTTTACAAATTAGGCACAAAAGTATTTGAGATAAAAATATGGAGTACTTAGTTTGAATACCTATAATAATACCTATAATAAAATTAAGTGGTTTTAATGACATGCTATTGAATAAATTGGATCGAAATAAGCTTGTAGTCACCTAGAAGTTAAAATCAGGTTAATGTCTCTATGCAACTGAGGGACAAATAGAAGACAAACTCCCTCCATTTTATTATTTAAATTTCTTTTAGTAGTAAGTATAGCATGAGAATAAACTGTATGTGCCACGCACAAACTCCAGAAGTTTATGTGACACTATAATTATAACAAACTGTAATATAACCACTGTTTGATAAATAAATAAATAAATAAATAAAAAAAACTTCTCAAAGCAAGACGACATGGCCGCTAGCATCAGATTCACGGAACACTGCAACAGCGAACAATAAATTTTAATAGTTCCACGAAATTCCCATGGGAACCACTTCTTGCTCCAAAAGGTTTACAAAGTTAGTACCTAACTAATAAGTTTTCCAGAACTAACAATGTAGGTCCCAACATTTATCACCCGTATTTCAGACAGAGAAAACCTTCTTTTGAGACTAAAACTCTTTTATAAAAAAAAAGCATTCGACGTACGACAGCAGCATTGTGCTCAGAGAACTGAAGATTTATTTGTACAAACCGCTATTTTGTGAATTAAAAGAAAATACGAACCAAAACGAAGGCGAAATTGCCAAGCGCGGTGACCGCGGACAAACTGCCTGCCGTTTCCGAACGCCCCCAGAATTCTAATAAAGAAAGCAAATTGGAAAATCGAACAGGTATTCGCACCGTTGGATGACGCTGAATTGCTGAATCGGTGTTCCGTCTCACGTGATTAACAATAGCACGAAAAACGCTACGTTTCACGCAATAAATTAATGTCCACTTTATCAAGATGTAGTTGTCCTATTTTTGTAGGGTATGAAAACTAGCGTTTGTTGGCCCATCACATATTCTAGTAGAACGGATGTGTAGACTGACGTACAAATGTATTCATAAACCGCTTGCTTACTCGAATAAAGAATTTGTTAAGCACTTTTATGAAAATTAATGTTGTAGAAAATAGTGGAAGAATTTTAAGTCCACCGTACTGATGGTAATTTTATGTTCTAAATAATGTTTGCAAATTATGATGTAGGCAGTTATTTCCTGACAAACATTGAGCCATTACGACTGTTTTAATTTGTAGGATAATGACTACGTTTAATATAACTGGAACCCAAATAAACACGTACTACTATGCCGAGCGTGAACTTAGGAATGTTGACGAACGCATACGCAGGCCTGAACAATAAAATTTTAAATACAGAAGATGTAATAAAGAGCTTATACGAGTATTAAACAGCCTTGGTCCGGTCACGAATAAAATGTTCTAGAGTTGTGCGAGTTACATGACCCCTGGGTACCGTTACATTCACACAATGCTTGCGTTCCAGCACATTTCAAATAAAACCGTATTTACGACTTCCTACTCTGACTGCGATCCTGGTACACTGGCTAAATACTTCTGCGCTTTTTGTCTGTGCTTTTTTTATTTAACGAAACATTTAACATTCAGGTACTTAAAAAATGCCATAAAAGGGGTCGTTGGAAAGTCGTCTGAATACTTTTTTAACGCTTTCATGCCAAAATGTAAAACAATGAGATAGTAAAATTACTTATTTCTTTTCTCGTTTCTTCAATTTCAGAAGTGGATGTCGTACTTTTCTTTTCTTTTTTTCTTTCTTGTATTTTAAACATGAAATCTATACTAACATTATGATACGAAAGTAACTTTGGCTGTTACGATGAAACGGTTGAATCGACTTTGATGAAATTTGATATGAGGATAGCTTAAACCCTGAGGACGGACATAGGCATTTTAATTCGTGACTTCGTCTGCATCTGCGATAACCGACATTCACACAGAAGAAGTCGTGGGCAAAAGCTAATAGAAAAAAGCGGCCAAGTGCGAGTCGGACTCGCTCATGAAAGGTTCCGTAGCAGCAAGTATAATAATTTATGACGTCTTAAAAAAAAACTACTTACTAAATCTCGTTCAAACCCATTTTCGGTGGAAGTTTACATGATAATGTACATCATATATATTTTTTTTGTTTTATCATTATCTTATTTTAGAAGTTACGGGGGGGGGAGGGGAACACATTTTACCACTTTGGAAGTGTCTCTCGCGCAAACTATTCAGTTTAGAAAGAAATGATATTAGAAACCTCAATATCATTTTTGAAGACCTATCCATAGGTATCCCACACGTATGGGTTTGATGAAAAAAAAAAATCGAGTTTCAGTTCTAAGTATGGGGGGGGATACTTAAAACTGAAACCCCCAAAATTTATTGTTTTTTTTTCTACATCTACTTACCAAGTTTTAATAGTATGGTTCTTATAGTTTCGAAAAAAAGTGGCTGTGACATACGGACGGACAGACAGACATGACGAATCCGGGTTCCGTTTTTTGCCATTTGGCTATGGAACACTAAAAAAGAGAAATTAATGAAAACAAAAAAAAAATTGTCTGTAATAATAAGTGTGGGTGTTTATCGACAGTTTACCAATTTATGTAGGTGGCTATAATACCTCTTTCATCAAATTGTAGATACGGTGCCTATTAATTTAAATTGTGGAAAATTTATTTAAAAACGTCTTACCTACTGGTAGCCCGAAATAAACCTATTGGGTACGTCGTTTCTAACAATTAAAGGCTAACTTAGTGAGAGCTCTTACCATCTGTCTACGTTTTCACATTGATTGAATTTTCCTCAATGATATTGAATTTACCTTCAACTTATTGAAAGACGAGGTTTAGGTACTGTTACAATGAGACTTTAGAATGAAAATTTGTTAGAATGATGAGCAATTTCAGAATTTATACATTGAATATAACAAAATCAGTCTATAAGTGTCCCATTACAGGGTAAATACCTCTTCTTATATAGAATTGCTCAATGCGTTTTGGCGATTTCAGACTTACATGAATCTGAATCTGCTTAGACTTCATATTAAAAGACAACGTCCTTAGTTATCCCACGGGAATACGAAAAGAGGAGGAAAAATCATATATTTTAAACTAAATCAATATCTATACGTGTGCCAAATTTCAGCTAATTCTGTTCAGCCGTTTGAGCGTGAAAGAGTCACAAACATCCATCCATCCTCACAAATTTTTGCGTTTATTATATTAGTAGGGTAAGTATATCCGGGCTTCTTACGATATTTTCCTTTACCGATATCAATGATGTCCAAGATTACGTAAAAAGTACATGTTCTTTTATGTACCATCGGACCAAGTGCAAGTCCATGAACAAAAGGTGAAAATGCACTAGATGTAAGGGTGTGCTAAAAAGAGTGAACCAAACTCATTTCACTCAATTACCTAACCTAGTTAACCCTGACATTTTACAACAGATTTCAAAGATATTGTGAAACAATGTTAGTGCTGTAAAACCACGGCTTATGTTGGTTTTACAGGTCACTTTAGATAATTTGAAACCTCGGTTCTAAAATAAAGCATGGGGTTAGAAACCGAGTTATATCAAGGTTGTTTTAAATTGAACGAACATAGAACATGAACTGCGAAAAAGTACTTACTTCGAACAAGCCGTATGCACGACAGAATTTCTTATTGGCAAAATAATTGAAAAATTCATGTAAAGGGAGGGATTTTAAAACATCTTGTCTTATCTCCTCCCATACCCCTGGGTCAGAATGGTTGTCAGTCTTTCTGGTTTCGGACCACCCATGACGACTGTCAAAGATCTACGAATATGATCAACATTGAAGCGGACAAAGGCGCGGGTATAGGCTAGTAACTTCATACTCATCATCATCAATCTGAAGATGTCCACTGTTGATCAAAGGCCTCCCCATAAATGGGGAACGTTGCCATAATCCCCACGATTGGCAGGCGTCTTGGGGATCGCAGTGAGGTTATTACTTAATACTCACTTACTTCTTACCATTTACAGCTAATCAAAAAGAACGGCTCATTTCGTGACATCAGAGTAACAGCCGTTGACAACTACCAAGGTGAAGAGAACAGGATAGTCATATTGTCACTTGTAAGCAGTAACAGAGACAACAAGACTGGATTTTTGACTGTCACCAATAGGATATGCGTGGCTCTGTTACGAGTCACGGAATGACAGCCAGGGCCAACGGCTTTACGTGCTTTCCAAGGCACGGAGTGGTATCGGTATGAAATGGATGGTCACCCATGTACAGACCGACCGCGGCAAGCGTAACTTAACCGTGACTGATCGATCCTTAAGGGGAATCCTTAAGGATCCCAAGCCTCACAACTAATTAACACATACAAGCTGTTCTAATTAAGTAAGCAGAAGACGTAACTTTCAAAATTAACAAGACAATTACGAAATTATTAAACCAAAAGTTAATAATAAAGACAGAACTCTTCGTTAATTAGTGAAAGTTTTGAAGAAATCGTCCTTTGGAATATCAAATTGCTGTGATAATAATATTGATTAGGGACTATTTAATCATTCAAAAGCACGAGGCTACTATGGGACACGAGGCAATTAAATAGCTCTTTGTGATTATTATATCAGATTTTGTGACTTCTACACAGTAATTTAAGTGTCTTTGATGTTATTTAAAAATATAATTCTGTCATTAAATGGTTCGAGTTCGTTGAGGGTCGAGGGTCTCGTGACTACCATGAGACGACGAATTGACCGTAACGACCGGTTATATCCGGTTTTTTTTTGTAATTTGAATTGATTCGATCGTTTGTATTTATTTATGTGTGATTTTTTTAATGTTTTAATATGGGTCTGAGGACCTGAAATAAATGAATTACCTATATATATTTTCTTTTTTATTTAACATAGAGACCGTGCCTCGGAAAGCACGTCAAGCCGTTCCCGGCAGTCATTAGTTGATCTTTGACAGTCGTTATGTGAAATCAGAAGCCAGTAAGGGTCCGGGTTCAGACCAATCGATCGATCGTCGATCGACGGCATCGATCGGTGGTAGAAAGGATTAGTCGACGTCGATCGACAGTTTCTACCAGACCAATCGATCGATTGTCGATCGACGATCGATCGTTGGTAGAATGGATTAGTCGACGTCGATTGAGCTGCTTGATTATTATTACTGATGGATTAAAGCCGAGGTTAATCGATCATCGTCGACCGTTGCCAACGACCGGCAGTCGATTGATTGGTAAATCGATCGGTATCTGGCGATCAGCCAAAGCTACCACACCAATCGATGTAGTAACACCCTAAGACAACCAGTCTCACCAAGGCATATCCAACAGGATATCCCTGCTTGCCTTACCTCCACAAACTAGTTACTGGGAAACACCCAGTAACTAGTTTGTGGAGGTAAGATAGGCAGTGGCTCTATGTAAAACACTGCAGATGAGCACTGCAGTTCAAACCTACAATCAATATCGAAAAATCCGAAACACAAAAAAATCTCATAAACTTATCCCTGAGCACATTTTCCACAAAAAAAAAAGGTTTTTACACATCAAATCACCTTTTGTTTGCGTGTTCGTATCATATGGCCGTCGGATTCAATGAAAGTGTTGGGTAGTCACGCGATGTGATAACATAATGTAATGCTATTGAAAATCAATGCCTAGGATTAATGATATGATTGACTTGCCGACTGACCTTTTTGATAAAGGGATATTGACAATGAAAGGGATCAATGAGGAGTAAAAATATTTCTGTATCAAGAAACTATTGAACTTTTTCAATGTTGTTAGGATATCACAAAATCTAAAGGGATTGCTATTGATCTTGGCAGGATTTGTACAAAAAAATAAACATGTTTAGAGAACTTGAAATTCTAATTGTTGTGCTCTTGGGTACCTAAAGAGTATCTTTAGGCATTTAGAATATTTTTAAACCCCCGGAATTTAAATGGATATTAACATTCACTGTTTAACGAAAAGCTCATAATTTCAGAACGAAAGGCGCCTGACAGTAACAGTGACACTAACAGCCGCCGTTTTGCAATTCTTACACTGAAATTGCATCATTTTATGGGAAACAATGTCACAAATAATGATTTTTTTTTCCACACACTTGTCACATCACTTGTCTACCAATTTGATAGATCCGTTAATGTCACTTGCCATTTTCTTTTTTTTTTATAACACAAATTGGGCCACGAGATGAAACGAAAAAGTGTTATTTTCATTACGAAATATTTTTGTTATGCGGGGGTTTAAAAATATGGTAAGTATATCGATCTACTCCTGGTACGCCGCTAAATGTTTATTTTTCATACAAATGAATGGATGGATCTCGCCATGATTCTTTCAAAACTAAGCTAAACGACTAAATTATTCGTTATACTTACTGAGGTTAAGGTGAGTACAGCTAGTCCTTTCTTAAATCTTAAAACGGTTTTTTTGATTATTTTTATTCATTTATTTCTTTCTTTGGGAAAACAAACAGTTACACAAAAGTCTCTTAATTAACAATTCTTAGTATCTAAAGTTAATAGTTTATGTGTAACTCACAACGTTATCCACATGTTACCTATTCAAAATTTTATATGAGAACTAACTAGGCATGCGAGTGAATTTCCATTACATTACATTATAAAGCTTCGGCTACAGTTACAAAGAAATGTAGTTTATTAATTTTTTAATTCGGTTGACTATCCTCGCGAGAAAAGTAATCATAATCCGGATATTGGTGCCAATTCTGTTGTGCACGAGTTAAACTTATTTTAAGCTGTTTATATCTCTTTCTCTCCAATAAAACAAAAAAGAGACAGATATTAAAAAGAGCTGTCAATTTAAGTTGATCTAAAATGTTCATACAGTTATAGTTGTCATGTCAGAACGTATTGATTAGAAACACGGCGAAGATAAAGAAAAAATAAATTTGACATCTCTAACTTCATCTGTTGCTGTCTTTTTCTCCAGCTACCTGGCAGTAAGAGATGCCAATTGTTTAATTTTAGTTTTTTAGTTTGTGAACATGGGAATCGGCGCTATAATCTATCAATCATAAATCTATATCTATCAAGAAGAGGAATTCGCTGGAACATAACACATAACGAACCTCTACGACAATTATGATTTATCCTACTTCTAAATTCCTCGACGTAATTACGTAATAGTTATCAACTAACATTACCAGTAAAGATAACATCTTGATGAATAAATTAGTTTACGTCATAATGGGCATAAGCGTTTACGCCGCGTCATTGTACGGTGCGTAACGCGAGCTTTCATAATTATTCAGTAGGCCTAACACGAGTACGCCAATGTAAATGTAAACGTAGGTATTCGATTTTCAAATTGGAAACATGCACACACCCACACCTTATAGAAAAAAAAACCGGACAAATGCGAGTCGGACTCGCCCACCAAGGGTTCCGTTCAAATGCCGTGATTTGGTCACCCATACAATTATGACCATACCGCATATATGCGCATACCTCGATGATGATTATGTACTTTAAATAAAGACTATATTTATTATGATTTAATTACAAATGAATAGTTTTCACACTTTTTCCTGTACTTGTAGTATAGCATGATATTACTTGCCAATGTTCATAGTTCTAGGTCAACGAGAAGTACCTACCCTATAAATTTTTATTCCCTTGAGAGTGTCGAATTATACGTTTTTTGCGGTATAAACGGCCGTATCTTTTTTTCACGTTAACTTAGAAGTTTGATTTTTTCACAGCTGCAGCGGAATGTAGACTTCAATATATTATGACTTTAATTTCAACTCGATACTACCACGTGTTCCCAAGATAAAGGGTCTTGACAGACAGACGGTTGGTCAGACAGACAGACGAACGGACAACAAAGTGATTCTATAAGGGTTCCGTTTTTTTTAGTTTTGATGTACGAAACCCTAAAAAGTCTGGATAATCTACTTATTTGAATAAATGTATTTTGCTTTTACGCCTACATGACAATCATGTGAATATGTTTAAAATTATTTAGTATTTGATTCGAGTCGATTTTCTGCAAATACGAGTATCCTCCAGCATTCTCATTATTTATATGAGAAGTCACACAGAATTACTATCAGCGATTTCAGTATACATATTATAATGTAATTCGTTTTGTAAATCTACCTGTCATTACATGCCATCGCTGTAAGATTTCTAGTATTTTTTTGTCTACTTATGCTTCTATAATATGAAACACTTTATTTTGAGAGGTCTGTGGCTCTTGTGATACAGGAAATCCTAGTATAAGAGGCAAAGCTACTACTTCTTCTAGGTCTTGAAGTGTCAATAACTATTTAATTATTATTAGCAAAAAAAAAACTTTTATGTTTCGCACTCATGTGTGAAAGTTTTAGATTAAATAAATATTGTGTGGGAAACGGGTATTTTCATTTTAAATATCGGTCAAAGGATCATGGCAGTATTTTACAAAAAAAATTAAGGCGTTTAGAGTTGAAATTCTTATTATTATACTCTTGGGTACCTAAAGAGTACCTTTAGGTATTTACATTATTTTTAAAACCCCGCAATTAAATTTTTTTTTTTCATACATTTGAATGAATGGGTCTCGCCTTGATTCTTTGCGTTACGTTTACTTCGCGCGCACGCGTGTTAGGCCTTCGGCTTGTTTACGTAAAATTGTTTCAGGTAATTGGTTTTTGACTTATATATGTATTTTGATAGTTAGTTTGTTTACGCTTTGAGGAGGTTTTGTTGTGGTTATTGAGATGGTTATTTGCATGTTTGTGTTAAATTGTACTAAAGATAGTGATAGCAAGATAGTGGTAGCTTGCCGATCGGGCGATGAGAGTGAAGGAATAGGGAGTGCACCATTCCGTTGTAAAAATAATATTTATATAACTAGTCGACCCGCGACTTCGTGGTACTCAATCATCGTCTGAACTAATATAATAAAGAGAAAAGATTTGATTTTTTTTATGTTTGTTTGATAGTAATGAGTAAACTCAAAAAAATATTTACCGATACTTAGAAATCTTTTTAGACCGTGGGGTGTCCGGGCTAGAATAGCACCCCCCCATATCATCCCGAGGGTGATGTCGAAGGCGACTAAGGGAAAATCCGGAAGTCGGGCAGCAGCGGCTTCCTTGTACTTAACAACTTTACTGAGATCCCCAAAACGCCGACCAAGCGTGGGGATTATGGCAACCCCCCCCCCCCCCTCTTATGGGGGAGGCCTTTGTTCAACAGTTCACGTCTTCGGGCTGATCATGATCATGATGAAAAATCTTTCCCCAATAAGAAGGTTCTTATCGGAGAAAGATTTTTATGAATCGGTTAATTATTTAACGCATAAGTATGCGTTATCCTTGAGCGCTATAAGCTATATTCAATTCATAAAATAATAGGGTAAGAAAATTCACGCGGTTAACGCGGGTGAAGTCGCCGGTAAAGTACTATATGATATATCATAATATATAGCACCCGACGATAAAGAAACCGTAGAAAAGAAAGAAACAAGAAAAAAGAGAAGAAAGAAGAAAGAGAAAGAGGAATATGTGAAAGCATTTGTGTAATCGGATTAGTACCTACTTCCAGAGATAAACAACAAAAAAAATATAAGTTAAACAAACTTTTTTCTTTCTAATAAGATAGTAAGTAAGATTAAGTTCGAATACCAAAAATAAGCCCTGTCACTTGAAAGGAAACGCAATCCTTTTCAGTAATCAGTGTAATCCCTTCACTACCGCTCATAACACCTACAGCAAACTCGGACAGTTTAATTACATTTTTGAAGCAAATTTGTCGAACCTTGAAAAAGGTCTATTTACAGAATATTTACTGCTTATAAAAAGGCCGTGTAAACATTTTCTTGGAAAACAAAACAATTTTATAAAGACACCGCTTTTATTTCGGCGAGATTTCTACAAGTTAATCCTCAAGTAACTGAGCATAAACAAATAAAATTAACATAATTAAACTTTCTGGCAGTAAATCAGCGGCTCTGGATTCTACGAGATTTTAAGAACATAATATAAAATTACTTGAAACTTGACGGAAATTTTTGCGGAGTTATGGATATATAAAAAAATATAATCTTAAGTTTTTAAAGTTTCTCTTGCTCAAAATATCTTTGAGAACGAATCTAGGGAAATGAGTTTATCGAAAACGGAAGTAATGCAAGATTGACAGGTTGTTTAAAAAATTTAAATAATTAATATTTTTTTTGTAATAGGTACTTAGAATCCTATTAGAATCAATTGTACCTGTTAGCTTGCACGTCAGACACTTGTGTTTGAAGCTAGTGGAGGTTTGAACTTCAACATTTTCGTTCTGGCAGTGTAGGTATAGGAATGTTAAGCAATATCTCAATAAGTATGTAAATTATATAATTTATCGTATTTATAACGGCATAAAGCGATACGTGAAAACTATTCACATTCAAACAATCTTTTTGACAAACACAATTTACGTTTTATAGAGCAGCAATAAATCCAAATAAAATGCACGTACGAGGACAATATAAGACATAAAACCTTGTTTCTTTAGAGCACCTTGACGATGCTTGTTCCCTGGTACCTAAATTGCATTCGAGTCAAAGGAAAGTGACCTTTAAGTACAAAGAAATAAAAAAGGAATATTTTATCAAACTTCTAACTAATCAGCTGCAAAAATTCGTTAAGCTGAAAAGAAAAAAATATTATAAACGTACGGAGTTATTTCCATTTTAAATTAGTCCGGTAAAGTTTGGTAGCATTAATTTGCGTCTAAAAAGAGAGCTACTTTTGGGATATCGTGTAAAAATAACTAACAGAATATTGATCCGGTCATCTTTTTAAGATACCAATATGTGTACTCATTGGTCACCAAATGAATAGGTCAATCTTTTACAAGCACTCATTAACGCAGTACTTGAAAGAAATAGATCGTCAATCTTTTTTAATCTTACTTAGAATTCAATTTTAAACAATAACCTTAGAACAAGGAGATGATGTCGAGACGGTTTGGATGGCGTCTCCAGGAATTGGCAAGATGAGGCACAACATCGTGAGAAATGGAAGGAATGAAATAGGCCTTTGCGACAGAAACGGCTAGCAAAAGAACCTTGAAACAAAATGGCGATATGGGTCACAAACAAGATCATCTATGCGAGACAGAAGACCCATCTTAATACGAACTAAAATACCCATAACAAGTGAACAAATCAAACGATGTTACACCAAAAACAAAGCACCCACCTACAACTCTAACTTCGCTAATATTTTAGTGAAGTTACTACACGGCACGGTTCGATAAAGCTACTGTGACGCAGCGTTTTCACTGCGTAAAACGAATGAAAGCGAACCGGCAAAATGCAGAGTCATCCCTTTTGCAGCAACGGTTTTTACATAACCGCACTCCCGTTGGCAATTAAATTGAGTACTAAGTTCAACTTAGAACGGGATAAACGTAGTATAGCTTTACATTTAATTAAGGGTTGTTTCCCGTGTAATTCATTAAGGGTTTCGTAAAATACAGTTACACATACATGTATAGGGACTGTTTGTTGACGAAACTTAGGTACCTATCTTGTTTATAGAGGGACTTGTTTGTAGATAGCCATTCATCGTAGAAATTCGGATCGAATGTGACCGGATTGGACGAGAGTTGAAGACTTTTGATGTCGTAACGTAAATTTGATCGATGTTCAAATTGGAAATACTCGTTTTACACATAATATGTATTAAGTTTATATTTATGTCTATGACTAATTAAACTATCTATATGACATCAACTGTCCAATAACTGACTATACTGTCTATGAAACATTTGTTGTAGTATTGTGCTTGAAGTATAAAATTAAACCGAAATGCCGAGTATTTCCAAATGAAATATCGACCCAAATTGAGTACTTTTACGTCAAGAACAACAAGAAGTAGATTCTTAGACCACAATGTACCACTTGGGTAGCTAGTTACTAGGTTATTCATTGGTTTGTCTTGGCACATAAAGAGGCTTTAGAATAGATTGAATGCCAAAGGTAGAATTTGGAATACAAAACAATTTACTTCCAACTTAGTCATAGATCCCGCTGCTTAACTTTTAAGGACATGTTATTTAATTAAAAGCGTTTTCTAGAAACTTTTCTCTACGCAGAAGTTCAGGTCTAATTAACTTCATAATTATAAAGAACCTAAAACTTTGGAGTTACCAAACACGAGCAAAATTATATAACATTAAAAATATGTTAATAAGTCGAGCCTATAAAACGGCGGAGTTGATAAATTTCTCGAATATTACCGTCTGGAGAAAATTACGTAAGCTTCCTCGCAACGTTTCGGTTCAGTGCACACAGCACACAACGTTGATTAGATTACCACAAGGGAACGTCTCCAACTTTCTAATATGTAGTAATCGTTAAAACGTGATCTTTATTGCAATAATTACAGACACGAAACTCCTTTGAACTTATTTCGGGTTACCAATTACTTACCTTACGTACGCGTATTCGTGTCTCATGTAAGATGGTCGCTGCCTGAATAAGAAACTAGGGTTGTCGTTTAGTGTGATTGAGATAATTAACATTTGCTTTCATGACTTGTTGTAAGTAATTAATTTTCGACTTACATTGGTTTAGGTGTACTACACCTTAATGATGACTTGGTATACAATGAATTTGTTGAACATAGCCAAGAAAGGTTAAACCTGAAAGTGATTACGTTAAATAAGATCATCGGAGTGCCTAGCACTGGCTCATGGAATACATGTATTTTAGTTCGGCAACTATGGGTTTTATTTAAAGTAATCATATCAAAATTTTCTACGACAGGCACATCGTTATCATTCTAATTGTGCCGGTCGTATAAAATTTTACCAATATTATTTACTCGTAGGATATTGTAGGAGTATTTCCAATTCTATGATCGAGTCAAATAAAATATTTTTATGTTAACATACTCGTGGTAGGTCTACAACTTGTTTTTGGGTGAATTTAGCTATTGACAAACGCATGAACTAGGTTTTGCGGATCGGTCCACTCAAATCTGTGTAGTTCTTTCTTAAAAACACCACTTCATATTAACCTACTTGGTCCTCACATGCCTTGAACAAGACAAGAAACTGTATGAACTTTCAAAGACACATTGTATTTCTGTGTTTCTTCTTAGAGTAGTTGGTTAAGAAATACTGACGTCATTTAGTTTAAACCAAAATTGAGACAAGTACGGCCCAGAAAGACGTGGCGAGATGACTTGGACGCGTACTTCACGAGCTGACTGGCTCGAGGTGGCACAGTACAAAAGTTTCTGGAAGAACTCTTTAGGAAGATCTTTGCCCAGCTGACAGACAGCATAGGTTAACGAAAAATAAGTGATAAAACCTATTTACAAAGTAAATAATTATAACAGTATACAACCAAAAATTAAATTAATTACGGATACCTACTTAGTTAAGTACTAAGAACGATAGACAAAAAGCAGGTGCCTAAAAACACAATACTACCCTTTTCAGTGAAGGAACAACCACACTAAATAATAATATAATTCTATTACATAAAGTATCATCAAATGAATAGTCTCCCAGACTTAATAAAACGTTAGCTATTACAAAAATGGATGGCACTCTATACAGCCATAATTATGGTATTAATCAAAAGAACAATTTATTTGGGGAAGTCATACCAGCCTTTAGGAAATATTCTCCCGAAGGCAATTATATCGAGCGAAAGATTCTCTACGCAGTTATTTGACTAACCCCCCTAAAGGGGTGGGATTTTGGGATTATTTGGACGTTGTGTCGGGGTGTTTAGCGGAGTATAATCTGCCATGGCATTTTTCGGTCCATTGCTCATATTTGATGTGGGTTGAATATATTAATTATGTGCTACACCCAGTAAATGGGGATTATGACGGGCTTTTGTATTGGTTGAAAATTATTGACGAATTTGAAGACTGGAGTTTAAATTGAAAATGGAAACATGTAGGTCGAGTGATTAATGATTCGGTTCAGATGATGATGACGTATTTATCAATACTTAAAACGAGTAGTGTAATGAAATAAGAGTATTACATGTATAACGTGACCATTATTTTATGTTTTTCGTCAATGTATTTTCACATAATTCCACAGATGGCGTCAAAAAACTTTTTGGTATTTTAGATTTATTACAAGAGTCAATAAAGCTTAGTGACGTGACTTCTACTGTCTGTGCATACGTTGTTTATTTTTGTCGGCGGAACAAATTAATTTCAAAATATCGTTTCTACTTAATTTAGTAGGAATGAAGTTCATTCTATGTTTTATTAATGAAAATGCGTTGCGACTGTTGCGAGTAACCTTCCTACAATTTTTACTTTTTTAATTACCCAAATTATTGATCTGTTTGACAAAGCGACATTTTTGCACACATGGACAGAAAGCCTAGAAGCGGGATGGTCCCACACAAAAGCGAGACGTATGACCACGTTACGCATGTACCTACTTGTATTTTCATAATAAGCAATTCCAGTACAATGTTTTAATTAAAAGAAATTAACATTAAGAAGGCAATTGCTTCACGTTTTCCTAAGAAAAGTAAATGAGAGCACATTTACTTTTACAATAATGTACGCAACATCAAGAACATTCTAATAAAACTTAACGACAACACACAAATGGTTGCAATCATACCATAAATTATCAATTCAACGCAATCCAGTATAATGCCGCATAAAATATGACTAAATAACTCATAAAGTATTCACTGAAGCATAACAGCTACTTGCAATAGTAATGTAGGACGTGATGTTTGTTTAAGTAGCAGTTACGACCCAAAGCGTATTCGACATCGAAGTCGTAAGGAATAATGAGCAAAATATGCATAGTGCTTAAGTAGATTCGACGGCGCCTGAACCATGTTCTAGCGCAGTAATGACACGGTTTACCGATGTTTGGGTTTAGATTCGTGTTAGACTGTGTGATTCTGGGTGAATTCATTAGTCCTTGGATTAGAAAGCGCCATCTATCGCATTGCGCATACACTATAAGGCCGTTCCATTAGTACGGGTGGCGAATATTTAACGAGATTCCTACTAAACGCCGAGAAAGTTAACATTGAAACAAGACAACTTTTACATTTTCTAAGTACTTACTGAAGTAGATACTTAGCTTTGAAACGTTTGAGGTCGTTTTGAACTGAATTCAAAAGTTTTAAGTTACCTCTTAATTTACTCGCCAAATATCAAATGATAACGTAAATTGTTATAATGGTAGATTCAGTCTTCATTTACAGTTTGACTTCAAGATACAAATTACCGTTTATCAAATTTTTAATTACCGTTATATTGGCAAAGTAAAAACATATACATGTTATTACAAATGTGAATATTAAACTGTTACTAAGCAATCAATAACTTAAACATTAAAGTCAGGTAAAGTCGTAGACAGTGAAGCAATTTCTGTCGTAAATACGGAGTGTGCTCAACCATATAATCGATGAACACCCTAAAAAGAAAATGAGCTAACATGTTCACGTTCAACCGTTAGCAGAAACAATGTGTTATATGAAGTATGTATATTGCTCATGAAATTCAGCTTAAGGAAATTGCTCCTCCTCGTAGGAACCCTTGAAGGCGTTCAGAGGGGAAAATTTGATAGCTTATAGCTTTGATAGCGCCAGCACGGGAATGATGACGAAAATGTTTTAAAGGTAAAAAAAAAGAAAAATGGTTCTTGCGTAGGAGGATTTTTTAGTCTGTGCGGAGTGATTGTTTGTCTGGGGTAATTGGATGCTTGGGTTATGACGTAAATGGGAAAAAAGTTTTATACTTTGAAGTTTATTAACAGTGCTACATAAACATAAGAATATTTAACGAGTTTCTGTTATGAAACGACATTTGACACAGCAGACCTAAATGTTTAATTTCAGGCAGTGGACTACAGTTAATAGTTTGAGGGAACTATTATAACCACACCAATTAGTGTAATAATAGGCACATGAGACCATTCAACTTTGTTTCTAGGATGGCAACGCATCTGCAAGACCTCTGGTATTTCAGTAGGTCGATTCTGTAAAATTTAAACAACAACTCGCATCTCACATCGCTATTCACTCTAACTTCACATTGGGTTCAAAATGATGTTGATTATATTTGACACTTTGAATCGGGTTCGAGTGCGAAGTAAGCGTCGAAGTGACGATGAAATTACCTTACAGAATGCCTTCTTATGTCATCTCATACTTTATCTGTCCAAATCTCCCTGTCAATTTAGTTCAACTTGCTGCCACGCTCACAAAGGTGGCGCTAGTGTAAATTCGAATTATAAACCGAGTTTTTAGAATGCCAATCAAGAAACTCACAGTGGATTCAGATTCGAAGTCGAGAATGAGGTCTTACAGAATCACACCCCAGATGTGTATACGCAGCGGTGACCACTTAACATGGTGACTTCAATGACTTAAAACACAAGTTACTAGGTAAATCAATTTTGGCAAATTTTTTGATACATTTTCTATTACTAACCTAAATTCTCGACCAATTTACCAGCAGCTTGTTCCAAATTGCAATTTCCATCATAATGAAGTTTAACATCATAAAAATCCATAATAGGTTAGCACTCATGTTTTAATACAATATTGTCTTACGTAATTACTGGCTCATGACATGACATAAAGCGTAGCGTACACGGCATCCATTAAAACTGATTAGTAATCACTGGTAATGGAGTATTTCGGTAAAATTGAAAGCTACGAGTAAAAAATGTCCAGTGTGTTAGAGTGTGTACCTAGTTATACGCCCTATGTAGATTACATGCAATTTATACAATGTAATTATAGGGCTGTCACAGTTAAGAACGATAGATTACAGGGTTTCGTAATAGTCGGTTTTTATTTTTCAAATAACAGGGCTACTAATGAAAAACTAGTAAGCATCGGTTCCGGGTCGTTACCGTTTTCTTTATAAACGGCATTGGCCTGTTTCTTCTATTCTACTTTATTACTTAAGATTCCTTTAATTTCATAGCATTATTTTCGTCAACAGTGTCAGTACCCGTTGGGCTCGTGGTCGCAAGGGCGACTGCTGAGCTTGGGGTCCTGGGTTCGATTTCCAAGTCGGGTGAAGTGTTATTGGGTTTTTCCATTAAGAATTTTTCAGTAGCAGGCCGGAGTTTGGAAGTTCATTGTGTGATTCTCCCGTGCTTGGTGGCGTTTTCCAAACACGGGAGAATCGCATTTGCGCGTAAAGCCGTTTGGTATCTCTCCTCTCTTAATCTCTACCCCTGAGGGAAAAGGAAGTTCATCTGTGTTTGAGCACACACTTGTGCTCTATAATTCACTTCTGTGTAATTGGCTAATGTCCATTGAAATTGATCTCCGAGACCAAATTCAATTTGGAGAATATTATTGTTCATCAGTCTAACTTACACTAAGAAATAAATATCGTCTAAGTAAACCAACATAAATACTTTCCGGATAAAAGTATTTGATTTAGAATGACACAAAAAATATTTCCAATTTCATATAAAAAACTGTTGACTTATATTTCGAAGGCGTACTGAGTAACAGGGGCGTAAGTTAAACCATAAATATGAAACTTCGTCCATGTAGCTGATTTGATGGAATCCCGCACCAAGATCAAGAACGGTTCGTTAACTTCCTTTCGCAGTAACTCAGTTACATAAGTAAGGAGGTAGATCAAAACCTTATTTCAGGTTGCCACAACGAAATAGGAGAATTAAATAAATTTTAAAAAGCAAAACGCATCGAACAACATTTAGTTTTTTTTTTATACGCTTACATATATTTGTAAATCGAACCAAACTTATTTTATTAATCTGTAACTTGATGTATTAGCACTTTATGCCAAATGGAAAGGCCAGCTCTTAGAATTCTAAGAGCACACACTCCTGGAGTTCCAGGAGTGTATATTTGACGATAAACGTTATATCATTAGGATAACAAAACGTAGAAACAACATCGAATTTTTATCGTTATTAAATATGGCATCTTGTATTAATGAGCTAAACAGTTACAAAACAGATCCCACAATACAGAAATTCATATGGCATTCAAAATAGGTATCTAGTTTGTGCCTACGACTTCGTTCACGTGGAAGTCAGATATTACCCCCCCAAATTACATATCCTATGACACACCTCGGCAAAAGCGAAGCTCCCTAAGTAAAAGTTTTTCATATTCGTTCCATTACTTAAAGAGCCATTACCTCGCAAAAAAAACAAACTTTTCCTATTTATAATATTAGTACAGTAAGTAAATAAAAGTAAACATTTAAAGTAAGTAAGTATAGAAGACGAATTCCTCAAAATCTAAAAACACAGTATGGTAAAAAAGGATTCAGTGAAATAAGCCCGTTATCAATATAGCGATCAAAGCTTTATAGTAGAAGAAAATAATTTCAAAGGAGAGTTTCCAAAGACGCCTCCAAAGTGGATTTGTGTTGAAAGGGTAGAAGCCTTTACAAACTGTTCAACTAGGGCGTCTCCTTACACTGTCGAGTAAATATTTGCTGGGAGATGAGTTGACATAGTAGGCTCGTGCACAGTCAACTAGGAAAAGTACGGATGGACCCACTTTAGGAGAAAACATTCTTCTTAATAGCTATCGGAAATATAGAGGTTTTGTTGGAGATTTTGTGGTCAAATACTCGTACATTGACTGAGAAAATACTGAACTGTATTTGGGTGGTTCTTCGAGTAAGGCATTCTTTGGTGATTTGCGTGGCAATATTCAAATTCAATTTTATTTTTAAATTGGTATCAGATTCATAAAATGTACGTAAAATTAATATTTTTTTATAGAAATGGCACCTCAGAGAGCGATATATTTACAGAGATAATCGAGGTTAAAAAAATGGAGGCCACGCAAATCACAAAACACCCCACGAAAATGAAAATTTTAATTTAACTTTCTCAAATGAGTTAATAAGTACTTATTGTTACTTCATAGTGAAAAGAAGTTATTTTATTGTAATATCTCGCCCGGTTTTTGGCCTTGAACTCTTCATTATGTTTAAGCCTCTCTCTTCTTCTTCTTCTTCGGATAACTTCTTTCTCTCTAATTTTTCTTCTCTTGATAATGGCATTTTTGGTCTAAAATGTTAATAATCCGTTATAATTTTTCTAAACATGAATATAGGTGGCTAATCTTACGCTATTTTCGTTTGTTTTATTTATTTATTTATGCACGATTAATGTACAAACGCGAACTTAATGGCATATGGCATTCTCTGCCAGTTATCTATTTCTATTGTTCTATTCTTAATATTATTAGGTACTTATAAAGTCAGAAACCCATCGAATGTGACATTTTAAGTTTGATTTAAACGAATTAACATTTAACTAACGTAATAAAAAATATTTTCATTCATAACATAAGTAGTACAAAACTCAAAGTTATTTCATTTGCATGGTCAAAATTTGATCTGCGTGGGTCAAAACTACCACGTAAACCACGCAAATCCCGACCACGGAAATCAAAATAAATCCTTTATGCTAAAAATATACAAAAACCTTTTAAGCAAATAAACTGTGTTTTGATTATAAGTTACGTTACCTTATATTTGTTCGCTACAATATTTTATTAAATAAATAAATTCACAGACACCGGAGATAATTGTACCACGCAAATCAAAGTTTTGACAAACCAAACCCACGCAACGAAGTTCTTACCATCTATTTTTTGAAAACTCGACGCACCATCACTCAAGAACTCTGCCCGGCCGTCGGAGCGCAACTAGTTGTAACTTTAATTATGATGACGCATCATCAGGCCGCGAATTTAGAGATGTGCTAGTGAAATTATAATAATCCACGCAAATCAGCTATTACCTCGGGACAGTTACATTTATTTTTTTTTAGAAAATGTAGTTCTTTTAGAATTATGGTCTAATTTTTCACAGCATTGTAAACTTCTTAGGACTTAGTGTTATTTTTTTGGTAAGCATGTAGCGTTTAGTTTTAAATATATAATTTACTAAGTGACCAGATCGGGGTTTGGGACATTCCACGAAAATCAAAGAATGGGGGTATTTTATTTTATAATGATATTTAATTATAAAGATAATTGAATAACAATCAGTGTCCCAGTTAGGAGAGGATCTAAGGATTGCGCGAAAAAAAAAATGGCTTGCTAACTTTTCGATTTCTATTATTTTTAAGTAAAGCCGCTTGAAAAACCTGTCCAAAAGATTGACCCATTTGTTTCTTTAATATTTTTAGGCCAAGTAAAAATTACTTCAATGCATGAAACTGATGAACAAACTAAAGCTACAAATTATGACTTACTGATTCAAACTCAAAACCATGGCGGAGTCAGTCAGAAAGTCGAATCTAGTTGCTTGTTCTAACTGTAACACTTTTTTGACAAATGAATAAAAAAATACAAATTTCTGTATTTGGTGGTTTATTGTTTTGTGTTTGGTGGATGAGACCAGTTTCTTTTCTATAAAACTTAAATATTCATACGATATAAGAAGTTATAAAATAGCGTCTCTCGGTAACCAGTAAACAGTTTTATATTTTAACACAAAATAAAAGTTACGAAAGGTTTACCGTGTCAGCAGAATCTTGAATTAAGATTTATAGACAAATAGGTTAACAGTCAGAAATAGAAGAAATAGGTACATAGATCGTAGACGTAAACTTTCACATAGAGATAGGCTATTTATGGCTACCATAAATGATATTATTGCTGTCCATACTCGTATACATATTTTAGGGACCATTCGCTACGTAGTGATAATTACAGAGACGGCGGTCAGAGTGACCTCAATTCATAAAATATTTGATGGGCCAAATGTGATTTGTAGGCATTTATTGAATTTCATATTGTGAGTGTTATGGAAACCTAATCTAGCAAAGTAGTTATTTTTCTCCTTGTTTCTTAACAAGGACAACAAAGTTTCTTTGAAATGTTTACACAATCTTAGTACTGACATAAGACATTTTAAGGAATACAAAGAAAGAACGGTAACAATCTAGACAAGATAGTTAAGGACTAGGTAACGTTTCTCAACTCAGTAACTACCTATGAAGTAGTACAAGGAGAACGTGCAGTGCTTTATCACGAGGTTAAGTAGGGAGATATTTAATTAGATTTACTATAAGGGTCTGTTTCACCATTTTCCAATAAGTTCCGATTATATTATTTGGCAGATCGTTTCATATAAATGCTGTTTCATTTGTTTAAATATCATCATTTCAACCGAAAGACGTCCACTGCTGGACATAGGCCTCCCCAAGGGGGGGTTAAATATATCTAGTGAACAAGTACATAATGGTACGTCTTATTGTTCTTTCATTTAGTTTCAAATATGAATACTCCTGTGCTTCGGAATACACATAAAGTCGTTGTTCATGCGCCTGAACTCTCCCTGGTGGAGTCGGATATAATTGCCGTCATATTGGACTTTAAATAGTTGGGAAAAAAGGAGCGCCACTGTGATTATGCTACTTGTCTAGTCTCCGTTAAGATTTACCACTAGGAAGCAATATGAAAAAAAAAATGTATTTGTGTATGTATATCAGCTGTCTGACACCCATAGTACAGGGTCTCCCTAGTTTGGGGTCAGATGGCCGTGTGTGAAATTTCCCCACATATTATAATATTATTATTATTAATAATATTTCCCATTGCAGAAAGAATCACATTTTTATTTACTGTCTTTTTCTACATGTTTATTTTTAGTTTTTGTTTAGAAGTTATGTATGCAAATACTTAACGATTTGAGAGTTCGTTCAATATCTGTTTGACATGTTTGGCGTCGCACTTAGTGTGGGCAGTGATCCAAATAGTATTGACGCCAGGAATTGTCATTTCTTGGAACATAGTGTTCGAAGAATTTATTAGTAACGTATTACGTATCAATTTATTACGCCAGTCATTAATAACCTTCGTTTCTCTACAAATGGACTTATCATTTTTAAAGTTGTCTAATAGACAATTATATTTCTCAAAATAGATCTCTATAAGTCGAACATCGTTATCGGGTAGAAAACTGTTCTCGTTAGTGTAACCTAAAAATGTGTTTCATAAATCAAAATCATGTTTTCAGCTTTCAGTTAAAATGTTTCAACTAAAAGGAAACACGCTCAAAGAAAACGGTATGTGAGGAAGTTTGCAAGATATTTATAACCCTCATTCTTTATGGTATAAAATATTTATATATTAAGATCAGTCTTGTCAGACTTATTTAAAATTCAGAGTCTGTCTTTGAAATATTATTTTACCAAATGACGTCAGTAAGCGGTTGGCACAGTTTATCTTTTTCTTTACGGTCTAGACTTGATTTCCATGCTAATCTAACGCATTAGGATGAAAATGAAGTCTAAAACTTTCATAAATATGATTTACAAAGTAATGCTTCCAAAAATATAAACTTAATAACTTTTGCCCGCGACTTGGTCCGCGTGAATTTTGGTTATTTCGAATGCACACTAAGTTGCGGATAAGGGTAGCATGACCTCATCTAGATTCCCAGCTACCCCTTGGTTTTTCAGAAAATAAATCGTCATACAGAGTAACTTTTATATGTATAATATTAATGCGGGGTTTTATCTGAACGCACAGATTTTGGGAAAAATTTCGAATCAATTTAAGTAAAGTACCTTTGCTGACTCATAATCGAGATAAAGGTCAGTGATATTTTTCGCTCCACTTCACTCACCTTAGGCATTTGCCTCACTGCCGATGATTTGCAAGAAGCAAATAGAGCTAGGTAGAAACAAGAAGTAAGTGTGTAGTATCAATAGTTTTGTCGCTTGGCTATAAGCGAGTGTGACAGTACGATGGGCGATTACTCTCACCATTCGCTAGGTCATCACCACTGAAATGTTTATGAATCGCTTGTTTCATAAGCATTTCAGCGATACTTCGCTAAACGAGATTTATTATTGATATCTCTTGTTTGTGTGACAAACTAGTGAAGAGAGAATTCTCGCTGAAGTGAGAACAATAAGCGACTATGTGTCTATCCATTGAATACTCAGGATCTACATCTATTCAGCTTCCGGTTGACGAAGGTACTTTCTGGGCACAGCTGCTTTGGGAAGTACCTGTGTCGTATAGGTCACCACTGTGCTGCTTGCCCGAAGGATACGGCTCAGCACGCGTTGGAGGAGTGCCCAGCCTGGGCAGGGCTGCGCCGTGGCCCCGTTGTGGCAATAGGCGGGAGCGATCTCTCGCTGCCGGCCGTCGTTCAATCGATGGTCGAGCGGGAGCGCATGGGACGGGGTTGCCTCCTTTTGCGAGAATGTCATGTCTGCAAAGGAGGCAGCTGAGCGCGAGAGAGAAGTCGCATCCTCTCACCCCTCCCGCAGGAGATGCACCGGGCGCCCGAGGAGGGCACAAAACGATCTGCCACCTCCATGAGAGGTGGTCTGCAGGCGGCGGACTAGGGGCGTCCGTCGTCCGACCAGATAGGCCCGAGTTGGCGGCGCAGTGTTCCACGCGCGTCACTCTGGAGTGGGTGCGGTCGTTATAGGAATGGCCGCACTGGGAGGTGGGACCCGCTGAGGTTCAGCGGGTCAAGGCCTGTCGGGGGAGCGGTGAATGCTTATGCGAAACCCGCACCCACGGCCATAGGCAGAGGTGGAACATCGCGGTGGTTTTAGGTAAGAGTCCGGCATACCCCTCCGTCACCTTCACGATGGAGGAAGTCCATGAGGATTTCCACCGTGCAAAAAAAAAAGGATCTACATCTATTGTGCGTTTCTTGAGCGGACAATATAGTCGATAGCCAGTCGCTTTCTATTGAGTCAGATACCTAAGAGATTTTCTTCTCCAATGATTTGTAACTATCGGCCCACTATTTTGCATTCAGGACAACTACAAAACTTTTATTTTACACATTCGTTTTCTGCGAGTACTGTGTAACTTCTAAAAATAGACGCGATTTGGGCAACGGCTGGGCTCCATATTTCAGAGGGTACCCGTTCGGGATGAATCTAAATCTCGGTATCTTTGGCTCGACGCCCGGTACAGCAATGTTAGGTCATCAGAGCAATGACCTTTTGTATTGAAAGAGTGTGGTAAAGTAACAGTAATATACTCGTATATTTGGATTTTGTGATCATGTTTGATATTTTCTTTGAACCCAAAGTTATTCAATTATTTTCGACTTCAAAATAATCGACTTAGCAGCTCTAAAATTACATATAAATAGGTTTCATAATATAATTCCTAAAACAAAAATCCTTTAATTTCAAAAATTACTTTAATAGTATTAATTAAAATTTTAATGACCTTTTTAAAACTATTTTATAAAGTTTGTAATAGAATTTAGATAATGTATTACTAGCTTTTGCCCGCGACTTCGTTCGCGTGAATGTCGGTTATAGTGGATGCAGACGAAGTCCCGGATTAAAAAGAAGCCTAGGTCCTTCCCAAGGGTTATTATATTAGTATGGATAAGTAACTATCCATACTAATCCATACTAATATTATAAATGCAAAAGTAACTCTGTCTGTTACGCTTTCACGATGAAACGGCTAAACCGATTTTGATGAAATTTATTGCAACGAAGTTCCTTATCGCGCGTTGTGAAAGGGGGCTAGACGGAAAAAATTCTTACGAAAAGTTGTCACGACACTTTTGTATATTTGATTTAAGAGCCATCTATTAACGTTATTGGCGCAACTGTGCTCTTCGAGATCGAATTACGGACGGCCAATAGATGGCGCAGAAATAATTTATTGGTCTTTCTATCTAAATAACTACGCATTGTACTAACATGTTAGAAAATGTTAATCTTTAAAATTACTTACTTACAATGTAAGCAGCCATAATAACTTTTCATTCCTCGCTTTTTTTTTGCCCTGGCTTAAAGCCACTTAAATTCACTTTAACGCATCACATTAATTAGTGAAGGAATTGTAATAAAATTTTATTACAATTCCTTCACTAATTAATCGAAAGGAACTTCGTTCCATCCGGGTATCCCTTGACACCTCTCAAGTTTTTTTTATGAATATAGCTTGAACCCTGGGGAAGGACATAGGCTACTTTTTAATTCGCGACCTCGTCTGCATCCACGATAACCGACATTCACGCGGACGAAGTCGCGGGCAAAAGTTAGTATATAATATTTAGATAATTTATGTAATAGAATTTAGATACACAGTAAAAAGGTAATAGGTACAATGCGTCATTGTGTTTCGCCCTTACTGCTTCAATGCCTTAAATTATCGTTCAAAGTCGAGGTTAAAGTCCTAATAATGTATTATTATCAAAATTTTTAAAGTGGGTAATTTTTTTAAAAAGTCTTATATCGTAAAATGTAAAAATAAAACTGAATACTTTTTTCTACGGGAATAATTATTCTAGTGGAAAACACACTTACTACACACTTTATACACTTGCCAGGTCAGTTACATCAAATCATTGGAAATTTTCCCTTTGTTTTACGACTACCAGAAAATGCGTAAATGCTTGTAGTTTTTACTTTCATTTGATCAACTTCAAATGGGTAGATTTTCATGACCTAAGACTTATAATTCAAAATTTAACAGAAATGTTCCAAAATCGTGATACCTTCATGATTATCAAACATCAATATCCATGTAGAAGTATCTTAATTTGAATAAAGGGTTAGTGATGCATGAATGTGAGAAAGAGTTAGTATGTTAAAGGGTGAGTGAAAGAGATGACGGATGCTAAATACGTATATTTGAGATGACATGAAAGAGAATTAAAAAGTGATTGAGTTAGCACAGTAGAAAAAAAAACGAAAAGTGAAAAGACGATTTTTCTATGCATATATATTTTAAACCGAAATCGGGGAAGAATAAAGTAATCTTACTATTGTTTCCTTGATTTCAGCCCCTATTCCCCACATAAATAAATAAAGTTGGTCCTTTCTTTAAAACCACATGACATATTTATTAACGTCCGCTGGACGTGGCCCAAAATTCGTAGCGGTTTGTGGTTTGCAGTCTAGTAGTATCTACATGCAATTTATAGTAAGTATCTAGTCAACAGTAGTCTACGTAAGAGAAGGCTGACCTGATATTGATCAGCCTTCTCCTGTAAATAATTGTTCAAGAAAATTTTCCGACTGCTTCATCATCTATCTACTTTTGTTTAGGATGTTACTACACCAATCGATCGATGCCATCAATCGATTGGTCGATCGATTGGTTGGATCGTTTGGTGTGGTAGCTTTGGCTGATCGACGGATACCGTTCCACTAACCAATCGATCGATTGCCCGTCGATAGCATCGGTCGACATTGATCGATTAACCCCAGCTATAATCCATCAATAATAATAATCAAGCAGCTCGATCGACGTCGACTAATAAATTCTACCAATGATCGATGCCTTCGATCGACGATAGATCGATTGGTCTGGTAACACCTTTAGATGGAGCGACTGCCTATACGACCTCCACAACCCAGTTACTTGGTAACAGTGAAACCCTTGGTAAGATTGGTTGTAAGATTTTCTAGCTTCTGACTACCTGTAAGGACTGTCAAAGATTTACGAATGAGAGCCGGAACCAACAGGTTTACGTGCTTTCCGAGGCACGCAGCGGTCTCGGTATGAAATGGATGGCCACCCATCCAAAGACTGACCGCGGCAAGTGTAGCTTAACCATCGTGACTGGTTGATCCGTACGACTTTTACTTATTCACGAGTTCTCACAATTTTCTAGGAAAATATAATAAAAAATAATTTTAGCAGTTATGACACATCTAGGACGTCGGTCATTAAAAAAAAAGAACTATGTTGGAGTAGGCTTCCAGTCAAACCGGATACAACTGAATAACAGTGTTTTACATGGAGCATCTCGTCTCTCGATCGGGGGTGGATGCATGGATGAGATCAAGATACGTATGGCGATAACCAGAACTTCGAAGGACAAATTGAAAAAAGTCTGGAGGAACAAAGACCTCACAAAAGCCACTAAGATCCGACTTGTTCCAACACTGGTTTTTCCTGTATTTCTCTACGCTGCTGAGACTTGGACGTTGCGTGAAGTGGATAAAAAGAATGAGAGATGTGGTTCTGGCGAAGAATGCTTGGGGTGTCGTGGACCGAGTTTCGCGATGAACCGACCAAATTAAATCCGCAGTGGGCGATCCATTGCATGAAAGAAAGAAAGATAGGAAGAAAAAGCATTTATTGGCTCGCACAGGACAAAACACACAAATAACAACAAGGTTTAATTATTATTGTAAAAGAAAAAAAGAAAATATAAGAAACGAAATCGGTCCTGTACGATGCCAAAAGGCCCCTATCTCAGCATGATGGAGCATGGTGAGCTCGTGATGACCACGACCGCTCTGACAAGAGTGTCACGAAGAAGAAGAAGAAGAGACATGTAGCATGGAGCAGCCTGTCTAACCTCCATAATCTAGTAACTGGGTAACACTGATTGTCAGACTTGTCTGACTACCCACAACGACTGTCAAAGATCTACGAATGACAGGCGGGACCAACGCCTTTATGTGTTTTCCGAAGCCCGGAAGGATCTCTGTATCACATGGTTGGTTATCAACAATATGACCGCGGCAAGCGTAGCATGACCACGATCGATCGATCCATACGGCTTTTCTTTAGTCAGGAACCCCGCAATATATGTATATGAATAATATTTTACGGAAAGTATTTTTTTCTATACATGTTAAATGTTAGGTTTATCTAGGCTTCAAAAAGTTTCGCCGCCATTCACCGTTTCCATTTTACCGCATTCAATTCTCTGCATTGAGTACTAAGCAGTTATTACTAAAATAAACACGTGTTAACTACACGCGATCCTGATTAACTCTTTCAACTTGCGGTCAATGCTTCAATAATTTGCTTTTTGATGTTAATGGATCTTGTTAAGTAAGTTTTGTTCCATCTTGGCGAAAAAGTAAAGTAGATTTAACATACTTTCGATATGTCCTGTCCGTATGGTGTCGGACGTAAAGAATAGCACCATCCCATATCTTCCCGTGGGTGTCGTAAGAGGCGACTAAGGGACCTCACCAGAGAATGGGCAGCAGCGTTCTCTGTGTCTTTGTAACAACCATACTGCGATCGCCAACCCACCTGCCAAGCGTGGCGATTATGGCAAAACCCCCCATTTCTTGGGGGAGGCTTATGTCCAGCAGCAGTTCAGTCTTTCGGCTGAAATGATGATGATGATGATGATGACTTTCGATAAAGAATCAGGGTGTGACTGTGTCGCGGACACGTAACGGGTAATATATTTTCTTTAAGGCTGTTCAAGCCAGTCAATCTTCCATACAAACGGCGACAGGTGATTATTCCTCTATTTTTGGTTGTATTTTAGAAAATCAGGATGATATTAATTCTTTTTGTTATTACCTACGCCTGTACGAAGCCAGAATTCCATAAAAAAAGTTGGTTTGAAAGTTAGGACCCTCTAAACATTCGAGTATTTAAGCAAATTTTAGCGCAACATTAAGCTTAAATAAAGTATATAAATAATACGAATAATTCAAAACCGCTTTTGTAGAGGCCTCGTTAAGTTATTGAAAAATTCGAATAACATTATTTTTACAGTATTTACCTTAGCATTATTAAATAATCACACTAGGCCCATAGCGATGTTCACGTAAATTTCCGCGCGCCAATTTTCCTGTGATGTTATCGCGTGCTCACTCACTCGTTTGTTTTCGAGCTTTGCGTTGGTTGAAACAAAAACAAATTCAATCGCGCTCGCGTCGAAGTTCGCTCGATGGGGTTGGGCGCTCTTAAGTGTATATATGAATGTCATAATATTTTTAAAATGAACTAAAATTGTATCAAATTCGATGATTATTTAGCTGTCGACTGTTGTAATTAAATTTTAGATGTAGACAATAGATATGTAGCTACAACACCAAACTGTATGCCCCGATTTTATTGACATCAATTTTCGGTATTGCCGCCCACTATGATAAATTTAAAGACGTATATATATAGACGTATATTGAATGTAAATTAACACAAAATATTCAAAAGACTTTTCTGTCATAACAAATATTATATTTTTGACACCTGTCGAAACTTAATTCAGAAGGAATAAACTCTTTTTAGGCAGCCTTTCAAAAGCTCACATAAATTCAATGGAAAATTCTAAAAAACTTAGCGCTTGTGAAAATACTAAGAATCTTTTTGACAAAGGTTTGTCGTAAAGGATTCTCACTGACAAGAAAAGTGTACCGTAAAATAGCTTTGTCCTTGCCAAAGGTCCTTCTCAACTGTCAAAGGAAATAGGTTACGAAAATAGGGGTTTATGAAAGTAAATAGGAAAATTGTGTGAGTGACAGTTTTGTAACGGTTTCTTGAATAGTTATAGAAATAGAAATACGAATTTGTAATATTGTGGTGACAAAAAACTCGATTTATTTTCATGAAGAAATTGAGATCGAGAGTGGGGATTTTGGACTATAGAAAACTACATATCTAGAGCAGGCCATTGTACATACATCCAAAACTTATGCTTAAAATGTATTAAAAATTATTCAGCAAGATCATCTAGACATGCGGTAGCGTGTCAAGCCAAGTTCTAAGATTATATTTACTTTACGTAAAGGGTGTAATTTTGACACAGCTTTTTGATTTGGTAGAATTTTATGTGCAATTATTTTGTTCATCTTATGTAACTGGTGTCGCAGATATACGAAGAAAGCAAGTAGAAAATTAAATAGACACTATACCTACGCATTTTCTAGATTTGTAAGAAATCTAAGACTATACTATCAAATCCATTAATTACATAAGTGAGGTATGACGGTTGGTTATCACTACTATTATTTACAATTTGTTAGTTGAAGGAAAAGATGTGAGCCTGGTCGTGCTAAATGTTGCTAATTCGCGCATTATGTTTGTGATTGGGCATTTCGTATCTGCCATGACTTCCTTCCTTCCTTCATGACTTCTGCCTTTATTTTTTAATTGTTTTATATTGCTCTGTACCTTCATTGTTATCTCATATAGAAGCAATATGAATAATGAAGCCAGAATTTTATAACAACTTGATCGAAAAGAGTATTTCTTAAGTTTCTTGCTCGTTCTTCTCCATAGAAACCTATCGACGTTTTGAAACGAGCAACTAGCTTTAAGTTTTCTGATCAACTCTTTGACAATCCAAAAGTGCTTGTATATCGTTTAATGGAAATAGATGCTTTGACTTTGATTTTGAATTATTTAGATTCAACTTTTACAAGAGCCATTAACAAGCTACTGAAGAATCCAATTACATACATTCATTCCACTTTCTAAGCATATTTTTCTCATCAACATCAATATGAAATTTAAGCACCAGCCACCAAAATCCATATTCAATTAACATCAAACCTCATTACTTGAACATTTTTAAACAGCTCGCCCCAAATCGTTCTCTAATTAATCCGGACCCATTAACCAAAGGCCAACTCATTTATGCCTCACAATAATAAATAATTAAAATTGATGCCGACACGTTGGGAGTCCGGTCTGTTATGATAAAGCCTTTGTGCAGAAGGGAAATAACTGTAATTTAACACCCCAAAGGGATTGTAAATCGTAAGTAATTTATATTAATAGGTTCAGATTTATGTTAGTTTTGGCTGGAGGTGCCGTTTGGGGACCGATCGTGTTGCTAACTAGACAATACTAGATCATAATGGATTGTTATGTTCCACTGTTGTTATAATGTTTATTGGTATTTAGCTAAACTTTGTGAAGAAAAGCGGTTTTTTGGAACGAAGCTTCCTCTATACGCTTTTCTCTTTCTCTTAGTATATATTTCTATGAACAGGCATTTATACCTACGCACACTGTACACTCTCTCTTTCTTTCTCTTTTAAGTGTGCCTGTATGTGTGCGTGACAGTCTAAAAAATGCGTGACGAACTTCGTTCTTGACTCCTCCTGACCGCACGAGTTTCTTCTTTGTTCAGATATTAATATTTAAGGGTCTGCAATGTATGATTTTATGGATAAAGTCAGAACCTTTACTATGTAGATATAGCTGGCATTTGTTCGTCAATTGCTTGATGGAATTGGAACACCAAAAAAATCCGAAATAGCGTGATAGTTTTGGAGAAAAATAGCTGTGCCAGCGGCTTCGGTCACATGGACCTAAGTGTAACCTAAGGAAATAAGTATTGTTTTATAAAACTTTCGGTTTTATCCGCTACTTAGTCCGTGTCAAAGACCACCTTAGTAGGGTCTCCAAATTTCAGTTTCATAGCTCAAGTAAAATTTTAGAGATACCGTGTTCAGTCAATGAGTGATTGTTCGCTATCTTTATGTGAAATGATCTGCTTTTATATACCTATAATTCTTCTGTGCGTGTGTATGTGACTGAACTCCTCTTAAACAGCTGAAACGATTTTGATGATTTTTTTTTGTGTGTTCTTGTGGATTCAAGAATTGTTTAGATTCACAATTGGACCCTACCGGGTCCAATTGTGAATCTAAACGTGGCGCTGTAGTCGAGTAGTAGATTTTTTTTTTTATTTTAAGGGCAGGATAACGTCTGCCTGGCCCGCTAGTTGTAATATATGCCCTGAAACCAAAACATGTTGAACCATAAACTAACTATATTGCAATATAATAGTTGTTTTACGGTGAGATATTGCAATATAATAGTTGTTTTACGGTAAGCCAGAGGCCTAAATTATTCCAATTTAGGCCTTCTGGCTTCAGTTTTTAGTTGTGGTCAGAAGCTATATATACAAATAAAAAATTCTTAAGTATGTTGAAACACCGTTTGCGCAGCCCCTAATGTTATCAGATTACACATACAAATCACAAGCGCAAACATTGAGACACTGAGCAAACATTTATTGGCCATTCGGCTCGTGCATTGTGGCAAGCAATTGTGTTTGCTGTTAACCGGAATGTGGAATATGAACCTTGGAGGCCGATATTTAGCGTTTTGTCGCTATAGTAAAATTTATTTATTTATTTATTTACAAAATGGATTTATTTTTAAAATGGATTGTAGGTAACTATTTCCTTGAATGACTTCCACTAATAGTCGCTAATTAGCATAAAACACTTGCCATGTCGCTGAATTGTGCTTGGATTCGCCAAAAAAGCCAATTTTACAATATCTCATTAATTAAATTAATTAAAACTTATTTAATATGTCAAATGTGATCCAGCAAGCATATCAAGCTTTCCTAAACTGTAAAATTTTCCCAATTGAACATGAACCTTACACTGTTTTAATAAAGTTGAAAAACTGACATCCTTGACAGATTGAAAAATAATATACTGACCTCTGTACAACGTCGATACATTTAAAACTTATGCTTACAATAGGTTTTAAATTAAATATCTTTAAAAAGTACAATTACTTCGAAAAATCGAAGAAATTTTGACGTGCGTTGAAATTAGATATTTTCAAATAAATGTTTTGATAGCAACTTTCGTCCCCAAGAAAAATATTTTAAAAGCTGCTCATCCCTTTATAATATTCCAAGAAAATTAAATCTCATTATGTTTCATCCCTTGTAGCGCAATAAAATATGAAAATTGCTTTTGATACTCAGTGCATCAAAAATATGAAACAACTCAATTTTGCTTTAAACAAGCCCAGTTAATCCTATCAACTGTATTTTGAGAATATCCCTTTAATTAACAAGCTGATTTGAGTGGCATTACCTTTCCTGCTAGCCTTAAAAATCCGAATAATAAATCTCGTATAAAATAGGTACCAAAACATTGCCAGATGCGAAAAATTTAAGCTTAAAATTTAATATGGCGGAATTTATTTGATGGGTTCCGTGGATTCTTTTATTCGCAGTTAGGAATGGTGAAATGGTAGATTTGGATTGGTGCCTACTAGCCTTATTATAATTGTATTACTATAAAATGTGAAACGATTTTTCGTAAAACATATATTGAGAGCCATTTATCTTACTAAATGATGCGTCAAAATGTGACACATCATTTTACATAAAATATGATCTTAGTACCTATATATTTTTGATAGAAGGACAATACAATTTATTTTGTTCTTAGAAAAAACATTTCAGATTTTGATTCATCTATGATCAATAAAGTCTAGTCCTATAGGAATTATCTGTACATATGTTTTTTTTTATCTGTTATAAAAAGTAGCATTTATGGTTGATAAAATAAAATCAAAAATAGATTTTCCTTCCTAAGCTTTTATCTTCCAAAAATAAACGAACCCCGCGCAAGACACACCGCAGGCTGGCGAAATCGACGAATTATACAATACTCGTAATCTGCGTACGGAACCCAAAAAATACGAGTCTTTTTGAATAATCACAGTCATTTTGTAGACGCCTCGACGCCACCCAACGGGCGTAATCTTCCAGTTATTGCGTTAGTATTAACGAGTAGAATAAACATAGGAATATTTCAGCATAATGAGACAGTTTGTGGGGCTTGTGACGGAATTAGTTCAACTTGATGCGTATCACTGTTATTTTGCATGAGAATTGAGGATTAAGGGAGGTTTAAGGAGACAAGTATTAGTTTTGGATAGATTAAAGTTTGTGTTAAAACCTATTCCCATCAGCATAAGGGATAAGTTTTATTAGCGCTACAGAAGAAGATTGGCTTCTTCTAATACCTATACAGGATGAAATTGAATTCATAAGCAAATTTTTAAGAAGTAACTTCTGAGTCACTTCTTAAAAATTTGAACGAACGCACGAACCTGAACAACTTTCATTACGGAGCCAACTCAAACAGTGCGAAAAAAAACAGCTGTTCCATACATTTTGGCCGAGTACCTATTGCACTTCTGTATGAAACAGCTGTCTTTTTTTTCGCGCTGTTTGAGTTGGCTCTATAATGAAAGTTGTTCAGGTTCGTGGTCTGAGTCACTCCTTAAAATTTTGCTAATGAATTCAATTTCATCCTGTATTATCAGAAAATATATGTATTGTAAATATTTCAAGCGAGGAGGAGCTCGTGGCTAAGCAAAAGTCGTACAGATCGATCGGTTAAAGGTTAAGCTATGCTTGCCGCGGTCGGTCTGCGGATGGGTGATCATCCATTTCTTACCGAGTTCCCTCCGTGCCTCGTGCATACGTAAATCTTTGGCAGTCGTTATAAGTAGTCAGAAGCCAGGAAGTTTGACAACCAGTCTTACCAAGGGGTAGTATCGTGTAACCCAGTGACTGGGTCGTGGAGGTCCGATAGGCAGTCGCTCCATGTAAAACACTGGTATTCAGCTGCATCCGGTTAGACTGGAAGCAGACCCCAACATAGACCAAAACACACGATCTTTTATTTTCATCACAATTTAACCTAACAACCAAAATTTAATATCTTTTCAAAAGTGTTCTACTTTTGAAAAAATATTAAATTTTGGTTGTTATCGAACTATCGAACTTTCTTCATAATGAGACCCGTTTCTCAAAATAAATTACCTACCTCCAAACTTTTACTCAACTTCGCCTAGCTTTTAAGAAATATACAACCTCTTCACGTACACAAATAATTTACGAAACATTACTCTTTAGAAGTGAAACATTATAATTATTCCGTATCTCTCCGTCAGTCGTGTCGGGGTAATATGAGCCGAGACAATGTCATATCAAGTGATGTCACGACACACCCTGACACTGAGATGCCACTTTGATCTTATATCGTGTTGCTTTTGTTTGTTTTTGGTAAAATAATCCGTTTTACTAAGAAATGTTTTGATATAAGTACTGTATATAACCACCATGATGTGATTAGGAACCCGGGTAGGATCAATGTTAATGGAAATCCTTATTGTTTTGTAAATTAGTATATTTAAATCTAAACCTCAGATTATGAAGCAAAAGGCAGATAGGCCGCGCGGAACACTGAGAGTGAAGCCACCAAAGCAAATACAAATTCAAACCCAAAATTCAATTCAAATTTCGTGATTGTATTTGCTTTTGAATTTGTATTGGTTTTTTGTAACCATGCTTCGCTTCGTGCTGTACTGACACGCGTCAGTACAGCGCGAAGCAAATTGTAGGTAACTGTTTTTGAAATTGTATTTGCTTTTGTGGCTTCACTCTCAGTGCTCCGCGTGGTCTATCTGCCTTTTGTTTCATAATCTGAGTTTAGAACATAGTTTTTCTCGTTTAGTTTTTTTTTTTGTATAAGCTTGGATATAGTTAAACCAGTCAGAGTCTCAAGAGTACAATGAAAGAAGTGGTTTGTTTATCTTTATATTTACATTGTATAAAACAAAGTCGCTCCCGCTGTCTGCATGCTTAGATCTTTAAAACTACGCAACGGATTTGGATGCAGTTTTCAGCAATAGATAGAGTGATTCAAGAGGGAGGTTTATACGTATAGTTTGATCTACATTGCACTCATGCGAAGCTGAGGCGGGTAGCTAGAAATTGCGAACTTATTTTCAGCACAAATAAGCAGAGTCATCTCATAATACTCTTTTCCTTTATTCATATATTTATATGTTTATATATATTTTATATAGGTATGTTATATACCTGATATTTAATTATGTATGTGTAGTTTATTTGTTCCTAAGTTTGTCTCTTTTTAACTTTTTTATTATTATTTTTTTCATATGCACCTGCCATGTTATCTCTTCCTCACCCTTGGTTGACTGGCAGAGAATGCCTAAGGCATTAAGTCCGCCTTTGTACCTTTGTGCATGAAGTATGAATAAATATATAAATAAATATAGTATTAGTTTTTATTGAATTTTAATATTTTAATGTATGACGCACTAGCGTAGGTACATTTATAATTTAGTGGCTTGTGCCCACTTCTTCACCTGTGTGAATTTTCATACGAATCCCGAATAGTTTGAGAATGAAATGTAATCTAGCACTGTAGGTTAACGTAGCTTCTTTTTACTGAAAGAATTTTTGAAATCAGTGAACAGTTTCAGAGATAAACTGCTACATTCAAATTAACAAACATGCTAGCTTTACCTCTTTTATTATCCACTAGCTTCTGCCCGCGGCTTCGCCCGCGTAAAAAGAACGTTTATCCCAAGGGAACATATTACCAGGATAAAAAGTATCCTATGTGTTAATTCAGAAAATGGTCTACCTATGTGCCAATTTTCATGCAAATCTGTTCAACGGTTTACGCGTCATTGAGTAACAAACATCCAAACATCTTCCCAAACTTTCACATTTATAATATTAGTATTAGTATATAATTTTAGTATATAATTAGTTTATAATATTAGTATTAGTATACAATATTAGTAAAGTAACTCTGTCTGTTACGCTGATTGATTGACTGATTGGTTTCACGATGAAACGGCAGAATTGATTTTGATAAAATCTGGTATGAAAACAGCTTGAACCCTGGGGCAGGACATAGGCTACTTTTTAATTCGCAACTGCATCTGCATCCGCGATCAGCGACATTCACGCGGACGAAGCCGCGGGCAGAAGATAGTATTAGTATAAACAAAGAAATATTTGGTATAAAGAAGATATTTTACATTAAAAATCTAACCAAAAAAAAAACGGTTTAGGCGAACTTACCTTACAGAAACGGCAAAAAAAGCAACAAATAAAATACAAATCAAAATGGGCTAAATACTTAAAACATATTCTGCAATTTTTTAACCATTCAATCGCAAAATACAGCCACCAAAGACTATCTCAGTTTCACCGTATTTTAACCGAAGACATAAAACATCTCACAAGATGCGTTAATCAAACTGACGAACTTTAAGTACTGGACCAGTCGCTGGCATGGCGACATTTAGGTCATCAATCGATACCTCAGTTGACGCCGCAGTCACGTTAGCGGTAGTAAAAAATATTAATGCTGTCATGAAGGAATGATGAGCGACATTGACTATTGGTTCTGTATGAACTATTTTATTTAAGGTTTCCAGGAGCTTATGAATCCGAGATTAATTGGATACTTGACAGCACTAATCAATTTATTGACTTTTTAAGAGCTGCCAAGACAACTGGGCATAGTTCTCCCCTAAAAGGAAGGGTTCAGCCATGCTCGCTATGCTTGGCCAATGCATTTGGTTGTTATGGTACTCAGAAGGACGCTGCTGCCCATCCTCTGATCAATATCCCTCTGTCGCCTTCTACAACACCCTAGGTGGAAATGAGGTTCTGTACGCAAAATACACGCTGAGACGTGGAGTGGCGAACACCAGCCCGTTATACCATACCATGGGGTTTTGTATGACAATAGTAAAATGCGAAGTCATTTTCTTGCCAACTCAATAGACTTTTTTATTGATATCAAACAAACTAAAAATCTAATTACCTGTATCAGGTTTTCAGGTAAAGTATAAAATATTTATTTTTAATTTGTTGATGGTTAATGGTATCAACGTACTACCCAATTACAATAACGACAGCGAAGTGTACCTTCATAAAGGTCACGTTGCTCATTATAATAGTACAGCACCAATACAGCTGTAGCGACATCTATCGCACATAATACGAAGTACAACCGACGCTTCCTAGATCGCGCAAGCAGAGTTATCCGCGACATTAAGCGATAAACAAAATCCCGACTACAACCGTCTGGTCGGAGGATCCTCCCTTTTCTACGAAGGATGAGGAACTTTACACTCTATTCGACTGCTGCGCAGAGTGTTGCGGGTTCGATTCCCGCCCAGGGTAAATATTTGTGTGATGAGCACTTGTGTTTGCCTTGTGTCTGGGTGTTGTTTATCTATGTAAGTATGTATTTAAAATATATTTGTGTATGTATATCAGCTGTCTGACACCCATAGTACAGGGTCTCCCTAGTTTGGGGTCAGATGGCCGTGTGTGAAATGTCCCCACATATTATTATTATTATTCTCGTTTATTCATTTTGTTAACATATTAAATTACATTTTTAAATATTAGTAAAAAAATAAATAAAAACATTTAAAAATATAAAAAAATAGTAGCCCACCGGTATCGGGAACAGGGTCCAAGCTACCGGTGGTCAGGGCTCCTGAGAGAGGAATCTCCTGACTATACGCGCCGTGTCCAGGAGTACCGCTTTCTGTATCAAGCCCTTGATCCAGCTGCCCAACGAGAGCCTCCTTAGGTGTTGGTCGAGGCTCATGGAAATGAGTCCATTGGCCGTAACGACTATCGGCACAATGACTGCTGTATTCACATCCCACATGTCGACAACCTCGCGAGCCAAGTCAAGATACTTAATTTGTTTATCTTTCTCAGTTTTCACGAGGTTCTCGTCATGCGGAACCGCTATATCAACAATCATTGCGCGACGCTCTAATCGATCTATCACCACTATGTCAGGTTTATTGGCAACAATAGTCCTGTCAGTGATGATAGATCGATCCCAATACAACGTGATATGGCCATTTTCGAGAACTGGGTCGGGCACATACCTGTAGTACGGTACCTCCGACTCCACAAGCCTGTACTTTAGAGCAAGTTGCTGGTGGATAATCCTAGCTACAAGGTTGTGTCTATGCAAGTAGTCTCCGTTAGCTAGACGAGAGCACCCAGAGATAATGTGTCGGATTGATTCTCCCGGTCGGTGGCATGCTTATTATTATTATTCATTTATTTTATAATTATACATATTAAATTACATTTTTAAATATTCATATAAAAACAAAAACATTTAAAAATATAAAAAAATAGTACCTCACCGGTATCGGGAACAGGGTCCAAGCTACCGGCGGTCAGGGCCCCAGAGAGAGGAACCTCCTGACAATGCGGGCCGTGTCCAGAAGTACTGCCCCCTGAATCAAGCCCTTGATCCAGCCGTCTAACGAGAGCCTCCTTAGATGTTGGTCGAGGCTCTTGGCAATTAAGCCATTGGCTGTAACAATTATCGGCACAATGATCGCTGAGTCCACATTCCACATGTCGACAACCTCATGGGCCAAGTCAAGATACTATTATTATTATTATTATTATTATTCCTCATACCTCTAAACAGCAAATAATTTGCCATTTAATTTAGAGCTTTAAAATAGGGCGTAGTAAAGTACTTATAAGGACAATATAATTATAAAAATTGTCAGCTCCTGGGCGGCGTGCATGCAGCTAACGGTTGATGATTAAACCTTTTTTGAGAGCAATGCTGTAAAAGTGAGCGATGACCAGTTTATACTAATTTTACGTGTCTTAACTTTCTTATCTAATATTCAAAAGAGAACAGATTTGATTTTTTGTATGACTGTTTTTATTGGACAAATTCCAAAAACACTTAACCGATTCAAAAAATTATTTCACCAATAGGACGTTACGATATCTCTGAGCTAAATTTTAGAACCAAACAATTGTTTGTAATCATTATTGAAATCATATTTTAAATCAAGAACTCAACAGCTGTAACAAAATCGAAAAACAGAAATAATAACAATTCTCATATTCCCAAAAAAAGACAGAATTATTATCTCGACACACAAACACAATACTCGTATAACATGTTATTTGACAAAATATACTCGTCCTTCGTACAAACATTCGATATAGATTAGATATTCTTCGAATTCCTCGCGAATACAGAATTCATTTTTCTATATATAACTCATATCAATAGTATAGGAATATTCGCTGGGAGTACAATACCGTTTGATATTCCGTGTATGTATCCTGCCCTGATTCCCGGATGAGAATTGGCTTGTCACGTCTTGAGCAACTACGGGACACGTCTTCACTCGTTTCCTGTTTAAATGTACTTTTTCCTTGCAATTTCTTGTACATTGTGCCAACTGTGTTTATGTATTGGACTCATTTTGTTACCTTTTATGTAACAATGTAGACGTTTGGCTAATATCAAACGCAGACTTGGTTATGCAAGTCTTTTTTTAAATATTTTAATAGGCTTGCGTTTGACCGCATAATCACCTGCTGTTAAGTGATGATGCGGCCTAAGGTGGAACACGCTTGCCTAGGATGAACCGGTTTACTCGTACCTTGAAGATACCCAGATTATGCTTATCGGGGAACAGAGAGGCGGGCAGTGAATTCCACAGTCTGGCACAATAAATGTGGAATCAAAGCACTTGGTTCGAGACCGTAGAACTTAAACCATATAGCGGTGACGCTTCGCCGTATCTCTGCTCGTACGATGACGCAATGGGGAGAGGGGAATTAAATTGTGCAATTGCAAAACACACTCTCCGAAATGTACCCGATAAAAGACCGATAGGCTGGCAATAGCGCTGTTCAAGGGTCTGGATCCTAGCCCTAACCAGGGAGTCGTTATAAATGAGCCTCTTGGCACGTCTATCAATAACTTCCAACGTCTTAGTAAATTATAGAAATACTAGCTTATATCTGCGACTTCGTCCGCATGTATGGTTTGTATGACAATACTACTTTTATCATTAAACATAATATCCTATACCCACTCGGGAATAGTGTAGATTCCTATTTAATGAAAAAATTTAAAAAAAAATTGTATGAGTAATATTGGAAATTACTTGCTACATTCAAACTTACAAACTATTTATATTATTAGTAGCTATACTTTAAGCTTTGATTATATAATGTCTATATGGAGCGTCGCCCTACAATCATAACAAAGAAAACGAGTCAACAATTTCAAGTATGTGTGCGTGCAGGCGTCGTTTTACACTGTGCATCTACGTCTCTGTGTGCGTAAATAATGATTACATAAGCAATTATGTATATAATTATACATAAATTAATATTATTATACATAATATATATTAATCATTTATTATTATTATTACGCATTTGGGCTTTGATTATATAAGCACTTGTCAGCCAATAGTTGGCTGACACTTTTTGACACGTTTGCGTGCACTTGACGCTCCATCTAGACATTATATATAATCAAAGACTTTAAGGTACAAGTGTCAGAGACCACGTTTTACAAACCCAAACTTTTGCCAAAACTAGATTTACGTGATACCTGTTCTTTTTTTTAAACGTTTATTTCCATTCCATATTCAAACACTTCTAAGTTCCGTAATACACCCTACATGCGTGAAAAGGAATGTATCTTCCCATGATAAATGATAGCTCTTCTGTATGCATGGCTCACGCGGTTTTTTTCATTCTGAGTGAAAACGACAGGCACTTCTCACAAGTAGTTCGTTCTGTTTATACTAACTTGTGCCGGTTGAATGCATGCCATATATAACATGCGTGGTTGAGTGAAGGGTAACAGGGGTGTCATTCTGTAAGACCTCATTCTAAACTTCGAATCTGAATCCGCTGTGAGTTTCTTGATTGGCATTCTAAAAACTCGGTTGATAATTCTAATTTACACTAGCGCCACCCTTGCGAGCGTGTCAGCGAGTTGAACTAAATTGACAGGGAGATTTTGACAGATAAAGTATGAGATGATGTACGAAGTAGCATTCTGTAAGGTAATTTCCCTGTCACTTCGATGCTCACTTCGCACTCGAACCCGATGTAAAGTGTATACCCGATGTATATCAAGGTAATTTGGAACCTTATGCGAAGTAAGAGTGAATAGCGATGTGAGATGCGAGTTGTCGTTTGAATTTCCTGAATCGACCTACAGGAGTTCTGGAATATTGTTTTCGCTTCTACTATTTTGTGGGTCAACTTTACGTGTCGTAGATAATAGTTCCGATTCCCTTGTTTACAAAATAAATCGAATTAGATAATTGGCATCTTTTAGAGAAAAGAAGAAAAGGACGGCAATAAATAAGAACAATTTTTTTGTAGTTTTCTGATATGACAACTATAATTGTATGAACATTTTAGATCAACTTCAATTGACAGCTCTTATTAATATCTGTCTCTTTCTTATCTATTGGAAAGAAAGAGATATAAATAGCTTAAAATAAGTTTTTCCGTTAAATCAACAGAATTGACACCAATATCGTCGGCAGAACGATTAATTCAAAGTAAAAGTTAAATAATTTATTTTAACTGTAACATTACAACATTACAATTGAATTTAGTCGCCCCTTCTAAAAGATAGTTTTGTATAAAGAAAAACGGATCAGAAACTCCATACACACTTAAAAAAAGGTTTTACTATAATTTGTAATAAGTAAGTCGACCTAATTTTCGAAATTCGTAATTCGTCATTATATAAAATGCAAAGGCCCATGGCAAGTTGACAATGCCTCTAATCGTATCAGTTTACCCAAGAATCATAATATGATCGGGTAATCATAAACATATTAAGGTAAAACTAAACAATACTTTCTATATTTATGTCCACAAGAAAATATTACATTACTTAGAAAGACTCGAAAAGGACATAGATTAACAGATTGCAAAACTGTCAAGGACTATAGCTTTTACGAGGATGATGTAACCTCAGTTCCTTGAAATAAGTAAGTACTTCTCCTAATACCTGTCTGGAGCAATTTTTATGGACAAATATTAGGTAGAAACACAATATCACACTCATGTCTATGTAGGTGGATGAAACCCTACCTTTTCTTATTTTAGCCGGGTTCATATTTGTGATGTGGGCTGTAATAATGTGACATGTGAAGAACATAATTTAATAATAAAATATGATACACAAAAAATACACAAACATAGACCCAGTTAGAAGGCCATTTTTTCAGAAGACTTTATATTTTACACAGAACCTTCTATCAATATCTTCGTCCTTTTTTATCAATGATTTGAATTCAATATGTTAGTAGAAAATTCATATTCAGTACATTATTATAAATTAAACTCCTTTGCTGCACTGAAACTTCGGTACCTATGGGTTTCCATATCGTTTTCATCAATATAAAGACGAATTAACTAGAAAGGTAAAGCTGTCTTATTTCATAACATTGTAAGAATCACGCAGTCCAGTGTGACGTAAGAGACAGGTCAATTTATTTTAGATGCTGACAAATTATCGTTAGGGTCAATATGGTTATAATAATTTGAGTCACAATTTAATGTAAGGGACAATGTATTTGCACATTCTCGGGGAACACTACTGTATAAGAAAATATTAAAATATCTCAAGTTTTAGAATAACTTATGTGACCTGTTGTAAAATGTATTTGTGAGTAAAGAGACTTAAACTAGTTTTTATAAAGATATTAATTTTTAATGTCATATACAGCCAGCTTCTAGAAAAAATATGGTCTAAGCCTTGTCTAAGCGTACGGAAAATATATGATGTAAGGGTAATTTTTAAAGATATCGAGATTTTAAATATACCAATCGATAGAGCAAGAAATTCCGAATTCAACGATATATAATAACTCATTTTCGACAAAATGTCCCGTACGTTATTTCATACTTCCAGTATCGATATTTAATAAAGCAAAAGCTAGTTAATAATAATACAAGACTATTAATGTCCCACTGCAGGGCAAACGTCTCTTCTTATGAACAGAAGACACGAAATTAATCACCACGCTTGCTTAATATGTTGTTATATGTTGTCATATTCATTAAATAAGTTTAGAATTCTAGACGATGTCGAAGTTACGTTAATATTTGCCCGGAATCGAAACCACAACGTCATGCATGAAAGGCAGTGCCATTATCTATACAACAAATTGCGGTTTACGATTTATGACGTATTAACAAAAACTACTTACAACACTTACACTTTCAGCCGAAATCACCAGATTTCGGCTGAAATGATGGTGTTTTGTTCTGTACATGACAGTTATGCTGTACATGACAGTCACGTAAACGAAGTCGCAGACAGAACCAAGTATTTAATAGTAATCATCATGATCATCATCATGTCAACCTTTATACACTCACTGCTGGGTATAGGTCTCCCCCAAGGGGGGGTTCAGCCGTAATCGTAATAATACGGCCTCAAAATAATCTTTAAAAAAAATTGCGCATTCTTATGTTGCCATTATTTTAACAATGTTTAGTGTTAACGACTTATTAAGTTGGTGTCTCGTTACCTTAATAGACGTTTTGAAGTAATAAGGCAAGTTCGTCCTTGGAAGAAGAGGCAAAGTTTACGCCAAACATATACCACGTTCATGTTTGCCTATAGGCAAAGTTATAATGAGTTACAATGTTCTTATTTGTTTGTGCAAGTTTTCGTGACTTCCTTTCGAAATATTACTTTGTAATAAAAAGTGAATTCTGCAGAATTACTGCAGTTTTGGTTGGTTATGTTGTTATGACATTAAATGTTGGCACTGTTTTTGGAATACCGACTCACAAACTTTTACCATGAATTCAGCCATTCATATTAAGCCTACCATAGAATGATATAAGGAAGATATTTCTATGGTACCTACTTATATGGTTTGTAGTGTAAAAGTTATTATGTACTAGAGATTCGAATACATAAATTATGTCAATCTTTCATAAATCGTGTCATCAACCTTTAATTATAGTTTAGTTTGTACCCGACATTCAAGCGTTTAATTTGTCTGTCATCCTATCCCTCTTACATGGCGACCCTGCCATCGGGCACTGATGTTCGCGCGTGTTGCTTCCAATTCCATTGAAGTGTAGTCACAATAATGCCAGTACGAAAGTCATATCGTATTTACTCCTCATCGCAAGAAAATGGGTCCCCTGTTATAGAACCCTCTAGCGTTGAATTTTTTTGTCGCATCATCATCCTGCCAACCTGTAGATGCCCACTGCTGGGCATAGGTTTCCCTCTAGAGGGGATTCAGCTGTAATCTCCATGCTTGGCCGATGCATGTTGTCGATCACAGTAGGTGTTATGGTACTCAGAAGGACGCTGCTGACCATTCACTGGTCAATGTTCCTCTGTCGCTTTCTACGACACCCATGGGTAGAAATGAGGTGGTGCTATTAGCGGCCGGTACCACACGGTCTAACATTTCGTCGCATATCAGAAATAAAAATCAGCCATAATCCACATAAAACTGCAACATCTACAAGGTCAAAATGTGTGAAATAATTGTTTTTTTTCTTAAATAATGAAGCGACGAGAAATATAAACACTAGTTATATGTAATCCAGAAACATATATGTACTGTATACATGGAAACAATAAGCTATCCGTTTCAAAAGTAATTTTAAATTAAAATGCCACAATAACAAATACTTATTCAATAACGAATATCTACAATTCGCTTCGCGCTGTACTGACTCGTATCAGTACAGCGAAGCGAAGCATTATTATTAAAAACGAATACTAATACAAATAAAAATAAAAAAGCGAATACAATCACGAGATGTAGGTATTCGTTATTGAATTTGTATTTGCTTTTGTGGCTTCACTCGCAGTGTTCCGCACGGTTTATCTGCCTTTTGTTTGATAATCTGAGATACAGCCTATAATGTTTTTATTTAAAATTACTTTTATTTTGAACTAGCTACCCGACCCGGCTTCGCATGGGCCTAAAGCCTTCCCCGATAAATGGACTATCCAACACAAAAATATTTTTTCAATTCGATTTAGTAGATTCTGAGATTAACGCGTTCAACCAACCAAACAAACAAACAAACTCTTCAGCTTTATAATATTAGTATAGATGAAAACGTGTGACTTGTCATTTCAGGTGTAGTTTCAAGTTTATCATCGACATCAGGGACATCGGTAAGGAAAAACAATGAGAGGAAACCTGTACATTGTAATCAATATAAGTCTGTAATCTCCAAACCACCTTGAGCATGCGTGGTGACCAATACTCGTACCGTCTCTGTATGATGCTACCACTTCACATGGCGTATTTGTGCAAATATTCGCCTTACTTGGATAATACAAAATAGACTTTATTTAAATACTTATAAGGTATACTTTGTATTATCCAAGTAAGGCGAATATTTGTACAAATACGCCGTGTGAAGTGCCGGCATCAGAAGAGGCGTGTGGCCTGCAGTGGTACAATAAATTATAGACTGGTTTTGTTCTTGGTATTGAAAATAGTTTAGGTTTAAAGTCATGAGCCACATACAGGTTTTCTTCAATCATCATCATCATCATCATCATTTCAGCCAAAAGACGTCCACTGCTGGACATAGGCCTACCCAAGGGGGGGTTTTGCCATAATCGCCACGCTTGGCAGGCGGATTGGCGATCGCAGTATGGTTGTTACAAAGGCACAGAGAACGCTGCTGCCCATTCTCTGGTGAGTCCCTTAGTCGCCTCTTACGACACCCACGGGAAGATTTGGGATGGTGCTATTCTTTACGTCCGACACCACACGGACTCGGTTTCTTCAATAAGTAACTATAATATACCTAAGTCATCATCATCATCTGCCTAGCCCTTTCCCAACTTTGTTGGGGACGGCTTCCAGTCTAACCGGATGCAGCTGAATACCAGTGATTTACATGAAGTGACTGTCTATCGGACCTCCACAACCCAATCACTGGGTAACACGATACCCCTTGGTAAGAGTGGTTGTCAGACTTTCTGGCTTCTGACTACCCATAACGACTGCCAAAGATCTACAGATGACAGCCGGGACCATCGACTTTACGTGCTTTCCGAGGCACGGAGGGAACTCGGTATGAAAGGGATGGCCACCCATCCACAGACGGACCGCGGCCTTAACCTTTGACCGATGGATCTGTACAGCTTTAACTTAGCCACGAGCTCCTTCTCCTCCATATTATACCTAAGTACATACTATTTTTCAATCTAAATTATGTTGAGATTAAAATAAAGGCCACACGCGATAGAGAGATTTATAAAGGGTCTTTCAGAATCACAATTTCCATAACCTAATGGTTTTATCAAACAAAAGTATTATTTTATCTATCTTCATAATCTAAATACATTTATAGGTTACTCAAATACACTTCATTCATCCATTGCTAGAGCATCGTTCACCTCATAGGATTAAGCGTGAGTGACATACCGAATTGCGGAAGTCAACTCCTTATTTAATTAACACGGAATTAATATTGACGTTTGGAACACTGGAGTTTCCCAAAAATATCGCCGACTATTTTATTATTTAGTAGTTTATCTGTATGGCTTTATTCTTTGTGTGAGTGGTTAAATGTTATGGCGGCACCACACTTCGTTATGCGTTATTTGCTATGCGGCTACACTGTATTCGCCAAATATTTGTTATGTGAGCGTACAACAAAAACGCCATCCACACTTCGTCCCGGTGTGCCAAACATTAGACTAACCAATATGTGGAGCGTTTGGCTTTTGAAAAAATAAAATGGACGTGTTGACTGTTGCTGCTACTTTTACAGATTAGAGTATATGTCCGACACGACCACCGTAAGCGAGCGAACCCGAGTGAATGAGTGAAAGAAGTGTGAGCAGTCGACACGCATATTCGGCTTATCCGTGTCCTTTGAAGTGTGTCAAAAAACCGACAGGTGGACGGATAGGCGTATTTGCTATTCGCGCTTATGCGTTATGCGGGCGAATAAAGCAAATATAGACGAATAAACCCTCCACACTTCGTCGTATGCGGGCGAATAAGGCGCATAACGCATAGCGCATAGCGAAGTGTGGTGCCGCCATTACGCACGTACCTCGCTTTTGTTGGACGCAATAGGCATTGCATTTAGGGAAATATTGAGTTGAATTGATTACGGTATAACGACGTCATGGTAAGGTATTAATTCAGACAAAATAGTAAAATAATCGCTATGTAAATATTGGATTTACTGGGCTGTCAATGGGTTAACTTCTACCTATTTGATTTAAAACTCAATTAAGTATTTTCAAATTCCTGTTTTCAATTGAAAATTGGTAACAGGGAAAAACAAAATTAACAGGAAAAAAAAACTATTAAATAAATCATAAAAATGTTTAGAGTTAAAGTGCAAACTAATCTTTAAATGAAGGTGTTAAAGTATACATACATTTGTTTACATTTATAGGAACTAAATTGTGAATTGGAAGCTATATGTCACTTCGCATGATACTTAGGTATCATATTATAATATTACAGGATTACTTCATTAGGGACTCAAATATGACGCAATTTTGATTATTACTTCACTTGCTAAGTGAAGTAATTAAATAAACTAAAGAAACCATGATTTTTTCTTGACCAAGTTGAAAAGTTTTTTACAAAGATACGTTAGATTGTAATTTGCCTAAACATACTTTCGAAGACGGGTTACTCCTCCAATATTTACTGCAAAAACAATGTAAACAAAATACAGCCTTGACCAATTTATGTTTATGTTTCGACTCTTTTACATTTACTTGACAAGGTGAGTTCATGAAACATGCTAGGTGAAGTTTTTTGTGAACAAAAGTTTGGGCAGCTCCCAGTCTAGTTTTATGATGTTTCGATCGGACGGAACAAAACGTCCATGACGAAAACTTTTACATAAAACTTGAAGAAAATAGTCCATATTTTGTAACCTTCCTGCGAACAAGAATACTGTTTCCATAATTTAATTAACAAGACGTAAGAAAAATTTAAAAATAAAAGAGAAAAAGTGACAAGAGTTTTAATATTTTTTTTTTTTTTATCTCTTGATAGGCACATGTTTGACCACTATCTTACCTGATGGTAAGCGATGATGCGGTCTAAGATGGAACACGCTTGCCTAAAAGTAACCTATTCAACCTTGACTAGAAAAAAAATCAGGAAAGAAAATTAATAGAAATGGACTGAGATAGCGTACCAAAAAAGGTACGTAAATGAGAAAGGGTTTTTTCCTTAAAAATAACACAGCATTGAACCTACCTTAATTTCATATTCTCCTATCTATTCTTATCATGCTAACATGAAGACAACATCTAAGACCTTGGAGCAGAAAGAAATCTAATTTTAATACACAAGCAAACAACCAATAATATTTATTAACGATAGGCTCTTCATATATTTCAAAAGCAGCACAAAATCACTTAACAAGCCCTATCCAACTAAAAATATTGTCCACCATAAATTCACTTAGTTGGTAGAAGATCGTAAACTTTTTACATCACCCACAACTTACGGTGTTATAATGTAAATGAGTTCTCTAACTCTTCTGTCCCTAAATCTCCGCCATTTTCGCTTGAAACGTGACAGGTTTAATCTTAGTTGATCGCGATCAGGAGAAACTTGTAAATAATGTGTGGTTCTACTCATAAATACTGGTAAACAAGACAGTTCAAATCTAAATCTCCAAGTTTTGGAAGAAAAAATTCTCAAAACGATTGAAGTTGTTTGCGAAATTTTGGATTAGCATTATAAGATTTAGAGATTAGTTAAGCCTTTAAAATTGGATGTATTTTAGGACAGATTTATTCAGATTGTTTTTGTTGTGTTGAACATCAAAGAACTAAGATTTTTATATTGTACCTGAGTATAAAACGCTTGGTACTTTTACTTTGTTAGGCACAACACCAAATTTTTGTGCACTTGAAAAGAATATACCTAGAACTATCAATCACTACCAGGATATTAACACTCGAAAGAGCCGATATTTCGAAAATAATGTTACGAAAACTCTCTCATTCATCTTTGTCACCTTCAAACTGAAACATTTCTATATCATAAAATATTGTCGGTGTCAGTTTAATCATTTTTTAAACGAACTATCAGTAAAAATATTGTAAACTTAAGAGACTGTCTTCTTCTTTATTCTACATATTTTTTAAATAAGCAGATTTTGTTTGACTTTCATTCGTAGACAGTCGTTGTGGGTAGGTAGTCAAACGCCAGAAAGTCTGCCAACCAGTCTTGTAAATAATATAATAATAATAAAATTCTTTATTTCCAATTTTACTATTTAAAATGAACACATCTGACTGTTACAATTTTTTCTTCAATTGCTTATATTACTGATTAACGACCTCTGGCACCCAAGTTAAGATTAAACTTGTGTTATGGGTGCCAGGGCTCTCTCTAATTATTACATTTTCTTTAGAAAAACAAACATGTACGGAGCTATGGTTTGAGTATAACTAGAAAATAAAGTTTATAATAAAACAAATAATGTGAGTGTGTATGTGTGTGTGTGTGTGTGTGTGCGTGTGTGAATGAGTATGTGTGACGAGTTGTGTGTATGGTTTTCGTTTAGGATTTGCGCGATATTGTCTGTAAAAAGTAGGATCTACTTTAAAAAGCCTACCAAGTATCTTCTCAATCTCTTCGTAGTTATATAACTGGCTTGTGGAGATTAGACAGCCAGTCGCTCCATGTGAAACGCTGGTTAAGCTCCATCTGGTTAGACTGAACGTGACACGTCACAAACAACTTTCGAGAATTATTCCGGTGCAAGGATTTGCTTTATGACGCAAACTTTTCTACTTTGTCCGGTCTCATGCATTCCTAGTGTTGTTCCGATCTCAACTTTTACGAGCCGAGTCAGTGCTTATGCACCGTGTCTTACTCTCGGCACGAAATGTTCAAGTTATAAATCAAAACAATTATTTCAGAATTTCTTTGTATGAGATATTTCCATATATTTGCGCATAAACTTTCTCTTGGAAAACTTGTTGTGTTTCCTTGAATGATCTTGAAATGTTACATAGACTATCTATTATGTTCAGTTTTGGAAGTGTTTATAAATGTTTATGTTACCCATGCCATTAGGGATTCTATTTGTAAAACGAATGTTCTATTAGCCTATTCCATTTGTATAAAGCTATCAAAGTAACCACTGTTTTACCTTCATCGAATAATCACATGTGTCGCATTACATTGGTTGGGAAACGTTTTGAAGTATCACATAAAATCATTTTTATTGTCAATACAAGACTCATTTTTATGGTCTGTTTATATGGGTTTGAGTGAAGAATGGATAGCTTTATGGAAGGATGTTGGCGATTTTATATTTATTGTTGATAAAATGTCATATTATATGGAAATTATTATTGAGGTATTTTCCTTTTTATACACGTGTGGCGTTCGGAAACACGGACGGTATAAATAAATGATTTTTTTATTCATGTGAACTGTAACGTTATGGGAAGGATTATATTTATATCTGCTATTGTCGTAATATTGTTGAAATTTGTAAATGTACCCCATGATTACATTGAGCATAAACGACGGTTAGGCGTTGGCGTAACAAATCCAGCCGTGCTTCCAATTTGTTCAACTTTCTGACTGACTGACTCTGACAATTCAAAAGTATGTAAATGGTTTATTTGAAATAAATGATTTTGAGTTTGAGTTCTATCTACGTTTACTTGTTATTGTTATTCTACCCAAGTTGGTCGAATGGTATCAATGGCCGACGTTTTGAAACAATCAAACAAATTACTTTCACAAAAGTGTGGGTGTGTATCCAGATTTGTTATTGCTTTTCTTTTAAAGAGTAGGTGGAAATTCGGTACCTATAATTGACCAGAGACGAAATGATCTGAATATATTTTGTTTTGTTTTTAGAATTTCTTTTCCATTTTTCTCATCGTCACTTTTATTTGTCTTTTCTCAAAGAACATTTTATGGGCTTTGATTACGATGTGTGAACATAATTCAATTTTTTTTACCCATTTTCTTTGATATTTTTCTATATTTACCGACATTAGACTTGGCATTAAGTAAGGCAGGCCCCGAAGTGAAGGGAATCTTGTTTTGTCAGCATTAACATTAAGACAAATTGAAAAAAAGATTGTAGGCCGAAGAAATGATAGGATTTGGCTGTCTCTTTGAGTAATCACAAGCTCCCTTTTATTTCCTTTTCCAGAATTATTTTTATTACTTCATTAGGATTAGTTAAATTGCAAACTCGCTTTTAAGTAAACAATTCGATATTATAATGGACGTTTTATATATTTATGACTTTAGAATTATGAGGTTTTTTTACTAAAACACATAAGTAAACACCAAATTATCAAGTGGGCAATTCTACGTACTACGTCATCTCAATTTCAATCCAACCAAAAAGCCTCTATTTTATTTAGGTACTTAAATTTTTGACATTAATTTTACCTGAGTTAAGATTGCGACAAGATTTTGTACGTAGAATTGACCTTCTTGAATATGCTCTAATCTAATTATCGAAACCAAATCCGACATAAACTGATATATCAACACATAGCAACACATTATTACATCAATTTGAAAGCGGGAAAAATAAAATCACTCAATAATCCATTACCCCTTAAAAGACAGGTGCACTCACCTAAGTACCCATTCCATTGCTTCATTAACAACAACTAAAACTGTGCAAGCGGAACATAAGAAAGCTTGTATAGGTGACAGAGACAAAGAACAGACATAGGTAGCGTTAGTGTCGTCTCTGTGGTACATAAAGAGCTGGAACACAATACAATTTCTGCCTCGGACGCCTTTAACAATACACGTCGTCCTTTTTAGGTCATTTCCACTTGTAACATGTTCAACAAATAATTATGCTTCGTGTATTGTTTGTAAAATCGTTTGTGTAACGCGCTACGGTAAACGAGTTTATTGAATGTTGGACTTCGTAATTCGATTGTTTTTTGTTTTTGTATCGATCCATCGGTTGTGATTCAGCTACGATTCCCGCGGTCGATCCGTGAATGGGTGACCCATGTCATATCCAGCGGTGTGATTCTGTAAGACCTCATTCTAAACTTCGAATCTGATACCGCTGTGAGTTTCTTGATTGGCATTCTAACAACTCTACTGACTAATTTAACAAGAAGCAATGTCATGTAGTACATGTAAACGGAAACATCCAGAAACCATAATTTTGTGATTACATTTAAAAAAAAATCGCGAATATTGCTTTCTTTTTGCAATTTAAAACTCATTTTAGTTTTGTAAACTGCAATATAAACATTTTTATGATGCACATCCATATTTTAGGCTTTTTTAGCAGGACAATAAAAGCTTAATTTTTTTTAACACAAATATTTTAGAGCAATTAAAAAAAAAACAGCTAATAAAACAACTAAGTAAGTACAATGTAAATGTTGTGCAGTGCAAAAAATAAACAGGTTAAGGTTAGTATTTTGGGAAATTTGAATAATGGAAACAAGCCAAATTATTGTAAACGATCGTATAATACAGAGAATAAAAAATTAAATTAAAAATTTAAAAAAACCCCCAACGCAAAACATAAAAGCGATTATGTAAAAAGTAAAAAATAATACTTTTGTTGAGCCATCAAATGTTTGTTCGTTGAAATGGCGCTATAATGTCGCGGCGGGGTACCGCTTAAGTAAGTCAGTCCCTCAATTTCATTCACTGTCTATTAATTTACCAGCATTTCCGACCAATTTGCTTCGATATTATCAAATTTTTGTTGCTAATCTAGTTGTTAATCTTGTTGCAAATCTAGTTACCATCAGTTCGCTATTTTAGATATTTAGTTATTGCTTTAAACTTAGCGGTACCCCGCCGCGACATTATAGCGCCATTTCAACGAACTGGGGGTTTTTTTAAATTTTTAATTTAATTTTTATTTTAAATTTTTTAAATGTAATTTAGTTTGGTTTTGTGTGGTCAGTGTGGTCACCTATAATAATATGTTTGAAAGCAAAGTAAACATCCGGTATGCGTTAAGATCCCTACCGCAGCAAACAAAAGAGCTGATAACTTTAAAACTGCTGAACCGATTTTGATGAAACATGTCTAAGAACCATCGCTAGAGAATCTACTTTCAAATAAAAAAAACCGCATTCAAATCGGTTCACCCGTTAAAGAGCTACAGTGCCACAGACAGACACACAGACACACAGACACACAGACACGTCAAACTTATAACACCCCTCTTTTTCGTCGGGGGTTAAAAAAGCACGGAATTATTTTGGTTGGAAAATATAACATGATATTTAAAGTAAACCTTAGAACATAACTTTGAGAGCATGTGGGTAGAAACTGTTATTAGAATCACGTCTTAGAATAACTTGGCGAACCCTTGCTTGCTTATGAAGTCTTACACATTCCCTCGGAAATGGGTTTCTGTACTGTAATGTAATTAGCTGCCCAGAAACTTTATACTGACGGCCCGTAGTTTAATAATCATTATGTTCTAGATCTAGGGTTACAGGCATTTTAGCTTTTGAAGTTTTTCGATTATAACATGTTTTTATTAAGCTATTGCATAGCTTTTATCGCGGGCTTAGAGCGCGGCGACCGAATCAAGAAATTCCGTAACGAAAATATAACCTGACACCCCCCCACTCCGCCTACCATGTAGCTCGGCCCAGCGTTCGCTTAACGTGTATGTATATGATATATATAATCATTATATATATTTATATAGGTTACGGGGGGCAGGGGGTGGGGGGGGGCAGGTGTACCTATGTATTTAAAATATATATAGGTATTTATGAGATATATATATATATATATGACGACACGGTTGGCGCAGTGGCTGAGCGATCGACTGCTGCGCAGCGTGTTGCTGGTTTGATTCCCGCCCAGGGTAAATATTTGTGTGATGAGCACTTGTGTTTGCCTTGTGTCTGGGTGTTGTTTATCTATATATGTATGTATTTAAAATATATTTGTGTTTGTATATCAGCTGTCTGACACCCATAGTACAGGGTCTCCCTAGTTTGGGGTCAGATGGCCGTGTGTGAAATGTCCCCACATATTATTATTATTATATATGTATATAATATATATAAAATGCTATGCAATAGCTTTACGGCGGCAGTCCCCGAGTGCCACAATGCATTTTTTTATAATAAGCTATAAAGAATATGACTATTTAAGTGGTGTGTCCGAACGCCTGCATGCTTCAAAAACTGTTCATCATCATCATCCTCATCATCTATTGCCGTCCACTGCTAAACGTAGGCTTCCCCCATAGATAGCAAGCCAACCTGGTCTTGGGCAACCCGCGTACATCTGCTGTCAGCCACCTTTTTTAAATCGTCGGTCCATCGTGCTGCAGGGTATCCAACACTATAACGCGTGCCCAAACGCGGTCTCCACTCTAAGGCTGCGTTCCCACCAGAGATGTGTGAAACTGCGTAGCGAGGGATGTGTGTGTTAATGACCAATGATACCACTTCATTGTCATAACTTGTATTAAGCTAGGGCTGTAATTGATTAGTTTCACACGCAGCCTTAAGCGTGTCTACTCCATCTACCGTCTGTCCGCCTGCACACTGACCAGTTTCTGGAAGGGGGCCGACCAGGCCCCCTTCCAGAAACTGGTAGACAAACTCAAGATAGTCTGCTTTTGACACCACTACTTCTTGGCGAGTAATGGAAAAGTGGCGTAAAAAAAAGTTATTAAACGTAAACAATCAAATTAGGTAGGTATTATAGTAAAAAAAATTACATGCTGCTCCGAACAAAATAACGTAGTTATGTGACAAAACAAACATGTTTTACCCCTAGTTTAAAAAATACAATTCTTGCCAATTAACGTACTAATAGAAACCCCTTTTTTACAGATGTAACCGCAACGCTATCCTGTCGAAATAAAACATCAGAAGATAAATTCTCCTTATAAGAACAATGTCGATTAAAAAGTCGGATGTTACACAAAGAACGATGAGTGTGCCGAAGAGTTTTTAGTGAGAAATTGTAAAAATAGAAAGAGTGAAGATGTCGGTTATAGCCAGCGTTGGTTAAACAAAAAGGAGAAAAATGGCCTTCAAAGGATTCTGTGGCGAAGTGATCGGCTTTTTCCTGGCTGTGGCTTTTTGCATCATATGTCCGGAATATGGTGAGTCTGTCTCCAAGCTTTTCCATTCCATATTTTGTTTAAAAAATTTCAGAGATGATTATTCTAGGCGCATGTTTACTGTTCGAATGGATTAATTTAAAAAGTTTTTTGTTTTGAAATGTTTGGTGATAAGTATTTCTGAACATTTTCGTATTTTGATCGAGTACAACATGTTTAGAAAATGTAGCAAACAGTTTGGATCTAGACATTCTCGACTGTTTCAGCTCTAAGCCCCTAAAACGGTTAGTCCCAAAACCACAACTAGCAACTCCTTTTTGGCATATTTCGTAGAATCTTCAACAATGGGCGATTTATAAAAAAAAATCCGGACAAGTGCGAGTCGGACTCGCCCACCGAGGGTTCCGTACATATTTGTAGGTACATATCCATACTTCTATACTAATCCATACCTACTATCCATACTTTCATCTACTTAATATTATAAATGCGTTTTTGTGACATAAAAGGCCGTATCTTTTTTTCACGTTTACATAGAGGGTTGATTTTTTTTTTCAGCATCAAGGGATCGTAGACTTGGGTATATGGTTTTAATTTCAACTCGATACCTCTACGCGTTGCCGAGATAAAGGGTCTTGACAGACAGACGGATAGACAGACAGACGGACAACAAAGTGATCCCATAAGGGTTACGTTTTTTTCCTTTTGGGTACGGAACCCTATGAACAACTAAAAAATACCAAAAATTCACACTGTAAAAACACATAGTTAGTACAGATTCCAGGGAGCTTACAAAAATCAAAACGTATTGGAACGAAGTTCCTTATCGCGCGTTGTGAAAGGGGGCTAGACGGAAAAAATTCTTACGAAAAGTTGTCACGACACTTTTTGCTATAGTAAGCTATTGTAAGCTGTGCGGCGTCGCATGTTTCTCTGTCTGTCTCTCTCTCTCTTATAGAAAGCAAGCCAGATATTTTCATTTATTATTTTATTATTATTTATAATAAATAATAATAATAATAAAATATAATTATTATTAATTATAATAATAACTTCGTTCCATCCGGGTGTCCCTTGACGCCTCTCAAGTTTTTTTATCCCTCTGAAGGTATTCGTAAAAGGCTCAGCCCTGAATGTAAGTACCTAAACTAAGGATCAAAACTTTGGATAAGAGTATTAAAGCCCACATGTTCTTTATTCCCGGATATGCCCGCAGATGTCGGACCGTTGTCATGTGAACAAAAGCAATGTCATGTTCTAGCCAAACATGTACTTTGTATCTTTTATCCTTCGTGGTAAGCAGAGCGTCTAATTCTTTTGATGCTGTTGCGGTTAAAATCTGTTTTGGAATTGAAGGTGAAATTCTATGTGTGTTCAACATTTTCACTGTTTTTTGTTCATACAATTATTTTGCGGAGAGTGGTATATTAATTTTTGGTGAAAATGTTTCTTTATGTACGATTTTTTTTTAAATATCTTGTGGTGATATATACCACAACGAGACCATGGAATACAAATAATTTAAAAATAGTGTAGTATAGTAATATTTTTTATAATCGGTTTTGTCTTAATTAAATGTTCTTTTATCAATTTTAATTCGTCGTCATATTTTTTCTACAAAAAACAATATTTATGTTATAATAAACCCTAAACCAAGACAAAGACACACAAACACTCCAATTGTTCCGTTTTTCGTAATAGGTTTTCTTTTTACTTTTTTCTCCTACAAAAATATAATAATAATAATATTATAATATGTGGGGACATTTTCACACACGGCCATCTGTCCCCAAACTAGGGAGACCCTGTACTATGGGTGTCAGACAGCTGATATACATACACAAATACATTTTTAATAAACAACACCCAGACACAAGGCAAACACAAGTGCTCATCACACAAATATTCACCCTGGGCTGGAATCGAACCCGCAACACGCTGCGCAGCAGTCGATCGCTCAGCCACTGCGCCAACCGTGTCGTCGGAAATCGAATCGTCGGAAATCATAGTCAAGTCATAGTTGCATTGCTATTAAATGGTGTATTGCTACAGCAAGCTTAACAAAACTCTTTAAAAGCCCACAATAAAAGCAAAATTAATTAACGTAAATGAATGTACCTAACGAATTCACCAAAACACTGAGGTTATTAAAGATTAATAGGAAACGGTTAATGGAAAATGAATTGCACTGGATTGCAATAAAACAGGGCATTATTCAACTGAAATATGGAAAGGACCAATTACAATATTGATTCCACTGAATCTCAAACCAAGTCTATGTTCAATATACCTGAAAAAAAGCGGTTTTCATAGCGACCCGCGATTTTTTTCTAGTTTTCTATGAAAAATTGAACGCAGTGGGGTCTAGACTCATTAACTGAATACAGTCCTCCGAGTTTATTAATGTTTTAAAAATAACCCTATATAATTACAAGAAATTACAAATGTACTAATATAACAGCTGACTGACGGCGGCTGAAATAATGGCTGGCCGCAAGTCAGTGCATTGATATCATGCGGTTTTATATAAAAATTTAAATGCGGCCTGCCCCAACAGTTAGTAGTTTTATCTTACAAAAAAGAGCTGTTAGAGCCATTTATAATCTACGTCGCCGCGATTCTCTTAGGGAACTATTTAAAAATATTAATATAATGACAGTGCCTTGCCAATTTATCTATGAAAATATTATGTACGTAAGAAAAAACCTACATTTATTTAATAAGGTTAGTGATAGACATAATATTAATACTAGAAACAAAGACAAAATAGCTCAACCATATTTTAGATTGTCTAAAGTTCATAAATCTTTTATGGGGTTCTGTGTTAAGTGTTATAACAAAATTCCTAGTGATATATTGCAACTAAATGAAAGAAAATTTAAAACATATATTAAAAGTACACTCTGTAAACAAGCATATTACAGTTTAGAGGATTATATCCATGATAAGAATGCTTGGAAACATGCTGGTCCGGGCTCCATAGGACAATCTACAGTCTAGACAAAATCAAACGGATTGCTAATTAAAACTACTTAATTTATACTTAGTATATACATTATATTTAATTCTTGCTTTGGGTCACACACTGGTTCATAGGTTCATAGTTTGTTGAAATGTATGGAGTGGTTGTCTACTTTTACAATAATTGTAAATAATAATATGTAAACACTATGTATCTATGTATACAACTTAGCTGTCATTCTTTATCTTGTAATACTTTGTACATACTTCAATAAAGTGTTTTTATGCAAGGTCCATCGTATTCACGTATAGTTATATAACTGTAAACTGTAAATGCAAAATATTGTACACATTTTTTTTAAAAGAGTAATTATGGAGTTTCTTGCCCATTCTTCTCCATACGAAACTACCTTTTGGAATGGGCAACTAGAATCAACTTTATATTTTTTTATTATGACGTTCAAAAGTGCCTTTTTAATGGTCTAATTGAAATAAATGATTTGACTTTGACTTTGACCAACGGACGCGCCCCTAGTGCTGTTCCAGGTGCACTAGCAGCATAGTTCACTAAATATATTAACTTATAGAACATTACTGCGTTCTTGTCAAATTATTTGAATTTGACATAGACAGAATGATGTTTTGAAAACGTTTAGCGTTTAATGTGTTAAATAATTTGTAACACAAGTGGACCTTAACGTTCCTGCTATACCATTTCCTATCTTAAAATAACTTAGCATAATGAACAAAAACGCGTATACGAAATAATAAAGCATTGTTTGTACAACTTGACCTTTACTGCGTCATCATCCTCGTATTTTAGTTTTCTACCATTTTCGTGTTCCGAACCATTAACCAACTTCGCTTAATTATTCATGTGTTTACTAAACTTAATAGCATGCCACCAGCTCCCGCTCCGTGTCGTCATTCGTAGACATTTGGTTGTCGTTACGGGTAATCAGAAGCCCGACAGTCTGGCTACTAGTCTTACCAATTGGTATCATGTCACCCAGAAACTGGTTTTGGAGGTCTAATAGGCGCTAATGTCGCTCTTTGAAAAATATTGATATTTAGCTGCTTCTGGTTTAGCTGAATGTCGATCCAAAAACATAGTTCGAAAAAGGGTAGGGTAGATCAAAATGTTTCGCTGATATATTAAATCGTCCCAATTACCGTGCTAAGCAAACGATAAAGCTATGCATATGGGGCCATGCATTCCCACATTTACGAAATCAAACCGCCATCGGAAAATTGTTGCCGAACCCAATCGTGGTTTGAGCCCCAAAATTCGGCCAGGCCAAATCAAGTTCCCAAGTTTTACTAACAAATTTACCTAACCGAGACAATACCTACTAGTTTTGAATGAATTCTGGTGGTGATCGTTCCAAAACTACCCATTACAGGTATGCTGTTATTGGGTAAATAAATACTCGTAGTTACGGTATTGGATTCGGGGTTGCAACACTGAAAAAATGGATTTCGTTCTGCTATTTCTAGCGGAAATGGTTTGGCAGTTTGATTCGTTTAAAACAATCAATTCAAAGGAATCTCGAATTTTTGAAATAGAATTTCAGGCAATCTTTATTGATGATTTTTTTGTCTTCTTTAAAGTCAGACTTGTTTTTAATTAAACTGTCATTTTGAAAACAAGTTAGGTCGAAAGCAATTAAGAAGCCTCTGCTAATTCCCGCATGTTTTTTATTACCTGCCAATGTTTTTTTGAAGGCGTCTATCTCGAAAGTAGGTACGCACATTGTTATATTAATAATACTCTTTGTTGTCCGCAACTTCGTCCGTCCTGGAAATCAAGTATGGTCGCAAAATGTCTCTTTCGCAAAATGTCTACTGGTCGTAAAATGCCAATGTCACTTTCGCAGAATTAATCTTTCTCAAAAGGTCGCTTTCTCACAATACCTCTTTCGCAGAGTGTCTCTTTCTCAAAACGTCGCGTTAGTAATTTAGAATAAAATTTAGCCAGATTTAAAAGCAAGGTGTTTTTTTTCCAATTTCTTATTTGATGTTTACAAGTTTTTCAATTTATTCATTAACACTGCTATACTTCTACTACTAGACTAATAAGAAATTGACTAAGCCTACCATAAAACACTGACGTCGCGTCCTGTGCTTCGCCGATGTTTCCCGATGCGCACACGAAATCTGCCTCGTAACTTCACAGGTTGTGTGACGAACCCAACATCATTCTGCACTCGATAACCGCCAGGGCAGATAGTCCGTTTGTGTGGGCTAAAACTAAAACGGATCTTGTTCGGTCGCCTAATGCCCGAACAAGATCCGTTTTAGTTTTAAAGTACCTGCTAACATAGGCGAGGTAATACTGTTACTAACACAGTGGACCTCACTTATAGCACAACCGCGACACTCCATAGAAACGAAACGATATAATTGCCTACACTAATCTATACTAATATTATAAAGCTGAAGAGTTTGTTCGTTTGTTTGGTTGAACGCGCAAATCTCAGGATCTACTGGTTCGAATTGAAAAATTATTTTTGTGTTGGATAGTCCATTTTTCGAGGAAGGCTATAGGCCCATGCGAAGCTGGGTCGGGTCTCTAGTACTAAAATAAAAGACTATTCAGATACGTGCGTGACTATGCGTGTCTACGCGCCCGCGCGAACAAAAACGCAATTTCCAGAGCTAGTCGTTCGACGCGGGGAGAGGTGAGGAACGGTTTCAGAGGGAGGTGGAGCGTGTCGCTACTGTAGGGTAGTACTAATACTAATACTGTGCTTATAGTCAGAACAAAAAAAATATTGTTATTTTTCTCATTAATTTATTTTAAATATTATTTTAAATTACATTTTTAAATATTTGTATAAAAAATAAACATTACAAATATAAAAAATCATTGCCTACCCACGGATTTTGAGCCCACCGGTATCGGGAACAGGGTCCAAGCTACCGGTAGTCAGGGCTCCTGAGAGAGGAATCTCCTAACAATACGCGCCGTGTCCAGGAGTACCGCTTTCTGAATCAACCCCTTAATCCAACTACCCAACGAGACCATCCTTAGATGTTGGTCGACGCTCTTGGAGGTGATCCCATTGGCCGTCATGACTATCGGCACAATTTCTGCTATATTCACATCCCACATGTCGACAACCTCGCAAGTAAAGTCAAGTTAATTATTGTGTTTAACTTTCTCAGCCTTTACGAGGTTCTCGTCACACGGAACCGCTATAGATATCAACAATCATTATTATTATTATGACACTCAGCATTAATTTACCTTTCTATCAGTGAGAGATTTTTTGTAATCGAACCAGTAGTTTCAGAGACTACGTCTTACAAACAAAGAAACAATCGTCACCTTTTTACTACATTAGTATTAATAGAAGTATAGATTAGTCCAGGGGATCCCCGGAACCTTTACCAGATCATCAGTCCACCTAGTGGGAGGCCCTCCAACGCAACGTCTTCCGGTTCGCGGTCACCACTCCAGAACTTTTCGGCCATCCGTTCTGCGAGCAATGATTATGTGCCCTGCCCACCTCTTAAATTTGGCAATTCTTCGGGCTACGTCAGTAGCCTTGGTTCACTTGCGAGTCGCACGGGACCGGTCAATGTGGCGACACTTGGGGAAAGCCTATGTCCAGAGTGGACGTCTTTCGGCTGAAATGATGATGATGATAGATTAGTATGCATATTATTAGCCGCCGAAACGTCCCAGCTACTTTACTTTTTCGTGTTGAAAAGATCAAGAAAGAAACAGAATGGCTTTAAGGTGACGTTCAGTTGTACACTTTGGAAAAGTCCGACGTTTGTTCTAGTATTTAGGACTTTTTTAAAGTGGACATATGAATACATCTACTTGCATCTGAAGAAAGAAGCGAAGAAGAAGCAGGAAAGAAGAATAGAACTCATCTTTATAAAATAAGTTCTATTAACATTATAATTGTTTATTTTTCAGCTAAATTGAGCTGATTATAATTAAGTATGTAAATGTATGAGTGGATACCTTTTGTAGACATAATATTAAGCTTAATTTTCTCTTTGTAAGGACATTGAACCTAGCTCTCACATTCAGCTAGCGCGCTGTCAAGGTAAAAAAATGAAATTATGTTTAACAAAAGCTCATAAAAAAGAAAAATATACGGGTACTAACATTACATTTTTTTCAAAAGTCTCTTAATTGGACGGGCCCAGTCTTTTGTAGTCTAGCAGTAACTTGGTGGAATTATAGGTCGTCAACAGTGTACAAATGAGTTTCCAGCCCATCGCCTTCCATCGTCATTAATTTACCCTTCACTGAATCTAACAAATTGATGAAAGATTTACTTTTTAGGGTTCCGCATCCCAAGAGTGCAAAACGGTCGTTTGTTTGTACGTCTATCACAGGGCTGTATTTTTTAACCGAAATAGGTAGACATTTGGAGGTGCTCGTGGCTAAGTAAAAGCCGTACGAATCGATCGGTCATGATCGTTAAGCTACGCTTGCCGAGGTCGGTCGGTGGATGGTCATAGATTTCATACCGAGACCCCTCCGTGTCTCGGAAAGCATGATATTTGACAGTCGTTAGTGGTAGTCAGAAGCTGGAAAATCTGACAACCAGTCTTACCAAGGGCTATCGTGTTACCCCAGCAACAACGGAGATCAGACAGGCAGCCGCTCCATGTAAAACACTGATATATTCAGCTGCATCTGCTTAGCCTGGAAGCCGACCCCAATATAGTTGGGAAAAGGCAGATGATGATGATGTGTGTATTATATGGCTGAAAAACAAATGAAAAAAAAATCTAAGTTTAGTTTAAAGTTAAAGGGGTATATAAAGAAACGTGTATTTTTTATAAGTAGTGTAAAATATTGTACGGTGGTACAGAACATCGTGTACGAGACCGCGTCTTACTTGGCCGGTTTTTATTATTACTAAAAGATTCGTGCCTAAGCCATCTTACATCAACTTTTACAACTTGCGGTTAGCAGCTGGCATGATTTTTATGACGTTAGCTGAATAATGACATCGTAAAGCATGGAGGTATATGCTTCAGTAAATCTACCGAGATTGGCCCTTTGGTTGGTAGCGGTGTTTTCGATCTTGTTGAACATCGCCGCACCGTTGCTAGCCTATCGGTCTTTTATTTCGGAGAGTGTGCTTTGGAATTGAACAATTTAATTCCCTCATCCCCATTCCATCATCGGACGAGCAGAGATATGACGAAACGTCACTGCTATATGATTGAAGTTCCACGGTCTCGAACCAAGCGCTTTAATTCCACATTTATTGTGCGAGTTACCAGACTATGGAATTCGCTGCCCGCCTCTCTGATCCCTGATAAGTATAATCTGGGTATTTTAAAGGCACGAGTGAACTGGTTCATGCTAGGCAAGCGTGTTCCAACTTAGGCCTCATCATCACTTAAGATCAGCTGAATTGCGGTCTAACGCAAGCCTATTTGATAATTAAAAAAAAGATGTCGTTCACATAATGGTCGTGACTGGTCACATTTAACATTCTTATTGTTCTAATTTTATATGGTACGATAAATATCCTTCTTATTTATGCTTCTCAGCATTTTGTCACTCGATACTTATTGTACATCCTGCATTGCATACCATTCGCCTCTGTTCTGGGCCTTCCCCATCCAACCTAGTAAAGCAATCTTGACCAGGTCATCGGTACCCTCATTGGTTGTCTGCCCACTCATTTACGACCAGGTTAAGGCTCTTACATTACATTTATTACATTTCTTAAGTTTGTACCCGCCTTAATACGAAACAGCTCAAGCGTAGATAGTATACAGCTTTAATTTGTGTGGTAGTGACGCGGCAGTCATCGGCCGAATAAAGCACAAATATTAACCACTGTATTACATCAGGGTTTTTTTCCGTGGTGGACAATCCTTATTAATGTCCTCCGCCCTGGGGCGGGCGAAGGGGTCTGTCATAATCCTACTGACTAAAAACCACCCTGGTTTTCCATCTCACACCTATGTCGGGGGTCGCGGGAACTGGAGATACTTCCGCAACATTTTTTCGTGCCTAGACCAACATTACAACGTACTTGTAAAATAAATTAAACTATCTACGTCCTGAAACCGTATTACTATATAAAACGTAGTTATTCGAAATCGAGTCACGTGCCAAACCGGAGAAAGAGGTTGTAACTGCAAGCAGAGCTTTTATTGCAGAAAGAATCTTAAATTAAAAATAACAGATCTTGTCTCTTTATAGTTAAGGTTCAAAATCTCCTTCGAGATGCAACTGTAAAGATTTATTAGACATTCAATATGAGTAGCATTCGGCCAACAATTAAAGTGGAACGGTAATAATTATTTATACTAAAATTCTCTTCATATAATTTTGTTACGAAATATTAACCCGTTGTACGCCGCTGTGGTACAAAACACCCTAAATTCGTAGACATTTTAGTGCAATTAGTGATCGTGAGCACGTACAGACATTTGGAGTTCTCAACTTGAAATTCAGTCTAAGATAATAGACTTAGATTCAGGTAACAGTCATAATTGGTGAAGTTAGGTAGCTTTTTGAGCACATGCGGTTAATAATTTACTAAAATTAAAGTGTCTCAAATATAATCTAGTAGCTTCTGCTAGCAACTCTGACTTCAGAATTAAACCCGAGAAGTCGAATGAGAAATACTTCTTCTTCTTCCTCCTATACAGCTATTATCCTAATTTATTTAGGTGTGATGCCGGCTACGAATAGCACCACCCCATTTCTACCCGTGGGTGTCGTAGAAGGTGACAGAGGGGTATTGACCAGAGGATGGGCAGCAGCGTCCTTCTGAGTACCATAACACCTACTGTGATCGCCAACATGCATCGGCCAAGCATGGCGATTTCGGCTGAACCCACCCTTGGGGGAGATCTATACTGCCTATGCCACCTATGTAGTGGGTGTCTAAAGGTTGACATGATTTGCGGTCAGCTCTCCTAGTGGTTCTGCGTAATAATGTACGGTTGTGGGTTGTCAGTTTGGTTATGCCGCTCGCTAGCATGTCGTTTTTATGGTTTGTTGCCAGGTTATTAGTGTTCATCCACGGCTTCTTTTTACTTCTACTATATTCATGACTCTTTTAGTCATTATGGTCATCATCTCATGGTCAAATCCTAACTAATATTATAAATGCGAAAGTAACTCTGTCTGTCTGTCTGTCTTTTCTTCACGCCTAAACTACTGAACCGATTTGTGTGAAATTTGGTACAGGGTAAGTGTGAACCCCAACAAAGGACATAGGCTCCTTTTTATTCGACTTCGACTTCGACTTCGTCTGCGTCCGCGATAACCGACATATACGCGGACGAAGTCGCGGGCAAAAGCTAGTTTCATTATAATGAAACTGTCTATATAAAGAAAAGTGCCTAACTTCAGCTAACTTCGATCAGTCGTTAATGAGTGATTGAGTTACAAACATACAAACTTTCCCATTTATAATATCAGTAAGATTTGTCAAAAGAATATTTAGATGACAGGTTTCAAAAGTTTATTAATAAAAGACCTTTATCTATACAAACATATTTAGTAAGCATTAAAAACCAGTTGAAAGTCAAAATTAATTTGTCAAACTTTATAGAAACTTCACGAAATATTATGTTAGTCTTTTAAATTTCACGAGAAAAACAACACAAGCTGTTGAAATCTAGACTGAAGGCGTAATTATAATATTACGTAGGTATTTTATTGGGTGCTTAAAATTAAGCTTTTCGTGTTAGTTTGCGTGACTGTGCCTAATGTTATTGGTTAGGTTTCAATTTAAAACTTAGTCACAAGATTGTTAATTGTTTTGTGCCACTAAGCTTTACGAATTACCTAATGAAAATAAATGTTATACTTGCGTGTAGTGAGCTGCCAAAAAAAAATCAACCCATGTCAATATTTTCTCCCATTTAACGAAGATTTTGTTACTATTCGTAACGCTAACTTAATTAAATCTTCTTTTCTAAGCATAAGTTTCGTATGTATGAAAATCAAAAATCCGAAACCGGTGAAAACTATTTTTGACTATGAAAGTCAGTCAGTTTAAATTTATCCTAACTACTTAGAAACCCATTAGGTTGGTAGGTCTGTTTTGTGACCCTTTCAAAAACTTTGGTACTGTAGTGGTTCGTATAATAAGGGCGCTCCGTATAAAAAATGTAGCAATAAAGCGTTTTACCTTAATAAGGGATTTTTTACTGAAGTCAATCAAAAGTTGATTTGACCGGTTAAGAGTTTTTACTCCAACAGCTACATTGAACTTTGACTTTGACATTTGGCATATTAAATTAGTTAGACGTAGGTAGTTTATTAATTTAGTTAATGAGATAGTTAGCTAGTTTTGGAAAAACTAAGCATAAGTAAGATACTCACTTGTGATCTTACGGTCTAAAAATATTAAAATTATTACGTTTAGTACTTAAAATGGCACCTACCTTAAAGCCACACATTTTACTAGAAACGTTGTCAAAGTTGGCACTAACAAAACTAACAAATTACGAGATAAATTCAAAGGAAAATATTGAATAACATTCCTTCTATGCTGCAGCCGTAAAGTAACAAAAGTATCTGAAAATTTCCACCGGCATTTGTATGTTTTCTCGAGGCGCGAACTTCGCGAAACGGCGGCGACAGAACAGAAATAAACTTGTGAATAAAATATTACATTATTTGACCGCATCGCGTTCGCAGAGTTGGGGGCGGGTGCAGTTGACATATTAACTTATAAATAAATAATGTTTGGAAGCGGAACCATAAACATTTTTATTGTGTTTTGCATGAATATGAAGTTTTTACGTTTCGCATACGTAAGAAATACAAAAGCTGTCGTAGAATATTTGGATTCCAATTTCGAAATTGTTTTTTTTAGAGAATCAACTGTCGTAAAATGTCTAAATTGCTGACGAAACTTATTTCATGAAGTAAAAGTCATCATTACTCAAACTTAACTGCTTATATTTACTATGCAAATTTTAGTACCTCTATTATACAATACATAATAAGTCAAATAAAAATATGTGGGGACATTTCACACACGGCCGTCTGACCCCAAACTAGGCAGAACATGTACTATGGGTGTCAGACAGCTGATATACATACACAAATACATAAATAAATGAACAACAACCGCTACACCACTACTACCACCACCACCACTACATAGATAAACAACTACCTGACACAAGGGAAACACAAGATAATACATATATTACACTCAGGGATAACGTAGCCTTCAATTTACGAAAGAATTTCCAGATTCGAACCAGTTCCGTAGATTTATCGCGTTCAAACAAAAGACAAACATACAAACTATTTGAAATATTAATATAGATTACTTATTACCAAAGAATCATGGCGAGATTTGTACAAAAAAATTAAAGATGTTTAGAGAAGTTGAAATTCTAATTCTTATATTCTTGGGTACCTAAAGAGTATCTTCAGCCATTTACAAAATTTTGTAAACCCCGCAAAAAAAAGTTCATAGTTTAACGAAAATCTCATTATTTCAGAACAAAACGGCGACTGACAGTAACAGTGACACCGACACCTGCCGTTTCGCAGTTCTTACATTGAAATTGCATCGTTTTATGAGAAAAAAATATCACAAAATAATGATTACTTTTTTCCACACACTTGTCACATCACTTGTCTGCCAATTTTATAGATCCGTTAACATCGCTTGTCACTTTCTTTTTTTTATAAACACAAAATGGGCATCGAGATGAAACGAAAAAGTGGTATTTTCATTTCGTAATATTTTCATTATGCGGGGGTTTAAAAATATTCTAAGTATATCAATCTATTCCTGGTAATGTATTCTTCACATTGGAAAATATTTTAAACCCTCTAAATTACTTTTTTTTTCATACAAATGAATGTATGAATCTCGCCATGATTCTTTCCTTTGTTAAAGAAAATAAGCATCATAAACAGTCTCGCGTGATTTCCATATACAAAATAATTTTAACAGAATTGTAGTTCTTAATGTTTCTTTTTTTAATTTAAAACCCATTAGTGCTTTTTAACTTATAAAACTGTCTAGACTGAAGATACTGTCTCAATTCATTATTTAGAACAAGCTTTGCTAAAGATGTAATCATAAGTAAAGTACCGAAAAGTAATTTTTAAAGTTTTTATTACTCAAGGTTTTTCTCAATGAAAAGATTTACGGATCAAACTATCACTCTTTTATAAGGGTCAATTAATTATAATATCTACTGTAGAAATCTTTTAGGAGAGATTTTGAATGATGAAAATGAGTAGAATTGTCTTCATGTTTGTCCTTTTGTGTTAAGGGCGCGTATTCGATTTAGCGCAACTCAAAATCTAAATGATTGCTAGAATGGCGTAGCAGCATTGACACACACTAGTACAACACAATGGTCGGTTTGTGTGCATCAGAAAAAGAAATACGCACGAAATAAGCACGAATCATTGAAATTGATCGGCAAACGATAGCGCGCGATGTTTTACAGGGCTTCTTAAAATAATTGTCTAAAATAAATGAGTTCCGAAAACGGACTACAAAATATTTTGTATATTAAGCATAACCTTTATTTTCATAAAATAAATATATCTATATGTTTTTATTGAAATAAAAAAAACTCTGTATCTGACTTTAAGACTGTATATCCTGTTGAAAAAACGCATAAAACATAATATTTTGGCGTACTGAAATGGTTGTATTCGACCTGAAAGTTAACTCTAACGTCTATTTTCGTAAAACGCTATGAAAGGATTGTCTTCTCTTTAAAAAACCATAATTAAAAATTATACTTTTACTCTGTAGCTGTCTAAATCAAGATTTAATCTTTCTTAAAACTGTAATTGTCTTTAAATAATCTGCTCACATCATTACGATATTGCTCTGGGCAAAACGCAAAAACATGAAGTTTTCGTCACGAATCGAATACACGCTCTTAATCTATAATAATATAATGAAGCTTATGAATTTGTTTGTTTGAACGCACTGTACTCCGGAACTGATAGTTCGATTCTGAAAACTCTTTCATAGGAAAAATCACGCGAACGAAGTCGCGGGGAAAGTATAGGAAATAATATGCATCATCATCATCATGTCAACCTTTAGACGCCCACTGCTGGGCATCTATGTTCTATGTTAGGGGGGTTTGGTTTCCGCACTTAGTCCTTAAAATGGACCATTGTACGTGAGCCATAGCGGCCGATTACTCCAACCAGCCCACCTCCCTCCAGAAGCAGATCAATCTTCCCAGTCTTCTCAGTGCGTCCGCAAGGGAGTTTGGCGTTCCAAGGGTCTCCCTGCGGATCTGGGTGACGCCAGTGCACTCAAGGAGTACATGCGCCACCGTTTCCTCCGCCTCCATGCAGGCCCTGCACAGAGGACTATTAGTGATGCCTAGTGTGTGAAAGTGCTTATTCAATGAGCAGTGTCCGGTGATGGTCCCCGCCACCAGTCGCAGGCTATCTCTGTCCAGGTGCAGAAGGCGCTTGGTCAGCTTCGTATCCAGGGATGGCATAGCCTCCTTGGACTGCCTGCACCCTGGTGTCGAGGTCCACTATTTCTCCACTTGTGTTTGTGTGTAATCTCTTAACCAACTTCTTAACTGATTGAACGGAATGGGCACAATAGGTTCGGGTCCGAAGACTTTTGTGCTGGAACCCCTTCTGGCGAGTTCGTCGGCCGCATCGTTACCTAGTGAACCACTGTGTCCATTAATCCATTGTAGTGTCACTATATTGCGGTTTGGTACTGTAATGCATTACACTGCTGGGCATAGGTCTTCCCCAAGGGGGGTTCAGCCGTAATCACCAAGCTTGGCCGATGCATGTTGGCGATCGCAGGTTAAATTAAAAAATGGTATAACTACCAAAGCTCTGTCGCCTTCTACGACATCCACGGGTAGAAATGGGGTGGTGCTATTCGCGACCGGCACCACACGGCTAATAATATTAGAAAGTATTTACAGTTTGTTTCCTTTTTCGTTTGTAAAAGGTAACCTCTGGACTGGTATTGAGAATACCGTAATTGTTAAAAATGTCATCATCATCATCTGCCTAGCCTTTTCCAAACTATATTGCGGTCAGCTTCCAGTATAACCGGATGTAGCTGAATGCCTCCACAACCCAGTTACTGGGTAACACGATACCCCTTGGTAAGGCTGGTTGTCAGACTTTCTGGCTTCTGACTACCCATAACGGCTGCCAAAGATCTACAAATGACAGCCGGGACCAACGGATATACGAGTTTCCGAGGCACGGAGAAAACTTGGTATGAAAGGGATGATCACCCAAGATCCACCGCGGCTAGCGTAGCTTAACCTTCCGATCGATCTATATTGCTTTAACATAGCCACGAGCTTCTCACTAAATGTAAAAAAGAAATTGTTAAAAATGTAAGCTCCTATAAAGCATTCAAAGTAAAAATTGCTCGGCATATAGTCGAAAAATAATGACAATAGCAAAAAATGAATTAATGTCCTTTGTAAAAATAAAATTTGTTTAAACTGAAGTTTTAACTAGTGTCTAGTATAAACATGTCCAACTAGGTACCAAAATTCTTTTACTAATAGGGAGTTACACTAATGCCAGGTGTAACAAAATATGTATAGGTTACATGACTTCGCAGGCAGAAGATAGTAAATTTTAAAAAGGTAATATGGTTTGGTAGTAAAACACGATCTCGGAAAGTACGGTCACCAAAGGAGATAAGTATCCATGTCGCCGGAAACAGTTGAAGTTTACTTAGAAACCGATAGGTTTTTATGAATAAAATAAATAAAAAATTATAGAGAATAAACAGTTTAATGATTTAATAAAATTTCATTTGAAAGCCTTCATTGGTTTCATTGGTTTTGGTTTCGATTAAAAAAAAATGAAAGAAAATCTCCTAGTTCCTTGACCCTTTTTATAAAACTGTATTTACCATGATAACATCTTGATGTTATCTAGGTACCAACATAAAGACAAGTTATTAAAGCCAGGTAGCTAACAAGCTGTCACTAATTATGCACGATTGGCTTTAATAAAACCAGCACGTTATGGACGTACGTGGGTTCAACCCCGGTCCGAGTATACATTAATTTATGAGGTATACGTTCATATTTGTTTAATAAATGACCGTTAGGGGTTGTATGAGATGCAGGGTTTAGAAGGGCAGGTAGAAATGAGAATACCTATGTAAAATAATATGTTATGTTTATGAAAAGTATTACTGTATTATCCATTGAACAAATGCTTAAGGTTGCAATCTTTTCTCTCATAATTATTTTATATGCAAGTAGTACCTATCTACTCAATTACTGATATCTGAAATAATAAAATATGTTTAGTAATGTTTAAAGAAATATGATTTCAGTTTTGAAAAAAAAATGGTTTCTTATAAAGTCTTAATTCGATGAGAATATTGAGATGGACGTGTGGAGTGACCAAAATGGATAAAGTGAGAAATAAATTTATTAGAGGAAGTCAAGTGGCGCTAGTGACCGAAAAGTTAAAAGGGAATCGTTTGTCTTGGTATAGGCATGTAAAGAGAAGGAATGAAACGCATTTGCCAAAAGAGTTACATATAAAAGTGTGGATGGAGAAAGGAAGGCCAAAGAAAAAATCATCTATCTTTTCTTTGTGTGAAAATGATTATGAAGACAAAGGAGTCAGTGAAAGCATACCAGTTCACAGGACGGAATGGAAGAAGAAAACATATTGCGCCGATTCCAAGTACCTAACATGGGACAAGGGAAGGAAGACGATGATAAAGTCCTAATTCGTTCGTGTCTTATTATTAACATAAATAAATCTAAACAAATTCTCGGACACAATTAGGAAAAAGCTGTTATGAAATGTAAACTAGCAAAAAGCATACTTCAAATCAATACTTCCATACTAATATTATAAATGCGAAAGTAACTTTGTCTGTAACGCTTTCACGATAAAACGTCTGAACCGATTTTGATGAAATTTGACATGAAGATTACTTAAACCCTGGGGAAGGACATAGGCTACTTTTTAATCCGGGACTTCATCTGCATCCGCGAAAATCGACATTCACGCGAATGAAGTCGCAGGCAAAAGCTAGTAATTTATAAAGCAAATATTAATACAAAACCTAATAAACACGAGAAAATTCATCTAAAGCTTGCACAAACTTTGAACAACGACTATATCTTTTACATACGGAATAAGCGAGAACAATAGTTGAAAACATAACAATCGTAACACAAATTAGTTTTTCAGGCTTTGTATAAAATTGTTTAAATAATTACATATTCAGACCGAGAGCGTCCATTTTGTAACGTAACCCCTCACTTTAAGTAAACTGTTTTCATATGTTAAGTGTAGCAAAACAAAAGAGTTTAATTGTTTTAGTACAATTAAGTAGCTAGACGCTTTAGTTCTGTGGTCGGGTAACAAACGAAATGTTACATTTTGTTCTTTAAATATTCATTCTGGAACTTACTATTGTGCAGTAGTTACTGTAACAGTTCAATTTGAATCATTCCGGTACCGTAAGAGCTCCTCTTACGGTACCGGAATGATTTATAATTTACTGTGTTAAGAAGAGGTTGGAGGGATACTTCAATCAAAGACGGACTCTGTTGTAATCACTATATTATAGAATAGTTCGTCGGCCTCTAATGGCTTCAGGTTAAACAGTCATGTAAAAATAAGACTAACGCTTCTAAATACGAAAAGATGCTAGAAAGAATCCAGAGTGTTTAGAGGAAGCCATTTAGCCAATGATTTCGACCAGCATGCCAAATACATGCAACCTTTACAGTACCTACTGTAACCGGGAAAGGTCATTTTTGATTAGAACACAATTTATTAACCGACTTCAAAAAGGAGGAGGTTATCAATTCGAATGTTTATAAAAAACGTGTTCAATATTTTTTGGAAATCTATCTGACGGACTAATGATATTTATTCATTTGATATACATATTATATAAAAACATAACTGATATATATACAAAGTCTAAAAATAAATTAAAATATATATATATTATGAACAGTGGAGGAGGGCTCACAGGGCATCAAAAAACTCGTCCGCATCGCTCACGATGGGACAAGTGCCCAGAAGGCTAGCAGCATTACCACGTTGAATGGCAATGCTAATTCTTTGGCCCAAGAAAAGGCCAGCCCTCTGGTCACGTGAAGAGTCGACCAGCCGCTTAGAAATGTCTTTAAAACAAGGTGAGCACTCGGACCCCATGGCCCTAGTGTTTTAACCCCAAACAGCTCAAACATATAACTTCCAAGAAGGTTGTTATATTTACGCCGTTTGAGGTTTACGGCAATACAAAACAGCAAACACAAAGCCACCGCCACCGACTTCCGAAAGTAAAGTAATGTGTGTTCTGTGCTAAAGTTATTTATCACTTTTTAGTTTTTGAATGCGGTTTTCTTTTTTTGAAAAAACTTTTTTGTTATAAGTACTTACTTCTACTACTTATTACCTATATTGAATAAATAATCATGATTTAATACTAGTACGACCTAAGGGCCAAATCTGCTATTTTTATAGTTTCGTCATTCCAACACGATCCCATTGTCATTTTGCTAAAAGTTCGTAATCTGCTAAATTCATAATGGTCGATCATTGGTCGATCGAATTAAAAGCAATGACTGCACAATGACGTTCTAATGGTAGGTCACTGATCAAAGGAACTGTCAAAAATTTAGCAGATTAACGCCTAGGTCAGTCATTCAGTTGTAATTTTGTACGAGATTACCATTCTATATCATTTCTTTCAATGGCGTGTCAGTGGTTGACCACTGGAAAGTCATAATGACGCCATTTAAATATTAGTAGATTACCAAACTTGTCAAAGTCAACAATTATGAAATCAATGATAGACCATTCTGACACTATTGTAATAGCAGACTTGAGGCCCGGTCAGCCCACAAAATTCTTCCATTTATGTACGAAGGTACATTATGAGCAAGTAACTTAACCTATAATATTTTACCATAAAAATTGAATTCGTAAGAGTATTCACATTCAAATTGCTAGTTCGAAATACAAACTGAGTTTGTATTTGGTTAAACCAGTCTGAGTCTTTATAGTACCTACCGTACCGACTCCATTACTGCTGGTAATTGGACGATTATTCAGTCGCTTACTTTAGAAGGAAAGCAGGAGAAACTGAGTTCAGTTGTGTGATTAAACATTGTACTCCGTTGTGATGAACTCCTAGACCACACCGCAAGCTAGAGGATAATAACCAGCTGTTTATTAATGAAAGGTACCATTAAAACTTTGGTTTGAACGGGATTTCGAAAATGAGCTTAGGTGGACAAAAAGGTCCTTATTCACCCACTAGCTAGCACTTAAGTGTGACCTAAGGAAATAAGTATTGAATTGTATGAGATCATAATTCCGCCAGCAGGCTGGTCTAGCGGTTGCAAGCGTAACTGCTGAAAGTTGTGATAGTACATTTTTTTTCCATTACGATTTTTTCTGTAGACGGCCGGGGTCTGAATTTGTACCTGGTTGGGTGTTTATATAAGCCAGCATTTTTCGATAAAATACAGATTTTTAATAACATGGAATAGGGTTTATTTTGGTGTACAAAAAAAAATAGGTAACCATGCTTTTGTGGCGTTTTTTTTAACGAATTTTTGCTATAATTTGTAAAAGTATAACTCTGCTTTAACTAACTTTTTAGACTACCATTAAGGGTTAACTTTTAGCTAAATTATGTAATTATTTTATAGGTCTATTGTTTTCAGCTAAAGGCAAAACAGGTTTCAGAAACATGTTTTCTTACATAAAGGCTTCGAGCTTCGCAAAAAGTGTATAAAACCGAGACTCTGCTGACACTTCAACAATTAATCAATACATTGGAGAGGTTTTGTGTGTCTTCAAAAGATGTCTCGTGGCTTTGGTTTGCGTTTAATTGGTAAATTGACCTTTAGTTCGCCGACAGTTGACTACTTGATATCAGTTCAATGATTACATGAGTACGTACCTACAGTGTTTGAAGATATTGCCAGCACACATGTACAAAACAAGATATTTACCTAGGTATTCTTTCCCTCCTTCCCCCTCCTTCCCCTTTTCTTCTTCTTTTCCTTTTACTTCACTTTTATTTTCTCTGCTCTTTATTTACCTAGTATAATCCCGAATTTTTTTAACCGACTTAATAAAAAGTAGTGCAGCTCAATTCGACTGTATCTTTGTAACACTATTTCTCCGGCGATTGTAAATCGATTTTTAAAATTATTATTTTAATGGATAAGGTATGCTTTAGGGGTGGTTCAAAATAAATTTTGCGAAAAAACATTCAGCACTTTAAAAAAAATCAACAAATAGCAAAAGAGTATACAAAGATGACGTTTTGATATGTGGTTCTTTTTAACAAAAATTTTGATAAGGACTGTCGATCTCTGTTTTAACTGTATTGCTGTTTCGTAATGGATGTGGATAAGATGGTACCAAATAGCGAAAAATAACAACCTTTTTTCAACCGACTTCAATTCGTCTGTTTTTTTTTATGGTTGTTACCTGAGAAATTTGGACTGGGTGAACCGATTTCTATGATTCTTTTTTTATTTGAAAGCTGGTGCTTCGCGTGTGGTCCCATTTTTCCCAAATTTGGTCCAGTTCTGACAATGGCATCTATGAGAAAACCGTATAAGTCTTAAATTTGCATTAAGTATGTGCGCGATTTGTTATGTGATTTCTCCGGTAAACGTAACCCCATTTTGAAAATTCTTCTTTTTATGGATAGGGTATGCTTCAGGGGTGGTCCCATATAAATTTTATCGAAATTGATTCAGCACTTTTTGAAAAAATCAACAAATACCCAAAAATTTAACGTCTTAGTTTCTTCAATCTTTGGAGTAGTTAACTTTCAATCTCTTCTTAATAGATTTGGATGAAAAGGAGGTACTAAAAAGCGGAAAATAAAAAGCTTTTTACTAAAAAGACAACCGCCTTCTAAACGCCTTATAAACTAAACTTAGTGTGTGTTCTGTGCTAAAGTTATTTTTCACTTTGTAGTTTTTGAAGGCGGTTGTCTTTTTTGTAAAAAGCTTTTTATTACAAAAAAGAAACCCGACAGCTAAAAAGTGTGTAAGTAATAATTTTAGCACAGAACACATAATATGACTTTAGTTACGGAAGTTCGTGGGAATACAAAACAAGAAACAGAACCAAATCCGAATGAATATAATTTATGAATAATTCCTAAATCATTCTGAAATCGCCAATTCGCCCTTAGTAATTATTGCTTCTGAGAACGAAAAAAGCAAGAAAAAATACAATAGTAGATACAATTCCTCTCCCTATTTTGGTACACAATTATAATTTACAACATTCAGTATTAGCAGTCAATATTTCACGCACAAATCCCCCGTAGCAAAAGTTTATTTACTCAAAAATCCACCTTTATCTTTTGATATAATAAAACTCGGAATTGTGTTCGGGGGAATGTTACAGTCTTTTGACGGTAATCCGTCTATTTAGGTCAAGTTTAACCACAAAATAAAATGGTTTATGGTAAAGTTGTTGATGTAACAGGTTGGGATGGTATAGCCAAATTTAACTTTTATTGATTTCCTTCGTACCCCACTCACACATGCTTAATAACAATATTATATTCGCTTGACCGAGATTCGGTCACCGTGGCTAATCTTAATGGAAACTAGCCTACAGTAAACACAGTTGCACTCCATAATAAGCTCTCAGCAGCTCTTTATCCTTCAAGCTCCCAGAAAAACGCACACACATCCCTTCCGGGATAAGACATAAAACATCTTTTGCAAAGCACCAATACTACGTCATAGGTACACATTTATACAAGCAATTACATTGAAAACTTAACATACTTGACTCCAACAGATACGCTTTAAAACAAAAAATCACTCAGTGGCTACTTCAGCAGGATTATACCACAACGGAAGATGTACTAACATACATCTCGTAAACACACACATACTTAATATAATTATCTCCTACCATCACACTATACTATACATATACACCACACACTCACCCAAAAATACGCAATTGATTGATTCATACCTTCGAACTTTTAGTTTTTTATAATGTTACCTAACGTAACACTTACGTACACGTCCTAACATCTATAAGTTCCACATCGTCACTGGTTTCACTTGTTGTCGTTGAATAATAGTTATTTGTTATACAAGAGTGCAAAGTTGCTTTTTAACCGCGTGTTCAATTTTGATGACCGAGCAAGCGAAGGATTCTAAAATTGAATCACGAGCGCAGCGAGTGATTCAAAATTAGAATCCTGAGCGTTAGCGAGGGAATCAAAAGAGCACGAGGTGAAAAATCTTTGCACTCGAGTGCAACACGTAACTTTTCATTCCACCTCAGCGAGGAAATGACTAAATGCAAAAAAAAAACGTTTACAAAGTCTGAGTTTTTAACAAATTAAAAAAAAGTTGTATGATATATTCGGCACCATAGAGGTAGCAGTAAATAGGTTTAATGTTTTTTTTTAATTCACAAACTTAGTACACACGATGTTCTAAATTCAAATTACTTTATCCTCTAGAGAATAAAAAACGGCTTTTCCACTCAGATATTGAAGATAAATTTACTTTATCCTCTAGAGAATAAAAACGGCTTTTCCACTCAGATATTGAAGATTAAAAATACTCTTTCCGAGATGGTGGGATGAAAATATGATTTGTCCAACGAAATGGCTGAACCCTATCTCTTAAGGCGAAATGGTATCGTGGACGACTAACGGGGTGCGCGGGGAGGTGGAATGGCCGGACCGCGCGTAATATTGCACGCTTTTTTTTATAAATAATTCTATTTTAAATTCTATTTGCTCTGTTTTATTAAAATAAACCCATAATCCAATAATGTATTTAATGGTAAACGTGTTGGCAAAATTTTATTGAAATTGCTCAAATTACAATCGAAAAAAACTGGTTTTTCTCATAATGGATGTATATAAAATGCTGATTTTGAGAAAACTTTGCGACTTTTTTGTATCGAGGCAAATTGTGTCAATCGTGTTTTGGCCCTCATAATTTACTAAAGAAAATCTTTAGTATTTATGATCACGAAAAAGAATAAGGAAAAATTGTAGTTTTAGAGGATAAAAATTGATTCTGCCTGAAGGCAAAATGCGTCAAAACATGTTCTTTGGGACCCATTTCGCCTTAAGATGCAGGTTCGACCTAGTTAAAGGGATAGAGTTTAAAATTATTGTACTTTTATGTTTAAGTCATATTGATTGAATCACGTCAACTGAATGTTTGCAATGCAATGTGATGTTTGTTATGCAATAAAATTTATTATTTCTTTTTTTTTTCCTCGCTCTTCCTTCACTCTTACATTAGGATGGGACGGCAATCCGACACCACCGGGATATGATCAAGCGCAGGACCAATGGCATTACGTGCTTTCCTAGGCATGGAAGTACATGCACACAAATGCTTATAAAACCTGTGTCAGGGTACACAGTTTATAATTAGATAATTGATAATGTAAATCTTTTCAGATCTTACAATATTATTAAACTTACATCGTTAAGCTATAGATAATATAGAATAACTTCTGATGGATTCGCTTTATTTTTTTGAAATTGTCATTGTTTATTACAATTAATATGATAATTATACCTTTCGTGCTTATTTGTCTGCTCATAGAAACAAATATGATAGGCATGTGCAGGAGGTATAACGCGATAATTTTACGTGACGTTACTCACAACTAACGCATGCCGCGATAAGCAACTTAGTTTTCTACCTAAAAACAACAATAACGTTCTTATTACAAGCAGAACAACCCGAATTGACAGTAAAATTATGAATTAACGCGAACGAATCCACGGCCAACAGCTAGTATAAAAATAAATTAATAACTTACTCAAACTAAAATCTTATAAAAGTTTTAGTTAGTCGCCCAGTACATATTTAGTTTCAAAGCTGTATTAAAAGAAAAGAATATTACGAAACACCTAAGTATCTTGCTGAACTCTAACTCTAAACTACACTCTGCAATGTTATGGTTCATAAGTCTAGTCTCTAGAGCTAAACGTGTACTGTTTGTTTTGCACTAGAGTAAACTACAATATGAAAAGTACACGTTTAAATATTCCAGTTGGATTCGCAGAGTTAGATTTCGACATGGGTACTAGGAGAAAATTTACTTACTAACTACCTATGGCACCTGAAACACATCTCTATTGAGGAAGTACTGAAAATAGTTTTCTTGATAAAATCCTGGTGGTAGGGATTTCGACGTGCACACCATGAATTTAGTACCAAATATTCGTCATTTATCGATGACAGATGACGGCGATGTGAAGGATTTTTTTGATACCTTATTGTAATAGTTTTTTTTAGTTTAATATTTATTCAATTTTTTATACTTATAAATATTATACATTATTCTGAATTATTAAATATCTTCAATTATCATTAACAAAATTAACTATTCTATACATTTTGGTACAACTTTCGTATGGAACAAATTATTTTTCTTTTCAGTAAGCAGGTTGCTCGATGATGTTCCTTCTACTCTGTATGTGACAACTACATGTTAAATTTCAACATCGTAATGAATAAGAAACATGAGTATTACGTGGCACCATCCCTAAGCTTGATTTACGAGTAAAACTTACAGCCCAAACGATAAATCGATTCCTCAAATACCTTAGTCTCAGCGGGAACTGATCGAGCGATCGCTGAAAGTTCTCCAAAACGTAGTCCTTCAATCGATTTCGGACTCCATGAGACCGATATTAGGAACCAAAATCCGAACACGGAAATTCTTTCGGGTATAAAATTTCCTTCTTTACCCAGTATAGGTGGGATTATGAATTCCTGGGGGAGTTGCCCATTCGTTGGATCGGGCACGTGCATTGCTCTCAAAGCGTCCGGGATCACTTCGTAAGCTCTGTCTGAAAAATTAAAAGAAAACTTCGTTCGTACGTCTTTATTATGTTCTGAGGGTATTTTGTTCAAAGAATTGTTCAGGGAGCTCATCAAATGGAGGGAATTTTGTTTGTGGTTATATCGATACGGTATGTTGTTGTTACGTTTATGGTATTGGATTGAACAGATCGTTGGAGTAAGTCACTGTATGTAAAATTGATTACTTTGTTTGTAATGTTGTTTTCTCAATTCAAAACGTACATTTTTTTAAATGTTTAACCATGCAGAACTATACCACCTCCAAATATACCTCCTTAATCCTCCGGTGGAAAATTAAGGGATGAACTAATTTGTTTGGTGATACCGTTTCTTAGTAAGTATTTTTATGTATTATTTTAGAAAGTTATTTTTAGGTTTTAAGTACCTACTTATAGGTACTAAAAACTTAAATTTCGGAAGTCGGTGGCAATACAAAACTCCAAACAGAACCAAAGCCGACGACTTGCAAAATAAAGTTATTTCTAAGTTTTTGACGACTTGCAAAATAAAGTTATTTCTAAGTTTTTGTAGGCAGTTGTCTTTTTTTTTTGTATATTGATAGGACTTTCCGAACACCGCCCCGCCGTACCAAAGGTGCCTAAGTATAATTTTGGTCAATAAGTAATTAAAGTCGATGTTTTTTTTTATATAATACACCAATATTTAGACTTGTGGTTAATCAGTTTCCTGTCAAAAAACTTTATTTTAAATGTAATACGTATCTAAAAATCGATGAGATAGGACACTGACTACATAAAAATCTACATTTAATCGACTTTTATATTACTTATTGGCCAAATTATCATGACACTCTTTTGTCTAGTATCAGTAACGTTCCCATAAAAAATATGTCAGTCCTGAAAACCTACAGTACCCTTAATGAGAAGAGGTATTTGTAATTTACTTCCAGTTTTGCAGCTCGGAGTAAAGTCATAGTGCAGAAAACTTATAATTAAACTTATAAATTGACGACACCGTTGGCGCAGTGGCTGAGCAATCGACTGCTGCGCAGCGTGTTGCGGGTTCAATTCCCGCCCAGGGTAAACATTTGTGTGATGAGCACTTGTGTTTGCCTTGTGTCTGGGTGTTGTTTATCCTTAGATGTATGTTTTTACAAAAAAAAAATGTATTTGTGTATGTATATCAGCTGTCTGACACCCATAGTACAGGGTCTCCCTAGTTTGGGGTCAGATGGCCGTGTGTGAAAATGTCCCCACATATTATTATTTATATTATTAATTCCCAAAGCATTTAAGCCTCAAACAACCCATCTGGTCAGACATAACTAAAATGAATATAATTGTGTCGATAGAAATATTCTGTTAAAGACGAATGTCCTAATAAATCAAGTAAATTGTACCGCAGCCAATTCTGTAGTCGACAAATCGATTGCTTCTAAGATAAGCTATTAACCACAGAGTAAGGAAATTGGTTCGCGGTGTACGTGGACAGTATAATAGAATAGAAGATATACTGTGATATAACCTGCCGGCTTATGACGAGTTCTGTAATCAGACTGGCCTTCTACGGATTCATTTGATTGGTAAACGAAACCTTAATCTACGTAAATTAAAAGGTTAAATCTCGAATAGGTATCTATTACCAGCCTTCTATGGATTCGTGTGATTGGCTAGTGGAACTGTGTTGTATATTTGAACAAATCACGAATAAGTTCCTAATATAGGCTAAGTTTTCTGAATAATAGTGTAGTTTTTCGTATTTCGAACAAGAGTTTCATACAATTGTGTAGGTACATGTCTAGACAGTAAATTGTCGCAAATTACACTTTACGATAAAAACATACTTGGCAACGAGAAAATTGTTTAACTACTAGACATCTATTTATATGTTACGAAACAACGTTATGTAATGTTATCTACAAGATTATAAACCTTAAGTTCAGATCGTTAGTGAAAAAGTAATTGGGCTACCCTTGAAGCGATGTTAGGATAATAATTACGTATGCCCTTCGAGACAGATTATGTTTAAACTCAGTGTACTCAATTTAGTCTCTAAGGAGACGTCATAAGATGTAATAGTCTCTGAAATTTAGGAGCCAAGAGGTAAACGATGGGCCCGCATGACTCCTAATCACGACTTAACGGTTTTAAAAGTTTAAACGATTTTGATAGTTCGTAATACAAATAAACTACCAAAATCTCTTAAATTGGATCGTTATTTAAATTAGTAAAAAAGGAAGAAAAATAACAGGAGAATTATTTATTTGGATACAGTTTTGACCAACTATTGTCAAATTATGGAAGAAACGAAATATCGATGAACAAGATATTGAATACCTAATACAAATAAAAATTATGATTTTGGTAATTCCATTTGTGCTTTCGTTAAAGTTTTTGTACTTTAGAGACAAAATTAATTTAAAATGAGCTTCACTCGTCCTTGTTATCAATATTAGTATTTAAGAATGTATTAGCTATTTTAAGCAAAAACATTGATGTGAGTAGAGACTTGTAGTTATTTGTGTTTTGCGGTTTTATTTACTTGCCGACGTTTTTATCCAGCTTTTCCACCCACCATGAAAGGTCAGTAAATACTGACAAATTAACTAACAAAACACAACAAACATTAACAAAACTACATAATTTAAAGTTATTTATAAAACCAATACAAAACGTTCCCAACTAATACAGAAACCATCTCCCTGTAATGAGCTTCCAAACTTTTCAAATTACGGAATAATAATTCAAAATTATTGTCCGCGTTGTTTTAACTTTAATGCTCTAAACGGCTTCAAAATTGCTTTACAATTAAATTGCTTTAACAAATGATTTTGTAAAAATGGCTTCGTAAATTGTCGAGTTTTCAGCTATTTCGACTTTATGGGTGGTACCACAAAGTAAGTATAACAGGGTGGTACTCAACCGAAACTGAAAGAAACAAAGTATTAATATGTCTAACACCAAGTGACCTAGAGTAAGAAGTCCAATGCGTTAGCTTGACCAGATCTGCACCATTGTTTTTATCGTGGGTAAATCCTCATGGACTATCCCCCGTCTGGGGAAGACGGAGGGTGCCGGTCTTATACCGGCTAAAACCACCACGGTTTTCTATCTCACACCTACGTCGGGGGTTTCCTTACGACAGGGGGGGAGTAAGGTGTTAAACTCCCCCCGTGACGTTTAAGTGGGGCGCGCGTGGAACACTACAAGCCTCTACTGCCTCGGGTCGTAGGAAATTTTGCGATATCCCCTGATGACTCTGACGGTCATCGCCCGCTGTGGCCGTCCTCAGAACAGCGATGCTTCAGGTCAGGCGCATCAGATCAGCACCACACTCACATAAAGATTGCTGAAGCGGTTCACGTTGCTGAAAGCTGGAGCAGATGGCGATTGGTATCCAGATATATGATTATGTATTTGAGTTTAAATCTTTTTAACTTTTTAATTATTACTTTTTGTTATGCACCCGCCATATTATCTCTTCATCACCCTTGGTTGACTGGTAGAGAATGCCTAAGGCATTAAGTCCGCCTTTGTACCTTTGTGCATGAAGTATCAATAAATAAATAAATAAATGGCGCAAATCGCCTGTGGAAAGTTGATTCCCTGATGGGTCAGGAACTCATGACCCCCAGCACTGGGCAAACAACTAACGATTTGGCGACGATATATCTTGAGCGACCAGAGAATCGTATGCGCTGCGTCCAAAACTCTCAAAGTTTAGTAGAAAAAATTAAATAAAAGATAGTACTTATTCTTTAACTTAAAAAAAGGCGTATACTAAAAGATAAATAATAAAGTTGTCTGTAAGATAGTAAAAGTTTCGTTTAAATATTCCTGGTAGATTTTGTGTGATTATGAATGTTTTGTCCGTATCAGACACAACTTTACGATTTAATTAAACTGTTTAATATGAACTTAATCAAAAATATTTACATACTAAATGAAAGAGAATGTTCCAGTTCAGCATATATTTTTTCAAATTATTTACACTACACATTTTGACGTGATTGTCAATTTAAAATCTGCAAAAGTCGCTTGTTAGCGCCTTAATGAAATATCTATTTAAACACAAGACAAAACGTTCTCCCGATTATTATATAAAACGGTTTTGTTTATACTGTCTTGGGAACTGAGGGTTTATTGCGTTTTGCTTTTCCGTACATCTTTATTACGTGTGGGGTTACAGTCAACGTATATGGAAGGTATAAATAAAAATAAAATTAATGGGGAATTTCCTTTTTATGGTCTGTTTACATAAACAGCTCAAGTTTTCCTGTGGGTATTGTAAGATGTGACTGAGAGGAATGTACCAGGAATGTAGGAAGTAAGAGACACACAATGTTTACACCATACACACACACACAAACATATAACATGTACACAATAAATTTTCGTATTTAGGAAAACCTGAATAAGATGTAGCTAGTCGTGTTGTAATAAAAATCTTTACACAATAACGGTTTTAGTATATAAATGTTACAAAAATAAAACGCCAACAAGTTAATTTTATATGGAGAGAGATATTTACATACGATAAATTATAAACTGTCGAAAAAATTTTTTTTTTAAACTAGTCTCCACATCTTAGCTCGGGTATTGTCGACATAATATTTCAACCAATGTACATAAAACCTTAACAAATGATACACTTAAACTTACCTAATGAATCACTCTATCTGTTGGTGAAAACTGCATGAAAATCAGTTTAGTAGTTTTGAGTTTATCGCGAGCAGACAGACAGACTGACACGGCAGGGGACTTTGTTTTATAACACGTAGTGATAACGGCCAATAGTAAAACCGTCACGTAATACAAAATCTCTGACAATTTCAAGTGTCTATCTACTTTTTAGGGTTCACATAAAACCCTCTGACAGACGAATGGACGAACAGACAGCTGATTCTTAGAAATAGGGTCCCATCTGCCACGATAAGTGTACAGAACTATAAAAAAGTTTTTTCAAAAAAAAAGAAAACCGCCTTCAAAAACTAAATAGTGATAAATAACTTTAGCACAGAACACACATTACTTTACTTTCGGAAGTCGGTGGCTGTGGCTTTGTGTTTGTTGTTTTGTATTGCCACCGACTTCCGAAAGTAAATTAATGTGCGTTCTGTGCTAAAGTTATTTATCACTTTTAAGTTTTTGAAGGCGGTTTTCTTTTTTTTTTTTTAACTTTTTATTTTTCGCTTTTTAGTGTTGCCCAAACATCCAAATCCATTAAGAAACGGCGACACACTTAAAATAGATTGTAAGTCCTTCAAAGATTGAAGAAACTAATACCTCGTCTAAGTAATTTATTTGGGAATTTGTTGATTTTCTCAAAAAGTGCTAAATCAATTTTGATAAAATTTATATGGGATCATTTCGGAATAAACTCCTTTCGAACAAAAAAAGAATTTTGCAAATCCGTCAATATATGACAGAGTTATGTCCGAACATACAAAAAAAAAAAATATATAAACATTCGAATTGATAACCTCCTCCTTTTTGAAGTCGGTTAAGAAAATACTCAGCAAACGCTATTATAAGAAAATCCCAAAGGATCGGCAAAACCACGCTCACGTGAACTAATTATATCACACCACGATCACTAATCCCCTGTCATGGCTTGATTAGGGAAATATCCCCTGAGACTGATCTCTTTGGCTTTTTAGAGGGATGACCCAATTTCAGTAATATTGGGTAAAAGGTCAAAACGGACAATTAAGGTGGTATAATATAAATATGAATTTGGTCAGTCCATTTGTGCCCACATGTTTCATTTGCTGTATTTTAATTTTATTGATTTCTTTCATCTGTTTTAAAAGAATTAAGCCAATGTGCTAAATTATTCCATGGGCACACAAACAATTGATAAATATAGTGATATAAAATAATATTCTATTTATTAAGCGAGATCAATTTGTGCGTCATATTTAAGTTAATCACGTAAAGAAATTTAAGCGTAAATGAGTAACGAACATACAGGTAAGAAAGGCGAAAATTTTGCCTTTATTATGAAGTAGTGAAGTGATGACAAACAAATAGAGCCTGCTATAGAGCTTTATTATTTATTTATTTTAATGCTAACACGGCTATGATGAGCCAATTACGCTAACATTACAGATAAAAGAAGTAGAATGAGTACAAAAATAATGCAAAAACGAAAAACAAATATATATACCTATACCTACCTATACATATAAAAATCGAATCATTATAATCGTGTCTGGTCTCAAAATAAGTCAATTTGGTAAATAATAACAAAGATGTCTGTTGATATAGTAGCAATGTCAGGATTTTTCCAGTCATTACATTCTGTAAAGTTATAGTACTAGTCAATACGTAAAGAGGAGTGGAGGGGATATGTCGAAGACCATTGTTCAAAGGGGACAATAAAGGTTGAGAAAAAGAAAGTGTTATGAATGTAGGTAGAATTTATAATTTATATTACCGACCAAGCTTATGTTAGAATTCATGACCTCGCGCGCACCAAGAGCTTATTGGCGTTCATTCGAATTTTTACACGTCGAAAATACCTTTTATTTTCACCAAAAAACAATGAACACCATAACTTTCCCAGCGATACAGCATGTGTACTCCAATAAATATAATTAAGGTCGTACCAAAATATGACCCAATAACCGCACGCAACCACAATTACGTGATTGTGAAAATGTATGAGTTTAAGTACCGCTTTAGTCCAGAAAATATTACTTCATGGAAGTAGACCAACACTACCAAATACTGTGCTTCGTATATAATCGTCTGGAACGCTCTTAAGAATTTGGTAACCTTATTGGGAAAACGGCTAAATTTCCCCAATCGGTTTCATTCGTGTAATTCTTAACTAAACATAAGCATAACATAACATCACGCTGGCATCCCAACAACAACCCTAAGTTTCACGAATAAAACTAGCGGCCAAATGCGAGTCGGACTCGGCCATGAAGGGTTCCGTAGCAGCAAGTAGCATAATATAAAAGTTCTTGTAGTTCGTTGTAACTTTGATCGATGTTTTAATAATAGTGTATTTTTCAAATTGCGTTTTACGATTTATGACGTATTAAAAAAAACTCCTTACTAGATCTTGTTCAAACCAATTTTCGGTGGAAGTTTACATGGCAATGTACATCATATATTTTTTTTAGTTTTATCATTCTCTTATTTTAGAAGGGGGGGGGGAACACACATTTTACCACTTTGGAAGTGTCTCTCGCGCAAACTACTCAGTTTAGAAAAAATGATATTCGAAACCTCGATATTATTTTTATAGACCTATCCATAGATACCACACAGGAATGGGTTTGATGAAAAAAAATAAATTGAGTTTCAGTTCTAAGTACCTATGGGGAACCCAAATTTTTTTTGTTTTCTATTTTTGTGTAAATATCTTAATGCGGTTTACAGAATACATCTACTTACCAAGTTTCAACAGTATATTTCTTATAGCTTTGGAAAAAAGGGGCTGTGACATACGGACGAAGGGGCTGTGACATTTGGCTACAGAACCCTAAAAACGTAAGCTTAAATGTGTCACACCTCTCGAGCGTGGATGATACCGCATAGATTCTTAAGCAGTTATTAGTGTAGGTACAATGTATGCCATCTTTTAATTTAGCTTTATTAAATTAAATTGATGTGCAAAAAAAATATACATTTGTTTTTGTTAATTTACTACCACAGGTGTGTGCACAAGGCGTTGGCCGGACCGACATAAATTTTCTAAACGTCTCCTTTGTAGGGATGCTATGATGATCGTGAGTCCATAATCTGACTTACACTTGACCGATTTTCAAGCAAAAGGTGCCCTCAAAAACGTCTGTGGGGCCACACCTTTTTTGAGGGTTAACTCCGAGCCTTCATCCCAAAGGGATGTGACACGTCTCTCTCACCACTTGTCAACTATAACTGATCCTACATTGCGGTATCAAAGTTCTCCGTGATATTATAAACAAAATTCAGTCCTTGTCCAACCCTGATGAAGATAAAACCCTTTTCCGACGGAGTAATAGAACTACTAGCAGAATAAGCAAACACAAGCACAGACCGCCCTCATTACGTTCTCGCCGCTGAGGCCCATCACGACGTCCCCGTACAGCACTTTCCGAACCTTGCTCAAGCCAGGCCGTGCCGCTGAGCCTGTAGCTTTAAATTCGTCTCTAAATAATAAGCCTGTCTCTTTGCTGCCCTTCCCCAGTGACACCCTAAACCGAGGTCCGTACGCCACTGGGGGTGGCCTTGGTATGTAGTCGCTTACTTTATAAGTTTTTTGCCCTGCCTTGAAGGTATTATTGGGTTACGTTAAGCAGCCGAAAAACTCCTAGATTAACCTGCGAGGTGTCAATATAAAAAAAAACAAAAGCTGCGCCCGCTGACACAACGCCCGTCTAATCGGACTCAACCTTTTCAACGAAGGAAGAGGAATTTTCCAGCTTGTTCCTCATAATATCTCTAAACATGGGACCCCGACGTGATAAAGGCAGAGGTGTAGATATACAGTAGCCTGCTTCAACACTAATTAAAAGAAAAGTGTTGATTATTTTCAATGAACTACATACTATCGATGGTAATCCAAAGTGGGCTATTAACATTTAATTAGCTAATCATGTAAAGCAGAAGGCGGTAACTGCACATGCAATCCTTAAAGTTTTACTACGTCGAACCTTTTTATACGAGTTCCAGAAAACGCCGCTTTACCTTTATGGATATATGTACCTACGGGTACATGAGTACAGATATGTGGATGACATGGTTACTATCGGGGTTAAGACCTGGATGAGAGAGAATTTCCCGGGAGAGTGGAGATCCACGTGGAGGTACGTACAAAAAGAGGCCAATATACAGCAATGGAAGAAGTTGGACTGTGGATAATGATGTTGACGACGTATTACGTTTGTTACTCGTTAAGTAACTACTAGACGTGCGCAAAATCTGTTATTGAAAGAGGTTAAATTATTGATTTTATTGGAGTGAATATATATTTTTTTATTACAGGGTAATGTTAAAAATAGATATGTTTAATCCCTCCTATTATATTCCTTGTTTATTGACTGTTTGTGAGGATAGATGTATTTATGGAAGCTATAATATCGCAATACTTAAGACCTCTAAAGTAAACGAGAAAAAAAAGTAGTGTTTCATTTTTTTCATATATAGTTTCGTTTAAAACTAATGAAAAACTGAATTAGGTACAGTCACGAGCATAAACATCGAACTATAGTAATATTAAGTAATTGTATTACGCTAAATTACTCTTAATATTACGATTGCAAAACAAACCTATTTCATTCTATGGTTTAGAAAATACTATGTTCATGTAACAACACAAAAATACAGGAAAAATCGCCTTGAATTTTGGGGAATTGAAACATATTTATGCTCGTGACTGTACGTCGACTGCTTAAAAAAGCGAACTGAAAAAATGGGTTAAGAGTCCTTAGTGAGGGAAAAGTGAAGAGAAACATAGTAATACAAAATAATTTATAACTTTCATATCTTTTGCTTCATTTTTATTGTCATTTTGTCTATGATTTCTTTTATTTCGTCTTTGTATTTAGTATAAACATCGTTTTGAAGCTTTTATTTGTAACTATAACATACTCAGAGATATCTAATTTTCTTTTTTATTAAGGAAAGGTTTAATAAAAGACATAAACAATGGACAATAAGCCGGTACTTTTTATCTGAAACTCTATTAAATAATATTTTTTGATGGGAATCTTTTGTAAATAAAAAATAATTAAGCAGATAGAATAGAATAGATAGAAGAGGCGTATGTGTCACAAGACACACTGATCATGAAATCGGAAAACCCGATGTGTTAGTTTTATAGTTAGTCATTATTATAAATAAATAAAATACAATAAAATAGTTAATTATTAAGTTATGTGTAGTCAAAAGCCAGAAAGGCTGACAATCAGTCTTATCAAGGGCTATCGTGTTACCCAGTAACTGGCTTGTGCCTCCACAAGCCAGTTACTGGGTCAGACGGTCAGACAGGCAGTCTCTCCATGTAAAACACTGGTTTTCAGTTGCATCCGGTAAGACTGGAAGCCGACCCCAACATAATTTAGAAAATGCTAGGCAGATGATGAATTAATGTGTATCCTACTACCTCATCATTTTCATCATTTCAGCCGAAAGACGCCCACTGCTGGACATAGGCCTCTCCCTAAGGGGGGGTTTTGCCATAATCGCCACGCTTGGCAGGCAGGTTGGCGATCGCAGTATGGTTGTCACAAAGGCACAGAGAACGCTGCTGCCGATTCTTTAGTGAGTCCCTTAGTCGCCTCTTACGACACCCACGGGAAGATATGGGATATCCTACTACCTAATAAAATAAAACTTCAAATTTACTAGCACAAACTCCACCTCGCTTATCGAAACTAAAACATCAAAACCATTTCGTGGAACGTTCAAATATTCATTTAAAACAAGTTGCATGTCAACCAACACAAACATTCCCTGAAAACGAATCAGAAATAAAAATGTTCCCAACAACATTACAAAAATAAAGCCATCAGACCAATTAAATTAGTTTACGTTACCGATAACAACATGACGGGTAAACATTAAAAATTCTAATAAAAAAACCGTTCAGCGCTCGATATTAGCGCGCTCGTATGGAGCTTCGTTCATTTATTGAAGATAAACAGAGGATCTAGGCCAAGTTAGGGACGCCATCGTTTAAAATGAGCGAAGGATAAGTTGTTCTTTTTTTTATTTTTTTTTTGTGTCCCACTGTTTGGCAAATACGTCCCCTTTCGCCTTCCTAGTTATTATTTTCCTGCCTTGTCTCCTATTACTTATGGTTGGCGCTATACGTTTTCTTCTTTCATTCTGTCTTGTCAACCTTCATGCTATTCTTTACTCCTTTTTCTTTCATTTTAAGGAACCTAGGGGCCTAAGGCATTAAGTCCGCCTTTGTACCTTTGTGCATGAAGTATAAATAAACCAGATACACAATCGTTTTCTCTGACCTCTCTGACCTCACCATTCATCCACATGTTAATAACTCTTAATCACATGAGTTTCATCCGTCCTCTTCACAAAATATGTCATCGTTGTCGTTGTACCTATTCGTTTCTAATTCCATGATGTTTTATAGAATTTATTGTGAAAACTTTGATGTGGAATGCTTAAACCGAAAAAATATGTTTTTATTTAATAATAAAATGTACTTTTACTACCTGTAACATGTAGTATTACTCTGTGGGATTTAGCAGAAAAAAAACATTATTTATTTTACCCTGCATCAGCACATTACGAAAACCCACAAGCCTTTTGAAGAAAAGTCCGTAAAATCTCAAACGGGCAGTCACAATACCCAAGGCAAACCCTATTAGAGTCCCCAACAAAATGGTTCAACTTGCACAGTTTACTTGAACCTTTATTTGCACAATGTTCGCACTTAAAGGTACAGTTAACAAAATAGTTTTCCTTGCATGCAACACTAGCAGTAGGTTAACAATAAATCATAGAATATCTTACCCATCCTTATTCAAATTTAAATTATAAATGACGAACAACAAACTTCAAAATATGAGAAACTTCTTGACAACTCATAAGTAATAAGGACTTTAAAAAAAATCGTCTTTCTCCTATCGTTGGCATGAACTTTACAAAATAATTAAATTCATGTCGCGTTAAATATAAATGTGTGTGTTGCTAATGGTGCAGGGTGCGCCAGATGCGCTAATTATATTTTATGTATCGTCATTTAGATGTACTCATCAACAAAGTTTAGCACAGTCCACTTTCAAAATTAGAATTAATTAAACATACAACTTGAAGTAAGCTACATACACACTTAGCTCTTTTGTTGACTGTACTTAATGGTAACAAACACACCTACATAATATAGTACAGGTGACTTGATTAGGTTCGGTCTGTCAATATTTTTAAACCGTTTGTGAAGTTTCTCCTATTAGTATTTGCTGACACTTGAATCGTGTCAACTTAGATTAGTTTGAAAGTGTTTGTATCGACATGTTTTTAATTAAACTGTGAGTTTGTTGTGTGTGAGTTGGCGTAGTCATTTGTTTTTATTTCTTAGGCAACATCAATTATTTCGTTTCTAACAAAGTTTTGGTTTTAATTTTATAAAGAAGTTTTCGATTCGATTGGTAACTTTGCTATGATTGTTTATTGAATAACTAAATAATGCTATTTATTTATCAATTGAGAAATCGATTGTAAGGCTTCTTTATCAGAATTGAGGACGTTCATAGCGATGAAGAGGTGTGGGGAGCCTATATAACTTTACGTTGAAATCAGATTGCTCAATTTTTTTATCAAAAAATTGGGATTAGTATAAAAATTCACTGGGACGAAATCGCGTGCAGTGCTAGTGGAAAAATAAAAACAGAAAATTGCCAAGTCGAATAAAGCATTTAAGTTTACAGACACAATTACAGAAATAGGCAAAACTAGGCCATAAAATAGTTGTTATCCGTAACTGAGTGGGGTCGGATTATAAGAGGTAATTGAGTTTTGGCCTCAACTTGTTTGAATATGTTATCAAACAAGCGAATGTAACTGTAATTTGTGAGCAAAAACTAATTTGTTCAAAGTTAGTAGTAATAGGCGTAGATTTTGTCAAATTGGTGGAGAAGTGCGATGAGACTTAACAAGAAACGTGGTACCTATGTGGCATGATTTAGGTATAAATTTGGCATGATTTAGGTATAATGAATCTAATATCTAATTAAGTTAGTAAATTAGTTAAATAAAGCTAAGGTAATTTAATTTAATAAAAGAGAGAAATAAAAGTGAACGTATAATAAATGAAACCTACAATAAATTAAAAATATTATTTCGCAACAGCATTATTATTTATACATACTAGGTCATGCCTGCGATTTTTAACCTTTATTCTTTTATTTTGGAATAAAATGTATCACTCCTTATAACATCGGCTATCTGCCAGCGAAAGTCTATCGTGAAAGTCGGTGCGGAGATTAGCCGGAACAAACAGACAGACAGATAGACAAACAGACAGATAGATAGATATACAGACAGACAGAAAGACAAAACATTTAAAATTTGGTTTTGGTTTAAGTACCGTGTAAACATTCAAATGCGTTGTAACTTTGAAATTACAAATAGACATTTTAATTTTATTTATTTGTATCTAGATTAAATTAAGATCAATTACAAGACTTATTATTTTACTTCTAAAAAAATCCTAATGAAAAATAATAATAGACTAGCTTCGTCTGCGTGAATGTCGGTTATCGCGGATGCAGACGAAGTCGCGGATTAAAAAGTAGCCTATGTCCTTCCCCAGGATTCAAGCTATTTTTATTATACCAAATTTCATCAAAATCGGTTCAGCCATTTCATCGTGAAAGCGTAACAGACAGAGTTACTTTCGCATTTATAACATTATTATAAAATTATAACTAGTATAATAGATAATAATCACTTTCCTGTTGTTTCAACCGTGTGAAATTAATGTTCAAGTCAATGCACAAAAAATAAAACAATCCTGACACGAAAAAACGGATCAAAGTAATCAAAATTAAACGAAATATTTCCCCCTTTCCCTGTCTAATAATTCGATAAAATGGCAGCACAGCAAATTCAAAAACGAAGGTGTAATGCGAAAGTCAACACGGTTTTAAATCCCGTGCGAATTAATTCTGTAAACATTTTATTTATCCAATCAAACATATCGACTCGATTTGTTCGTAATTTGTTTCGATATAGTCCGGTTTGTAAATTTTTATGGAGTTTTTAGCGTTTTTATCATTAAAGGGGTAGGCAGAAGTATGTACCTAGTAGGACTTGCTATTGGCATTTTTGAAGTTGTACTGACATTTTGAACAACGTCATTTGCCTAGCCATTTTCCAACTTCGTTGGGGTCGGCTTCCAGTCTAACCGGGTGCAGCTGAATAGCAATGTTTTACATGGAGAGACTGCCTGTCGGACCTTCTCAAAAAAATTCAGTAATCGGAATAATACTTTAAGAAGGATAAGTGTCATAATTTCAAGAACTTTCACATTCTTTCTTCAACTATACATTACTGACCGGCAATAATCAAAAATGGCGCTAACAACCGACAAAAAAAAAACTAAAAAGTGATAAATAACTTTAGCACAGAACAAACATGACTTTGGTTTCGGAAGTCGGTGGCTTTGTTCTGTTTGTTGTTTTGTATTGCCACCGACTTCCGAAACTAAAGTCATGTCCAGTCATCTTATCACTCAAATCTATTAAGGAAAGTCTTTTAAGAACCTACAAGGAAACAATCAACTAATAATTATTGAATTTCCACTAGTTCTATGAAAAACAAGAAGTATAATAAATGTAATTGTAAGAAAAATAATTAGAGAATTATGAAATCATGAATGATAAATGTAAATAGTATATCAAATACTATAAACTCCCTCGCCCTCCCTCGCCTTGCTCGGGAGTTAACTCACTCCCTAACTCCGCTCGGGTGTTGACACTAGAATGCTTCGTATTGCTCGAGATTCAATATGGCGCCCGTTACATAAGACACTACTTTATTCCCTTAGTGCATAATCTACTATTAGTGTCCTCGTGTTAAAACTACTAGGTAGGTAGTGAAGAATTGAGGTTACTATAGGACATCATGAAGCTCAAGAGGTTAGATAAAGTATACTGTAGTCATGAATTACTACAAAACTTCTTAGTAATTCTTGTCCCAAGGCTAGACGTAAGTAAGAAATATAGGTAGTTACTGGCGAAGCACCTTTATTATTTATGCCGCCTAGTTTTTCATTATTTTATGGACTATACTTGAGTAACAAAAGCGTCTCCTGTTAATGGGTTTTCTAGTAATTAAATAACTAAGAGTAATTTGCGGTACGGGAATATTTTGAAAGACTTTAATAGGTACTAACGTACTTCGTTTTCAAAATTCTATAATCCGAAATAGTAAAATCATTATGAAATTGGATGATAAGAAGTACTAATGTTATATTCGATTCTAGTCGATTTTTGAGTGAGAAATAAGACTATCCTCCATTACTTGTCCCATTAACTCCGCTGCGGATAAGGTTTTGATGAAACTACCACTTCCTTCTTTGGAAATTGTATGAAACTGTTATTATTTACCTACAAGTTTTATATTTTTTAAATTATGAGTTTAATGAAAAGTTTTGTTAAAGAACAGATTCTATAGTATAGTGGTTTAATTTTATAGAACAAACACAATTAGCGTCACCTATTCATATGAATACCTAAAGCCTTCAAACCGAATAAATATTATGTGCGATTCAATTTATTTCTGAATATTCAATTCAGAAATCAATCGAATGTATGTTACCATAATTTTCTCCGGGCGCTCAAGCCGGGCCACGAATATCGAAGCTGGGCACTCTGCTCACTATTTAAATACGAGTAAACAAAGGTAGGTTCAATAGGTTCCTTAATTAACCTGCAACATAGGTTACAGGTCAAAACAGAAAATAAGTAGTCGAAACAAAACATAAACCAATTTCTTGACTTAATTACCATTTGAAATTGTACGAAACAACGTGGAACTTTCTTTCCTATAACATTAAGGAATACTGCCATGGAAACTAATTCTTAAATAATAACACGAAAGCAGGTTTACTTGCCAGCGACACGATAGTTAGGCGTAGTTTAGAATGTCGTGCGGTTCTCGGCTAAGGCAAATATTAATTTGGTTTTAATGTTGGTAGTGTTGTGCGCTGACTGGTTACCATATGTTATTGCTGCTTGTGGCTTTTGCGACCACACCGTTCTTTCTAATTTGAGGTTTGTTGATATTTTTTTGACTTAATTACTGTTTTAATACCATCAAACAATACTTTGTGTAATTAATGTTTAAGTAGTGTCGTGATGGTCTAGTGGGAAAGGCCTCCTACTCGTGTGATAGGTTGGGAATTAATTTTTATTTATTTTTTAGCGTTACTCTGACATCCTATTAGAGGTATCATCATCATCACATCTGTCATACGACGTCTACTGCTGGACATGGGCCTCCCCTAAAAATTTCCTAAAGAGTCAGTTGGAAGCGACTTGCATCCAACGTGTTCCTGAACTTATAATTAATATAAACCTGAAATCGCCCGCCTGAGGCACCCTTGTTTCACTGGTAGAGAATACCTAAGGCATTAGGTCCGCTTTTCTACATACCTTTGTGCATGAAGTATAAATCCATACTGATATTATAAATGCGAAAGTAACTCTTTCTGTTACGCTTTCACGGTGAAACGGCTGAACCGATTTTAATGAAATTTAGTATGAAGATAGCTTGAACACTGGGGAAGGACATATGATACTTTATAATCCGCAACTTTTTCTATATCCACGTTAACCGACATTCACGCGGACGAAGTCGCGGGCAGAAGATAGTAAATAAGTAATCGCCAATTCGCCTTGAGCGCACGTGGTGATCAATGCTCGTGTCTTATGAGTATGAGAAGAGGCCTTTGACCTACAGAGAGATTATGATAGGCAAGTATTATTATTTTGTAAGTTTTTTTATTTACTTAACACGTGGTATATTAGTCCGTGGTTTATTTAGTCCGTGTGCTGTCGGACGAATGGCAAAAAAGAATGGCACCATCCCATATCTTCCCGTGGGTATCGTAAGAGGCGACTAAGGGATTTAGCAGAGAAATGGCGGCAGCGTCCTCTGTGCCTTTGTAACAACCACACTGCGATCGCCAACCCGCCTGCCAAGCGTGGCGATTATGGCAAAACCCCCCTTTGGGAAGGCCTATGTCCAGCAGTGGACGCCTTTCGGCTGAAATGATGATGATGATGATGAACACGTGGTATTCTTAAATAGAATAGATGTCAGCACTTTGATATATCATTCAAGTCCACTTCATAGCTAACCAATCGAATTCTCACATCACTATGCCGTGTCTATAGAAGGTGCGACGTTTGATTAGAGTGGGAATGAGTAAACTGTGAGATAGTGTGTGGATGTTACGGAGCTCCATTCTTGAAACTATGGAACATCCGAAATTAAAGTCTATCTAAAACCGTAACCTAATCCATTCTTCCATACTATTTAATATTATAAATGCGAAAGTAATTCTGTCTGTTACGCTTTCACGATGAAACGGCTGAACTGATTTTGATGAAATTTGGTATGATAATAGTTCAAACCCTGGAAAAGGACATAGGCTACTTTTTAATCCGCGACTTCGTCTGTATCTGCGATAACCGACATTCACGCGGACGAAGTCGCGGGCAAAAGCTAGTCTGATATAAAAGTTAATCATATCGGAGTTTAAATAAAAAATTAGACGCGTTAGTATAGATTTTGGCAGCCAAGCCAACTAGCCGCCTACCTTTTACAATGCCTTAAAAATGTAATATCCGTAACTGAATACTATCCAGAAACTATCGGATAGTCCTAAATAATTTTATACCCGTAACCATATCTGAACCCGGTATAATATTATTCAGATATCCGTATTGATATCCAGATCTGAAATTTCATATCCAGATCTGAAATGTCATATCCATAACAACCCTAGTGTGTATAGGGCTTAAGTAGGTCGCGGGCAAGGCGGGGTTAGCTGGTTCAAAGCCATTTTCGCTCTAACGAGCTATCGGCCGTAATATGAAAAGAGGTAATTGCGCATTATGAAAATCTACGTATCAGAGTTTAATATCTAGTGAAAATTGGAATGGTTATTTACAGTTTGTTCGTCAATATAGCAGGTTTCATAAAGTTTTTTGAAACTATCAAGTTATTTTGTAGGAAAGACATAATATGTGTGACCTGTAAATATTATGTGAAATGTATCAACGTCTATATTATTAGAAGAGAAAAATGATTATATTATTTAAAGTTGTTTTTTTTTGTCAGTAATCGGATTGGTTGAATTTATAGTATTTATTTAAGATGTGTTTGCATTTACTATAGAGACATAGGATCGCAAGTTATGTCTGTACCTAATTCGAATATAATTTTGATAAACTAGTTCATAAAAATCTACACTTAAGTTAGATCCTGAACCTTTTACCGTAATTTTAAATGTCAAAACTGTTTTAAGAATACATACCTACGCAGTAAAAGTTATATTTATAAAACAAAAAGTATTTCAATATGTCGAGACGTGGGTTCATAAATCGATTCAGCCTTCTCATATTATGGGATGAAAAGTTTTATTATTTCAAAGCTAACTTCAGCACAATCATGATGCCTTCGTCAGCGTGGTAGTCAAGAATATTATTAAATATAGCCCAGTACTTGGTAATAAGGTAGCTTTGTGTCAGTGAAACATTTCTTGCAAAGTATACCAATATTTTCAGAGATACCTGAAATGAACAAACTTAACCTTTTTGTAATATTAGAGATTACAGAAATAATCATGGCGAGATCCATACGTTCATTCGTACGAAAAATAAAATCATTAAGAGGGTTTAAAATATTTTCCAATGTAGAGAATTTACCAGGAGTAGATTGATATACTTACCGTATTCTTAAACCTCCGCATATTTAAAATATTTCGAAATGTAAATAACGGTTTTTCGTTTCATTTCGTTCAATTATATAAAAAAAGAAAGTGACAACTGACATTAACGGATCCTTCAAATTAAGACAGAGACAAGTGATGTGAATCGTTGTTTACAATGGCGGAATTGAAAATTATAATTTTGGTTTAGTTAAAGTTGATGGGCGTTGCCGGCGTTGTGGCGTTCTATGGGGGAGGCTTATGTTCAACAGTGGACGTCTTTTGACTGATGATGATGATGATGATGAAAGTTGATTCATCATTATTTGTGACATTATTTCCCACAAAACGATGCAACTTCGGTGTACGAACTGCGAAACGGCGCCTCTCATTGTCGTTGTTACTGTCAGGCGCCGTTTCGTTCTGAAATAATGAGCTTCTTGTTAAAATATTCACTTTTAACATCCCATTTTATTGTGGGGTTATAAAAATATTGTAAATACCTGAAGATACTCTTTAGGTACCCAAGAATATAAAAATTAGAATTTCAACTTCTCTAAACATCTTTATTTGTTGTACAAATTAGAAACATACAAACAAAACAAACACACTTTACTTCTTTATCAAAATCAGATTAATACACCCTCCAGCATCGACCTGTTTGTCGTTTTATATAAGAAAGATTTAATTATGAATAACCCCGCCGGAGTAACTCTGGCGCACCCTGAGTGTTCTAACTTTCTAATCTTGCAGACGACATGAAATACGTGGCAACGCTTTTTCGTGCCTGCAAACACAAATTTTTAAGTGCTCCACAAATTATTTACACCTAAGCCAGTGGCGACCTCACAGGTTCGTATACAATGTACAGTCAATAGAGTTTGGGGCATAGGAGGAGCAGTAGCGGAGCGATTTCATAGCGTTATCCATACTGCTTTTTTATATTACTTTTTTACTGTTTTTTTTTTTGGGTACATAATAATAATAATAATAATATAATATGTGGGGACATTTTCACACACGGCCATCTGACCCCAAACTAGGGAGACCCTGTACTATGGGTGTCAGTCAGCTGATTTACATACACAAATACATTTTTTAGTTGTAAATACATACATATATAGCTAAACAACACCAAGACACAAGGCAAACACAAGTGCTCATCACACAAATGTTTACCCTGGGCGGGAATCGAACCCGCAACACGCTGCGCAGCAGTCGATCGCTCAGCCACTGCACTGCATTTTTATTACACAAAGACACAAATAACAAGATCCGGAGGTTTTGGCCTTATAAATATTGGTTGCGTACACGACCAGCGACAGGCATTGCAGCATCAAAACGTGTCGTCAAATGATCCGTCAATCTGTTTGTTTATTACTTCATGACGTAAAAACCGGTGATCCTATCGTAATAAAATTTTACGAGTAAGTAGCTAAGGATTAGGATAGGCTACTTTTTGATCACTAGTCTGCATTATTCTTCCTTACGTAGTATGAAACAAAGTCGCTGAAATATCTGTACGTGCATAACTTTCGAATGACTACTACCAAATTGGATAATTCTGTTTTGTAGTGTTCGGTATTACCAGGCCAAGGTTTATATGTAAGGAAATTTCGAACACTCGAAACATTCTTTTTTCGAGTGTGTTTTTTTCGAGCCTGCTCGGGCGGCGCTAGTTTCATGATAAAAGTGTCTGCCAATGAAACTGTCCATTCTCTGCCGTCAAAAGTGCATGCAATTTTTTTAACACCCTTTGGGGTATTGTGTTCTACCTATAGACCTCATTTCAAGGCATAATATTATTGTATAACTTAACCTTACCATTAAATCAAGCACTGTGGGTCCCAAGTTCGACCGACAGTTTACGAAGAAACCCTTTCCCGAAAACCATTCTTTACTCCTTACTTCCGTAACTCACGCTTCCGCTCATCGTCTACGCCTGACCAAAGTTAGCACGAAGTCACGCAGGGTCCCCCCTCAACCCCCTTCACTCCCCCCGCATACGTGCGAGGCGATTAACCAAATTGTAGGGAACAGTTCAGCATTGCGCCACTCCACCTACTTAGCTCTCTTAATAATAGAGGCTCACGCACCTACAGGATGCAAGTGGATTTCGGCCGTCGGTTCATCAAGAATTTGCGGGGAAATTGAGGTCAATTAATTGCTGATGAGGGGTGTAAGGTGTACCTACATAATGGTTTGCGAACAAGGTAGTGATAATTATGTTCATTGCTACACATGATTGTGTTTTGTTTTTTTTTTGGAGCAATGATTACCGCAGTTTAATTTGTGTAGATATATATACAAATTAAACTGTTAATTTGGCTTTTCATCAGCCAAAATTAACCATTATGTCAATATTTCCTACATTTGTTGTATTTATATTAAATAGTGTAGATTCATTTTAAATCCTACTATAATATATAATGTATATAATCCTACTAATATTATAAATGCGAAAGTTTGTGAGGATGGATGGATGTTTTTTACTCAATCACGCGTAAGCCGTTCAACAGATTTGCATGAAAATTAGCACACAGGTAGACCATTTCCTGGATTAACACATAGGATACTTTCTATCCCGATAATGTGATCCCTTGGGATAATCGTTCCTTTTTACGCGGGCGAAGCCGCGGGCTGAAGCTAGTATTATATTATATATTATAATTATTATAAATGTGAAAGTTTGTGAAGATGTTTGGATGTTTGTTACTCAATCACGCGTAAACCGTTGAACAGATTTGCATGAAAATTGGCACATAGGTAGACCATTTTCTGGATTAACACATACGATACTTTTTATCCCGATAATGTGTTCCCTTGGGATAATCGTTCTTTTTTACGCGGCCGAAGCCGCGGGCAGAAGCTAGTATATTCTAAACGTACGTGTTAGATGTACAGACAGCGTCATCAACTGCTTACCCCCTTTGCGAAAAAATTTCAACGCGCGGGGGGTTGAACAATTGAACTGTTTTTATTGGATAGTAATATAACAACATTTAAATAATTATATTAATTATTGAGACATTGTTGGTCGACAAGCCGAAATCAAAGCATTTATTTCAATTTAACCATTTACAGGCACTTAAATTGTGAAAACGTCGGTAACTCTCTATGGAGATGAACGAGCAAGAAACTCCACAAACACTTTTTAAAACCAGTTTATACAAAATTCTTGTTTTATTATTTTTATTGCTTCTATATGTAATTATGTATGACCGAGTTATTTTCTTTTTATACTTGGTATTATAAAAATTAAAATTTACGGGTAAAATTAAAATATACTTTTACGCATCTGTCTATCCCTTTGAAGGACAAAGGCGTGATATTACGCCGTGTTATAAAGATATTGAAAAAAAGGATTCATTACACACCCCCATTTTTCAAGGGGTGAGTTAAACTTTTGGAAGCCATAATGTACATCGTAATCCGGATTTATTTCCTGTCTTTTAAAAGTATATTATGAGGGATGAACTTTTTTAATATTCAAAGTTTGAGTTGAAAAGTATAAATATTGTGTTAAGGATTATAATTACTCATAGAATAAAACATTTTATAATCTGCCTAGCCTGTTACCAACTACGTTGGGTCGACTTTCAGTATAACAGGATGCAGCTGAATACCAGTGTTTTACATGGAACGATGATCTACCTATCTGACCTCCTTAACTCGGTTACAGGGTAACACGATAACGATTGGAAAGACTGGTTGTCAGTCTTTCTGGGTTCTGAATACTCATTGTACACAAGTACACATTTATCATATTACTCATAACGACTGTCAAAGATTAAGAGTGTTACTACATCAATCGGTCGATCATCGTTCGATGCCATCGGTCGTCATCGATCGACGTTCATCGATGGGTGTGGTCGACTAACTAATCAATCGATTGCCGGTCGACGTTGATCGATTAACTCCGGCTATAATCCATCACTAATAATAATCAAGCAGCTCGATCGACGTCGTCTCATCCATTCTACCATCGATCGACCGTCGATCGACAATCGATCGATTGGTCTGGTAGAAACTATCGATCAACGTCGACTAATCCATTCTACCATCGATCGATGCCGTCGATCGATTGGTCTGGTAACACCCTTACAAGTCACAGCTGGGACTTGGGCTTTACGTGCTTTCCGACACAAAGGAGGCATGGGGGGGATTGGTATGGTTAAGGATGGTCATTCATCCACGGACTGGCCGCGATAAGCATAGCTTGCTTAACCACGACTGATCCACTCGTACAGCTTTTACTTTGCTACGAATCTCTCAAGAAGTCGCATTTCAAATCGAATTTAATCTACTAGGATGGATCTAAAAGTAGTGAAAACGACATACTCGCTGGTAAGAAAAAAAAAACTGGCAGGCATAGCTCAGATACATATTTGTAATGTTAATAAAGAAAAAAAACTTCGATTCTCTTTTGTTTTTTTCTGAATGTAGTCATTTGTTTGCTTCGTGTCGGAACGTATTCTCGAAAATGGAGAAAAACGAAGTGCGAGCCGTTATTAAATACCTCTGTTTAAAAAAGTTAACGACGCAAGCTATTCATTGTGATTTGGAGGCAACATTAACGTAAAGTAGAAGTATGCATATTGAAACTATCTTTTTTTTTTACTATTAAATAGGCTTGCGTTTGACCGCAATTCACCTGATCGTAAGTGATAATGCGGCCTAAGTTGGAACACGCTTACCACCCATTTGGACAAGGTACTGGACCCGAGGTACCGAAAATCAGAGCATGTCGGTATCAGTATGGGTTGTTCCGTCGAAAGATCAACTAGAATCTGCCAATATTGCAAATCAAGTACTATGTTTTGATTCTGCTCAAACATTTTATCAAAACTTAATTATTCAGATAAACTTCTTTTTTGTTATCAATAACATTCTCGTTTCAAACATAGGCAGCATAAAATAACTGAAATGGCACAAAATGAAATATTAAAGTTATTTATCATTAAAATTGACATAATTATAGAGGCTGAATTTATTGCATGTATTACCGCTGCGTGCAATAAATTATGCTAGAAAGCTAAAATTATGCGGAATTAAATCGCGACAAACAAAAGTTTCCAACATTCATTTGTGGTGAACATAATTGTTAGTTTTGCTTTTTATGTTCATTTGTGCAATTACGAATTAAATGTATCATTATTATAATGAAAGATAACGAATAGAAATTATAAGAAGAGTTAGTTAATGCAAAAGTTGAAACGGTATTGAAGAAACTGTTTCTTTTTTAATAAGGACAAAAAAAAACTGAACCAAACCGGCCGACCCACAACCTCACAGTTCTGAAATTAATTTAAAATCTACATTCACCAATGATGATTTTATCATACACCTCATAAATAGTAACGATTATTGTGTAGAATATTGTTAAAAAGATGGGAGAGCTTATAGGGCATCAACAAATCGCCCGCATCGCTGTCTATGGGATAAGTGTCCAAAAAAGCTGGCAGCACTGCCAAGTTGAATAGCTATGCAATATTTTTGTGCCCAAAAACAGGCCAGCCAAATTGCAACTACGCTTAACATCAAACTAATATGTAACTATTATGCAGATCATGATCGCATCACTAATAATTAATACGATTAATTATTCAATTTTCTGTTTTACACGAACAATGAAATAGTTCAGAGATTTACCTAGGGATTACGTTAATTTTTGTATATTACGTACTGCGTATAATAATACCATTAAACTGATTTGATTCCATTGTAATCTAGTAAATAAGTAACGACTATAGTTGGCTTTGATAGTATGAATTTATCTGCCAGAGAAGTTTAGGGGTGGTTTCAAAATTAAGTATGATAAGTAAGATGTTCAGTTATTACTATTGCTTAAAATATTTTTTTTAAATACTGTGTACTACATTAAATTAAGTGGACAGTTTGTGTCACCGTAGCCCATGGATGCTGGCAACACCAGAGGACACACAAGCGCGCTGCCGACCCAGCAAAAACCTTTTGACACCCTTTTTGAACACCTCCATGCTGAGTGAAAAAACCAAGACAGGAAGCTTATTTCATCAGCTCATTTCACAACCGGGCTAATTCACGTAACTAAAGAAGTACTGTTGTAGTGTAGTTGCAGTTAAGTTTCGATCAAAACAACGCTTTTCGTATTCTTTACCGTTGTCAGACACGCTCATGCTCACGCAATAACGGCATTCTACTGTTGCGCGTCTTTGGTGCGTGCTTCGGAACGCAACATGATCGATATTCTACTATTCGTTTGACGTCTCAAAATGACAGTTAAAAAGCACTAAAATATGTACTGGGGTATTATTTTAATATTATAATAACGTCATTTTCATTGAAATGTAATCGATCGGTATTTTTTCTCTCATGTGGCTACACCATAAGTAAGTTTGGCTGTCATACAGTTGACGTGCAGTTCACGCGCAGCTTACGCGCAGATCAAAGATTACAAGAATACCGTTTATCACTCAAACTTGAACTTAACTGTAACTATACTACAACTTCATCGGCGCGTCATAAAATTACGTGAATTAGCCCTCAGTTAGGTTCTAATGCGTGAGAATGAACTCACTGTCGGTGGGCAAACGATGCGGTGGTAAAATGTGGCTGTTAGCTTCAGAACTACATAAATATCTATGCTACCTACCTGCAATGTATCTAGACGACTTACCAACCAATTCACCTAGAATCATCGTCAACCCTTTCAACATGTTTTTATTTACCTCATAACCAAAGAAGACTAAAACTCAAACTTTGCACTCAAAGAGTAAGTAATGATAAAAGCATTACGTATTATCATAAAATTATTATTCATGGCTTTCCTAAAATATGTTCATGCGTATAGGAAACAGGCAAAGTTATATTAACTTGAAGAAGTTAGATTAACGTTTATCCGAACGTGTGGCATGTGATTTATTTTTATTCTGTGCGATTTTGTGTTATCTGCGCAAACTGTCATGGCGTCTGTAAAGGCGGCATATTTTTGACAGCTGTCTACATTATTTTATTTGTGTTACGTTTCGTTGGAAATGAAGCTATGGAAGTACATTTTTGGTGATCAAGATTACTGTTTTTGCTTGTGATTATACGAAATGATAACCAAAGCTGACTTTTCAACCAACTTCGATTTTGAAAATTCTTTTTTAGATGGGTAGGGTATGCTTCAAGGGTGGACCCATATAAATTAAAAATATAAAATTTTATCGCAATTGATTCAGCACTTTTTTTAAAAAATCGACAGGAAGCAGATGATGTAATGTTCTCCAACTTTGTACTTTCAATCTCTGTTTTGACTGTGTTGCCATTTCTTAATGGATTTGGATGATAAGGAAGTACTAAAAAGCGAAAAATAAAAAACTTTTCGAGAAATCACGTAACAAATATACAAAAAAACATACAGACGAATTGAGAACCTCCTTCTTTTTGAAGTCGGTTATAAAGACAACCGCCTTCAAAATGTAAAAAGTGATAAATAACTTTAGCACATAACACATATGACTTTAGTTTCGGAATTCGGTGCCAATAAAAAACATCAAACAGAACAAAGCCACCGACTTCCGAAACTAAAGTCATGTGTGTTATGTGCTAAAGTTATTTATCACTTTTTACATTTTGAAGGCGGTTGTCTTTTCTGTAAAAAAGCTTTTTATTATTCTTTAACACTGCCAAAAGATTTTGTATGTTAGTAAAATTTCTTAGTGTGTTCGGGTAAGTAGATGATATCGTATGATGTCAAGTACACCTCGATAACTACCTACGAAGTGGCAATAATCAATATATTATTAAGTCGTTATAATATAGCTGAGCCGTGCGCAAGCATCCGGCAAATTACAAATTAATTTTCGTTCCACTTCGCATCCAGTTCAATGGGAAATGATTAATATTGAAAATTATTACCTACTGAACTAAATTGTTCATAGCCAAAGTTATAAGGACAGATAAAATAAGGTTGATCTTACATTTGAGCCATAAACTTGCCCAGACTTCAGCTTCAGGGCGATCTTTTAGGTACATTTTTTCTCTGCAATAAAATAGTAACCTTTTTCGCAATGAGATAAGACCAAGATTTTATAAAAGATCTTTTTTTTTATTTTGGTAATATAAGAACCACTTAGTTTCGGTGAGTATATTTATTTTTGTGCGTTATTTTATTTAAATGGTTCTCTTTAAATATTGATCTAGTTGACTACTTAATTTCAGTCTTATTTTCTTAAATATAAAGAAGGTTTTAAATAAAATAAAGTAAGAACCTACTTTCTTCTACAAAGTACCTAAGTAGACATTGAAAAATATATACCGACCAGCTTAAACAATAAATGCGTTACTAAAGTTGAAAACAACATAAAAACGTCCGTTTAATTTTCCCAAAAAGCGTTTTACAACATGTAAGCTACAAAACCATATTTTATGTAAGTACAAAGATAATAAAAATTCAGACAATACAATATATCAAAAACCGCAGAAATTGCTGTACTCAAGGGTAAAGGTTCTGAAAAGACCCTAAGGCAAGATGTTATTATTACTGTTCATTATTCACAAGCTACCCATCTTTTGAAACATACCTTGTTTTTAAAATAACGTAAAATTTAGGTTTGTATAAATATTGATTTTTCTAGATTACAAGATTCTTGTAACTCGATACATTCTTTTAAAGGGGTTATATTAGATCTTATTTGCAACTTTGATCCCGTAGACTTGGCGTCGAATCTGGGTCCAGTTTGCTTTGAAGCATGATATTGTTTAGACATTAATTTAACTGAAAAAAAATACATAATATAGTCTACCTAATCTAACTATTACAACGAGCCTGAAGGCATTTTCTTTGCTATGATAAAAAAAAAAAACGTAAGAAAATGGTTTCATTATAGGAACATTTATATAGAGATCTCATAATAGATTATCTACCTAGATTCAATAGACTTTTTTCTCTTTAGAATTTTAACATCTTCGTTCTCATAGGAAACAACCACTCGTAATAATTATTTTAGTTCACTAATAAAAATAATAATATTATTTTTCGGCATTATTTGGCACTGAGTACATTTTATTCCACAGAACTTTTATACCTACTAAACAAACTCGTGAAAAGTTGTAATTGACTGTCTAATACCTAAACATACTGATATAACCGTTGTATTTGGCTATAAGCCTTTCAAAGCCTTTCAAAGTCTATACATAAATAGATAATATTCTTGAAGTATCGTAATCCTTATAGATTTATTTAACTTTTCAACGTAAGTATAGACCTACTTAGAACCAGATTATACATGATACTCCACATCATATCAAGCTATACAATTCCAATATAAGCTGATCTCGCATTGTATAGAATTTCCATACAAGGAGAGGTCAGCTTATATCTACTGCAAATGTATAACTTGATATGCAGCCGTGTGTAACATGTTGGGGTCGGCGTTATACGTTTTCTTCTTTCATTCCGTCCTGTCAACCATCCTGTTATCACTGACTCCCTATAATTTCATAATTATCATTCTTTACACAGTAACACGCAACTTTTCCTTTCTTTGCAACAACTTTCTTTCTTTTCAACATCACAAAAAAAAGCATAATACTAATTAAGGTTATAAAAAACTTTTTCATAAATCAGCGAGAGTCTCTGAAGCCGACGTCCAACATACACAATAATAATTAATTACCGACAATGCCACTTCCAAAATTGTGCTGTCAGCTCATTGTTTATCGTCAATGTATTGAAAAGACGCACCACAGTGGATGGAAACATCCAATTATAACCTTCTACTTAAATAAACAAATTAAGTTCAATCATTTTGAACTTTGACGACGAATTTTGGCTAATTGGAGCGGTATGTCATGTAATCGTTTGTTTGTTGAAATGTGTCAATCTATGCAAATAAATAAAATTGAAGTATCTGTTTGTAATGTTAAAATAATAGGTAGAATTTTATTAAATTCTATACGAATGTTTACACGGTGCTAACAGTTATGATTAGAAAGCTTAACTTGCAAAACGTCTTTAAAGCAATACGTCTAAAATCAATATCGTATTGTACAAAGTCTAAGAAGCAAAAGGTCTAAAATGAAAAGGCTTATGTTTAACGAACCTCCAGATCTACTAAATGATCACCAATAATAAGTAAATAAAATAAAACCAAAAATAGTACACCAAATAGGTCACCAAAATGGTATTTCCTAAAGTATTGTCAAACTCATACATTTCGTATGAGTTTGACTGTAAAAAGCGATTTGATTCTGGGGAGGGTCACAGTTTCTAACCTAACCTAACCATGTCGGATCCGCCCCAGGGGTGTCAAAAAGACTTAATTTAGTATATTTTTTGAGTAAGGGAGCTTAATATAATAATAATAATAATATATGTGGGGACATTTTCACACACGGCCATCTGACCCCAAACTAGGGAGACCTTGTACTATGGGTGTCAGACAGCTGATATACATACACAAATACATTTTTTTTGTAAATACATACATATATAGATAAACAACACTCAGACACAAGGCAAACACAAGTGCTCATCACACAAATGTTTACCTTGGGCGGGAATCGAACCCGCAACACGCTGCGCAGCGGTCGATCGCTCAGCCACTGCGCCAACCGTGTCGACCGACCGTGTCGTGCCGTGTCGTGTCTTAAGATCCTAAAGCATTTTTTGGTGATCATTATATTTTTACCCAAATGAAAATTGCCCTATCAGCATTAAGTCTACTATATTAAAATGTCTAAGAAGCAAAACATCTAAAATGAAAATTACATAAAAACATTATTTTTTAATATCTGTCTGTCTGTCTGTTTATTCTGAGTAATCACCGAAAGAGGTGGTCTGATTTTGACGGACTCTCACTGGCAGATAGCTGATGTTATAAGGCGTAACATAGGCTACTTAATACGGGTTTAAAAAAAAATATGAGTTAGCGCCCAGCGCAAAAAAAACCCGCAGATTAATAATCGACATTAATGTGGACGAAGTCACAGGCGTCAGTTAGTATTTAATAGAAATTCAGCTTACTTCAACTAAAACGAGATAACCCACATTCTCTCGATAATTGAATAATTAATTACATCAATTGCTATGTCAAATGTGTTACATTACAATCAAGTATTAATAGCTCTACGTACAATCAAAACTTATGCTTACTTAGAATCGACTCAAGAATTAATCAGCCATATCAAAAAATCATTGTAATTGAAAATGTCGATTTAGAAGTATCCGTGGATCTTTGTTTTTCTCCATAGAGATCTACCTACGTTTTGGAACGAGCAACTAACTTCAACTTTCTGACTAACTGACCGACTCCTTGACATTTCAAAAGTGCTGTAAATGATTCAATTGATAATAATGTTTTGATTTTGACAGTAGGTAAAATTACTTCAAAAAATTAAAGAAATTGTGATGTAGGTTAGTTCGTTTTAGTAGAACTACATTCAAGTGTAAAGACTGAAAAGATTAAAAACCTTGATATATGAAAGTAATAAAGTGTTTTCATTGTTCACACAAATATGTTTTCTTTATAGACTTTTATCAATATTCTTTGTTAGTACAACCCTTTTTACTCCATAAAATAGAGCAAACATTTGCGTACCTAAGCATGTGATGACTTTTATAATAAATGTCTTAGGTAGATTCAAAATGTAGGTCATTTACTCGTTAATAATTATCATTGTTCAAATTCCATTCATAAGGTATTTATGAATTATAAAACAAAGAATAGTACTTAAGTGTCATTAATTTGTAAATCAGAACATAATCTACCAAGCCTTTTTTTAATTATGTTAGGGTCGGCGACCAGTCTATTAGGATGTAGCTAAATACCAGTATTTTAAATAGTGCAACTGTCTATCTGACCTCTGGAACTAAGTTACGATACTCATTGGTAAGACTGGTTGTCAGGTTTTCGGGACTACCGTAAGGATTCTCAAAGATCTACGAATGATAACCTGTTTGAATTTCTTGACGTGCTTTCCGAGATATGGGGCCGTCAAAGCACCACCTTTCAAACCCCGGGCTGCTACTGAGAAATTCCTAATAAATAAATAAAAAACCAATAACATAATTTTGCTCGATTTAGGGATCAAACCCAGGATCCTTCGCGCAGCAGTTGTTTGTGCGACCACGAACCTAAAGGCGGATTCACATATATTATGATCATTTGCCCGATCCGATCACCGTAACCGGGTCGCCGACGCGTAACATGGTCGCCTATCTGGACGGGTATTGATACGCGATCATGATACGAAGTCTTGATACACCGCTCTAATACACAGCGTGATACGGCCCGTTCCATTTCGAGTAGGTTTTTGTCCGATCATCAAAGAAGATATACGGTTGCATGACTTCACAAATACAGAATCAGGATTCCACATGATCAATACCGAAACTCTGCTCCAGTGATTAATTAAAGAGAAAATTTCACATAATTAAATCTCATTGAAAACGCTAAACGTCATAAATCTTTAGTTGAATGCCGTCTTTGCAAATTGAGGTTAAAAGTATCCCTCAGAAGATGAGTTACGTAACGAAATGGAATACAGAAATTAATTTCGCGAAGATACTGTAAACTTTTGTACCGGTCGTAATGAGATATTAATTTTATTTTAAGCTAATAAGAAAGTATGAATAATAATAATCAGCCTATTGTCTCACTGCAGGGCATAAGCCTCTTCTCATACAGAGAAGGCCCGACCATTCTAAGTCAAAGCCTATTAAACCATTTACAGGCACTCTTAAATTGTCAAAGAGTCAGTTAGTCGGAATAATGAAGCTAGTTGCTCGTTCCGGTTGTAGGGTAACGTAAAAAGTAGGGTAGTTCTCTATGGAGAAGAACCAGCATGAAACTCCACGGACACTCTTTTAAATCAAGTTTTTACAAAATACTGATTACATTATTCACGTTGCTTCTATATGTGAAAACAATGCAGGTAAAGACCAATACAATCCATAAAAAAAAAAAGAATCAAGATAAAAAGATAAAAGCCATGGGGAGTTAAGAGTAGACCTATCTCTACTGACTGCGACCGTAGATCACAACGCTTGCTCAGGGCGGATTGGCGATTTCAGGCTTATATTCATTAATAGCTTTTCCCCGCGACTTTGTCCGCGTGAATGTCGGTTATCACGGATGCAGTCGTGGATTTTACTTTAGTTGACTTTAGTTTCGGAAGTCGGTGGCTTGGCTGTTCTATTTGTTGTTTTGTATTGCCACGCCACCGACTTCCGTAACTAAAGTCATGTGTGTTCTGTTTTAAAGTTATTTTTCACTTTTTGGTTTTTGAAGGCGGTTGTCTTTTTTGTAAAAAAAGCTTCTTTATTTTTCGCTTTTTAGTACTTCCTTATCATCCAAATCCATTAAGAAATGGCAACACAGTCAAAAAAGAGATTGAAAGTACAAGGTGACAACATTACAACATCATCCATGTATATTTTCTTGCTTTCGGTCCATTTTTTCAAAAACTGCTGAATCAATTTCGATAAAATTTATATGGGACCCCTGAGGCGTACCATATCCATCAAAAAAATAATTTTCTAAATCGCTTTAAATTTGCCGGAGAAATCGCGTAACAAATACAAAAAAAGAAGAAAATAAAAACATACAGACGAATTGATAACCTTCTTCTTTTTGAAGTCGGCGGAAAAGTAGCCTATGTTCTTTCCCAGGGTTCAAGCTATTTTCATACCAAATTTGATCAAAATCGGTACCTACAAACATTTCATCGTGAAAGCGTAACAGACCGAGTTACTTTCACATTTATAATATTAGTATGGAAGTATGGATAAGCCGATTGCACGGATAGCACAGCTACACATTAAGCTATACATTTTTGGTATAAGCTGACCTCGCATTGTACGGAAATCCTATACAATGCGAGATCAGCAGCAACTAGAAATACAGTATAGCTTTATGTGTAGCCATGTGTACATACTTGCCCGTGTCGCGAATCTACAACCTCGTGCATGAAAGACCGCCCTGCCATCACAAAAAAGAAAAAAAAAGACGGAGTAAGAAAGTATCTGTTAGCAATATTGTGATATAAGAAAATGAGACTTAAAAATAAATGGTTGTCTGTTAAGTCGGTTTACGAACGGTAGTTTTACGTGATACGTCATAAAGAAACATAATGCCTAACATATATAACATAAGCAAAAAATGGTTTCCGTCGAGGTGGGTGGAGCTTATTGTAGACGCTTGGGCCGATCGTGCCTCTCTGTCGCTTGTTCCGCACTCTCACTTGCACGCTCAGGCTCAGGCGGAACGTGACACTTTTTCGTGCGTGCAGCCGGTGTGTGTAAGACGTTATCACGTCAAAAACTCCCCAACACAAACCAATCTTGATCAGATTAGAGTAGATAATCTTTAAACGGCTAAACTTCCATCATAGCTACGAACACTGTCGATCTAGTCACCTTTAAAAAAGAAAATAAATCATAATTGACTCAGCCGTTTAGGAATTATAATGCCACAGACATACACAGATACACAAGTTAAACTCATAACACCACTCTGTTATCGTTGGGAGTCTTAAAGCATACCTACCTATTATCGAATAGATACTGGGAATGAAATGACCGTTTAATGGGGTCATTCTTTTTCAACAGAAATTGGCAATAAATAAGTTTTAACGAGGAGAAAAAGACGCAAGACTAATTCTAGGGCTGTAATTGTTTTAATAATTTGTGTGTTTCATTTTTATTTAGTAAAGGTGAATGTTCAGAAATGACTGGGAAAAACCCTGCTATTGGTAAAAATATGGTATTTTTTTTCAACCGTTACTATTGTAGTTATAAAAAAAAAGTATTTATTGTTATTGTCCTGTATTCATATATCAAACAAAAACAACAAAAAAAAAACAGTTATGGCGGTAAGCTGTCATTTTGATTGATTAATGACGTTTGACATTTATAATTCTGATTTTCTGCGTAGATTTGTGGATAACCAGGTAAACAGATGGGAAAGAAATGGTGTTAAATTAAAAAACAATCCCTTTTGATTTTTGAATTTAACACCATTTCTTTCCGGTTGTTATAAAGTACTCCAGAAACTAGAAACAAAAAGAGACGAAAGTGACTGAAGTGACACTGTTGTGACACTGACAGCTGACAGTTTTTTTTCTAAGATCAATGGTCGATTTATGGTTTATAGAGTAGCTAAATCTGTGTGACGCCATGTTAATAATCCATAAGAATTATTGCTAAATAACAATGTACTACCACAACAATATGCATTTAAATGAATTAAATTATCTCTATTTTTCCCGGATTCTACGGATTTTTCTCTTTTTTTTCAGTGGTGTACATAGAATGGGCCCAATATGAAACATGTCGTTAAACAGATTGTTGTAGCTTGATGTGCCTGTATGGGCCTCTGTATGTTTTAAATTTATCTTGGACATCACTGACATTGGTGAAGGAACCAAGCGCTTTGCTTCCACATTTATTGTGCGAACTGCCAGACTGTGGAATTCACTGCCCGCCTCTATGCCCCGATACATATAATCTGGGTATATTCAAGGCACGAGTTAACCGGTTTATCCTAGGCAAGCGTGCTCCACCTTAGGCCGCATCATCACTTAAGATCAGGGCGTCAAGTCTGCTATTACAATAGTGTCAGAATGGTCTATCATTGATTTTCATAATGACGCCATTATATTAGTAGATTACCAAACTTGTCAAAATCAACAAGTATGAAATCAATGATAGACCATTCTGACACTATTGTAATAGCAGACTTGAGGCCCAGGTGAGTTGCGGTCAAACGCAAGCCTATAATAATATAAAAAAAAAAACATCGTAAGGAAAACAGGACTTATAATTTACGTATATAAATCTGATCCCCCTGTATGAGAGCCCTCTGTATGAGAAGAGGCCTATGTTCTGCAGAGGGACGTTGATAGGCTGGAATTATTATTAGTCAACGCTGACTTTTTTAAAAGCCTCCTTTTTATCAACCTACCTACTACCGCTACTTACTCTATACGTATTATCTCTACAAGACTTACGTTTAGTTGCACGACATCAACATTAGTTTAACGGAAACTTAAAATTCATGCCATGCTTTACATTTCGTATCAAGAAGAAAGAAAGAAAAAAAGAAAAACCATTTATTCACGAGAGAGTGAAGCACATTACAAAATATTTTGTACAACAAGACTTAAAACTAAAACAAGTGAATACATGTTGTAGAAAACAAAAATACTTAAAATAAAATAAAAACATAATAAAACTATAATAACGTTCGAGACGGAAATATGCGTCACTGCCACGCGAAACGGCTGACGCTCAGCATAAAGCGCGGGCCACACCGCCAGCTAGCGGGCGGGCGGGCTAACATCGTTTCACCTCTTTACATATTTCGGTTCACACCGTGAGCTAGTCAACTAGTATGTAAAGAGGTTCGCCCGCCTAGCCCGCCCGCCCGCTAGCTAGCGGTGTGGCCTGCGCTTAAATGCCGTGGTCCGCGCACGAAGTCGCAAAGTCTCGGCGCTGGTTTTCAGCTTAAGCCAAAAAAGAATGTGACAGCATCAATTTAAAGCCTTCGTTAAACTAATGTTGGTTTTGTGCAACTCAGCGTCAAACCCAATATTATGAAACTCGTAACTTTCAGTCTTGACTTTTACTATCTTCTCAGAAAAAAAGGAAAATAAACAAATAAACAGCAATTGACAACATTTCAAAACTGACACGACCTTAAAACAAAAATACCATTTCTTTATTTTCGTATCCTGAGTCCAAATATATTTATTTTTTTATTTCTTCATTTCTGAGAAAAATAAGTAAAAGCAAAAAGCATGTAATGACGTCACATATACGGTGGAATGAGGTAGTTTACCTTTGCATAAGCATTTTAATGGTTTATATGAAAACATTTACGTCAAATAAGACACACGTCAATGTCACATAATATAATATGAAGTCTATTATAATGATGATAGTTTTTTGACGGGTCACAGTAAACCAAAGGATTAAAACGCTATTACACTATTACACGCTATTATTGTTATGACGTCATTTGGCGCTTGCGTCTTTTTAGAATACACCTAATTTCAAAGTTAAAATTATGAATGAAAAGTACATAATTTTGAAAAACGGAAAAATACGGGTACCCTAGATTTGTATTTACTTTTATATAACGTAATAATACAAGTAGGTTAAAAATATGAAATGTTGTCAATTGAGTCCAAGGTCGAATATACTTTTCCTTTCACCAACAGATGTCAGAGATTGGTTCAAAATAAACGAAGCGATCCCGTCAACAAAGTAATTCTATACGCTTTTGTTTACGGCAATCCTATTAAGGGTGGGATTAGTTTTTAATTTCTAATTGCTTTGCGGACTGGTTGTTTACCCAGTAAGAGAGATTATTTATGTTTAATTTACCCACTTACTCCTATTAATGGAAAGCATGGGAAATTAATTGTAGTCAATTAGAATGGCCGTTTTCCTTAGTAGAAATTGATTGCTATTTGCGTTTCCGTATTGTGAAGCAATTTTACTGTGGAAATAAAAATAAATCTGATGTAAATTTAGCTTATAAAAATGCTTTGTGTTTAATAAACTTACAAGAAATAAAATTCGTAAATTTACTTCTGTTTAAAAAACATGTTGTGTTTTTTCTTAACTGCTGTTAAGAAAATCTTTTCTGTTTTAGACGGGCATTATTCTTTACTTCATCAGACGTGGTTTTGCACTATTAAGTAAACTATGTATTGTTATTCATGAGTATTGCATTGTTTAAATCTAAAGTAGGTACAAATAGGTGCTCAATTTAGGTTACCCCCGCACTAGAAAAGAGGGCAATCAATTGACGACACTCTCCTTTTATTCGTACAAGCTTTTTTACCAAATTTATCACATTCACTCATGTAAGTTATTTAGCATCTGTTTTGAATTTCAGTGGCTACATTTTCTAAAAAACGAATTTGGAAAAAAAAACCCATTTTATAAAATGTACAACTTCAACAACCTCTCTCAATCATTCACTTAACCTTGCAGAAAAAACATTTCATACAAAAACGAACCCTATTCTTCTACATAAAGAAGAATCTTCGGACGACAAGACACAACGTAATCTAACTTATGTATTACGTATATTGTGCCTTCTTTCGCCACAATTTGGTCGGCTATCGCTGTCTGGGCATTCTACCAAGATTTATAACCACGACTCTTTCTCTAATATTGTTTACTTCGGTAATGGTCGGTTTTATTACTGCTATCCATTCGGCTTGTTTTATTTCTTGGGTATTTGGATTATCGGCTGTTAGAAGTTATGAGATATTAACGAATGTTGACGACTGAAGTTGCGTAGTTTTGATTTCGTGGTATTTTTATGAGCTCATTTCTAATTATATAAGTCTGTCTTTTTATACCTTGGTTTAATAATTCCCCTTTTCTTGCCTTCTATTTCAATGTTATAATTATTGTCATCTGGTTTCTTTTAAATCATTGGCATTTTTTGCAAAAAAATATTTACCAATATTTAAAATCATTATTACCAAAGAATGTCTATAACTAGATACAAACTCAAACCAAAATGGAATTCACAAAATGTTGTAAAGACAAAATAGGAAGTAGTTGTAGTTTGTCAGTTACCCTATATGAAATGTTCACCGTCAAAATAAGAACATGTATAAGTACAGTTATGATTTGTCATGGAGTCCTTTCGTCAGAAATTTATTTTTCCCCTAAACAAATAAAACCATTAAAACTCATATCTAAGCGATCCAAAACGAAAGAAGATAAACAAGAAACGGGAAATAAATAAACGTGCTATAAACTCGGACACATTAACATCCTTCTAAGACTGCACACATTACAAAGATAGCAGGCGAGTTTACATCTTCATTTACGGACCGAATCCTTACAAATTGCACTGGAGAACCACCGCATAAGTAATCCAAGTTTTTCGTCCGCTCCTAGACAAACATTTAAGCTCTTTATACAACGAAAAACCTGCTTTATTTTAAGCAAACCTTAGCTACGACATAATTCCAAACACTGCAGAAACTGGACAGCTAGAAGCTATTCCGTTGCCGACATCTGCAATGCGTATTACTTTAGCTTTAAACATATGCTTATAAAGTAACATTATATTATGTATATCTCTGTATCAAATGTTACTTAGGAAAGATAGCTTGAGACACTCGAGCGTCCTGTAATGTTTGCAATTAAGTTTAGTTAGACTAAAGTCGTTAGGGGGGATTCTCTTTTGCATATTCTGATATAGTCTCGTCTAACCTTTAAAGTATACATGTACAGCACTAAGCTGGAGATGTCTTTAGTTCAAATAAATAATAATAATAATATGTGGGGACATTTCACTCAAGGCCATCTGACCCCAAACTAGGGAGACCCTGTACTATGGGTGTCAGAATGCTGAATATTTGAAACTATTTTTCTTAAGTAGGTACGCTAAGTTTAAATTGGTATGTTTGACTGAACAAAAATTAAACATTAATACCCCACCCACCCACTAATATTTTTCAAGCGATGGATTATTAAACATCCAGTAATAATAAACATACGGGACACTAAGTGCGAAGTTAGAAAAATCCGTAGGTATTGAATGAAAATTGGTAGAAATATATAATAGAAAACAAGAACCACAAAAAGTTTTGACACTTCCCTTCGTAGCCCTGTAAAAATATGTTATGGTTTGCGCTATAAAATTACCAACGAACCCTTCTTGTTCGGTGTTGGTGTTTTGTTCCGATCCCTTGTATTCGGCCATTTTGTGATATTCAATACCGTCAGAAATAACAATAGCATGGCCCTCTAGTTTATTATCATGTATGTTATTAGCATCGGGCCTACGGAAAGTGGGGACAATTGGGGAACTTCTACTGTGCTCAATTTATTTGTGACCAAAATGTTTGCCAGCGGAAATTTTGGCAATGTTATTATGATAACTTGTGTCGTCATTAGAATTGAATTCTGGTTTGTTATGCTCCATTTGCTGGTTAGCTTAGTAAGTAACCTTTTTCAGAATGTTGTATCTTTAAAACCTTTTTTTGGAGAAAGTTTTTGGAAAAGTAATGTGAGCGGTTTCACGTGTTGATTCTCTTTAAAATTGTGGTGATGTGCTGTAACAACTAATTTAATAATAAAAATAAAAAGAAGTGAAAGCGCCAGGGAAGTCCGCAAAATTCTTTTTTTTACGTTTTTTTTTGCAATTTGCGGCTTAGTATCAGGTTGGATTGTTATAAAAAAAATATGTGCAGGAGTAACAAATATGCATTTAAAGAATTGTAATAATGAACTCTCCAAATTAGTAAAGCTCATAAACGCCATATTTTTATTAAATAGGCACATTTATGAGCTTTTCTAACTTGGACACTTTGAACAGTTATGTTAATAATTTTATTTTATATAATTTTAAGTTCGCGGGCTGCCCTGACGCATGCCCCTTAAAAAGTAAAGGAGGTCCCATGAATACAATGAACATGTTTTTTCGGTGTTTTTTTGATCGATCTTAATATTAAAAATTTTAATTGAAAATGATAAGTAATTTCGTTTTTAGTAATTTAGTAATTTAGTCTCCATAGAAACCTACTGTTTGGAACGAGCAACTAGCTTCACTGACTTACTGACTGACTGACTCCTTGACAATTCAAAAGTGCCTGTAAATGGTTTATTTGAAATAAATGATTTGAGTTTGAGTTTGAGTTTATTCTACGATAGTATGAAACCCTTCATGTGCGAATCAGAGTTAACCTTCAATCATTTTAATAACGAGAGCTTCAAAATTGAAGATATCGTCGAAAAAAGTCTTTCATTAGGACCAAAATTGAAATTCAGTAGTGGAATGTTTTTATCTAGTTTTTATTCAAGACCTTTTATGTTTTATTAAATTAATAGAGCTCTAAATATTATGCGCTGAAGCCTTTTTATTTAATGCTATCTCATTGTAGATATTGCTTTTATGAGATGTTATTTGCTATTGGTATGTAATTAGAAAATTGTGATCATTTATTTATGCAACAAAAACTTACAAAGACAGACTTAGGCATTCTTTGCCAGCCAACTAAAGGTGGTGCAAATTACACTAAAAACTAAAGTTAGGAATTAAAAATAAAGTAAAATAACTGATTACTGGTTTACTGTTTGTTTTCATGTTTATCCACATAGGTGACCTCGATTTAAATCTTGCTTATAAAAACTACTCTTAACATTACTTAATCTCAAATGGAAAAGGAAGTATTATGAATAAAGAAAATAACACTAAATTAATAAAGATAACCAAGCTTAGCTCTCCAAAACGACTGTACCAAACCACAATGTTTCAGGAATTGAATGAATTACGATAAACGAGTTCAATACGCCAAAGGCGCTATAATGATATCCAACAAAGGCAGGTCAATATTCATCCAAAACTTTTACTTTAATTCAAATACAAACATATAACTTATACTTAGAATACATTAAAAAAATATCAACCGTCAATATCCAAAATCTATACAATCACTTCGGGAAAAGTTTTAGTAGAACTATACCCAATTAGGTACAAAAACAAACGTGTATATGTGTTGTGTGTGTGTGTGTGTTATCTGAGTGTGTATGAGTGTGTGTGTGTGTGTGTGATAGTGTAATGGGTGTATGTGAAATTATACAAAAATAAATACGTGCTCTTTAAATAAAAGTCTATAAAGGGTACAAAGTACAGAATTCACTCGTGTCTCGATGCCTACCAACAATAATAATTGAGAAACGAGTAATGGATACCAAGGAACCCCACGGGGAGCAGGTGCCACTCTAAATGACAGGATAATAACTGATAGAGACGACAAAGCTTTTCATTCTAATTGTGGCTTTCAAGGCCAGATAGACGTGGTAACGCTTTTTAATTTAATACCCCTTGAGGTTTCACTGTTGATTGTGGATTAAAAGTAAGATTAGATAGGTACAGTTGAACAAGGTATTTGGTAAACAGCTACGGTTTCCGCATTTACTGAGTAATTGACTATACTGCTTCGTGTCTTACCGCAAGGTAGTTGGTAGTTGTTTCGTGTCATTTTGTTTTTCTATGTTTGTAAATGTACCTCTGATACAGGAAAAACATTTAGTGATTAATAGAGTGAGATGAATATTAAAACATTTTTAATCTCCCAAAAAAAAAAGAAAAAAGTCCAGGGATTTTTGTTAGCAAGGCCTGTGTAAAGCCAGCTTATCAATTTATTTATATCGGAAAATCAAGGAAATATTCAGATAAATGTAAACAATGTAAAAACAACATAATGACATCGGATTTGGTAATTTCCTTTTTGATATCGAAATAATGAGGTAAAGAGAATGGACTGCTTTGCTTTCCACGATACGTCTTATTGGTCAAATAAATGCGACATCGTTTCAAGGAACCATCACAAAATAACGTCTCACTAGTGAAACCCGTAAAACAGTACTCGCACATTAAAATAACATTAGCGTGCTCATGTTTCTTCCAGAGACCCTGAAAGCATTTTGAAGCGAGCGAGGTTGACGAACAAATATTAGGAAGTTTGAAGAGTAGTAAAATGTTGGCCTTCCCTTTGTGAAACGTGATATGCATCGTATGGTATTTCTTATTTGACAGTAGTGGGTATTTATTTTCACACTTTGCTTTCGTATTGAGGAGCTTGTGGCTAAGTAAAAGACATACATATCTCTCGGTCAAGGTTACGCTACGCTTGCTGCGGTCGGTATCTGGATGGGTGACCATCTATTTAATACGGATACTCCAAAGCCGCTGGTCCCGGCTGCCATTCGTAGATCTTAGACAGTCGTATGGGTTGTCAGAAGCCAGAAAATCGGACTACCAGCCTTACCAAGGAGTATCGTGTTACCCAATAACTGGGTGGTGGAGGTCAGATACGGTAGGCAGTCGCTCCATGTAAAATACTGGTATTCAGCAACGTCTGGTTAAATTGGAAGCCGAACCCAACATCGTTGGGAAAAGTGTAGGCAGATGATGATGACTTCTAAAAGATAGAGAAGATTTTTAACCGACTTCATTAAAATATCTTGTTTTAAGAGTGGTTGTTTTCTATTTGTTATAGCTGACACTAAACTAAACGGTGAAAGAGATATTGATGAGCAATTTTTTACCATAGACTCGGTATAAGACTCCAGAAAGTTGTTTTTAAAATTAGCGGTTCCATCCAAAAATGCTATACCTATAAAATTGAAGAGGTCGTCATCTAAAATCTTATACCGATTCCATGGCAAGTGTAGGTTGCTCGTTGAAACTCCGTACTCCCAGTCCTACAGTATTACAAGTAGTTTTAAAAAGCATATCCTATAAGTGATTTAGTTATTAACTTAATCAGTAAAGCAAACGTAACATGCCAACTTTCTTCAAACACCTTCTAAACTTTAGGCAACCGACGTATAAAATCGTCAAGAGAATCGTAATTCGAGCTGCTGAAGATATAGATCTACATTATCTTTGCATTGTATAAACTCAATGTGTTAGTATTATATAAATTTTTCATAGCACATACATGTGAGCACTATGTTATTTAAAGCTACCATTTACGAGGTATGTCTTTCATTGACTTGAATGTGCCCTGGCGGTTGGGAGTATGTCATGCTCACTGGAATGTCTCGCTGACGGTGGCGCGCGTGTTGGATCATTCGGTTCCCTTCAAAATGGTTGAGTCGAATGATGCCGATCCGTGCGTCATGTTCGTGAACGGGCGCCGTTGGTTGGGACTGGTCATCTCTTAGCTGCCTCGGTTATTCTAATTTTATTTTGAATTGTTTATTATGATTATATTTTTATCTAAACCTCTTTTAACGTACACGACTTGTTACATTGTTCTCACATTGTACCCTAGATTCAATATGAATGATGTAACCGAAATTTGTAACATATTATTGATTTTAAAAGAGTGTTGTTCATGGAGTTTCTTGCTCGTTCTTCTCCATAGAAACCTACTGTTTGGAACGAGCAACTAGCTTCAACTTTCTGACTGACTGACTCTGACAATTCAAAAGTACCTGTAAATGGTTTATTTGAAATAAATGATTTTGAGTTTGAGTTTGAGTTTGAGTCACTGCAAAAGAAACATTTCGATTTCCCGATCAGCAAAATATGTTTCCTTGTTCATAAATAAAAGAAAATATCTTGTACTGCGCGCTACATTCCCAGTAAAACTGGCACATGGCGTGAATGCCCAGCGTGACGTCACTCAAGTGATGTTCACACACGTGATCGGTTTTACGGAGTTTCCACTAGAACAGACACGGATAATAAAGTTGTCGGCGTTAATCTATTTCAGGCCTACCGCACTATATTTGCAAGGGTTTAAATGGGGAAAAGCGAAAAGTAACTTCGAGTTTGAGTCAATTTACTAAAATTTATTCTACAGGTAAAACTGTTTAGGTCCGTGACGAAATTTCCTTTCAGGATTTTAATGGGATCAGGTATGAAATGGGCTTTGAAGATTTTTCCGGCATTTTATTCGATATAGGAAAACCAGTCGTATCGGGAATTTTGATTTATTACGTTTTTACGTTTGATCACGACTTTACTCGATGTTCTAATACTGGAACTACAAACATCCTTCCGAGAATCTTTTCAATTTCAGTTAACAATGTCGTGTAAAGAAAGAAAAAGCATTAGTGCGCCCGCCAGGACAACAACACAAAAATGACATACTTAAAAAAAAAGAAACGAAAATTAGTCCAGTACGAGGCCAAAAGGCTCCTATCTCAGCATGGTGTAGTAACATTAAAAAAAAACGTCACAGCGCGTGCAGTTTTTGTGTATAATGGAGTTGTATCTAATATTACCAACAAACAAAATCCATAGATATAACAAGATTTCTAACCTAATGATCGAAACTAAAATTGATTTTCTCTTCCACAGTATCATCAGCGCAGCGCGAACTCGGCAAGGGTTCGCCTACAAACGCCTCTGCCACGGCGTCACCGGCCGGATCCGTGGACAACGCGATCCGGTCTGGAGCGGCCCTTGACGGCCCGAGGCCCACGCCCCGGACCGGGCCGTACTTCGATCTGATGGCGTCTAAGAACGTGACTGCGCTGCTCGGAAAGACGGCGTACTTAAACTGCCGGGTCAAGAATTTAGGAAATAAAACGGTATGTTTGAATACATTATTTCTGTTATAGGACATCAGGTGGGCTGTAGGTCCGATTACTATAAAAAGACATAAAAATAATTGAATATTCTTTTGGACATTTCATTTTGTATATCTGTAGCTTTTTAGGCGTTGATGCAAACTTATATTCCGCAACAACCAAACGTGTCATTTTAAAAACCGTTATTTTGAAAAAAAAAAGAACAGTGTAATCTATAAAAAAAAACTCCTCGTGTAGTGAGGAAGGAGGTATCAGTCCCTAGCAGCAGTCGGAATGACAGCGTCCTTAACTAACTTCATCTAATTTTCCAATTGAGATCTTTATAAAACTGCAGAATTGCAAATTTACAGCTCCAAAACCTTTTGATATTTTATAATATGTTATCTAAGGATTTGCTGTGAAAGATGATAGTTATAGCGAATAATATAACTTGTATTATCTGAATATATCCATATTCATAACCAAGGCTCATACAAAATCATAACCCGACAATTGCCGTCCAAAATTCCGGAGCAACAAAACATAGACAATAGCAGTGCAACCTCCACGTCCGTCCCAAGATCTTCCGTCTTAAGTTTATGTCTCACGTGAAATGACGCTAAAGATAAAAGGCCCGCATAACATCCCGTCGTTTTGCACGTGCCTAGTTAGATTTATGTGTGTGGCAATGGACATGTTCTATCTTTTGGGGATTCTCCTTGTCATAATACGTTGGGTTATATGACCAATGTTTGCGTTCAGCGTTGGCATTGTGTTGGAAGTCAGTGTTGGTGCATTTTTAACATAGGTATTGCTAATTGTTTTGTTTGCAGTGCTTAGTACTAAGCTGAATGGTAGGCAAAAGCCTCTAATTCTGTTAACTTGACAAGCTACAAGGAGGCAATTTTAGTAGCTTTTATGAACATTCGTATTGTAATCTCAGTCTCTATATGATAAAAAAAAAACCATACTTTTTTACTTTTTATTGTAAATGCGAAAGTAACTCTGTCTGTTACGCTTTCACGATGAAACGGTTGAACCGATTTTGATGGAATTTGGTATGAAAATGGCCTGAACCCTGGGGAAGGACATCGGCTACTTTTTAACACTTGGGGAGTCGCGTCCTAATTTGTAGCTTAAGTACTCGCTACCGGGTTCGCTGGACACAATATAATATCTTAAGATTTTTCCAAAACTGCGTAATAAAAGTAATGATTACTTTTTTAAAAGGATTCTATAATATTTAATAAAAGGTATTATGAATCAAATACTATTTATTGTTTACACGTATACATATATTTTTGACAAGATTTTGACACTTAAATAAGATTGCGACAAGATTCATTTGGAATGTTTTAATAATTAAGAATTGGATTTATGATTATTTTTTGTGATTAATGTCCCTATTACTTAGAAAAATGGTTCCCAAGTTAAATGTGAAAAAGAAAATACTCACACCGCAGCTTGTCAACAGCTTAAAAGTCTTAATAATCGCTACAATCCTACCAAAAAATTACCATCACAAACTTGCAACAAGCCAAATTACTTCAAAAACATTACTGCCGCGCCGACGCACTCACTCGTACACTAAGCACTTATTCGTACAGCAAGCACTCGTAATGTTAACAATACAGTCGTGTGCGAGTAAACTCGAGTACACACCAACGTACTAACGAGTTACCCTTATTTCAACAGGCAACATCCAATTTACATAGCGGTGTACCACAAACTCGTCGCTTAAAATGAAACCTAACAATAGCACAATGAACTTTAAAAGTCGGTATTGTGCTCAACTTTATAAATAAAAGTCTCATTAGGCGAAGTCGCCACATCCCACATAAATACAAGTCTGCCTAACGAGATCTTTCTTTCACACGGCGTTTTTAATGCGAACGCCATCAACGTTTCTGAATTTATGTGCTGGACGGTAATTGGTTTTAAGTAAGCGGTTCTATGTTTTTAATAACTTTACTGGTGACTGGGTCTTGAATTTTAATTCTGGAAATAACTTTAGGTATAATATAATAATAATAATATGTGGGGACATTTTCACACACGGCCAACTGACCCCAAACTAGGGAGACCCTGTACTATGGGTGTCAGACAGCTGATAGACATACACAAATACATTTTTTTTTGTAAATACATACATATATAGAAAAACAACACCCAGACACAAGGCAAACACAAGTGCTCATCACACAAATGTTTACCCTGGGCGGGAATCGAACCCGCAACACGCTGCGCAGCAGTCGATCGCTCAGCCACTGCGCCAACCGTGTCGTCAAATATAATTTGGTATAATTTGGAACTTCCTGCATATCCGACTGGATTAAACATCAGAATATATTGATAAACCTATTAATTATCTATGACTAAGCCATTGTACTATAAATCACTAAACACTTAAATTAATTAAAACATCGTTCTATTTCTATTAATCGTTTGAAGTTGACTAAGACAAAATGATGATTAAATACTTTTAGCGCTAAATTTGTTTACTAGTGCAAGGTCATAAGCACATTACACCAACTCAACGGCGACTCCACTCCAGCTCAACTCACAGTATGGTATTGAAATGTAAGCTTTAATTCGTGTGACATACGAGTGAATTTTTCAACACATCAATAGGTGAAAAACGCGTGGACCACGCGTCGTGGGCTTCCAACTTACGTTACAATTATAATTCTTGATCTTTATAAAACCAATTTAGTTATTTGGACGATCATATCGGAAATAGCTGGTTGTGGTCACTTTCCACCATTCAGCAAGTTTTCCAAGTACTAAAACGAAATAAAAAATGCGAAATCTCAGTTGTGGGTATGCATGCCGTGTAACTACTTGTATACACGGTTTGTATTATGAAAGTGGAATAATGTAGCGATAATTACATCACATGTCCTTGTATAACTACCCAGTTATATTTCAGGCCAGGGTCTCACTATTCAATTACACGATAAAGCAAAATCACATACCTGAGTGTTAAGTGCGAGTTTTTATACTCGTATTCAGCCACGTATTATGTAAACTTCAGTTTGTACTGCAATCAAACAGCGCCATTTGTTGACAATACCGTGAAACATAATTATTCTTTCGAGAGTTAAAAAACTCGCACTAAGTGCTTTGAAGGTTAATTATTAATACAGACTTATTTTGTAAATTAAAACGTTGTTATTATTAACAACGGATTTATTTAGCTCGCACTGTTTGCTCTTTGGTTCAAATTTAGCAATTGATTTTTTTGTCTATTCCTATTGACCGATTGATCTGATATTTGGTACACAACTTTAGTTCTGATGACAAAATGGAAAATATTAAGTATCATTGTAACTCCAAGATCCAGTTTACCTATTTTAGTTTTGTATTCATTCTATTCACTTACATGTTGAAATAATCTAATTTGAAAAGATTCTATCTCGAATATATTTTAGTAAAAGATAAGAAAAAGCACTTACGTATACTGTCTGCAAGAAAATACACCCAGCTAAACAAAAAAACAAAATCCACCTTCATTAAGAACTATAATGATAGCTTCAGTGAAATGAGAACAAAGCTTTGTAACTCAACTAATGCTAATGACGGTACAGTACAATATTATACCATTAAGGGTTCCATTTCCCTGCTTGGTTATAAGCTATCGCTAATGTAATTCTTCTAGCTTCTTTTTTCTCGTCAAACCAAAATGAGTTTTCGTTAACTACCTCATTTCCCTCTGAAATATTAAAGGCCAGTCGGTTATCCGGTTGCCAAGAATATTTTGGAGATAATCCCACAAGATTGCATTAATGTTGGGTTTCTTGCATAGGTTTTTTTTTTGTCTGTGAGTGATACACAATTTTAATTTCATTTTTTTTTTGTTTGTTAGAGGTAGGCACCAATTAAAGCACCGAAAAGAAAAATAAGTGTGTTCTATTTTTTTTTAAAGGTTTACCAAATAACTCGGTTTCTTAAAAGTCAGAACAAGAAACAAATTAAAATTTGCAAAATAATTAAAAAATAAAGAACGTCATTTGTCGGGCAGGTCTAAATAAAAATACAATATATGAGATTTTTGCATTTAACAGCATTTTGTAAATGTTTTGGTGCGACAAGGACAACCTTGTCGTTCATAATTTATATGTCTGTTGTGTGTGTTTCTGTTTATGTTACTAACCCGTAGATTAAGTTTCTAATGTTACTAACAATTGGACCTAGGTAGTAATAAATAAACGTATCTATTATTATATAAACAAACACAAACACCAACAAGTTTCTGTTCTTCAAACGGTTAGTTAGGTTGTGGAAGGCGACCGTTCCTAAACGTTATTAAAATATGCCGATATTTACGATACGATACAATACTTACGAGACAATTTCATTATAAACCTATTGTTCCTAATAACCTTAAACAAAAGATCTAACAAAATCTTTTTGTTCCAGTTAAACATGCAGGTATCATGGGTACGACATAGAGACATCCATCTGCTGACTGTCGGCCGGTACACATACACGAGTGACCAAAGGTTTAGAGCCATTCACTTGCCGCATTCCGAGGACTGGACATTACAGGTAAATAAACGGATCAATTTCTAAAAGATTTATATCCAAGTCATAATTTTTAATTTATATTTTAAAACATAAGTACACAATATAATTATAAAATTCATTCAATAATAATAAATAGTATAACAAAAAAAAATTGACAGGCACTTCTGCCTGTCAATTTTTTTTCAAAGCAAGTCCTAACAAAATAAAAATAGACTACATTAGGCAGAAGCAAAGCAATAAGTCAGTAGGCACGACCTAAGTCGGGTAATTAGGAGCCAGAAAATCTGACCAACATTTTTACCAAGGAGTATCGTGTTATCCAGTAACTGGGTCGTGGAGGTCAGATAGGCCGTCGATCCATGTAACACTAGTATTCAGTTGCTGAACTAAAAGTCGATCCCAATGTAGGAAAAGCCTATAGGCAGAAGACGGCTTAACGCGAGCGCGCTATCCTAAAAGTAGTCGATTCAAATTTCGAATTAGAAATACGAATATCTTATATATTTTTGGTTTAATTTCATACGAAAAGCACAATAAGTATTACCCATTAATGCCGAAATGATAATGTCTTTGTTTGACGGACTTCTAACTGAATAAATATTATGACGTGTATGGGTATTTCAAATTTAAAAATAAAAAAAAAGATCGAAATTACTTTACGTCCAATCCGCGTGCTCGTGGCAGGCCTTCAGAAATACTTGAAAATAAATATAATGAAATAAAATATTGATAATAAAGTGAAAGTAGATGAAGTAAGTGTGTAAGTAATAAAGTAAATTAGTTTCTACTTTAGACATTTTGTTTAGTTTACAGAAATATTCGAAATTTTATATTTTTCAATGACATCAATTTCTAGATAAATTAGGTACTATCTCTCACCACGCTAGCTCAAAGTGGATTGGCGAAAAAGTCTGATTTAACAAGTCCAGGTTATCTCACGATGTTTCCCTTCATCATTGCATGTCAGCGATGTCTTAGATAAACTAAGAGTTGAAAAAGTCACATTAGCAAGTTGCGAACGAAATTATTCATACATTTTCTATGTTACTGAAAACAATAACAGCATTGGTAAACAGCCTATGTAAAGAGTGTTTTGGCAAGTCGAGTGACGCACAGTCGCTCAAATAATAAGATCTAAGCTTTCATGCTTCAGGGATAAACTTCGCTACATGTTCAAGTATCCACTTAAGATCTTAATCTATGTTTTGGCTACTTGCCATGAGATAAAAAGCGAGCTTTCCGATAGCCTTTTCTTCAACCATACAACAAGCAAACGAGACATGGTAAGAGTTTTAATGGAGATAAATATAACTTTTTAGACGCTTTGTGAAATAGCGTATCACGTCACTAAGAATAGCAGCGCTCGAGTAATTTTTATTGAAAATGAACTTAATCTTACAAAAATAGAGTTGGAAATTACGTAATTGCGTCATCATCGTTTGCCTAGCCTTACCTCAACTATGTTGGGGTCAACTGCCAATCTAACTGGATGCAGCTAAGTACTAGTGTTTCACATGGAATGACTGCATAACTGACCTCCACAACATAATAACTGTCAAAGATCTACGAATGAACGCACGGAGGGATCTCGATATGAAATGGAACATCATCCATACATACAAGGTGTAACGTTACACATGCAAAATCTCAGACACCCCAAATGATTTTTAATTCAATTAACCTAATTCTGAGAAAAAATATATTTAAAAAAAAAATTAAAGGTTTTATGTGCTGTTTTAGTTTTACTAAGACTCGTATTTGCATTGAAATAAGAACTATTGTTATCACGCGTATGAGAAAATTTAAATTGGACGACAACCATTTGTGTTTGTTTACCTATTTTGGCAGGTTTGCGGACGTGATAGCTTGACCTTTTAATAAATAGACAGGGCAACATGTTTAATTATGATTTTTTGAAAAATGTGACCTATATTAAAAAGTGGTTCAATTGATTGTGCTCGTTATTCTAATAAAACTGTTTTCAGTTTTTGCGTATTTGACGTTACACCTTGTATATTTATTCATATTTATTATTACACAAATAAGTTCGTGCCCCTAATGAGAATTAATTGTTGTTGTTCAAACATTAACAGTACGGAGTATACATTATCATAAGCTGATTATGTTAATAAAACATCACTAACAACACTATACATTATTTTAATACATAACACTACTAGACAATAAAATTAAACCTGCCATAATAATGTTACAATTCATACTACATTAAATACAGACATTAGTGAGAGAGGATCTATGTAAATATACAAAGTAACATTTACGTTAGGATATTATGTAATAACATTACAATTCAAATAAACCTCCAACTTCAAATTATGTATATTAATTGTACTTGAAATCACCAGAGCGTTTGTTTTAGAACATAATGTTGTTATTATAAGAAGTTCTTTATCTCATGTTTTAATGCTCGATTTACACTAGGCTACGCTTAAGTATAATTACCGGATTTTCAACTCTCCACCCTGAGCTTAGCGTTAGAAATCCGACAGTGAATTTTTATTTAGCCTAGTGTTAGTGAAAATGGGTAGTAAGAATCCTAAAATAATTTGCTGAAAATTAAACTGCTGTTTTAGAGGGTTAAATTGTTTTGTCCCGTGAAATGTTTAAGTAAATCCGCATTGTGACATGGTCGTTAATTTAATTAAACTGCTAATTTATGTGATGGTTGGACTAAATGTATTTAATTTGAAATTACTACATGCTGAAGAAATAAGAGCATGTTTTTCTCTTATTTCTTCAAACATAAATAAATCCATCAATCTAATAAGACACAACTTTTCAACAAATACTTCATTTTAGCCTCGAAAATCCGATTAATTTTCTACTAACTGTAAAATCCAATTTTTTTAATTGATATCAATAAATAGTGAATTGAGTTGCCAAATAAGTGACGTCACAGTTGCTGTTGTCATTCAAAATTGATAAGGAATCACATTTCTACAGCTCATTTAAACTATGTATGTCAATTAATTGGTGACGATGATACAGTAGGTATTAGGTACTGTAGAGGTTTTATATTAGAGAGGCTTTATGAAATAAAGCCATAAACTATTTGGTCTATGGTTAGAACACTTTGGATACTTCTAGAAAGATGGTCATTCGATTATATTTGAATGAATGATTTAGAATATATCACAGGAGTATAAACTTGTTCTAAATAGGACATTTTTGATATGTCTTAGTCTTAATGTATTATCATAATATAGACTTTTAACAGTTCTCCTACGTCTCATTTAACGTAGGTAGCTAGTAAATCCCAGTCCTCACAGTACTGTACGGTCTGCAACCAAAGTCGATTAACACTTAAGATTTTTTAATCATAATTTTTTAACAGAAGTAAATATGGACAGGATAGAAAATCAAAATAGAATCAACTCTTTACTATGACCTGAAATACTGTAAAGTATTACTTACATCGTATTTGTTTTTGTGTCTTTTTAGAGGTTATGAAAATGTAATAGTGTTAATCTCAATATAGCAGGACTAAATCGCCGAAAACTTAAAACTACTCTTACAGACTGGCTTCTAAATATGGATTATGATAAAACTGAAGAACTTCTGACATACATCGCGTAACCCACACACACAAACTTCACCATCTACATTCCACAAATACGAGAACATACAAAATAACACACACACACATTTACACAAACACCCATACATACACACACTCACCTATACACATACCCACTCAACAACATATGGTCCACTTAAGCAATAACTTTACTTTATAATCATATACCCCTTGTATACAGCGACAATGTTCACTTGCACGTACAAAAATTGTAATTTATAGTCACATTAATACACGACTGAACACTGCCACCCAAGATACAAGCATTCGCTTAGTTTGGGAGACAGTACCAGTACCCAAACCACAATACATTTATTTGTGTCTAATTATAAGTCACCTTGTGAACTGTATATTTGCGACAATAAAGATTATTATTATTATTATTATTATTATTAATCTACTTTTGTTGCTGACTGTATCATCATTTCTTAAGTTCCAGACCAGAAAAGGACAATGCCAGAAACTCTATAGAACTTTGCCCCACTCAATAAAAGTCATGTGCAATATATAGCATCTTTACTGTTATTTATTGCTGATAACTAAACATTAGTCTTTGTGACTGTAGAACTTGCGGTTTCCGTTTAAATCTAAAAACAATAATGACATTGATTAAATTGTATTTTAGGTAAAATTAGTTTATATTTTGTGGGTAGGTATTTCGTAATCCGCAAGTTCTAAAGAAAAACAATTTAGTATAGAAAGGTTCTATATTCATTACAATTATTTTCATTAATTTACTTTTTCTGTACATGGGTGGGGCAGTAACTGGCATTGTCATTTTCTAAAACTTAACATTCATTTTTTCTATTACGTTACGGTTTCGCTAAATAAAACGTTGCACGTATGTACGACGTTCTGTAGTAAGACTTTAATACTTTATTTTTGTTACAGATCAAATACCCACAGCATCGGGATTCGGGGATTTACGAGTGTCAAATTTCTACGACTCCCCATATGAGTCATTTTATACATCTCAATGTTGTTGGTAAGTCGATACTTATTGAATTTATCTGATGCCTTGGGGTTGGCTATTAGGGGCTTATTAACGACTGTTGAAGGCACTTTAGGTAATTGGGTTTAGATCTTAAGGAGAACGTCAATATTTCTTCCATTTTCGTGAAAAATCAACTGTTAAAACCTCTCATGGACTCCACAAGACTGACTCGACCTAGTGCGGAGTCCACAAGTTAAAATATTATAAATGATGTTGCCTTTATAGAACAAATTGGACGACACGGTTGGCGCAGTGGCTGAGCGCTCGACTGCTGCGCAGCGTGTTGCGGGTTCGATTCCCGCCCAGGGTAAACATTTGTGTGATGAGCACTTGTGTTTGCCTTGTGTCTGGGTGTTGTTTATCTATATATGTATGTATTTAAAAAAAAGAAAAAGTATTTGTGTATGTATATCAGCTGTCTGACACCCATAGTACAGGGTCTCCCTAGTTTGGGGTCAGATGGCCGTGTGTGAAAATTTCCCCACATATTATTATTATTATAAATTAATTCACGGGTCATGTAATCCATACTTTAATATCATAAATGCGAAAGTAACTCTTCTGTTATGCTTTCACGATAAAACGGCTGAACCGATTCTGATGAAATTTGGTATGAAAATATCTTGAACCCTGGGAAAGGACGTAGGCAATACTTTTAAATACGCGTCTATGTTTGCATCTGCGATAACCGACATTCACGCGGACGAAGTCGCGGGCAGAAGCTAGTGTATTCTATTTTATAAGGAAATGTAATTGATTTTATTCTGTCACATTTTTTTTTTTTTCGGTAGCTAATTTGGACATGGCTCTGTGATTTCTGGGTAAATTACGACGCTACAAGTTGTAATTTAGAAAATGAACTTTGATATTATTTTATTATTTATTGACTAAGGGCTGTTTTTTCAATCGTCAGATAACTTTTATCTGAGGAATAAAAATGGCGGTTTGACAGCTTATGTGTAGAAAATATGTCAAATTGCTATTTTTATTCCTCAGATAAAAGTTATCTGACTATTGAAAAATCAGCCCTTAGTTTGATTATTGAGAGATAGTTGGCTCGCTTTCGTGGTTCTCATAGTTAATAAAATCTATACCAAAGTCGAACCATCTTTTGATCGGATAATAGCAGAACATTCCGTTGAGTATCAAGGCCAGACCACAACGAAATAACAAGCTATCGCAAAGTCGGTATCAGTGAACTTTTTCAATTAATACAAAGTTCCTAAACCTCAAAATTAATTCCGAAATTCAAATCCGAATGTAAAATGTCGATAAATTGTGCGTTTCAAATTTTCAAAACAGAACTTTGGTTTATGTTGGTGGTCGTAAAATGTTCTAATTAGATCAGATATGCTCTACGAAACAAACTGTTGAATTTGTCCCTTGTAATTTGAACTTAATAGGCTGTGTCATGACCCCAGTTTTGACGACCCGTATTTTAATGATTGTAAACTATTGTAACGTCAATAAACAAGCCCGAAATTAATGTTTGTTGAAGAAACACTGTTATATTCTGTACGGTAATATCAATTTTAGTAATTGGTAAGCAGGTACAAACAAGTTTTTGGTAAGTCCATATATTTATTACATTTATATGAAACTAGCTTTTGCCCGCGACTTCGTCTGCGTGAATGTCGGTTTTCGCAAATGCAGACGAAGTCGAGGATTAAAAAGTAGCCTATGTCCTTCCACAGGGTTCAAGATATCTTCATGCCTAATTACATCAAAATTGGTTCAGCGGCTTCATCGTGAAAGCGAGTTTCGTTTGCATTTATATATTAAAGTGTGGATAATGAACACAACATAATAATAATAAGTGGGGACATTTCACACATGGCTATCTGACCCCAAACTAGGGAGATCCTGTACTATGAGTGACTGCTGATATACATACACAAATACATTTTTTTTGAGGTTGTCGGCTGCTTAACCGGACTTTCCTGTGGTGCCTTAAAAATTATTATTTTTAGGGCCTCCAGCCAGGGCAATACACAAATACAGTTTAAATACATACATATATAGACAACACCCAGACACAAGGCAAACACAAGTGCTCATCACACAAATATTTACCCTGGGCGGGAATCCAACGCAACACGCTTCGTAGCAGTCGATCGCTCAACCACTGCGCCAACCATGTCGTCAAAACATAACACGCATCTAAGCATACTATTTATGAACAGTTTTAAAATAATTATCTCAAAGTTGAAATGTTACCTACACAGTAAGGCCTATATCCACCAGTGGACGTACAGTCACCAAAAGAGATAAGTATCCATGTCGCTGGGAATAGTTGAAGTTAACTTAGAAACCAATGGAGGCTTTCAAATGAATCTTAATTTAATCATTGAACTGTTTATTCTCTATCAATTGTATTTTATTTTATTCATAAACACCCATCAGTTTCTAAGTAAACTTCAACTATTCCCGGCGACATGGATACCTACTTATCTTTTTTGGTGACCCTACCTAATAAAAGATACATGAAACAGTTCAGCTTGCCTTCGAGATGGGCATCTGCGAGATCTCTGTTATTGAAGATGTCTTGCTACTGTGACCACTTAACATGAAGAATGCCATTGGCTTATTTGCCTTTAATAAAAGGCTACCTAACGGCCTATAAGGCTTAGAGTACTGACATTATTACTACGTGACAAAAAAAGACTTACAAAGAAAAATAAGAGCGTACCTACATACATTATTTACAACTCTTAGAACAAGTTCTATAAGAGGCCACTTAGAGCCAAGGCCAATGAAAGGTCAAATTGTACCAAAGATTTTCTGAAATAAGCTTCAAAAGATAAAGACGGGAAATGTGTTGGTGAACTTTTACATTATTACCTTTCAAGTACCATTCAGGCCAAGGCCGGGGTAATGGCTTCAAATACCAGTGCCATACCAACCTAAGCAAATACCAGTATCAACTTTTAATTTAACGTTTATCATGCTGTGCATGTGTATGTGAGTAACCATCTGCGTCAGAAAGTTGGTGAACTTAGCACAAAATGTTTATGTTAGTCATGTTTGACCAAGTTGGTTAATTAAGTACGACTTATTATGGGCACGCACGCAACTTATGGGGGCTATAAGAAAAACAAAACACTGACGACCTTTCTTTATTAAGAAATGTTATGTTTGATGGTTATGCGCATTAGGGAACAACGATGGATGGTATTTTGAATATGAGTAATATTGTTCCTTATTCATTTTTAGTTTATATTCTGGAATTATGTAATGATGGATGAACATCAAGAAGCTTTCAAGAAATAAAAAGCACTTTAATATTATCATGATTGAATTGAAGTTTGCTTTGGACAAGCTAATGTAAAAAGATTTTCTTATAGCCATTACAGTTTCATGTAAATTGTAAATATAATGTATATACTTGTTTTAAACCGTAACATAACATTGATAATATTATTCTTGTTACAGAACCAACAACAGAGATAATTGGTGGACCTGACCTCTACATTGACCGAGGCAGCACTATCAACCTCACATGCGTGGTTCTATACTCACCTGAACCACCCGCTTACATATTTTGGAATCACAATGATGCGGTAAGAATTTAGAAGATTATACTAGTAAAAGTTCAAAAATCTAATAATGTAGATAACGATACTAGATTCTTTCGCAAATCAATACATAGAAATCATATAAACTAGAATGATAAAAAAATCACAATTGAACAATATCACAATTTATTTACAACTCAACAGTCACAGCACAACAGCCTTCAAAAACAACGCAAATGTAATTCTATTTGTCAGACAACATAATCCGAATTACCATAATAATATATCCAATCCAACAGTTTTATAACATGAAAAACAGGAAAATGTATCCAATCTAGAAAATAGCATCAATCCTATTACCATAAAACATGGAGTGAATAAAATGTGTACAGATAATAAGCTACGACTCCCCGAGGGGGGGTGTGTCGGTGGTGACGGAGAAGGGGGAGACGACGACCTCGTTCCTGCTAATCCAGAGTGCAAGACCATCAGACTCCGGGACGTATCAGTGTAACCCGAGCAACGCGCAGTCGAAGAGCATTGTGGTCCATGTACTCAATGGTAAGTTAAACGTTAGTTTGGTGGCTTGTTGTTTTGTTTTCTTACTTTTTGTTTGATGTTTTCTCATGTTAGAGCGTGGGAATCAATGTTGACCTTGTCTCTATAAGAGACAGTGATTTATTAATTTTTAATGTCCCCTTCATTAGTTTAATTTTCTTCCTATCCATATAAAAGTTAAGAGCTTTTATCAAAGCAGAAAACAGAATATTTAACGTCGCCGTTAATGTCAAGCCTAATTACATTGACATTTTACAAAGCCATACTTTACAAGATGTCGCTATTAATGATACCCTTATCAAAAATCTGTTTAATTCAAATCATAAATTTATAAAAATCCCAAATCTTGACGGCGATTCGTAAAGAGCATCCTAATCTACTTGATAAACGACCTCAGTAAGATAAAGAAAAAAAAATACATTTTTAAACTTGCTACGAATAAAAATAAAGGCTAAAGACTATTATCATTAAAGCAATGAATCAACGAAATTTTATGTTTCTTTTTAATGTTAGGCTCGTGGTTAGGAACAATGGGTAAAAGTGTGATGTAATTAGGTGTTTCAAGTAATATATCATTTATCACTGGCTTAACTTGAGAAAGAACTATCGCAAAAGAAAGAAAGAAGAAATGTGAATGTTAGTCATACATAAGCAATTAGATTTTCTTTAACTTTAGTTAAAGATTCACGATGCCCATTACGGGTAATTGCTTTGACATGGTGAATCACCCGCACAATATAGGAACAATTTAGAATTCCAGTCATCACAGTACTTCTTCCTATTCTCTTCCAACAATTGTGATTCATATTGTCCTTCCCAGAAATTAATATACTGGACTCGTAACCTATATTAATTTCGCCATTATTATAATGGCCGGCTTTACTGCGCCATTTCTCATTCCTTAAATTCTGTTCCATTTATTGTTCTGCGTCTTAATCTACGACTAGTGATTCAAATCCTGGTTTGTCATTTCAAACACTTTGTGATTCAAGTTTTGTTTAATTAAATGAAATGGGTTTTCGATAAAGTACTCTTTGAAAAGCTTTTTCATAAAAATAAGTGTTATTAAGTGCTCTGCGAATTTTGATAAATCGTTTTACTTAAAATAACCACAGATATTTGTTACTTTTTTACTTCTTTCCCACTGGCAACAAACTCTTCTGTTTATGACTATTTCCATTTGTATGACCTGATTCTCTTCTATATTTGTTTTGTTGCTACCAATATTGTTGAGAACAGTTTTAATTTTTGCCAAAGAAGCAAATTCGATCTTTCCTTTATCAGGTGAATACCCCGCGGCGATGCAGCGAGGGGGGCAGGCCTTCGCACCGACATCGCCTGCGCACTGCCTGGTGTTGGCTGCTGGCCTCTTTATCACGCTCTCTTGACACAATCGGATCTTTAACTAAATGTAAATACAAGATTTTATCAACTTAGCCGTTTATATTGACAATGAAAACACAATGAAGATATTAACTATGTCCACAGTTGTCAATACAACCGACTGAAACAATTTGCTATTTTATAGTGTGGGTTGTGTTATGTACAATATAAAGTAAATCCAAGAGCAAGTAGGACATGCTTGTTCCGTATAGAGTTGTATATAGTGTAATATAAAGCGTGTTATTTATATTAATTTATGTAATGATAATTAGATTTGATTTCCAACATATAAAGAACCCTTTGTCATTCTATGATTAAACTTCCAGGTAAACTGTATCATGAATGTAACGAATAATTTGTATTACCTTAATTGGCAAATAAGATTCAAACGTAATATTCTTGTTTGTGATAGATGTGTATTAGAAAATGATGATGAAAATATTAATCCATTGCGAGGACATAAAGATAGTGGACACAGGAATGTAAAAACAGCTGACAATACTACGTTTAAAAACACAAAATGTTTAGAAATGAAAATGTATATAGTTGAGGTTATACGAATCACTCTATCTAGCCTTTAAAAATATTGTGTATTAAGTGATGTAAATTGTAAGTAAGTTTTTAGTAAATTTTGTGAATCTAAACCCGATGTTGTAAATAGTAATTGTAAGAGAGCTTTTGCAAAGGGGTCTTAGTAAAGTAAAATAAAATTGAAAATAATGTAAGTCACCAACTGATGAATTAAAATGATACTACTCAAATGTAATTATTTGGGAAACATTCCTATTATTGTTGAACTTATTTATCATAATGATGAATAAGAATTCAAAATTGCATATCGACCGATTTTGGATTTTACCACACTTATAATAAGACCCATTTGAAAAAGGTAGGATATTGTATAACAAATACACTATAAAATAATAGAGTAGATAGATGTAAGCGTAAATTATGAGAAAAATAATATTTTACATAGTTAGAAAACAATTCTGATTTGAAATCAAAAATTGTTTGTGTACTTTAATATTCTTCCTGTGACCGATATATTTCTATAAATAATAACGAAATAAAATACGTAAAAAATCTTCGACTTGTGTAAGTTTCGTTGCCTATTACTTAAAGTGTAAAATTATTTTCTTTTGTGGAAATTGTATAAAAACCTAAGTAGTCTTGACCCCCGTCCCTTTATTTCTTAAGTCTCATTACTATTATTATGAAAATATCAAAGTGCTTTCCTGACAGATGCTGTCATTAAAATATTTTTATTTCCACATCTGTACATAAAAATCTGTCCAGATCTAACTCCGCTGAATCTCGATGTAAAATAACGAAAAAAAAATCATTGAAAGTGTTTTTTCTTGAATTAGGATATTGACAGATCTTGATAATTATAACCAGTTATTATTATGTCAAAAGTTTATTATTGTATACAAGTAACAATAGTATTAAATAAATTTGTTGTATGTATTATGATACCTGATGGTGCGGTGCTCCGCATAATATAATTACATGTGTAATAAACATTATAAAGAAACAATAAAGTTTTAAAAAAATATTTGTCTTTACTCTTGCAAAAAAAAGAAAAAAAAATACATGTACTATCCTTACTAATCCTTACTAATGTTATAAATGCGAAAGTGACTCTGTCTGTTACGCTTTCACGATGAAACGGCTGAACCGATTTTGATGAAATTTGGTATGTATATAGCTCAAACCCCAGGGAAGGACATAGGCTACTTTTTAATCTGCGACTTCGTCTGCATCAACTATAACCGACATTCACGCGGACGAAGTCGCGGGCAAAAGCTATCTTTCTATTCTCAACGAAGATGTAGAAAAACCCATAAACCTAACTTCTTGATGTGTAATAGGGATAATAATTTTAGGGTTCGTATTTAGCACACCACGTATACCAACTTCTTTTAAATTAGTGATGGTGAGACCCAACATCGAAACTATAAGGACATGAGAGGATAACTTTGCTTGGAAGTGTGTTAAAAAAAGTTAGTGACGAAAATATTTTACCCATCACAGATATTACGTTGTAACATAAATATGATAACTATAAAGAACACTACGACTGGTGATCTGACTTCTGCTTCTTCTTAGTCTTGTGGTCGTGGCCATGGATCGTCTCATAGATAGGTTGCAGCTTTTGCGAGACCTTTCCATTTTTCTGGAAGAGAACACTTCTTCGTCGATTTAACAAGGTCTGTCCAAAAATCTTGGTGTGACAGTAAAAACTGAATATAATAATGCGTTTAAAAAAATAGCAACAAAACATCCTTATTAAAAGATCTGATTACATGAATAAGTACATCGTGGAACAAACTTTTATTATGGACTAGCTACTGCCCGCGACTTCGTACGCGGATCCTGTTGCTTACGCCAGCGACAACGGGGTCGGCACAATCGAAGATCTGAAACGTCTGATGTCGAATTCTAAGAGCCCGGGGACGGGAAAACAACGGGATGCGCAAGATGATTCCAGACGTACAAAAAGTACAATTTTGAATCATACCTCCGATGGCGGAATATGTGGCGTAGTCAATCATAGGAGTATACGTAAATGAACTCCGTTCCTTACCAACCCAAGGAAGGTCGCCATGACCTACGGCTATATCTTGAGACACATCCGATTCTTCAGATGATATCGACATTCTGTTCAGAGAATGTTGAAGTCGATCAGAATTCAAACGTTCGTTGCGCTCTTCTTCTGTCTCTTCATGCCGTACTCCAGCAATTCTTTTTCTCTCACTTTCTAACTGATTATGAATATTTTGTTGTGAACGTGTTCGGGACAATCTATACTATAATATTATAAAGCTGTAGTTTGTTTGTTTGTTTGGTTGAACGCGCTAATCTCAGGATCTACTGGTTCGAATTAAAAAAATCTTTTTGTGTTGGGTAGTCCATTTACCGAGGAAGGCTATAGGCCAATGCGAAGCTGGGTCGGGTCGCTAGTGTATGATAATCTCGATCAGCAGTTAGTCGTGCATCACGTTCATCATTCGGTTCAAAAGACCTGTTAGTAGATGTGCGAATACGCTGAGAACTCAAGCGTGATTCTGTATCGGTAAACGTTTCCGATTCGCGAGACAATGCATGTCGCTCACGATCAACGGACAGTCGCGCATCACTTTCCGCAGCAGATGCGTAGATACGCTGAGAACTCAAGCGCAATTCTCTATCCGTGAACGTCTCCGACTCGCGAGACAATGTATGACGTTCACGATCAGCGGTCAGTCACGCATACTCTTCACTGGTCTCTAGAGACCTGGATGTAGATGCGTAAATACGCTGAGAACGCAGGCGTGCTTCGCGATCTGAAGAGGTTTCCACGGAGCGAGTTGCAGCCTGATGTTCTCGAACAGCATCAAGTCTCTCCTGACGCTCTTCGGTAGATTCTTGGGATCTTATGATCCTCAATCTTTTAGCTCCTTTAGAACATTGGAAAAGATTTGACCTCTTTCTAGGCATGGTTATAGTTTTATTGTAAAGAAGATACCTGATCAATTAAAATCTAAGTGACTGCTCCCCTGCGTTACCGGGTAGGCTACCGTGTCACGAAGATAAATGGAAAAGGAAATTAAAACCCAAATAACATAAGCCCGAAGGCATATTTATTCGATAAAATAAAAAAATAAATGGGAATTTTGGCCAGTAGAGTCAAATTTTCAATGATATACCATCGTCATCAAAAATCAGTCCTAAACTGTTACCGCTTTCACCGCGTGGAGGTACTCCTAGCTTATGTTATTTTATAAGATACAGTGAAATTAGTGATAGCTTTGATTTTCACATCAGATGTTTCTGATCTTCGATTTTTATAAGTCAACAGGAAATGCCCATCAGACCAAACAACTTTTGCTACGACGTCATTCCTATATGTGTCATGGTGAAGCTGGGCTCTTGGAGTTCCACATCAGATGTTCCAGATCTTCAAATTTATTCTCTCAGCAGAAAATGCTCATCACGTGGAACAATTTTTGCTATGGTACCATTTTTGTATCTCTTATAGTTTAGCTGGTCTGTTGCGGTTCTGCATCAGGTGTTCAAGTTTCCAAGATAAATTATAGCCTATATGTTGCCCAGACTTAATACCTATACAACAAAAGAAAAATCATTCAAATCCGCCCAGTAGTTCCGAAGATTAGCGTGTACAAACAAACAGACAGAATTTTTATTTTGGATTCGTGCTCTATTACTGTTCCTAAACCCCCCTCAATAGTTTTTTTTTAATATTTTCAATGTACAGACACAGTTTTGTTACTGTTTTATTATATGTATAGATATAGATTTAGTGCATGATCTTGCCTCCAGCGTTAACCTCTTTGGTCACTTATTAAAAACAAAAAAACAGCTGTCCCATGCTTTTTGACGGTATAGTTGTTACACTTTTGGGAACGCCGTAGGCTCTAGAATCATGATCTTAATGCAAAGTAAAACTTTGTGTTCATATAATTAAATAATTTAGCCAGGACTTTTCTTTGCTCTTTTCTTAAAACGCATTACCTAAACTGAAGACTTTGTTTGTTTGTTTGTTGTTTGAACGCGGTAATCTGCGGAACTAGTGGTCCGATTATGAAAATTCAGTCGCCAATTGAAAACTACTATATTACTGAGTGCTATAGGCTATATTTTACTATCAAAAAAATTAGGGATCCTTGAGAAAATTCACGCGGACGAAGTCGCAGGCATAGTGCTAGTTTATTATATTCACGTTGTGTCACGGTATCCCTTCCTCCATGTATAGCTCAAGTGTATAAATTAAATAAATTCTAGCTTATAATTAACTATGTAAGTTTTAACAGAAAATTTTAGATCGATACTCGATTACGACCCTGTAAGGTGATTATCAACTTTTCCTGTTAAAGTTTCCATAATCCTAAAACATACAAAGTAATTTTTGAAAGGAAAACCTTGGAAGCTGAGCATTATAGATTCATATTACTTCGGAGCAGTAAAACTTTTTTGTTTACATACAAAAATAAATCATGGGTAAAAAATGTTTTCAGGGGCGGGGAAAACAAGGGACGAGCGAGCGATCTTATGAATATCTAATCGTTCTGAAGAGAGATGAAAGATGTCTTCCCTAATTCGTAAAGACTTATTTACATGCTACATCGCCCATATTTTGCAGAAGAGCTCCAAGAATTGGACTTTTGCGTTTCATTTTGCAACAATGACTCATTTTCACTGAGAATTTTTTAACAGTAGTTACAAAGACCTTTGTTCATTACGCTGGATTATCCCCGTTTACTTTGTAAATTCTTTTGCAGTAATTTTTCTACTATAAATGTTTGAAAATTAAGTTCAAAGATGTGATAAAATATGTACACGTTCAGCGTACGTAATGTAATTTTCATAATATGAAACGCCCACTCATGAAAGTAAGTGCGCAGAAACCTTCTGCGTAAGGCTTTGTCGATTTTTGCAAAACAACATTTCTGTTTGTTTACTTGAAATAAAAAAAGTTTTTATACCGAGATAGTTTTTTCAAGAATCTAGACTAAAATATTATTGCGAAAGTGAGATTGTTTGTTTGATCTTGTTGTCGATTTTGAAGAAAGGACAATGCCAGAAACTCTATAGAACTTTGCCCCACTCAATAAAAGTCATGTGCTATATGTAGCATCTTACTGTTTATATAATGCTGATAACTAAACATTAGTCTTAGTGACTGTAGAACTTGCGGTTTCCGTTTAAATCTAAAAACAATAATGACATTGACTATAGGTTAATTTGTATCCGCGTTATCAAAAATTTATGAGAACGAAGTCACAGGCAAGGCTAGTATTATAATAATACAGTCTGTCTTTTAATTTACTGAAGAAAGTACTCATGAATGCAGAGCACTTCAACCATGGGATCAATACCTACTGAAACATCAAAAAGAATCAGATGCTCTGCACTAACGTAATACGATACAAATATGGAACGTCCTTTTATATTTTCATGTTTCAGAGTTGATCATCGAGTGTGAGCAGAACCAAAACTGTGTACTTGTTTTGCGATTTTGGCGGTCTCTCTAGTCCTGTGCCAATGTCTATAAACGGAGCGCCCATACCGACCTGCTCCGACTTTCGGTACCTCGGGTCGCTTGTCCAAGTAGATGGCGAAGTAGACCGAAACATAACGCACCGGATCAACGCAGGATGGATGAATGGCGACAGGTCACTGGAACAATTTGTGACCCACGTATGCCCCTCAAGGTAAAGGGGACAATCTACAAGTCCGTGATAAGACCTGTCGAACTGAATGGATCGGAATGTTGGGCCATGAAGAACATGGTTGAAAAAAGATTGCATGTAGCGGAGATGAGAATGTTGAGATCGATGTGTGGAGTGACGAGAATGGATGGGGTGTGAAATAAATGAGTTACCTTCTTTTCGCATAATGTTCTTTTTCCTAAAATACTTTAGCATAACGAGTTTGGCATAATTTGTTTTGCCATAATAATACTTTGCCATACATTCTTTGGTACAGTTTATGTTTGCATAATTATCTTGAATGCTAATTTGTTTTGGCATAAATTTAATTCGCATAATGTTACTAGGGATGATGTGCAAATCTACTGCGCAACTCTTAAGTATTGTCTTAAAAATTCAATATGTTGTGCTACAAAAGTTAGTGACAGAAACGAATGACGAATGACGATGAGCGTAAAACACATCTGCGACGATAAGCTCGCGTGGGACCGCCGCCGCCGGAGCCCCGCAGCGCCGTAGCCCTGACAGAAACCATGCCTGTTGCATGTTGCATGCCTTCTTGTATGCTGCGTGCTTGCTGCATGCTTGTTTGCATGCTGCATGCGTGGTGTGTGCTTGTTTACACGTTTGCAAGCTTGCTGTTTGCATAGTAAAGATATGTTTTAATATCATTATACGTAACTAAAATTATGCTTTAGAATGTTATGCTTAATCATTATTATGATTAGAGAAATTATGATAAAAAATATTATGCGTATGCTGTTATGCGTAACTAATGTTATGCAAAAATATAAATAGGAGAAACAAAAGTATGCTAAGTTATATTAGGTCTTAAAATTGTACCTATGCAAATGGATACAGAACCGAAATAAATATACTAGAGGAAGTTTTAAAGTTGCGCTGGTGACACAAAAGTTGAACGGGAATCGTTTGTCTTGGTATGTTCATGTGGAGAGAAGGGATGAAACGCATGTGACCAAAAGAGATATGAATATTAATGTAGATGAATGGAGAAGGGGAAGAAAGTACCAAGAAAAGATGGGTGGATTGTGTGAAGAATGATAATTATGAATGAAAAGGGAGTCAGTGAAAGCATGACGATGGACAGGACGGAATGGAAGAAGAAAACATGTTGCGCCGACCCCAAGTAACATGAGATAAGGGCAGGAAAAGGATAATGATTTTAGAGTTGATCATTTAATAAAAGTTGTTCGTACTGTCACCCCTTTACGAGATGCGGAGTAAACTAAAAACCACCTTGTACAAATAAATCCAGATAAAAGGATTGCCTGCTTCTATTCAAAATATTAATTGAGTAAAGTCAACCATATTGCTTTTGGAATTAATAGGTTAACCACTTAATTATCATTGGTACAAATTGTTCGTTCCAATTTAATCAAGATTATAATTCTGTTTTATCAAGTCTAAATTACAATGAAAGTTATAAAAAAGGATATTCAATCTATCCAAATAACTCTAGCGTAAACTTATCATATTTCAGAGCACCTTCCATTTACGATATCGACAGTAAAGGAATAATGTAGAATGAATTTGTGTTAAATGATCGATTCGTCAGTCCACCCCTGTAATTCGACAGTCAATCATAAGGCTTGGGGCACACAGATAAAGTTAGGACATTTGTTTTGTCATGTCGGGCGTGATGCCGAAAAGGATGATGTATAAAGGCCTTATAAAAATAGTAAGTTTTAGTAAAGGAATTCGTCTTCTGGATGACGTAAATAATAGACGTAATACTAGCCTTACATAGACTTCTCTCAACAGACGACATTATATTCAAACTAAATCGATAAATGCTAAAGTAAGTTTATTTGTTCGCTTGTTATGCTTTCACAGTTATACTACTGAACCCATTTTGATGAAATTTGGTACAGACTACTTATTAATCCAACTTTGTCTGTATCCGCGATAACCAACATTCGCGTGGATGAAGTCGCGGGCAAAAGCTAGTTGTTATATAAGTTTTTTTTTTTGGAAATTATGAAAATAAAGATCTATTTCCAATCAGATGTTCTCGCGTCTAGTAAGTAAGTTTATAAGTTTTTACTCCTCAATGAACACGTGCTATAATAAGTCGCGATTTTTTATAATATACTTTGGAGACAGTTTTTTAATCACAATTGTGGGTGTTACCTAAAGAACAATGACAAAAATCGGCTCGAATAACGAATAGCGTCCGACAGACTTTTTATATTAATGATAATCTTATATATAAAAATGAATCGCTAAATGTGTTGGTAAGCGCATAACTTGCGAACCGCTTGACCAAATTGGATAATTCTTTTTTTATAATATTCCATGAAGTAAGAAGATGGTTCTTACCGAGAGAAAAAAAAAAAAAAAAAAAAAAAACTTTTGTGGGGTAGGTGTAGGGTAGGTAAATAGGCAGGTAAGTAGGTAGATAAGGACAGGACAACGTCTGTCGGGTCAGCTAGTTTATAATATAAAACAGTAAGAATTATACAGTATAAATAAAATCTGTAGAAGGATACCGTTTAAAAGTAATTTTAAATAGTTATTCAATTTTTCAACTCGTTTCCTATCTGCAATTTCAATTAGAAATGTTGCCAATACCAAAATAAAATAACATAGTACGAAATTGCACTTGCAAATCGATTGCATTACTATCATTAGGTAACTACTTAAGTGATATAAGTCGTAACTCGTAATTCTTATAATAATAAATAGTGTTTAATTATAATTTTGAATAATATTTTAAAATAATTAAATTTGATTATCGAAACTGTTTAGAATAGTAATTATTATAGTACTGGCAACACTTGATCTTGTAGTTGTTATTGATAATAAATAGTCAAAAAGTTTTAATTTTTCTCCTTAGAGGCAAAATTCAAAGAAAACAGATACCTAAGTCGAAAAATATATTATGTTTATATCATAATTAATAATAATGGAAGTGGAAGAGAGGAAATTGAGCAATATTGTTGCAATTGCATAGTTGGGCGAAGAACCGTAGGTTGCTGTGCACATACAATGACAATAATATGGTACGGTTGGGCAAGACATCAAACAAATATAACCCCTCCAGCCCAGTTTTTAGACGATTTATTAATTAAATATGATGATGTACTGTTTGATGAATAATAAATTGTTAAAAAGTAAACATAAGTTTTTTTTCATACCTACATCCCAAAATAATGTAAGTAGGTATGTTATAATTATGTATATTTACCATGAAAACATATGATTATGCGAGGATAATATGCCAAAATCATTATGTAATTAATTATTTCATAGTTTATTCATGTTATCGTTTAAATTGGAAGTATTAAGTGGACAACTTTAAAGATCTATAACTTTTTTTGGTGTACTTCTTATAGAAAACTAATTATACTATCAAATTCTATAATTATTTTCCTTTTTAATGATATATATAGTTCATCTTTGTCGGTTCTGGCCGAGTCTTGAAGGAAACCTTGTCATTCTCCTTTGTTATGATTTGTGTTCGTAATTGTCAATTTATGTGATTTTACTATCACTTATTGTCTATTAATTCGAAACATAATTTATTGAGTACTCAATGTATGCACACTGATTTGTGGTTACTTTATTTCGATAATTGTTATCGTTGGTTTTATTCAAAACAATTGTTGACACGTTACTTTGAATGTAAAACGAATTACTTTCGAACGAAATCACTATTGTTTATTCATGACAATAAAATTATTATTGTGTTAATGAGATCTTATTAGTTTTAGCATTATTACATTTTAGTGGTTTGTATCAAGTAAACGCGTGACGCACTTCCGTGCGCCAATGGACAGACTTGTTATGGAGAGGTTGCAAGGTGGGGGCATCGTCTTATAAAAGAGCATGCACTCCGTAAGTATGGGAGTCGATCCTCGGATTCAACTTAGTAAAGAGCTCCTGCTCCCGAAAATACTGTCGGTTTACCTGGTACAGCGCTGCTATATATTCACATAGCTGTATAGGCTTGCCGCTAGCGAGCGATATACTTTGTATTTGGGTGGCTCTTGCTACTATACGAACTATAAACCTTAAGGGTTTGTTCGTTTATCATTGGGTGGCTTAGGCTGCTGTACGAACTGTAAACCTTAAGGGTTTGTTCGTTTATCATTGGGTGGCTTAGGCTGCTGTACGAACTATAAACCTTAAGGGTTTGTTCGTTTATCATTGGGTGGCTTAGGTTGCTGTACGAACTATAAACCTTAAGGGTTTGTTCGGTTATCACGCATAATTATTGGGTGGCTTGGCCACTGTACGAACTGTGGGACCTTAATGGTCTGTTCGATTAACTATATTGTTGCTGTATCTTTTAACTTATCTTATTCTTGTTACTAATTACCATTTGTATTGTGTTTTTCTTACGTAATGTGTAATTGTTTTTACAGGTCTTGTTACTGTTACTGTAAAAGCCCGAATATTGGTTAATCTTAGGTTTTACCAGTAAATCTTAGGATTTACCAACACGAGTTGGTAAATATAGAATACATAAAAAAGGAACGATTTTATCGGGCTAGAATTTAGTACATGCAAGGTTTTATCCGTGATGGTTGGTAAATGTTGGTTTTGGGAGTAAAACAATGAGTACTTCTTAATCATTTATTTCAACCGACGACTTCAGGGGCACCCCGAGGTTCGGTTTGGTTAGGTTCTTTTAAACCCTGTAGACAGAAATAGGTCGACCTGACGTCGACCATCTTTGTGCCAATTTTCGTAACCGTAATTGTTATTTTCCCCTTAATGCAGCTTCTTACTATTCTTTTCGACTCTTTATCATGTTGTTATTATTGTGACAAAAGCGGAATCTGACCAAAACTTCGTTTTCGTCAGAAAATAACAGACTACAATTTATTGTGACGAGATTTGAATCTGAAGAATGTATACCTCTCCGTGCGTTCCAACGTGTCAAACGATAGACTAAGGCGAGCAGAGACGGTAGAGGGAGATGGAACGGGTAGCGGGGAGCTGCAGACTGCGACGAGTACGAGGTGTAAACGCCGAAACGTCTTTGAGGCAAATCCTAAAATTTACAAAGTGAGTGGTGGTAAAAGTTCGAAATAAACGATGATCATAGAGCTGTTCGGGCTTTTACAGTAACATATTATATAATATAACAACATCAGTTTCATAATATCAAATAAACAGCATGATTTACTTTCATTTTGTACAGCATAGTTTATCATACGTAAATTGAAGTATTCCAATAGCACACAATATATTGCTACTCTGAAATATAGCCTTTTGTGAACTAGTGTAACGTTTATCGATCGCCAACATCGGCACACACAAAATATACGAATATAGAAATTACTGAGCGGCACGACGCGGCGACGTAGGGTGAGCGACGCGTCTATCAAAAATAAAGACCGGGTTTATTTGCTGCGTAAGATTTTGACAACTTTGGTTGTGATATTGTTGTTGCAGTACAACTATATCACAGAAACAAAGTTAAAATGTCGGTTGATGTTACCAGAGTACTACAGACGTCTATAGGCAGTGGCAACATCAGATAGGCCATCGGTTTTGTGCCATGTACGTAATGACAAAAAAAAAATATTACAACCAAAGTTGTCAAAAATGTGTGTCATTTATGAATACAAAACGATTATGGTAGTCGATAATAATAAAACGTGCACAAATAATTTGTACCTATAAATAAAACTACATTTATTCTGTAAAGCTTGACGACAATAGGGTTTTCAAAAAAGAGAAAAACGTCCAGTACCTCGGAAATTTCTCATTGGTTGGTTTACAGCCAGAATTGCAGTAAATAAATCTCCTAACGATCGCCATTTTCTTCATTTTCAACAATAGGTTCTCGATACGTAATACCCCTTAACGTATTCTCAAGAGAGGTTCGTTAATATCGATCGCGGCTTAGAAAATCAAGTTTTGTGATTGAATAATTGCAGTCTGCCTTAAGGTGGCTTTTGTTATTAGAATTGCATTGATTTTTACATTAGTAGTGATTATCAGAGTACCTATTCTTAGAATTAAATATTTGAAAGGTATATTCTATGCATGTAGATTTGAATCAATGAAATTATGACAATGATGAAGCATTTTTTAGAAATTCCCATATTTTATAAAACGATCGCTGTCTAATTTCAGTGTCAATTGGTCAAAAATATTCTTAATTTACCTACATTTTTGTCATATGGTAGAGATAAGATGGCAACTTTGTTTTGATTGAGTTTCAGTTAACGTTTAGTTTAACTGAATATCTCGTCTGGCGAAGCGGCTAGTTCCACTAAGTAGTAGATAGGTAAGTACTAAGTTATCCCTGTCAAAGTTGACATTACTAAAATCATTGTTGCGATGTTTCGGTGGGATTTGTAACTAAGTAAAAACCGTACTGATCGATCGGTAATAGTTAATCTACGCTTGCCGCGGCTGGCCCGTGGATGGGTGACCATCCATGACCATCCATCCGTCCCAGACCCCTTCGTGTCTCAGAAAGCACGTAAAGAAATTGGTCCTGGCTGTCATTCGTAGATCTTTGACAGTCGTTATAGGAAGTCAGAAGCCAGAAAGTCTAATAACCAGTCTTACCAAGGGGTATCGTATACCCAATAACTGAGTTGAGGGCAGTCGTTATGGGTAGTCAGAAGCCAGAAACTCTGATCACCAGTCTTACCAAGGGGTATCGTATACCCAGTAACTAGGTTAAAGGAGACAGATAGGCAGTCACTCCATGTAAAACACTTGAAGCCGACCCTGACATAGTTGAGAAAAGGATGAAGATGTTCATTATTTCGATGTTAACTTTAACGATCGCTGTGTAAAACAAAAGCGACCTTTACAAGGTACAAGCAAATGGCGAAGTTAGTTGAAACACAACACGAAATTATTATATCCTTCGAACAGGCAGGTGATTTGCTAGCGTCATGAATTCGCCATTAAACTTGGTTCCCGTAATAAATAGTGTAGACACTATTAAATAGACATTTAAACATACTAACAGTATAAATAACTACTTTTAGTTTCGCGAACTAATCTGTTTTAACTTAGGGTTGGGACTTTAAACATACTTGTTTAGTTTCCTGGATTTGTCTTTGTTGTTTGTGGTACGTGTATTTTGATAATGGATATTTTTTTCGTGGATAATTTGGTAATAAAAACTACGTCATCAGGGCGTTTGTAAAGATTTAAAGCGTTGTTTTCCTAAAAGAAACACCAGTCACCTAAATCTAATCAAGTATTTGAATTGATTTATATTTTTTTTATTTTATTTGATTAAAGGGTTTTGTCGTTTACCCGTTCTCCTACGTGAATGACAAACGCGACGAGACGCCTAAATGTCAAATAGTCGTTGTCTGTACTAGGCGTAGTCACCATAATCAATGTGCGACCCAACGCGGCAAGTGCGGATTGATTTTTTGCGCGAGGAGACGCGATACAATAGTTTATTAATAATTAAATATATACGTACCAGTGTTTTTTTAGTAAAGTCAATAACAAAATCTCCTCAATAGAAATAGGTTTTTGAAAATTGGATATTGATAGGTGCATTGATAGGTGCGCGTCGCAGCGCGTCGTGTCGCGTCGTGTCGCGTCGTGTCGCGTTCGGTCGCTCACCTAGGACAACGCCTTAGCGACCACATCGCCCAGTACTGAAATCATAATCAAAATGGGACATCAACAATCAAACAATCTATATTTTGACTTCTAAATATAACTAAAATTTAGAGTTACCCAAATAAATTAAAAAATAAAAATCATTAATAAGGAACATTATTTTTATATCTTTTGGTTTTTGTTAGGCCCAATTGCGTTAACGCTAAACGAAGTTAAATTACAAGATTTCATACACAGGTGATGTGCCTGTGTTAGCTTTTAACTCGGAGTTGCCCTGCCTGGCAAAAGCAGACCTTAGGTAAACAAATTAGTTTTTTATTACTTCACATTTTAATCAACGTTCGATTCTCGCATGGGCCAAATATTTGTATGACCTACAGATAGTTTTTCCGGGTCTGACTGTTTGTGTATGTGAATTTTATTGATGAATGTTTGTAAATTCACCTACGATACAGAAGTGATTGCTAGATTGGGGCAACGTTTTTTTTCAAAAAACCGAAACGTTGTATCAAAAACTAAAAAGAAACGTTATAATTTTAAACATGTCTAATGAAATACACGCTGAAAGCTGTTCCGATCTACTATGAGTTATCACTCCCTAGTTCGTAAACTACAGTGTAACGATACCCATGGGTAGTAACATGTCTGTTCGTTGTAGAAACAACTTAATAACTATACCCCGTTTAGTTCCACAACGCCAAAATAAAAAACAAAAGCCTCTTGTGTATATACAAGTTTAAGTTCTGATTTATAGCTGTGGTTGCACTTTGTAACTTACGAAGTTATTCTATTGTTTTTTTTTTATGTGGGATTCAAAGTTTTAGGCCTGTGGAATACGAAAGCATCTGGTGATCATGAAGTATATAAACATGAATTTGTTTATTTATTTATTTTAGGATCTACAGGATTTAGGGATGTTTAGAACGAATGTGAGGTAGAAGCTCAAGAGTTTCTCGTGATTTATAAGAAAAACTGGTACTTCATTTCAAAAAGAGAATTATACAAAGCCTTTGTATGTTAACTTACTTTACCTACTTCTAACGACAGGAATCTAATGGCGCTGTAGTCCTACTAGACCGGGTTTAGCATTGAACGAAAATAGGCAGGATAGGATCATCCTCCAATGGTGAGGGAGGGACATATGCTAATATAATGGTTAACGGCTGATGACCGGTCATGCTGAGCCGACAGACAGAGACCTCGAGGCAAGAGAGGGGAGGAGGATCCATAGGAATGCAGTACAGAGCCTTTCTGACGATGATGTTCTTATGATTATTTTCTGTGTGGCTCAGCAATTTGCACCACCGCATTTGTTCGTTAGCAGTCCAAAATTGTAGAACACCATGTTTAAAGTGAACTTAAACAATAAATAAATCACCATCATCTACATTAAATTAAAGTTCCCCCTCAGGTTAAGTTTGTTTGTTCGGGCTAATTTACGGAACTACTAGTCCGTTTCCGTAAATTCTTTCGTTAATAGATAGCTACATTACCCCTTAGTAATTTACCATATTTTATTATGGCAATAAACTTGTAGCGCTATAGGGCGACGGAATAAATACAACGGTCGAAAAGTCAATATTGTAATTCAACAACTTTGTTTAACAGCGATAGGCGAAGGTTTAGTTAAGAAATAAGAAGTTTGAAAGTAAGGAAGAATACAAGACGAAGTAGAAAGCGATAGACAGAATTTAAAGAGAATCTACGTTAAATAAATATGGAGCGCGGTAGCGAGCGAAAGCAGCGTGGGTTCGCGTTGGAGGCGTTAAGCTGACTGTCCGGTGGTCTGCGCCGTCTGGGCTCCAGCGGGCAGCGGCCGGCGGTGCGGTGCGCGGCGTCAGGGGTGAGGTAGGCGAAACAGGTTTCCGCGGCGGCCGCAGCGCTCGCGCAGGCCGGCGCGCGCACCTTCATCCCAACATGGAGTTAAATGATAGGCAGAATTACTTGCGCTGTAATAAATAAATATTATTAATTATGTGGGTCAATAATTTAGACGCCACAGGACCCCCTTACGAATAAAAGGGCCACCTCAAGATGCATATCGATCAGGAAATTTTACTTCGCGTCCTGATCTAGTAACCCGCATTGGTCGCGTAACTTGGCCATTAGTACTCTGTGCCTCGACGTCTTCACGCCACGTATAAGCTGGCTTAACTCGGTCTATTGAGACCTTTACAATTTTGTTATTGAGTACTATGTCGACGGTCTTCGGACTTCTTGAAATGACCTTATGTGGGCCACTGTAAGGTGGTTCTAGTGATCCCCGAAGCAGATCTTGGCGCAAGAATACATGCGTGGCGGTATGCAAGTCTCTGTGTTCAAACACTTTATGTTGTGAGTGGTCAGATGCAGGGCGTGGTCGTAGGTCGGACATTCTCTGACGTAAGCGACTAACAAAATCTGGGTACTCCACCTTATTTTCAGTTGCGGTGATAAACTCACCGGGAACTCTTAACTGCTCGCCAAATACCAACTCGGCTGGAGAACACTGTAAATCTTCTTTAACCGCTGTGCGTAACCCTAAAAGTACGATGGGAAGAGAACTAACCCAATCCTTAGTACTGTGAGTCATTAAGGCACCTTTGAGCGTGCGGTGTAAGCGCTCAATCATGCCATTGCAGGCTGGATGATACGCTGTCGTCCTCGCAAGCTTGATTCCATACGTTTTGGCTAAATTTTGGAATAAATATGACTGGAACTGTCTACCTTGGTCTGTTATTACCTTCTTCGGGCAACCATACCGGGCGATCCACTCTGACACGAACGCCTTCGTCACAGTTTCTGCTGTCATATCGGGAAGCGGAATCACTTCAGGCCATCTGGTATACCTGTCAATCAGAGTAAGACAGTATTTAAAATTGGAAAACACTGGAAGTGGTCCAATAAGATCCATATGTAGCTCTGCGAAACGGTAATCTGGTACCTCAAATTTACCAAGAGGAGACGTTGTGTGCCTTGTCACCTTCGACCTCTGACACGGAATGCACTCTCTAACCCAAGCGCGAACATCTTTTCTAAGGGAAGGCCAAATAAATCGTTCACTAACCAATCTGATGGATGCCTTCGCACCAGGGTGGCTTAGGCTGTGTAACGTCTCGAACACTCTGCGTCTATGGGTAGCTGTTACAAAAGGTCTGGGTTTAGACATAGAAACATCACAATAAATTTGTACGTCTGAATTTGGTACTTGCGTTAACTGCAGTTTCAGTGAATGGTTACCCTTAAGTAGTCGCATTAGCTCTGGATCATCCCGCTGAGCTAGAGCCATCTCCATGAAGTCCACTGGTGCCGTGACTGCCTCGATTCGAGACAAAGCATCAGCCACCTGGTTGTCCTGCCCGGAAATGTGCTGAATGTCAGTGGTGAACTGAGAAATAAAATACAGTTGATTAATTTGTCGTGGAGAACCTTGTTGGTCTTTCTTTTTAAATGCACCTGTGAGAGGTTTATGATCAGTGTACACTGTAAAATTTCGTGCTTCTACCATGTGCCGAAAATGCTTGATGGCCTCATATATTGCAAGGAGCTCTCGATCATAAGCGCTGTACTTTTGTTGTGTAGAGCTCATCTTCTTGGAATAGAAAGCCAAGGGCTGCCAGACATCATCAACTTTCTGCTGTAAAACTGCTCCTAAAGAAATATTAGATGCATCCACTACTAGTGCCAGCTGCGCATCGGAAACTGGGTGAACCAGCAGTGCTGCATCTGAAAGGCTGCGCTTGCAACGCTCAAAATCTTCTAATAACTGAGGAGTCCACCTCACTGGTTTTGAACCTTTCATGCCCGGGCCTGCCAATAAGTCATTTAGTGGGGCTTGTAACTCTGCTGCATTTTTCAGGAAACGCCTGTAAAAGTTTAGCATCCCTAAAAATCGTCGTAAACATTTAATAGTTTGAGGCGGTGGGAAACTCTGAATAGCCTTTACCTTCTCCTCTAATGGGCGTACTCCTTCAGCTGATACAGAGTAACCTAGGAAAGTTACCTGAGGTTTACCGAAATTACATTTTGCCACATTTATTACTACGCCGTACTCCTCAAGGCGTGAGAACAGTTTACGTAGATGTTCTTCATGCTCCTGCGTACTTCTAGAAGTTACTAGAAGGTCATCAATGTACGGAAAACAAAAATCAAAGTCACGTACCAGTCCATCAATGAAACGTTGAAAAGTCTGTGCTGCGTTTCTCAAACCAAACGACATGAAGGGGAATTCAAATAATCCAAACGGTGTCGTGATGGCTGTCTTTTCAATGTCGGCTGGGTTTACAGGAATCTGTTGGTAGGCTTTCACGAGGTCAATTACTGAAAAAATTGTGCTTCCATGAATGTGCTGTGAAAAATCCTCAATGTGACGAACTGGGTACCTATCTGGCACTGTCCTTGCATTCAGGGCTCGGTAATCACCGCATGGTCTCCACGTGTCGTCATGTTTTGGGACCAGGTGTAAAGCTGATGCCCAAGGCCCACTAGAACAACGAGCTGTTCCCTCGTTTACCATAGTTTGAAATTCTGACTTGGCTATTTTTAACCTATCTGGTGCTAAACGGCGTGGCCTGCAAAACACGGGCGGGCCGGGGGTGGTGTTAATAAAATGGACGGTAGAATGACGTACCTCCCTCGGTGCACCGGATGGACGGGTTATGCTTGGAAACTCTCGCAACAGCTCATGGTACCGAGAAGTACCAGTAACAGACTTGACGCTCGGTATCTCCGTCTTTGCTATTGTTCCGCTAACAAAAAGGTTAGTAATTCCATCAATTAATCTATTTTTGTGGCAGTCTACTAACAGATTATAATGGGAAAGAAAATCATACCCAATAATCGGCTTGGTTACATCGGCGACGATGAACTTCCAGCTGAAATCCCTCCGGAGACCTAAATTCAGCTGCAAATTAATATATCCGTACGTAGATATAACAGAATTATTAGCTGCGCTCAGGTCATAGTTTACGCGCACACGCTTCTCGTTTAAATACTTGCGAGGGTAGACGCACAGATCGGAACCTGTATCGACGAGAAAAAGTTTTTTAGACTGGAGATCTGTGACAAATAAACGGCTGGAAATACTGCAACAATCGCTCGCCGTCATTAGCGACTGGCTTTGGCGTTTTCCGATACATACTCGCAGGGTTGTATGCAGTGACGAGCTTTATCGGCATATTTATGATGGTACCAACATAAACGACGGTTGTCCACCATTTTAAAAGAACGGCCTCTTGAATGAGTTCTCGAACGGGAATATCGTCGGTTACGACTCCTATCATTCCTATCCGCGGTACGGGATCGCCGATCCACTGTAGTGGATAGCTCATCTAACTTCCGCGTGAGACTGGCTATTTCAGTACGCATTACCTCAAGTATGCTCCCTGTAGAGGACGTAGTACTCGCGACCTGGGCTACCGGGTTCACCGGTGCGATCTCCAACACCCGGTCAGCCAGCTCCGCAACAGCTTCCAGGGGCGTGCCAAGCTGGTCGGCAGGCGACTGGTCCAGATAGTCCGTAGGAAGTCGCCAGGTACTTACATCACGGCCAGCCAAGCTCTGCAGGTGGCGCAGAAACGCTGACGGCTTACGGTCCCCAAGCTCTTCGTGGATGAGGAGTTGCCGCACCTTCTTTTCCTGGGAAACTGACAAACGCTTAATTAGCTCGGTTTTTAGCTTTTCGTACCTATTACTAGCAGGCGGATTCTCTATAATGTCTTCTAATTGACCTACAATGGAAGGTTCTAGATTACCGACCACAGTAAAATATTTTGTCGCATCTGATGTTATATTGGACAACGCAAATTGGGCTTCAACCTGAGCGAACCATACCGCGGGTTTTTCTGGCCAAAAAGGAGGAACTCGTACCCTGACCTTAGCGATCTCTGCTGATCCTAGTGCTGCAATTAACGCGTCGGTAATTTTTTTTTCCGCCATCTTCACAAACTTTCGAACGTCAACGGGTTTTTCTCGAACGTTCACTGACGTCACGCGGTCGCGCTACGGTTATTTCGTTTCGAACGGGGTCACCACTTTGTAGCGCTATAGGGCGACGGAATAAATACAACGGTCGAAAAGTCAATATTGTAATTCAACAACTTTGTTTAACAGCGATAGGCGAAGGTTTAGTTAAGAAATAAGAAGTTTGAAAGTAAGGAAGAATACAAGACGAAGTAGAAAGCGATAGACAGAATTTAAAGAGAATCTACGTTAAATAAATATGGAGCGCGGTAGCGAGCGAAAGCAGCGTGGGTTCGCGTTGGAGGCGTTAAGCTGACTGTCCGGTGGTCTGCGCCGTCTGGGCTCCAGCGGGCAGCGGCCGGCGGTGCGGTGCGCGGCGTCAGGGGTGAGGTAGGCGAAACAGGTTTCCGCGGCGGCCGCAGCGCTCGCGCAGGCCGGCGCGCGCACCTTCATCCCAACATGGAGTTAAATGATAGGCAGAATTACTTGCGCTGTAATAAATAAATATTATTAATTATGTGGGTCAATAATTTAGACGCCACAAACTTGACAAAAATTCACAGAGCGCACGTGCCATGGACCACAGACTACCAAATATTTTTGCGTTCATCTTTAAAAATTTGGATACAGCGAGTTGTGCAAAGAGCAAATTACATAGCACTCAATGAAGACGAGATTACTTCACGTAATTAAGGATCGGATGCCACTGAATAAGTTATATTTTATTATCGAAAAATGAGAGGTCCGGAAGAAAATTCTAGAAAATTCACACAAGCAAAAGCTAGTAAACAAAAATACAATCATTTACTTCCTGCAAACTACAAAGAATCGTAAGTATTGTTTCTTTTTAGAATTATTTTAGTACCTATAGAGTAGTTTTAACAAATCATAAGTTTTCTTTCAAATCAGATTAAATCTGACAATAAACTTAAACAATACACAGAAATCAAAAAGTGAACAACAAGCAAAGCAGAAGAAGTTCAATTGCTCAAACTAATCTTCCCCTAATTGAACTGTATAACCTTTATTACAGTTGCGCATAAATTCATACAGTTTATCGATTAAAAGTGAACGATAATCGAGTCGAATTGCTGTAGAACATAATTAGTAACCTGTAACATCGTTTGAAACTCGAACGGTGTTCGCAGAGCAGTAGTTGGCACCTTTGAGTAAGCACTAGATATTAATTTCCTCTGAACATCAATTACCGATATTACTGTTTTCTGCGAAAGATAATAACTGAATTATGTGCGAGCACTTTCGAATTGACACACCATAACTTTGGTAGTTTCGATAATTGGTCAAATTAAGAAGCGATTACGCTAATGGGGTAACATTAATGTAAAGCACTGAATTTTCATTCACAAATAAAAGTCGTTTTCCGCCAATAATTGTTATTTAGTTCGACGGAGGTGTTCGTGGCTAAGTAAAAGTCATCCACAGTCATCCATCATCATCATCATCATCAGCCTGAAGACATCCACTGTTGAACAAAGGCCTCCCCCATAAGGGGGGGGGGGGGATTTGCCCACGCTTGGCAGGCGTCTTGGGGATCGCAGTGAAGTTATTAAACACACGGATTTTCCCTTAGTCGTCTTCGACGACACTCTCGGGATGAAATGGGGGGGTGCTATTCTAGCCCAGACACCCCACCATCCATTTACTGTTAATGCCGTTGATTTCGGCTGTCATTTGCAGATCATTGACAATCGTAACGGTTAGTCAGAAGCCAGAAAGTCTGACAACCTAGCTATCTTGCCAAGGGGTATCGTGTTATTGATCAAAATTAAAATGCAAAATTATTCTAGATAAAATTTTCAAGCAAATTAAAACGTCTTCATGTAATATTAAGACATTATTAAATAAACAGCTTCCCACGACCTTTCGTAAACCGTTTACGTTATCATCTTAAAAGCTCATACAATTTTATTATCTGTGAAAATTTTGAGTACCTACGTCTGATACAATGGCCGCCTGCCTACTGATTCTTCTCTCCCCTCTTTTTAGACCTAGTATCGGCGTTTCACAAAATTGGGCCGCGTGACTTGCTGTAGTAGGCGTTTCGCTTCGGGGTACACTGAGTATAATATAAAATCCATTTAAAAAATTCTCGAGTATTTTGGTGGAACAACACTATTCATTAAAACGTTGGTAGGTAGCCTACAAAATGAGGCCAGACGTCATATTATTACTATTACATACCTCTGCGATACGTCTCGAGTATTGATTGAAAGGTTTAGTCGCAAGATACGCTCTGGGACGATGCTATTATATCGGGTATGTTTGTCTATAGAGTCGTCGAGTCTAGACTGACGCAGATTGTGCCCTTCATAATATTGGGGCCTACAACAGATATAGATAGACCCTAGATAACACAAGTATCACGATCTGTATGAAAACCAAGCGTGCCATTATTTGATTACCTATTATGACGTCACAATGTTTTGTTTTTCCTAAATTTGGTATTACCAGGTATTACTGAGGGTATTAGATTAAAAATAAATTACACACAAAATGACTTGCCGATGGAAGGAAACGTTTACTTTATTTTTTTTACTTACGATTTTTGTACGTAAGCTAGGCACGAAACTAGGCACGCGAAGTAGCTGTTGCTCTTGCGTTATCTAGGTCTATCTATATCTGTGGGGCCTACCTACTGGTTCCAAATATAAAAACTTGTTCTAGTAATGATACATTCTATTATACAGGGTGGAGATGGCAATAGCACATAAAAGTATCATGGTAGGATCTGATAATTTGGTTTAATTGTTTTTATTGAGCATTAATAATATTAAATTAGAAAACCAATATTTCATATGGTGTTTTATTTTGGTTATATTTATAAGCTCTTTAGTATATCTGAACTTCTTTTTTAATTTAGTTTTTAGGATTTATTTGATCGTTTCAAAATATTCTTATGAACTAGTAGTACCAGTATTTTTTGTCGTATCGTCGTCGCCATCCTGTATATATACCTATAGATGGGCGAGAGGTATAAAGCATCTATAAAAAATAATAGATTGTTATACAAGGAGCTAAAATGACCCATTATATACGAGGTAGTTTTACTCCCGAGCTTTAGCGAGGGAGTAAATAGAAACCGAGTTTTAATGGGTTTTAGCGCCGTGTGTTACACTATACTTTTCACTACGATTGCGAGAAATTAATTACGGTCACTACCAATTCAATTTGCAATTGGAGAAAAATTATAAAGATTTCGCGCCAATGTCTTTTTTTTGTTTCTTCTGTAGCCGCAACACATTGCATGCAATCTACCAGAGATCGCAGATTTTAGTTTCATTTTCAAAATTAAAATAAGGTTCTTTTTTTATGAAACAGTAATAAGTCGTGTCTTTATTCATGATTATTCTACTTATGACTAAAGACTTTTTCATTTTTGTAGGCTCACTGTCATATTTGACACTCAAAAATTAAAAAAAAAAACGTCTTCCCCTAGAGGATGAAATGCTATTTTGTCCCCGCTCTGGTATGCTACAATGACGGCCTTTTTGAGCAAGAGTAGTGAAAAAATATTTAGACTATTCAAACAAAGTGTAAAAGAACGATGTGGTTACGATGGCGGTTATTGTTTTTAATTTCATATAATCGTAAGGTTTAATTTGGTTGGATGCATTTCCCTACCTCTGTCCCATTCACGCATTTACCTTAGCGTTCATCGTGATTGTATCATGTACCCCTTGTGGTTCCATATAATTGACTGCGCATTTTAGAATCTAATTTGAACAAGTTTATATTCTGTATAAGACTAGCGACCCGACCCTGCTTCGCATGGGCCTATAGCCTTCCTCGATAATTGGACTATCCAACACAAAAATATTTTTTCAATTCGAACCAGTGGATCCTGAGATTAGCGCGTTCAACCAAACAAACAAACTCTTTAGCTTTATAATATTAGTATAGATTTATTTTAATGTATCACTTGTTTCGTTTCATATATTTGTAATCCTCAAATAAATATATTAGGATCTACTAATGAATTCCTAACCGTTTTCATAGGGTTTAACCAACTTCTTTACCCATTTAATATTATTTCCGCCAAAATACCCTCCCATTGTGCCTACACAGTAAGCAAACGATTCGGGGTCAAAGTAATAACGTGAACCGATTCCATCCGATGTCGGTAAGTTGTTAGTTTTTAAAATTCTCTGATCGGCCCAGTTATAGACACAGCGACCATTTTTCATGCTTTTTATAACGTTACATTTTGTACCGACTCATTTTGTAAACGTTTTTATTTGGTTCGTTGAATTAAGTTTTTTTTTTGTATTTATTGTAACCTTTAGTTTCCGATGAGGTTTTTTTTTACGTAAGCTCTGACATGGAAGCTTGAGAGGTAAGGATTTGTTGAAAAAATCACATTATGGTAAGGACCATAATGTGATTTTTTCAACAAATCAAGGGTAATTATTGGTGTAGATAGTAAATAATTCGCATATTTTAGTAAAGCCTATTGAATTGTCTAGTTTTTTTTATTTTACCACTCTCGGCCTCTAAGTAACTGAACTTTAAGCTACTAGAAGGACCATTCGTGTCACGTAGAGAGGAAGAGAGTAATTCTAAAAATATTACTCCCCCCCCCCCCCTATTATATTGAACCCCTCGTCAGCAGTTAAAAGTTAAAAATCTGAAGTAATCTGCCTAGCCTTTTCCAATTTATTCCATTTTAATACCAACAACTTATACCACTGGTATTTGTTTCAATTTACATTTTTTTTCAATTCCGAACGGATACATACTACCAAAACAAGTTCAACGATATAAGGTACAGTTAGTAAAAATGCTTTGTGTGTAATTATAGGACCTTTAATCTAACAATTATAAAATATTACAGAAAATTAACTTTTATTATAATCAGCTAACTGACGTGTAAATAATTTCTTATATTTTAACAATTAGTAGCTAAACCCTTAATTTTTCTAAACAGTGACCAACGCAGATTTTGTTATCGAGGAGCTGGTCAGTTACGTCTAAGTGATCCACAAATTTTTCATAACAGTTGTTTTTGTACATAGTTTCGCGGGTGGTGCGTTTATATTCATATTAATAATAATAAAACCATTTATTTTCAGGTAACAAACAGCCATAGAAAAATACCTTAAGTACACATATAACAATATAACAATCGTGTTAGTAAATAAAACTTAAAACTATGTTATGTTATGGTGGCACTACTCCGTGAAAGCGGCGGAATACCTGGTCCACATCCTGTGGCCAAAAGCTTTTTTCTAACACCTGATGCAGGTAGCATGTTGGTAGTATGCGCACCACAAACGCCTTAAAGTTGACGTTGCGATGCGACTCCAGCAGCTGCACTTTCAGCGCGTACTTCCAACAACCACAACAACCACTGTTTGTAAATCTGCGTTTTCATTCAGCACGTTCAGAAGCTGAACAAATACCAGGTATTCGTTTTTGGTATTAGAATGGAATAAATCCCTTTTCCCAACTATATTGGGGTCAGCTTCCAGTCTAACCGGATGCAGCTGCATACCAGTGCTTTACATGGAGCGCCCGCCTATCGGACCTCCACAACCCAGTTACTGGGTAACACGATACACCTTGGTAAGACTGGTTGACAGACTTTCTGGCGTCCGACTACCCATAACGACTGCCAAAGATTCACGAATGACAGCCTGGACCCACGGCTTTACATATTTTTCAAGGCACGGAGAGGACCCAGTATGAAATGGATGGTCACCCATCCACAGATCGACCGCGGCAAGCGTAGCTTAACTTTTGATCGATTGATTTGTCCAGGTTTTACATAGACACGGCCTCAAAACAATAAAATATATTAAAGAAGTCGAAGAATGAAAATTATTTTAAAGAATACTTATTTTTCTCTTTTTCGCATTATTTTTTATTTCATTTACTGTAGGAATACAACAAAGACAAAAATAATCATATTATCTATTAAAAAAGTAGACAAGAGTGTTCGAAAAAAATACCATGGCTAAGGTGGTATGTGGATTTTAATTAATATAAATATTTTTTTTCTTTTGGTGAAATAATATTGCCTTAGTTTTTGCAGTCCTTAGAGTAAAATTTACTAAATTACAAGCTATGAAAAATTTATTAATTATTTTCAGGTAACCGAAGTTTTAATATGGGTGTATTCATAATCCTTACTAAGTCTTCTAACGTAAAGTGTGTTTAAATCTGATACATAAAATTGAGGTTTCGTAATATTTCAAAGTCAAAGTCAAAGTCAAATTATTTATTTCAATTAGACCATTAAAAGGCACTTTTGAACGTCATAATAAAAAATATAAAGTTGATTCTAGTTGCCCATTCCTAACGGTAGTTTTGTATGGAGAAGAATGGGCAAGAAACTCCATACTTACTCTTTTAAAAATAAATGTGTACAATATTTTGCATTTACAGTTTACAGTTATATTACTATACGTGAATACGATGGACCTTGCATAAAAACACTATATTGAAGTATGTACAAAGTATTACAAGATAAAGAATGACAGCTAAGTTGTATACATAGATACATAGTGTTCACATATTATTTTATTATTTACAATTATTGCAACCACTCCATACATTTCAACAAACTATGAACTAGTGTGTGCACCAAAGCAAGAATTAAACATAATTGTATATACTAAGTATAAATTAAGTAGTTTTAATTAGCAGTCAGTTTGATTTTGTCTAGACTGTAGATTGTCCTATGGAGCCCGGACCAGCATGTTCCAAGCATTCTTATCATGGATATAATCCTCTAAACTGTAATATGCTTGTTTACAGAGTGTACTTTTAATATAATAATATGTTTTAAATTTTCTTTCATTTAGTTGCAATAATAAATTTTCAAATATAAAAATACCAATTTGCCAAATTACGACATAGATTTAGGTACTCGTATTTATTATAATACACATTGGTAGCCAAGATGGCTGATTGACACAGAATAAAAAGAGAATAATAAAATTTTGTCAGAAAAAAATAACAGTCTTAAGACGCGACAATTTCAAATTAACAGAGGCACCAATAAAATTAAACAAAAATAAAACTCAATTGTCTATTTATCTGAGGAACCTACGTAATTCTGCCAGTTATCAAAGCACTGAGATCTAAAACGGTTCTCAAACTACATTTTCGAATAAGATAGCATTTATACAAGAGAAACATTCCCAAAGACGATTACAACATGAATTCAGTAATGTTCGAGTCAACAAAAGCAAAGACTCAATTGAAAGGAATTTTAGAAGCGATTCCGAAAAAAACCAAACGAATAAAGAGACAGTCAAAAGAATGTTCATTTTTAAATTCTTGGTCTATCTGCTACAAGGACGGAATGTCTTGAAGTGAGTTTTGAGATTATTTCTTTAATAAATACGATGATCCAGTGGCTAAGGTGTCAACCTCTCATGCTGGAGTTAATTGGATCGAAACCAGTCAAGTACTGTAACTTTTGTGACTTTTATCAATTCATTAAGGGAACAACGTCCTATATAAAATTTTGGAAGCGTCTCTTTATAGGCTCCCTAAAACACCCCTACTTATGTATGTCCTAAGATTTTTAAAGCAACGTTGAGCTACAAAACTACACATAACTGCTGAAACACATGCTTGGACATCGGTGAAGAAAAACCTTGAGAAAAACCTAGGCAATTTGCCTTGGGCAAGCGTGGTGCGTCTTTGTATAGGTCTTTACCTCTCAGTAGGACAAGAATAGGCCGGCATTATTATTAATAATAAATACCTGCAGGGAGCTACACTTTTCAGTAGTATTTCAATTGAACATTATATTGACTTTCATTTTCTCCTTTTCTAGAACTATCGATAGGAATTTCGATTGTCTCCAATTAAATATTATATTGTATTTAATTTGTAATTTTTATTGAATTGTTTACCTTTTAATAAGAATGTTGTGCATGCCTAAAGTGATGTATTTACACAGTTTGGAAAATTTGTGATTACTTGTTGTTGTGTTTGTAAATATGTCGTTGGTGTACCTTGCACAAATTAATAAATAAATAAATAAGAAGAGAGTAACGATAAAGGCTGTGACCAGACAAACAGGGTGGGGCGGTGCGAGTAAAATGAAATATATTCGACCCGCTCTGTGAGTGCGACCTTGGTCAATGTGGAAGCGCCGCGCCGCGCCGCGCCGCCTGGTCCAGCGATGGCTTTAGTTAGTCCTCCTTTGGGTATTATGTTCAGTCTACCCCGATTGTTGCTCTATGCTGGTCATATTAGTATGTAGCAACAAACCAGGCGGTGACTTTGCTTAACACACTGACTGCTCAGAAACCGGATGTAGACATATTCCACTTTAGTGTGCGATTATTTTTGCAAAACTGTAAGGATTGTTTTTCCGCGTAAGACGGTACTTATTATTATTGAATAAGTGTTTAAATTAGTTGCTATTTATTGTGTATTTTCAATTCTGATGTTTTATTTTTTTTTAGTTTAATTTTTAATTCTGTGATTCAAATGATTATATTTTATTTTTTATATATTTGTTTAAATTCGAATTGATATTTAACTATTTTTTTTATTATACTACTGTTTTTGATGTCATAATGATAATTTATAATATTGTAATTGTTGACTCTCTGCACGTGTTGGTGTTAACTGTGAGTGCAGAGAGTAATTGAACTAACAAATAAATATTGGCTTTGATTAGTAATTAGGTCACACCTTTCTTCCCTAGGAAGCACATTAAATCATTAATGGCTTTCCAATTGCATTGTGTAATTGATTGTGTGTTCGGAGTTTACAGACGAGATCTTATGTTAATTGTGTTGATAATTTGACTATGACGTTGGTATCGCGCGAGCGTGGTTGTTGTGCGTGGGGTTCAATTCTCAGGTTGGGCTATGGGTTTTTCCATTAGGTTTTTTTCAGCAGCAACCCTTAGATCCCTGCGCCCGATCCCGCCCCGGTCGTGTCGGATTGCCGTCCCATTAAACTATGAGAGCGAAGAAAGCGGACTGCACCTGTGTTTGTAATATTATACTTACTGCGTTCTTGAGTACCTGAGTTTTAATTTAGATTGGCTTATTTCGTTCGGGAGCTCAGATTATAAAATAAGGCAGATAGACCGCGCGGAACACTGAGAGTAAAGCCAAAAAGCAAATACAAATTCAAAAGCGAATACCTACAATCTCGTGATTGTATTCGCTTTTGAATTTGTATTTTTATTTGTCTTTTTTAACGATGCAGCGTTTCGTGCTACTGACTCGTGTCAGTACAGCACGAAGCGCGTTGAAGGTATTCGCTTTTGAATTTGTATTTGCTTTTTTGGCTTCACTTTCAGTGTTCCGCGCGGTCTACTTGCCTTTTGTTTGATAATCTGAGTTCAGGAGAATAATATAATAATTATGTAACCAAGCCGACTGAAAATTGTAGCACATATACCACCTACAAATTACAAATAAAACATTTCAGTAGCCCGTTCAGTTCCTAAATCTGCATTTCATCATACAATTCAAACTTCCCCAAAGCGAAATCTAAACACGTTTTGGGTCCCATTCCAAGAGTAAGTACTTAAGGCAACAAAAATACATCATCGCAAAAGTTTCACGTGTAAAAAGGCCTTAACTAAGATTAATGTTCGAAGAATTTAATTATCTAGCCGAAGAGTAGGTGAGCAAAACTTTTTCCTTTGCGTAGTATGGCGGCATCTTTTTGCTTTCTGTGACGTCATGCGCTGGTAAATTAGGTGGAGTGGCTTGGTATAAATCATGCAAATATTTGTGAGTGGATGTAAACATATGGGAAATATTACGACCCCACAAGGGATTAGAGTGGAAATTTTAGCTATACGTCGATCGTTACGGGGTTTATTCAGCACTGACGGTTTTATGTGTCATTCTGTAGACTGTAATCATGTTATCTCTTATCAAAACTCAATTTCCAAGAAGTTTTTTTAGACTACTTGGGTCCAGTAAGTAGCCACATTAATTGCAGCATTAGTGGCCATATTTATCGCAGCTTTATGTTCTTTAGGGTCTGCATCCTAAGTTCCTAACATGTTGTATGGAGTCGGATTCTTGATTTTTGAAAGAATTTTCTTCTAGTGAATGAGTTGAAATAGCCTCTAAATTACACTTGTTTGAAAGGAGACGAAATAAACACAATATTAATAACCTGCAAGACATGTTTACTTCCAGAGCCTACTTTAGGCACCATTCTTTCACAAAGGTAGAAATAATTTGGTCTTAAGATTAATGTACACTATTAATCTTAATACCACTTTTTTTGTAGAGAGGTTAAATAAATGATATGAGAATAAATAAAAACTCTTTCTGTTAATTTGAACTGGTTTTTTAATTTTACTTCAATTACATAAAACACCTAGTTTAAATTAATTTTTATTGTTATATTATATTCATAGAATTTACCTAACAAAACGTAATTACCAAAATGGAAGCCGTGATTCGACCCCAATCTGTACAGTGTTCAACAAAAATAGGGTTCCATAATTAAAAGAGCATGAAATTGTAACCGTCACAGGGACGGGTGAACAACAATTAGTTTAAAACCAAAGTCTCATTGCGTTTATTGTATAAATGTTAATTATGCGAGTTTTACTCGACAGTATGACAAAATAGGTATACTTTACAAAGTTTCAAGGAAAAATTACATGAAAATTAATATACGTTAAAACAACAGAGAATTTATTTTTTATAATTGTAACTCGATGGTATTGTTTTGTTTTTAATTTATTTACTCTTCGTGTTTTTGTAACTTTATATCCTACTTAAAGTATTTGGTTGCAATTTTCGCACTGAAATTGGTTATCGAAATATAAACTTATTTATTAGTTTAAATAAATGTTGTATTTATTTTTCTTTGCTCTAGTTACACAAATAACGGTTTTTTTTGTGTCATTCGATGGTAAACTAGCAGACGCCATCTGCAATCTCTGCTATTGCTATTCCTAACAAGATTGCAAGATTTGAAAGATTCTCATTCAGCAGAAGCGTTGCCATCTTAGACAAAGAGTTGAAAGGTCTCATGTGCCTGCTACCGTCACCCATTTTAATCCCATATTTCAGTAGGTAGATACTGTAAAGTTTGGATGCTTAGGGCATGCTGGTCGAAACAATTTGACTAAATGTTTCGTCTATACACTTTGGATTTGTTCTAGAATGTATTTTGAAGTTAGAATCGTTAGGCTTATTTTTTAAAATAAAGGCATTGTTTAGCCTGGCGCCGTAAGAGGCCGACGATACTTATTCAATACAGTCTTGGTCTCGTTTTCCCTTCTTTAATTAAAAATAACCTCCGACTTCTAGTACACCATAACTCAAGAGAACACAAGAATATACTAACGATCCGGTACTGTAAGACTTCAGCACGGTCTGAATTTTTAAAGAATGCGAGGTCAGCTTATACTGGAAACCAATATGTAGGTAAATCAAATAATTATAAGTCTTGTTGTCTCTTCTCGACTTGATATGTAGCCGTGTGTACCTATTCAAAGTACTGGAGGTAGAAAATTGTTTTTTTTTTTTAATATCTATGCGTATTTTTAATGCCACTTTGCAAAACAATCACAGCAAAACACTAACTAATCTTTCCCAAACAACTCTACCCTACAATCACTCGATCCCGGAAAACATTCAATTCGATTGTTGCGATAGTAATCGATTCTACCTTTGATAACCATGACTATTAACTAAACCCCATAGACACAACCCTTGGGCCAATCACCCCTCACGTTTCGTGCCAAATTAATCCACAGGGGATAACGGCAACTTAGAGCAAGAACAATTATGCGTGTCACGGTTTTTCTTCCTTGTTTTCGTTTGGGAAAAGCCCTTATTTTTATGGCGAAAGGTTTATGTAAGACTTCTGTGTCTTTATTACATTGCAACTGTTATTACACGACTGCTACAAAAAAGTGTGTACTGTTTTCGTAGAATATCTGTACGTACGTGGGATAGTAATATTGTCATATCTAATACCTTTAAACGAGCAATTCTTGTACACATTATAATTATATAATCTGAATCTCGGAAACTGCTCCCACGATTTTCATGAAATTTAGTATGCATGGGGTTTCGGGGCTAATAAATCGATCTAGTTAGGTTTCATTTTTAAAAAACACGACAAAGAATACCGAGCTAAGCTCGGTCGCCCAGGTACTGTTAATAAAGTATGAACGCAGCTTGTAATTGTATTTGTTAAAACGGAAGAAAGGGAACTATTTGTGCGAGTGAGATAGAAGAGGAATGGCGATTCAAGACGGAATGACCAGTGCCATACACAAATAGTTTTGTGCGAACTTGATCTGTTTATTTTGCCATACAATCCCACAAATGGTCTATGTGTTTGAAGATATTTATTCTACAATAACTCATAAATGCCTGGACCGAAATGGATGTATAGGCTATTGTTGGGATCCTTACGCTCTCGCAGGTAACATCATAAACTACATTTTCTCTAGCCGTTTATATTAGCATCTTGTCTGATGTAGGATGGAATTATAAATCATTTTATGTGCTCAAAATTATTGAATTTGGATGAGTCTCAGTGTAAAAGATTCTTTCGCATGTTCTCATTTTTTGAATGGATAATATTATTCCTTCTTCTTCTAGTGCCTCTCCGAACTACGAAGGTTGGCAGTCAACTCTGCATACATTTCCTTTACGCGGGGTGGAATAGTTTCACGGCACTTGAGATACCAGTTAAAGACGAGTCGATAGTTATTAACGTACGTTATAATGATGATTCAATGGTAATGGTAATTTCAAACAAATTTATATTTAGCTATAATACATAAGCCGCATCCTCAGCAGTAATTGACCTCGCTTACCAGCTTATTTACCACTGCGTGTTGGCTATTTCTATATAGTTTAGGCAGTTTGAGGGAAGAAGATGATTGTGTCATCTAGTTGAGTTGACTGGTCTATTTATTCGTGTTTGTGAGTTTATATTTTATTTTATTTATTTGTCTCACTTACATTTATTTACACTGTTTAGTACAGTAATTTAAACAAGATAATAAAACAATTATTATTATTATGTAACAATCTCTTATAAGTAAGCACCGCATGCACTAAATTAGCAGTTTACAACGCCAACGAGCAGCAACATATTGACATTACTTTTATTAAACAATATACCAAGGCAATAGTGACAAATATTAAATCAAAACAAAAAAAAACTGACATCAATTATTAGATTTAAAAAATACCTAACTAAAATATGTATATTATGTTACAATCAAAACTCTTAACCAGTCAATACTAACTGAAATATCTTTCTTCATTCAAAACCCTTATTAAGTCGTAAAACGGGAATTTGCTACAATAACAAAACAACGAAACGGCCTATAAGAATCACTACAAAACAAAAGTTTTTAAAAGGTCACACTCACAATATACCTTACTAACCTAATGGGTTTCTAAGTAGTAAGGATATATTCAAACCGGTCTAAACTACGCACCATACTATTGAAAGATTTTTGTAGTCAAAGATAGTTTTTATCGGTGACGGATTAAACATGTCACAGTCAAAATTCGTAAACGGAATTACTCCTTTATCGTAGTACAGGGCAACGTTTGAAAAAAACACAACTACTTAGATAAATTGTATCGAAACATACACCTAAACCCGCAAAAACTAACCCTAGTACTCTCACTATCAAAACATCTACATTACGTCCACGTTTGATTACCGCACAGTGATTAACTAAATCGCGTAGAACACCATCCCTTCGCCCAATCTAACCCTCACGTACTGCCGGTTGATCCACAAGAGATTACCTACACCAACTTTCTATCGGGCAATTTCTAACAACTGGGTATTAAGCTCGCATTGATTGCCTCAAGTTTTGAGCCCTTTTAAGTTGAGGTGTCATTGTTGGGGTTTTATCTTGATTGGAGTGTGTTATTGAGGTGGGATTCAGGTTTGAATATAATAACCTTGGACCCCGGGTACTATAATATAACCCTGTTGAACGACAGCGAAAATTCCCTTAAGGGTGGGACCCTTCCTTCAAAAACAGTGTACAAAGACGTTATATTGTTAAAATATCCCCAGACAGTAATGATCAATTTCCTATCTACTCTCCCTTTCTTTGCACTTCGGCGGCCGTCAGAAAACACCATCAAATCTTTGCAATCTTTTAACACAAAGGGGAAAACCAGGAGGGGAGTTGCAGATTATGGTATGAAAAACACCATGAAGGGAATAAGTTCATAATAAGCAAGTATCCCCTTATACTCTTATATTGCGATTTCATATTTAGGGGGCGAAAGGAAGTTTTATTTTTATTTGTTGAACTTTGCTCGTACAAGCGATTTACATAATTGAAGTCGCATTTATTGTTTTATGACAGCGTTACAATATATTTGAGATTCCCTACGCTGATATAAATTTCATTTCCACCCCTACAGAAAAATATTGCGTAATAAAATACCATGTAGGTACCTACGAGTATTTTTTGTATCCGACGTGATTGTATATTGTGACTGAAGGTGAAAATAAAAAATCGGAATATTAAAATTATGTTGGGTTTCCAGCATTCATCGGAGTATAGGAACGTATGATTGGTTAATATTGTTGGTATTGCTAGTTCATGGCAATGTACGGGTATGGGTGTTGATATACATATTACCCATTAATGTATGCAATAAGCTCTAAGTATTTAGAAAGAAGTGACTGACTTCTGAAATATATATATTATGTAGCTAGCTCTGAAATCAGGGCTTCACAAAGAATTTACGAATAGTAGGTACTTATTCAAATAAAGATTTTTATTATCAAAATGTCGAAAGTCCAATCGATTTACAAAAGTACGAATAACTGACGTACTTGACAAGAGAGGTTATATTACAAATGTGCCGTAGGGATATTAGGGACCTGTATTAGCAACTAATTCAGAGTTAAAAGATATAATTATGCCCTGGCTAGGGCAAGCAGGGGTGTGATTCTGTAAGACCTCATTCTAAACTTCGAATCTGAATCCGCTGTGATTTTCTTGATTGGCATTCTAAAAACTCGGTTGATAATACGAATTTACACGAGTTGAACTAAATTGACAAGGAGATTTTGACAGACAAAGTATGAGATAACGTAAGAAGTGGCATTCTGTAAGATAATTTCCCCGTCACTTCGACGCTCACTTCGCACACGAACCCGATTAAAAGTGTCAAATATATCAAGGTCATTTTGAACCTTATGCGAAGTGAGAGTGAATAGCGATGTGAGATGCGAGTTGTTGTTCGAATTTTACAGTAAGTAGCAGTAGTAAGCAGTAAGTTGGTCTCAGTAAGATATTTTAAATGGTCTACTCTCTTCCTCGGTAAGCTACCTTCTTAATAAAGCTTCTAGTGCCAGTTTATTTTCTAGTCACAGGTGCTATCCTATAATATGTACCTAGTAAACTAGCTTTTGCTCGACTCGACTTTGTCCGCTTGAATGTCGGTTAACGTGGATGTAGACAAAGACGGGGATTAAACAGTAACTGTTTGCGACGATAGCTCGCGGTGGAGATGAATATTAGTAAAATCTATGTAAACTAAATGCAGTGGACTGTATAACATGTATAATATGAACTATGAAAACAAGTAAATATGCTAATATAAGAAAATGCGCGAGCGCAGCCGTGCGTAAGTGCGTGCAACAGCTGACTGGCGGTGTCAAAGTCAAAGTCAAAGCATTTATTTCAATTAAACCATTTACAGGCACTTTTGAATTGTCAAGGAGTCGGTCAGTTAGACAGAAAGTTGAAGCTCGTTCCAAAACGTAGGTAGGTCTCTATGGAGAAGAACGAGCAAGAAACTCCACGGACACTCTTTTAAACTCAGGTTTTTACAAAATACTGCTTACATTATTCTTGTTGCTTCTGTATGTGAAAACAATGAAGGTAATCTAGAAATACAAAATATAAAAAATAATCAAGATAAAAACCATGGCAGTTAAGAGTTGACCAATCTCTACTGACAGCGCCCGTTCACGAACATGACGCGTGAATCAGCACCATTCAGCTCAACCATTTTAGAGGGAGCCGAATGACCCAACACACGCGCCACCACCAGCGAGATATTTGAGTGAGCATGACAATTCTCTCAACCGCCATGCTCATTTAAGTCAAACACATAATAATTTACTTAAAATATGGCTCCATGGTACTCACATTTACAAAATTGAAATAATGCTGCTAAATTATACAAAACTAAGGTTTCCAATGTTTCTAAAATGTCGAAAAAGTAATTAAAATATATATTTGTGTATAATAATAACGATACTCGTTACTCATGTCAATAAAAAAAAGGGGTAGGAAACAACATTCCTCCAATTAGGAAATTTCCTAAACTGCCTGTGGAGCAGGACCAGCATTTAGCCAAGCATTTTTATCATTGATGTAGTCTTCTAATTTATAATATGCTTGTCTACACAGTGTGCGTTTAATACATGTTTTAAATTGTCTTTCATTTAGTTGTAGAATATCAAAAGGTATTTTATTATAAAATTTTACATATAAAATATAAAAGAAGTATGAACTTTTGACAATCTGAATCTTGGCTGATCTAATTTGTTCCTATTTCTAGTATAAACACTATGTCTGTCACTTATTTTATTAAAAAGATGAAGGTTTTTTCGAACATGCATAATGTTTTCATATATGTATTGACAAGGTACCGTCAAGATGTTAATCTGTTTAAACAATTCTCTTAGAGACTCGCGACTGCTGAGATTATAGATGGCTCTGACAGCCCGCTTTTGCAGAATAAAAATAGAATCAATATCTGCAGCCCGCCCCCAAAGCAGATACCGTAGGACATGATGCTATGAAAATAACTAAAATATACTAGCCTAGCGGTATCCACGTCTGTCAAATGCCGGATTTTTCTGACAGCGTAAGCGGCCGAACTCAACCACCCTGCAAGAGATGTTAAGTGAGGACCCCATTGCAGCTTTGAGTCAAGCGTAATCCTTAGGAAAACAATCTTTTCGACGAATTCAAGTATATCCTTATTCAATACAACGTTACATTCACTACTTTTAACATTCGGTAAAGCGAATCTTATGCATTTAGTTTTCTTCTCATTTAATACTAAATTATTAACAGTAAACCAATTATGAACCTTAAGCATAGCGTCATTTACGTCGTCATGGTGCTGTGCCCGTCTATTAACTCTAAATATCAAGGAAGTATCATCAGCAAATAACACCATTTGTGGTTGATTTTTCAGCAAATAAGGTAAATCGTTCATATAAACTAAAAAGAGGAACGGACCCAATATTGAGCCCTGCGGTACCCCCATTTTTACTTTTAAGCCCGATGAATTTACACCGTTTACTTGAACTTGTTGCAGTCTATCAGTCAAATATGATTTTACTAAGCTAAGCGCTAGTTTACCCAGTCCGTAATGCTCAAGCTTTAAGAGTAGTGTTTCGTGATTCACGCAATCAAATGCTTAGGAGAGGTCGCAAAAGATACCAATAGCATCTTGAGAATCCTCCCAAGCCTTAAATATATGCTTGACTAAGGTGACACCGGCGTCAGTAGTGCAACGTCCTTTGATGAAACCATACTGTTGATCATGTAAAATTTTGTGACAGTTAAAATGACTGAGCATTTGATCAAGCATTACTTTTTCAAACACTTTGCTAAAAACCGGCAAAACTGAAACGGGTCTGTAAATTATTAGAGTCTTTGCAGTCGCCGGATTTAAAAAGTGGTATAACTTTGCTGAACTTCATTAGATCCGGGAAAACCCCTTGGTCTACACACAAATTAAAAATGAAAGCTAAATAGGGCGCCACTGTCTCAATAATTGATTTACAAACATTAGTAGACATCCCCCATAAATCTTCAGTACCCTTGATCTTAAGTTGTTTAAAAGCTTTAATAACGATTGCAGGGTTTATATGTTTAAATTTAAATTCCGTGGGACATGCTGAAACATTCGAACTTAGTAAGTTTAAAGCAAGTGAGGGCGAAGAATCTAAAGTTTCAGTAGTTTTAATAGGAATATCGGTAAAGAATGTTGCAAATTCCTGAGCAACTTCTTTATTAGTACTTAAGAGACCACGGGAAGTCTCCAGAGTGTAATCAGTATTATGTTTTTTGTTCCTGTTTGTTTCATTATTAATTATTTTCCAAACAGTCTTAATTTTATCATCAGCTGATTTTACTTTGTTGCTAATGTATAAGACTTTAGCTGCTTTACAAGCAATTTTAAAAGTTTTAGAATAAGTCGAAACATACTTATTAAATGTTTCGGTGTTAATATAAGGCTTAAGGCCATACAACTCAAAAAGCCTTTCTCTACTTTTCCTGATACCTTTAGTTGCCCAGTCACTAAATAAAAACTTAGGGCAAATAGTTTTCGTTTTTTTCTTAAAAATATTATCAAACTCTGTTTGCACAACTGAAAAAAAATCTTTATGCAAAATATTATCATTATTCATATTAAGTTCCTGAACGGGTAACTTACTAATTAAAGTCTTATTAAATTTATCTAAAGTACTAGATGTTATTGGTCTTGACTGTATCTGTATTTTTTGCAAGGGTGTGTTGGACTCAAAAGCAATGGTTTGACCGCTGTGATCTGAAGGGAGATAATTTACAATAGCTTTATTTAAATAGTCGCAGCTACAAAAAACATTATCAATACAAGTAGCAGTGGTTGCAGTTATTCGTGGTGGTTCTAAGAACACATTTGACAAATTAAACGATTTAAAGAGGCTTAATAATCTACTGCTATTTGCGTTATTTTCTAAAATATTAATATTAAAGTCTCCACAAATTATTATTGATTTATTACCAGTTGCAAGTTTAGTTAGAACATCCTCCATTATAGACTCAAATATAGAATATGTTTGATAATTTGGGGGTCTGTAAACGCACACTATGACATGCCTATCTAGCTCAACACAGGACAGTTCAATAATATGTTCAACCGAGAGTTCAACTATGTCATTGCGAGACTTAGATTTAATATTACTTTTTAATATAATTAGTGAACCACCACGCAGCATCGATTTCCGATTGAAACAACTGCTCACAGTATAATTTTCATAATTAATTAACATTTCATATGATTTCAACCAATGTTCAGTTATACAAATAATGTCGAACATTGTTTTCTCTAAAAACAATTCAATTTCCAATTGCTTGGAAGAAAATCCTTGAATATTTTGATGGAATAATTTCAAAGAATGTTGCTTAGCCCCTTTTTTTTAAACTTGCTGATGTGTGGTGCGGGGCGGACGCTCGGCTGTGCGCCGACTAACTCCCAGCTGCTTCCGCACCCCTCGTTCACTGCCGCTGGCATGCGGCGATGTTGAGAGGCGCGCGGCGATGTTGAGAGGCACGCGGCGATGTTGAGAGGCGCGCGGCGATGTTGAGAGGCGCGCGGCGATGTTGAGAGGCGCGCGGCGATGTTGAGAGGCGCGCGGCGATGTTGAGAGGCGCGCGGCGATGTTAAGAGGCGCGCGGTGATGTTGAGCGGCGCGCGGCGATGTTGTGAGGCGCGGTCTATGTATATACCTAGTAACCTATATCCTGTCCATTGAGGTATTCTTTTTTTGACAGCTGCCTTAGAACGTAACCATTCCCGATCACCTGAAACTTAACTTTAAAATATGATATAAAATGAATATAGAAACTGAAATTGGGTTAATATTTATTTATGAACCCTTACAGACATTATAATCAGTATGTGTATTAGTTTTTACAAACAACATAAAGATTGTTATGCGCATAAAATTTTATATAATTACACTCTATCGAACATAGTGATGAGATCGAATGTATTCGCTTCAAATGAATAAATCGAAAATAAAACTTTTTATTTATGTAATCATAGAAACCTATATATTTTGAAAATAATCTAATGGATTTATATAGCGGGTTTAAAACATCGAAAATAAAACAACCAAATTAATATTTTAAAGTTAATTTTACATTATTGTTATAAATAAATTACTAAATTATTCGTCGTCTTCCGACGTGGAACTTAAGTCTGATGACGAGTCTTCGCCTAAATTTATCACGATTGTTTTTTGCTTGCTGCAAAAAATCGATAATCGATACTATATACAAATTAAAGTATTACTGATCAAATATTACGTAGCTACAATCACTAGTTGTCAAAACCACCAGCTGTCAAAAAACGGTTAAACCAGTGGACAGAGAGTAGATGTACTTTTTTGGGGTTTTAAGTTTGGTCTTAGCAAAATCATTTATAAACAAGCAAATATAAAAACTCGCATTCGCATTTATAATTAGTAGTATGGACAACGTCAATCGTAAGTATTTATCATTATATTTTTTTAATGGATAGCCACTAGATTGCTGATCAAAATAAATATGAAATGGGTTATTTATCCAAAGATACTTTCGCGAGATAGACAAAAAATTTTAAGTGGAGAAAGAAGAAAATGGCAAGGAGCTGAAATGTTTCACTATGGCATGCTTTTTTAAGATTTTCTTATCAGTTGTTATTTATCTAATAAAAAAAAAATTGTTAGGTAAGACATTATTTATTACAGCAGCTACACAAACATGTACTAATAAATTTAGTTAGTAAAATTTAACTACAAAATAGGTAGTAAGTAGGACATCTAAAAGTATCATTAAAGAGTTATCTTAAAGTAACCATTTAAGAGTAGTATGAATAAAATTAGGTTTGTTTTCTGAACCTGTATTATTCTACTGCTGGCCAAAAATATATTAAAATAATAATAACAACGTGAAGTTTTTCTACCAAATAACTGTTTTATTTACTAAAAAAGTTTATCTACAAAACAATACTTATTTTATAATTCACATTTGACCTGTTTACCCTACAATAATTTTACAAACGAAACAAAACAAAACACATTTTATTCTACAAAAAAGGGACAGGTGTAACACCGCACCCAATCCGTACCATTCGGTACTCTAGCCACCCTATTACACGACCCACTAATTCCTAATCCAATTAACATAAAAACAATACGTTTTGTTCTAAACAATCGTAAATTAAATCGTAGACCGAATGTGTTCGTACCTGTGTTACAAGTTACACATATTTAAATAGCGTTCCATAAAAATAAAAAACAAATGAATGCCTAGGTACATACTTATGAGAATTTTGTAACATGTGAACTTGTATCAGTGCCGGTCTCACGCACACATGAACAACAAGTTTTACGGTGACGTCATCTGACGTTTACGCGTCTGACGTTCGAAGCTACTGTAATTAATAATATTAATAATTAGCTCATAGTAACGTGAGACTTGGCTGTGAAATAGTTTCTTCGAAGAAGTATTCAGCATTACACTGAGTCTGTGCCAAGCTGTATTGTTGCTGCGTTTTCAACCTACTTCAAAAAAAGAAGGAGGTTCTCAATTTGACTTTTTTCAGTGTTGATTTCGATGATTCTTTTTTTAATTGATAGTGTATACCTAAAAGTTGGTCCCATATTAATTTCATGAAAATTTTCCACCCCTAAGTGTGGAAAATAATGGGCTGACTGAATTTTTTTGATGTCACCGTTTTGTAATTAATTTGTGGGATTCCTTATCTCACAAATTAATTACACATACATTTAAATAACGTTTCAGAAAAATAATAAAAAAACAAACAAATGAGTGCCAAGGTGCTCACGGGAACTAATGTGTAAACACATGTGAGCTTGTATCAGTACCAGTCTCACGTACACATGAGCAACAAGTCTTACGGTGACGTCATCTGACGCTTACGCTAAGAAGTAGGCACTAAAATGCTTTAAAAAAAACTTTTATACAGTAATTACGAAACAGTGTCACCTTACCCAATTAATCCATTCACTAAAACATTTAAATAGTACCTTCCTAGTAACTAGTTTTTTTTCTCGACTTCATTCTCGTAAATGTCGGTTATCACTGACACAGTAAAAGTCGCGAATTAAAAACTAGCCATCTAGATCCCTAACTACCTCTTTGTCTTTCATTATGATCGGTTCAAAAAATATAAATAATAATAAATAATATGTGGGGACAATTCACACACGGCCATCTGACCCCAAACTAGGGAAACCCTGTACTATGGGTGTCAGACAGCTGATATACATACACAAATACATTTCAAATACATACATTTATAGATAAACAACACCCAGACACAAGGCAAACACAAGTTCTCATCACACAAATATTTACCCTGCGCGGGAATCGAACCCGCAACACGCTGCGCAGTAGTCAATCGCTCAGCCACTGCGCCAACCATGACGTCAATGGTTTTACCTTGATTAGGGAATTAGGAAAAAAGAGGGTTACTTTCGCATTTTTAGTAACTATTATCATTTTCTTTATTTTTTTTTAAAAACGTTGCCCCACACTAGGTATATCTCTTATGTCGTGGGTGAGTTTACTATCATATTAACTTACATACACAAATAACCAGACCCTAAAACAACTACCTGTATGCTATACAATATTTGTCCCATGCGAGAATCGAACCCGCGACGCCCAGCGTAGCAGACTATCGCTCAGTCACTGCGCCAACCGTGTCGTCATTGTGGATTAATGAAAATATTTTTTACAAAAAAGCCAACCGCCTTCAAAAAGTAAAAATAACTTTCAATTCGCAAGTCGGTGGCTTTGGTTTTTCTTGTTATTTTGTATTGCCACCGACTTGCGAATTGAATAGTAGATTGTATGACGAGGGAGCAAAATAATATTTTTACGGCGAGGGCGCTATTTTGAATCCAGAGTGAAGCGAAGGATTCTAGAATAGTATCCCGAGCATAGCGAGGGATTCTAAAATAGAATCCTGAACGTAGCGAGGGATTCAAAGTACATCACCTGAGAGAAAAATATTATTGCTCTCGAGTCATATACTCCACTTTTCATCTCCTTCTATGAGAAAATATTTCTCCCGGGATTTTGTAGGTATTAAGTTTTGTATGACGTTATTAGCTTCTATTTTTATTGTTTCAGGAGTTAATGCACTATCACTTTTAGAACTCGACGTAGAACTATTTTTTTTTTGCAAATTACAATAAAGACCATACCGATTACAAGAACAGTGAAGAAAATCGCGCGCGTTTTTTTATTTTTTTTAGGTAAGCGCCTCCCCGCACCGTACAGCCAACACTTACAGCCAGTAATTTACACAATTTGCGTTCGATTTCAATGAACGATTCATGTTCCAAATTCAAATCTCATTACTGCCCGCTAGAAAGTCTAGTGGAGAAAAGAGCTACTTTGCTCCTGCTTAATAAGGAACAAAACGACACTTTTCGAATAGAAGGGATGAAAAGTATTTTTTTACTTTTTGACGGCGGTTGCCTTTATTGTTATTTTTTTTTTTCGCTTTTTAGTTCCTACTTCTTATCATACAAATTAATTACGAAACGGTGACACCAAAATTCAGTCTTCCCTTAATTTTCTACCTTTAGGGGTGGAATATTTTCATGAATATTTTATGGCACCAAATTTTAGGTATACACTATCAATTATAAAAAAGTATCATCGAAATCGAACTACACTGAAAAAAGTAATGCGTGGCCAAACATAAAAAATACAAAAAATGTTCATAAAATAAAAACTACTAGGTACGTCAAACTATGTTAAATTTGTATGAGACCAAATGGCAACTGTTCCGCATCAAACTAAAGACAAAGAATCATGTAAATCGGATCATAAATCTCAGCGTAATCGGTGTACATACATAAAAAAAAATAACAATCGAATTAAGGGCGCGTATTCGATTTAGCGCAACTCAAAATCAAAACGATTGCTAGAACGGCGTAGCAGCATTGACACACACTAGTACAATACAATGGTCTGTTTGTGTGCATCAGAAAAAAAAATATGCACGAAATAGGCACAAATCATTGAAATTGATCGGCAAACGACAGCGCGCGATGTTTTACAGTGCTTTTTAAAATAATTGTCTAAAATAAATGAGCTCGTATAACGGACTGAAAAATATTCTGTATATTAAGCATAACATTTACTGTCATAAAATAAATATATCAGTTGTTTGTATTCAAATACTGGTGAAAAAAAATTGTCCAAGTGAACCGATTTTCTACTTTTTCAACATTGTTTTTTAATACATAATAGTAATATTTTCGTAATTTTGACTCTGTTACTGTCTATATGACTGTATATGCTGTTGGAAAAACGCATAAAACCAAATACTTTAGCATATTGTATTGGTTGTATTCGTCCTGGAAGTTAACTCTGACGTCTATTTTCGTAAAACGATATGAAAGAATTGTCTTCGCTTTAAAAAACCATAATAAAAAATTACACTTTTACTCTGTAGCTGTCTAAATCAAGACTTAATCTTTCTAAAACTGTAAATTGTCTTTAAATAATCTGCTCACATAATTACGATATTGCTCTGGGCAAAACGCAAAAACATGAAGTTTTCGTCACGAATCGAATACGCGCTCTTAAGAATTGAGAATTCAAAAAGGAGGAGTTTTGAAGTCGGTTAAAAAAGTCTACAGACATAAGGTAATAAAAAGAATAAAATTTATAAGTCTTAAACGGGCACAATGTGAAGATTACGTATTTACTTAGGTGCTACAAAATGGCTTCCGTATTCATAGTCGTTTCCCAAATACCCTATTTTTGTGAACGAGGATCGTCACTAGCGATATTGCATATCTATCTTCAACAATAACAGTTCTTCTGATTCCTCGACCCTTCGTTATTTTACGAGGAGACATCAGGACATAATCTAAGATTTGATTTCGGGCCAAAAGTTTATAGTTAAAGCCGATAGAGAGTCGTCTATTTTATTAGCACTAACATTTACGGTGACTTTTTGTCACACGTACTGCTTTTATTGTTTTTACGATGTAAATTGAGGATTAGATTCTCTTTGATTTTTGATAAGAGCATAAGGTCGAAGATAATGGGAGCAATGCTTATAGTTTTATAGAGATTGCTGATATATTTTTGATCGTGTGATGTGTGATCATTAATCACGCATTGATAACATCGGAGCATGTGTCTTCAATACACATCAGTTCTTATGCTTTTAAATTAATTATGTAGGGACATAAAATTTCTGTAAAGTAGGGTAATAATGAAATCAGTTCTGTGACACAAAAAATGAAAACAATTTTACAAAAAAGGACAATCGCAATATTTGTTTGTGGTTTTGTATTGGCACCGACTTACGAATTTAGAGTTATTTCTTACTTTTTGAAGGCGGTTGTCTGTCTTGTAAGTGTTTCTATTTCTTGTGCTAGTCAATAAGTTTTTTTTCGCTTTTTAGAGCCTACTATCATACAAATCAATTACGAAACAGTGACACCAAAAAAACTCGTTTATGAGCCCAACTTTGAGGTATAGGTACACTAACAATTAAAAAAAGAATTATCGTAATCGGACCAAACTGAAAAAAGTTATGCATGGTCAACACAAAAAAAAATTACGTGTCGAGTTCAGACCTACAACTTTTTTTGAAGTCGGTTGAAAAATAAAATATACACCACCAAAATATGCACCTGTGTGATATGCGTTCTATAGCTGACTACTACATACCAATATTAAGTCTTATTGAAGAAGAAGTACCTAATGGAACTCTCCCAGAACAATATTTAAAATAAGATTATTCAATACAACAACATAGATTGTGGATTCTTCGGCCAAAGAACGCCATACAACGTGGCAGTGGTGCTAGCTAGAAAGTCTGACAACCAGTCTTTTCAAGGGGTATCGTGTAATGTATCCTTTAACTGGATTGTGGAGGTCAGATTGGCTGTCGCTCCAAGTAAAACATTGGTACTAAGCTGCATCCAGTTAGAATGGAAGCCAACCCCAGCATAATTGGGACAAGGTTAGACAGATGATGATCAGCGATTATAATATGTCTTTTAATAGTTAGCTGAAAAATTTACATTTTATATTTTACATTTTTATGTTATGTGTACTTTTTTTTTTATCGTGAGGGAAATCCTAATGGACTATCCCCCGTCCGGGGTTAGATGGGTGGGTGTGCCGGACTCTTACCAGTTAAAACTACCACGGTGTTCCTCGATGGGCGGGGGTACGGAATTCGCTCGCGCTGTCGCGCATGCATCGCGCCCTCCCTCGCCAGATATTATATCTGAAATTTATGCACAGCATTGATTATTGAGGTAGGTGATGACACAAATTGTCCGTGTGGTGTCGGACATAAAGAATAGCACCATCCCATATCTTCCCGTGGGTGTCGTAAGAGGCGACTAAGGAACTTACCAGGCATTCTCTGTGCCTTTTGTAACAATCATACTGCGATCGCCAATCCGCTTGCCATGCGTGGCGATTATGGCGAAACCCCCCCTTGGGGAGGCCTAAGTCCAGCAGTGGACGTCTTTCGGCAGAAATGATGATGATGAAAATGATGATGACACAAACACATAAAGCGTTGAACATCAATTTTATTACCGTACTAAATCAATACCTACCATAGATTTAAATGAGCAAAGAGAAAAAAATACTCGCTACGTATTCTTTGTTGTTTGGTTGAAGCAGGCTATAAAAAACTTATCATGTTTCCTATCGTATACGAAACGATAGTGTCTATGCGTTTAGGCAAAAGTAAACTGTAGGTGCTTATGTCAGCTTTGATATAGCCGTATACGTTTCAGTTTGGGGTTAGAGCGTAAATAGACGTATATACAGGCGGACTTGTTTTCATATAGGGTAGATAACGATGGTAGAAAAATGTCACAAAAAAGAAACATTTTGTCATCATCTAACAAAGTTTTGCTTTCTTATTCTGTTAAAGTTGTATTTATTTATTTTAGTATTATGGAAAACTAATAGCTAAAAATTGATTCTAGTTGCCCATTCCAAAAGGTAGGTAATTTACTATAGAGAAGAATGGGCAAGAAACTCCATTTTAAAAACAATGTTAACTTAGATGTTTTGACTTTGATTTTGACATGCACAACAATCAGAAAATTCAAAGAATTAAATCGATAACACTAACAACAATAGCCGTTCACTTTGGTTCCGCGGGTTAAGCTTTTAATGACTACCATTTACGGTACTACCAACTTTCAAAGCTTACAGACAAAATTTCCAAGAATAAGCTCTTAATTGAAGAGGCTGCAGCTTGCAACTCACTAGCTTTTTCCTGCGACTACGTTTGCGTGAATTTCCTTACGAATCCGGATTAAATAGGGACCTATCTGTTCATAATACAATATAGCATTCAAGCACTGAGGCAATAACGTAGATTGCTGTTGTTGTGAAGAATTTTCAGAATCGTACTAGTCATTTCGGAGCAAGCAAGCATGCATCATGCAAGCAAGCATGCATCATGCAAGCAAACATGCATCATGCAAGCGAGCATGCAACATGCAGCAGGCATAGTTTCTGTCACGGCTCCGGCGTTGCGGGGCTCCGGCGGTCCCACGCGAGCTTATCGTCGCAGATGGTATTCACGCTCAACGCATTCAAACAAAGAAACCAACTCTTCATTTTTATTATATTAATACTGGTATAGTATCGGATGAGCAGAGAAACGGCGAAGCGTCACCGGTATATGGTTGAGGTTCCACGGTCTCGAACCAAGCGCTTTGATTCCACATTCACTGTGCGAACTGCCAGACTGTGGAATTCACTGCTCGCCTCTGTGTTCCCTGATAAGTATAATCTAGGTACCTTCAAGGCACGAGTGAACCGGTTCATCCTTGGCAAGCGTGTTCCACCTTAGGCCGCATGGTCACTTAAGATCAGGTGAATTGCGGTCAAACGCAAGCCTATTAGAATATAAAAAAGCTAAGTAAAAATCAATCAACAAATTACGTAGTATTATTTAAACATTCTATAATGCCCAAAAATAATATCATAACCAACGTTTGTTATGTTATATTATGATTAACGAATAGATAGAATTATCCTACATTTTCCCTCAAGCCATATAACATTACACCACAAGAAACCACAACAAAACAAAATACGCCATAACATTACCAAAATATCGAAATTTCAAGCAATTTCAAATGATTCCCACCCTTTACCGTTTCGCTCCCTACTAGTAACCGGATATACGCCGCGAGCGGCACGTGACCTCGGACTTCCGACTACGATTCGCCAAAACTGACGTGCTGGATCATCACCAGTCTAACTTGGACCCCCCTTCCTCTTTTACCCTCTATGACACTCGTATTAAGAAGGGAGTGTACAAGGAAGAAGGTGGGTCAAGGAACAATAGACAATTGCTTAGCCGACAAGCAATCCATCTGCCAGAGCAAATAAATCGACAGTTTAATTTCGAAAGAAGGTTAGTTTTCTCATAAGATACGATGACGATATTCCTTATTTATCTTTCGCTATTTTTCTTGTTTCATAAGCAGGATTTCAAAGAAAGCTATCCAAAATAACAAGCTAGGTACTATAATATATATAATCCTTTAGACAAAATAATGCTGTCATTATTTTTATGATACCATGTAATAAGCTTCGTTATTTCACGATAGATACGAGCTTTTGGTTAAGTGAAAGCTGTACGTAAGTACGAATCGATTGGCCAAGGGTAAGCTACGTGGTCGGTATGTAGATGGATTTCCATCAAATCGAGACCCATCCGTACCTCAAAAACTCCTGTCAAAAATGCAGTCATATTTAATGGGCATGAGTGAAAGGTTCCTATGAAAGTAATTAGGAATCATAATCTTAAATAACAAAAATCTCGAGTCATAGTGTTTCTTCCGAAACGACCGATTTCCATTTTTTTTTTATTTGGTAGGTCGATAGATCGTAAGCTCTTTTTTATTTATATGGTAAAACTACTTTTCATTCAAATCTTTCTTTAAAATCACCGCCACGAAAAGTTAGGAAAGGAATCTTTAGACGGGCAAGAAGTTATTGCAGTAATTTTGTAGATGACACCACCAAACAATTGAAATTCTTTTTACCCGACTGCGCGACGCAAAGGAGTGGTAATGTGTTTATTATGATTGTGTATAGCAATTTATACTTATTATGTCACCTGTAGCTAGTCATTTGCCAACACAATTGACAAACTATTTATTTACCTTAAAGCGACTGAAAATAAAATTTTCAGGGCTAAAATGTTTATTTAGAGAAGTACTGTCTTGAAGATATTGGTCTCCTACCCAATCACTACAATCTATGAGATCCAAAATATTACCACTCACAAAATTACAGCTACACTACTGCCATTTTCCCATATCAGTGGCCATCTTGCTTCTAATATCCTCCCATAATATCAGATAATGCTAATATTGCCAATAGGGGTCATTAATAAATTACCACCATAAAAGGCACAAGCCATGCCACGACCCTATAAAACCTATAACGAACAAACGTACAAGGGTTTGTATATTATTATTTACTTTTATTTTATCTTTATTCCTGTCACGTCCCGGCCGCACCTAGGGAACAAGGCCTTTATATTGTTTTTGCTTCTTTTCGCTTCTTTAATTAGGCTCAAGTCATGGAATAATAAAACATTTAATAGATTTCTTAGAATTGTCGCCTGTGGGTGTTTCCGTATTTTGTTGTTGGGTCAAGTATGTACGATTATCACTTTAAGCTCGTCACATACGTAGCTATAATATACAAGGAGTAACGGAATTAACGCAAGACCTCACACGCCCCCATGAGTATATTAATCTATAAGACTAAAATAACATCTGTAATTTAATTTAATTAAACCACACATAAATATTATTTTTAAAATAGTTATCCTGACTAAACGTCAAACGTGTGAATACACTACTCGATCTCTACACATACTAATAGCGCACCGCACACTCGTGTACCTACCAGATACCCAGCTGGATAGCTGGTTGGTAGGCATCTCTCGTGCTCTCGTCAGTCCAGATGATGTTTCGTTGCCAGTTCTCCAATAACCATCTGCTAAACTCCAGACGTGGCAAGTAGTCGTTCGGCGATAGCTCCTGACAATGTAGTAGGTGGTACGTGTGTTCACCATCTGAGCGTAACAACAGTTGAACAATAGAGCTGCTTTTCGTGCTGCTCTTTGGGTGTTCCTCAAAATAATTGAGTATGTTTGCTTGTAACTTGTTTGTGCGTACATTCGCCCCTCTATCTATTGCCGTATTAGAACGAAAGGTACCGAAGTCCCTCAGACGTTGAGTTGCACTTAACATGGTTCTGGCACTCACTATGGCACCTTATCTTTCGTTGAACTCTTGACATGCTAACTCGACATTATAGTCGCAACGAGCCAATGTCTTCGACATCTCCGTGTACTCAAATAAATGTGTTTATATATGTAATATTTAAACATTAATAATATCTTTTATTTCTTGTGAAAAGTCAGAATGACAGGAGGCAGTAACAACGCATGCGTATGTTTAAAATGCTTGTCGTTGGTCGTTACCATATTTTGAAGGAGGTTGCGTTCTAATTCTATCAATAACTAAGCCTTTGATATAAGGCCTAAATTTCCTTAAACCAACTATTCTTTTTTTAATTGTTATTCCACATGTTTACAAATTCGGTTCTGCATTTAAATAAGACGTATTACTTAGAAATAAGGATTAACCTTCCTTAAATTAACGTTTTTATTCAACGCCCACTGCACATAGGATAGCTTTGAGGGAATTGCAAATTCGGTCGTGCTTTTGAATAGGCTTTATTCCTTTGAGGTAAGGCATAAATTTCCTTAAATTTAATTTTTTATGACCTTGTGATGAAGAGGTGATCTTAATTTCACTTAATTAAAAGATTTTTTCGTGAAAAATTAACGTATATAAATAATGACGGAAATCGATTCAGAAGCCGATTCTGAGCAAACTACTTTCAGGTTGCGCTTAATCTGTTACAAAGGGTATATTGATATACTATCTAGCTAGCCACCACACACGGTAGTTAAAATAATTATAATAATTCATATTTTCGCCTTTATAAGTCTGCGGTCGTTGTTTGCTGCTCATTTTTGATATGCCTTGCTATATCTATCCACATGTTTTGGTGACGTAATAAAGATATATATTATAGCTGGGTCTGTGGTCAGATAAGATCAGGTGAGTTGCGGTCAAACGCAAGCCTATAACAATATTAAAAAAAAAAAAAAAAGATTAAGATTACTTTAGAAAATATATCGTAATATGCCTTGCTGTGAATTATATTAATATTTATTATAGCTACGTCTGTGACGGGTTTCATAGTTTAATAGTGTAACAACATATTTTATAAATTCATGTTTGTGGTTTCCTCGTAGTTAGTAAAAGCCGTACGGCTCTATCGGTGAAGGTAAGCTACGCTTGCCAGTATTGTCTGTGGATGGGCGATCATCCATTTCATACCAAGACGTTTCTGCCTAGGAAAGTACGTAAAGTTGACAGTCCCGGCTGTCATTCGTCGATCTTTGACAATCGTAATGGGTAATTAGAAGCTTAAAAGTCTGACAACTAATCATAACAAGTGGCACCGTACCAAGTAACTGGGTTGAAGAGGGCAGTCAGGCAGTCGGTGTAAAATCCTGGTGTTCAGATGCAATCAGGTTAGACTGAAAACCGACTCCAACATATTTGGGAATAGGCTAGGCAGATGATGATATTCGTGATTTACTAAAAAGTACCCACTATACTAGGCTACAGAGTGCGTTGATTAAGTGTTAATTCAAGGAGATATTCGCTGAATAAATTGGCGAAGTTTAATCACTTTGATGTCTGTCTAGGCTCACAAAGTGAAATCGGTTAGGAACTTTACAAGGAAAACAAGTTCTAACATGATGGTTTAAAATTTTGACACCGCAATGACCCTTTCCTTGGTGATGCAGGTGTCTAGAGGCAGAAGGTCCTATCAGTCAAATTATTATCTAGGATACCAACTGACCCAGCAAACGGTGCTTTCCCATATAAATAAAAAAGTCTATAAGCCGACCTTCTCAGACCTACCAAAGATACACAAAAAAAAAACATAAAAATCGGTCAAGCTGTTTTGTACGTTTTTATTACAAATACTACACGAGATTTTTAAATATAAGATAGAGCTGCACTTTCTACTGTCCCTATTTACAAACGCTTCAATATTATATAACGTTACACAACATAACCTAACCAAAATATTGTCACATAAAGGGTGCGGCAAACTTTATCTAAAACTACCCCGAATTTAACCCTCCGCTGCCGAACGCAACAATAATTCCGTTTGACGTTTCGATAACCAAACAGGGCGCGTTTTTCGCTCGCCAAATAAACACATCCACACATATTAGTATCAGAATCCAAAGGGGTACTTTGTATCGTCTCAATACGAATATGGCTTGATTAACCGTTCGGAGTTGACTTGTTACATCATTAGCATAATACCAACTGATGTCTCTACATAGGGAGCATCGTATTTACATATAATTTGAATTCTCTCAGAATGCGAATGGAAAAATTCGCTGGCAGTTCAGCTGGCTTGTGATTTTAAAGAGTAGCTTTTAAATATTTATTGCAATCTTTTAAAGGAATTAATGTTGTTTTTAATGGGATTGGGAAGTTGCTTTCTTTCGTTATCTTTTTGTGTCTGTTTGAGAAAACAGTTCAGCAGTCGATTTTTCTTTGTGTTAATTGGTAATCCTTTTGATCATCGATCTCAAAGAGAGGCTCGAGGCGAGGGGGCGAAGTTATCGTATGATCGATCGGTCAAGATTAAGCTTCGCTTACCGCGGTCGGTCTGTGGATGGGTGACCACCCATTTCATACCGAGTTCCCTCCGTGCCTCGGATAGCACGTAAAGCCGTTGGTCCCGGCTGTCTTTCGTATATCTTTGACAGTCGTTATGGGTAGTCAGAATCCAGAAAGCCTGACAACCAGTCTTACCAAGGGAGATACTACCCGTTACTGGGTAACAGATCAGACAGGCAATCGCTTTATGTAAAACACTGGAATTCAGCTGCATTAAAGCCGACCCCAACATGGCTGTGAAAAGGCTAGGCAGTGAGAGATTTACCGTATCACCAAAAACTATTTCCATTGGAAAATGTTTGAAGATGGATAATGTGGTACACTCTACCTTTACCTTTTCACGTAACTTATGCATTAGATTTTTTCCGGATTGATCCATTGCTGAACTAAGGCCTATTTTAAGGCCTTGCAGACACTCTTTTCTTGCACTACCTCGAATCAGTCCCCGTGTTATACGCCCAGGTCAACTCGCTACCTTTTTCTGGGCAGAAAAATTATTATTTTGAATTTGTGAATACATTTTGAAGGAAAATTTGGCGTCACTTTTGCTCAGCAACGCTATTGGACCTTACCCTAACTAAAATAGTATTACCTTTCAAAAAGTAGATTGGAAATCCTTAGACTAGGCACTTGAGACTTAGCAATCACGATAACATCACAAAAACTAGGTATCCCTATCTAAAAAGCCCTCAAGGCCCCAATTTCAGAATAATTTCCGGAGAAATACCTCTATATGTATCTATAGTAAATAGGTTAGGTACTAAATAGCTTTTTCTAATCAAAATCTTTGTCAAAAGCCTAATTTTTACATCATTTGAAAATTTTGATTGACTTAAATCCATTGTTCGCATCGATTGTCAATTGTTTTCGAACTATGAATTCAATTCAATTCAAAACCTTCAGATTGTCGACAATACGAACAATAATCGATGACAAGGTATTTTAGTCGTCCACCTGAACAAGTTATTATTTATTCACAGAAATAGCTCAGTTTTGTCGAAGTATTTCGGTAACAGTTGGGTTGGGAAACAAATTTTAAAATAACATGTTCGATTGTTCTTGTTAGTTTCTAAAACCGTATTCGTTAATTGCGATATTTAAAAATGGAATGACTTTGTTTTTGTTAGCGCGATAGTTTTTACTTTGTTTAAAAAACTATAGTTTCAAACCGAAATCAGTTTAGATTTTGTATACAGAGTGTCTATTTTAAATGGCGATCTTCTTAAGAAATTCTTGGGAATTTAGTTTCTCCAAATAGTCTGTTTTAATGGTATCCACGGTAAAACAACTTGCACTTTTATGAAGTCGGTTAAAAGTCGATTATCATACTGAAGCAAAAGGCTACAAATCTATCATCCTTTTATCTTTTTGTAATCACACAACCCCCCCTACGTCCGGCAGACTCATTTCGCCATCCAAAACGGAGCCACGAAACAGTTTCATCCCGAAATTTTTCACTCGAAAAGGGTAACCTGATTCTCTGCTCGCTCTCTGACAATAGTCACCCGACACTCATAATTACATTTGCATACAGACTAGAATCGCTTGGCGCGTTTGTCGGAACGAATGGGCTGGATTAAGCCACGTAAAATCTAATGAGCCCCTCTGATAATAGCATCGAGCCATTAGACACACTGAAGTTCGACGCGTAGGATCTTCGTTAGTAAACTGGGGGTTGTGGCGTCAGTTTCGAGTGTGGGTGACCACTATCGGTATTGTAATTATTTAGATTGGAAAATAATGATGATGTTCAGTACTGAAAATAGGTAACTCAAATTGCCCTGATATTGTCCTTTGATAATACCGTAAGGTACAGACGCCAGCACATTAAGGCATACAAAGCTGTAAATTTTTTCCAATTGAATATGAACTTTATCATTTTGTAACAAAGTTCAAAATCTAACAAGTAAATTTGACAGATTGTTGTACTTTATAAACTGGCGTATGTACCTATACCGTGTTCACAATAAGATTAGACATAAACACAAACCTTTTTTACAGTCCCTTCAACCGATTTTGACTTCTATTCCGTAGGCTTAAGGATGACATTAGAGGCAAAAAAGTGGTTACAATAACAACTGTTTACTGCATATGCCATTTGTCATGCTACCAACGCAATATAAGTCAAAATCGGTTGAAAGGACTGTAAAAAAGGTTTGTGTAAATGTCTAATCTTATTGTGAACAGGGTATAGTCGATCTTATTGTCAATCAGAATTTTATTATTACCATTATTCTACTTAGCTTTTTCCGAACTATGGGAGGGTCGGCTTCAAGTCTAACTAGATGCAGCTGAATACCAGTTGTACGATTACATCGCACATTATTCAGCACGCTAGCATGAGCATTTTTTATATCATTTAAATTCACATAGCAATTAATAGAGACGACACGGTTGGCGCAGTGGCTGAGCGATGGACTGCTGCGCAGCGTGTTGCGGGTTCGATTCCCGCCCAGGGTAAACATTTGTGTGATGAGCACTTGTGTTTGGCTTGTGTCTGGGTGTCGTTTATCTATATATGTATGTATTTACAAAAAAAAAATGTATTTGTGTATGTATATCAGCTGTCTGACACCCATAGTACAGGGTCTCCCTAGTTTGGGGTCATATGGCCGTGTGTGAAAATCTACCTACGTACCCTATCAACCTACCTACATACCTACCCTACCCCTACATACCTACTTATCTAGGGTAGGTAGTACCAACCTATCTATCCTATCAACCTACCTTCCTACCCTATCAACCTACCAATTAATTAAAATATGCAGAATAACTACCCAGGCCTCCATCCTTAGATCTATGCTACCCTGGTACCTCTTCCCTGCGAAGAGAGCTACCTTGCCGTTCTCGAGTTAGCGCATAAGTTGGGCACGGTGACAGTTGTGCGCTCCTAGTACCAGTACATACATCTAAGAAGTCCTAAAACTCGACTGCAGTGCCACCAACCGGGTCTAATTGTGAATCTAAACCATTCTCGAATCCACTGGAACACACACAAAAAATTTCATCAAAATCGCTGCAGCCGTTTAGGAGGAGTTCACTTTCATACACACGCACATAAGATTTTTATATATAAAAATATACTATAAACTAACTGACCCGACGTTGACGAGACGTTATCCTGTCCCGATCTACCTACTTACCTGCCTATTTACCTATACCTACCCTAGGGCAATTTTTTTATTTTTTTTTTTCTTTGCTATAAACCTCACGGAGCCCGAGACCTTTCCAACGAATGCAAAACCGTGGAAATCGGTTCGTGCGTTCTGGAGTTATATCGTCAGGAAGGAAAACCCGACTTATTTTTATATAATAGATAAATAATAAATAATAAATAAAGACTGGTTGTCAGATTTTTCTAACTTCTGACTACCTATAGCGGCTGTGAAACATCTACGAATGATGACCTGGACCAACGGCTTTACGTGCTTTCCGAGGCACAAAGGGGTCACGGTATGAAATAAGTGGCCACCCATCTACTAAACGACCGCGGCAAGCGTAGCATCATGACCGGTCGACCCGTACAGCTTTTACTTAGCCACGAGCCTTAATTAATGCCTTTAATTAGTACTTAGCTAATTTTATTATATAGCTAATTTTATTATATTAATACTTAAATAAATTGGATAATACCCAAAGTAATGTAGGATGGAGAGTGAAATGGAACGTATGAATGGTGTGCAGAATGAAAGGTAAAGGTGTGAGTGAGGCAAAAGATGGAAAGAGAGAGAGAGCATATATAAAAGCAAGATGGCGAGGACGGTTTTAAAATAAGCGGTTGTGTTTGAACATACAGCTCGAAGAAGGTATTTCAAAATATTATTCAAATAAAAGTAAGCTCGTGTGTATTCATCGTTTTTCATTGCCACGATCCCCAAACTACATTTTTGGGGGCTCGTCCGGGATTGCGGCCTATGAAAACGAAAAATACCTATGAAAAAGACGAAATATAAAGACGAAGACTAAAGACGAAGGCGAAAGACGAAGACGAAAGACGGAAAACGATGTAATTTAAAGACGAAAGACCAAGGCGAAAAACGAAGACGAAAGACTGAAGACGTAGTAATTTTAAGAAGAAACACGCCGCTACACACGACGTAAAGATGGCAGAAACAAAAGACGTTTTTTTCAACATGTACAAAATGACGAAATTTAGTGGTGAAGACCTTAGCTATCCTTCCACAAAATGGGCTCAAGACCTAGACGATAACGCGGAGATATTCGGGTGGACACCACTACAACGACTTATCATCGCACGAAGGTCCTTGACAGGAACAGCAGGGCTGTGGCTTAAAGCAGAAGAGGTTTACAAGAATTACGAAGACCTAAAGGCAGCCGTGCTAAAAGAGTTCCCTGATGCTGCGAACAGTAAAGTAATGCACGAGCTTATGACAGCGCGCAAGAAGCGTAAAGATGAGTCTGATTACGAGTATATGTTGATTATGAAAGAGATGGGGAAACAAGCTAAGTTCCCTGATGATGTCGCTATTCAATATATAATAGACGGCATCACAGACCTGGAGACAAACAAGATAATATTGTACGGCGCGGTCACCTACCCGTTGCTGAAAGAAAAATTGGCGGTATACGAAGTCATAAAGAAAAAAGTTGAGAACCAGAACGCTGAGCGACCGGTGAAACGAGCTGCTGCACCATCAGTAAGAAAGTCTGCATCAGAAGCTGGCCATTATTGTTATAACTGTGGGGAAAAAGATCATCGTGCGAGCGCATGTCAAAACGGAGTCAAATGTTTTCGGTGTAACGAGTTCGGCCATATTAGCCATAAATGCACCAATCAGAGCGCAGGAGGAAACGGAAGTCGAAATTTGACTACTATGAAGCCGTCGGTAAAACCGCCACAGAGTGCGGCTGGATCAACCAATCAGGAAGTGCCGTCGGTAAAACATTGATGTCGCTATTCAATATATAATAGACGGCATCACAGACCTGGAGACAAACAAGATGATATTGTACGGCGCGGTCACCTACCCGTTGCTGAAAGAAAAATTGGCGGTATACGAAGTCATAAAGAAAAAAGTTGAGAACCAGAACGCTGAGCGACCGGTGAAACGAGCTGCTGCACCATCAGTAAGAAAGTCTGCATCAGAAGCTGGTCATTATTGTTATAACTGTGGGGAAAAAGATCATCGCGCGAGCGCATGTCAAAACGGAGTCAAATGTTTTCGGTGTAACGAGTTCGGCCATATTAGCCATAAATGCACCAATCAGAGCGCAGGAGGAAACGGAAGTCGAAAATTGACTACTATGAAGCCGTCGGTAAAACCGCCACAGAGTGCGGCTGGATCGACCAATCAGGTAGTACCGTCGGTAAAACATGCCAACTCGGAAATGGAAAAACATTCGGCTATGTTCGGAGTGACATCGGCAGCCAATGAGCACGTTTCGTCGGCCGGCGATGACAAAAATTTTAAGATGAAGGACGACTTAGAAGTAGTGTCAGTTGTAAACAAACAAAGTGACCGACAAATAAATTTCAATAAAGCGATAAAGTTAGTAAAATTAGCCGACAAAACTTTAAATGCGTTAGTGGATACCAGTAGTGACGTAAATTTAATACCAGAGGACTTGTGTAACGAGTTAAAGGTGCCATGTGACGACGATAACACAATATTATCGAGACCATGGATAGGTTTGCTGAAGAAGGATGTGTCGTTTACATTTAAAGATAAGCAACGCTGTGTGTTCGATACATTGACGGGCCTGTTGGTCTAGTGGTCACTGACCCTGACTGCTAAGCCGGAGGTCGTGGGTTCGATTCCCACCCAGGACAAACTTTGTGTGATGAGCATGATTGTTTGTTCTGTGTCTGGGTGTTTATCTATAATATGTATGTATTTATAAATTATATAAGTATGTATATCAGTTGTCTGGTTACCATAACACAAGCTCTGCTTAGCTTGGGACCAGATGACCGTGTGTGAGTTGTCCCAAGATATTTATTTTATTTATTTATTTATTGAAGCAAAAGTTTACCAACAATCCGGTATTGAAAAGATCCAACCCTAATTTACTGACAAGAACAAAGATGAGGTGTAAAGAAGGTCAAAAAGAATTCATTGAAAGTTTAAATGAAAATAGACAGAACTTAAGACTGAAAGCTAAACAGCAGATACAAAAAGTACGAGATGAGAATGAGAAACCCTATAATAAAAAAAGGAAACGTTCAATTTATGAACTGGGTGATTTGGTTGTCATTCAAAGAACGCTGTTTGGGCCAGGACTTAAAGTTAAACCTAAGTTTTTGGGACACTACAGCAAACCAAAAGTAAAAATAAAGATAGACATGATGTTGAGAAGCTGTATGATGCCTCTGAAGGGTCAAAGAAGGCTTCCAGCTCAACAGACAACATGAAGAAATGTCCCGATAAGGATGAATGATGACGAATGTTTGATGTTTTTTGTGTGTATGAAGTGTTTTTGAGTAAAATGTGTTCTTAGAAAAATGTGATAAAAATGTTTGTTTACAGTATTTATTAAAAGAGTAGTTTGTATTACAATGTAATAGTGTAATTGATAATATAAGTAGTGATGTGTTGAGTTTTAATGGATAATGTAGTAACTGTCTATTATTAATATTGCAATATTATCCTGTGTCAGCAATGTAAGCTGGTAAGTAAGTAACATGTGTAGTGTTTAAATGACGTGTGGAAGTGTTTTGTCAGGTGCGACGTGGAAGCATATCAGAGGGCAGATATGAGAGCAGGACGGCCGAATGTAGGATGGAGAGTGAAATGGAACGTATGAATGGTGTGCAGAATGAAAGGTAAAGGTGTGAGTGAGGCAAAAGATGGAAAGAGAGAGAGAGCATATATAAAAGCAAGATGGCGAGGACGGTTTTAAAATAAGCGGTTGTGTTTGAACATACAGCTCGAAGAAGGTATTTCAAAATATTATTCAAATGCCAATCCAACTAACTTTTAACCCAACTACCTACGGCATAAGGTATAAACTGCTAGCCTATTCACTCTCCTTACCAACTTACAAAAGAAAATAAACAAAACATAATCAAGAAAAATGACTACAACCTACAACATTAATCAAAAGCAAAACAAAAAGCATAAAAGAAAAAAAAAACGCTAATGACAAAACAAATCTAAAGCATTTTACAACACTTGTACACAACATCATAATTCTAGAAATAACAAATGGCGCCTTTGACACGAATTGAACAAATCCATTTGAAACACCGACGTTCCATTAACTTAAGAGTATGTTTTATATGATCTAATAAAATTTAATGTTTCATGTGCTCTTTGTTGTGGAGCATTAAAATTTATGGTTATTAAAAGTATTGAGACTTTGTCGCCTACTCCGTTCTTGGTAGGTCTGACTGGGCTTATGGCCTGTCTTGGTTTTTATGACAAAAACATGGTGGAAGAGACAGTGACGCGTCAGCATTATATAAGCGTTATAAATAAGCAATATATAAGTGTTAAACCTACAAACGGTGGCTCATGGCTAAATAAAAGTCACACGAATCGATTGGCTAAGGTTAAGCTACGCTTGTAGCTGTCAGTCTGTAGATGGGTCCACACCAACCGTTGATATCGACACCCTCCCGTGACTCGGAAAGCACGTATAGCCACTGGTCCCGGCTGTCATTCGTAGATCTTTTGGCAGTTGTTATGGGTAGTCAGAAGGAGGTCAGATAGGAAATCGCTCCATGTCCTATTGGGGTGTGATTCTGTAAGATTAAGACTAAATTTCGAATCTGAATCTGCTGTGAGTTTCTAGTGAGATTGGCATTCTAAAAACTCGGTTGATAATTCGAATTTACACTAGCGCCACCCTTGCGAGCGTGTCAGCGAGTTGAACTAAATTGACAGGGACATTTTGACAGATAAAGTATAAGATGACGTAAGAGTGGCATTCTGTAAGGTAATTTCCCCGTCACTTCGCACTCGAACCCGATTCAAAGTGTCAAATATATCAAGGTCATTTTGAACCTTATGCGAAATGAGAGTGAATAGCGATGTGAGATGCGAGTTGTTGTTAGAATTTTACAGAATCGACCTACTGGTGTTCAGCTGCATCCAGTTAGACTGGAAGCCGACCCCAGCATAATTAGGAAAAGGCTTGATGACCTACAGAGTGAAAATGACTAGTACATTTTTTTAAGCAGTGACTACAAATTTCAACTAGTATTTTGAACTGAAACCATGGTAACAGGGTATGCGGCAATTGATGTCCCTTTCCCCTCTAAGTAATCTCATAGGTGTCATCACGGGGTGTCATCACATAAAATCTGAGCAATCTCACATAAAATCAATACCTAAAAAAACCGTACAAGAGCGAGTCGGACCCGCTCACCGAGGGTTCCGCATAAATTTGTAGGTACGGTCGAACAAGCTATTTGGTTTACAGGCAAAAATATTCATCTTTCTACAAAACATAATACAGTCACAGTATTTAATTTTATTTTCTTACCTACGTGCTCAAAATCAAAAAATAAAATAAAATATTGTTAATGTGGTAGAAACATGAATGTTTTGCCTATAAACCATAATATAGCTTGTTCGAACGTACATAATCCATACTAATATTATAAATAAGAAAGTAACTCTGTCTGTTACGCTTTCACGATGAAACGTCTGAACCGATTTTGATGAAATTTGGTATGAAAATGGCTTGAACCCTGGGAAAACATATAGGGTACTTTTTAATCCGGGACTTCGTATGCATCCGCGATAACCGACATTTACACAGCCCAAATCGCGGACAAAAGCTCGTTATTAATAAAGAATATATTTTTTATGTTTTAATGACAAATGTTTTCAGACTTTTCTGCGTATCTATAGTATAAAACGATATTACTAGCCAAATTTTATAGTTCTAGGTCAACGGGTACCTTACAAATTTTGAATCCCTTGAGAGTGTCGAAATGTACGTTTTTTGCGACATAAACGGCCGTATTTTTTTTCACGTTAACTTAGAAATTTGATTTTTTCACAGCTTCAAGGGACCGTGGACCTAAGTATATGATTTTAATTTTAAGTCGATACCTCTACGCGTTCCAGAGATTGACAGGGAGACGGACAGACAGACAGACGGACGGAAAATAAAGTGGTCCTCTAAGGGTTCAATTTTTCCCTTTTGAGGAACGGAACCCTAAAAAAGACTTTATTTACTACAACAAAACACAGTACACAATACTTGAAAATAGCACAGTAAATAAAAAACCTTGAACATTATATTCTGACAGATTATAATTCTGCCGCCACTCTATAGAATTCACATATCATACATTCGTTATAAAACTACTAAGGCTAACAGCTTCAAAATTAACTGCTGCTAACTACAAGTACTACTAACAATATTTATCTGGCTTATTCATTTCACCAAGTTTCGTACAACTTTCAGTTCCTAATCGTGTTTTTAGTGACCCTTTAACTAGACCTTAGATTGGTCAACTCTTAACTGCCATGGTAATATCTTGATTATTTTTTATATTTTGTATTTCTAGATTACCTTCATTGTTTTCACATATAGAAGCAACATGAATAATGTAAGCAGTATTTTGTAAAAACCTGATTTTAAAAGAGTGTTCTTGGAGTTTCTTGCTCGTTCTTCTCCATAGAGACCTACCTACGTTTTGGAACGAGCAACTAGCTTCAACTTTCTGACTAACTAACCGACTCCTTGACAATTCAAAAGTGCCTGTAAATGGTTTAATTGAAATAAATGCTTTGACTTTGACTTTGAGACCATATTTTCGTCACTCGTTTTCAAACAATGTTTCACAAAGTTCCCGGGATTTCTCGTGTACGATACACAGGAAAGGGTGCGTTTACACGCAAACGCCTTACATTTGCAAATCCCTTTGTATATTCCTAGAAAATCTTGGACAATCTTTTATATAGTTCAATAGGACATGCAACTTATACCTGTTTGCGTCTCTCAAGCAAACATTTTATAAATTTTGAATTATCATTCAGCATCATTGTAACTTACCCAGCAGAAGGTCCTCAGTGTTATCATAATCTAGACTTTGGAGATAATCTCTAAGTACACTTTTACATTTATATTTGGGACACGAAAAAATACTTAACTTTTTGTTTAAGAGGTTGTACATTTTGGCACTTATAACATAGAATTGACGCTTGGCAAAGGCAGTTCTATGGCGTTCGTGAGGGAAAACATTGTACTTAAGTCTGCAGGTCGGTTCCTTTAGGGGACGTGCAGAGTGTTTGCGAAGGGTAGACAGGAGTACATAGAGTTGCCTGACTGTAAGTACCTTACAATCGGAGTAGAGCTGCACGGTGGGATACCTACGTGGCAGAGAGAGCATCACCTTAAGGACAGCTCTCTGGGCTCTCTCTAGGCGAATAAATACATTTTTTGTGGCACACCCCCATACAGGCAAGCAATACGTTAGGACAGAGCGGCATAGGGCAAAATAAACAAGTTTGAGCGTTTCATGATCTGCAGAATTTCGCAACTTCCTGAAGACATATATTAGTTTCCGTATGCGGGACGTGACCTTGATTACATGGGGGTGCCAGTTAAGATGCTGATCAATAAGTACTCCCAAATACTTTACACAGGAGGATTTAGTGAGGAAGAGGCAGCTACACGGCATTAGCGAATTACACGCGTGTGCTTTTAGGGTAAGGGAGTTAGAGGGACACAAATTTGATCTAAGAGCAAAGGGAACATATACCGTTTTATCAACGTTTAAGGTAAGCAAGTTGTCGGACAAACATTTCATCACAGAGGAAAGCGCAGCCTCGGCATTTTGGTAAGTCTGGGGCCAGTCATAGCCATCTATAACAAGTGCAGTATCGTCCGCGTACGTAAAAATTTTGCAATTTTCAAGAGGGAGTTTGCAGAGCTCATTGATATAAATGAGAAAGAGAGTAGGCCCCAGGATGCTGCCTTGCGGGACGCCGTATGTAATTGGAAGCTCATCACTTACATGCTGACCAATTTTTACTTTCTGGGTACGACCACTAAGATAGTCTGCGAAGATTTTCAATGGATGTCCACGTATTCCAATGCTTTCCATTTTATTCAAAAGGGCTGGGGCAGAGACGGTGTCAAATGCCTTTGACAGATCAAGGAAAATTCCCAGGCACTTGTGCTTTCTATCTAGCGTCCTAGCTACGTGATTGGATAAGTCCATAACGGCGTCTTCGGTACTTGCTCCATTTCTGAACCCGTATTGGTTATTGGCTAAGATATTGTTCGTTGCGAGAAAACTGGTTAGATTCTTGTTCAGTACGCGTTCTAAGATCTTTGAAATAGCTGTCAAAATCGAAATTGGACGGTAGTTATTGACATCGCCTTTGCACCCAGATTTATGAATGGGGTGAACTACAGCTTTTTTAAACGCCGACGGGAAAACACCCGCTCTTATACACAAGTTACAGACGTGTGTAATAATTGGGACTAATACGAGTCTCGAGGCCTTTATTATTTTAGACGGTATGCCGTCTAATCCAGTTGCACAGTCAGTCCTGAGACCCAAAATAATGGAGTCGATGTCGTCTTCGGTTACCTCAAGGAGGGCCATAGAGCTACAAGACTGTGAGTTTGCCACGCAATTGGGCATCGTTGAGGGTGCTTTAAATTTTGACGCCAAGCTACTGCCTACGTTAGCAAAAAAGTTGTTGACATGATTAAGCGAAGATTTAGGATTATCGAATGTATGTAATAAGTCAAAAGAAGGAGAACACTGAGTCTGAAGATCTGACACTTTCTTAATAACATTCCAAGTAGCCTTAACATTATTTTTTGCATTACGAAACTGTTCTTTTTCATACGCGCGTTTAAGTTTTCTCAGCAGAGAGTTACAGAAATTACGAAAGCGTGTGTAGGTGATTTTTAATATTTCATTATTCACCAATTTTTTTAGTCTGATATGCATGCGATCACGGCGCCGTATACAGCGGAGTAACCCAGGCGTAATCCAGGGCTTTAAATTACGCTCTCTTTTTGGAATTGTTTGCACCAGTGTATGCTTTATGACAATGGAGGAGAGACTACCTATTAATGCATCTGCGGCTTCATTAGGATCCAAGATAGACAGCATTGGAGACCAGTCATGGGTTTTGATGTTCTCTATAATAGATTCGTAGTCTATTTTTGACCTAGTACGGGTAACATCCGAGGTAGCACTCCTGGTTTGTAGAAAAAGTAGCAGCGGTTCATGATCTGTTATTGAAGATTCAATAACAAAAGTCGGTGGTGTTACCATTATACCTCCATCAACCGTCTGCCTGTCTGCAGACATGGTCGGTCCACTTCCATTTTCACACTTTATGCAAGCGTATTGTGGGACGCCATGCGACATAATGGACCGACGATTTGAAGAAGGTGGTTGGTAGTGAGAAGACCGGTTTGGTTGGTGATCTCTGACGGAGACCTAGGTTCAGCAGTGGACGGCCATAGGGTAATGATGATGGTGATAACAAAACATCATATAGGTACCTACAGGTGATAAAAATCCCCCAGCCCGTCGACTGAAGATACCTACAGTTAAATCACACAAATTGTTTTGAAATATTTTATCAGTACTAAATACGTTGCTTGAAAACTACGAAGGAAATAATATTGAAAAATTCTCAATTTAACATACCAACATTAACTCCTTAAAATATTATTCAACCGTCCGAGACTTAAGTCAATAAACCTCGCGTGTCAGGAAGACATTACATCGTTCGATTTTACGTCAAATCGTTGTAAGATCTTTATCAAGGCGATGAGCTCCTAAATTTAATTTTTAATTAAGTAAGTCTGTCAGTCTGAAGGTTTGAAGCCTTATTATCTGGCAGGATTTCATTTCCACGTCGAAAAATCCAAGTTTTTGGCATCCAATTGATAGCTAAATACGGTTTCTTTCATTTGATTCAGGTTTGTTGGCGATGATTGGCTGGATAAAAGAAAAAATACTGGCCGCGAGTCAAACATGTAGATAAAAGGTTCTGTATCATCGTACAATATTTCGGACTACATACAAAATAACCCAATAAGAAACGTAATATTATAGTTGAAAAATATATTGTTGCAACACTAAAACTGCAAATGTAAGTTTGCACGCCCAGTATCCAAAGATTTAAGAGACACTACGTTAAGTTCAGACTATAGACTTCCTGTAGTTTAATGACTAGGTTTTCCTGTAAACTATAACTAAAGAAAAATATTCTGATTTTTTCAAATTTTTATGCTCCATAATTTCGGAGTTAATACATGATAAATTTTCTGAAACTAACTATTTAATATAAATTTGTAAAAAAATATTTGAGATCATCACAACAAGTTCTTTCATTCAATTTCTTATTTGCCTTCAAAAAATATTTTTTTAATAAATTTTTGTTCAATTTTTTTTTATTTATGTTATGCGTCCATTTTCGGATCACAAAATTCATATCTTTTTTATCTAATTTCAACTTAATCGGTTCTCTAGATTCGGAAGAAATTGGCTGTGACAGACGTACATAAAAAGTGATCCTGTAAAGGTTCCGTTTTTTAATCGGGCGTACGGATCCCTAAAGTTAAATAACTTATATTTTGTGGTTTCAGTTCAGTTCAAGAATTGTATGAAAATAATTGTTTAGCCACCACCCCAAATGCATTGGAATTAAAAATTTGATTCTTCGTTAAATGGACAGAAATCATTTAATTAAGAATTTTATTCACAAAGAAGTCTGAACGTAAGACAATTCAGCGAAAATGTATTTCACGAAAGTTCAAACAGGCTTTGTAGTAGTGGTGCCAGTTTCTTTGTAAACATTAAATTCTTGGTAAATGGGATCAATCAAAGAACGATTCAAACAAAAATGGACCTAAGTAAAAGGTTCTAGAGTCGCATAAACATGACAAATAATAATAATAATAAGAAAGTTCATGCAGATTGATGAACACGAATTAGGACCCCAACATAATACACCCTCAACATAACATTTACACACCACACGCTACATTTACTTGGCTCCGGCCCGTAAATGCAGTTGAAACCAGTCAAAGAGCTGAGAACAAACAAGACAACCACAAATAATAATAATAATAATTTTATTGCCATAATTCAGTTACAAATATTTGAGACCCTGTCTCCAGAGCTAGGTTAGAGTACCTGTATTTCAGGAGACAGTGACTTCATCCGTTTATAGGTTGCAATAAAGGCAAGTACATATTATATACAGCTTGGGTGAACGGATTATCTTAATGTTAAGTTTAAAAGTGAAAAATTTAAGTACTAAAATTAGAATACGAGAATTTAAATTCGAATTAAAACATAAAAATAATCAAATTAAACCAAAAGAAAATTTGGATAAAATGTAGATGTGATGTAGAATTGAGATTACGTTAAGTTACACATTGATATTAATATTAAAATAAAATTAGAACAAAAATAATATTATAATACAAATGACAATTAGATCCAAGATTTAAAAAAATAAAAATTAAATTATAAACAGGAGGTCTAGTACAGTGGCGTGCCTAGGGGTCAGAGTTAGGGCAAGCCCGACAGATAAAAAAAACACCTATCATTTCTTTCATAATTCATTCTGCCACCAAAATCGCAAAATCACACCATTACCATGTAACTGATTGAAGAGCCATGTGTTAATATTATTGGCGTGCTGAGCTCTTTGAGTTCGACAAGATTATACAAACGGCCAATAGATGGCGCAGAAAATATAATTGATTGGTATTCCTAACTATGTACGTATTAATTCTTCTGTAGCGCGTCGGGGATGTTTGCCGAGGCGCGTGTGGATTGTTTCCACACAATCATGCGCAAGCGGTGCACATCCTTGGTGTGTAGGGTGCGGGCCAGCCCCAACAGTATCCTGAGCGCATTTGCAGAACGTTTTGACTGTCAGTACGTGAACCACTGCTGCATGGTTCACTTACAGACTAGGGTTAATTTATTATTTTAATTTTGTGTTTTATTAATATTATGTAGAATTTCCAATTTCAATTCAAATGTATTATGATCCATAGTTGATTGAAATAAATTATTATTATTATTATTATTATCACCATTTATTAATTATATTTACCTATAAAATACATTTTTAAATATTAATAAAAAATAAAAACATTTAAAAATATAAAAAATAGTAGCCCATCGGTATCGGGAACAGGGTCCAAGCTACCGGCGGTCAGGGCTCCAGAGAGAGAAACCTCCTGACAATGCGGGCCGTGTCCAGAAGTACTGCCTTCTGAATCAAGCCCTTGATCCAGCCGCCTAACGAGAGCCTCCTTAGATGTTGGTCGAGGCTCTTGGCAATTAAGCCATTGGCAGTAACAACTATCGGCACAATGATCGCTGAGTCCACATCCCACATGTCGACAACCTCGCGGGCCAAGTCAAGATACTTTATTTGCTTGTCTTTCTCGACCTTCACGAGGTTCACGTCATGCGGAACTGCTATAGCAATAATCATTGCGCGCTTCTCCAATCGATCCACCACCACTACATCAGGTTTATTGGCTACAATAGTCCTGTCAGTGATGATGGATCGATCCCAGTACAATGTGACATTGCCATTTTCAAGAACTGGATCGGGCACATACCTGTAGTATGGTACTTCTGATTCCACGAGGTTGTATTTCAGAGCAAGTTGCTGATGGATAATCCTGGCCACAAGGTTGTGTCTATGCAAGTACTCTTCGTTAGCGAGACGAGAACATCCAGAGATAATGTGACGGATTGATTCTCCCGGTCGGTGACATGCCCGACAAATGTCAACAGTGCCATCCTTCACAATAAATCTCCGGTAGTTATTCGTCATAATAACTTCGTCCATAATTGCACAGACAAAACCTTCGGTTTCTCCAAATAGATCACCGAATCGTAGCCAGGATACGGACGCTAAGAAATCGACATCGGGCCCGTGTAGCGTAACCGTATTATTATTATTATTAATGTAATTGTAAATGTTAATATTTATATTTTAATTTAATAACGTCAGCTACAGAATGAATAATATCATTTTGAATTTTATTAGACAAATAAGTGGATTTACCGCTTGTTGTCGCGTATGTTTCTCTAAAATAAAATCATATTTATTTTATTATTTAAGTAGTACCACCTACTTTATTGCATCATGTCATAATAATAAAAAAAAAGGTAACAATTGTATAAAAAGATTTGTACATAGTTCGTATCACAAAATAAACGAGTTAGAAGTAAGTATATCATACTTTTACTTTGTAACAGAATACCTACAGAAAGTTATGTAGTCGAAATGACTGATTGAAAATGCTTTCACTGTAATTAAAAATATGGTTCATTATATTTTAACCAGTGATAATGAATCTTAGAGTAAATTTTACATTTTGTTGACTACTTTTCAGATTTAATATTCTATTACTTAATTTAAAAAATAGACAAACATCTCAATAGGTACCAAGTAACCGAAATCGTTAGTTATAGGTAAAGTTTACTCAGAAACCGATGGAATTCATACATTTTGAATAAAATTTTATTTTTATTAAAAAAAAATATTTTCCGATGACCCTGGTTACTTCTTCTGTTGACCGTACTAGGGAATTGTCGAAGGAATATATCATTATACATACAGATTTAAAAAGTCTGTTATTACATAATTTACTTACATTTTAATATATGGAACAACGATTTCGACCACTAAAGGACGCATACAACTCAACTAAATCAAACAAAAATATATTTTGAATCAAAGTCATTAGGTACATTGTAAAAAGATTTTGAAAAACTGAGTCCTTGTAAACCTAAAAAAGGAAATATAAGAAAAAAAAGAGATATAAATATACCATATTCTACAGTGACCATGAGTAGTAAGACTTTTCCCGTCTACTGGTACATACTTAAGTTAGGCTTACACAGGCCTTGACTGGATTCACCAGAATTAATAGACCCCTACTGTGTGTTTATTTTTTATCTAGGTTATTAGCCGGATTGCCTTTTGTACACTATGCCGCCGATTATAGCGGCTCCCAGCACCAGCAGAGCCCATTTCAGCCACCAACAGCCTTGTCCTGGAGCTAGAGATCCGATTTTATATTTCTCCAACATTTTTCTTGCATCTGCACTATGGCCAACATCATCAAATGCTATTGTAGCATCTTGTCCTGCTGCATCTAGTAATGGATCTTCACCACCAGGATGCGTATTGATAAATGCAGTCACATCGTAAACGTCGTTGCGAATCACTATCCAAACGCTTTTTCTGCTGTTATGCTGTTTAACTTCATAAGCCGAAAATATTTTAGCCATTTTGAAAATATTGTACGTTTGATTTGTAATTTTCTAACCAAATTGGACCGAATAAAATCAAAAGTTGGTGATCCCACGCATGTTCCCTTTACGTTTTGAAAAATCATATTTAGAAAGCAAAGATACAAGCTCTAAGAAATTAGGTACCTACCTCTATTTAATGATGTTTTAGATTCATCGTGACCTCGAAAAGGAAGTTCTTGTTGCGCTAAATGATACACAATATCAACTAACCTCTGAAAAATGGCGCGATTGTGATCGACACGCATAATTTGATTAGAAATGTCATCACATAGCTGATGAGACAGAGACGTCTCTATTCGTGTCTTACCAAAAGTACAAAATTTAACGCGAGCACTGAAGTGCCTTTGAGAATTCTGATGTTTTTTAATGGCACCAGAAAAGTTATTTAAATCATCGTAACCCGACGAATTCCAAGCATTTCGAGAAAAATATGCAACACCAACAGAATAATTTGTTTAAATGAGAACAGCCTACAATCCAAGGAGTGTTGTATGCTGATCTTTGAAAATGCCTACTATGTGATTTTGATTTTTAGGTAATATTGAAATCAGGAGTAGGTTTAGGTGTAGTAACGAGATGATATTTGTGTTTAAAACTCAAAGTACCTATTTACCTTTCCGAGTAACGATTGCACACACCTTAATCCTTCACAAGGAACAATTACATGCGTTTCCGAATTCATGATATACAGGCACAAGAAACTTTAATCAGAAAGGAAAGTAATCACAAACGTTAAAACTACTACTTAATAAAGGTAAACACAAAACTTTAAATCACGAAAACTTAAAAAAGAATCGCAGCAAACACTCCAGTAATCGCTCAAAACAAAGTTTGATCTAATTAGAAAATGTATCAATCAATATGCAACTTCGCGGCACACAAACAAATTTCACTGGTAAACAAACATTCACTCAGCTGTCTCGTACTAACTTCAGTCACATGCAAGCCCTGATTATATTTTCATACAAAATCGGCGTTTCGTCTTTGCATTGTGTGAGCAGTATATTCGCAATTTGTAGGCAAAACTAACAGATCCGACAAGCCTCATAAGAAGCCAACGAGTGTGACCGAGATAGCAATATACACTCAGTAACACAGCGAGAGTGTGGCCTTGCGAGCGATCTGGCACGTCGCGAAGTGGCGCGGAGTTTGAATATTACATCGAATGAATAATTGCGTTCACTCACTACGTACGTAGATACGGCAACTGTCAATAGCTAGCCGCTGCAAGGTCACCTTCGCGCGTTGGATTACGCGCGGAGTTTAAAATGTTTATTCTTATCAATTCTTATGAGATGATGATTCAATACCTACTTAGACTACTTAAAGGTATTTTCTTATAGTTTTTTTTTTCATAGTCTCGTCTCGCGTAATTGAGATAAAGCCGGGCTTCTTGGGTTATATGGAAGGCACGCCACTGGTCTAGTATGAGTGTGTGTGTGAGTATTTGTGTGTGTATGTGTGAATGTGTGTGTGAATACCAATGACTTGTGTTCTTTTAAACTAAGGTTGATTGCAATAAACTTTCAGTTGCGTCGTAGTCCTGTGTCAGTAGCCAGATCCATACCTTCTGTTTTGTTTCATGGCTCGTAAGGGGATTTATGTTCAAGGTTTTGTTCAATTTATTATACAAAAAAGTGGCAAGGTATACCCGCTGTCGCCTAGCGGACGTCGTGTCGCAGCGCAAAGGTAAACAAACGTTTGCAATGGTGCGCTTCTTTTTATTTTGTGCAATAACAGGGGTAATACTATGCTGCTTGTAGACCACCTGCAGAATATAGTTCTGTCTTACCGTGAGCACTTCACACTTCTCGTATAAGACTCTGGTGGGGAATCTAAAAGGTCGGAAGGTCATGACTTTGAGTAAAGACCTTTGGGCCCTTTCTAGGTGAATCATGAAAGTCTTGCATCCACCGCCCCATACAGTAACACAATATCCCAAGACTGACTGCACGAGCGCAAAGTATACAGTGCGAAGGAGTTCAAAGTTGGCTACGTGTCTAAGTTTTTTGAATGCCCAGATAAGTTTTCTTATACGCGTTGTGGTGAGCTCTATGTGCTGACGCCAGCCCAGCTTTTCATCCACAATCACACCAAGGTATTTTACATATGTGGACTTAGTGATAGTTGTGCATGAACATGTTGTCGGAAAAGCGAAGTCGCAGACATGTAGTCTTATATCTAAATTTGCCGGCTTAACTTTAGAAAACGAAAATTGAAGAAATGACGATTTGGAAATGTTCAATGTGAGTCGGTTAGAGCTTAGTCAATGGCTTACTTTATGCAGTCCCAGTTCGACGCTTCGTCGCACGTCATCCCAGGTCTCCCCATGAAATATTAATGCCGTATCGTCAGCATAGGTAAAGATCTTGCCGTTTATAAGTAGCAGCTGACATAGGTCATTTATATAAATCAAGAAGAGACTCGGGCCAAGTATACTGCCTTGTGGGACGCCATAGGTAACGAAAGTATTAGAGCTAACATACTCTTGTATCTTTACTCTTTGTGTACGGTCGCAGAGAAAATCCTTAAAAATTTTTGATAAAGTCGTTAGTACTGAGATGGGCCTGTAGTTTTCAACAAAATAAATTAACTGAAGTCAGTAAAATGAACTGAGGTCTCAGAGTTTATAGACCTTCATCATTTTGGCATGGCTGATATTTTGAGAATAAATAAACTAAGTTTTTATTCCAAGAAGGAATGTGTACCTGCTAGATTCAACAGACCTCTTATTCAGGTACCTATTGGGTACAAAAAGTACCTCTTCCATTTGTTTTAAGTTTGACGACTGGTTATTATATATGATTTTCAGGATTTTGTTGTAAGCTTATGGAGCACTTATTTCGATTTTCCTGCTTTTACGGGCATAAAAAACATATCGGTTAGTCGTTAACTTTGCATATCGTCAAAATAAGTATCAACGAGTATTCATTATGAGTTACTTATTTATTTTTTGGAAATTATTTTTATTTTTGGTGTGAAAAATCACTTCTTCATACCGCGCTGCGAAACGCACGCAAAACATTGTGCTTATAGATGCAACATCGGGTGATCTCATCTTTTACCGGTACAGGGGTCGAAGGGGGTATTTAATGCTTAGTAAGAACATTTTAATACTTATTCGTCCTTCAATCTGGAAGGTTCCTAAGGGCGGGTTGTTTCAAACAGTCGGTTAACGTTACATGCGGACGGTTAAAAAGTTACTATGACGTGAGATGTTTCACGTACGTTAAATGTAATGGGTTGTTTCATGACATAAAAATCCTTCAGTTTAAGTTATTCAAAAAGAGATTCCATAATATATTGTTGTTTGATTTTATAATTAATTGACTGGTCGGTTATGGTAATAGCAACTTTTTGACGTACGATTTTGTGAAACAACCCATTTTTTTTTTATATGACAATAGTTAGCGCCATTTTTGACTATTACCGGTCAGTAATGTATAGTTGAAGCAACCCGCCCTTAGGTATGGTAAAAAATTATCACTTTTGTAAAATCCTCCCTTCTCGCTGATCTATTTGTTCACTGATTAGTATTGAATAGCACTGGCTCACCAACTACTCCAGTTCGTATCCCGGGTATCTTCACGTCAACTTCCCGCCTTTCTTCTCTGTGACAGTTGACAGATGTGACAGCTACCGTACACAAACTGTGAACATGAGACAATGCAAATATCTATTTCCATAGATACACTACAGCAATGCTTGGAAGATCATGTAACTTGCGAAAGTGGCTTTTTACATCTTTCATTAAAAATCCTAGTCTTCTCAAACACTTTCCTTTTTTAAAACCAAAACCATTACATAACAAATTAATGCACTCAAACGTAGAAAACTTTGTCGTCACTTTGAATTGCTCCATGCCGTAAAATATACGAAATCAAAAGAACTCGGGGTAAACATAAACAACAGATTGCAATGCTTAACACAGTCCTCATCGGGTAAATGTTCTTATTTGTTGAATGCTCCACGGGCGCCCCGGAGGCGAGCGGAATCTTCTATTTGAATAATTTGATTAAGGATCACTGCAGACGGGCGATTTTTTTGTTTGTGTTTGGCAGAACCGATTTTGATGCGGTTTTCAGAAAAGTGTTTGTTACATTCTGGAGAAGGTTTTGGTATACAACAAATGGAAATTTATTCAGTGCTTCTGGAAAAAAACAACAAAAACAAAAAAGAAAAATCTTAGATGACGTTTTCGTTTCTTCCATCTTTGGAGGACTTTCAATGACTGTTAAAATCAACAAACATAACAAAGCCACCGACTTCCGAAACTAAAGTCATGTGTGTTCTGTGCTGAATTGATGTATCACTTTTTAGCTTTTAAAAGCGGTTCTCTTTTTTGTAAAAATATTTTTCCCAAAGATAGGTTAGATATTCCATGAAAGTGCTCATGTCTAAGTAAAAGCCGTACGGATCGACCAGTCATAAGGTAAGCTACACTTGCCGCGGTCGTTCCGTGGATGGGTGACCATTCATTTCTTACCAACACCACTTCATTCGTCATTCGTAGATCTTTGTCAGTCGTTATAGGTTGGCAGAAACAAGACTATCTGAGAACCAGCTTATACACACAGCTTCGCACATGATACGAACTACAACCGACGCTTCCTAGATCACGCAAGCAGAGTTCTCCGCGACATTAGCTTAGATACAAAATCCCGACTGCATCCGTCGTCGGGCAGTAGCCCACCGACATAACACCCGTCTGGTCGGATGATCCTCCTTTTCCTATGGAGGATGAAGAGTTTTACATACTGTTTCTCATAACATCCGAACTAGTGACCCCGCACATAAACGTCAATGCTGCCTTCGTGTAGCTAATTCATGAAGACGACATCATCACTTCCTCAAGCTCTCGAGCATCGAGTCATACAGCCAGCCAGTATCCAAGGCTTCTACGGGTATCCTGACCACCAGCATGCAGCGGACGCGCATATCTGGTCACACCCTCATTAACGGCCTTAACATCATCTGCCTAGCCTTTCCACAACTGTATTCGAATCGGCTTTCGGTCTAAACGAATGCAGCTGAATACCAGCGATTAATATGGAGCGATGGCCGACCTGACCCCAACAACTCAGTTACTGGGTACCACGATACCTCTTAATAAGACTGGTTGTCAGGCTTACTGGATTCTGGCTACCCATAACTGACTGAATGTCAAGACCAACGGTTTTACGTGCTTACCGGGGCACGGAAAGGTCTGGGATGATCACCATTCCATGGAACGACCTATGTATTGGTATGACTTTTACTTAGTTAGGCAAGTCCAGTGCAATGTATTACAACGCTGGTAATGTATTTAGAGGTATGAGGAACAGAGTGTAAAGTTCCTCATCCTCCGTAGAAAAGGGAGGATCCTCCGACCAGACGGGTGTTATGTCTGGTGGGCAACTGCCCGACGGTTGTAGTCGGGATTTTCTAAATATCCTAATGTCGCGGAAAACTCTGCTTGCGCGATCTAGGAAAAGTCGGTTGAAGTTCGAATCATGTGCGATATATGTCGCCACATGTATTACAGCCACACAACACCGAAAAAATATGGCACATTCAAAGGCATCATTACACAAAAAAAAATTGGCAACAAAATATTGCAACAATAATATCCTTACTAATTATAGATGCGAAAGTAACTCTGTCCATCCATCTGACTGTCAGTTACGTTTTGAAGATTGTTCTGAACCGATTTTGTCGAAATTTGGTATGAATATATCAAAGCCTGAACCCTGAACCTTGAACTCTAGGGAAGGACATATTACTTTTTAACCTGTGACTTCGTCTGCATCCGCGATAACCGATATCCATGCAGACGAAGTTGCGTGAAAAATCATGTTATTATCATCATCATCATCATCACCACTGTCGAACGTTATTATACATTATAAAAAATATTAAATTAGGCTTTTACAAACTATATGGATAGCAACGAAAAATATTATTATGAAAACCTTGAAAAAGTTTAGTTAGTAGCGGTAAATACTTCATTTCCAATTTTGTTGTAGTGACATTGATAGAGCATGTTTGTAACTAATCAGTCATATAGGAAGTTAGAAAATTGGTTACTTTGACGTTGTAAATGAAGACTAGCCGCTTGATAAATAAAGTTTTGGTAATACTTTGTCACCAAAATAAAAAGACAGAAAATCTAAGCATCATTTTTAATAACGTCTCACAACCAGTGTTACCAAGGAATATTGCATTACCCAGTAACTGGGTTGTGGAGGACAGATAAACAGTCGTTCTATGTAAAAAGTCTGGTATTCAGCTGCATCAGGTTAGACTGGAAGCTGACCTCAACACAGTTGAAAATTGCTTAAATCAGCAGCTTTAAATCTCGAGCATCACGTGGAATGGCAGCTCACCGCAAGGTCATTTCTAGTAAATTCTCTGAAAAATTGTCACAGAATAGACTGGCTGATATTTTTGTTTCGTAGTACCTGTTATCAATGTATATCTATTAGAAAACAGAAACTTATCATGAGTACTTTTACCGTCAATACTTAGATAAGTAGATATAAGAATACATTACCATCCAAACACCAACAAAACATGTTGCCAAAACTCGGCGTCCGCGTATCGCAAGCCTAAACACAACCTACCCACCAAGCATCAAGTATTTACAACCTTACCACTCAAGAAATAAGGCGCAATTCACTCCTAAAACTCATCCTTTTATAAATCTTTATCGATTGACAGTTCAAGATGTTTTCGATTCTATTTATCTGTACTTTGAAGTGTGTTCAATTTGATCTTTTATTACGTGAAAGCCAACTCAGTCTGTGTACAGAAATTCCCAATCGGGAAATCTATGTAGTTACTTAGATTGCGTTTTTACGCTTAGTAGATACGTGGATATTAGGATTCGTTTACTTTTCGCGAGAAGGTATTGTTACTGGTTTCCCTCGACGCAGAAGTGTTTTTCTCTCTTTATTTTGCGGTTTGTTATTGCATCATTTTTTATACTTTTATGCCACAACTAAGCATAGTGCCTATGCTTTAGAATGCAAATCTACATCAGCGTTCATCGCATTCAGATGTTAATCGTGACCTTTTTAACATCAAACCATCTTGCTGCAGATTTTTTTTTATAATTATTTCACTTTCACTTTTTATTTGTAGGAAGAATTTCTTTTGTTTTTTTTTTGTAAGATGTGAGTCTTATAGCATTTTCTCCCTACCACTTCAACGTGTGAATCTTCTATGCCTTTGGCCGTACTGTAAGCTGCTTCTTCGTTGTTAGACCTGTGGTCCAGTCATCTTAGTAGTAGCAAATTTTAAATGAAATGATTTTTTTTTGCCTAGGTGTAATACAAATTTAACATTATTCTTACTCAGTAAGTTTTTATAACGCCGGCCATACACGGCCAGCTTGAAGCAGACAGTATCGACTGCTTCAAGCTGCGACTGCATAGTGAACTATAGTCTTCAACTTACACACGTACCAAAGTATATATATATATATATAAAGTTATCACGTTAAGATTGACTTGAACGGAGCGCCTAACGGCGGCCGGCGGCGGGCAGACGTCATTGATGGTTGTGTTCTGTATGCATTTTTATTGTCATGTCATTTTATTCTTCGTCATTTATCCTAGATAGCGATTAATTACTTTTTATTTTTAATTCAGTCGTATAAGAATTGTCCTTTATTGTTTGTTTAAATATAGGATCGTAGATTTCGTTATTTAGATATATAAAAAAAAATGTCGCGTAACTTAATGTGACAGACCAAATTCTACGCGAGCGAAGCCGCGGGCAAAAGCTAGTATATATATATGCAAAAGTAAATCTCCAGGAAATTATTATTTTGTGTCATCGGAATTACAGAAAACTGCAAATTTTCACGTCGATATAGCAATATTAGGAGTAGGTGATTTTGAATTCAAAAGATTCAATTAGATAGTTGCAGTGCAACTAACTAAGCGTGTTAAAAATAACATTAGAAACATTTATTTTAAAGGCTCGGTCTAATCTTGTTAAAACCAGTGCATGTTATATTTAGAGCGAAAAGCGTAGTAGTGCAAGTTTGTGTTGCGGTTTTAAAGGTTATGGAAGTCAAATTAGCTACTTGCAGTTCCTAGAAATGTAAATATAAATGTATACCTTATAGACTTGTTACTAGGAAAATGTTTAGCTCGTATTTAATGAGGAACAGTAAGTTAAGACAGTTGCAAGCATTTATCTCAAAATAAACTATAAAACACAAAAAAATCCTATACTAGGATTTTTCCTCTACCACTATCATAGTCAATACCACGAGTTCATACAAATATTAAAGATCCATTCGAGAATCGATCCCATGACACGCAGCGCAGCAGTTAATCGCTCAGACACTAAGCCAACCTTGTCATGTATATAACTTCTTAAATTCATTATAAATACCCTAAATTATAACAACAGTTGATTTAAACGTAGGAGGGAAATAATCATAATGCTGTTATTTCCAATTAAACTATCTCAGAAAAGGCATTATTTATGTTGATGGCGACTAAAACAATTGAAACGAAAATAATGTCAAAATAATTTAAGAAGAAAACAAATTTAAATTGTCTGAACGAACAACACACCCAGTTAGCATCAAATTTATAAACAATAAAACTGAATACTTCCCTTGAGCCATTACTGCGGCTGATTGCGTGTGTATTTTCACCAGGTCATTGACCTATAATATACAAACGTAGCTAATTAAAGCAATAAATAACAATTTGGGCCAGTTTTTTTTTGTTCCCGTGGAGATGCTATCGTTTATCCGTTGATGTTGATGATAAAATGATTGTATCTTTAAAATAGTGTAATAGCTTGTTATAATATTTCAGATGCCAGTATAATTTTGTGCTTAACAAAAAGTTTTCTTAAAAGATGGATGGATTGTGTCAAGTCGGATATAAAAGAAAAGGTAGTCAGTGATAGCGTGAAGGTTAACAGATGGGACAAGCAAACGTGTAACGCTCGTGTAAAATGGGAGATGATGGTGAATTGAGGTACCTACTTAAGTACATAAAGCACTTAAAATATTTTTTTTCTTAAAATCATAATAAATGTTCAGCTGATCTATTAATGAACTTCACATGCTTGTTTTAATTACATTAAGGGCCAAGACACACGGGAATGGCAGCGGCCGGCAGCGGCGCGGCGAGCACTGTCAGTGTGAAATAATTTTAAACTTTATCTATGTACCTAAAAGATCAGTATCGCTTGAAAAGCTTGAAAAGTTCGCGAGGCAGCCCGCGGCGACACGAGCGGACGCTGGCACCCGCTGGCGGCCGCGCGCTCCTCACGCCCGTCGCAACACTGAGCGCACCATTTCTCTGTAGTATAGCGATGGGATACGTTACACGATAAGTGCGAAACCAATTCTATTCTAGGCGCGTGGGGTGTGGAGGTCGCGCGAGGGTGCCAGCGGCAACACTGGCGATCGCTGGCAGCCGCTGACAGCCGCTGCCGGACGCTGCCAGCCGCTGCCATTCCGGTGTGACTCGGCCCTAAATCAAATATTCGCCTGAAGTGGACGATAGACTTACAAAGCAAGTACATTAAGGTATTAAAGACTCGACGACTTTATTTTTCCATGTTTCATTCTAAAAGTTCTCGTAAGTACTTGGGGTAACATATTATGGGAAAAATATCATCGAACCGTAAGTGCGTGCTTGCTCGTACGCCCTATTAACAGAGACATTAAAAAAAAAATAAGTTTAAAGACTAAAACCCGACTACAACAAAAAGTGATCTAAAAAGTACGAAACAAGAAAATATTTCACACAGAAATCAAGACATAGGTACAAAATGGTCAAGGTAAGCCGTGGTTGCATGCCTGTATCCCATAAGAGTGCGATGAACATGAATTATAATGAATGACTCGCGTTTGCGACTCTATGCTAGAGAATCAAAAACGCGCGATGCATATCACGGTCACGCAAAAAAACTAAATACTTGAGGGTAGATTTCCTTGGAGTAAAATTAAAACTACCCGCAACCAGTTAACTGTCATTTGGAATAGAATGTTTGATAAAAGTGATTTTTATTTTAATCAGTGATGATTATAATAAATTTAATTAATTTAATGAGTTCTATTTTCTTCTGTTTTTTTTTCTATTTAACAACAGACATTGGCGGCGATACGATCAACATAGGCACAGTTTGCCATAGTAAAAAAACCAGACAAGTGCGAGTCGGACTCGCTCACCGAGGGTTCCGTACAAAGTAAGTACTAGGGTACTTACTTTGTACGGAACCTATTCATACTTCCATACTAATATTATAAATGAGAAAGTAAGTAACTCTGTCTGTTACGCTTCCACGATGAAACGGCTGAACCGATATTGATGAAATTTGGTGTGAAAATTGTTTGTTCGCTTAGAAAGCACATAGAGTACTTTTTAATCCGGGACTTCGTCTGCATCCGCGATAACTGACATTTATACGGACAAAATCGCGGACAAAAGCTCATTATAAATAAATAATATATTTTTAGTGATTTAATCACAAATGTATGGCTTTCAGACTATTCCCTGTATTAGTAGTATAAGACAAAAATACGTGCCAAATTTCATAGTTCTAGGTCAACGGAAAGTACCATATATTTGGATTCCCTTGAGAGTGTCGAAATGTCCGTTTTTTGCGACATAAACGGCCGGATCTTTTTTTCACGTTAACGAAGAAGAAGAAGAAGAAGAAGTTTGATTTTTTCACAGCTTCAAGGGACCGTGGTTTTAATTTCAACTCGATATCTTTACGCGTTCCCGATATAAAGGGTCTTGACAGACAGACAGACAGACAGAACGACCGACAGACAGACAGACAGACGGGCAAAAAAGTGATCCTCTAAGTGTTCCGTTTTTTCCTTTTGAGGTACGGAACCCTAAAAATGAATAGTATATCAACCTAAAATACGCGCTGCTACACTGGCATTTCTCGCCATATTTGATTTTGTAGTCCATTTTCATGTTTTATTTTCCACTATTAATTGCTTTATCTGTATTTTTGCAGTGCATTAGAATACGTGAACCAAGGCTTGAGACTTCTAGCCTGAAAACAAGTTATTCTGATCATTTTGCAAGGATGCTAATTAGGACAACTTCTAGAGTCTTTTATATACATTTAAATCTTAAGTATGTTATGTTAAATAGCTCTTTGTTGGTGTGAATAAATATTTATTATTAATCAGCTTCAATTTTCCTTCTGCAGGCACTTTTCCCAAATTTTTTGTTTATTTTTTAAATTAATAAGTATGAAATGCCTTTGCCTTTCATACTTATTAATTTAAAAAATAAACAAAAAAATAGGTTTCTTAATATAAAAACAAAAAATGCGCCGAGAGCATCACCCCCTTTTTCTAGTCAGCAAACACAATGCAACGACTATGCATAGTTTTTTTGAAAACGAATTTATATCAGATATTTTCTTTCTCATTCTCAATAATTTTAAATATTATATTTTTGTCGACGATATAATCGCTTCCTCCATTCAGGAGCTAATTGAAGGGATCAAACGTTTGAACGATTGGATGCCGATAATCCCCCTTTGTTACTTTCAATACACTTTTGTTACTTTGTAACGCACAAAGTGAGTTAATGAGATTATGCCGCAACGTGGGATGGGGAAGTATATTTATTTTTGTAGACATATACATACGTTGTAGGTTTGAATTCGTTGAATGAAAATTAGTATCGACTTGTTTTAAATGATTAAAATTCTGACTGAGCTGGCCCCGCATGCCATACTCAATAAGCTGTGAGCCAAAATAGTCACTATGTGGTGCTCTGACATAGGCAGAAGGGATTGCGGTACACCTCGTAGAAGGTAGTGGTATAAGTGACGCAACGTTTTTAGTAATAATATGTGGGGACATTTTCACACACGGCCATCTGACCCCAAACTAGGGAGACCCTGTACTATGGGTGTCAGACAGCTGATATACATATACAAATACATTTATTGTAAATACATACATATATTGATAAACAACACCCAGACCCAAGGCAAACACAAGTGCTCATCACACAAAATGTTTACCCTGGGCGGGAATCGAACTCGCAACACGCTGCGCAGCAGTCTATCGCTCAGCCACTGCGCCAACCGTGTCGTCAATATTTGTTGGTCATTTTTAGAGTATCCGAATAGAATATTTTTCAGATAAATTTAATAACGAAACTGATTCAGTTTGAAAAAATCTGTCAGATAAGTAAATGTAATTTATAATAATAATAATAATAATTTCCTGGTTAAAAGTCAACCAGCAATGTAGCTGACCTGGTTTATATACACCTTATTTATTCAGAATCTATAACAAGGCTATTTAAAACATAATTACGGACTAAAATTACTAATAAGGGTCTAGTTTGAGTTATAATTTAGTAACAGGAGATAACAGATAGGGTTAGCTCACAACGAGACGCGACGCGACGAGGCGCACACTTTAATATAGCGGTACAATGAACAACTTTATTAACTATATTAAAAGGTACACATTTTAGCGAGAGTATTCGGATACGGCCCACGTCATCGCGCCGTGCCTCGAGACTTCGCGAGGCTGGTCGCGAAGACGTGCTACGCAGCACGAAACAACTGGCTTCTTTAAACACAGTTGCCTATCGTATTGGTAATATTACTTTTAGGCCGCGACGCAACGCGAATATCGGATATCTATGGTTATCACGGACGTTGACGCAGCTTTGTTATGATTGGTTACCGTTTTGTGGCTACAAACCTACTACAGACAAAATTGCTTTTACAGTATTAGCGTGTGGATGTTTGAAGTTATGTTTTGAAAATACATAATAATATAGTTGTTCTTATTGCTTTAGTTTTACTTAGTCCTTAGCTCAAAGTTAGATATAAAATCAGCAATTGTATCATGCTTGGGTTCAAATGTACAACCTGAATGCATGCCAAAAAGCCTTGGCAGAATATAAAGAAAGTTGATATGGAAGATAACAATCATAGCGTTGTAATAACTTGGTTAGATTGTGAACAATGTTAATAGAATAGTATGTGCCGTAGTAATAAAACTACGCAAATAATGGTTGAATGTCAGTATGCTGGAATTAAGCCAGTAGTCAACAGTATGTTCATGTGTCAATTAAATTAAATACCATTATTATTTTTAACATTTATTAGACGGCCCAGAAAGATGTGACGAGATGACCAGATGACGATGACTCATCACTGCTTTTAGCGTATTTTGAGTATTTGATATAAATACTCAAAAGCAGGCCAAGGATGAAATGGTTGAGCATCTTTAGACAATATTTTACTTACACCGTATACTATTACATGACTTAGTGATTCTTTTTACTTAAACATGTGACAACGAATTAAAATAATTGTCAAAAAACATTATGAAGTGTCCCGGTACCACTGACTGTACAATATAGATACCTAAAGATCGAGCAAAACACGCCGATAACAAACATGTTTCTTGTAAGAAACTCGTTTTTATTTTGTTTTATATTTTTATTATTTGTTCTTGTCACGGCCATAGTAATTATAAAAACACACTATGTCGAAAATAATGTGAGTAATAGGGTCCCGCTGGGCAGCCTTCAGACACGAACCATAATGAAATAAAACCATATAAAATTGGTCAACCAACCAAACATTAAATCCAAATTTTTCTACAAATTTATTTTATATTGATAGAAAAATAATTATCGTTTAAAAAAAGTTTTTTTTGAAATAATTTATTACTATTAATATATATAGTTATAATTATTTAAATCTGAATAAATCCCAAAATCTGTAAACTTCCCGGATACAAAAAATATGCAAAGAATTCACTAACATTTTGGACAAACCAAACCTAATCTGTTTCTTTTAAAAAACAAAAGGCACCGTTTACGCACGTAGCGCTACGCCGTAGCCCCTCTACGAATTCGTAGCAATCAACTACAAAGTAATGGTCGGATGCCATGTCAAAGGAATTCCATAAAATGTGCGGTGAAAATACAGTTTTTTAGCTTATGGCCACAAAGTGAGCGACCGTAATACCAGAACGGCGTGGTATTAAAAATGTTCTGGATTAAACCGATGCAAAAATTTTCAAAAGACTTGAATTTCAGATGTACAGCATTCTTGAAGCCGTTTAAATTTTAGATATTTTAGAAACCGGAATGTATAGTACACTGCTGTATATATACAGCTGTTTTCGAAGCCACATCATTTGCCGAACGTAACGAATGGTGAAGAAATCTTAAGCGACGCCTTGCGTGATCGTACGCGTGGTCAATGGGAATTCGGCCAACAAACAAATTGTAACTTTGACTTCAAATTACGTTGTGTAAATATTAAGTTTCGTTACTTTTCGGTTACTTTTCCATGTTTTCTTTCCTTCTTATTTCTTTGGCTTGCGGCGAGTAATATTTCAACAGTGATCGATTACTAATCAGTTTTCAGAAATTAGATCTTACTGAAGTTTCGATATTTGGATTTCCTATAATGAAAAAAAAAATATCAGTATTTCATAATATTTACATATCATTCTTCTGTACGTGTATACTGAACTCCTCCTAAACGGCTAGGTCTATTTTTTTATGTGTGTGTGTGTGTTCTAGTGGCTCTCTGGATGGTTTAGATTTGCAACTGGACACGGTAGGTGGCGCTGCAGTAAGGTTCTAGGATTTTATTTTTATTTTTAGGGCAGTACAACGACCCTTGTATTAAAACAATATAATAACGATACTGTTTCTAAATCTCTGAAGTAGGCAGTAAACACATCCAAAAAGGCACTTCAGTTTGAATGTCATAAGTTCCAATTTCGCTATTACTTTTATTTTATTTTTAGCCTGTGTTGTCCCTCTGCAAGGCAAAGGAATCCTTTTCTCCTTCCCAAAACTGTCCTTTTAAGCAAGTGTGAACCAATCTCTCCTGTAAGTGTCAAACTCGTCCCACCATCTTCGTCTGGATCTACCACGATGTCGATGGACGATTTCCTATTACTAATAACTAATTCTGGGGGGTCACCCAACGCAGGGCATTGACTGTAGAAGTGTACATGAACACCGTGATGTTCTTTTATTCAAATTAAAAATCGAACTACATTTTTTTTAAATAGGACAAGCCCGTTATACTATTCCCAAACCACTGCAACTCCTGTAAGCCAGAATCAACAGTGGCGACCACCAGAAAAGCGCCAAAGTAATGAAGCTCGACGACGAGTCCCAGAGAAACGATTCTACTGTCTTGGATCCCGCAACGAAATTAAATCGAACTACATGACCAGTCTATTTTATTTTTCAAACTTAGATTCAAATACAATGAATTCTCCGAAACAATTGCATTTTATATCAGTGGCCCGATTTCCCATTTTATATCGTTCAGAATAAAATTGCATAATAATTTTATATCCTTATAATTCTGCAAATGCCATTGCAACTCTAATAAAAGTACAAGCAATTTGGAGTCACGCAAAACTGTATTTAGGATGCATGTTGCATTTTTTTAGCTTGCATTATTCTTGGAAAATGTTATTACATTTTTAAATCATTCCCTCCTCGTCTGTATAGAAGCCTTAATTTCTTTGTAATAAGCGATTATTTTCTCGAATCTTGGATAAAATTCTTTAACGTCGCTTTGTGATATTTTATTTTAGGATTTTTTTTGATCAGGCCGATCATTTGTTTTATTTTTAATTTTATGTTTTGTGGCTAAAACTTTGTACATAAAATTAATTGGGTAGGTACTTCTAGTGGGAAGCATTATCGATTATTAAATTTTTGGTAGCAGAGCATAGACATCTAAGTTCCCATTCGCCATATTTCTACCAAATAATGTAACAAATAATACACTTAAACTTTCTTCATGAATCTCTCTGTCTATTTGTGAAAACCACATGAAAATCCGTTCAGTAGTTTTGGAGTTTATTGCGAACAGATAGACAGACAGACGCGGCACAGCGGCAAGGAGGGGGGAGTTTGTTTTACGGTATGGGGTGATTTGCGTAATCAGAATTTCATATTTATTTTAAAATAAACCCTGGCATTATGTAGCAGTACATATAAAATACAGAATAAACTAATTACAGCAAAAGGAAAGGATATCTCAAATAATATTTGTGATTGAAAATAGTCCTGCATTCGTTCAAATAAAATCTGAGACAGACTTGACTGGTCGTATTAGCTATAAACACTTATCTTAGAATAATACAGCCGTCTTACAAAAAGATTTTTATATCTACCCCATTACTTTTTACAAAAGTACCCATTGTAAAGAAATAATGACGACATCGTAAAAAATATAAGTGGCCTACCATTGTCTTGAGAGCAAAGTCATTTAGACAGGGTGCGAAGTTCAAGTAAGTTGGTGCATTAAATTTATTTCCATATCAGGGCCGTGCCCGCGACGTGACGGACCTTGTCCATGACCGTGCTTAAAAAAATATTGTTGTGAACATTTTATATGAACTCGTTCACACACAAAATGGTTGAGCTGAATGGTGCTGATTCACGCGTCATGTTCGTGAACGGGCGCTGTCAGTAGAGATTGGTCAGCTTTTATCTGCCATGGACTTTATCTTGCTTCTTTTTTTGTGTTTTGTATTGTTAGATTGCCTTAATAGTTTTCACATATAGAAGCAACAAGAATCATGTAATCAGACTTTGTTAAAAAACTTGATTTAAAAGAGTGTCCGTGGAGTTTCTTGCTCGTTCTTCTCCATAGAGACCTACCTACGTTTTGGAACGAGCAACTAGCTTCAACTCTCTGACTAACTGACCGACTCCTTGACAATTCACAAGTGCCTGTAAATGGTTTAATTGAAATAAACGCATTGACTTTGACTTTGACTTTGACACGTCCGTGTCCGGGCCGGCGACGGAGCTTCAATGCCCGTGCCGACGCCGTGACGTACCCGTGCACGTTACGGCGGCGTCGCGTCGCCCGGGCACTGACACGTTGCGCATATTTAAAAAAATATGAATGACGAGTTTTTAATAGAAGCGATACGCATATATGTTTTATACTAGCTGTGCCCGCGCCTTCGCTCACGCGGACTAAGTGTGACCGAAGGAAATATGTATTGAATTTTAATATCATCATAATTCTCCAAGTGGCTTAGTGGGTGCAAGCCTGGTTACTGAAATTTGTGATAGTGTGTTTTTTAATAGGGTTTTTTTCTTAAGACATCAGGAATTAGAATTTGTGTTTAATTGGTTATTTAATTTAGTTACGTATTTCAATTTGATGTGATATTTTGATTTAAATTTGATTTTAATGATTTTTTTTAATGATAATAATAATTTTAATTTTATTTATGTTATTTTATTAATTATTATTATTGTAATGGAATTTTAGTTTAAATTTTATTTAAAATTGTATTTTACGACCTGGAAGTGGTTGAAATAAATGATTTTGAATTTGAATTTGAGTTAGCCAGTTTCATACCTTGGACTTGGTATTCTTTCAACTGCATTTTGGTCACGGCGGCTAATCTCAGTAGATACTTGTCAAGTGCCCAGGGAATATTATGATGTACAGTCAACAGCAAAAGTAGATGATCAAAATCTGAAATTCAATACTAATTTACTAACACTAATGTATATAATTTATTGCTAGTTTATTTATTAAAAGTATGTGATTGTCACACACATACTTTTGAATCACTTCGACGCCACACAGTTCTGACGCGAACTCCGTTCATTAGTATTGAATTTCTGATTTTGATTATCTACTTTTGCTGTTGACTGTACAAGTGTGTGTTCCAAAAAAACATACCAAGGTCTGTAATACAATACATTCTAGACTTGATATTGACTGTAAATAGGTCAAGCACGGCTGAAATCATTTCAGTAAATAAAAAAGACCATGATGTTGAAAAAAATAATAACAAATCAACAACTGTACAGTCAACAGCAAAAGTAGATGATCAAAATCAGAAATTCAATACTAATGAACGGAGTTCGCGTCAGAACTGTGTGGCGTCGAAGTGATTTAAAAGTATGTGTGTGACAATCACATACTTTTAATAAATAAACTAGTAATAAATTATAAAAATTAGTGTTAGTAAATTAGTATTGAATTTCTGATTTTGATCATCTACTTTTGCTGTTGACTGTACCATTCACCCTTTAAAATACCGACTTATTATTTAACTAACATATTAAAAGGCAACCGCGTCGACCTTAAATAAAAAAAATCTTAAAACTCTTTTAAGAGTATATTTTTGACGACAAGAGACATAAATTTCATCTGTAGGAATTTTACAATCCTATAAAATATCATTTCACTCTTTCTTGAAGTTTGACCGGAGATTTTTTGGGGTCCTTAGCCGAATTGGTAAACTGTAAAAGTTTTTTAAAAGACTGAAGTTTTTCATTGCGAACCATTTCCCTGTTTTGGTATTGGTCGTAACATATTTGGATTATATATAAACGATTATAATACGACTTTCAGTAGTTTGAATGAATGTGAATTTATACAGGTTGACTTTTATTCACTGCACATATTTGAATGGGTAAATGTACTTATTAATACGAACAGTTTTTGTAAAGGGAAATATCAAAATGCAGCCTATATATAGATCTATATATTTTATAAGTGCATTTCTGTAAAAGTGCTGATTTTTTTCCCACAACGTTCGATGATATATTTATTTATTAGATAACTTAAGACCTTTTTGATTAATAACAATATTCTTATCCTTTGTTAGTACTGTGAAGGTTGATAGCCTCAGCTATCAAGTCTATGGTCAGAACACTCAGCAAACTTATAGAATGAATTCAAATCGTAGAAGATAGTTTTTATACTATGACAAGTCACGTCAGTCAGACCGACGGCTCTACGAAGAGCTATAGGTCATATAAATCTTACCTCTCGCTAGTAATAATAATATATTCTTCTGAAAGTCATTAATATCTTTCATTTAACGTATCCTAGATCCGGTACTGTAACGAGTACGTTACAAAGTGTAGCTTAGTCGCTACAGTACTTAACTCCAAACAGTGACATCAGACTATATACATCAAAATAATCCATTCATCCATCCCTCCTTCATTTACACCGATAGGGTATAGAGGCGTATCTTGTGTTCCAGTAAAGGGCTGTCCCATCTGTTCGGTATCATATTTAAGATACTGTTGTGATTGCCTCGAACCCTACGTTTTGAAAAATAGCTAAAACTTCCCTAATTGTACGTATTTTATTGATTCTATTAAACACCAACTATCTTAGAAGTCATTGTTTGTTTTTAATCGCAGTCACTTCGTTGGTGTTACCCTGGAAAACTAACTAGATAGAAAACCACTTTCACTAATTTCATCCAACGAAAAGACGTCCTCTATTTGTCAAAGGCAATTAATCTTTTAGCCCACAGAAAGAATACAATGTTTAAGGTACAAAGAGAATAAAGAACTACAACTACTATTAATAGACACTTGAAAAGTACACTTGATATTTATAGCATCAAACTTTCTCATTTCAGTCCATTGTACCAAACATAAAGGAATAAAAATTGACCAAGTGCGTGTCAAACACGCATTATTGAAAGATTCTGTAGCATTTAGGTATACGGCCAAACAGTTTTTCTTATATTTCTTAAACTAAACTTCCAGATTGTTCGCAATAGAAAGAGTCACGAAACGTTACGTCTTTGAAAATCCACACTGATATAATAAATGTGAAAGTAAATGTTTGTTTATACCTTGTTACGGGAAAATCACTGAACTGATTGTATTGAAAGATAACGACGTACAGTCTTTATCCAAATCCCAAGCTGCCTCTTTACTACTTACTAAATACTAACCGCATCTTGTAAAATTACTCTTGGTTGTTCATGATTATACAATAATAATAAAAATACTTTTTACATGAAGGTACAGCAATTTTTTTAATAATGTTATATTTTTAGATTAATAAAATCGGAATAAAAATAAAAAAATCTCTACACTTTTCGTCCAAAATTCCACAGTATTTAAAGACGAGGGTTTATAACCAGTGTGTGTTGCCAGTGATGACATATGGCACAGAAACGTGGTCCTTAACTGCTGGCCGCCTAGAGAAGCTCGGGGTCACGCAGCGAGCCATGGACAGAGAGTTATGCTCGGAGTTTCTTTGCGCGATAGAATCCGGAACGAGGAAATTCTCCAAAGAACTAAGGTCACCGACACAGCTCTCAGAATATGCAAGTTGAAGTGGCAATGGGCAGGCCACATCGCTCGAAGAATCGATAACCGATGGGGAAGAAAGGTTCTCGAGTGGCGACCACGAACCGGAACACGCAGCGTTGGTAGACCTCCCACCAGATGGACCGACGACATTGTCAAGGTCGCGGGTAACCGGTGGATGCAAGAAGCAGGTTGCCGCTCGTTGTGGCGTTCTATGGGGGAGGCCAAACAGTGAACGTCTTTTGGCTGATGATGATGATGATTGTATTAGGTTAGCCTGTGATAATAGTTGCATGGGTTTTTAAAATAAATAAATCCACAATTTCATCTTCGTCCATAATAACCAACATGTACGCGGATGAAGTCGTAAGCTAAAGCTAGTATTAAGAAACATACTTCAATGGAATTGAGAACTAATTGATTGGAGAATTAGAAAAAATATTTAATGAAACTTTACATTAATTTATTTACTCTTACTTTCATTTCGTCCTATAGATTATAACATGTTATCATTGCTTTATTTATTAGTAATGAAACACGTGTAGGTATGTAGATATTGATTTAACATAACACATAGGATTCTGTGTGTTGGATCATCATCTATATGTGTGCCAAAATTCAGCTTACTCCGTTTAAACGTGGACGGGTAACGGTCAAGTCACACCGGGATGGCAGCGGTCTTGCTGACTTACTATTTTCAACTTTATCGTTAAACATCAAAGCATCGTTCAGAGATTTGTATGAATCGAGCGACAGCTCGCGGCTCCGCGAGCCGTTGACCGCCGCATAAGAGAACGCCTCGCGACAAATCGCCGCGTCGCTGCCGGCCGCTGCCATTCCGGTGTGACTCGGCCCTAACAAACATCCATCCATCTACCCTCACAAACTTTCGCGTTAATAATATTATAGGTAGTTGGATAATAATAATAATAAATTTAAATAATAATAAATTTATTTCTCAAAAAACTTAGTAATACTTTACAGAAATAGTTTGGCAATATTCATTTCTAATAAATGGATGTAGCCACTGGAACCGAACTAGGCAAAGCCTGTATTTCGGTTTTCAGTGCCTTTTCCCTCGAAATTTTAACAGAAAATGCCAGCAAAGCAAATATGTAAATATGTAAATATGTTCAGTTGTACTACTCATTAATTTTAATTTTGACTAAGTTAAAGCTAACTTACTAAAAAGTTGCATTATTTAAAATGATACTAAACATAATTTAACAAGCCTTAAAATCTAAGTGAAGTGTTTGTGAGTGTGTGTTGGTATATGGGGTGTGTAAAGGTGAGTGTATGTGAGTGTAGCGGTGAGTGTGTGTGGTTGTGAGTGCATTAGCGTGTTTTAAACTAAGATTATTTTAACTAATTAAAACGTATTTAAAACCTAACATTCTCATTATTGTACCACGTTTAGTAACAGCTCCGTTTCATCATAATTGAGTTGTTGCAAATATTCACTTACAACTTGTTTACATTTTGATTTGGTAAGAGGGTAAATATTTAATTCTTTATTAATTCTATTATAGAGGAACGGGCCAAGAAATTCAATAAATCTTTCGCTAAATTTGGTTTTGCAAGTGGCCCGTTCCCTACACACTATTTTATTTCGTCGTTTTTGCGCGAGAGGGTCATAAGGCAATTTTATATGCCTTACGGTTAGAACTCCACAAACCTGATATAGAGACACAGTAGGAAAAAGGACTGGCTTGATAATGCACACCTTCAAAATTGCACGTTGTGCAATTTCTATGGATTTCATAGTGGTTTTACAAGTGCCTCAACAGGATGAAATGCAATAATTTAATAAAGACTGTCCTAGGGCATAATAAATTTATTTTAAGAGATAAGGTTCCGCAGCATGTCGCAAGTTTTTAAAAACATATGAGTTTGCGGACTCCAGCACCAAGCAGTTTTATATGTTCTTTGAAATTAAGATTTCTGTCTATAGTAACACCTAAGTACTTGATGGTATGAACACGTTCCAGTGATAGACACACGCAGTTGCCTTTTTGGGTACAGTCATGACAGATAATTTTATGGTTGTTACAAAGACTTGAATCATTTTTGATACTGAAAGAAACATATTTGGTTTTATCCACATTTAACGTCAGAATGTTTGCTTGCAGCCAGCCTCTAGTAATATTATAGCCCTCCTGAGCAGCATCAAATACCTCATCCCAAATATTTGCAGCAAAAACCAAAGCAGTGTCGTCTGCGAAGGATATAATTTCGCCTTGGGTGAGTTTAAGACTAGTGAGTTCGTTTATATAAACGAGAAATAATGTGGGACCTAATATGCTGCCCTGTGGTACGCCATGTGTGACTGGGAGGTAGGTACTTTTGTATTTACTCACACGGACACACTGTTTTTGCCCAGTCAAGTAACTCTTAAGGAGTTCAAGCTGGGTACCTCTGATTCCTACCTTCTCCAGTTTAGCCAATAAGAGGGAAACAGAAATCGTATCAAATGCCTTGGCGAGATCGAGAAATATTGAAAGACATTTTTTTCCTTTATCCAAATTAGTGCTAATAAAGCTGGGGAGTTTGTTCACTGCTTGTTCTGTGGACTTTCCAAGCCGAAAACCATACTGATTTTTAGACAGTAGATTATTTTTTTCCAAATAATTTACCAAGCGAGTGTTAATGATTTTTTCCAATATTTTCGATATTGCCGGTAGTATGGATATTGGCCTATAGTTATTGATTTGATTTCTGCCTCCGCTCTTGTATATTGGGCACACTTCCGACCTTTTCAAGGAATCAGGAAATACTCCCGACTGCAAGCTATCATTTATAATTTTAGTAATAGGTGGAATAAGAGTATTTTTATGTATTTTTAAAAATTTACTACTAATCTTATCACAACCCGATGCACAATCTGTTTTTAGACCATTTATTATTTGTTCAACTTCTTGCTCATCAGTGTCCATCAAAACAATAGAATTACTCTGTTGGTTACACTCGTCTATGTGATAGAGAAAATGTGCATCAGGTGTGTTAGTATTTTGATAAATTTTATCAGCCAGTGAGGCTCCAACATTAATGAAGTAGCTATTTATTTTATTTAAGGATTGCTCTGGAGATGTAGAGAATGTTAGGAGTTCTTTTATGCGTTGTATTGGTTTTGTTGTGTTAGCGATGTTTCGAATAGCTTTCCATAACTTTTTATTGTCTTTTTGTGCATTTTTAATTTGTTCTTTTTCGTACTCTCTCTTTATTTTACGCAACAGAGCGTTACAAAAAATCCTGTAACGTCTGAAGGTAATTTGTAATTTTTCATTTTTCGGAGATAATTTAGCTTTTCTATGCAATTTATCCCTGTTTCGCATGCATCTCAGTAAACCCGGGGTTATCCATGGTTTTATTATTTTTGATCGTCTTGGTATCGTTTTTGTTAGTGTATTTTTATCAATTATATTTTGAAAGGACTGGATCAAATAATCTAATGTAAGGTTAGGATCTACCGACTGATAAATTGGGTCAAGATCAAGTTGTTTAAGGTCTTGTACTATTCCATCAAAGTTAGTTTTAGTTATAGTTGTAGTTGTATAATGCCATATTTTTTTTAGATGTAGGCTTAATAAAACCGGATAGTGGTCCGTTAGAGTTGAACATGGGACCAATGCCGTGGCATTGCTTATAGTTTTTATTAAGGCGTGATCCAAGCAGGTTTCACTATCACTACGCGTTACAAGACTATGTGCTGGAAGTAAGCCGTGTGTAGCAGCTAAAGTTAAGTATCGTTCCCCGTGTAAGTCTATTTTGTCAAGATTTATAGGAATGTTAATGTCCCCCATTAACACGTTGTGGTAATAGATCGATACTAGTTGAAGTATTTTGTCTAAGGAAGAGAGGAATGGATCAATGTTGGTATATGATGGCGATCTATATATACCTAGAATAGCAACTTGCTCTTCTACAATAGCCATCAGACAATTACAGTCCTGAATATCTGGTTCTTCTATGCGGACATTAAGGTTCTCTTTATAATATATAACTACACCATCGTTTTGTTTTTTGTTATTTTTAGTTGCTACGTGAGAATAATAATAATAATAATAATAATATGTGGGGACATTTTCACACACGGCCATCTGACCCCAAACTAGGGAGACCCTGTACTATGGGTGTCAGACAGCTGATATACATACACAAATACGTTTTTTTTTTTTTGTAAATACATACATATATAGATAAACAACACCCAGACACAAGGCAAACACAAGTGCTCATCACACAAATATTTACCCTGGGCGGGAATCGAACCCGCAACACGCTGCGCAGCAGTCGATCGCTCAGCAACTGCGCCAACCGTGTCGTCCGTAGAATATCCGTCTAGTGTTGGTATTTCCGATGCACAAGAGAGCCAACACTCTGTCAGTATTTGAATGTCTCATTCTAGTTTTAATCTACTTAATAAGATCTCACAACCTGGCATATTACAGTTTAAACTACGGATGTTCTGCGTTAATATAATTATTTGATTAGAAGTACATGTAATGGATACTCAAATAATGAAGCAAAAGGCAGATAAGCCGCACGGAACACTATGAGTGAAGCCACCAAAGCAAATACAAATCAAAAGCGAATACCTACAATGTCGTAATTGTAGGTTTATTATCAATTTATTGTATGGGAAAACTAAGAAAAAAAGCACAATATACTTATGCACTATTATATTTTGTCCTGCGTACTTGATTAGGTTAGGTCATTGTGATTGGCATTGGCACCGACTCCCTTGTTCATAAACTAAACTAAAATTAGACAATTGGCCTCTCTTACTGCCAGGCAGCTGAAGAAAAGGACGGCGACAGATTAGAACTAAGTTAGAGATGTCAAATTATTTTTTTCTTGAATTTCGTGTTTTAAATCAATACGTTCTGACATGACAACTTTTTTTTTTTTTTTTGTTAGCCTGTTCTGTCCCACTCCTGGGCAAAGGCCTCCCTCCATGCCTTCCATCTTTCCCGATTCTTTGCTTCCTCCCACCAGTTTTGGAGGAATCCGTCCAGTTCATCCCGCCATCTCCTTCGTGGTCGGCCGCGACGCCGTCTTACTGTCTCAGGGCTCCAGTTCTGTGTCATCTGAGCCCACAGTTTGTCCGGCATGCGGCAGACATGTCCGGCCCAGTCCCACTTAAGTTGGGCAGCTTTTTGAGCCACGTCTGCTATCCCTGTTTTGGAGCGCAGTATAGTGTTTCGAACTCGATCCGTTAATTTAACACCTAGTATACTGCGCTCCATTGCTCGTGGGAATTAGTCAAAGACCAAGTCTGTGCGCCATAGGTCAAGACGGGGAGAATACACATGTCCATGAGCTTCCGCTTCAGTGCCATGGGTAGTTCACCCTTAAATAATTCCTTCATGGACCAGTAACTCTTCCAGGCGTTTTCTGTTCGTCGTGCGACTTCTTTGTCTTGCCTCGCCTGGAAAGAGACTACTTGGCCCAAGTAGAGGTATTCCTGGACATGTTGTATTGTCTCTCCGTCTACTTTTATGCTTTTCGGTGTTACGTTGGACATAACTTTGGTCTTCGACATGTTCATCTTCAATCCAACCTCAAGGCTTGCATCGCTTAGATCTTGAAGCATGCGTTCGAGCTCGGTGGCTGAAGAAGAAAACAGAACAATGTCGTCGGCGAAACGGAGATTTGTCAGTCTCGTCTCGCCGAGTACAATGCCTCTTTCCTTCCAATCGTTTGCGACATTTCTGAAGATTTCTTCGAGGGTACTGGTGAACAACTTAGGAGATAGCGGGTCGCCCTGTTTGACTCCTTTCTCTATTTTAAATTTTGGACCTGTGGCTTCTAATTTTACTGCGGCTGTACTATTTTTATAAATAATTCGTAACAGATTAATGTAGGTGGGATCTATATGTTGTTTACCTAAAGCGTCGAAAATAGCCGTATGTGAAATGCTGTCAAAGGCTTTGGAGTAATCGACAAAGGCAAGGTGTAGTGGCATTTTATGTTCCTGATGTTTTTCTATTAATTGGTTAATTGCATGAAGATGATCTGTCGTAGATAGGCCAGGGCGAAAGCCTGCTTGCTCAGGAGGTTGGTGCTTGTCTAATTCACTGGATATACGACTTTCTATAATTTTAATGAATATTTTATAAATATGTGATATTAAGCTAATCGGTCTGTAATTGTTTATATCGGATTTGTCGCCCTTTTTGTGAAGCAGTATAATATTAGAATGGCAAAAATCTTTAGGAAAGCTGCCTGAGTGCAGAATGCTGTTAAAGAGTCTGGTGATGTATGGGAGGAGGACAGGTTCGCCTATTTTCAATGCTTCTGTGCTTATGCCGTCTTCACCACATGATCTATTGTTCTTCATTTTTTTGAGGGCCACATGAACTTCGTATCCTGTTATGGGTGGTATACTGTCAGGGCAGTAATAATCGGGTATTGTTTGTAATTTAGTGTTTTCAGAGTAGAGTGACTTAAAAAATATTGTACATATATTTAAAACCTTTATCCTATAACCTATTTGTTTGCTTCTCACCATTGTTATCTTTTAGATATGTGATCCATGACTTATTATTTGAAATACCTTGTTTTGCTATTTTTAAAGAACAGTTATTTTCTAATGCATTTTGAACCAGCCTATTGTTGTAATTCCTTATATCTTTTCTAATACTACGTTTAACCTCCTTATCTTTAAGTCTGTACTGTGAATCTCTATTTTCTTTACTTAAATCTAGCCTCTGTTTTATTAATGTTATGGTATTGTTTGATAGCTTTTTACTTCCAATTTTGATCTGTCTAACTGTTTTGCTGGCTTTAGTTATACTATTTAATATTTCGTTGTATAGTTGCTGGACATCTTTTTGTTCGCTTTCTGCGTCTAGTTCACTAAAACTATTCCTTAGCTCTAGCTTGAATTCTTTATGACCTAGCATAAGTGATTGTTTATTTAATTTTCTGATTTTATTTTTCATAAATTTTTGCCTGTTTATTTTTGCGTCGAGTTTTATTGTTATGCGAACAGGTCTATGATCAGAACTAAAGTTAAATTGGTTTATTACTTGAATGTTTTTAATTATGAGCTTGTTAGAAATAAGAATAAAGTCTATTTCATTTTTAATTTGGCTGTTAGGAGATTTCCACGTCCATCGTCTGTGAGGTTTTTTAAAGAAGAAACTGTTACCCACACACAAATTTTGGCCGAAAGCAAATTGGAGAAGGCGGGATCCACGATCATTTCGGACTCCGAGACCGTATGGGCCCAAGATACTATGGTTATCTAAATCTTGCCTTGGTCCAATTTTGGCGTTGAAGTCACCTAAAACAATGTTCCAGGTGCTTCGATGTTCATCACAAGCTTTGTCGAGTAGGTCATAGAATTCTTCTACTTCATCGTCTGGGTGAGCACATATACACTTGAACGATGGATAGTGTTTGAGTGCTCGAAATTTGAAATTTTAATACTGCTATCCTCTCTGAGTAAGATATGAATTCTGATATATTATTTTTCCACTTTTTAGCTACTAAAAATCCTACCCCGTAAAGACCTCCACTCTGTCCGTTATAATAGAATATGGCATTTTCTCTCTCGATGGTGTCTTCTCCGCTTCTTCTCACTTCTGATAAGCCAACGATATCCCAGTTGACCTCAGTTAGTGCATTTTCGAGCTCAAGCAAACGATCTTCAGATTTCAGAGTACGAATGTTGTAGGTTATGACATTAAGCAATTTCTCGGTATCCAGTGTATGGTTTGGCGTGGTCGTCGAACGGGGAATCGATCCCACCCGGAGATTCTTAGCACCCCTGGCTCCAGGGTGAAACCGCCCACCGTCATTAGCAGCTACACCCCTGGAGCCGCCGGGCACTTGGGGCCTGTTATTTTGCTTCTTCTTCATGTTTCTTGGAGGGGATTAGACATTTAACCCATCACGCTTGTCTAATGCGGGTTGATGGGTGGACAGTGAACCTGCTCACTCGGTTCATGGGTGCTGCAGTTAACATTAAGATTAATGTTATCCATTACCACCCGAAATTGACGTCCTGTCCTTACGCCAATTATCCAACTTAAGCCATCTGCAAACTGTGGCAGTTCGCATGCCTTTAGTTGGTTGTTGTTACTTAGATGTAAAGTAAACGTTTCCCTTAGTCGACTTTTACGACCTGCGCGGGATGATAAGCAGCTGATGCATTCTATGTTTTTCTTTTGCTCCTAGATCAGCGTAGGACATGACAACTATAATTGTATAAACATTTTAGATCAACTTAAATTGTCCGCTCTTATTAATATCTGTCTCTTTCTGGTTATATTGGAAAGAAAGAGATATAAATAGCTTAAAATAAGTTTAGCTCGTGCACTACAGAATTTTGGCACCAATGGTAAGTTTTCTCAGAAGAAGAATTATAGATAATAATGTCCAGTATTATTCGACTTTTGTTTATCGATATCTGTAATAAGAATTGACGTAAGAGGTTTTGCTCAAAATGAGTTATTTAAACCGTTGGATTCAGAATTTACTGCTCTTCGCAATGGTATTATTGAAATAGTTTTATCGTTCAAAAAATGTCCCATACGTCACAGATTTTTGCTTTGCCTAAACAGAATTTTAGAACTTCAATAGGCGTATCAGGGCCTGTAGACAAATTCCTCTTTTTGTTAGCGTTAACGCCAGCGTGATGCAAATATGTCAATTGTATGCAGTTGACATATTTGCATCACGTGACATCGCATAAGCAAACGTCAACTTCATACAATTTCATTTTCCGTTGGCGTTAACGCTAACAGAAAAGGGATTTTGTCTACAGGCCCAGATCATTTTAATTATAGCCAGTTTTCTCGTTAGCGTAACCATAGTAAAGCTATAATGTGCAGGATACAAAATGTCGTATCTTCTAGACAAATTCAACTCTATGGTAAGTATTTGTACTAAATGGCTGATACATTAAGTTTCTTTCGGGAGATATTACTTGTCTGTCTTATTATTTATCTGTACTTTAGGGTATTTGATTAATTAAAGATATGATTCCATTATTGACCTTTTTTATCACACCTGTCAGTCAAATGCGTGAACTTATTGTGAGTAAGAATCTGAAGTGGTACTTCTACCAAATAGCGGTGAAGCTTCGCCGTATCTCTATAATCCGATGATGGAATTAAGTTATGCAATTGCAAAGTACACTCTCCGAAATGTACCCGATAAAAGACCGATAGGCTGGCGACGGTGCGGCTGAAGGTGGATAGAGCCTAGCTTTAAGCAGGGAGCTATTGTCAATTGGCAACTGTATCGGCGTGAAGTACCGCACCTATGCGAGGACTACTAGCTTATTGGCAGCTAATTGGACGTTTGATTCAATGTACGAAACAAATGAAATTCGTTGCCAGAGTAACCCCAAAAAGTTCAAGATGGTCAGAGTTAAATCTGTTAAATCCCTTGCTTTACGATGGCAAACGTCAACCCTAGCTAGGTAAGCCTCATGCTTTTGCACTTCCGCGCATCTGAATTAAGAACTAAATCAGGGGTGAGCTCTGCCGGACAGAGGTACCTACGTCCGTATAGGGAATTAAGAACTCCATAGGTTGACGCAACACTTTCGTTGGAATCCACACAGATATAGGGCTCACGGAGTAGCCCCTTGGACTAGTTGGGTGAGATTTAACGCTAAAGCAATCTTTTGCGTCTCTCTCCCACCGGCCAGCATGGTCAGTGTCCCGGTTTGGGAACAACCACTCCTTGTGGTGGACAATGAAATCTTTCCAGTAACACTTATTTTGCAGTTGGGTACTTTTGTTCAGCCGCATCGGCCACCTCACTGAAGTTTTCTGAAAAAAATCTAACAGGGTAATTGTTTGTTTTCCATAATAAATAAAATAAATAACGGTAATTTTTATTATTTTATATTTTATCACCTAGATAGTGTCAGTGGCATTCCAGCATAGGAATCCTACGTCATCGTGGCAATTCTGATAAAAACTATCCTAGTCATTTCAAGTTTCATAATATCCCCATTACAGTAATACACAAACACACTTCTTTTGTATTAAACACGTCAATACATACTAACTTTAGATAGTGTTATTGTTTTGTAAATTAAGGTACCTATACTAATCTGTCTTAAAATATCTAGCCCATTTAACGATGTAAACTTTTTGTGAAACAGTATTTGTGAATAAACTTTATTATTATTATTATTATAGGCGTTGATTATTTAAATTATGTATATATTGTTACAGTAATTTAAAAAACAATCATATACACCAATATTGCCACCACCAATTTTTATTATTATGTCCTTTACGTTAATTTCACAAAGAGGCTAGAGAGAGTAAAAAGATTTTTTTGTCGTACATGACAGAAATTTCAAAAATAATTGACGTATTTAACATGCATCCTTTTAAATATAAGGGTTTGAGCAATTTAATGTAAACTAACTGATAGCGCTTGAAAAGATATCATTGCTAAAATCATATAAAAATCATGAGTCCTTGAAAAGCTAACAGGATTTTATAAAAATTAGAAATGTCGTTTGGTCCTCCCGAAAACGTGAGGTTTGTCCCTAACGTCAATTCTTATTTGTATAAAGTAACAAAAATACTACCAATATATTCGTATTCATTCATTGTATTTTTAGCTATTTTTCCAAACGGATAAAGATCATTTCACTTAGCTGAAAAGAACTAGAAATCTATGTAACCTTACCCTTAACTTTCAAAAGGATTTCTTCGATTTGCTTCTGGATATTCATTTAAAAACCGGATCACGTAAGTAACAGTGAACTACGAGCAATTTGTAGGCCGTTACGCGAAACCTTAGGCTCCAAGACGTCAATATATCGTCTTAAGTGCCTTACAAATTTATAGGAGCCGCCACGTGTGATTGCTGCCGTAAATATAATATATTATATATTTGAATAATGTCCCATCCGTTTCCGTCCCAATGAGCGGGCGTTGGTATGTAACAAACAGGATATTGGTAAAACATATTGCTTGTATCAAGTCTCTTGGAATTTTTATGCGTCATAAATAAAATTGTTATATTTTTTTTATACCTGGCTTCTTTATTATTATGTTAAGTTTATTTGCCCAAAAGATATATTCAAAGTGTTTATTAAATTAATAACATCGTTTATATTAAATAAAATGTCAGAATCCTTTTCTAAAGTTAACAAAATTGTGCTTGTATTCGAATAAAAACATCTCTTGTCCTAATACAATAGAAACTAGAACTGTCATAGTTAGTAACTCGAAAATAAACTGTACCTACACTTAGTTTCGCCATGTTTGTTAAAAATATAAACAAGCCTTTAGTTTGTTGGTCCATGTTTTTATTCACACATACTCTATGTTAGTATCTAACAGCGTATATTATGTGTAGGTATGCTTATGTTTCTAACAGAAAAATAACTACCTTTGTAAACTGTGTCTAATTCTCCATAAATTAACAAGTTATTTATTTGCTATTTGTAACTAGTTAATTTAAGGAGAAATTGCCACAGTTGTAGCAAATAAGCAACTCCTTAATTTGTTTTTAAGATTATGACTTTAAAGAGTCGCGAATCGGAATCCATGATTGTCACATTGGAATAGCACTCAAATACAAATACAAATACAAAAATTTTATTTGTTCAACAGAGGTACGTCAGGTACAGGTGTTATGATTTTTATTGAGCACTATGTCAAGCCGTCATCAGCGTACAAATATTATTTTGAATAAAACATGCTGATCACTAATTTGAGGTGAGAGAGGTTGATGTTAGTTTAGGCTTAAGCTATAAAAGTAAATTGACCTCGGAATTAGATACTTAACCCTGAATATATTATTGTCAAAATAAACTAATAACTAACAGTTTTTATTTTACATTTCAAATTTTTATAATCGTTATTCTGTTTTCAACATCATCTATACTCCGTTTACAATAAGATTAGACATATTCACAAACCTTTTTTACAGTCCGTTTAACCGATTTTGACTTCTATTGCGTTGGTTGCATGACAAATGGTAGCTGCAGTAAACAGTTGTAATTGTAACCACTTTTTTGCCTCTAATGTCATCTTTAAGCCAACGGAATAGAAGTCAAAATCGGCTGAACGGACTGTATAAAAGGTTTGTGAATGTCTTATTGTAAACGGAGTATACCTAGCCTTTTTCTCAACTATGTTGGGGTCGGCTTCTATTCTAGCCAAATGCAGCAGCGTGTTTCACATGGAGCGACTGCCTGACCTCCATATACCAGTTACTGGACTTACCCGTAACAACTGTCAAAGATCTATGTATGATAACCGGGAGCAATGTGCTTATTTAAAAGTAATTCTGTTTTGTTAAACGTCAAAAATATCATTAAACGAAACGTGAGTATTGTAACACATTATAGATGATGATTATGATTTACACTCAAAGTCAAAGTCGAAGCATTTATTTCAATTAAACCATTTACAGGCACTTTTGAATTGTCAAGGAGTCGGTCAGTTAGTCAGAAAGTTGAAGCTAGTTGCTCGTTCCAAAACGTAGGTAGGTCTCTATGGAGAAGAACGAGCAAGAAACTCCACGGACACTCTTTTAAATTATTCTTGTTGCTTCTATAATATAGAAGCAACAAGAATAATTAACCTTTATCGTTTTCACATATTATGTGAAAACGATAAAGGTAATCTAGAAATACAAAATATACAAAATAATCAAGATAAAAAAACCATGGCAGTTAAGAGTTGACCAATCTCTACTGACAGCGCCCGTTCACGGACATGACGCGTGAATCAGCACCATTCAGCTCAATTAGTCAAACTAGTCGGACGAATCCGGCAACACAGTGAGTTAATCCGTTTATCTCAATCCACAATGTAAAAAAAATATCAGTTTAATTTGTGTTACTAGGTAGTTCGATTCAGACTTAATAGCGGCTGTGAAGTGAGCGGTTGGCTGCGCAGTACCCCGCCCTTCACCTCCGCTGTCACGTGAAATTGTTACTGCGCAGCTACTGACCTCGTGTTCAATAAAGAAAAACTTCTTCACTAATGTTTTAGCAATCATGCTGATGAAAAATATTTAGTATAGAAGTTTTATAAATTGATATTACTTTTCAAGAATCGTATTTCCTTTCTCGAAAACAGTCAAAAGTAACAGATAACAGAGAGATTGTAATCTTCTCAGTTTTTGAGCAATTATTACAAAAGTTTATATACAAGAGACTAAACTTCAACTGTCAATAAACTTTAGTTTGTAAGCGTGTTTCGCGTGTTCTTTGAGTTTTAATATAATTATGGAGTGTTTGAACTCAAGTGACGTAGGTGCATTAATTTATGTGGAATGCAAAATGTGTTTTATTTTAGGTTTGGTTAAAAGTGGGCTGTTGACGTCAAACGAGAAGCTTTTAATATTCATTGAAATGAAATGAAATTATTTGTTTGTCAGAATATAGGTATACAATAAGGTGGTAAAATTAATTAAAACTCGACTCGACTCTCAACTTTATGATTCCTACGTAATTTTTAACAAATCATCATTTGACTATATTTATTAGTATTAATCCATATCTGATATTATATCGTCCGTATGGTGTCGGACGTAAAGAGTAGCACCATCCCATATCTTCCCGTGGGTGTCGTAAGAGGCGACTAAGGGACTCACTTATCAGAGAATGGGCAGCAGCGTTCTCTGTGCCTTTGTAACAACCATACTGCAATCGCCAACCCGCCTGCCAAGCGTGGCGATTATGGCAAAACCCCCCCTTTTGGGGGAGGCCTATGTCCAGCAGTGGACGTCTTTCGGCTAAAATGATGATGATGATGATACTCATATTATAAAGATGTAAAGTTTGTTTACATTCATGTATTTTTTTGGTTTATAATAGGTAATCTAACTCAAGGTCCGATACAAAGTTACACATGCTAAGTGTCATAGAACATGTTTCATGGTATTGTAAGGTTTAAGGGGAATAATATATAAGCTATATTACGGTACAAGATTGGGAACTATATGCCTGTCTCGTCTGGTATGTTAGGAGTCGGAGGTTTTTATAAATTAAAGAGAGAAAGCAAATGAAAAAACTCTATTATAATATTTTATATACTCTATTAGATACTCTTAGTTTACCTACTTGGCTTCCAGGCGGGCGACGTCGCGGGCAAAAGTTAGTGATAATAATAAAAATCACGGAATGAATTATATATCGCCCCCAAAAATTGCAGGCAAGGCCGACGAGCTTGGCAAAAGGTAAGTTCATGACCTTCATCCATCATCTACGTATTATCCCGGACGGATCAGGTGCAATCCCAGCTTGCAATGTTGTTTTTGTACAACCTAACTGAATATTATGGGAAAAATACGGACAACATCTGTAATAACTTGTGGTAATGTTGATATAAACTACACTGGCTTGCAGGTATACTATGTCAAAATAATAATTATGTTTATAGGAATAAAAAAAAAACGGTCATTAACTTGACGCTTGGCGTTGATGAAGTCATTTCGGCTCTCAGGTACGGTGTGACAAAAAAGCATCAACAAATAAACTACCGATTTGATTTTGGGGCATGGATTTTATTAGACAATCTTGCAATAGATTTACGTATATCTATATCTATACTGGAATGCGGGGGGAAGCGGGCGGGGCCTCGCATTCCCGAGATGCGTCAAGTTAATGTGACCGTGTAGTAAGTGTGAACACGCACAACGCAGTGAACAAGCAACTAACTTTCTGGCTAACAATACTCCTTGATATTCAAAGGCCTAATTGAAAGAACTAGTTGACTTCGAATGTCAATAACCTACAAAGTGTATTTCAATACAGAACGTCCGATACATAATGGGAAAACCAAAAATATTAGTCCAATTAGTGTAGGGTACCTACTTTACAAGAAGGTGAACGATCTTTTTAGAGATTCTGAATTGACCTGTTTCATGTTGTAAAAATAATAATAGTTATACACCGAGGCTTTTTGAGGAGGAGCTCGTGGCTAAGTTAAAGTCTTACAGATCGATCGGTCAAAGGTTAAGCTACGCTAGCCGCGGTCAGTCTGTGGATGGGTGACCATTCCTTTCATACCGAGTTCCCTCCGTGTCTCGGAAAGCACGTAAAGCCGTTGGTCCCGGCTGTCATTTGTAGATCTTTGGCAGTCGTTATGGGTAGTCAGAAGCCAGAAAGTTTGATTACCAGTCTTACCAAGGCGTATCGTGTTACCCAGTAACTGTGTTGTGTAGGTCCGATAGGCAGTCGCTCCATGTAAAACACTGGTACTCAGCTGCATCCGGTTAGACTGGAAGCCAACCCCAATATGTAGTTGGGAAAAGGCAAGACAGATGATGACACCGTGGCTTTTTAGTCACCTTACAGCCAAGCATGTATTATGTCACAGTAAAAACTACTTTTGACTACAAACATCAGTCAAAACTACCTTTAAACGGTTTAAATTTATCCTTAATATTTAGAAACCCATCAGGTTGGTTTTTTTTTTGTGACTCTTTTAAAACTTTGGTTTTGTAGTGATTATTTAACTAAGGCGTTCCGTATTTTTGATTTTGTAACGCAAACGCGTTTTATCTTAATAAGGGTTTTGATTAAACCCAGTCAAAAATAGTTGGGACTGGTTAAGAGTTTTGACTGTAATATCCAACACAATGACTACTAAAAATTCATTAAAAAAAAAATTGGTTGTCTGTAAAGTCGGTTTACTGACGATAGTTGAACGTGACAACGCGAAAGAATCATGCCGATTGTGCTTCTTTGTCGCTCATTCCGCGCTCTCGCTTGCACTTCAAGCCTTACATGGAACGCCTCAGAGCGGCGTTATGGTAACGCCGCATGAGTCATGTTTTTTCGTGCGTGCAGCCGGCTCTATCGAATTATAAGACGTTGTCACGTCAAAAATATTTTTATAGAGATTTGAAAAAAATTAAATATAAAAATATTCTTCAATTTATTAGAATGACGCGTAACGTAGTTTAGAACACCCTGTTACTAGCGCGGTCCAAACCTTGCGTACCAAGGGCGGCGTGGACTGGAGCGGCAACACTTTTATCAGAGAACATTCACCCTAGGGCAAAAATATGTTTCTTGTTATTGCAATCTTCATATTCTCATTCTCAGTATGGAGTAGTTTGTAAGTATTTAAAAGTCACCTAATTCCAATTCTCCCTTCATACATTTACGGGCTTAGGACCGTCAGTAACATTTTTCTCACAATTTTTAATCACGTCTTAAAGTATGTTATGTCGGATACATACGTGATTGGACCACCGTTTGTAAGATGACCTAAATGCCACGGTGTATAGACTACATCATGTCAACCTTTAGACGCCCTCTGCTAGGCATATAATAGGTCTGTCCCGAAGGGGGTTTCAGCCGTAATCACCGTGCTTGGCCGATGCATGTTGGCGATCGCATTAGGTGTTAAGGTACTCAAAAGGACGCTGCTGCCTATCCTCTGGGCAATATCCCTCTGTCGCCTTCTACGACACCCACGAGTAGAGATGGGGTAGTGCTATTCGCGGTCGGCACCACACGGCTGATAGACTGTACCCTGAGAAAAAATTACACAATTATCTACGTGCAAAGCCTACTGGCGACCCGTCTAAAATATAGCGTTACACGTCCCACCAATATTTCTGGGCAATAATTTTAATAATATAAATTCGTAACTTAAAACCGTAAAATTTCACGTAACGCTCATACGATGTGCCATTACGGCGGGAGCCCTCAATGTATCAAAAGGTCCATACCAATTTGTTCGCGTCACAAAATAGAAATTTACGTAAATTCGTCTAGAACGACGTGGGGCCACTCCAAAACGTATTCCGCTTATTCACTCGACATTCGCGCTACTTTATTGGAATTGTACCTGAAAAACCCTTTTCGTATCGAGTCCCTAACATATATGTAGATGCTTATTGGAACCTTTTCCTTTGTGTTGTAACGCGTGACGTTTTGTATAAGCTCTTTTTATACTCTTTCAGCAACTATTTACTGAGGCCTAGCAGTATACCTACGTAAATATATAGCCACGTTTCTATTTGAGTACAGAAAATAAGGTAGACGTAAGAGAAATGGTCTTTAGTAAATGATGTAGTCAGCATTAAGGATAACTTCGGAAGCACAGACACAAGTATCGTCTGACATTGGACCGTGTAATAGGGTTAACGTATTACGCTGGTGAAGCAGAATATTACAATAGATGATTATGTTACGTTTGCGTAGATTACATTATATTACCCTTAATTGAAAGTGTCTTGTAACAAAATGCAAGCTGCTTTGCCCACGATTTCATCAGCGTAAACTTCAGTATTAAGGCGCGTCCCTGTGCAAAACGCAGCGCTAGCCGTTTTTTGTTCAGTTTTTCGGACCTAAATACTCTTTATCCCAAAGAAATATCAACAAATAAAAAATAGATTAAATTTCTCCAAAATGGTAGATCTGATTTTTGTTTACGAAGTATAGTATTTAACTAATGTCCTCACAACGAAACCACAGAAATGAGAAATAATTATTGAAAACATGCATCTTCTCGGCAAGTAACCATTAATTCAATTTTTTAGTAACACTATTCGAAAGGCAATTTATTAATGAACATTTTGGTAGATTTTTTTTTTCAAAATCCTAAAATGTGATTTTATAAAGATTTAATTCTAAAATCTGAGCGTATTTCGCTACTGTATCTCTTGCGCGGCGCAAAAGGAACGAATGTTCAAGGTTATTTGCTCAGGGTACCGCCTTAAGACAAAGTTCTCACCACACAGACCGGGATAAAAAAGAAACTTATTTGCGTGCTAAATTTCAGTTAATTTCATTCAGCCAACGAACCGGAAGACGCAGCGATTTAGGCCTTACACCAGATGGACCGACGACATCGTCAAGGTTGTTGGTAACTAGGGCCTCAAGTCTGCTATTACAATAGTGTCAGAATGGTCTATCATTGATTTCATAATTGTTGATTTTGACAAGTTTGGTAATCTACTAATATAATAGCGTCATTATGACTTTCCAATGGTCAACCACTGACACGCGATTGAAAGAAATGATATAGAATGGTAATCTCGTACAAAATGACAACTGAATGACTGACTTAGGCGGTAATCTGCTTAAATTTTGACAGTTCCATTGATCGGTGACCTACCATTACAACGTCATTGTGCAGTCATTGCTTTTAATACGACCGACCAATGATCTACCATTTTGAATTTAGCAGATTTCGAACTTTTAGCAAAATGACATTGGGATCGTCTTGGAATGACGAAATTATAAAAATAGCAGAGTAGCCCCCCCCCCCCCCAGTGGATGCAAGCGGCAGGAAGCCGCTCATTGTGGCGTTCTATGGGGGAGGCCTTTGTTCAACAGTGGGCGTCTTTCAGCTGATGATGATGATGATGACCATTCAGCCGATTAAGCGTGAAAGAGTAACAAACATCCATCGATTTATTCATCCGTCCTCACAAACTTTCAACTTTCGACTAACTTTTGGCCGCGTGAATGTTGACTATGTAATGTAATCTTCCAACCGGATTTCGGTCACGGCAACCAATCAATGGAGATCAGCCAAGTAAGCAGAAGATATTATAGTGCTCAAGTGTGTGCGCAAACACAGATGCACTCCCTCTTCCCTCACGCTCATAGTCCGGTGGCAATCCGACACAATTCCGAGGCACGGGGGTGTTACACCGCCAACTTCCAAACTCCGCGCTGTTAAACTGAGAAATTCTTAATAGAAAAACCGAATAACACTTTGCCCGACCTGGGATTCGAACCCAGGACCCCACGCTCAGCAGTCGCTTGCGACCATTAGACCAACGAGGCAGTCAAATCTCTTTGTTGTCATCGTGTATACAGGTAAAGATGCGGATTAAAATGTCGCCTATATCCTTTTTTGGCCTTAAACCTTAGTGTGTACCAAATTTCATCAACATTTTTATTAGCCTATCCTGTCCCACTGCTGGGCAAAGGCCTCCTTCAAGTCCTACCAGGAACTTTTGTTCAGCGCTACCTCAAACCAGTCCTTGTGGTACGCGTCCAGGTCATCTCGTCATCTCTTTCTGGGCTGTCCTCTTCCACGCCGCCCATCTTCAGGCACCTTTTCGGATTTATAATAATAAAATGGATAAAAGAAGGATTGTGTCTCCATTTTGATAAGCTTACTTTAGTTTTTTATTTGGAAACCTGAGCCACGTGTACTTCGATACAAGCTGGCAAAATGGATTGTTTATCCTCAATCGTTAGGAAATGGGTTTCCACTAAGCCGAGGCTCATGTCGTCATAACAAACCCCAGGGTACGAACCATATCCAATTTGGGTGTACTACATTATCTACCCTGGGGTCAAATCATAGCAAGTTCGCAGGGAGTAAACGATCGATTAATTTGACTTTTTCTGACATTTCACTATTTATTCGGACATCTATACAATTATTGAGACTTTTAGATACTTATAAACAATAAAATATAAACAATAAAATGGTTGAAATAATTTTCTTATTTAAAAATATTGTTATTTCACATGATATTAGGATTGAAACTTAAGTGGAAAAAATTAAATAAAGAACATTATCAAAATATCTAATTTTGACATCCCTTACCCATGTTCGCAAATAAATAAATATTTCCCGTACAAGAAATAAATAGTGCTTGTCGTATGAAATTAAACCAAAATGTTCCAATTCGGAAATTAATTTCAATCGGATACTTTTACGTTAGCGTGCAGTACTTATCCTTTCAATTAAATAGTCATTCTTAATATTTCTTTATTTACTGACTACACTGTTTTTGAATAGGATGCTACTTTACTTCTGAGTCCCATAAACTATATTTTATTATCAAATAAATTGGGGATTCTTGAGCAAATTCAAACAAACAAAGTCACGAGCAAAAAAAAACTAGTAACATGATAATCTTTAAGAACAATTCAATATTCCTCGCTCAAAAAACCGTGCGTGACTAGTCGAAACCACTTTGTAATACTACAATTTCCTCCATATACGAGATATTATCACCTCAGTTAGTCGGTAAGCTAATTGTCAAACGATTTGTCTATCGTGACCTAGTTACAAACTGCGGTATACGTGGGTACCTCGCCTGGGAATAAACTAATGTCGTGCCGCTGGGTTTCTTCGTAATAAACTTTGGTACGTAATAGTTTTATGGTATAAGTAGTGTAGAAAGTAACTGTGAATAAAGTTTGGTTTATTACCGCAATATGCCTTGTACGAAAATCGTGCCTGCGGTAATTGGCTTGTATTTGAAAAAGTGCTGAGTTGGAATCTGATATAGATTTTATGTTTGCTTTTTGGATTAATAATAATATAATAATAATAATAATCTTTATTTATCCAAAAACATACAGAGTTTGAAGTACAGTTTTTATAGTTCATGTTGCAAATTCTGTGCAAGAATAATACTCTACCTCATAAGCTAGGTAAACCTGTATTTTAAGAGGTAGTTTACGGTCTTTAATACAATGATCTTTAATCAACAAAAACTTATCTCAAGTGGACTGTGTCATTCTACTGTATGGTATACAAAGAGTAAATTTGTGTGTATAAGTGTGTTAAGTGTGTGGGTAGTGTGTGTGAGTGTATAGGCGTGTGAGTGTAGATGTGTGTGTTGGTAGGATAGGTGTGGGGGTGGGGGTGTATTAGATAAGATAGGTAAGTAAAGACTCTGTGTAAGAGTAATCCAAGGAGCAGCCAGTCTGTTACTTTTACGATTCCATACATTTCGAAGGTTGACCAACGGGTACTATTAATAAGCTTCTGCTTTCCGTAAGAATGCTGTATTTTTTTAATGGTAAGGCCTAAAACGCACTTGCGGCTGGCCGCAATGCGGTATACCGCAGTATATACGGTCTGCTACAACGGCACGTGTCGCTAACCGTATCGTCTCGGTTCTCTTGCGGTACGCCGCATATCTTCGTCAATTACAAGCATTTATTTGCCATTATATTGATGGCTATATAGGTATGCAGCATCAATAACAAATTCGTAACAATAGCTGTTTGCCCGCATAACTCCAAGACAACCGAAGCAGTAGACAAAATAAATGCTTTGACTTCGACATATTTCAGAAAAAAGAATCTTACAAAAAGCGTCGGCACAACCTTGAACTTTCTTCAACTAAATCCAGATGTTCACTTGTGTGCTTATAAATATTTAAAATGTTCACTTCATACATCCTTGTACCTCATTAAGCCCCCATAATTTATGTAGGTTCAGATAAAAGCAGTTGATTACTTAGCGAGGTAAAATATGCTTTCTAATAACATGGTGCTCGGTAGAAATCCTTTATATTTCTCCCTTAGGTTTAGTATTTGTACTATTTTCAAGACGTGCTTGTTCTCGTGTAGAAACAGTAATACATACTTCACCTCCTTTATTATTCACTAGCTTTTACCCGCGACTTCGTCTGCGTGAATATCGGTTATCGCGGATGCAGACGAAGTCACGGATTAAAAACTAGCTTATGGCCTTCTTAGGGTTTAAGCTGTCTTTGTGCCAAATTTCATCAAAATCGGTTTAGCCGTTTTCGTAACAGACGGAGTTAAAAAAATATTATTATAATACAGTATGGATTAGTCCCTATGGTGTCGGACGTAAAGAATAGCACCATCCTATATCTTCCCGTGGGTGTCGTAAGAGGCGACTATGGGACTCACCAGAGAATGGGCAGCAGCGTTCCCTGTGCCTTTGTAACAACCATACTGCGATCGCCAACCCGCCTGCCAAGCCTGGCGATTATGGCAAAACCCCCCCTTTTGGAGGAGTCCTATGTCCAGCAGTGGACGTCTTTCGGCTGAAATGACGATGATGAGTATGGATTATACACAATCATTGCGAGCAAACTTATCGCATAAAATAATGTCGATGCTTTTAGTAAATATTATTTGCATTATTCACATTATCGAGCAGATAAACGTTTTAAATAATTGCAGCAATGGATTATATTGATTTCCATCAAAATAGTTCATGACATTGCAGTACGCAATATTACTCAATTTCCCCACACAACCTACTAGGATTAAATTCTAGGGTCAATGTTATAATAGGAGTCTCTCAAAGCTCTGTAGCCAAGTAGCTACAAATATACTTGTCGAATATTTGGATAGAGTATTTACTTAAGGGGCACGAAAAGAAGAGCTCCTTGTAATTTTATAAACTACGCAATGGGTTATATTGATTTCTATCAAAATAGTTTGTATCATGACATTGCAGTACGCAATGTTACTTAATTACCCCACACCACATATTAGGATCAAATTCTAGGGCTCATGTTATAATAGGAGTCTCTCAAAGCTCTATAGCCAAGTAGGTACATACTTGTCGAATATTTGGATACTTAGAGTATTTACTTAAGGGGCACGAAAAGAAGAGCTATTTTATAAACTAGGCAATAGGTTATATTGATTTCCATCAAAATAGTTCGTATCATGACATTGCAGTACGCAATGTTACTCAATTACCCCACACCACCCAATAAGATCAAATTCTAGGGCCAATGTTATAATAGGAGTCTCTCAAAGCTCTATAGCCAAGTAGAATACTTGTCGAATTCTTGTTGTCTTCTTGTTGTCTTCTTGTCTTCTTCTTCTTTCTTGTCGAAGAGCTCCTTGTAATTTTATTAACTAGGGAAACACTGTAATCGACTCTCATGAGTCAAATTCATCACTTTGGTATTGAACCCGTAGTTCAATACCAAAGTGATGTTTTCAAATCACTGACATCGATGAAAGGAAATATCGTGAGGTAAAATCAGTACTTATAATCAATAGTCTAAAATTGCCAATCGGCCATGAGCAAGCCTGGTGATCAATACTCGTCTCTGTATGAGAAGAGGCCTTTATCTTGCAGAACAATGTCAAAACCACAGAAATCTCGCTTGTTCGTAACATTTCATCGACTTTGTATTTGGTATTATTAAGGTCTATAATAAATCCCAAGTTATCATCATCACAATCATCCGGAATACGTCCACTGTTGAACAAAGGCATTCCCCATAGAACGCCACAACGAGCGAAAACCTGCCGCTTGCATCCACCGGTTACTCGCGACCTTAACGGTGTCGTCGGTCCCTCTGGTGGGAGGCCTACCAACGCTGCTCAAGTTAGAACAAAACTTTATATCAAAAAGCATTTGAGGATTGGATTTAGTCCCGATTACCAAAATCGGTGTCGTTTCATTTGAGGCGGATTTATCATACTATAATATATCAATATCAGCTGAATTTTGCTACACAAATTCTTCACCTATTACAGTTTGCGTTGTGTTGAGTCATCAAAGGGTACCATTTGATCGCTATGTGTATCAAACGGAGTTAGTACTGTGGTGCATAGTAGCTTCAAGTTGACATTACGAGTAGCTAGTCAACAAGGCTTCACCGCGTTTCAGTCAAACGCTGCGGAGACTACGCTGTGGATTCAGCATGAATGAAAACCGCAACAGTAAATTTCGTACTGGCGCGGTTAATATAGTGTTTGACAATAATAATGAATTTGGGTTTAGGAAGCAAGAGGTTTGTGTGAAATTATATTACACTAGCATTTTGCCAGTGATTTCGCTCAAGCTGATTAGTTATATTATAACTCCTGAAATACAATCAATGTTACTCACATAGATAATGTATCTTTCTATAGTTGAAAGAATTTTTCAAATCGGTTTTTTGAGTTGATCCAACGTTTACAAAACTATCATTTTTATTTCTCTTTATCATCATCATCATCATTTCAGACGAAAGACGTCCACTGCTGGACATAGGCCTCCCCAAGGGGGGGGGGGGGTTTTGCCATAATCGCCACGCTTGGCAGGCGGGTTGGCGATCACAGTATGGTTGTTACAAAGGCACAGAGAACGCTGCTGCCCATTCTCTGGTGAGTTTCCCTTTATAATAATAGTTAATATAATGTTATTGGTATTGTTATTCTGGAAGTTTATTCAAGATATTTTCTTCGGATATTACCAATTTGTTTCGATTTTCAGGCTGTCAAATACGAGGTTGGTTATTTAGAATTTATTTTTCTTCGAGACACATTTTCGCACTAAAAGGCATTTCTTGTTTATCCCGACCAACATTAATCAGGAAATAACAGCAAACAACAGCCAAATTGATAATTTAGGATGCCGTATACTACACAAACAGAGGAAAGCTAAATAATAAATCTTAGTTGAACACAAACACAATTTTCAAGTTCACCGCAAGGTTATCACTCGATCTCGACATATTCGAGTCATTATTATCACAATGTTATGGAGTTTTGAGTTAATGGATTTTAGTTCTTATTCTGATTGTTATAGAGATGCTAATGCATGCAAACAATGAGATGTAGGTACCCTTTGCTTGGCGAGTTGTTTGTGAGTCGTAGTGCTCTCCCACGCGAATGCTCATTGCTTTTGCTTGGCGTAATTTATGAGAGGAACGGTATCAAGAAGATTATGTAATGAGGAAATATTGATGATTTTATATGCATTACATATCTTCGATTCAGTTAATTTAGATACTGTATTCGTGATTTTTGAAGAGAGGCAAGTACAGTCAACAGCAAAAGTAGATGATCAAAATCAGAAATTCAATATTAATGAACGGAGTTCGCGTCGGAACTGTGTGGCGTCGAAGTGATTCAAAAGTATGTGTGTGACAATCACATACTTTTAATAAATAAACTGGTAATAAATTATATAAATTAGTGTTAGTAAATTCGTATTGCATTTCTGATTTTGATCATCTACTTTTGCTGTTGACTGTACTACTTACAAATTCAGTTAATAAAAATGAAATAACTATTATATATGTAAAAAAAAATTAGAGAAATAATTCATCATCATCATCATGTCAACCTTCAGACACCCACTGCTGGGCATAGGTTCAGCCGTAATAGCCATGCTCTAATGACGTATGTTGGCGATCGCTGTAGGTGTTATGGTAGTCAGAAGGATGCTGCTGCCCATCCTCGGGTCAATATCCCTCTGTCGCGTTCTACGAAACCCACGGCACAGTATAAGTATTAGTACTACCGTACAGCAGCGACACGCTCCGCCTCCCTCTAAAACCGTTCCTCACCTCTCCCCATGTCGAACGACTAGCTCTGGAAATTGCGTTTTTGTTCGCGCGGCTCGTAGACACGCACACTTACGAGTACGCACGTATCAGTATAGTTTATTATTTTAGTATTAGTGTAAGCAATTATATCGTTTCGTTTCTATGGAGTGTGGCGGGTGTGCCCACGGGTAGAAATGGGGTGGTGCTATTTGCGACTTACGAGAAATAATTGACGTCACAAAAAACATGAACAGTTTTGAAGGGTTTGGGTGCTCGGTGCTCGTGTAATTACAGGAACATCAGACATTTCAACTTTGTTTCTGCGATGCCAACGCATGTTCAAGGCCTTTGGTATTGCAGATGTATACATGCGGTGATCATCAAGCATCAGGTAGTTCGTCGACTTGTTTGCCACACTTCATTTGCTTAGCCTTTTCTCATCTACGTATGTTGGGATCGGCTTCCAGTCTAACCGATTGCAGCTGAATACCTACCAGTGTTTTCCATGGGACGACTTTTAGGATCAAACCCGCCACAACAACAACAACACCACTGCAAGTCAACATGAACAGCATGTCTACTGTAGCAGCAGACAAGCGCCGAAGCAATGAAGCTCAACTAGTCCCGGAGAAATGATTCAACTGCCTTGGCTTTTGGAATATGGGAGGCCTATCTGACTTCTACAACCCAGTTACTGAGTAACACGATACAGTATAGTATGATTTAAACTTAATAAAATAAATAATAATAATAATAAAACCATTTATTTTCAGGTAACAAAGACCCATAGAAATATACCTTAACTTAAGTATACATATAACAATAATAATAATAATGGTAACACAGTAACAATTTCACGTATCAGTGGAAATGAGGGCCGGGGTACCTACTGTGCAGCCAGTAACTTACTTCACAGCCGCCATTACGTTTGAATTAAACTGTACCCCTTGGTAAGACTGGTTGTCAAACATACTAGTTTCTAAATAACCACAACGACTGCGAAAGATCTACGAAAGACAGCCCGGACCACAACGGCTTTACGTGCTTTCCGAGGCACGGAGGGAATTCGGTTGAAATAGGTGGTCACCCATTCACAGACCGACCGCGGCAAGCGTAGCTTAACGTTGACCGATCGATCCGTATGGTTTTTCTTGACCAGCTCCAGCTTGACTGTCAACAAATGACATTAAAAATTAGACCTTGATATTACTCTGTCACCTGTCTTATCCCGCTGCCGCTTATAATTTCGCTCCAAAACCCTAAACTAGACAACACAGAGGGTTTGTGGCTGGCGTTAATTAACTGCTGACTGAAAACTTGGTACAATAGACTACAGTAATTTAGAAATTGTTAATAAACGTAGCGTTAAAATGGTAATAACACTATAATTTGTTTCGGAAGAAATTGTGGGTTTTTAGAAGGAAATTAATTATTTAATTACAAGTTGGTGATAAAATTCACACTGTTCACCGTAAATAAAATGATAAAATCTTTGAAATCCTAGAGGTTAAATTGACAAGTACAATTTTATATTTTTATTAGACTTTCAGTTCTATATTCGTAAATGGGTGGGTTTACATAAATGGTAGTGTTAATCTAAATCCATAAATAACCATTTAATATTCTCCAGAATGAATTTCGATCGTGGCGGCCAAGCTTAATTGAGACTAGTCAAGTACGCAGTAAATATTTAAAGTACACAAGTGTGTCCGCAAACACAAGTGCACTTCCCTCACTCTCACAGTACAATGGGAGGGCAACCCGACAATTGAAGAGAGATCAGGCGCGGGACCAATGGCTTAACGCGCTTTTTGAGCCACAGTGGTGTCACACCACCAACTTCAAAACTTCGGGCTGTTACTGAAAAATTCTTAAAGAAAAGACCTAATAACACATTTTTCCTGACCTGGGAACTAAATCCAGGACCCTATGCACAGCAGTCGCGCCTGCGGCGCCGAGACCAATGGGGCACTAACAACAAGACTTATACATACCTCATTTCCGTATGGTGTCGGACATAAAGAATAGCACCATCCCATATCTACCCGTGGGTGTTGTAAGAGGCGACAAAGGGACTCACCAGAGAATGGGCAGCAGCGTTCACTGTGCCTTTGTAACAACCATACTGCAATCGCCAACCCGCCTGCCAAGCGTGGCGATTAAGGCAAAACCCCCCCTTTGGGCGAGGCCTATGTCCTGGTAGGCCTGTGTCAGTGGGCGTCTTGCGGCTGAAATGATGATGATGATGAATACAATTTACTCTGTACAATTTATAAAAGAGAGGTATAGTTCAGAGTATCAAAAATTTCGTTCACCTCGTTGTCATTGGGACACGTGCCTCAAAGTGTAATGTGTGTAGTGTAGTGTTAGATAAGAATTTAAAACCTCTCAAAACTTCATTAACATTATACACTCAAATAAAAAACGAAAACCTTCCCAATCTATTGGAACAAGTTACAAAGTTCATACTCCAAAGCAACGAGCGTAGGTAATAGTTTGAAAATCTATCATTACTTGTGCTCACTGATCCCTAAATCTGGCACGTTATTGCTCTACGTGCTCTCTACTTGAAGTTCAGTTCGAACTAGTGAGAAAAAAGGAGTCTGAATAAATATTTACTGGCATTTCTCCTCCTTGTTCATTATTTGCATAAAATGTGGTCATAGGTTCAAAATAAAACTTATTCTTGAAAATAAACAAGAGATTTAAGATTCTGTTGATGAGGAAAGGATTAAGAAGGTTTTGTTATTATTTAATACTAGCTGTTGACCGCGACTTCCTCCACGTGATTTTTTTTTTGGAGTCTCTTTTTTTATAACAAAATTAGCTTATAGATAACATACCTTCCTGTTAGCGAAATAATGTTCAGAATACAAACAGTTGTTCTGAAGATTTGCGCATTTAAACAAAGAACAAACAAACAAACTCCTTAGCTTCATAATATTGGATTGATTTTGAGTTGATTAAAACAGACAACGATAAATACTTAAAAAAATATAAGCTCTGGTTGTTTTTGGATTTATCTCTTTGACACGAACACTCCAATCTTGTCACAACAACAGAATTTATGAAACCCTTATCATATTCGAATCATTAAATAGTATTTTTAGCAGATGAAGCAAGAAGGAAGTAGAAAGAAATGCTGCCACCCTGGTAACACTCGAGACATGTCGTTTGTAAAAAAAGTAAAATGAAAAATAAACGATCATAATTACTGCTGACACTACTTATAATAAATATTACTGTAAAGATACCAAAAGCCAAAATCTTCTAAGAAAATAAGTAAATACTAACTTACTGCAAAGGCATAACGTACTTACTGTGATACGTATGTGTACGGTAGATACTGTGAGAACCGGGAGAACCTACTTAGCCGATGCATGTTGGCAATCGCAGTAGAGTTTATGGTACTCAGAAGGACGCTGCTGCCCATCCTCTGGTTAATATTCCTGTCACCTTCTACAACACCCACGGGTACAAATGGGGTGATGCTATTTGCGGCCGTTACCACACGGCTTAACGGCTTACGGATGATCAATTATCTTTTCTTATTATATTTTGTAACGCAACTTGACAGCCACATGCTGGTCGTCAAGTTCTTCCAATTCAAATAAGGTTATATTACTTGAAACTAGCCTGAGTTTTTACAGTACAAAGCGAACAAAATAATAATCTATGATGTAGCTCCTGCTGGCACAAAATCTAATGTCATACACCCACATGATAGGTCGCATTGTGTGCTTAAAGAAAATTAGATGGGACCATTCTACTTCTATGTCGATTCTTCTGATAGCTTCTTCCATAGTATCTTTAAATCTCTTTGCCTTACGTAGACCGAATAGGAAAACTCCACAGCATAAGAACAAAGTGACGTAACCATTAGGAAATTGAAGCACTGAGTGCACGGCTGTTGAATGGCGGGGCGATATGGTGTGGACATGAACTCCTCCACAATTAAACCGAGCTAATTCTTTGAAAGCTTCGCGACGCCAAGACTTGGACGATAAAACAAGTGGTTTAAACTTAACCTGAATTCCCCTACTATGAGTAAAGTAATGGAATAGTGGCGGGCATGGATGTTGAAGAACTAAAAATCCAAGTAGATATATTAATGTATGGTTTTGATGTTTGATTCAAATTTAAACTAAAAACCATTTACTTACTTTTGAATTCTCAAAGAGTCAGTAAATCAGAAAGTTAAGCTAGTTACTCGTTCCAATGAGTAGATTTTTATGGAGAAGAACGAGCAAGAAATACTCAAGAATTTATTCGCACACTTTTTTAAAATTAATAAGATATGTATGTTACATCATTCATGTTGAATCTACGGGTACAATGTGAGAACAACCAATGCAACGATTGTGATTTGATTATGAATACAACAGCAAGTTTTACTTCGTATTTAAGCAGATGCATTGATCCCTCACTTATTAATGTTGCTTGAATTAACATTCAAACGTCATAGCTTTAATGTCATAGCCAACGTTTAGAAGTAAGGTAACTTCGATATGATCATTATTTCAGTCCGGAATCAACAACTGTCTTTGGCAATACTGTTTCAATGACATACCTTTTTGATAGGTACCGATAACTTGCTACTTAGCTTTGCCGTTTTGCTATTTTTAAACTTCGTTTGTTTATTTTTTTGTTTTGTTGTGGTGAGACTGTTTATATTGCTGTTTTTTTTCTATTCCATACGTGTTCCTTTGTATCTTTCACTATTATATCTTTACTTCACCAATTTTGTCACCATAATTACAACAGTAACTGCCTTCTGATCTACCTTTAAGCAGAGTAAAAAAAGATTCATCACAGCGACGTAAACTATGTACCATCCATTAAATTAAGTAACAAACATTATCGCTGGGAAACCAATTTTATTTATCAAACGGCTTAAAAAAAGAAGTAGGTTCTCAATTCGACTGAATGTTTTTTTTATTGTTGTATGTTTGTTACGCGATTTCTCCGGCAAATGTAAATCGGTTTTAAAAATTCTTGGTTTTATATATAGGGTATGCCTCACGGGTGGTCCCATATACATTTTATCGAAATTGATTCAGCGCTTTTGAAAAATCAAGAAAGGCCCAAAAAATATACATAGATGAAGTTTTAGTTTCTTTAATATTTTGGATATTTTCAATCTCTGTTAAAACAGTGTTGCCTTAACTTATTCAGGAAATGCTTATGTTAGGTTTAAAACAATAAATCGGCTAAGTGTAGTCTTACGCCCATTATTCTTCAGCAATTGTTTGCAAACAATCCCGTTACACACCGAAAATCAATCCCAAACACGGCTGCAAATAAAAAGAATTTCCAATTTACCACTCAAAGATTTGTCAACGTAAACCTGTAGTAATGAAATTGAAGGTAATCCAATGGGTGGAGCGAAAATCGAGACGGAGGCAACAGCCCGTAATGCACTCCACGAAAACAGATAAGTGAGTCGAATCCAGTCTTATCCTAGAAAAGTAAAACATGAGGGAAATTGCATCGGCACAATTGTAAAGGTTTAGTTTATAGGGAAGGGTATTATTACATGTTCCTCGTTCTTTGTAAACGAAAGTAGGTTAGTTTCTAAGATGTTCGGTTGTTATTCGGATATGGTTACCTATTTCAATATTTCTTATCTTTATTGGAGCTTTTCTTGGATTATTTTTCCTTGTTTTCTTTAGGTCTGCGTAGGAGAAAGCACGTTAAATCGTATGAGTGAGTAGTTGTAGTATAAGCACTTTGTTTTTTTTATCGTTCAGATGTTGTTAAAGTACGTAAACTATGAGGTGAATCTGTGAACGTATATGCGTTTGATATAGACCATATTGGGCAGGATTTGGGGAGCTTACGTAAAGTTTTGTTTTTATTTATTTATTATTAAGGTTTGCCAACAGCCTTTGAAGGCATTGAATTTTAAGTATAATACATAGTAAGTCACATACTTATACAATCGCCTATTACAGGCTAACCAGCATGTTGCAAAACATGTATGTGTGTACACACACACGTGCCAGTCTATAATTGTCCCACTGCTGGGCAAAGCCCTCTTCTCATACTGAGAAGGCATGACTATTGATCACTATGCTTGCTCAAGGCATATTGGCAATATCAGATTTGTTTCTCTACATAGTATAAAATAAAGTCGCCCCCATTGTTTGTTCGCTTAGATCTTTTAAACTACGTAACGGATTTTAATGCGGTTGTCATTCATCAATAGCTAGAGCGATTCAAGAGGAAGGTTTGAATTGTTTTTTTATTGTTTCTAAATTTATTTTGGAATACAATTGTTTGAATTTATATTGACATAATCTACATTTTATGACATTGACATTTAGTTTTCTTTTTTATTATTTTTATTTATGACTAATAATGTTATAACCAATATGGAATGTAATAATGTTTTTATGGCTACGATGATATTTAATTTTGTGTTACATTTATTGTTATAACCACTGTTCGACACAAATGTAAATTTGTAGATGAATAAATATATTGAATTGAAATTATATAATTATAACTTAAGTTTTCTTACTTTTTCGACTGTGAGTAAAAAATCAGGAAATGAAACAAGTATATAGATATACCAAAACATGACTGAATTATGGTCTAAATTTAATATAATTATGTAGTTAAAGCCGAAACCTAAATCCAAACCAATATTAATTAACGATTCCCACATTTGCAAAATACATTTTCTAAATGCAACAGAAATTCCTATTACCATTCCATCACACGAGCTTTACATGAAACCTATTTCGTAATACTTTACAGCAACAGAGTCGTACGTTCATTTGAGAGACAGCCGGGCGTCCATTCAATACGGTCCGGCCACCGAGATCAGATAAGCTGCTATCTGGCCTCGCCACAGAAACTACACGCAATACAATTTTCCTATAAAAGGGAATATTCTGTTTCGTTTTTTTTCGTAATAGCTCGGTGATTTTCGTATCTGATAGCTGTGTTACATATGTTAAGGCTGATTTGCCAATGTTGGGTTGTCTGGTCGGTGTGAATGGAGTTTTGTGAGATGAGCAATACGAGAAAATTTTGGGACGTTGCCATATAGAAAAGTAGTTTTCTGGACTTCATAGGCTTCTGTTCACAGAGTACTTTTATATATAGCTTCTGTTAGACCAATCTCACCTAATGATAAGCGATTATGTGTTTGACGATGTCACTTCCTTAGAAATAATAGCTTGAGGGAATCATACATTCCGGAAAATACTACTTGTTTAGATGTACTTGTAAGTCAATGTTAAATGTAAGCGTATGGTGTACTTTATTGAACAAACTAGTCTCTGTTCGCGGTTTCGCTCTCGTTAATTTAGAATTTGACAATCGACTTGGGTTTTTTATAGTAATTCAATCATGATTCGAAAGACACGTGGCGACATCTATTATCATAAGAACGTTATTGTTGTTTTTCTCGGGAGCAGTACTGGGGATCAAAGGTATTCTATTTTCAAACAAACTTACTTTTGCATTTGTAATACATATTTTAGTAGTTGTTAGTATAAGTAACAAAAGAATGTGACATAAATCTGTGAACCACATACCTAAGTACTAGTAGTACTCTAAAAAGGTAAAAATCATTGTAACTTGGGAAATCATTTCTTGTGTAGGTTTGAATAGCTCAAACGTCTATATCACAAAATATAAAGATTACAGAAGGACCGCTCCCGCCATCTTCAAAAGTAATTACATAAACTTGCCAGACTCACTAGGGCTGCTACTGTATTGACTCTGTAGGTTTTATTTGTGACAATATGAAATTTTATTGACACTGGTTGGAATTCTTTACAATTTTTTTGTAACAATATTTTCCTGTTCGTCATGAAATGTCAATGTCTCTCATTTATTATTTAGTCCCAAGGCAGTCGAGACTGAAGTCTGCTTGAAACTGCTTGAGAATGCCTATAAACGTAATGTCAATGTGTGCGTGCCAAAAATGATGGTTTGTTCTAAGTGGTCTCTCTGCTCGGGCGCGCCGCAGCCTTACGTACTTTGTGTCTATATCATCATCTGCCTAGTCTTTTTCAAATCTCTTTATTGCATTCATGTGTGTACATTTAGTTGATATATGTAGGTAAGTTCCAACGTGAAACCCGGTTAGGGCACGGCAACATAATAATTTAACATAATAATTTTAATAGGGTAGCAATAATACGAGTGACTGTAAATTACAATTTTAAGTGTCAAAATTAATTAATTTGGGTTATATAATTACTAAGTGAGCGACTGACTCTAAGTGACGAAAAATCAACAGAATAGTATCTTACAAACATTAATTTGAGTTACTTAAAATACAAAATGAGCAGCTTCATAATATTTGAGCGACTTAATATTTGTTTGAGTGTCAACGTTACGTCCTGCATTTTTTTCAATATTTGGCAAATGTATTTTTATTACTGAGCGGCATTTTATCTTAAATGAAGTGTTTCGAATACAAAAACCACTTTGAAAAATACACTAATGAGCAATTTAGCGATAAGACATTCACGAGACTTGAATGTTCAATACAAACTTCAATACAATAGAGGGGATCTGGCGCTCGGCGGCCGCTGCCGCGGCACCGCTCGCTGCGCTCTCTCGCCTTCGCGCTTTGATGGTCACAGTTCTAACCTAACCTAACCCAAACGACCCACCATACCACCAGGGGTATGGCCTGTGGTACGGTGGGCCACAGGAAATCGATTCTATCTTAATATTGAAGTTGCCCTCTCCGTATTTCCAGTCGCTCACTTAGTAATGTAGTCGCTCGGATAAAATTTTAATATATGAAATGGATTTATCACAATCCACTTTTTGTAAGCTTGTTCTGGATTTTATTATTAATCAATATTCGTCGTTAGTTTAGTTAATTTTTCGCTTACTCAAATTCATACCGCTCAAGTTATTAATACAGTATGTCATCATCAGTCGCAAAGCTTTTTTTTTATCGCTCGTTTTATAATTCCCCATTTTAATATAATACCAAGACGATAACGGCGGATAATTTGAAAAGTCTTGGCAATCAATGGAAACAGTTTTTGGACACTTACAAAGGTGTGGTTTTCCATCCAAAAAGGGTAGGTAGAGAATGAGGTGTTTTACCATTTACATAAAAGGTGATCATGTTAGTGTTTTCTCTTTTTTTTTGGTACGTGGTACTAATTTTAACATAATAATAATTTTAACATAACTAATAATAGTTTAAGCATATTAATAACTTCAATATAATATTTTTTTTAATAATAATAATAACGAATAATAATAGTAATAATGTAAATTAAATTTTAATGATAATAATTTTGATTTTCAATTTTAAATGTACGTTTTAACGTTTTTTTCTTTTCCCAAAAATGTTGGGGTCGGCTTCTTGTCTAACAGCTGAATACCAGTGTTTAATATGGAGCGACTACATGTCTGACCTCTACAACCCAGTTATTGGGTAATACGATACCGCTTATTAAAACTGCTTATCAGACTTTCTAGTTTCTGACTACCTATAACGACTGAACAATAAATAGATCATACGTCATTTAATGTATGATCGATCGTCATTCTTGTCATTTTTGGACGTAAACGTAAATAAATCATACGTCTACAAATAAAAGAGAATTTTACAAAAGTAGCACCAGCAGCTAGCAGCTTACACAAAGACTCAAATTAGGTCACACAGGCATTTACAGAAAAAAACAAACTCGGCGTTTTTTTACATACATTTCAGCTCATGTCGAACTAAAATAGGGCCCACCATACTAGGCTTGCAGCTATTAAGGAGGCCATTCAAGTAGTGAAACGCAAAGCCACAAAGGGAGCAAGCTACTTAGAGACCACTTACTTGTTCGGTTTCTTGGCATTCTTTCAGCTCTATTTGATAGCACTGGGATGTGGTTTTTTTATATAATTTTCGTTAATGTGACGATTTTGTTGTGGTCAACTTGTAGCTTAATAATATAACACAATATTACCAAACTATCATTGTTTGGCCATATAATGTCGGACGTAAAGAACAGCACCATCCCATATCTTCTCGTGGGTGTCCAGCGGTGTGTGTGGGCGCCGTAAGCGGCGACTAAGGGACTCACCAGAGAATGGGCAGCAGCGTTCTCTGTGCCTTTGTAACAACCATACTGCGATCGCCAACCCGCCTGCTAAGCGTGGCGATTATAGCAAAAACCCCCTTTTGGGGGAGGCCCATGTCCAGCAGTGGACGTCTTTTGGCTGAAATGATGATGATGCAGAGCAAAGGCCTCTTACAGGAGAAGGCACACGAAAATAAAAGACAATCACACCAACAACCAAACCAACCAACCAATCAACCAACCAATCTACACCAATCAACAACCAATTTACTCCATCATGTGCTAATAGGTACCTACTGGCGTTTAAATATTTGTAGGCCATTAATGATCAAACGTGATATCCAAACTCGTACATCTACACATACATCTATACTCTTTACATATAATATAATACATATGAATAAAATTTAAGTGTTTGTTTGTAAATGCATAATTTACCCATTTTTGAAAGTAATTCTAATGATTTTAAATATTTAATGATGATTCATTTTATATCTATTCTAAGTATAAGTTACAGGATAGAATCAGGAACACCATGCTGCGTTCTAAAACGGGTATATTAGACGTAGGCAAAAAGGCTGCCAGGTTTAAGTGGGATTGGGAGGGGTCACGTCAGCCGCATGCAGAGTGACCGCTGGGCGAGAGTCTCCACGCAATGGGTGCCTGAAGATGGACGGCGTCGCCGAGGACGGCCCAGAAAGAGATGGCGAGATGACCTAGACGCATACCACGAGGGCTGGTTCGAGGTGGCGCTGGATATGTTATGTTATGTTAGGGGGGTTCGGTTTCCGCACTTAGTCCTTAAAATGGACCATTGTACGTGAGCCATGGCGGCCGATTACTCCAACCAGCCCACCTCCCTCCAGAAGCAGATCAATCTTCCCAGTCTTCTCAGTGCGTCCGCAAGGGAGTTTGGCGTTCCAATGGTCTCCCTGCGGATCTGGGTGACGCCAGTGCACTCAAGGAGCACATGCGCCACCGTTTCTTCCGCCTCCATGCAGGCCCTGCACAGAGGACTATCAGTGATACCTAGTGTGTGAAAGTGCTTATTCAATGAGCAGTGTCCGGTGATGGTCCCCGCCACCAGTCGCAGGCTGTCTCTGTCCAGGTGCAGAAGGCGCTTGGTCAGCTTTGTATCCAGGGATGGCATAGCCTCCTTGGACTGCCTGCACCCTGGTGTCGAGGTCCACCATTTCTCCGCTTGTGTTTGTGTGTAATCTCTTAACCAACTTCTCAACTGATTGAACGGAATGGGCACAATGGGTTCGGGTCCGAAGGCTTTTGTGCTGGAACCCCTTCTGGCAAGTTCGTCGGCCGCATCGTTACCTAGTGAACCACTGTGTCCTTTGATCCATTGTAGTGTCACTGTATTGCGGTTTGGTTCTGTAATGCGTTCCAGTGCATTATGACATTCTAGTATTAGTCTCGACGTGATCTGGTTTCTCTCTAAGGATTGAAGGACTGAGGCACTATCGGAGAGTATACGGATATGCGTATCCGTGACTTCCCTGGCCTCAATGGCGTGTGCTGCCTGGATGATGCCTACGCATTCTGCTTGGTAGACAGTGTTTAGTATTCCTAAGGGCCTAGATATTTTAATGTTTAGGTCTTCAGAGAAAACCCCGACTCCGGTGCCGAGGTCGGTTTTTGATCCATCTGTATAGATCCTTAGCTCATCTGGGCCTGAGTAGTCACACAGCTCCGCTGTAAGCTCTATGTTGTAGTGTTTCTGGAAACAGTGTATTTTCAGGGTTCTGTCGTTGGGTGATGCCATCATGGGCTGTCGTTTGATTGCTTCCTCTTTTATCCGTGTATGTTTGATTCGGGAGTCTTTGCTTAGGGTGCCGGATATATCGAGCCTGAAAGCCGCTAGGGTCGCTTCCTCTTTCACGACGAGATTTAGGGGTGGCAGTCCTAGCATCGCCTGTAAGGCGGCAGTGGGTGATGTTCTCATACTGCCGGTGATCGCCACGCAGGCTAATCTTTGTAGTTTCTCGAGTTCCTTCTGGGCTGTGCTCAGATTGGTCCTGGGCCACCAAACTAGGGAGCCGTATGTGACAATTGGTCTGATGACTGTGGTGTATAGCCAGTAGGTGATTTTGGGGCTTAAGCCCCAATTCCTGCCAAGCAGTCTTTTGCATTGCCATAGGGCTATGCTGGCTTTTGTGGTGATGTAGTCAGTGTGTCTTGCCCAGGTCAGCTGTTTATCCAAATATATGCCCAGGTATTTGGATTCAGCCGATAGGCTTAACGTAGTTCCAAAGAAGTGTGGTAACTGTAGAGTTGCCAGCTTCCTTTTCTTTGTGAAAAGGACGAGTTCGGTTTTAGTAGGGTTCACTGCTAATTTGTACTCCTTGCACCAGTCCTCTACTATCTTCAAGGCTTGGCGCATAAGGTTGCATAATGTGTTTTCATGTGTGCCGTTTATTATAATGGTTATATCATCAGCGTAACCCACTGTGAAATATCCCCTGTCATTTAGGCGCCTTATGAGGCTATCTACTACGAGATTCCATAAGAGTGGTGAGAGCACGCCTCCCTGCGGGCATCCCTTCGCCACAATGGCTCTTGTGGTATCATTCACCGTGACTTGTACGGCTCTTAGTCTGAGCATGTTGGTGATCCATCCTCGCAGGGTCGAGTCCACACCGTGTTCCTCGAGACCTGCGTTGATGCTGTGGAATATGGTTTTGTCAAAAGCGCCTTCTATATCAATAAAAGCCGCTAGTGAGGAACATTTGTGGTCTACCGCACATTCGATCTTGGAGATCACACTGTGCAGTGCTGATTCCGTTGATTTCCCTGTGGAGTAGGCGTGTTGCTGCTTGTGTAGTGGCAGCCTCCGGAGAGGTCCGTCCCGGATGTGTCGGTCGCAGAGTCTCTCAAGGGTTTTCAGTAGGAATGATGTCAGGCTTATTGGCCTGTACGCTTTGGGCTGTGTGTAGTCCTTTTTGCCTGGTTTAGGGATGAAAATAACTTTCACCTCTCGCCATGCAAGTGGTACGTAATTGTGTGCTAGGCAGGCACGATAGATTAAGACCAGCCACGACGTGAGGAGATCAACTCCCCATTGCAGTAGCGCTGGGAAGATTTCGTCTAGGCCTGCCGATTTATAGGGTTTGAAGGTTTTAATTGCCCACCTTATTCGGTCTTCTGTTACTATGGTACTGGCTCTATGCCAGTCCTGGTTGTTTGGTGTGTGTGTTGGCTCACTTGTCCATGTCCTGTCCTCGGAGAGGCTGCAGTCCGGGAAGTGAGTTTCTAGTAGAACTTTACTTGTTTCAAGTCCTGTTTTCGTGTATGTGTTATCTGGGTTTTTCAGCGACCCGAGGGTGCGGTTTTGGTCGGTGGCTAGGATTTTTCTCACCCGTGCGGCCTCGTTGTGTGATTCAATATTCTCGCAGAATTTTCTCCAGGCTGCTCTGCTGGCAGCTCTGATTTGTTTTTTGAATGTGTATTGGGTTTCTTTGTATAGCTCCCAGTCTTCGGGTAGTCTGGAATTTTTGGCTTTGTTGAATTGTTTGCGTACCTCTAGCCTGAGCTTGCCTAGTTCCGCATTCCACCAAGAGTTTCCCTTACCCTTGGCGTTCGGGTCTTTTAGTTTGCAGCAGGTGTGGTAGGCTTCAATAATATATTCTGAGAGCTTTGTTACGGTGTCCTCAAGTTGTTTGGGATTCTTTATGCTTAAAGGTGTTTGGTCCCTGGCTAGTAAGGAGGCCAGGAGTCGTTTGTAGCCAGGTACATTGGTTCGGCGCGGGTTGCGCCTTGGTTCGGGTTTTTTTGTGTTAGCTAATAGTGAGAAACGAATCCTTCTGTGATCGGAACAGGAGGGTTCATTGGATACATGCCAGTTTGAGATAAGATTTGCCGCGCTTTCTGAGGCAAGGGTTAAATCAATAATTGTTTGTCCGCGGGCTGTGACCCAAGTGGGTTCTGAGCCATGGTTTATAATATTAAGGTTAGTTGAGAAAAGATACGTGCATAATACCTCGCCCCTGGAGTTGGCTTTGTTGCAGCCCCAAAGTGGGTGATGAGCGTTTGAGTCCGTGCAAATGACCAGGCTCAGGTTGGCATCTTCGCAGTGCTTCACCAGGTCGGTCATCTCTTTAGGTGGGCAGTCTTCGTGTTCGCCTGGCATGTATACCGACGCTAAGACTATGTCGGGTGTTTCGTTATCAGTGTTGAGCCTGACGGCTGTTAGATCTCTGGAACAGAATTGCGTGAGTGTTGTGGTAGGTACATCTCTGGGTATATAGGCACAGGTTCGTGGCTTGCCTGTGCTCTGTGTGTCAAGAATTAGCTTACCTCCGATGTTACTGAGGCCGCATATTCTGTTGTTTCTGATCCACGGCTCTTGGATCAGTGCGATGGTTCGGGGTTGTACCTCCAGCGCCCTGCGCAAGCAAGCCGTGGCAGTCTGGCTATGCTGGAGGTTTGTTTGGATGATTTTGAAGGAACTGGACGTGGTCGACAACGGCAATGGGGTGAAGTTAGGAGGAGTCCGATCCATCGGAAAGTTCCCCCCCGTCCTCCAACCCATGCCGGCCGTCGCCGGGCGACGAGGCGAGCAGTTGCTCCGTCCACCCAGGTGATGTGGGTGGCGCACTCACTGCCTTCGTGTCAGCCATCGCCGCTCTGGCCATCTCGTCCTCCAGTTCCTCCATTGTCACCTCGTGTTTCGTCGGTGTTTCTGTCGTCAGTGCCGTGCTTGGGGTCGCAGTCTGGGTTGAGGGTTGGGTGTTGGGGTAGAAGCGGACGTATATTGAACCAAGTAGGTACGATACACGTCGCTCCCGCCCCAAGACCTTTACGACTTCGTCCGGTGGGATACCCAGGGTCAGGTATGTCCCGTGGTTATCACCACCGACCGATGTCGCCCTGTAGAGAGTCCATCTACCAATGTCGTACCACGTGTTCTGACGGCTCAGAACACTCTGGAGCCGCGCTATGTCTCCGTTGTACCTGGGTACGAAGAGCGCAGCGCGGACTCGGGTCGGCACCTCGGACTGCTTCATGACTGTCAGAGTGGCGTCCGTGTTGGGCAGTCTTATTTTGGGCACGTTCTGGGTTAGCCAGGTCAGGGCATTTTCGTCCTCGCACCACATCTGGACGGTGCCATCCGCTATCCGTGGGTAGCCACGGAAGGCCGGGAGTGGTTTTGAGGGGTCAGCGTCCATGACGAGGTCTTCGAGGCTGAGCTTTATGTGCTCAACCTCGTCGGTGTTCATGTCTCGGGTTGGAGGCGAGAGGCAAATCGCTACGGCGAGCCGCGCAGGAATGTCTTGAGTGGCCCGTGCGTAGGTTCTTTGTCCCCCTTGAGCGGTCTGGACCTTTACACGCTTGGCATCTCCCTGGAGCGTGCTCGGTGAAGCCGTGTCATCCGGTCGTTCCCTCTTTGCCGCACCCTGGCCACTTGGTCCGGGTTGCGGTTCTGAGGGGCACGACGGGATGTGCTGTGCCGCGGGCGCCTTGTGCAAAAATCCAGATCGCTTGCCTCGTTTTTTTGTGTATTGGTGTTGGTGTTGTGTTGTGTCAGTACGGTTCCGGTTACTGTCCCCGCATGGCCCTGGCATGGACAGTGACGTTTCGCGCTGGGTTTCCCCTTCGCGTACTGGTCCCTGCCCATGTGTTTCCGCGTCCGGTCGCTTTTCGCGCTGGGTGTCCCCTTCGCGTACTTGCGGCTGGTCGCGTACTCCCTTACAGTCAACCGTTTTTGCATCGCGCTGGCTATTGCCTTCGCGGATTTTGCGTAAACGGTTGCTGAGATTCTTCTCTCTGCTCCGGATTTTTCCGCGCTTTCCTTTGAGCAAGCGTACTTCGTCCACAGAGGTGAAGTCAGAGCCGCCGGATCCAGCTTCCTTTCCCGTCCCGTGTTCTGTGTTGATGTCCCTAAGCCTCGCTTCGATCTTCTCGCGCTGTAATGCCAGCGCGCGGAGTTCGCCTTCGAGGCTAGAGAGTCGTGCCTTGTCAGTGTCGTTGTCAGGGTTGTTGGTGATACTATTCCTGACGATGCTCTGTTGCCAGGCCGTCGTGGAAAGTGTAGTATGCTTCAGGGTAGTAGGCGCAGGAGTCGCAGCCGTTATTGTGTCAGTAGGCGCGGTAATCGCAGCCGTAGTTGTGCCAGGTGGCGCGTGAGACGCAGCCAGTATAGTGGGCGCTAAAGCAGCCTGCCGCGCGGAAGGCGCGGCATCTAGAAGCAGATTTGGGCCCCCCCCCAGATTACGAAGGGGGCAGACCGACGAATCGGTGTGGGATTCCCCGGCATTGCCGGGACCCACCTGGGGAAAATTTTCCTTCTTCTGCGACATGGTTGGGTTTTGTCATGTTTGGCGCTGGATAAAAGATCCTGGAAGGACTTGGGGGAGGCCTTTGCCCAGCAGTGGGACAGCACAGGCAAAAAAAAAAAAAAAAGTATAAGTTGGATGTAAATACATTGTATTTTTTTGCTGGGTAATAATAATAACCTGATACATTTTGAATATTGAATTAATTTGACGTAATTCATGTATAATAACTCTTGAGAAATTGTATACCGACTGGTTTTGACAGAACTATTATAAAAAATAAAATGATTAAAAATTAATAATGAATATAATCATAAAATCCTTTAACTAATACTTATATCTTCTATGCATAAGAGCTTCTTATTCTGTACCTCTACGTAACTAAATCGTGAATACAAAACTTAATAACCAAACATAATTAAAACACACAAATAAGCTAGCTTCAATGAAACTGTTCCATCAGAATATAAATATTACTTACAAAGTTTCATTTCGCTGCACTATAACAAAGGGTATAAAAAACGGTAGCTATTAAGACAGACTATTGGAGAGACAACTTGATACCACAAAGAATAAGACGTTTTCTATTGCTACTTTGTATATTATCAGAGATACGGTCTCAAGTTTATTTGCAGCAATGAATAATTAATTTATATTTCGTTATACGAGTCTTGTGACTGTTACATTGTATGTAATGTATTCAATTTACATGATGGCATTAGTAATGCTTGGTTTATCCTCAACTTCGTTTATGGTAGTGAAACAAAATGTCGCATGTGGTTATGAAGACATCAAACTAAATAACATTGTAATACTTACTTGTTTAAAGTTTAGTTTACTATAGTTCTACAAAACGTAAAAACGTTTCCACCAAAAATGTACATCCTTAGGCTGTGCGCAGACCTAAGTCATACAAGACTCAAAGAGACTTTTTATATGTCACGGGTTGACTGGTAGAGAATGCCTAAGGCATTAAGTCCGCCTTTGTACCTTTGTGCGTGAAGTGTAAATAAATAAATAAAAAAGCTTGAGAGGTGTCAAGGGACACCCGAATGGAACGAAGTTACCATCATCATCATCGTCATCATCATCATCATCATCATCATCATCATCATCATCATCATCATATACACTCAACAAAAATAATCAACAATAATCTTACAATAGCTTACTATAGCAAAAAGTGTCGTGACAACTTTTCGTAAGATCTAGCCCCCTTTCACAACGCGCGATAAGGAACTTCGTTCCAATAAATAACTCACAAAGATACACACAAAAAAGCAAACACACACGGGTTCGAATCCCGCATGAAACAAATATTTGTATAGTCTACAAGTAATTGTTCCAGATATATAATTGTTTGTGTATGTAAGTTTATATGTTTGTGAACGTACCCACGATACAGGAAAAATACTAAAAAGGGGCAAAGTTAACAAAAACACATTGGCAAAAATCTGAAGAAAAAATACTGTAAATTAGCACCGGTTTCTCAAAAGATTTTTTTTAGGTTTTGTCTGGTTGGTTGAATTATTAAAAAACAACCAGAGCAACAGCTTAAGAGCGTTCATCCGTTAGAACCATGCTGGAGTCAAAATTGATGATTTCCGACGGACAATAAAACGATAGTGTGTTTAATTGGTAGATAAGATATTGACGTCAAATTATTGAGAATTTCATAATGTAGTGCATGGCTGAAAATATCTTCAAATATTCGTACAGTTTTGTCATAAGAACAGTTTTTATTTAAGCCTTTTTTAAACTAGCGCTCGATGGGTCTACGCGGATGCTAGATAATAGTAAAACTATATACGACAAATTTATAACAATATTACTGTTAAAAAAGCAGTAACATTTACTAGTGCATGGCTGAAAAACGTCAATATTACTGTAAGTTTTCATACTAGAAAAGTATACTCAAATGGGCCTTTTTTAGCCACTTTTCGAGTTATTAAACGTGTTAGTTTGAGATGAAATCAGTGATATTTTATGTTTTTTTTTAAGCCTAGTAAATGGAAACATTTACGTTCTAAAATATGGTAATATATATATGGTATGGTATGGTATGGTGGTATGGTGGTATGGTGGTGTGGTGGTTTTAATAACTTATATATTTATTTTACTATGAATTATTTAGTACTACTATAATCGGCGCGGAATCGCACCACCGCTCAGTGTCGGCCGAGGCCTCATCGAGGCACGCCGCCGCTCTGAAGTAACGCTCTTAAGCAAACTTTACAAAAATAGTCACATAAATATTGAGTTGATTTTCCTGAAGCAAAAACCTGCCCGTGATAATACCGTTTTGTGTCTAGTCAACCATTCTAACCAAGAAAAACAACGTAGTCTACGTTTCGTTCACCACCAGCCAGTATATTTAACAGGTGCCTAATAAGGAACGTACAACAGACAACTGCTAATCAATTCCTTATCTCTTAATCCAAAAATCAACGGCCAAGCATGCAATTAACTTGTAAATACGTTCTTTCCCGATTAGCCAGTCACTCCAACGTTATCGCAGAGACAAATTACACTGTTCCTACTTCGGAACATCTTGCATAATTAGAGCAGCAATCTCCGGTTGAGTCCCGCTACATACGATCGTCTGATAGCTTGCCTAATTGAAACTTGAATGCGCTGTTTATCTGGAAAATTTCCAGCGAAACACTTGGAAAGTAAAGAATTCGTTAGCTGTGTTTTAAAGAGGATTGTTGGGTTCAGTATTTGTGGAAAAGAAATTCTACAAAATTGCGTTGTCTTTTGTTTTGATACAAGAATCTGGAATGTCTAAGGCCCATGTTTATCAACATTCAATCAACCGGTTACGCATATAAATATAAATTTTCCTAATGAAATGTTACATAATAATATAAAACTGCTTAAATTAGTAATGTTATCAATTAATTGAATATAAGTGAAAACTGGTTTAAGGAGTTGTGATTCGTTCAATCATAATAATAAATTGTATTGTTAGGAGATTCCTCTCTCAGGAGCCCTGACCACCGGTAGTTTGGACCCTGTTGCAAATACCGGTGGGCTACTATTTTCTATATTTTTAAATGTTTTTTTTATCAATATTTAAAAATATAATCTGGTATGTATAATTATGTCACAGTCAAAACTGTGTGTTGACTTTTGACTACAAAAAACAGTCAAAACTACGTTTGAACGGTTTAAATTTATCCTTAATACTTAAATATTTGTACCGAATTTTATAAGAATCTGTACAGCGATAATTCAACCATTCAACCAAACGCAACAGCATATGCATGCTCCAATCTGATTCCACCTTTTACAGGCTGGGAAGTGCACAAGGCATTACGTAGTATGAAATATAGCAAGAGCCCAGGCGATGATGGGATAACAACTGAAGCCCTAAAAATAGGAGAGCCAGTCCTTCTACCACATATCACAAATTTTTTTTCAACAGCATTTTGAAAACTGGAAATTTACCACCATCATTTTGCCATTCATTGATTATAGTTTTACATAAAAAGGGTGATAAAACAGATATTAATAATTACCGCCCCATCAGTTTGGTTTCGCACCTATATAAAGCTTTTATAAAAGTAATCGAGGACCGAATATGCGAATCACTCGACAAACATCAGCCTCCCGAACCGGCCGGATTTCGCCGCGGCCTCTCTACTACCGACCACCTCCAAGCTATCAACCAGATTATCGAAAAGCATGTAGAATTCCAACTCCCACTTTATATCGCATTTGTGGACTATTCAAAAGCTTTCGATAGTATCAGACACTGTTCAATTTTTAACGCTCTAAATAATCAAGAAATAGACCCCACTTATATTCAACTTTTGCAAAATATCTACAGAAATAGTACCGCAGCCATTAAAATCAATAATAGGACAGGACCATCTTTTCAGATAAATAAAGGAGTAAAGCAAGGAGACCCGCTGTCTCCAAAATTATTCACGGCAGTACTGGAGGAAGTCTTCATAAAGCTGACAGCAGGCTGGGTCGAGAAAGGCATTATGGTCGGACATAAGAGATTATCCAATCTCCGATTTGCCGACGATATTGTTCTCTTCGCAACTTCAGCCTCCGAGCTGACTCAGATGCTAGACGATCTTAGCACGGCAAGCCTAGAGGTTGGACTTCGGATGAATATGTCGAAGACCAAGTCGATGACGAACAGCACGAATCACAGGATCACAGTGGCGGGTGGGGAGGTTGGATACGTCGATGAGTATCTCTATCTTGGTCAAATAGTCTCTTTCCAGGCAAGACAAAACAAAGAAGTTGCTAGACGCACCGAAAATGCCTGGAAGAGTTATTGGGCAATGAAAGACCTCATGAAGGGCACTCTTCCACTGTCCCTTAAGAGAAAGCTCATCGACGTGTGTATTCTTCCCATCCTCACATATGGTTCACAAACATGGTCTTTGACCAATCAACAGAGGTCCACCCTTTCGGTTTGCCAGAGAGCTATGGAACGGAGTATTCTGGGTATAAAACTGCAAGACCGGGTTAGGAATACCACCATCCGTTCCATTACAAAAATAACTGACGTCACTCGGAAAGCTGTCATGCTGAAATGGAATTGGGCTGGACACATCTGCCGCATGTCAGACGATCATTGGGCCAAACGTACAACCCAATGGGTTCCTCTACATGGCAAGCGACATCGCGGCAGGCCCAGGCGGAGATGGCGGGATGATCTAGACTCCTTCGAAAAAGACTGGCCCCAATTAGCCCTTAACAGAGAGAGTTGGAAGGAGAGTGGAGAGGCCTTTGCCCAGCAGTGGGAAAATCCAGGCTGAATTATTAATTACTTAGAAACCCATTACGTTGGTACATTTTTTTTGTGTCCCTGTTAAAACATATGTTTTGGAGTGATTCTTATAACTAGGACGTTCCGTATTTTGGTTTTTGTAACGCAAACGCGTTTTATCTTAATAAGGGTTTTGACTGTAACATATACAATGAATAATTATAAACTCTTTATTTATAAACCATAGATTGTTAGTAAACATTAAAACTTAAGTAAGTATGTTAGTAAACATGTAAACATGACGTCATATTAATAATTGGACAATTAAATTTTCTCGCAATGACATTCAGTAGACTGTTCGTACTACCCGGAACCCTATGCAGCTTCCTAGCGGTACGTTTACGCCTGATCGTACGTGTTGTTTATCTATATATGTATGTATTTACAAAAAAAAAAATGTATTTGTGTATGTATATCAGCTGTCTGACACCCATAGTACAGGGTCTCCCTAGTTTGGGGTCAGATGGCCGTGTGTGAAAATGTCCCCACATATTATTATATTATTATATTATTATATTATATTATTATTATCGCTGCGAAGCCATTAGTGCCTGAATCAGCGAACATGCCTGAAGCGCTGCAGAAGCGTGGCAGCCCCAACAGCATCCTGAACGCATTGTTGGGTTAGATTGTTGTATTTAAGTCTTTCAATTTGTCGTTGTCGTTTGTCGTTTTAACGTCACAGTTGGCACTACAGTGACTGAAAGATTGGCTCCTGGGCTGCTTGTCGCGGGTTCGATTCGCGCACGGAATAAATACTAGTACGGCACGGGTAGTATTTCCGGGATTGGTTGTTTGTATATGTGAGTTTATATACTTGTAAACGTCGCCACAGTTCAAGAGAAATTCTTAACGAGGAGTAACGTTTTTTTTAATAAAAAAAAACAAAGAAGCAAAAAACATCCTTGCTCATATTGCAATTAGAGCCAGTAGCATTGAGCAAATAGGTACTTCAAAGAAATTGTGTAAGTGTATTAAGGTCTTTATTATGCTCGAGTCCTTAGTCTAAAGGTCACACTGACATTGACTACATTATTATGTCGTCCACGCTGTTTAAATATAATTTACTATTTTTAACACGAGGGGAGCACTTATCGTCCGCCGTTTACGAAGCTGTTTATATATTTTTTTTCCATATCAGTAATGGAGTTTGCTTAGTCAATAATAGAGTTATTAAGTAGAAAAATATAATAATTCCTTCAGACCGCGTTTAGCTCATGGAGGCAATATTATGCAGAAAATATGATAAGTGCACCATTGTAGCGAATGGACTCCAGCTGAGCAATAAAACACTTTTTTAGGAAATTAAAACGCGGACAAAACGTACTGCGAGTGAGCTTTGTACCGAACAGAAAGAATGAATAGGAAGAACGAACTATTGTCAAAAATTTGCTTGTACTTGGCATAGATTATAAAACACATAAATCACGCTCGCAATCTGTTGTCTACTTTCTTTTTTTTTTATATTGTTATAGGCTTCCGTTTGACCGCAACTCACCTGATCTTAAGTGATGATGCGGCCTAAGGTGGAGCACGCTTGCCTAGAATAAACCGGTTCACTCGTGCCTTGAAGATACCCAGATTATATGTATCGGGGAATAGAGAGGCGGGCAGTGAATTCCACAGTCTGGCAGTTCGCACAATAAATGTGGAGTCAAAGCGCTTGGTTCGAGACCGTGGAACTTCAACCGTATAGCGGTGACGCTTCGCCGTATCCCTGCTCGTCCGGTGATGGAATGGGGATGGGGGAATTAAGTTGTGCAATTCCAAAGCACACTCTCCGAAATGTACCCGATAAAAGACCGATAGGCTGGCAACGGCGCGGCGGTGTTCAAGGCTTTGGAGCTTAGCCTTAACCAGGAAGTCGTTGTCTATGAGCCTTTTGGCACGTCTCTCAATAACTTCCAACGCCTCTAGCTGGTACTTGGCAGATTCTTAATTAGAAAAAATAAATACAAAAATTACAAGTAGTGTTCTGTCATCTACAACCAGTGTGTAGGAACGTAAACACAAGTGCACTGTCTTTCACTTACTCTTACAGTCCAATGGGACGGCAATCCGAAACAACTGGGGCGAGACCTGGGCATGACCATGCAATGGCTTTAAATGTTTTCCGATGCACAGGAGTGTGGCACCACCAGCTACCAGACTTCGGTTTGAAAAATATGTCGCAGGGAATTGGTACAATAGATTAAATCCCTAAGGGGTCAAGTATGACTTGTTTGTTCATTTCACTAAAACAGTTGAGGGATTTGGTCAGATCGCTAACGTACTTCAGGGAATTGGCCGAAAGGAGTAGTTACTGTATCATCTGCCGTGATTTGACCAAATTACTTAAAGGAATTTGTTCTAATCCCTAATTGTACCATTTTCCTGCGATATACAGTGTAAAAATGACGATACGCAAAAAAACGAAAATACTGGTACTGCTAGTTCATAAGAATATTTTGAAACTATCACATAAATACTATCACCGAAATTTCAAAAAAAAATGAAACAACTAAAGAGCATAGATAAATAAATGTAAACAAAATGGAACACCACTTGAAATATTGGTTTACTAACCTATGAGAAGAGCGGCAACTTTTGGAGCCATAGTTAAATATTTTTAATGCTCAATAAAAATAATTACAACGAATTACCAAATGCTATCATGATCATTTATTGTGCTATTGTCATCGCCACCTTGTATGTAAGAAGCAAAATAAAATTGCTGGCTGATATGATAGTTATCTAGCTGTCATCCAATAGCCGTATAAAACACACGCTTTAAAAAAAATAAAACAGGAAAAGATACAAACGATTAAAATAAAAAAAAGACGCTCGACAATACATGACATATTAAACATAATATTTAAAAAAAATTGATTAATAAATGTTACAAACGATTTCATTCAAAATTACGCACAGCAATACATGACATTTAACATTTCATTCCATCGAAAAAATATTGTGATATTTTCAAAATAAACTGCATGTTGAAAGTACAAAATGTGTCCCATTTTCTTTCGTTTGAATCTGACTGCATATAAATGGGTATATCAGGTATGACATTTTCACTGTGATAGTGAGAAATAAATTTCCATGTTGCACTTCTAAGGTACCAGCCAGCTATAAGGCTGAAAATTTGTGAGGATGGATGAATGTTTGGTACCCTTTCAGGCTTGAACGAATGAACAGAATTTACAGAAATTTGGCACACATATTTGGCAAACATTGATGTAGCTCAACACATTGGATAATTTTAATGCCATTTTTTGTGTTTGTGTGTGGGATAATTTATGTCATAATTTATAAATCATGGCTTAAACTTTGATTATATATAATGTCTAGATGGGGCGTCAAGTGCACGCAAACGTGTCAAAAAGTGTCAGCCAACTATTGGCTGACAAGTGCTTATATAATCAAAGCCCAAATGCGTAATAATAATAATAAATGATTAATATATGTATAATAATATTAATTGATGTATAAATATATACATAATTGCTTATATAATCATTATTTACGCACACAAAGACGTAGATGCACAGTGTAAAACGACGCCTGCACGCACACATACTTGAAATTGTTGACTCGTTTTCCTTGTTATGATTATAGGGCGACGCTCCATCTAGACATTATTTATAATCAAAGGGCTTAAACCATAAATTATAAATTCTGTGGTCGCAGGCAGAAGCTCGTCTGTTATTTATTGACTTCCATTTGGATTGTGTAAATTGTAACAATATAAAAACACATTCAAAGATAATAATAAGATATGCATTGATTTACTTCCCACCTTTACGCAAAATACGCGCTGAGACATGAAGCCCGTCATACTACTACTACTAATTCTATTCTACTTTTTATTCATGGCAATATTAGCGCTGATGTCTAATTCTGACACTATCGAAAATAAATTTATTGAATTTATTCTAATTCAGGGTAATTAGTCCCAATTAACAAAGAAATGTGGTCGAATAAATAAAATCAAATAAATATTCACACAGTTTTATTTTCACTTTTATGGAGAAAATAAAAACATATCCTTTCTAAAACATTTTATTCTTTTTAGCGTGTCTATAGCAAACACAGATATGTATCAAGTGTGTGTGTGTAGATGTGTATGTATGTATGTGTGTGTGTATGTGTGTATTGTTTTTATACTTGTAATATTCCTTGTTTGGCCCAGCATTCAGCCACGGCGACGTCCAAATTCTTGAAAAGATAAATTGACAGTTTAAACGAAATACTTCACACTCCACATCAAAGGTTTCTGACAGAAAAACTGATGCTTCAAATTCAGCTGTCACCACATCGATTGCCAAAAAGACACGAACATCGGAAATTCTAATTATATGTTCAGAAACAAACCCCAAATTCGTTCCAAACTCGATTCATGAGTCAGCATCAAAAAAGTAGGACATCGAATTAATTTGAAAAGGCTCGAATGAGGGGCTAGTATATCTTGATCTCCTACGTTTCCCGCCAAAGCCTTGAGTACAGAACAAAGCGCGGATCTTGAAGGCCAATGAAGGGTCTTCTGAAAATTGTAGGTGGAGGCAAATGAAGCTTGACGCGTCAATGGAGTGCGAAGTGTAATCAGTGGAACTACGCTATGTGCTTTACGCACATTAGCACATTGTTGATAAAACGACGCTATTTCTCATTGCTCTCCGATTTGGATTTTATTGTCTGTTGAGGTAAATTTCCTTTGGATCTAAGAGCTTTTAGGTGTAAATAATTGGGTAGTAAGAACGGATTTTTTTTTATTTCGAGTATGCAGATAGAGATTTTAAATCATTTTTTTTTATAACAGAAATAATAAGTATAGTTCAGCTAATTTATTTGTGAAATGAGTGTAGGCGCTGTGCGTCAATAAACTTAAAAGTTAAACAAAAGACGACCTTATTTATATCTTTTACAAAGTATTAAATAAGTTAATCATCATCATCATCATGTCAACCTTTAGTCGCCTACCGCTAGGCACAGGTCTCTTCCAAGGGGGAGTTCAGCCGTAATCGCCATGCTTAGCCAACATGCATTGGCCAATCATGGTGATTACGGCATAAGTTAATAATAATAATAATAAATATGTGGGGACACTTCGCACACGGCCATCTAACCCCAAACTAGGCAGACCCTGTATTATGGGTGTCAGACAGATATACTCACACAAATACATAAACAGATACGTATATTAATAACAACAACCTCAACAAGGCAAACACAAGTGCTCATCACACAAATGTTGGCCCTGGGTGGGACTCGAACCCGCGACCCAGAGCGTCGGAGTTCGATACACCTCCGAGACTACAGAGCCGTCAAGTTATTTCTGTATGCGACACATTCCTAGTTATTTTGTTTATGACAGAACCATTTTCTGATACGTGTATATTATATCTGTAATGTAAAGTTTACTATGATGTCTGACAAGCGAATTTACACAGCTATCACAACATGTTACCAGTTTAAATAAACACTTAAACATACGAGAAAATTTATATCAATATTCCCTATATTGATATAAATTTACTCGTCACACACACACCCAGAGGACTGGACAAAGATAATTTGATCCATGAGCATTGTAGTGTGATGTGATTGGCTTAATTACGAAATACCTGTCCAGTGTGTTATCTATAATTGGCATAATATAAGTTTAAATATCTATAGTAATTGGTTGGTCGTTAATTTGCTGTCTAGAATGTGCTATAGTTAATTTACTCTACCCGCTTTTTGAACACTTGCCCCATTGACCGTGATGCGATCGTGTTTTTTGATGCCCTTTGAGTTACCTTCCCCTTTTTTATAAATTGTGCATAACAATATTATTAATTACTATGTATGGGGCTAATGTAGTTCACAATAAGATTAGACATTTACAAAAACCTTTTTTACAGTCCGTTCAACCGATTTTGACTTATATTGCGTTGGTAGCATGACAAATGGCAACTGCAGTAAACAGTTGTTATTGTAACCACTTTTTTGCCTCTAATGTTATCCTTAAGCCTACGGAATAGAAGTCAAAATCGGTTGAAGGGACTGTAAAAAAGGTTTGTGTTTATGTCTAATCTTTTTGTGAATAGGATATAGTTATTCATAATTCAGTGAACCAATCACAATTTCTTACTCGTTTTCGGCAATTCATCATTTTCATTCTGCGGTAATTTATCCTTCGAGAAAACTAAGGTTAGTCTGACGCCTTCAAAAACCGCGTGAGAGGTTAAAATTGATACAAAAACAAAGTGCGGCCAGAAACAGCTAGCATTTCCAACATTCAGCAAATTTTACATAAAACGACTCTTGTTTGGTTTCTGGAATCCGTAAAAGATCCACAGTAGCTCGCATCTTGTATTACAATACTCCTTTACAAAGATATTATCTTAATTTAATTAATAACTTTATCCTGCTTGAATATAAATGTATCTGCTGCCTTTACCGAAAATTAAAAAAATGATAGAATACCCATCTTAAGTTTAATTGTTTTGTTATTAGAGTTACTTAACCAGAATTAAAATTAAACAAACTTTATAAATAAAACTAATTACCCGGCCCGGCATCGCATGGGCCGATAGCCTTCCTCGATAAATGGACTATCCAACACAAAAATATTTTTTCAATTCGAACCAATAGACCCTGAGAATAGCGCGATCAACCAAACGAACAAGCAAATAAACTCTTTAGCTTTGTAATATTAATATAATACCTATATAAAGTATAGATTAATAATATTACGTATGTACAACTTTTATAAAAAGTTCATTTTTGTTCGTATGGCATAAACTCATCGCTATCAACGGGCCACGTGCCCAACAGGTCGGCAACATTATGACGTTATATGGTCAATGTTGATTCTTTGGCCCAAGAATAGAGGCCTGGCCTTGGGGTGACGTGAAGAGTCAACCAGCTGCTTGGCGATGTCCCGAATACCTATCTGTTTGAATAGATTATTTGGGTAATCTAACACCTGAAAATGATATTTAAAAATGTATAATTAAAACAAAATTCAACATTTAAGACTTTATTATGATAAATTACGCTCCAATTAATATTGATTTACATAATAATTAAGAAAGTAGAAACAGTATTTTACAATGCTCACGTGGTCGTTAATGTGAAAATAGCAATATACAATGATGTAAGAAACACATAAATTCACAGACATGAATACCGTTTGTTTGCTTAAAAGAATCTCATTCTATATGGTGTATCTTGATGCAGAAACATCAATGTAATCCAGAGTATCAAATAGAACACAGCGTTTGATCTACACAATACAAATACATAATAAAAAAACATAAATAGATCTTACCATACTTGCAATTAGGTTCATATCTGTTGAAACGTATTATTGTAACGATGTTGGATATAACTATAACGCTGATTAGTTTTAAATTTATTATAAGCATAAGTTAATTAACTAGTTTTTGGTAGATAGAATTAATGTAAAATGACGTGGCATATTGCATTAGGCTGACGTTATTAATTTAATTATTGAGAGATTGGCTTAGAGAGTTAAGAGTTATGACAGAATTAAACTATAATTACCGTCCTGTAAAAAGAAAAGAAAATTAAAAAAAAACTTACAGTACAATATGTTGGCGATTTCAAACCCCTGCACCCCAATTGCATAACACACGTCTTATCATCACAATTCAAGAGATTTTGAATCAAATTAGTAATCCATTGCTTCGTATGTTTGATAAGTTCTTCGGCTGAACAACGTAAGTAACACAATAAACTTTTTGAATTGTCAAAATCTGTCCTCGTGAAGTCTTTGAATTTCTTGGCCTTGTAGCCGGTGGATGATTTCTTGAGAAAAGCCGTCAAATTTACAAATTTCTTTATATTTACATTATGTCTTATCTGTATGGTTGTTCGTAACATTGAATATGTGCTCCAAAGCGTTGAACTTTGATATTTTTTGGAAAGTTCATCGAAATACGTAAGAAAAGCTCCTTCCGTAAGAGAATCCACTCGTTTTTCTGTCCTCCACTTCATAAACTTTTCGTAAGTATTTAAATAAATGCTTTGTGACCTTGACGGCAACAGATTGAAAATTATTTCTTTTTCTTTTCTTCTAGGGTCTCCATTCTCACTAGATGATGACATTTTCACTATTGTAAAATTAATTACGGTCACTACCAATTCAATTTGCAATTAGAGAAAAATTATAAAGATTTCGCGCCAATGTCTTTTTTTTGTTTCTTCTGTAGCCGCAACACATTGCATGCATTCTACCAGAGATCGCCGATTTTAGTTCCATTTTCAAAATTAAAATGAGGTTCTTTTTTTATGAAACAGTAATAAGTCGAGTCTTTATTCATGATTATTCTACTTATGACTAAAGACTTTTTCGTTTTTGTAGGCTCATTGTCATATTTGATACACAAAAATTAAAAAAAAAAACTTTTTTCCCCTAGAGGTGAAATGCTATTTTATCCCCGCTCGCGCTCTGGTATGCTACAATAACGGCCTTTTTGAGCAAGAGAAGTGAAAACATATTTTTGTGCGCTTACATTGCAAACGCTGGCTAAACCTTACGAGATATATCAAATTAACGTACTACGGAATTGTAGATCTTAAAAAGATCGATAAAAAAGTCCGCAATGGTATATGTTTAGCTCTTAAAGATAACCCATAATAACCATTTTTATCTTTAAAATACTACAAATAAGATATGGGTTACTTACCAAGCTATTTTAAACAATACAGTTTTATTCCTGTCTTAGATACGTTGTGCATTTCATGTAGATCGAAATTGCCCTTTATAGCATATCATTAAAACCAATATATTAGAAGATATCACAGTGTTAAAAAGCGGGGGTAGAGCGGCTGGCGCTTAGATTTGAGCGTTGAGTGTTTTTCACATGGCCAATTACTTATATGTCGCTCTTTCAAGAGTAACTTCTAAAGAAAACATTTTTGTGTTGTCTAATGACAAAAAAGCTGTGAACGTTGTATATAAAGACATTCTGTAGTATATTTAGTATCACCATTCCACCCGTGCGAAGCCGGGGCGGGTCGCTAGTGAACTACAAAGTACACGCGTCAGCAGTCCTCTACAAGTACTATCTAAATAAGTTGAAGAAAAATTGTTCCACGTGATGAGCATTTTTTGCTGAGAAATTTGAAGATCTGGAACACCTGATGTGGAACTCCAAGAGCCCAGCTACACCATGACACATATAGGAATGACGTCTTAGCAAAAGTTGTTCGGTCTGATGGGCATTTCCAGTTGACTTATAAAAATCGAAGATCAGAAACATCTGATGTGGAAATCAAAGCTATCACTAATTTCACTGTATCTTATAAAATAACATAAGCTGGGAGTACCTCCACGCGGTGAAGGCGGTACCAGTTTAGGACTGATTTTTGATGACGATGGTATATCATTGAAAATTTGAGTCTACTGGCCAAAATTCCCATTTATTTTTTTTATTTTATCGAATAAATATGCCTTCGGGCTTATGTTATTTGGGTGTTTAATTTCCTTTTCCATTTGTCTTCGTGACACGGTAGCCTACCCGGTAACGCAGGGGAGCAGTCACTTAGATTTTAATTGATCAGGTATCTTCTTTACAATAAAACTATAACCATGCCTAGAAAGAGGTCAAATCTTTCCCAATGTTCCAAAGGAGCTAAAAGATTGAGGATCATAATTAAGATCCCAAGAATTTACCGAAGAGCGTCAGGAGAGACTTAATGCTGTTCGAGAACATCAGGCTGCAACTCGCTCCGTGGAAACCTCTTCAGATCGCGAAGCACGCCTGCGTTCTCAGCGTATTTACGCATCTATATCCAGGTCTCTAGAGACCAGTGAAGAGTATGATGCGCGACTGACCGCTGATCGTGAACGTCTACATTGTCTCGCGAGTCGGAGACGTTCACGGATAGAGAATTGCGCTTGAGTTCTCAGCGTATCTATGCATCTGCTGCGGAACGTGATGCGCGACTGTCCGCTGATCATGAGCGACATGCATTGTCTCGCGAATCGGAAACGTTAACCGATACAGAATCACGCTTGAGTTCTCAGCGTATTCGAACATCTACTAACAGGTCTTTTGAACCGAATGATGAACGTGATGCACGACTAACTGCTGATCGAGATTATCATACACTAGCGACCCGACCCAGCTTCGCATTGGCATATAGCCTTCCTCGGTAAATGGACTATCCAAAACAAAAATATTTTTTTAACCAGTAGATCCTGAGATTAGCGCGTTCAACCAAACAAACAAACAAACTTCAGCTTAATAATATAATAGTATAGATTGTCCCGAACACGCACACGTTGAAGAAAAATACGGTCAATACGGGTATCAACCTAAGCTGCTTCTGTCTTTTTGTACCCTCAACGGAGACTCATGGCAGCATGGTTAAAGGAGAACTCCGATGAAGCAGAAAATTGATGTACATTATAATCATTTTTCTTTGTAGCAGGCTCTTAACACCCTGCTTCCTTGTTCACAATCTTACTTTCTGATGTACTCATACGTCTCATAAGTACAAAAACCTTTACATATTTTTATCCAATTTAAAAAAATCGCGCACACAACACGAAAGAAAACATAATATAGCCAATTGAGAACCTCCCCGTTCTCAATTGGCTATATGTTTTTTTTGTATGTTTGTTACGCGATTTCGCCGGGTAGGGTATGGCTCAAGAATGTACCTTTAAGGGTGGAAAATAAGGGAATGACTTAATATTTTTCTGTGTTTCCGTTCCCTAATGCATTTGGACGATAATAATAAATAGGCACTAGAAAGCAAAAAATTAAAACTCTTTTTAAAAGTGCACGGCACAACCGCCTTCATAAACTACAAATTAAAAATTATTTTAATTTCGGAAGTCAGTAAAAAAACAAACAGGGGTTGGTCTTTTTTGAAATACAGTATTTTCTCTTGTTTTGGTTACTGAGAATATTAATACAAATAGGTACTTATAAAAGCCAGTAGGCACGAAAATGTTCAAGAAAACAAATTAACAAATTAATAATAATAATAATAATATGTGGGGACATTTTCACACACGGCCATCTGACCCCAAACTAGGGAGACCCTGTACTATGGGTGTCAGGCAGCTGATATACATACACAAATACATTTTTTTTTTGTAAATACATACACACACACAGTTTATTAATCACATTGTGGGTGTTAACTAAATTTGTTATGATTTGTGTTTCTTATTGTTAATTTATGTGATTTTACTATCAATTATTATTGTCTATTAATTCGAAACATGATTAATTGTGTGTGCACACTGATTTGTGGTTACTTTATTTCGATAATTGTTATCGATGGTTTTATTCAAAACAATTGTTGACACGTTACTTTGAATGTAAAACGAATTACTTTATGAAATCACTATTGTTTATTCATGACAATTATTATTGTGTTATTTGATTACAGATCTTATTAGATTCAGCACATTTTAGTGTTTTGTATCAAGTAAACGCGTGACGCACTTCCGTGCGCATGGGCAGACTTGTATGGAGAGGTTGCAAGGTGGGGGGCATCGCCTTATAAAAGAGCGTGCACTCCGTAAGTATGGCAGTCGATCCTCGGATTCGACTCAGTAAAGAGTTCCTGCTCCCGACAATTCTGTCGTCTTACCTGGTACAGCGCTGCTGTATATTCACATAGCTGTATAGGCTTGCTGCTAGCAAGCGATACACTTTGTATTTGGGTGGCTTATGCTACTGTACGAACTATGAACCTTAAGGGTTTGTTCGTTTATCATTGGGTGGCTTAGGCTGCTGTACGAACTATAAACCTTAAGGGTTTGTTCGTCTATCATTGGGTGGCTTCGCCACTGTACGAACTGTGGGACCTTAATGGTCTGTTCGATTAACTGTATTGTTGCTGTACCTTGAACTTACTTTATTCTTGTTACTGATTACCATTTGCATTGTGTTTTCTTTACTAATGGTGTGTAATTGTTTTCACAGGTATGTTGTTTATCCCTAATGGGATAATGGGAACGCCTATAGTCCTGACGATGTACTATACCGCTCGGCACTCCTCCTCGATCACACCTGACAATCCGACATATAGATAAAACAACACCCAGACACAAGGCAAACACAAATGCTCATCACACAAATGTTTAGCCTGGGCGGGAATCGAACCCGCAACACGCTGCGCAGCAATCGATCGCTCAGCCACTGCGCCAACCGTGTCGTCAAATTAAACAATACATTCGTACATTAACAGATGATCTGCAAAAGTTTTCTTGATTTCATCACAATCATTTGCAGCTAATTCCATTACCTAATATAAATGGAACAAATAATAAATATAGTTGTATAATAAAGTACGCGCGCGTGCGGTGGCATTGTATTGATTCTAATTCCATGTAAATGTTATAACGTCGTACGTCATGAGTTAAGCCACCTCAAGACCCAATGTTATCCACACATAGGCAGGGACCTTCCGAAAGGTTTAGGTAGGAGTTAGGTTATTTAGTCAACTATTTAGTTGAGTAGTATAAGTGTGCAGAATATTCAGTACATGAATAAAGGCTACTAGTCCCTTTTATTCATGAGGGGGGCGTAGCTCATGTGGCAATTATGATGCAATGGCTATTAGATAATATGTCTATGGTTAAACATTCTGGATGCTTCGAGAAGTAATTCAGAATGTTTAACCAGCGTGTGCGTGTTTTGCCAGCGTGTGTTTGTAGATAAGTGACCATACATTTCATACCTACCGAGACCCCTCCGTGCCTCAGAAAGCACGTAAAATCATTTTCTGTCATTCGTAAATAAAGATCTACAAATGACATGGGCATGTGAAGAGAAGGGATGAAAAGCAAGTGACCAAAAGAGTTATGAATATTCATTTGAATAGATGGAGAGGGAGAGGAAGGCCAAAGAAAAGATGGATGGATTGTGTTAAGAATGATATGAATGAAAAGAGAGTCAGTGAGAGCATGACGTTGTACAGGACAGAATGGAAGAAGAAACATGTTGCGCCGACCCTAAGTAACATGGAATAAGGACAGGAAGAAGAAGAATGACAGCCAGGGCCAATGACAGTCGTCACGGGCAGTTAGAAAGCCGACAGGATGACCACTAATCTGTACAGCAGAGCTTTTATAATAGTTATAAAAGCTCTGCTGTACAAGTTCACTCACACGTACACCACTCACCTCTCTACACTCACACTACAAATATACAAACTCAAACTATTTCCCTTCACATTTCATAATATTTTATTGTACACCCTTCACCTTCAGCAAGCTAAAATCCACGCATTTCTATTCATATGCCCAAAAAATCACTCGAAATGTCTCACATCACCTAATATGTTATTTTTAAATAATAAAATTCGGTAACATAGACTCCTTAAATGATAATTTAGATAATTTTTCTGTGTCTAACATTTATCAGTGCGCTCCAGAAGAATGTTTACCAATTATAAAGAACCCTTCTCCTTACCTCAAAATTCTATCGCAAAACATAAGATCTATTAATTGCAACTTCCTTAGTTTTGAAACCCTTCTTACCCGTCTCACTTTTGAGTGTGATCTGGCCGTACTTTCCGAATGCTGGCTTCAATGCTTAACGAACTCCAGCTTACCACACCTCCAAAATTTTTCTTGTCACCACACCACTAAACATCAGAATCAAAGTGATGGTGTAGTAGTCTACATAAACTCTAAACTAGATTTCAAAGTTTACGAACCAGAATTTCATGGCTCTGCGTCTGGTTTAATTGTTGAACTAAAGTCAGATGTAGCAATCGTTTGTATTTATAGATCTCCCTCAAATGAGGACATTGACATATTTCTCAGATCACTTAACGAAATTTTACCTTCCCTGAACAATTATACTACAGTTGTCATCACAGGTGATTTGAATATAAACATAAATACCGCTAACTCTCCTTTAGAAAATCGCTCTCATGACTATCTTAACTGTCTCGCATTCCATGGATTCTTACCGACACATTGTCTACCAACAAGAGGAGACAATTGCCTTGACCACACTGTTCTTCGAACGAGACTACCGTCTTCTACCTTTATTTTTGATTCCACCATAAGCGATCACTGCTCAACTCTTCTTTGTATAAACTCAAAGCCTCGCCACCAATTCCACATGACCACAATCTCAAAAATCGACTATGCTGCCCTGGATCTGGCCATGGAGAAAACAGATTTCTCACATATATTATCCATGACTGATCCCAATGTAGCAACAAATTCCCTAATACAAACTCTTTCCCAAAAAATTACCATGAACACCAAAACAAAAAATGTTCCAAAGCGTAATAGGATCCTTAAACCTTGGATCACCCCAGGGCTTCTGAAGTGCATGAGAAATAGAGATGCCCTGCATAAAAAGCAAAAACGTTCTCCTGACAATGAACTTATTAAAATTACCTATGTAAGATACAGAAATTTCTGCAACAAAATCCTCAAAAAAGTTAAGAGACAGTTCGAATCTGAGGAATTGACCAAAGCTGGAGGGAAAACTAAACTTTTATGGCATACAATTAAACGTATCACGAACACCAACATTACTACTCACACACCCACAGAATTATTTTCCACTTCTACATCCCCTAAACAATCTGCTAATGATGTTAATGCTTACTTTGTTAATATTGGTAAGAATCTTGCTGATTGTATTACAAACACTCAACCCTCATCCTGCCTCAAGGGTCGACATATGTGCTCTGCGAACACAAGTAGACCTAAGTCTTTCGCTATGGTGGGAACCAGTCCCGACGAGATAATTTCCACTATAAAGTCTCTCAAACCTAATGCTGCAGTAGGGCACGATGGCATCTCTACTTCTTTTTTGAATAGGTACTGCATGCTTCTGTCACCCATCTTATGCCACATCTTTAACCTCTGTTTCGACTCCGGTACTTTTCCTTCCTCCTTCAAAGTGGCTACCATTCATCCTATATTCAAGGGGGGTGACCGAGGTGCTATAAATAACTATCGCCCTATCGCAATACTATCTGCCCTATCTAAGCTCATGGAAAGACTTATAAATAAAAGGCTCATCAATTACCTTGAGTCTAATAACCTACTCTCAACCAACCAGTTTGGTTTTAGAAAGTATAAATCGACTTCCGATGCGGCCTTAAAATTGATAACTGATATTGTTGACAAACTCAATAACCGCAAAAAGTGTCTCACTGTATTTATTGATCTTGCAAAGGCTTTCGATACCGTCCCCCTACCTTGCTTGTTATACAAACTTGAACGTTTAGGTGTCAGAGATACACAACTTCAACTCTTTCACTCTTATCTGTCAGGCCGCTCACAGAGGGTCAAAATTGACAAGTATTTGAGTGACGAACTGCCTATTGCCTACGGTGTACCGCAAGGCAGTGTCTTAGGTCCCACTTTGTTTTTGGTCTTCATCAATGATCTCTGTAATATGAAATTAAATTCCGGAAGCATTGTTTCTTTTGCCGATGACACTGCCATCACTTTCTCTGACAACTCGTGGTCTAATCTTCAAACTACCGCTCAGAAAGGGATTGATGTCGTACGTACCTGGCTTATGTCTCACTCACTCACCTTAAATACCTCTAAAACAAAACTCATTACTTTCTCTCTCAACATCACATCACAACCTTCGACTCCCATGACTTTGCAAGCTCACACCTGTCAATTAAATACACCAAATTGTAACTGTCCACTAATCACATCTACTGATAAAATTAAATACCTTGGTATCATTCTAGACAAGCACCTCAACTTTAAAGCACATACTACTCTTTTGACTGGCCGTGTCCGCAAACTGATTTATTTTTTCAAAACGCTTAGATATGTTGCCAACGTTCATCTTATACGGACCGCATATTTTGCAATGTGCCAGTCTGTAATCTCTTATTGTATTACAAGTTGGGGTGGTGCTGCTAAATCAGTTCTCAAACCTGTCGAGGTAGCGCAGCGAGCAGTCCTGAAGGTAGCCACATTTCGACCAATGCTTTATCCTACCTTTGACCTCTACCAGAAATGTGAGGTCCTTACCGTTCGACAATTGTTCATACTCAGCACGATTTTACAACAACACACTAACACTCCAATTGCACGTCAGCCGATAATACCCAGAAGAAGAAACAGGGTATGTACTGTACCTCATCCATATTTTAGTTTCACAAAAAGATTCTTTTTCTATCAAGGACCATTTCTATATAATAGAATAAACGCAATAATCCCACTGCAAACATGCTGTAAGCTAACATGTAAAAAGCGGATTACGGAGTTTCTTTCTTCCAAAAATTATGAAGATACCGAATCCCTTCTTACAACTATGAAGTAACCTATAAAATATACACACACACTCACATACACACACACATACGCGCACGCGCACTCACACACACAAACACGATCATGCGCGCGCACTCACACTTTCTTGTATTGAACTTTTATTATTTTATTTTACTTTAAACTATATTTTGTTAAAAATTAACAGTCTAAGCAATACTTTTGTCCTATTTTCGGGAAATGAGGGCTGATTGTCCTTAATACAGGTTACTAAGTAACCTAGCTAGGACATCAGATCGTAAAATTGTAATGTTACTTATTCATCTCAGATGTAAACTATTCCTAAGTTGTCATCCTACTTTGTAACAGACTGTACCACTTTATGAAATAAATCATTATTATTATTATTATTATTATTATAATAATCTAACCAAGGGGTATCGTGTTACCCAGTAACCAGGATATGGAGGTCAGATAGGCAGATTTTCGATATCTATCTGTTATGTAAATCGCTGTTAAATGACTTGTATAACTTGACATGAATCTACACAAATTACTATATTAAACCATATATCGACTAAAAATCATAATTTGTCAACCATATGGATACGTCTAGCAGAATCGTTATAATTATCATGATGTAAGGTAAATAACAGTCAAATGGTGTTATCATAGCAGAAAAAGAGCCACTGGTTAATTCTTCATAAAATATTAATCTTCTCCGTTAAATAAGGACAGTGAAATATTCCCAGTCATTTGTATCGTATCGTCAAAGGAACCCAAAGGGCAAGGGCAAGATTAACTTCGAATATACCACTCCGTAACAAATAATAAGAAAAATACAAATTAGTAAAGCAGACAATCAATGGTACAGTACATTCTAGCAAGTAGGCAAAAGAGGACTGAACTACTCAGCTTAAAATATAACCCGAATACTCGTATTAGTTGCAAGTACAGAAATCTGTAAAACGAGATATCGGATTTGAATTTTGCTTTGCATTTGAGTATATTTCGGTACAATGTTATGTGTGAAATACTCGTACTAATGTCAATGTTTTATCAAAACAAGAAAAGTGGAATACCTCGGTCATATCTTTAGCCACGAGAGATACGATATATTGCAATTAATAATGATGGGAAAAATTGTGGGCAAATGTGGAGTTGGCCGTCGGAAATCGTCTTGGCTACGAAATATTCGGGAGTGGCCCGGAGTCTCAAGCGACGTGGAGTTGTTCCACCTCGCCAGGGACAAGGAGAAATTTTCAAAGTTGATGTCAAACCTTCTATAATTGGAAAGGAACGTGAAGAAGAAGAAGAAGTAGTGAAACTTTAACAGCACAGCGTAAATGAACTTACAACGGACCAGCAGATACTAAAATAAATAAATATAAATAAGTTACGTCGTGTATGTTATGACGGACTCATAGTATGTTATCGGATGAATCAATGCATTAAATAAAAATAGCCTGTACACTGAGATACCAGAGTGGCCAGATCTAGGTAATTTTAGGAAGACTGATATTTAGAAGATACTTAGAGGAATATGTTTTTTTTTTTTAATGTTCCAATAGGCTTGCGTTTAACCGCAACTCACCTGATCTTAAGTGGTGATGCGACCTAAGGTGAAGCACGCTAGGATGAACATGTTCACTCGTGCCTTGAAGACACCCAGATTATACTTATCAGGGAACAGAGAGGCGGGCAGTGAATTCTACAGTCTGGCAATTGTTAGGAAAGTATGCGATCTTGCATGCTACAATGCTGGGCCTTTTTTCAGGAGTCAGGATCAAAAGTTACTTTACTCACTTACGTCAAACTGGGACGGCTGGTTTTAAGTTATACTAGGAACCCACCCGGCTTCGCACGGGTGCAATGCTTGATTCCTTCCGACATCTCGAACAATTATCGTCAAATTTCAACAAATTAACATCAAACAATATCAAACTATAAGTATACACCTACTGGTGGTATCACTCTATCTATTGATGAATACTGCGTTGAAATCCGTTCCATAGTTTAAAAAGTCTAAGGGTACTGAGGAACAGATGGCGGAAAGCGACTTTTTTTAATGTTCTATAAGACTTGCGTTTCACCGCAATTCACCTGATCTTACGTGATGATGTGGCATATTAGGTGGAACACGCTTACCTAGAATGAACCGGTTCACTCGTGCCTTGAAGATATCCAGATTATACTTATCAGGGAACAGAGAGGCGGGCAGTGAATCCCACAGTCTGGTAGTTCGCACAATAAATGTGGAATCGAAACCTTTGGTTACAGACCGTGGAGCATGTGTAGAGATTGTCTAAAATCATTACATAATTAGTACGTAATGATTTTTACCCGACACTTTTCGTGTGCTAAGTCGGAAAAGGTCGCAACTTTAAAGCATCTAGTAAGGTCTTACGGAAAGTGATTGACATTATTTATGTTGGTATTTGACAATACCCTATAATTAAAATAAGTCATCGCACTGCAACGAAAGCCAGTAAGGTATATTTTATCTCGCGACTCGGGGATCTTGTACTATAAGTGGATATCGATGGTATGGTATCGGTGGTAGTGATCAAATACTTTTTAAAGTACATTACTGCTAAAGCACTTTAGGCATAGAATTCATAGATTCTCCTGTACTTCTGTCACATTAATCATTTTTATTTACAAAATGTGTACAACAATCACTTTTTAATAAAAAATACAAAAACATAAGTTGATCAAATGTTTTTGTATTTTTGAAATACAAAACCTTCCGCCTGTTGATAATTTTAGAAACACAAGATTAATTAATTTAGATTAAACCAACTGCTTCAATAAACACAAGGACAGTTTACATTATTACGCACATTATTTATTAAACGCACGCGTTATTAAACGCACACTATGCAGCCGAGCATATTATAAATTGGATGATTACATCACTGATAAAAATGCTTGGCTGGATGCTGGTCTAGCTCCACAGCCATAAGGGTTCATAGATTTATTGATTAGCATTGGTGACAATTTTTTTGGAGCTGCTGAAGATGTAGAACTACATTATCTTTGCATTGTATAAACTCAAACTATTAGTATTATATAATTTTGCATAGCACATACATGTGAGCACTATGTACTTTAAAGCCACCATTTACGAGATGTCTTTCGTTGACTTGAATATGCCCTGGCGGTTGAGTGTTTGTCATGCTCACTTGAATGTCTCGCTGATGGTGGCGCATGTGTTGGATCATTTGGTTCCCTTCAAAATGGTTGAACTAAATGGTGCCGATCCGTGCGTCATGTTCGTGAACGGGCGCCGTCAGTTGAGACTGGTCATCTCTTAGCTGCCTCGGTTATTTTAAATTTATTTTGAATTGTCTAATTTCATTGCCACTAGGACCTCTTTTAACGTGCACAATTTGTTACATCGTTCTCACATTGTACCTCTAGATTCAACATGAATGATGTAACCTAAATTTGTAATATTCTATTGATTTTAAAAGAGTGTTCATGGAGTTTCTTGCTCGTTCTTCTCCATAGAAACCTACTGTTTGGAACGAGCAACTAGCTGCAACTTTTTGACTGACTGACTCCTTGACAATTCAAAAGTGCCTGTAAATGGTTTATTTGAAATAAATGATTTGAGTTTGAGTTTGAGTTTGAGTTTACGGTGGTGGTTTTAAAGGGATATTCATAAAGTTTTGTTTGTAAATCCATTGCTTTCTATTGTAAACACTCATCACTAAGGAGGTTGAAGAACAAAATTAATGTCTAGAATAAATACGAAAATGTTGAATATTTTTTTTACAGATTTTTTTTCTTATTTAATGTATTGGCTTTAGAAACTGATGGCATTACAGCTACGAATTTTAGTTTCTAAACAATTAAAAAAAAATGTGAATGTGTTTCTTATCTCACTTCTCCGATATTTCTCAACCGAATTGGAAGATTCTTTTTGTGAAGGTGTATTTTAAGTATGAAATACTCATTTCATAAAGATCTGATGTAGACCTTCCAAAACCTCCTCAATAAGAAGCAGTAGGTACGCATATTGTGATTTGGTTACTGTACCTACTGGACATTAGAGATACTTGCTTGACAAGCCAAAAATGCGTTAACTGCTAGGTCCTTTTCCTAACAACACGGAAAAAATCCGATGCCTACTTACAATATCTAATAAAGGAGTCTCGCTAGTTGTTTTAGGATTAAATAAATAAAAACATCAAACCACTCCTCCCTAAGGGATTGGCGAAAACAAAAACAAGTTTGAAAACGACATCTTTTTGGCTTTTATTAAACAGGCGTCAATCATAGCTGCTTGTTTAATAAATGCTATAAACATTGTTTCTCTAAGACTTCCATTTGGTGTTTAAGTTATAAGAAGAAGGCCTTAAGTAGATCGTGTTTGTTTTAAAATTAATATAGGTATTCTGTTTTTAATGAATATGTTTCTTAGGTTGATTGCTAGGAAACCTATTCTTATTTTTTGTAATACAAAAAAAACGACTTTAATATGTTTGTGTCCGCTAAACTCGAAAAATAATCATAATCATCACTTATTACATTCATGTATGTAGTTTACAAGTCGTAACCGATGTTTTTACTTGAAAGTTTATACACAATATTGTATTTCAATAGAAGAGTGCTTTTGTACACTTATTCTAAAGTTAAAATGGAAACTGGAACTGAGCCATAGCGAAGCAGTTTAGTTAGTAATCCTACTATCCTACTAAATATTATATATTATTATAATTAATAATAAAAATAATATTAATAAACTAATTATTATATTATTATATTTATTATTAATTAATTATTATTATTATAATTAATATTAAAAATGCGAAAGTTTGTGAAGATGTTTGGATGTTTGTGTTACTCAATCACGCGAAAACCGATGAACAGATTTGCATGAAAATTGGCACATAGATAGACCATTTCCTGAATTACCATATAGGATACTTTTTATCCCGGTAATATGTTCCCTTGGGTTAATCGTTCTTTTCACGCGGGCGAAGCCGCGGACAGAAGCTAGTTACGAATATATTAAAAGTCTAAATTCACGAATCCGAGTAGGTAAGCCTTGAATAAGCATGGTGATCAATACTCGCGACTTCTCTGTATGAAAAAAAAGTATTTTCTCTGTATTGGGACAATAATTTTACTATTTAGGCTCCATCTATGAGTCGTGTATAATATAATCAAAAGAATGATTGTCATAGAATTGGTTTTCTATAAAACTACTATTCATGTACTAAATCTGTTCTAAACAAATTAACATCTACCTAGTTCTCTCGTCTTTACTCAAACTTTATGTTAAATTTTACTTAAAAATGTAATTTTCTACCGCTGGTCACTGCTATATTCAAGGGAATGGTCACTAAGAATAGTGAATGGAAACATCGATTTGGTTTTGTATCATTTTGATAAACTACTTTTCTTCTACTAAGTTATCTTTTTACTTTTTGTTCTATCATCTACTGCCTTAATCTTTTCTTTACTTATTACTAATTTAAATTGTCTAATAATGTTTTCAATGTGTTCTAATTCTATTGTTATTCACCTTTATCTTTATAACATTTGTCTTACAAGCTTTCTATACATTTGGCTAGTAGTAGATACCACCACACAACTGACATACTTTTTATCAACTGTCAAAACGCGCCTCCCTCATAGAAGTATTATGAATATGTGCCCACTTAATGTTATAAGTGTTTATTGATTTAAAAACATTTAAAAATCTAATTTTACAGTTAACTGAAAATAAGTCAAATTTTTAGGGCAAAAATAAAGGTTTTTTGGAATAGTTTTGTCTTGAAAATCTTAGCTAATGGTGTTTATAACCCGATTGATCATTACACAACGTTTTTGGTCAATACTTCACATTTTTCCTCTCTAAATAATTATATCAACATACCTAATATTATGTTGATATATTTATTCCCAAAATAAATCCAATCCGCTTACTTCCCCAACATGCGCCTTGCAATGGTCCATCCACCGTCGGGCGGGCCCGATAATGGCGGAGCTAAACACGACACTTATTGCCAAAATAAATCATCTACAACCCAACGTGTTGTTCAATCTATTTGTACAACAACGTGTTGTTATGGAGTTGTTTTGCGTTCGTTGATTCGTGTTGTTGAACATTATTTTTTTGACAGTTTTGGTTAGATCAGCTTCTTTTACAAGTCAAAACTGTTTCAGGATAAAAGTTGGAATTAAATGTCTATCATTCAGTTTTCTTCTGAATTTATTAAGGAGGTGACATGGACACAGAGATGACACAAGCATTAATCACCACACATGCTCAAAACGGATTGGCGATTTTATACTTACATTAATTGTCCAGGTTTCCTTTCGATGTGTTCCTTCACCGATGTTAGTGATGTCCGAGATAATCTTAGAAAGTACAGACGCCAGCAAATCAAGCCATACCAAACTGCCAAATTTTCCCAATTCAAAAGTAACCTTAAACTTTTGTAATAAAGTTGAAAATCTATCAAAGAAATTTGACAGATTGTTGTAGCTTGTTGTGCTGGCCTCTTTACATAAGAAATTGTAAAAGTTACATTGGTACTTGCTCGCACCCGCTTCGTGCATGAGAATCGGGCGCCTTAACCACTGGGCCATCACATCTATTCGGCTCATATTATATACTCCACTCAAATCCACACACTAAATAGTAGATTAGAACCAACCAAATCTGCAAATGGAAGGATTTTTAAGTCATAAACGCGGATGAGTTCTAACTACGTACCAGCTAAACACCCGTGCGAGATAGACGCATCCAATTCCCGAGATTTATCTTCGCGTATAAGTTAGCTTGAATTCGAAAAGTACTGGATAAGAAAAACTTAATACTCTTTAAAATTATTTAATTAACTGGCATTGCATGGTATTGCCAAACAAATTGAAATTTTTATGTAACGATAATGAAAATTGTACATCTTTCATTGTAAAATTTTGGTTCTTTGCTTAGTCAAATCAGAATACGAAGAGTTTTAATAAATACGTATGTTTGGACATACAAACTTTGTCTCACTCTTGGGTAGTGGTAGCCTTACCGCTTCTGTCGTTTCTCTCTTTTCTCTCCAGTTCTGAAGGAATTTATTCGCTGTCCCATCTACTTCATGACCTTTTTTTTTCCGGGGTGGAATATCCTCATGGATGTCCTCCGCCCTGGCGCGGGCGGAGGAGTCTGTCAGCCTCTAACTGACTAAAAACCACCCCAGTTCTATCTCAAACGTTGGGGCTCGCGGGAACTAGAGATACTTCCGCAACCCCCGACTGATCTACTTCATGACTTGTCGCAACCCCGTATCGGGCGTCAGTCTGGGCCCTCAGCTTGCCTGCCATGCAGCAGACTGGATTTTGACTAGTCCCATTAAAGTTAAACCTTTATAGAAGTATATTTAAAACAAAATAAGGATGAGGAGGAGGGGTGGGGGGGGGTTGGAGGAGTAAGTACTTTTATTAAAAGTACTTACTCTTTTCTAGAAGATTTTATGAGTGGCAAATTGCAGCAGTCATATCCAGTCCCAAACAATCCAAGATTGAGTACTAACAATAAAATCCGTCTAAACCGTAAAATTTACCGTTCCTCCAATCCGCTGTAAAATCTCTGTTGCATTATACAAAGCTTGTATATGTTGCATATATAAGGTGCTATAAAAATATCTGCCACGGCTTTAATGGGAGGTAGTATTGTGTTCAAAGATTACAATAGTGAAGAACTTTCGTACCCCAGAATAGTTAATTTAATTTGAGAAAATAAAGTAGTTTAATAAACATTGACTCTACTCTGCATAACGCGTTTCACAAATTACGCGCGATGTGTCGCTTCGTCAATGAAAACAACTGCTATCTCTTTCAATCTGTTCTGTGAATGAAAACTGAAATCAGCTGATTAGTTCGTCACTATCTAACCTACTAGGTACACAATAATACGCAGGGAAAAAAGTGTTTTAAAAGTGCAATTACTTACCAGCTACCGCATTCTTCCAAAAAACTGACGTAGGTAAATAAGATGATAAACTTCCCATCACACTTAAAACAGGCTTTGGACTGACAAGTTAGTGTAAGAATCGCAATTTTTTTCTTATTATTTTTAAACAGTAGGTGCTTAGATTAATACTTAGGTATGAAATAACGATAAATTACAGTAACTTGGCGTGTTTAAAAGTTAATCATCTTATTTACAATAATTGCATCGTATTTACAGTTATTTACACACTCCCTACCTACTTATCTACAAAACTGTTGCACGAGTCCGCCTTCGCGTTGCACACAAATGTAGGCAAATGTAGTTCGGCAGAATATGGAGGCCTGCCTGCGTCAACCGGAGGCGGGTCAAAGCGGCCGTGTTCACGAAATCTGTACACGGCATCCAGAATGGTATGATGACTCACTCGCACACCAAACCTCTGCTGGTATAAGTTTACTGCATGCGCAGTTATGGAGTTACACTCGGTCACTCGCGGTAGCACAACACCATTTCAAGATATTCTTGATTGGAATACCGTCGTCTGGGAGGCATTTTTAAAGGAAGCGCGAGCGATTATCCCGTCGCTAACCGCTAATTAAAACTAACTTCCGAGCGGGCGGGGAGCGACCGGGCGACTGGCGAGCGGGCGGTCGGCTTGCGCGTGCGACGAACGGGGTAGTGCGGGTCAGGCAGGGTGGGGGCGCGCGGCTCTTTGACGACGCGACGTCCCGACGAGTGCCGATGCGCAGCGCTCGGCATCGTTTGATAAATGTTAAGAATGGCAACAGTGTATGAACGGCGCCGGCGTTTTGCGAAACGATTGAATTGTACCTATTCGGTGCGGTCTGGCAACAGCAAGTCTACGTGATGGTTTTATGCGAATAAATCAATTCAAATTTATACGTACAATTTTTTGTATGAAAAAAAATATGACAAATGATTAATAATTTATCTTTACTATTGTAATCTATAAACACAATACTGTCTCCCATTGCAGCCGTGGCAGATATTTTTATAGCACCTTATATACTAACATTTTATTATGCATATCATATTATCGCCTTTCATTTCATTTGTGTACTTTAAGATAATTTTGCATATTCACAAAGTTATTTGTGTTCGTTGTTTATTTTGTTCGGCTTTTCGTTTTCTGTTTGTTGTTTTGTTTGTGTTTCTGAATATGATGTTGTTTTAAGATTTAATTTATTACTGCTTACCTAAAACCTTAAATTATTATACATAATTTAGTGTTCGACTAATTCATACTAGTATGATTATATGCAAAATTTTTGTTTGTTGAAATTTGATTTAGTCGACAAGCAGCAGGCAGTATTCTGACTAGTCCCATTAAAGCTAGGTAGCCTTAAAACCACGTCAGCTATTTCTATTTTTTGATAGGATACCTACACTTACCACTTACAAGAAGTATATATAAAACAGAATCCTATAGTAAAAGTACTTACTTTTTCTTTGAAGATTATAGACTAAATTGATACAGAACGGATATAAGCGAGTTTTTAATCCGCAAGTTTGTCTGCATCTGCCATAACCAACATTCACCGGCAAATGCTACTATTTCTAATAAAGCAAATTTAAGGGTTAATTAAATTTTAGTAACCGGTTCAATAGCTTGAATTCTAAATAATTGTCTAACAATTAAATTTAATTCGGGGTATGGGCATGGCAGCTCGGATCATTCCAAAATGGCGCCCAAGGGCTATTTACTCCTTTCCGAAATTGGTAAATAAAAGGCCAGAACCAATTCTAAAAAGGGGCAATTTTACCATGGTGGGACCAGTTCTAAATTAGATAAACTTCTATAAACCGGAGTGAACAAAATGTCCAACTTATCTAAACAATTGTAATTATTGTGCTTGGCCATTGTCTACATAATGGCTTGCTTACTCAAATGCAAAAGTTGTAAGTTTTCTTAAAATAAAATAAAAATGGACCCAACTGTGCAATAAATATGAATTGTCTATTAGGTTGTTAATAGACCATTCACAATTCTGCCGCTAATTAGAAACGTACTACGGAAGGATTTTTGGAAAACCCAGGACTTTAGAAGATTCACAATCCGAAAATTATCAGCCAAAGACTTTCGCCAGGTGAGTACCGCATTCCCACAAGGATCAATACTATGATGACTTCCGACTAAATTCCGCGACCTCCATCCATAAACCTAATTAAATACCCATATAGATTAACTTGTAAATAACTCCGACAAGTTTCTAATTTGTCTAAAATCAATCACTTCAGAACCTCTATCTGTTCAAGTTTCAAAGGCGAATGTGTCTAAGCATAAGTACCTACAAGATACTTGTAGTTAAGTCGAAAACCGAAGGGTCTATCTGAAACCCTCGAAGGCTTGCTAATGAAGGCCCTTAACAAGCAAAGTTTTTTTGGGCACTGGCATCCGACCGGATAAGTCAAGTTTTTATTAAATTTTAAGATTACATTATTAATTTTACGATGAATAATCAACGCGGATCAATTTCGAAGAAATTAACTTGCTACGCTTTGGTATTTGAATCGCTAGCAAAGTCTATGTTTAGTTGGACCCAGTTGTACTTTCCATTTACTTAGGAAAAAAGAAAAAAGAAAGAAGAAAGAAAGAAGAAGAAGAAAGTAAGATATATGAGAAGAATAAGTACTATATGTGAAGAAGAAAGTGATAAAAAAAGATATTAAGGGATTATTGTTATTTCAGAAAGTCGTGATATTGCAATGGTTAAGGCGCCCGCCACTCATGCATGAAGTTACAGGTGTAGTACAGGGTGAGTATCAGTGTGACTTTTTCATGTACGTGTCCGTCGTTAACATTTACACCTGACATACGGTACTTAGGCGTGATGATCGATAATCATTTAATTGGTACACCCATAACGACAACCTAGTGGCCAGAACGCGAAAACTCATTTACATCTTTAAAAAACTACGTCACTCGGCTGACTCAGATACTATTATGACAGTGTAACTTTCGCTTTGTCAATCATTGCTTACATACTATCTGCTAGTCTGGGGCGGCACCTACAAGTCCTACTTTCTTAAATTAGAAAGAGCTCAAAAAGCCGTACTAAAAGTTATGTCTTGCAAGCCTTATACATACCCCACTGAAGAGCTCTATAGAGACTGCAAAGTTTTGTCAGTAAGAAGACTCTTCGTGCTTCAGTGTATTTTTAGGAAACAGAACGCCAATACAAAATACAGAAAAACGTCGTGCCGACATTGTTTTCCCACCAATTCAGCACCATACTACCTTTTCCAGACACCAGTACTTTTACCTCAGTTGAAATCTGTACAACAGGGTAAATAGACTGGTCAAAATACACAAACTTAACCTACATCATTGCAAAAATAAAGTAAAAGCTTGGTTGATGGATCAAAAATATGAAATAGAAAAACTATTAATTACCCCAACTTAGCAAGACAAGTAAGTACACCCTCATTCCCCTAGGTCACCACTCTACGCACACATGCACACACACACACTCTCTCACACACACACACACATCACTATGATTGTAACCATTACTTTTCTAAACATACTTTATATGAATATGTATTACTGGAGGAACACTAACTCCCAAGTCACAGGCAATAAACCTAGTTTGGGAGCCAGGGAACCTGTTACTGTATAATGTATGTTATGAATAAAGTTATTATATTATTATTATTATTTTTCACTTCATATGTAACTTCTAAGCTTATCTTCGAAGTCACTGACAACGGTGAAGAAAAACATCGTCCCTGGTCTTATATTAAATGTATGTCGTATATCGCCAATTTCACTAAGCAAGCATAGTGAATGTTCATGCCTTCTTTGTATTAGGAGATATATTTGCCCTGCAGTGGGAATAATATAATAGGTTGGTATTATTGTTGTCGATTCCCTGAATACTGGTATTCCATGATGAGCATACTTTTAGAGTTGGATTTATCTTTCTAAATCAAAGCCAAGAGCACTTCTGCTGTTTGTTTTCTTCAAAACAGCGTCTGATCATGAATTAACCAAAGCAAAATTCCCTTTAACTAAACTATACAAACCAATCATGAAGCACTTTAAAATTCTCAAAGATACCGATCACGCTACTAATGTACTTTGGAGTAAATATCCAATGGCCGTCCTCGTGTCACCTTCAGTAGCTCCGGTCACTGCCAAGTAAACACGACGTCTCTATGCAATTAATTAATCCCCTTCGAATCCCCTTGAGCTCGAGATTCGTTTTTGTATGGCAAGGGATCTCATACAAACTTTGAAGCCCAAAATGTAAGTTCTAAGTTATGTAAAGAAAATTTTGGATCGATCTACATTAACTTTAAGCTTAGTCTTTTCCAAAAATGTTCTCAACTAACTTTTTGGGCTTATGTATCTTGCGTATACGTGTCAAGTTTAATGAAAATTGACTAACACCTATTTAAAACTTTAGACTTGAAAATGTATACGAGGTATAATCTCGCGTAAACGGTCTTGAGCATAGATATCCGAGAGGGAAAATGTGATTTATCAAATCGGTCAAGATAAGTATTAATAATTTTCTCTCTTTTAGTCTCACAATAGGTATTACATATACATACACCTTTTTTATAATACACAAATAATCAAACATTAAACAAAAACATAACAAAAAATATCACATAAAAAGTCCCTTTCGCATTTCTGTAAAGTGGCCAAATTAGTTATGTTTATTTTTATTGTCAATTCCCATTTACAAAAGTGAACATTCAATATTATATAATTGAAAAATAATGCACATTCAAACACAGATCTACATTCCAGAAACCAAATTAAATAAAAATGGCCGTTCATTAATTTCTGTTCAACAATTCATTCCACAAAGCTGGTGAAGGGCATTCGGTTTTCGGAAGTGAGGGTACTCCTAAATTATGTATGCCAGTTCACTTGTGTCGGTCTACACGTTCTGAATGTTTGAGGTTTGTTTTATTTTAGACATGTAATTATTATGTGAGGTTACAAATAATTGAATAGGTGCTTCATGTTTGACCCAGAATTGTAATTGGTTTCAAGGTCGCGCGGCTGCAGGGTTCTGTTCCAAAGAATCGTGGCAGGATTTGTACAAAAAAAAAATGAAGTTTAGAGAAGTTGAAATTATAATTGTTATATTCTTGGGTACTAAAGAGTATTTTCAGGCATTCACAAACTTTTAAAACCCCGCCAAAAAAAGTGAATAGTTTAACGAAAAGCTCATTATTTCAGAACGAAACAGCGACTGACAGTTACAGTGACACTGACAGCCGCCGTTTCGCAGTTCTTACTTTGAAATTGCATCGTTTTATGGGAATTAATATCACAAATAATGATATTTTTTTTCCACACACTTGTCACGTCACTTGTCTGCCAATTTGATAGATCCGTTAACGTCGCTTGTCCCTTTCTTTTTTTTATAAACACAAAATGGGCATCGTAATAAAACGAAAGTGTTATTTTAATTTCATATTATTTGAATTATGCGGGGGTGTAAAAATATGGTAAGTATATCAATCTACTCCTGGTAGTGTATTCTTCACATTGTAAAATATTTTAATTCCTCAAAATTTTATTTTCATGCAAATTAATGTATGGATCTCGCCATGATTCTTGAACTTTGTGTCTGGAATGGCAACGCTTCTGTATGGTTTCTGGTATCGCAGATGCGTTTAGGCAGCGGTGATCAGAGGCTCATAGACAACATCTCCTTGGTTCAGGCTCAGCTCCATAGCCTTGAACATCGCTGCACCGTTGCCAAACTCCACGGTCTCGAACCTAGCGCTTTGATTCCACAATTTATTGTGAGAACTGCCAGACTGTGGAGTTCATTGATCGCCTCTCTATTTTCGCTTGTCTAGAAGCGTGCTCCACCGCCGCAACAGATCCATTTGCATTGTGCAGGTTATTGTCAGCGCGGATATTTGTAAGCACACGGCGCTAGGCTCAGATTATGAAACAAACGGCAGATAGACCGCGCGGAACACTGAGAGTGAAACTATAAAAGCAAATACAAAAAATTCAAAAGCGAATACCTACAACACGCTTCGTCCTGTACTGACACGAGTCAGTGTATAGCACGAGACGCCGCATCGTTAACAAAAACAAATAAAATACAAATTCAAAAGCGAATACATTCACGAGATTGTACGTATTCGCTTTTGTATTTGTATTTGCTTTTTTGGTTTCACTCTCAGTGTTCCGCACGGTCTATCTGTCTTTTGTTTCATAATCTGCGACGCTAGGGATATTCATGTTTGTTATGAAATTAGATTGGGCGCTAGTGTAAATACAGGCACATGAGGCGTTTTAACCTTGTTTATAGAATGGGCAGCTGTCATGGCAATGGGCAGAGGGTCAGTGGTGAGATCTGGGGTGTGATTCTGTAAGACCTCATACTAAATTTCGAATCTGAATCCGCTGTGAGTTTCTTGATTGGCATTCTAAAAACTCGGTTGATAATTCGAATTTACACTAACGCCACCCTTGCGAGCGTGACAGCGAGTTGAACTAACTTGACAGGGAGATTTTGACAGATAAAGTATGAGCTGACGTAAGAAGTGGCATTCTGTTAGGTAATTTCCCCGTCACTTCGACGCTCACTTCGCACTCGAACCCGATTCAAAGTGTCAAATATATCAAGGTCATTTTGAACCTTAAGCGAAGTGAGAGTGAATAGCGATGTGAGATGCGAGTTGCTGTTTGAATTTTACAGAATCGACCTACAGGTAAGTTGCGGCCAAACGCAAGCCTATAAGACTATAAAAAATTAGTCTTTTCATCAGGCGGGCTGTCGGCTTGTTTGATACCCACTGATATACCATACATATTTACCACATGAAAAAAGAACCGGAATTTCTCAGGCTTATCAATGTGTTTAAAAACTTCCGCGATTGATGGTGCCTTTCACTACGTGACCACTCCGAAGACTATTTTTTTTAGGTAGAATCAGCTGAAAAGACGTATACACCAAAGCAGTTAGTTTTAATTTTAAGATAGACAACGTCGTACTAAAAGATACAAATCATTTTTATTATGTTCCCACCCAAAATTTTAGTCAAGTCCCAAAAATTAAACTATTTAATTAAAACCATATTTCGTTGAGAAGTGGGCTCAATATCAACCAACGTGCAATGTATAAAAACTCGTTGAGTTTTCAATTATACTCAGAAGTACAATGAAGACGTTCTCGCCTGTCCCGAATGATGGAGGTCGATGTGAAAACGCTGTCATAGAATAAGAAATCCGAGTAGATGCGACGCTCTTCTATCTACCTTTTATGCGCGTTAAAGACAATCAAAGCATTTATTTCAATTAAACCATTTACAGGCACTTTCGAACTGTCAAAGAGTCAGTTAGTTAGTCAGAAACGAGCAAGAAACGGATACTCTTTTAAATCATTTTTTTACAAAATACTGATTAAATTATTCACGTTCCTTCTATATGTGAACACAATGCAGGTAAAGACCAATACAATGCATAAAAAAAAGAATTAAGATAAAAAGACAAAAGTCATGGCAGTTAAGAGTTGACCAATCTCTACTGACAGCGCCCGTTATTTAATGACACAAAACTTTTCACTGATCCCCATTACCTTGCTGAAGAAGCAATCTGTTGTTTTATGTAATTTGATGGCTAGCAAGCCCACTGTCCATCTTATGTTAGATAGACACCACTGTCTGTAGACATCTGCCCATTCCAAAAACAAAGTTGAAATATTTCGTGTGCCTATAATTACATCAGCACCCAATTTAAGGCGACGATATACGCCGGCGACCTTGAGCGACCAGAGAATCGTATGCACTGCGTCCAAAACTCTCAAAGTTTAGTCGAAAAAATTAAATAAAAATTAAAGACAAGTATTCTTTAACTTAAAAAAAGGCGTAAACTAAAATATAGATAATAGAATTGTCTGTAAGATAGTAAAAGTTTCGATTAAATATTCCTGGTAGATTTTGTGTGATTATCAATGTTTTGTCCGCGTCAGACACAACTTCACGATTTAATTAAACTATTTAATATGAACTTAATCAAAAATATTCAACAGAATGTTCTAGTTTAACATATTTTTTTTTCAAATCTGCAAAAGTCGCATTTTAGCGCCATAATTTCATAACATACAAAACTATCCCTTGCGTCGTGTACTTTCGAATTCGTGCTGGCAATAAATAACCTGCACAGTGCAAATGGATGTTGTTGACTTGAACAATAGGGTATTACAACAATTTTTGAAAAGTGTCTTAATGAAATTCTGTAGTGCTAATATGCTACGAAAAAAAACACAACATTTTTATTCAATCGATAAGTGCCATAAAAATGCATCTAAATTTTTAATTTTCAAATTCAATGCCTCTTACTGGACGCCATATTGCTCAGCGTAAATGACGTCAGTTCGTTTTGTATCAAATGAGCTGATTTTAAATATGATAATTGTAAATAATTTAAAAATAATTAAAAGCATAATATATGGTGTAATAATGAAAAAATTACGTTGGTTACGAAAATAATAAAAGTACAAAGCCTATATTACGCCAATCGGTTGACTGACAGTTGACAATTTTTTGTTTACACAGCCGTACGGCGTAATAACATGGCCGCTACTATTTCACGGTGTTTTATAACAGATTAAAAATATTGAAAACTTTGAATTTAATTTAAAAAATTGTTTTGTTATTTTATGAACTAAAACTTACATTTTCCGACTGCTTTATTCCTAAACTGTCTCAATAACATATTTATAGATTTTTTCTCGTATAGAGTAAAATACCCTATTGCCAGAATATAAGAGAATTTCATTAAAAATGCGCTAATGTAAATTTTGAAGATGATGTACAGAGGCCAACACATAAGCTACAACAATCTGTCAAATTTCTTTGATAGATTTTCAACTTTATTTCCAAACAATAACGTTAATATTTCATTATATTGACGGGCCTGTTGGTCTAGTGGTCACTGACCCTGACTGCTAAGCCGGAGGTCGTGGGTTCGATTCCCACCCAGGACAAACTTTGTGTGATGAGCATGATTGTTTGTTCTGTGTCTGGGTGTTTATCTATAATATGTATGTATTTATAAATTATATAAGTATGTATATCAGTTGTCTGGTTACCATAACACAAGCTCTGCTTAGCTTGGGACCAGATGACCGTGTGTGAGTTGTCCCAAGATATTTTTTTTTTTAATTTTTTTTTTATTGGGAAAATTTGACAGTGGCTTAATGTGCAAGACATAAAGTAATCTTTTTATCAATTTTTTTTTTATTTACAGAATATCTACTTGATTTAATTCACATTTGACATTGGCTGAAATTGGGCAGATGACACTACCAATCAATAGACATTCTTTTCATGAGCTGTCGTAACGTAATTTTCACTTATGACGTTATTTCTAGTTAGTCATTCACCAACTCAATTGACTATTTGTTGATTTCGAAGCAACTATAAATTTAGATTTAAAGTTGCTTCGAAATCAACATATTGTAAATTAAAAATTATTCGTGTCTTCAGGGCCAAAATTATGTGTTTTAATCTACCCATTTATCGACATCGGCATTGCTTATAATTAAAATAGAATAGAGGATGGTAAGCGCGGCGCTCATATCGTGTGCAGTATATTTGTGACGAGTGTGATAACCCAATCTGTACAGTGTAGAATGTATATTTAGCACCAAAAATATTTTACGCATTTAGAATGCATTTGGTGCGACATTTTCTCTTCTGTAAATTCTTATTCTATGATGCTGTTGGACTAAGAGTATAATGGGGATCAAGGACTTAGGAACGACTCGGTGATTTTTTATTTGACAGCCTTTTTGGGTTATAATTTGATGTAATCTAGAAAAGAGATAACCCACTTGATGGAATAAGATTGTGAAGTGTAATACCATTGGTATTATAAGGGTGGTATCCGAGTCTTAGAGCAACTCAATATTATGCATTTACAAAGTGCTTCCTTTTGTACCTTTTTTTCTATATTCTAGCTAAAAAAAGTCATTTTTATACGACAAAACTTTACTAATTTATAACGAAATGTGTGTAATCCATCCATACTAACTATACAAACGCAAAAGTGGCTGTCTGTCCGTCTGTTTATTACTTTTATTTATCACGACGAACTTACAAACCTGGGGAAGTAAATCTTTTTAATCCGTGACTTCTTCTGCATCCACAATACCTGATATTCATTTAGAGCTAATACAAACACGAAAAAAAAATATTAAGATATTCCTCAACAATAAACCTAAAAAATAAAATAAAACAGCATCAAAAAAAATGTTCCTCCGCATCGCTGTCAATTGGAAATGTGCTTGAGACTGAAGCATTGCCACGGATTGGAGAGCTATGCTTAGCCAATCGTTAATTTTAAATAACATAATAATCCTGTTGTGTAAACTCGAAGAGGTACTAAATAACAAACCGGTCGTACTTTTTCTAATAATTATTATTTTAACGATGAAAATCGTATGTACAGAGGCCAGCACATCAACTTTATTATAAAAGCATAAGGTTCATATTTCATTGAGAAAAGGACAATGCCAGAAACTCGATAGAACTTTGCCCCACTCAATAAAAGTCATGTGCAATATGTAGCATCTTACTGTTTATTTATTGCTGATAACTAAACATTAGTCTTAGTGACTGTAGAACTTGCGGTTTCCGTTTAAATCTAAAAACAATAATGACATTGATTATAGGTAAATTATATTTTAGGTAAAATGAGTTTGTATTTTGCGGGTACGTATTTCGTAATCCGCAAGTTCTAAGGAAAAACAATTTACTATAGAAAGGTTCTATATTCATTACAATTATTTTCATTCATTTACTTTTCTGTACATGGGTGGGGCAGGATCTGGCATTGTCATTTGACAGTTAGGTATGGCTTGATGTGCTGGCGTCTGTACATTACATCTGAAACAAGCAAAAACATACAACGCTGATCAGTAATTCGCATCAGGAAAATGACACTTATAAAAAACAATAAAAAATGATTTCCATATTATTTTCTTCCTTTCCTGCGTAGTCCAATAGGGAAATAGACAATCAAATCTATATCTTATTGCAAGATGAGAGAATTCATATTGTATTATAAGCGTTAAAATATTGAAAGTACAAAACGGGAAGTAAGAAAGTACAGTCACGAAAAGCTTTAACATTTACAGTATCTGCGTTGAATTGTGAATTGGTGAATACCTACAGAGCAAATTGGCATTAAAAATAAGATAACATTCTGCGCATACCAACATCATGTCTTCTATGCAGTATTTGGGAAAAATTACCAAAACATTTGGCTGTCCGAAATTAGGCTATTCTTTAATTTACCACGTTTTAGGTTTATAGACCTTTACTTCTCACATTCTTCTTCTCCAATCGGTTCCTAATTACTGAGGATCGTGGTCACTGAACCCCTTTAAGCGGACAATCTGCCTCCATCGACTCCGGTCCAAAGTTGCCATCACCACCTTCTGAAATTTATTCAAAGACATGCCTTCTTTTACTTATCCTGACCGTTGTGTTAGCAACCGGCCCCGTGTTCCTTCGGTATTGCTAGCAATGACCAGCTTTTCGATGCTGCTATCTCCCCTTCGCATAATGTGACCGAAATAGGTCAAAATACGCTGTAGGCAATCTAGTCTTGATATAGAATTTGGAAATGGACATATTCATTTCTGCGTGGCTGTCCATGGTATTCAGAGCATCCGCCTTCAGCATCACATTTCGAATACGTCTATCCATTGTCTTTCTCTTGCTCAGGTTGTCCACGTTTTGTCTCATCGGCATCATTTATTTAGCCTAAAGAAACGACTTAAGTTGCGACGCTGAATATACGAGGAATACATTTTACCACCTCATTGTTTATAGAACTGCTTAGAATGAGATTTCTTACCAACTAATTCCGATCTGTCAACAGCCCATTCGTAACTGCCCATTTAGTTATTTTACTGCTCAGTATTTATTAAATGATTCATTTTATTATTTTTTACGACTCATTTTTGTTTTCTTTACTGCTAAGTTTTAACTGCCGAACTTGTAAATGATTATTATGCATTTCGTAATTTTTTACTTGCCAAAACTACTACATACAACTGCCGCTTTGAATCAGCGCCTTTGATGAATAGTATGCGTAGCTTCCTGGTATATAATGATGTGTACATTTACATCCCGCATTTTCTGCAAGTTTCTTTAATCTACAAAACCAAATTCACTTACATACATCACAAAACTTTTTTTCAAGAGGTAAAATATTAAAACATGTAGCACAAAATCTTAGTATAAAACCTTAGCTACATATTTACTTTTTTCTACCACTTCTCCTTCACTAAAGTTACAATTTATCTAAAAAGTTTCGCTCCTTGACATGCCTATGAGAATATATTGAAAGTTTGTTCAAAGTGCGAATAACCATAACAATTTGTTTTTACTTAGAACAAGACGAGCTAAGGGCTAAAAGTTTCTGAAGTAGGGCCGTTTGCGCCAAAAAGTTAACTTAGAGCTAGTTACTCACATGGGATTAAATAACATATTGTCAATGATATTTTATTGTTTAACCTCGTGTTAGTAGATGACTCTGAGTTAAGGTTTTGGCGCAAGTGGACTTAAATCAAGCATTAGGTAGAGATTCAGCCTTAGCTTACTTGGGTTGGCTCTGTTGATCTATTCACATCAGGATCAGCACAAATACAGCAGCATTATTTGCTCGAGAAGTTTTCATAAATCAATTAATAATGAACTAAATGTGTTCAGAAATCAAGTTGAAAATAGCGTGCAAGATATAATTCAGTGTACCACTTATTATCTTGGTACAAAACAAACTGGGGATACTGCAATAATTTTAATCAGTGTGCAGAGGCTTTAGGACCGGTTTCCGTCGTTTAGGTCCGTGGAGTTCCATTTTAGCACGAACAAAATAATTGTACCCTACCGAAAAGCTTGATGTTACTTAGGGGCGGTGCAACACATTTTCTTCTTCCATCTCGTGTTGTCAACCGTGATGATATCACTTCATAATAAGGTATCTCTAAAGAAGAATTAAGGACGGCTTCTCAATCGATTAAAAATCACGTATGACTTCGGGGCTACCTAGCGTTGATTACGAGGTGTGAACTGTTCTAACACCTGTGGTGGTATTCTGTACAAACCTTCCTGAATGTATGTTAAGCGAGCTTCAGGTGAACTGTTAACCCCTAGGATCGTTTGATGAGAACACACCTTAAGCTCATCATAATCATCATTTCAGCCCAAAGACGTTTACTGTTGGACATAGGCCTCCCCCAAAAGGGGGGGGGGTTTGCCATAATCGCCACGCTTGGCAGGCGGGTTGGCAATCGCAGTTTGGTGGTTACAAAGGCACAAGGAACGCTGCTGCCCATTCTCTGAGTGAGTCCCTTAGTTGCCTCTTACGACACCCACGGGAAGATAATTATGGGAGGGTGCTATTCTTTACGTCCGAGACCAGACGGACCTTAAGAGCGCCCATCCCGTCATATTTCCCATACAAACGCTCGTACGCGATTACGGCGTTATAACAAATTATTTCCTAAATATTTTTAACACCCAGGTTTCTTGTGGTTAAAATCTAGGTTTGTATGAAGCCAAAAATAAACTTTTTTGAGAAACTAATTCAGTAAACACGTCCGAAAATCAGCTTTTTTGCACAGTTTTATCTGAACTTTGGCCGTTCATAATGCACTCATACATTGAAAAAGTAAAAAAACAGCTTCATTCAAACCTTGCACATATAATGGTGATTCTAAATTACAAACATTATTACCAAAAAACCTGTAAGGCTTTTTCTAAAACACGTATGTCCTGGAACAAGTTTTGTGAAATTTCCGCGCGCCAATTTTCCTGTGATGTTATCGCGTTCTCACTCACTCGTTTGTTTTCGAGCTTTGCGTTGGTTGAAACAAAAAAAAAAACAATCATGCTCGCGTTGAAGTTCGTTCGATGGGGAAGGGCGCTCTTAAGCTCATTTCTGCTAAATTCACAGAGGGAGATTTTTATACAATAATAACAATACTTTTAGTCAAGTACACCACTGCGATTGCCAAGACGCCTGCCAAGCATGGGGATTAGGGCAACCGTCCTCTTATAGGGAGGCCTTTATTCAACAGTGGACATCTCGAGCACCAGCTCTAAATTAAAAATAAAATTGAGTAAATAAAATCACCATCATCATCGTCACCAGATGATGACGATGATTAGACCCAATTTTTTATAGAATTGTTTATGCCACCTCACTTTACCTAAAAAAAGTCAAAGTCAAAGTCAAATCATTTATTTCAATTAGATCATTAAAAAGGCACTTTTGAACGTCATAATAAAAAATATAAAGTTGATTCTAGTTGCCCATTCCAAAAGGTAGTTTCGTATGGAGAAGAATGGGCAAGAAACTCCATACTTACTCTTTTAAAAATAAATGTGTACAATATTTTGCAAAATTACCGAAGAGTGCAGTTACCGATGTATAAAGTAGAAAGCTCTTCTACAGAATATACTGGTACTACACTCCACACACGTACATCTCACCGATACCCACAAAGCTATTCAATAAGCCACGCAGCAAGTTAAGCCAGTCACGATCTGGAGTGACCGACGGAACTATCCAGTACCCTGCCCTGAGGGTCCGTCCATTAAATTAATGATTATGTACAAGGCCGTGTCTCCGAACTGTTGTCGTTATTTGCACGTGCCCTAAGACGGTTACCATGTGTACGTAATGGGGCGGACAGTGATTTGGATGTTAAGTAGGAGAAAACATGTGTTTTGGGGGTAAGGTAGTGTTTTGTTTTTTATAATAAGTGATTTATTCGATATTCGAAATGTAGTTTTTTTTTTATGGTTCGCCGGAGTGGTTCTGTCAAGGGTAAATAAATCGTTTTTATCTCTTGCCTACGAGTAGATTTCATGAAGTTGAATAGACCAAGGTAGTAGAAAATTAAATCCTGCAACATAAAATCAGCAAATCATGACGTTTCCCAATTAAATTACACTTGCGTTAATACTAACGTATGTCTATTCTGTTACAATCTCCCTCGGTGAACACCTAGGTGAAGTGAGCTTTCATCCATCCGTCTGCTTTGTCAATCCCTAGCATTGGGACGGATGACAGCTCACTTCACGAGATTGTAACAGAATAGCACTACTGAAATGCAATTGGAATAAAACCAACTGTGCTTCATGTCCATGTCCATTTGTGTGTGTGTGTATTCATGTATATGGGCCTAGTGACTTAAGAATTTTCGTCAACGTCATATAGGTACGTTGATGAATTTCCTTACAACCCTAGAACCAATTGCGCCAAAAACTAATTCAAAGGAAAAACGTCTTCAAATCTAGTCACAATCTGCACGATAGTCTATATAAAAAATGTAGTGGTATTTATTAATAATTGAGATTGGCATTAGAACAAGACTGTTCCTAAAAGTTAAAGCCCGACCGTTCCACTAATACCGTTCCTGAGGTAGGTAACTACCCGGTGCGGGAAGGGTGACAGTTGTCTTAAATTGACGTACAGACGTGCTTGCCCATCAAGCCATACCAAACTGTCAAATTTTCCCAATTGAATAAGAACCTTAGCCTTTTGTAATATAGTTGAAAATCTTTCAAAGAAATTTGACAGATTGTTGTAGCTTGATGTGGTGCATGGCCTCATATCCCTTCCGCACTGAACAGCTACCTTAGCAACGGCCTAACATCTAGCTAGGCTATAGTAGAATTGCCTCTCTAACTGACACAGGAACGCCTCAGAAGATTACCAACAGCCTACAAAATTAAATGACAACAGCCTCGCATCTAATCCCACATTTATATTATAACCATCATTCGTCATAAGTTTAACTGATACATCAGACGGTTGTCTAAACTTAAATCTGTCCACACTAAAACCACAGCCTAGGAGCATGGACGTAATCCGCAGTTGATCAATGGGGCGGATACGTGACGTCACGAGCTTGAGTCATGAACTCATGACCCCTTCCATTCATGTGACTTGTTTGACGAGAAGAGCGGAGAATATGATGTATATTGTAGTTAGCAGCAATAGTAAGTTATAGATATATTATATTGTTTATTTCAAGTACCTACCTACTGTTTTTTGTCAACTAAGATTTTACTCGGAGGAATAATGTTACGGATTGAAGTGAATTTAAACCATGACACAGAGAATCCTATTTATTTATTTATTACATTTGGGAAAACAAACAGTAGTATATTAAGAATAAACACTGTTGTCTTAAAATTAAACTTAACAAATATACTACCCACAACATTTTCCACAGATTACTATAATAAAAACAACAAACTGTTAGCAAACGTTTAACTGTAGCAGGGCTATCTTAATGAAAAATAATAAATTTAAAAGAAGAATAAGCAATATTTTATAAAATATCAAATATAAAATTTAAACAAAAAGAAAAAAACAAAATATAAAATTTATGCGTGATATATCATAAAGGTCCTTAGCTAATTAATAATGGTGCCTATACTGTATAAAATCTATGGAGCCTCCTGCCGATCCTTTTATTCCTAGTGTGGAATTTAGAGAAAAAAAACTATGTAGTACTTTTTTAAATAATAAATTATTATTAATTTGATTTTAATTTTTATTATGACATTAAATAGTTATTACCTTACTTAGGTCTACTTGAGCGAAATCGCAAGCATTGCTAGTTTGTCAATAATACCATGCAAATTTTAATGCAGGCAACGTTTTATGTAATTCATTTAAGACATTCTTAATGTATAGATGAATTCAACGGAACCAACGGTATCCCATTGTTTAGGATTTTATATTTTTATTTTATTTTATTTTATTTATTTAGGTAACCAACAGCGATACATAATATTTTACAAAGTAAGCGTACAACAGTTGATATGGCCAATTATAGGTTTCCCTGTATAACTACATAATATAACACTTGCGAACGGACTAATGTCAGATATTTCAATTACATAAACAACATTGCAATACAATACAAAACAATATTAAAATTACAGGTTACGACCAAAATTTTGAAGAATTCAATATTAAAGTCTATTAATGTTAAATAACAAAAGACAGTAAAAAGAAGAAGAAAATTGGTTTCTTGTCATGTATGTCCGTTTATAGTATTAATTATGCGTTTTTTGAATATGGGTTAAGTACAATTAAATAAATCAACTTCAGAGAATTCTGAGTTATAAATTCGAGCAATGCGAGTCAGTACACAGTTATTGGCGTAGTTAGTAGAGTGCCTGGGAACACGCAACATTGGCGTGTGACGAGTGCGCCGTAGGGGAGTGTTAAAAGTTATCTGTGCGACCAAGTCCGGGCAATCAAGGCGTCCATTGAGTATGTCATAGAGTAAACACATGTCCATCACGTGTTTGCAGACCATAGGTTTGACAGCTATCTTCGTAAGACATCGGAGGTTTACGGAGGCGATAATTAAGATGGTTAATAAACTTTTTTTTAATCCTTTCTATTTGGTTCTTATAAATTATGTATTGGGGGGACCAGATTTGACACGCATATTCTAAAACGCTGCGCACATAAATATACATAACTAAGAGCTGCAATATTTTTAAACATCTTACATGACCTAAGAACAAATCCTAGGTATAATACATGTGTAATCCAAAATGCCACACTTTTTTTAATTCAAACGTATCATTGCAATGAGCCAAACTTCCATCGTCAGCATCTGGTGCAAGAATATACAATTAGAAAATAATATAATAGGTATCTAAAATATTTTACGCTGGCGACATCAACAAAGACCATGTTATGGGGACATTAATTATTTAAGTGATTTTTAATTTTAGTATGGCAATCTCGCCCTCTTTCTCTACTGTATCGGATTAAGCGAGCAACATGTGTTTGGAGTCCATAAAGAATAAAAAAAAATATTGTAAACCAACTAAAGGGTAATTATTGTAGCAGCTAACCTAACCCGCCATAACCATAATCAGTTGAAATCTAATATTATTGAGAAAAAGACGTCTGACAAAATGGACCAAAAAGTAAAGAAGCCGGCCAAAGAAAATTATGCGTATATATTATGATAGTACATACATGAATATGTACCTAAACATTTTTTAATAAGCCGTCATTCCTATAGGTCTGATATCTGAGTCACTACATAAGGTTAAAATACTCCATTTCAGTCAACAAAACTAAGAAGCTAGTATGGGGATCACCTTTTATCAAAATGGCAGTTTTATAATTGAACTAGGTGGTCAAATACCTTCTACTCATTTGACTGACCTAGAATGACATGATTTATGGATGAATGATCTTAAAAGAGCTTTTTTTTTTTTTTTTTTTTTTTTTATCTATTGATAGGCATACGTTTGACCACTATCTCACCTGATGGGAAGCGATGATGCGGTCTAAGATGGAGCACGCTTGCCTAGAAGTAACCTATTCACTCTTGCCTTAAAGACTCCCAGGTTGTAGCTATCAGGAAACACAGACTCAGGCAGGGAATTCCACTCCTTAGCAGTACGCACAATGAATGTATTCCCAAAACGTTTCATGCGTGTGGATGGGATGTCCATCGTGTGCCGGTGGCGCATCGCCGTACGTCTTGTGGTCCGATGATGGAACGGGCTCGGCGGAATTAAATTATGCAATTCCGTCGCACACTCCCCAAAATGCAACCGATAGAAAACCGACAGGCCAGCAACTCGGCGTCGATGCTCAAGACTTTGGAGCTTTGACTCGACGAGCCTATCATTGCCAATGATCCTCTTGGCTCGTTTCTCAATTGACTCTAGGGCATCAAGTTGGTATCTGGCAGATCCGTCCCAAAGATGAGAGCAGTACTCCATACACGATCGAACTTGCGCTTGATAAAGTTTAAGCAGCTGTTCCGGCGTGAAGTACCGTCTCACCTTTGCTAGGATCCCCAGCTTTTTGGCAGCCACTTGAGCCTTTGCCTCTATGAAAGGGCCAAAGTTGAGGGTTGATGTTGAGAGGTTTTATGGATAGTTGTACACCTCGACACAATAACCCGTTGTCAGCCCGTTATCAAGAGATATCTTTTCATATCCAAAATTCTGCTGCTGGTCTCTTAGAGAAGCTCAAAGTCACGCAGCGAGCCAAGGATAGAGTTATGCTCGGTATAATCAGTTTCTTTGCGCGATATAATCCGGAACGAGGAAATTCACCGAAAAACTAAGGTCACCGACATAGCTCTAAGAATCTGCAAGTTGAAGTGGCAATAGTTAGGCCACATCGCTCGAAGAACCGATAACCGATGGGGAAGAAAGGTTCTCGAGTGACGACCACGAATCTGAAGACGCAGCGTTGGCAGGTCTCTCGCTAGATGTACCGACGACATTGTCAAGGTCGCGGGTAACAAGGTCGCGGTGGTGGATGCAAGCTGCAGGTTGCCGCGAGTTATGGTGTTCTATGAGGAAGTCCTATGTTCAACAGTGGACTTCTTTCGGCTGATGAAGATGATTCTGATGATGATCATGACTTAGTGATCGATAGGGCAGCAAATGGACGTCTAGCGATGCTCACTACTGTTGGCCCTGTAATATAGGAACACGAACTGTCGGTTGCTGCTCGCATACCATGTGCATAATATGGTATATGGGTTAATGCTCAGTAACCCACAAATATCCGCCCCTGCATTGGGCTTAGAAAACGCTCCTATACTCGTAAGAACCTCAGGGGTGTTAGAGTGAATAATGATTATATCATAATATTTTATCTACGTAATGAATATTTCAATAAAAAATAAGTAAAATATCTTAACGTTTAAATTCTTTAATTTTTTTCACTAATATCGAACATTCAACCTTATGTAGTGACTCAGATATCAGCCCTAGAGAAATGCCGTTGCAATAAAAAACATTTAGGTTGTCATGTACTATCACAATCAGTATATACTTTTCTTTAGCCGGCTACTTTGGATTTTGGTCCAAAAATGTATGAAGCTTGTCAGGTCTCCCCCTGGTTTGTTTTTATTTACCCACAAAAATTGTTTTTTGTTTCACATGAATCTTTTACCGCTACCTTCAATGTCCTGTTATGTATGTACAGTCGCGGTATGAAAAGGTTCGTCACCTTAAAGTCGACTTTTGCTTGCACGAGTGAAAAAATAGTACTGCCAACATTTTAATATGTTTCGTTTTGTTACGTTTACTATCAAATAAAGGTTTTGCTTACTGTTTTACCGACTCCATCCTGTCAATTGTGTATAAATGACAACTACCAAAATCAACTAATTTTTGAATATCTACTCGTATTTGAAAATAGAGGTTACAATTGTTTTTTATTTTCAGAAAAAGGCATCTCACAGGTCAACCTAGGAGGTTGTCGGCTGCTTAACTGGACTTTCTTGTGGTGCCTTAAAAGTGAATTTAAGGCCTCCAGCTATGGCAAAAAACTTACAAACTAAGTGGGGAGGCTTCCCACCCCGTGGTGGGGAAGCCTCGGCTTAGGGCGTCGCTTGGACAGCAAAGAGACAGGCGGGATTGGATTTCTATTATTTAGGGACAAATTCAAAGTTACAGGCTCAGCGGCACAGGCTGGCACGAGCTCGGGTCGGGGAGGGGGTTTTTATTATGAGTACTGTGGAATCTTTATTGATACTCTATTTTGACCCACTACAAAGTGTCATTGACGAAAATTATATTGTCGGGTCAACCGCATTATTGATAAAATTAACCTTATTCTTGGCCGAAAATAAAACATTAAAACGAATAAATAATATAATTATATTATTTTATTTAATAACGAATATAACCACCATTAGCATTAATCACACATTGTAACGTATTTGTCACGGAACTCATAAGGCGAGAGCAGTCCGTCTCTCTTTTATTATCTTCCCAAATAATTTGGGAGTGGTCTTCTATAGCCTTCTTGTTCTTTCGTCTCTATTTTCACATCGTTGCACCATTCATTCACAATACAAGCAGTGTGCGTACAAACATTGTTCTGAACGTAGCTGACCTGAGGTAAATCATCAGCTGAATATTCGGTATGGACACTTGGTAACATTCTGTCTTCCAGAACCGATAGAACTGGGTTGTGGTTACCTTTGATGGAAGAAGAACGAGCTCGCACACTCCGCTGACATTCTCATATATTGGCAGAGATTTATCCAGAAACCATTGAGCGTAATGCGTTTCTTATTACTCTAGGACAAACTTCACACATTTGAGCGAAATGATTGTTTAACACAAAGTCGTTTCCTACATATTACCGTCCCATGTCGGCTTATTGTGCAGCATTAAAGATCGGACGGTGACCAGAATTGTAGTGACGATTATCTAAGAGTTCACCATGTCTCCTGATCCAAAATCTTACACTATCCTTGGTTACATTAAGATGTACGCGATATATCTTACTGATATTGTAGCCAGCTTCATGTTCGACAATAAATGCTGCAATTTCTTCAATACTTATAAAATACGAAACGTGAAAAAAGAAAATTGCAATGTTGACAATGACAGACGGTTTTAATTAACAGAAACAAAGAGGATATATAAGAACTTTGGCTATCATAAATATTATTATTAAACCAATAAAAAGGTTTTACGTTTCTAAATAATATTCTAAGAGAAGATCAAAAGTCAAACAACTTAGATCTAAAGTAATTTTAAACTTTATTGCCAAACTGTTAAACATAATTTTCTATGGAACAGTCATTTCTGTGACTTAGTTTGAAATGGTAACAAGTGCTTGTGGAACGTTAAATGAATCAATTTGAAAACTGACGAACCTTTTCATACCACTACTGTACGTTAAATTATGTTGTCTTCTTTTAATACTGTGCATGTCATTCTAGCTTTGCTCACGAATTTATTATTATATCTCATCAAGCGAAAATTGTAGTAAATTTCTTTAAAGAAATAAAGATTCTTTAACCACATATACAGTCCACAGTAATTCTAGCCCAGACTATCGAGAATAATATTTCTTCCTCATAATCTCAAATGTTCGTAAACATAACCATTTCGTACACAAACATATCACAAAACAATAACAAATAACTTTTCCACGTAAGATATGAATGTTAGCAATAACACATACCTGTAACAACTATTTTCCTTATTTGTATCAACCGAGGGGAACAGAATAATTTCACCTACACGAAGAGGAAATAAAATTGTACCTAAGTAAGAATAGTATATGTATGTAGTATAGAGTTGGAACCAAATTTATGCTACACTACAATTCACGGAAAATTAATGTTTCCCACTCTAGTTGTTGACATTACAAGTCTTTCACATCCCTCGTGGGAATAGTGCGGTTGTTTTTTTTTTGTAGTTAGTAACAATATTGTTACACAAGAGCTGGCATAATGTTGTTAAGTTTTTAAACTAATGATTGTTTTGTTTGGGGACTAACGTGCGTTTTTTTGTAGACTGGTGTTGGATTTTTGAATTCTGATTTTAAATTAAAATCGCCAATACATGACAGTATGAGAATTGGCGTAATTGCGTTAGGTTGTAAAACTTTAATGATTAGTTTTGGGACTTATTTCTTTTTTGTAGACTGTGGTATTGAGTTCAAGTGAATTCTGATTCTAAATTATGCGGCAAATTTGTAAACAATTGATGGAATTATTAATTTATTGCTAAAATAAAGTATACTGCAACGTAAGAGTACGTACACGAAAGACAAACGTATTTTTTTATGCTTTAACGTAGACAAATAGATTATTTTTACGTTACAACCCGAGGTTACAACAATAATTATTATAATGAATCTAAATCAAATAGATAATACACACAACACTAAATTAAATAAATACAAAGTCGACAATACTTGAGCTATTACAAAAAAAAATACATATTAGGTACAGTCGTACGTGACCTAGAAAACAAATGGTAACAAAACAAAGTAACCTAAATCACAAAAACACTCAACAATACAATAACAATACTTCAGCACTCAACGTTCAACGTTTGATATATGATATTACAAAACTTTACATACTCAAGAATATCACAGAACACCTATTTCGTATCCGGCACTATCGCTGCCAATAAATTCTGGTCCAGTAAAATTTTTAGTATAAAAATGTCCTTATCTTCGCAAACACGACTGTGTGATCGGAACTTCACGTGCGGAATGCAATTTCCTTTTAGATTCAATTACACATGCCGTGCGATTCGGCGTTTCGTTATTGCTAGCTAGGTATTTGCATGTTTATGTCTCTGTTTTGATTTCAAGACTGGATACGTTTTGTTCGATGTTTAATGCGTGGTATGGTCATGTTTGTTTCATGAACATTTTCGTGTGTATGTGGCCAGGAGGTGGGTAGATTTACCTGTTTTTTTTTTTGTTTCGGCCCAAATTTTATTTACTATCTCCGCTCCTCACCGTTATGGAAGCAGTCACATCTCTTGGACAAAATTGATCAAATTATTAATAACTAGCGACCCGACCCGGCTTCGCATGGGCGTATAACCTTTCTCTATAAATGAACTATCCAACACAAAAAGAATTTTTCAATTCGAACCAGTAGATCCTGAGATTAGCGCGTTCAACCAAACAAACAAACAAACTCTTCAGTTTTATAATATTAGTATAGATAGTTTAACATCAATTTTGAAGGCGGCCCTGAATGACCGAGCCTGACTACAAACTATACTACCCATTCGTTTTGGTGATCTGGGCGGCCGCAAATTTTCCATTGTCAGTTTACCAGCGATCCTGTCCTCGTCCACAGCAACTAAAAGTTAACCAAAAAAAAATCTATCCCAATCACTGGTTGACCTTGAAGTGCCGTATTTGACCGATACGCCTTTAAAAGTTACAAAGTGAATTATAACTTTGAGAAGTTTCCAATGTTTATCTGCGAAGTTCTACATCAGGTTCCCATGAAACAAAAAAAAATCCAAACACTTTCTTTTTACAAGCTTTTATTTAACTTGCACTGTTCGTATGTAAGTTGTCGCTTCAAAATTTGCAAACATTTTATCGACCATTTTTAGGTATTCAATTGAGCTGAAATTTTGCAAACACCTTAAGTTCTGGTGACAATACAACGTCCAGTACTCAATATTGTAATAAATTCAAAATGGCCGCCGCTTCAAGATGGCGTTTTACATATTTTTTCTCAATCCCCTTAATATGGATTTCAAATGTAATGGAAGAGTAGAAAACGACAAAGTTAGTAAGACTAAAAAAGTAAAAAATAAAATGAAAATAAAAAATCATTTATGAAAACAAGCTTTAACCTAAAAAAGATAAAAATTACAAGAACTAAAAGGAAAAACTATTTTTATTTTCATTTTTTCTGTTAGTAGTCGGTTCAAAAACGATTACTTCTTCTAGGTCGCTTTACAAACCACACCACCAAACTTTATAAAACGCAAACTAATTGACTGTTATTGGATTTCTATCACTAACTGTAATCCGACATGACTGGTATAGGATGTATATAGGCCAACTCAGCACAAGACCAAGCCGATGTGATTTGCGGGCACAGCCGTAAGCAGAATTTGATTGGATGTCCGACATGCTGACAGCAGCGACGCTTGTAGATAAGGTATTTATTCGATTTGGGATTTGATATGACTGATGTTTGAGAGTATTCATGTCATCTACATCATCACCTTTAGATATCCACTGCTGGGCATAGGTCTCCCTCTGGGGGTTCAGCCGTAATTTCCATGCTTGGCCGATGCATGTTGGCGATCGCAGTAGCTGTTATGGTACTCAAAAGAACGCTGCTGCCCATCCTTTAGTCAATATCCCTTTGTCGCCTTTTACTACACCCACGGGTAGAAATGGGGTGGTGCTATTTGCGGCCGGCACCACACGGCACTTTCATGTCTGTCTGGTATTCATGTCAGATGGGATATTTTAATAAAAACTTAATTTCATACCTAGTTGTTTTTAAATCATGTCCTATTTTTTTTTATTAAAAAAAAATTTTTTTTTTGATGCCTTATTATATTAGTTTATTTTGGTTTAATAGTTATAGGTTTTTCTTTTTTTAATTGTACGTGTAAATAATGTATATTTGTTAAAAATAATAAAAGACACACACAAAAAGACACTTACAAAAGTATAAAATTAAAAAAAACCTTACAGGCTTTAAGACATCCTGAGGGAATCTGGACTTATATTTAATATCTGCAATCGCCAATCCACCATGTGTAATTATAGTGATCGTGCCTTCAAGTTCATCTCTCAGCATTTTTGATGAGCAATGTACTATTAAGAGATACCTATTTGATTTTAAAGATTTATTGTTGACAAAATAGCCTTTGCTTCTACTAATAGGTACTTACCAATACCTATAATAAAATTATTATTGAGAACAACAGGTACAATTTCTAAGATAAACTGAAAATAATTGGCTGTTGATGACGTTTAGAAATTATATGGAATGTTGTTTCCTCTGTATCACCAAAGGGCTATGCAGAAACATTAATTTAGCTAAAACACATATTCATACCAGTTTGTATGGCCCCAACATTTGGGCAAAATGCCCACCACAATGGCACCATTAGTTAATTTCCTTACATTCATTTTTCTATTATTATGTCTACGAACACTATGTTAGTATCATAACCATCACAATTCCTTTGTAAGACTAGGACATAGCTATACTAAGTTACTTCTATCTCTTTCTTTCCCCATAACAATGGTACTGTAATACTCCATAGCATGGCCCTTGAGACTTATAGGATTACCTCTATTGCCGAAATAAAGGAAAATTTTCTTCTATTTCCGTGACGATTGCCAATACATTTGCTAGTTTAATATTCATGAAACATTTCAAGACAGGTTGCCATGTTTTCGTATCAATAGATCCAACATAATCGGCTTTGTGTACAAGAGGTTTTTTTCTTTCATCTTTTATTTATTATTTTGGTTACCTGAAGCTGAGGTTGTTTAAGAGTAAAAAAACATAAGAATAAATTATTTTGTATTGGTTTCCGGGTATTTTTTTGTAAGAACCTATTTTACAAAAAAGGCAACCGCCTTCAAAAACTAAAAAGTGATAATAACTTTAGCACAGAACACACATGATTTTAGTTATGGAAGTTGGTGGCTTTGTTCTGTTTGATGTTTTGTTTTGCCACCGTTGACATGACTCTTGGAGTTATATTGTCATTGTTTAGCTATTATACAGTCTGCTATTTGGACAGATAAGCTCGCATCATTCTCACGAAACTCTGCTACAGTTCCGTATTAATTTGCAGTACCAACAGTTCAAATTCTAGAACAGTTTAAACTCCCATACTTCAATAATCGACCATTGGTCAACGTTCTAAAACTGGAATTTCAGAGGCCTGCACAGATAAATCGCTTTGGGCTTACAAAAGTCACACATTGGCTTGAAAAACCACAACCACCCAAGAGTATTAGTAATTAGAGACCTCCGATAATTGCCAAGTCTGAAACTAACGAATCTCCATTCGGTAATAGTGAGGCCTTGTTAATGCATTGCATGTGACCCACAAACGTGAATAGATGCACCAATTAATGCTAGTAGGAGGGACACGGTACGAAACGTTACGCAAATGGCACTCAGATACATTGGGAATTGGAAATGTTCTGTTCCAACAATATTGTAGTTCTATGTGATCACTCTAATGGAGTTAGTTGTGTATTAGAATGTTCGTTTATGGTCATTTTAGTATGGGTCTTGGTGTTTCACACTTAACTGTCATCGTAGCAAGGCAGTCTTGGAGATAACTCTTGTATCCTATTATTCTACTCCTGCTACTAATACAAATGCGAAATATTTTGAGGGTGGATGTGATTGAAGTGATAGATGAATGGATAAAATGTTTCTTACTCTTTCATGACTACATGCCTAAAATATATATTTTTTAAATTTGGCACGCTTATGGATATTGGTCTAGTTTATCGCATAATTTTATACTGATTTTGTTCCCGTGGGTTAAGATGTTTGTTTTTTTTTTTATTGTGAAGTCCATGCAGACGGAGTAGCGGGCAGAAGCTAGTAATAGATATATCTCAGACATAGACTTTGGCTTTTACTTTGAAACGTAAATAGATGGAGTTACGAACGGATTAGCCCACAATAGCACAAGATAATCGTGTATTTAAACCGGAGAGGCCTTTCGCATTAATAGTAGCGGCTATACATATAGCGTGACTGGCCATTAGCGGCCGATATTCAAATCGCATTTTGTAGGATCATTTTCTTCTTCTAGAATATACCTGGGAATAAACTGGTTCTGGAGATATTGGAGGTCGAAGTCGCATTTTTTTTTTAGTTTTTTGCAAATAAGTGTTCCATGCGTACTGAGTGTAAAGTTCCTCATCCTAATGTCGCGGATAACTCTGCTTGCGCGATCTAGGAAACATCGGTTGTAGTATGCTTCATGTGTTTTTTTTTAAATAATGTAATCAAAATTTTAACAATATAACCTATCATTTTACAAAAACTCAATAAATATCAAACGCACTATAATACCTTCAATATTTCCAAAACCAGTAAATTCTCATGTGTGTCCTAGTAGAAAAAATGGTCTTATTAATTGTGGTTTATGAGCGTGTATTCGATTCGTGACGAAAACTTCATGTTTTCGTGTTTTGCCCAGAGCAATATCGTAATGATGTGAACAGATTATTTAAAGACAATGTTTTGAGAAAGATTCTTGATTTAGGGAACTACAGAGTTAAAGTATAATTTTTAATTATGGTTTTTTAAAGCAAAGACAATCCTTTCATAGCGTTTTACGAAAATAGACGCCAGAGTTAACTTTCAAGACGAATATACAACCATTACAGTATACCAAAATATTAAGTTTTATGCGCTTTCCCAACAAAATATACAGTCTTAAAGTATACTACAGAGCCAAAATTACGAAAATGTTACTATTATGTATTAAAAAACAATGTTGAAAAAGTACAAAATCGGTTCACTTTGTCAATTTCTTTTTCCAGTATTTGAATAAAAACATAACTGATATATTTATTTTATGAAAATAAAGGTTATGCTCAATTTACAGAATATTTTTTCAGTTCGTCATACGAACGTTTTTTTTTTTTTTTTTTTTACTATTAAATAGGCTTGCGTTTGACCGCAATTCACCTGATCGTAAGTGATAATGCGGCCTAAGTTGGAACACGCTTGCCTAAGATGAACCGGTTCACTCGTGCCTTAAAGATACCCAGAACGTATTTATTTTAGACTAGCTTCTGCCCGCGACTTCGTACGCGGATCCTGTTGCTTATGCCAGCGACAACAAAATCGAAAATCTGATACGTCTGATGTCGAATTCTAAGAGCCCGGGGACGGGAAACCAACGGGATGCGCAATACGATTCGAGGTGTTCAAAAAGTACAATTTTGAATCATAACTCCGATGGCGGAACATGTGGCGTATTCAATCTTAGGAGTATACGTAAATGCACTCCGTTCCTTATCAGCCCAAGGAAGGTCGCCATGCCCTACGGCTGTATCTGAGACACATCCGATTCTTTAGATGATATCGACATTCTGTTCAGAGAATGTCGAAGTCGATCAGAATTCAAACGTTCGTTGCGCTCTTCTTCTGTCTCTTCATGCCGTACTCCAGCAATTCTTTCTCTCTTACTTTCTAACTGGTTATGAATATTTTGTTGTGTGCGTGTTCGGGACAATGTATGATAATCTCGATCAGCACTCGTTTCATAAGACCTGTTAGTAGATGTGCGAATACGCTGAGAACTCAAGCGTGATTCTGTATCGGTAAACGTTTCCGATTCGCGAGACAATGCATGTCGCTCACGATCAGCGGACAGTCTCGCATCACGTTCCGCACTTGTCTCTAGAAACCTAGAAGCAGATGCGTAGATACGCTGAGAACTCAAGCGCAATTCTCTATCCATGAACGTCTCCGACTCGCGAGACAATGCGTGACGTTCACGATCAGCGGTCAGTCGTGCATCACGTTCCCCACTTGTCTCTAGAGACCTAAAAGTCGATGCGTAGATACGCTTGGAACTTAAGCGCAATTCTCTATTCGTGAACGTCTCCGACTCGCGAGACAATGCGTGACGTTCACGATCAGCGGTCAGTCGCGCATCACGTTCCCCACTTGTCTCTAGAGACCTGGATATAGATGCGTAAATACGCTGAGAACGCAGACGTGCTTCGCGATCTGAAGAGTTTTCTACGGAGCGATTTGCAGCCTGATGTTCTCAAACAGCATCAAGTCTCTCCTGACGCTCTTCGGTAGATTCTTGGGGTCTTATGATCCTCAATCTTTTAGCTCCTTTGGAACATTGGGAAAGATTTGACCTCTTTCTAGGCATGGTTATAGTTTTATTGTGAAGAGATACCTGATCAATTAAAATCTAAGTGACTGCTCCCCTGCGTTACCGGGTAGGCTACCGTGTAAAGAAAATTAAACACTAAAATAACATAAGCAGGAAGTCATATTTAAACGATAAAAAAAAGGGAGTTTTGACCAGCGTTATCAAAAATCAGTCCTAAACTGTTACCGCCTTCACAGCGTGGAGGTACTCCCAGCTTATGTTATTTTATAATATACAGTGAAATTAGTGACAGCTTTACAATAATAAAATTAGTGATGGCTTTGATGTTTCTGATCTTCGATTTTTATAAGTCAACAGGAAATGCTCATCAGACCGAACAACTTTTGCTAAGACGTCATTCCTATTATGTGTTATGGTGCAGCTGGGCCCTTGGAGTTCCACATCAGGTGTTCCAGATCTTCAAATTTATTCTTTCAGCAGAAAATGCTCATCACGTGGAACAATTTTTGCTATGGTACCATTTTTGTATCTCTTATAGTTTAGCTGGTCTGTTGCGGATCTGCATCAGGTGTTCAAGTTTCCAAGATAAATTATAGACTATATGTTGCCCAGACTTAATACTTATACAACAAAAAAAAATCATTCAAATCCGTCCAGCAGTTCCGAAGATCAGCGTGTACAAACAAACAGACAGAATTTTTTTTTTGGATTCGTGCTCTGTTACTGTTTCTAAACCCCCCTCAATTATTATTTTTTTAATATATTCAATGTACAGACACAGTTTTTTTACTGTTTTATTATATGTATATAGACAAGTATTTTAAAAAGCACTGTAAAACATCGCGCGCTGTCGTTTGCCGATCTATTTCAATGATTCGTGTTTATTTCGTGCGTATTTTTTTTTTCGAATGCACACACACAGACCATTAGTGTGTGTTTCAATGCTGCTACGCCGTTCTAGCAATTGTTTTGATTTTGAGTTGCGCTAAATCGAATACGCGCCCGGCGGTTTCGGCCATTAATTACCAGTAAGCCTATATAGATATATCTCAGCCCTTAGGAAGCATCAACAAGAGAATAATAGATATTTTGACAATAAGTTTATAATAATAGAAAGTTTATAGATAATTTAATACTACCGCGTTGCTAGGCAAGTTTGCAACTGAGAGTTAGTTTGTAACTAACTCTATTTGCTTAGCATTTGCATCTGCATATAACGAAGTAAAAATTGTGTGTTTTTTGCACTAATTTGCTGTCCTTTTTTGTTCGAAATTGAACAAAAAAGGATAGCTAGTTTGCAAGTTTGCAGTTTAATCGCTCCTGGAGTTGTCGAGCTCAATAATTTGTCATTTCCTTGGCGCTTTTCTGTTGGCCGCTGTTATGACCCTTTGTTACCTGAATTAAATTATATATTATTGTTAATTAGATACGGCGGGTTTTTCTCACAAAATGTAATGTTCTTAGGTGAAAAGCTCATTCACCATTAAACCAAAATACCCTGATGAAACCACTTATATTTGTCCGCACCTAGATTGCAGAGCTCGTAAGCTCTTCAGTCGCTTTTGCTCAAACCAGAAGCTAAATCGTAGCCAGAACCACATGTCGGATGGTAAAGAGAATTAGTTATGTGCTTGAAAATAGGGCGTTGCAGGAAACCACTTGCAATTAACTACCCCAACACTTGCGATAAGTAGGCGAGGGTTATCGTGCAGACCTGAGATCCAAGCACGTCAATACAACCCTCTCTTTCCCACGTAAGCATCGGTTGAGAGGGCCCTACTTGTATAAAGCTATGCGAGAACACAGAAGGCCAACTCTCGTAATTAAAGACGTTAAAAATTTAGTTTAAATGTCGTCTCAGCGACAATCGATGTCAAAAAATTAACGTCAAAAATGTAGGTAAAATGTCGGCCTGTGAATTTTTGACAGTTTGAAAAGTTACGAGAATTGGCTTGTGACTTGCAATGACTAACAATACAAGAATTTGTAGTTAAAAACTACGACCTATTTTCGGTGGAAGGACATAGAAATTAGACCAATTTGATTGTATCGAAAATCTTAAATACCCAATAGTGATATGTCTGTGAGTATTTTTCATATCATTGTATACCGCAGTGAGAGTCATTAAATTTAATATTGAAACAATCATTATCATCTGCCTAACCTTTTCCCAACTATATTGTGGACGACTTCCAGTCTAACCGGATGCAGCGAAATACCAGTGTTTTTCATGGAGCAACTGCCTATCAGACCTCCACAACCCAGTTACTGGGTATCATGATACCCCTTGGTAAGACTGGTTGTCACACTTTCTAGCTTCTGACTACTCATAACGGCTGCCAAAGATCTACAAATGACAGCCGGTACCAACGGCTTTACGTGCTTTCCGAGGCCCGGAGGGAACTCGGTATGAAAGGGATGGCCACCCATCCACAGACCGACCGCGGCTAGCGTAGCATAACCTTTGACCGATCGATCTGAACGGCTTTAACTTAGCCACGAACTCCTTGTTGTTCTTTTTCAGAACAGACTACCTATGTCAGTGCCTTATGTAGTTTTTACAGAATCATAGGTATGATAATCACCAGATACCAGGAATGTTAAATCTATTTAAATTGAAACTCATATTTGGTATACGGTTCTTTTTATTATATTTTAAATTAAATCGTTTTGTCAGCCCTCCTAACGGACTGTCAAGTGCTTGTTATTTAGAATATCATCATTATCATCTCAACCTTTAGACGCCCACTGTTGGGCATAGGGCTCCCCCAAATACCTACACCTGCTGTGTCGGTCCCGCGCCGCGTTCATCCAGCGGCTTCCCGCGGTTCGGACCAGGTTGTCGGTCCATCTTGTGGCTTGTGGCAGGCACACATAGACGGGAGGCAGACACAGTACGGCCCCCCTGCCGACACTGTGTCTGCCTAGATTTAGAACGTAGTTTACTTCAAATAGGGCTAATTAAATAAGATTAGATACGACTAAATCGAGTCTTTTAAACTCTCAAATCAGACTAATATTATAAATGCGAAAGTAACTCTGCCTGTTACCCTTTCACGAGGAAACCGATTCTGATGTTGGTATGATGATAGCCTTGATATCCGTGGCCTGACCCGTGGGGAAGGACATAGGCTACTTTTTCATCCGCAACTTCGTCTGCATCCGCGATAACCGACATTCACGCGGACGAAGTCGCAGGCAAAAGCTGGTTGTAAATAAAAGAAACAAAACATAAAATGAAAAAGAATAACACAGCCCTGAAAAATCTCTGCGATACTTATGTGGCAAGGGCTCACGCTTAGGCAGGAGTGTGGTTTTAGCCGGTAAGAGTCCGGCACTGCTCAGTGTGGCTCAATTATGGGACAGTCTGGGCACAAAGTACGTAAGGCTGCGGCGCGCCCGAGCAGAGAGACCACTCAGAACAAACCGCCATTTTAGTCACGCATACATTGACATTAAGTTTATAGGCAATCTCAAGCAGTTTCAAGTCCGTCACATACGTAGATATAATATATATTATAGCTATCCACCACACCACACACGGTAGCTATAATATAATAATATATTTTCGAATATAATACGTCTGCGATCGTTGTTTGTTTCACATTTTTGAAATTTATAATAATATGCCTTGCTATATCTGTCCACATATTTTGGTGACGTAGTAAAAATATATTTTATAGCTGATCGTAATATGCCTTGATTAAAGCTACGTCTGACGTATATTAATATATATTATAGCTACATCTGACGTATATTAATATATGTCGCAGTGAGACCCCGTAGCTGCCATACTACACGTGAACATTGGGCACGGGTGTTATTAGTATACTAATTAACTAATTATTATAACTGTTGGTCATTGGTAATAATGCCCTCTGTGAGATCACGTTACAACTATCACATTACGTGGGTATTGATTAATTAATTTGTGATCAACGCCATCTATTTGCTTGCTGGATAAGCTGAAGTTATCGGAAATTTGTTATTAAACTAATTTCAATGTTTTAGTTGAAACTGTAGTTAAAATTAAAAGGAAGCATTTATTATATGACCATTAGGATTTCAGTCATATTAACAATTTGCACATCTGATTTATAAGTTGTTTAGAAATATTACAGAGTTGTGTAATTAAGGTCCTTGAGAAAATGGCGTAGACCATTATGTCAATAGTCAATATCTCATGGTTCTAATTTAATACGAGAACTTAATAGGTTTCAATAATGAATTGCTGAGTGTAAATTAACAAGACTATTTTACACAGGCAATTTGTTAATGATGACCTTTTATTTAATTAATTTCTTCAAATCACCGGAAATGTCATCGGGCAGTAATATTGAAGTTGCAAATAGTGATGCAGCTACTAATTCAGTCATAATGTTAAGACGCCTTTCTATTTGAGAATATTAGCATAGTTTAATGATAAAAGAATTAACTGATAATCATTTTAGTATTGTTTCTACATTTTATTCAACTACTTAAGTAATAAGATTTTGTACTGGTACGACACGCTTCCGGACGGAGGGGGCAGAGAGAAATATGGCAATGGACGCGTGTGCGCGTGTTAAAATGTAAAAAGTGGAATTTGGTTTTAAAAGTGTTAACATTATTCGACCATAACATTGTTGTAACATATTTTGGTTTAAAAGAGTGATCATGGAGTTTCTTGTACGTTCTTCTCCATAGAAGCCTACCTGTTGGAACGTACATCTAGCATCATCTTTCAGGCTGACAATAACTCCTAGTGATAATTTCAAAAGTGCCTGTAAGTGGTTTAATTGAAATAAATGGAGTTAGTGTCAAGTCAGCGATGTGTGTGATTGAAATTCAACTACCTACCCTACCTACCTACCAATCCTACCATCAATGAAGGATCACGACGAAGACCATACCTACTCGCCGTGTTATATATATTATAGCTACGTCTGTGATGGGCTTCAAGCGGACATCAGTCTCGACTGTCACGTTTTGTCTAAATTAATAAATGAGAGGCATTGACATTTCATGACGAACAGATTTTTTTTTATAAAAAAATGCAAAGAGTTCCAGCCAGTGTCAAAAAAATTTCATAATGTCACAAATAAAACCTACAGAGTCAATACAGTAGCAGCCCTAGTGAGTCTGGCAAGTTAAGCTAATTATTTTTGAAGACGGTGGGAGCTCCTGCCTAAAAAAAACCAAGTCTTTACAGTTAAAAATTAAAAAAAATACAGGTATCGGGAATACCAATAAAATTAACGCCGTGTCTCACAACAAAACTTTACTATTGATTCATCGAACATTGTACGCAACATTAAACAAATTACATCACATCTGACGTTTGGAAGCGCCACGCATCCATCAATCGGGTATCGGTCGGGGCTATTTATCACCAAAACGATCTATTTATCATGGGCAGGGCTATAAACTTATAATTACTACGCAGTGATTATAAAACTTTTGGGTACGCTTTGTTGGTGTTTGTATACGTAACAATTGTTTTACATGGAAATTCGTTTCTAACAATGTCAATGATTTTAATAATTCCTTAAGAGCGTGTATTCGATTCGTGACGAAAACTTCATGTTTTCGCGTTTTGCCCAGAGCAATATCGTAATGATTTGAGCAGTTTATTTAAAGACAATGACAGTTTTAGAAAGATTAAGTCTTGATTTAGGGAGTTACATAGTAAAAGTATAATTTTTAATTATGGTTTTTTAAAGCGAAGACAATCCTTTCATAGGGTTTTACTAGTCATATAGTTCATAGACAGAGTTAACTTTCAGGACGAATACAACCATTACAATATGCCAAAATATAACGTTTTATGCGTTTTCCCAACAGGATATATACAGTCTTAAAGTGTATTACAGAGCCAAAATTGCGAAAATATTACTATTATGTATTTAAAAACAATGTTGAAAATGTAAGTTCATTTTAACAATTTTTTTCACCAGTTTTTGAATAAAACATAACTGATATATTTATTTTATGGAAATAAAGGTTATGTTTAATATACAGAATATTTTTTCGTCCGTTATACGAACTCGTTTAATTTAGACAATTATTTTAAAAAGCACTGTAAAACATCGCGCGCTGTCGTTTGCCGATCAATTTCAATGATTCCAAGTGCTTATTCCGTGCGTATTTTTTTTTCTCATGCACACAAACAGACTATTGTATTGTACTAGTGTGTGTCAATGCTGCTACGCCGTTTTAGCAATCGTTTTGATTTTGAGTTGCACTAAATCGAATACGCCCTTAAGCATATTTTCATTGTCAATTATATAAGGGGGCGGGGTCGATACTGGGCAGGTACCAACGTGAGTTTTTCAATTTATTTGTAATTTCTAAATTTGTCTTAAATGAGACAGCCCAGCTTACATGGGACTGGGCTGGTGTCTCCCGCATGCCGAATGACCTGTGGGCCCGTAAAATCCTAAATTGGTGCCCCGAAATGGAGTGACACGGCCGGGGTAGACCAAGAAGAAAATGATGGGACGATTTGAACTGCTTCCTTAAGGAGTGATAAGGCATAGAGCAACGTCGATACCGATGGAAGAAATAGAGAAAGACCTTTGCCTTGCGGTGAAGAAAATCATCGTGAGGAAACCTGGCCTTTCAATAATAGAAGTCCAAAAATTCCGCGTAAGGATAAATACTCGAACTTTCTGCGAACCAGAAAAGGCCTCTGCAGTCTGCAGTAAGTTTATACTATGCGGGTATTATTATTTATTTTTAGGGTTCCGTACCTCAAAAGGAAAAAAACGGAACCTTTATAGGATCACTTTGTTTTCCGTCTGTCTGTCTGTCTGTCTGTCTGTCAGTCTGTCAAGACCCTTTATATCGAGAACGCGTGGAGGTATCGAGGGGGGGGGGGGGGGGGTGTCCCTTGATGCTGTAAAAAAATCAACCCTCTTTGTTAATGTCGCAAAAAACGCATTTATAATATTAAGTAGATCTATTATAGTATGGATTAGTATAGAAGTATGGATATGTACAGTCACCAAAAGAGAAAAGTATCCATGTCGTCGGGAATAGTTGAAGTTTACTTGACACCAATGGAGGATTTCAAATAAAATTTAATTAAATCATTGAACTGTTTATTCTTTATTAATTGTATTTTATTTTATTCATAAACACCCATCAGTTTCTAAGTAAACTTCAACTGTGTGTGGGTTTATATCTTTGGTGACCGTATCTACAAATATGTACGGAACCCTCGGTGAGCGAGTCTGACTCACACTTGTCCGGTTTTTTTTATAATCATTTGGCTGTGACACCCGAGTTCAGCATTTTTATATTCAACACTGCTCTATTTTATTTATTTAAAAACTTGTTTTACAAATTCGATCATTCTACACTACTGGTTTTTTATCGTGCTTCAAATATTTACCGCTATATTTTGGTACTAACCTACATATTTGATTTATTGTTACTTAAATCATTGTGACCTATTTCCCGATTAAACTCTTAAAACTGATGCACTATATTTTATTCAGTTCCGCAAATGTCATTTATATCACGAAAGTTGGAATACGCTGAAATTGATTGATTCCATTCAATTAGCGAACAATACGAGGTATTCAATAAGAATTAACGATACCCAGCGGAATATAAAGCGATGACGAGACGATAAGTTCTCGTTTTTTTTCTCTGCATTCCATTGCTTTTAATGAGTGCATTTATAATGGACATTGCTTAACAAAAGGAGCAGTGTATAGTGAAGTGGGTTTAAACTTTCGGTTGGTGAATTATATTGGTGGGTTTTCTGGTTTTCTGGTTTGTGGCCAGTACGAAATCAATATCCAGGCCTTTATCTGGGTTAATCGTTTTGTGTTTTCGATAATTGTGGCGTTCATTTTAATGGCGGCATCGACGAATAGGGAAGATAAATAATTATAAATCTACCGTATTGCTTCGAGTTGCTATAAGCAGATTATTGTAATAATCCAACAGATAATTTGTTTGTCGAGTTATTAATGTGGTATTTTGAGAGAAATATCTACTTGGTAAATATTGCATGGTCGTGTGTTCAAATATGTATAATCACTAATTAGCATGAAAGCAAGTTTTGCCAAAACGAACCACCCCGCATCAAAATTCCTCAATTTTTTTGAAGTTCCAAATGATTTAAAATTTTTGACGATGATTTTTTTGTTGGATGTGGTAATTAAACACATTTGACATACCGACCGTTTTTGCAATTTGACTGTTCTCTCCGTGCCTCGGGAAGCACGTAAAGCGTAAACAAAATATTTTCTCATTTGACTTTGACTTTGAGCCGTAATTTTTGATTATTAATCAGAATTAGTATACGAAACGTAAAAATAAAAACACACAATCAATTGAATTATTGATATATTGTGGGTTACCTCGTTTTGTAAGAATTTAGCTCAAAATGTAGTAAAGTCAAAGTCAAATTATTTATTTTAATTACAGACCATTAAATGAATATTATGACAATTTAATGTATTTTTTTTTCAAACTGTGTCTAGTTGCCTCTTCCAAAACGTAGTTTCGTATGGAGAAGAATGGGCAGAAAACTCCATCAAACTGTGTGTGTTTTAATAAACCGAACACAGTAATCCAAAGCTGTTTCATTAAATCCATATCCATACTAATACTATAAATGCGAAAGTAACTCTGTCTGTTACGCTTTCACGATGAAACGGCAGAACCGATTTTGATGAAATTTGGTATGAAGATAGCTTGAACCCCAGGGAAGGACATAGGCTTCTTTTTAATCAGTGACTTCGTCTGCATTCACTATATCCGACATTCACACGGACGAAGTCGCGGGCAAAAGCTGTACTAGCTTTTGCGTTATAAAATTAACTAGGTACAGTACAGTCAATTAATTTCCAGACTGGCTTGAAGTTGCAACACCGTAAAATGTCCATTAAGGTACAGTTGAAAAATAAACTATACGACATTGATACGTACCTGAACAAGATAAAAGAAACTGCTTCACAAGAGCCTAGAGAAAGCTTTTAACTAAATTGTATTTTTATTTAAATTCTAAATACCTAGTGTGTTTTATTTCAGCACTTAAAGCTATTAAAGACACGGTAACGAATGCTCTTTACATAAATTTTCTCTTTCATTTAAAAGTGGGGATATGAGGAGCCTTAGTTAACTTTTTTATGCAAATCCTTTTGAGTGGTTATTTAAAAATATTATTTGGTTACACAATTTGGGTTTTAATTTTCGGTTTTTGCGTAGAGTAATGAGTGGCTAATTTCTTTGTTGTAAATTTGAAGTTGGTAAATGGAATGATAATAAATTGAAATCTATACTAATATTATAAAACTGAAGAGTTTGTTTGTTTGTTTGGTTGAACACGCTAATATCGGGATCTACTGGTTCGAATTGAAAAATTATTTTTGTGTTGGATAGTCCATTTATCGAGGAAGGCTATAGGGCCATGCGAAGCCGGGTCGGGTCGCTAGTCTTTAATATAATCGAAACGGGTCGAAACGGGTCGTCTGTACCATATAGGTTGGAATGTGGCGTGAGGCAGGGAGGCTTAACCTCACCTGATCTTTTTAATTTCTATCTGAATGCATTGATCAAGAAACTCAGCAGCGAGTATGTGGGCTGCTTTATTGACGGGTTATGTTTCAACAACATTAGTTACGCCGATGATATGGTGCTGTTGGCTCCCTCCGTCAGTGCACTCAGAAAATTGGTTGAGATCTGTGAGAACTAATGCCACGGGCTACTATATAATGTCAAAAAGTCGGAACTCATGGTTTTTAGGGCTGTTGGCAAGAAGCTTTCAGAAAATATCCCGCCTATTAAAATTAGTGACGTCCCGATTCGTCGGGTACGCTAGTTCAAATACCTAGGACATTTCATTGCCGAGGATCTTAGCGAGGATGTTGAGCGAGTGCGCAGGGCATTGGCGGTGCGGGCGAATATGTTGGCCCGTAGGTTCGCTCGATGTACAGATGCAGTCAAAATCACACTATTTAAAGCATACTGCCACGTTTTTGCAGTGCATCTGCAATGTTTGCACACGTCAGAGTAGACAGTTTCTCAGCTGTCGTGCGTAAAAAGAATGCATCTCTTCGTGCCAGATTGCGGGGCAGTAGCAACAGTCTCTTGAGAGTTATTGCTGATAGGCATGATGAAAGCCCTATAATGAGGCATCTTATAAAAACCACCTTTTCTGTAGTAGAATATAAGTACTTACATAGTTTTGTAAGTTAAACTGTCAACTAACATTATAGTTGTAAGTTTTTCTTGTCTTGTTTGTAATGTCAGTGGACCAATTGTTGTCTTTAAATAAAGAATATAATATATAAATACATATTTATATAATTATTTTTTTTTACTTTTTATCAAAAATTACAAAGGTCAGTTTTACTCAAAAAGTAAAAAACAACTTTCAATTCGCAAGTCAGCGGCTTGGGTTTTGCTTGTTGTTTTGTATTGCCACCGACTTGCGAATTGAAAGTTATTTTTAAGTTTTTAAAGGCGGTTGTCTTTTTTGTTAAATGTCTTTTTTCGCTTTTTAGTGCCTACTTCTTATTATACAAATTAATTACGAAACGGTGACATAAAAAAATTCAGTCATCCCTTAATTTTCTACCCTTACGGGGGAAATATTTGAAATTTATACGAGACCAAACTTGAGGTATACACTATGAATTAAAATAAGAATCATCGAAATCGGACTACACTGAAAAAAGTTATGCGTGGTCAAACATAAAAAAAGTAAATAATAAAAAAAAATGGTTATAAAATGAAAACTACTGGGCCAAACAATGTTAAATTTTTATGGGACTAAATGGCAACTATTCCCGCATCAAACTAAAGAAGAATCACGTAAATCGGATCATAAATCTCAGCGTAATCGGTGTACATACATAAAAAAAATACCAATCGAATTGAGAACCTCCTCCTTTTTGAAGTCCGTTTAAAAACAAGTGGTACAGACAGCGTCATGATCAACTGCTTAACCTCCGCCATTAAAATATCTTCGGATAGTTAGTAAGCAGTTGATGACGCTGTCTGTACAAGGTAATGTGTGGGTGTACCTTTGAACATCGCAAACCTTTAGCGAAAGTAGACGAAATGTTATGTCTTCCAAGAAATTGTGCCTGAAACTAAGCATATTGTAATACTGATGCCTTGTGACGGGTGAACGGTAATGAGGCACTGACATGGAAGAACCCAACATCTGTGTGGTTCCCTAAGATTTGTTTACAAACTCATTTGGGTGGCGGCTCAAGGACACGCGTCGTTTGTGTGTGGTATATAAAGTAATGAACGTTTTCGGTGTAGTACCTTCATAAATATTATTGTTCATAACATGATGACCTTGTGGAAACTAGAACTGATTTCAGTGCGTTCAAGCGTTTTTGCCATACCTATTATTAAAATCAAATGTAACAGCTCACTTTTTAGAATCTTTTTTTTAGGGTTTCGTAGCCAAATGGCAAAAAATGGAACCCTTATGGATTCGTTATGTCTGTCTGTCTGTGTGTCCGTCTGTATGTCACAGCCACTTTTTTCCGAAACTATAAAAACTATACTGTTGAAACTAGGTAAGTAGATGTACTCTGTGAACCGCATTATGATTTTCACACAAAAATAGAAAAAAAAACAATACATTATGGGGGTTCCCCAAACTTAGAACAGAAACTTAAAAAAAAAATAACTAACCCAGACGTGTGGGGTAGCTATGGATAGGACGTCAAAAATGATATTGAGATTTCCAATATATTTTTTTTCTAAACTGAATAGTTTGCGCGAGAGACACTTCCAAAGTGGTAAAATGTGTGTCCCCCCCCCCTCCCCCTGTAACTTCTAAAATAAGAGAATGATAAAACAAAAAAAAATTATAATGTACACTTCCATGTAAAACTTCCACCGAAAATTGGTTTGAACAAGATCTAGCAGTTTTTTTTTTTTAAATCGTAAAATTTACCTTTCATTCAATCAACTCACACACACACACACATGGTTTGGTTTGAACTCAACCCAATTAGTGAACTGACATCTCTAGCTGACCTTCAGCTGAAGAAACAGACGGTGACACATGAGAACTAAGTTAGCGATACCAAATTAGTTTTTCATTGAACTTTACCGCGTTTTTAATCAATAAGTTCTAACATGTCAACTATAATAACGGAGAAGTTTTAGATCAGCTAGAATTGACAGCTTTTATTTACGTCTGTACTTTTTTTGTTGTACTATAAATAAATATAATATAAAAAATTATTGAAAAAAACCCGACTGAGTGAAAAATGTTTTTTTTTTTTTCAATTTAGTAAATGAAAAGATAGAAACAATTTGAAGTGTTTTTTTAGTTTTCAGTGATCTTGGTTGACAATGTTTACAAACTCAGTTTAGTTTTATTTCTCCTTCAGGCACATCCGGTTAAAAAGATAGAATATAGGACTAAATTAAGCTTAGCTCGTAAACGACTGACCATTATCTCTTTGTTGCATCCACACAATGGCGTGTCTTCCAAAAAAGCCGAAAAGCCCGGCTTGTTATAACTTGATTCTGATAGCATGATAATAAGCATAATAATCATTGAGAGTTTGTGCGAAACAATGAATTTAGAAAAAAAAATAGGGCTTTTAATATGAAATCTATCAGGCTTGCACTAACTTTGGCCCCTAGGTACGCCACTGCATCCATACCAACTGATACGGTGACCAACAAACATACAAAACTAGTCTCAGACCGCGACTTCGTCTGCGACTTTTAAAATAAGCCGAAGTCTTAAATTATTAAAACGGTATAAAATGTCTCTGTGTTAAGCTAAATTAAAATCTATAAATGTACTAGCGGGCCCGGCAGACGTTGTCCTGCCGTCATCATCATCATTTCAGCCGAAAGACATCCACTGCTGGACATAGGCCTCCCCCAAGAAATAGGGGGTTTTGCCATAATCGCCACGCTTGGCAGGCGGGTTGGCGATCGCAGTATGGTTGTTACAAAGGCACAGAGAACGCTGCTGCCCATTCTCTGGTGAGTCCCTTAGTCGCCTCTTACGACACCCAAGGGAAGATAAGAAATGGTTCTATTCTTTACGTCCGACACCATACGGAAATAATAAAACCGACTACATCGCCACCTACCGGGTCCAATTGTAAATCTAAACCATTCTCGAATCCACTGGACCACACACAAACAAATTCAGCAAAATCGATCCAGCCGTCCAGGAGGAGTTCACTTTCATACACACGCACAGAAGATTTTTATATATAAGATGTGCTACATACTGCTACTGCTGCTGAGCTGTGAACTGACTCCTGAAATACAGGTACTCTAACCTAACTTTGGAGCCAGAGTCTCAAATATCTGAAACTTGATTATGGCAATAAAATTATTATTTTCGAATGTGTTTTTTTTTTCTCAGCTTTTTGGCTGGTTTTAGCTGCATTTACGGGTGGAGCCAAGTGAATGCAAGGTGTGGTGTGTTTTATATTGAGGATGGTGGTGTTTGGTGGCCGGTTTCGTTGTCATATATCTGCACAAACTTTCTTACAACTCGACAGGTATTTAATATGGCAGCTTTCTGTAGTGATATAAATTATATTATTTTTGCAAAATTTCAGCTAATTCCGTTCAGCCGTTTATGTGTGAAAGAGTAACATCCATCCATATATCCATCGTCACAAATTCTCACGTTTAAAACGGTTGTAGGATACAAACTATACCTAAGTAGATTTCCCCATGTATAGCTATTAACTTATTCAACAAAAACAACTACCAAGGTATTAATTTCCTTCATCTATTACCTTTATCCCACTGAATGTATAAAACATGTTAGCCTACCAAACATTATCATTAATCTACTACCACTAAGACTGTGGTACATTTTCCTCCTGGCCTGCCCTTGAGAGTGACCCTTTATAACCTCAAGGGAATACCTAATAGTTTTTCCTGATTTGTTTGGAGAAATGGACCAAGACGGAAGAAGAAAAAGGAAAGTTTATAATTAAAACCCGACTATGACCAAAAACGATCTAAAAAGCTTCTTTTTCGATCTGCTAATCATTTCTGTCCCACTACTAGGCAAAGGACTGCCGTCATTCCAATTTTTTCAATTCTGAAGTTTTAGGCAAGATTTTTTTTTAAAAAAGAGACGTGGTTGCATACCGTTATGTTAGAACAGCTGTATAGCCAGTAGGACTGTGAAAACAATTGGATATTGTTGATAATGATTTAAATAAATAATTAAATATTGATTAAATACATTACAAATTTCAAGTGTAAGACGACCCACTGGCGCAGGATAGACAGGTTTGGATAAAATAATGATAGGGAAAAAATAAATAGGACAATGATATCTTCAATTTAAAGTCCCTTTATTGTTGAACCAACAAGAGACGTTGTTGAGTCATGGTAGCTGGACCGGGGTGTACTAGCTACCCACGCGAAAAACACCACCCTTAGTCGCTTGGGCTTAGGGCCGACTTAGATTAGCCAAAAGCTACACCGCTTGAGATCAAACACGTAAAAAATCGCGCTTTTTTTGAATGCGCGTCGTTGTTTCGACGAAGGTTAGTAATCTAGGGTTAAAAACTTACCAATATATGTTGAAGAAAAAACCAGTTAGAAGTACGTTATAAAGATTAAATAATTAATAATAAATAAAATTCATTTATTTCAGGTCCTCAAATTAAATCCTCAATTAAAGAGACACTGAATTCTCCACAGCATAAAATAAAATTACATTTCAGTCAATAAAAGTAAAATTAAAACTTTTTGACACTACTCACTTATCCTACCTACACATTGGAATCAATGCACGAACAGTCCCATTTTAATTACCCCACAGTTGTGTCATAAAACTTAAGTGCTATTTGAATGGGGAGTTAATATTCAATAACAGTATTTTAATAGTTGAAGCTATTAAAATTTAAATTTTGCCAAACTAAAGCATTTTGTAGGATACAATGTTCATGGTGTTTGGTATAAAACGTTTGATATTGCATTTAGTACTTATGTGTGTTTTACTAAAAACATACACAGTTTAAAAATGTTACAGCAAGCCATAGTTATATTGTTTTGTGTGTTTTTCTGTGATACAGATTGAACCTAGGAGCAATCATACACGGAAATCAAGCTGTAATTTAAATAATGATGCCAATTATTATAGTTTATGCACGAGCCAAACTTATTTTAAGCAACTTATTTCTCTTTCTCTCCAATACAACAAGAAAGAGACAAATATTAATAGGTGCTGTCAATTAAAATCGATCTAAAATGTACATACAATTCTAATCGTCATGTCAGAACGTCGAAGTTCAAGAAAAATCTAATTTGACATCTCTAACTTAGTTCTTATCTGTCGCCGTCTTTTTCTTCAGCTACCTGGCAGTAAGAGATGCCAATTGCTAATTTTAGTTTAGTTTGTGAACAAGGGAATCGGTGCCAATATGATAGGTACTATTTTTAGATATCAAAATTAGGCCAAAAATAACAAACTTCAACTTTAATTCTTTAATAACAGGTTTTGTGGAAGAGACACTACTGTTGCCAATATTACGTAAGTACTGTGATGGACCTTCAGACGCTGAAGATTAATTGATGAATTTTAAACAGTATTTAAAAGCGGAAAAGATAAATATAAAACTGAATATTGAAAACTTAATTGTCCATATGGAAGTCATGAATACCATAAAATACATCTTAAGGCGATATTAAGCGACTTTTACAGATTTTAAACTGACAATCACGTCAAAATGAGTAGTGTAAATGATTTGAAAAGAATATATGACGGCGTCAGCGATGGCTGGCTACTTTATTAAATGTGACCGTACAATACAATTCAAATAGGTAAACCGATAATTTCGTACTAGATGAGTATCCTGCTTGGTGTCTCGAGCAAAAGTGAGCTTTGTACGATCCCCACTCTCCAACACGACTCTGTCTACGTGCCGCCATTGCAATTGATAGCTGACGTCACGGCGCTTACCATTAATTTCCACTGTACTACAATTATCAAATTGAATCCTCTTTATCGTTAAATTATTGCTTGCTGCGACATATATGTTAAACTAGAAAATTATGTTAAACTATCTTAACCATTTAGTATGTGAATATTTTTGATTAAGTTCATATTAAAAAGTTTAATTATTTAAACTCTACCAGCACGCGTAGCATGACCACGCTATGTCTACAGAATAATAGGCATATTGACAGCAAGAATAGACAAGTCAGTACAGTTTGTCTATTCTTCCTGTCAGTATGTCTATTCTTCCGTAGACATAGCGTGGGGTTGTACGTTGTTTCATAGCTAATAGTTTTATAGAATTTCGGTTCACATAATTTTTTTCTAATAATTTCGTTTCATAGAATAATCAATACGTAGAATACTTACTTTCAAGATTTTCAAATCATTGATTTCTGTTTCACATAAAGTTTATTGTTAGAAAAATCATATCATAGAATAACAAATCAAATATTCTTTATCCTTATATTTTTTATTTATTATAAATCTTGTTCCCAGGAATGGGACTCTCAGTTCTAACCAAACTTACTGCACGTGCGTGCAAGCAAGCACGCAGGATGCAAGCAAGCATGCAGGATGCAAGTAAGCATGCAGCGTACCAGCAGGTATGCAGCATGTAAGCAAGCATGCAGCGTGCAAACAAACATGCAGCGTGCAAGCAAGCATGCAGCGTGCAAGCAAGCATACAGCATGTAAGCAAGTATGCATCATGCAAGCAAGCATGCGTCATGCAAGCAATCATGCATCATGCAAGCGACATGCAGCAGGCATAATATCTGTCACGGCTCCGGCGTTGCGGGGCTCCGGCGGTCCCACGCGAGCTTATCGTCGTAGATGGTATTCACGCTCACCACCGCAGCTTCTGCTTACTGGCCAGGCTCAGCCGCGGCGGCGGGCGTAAAAACCACCTGCTCCTCAGCTCGCGGGCCGCCTCGCCCCTCCACGCCTACGCAGATTTAAATTACACTCTAGGTGTAGGGCAGAGAAGACTACGTGGAGTCGGTTTCGCAGCGATTCGTTTCTGTCATTAACCTTGGTAGCACAACATATTGACTTTTTAAGACAACATTTTTGTTTTCGTCTATTTATTAAATATCTATACATTTTAGTTGAAATATATTCCATGGAAAAATACAACAAACAAAATTGGGTAAAAAAGAATTCTACTTTTTGATAAGTTTGTTAAACAAAAAACTGTGGTTAAAAATTCATTGAAATGTGTTTCTGTGAAATATGTTTCATTGAAGTAAATAGTCTTTCAAACAATAATAGTCGAAATATAAATACGAGAACCAAATATTATGTTAAACATTTTCTGGGAAACAAAATTCTGTGAAATTTCTGTCTGCGAAACAAGGGGACACCATAGCAGCGTGGTCATGCTACGCGTGCAGGTATATTTTAACGAAACTTTCATTAACTTACAGACAATTTTATTATCTATCTTTTAATACATGCCTTTTTTTAAGTTAAAAAATACTAGGTATCTTTTCTTAAATTTTTCGACTAAACTTTGAGAGTTTTGGACACAGCGCATACGATTCTCTGGTCGCTCAAGGTCGCCGGCGTATATCGTCGCCTTAAGACACTCAGACCAGTACCTCCAGAAATTAGTCTAATATACAAAAAAAAGCTATTGCGTAGCATTTTATATATATATTATATATTTATATATATATCATAAATATATATATATTATATATACATAGGTATACCTACCAACTTACACCACCCCTACCCCTACCCACCACCCCCTACCCCTCTACACCTTTCCCCTTCTACAATACCTCTTTTAAATATGAATAAGGTATACCCCTACGATGACTCACCGACCATAGATTAAGCAAAGGGAAAATCAGGCTCATATCCTAACTTGGCAAGTAGTTTGTACTGTTAAAATCATCCAAAAATAATTTGACATTGTGATAAAAAAACTTCATTTTGTAAACTAAATGAATTTTCTTTACGTATGTATTAAAAAGACGACTGAACTTTAAAGAGAGGAACGTATTCGTGACGGCAGTCTCTAAGTGTAAAAAATTTAATTACACGGACCTAAATGAGGGTAGAACATTCATTAAACGTGGAATCTCAAAAACATAATTTCGGGAATGTTTTTAATATAATAGTTGTAAATTTTGCTATGTGAGGTAAGAGCTATGTTGTCTCGAATGCTTATGTTGCTTCTGTGAATAAATCATTGGTTGTATTGTATCTTATTTTTTACTTTTTCATTGTATGAGTACATTATAAACGACCAAAGTTCAGATCAAAGTGAAAAGAAACTGATTTTAAGACGTCTTTCAGTCGCTTCTTATAAAAGTTTCTTTTTTATTTACTAGCTAAGCTAAGTATTTATTTATTTATTTATTTACAGTAAACTAGCTTTTCCGCGAAACTTTATCCGCGTGAATGTCGATTATCGCGGATGCAGACGAAGTCGCGGATTAAGAAGCAGCCTATGTCCTTTCCCATGGTTAAATCTCTTTTCATACCAAATTTCATCAAAATCGGTTCTGACTTTTCATCGTGAAAGCGTAACAAACAGAGTTACTTTTGCATTTATAATATTAAAAAGTATGGATTAACACGGTACAATACCAATTACATCAATGTCTATAGAAATACTCAATAAAATATCAATATAATAAAACAATGTAGACAATATTGTGTCTTGATCAGTTTATTATTCGCTACTTATTATTTTTCTCTACATGGGTAAGTGGACACCCTCGCATACTGTTTCTCACAGAACATCAGACATATGCGTTTAATTTAAAAAGTATAGAATTGAGTGATTGTAAGTGTACCTATTTTAGTTGAGTCTTTAATATGTCTAAACCTCAGGCTGGTGGTATTAAATATACATCAATTAGTTTAACTTTCTAATTGAATTGGTTTCTTAATAAACCTTTGTTTCGGTTAGTAAGTAAACCAATTATCTTCTAGATTAAACAGTGGTTTAGTATATTTACTATTAAACAAACGCAATAGTAGCTTTGTTTGTTGAAGACTGTAATAGATACTATGATGGAGTATTTTGAAACAAAATAGTCATGATTATACAATCTTCAAATTATGCTTTCAAAAGAACTTCGAAATAATTCCAACCAAAAACAACTATCATAACATTCAGAATTCAATTGAAGAATTTTGATGACACAGTATTTAATTCTTATTTGCTTAGGATACAACTAAATCCACTTGAGCAAAGTTGCGAATACAGCTGGTTTACTAATAGATTCATAAGGTTAGCTGATACCTACCCACATGGTGGGACGATAGCTCACCTCAAGCTCACTTCACTCAAAATTCACCGAGGCAGAATTTCACAGAATAACACTGCTATCATCAGAAACGTACAATTCACATTTTATAGATTTAGACATTTTCGCGTACAATCAGATCAAATTTATGAAAATGGCTATAGAATTACTTGCTAGTGCTACCTAGTCATCTTTAACAATGATTGCTTCGCTTCTTACATAATATGTTATTGTTATGTTGTGATCTGATTGGTAACAACAGACCTGCTTCGGACTGTGAGCGCCGTCCAGGGTTGGTTGGTGTGACGTTGTCCGTGTGGCGTCGGACGTAAAGAAAAGCTCCATCCCATATCTTCCCGTGGATGTCGTAAGAGGCTACTAAGGGACTTACCAGAGAATGGGCAGCAGCGTTCTCTGTGCCTTTGTAACAACCAAACTGCGATCGCCAACCCGCCTGCCAAGCGCGGCGATTATGACAAGGCCCCCCCTTGGGGAGGCCTATGTCCAGCAGTGGACGTCTTTAGGCTGAAATGATAATGATGATGATGTTGTGATCTGATTGGTAACAAAAGACCTGCTTTGGACTGTGAGCGCCGTCCAGGGTTGGTTGGTGTGATCTTTCGGGTTTATTTTTCATTTCTTTCACGTCCTCTCTACATGCGTCCGTTTCCTCATCATCATCATTTCAGCCGAAAGACATCCACTGCTGGACATAGGCCTCCCCCAAGTGTCGCCATATTGACCGGTCCCGTGCAACTAGCATCCAGCCGCGGGTATCCGTTTCCATATTTCTTTTAAATTCCATATTATACCGTCAACAATAGTGTGGGTTGTGCGTTTATTTTTTTTACTATAATTATGCTTAAACTTAATGTTACCTAATATTGTAACGTATACGTTACAATATTAGGTAACATTAAGATTAAGTTTTAGTTTTAGTTTAACATTAAGTTTGTTTTTTGTCCTAATAAATAAAATAAAAATAAATAAATATTTTGCTGTATCTACTACAACTGAACTGTTTCCCCCAACACAGACAAGTGATCCACGTATTAAAATAAAGTGAAGCACAAATAACACAGCAGAGACGATGTTGTAAGTATTCCAGCGGGACCGGAGGATACCTGACTCACCTCCACAATTGGACATTACCGTAGAAATTGCTCCTTTAAATTCCCAATGCATTGCGGTTTCAATATAACGCTCGTACTCAGGCTAGCTAATGGCGAATTACTGAATGTAATGTATTGAGTACGTAGCTGTGTGCTGGTTGGCTCTTGAAGGACCACTAAACTTGAGTGCTGAAGTTGTTTTTAGTGTTTGTTAATAGGATGATAAGTTATTCAAGTTGTTTCCGAGAAATAATAGCTTTACCACTAATGTAGTAAATGGTACCTCTGTGTACTCTGTAACTCCGTGTGTTCTTCTGCACAAAATGGAAATGAACTTAGTTCCCACAGTCGCCAGATTAATGTGATTTTAGAATGGCTGAAATTTAGAAGATCGATGAAACATTTCAGCTATTCTAAAATGACATGTTAAAATATCGTAGATCCGGCGCGGGACTTTTTACTAAAATAATAATTCTTTAATTCAGATTACATTTTAACCTAATGTTAGTAAATAATAATTTCACAGCACAACTAAACTTCAATTAATTGGGGACATGTACAGACGCCAGCACATCAAGCCATACCTAACTGTCAAATTTTCCCAATTAAATATGAACCTTATGCTGTTGTAATAAAGTTGAAAATCTATCAAAGAAATTTGACAGATTGTAGTAGCTTGATGTACTGGCCTCTGTACATCTGTACGCACATGTCTCCCCGCCCAGTGCTTTATAAATGGCCCGTCAATCTTGTTCGCCAGTGTAGCTAGAATATTGTTGGGACTACCCCTTAATCGCCGCAGCATAGATGCACATCGCTTGCGTATGACTGCATAAAAGTCGTCTATTCGCGCCTCAGCAAACATTCCCGATGCGCTGCAAAACCGCGGCAGTCCCAACAACATCCTCAGCGCATTATTATAATGAACACGCAGGGTCGAGGGTTTAAAAAGAATGAATGGAAAACAAAATGCGATCTTAATTAAATTTGCCATGTCTTAATTATTATTTTTAGTAGTCAGCTGAATACCAGTGTTTTACATGAAGATATTGTCTATCTGACCTCCACAACCCAGTCACTGGGTAACGCGATACCCCATGGCAAGACTGGTTGTCAGAATTGCTGGCATATGGCAAGCTGATCGAAAGCATATGACTAAATATTTAGTTTAAACACTCTGGATTTATTCTAGAGGGTATTTCGAATTTAGAAGCGTTAGGCTTATTTTTATACCAAGACATTGTTTAGCTGGGCGCTGTCAGAGACGGACTTGCTATTTATTCAATATAAACGTTTCTCTCGGTTTCCCCCTCTTTAATTTAAAAGAAAGATCATACTCCTAGTACACCATTGTCACAAGAACACATCACGATCCGGTACCGTAAGATTTCAGCACGTTCTGAACTCTTACAGTACTTATTATGCTCTTCCCATAACACCAAGAACAGCGACAACAACATAAAAAACACATCACAGCAACGTCTGTTTCACGTTTGTTTGTAAACGTATAACTTTATCTTTGCCAAAAACTAAGTTAACCTGAAAATCTGTATTAGGCAACTAATATTTCTCTAGTGTTGCTAACTAAATGTCACATACGATCTTAGTAATTTAGTCGTTAAATCAATTCCTAAATAGAATACACGAACTAAACTAAGATGAGATCTATAAAGTTAGTATCACAGCGGAGTAATCCGTAATTAATACGTACCAATTGCTGGTTTACAATGCCGCAGGGCACAGATCAATGATTGTTCCAATGCAAAAGATGTGATATGTAGACAATCGGAGCTGTAGATGCCTACATAATATATAAAAAGATAATAACCAGTCCTTTCTATAAAAATCTCTCTAGGTGGATTTAGGTTAACCCACGTAACTGCTGCTGCTGTTTTGTATGTAATAAGAACTAGTTTTGAGTGACAAGATAGAACTTGGTATAACCTAAAAAATTACAAATGACGCAAAATGTAAAAGGTTAAAGATTATGTTTACGTCAACTGTGCTCAAACAAAACCTTGTCAAATCACAGAAGGTAACTAACAATACTTGAGATATTCGATATCCTGAGATACCCGTGTCATTAAAATAAATTGAAAATGGCAGAGCTTATTATGTCCTTTCACTCGCACGCTATATATGCGAGTGAAATGCTATGATAAGTTCCTTTGTTTGGCCATCATATTTAATTCGTTTTTAAATAGCGCTAAGATAAACTGCAGTAATTTACTTTTTTAAAAAGACAGCCTTCGTAATCTACGAAAAAAAAATAGCTTTAATTTTGGAAGTCGGCAGGTTTCGTTATGTTTGTTGTTTTGTATTGCCACGGAGTTCCGAAATTAAAGTTTTTATTTACTTAGCAGTTTTTGAAGGTGGTTGTCTTTTTTCGGATTTTGTACCTAATTCTTATCATACAATTTAATTAAGAAAATATGGTAACACGAAGAACACCATTGAAAAACCAACGGAAAGGAAATATACGCCTTTTCATGGATATTAATGATATTTTCCGGGTATTTTGATATACTAAACATACTACTGAAACAATTATGATAACATTTCTGTGGGATCAACATGGGAACATAATACTATCGAACGAAAAATTTAACAAAGGACGAAACAGACGGACATAGGCACGAGCATAAATATGTATACAGATTTTAAAATTCTAAAGCAATTTTCTATAGTATTTCAACGTATAGATAAAACCTATAGTAGTTTGGGATCAAAAATACCCTATTCGTAACTCCATAACATTTTACAAGTTTTTGCTCGTGACAGTTTTATTAAAAATCTCCTTTTTTTGAAGTCGATTAAAAAGGAAACATTTCCTCTACCTAATATCAAACACATCCCGTCAATACATTAGTTGACACATCTCCTTGTGACTTGATCTACAACATCCGATTGTCGCAAACACGACGAACAGTTGCATCAATCATGTAGCGTAGCAGCCACCTGTCGATCTCTCGCAATGCATCTTCATCAGAAACGAGACGTTTACTAATCTGTCCTTAATCTGATACAACGATCTATTGGTGGTTATCATCTTAGATGTGATAAAGTGTACAGTGTACATAAATTATTATATTAAAATTAATTGACATTGACATTAGATCCAGTTCATCAAAAGCGCTTTGGGTTGACACTCTATTGCAATTTAATACTTCTTATGTAATTAAACTTTATGTACATGTAATGTACAAAAGTGGACTTAATGCCTTGGGCATTTTCTACCAGTCTACCTTAGGGTGATGCAGACTAAACGTTTTCGTATCGGAAGGACATTTAAGCAAAACGTCCTGTGAGCACAATGTCCTAAAAGCAAAAAGACCTGTGAGCAGCTCGTCCTATTAGCAACTCGACCTAATAGCAAATGGTCCTAATATAGACGACACGGTTGGCGCAGTGGCTGAGCGATCGACTGCTGCGCAGCGTGTTGCGGGTTCGATTCCCGCCCAGGGTAAACATTTGTGTGATGAGCACTTGTGTTTGACTTGTGTCTGGGTGTTGTTTATCTATATATGTATGTATTTACAATAAAAAAATGTATTTGTGTATGTATATCAGCTGTCTGACACCCATAGTACAGGGTCTCCCTAGTTTGGGGTCAGATGGCCGTGTGTGAAAATGTCCCCACATATATATATATAATATCATAAGGACATGATAGCAACATAGTCATAGTAGGTGCAAAAATGTAGAAAATTTACATGAATAAAATAAAATAATAAATACATACATACGTACAAACACTTTTCTTACTTGTTACTTGTAATTTATTTTGGTGCGTAAGGTGGTATATAAGGATATCCAACATGAATTTTGGAAGCTCTCGCCATGGGTTCCCCAGGAATGATTTACAGTTTAAGAGGTAAACGTTGATTTTTTCAATCCGTTTTTCTCAATCGATAATGTTGTCTTTTTATTTTATTTATCGAAAATTCTCACCAAAGTCCGGTGCACCAAAGAATCTCTTGACTTCAGTTGTTTCTCATTTTCTCTATCTACAAAGCACGCTAAACTGTAAAGACTAGACAAAACAACAGAAGGTTTATAACCAGTTGTAGTTGGGTAGTGGTAACCTATTCCGAGGTAAAATGATGATCACCAAGATGACGGACTGAAAATAAAAATCCACGTCGTTTTAGCCAAATCATATTTGGTACAAATCAATGTAAGAAAAAATTGAGAAGTGTCATAAATATTTTTTGTTCGTAATTTTTAGTTCAAACAGTACTTGGCAACTCTAGACTTCAAAAGCAACTGTAAATTACGGTCTAATTGAATTACAACTAACTTTTCTAAATGTAAACGCCTGATTTATTGCCGAGTATTTGCTCGTACTTACTAACTTTATGTTTAAAGTTGACAAAACGAATCAGTGAGATGATGCTATGGTAGGTAATATGTCTAAATTCATCTTAATCAATGCCAAACGGATCAGGTACACTTCAAATCACATGACATTCGAACTTCGCAAAAACACGTATCGTCGATACGTCTTTTTTCGTTCACTTGTACTATATTCCATCGATTTTCGGTCACGTTGGCCAATTTAAATCGAGACTAGCTAAGTAAGTAGGAAAAAGTAAAGTGCACAACTTACTAACTGCGCAAACAGGTGAACTCCCTCTTCCCTCACTCTAATAATCCCATGGGACGGCAATCCGGGACGACCAGAGAGAAATCAGGCGCTGAACCAGGTGTCACACCACCAACTGACGACACGGTTGGCGCAGTGGCTGAGCGATCGACTGCTGCGCAGCGTGTTGCGGGTTCGATTCCCGCCCAGGGTAAACATTTGTGTGATGAGCACTTGTGTTTGCCTTGTGTCTGGGTGTTGTTTATCTATATATATATGTATGTATTTACAAAAAATTAATTTGTGTATGTATATCAGCTGTCTGACACCCATAGTACAGGGTCTCCCTAGTTTGGGGTCAGATGGCCGTGTGTGAAAATGTCCCCACATATTATTATTATTAACTTCCAAACTACGGGTTGCTAAGTGAGATAATGGAAAAATTCAATCACTAATTCAAAAATTCAAAAAAAGAATTATCTATGTTCTTCGTTCCGTTTTTTAGTTCTTACCACAAGTACCAAGACACCAAGGAAGCAGTGATTTATTTTTATTAAGTTTATGTCTTCACTTCTATTACCAATCTATCTACAGAAGAAATTAACCAGGGTCGTCAGATATAGTTAAAAGTCTCATTAAATAAACCTTATGATGTCTTTGAATAAAATTTTATTAATCAATAAATTGTTAATTTTCTTTTAATTAAATTAAATTTCATTCGAAACATTCATCGATTTCGAAGTAAAATTCAGCTAGTCTAGCATCCTAGCTTAGTTATCTTTTTTGTTAACTGTTACTGTGCTTACTAAAAGTGATGACCATAGCAAAGTTTTATTACACAAAGACCCTTGTTCCGCAGCAAAATGCTTAAAATATTTTTATTTTGTAATTTTGTAAAGTAACGTTTTCCTCTCAAATAAAGAGTCTGCAAAACTTTACAACCCCAACATCCGTTGTTTCAACATAAAAAAGTAGTAACCATATTCAATAACCCTAAACTGAAATTCAGAACTCGTTTTACTGACCAGGACATTCTACAAGGTCTAAATGACCGAGTTTGAACCCTAGGTCAAAGAGATTTCAGACAGATGGCATAAAGGTTATATGCTATGTGAATACATATGAGGTAGGCATTGCTAGACGGTTTTCTGAATGCAAATATCTATTGATCGAGTGAAAAAATATTACTAAGTACGTGTCTTCTCTGTAAAGCGTAATCTGGAATTTAACTTTAAGGTGATTCATGGAGGTTATGAATATTTACATTTCGAATAGATCATCGGTTAGATACCAATTTTTCTTCTTCTTTTGAATGGTGATGATCAAAATTCAGTAACAATAGGGAGGGTGTGACTTTGGATAAGAGGTTTTTTTTAGATTGTTTTTGTAATAAAGTTTATTCTAGAATGTACTACTAAATTTATTCCTGTATAATGCTGTGCTGGCTGGAAAAAGTTGTCGTTCAAATTTCAGACTAATGAGACACACTTCCTTACTTTATTCTTAAACACTAGGCTATTCCCGTGACTTCGTCTTCATAGACTTTAGAACTAAATAGAAGACCTTAATGATTCCAATTGAACTATGTCACTTCTCATTTTTGAAGGTTTTTAGTTTTAGTACCTTTTTATCATCCAAATCCATCACAGTTAAAACAGAGAATGAAAGTCCTTATCAAAACTTTTGCTGAAGGGAAACCCTTCAGCAAAAGCTTCTCAGCTTTATGCTGATTTTTTCAAAAATAAGGCTAACCTATCTATTAAAAAAAGATTTTTAATCGATTTACAAATTATTGTCGGAGAAATCGCGTAACAAACATACAGTCGAATTGAGAACTCCCTCCTTTTTTATAATCGGTTAAAAATTAATATCATCAGTCACTAGGTATTACTTATCCAAAAAAATCCTGCTGTGTGGTCACCTCTGTCTTAGTATTTGTTCCCAGGAATTGGATTATTATTTGAGACACAACGGTCACGGTTTTGATACTGTTTAGTAGAATAATTTACTGAAGGATAGACTGTAGCATTCGTCTATTTAATTTCCGAATCCTACGTAAATTGATTTTTCCTAGGAAAAACGTTTCAATTGAGGGACCACCTTAAATCGATTGTAACTTTTGAATGACTACTTTTACAAACTAGTGGTTAAATTTACAATCGTTCAAGTACTTTTAATAACGCTAGACCCATATATATAAATTTCAAATTCCATTGTGGTCTCCACTCAAGGTGAACTTATGGTGATCCATTGAGGGCCCACCTTCCGTATGCTAGTTCTTTTTATGCAGTGAACAGGAAGAGTTGATATTCAATAAATTAGTTTTACAAACCTTTTACTAAGACTAGTCATTTATAGAAGTCGTAAATTTTAACTAAGTTTTGAGATATGGATGCCCTTCAGTCACGACTGAGGGACCACCGTTTACCGATTGTAACTTTTGAGTGGCCACTTTTACTAACTAAAGGCTGAATTTACAATTGTTTGAGAACTTTTACTAAAGGCTGACGCATTCAAAACCTCAAAATCAAATGTGGTCCCTCAATGGGAACGCAAACAGAAGAAGAAGTATCGTCAGTACGATTGCAAATAAAGTATATAAACTTGATATCCTTGAAACAACCGAATATCGAAATTGATCTTTTACTTATTTATTAACCATTATGGTCTCGCTACAAAGGTTTCTCCCTAGTTTACTAAATTGATTTCTTCATGCAATTAGAATAATAAATTGTTAACTCATTGGAAAAGTAATCTTTAGATATCGATCAGAATTCACCATCTAGTAGGTACTTACGAATCGCATTATATCTGTATGAAATCACATCAGAATCTATGAAGCAATATTTGTATTTTCTTTCATACCAGCAGTGCAATTCTGTAAGAATTCACTCGCGAATTCGAATCCTATCTCATTTCCGATTTCACTTACTTGAAGTGAAAAGTATTTGGTATTCGCTTAAATAGTGATGAAATAATAGTTCGCTTCACCTATACCAGCACTTAGTAGTGTTAGCGTAGTTTTCATCGAGTTACAGACTACCTAAAACAGTTTTCACTGCGGAATCAGAAGTGAGAACTGGAGTGAGTTTTTACAGAATAACATAGCAGCAATTTTGACCAACCTACGTACTACATCCCACTTTATAGCTAAGTCGAAGATAAAATTAAATGAAAAAGACTTTAAAATGTTCTTCCTACTTTCTACGTTCTCCGTTTCAAGTTTTAATTGCCCTCCATTGCACAAGTTGAGAAATTAATATGTTTCATGGGACTTTAATTTCTGGACATTGTTCAGAAGACGTCGTTTGTCTTGATTTAGTGTGTTTGCGTTACTATAGTCCGAAATCCTATTGTTTGTGGTGTAGACAGAATATAGACCAGTTTGCAGTTTGATGGGTGGGGGCGAACTAACTTATAATGGCACCTGAATGTATTATCATATTTGTAGATGAAGAATGGCTAGCGAATGTCAATCGTCCCTGCCAGATGGGCCATTCTAATAAGTTTTAGGAAAGCTTACGTTCCAATCTCATTCTTAATCTAAAAATACCTCGATTTTATCTACATTTTACAAGATTTTAGCATTGATTGCCGCTAAGATGTAACTGCGATTACATTTTGAACGTTACAAGTTAGTAGAATTGGGCTTTGCTAAATTGTACAAACAAAGCAAATTATTTGACTTTTCTGCTTCATAAGTTGCATTACAGTGAACACAGTGTAAAATAATCTGGTAATAATAATATAATAATTATTAAATTAATTAATAACATAATACTAATTCGCATTGATCTACTTAAAATGATCGAGAAAATAGATGGGATGGAATGGATGGGATGGGATGGTATGGATTCATAAATATGGGGGTATGGCCTTCATATTATGTATACATTTTAGTATTAGAGTAAGAATGAAGTAGTAATAAAATTAATATAATTATTTAGTAATGGTTTACACATGCTTTTCCAAAGGAGGTCAACTAAATCCCGTACAACTTTGCCCAAATATGTGCCTCGAGGTACACGTGCACCAAAGCGAAGAGAAAAAATAGAGGAATTCGAATATATATACTTTTATTCATAAATCATTTATAGCGAATTATTAAAATATAACCAATTAACCTGTAATACAAAACAAAACATGTGGCAACTATGTAAGCACGATTGCGTTTTATTTGGTTGTCACTCGGGTTGACATTTCGTAAATTTCATTTTGTTTTGTTATTGTTGACACTTCACACATGTCATCTCGTTCATTTCTGCGTTTGACAGAAGAAAAAAGAAACTTGACACTTGTTTTTTTTAATAAGTAAGGTGGTTATTTGATAGAGTGCTAAAATGGCGTCCTTTTTATTACGATAAAAGTTATTTTATTCTCTTCTCTGGGCAACTATACGAATAATTTAAGAGTGCAATATTATTCAGTGTAATCTAGTGTATTTTATGCCACTAAGTGTACCTTCTGTACTAAATTTTGCAGATATTGTTGACATCCTTTAAATTCGAATATGTAACATGTGGATAACGTCGTTAGTTACGCACTGATAATCCTAGATTGTAAGTTATTGTTAACCATATATAGTATGTAATTGTTGGTTTTCCTGAATAAATAAAACAAAAATAAAATTAAATATAGCTGAAAAGCGAAATGTTACTCTTTCACTCACAAACTAAACACGAAATCTCAAAAACTACTAAACCTATGAAACTAAAACTTAAACTGGTAGGCATTTATGAAATGCCTACCAGGAAGGAGACGTCAGCTATGGACTGATTTTAAGTCAGGGCCGAGTTAAGTAACTCTTTCACGCGGACGAAGTAAAAACTAAAAAAGGCCCAAGCTAGTATTGAATAAGAACAAAACACTAATTCCACACAATCAGTTTAATATGTTTGTTACGAGTTTGCTTTTTTCTCAACCGCTACTGCACGTAAAATATTGAAATTTGTTTCGCTATATTTGTTTTTCCTTGACCTGAAGTCTAAGGGGACTAATGACCGATTTCCTCACTTTGCTCGCAGCGTGTTGATTTTTTCTCGGCTTTATTAGATTTTGAGTAAAATATTTCTTCTTTCGACGTAGTTTTTTGGCTCAAAACAGAGGTTGTAGCTACCTACATCAAATGGGTGCCGTTACACAGAATTTTCGAAAAAACGTTTCTTTTTTTAGTCTTTCGCAAAAATAAGTATTAAATAGAAAATAATTGGAAAAGATTCATCTTTTCTAAACCATTCCAAAAAAATAACCTTTTCATCGAACATTCTGTTTATAATTCACATTTTATAAATCATTTTGACAACATACATTTTGTTATAAGAAATATTATTCATGTTCTAAAATTTTCAAACTCCACTCCACTGAATTATGATTAAGTTACCTACTTACGTCGCATTTGTCGAATTGTCATTGTCGAAGCCAACACCACCTGCGCTGGCATTTAATTAAATGTTGCTATGCATGGTTTGGTTCACAGTTCATAAAGGTACGAAAAGGTAGGTAGGTACTAAGATAGGTAGAAATATCATAACGTGAGGACTAGAGTTCACGTAATGACATTTCTTTCATGTTATACTCCATTTATAATAGCATTAGAAAAAAGAGGTTTGTAGAAGCAGGAATGCAAAACATTTTATTACAAAGAAAAACGAAAACAATTTTAATTAAACTTATTTTTTATAATTTTTAAAAAATAGATCTAAGATAGTACTAAATATGGACGTATAATAATATAAACAGAATAAAAGTCTTTTGAAGATTAGGTAACATTTTAAATTTGGTAGAATTATAGTGTAACGAATAACGTTTCGGGTATTGTTCATCCCTGCTTCTGTTAGGTTTTTAACATTGACACGGTAATTTTAAATTGAAATTAAATATACAACTACATGAAAGCCACATAATTTTAGAAGATAAATTAATAAAATGATTACAAATACGACACGTGTGACAGCTACAGTAAAAATAGATTTTAATAAATTTGGTGTGTCGTTACACTTTAACATGTTTATTGTACTTTTGCTACAAAGTGTGCATTAAAAAGAACCATTTTTAACTTCTGTCTAATGCTATTGTAAATGGAGTATAGGTGCATTCAATACTAAACCTGTCATGTCTATGACCGTATTTGGGAATGTTAAAATTGTCTCATCTTCTGCCTTTTCCCAACTATGTTAATGTCGGCTTCCTATCAAACCGCATGTAGCTGAATCATCATCATCATCATCATCATTTCAGCCGAAAGACGTCCACTGCTGGACATAGGCCTCCCCCAAGTGGCGCCACATTGACCGGTCCCGTGCGACTCGCATCCAGCGGATCCCCGCAACCTTTACCAGGTCATCGGTCCACCTAGTGGGAGGCCTTCCAACGCAACGTCTTCCGGTTCGCGGTCGCCACTCTAGAACTTTTCGGCCCCATCGGCCATCTGTTCTGCGATCAATGTGCCCTGCCCACTGCCACTTAAGTTTGGCAATTCTTCGGGCTACGTCGGTAACCTTGGTTCTCTTGCGGATATCCTCATTTCTGATTTTATCACGCAAGGAAACTCCGAGCATAGCCCTCTCCATTGCCCTTTGGGTGACTTTAAGCCTTCTGATGAGGCCCATTGTAGCTGAATACTGGTTTATTTTTCATGAAGTGACTGCCTATCGGACCTTCACAATCCAGTTACTAGGTATCACGATACCCCTTGGTAAGACTAATTGTCAGACTTTCTGGCTTCTGACTACCGATAACGACTGTCAAAGATCTACGTATAACAGCCGGGATCAACGGCTTTAGGTGCGTTCCGAGGCTTGGAGGAGTCTCGCTATAAAATGGATGGTCACCCATCAACAGACCGACCGCGGCAAGTGTAGTTTAACCATTACCAATCAAACCGCTCGCTTTTACTTAGCCACGAGCTCTTTCCAAGTATACATGCTCTTTGCCTGTTAAAAAAAGGATAAACAAAGTTTCAATTCATTAGATGGTGACATGAGACAATGGTGTCTTCCCATAACGATATGTAGAAGCTCTTACCGACGTAATTTACGATGCAAGCAGTAGCCAACAGCGGGATATAATAAGTTAGATGAGCTCAAGCAGATGCACTGCGGCATGTTCAAAATATGGTTATTACTTGGTGTGAGTTAGAAGCGAATAGCGGGAGGTGGAATGCACGAGCATGTAGTATTTCAGTGTTGGTATGTGTTTGTAAATTGTATAAATCATTGTTTGTCGCACATACCTAAAATGTCGAAATATCTGTGTGTAAATGTAAGTGTCCATGATTACATGACTAGTTATTTTGTTTTAGATATTGGTTGACGGATATTTATGTCGCGTTTACCGCAGGCAGTATACCATCTAATAAGGAAACAATCTTTCTAAGGGTGGATTTGTCGAATCTTCATCATCATCATCATCATCATGTCAACCTTTAGACGCCCACTGCTGGGCATAGGTCTCCCCCAAGAGGGAATCGCCATGTTTGGCCAATGCATGTTGGCGATCGCAGTAGGTGTCATACTCAGAAGAACGCTGCTGCCCATTCTCTAGTCAATATGCCTCTGTCGACTTCTACGAGTCGAATCTTGTATAAGTCTAATCCTCGAAATAAAACACTCATTCCATTAGAGTTAGAGATCTTTTCGTTTTACCAAATTTGAATTTCGGAATAACTGTCTATCCGAAAAAATTGCTGTATCGGCAAAATGCATCCAGTAAACAAGTTATCCAAGATTAATATAATAGTGGCCGCTACATTACCAGCTGACAATGACCACTCGTGCGAATATTATTAACAGTTGACACCATTATGATCTGGCAAAATTATGTAGACATCAAATCTTGCGTTCCTCTTCCTACACAATTGTATTTCTATTTTAGTTGGCTTACATATGCCATTTTTTCATTTCATTATGTCAACCTTTAGACGCCCACTAATGGGCATAGGTCTCCCCCAAGGGGGGGTTAGCCGTAATCGCCACGCTTGGCCGATGCATGTTGGCGATCGCAGTAGATGTTATTGTACTCAGAAGGACGCTGCTGCCCATCTTCTGATCAATATCCCCCTGTCGTCTTCTACGACACCCACGCGTAGAAATGAGGTGGTGCATTTCGTGGCCGGCACCACACATATGCCATTCATCATTAATTCATTAACTCAGGAAGGTACTTAGGCTAGTATTGGCTCCTCTACGTTTGTGATGGTAAAACGCAAATGAAGCTATCTAAGAGTAAGACCAATGAGTAAAATTATTCAAGGGTTAGATACTCTGGTATTTAACATGGCATTTGACTGAATCCGCCCTGAATGAGACATTAATTCTAGTAGCAAGTTGTCTGAACAAAATTGTCACACTAGGTGAATTCGAACTGTGACAGTTACATAACATAAGAGTCAGTTCATCATCATCATCATCAGCCTGAAGACGTCCAAGGCCTCCCCTATAAGGGAGGGGGGGGGGTTACCGTAATACCCACGCTTGGCAGGCGTCTTGGGGATCGCAGTGAAGTTGTTAAACACATGGAAGCCGCTGCTGCCCGACTTCCGGATTTTCGGACGTTAGGAGTTGATAAGCCTGCTTATCAACTCCTAACGTTTTCTATAATTAGCAAGCGGACTTAAGAGAATAAAAGTGCCTTTGGCAACAGACCTTACATATTTCAGTCTTAGATAGTTTGCCTGTCTAGCAACTACTCATACCAACCAATCTATACAACGATCAAACGCAAAAATTCCTACCCTACCTTTTTACATTCACCTTCTCAAGTTCATAGTTAACATCAGCAACTCGATTTGAAGTACAGTCAAACAAGTTACTTGCTATATAGGCAGCTAACTTGCTACTACTTTTTATTTAATAAGAGGGTAGTAGAAAAGATTGTCGCATATAGTTGACTTATAAGCTGGCCCGATTGGTGACTATGTGACATGTGACCACGGCTTAAGCTTACAAAGTTATTAAACATACCTACATGAAAATTGGCAGTGTTGTGGAAAGATGATTTATTTATTTCTGCTCGCCTAACCAGCTCCATGACAATTCAAAAACGGTTTTATTGAAATAAATACTTTAGTTTTGACTTTTGACTTTGAGTATTTTTGCCTGTATACCAAATAAAATGTTCGACTGTACATGTTGTCACGTCGCAAATTGAAGAATGCTAAAGGTGTGCGCCTTAGTAGGAAAAGGGTCGCATTCCAAGCAAGCTCGAGATACCAGGAGATAGTTGATTCCATAGCATTCCAATACGGAAAATATTCATATTTTATTGATTTTAAATTACTTTTGTATCTACATTATTTATTTCGGTGAAACTTATTGTAGGTTCGATCAACCAAAGTTATACATTTTCAGGGTAATCAATTGTAGTTGAAGTTTGCTTAGAAACCGATAGACACCTTCGAATAAAATTTAATTTAATTAATAATCTGTTTACTTAATATTTATTCAAATAAATTTATTTAAAAAAACAACGAGCGACTTCTTAATAAACTTCGACTACATCTGACAACTATGTATCTCTTTTGTTGACTGTACCTTCGATTGGAATAGATTTAAAAATAGTTTTTATGTGGATTTATATTGTTATCACTTAATGAAGACCTCATTAGTATTATTTGCACCACACGACTTATTACAACAGAAATGTTAAATGTATATATAAAGGTGTGAATACCATAATCTACCACATTCTCAGGATATTAAACTATGTCAACCATCTTGAAGGTTTCGACACTTTCAATCCAACACCTTATGTTGTGTTAAGTAATTAAGTTAAGTAAATAACTTTACGTGCAAAACACCCGTGAAATTCTACAGGGGTGTTATACACACAAACAAAATTTCTTGAAATAATTGATTTAGTTATAACGATAATAACAATTTCTAAAACATAATATTTCAAAAAATATTTTTCTGGACATCTCTGGTATCTTTTAGGAATGTTCGCAGTCAGTCTCAAACTCTCAATCTATCAAAATAACTCTTTTTTTAACCGACTTCAAACAAAAAAAAAGAAGGAAGTTCTCAGTTCAACTTGTATGTTTGTATGTTTGTATGTATGTATGTTAAACTGTCCTGCCTTTCAAATATTAGATAAAATGAATGTGATCAAATTTGTAATTTCTTATTAATTTTAATATATATATATATATAGCAATGTACTATTTTAATCAAATCCATAATCTATTAATTTTTATTTTTATTTTCTATTGATCTATTTCGCATGTGTACTTTTGAGATTAAGTATCTGTAAAACTTTATTCACTTTTTGTGTGGAATTAAATAAAGCTTTATTATTATTATTCACATTCATTTATTTAAATACACGTTAAAATATTCATATAAAAATAAAAACATTTAAAAATATAAAAAATAGTACCTCACCTGTATCGGGAACAAGGTCCAAGCTACCGGCGGTCAGGGCTCCAGAGAGAGTAACCTCCTGACAATGCGGGCCGTGTTCTGCCTTCTGAATCAAGCCCTTGATCCAGCCGTCTAACGAGAGCCTCCTTAGATGTTGGTCGAGGCTCTTGGCAATTAAGCCATTGGCTGTAACAACTATCGGCACAATGATCGCTGAGTCCACATTCCACATGTCGACAACCTCATGGGCCAAGTCAAGATACTTTATCTGCTTGTCTTTCTCGGCCTTCATGAGGTTCTCGTCATGAGGAACAGCTATGTCAATAATCATTGCGCGTCTCTTCAATCGATCCACCACCACTATAGTTATCAGGCTTATTGGCTACAATAGTCCTGTCAGTGATGATGGATCGATCCCAGTACAATGTAACATTGCCATTTTCAAGAACTGGATCGGGCACATACCTGTAGTATGGTACTTCTGATTCCACGAGGTTGTAATTCAGAGCAAGTTGTTGTTATTATTATTATTATGTATGTATGTTTGTCCGCGATTATTTCCCGTTTGGCTAAACCGATTTTGATGCGGTTTTCAGAAAAGTATTTGTTACATTCTGGAGAAGGTTTTAGTATAAAACAAGCAGAAATTTGTTGAACGCTTATTTTTAATTTACAGGATTTTCAGGGCTGTTATCAAGTGTTTATTAGAAGAGTTCCGTTTTAGAATTAGTGGTTCATGGTGTCATCTATCCAATCAGATCAGAAGGTCAGTAATAATTACCCTTGCATCCAAACCGTGTAATAAAAACCAATCACTACGCCAAATTTTAAATCCCTTTATCTGATAGATATTGAAAAAACCTCTTAATCGCAGACGGACAAAAAGTGAACTCACAATGGATCCAATTTTCCCTTTCAAATACTAGACCCTGAAAATCTTCCTTTCATCTTGACCTAACGCTGTCATGAGCAATAGAAGAACACAACAAAAAAAACTAGTCGCTTACTAGCAAGACTGCTGAATGAAAAATGATAACTTAGCCGATTCCGTCATCATCATCACCCTTAACATCATCAGTCGGAAGACGTTCACTGTTAAACAAAGGTCTCCCCCATAAAGGGAGAATTACCAATCCACACCCCTGGCAGGCGTCTTGAGTATCGCAGTGAAGTTGTTGAGTACACGGAAGCGGAAGCAAGTTCTGGAATAGCAGCGTTCCTAGAATATAGAAATAAAGAAAGAAAAAGAATTTATTCGCCCCCCAGGACAAAAACACACACAAAAATAACATTAAAAAAAACAAGAAAACGAAAATTGCTACTGTATGAAGCCAAAAGGCTAGCTCCTGTCTCAGCATGGTGCAGTTACATTAAAAAAAAACGTCACGGCGCTGATATTCTGATAGGGCCCAAAGTGATGCCCACGGTCAAATACGGATAATAAGAAATAAATAAAAATAAAGTGTTAACGATGAAACAAATATCCATTCATTTCATGCCGAGGGTGTCATAAAAGGCGGTCGATTTTATAGGATGCAATGAATCTAGGCCCAATATACACGGAGTGATTACAGGTACATATTTAAGACATTTCAACTTTGTTTCTAAGATATCAATGTATCTGTAATGACACCAGAAGCACAAACACAAACAAGCACAAACATGTCCCACTTAAAAGTAATGAAAAAAATGTATTTAGTATGAATATTTCGCTAGTAACTTGCCCCATATTGGTCTCTCGGTTGCTTATTCCAGCGTCACTGAGATATGACCAAACTTTCTCATGTGTCCCACAAAACTAGCCCCTATTTACAAGTCCAAAATCCTTTAAATAAATCAGTCCAGAATACTTCGCCAATATTTTATTCAAATAAACCTATTAAGAATAATAAAATAAATAATATATTGTATCAAAACTAATATTATAAAGCTGAAGAGTTTGTTTGTTTGTGTGTTTGGTTGAACGCGCTAATCTCAGGTTCGAATTGAAAAATTATTTTTGTGTTGGATAGTCCATTTACCTAGGAAGGCTATAGGCCCACGCGAAGCCGGGTTGGGTCGCTAGTCTTTAATAAATAGGGCTGGAGCTCTCAATGAGACACGTGCCCCAAAGGCTGGCCCAATTGCCATAATGTTGTTTGGCAATGCTGATTTTTTAACCCAATAATAGGCCAGCTCTCAGTTCACGTAGAGATGACCTATTATAGGACCATACAATGATGAAAGATGATGATAATAATGACAATGGATGATTAAACCTTTAAAACAAATGTTGGGAAAATAGTTTACTCAAAATAATGAACACCAAAAAATTTTACTAACAATTTAACAGTTCAAAGAACAATAATATTTTGGTAAATTGAAATTGTTAAAACTTTATCGTTTAATAGGTCAGCGATTCAGTTAAGATTAAAAACCAGTTTTAAGTGAGCTCCGTTGTATTTCAAAAAACATGAAAACAAAGGTCTAAACATGAAATTGCTTTGTGTTCATAGATATAGCGTGATAATTTCTATAAACCTCGCTAAGCTTTGATGTCTTTGAAATTATTTTACACTGTATTAAATACCTACCTCGGGTTTTACTAAATAACACAGAATTCTGGGAAGTTATAATACTCCCGACTAAGTTTCGGACATGGTGATCAATCTAAAAAAGAAAGAAAGAAAGAAAAACCATTTATTGACAAGATAGTGACGCATATTACAAAATATTTTGTACAACAAGACCTAAAACTAAAACTAGTGGACACATGTTGTAGAAAACAAGAATACTTAAAAAAAAAGAAATAAAGAAGAAGAATTCTCTAATAACGTCCGAGACGGAAATATGCGTCACTGCCACGCGAAACGGCTGACGCTCAGCATAAATGCCGTGGTCCGCGCACGAAGGCGCGAACTCACGGCGCTGGTTTTCAGCGTAAGCCTACGTGTCGCTGTCTCGGAAAAATAAATAAAACATAATTTACTTATTATTCCGAGACACAGTACAATAAACATCTACACAGTCTGTGGACATGATAAGACACTGTTTCGGCATGGCGTCCACAAATAATATTTTAATAGTAGGTATTTACGTAAAACATCAAAAACAAACAAAATAAAAAGACAATACACAATAATTACATAATAATTAAATTAAATTGTGGCAACATTTCGACGCGTCCTGAGTCAATGATTATTATTATAAAAAAAAGACAAAATAGACAAGAGCGAAGAGTTTGCAACTTGCGTTGCGTAATGATTCAATCGCGACCGCGATTGCGATCTCAATGGAGACTAGCCGAAAACTCAACCAATATTATAGTGCACAAGTGTGTGCAATAATAAGTAGGTACACTCTCTTTTTCGTCACTTTTATAGGACGGAACGGCACGGAAGTGTTACACCATTAACTCCTGAGCCACTACATGCAACGTCATGATGGAAAAGTAAGATTTTTCATCAAGAGTTTCTCAGACTTTCACGAAACGGATAGTTCAGTGGCTTCTTTGCTTTAGTAGCGACTACTACGCTGCGTATCGTAGGTACGATTCCCGCACGGAACCAATAGTGGTTTGGCCTAAACAGGGTGAAATTGAATTCATGAGCAAATTTTTAAGGAGTGACTCAGACCACGAACCTGAACAACTTTAATTACGGAGTCAAGTCAAACAGCGCGAAAAAAAAGTTTTTTCAAAAAAAAGAAAACCGCGTTCAAAAACTAAAAAGTGATAATAACTTTAGCACAGAACACACATTACTTTACTTTCGGAAGTCGGTGGCGGTGGCTTTGAGTTTGTTGTTTTGTATTGCCACCGACTTCCGAAAGTAAAGTAATGTGTGTGTGAAGATGTCTTTAGAAAAACTCATTCCAAACCTATACAGAAAATACCTATAGAGTGTGACTTAATATCAAAGGAATGGTAAGTCCACAGATATATGTATATATTTCAATCCATTACATCAACAACAAAAATCCAATTGCATCTTTCCACCAAGTATACATTTGACCCTCATAAAGTTATTACATAATTATCACAAGCGCGATTCCATTACTACAATTTCAACCCTATACCAATGACATAAAACTCATATAGCGCGCACACGTAATTTGCAACGGCTATACCTGCAAAAATGACGCACTCGACCCAGAAATATCAGCAACAAGAAATAATTAATTAAAGCGGTACAATTTCTGCACTTCAACTCTCGAGAGGTGACGTCACTTTATAGAAAACTGGAGTAATCCAGTTCATTCCGGAGATGACCGGATCACACGCAGACGACCCACTTTTCCGCTTATGCGAGATTTAATTAGAATTGAACAGGGAACTGGATTTTTCTGCGAATAGTGAGTATCGGGTTTTATCATTCAGATAGGCTAGATTGAAAGCAAACTATAGTGCATTATTTGTAGTAATATAGCTATAGCAGGGTCTCCCCAGTTTGGGGTCAGATGACCATGTGTGAATTGTCCCCACATAATATAATATTATTATTATTATACCTGTATATACTTTCTAAGTTTATCTTGGACATCACGAACACCAACTTTAGGTAAGTATCTATAAAGTTTGAAATCGCCAATTCGCGTTGAGCAAGCGTGGTGATCAATGCTCATAAAGAATCATGGCAGGTTTTGTACAAAAAAATAAATAAAGATGTTTTGAGAACTTGAAATTCTAATTCTTATATTCTTGGGTACCTATAGAGTATTTTCAGGCATTTACAAAATTTTTAAAACCCCGCAAAAAAAAGTGAATAGTTTAACGAAAAACTCATTATTTCAGAGCGAAACGGCGACTGACAGTAACAGTGACACTGACAGTCGCCGTTTCGCAGTTTTTACACTGAAATTGTATCGTGATATGGAAAATAATATCATAAATATTTTTTTTTTTCACACACTTGTCACATCACTTGTCTGCCAATTTGATAGATCCGTTAAAGTCGCTTGTAACTTTCTTTTTTTTATTAACACAATATGGGCATCGTGATGAAACGAAAAAGTGTTATTTTCAATTCGTAATATTTTAATTATGCGGGGGTTAAAAATATGGTAAGTATATAAACCTACCAGAATGTATTCTTCACATTGGAATATATTTTAAACCCTCTAAATTATTATTTGCATATATATATGTCGGAGACAGTTTATTAATCACAATAGTGGGTGTTAACTAAATTTGTTATGATTTGTGTTTCTTATGGCTAAATTATGTGATTTTACTATCAATTATTGTCTATTAATTCGAAACATGATTTATTGTGTGTGCACACTGATTTGTGGTTACTTTATTTCGATAATTGTTAACGATGGTTTTATTCAAAACAATTGTTGACACGTTACTTTGAATGTAAAACGAATTACTTTATGAAATCACTATTGTTTATTCATGACAATTAGTATTAAGTTATTTGATTACAGATCTTATTAGGTTTAGCACATTTTAGTGTTTTGTATCAAGTAAACGCGTGACGCACTTCCGTGCGTCATTGGGCAGACTTGTTATGGAGAGGTTGCAAGGTGGGGGCATCGACTTATAAAAGAGCGTGCACTCCGTAAATATGGTCTCGATCTAAAAATACCCACCATCCAGCAGTTCATGAAGCGCTCCGCCAAGCGCTTCTTCGACACTGCTGAGAAGCACTCTAACCCGTTAATCGTATCGGCCGCCCGGTACACTCGCTCCCGTATTAGTAAGACTCGATCGACTCGACTGACCGACCCTGACGATGCTATTACTCTCCTCCAGGAGAGCAATAAGGCCACCAGTACAGTTAAGAAACACCGACACAGACCGCCGTCATTCCGTCCTCGCCGCCGAGGCCCGCCGCGACGACCCCGTACGTCCCCTCCCCAACCCTTGCTCGTGCCAGCCCGCGCCGCTGCGCCTGTAGTTTTAAATTCGTCCCTAAATAATGGAAATCCGATCCAGCCTGTCCCTTTGCTGTCCTCTCCCAGCGACGCCCTAAGCCGAGGCTCGTACCCCACAGGGGGTGCCCTTAGCGTGTAGTCGCTTAGTTTGTAAGCTTTTTTGCCCTGGCTAAAAATAGTAATTTTTACGGCACCACAGGAAAGTCCGGTTAAGCAGCCGACAACCTCCTAGGTTGACCTGCGAGATGCCAATCCGAAAAAAAAAAAAAAAAACGTAAATATGGCAGTCGATCCTCGGATTCGACACAGTAAAGAGTTCCTGCTCCCGACAATACTGTCGGTTTACCTGGTACAGCAGTGCTGTATATTCACATAGCTGTATAGGCTTGCTGCTAGCGAGCGATACACTTTGTATTTGGGTGGCTTATGCTACTGTACGAACTATAAACCTTAAGGGTTTGTTCGTTTATCATTGGGTGGCTTAGGCTGCTGTACGAACTATAAACCTTACGGGTTTGTTCGTTTATCATTGGGTGGCTTAGGCTGCTGTACGAACTGTAAACCTTAAGGGTTTGTTCGTTTATCATTGGGTGGCTTGGCCACTGCACGAACTGTGGGACCTTAATGGTCTGTTCGATTAACTGTATTGTTGCTTTACCTTTATCTTACTGTATTATTGTTACTGATTACCATTTGTATTGTGTTTTCTTTACTAATAGTATGTTATTGTTTTTACAGGTCTTGTTTATCCCTAATGGGATAATGGGAACGCCTATAGTCCTGACCATGTACTATACCGCTCGGCACTCCTCCTCGATCGCTCCTGACGATCCGACATATATATATATTTTATTTTTTTTTCATACAAGTAAATGTATGGATCTCGCCATGATTATTTATTTTGTTTGATTTCTAATACAAAGTTAGTTATTGGCTTTTTATTACAATTAAAGTAAATTATTAAAGTCGTTAGGAAAACAATTTGAAATCCGTTAGGGTAAGTAAAACTTTATATCCACCATCACCCATCAAAATTACAGCAGAAGTAAAAAACCCCACGCAATTTATAAGCTCCGAATAACAATGGACTAAAAAATGCTCCACTCAATTTATACGCTTTTAGATTAAAAATATTCCCGAAGTCATTTAGATTTAATTATGAACTCTATTCTAAAGTAATTAAAGTACACATTTTTGTCAGATAAAGAATTTTATTCGTAGACCTCACGAATAAAAAGTGTATTAAAATGATTACGGGCATTAAAACAAACAAAATTCATCCCGGGAGTGAAAATATACGGCGAGGCATCAAAAATATGGACACAAAAACAATTTTATCTTCGTTCGTTAGCAAATTGTGTTCATTTGATTAACGTTTGTCTGCTTTTTTTGGCTACCACAGAATTTTATGACCTCAAAGTGGGAGTATGAAATAGGAATATCTTTCTTATACTATTTTATTTAAGAGCCATCAAAGAAAGTCAATTGTGACGCGTAGGCATTTTGCTACGTTGGCGTAGGCGGCGTAGCCATTATAACAGCTACGTCGCTACGTCGTAGCAGCACAATAATAATGAACCCGTTCGTGTTTTAAATAAAAAAAATCATATTGTAACTTTTAGGAACATTCGTTCGCGCTGTGTCAATCAGACAAAAATGCCTCTATTTTATTTACATTTTTGGCAAGTTTTCAACCGACTTCAAAAAAGGAGGAGGTTATCAATTCGTCTGTATTTTTTTTTTTTTTTTTTTTTTTTTTTATGTTTGTTACTTGATTTCTCGGGACTGGGTGAACCGATTTTGATGATTCTTTTTTTATTTGGAAGCTAGTGCTTTCCGTGTGGTCTCATTATGGTCCAGGTCCAGTTCTGATTATGGCATCCATGAGAAAACCGTATAAGTCTTAAATTTGCATTAAGTATGTGCGCGATTTGTTACGCGATTTCTCAGGCAAACGTAAACCGATTTTGAAACTTCTTTTTTTTATAGATAGGGTATGCTTCAGGGGTGGTCCCATATAAATTTTATCGAAATTGATTCAGCACTTTTTGAAAAATCAACAAATACCCAAAAATTTTACATAGACGACGTTTTAGTTTCATCAATCTTTGTAGTAGTTAACTTTCAATCTCTTCTTAATAGATTTGAATGAGAAGGAGGTACTAAAAAGCGGAAAATAAAAAGCTTTTTACAAAAAAGACAACCGCCTTCAAAAAGTGAAAAATAACTTTAGCACAGAACACACATTGACTTTAGTTTCGGAAGTCGGTGGCAATACAAAACAACAAACAGAGCAAAGCAGAATTTCGAACTAAAGTCAATGTGTGTTCTGTGCTAAAGTTATTTTTCACTTTTTGAAGGCGGTTGTCTTTTTTGTAAAAAGCTTTTTATTTACACTGTCGCTTAGATAAAATTTCGATGAAATTTGGATTTTTTTAATTATGTCAATTTTTATTTTCTAGGTTACGCTACGCTTGCCATGGTCGGTCTATGGATGGGTGACTATAGATGGGTGACCATTCATTTCATACCGAGTTCCTTCCGTGCTTCGGATAGCACGTAAACCCGTTGGTCCCGGCTGTCATTCGTAAATCTTTGGCAGTGATTATGGGTAGTCAGAAGCCAAAAAGTCTTACCAAGGAGTATCGTGTTACCCAGTAACTGGGTTGTGGAGGTTCGATAGGCAGTCGCTCCATGTAAAACACTGGTATAAAGCCGCATCCAGTTAGACTGGAAGTCAACCCCTCCATACTTGGGAGAAGGCTAGGATTATTCAGAATGTTTAAGTAGCGACTTACCTACACCATTAAAAATCACCATAAACAATATAAAAACATTAATAACATAGAAAGCTCACACGCATCATCAAACCCACAGCTAATAAACATCAGTAATATAAGTAACGCTGCAATAAAATAAAATGTGGTAACACAGCCAGTCATATAACAGTTTGTCAAACATACCTGAGCGTGTAAAAGTTTTATAGACAATAAATTGCCATTAGTTGCAGACACCGCAGCTATAACTCTTCGTGAACTGTTGTGGTGGCTTCGACCCGGTCATTATTGGTTTTAGGGTGTTAATAACTTTGAATATCTGCTATTCTGTGGTTCCTGGCGTACAGGTAGCTACTATAATTTCTCCCTCTCTCTCTCACGGAGGCTAATCTAAATTTAGACTAGCCAATTATGCACGAGATTATTATTATAGTGCCTAAGTGTGTGGGCACTCTCTCTTTCCTCATCCTCATAGTCCGATGCCCGACACGACTGGAGAGAAATCAGGTGCAGGATCAACGGCTTTACGTGCTTTTCGAAGCACTGAGGTGTTACACGGCCAACTTACAAATCCGGGATGCTTCTGAAAAATGTCTAATGGCAAAACACAAAAAAGCTTTGCCTGACCTGGGAATTAAATCGAGTATCCCACGCTGAGCAGTCACGCTTGTGATCATGAAACCAACGGCACAGTCATAGCAGTAGCTACTACCTATGCAGGCCCTGCCACTTTGGAGAGGACAACTTACAGGGAGGATCGCGGTACTGCAGTAGTAATTTCTCCGCGTTGGTGTAAACCTGTCCCTACTAATACTACTGCAGGATCTGACCGCACCTGCCACTGCCATCGTGCTCGGTAATTGCAGCTCAGTTGTGGCTTGGCCTTTAAGGGTGTTTAAAGTTATTTGCATTTTAGTCCATTGTCCTGTAAACACTATAACACAAGTCGCATTCAAGTTTTTTATACTTTTCACCTATATGGTCTTAGATCCGAGAGTGCCACCTGATCTTAAGTGATGACGCGGCCTAAGGTAGAACACGCTTGCCTAGGATGAACTCGCACCTTGAAAATACTCAGATTATACTTATCAGGGAACAGAGTGGCGGGCAGTGAAGTCCACAGTTTAGCAGTTCGCACAATAAGTGAGGAATTAAAGCGCCTAGTTCGAAACCGTAGAACTTCAACCATATAGCGGTGTTGCATCGCCGTATCTCTGCTTGTCCGATGATGGAATGCGACGAAATTTTAACATAGCTGAAATTGTGAGAATAATTATAATAGAGTGGTTAAGAAGTTATGTGTACAACTTGCTAGTTTAAATGCCGGACTATTTGTCTGGTTTCGCAACCTCGTGCATGTGAGGCTGGCGCCTTAACCAGGTCATCACGACATTTTTTACATGCTAAAAGATCTCCATGGTGTAAACGTCCCTTTGTGCTAATTTGGCCTAGTTCTGTTCTGTTTCGAGTTTGATATAGGGGGGAAGTGGAAAATATGACGCCCCCTCTCCCCTTCTCCAGTCTACCTATAATAATAGAAAGCAATAAAAGAATGATGTATTTTTACTCCTCCACTGTTCTTTTCTGTCTAACTTTGTTGCAGGATCCAAGACAGTTGAATCTTTTATCAGGGACTCGTCGAGCTTCATTGCCTTGGCGCTTTTTTGGTGTTTCTGGCTTACAGAAGTTGGAGTAATTTTTAAATAGAGTGGCGGGTTTATCCCAAAAAAAATTGCCAAAATATCTTCTTCTTCTTCTTCGTATCGCTGGCACGAGAGTCTTTTATATTTGTTTGGCCCAAAATTTTGTCACTTCCACGGCGTCGTCGATCTTCTTACCTACGTATTCTGCTATTTTCAACATCCAGCCATGACGTAATGACATAGGTAGGTCTGTCAACTCTGGAATCTAAGTCCGATATAAATATTTCTCAATAGACCTATCCAAATCTTAACAAAACTTATCCGGACGAAATTGCCTCACTCGATATTCATAAGCTTTGCATGTTGCTATTTTCGGCACCTCATAAATTTTTTGCAGCATAAATAAATGAACGTCTACCTCGACGTACCTAAATGTCATATCAAATAAACTTTATTGCTGCATGAAATGGCTATGCAATATTCATAGAATATTCAAGAGCTTATGAATTTTTTAACGACAGATACATTTTGCTGCGATTTTCCCATTAATGTTGTAGAGACTGTTGAAATATAAATGTGATAGAATTTCAAGATGAATAGTTGAATATTCAAGACTATTAACGTCTTTACGAAACGAGTTCTAACTTTATTCCAAACTTTGTTGTGGTATTTTGAACTTTATTTCGACAAATGCAAAGTTTCTTATATAAAAACTGACGAATATTAGTTGACCTTTATGTCGGTTTTAATTAAAAATTATAATAATAGTTCAAAGGTAAAGATTGGACTAAAATTAGAACTCATTTTTTTATGAGACCGTCAATGTTTTATAATAAATTGTATTTATGTTCATGCCTGTCATCACTACATATTATAAAACACAGTCCCCGCCGCGTCTGTCTATTCGTAAAAAACTCAAAAACTACCGAACTGATTATCATGCGGTTTTCACTAATAGACATAATGATTCATGAGGAAGGTTTAATTGTAAAATTTATCAAGTTTTTGAGTAACTTAGGTGTAATATGACGATGTTTGTTGAATGTTGCGGAAAAAATCATGCTGACTAGGAACTATGTTTTCTACCGCAACATGTACCTAGTCGCTAGTGAAGTATATTTATATAAATATAAAAGACTGTCGTGCCAGCGATACGAAGAAGAAGAAGAGTGAAGTACATAGTAAGTACGGAATATTATCAATCCTTATGTCTTTTTATTTGGGAACAGTAAAAATAATTAACTATATCATTTTAATTTGCAAAAAACCAAAATGTTATCCCTCGATGTATCTATGATTTTTTGCCTGCAATCAAAAAACGGCTTACGCCTATAAAAAGTTTAGTACCATCGATATAGATCGTTTTACGTTCCACGCTTTCATAAATAACATTAGACTCGACGTACTATCAGGCGTCTAAATCTCACTTAGATCCCACGCTGGTTTATTTTTCAATCTTACAAAGATATCATCTTACTACGGAGTTGTAGATTGGAGTAAATTATGAGTACCTACGTATAGTCACTTACAGACACCGTGAGGCATGCCTCGCAAATGATTTATTTCATGAAAAGAAAGAAACAAAGTAAGAACAACTGTGAAAGCAGACGGACGGATGACAGCGCACTTCACCTAGGTGTTCACCGAGGGAGATTGTACAGAATAGCTCGGCTTTTTGTTCATGTGAAAGTGATGCACATATATAAAAACTATATTATTAGTATTTTGTTTAAACTCGGTTTTCGATATACAAAACAACTATTTAATTAATTAGAAAGGAACGCTGTTCATTCTATATAAATCTCAGACCTGTTTTGCATTATTTATTATGCGAACCAAATTTAGTGTATATTTAAATATACTAACTGAGCCGCCGGCCACAGACGTCACATGGGCGTTTATTTTTTTTAAATATAGTCAAAATATCCGATATTTGAATTGTGGAAAACCTACGTAAATTGCATTAGAAGTTCTTGAGATGTAACTGTCTATATAACATTTACGGACAGACAGACAGGTACAGGTATGTTAGAATAAGTGTAAGGCATAATTCCTATAAGTATCTCTTGTACAGTATCGCAGTAAAGGTATTTTATGTATCTAAGTCGTGACAGAGGAAATTCAATTTATATTATCACCGTTGGAGCATGAGAATAGGAAAGTTATTAACTTTTCTGTATAAAAAAGTACCTGTTTTATAATAGAAGTATTCAAGGTATTCTCTTTATGCTTTTTGTAAGACTGTAAGATATTACAATAAACAATGGCGTTCGGATTGACATAAGTACAGTCAACAGCAAAAGTAGATGATAAAAATCAGAAACTCAATACTAATGAACGGAGTTCGCGTCTGAACTGTGTGGCGGGCAAGTGATTCAAAAGTATGTGTGTAACAATCTCATACTTTTAATAAATAAACTAGAAATAAATTATATAAATTAGTGTTAGTAAATTAGTATTGAATTTCTGATTTTGATCATCTACTTTTGCTGTTGACTGTACAAGATGTAGCTGACAAAAAATAACGATTTTTACCCCTCTGTTTATTGAACGAAAAACAACGCTAAACTAATGTTGTAGTATTAAATTGATTGACTAATGCAATAACTTTATCAGCCAATCACATCCGTTTGTGCGTTTGACAATTTCACATATTAATTTTTCTTTCAACGTACTGTAGGTAAGAATGTTCTACTATTTTCTACTTATGGCCATGTGAACGCCCTTTTACGCGTTCTACCCGTAATGACTTACGGAGCCGAAACGTGGACACTCACCGTGGGCCTGGTCGACAAATTCAAGGTTGCTCAGCGTGCCATGAAGAGAGCGATGCTCGGAGTTTCTCTGGTGGATAGAATTCGCAATGAAGTCATTCGCCAGAAAACTAAAGTCACCGACGTTGCGCATCAAATTAGCACGCTGAAGCGGAAGTGGGCCGGCCATGTCTGCAGACGGACAGACGGTAGATGGAGCAGACACGCTCTAGAGTGGAGACCGCGTTTGAGCAAGCATAGCGTGGGACGCCCTGCGGCACGTTGGACCGATGATTTAAAAAGCTTTTTACAAAAAAGACAACCGCCTTCAAAAAGTGAAAAATAACTTTAGCACAGAACACACATTGACTTTAGTTTCGAAATTCAGTGGCTTTGTTCTGTTCGTTGTTTTGTATTGCCACCGACTTCCGAAACTAAAGTCAATGTGTGTTCTGTGCTAAAGTTATTTTTCACTTTTTGAAGGCGGTTGTCTTTTTTGTAAAAAGCTTTTTATTTTCCGCTTTTTAGTACCTCCTTCTTATTCAAATCTATTAAGAAGAGATTGAAAGTTAACTACTACAAAGATTGATGAAACTAAAACGTCGTCTATGTAAAATTTTTGGGTATTTGTTGATTTCTCAAAAAGTGCTGAATCAATTTCGATAAAATTTATATGGGACCACCCCTGAAGCATACCCTAACTATATAAAAAAGAATTTTCAAAATCGGTTTACGTTTGCCTGAGAAATCGCGTAACAAATCGCGCACATACTTAATGCAAATTTAAGACTTATACGGTTTTCTCATGGATGCCATGATCAAAACTGAACCAAATTAAATCAAGTAACAAAAATAAAAATAAAAAATACAGTCGAATTGATAACCTCCTCCTTTTTTGAAGTCGGTTGAAAAAAGTGGCTAGCAGCGGATGGATGCGGGCTGCTCAAGACCGGGTTGGTTGGCGATTTCTGGGGGAGGCCTACGTTCAGCAGTGGACAGCAATAGGCTGATATATTATGAACGTCCCTTGTAAAATACTAGCACTTTGCCCGCGACTTTGTCCGTGCGAATTTTCTTTAGGATTCCAATTTTTTTGCAAATGTGACATACCCTCATATAACATAGCACTCAGGGATAAGGTTGCTTCCTATTGGTGAAATCTTTTTTGGAAACCGGATGAGGAGTTTTCAAGATTACCTCCTGCATTCAAATAAACAAATTTTAACTCTTTATAATATTAGTATAGATAATAACATTCTTGTAAGAAGCTTAAAGAACGCAGACAATTCAACAAAGCATTCTACGATCACGAACCGTTCGAAAAAAAAACCGGACAAGTGCGAGTCGGACTCGCTCACCGAAGGTTCCGTACAAATTTGTAGGTACATAATACATATCCATACTTCCATACTAATATTATAAATGAGAACGTAACTCTGTCTGTTACGCTTCCACGATGAAACGGCTGAACCGGTTTTGATGAAATTTAGTATGTACATAAGGTACTTTTTAATACGGGACTTCGTCTGCATCTGCGATAACCGACATTCAAACGGACCAAATCACGGACAAAAGCTAATACTTCCCAAATTTCACAGTTCTAGGTCAACGGAAAGTACCTACCCTATATTTTGATTATCTTGAAAGTGTCGAAATGTACGTTTTTGCGACATAAACGGCCGTATCTTTTTTTTCACGTTAACTTAGAAGTTTGATTTCTTCACAGCTTCAAGGGACCGTGAACCTAAGTATATGGTTTTATTTTCAACTCAATACCTCTACGCGTTCTCGAGATAAAGGGTCTTGACAGACAGACAGACAGACAGACGGACAACAAAGTGATCCTATAAGGGTTCCGTTTTTTTCTTTTGAGGTACAGAACCCCAAAAAGACTACGATCTAATACAACTTTCAAAAATAATCAACACATTATTTGAACTTGGACTCCTATTCAATAATACCCGTACAAATTCAAGTTACTCATTGTAACCTCACAACAATACTTGAAATACCAGTACCTAAACTACAACGAAGCGTACACCCAATTTCAGTAACATAATAGCGTTTACGCGTCTAACAATAGGTCCTGATTTGTGAGCCTGTACCACAGAACAGACAAACACAGAAAGTCAGCTCAATGTATGTCGTATTTGCATCAAAATTGTATGTTAGTTAATATTAACATAAGTAACTAACATACAAAAACAACCAGTCCGGATCAAACCAGTATTTATTCCTTCGTCAACCAATCGTTTAGCCATTACGCCAACCATGTCATCAATGTAGTCACCAAAAGAGATAAGTATCCATGTCGTCGGGAATAGTTGAAGTTTACTTAAAAACCAATGGAGGCTTTGAAATGAAATTTAATTTAAAATCCTTGAACTGTTTATTCTCTATTAATTGTATCTTATGTTATTCATAAACACCCATCGGTTTCTAAGTAAACTTTAACTGGATGGATACTTCTCTCTTTTGGTGACCGTACATAAAGTTCAAAATTCTAATAAATTAATTCCAAAATAAGGAATTCCTCGATGGTGTGAATTGAGACACCTTTCATATGCAATAAGTGCAAGCGCACCCACAAAATATATTCAACTGGGAGATCTACGCAGGTACGCGCCTTTACATGTTTGCGTTTATTTTAAGGAGTTGACCTTCTGTACCTGTTCTGGTCCTGTACTATGATATTACTTCTACTACAACTTCTAATCAGTCTGTCGTAATTCATTGTCCATGTTTTAGGGAAGGAAACATTGGCAGTCACGATACTCGTTCCTTTATAACTGTGGAATGAATTTTGAGTAAAAGGGAATGTATGTAAAGGTGCGAGTGAAAGGTGAATAAGAGGGAAAGAGAGAGATATGAAGAAAGGAAGATGGCGAAGTGTGCTAGGTACGAGTAAGAGCGACGTACGACGTTAAACTGTACTTTTTTTTAAGTTTTGCCAATTTCGTCAAAAATATAGAAGTTTTCTTCAGTCTAATTATTTTATTTCACCACACGTTCCCACATAACTATAGAAAAATCGTTTTAACTTGGCTAAAGCGTTCATTAACCCGCCTACATTAATTCTACATTCTTTATTTTAAAAACGGAAACAAAGATCGTTGACGTCCTGAATTAATATTCATCGTATTTGTAAAGATATTCCCAAATAAATTATGTAAGATGTGTATTTTATACCTATTTTACTAGTTTATATCCATTTTTTTTTCTCTCTCATTATCTATCTATAGGTAATGCTATTGTTATCCCTTCATCAACTTGATCTACTAGTAGAAAATGTCTGAGGCATTAAATCCGGCTAATTAAGTGCATGAAGTACAAATAAATTATTTTACAAAGAAAAACGATAACTACTCCTATTTTTCAATTCAGTTTATTTCGAAGATATATTGAGGATAGGACAATTACCGCTATTTTTACGTTCAAACGATTTTTCTATACCTGCACCGGTGTAATTGGGGTTCTTTAAAAAAGACTATAATTACACGAGTGACGAAAGTGACGATACTAATATCCAAAACCTTTCCTTGAGAAATAGTAAAAGCTATCGTTTTACTGATTGGGAAATATTTAACCAATGTAGGCTTTCATACCTTTACATAATACTGTAAGGATTTAAACAAGAATTTTACCTGAATTTGTATCTATGTTTCTTTTCCGATCTCATCCAGTTAATGAACAAAATACTACGTATTAAAAGTGTAATTTATAATATTATATTATTATATGAAATGTATAACTAACTTACAGGGCAGGAGCTCCAAGGGCAACAACAAACTCGTGTAAATTACTGTCAACGAGACATGTGCTCAAAAGGCTGGCAGCGTTCCCAATGCTGATTCTTGGGCCCAAGAATAGGTCTGACTTCGGGTAACGTGTAGACTTGGCCAGCCGCTTGGCGATGTCATAAGTTCAGCACTTGGACTCTATAGTCCTAGAGATTCTGCCCCAAACAGTTCAAACATATAGCTTCCAAGGAGGCGCTATTTCAGACAATATTTGCGCTGTTTAATGTTAATTATCTATGGGGAGGCCTATGTCCAGCAGTGGACGTCTTTCGGCTGAAATGAATGAAATGTTAATCGTCAAACTGACATATTACGTGTTGCTTCGTTTTAATTGTTATATTAATTTATAAAATAAACATAATTCACATAATGCTAATACTCGAATACGTAGTGCCGTATGATATTTATAAGAAAGTTTGTGGCCCTTTTTCAATATTGGATATTTCTATTACTATAAATTATAAAAAATAATATACCAAACCCAAAAACACTCCACCGTTGTCATTACTCGTATTATTGTTTGTATTCACTGTCACACTATTTTCATTAGTCGCTCTGGGTACACAATAAGATAAACCCAAATAATGCCTTCTTTGACCTTGTATTTTCGAAATTACTAAACAAGAAGGATAATATTGTATCATCTTAATTCTAATTTAATGTTTAGAAAAGTATAAATGTATCTATCTACTATAAACATACATACATATATGACTGTTTCAGATATATTAAAATGTTTTAAACCCTTCCGTGAAATACTTTGATTGGTATCCCACCAACTATACCTATACCCTAACAACCACCACCACCAATCATCATTCAACCAACCAACCAAGCATTTGTCTGAATGTAACATATTTTAGCATATTAATGTTTTTGATTCGATTTATCTGAGGCAGAGGTTCCAAACATTTCAATTCTTTTGTGAGTCTATTTTGTCGAATGTTACTTAAACTGAATTATACTGCAATGAAAGCCTTATTTGGCCCATTCTCGCCTACTCTACCACACAATACGTCCGCCTTTCACACATTGTGCTAGCAACAATACTCCGAATAACACTAAACTTCAGGGACATAAGCGTTCAACTAGACCCAATTTCAGTAACGCAATAGCAGTTAACACGTATAACAATGGAGTCTGATTTGTGAGCCGGCACACCACAACGCATGACCACAAATATCGCTCCCTATTGTCAGAAGCTCGGGGGAATATCTTGATTGGAACACTGTTATAACTGCGTAGAGCTAATCGATGGTTTAATAGTGTGGTGGATATGGAATATTAAAGTGGTGTTTATTGGAGTTTCGAGAGTTGGCTGAAGATTATTAGCGGTTGGTTGAGAGCAGGAATCTTGTTGCTCTGCGCAAGGCTACAATATCATTTATTTGTCTACCCGATATTGTATATTAGCAAGGACATACTTTTTCTTCAAAATTTTAGTCTACACTTTCGGTCGAAGCCATTGTCCCATCAACTTCACCATGATAATAATTATTAATGTGCCGATAGTCGTTTTAGTAAATAGTCTGAAAGCGTAAAGTTTTGACGGGCACATAAAGAAACTATCGCTCAAAAGCTAGGTTAAGAGTCAGATGCAGTAGCGGTCCTTTTGGGCACGCCACACCATTATGAAAAGGTTCCTCACTCCTCCAAATTCCTAAGTCCACTGGGATCTTATCAATACTATTTTAATTGTTACACTTGCGGTAAAGAATAACAATATTAGCAAAATAAATTAAGATGGTAAATCTTCTTTTGAAAGAGGTAGGTACTATATACTAATTTTGTCGTGTTTCATTTTCGGACTAACCAACCCAAGATAGTACAAAATTTAAAAGAAATATTTATGTTCTATTTGGAATAAAATTTAGAAATTTTCTTTTTTCATAATTGCGACAACCACGGCAAACGATTAGCATAGCGAGTCAAAATTCTCACGCCTACGAAAACCGTGACCCCAATTATTTTTTATTTTTATTTTCCAAAGCTGAAAAGCAACAGTTTCAAAACCCCAAATCAACGCAGAACAAAGACCGAATATCCCGACTCGTAATTCAAAGGTGCCAAAAAAAACTGTCATAGCTTACGAGCAAAAAGGGATGATTCGTAAAAAACACGTAGAGAAGTAAATTCAATTTTGTCGGTACAAAAATGCAGATAGGCTAGAAACAGGCTGCCTCGTTAGTGGAGTCCAAAAATATTTTTTAATTTTCCTTCCTACGTTTCGGTTGCGGCCATTGTGACCTCAGTTCATTTTAAATGCGAATTTACATTTTAGAACAGTGGGAGTAAGAATAACTTTACAGTGACTGTTCGTAAAGCATTTTTAGTTCAAGATACAGACCTACGTTATTTTACCATTACTGAAATTTAGAGAATAGGTACAAGAATATATAGTTAAAAAGGCATGAGTACTTACTAGTTTCAATGCTGGGACATTTTTCAGGTCTTCATCATTATCTGCTCAGCCTTTTCTCCACTACGTTGGGATCCGCTTCCAGTCTTAATACCAGTGTTTTACGTGGAGCGACTGCCTGTACTCTGACATCCACAACCCAATTACTGGATTACATAATACCCTTTGGCAAGACTGTTTGTCAGACTTTCTGGCTTCTGACTACCTGTAACGACTGTCATGTCAAAGATCTACGACTGACAGCCGGGACTAACAGCTTTTCGTGCTTTTTAAGGCACGGAAAGACAGGTATCAGATACTCCTAATATCAGCCATGTGACAATGCCGTAGATTTGACGACTCTTGAATCTCAGTCTATTTGGCTGTATTCCGACAGCTGTGTTTGCTGACGAGTGACGTTTATTTTGGGATTCGGACTTCGAATTTTAAATATTTTAGCAGGTACGTAGATTTGATCGAAACCACTATGATTATTTTATGTCTAGACTGTGTCATTTTTTCATTCTTTGCTAGTCCATTATTTTTGCATGTATAAAATCGTATTTTTATACCGACCGACCCGAGGTATGTGGTCCTGTCAATTGATTTATCACACTTTCCCTGAATTTCCACAAATATTTCGAAACCAAAATTAGCAAAATCGGTCCAGCCTTTCTCGAGTTTTAGGGAGACTAACGAACAACGATTCATTTTTATTATACACTAGCAACCCGACCCCGCTTCGCATGGGCCTATAGCCTTCCGCGATAAATGAACTATCCAACACAAAAAGAATTTTTCAATTCGAACCAGTAGATCCTGAGATTAGCGCGTTCAACCAAACAAACATACAAACAAACTCTTAAGCTTTATAATATTAGTATAGATTAGTATAGATAGAGAAGATATATCTATATATAGATATAGTATAGATATAGATATAGTATAGATATAGAGAAGATTATTCAGTAGTTCCTTATTGCAAAATTTTAATAAAATCTATCTGACAGTTTTTGCGTTAATCGGGTACATACATACATACACGATGACAAACAGATAAAAATTCTCAAAACTATATATATTTTTGATGCGATTTTGATGAAAAATGGTAATTGTTACAAAACAATTACCATTTTTCAAAAATATTCTATGTGTAGTTTTGACTTCGCTACGATTTTATTATTATGTACTAATACTGGTATACTAACTAACTACCTGCTGAAATAAAAGTTAAAATCTTATCCTACATTTTTTTTTTAAATCTTTTCCCATCTAATACATTCCAATAATACAATAATAACCAAAATATAGTTTCATCCATTCCAAAAACAAGAATTGGCATCGTATAAGGAACATTACGTAAACGCGAACTTTGCGTAAATTGTACGCAGAGGCGCCGGTTGGAATACTCAATGTTGGAGTAACACGCATAACGACTGCTTCCGAAGAAAATTATGTAACATACGGTTCTGGCGTAATTTTTCTTAGAACAAGTTGGAATTGAGTAGGTAGATGTAGGTATGTTAGTTCGTTCTGGATGAGTAATGAATTTTCATGGAAATTACAGAAAAACTAGGATTATGTTTCCTGAAAAGATAGTGTGTATAAACAATAAAATATATTTATTTTTAACTAGCTGACCCGACAAACGTTGTCCTGTCAACTGATTTTTTAATTTTCTCACTGTATGAACCTTCTCTGAACTTCCACAAAAACTTCAAGACCAAAATTACCCAAATCGGTCCATCCGTTCTCGAGTTTGAGCGAGACTAACGAACAACGATTCATTTTTATTATTTTTATTATTATTATTTCGTCCGCGTAAAAAAGAACGATTATCCCAAGGGAACTCATTATCGGGATAAAAAGTATCCTATGTGTTAATCCAGGAAATGCTCTACCTGTGTGCAAATTTTCATGCAAACCTGTTCAACGGTTTACGCGTGACTGAGTAACAAACATCCAAACATCTTTACAAACTTTCACATTTATAATATTATTATTCATCATTTCAACCGAAAGACGTCCACTGCTGGACATAGGCCTCCCCAAGGGGGGGTTTTGCCATAATCGCCACGCTTGGCAGGCGGATTGGCGATCGCAGTACCTACGGTTGTTACAAAGGCACAGAGAACGCTGCTGCCCATTCTCTGGTAAATCCCTTAGTCGCCTCTTACGATACCCACGGGAAGATATGGGATGGTGGTATTATTATTAGTAGGATTTTATTAGGGACAACAAACAGCAGACTGTATATAAAACAACAATCTAAATACTTATTAGTGTAGCATAATACACTGCTAACGACGTTACCCACAAATTAATAAAACAGAATAGCTAGCTGTTAAATGACTATCGATTCAACTTATCCTAGTGTAATTTATAGTTACATAAAACAATATTATTGTTATTACTAGGTTGAGAAAGAAAAACAAAGACTATAGGTAGATATACAGAGTAAGGAAACATGAACTTAATATCAATATAATTCTGAAATCGCCAATCCACCTTGAGCAACCGTGTTGATCAATACCCGTGTCTTAAATTCTTTGTATGAGAAGAAACCTTTGCCCTGCAGTGAGTAAACTGGTATTTTTAGTATACAGAGTAACTCAATATTTCTAGACAGTTTATTTCACTATTTTAAGTCAAGGAGAATTAAGTTCCTTTTAAGATTTTTCTTTGTATAGTTCCAAACGCTAATAAATGTCTTTAAAAGAAACAAAGGATGTACTTTATTTTCAGACAAAAAACGAAGACTTAATGCAAGGAGGTATAAAAGATTTGTTTTATTTATGCACCTTGTATACCTTTTTGTATCTTATCCTTTATGATGCTTTACTTCGCACATTTATTTTTGTTCATAATATACTTAGCTAGAAAATGGTCAATGATTGGACAGGCAATTGTTGTATAATAAGTTTCATCCTGATAAGGTAATAAGGCAGACGAAAAAAGGAGCTTCGTCGCCGTCCATCAATGGATTTCGGTCTAGAAAACGCTGACGTAATGACTTAGTAACATTTTGACCCGACAAGGCGACACCCAGAAACAATTATGAGGCTATAGGGGGTTCTTTCGCTCAACAGTCAGACAACATAGGTCGATAAAAAAATGATGGTTGGATTTTAAATTAATATCTCCTGTGCAGGAACTTGGCTATAAATTCTTCATAGAGATTGGCCCCGTGATCAAAATTCGGGCAGGAGAATAATAATAATAATATGTGGGGACATATCACACATGGTCATCTGACCCCAAACTAGGGAGACCCTGTACTATGGGTGTCAGACAGCCGATATACCTACATACACAAATACATTTTAACTACATACATTTATAGATAAACAACACCCAGACACAAGGCAAACACAAGTGCTCATCACACAAATATTTTCCTCAGCCACTGCGTCACCCGTGTCGTCGTAGAATAATGTCATTATTTAAAAATCAAAGACCAAATACGCGACTGTAATTATGGCATAACGGATTTAAGAAAGAGATTGTCACATAGGTACGACTGACAGAGATGACACTACAAATACAAAACTTTTTATTAAAACCCGATTTATCGTAGTAATGGTCGCTTATCGAACGTCAGTAAAATCTTCCTTTACATGCAAAAGGTACACGAAAACTGTCCTAGATTTTGTTCCTCCTGAGTGAAGTCAGCCGGTACCGAACAGTCTTAGGGGACGTAACAAAGGAACGTAGCTACTTACATGCATCGCAATGAGATCACGCCCGAGTTAAATAGCTTAGTGTATGTACTTGTAATTAATTATATACTACTTAGAATTTGATTATTTAAAATTTTCGAATATTTTTGATGCATAAAATTTTTGCATAAAACGCATAAAAAATGTAAAGTGAATATTTTCTTGGCTGCGGTGGACGAATTCGAATATTTACGTTGACAAACGTTACAGCCATTTACAATTCCTGTAGAATTTGAAAAATGCTGCTTTTGTATAATAAGTTGAAATTATTATACAATCAATGACAAAGCTGCGATTCACACCATTAGAGGTGGCCTTATTACGCGGTCATGGACATATGTCAATGATATTACAAGTCAAAGGTTAATTAATTATGGTGGCACAGGACTCCCCCAAGGGGAGCGTTCAGCCGTAATCGCCATGCTTGGCCGATGCATGTTCGCAATTGCAGTAGGTGTTATAGTACTCAGAAGGACGCTGCTGCCCATCCTCCGGTCAATATTCCTCTGTCGCTTTCTACGAAACCAACGGGTAGAAATAGGGAAATTAATTAATTATGTTACTTACCTACACAAGATTCGAAATTCAAAATGGCACAATATTGCACACAATGTGCCTTACTTACCTACACAAGATTCGAAATTCAAAATGGCAATTCAATATTGCACACAATAGGTACCTAACGTAATGTAATGTCACATGTTTATGAGTCAGGAAACGTTATAGATTGAAAAATGACATTTCCTAACAATCTCGAATGTTTGGAAATAGCATTTTTGTTTGTTTAGAGCATTTAGGACACAATATACTTCCCTTGACGGCGACGCAACTCTGAGCTCAAGTGAGCTAATTAGCAAAGTTTCGACGTGCCTCTCGTGGAGCACTTACAACTTATCCATAAGTTTTCACTTTTCATTATATCGTTAGATTCAGACATTAAAAGAGTTTTTCCCTTTACCAATCGCGTTCCTGTTTATATGCTTAACTAATTACAATTTTATAACCTAGAAAGGAATATTAAGATGTAGATAAATGTGTGGCCTTAACAGTATAAGGACTCATTTTCTATCACGATCATTCTATTTATCAGTTTCTACGCTCGATATCGTGGCCATAACAAGAAAACTTTTCTACTTGTGCTAAGAACTTCCAATAAATCTAGTCGAACTATTTCTAAGAAACGAAATTAACGTTCTGGGACTCCGATCAAAAAATAAGTGGGAATCATATTTAATGCTGATGAGCTTTAATAATTATTAAACTAATTAGCCGTGGAGTGTCTAGGCTACACTCTAGCACCCACCCATTTCATCCCGTGAGTGTCGTAGAAGCCAACTAAGGGAAAATCCGGAAGGTGGGCAGCAGTGGCTTTCGTGTACTTAACAACCTAACTGCTATCCCCAAGATGCCTGCAAAGCGTGGGGATTATGGCAACCCCTACACTTATGGGGGAGGTCTTTGTTCAACAGTGAACATCTTCCGGCTGATGATGATAAAACTAATCTATACATCTATACAAATAAATAAAATTGAAGTGTCTGTTTGTAATGTCTAAAGAACAGCTTTATACTAAATGCATATGAAAGTAAGTATGGTACCTATCCCAAAAAATAAAATTTTTTGTCTGTCTGTCTGTCTGTTTGTTCCGGCTAATCTCTGAAACGGCTGAACCAATTTTGATGGGACTTTCACTGGCATATAGATGATGTTATAAGGAGTAACTTAGGCTACTTTTATTTTAGAAAAAAATAGGGTTCCGTACAAAAAAAATAAAACCCCGCAAATCCACGAAAAAATAATTAAACCCCTGCTGATAACCGACAATTACGCGGACGAAGTTGCGGGCATCAGCTAGTTAGATATAAACGTCTCGTTTTTTTTTGTTATAAGTCAATACTTTCAAAGTTTACCCCTTTTAAACAATTTTTTCCTCTTCACAATTAGTTCAGAGGTAGTTGGAGGAGGGTAGGATGATGATGATGCTATTTGCTACAAACAGGATTCACCATCACACTTGACTCAACATCCTCTTGGCATTTGTTTTCTCCCTTTTTATTTTAAATCTATAATCCATGTTACATTTTTTTGTTTATTTTTTTCTGTAATATTTGGATCCTTTAAATACTTTTATCTTTTTTTTGGAAAACCTTAGAATAACGAATCAAGGGTTGGGACTGGTGCCCTTAATACAAGTTATCCTGATAACTTAGCAAGGGTGCTAGTTACGACAACTTCTAGTGTGCTTTATAAATCTAAGTCTTAACTATGTAATGCTAAGTAGTCTTTGTTGATGCGAATAAATATTATTATTATTATTTGATTTCACCCAGGTTGAATTCACTAGTGCCTTCTCCTCACTTATTTTAAACAAGTGAAGCACACTTTGTGTTTTTCCTTTGTATTTTTTTCATTAACAGGTTAGGTATAATAGGCCTAAATGACGCGATGAGTGTGATAAATATGATGCAGTTTTGAAGCCGACATACTGGCCATTATTTTATACAAACCTAGCTTTTGCCCGCGACTTCATTCGTCAGATCCCATTTTTTTTAATCGACTTCAAAAAAAAAGGAGGTTCTCAGTTCGACCCGCATGTTTGTATGTATGTATGTATGTTTGTCCGCGATTGACTCCCGTTTGGCTAAACCGATTTCGATGCGGTTTTCAGAAAAGTGTTTGTTACATTCTGGAGAAGGTTTTAGTATACAACAAACCGACATATATTCAGCGCTTTTTGAAAAAATCAACAAAAACCGAGAAGACGTTTTCGTTTCTCACATCTTTTCATCTTTGGAGGACTTTCAATCTTTGTTTTAACTGTGTTGCCGTTCCGTAATGGATTTGGGTGATAAGGAGGCACTAAAAGTGTAAAATAAAAACTATTATGAAAAAAGAGAACCGACTTCAAAAAAAAAAAAAGTGATAAATAACTATACAGAACACACATGACTTTAGTTTCGGAAGTCGGTGGCAATACAAAACAACAAATAGAACAAAGCCACCGACTTTCGAAACTAAAGTCATGTGTGTTCTGTGCTAAAGTTATTTAACAATTTTATTACGTTCTCTTTTATAAAAAAAAATGTTATATCCTCCTAATAAGCTAGTGTTTTGCCGTAACTCCCTGATCTTAAGTGATGACTCGACCTAAGGTGGAGCCCGCTTCCTAGGATGAACTGGTTCAATCGTGCCTTGATAATACCCAGACTAAATTTATCGGGGTATAGAGAGGCGGTTAGTGAATTCCACAATCTAGCAGTTCGCACAGTAATTAATGTGGAAGCAAAGCGCTTGCTTGGTTGGTTTTGTGAAGTTTAAGCGTGGTCATACATGAAAAGTAATATACACATTGACTTCATAACCTTCGGATCCTTAACCTCCATTTTGTCGATTTAAGAATGCAGGGCGGCTCCATTTTCGAGTGTTAAAAAGTTAGAAATTTACTAACTAGAATTCGCTAGGTTCATGTAACTTACTAAGGGATTGTCATTTGTAAAACCTGTTTTCATTTACTTTTATTCATGTGAGTTGAATGGAAATCTTTCACAAGAATAGTAGTCAGACAGAAAGTAATTATAACAGTGTCATGATACATAGCATGACGCACTAAGGCAGATTTATACTCCAATCTCGCACTCACAGTCGCTTCTCGATTCAACCTTAGATATTTCTTATTGACGACGTCAGTTATAAGCTGAGAGCGTGATTTTTGTGACGCGTGAACTGAAGCTTTGTATGTTGTACTGGGGATATGTCAACAACGATAAATAAGGTTAGGCCGCATCATCACTTAAGATCAGGTGAGTTGCGACCAAATGCAAGGCTATAACAATATCACACAAAAAAAGATCTAATCCAGACCAAATTTTAGCCACGGCAGTGAATTTAAACTTTATATAGCCAAACACGCTTCTTCATCATCATCATTACAATTGAAACCGGCCCTCTGATAGGCATAGGTATCATCTAAAGTTTTCAAAAAGAACCGTTCTGTGCCATCCGCATCGAGTGACTTCCTGCGACTCACACCAGTTCGTTGGTCCGTATTTTACGGGGTCTACTGCCCCTGTATCTCCCGATGAGCAGCCGTCACTCCTTCCTTCCTTCCTCCTCCGCCGGTCTTTGGAAGTATGCTTGCAAAAGATAAAAACTAAGCATGCTATAAGAGAGGGTTATCAAACAGCACCATTTTGCAGGACTGAGATAGTTTGTCTTCAAGTAAAGAGATTGATGATTTAATTGGGCGATTTACTTTAATCAATTATATACTTTCTAAGATCAGTTTGTTCAAACATAGAGCTACAATTTTCCTAGCTATGTTGTCTCTTGTTTATGATGATGTTTCAGTAGGTATAACAGGCGAGACACCCTCCAGTCTGGTCTTGCTTAGACTTACTACAGAGGATGCGGCAAAAACCCTGAAAATTATAAGTTGCCAAAAAATCTAAGTTACTTTTAAAACCGTAAACTGAGTAATTGAGATGATTGTCATTAAGTGTGCACTATGGAATAATGTAAATTGTACAAGTTAATAATTTGGAATAATTTTAATGTATCTCTCATTGGTAATTCTAAAATCAATTAATAAAAATAATTCACCCCGCTACCGCTTACAATTTGTTAACATACCAAAAACAGTATCTATTCAGAGGTGTCGACTCCCAGGTACGTTTTGGACTTATCTCTCCCGTGAATAATGCCCCGGAGCGGTGATCGACGACTGACGACATTTCAGGATCGCGACACTTTCCGCCGGTCCCGGGATTTTTACTAATACCGCTATGGGACGGGAATAAACTTTGTTTTGTAGACGTCTGTGTTTCGTAGCTTGGTTTCGTAGGGGTTGTGTTTTATTTCGTCGACTGTAGTTAAGCTCTGATCAATACATAGTTCGAGGTGGTATATATGGCTTTTGGCCACAGGATGTGGTATTCCGTCGCTTTCGCGGACAAGTGCCACCGGAACGTGCAAAGACTTAGTGCAACTGAGTGATACTAACATAGTTTTAAGTTTTATTTACTGACACAATTGTTATATTGTTATATGTATACTTAAGTTAGGGTATTTTTCTATGGGTGTTTGTTACCTGAAAATAAACGGTTTTTATTACATACGAGTATGCCTTGATTATAGAATGTATACTCATAAGTGTATTGCTATTGTAAGGTAATTATAATTGTTTAAATAGTATAGGTACTTATCTATAAAAATCTATACTAATATTATAAAGCTGAAGAGTTTGTTTGTTTATATATATAGTCCATTTATCGAAGCCGGGTCGGGTCGCTAGTATACTATAATATTATTACTCAAATTCGCGGTTCAGGAATTTTTAACAAGAACAGAACTTATAATATTTGTTTTTGTTTTTGGTTTGATTTGGGCCTAAGATAGTACGTATGAATTTGAATTTTGGCTCAATCTTTGTTCTCTTGCGTGCGTTGGTGGTTCGCTTTTCTCATATTACTTGGCATCGGCGGAACACGTTATCTTCTTTATTTATTTATACCTTATGCACAAAGGTACAAAGGCCACCTTAATGCCTAAGGTATTCTCTACCAGTCAACCAAGTCTTTCCGTCTTGTCAACCGTCATGCTATCTCTCTCTCTAACTCTCTTTTCTTTCATATCACCCTTCATACAATCCTTTAGTCAAAAATCAAAAAATTGTTATTTACCAAAATATTTTATAGGTAGGTAGGTAATAAATGGTGGTGTAATAATAGAATTCATAAAGATTTAGTGGGAAAGTTCGCTGAAGGTTGATGGCTCTAAGGGTCATCCCCTATCCGCTTATACCGCAGAAACCCTTTCCTCCCATTGACCTTGACCTAACGTCGCATCGTAAAGATGGGAAACATTTTTCCGATTCGTTGCACATCCCTATGACCTCGTACAGAGTACGTCAGCTTGACCAAAATATATATTTTGGTCAAGCTGACGTACTTATTACAGATTTTTATAGATAACTATATAGTTATCTATAAAAATCTTGATACTTTTTGCCTTATTTTAAAATCAACAATAACTTAATAACTATCGTTATTTTGCTGTTTTTGTCTAATGCTATCATTAATGGGGTAAAGGTAAAGTAGACAATAAAAATCGTGTTTTATCTTTTTTTTTATGTCTACAACTGAACTAGTATTAATGTAAACTTAATATTTTAAATCTGCCGGTTACATTTTAAAGACGAAACGGCTGCACTGTTTTTGGTAAAATTTGGTAAAAAGATAGCTCGATCCTTGGGGAAGGACATCGGGTTTTTATCCTTCGTCTGCGAATATCGACATTCACGCGGATGAATTCGCGGGCATAAGCTAGTACTGTTATAATGGGGTAGGGATTTTTCTAGTGTCTATAAATGAACAAGTATTAATAAACAATAAAGTCAAGCTTTGTTTCCATTTGGAAGCCGAAAATGTGTTGCACCGACCCTAAATAACATGAGTCAAGGGCAGGAAGTTGATGATCTAACCCTTAGTTTCCAAAGAAAGTCTTCATATCTTATAAGCAGCAAAATTACTGCAGGCAAGAAAATGAATGAGTTGTCAAAAACGCTCTATAATAGTACATTATGATACAAGTGCGGTAAGTTGAAAATTACAGTTGAGGCGATATTGCTACAAGAAAGTAGAGGCATGTTACAAATACAAAAAATACAAAATAGTTTATTGTGTCAATAAGAAAGTACATTACATGTTAACGTGTTTGAAGCCTCCATTTAAGCAAACAATGCCTGTATTAGGAGGCTCCGCTCTTTATACATCATTGTCCTTAGGGTAAATATGCAATGTAAGTAGGTACATTTTTTATTTTTATTTTAGTTACAAAGTAATCTTAAGAAATTTAAAAACAAATATAAAGTTGCAGTTTTAGTTAATTTATTAACAGTAAATTAAGACATATTCCCAGTCAATGCTTGCGCAAGCGCTATGTGTGTTGTGGTGTGGTGTGGTGTAGTGTAGTGTGGTGTAGAGTAGAGTGGTATGGTGAGGTGTGATGTGATGTGATGTCATGTGATGTGATGTGGTGTTATGTGATGTGATGTAATGAGATGTGATGAGAAGTGATGTGATGTGTGTGAGTCTAGTGTGTGATGAAATGTATGGTGTAGTATAGTGTGTGTAGTTTTAAGTTATGGTATATTATATATAATGTATATGTTTTGGCTACTCAACGTGTTCCAGAAGTGCCTCCGTTTCCTCGTAGGTAAGTGATTTAATCCAGTCTATTATACTTTTTTTACAGTCGTGGTAATTTTTATTATATACATAAACGTGTTTGTTAATTTTGTTATACAGTTGACTAGAGCGTTTATTAAATTGTTTGTATGCAAATCTAGTTTTAGTTTGGGGTACTTGGAGAACTAGATCTTTTCTTCTTTTAGATTTTTCTTTATCATTATAAGATAGGGTTTTATGTTTTTTTAGAATAATTTGGAGAATGTACAGTTTCCTTACAGAGAGTAAGTTACTTATTTGGTATAGACTTGAAGTAGGAAATCTTTTATTTTTAAAATACATCTGTTTTATTAATGCACGCTGTGCTCGTTCTAAATGTATAAATTTTGTTTTTGCAGCACCGCCCCAAATTGGAATACAATATAATAGCACAGATTGGGCCAGTGCCACATATATTTCATTTAGGAGATTTCTGGGACGGTTCTTACCACTCTCTAATTTAGTTGGAACAATATGTCTGAGGGTTTTAAAAATCCAACTGAGTTTCCTTATTCTCCCAGATGTTTGCTCAAGATGAGGGTACCAGGACAGTGCTTGATCTAACACAACTCCAAGATATTTAGTTTGAGCTACTTTCTCAATGCATGGGCAATCACAACTCATACTGAACATGTTTCCACATATGTGTACCTTCAAATCCAACTCTTCAATAGGCTGCGTTCGGTTACTGATACTAAAGCATACGTAGTTGGTTTTATTAGTATTAAGGGAAAGCAAGCTACTTTTTAGCCATTCAGCTACCCGAACCATTCCTGCCTCTGCACTCAGTTTAACTTTGTGCCAGGATGGACCATAGAACACGATAGATGTATCATCTGCGTAAGAGAATACTTTAGCATTTTCTATTTCCATATTACAGAGATCGTTAATGTAAAGGAGAAAGAGGGTAGGTCCTAGAACGCTACCCTGTGGGACGCCGTAGGATACATCTACCCAGTCACTAGAGTACTGTCCTATTTTTACTCTTTGTTTCCTGTTGGAGAGGTAGTCTTTAAGTAAACTGAGTGCTTTGCCCCTTATTCCGGCTTGTTCTAACTTGTTCACAAGGATTGGGACAGAGACGGTGTCGAACGCTTTTTTGAGGTCTAAGAAAACAGAGAGACATCTGTTTCCTTTATCAAGATGCTCAGCTACGAGAGAACTTAACGCAGTTACTGCATCCTCAGTACATATACCTTGCCTAAAGCCAAACTGTGAGTTAGATAATAGATTAAATTTTTTAAAATAATTTGTCAGTCTAATATTTATGAGTTTTTCAAGCACTTTTGAAATTGAGGGTAAAACGGAAATAGGCCTATAGTTGCTGACATCGTCACTGTCCCCACCCTTGTAAACTGGAGTTATAACGGACTGTTTTAGAGGAGCCGGGAAAACACCCTCTTGGAAGCAGAGATTGGCAAGGTGGGTTATGATGGGCACAGCTTCCTTTCTTATATGTTTTAAAAATTTTGTCGAGACATTGTCCCACCCAGGGGCACTATCGGATTTCAGATTCATCAGAATACAATGTACTTCTGAATCGTCCGTGTCTAGTAGTACAAAGGTATTTAGTTGTGATCTTAGTGCATTTGTTGGGTTAAGTGTGTTATTTAAATCAGAATGAATTTTTTTAGCAAGTTGTTCTCCAATATTAGCAAAATAAGAATTAACATAGTTAATAGACTCTATGGGGGTTGTTTTTTTGTTTAATAGTTCTACGTTTTGACTTTTTAATCTATTTGAGTGTGTGATGGTTTTTACATTTTTCCAGAGTAATTTGTTGTTAGATGCTGATTTTTCAAGTAAATTCCTTTCATATTTTCTTTTCAATTTCTTTATTAAACTATTACAGAAGTTCCTGTACCTAGTATATGTTAGTTTTAAAATTTCGTTATGGGGGTCATTGTGATGTTTTTTTTGCAATCTATTTCTGTTTTTGATACAACGGAGGATTCCCAAGGTTATCCATGGTTTTATTATACGTTGGTTACTTGGAATATTTTTTATATTAGTGTTTTCGTGTATAACTTCGGTAACCATATTAATAAAATTATTGATTAATAAATTAGGATCCTCACAAAATAATAAGTCCGATAAATTTCTTTCCTGTAAATCTTTTAAAGCTTGTTCGTAATTTAGAGTAGTGGAAGTTCGATTTATGATTGGGATATTTTTTAACTTTTTTATAGAAATAAATGTTGTATAATGATCAGTCACGGTAGTGTGCAGGATAGCGATAGATGCTGAGAACCTTTTATGTATCTTAATCATAAAATGATCAAGACAGCTTTGTTCCCTAGTGGGCAAAGTGTGCCCAGGAAGTATACCGAAAAACGATAACATATTTAGGTAATTAACTCTACTCTTTTGCTCCTGGGATGACTCGGTGTCTCTGTGTTTGAGGTTAATATTTATGTCACCAGCTATTATGATGTTTTTTTGTGATGTTAATGTGTTTAACTGTGTGCTGAGGGAGTCAATGAAGCTGTCGGTGTTTGAGTTAGAGGGAGATCGGTAGATACAAAGAACAATATTACCCAATATGTCTAATCGTAGACAGGATGCTTGAAGTAGTTGAATTTCCTTAACTTTAGAGTTTAACGAGTTCTTAACATATACAACTACGCCGTCATTCTGGTTCAACTGGCGAGTTGTCATATAACGGGTGGCGCAAAAGTAAAGACCCTATTTGGTTCAGCTATAACATTTTTTCTAAATTAGAAAACTAGATTTAGATTTTTTTAAATGTATATTTGTGCCATTAAATTTCGTACCATTAGGATTTAAAGATGATGTCTTTTAAATGGTGACCTCCAGAGTTGATACACATTTGAGTCCTTCAAAATTGGTTATGAGTGACGAAGCGCATTTCCATCTCTCAGGGCATGTCAATAAGCAGAATACTCGGTTCTGGGGCACTGATAATCCGCGCATTATTCAAGAAACACCTCTACACCCACTAAAAGTTACTGTATGGTGTGGCATCTGTGTTGACAGAGTGATCGGACCCTATTTTTTCGAAGACGCTGGAGGCAATGCGATTACTGTCACTGGAGAACGCTACAGAACCATGTTACGTGAGTTTTTGATACCCAGTTTGGACGAATTGGGGCTGGAGCACATCTGGTTTCAACAAGACGGCGCTACGGCACACACAGCGCGCGACACTATGGACTTAGTGAGGGACGCTTTTCCAGGCCGAGTTATCTCTCGTTTTGGCGATTTGCCTTGGCCTGCAAGATCACCCGATCTGACCAGTCCAGACTTCTTTCTTTGGGGTTTTTTGAAATCTCGGGTGTATGTGAACAAGCCACAGACTCTCGCAGCTCTAAAAGAAAACATTCGTCAAGAAATAACGAACATATCGCAGGAAGTGTTACGGCAAGTTATGCAAAATGTCATAAATAGGGCTCAAATGTGTATCAACTCTGGAGGTCACCATTTAAAAGACATCATCTTTAAATCCTAATGGTACGAAAAGACAATGCCCATTTACTAGAACAATCCTGGCCCACAGTGGCCACTGATAAGTAGCTTATGGAATAATAGTATACATTGTTATGAACACTTCCTAGAACTTGTCAGTTTAGAAAATAAGTCTCCATTTTGAAGTAAAAGAGTTTTTGTGTCCTCGTAGGATAGTTTTAAAAGGGCTCTAGTTAGGTTTTTTTTACAAGTCGTGGCTGAACAGTCTCAAGTCGTAGAATTTACTAACTTTGTTGTAGATGCATCACGGTATTAAAAACTGTAATGACATTGATTATAGGTTAGTACTAGTCAAGTTAGTTTCTGAAAAAGGAGTAAAATTACATTAATTACCTTTGAATAAAGCAGAAAATTAGTGAACGTTGGGAACACCATTACCAATAATTTGTCAGGTCCGACATGTGCATAAAAATATATTCAAGGTCAAATGTTGCGTTTTTCAGTTTCATCATCATCATTTCAGCCGAAAGACGTCCATTGCTGGACATAGGCCTCCCCCAAGTGTCGCCACAATTACCGGTCCCGGGCGACTCGCATCCAGCGGATCCCCACAACCTTTATTTGGGGGGGGGGATGGTTGCCATAATTGCAACGCTTGGCAGGCGGGTTGGCGATCGCAGTATGGTTGTTACATAGGCACAGAGAACGCTGCTGCCCATTCTATGGTTTGTCCCTTAGTCGCCTCTTACGACACCCACGGGAAGATATGGGACGGTGCTTATGTATTATAATAAAAATTGGTGAGAGTAAAATTGTTTATCATGCAATTATCTATTAAACATTGATCTCACTTTTTTCCTAAGAATTACTATTTTAGAGATATAACGATGCAAAAAGTTGAAAAAGTTCTTCATAATTTGCACACGTTTCCGCGCCACCCGTGAGGTAGTGTAGGTACCTGGCGCGTTTTTTTTAACGTGGTTTCCCCGGTAGGCCACGATCTATTGTGGTCCTGTACTCGTATATTGTTTCAAATAAAAATAGTAGTTTTGGAATTGATGATTGCGGTGTATGTTTTCGGTATTTTGGGAAAATTATTCGTCTAATTGATAATCATTTGACCTTGAATATATTTTACGAGTAGCACACGTAGGATCGATGGGGACTCTTGATAAATTATTTAACTACTAATTGATCTAATAGACGTCCTGTCCTTTTTTTTACCTACCTCTACCCTACCTACCTGCCTAGCCTGGTTACCTAGCCTGCCTATCTAGCCTGCCTACCTAGCCTACCTACCCAGACTACGTACCTAGACTACCTACCTAGCCTACCTACCTTTATTCTGTACTATCATCGGCATCATATACCACCAACACACTGTCTAAAAACTGTGCTGGGGGAACTATATTGGTTTGATGCCGTGCCCACCCAAGATACCAGACAACAGACATAACGTGGGCACAGCATCCTACAGCAGTACTGATAAATGGCTGCAGTTCCAGTGGCATTAATCCTTGTTAAAATATATACAAAGTATGTCTTTCGGCTGATATGCCTTTTTTGGATACGGGCCCTTAATAACGAACAATCATTTTCAAAAAGTGAACCTTCCAAAATACTGGTGCTCCTATTATTAGAAACCTTATACGATAACATCCATTTAATCTAATATGCTCTCCAATAAGACCTGGCTTGTTTTAATTGATATGTCCCACATGCACACAAGATCAAATCACTTTCAGTTAACCGTGGAAATTCACTTACATTCTTTGTTATGACTTCAATACTTGAAAAATGAACTCTTACTCTATTTAAATTCCTTTCTTCAATAAAGAACTGAATAAGAACTGATAGAATGTGAACGTGAAATTGCTCTGTCACTTCTCTGCCGGCAAGGGTGGCAGATGCGAGATGAGCTCAGCAACTAAAATATAGTAATTATTATATTATCTTCTGTTTTTTAGGTGCAGCTACCAGTCAGCTTAAGATGTGTACTTTTATTTATTTATTTTTTAATAATGTTTGTCCAGGGGGGGGAATGAAGCTATATATCTTATGGCCAAATACTCAAACGCTATTCAATGTTAAGATGCCGTTAAGTCTTGTACTGCCACAGTCACTTTGTTGAGTATTTAGCCATAAATCTAGTAAATAAGAGCACTGCAGGCAAGACCATTGAATGATTGAATGAAGTTATAAATCTAAATATTTCACACCATAAACTGAAATATAAAAACTATTTATTTGAAACCTTACCTGACGTGGAGCAATTTGTCTAGAAATGTTTCCCTTATTTGATTTCCTCGTGGAGAATCCTGAGACAGCAGGTGATTTCTTAGTCTATGTAATGAGCGACCACAGCAAACACAAATGAGTCGAGCAGTAGAAGGTGAGACACTTTCTGATGAACGTCTTATTTCATTCCATGCTTCAGTCCAATATGAATGGCAAAGTCATTGCTAGAAATATGCACCTGAAAATGCAATTGATTATTTCATATTAATTTCACAATAAATGGTGAGAAATAATGAAATGGGTAGCATAAAAAGGGTTATAATTATTTATGCCGTAAGATTTTGTTAGTTTCTTGAAGTATTTAGCTATTCAAAAATAATTTTTACTAAGAACATTTCATAATAAGTGACATTACTATTATTAATTACTAAAAGCTTGCATATGTATGTACTTAAAATGTATTTGTGTATGTACATCAGCTGTCAGACACCCATAGTACAGGGTCTCCCTAGTTTGGGGTCAGATGGCCATGTGTGAAAATGTCCCCACATAATACTATTCCATTTATTTATTTTACATACATATTATAATACATTTTTAAATATTCATATAAAAATAAAAACATTTAAAAATATAAAAATTAGTAGCCCACCGGTATGGCGAACAGGGTCCAAGCTACCGGTGGTCAGGACTCCTGAGAGAGAAACCTCGGTCAGTGGGTAGTCTTAGGCTCCTGACTATACTATTATTATTATAGGTACTGGCTGTTGTTATGTTATCATAGTTTTCTAAAGGATTAATGTAGATGAGTAATGTAGTAGTGTAAGCTTACCTGTTGTGGAAGAACCCATCGCTGTATAATAGATCGAACTTCAACAATTTCTAATTGATGAGATCGCAAGCGCCTCATATCTACTCTACAATTCGCACAGCGATTGTTACTAGCGCCTGTTAATCCCTGCGACGCCACGCCTGCGCAAACCACGGCAAAAGAAAACTACAATACACCACAATATTCTATTCTCTTTAAATAAAATACAAATCAAAGTGTAAAATAGTGAGCGCGCTTATTGAATTGAGTTGATTGTCAAATCAAATACAAAAAGAATACAATACGTCATCACCCGTCAAAGGATAATGTTGCCATATTTTGAAAAATAATCGATTAGTTGTATTGATTTTTGGTCTCGTTTAATTTATTTTTTTTCAAACCACGGTAAAGCCATAAAGAATACAGTGATTTTACCATTCTATGTTTATGTATGTGTAAACTATTGGATCTGTAGTCTGAGGTGTAATTGATGCATAATTGTTCTGTTATTTAAAGTGTAAAGTCGAGTATGTTTCGTTCAGAAACTTAAAATGTCCGTGACAGCAGAAAAACTTTTTGCTAACCATAGTAATACATAAAATCAGTTTAAAAAACTCGAACATATGTTTTGCAACTTTATAAGCGCTTCCTGAAGTTATAGGCATAAAATAGGTACTCAAGTAGTGTATTTAATGCCATTCTATTGTATGTAATTTACTGTCGGGTTTTAGAATTCAAGATTTTTTTTTGTTATTTTTGTTTTAAGCCAATGTATTATATATGAGCTTAACTGTCTAATTAACAGACACAATAGTTTAACAATTGACGCGAATCTCCTGGAGATTTCGTTACAGATAAGAGGATTATCATTAATAGGGAACATTACGCGAAACTCGGCGCAGAGGGCGCCACTAGCACATTCCGTAAATCATAACCTCGTATTCTTGTTATATTATGTTATTAATTGTAATATCTAGGTATTTTGTGAAAATATTATCAAAGTTTTAATTAATCTTACTTACCTAACTGTACTTTAACCATATTAAGGCGTTCTACGACCATTTGAAAGTGGATTCTAGGTTATGCTTAGAATAAAATAATATTTGGTTGTCTTACATGATAAATGTGAACGTTATTCTGTAAATGCGACTATCTAACCTGAATACTTAACCTGAACATATTTTAGAGTGATTTTTAGCTGCTTCCCAAAGTTTTCGAACATTTTCTTCTTTTGAAAATGAATAATTCCCTTCATTTCTTCATCAAAATACACAGCACTGATACATTATTGTATAATATAACACACTTTCCAATATTGAACTCAATTAAAGGCAGAATTTCACGCTTTGAACGACTTGTCGATAAACTGTTTACGGACTATGCTAATGCTGCACTCTGGTGCCAGAACATTGCAGTAATGTCCCCTATTAATCCGTAATCGATTAGATTTATTAAATAAATGAATTGACATAAATTGTCCAAATAATGGCAACCCTAACCTACACGTTAAAATGGCTGTCGTGTTGATAATAAGTTAAATTACTTATTTATTGGTCGTGATTACGTAGACTTATTTGGGTAGGTAGCATTAATCGGATAATTCCTATTTTAAAAAGTTATATTTTTTTATTATCCTTCAAAAGGTGGACGGTGGCGGCCAATTCTTGGCATTGTCCTTTAATGGCACAAATATACATTTAAAAAAATCTAAATCTAGTTTTCTAATTTAGAAAAAATGTTATAGCTGAACCAAATAGGGTCTTTACTTTTGCGCCACCCAGTACGAGTGATAGTTGTTCATTTGCGGAATTGATTTATTAGCATGCAGTCTACATTCCGTTAGGATAATAATGTCTGGTTCAAATTTGAGGGTAGATAAAGAAATTAAAAAGCTGTCAAAGTTACAGTAAATACTCCGTATGTTTTGAGATATTATGGTGAGGTCACTTTTGTTTACACAGATATAGTTATGGAGTTCTGTAGAATCGCATTCAACTGTGTGGGCAATTTCAATGTTATCTATTTCTGAGACAGTACGAAGTGTATTATCCATTTACAGTTAATTTCAATTGAATAACCGTCAAGTTTAGGTAAGTATTTATTTCAATGTACATAAACAGTAAGTAGCCATATAGTGAGATTTTAATTTGTGTTATTTTGGTGGGCTGTATTTTTATTTTAGAGGGACGTAAAGTGTGCGAGTATATGAATATAAGTGTGGTATGTATTTGTGCGTTTTGTGTGATGTAGCTTCGTGTAAGTACTTTGTGTGTAAGTAAGATCGATATAAGTATGTGTGTATGTATGGTGGAGTTGCGTTTTTTAATCAAATAGATTAGCATGACGGCTGGGAAACTATAGTAGCCAATTGAGTAAATCTTTAGGCAGTATTCGGTGGAGGTTAATTCTAAATTAAACAGTAATAAAAACATCTTCAATGTTAAACGGAGACAAATTATGAAGTTAGGGGAGAATAGTCATTTATTAAGTAAAAGTTTGTGTACCTGTTCTTCGGTTCTTATAATTATAGTTGGCGAATTTTCATCCTTTTTAATATAGACCTTGCCGTAGGCAGTCCAGCAAAACTTGTATATTCCAGCTTTAGTGAGATCCCGTGCCAGAAAGTGGAGGCGGGAGCTTTTAGCCGTCAAATGTTCTGATATGAAGACCGGGGTCTCTTCTTGACTTTTAAGCCCCATGTGTTTGCAACTTAATTTATTTTGATGTTTTGTGTTAAAGGCCTTGGCCATTTTCAATGTCTCAGTCTTGAGGATTGTGGAGCCAATTTCCACGACAATAGGTGTGTTCTGTTTTTCAGATGTTTTTCCGCGAACTCGGTATATGTCCTTAATGTCGCTTTTTTTTATGTTGCTCTGTATGTTTACAAAAAGGCATGTAGCCATTTCTAAAAGATCTTCTTTGGTCTCCCCATTTTTTCTCGGCACATTTTTAATCATTAAATTGCTTTTCCGACTTTCCGTTTGCATGTCCTCAATCTTATTTTCTAAAGTGAAAATGTATTTTTTGTCTTCTTTAGCCTGCATTTCGAGTCGGTTTATCTTATCTTGGAGGTCCGAATTTTGCGCTGTTAAGAGCGCGATCGACTTTTCTATATGTGTGTTTGACTGTTGAATCTCCAGTAGTTTTAAAAAAAATTTTTTGTGTCTCTTTCTCTTGTTTTTCATTGAAGGACGAAAGCATTATTTTCATCTCTTCCTTAAAATCATTTAATTGTTTGGTTAATGAATCATCCATATCATCTCTGCTTCTTTTGACGCGTTGGAACACATAGTTAGGTGGAGTTTTATGTGTGCCCGCTGTATTAACTTCCGTGTCTGACACGGACTTGTTCAGGACGTTAAGATCCGAGGTGCTCATTATTTATGGTATAAAATCAGAGTAAGTTGACTCACCGAAAAGGTAAGGTACTGTACTGTACAGTTTTATGGTAGCCGGGCGACGACGAGGAGCGCGAGGGCGAGGGGCGCCGGAGCAGGGCAGGAGTAGCGTAAGCTGCGTACTACAGAGCGCTAGCGACAGCTATATGTAGGTATTGCTGTATGCGTGACTAGTCCGCACGGCGCGGCGGCAGGCCCCAGCGATGCCAGAAAGGGATGGCAATTATTAGGGTACTCTCGTTCTCGCGGCTCGAGGATCGGGGGGCTTCTGACTCCTCGCACTGTGTTTTGTGAATATCTAGTCTATTGTACTTGTAAGTAGGACTACTATCGCAGTTGAAGTAATTAAAATTTTCTTAAGAACTTTGACTACGCGTCTGTACTGGGCAACGGTTTGGACGAAAGAGGAGTTATTATCGCAAATGCGCAAAGCGCACGTATTTCATACGACGTTTTATAACATATTTGCGAGGAAATAAATAAAACTCACTTGTTAAAGCAGTTAGAAAATGAACAATTTGTAAAATTGATTATTACATTGCCAGTTGGCATTTTTAATGTTGTCAAATTACTATTATCAACCGACTTCAAAAAAGGAGGTCGTCTGTATTTTTTTTTTTTTTTTATGTTTGTTACCTGATTTCTCGGGACTGGGTGAACCGATTTTGATGATTCTTTTTTTATTTGGAAGCTAGCGCTTCCCGTGTAGTCCGATTTTAATTTGGTCCAGTTCTGACCATGGCATCCATGAGAAAACCGTATAAGTCTTAAATTTGCATTAAGTATGTGCGCGATTTGTTACGCGATTTCTCAGGCAAATGTAAACCGATTTTGAAAATTCTTTTTTTTATAGATAGGGTATGCTTCAGGGGTGGTCCCATATAAATTCTATCGTAATTGTTTCTGCACTTTTTGTAAAATCAACAAATACCCAAAAATTTTACATAGACGACGTTTTAGTTTCATCAATCTTTGTAGTAGTTAACTTTCAATCTCTTCTTAATAGATTTGAATGAGAAGGAGGTACTAAAAAGCGGAAAATAAAAAGCTTTTTACAAAAAAGACAACCGCCTTCAAAAAGTGAAAAATAACTTTAGCACAGAACACACATTGACTTTAGTTTCGGAAGTCGGTGGCAATACAAAACAACAAACAGAACAAAGCAACTGAATTTCGAAACTAAAGTCAATGTGTGTTCTGTGCTAAAGTTATTTTTCACTTTTTGAAGGCGGTTGTCTTTTTAGTAAAATGCTTTTTTTAGTTTTTGAAGGCGGTTGTCTTTTTTGTAAAAAGCTTTTTTAGTTACAATTTCACCAGTCACTCTCTTACTCTCTTATGTGAAAGTAGGAGAAACGAGACCACAGAGTTCTGCAGTCGGTGGCGGCGACGGAGGCGAATGCGGCGGCGGCGACGATGGTGGAATGTACGCGTGTGTACTCGTAGATAGTCGAGAGTCAACACTTGGCTCCAAATTTATATTCCTTGTAATGCGGGAGCTAAATTCTTCTTTATTTCTCATCGAGTCATCTATGTAGCCCTCGGCTACACTGTTCGACCGCCACCCTCCGTGGCGTTTTAGTGTCAATAAGTTCGCACCTGAATCGGCGAGCGACGTAGCCGAGGACCTTCTGAAACTGTGCTCTGTGTATTCATGTGGATCATCCAAATTTAAGAAAGTGGAAATTTGTTTTGGCGTTGCTCCAAATTTATTTATGCCAATGGGTTGGCTAGTGCATTTTCCATTTTGGTATTTTTTTTAAAAATCTGTTAGCCATCGCTTTTGTTGAACGAAGAAGAAGCGCTTCGTATTTCTTCACTATGTCGTGACAAAGGCTCCTGTATTGTAAACGATATTAGAATTTTATTTTTTGTGTTTTTGACCTGGACAAGAAAAACCCGCCAATGGTTCTCGACATCACTAGTTGTGATGTTTGCTAACTCTTGACGTCTACATGCACCATTTATGCCGAATATTAATACAACCTGAAAAGAGATAAAAACAGCGTCCAGAACACCTATATTGTAAAGAAATACGAAAGTGAAAGAAGTTAATAACAATAATTTAGTTTCAACTGACCTTTGTTGCCAAATATCGGCAATCCAGAGCTTCTTTTAGGAACCTTTCGACTTTTTACTCACATGGCCACTTGAGCGTCTTTTTAGAAATGCCAGCAAGTTGGAGTATATTTTTGAGAAAGTTCCATGAAATAGGCTAAAAACACACTTTCTGAAAATTAATCTGCTTCTTTGCTTGTTTTCCATAAGATGAAATTTTGATACGCTTGTAAGTATCTATCGGTCAATTTTTCGGACAAAAGGCTTAGAGTAGCCTTTTTCGCTGCCTCTGAGACTTCTGGCGGTGTCGAATTAATAAATTCATCATTACTTGTCGACATTTTCAAATAAAAACAATGCAGCGAAAAAAAAAGCGCGCGGAATATTTTTTACTTGTTTACAAATTAGCGATCAGCGCTTATTTTTAAGGCAATGGCACTAAAACAGCCAGTATTACTAATAAAGGAAATAAATATTTTTTGTTTTTGTTACTAATAAATGGTTGTAATTTATTGTCAAAATTAATTAAAGTAAAGAATTAAATGTTTATATTTTATATTTTATCTCCCAAAGTTAATTTTATTCATAAAATGTTGATTACTTTTCTGACATAAAAACTCTTTGCTAAGATTTAAAAAAGTGTTCGTTTTAGACGGAGCATCTTGATAAACCGTACGTTTTACCTTATTAAAAATAAACTCTTGCGTTTTACATTACAATAACGCACGAATACGTAATTACATACATTACGATATTGAAATTGGTGAAATAAGAGACCCTTTACGAGCAAATGTGTTATAAAATCATTTTACGCCATTGTATGATGACAGTGTTTCTTTAGAAAAACCAAGCTTAAGTAGGTATTATATCTTGCTCTATAATTGGTATACACGTATTTCAAGCTAGAGACGTTTATTAAATTGGAGGGAAAACCTCATAATATTGCCAGCTCGTATCACAGATCATATATCTCGTATATATGACAGACAAGCTTCAAAAAAGTCAAATATACTCTAAAACCTCCTCCTCCTTTAACATCAGGGCCTCAAGTCTGCTATTACAATAGTGTCAGAATGGTCTATCATTGATTTTCATAATGACGCCATTATATTAGTAGATTACCAAACATGTCAAAATCAACAAGTATGAAATCAATGATAGACCATTCTGACACTATTGTAATAGCAGACTTGAGGCCCAGCAGTAGTGTAATTTTCTATCAGTGAATTCTTTTTTTTTTTTGCTATCGAACCAGTAATTTTATAGATTACCTCCTAGATACAAAAAAAACATAAAAAACAAACGTTGTAATATTAGTACCTATATACTATCCAATAGTATGAATACAAGCACCAAAATAACGCCACCTTTAAAAATCGGTAATCGTCTTTTGTTTCAAATCGGTCTCTTTTAAGTGCATCATTTTTTAACTCGCGCTAATGGCAGCCAATTCCTTGATCTCTTTTTTCCCTTGCGACCTACACTCTCATTTTTATCTTCATGGTCTACTTTGGGTAATCCCTTTGTCTCTTTCCCTTTATATTTATCGCCAGAGAAAATTACAAATTAAAATCTGTAGCCACATTGGGAAACGGTTTTTGACGTGTTCAGCGCTAAAATTCAAGCTTCACCTAAAATTATTCACTCTGTTTCAATTTAAACTTTAAACTGAAGTGGTTAAATTCATTTTTGTTCAGAGCTTTGTTAGATTAACCCGACACAGTAATTTTTTTGCAAGATTTAAGAATTCCTGCATTTGACATCCCTTTGTTGTCGCTTCGTTCGAAGTTCTTTGTCGCTCAATATCTACAAATAGACTACGTATTGTGCTTTATATTTTACATCGCTTTGTTCCATTTTGTATTTCACACTTGCATGGGTAGTGACGCGAATGAATAATTAATTGTAAATTTAAATTACAATCAAATAACATGTTTTTTGTACTTACACAATAGAATGCTGAAAAAATATCTTAAAACTTTCAGCCTGTTTTTAATTACTCATACAGTCCCTTCAGCATTTTATAGACGCTATTTTCTGTGGTAATTTTAGTAATTTTTATTATGTAAATTATTAACAGATTCTGTTGATTGTTCCAACATAATTTTCTTATCATCTTTACTAGACACTAAACTTTCACTAGTATTTCAAATCAAACTTCCTTTAACAGTCCAGCAAACCACTGGTTTGAGACAATGTTGACAATGTTGAGCTAAAATTGAGAAATATTGTTTCTCGAAACACCATGAATACGGATCATAAGCATGAAGACACAACACAAAACACATCACATACAACACTGCAATATGTATCTTGCAACACAAAAACATGTTGCTTAAACAGTGTTGTGAGACATTGTTTTACATAAAATGATGATGACCGATGAGCTATATAAACTAGTGGATAGTATTAAACTATAGCAAATAGCGTTCATACATGAGTATGAACGCTACTATAGGAAGATAGTAGAAAAGATACATGTCAATAAAGGTACAACACCGGTTGAACTAGCTGACCTTTAATTTCAATAGTTCTCAATGTAAACCAAAAACTAGTTAGCTAAATTTCTATTTAGTTTTAACTTCGGAAATCAAGCTGAAGTTTAGCTCTTTATATAGCCAAAATAGGTACTCAAAGTGAGTCTCGCACTGTCGCAGACACTTTGACATAAAGTGATAGAGACAGCTTTATTTGGCCATTAAACTATTAAAAGTACTAGCTTTTGTCTGCGATGTCATCCGTGTAAATGCCGGTTATCGCAGATGCAGAATTACAGACGACGTCATCGCGGATAAAACAGTAGTTTTTGAGGTTCAAGGTCAATCTGTACTAAATTTCATCGTAAAATCATTTCATCGTTATTTAGCCGTAAAACTGAATAAACAAACTCACAATCTCATTTATAACATAAACCGCACCCAATTCGACCGCACCCTTATACTGCAGAACCAGAAGGAATAACCCTCAATTCTCATTCCTGTTAGGGTATTGGAAATATAATTCTTGAGTTATAGTGCCAATCCCACACACAACTTCCCGCACCTCTAGAGTACGTCGTGTGCCGGCCCGGTTGCGTGACTAACTCTAGACGGCACCACACTATGGGCGACATCCCGATCCCGCCAAAGCATATGACAGTTGGCCATTGGCCACGATCGCCCCTAGTCCGCGCACGCGCTTTGTTTCCCGCGCACTCCTGCGCCTCGAGTGCCGCTACCTACCCACTAAAAGTTATCTGTTTAATGTTCCTACCTAATAACGTGTTATCTACATTTAATATACAGTTTTACACCACATAGTTCGGAGTTTTCTTGTGTAGAAGTACCTCCGCTACAACTGGCGTCCCAACGTGCGGCCGTGTTTTTAGTGATAAAAAACGGTTATTTTTTCGTGTAAGACTATAAGTGTGTATAACTACGACTAGGTAAAGACTCAAAGAACAGTGTAGTGTCGAAAACAGTGACTTTCCCGGATTTCTTCGTGCGGCGTTATATTCCTACCTCGCCCGCGCCCCCCGTGGTTTCGTTACGTTTTGTGTACATAGAACATTGTTATTATAGAACTTTTAGCATATTTTGGTATTGTATAGTGACTTGACTGTGGATTTTGTGATTCGAACTAGTTATTTCACGTTTTAGTCGTTCTAGTGCCTATTTACCTACTTCCTAGAACAGTCGTGTACCTAGTCGAAATCAAACGGCCATTTTTGAGGGAACAATAAAACTCGAACAATATTTCGTTTACAGTGCTATATTTTTACGATTTGATTTTATTTCTTACGTTTAGTCATCCTTTTTTTTTTTTTTTTTTTGTTACGGGGTGGAAAATCCTCATGGATGTCCTCCGCCCTGGGGCAGGCGGAGGGGTCTGTCAGACTCTTACTGACTAAAAACCACCCCGGTGTTCCATCTCACACCTACGTCGGGGGTCGCGGGAACTGGAGATACTTCCGCAACCCCCGGCTGGTGCCGGCCCGCTGCAGCGGGCCACTTCTCGGGTCAGGGGGGGGAGTGAGGTGTTAGACTCCCCCCCGGACGTCTTAGAGTGGCGCGCGTGGAACACTACGCGCCGCCACCTCGGGTCCTGATGTATGTGGGGAGCCACAGACGTCCCCGAGTCTGCCGCCCCTGGACCCATTTAGGGGGGCCGGAAGAGGGCGTTGTCTGCCCTCCGCGGACGCCCGGTGCGCCTGCTGCGGGCAGGGTGGGAGGTTGTGATCTCCCTCTCCCTTTCCGCAGCCTCCTTCTGCGACATGACACTTTCGCAGAAGGAAACCACCGCGTCACGTTTAGTCATCCTAGGTTAGGTATAGTTTTTAGTTTAGGTTACTTAGGTTAGTCGTACAGTTACAAGTCGTAAACCTGTGAACATTTGTTTAAGTTAAGTGAACTATTATTGTTGTTTAAGTGTATTGACGCTTCGTGCGAGTTACCGTAGTTTTAAGTGTTAGATTAGGATACCTAGAACACTGACTCGTGTCGAACATTATTATTGTATGATACCTAATAACTTTATAGTTGTGTGAACTGATTTTATTTAGTGCATGTTTTGAACGTTATTTATGTAGGTATACGAACGGTTGACGAACTAGGTTACCTACCTAGGTACCACCTACCTACCTAGGTATCCAGAGCATCGTCGTTAGCCTGAAGTATTGCCTGCTGTGCGATTCGCCTTAAATACGGCACCTAATCAAGGCACTGGGCACTCCGCCGCCTATCTAACCTTTGCGGGCGAGTTCCGATCCCCGGTGGACGTAGCTCACGACCTGAGGACGGTCGTAGAGCAAGAAAACTACGTACCACAAATCACGCCATACTTACGCAATTTCGTTCACCACCTCCAAGAAGTGAAGTGGCGAGTCGAGCGTCAGCAGGATATTCGTAAAGAGGCTGCGGATAAGAACCGTCGTCCTGGGCCGAAGTATCAGGAGGGTGATCTCGTCCTCGTGGATAGCCATCGTCTTAGCCAAGCCGCGAAAGGCTTCACTAGTAAGTTTGCCTCATAACGAGAGGATCTCTATCGCGTTAGTAAAGTGGTCTCTGTAACCACTTACGAGGTTGTAGATAAGGAGAACGAACCTCGAGGCCATGCCATCTAAAATCATCAATCATCTAAATCATGCCAGTCTACTTACATCTTACGTAGGTGAGTCCGATGTTGTCATTCATGGTAGGAAAAAAGGGAGACCCCGTAAGTTACCGGTTGCCAAGCCAGCTCCAGAGCCTTCAGCTGACTTGGAGGGGGAGGATATAGTGCCAATCCCACACACAACTTCCTGCACCTCTAGTGTACGTCATGTGCCGGCCCGGTTGCGCGACTAACTCTAGACGGCACCCCACTATGGGCGACATCCCGATCCCGCCAAACCATATGACAGTTGGCCACGTTCGCCCCTAGTCGCGCGCACACGCTTTGTTTCCCGCGCACTCCTGCGCCTCGAGTGCCGCTACTTACCCATTAAAAGTTATCTGTTTAATGTTCCTAACTAATAACGTGTTATCTACATTTAATATACAGTTTTACACCACATAGTTCGGAGTTTTCTTGTGTAGAAGTACCCTGGCTACAGAGTATTGAAATAGTTCAACTGATTATGCAACTTGAATCTTATATAAAAGCTTGGCTTTAGCAATGTTATTGTTGGCCTTTTACGTGACATGAAGAAGGCACGAGCACTGTAGGCCTAGCAAGTTACAATCGTTTCGTATCGTATCTCTTTCTACAATAATTAACGCCTCGTCGTAATCCATTTTTTATTTTCGATCACGTGACTTATCGTTCAGATGACGTCATTATCATACATTTGATTAGTTTTCTATTAGCGTTATCGATTGTAATTGTCAATTTGGGTAATTCGGCTAGGGCCTCTGATCACCATGCTTGCTCAAGTCGTATTGGAGATTTCAGATTTACATGAAAGCTTTCTCTTTTCCATGAGCCACATACGTTTCAGGTCGATTGTTTAACTATTGTTTTTGCTTCGCGGACAGTGATAGTCCTGATTTTCTTGCGATATTTTCCTTCACCGATGTCAGTGATAAACTTAAACTCAGAAAGTACATAATGCACCTAATATATAATTTAGAAAGGGTATATATTGGTTCCTGCCTGGTATCGAATAATCCAATTCCAATGATCAAACGACATTTTATTCATAGAGGATCGAAGTTTTTAGCTCAATTTCTCTTAATTTTGCCATATCAGGATAAAACTGACAATAGATAAACTTCCTCCTAATAAGCTCATTAGAACCGCACAAATTCTTCTGAAGAATTGATTTCGAATTTAAAGTTTGTGAATAGAACAGACAACACCAGAAACTCCACCGAAGGGTCTTAAACAACAAAAACAAAACTCCATCTCTTACTTAAAACTTGAACAGAAGTATTACAAAAACATTCGCGGGTAAAACTGGTTCACAGGGTCGAAACCCTCAAAATTATGCAAATCCTTGTAACGACGTTGACGAGTTGAATTTTTAATTTCTAAAGAAAACTTTCACAATGACAATTCAATTAGAATGACCCCGCAGGTAGACAAGGGGTTAAAATATGGTTTTATTCTTGTGTTTTAAAGGGGAATTTTAATTACGTCATGGATTAGTAAGGTGATGAACCTAGGGAGAATAAATTAAAGGATTCGGTTACGTAGAAACTAGAAAATTACACATAAAATCATCCCTATGTTCCCAAAAGATTTCCGCAGAGGTCGCAATTCACACACTGCTAGGCTACGACGTACTGCGACTAAAATATTGTTTCGAGAATAGAAAGTGTCCCATATAATAAATAATAATAATAATATGTTGGGACATTTTCACATACGGCCATCTGACCCCAAACTAGGAAAAATGTATTTGTGTATGTATATCAGCTGTCTGACACCCATAGTACACTATGGGTGTCAGACAGCTGATATACATACACAAATACATTTTTTTTTGTAAATACATACATAATATATAGATAAACAACACCCAGACACAAGGTAAACACAAGTGCTCATCACACAAATGTTTACCCTGCAGAAAAAAAAAAGGCAAAAAGGCAAAAAAAATAAAATAAAGGCAGTTTCTTTTTAAGTCATTGAATGACAAACAAACCGAAGGCCCACACGATATAAAGTGGTCACCACTGACGCCAAATGCCTTGCATATGCATTGCTATCCCAGAAAAAAAGTTGTAAATGTAATAAATTGTCTAAGCCCTTCAAACCAAAACACAGCAATGCTACTTTGCATCAGAAATAGAATGGTTGCAATACTTCCTCGATCAAGTTCGTTGTATTAGCTCTACTACTACTAGTTTCCAGAACAAAACAATTCTCATATTGAGGCGGTTCTAAGGTCTAAAGGATGTGGAAGACAGAAACGGGGTGTTGTGGTGGTACTCAGAAAGGCCTGCCCCTATCTATATGTATATTAATGACATTTTATTCACCTTACTATTGTACCCTTAGTTGCCTGAAATAAATAATAATAATAATAATAATAAAACTTTAATTCGGACAACAAAGATCCATAGAATGTTAGTAACATAGAAAAACTTATCACCTAGTGTTAGTAAACATCAACCTCCGCACAAACTGCTGTACAATTGGAGAGCCGAAGCTCTCTGCAACAGTTTTCAGGATGCTGTTTTGACTGTCCCTCACTCTCCTCAGTAGCGACGCGGTTTTCTTGCGTATAATCGCATAGAAACCGTCTGTACGGGTTTGCGCGAACATTTCCGACGCGCTACAGTAACGAGGCAGTCTCAACAACATCCTGAAAGCATTGTTATATTGGACGCGCAGGGCATCCAGCGATCTCTTAGTATAATTGACCCATAGATTGCTCGTGTACAGACTTTGGCAATAAGCCTTGAAAAGTGTTACTTTAACTAGGTCTGTACATCGCACAAATCTACGAGACAACATATTACTCCGGACCGCTAGAGCCCTACGCTCCCTCTCAATGTCTACATCGTCCCTGAGGTCGGCGGCAAGAAAATGCCCCAGGTATTTAAAAGTGGACACCCTCTCGATTGGTGACCCGTTCACGAGCAACTCAGGTCCTTCTCCACGGCGTTTGCCGCCGACCTCAAAGACCATGTATTCACATTTCTTCACATTATACTTCAACCCATGTGCGGCAGCGTAGGCTTCACAGGTTCCAATCAGCTCCCTGATTCCCCCCACCGACGGACCCAGCAGCACCATGTCATCTGCATAGCTGATGTTGTTAATTCTAACCCCATCAACACTGCATCCGACACGCATGCTGCTGAGTGCGACTATGAGGTCATCCACGTAGAGGTTGAAGAGCCTGGGAGATGTTAGACCCCCCTGCCTCACCCCGCACTCCAGCCTATACGGCTCAGAGAGTGTATCATCCCATTTCACGTGGTTGGTTTGGTTGCCATACCAATATTGGAATAGTCCACATATTTCTGCCGGTACACCCCTGTCATCCATCTTTCTCCAGAGCACGTCATATGAGACAAGATCAAATGCCCTGGAAAGATCAAGGAAGCAGGCGTACACTGGCGTCCTGCGATCTATATAATATTGAACAGTATGCTTGAGACTTAAAATAGCACTTTCAGTCGATAGTCCGGGACGAAACCCGAACTGTGCGTCATGAAGATGTATGTAATTATCTAAGCAAGAATCAAGCACACCGTCCAACACCTTGGCTATTATTGTCGCTAGAGAAATGGAACGATAGTTACCTCTGTCTTAGATGTCACCCGTCCTGTTGTTGTTTAACTACAATAGTGAACAGACGTACAATCGCGCGTGCGTGCTCTAGTTAAGAGTATTCTGCAGACGCAGCACAACACCGCCGTGCGTCGTCGCGGTGTACCTACGTCGATCTATCGGGGTCATTGTCATGACCTAGTTACAAGTGCGGAAATCATGAAGTGTTTATAATAATTTATTGTTTAGGTGCTAAACTCGCCTTACAACAAAATAATGGCTACGCAGTCTATTAAGATAAAAACCGACCTGGAAAAGCGGTTGTATGACTGTTACATCCAGGAGAAAACAGATAGAGAAAACCTGCAAGTTATGGTACGTAATCTGAATGGTCACATTAATAGCTTGCAGGAACAAGTACAAGCCCTTCAAGAAGAATTAAGTTGCTTGAAGGAAAAAAAACAAACTAATGAACCCTTGAACAAAAACGAAAGCGAGAAAATAATAGTTGCCCAGCGTACTAAAAGTGACGTTGAGTATTGCACAGACGAGGATGAACTCGCTAAAGAGACTGAGTGGATTAGGGCCAAGAGCAGGAAGAAGAGGAAGCTTAACACCTCCCTCTCTCCAAAACAACAACCCGGAACAAGCGCCCAACCAGATTATCAACAAAATAATGAGAAAGCGACTTCCGTCAAAAAAGTGCCGCCACCACCGCCAATCATAATAGACGGAGTTAAGAACTATCAAACGTTTTATGACTCGCTAACAGAATCAATATCAGCTGAATCATTTACCGCAAAAATGATGAATGGGGATTGTGTGAAGGTTAACGCCAAAACAGAAGACTCATATAGAGAAATTGCCAGGCTTTTCACGGAAAAAGACTACCATTGGCATTCGTACGAAAACAAGCAAGCTAGACCAATTAGAGTTGTTGTGAAGAAGTTACATTCTTCTTGCCAACCTGACCGAATCAAAGACGATCTAGCAACACAAGGACTGAAAATAGAAAAAGTAGACTACAAGTTGAGCTGGAAGCGTAAAGAACCACTCAACATGTTCGTTTTATCATTTAGTAATGACGAAGATGTCAACAAGATCTATGGCATAAAGTTCATTTTGGGGTGTAAAATAGAAATACACCCACTTAAAAATCCCAAACTCATTCCTCAATGCAAGAGATGCCAGGCATATGGACATACTCATAAATACTGCAGAAAAGAGCCAAGGTGTGTAAAATGCACTGGCAAGCATCTTACTGCCGACTGTACCAAATCTCCACAAGAGAAGCCAAAATGTGTACACTGTGGTCTACCTCACCCTGCCAACTATAGAGGGTGTGAAGTAGCTAAGCAGATACAAATTATGAAAAATAAAATTATTAAAAAGAAACTTGTGGTACCAACTACCCAACAGTCTCTTCCCTTACGAAATCCACAGACACAGAAAGCAAGTGCCCAGTCAACTGCAAAACTCATACATTTAACCAACACCGGTTCCTATGCGGAAGCTGTAAAACAAAGATCACAGCCTTCGAATCTAGAGGATAAGATTAATCAGATCTTAAAGTGTATCACCTCATTTGACAAGAGATTAGAGAAACTAGAATCCAGCACTAAAACAGCTGTTTAAAATAATCAAAAATGAATAACACCCTTAAAATAATGGCGTGGAACTCTAATGGGCTCCTCAAACATCAAAATGAGTTGCAGGCGGTCCTAGATACAGAAAATATAGACGTGTGTTTGGTTTCCGAAACGCACTTCACCAAGCAATCTTTTGTCAAATTTAGAGGATACATGGTATACAATTCGCTCCACCCTGACAACTCTGCCAGAGGAGGTAGCGCAGTTATAATCAAAGACAACATAAGTCACTACGTTCAGTGTAAATATGAAGAACAAGACATTCAAGCCGTGGCAGTATCTGTTAAAACCAAATTTTGTCACGTATCCATTGCAGCCGTATACTGTCCCCCACGGCACATGATAAGAAAAGAGCGATATTTACATCTCTTTGAATTATTAGGCCAGAGATTTATCCTAGGCGGCGATTTTAATGCTAAGCATACGCATTGGGGATCAAGACTTACTACAACTAAGGGAAGGCAGCTCTTAAGTGCAGTTAAAGATACACATTCCGAAGTTATGAGCACGGGTAAACCAACGTATTGGCCTACTGACCACCAGAAAATACCGGATCTTATTGATTTTTTCATATGCAAAAATGTATCTACCAATTACGTCAGTATGGAGGAAGGTTTTCATATGAACTCGGACCACTCCTCGATTATACTAACGCTTAGTCAAAAAATCCTACTCAAAGAAAGCCACTTAACCCTGGTAAATAAGTTCACAGATTGGGAAAGTTTTGCCCTTGATCTAGATAATATTATCGACCTTAAAACTTAGATAAAAAAGCAAGATCAGCTTGACTCAGAAGTAAACAAATTTATTGTTAATATCCAACAATGTGCGTGGAACAACACACCGCAATTAAAACGTAAATATAAGGGATTTATCTATCCCAGAGAAATTGTGGATTTACTATCTGAGAAAAGAAAACAAAGGAAGCAATGGCAACAAACAAGGTGCCCGCGAGATAAAACTTTACTAAATAACTTAACTAAACGATTAAAGAGGAAAATTCAACAATTTGAAGATGAATCTCTGAATACCAACCTCCTGCAGCTCACCAATGACAAATCAACAAATTACTCCCTCTGGAAAGCGACAAGAAATCTAAAAAGGCCGATTTTACAAATACCGCCCATCAGAAATAGTGACGGAAAATGGGCCATAAGTAATGACCAAAAAGCGGTAAGGTTTGCTCAACATTTAGAAGAAACTTTTCAACCCAATGAAAGCTCAATAAAAATACCTGAGAGTAGACATTTATCACAAAATCAAAGAATTAATCTTGTGACTCCGAAAGAAGTAATGAGAGAAATTCAAAATAACATAAGCTCGAAAAAGTCTCCGGGTTATGACCTCATTACAGGTGAAGTTCTAAAACACCTCCCGCGCAAAGCCATAGTAAAGCTGACCAAGCTTATCAATGCTGCATTTATATTAAAACATGTACCTGAGTCATGGAAGGTTGCTGAAGTCATTATGATTGCGAAGCCTGGGAAACCACCCCAAGAAGCATCATCGTATAGACCTATTTCTCTGTTGCCCGTGTTATCAAAACTATTTGAAAAACTGTTATTGAAACGGTTAAAACCAATTATAGAAGATAAAAACCTTATTCCAAATTTAATCATCAATTTGGCTTCAGGGAAAAACACTCAACAATAGACCAGGTACATAGAATAACTAACGTAATTGAAAAAACGCTTGAAAATAAGGAAGTCTGCGCCACCGTGTTTTTAGATGTCGCGCAAGCTTTTGACAAAGTTTGGCATGACGGTCTAATATTCAAGCTCAGACGCATGCTACCAGAATTTGCAGATATCCTAGAGTCGTATATAACAAATAGAATGTTTAGAATACGGCAGGAGGACGCATATTCAGAGCTAAAAGCTATAAAAGCTGGTGTACCTCAAGGAAGTGTGCTAGGACCAATTTTGTACTTGTTATACACATGTGACATCCCAGAAATAGAAAACAACACCATTGCGACCTTTGCAGATGATACTGCAATTATGGCCACCGGATCAAGCCACAGAGAAGCAGTAGAAAAAGTTCAACTAGCTGTGAACAAAGTTTATGACTGGACACAAAAATGGAAGATCAAACTGAATGAGTCAAAATCAATTCACATTGATTTCACAAACAAACACTTGGACTATCATCCAATTTATATAAATGGCATGCAGGTGCCTTATGCTAATACAGCTAAATACCTTGGCATAACTCTCGACGCGAAGTTGCGTTGGAAAGCTCATGTCAAAAAGAAAAGACAGGAACTCGATATACGTTATAAAAACATGTATTGGTTGCTCGGAAAGAAATCCTGTCTATCAGTACATAATAAAATAACCCTCTATAAACATATTCTGATGCCAATTTGGACGTATGGTATCCAACTTTGGGGCTGTACTAAAAAAACCAACGTGAAAATAATCCAACAATTCCAGAATAAAGTACTGAGGGATGCTGTCAATGCACCCTGGTACATAAGAAATGACGACCTTCACCGTGACCTTAAAATGGAATCCGTCACAACTATTATTCAAAAATTTGCTGACGCCCACGAACACAGACTTCACCGACACGTGAATGTTGAGGCAATTCAGCTGCTAGACAATACAGACTTAGTGCGTAGGCTAAAAAGAACTAAACCTTTTGAATTAGTGTAGTGTACAAAGTGAATGAATAGTAACAATATTGTGCTATACATCGAACACATGAACATAGTGTTTCTATAAATTATATCAGACTCTAAGAAAGTGCTACAGACTTGTATAAAAGTCTTAATGGACACTATTTTTAGTTATATTATAATCTATCACGTAACATATTAAGTTAGAGTTAAATTGCTTATTAGTCTTTTAGGCTAGATCGTAATTAATTATTAAGAATTTCATTCTTACTAACAAAGCATAAAAAAAAAAAAAAAAACCCGTCCTGTTCTTCACAATGGGAACTACGATGGTCTTCATTAGATTAGCAGGTAGGTACGCGTGGCTAATACACATTGTGAAAAACATAGACAAGACTCTCGGCAGGTGGACACCCGCGTGCTTCAGGTGCTCAATGCTGAGCCCATCATGTCCTGGAGATTTACCACGGTTCATGCTGTTTATAATCTTGCGTACCTGTTTAGCAGAAAAATGTATCAAAGGTTTCGCACCAGGACGGTTGGGCCCACCATCATTCACCAAGGTTGAGGGACCGAGTGGGGATTGTGCTTTGAAATGCTCCTTGAACATGCTCGCAATTCAATAAAGGATAAATCATAATAATAATAACAAAAGTTCCTGAAAGGACTGGGGAGAGGAGGAGTAGGCTAAAGAGAACAAAAAATCCTCTTACTGTCCTCAAAAATTTTGACGGTAAAATGACATAATATGTACCTATGTCTGGCAACTCTCGGATCTCTCTCTATAATATTGTACCAGCTTATACCATAATAAGCGATACAGATAAACTTTAGTAATTTTAATCGCTTGCTTGAGTATTTATTACAAGTATGTGGTTTTAATTATAATACCACAATGGTTATCCTTGATACAAAGTAAAAGGAAGTAGTTTAACGTATCAAAGAAGTATAATTTTGCTGTTGGTTCTTGCACGTGTTAAGAGGACTGTGAGGGGTCGATACGCGGCGCAGGTATTTATAAAAATGCTATCTGTTTCATATCGCTTGCTCTGCCTTCCTCCGGGTAAACAATACAAATACAATTTGCCCCTGCCCCCCAACCCGTATCGTGCGATAGAGAGAATTGCAAGTCAAGGAGTCAATTACCTACATTTTCTTTTTGAAATATGGTTCCGCTCTTAAACCTTCACGACATGAGACAATTTTAGATTCGGTACACTTTAATCTAGGTCTGTACGTGTTTCTCACACAAGTAATTCAATATAGTTTAAATTTAAAAAATAAAAACGCTTGAGGAAGTTTTTAAGTCAAAAATGTAGATATTTAGATGATAATTACTGCTATCGTACGCAATATTTCTTTCAAATAAAAATGTACAGACCTGTTTGATTATATCTACAACATTTCCAAAATTTATGAAAATTGGACTAAGTTTACGGGGAGTAAACCGTTATCGCTTTTTGTATAAAAAATTACAGCCCAACAGTCCTCTTAACTGACACGTGTTACTGGTATTAATAAATATTGTAGTTTTGAACCAAAAATATATACTTTGAAATTAACGAAGATGAGCTTATTTTGAACAACGATTCTTTGAAACATTTTTGATACGTAATAACGCATTGATTTTTTGTTCTTTTTAAGAATTTTAAGTTCAAGAGATCATAAAAACGTGAGGAGTACCTGGCTGAGTAAAAACCATACGGATAGATTGGTCATGGTCAAGCTACCCTTGCCTCGGTCGGCCTGTGGATAGGTAACCATCCATTTGTCGCCGTTGGTTGGTCCTTTACCTGATCTCTCTCCGGTCGTGTCCGATTGCCGTCCCATTGGACTATGGGTGGTACTACACCAATCGACCGATCATCGATCGATGCGATCGGTCAACATCGGTCGACGTTGATCGATTGGTGTGATAGCTCTGACTGATCAACGGATCGCCTAACAAATCGATCGATTGCCGGTCGATGGCATCGGTCGACGTTGATCGATTAACTCCGGCTATAATCCATCACTAATAATAATCAAGCAGCTCGATCAACGTCAACTAATCCATTTTACCATCGAACGATGCCGTCGATCGACGATCGATCGATTGATCTGGTAACACCCTATGAGAGTAAGAGAAGAGGGAGTGCACTATCGGTTGCGCACACACTTGTGCGCCATATCTCCTACATACTCAGCTAGTCTCCATTGAGTTTGGTCGCCGCTGTCATTTGAATATCTTAGATAGACAGTCGTTATGGGTAGAAAGAAGCTAGAAAGTCAACCAATCTTACCAAGGGGTATCATGTCATAAAGTAACTGGGTTGTAGAGGTCGGACATGCAGTCGCTCAAAGTCAAAGTCAAAGTATTTATTTGTGCGATTTCTGGTGATAATGATTAATAAGGTCTTACAGATTTTTTACAGAAACTCAAAAATCTACCATTTGGGCCATATATATACCATACACACATACAATATACCATACAATATACCACATACAATATACATACAATATACCATACACAAAAATAGCAATTTCAAATTTCACAATAATAATTTCATAATGTAACAATATTAGACATTTATATTATTAAAATTAATTAAACAAACTCAAAACAATTCTACTAAATTCAAAATCTTTAGAAATGTTGTCAGCAAGAAATTCGTCAATGGTATAGTAGCATTTGTCTATAAAAAAATTTTTAGGTTGCGTTTAAATTGGGTCAAGTTTTAATCTTTTATGCTATTTGGTAGCTAATTAAAAAAAATTGGAGCCATGCATAGTATGCTCTTGTGCATCCTCAGTGGTATGTAATTAGGTTCATATTGATGATGTACCGCCAATTGCACTTTGACTGCCTCGTGGGTCTCGTGGATCAGCTCCCAGATCGAGCACACCTCTTTGCCTCAGAAATCACGTTAAGCCATTGGTCTACTACCAAAATAACAGACTGTACAAATACGTGCTTGTCTACGCGCCGTGAGTTCTAAAAGCAGTTTTGAGAGCACGTTCGACGCGGGAAGAGGTTGAGGAACAGTGTTTTTGAGGGAGGCGGGGCGTGTCGCTGTAAGGTAGTACTAATATTTATACTGTGCTTGTACTCTATAATATTTCCTACGGTCTTGGCTAGTCTCTGTTGAGGTTGGCCACCGTGTCGTCGAAATTCGTACTGGAGAATTTATTTTTATTTACTGCTAACTAAACTAGCTCAAGTAGGTAAACAGGTACTTACAGTTCATGCAGAAGTTGTCTCGTTAAAAATAACGGTTAACGTTAAAAATAACGATGCAGTTACCATTGTTATATAAGTTTAAAACATGAAGTCAACTTACAAAATGTGTAATATTAAAAATTCCGGAATATTTTTGCTCAAGTTTGAATTTTATTCATATAAAGGAATTTTCCATATTTATATGAAGAATTTAGCTTTATGTACTGGGTTTTGAATCTAAATTCTTGATAGAAAACTAAGTTGGAAAACTGATACTGCACTGTTTTAGTGGAAAAGTTTAAGGGAAGTATATTCATGGGGTAAATTTGGTTAGAACCAGTAACTGTACTAGATATTCTTTCGGTCTTTCTCTTTAGTTATTGTTATTATGTTATTTTTATTCTCCTTTATTGTTTTATATATATTACGGCACAAAATGTGTGTAAAAAAAAATCTTAAGATAAGCCGGCTAAACTGCATATTAGACTAAACGCAACGGCTATTAAGGGATGCGTCTTATAACATAATATAATACGTTTTTAGGTACACCAATCAATGGCTAACTAAAAAAATAGTTAGGTTGGTTGGTATATTCGTATAGGTTAGGTTGGTAGCTTTTCTTAAACCTTTAAACCGCTTGCATCTTGTACTTCTGTGTGCAGAGTTTAAAGGAACCTAACAAGTACCTACACTTGTTAGGTTTCTTTAAACCCTGCACACAGAAATAAGATGACAGACAGAAGTAATCAACATTTATGTTTTAATAATTCTTCTTAAATTTTTAGTCAGCTTAATTTTTTATTTACTCCTGAGCGGTTACAATTATTTTTATTTTCACACACATCTTTATCTTTACCCGAAACTAATGCATATACATCGAATTTCTGAATGTATTGAAAAAAAAAACATTTAAAAATATACATAATTTTCCTTTTACATAATGGTCTTTTCTGGGTCAGCGCAGTAACATCGCAATGATAGCAATATATTAAAAAATTATACTTATACTATTGGCCAGTTAAAGGTACACCTCCTGTCCATAGTTGAAAATAGATCTCGAAGGTATATGACGAGACCTGAATTAAACATTCTCGTTTCAGGGGAACAGTTTGTCTACCAGAACTGTAACTGAACTAACATAATCTAGCCTAAGCAAATTCAACCTTTTTGTTATACATACCTGCGTTACTTTAGGTTCATAATACAGAGTTATTTTTAAAATTCTAAAGACCTTACAGGTCTACAAATGTCGCATTTAAATCTTCCAGGAGGAGGATCTGCTCCTCTTTATCACGATGAAGCTGTTCCTCCAGTATATAATTACTAACATCATTTACAACCACTTTTACCAAAACCAGACTTAAATTTTTCTCATGAATATGAACAACTTTTATCACGCGACCAACTCTAAAAAACATTGTTATATTATTATTATTATTATATTTAACCCGTAATGTCCCACTGCTTAGCGAAATAATGAAGAATAAAGATATGCCAATGAAAGAAAAAAAGAAAGTATACGAAATATGCATTATGCCATGTTTATTATACCAGACATGGGCGCTAACAAAACAACTAGAAAACAAGTTGCGAATCTGCCAAAATGGAATAGAAAGGAGTATATTAGGTATAAAAAGATGGGACAGAGTAAAACTACAAGAAATAAAATCAAAAACAAAATTTAAAAATGCACACACAGTTTACAGACAGCTAAAATGGCGATGGACGGGCATATGCTAAGAGAAAATAAAGAGAAATGGACTAAGCTAGTAACAGAATAGTATTCAAGAGACAGCAAAATAAATAGAGGTAGACAATAAAAAAGATGAAAAGATGATTTTAAAAAAACAGCTGTTCCAGTATGGATTCATTCCGGTTCCAGTTCCGTTTGGCAAGAGACAGGAATAAATGGAAATCTTTAGAGGCGGCCTGTCGACAGACAAGCTGTTACAAACAAACATCCAGTGGCCGATAACGTAATATAATTTAGAATTATAATAATAGTTCTAAATCAATAGTCGGTGTGCATGTATCCATTGTAAAAAAAAAATACAGCAATAAAGGCTATTAAATTAAATCCATCGGTCTCGACTTTTCGCTATGTCTTGAGGAAGCCACCCAAGTCGTCCCGCCATCTCAGGGCACCAATTTTGGGATTTACGGGCCTATAATTCGTTAGGCATGCGGCAGACATGTTCAACCCCGTCCCATTTAAGGAGGGCAGTCTTTTGAGCTGAAAGAATCTAATGTTCCATACATTTGGATCGTGTAGGGTCATTTTAAAAAGAAACAGTTGAATTAATTTTTAAATTTCATGTTTGATCTCATAATAAAAGTTGTTCATATACTTGATATGTTAACCCTTTCAAAGAATGACAATCAACAAGACGGTACAACATTATTTTGGCAATTTCGCTGTAATAGTGAGCGAAGATTTTTAAGTCTTCGTTCAATATTACAGCAAAATCGCCTTAAAAAACCACCTGCAAGCGCGCCGCAGCCGGCGAGATGTCTACTTCTATGTTTTGTCATTACAAAATATATTTTAATGCAAACGATGGAAAGCCCTTACTTGAATAGCAAAACATTTGTTTGTCGGAGCCATGCTATTATAATGAGCGATAAGTAACTTTGAGACTTTTCGTCCCTAACTCCGAATCTCTTATATCCCATTTTATTTTAGTGATTAACCGAGTGTTTGTACTGTAGTGTCAGTATTTACTCAATTCCACCCTATCATGACTTCAAACTCGTTTGGTTCCATCCCATACCTATATTATGCTTAGATGCGCTACCATTCAGTTAAACTCCAGTACGGACTCCATGACATGCCTTTCAATCGCTAATTAATCCATTTGCATTTAGTAATACTAAATAAACAGAAGTCAAAGTTAGCCTTTGATCGAACTGTTTGGTTGTGTGCTTTAGAGTCGTTTTATTGATCCCCGAGTGAGGCTGTGACCAGTGACTACATGAGTAAGGCGATATTTGACAGCAAAGTAACGAGCGAGTCACTGCAATAAGACTTGCAGCAAAAAATTTCGGTAACATTGTACAAGTACCCGACTGCGCAAAAAGGAGGGTTATGTTTTTCGAGTGTATGTGTGTATATTTCTTTGGGACAGTCTGTTGCTTAAACGTCTTCCTGAAATTAGCTTGAGAGGTGTTGTTAGATTTGTCTTAATTGTGAGAGTGACACTGGGACAGATGGTAGGCGCCATATTGTCTTCAAAAAATTTCAGTGTTCACAAACGCAGTGGGAAGCATCAAGTAAGAGTTGTCGACACTTTGATAACAAAACAGATATCATAGTGAATGTATTTGTTGGTTCCGACTGCGTTTGTGAATACCACGATCATTGAAATCCAAAAAAAAATATTTATAGATTGAGAACAACGGATTAACTCACTGTGTTGTCGGGTTCGTCCGACTAGTTTCGATGGCATACGGCCACCTTTTTCAAGGAGTTCCACAGGATGACACACCGCCCGTAGCGTTCCCGCCCGCGCAGACAACTGCGGCGGTGGCGGGGGTGGCGCGGGCGAGGGTAGAGGTGAAGTGGCGGAATAGTATCTTGCTTTAAACACAAATACACACTGAGCTGACCACATCATCACTTTTTAGTTCCTATATGGCTATTGCTATTGTGTTCGCTATTTGTTTTAAGTTCCACGGTAATATAAGATATATTTTTTCAGGTTAATTTCTGTCAAAAAATGTATTAAAATGAAACTGAACCAAATTGCATCCCCGAGCTTTTCACTCTAAGGCGACGATTTGTTCGTCACACTGCCCGCCTCTCTATTCCCCGATAAGTATAATCTGGGTATCTTCAAGGCATAGGTGAACTGGTTCATCCAAGGCAAGCGTGCTTCGCCTTAGGCTTGATGCAGCTGAGCTGCAGTCAAACGCAAATCATTTTGAATTTTTTTTTTTATTGAAAATTTTTAGGTAACTATTATTCACGCACACGGGTTTTCTTTTTTTGTACATCAGACTGCGACCAAGACCGCTAGTTGTCCGCTTCGGTGTAGCCTATCAATGTTCTGTCTATTGGTTTCCGCACTTAGTCCTTAAGATGGACCATTACCACCACCACCACCACCATTACCATTGTACGTGAGCCATGGCGGCCGTTATTCCAACCAGCCCACCTCCCTCCAGAAGCAGATCAGTCTTCTTAGTCTACTCAGGGCATCCGCAAGGGAATTTGGTGTTCCAAGGGTTTCCCTTTGGATCTGAGTGATGCCGGTGCACTCAAGGAGTACGAGCGCCACTGTTTCCTCCGCCTCCAATATATATCCAAGGTGTTATATATAAGTTGGCGTCGTGTGTTGCGCGATGTTCGAAAGCGCCAAAACACAACACCATTCGGCCGAAATTCCTCCTACGTGAAGGTCGACAGATGTTCAGTTGGTACTCTCACCACAAAGTAGTTAAAGTTCACATTGTGGCTCGAGGCTAACCGCTCGACCCTCAGAGTAAAATTTGACAGAGTGAATTCGGATGTACTCTACAGCCTCCTCAACCTTTGTAGAGTAGTGCAGTCGAGACACATACAGCAGCGTCACTGGAACAGCAGGACGCAGCAGGCGGTTCGGTCCGGTCGGTGCGGTCCCACACTTGTTCGGACAAGTTGGTTTCTTCATCCTCTTCTTCTTTCCGACCTTGTTGAAACCATCTTCGTCGCTCGCGACCTTTTCAGGTCCATGTTGGGGGTAATCCCAGAATCGCCTGAAGATCAGCAGTGGGTGATGTTCTCATACTGCCAGTAATCGCTACGCAGGCTAGTCTTTGTAGTTTCTCAAAATCTTTCTGGGCTGTGCTCAGATTGGTCGTGAATATAATGATTTGTCATGTTTTCAATGTTCGCGCATTCTCAAGTGGTTTTTCAGCTACTATAATAATTTATGTCATTGCGAGTCTTAGGCCGTGATTATTTAATTAATATTAAACCCCCATATATTGTTATTACTATTGCTTTATTTATTTTTATAAAATAAAAATACAATTGCTAACTTATCTGACATTCTGGTAGATAATAATATATACCGAAAATATTCTAACAAGACAAACTATACAACATACACACACCGGCACAATTAGGGGAACACAAAAAAAAGGTTGATTTTTTCTAACATTGTCGGGTATTTTTATAAGTAGTTTTTGTTTAAGTGTTAATAACTTCATATCAGATTGTTTTAAGTACCCCCAACTTTAATTTTAAGTGTTTTGACAAGAATTTATGGTTGTTTAAGAATTTGCTCACTTAACGTTTTGTACTCATTCTGATAAGAACTTTAGTGGATGCTGCGAATAGGGACTGTGGGTCATTTAACTGTTTACATTTGAATAGTGCACATTGTTCTGATACAAAATGAGTGATTTACCAGCAACTTCTGTGGCTAGGGCTGTAACCATGATCGAGGAAGGGCACACCTATCGCTCAGTCAGTCGCGCACTGGGTGTATCGACATCGGTGATTCATCGCGTCGTCCGACGTTATAGGGAGACTGGATCGTTCGTGCGCAGACCAGGACAGGGCAAAAATCGAGCAACTAGCGCCTTGGATGACCGTTTCTTGGTCTTGCAGACATTACGAAATCGTCGTCAATCAGCTGTCCAGACCCGAAATCGTTTAGCAGAAGTCCGTAACGTCAACGTGAGTGAAAGGACTGTTAGAAGACGGTTGAATGAAGTTGGCTTAAACTCGTACGTGCCAGCAAAGGCCCCAAAACTCGAGGTAGCTCATCGTGTAGCAAGATTAGCATTCGCTCGACAGCACCAAGATTGGACTAATGAGTGGGGCCGTGTTTTGTTCAGTGACGAAAGCCGATTTTGTGTAAATTTCGTGGATGGGAGGGAAAGAATGTGGAGACATCGAGGGGAACGTTATCACCAAGCAAATTTCACTGGAACTGTGTCGTATGGGGGAGGGTCAGTTATGGTATGGGGTGGCATATGTTTGGGAGCCCGCACGGAGCTAGTGATCATCAGTAATGGATCGCTAACTGCACAGCGGTACATTACAGAAGTCTTAGAACCCCATGTCATGCCTTTTGCCCCATTCATAGGCGAAAATTTCATTTTCATGCATGATAACGCACGCCCTCACACTGCGCGTATAGTGAGTGACTACCTTAATGAAGTAGGCATCACTCAGATGAACTGGCCAGCGCGATCACCGGATATGAACCCGATAGAACATGTCTGGGACTACCTGGGAAGAAAGGTTCGACAAAGAAATCCAGCCCCTAATAATGTGGAGGAACTTAAATTAGCGTTAGTGGAAGAGTGGAACAATTTGTCCCAAGAACTCATTGATAACGTTATCCGAAGCATGGGAAATCGTGTACAGGTTTTAATTAGAGCCCGTGGCGGCAATACCCGATACTAAAACTCATTTTTTTTTGTCATTTTTGAAAATGTTTACAGATTTCACTTTTAAGGAAAAAACGTTCAATTCTCATTTTTTGACATTTTTGTTTATTTCTTCACGTAGAAGTATTGTGTGAGTCACTTTAGCGTTTATTTCAGTTAGTTTGAGTGCAATTAATTATTGATTAACAAAAAATAATATGTGCTACATAAATTTGTTAAGAAAAACGACCTTTTTTTTGTGTTCCCCTAATTGTGCCGGTGTGTGTAGTTCTGCCGTAGTAGTATTGTACAGAGATAGCGTTCACAGCTCGAGATATTTGTTTCACTAAATGCATTGAGCTCGCTATTCTTGCTGTAAAGGGCGCCATTCATAGCGCTTCAATATGCGACTTTCAAATGGCAGCGATTTTGAATGTTAGTCGTTGAAAAATATGTATTGAAGTTAATACTTTCGGAAAGATTGTGTGTCGCGACGACATATTCTTTTGCTTTGTAATGTTGGATCGAGCGAATGGAATTGTAATAATTTGTTCGTGAACGGGCGCTGTCAGTTGAGATTTGTCATTTCGTAACAGGCAACTAACCATGGCTTTTTGTTTTTTATTTTATAAATGTTGTATTGCTTTTCACCAACGTTGTTTCCACATACACAGAAACAAGAATAATGTAAGAGTGTTCATGGAGTTTCTTGTTCGTTCTACTGCGTAAAGATCTACCTACGTTTTGGAACGAGCAACTAGGTCGGTCCAACTATCTTGACCAAACTTAGCGACGACTCCTTGACAATTCAAAAGTGCCTGTAAATGTTTTAATTGTAACAAATGCTTTGACTCAGACTTTAAATGCTAGAATTTCAATAAAGAGAAAGTTTTTGTTTAGTTAAAGTCGTCTATTATTAAAAGTTGTCTCATTTTCTGCCAACGACTTCATTTTCGTAGACTTCAGAACTAAGCCGCCAAAGTTTTAAATTGTCCGACGGAAATACGATAAGGGGATCATAATTATTATACTCATCATCATCATCATCATGTCAACCTTTAGACGCCCACTGCTGGGCATAGGTCTCCCCCAAGGGGGGTTCAGCCATAATCGCCAAGCTTGGCTGATGCATGTTGGCGATCGCAGTGGGTGTTATGCTGCTCAGAAAGACGCTGCTGCCCATCCTCTAGTCAATATCCCTCTGTCGCCTTCTACGACACCCACGGGTAGAAATGGGATGGTGCTGTCAGCGACCGGCACCACACGGCACTTATTATACTATAGGTATATTATTAAGCTTGATCAATATGATCAATCGTCTCCACTACACCACCGATACCGAAGACATCGTGAAATATGTGCGCCAGAGGCTAAAGTACGCGCCGAGAGTGCAGCTACTGGAGTCGCATACTCGCATCGCAACGTCAACTTCAAGGCATTTGTGGTGCGCAAACCAATATAATTATTACCTGCATCAGATGATAGTAGGATGGCCACAGGATTTGGTATTCCGCCACTTTCGCAGACAAGTGCCACCGGAACGCATAAAGACTTAGTGCAACTAAGTGATAGTTACTTACGTCGTTTTGAGTTTTATTTTACAACATAATTGTTATGTGTATGTGTAATGCGTGTTGTTATATGTGTGTGTGAGTGTGTGTGTGTAATTGTTATATGTGTGTGTGTGTGTGTGTTAGGTAGGTCTTTGTAACCTAAATATAAATTATTTGTTAATGTTTTATATGTGTGCTAAACTTCACCTAATTCCGTTCAGCTGTTTAAGTGTGAAAGAGTTACAAACATTCATCCATACTCACAAACTTTTGGGTTTAAAATAGTATTGCAGGATAGGATTTATGATTAAATCAACATTATTTTAAATAGGTATATGATATTCTAGATTTTACTTCATTTTAATATTAGTACCTATAGACTAATAATATAAAGTAGTAATATTTGTTTCTTAGTTTGTACGTGGGGGGTAATCACAAAAACTGCTCATCCGATTTCAAAAATTCTTTCACCAATAGGAAACTCCGCTATCCCTGAGTGCTATAGGTTATAATTTATTACCAAAAAATTAGGGATCCTTGAGAAAATTTACGCAGACGAAATCGCGGGCAAAGTGCTGGTTATTTTATGAAGGTACATGATATGCCAGATATATAATTATTTATTTACTTATTTATTATGTTTGTGTAGTTCAGTCAATTCTCCTTGATAGTTCGAATAGATAATATATCTTAAAGCACCTTATTTTTATGAATCTATCGTAGATATACAATGCAGAAAGAACCATTTAAAGTACCTATAAAAAATTCAACCACATTGAAAAAATTACGACATTTTTAAATAATTTCAACGTCTGTCCATGAATGTCCAAATAAAGCCTTTTGTGGAACGTCGAGTACAATGAAGTGAATATTTTAATGTTACTTTCTCAGTCTTTCGTGAATGCAACTTTGTAAAATTACTTACACCGTTGAAATGGGTGAAATAAATTACCTAGGAACCTCTAGGAAGTTCAGACACGGTTCTTTTATTTTACAAACTCGTTTAGAACTGAATTCTGGTCAGCAAGTGAAATTGTAATTAAAGGAGCCTCTAAACGAGCGATACTTTTACTTCATTATGTAGCTGGAACATTTTCGCGTATGACCCTACAGTACTTAAAACATGCTGGCAATTGAATGCAATTACATAATAACGGAAAAATAATGACTTATGTAGGAGTGCCGAAAAATATAACGAGTGGATCATTTAAAAAACTGTTGCATCAATACTTGTCGGAGAGGCCGCATTACACTGAAAATATTGTCAACTATTTTAACAAAACCTTAATGGGATTTTGCCACACATGGCCGAGAAAAATGTGGCTGATTTAGGAGCTCCATATTGTATGCAAATTCAATTTCTCAAAAATCTTGTGCTATTTTAATGTATATATGTAATAAGATATAATGTTTTCGGAACACGGTGCTGTGCTCTAGATAAAAATCTCCGACGTCACACTAAAAACCAGTGGGACTGGACCAGTGGGCTGATTCACGTAATTTTATGACGCACCGATGAAGTTGTAGTGCAGTTGCAATTAAGTTCAAGTTAGAGTGATAAATGGTATTCTTGTAATCTTTGAACTGCGCGTAAGCAGCGCGTGAACTGCACGTCAACTGTACGACGAACAAACTCTACGAAACTTACTTACGGCTACATAAGAGAATAAATATGACTCACTAAATCGATTAGATTTCAATGAATAATATGCTGTTATTATAATATTAAAATAATACCCCAGTACAGATTTTTGTGCTTTTTAACTGTTATTTTGAGACGTCAAAGGAATAGTAAAGTACCGCTCATGTTGCGTTCCGAAGCACGCACCAAAGACGCGCAACAGTAGAATGCCGTTATTGCGCTCGCGTGACTTGACGTGAGCGTGTCTGACAGCGGTAGACAATACGAAAAGCGTTGTTTTGGTCGAAACTTAACTGCAACTGCACTGCAACAGCACTTCTTTAGTTACGTGAATCAGCCCATAGACGCGCTTGCCGAATGGCCAACAAATTATGGGCTATAACCACCACAATGTGGGACCTTGAAAACGTCCAACGACATCGTGGCATTCCCAGGCAAAGATGATAAGTTGAGCAAGGATTGGTCCACACTAACTCAAGATAGAGAGATTTAAAAAGAAGAAAGCGAGTCGTTTACCCTACATTGAGACAACACAGGGTATAATTTGAATAATAATAATATAGCCTTGCTTTTTCTGACAGTTATTTCAAGATTGAACAAGCATGAAGATTAAGACAAAGGTAAACATTGTCTGGACCGCAATCAAACCATCTGACACCTAAACAGACTGTTGTCAGGGTTTCTAAACTTGTTGAACCTAAATTGTTTCAAATTCTGGATTGTTTATAATATTTCAAAGTGACCTCTCAAAGTCGAAAATAGGTCAAATACTCGTATAAAGCATTTTGTTTTGTGTATTATCAAACAATAAGTATATGTAGTTTAGTTGCAAGTAATTATCTATATCTCTGTACATAAATAATCTATACGTATGGATATTAAAAAAGATTACTACTACAATGTATATGTGAAAATTGGTAAGCTATACACAAGTGCGCCATTGTAAAAGTATTCGTCAATTCAAAAGTCAATTTTTCAATTAGTAATAAACTATCCTAAAGCTTTTTAGAATAATTTTATACACTACTAACGACCCACCCCGGCTTCGCATAGATAACACTAATAAGCTATAATAGCCTTTACCCTTTCTAGATAATTCCCCTTTCTTTTGGTGAAAACCATATTATGAACATCCCTACAGCTATGTTATTCTGTAAGAACTCACTTCAGATCTCACTTCTGATTCCGCGGTGAAAACTGTTTTAGGTAGTCTGTAACTCGATAAAAACTATGCTAGCGCTACTAAGTGCTGGCATAGGTGAAGCGAACTTTTATTTCGTTACTATTTAATCGAAAACCAAATACTTTTTACTTCTAGTAAGTGAAATCGGAAATGAGATAGGATTCGAATTCGCGAGTGAATTCTTACAGAATTGCACTGCAGTAGTTTTTGAGGTTAGCTCGAACGAACGCAAACTCAGCGTTAGGGGACTTTAATTTATAATATATATTTTTTTAAAGTGATAATGAAGCATAGGAATTAAGTACGACCAATTAACATGTATAAAACCTTCAAACTAAGTAAATATTGAGTGTAACAAGTTTAAAAACTCGATCGTATTTAGGTACGTTTACTGACAATATTTTATGCCACGCATGGAAAAAGCTACTGAAAAAGTTGTCTGCTTGACGACCATATGGGTACCGTACTTACCTTATATCATCGACAAACATGTCTGTCTGGGGTGTGATAGAAGAATGAGGCTGTCTCTCATTTCTCCTACGTACGAACACTTCTTAATAGTCCATTAATTTGGTGTCAGATTTCAAGACCCAAGGAATAATTGGTAAAAAAAAATGAAAATGCTCGATAAACTTGGTACATATGGGCCGAACAAAGAAACTTATCATGCTATTTCATTCGAACAGTATAGCGAGCAAGTGAGAAGCCAATACAAGCGTCGTCATTTTCACTTCCTTTCTCTAATAGGTATTTATTTTAATCCTTCCTTTCAAAGATACCAGACAAAACCGACTATGGAAGAAACCCAATTTATTATCAATAATTTTCATATACAAGTTGTGGGCTTTCAAAGCTCCAACGCAAGGGGTCTCAGTTAATCCGATGATAGGTTTTCTCATTCTCGGCTCGCTCTACTATCCTTTGATAGCAAATTTTAATTTATGCGGGTTGCCATAAATTAGTAATATCATATCGTAAATCCAATTGGTAAAACTTTGTTATTAACGCAAGTGTTTTTGCTGTGAAACGTGATTAGATTTTGAATTCATTGTTGATGAAAGTTTTTGAAAAAGGTATGTAGTTTTGATAGTCTTAAATTGTTAAGTTGAAGGCTTTGTTGGATTGTTAATTGAACAAAATTGTATCATCCTATTAATGTAACAGGCATTGTATTTTTCTTATTTTGCAATAAAAATATTATTATTATTACTATATTTTAAAGAATGCCAATAAATTGTTTACCTCGACTTTCGACCTACATCATCATCATCTTGTCAACCTTAAGACGCCCACTGCTGGGCATAGGTCTCCGCTAAGGGGGGTTCAGCCGTGATTGCCGTGCTTGGTTATTGATATGTGTTAAATAACATACATTCAGCCAACCATGAGTGAAATAAAGATCAATGCAGGAAGGTGTGTGATCAATCACGGACCACTATGGAGCATCGCGCGACCGACGAGTAAAAAAGAACTACAAAAAGAAAACAATACACAATCAAATATCATCATCATCATTCCAGCCAAAAGACGTCCACTGCTGGACATAAGCCTCCCCAAGGGGGGGATTTGCTATAATCGCCACGCTTGGCACGCGGATTGGCGATCGCAGGATGATCGTTACAAAGGCAAAGAGAACGCTGCTGCCCATTCTCTGGTAAGTCCCTTAGTCGCCTCTTACGACACCCACGGGAAGATATGGGATGGTGCTATTCTTTACGTCCGACACCACACGGACGGTCAATCGAATATATTAAAAATTAATTAATTTGTTTAGTTTGGTAATAAATATATACAAAATTATTAATTTTTGAGGGGAAAAAAAAAATAAATAAAAAAAAACAAAATCATGGCTGTTCCTTTTGATTGAAAAACATTTGTAATTTTATTAACTAAATTAAAATACTAAAATTGAAGAAAGCGTTTTTTATATCAATCCGTAATCGAGCCGACCGTAAACAGTTATGGTATTGCTTGGCGATGCATGTTGCACGCGTAGCATGACCACCCTATGCCTACGGAAGAATAGACATACTGACAGCAAGAATAGACAAGTCAGAACAATTTGTCTATTCTTCCTGTCAGTATGTCTATTCTTCCGTAGACATAGCGTGGTCATGCTACACGTGCTGGTGATCGCAGTAGGTGTTATGATAGGTACTCAGTAAGACGCTGCTGCCCATCCTCTCTTCAACATCCCTCTGTCACTTTCTACGACACCCACGGATAGAAATTTGGTGGAGCTATTCGCGGCCGGCACCAGACGGCTTCATTTCGACGTACATTGTTATTAAACAATGCACTTACGTCGGTCGGATCTTGGACAGTCGTAACAGGCTGCCGAAAGACTGACAACTAGTCTTACTAAGCGGTATCGTGTTACTCAGTAACTGGATAATAGAGATCTAACAGGCAGTCGCTTCATGTAAAACACTGGTAATCCAATTTCCAATTTAATTCAATTTAATTTATTTAATAACAATTTACATTGTGTCTGAAATCATTCATAATAAATAAAAAATAAACATAACAATTTCCATTTGAACATAGGTACAACAATAAATTAATTCAATGTCAATTCAATAAATACTACAAATAATAGGTAATACATTAGACTTGGAATCAGCTGCATCTGGTTAGACTGGAACCCTACCCCAACATATTTGGGAAAAGATTAAGCAGATGATGATTTACGTTGGTAGGACACAAACATTTATACTATAATCTATACAGGTATATAAAAATGAATCGCCGAAATGTATGTAGGCGCATAACTTCCGAACGGCTGGACCAAATTGGATAATTTTTTGTGTTCATTATTGTCAGGAGGTATGTATAATAGAAAATTTTAGGTAGGTAGTTAGGTAGGGTAGGTGGGTAGGTAGGTAGGTAGGTAGGGTAGGGTAGTGTAGGTAGGTAGGTAGTGTAGTGTAGAGTAGGTAGGTAGTGTAGTGTTGGGTAGGTAGGTAGTTTGGTAGGGTAGGTAGGTAGGTAGGGTAGGGTATGTAGGTAGGTAGAGTAGGTATGGTAGATAGATAGGGACAGGACTACTTACTCTGTCGGGTCAGCTAGTAATATTATAAAGAGGTAAAATTTGTTTGTATGTAGGAGTTAATGTAAACCTCACTTCATAAACCTCAAGATATTAACCCTCCCTGCTCTATATATCTACGCAGCCTCAATTTTAGTTAAATCAAACATCAGTAGCACACACATTAACAAGCAGTAGACTTAAAAATACATTACGCAATAAAGCATCCCACACTGCGGTATACAGCAATAGTATATTTTGTATGGGCATAAAAATATTTAATAATAACTTATTCTCTTACTTAGGTTCTTAGTGTCTATTGGTAACCCAATAGACACTAAGAACCTAAATTCAATTGGTCTTTTTAAAAGAAACCTAAAAGACTTCCTGATGAAAAAGGCATTTTATTCTGTAAAAGAATTTCTTGAAGAGAAATAATTCATGAATATTAAAATGATTGTGATACTAAATTTAGTGTGATATAAATTATAATGTAATAATAGTCATTATAAGAATAATTAGTTATGAAATATATGAATAATGATATTTTAATAAGATAATTTCAATTGTAAAATAACTGTACTTCTTTCCATTTTAATTGCAATGCCTTAACAGGCAACTAAGTTCTACGTACAAACATATTATTAACATCCTCATAATGGGGAACACCCAAATATTCCGAAATATTTTATTGTGTATTTCGATATTCCGATTTTCAAAAGTCCGAATTTCATAATACCAAATTTTTTTTTTTTTTTAATTTTTTTTTCTTTTTTTTTTTTTGTTTTTTTTTGTTTTTTTTTTCGTGTTTTTTAATCACGAAAGTTATTTTACCGAATGTCGTAAATCCGATTTGTTTGTTTTCCGATTTTCATATGTTCGAAGAATCAAATGCTCGATGGGTTCTTGGTCCGAAAAACGAAATTCCGAAAATCAATACTTCGAATAAACTGTTAAAGTTAGGATTCTGATTCAATTCAGCTACGCATATATAGTCAAAATGGTGTCTCCTTGTTTCGCAGACAGAAATTTCATAGAATTTCGTTTCCCAGAAAATGTTTCATATAATATTTGGTTCTTGTATTTTTATTTCGACTATTATTGTTTCAAAGACTATTTACGTGAATGAAACATATTTCACAGAAACACAATTCAAAGAATTTTTAATCTAATTTTTTTGTTTAACTAACTTATCAAACAGTCGAATTACTTTTTAACAAATATTGTTTATTCGGCGTATTTTTCCATGGAATTTATTTCAACAAAAATATATAGGTATAAAAAGAAAGACAACAACAAAAATAATCTTAAAAACTCAATATGTTTTGCTACAAAAGTTAATGACAGAAACGAATTGCTGTGAAACCGACTCCACGTAGTCTTGTCTGCCCTACCCCTAGAGTGTAATTTAAATTCGCGTAGGCGCGGAGGGGCGAGCCGGCCAGCGAGCTGAGGAGCAGGTGGTGAGCGTGAATACCATCTGCGACGATAAGCTCGCGTGGTACCGCCGGAGCCCCGCAACGCCGTAGCCGTGACAGAAACCATGCCTGCTGCATGTTGCATGTTCGCTTGCATGCTCGCTTGCATGATGCATGCTTGCTTGCATGCATGCTGCATGCTTGCTTGCACGCTGCATGCTTGCTTGCATGCTGCATGCTTGCTTGCACGATAAACGATTGCACGATAACGATAAAGATAATCGGAATTTTAATAATCGGAATTTTAATAATCGGTGTTCGTATTTTTGATGTTCGGAATTTTCATTATGTCGGACTTTTTGTTATTCGATCTTTTGAAACTCGGTATTTTGAGAATAGTAATTATAAACGTTCGGAATTTTGAAATTTTAGTATTATAAAAATAGGATGAATGATAAATCGGAGTTGCCATATTAGGAATTATGAACTATTCGGAATTATGAAAATCGGTATTTTGAAATTCGTATTTCTGACTTTCGGAATAAAGTTTTTCGTATTTATGTAGTGTACCCCTCATAATGTATACACTTAGTTCGCAATAAAGAATTTTGAATTTGAATTTGGAACTGCTAAACCGATTTAAAAAAATCTTTCAACAATAGAAAGCAACGTTTTCCCTGATTTCTGTAGACTATATATTTTTACGAAAGAAAACAGGGATTCGTGAGAAAATTCACGCAAACGAAGTTGCGGGCGAAGTGCTAGTAGATAATACAATTGCTAATTACAAGTTACCACATATTAACTACATAGGTATCTGCAGCTGAGCGTAGTTCAACCAAAATGAGAAAGTTCACAATTAAATTCATTATAACAAATTAATTCAACATGTTAAATGTTCCATTTTTATCCAGACGAAACAGTTCAAGGTACTTACGTCCCGACCTAATGCTTAGAAAAATTCAATGTGTATTTAAAACTAAGTCATGTTAGTTACTCCATTTATAAATCGAGAACGACTCGACCGATTCTCGTGACTTTTGATTTGTTGATTTTTTCTCTACCTACACCGAATAGCAGAATAACTATAAATAATCGGAAAAATGCACGAAAATAAAAGGGTAGGTTGGTAAGGTAGGTTGAAAGGGTGAGTAGGTAAGTAGGTCTATAGGAACAGGAAAAAGTCTGTCGGGGCAGGTAGTTTAAAAAAAAATAGAATCATTAAAAATACTTTAAAAAATGAGAGATAATTTCTTTGATTTGTGGCGATACTAAACTCAATGAAAACAAAGATGTCAACGGAACATAAAACCAGCTTTCTAAATCAAATTCCCGTTCATTATTTATTGGCGTTCCGTATAGTACTTGCAGGAAAACTATAAGTTTAACTCATAACTCTGTTTATGTTAAACTTGGGTGAATTCTGTGAGAATACCTGCACCTGTGCCATTAACTTTATTAATTTAGTACGTACAGTCTGGTACAGTTGGACTGTAGAACTAATAACCTGCAAAGTATTCTTTGGGAAAACGCCAATACTTAATTGCTAATTGCTCGCTTTTGTGCAGAGATTTTGGGGCAAAAAAAGCGATATCAGTTTTAAATTTTCTAAGAAGTCGCGGTCATAGTAAGTATGTTTACAATTGGAGTTATGGGATGTTGGGAAGCCTAGAAAAGATATGTGGTTCAGATTTGTGAACGTAATATTCTGTTGCGCATTCTGTTGTACAAACGCCAGCACATCAAGCCCTACCAAACTGTCAAATTTTCCCAATTGAATATAAACCTTATTGTTTCATAATAGAGTTGAAATACTATCAAATAAATTTGAATGATTGTTGTAGCTTGATGTGCTGGCCTTTGTACCTGCCTACTGCTGTAGTGACTAGCAGATTTTTTACATTAATATAGTTATAACTTTTTTTAGAGATCAAAATATTTTTATGTTGCTCTCTTAATTAACAGTTTTTAATCGCGAAAATTGTTAATTTCATACGTTGAGGGTACCACCTTTGTAAGACGATCAAAATGCCCCAATGTAAATGAAGTTAATATTAATAAAACATACACGAAGCAGATTAAAGGCACAATGGTTAAATATTAAGTTATCTGGCTATTGTTCAACACAGGAGAAGATCGCTTTTGAACGTATCGCACTCATTACAAATTATAATAAACTCCCTCTTTGTTAAATCCTACCTTAATATGTGATCAGGCAATTATTGTAGGGTGACTCTAATCGACGTAATTTGTGCAAATAATCTTATTTTTTTTTAAAGTTTACTCGTAAAAAAAATCATTAAGATTTTTCATCTCACATCATATCACATCTTTGCTCTTACGGTATAGTCTTACCAGTCTAACGCCTACATGAACAACTAGTCTTACAATGACGTCATCTGACGTTTATACTTAATGCGTAAGCGTAAGACTTGTTCATGTGGGCGTGATTCTGGTACTGATATACGAGCTCACAAATTTTAACAATATCAATGCTCGTGAGTACCTTGGCACTCATTTATTTTTTTGATATTTTTTGTAGTACATAATGGAATCTTACTTGACAACTGTCATTGTTGACTGACATTGCAATCATAACCTTAGCAAAAGCTAATATAAAACATGAAGATAATAATTTCGTCATTTTAAAGAAATAGTAATAAATGTAGTTTTGACATGCACTAATTTATTCTTATACATAGACGTTAATACTCATGTTAAATTTGGGAAAATATGGCTACGACTGGAACATGAAAATGAATGTGAGCGAACCGAACAAAATTTAAATTTTCTAACTATAAACATTGGTACAACATTTAGTTACAGGAAAACTTCAACAGAAATACATAGCTTACCTACACTGCAATCGTTTGAAAATTGTATTTCTTCATTACATCTGTTTTAATTACAACAACACAAGAATAATTTTTCAATTCGAACCAGTAGATCCTGAGATTAGCGCGTTCAACCAAACAAACAAACAAACATACTCTTCAGCTTTATAATTTTAGTAGGTATAGATGTTTGTTTCCCTACAATTCAAAAGCAATTTACAACATTCACGCTAGGTACACTCGATTCCAAATTCCTACAAAACAAAAGACGAACCAACAAATCCCCAATTTTGTTCAGCTATTGTTGAACCAGGAATGTCCCACGCTAACATGATACATGTTCACAGTACTTCGACGATTCACAGAAAACCATTGTTAAAGCGAAAGGCCGAAGTTCAAAAGGATACAATGTACCCACAATTGTATATGAAACGAATAATGTAGCGTACATCACGGTTCTAAATCATTTACAAAAGACGAAGGTTACTTATCTGAGAGAGATGTTTCTAGAAAGATATGTGACCCAACTATGACGCCTCAATGTTAAATCTTTTGTGAGAAACTTTGTTTTATAATAATATGTATTCAGATTTTATGAGGTTTGCTTTGTTTGATGATATGAAAATGTTTGATTTCTTTTTCTCATTTGTCTGGTTTAAAGCTGAAAATGTTCAGAAATATGTGTTTAGAAAATGTTTGAACATTGTAATAAAATACGTAAGTATGTGTGTTTTGTTACAGTAATTGTGTGAAATAATTGTTACATAATATAATATTTCAAATATCATATTAGGATATATAACTATAATTGTATTTATGGACTAGCACTTTGCCCGCGTTTTTCCTTAAGAATTTTTTTTTTGATAATGCAATGATAGGTAATTAAATTTTTTAGCCTACGGCACTTATACAGGGATAACGTAACTTCCTGTTTGAGATTTTATTTTTTAATTGGTTGAGTAGTTTCGGACATTACCCCTACACACAAATACCTCCAAACTAACAAAACAAGTTTGTAACATGGTTACCTATCATAAGGTCGAAAAATATTTGACCGAATTTCATTTCACCTAAAACTTTTCAACTATTATCGTTTCGTTTTTTTTTACTTCATCGAAGTCACGTCTGCCACTGTATCAGTTGACCTATTATCAATTCGATTTTTCTCGTTATTCCGACGTTTCATTTGGTCGATAAACTTTTTACCGAAGTTAGACTTAGCCGAATAACATTTGTTCGAAGTATTATGATTCCAAACATTCATTATGCCACTGTTTTAATTACCATATTTTCATTTCATGAAACGCCTAGAAAGTTTGTGCACACTATTTCATATCTGCTTCATTCTGCTATCTGCTTGCTTGCATGCAGCATGCAAGCAAGCATGCAGCATGCAAGCAAGCATGCAGCATGCAAGCAAGCATGCAGCATGCAAGCAAGCATGCAGCGTGCAAGCAAGCATGCAGCATGCAAGCAAGCATGCAGCGTGCAAACAAGCATGCAGCATGCAAGCAAGCATGCAGCGTGCAAACAAGCATGAAACATGCAAGCAGGCATGCAACATGCACAAGCATTGTTTCTGTCACGGCTCCGGCGCTGCGGGGTCTGAGCTGCCCCACGCGAGCTTATCGTCGCAGATGCTTTTAATGCTCACCACTGCAGCTTCGGCTTGCTGGCCGGCTCCGCCGGCCAGCCTCAGCCGCGGCGGCGAGCCTTCAAACCGCCTGCTCCTCAGCTTGCGTGCCGCCCCACCCCTCCGCGCCTACGCGGGCTTAAATTACACTCTAGTAGTAGGGCAGACAAGACTGCGTGAAGTCGGTTTTGCAGCGATTCGTTTCTGTCACAAAAATTTTGTAGCCTATTGATTTTTTATGACACTATTTTATTTTATATAGATACTGCTACTAGGTAATCTTATATATAAAAATCTTCTGTGCGTGTGTATGAAAGTGATTTCCTCCTAAACGGCTGGACCGATTTTGATGAAATGTTTTGTGTGTGTTCCAGTGGATTTGTGAATGGTTTAGATTCACAATTGGACCCGATAGGTGGCGTTGTAGTTCTAGGACTTGTTTTTATTTTCAGGCAGGACAACGTCTGCCGGGCCCGCTAGTATTCTGTAAAATGTTGTTTCGGTGTGGTGAAAATATGGCAAATAAATCATTTGGCAAATGAAAAAAGTTCAAAAGAGGCTTCGGCCAATAGCAAAAAGTTAATTTGTAAATCGACAAAAAATAGTTCGGTAAAATAATACTTATGACACTGGATACTTCGATGATATAAAAATATGTCAAATATTGCATATAGCAAAAAAGACATCGTTCAATAGTTTTCGGTAGAATGAAATTCGGAAAAAAACATTTCGGAAAAGTGATCGGTTCCCTTGTAACATGTATATACATCATTCATCAAGAATTAATAAATGTCATAGTAGTAATAACGTTATACAGAGCGAATACTCCCAATAGAGAGTTTTCAGTAAACCAAGTACGCAGGAGATATTATAGTGCACAATTGTGTCCGCAAACATGTTGCACTCCCTCTTCCCTTACTCCCATACTCCGATAGAACGGCAATGTCAGATACGACTGGAAAGATATCAGGCGTAGGACCAACCACTTTTACGCATTTTCCCAGACTTTCACTTCGAAAATTTTCTAATAGAAAATAAATCGCGATTACAGGTGAAAAATAAAGTGTTTTTAGAAACGTTATGTCTAGGTACTATTGCTTATTGAAGTCCAGATCTGTTTTGTACCAAAACATATTTCTAATATTTTTATTCTCAAAAATCTAGTATACAAATATAAATTTTAAGTTCATAGATTTACACTTTGAAGATACACCCTGAGATATTACAGCAGGCTAAAAGCGTAAATCATCGCCAATCTTTTGTTTACGACCGAGATAACCGAGGCCGCGGCGCGCCGCCGTGCAACGCCCGCGTCGCCGCCATTTTAAGTTTTATCAAGCGAATTGGTTTATGATCTCATGTCGTGTGTGTATATGATTAAATTATTTTAAGCTTCTTTACTCTGGAGAGGAAAATTTAAGCTGAATTTTCAGAATTTTTCGTGTTATATACTAGAGATTGAACGATTTGTGGTTCTCAATTTTATGTATAATGCCGGCTGTAGCGATGTCGGAAAATGTGCCAGTCAACCTGCCACATCGCTGGATAATCTAGTGAGATGCCCCCACTGCTCTCAGCCACGCTTTTTTAAAGGGGAACGGGGGCTAAAGATACACTATGGCAAGGTTCATAAACCTCATAGTGTACCTTTGTGCCCCCCAGTCACTTCCCCAACTTTAACACCTTTAGGACAAACGCTTTGGAAAACATTATCAAAATTTAAAAATACTACTCCCGTGTTAAAGAGAGTTCCCCGGGGCGCAAGACGGTCTGTTGCTTTGAGTCTGGCTCGTTGTATCCGTCTTGTGACCCAGGAGAACTCGCAAAGTGCCTGGGAGCAATTACTCACCTTCCCTTACAGGATTCTACATGTTCAAAAAAATTTGGCTGCTAAAACAACCTTAACAAAACAAATTAAAGATAATTGCAACAATTCGACCATTATTTTAGATCCAAAATTTCCTGTATTGCATAGTCGTACTCAAAAAGGCTTATGTACTTATGTAGAATCAAAGCTAAGCGAGGGTGACATTAGGGGAGCTGCTAGGTTACTATTTAGCAGCGATGTGGTGGCGCCTTACTCTCCAGATACACTTTCAGCTCTGGAGAGTAAACATCCAGCTCCTGCGGATGGTCTCACCTTCCCTGATCCTCCCGACCCCATTGATCTTGATTCTTCTTTTTTAAATGTTTCAGTTCCCCAGTTGTTAGCAGCCGTTGGTTCCTTTCGAAGTGGTTCTGCTGGCGGCCTCGACGGCCTTACTCCGCAGCACCTAAAAGATCTGTTGAGTTCGGGCGCCGGGGAAGCTGGTGAGTCGCTTTTGAAGGAACTTGCGGCTCTGATGAAACTTATGCTCTGCGGCGGTGTGAATAATGCCGTCGTTGATGTCTTGTACGGGGCCAATTTATGTGCCCTTCGCAAGAAAGACGGCGGCATTCGTCCCATTGCCGTGGGGTGTACTTACAGGCGTATGGCAGCCAAAATTTGCTGTAAAGCTTACGGTGAGACGCTTACCAGCAAATTTCAGCCCCTGCAACTTGGCTTTGGTTCAAGAGGGGGCTGCGAGGCTGCCGTACATGCCCTTTCTACTTTTCTAAATTCAAAAAAAGGTGAGGTCATTCTCAAGGTTGACGTTAAGAATGCCTTCAACTCTGTTAATAGAGACACTTTGTTGGCCGAAGTCAAAAAAGAACTCCCAGAAATTTATGGTTTTATGTGGCAGTGCTACAGGCACCCTTCAAAATTACTATATAAGGACAACATTTTAGAATCTGCAGTCGGATGCCAACAAGGTGACCCTCTCGGGCCAGTTATTTTCAGTTTGGCTATTCATCCAATTATACAACAATTAAATTCAAAATTCAACGTATGGTATTTAGATGACGGGACTCTGGGAGGTGATATTGACACCGTTTTGAAAGATCTGCAACTCTTAAAACAAAAATTTAAATCTATTGGCTTGGACTTAAACCCTTCTAAATGTGAAATATACCTTACCGACATTACGGACCGACAATCGACCTTAGAGAAATTTAATGCAATAGCCCCAGACATCAAAATTTTAGACAAAAGTTCCTTACACCTCCTAGGGTCTCCTATTTTGGAAGATAGTTTTTCACTTTTTATTGAAGAAAAAATTAAAAAATTTAATGATATTTCAGATAGACTTTCCAAAATTAATCTACATTCGGCTTTTACCCTCATTAGATATTGTTGTTTTGGCCCAAATTTTATGTACTACCTCCGCTCTTCACCTTTGTGGAAGCAGCCACACCTCTTGGACAAAATTGATCAAATTATTAAAAATACTTTAACATCGATTTTGAATGTGGCTCTGGACGACCGAGCGTGGCTACAAGCCACCCTGCCCATTCGTTTTGGTGGTCTCGGCGTCCGCAAAATTTCCAGTGTCAGCTTACCGGCTTTCCTGTCCTCCGTCCACAGCACCGAAAAGTTAACCAAACAAATTTTATCCCCTTCACTGGTTGACTTTGAAGTGCCGTGCTTGACTGATGCGGTGAACGCCTGGAAAGTGGCTTGCCCGGATACAGATCGGCCCGTGAACCCATCTTCCCAGAGACAGTGGGATGAGCCGCTCTGCAGGTTGGTACGGAATAATCTAATTAATACGTCCACCAATTCTGCTGAGCGTGCCCGCCTACTGGCTGTGGGTGAGTGGGAGTCGGGCCTCTGGCTTCAGGCACTTCCGTCACACAACATCGGTACTATGCTGTGTGATAATACCTTCCGACTCGCTACATGCCTGCGTCTGGGCGCTCCATGCGGGGCTCCACATCGTTGCCAGTGTGGTGAAGCAGTCGACTGCCTCGGACATCATGGCCTATCCTGCAGTAGAAGCGCAGGCCGAATGGCACGACACGCCAGCATCAATGACATCCTCCGTCGTGCTCTTGTGGTGCCTGCTATTTTGGAACCCAATGGCTTGGCACGCGACGATGGGAAGAGACCAGATGGGATGACCATAATGCCTTGGAAGTTGGGTAGGCCTTTGGTGTGGGACGCAACATGTGTCGACACCCTTGCGCCATCTCATCTTCCTAGCACTACGTGTTGTGCTGGGGCGGCTGCTGCAGGTGCCGAAAACCTCAAACGGCGCAAATATGATAACCTTCTTGGAAGCTATATATTTGAGCCGTTTGGGGTGGAAACTCTAGGGCCATGGGGTCCGAGTGCCCATATTGTTTTTCGTGACATCGCCAAGCGGCTGGTCGACTCTTCACGTGACCCGAAGGCTGGTCTATTCTTAGGTCAAAGAATCAGCATTGCCATACAACGTGGCAATGCTGCCAGCCTGTTGGGCACGTTTCCCATTAACAACGATGTGGACGAGTTTTTTGATGCCCTTTGAGCTCCCTGCCTTTTTCTACCAATTGTACATAATATTATTATTTAGATTTAAGTTTTGTATATATATTCCTAGGTACTAAGTTTTTATTGAAATAAATAATGCAGAAAATGTCAATAGATAAGTCTTTAGAGTAAATCTGAATTTTATGCATGTACGTATTTCATCGGCCGAAAATGTGTTTTTATACACTGTATAAAATACACTATCTTCTTTGCATTTTACTTGCAGAAACTTAAAAAAAATTATTGTACGATTCTTGAATAGAGTAGTTGACGTTACAGTTACAACCTCTTGAGTGCACAGGCTCAGATTATGGAACAAACTTTTTGAAGGCGGTTGTCTTTTTTGTTAAAAATTTTTTTTTTCGCTTTTTAGTGCCTACTTCTCATCATAGAAATTAATTATATAGCGTGCGGCAGAGTGTAATGTGAACGAGGCAACCCAGAGTGGTTACCCGGTCGCCCGTAGGAGGGCGCCCGCGCATGTTCGATATAGTTCTTATGAGGTAGGCAGTGTGTTAAGTAGAGTGTAAGACGCTACCCGCGAATGTGTGCGCGCGAAGTTTAAGCTTTAGTTAAGATTTAGTTAAGTAGTGACTTGTGATCTGGCAAATATACAGTAACCTGATAGCACCAGCGTTTTTCTACACCCGTTCCCCGGCTATAAGTGGCTGCCCAACGTGTAAATCTAAAGAAAAATGCCGAAGCTTCGATCGGAAGATGTCTCAGAAGACGCCGGTGCCGCTAATATTACAATGTCACAAGAAACCCTCGCGAGTTTTATCACATCAATCCAGCAAACCCAAAGTGAATTTTGTCAACAACTAATACGGGAAGTACGATCATCAACACCTCACGTTAACGTGTCTGAGGCCCTACAGGGATCGGGCCTTGCATTTAGCTCGAATGGAAACTTCGCTAAATGCTCGTCGCGTTATGGTGGACGTGCCGATGAATCATTGGAAAACTTTTTAGACGCGATTGTTATCTACAAGGATTGCGTAAACGTTTCCGACGAAAATGCTCTCCGCGGTTTTTCAATGTTGTTGGAGGGGCCTGCTGCAGTGTGGTGGCAAGGTGTTAAAAGGTCGACGAGCACATGGTCGGAGGCCCTTACTCGAATAAAAGGGGCTTTTGGCGAGCATGACCCACCACACCGACTCTACAGGAAATTGTTTAGCCTAGATCAAGAAGACGAACACACGGATTTGTTTATCGCCAAGGTACGTGCTCTGTTAGCTAAATTCCCAGAGGACGACCTCTCGGAAAAAGTTCAATTGGATATGGCATACAGTGTACTTAGCCCGCGCATTAGAAAACGCGTGACGAGAGAATGTGTAAATAGCTTCGACGAGCTACTTCATAAGTGTCGCCTTGTAGAAGATTCCTTAAAAGAAACAAGAAAAGGACAGGCATTCCCATCGAAGTCTCACGCGCAATCGAGCAAACGCGCATCATCGTCGTCACAGCGGGATGTACCTACAATCACCGATGCTTCAAGTACCGGCAGCGCCGCAAACGTCGAGCCCGCCGAGCTAGCCGCCGACGCCGCAGCGAAGGAAAAGAAGCCCTTTTGCGTGTACTGCAAGCGTCTCGGCCACCGCAAGGAAATGTGCGAGAAGCTTAAGCGCAATAGTGATAAGTCCGATAAGTGCGATAAAGTAAAGTCGGAAAGTGAAATAAAGTGTTACGGTTGTGGTACCGCGAACGTTATCAAATCGAAGTGTAAAAACTGTTCGCCGGCTCAGACGTCAGCGTCTTATTCAATAAACTTAACGCAACATAGCGGATCCATAAATAATAAAAGCAAGGCCTCATCGCTTCGAAATTCGAGAGCGCCAGGCTTATCGCGCTGGCGCATGCTTTCGCGCTCGCTCCCGCGCAACCCCGCTGTCGCCCATGCTGCCCCGCAGCCGTCGGCGTCGGTAAGCCCGTCAAAGCAAGTGTCGACTCAAGGTAACCCTACGCACGTCGTCAGAGAGGGCCTTTGTAACACTTTTGTTGATAATAATTTAGTTAACGTAAATAATTGTTCGGATAACTCAAGTAACAATAATTGTTTAGCTTTAGAGTTTTTAGACAACCATATTCCTAATGAAAACATTTGCGTGCCTGGTTCTAAGGATAAATGTTTAAGTTATGATAATGTTGTTAATGTAAATAGTAATACGTCTGTGTCGAGCTGCTATAATTGTAATTCTTGTAATAGCTGTGAGTGTTTAGAAGAAGCATACGGTATCGGTATTGTACCTTTTCGTCGCCCTGTGTTAGATATAAGCGTTTTAGGTTATTGTGGCACTGCTTTGGTAGATTCAGCAGCAAAAAGCTGTATTGCCGGTCACACGCTTTACGCTCTCCTGCTCAAATTAGGACATCAGTTAGTGCCGTCAACGCAAGTTGTTAAGTTGGCGGATGGTGTTAGTAGGGAAATGAATGTATTAACCACAGAGGTACAGGTGACACTTAAACACAAAACTAAATTCATTAACTTTTTAATTTTTCCTGAAGCGAACAGTAATGAAAGCCTGTTAGGCATAGATTTTCTTACGAAATTCAATCTCGTTTTCAACTTCGGCGAGAATAGCTGGCACTTTGCCGAAAATAGTGAACAAAAGTTTGATACCCAATTTGAGAGAGTGTCACGGTCACCTGTATCTTCGTGTGCTGCTGTAGAGGTGTTGCGGGATGACGAAGCGAATTCACTTAATGATTGTCAACGCGAGGTACTTGCGCAGCTCATTGTAGAGCATCAAGATATCTTTAAGCCAGGGGGAGACCCGACGCCTTTCGCAGAACATATTATTGATACTGGCGATCACCTGCCCATTGCTGTTCCACCGTATAGGTTGACGCCTGCTAAGAAAGAGGCCATGCGGGCGGAGTTAGATAAGATGTTGACAGACGACATTGTTGAGGAGTGTGAGTCCGCGTGGGGTTCTCCGGCGCTTCTAATCCCAAAGAAAAATGGTAAGGTTCGTTTTTGTGTCGACTATAGAAAACTCAATGCGGTAACTAAGACCGACGTCTATCCGATGCCACTGATAGACGAGCTTGTCCAGTCAACAAAAAAACATTCTTTTATGAGTACTATTGATATGCGCAGTGGATTTTGGCAAGTCAGTTTACGCGAGCAGGACAGAGATAAAACAGCTTTCCTGACGCCTTTTGGTTCTTATCGTTTCAAGCGTATGCCGTTTGGCTTGAAGAACGCTCCTTCAACCTTCCAGCGTCTGATAGATAGGCTTCGTACGGGCGCTTCTCTAAAGGACGTGACCCTTCTTGCGTACCAAGACGATTTGTTAATTATATCCCAAGGCAGCTTTGAGAAGCATATTTCTGATTTGCGTAAGGTGTTCGAAAGATTACGCCTATTTAAGCTACGTGCGAACAGAGACAAATGTGTGTTCGCACGAGACAAAGTCAAGTACTTAGGCCATGTCATTACCCAAGATGGTGTGTCACCGGATGATGACAAGGTCCGTGCAGTTTTAGATATGAAGGCACCGTCGTCGTTACGCCATTTAAGGACCTTTTTACAGACGTGTTCGTGGTTTAGAAAGTTTATCCCAAACTTTTCTGCTGTAGCTGAGCCTTTAACACGCCTGCTCAAAAAGAATCAGCCCTGGTCTTGGGATTCAAGCCAGGCTAGTGCGTTCGACGAGCTTAAAAAGCGCCTATCGTCGGCACCGATTCTCATCCAACCAGACTACAGTAAGCCTTTTGTGTTAAGAACGGACGCTAGCAACTACGCCATTGGAGCTGTATTACTACAGGGCGAGGGCAAGGATGAACGCCCCATAGAGTACGCCAGCCGTCTGCTTATTCCAGCAGAAAGGAATTACAGCACTACAGAGCGTGAGGCTCTTGCCGTTGTCTGGGCTGTCGATCGATTCAGAGGCTATATCGAAGGACACGAGGTCATCATAGGTAGCGATCACCAGCCATTAAAGTGGCTTCTTACGTTAAAGTCGCCGTCGGGTAGACTTGCTCGATGGGCTTTAAAGCTTCAATGCTTTAACATTCAGTTTCAGTATACGCCTGGAAAGGCTAATGTCATTGCCGATACGCTTAGTCGGCCAAGCTGCAAAGAAGAAACCAAGGATCAGTGTGGAGTTTGTTCTGTAGTCGTTGACTTACCTGCTAGGAGTGCTACCGACCTTCGACGTGCGCAGCTAGATGATCTAGAACTTAAGAAAATCATTAGCGATCTAGAGGATACATCTGTTCCGGAGTCTATAGGTCTTAAGCGTTGGTCTGAAAGAGGTTACTTCCTGCAACAAGGCGTTTTGTATAGGTACAGTCCCGACGTAGACAGTGAAGAACCACAACTGGTAGTTCCAACTTCTTTACGCCTCGAAATCATGAAAGAGTCTCATGACTCTGATTTAGCAGGTCACCATGGAGTAGACAGAACTTACAATAGAATCTCTCAAGGTTTTTATTTTCCAGGCATGCGTAGGGCCATAACAGAGTATATCAAAACTTGCGCCAGCTGTCAACGGTATAAATCTTCAAATAAAAAGCCGTCAGGTCTTTTACAGACACCTGTTCTAAATCAAAGGGGAGAAGTGTTAGCCATTGACCTATTCGGTCCGCTTCCTGTGGGAGATAATGGAGAACGCTGGATATTGTTAGTAGAAGACACTGCTTCTCGGTGGACTGAGCTGTACGCTTTGAAGGAGGCAACTTCAGCAGCGTGTGCTCAGATATTGATTGAAGAGTTCTTCCTGCGTTACGGATTTCCTCGACGCATTGTGTCAGACAATGGCGTTCAGTTTGTTTCTGCCGTCATGCAGCAGTGTATGTTTGTTTTAGGTATAAATCAAGAGTTGTTACCTTTGTATCATCCCTCAGCTAATCCAGCGGAACGCAAAAATAGGGATTTGAAATTCCAGTTGTCACGTTTAGTCGAAACGAACCATTCTTCATGGCCGCAGCACCTACCTGCGATAAGGTTCGCCGCGCATCGAAATCGGACTACACTGGAAAAAGTTATGCGTGGTCAAACATAAAAATAAATATTTAAAAAATAAAAAAAATTTCTTAAAATGAAAACTACTGGGCCAAACAATGTCACATTTTTATGGGACCAAATAGCAACTATTCCGCATCAAACTAAAGAAGAATCACGTAAATCGGATCATAAATCTCAGAGTAATCGATGTACATACATAAAAAAAAACCGACCGAATTGAGAACCTCCTCCTTTTTGAAGTCGGTTAAAAAGGCAGATAGATCGCGCGGAAAACTGAGCGTAAAGCCACCTAAGCAAATACAAATTCAAAAGCGAATACAATCACAAAATTTTCGATTTTCGAGATTTTTATTTGTTTTTTGTTACGATGCGGCGTTTCGACTGACTCGTGTCAGCACAGCACGAAGCGCGTTGTAGGTATTCGCTTTTAATTTGTATTTGCTTTCTTGACTTCACTCTCAGTGTTCCGCGCGGCCTATCTGCCTTTTGTTTCATAATCTGAGAATACAGGTAAAAGACTGAAAACGTTACAGAACTAGACCCTCCAACAAATATCGTGCAAAAAAAAAAGTCACAAAATCTTCTTTTATTTTTCGTTAAAGCTAAAATGTATTTTGCTCCTTAATTTATTAACTCAATGTGCTCAAGCTTAAACTTATTTATGGCGGATTTGATTTGACGACCCAAATACCGCGCGCTTCCTCCATCTTTGCTCAAGGTCGCCGGTCGATTTTATGCCAAGACTTATGTTTGCTTGGCCTAGAAAATAAAGACAACTTCTGATGCCAAGACACATTATTAATATTTGCTTTAAAGGAATATGAAAGAGGTGTGTCATTTATGTTTACCTGTTAGGTCTTGACTAATGAGACACAAGCGTCACTTTACTTACGGGACTCGCATGGCAGGTATAGATAAAACAAAAGGGTGTAGAAGCTAATAATTCATAATTTTAGTTGAATTATTAACATTTTTGGATAATTTTAGTGTTGATGCATAACACCGAAGTGCGGGACAACTAAAAAGATGCAGAAATGAAAAAAATTTAGTTCTGTGTATAAAACAGTACATCAACATCTGCCTAGCATTTTCGGGTCGGCTATCAAATGCAGATCTATATTTTACCAATACTTTACATAGACGACTGCCTCACCTTCCCAGTTATCAAGTAACACGATATCCCTTAAAACTGTTAGTCAGACTTTTTGGCTTCTGACTATCCATAACGACTTTAACTTAGTCACAAGTCCTTGACATAACAGAGTACATACCTAAATAATTTTAACACCTAGTAATAAATGGGTTCAAAATGTTAACAGTAAGTGATTTGACAGGGGTGAACCCACGACTTGCTATCCAGCTGCTAGAATAATCTATTTGACTAAATAAATGTACTTACTATATGAATCGCCAATTTAGACAATTCATAAACTGAAAATCATAAATATTTTATCAAAGGACTACGGTCCTTGTTGTTTAAAACTGTTTTAATTTATTTCAGAACATTCAAAATTTACTGCTGATCCAAGGAAATAAAGCGAATGAAATCTAAAACCTAATTTCGTTAATTGGCTCTCGGATTCCGTCGCTAATCTTCAGACACTTAGAGACTCATTTACGGATTAATTGCTTAGACTGTTATTTTAAACTAGGCGACAAATCTGTCCGGCTTTGTCTATGGTAACCAATGACATTACAAGAAAACAGGTGTAGGCAAGTTACCAACACAAAATTCGAACTTCCAAATGGCACACTCATTCACAACAAAAATAATGTAATATTTTAATGTCACACCATATTTCGAGATTGTCGGGAAATCTCATTTTAGCGCATTTTGACACTCAAGACACAACAAATCTACTTCCGTTGACGCCGATGCGACTCTGAGCTAATTAGTATAGTCTTTTGTATTGTTGATAGGCATACGTTTGACCATTATCTCACATGATGAAAAGCGATGATGCGGTCTAAGATGGAGCACGTTTGCCTAGAAGTAACCTATTCACTCTTGACTTAAAGACTTCCAGGTTGTAGCTATCAGGAAACACAGACTCGGGCATGGAATTCCACTCTTTGAATGCGCGCAATGAATGTGTTCCCAAAACGTTTTGTGCGTACGGGTGGGATGTCCACCACGTACCGGTGGCGCATCGCCGTACGTCTTGTGGTTCGATGATAGAACGGGCTCGGCGGGAAAAAATAATGCAATTCCGTCGCACACTCCCCAAAATGCAACCGACAGAAAACCGACAGGCCAGCAACTCGGCGTCGATGCTGAAGACTTTGGAGCTTCGACTCGACGAGCTTATCATTGGCGATGATCCTCTTGGCTTCTTTCTTAATTGACTCTAGGGCATCAAGTCTGGGGCCAAGTCTGCTATTTTTATTTTATAATGTCGTCATTCCAACACGATCCCATCGTCGTTTTGCTTAAAGTTTGTAATCTCCTAATTCTTATGGGTCGATCATTGGTCGGTCGAATTAAAAGCAATGACTGCACAATGACGTTCTAATGGTAGGTCACTGATCAAAGGAACTGTCAACATTTTAGCAGATTACCGCCTAAGTCAGTCATTCAGTTGTCATTTCGTACGAGATTATCATTCTATATCATTTCTTTCAATGGCGTGTCAGTGGTTGACCATTGAAAAGTCATAATGACGCCGTTAGTAGATTACCAAACTTGTCAAAATCAACAATTATGAAATCAATGATAGACCATTCTGACACTATTGTAATAGCAGACTTGAGGCCCTGGGGGCCAAGTCTGCTATTTTTATAATTTCGTCATTCCAACACGATTCCATTGCCATTTTGCTAAAAGTTCGTAATCTGCTACATCCATAATGGTCGATCATTGGTCGGTCAATGGTCTCATAATAGAATTGTGTTATAATGACATTGTCAACAAATTTGAACATTTATTCATGCCAGATTTCATTTATATATATTTTTACATATTATTTATAAGAGTTATAAGCAATCTGAAGTAGTAAGAACTTCGTAAACTAAGTCAGTCATTAATTTGTCATTATGTACGAGATTACCATTATAAATCATTTCTTTCAATGGACTGTCATTGGTTGACCATTGGAAAGCCATAATGACGCCATTATATTAGTAGATTACCAAACTTGTCAAAATCAACAATTATGAAATCAATGATAGACCATTCTGACACTATTGTAATAGCAGACTTGAGGCCCTGGTATCTGGCAGCTTGATCCTCTGCCGGAGCGCTTGTGGCCTATATACACCCTGTTTCCTTTTAACATAATTGATGTTAACTAGTCGTACTCGTATTACTTCTTTAAAAAATTGTTGGTATTTTATTATTGGTTAGAAAGCTTTTTTTAAAGCACCAGTGGTGTAAATTTTTTGCTTAGTAGTAATCCTTAGTCTACTACCCAAGTATACTTCAATAAAATATTTATATTTTTTTTATGAGATTACTATCCCAATTTATTATCGAGAACAATATGCTTGAGGCGTTTTTTAAAGATTTCCATCAAAAATAAAACTAAGTAGGTACTGTAACACTTAGGTTACACTAGTAGATTTTGCGAACTATCGTAAGTCTAAGCTACGTTGAATAAAAGATATGATCGACTTGTAGAAGACTATATTAATCAGATAAGCGAGAGGAAAACTTAAAGTAGCCCGCAGCATTGAGCTTAGCCGGGTCTAACTCTGACATCACATGTCATAGTATAAAAGCTATATTCTACATAATTCAAATATATTCTAAAGCATCCAGAAAGTTCTAACCATAGACTAAATAGTTATGGCTTCATTACATAAAGCCTCAAACTCTACAGTACCTATTATCTTTGTTTTCTTATTATTTGTTCCACGCATATAACTACCTGTGTTTTCTATATATCTACTTATACAAATAAATTAAATTGAAGAGTCTTTAAGAAATGTCGAAATATCAGCTTTTCACTAAATGCAAATTTTATGAATGTTTACAGGGTAATGAACAGACCGACAGGTAAAAATAAAAAATAAAAAGGCGTTTTGGTATGCAAAACGCCTTTTTATTTTTTATTTTTACCTGTGGTTCTGTTCGTTTCGGCTACTCTCCGAAATGGCTGATCCGATTTAGACGAGATTTCACGGCCAGAGCTGATGTTATAGTAACATAGGCTAATTTTATTTGGGAATAAATATAATGACCACCAAGAAATACTTTAGAATACCAAATGTAGTAAATGATCACCAAATCTTAGTGTGCAAAATAACCAAAATCTTTTTGACCCTTAAGTCCCCCCTGGGGCGGATCCGACATGGTTAGGTTAGAATTGTGACCCCCTATGCCAGAACCAAATCGCTTTTTACAGTCAAACTCATAAAATTTTGGTGATCATTTACTATTTTTGGTTTTATTTTATTTTCTATTTTTGGTGATCATTTACTAGATCTGGAGGTTCGTTAAAAATAAGACATTTTATTTTAGATAAATAATAAACAGGTTCCGCGCAAATAATAATAATAAAACCCTGCTCATAGCCGAGGGCATCAGCTAGTCGTAGAATAAAACCGTAAAGCATACTTTAAAGCTACGACCTTCTTCAATTCTCTAAACATGAGTCTCTAAACTACACCTGAGTACTGTCAACTCATTTCCTTTGTTAAACTCCGGCAAAGTAGATAAACTTGTTTGTAAATACACAAACAATGAAATTGGATTGTGTTTGTGTTAAGTTTTCTTTATAATTGTTTTACTTTGTGTATTGTCTATTAAGCCTGGAATACATACAAGTGCCAGTAAGTAGCACAACGGTTTGCAAGTAGCTTGCCTTGTTTTTGCCATATGGACTTCAGATTGATGTTGGTCATTATGACTTGAACACTACTTATATTATTTTTTAGGGTTCCGTAGTAAACAAGGAACACTTATGCCCTTATACAATTTCGTTATGTCTATCTGTGTGTCTCACAGCGGTTTAGCTCAGACTAGAAAGACTAGAAAGCTGAAATTTGGCATGGGTATATATTATGTTAATCACGCCGACTAAACAGAATGAAAATCAGATTTTTTTTTTTTTCTTGTCATTCCTATAGTGTGGTATATCGTTGGATAGGTCTTTCAAATTAGAAATTTTCCGTTTTTTGATTCAAGGCTCCGTTTGCGAAATATTGAGCTTTAATGTGTTATTTTTTGTTAGAGTCAAGTGATCCCCTGCCAGGTAAATGGTTGTTTATGAAACGAATTAACAAGTACAGTTATTAAATTGTAGTAGAAAATTAGTCTTTTTAGGGTTCCGCACCTCAAACGGAACCATTATAGGATCACTTTGTTATCTGTCTGTCTGTCCGTCTGTCTGTCAAGACCCTTTATCTCGAGAACGCGTAGAGTTATTGAGTTGAAATTAAAACCATATACTCAAGTCTACGGTTCCTTGAAGCTGTAAAAAAATCAATCTTCTGTGTTAACGTGAAAAAAAGATACGGCCGTTAATGCCGCAAAAAAACTTATAGGTACACTCGGCCAACGTAATTGATTTACAGGCCACACATACGGGATATTGTCACTGTGTGTGTAAATGAACTAGTCGGTTGGTCGGTTATGAAGTTAAACTGTTTGTGTGCGTATGATATACCCACGTATACCAATTTTAATTGAATGAAGTCCAATATTTCAACCTTATAAATAAGGACCAGATAGCCGGTCGGTGGAAGCACTTGGCATAGATAAGCCTCGTGTCGTAAGAGCAAACCCCGGCAGGTGTTATGGTTTTGGGTTTTTATTTTTCCTTTGTCCTATAAAACATTAATATTTTGTGTCAAATAAAATTACTTAAACAAAAAAATTAAAAGGTAATTAAATAAAACCAATAAAATATATCAAAATATTTTATTAAATAACCTAGGCGTTGGAATCATTGATCACTAATAAAAGATGGAATGCGGAATCCTATTGTTCCTTATCGCTATTGGGTCATTAGTGAATGAGCCAGCTCGTTTCGACTATTATGTTTCTTACATGAGTTGGCTTAGGGTTCAATTTGGCATGGGTTATAATATTAGCAAATAAAAAACTACGTGTAGCCAATACAATTATTTATATAACGCAAACTATTGTAAAAATATTATTATATCGCTATTGATACCTAACTTTTTTATGATTAGAACACTATTGGCAACTTCATTAAGAGTTTATAAGACAAGACAAAGTTTTCTTTTTATTGAATATGAATGGACGTAATTGTTTTTTCAATGTATACAAATTTAAACAAAGTGGAATTGAAAGTGAAGTGAATCAACATGTTAGATAGTAAGAAATTAATTTAACTTCTAACTGAATAACAATAACATCACTTACACTTCAAAATATATACTGCAAATAACTGTCAACTACGGACTATACATAATAACTTAGGTGTTTATAAGAGAATCACGGCAACATGAAGTAGCTTTTAAACCTAAGTATATTAATAGTAATTCGGCTTCGTTTACAGTATTTTAACGCCATCCATAAACGACTTTAAACATTTCTCATCACTAAAATAAACACATTGTTCTCCCAATTAAAATGAATATAATAATATGACCTAGCGAATAGAATTTGTTTTTGCCGGTGAGCGTTGGACAGAAAAATCTTCGGTGGTGGCTTACTGCAACTTAAACCAGCTTCTTGCCGGTCAGCAGTTGATATCGCACTGTTTGTAAGCACAAATGTCATAATGTGTTGATGCAGTTATGCGGGTGGATAAAAACGGATTAGTCCCGTAAACAGCCTTGCCACGATGTCGTGGTAACGAGCCGAAGAATTCGCCTTCGGTTTTGGCCCACGTCGATGATGGTCTATTTCTTCAGAATACGCACTCCGATGGACACATAACTGCACGGTTCTCCTTAATGAATAAAAACAAAATAATATTTAAAATAATGCAGATAAACAATGGTGAATTGGTGGATAATTAATCACAGATAAATTAACTGACTGTCTTATATTGCCTCATTGTAATAAAACTTAATACCGTTATTTATTTATTAGATAAATAATAAACGTGTTTCATGACTATTTTAATTACATAATTTAAAAGTTTTTCTTTATTTCGACTAAATGTTTTATGTTAGACAAAAACAGACCGGCATAAGTAAATTTTATCAGAATCAAATTCTGATATATTTAAATATTATTTTACATTAATTTAGTCATAGGTCAAAGGTGAGATAAGTTAAGAATTTGAGTTGGAATATTACTAACGTAATGAAAACATTGTCACGAGTAGCTTTGTTACTCACCGATATTAATAATCACCTTGCAATTTCACTAACGAAAACGTTTTGCTCATGCAAAACAATGAATTGCGTCTTGTTGCATGGTTGGAAGAAGTTCAAGCACAATTGGATCACAAACAAAGAACGCACAGAAATATAAGTGTTCATCTATATACTTAGGATTGCAATTTATATTCATACACTGACAACTAAGAATACTCATTTTTTATAAACTAAGGTGGAAGTATAAAAAAATAAACAAAAATTGTGGGTAGTTATATCCTAAACGGTCAAAATAAATTGGCTGAGAGTTCCGTGCGCACTTCTCAAACGTTATTTTACTCATCTGTGAACGGAATTGAATTGTTAGCAATTCAACTAGGTAATGAAAGTTTTACGAAAATTATGTTTACAAAACAAAAAGAATGTATTGCAACGGAGATTTGATCTTAAGACTTCTTAATAACTAACCGGATACGTTAGCCATTGCGCCAAACCTGTAACAATGATTGGGTGCGAAATATTATAACTTATTCAATTACACAGATAACTGATGACGATACATACATTGATATTATAGTTACTGCTTAGTGACGCGACATACGCACACTAATAAAAAGCAGAACTCGTTCGTTTTATTTAACGTTTGTGTATGTAACTCTTCATACCGCGTGTGCGTGCAACGTGTAAACTAATTACGTTGTTCGACTGTACAATAAAACAAAGTACCCCGCTGCATCTGTCTGTTCATATGTATGCTTAGATCTATAAAACTACGCAACTGATTTTAATGCGGGTTTTAATTTCGACACTATCAACGGAATCAAAATTTATAGGGTACTTTCCGTTGACCTAGAACTATGAAATTTGGCAAATAATATCATCTTATACTACAAGTACAGGGAAAAGTTAACATTTTTAATTAAATCATAAAAAATATAGTCTTTATTTATAACTAGCTTTTGCCCTCGATAACGTCCGTGTGAATGCGGGTTATCGCGGATGCAGACCAAGTTGCGGATTAAAAAGTAGCCTATGTCCTTCGCCAGCGTTCAAGCTATCTTTATACCAAATTACATGAAACAAATTACGTGAAACAAATTACATGAAACAAATTACGTGAAACAAATTACGTGAAACAAATTACATGAAACAAATTAGTGAAAACGTAACAGACAGAGTTACTTTCGCATTTATAATATAAAAAAAAGTATTAAGGTATGGAAGTATGGATTAAAGTATGGTTAGTAGGTATGGATTAGAATGGAAGAATGGATCATCATCATCATCATTTCAGCCCAAAGACGTCCACTGCTGGACATAGGCCTCCCCCAAGGGGGGATTTTACCATAATCGCCACGCTTGGCAGGCGTATTGGCGAGCGCAGTATGGTTGTTACAAAGACACAGAGAACGCTGCTTCCCATTCTCTGGTAAGTCCCTTAGTCGCCTCTTACGACACCCACGGGAAGATATGGGAAGAATGGATATGTACCTACAAATTTGTACGGAACCCTCGAGCGAGTCCGACTCTCACTTGTCCAGTTTTTTTTCTTACTTCTCCGCAGAGAGTCTCCACGCAAGGGGTGCCTGACGATAAACAGCGTCGCTGAGGACGGCCCAGAAAGATCTGCGAATGACAGACGGGACCAACGGTTTTACGTGCTTTCCGAGGCACGAAGGGAACTCGGTATGAAAGGGATGGTCACCACTTAAAAACGTCATTCTAAAGTAGAACCATTCCGAAAGCAATTTTTCACATAAAAAAGACAACCCTATACAAAGCGAGCGGGAACGCGTCCAATAAACATCATTGTCACATTCAATACCAGTGCACAAACAGACGTACACACACACATACACGGAAACCTTTACATAGAACAAACGAATGTCGCCTTTGTGCATCTCCTACAATTCCGTGCGGTTAAGTGCAAAATATTTGTTCTGGCATCCAAGACCCGGGATTCAATGTTGTAAAATAAATTGTGAACCTTTTGTGTGTGGACTAAATCTATTGGCCCGATGTGTACCTACACGTTTTTACATCTTTACTATAACGAAACAAATGAAAGAAACAATTCTGAGTTGAATTTAGAATTAGGTCCTAAATTATCCCAAGGGAACACCTCAGATTATGAAACAAAAGGCGGATAGACCGTACGGAACACTGAGAGTGAAGCCAAGAAAGCCAATACAAATTCATAACCGAATACCTACAATCTCGTGATTGTATTCGCTTTTGAATTTGTATTTGTATTTTTTTAACGATGCGGCGTTTCGTGCTATTCTGAATCCTGTCAGTACAGCACGAATCGTGTTGGAGGTATTCGCTTTTGAATTTGTATTTGCTTTTTTGGCTTCACTCTCAATGTTCCGCGCGGTCTATCTCACACAAAAACGAGATAAAAACAAATAAATATAATATTTATGTTATGACAATGAAGCGATCTCATTGGTCACACCTCTCGCTACGCATCCCCGCGCATGACTGGTGGAAACAGCCTAAAGCTAGATACATAATTTAGATGTGTGTCAAATTTCTGCTAATCCCATTCAGCCGTTTAAACAGGGTAACAAACCTCCATCCATCCATTTATTCATCTATACACGAAGGTGTATAATTATAATAATAATACAAACATTTATAATTAACGAAAGGGTTTACTTTAAGCGATATTTTTTTTTATGTCATACAAAATCATATAGGTACGTACGTAGAAGAAATACTCTGTATGTACACACGGCTACATATCAAACTATACATTTCCAGTATAAGCTCTCATTGTATGGAAATTCTGTACAATGCGAGATCAGCGTATACTGGAAATGTATATCTTGATGTGTAGCCGTGTGTACATTTTTGGATAATTTATACCTACTTTTTTTTTTGCGGATTTTTATAAAATCTTTTAATGATGTAGATTAGCGAGTTTATGGGAACGACCTCTGTTATTTAAATTGCTGTATACCTATAGGTCCGTTTTTAATTAAATAAATAAATAAAAGTAGTTTATTTCTCACCAGCTAGCAACAATAATTACATATTAAATAATTCAACATCGTTTGTGGTGGTAAAGGGAGGTTTACGTAAGGTTTTGACTTTTATCTTCTGAACTACGCGAGGCCTGTATCTCAGAAGTGTGAACCTACCTAGTTCAAAACTCAGAAGTAAGGACTTTGAATATAAGAAACACTTTATGAACTTTGAAGACTAGCTTTATTACTATAATTACTGCAGTACATTAATATATATTGATTTGGCGATACATTACAAGTGACTAGCACCGATGTCGAAACACGAATGGCCAGGTAATGGTGGGCATCTCCCCAAAAGCCCGCTGACTATTGTTGTTATTCCCCGCCATTTTACTTGCTTGTGATTGGTCGTCAGTAACTATCAGTCTCGACCAATCACATGAAAGAAAGAAAGAAAAACAATTTATTCGCCCCCCAAGACAGAAACACAGTAAAATATTAAAAAAAACAAGAAAACGAAAGTTGGTCCAGTATGAGGCCAAAAGGCTCCTATATCAGCATGGTGCTGTAACATTTAAAACACGTCACAGCGCTGATATTCTGATAGGGCCCAAAGTGATGCCACGGTCAGATACAGATAATACAAAATAAATAAAAAAAAAGTGTAAAGAAATGAAGATGATACAACTACTTTTGATCATACAATTTCTTCTAAATTATTGTAATTAATCAACAAACATAAATAAATAAAGGTATAATTTAAATATTTATAACAGAAGATAGCGTTAAGTTGTCAATTTTTTATTTATAACCTAAACACTTTGTGTGCTACCAATACTACTGCTACTAAATGTAGTACTATGTAGTACAGTCAACAGCAAAAGTAGATGATCAAAATCAGAAATTCACTACTAATTTACTTACACTAATGTATTTAATTTATTACTAGTTTATTCATTAAAAGTATGTGATTATCACACACATACTTTTTAATCACTTAGACTCCACACAGTTCTGACGCGAACTCCGTTCATTAGTATTGAATTCCTGATTTTGATCATCTACTTTTGCTGTTGACTGTACTACTAAATGTAGCAACATCCACTTATAAAATAATCTTCACAGGATGGTTAACAACAAACTAGAGCAGAGTTAATTTTACAAACTAAAAAGGGCTAGTCCCATTGTTAAATCCAAGTATCACAAGAATTGTATTAACTTAAGAAAGGCCTTGATCTTGTTTATAAGATTTGAATGGATTCCATCATGATGAGATAGATTTTGTTATGGGTTTAGTTAGAAAAGCATAATCAAGCGTAATTGTTTAATGTCTAGGAAGGTTGGCAGTAAAAATCCATACAAATATTATAAATGTGAAAGTAACTCTGTCTGTTACGCTTTCACGATGAAACCGCTGAACTGATTTTAATGAAATTTGGTATGATAGTAGCTTCAACCTTGGGGAAGAACATAGGCTACTATTTTGCATCTGGGATAACCGACATTCACGCGGACGAAGTCGCGGTCAAAAGCTAATAATTATATAAATGTAAAAATAATATAAAAATCAATAAAGGTCCGTTCACACAGACCGGCCCGGAGAGGAGAGCAGTTTTTTATCACGTTTAAAACAGAGTTTTGATTCATTGTAATAAGGTTTATTTTTACGTTTCACTTCTTTTATTAGGTATTGAGAATGCTTGAGAGCAAACCAAACGCGCTTGGTGTGAAATAATAAGAGGAGCCGACCGACTGCCTCTGATGACATCTCGCGCGAAAGCGGCCGGATTGTGTGAAAAGAAGAGCGCCGGTCGAGCGTCTCCGAGCCGGTCTGTGTGAACGGACCCTAAAGCGGTTAAAGTTGGAACTTGAACATGTATTGATTTTTACCTTTATATTGATTGTTTGATTTGTCCATCATTAAAACTGTCATAGTCTACACTATATAAAAAAAAAAAAAAAAAAGACAACCGCCTTCAAAAAGAAAGCAAGCAAAAGCAAAGCAAGTCGGCGGCTTTGGTTTTGCGTGTTGTTTTGTATTGCCACCGACTTGCGAATTGAAAGTTATTTTTTACTTTTTGAAGGCGGTTGTCTTTTTTGTTAAATTTTTTTTTGCTTTTTAGTGCCTACTTCTCATCATAGAAATTAATTACGAAACGGTGATACCAAAAAATCTGTCATCCCTTAATTTTCAACCCTTAGGGGTGGAATATTTTCTTGAAATGTATATGGGACCAAATTTGAGGTATACACTATCAAATAAAAAAAGAATCATCGAAATCGGACTACACTCGATGGACATACATAACAGAAAAACCAACCGAATTGAGAACCTCCTCCTTTTAGAAGTCGGTTAAAAATGTGTAACCGGTTGCTTACGTTAACCAACTGAGGTTGAAGAAAAGTACAATTTGTTTTTTGATGTGTCAAACATCTTAGCACTTAGTACACGATAGGTACATACTAGCTGAGACTTCGAGTGTCAGATGACGTCACCGTAAGACTTGTTGTTCATGTGTGCGTGAGACTAATACTGATACGAGCTCACAAGTTTACACATCAATTCTCTCATCAAACCTTGACACTCATTTGTTTTTTTTTAAGTATTTTAAAAGTTTTCTTTTTGAAGTTATACTTCTTTAGGCGCGTTATGAAAAAATGATGAGAGTGAAATTTTACGATTCGCGCATGCGCGCGTACAGCGTCACACAAAATTCTCACGGGAGTAATTGTAAACAACGCCATCTCTGACGTACATGCTGAACTACTTACTGCCGAAATTCAAATTGTGCTTATATACTTTTTTAATAATGCCAAAGAAGTATAACTTCTCACGCTCGTACATAAGTACACGCACCCATTTTTTTTTATACGTATAACGTTTGATGATATAGTCTCAACCAATTTAATCAAAACGAACAAAGGACACAACCGACCACATAATTTTCGATTCAACTAATTTCAGAAAACAAGAAAAAAATCCGTCCTATTATTTCTTTACAAACAACTAAGCAAACGCGGACTTTCACTCTCTATATTTGCTATTTCTACAGACCCTGCAACTCTTATTTTTCAATTTACGTAGTCGACCATCGCAGTAAAACAAACCTTAGATAGTAAACTTTCCCCACAAACTGATAAAGAATCTAATTTATACCTTTGCAAGGAAAATTTCTAAGAGAACTTTAAGAGAAAAGATCGCACTTACTGTTGATTTTGCGAATGAATTATACTGATTACGATGCAATATATAAAGTTGTTATCTACGTTATTAATGTTGGCCAAATATTTTGGAAACCTGGTGTATTTATTTTATTGTTTAAGGGTAAGAAAATAAATAATTTTCTAGAGTGTTGTGCTAGTTAACTTATCATACTTAGGATAAAAGAAAAGTTAGGAAACTGTTGTAACATTATTTTGTATCTATAAAAATACTTAATACTAATTTGAATTATTATTTCAAACGAACTAATTCTGTACACGAAATGTGTTTATTACCCAGCAAAAACAGGTCAATTTCACTTTCATTTATCTATTAAACACAATTTATTTCATTAAGCTAGCATTCTTAGTTTCTGAGACTTTCGGGTAAATTGATGTGACCCTACTTCATCGTTTTCAAGTGTTTAAAATTAGTCACCGTATAAATTCAAAATTATTACAAAAAAAGAAAATGGAAAAAATTGACTTGGCTTGGTTCGTTCTAAACGACACCCAAAATAAAACTGTTTATGTCAAAGTCAAAGTCAAATCATTTATTTCAATTAGACCATTATAAGGCACTTTTGAACGTCAAATGAGAAAAATAAAAAAATTGATTCTAGGTGCCCATTCCAAAAGGTAGTTTTGTATGGAGAAGAATGGGCAAGAAACTCCATACTTACTCTTTTAAAAACGATGTTAACAATATTTGCATTTACAGGAATTATATAATTATACGTGAATACGATGTACCTTGCATAAAAACACTAGGTATTTGAAAGTGTGTACAAAGTATCACAGATTAAGGAATGACAGACTAAGTTATATGTACATAGATACACAGTGTTCACATATTATTACAAATGGTGAAACAGTAGACGACCACTCCTTATATTTTAACAAACAATGAATCAGTATGTGAGCCTGAGCAGTGTATAAAAAAGAGTCAAATATATATATGTACATATTTATACTAAGTATGAAATTAGGTATTTTAAATTAGCAATCGGTTCGATTTTGTCTAGACTGTCGATCGTCCTATGGAGCTAGACCAGCATGTTTCCAAGCATTCTTATCTTGAATATAGTCCTCTAAATTATAATAAGCTTTTTTACAGAGTGTACTTTTAATATATGATTTAAATTTTGTTTCACTTAGCTGTAATATATCACTAGGAATTTTGTTGTAGCACTTAACACAGTACCCCATAAAATATGTATGGAATTTAGACAATCTAAAATATGGTTGAGCTATTTTGTCCTTGTTTCTAGTATTAAAGTCATGTCTATCACTTACTTTATTAAACATATATGTAAGTTTTTTCTTACATACATAATATTTATAATAAATAAATTGGCAAGGCACTGTCATTATATTAATATTTTTAAATAGTTCCCTAAGAGATTCGCGGCGACGTAGATTATAAATGGCTCTGACAGCTCTTTTTTGTAAAATAAAAACGGATTCAATGTCAGCAGCCCGACCCCACAGTAAGCTATACTAGGTATAAGTGAACATATGAAACCTAGAGGCTTCAAAGAAACAAAAGAAATCCCAATGACAACACTGACTCAACACAACCATAACTCCTAATTAGTAAGAACGTCAGGTAATTTCGCGTGACCAATTAAAAGTGGAAAAAGTGGTCCGCTAATTATTCGCCATTCCACAATGCATTAAGAAAAAGAGGGATGAATAATTTTCGGGACAATTATAAATCTGCTCAGTCGCGCGGAACTAATTTATATTGTCAAGGAAGAAAATGTATGGACATTTTAAGAAAGTAAGGAATCATTGTTTTGGACTACGATCTGAGAAAGAATAAAACGTCGCAATTAAAAGTATGATAAATTAACTGAATATAACATAATTAATGGAATTGGTATTTGGATGTGGCTGGATGAAAATGGTATACTGATGATTCAATGGTGATAACATGTTGATAACTAAGAAAAATAATAGTAAGTATAGTAGATAGTGAAATCCGGAAATCGGGCAGAAACGGCTTCTATGTACATGTTAACAATCTCAACTGCGATCCCGATAGAAATAAAAAGCGATAGAAAAAAAAAGAAATAAAAAATTGGTTGTCTGTAAAGTCGGTTTACTGACGATAGTTGAACGTGACAACGCGAAAGACTCATTACCTTTATCGCTGTAATTATCGTTGCTATTCACTTTTCACTTGGAACGCCGCAGAGCGAGGTAACGCCGCATGACGTCATGTAACGCCGTAACGCCGCATAACGTCATGTTTTTTCATTCGTGCAGCCGGCTATCGAATTATAAGACGTTGTCACGTCAAAAACCATTTTTTATTCACACGGAAGTGACGCACTTAATGTATAAACAATATTAATTAAGCTTAAAACGAAACAATTAAATTCTAAAAAAAGAAGTAAAAATACAAATATGTCCCGAGTCGGAAACACGCGTCACCACCGCGTGAAACGGCCAACGCTCAGCATTATTGCCTTGGCCCGCGCAGCAAGGCACGAACCACGGCGCTGGTTTTCAGCGTCGGCCGGCTAGGCCTTTGGGAAGGCCTTTGTCCAACTATGGACGTCTACTGGTTGATGATGATGATAATGATAATAGTGACCAAGGTGAGCTATTAATCTCTGCATACTATGGAATGACAGCTCATCTCACACTCGCCGCACTTATATTCACCAAAGGAGATTTTTACAGAATACACCGGCAGACAGATTTTAAAATGACCAATCTCTATTTTTGCTTTTCAACGCCAATCATCATCTACCTAGCCTTATAATAGCATAACATAATAACATATGGGGACATTTCCACACACGGCCATCTGACCCCAAACTATTTTTACTTTTTTGTAAATACATACATATATAGATAAACAACACTCAGACATAAGGCAAACACAAGTGCTCATCACACAAATGTTTACCCTGGGCGGGAATCGAACCCGCAACACGCTGCGCAGCAGTCGATCGCTCAGCCACTGCGCCAACCGTGTCGTCAAACCTTATCTCAACTATGCTTGGATCAGATTTCAGTCTAACGGGATGCAGCTAGATAACAGTTTTTTACATGGAGCGAGTGCCTATCTGGCCTCCACAACACAGTCACTGGGCAACACGATACGCCCCGGTAAGGGTGTTACCAGACCGGTATCGATATAATCGATACGGTATCGATCAATTGGTCTGGTAACACTAGACCAATTGGTTGTTGATTGGCCGCACCGCGCGCCGTCCGCTCCTCATTATCACCTGCTGCCCCCCTTCGCTCCACGCGGTATCTACCTGGCCTGCGTGTCCTCTTGTAAATACATTTCGAAAGAAACTGATGGATTATAGCCGGGGTTAATCGATCAACGTCGACCGATGCCATCGACTGACAATCGATCGATAAGTTAGTCGAACGATATCTGTCGATCAACCAAAGCTACCATACCAAAAAATCTGTCATCCCTTCATTTTCGACCCTTAGGGGTGGAATATTTTCTTGAAATGTATATTGGACCAAATTTGAGGTATACACTGTCAAATAAAAAAAGAATCATCGAAATCGGACTACACTCGATATACATACATAACAGAAAAACCAACCGAATTGAGAACCTCCTCCTTTTTGAAGTCGGTTAAAAATGTGTAACCGGTTGCTTACGTTAACCAACTGAGGTTGAAGAAAAGTACCATTTGTTTTTTGATTTGTCAAACACTTAGTACACGGTGGGTACTAGCTGAGACTTCGAGCGTCAGACATGTAAGGCGTAACCGTCAGATGACGTCACCGTAAGACGTGTTGTTCATGTGTGCGTGAGACTAATACCGATATGAGCTCACATGTTTACACATCAATTCTCTCATCAAACCTTGACACTCATTTGTTTTTTTTTTAACGAGCTGATCGAACGATGGCATCGATCGACGATCAATCGATTGGTGTAGTAACACCCTAAGACTGGTTTTCAGACTACCTGGCATTGGGTCCAAGCCCAGTGGTCAAAGCCCGGCTTTCAAGCCAAAAGTTTACGTGCTCTCCGAGGCACGGAAAGATCTCGGTGTCTATCTATTTCACACCGAGACCGCCCAGAGCAAGCGTAGCTTAAACATGTCCTATCGATCCGTACTACTACTATGGCTTTTTCTCAGCCGCCAACCCCTCTACCCCATGGTTGCACCGCTTCATGGTTACATGCTTCATTTAAAACGAGCTGATACTAACAAACAAAATGATATTTCTACATACAGTTTAAACCACGGAACAGATAAATAGAGTGTTTAAACTGCAAACCAAGAGTAGTAAACTCAAGAGTAGTACTTTCATAGTATTATGTTACTTTCATAGTATTATGTCTTACGGTATTTTATTGTGGGGAAGAGCTGCAGACATCGATTCTATTTTTATTCTGCAGAAAAGAGCCATCAGAGCCATTTACAATCTGCGTATGCGCGATTCTCTAAGGGAACTGTTTAAGGAAATTAACATAATGACGGTGCCTTGTCAATACATCTATGAAAACATCATGTACGCTAGAAAAAATCTGCATCTTTTTGATAAAAGAGGTGACAGACATAATTATAATACTAGAAATAGGGACCAACTAGTTCAACCAGGTTTCAGACTGGCTAAAGTAGATTCGTCTTTCATGGGGTACTGTTTAAAGTGTTACAATAAAATACCTCCCCACATTGTTCAACTAAATGAGACAAAATTTAAGTCTTGTATTAAACGCACGCTATGCAACCGAGCATATTATAAGTTGAGTGATTACATCACTGATAAAAATGCTTGGCTGGATGCTGGTCTAGTTCCACAGCCATAAGGGTTCATAGATTAATTGATTAGCATTTGTAACAATTTTTGGAGCTGCTGAAGATGTAGATCTATATTATCTTTGCATTGTATAAACTCAATGTGTTAGTATTATATAATTTTTCGTAGCACATACATGTGAGCACTATGTTCTTTAAAGCTACCATTTACGAGGTATACCTCTCATTGACTTGAATATGCCCTGGCGGTTGGGAGAGTCATGCTCACTTGAATGTCTCGCTGCTGGTGGCGCATGTGTTGGATCATTCGGTTCCCTTCAAAATGGTTGAGCTAAATGGTGCCGATCCATGCGTCATGTTCGTGAACGGACGCCGTCGGTTGGGACTGGTCATCTCTTAGCTGCCTCGGTTATTTTAAATATTGGTTTGAATTGTTATTATAACTATATTTTTCTCTAGACCTCTTTTAACATGCAAGACGTGTTACATTGTTCTCACATTGTACCCTTAGATTCAACATGAATGATGTAACCTAAATTTGTAAAATTTAACTGATTTTAAAAGAGTGTTCATGGAGTTTCTTGCTCGTTCTTCTCCATAGAAACCTACTGTTTGGAACGAGCAACTAGCTTCAACTTTCTGACTGACTGACTCTGACAATTCAAAAGTACCTGTAAATGGTTTAATTGAAATAAATGATTTTGAGTTTGAGTTTGAGTTTGAATATGACATACTTAACCACAATATTACTGAATCAACTATTCGTTGAACTACTCTCACATTATCTCAAAATATTTCATATTCCCCTGAATATGACACGTTCTCCAAGGATATTCAGTTCCTACCAATTCACTCCTAGCTGGTATTATGCGGATTCTATAGAGTTGGAGTCTATACGCAGGAGTAAGCCTGGATATTAAATTCTACGCCAAGTTACGATACAGAATCTACAGATTTATTCGAGTGCGGAATCGGTATCCGCCATTCATGTTCCAATTTCTATTAAAGTTTAAACTAGTAACATTCGTAGTGAATGAAACCTGAAGTTATTATTTAAGTTAACACGTAGTGAAATTACAATCAGCAATTTTTATTATTAGTACTACACACGGACGAAGTCAAGTAGGTAATCCAAAACATACCATAACACTCGACAATAGTGTTGGTTTCAATCAGTGAAAGATTATTATTAATCGTATCAGTACTTACAGAGATTACCTCATGAAAACGTATGCGATCCGATTTTCTCACGATAGTTTTTATACTCGCACGCATACACAGACACACTAGCAAGAGCAACAAAGAGAGACCGCGGTGTGCGTATAAAAAGCTCATTATAAAGATACACTGAGTGAAAAAGAACACAGAAGGGTAATAAAGCGCGAAATTAAAAAAAAAACTATAATAATCATTTTTATTATTGTTATTATATAAAACTAGCAACCCGCCCCGGCTTCGCACGGTTGCCGTGCTTGATTTCTCCTAACATGTTGATCAATTATCGTTATATTTCAACAAAATAACACAAAACAATATCAAACTATACGTACCTTCTTCTTGAATCGATCTATCTGTTAATAAAACAGCATTAAATTCAAAAGATCAAGGCGACTTGACTGAGGGACTGAGTGTGGGAAGCGACTGGGTTTTATACTATGTAGAAATTATAAATTGAGAAAAACGTACATTTTTAGAATCCTTAAAATAAGCCCTGGAATTTGATACCCATATTATAACTTTAGACAAAAATCTTTTTTTTTAAACTTCAAACAATGGCATTTTCCATCTGCCACGTTTCGTCACGTATCTAAGAACACTTGGACTTATGAGACGAATCTAACGATACCCTAACGAAATATATCCGTTCAGTAGTTTCGAAGATAAAGAATGTTTTATTTTATTTTATCGACGCGAAAACATAACCCTTTCCTTGCAGTCGGGGTAAAAACCAACGTGACGTTACATTTTCTATAGAACCACATCTACCAAAAGCCGCATTAAAGATCTTGGCAATAAAAACAAACAATCTTTACCTCATTATAATCATCATCTGTTTAACCATTTTCCAGTCTACCCGAATGCAGAATGCTGAATACCAGTGTTTTACATGGAGCGACTACCTGTTTGACGACCACTTATATTCCCTTAATTTCTTCTGCAATTTTACTTTTATATCTCCAATAGTTTCTGAGAATAATATCTAGGCACACTTTCATCACGAAACGAAATAAGCGGCTCCATGAGAAGATTTTCAAAAGTGCATTCATTTAGCGTTGGGCAGTGAGCACTTGGGCAATGAGAATTGCATAAGGTCGTACTTTTAGGTAGCGAAGTACCTATAACACCTTACCTAAACTGTATAATCAACGTAGTCTGCGCACGAGAATAACATTGGGCTACACAATGTTTTATAACGTTATATAACTGATGTATGGGAACACCTTTACGTGTCATCCACACTTCACTACAAGTTATAAAATCTCTTCACTACGAATAAAATTACACAGACGCTTGTACCAAATCACAACTAAACAAAATACGTTACAGCTCAACAAACAAAACAATACAAAGATAAACGCGATTACAAAAACAACATAAGCTTCTGCTGAACTTGTACCATAAAAAAATATATACCAAGAGTCTTAAATTGGCAACGTCAAGTTGTACGCACTATTTTGTTTTACTACAACACTCAAGCGGCGTGAAGTGTAAATGGCCTTCCTTTTGCTGAAAATTTCATATTTTTAGGAGTTTATGTTTTCGTTTTGTTGTTTTTTGACTGTGAAATAAAACAACAGGCACGTTTTATATTATACTAGAATTTCAGTGCCTATATCTTTTGCAGCAAAAATGAGATTGCTGAAGAAAATTTCTTGTTTCAGATCAAAAATATTTTATACAAACTTTTGATTTACGTAATATGTAAGAACATCACTTAAATATTCACAAATACATAGATTTTCAGAAATATCTTCAAAAGTGATTTCTTATTTTGGTTATTATTCGTGTAAATATTGTAAATGATCAATAAATAATAAATTATGTAGGTTTACAAATCAGAAAAAATATGTCGTCCAAGAAAACGAACAAAATGTACATATTTTACTCTTAGAAACGAACAGAATATACATATTTTACTCTTAGAAACGAACAAAATATACATATTTTGTTCGTTTTCTTGGACGATATATTTTTTTCAGATTTGATTTGATTATTTTATAATATTGATCAAATCCAATTTCAGATTTGATCAATGTGTTGGTTTGGATTTGATCAATGTTATAAAATAGAACTAGAAAAGACTATGAAACTAGGTATATTTCCAATGCACAGTATGTAAAGGCCTGTTTTATTATTTATTTTCATATGTGAAGTTTGAAGCGAATCCAGAAACTCCGGTCACAAAATGTCATCAGTATTTACCTTGTTTTTTTTTAGTATATTTCAGAAATATTCGTACCTACGTATATTTCAGATGTGCCTACGAAAACCAAAAACTTGGACTCATTCTTTATTTTCGTTTGTATTCAGAACTTTCCATTCAACTCGATACAAAAATACTGTTTTCTTTTTGGTAATAAGTAAGTAATATGTTTTCGTAGATAAGCATTTTTTCGCTGTTCTGCTGCATTCTAGTTATTGATATTTGTTTAATTGCTTTCTTTCATAACTATTTTTCAATAATATTTAAAATGGTTCTCGAGAATTCTTGTGCTTATTCTTTACAATTTCGAATTAAGCCACAAAAAAAACAAAATAATAAGAAAATTCTCTCCAACCGGACGAAATTACGTCTTCACAAATAGGTACGACGCTACCGAATCCCTCTTACGATACTTATATACCTACATGCAAAAACAGTCGTTCGATCACCACTGACAAACAAGATTAGAGGTTGATTTATACCGACGACTTATTCTGATAACAGCTTTCCTTCTTTTGACGTAAACAACGGCCCGATTGTTCATTTGAGACTTACAAAACTAGCAGAGGGACCAATAAAAATGATAAACACTAACATCTACACGTCCCTTTCTTCCTTATGTAAGATTCAGTGAGTTAGAAACAGTACACTGTTGTTTTCTTGCTCTTGCTATATTGGACCGCCGCCGAAGGTACACACGGCTACACATCAAGTTATACATATCCAGTATAAGCTGACCTCGCATTGTACGGAAATCCTGTACAATGCGAGATCAGCATTAACTGAAAATGTATAGCTTGATGTGTAGCCGTGTGTACGTTGAAAACCCGAAATACCTGTTTTCACAAACGCAAGGCGATAGGTGAATGTTATGTCTAAATATAAATCAGTTACCTACATTATTAAATGCAATGATATTTTTAAAGCAAAAATTCACGCACCAATTGACTAGGCCCCAACTCTTAGATATTACCGATCAACAATATTAACAGACACTGAACCACAAAGTGTAAAAAATAAAAATTAAAAGCCTAGGAGTCGGTTCGTGAGAAACAAATGATTATACGGAAGTGGGTGCTTAAGTATTTTGCCCAATGAGGCTACACAGAAACGTGGACATTCTACAACTTAGTTAGGTCTGTGGATTTAGAACTAGGAGAGGTCAGTGGGGTGATTCGTCAGTTTTGTTTTGATAGATGCTTTGGTTACTTTGTGTAGGGCGACTTTGCGTAGGACGGGTTTGGACAGGTCTTTAGAAATGCTGATCTAGGTTTAGGAGTGTGTTAGTAAGTCAACACAATGACCTAAATTGAGAAAAACAAGTAGTGAGGTGAACTAGAGACAATAAACAATAGGTTCTCTATTTACTTCACGTAAATAGAAAAGTAATATGAGGTTACATAGCATCAAATAGTGTATTGTTCTTTTTCATAAAATAAGGTGACCATACTAGAAAGAGATGGCATTCCCTAGATGGATGTCGCAGTACTCTTTGACGTGCTTCCTCGACATTTATTTGAAGCTTCTTGTTCATTGCTAACGTCTAGTCTGTAACGTGTGCCTCCTGAAGTGCGTAACTCGCTGACACTTGAAATTGTAACTACGCAATGCTTAGTTTCGTTTTCAGAACCACCATTAAGTTTGCATTGGACTGTTTTTGGAAGCAGAGATGATTCTTGACTAAGTAAGTAATAAATGTTGCCCGTGGGGTGTCCGAGCCAGAATAGCACCCACCCATTTCATCCAGAGGGTATCGTAGAAGACTACTAAGGGAAAATCCGGAAGTCACGCATCAGCGGCTTCCGTGTACTCAACAACTTCACTGCGATCCTCAAGACGCCTGCCAAGCGTGGGGATTATGGCAACCCTTCCCTTGGGGAGGCCTTTGTCCAACAGAGGACGTTTTCCGGCTGATGATGATGATCATGAAGTAATAACTAATATGCCGTCTATATCGTCATTGGACAACAATCAATCCCACGGCCTACCTGATGTTAAATGGTCACCACTCCCAATAGCAATCTCATCCATCATCTCATCTGCAATTAGTCTCTGGAATCAATGTAAGTCAATTGGAAGATTTTGTACCAATCATGTCAAATATTGCAGGATAATGCATCCAATAACCCCCCCCCTCCCCCTCCTCCCCTCCCTTTTTTATGTTGTGTTTACCTGTACGAGGTTACAAATAAACAATTTTTCTTTCTTTCTTTCTTTTCTAATAAAACACTGTAACCTCCTAGGAATATAATATTACCTACCCGCTATTGTAGTGCCAGAAACACCAAATGTCGCGACAAATGGCGAGAAATCGTGAGGCGCATAACATTAGCCTTTACAAAAAGCTCATAATGACCACGATCGCTCTGACAAGAGTGTCACGAAGAAGAAGTGACCGCTAGTAGTATAAATCTCACTTCAGCCGAAAGACGTCCACTGCTGGACATAGGCCTCCCCCAAAGGGGGGATTTGCCATAATCGCCACGCTTGGCAGGCGGGTTGGCGATCGCAGTAAAGTAGTTACAAAGCCACAGAGAACGCTGCTGCCTATTCTCTGGTGAGTCCCTTAGTCGCCTCTTACGACACCCACGGGAAGATATGGGATGGTGCCATTCTTTACGTCCGACACCATACGGATAGTATAAATATTATAAATATATAAACATAGTATGTATAAACATAGTATAAATCTAAAGATTAAAAATATAATATTAAGTTAAGATGGAAGCATGGGAATCTTATGAACTATTACTATATTTGTATGATGAGCACTTGAGTTTGCCTCGTGTCTGGGTGTTGTTTATCTATGCATGTATTTAAAAATATGTTTGTGTATGTATATCAGCTGTCTGACACTTATAGTACAGGGTCTTTCTAGTTTGGGGTCAGATGGCCGTGTGTGAAATGTCCCCACATATTATTATTATTATTCCTAAATGGCAGTGATAAGGTATAATCTATTTATCGCCCAATGTAAAATGTTAACCAATCATCGATTACATCAAACATTCTTCTACAGTCTCAAACCTAAACATACTTATACATGCTGTTCGTACTTTTATCAGTTTTATACGCTCACACAGCGCGACGGAATCTAATTACTGTGCCTCTGTCGCCGTGTTGACGTTCACCGTTTTTATTCACCCCTTACATGCGTCGAATTGCGATTGAGGTCGGTTTCGTTCCGGTTCCGTGCGGAAAAAAACACTAATTTTATTTTTAGCACTTCGTGGAGTTAGTTATTCGCTTTGGTTAGTTTTTGTAGGCGTGGTGATTGGGGAAATGAAGATTGTCCGCAGTATTACTGTAACTGGTATTTAAATTACTTGGAGAACTGGCTTTATTTTCGAGTGTGTTTTGGTGTTGTTTTTAGTAGTCTAACAGTATACGTATAGGAAAAACCGACTTCAAAATTGACGTATAAAAGTGTTATTTTTATTTTATACTTTTTTTCTATCTTTTTCCCGCGATGTCGTTCCCATGGATGTAAAAAACCGCAAAATCTGTCTCTAGCTAACGTTTAATTCCTTAAATTAACCTACACTGCCAACTTCAGTTCGTTTTCCGGGACCACATTGTGGTGGTTTTTTATCCCATGATCTATTTGACATGCGAATGATGTGGCCGACTTAGTCCCATTTAAGGCTTGCTGCTTTGTGGGTGACGTCGGTGATTTGTGTCTTGGAGCGTAGCACTGTATTCGTAACGCGGTTCGTTAATCTGACTCCCTGGATGCTGCACTCCATCGCTCTCTGGCAAACCTCGAGCCTCATCCCCAGGTGAATAGTTAAAGACCAGGTTTGAACGCCGTATGTAAGGATGTCGTCATGGCTAAGGCAACCGTCTCTCATGCATGAGGTTGTGGGTTCAAAACTGGGCAAGTACTATTGTGACTTTTTCAATTCATAATGTACTTTCTAAATTTATCTTGGACATCATTGACATCGGTCAAGGAAAACATCGTGAGGAAACCTGGACTTATAATTAATATAAGTCTGAAATCGCCAATCCGCCTTGAGCGCACGTGGTGATTAATGCTCGTGCCTTCTCTGTATGAGAAGAGGCCTTTGCCCTGCAGTGGGACAATTTATAGACAGGTATCTCTATAATTGTCTCAATAATATTTAGCTTTATGTAATGCAATCTCCCTAGACTGCATTACGTAAAGCTAAATGTTATTGATTACAGTAAAATAAAAAAAAAACCTACGATATATTTATTTGGACATACTACCATACCAAAATTAAAAGGCTCAAGTCCTATTTATTATTTGTAAAGACGGTCCAATTTTCTTCACCGAGAGCTCGCATTCAATTAGGTATTTGATTTGATCTATACAGTATTAAGTCTGAGAGAAGAATGTTCTTGATCATGTTTACAATGGAGTAAGTATAAATGGAAAGCTAATAATGTGTATTCACTATGTCAGCTGGCTGCATAATCAGAGGATACGGGTGGAGAATTTTGTTAGGAATCATATTACTAAAACTGTGGGCCTACCATGAGCACACTATCAAGTCAAATTGGTAATTCGCCCTATACCATTTTGATTATTTTTTACGACAGAAACAAATAGTCGTCAGTCAAAGATATGAAAGAAAGAAAGATATGAAACCTACTAGCTGACCCGACAGACGTTGTTCTGTCAATAAATTTTTTCAATGTTCTTACCGTTTAAACCCGTTTTGCGAAAAGAATGGACACTGACGGTCCCTTCATGGAGTACTAGACGAAACAACATGTCAGGCGTTCCTAATTTAGTGTGTACGTGTGCGTGTATTATTATTATTATTGTATGTTTTATGATTATTATTTATTAATTAATGAATTCACCCAATTAGGTATGGATAATTTATATATTTGACTTATGTATATTTTATCTGAAATAAATAGTTTGAATTGAATTGAAATTGAATTTATTCAAAAAAGTAACAGGACTCAATTGCGTTAATAACAAAATTATTATACTCCTTACCCCCTATGTTAAAGTCGAAAGTCAAAGTCAAAGTCAAACCCCTTATTTCAATTAGACCATTACAAGGATACCTCCTTCCTATTCTAGCTCATAACCTTAAACCATGACTATATTATGTGAATCACTGCCACACGCGTAACACCGAGGTGGACAGTTTACAGCAGCGAGTCACTTAAAAACAATCGAGCCTACTTGCTACACAGCGCGAAATAATGTTTTCACGCATAAGCATAAGCGCATCGTTTTCTGATCGTTGCATAAAAACAATCGACTAGAGCCTCAGCAAACATCCCATCCAAAGACTATAAAACCACTCTCTTTGATCCCATCCTATCGATATAGAAGCGAGGCAACCCCATCAACATCCTAAACGCATTATTAATCTGAACTCGAAGGACGCGGTACGATTTCTGCGTATAATCGGCCCACGGACTGCACGTGTAAAAATGAGTGCAGTATGTTTCGAGCAGTATGCACGAAATAAGGTTTTTTTCACACCCCGTGAGCATCGTACAAATCTTAGCTAGCATATTTGCCCTAACTTACAGCGCCCTTCGCTCTTGCTCAATATCGTCATAGTCTAACATTGTCAAAGATTGTATTGGGAAAACCGAACCATATTCGGTTTGATTTTCTCAATACCGACCCGCTTAAGTGTGTAATACGCCTAAGCGGTCGCCAAATGTCATCTATTATCTTTATTCGTTCAATATCGACTCAGAAGATACTTTTGACTTTCGGGTCAAATAATGTGACTTTTGGCACTCCATTCTTATTACTCAACGCTGTTTACTTAACAATATTTCTATTTTTGTCATCGGACGATAACAATTTTATTACTTGCCGTCTTTGGCAGATTGTCGACCTTGAGTGAAATATTGAATCACAGTTTTGTGTGAGAAATCAGCACAGTTACTGTGGAAATTAATCTGTAATAGCACTTCTACTTCAATTTCGACATTAATATTAAATAATGATAATAATTTACTTTCGTTCTATTTTTGTTCGTTCTCTGTCATTATTTTTAGTTTCATTAATTGGAGAATTTGTGCTATAAGAAAAAATACTGAAACCGATTTTTCTTATAAACTTCGATTATCCACCAAGGTTGAGGCTGTTTTAAATATGGGGTAACTATAGCTATGAAATAATATAATAACAATTCTAGTAAAGTGTAGTTAAAATTACCCCACAATAGTAATTACCCCACCCAATTTTAATTACCTATACTTTTAAGCTCAGAAAACGCAAACAAAATAATAACCACAAACTTCGTAAAACCAAAGCCATAGGAAACGATGTTAATCGCAAATCTTCAAATTTTACTTTTCAATTAGCAACTTAGATACAAGCTAGCTAATGGATTTGTATAGAAGCTTGAGGAACGCTTGTGCCACAGAAATTGTACATAAAATATGAGAGAGGGAAATTCTTGGCACTTGGCACCACTTTCCCTAAATGCATAATCGTCTTCCCGTTGCGTTGTTCCCAAAAGTTACACAGTAATGCAAGAGTTATGTTGAACGTCAAAGTGATTCTAGACGAATATAGGTAACTAATAAATGGTCGCCCCCGATTGTGAGTAAATTAAAAGTACTTTCAGCAGTCTAAGTTTTTAAATATTGAAATGTATATTTTTTTCTTTATGGCGTGAGTCGCTTAGATACCTAGTTCCATTCATTTCTGCTTTCCTGGTAGTTTACTAGTTAATATTTGAAATCAACAAAATTAAAATTACATACAATTACAACACATAGACATAAATCAAACATGACGTTGTATGCATTTTTTTGTCTAAATATACCGTTTTGGTGAATAGATACACTAAAAAATATTTAATTGACAATTTTTCACTCTCCCCCTTAGTAAGCTCCTCACTACACCAAAATTTCACTGCCCGCCTCTCTATTCCCCGATACATATAATCTGGGTATCTTCAAGGCACGAGTGAACCGGTTTATTCTAGGCAAGCGTGCTCCACCTTAGGCCGCATCATCACTTAAGATCAGGTGAGTTGCGGTCAAACGCAAGCCTATAACAATATAAAAAAAATAAAAAATAATAAAAAACAGGGAGAGTGGAACATTTATTCGAAAGGGGCAAGATCCAAGGGGCGAGCGGAGCCTTAACCTAATGAATGAGCAATTTGATCTAATACGTTGCACGTGAGCTGCGTTTCAGATAAAATCACTAGTGTTTTTTTTTCAGCCTGCATTTTTTTTAGCCTCTCTATTCTCCATCGAATTCTCTCTATCGAGAGGGCTATTTAGGACCACTCTTTGTCAAAGGAGTTTAGACCATCCCGCCATCTCCGTCTGAGCCTGCCGTATACTTGTGTTTACGTAACTTTAAATAATAATTTTGTTGTTACTTACTTATGTAAAAGAATCTACATCTACAGTAATAATATTAATTAATTTCTCCCGACCGAGTTTCAGTCACAGTCGCAAATCTCAATGAAGACCATAGGAGATGTTATAGTGCACAAGTGTGTGTGCCAACACAGGTGAATTCCCTCTTCCCTCACTCTCATAGTTCGATGAGACGGCAATCCGACACGACCGAAGAGAAGCTTGACGTGTTTTCCGAGGCACGGTAGTGTTACACCGCCAACTTCCAAACTCCGGGCCGCTACTGAGAAATTCCTAATGAAAGAAACCAATGAATCCTTGCGACTACGAAACCAATGAGGCAGTCAACTACCCTAATAATATAAGCGCGAAAGTAAGTCTAAAAGTTGTGCAATCATTTAAAAAAATCTTGATGAAGACAAGCGATGCTCATAATGCAACAAAATGGAGTACTTGGAAACAGAATTTCCTAGTGTTAAAAATGTGTTCTTGTAATGAACTTTCTAAAGTTCAAACAATTAACTACATATTACTACAATAACATGGGTTTGATACAAAGCACTTCTATCCAAATACATTAACATGCATATAGCAAAACCACCACCACCACACACACACTGTACACATTCAAACTACATTCATACAGTCCACTCATTAAAGTCACCTTAAACACATAGACAACTATTACAAATGCACACATTCAAACTACAATCAAACATTCCAATCATTAAGGTAACTATTGAATTTGTAAAGAAGTACCTAAGAACAAAATAAATTTGAATGTCGTTCGAGTTAAGATTTATTTCAGTTTTTTTCTTTCTCTAAACAACCAGATATAGACCATATTGTCTTAACCAACCTCCAAAACAACCATAACAAATAAACATAAAATTAATAACAACCCACACACAACGATCTAGTTACACGATAAATTGAGCAACTTAAGACAACAAAAGTATTCGAAGCCTTCATTCAAAATGATTCATTTAATAAACCTTACACGGACCGAGAAGGCTTTAATAAATTCTTACTGAAATCCCTACAAAGATGTTTTCCTTAAATATAATCAAGGATGCTGAGCAACGGACCGCCAACACAATGGCGGAATTATTAAAGCAGACTATTACAATTTCCTTAGATTCTGTTATTAATTTAATGTGGTTTTATTTTTGGTGTCATTGTTTTTGTACCAGTCTTGAATAGTTCAAGTATCTTTGACAGCCAGCTGTGAACATAATTTCCTGTTTCAAGTATAATATTTCCAAGAAACGTTGAAATGAAGAAACCTCAAACAATGATTAGAAAGGATTCCCATCCCCCGGTCGAGAACGAAAATAAAGCACGTGTAAGCTGTGATTAATAATAATAATAATACTAGCCTATTATTGCTCCACTGCAGGGTAAAGGCCTCTTCTCGTACAGAGAAGACACGAGCATTGATCACCACCCATGGCGGACTGGCGATTTGAGACATATTTATTATAAGTCCAGGTTTCTTCACGATGTTTTTCTTCACCGATACGGAAAGATGATGATGATGACGATAGTATAAAGTTCGAAAGAATAACATCAAATCGTACTTTTTAGATTGCCAAGAGATTAAGTACTGATATGTTAGCTTACAGAAAGACGAGTAGGTATGTCGAAGTCTAATAGTTTCTCAGTAACGATCTTTCGCAATAGATTATCGAAGTCAAGTAGCTCCGTAGAAATGAGTCTTTGCGGTAACGTGTATCGAAGTCAAGTAGTATCGCAGTGAAGATCTATCGCAGTAACGTGCATCGAAGTCAAGTAGTATCGCAGTGAAGATCTATCGCGGTAACGTGCATCGAAGTCAAGTAGTATCGCAGTGAAGATCTATCGCGGTAACGTGCATCGAAGTCAAGTAGTATCGCAGTGAAGATCTATCGCGGTAACGTGCATCGAAGTCAAGTAGTATCGCAGTGAAGATCTATCGCGGTAACGTGCATCGAAGTCAAGTAGTATCGCAGTGAAGATCTATCGCGGTAACGTGCATCGAAGTCAAGTAGTATCGCAGTGAAGATCTATCGCGGTAACGTGCATCGAAGTCAAGTAGTATCGCAGTGAACATCTATCGCGATAACGTGCGTCGCAATTTTGTAGCATCGTAGTAGCATTTATTGATATTTTGTGCGTCGACATTCCGTATTCTACTCGATGTCAGCGATGTCCCAAGCAAACTCAGAAGTAAACATATGAAATTGGAAAAGTCACATTGGTACTTGCTCGTGCCTGGTTGCCTAGCCACAAATTCCTCATGAGACGCGAACCACTGGACCATTACGACTACAGAGTCGTAATGGTCCAGTGGTAGGTGGTTGTTGTATGCTTGTGGCTGTCCACAAGCACACACAAGTCTTATAAGACTTGGTTGTTGATAGTTCCGTCAGCAAATTACTTCTTCGTTCAAAAAGAGAAGAATGTTTATCTAATCTGAACTTTCACTGATAACATTACAATGACGTTATTATCAAAATTAAATGTAAGAATTAAGATCTGCGTATAACGACCAACATAAAAGCATTAAACTAATGGGGTATGAGACGCCTTCACCCATTTGTGGTCATAAATGGTGATAAAGGAATTACGCACAAAGGTTTACCCTCTCTGCTAAATACAACAAACTGTGATAACTAATCTGTCTGAGAATCTTCTTAGGTACGTAAATAACTCTCCCTTACAGAAAAAAAAATACAAAATTAAGTCCTGAGTCAAAATAATGCATGTTTTGGCTTAGGGCAAACTTTAGTCTGAAAAAAAAAGCCGATTCACAAGTTTCCACGAAAGTTATGACAAACTGTCATATTTACTAATCAAATATAAGTGCTCTGACTATTGACAAATGAACCTTACAGTAACGCCCTAGTAAACGTATTTCATTTCGAAAACTTACGTGGTAGTGGCCATACCATGTTACAGTAAAATCACCCATATTTGGCGTCAGCGCGCTATGCATAGTTCTCCAAACATCTAACTTGTCGACTCACTGCTCCCCAATTTGCATATCCAGACGAATTGTAAACAAACACCTCACAATATATTGTGCTCCCAAGTTGGACAAACGGAAGGAACTTTGGTAATTAGATGGTCTTGCAATGTAACTGTCCCTATTTGTTATGGGTTTAGTGCGATATAAACTAAGTAATAGTAAATTACAGGACGCCACAGAAAGAGATGGCGAGATGATCTGGACGAGTACCACCAAGGCTGGTTCGAGGTGGCGGGGGAATAAAAAGTTCGCCATCTCTTTCGTGGTCTACCGGGGCCCCGTTTCGTTTTCAGGGCACCAATTTTGGATTTTACGGGCCCTATAGGTTGTTCGGCATGCGGTAGATATATCCAGGCTAGTCCTATTGAAGCTTTACATCCTTTTGAGCCACGACAACGATCTGTGTTTTGGAGCGCAGAATGGTGTTTTGAACGCGGTCGGTTAATTTAAAATCAAGTACGCTTTGCTCCATAGCACGTTAGCAAACCTTGAGTTTGTACTTTTAAATTTTAGTCAAAGACTAAGTCTGTGCTCCATAGGTCAAGATGGGGAGAATACACATGTCCATTAAACTTCCACTTCAGTGATAAGGGTAACTATACCCTTATCACTGAAGTGCAAAGGTACTAACCTTTGAATCGTTCCTTCATGGGCCCGTAGATCTTCTAGACATTTTCTGTACGGCGTGCAATCTCCTTATAACACCTTGCCTGGAAAGAGACCACTTGGTCCTAGTAGAGATATTCCTGAACATACTGTATATTCTGATTCGCCTGCGTGTACGTATCTTGTGGAACTGTTGGTCATGAGCTTATTCTTTAAAATGTTCATCTTGAGTACAACCTTTTGGCTTGCACTGCTGAGATCTTATAGCATTTGCTCTAGTCCTATCGCTGAGGGGGGAAAGAGGACAATGTCATCGGCGAAATACAGTTTGGTTAATTTTGCTTTGCCGATAACAATGCCTCTTTTCTCCCATTTAGCTGCTAGCATCTTAAGAACTTTTTCTAGGGAACTGGTGAACAGTTTTGGAGATAGCAGGTCGTCCTGTTTAACTCCCTTAAAAATTTCGAACTTTGGACCTAACCTAACTTGATGGCAGTTGTACTATGTGTGTAAGTTTTGTAATGATTATATATAGGTCAGTTCTATGTGATTTTTTGTAAGGGCATTAAATATCGTGGTATGTGTGATGCTGTCAAGGGCTTAATTTTGTAGTGTTGGTATTTCTCTATGATTTAGTTCATGGTATGTAAATGATCGGTAGTTGAAAGCCCTTGGTGGAAGCTTGCTTATTTCGGAGGCCGGTTTTGATACAATAGGCCAGCTTTATAAATGTGAGAAATTAAACAAATCAGTCTATAATTATTTATTTCTGATATATCCCTTTTCTTGTGGAGTAATATAATGTTCTGACTATACTTACTACCTTTTCAACTTCTTCTACACCATCATAACACGCAACTATGAAAGATTCTCAACAAATTTAGTCTGCCATAAAATCTCCTCTGTTTATCAAAGCAAGAGCCTCACAGCAATCAATTACATAAATATAGCCATCGTTTGGCGCGACGCAAAATTCCCATTTGCATAGTAATAGTACAGGCAGACCCTTAATAATGTTAAACCGATGTACTGGTTTGGCCGGAAACTAGCGACGTCGATAAAATAGCTCTCATGAATATTAAAAACTTTAAAAGTGAGGTACTGGCGGAACTCGCTGTGCTGTTGCTTTGATAGGTTTGAACGATCCTTTGCAATCTAATTTAAAGCTAAACTTTAAAATCTATGTTATTCTCAACCTACCCAACTAATCGACCATAACCATTTCTTGGGCCAAAGCACGAGTTTGGGCATCATTGTCAATGGGTCAAGTGTATGGTAATGCTGATTTTTTGCCATACACTTGATCCAATTACAGTGATGCCAACAAGTTTCTTGATGCCCTATAAGCTTCCTCCGTCTTTTATTAGTACATAAGGTCATAATAATATGTGAATAACCTTCGAGATAAAAGTTAAGCAATTATATTTAGGTAAGTGCTCGTTCATAGTGTCGTAGTGAGGAAATTATCGTATAAATCTCTGCTTTTTACAGATATAAAGTAAAAAAATCTCGTATTAACAAAAGAGGAACTTGACAAAAATGTAGTTATTTATGTATACACAAATATACATCACAAGAACTTACGGTTCAGTATAATTATGTCCGTCGAACGACTCGTTATTCATTTCAGAAACGGTTCGTAAAGCTATATAGTAACCGAACATAATACTGCCTTAATTTCAATAACAATCGCATATGACAATATCCTACCGACACCACATAATAGTAATTTATGCAACTAATTTAACCACTACCAACATATTACCGCATTACTAATTCTCTCCTAATCATAGTCGCATTCAATGAGCCAGTGTGAATGACATCTATCGGTGATTATCTCAATGTGAATAGAGATTCAATATTAGTAGAGGCGATGATGCATACTATATTAGGGTTCAACAACAAGACTCCTAATGGGCCTACAGTTCGTGTAATGACTTCATCTAACTACCCATACTTGATATTTCCTCAGATTTCTGGGTAGATACGAACTTGGGTAGTAAAGGGTAGATTGCTAGCAGTCACGTCTAGCTATGGGTCACGTGACCCGCAAAGTAACAAGTTTGTAATACTTTGTAAACTTTGAAGATTTAATTGGCAGAATAGTTTGCTTTGGAACTAAAATAAAATTAGACTGTGGAAATTTGGCGAATGTTTTGTTCTTTGGCTCCAATGTGGATCTATTTTATTACCCTCGTGGGATATTGTAAGAACAACAATATTAACATAGCCAACAGATATATGTACTAATGGACAGCTGATTTTACAATAGGTAGATAAGCAACTATTATTTTCTGGTTTGACGCACAAAGGCCCTGTACTTGCAAACGACAACACTAAGCTGTTAACTACGAATACTGCCCATCAACCTAAGTAATCTATACTAATATTATAAAGCTGAAGAGTTTGTTTGTTTATTTGGTTGAACGCGCTAATCTCAGGACCAACTGGTCCGAATTGAATAATTATTTTTGTGTTGCACAGTCCATTTATCGAGGAAGGCTATTGGTCCATGCGAAGCCGGGTCGGGTCGCTAGTTTTGCTATAAAATGGCATTGGCATTTATTATTTTTAGTGTGAAGGTTTTTTATATATAACCAAGTCAAATCATTTGCAGTTGGCGTCTTCATATTTCCTGTAGGTCGATTCTATAAAATTCAAACAAAAACTCGCATCTCACATCGCTATTCACTCTCACTTCGTATAGGGTTAAAAATTACCTTGATATAAGTATTTGACATTTTGAATCGGGTTCGAGTGCGAAGTGAGCATCGAAGTGACGGGGTAATTACCTTACAGAATGCCACTTCTTACGTCATCTCATTTTTATCTGTCAAAATCTCCCTGTCAATTTAGTTCAACTCGCTGACACGCTCGCAAGAGTGGTGCTAGTATAAATTCGAATTATCAACCGAGTTTTTAGAATGTCAATCAAGAAACTCACAGCGGATTCAGATTCGAAGTTTAGAATGAGGTCTTACAGAATCACAACCCTGATATTGTCCCTTTATCTTTTAAATTTTTCATTAAAAATACGTGCAATCAACAGTGCTTTAGAATTTAGGTCAAATGCGCTACTACCTACTATAAGGTTACTTCACCTAAATTCATTTCAGAAGACCTGCAGATCTAGTTACGGCGCCTCACTTCTTCATTTGATCTCCTTATTTGTTTCTCTCTTTTCTTCCTTTCTCCTTAAAACAAGAACTCTATCTACATTACTATCACGTTTCCAATAGCTTGACACTGTATGTTATTCGGTTCATAAATTCTACAGGCTGTGAGTAATAGAGTCGCCTGTGTCAGGTTCGTCGACGGCATACATTACGTGGGTTTGCCGTGATACACTGTGACGGAATACATAACTATACTATAGAATAACCAAGCTGCTTATACGGTGGTAACATCCCTTATATCAATACCGTAAAGTTTGAATTCTATTGGGTTCGAGGTTTTTGAATGTTGGTTGTATTTAGTTCCATAAATGGTACTTAGTGACTTGATAAATACGTATTATTATAACTTGTTGGGGAAGTGTATATCATAACATTCACGTGTTATTTCCTTGATTGATGATTTGCCTTTAAAACTTTTGGTAGAACGGCATTTATAAGGGTACAATGAAATATAGAAGATATACATGTACAGACGATACAAATGTCGTCAAAATTTTCATCTTTTCAAAAATATAAATTGACCCACAGGCTATGCGTGTGGTTTCGAACGTAACAGCTTCAGCTTGGAATGTTGCCTACTTCGTTAACAAAAAGATCGTGAAAACAAATTTTATTAAAGTTTTTATATCCGAACATGTTTCGATTATGGTATTTGTTGGTTATGTTTAGCTTGACCCTTGACAGCTTGAAATGAACCTTCCATAACTTTTACCAAATATTTCATTTATTTGCAGAATTATTATTGGGCTCTCTTGTAACACGATGTGAAATTCACATGATTTTCTTAATTACCTGTTTTATAACCTGAGTCAATGGCATTAAAGATGACCAAGACATTTCCTATCTAATTCGCAACAAAGAACTGGATTAGTTTTTGTCGTTCAAACAATGTATCAAATTACCAATCACCCAGTATTATTCTTCAAACGAATCTCAAGCAATCCCAATGTAGTCCAGTCAAGCACTCAGGAGATATTTTAATGCACAATTGCGTGTACAAATACAAGTGGTAAATTATTTAGAGTTAATTTTAATTTAGAGCGGGAAACACCGAAAGGGTTTGTGAATGTCATGGCGGGCGGAGGCGATCACTTTTTGACGCAGTCGTCGCGCGGTGCACACGCACAAATCCATTAGCTGTAATTTAAAGTTAAACAATTATTGTGATTTGATTAAATCAGTGTTCATAATTGTAATCCCTACTCTTTATAGTGAAGTTTTGTTACAATATTTTTAAGTAAACTATTATTATGTAGATGGTATTATTTTGAACACCTGCATGTGTACGCCCGCACTGGAGGACCAAGAGATAACGGATCAGCACTGACACGTAGTGTCTCAGCCGCTCGAACATTCCGTCATATATGACTATATACCTCTAGATATCGCTCCTGAAATTGACACACCTAGGTACATCATGTGTGGCAGATAAACTCTGCATTAGGCGTCGTCCAATGATTCGAATGATGCAGACAGCTTGTCAACCACAAATACACTAATATTGGTTGGTCTTGATTAGTTTAGCATTCTGATACGTGTGTGTTTAGACGAAGTAAGTTTGGACAAGATGAGATTGGTAATTGCAATTCAAGTCAGTTCGAGATGAGCTGTCATCCTAAGATGACAGGTCTTAGGTTTTGACAGCTCACTTCAAACAAAATTTTACTGAGAAAGGGTTTGTATAGATCGACTGATGCTATAAAGGAAAGAGACATAATGTGAAGTTGGAAAGAATATTAAATTTTACAAAACGCAATTTATTTTATTTCTTCTTCATTCGTTGGGTTTGCTCAATTTAAGGTACCCACAGGTGCATTCTTAAACTTATCAAAATCTAGTCGATTTACTGATTATTATCATCTCTTCATCTGCCTTTTCACAGCTACATTGCAGTCGGTTTCCGGTCTAACCGGACGTACCTGAATACCAGTGTTTTATATACAGGATGAAATGGAATTCATGAGCAAATTTTTAAGGAGTGACTCAGACCACGAACCTGATCAACTTTCATTATGTGGCCAACTCAAACAGTGCAATAGGTACTCGGCCAAAATATATGGAACCGCTTTATTTTTTTTCGCACTGTTTGAGTTGGCTCCATAATGAAAGTTGTATAGGTTCGTGGTCTGAGTCATTTCTTAAAAAATTGCTCATGAATTCAATTTCACCCTGTAGATCGACTGCCTATCTGGCCTCCACAACTCAGTTACTGGGTTACACGATACTTACCTATACACTCTTGGTAAGAGTGATTGTCAGACTTTCTGGTTTCTAACTACCCACATCGACCAAAAATCTACGAATGACAGCGTGGACCAACGGCTTTACGTACTCTCCGAGGCACGGAGGGAACTCGGTATGAAATGGATGGTCACCCATCCACAGACCGACCGCGACAAGCTTAACCTTTGACCAATCGCTTTTACTTAGCCACGAGCTCCTGATTATTTATCGATCACTAACTTTACTTGAACTTTTACGTCTATCATTTTATATGCGTTTAACCTAAAAGTGTAGCAACACATCATCTGCGTCAATTGTGAGACTACAAGAGTGATTGTGTTTACGCCTGTAATGCTTTTAGGATTCCGTGCCTCAAAAGGAATAAGCGGTACCCTTATAGGTTCACTTTGTTGTCCGTCTATCTGTTTGTCTATCTGTCTATCCGTCTGTCTCTCAATTATATCTCAGCATTTTATCTCGGGAACGTGTTCGAGTTGAAATTACCATATATTTAGGTCCACGGTCCCTTGAAGCTGAGAAAAAATCAAACTTGAAACGTCACAAAAAACGTACATTTCGACACTTTCAAGGGAATCAAAATTTATAGGGTACTTTCCGTTGACCTAGAACTATGAAATGACAATGCCAGATCCTGCCCCACCCATGTACAGAAAAAGTAACCCATGTACAGAAAAGTAAATTAATGAAAATAATTGTAATGAATATAGAACCTTTCTATACTAAATTGTTTTTCTTTAGAACTTGCGGATTACGAAATACCTAAATTACCTATTTTGTGGGTCAAAATACAAACTCATTTTACCTAAAATACAATTTAACCTATAATCAATGTCATTATTGTTTTTAGATTTAAACGGAAACCGCAAGTTCTACAGTCACTAAGACTAATGTTTAGTTATCAGCAATAAATAAACAGTAAGATGCTACATATTGCACATGACTTTTATTGAGTGGGGCAAAGTTTTATAGAGTTTCTGGCATTGTCCTTTGGCAAGTAAACGTTTTATACTATAAATACAGGGCAAAGTCTGAAAACTATACATTTGTAATTAAATCATAAAAAATATTTATTCTTTATTTATAACGAGCTTTTGTCCGCGATTTGGTCCGTGTGAATGTCGGTGATCGCAGATGCAGACGAAGTCCCAGATTAAAAAGTACCCTATGTGCTTTTTCAGGGTTCAACCTATTTTTATACCAAATTTCATCAAAATTCGGTTCAGCCGTTTCATCGTGGAAGCGTAACAGACAGAGTTACTTTCTCATTTATAATATTAGTATGGAAGTATGAATATGTACCTACAAATTTGTACAGAACCCTCGGTGAGCGAGTCTGACTCGCACTTATAGAGTTTTCAAATTATCTAAGACTTTTGAGGCCGTAAATGTTTTAGGTGTTTAACTTTCGACAAGGAAAACGAAATAACGAAATAATGGATGTTTAGTTTTCAAGTTGTGTGTTTTTTCAAAATTAATAATTGTTGACTCTCTACACGTGTTTGTTGAAACTGTAACTGTAGAAAGTAATTGAAATATATCAATACTATAAAAATGCGAAAGTGAGTTTAAACCAATTTTCGTGTCTTTTTTTTAACCTTTTTGTTGTGTTATGTTATTTTTGTGTATGTTGCCTTGGCGGGGCAAATAAATGCTTTTTACTCGACTTAAAAAAAAAGGAGGTTCTCAGTTCGACCCGTATGTTTGTATGTACGTATAGTAGGGTAGTAGTAGTAGGGCAATACAACACAACAAACAGAACAAAGCCACCGACTTCCGAAAATAAAGTCATGTGTGCTTAAAGTTCATCATCATCATTTCAGCCGAAAGACGTTCACTGCTGGACACAGGCCTCCCCCAAGGGGGGGTTTTGCCATAATCGCCACGCTTGGCAGGCGGGTTGGCGATCGCAGTATGGTTGTTACAAATGCACAGAGAACGCTGCTGCCCATTCCCTGCTAAAGTTATTTATCACTTTTTAGTTCTTTTTTGAAGGCGGTTCTCTTTTTCCAAAAAGTTTTATTGAAGTAAAACACCTTTACTTGCCCGCACGCTGCTGCTTGCTTGCACGCTTGACTTGGGGAGTAAGCTGGTGAATGCGTGACGAAAGCGTTAGGAAAAGTGTGATCGGGCGAGGCGAACGAAAGTTGAGAGGGAGATATAAGTTAGTGAAGATAGAAAGAGAGAGAGTTACGTTTCGTTTATTACTGTAGGGGCAAGAGAGAGAGGTGCGAGCACACATTTTCTTTCTCTCTTTCTCTCATAGCCAGTTGCAAACGGATACATACATACATATAGATGGAGCTAAAGAAGTTTTACTTCAGTCGTGTGGTCTAAAGCTCACTCGTATGTTTTCTTTCTTTCTTCCTTTTTACTTGGTTTCACGGATTCACGTCTACTTCAGAACCGATTTTGATGAAATCTGGTATAAACTTGAACCATAATATATAATAGGCTACTTCTTATTTGGCGACTTCGTCTACTCTGCGATCTAGATGATCATCTACTGGCGTTCACGCAGACAAAATCACGGGCAAAAGCTGAACAAAATGTAGGTACTGTAGAGACTTGCCCAGCAGAGAGGCTTTATGTAATGAAGCCATAACTATTTAATCTATGGTTAGAATCTTCTGGAAATATATTTAAATATTATAGAAGGATAGTTTTTATACTATGACATGTGATGTCAGAGTTAGTCCGGCTCAGCTCTAAGCTGCGGGCTACCTAAAGTTTTTCCTCTCGTTAATCTGATTAATATAATCTTCTACAAGTTATTCGTACCTTTCATTTAACGTAGCTTAGTTCTACAGTAATTCGTACACGGTACAAGGTACAAGTGTAGCATAAGTGTTACAAATTGGCGACAGGCGCCGGGTAGAAGGATTTTTTTCAGATACGAAAAGCGAGTGCTCGCCCCCAGAGCGTTTAATATTCCAGCAGGAGTAGCTGGAAGGCCTATTAAGAGGGCCAGATTGATGATTGCGCTGGTATAGCAGCGAAGATTTGTACGTATAATCGTTCTATATTATAAAGTGCAGTGCAGACGAGCGATTTTTCGGCATCGCATAAAAGGAAATACAGAGAAGTATCTGTATCAATTTATTAAGTGTTATTATAAACCACGATGTATCGTCATGATCGTGATTATTTCCCTGGGGAAGATATGCCCTATTATTATGGTATTCAGGGTTTGGAGTTCGATGATTTCCTCGAACAGTTCAAAGCGGTTGCACAGCGCAAGGAATGGGAGGAAGCCGGTTATCCAGTACTTCTGGGTTGTTTTGTGAAGAGTACTGCAAACGCCTACTACCGACTTTTCTTCAAGTATGGCATGTCTTTCGAGGAGACTTGCGATAAGTTAAGGGAAGAATTCGCTAATGATTGGCCCGCTAGAAGGAAGCGGCAACTCTTACAGCAGCAAGCCGTAATTCCAGTAGTGGAATCGGCGAAAGAAGTTAAGTCTGTGGATATTAATGGTTCATTTTCCCAGAGAAATGAAAAAGATGGCTGCCAAGCAGGCAGTGTTGAAAAAGATGTGGTTGCTGTGTCTAGCTGTCCAGAGAGCAGCCTAGATGAAAATGAGGCACAGGAGTCGGTCTCGTCCCCTCTAGAACACGAGGAAGAGAAGGATGAATCGGGTCAGTCCGGTCCGATTATTTTATTAAGTAGAAATCTTTCAGAGCAACCTGATGTCGAGGTGCCGAAAGAAGAAGAAGTAGTTGATGTTTCGTACCAGCAGGTACAAGATAGTGTTGTCACTGACGTTCTAGAAGAGAACTTGGTGATAGTAGAATGCAAGACGATTGTTGAGGCATTCGTTGAGGTGGAGGAAAATGTTTTCGTCGAGTTGTCGCGAATGGATTATGATGGTGCTCCGGTTAACCAAATTGTGTTACCAGAGAATATTGTTGTCGAGTCCTCGCGAGATATTGTGTATAATGGTGGTTCGGACAGCCAAAGTTTTGATAAAGCGAATAGTAAGGTCACGCGTGATGTGAAGTTATATAATATGGTTCCGCAACCCGCTGTAATAAATAAATATATAAAACGGAGTAAATTGAAATCCTTATTAGGTTCAAAGAATAGGAGAATAAAAATAAAATATATTAATGAATATATAGGTCGAACTGAGAACCTCATTCCATCGAAGTCGGTTAAAAATAATTTATTACGACTAGCTTTGATGAAGAAAATATTCGATAGTATGAACTCTCCTTTAGGTAAATTTTATTATAGTCAATTTTTGAAAGATGATTTTATTTTAATTTTTATGCCTAGTTCTAAACAGTTTTGTATCATAATATCTTTTATGGATATGATTGAATTGAAACTTCTTGTTTATAATAATTCTTGACATTTGTAGGTTACGACAAATATAATTATATGGTAACTTTTTGTGAATAATATTTCTAGGTTGTGTATTACTTGTCATTTTATTCATTATTGGTTGTTATACAGCATAGTTACCATGGTTATTTAGGCGTGTCCCCTCTAGAACACGAGGAAGAGAAGGATGAATCGGGTCAGTCCGGTCCGATTATTTTATTAAGTAGAAATCTTTCAGAGCAACCTGATGTCGAGGTGCCGAAAGAAGAAGAAGTAGTTGATGTTTCGTACCAGCAGGTACAAGATAGTGTTGTCACTGACGTTCTAGAAGAGAACTTGGTGATAGTAGAATGCAAGACGATTGTTGAGGCATTCGTTGAGGTGGAGGAAAATGTTTTCGTCGAGTTGTCGCGAATGGATTATGATGGTGCTCCGGTTAACCAAATTGTGTTACCAGAGAATATTGTTGTCGAGTCCTCGCGAGATATTGTGTATAATGGTGGTTCGGACAGCCAAAGTTTTGATAAAGCGAATAGTAAGGTCACGCGTGATGTGAAGTTATATAATATGGTTCCGCAACCCGCTGTAATAAATAAATATATAAAACGGAGTAAATTGAAATCCTTATTAGGTTCAAAGAATAGGAGAATAAAAATAAAATATATTAATGAATATATAGGTCGAACTGAGAACCTCATTCCATCGAAGTCGGTTAAAAATAATTTATTACGACTAGCTTTGATGAAGAAAATATTCGATAGTATGAACTCTCCTTTAGGTAAATTTTATTATAGTCAATTTTTGAAAGATGATTTTATTTTAATTTTTATGCCTAGTTCTAAACAGTTTTGTATCATAATATCTTTTATGGATATGATTGAATTGAAACTTCTTGTTTATAATAATTCTTGACATTTGTAGGTTACGACAAATATAATTATATGGTAACTTTTTGTGAATAATATTTCTAGGTTGTGTATTACTTGTCATTTTATTCATTATTGGTTGTTATACAGCATAGTTACCATGGTTATTTAGGTCTGTCATGATGGACAGTTGATGCTAGGTGTATTGTTATGTATGTGATTAGAAATATTTCGACATGATAATAATGCGTGTTTTTTTTTGTATTTTCATATTTACTACGAGCTGAAGACTGATGGGTGAATGGTGCCCACATTTCTTGAAGTACAAAAACGTGTATCTTATTCTTTTTTTTTACTTAGTAGATTGTTTGATGTAGTTAGCGTAGGACTCCTACAGGCCTCGTTCACTGACGTAGCCAATTACGCTAACAGAGTATAATCTCTGCGTAAGCTGTCGATGACACGCATGGTTTATTAAGTGATCAAAGTTTGTTTCGAGTTTAGTCTTTTCTCATTTAATTGTAAACCTCGTATAGGAAGAAATATAGGTCACCAAGAATGGAAGATATGGATTTGACCATATCATTTTGTTTAGCGGGATGCACTCTAACCTTTTCGAGAGGGTTTTGGTAGAGTGGGGTTTGGACATGATGGCATGAGCGTATTTGTTGTTCGTTAATTCTTTTAGTTGATTACCCCATGCGTCATGGATTAAACCATCTCTACAGAGACGTCCTCATTGCAATTTCCCTCTTTAGAGTAGGGACTTACTATAGGTTTAGGTAGTTGTTAGGTTAGTTAGTCAATTACTTCGTAAACTAGTATTGGTTTCCAGAACGTTCAGAACATGAATAAAAGCTACTAGTCCCTTTTATTCATGAAGGGGGCGTAGCTGATGTAGAGACTTGCCCAGCAGAGAGGCTTTATGTAATGAAGCCATAACTATTTAATATATGGTTAGAATCTTCTGGAAATATATTTAAATAATATAGAAGGATAGTTTTTATACTATGACATGTGATGTCAGAGTTAGTCCGGCTCAGCTCTAAGCTGCGGGCTACCTAAAGTTTTTCCTCTCGTTAATCTGATTAATATAATCTTCTACAAGTTATTCGTACCTTTCATTTAACGTAGCTTAGTTCTACAGTAATTCGTACACGGTACAAGGTACAAGTGTAGCATAAGTGTTACAGTACCTATAGTTACACCAAATAAACTAAAAATGCCTAACCTTAAATAATAAGAAAAACCGACCTAATTACTGCCTCAGATACAAAACAGAACCTTTTACTCGTGTACAATAATCTTTTCATTGTCTTTGTCTGACATGTGTCACTAGCACAAACAACGCATTTTTCCTTTCTCGTCATAGTGTCCGACTTAGAACCGACATGTTGGGAAACCCTGAAAGCTTTCTGTATGGAATTTTCGTCAAACAACATTGACATCGCTGCGCTAGTGTATCGAATTTCGTGACACGGACAAACATAAAGGGTAGCCTTGGATAAGAATTACGATTCATATAAACCATTTTCACGTTGGCATTGGTTTATTTGACCAATATTAATAACACTAAGAAATGTCTTTAAAAACAAGGTGAGCACTCGGACCCCATGGCCCTAGTGTTTCAACCCCAAACAACCCCTTTCTTTTCTTAGGCCAAAGAATTAGCATTGCCATTCAACGTGGTAATGCTGCTAGCCTTCTGGGCACTTGTCCCATTGTGAGCGATGCGGACGAGTTTTTTGATGCCCTGTGAGCCGTCCATTGTACATAATATATATATATTTTTTAATTTATTTTAAGCTTTGTACATATTTAATTCTTTTAAATGTTGTAACTAAGATGAATAACACTAATAAAAATAATCTTTATTCATGAATATGAAACAACGATACAGAGTAACTAAATAATAAATCCAGAATAGACAAAGAGTCGTTTAAAGTTACATTTACAATAAAATTCAGACACGTTAAAAGTTGGAGAATGTAGAATGGTTTGGTTGTGTTTGGGCTGATTCGCCCTATCCCCTCGTACTAGTATAAAATCATACTCAATACAATTAACCTCGACCTCAGATCGACACAGTTCCACAAGGTTCCAGTAACTTGTAAGTCACATAGTTAAGCAGATTGATTAAATTGCTGGGGTGAGGTGATAAATCATACAAAATTATATTAACTACGTTAGACGATTGGAGTGTTATTCTATAAAAATCCTGTTACATTTTTAATTTGTGCTTCACAGACTTTTCTTCCAACTGTCAATAGGTCTTAGGAAGTCTTCTTAGTCTATAAATGTAAATCTTTATACAAGGCATTCAATCATGGAATCAATCTTTGGACCAATAGTAGTGGCCGCAATGTCTACCGGAGTCCTGTTTGCTTTCATCTGAGTCGGGCACACGGAATGCATTAAAGCCTGCTTCGTGTATGTATCTGGAATTGGTATCATCAATTGACAGTTATGCTAATGTTGTGTGTGCTTCGAGGAGAGTATTAATTTGTAAAAAACTAAACTTCATTTATAATAGTATTCGACAGAAGCTAAAAATGGTTCTTTTTAATGCACACTATGTAACAAAAGTACAATAAACATGTTAAAGTTACGATAGACACCGAATTTATTATAATCTATTTTTACAGTAGCTGTCGCGCATATTTGTAACTATTCTAACAATTATCTTCCAACATTATGTGGCTTTCATTTAGTTGTATATTTAATTCCAATTTAAAATGACAGTGTCAATGATAAAAACCTAACAGAAGCAGGGATGAACAATACCCGGAACGTTATTCGTTTCACTGTAATTCTAGCAAATTTAAAATGTTACCTAATCTTTAAAATACTTTTATTCTGTTTATATTATTATACGTCTATATTTTTATTAATTAAAATTATGTTAAAATAAGTTTAATTAAAATTGTTTTAACTTATCTTTGAAATAAATTGTTTGGCATTCCTGCTTCTATGAGCCTCTTTTTTCTAATGCTATTTAAATGGAGTATAGTCAAGTGCGAGTCGGGCTCGTACACGAAGGATTCCGTGCCACCGTACATAAACAACGGAAAAAACACTTTTTTTTGTATAATTTTAAACTTTTAAGACTGGCTGTCAGATTTTCTGACTTCTGAACGACTGCCAAAGATCTACGAGTGACTAGTCAAAGATCGAAGAATGACCGCAGCCGCACAGCCGGGACCAACGACTTTATGTGCTTTTAGAGACAAGTTTATATAAATGTATAGGACACACATCTGCGGACCGTAGCAAGCGTAAAGTCATAGCTACCTATGACTGATCAAGCCGTACCGTTCTGTACCCGTAAATTTTCTGTGAGTATGATTTCAAAACCCTAGTTACCTATTTACGAATTTAATGACTATTTAAATAAAGTAATTTTTGCAAGTTGTCATATAAAATCAGAATTTCACACTTTTCACAGAGATCCAGGCAGCCATCATCAATTCTATTAAATTACATTTTATTTTATAATTCTGTATCGTTGGTTCCAACCATAAATACCTTCGCATATGTTTCATGAAAATATGGGTGTTTCATTGAAAAGTATGCATTACGTTGGTACACCCATGTTGTGACGTTTATTTACATTTCTTGGTTTGATAAAATCATTGGAAAAGCTTAACATGTCATGTCGAATCGAACGTAAATGATAATGGAATGAACTGATGTAGCTGCTCGGAACAGTTCACTCACATAACAATATTTATAAATATATAGCATAATATTTCTTACGTAAAAATGTATGTTTCATTTTTATTGTAATAAATATTGTATGCAGTCAAGCGTAAATAAAAAGAATACATTGTAAATTATACATTTTGAGTATACGAGTACTTTGTTCTTTATAAACACAGATACAATTTGGATCGCAGCGATCAGAATCGTATCAGTGTCCAGTATCATTTGACCCCTTTTTTCTTTTTACGACGCGTCAGGTGATGCATCTAGAATCCTGTATGTTTAGGTGTCAGAAATCAGCTAGGTATTACGACCTAATTCAATATGAATATCACAAATATTTGTTTTGACACGACAGTACAACACAACATGCAGGATCCAATTCAAGTTTATTAAATAGCTATACTAAATAAGTTTCTCCTATACCATGCGTATTGTAAACACCAATTTTATATGCACAAAAAACAATAAATACTATGAGGAACCTCATCCGAAGTGTTTACCCCAAAAATAGCTTCAGAAAATGGAGGTTTACCTTTCTCCAAAACATAAATTAACCACCTCAACTAATTACCAGGGATACTTCTCCTAACCATTAGATAACAGCAAAAGCTATTCATTCATAAATCCCAGCTAAGAACCCGACTTCGGTCGAAACAAAAAGCGACGAGCATACAGCTATATATAATGCTGATCTGAACTAATTCTTGAATGTATGCCAAGTCGGACCACGATTTTCGCTGACCTTATACATAGGGTGGCCCAATTTTGGCAATGCAAGTTGCAAATATATCTAAGGAATATTTTTGTGTACGTACTCGAATTTCGAACTATGAGTTGTGTATTTTTTTTGTGACATAATTCGGAATGTCTGAAGAAAAGGACAAATGTCGCATTGTAATGAAATGTGACATATTGGTTTTTTATTTGGAACTGCCGACCCGTTCCAGGCTTTGCACGGGTGAAATTTCATACAAAAATACCATCCAAATTTTCGACATGTTATCAGGTGGATTGTCGAAAAATTTTACACACACATTTACGAATGCAAAAAAAGCCGTCATATCGATGGTGCTGTTCTTAAGTGATCTTTCATACATGCGGTAATTGATTTTTAGGGTTCCGTACCCAAAGGGTATAACGGGACCCTATTACTAAGACTCCACTGTCCGTCTGTCTGTCTAGCTGTCTGTCACCAGGCTGTATCTCATGAACCGTGATAGCTAGACAGTTGTAATGTTATGAATGATGTTTTTTTGTTGCCGCTATAACAACAAATACTAAAAACAGAATAAAATAAATATTACGTGCCTTTTTGCCGTTTTTTTGCTCGATGTCTAATGTTGTATAAATAATGATACGGAACCCTTCGTGCGCGAGTCCTGCTCGCGCTTGGCAGTTTTTTTATTAATTTAGATTGTACCAGAAGCTATTTTTCGTTTTATTTTTGCAATTTAACACTAAAGACTCTCTCAACTGTAACAAATAACATTTCAAAGTCAACCAATTTAATTTAAAAAATAAAACGAATCTACCTGGCCCGTATTCAAAGTAAACCCCACTAATAAATCACGACAAACAAGTTTATTGACACGAACTGCATTTTCACAAACAGTTTCATTTAATAAAAAAGGTATATGAAAAAGGAATTTCCATTTACAATTCAATTTCAGGGCTACACGTTTTCATTAAGTTCAACAGAGACAAAAATAAAATTCGCTACCCTTCTATTTCGGAGCCATTGACATCAAGTCTACTTGCGCATTGAAATTGATTCGATTGAATGAAGTTCATTCAGGTATTTTCTCTTATCTACCAAAATACCTTGCTTTTACTCAGTTGTAATACATTTCAATCATATAAAACAACCCTTAAGACTGCGCCGAGCAAAATAATTTAAAACAGTCGTCCCTGTTAAAGTAATATAATCAATACCTTTACCATAATTACCATAAAAAATATGTAATGAATACCACAATGAATGTGTTAACCGATTATAGTTGGCAAAAAATAAGAATACTGTTTAATTTAAGAAACAAAAATACGTAAAGTTGTACAAAAATCTTTAAAAAAATCTCGTATTTAGTTGAGTTTTGATAGTAAACTGTATTTTTTTCACAAACTTGAATTCATATTAATCTTTAATACTCATACTACAATTTGTAGTTTTTACATTTTCGAAATGTTGCTTAGTTATTTTATTTACAGTTTACTATCAAAACTCAACTAAATACGAGATTTTTTTAAAGATTTTTGTATAACTTTACGTATTTTTGTTTATTAAATTAAACAGTATTCTTATTTTTTACCAACCATGATCGGTTAACACATTCGTTTTTGTTTGTGCCTTTTTCTAATTTCCATGACTTTCTTAAATGAATGGACACCTACCTCTTTAAAAAATGGCATTAGTCCATTAATATAATTAGTATTTACAGTTTTCATGTAGCTACTTTTAATAACATTAGATAGGCAGACACTCCACGTAAAATACTGGTATTCAGCAACATCCAGGAAGACTGGAAGCTGACCCCAAAATAGATGGGAAAAGACTAAGTAGAAGGTGAAGTAGCTCCTTTCATTAAAATTGTACTTCCTTTCAGTGAAATAAATTCTTTAGGAAAACAAAAAAGAGTATTATTGTGAGTATGAATAATTATTTTGAGCATCTCGTTACAGAGTAATTTTACAGAGTTTTTAAGCTACAACAACTTGTTTGCTAATTTCATGGTTATACTGATGACGCGATGATTAAGATTAATATACAGCTGTTTCTGTATTAATCTTTATCATCGCGCGTTCGGGTTCAAAAACGAAACGATAACTACCAAACCACATACTTCTGACAGATCTGTACCAGATTATCATCATCATCATCATCTCAACCATTAGAAGCTCACTGCTGGGCATAGGTCTCCCCCCAAGGGAGGGTTCAGCCGTAATCGCCATGCTTGGCCGATGCATGTTAGCGATTGCAGTAGGTGTTATGATACTCAGAAGGACGCTGCTGCCCATCCTCTGGCCAATATCCCTCTGTCGCTTTCTACGACACCCTCGGGTAGGAATGGGGTGGTGCTATTCGCGGCCGGCACCATACGGCTGTACCAGATAACACAGCATTATCGGAAGATAATACTGTGTTATCTGATGATGATTATTGATGCTGGACCTCAAGCTGGATCTCAAGCTGGACGATCTAGTCCTGATAAAAGAAGACAACACGCCGCCTCTCTTCTGGCGCCTGGGAAGAGTAAGCCGGCTCTACATTGGCTCTGACCAGACACCTAGAGTAGCTGATATATCCACAGCCCAAGGTACAATAAAAAGAGCTCTCAATCGTCTGGTGTTACTTCCTACCTCCGAAGTTAATGAAGCTTGAAAGCTGATCTAGAGCTTTCAACGGCCGGGAAGATGTTGACGCCGTATCTATTTCCGAACGAGTCAACCGTATCTGGCAACACAGCCTAGGACTGCATCCTGCAGCCGCAACCAATAGCGGCCGTTCTCCATCACCTGATGTGGTGACGCTCGCCATCAACCAATCGCATGACCGCTACATCACGCCATACTCGCGGCCCGCGGGACGGCGTCCACGCACCCCACTTGCTCGACGGTCGGTCATACAGCTAGAATTACATAAATCTAATTAAAGGCGCCTTCTGCAGCCTCTTTGTACAAGTCTAAATTGTAACATTGTTATTTTTGTTCCATTGTCTAAACTTGTTTAAGAAAAGAAAGAAAGAAAGAAAAGCCATTTATTCACGCGAAAAGCAACGCACTTAATATATAACAATATGAACTTATAAGTAAACATGTAAATTGTAAAATAAAAGACATGCGTCACCCCCACGCAAAACGGTCAACGCTCAGCATAATGCCTGGCCCGCACAGCAAGGCACGAACCACGGTGCTGGTTTTCAGCGTTTACTGTAATTAAACCTAAGTCAAGGGTTATTTGCCTATTTATTTTAACTTTGTTCCCTGTAACGAACAAAAGTCAGAAAGAGCAGATCTGTACCACCCCAAAATAATCCAAAATCCCGACTATTCTAGAACCAAATCACAACACGATCCACTCCATCATTTACTAAGTCTTACATTTTGGACCAACACTTGAGTTTTAAGCCCTTTAAGTAATGAACTCCAAGCTGTTACAGGGATTAAGTAAAAGGGATATTTAGAATTGTTTTAAGAGAGAATTATCCTAAAAGAATGCTTTAGTGAATTGTACCCGCTGAACTGGATTCCGTCAAACAACTACTATGCTCGCTAAAATGTTTTCGTGTAGTTTATTTACAGGATTAACTTGGCTTGGTAAAGGATTACAAAGGTTGTTTTTGAATAGTTTTTCTACGGTCCTTTTAGTTTTGCCGCCTTCGATCGCCTTTTGCAACTTTTCCATTAGGTATTTATGGGTACTGACATGTAATGTTTCTGATCACTCACTTCTCATTTCAGCCGAAAGACGTCCACTGTTGGACATAGGCCTCCCCCAAAAGGGGGTTTTTGCTATAATCGCCACGCTTGGCAAGCGGATTGGCGATCGCAGTATGGTTGTTACAAAGGCGCAGAGAACGCTGCTGCCAATTCTCTGGTGAGTCCCTTAGTCGCCTCTTACGACAGCCACGGGAAGATATAGGATGGTGCCATTCTTTACGTCCGACACCATACGGACGTTTCTGATCATCGACTTAGTGTTGGTCAGCTTCAAATCTTCCAAATTCAAAATAATACCTGTAATGCAGGCTGACTTTTAATTTCCTGGCCATATTTCAGGGGGGTGAAATTATTCATGAATACGAACAGTTTTTACTTGGGATCAACTCTAAAATATGAACAAAAATCTCCGGACCATACATTTTCATAGTTTTGCAGTGCATTTTTGTAGAGAACAGCTAATATTTCAATGTTGATTCCATAATAAAAGTTATTTAATTCCTTCCCCCTAAATAAAATGGTTACTAAATTAAAAGTCAACCTGTATTTAATAAATGACTGTACAAGAACTAAAACGGTCAAGTATTTTCACATAGTCAAAGAAAAACTAGAAAATTATGACGAAATTTTTTTTAAGGTTTATTTTGTTAGAACGAAGAAAAAACAAATTAAAGGTAAGCCACGTCACCCACCAGCTAATAACTATCATCAATCATGTTTGTTATTGTATTAAGGGGCCTAGACTTTTACACGAATTTTCTGGGGTTTCTACAGTATGAATTTCATGAAAACACTTTGCTATAATAATAATAGCGTCTATGCTAAGACGATACTTATAATAAAATCTAGGAATTTCTCCTGAATCGAGAAGCGTTTACAAACATAATTATAAACTCATATACACATAGCCAAACCCGGATGTTGTTCCGGGTTTGGCTATGGTATAGGCTAAACAAATATTAATTGGTTCCGTGCGGGAATTGTACCCGCGCAATCTGAGCAATTGGCTGCAGTGCACTGCAGCCAATTGCTCAGTCACTACGCCAGTTACGCCAAAATCGTTTTTATGCTCCATAAGTATATAAATCGTCCAATAATAGTCTCCAACGATGTCCTTCTCACCGCTCTGGTTTTCTCAAATCTTATTTTCTTGTCCAGTCGGTTTTCCTTTGGAATGCGCTTCCTTAGAATATCAGGACGGCAACAGTCGGTTCACATGCAAGGTAAAAGCTCGCGAACACTTGCACAGGAAGTTGGCAGACTCATCTTATTATTTATATGGATTTACAAAGAAGCGCTGCTATCGCGCGACTAATTTGAAGGCGCCTTAAATGAATACCTATAGTCACTCATAGAAAGCAACGTTTCCATCAAAGGTATTTTTTTTTTTTCGAAATTTCGAAAAAAGTGAAGATTCTTCAAACCGTAATTATGGCAATTGATTTCTGTGAAGTAACACTTGACCTAAAAGTCATTTTCGTCACGTTCACGGTAAGAAAGCTTTATTTGAATAATTCTATTAAATTTCTTTGAATTTGCATTAAAAAATATAGTTACAATATAGTACCAATAACTACAAAGAGACCTAAGAGAACATTTGGATGAATGAAACAAATGACGGCCAAATAAAGAAACTTACAATATCGTTTCATTCGCACAGTATAAAGAGAGAGTGAGAGAGATGTTCAGCACTAAATTAATGTTGAATTCATTTCTTCGATGCCATGGGTTAAAAACTACATTTTCACACAAAGCAACTTGCTGACATGTTTGTAATGCAAATGTTCATCCCTCATTTTAAAAGATGTAGACGAATAAAAAAGTTAATAATCTCTAAAACTTCTTCCAACGCAAATAATCATCTTCATTTCTGACAAATCAAATAAACTCGAAATAAAGAACAAATCTGTCCAACCGAAAAAAGGCAAATTCCATCCATTTTTAGCCTTGTTCACTATATTAATTCCAAGCTAAAAGATTTTTGTTTATTCTTGAACCTTTCTCACTTGGCAATCGTTAACCCACACTTTGTAGTATTCTTTTAAACAATAAAAGCAAATTGAATAAGAAGGGAGCCCTTCTTATAAGATATTTCAGAAGCTCCCGTTTTAATTGAGAAAATAAACACTGGGTTGGTAATTTTGGCTTGCAGTGTTTGCGGGTGGAATGTAGGTTAAGGAAGGAGGTTTACTTTTGTACATAGACGTTTAGATATAGTAGTAGTAAATAGGTAGTGCTTTATGTATACGTATTTTAAAATGTAGAATCTTAAATGAATAATTAAGGGCTTTTCCATTTAGAATGCACACTCATAAACGCATGATAAACCATTTTTTCTTCCTTAGTTTTGAGGCGATCTGTCATCTCCTAATGCCAGTATAGTTGGATTGACAACTCATCTCAAACTCACTTTACCTGAATTCACCAAAGGACATTTCTACAGAATAACACTATTACCCGGAGGATACTTTATCTGTGTTAAAAACTACATGAATTTAGATCTGAAAGTATGTATTATTTCTTAGTTTCGTAGATCTTTGGCATTCGTTATGGGTAGTCAGAAGCTTGAATGTCTGACAACCAGTCTTACCAAGGGGTATCGTGTTACCCAGTAACTGGATTGTGGAGGTCCGATAGGCAGTCGCTGTATGTAAAACACTGGTATTCAGCTGCATCCGGTTAGGCTGGAAGCCGACCCCAAGGCTAGGCTAGGATGATAAGTATGTATTCATAAAAAAAATAATCGAAATCAAATTAAGATCGGAACATAAATCTGGCATCTGGCGGAAGTTATGGCCCCAACTTTCTTACAGTAGGTATCCTGTAAAACTATATATTCACTTAAACGCGATTTAAGTAGATTTTATACCTGATATCTGAAAAACGACCTAACATTATCGCTTGCAAATAAGCATATCTTCACACTCGACATATTCCTCTTTTTATCTTCAAAATTTCATCTATTTTCAGCCATGGATATTTCCAACCCTATCCACAGATCGAAAACCAGTTTCATTTACAAAAACAATATATATTGTGTGCCTTATCATAAATATCAGTAAACCTAAAGGTAGGCCACTGGTATTGGAAAGTAATTTAATTTTATCATTGTTTCCAAAACATTTATTGTTTTCATTAAAGTTATGTCCACGTATGTTTTGGTAATAACACCCAACTTTACAATTTCAATGTTGTTTTGTAGTTTTGTATTGATTGTAGTTTTTTGTTGCTTTAATTACTTTTCATGTACAGAGGCTCCCAATTATTTATTATTATTTTCAGCCTGGATTTTCCCACTGCTGGGCAAAGGCCTCTCCACTCTCCTTCCAACTCTCTCTGTTAAGGGCTAATTGGGGCCAGTCTTTGGTCAGAGGCTCCCAAGCTGTCAATTTATTTGATAGTTTTTGAACTTTATTTCAAAAGTAAAGGGAATAAATATAATGACCAACAAAAAATACTTTAGGATCTTAAGCTCCTTTACCAAAAAAAAATACTAAATACCAAATGTAGTAAATGATCACCAAATCTTAGTGTGCAAAATAACCAAAATCTTTTTGACCCTTAAGTCCCCCCTGGGGTGGATCCGACATGGTTAGGTTAGGTTAGAACTGTGACGCCCTGCCAGAACCAAATAGCTTATTACAGTCAAACTCATACATTTCTACAAATACTTTAGGAAACAAAATTTTGGTGATCATTTACTTTTTTTGGTTTTATTTTATTTACTATTTTTAGTGATCATTTGCTAGATCTGGAGGTTCGTTAAACATAAGCCAAAAGTAAATAATGTTCAATTGGGAAAAAAATACAGTTTGGGATAGCTTGATCTGCTGGCGTCCGTACCTACCACAATAGATAGAACTGACTTTAAAACAAATAAGACGGAACTCATGATTAGGTGAAGAAGCAAGTCTGCAAACAGCAGAAGTGCTGCAGTCTGCATATAGATTGTCTTTCAATTTAATGACCAATCTTTCAAGGGATTAAACTATTTATATTCAGTGTTCAGAGTTGGTAAAACTCGAAATTTAAACTTGGTTCTAGTGTCAATGCATTGCTAACTACAAACATTTTTATGTACTCAGTGTTCAGAGTTGGTAAAACTCGAAATCTAAACTTGGTTCTAGTGTCACTGCATTGCCAACTACAAACATTTTTATGTACTCAGTGTTCAGAGTTGGTAAAACTCGAAATCTGAACTTGATTCTAGTGTCACTGCAATGCCAACTACAAACATTTTTATGTACTCAGTGTTCAGAGTTGGTAAAACTCGAAATCTGAACTTGGTTCTAGTGTCACTGCATTGCCAACTACAAACATTTTTATGTACTCAGTGTTTAGAGTTCGTAAAACTCGAAATCTAAACTTGGTTCTAGTGTCACTGCATTGCCAACTACAAACATTTTTATGTACAGATAAATACGTTATCTATACTAATATTATAAAGAGCTACAATTTGTAAGCTTGGTTTTGTTTTAAGAGATATTTTCTGGTTTGTAAGAAGTTCTGGCCCGATTACTAATTGAAAGGTAATCATTCACTAATTTGAAAGGTACTATATTCCCGAAATTTATAAGATGGTATATGTTGTTTTATGATAGACTAGCGACTAGCCTTCCTCGATAATTGGACTATCCAACACAAAAATATTTTTTCAATTCGGACCAGTAGATCCTGAGATTACCGCGTTCAATCAAACAAACAAACTCTTTAGCTTTATAATTAAGTATAGATATATTTTAGATTCTCACGTCAAAATATTCATCGGTCTACTATAATGTCAACATTTTTGCATAATTATGTGTATTATCTTTTTAAGCTTTTACTTAGGAATATTTATTTACTACTTACCTTTTATTAAAATAAATAATGTAATCAAAAACATTAAACTACTCAGCACACTCACATTTAAATTTTTATGCTAGTTCCAAGTTCCACTGCCTGGTACACCAAATAGCTTCAAGTGTAATCTCACAGAAAAGGTCTTCTCTGATTCACTTAGGGGAGATGATAATAGCTCTATTGCCATTTCCCCTGATATCTAAGTGAATCAGGGAAGGTAAAATATTAATCTTCTCTAGCGTCTACTAAAAGGGTACCCTGACCCACCATGACGTGACAAACACGCAAGGATAACAACCAAAGGACCGTAGACCTAATCCCTCAAAAATTAAATCATATAATTTAACAACATAATGAAACAGCGACCCTTACCTAAATTCAATTACTATAAGAGACCTTATATGTTATGATTTACGACACTCAATAATGAACAATATCCGAGGGGCACAATATAAATGTGGGGTATGTTTACCTGAACTTAATATGGAAGATTTTCATTTTAGATCCAACACCTTTGCATAGAATAGATGAAAATTTAATTTTGTGTATCAGTTTGTTTGAGATAATGGCGGCGTTTTTGTTTGAGTTGTAAAAGAAATATGGATTTTCTGGGTTTCGTAAAGGACCTTGGGTGTGATTCTGTAAGACCTCATTCTAAACTTCGAATCTGAATACGCTGTGAGTTTCTTGATTGGCATTCTAAAAACTCGGTTGATAATTCGAATTTACACTAGCACCACCCTTGCGAGCGTGTCAGCGAGTTGAACTAAATTGACAGGGAGATTTTGACAGATAAAGTATGAGCTGACGTAAAAGTGGCATTCTGTACCTAAGGTAATAACCCCGTCACTTCGACGCTCACTTCGCACTCGAACCCGATTCAAAGTGTCAAATATATCAAGGTTATTTTGAACCTTATGCGAAGTGAGAGTGAATAGCGATGTGAGATGCGAGTTGTTGTTTGAATTTTACAGAATCGACCTACTTGTTAGACAAAGGTTTGTTTTGTCTAGGTATATGTACTGTTGGAGTTTAAGACTCTTACAGGGTTTAGATAATATCTTTACATAGCATAAAAGAAAGTCGCTTCCGCTGTCTGTACGCTTATACGTATTTTAAACTAGGCAACGCTGCAATTTTAATGCAGTTTTTAGCGATAGATATAGTGATTCGAATTGAATTAAACTCCGATTTCTACTTCCTACTATTATGGTTTTAGTCGTTTTTGCCCGCGACTTCGTCCTCGTGAATGTCGGTTATCGCGGATGCAGGCGGGTCAGGGTGGGGTATTGTTTAAGATTATTTTGTGTATTTTATCTATGGGCTTCAGTTGCCTGATAATAAAGTTATTATTATTATTAAAGACACTAATTATTAAGTAGCATATGTCCTTCCCCAGGGTTCAAGCTATTTTCATACCAAATTTCATCAAAATCGGTTCAGCCGTTTAGACAGACAGAGTTACTTTCTCATTTATAATATTAGTATGATAGTATGGATAATATAATATAATATTAATTAATATTGATATTTTAAAGTATGGATAGTATTCATGCATGGATTGGAGATGGATAAGATTGATCCCTAGTTATTGTTTATTACTCTTAGGGCTGAAAAGAATTATTATTGGCTGATGTGTAACACAAATTATAGTCTTTTTAAGATTCCGTACCTCAAAAGGATTCAACGGAACCCTTGTAGAACCGCTTTGTTGTCCGTCTGTCTGTTTGTCAAGACCCTTTATCTCGGGAACACGTAGAGGTATCGAGTTGAAATTAAACCATATACACAAGTCTACGGTACCTTGAAGCTGTAAAAATCAGCCTTCTATGTTAACGTGAACAAAAGATACGGCCGTTTATGTCGCAAAAAAACGTAAATTTCGTCACTCTCAAACATTTGTAATTAAATCATAAATAGTTATTTGTTATACAAGAGTGCAAAGTTGCTTTTTAACCGCGTGTTCAATTTTGATGACCGAGCAAGCGAAGGATTCTAAAATTGAATCACGAGCGCAGCGAGTGATTCAAAATTAGAATCCTGAGCGTTAGCGAGGTAATCAAAAGAGCACGAGGTGAAAAATCTTTGCACTCGAGTGCAACACGTAACTTTTCATTCCACCTCAGCGAGGAAATGACTAAATGCAAAAAAAAAACGTTTACAAAGTCTGAGTTTTTAACAAATTAAAAAAAAGTTGTATGATATATTCGGCACCATAGAGGTAGCAGTAAATAGGTTTAATGTTTTTTTTTAATTCACAAACTTAGTGCACACGATGTTCTAAATTCAATTTACTTTATCCTCTAGAGAATAAAAACGGCTTTTCCACTCAGATATTGAAGATAAATTTACTTTATCCTCTAGAGAATAAAAACGGCTTTTCCACTCAGATATTGAAGATTAAAAATACTCTTTCCGAGATGGTGCGATGAAAAATATATTATTTATTTATAACAAGCTTTTGTCTGCGATTTGGTCCCTGTGAATGTCGGTTATCGCGAATGCAGAAAAAAGTTGGTGCTTTCCCAGGGTTTAAGCTATTTTCATACCAAATTTCATCAAAATAGGTTCAGCCGTTTCATCGTGGAAGCGTAATAGACAGAGTTACTTTCTCATTTATAATATTAGTTTAAGGATGTGAGGTACCTATAAATTTGGACGGAACCCTCGGTGAGCGAGTCCGACTCGCACTTGTGCGGTTTTTTTTATTCTTGCTTGCGTTGGGCCGCAACTCACCTCATAAGCAGTAAAAAGTAGGACAAAATCTTTCTCAATACCTACCTACCTATCTACTTAACTCTTATCATTGATTCAGTACATAATAAGCTATTTTATTTACCAAAAATATCTAATTAGTCCGCCAGTTAAATTATCGAAAAATATTGGATAGGCCTTATATATAAACTAGGTCAAATGCTCCCAAAACAATTTGTAGACATTTTAGAATCCTATTTAACAGAGAGGACATTTAGAGTGAGACATGAGGATGCCTATTTAGATATCAAACAAATAAAAGCTGGAGTACCACAGGGAAGTGTTCTTGGACCTATCCTGTACCTACTGTACACCTGCGATATCCCTGAAACTAAAATCAGCATCATTGCTACCTTTGCAGATGACACGGCTATCATGGCTACAGGTGTCACTCATAAAGAAGCAGTGGAGAAGGTACAAATTGACATCAATGCCATCACCGATTGGACGAAAAAATGGCGAATCAAATTAAATGAGTCAAAATCCACTCATATAGATTTCACAAACCAAAGACATAATCATACACCGGTATACATTAACAGTCGTGTAATACCATATGAAAATACGGCAAAATACTTGGGCATGACGCTAGATGCAAAACTTCGCTGGAAGGCTCACGTCAAAAAGAAACGCCAAGCGTTAGACCTACGCTACAAAAATATGTACTGGCTACTTGGCAGACATTCTACTTTGTCAGTGTACAACAAAGTGCTTTTATACAAGCAAGTACTCATGCCTGTATGGACATACGGCATTCAACTTTGGGGCTGTACAAAACGAACTAACGTTGAAATCATTCAAAGATTCCAAAATAAGGTACTTCGGAGTATAGTAAATGCTCCTTGGTACGCTAGAAATGATGACATCCACCGAGATCTAGGAGTGGATCTAGTTACTGTAGTTATAAAAAAACACGCAGAAGCACATGAACGAAGGCTTCTCCAACATGTGAATGTCGAAGCTATCCAGCTCCTTGACACCACGGACATAGTAAAAAGACTCAAGAGAACTAAGAGTTAGTTTAGTGAAGTGAGTGTTACGTAGTGCAGTGAGTGCTACTCTTAAAGAACACAAGAACAAAGTGTCTTTCCATCATAATAGAGACAATAAGAAAAGTGCCAATGGACACATTCTTAACCATGTAAGATTTTAGCAAATTAAGTTAAATTTAAATTACTTATTAGCCTCAAGGTCTAGACTGTAATTGTTATGAGTAACCGTTTAATTACGAGTACATACTAAATGAAAAAAAAAAATCAAATCAATAAAAACTGACGAAAATAAAACGCATCAAAGATCATGAGTGGAGGTTTGTGACGTCACTTCGCCAGTAAAAGTGTACTGACATAGTGATGTCACACGAGTTTTCGACGCACTGTATCGTCTTCATTTTTTGTTTACGTGAAAAAAGAAAAAAACACGTGTCCAATATTTTTTCGAAATCTATCTGACTAACTAATTAGATTTTTTTGGTAAAATTCCCTATTCTAATCACCTCGACGTTGAATTTTTCTCTGTAAGAAATGAGCTGTTCCATACAAACTTAACTAACAAGGTCAAATTGTATGGAACTGCATTATTTTTCAAATACTCCCCCGTGTTTGTTGTTATAGTAAAAAGTGATTATAGGATTCTTTGCTATAGTAGTTTTATGAAATTCTTAAGCGAATTCACATCTGCTACATGAATTACTGAAGTATTTTTACCTCCAAACCCCAAGAGTCTTGTGACGAAATATAAAGCTGGCGCAAGAAAAAGTGTCTTTAAAATATACTCTAGATTTTTTGAAGAACCTTCTACTTCTACTTGAGAAACGCTTAATTTTCTTAAAATTGAGCCTGGGCTTGAGTTTTTTCCACATAAAACTTTGGAATAAAAGTGACAATAACTTTACTCAACATTTGGCTATAATGTAGCACGTAAATGGTTTCCATTACGAAGTTTTTGATAACAGTAAATTATTCATGTAGTAGTAGTCGTTTCTGTTAATAACTAAGTAGCTTTTTTTTTTTTACTATTAAATAGGCTTGCGTTTGCCCGCAATTCACCTGATCGTAAGTGATAATGCGGTCTAAGTTGGAACACGCTTGCCTAAGATGAACCGGTTCACTCGTGCCTTGAAGATACCCAGATTATACTTATCAGGGAACAGAGAGGCGGGCAAGGAATTCCACAGTCTGGCAGTTCGCACAATAAATGTGGAGAGCGCAAAAAGCAAAGCGCTTGGTTCGAGACCGTGGAACTTCAACCATATAGCGGGTAACATTTAGCTACCTAGTACTAGTTAGGTAAATGTAACTTTTAACAAATTTTAGTGTTTGATCATGACTAGGTGACTTACCAATCAGTATTAAAAACTACTGCTATTAAATATTTTTAAAAGTTACAGTATAATTACCTAACACTACAGTAACAAAAAAAAAAACAAAGTTTAAAAATGTGAATCAATTAAAAAAAAACTATTTTTAGTATTTTGTACTCTAAGAACTAAACTAAGGAAGCTACGTTATGTCTGAATGTTAAAGGCTATGTTGTATTATCAAAAAAAATCATAAGAAAATTACGAACACAAAGTCCCAGAGAAAGTGGTAGTGATTAATATTTTAATATTTACTAGCTGACCCGACAGACGTTGTCCTGTCCCTATCTACCTACTTACCTGCCTATTTACCTATACCTACCCTACACCTACCCTACACATACCCTTCACCTACCCTACACCCACCCTACACGCTCCCTACACCTACCCTACACCTACCCTACACCTACCCTACACCTACCCTACACCTACCCTACACCTACCCTACACCTACCCTACACCTACCCTACACCTACCCTACACCTACCCTACACCTACCCTACACCTACCCTACACCTACCCTACACCTACCCTACACCTACCCTACACCTACCCTACACCTACCCTACACCTACCCTACACCTACCCTACACCTACCCTACACCTACCCTACACCTACCCTACACCTACCCTACACCTACCCTACACCTACCCTACACCTACCCTACACCTACCCTACACCTACCCTACACCTACCCTACACCTACCCTACACCTACCCTACACCTACCCTACACCTACCCTACACCTACCCTACACCTACCCTACACCTACCCTACACCTACCCTACACCTACCCTACACCTACCCTAACCCTACCCTACACCTACCCTACACCTACCCTAAACCTACCCTACACCTACCCTACACCTACCCTACACCTACCCTACACCTACCCTACACCTACCCTACACCTACCCTACACCTACCCTACACCTACCCTACACCTACCCTACACCTACCCTACACCTACCCTACACCTACCCTACACCTACCCTACACCTACCCTACACCTACCCTACACCTACCCTACACCTACCCTACACCTACCCTACACCTACCCTACACCTACCCTACACCTACCCTACACCTACCCTACACCTACCCTACACCTACCCTACACCTACCCTACACCTACCCTACACCTACCCTACACCTACCCTACACCTACCCTACACCTACCCTACACCTACCCTACACCTACCCTACACCTACCCTACACCTACCCTACACCTACCCTACACCCCCTACACCTACCCTACACCTACCCTACACCTACCCTACACCTACCCTACACCTACCCTACACCTACCCTACACCTACCCTACACCTACCCTACACCTACCCTACACCTACCCTACACCTACCCTACAGTCAGAGTCCATCGCGGACAAACATCGTGACAGGAGATTTATATGTATTAAGATAGGTATACATATTCGCACATTCAATGGTTTATTTTCTACACACCAAATTAGGAGATAAATACTATTCTAAAAGAGAAAAATAGGTAAATTTAAAAGTCAGAACGTAAAACTGTCAGGCGGTTTTTATATTATACAAAATTGTAATTGATTAAATTCTAACAATATGAACGAAAATCGAAATGAAAAGTCGATATGTGTTTATTGATGGTTGAAAATCAAATTTTTGTAGTCTTGATAATATTATCAAAATCCAAGTTCATTTACTTTTTTGGCCCAGGTGTATATTTAATTAGAGTTCAATGAATATTACTTAAAAAAAACATAACTACAGTACTTTGTGCTACCACTTTCGAATCCACTGAAACAAATAAAATCTTTCACCAACATAAACTAAGATATATCGGAAAGTTACTTGTTCAGCTGTACTTCAAATACCATTCGAGCAAGAAAACACGCCAATACTGATCCCAGTCATGCAGGTAACAAGTGTTAGCTCACAGCATCCCTTTAACGAGATGAAATCCTTCACAGATTGCTGAAGCTAAGTTTGATTTAATAAATATTTGCTCCGCCATCTTCTTCGGTTCACAGGCGCCGACTTCCAGATATTTTTGATGGCAATAAATGTCTGGAAGTTTAGAATTGCGACTGTCAGAATTTAGTTTTGTATTTAAATTTGTATCTAAGGGTGTTCGGGCCATCGGTCGACATCGATCGACGTTGATCGATTGGTGTGGTAGCTTTGGCTAATCGACGGATACCGTTCGACTAACTAATCGATCGATTGCCGGTCGATGGCATCGGTTGACGTTGATCAATTAACTCAGGCTATGATCCATCACTAATAAAAATCAAGTAGTTCGATTGACGTCGACTAATCCATTCTACCATCGATCGATCGTCGATCGACTATTTATTGATCGATTGGTTTGGTAGAAACTATCGATCAACGTCGACGAATCCATTCTACCATCGATCGATGCCGTCGATCGACGATCGATCGATTGGTCTGGTAATACCCTAAGTTAATCTTATACATCACTAACATCGGTGAAGGAAAACATTGTGAGGAAACCTTAGACTAAAGGGGCTATTAGCGACTTTTACAGATTTTAAACTGAAATCATTTAGTCATCATCATCATCATTTCAGCCCAAAGACGTCCACTGCTGGACATAAGCCTCCCCAAGAGAGGGTTTTGCCATAATCGCCACGCTTGGCAGGCGGATTGGCGATCGCAGTATGGTTGTTACAAAAACACAGAGAACGCTGCTGCCCATTCTCTGGTAAGATTTCCCTTAGTCGCCTCTTACGACACCCACGGGAAGATATGGGATGGTGCTATTCTTTACGTCCGACACCACAGGACTCCATCTCCATCAATCATTTAGTATGTGAATATTTTTGTTTATATTCATATTAAATAGTGTAATTAACTCGTGAAGTTGTGTCTGACGCGGACAAAACGTTGACAATCACACAAAATCTACCAGGTATAATTAAACGAAACTTACACTACCTTACAGACATTTTTATTATCTATCTTTAAATATGCGCCTTTTTTTAAAGTTAAAGAATACTATCTTTTATTTAATTTTATCGACTCAACTTTGAGAGTTTTGGACGCAGCGCATACGATTCTCTGGTCGCTCTAGGTCGCCGCAACCACACTACACAGGTAAACCGTGTAGTGTGGTTGTCCGTGTGGTGTCGGACGTAAAGAATATCACCATCCCATATCTTCCCGTGGGTGTCGCAAGTGGCGACTAAGAGACTAACCAGAGAATGGGCAGCGGCGTTCTCTGTTCCAACCCCCCCCCCCCCCCCCAGGGATACAGATAAAATGGGAACTGATTTTGAAACGCTTAATCTGTACTTAATATAATATGATAAAGCTGAAGAGTTTGTTTGTTTGTTTGGTTGAAAGCGCTAATCTCAGGATCTACCTGGTTCGAATTGAAAAAATATTTTTGTGTTGGATAGTCTGTTTATCGAGGAAGGCTATAGGCCCATGCGAAGCCGGGTCGGGTTGCTAGTATTATTATAAAGCTGAAAAGTTTGTTTGTTTGTTTGGTTAAACGCGCTAATCTTAGGATCTACCTGGTTCGAATTGAAAAAATATTTTTGTGTTGAATTGTCCATTTATCGAGGTAGGCTATAGGCCTATGCGAAGCTGGCCTGGGTCGCTAGCTTTAAATAAATTCTAAGCATAAGTTTTGAAAGTACTTGGAAACTGTTGTTACAAGACGGTAATGTAAATTAGAAGGCATATTTAATTGGTTTGACATAATTATTCATTTCATTATGATTGAAAGACTTGTCAGACCTCTCAAATCATGCATGACAAACCCACACTTAACCAAAGCACGTTTAGTTTTTGTTTACTAGAAGGGGTACAACGGAAAAGTAGTATTTTGCACTACGTATGATAGATGAACAGCAGATGCAATAATGATCCGGTTAGTACATAAATAGGCGTTTTAATCTTATAAAAGCTTCACGGCAGAAAATATGCTGCCTCACATTTTCTCTCGATTTTAGTCATTTCAGTGTCATGTAGCTGAGCATACATAATACGTTCCATGTATACTTCTATAGTCCAAAGAGGTTTCTTGTTTGTTTGTTTGCAACAGATTACCTCTAGAAGTATTAGTCCGATTGCAATAATTCTTTTTCTGATAGAAAGCTTCATTATTGCCATGTGTCATAGGATTTATGCGCATTCTTGATCTATATAATCTTGGGTCAGTCTATGGAGATAACCGCCCGATTGTGGCGGCCATTTTGGAAAATGTGACGCATATTGTGTGAAAGTACTTCGAGGCAGCTAAGCCCCGATTTCGCTCTGAATCTCCATGTTTTGACATATCGCAATGTCATGAGATTTAGGGTTGAACCATCGCCAGTCAATTATCCATACTTCCATACTATAATTATTATAATATTGTAATCCTACTTCCTACTAATATTATAAATGCAAAAGTAACTCTGTCTGTTACGCTTTTACGATGAAACGGCCAAAGCGATTTTGATGAAATTTGGTGTGAAAATAGGTTGAATCCTGAGAAAGGATATAGGCTACTTTTTAATCCGCGATAACCAACATTCACGCAGACGAAGTCGCGGGCAAAAGCTAGTATTTTAATATTATAAATGCGCAAGTACCTCTGTCTGTTACGCTTTAACGACGAAACGGCTGAACCGATTATTATGAAATTTGGTATGAATATAACTTAAACCCTGAGGAAGGACATAGGCTAATAAAATAAATTTTAATCTGCGATTTCGCCTGTAGACAAAATTCCTTTCGAAAAATTTAATTGTATGGAGTTGACGTTTGCTTACCAGATGTCACGTGATGCAAATATGTCAACCGCATACAATTTGGCTATTCCGTTGGCGTTAACGCTTACAGAAAAGTTGTTTTGTCTTGGCCCCCTGGACCCTCTAATTGCAAACGGACGAAGTCAAGGGCTGAATCTAATATACTTTATAAAGAATCTGTAGAACGAACGTCTATACAAAAAATATTAGTATAATACTAACATTATAAGAAGGTTTCCCTTTGTTTTCTTCTATTCCGTGGTATTCTTGACTTTCACAAGGTCACAATAATTGCAGACATTAGCTAGTTCATTAATTGTATAAGTAACCTTTTATGTAAAAGGAAGATTCATCAATCCCTTCATCTACCAAGGATACAATTTGCATAACAGACATTCGAAACAAATACCCTATCATTTCTCAAGCTCCTCTCAAATCAGCTTTGAAAGCACTTCGTACTGTCCAAAAGATTTAAATTTAAATAACACTGAAGTGGCCAATACTCTTTGTCTGTTTCATCACCTTCAAAGTTCCAAGTTGGAGCAAAGTTGAATACTAAACAAAGCTAAGACTTACCCTCATTGCAAGCCGAAGTGAAAGTGAAGTTTAAACAAGTTTATAATTAGTGTCGAGTGATAAGGAGTCCTTACAGTGAATTTGTAGAGGGAACAAAATATCTGGGAGATAATTAGGTAGATAATTAACATGCAGATTGTGGTTGGCCGAATGTGTGTGAAATATGAGCGTATAGAATGGCTGGCTCTGAAGTACCTATGGCCGTTTTAGAGCACAATTTTATATTTATTTTTTATTTAAAAAGAAACGTTTACCCTCATTGGAAATTTCTCCTGTATCGTGAATGGGTTTACAGGCAACAAACAGGGTGAAATTGAATTCATGAGCAAATTTTTAAGAAGTGTCTCAGACTACGATCCTGATCAACTTTCATTATGGAGCCAACTCAAACAGCGCAAAAAAAAACAGCTGTTCTATACATTTTGGCCGAGACTTATTGCATTTCTGTATGGAACAGCTGTGTTTTTTTTGCGCTGTTTGAGTTGGCCCCTTATTGAAAGTTGTTCAGGTTCATGGTCTGAGTCACTCTTTAAAAATTTGCTCATGAATTGAAAGGAAGAAAGAAAAACCATTTATTCATACGGAAGTGACGCACTTAATGCATAACAAGCTTAAAACTAAACAACCAATTCTAAAAAAGAAAAAATAAGTTAAAATACAAATACGTCTCTAGTCGGAACCACGCGTCACCACCGCGCGAAACGGCCAACGCTCAGCATAAATGCCTTTGCCCACGCAGCAAGGCACGAACCACGGCGCTGGTTTTCAGCGTCGGCCGGCATGACACTGTCTCGGAAATATAAATAAATATCATTCACTTATAGTTCCGAGGCACACAAAAACACTGATCGGCACGGAACGCACAAGGAATATCATAAAATACAATGACATGATAAAACAACCATATTAAAAAAACACAAAAACAAAACATTATACATACTTATTTATAGACAAAGAAAACAAATACAGATATAACGATTAATTAATAAAGTGGCAACATTTCTACGCGTCCCCATAGACAAACAAGAGGTCGACTGACTTGCGTTGCGTAACAAACAAATGTCAAAATTGACGATCAATCATCAATAAATGCAGAAATTAAATAATCAAAAACAACAACAAAATGGCGTCAGGATATTACAAAATGATGACGTAACATGATGAAAAGTACTCTGTGGGGTGTATTGTGTTGTGCTATGACTGCGACAATGTTTTTCTTGTTTGTGAATGAAAGTGAAAGTGGAATTAGATGAACCCAGACAAACCTCATAATTATAGGGCGATCCGACCTGAAGAATCCGTGAGATGCTTTCCAAAAACAGGGCTAAGCTTTCCATTGCCGGCCGTCGAGTTGGGGGTTGATATTTTTTTTACAGAAAGGTTAAATTATTATAAGAACACACGTAAAGTCTCAACATGCGGAGACGCGTACTTTTTGAGAAAAAAAATGTTGAAAATAAATATTTTTGCAGTATTTATATCAATTCCTACCACAGATTATATAGAATTATCGCTATTGAACGTTTCGTTTCACCAACGGTTAAGTTGTCTTACGTTTGGTAACATTTTATTTTATATAAATTTACGTAAATAATAACATTTTGTACTAGTTTAAATAGTTTTCATGCACACATATATTTAACAGTTTATATATAAATTACAGCATTATTTTCAGTACGAAATAAAAAAAATTAAAATGTTAAGTGTTTACCGTTTTTTGTCGGCTTGTGGAACGGAACGTAAAACTGACGCTATTTGTATTGTCACTGTCATCGTCAGTATTATTATTACTTTATAGGAGAAACTGATTGCAATCTGGACTTTAGGGCACCCCGACTCGGATAGGTTAGGTTAGAAGGGGATGGCGGGGTCGTGTGAGCGAGCGAAGCGAGCGAATAGACCCCGCCATCACCTTCGTGGTTATTTTTTTATAAACCACCCAGAAGTAGGAGCCCCGGGAAGCGGGGCTCCGTCGACCAAGCCCACCCTCGACCATGCATAAAATATTTAAAGGGTTTGGCTAGTAATAATAAGCCGCAGCTGCGACTTTATAGGAGAAACTGATTGCAATCTGGACTTTAGGGCACCCCGACTCGGATAGGTTAGGTTAGAAGGGGATGGCGGGATCGTGTGAGCGAGCGAAGCGAGCGAATAGACCCCGCCATCCCCTTCGTGGTTATTTTTTTTTAAACAACCCAGAAGTAGGAGCCCCGCGAAGCGGGGCTCCGTCGACCAAGCCCACCCTCGACCATGCATAAAATATTTTAGGGTTTGGCTTGGCTGGTAGTTATGAAATGTGCCATTTATAATTTTTAACTTACTAAAACCGCTATTTACAACTGCCTCTTTAAATCAGTGCCATTTTTTTTGATGAAGGGGGATTCCCCCTTCTGTAGGGGAAGAACCCCCTTCCCCCCTAAGGGGTCCCCCATGGTTTTTTACACTTACTATTAATTTTAATTCATAAAATGGGAAAAATTTCCTCAGACTTAAAAATTAAAAAAACTCGAAAAGGGGGGGGCTCCGCAACTTTTCCCTTTAAGGGGGGGTAGTAAACACCCCCCCCCTCCCCCCACCGCCCTCCCCACCCTTAATTCGACGGACGTCAATGGAAAGTCGTACCAAAAACAGTAAGTTCAATTCAATTTCACCCTGTATAAACGCACATACATAAACAAACAGATCCGGAATAACTACCTGTAGGTCATTCAAATATTTGTTCCGTGCGGGAAATGAACCCGCGACACTCAGCGCAACAACCAATCGTTCAGCCAATGCGCCAACCGTGCTGTTGAATAATGCAATTCGATGGAGTGTCGCTTTTTTTTAGTTTTCTGTAACAGGTAACCTTTAGAAGTACTGGTTCGTCTGCAATTAGTCTCTCGTCGCTTTATTGGGTGCGATCTTCTAGAGAACTATACTGACATCGTGCTTTATACAAAACGTAGAGTAGTCATATTGTGGTAAAAAAAAATGTGAGCCGTCACGGGACGCCTGGCAGATGTGAAACATCGACATTATTTTGTAAAAGTAATATGCAGAAAAGAACAGATTGTGATAGGAACTAAATATGTCATAATGATAAAATAAAATATTACGATTTTTTTTCCAGATAACGATAACTATTTATTGAATAAACATTTATTTTCATTAAATACAAAAATTTACGAATTTATGTCATATCGTGACTACTTAATTCGTTTAATCAGTGACTTCGGTAATCGCACAGTCGATTGCGCATGGCGACGCGTCGCCACACCGTACACACTACTGCATATAGACTGTATATATATACAATCATATAGCGTGGCGACGCGTCGCCACGGCAAGCGTCGCCACGCCAGAAATCGGTTTTACGTGCGGCTATAGATGTTTCACATCAAAAAATAACTACATAAATAGATATTGATTTTACTTAACACATTAAATAAATAGTTTAGGAGTTTTGCTTAATTCTGAAGTTTACGCAGATGAGGTCACGGGCAGCGGCTAGTTACATACCCATGTATATACAGGGTGACTGGTAATTAGTGTACGATACTTTAACACGTGATTGTGTTCATGATAACAAACAACTTATTGGTTGTCTGTAAAGTCGGTTTACTGACGATAGTTGAACGTGACAACGCGAAAGAATCATTACCTTTATCGCTGTAATTATCGTTGCTATAAACAATTGACACCACATTCACTTTTCACTTGGAACGCCTCAGAGCGAGGTAACGACGCAGAGCGAGGTAACGCCGCATGACGTCATGTAACGCCGTAACGCCGCATGACGTCATGTTTTTTCGTTCGTGCAGCCGGCTCTATCGAATTATAAGACGTTGTCACGTCAAAAAAATTTTATAAAGGCACCTAAAGTGCACCAGGCACTTTAGGTCACAGGCGTGCGCTCGCGTGAATTTCATACGGCTGTTGTGTTATTGTGATAAAAGTGAACCAGTTCAAAAATCTTTTTTTCTTCGGGAAAGTTGTTTGTTATCATGAACACAATCACGTGATTAAGTATCGTACACTAATTACCAGTCACCCTATATATATTGTCCTCCTTATCGATTTCGATAACAGTGACCCTTTAAAAACTATATCCTAGCGTGTGACTCGCAAGACAGAGATTTTGTTTTGAATACTCGGTCACAACTAATACAGTAAAGTTGGCCTGGAGAGTTAAAAGGTCTTTAGGTCTTTCCTTACGTGTTTGGCATTTTTTGTTTTGTGTCGAGTCGCCTTTGTTCAAACGATTTTCTATTTTCGTAGATAGATACATGTGGGAAGAGCTCGTGGCTCAATAAAAGCCGTACGGATTGATCGGTCAAGGTTGCCGCGGTCGGTCTGTGGATGGGTGACCATCAATTTCATACTGAGTTCCCTCTGTGCCTCAGAGAACACGTAAAGCCATTGGACCTGACTGTCATTCGTAGATCTTTGGCAGTCGTAATGGGTTATCAGAAGTCAGTAAGACAACCAGTCTTACCAAGGGGTATCGTGTTAATCATTAACTGGATTGTGGAGGTCAAATAGGCAGTCGCTCCACGTAAAACACTGTGTAGGGTATTCTTAATGAAACTCCTCTTGATTTTTCAGGTTCTTTATTTCCAGTGAGCTGCGTACAGTGATTTTGCCGTTTTTCCCCGCCCTACTTATATTGTATCCTACTGTGGTACAAGTAGTGGGGGTAATAAAAGGTGGTTTTTTGCTTTATGCAATGGTGTGCCAGATATGCTTACATATTTACTAAATTTGACCTTGGTTTAAACTAGTTTAAACCGGTTTGCTCACAACATAAGCCCTTTGTATGTGTAAGTGTATGGGCCTTTTAATGCCTACAAGGTATCATTTACATTATTTTAGTGAATGCTTGTTAGTTATATGTTATTTTAACTTATTTTAAGGGAGAATAAAACCAGCCCTAGGCATAATTACAATATTATCTAACTTAAAACCATACTAAAAACAATCAATTTATTAAATCATCTTATATACATATAATTGAGATTCATTGTTATGGCTGTTTGATTCAGCTGTCGCCAACACACTGGCGTTCAGTTGCATCTGGTTAGGCTAGAAACCGACCCCCACATTATTAGAAGAAGGCTAGGCTGATGATAATAGATAGATGAATGTCATGTGTTATGAACGAAAGTAATTTTTAACCGACTTCAACTAGGAGCAGTTTCTCAATTCGATTGGTTTTTTTTTATGTATGAGTACATACACTGATTACTCTGCGGAATAGTTGCCATTTGGTCCCATAAAAATTTAACATAGTTTGGCCTAGTAGTTTTCATGTTATGAACATTTTTTTTATTTCTTTTTTTTATGTTTGACCACGCATAACATCTTTCTGTGTCGTCCGATTTCGATTATTCTTTTTTAATTGATAGTGTATACCTCAAATTTAGTCCCATATAGATTTCAAAAAAATATTCCACCCCTAAGGGCAGGAAATTATGGGACTGACTGACTGAACTTTTTTGGTGTCACCGTTTCGTAATTAATTTGTATGATAAGAAGTAGGCACTAAAAAAAAATTTTAACAAAAAAAAACAACTTTATAAAAACTTTCAATTCGCAAGTCGGTGGCAATACAAAACAACAAGCAAAACCAAATAATGAATGTTGTTTTTTACTTTTTGAAGGCGGTTGTCTTTTTTGTTAAAATGTTTCTTGGTCAGTCTGTACATGTTTAGGCATTATCAGGAGCGCGTATTCGATTCGTGACGAAAACTTCATGTGTTTGCGTTTTGCCCAGAGCAATGTCGTAATTATGTGAGCAGATTAATTATAGACAATTTACAGTTTTAGAAAGACTAAGTCTTGATTTAGACAGCTACAGAGTAAAAGTATAATTTTTAAATATGGTTTCTTAAAGCGAAGTCAATTCTTTCATATCGTTTTACGAAAATAGACGTCAGAGTTAACTTTCAGGACGAATACAATCATTATAATATGCCGAAATATTTTGTTTTATGCGTTTTTTCAACAGTATATACAGACAGTATAGTATATATAGTCATAAAGACAGTAACAGAGCCAAAATTACGAAAATGTTACTATTATGTATTAAAAAGCAATGTTGAAAAAGTAGAAAATCGGTTCACAATTTTTTTTCACCAGTATTTGAATAAAAACATAACTGATATATTTATTTTATGAAAGTAAATGTTATGCTTAATATACAGGGTGTCCGGTAATTAATGGATAACCTTGAAATGGCTTATAGTAGAACTTATGGCCGTTCAGAAAATAATATGAAAAAAAAACTATCATAAGTAGCACCTAAGATTAAGTATTTGTCTTATTTTACTTTATTGCACTACGACTAGAAATGATTTTTTTTTCATAATTTTTTTTTCAATATTTTTTTCTGAATGGCCATAAGTTCTACTATAAGCCATTTCAATGTTATCGATTAATTACCGGACACCCTGTATATACAGTATATTTTTCAGTCCGTTATACGAGCTCATTTATTTTAGACAATTATTTTAAAAAAGCACTGTAAAACATCGCGCCCTGTCGTTTGCCCAACAAATTTAAATGATTCGTGCTTATTTCGTGCATATTTTTTTTCTGATGCACACAAACAGACCGTTGTATTGTACTAGTGTGTGTCAATGCTGCTACGCCGTTCTAGCAATCGTTTAGATTTTGAGTTGCGCTAAATCAAATACCTTAATTGATTTGATTACTCACATCTGACTACTGCTTTACAACCAGCATAAATACACATTACACGATCAATTGATTTAGGAGGAAACAAGCTGATTAGATCCACAGGTAATTTCTTTCGGTACAATTGAGAAAGTTTTATATGATGTGTTTATTTTGATACACTACACTAAATGGGGCTTATATTTTATGCGTCTAATGTTCCGCGAATACATCGTGTTTTCAGGTTATTACTTCCTCAATTTGGTGTATTAATACAAAGAACATGAAATATTTCGGAGGTAGGTTTTGTAATGGTAGACACTTTGGGAGGAGATAATATTAAGATGACCCTTCTAGATGGTAATTGATCTGTGGCTCAAGTCTGCTATACAAATGCTTGTGTTAGAAAAGTCGATCATTGAAGTCGTCATCATTATTGTACAGTATGTTAATTAATGAATGGTGTTCCTGGGTTAAAAACCCGTAATATAGTATATCGTCCATAGATATTTTTTTATATTGTTATAGGCTTGCGTTTCGCCGCAACTCACCTGATGTTACGCAACGTACGCTTGCCTAGGATAAACCGGTTTACTCGTGTCTTAAAGATACCCAGAATATATGTATTGGGGAATAGAGTGGCGGACAGTGAACTCCACAGTCTGGTAGTTCACAGAATAAATGTGGAAGCAAAGCGCTTGGTTCAAGACCGTGGAACTTCAACCGTATAACCGTGACGCTTCGACGTATCCCTGCTCGTCCGGTGATTGATAAGAGATGGGGGGAAAATTATATTCCCATCAAAACATTTTTTTTTTTTAATGTCATATAAAATTGAATACGTACAAGATCATAACACACACTATAGTATTGTGCTAACACAATGATAACACAATACTACATTTACTTTCATAAGCATGCAATCATTCATAACATTTGATGTTTACATTTTATAATATTTGTTTTTATAGATTCTGGGAATCTTTTAAATAGAATATTATATTATGTACTTACAGTTTTTATGCTGGTCCTGTCTGTGTTACGTTACATTATATTCCTGTTAAATATTTATTAGATCGCTTTTATATATCTGAAAAATAAATAATGTTTTGCTTTGACATGTTTGTCAATGACAGTTGTCAAACTTGACGATTGTCAATATTACTCCTAATAAGTTTACGGCTAACTAACGTAAAACCTCCATGCTGATGTTTTGTGTAAGCGTGTATGGCTGTATTTTATATTAAACGGCTGGACACCCGCTGATGTATCGGGTGTTCCTTTAAATCCTATTCGCACTAATAAATAAAAATAACTGGCAGTCTGCAATAATTGAGTCTGGCCGGTACTATAATACCCCGCTTTAGAAAACCAATACGACCGTTCTAGAAATAGGATTCATACTTGGATTTTTTATGAATTTCAGAAAAGCGGTCAGAAAACAAAACCTGTCAAGGAGTCAGTCTAGATCTCGCTGTCGCTTGAGTAACACACTGATTACTCATACGCTTACGTTACTGAAGTCTACCAGTCTACTTACTGCAAGACTACCGGTCCACAATCGAAAGTCGGTAACGGTCCTGAGTAATACCGTCGTCCTGTCGCGTGCTGCTGCTCCCAGGGCGGGTCTTACTGAAAAGATCCGCGCCGCAAATCTAGGAGCCGATCGCGGCAGTCTTCTCTTCGGCCGATCCCGTTTGCCAGCCATCTGTGGATCCCTTTAACCTGAAAATCTCTGCCTGAACGTAGTGCGTTTAGGTCAGTGCAAATTTTTACTCTTACTGCTGTTTTTGATACTCATCACATTATAATCTTTCTGTGAAAGCTATTCAATTCAATTCGTACAATTCTGCATAGCCTTTTATTTCTTAAATTATCAGAATTGTTACAACACACACACACACACACATGCACATACATACACAACACACACATACACACACACATAGATACACATACTTACACACACACACATTTTTGGATTTTTGTTAACTTCTTCTTATTGTTTTATGGTGATATTTTTTTTATGTATAAATGATGTTGATTTAACGAGTTTATAGGAATGCCCACTGTTATTTAACTTATATTACCAGGAATGCACATTATTCTTGTCCCCCACTGTGGAAATTTTTCGCCACATATTAAAAACAAAACAGCTTATCGATACGTTTCGACCTTGGAAGTTATTGCACTTTTGTATAAAAGAAGACTAACTTATGTTTGAAACATTCAGTCAAGATATCAAGATATATTCCAATAATATTAAAAATAAAACAATCTTTTACATAATACTACGACGACACGGTTGGCGCAGTGGCTCGAGCGATCGACTGCTGCGCAGCGTGTTGCGGGTTCGATTCCCGCCCAGGGTAAACATTTGTGTGATGAGCACTTGTGTTTGCCTTGTGTCTGGGTGTTGTTTATCTATATATGTATGTATTTACAAAAAAAAAATGTATTTGTGTATGTATATCAGCTGTCTGACACCCATAGTACAGGGTCTCCCTAGTTTGGGGTCAGATGGCCGTGTGTGAAAATGTCCCCACATATTATTATTATTATACTAGCGACCCGACCCGGCTTCGCAAGGTTCGCAGAGCATAGCCATCAGCTCCCAGTCGCCATGATTTTTTGCTACCTTCAACAATCGTTGTCATATATTTCACACAAAATTTTAACAAATAACATGACCTTCTTCGTGTATCACTGTGTCTTTTATTGAAAACGGCATCAAAATCCGCGACTAGGGACTTTGTTTTATAATAATACTAGCTTTTGCCCGCGACTTCGTCCGCATGAATGTCGGTTATAGTGGATGCAAACGAAGTCTTGCTATAAAAGGTAGCCTATGTCCTTCCCCAGGATTTTAGCAATCTTCATGCCAAATTTCATCAAAATCGGTTCAGCCGTTTCATCGTGAAAGCGTAACAGACAGAGTTACTTTCGCATTTATAATATTAGAGTATAGACTAGCTGGGCCGCCAGACGTTGCCCTGTCCCTGTATGTTTTAACCTTCCCTGGACTTCCACAAATACTTCAAGACCAAAATTAGCCAAATCGGTCCAACCGTTCTCAAGTTTTAGCGAGACTAACGAACAACGATTCATTTTTAGGATTCCGTAGCCAAATGGCTAAAAACGGAACCCTTATGGATTTGTCATGTCTGTCTGTCTGTCTGTCCGTCCGTATGCCACAGCCACTTTTTACCGAAACTATAAGAACTACACTGTTGAAATTTGGTAAGTAGATGTATTCTGTGAACCGCATTAAGATTTTCACATAAAAATAGAAAAATAACAAGAAATTTTGGGGGTTCCCCATACTTAGAACTGAAACTCAGTTTTTTTTTCATCAAGCCAATACGTGTGAGGTATCTATGGATTCTGTCTGTGTAGTCTTTAAAAATGGTATTGAGGTTTCTAATATAATTTTTTTTCTAAACTGAATAGTTTGCGCCACTTCCAAAGTGGTAAAATGAGTCCCCCCCCCCTGTAACATCTAAAATAAGTGATTGATAAAACTAAAAAAATATATGATGTACATAACCATGTAAAGTTACACTGAAAATTGGTTTGAATGAAATCTAGTAAGTAGTTTTTTTTTAATACGTCATAAATCGTAAACCGCAATTTACCTTACTTGCTGCTACGGAACCCTTCATGGGCAAGTCCGACTCGCACTTGACCGCTTTTTTATTATATACATTGAAGATGTAGTGACGGCAAAATTAAGTACACAACCAATAAACAAACGACACTTCAACTCTAAAATTAATTACTCTATGCTGTCAAGTCTATAAAACGGTGTAATCTATGTCAGTATCGGACCCGGTGTTAATTAGTAAACTATGACAAAGGAAACAAGACCCCCTCTTCTACCTTGCTTTCAGTTTCAAAGTCCCTCATTAAAATGGAGTAACTTCGTTGCTATAAGACCCGTGTTCTGCGTTCCTTTTGAGTTTAATGAGCAAATAAATTGGAAAAAGGCATACGGTTTGAGACAATACTGCGACTCTTTGCAAGAAGGATTTTAAATATGCTAGAGTTTTGTTGTTCTGAGTTAGTTATTATAAGGACAGTCATCATCATATCATCATCAGCCAGGAGACGTCCACTGTTGAACAATGCTTGGCAGGCGTCTTGGGGATCGCAGTGAGATTGTTGAGTATACGGAAGCCGCTGCCCGACTTCCGGATTTTCCCTTAGTCGCCTTCTACGACACCCTCGAGAAGAAATGGGTGGGTGGTAGCCCGGACACCCCATGGAAAAAGAAACCTATAATCCTGTAATTAAACACGCCAACATGCAATTGACACGGATACCCTTTTCTAAAACATCAAATCTGGTTGGTGCCATAAAAATGGAGTTAAAAACTTTACTACCTAAGTCAATTTATTATCATATTGTATAGTATATACTATACTACTTACATGTCATCCATGATCATCGTGTTTTTATTGTTTGCCTTGTATTTTCTTGCAACTTGTTTTAAGAACTACTTTTCGTTTTCATAGAATTAGCAAAGTCAAAGTCAGTCAAAGTATTTATTTGTGCGATTTCTGGTGATAACAGGTCTTACAGATTTATACAGATACTCAAAAATCTACCCTTTTGTTTTGTTTTGTTTTGTGTAGTTTTCTTGTATTTTGTATTTTAATAATTTAAGCCTATATGAATTTTATTATCCGAAATAAATGAATTTTATTTTATTTTTATTTATTTAGGGCATACACAAAATTAGCAATTTCACATACCCAATAATTTCATAATAATGTAACAATATTAGACATTTTTATAATATTAAAATAAATTAAACAGACTTAAAACAATTCTATTAAATTCAAAATCTTTAGTAATTAGTTACATTTTGAAATTAAAAACACAGGATCAGTCACAAGAAATGTTGTCAGCAAGAAATTCGTCAATGGTATAGTAGCATTTGTCTATTAAAAAAATATTTAAGTTGCGTTTAAATTGGGTCAAGTTTAAATCTTTTATGCTAGCTGAAATACAATATTTATTTTTTTGTTATGACTTGTATGTCAGATGTCAACACTGTCAACTGTAAGTTATTTTTCTTTGTCTTGGCTTCTGGCCTTTTGGTTTTTACAACTTAAATTATTTTCTTCAATACTTAATTGTATTTTATATGTAATTACGATTGTTACTAAATAACTAAACTATATTTATAAAATTCTTTACGCACTCAGGGTTTTATGAAGGTTTGATATATCTTGCAAGCTACACTTAATCCTGGCTGATTATATTTGTCAGTCAGATTTTAGAGAATTTATATGACGGCAAGAAGAAAAAACATATTTAGAAATATCTAAATTCGAAAGAAGCTGACTATATAAAGCGCTGCTGTTGGAGACCAGTGAGTCGAGATCTGAATTCTAACTAGAAGCAACATAAAACTTCAAAGTCTACCGAAGTCTTCGGAAGCCGATGAGCTAACGCGTGCCTCCACTTCCCAGGGCGGATCCCATTGAAAGATCCGCCTGGGACCTTCGCTCCCGAACTTGGAGCTGACTGACGGTCTCTTTCCGTCGGTCCAGTACTCACCTGTTGTCGTCCTTCGCTGAAGCCGCCTGCGCATACCTACCTCCCTACCATTGCGTACCTTCCTATAGTGCGTTTTAGGTTAGTCTTTTTATATTTTCTGTATTTTTACCCTATATATTTTTCTTCTACTTATTAAAATTTTACATGTGAAAGTCTACTTAGCCTTTCATTTAATAGGATCAAGTAGATTTGTTACAATTGGAACATTATGTATATCTATAACCTACGCTTACCTAGCGTGAAACCCCATGATACCTAAGTGCGAACACCGTCTTACGTATGCAACATTTAACGTTACTGGATTTTCATAGCAACGCTACCTATAACCACAAAATAGATATATACAGAAGTTCAAGTCTATTAATTCCTGAAATCGCATACACACTTTGACACACGTCAACATACAGCGAATGCTAGCGACCGGGTGTATGGCATGGTCATACGTACACATCTATGTGCATGTATGCTTGATTTGCAAGGAGCTAGCCTTCTGTAACTATATATTTGTGTAACAGCTTCTGCATTCACCTGTACGCTGTTCATCCATCCAACTAATCCTTTAATCACTTCATACGCCACTTGCACACGATGCAAATACGGAATTCTGTCGTGTCTGCCACCAATATAAATATTCGTTTTGTAGCTTTAGTAGTTTCTTATTGAACTCCAATGAAGTACATACGTTTATGAAGCAGGGAATACTAAAGTTACAAAAATATTAATGGGTCCTCAATCTACATATAGGTATATACATATAATATATTTTTAAAACATAAACTTTGAAGACTATCTAAAATATATGAGTAGACCTTTTTGTTTAAGGTATTCGTGACGAAAACTTCATGTTTTCGCGTTTTGGCCAGAGCAATATCGTAATGATGTGAGCAGATTATTTAAAGACAATTACAGTTTTAGAAAGATTAAGTCTTGCTTTAGGGAACTACAGAGTAAAAGTATAATTTTTAATTATAGTTTTTTTAAAGCGAAGACAATCCTTTTATAGCGTTTTACGAAAATAGATGTCAGAGTTAACGCTCAGGACGAATACAACCATTACAGTATGCCAAAATATTATGTTTTATTTTCCAACAGGATATAGAGTCCTTAAGTACATAACAGAGCCAAAATTACGAAAATATCATTATTAGATATTCAAAAACAGTATTAAAAAAGTACAAAATCGGTTCACTTAACCATATTTTTTCACCAGTATTTGAATAAAAACATAACTGACTAACTAACTGACTGAAGTTATGTTTGTGTGGTTGTTTTTACTCAATATACACAATTTTTTTTCAGTTCCTTGTACGAACTCATTTATTTTAGACAATTATTTTTAAAAGTACTGTAAAACCTCGCGCGCTGTCGTTTGACGATCAATTTCAATGATACGTGCTTATTTTTTTATTCTGATGCACACAAACAGACCATTGTGTTGTACTAGTGTGTGTCAATGCTGCTACGCTGTTCTAGCAATCGTTTAGATTTTGAGTTGCGCTAAATCGAATACGCGCCCTTAAATGTTTTCGGATGTGTATCCCTTGCGTGACTCGAAAAGCAATTTAAGCCGTTGGTCCCAGCTGTCATGCGTAGATCTTTGACAGTCCTTATGTCTATCATTACGCCAGCAAATTGGAAATCATAACATATCAAACATGATACTATATCATCCATTTATTGATACCATTCAATAATTTCAATACGGTATGCTGTGGCATTTACTATCACGCTTGCTGTTTACATTGCCTAGTCTTTATTACACATTTTTCTAGCGTGTCCGTAAGGAGACCCTTTTTGGTAGTGAATGTAATTTAGATGTCGTGCAATATACCACTCAACACTCACACCTCACACTCTCACAAACAAACAAAACACTAGACCTAGACACACCTTTACAGTCACAATTTTTCATGTTTTTTTTCAGCGATGGACGCTTTAATTATAAATTGTCTTTGTTTTATTATTACGTATTGCTTTTGTCGTTGCTTTATATAAATGGGAATATAATACACGAAGATCTGTGTTTAAAAATATTTAATGGCAAACCCTCCGTATTGGTAAGCAAGATATAGGTTTGCCTAGTTTGGGGCCAAAGTTCATTCCTATGACTTTTTTATGCAATAAAATAATCATGTACTAGCGACCCAACCCGGCTTCGCTTGGGCCTATAGCCTTCCTCAATAAATGGACTATCCAACACAAAAAGATTTTTTTAATTCGAACCAGTAGATCCTGAGATTAGCGCGTTCAACCAAACAAACTCTTCAGCTTTATAATATTACGTATAGATAAGTATAGATTTTAATTGGATTTGTTTTTCTTCTTTGCAACAAATACCAAGAATGTACTTTCTAGCAACTTTGTATTTCGAACAAGCGTGGTGATTAATGCTCGTGCCTTCTCTGTGGGACAGTTAAAAAAAAAATAAACAAACTAAATTTTACAAAAATAACAAATAGCTATTAATAACAATTTCTGGTTGTGGATCGCTGGTGCCTGTGGTAGGTAGTAACACCTGTACCTGGTGCGTGGTCTGTTCTAAATCTGAAGTTAAGTGGTTACTGCTGCTTATAGATATCTGCGATCCCCAAGATGCTTTCCAAGCGTGGTGATTATGGCAACCCCCCCCCCCCCTACCCTTTGGGGAAGGCCTTTGTCCAACAGTGGACGTCTCCCAGCTGATAATGAGACATCTGCAATACCAGAAACTTCCAGATACATTGCAATCCCAGGCAACGCTGAAATGTCTCATATGCTTGTAATTACATCCTTCAAAGCGGGGTCTTTTAATTTCATCTGAGGTTTGCTGAAAGTCGGCTGCAGACACAAGATACCATAAAAAAATCACAAGAGAATATCGTTCTATTCACAGCCGACACAGTCAAAAACTTTTCCACCCCAAATAATTCTTAGAACAAAATGAAACCCAAAAACGGTGTTTAAAGGGCAATATTAAAATTAATTAAATATTGAGGTCGCGTATAACTCGTAATTCTGTTTTAATTTTAATTAAGGATAGCGGACGGGAGTAACAGATGTCTGGAACTGATGTTTATTATATGTCTTGTATATATTTCGAAGCTAGCTTTATTGCTAATGATATTTTTAAGACACTTTTGAGCCAGATTGCGGTTGAAGTATGGAACACGGGTTTAGTATTTCTTTGAACCAGATATATGAGTGAGTATGCATGAACTGTGTGAGATATATCTTAATTTACGTCTTGAAGTAAGGAAGACGGATTTAGTATTTCTTGGAACTAGATATATGAGTGATTATGCATGAACTGTGTGAGACATATCTTAATTTACGTCTTGGAATCACTGTCACGGAACTCAAAATTAACATGAAACTTTATCCATTGTAAAGATACATAATATTGTGATAGAAATACCTACAGAAAATTTCAAAATGAATTTCATTCGTTAATTTGTAAAACTGAAGAGTTCGTTTGAAAGCGGTAATTTCTGAAACTACTGGATTTTGGTAATTCTTTCATTAATAGGAAGCTACATTTTCCTTGAGGTTAGCTAATATCCATACTTCATACCAATATTATAAATGCGAAAGTAACTTTGTCTGTTACGCTTTCACGATGAAACTGCTGAACCGATTTTGATGAAATTTGGTATGAAGATAGCTTGAACCCCGGGAAAGGACATAGGCTACTTTTTAATCAGTGACTTCTTCTGCATCCGCGATAACCGACATTCACGCGGACGAAGTCACGAGCAAAAGCTAGTAAGCTATATATTACTATAAAAAAAAAATGTTATTAAAGGCAATTTTATTGGCTAAAGAAATAAAGTTCATGCTAACGAAACCGCGGGCAAAAACTAGTTCATAATAAACAGAATTTAATTATTAATATAAATATGTAACAGTATACCTATAAGTTCCTGTTATGGTTTCTTTGAAGGAAGTACTGAGATCAAAATTCTCAGAAGCTTCTACAAAGGGTACTTGTTCGTGGAACTACTGAAAACCAATTTAAATTAAGTATATTAGTATAAATAAGAAATAAAATATAAACATTTCGACGCCTTCAAAAAATTCAAAAGAAATCATGACATTTTCTTTCCCCGTCTCAAAGAAAACCGCAAAACTCCATTTAATAGAACATTTTTAAACAAAAGTCCACAAATTTACTGACAATCACACGAGTAATTTAAAACACGATCGAGGTGAAATGAAAGCAATAAATAAAACAGTGGGCTCTCGGGGATTGGAGAAAAATAAATATTATCCCAGCCAGTGTTGTTTCCAACGAGCGGGAATTAAAGGAAAATATAGACCGGATCAGCTGCTTATCAGCTGTGGCTGGGGTAACAGATAGCCGAGGAAATAATACGGTGGAAGATTAGGTCATGGAGTTCTAGTATGGGAAAATACAGGTCATTAATGGAACAAAAGAATGAGCTAAGTGCTGCTTTACGATACCGGATCGTAATGTGTTTTGGTGAGTTATGGTGTACCTACTGAGTCGGAGGTTCTTTATATTGCATTGGTATAAAAACCTTGCTAAAATTTTTTCGGATAATGAAATTTTGACAAAATAAGTTTGGAATTTTATTATAATTATGTTGGTTATCGCGAATGTAGACGAAGTGGTGGATTTAAAAGTAAGCCTATGTTCCTAGGGTTCATACCAAATTTCATCAAAATCGATCAACGATCGTTGAAAACGTGACAGGCAGACAGACAGTCAGAATTACTTTACTTATAATATTAATATGGATAGATAACATACTCACTGCATAAGCCCGAGTAGACAATTGCTCCAATATAAATGAATGCTCAAAAAAAAATGTCAATGCAAAAAAATAATAATACAAAAACAAAAAGAAAAAACTATGTATAAATGAATGTGCAGTGAATGCCTAAGGCATTAAGTCCGCCTTTGTATGTACTCCTTTGTGCACGAAGTATAAATAAATAAAAAATAATCGCCTACTATTTTTAATTAGATTTCCTTCTGGAACTTACCTCAGTGTTTGGATAAAACCATAGACAAAGAGAATAATCTGAGCAATACCTGTACAAAATTGACCACTTTCAAAAGAGAGAGAGAGAGAGAGAGCTACTGAGCAGCCAGTATCTATCACTTTTCTGTAGGTCTATAGTGACGCAGACACGATTCACCAAAGCATTCGCTCCTGTAAGGCTGTGACGTTTACCAATCAGAATTCTAGAAAGAGATATCTACAAGCCGCACGATCGCTATGGCTCTCTCACACTAATCTCGCACACACTCACGCATACATACAATAAAATAAAAAAATTATAAGTAATAGCAAATAGTTTTCACCTTAATGTTTTTGTATTTATTTTATTGCTTTTGGTTTTAATTTTAATTTTAGTTTTTTTTCTTTTTTTTTATGAGTTGTGCTACAAAATTATATAATAATTTGCTAAGGGCATGATAAGTTAAATGACAAATTATGGGGAGGATGCTAACTTCTGCAACACAGTTTTACTAGCGCAGGAGTTAGGGAAATCTTTTTTAACCCCCGACGTAAAAACGACGGGGTGTTATAAGTTTGACGTGTCTGTGTGTGTGTGTGTGTGTGTGTGTGTGTGTGTGTGTCTCTGTCTGTGGCATCGTAGCTCCCGGACGGATGAACCGATTTTGATTTTGTTTTTTTTGTTTGAAAGGTGAATTAGTCGGGAGTGTTCTTTGCTATGTTTGATGTAAATCGGTTCAAGATGGCCGCCGCTACAAAATGGCTAATCACATATTTTTGCACAACTCCATCAATATGGGTATCAAATGAAAGGGCTTTGCTAGTAGAATACTTTACACTATCATAAATTTCAAATCCAAGATGACCGGCACCACAAAATGGCGAATTACATTTTTTTTTCATAACTCCCTCAGGGTGTCAAATGAAAGGTTGGCATGATGATGATGAAGGGCTAAAAAGCGGTTCCCTATCCATTTGCTTACAATTTTAAGACCTAATATTACTTCAATACAGTCGCATAATCGTCGATCGCCGATGCTAAAAGTAGCTCGCCTTCTAAGGCCCTTACACAAAACTAAACTAAATTACCTTCAAAAAATTTAAAATAATAATTAAATTAAAAATTTAAAAAACCCCCAACGCAAAACATAAAAGCAATTATTTAAAAAGTAAAAAAGAATATCTTTTGTTGAGCCATCAAATGTTTGTTCGTTGAAATGGCGCTATAATGTCGCGGCGGGGTACCGCGTAAGTCAGACCCTTCATTTCATTGACTATCTTTTAATTTACCAGCATTTCCGAACAATTTGCATTGATACGATAAAAAATTTGTTGTAAATCTCGTTGTCAATCTAGTTACCATGAGTTTGCTATTTTAACTATTTAGTTATTGCTAACTTAGCGGTACCCCGCCGCGACATTATAGCGCCATTTCAACGAACAAACATTTGATGGCTCAACAAAAGATATTATTTTTTACTTTTTAAATAATTGCTTTTATGTTTTGCGTTGGGGGTTTTTTAATTTTTTAATTATTAACCACCGTTTGTGTGCAATAAAGAAATCATTATTATTATTATTATATTATTAATCTGCCCGTAATTACTTCACAGTTGACTAGGGAACGCTCAGTCTATGAATAAAACTTACAAAATTAAACAGCCATGTTGCATTGGCATGCAATCTTTACCATACTTAGTTGTTACGAACGTTACAAATGTTCTGCAAGTCTTATAGCCAAACAGTCAAACTCTACTCAATTTTAAGATGTCGTTGTCTCGAACTGTCACAGTCACTTTGACATAAAGTGAAAGAGACAGCTGCACGAGACTTAACGGCGTCTTAAAATTGAGTAGCGTTTGAGTGCTTGGCCAATAATCTGCAACTATGACTTGCAAACAGATAACCACCAAACATTAACTTGGATTGGTTCCGTAAGTAAACAGCTTAGGTGATGCTTACTCAAGTGCGGTTCAAAAGTTTAAAACGATGCTCTAAGGTTGTACCTAAAACTTAACGCAAAACTACTTGCTAATACGAGGTTAAATTACAAATACGTCATACATGATAGGCCGGTGTTAGTGAGCGTTCGAGGAATTTCATGCTCGTTTGTCTCCATAGAAACCTACGGTATACTTAGAATGAGCAGCTAGCTTAAATTCTCTAATTGACTCCTTGACAATTAAAAAAAAGGCCTGTAAGTGGTTAACTTGAAATAAATGTTATGATTTTGATTTTGTTAGAAAATTCAAGCTTGAACCCATTTATTTCAAATAAACGATTTACTAACGTTTGAATCGATAAGAAGTAAGTCAGGCAGAAAATTGAAGCTAGTGAGCAATTCCTATAGCCTTCAATATTTTTTGTAACACCTTATAAACATGTATTTTGCAAATTGAATTTTAATTAACTGGGAGTTAATAATATGGTCATATTATTAACTCCCAACTCCCTGACTGGTGGAAGCGGGCCTAAGTGGAATAGCACCTCCAAATAATACTTTCAACATAAAACTTTTTTGAAAAAAGTGAACGTCCTTCAAAAAAAAACTAAAAAGTGATAAATCTTTATTTATCACTTTTTAGTTTTCTTTTGAAGGTGGTTCACTTTTTTGTAGTGCCTTCTTATCACCCAAATCCATTAAGGAACGGCAACACAGTTAAAACAGTGATTGAAAGTCCTCAAAGATGGAAAGATAGAAGAAACGAAAACGTATTCTCGGTTTTCGTTGTTTTTTTTTCAAAAAGCGCTGAATAAATTTCTGTTTATTGTATACTAAAACCTTCTCCAGAATATAACAAACACTGTTCTGAAAACCGCATCAAAATCGGTTCAGCTAAACGGGAGATAATCGCGGACAAACATACATACATACAAACATACGGGTCGAACTGAGAAACCTCCTTTTTTTATAAGTCGGTTAAAAAACAAAAGAAGTTCTATTGCAATTTATAAATCGAACAAATTTCTCTTGTTACACGAGATGAATGTATTTCACATAGTTCCACAACCACGAAAGTGCAAACGTGAAGAATTTGTTAAAAAACAAAAGTCGTGCATAGCGACATACTTAGTACACAGAGAACACGTCTACAAAGGCGGAAAGGATAGTAGGAAAATATCATAAATGTTTTACCTCATTACACTAACACGGTGAACTAGATAAATAAAGAAATGCATACTGATATTATGAGGAACAGAGTTTGTTGTTTCGGAATACATAAATTATAAAACATAGATCAGATACGTGTATGTGTCTGCTTGAGACGACTTCGTTACTTTTTCTAGCCTGCAGCTGTGTTTTTAACCGACTTAAAAAAAAGAAGAAAGTTCTCAATTCAACACATATATTTTTGTATGTTTGACTCACATAACATCTATTGCGGGGCGACTAAGCTCCGCGGCTTATGCTGTTAGAAAGATAAGACAGTTGACAGATGTAGAAACTGCGCGTATGGTCTACTTTAGCTACTTTCACAGCATTATGTTGTATGGTATTTTACTGTGGGGTCGGGCTGCCGATATTGAATCCATTTTTATCTTACAAAAAAGAGCTGTTAGACCCATTTATAATCTACGTCGCCGCGATTCTCTTAGGGAACTATTTAAAAATATTAATATAATGACAGTGCCTTGCCAATTTATCTATGAAAATATTATGTACGTTAGAAAAAACCCACATTTATTTAATAATGTTAGTGATAGACATAATATTAATACTAGAAACAAAGACAAAATAGCTCAACCATATTTTAGATTGTCTAAAGTTCATAAATCTTTTATGGGGTTCTGTGTTAAGTGTTATAACAAAATTCCTAGTGATATATTGCAACTAAATGAAAGAAAATTTAAAACATACATTTAAAGTACACTCTGTAAACAAGCATAATAATATGACAGTTTAGAGGATTATATCCATGATAAGAATGCTTGGAAACATGCTGGTCCGGGCTCCATAGGACAATCTACAGTCTAGACAAAATCAAACTGATTGCTAATTAAAACTACTTATTTATTTATTTATTTATTTATAAAAATAAATAAATAAATGCTATACTTAATTTATACTTAGTATATACATTATATTTAATTCTTGCTTTGGTTCACACACTGGTTCATAGTTTGTTGAAATGTATGGAGTGGTTGTCTACTTTTACAATAATTGTAAATAATAATATGTGAACACTATGTTGTCCGATTTCAATAATTCCACACCTAAGGGTGAAAAATTAAGGACTAAAATTTTTTGGTGTCACCGTTTCGTAATTAATCTCTCTCTGTGATAAGAAGTAGGTACTTAGGCACTAAAGAGCGAAAAAAGAAACTTATTTACAAAACAGTAAAAACATTACTGTGGTAAAAATAACTTTAAATTCGCAAGTCGGTGGCAATACAAAACAACAAACAAAATGTCCTTGCGAAATTAAAGTAACTTTTTGAAGGCGGTTGTCTTTTTTGTAAAAATAAATTTTGAGATTTATAATTCTGACAATACTGTGCCGACCGAATTTCAGTCATGTTGCTAGTGTCAATAGATACTAGGTAAATACGCAGGAGATATTATAGGTGCAACTCAGGTGCACTCTGCTCTTACCTTTCTTTCATAGTCCGCTGGGACGGCAATGCGACACGGCCAGAGAGAGATTTGACTTTACGAACTTTTCGAAGCACGGGAATGTCGCACCACCAACTTTCAAGCTCCGTGCTGCTACTCAGAAATTCCTAACGGAAAACCTAATAACAGTGCAGTCAGATTGCTACTTCGGGACTCGTCGAGTATCATGGCCTCGGTGATCTCCACTGTACCTATATTCTGGCTTTCAACAGTTGCATTGGATGGAAATAATGTGAACGGCTTGTCCCATACAAATAAAAGAAAGACAAACCCATTTACCTACTTACAGTATAACAACATCAAATTAATTTATTCATTTTGTGAACACAAGGTACAAAAAGACGTTGTGAATGAGACAATGGAATGTTGTAAATAAAATTACAGCGGGTAAATTGCACTTGATTTTTATTGTAAACTTTGTAAAAGGGAGGAGCGTTACGATTTTAACTACACAATATGACAGCCCGCCGGAAGACGGAAAGACGTGGTGTGGAGTTGCCACATCAATATACTTTAAATACATTTATAGAAAGAATCATGGCGGGATTCATACATTCATTTGTATGAAAAAAAACGTAATTTAGAGGGTTTAAAATATTTTTTAATATGAAGAACACATTACCAGTAGCAGATTGATATACTTAGCATATTTTTAAACCCCCGCATAATTAAAATATTACGAAAAGAAATTTTGTGTTTATAAAAAAAGAAAGTGACAAGCAATGTTAACGGATCTATAAAATTGGCAGATAAGTGATATGACAAGTGTGTGGAAAAAATAATCATTATTTTGTGATATTATTTCCCATAAAACGATGCAATTTCAATGTAAGTACTGCGAAACGGTGGCTGTCAGTGTCACTGTTACTGTCAGTCGCAGTTTCGTACTGAAATAATGAGCTTTTCGTTAAACTATTAACTTTTTTTGCGGGGTTTTAAAAATATTCTAAATGCCTGAAGATACTCCTTAGGTACCCAAGAATATAAAGAATTGAATTTCAACTTCTCTAAACATCTTATTTTTTTTTGTACAAATCTCGCCATGATTCTTTATGTTTTATACACGTTGCATAAAAATTACGTCCATATCTTATGTCACGTCAAAAGGACAATCAAAATGTAGAAAAAAAAGAAACCATTTTTTTTTTGTAATAGAAAAAGAACATTCAATAAATGACACTCAATATAAACATCAAATTCAAAATGAAATAAATTAAAATAATACGAAGTTTCATGCCAAATACAATGTCAAAATAATAAAATGTCACTGGAATATGTCTCAATTTAAAATAATCACAATAATAAGTCAAAAGTATTAACAAATTAGTAGTTGCAATAATGTAAGCTAAGATTCCTTTCCAGCAAAACCAGCTTTCTTTCTCGGCAGCTTATATTTCTAATAATAATATCATCTTATTACACCGACCGTAACAAATGTGAGGTTATTTCTACCCGGTGTGCTATAGTAATCCTCGACGAAAATTACAAAACGTTCCATTTTATTAGTGTAGACAACTACCACGCTAAAAGAAAATAAACTTCAACATTAATCCCGAGACAAGATATTAGTAGTTTACAAACTTCCACGTTTTCCACAATAACTAACAAATGAGTTTCTAACATTTACACTGGAATTTGAAAGTAACTTGTTCCTTATTACGTCTTTATTCATAGAACTAGTTGATCCCCTGACTTCGTTTGCATGAATTTAGGTTTTATTTTTTCTTAACTGATTTTTTCTGAAATAAAAATACCTAGTCTATGTTACTCCTGACAACATCAGCTATCTGCCAGTGGAAGTCCCGTCAAAATTAGACCAGTCGTTTCGGAAATCAGCAGGAACAAACAGACAAAAGTGACAGAGAGACAAAAATGTTAGGCATCGATTTTTGGTATTAGTACCGTGTAAACATTCAAATATGTATAATTTGGAAATAGCTGTTTGTCGTGCTATTTGTTGCATTTTTACAATACAAACTGACACTTCAATTTTATTTATTTGTATGTTTGTATACAGATGTATAGTTCAAGTTACGTTTTGTGTCGGAAATAAACAAGTTCACTGCAATGCGACAATAATATTTTTAAAGCGGAAAAATGTAAATACCATTCACGTTTTACAATCTATTCAAATATTTTCGTATTTCCCTTCGTCTTGCGAGAAAAGGGTGTGCGTATTTACAGAAACGTGAGCTGTTTTATTATTGAATACGGATGCAGTTACATTGTAAAGGTAATTTGCGGCGCTCGAAGTCCGTGCGCGTATGTCTTAATAAAACGTGTGGTCCAAACCAAACTGTTTTACTATAAAGTTTACTTGCTAAAACCAAACTTAATTTTTCTCAAGAAAACATTCATTTTTAATCTGTTGTACGCATATGCATAGCATAATTATACAAAGCTTAAAAAAACTCACAGGTCATCAATAAACTCGTCTGCATCGCTCTCAATGGGACAAATGCCCAAAAGGCTAGCAGTATTACCACGGTGAATGGCAATGATATTTCTTTGGCAGTTTAACCCAAGAAAGGGCCAGCCCTCTGGTCACGTGAAGAGTCGATCAGCCGCTTAGCAATTTCCTTAAAAATAAGTTAAGCACTCGACCCTAGTGTTTCAACCCCAAACGGCTCGAACATATATTATAACTTCCAAAAAGGTTGATATATTTATGCCATTTGAAGTTTGGGCACCTGCAGCAGCCGCCTCAGCACGACACGACGTGCTAGGAAGATGGGATGGCGCAAGGGTGACGACACAGGATGCATTCCAGTCCAAAGACCTACCAAACTTCCACGGCATTGTAGTCATTCCATCTGGTCTCTCTCCATCGTCATGTGCCAAGCCATTGGGTTCTAGAATAGCAAGCACGGCGGTGGCAAGAGCACGACCGATGATATCTATCCGGTCTCCACACTTACAGCAGGAAAGGCCATGGTGACCGAGGCAGTCGACAATATAAATGAGAGTAACATATTGGGAATAAATTATTCATAGCTCACTTCTGTCAGTAAAGTTAGTATTTTTTTTTTTTTTTTTTTTTTACTATTAAGTAGACTTGCGTTTGACCGCAATTCACCAGATCATAAGTGCTAATGCGGCCTAAGCTGGAACACGCTTGCCTAAGATGAACCGGTTCACTCGTGCCTTAAAGATACCCAGATTATACTTATCAGGGAACAGAGATGCGGGCAGGGAATTCCACAGTCTGGCAGTTCGCACAATAAATGTGGAGTCAAAGCGCTTGGTTCGAGACCGTGGAACTTCAACCATATAGCGGTGACGCTTCGCCGTATCTCTGCTCGTCCGATGATGGAACGGGGATGGGGGAATTAAATTGTGCAATTTCAAAGCACACTCTCCGAAATGTAAAATCACTTTTAATATAAGTTACACTGAGTAAAACATGAAATAAAAAATATCAGGGTTTGTTTGGATTCAGCTTGATAAATCTTATTGAAAAAAATGTTTGACCTTTTTCTTTCCAGAATAAAGGCTAAGACGTTTTCACGGATGCTGCGTTAGTAGGGACAGCCCATCCATCGCTAAGAAGCGTAAGTAAATTATACAAGCCTAGCACCCAAAAAAAACTCTCAATTTCTTGCGTCACGGTCAATGAATTTGTCAGAGGCCAGATAAAGATAAAATAGTTATCTTTTAATACAACTATCCACAAATGTTCACAAGTAATCCTTCCTACGCGGATGATTGTGGCGCGGGACCGACAAAGTTGGAGGTCTTTGTGGGAGATCTATGCCCAGCTGTCCAGTGGGCGTCTAAGGTTGACATGATGACGATGATGATGAATCTTTTCTACTACTAAGATAAACGCGAAAGTTTTTGAGGATGGATGCATTTCTTTCTCTTAAACGGCTGAATGGAAAACGCTGAAATTTGGCATACTAGCTTTTGCCCGCAGCTTCGTCCCGCCCGCAAGTCCCGGATCAAAAACTATATGCTTCCCCAGGGCTCAAGCTATCTTCATGCCAATTATATCATTCAAATCGGTTCAGCCGTTTCATCGTGAAACCGTAACAGACAGAGTTACTTTCACATTTATATTATTATTATGGATTTGAATTCCGTTTCTATTTTCTTATGAGAATTTGCCTAGGATTTACCTTCATTTTGAAGTCTACGACTACAAAATCACAGGCAAAATCTAGTAATACAGAAATACTTATTGTAACAGGAAGAAGAGTTTTACTAAAAGAGTAAGTTTAGAGTTTTATAACTCTAAACTTACTCTTTTAGTAAAACTTGCTGTACATCATAGATATTAGCTACATTTCCTGACCTAGGCCGTCTCATAAAATGGAATCTTGTACGTTTCCCCAGAGATGCGGAAGTATCGCACCCTCTTTATGCGCTAAAGACATTTACCATGTTTGTGTAACACCAACGCATCCTTTTCATAGAACACAACCAAACTCGACGTATCAGTTTGACATATCGGATTAGCATGAAGAAAGTAAGATGGCTGGTGTATTTTTGTAGCATATATTCATACTTAATATTATAAATGAAAGGACGTAGGCTACTTCGTCTTTTGATACGCGACTTCGTCTGCATCCGCGATAACCGACATTCACGAGAACGAAGTCGCGGGCAAAAGCTAGTATGATGGTATTCCATTACACATGTGTTTAAATACAGTAGGAGTAAATTCTATCCCTCAAAATTAAAAAGACATTATCACAAAAGAGTTTTCTGTTATTCTTCAGCTTAAACCAACAACAAAAACCAGGCACTACCCACAACTAAGCATATAACTGAGACCATTTACTAAAAAAAAACTATGTATATGCACTTTGCATGTTCTTGCAAAATTGCTGCACTATACTTCGGTTAACGACCCATGGCCGACTTCTAAACACTCCACTCCAGAATCCGGACCACCTTTTATATTTCGCTAATAGCATGGCCGCCAACCTTGCAGCCACAATGTATGAAAGATGAGATTATTACGAAATATGTGAGCTAGGCACGGTGCCCTATTTAAAGGGGGTTTGTGACGGAATTTTTAAAGTTTTGATCGCGAGAATGTTTGTTGTCTGAGGGATGGTTATTTTAAGAGCGTAGTAGCTTATTTTATTTTAAGCTGACCCTAACGGTCGTGTAGGTCGAACCCAGAGATATAGAGATAACGCAAGAGCAACTACTTCGCGTGCCTATTTTCGTGCTTAACTTCCGATGAAAAATCGTAAGTAAATAAATAACTAAACGTTTCCTTCCATCGGTAAGTCATTTTGTGATTAATATTATGCGTAATTAATTTAAACAACAATTATTTTTAATCTAATACCCTCATCCTAAATTTGGTATTACCAGGTATTACACCTGGTTATACCAAATTTAGGAAAACAAAACATTCGTATTACATTGTGACGTCCAAAAAATGGCATGCTTGGTTTTCATACAGATCGTGATACTTGCGATATCTAGGTCTATCTATATCTGTGGTCAAACCTCATTTATAGACGGTGAAAGGGGCATCGTGGCGATACTTTAACATTAATTTTGTCATGATTCTAGATACCCAGTTTTTTTGTCAGTTATAAAAAAACCGTAATGTCGTGATGGCGCAGTGTTCAATACGCCCGCCTCTCATAAACCAGGTTGTGAGTTCGCAACAGGGCATGAGCAAGTACTATTGTAACTTTTTCAATTTCATATATGTACTTTAGGTATAACTTTATCTTGGACACCATTGACATCGGTGACGAAAAAACATCGTGAAGAAACCTTGACTTTTTTTTTTAGGTAACCAACAGCGATACATTATAATATTTTACAAAGTATGCGTATTACAGCGTAGTTGAGCGTGGAATTCCGCGAAACTAACATTTTTAAATACCGCATATTTCGACCTTATGTTAAATCAGCGAAAGTGTTCTTTTGCGGTATTTAAAAATCTTTGTTACGCGAAATAGCACGCTCAACGACGACAGTTGATATGGCCAATTATAAGTGTCCCTGTAGAACTACAAAATATAAAACTTGCGAACGGACTAATGCCGGATATTTCAATTACTTAAACAACATTACAATACAATACAAAACAAAATGAAAATTACAGGTTAAGATCAAAATTTTGAAAAATTAAACATTAATGTTTTATTCTTCAAAATTTTGTATGATGATTCTCTGTATAAGAAGAGACAAAGACTATAAATGGTTATATTCTGTCGACGACATGGTTGGCGCAGTGGCTGAGCGATCGACTGCTGCGCAGCGTGTTGCGGGTTCCATTCCCGCCCAGGGTAAACATTGGTGTGATGAGCACTTGTGTTTGCCTTGTGTCTGGGTGTTGTTCATCTATATATGTATGTATTTACAAAAAAAAAATGTATTTGTGTATGTATATCAGCTGTCTGACACCCATAGTACAGGGTCTCCCTAGTTTGGGGTCAGATGGCCGTGTGTGAAAATGTCCCCACATATTATTATTATTATTCTCTTTGAGAAGAGGTCATTGCCTTGAAGTGAAACAATTATAGGCTGGTTTTATTATTATTAAAAACAAACCCATACATCCAATCCATATAAACCTGCAATCGCTACAAGGTCAAATTGTATGGAACATCTGGTTTTGTTTTTAATAACGGACCAAAAATAGAATCCATAGTAAAAGTTTCGTCAAGATAGATCTTGAGGAAACTTCCAACGTGTAATAAAAGGTAAGAATCACTGTTGAAATCGTGACTTTTTAAGCCTAAAATTACCAACATTTAATAAATCGCTTACGTATTTAATCATTCTTCTTTATAATATGCAAATATAGAACTGTCTAAATATTATGTTTACGTCAGATAAAATCTTGATGACCACAGGCTGATATGTCATGTCTACAGCAGAATATTACGTATTAGATATATCTGAATATCTTTATTCAGATATAAATCTAATTTGTAATATCTCAAAAAAAAAACACAACCCTTATCACCTAAAAGTCCTGCAATAAAATTAAATAGACATATCAGTAATGCAGTACACGTTGGTCCTACTATTCAAATAAAATTAGATCTGGACTGAATATGAATTGCAGACAAACTATTGAAAAGGGGTCCCCAGTCCCTGCGCTGGAATTCTTTTCATAGATATTTTTTTGTTTCAATTTGAGAATGGAATTTGTTTGAAAATGGAAGACTAGTAAGTAAGCCTGCCCGAATGTTTTCTTAAGTAAAGGTCTTTATTACGTGTAGCTGTTGTAATCCGATATTGAGCCTTCTTTCAGGATTTATGACACTGAAACAACATTCACCCTTCACTAACGCTGTGTACATTTCTTTGTAACTGAAATAATGTTTGTTTTTATGGGGGATACATAATAAGGGCCTGAAAACATGGCCTGGATTATTTTTATTAGAATACTTGCTGTGCTCGTGACTTTGCTCACGTGGACTTAAGTGTAATTTAATAAATTGTGCAAATATTGTTTGAGATGCTCGCGCTGAAAAATTGGGTAAATGATATTAAAAACTGAGAGGCCGCGTAGAATATTTGTTTTTATAATTGTGACGAAAAATAGAATTAAAAAAAAAATAACAAATTCACACATATTCGTGTTATTTGCATTCACAATGTAATAAAAATGATAATTATCTTTACACCTTTCCAGCAAAATACATAACAAGATACCTACATAACTCGTTTCAAATATTTTAGCAAACCTTTGTTTATAAATGTCTATTCCTAACCAAACAAGAAAAGGCGCTTACAGAAACAATTGGAAGCAATTTTCAATATTTCACAGATTTGGATTGTTCCAATAACTTACGTCTGTCAAAAAAGCGATAGAGCCTGTAGGTACAGTCACGAGCATATATGTTAAAATTTACGTAAAATTTTCATGAAATAACGATTGTTACTTTGAGAAAAGACCTAATTTATTATGGTATGGTTTTGTAACACGCAACATAATATTTTGTTTATACTTTTTGGAGAAAATCGCCTTTTTGCCAAATGGATAAAATCGAATTCTAGTTTCAGGTAATGTCTGTTTGGGTATACATCCGAAGCGAGGTCAATGTACTCGAGAAACTGAACAACATTCAAAAGAAAAAAAAAACGAAAAAAGAAATTTTTGTGTCTCCATACTAAATTTAGGCTGCAAGTCCAAATTTTCTATGAAGAGTACAATTTTTTTTTGTAATTTATTTTTTTTTGTTGTTTTTTGTTAAATGTTGTTCAGTTTCACAAGTACATTGACTTCCCTTCGGATGTATACCCCCTTTCTTGTATACCCAGTACAGAACGGTATAATAGCGTTCGTGTGAAAAAGTATTTAAATTACATTATCAACACTTTTATATTTATACAAAATTAATTCTATGTCCCCAGTCTTTTCCCAACTATATTGGGGCCAGCTTCTAGTTTATCTGGATGCAGCTGAATACCATTGTACTACATGAAGCGACTGTCTATCTGTCCTTCACAACCCAGTTACTAGGTAACATGATCCCCTTTGGTAAGACTGGTTGTCAGACTTTCTGGTTTCAGACCACACACATAAATATAGTCAAAGTAAAAAACCGTACAAGTGCGAGTCGGACTCGCCCACCGAGGGTTCCGTTCAAATTCCGTGATTTGGTCACCCACACAATGTTGACCGCGCATACCTCGATGATTGATTACTTTAAATTAAGACTATATTGTTATGATTTAATTACAAATGTACAGTTTTCAGATTTTCCCTGTACTGCAAGTAATAATAGTAGCAAGTAGTAATATATATATTACTTGCCAAATTTCATAGTTCTAGGTCAACGGGAAGTACCCTAGTTCGGGCATTTTGGTCCTTGTGACCAATAGACTTGAATCGTACATCGATGGATAGGTCTTTTCAAGAAGAAAAAAAGTTATTATTGGGTTATGACATTTATGTTTTATCAAATGTAATTTATTAACAAACATGCCTATGATAACTTGCCTATCGAAAAGTTTACATAGCTATTTTTAATTGAACTAATTTTAATCATATTTCTTTCATCAACTTCACTTTTCATAACCGAATGAATTTCATCTCAACTGATAGTTTTTAATACACAGAATATGCTTAGGTAGGCTTGCCTACTTATTTCTGTGCATGACTACCTGGCAAGTAGATGTGAACACGTAAATTATATTTGATAAAAAATATGTCTCATCAAGTTATCTGATGGGTAAAGGTCGATCTTCCACGGCTCTTAGACTAATAGGTTGGTTCTTGCTGCAGGCACAGCAAGCAGGGGCGGACGTCGCCATCTCCACACGTATCTGTCTGGCACGCAAAGTTCCAGGTGCCGCAGCAATCCTGGCACTTTTTTTCACGTTAACTTAGAAGTTTGATTTCTAGCTTCGAGGTACTGTAGACTTGAGTATATGGTTTTAATCTCAACTCGATACTTCCACGCGTTCGCGAGATAAAGGGTCTTGACAGACAGATGGACAGACAGACAGACGGACAACAAAGTGATCCTATAAGAGTTACGTTTTTCCTTTTGAGGTACGGAACCCTAAAAATAGAATTTAGTTCTATGTAATATCTCGTTTTACTTACTTTTGACGTTCCCATTCACTGTTTCTTTCCACAAGTATTTTACATTACGATGTCAAATTGGACTTTGTTGGTAGGTAGATAGATATGATTTTGGTATAATGGCGGCACCACACTTCGCTATGCGCTATGCGTTATGCGCCTTATTCGCCCGCATACGACGAAGTGTGGAGGGTTTATTCGTCTATATTTGCTTTATTCGCCCGCATAACGCATAAGCGCGAATAGCAAATACGCCCATCCGTCCACCTGTCGGTTTTTAGACACACTTCAAAGGACGCGAATAAGCAGAATATGCGTGTCGACTGCCCACACTTCGTTTACTCATTCACTCGTGTTCGCTCGCTTACGGTGGTCGTGTCGGACATATACTCTAATCTGTAAAAGTAGCAGCCACAGTCAATACATTCATTTTGTTTTTTCAAAAGCCAAACGCACCACATATGTTTGGCACACAGGCACGAAGTGTGGATGGCGTGTTTGTTGTACGCTCACATAATAAATATTTGGCGAATACAGTGTAGCCGCATAGCAAATAACGCATAACGAAGTGTGGTGCCGCCATAATATGTTGTCGGGAAATGTATAATCTTCTTAGTTCGAAAATACTCATGCATAACTTTGAGAGGTTTTCCTACGACGCAAGCCGATCTTGGCACGACATCATGCATTGAATATGACCTGTGTTTTGTCCAAGTTCATACTATATGCAGTTTCTATAATATCAGGGAGAATATTCAGTGCCTTTTTTTTCTTCTTATCCTATGTAAGTAATACTATTTTATAGCTACCCAAACTCAGATTATGAAACAAATGCAAATGCAAAAGGCAGATAGACGGCGCGGAACATGAGAGTGAAGCCAAAAAAGCAAATACAAATTCAAAAGCAAATACCTACAACGCGCTTCGTGCTGAACTGACACGAGTCAGTATAGCACGAAACGCCGCATCGTTAAAAAAAACAAATAAAAATACAAGTACAAATTCATAAGCAAATACTATCACGAGATTATAGGTATTCGCTTTTGAATTTGTATTTCCTTTTTTGGCTTCACTTTCCGTGTTCCGCGCTGTCTTAAGGTGCGTACACTGTGCGTACGGATTAGAGGCAGCCTCGCCTGAGGCACGCACGGCTCGCCCTGTATCCTCAAGTGCGTACGCGCCTCAGCCCGAGGCGTGCCTTCACGAGCCGTGCGTGGCGAGGCTGCGCACCCCGAGGCTGCCTCTAATCCGTACGCATCTTCATATTATCTGCATTTTGTTTCATAATATGAGTACCCAAAGCTTAATTTTTACGCCAATTTTTAAACTATCCACCTCATCAATAATATTGCGAGAATATTATAATTGTCCCACTGCAGGGCAAAGGCCTCTTCTCAATCAGAGAAGGCGCCAGCATTAATTACTACGCTTGTTCAAGACTGGGTGGCGGTCCCGGACTTACAATAATTATGAGTTTTCAGGTTTCAGAGTAAGATTAAGTGTAGGATCGAATGATCTACTTCCCACCTATACGCAAAATATGCGCCGAGATTATTGTGGATACCAGCCCGTTACTTATTTATACTAAGTCCAGGTTTCTCCACGATGTTTTCCTTCTCCTATGTCAGCAATGTCTATGATAAACTAGCGTAAATTTTAATATGTATATCATTTATTTTTGTATATGAATTTAAAAAATTACATTGGCCTGGTATCGATCTAGCAACCTTATGCATGAGAAGCGGGCGCCTTAACCACTTCACTATCACGACTCCCCTCTATCAATATAACATTTAAGTCACAAAACTTTATTATGATTCATTCCTAAAAAACACCACAAACAGTCAAAGTCTAAACATTTATATTTCAATTAAACCATACTTTTGAATTGTAAAGGAGTCGGTCAGTTAGTCAGAAAGTTGAAGCTAGTGGCTCATTCCAAAACGTAGGTAGGTCTCTATGGAGAAGAACGAGAAAGAAACTCCACGGACACTCTTTTAAATCAAGGTTTTACATAATACCAGCGGGACTGGCAGACGTTGTCCTGCAACCCGACTAAAGCGCCATCTGCCGGGTCCAATTGTGAATCTAAACCATTCTCGAATCCACTGGAACACACACTAACAAATTCAGCAAAATCTATCCAGCCTTTCAGGAGGAGTTCACTTTCATACACACGCACAGAAGATTTTTATATATAAGATTGGTTACATTGATCTAGTTGTGAAAACATGTAAAAACAATTAAGGTTTTCTAGCAATACAAAATATTTAAAAAATAATCAAGAAAAACCCAAGGCAGTGAACAGTTGACCAATCTCTACTGACAGCACCCATTTACGAACATGACGCGTGGATCGGCACCATTTAGCTCAACCATTTTGGAGGGAGCCAAATGATCCATCCATTACTAGCCCAGAGTCACAATCCATACAGCAATAGGTACATCGTCCGGCAGAATTTGACTAATATAATATCCGATTTTTTTTCATCCAAGTGCCCATTAAATTCTCCAGTTACCACGGTTAGGATCTACGTGATCGGAATCACCGATGATAACCCTTTTTTATATAAACCTGTGTGCACACTGAGCTAAAAAACCGTTGCCATGAATGGCAGTGAAAAAGATCATCGTGTACTTTAACAATGTACTGAGAGAGAGTTTACAAATCTTTAGACAGGTCTTCCGAAAATCAGCCCTTAACCTAGAGACACTTATTGTCACGGGAAAAGGAAAAGAGAGAAACCCAGGAGATATAGCAATATACGAAGAAGAAGAGGAAAATGGCTAGCAGCGGATGGTTGCGGACTGCCCAAAACCGGGTTGTATGATGATATTTGGGGAAGCAATGGACGGCAATAGACTTATATATGATTTATATTTGTAGTAATATACAATGGTCTGACCAAGTGAACATCTACACACTAAGCTCTCTGATACTCTCTACTAACTAGAGAGAAATTGTCACATGACAATGTTTAGAAGTGTGAAAACTATAAAAGGAAGAGTACCAAATGACAAAGTAAGAATATTTTAAAATAGGTTCAAATAGGTAAGTACTTGTGTGCATAGGAACTAATCTAATATTCTAAAGAGGTTAAATTTCTTTGTCAGTTTGTAAGTTTGTATGTATATTTCAAAAAATCTTTCACCAAAAGGGACCTACGTTATCTCTGTGTGTTGCATTTTAAACAAATTAGGGATCCTTGGGAAAAGTGACGCGGACCAAGTTCTAGTGGTCTATATTGTAAAAAAAAGATCGGTAAGATTGGGTGATGTCAGCTTTAATTGCGCTGTGTGGCAAGTAGACTCGATTGTTTATAATGTGAGTCGCTGCTGCAAGCTTTCCACATCGGTGTTACGCGTGTGGCAGTGATTCACATATATTCATGGTAGGTTAAGTTATTAGAATAGGAATACTAATATAGGGGGTAAGGCGTATTGTTACTAACACAGTTGAGTCTTTGTTACTTTTTAAATAAAGATGTTAATGTTATTATTATTTAATTGATCTGTTATTCTGAATCTGTTATTCCACCAACTCTAAGGATTGACAGCTCATCTCAAGCTCAGAGTCTTTTACAGTATATCACTGCTGGATGTGGAATAAGTCCAAAGGTTATTGTAGATTTAAGATGCTAAATATTATGTGAAAATGGATTGATTCGATTTATTTCACGTGTAGTTGCGTTTTGAAGACTGAAACCAGACTGAAGTAAAGCTTTTAAATAAAGCCTTTATCTTGAGTGAAGTAGCCAATGACCAAAGCATTATAGTTAGATTTTTGTTAATATTTGTTTGTTAGTGCGCAAAAGACATTTTTTTATTTAAAACATGGACTAGTAGAATTGGTAAGCTATACCTTTTGATAAGCACAATTATTTTCTTATTGATTTTTAAGAAGATTTCAGAAGTAATTTGTTTTCGAAGTACCTAATTTGAATTGTAATTATTATTGTAATTCTCTAAAAAGCAGCTAGGTAGCTAAAAAGTATTTGATCTTTGAATTTAGAGACCAATGAGAATCGTTTCTCTGCAGCTTAGTGTAATTAACAAAAAAAAAATGTTCTTTTATTCTTCTTTTGAACTTACTCCACTTTGGTCTTGTGCCAAAACATTTTCATAATAAAGTTCCTTTAAATTGGATTTTTGGCTTTTGTACCAATTATCTAGCGTTTATATTATTAAGATGTCTAAGGGCAGATTTTTCAATAGTCAGATAACTTTTATCTGAGTAATAAAAATGGCGGTTTGACAACTTATGTATAGAAAATATGTCAAACCGCAATTTTTATTCCTCAGATAAAAGTTCTCTCTATTGAAAAATCAGCCCTTATTTAGATAACTTCACGCATTTTTTGTCCGAGGGAGTAAGCATTATAGCAATGTATTCCGACCTCATTCACCGATATATTCACATTCCAAGTTCATGATGCCATTAAATGAAAAAATAAAGGTTTTTCTTTATAAAAAGATCTCGTTCTCTATTCAAAATCGCAATTAATTTGCCAGTTTTGTGTATACAGCCCAAGTAACCTTTAGAACTGAATTTAGCTCGCCCTTGAAACTTTGAGAACAAATTGCGTTAGGGCATTGAAATAAAACTAAGCATTTCAATTTCATTCAAATATACTGAAGTCGTAGTATATTAAAGTGCGAAAATATTCACATTTCAATGACATATTGGCTTCTAAATCGAACTTGGTAATTGGTTTCTGTCGATAGAATTAGATATAAACCAGCACTCGCGACTCTGTCTGCGTGAATGTCCGTTATTAGCGGGTTTTTTTTTTACCACGATCCTCTTTCTTTTTTCAAAGTAAGGTTATGTTACTCGTTATAATATCAGCTATCTATCAATGAAAGTTCGTTCAAAACCGAATTACTCGTTTTGGAGAATTGCCGGCAAACAACAATATAGACAACAATTTTAAAATTCGTTTTTTTCTTCCATAAACATGCAATATTTTTTTCCGTAAACATGTATACCTACCATTACCATACATACCATACCATACCTTTATGACATAAAAAAAATAAAGTAAATACGTTGCTCCAGTATTACTCTTGTGTTGAGGGTGCGTTTAAAAACATAAAGTAAACTAACATACACAAAGAACCAGACCCAGAAATTACAAACTGACAATTCAATTTTATTTATTTGTAGGTACCTATATAGATAAGATGAAGAGGATATTTTTGTAACATTCTTTCATACCTCTAACTCCATGTTAGTTGTTGTGAGTTGTTTGTTGTTGTTGAGTTTTGTTCCATGTCATTATGTTGTTGTTAATAAATAAACGAGTTTTTGCTTCTTAAATTCCCTGTAAAACCTGATTTTTCGTAATGTTTCTATAGTGTTTATTCAATACTCTTGTAGTCCATTTAGTCTTGATTTGCGATTTGATTTTACTTTTATCTTATCGATGCCCCCTGCAATAAGTCGGTAATCGAAAAATCCAAATTTTACAGGAGAAAAGATTTACTGTTTTTGCCGAATATCTTTTCAGCCAGTAGGAATATTCAAATCTTTGATGTATCAAATTAAAGTTTATTTTTGTGGAATGTAACTGTGTTATTAACATGTAATTATTTACATTTAATACCTACCAATTTAAGAAAATAAATAATACCTGAAATTATTTAGTTAAATTATTACAGTAATAGTACTTACGGAATTATTGTAGTTTTATCAATCAATATATTTTGTATCATTATATTATGGACTTATACAGTGTTATTTTTTATCGTAGGTATGATGCATAATGTGTTATTACGACGTTATTGTGGTAATTTTAAATAATTGTAGAAACAGTATTCTACCATTATTATTACAGGGAAATTCAGATTAGCAGTGTTATAGTTATCACCCAGTTTCAATTTTCTTTTTGAAGTGTTAAAATTTTTATTTTTGAAAGTTTAAACGAAAAAGACACTGTTCGATTGTTTTTTTTTTATCAGCCTATGCTGTCTCACTCCTGAGCAAAAGCCCATGTCTTCTATCTATCCCGATCTTGGGCTTCATCCCACCAGTTTTGAAGAAATCCATCCAGTTCGTCCCGCCATCTCCTTCGTGGCCTACCGCGACCACGTCTTACTATCTCAGGGCTCCAGTTCTGTTACCTGAGCCCACAATTTGTCCGGCAGACTTGTTCTGCCCAGTCCCATTTAAGTTGGGCAGCTTTATGAGCCACGTCTGCTATGCCTGGTTTGAAGTGCAGTATAGTGTATCGACCTCGATATGTTAATTTAACACCTAGTATACTACGCTGTATTAAACCTTGAGTTTTGACTTCTGGGAATTAGTCAAAGACCGAATCTTTACCTATGGAAATAACTAACTAACTAATTACCCACACAAACAAAATACCCGCAAATACTCGCTCTGTCAAACATGATATTATCTCTACAAAACCTAACATGCTACTACATTTGTTATTATTTTCATCGACTTTTGTCACTTTAACATTGTTTCCCGATTTCATATTTCATTTACTTGTCCTTTTAAAGGTCGAAAAAAAATCACAAAATAAGATACGTCGAGGAGAGAAGGAATCTATTCTACCTAAAATGATTGGTTGGTTACAAGTTAACTGTAACTGTAAACAGTGTCCTTTGGTCTCATCTATGAGCATCACATTTAGTGATCACCAGTCACCTTACTAAGTAGGTGATGGGTATGATTAACTAAATAAAGAGTTGTTATGGCTCTGAAAATATAGGCAATATATTACGATCGCTGTTTTTTTCAATCGACTTCAAAAAAGGAGGAGGTTTGTTACCTGATTTCCTTGGACTGGGTGGACCGATTTTGATGATTCTTATTTTATTTGCAAGCTAGTGCTTCCCGTGTGGTCCCATTTTAATTTGGTCCAGTTCTGACGATGGCATCCATGAGAAAACCGTATAAGTCTTAAATTTGCATTAAGTATGTGCGTGATTTGTTACGCGATTTCTCCGGCAAACGTAAACCGATTTTGAAAATTCTTTTTTTAATGAATAGGGTACGCCCCAGGGGTGGTCCCATATAAATTTTATCGAAATTGATTCGGCACCTTTTGAAAAATCAACAAATACCCAAAAATTTTACATAGACGACGTTTTAGTTTTATCGATCTTTGTAGTAGTTAACTTTCAATCTCTTCTTAATAGATTTGGATGAGAAGGAGGTACTAAAAAGCGGAAAATAAAAAGTTTTTTACAAAAAAGACAACCGCCTTCAAAAAGTGAAAAATAACTTTAGCACAGAACACACATTGACTTTAGTTTCGGAAGTCGGTGGCAATACAAAACAATAAACAGAACAAAGCCACTGAATTGCGAAACTAAAGTCAATGTGTGTTCTGTGCTAAAGTTATTTTTCACTTTTTGAAGGCGGTTGTCTTTTTTGTAAAAAGCTTTTTTTTACAAGGAAGTTTATTAACAACGTTGTTATACTTCATTTTCTGATTATATTAGAATTTCCCATAGAAGTATATCTAGTACATAATATATATATAATTATCGATGGAATTTCCCGATTTTGATTATAGTAGCAAATTCAAGCCCAGCTGCATGTCGACTGTGATCGCCAGTCCTTTTGATAAGTGAACAACATTTAAATATCATAAGTACTTATGGGGGTTATTGTAGAATCAACCTTTGCTTTATCCATTGAGATTACCTACACATTTGGCATGTGTGGTAATTAGTTATTTTATAAAATACTTACCACACTTTTTTGTAACAATTTTGAACATGCAATAATACAATTTTACATGATTAGGGAAGCATTAGGTCATATTAGATACCTAATATGACCCAACCTTTCCTATTCCTATGTTGTCTCTAGTTTGTCATGCTAATGTCAAGAATAATATATTAATGAAGTCAGTTTCACAAAGAAACTAAACAAAAATAAAAGAGATAGTCACAAAAACGAATGGAAACTTCAGAACCTTACGATGAAAATTAGGTTTTGGATAACTTGCTACATCGGTATCACGTCGCGAGGAAACATCATACTGTCTTTTTTCATGTTTTGTGTGCATGTTAAACTTCAAAACACCTTACTCGCGTTCAGTTTAAAACATAAATACATAATAATATACTACTTTTTGTATGGGATCAAAAACGCTAAAATTGTAACATGGATACTTTCTTCTGTAATGAAACATATTTATTTCAGATTGAGGTACCTACACTCAAAACTTTTTGCAAGTTAAATATTGCTGCTGTAGTATTTATCTTTGTCACCTGTCTCTAATCTTCTTTTTTAATAATCTCACCTTTTCTTTTATCTGTACACAAAAACCCCGTGTTCGATTTTACAAAAATCTTATGAATATTATTTACGCCAATAATCTGGTAAAAGCTACTTACCAAAACAAAATATAAAATAATTCATTGTATAGACCTACAACAGTATTTTTGCCCACATAATTTTGTTTGTAAATTTCCCAACAATAAACATGTATGTGACAATATCTTTGTAAATATACATTAATAAATCGGTAAAAAATTGCTATGGTGTATTCCAGTCCACAGATGGCAAATTTGCCATAACAGAAAAAAGTCCATAATAGTACATTGCCGACTTATTGCTTGGGGGCGTCGTTATTGGCTTTTACGCTAGGCGATCATCATCATTTCAGCCGAAAGACGTCCACTGCTGGACATAGGCCTCCCCGAGGGGGGGTTTTGCCACAATCGCCACGGTTGGCAGGCAGAAAGGCGATCGCAGTATGGATGTTACAAAGGCACAGAGAACGCTGCTGCCCATTCTCTGGTAAGTCCCTTAGTCGCCTCTTACGACACCCACGGGAAGATATGGGATGGTGCTATTCTTTACGTCCGACACCACAACGTCCGACACCACACGGACACCTACGGACACGAACACGCTAGGCGATATACCTGTTTTATTCTATAAACAAATACATACATAGGTCTTCTTCTTGTTCTTTTTTTGTTAAATTACTTTAACCCAGTAGGTAGCCAGATTTATTGTGGCTTCACATAGACGCAGATGTCAAGTCTTATCTTTATAGATTTTTTTAGATTGGATGTTTTTAAATTAGATTGTTAGCTGTTAATGTATCACGTCGTAATGGCTAAATGGTCGTAATGGGAGGAGAATTTTGCTACAGTTCCGCTCAACCTTGGAATTGACTGAATCAGAGTTGTGGTATTGTTTAACTATTGTGTCTGCTAATTGCACAGTTAAGTTACTATTCAACTTCTAAAATATTACAAAGTCACAATACACAGTTTTGCTATTACTGTGTTACTTTGCTATTATTAGCATGTCTTTGTATCATCATCATCATCATCATTTCAGCCGAAAGACGTCCACTGCTGGACATAGGCCTCCCCCAAGTGGCGCCACATTGACCGGTCCCGTGCGACTCGCATCCAGCGGATCCCCGCAACCTTTACCAGGTCATCGGTCCACCTAGTGGGAGGCCTTGACCTTGTCTTTGTATACCACCTACATAACATTATGAATAATATGTTAAGTTTAAGATGCTTTCATCAACTTTATACATTATTTCGTCAAAATTTTAATAAAGCTCTTTATTACACTTCGTCATGAGCTTTATATTTGAAAACGACTTTATCACACACCGTCAGTGTAGAATTAATAATGGTAAAGTTTTAGGACGCACCCGTTTCACCCTTATATTTGTCTTTCGACGTAGGCAGAAATTTAACCCTGAGTAAAAAATAAAAGTGACATATCTTAGGATTTACGAATACTTGGTATTAGGTATCTATACTTTATAAATCTCATTTACGTGACTCTTTTTGAGGTTGTCATCATTAAAAGAATGCCAGCTAAACAATGGATGAAAAAAATACTTAAAAAAGTCGAAAGAAACATATTCATAACTAGCTTTTGCCCGCGACTTCGTCCGCGTGAATGTCGGTTATAGTGGATGCAGACGAAGTCACTAATTAAAAAATAGCCCATGTCCCTCCCTAGGGTTCAAGCTATCTTCATACCAAATTTCATCAAAATCGGTTCAGACGATTGATCGTGAAAGTGTAACAGACAGAGTTACTTTCGCATTTATAATATTAGTATGGAAGTATGGATTGCAAACCTTACGGTCACTATCACCTGCCTAGCCTTATCCAAAGTATATTGGGGTCGGTTTTACATAGAGCGACTGCCTGTGTGACTCCACAACCCAGTTACTGGGTTACACGATACCCTTTGGCAAGACTGGTTGTCATACTTTCTGGTCTCTTACTGTTCATAACTACTGACAAAGATCTACAAATGACCGGGACCAACCGCTTCACGTGCTTTCCGAGGCATGGACGCGTCTCAGTATGAAATGGATGGTCACCTGTCCACAGACCTCAACAACCGTAGCTCCTCAGATTACTAACCTTTAAGACACGCAGATAGTGAAGGTCAAAGTTCCATCTTCTTTTACAAACCATTCCATTTTTTTTAGGGTTCCGTACCTCAAAAGGAAAAAACGGAACCCTTATAGGATCACTTTTTGTCTGTCTGTCTGTCTGTCTGTTAAGACCCGTTACCTCGCGAACGTGTACAGATATCAAGTTGAAATTAAAACTATATACTTAGGTCTACGGCCCCTTTAAGCTGAGAAAAAATCAAACTTCACGTAACGTGAAAAAAAGATAAGGCCGTTTATGTTGCAAAAACGTACTATATATCGACACTCAAGGGACAATAAATACGGTAATTTATAGGGTACTTTCCGTTAACCTAGAACAATGAAATTTGACAAGTAATATATTTATACTATAAATACAGGGAAAAGTCTGAAAACTATACATTTGTAATTAAATCATTAAAAATATATTCTTTATTTATATCGTCGGCCTAATTCGTTAACCTCCTAAGTCCATTTTTTCATAGTTTACAGGACGAAGAAAAAACTGAATAATATCTATATTAATTTAGCAATCAAAATTCTGAAAATCCCGTTGGTTTCTATAATTTTTCTTGATATTTTAACAATATAATTAGTAGCATAACTTATACACATTTTATAGAATTCGATAAAACAATTATTTTGCAGTTTTTCAAGGTGAAGATTCAATTTGCTTGAGGACATAGCAGTTTTTGACTTAAATTTAGTATGGTGTATAGATTAATTAATTGATAGCAGGTTTGCATTGTGGAGATTGGCTGGTGGTCAGAAAGCAGTTTTTCGGGCATAGCATTTGTCACCTTTTTAGGCTAATATCGCTGTTATTCCTTAAACGTTATGGTAGATATTAGACTGAACTTTTTGACTGGCATAAAAAGTAAATTTTGCCAAAAAATGGATAACTGAGGCCCCAATAGGATTTAGCAGGTTTGCATTGTGGAGATTGGCTGGTGGTCAGAAAGCAGTTTTTCGGGCATAGCATTTGTCACCTTTTTAGGCTAATATCGCTGTTACTCCTTAAACGTTACGGTAGATATTAGACTGAACTTTTTGACTGGCATAAAAAGTAAATTTTGCCAAAAAATGGATTTAGCAGGTTAACGAATTAGGCCGACGATATCGAGCTTTTGTCCGCGATTTGGTCCGTGTGAATGTCGGTTATCGCGGATGCAGACAAAGTCTCGGATTAAAAAGTACCCAATGTGCTTTCCCAGAGCTTAAACTACTTTCATACCAAATTTCATCAAAATCGGTTTCATCGTGGAAGCGTAACAGGCAGAGTTACTTTCTCATTTATAATATTGGTATGGAAGTATGGATATGTATTACGTACCTACAAATTTATGCAGAACCCTCCGTGAGCGAGTCCGATTCGCAATTGTCCGATTTTTTAAAACAAGTTTCAAATGATCTAACCAAATTTTAAATACCTCGTCGCCACTATACCGTTGCTTGCACCCGTAAGCGCAACATTTTACCTGTGTACCTACAGTGAGTTTTAACGACAGAAAAAAGTTTTTTCAAAAAAAAGAAAACCGCCTTCAAAAACTAAAAAGTGATAAATGTTCCCCGCAACTTCGTCCGCGTGAATGTCGGTTATCGCGGATGCAGACAAAGTCGCGGATTAAAAAGTAGCCTATGTCTTTTCCCAGGGTTCATGCTATCTTCATGCCAAATTTCGTGAAAATCGCTGCAGCCGTTTCATCGTGAAACGGTAACAGACAGAGTTACTCTCGTATTTAAAATCTATACTAATATTATAAAGCTGAAGAGTTTGTTTGTTTGGTTGAACGCGCTAATCTTAGGATCTACTGGTTCGAATTGGAAAATTATTTTTGTGTTGGATAGTCCATTTATCGAGGAAGGCTATAGGCACATGCGAAGCCGGGTCGGGTCGCTAGTATTATATATGTCGTATCCGATCAATAGTACGAACATGGAACGACGAATCGCAAGCCGCCATTATCGAGAACACGTGATCAACCACCACCATTTTGGCGCGCTTCTACAGAGTTGTGATGTTTTCAGCCCACAGCGAGAAAGACATTCAGAATCCAGTGTCTGATCGCATCGGAGCTAATACGTCCCGAAACTGTACTCTCGATTCGTTGTTTCAAACTCAAACTCAAAATCATTTATTTCAATTAAACCATTTACAGGTACTTTTGAATTGTCAGAGTCAGTCAGTCAGAAAGTTGAAGCTAGTTGCTCGTTCCAAACAGTAGGTTTCTATGGAGAAGAACGAGCAAGAAGAAGTGTTGAAGTGATGTTAACTATGTCCATGTTAATTATAGTGTCTGAGTTTATTTAAATTTAGTGTGTGTTAAATTGTGGTTTTAATAAACGCCGTGTATTGTACCCCTACCAAGTGTGTTTGCATTGCACGAAACCCAACTTCTGCCCACATGATGACTGAATCTAACGTACTAAATCCTGACTGATCCGACATAATTATATGAAAGTATGAATTAATATTAAAAAAAAAGTATGATAGTGTGAATTAGTATGGATTCTACACACCTCAGCGCTGAAATTCCTTACCGAATTGTCAAAAAAATCAGCTCCATAATTTTGAACACCAAACTTATACTAACTCAAAAGCTAGTTTTCTCTTCTAAAGATGTTCAAAACCCCAGACTTACAAACTTCAGGTCCGTTAGATTGAACACCTATTATCTACTGAGTATTTGGTCTTGAGTAATATGTAGTGACAAGGGTTGAGAAAGGTATGCCTTCTAGTTCAGTCATGTGTAAAATATGAGTCAAACGCGATTAACTGTAAGATTTATAGAGAAAAGTGTTTTGGGTATACTGCGTGAAATGTTAAATTTTATGCATGTCAGAATAATGATTAAAATTAAAATAAAATCCTACAGAAAAACAGATATTACAAATACTTTTACTATAAGACCTACAACGTACTGGCCGCTGGGCACAAAGGGGCGTGCGTGCCGCAATTCATTTTTTTTTTGTTAATTTCTGATTGAAACGGCATGATATCATCGCACTGACTTGCGGCCAGCTATGTTATTCTGTAAGAACTCACTCCAGTTCTCACTTCTGATTCCACATTGAAAACTGTTTTAGGTAGTCTGTAACTCGATGAAAACCACGCTGGCGCTACTAAGTGCTGGCATAGGTGAAGCGAACTATTATTTCGTCACTATTTAAGCGAATACCAAAAACTTTTCACTACAAGTAAGTGAAATCGGAAATGAGATAGGATTCGCATTCGCAAGTGAATTCTTACAGTTTTTTTTTTATCATTTGATAGGCATACGTTTGACCACTATCTCACCTGATGGGTAGCGATGATGCGGTCTAAGATGGAGCACGCTTGCCAAGAAGCAACCCATTCACTCTTGACTGCAGGCGTCAACCGCTCCGGTTGCCTAAGCTGTGGCGGGCCGCACATCTCTTGTTATGAATTTGTATTTGCTGTCGCTTAGAGCCATCAATATAATGGAAAGAAATACTTTTTTTTTTTTAAACCGCCCCCATTTCTTCCCGAGGGTGTCGTAGAAGGCGACTAAGGGAAAAATCCGTAAGTTGGGCAGCAGCGGCTTCCGTGTACTTAACAGCTTCACTGCGATCCCCAAGACGCCGCTTTTATGCGGGAGGCCAAAGTTCAACAGTGGACGTCTATCGGGTGATCATGATGATTCGGTTAGCAGGAATACAGCTTGCCGTTGCGGTAGACCGCATATTATGTTGTGTATACTGTGTTCTGCCGCATGCGGCACGCCGCATTGCGCCAAGCCGCAAATGTGTTGTATGTCTCCCCATTTTCTTTTCACCCCGTATTGTCCAACTGTTGGGCAAAGATCCACTCCATAGTGTTCCCCTTCTCCTTACGTGTCACCTTCTTTAACTAATCTTCCACGAATGTCTCTAAGTTGTCACCCCTTCTCATAAATAAGTAAATTTACCACAAACTGTTATTTGTGGTCGCTGACTACTGAAATGTCACACACAATGACAACACAAAGTCAAAAAACAAAAGAGGCGCGATATGTTTACTAATTTATATTTTTGAACACGCAACATTACAAACGCATTTTCATAAAGCTAAAACAAAATTCATACACAGAAACACCTTTTCCAAAACCCAGACCGCTATCGACAAACATCGCATTGAGTACAAAGTTGCCGTTTATAAATCAGCGCAGCATGTAACCGCTGGAAGTTGGCGTCTGTTCCTGACAAGACAGGCCCCTTCAACTTTTGAACTGAGGATTTGTCTTTCGAAAATCTACCGTTTGGCTTGGTTTATGTGTGTTTTTTGCATTTGTATGGCTGAAACTGTTTTGGGTTACCGTTTTGGAGTTATTAATGGGTACTGTAGACTTTATCATTTTTCGCGTAATAGGTTCAGTAGCACAAAACTTACGTCGTCTATGTATAACAACTAGTAATTATGACTTGACTATGCTAGAACCTTAAAACGATTGCTAGAAAGCAAAATTAAGATCGTTTTTACTGTAAAATAAGTTAAACTGCAAAACATTAATGTATAAAACCTCGAATGCTAAAATGAAAGTAATATAAGAACTTGGTAATAAGCCTTAGGAAAAACTTAATTCCACCATGTAAACCTATAGACGCCCACTGCTGGGCATAGGTCTTCCCCAACGAGGAGTTCAGCCGTAATCGCTATGCTTGGCCGATGCATGTTGCCGATCGCAGTAAGTGTTATGGTACTCAGAAGCGTCCTGCTTATGCCCATCCTTTGATCAATATCCCCCTGTCACCTTCTACGACACCCACGGGTAGAAATGGGGTGGTGCTATTCGCGACCGGCACCATACGGCTAAAACTTAATTAAAGACTAATAATTCCTTTTCGTTTTACCAATCATGAAACAAAACTGCGTCACAAACCATTTGTAATCTGGTTGAAAGCCCAAAGAAAAATTTGATCTTGCTCAAACAAACGATCGTACAATTCGAGTAGGTACAATCAACGATAAATTGTTTATTGCTTTTAAAAGCCCAAATAATATTCCATTTCTGAGTTGTTCTACGGAACTAAGACGTCTGATATTAAATTGAATCTACATCGAATCGTCTTCAGAAATGAGTTCGGCGACGGCCTTCGAGATGTAATATTAAAAGAAAGTGAAACGAGCCTTATATTAAATTAATTCTGAACATCTGTCGTACACTATGGCGTAATATCTACGAATAAAGATTTAGCATTAATGAATATTTGAATTAATAATTCCTTGTTAGAATAAATTTGTAATTAATCTTATTAAAAAGGTTACTATTGAAGAATTTTTACAAGATTCGAAAAGCTCGAATAGGTCAATGACACATTGGTTTTAGAAACTTGTAAACCTATAATAATTTCAGCCGCAAGACGTCCACTGCTGGACATAGGCCTCCCCAAGGGGGGATTTTGCCATAATCGCCACGCTTGGCAGGCGGGTTGGCGATCGCAGTATGGTTGTTACAAAGGCACAGAGAACGCTGCTGCCCATTCTCTGGTAAGTCCCTTAGTCGCCTCTTACGACACCCACGGGAAGGTATGGGATGGTGCTATTCTTTACGTCCGACACCACACGAACGACCTATAAGACAGTTTTAATTAGCCAGAAAAAATCGGATACTGGGAAATTAACACTACAACTTATATTTCCAAAAGACACGGATTATTTTAACAGACTAAGGTAAACACATACTAGCACACCCGTTTGCGGTGCTCGCACGGACTGAACTGCCGGCGTATTCGGTAGGGGTCAAGTGGCCCATACATCAGTACTTAGGTTATACATATAGTTTTGTTATGCATGTAATTAGCTACGAATCTAAAATAATAAGCGCATCGCTAACAGTTACCTTTTTCAATTTATATGCACAGACGACAGCTCATCAAACTATCCCAAACTGTCATATTTTCCCAATTGAAGATGAACCTTAATCTTTTGTTATAAAGTTGAAAAACAATTAAATAAATTTGTCAGATTGGAGTAGCTTGATATGATGGCCTATGTACTTTGAAAGTTTACCTTGGATATTACTTACATCGATGAAAGAAAACATCCATAATGAAAACGAATAATAAATCTGAAATCCCCAATCTGCTTTGAGCAAGATTAGATTGTTAATCAATTCTTTATCTGTATGAGAGGTGACCACTACACCCTGTAGTGGAACAATAGCAGGCTAGCATTATTATCTTTCCTTAAGTCTTGTATTTAATCTTTTAGAGGCAAAAACTAACTCCTTAACAAGTCTCTTCTTGACTGTGCTCAATTTTGATTCTCAATTTTAACAACCAAGTATCAATCATAATCAATCCTTCACTCCCACCATCATTACATTTTCCCGAACAAGCTTTCCCTCACAACATCCTCCTTATTTATAGCTGCTTACGTCAGCAAAGTTAAAAAAAAACTAGTCTTCGGTATTATGTCGTTGACGTTCCAATTTCCTTGATCCTTCCTACATAATAGAGTCAGTAGAGAGCGACACTTAATTTCCAGCGAGCCAGCGCCGTATTACTTACATGGAACTATGAATAATATCAACTGTTTCTTCACTGATCGTTACTTGTTTTTATTAGGTTGAAACAGAGTGACTACTTTGCGGAACTATTCTTAATCGGACATAGCAAATCAGACTTTACAATAATCATCGATGTTAATTGTATTTACGTTCCAACAGAAAAAGGAACACAATTTTAAGATATCTGGCGTTAAGTGAATGAGTCATCCATGTTTTACCCATATATCAGTCAGTTGTCAAAGCAACTCACTAGCAATGCATCATTTCAGCCAGAAGCGGTAACATCAGTGCTATTCTGTTACAATCTCCCTCGGTGAACACCTAGGTGAAGTGACGCTGGTGCTGACGGAGTGCTGTCATCCGACGGCTCACTTCACTTAGGTATTCACCGAGGGAGATTGTAACAGAAAATACATACTAATTGAATGTACGATCAGTAAAATACGTCAAACTGACAATTGACCGATTAGCTGCAGTGCTATTCTGAAAATCTTCTTTCGTAGGTATTAAGGTCAAATGACCTCAAGATGAGGCGTCACCCAACCTACTAGTAATTTACAGATCACGCTCACGCTCAAGCTCACTTCAGCTATGCTATTCTGTAACAATAGTGACACTTGACAATTAGCGAAGTGCTTTCATCCCACCCTATGCTAAGGATTGACCATTTTATTTTATATTTGTATTTCAATGATTTCCAAGCTGTTAATGAAGCATCTAAACATGACTATTTAGACTTTTATAGAGAGAGAGAGATTGTTATAAAATATTACTGCAGATATAATTGATTTATTAAGTGATCGATCAGTGTTCAAGTGACCGCAATTACCACCAACTATCTGACCGACGTTTAAAATACAAGTGGCTTTGGAAAAGGATCGCAAATAAATGGTATCCAAAACAAAACTCAAGTAAATTATTTTTGTAACTAAGACCATTTCGTTTGTTTTATAATCAATCATGGTTGTTTATGAACAAGATAAAACGGTAAACTTAGAGATAAATGTGTGTTTTTAGCCTTGATATTTTTAATTACAGATAGCGAGTTGGCAAGCCCTGGTTTTGGAAAAGATTCCCGAGTAAATAGGTAGCACATTACTTACCTACTGAAACAACTTCTACATTTTACGAAACCAGACACTTGAAATAGTGAGCAAATATTAATATTTGTAAACTTGGCTGCCACTTTAAGGTCTGCAGTGAGCTACTTATCATTCCTTGGACGTTCTAAGAGTCAACTGGGAGTAAGCGGGTAATTTATTATTTTTCTAACTTGATGGGGTTGCAAACTATCATAATATTGCACATTGTCATAATCTGTAAATAACGACCTATGGATTGTGCATGAAAAGTTTTAGGGTTGTTTTTACATTTTACATCATATTTTTTTTTTTTTCTTAGATGGCATTTTTGGCGTGGTGGCTGAGCGATTGGCTGTTACGCTGCGTGTCTCGGATTCAGTTTCCGCACTAAGCAAATATTTTGGGTCTGGTTGTTTATGTATGTAAGTTTGCAGATGCAACCACTACTTATAAAAAAAAACTAGTGTCCAAAATCCAGTTTCCTATTTTGTTTTAATGGTGTGTAGAAAGATAATCACTTACCGTTAATTACGCATGCGGCCCATTAAACTTAGTGACATTTAGCAAAAAATGCTAGTATTAAAAAACATTTTTTCTGTAAAAAATACTTGGAAATTTGACCATATCTTAGGAACTTGAAGGTTCACAGGTAGGTTCCAAAACAAAAAAAAATCCCCTCTGAACCTCCTACTTGTAGCTTCGTTAGTAGTCATTTTACACCCACAATACAGCTACCGTCAAGGGACGTATACTTATTTTTAATCAAAAATGGTGTAATAATACTCACTTAGTACTATTTTGGAAGTCGAATTGCCTAATCAAGAGATGCCCACACCCCCAACAAGAGTAACAAGTAAAGATTACATTACTAAAATCCAAAGGAGACCAAAAGTAAACACCGATTCTTCGATATAGAACTTAAATAAATTCTTGGGTATATTTTGTCGTACATGTTATTCGGATCACGAAGGTGCCCATGATTTATTCTGCGTCACGTTCGCGACTTATCAGTCTCTAGCGGCGAATCAGGCTGGCTCATATATCCTCTAGCGAAATGAAAAGGAACGTTCCATAAAAACTCTTCCTTTCACTTTCGGTTGATTTTCAAGTACTTTACGTTGGTACTTGGAACTTTATCACTGACATTGATGAAGGAAAACATCATGAGGGAACCTTAATATAAGTCACAAATCGCCAATTCGCCTTGAGCAAGTGTGGAGATCAATGCTCGTACATTATCTGTATGACAAGAGACAACAGGGTGTCTTGTTTCATCATTCATCATTTCAGCCGAAAAACGTCTACTGCTGGAAATAGGCCTCCCCAAGGGGGGGTTTTGCCATAATCACACCGCTTGGTAGGCGGGTTGGCTATCGCAGTATAGTGGTTACAAAGGCACAGAGAACGCTGCTGCCCATTCTCTGGTGAGTCCCTTAGTCGCCTCTTACGACACCCACGGAAAGATATGGGATGGTGCTACTCTTTACGTCCGACACCACACGGACTTATTAGAAGGAGGTGAAGCTTTTCGGGAATTAGAGATTTTATTTTCAAATTACTTTCATTTAGTGTAGATGATGACAATAATCCGTACCTATCCGCCGAAACGTCCGCGCGCGCAGACAAAGCTTGCGGGTCCGACGTCCAGCCGCGCGGAGTCCGCGCGACCGCGTGAATGCCGCGGATGCGCCTCAACTTAAACCTTATTGTTTAGCAAACTATTACAGCTATACCAAAAGTAAAAATACTTGTGTATAGCTGAAAGTATAGAGAATCGACTTATGTGAAAACGAAAAAAACGACACATAGTTCGAATTACATTACAGTTAAACTTGAAAACATGCGTATCGGAACACCAGTAAAATCTTTGTTCTAAGATTTTACCCATAATGTTGTAGTTTGTGTCTTTAAAACCTATTTGTAATTAAACTAGACTACACAAGTTTTTTTAATACCCATAAGTCATTTTTTAGAATATTCTGAGTTGCACAATAAACCAAAACAAACAATTCTTATTAATTTGAAGCGCCCCCCTCCCCCACGGTAGTGAAATAAAATAATAATAATAATAAAATAAATAACGTAGTTATGAATTTACAAAACCTTACGTTACTCACGTTTTATTTATATCTAAGTGTTGTAAATACTAATAATGAACGGATTTCCATAATTAATAGATTTTAAGTAAATAAAAAAAGTCTAACGCGGACGATTCGTACCTATTTTAATTATTGGCGTAACTAAAAAAGTTACGCCAAACTGAAACCTGAAAATGTGTAGAACCAAAGTTTATACTGAAATTAATTATGATCGATTTTTATCTGACTTCAAAAAGGAGGAGGCTTTCAATTCGGATGTTTATATTTTTTTGGTTTTATGTATGTTCTGGCATATATAGACGGATTTGCACAATTCTTTTTTGTTCGAAAGGTGTTTATTCCGAAACGGTACCATATAAATTTTATCAAAATTGATTCAGCTCTTTTTGAGAAAATCAACAAAACCCCAAAAAAATTACATAGGTGACGTTTTAGTTTCTTCAATCTTTCTTAATTCATTTGAATGTTAAGGCAATAGTAAAAGACGGAAAATAAAAAGTTTTTTCAAAAAAAAAGAAAACCGCCTTCAAAAACTAAAAAGTGATAAATAACTTTAGCACAGAACACACATTAGGTACTTTAGTTTCAGAAGTCGGCGGCAATACAAAACAACAAGCACAACAAAGCCACCGCCACCGACTTCCGAAACTAAAGTAATGTGTGTTCTGTGCTAAAGTTATTTATCACTTTTTAGATTTTGAAGGCGGTTTTCGGTTTTTAGAAAAAAAAAATATTATCAATTTCGTTTAAATGTTTCACCACTGAATTAGTGGTAGGTAGTAATTGTGCCTGTTGTATAAAATTAAACCACAATTCTATTAGATAAACGTATTTTCAATGCGATAATCGACTTGATCGAATACAAGTAAGTATGTACATATGTCAGCGCTGTACAACTGGGCCTCTGGTGTAAATTTACTAAAAGCGTTTATTAAAAGTAATTTGTGTTGCTAGCTTACTTTCATTACCAAAAAAAAAAAATGAAATATCTCAATTTTATTTCTAAGCAAGACAAAGATGGTCATTCGACGTTCTCGCTATCGGATCGGTTCTCAAAAGACTGGTTTTGGTTCCAAAGACAATTACGTAGTTTCGTCAAACTTAGAAGCGTGGAAGTTTACTTAAAGCTATGTGTCTAGTAACTGGATTTGCTTCGAGTTTGAAATATCTAAAGTTCTACCGGTACTATTTACCTAACCATCATGCAATTAGATTGAAAACTCTGTCAAATACTTTCTTTATAGTATCTTATCTCCAGCTAAATGTCAAAAATATATTTGTCGGAAATTATTTTTAAAAATGTCTATTCCGTTTTTCCACAGCAACGAGTCTTTAAAAAGGCGATGAAGTAAGTTTAAATATCTTGATTTATAACGGAGTCCCGAATATTATTTTAACAAGTACCAGGTGACAAACGTTTCGAGTATTGAAAAGAAATCTACCTTCTATTTATTTCTGGAATTTATTTTCTTTTTGAATTTAATTTCACCGGTCATTGACTTCGGTGTCTCACTTTTCTCAGCATTTCAATAGAAACAACATTTTGCTGATTTTGTTCATAATTTCTACTCATTTGGAGTTTTATATTTGGTAAAGGTTTTCTACCGTTAGTAACAAGTTTTTTAACCGACTTCAAAAAGGAGGAGGTTCTCAATTCAGTTGGTTAATTTTTTTATGTATGTACATCGATTACTCTGAGATTTATGATCCGATTTACGTGATTCTTTTTTAGTTTGATGCGGAATAGTTGCCATTTGGTCCTAAAAAAATTTAACATTGTTTGGCCCAGTAGTTTTCATTTCATGAACATTATTTATTTTTTAAATATTTATTTTTATGTTTGTCCACGCATAACTTTTTTCAGCGCAGTCCGATTTCGATTATTCTTTTTTTACTTGATAGGGTATACCTCAAATTTGGTCCCATATAAATTTCCACCCCTTAGGGTTGAAAATTAAGGGATGACAGTTTTTTTTGGTGTCACCGTTTCGTAATTAATTACTATGATGAGAAGTAGGCACTAAAAAGCGAAAAAAAATTTTAGAGAAGACAACCGCCTTCAAAAAGTAAAAAATAACTTTCAATTCGCAAGTCGGTGGCAATACAAAACGACACGCAAAACCAAAGCCGCCGACTTGCGAATTGAAAGTTACTTTTTATTTTTTGAAGGCAGTTTTCTTTTTTGTTAAATTTTTTTTCTATGAATACCATTAACGAAACATTAAATAGTAACTTAATATATCATATTGCTGGAACGAATATCAAAGAGGCAGAATAGATATAGTTTTCACTTTCAACCCAAAGAGAACCCGATATGGTAGAAACTTTAATTTTACTTCTCAAAAGAGAACGAAATAAACATTTATTTTATGTAAAAACTCTTCAAATACTACTTCAAATAATTACAGAATCTCCAGATATAGGCACATTTAAAAGTTCCCAAAGCGAAATACTTTTTTTGCCTATCGTTCGCTTGATCGCTTCTATCCTTAAAGCCAGGTAAGTAATACAGAACTTTTGCGAACGAAAATTACTTTCGTACAAAATTTCACCCCTTATCAAATTCAATTGGAAAACTGCTGAATACCGCAAAGTTTTCTAAATGAAACTACCTATTGGGTTTAGGTAAGATTTCAACAGGACATAATAGGTACACATACCTACTTTTTTTTGGAGTTGATATTGATATTTTTTTCACATTCTCAGAAATTGGTTTCTGTGTATATTTGATTTGGTTTTCAGTTTTTGGAACTGGGAACTGAGTTTTTTTTTATATCATCCGTGTTACGTCGGATGTAGAGTCTTTTCACGTGTTTCAGGCTCACATTGGAATATATTTTTATTAGCAAATTGTAACAAGAAACCCTGCAAAAACATTTTTTCTTTTTAATAATTTTGTAGAATTTTGTGTCAAAAAAAACAACATTCTTTCTGAAGTTCAGATTTAATTTTTGAACTAGCTTTTGCAGTCTCGTCATACTATGAGATTAAGGACAGCATTTTTCAAGGCGATTCTAGCTTGGCCGTTGCTGTGTCAGAGTGGTGCTTACAGATATAGATAGATAACGCAAAAGCAACTACTTCGCGTGCCTAGTTTCATGCCTAGCTTACGTGTAAAAATTGTAAGTACAAAAATAAAGTAAACGTTTCCTTCCATCGGTAAGTCATTTTGTGATTAATATTATGCGTAATTAATTTAAAAAACAATTATTTTTAATCTACCAAACCAAATTTAAGAAAAACAAAACATTATGACGTCATAATAACGACACGGTTGGCGCAGTGGCTGAGCGATCGACTGCTGCGCAGCGTGTTGCGAGTTCGATTCCCGCCCAGGGTAAACATTTGTGTGATGAGCACTTGTTTTTGCCTTGTGTCTGGGTGTTGTTTATCTATATATGTATGTATTTACAAAAAAAAATGTATTTGTGTATGTATATCAGCTGTCTGACACCCATAGTACAGGGTCTCCCTAGTTTGGGGTCAGATGGCCGTGTGTGAAAAAATGTCCCCACATATTATTATTTATAATAGGTAGTCAAAAAATGGCACGCTTGGTTTTCATACAGATCGTGATACTTGCGTTATCTAGGGTATATCTATATCTGTGGTGGTGCTGTATAAGTGAGGAACAGCAGTTCGAGTTATGTTTAGGGGTCAATCGAGCGAATTCCAATATTAAAATATCAAAAATGCCTCTCTTTTGCCTACGCACGTATTTAACAAGATTGACATTGATTATCACTGAGATGCGATTGCTATTTGATTTTCAACGTTTTTTTGTAATTGTATAGCCTTTAGATTTGATTAACGAACTTTCATAAGTATTTAATCAAGAATAACAAAAGAAAATCAAAACCATTAGCTACCTATCTCAACAAAACACCTCGACAATATTTATTGTGACTCGCACAATGTTACATAACAGTATCCACAGAAAGTTTCATATCAATGATTTATGCTTCTACTTGCGTCAATATTTGGTATATCTCTCACAGCCGGATAGGCGTAATAGGTTCAGAAATAGCGTAGAGCGTTCAGAAATTTTGTGCGGGTATCGCATCTGGCATACTGGGAAACAAACTACTGGTGTGTTACGGAAAAGTATGAATGTTTGTTTAAGGTTATGTCTACCTACCTATATGGTACCTTTTGTAAAAAACAAACTCCCTTTTATGCAGAGCGTTAGCCGTTTCACGCGGTAGTGACGCATATTTCAGACTAGGACATTATTTTTTTTAGAATACAGTCTCACTTGTTTTTGTTTTAGGCTATTTTAATCAATGTATTATATATAAAAATCTTTTGTGCGTGTGTATGAAAGTGAACTCCTCCTAAACGGCTGGATCGGTTTTGATGAATTTGTTAGTGTGTGTTCCAGTGGATTCGAAAATGGTTTAGATTCACAATTGGACCCGGTAGGTGGCGTTATAGTCGGAATGCAGGACAACGTCTGCCAGGGCCGCTAGTTTTTTTCTATATAGGGTAACTGGTAATTAATGTACGATATTTAAACACGTGATTGTGTTCATGATAACAAACAACTTTCCCGAAGAAAAAATGTTTACTGTACTGGTTCACTTTAGGTCACAGGCGTGCGCGCGTGTTAGAATAAAAGGCATAAAAGCAACATTAAAAAGCAATTAAATGCTCTACATTAAATACACATATTTATATACTCAAAGAATATTATTATTTTAGAACAGAATAGTGAAATGAAAATACTTTGTTTAGGAAACATATTTTATTGTAATATTTCAGACTCAAAATCATTTATTTCAATTTAACCATTTACAGGTACTTTTGAATTGTCAGAGTCAGTCAGAAAGTTGAATCTAGTTGCTCGTTCCAAAGGGTAGATTTCTATGGAGAAGAACGAGCAAGAAACTCCATGAACACTCTTTTAAAATCAGTAATATTTTACAAATTTAGGTTACATCATTCATGTCATAACAACTAGGTACATATAATTTAATATTAAAATTATACATATACATAGCCTTTCATAGTTATCATCATAATTATACTTATCTATTATTTTCTTCGGGAGCTCCGTACCGATCAACGTTTCGATCAAAAGTGATCCAATGAAGTCGGAACACTCGCTTTTATAAGCGGCGACAAACAAGTATGATTCATGTTTCCATAAACGATGACAAGCAAATGTGATTCATACTTATTTGCTATCCAAAGATTAAACACACTTTATTCTATTTAAAAAATTATTACTTTATATTACAACACGAATTACGTTGTTATGTATTAATTACATCGGTATAAATCTAACACGCGCGTGAATTTCATACGGCTGTTGTGTTATTGTGATAAAAGTGAACCAGTACAAAAAACTTTTTTCTTCGGGAAAGTTGTTTGTTATCATGAACACAATCACGTGTTTAAGTATCGTACACTAATTACCAGTCAGCCTATATATATACAGATAGCGTCAGCAACTGCTTCCCCCCACGCAATATTTTTTTTTCGGATCGGGGTAAGCAATTGATGACACTGTCTGTACGTCACTTTGAAGTGAATAAACAGTTTTTCTCATCTTTCGGACGGCTTTCAGTCTATCCAGATGCAGCACGATACCAGTGATCACACTAAGCAACTAATTTAATTTGCACTCATGGGAAAAATAACATTTGTGTTAGTAAGTCATTAAGGTCTATTAATAATGAACAGCATACTTTTTCACAATTGGCTCGACAATAAACAAATAAAACCTAAGTATCGCTTTGGTACGAAACCGATACTCACAATATTCCTTTTTCAACCGACTTCAAAAAGAAGGTGGTTCTCAATTCGTCCGTATGTTGTTTTTTTTTTGTATATTTGTTACGCGATTTCTTCGGCAAATGTAAAGCGATTTAAAAATATATTTTTTTTGTTGGATAGGGTATGCCTCAGGTGTGGTCCCACATAAATTTCATCGAAATCGATTCAGCACTTTTTGAAAAAATCGACAGAAAGCAAAAAAATATACATGGATGATGTTGTAATTGACTGTGTTGCCGTTTCCTAATGTATTTGAATGATAGGGAGGTACTAAAAAGCGAAAAATAAAAAGCATTTCTAAAAAAAAGACAACCGCCTTCAAAATCTAAAAAGTGATAAATATAACTTTAGCACAGAACACATATGTCTTTAGTTTCGGAAGCCGGTGGCAATACAAAACATCAAACAGAACAAAGCCACCGACTTCCGAAACTAAAGTCATATGTGTTCTGTGCTAAAGTTATTTATCAATTTTTAGATTTTGAAAGCGGGTGTCTTTTTTTTAAAAAAGCTTTTCTTCGCAAAGATATACACTACCAGTAAACAAAAAAAAATTCTACTACTTTCTAGGTTTCCTTAAATAAGACATGTCGTTACCCAGGCAAGCGTAAAACTTACATTTCTCCCTTTTCCCTCGTCTCGTTTAAAAGGTTCTTTATAAAATATTATGTGGGTGTTTCGTATGTGGTACGCGCATGAAATAGGACTCACACAGACATTATGTATGTGTGTGTGTTACAACTACTACTCTAACTGTAAAAGTAAATGTCCTATTCATAATTTGATGGACAGAATGCGTAGTTAATTATGGGATTGTGTTGTTTACAACACTTTAGGTATTAAAAGTAAAGTTATACTAAAAAGTTTTAGTGTAACAGTTACTAGCTGTGCTCGCGACTACGCACTTTCGAAACTAAAGTCATATGTGTTCTGTGCTAAAGTTATTGATCACTTTTTAGTTTTTGAATATTTTTTGTAAAAAAGGTAAAAAAGACATAAGAATCCGTTAAAATATGCACGTGGACGAAGTCGCAGACAAAAGCTTGTAGGAACATAAATATAATTAATAACAGATGTAACAAATATTATACTATAATTAAGGAGGTTAAGGCCATTATTACTGGCCTTACAACACGAACTAAAGACAACACTACCCCAATAGACCAGTGCCGATCATTTTTGAAAGCAAAAAAAAAAATAGTAGAATGAAACCCATTGGAAATTGAAAATATTAATTTTATTAATTAATATTAAATATATTGAAAATCCGCCTGCCAAGCGTGGCGATTATGGCAAAACCCCCCCCTTGGGGAGGCCTCTGTCCAGCAGTGGACGTCTTTCGGCTGAATTGATGATGATGATGATGATATTGAAAATATAACAAAAATGAAAGGAAAAATAATTTACGGGTGATCTGAGGTCGGGAAGTGGATGGGGGTGGGTTTTTAAGGTAAAAACGGTTTATCTCGATTTCCGGCAAAACTACAAGTCCTATGGAAAAAAGTTGAATGGCAGTTATAAGTATTAAAAATATCATTAACTTTTGTATTTACACTTTTTTCACATAACCTCAAAATGTATGTGAAAAATTCAAATAACCAAGTTTTTGGTTTTTTATTTTTATCTTTTACAAACATATTTTATTTTTCATCAAATTTACTGAAAACTTACCTTTTTATGTCCCAAATACACTGTTTTTTTATTATTTAAAATATTTTTTTTTTTTCACCTTATTTTGACTTAATATCGAAAAAGCACCCTAATTTACAATCGAAAAATCTCACATCAAAATATCTGCTTTATAGAAAAAGTCGGTGGGCTTTTTGTTCGTTGAAATCTCTACTTACTGATGGTGAAAAAAATATACATTACTATGGTAAGTTTTCTCAGAAAATGCAATAAAACCAAAAAAACTCGAAATCGAAATTATTTTTTAATCATGATGTGAAATATTGAGCTATTTATTAAAATGTACACTTTAATTACTCAAAAAACGTAAGATTCCATATTACATAGATAAACAAAAAATTGCAAATCGAAATATGCTACTATAATTAACAACCAAATAAGTTAATATTGAATAAGACATCTACAATATTTTGAGAAAGTTGTAGAATTTTCTTTAAATTATATGCGTAGATATCCATTTATTGCTATTTTAAGATAATCTTATAATATACCTGAGTGACCTATGGAGAATTTTAGCCCTTCGAAAGGTATTTCATAGAGAAGTGGGAAAGGAGCTAGAATGGTCTGGTCCTTACTACCTGTTTTTTCGTAGCTGTTAGCGTATTTGAGTTACAGAGCAGTGATCAACGTCGTTGATAAAAATATAAATAATACCTATGCTTGCGAAACAGTAAGTTACCCACAGACGCGGAGTATATTACAAGTGGTCTCGTATATTTTTTAGAAGCTTCCATAGAGTTACCACTTTATAAAACCGAGCTAACAAGTCGGCTTAGCCACCGAAAAGTTTCGAACGGTCATATGGAAATAATCCGCCGCTGCCGAGGAGGTTGGCAGGGGACACCGGTTATGAAAGAAAATATTACTATTTTTGTTTTAGAGCTGATTGATACAGATTAAATACAGGTAGTATTTACCTTGCTATGTAGATTCCAAAAGTTTCCAAGTAAATTTGTCACAATTCTATTGAAGTAACTCAGCCTGCACGTGTATTTTTATCAACGATGTTGATCACACCTCTGTATCTCGCTCAGGTATATAAAATTATGTTAAAGTAGCAATAAATGGGCATCTACGCATATAATATTAAGAAAATTCTACAACTTTCTCAAAATATTGTAGATGTCTTATTAAATATTAACTTATTTGGTTGTTAATTATAGTACCTAGTATATTTCGATTTGCAATTTTTTTGTTTATCAATGTAACATGGAATCTTACGTTTTTTGAGTAATTAAAGTGTACATTTCAATAAATAGCTAAATATTTCACATAATGATTAAAAATAAATTTCGGTTTCGAATTATTTTCGTTCTATTTCATTTTCTGAGAAAATTTACCATAGTAATGTATATTTTTTTTACATCATCAGAAAGTAGAGATTTCAACAAACAAAAAGCCCACCGACTTTTTTGATAAAGCAAATATTTTGACGTGAGATTTTTCGATTGTAAATTAGGGTGCTTTTTCGATATTAAGTCAAAATAAGGTGAAAAAAATACATATTTTAAATCAAAAAAATTTCAGTGTATTTAGGACATAAAAAAGTAAGTTTTCAGTAAATTTGGTGAAAAATAAAATATGTTTGTAAAAGATAAAAATAAAAACCAAAAACTTGGTTACTTGAATTTTTCACATACATTTTGAAGTTATGTGAAAAAAGTGTAAATACAAAAGTTAAAGATATTTTTATTACCTATAACTTTGCTATTCAACTTTTTTCCATAGGACTTGTATTTTTGCCGGAAATCGAGATAAACCGTTTTTTACCTTTAAAAACGCACCCCCATCCACTTCCCGAACTCAGATCGCCCGTAAATTATTTTTCCTTTCATTTTTGTTATATTCTTTTCCTTTTTTCTTTATAATGGGTTTCATTCTTCTATTATTTATTGTAGCACTGGTCTACAAGATTAAACAACCAAAAACAATCATAGAAAATTGCAAAATTATACCCTCCGCCGACATTTAATTCGGCAAAGCAACGACTACCTAAATTCCAAGTAAAACAGCATTAGAAGTACCTAATGATCCCAAAGAATAAATGAATCCTTAAGATAACGCAATAGAATAACTTTACACAAATTGGATGACACTGTTCATGTAAATGTACTATCACGGACAATAATATGTACACATAGCGAAATTTTAAAAACACAGACTTTTCACAACATTTTTTTTCCGTTGAACAGTTACAGAGTTTTTTGTTCTTTGTTTATCGTTTGAACGTATTAATCTCCAGAAATACTGACACAATTTTTAAAATTCTTTCGTTTAAGGGCGCGTATTCGATTTAGTGCAACTCAAAATCAAAACGATTACTAGAACGGCGTAGCAGCATTGACACACACTAGTACAATACAAAAGTCTGTTTGTGTGCATCAGAAAAAAAAATACGCACGAAATAAGCACGAATCATTGAAATTGATCGGCAAACGACAGCGCGCGATGTTTTACAGTGCTTTTTTTAAAATAATTGTCTAAATTAAATGAGTTTGTATAACGGCCTAAAAAATATTCTGCATATTAAACATAACCTTTATTTTTTTAAATAAATTATTCACTTATGTTTTTACTCAAATACTGGTAATTTTTTTTTTAAATGAACCGATTTTGTACTTTTTCAACATCTTTTTTTTTTTAATACATAATAGTAATATTTTCGTAATTTTGGCTCTGTAGCTGTCTTTATGACTGTATATCCTGTTGGAAAAACGCATAAAACGTTATATTTTGGCATACTGTAATGGTTGTATGCGTCCTGAAAGTTAACTCTGACGTCTATTTTCGTAAAACGCTATGAAAGGATTGTCTTCGCTTTAAAAAACCATAGTTAAAAATTATACTTTTACTCTGTAGCTCCCTAAATCGAGACTTAATCTTTCTAAAACTGTAAATTGTCTTTAAAAATCTGCTCACATCATTACGATATTGCTCTGGGCACGAATCGAATACACGCTCTTAATGGGAAGCTACGTTATACACAAGTGTTATAGGCAGCTATTGCTAGATAGAGTATATTTCATGTTGTAAAAGGGATCCGAAGAAAACTCACTCAAACGAAGTCGCGGGCTAGTTTTACATAATTTTAAACCTCACTGTACTTACCTACATAGTTAAGATATTTAATCAGCACTTTAAAATTTGCTCCGTCATTTAAATATTGAGATTTCTGAATATTAACTTGATAAAAGCAAGTCTTCATTTACAAGTGTCGTTGTGTTTGTACACCTAATTGTTATTCTAAAAAAAATTATTTAAAAAAACAAAAAACCCGACTGCGTCAAAAATTGTTAAACTCAAAAGATAGAAAAGATAAAGATGTGGTTGACAGTGTTCACAAAGGCAGTCGGAGGCATCAAAAATGTACAATATGTTTCAAATCTGTTGAAAGTGTCTAAACTTTAACTTGATGCCTCCGACTGCCTTTGTGAACACTGTCAACCACGATGATTCAAAACCAAAAAAATATTTAAGTTTTCACTTATTTCTATCTTTTGAGTTTAACAATTTTTCACGCAGTCGGGTTTTTTGTTTTTTTAAATAATTTTTTTATTTTAATATTTTTAGTTATCGCAGTAATTCAATTTAGAATTTAGAAAACTTTACGTCGAGTCTCTTTACGTTGAGCCGAGAAGCTTGCCTCGCTTCTATTATCCCTACGTCGAGTCTACAACTTCTGTCCCGTTTTTACTCCCTTAACGTCGAGTTTCTGTACCCGCTTTTCCGTGCACTAGCTATCGGAGGGCTAGGCGGTGCAGTGCACCAGGTCCCCAAGCTTAGCGGGCCCCTCGGCCCCAAACCTTGAACTAACCTAAACCTTAAACCGACTGAACTTTTTATTATTTATTTATATTTTTTCTCCTCCATGTTGTTATGTATTGTCCTACTAGTGTTGTTGGTGGGTGGTGCACAGATATTGGTGTAGCACCAAAAGGTTTAATTATACATTAGTCGCATTTTTGCTTTCAATGCTTCCTTTAATTCTTCCGCTGATGCAAGTTTTAGTTCAATAACCGACATCCTTGGTGACTTTGTGCGTCGGTGCTTCAGTCAATAGAAATACCATTTGTTTAATGTCTGCCATAACAATGTAAGACACCTTTTCTAATGCCAACGTTCACGCCCGTTCTGATTTGTAAGAGTTGGTATAAACCTCAATCTTCTTTCTACCATCTACCCCACTTCCCGGTTTCGTTTTTATTCGTCGCGATAGAATTGGAAAGAAGGAGGTTGTGTTGCTATTTAATTATCGTCGTAGTGATTTTCCTTTAAAAAACATTGCCTCTTCTTCTTTACTTTACGGTGCCTCCCGTGAGTAGGTACCTATTTCCAACACAAGAGAGGGACAGGTCGTTAGGATTAAGTCGAGCCACGTGTCATACCCTAAGATATTAAAACGAGTAGGTTGCAGAGGAAGAACATAAGAGACTAACAGACTCGATGATATGTAAGAGTTCTCGGGAACGACAGGTTGGCTGCCCAAGGTCTGTGTTGAAATCGCCCATGAAGACGCAATGTGCATACACTGACCCTACTGATTCTTAAAGTTGCGAAAGTAGTCAATGGCGGGCGGACATTAATAGACAACACCAAGTAGGGTTTTAACACCTTTGATATGGATAATATCATCCAAAGATAATATCATCATATCAAAGAATATGAAAAACCAACCTCTTCCTTCTAGTGAAGATAATACTTCTGAACCTCTCGGAACCTCTTCAAAGCTGCAAGAAATCGCTAAACTGCCATATTCTCGAAAACCTTTCTTCTTTTTCACCTACTGATATCATCATAGTAAATAAATTATAGTGTAGAGAAACGTTAAAAAACAAATAATAAATCAATATTTTAATGATACTGGTTTTTAATTTATATCCTGACTGTACTTATTATATAAACTCGACGTAACGGAATTAGATAGCGTAAAATAGCAATATTTTGCAAGAGCAATAGACTCTCAGACTCGACGTAAAGGAACTCAACTTAGAGGGAATCAACCTTAATTATTTGTTGTTTTTTAGCATTTCTGATTCCAAATTACATTTAAACAAATAGTTGTATATATATTAGTAAGGTATTTATAAAACCTACCCTACTCGATAGGTTTAAAGATAATTTTTGTTGAAAACACTAATATGCCACCAAAAATCGGCCAGTTTAATTTTAATAATTTTTATGTACCCAGTGTCACTCACACAATTAAGACGATTGAAACGACATCTTTCAAGCTAAAAACTCTCAGACTCAACGTAAAGGAACTCAACTTAAAGGGAACGAACCTTAATTTATTTGTTGTTTTTTAGCATGTCTCATTCCAAATTACATTTAAACATATAAGTTATTTATATATTTGTAAGCTATTTATAAAACCCTTTATTTTGATACCCCACTCGATAGGTTTTGAGGAAAAATATTTTTATTTTAAACACTAATATGTCGCCAAAAATAGGCCAGTGTATTTTTTCTAATTTTGATGTACCCAGTGTCACTCACACAATTAAGACGAATGAAACGACACCTCTCAAGTCAAAATCCATTAAGCCGTTTGAGCTACAGAGCGTGCCAAAGAAATTCACATACATACATACATACACCCGAAAAACATAACCCTCCTTCTGGCGCAGTCGGGTAAAAAAATGATTGCACCAAGTTTGATTTTTAAAAGTACAATTGGTTTATTATCTATTTTTTATCATATCATGGAGTAAGCTATAGCCTGTGTTCAAGCATAGAGCACAAAATAGTGTTCTAATTGCCATAAAAGTTATAAAATTTTACTAAGGTTCCAAATCCCAGAGTCAAACGACTTACATCATTTTAGCTGAAATTTTGGAAATAAATGGAAGAATATATAAATAAAATGGTTTTTAACAATATCCAGTAAAACATATGAAAGTGCGAAGAAAGAAGAAACCTTTATCAACTCATGGTAGCCTGTAAAATCCTTAGGGGTCGTATCAACAGTCCCGAGCTCCACGACCATTTCTGGCGACTATTTGTTCCAGACAAATACTTTGGACACCGTCTGGGCCGACGGTACAATCTATACAGCGCACCTACATTCAGAACTGTCGCCAAGGCCGTCGGGCAGGGCTTTGTAAAGGCATTCTGTCCCACTCCTGAGCAAAGGCCTCGCTCCGTCCATCTTTTCCGATCCTGTGCTTCCTCCCTCCAGTTCTGGAGAAATCCGTCCAGTTCGTCCCGTTATCTCGTTCGTGACCTGCCGCGACTCGTCTTACCTTCTCAGGGCACCAGTTTTGTGTCACCTGAGCCTACAGTTTGTCGGGCATGCAGCAGACATGCCATGTCATTTAAATTGGGCAGCCTTAATCTTAGTCTTAAAATGACAAAAACATAAGCAATTTAACATTGGTTGTCATGTTCGTGAACGGGCGCTGTCAGTAGAGATTGGTCAGCTCTTATCTGCCATGGATTAGATGCCACTTTATCTTGCTTCTTTTTTGTGTTTTGTATTGTTAGATTACCTTCATAGTTTTCACATATAGAAGCAACAAGAATCATGTAACCAGACTTTGTAAAAACTTTATTTAAAAGAGTGTCCGTGGAGTTTCTTGCTCGTTATTCTCCATAGAGACTTATCTACGTTTTGGAACGAGCAACTAGCTTCAACTCTCTGACTAACTGACCGACTCCTTGACAATTCAAAAGTGCCTGTAAATGGTTTAATTGAAATAAATGCTTTGACTTTGACTTTGACTTTGACTGATATGATGATATTAAGGGAAGTGGAAAATATATTTTTTTTTAATTCCCCGCTGTTTTTTTTTAAATCTAATAGGCTTGTGTTTGGCGGCAAGTCACCTATTATTTTCTGAATCATTTTGTTGGGGGTCCAGGACAGTTGAAACAGTTTTCCGGGACTCGTCGAACTTCATTGCCTCAGTGCCTTTCTGGTAGTCGTCACTGTTGATTCTGAATTACAGGAGTTGCAGTGGTTTGGGAGTAGTGTGACGGACTTGTCGCTGAGATGAAATTATGGTTATATTTAAAATGTAAATGAGTTTAGGTCGTACTGTTAGTACGGGCTTTAGAAAAGCCTTTTTAAAAAAAACGATTATTTAAATGGGAGTCAATTATATTTAGTGAAATGCACAATTACAGTAATTAATGGGAAACTTGGTCAATATTCTGACTTGCGACCTATCCGGTAGGAGTCTTAACCCGAACTGACGCTATGGCCTGACTAATCTACTAAGTCTAGAAAGGAAGTGATGATGGGGTGCTGACTAGGCACTTAAGGGTGTATTCTAGGGATGTAACAACCCCCCCTTTAAGAGGAACTTTACGGTTTTCGTGGAAAGTTACGAGTTTATTCTTAACCTTGGAAGAGGAATTATTTCAGGTTCTGAATCATTATCTATGGTGTTATCGTTTTGTAATGGTTTTGCTTTGCAGCCAGAATATTTTCCAAACTTCTTACAAAGTTTGTAACTAATGAAAATTAAAATTATAACGATAATAAGGTAAGTTAAAAGTGGATAGTGAGAACTATATTCAATTAGGTTGGGACTAGAATTATTTATAATTTTGTCGACATCTGATAACATTTGGTTGTTGATAACACTAGGTAGTTTTTCTAAGTCTATATTTGACAATTTAGAGAATAACAAATTGGGCTTTGATATATTAAACATTTCCAGATTACAACAGGTTTCATTAATTAGATTAAAATCGGAAACTATAGTTTTAACGTTTATGTTAAAATTGTTCTTTCCAAACAGTTGTTTACTTTTACAAAAAGCTATACAATTAGGTCGAATGTTAAGTACACCAGTACCTAATATTTTGAATTCTACTAAATCAGATTTACACTGGATAGAAAGTCTAGTCGGTTCGGATTGAACAAATATCCATTTGTTTCCTTGCAATTCTTGCCAAATATCTATCTGACCATACATTAATTTAGTTTGACAATACTTAGGTATTTCTGTTACAATTTTTGTTAGTATATCAGTTTCACAGGTAGGTGTTTCTTGAATTGAGCGTGTATCAATATCATCACAAATATAAACTCTGTTTACGGGCTCAGTACAAGATTTTAGATTACTTATACAGGTGTATGTTAGTTTATCTTTACTAATGCCAACATAATTACAAGATGGAACAATCATAGCATAGGAGGTTGGTTTTTCCATGTTATGCGGTATAGGTACTGAAATAGATTTAAATAGGTCTAACTCAAAAGAGTGTACAAGGGGAATTTTGATTACAAAGACTAACTTATTGTTTACAAAATAACATGACAACTTTGACATATCAATCAAAGCATTAATAGTATCTAAATCTAAAGGTAATTCTTCGTAACTAGGTAATTTTCTAACATTACTTACTAGTTCATTATACAGCTGATTTGGTGTCATGACCGATGGGTGAAGAGTATTAGTTCTAGTAAATAACATCGAATTTACAAGGTCATCTAATTTAAATGACAGATTAAGTAGACAAGATAATAGTTCATTATAGACATCATTTAACTTTGATTTAATATACAACTTATCGGATATAATTGACAGATTACTAAAAGTACTAGATAGATTAATAATAGCGTCATTCAAACGGACTTCGTTTATAGTTATAGTTTCAAGAGTTTTGTTGTAACGGGATAAAGCAGTGCTTGTTACAAGAATATTATCTTTTAAAATAGACGCAAGTTTAATATTATTATTATTTTGGGTTTGAATAGCGTTATTATATCGTATGGCATCGTCTTCATCCATTGTGCCAATGACTTGTTTGAAAAGAGAGCCAACTCCTGCTAACCAAGCGGATCTCTTTTCTCGCCCAGATGTTAAGTGAGATAAGGCATTATAGTCTTTCAGAATATCGCTAAGTCGTAAGATCAGAGGCTGTAGTATATTTGTACATTCGGATTCTTTAAGTATTGTATTTTGTTGACACAAAAGCATAGAAGTTTTGAGTGCATTGTTTATGTTATCTATGTGGGGTTTTAAATATGTTATATCTACAGGTACAAGTAAATGAATATGATCTCTAGTCTGTTTCATGATTCCTATTGGGTCGAAGTATATACCAGGGCTTTTAGTGACTTGTTCGATGGTATCGGATGTTGCAAAGGACAGGAATGTAGATATTCTGAAATATATTATACAAAATATTTAACTAACATTATTTTTTTATATGTTAAAACTAGGTTTGTTAGATTAAGATATAATACTAAGATAATAACTAAATATTAGTTGTTTCCGCCAGTTTTAATTCATCATAGTGATATTTGACATGACGGCGATTAACGAGAAGGGTTAACGTATTGTTGCCATTAATCTTTATGACTTTATGTGGACCTTTCCAGATAGGCGACAGAGATTTGTTCTGCCGCGGGTGGTGTTTGATATACACCATATCACCAGTTTTGTGTTTTATGGGTCTGGTTCTTTTATCATAATAGTCTTTTGATGAGATCTTAGATTTAAGAATGTTTTCCACGGCTTTCTCTCTGGAAAGTCTCATTCTTTGTTGAAGTATACGGACATAACTAGGATATGTAGGTTCTAATGCCGTATCATAAATAGAAGTGGGTATAAATGGTTTGCAACCAAATAATAATTCGTATGGTGTATAATTTGTGGTGCAATGGACTGTGGTATTGTAGGTTAACATTGCCGTGTAAACGTATCTCGGCCAGTCATTTTGGTTGTCATCGACGAAAGACTTTAAATATTCTTTTAGAGTCGCATGACTTCTCTCTAACGCGCCTTGAGTTTGTGGATGATAAGGACTAGACCATAACTGTTTGATCTTCAAAAAGGTACAGGTTTGTTTAAATAGTTCCGCCGTGAAGTTGGTTCCCTGATCTGTGAGGATGGTTTTGGGGATACCAAACTGGGATATGAAATGGATTAAACATTCAGCGGTTTCTTCTGCCGTGGCATTTCGGATAGGATAGCCTGCTGAATATTTCGTAAGGTCATCCTGAATTGTTAAAATGAATCTAAGTTTGGCCGCCCCTGATTCGGGCAATGGTCCAACAATGTCAAGTGACACGCGTTCAAAGGGTTGTGTAGATGTAGATGTGATCTGCATAGGAGCTCGATTGGTTCTACGCAGGGCTTTATTGGTTTGACATTGTTCACATTTTCGGACATAGTCTTCGACATCTCTGCGCATATTACGCCAATAATATTTTTCTTGGATTCTACTAAGCATTCTATTTGAGCCTAAGTGACCTGATATAGGAATATCGTGGTTTTCTTTTAAGATTTTAACAATTTCAGTTGGAGAAGGATAAATTATGATGTTTTTGAAAATATGGACAGTGATTGAAGTAGTATGAAACAAGTATGAAATTATATTATGAATCTTCATAAAACTATGTGAATCAAATGGATTACGAAAGTCTGTTATAGCGAATTCAGTTATGTTTTTATTAATTAATTCAAATTTCAGATTTTTAAGGCTTTTAAAAATATCCTCATAATTGCACTGATCGAAGTGATGGACTTTTACAAAAAGTAAGTAAGATTTTAAATTATTATTTTCGAAGGAGAGAAAGGAATGTAATGTCCTTTCTTTTTCAAGGATATCATTTGGTTCCGGAAGTTTATCGATAATTTCCGAAATATAAGGATTTGACTCGTCAAGGTCAATGGAAGTTGGTATGATAATGGTTTTTAATTTTGTTTTTAATAGGGTTTCACTATGTTCGTGAATTATAGTATCAAATTGATTTAATTTACTATTTATCTTTTTCAGGCATTTAGAGTAAGTATCGTCGTCGTTCAGGACTTCAGGAGGAGTTGGGATATCAAGATCTTCAGGAAGTTCAAAGTCATCAGGTAATTCAATATTTTCAGGTAAGTCGATAAAGTCAGGTAAGTCGGGAATTTCAGGTATTCCAGGACTTTCAGGATTAAAAGGAGGGATTTCAGGCTGTTGAGCCGGAGGTGGAACACTTACGGGTGGTACTTTGTCGGTAAGTACGTGAGCGGTATCTGGGAATCGAATGGATTTCACAGGGTAACGAGAAAGAGCGTCAGCGTTACTATTTATTTTACCCTTTTTATATTCGATCTCATAGTCATATTCCTCGAGTTTTAATCTCCATCTAACTAGCTTGGAGCCTGGTTCTTTGCAATTAAATAGCCATTTAAGTGGTTTGTGATCAGTTACGATTTTAAATTTGTAACCATAAAGATATGGGCGGAATATTTTCGTCCCAAAAATAATAGCCAGACATTCCTTTTCGGTTACGCTGTAATTAGTTTCAGCTTTATTTAGTGTGCGCGAGGCAAAAGCAATTGGGCGGTCTTTTCCCACCTCGCCTTGAGAGAGTATCGCGGAAATTGCGTAATTTGACGCATCACACGTCAGGACGAAAGGTTTAGTAAAATCAGGATATATTAAGACGGGTGCTGAGATTAACTTATTTTTTAGTGTTTCGAAAGCAAGTTGTTGACTATTAGTCCAATCAAATGGTATATCCTTTTTCAACAAGGATGTAAGAGGTTTTGCTAGTTTGGAAAAATCCTGCAAGAAGCGACGATAATAAGATACCAAACCTAGGAATGATTTTACGTCCTTTGGACATTTAGGGATAGGAAATTCACTGACAGCTTTTATTTTCTCGGGGTTAGGTTTTAAGCCTGCTTCACTAATGGTGTGACCAAGATAAGTAACTTCTTTACGAAGAAACTCACATTTGTCTGGTTGCAACTTGAGGTTGAATTTTCTCAATCTCTCAAATGTGTGGGATAATTTCTGGACATGGGATGTAAGATCATATGAATATATTACGATGTCATCTAAATATACATAGCAATGTATACCTTGAAGGCCTGACAGGACTGTGTTCATGAGCCTCTGAAAGGTTGCAGGGGCATTTTTGAGACCAAACGGCATTCTTATGAATTCGTAGTGACCTTCTGGTACACTAAAGGCAGTTTTAGGGACATCTTCAGCTGCAATTCTTAATTGATGAAAGCCTGATGCTAAATCAAGAGTTGTGAAGTATTTACTTTTACCTAGCTGGTCTAGGATTTCGTTAATTTGTGGAATTGGATAGCTCTCACCAATAGTAATGTCGTTGAGCTTGCGATAATCAATCACTATACGCCATTTCTTTTTTCCTGAGGCGTCCACTTTTTTGGGCACTATCCAAATGGGTGATGACCATGGGGAGGTAGATGGTTTAATAATATTTTGTTCCAGCATCTTACTAATCTGGGTTCTGACCTCGTCTTTATGAACTTCTGGAAATCTATAAGATTTTACATTTATAGGTTGAGAGGAGCTTGTTTTAATTTCATGCTCGATGGCACTGGTTGAAGTGAGTTCATCGTCAGGAAGGTAGAATATGTCTGCATATTGACTACAGATGTCATAAAGAACTTCGGACTCTTCAGAGTTTAAATGGGAAGTTCGTAGCTGTTTAAGGACCCCGTTTGTTCTCTCATAACAATTGACGTTAGGTTGAGTTAAGCGTATTTCATTTTTAGTTATCGGGATTAAGGTTAAAGAGAGGTTAGGATTTATTGAAATAGGTTTTTCAGATACGTTCAGGATCGATACATTTATTCGATTGTTACTTTTTATTTTCACTATCGAATTAGCTACTAACAATTCATCAGAAATATGTTGATCCAAAATTATACCTTCCTTGACTTCTGGGTTTTTAACTGAACATTCTATGATGGTTTCGGTTCGCGGTTGTATTATGTAAGACGGATGGTTGAAGGACAACTTTATATGATGATGTGCGATTTCCAGCGTACCTGAATCATAATTAATTCGGCAGCCGCTTTTAATGAATAGGTCATTACCTATAATACCATCATAGGGAAAACTTAAGTTATCAAAGATATGAAATTTATGTAATACTATGTATCCAGGGGATAGACTTAAGTCCAGAGTAAGGTTACCGTGACTCGTAATCGGGTCCTTTGAGTCAATACCTTTTATTTTGACATTGTCAACCTCTAATTCAAGAGGTTTGGATAAACATGATTTTTTTAAAATACACAAGGATGCTCCAGTGTCTATCAAAAGGGTAAGTGGTTTTTGGCTGACAGACGACTGGGCGACGATATAAGGTAAGTATGTTTTTAGATTAGTGTTTACTTCGTATATTTTATAATCATCGTTGTTTTCTTTTTCAGGGATACACATGGATTGAAGAGGATTGGAAATGTCTTCAGTTTGGGGCTGGTTACCCTGTCGCGTGACATTATGAGAGCTGCCAGTTTGGGGCTGGTTACCCTGTCGTATAGCTCTAAGGAGAATGTCTTCAGTTTGGGGCTGGTTACCCTGTCGCGTGACATTGTGAGAGCTGCCAGTTTGGGGCTGGTTACCCTGTCGTATAGCTCTAGAGGATAAATGGTGATTGAATATAGGTTTAATGGCGTCGTCTTTTAAAGTTCGTCTCGTGCGACACCTTGTCGAGACGTTTGGTAATTTAAATTATCCTGATCAGATTCTAAATCATTTGTAAAGGAATTTTCTTCGTCGTTTACGAAGTTTACATGAGGGTTTTTGGGCTTCAAAGAATGTTGTTGCGCGGAAGAAGTGAATTTATTGTTATATTTTTTATTATTATATTCGCGCAATTTACATTCGGCTAAAGTATGACCTTCTTTCTTGCAGTACCTGCATACCGACGAATCTCTAGAGGAAGAAGGTTGATTATTATAATTAGGTTGATGTGGCTTAGGTGGAGGTCTAGTGTTGTCTTTTTTAAAGTTAACATGTTGTTTGAATGAGTATTGCTGAATCTTTTCTTCGGAAATTGCATAGTTGACAGCCTCGTTCAAGTTTTTTGGATCTCTACATCTTACAATGTTAGCTATACGAGGATGTAACCCTATGTTAAATGTATGAAGCGCTAAATCCTCCATCGCAGCCACTCTACCAACAAGTTCACTTTTCTTCATGTTGGAAATTGTTACTTCTGTAAGTAATTTGGATAAGCAAGTTTCGACTCGCAGGTGAAATTGGCTGACCGTCTCCTGGTTAGTTTGATGACACTCTTGAAGTTCGGTAAGTAAATGGGCGTAATGCTTTCGCTCACCGAATTGATTTTTCAGGAATTCCTTAAGAGATGACCAGTTGTCAAAGTCCTTGATGGAACACGCGCTTTGCGCTTTACCATCTAGTTGGCTGATAATATATCTAAAGACAATGTCCTCTTGAGATGATGAAGATAAGGATATCGCATTATCGCAATTTACTAGGAAAGCATTTAATTTTTCTCTACAACCATCAAACGGCTTAATAAACTTTAAAATAACATTAAGGGGTATTTCCTCATCTTTTACCTCTCTAAGGTCTTTTTTTGAATCTGATTTAGTCATTGTATATAACTAAAATAACTAGCTGTGAAATAAAATACAATAACTATGGTTAGCCAACTGGTTCGGACGGCTTATCAGTATTCTGAGTACTAAGTAACAGAATACGTGGGCGAAGGATGTTTAGACTACGGTCTGGACGCAGTGTTAAACAGATAGACAAATACAAAGTAACTTATGCTTTCTTAATACGGCAATCTATAAATAGAATTAAAATTAATAGCACTGAACTGACTCACAGGACACAAAAACACTTCATTTTGTGGGGACACGGAGGACGTCTGATCCTGGTCGGTGCTGGATACGGGCAGTTCCGTAGAATGCGCCTGCAGCGCGCTGCTCAGTACCGCTGCACAGTAGACAGGTGACGACTTGGATGAACCTCAAAAGGGCTCTGGATTTGGCCTCTTTTGAGCTGGGGTTAGCCTCTCTTAGGCCACTGGAGTTGGCCTATTTCAGCCAGGGTTGGCCTCTCTTAGGCCGCTGGAATTGGCCTATTTCAGCCAGGGTTGGCCTCTCTTAGGCCGCTGGAATTGGCCTATTTCAGCCAGGGTTGGCCTCTCTTAGGCCGCAGATGGATATGTTGAGTTCGGGTCGTAGGTAGGTCGTAGGTTTATGAAGCACACAAGATACACTTGGCACAGGTACACCTTCACTGGATAACACTTCGCGAGACGTTCCACGGGAATATAATCCCTTGCCGCTGCCACCAATGTTAGTACGGGCTTTAGAAAAGCCTTTTTAAAAAAAACGATTATTTAAATGGGAGTCAATTATATTTAGTGAAATGCACAATTACAGTAATTAATGGGAAACTTGGTCAATATTCTGACTTGCGACCTATCCGGTAGGAGTCTTAACCCGAACTGACGCTATGGCCTGACTAATCTACTAAGTCTAGAAAGGAAGTGATGATGGGGTGCTGACTAGGCACTTAAGGGTGTATTCTAGGGATGTAACAGTACTCTCAATTCAATACCATAAGTTGATAACATGGCCTCACATTGAACAAACGACAGACACCAATGTTCTTTAATTCCCGTCAGAAACGACATAAATTGAGTGGAAACCAATAATACCCGCATGGGGGGAATGTACGATGTACGGGGCTTTATCGCATCGCACGTGATGACATTTCTATTGAGCCGATGGCACTCAACGCCATACGAGCCTTAAGACTCTCACTCCACTTTGAAACGACGATAATTGTATGTGAAAATGGAATATAAAAATACCATTCCTTTGTACTCAATGACGGGATTTCCGACATTTTTTTAAAAGGAATAAGTACTCTTAATCATTTCTTTGGTGATGTGTTAAAAAGACGTTTTGTGAGTGTTTTTTTTAAATTTCGTTTTCAATAAGTGAAGTAATTTACATCGTACAATGGTGGGTTTATATGTGAACCAATCTGTAACAGCTGTGTGAGATAAGGATGACTCTCTATTAAAAAGTTGCGAAAGCTGAGCGATAAAGGTAAGCTACGTTACCATGTGTGTACAAAAAACGCCAATGAAAAACCAATGAAAAGTCAACCGACTTTTCATTGGTTTTTCATTGACGTTTTTTTCAGTTGGGGGGTGGGGGGGGGTCTAAAATCTTCATAAATACCAGCACATTTGACTATAGGACAAAGCCTTTTTCTAATAGTGCTAAGCCAAACCACGCTATAAAAATCAAAACATGGTTGTTTCGTATGGGAAAATGCCGAACTAACACCAGAGTACGAGCACCTCTTCGTCGCCTTCTAGAAACTTATACTTATAACGCACACTTCATTGACTAAGACATATTTGCCTTATCCAGTCAAAAATTTAAACGTATGGCTATAGAAATACTTAAATAAGAATGCTTGACTGCACTATGTCACCGCAAACTCGACACAAACACTCTTTAATATTCTTTTACATGTCTGCTTTGTTTTGCCGCATTGAAACTTATCTAATTAATTCGTGGCCAATGGTACGGGTTGTAAGTTTACGACATCTTATTTATTATTTCATCGAGGAGCTCGTGGCTAAGTTAAAGCCGTACAGATCGATCGATCAAAGGTTAAGCTACCCTAGCCGCGTTCGGTCTGAGGATGGGTGACCATTCCTTTCATACCGAGTTCCCTCCGTGCCTTGGAAAGCACGTAAAGCCGTGGTCCCGGCTGTCATTTGTAGATCTTTGGCAGTCGTTAAGGGTTGTCAGAAACCAGAAAGTCTGACAACTAGTCTTACCAAGGGGTATCGTGTTACCCAGTAACTGGGTTGTGGAGGTCCGATAGGCAGTCGCTCCATGTAAAACACTGGTATTCAGCTGCATTCGGTTAGACTGGAAGCCGACCCCAATATAGTTGGGAAAAGGCTAGGCAGATGATGATTTATTATTTCATCATTGCACTAGTTTTAGCATATATCTGTTTTTTTCCCCAATAAATGAAATAAAACAGTGCTTTTGATTGTTTCTATGGCAACCTTTATTTCGTTTCAGCACATCAAAGGGGAATTTGCGTGGCGTAACTTACATGCATTGCTACACATAAACCTACGCAGTTGCTACGCCGTAGACTACCCGTGCTACGACAGTTCTTAGCTGGACAGTGACTGAGGAACAATTTTACCCTTGTGCATGATGTATAAATAAATAAATATTCGTTAATCGAGTTGCTTATCCTGTTATTTTTTTTGAGTTACAGTCTATACGGGACCCTATTACTAAGACTGTCCCACTTGTCTGACCACGTGTAGGTAGGCACTTGAATTATTAACAGAGTGTGTATTTCTATATAGAAACTTTAGCCTACGCTGTTCCACTGCTTTATTTTTTTTTAATGGATTACAAAAGTGGTCCGATAAAAGAAAAATTGACATGAAACCTTTCGTGGGTGAGTCCAATTCGCACTTGGCCGAATTTTTCTTATTTTTAACGTCATGTAAATGCATATAAATTATTTATTTTAAGAAAAAATAATTTAACAACACTCTCTAAAAATCATTCCCATTGTAACTGTATTGCATTCAAAAAGCAAATGCCGTTTCTGTAAAATGAAGTAGCACTAGTATTCCAGTATTCTTCCTATAAATTTGTATTCATGCATGCACTTAAGGGAGGCGACCAGTAATTGCATGACGCGATGTGGTCAGTACCAAGCTTTGTGACGTGACATTAACGCAATTGGAATTCTAGCGCGGTACTCCTTTTTGAAAAGGTATGCTAAAGCACAAATTTAGATACATACGTACATACTGGGAAAGAAACCACTAATGTGTTACGGAAAGGTATGGAAGTTTGTTTAAGGACGTTACGTATCTCTGATCATATCGTTGAGATGAAACTGATAATCTTAGTCGGTGAAAACTGTCTTTTATTTCAAGTCATTTGGATTTGCAAGTAGTTTTACGTGAGTTTAATACCTAAAACACGAGGGCGCGAGCGCGAGGCCCTTTGTAGATATTTACTCAAGTACCACCGTGCGAAATCGGGGTAGGTCGCCAGTCAAAGATACAATTATCAATCGTTATCATCGCAGAAACATCCAAACGCCTAGTTAAAATTCATAGCAATGTCATTTGTTTGAAGTTTTCTATATGTATTGACGTAGGAGGTACTTTCTTTATTGTCAGGATTGTAAAGGTATGAAAACTTCCGGAAAATATTTTTATACCATATTCATATTCAGATAATTATATATTGCTAGGTATCATGTTCATACAGGCTGGGGCAGTCGTTCATTCTTCTATTTAGCTATCTCCTTTCTATTAAATATTTCATTGCTCATAAGGAAAATAAATATTATTTTTTGTTTCGACAAATTATTTTTGTATTACTTCCTTTCCGGCCAAAATGAAATGTCAGATCCAATAGAAAATTAATTATGTATGTTTTTGGCACTTTTATTTCCGTGTTCCTTATTTCATTCGTTTGTAAGGCAAATGTATATGATTTTTGTAAAATTAAAAATATGAATGTAAAATTCAAGTTTTTCCATGTCGTTGTAAATTAATGTTTATTTTTTTATTTAGTTTTCCATACGAAAACTACTACTACTAAACTACTACTACTACTACCAGTTAATTTCTACTACTATTTTTTTTTTTTTTATTTGTATTATTTCATACCCGCGTTGTTACTGTTTAATTTATATCTTCATTTTCATCATCATTTTTAGGATTTAAAAAAAAATGTATTTAGATTAATTTTAATAACTTCTTCTCTATCAAACTTTTGTTGTTTTACCTAGTTAGTATGTGAATGATGTAGTCGCCTTTAATTGGAGGCGCACACTTGTTTTGTCCATTCGTAGGTTGTCATGCATGAAATTGTGTAGCCTCTGTTGGCGATCCAAATTAAATTAAATACATAAATTACGTTTAACAAAAAAATGTATAGGGTTTGTAAAATTTAACACTTATAGATTGTTCTTCTTATATAGTTCTAAAATCAAGAAGGTGTGCCATATTCATTTTTCTCATCGTTTGAATCACTTGACCATATTTTAAATACTAAATCGAATTTAAAAATAGATCGGGGTACTAACCACGGCACTTGTAAACTTGTAAGACGGAATGGAGAGTCGTCGGGCACTCTCAGGATTTGCCATAATTTCCTACAATTTGTAACATACAAAGGATTTTTTGATGGCCGAAATAAAGAATACAAGATTTGTGAAAATAACGACACTTGAATACGTAATTTTCACGTGTTGTTTAGATAAACACATATGAAATAATGTTTATTTTTAAAGGAAACATGCTTGTAATACAAGGCTTGTAAGTTTTGTTAAACTGGGCACAGGATGTATTTAGTTTCGTTAAATTGGCTTGTAATGTTAAAATGACAATAATAATTAATTATTTATTAAAATAATGTTTACAAATGTGTGCATTTAGTCAACTAAAATAATAATTCCAATACAAATATAGGGTGACTGGTAATTAGTGTACGATACTTAAACACGTGATTGTGTTCATGATAACAAACAACTTTCCCGAAGAAAAAATGTTTTTTGTACTGGTTCACTTTTATCACAATAATACAACAGCCGTATGAAATTCACGCGCGCGCGCCTGTGACCTAAAGTGAACCAGTACAAAAAACATTTTTTCTTCGGGAAAGTTGTTTGTTATCATGAACACAATCACGTGTTTAAGTATCGTACACTAATTACCAGTCACCCTATATAATGTCTTAAAATAAAGTAAAACTAAGATATTTATATAACTGGTGCAAGTAATGATGGTTCGGAAACAACAATATTAGGTAGCGACCCGCCCGATCTAGGTTAATTCAAACCTGTGTTAACAACACAACAATAAATTTATGAGCAATAAAAGACATGGAGCAACCTATTTAAAAGTGGACGTAAATCACTTTCCAAACTTAAGTATTGAAAACTTCAACAAATACTCAATTTTAAATAATCAACTGAAACAGTTGACTCTATTTACCAACATTGCGTTGGGTCAAATCTATATGTTGACCTAGTTATCTAGACATCGATAAAAGCTTCTATTCCTATTGAAAATAGGTACCTAACATAGGCTTTCACAAACCAGCTCACACCTGACACTAGAGGTTGTCAAACTTTTTATACATTTTTGCCACTTTATTTTAATAAATTCTTTATCACATTTTTTCAAGAACAAAAAGCGGTTTTGTTTATGTAACCTATTTATCATTATATTAAATCTCTTTTTATATAAAATTTAGGTACTTTTTATTATTTTCTTTACTTTATCTTTGCTGTCAAAACAATTATTAGCTTACCTACTCTGTTCATATTTTCGAATCACAATTAGCAAATCGGCTTGTTACTTGAATACAAAATGTTTCTATTATTCATTTGTTTCAGTATTTCAAGGACTATACGTTTTCGGGTCCTAATTTACCAGACAAATAATTAATTTATTGTTTGTCCAATTACGTGTTGGACGTCCATAATTTTTAGCTCAGATTCGTCTGAGTAAAATTTCAATTAAACAGGTTTGTTTCAAGAGTACCCCTTTACAGAAACTAATTTAATGTTTAGGTAACAAAGGGTAATTGTCTGGGTACACGGAAAGTTTTGTGAGAAAAGCGTAATTGGCAGAGCAGAAAATTATATGTCGTGTATATTAAAAGAAAAGTTCTACAAGAATACTACTAGAACTGAAGAGTACTAGTAGAATTGTTTGAAAAAGCTTTCGCAATGTCATAGAGCATAATTTCTATGCTCCGAGCATTAACATGGTTACATAGACAATTTACATAAGCACATTATTATACCTATTGTAACAAATCTGCTTGATCCTAGCAAATAAAGGGATAAGCAGACTTGCACTTTAAAAATTTAATAAGTAAAAGAAAAATGAATGAGGTAAAAAATAGAAATTAATATAAAAATGTCTACCTATAACGCACTTTAAAGAAGGTAAGATTTATGGTACGAAGGAAGGTTTGCAGTAGGGCTTCAGTGAAGGACGACAGCAGGTGAAGACAGGACATCTGACATACAAGTCATAAGAAAATATTACGAAAATTAACCCATTCGCTGCCAAAAACTGGATCAAAATAATTTCCGATGTATTTCCGTACATTTACTCCGCTAATATGCGGAACTGGCAGCGAACCAGTTAATATTTTCTTTCAGTTAATTCTATAAAAAACGAAATTAGCGAATCGAGCTAGATGTTCGATTTGCTAAAAACCAATAAAAAGGATGATGAATGACATGGATGACATGGTAAGTGTATAGCATACACTATACTATGTAAAGTAAGTTTCGATTGTAGCCTACCTATTAAAAAGAATCTTTAAGATTGACTTTAGCAAGTAACTTCGGAAACCAATTCTTATTCAGGTTTTACAAATACTGGTTTATGTTTCCTAATAACTTAAAATATTTTATTGTATCGGAAAATATTTATAGTCATTCATTTCCCTTGTCATTTTCATTTTTCTTTATTTATAAAATAAACTTTGAGTAACGTTGACTTAGATTTTATCCGTTTTTATTCGAAGTGCATTATCTGGTTAGTCTCAGTCCATATTTGATCAAAACTTTTTGGACGCGTTCCAAAATAGAACTGTTATTTTTTTAAATATACTAAAAACTAATGGTTTAGATCAGAGTTCCAGATAATATGTGTAGTGAACTTTTGTCCTAAAATAAAAGTTGGGAATTGGAATAGATTAGTGAGAAATAAAGTCAAGTTTTATTTACATGAAACTAAAATTTTATAATTAAAGTCTTGGTCCAAAATTGGTTCAAACACTGGCCCATAATATTAATATTATGTCAAATGTGACATTAGCAGAATAGTGTACATAGGTATATCGATGTGGTATTCAGGTCTACAAGTAGTACGACTGGTCATCTTTCTTGGAAGTGGAGTTATACACGGTGGAAAGGACTTTTGCTGAGGGTCTGGAATGATGAAGTGAACACATGGTAAAAGCTTTCGTTACGATCCCTTACACCGCATATTTTATTTAATATATATTTTCATCATCATCATCATCATTTCAGCCGAAAGACGTCCACTGCTGGACATAGGCCTCCCAAGAGGGGGTTTTGCCATAATTGCCACGCTTGGCAGGCGGGTTGCCGATCGCAGTATTGTTGTTACAAAGGCACAGAGAACGCTGCTGCCTATTCTCTGGTAAGTCCCTTAGTCGCCTCTTACGACACCCACGGGAAGATATGGGATGGTGCTATTCTTTACGTTGATATTTTCACAGATGATGTATTTCTGTTGCCGCTATAACTATAACAACAAATACTAAAAACAGAATAAAATAATGTTTTAAGGGAGCCCCCATAAAATATTTATTTTTTACATACAATAACAATACAGTACAATAAACGTGATTTTTGGACGTTTTTTGCTCGGTGTCAAATGTTGTATAGTTAAGGTACTCTTCGTGCGAGAGTCCGATTAACATGGCCAGTTTTTAATTTTTAAAAACGTAGTCCTACGCATTGTTTTTCAACCGACTTCAAAAAAGGAGGAGGTTATCAATTCGTCTGTATTTTTTTTTTTTTTTTTTTGTTTGTTACCTGATTTTTTTGCTGATAGGGTATGCTTCAGAAATGGTCCCATATAAATTTTATCGAAATTGATTCAGCACTTTTTGAAAAATCAATAAATACCCAAAAATTTTACATAAACGACTTTTAGTTTCATCAATCTTTGTAGTAGTTAACTTTCAATCTCTTCTCAATAGATTTGGATGAGAAGGAGGTACTAAAAAGCGGAAAATAAAAAGCTTTTTACAAAAAAGACAACCGCCTTCAATAAGTGAAAAATAACTTTAGCACAGAACACACATTGACTTTAGTTTCGGAAGTCGGTGGCAATACAAAACAACAAACAGAACAAAGCCACTGAATTTCGAAACTAAAGTCAATGTGTGTTCTGTGCTAAGGTTATTTTTCACTTTTTGAAGGCGGTTGGTTTTTTTGTAAAAAGCTTTTTATATTGTATAGTGTGTGTGTTTAAAAATAATTCAAACTCACATACACGGCAGCTTGTATATATCAGTTTATATATCTAATATATAAACTCACATACACGAGATACGACTGATACTTGATATTTTTGTTTGTTTATTGCAATATGACGTAATAGTTCAAAATGTCACGTGACCGACCGTTTTCGCGCGAAATTTCAAATGAGTGAAGTAAAAAATGATTTTTTCTATTAAAAAACGTTATTTAAAAAGATGAATGTAAGAGGTGTAAAATAAACATTTGTGAACTTTAAAATACTTTCCCAAAAACAGTCAAATAGCCAATTTAGCTACCACGCAAATCGTACTAATATTATAAATGCGAAAGTAACTCTGTCTGTTACGCTTTCACGATGAAACGGCTGAACCGATTTTGATGAATTTTGGCATGAAGATTGCTTAAACCCTTGGCAAGGACATAGGCGCAAACAATTATCAGTAGGTCGATTCTGTAAAATTCAAACAACAACTCGCATCTCACATCGCTATTTACTCTCACTTCGCATAAGGTTCTAAATGATCTTTATAAATTTTACACTTTGAATCGGGTTCGAGTGCAAAGTGAGCGTCGAAGTGACGGGGAAAGTGCCTTACAGAATGCCACTTCTTACATCATCTCATACTTTATCTGTCAAAATCTCCCTGTCAATTTAATTCACCTCGCTGACACGCTCGCAAGGGTGGCGCTAGTGTAAATTCGAATTATCAACCGAGTTTTTAGAATGCCAATCAAGAAACTCACTGCGGATTCAGATTCGAAGTTTAAAATGGGTGTTACAGAATCACACCCTTGTTGGCCATACTAATATTTGTTCAGTGCGTGGTGTGCTGGAGCGGCTGCTGCAGGTGCCAAAAACCTCAAACGGCGAAAATATCCGGCCTTCTCGGTAGCTACATATTTGAGCAGTTTGGGGTGGAAACTCTAGGGCCATTGGGTCCGAGTGCCCATATTGTTTTTCGGGAGATCGCCAAGTGGCTGGTCGACTCTTCATGTCACCTGAAGGCTAGTCTATTCTTGGGTCAACAAATTAGCATAGCCACAACGTGGCAATGCTGCCAGCCTGTTGGGCACGTGTCCCGTTGACAGCGATGTGGACGAGTTTTTTGATGCCCTTTGAGCTCCCCTGCCTTTTTCTTGGAATTGTACATAATATTATTATTTCGATTTTTAAGATTTGTATTAATTACTAGCTGACCCGACAGACATTGTCTTGTCAATTGATTTTTAAATTTTCTCACCGCTTAAACCTTCCCTGGATTTCTACAAATATTTCAAGACCAAAATTAGGAAAATCGGTCCAGCCATTCTCGAGTGTTAGCGAGACTAACGAACAACTATTCATTTTTATTATATAGATATCGTAGTAGATAATATATAGTGCGTGAATCAAAACCACTATACCAACCATGTCGTTAATTTTATTCCATTACCCACTTGTTTTTTTACTCCACAAGTACATCTTCATAAAAATAATTTGAAATCGAACACTTACGAGCGGCGTGGTCATTAACCATATATTACAACTGGGATGCTGGTAGCAATAAGGCAGAACAATAAGCAAATATCAAACCAGTTCAAAACGGACACTATCCCATAGTTTACACGGAATACGTAATAGGATTACACTCATCGAATCGGACGCTCGCCTAACCGTGCAATGCGAGTCGGGGACAGAATTACCCCAGTGGACCACACCATTACAGCCCATTAATAGGGCAATTTAAACTCAGTTAACGTTTCGCGTGTTCGCCTGAAACGGCTTTTATCACGTATAATGGCGGATTTAGAACGTATTTTTGTTGTGGAAACTGCTACTGTCTGTGTGTACACGTCTGATGCAGGCTGAGATTTTTCTTTTAACAGCTGTTTTTGTTTTAAGTGAAGAAGTAATTAATAGACAAGCAAAAATTTGTATAGTAACCGCGGATTGGGGGTTGCTGTGGCCACTATCAAATCTTTTTTAGTTGGGGTTTTATTTCGTCGGTATTGACTTTGGGACCACGCTGTACAAAAATGTCGTGCGTACATTTTGGAGCAATATACGTTTGACAGCGTTTTAATTTATTTAAATGTTTACTTTACATGTATCTACTATGTTTGCAACTTTTATTTACAAAAATATTGGCACACGTCGCTCGCAGGCTGTAGGTATTACCTTGTTCTTTTTGCTAATTTCCCATTTTATACCTTTTTACACATTGAAAAAGAAAAATAAACAATGAAAGTAGAGGAACAGTTACAATAGTAACGTCTTCATAACAAACGAAAATGTGAAGGCTGGTGTTATTAATTCTGTCACCAAGTGTTAAGTTATAGCATTATTATTTTAGAAAAAAAGGGGAAAAAAAAGAAAAAATTTAACACTCGACGTAACTTATTGTCCATTTAAACAAAAGGCAGCATTTTAAAAAAGAATTATTTCTATTACTTATTACTTACTTAGTCCAAAGCTATTTCTGCTTTATTATTTTCTTTATAAAAAAACTCAGTTAATTAAGTTCGCAGGTCATAATCCGGGATTACAATAAACCTGCAGTAAAAGGTCTTCATAGCTTAGTAAATGGTTTTAATGAGCATTTTCTGAATATATTTACGCTGAAGCTCATTCACGTTTTAATCATTTCTTTGTGTAGTTTTTTGTTCTTAATTAATTAAATGCAAGTAAGGTACTTAGTGTAGCTTACGATTATTTTGATAACTCAAATGATCAACTATGAAAGGATTTTTCACCAACTAAATATGCACAAAATTACATTCACAAACAAGAATGATCTAATTAGCTATTTTTACAAAAGTACAAAACAACAGAAATTCGAAAGATATTTATTTTATTTACTCACATTTATAAAGTCTTCAATTCCACTCAAATTACGTTTCATTTAGAACTATTGAGCCCATTGAACCGGTAAACTCGTTCCATTTATTTCCAGTACTTAACCCTCAAGTTGCTATTAATTAAAAACCGGATCAAATCGTTCCATGGAAGCAATTTCAAAACATTAAGAGAAAGAAACTGAGTACATTTCGTGCCAAATTGTTGTGCACAACATTATACAACTTAAAGTCGGCTGTCTCGTCCACAGACACGCGAGGCCCATCAAACTTACCCCACTTGCAGTTAACGGGTTACCACGCGTCTTGATAATGTGATGAAGAATAATAAACCTTACTTTCGTCAGACTAAGGTGCACAATTGTGTGTTCTATGTTGACGTATTGAGGCTACACATCCTGATCAATAATAGATTTTATAATGGATAGAAGAGTAGGACGTGTTTGTGATAGCATGTTTTTTTATGGACTAGTTAGGAACGTGTTGGGTATTGGACGTGGAGTAATCGAACGGAAATTATGTCATTTCTTTCTGTACGAGCTATAAAGAGAAAAAAGATGGATAAGAGAATCTTATTGATCAAGCAAATGAGTATACAACCAGCGCCGTGACTTCGCGCCTTCGTGCGCGGTCCACGGCATTTATGCTGAGCGTCAGCCGTTTCGCGTGGCAGTGACGCATATTTTTGTCTCGGACATTTTCATAGTATTTTTATTTTATTTTAAGTATTTGTTTTCTACAACGTGTATCTGATGTATCCACTTGTTTTAGTTTTAAGTCTTGTTTGTAAACTATTTTGTAATGTGCGTCACTTTCTTGTGAATAAATGGTTTTTCTTTCTTTCCTTCTTTCTTTCTTTAAACTAACTGATGCGAGCGACTTCGTCCACGTGGTTGTTGGTTATCAAAGAGGTTTCGATTTTTTTTTCTAAAATAAGGGTAGAGATTAAACAGACAGACATATGGATAAAAATGTTTGTCTGTCTGTCTGTATATTCCGGCTGATTTTTGAAACGGCTGGACCTCTTTTGAAGGGACTTTCACTGGCAGATAGCTGATGTTATAAAAGCTCGACTGTCTAATTAGCAGACACAATAGTTAAACAATGACAACATGACTGCTGCAGTCATGTTCACAGACAAGGGGGGAGAAACGTAGCCTTTTATTGTAGCAAAAAAAATGAGTTTCGCGCTTAAGAAATTAAGGAAGGTACTACACCAATCGATCGATCGTCGATCGATGCCATCAATCGAAATCGATCGACGTTGATCGATTGGTGTGGTAACTTTGGCTGATCGACGGATACCGTTCCACTACCTAATCGATATATTGCCGGTCGGTGGCATCGGTCGACGTTGATCGATTAACTCCGGCTATAATCTATTCAATAATCAAGTAGTAGTAATTCTACCATCGATCTATCGTCGATCGACAATCGATCGGTTGATCTGGTAAAAACTATCGATCGACGTCGACTAATCTATTTTACCATAGATCGATGCCGTCGATTGACGATCGATCGATTGGTCTGGTAACACCCTAAGACCCTGCTGATAACTGACAATCACGCAAACAAAGTCGCGGGCATCAGCTAGTTAGTATCTATGTAATAACAACCTTAAAAAGAACTGAAAGGACATCGCCAGAAACTCTATAGAACTCTGCCCCACTCAATAAAAGTCATGGACAAGCTTGCAATATATAGCATCTTACTGCTTATTAATTGCTGATAAGTAAACATTAGTCCTAATGACTACAGAACTTGCCATTTCTGTTTAAGTAAAAAAATTGTATTTGAAATAATATGTAAGTAGTAATAATAATAATGCTGTTTATTTGCCTACAAACAAAGTTCTTTACATTTCCTTATAGTCTACATTATCAATTGTGGTTCTCCAAAAGAAAAACAAATATAAGACACAAAGGAAGCATTTTGCTAATGAACTCCACACAACTCCACACTCGAGCCTGTCTAGTGGAAACAAGTCAATAACGCAAGTACGCAAGTTCTAAATTAAAACAATTTATTGTAATAAGGTTCTTTGATCATTACAATTATTTTATTAATTTACATTTTCTGTAAATGGGTGGGGCAGGATCTGGCATTGTTATTTAATGCTTGATTGTAAAAGGTAATTGATTGTAAACCTGGAACCTGGTCCGATTACAAAAAATCTTTCACTGATAGAAATATACACTATTGACTGGCTATAGACACTATAGGCTATATTTTATGGTACCTATGCTTGACTTCCACCTTCCACTGGTGGTACTGGTGTTAACCTGTAGGTATAGTATCAGAAACCACACCACCACACCACCACAACATACCACGCCACCACACCACATCATCATAGCACACCATACCACCACACCACACCATCACATCACACCACCTCACCACGCCACCACACCACACCATCACACCACCACACCACCACACCACACCACCACACTACACCAGCACACCACACCAAATCACTACACACCACACCATCACAGGCACATACATACTATTACACCTTTGTTTTTATTGAGAAAAAAACTTTTTTAGAATTCAAATATATAGCAAGCTAATCCCTGTCTTCAATTTATTACAAACAGCTAGCAGCTCTCTGACCTTCGAAACACAATACGAAAATCCGTAACACTTTTGTACTCAAGTACCCTTTAATCAAACTCATTTATTCGCTGGAACTTTTAACAAATGATCCCGGTACAGTTGCGCAGATAATCGTTATATAGATTGGAAGTGAGGCCGGGACAAACAGCGCAGTCGTTAGCAAAGTCCGTCTCAAGTTACGAACACTTTATACACACGGCTGGAGAAGATGACAAACTATGTAAGTTCTGGTACTCACTAAACAAAAATGGTGTAACTAGTAGTATGTTAGTGAGGAAAGTACCTACCTTTTATACCTAATGCTTAAGAAATGACCCAATATTCTAACCAGTAACCGACTTTCTTAACTACATATTCTTCAATCTTTTATCAAATTTTTTGCTACGATTAAATGAATAATTTAAACATCTGTCGACTCAAGAGTTTGTTGTTTGGTCAATACTGTGTCCCTTCCATGTAGTCAGCCATCTGCCTCCATCGGTTGCGATCAGTCACCTGGTGGAGTGCAGTATTCATAGGTATTTCCAGTTGTTTAAAGATCTGGTCTGACCATCTCAGTCTCCGGGCTTTAGGTCTCCCCTTCAAAACTGAATTACACACTGTCCACTAGCTTAATCGTTTTTTGACAACTGCAACTAGTGAACAATATTTATGTTTTTGTAAAAACTGATACGCATAACTGTATTATAATGTCTTTATGAGGTCATAAATAGGATAATCCAACAAGATAAGGCAGTTTATCTATTTACTTTATAACGCATTTTTAAGTTAACTTATGGTAATCGGGAATAATTTCATACTAAGGCAGCTGTCAAAAAACCAATAACCCAATGGACAGGGTATAAGTCATATATTTTGTATCTGTAATTATTATCTATCCTTTAGGTCAGTATCTCAATCATAGAACGACAGTGGAGTATTCTATAGACGCTTGAACTGGCCAGCACGGAAAAATACTTCCTAGATAAGTACGTTCACTAAATACATGTGCAATTAATACACATGTTACGTCATGTTTTTTTATTACAGTTCATAATTAACGTTAACGATGGGCTGCAACATGCCATGGGAGTTTTATTTTTGAACCTGAAAATTGATTACTGATTTATGAATTACTAGCTTTTGCACGCGACTTCGTTCGCGTGAATATTGGTTTTCGCCGATGAAGACAAAACCCCGGTTTAAAAAGTAATAGCCTAAGTCCTTCCCCAGGGTTCAAGCTATTTTCATATCAAATTTCATCAAAATTGGTTCAGCTGTTTCATCGTGAAAGCGTAACAGACAGAGTTACTTTCGCATTTATAATATTAGTATGGACTAGCGACCCGATCCGGGTTCGCATGGGCCTATAGCCTTCCTCGATAAATGGACTATCCAACACAAAAATAATTTTTCAATTCGAACCAGTAGATACTGAGATTAACGCGTTCAGCCAAACAAACAAACAAACTCTTTAGCTTTATGATGTTAATATTAATAAAATTTAAATATATAAAGTATAGATTTGGAAAAGTTATTTGTCTACCACTGTTCGTCTCTTTATTGAAATGCTCTATAAAAAGATATGCCCCAATGTTTTATTTTAATTTTTCTGTCTGTAGGTATTTAAAATACGTATTCGTAGTATTATTACTCTTTACCAAATACAAGCTGACAAGGTTCAACTATGTGTTAGAGGCTCTAACTTTTAAATGGCAATGCCAGATCCTGCCCCACCCATGTACAGAAAAAGTAACACATGTACAGAAAAAGTAAATTAATAAAAATAATTGTAATGAATATTGAACCTTTCTATACTAAATTGTTTTTCTTTAGAACTTGCGGATTACGAAATGCCTACCCACAAAATACAAACCCATTTTACCTAAAATACAATTTAACCTATAATCAATGTCATTATTGTTTTTAGATTTAAACGGAAACCACAAGTTCTACACTCACTAAGACTAATGTTTAGTTATCTATATATTTATTGAGTGGGGCAAAGTTCTATAGAGTTTCTGGCATTGTCCTTTCATGTTTTGTAACAGATCAGTCTGTTTAAATGTATAATTATATTTGTCATTATACTGTCTCAATTTAGGATGTCCACAATGTTTTGAGGTGAAATCAGTTATGTACATTTTTTTATTAATCTGTCCCTTATCGCTTGTTTGCATTTTTTTACGGCGTTTTTTGATGTGGACGTTTAAAAACTCTACACTGAAAAATCTTTCAAAAAACAATTTGAAGGTTTACTCCCATCTTCTAACTTACAAACTTACAAATATTATCTCTCAAAACATTGCACCGAAATCCATCGCACGTGTCATCCAAACGTCTCAAGTTTGAGAAACTCTAGCAAGTCCAATATAAAGTTTGTCAATATTTCCGTTGTAGGAGCTGATGGCCGACACTCATTGATTGGGCCAGGCCAGGCGAAAAATAAAGTTGAACTACAGTGTACGGTTCACAGACTAGCGATAGTGTGAGTCACCTTTGCTGTTGGAGTGGGTAATTTATTTTGGCAGCACGTGTAAGAAAAGATGGTAGATAAATATATGCTTATCATTAAATAATGGTAATTGCTATGGAGGATCAAACTAACCTGTCCTGACTTAGTTTGTACAATTATGTAGATATTGTATTATGGAAGTGAGTCAATTGTTTTGGCTGCATGTGTAAGAAAAGTTAAGAGGAAATTCAATGTTTTGCTTCTTATTTGGTGAATCTCAGATTTCAATTATAATTTTCGGGCCCACCAAAATAAATGGCAAGAAGGGAACACACAAATGTCTGATCTTAGTTTCGTCATAAATCATGAACCATCAAATCACCAAAAAATCATGGCGAGATTCATACATTCATTTGTATGAAAAAAAAAAGTAATTTAGAGAGTTTAAAATATTTTCCAATGTGAAGAATACTGTATCAGGAGTAGATAGATATACTTAGCATATTTTTAAACCCCCGCATAATTAAAATATTACGAAATGAAAATAACACTTTTTCATTGCATCTCGATGTCCATTTTGTGTATATAAAAAAAAGAGAGAAAAAAGAAACAAGCGATGTTAACGGATCTATAAAATTGGCAGATAAGTGATGTGACAAGTGTGTGGAAAAAAATAAGCATTATTTGTGATATTATTTCCCATCAAACGATGCAATTTCAATGTAAGAACTGCAAAACTGCGGCTGTTAGTGTCACTGTTACTGTCAGTCGCCGTTTCGTTCTGAAATAATAAACTTTTCGTTAAACTATTAATTGTTATTGCGGGGTTTTAAAAATATTGTAAATGCCTGAAGATACTCTTTAAGTACCCAAGAATATAAGAATTAGAATTTCAACATCTCTAAATATCTTCATTTTTTTTTTGTACAAGTCCTGCCATGATTCTTTGAGCTTCAAAGAACAAATTCTTGACAGAACTTGAGTTTTCGAGAGTTTGTGAGTGAATAAATGAGTGACATTTCGCTTTTATATGTATATATCCAACGTGTAATTAATTTTTTTTTTTTTTTTTTACTATTAAATAGGCATGCGTTTGACCGCAATTCACCTGATCGTAAGTGATAATGCGGCCTAAGTTGGAACACGCTTGCCTAAGATGAACCGGTTCACTCGTGCCTTGAAGATATGGGTATCTTACGAATTATACTTATCAGGAATTACACTTATTATTACGAATTATACTTATCAGGGAATGAACTGTAAACCCGGACACGGGTCATTGTACTCATAATTTTGAGCAATTATGAACAACAAAAATATCATATGAGCTATAAATTATATTATGTTGAGCTATACCCTGTTCACAATAAGATTAGACATAAACACAAACCTTTTTTACAGTCCCTTCAACAGATTTTGACTTCTATTCCGTAGGCTCAAGGATGACATTAGAGGCAAAAAAGTGGTTACAATACAACTGTTTACTGCAGTTGCCATTTGTCATGCTACCAACGCAATAGAGGTCAAAATCGGTTGAACGGACTGTAAAAAAGGTTTGAGTAAATGTCTAATCTTATTGTGAACAGGGTATAGGTGAACGGAAATGTATGAATCAGTTGTTTTTTTCAGGTATTCAAGTATTCCAATTAATAATCATCCAGACCAAACGGTCACGATGGTCAATTTCGGAGAACGCCCAGGACGTTGGTCCTGTACCTGATCTATCTACGGGCGTGTAAAGCCGTTGGGTTTTACGTGTTTTCCGAGACACGGAAGTGTTACACCACCAACTTCCAAACATCGAACTGCTACTGGAAAATTCCTTATTAAAAATCCAAAAGCACTGCCCAACCTGAAAATCGAATCCAGAACCAGCATGGTCAGCAGTTGCTACGCACCAACTAAATGGTCATTACACCAGGAAAATTCAATTTTGTAGATTGAGATTTTAGATCTGTAACAAAAATATTATGAAATGTAGCAGAATTTATCCTTAGTTCGCAACACTTTTTACCAACATAAATATTGGCAGAAACACGAACATAAAATACCAAACTAAAAGGCCTTTATAATATTTTCAAGCACGACAAATAGAGCGGGGCCGCGGTGCCAGACTTAGCTTATGCAAGCAGTCGCCACGTGCCTCCATTACTCGCATATGGCGCAAAATAACCAATACCTATAACATTTGTATTATTTACACGTTAAAGCCACCTTGGGTTTTGTTATATATTAGAAAATGTCGTTTAGTAGGTAAAATATATGTAACAGAAGGATGGATGTGGAATAATGATTAAAAGGATTGCCTATGACCCAGTGGTTTACCCACATATATGAAATTATGGAATTAACCTATTTACCGCTACGAATTAATACTCAATGCAATTACGTTTCTATACGTAATTACATAGAGTAATAATTCGTCTGTCATGTAGTCGTGACCGTGACGTGATGCACATTTTAGTTTGTCATCAATATGTCACAGCCAAAACTCTTAACCAGTCAAAACTACTTTAGACTATGAAAATCAGTCAAAACTACTTTTGAACGGTTTAAAGGACAATGCCAGAAACTCTATGGAACTTTGCCCCACTCAATAAAAGTCATGTGCAATATGTAGCATCTTACTGTTTATTTATTGCTGATAACTAAACATTAGTCTTAGTGACTGTAGAACTTGCGGTTACCGTTTAAATCTAAAAACAATAATGACATTGATTATAGTTTAAATTGTATTTTAGGTAAAATGAGTTTGTATTTTGTGGGTAGGTATTTCGTAATCCGCAAGTTTTAAAGAAAAACAATTTAGTATAGAAAGGTTCTATATTCATTACAATTATTTTCATAAATTTAGTTTTTCTGTACATGTGCAGAAAAAGTATTCTGTACATGGGTGGGGCAGGATCTGGCATTGTCATTTATCCTTAATATTTAGAAATTATGACTATATTAGAATTTGTGACTATATGGCATTGTCAAAAATTTGGAAACCTTGAGAAAATTTATGCAGACGAAGTCACGGGCAAAGTTAGTGCTATAGTTAACAAAATACCTAGGTCTGAAACTGCCTTGAGCAAGTCTGGAGATAAGTGCCTTGATCACCACACTAATTGCTACCAAGCCTACTATCATCATCATTTCAGCCGAAAGACGTGCACTGCTGGACACAGGCCTCCCCAAGGGGGGGGGGGGGGTTGCCATAATCGCCACGCTTGGCAGGCGGGTTGGCGATCGCATCATGGTTGTTACAAAGTCTCTGGTAAGTCCCTTAATCGCCTCTTACGACACCCACGGGAAGATATGGGATGGTGCTATTCTTTACGTCCGACACCACACGAACTAGCCTACAAGCAAGCCTACTATAACTTTAACCTATAACTAAATATCAGTTAGAAATAGAAAGACTATTATAATAATAATATTTATGTACTCAAAATAAGGATTGTAGCATATGTCTGAACACTTGTTCAAAATACTTAACAGCTGCGTTAAATAATTCTTCTGTAAGTATTCTATAATTATTTAGCTACATTTCGTTCAAGAGAAACATTGTACTTAGAATTTATGATCTTATTTTAATTAACCGCCCACATTATTAATATTAAATTTCAGAATTATGAACAAAGATAATTGCCTAAGTTTTCATTTTGGTCTTTATGTTGGTATGTTAAAATTAATATATAAATTAACTAAAACACGTGCCTAACGTATCCCCGATAAGTATATTGAGCTTAGATCTCCCAAAACAAGCTAACTTGCAATCTTTCAATAATTCAATTAATTATTTCTATATTTCAGCCTATTGTCGTCCACTGCTGAACGTAGGCCTCCCCCAGAGATCGCCAACCAACCCGGTCTTGAAGAGCTCGCATCTATCTGCTGCCAGCCACCTTCTTCAAACTGTCTTCTAATTAATTACGTCTAACTAATTCAATATGCTAAATGTGAAACGTAAATCTGACATTTAAGAGACTCGAATCTTCACTGAATCGTTTGATGGTACGACAAACAAGCCTTAGTGTTATTTTCAAAGTTTAAGAAGTTTGAAAATCTCAGTTAGCGTGTAAACGCAGAGGTGCAATGTATATAACCGCGATTCTGACATCCTTTTTCGTCCACTCCATGTTTTCAAAAGAAGTAAAAACATTTTTGTCTAGTTACGTAAAACCTCTTTTTTCAAATACAATCAAAACATTAGGTACTAGCCAGTATTCGAAATCTGAAAATAATAAGATTTTAAGTTATATTTAAGCAGTGTTAATTTATAAAACAGCTGACGAATATAATAATATTATGAATAACCGACCCGTACCGTGGCTGGGTTTCAAATATTCTTTTTTGAGTACTTTATTTGTGCTAAAATCCTTTCATAGTAAAAGCGTACAATAAACTGTAGTATAAGTAAACGTCATGACGGCCTAGGGCACAGATATAGATAGACCTAGATAACGCAAGAGCAACTACTTCGCGTGCCTATTTTCGTGCCTAACTTACGATAAAAAATCGTAAGTAAAAAAATAAAGTAAACGTTTCCTTCCATCGGTAAGTCATTGTGTGGTTAATATTATGCGTAGTTAATTTAAAAAACCATTATTTTTAATCTAATACCCTCAGTAATACCTGGGAATACCAAATTTAGGAAAAACAAAACATTCGTATTATATTGTGACGTCCAAAAAATGGCACGCTTGGTTTTCATACAGATCGTGATACTTGCGTTATCTAGGTCTATCTATATCTGAGGCCTAGCGGTGGAAGCATCCATCTCTGATGTATGTGCAAACGTGTGTTTAATGTGTTTGTGTAACTTCGGCTTTGTTTATCTCAGGTCATTGCCATTAAGTTATACTTTTAAATATTTCATAACGTACCTACTTTAGTATGAAAGAGGAATGATAAATTTATTTGTAACCTTGAGATTCGTTGTTACAATCTTCCTAATGAACATAACAAATTAAATATTTTTTCAGCCAGTACAAATAAAGTCCCACCCATTATTTATTGACAGATTTGGTAAAATATTCATCTTTCTTTCTTTTTATTTATTTTTTTATCTTTAGTACGTAGGTACCAGGCATACCTACGTGCTCGAGATAAGAAAATGGAATAAAATAAAATATTGTGAGTGTAGTAGAAAGATGAATATTTTTGCTTGTAAACCAATTAGCTTGTTCGACTGTGACATGTAGAAAAGTTGAATTATGAGCATAAACAGAAAACCTGTCCCAAAAAGTATACTTTTTGGGAGGAAGAATGTTTATAAGAAATAAACATTCTTCCTCCCAAAAAGTATACTTCAATCCTTCTTAATCTCATTCACAATCTTTTTTCCATTAACAAAACCTGAGATTATGTAAAAGGCACACGTTACAATGACTAATACATCTTGTACAAGGTCGCGACGAAGCAACATGACACTGACAAGCCAGGTTGACGTCTGTATCACGTTGTGTGGAAGTTAATATGCATTAACTGCCAGCCCTACTGTTAGGGTTACTACGTGAGGATTTATGAGACAGCTAGGTGTTTCAAAATGGTTCGAGTTTATCTGTGTACGTATAATGTTATGTCAAAATTGTAGCTTGATTTTATGATTTTGGACAAGTACCGCAAGCTTGCGTGAATGTCAGATATTGCCGATGAAGATGAATTCGCGAATTAAAAAGTTGCCTATATCCTTCCCTAGGGTTTAAGCTTTATCATCAAAATTAATTTAACTATTTTGACGACGAAACGTAACAGACGCACAAACAGCTTAGTAGAAATCTCCATCCGATCCGATCAAGATTGATAATGTTGAAGAAAAATTAGAATAGTGAGTAGTAATACATAACATCAAAGGTACCTACGTCGTAGGGATTGATCGGTCATAGTTTAGCTTGTTCCTCGGAAAGCCATTGATCCCGGTTGTCATTTGTAGATCTTTAACAGTCGTTATAGGTAATCACAAGACAAAAAAACTGACAACCAATCTTACTGAAGATAGATAGATAGATAGATAAAACATTTATTTGGTACACACAAAAGAAACATCACAACACAAAAAATACAAATCAAATGAGGATTAGAACAAAGTGAGGAGTGTGTCTCAAGGTTGCACCAAATGGGAGTCCAGCTCAGCATGTGTCAGGCAAGTGTACCTGACGCTGATGTTCTGCTGAATCCCTGTAGTGAAATACGGGTATTGTGTTACCCAGTTATACCTGGTTGTGGAGGTCAGATAGGCAGTAGCTCTATGTAAAACACGGGTATTCAGCTGCATCCACTTAGAATAGGTGCCAGCCCCAACACTGGGAAAAAGCTAGGCAAATGATGAACAAAAATAATCTATTAGTATAAAATTAAGTAAACATCGCACTTGTGAATAAATCCGACCCACTAATCAATTGGCAAGTTACAACCCTAAACCTAGGGTTGCGGCAATCAGGTTTACCTAACCCGGATTCCGATTGAAACCGCAACTATCCGTTCTCGACCGAAGCTTGCATTTTCAATTGAATCATCGGACGTTTACCCAAAAATAGGAGGTTAAATATTTTCAATTGATTTTGAAGGAAAATGGTAGAAAACTCTATATGGAAAAGTGATGTATCGTCAGTTTTAATTGTTAACTTTATTTTATTCTTATTTCGGCAATATATTAGGTCCTTACATATGAAATTGCCGATACTTAATACTGGCAACTGTGAAATCAAATATTTTATGTTTGAAGAGGAATTCCAAATTCAAAATTATTTCAAAATAAAGACTAAAGAATATTGTTTTAAAATTCGTGTTTCATTTGTTTTCACGTCATTTGTTTGGGCTTGAAAATTGCTATAGCAACAACAATGGAGAAATTAAAAATTCGCGGTATTTACGAATATGAGTTCTACCGTGGCACCAGTGCAGCAGAAACGGCTCGAAGGATTAACGACGTGTACGGGACAAGCACCGCTAACGAACGAACGGTGCGTTTTTGGTTTCAACGTTTCCGTTCTGGAAATTTTGATTTACAAAATGAGCCTCGTGGACGACCGGATACTCAAGTGAATAATGAAGAATTAAAGGCGATAGTGAAAGCGGATCCATCTCAAAATACTTCTGAATTAGTAGCAGCCTTTGGAGTAAGTGACAAAACAATCATTATCCATTTGCGTCAAATTGGAAAAGTAAAAAAGCTCGAAAAGTGGGTACCGTACGAATTGACTGAAGCACACCAACAAACACGCGTCGGTTGCTGCGCTTCTTTGCTCAATCGTTACAATAATGAGGGAATTTTAAATCGTATTGTCACTTTGTGATGAGAAGTGGATCGTGTACGATAATCGCAAGCGATCATCACAATGGCTTAACCCTGGAGGACTGGCAAAACCTTGCCCCAAGCGAAAACTGACCAAAAAGAAGATTCTAGTTAGTGTTTGGTGGACCTGTGCTGGTGTCATCCACTACAGCTTCTTGAGATCAGGCCAGACGATTACTGCAGACATGTATTGTCAACAGTTGCAAACAATGATGGAAAAGCTCACCATTAAACAACCGAGACTGGTCAATTGCTCTAGCCCATTGCTCCTTCAGGATAACGCTCGACCACATACTGCACATCAGACGGTCGCCAAGTTAGAGGAGCTGCGACTGGAAACTCTGCGTCACCCACCATACTCTCCAGATCTTGCCCCAACCGATTACCACTTATTCCGAAATTTGGACAACTTTTTACAAGGAAAAAAATTTAATTCTGATGAGGCAGTTAAAACAGCCTTCAAGCAGTTCATCGATTCTCGCTCCCAGGATTTTTTTACCAAAGGGATCAATGAGCTCCCGATAAAATGGCGGAAGTGTATCGATAACAATGGTGCATACTTCGATTGACTAAATATATAATTTCTTTTAAAAAAAGTTATTTTTAATTTTTTGATACCGAGCGGCAATTTCATATGTAAAGACCTAATAGTAATGCACACTCAGTGAAAATTTCAAGTGTCTACTGTAAAGGTCGCATGCGTAATGCAAATCTAAAGCATTTTACTAAATATTTCTTCTAAACACTGAATTTGTTCTAGAAGTATTTTGACATTAGAAGCGTTAAGTATGCTTATTTTTATATCAAGCCAATTGATTGCCAGGAACTAGTATAATACTAACGATGACTAATCAACATAGTAATTTTTCTCTTTAATTTTTAAAAGTCCTACGGCTCCTCATACCCCACACAGCACACAAAAGCTTGGTGGCTTATGCCCGCGCCCGCGGCGCCGCGGCGCGCGCGGGTGTGCGTGGCCCGGTACACAGGTTGTATTGCTCTTAATTATTGTTACTCTGCTTCTCTGTACATTATCTCTCCTTTTCTGAACTAAGGTTTTACTGTATTATTGGAACTAATGTGTTACTGTTTTACTGGGTGTCATTGCTATTATTATAAGGTGTCATGTTAATTATCTCTTAAAAACATGAAGAACTGATTGACCGTAATTTCCTGTCGAATTAATTAAATAAGCTCTGTAAATAATAAATTCTAATTTCTTTAAAGAACCTCTTTTATTTTCAATATGTCTGATCCCCACCCTCCATCCCGTCCCGTGATACCTATTACGGTTCAAAAAAATAAGCCTGCTGTAAGGCAGGTGACACTTTTGTCACGGAACCCTAAGAAGGAAGGTTATAATGACATAATGATCACTTGCACTCTGCAACACTAAAGCTTTAAAAACACTACTGTTGCGATCATGTTGCGTTACACCATTTATGTGAATTATTTCCAGCCGTGACACCCCTACACGTTAAAACGAAAAGGCGCAGAGGTGACACACTTTAAATTGAAATAAATCTTGGCTGTAATACCTTGTATAGTAACCGTCTGCCGCGTACAATTTCATTTAGTGGTTATGCCTGTTTCACTAAGTGTTATTTTGAACTTTAACGCTAAAATGAGGTGGTTTTGTGACAATGAGTACTGTTCTATGTACCATGAAAAGCTTAAGAAATCAGATAGCCCGTTTTCGAGTGTAATAAGAATTCATTTGGATGTCGTAGTGGTTCTAAAGCTTTAAGTTTTAAGAGACCCAATTTGGGAACCTACAAATGTCTTTGTATTCAATTCTAAAGGTCTGTAATACTACAACACTGATAGATGGCGTTACCGACACATTTACCCAACTTTAACGACAGTCTTAAAATGCTCATTTTATGGTGATAAGTGCTGACGTACACTGAGTCAATAAAAAGCAAAGCAAAATCTCTAGTGGCCGCCACAAGTTGTGAACAGTTTTTTATTATATATTTGCTAAGGTTCGATCGCAGTCAATCAGTGGTCAACTACTAGTAGCTCAGTGTGTAGCGATACTAATTGTCTGCACTCAATTATAATGCCGGTCTTAAATGAGCCATATAACCATAGGCAATGTGTGGCTGCAACATATTAATAATAATAACTATGAAATTAAATTAAATTAAGTATCTTGTCTTGGTTCGCGAGGTTATCAACATGTGGGATGTGAATATTGCAGGTATTGTGCCGATAGTCGTGACGGCCAATGGAATTATTTCCAACAATCTTGACCAACATCGAGCAGGCTCTCGGCTCGTTGGACAGCTGGATTAAGACCTTGATACCGAAAGCGGTACTCCTGGACACGGCGCGTATAGTCAGGAGAAGTTATCGCATACCTATTTTAGTAAAAGTATTAGGTACTAGTTTAGGAGCTCCTTAACAGAAACATAACCATAGTAATATACTAGATGGCAGAAAAAAGATGTTGTATGTATTTCTCCAAACAAACTATAATAGGGACATCAATTACTTCAAGATCCAATACATTGGTACTATAAAGGTTGCATGCATATATCATAGCATCTGGCACCTTTAAGTATATGGCGTCGACGGAACACTCTGGAAGCTTCTAGAGATGTTAGTGTCATTCAAATACATGTTGAATGACGTAGAATACAGTGGTTGAGATATGACATATTATGGAGACTGACTGCATATGGACCACTGTCAGAGAGTCGTATTATTGTTAGCTCTGAAATAATAGTGAATTATCGAAATATTCCTACGTTTCACTTATCGTAGTTTGTTCCCATATCGTAAAAACCCTCTACAGTACCTATTTCCTTGAAGCCTAAGTAAGTACACAACTGAAAATTGAAATCTTTATTTCATTTAAACAATCGCTCTTAGCTCTACGCCTTAAAATATATAGACTCAAGAGAAAAATAATGATATACCACAAAGGGTACCCAAATTAAAATATAACTATTCTTTATAAGAATATCTTTTTAATTTTAATAACAAGGGGAAAAGACAACGCAGAATATTATAAAGCCTTCAAGAATAATAGATACCTATTAATTTTTAGAGCGATGGCCCCCAAAGTTCATAACATCTCTCCCTTGGGGGCATCAATTACGAAAATGAATATACAAACCTGTAGTAAGAGTGGGGTATAGTATATCTTGAGGCTTTTGTTTATAAATTTAGAGGGATCTGTCAGGGAAGGCCACGAAATTCAAAATTTCTAACGTACACAGTATTTTGCAAATTACAGTGCTGTTTTACTTTATCATCAACGACGGCCCAGCCTTTCCCAACTACCTATGTTGTGTTCGGTTTTCAGTGAACCCATTTATGGGCTATTATTATTATAGTCAACGATTAAAAAAAAAAAAACTGATTTTACTATAAATAGATCATCACATGTGCAATGGCATGTCCTCACCTCGCGACACATGTTGGCACACATATTACACACACACACACACAAACCTACTCACTCATTCACCAAACACACACACATACTCTCACACAAATATTGTAATTATATCATCTATTAATAACGGTATGGAAGAGCGGAGTCTCCCAACACAGGCATTACTTGCTTAAAGGGAGGCTTCAATCACTAAGTTGTACTTGTAAATATTGTTGGAGAAAAATGATTTTCGTTTTTTTTTTTTTTGTCTTATCAATGATCTACGAACGACTGCCGGGATCAACAGATTTACTTATTGAATTATTGCATGCCTTCATTCATTCTTAATCACATGTCGGTGAAGTTTTAATAAAAAACGGCAAGGAGACATGGCCGGTATAAAACTTTGAGGGCGACTGTTTCGAAATAATTGAATTTTTCTTAAAAGCCAATTATCATTAAATAATAACTTTCTTTTGTCGGTGTCTAGGTTATTTTATACTTTTCAGATACTCTATTTTGTAGTTCAAATAAACTTTATTGGTTTAATAATATTCATCTTTAATTAAACGAAAAATTTCGCCAGCGGCTTTTGGTTTTTTAGTTTTGTGCTAAGAATTTTTAATCGTCTACGTTTTTATTAAAGAAACGTTTGTTTTATAAAAAAAAAACTGATTGCTTTTCAGACACCGTTAATTAAAACACTTAACTATTGATTATAAAAGCAATCACGTAATTTTCAAAGTAAAATTGATAAATTGAAGGAGATTTATTTTTTATTTTTTATATAGTTATAGGCTTGTGTTTGACCGCAACTCACCTGATCTTAAGTGATGATGCGGCCTAAGGTGGAGCACGCTTGCCTAGGATAAACCGGTTTACTCATGCCTTGAAGATACCTAGATTATATGTATCGAGGAATAGAGAGGCGGGCAGTGAATTTCAGAGTGATTTCAGAGATGTGCAAGTGTAAAAATACGTGACATCGCATAGCCGTTAACTTCTGTATCTCCAGTATCGTGGTTGTGAACATATATATACTTACACATATACATACAACCATACCCAGAACAAACTATTAGGGCCTGTCCACATCATCACGTCACGACGTCATCAACGTGGAACGGTGCGGTTTCGCGGCACGGTGCGTTGCCGCGTCGTGCTAGCACGATACGGCAACTGAAACATTAAACTGAGCGACCGCATCCACGGCGGGATACGGTCGCTTAGTTTAATGTTTCATTGTCTTAGCGAGTAGTTGTGAATAAAAGATGTGATGTGTGATCTTTTTAACAATAGCAGAAGCAGAATACGTATTGTGCGGTCCTATATCTAGAACGAGACTGCTGTTTCTCAGGTACATTAGTGACGAATGTACTGGAATTTTACAAAGCACGGCAACGTATCACGTTGCGGCATCATGACGTGCATTTTTACGATACGGTAACGATAATTTGCACGTTACGTCAACGCATCGTGCCGCGTTCCCGCACCGTTCCACGTTGACGACGTCACGACGTCCTCGTGTCGTGACGTGGAGATGTGGACAGGCATTATGTCATATAAATATTTGTTCCATGCGGACATCAAACCTAGGTCACTAAACCTAGTAGTTGGATATTATTGGGCATTCCACCTTCAGAACGGAGTGAGCCGATGGCTCACTCCGTTCGTCTTGTCACTCTCGGTGGCGTAGAATGCCCAATAACATCTACGTCTGTTCCACTATTCTAGTTTTAAAACTAAATATTACATTGTTATCTTATTTTACCTTGACACCTTTTATTACCTTATTTTAAATTAATACCTTGTTACGGTGTTACCTTGTTACCTTATTTTACCTTGATACCTTGTTTGCACAAAATACCTAAACCAAGCTTAAAGTAACATTACCTGTTGTCTTTGAACGCTTAATTAAACACTAGACATAAGACATTTTCAATAAAGTGTGAAAGCCTTAATTACCTTGTGTTAAAATGTGCTCTAATCCAAAATAAACAGAGATTGTTGTAATTAATTTCGGTTCGCACCGAGCCACGAAATTTTTGATGGGGAAAGTTTCAACCAAGGCTATATTGTGCGTAAGTTTCATGATAATGTGAAAATAACTTCAAGTTATGAGATTCATTAAGCCTTTAATTTAAAAAGTAAATTATAGAAAGTTAAATATAGTACCTAACCACTCTTGAAAATACTGAGATTAAACTATTAGTCTAAAGGGCGTAATTCAGCAGTGCTATATTCTGTAAAAATGTCTTGTCATTCCAACTGACTCTATAGAGTAACAACTCATCTCAAACGAAGTAACTGAGAGAAGTTTTTACGGAATAGGCCGGCAGATATTTTCAGGAATGGGACAGAATTTGTACGAATTAATCTGCCAATTATCCTAATTTGATTGAAACTACTTACCAGACCTTACCAGACTTACCAGAGAATGGGCAGCAGCGTTCTCTGTGCCTTTGTAACAACCATACTGCGATCGCCAATCCGCCTGCCAAGCGTGGCGATTATGGCAATACCCCCCCTTGGGGAGGCCTATGTCCAACAGTGGACGTCTTTAGGCTGAAATGATGAATGATGATTGACACTTGATGGAAGGTGATGAAAGAGGCCTTTGAGGTCACTTTAGGGTTATTTGTAACCCTGACTGACCTGTCCTGGAGTCGATACTGCAAATCGGTAGGCACAGCTTAGGACGCGCTCCAATCCGATGGACCGATGACCTGAAGAATTTAGGTGGTGGTAGCTGAAGGCGGAAGGACCGGGAAAAATGGCGCGCAAATGAGGACGCTTATGTCTAACGGTACCAGGTGGATTGACGACATCGTCAAGGGAGCGGGTAACCGGTGGATGCATGCGGCAGGTTGTCGCTCGTTGTGACATACTATGGGGGAGGCGTTTGTTCAACAGTGGACGTCTTCCGGCTGATGATGATGTCCTGTTAGACACGATCATCATCATTGATAACGTTGTACTGAGAATGCCGAATCGAGTATCCACTATATGTTTACTTACTATTACCACAGTATAAGTATCTATTAATAAGGGCAGGTTCAACCAAACTTATATAATAAAGTCAAAGTCAAAGCGTTTATTTCAATTAAACCATCAACCTAGCAATAAAATTACTCTTTACTTCAGAGTAGTTTATAGTCATAGAACTTTTCGGGTTTTTTTTGGAACGAAGTTCCTTATCGCGCGTTGTGAAAGGGGGCTAGACGGAAACAATTCTTACGAAAAGTTGTCACGACACTTTTTTGCTATTTTTATTACTTCACAAACGCAGACAATTCGAACAGAAAAATTGAATCGTTGGAACTGTCAAATAGCGTTCATTATTAGTTGAATCGCGGCTTTTCTATGAAAAAATTGGAGCGAATTAAAACCTTATTTTTACACATTAACCGTGAAATTCGGTTGCACATAGCTCCTATTGTCCGGTCGGGCACCTGCCTATACGTTTCTCAGAATAATTTTATCATACCTAGTTTGGTAAAATTTCAATTTTTAACCGTTTACGTTTACAAAATAAAGTCCGAATTCTCTTTTCGTAGAATATGTTTATGTATTTAAAGGCGGCGCGGCGAACTCTTTGAACTAGGTACCTACGGCGATATGTTTAGTACCTAAGTTTATTCGCTCAAATAATGGCGGTGCCTACCTCAATGACATCGGAATTATCATTGCGTGATAATTCCGATGATAACGACCTACGAGATAAGTCCACCTTTCACTGTGAGACTGTGTGGATTGTGAAAACGAGTGTAAATTTTAAGTCGATAATTAAGCCATAGAATACGTAGGTTAGGTAGGTAGGTAGTTACTGTACTTCTTCTTCTATGTTTTGTTTAGTAGGTACTGTAGAGACTTGCCCGCCAACGAGGCTTTATGTAATGAAGCCATAACTATTTAGTCTATGGTTAGAACCGTCTGGATACCTTAGGAATATACCTATATTTGAATGATGTAGAAGATAGTTTTTATACTATGACATGTGATGTCAGAGTTAGTCCCGGCTAAGCTCAATGCTGCGGGCTACCTAAAGTTTTCCTCTCGCTTATCTGATTAATATAATCTTCTACAAGTTATTCGTACCTTTCATTTAACGTAGCTTAGTTCTACGATAGTTCGTACATATAGTACAAGTGTAGTCTAAGTGTTACAGTACCTATTGAAAGTTTGGGTTTGATAATCATGAGCTTTCTATCGGCCGCGGTCGTCAGTAGGTAACCACTGCACCTTATCGCTCTAGGTCACAGAGTACTTTTCTCTAGGTTTTACTAGCGACAATAATATTTTTTTTTATTTGATTTAAATGTTTTGGTTTAAATTAAGCCAGTGGGAGCTTAGGTGGGTACCTAGGTAGGTAGTGGTACTTACTTTTATCATTGGCGAATTATTTGTAGTTGTAAGTAGGTAAGTGAGTACCTAGGTACTCTTTTGCTAGAAAAAGAAAGGCAGGCAGGCGTAGTACCTATAGGTGCTATAGGTAACCTATTTAAATAAATTAGAACTATTCACAAACACAGTTTTAATCAACTTTGGCTTAATTAAAAAACTTACCTATTAGGTATAAAATTTACACTTCCCTGTATCGAAGCAACTGCTCAATATGGAGTCCATTTCGCTCGATACATAAACGGGCACGTTTAATTAAATTGTCTTTTAATTACATTATATTTGTTAATAATAAAAAAAAAAAATAATAACTTAAAAAAAAAAAAAAATATTACAATTCCTTCACTAATTAATCGAAAGGAACTTCGTTCCATCCGGGTGTCCCTTGACACCTCTCAAGCTTTTTTTTTTCAGCCTGTGTTTTCCCACTGCAGGGCAAGGGCCTCTCTACTCTCCTTCCACTTCTCTTTGTCAAGGGCTATTTCAGACCAGTCTTTGTCAAAAGAGTCTAGAGATCATCCCGCCACTTCCGCCTGGGCCTGCCGCGATGTCGCTTGCCATGTAAAGGGACCCATTGGGTCACGCGTTTGGCCCAATGATCGTCCGACATGCGGCAGATATGTCCCGCCCAATTCCACTTCAGCGTGACAGCTTTCCTAATGACATCAGTTATTTTTGTGATGCAACGGATGGTAGTATTTAATTAAATTATATTTAAATTTTAATCCCGGAATAACTATTTATCCAAGAGTAAATCGCTATACGGCTAATATGGATGGAGTAAATAAGCTATCTGAGATTAATATAATAATAATAATAATAATATCATTTATTTCGGGTAACAAAAGACCCATAACATATATAATGGCGGCCGCTACATTACCTACCAGTTGACCATGACAACTTGTGTGAATATTATCATTGACAGTTGACATCATTATAAGCCGGCAACATGATGTAGACACAAAAAATCTTGAGTTCTGCTAACAAGTGTATTTCTGTTTTAGTTCGTTTACACATTTGATTAATCATACATTTATCAACTGAAGAGTGACAATTCCTGGTATTGGCTACTCCACGTTTGTGATGGAAAAACGTAAAAGAAGTTATCTGAGAGTAAAGTCAATAAGTAACATTATTCAGAGCTCTCTGGTGGTCTGGATTCTCTGGTATAGCATGGCAGCATTTGATCGAATCCGCCCCTAGTGGATTTAAGTAATTCAAGGCACTAACAGTACATATATTACGTAACTTCAGAGCAGTTCTGCAATAGTCTGTATCCTATAACACAGCTCTAAAATCACATTACCCACTGAAATTAGAGCATGGCATTAGTCGCAACTTGGGTCTTATTACACAAAGCTGAGTTTCTCCTAACATTGTAATATTCAGAAAGCAGTTGGGCGCGTCGGTGTCATCAAAATAACGACGGTGATTGTTCCAACATCGTTGAATTTTTATCAAGTACCAACTTGCGAGGTATCAAAAATGTGCTGTAAAAAATTTACGTGGACTCCAGGCAATTTCGTCATACAAGAATTTTATATAACATTCTTATAGCTCCGATGGTGTCATAAAGAGGCGAATTTAAGCCTTTGCTTAGGAGACATACTGGTGTAGTCGACGGGAAGTAATGTGGCTCGCTCTGTTTTATTAGGTTGGGTTCCAGATAAAATGGGGTTAGGTTGGTGATTTAAAATGCATTTATCCCATTATATACTTTTGCAACTGTTTATAAATGGTGTAGACCGAATTCATAGTACTGTCATGTTTATTTTCTATATTGTTTAATACTAACTAACTTCAAAATGATTTTGTTTTTTTTACAAGGTATAATTTTGACGTTTTGAATTACCTACAGAGATACCAAATTATCTATAAAATAGCAGTTTTTGGAACGACCACTTTATGAAAGACATATGTTTGAACTTTTAAGTTTGTTGACAAACAGTGCCAGCATTAATTTCTCAGTTAACTAAAGGTTATCGCTCATTATAACTGCACGGCATCGACATAGCATATTTTTTGCCATCCAAGGCATTAAGGCTTTAAATCGAGTTGAAAAAAGTTGACGGATCGCGGACGACGCGCTGAAATCGGTTGAGTTTTTAAAGAAAATACTGGCTGGGCCGTCGCGCGTCGCCTTGTTGGAGCGGTGCTGTAAAAGTGTGCGATGACCATTAGTTGGACTGTGCTGTAGGAGCTCAAACCAGCTGAGCCCTTACGGTACCGGATCAATGTACGTATTCTCGTTGTGTTCTATTAGTGAATGGAATGTCTTGGAATTAAAGACGGCAAAGCAATTAGCACTTTTATGTTATCGAAAGAGCACGTCGGCTTCTGACAGCGCTAGGCCCTTGATTTAAAAATAAGACTACCTATTGCTTCTACATTATTCAAAAGCCTTCTAGAACGAAACCAAAGCGTTTAAACGAAACCTTTAGTCAATGCTTTTGACCAGCGTGCTATAGCATGCAATCTTTACAATCATCATCAGCCTGAAGACCTCCCCCATAATGGGGGGGGGGGGGGTTGCCATAATCCTCACGCTTGGCAGGCGTCTCGGTGAAGTTATTAAGCACACGAAACGGTAGCCGCTGCTGCCCGACTTCCGGATTTTCCCTTAGGCCGTTTGTCCACCGCCGCCGTCACCGGAACGTCAACGAGAACGAGATGACGGCGCCGAAGTACTGATACATAGACATAGACTACTATAGCCGCGTGTCCACCGCAAGTCCGTCACCCGAGCACCGTCATCCCGGCCGCCGAGTTTCGAGTAGATCGGCGTGACCTGTGCCGGCAACGGCAATACAAAACACTAGCTATGTGTCGTTACGTGTTTTTTAGGTAACATAACACAACGCGTTTTGCGATTTGCGTTGAAACTAGCCATCCTTCTAGTTTGTTTTATTTCTATTAAAAAGGAAAACGCGACTACCACCCACGACAAAGCTGTATGTAGGACTGAGCCACCGATATATCGGCGCGGTGGACAAACGATCGCCGTCACGTCATCTTAAACTCGGCCCGAAATAATCTCGTTCTCGGTGACGGTCCGGTGACGGCGGCGGTGGACAAACGGCCTAAGTCGCCTTCGACGACACCCTCGGGATGAAATGGGGGGGTGCTATTCTAGTCCAGACCCCACGGGGACCTTTACAGTACCTACCTATAACTAATTACTGTAATTTTTTTTTTACAGGTTTGTTTTCTTCTTCGTAGGCTAAAGTTGCTCATACTATACGTCTGTATGTTCTAGATAATTGAGCTCCATTCACGGCCGAAAGGAAGTTCCTTTATGATGTAAAATGTCGTCGTTGCCTTGTTGCCAAGTAAAAACCAAAATAAATATATTATGATACTGTCAATATAAATGTTATTAAAGCAAAAAATAAAAAATCAAATCACATCAAAACATTTATTCATTTAACAAAAACAACGACAATGACACACACCACACACAACAATTTTTATTTTTAATAAAATTCTAATATTTTCAACGGGTTAGACTGGACAATAAATAATAATAATATATATTTTTCACAATTGTTCCAAATTCAAATTCTATTCTCAACATGCGGAATGCTCACCAAAGTTTCCACAGTGTTCAATCTTGTATTATTATATTTTAGTATATGCTACCTTAAATATTTATTCACCACATAAAATCATAAAAATCAAAATAATAAAATTATTTACAATTCCAAGAAAAAGGCAGGGAGTTCAAAGGTCATCAAAATACTCGTCCACATCGTTGTCAACGGGACACGCGCCCAACAGGCTAGCAGCATTGTCACGTTCTATGGCAATGCTGATTCTTTAACCCAAGAATAGACCAGCCTTCGGGTCACGTGAAGAGTCGACCAACCGCTTGGCGATGTCACGAAAAACAATATGGGCACTTGGACCCCATGGCCCTAGAGTTTCCACCCCAAACGGCTCAAATATATAGCTTCCAAGAAGGTTTTTATATTTGCGCCTTTTGAGGTTTTCGGCACCTGCAACACGTTGTGCTAGGAAGATGAGATGGCGCAAGGGTGTCGACACCATGTTGCGTCCCACACCAAAGGCCTACCCAACTTCCAAGGCATTATGGTCATCCCATCTGGTCTCTTCCCATCGTCACGTGCCAAGGCATTGGGTTCTAAAATAGCAGGCACCCCGACGGTGGCAAGAGTACGACGGAGGAGGTCATTGATGCTGGCGTGCCGTGCCATTCGGCCTGCGCTTCTACTGCAGGATAGACCATGATGCCCGAGGCAGTCGACTGCTTCACCACACTGGCAACGATGTGGAGCCCAGCATGGAGCACCCAGAAGGTATTATCACACAGCATAGTACCGATGTGCTACCTATAAAAGAAAGAAAGAAAGAAAAATTGTTTATTTGTAACCTTGTACATGTAAACACAACATAAAAAAGGGTTATGTAAAACAATAAAACATAAAAAAAAGCCTTATGAAACCTGTACGAGACCAAAAAGGCTCCTGTCTCAGCACAATGCTACGACATGAAATGTCGCAGCGCTGGTATTCTGACAGGGCCTTGCAGAGATGCCACGGGCGGCCACAGTCATGACTTAAGGTAAATAAATAAAAAGTTGTAATAATAAATATCTAACAAAAATATGCAAGCTAACATTATATAAAAAATATGTAATATGTAAAAACGACATAACTATTAATTATATAAAGTTATTAAATACAATAAATAATAAAAAGTGAATTAAATAAAGTTTTTTTTTTTTATGTTGCAACTATCGGCCAAAGTGTTTCCACATTGTTTGTCTATACCGCTGGCGTTGTGAGAGTTATATTATATTACTTTGTGGTTGTGAGTTTGTGACAAACAAAGGGACACCGACGCGCCGCCTCAAATTGACAACAAATAAAACTAAAAAAGTGTATGTCTATGTAGTATTATGATAAGTTCATGTATAATAATGATGTACCGTAATCTCTTATGTGTGGTGTGGATCACGACAGGGAATTTGGTCTCCTATGCATGAGGTTGAAGGTTTGATATCGATTTATTGAATACATCACTGACATCGGTGAAGGAAAACATCGTGAAGAAACTTGGACTTAAAGTTAATATTAGTCTAAAATCGCCAATTCACCTTGAGCAAACGTAGTGATTAAAGCTCGAGCCTTCTCTGTATAAAAAGAAGAATTTGCCAGGGCAAACGCAAAGATAGGCAAAATGGTGATATTTCATGTCATGTATTTTATGCTACTTAAGTCTATTTTTAGGGTTCCGCACCTCAAAAGGAAAAAACGGAACCCTTATAGGATCACTTTGTTGTCCGTATGTCTGACTGTCCGTTTGTCTGTCAAGACCCTTTATCTTGGGAACGAGTAGAGGTATCGAGTTAATTAAAACCATGTACTTAAGTTCACGGTTCCTTCAAGCTGTGAACAAAATCAAACTTCTAAGTTAACGTGAAAAAAAGATACGGTCGTTTATGTCGCAAAAAACGTACATTTTGACACTCTCAAGGGAATCAAAATTTATAGGGTACTTTCCGTTGACCTAGAACTATGAAATTAGGCATGTAATATCGTCTTTATACTAAAGTCTGAAAACTATACATTTGTATTTTAACCTTTCGAATGTCTTATGTTACACAGTCCGACATAAGTACCCTAACCCTTGACCTTCACATTTTTCGCCCGACAGTCGTCGAGTTAAATCATAAAAAATATTTTTTTTATTTATAACGAGCTTTTGTCCGCGATTTGGTGTGTGTCGAATGTCGGTTATCGCGGATGCAGACGAAGTCCCGGATTAAAAACCCTATGTGCTTTCCCAGGGTTCAAGCTATTTTCATACCAAATTTCATCGAAATCGGTTCGGCCGTTTCATCGTAGAAGTTAAGCAGAGTTACTTTCTCATTTATAATATTAGTATGGATATGTACCTACTAAGTACAGAACCCTCAGTGAGCGAGTCCGACTCGCACTTGTCCGGTTTTTTTTAGAATGGAATTTGAATATAGTATCACAAAGTACAGCTGCTCTATGTTTTTTTTTTTTGTGAATAATGTACATTATTTACCTATGTCTATTAATTAAATAGTTTAAAGCTCAAAACTTTAAAATTTCAACGTTATCTCAGTTTTTCTCATTTCACAAGCATCATTATAATAATAATAATAATAATTTATTTTTCAGAAAAAACACATTTAAGGTACACAAAAACAGTTTTCTACTAAAATGAACATAACAGAAAGAAGTGTATCGTTGGTGCCTGTACTAATGAATGAAAATCATTGTATCACAGACACCAGCGCCTTCCAAGATAGGTTACATAATAAATTAAGATTCGAACGTGCGATATAGTGAACTCGTAAAAAACATATGGTAATACAATAAACAGTAAAAAGTAATTTAAAAATAATAAAATCAATTATTATTATAAACTAAAATTAAAATAAAATTAAGCTACTTGTATATGTACTTAAGTTAATATTAGTTCGTGTGCGTGCAAGAGAGTGCACAGGTGAGTGATTCTGCATGCATGTATCATTGTATGTGAGAGTGTATGTGTGAGTGTATGTGTGAGTGTTTGTGAGAGTGTACGTGTGAGAGTATGTATGTGTGAGTGTGTGAGTGAGTGTGTGTATGCGTCTGCTTTTGAGATACATGATCTATTGAATTGGTTTGAGAAGATCTTCAGTCTCCCGGTACGTTAACTTTAGTAAGAGGATTTGTAATTCTTTTTTGCACTTGTTTTTTGGTAGGTTATGTACGTATACTATTTTGTTAATACGGTTGTAAAGACGAGAACTATTTACATAAAAATTTCTACTGGCGAGAGCAGTTCTATGCGGCGGAATTTCGCACACTATGTCCTTCCTGCGCTTGTTGTTTGGAATATATGGGATAGTAGCATGCTTACGCAGAACGGTCTGAAGCACATAGAGCTGTCTTACTGTGAGTACAGAGCATTGTTGGTACAAATTTACAGTCGGATACCTAATAGGCTTCTTTAAAAGCAGTTTTAGGACCGCTCTTTGCGCTCTCTCTACTCTCAGCATACCAGTAGCAAACGTGCCTCCCCACGCCGGTATGCAGTACATTAGTATCGACTGTGCTAGGGAAAAATACAGCAATTTTAATGTGTCTAGGTCAGCAGAAGATCTTAATTTTTTGAAAATGTATAGAAGTTTTCTTGTACGGGAAACTATATTTCCTATATGCTTGTCCCAGCTCAGACGGGAGTCGATTTGCACTCCCAGATACCTCATGTCGGTTGTGCGTATGAGAGGCAGGCAGTCACAATTAGGACTAGAGTGACGACAAGTGTGAGCAATAATTTTTAGTGAGTCCGATGGTTGAGACGCGGAAGAACCAAAAAAAGTTATAAATTTTGTTTTGGGTATGTTAAGGGTTAACAGGTTATCGTTTAGCCAGGATATTACGATCGACAGGGCCTTTTCTGTTTCCCTATAGGCTAGCTGCCAGTCTTTGGCATGCACAATTAACGCTGTGTCATCTGCATATGTAATAAATCTGCAGTTGTTAATTGCCAGTTGACACAGGTCGTTGATGTATACCAAAAATAAGGTGGGACCAAGCACACTGCCTTGTGGGACTCCATACGTGAGAAATTCTTCATTGCTGGTGTAATTTCCAATCCTGACATACTGACTACGTTCTGTGAGGTAACTCCGAAACATTTCTAGGACCGTGCCCCTAACGCCTACTGCTTCCAACTTCTTTAGAAGGATGGGAATTGAGACCGTGTCGAAAGCTTTCGACAGGTCCAAAAATACTGCTATGGTTTTTAGTTTATTGTCTAAAGACTTAATGACAGTTGTTGTCAAATCTATCACAGCGTCTTCAGTTGACTTATCCTTAATAAACCCGTATTGGTTTTGAGAAATTACGTTATGTTTAGTTAGATAATTGGTTAATTGTTTATTTAAGAGTTTTTCAAAGACCTTAGAAATGGTGGTGAGAACTGAAATTGGTCTATAATTTCCGACACAGTCTCTATCGCCACCCTTAAAAATTGGGTAAACAATAGCCTTCTTAAAAACTTTAGGATATGTCCCAGTAGTTATTGCAAGGTTAAATATGTGTTTTATACCTGGTATTAACACGTGGCGGGCCGATTTTAGAAAGGATGCAGATATGCCATCCCAACCGACCGCACAATTGCTTTTTAGGCCTAGTATAACAGTTTCCAGCTCCTGTTCAGACACCTCAAAAATACCCATTGAATAACACGGGATATTTACGTTTTGTGACGTGGGAGACGCAGATTTTGGGATTTGGTCTGCTAGTATTTTCCCTATGCTTGCGAAGTACTTATTGACTATATCGACTGAGTCTTTAGGGTTTTCACTCAAACTCAGTAAGTCGTTTGGTAAGGTATTTTGTTGCTTCGTATCCGTGATAGTTTTGATGGCATCCCAAGTTGCCTTGGAGTTACCCTTGGCCTCCTGAAGTATGCTTCGATCATAAATTATTCTTAGTTTTGTCAATAAGTTATTGAGAAAATTACGATAGCGTTTGTAGGTTGTACTGAGTATTATATTATCAGGATCTTTTTGAGCTTTAAGGTGCATTATGTCTTTGTTTTTTATACATTTTAGAAGGCCAGGGGTAACCCAAGGTTTTATGATCCTTTTTTTGTGCGAAATTACAACCTCTTTAGTATGTAATTCAACTGTGGATGAAATTTTATGAATTAGAGACTCAGCGGCTTCATTAGCATCGTTAAACAACACAGTCGTCATTAGACAAAATTAGTTCGCATTTTTTTCTACACTCACTATTTACTTGAAATTGCAAACTTGTTTGAATAACGACTATTTAACTAAATAAAATAAGGGCAAAGAAAAACGACTTCTGAAATTGTCTAATGTAGTAGCATAAGGCGGTCTAAAAGTGAATTAGTTTTTTTTAATTCTCTGTTTATTTTCGCTAGAGATTCTTCTTTAAATTTTGCTTGTAATACATGTTTTTATTTTATTACACTTTCTATTTAAAATAGGCACAATTTTATTTGATTATTATCTAAACATTCCAAACGCGCGGCAATGAAGCAGTAATCTTGCCCTCTTCATAAAGAAGGTGCTGACCTTCTTCATCTGTCACGACGCAAGGTTCAAGCGATATGGCCGCAAAGTCGTAATTGGCGTCACTACCACTGTGCTCTAAAATGGTATCTACTGCTTTCTCTAAGCCTTTGTAATAGGTACTTTGTAATAGGTATAGGTAGGTTGTAGTACTTCATTCACTTTTGAAAGGCGAATTCGACATTACCATGTGTAGGCATTTAAGTACCTACTAAGTAGAAAAATATTCTTTAGTTCTTAGACTTACGTTTAGTAGGTAATTCACTAGTTTAGTAGTAGCAAATTTAGTGGCATGTCTCATTGTTTATAATGTACCAGACATACCAACTTTACAACTCGTAGAAGTTCGTTTTACCTGTAAATCATTGACAAATAGCACGTATCCATTGCCAGTACCAATTTCATCGTATTCAGTTTTATGTTAGTCTAAAAATAACTCGTACTGGAACTCAACGAAATGCCTTGGTACTCAACAGACAAGTGCGATGGAAGTACATCTCTCAACGACCGGTGAGGCCTATTCAATCTTTCCAAATCTATAAGATCTTCGGCAAGTGGAACGGCACTTCTCGGCAAAGCAAGCGTATTTTCGCTTGGGGCCCTATTCTCAAAGAGCCAGCTTATTCTGAAGATAGAGAAGTGAAAAGATGAATGCAACGCGATTCGTTTGGCCTTTAAAAGTCGAATAGAAAGTTTATATCGTACTCTTTTGGTACAACCTTTAATGTTTCAAAAAAAAAAATTATAATATAATTAAAAATAAACTGTCTGCGGTTCGGAAATAATTTGCTCGTAATTGACTAATTTGACTAAATTCTGTGAATTTTATGATGGAAACCCAATTGTGCCTACCATTTATCATGAATTTGTAGGTAGATAATAGTGAACAGTATTTAACGTAATTGCTTACAATCAGGTTTATTAATTTTTGTAAAAATACTTCTGACCTTTTTGTCGTAATTCTTAGAGGAAAATTTGTTTAATAAAACAGAGTTGCATTGGCAGCGTTGCAGAACAACACTAGGAGCCTACTAATGGACTTTCCTGTCATAAATTTTACGTGAAATAAACAAAACTCTTTATTGCATTGCGTTGTTTGTAGGTTTCCCTCAAATAAACGGCCCGGAAACCTATAGAAGAGAATTATGGCTGATGCAAAAAGGTAATTTATCAAACCATTTTTATTTTGAATATAATATACATACAAGTACTAACTATAGTATTATTTTTGTGTGTTATACGAATGTATTACATAAGAAATATTGCAAGTCCGTGTGGTGTCGGACGTAAAGAATAGCACCATCCCATATCTTCCCGTGGGTGTCGTAAGAGGCGACTAAGGGACTTACCAGAGAATGGGCAGCAGCGTTCTCTGTGCCTTTGTAACAACCATACTGCGATCGCCAACCCACCTGCCAAGCGTGGCGATAATGGCAAGACCCCCCGTTGGGGAGGCCTATGTCCAGCAGTGGACATCTTTCGGCTGTAATGAAAATGATGAAGTCAGTAATTTCATAATATAAACTTATCATCATGTCAACCTTTACACGCCCACAACTGGGCTGGACTGGGCCGGCTCCTCCAAGGGGTTCAGCCGTAATCGCCATGCTTGGTCGATGCATGTTGGCGATCGCAGTATGTGTTATAGCACTCAAAAGGACGCTGCTGCCCACCCTATAGTTAATATCCCTCTGTCACCTTCTACGACACCTACGGATGGATATATGGGGTGGTGCTATTCTCGGTTGGCGCCACAAGGCAAACCAAACGGCTTTAACTCATGAAAATCATATTTTATCGATTTAACAAAATATCTTACTCAATATTAATTTATAAAGCCTAATCGATATACAATAGTAACTCATTTAAATTTTTAATCATCTTCGCAGTACATGATGTACATCAACACATAATTATCGAAACCAAAAAAAAAAAAGAAACTCTTACAAAACAACACACAATTGACCATTCCACGTATAAAATTCGAATATTCGTTCTAAATCTGCATCGAACTGCCGTATGTGACTCATCGGTATTCGAAAATCGAACGAGCATCGAGTGAAGCAAATTTATGATGTGTGCAGATGCAAGCCCGGGGCGTTGCCATAACTCACGCGGTAGCCCGCACATACTGATTAAACGGTCCTTCGAGCCAAAGCTGGGATATCCGAGCTTTGTAAGATTTCGGAAGGTCATGAGTATGATTTTGAAGGGTATAGTGTTGTGTGTGTAGTTCAAAAGGATATGATAGATATAAAATGAGAAAAGGTAAAGCATAGATGACAGTCATTTCTTAGTGTTAAGATTTTATGACTTTGAAATTACAAAATTATTCATGCATTTATTCTGATAATACAATACCTCTTAATAAAGATCTTAGTATTCAAATTTTAATTAATTTATCCGCAATAAATAATTTTAAATATCTATATCACTCAGTTATTACAAAAATTCTGAACTATTGAACATTATAAGAAAATTAAGTAGAATTAATAAAACAAATAAAACTAAAGAGGTTTCCATAGCAACCTATTGACACTTTCTAGTTCATGTAATGAGATAATTATTACAAAAATTTGACCATACAGCTCCGTAAAAAGATGGCCCAAATAGAAAACCCTGTCCTGATCCAAATAAGGCTAATACAATAAAGGAAGAAGGTATCTACGTGATACGGAGCAATAAAAAAATCGTATACGAAAACATCCCTTTAACCTTGTTTAACGCAAACCCCCGCTCGAGCTCGAGCATTCATAACCGGGTGAACATTAACCCGATTCACGCGAATCAATCTTTGTACCTAATCCTGAAACAGCAAAATATATCTCGCGAAATGCCAATTTACGATCGGCGTATTCCCGTTAATTTCCTCTTTGAGTGGCCAACTTTGTGCTAAACTCGTTTAAAACTCCCATAGTGATGCGACTACGATGCTCGATTACTAATCGTGTAATTTAGTCTACTGACTAATGGTGTTTTAGTCGATGTTTATTTGCTTCCATTTGTAGTTAGTAGTGTTTGCAGCTGTTGTTTCTGAAGGTTGTGGTCTTGACGTACCTACATTTCTGTCAGTTAGGAATTTTGTTTTCTTTTGGTATTCATTAAACCGCGGCTATATTGAGGTCCATATATTCAGCAAGAACCATATTACAAAGTACTTATTGTAAACGATCATCATCATCATCAGCCGAAAGACGTCAGACTGTTCAACATAGGCCTCTCCCATAGAACGACACAACGTGCGGCAACCTGCAGCTTACATCCACCGGTTACCCGCAACCTTGATAATGTCGTCGGTTCATCTGGTGGGAAGTCAACCAACGCTGCTTCTTCCATCTTTTTTGTAAATAATACCGGCCTATAATTTATTGTTCCACTGGCAGTAGGGCAAAGGCAAGAGGCCTATAGAGAATGAGAGGGCATACAAAGAACGCATAGGTATTGATCACTACGGTCGGTCAAGACGGATTGTCGATTTAAGACTTATATTGATTATAAGTCCAGGTATCTTCACGATGTTTTCCTTCACCGATGTCTAAGAAAGTACAGACGCCAGCACATCAAGCCAAACAAAACTATCAATTTTTCCTAATTGAATATGAACCTTATCCTTTTGTAATAAAGTTGAAAATCTATAAAATAAATTTGACAGATTGTTGTACCTTGATGTGCAGGCTGGTCTCTGTACTTATGAAATTTAAAAAAAAACCGGACAAGTCCGAGTCGGACTCGCCCACCGAGGGTTCCGTACATATTTGCAGGTACATATACATACTCCTATACTAATGCATACCTACTATCAATACTTTAATCTACTTATTATTATAAATTCGTGTTTTGCGACATAAACGGCCGTATCTTTTTTTCACGTTAACATAGAGGGTTGATTTATTTTACAGCACCAAGGAACCGTAGACTTGAGTATATGGTTTAAATTTCAACTCGATACCTCCACGCGTTCCCGAGATAAAGGGTCTCGACAGACAGACAGACAGACGGACAACAAAGTGATCCTATAAGGGTTCCGTTTTTTTCCTTTTGAGGTACGGAACCCTAAAACCTAGTGCCTTGTTGAGACGGGTGCTTTAATCAATGAGCCATTTCGATATTATACTCGTAGTACTTATCGTAGTGCTACAAAAAATCGTACCAGCCTCATGTTATAGAAAACATTCCAGCTTGTCCCGATTTCAAAATGTCTGAGAGAACACTAGAAATACATTTTATAAAGTCACTTGTTTCTGTATTCAGAGCTTTGTAGCACGTGGAGCACCTACGGCTGCAGATTATTCTATTTTTAAAAGAAATATTACATGCTTCTTTGATATGACAGGATGTTTTGAAAAGAATTGTTAGTATTTTTGCTTTCATTGTGCATGCAGACTTGAATGTGCTTGGAAGTCCGCCTTTATACGTTTGTGCATTAAGTATAAATATATAAGGTGCTATAAAAATATCTGCCACGGCTGCAATGGGAGACAGTATTGTGTTTATAGATTACAATAGTAAAGATAAATTATTGATCATTTGTCATATTTTTTTTCATACAAAAAATTGTACGTATAAATTTGAATTGATTTATTCGCATAAAACCATCACGTAGACTTGCTGTTGCCGCACCGCACCGAATAGGTACAATTCAATCGTTTCGCAAAACGCCGGCGCCGTTCATACACTGTTGCCATTCTTATCATTACGCCCCCACCCTGACCCGCACTACCCCGTTCGTCGCACGCGCCATCCGACCGCCCGCTCGCCAGTCGCCCGGTCGTCCCCCGCCCGCTCGGAAGTTAGTTTTAATTAGCGGTTAGCGACGGGATAATCGCTCGCGCTTCCTTTAAAAATGCCTCCCAGACGACGGTATTCCAATCAAGCAAATCTTGAAATGGTGTTGTGCTACCGCGAGTGTAACTCCATAACTGCGCATGCAGTAAACTTATACCAGCAGATGTTTGGTGTGCGAGTGAGTCATCATGTGTGGAAGAACTAAAAAGGCGCATCAAACGCGCATTTAGGCAAGTAAAAAGTGAAACGGACACATTAAATAAAGTGAAGAGACATGTACGTAAGCGTGCCTACATTTGTGTGCAACGCGAAGGCGAAGGCAACGCCAAGTTACTGTAATTTATCGTTTTTTGATACCTAAGTATTAATCTAAGCACCTACTGTTTAAAAATAATAAGAAAAAAATTGCGATTCTTACACTAATTTGTCAGTCCAAAGCCTGTTTTAAGTGTGATGGGAAGTTTATCATCTTATTTACCTACGTCAGTTTTTTGGAAGAATGCGGTAGCTGGTAAGTAATTGCACTTTTAAAACACTTTTTTCCCTGCGTATTATTGTGTACCTAGTAGGTTAGATAGTGACGAACTAATCAGCTGATTTCAGTTTTCATTCACAGAACAGATAGAAAGAGATAGCAGTTGTTTTCATTGACGAAGCGACACATCGCGCGTAATTTGTGAAACGCGTTATGCAGAGTAGAGTCAATGTTTATTTTAATAAACATTGACTCTACTCTGCATAACGCGTATAGTTAATTTAATTTGAGAAAATAAAGTAGTTTACTACTTTATTTTCTCAAATTAAATTAACTATTCTGGGGTACGAAAGTTCTTCACTATTGTAATCTTTAAACACAATACTACCTCCCATTAAAGCCGTGGCTGATATTTTTATAGCACCTTATATATATATATATTATGTTGGTAGGTACTTTTAGTGATCATAAGTATGTAAGACGATGAGCAAGTACGAAACAAATTTTTGCATTTGACTTTAGGTATGAATTTCCCTTGGTGGAATAAATTTAAATTTATAAAAAAACTGTAAAATATTATAATATTCAAAATAACCAAACAAGGTGTATTTAAAATATGTTTCAAGCAATTTTAATTTAATAATTGAATTTAAAGACCAAGAATTTCAAAATATTATCGATTTTTATGTCTCTTCGCGTGTCCCATCCCTTACAACGCCCTCGGTAAAATAATTTAACAGAACAAAACAAGTCAAAGGATCAAAATTCAATATTTTGACACGAACATGTTTATGATTACAAACCAATAATGGATTTCGCGGAAGATAAAAATTAAGTAGAATTTAGAAGATTTCATGGAAAAGAAAAGAATAATACAGCTTTCGTAGTGAGTTCATACAATTCGTGAAGAATAGGAATGAAAGTAAGTTACAAGGTAAAGTAAGTAATAAGTAGTAAGTAAGTTTCATTATTTTCACATATAGAAGCAACGTGGATAATGTAATCAGTATTTTGTAAAAACTTGATTTAAAAGAGTGTCCGTGGAGTTTCTTGCTCGTTCTTTCCTTGGAGGCCTACGCTACGTTTTGGAACGAGCAACTAAGTTCATTTTTCTGACTAACTAACTAATTCTTTGACAATTCAAAAGTGCCTGTAAATGGTTTAATTGAAATAAATGCTTTGACTAAGATTATGTTATGTATGTATAGAACATGAACGAGAGCATTTAGATTTAGATTTTGTTAATGAAATCCCAGCTTCTATCTTATTACATATGGACATCTACTCTATCTGAGTGAATAAACACCGAACAGATCTAGACGATATAATTTTTGAAGTACAACTTCTTAACACACGCTTGACTCTTGGGGAGTAAGCTGGTGATTGCGTGACGAAAGCGTTAGGAAAAGTGTGATCGGGCGAGGCTAACTAAAGTTGAGAAGGAGATATAAGTTAGTGAAGACAGAAAGAGAGAGAGTGTTACGTTTCGTATATTACTGTAGAGGCAAGAGAGAAAGGTGCGAGTAAACATTTTATTTCTTTCTTTCTCTCATAGCCAGTTGCAAACGGATACATACATACCTATATATAAATGGAGCTAAAGAAGTTATACTTCAGTCGTGGGTCTAAAACACACGCGTATTTTTTTTCCTTTGCTCGCCAGTCAAATCATACTGCAAGTCATCTATTCTCCACAACGTCTGTCGATTAAACTACTGACACAAGCTCCGCAGGCACATGTGTAGCAACATCAGTACAAAACATTCAAAACCACAGGAAGTAATGGTACACCTGGACGCATTATTCATGAATATTGCATGAAATGTTTGGAGGATAAAAGCGAGGGAGATGGTTTAAACAGTGTTTATATGCTCAATGTGTGCATAAAACTTTGCAGTGTTTGTAGAGGAACCAAAAGTAATCATAAAAAGTTTTTGTTTTATACCCGATAAAGTCGGAGATACTTTTTTAAATATATGTTTGTTTATAAGCAACTGAAAAACTGGTACATGCTGCAAAATACAGAGAAATACTAAAACTAACGTTTAACAAAAACATATTACCAATACCATTGACTACTCAGCTAATTTCAACATAAACTACACAGGTGACAACATATCCAGTGCTATTTTTTAAATTAACTGCTTCATCACCATCATCATCATTTCAGCCGAAAGACGTCCACTGCTGGATATAGGCCTCCCCCAAAGAGGGGGTTTTGCCATAATCGCCACGCTTGGCTGGCAGGTTGGCGAACGCAGTATGGTTGTTACAAAGGGACAGAGAACGCTGCGCATTCTCTGGTGAGTCCCTTAGTCGCCTCTTACGACACCCACGGGAAGATATGGGATGGTGCTATTCTTTACGTCCGACACCATACGAAAGATCAATTGCTTAGGTAGAGAAAATATGTACATCCAGTTCCATAAAATGCGTGTTGTAAGAATCAATTAGGCGACGAAGATGTTGCAAATTTTCTAATTTCCAAATGTATTTATGGATCAGTTGCACGCGTACCCCTTTTCGAATAACACCTCTGGGTTCTCTCATGTCATGCTCTTGTAATTTGACGAAGTACATAACAAGTAACCATTGGTAGGACGATGGAATGGACATCGTGAAGAAGATTTTTACAAGAATTTCACTTCATGATTTAAAAAAAGAAGTGTGAAATATATGGAATGTGTGTTTTGTTTTTAATAAACGACGAACATTTTTATCACTGGGTTGTTTAGACTCATGTACATACTTAATCTATGCTAAAAGTTTGTTTCACAATGTCCCTTCTATCGTGCTTATCCATTTTACGTCTTACCTCCGGTACGAAGCGTGTTGTTCGGGCAGCTGGACTAACTTCCAGACAATGTTATTCTGAATAACTTCCATACTGTCGTGTTCAACCCTTGCGTGCGAATTTTAAAGTGATAACATGTTTTAATGTTAGTTTGTTTTGTTGTTAAACAGTATGCGAGAATTGCTGTCGGTTATTTGTGTACTTAGATGTATTTGGATGATAAAGAAAAAGGCGGAATTTACTGCGAAAAATCTTGAATAATTTCTGTAGGTGTTTTGAAGCGTTGCCATTTTGATAATTTCACTCAGGTTCACTTAGTTCAAGCAACACATTTCATGAGTTCGATTCATCCAAAAAAATTCTAGGGCTTGGTTATTGAAGAGCTTGCAAGTATATCAATACTAATATGTAATTGATTAATTGATTGTAATTGTTGATTTTTATTTACGGATAAATCCATAATTTATAAATTATAAAAATATAAAACAATTTTTTTTTAATTACTGAAAGATATTTATTTCGCAGCTATTATAGGTGCTAAGAAATGACATTTGTGGTTCCGTTCTAACCGTCTTTAATCAGGAGGTCAATTCTATTAACAGTAACTAAAAACGTTCAAAATCTAGTCGAAATCTCATCTCATAAACATGTCAAGAATAATGGTAAATACCGGGTATTTTTGGCAGAAAGAGGATAAAAATTAGAATGCGATCGTTCTTAAAAAATCGAGAAATAATAATAATAATTAATAATATATGTAATATGTGGGGACATTTTCACACACGGCCATCTGACCCCAAACTTCAAATTCAAATTTCAAATTCAAATTCAAATTATTTATTTGGAACAAAAAACATGTTTACAGATTTATGTGTTCGTTGACAGCTACATTAGTTTAGAACTGTGTCGTAGCCATTAGCGCCCACCTCCGAGAGGGAAGACGTCGGCGTTCCAATATTACTTATGTATAATTGAGTTATTAATTTATTTCTATATAATAATAAAGACTCAATTGTATAATATAATTAAATAATTAAAATAAAATTTATGAATTAAAAATAAATTAATTAAATAAAATTAAAAAAAAAAGAAAGAGATTTAATTATCGTGTGAATAAATTAAAATGGCGTTTCAGTTATATCTACTTGTAATGTGTGCGTGTGTTTATATAAATGTGGTGTGTGTGTGTGTGTGTGTGTGTGTATGTATGTGTGTGTGTGAGTATGTGTGCATGCAGGGTACTTTTTTTTTGGGATTGAATTGGTGGATTATATTGCTAGATGGGGAGGGGGTTTTTTCTTTTTTTACTTATTTCATCAGATTTTCCAGTTCATTATATGTCAGGCTATGAAGCCATTTGTCCGTGAGAGCTTTACACTCCCGTAAAGTAAGTGGATATATAGCTAACATTTTATTTATTCTATTATACAAGACAGGACTCAAAAAGTTGTACTGACGATTCACCACTACAACACTGGCCGGTTCAGTCCGGCAGACTCTGTCCGCCCTGCGTTTATTTGAGTTGAGACTAGGGTCAAATTGGAGTTCTGAGTGTTTGCGCATTATGGTACTTAAGACGAACGCATGCCTTACTGTAGACACTTTACAGAGAGCATAGAGTTCCGTGGTAGGGAAGCGAAAAGGTTTGTGTGCCATTACTTTGAGAACTGCCCTCTGTGCTCTTTCCAGTTTAAGTAGTAAACATTTTCCAGAGCCACCCCAGGCCACTATACAGTAGGTTATGACAGAGTGTGCCAAGGTAGAATTAATCATTTTTAGAGTGTGGAAGTCGGCAGATGATCTTAATTTTTTAAAAACAAATATCAGTTTCCTGACCCGCGACACTAATGACCCGATTTGTTCCATCCATGACATAGTGCTGTCAAAAATAACACTAAGATATTTAATGTGGTTTGTTCTCGCTATAACATTGCAGCTACAGCTGTTGTTAGTTTTCAAACAACACTTGTGTGCAGTAAGGTAGTAAGGTGACGCTGGTTGAGATGCTGTTCTTGGTGCAAAAGTAATAAATTTGGTTTTATCGAAATTCAAGGTTAGCAGATTCCTGGTGAACCATTCCATAACAATCTTTAAGGCAGATTCTGCATAGTAGTGAGTCTCATGCCAATCATTGCTATGGATAAGTATTACCGTGTCATCTGCGTACATAATTATTTTAGAATTATCCAAAATCAATTTACAAAGGTCGCTTATATAAATTAGAAACAGGGTAGGTCCTAAAACACTACCCTGTGGGACTCCGTAACTAAGGACCTCCTCATTACTGGTGAAGTTACCTACTTTAACAGCTTGAGAACGATCTGTTAAGTAACTCTCAAAAATGCCAAACGACAGGCCTCTAATGCCAATTTGTTGTAGTTTAATCAGCAAAAGAGGGATCGAGACAGTGTCAAAAGCCTTGGAGAGATCAAGAAAGATAACTATTGTTGCGTCATTTGTTTTGGTTGTTTAGTACTTAAGTAGCTACATAGAACACTTCAATTTAGTCGCTAATAAACACTATTGAGAGAAGACGTATTTGTGATTTTTTAACAAGATTCCCATACACACAAAAGTGAACCTAAACACAGTCAACATATGGTCGATATCTCGCCGGATTAATTACCAGTTACCTGAGTGCACGTGTACAGCGGCCGGTTCGCGAGAACAAAGGACCCCGCATTCCTGAGCGATAAGGATTAGTACGATGGCTACTACGTCGGAATTATTAAATGTTTTAGAAGACACTGCTTCGCTATTGCAAAAAACTCAAGTTAATCTCAAGAAATGCCCAAAAGCACGATTAACTACAGGATATATAGAAACCCGTATAAAGGCTATAGAAGATTATTGGTCTACATTTAAAGGAGCTCATCATGCTTTAGTAAAAATAACGCCGAAGGAACAAAAGGCGATATTACCATATTTCGTTAATGAGGAGTTTTTTATTTATGAAGACTTATATCTTATTTTGTTGGGTGATTTACGTGACATGTTGAATGCGAAAACAACTGCGCCGATGACGTCATCGCAAGTTAATACTAGTTCGGAATCGAATCCTGATAAACAAAATGCGCTCGTGAGATTACCTAGAATACAGTTGCCGTCTTTTAGTGGCAAGTATGAAGAATGGCCTACGTTTCAGGATCTGTTTATATCGTTAGTGCATACGAACACAACAATTAGTGACGTACAAAAGTTACATTACCTTAAGTGCAGTGTTACTGGAGAAGCCGAGACCTTATTAAAACATATCCAAGTAACACAGAAAAATTATGAACAAGCTTGGGATATTTTAAAAACAAGATATGGAAGCAAACGTTTGATTGTAAATTCAGTGTTAAAACAGTTATTCAATCAAAAGAAAATTAGTTCGCAATCACCTAATCTAATTAAAGGTTTATTGGACACCACAACAGATTGTTTGAATAACTTACAAAATTATAATATTTGCACAGATTCATGGGATCCTTTAATTATATTTCTGGTAGTTCAGAAATTGGACCCTGAATCACACAAAGACTGGGAACAATATGCATTCAAAGAAGATTCCGATGACTTACCAACATGGAATGATCTTAAGAAGTTTCTTCAGTCTACATACAGAACGCTGGAGCTTGTCACGTCAGGAACACGGGATAAAGCAACAAAAGAACGTACTGTCCATGTCTCAAATACGTCATCATCATCGTCAGGCAAAACATGTGTCCTATGCAAGGATAACCACACGTTATGCCACTGTAAAGAATTCACAAACCTGCAACCTATTGAACGCGTTGATTACGCAAAAACGAACAACCTATGCTACAACTGTTTAGTACCAGGACATTCAGCAATGAAATGTAGATTACCAGTGTCCTGTCGTATATGCAAAAGACGTCACCATAACCTTTTACATCTCACCAAAGAACCTGAGTCTCCGGCACAAGAGACCTCCATGCAGCCGAAGACTACTCAACATAATGTAGAAGAGCAAAAGGAAGTTACTGTCAATACAACGGTCGTCTCACATCACAGTACTAGACAAAGCATAGCACTATTGGCTACGGCAACAGTTACAGTATGTAATGAGCAAAATCACACTGTTGTACTACGCGCGTTAGTGGACCAGGGTTCGCAGATAGCACTTATTAGCGACAAAGCGACTCAAATGCTCAATCTGACCAAACGATCAACGAGAGGAAGTATTATTGGAGTGGGATCAACGAAGACAAATGTAAACCACGTGGTACAGCTACAAATCGGTTCCTGTTGGAACACTAATTTCAAGATGGATATAGAAGCATTCGTCATGTCTAAACAACTTACCACAAAACTCCCACCAAAAACTGTTACTGCTGGTAACTGGCCACATCTAGAAGGACTCAACCTGGCTGACTTGAACTACGATACACCAGGCCCTATAGACCTACTTCTAGGCGTCAAACAATACTCTCAAATCGTACAGGAAACACTTATCAAGGGACCACCAGGTACACCATGTGCACAGAAAACATACCTTGGTTGGATTCTCTTCGGTGAAGTTAACATGAAGCCACAAGACGATTCTGTTCTTGTTCTTCATCATCAAATAGACATGGATGCTATGCTTAAATCTCTGTGGGAAATGGACACAGAAAACAAAAGAAATCTAACAAAGGAAGAAAAGTTGTGTGAAAACATTTACGAAGAAACACATACACGGACAGAAGAAGGAAGATACATGGTAAAGTTACCTTTGAAATCGCCACATCCAACATGTCTAGAAGGAAACACAAAAGAAGTAGCTAGAAACAGGCTGCTGCAATTGGAGAGAAAATTTAGAAGAATACCCAACCTTAAAGAAGATTATAAGAAAGTTATGAAAGAATACTTATCTCTAAATTATATGGAAGAAATACCTGAAAAAGAAGTAATAAAAGAAAGGGTAGTATACTTACCTCACCATGCCGTCGTCCGAGAAGATAAGGAAACATCGAAGACACGCGTGGTCTTTGACGCATCAGCGAAGGGTTCGAATCAAGTCTCGCTCAACGATGAGTTGATGGTTGGTCCTCAGCTTCAGGAGGATCTTAGAAATATCATCATGCGATGGAGAATGAAACGTGTTTGTTACGCCAGCGATATAACAAAAATGTACCTTCAAATTTGTGTGTACCCAGAAGACGCTAATAACTACCAGCGTATTCTGTGGCGTGAAGATGAACATGACAGCATTAAAGAATATCGCTTGCTTCGAGTTACATTTGGAACTGCATCAGCACCCTATCTTGCGGTGAAAACGCTCCATCAAGTTGCTGATGACGAAGGACAAAACTACCCAAACGCTATAAAGATCATCAAAGAAAATTTCCTCGTCGACGATCTGTTAGGAGGAGAAGATACCACAAATCAAGCCATAACATCTGCTAATGAAGTATCTAACATATTGAAGAAGGCTGGATTTACACTTTCCAAGTGGTCATCTAACTGTCCACAGTTTATGAGATGCATCAATACAAACGAACGAAGTTCAACTGCACACCTAGATATAAACAAAATGGATGGCACTGTGAAAGCATTAGGTTTGGTTTGGAATTTGGGAACGGACCAATTTCAATATCAATTGAGATTGATAACAACTTCTGACAATATAACAAAGAGAACAGTGTTATCAGACGTCCAAAAAATGTTTGATCCGTTGGGGTGGATTGCCCCAAGTCTAGCAATGGCCAAGATGTTCATACAAAAGTTGTGGCTAGAAAAGGTCAATTGGGATGACATAATAAGTCCTGAACTCCAAGAAGAATGGACGACCATTCGTGAAGACTTCAACAATGTGAACAACATTCACATTGAACGATGGCTTGGAACATATAGTAAAGAGATAAAGGATGTTCAAATTCACGGCTTCAGTGATGCGTCGATGAAAGCTTACGCAGCCGTTGCATATATAAGGATCGTCACGCAAGACGGCTACGTCACAACAAAACTTATAGCAGCGAGAACAAGACTTGCGCCTCTAAAAACTGTTTCACTACCGCGGTTGGAACTTTCTGGAGCATTACTTCTTTCACGATTATTAAGCCAAATAGGAAAGGCCATGAGAATAGCAACAACACAAATGTTCGCGTGGCCAGATTCTACAATTGTTATAGCGTGGCTGTCCGGAGAACCACATAGATGGAAAACATTTGTAGCCAATCGAGTCGTGGAAATCACTGAAAATCTCAACAACAAGCCATGGTATCACGTTGCATCTAAGGATAATCCTGCAGACATCGCGTCGAGAGGCATGTTGCTCGCTGAACTGAAAGAATTAGAGTTATGGTGGAAAGGTCCGCTATGGTTATCTGAAAATAAATTAATATTAGAACAGCCGGAAGTCGTCGTCACGGATCTGGAAAAGAAAAGAGATAAAATACAAATAAATATTAAAATTCAAGATGAAGAAGAATTATTTAGTTTAACATCTAAATTCCAACAATTTGATAACTTACAAGAATTATTAAAAGTGATAACATACTGTCGAAGATTTCTAAATTACAAGAGAAAATTGGATACTAATGCAAACTGTAGTAGTTTAACAACTGAAGAATTACATACGTCACTGATAAAATGCATTAAACTAGTACAAAATGAAGAATATACATGTGAAATAGACAGATTAAAAATGAATAAGAATGTGAAGAAAACAAGTAACATAAAATCACTTACCCCATACTTAGACCAGGATGGTATCCTCAGGGTGGGCGGTCGCCTTCGGCACGCAAAGCTAGATGAATCGAGTAAACATCCTATAATCTTAGGACATAACAATAGTTTAATTCCTTTACTCATAGCAGATGCTCATGTTCAAACACTACATGGTGGTGTTCAGCTCATGTTGTGCTTTTTACGCTCTAAATATTGGATCATTCGAGCAAAGGGATTAGTAAAAAACTTTAACCGTAAATGTTTGGTGTGTGCGAAGCAAAGAGCTAGTGCACGAACTCAGATCATGGGAGATCTGCCAAAGGAAAGAGTGACCCCTACCAGAGCCTTCCTACACAGCGGCGTAGATTATGCAGGTCCATTCCAAATATTAATGTCTAAGGGAAGAGGCATGAAAACTCAAAAGGCGTACATTGCTTTATTTGTTTGTATGTCTACAAAGGCAATACACCTTGAACTGGTAGGAGACCTTACATCAGAAGCCTTTATTGCTGCATACAAACGCTTTGTTTCAAGAAGAGGTAAATGCAGCCACATGTGGAGCGACCAAGGGAGAAACTTTGTTGGTGCAGAAAAGGATTTGGCCGCAGCGTGGCAAGAAGCTAACTTGAATTTTGAGAAAGACATTGCGCACAAGTTAGCTTTGGAAGGCACACAGTGGCACTTTATACCAGCGTACAGTCCAAACTTTGGAGGCCTTTGGGAGGCTGGTGTAAAGTCTCTAAAGCATCATTTAAAACGTGTGTTGACAACAAATCTCACGTATGAAGAAATGACAACTGTACTATGTCAAATCGAGGCGTGCCTTAATTCCAGACCTCTGTGTCCTATTGATGACTCTGATGCAGATGTTATAGAACCTCTTACGCCTGGTCATTTTTTGATTCATGAAGCTCCAATCATCGTGCCCTCACCAGATTTCAAGGATACAAAGGTTCATAACCTGTCACGTTGGCAATATACTCAGAAGCTTGTTAGCGACATCTGGCGACGGTGGCATCAAGAATATCTCACAAGTCTACAACAACGTCCAGTTTGGCATAAGAAGAAACAAGAATTCACAATTGGAGATATAGTCCTAATCAAAACTGATGGCTTACCTGCTGGAAAATGGTTACTAGGCCGAATTGTAGACAAGCACCCCGGTCACGATGGACTAACACGAGTGTATAGCGTTAAATCTGGCAATAGCATAACGAAGAGATCTGTCACTAAGTTATGTCCCCTACCGGTTGTTAATGATTAATAGTTTAGTAACTAGAATGTAATTGAATTGTATAACATTGTCATTTATGGTGTAACATTACATTCAAGCATAGTTTGTTAAGTTTTAAAGTTAAAAATTGCAATATCCAGGTACTTACAATAATTTGTGTTTACCTACATAAACTGTAGGTATGTTTAGAATATGAAACGCTGCATACTGCTTATGAAGTTTAAACAAATAACATGTGTTTACAGTCCACTAAGTATTATTTAAAGGGCCTTGTTGTCCCTTTGGTGGGCGGTATGTTGCGTCATTTGTTTTGGTTGTTTAGTACTTAAGTAGCTACATAGAACACTTCAATTTAGTCGCTAATAAACACTATTGAGAGAAGACGTATTTGTGATTTTTTAACAAGATTCCCATACACACAAAAGTGAACCTAAACACAGTCAACAACTATAGTTTTCAATTTGTCATTAAGATGTTTAGCGATAGTGCCTGTCAGCTCCAGGATAGCGTCTTCTGTATTTTTTCCAGATCGAAAGCTATATTGATTCGCGGCTAGAATATTTTGGGAATTTAGATAATTTAAGAGTCTGTTATTTAGAATTTTTTCAAGGATCTTTGACAAAGTTGTTAAAACAGAAATAGGTCTGTAGTTGTTGACACTGCCTCTGTCCCCGTTCTTGTGGATAGGGTGTACGATAGCCTTTTTAAAAACTGAGGGGAAAACCCCCGACATGAGGGCGAGGTTAAAAACGTAGCATATGATTGGAACCAAAATATGCCTAGCAGCCTTAATTAGAACGGCTGATATGCCATCCCAACCCACAGCGCTATTCAATTTGAGACCTAGAATGATTCTTTCTAATTCTTCTTTATCCGTACTAAAGATGGCCATAGAGTCAGGATTGACACGTTTATTCGGGTCAGGACTGTTATTGCTCATGCCAGATAGGATTTCAGATGCTAAAGTTCTCCCCACATTCGCGAAAAAATGGTTTACCACATCAAGAGACCGGGAGGGGTCATCCTCCAGGGACAAAAGCTCGCTATTTGAAGTCTTGCTATTATTTAGGTTAGATATAGATTTAATAAGTTTCCTGGTAGCCCTAGGATTTTTACGGTGTTTTTGGAATTCCGCACTTTCGTATTGATGTTTTAAGGATAACGTTTTCGGGTTCTCTTTTGGTTTTACGATACATTTTATCCCGGTTTCGAATGCATCTCAGAAGCCCAGGCGTAATCCATGGCTTAATGTTTCTGTTTTTACTTGAGATTACAGCAGTACAAGTATTGCTATTGACCACAGTTGAAATTAAATTTACTAAATTAGTAGCAGCAATATTTGCATCGCTACTGTCAAGAACAGATGAAAAGTCAGTTTTTTCAAGATCAACCACGCAAGCGTTTACATCAACACGGCGTGAAGATATTACTGGTTTTGGAATATCAATTTTAAACTTGCTGAAGACAATTACTGGAGCATGGTCTGTAATAAAAGAGTCAACAACCAAAGTTATTGCAGGTTTGTTAGTCTTAATAATCGCATGATCTAAGCAGCTGCTTTTACGCGTGGAAAAGAGATGTCCGGGCAGCATCCCATAGGAAGCAAGTGTGTTCAGGTAAGAATCAGAATTAATGTCTGTATTATTTGGTGCTATATTGATGTTAATATCTCCCAGAATAACAATTGTTTTAAAAGTTTGAAGTGAATCCAGAGTAGCGTCCAAAGAATCAATGAAGTTTTGGATGTTTCTGTGAGATGGGGACCGATAAATTGATATTAATGCAACTTCCGAACAAAATTTAAGAATAAGACAATTTGCTCCATGAAAGATTGGTGTCTCAACTGTGAAATGCTGGTTACGCCTAGCATACACAACTATACCTTCATTTTGGTTAGAATATTCTGACTTAAACGATTCAAAGCCAGGAATCTCCGGAAGAAGGGGGCATTTGCTTAACCAACACTCCGACAGTACAATAGCGTCAAATTGTACTTTAATTCTATCTAATAAAATAATGAGTTCATTAAAATTTACGGTGTTGCCTAGGCTTCTAATATTTAAGTGGAAAAATTTGAAACCACTTGTGGTATTCATATCAAAGTATGTGCTACATTGCTCTGGGGTACACATGTATGACCTTGAAACTGAGATATGTTCTATATCATGCGAAATTTCTTCGTCATTCATTTGACGGTCCTTGTTTTAACAAACAAGGACCGTCAAATGAATGACGAAGAAATTTAAACTAGGGAGACCCTGTACTATGGGTGTCAGACAGCTGATATACATACACAAATACATTTTTTTTTGTAAATACATACATATATAGATAAACAACACCCAGACACAAGGCAAACACAAGTGCTCATCACACAAATGTTTACCCTGGGCGGGAATCGAACCCGCAACACGCTGCGCAGCAGTCGATCGCTTAGCTACTGAGCCAACCGTGTCGTCAAATGGCCATCAGACTGCAGTAACTTACTCTGTACCTTTTTTTTATTATGAAATAGGCTTGCGTTTGACCGCAATTCACCTGATCTTAAGTGATAATGTGGCCTAAGTTGGAACACGCTTGCCTAGGATGAACCGGTTCACTCGTGCCTTGAAGATACCCAGATTATACTTATCAGGGAACAGAGAGGCGGGCAGGGAATTCCACAGTCTGGCAGTTCGCATAATAAATGTGGAGTCAAAGCGCTTGGTTAGAGACCGTGGAACTTCAACCATATAGCGGTGACGCTTCGCCGTATTTCTGCTCGTCCGATGATGGAATGGGAAAGGGGAAATAAATTGTGCAATTCCAAAGCACACTCTCCGAAATGTACCCGATAAAAGACCGAAAGGCTAGCAACGGTGCGGCGATGTTCAAGGCTCTGGAGCTTAGCCCTAACCAGGGAGTCGATGTTAATGAGCCTCTTGGCACGTCTATCAATGACTTCCAATGCCTCCAGTTGGTATTTTGTTGATCCACCCAAAGGTGCGAACAGTACTCCATGCACGATCGAACTTGTGCTTGGTATAAGTTGAGCAGCTGTTCCTACGTGAAGTACTTTCGCAGCTTTGCGAGGACTCCCAGCTTTTTGGCAGCTAGTTTGGCCTTGGATTCAATTCATTTTTGAAATAAACCTGTGCAACATTACTGCATCGAGGGAGGTAAAAGGTGAGGCTTACCCAAAAGTCACACAAAACACACACATTTACAATATCAACAGTTTCAGCCCCATCTCTAGAGGTTTCGCGTTAATTCACGCTACATTACTCCTTGCCGTCACCGCGCTGCCGTGTCACAGTGCAGTGAACGCATTGTATGCCGTCCACAATGGATGCGCGCGGTAATGGATTACTCCGCGATTGTGTTGTTTATTAATAGTTGTAATGTGTTTAGATGAACATTTTATGCGGTGGTGAGTTTGAATGAAGTTTAAAGTTTATATTACGAAACTTAGCCTAAATAAATATTAGAGACATTGTTCTGAAAAATTATGTTGGTAGATAACCAATTAACCATTAGGCTGGCCTGCCATTGTGGATAAAAGCTTCTAAAATTTTGTATGTTGTGTGTGACTGTTTTTTTTTTTCATTTTTGGTGTTCCGTACCTCAAAGGAAAAACCGGAACCCCCATAGGATCACTTTGTTGTCCGTCTGTCTGTCTATCAAGACCCTTTATCTCGGGAACGCGTAGAGGTATCGAGTTGAAATTAAAACCATATTCTGAAGTCTACGGTCCCTTGATGCTGTAAAAAAAATCAACCTTCTATGTTAACGTGAAAAAAAAGATACGGGCGTTTATGCCGCAAAAAATATATATTTAGACACTCTCAAGGGAATCCATAGGATACTTTCCGTTGACCTAGAACTATGAAATTTGGCTAGTAATATTGTATGTTACTACAAGTACAAGGAAAAGTCCAAAAACTTTACATTTGTAATAAAATCATAAAAAATATAGTCTTTATTTATAGCTAGCTTTTGCCCGCGATAACATACGCGTGAAAGTCGGTTATCGCTGATGCAGACGAAGTCGTGGATTAAAAAGTAGCCTATGTTCTCTCCCAGGGCCTAGCAAGCTTTTCAAGCTATGTTCGTACTAAATTTCATCAAAATCGGTTCAGCCGTATCGTCGTAAAAACGTAACAGACAGAGTTATTATTACATTATATTAAAAGTAGATTAAAGTATGGATAGTAGGTATGGATTATTTAATAGAAGTATGGATATGTACCTACAAATATGTACGGAACCCTCGGTGGGCGAGTCCGACTCGCACTTGTCCGGTTTTTAGTATTATACTTACTTAGTGGGTTCAGTCCCATAGCACAAGTTTACCGTATTCATGAATACTTTCATTTACCTACTGCAAAATGACCAGTACTTTAAAAACATAAAAGATCTACCTATCTGTAACTTCTTACACTCTGTTGTAATTTCACCTAGGTATGTTTACAAATAAGGCATTCTGATTCTCACATACTAATTTTACTTGAAAAAGTGGCAATACTTAGAAAAGTGAGCTAATTACGAAGGCTGTAGCCGGAGGATGTAAAAAAATACAAAATTATTTAAACTAATTTATTTTATAATTATTACAATATTACTTAAAGGCTAAAAATAGTCTACAGTTGACCGATGCTGTGTCAAAAGTGAACGATTCACACGGTCCCGATGTCCGGTGTCGAGCTACATCACGTTGTGCTGCATCGGCGCTTCGTACCTGTGGCTCTTGTATCTATGTGGTAACGCGGTGAATGCTTGTCAGCAGTTTACGTGTTATGCAGCTATGTAACACCTCCCCCCAAAGATTAGCAACTATTTCGAAATCTGGTGTGAGAGGGATGATGAAATATTGCTGTGCTCAACTCTTATCCCGCTGGGGTTGGTTCTGTTGGAATCCTGGATTTCAGCATAATTTCCTGAAGGTGTGACGTCATTCATTTCAGTTGATTGATTTTCATGAAGACGTTTGACTCGTCGCCGGCGGTACATCACAGTGATAACGAGTGCACTTGCACCGGATAGCATTAGGTAGATTGGAATCGTCGTATGATAGAGACTTGTATCAATTGCTTCTTCGAGTTTGATTGGAGTCTGCAACATGATTTTCGTATTTGCAGAGTGCAGGTTTTCTAAATTAGCAGAGTTTAGAATGATTGGTGTTTCCTTTGATGCTTCTGAATCTTCGAAATACGTAGGCAATTGTATAATTTCCAAAGCGAATCCTTTAATGTGATTGTTAGAGTTCGCTATAGTGAATTCGGGTGTCTTAATGTGGCAGTTGTATGGGATGATAGCCAGATAACTTCCTTCAAGGGTTTTGTATGTTTCTTGTCTGCATGATATCTTCACTTTAGTTGGGTATGGAAAACTTATGGTGTAATGTTTCTCGTCGAGTTGCTCCATGGCTTCTTTCTTCAAGGCGACTGATGATAGCTTGCAAGATGGTAGAAGTTCCTGCTGGGAGATCAGGTGCTGGATACAATCCGAGTCATCTTGAGTCTTGTACTTTGATTTTGCTTCGCAGAGGTACAGGGAATCTACCTTCGGGCATTCAGCCTCCATGTACATAGAATCTTGTCCAGAAATCGCAATAAAAGGTGAGTTGGTTAAAAGGATTTTGTTATGTTTGTTAGGGACAAGGGACAGTTTATAGAGGTTATAGATTGGAGGAAAGGCAATCGGTACCTTAAATACTAAAACTATTTGATTATCTAAGTAGAAATATCCTAGCTTAATTACGTCATAATAGTTTCTTAATTCTATGTTAAGAATTTCACTATTTGAATATAAAATCCTTAGTTTATCTAACATATTTCTTATCTCTACTAAACTAACTACTGTATGCGGTGTGCTTAATGCACGTATAAAAGCTAATGTGTACTCTAGTTTCTGGAGTTCTTCAAATAAGTTATCTATGTTATCGCTAAGGATAATTAGATATTGAGTCATATGGGCGTAGTGAATAAAATCGAAGTCTGCCGTGCTATTAATTATACGATTAAGGACATTGCCTATTCTTTCTTGATTTTTAGTTATGTTAGTTAATAAGTTGGCATTACGTAAAACCCAAGTTTGAGATAGACTGACATGCTGATTGATTTGGGACTCTATTTTATGTTCGTTTTCTTGAAGAATTTTTATAGCGTTATTATACTTGATTGCGTCAGTTTGATCTAAGTTACCGGATATGCTCTTAATAACGGAACCGAGTCCATCAATAAGTCCTCTTTTATGTCGAGTATGTTCAAATGATTTTAGCTGTGTGGATATTTTAGTTAACTTAGATGTTAAATAATTTAAATGCGGTTCAAATAGTAGGGATGTCTTATTATTTAGTTTAGGTCTAAAATCAGATAGTTGTTTGCTAACTACATCTATTTGAGATTGTATGCCATCGAGATTAACGTAATTAAGGAACGAATGATAGTGAGAAACGATACGCGTCGTTCCTAAATTAAACGGGAGAATACCAGGGCCGTTTCCTAAGGAATCAATCGTTACTTCTTGTCCTCGAGTCATTCGGAGTAGTAGCAGCAGTAGCATCCTGTAACAATGTAGAATCCTTAGGGCTACGTTTTAGACGTGACTTCGCAACTGGACCACGTTTCTTCCTAGTGTAGATGTGAATGGGAAGATCGGCTAAGACTATGTCTTGAGTAAAACGCGGGGCTAATTTTTGTCTGTTAGCAAGAGGATTACGGACAAATACTTGTTGGTCAGGGCTATATTCTTTTTCAGGCTCGCGATCTTTATTTCTATTTTCAGTTAATTCGGTCCTATGGTGAAGAGAAGTTTCGTTTATTATTTCGTAGACTTGAGTTAGACGCTTTTTATGATCTTGTAGGTATTGTTGTAATAAATGTTCGGATAAGTTTAAATCTAAGGTGTCGCGAGGATCAAAGTGTCCCGTGATCAAATCTATAGGTCTGCATTTAGTGAAGCTGTGAATAGAGCTATTATAACCTAAGACTGCGTAGGGCATAAGATTTATAGCAGGTTCATTATGTTTTTCTAATTTCAGGATTCTAAGATGTTCGAGAATGGTAGAGTGAAAGCGCTCTACTATACCGTTGTCGTTGGGAGTGTGTGCGAGTATCTTATGATGCTGTATTTTATGAAGACGGGTAAATTCTGAGAATAGTGCGTTAGTGAATTCAGGTCCTTGGTCCGTTATTATAGTGTAGGGAACGCCATGATGGGTGCAAAACGTCAGAAGAGCTTGAACGACACTTAACGCTGTACCATCTCTGAGATGATATGCTTGCGCATATTTTGAGAAAGCGTCAACTAGCGTAAGGAATTTCTCATTTTGGGCTGTAAAAAGGTCTAGATGTATTGTTTCAAAGGGTTTAGTTGGAGGTGGAACTATGGAAAATCTTTGCTTAATCGGGTTTCGGTCGTATTTTGCTTGACCGCAAATATTACATTCGTTAATATATTTTGATATGCTTTCTTTCATCTTAGGCCAATAGTAACGGTGGGATAAAGCAAGGAAACATTCAGTAATACCTCGGTGATTGGTTTTTCCTTCGTGGTAATTACGAATTATTTCTTGTTGTCTTAAGTAGTCTTTAACGTTCTCTGCTTCTTTTTTTGTTAGGACCATATTCAAGGCGGAACTTTTAAATTTGTCTTGGATTATCGGAATTATTTTGTACATAGCTAAAGGAGGGTGAATAAGAATTCCTGTTTTCACTTTTGGGTTTACATATTCTTTTACAGCGTTAATTACATCTTCCTCCAGGTTGGAATCTGATAGTTGTATAGTAGTTTTAGTGTGGGTTTCAAACGGTTTAGATACAGTTGGGCGTTTTTTGATATCTCCTACGACTACAAAAGATATTTGGCGGTGGAATTTATTTAAGGGTTCGTCAGATATAGGTACCTCTAATATGGGACTTTCAGCACTGGTGTGAGCTGTTACTGTTGTAGAACCTGTCATTGAAGGGGGTTTTTCAGATGTGTTAACTGCTATAGAATTTGCGTCTTCATTGTTTATTTCAATACGAGATAGGGCGTCTGCGTTCGTGTTCAATTTACCGGGTTTATAGATTGTGGTGAAATTATACTCGCTTAACTTTAATCTCCAGCGAGTAAGGCGTGAATTGGGTTCTTTTAAATTCATGACCCATTGTAAGGGCCTGTGATCTGTGATAATTTTGAATTTTCTGCCAAATAGGTAGGGACGGAAATATTTAGTTGCCCACACGATTGCTAACAATTCTTTTTCAATTGTGCTGTAATTAATTTCACTAGTATTTAATGTGCGAGACGCGTAGGCAATAGGTTTATCGCTACCTATCTGTCCCTGTGAGAGAACGGCACCAATGGCAAGATTAGATGCGTCAGTAGTCAATATAAAGTCTTTAGAAAAGTCTGGGTACTGTAAAATCGGGTCGTTAATTAAAAGGGTTTTGCACTTCTCAAAACAGCTGATATATATTGGGTCAGTTATAACAATCTTTGAACCTTTCTTAAGACATTGCGTCATGGGTTTCGTTATACGAGCGAAATCAGGAATGAATTTCCTGTAGTACCCTATCAAGCCTAGAAATCGTTTAATTTCAGTTGGTGTTATGGGCAGTGGAAATTTCTGGATGGCCATGATTTTATCCGGGTTAGGTTTAATACCGTCTTTACTTATGATATGTCCTAGATATGCGGTCTCTAATTTTAAAAATTCAGATTTGTTCATTTGAATTTTAAAATTGGATTTTCTGAGTCTCTGAAACACCTTTTCTAAATTTATCATATGTTCCTGAAGGGAAACTGAAAACACGATGATATCGTCAAGATATACTAAGCACACGACATTTTGGAGGTCCCGTAAGACATTGTCCACCACCCGTTGAAAGGTTGAAGGGGAATTCTTTAAACCCATCGGCATGCGAAGAAATTCAAAGTGTCCGTGCTCGACAGTAAACGCAGTTTTGTGAATATCATCAGGATTCATTTCTACCTGATGAAACCCACTTGCAAGGTCAAGGGTGGTGAAGTAATGGCAGTTACCTAGCTTGTCAAGGACGTCCGAAATGTTGGGTATGGGGTAACGGTCATCAATAGTTTTTTCATTCAATTTTCTGAAGTCTATAACCAAACGCCATTTGGTTTCTCCGCTAGCGTCGGTTTTTTTGGGAACAACCCAGATGGGGGAGCTCCACGCAGACTGTGAGGGACGTATAATATTTTGTTCTAACATTTTAGAGATTTGATCCTGAACTTCTTGTTTGTGAATAAACGGATATCGATAACTTTTTGTGTATACTGGTAATTCATCTGTAGTACGAATGGAATGTTTTACTTGATTTGTGAAAGACAATGGCTCGTCATTCATATAAAATACATCGGCGTATTGAGAACATAGTGTTTCTAAATTAGCTTTTTCTTCAGGGTTTAGATGGTCTGTACGTAGACGGGATAAAACCTTTTTTACGCGGTCAGACTGTTGTTCGGTGCGCGTGCACTGAACATTAAACAACTCTGCACTAACGGGGCGATCCATAGAAAAGACTACGTCATGACATGACGTATTCGTTACTTCTATTATACCTCTGCTATTACTAACCGTTGTTACGCAATCACCTATTAAACAGTTAGAAAGGCATTGTTTAGGAATTAAAACGTCACCGTCCTTAGAGTTTATAGGAACTTTAATTAATTTAGATGAATTAGCCGGTATTATATCTTCGTATAAGTTATTATTGCGAGAGTCGTACATTAATAAAGGGTTACTAGAATTGCGAGTGACCAACAGTCTATTTTTAAGGTCTATTTTAGATTCCAATTTTTCTAACAAGTCATAGCCAATCAATCCATCGAAAAAGTTATGGAACGCGTAAACGAAAAGAGTTATATCACCTGGTTCATTAAATTCCTGAAAACACGGTAAAGTAATAGAATAATCACTTCTAGTGGTGGCATGGATGTTCGTCACTTCAAAAGGATCATAATTACATGGTATATGAGATAAAAACCTTTGAACAACTGCGGGGCTAACAAAGGACATGTTTGCACCTGTATCAATTAGTAATTTAAGCGGAGGGTTTGAGATTTGAATATATGGTAGTTGCCTTTGTGATTGCAAATTAATCTCTATTTTGACTTGTCTGATATGGGTGCCTTCTGAAAATCCTCCTTTTCAGGTGACTGAACATCTTTTACTTCTTCTATAACATATGAATCCGTAAATTGCGGTTGTTCATATTCACTCGGATAAACATAGTTATTATAGTCAAAGTATTCATGGGGGTAATATTCAACATTATTAAAATAATCATTATAATATTCATACTGCAATTGGTCATTAAAATCATTATAATTAAATTCACGAACTCTAAAATAATTTGAAGGTGGTGGGTTGCCAGCCCTGGACCAGTCATGAGGTGCACGTGGCGCGAATGGTCTTGCCACGTAATGACTTACGCCACTCATCGGTTGTGGAGTGCTACTGGTGGTTGGTCTAGGATTAGGCGTTTTAGATTCCTGAGCCTGGGGTCTATTTTCGGGCACAGGCGAGCCAAACATTTGCTGCGTATGTGTGGGACCGCGATATTGAGGAGGCTGATTCCTCCATATTGGAACAGGCTGCTGAACCTGATGCGTAAACGGTCGCGACTGTCCTGGCATATTAAAAGGCCTGGGTGGTAAGTTAAACGAGCGCGGCGCGGTTGGTGCAGCGAAAAAGGGTGGCTTAAAACCATAAAAAGGTTTAGGACTAACCTGATGCTGAGGCTGCGGCTTCTTTTCAGGACCATGATCGTTGCGTTGCTGCAAATATAATGTATTGATTTCCTCATGCACGAACTCTAGCGCTTTTTCAATTGTATCAGGCCGCATGCACCGAATGCGAGAACCCAGCGGGTCACGTAAGCCACGTAAGTATGATTGTAATGTGAGTTTTTTATATAACGTGCGTTTCGATTCGATGGTACTCGCTATCGTTTCATGCAGACTGATATAGGTCATAATGGTGCTAAAAAGATTTTGACACTGTTCATAAAATTCCTGTGGGGTTGCAGATCCTTGTTTTAGAAGCGCCAAGTCATTATACAATGACGTCTCGTCGCGTTGATCGGCGAAATTATTTACTAAAGCGCTCCTAATTCCTTCCCAAGTTTCTGGGATACCGTTCGAATTAATAGTACGCGATGCGGGTCCTACAATCCTATTTAAAATCCCATTAAGTAATGCCAAATTAGTTAACTGATATTCCGGTCCATTTCTTATAAACTGTAGTACTAGTTGATCACATAATTTTATGAATCGAGTTAATACGTTCGAGTTTCCGTCGAACTCTGGAACCAATCGTAGGGCCTTGTAAACTTGATCCACTGAGTCAGCCATATTCGATATAAATGAACTACTACTATCCTCCTGAACTGCTTCTAAATTTCTATTAGCGTCTAAGGTACTAATTCTACTATTAATACTATCTAACCTAGGTGACCGAGATTGCCGTGGATGGAAAATCTTGGATAATTAAAGGAAATACTAAAAATAAAAAGGAAGCGACTCTAGAGCGATTCTAAAGTACTTACTTGAATTAATCCTGTACCTCTACCGTATCGATGTCTGGATACTCCTCTGGACTGCAGCTCTTGTAGGTTCTGGATACTCTTCTGGTGCCCGACAGCCACCCGGGTGACTCGCGATTTTTAGCAATTTTACTCTCGCGAACCGGCCCGCGAGTATCCTACCGACTGCGCCAATTACGAAGGCTGTAGCCGGAGGATGTAAAAAAATACAAAATTATTTAAACTAATTTATTTTATAATTATTACAATATTACTTAAAGGCTAAAAATAGTCTACAGTTGACCGATGCTGTGTCAAAAGTGAACGATTCACACGGTCCCGATGTCCGGTGTCGAGCTACATCACGTTGTGCTGCATCGGCGCTTCGTACCTGTGGCTCTTGTATCTATGTGGTAACGCGGTGAATGCTTGTCAGCAGTTTACGTGTTATGCAGCTATGTAACAAGCTCACGCATCTGGTTCAAATAATATTGACATTTTAAAGTCACAACAAACGAAAATGTGTTTGTAGTCGAATCAAACGATTTAAATCTATTTTTATTTTTGCTGTATTTACCTCGTACGAAACGGGCCTCAATTTTCACTAAAAATCCAAATGAATACCAATTAATTATCTTATCCAAACACAAGGTTAAAGACAAGATCAAACGAGAAACATCGCTTTATACAACTTTCAAATAAGTTTCCAAAGAAAATTAAGTCGAGTGGAAAAGTGGATAATTATAAATTAATTGAAAAACACGAATCTCTTTGTTTGTTTAGAAATTTTTAATTACCTTCCTTTGCCTTAGAGGTATGCCGATATTATTACTCACACAAGTCCATACCCTCAATAATCAATATCTCATGTCTCTGTGTCTATGTGTGTCTATCAGTCTTGTCAATATCCAATACCGAGGCATAAGGAGGCTAACTTTTGATGCTCATCAAAAGTGGCGCAGTGACTGAGCGATTGGTGCGCTACGTACCGCGTGGGTTCGATCCTTCCACGAAGCAACTATTTGTATAGACAACATGTATTTGTAGTTGTACGGGTTGTTTGTGTGAGTTTATTATGTTTGGAAACACACCCACGATAAAGGAAAAGTTCATGGAGTAGGGCAACGCTTTTAAAATAAAAATGAAATCGATTTTATCTCTTCATCACCTTTGATTGGCTGGTAGGGAATGCGTTAGGCATTAGACCCACCTTTGTACCTTAAAAGGTATAAAGGTGGGTCTAAATGCTACTCCAAAAAAGGTGCAGGTTCTTTGTTTGACTCGTATGTATTTTCGTATGTTTTCTAGAAAACTACTGATTCAATTTCGATGGGGTCTTTGGCTGCATATTTTTCTGGGAAGTTTTTTATTTATAAAACCTTGGCCTAGATTATAAGACACCAAAGTAGTATAGTATGAGTAAGTAAGTCAAGAAAATTTCCATTAATTGGTGATGTGCTTGATCAAAATGTTTTCTAGATTTTTTGGATGATAAAAATAGGCATTGGACAGCGAAAAATAAAAAGCTTTAAAAAAGACAACTGACTATCAGATCAACAAAATAAAACAAAACCTAACTTTTATTATGGAAGTCGGTGGCAATATAAAACACAATACAGAGCTTAACCGCCAAATTCAAAAAGTTTTTAATTTTTCCTTTGTAGCCAATAGTTTAATAATTAAATAAACCACTTGGAATCAACTCTGAAACATAAGGTCATTCACACAACATACAATTCAATTACAATTTACCGAACAACTGATTTTGTACACCCTCTTCAGTAACAAGCTTAATGGAAACTAACTACGGTACTAAAAAAACAACATGAAACTCTTTTATGAACATTAATTATTCTTATAATTTTTTATGTAACTACAAAGGAATTTGTGTGAAAGCGGTGCACCTTTTTAATGAACTTCAAGTTTAAAAGAAAAAGTGGAAAGCTACGCTTTAATTACCTCAGTATTTGCTATGGCTTGTGAAGAATGTAGCGGTTCATTTTGTGGAGGATTTTATTAGTTTCGATACAGATGTTGCAGCGAAAATATGTCTGTAAAGTTTTTTAAATTATATTCTCTATCACTTGAAGTCATCATTTTGAATTGTGAATTTCGGGCATTTCTTCTTCTTTTTCTTTTTTAACCTTGCAATTGCAACATATCAGGAATTGCTTTTATATCGTGGGTGCGTTTATAAACATATGAACTGGAACAACAATACCTATACTCCGTTCACAATAAGATTAGACATACACACAGACCTTTTTTACAGTCCCTTCAACCGATTTTGACTTCTATTCCGTAGGTTTAAGGATAACATTAGAGGCAAAAAAGTGGTTACAATGATTGTTTTTTGCAGCTGCCATTTGTCATGCCACCAACGCAATATAAGTCAAAATCGGTTGAACGGACTCAAAAATGCGAATATATCCAAGGAATATATAAAGTTTCATACAAAATTGTATCCCCTATTTCACCCCCTTGTGGGTTGAATTTTGAAAAATCCTTCCTTAGTGGATGCCTTCGTTATATGAGGAATACGTGTTCGAAATTTCAATTTTCTAGCCTTAAGGGTTTGGCCTGTGCGTTGATACATCAGTCAATCACTTTTGCCTTTTATATAATTATATAGATAAGTCAGTGATGTCCAAAATAAATTTACAATGATGAAATGGAAAAGTCACATTGGTACTTGCTCGTGCCCAGTTCCGAACCTACAACCGGGTGCATGAGTGAGGACAGTGGTCCACCACCACAGTCACTAACCAGCCAGCCACTCCTAGTGAAAATCCACATTATTCGGTAAAACAAAAACAATAAAATTAAATGCAGCATGTTCAGCGTCTCGAATATTTCCAAGTCTAATCTGTCAACTCCGAATAAAATATTTCAGAGAGTGCAGACAACCATTCTACACGCTTACAACCAAACACACCGAATTTAACCAGCGAAAAAGCTAAGCGAAAAACTGGATGCAGCATAGCGACTGTCAAAAACACGGAAGTCTGTCACAGAACCCGACGAAACTCCGACACCGCACACAGACAGACAGTGGAAAAATATTCACAAAACATTATGACGAGAGGTCAATGCTCTTTACTGGTATTTTTCTGTTTACTATTCTATTTTTGATAAAAGGGGGAGCATTGAAAGTGACAGCCCTGTCAGAGGGTTGTCTCGCTTCGTGGATCGAAAAAGGATTATTGGGGACTAAAGAGGTTTTGAGTCCGTTACTTGTAATTGTAGTAAAATAGGGCAATGACCTATATATCGCTAGGGCTTCTTAATACTTTATTTTTACTTAAGAATATCAAGTATTTTTCAAGACTAAATAGGTGAACTTTTGAAAAGAAACCATTTTTTTACGTAACCCCTTTTTTGTTGTGACACAGAAAAAAATTAGGGGAGCCGTTTTAGAATAGAACACTTTATTACTATATTCTTATACTTACAATATATTCTTATACTTGTTGTTTTGTTCGCTGATAGTAAGATCTCAACATCTGCCTGGCCTTTTCCTAACTACGTTGTTTTAAAGTTTCAGATGAAAGCTTCCAGTCTACCAGATGCAGCTGAATACCAGTGTTTTACATTGAGTTTAAACTGGAAGTGGGATGGCCACGTCTGAAGACTAACAGACGGTAGATGGAGCAGACACGGTTTAGAGTAGAGACCGCGTTTAGGCAAGCGTAGTGTAGAACGCCCTGCGGCACGATTGACAGACGCAATTTGAAAAAGGTGGCTGGCAGTGGATGGATGCGAGCTGCCTATGACCGAATTGGTTGGCGATCTCTGGGGGAGGTTCAGCAGTGTACTCCTATCAAAACTCCAAGACCCCGTCACTGGATAACACGGTACCCTGTGGTACAAGACTGGTTGTCAGACTTTCTGGCTTCTGAATACCCATGATCTAGGAATGACAGTCAAGACCAACGACTTTACATGCTTTCCGAAGTACGGAGGGGTCTTCCATCTACAGATGACCGCGGCAAGCGCTGCTTATGATCGGTCGATCCGTGCACGAAGTTGATGGATATTATACACTAATAGTTGAATCACTCAGTGTCAGTGATATACTAAACTTAAGAAAAATGTTAAAGCTGATAGGAAATTCTATAATATATAGCCTACAAATAAATGTCCGGTAGTTTTTTACTTGAAAACTTTTCGCATTTTATTTCCTGCGCCTTATTTTTCTTACAAAGCAAATGTTTGTAAAGTTGCGAAGGGCTCCAAGTTTCTTAGAAACTAAACTAACACTTCTGGCCGAGGTTTTTAATCTTTTATTACTATTTAATCGGTTTCTTTTTTGTTCAGAATATTTTAAGTTACATTCTTATGTCTTTGAAATTCTGTCACGGGTAAGTAATGTACCTTATCTTTGCAAGGTTGCTTTTAAAGGCTCTTCAGTCAACTGATCCCGTTCGAAAAGCAAATATCAAAACATACACAATCAATCATCAACATCATCATCATCATGTCAACCTTTAGACGCCCACTGATGGGCATAGTTCTCCTCTAAGGGGAGGTTCCGCAATCGTCATGCTTGGCCGATGTATGTTAGCGATCGCAGGGTGTTTGGGTACTCAGAATGACGCTGCAGCCCATCCTCTGGTCAATATCCCTCTGTCGCCTTCTATGATTCCCACAGGTAGGAATAGGGCGGTACTATTCGCGGGCGGCACCCCACAATCTATACTTCTATATTAATATTATAAAGAGATCAAGATTGTTTGTTTATTTGTTTGTTTGTAAGAGTTGAAGAGATTACTTCAAGTACTGGTTCGATTACAAAAAATCATTTATTGATAGAAAACTACAAATTGTCGTGTATACCTAGGCTATGTTTGATACGCGGGCGAAGTCGCATGCAGAACGTTTCCCCTATTCGGCTTTTTACTCATAAAATAACTACGGTACTTTTAAAGGTGGATGATCAATAAATGCTATTGGTTTTATTTATAACTAGCTTTTTCCCGTGACTTCGTCCGCGTGAATGTCGGTTATCGCGGATGCAGACTAAGTCTCGGATTAAAAAGTAGCCTATTTCTTTTCCCAGGGTCTAGCAAGCTTTTCAAGCTATTTTCATACCAAATTTCATTTCATATCAAAATCGGTTTAGCCGTTTCATCGTGAAAGCGTAACAGACATACCTAGTTACTTTCGCATTTATAATATTAGTATGGAAGTATGGATTTATCAACGTTAGACAGGTAAGCTATGAGTTTAGGTAACACAGAACTGGCGCCCGGTTTCTTGCTCGTTCTTCTCCATAGAAACCTACTGTTTGGAACGAGCAACTAGCTTCAACTTTCTGACTGACTGACTCTGACAATTCAAAAGTACCTGTAAATGGTTTATTTGAAACTAGCTTCTGCCCGCGACTTCGTACGCGGATCCTGTTACTTCTGCCAGCGACAACGGGGTCGGCAAAATCGAAGATCTGAAACGTCTAATGTCGAATTCTAAGAGCCCGGGGACGGGAAAACAACGGGATGCGCCAGACGATTCGAGACGGTCAAAAAGTACAATTTTGAATCATACCTCCGATGACGGAATAAATGGCGTAGTCAATCATAGGAGATTACATAAATGCTCTCCGTTCCTTATCAACCCAAGGAAGGTCGCCATGCCCTACGGCTATATCTTGAGACACATCCGATTCTTCAGATGACATCGATATTCTGTTCAGAGAATGTCAAAGTCGATCAGAATTCAAACGTTCGTTGCGCTCTTCTTCTGTCTCTTCATGCCGTGCTCCAACAATTCTTTCTCTCTTATTATGAATATTTTGTTGTGTGCGTGTTCGGGACAATGTATGAAAATCTCGATCAGCAGTTAGTCGCGCATCACGTTCATCACTCGTTTAAAAAGACCTGTTAGTAGATGTGCGAATACGCTGAGAACTCAAGCGTGATTCTGTATCAACGTTTCCGATTCGCGAGACAATGTATGACGTTCACGATCAGCGGTCAGTCGCGCATCATACTCTTCACTGGTCTCTAGAGACCTGGATGTAGATGCGTAAATACGCTGAGAACGCAGGCATGCTTCGCGATTTGAAGAGGTTTCCACGGAGCGAGTTGCAGCCTGATGTTCTCGAACAGCATCAAGTCTTTCCTTACGCTCTTCGGTAGATTCTTGAGAACTTATGATCCTCAATCTTTTAGTTTCTTTGGAACATTGGGAAAGATTTGACCTCTTTCTAGGCATGGTTATAGTTTTATTGTGAAGATACCTGATAAATTAAAATCTAAGTGACTGCTCCCTTACGCCCAAAGGCAGATTATTCGATAAAAAAAAATGGGAGTTTTGGCCTGTAGAGTAAATTTTCAATGATATATCATTATTTTTGATGACGCTGGTATACCAGCGTCATCAAAAATAAATCCTAAACTGTTACCGCCATCACCGCGTGGAGGTACTCCGAGCTTATTATAATATACAGTGAAATTAGTGATAGCTTTACAGTGAAATTTTGAAAACTACAGCTTTGATTTCCACATCATGCCTTGCGTCTGGGTGTTGTTTATCTATATATGTATGTATTTAAAATGTATTTATGTATGTATATCAGCTGTCTGACACCCATTGTACAGGGTCTCCCTAGTTTGGAGTCAGATGGCCGTGTGTGAAATGTCCCCATATATTATTATTATTATTATCAGATGTTTCTGATCTTTGATTTTTATAAGTCAACAGGAAATGCCCATCAGACCGAACAACTTTTTCTAAGACGTCATTCCTATATGTGTCATGGTGTAGCTGGGCTCTTGGAGTTCCACATCAGGTGTTTCAGATCTTCAAATTTATTCTCTCAGCAGAAAGTGCTCATCACGTGGAACAATTTTTGCTAAGGTACCATTTTTGTATCTCTTATAGTTTAGCTGGCCTGTTGCGGTTCTGCATCAGGTGTTCAAGTTTCCAAGATAAATTATAGCCTATATGTTGCCCAGACTTAATACCTATACAACAAAAGAAAAATCATTCAAATCCGCCCAGTAGTTCCGAAGATTAGCGTGTACAACCAAACAGACAAACAGACAGATTTTTTTTTTTGGATTCGTACTCTATTACTGTTCCTAAACCCCCCTCAATTATTTTTTTTTAATATATTCAATGTACAGACACAGTTTTGTTACTGTTTTATTACATGTATATAGATAAATGATTTTGAGTTTGAGTTTGAGTTTGATACAGTATGATAAGACAGCTAATACAACTAGAGGGACGAAGCACAGAATCGAGAAAGATGGAAGGAGGCTTTGCAAAGAAGGGGTACAGAACAGGCCAACAAAAAAAGATGACTTCGTTAGACGTTACCCTTTAGCAGGAAAGGAGAACCTTCTTTCACAAAACCTACCTCTACGTGGCAATTTTCAAATCAAGGGGTTTTATTTTAATCTTTAGCCCTTGTCCCGAGTGTAAGAACGAGTGTTAATTTGCTGTCGCTTATCGCTATTTTGTTGTGAAGTGCTATTAAAGGATTTTGAAATCTGATATAGTCGACTTTATTTTGTAAAACGCTTCTGCAAAACGAGGAGGATAACACAAGTTACTTGGGACAGCTCAGCACTTTTTCTACTTAATTTTTTTTATTTTTCGAAGGAAATTTCCCACATTTGTAAATCCAAAAGTTATCTACGAGATTTAAATCATATTTAACTTTATTTCATTAAAAACTGAACACTTCCAAATATAATACAATAATAAATACTTTTATAACATTTAACACTTTTTAAAAATGATGCACGGTTCTCATTTTATTACGCCGCCATTCCTACAATTTTCCACGCCATTAGTTCACCATCCCTGCCCCACAGTGACATATTACAATCGGAACCCAAAACCTAGACTAATCACATACCAAAGTAACCATTCAGTGTTTGTATCAACAAGAATGGTCTTTAATTAACACGAATTAGTTCAAACAAGGGCTTCGTTCAATTTCATACGCACAATTCAAAGAGAAATGGTTTGTGTTGACATTGAAGACTGGGAATATACTAAGTCAAAGGCAAAGTATTCATTAATGCAACAGGTCTTCGTACAAATATTTTATAGTAGATTAAAAGTCTAAACATTCAGGTACAGTCAGCGTCATCAACTCCTCACCCCCAGGTATTAAAATTTCTTCGGGTAAGCAGATGATGACGCTGTCTGTACACACACTATGATCTAGGATAATCTACGGTCGCAGGACAGCCAGCACATGGTGGAAGGGCCCGACAATACCACCAGTAGGGGACGTGAATCACATGACTAATTTATGATGCAATCGTAATAGATTATTGCTTATCAGTTTTTTTTCTATCGTATGTCGTGTAAATCTCTTTGAGTGGCATATTAAACATCAGTAAATCATTAATCATACATCAACATCAACACGATTGTCAAACAGTCCAAATTACTAATATAACTATGAATATATTACGATTAGTAAGCATATTTGTTTATTTGCCATTAACATGACTTAATAAGATAAATCATTTATTTCGGGTATCAAAGACCCATAACATATATTATATATCTTACAGACTATCTATATAATTTCTACATCCCAAAAAATTAAATTTTTCGTCGTTTCGAAAAAATTGCAGTGTACATAAATTATTATTTTTTCTGTTATTTTAAATGAAATGTTTGATCTATTGGATTGAAATAAATGATTTTTGAATTTGAATTTGAAAAACTGAAAAAAAATGCAATTATACAATGTCAATTTGGATGGAACATCTGAATAGCTGATCTGCTGAACAGAAAAAGTAATTTAAAAGCGACCAAATTTTAAATTTTTTAGGTTAAAGAATCACTGACATCCATAGTAGAAGTTGGTGCGACCAAGCCCCTCCCACCATATACACGTACCTGCATTCATGCAAACACACACAAATTGGCAACACCCCACACAGTGGTATGACTCATCAACCAGGATATTACATAAGGGGGGCTATAAATTACAAAACGTGAGTAAATTAAGCCCATTACGCACTGGAGGGTTCCTCTAAAGATGATTTGTGTGTCGTCATGTTTACAATGTAAATCTGTGTTGTTTTAAATGTTGTTGATGACTTCATGTTGATGGATGGAGGATTGTTTAGATCATTCAGCGTAACCTTAACATGTTTTGGAACTTATTACTGTTTTTATATATATACAATTAGTTTTGTCTGTGGTGTCGGACGTAAAGAATAGCACCATCCCATATCTTCCCGTGGGTGTCGTAAGAGGCGACTAAAGGACTTACCAGAGAATGGGCAGCAGCGTTATCTGTGCCTTTGTAACAACCATACTGCGATCACCAATCCGCCTGCCAAGCGTGGCGATTATGGCAAACCCTCCCCCCCCTCCCCCCTTGGGGAGGCCTATGTCCAGCAGTGGACGTCTTTTGGCCGAAATGATGAAAATGATGACTATTCGTTCTGTTAATAGGCTTAGCCCGCCTCTCATTCAATAATAGACAAGTACAAATGTGACGTTTACCTTTGGTATATACTTTTTAAGTGTGTCATATTGCGATGAATTGATGATTAACTAAAACTTTGCCTGCGAGTTCGTGTGCGTGAATTTTCTCAAGGATCCCTAATGTTTTGATAACGCAATATAACCTATAGCACTCAGGAATAGTGTAGCATCTTATTGGTGTCAGATTTTTCGAAAGTTTCGGGGATTACCCCTACATGCAAACATACAAACTTACAAACAATATTTACCTTGTTAAAGTATTACTATAGATATAAGTTTTTGCCTTGAGCAAGCATGGGACAAAAATTACAGTAATATTATTTTTTATTTATTATATCAATACTTTTGAGGGAACATTCGTTACATGATTATTTACTACTTAGTTCTGACTTGAAAGTAAAGATGTAGGATCTGCATTTTTTAATATATTTTTTCAAGTAATGGAACAAAACTTACTTCAAACTTTCGTAGCATGCGAGCTACGCCGTAGCAAAGTGCGTAGCAAAGCGCGTAGCGCGGCGAGGAGTGCGCTGCTTTTAACACGTGAATACTGTTAATGATAAAATTCACACATAGTTGAGGTTTTACGATACCAATTTCGAAAATACATTTTACTCATAATTTTCTCGAAATTTTATAAAAATAATGCCGTCACTTACAATTTATTTTCCGAATAAAATTCACGTTACATGTGTCATCATTGCCATTTCGTTATCCAAGAACCAGGCCACGGCTGGTCGTCACACCGCATTGTTTGTTTCCAGGATAATGCCCTTTTTATGATCCATTCCCAAAAAATAATTCAAATGCAAATAATAGCGTGAGATTCACAGATTTTCCTTAAAAAAATCCCTTGCAAAAACCGACGCGCTTTTAAAAAAATAACTCTCTGTAGGAGCAACCATCCCAATAACAAACGAATTGCTTATAAATATTAAAATATTGAAATCCGTTCCATTATGCAGTCAAAACCGGGAACAACAAAATATCGGGACGTTGCTTGCTATGATAAACTGGTTAAATCTGGTTAATACACGCCTTACTAAATATTGGATAGATTTTGCATGTAATCCGGATTTCTCATGGTCGTATACTAAACATTATTTTGGTTAGAATATAAAGACGTTTGTTCACCAAATATGTTTAATCAAGATTTTTTTAATAATTGCTTCACACTATTTTTATCTCATGTATCGTGGGTGCGTTTACTAACATGTTTATTGTCATACACAAACAGCCAGACATGAAACAACTACTTTTATTTGGCTTATTATTTTCCAGGTGACTAATAACTTAAAAGGTGACTAAGTGTTTGCAACTAATAAAATAACTTGAGGAGCTATAAATCATGACTTGGCGATTAAAACCAGAACAAGACGGTGGAGCACCCCGAGGTTCGGTTTGCAGACAGAAATAGGAGCCCCGCAGGGGCTCCGCCGAACTGACGTCAAAATGGATAAATCTGTTTGACCCTTAAGTCCCCCCTGGGGGGATCCGACATGGTTAGGTTAGAACTTGGTTAGGTTAGGTTAGAACTGTGACCCCCTACGCCCTTGCCAGAATCAAATCGCTTTTTACAGCCAATTTAAATTTAAACAAAGCTTACAACTCAATATAAAGCTGCTACTTTTTACTTAAAATGCTACTTCACTGTAGCTGCCAACCTATTATTTTTGCTACCCATTTAAATTATTTTTATAACCCTAAATCAGATTAGTTTGTCGCCGCGTTAAATACATGCCCTTTTTTTTACTTACTTAGGTGAAATAGTGGTCAAACGTATGCCTATCATAGGTAAAAAAAAAAAGAACTTACTACTACTTTTATCACACCAGGTTTTTTTCCTATATCGTGGGTGTGCTTGCAAACTTAGAAACCCACATACACAAATTGCTATTTAATAGCCATTGTAGGCCATCAAATCTTTGTTCCGTGTGGGAATCGAACTCGCAACACGCATCGCAGCGCCCAATTGTTCAGCCACTGCTCCAACCAAATAGGATCACTTTGTTGTCCGTCTGTCTGTCTGTCTGTCAAGACCCTTTATCTTGAGAACGCGTGGAGGTATCGCATTAAAACTAAAACCATACACTCAAGTTTACCGTCCCTTGATGCTGTATAAAAATCAACCCTCTTTGTTAACGTGAAAAAAGATACGGCCGTTTATTTCACAAAAAACGCATTTATAATATTAAGTAGATTAAAGTATGGATTAGTATAGAAGTATATGTACCTACAAATATGTACGGAACCCTCGGTGGGCGAGTCCGACTCGCGCTTGTCCGGTTTTTTTTGTTAGTAAGCTTTGGCTCAGTACGTTACCACGTTAGTCGCGGTATCGGTAAGAATTGTTCTACTAACCGGTGGATTGAAAGTGGTCAACACGGATACCGTCAAAATAATAAGAATAGGTATTTCCATGGGCATCAATATATATATAATAAATATAGATAAGTCCGCCGAGAACGACAGCCGTGTCATTCGTAGGTCTTTGAAAGTCGTTATGGGTATCCAGAAGCCCTGAACTCTCACAACCAGTTTTACTAAGGGGTATCGTGTTGCCCAGTTGTTATAGGTTTGCGTTTGGCCACAACTCACCTGATCTTAAATGACAATGCGGCCTAAGGTGGAGCACGCTTGCCTAGGATAAACCGGTTCACTCGTGCCTTGAAGATACCCAGATTATATGTCTCGGGGAATAGAGAGGCGGGCAGTGAATTCCACAGTCTGGCAGTTCGCACAATAAATGTGGAAGCAAAGCGCTTGGTTTGAGACCGTGGAACTTCATTAGGTTGTGAAGGTCAGATTGGCAGTCAATCCATCTAAAACACATCTGAATAGACTGTAAACTTAATAAGTCATCATCTGCCTAGCCTTTTTCCAACTATGTTGGACTCTGCTCCCAGTTAAACCTGATGCAGTTGAATACCAGTGTTTTACCTATGAATAAATGAATGAATGAATGAATGAATGAATGAATGAATGAATGAATGAATGAATGAATGAATGAATGAATGAATGAATGATATATTTATTTGCAAGAATATAGGTAGGTAACATAGGTTCTTAAGTTAGGATAGTTTCACTATGTTCGGCATTTCAGCCGTGCAAATGATTAGATTTTATATCTTGGTTTATAGCATGCATGATTTATGTAACATTTAGTAATTAGCAATAGGAACTTAACAAAAAATTATAATAATAATGTTATATTTTATATTTATTTTACAATTCAATTAATTAAATTAAATACGATTCTATTCAACTAAAATAATAATTTGTCTTACAAATAGCGATGTCATGTCATTAAAAAAACTACCTAGTGACTGACTTCCACAACCCAGTAACTGGGTAACCGGATACCCTTTGGCAAGACTGGTTATCAGACTTTCTGGCTTCTGACTACACATATCGCCTGTCAAAGATTTACGAATGACAGTCAGGCAGGCTTTACTTGCTTGCCGGGACAAGAAATGGTTTCGATTTAAAATGAATAGTCACCCATCCACAGACTGACCGCGGCAATCACAGCTTAACCGTACTTTTTTTTTATCATTTGATAAGCATACGTTTGACCACTATCTCACCTGATGGGAAGCGATGATGCGGTCTAAGATGGAGCACGCTTGCCTAGAAGTAACCTATTCACTCTTGACTTAAAGACTCCCGGGTTGTAGCTATCAGGAAACACAGACTCAGGCAGGGAATTCCACTCCTTAGCACTTACTTCTTACTTCTTTTAATTAATCACAGCCCCCTCTAAATAAGTAAATGTTAATTAGTAACCCATCAAAACTCAGCACCAGACGGTATTTGATTTTATTTCGCGACTCAGTTCCAAGTTGGACGTAAAATCGATATGTCAAAAAAAATTCAATGTTTCTCTGCCTATCTGGTTCCCGCGCTCACTGAGCTGGCTCGAATTTATTAAAACTTCAGTTACATTTACGGTGAATCTAAAACTTTTTATACGGTTCGTCAATTTTTGTGGCCGCAGCGATCCGCGAGGAAAATCATTTTAAAGCTTAAAATGTTTGCGCGGACATTATTTTTTAAATACAATTCGAATATACACACATTTACATACAAATAAATAAAATTGACGTGTCTGTTTGTCATAATAGGTAACAGGTTTTTATTAAGTGCATATTTATGAATGTTATGTTTTGTATTTGTTATAATTATATGTTATATGAAAAAAAATTTTTTTTTTTTAATATTATGTGTTATCACTAAAAAAAAACATATTTTTTTAATGTCAGTCTGTCTCTCTGTCTATTTGTTCCCCTTAATCTCCGAAACAGATCGTCTAATAAATTGTCAAGAAGTCGGTGAGATAGTGAGAAAAGTTGAAGCTTAAAGTAAAGTTTTTTTCTCTTCTTCTTTAAAATACCCTTTTTAAAATGACGATACAGTAGAAATTCCTAATATTTACCCCACACACAGCAATATTTCCTATATCCTGGGTACCTTAGCGAACTTAAACTGATTCGCAAAAAACTACGGAGTAGTTAGTAGTCTGTACAAAGAAATATTTGTATAGTGTTGTTTGTTTATTTGATGTTTTGTATTTTTCATATGTTTATGTTTGACTAACAATTGTGACAGATGTTGTGTCTACACCGGCAGGGTAAAATTGACGCAGAGACTGAGGGGATCAGTAGGGGGTTGCAGAAGTATTTGCAGTTCCCGCGACCCCCGACGTAGGTGTGAAATGGAACACTGGGTGGTTTTTAGTCAGTAAGAGTCTAACAGACCCCTCCGCCTGCTCTAGTACGGAGGACATCCATAAAATACAGACTGAGAGGATTGAGTGCTGCGTTACGTGTCTCGAATTCGTTTCCTACACGCAACACATGGCCTACTACAAGTAGTAGTTCCGGGTTTAATTGTTAAGTATATGTAACTTTAGTTTATAATATTTGTAAACGCACTCACAATACAAGAGAAATTCCTAATGTAAGCCAATGTAAAAGAAAACATTTTTGTGACCGTTTTTAGCAAGTTCTGTCATCTTTGGTAAAAGGTATAAAGGGAGGCTATGTAGGGCCTTGGAGGGAGACTGAATAACCTCTTCAGACACCCTCACGATCCTTACAACAGCAACACGGATTAGTCACGTAACGTACAAGCAATTTCAATGGTGGCTTCTGGAAGTATCTGCGTAAATGCAAAATGATTTGTGTGAAACCTCTTTTTACTTTTCAATGCAGTGAGACCAGATTTTCATTGTCTGTCTGATAAACAAATTAATGAGATTGTTTAACTATGCGGAGTAATCTACAAATTCAGTCTAATTTCTTTGAATCATAATGGGATCATTTCATACCGAGACCCCTGTGCCTCGGAAATTACGTAAAGCCGTTGGTTCCGTCTGTCATTCGTAGATCTTTGGCAGTCGTTACGGGTAGTCAGAAGCCAGTAAGATCCAGCCAGATCTGTACGACTGGAAGCCGACCCCAATATAGTTGGGAAAAGGCTAGGCAGATGATGATAGGTAGTCAGAAGCCAGAAAATATGACAACCAGTCTTACCAAGGGGTACCTATCGTGTTTACCAGTTACTGGGTTGTAGAGGTCAGATAGGCAGTCGCTCCATGTAAAACACTGGTACTTAGCTGCATCTGGTTAGGACTGGAAGCCGACCCCAACATAGTTGGGACAAGGCTAGGCAGATGATGATTTAAAAATGTATTTTTAAATACACAAAAAAATAAACTCAAAAATATTCACCACAGCGAGAGAGTGTGTTGCTAACCAAATAAACCACATCTTTATTCACACGTCAACATTCAAAACTTAGCTCATAGGTCGTATGCAAAGTAGGTACGAAACCTAACCCTTGAACGCTTCAGTACTTTTAATTACAGTTGGTAATCCTAATAAAATTACTTATTAAGCTCGTTCAAGCCTTGCAACGGGTTGTAATTGGAACGTAGGCACTCATTAAGTCCCGAATAAATTTTGTGTTTATGAGTATCGTACTTTAAATACTCACTGGAGTTCAATTATTGAATCACTCGTTACAACACATGCTTGAACGTGCGAAAATAATATCTTGACTAGTAAATCTTCGCATCGTTTAGCGAGTTTTATGAATTATCATTATTTTTAAATTAAGCTAATTGATGGGATGGCAAAAGCCTTATTTTCTTACGGTGAGTTGCACAAAACCAACATTAATTTAACGGAGACTAAACATTGATGCTGTCACTTTCTTTTTGATACAAAATGTAAAGGATGGCATGAATTTAAAGTCTCCGTTAAACTAATGCCGGTTATGCCGCGTTATGTCTTTGGTTATATACTACTCCGCTACCGTGGTAAACTCAAAAAAAAAAACTCAATCCAGTAATTCCTGAGATTGGCGCGTTCAAACCAACTCTTCAGCTTTATAATATACGAGTAAGTAGGTATAAGTTGACCAAAGTATGAGTAGACTATTTTTAAAGGGGGCTCATTTCATTATATAATAAGGATTTTATTTTAATTTTAATGTCAGTTTTTTAATTTAATTACTTAAGTACCACGCTATCGCATTGGGGTTGTAACCTGTAAAGGTAGTTGTGCTTGTGATAAATAAATAAATAAAATAAATAAATTTTGTGTTGTAGTAGATACTAAGAATCCTCAAAGGCGTGGAGACTTTTTATATCATAATAAATAAAACGAATTAAAAAATGATGATGAGGAGATCGAAAACTCTTTTAAATCCATATTAAATGTCATTATTATTTTGAGGATTGATTATCAAAATTCAGTTAACGGTTATCTGAAGAATAAATATGTCAATTTACCATATTTCCTAAACAAAATCTGTGAAATAGACATTTTATTCTTCCGTTAAGACTTTATTTTATTTTGTTAGGGACAACAAACCGCAGTATATGAAACAATAATCTACTCATTAGAAAATAATGAGTTAATTTTCTATTTTAAAATAGACCCCAAGGCATTAAATTTCGATTTTCAAAATTTCCAACAAACCAAATCACTCGGTATCTCGACTGTAATGGCTTCAAAGCGATGACCCAAGAATAGGGTTCCTGTAATGATGGCCTCAGGTTGTCTTTATGATTGGACCGGAATGTGTTTTGTACACAAATTCTTATGTTTATTTAGGTCTTTAATTATGTGTGGAATATTGAGTAAATAATTTTATAGGGCTGTTTTGAATTTCGCGACTAGTGTGAATGAAATAGCGATTTAAACGTACGTTACATAGTTATTTAAAAGTAAGGCAGTTTTTATGTTTGACACTACATGAGTAATTTAGTTTTCACCCACCTCTTAAGCTAAAGGAAGAGGCTAAAGAAAACATCGATGATCGTGCCTTCTATTAATCTGGTATTATTTAACATAATATAACAATGTCACCATTGTACAATTACACATAATATGTTGATATTGTAGTTTAACACACACAGCACGATTATGTTACAATTACGCAAAGTTGCAAGAGAACACAAAAAGTTCCAATATTATTTCATACGAATCACTTTTGAATTTTGATAAAGTTTGTTGTAACACAACATGGTCAAGACTGTACTTTATACTATTACTTCACGCTTGTATCCCTTTCTAACCCTTGTCCACCTCTTCTCTACACCAGAACCTACTCAACCAGTACACCAAGTACATCCTAATCAGGTTTCCAACAATACTTGCCAAAAACCCACAGTAACCAAGTGAACTAACTCACAAACTCAGAGACTTCAAATTTGTCTCAATAACACTGTTAATAACTTCTACCGGTGTCAGTGTTGGCCTACAAAGACCAAGTAACGCCGCGTTTACACGGCGCCAGCGTTCAGTACGAGTTTTTAGAAAACAAGTTGAAGTTTGAACTGTGTGAATAATAGATCATAGAATGTAGGTTCGGCTTACTGGCCGGCTTCGCCGGCCAGTCTCAGCAGCGGCGGTGGGCGTTGAAACCATCTGCTCCTAATCTCGCGGGCCGCCTCGCCCCTCTGCGCCTACGCGGATTTAAATTACACTCTAGAGGTAGGGCAGACAAGACTACGTGGAGTCGGTTTCGCAGCGATTCGTTTCTGTTATTAACTTTTGTAAGGTTGTGTTACAAACAACAATGGACAATAACAAAAATAATTGTCTAAAAGTCAATACTTTTAGACAATTATTTTTGTTATTGTCCATTTATATATATTTTCGTTGAAATAAATTCCATGAAAAAATACACTGAACAAACAATATTCGTTAAAAAATAATTCTACTGTTTGATAAGTTTGTTAAACAAAAAATATGATTAAAAATTCATTGGATTGTGTTTTTGTGAAATATGTTTCATTCAAGTATTTGAAACAATAATAGCCGAAATAAAAATACAAGAACCAAATATTATAATTATGAAACGTTTTCTGGGAAACGAATTTATATGAAAATTCTGTCTGCGAAACAAGGGGACACTGTTATAACCTCATCTAACCCATACGATTCACCAACAATAGAGAAAATCTGGTTAATGGTCACTGTTCTAACCTAACCTAACCCAAATTATTCAATAACTAAATTATGCTAAACGTTACTTATAGATTTCGAATATTATAGTAACTGTTTATTATGCGATATGAATATTAGTTCAAATGTGCATTATATTAAAAAAAAAGTATGTTAAATGAAATTAGATCATATATTATGATCTTTAGAGCTTTTGTTATTATTTCAAACGTTACACACCCATAAAAGCTTTATTTAGCAAATAGTGTTGTATGGCCATTTAAAATAAATTAAAATCCAAATCCATTAAGAAACGGCTTTTGGGATTTTGTTGATTTTCTCAAAAAGGGCTAGATTGATTTTTGTACAATTTATATAGGACCATTTCGGAATAAACCCCTTTTTTAACAAAAAAATAATTTTGCATATCCGTCTATATATGACAGACTTATGCCCGAAAATACATAAAAAGATATAAAAACATCCGATTTGATAACCTCCTCCTTTTTGAAGTCGGTTAAAAATCATTCGCCAATAGGAACCTACGATATCCTGATCCTAACTGAGTGTTTTAAGCTATATTTTATCATAAAAAATATAGGAATACGTAAGAAAATAAACCAGTATTCATTATAAGTCTAGACTTTAATGGATACTGAAGTAAAACATCAAACCGCACGCGCGTCACACCTAGGTTTACTCACGATGTTTTACTTCACCGAAACCAATAAGCTGGTAAGTAAAACTTAATAGATTGACTTTCCTACTCGTCCACTGTTCTTTTCTGATTAATTTCGTTGTGGGATCCAAGGAAGTTGAATCGTTTCTCCAGGACCCGTCGAGCTTCATTGCTTCGGCGCTTTGCTGGTGGTCGCCATTGTTGATTCTGGCATACAGAACTTGCAGTGGTCTGAGTCTATTGCCATTAAAAAAAAAGTTTAGAATAAAAAAAATAGAAAAGAACAAATATTCTACCACATTTTGCAGATCCTGCAATCAACTTACACACTCATCATCATCAACATTTCAGCCGAAAGACGTCCACTGCTGGACATAGGCCTCCCCCAAGAAATGGGGGGTTTTGCCATAATCGCCACGCTTGGCAAGCAGGTTGGCGATCGCAGTATGGTTATTACAAAAGCACAGAGAACGCTGCTGCCCATTCTCTGGAGAAAACTAAAATAATGAGAGAATAAACGTTTGATATAACTTTAACTTACACACTGAAGACATATAAACGCGCCCCAAGGCAAAGTCCGGGCTTAAACTCCGAGTAGTAAGTACATGTACAACTTTGCGCGGTCCGATGTATGAAACTTGAACGATCCTAGTCGGTAAACTGGGAACTAAATGGAACTGACATTTGGGTTGGGATAATACTCATGAGTAGCAGTTGACATATCAAATGTTACAGGTAAAATACTAAAGAAATCATGGTGTGTTTTTAAAACAGTCATGTTTATTTTAGGATTATGTACTTAAAGTGGCCAATCGAGAGCAATAGAGCTTCTTATTGCTTTGGCTGTGGGGTGTCCGGGCCAGAATAGCACCCACCCATTTCATCCCGAGTGTGTCGTAGAAAGCGACTAAGGGAAAATCTGAAAGTCGGGCAGCAGCGGCTTTCGTCTACTTAACAACCTCACTGCGATTCCCAAGACGCCTGCCAAGCGTGGGGATTATGGCAACCCTCTCTTGAGGATTATTGCTTTGGCTTATCCGTCCCTCCGTCTGTTTCCCTTTCATAGAAGAAACGTGCTTTTTTCGTTTGGTCTTATAATGGTATGGTGGTGCCCTTCATGTAAGAGTCCGCCTCGCTTCTTAAAATTGCCTTTTTTGATGAACGAACCAACCACTTCAATATTTCTGTCAGGTTTCGAAGATTTGTGATGCGTTTTGATATTTCACGCTGATCAATTTTAAATCTATTGTAAGCGTAATTTTGGGATCCACATTGTATTGTTAGAACGGGCGGACTCCCGGCATACACGGGTAGCTCGAGCAGTTAAGCATTAAACAAAATCCACGGACCTCTCGAGCGGTCTACAGCTTTAAGCTGCCATCGAAAACTGCTGCTGCCGTCGGTTTCAACTACTAGATCAGTCACACAGGGCGGAAGGCGCGCGCGACGGGGCGGTGGAATGAAGAGCGCAGGCGGTGGGGATAACTGTGCAAAAACAATCGACAGCTCCTCGAGAAGTCAATGTATGCCTGGCAACTTGACCACCCGGAGCAGTCGCTGCTGCTTGAGCGGTTCCATGTATGTGTGTAAATAGAAGATTAATAGTTCACTTTGCAGCCGCAGCTTGAAGCAGTCGATCTTGACTATTTCGAGCTGTCCGTATGTGGCCGGCCAATATTGGATAGTAATGTGACACATTTGAAACATTTAATTAGTTTGACGTCATTGATTGTGGGTTGACACGTACACCAGAAGTAAGCCCTAATAATAATTTTGCTAATGATAATAATGAATAACCAGCTGTTTTGGTTCCCTAAAATTATGTTACGCCTATTTGCTGTTTAAAACCAGATGATATTATTGTATAGCCTTGTAAAAGAGGTTTAGGTACTGTAAAGGTTGCATGGATATGGCATGCTGGTCGAAAGCATTGACTAAATGTTTCGTCTAAACACTCTGAATTCGTTCTTATTACCTATTATTTTCGTATTTAGATGCGTTAGTCTTATTTTTATAACAAGGGATTGTTTAAAGCCTAGTGCTGTCAGAGTTCGTTGTGCTAATTTATAATACAGTCTTTAGAACACTATCCTTCTTTAATTGATATATCCCTCCAACCTCCTCTAACACAGTAAATATATAGATATATCGATCCGGTACCGCAAGAACTCAGCAGGTTTAGCTTTTGCAGTACCTACCTACCTAACAAATCAGACAGATGATATCTACCACTATCTAAACTAACTATAGCAAATATTTGATACTTGAATAGTTCTCTCAGTTCCCTCAAGTTCAGAACAAAATAAAAAATATAATCAAAATAATTAATTCACTTTGTCAACTCTAGTGATACAGCTAGCGCCGTCTATTAGCTACACATGGTACAAACTTAGTTTCGAGGCTGAAACGAAATGGATATAATATGTAGGTACTGCTACTTCAAGAAAAGACCAAATGTTAATTGACACACACCATGTGCACAGAAAAACAAAAATAAAAAGGTTAAAAAAAAAACAGAAATAAATAAAAAACATTACGTATGGTGTGCCTCACGGCTGTGCCAAACAGGCTCAGTTCAGCATTAAATGCCAGACCACTTGCGCCTGACGCTCGTTTCCAACTAGACCTTTGTGTGTGCCGTATTACGAATGTAAACCAGTTTTATTATGAAACAAAGTAGATGAATAAATAAAAGGAAACGTGTAGCAAATTATAGTTAAGAGAGTGTAAAAAATAAAACTGCCGATGCGTTTATCCGTGCACAGTTCCCATAATGCATAGTTATCAAAGAAAGATAAACACACACATTATTTTTGAACTGCGTATACTTTTTTATATACGAACTAGCTGATGACCGCGACCGACGACACGCGGACGCAAAAATATATTAATCCCCGCTGGTTTAATGTTTTTTAGGGGTCCAGCCCTTTTTTTTTTCTGAAATAAAAGTACCCTATGTAACTCCTTATAACATCAGTAATCTGCCAGTGAAAGTCCCGTCAAAATCGGTCTAGCCATTTCAGTGATAGGCTTGCGTTTGACCGCAACTCACCCTGGTCATATGTGATGATGCGGCCTAGCACGCTTATCTAGGATGAACTGGTTTACTCTTACCCATGACGAAACCCAGATTATATTTATCGTGGAGCAGAGAGGCGGGCAGTGAATTTCAAAATTTGGCAGTTCGCAGCTATTAGGTAACTATATAAGACTGTAAATATTTATTTTGTAAATTATTAAAAAAACAGTTCTACACGTAGGTCTTTTCAACCTAAATGAGGTTTCCTTGTGTATCTCAGAGGTCGAAGTTCCGTTTAAAGACCATGCAGTTTCCTGTAAGGCTTCTAATTAAAAAGCTTTATTATATAGGTAGTCACAATCTCATCTCAGTGACAATCATATCAAAATCATAGAACATTCACAAGACAAGTTTGTGAGGACGAATGGATTTGTTTGTTTTTTTTTTTGGTTCTCTTTCGCGCTTAAACGGCTGAATTAAAGGCCAAAATGTAGATATTAATCTGGCTTAACTTATATTAGAACTCAATCAATATTGTGCAAAGGATCCACACGCACTGACGTGCCAGAACGCGGGCTGTTTTTTTTTATTTAAACTTGACACAATGGCTATTAGCCCTTCCAACAACTTACTTATAAGATGAATTTTATCCCATTTTTGTTATACTGTGGAATAAATTAGGACATTGGCTGAATCCTGAAGTCTGTAAGATCGTAGGCATACGCTAGTTTATATGTATTGAAATCGTTACTCCTTTGTTTCATTTTGCTAAATATTGTTTCAGAATATCAAAGATAGAACTTCCTTTTACACAAACCGAAGGCAATATTGCAACATAAGGAGCCCAGTACACAAGCTAGGCACAACTATTAATTGCCAACAGCTGTAACTTTGCCCGGCCCATGTTGTAATTTACCTGTTAAGTCGCAACCAGGCGTAAGTACCGATTATTAATAGCAGTTTAGGAGTATAGTTGGAAAGTGTAGTTGAATAGGTTCTTTAGTCTAGGTAGAAAGTTCTTTAGTCTAGGTAGAAAGTTCTTTACTGGCTTATAGTTTACAGAAAGATACACACATTGAAATATAACATAGGTACATAATGTAGATAAACATTGGTGATCGATAAATAAGGCAAAAGGGCAAAGGACTGAAGGCAAATTCCACCAAAGTTTTATAACTTGTGTCTCTGAGAATACATTTTGAATTTTTGATAGTTTTTCCATACCTTAAAGTCCATTTTATTCCAACAATTAAAGTTTTCTTCTCTGTTAGCAATTATACCAGCTTTGTATTGATGAGATAATGCTCTTGTTTCAGAATCACCTTTTATAAAAATAATATTTAAAGGGGCGAATTTAGATAAAGCAGAAAATCTACGTACATTAGAACCGTTTTTCTCTGTGACTGTTATTGTAATAAATCCTAAAAAAATATATATTAATCTTCATTATAATACTGCAGAGGCTTCGGGCTTAAAAACGAAAAAACAATACTTAAATATCGACGAAATAACAAAGCAAAGTATGGTCTTCTTTTGCAATTAAAACCAGTCTTGCCTTGAAATCACGCGAACCTGAAGGTAAATACAATATATTACTCTTGATTTAACTGTCCAATAACTGACAGTATTTTTTTTAATTTAAGTTTAAAATCGTAAACACTGTCTGTGGATGGATTGAGAACGACCCACATTTGTATGGTCAATGTCAACTGTACAATGCAAGTTTTTATACATCATCTGTGAGGAACTACAGCTAGCTAGGTGTTAAAAACGATGTTACACTGGTATCACATTTTTTGAGATATGTTTTCAATAGCCGCAAATCAAATATTCAATAAGAATACGTTATTAATAATTGGCACCTGTCGCCGTGAAAAATTAAAATAATTCCACGAGGAAAATTAGAATATCGAAATACCTTTGTTTGTTTTTAATTAATTGGCGCAAACCGCGATAACACGACAGGCATTTAACTTTATTTAATACTAGCATCTGGTCGTGACTTTGTCCGCGCTAATTTCGGATGCTGACTAAGTTGTTGAATAATAAAAGATTTTTCAAAAAAAAAGAAATCCGCCTTCATAAACTAAAAAGTGATAAATAACTTTCCACCAACCACCAAGGCATTCGATTCGAGACTCTATTACTTATGTAATAGAGTCTTGGCATATTCTTTGACCTTCTCTACTATTTATGTTACCACTTGGATGTGGTCAGTTGTTGAATAGTGTTTACAGAATCCAGTTTTATCCCGTCTATTGTACCTATCCACACTGCAACACGGCCAGTACCTGTTTAAGCATAACCAGGACAAACAAATAATCAAACTACCATTAACATTTTACAATATTTATTAGGAATTTGGACATAAAAAAGTTATTTCATCAATCCAAATTGCCTCAAAATCAATTTTTATATAAGAACTTTTTCATGGGGTCGTAAAAACCTGATTTCTTTCATGGTTTTTATGAGTTTTACTACACTAATATACGCTTACACGACTTCGTTAAATCTTGCATCTCGTCCCATTATAGATTTGATTTTTCTCACATAGGTATGGGTTGGGGGGGGGGGGCTTCAGCCGTAATCGCCATGTTCGGCCAATGCATATTGGAGATCGCAGTAGGCATTTTACCGTTGTGTGAAGAGGTCCTAAACGTAGTCTTGAACTTTTACGTTACGTCACTCGACGTCTTGAATCGGCAATTAACAGTGATCTGAAACTGTCAGTTCAGATTGACAAATAAAATCCTGTCTACGCCTTATAAAAATGAGTTTGAAGATAAAGACAAAACTAAACATCATTTTATCGTCCATTCTATGTAAAGACGAACTATAAACACACCAAATAGATTTTTCTAGAGAACGTTTATCGCGTTTTTATTGCTTTGTTCGACGTCGGGAATCGAACCCCGTTTACGGCGAGTCATAAACTAAGTCGGACGAGCATTCGTAAATGTTAAAATGTAACTAAACGATGTTAATGTGTCTAGATTATTTTAACAGTTTTTTTTTGTGTTTATGTAAAAGATATGAGGCTGTTAGAAAGACAATTGTACAGGGGGCCAAGTCTGCTATTTGTATAATTTCGTCATTCCAACATGATCCCATTGTCATTTTGCTAAAAGTTCGTAATCTGCTAAATTTTAATGGTCGATCATTGGTCGGCCGAATAAGAAGCAATGACTGCACAATGACGTTGTAATGGTGGGTCACTGAACAAAGTAACTGTCAAAATTTTAGCAGATTACCGCCTAAGTCAGTCATTCAGTTGTCATTTTGTACGAGATTACTATTCTACATCATTTCTTTCAACGGCGTGTCAGTGGTTCACCATTGGAAAGTCATAGTGACGCCATTTTATTAGTAGATTACCAAACTTGTCAAAATCAACAATGATGAAATCAATGATAGACCATTCTGACACTATTATAATAGCAGACTTAAGGCCCAGTATGTGTGAAAATGCTTGGTACATTATAGCATACGCTATACTTATTTTTTTTATGCATGCAATCATTTTTTCACAATTGCTGTTTCTATTTTATAATACTTGTTTTCATAGGATTCATGGAATCTTTTAATACTTAATATATAAACTAAAAGTATTTACCTGTTTTCCATAGCTTCATAAAGACTGTGTGTCTGCTAATTAAATATTTTATAGGTATATTATAAAAATCTGAAAAATAATAATTGTTGTGATACGTTTTCTAATGACAGTTGTCAACCTTGACAATTGTCAGTTATTCCTTTTAATTAGTTTTTGGCGTGTGTAACTTAAATTCTTCTTACTGATATATTTGTTATCGCACAATAAGTGTGTATTGCTGTATTTTATACTAAACAGCGGGACAACCGCTAATGTATCTGGTGTTCTTAAAAATCCTTTTCACACTAACCGAATAAAAATAACTGGCAGACTACAATAATTAAGCCTGGCCGGTACTAAAATACCCCTCTATATGACGATACGGACGTTCCAGAAGTAAAATTCATACTTGGAAAATAATATGAATTTCGGAAGAGCCGACTGGACGGAAACCTGTCAAATGAGTCAGTCTAGATATCGCTTTCGATTAAGCAACACGCGCTGAAGTACTTAAAAGTCGTCCAGTCCACAACCAAAAGTCGGTAACAGTCCTGAGTCGTGCCATCGAGCTGTCGCGTGCCTGCTGCTCCCAGGGCGGGTCCTGCTGATAGGACCGCCTGGGGACCTCTGTCCCTAAGCTAGGAGTCGACCGCGGCAGTCTGTCTTCGGCAGATCCTGTTTCTCGGCCAGGCTGTGGAGCCTGGAAATCTCTGCCGCTACTTAGTGCGTTTAGGTTAGTGTTTTATGTATCTCTGTTTTTCTAATCACTTCATTTTGAGAGCTATTAAATTTTATGTAAAAGTCTACTTAGCTTTTTATTTCATAAAACCTAGTAGACCTGCTACAACATACAAAGCAGTATAGTTTCATGGGCATCCATTTTTAATTTCTAATTTTCTTTTAGGCTTGCTTTTGGCCGCAACTCAACTGATCTTATGTGATGATGCGGCTGAAGGTGGAGCTCGCTTGCCTAGGATGAACCGGTTCACTCGTGTCTTGAAGATACCCAGATTATACTTATTGAGGAACAGAAAGACGGGCAGTAAATTCCACAGTCTGGCTGTTCGCACAATAAATGTGAAAGCAAAGCGCTTTATTCGAAACCATATAAAGCGGTAATGCTTCGCCGTATCTCTGCTCGTCTGATGATCGAATGAGGACGGGGAAATTAAGTTGCGCAATTCAGAAGCACACTCTCTGAAATACAAATGTTAAGAGAGTGCTGAGTCCTACAGGGTCGTGCGCATGGCGGAGCACGCCTTCCCCTTCAGGGAAACCGACAGAAAATCTAATATTTATAAAAAATTTACACCCCACATGTGACTGATTCAAAAATTCTCTAGGCTAATTAAATGTATCTATGGCCTACAGGTAGCTGATTCGGGTCTGACTGTTAGAGTACGGGAGGGAAAAGCTAAAAAAAAAATTTACACTTTGGTGCTCTTGTGCTAAGCCTATACAAATGTTGTTCATTTTAGTAGTCATTTTGCTTAGTTTATTTCTGCACTATGCAATCTGTATCTGCAAGTAAACCTGCAAATATTGAACTGTCCAAGAAAATATATGCAATTATAATCATCACACTCGACTAATAGGTTGGCTATACAGTATACACATAAGCTGGTCGGCCTTTTAGCAAATTCTTGTCCAGTCTCCTGCATCTTCCTAAAACAAAATTACAGAGTTCCTAAAATTTGAGAAGCCAGTGTGTGTTGCCCGTAATCAAATTCACCACTTAAACCTTGATCAATATAATTCTAATTAGGAGATAAGTGAATATGTATCCACTAATTAGGCAGCCGTCAATCAAGTGCCCAAACTTCCTTATTCGGTCATTAATCGAAGTTGAAACTTCATTCAATCGTGAAACTTCGCCATATAGCGTTAATAAAATATTGCTTGATCTAATTCAAAGTTTTGTGGTACTTCATTAGGTATTTGGGACGTGCTAGAGTCGGTTATTGAATGGATCTGTTTAGGTGGAAAAGGATTATTTTTAACATAAAAGCTATAAGCAGCTATTATAAGCTAAGCTAATCCAAATAAGCTTGAGAAATAAGCTTGTGAAGCGAATATTAAGTCCTTGTAAATTATTAGCGAACCAATAACCGATGGGGAAGAAAGAGGCGACCACGAACCAGAACACGCAGCGTTGGTAGGCCTCCCACCAGATGGACCGACAACATCGTCAAGGTCGCAGATAACCGGTGGATGCAAGAGGCAGGTTTCCGCTCGTTGTGGCGTTCTATGGGGGAGGCCTTTGTTAAACAGTGGACGTCTTCCGGTTGATGATAATGAAATTATTAGCATTTTTGTTCATCGTCCCGTCGGTCCTATGGTACTGCTGAAATGGGGTCCTGCTTTCGATTCCTAGGTCGGGCAAAGTTATCAGCAGCCCCGAGTTTGGAGATTGGTAGTGTGGCACCCCCATGTCCCGATAAGCATCTAGAACTGTTGGTGCGGTGTCTGCGGTAAGTATTATATAAATTTTCGTAGCACATACATGTGAGCACTATGTTCTTTAAAGCTACCATTTACGAAGCATGTCTCTCATTGACTTGAATATGCCCTGGCGGTTGGGAGAGTCATGCTCACTTGAATGTCTCGCTGACGGTGACGCATGTATTGGATCTGGTCCTGGTCTTTTTGATTTTGATTGGAGCAGGTCATCTCTTAGCTGCTTCGGTTTTTTAAAATTCTAGTTGAAATTGTTATTATAACTATATTTTCCTCTAGACCTCTTTTAACATGCAAGACTTGTTACATTGTTCTCACATTGTACCCCTAGACTCAACATGAATGATGTATAACCTGTAAAATATTATTGATTTTAAGTGTTCATGGACTTTCTTGCTCGTTCTTCTCCATAGAAACCTACTGATTGGAACGAGCAACTAGCTTCAACTTTCTGACTGACTGACTCAGACAATTCAAAATGGTTTAATTTAAATAAATGGTTTTGAGTTTGAGTTTGATCTCTTCCCGGTCGTGTTGGATTGTCATCCCATTAGAATAAAGTAAGCTTGCGTACAAACTTGTGCACGAAAATGTTTCCTTCGTACTAGGAACTATTATCATATGGATCAGCCACCGTGACTGATACACCGTTAAGGGAATATTAAATTACATTATTGCCCATTCCCAATATACCTACCTGCCAACAACAGCTCTGCAAATTTCCAATGTTACAATAGGGGATAATACTGCAATGTTCTGGCGCCAGAGTGCAGCACTAGCGCATACAGTAAACAGTTTTTCGACGAGTCGTTCAAACCTTGATGAAAATTGTGAAATTCTGCCTTTAATTGAGTTCAAAATTGGGAAATGTATTATATTATACAATAGTGCATCATCATTATCAATATTTGGATGTAGGAATGAAGGTAATCATTAATTTGCAAAAGAAGAAAATATTCGAAAACTATGGGAAGCAGCAACACGTAGTAAAGACTTTCGAGCTAAAAAAGACTCTAAAATATGTTCAGCACATTTTAAATCCGAAGATTTCATTGAAATTGGAAAGTATTCATATGAGATAGTCGCATTTACAGAATAACGTTCACTTTTATCATGTAAGACAACCAAATATGATTTTATTCTAAGCATAACCTAGAATCTCGTTATCATTCATTTTCAAATGGCCATAATAATAGTTAAAGTACCTACAGTTAGGTAAGTTAATTAAAACTTTGATATGTTTTCACAATACCTAGTTATTACAGTTAATAACATAATATAACAAGAATACGGGGTTATGCTCCATGGCGGTTTGTTTACTGTATGTACTAGTGGCGCCCTCTACGCCGAGTTTCGCGAAATATTCCCAATTATATTCCCTGTTTTCCCATTTTGAATATACATCAGTTTTTCACCTCAGATACCTGTTTACTTAGAAGACGGATTCTTAAACCCCAAGTGAAAGTTTTAAAGTTACCTGCAACACAAAGAGGCAAACACTTCCGTGTTATATTTATCGCTTGCCACGGTTTAAACTTTGCTTGAAATTTAAACTTAACAGTTAAGCGTTGCAGCAGTAAATAATCCGGTATAATAGTTTAAACTGAGTTTAAAATCTTACCCTCGGGTGTATAAAATTGCATCTACACTTGAATATTCGAGAAAATCTTCCACTCGTTTAGTGGTTGGTTCAAAATAAAATTACATATGTAGTACAACCATACCTCCCGAGTAACGAGAGAGACCCGAGTTCGTTTGTATGAAGCCTAGCCTCACACATTTAAGTATGAGGATATGATACGATTATACGTATGATTTGATTTAAGTATGTGCGCGTCCATTATTTGAGTTGAGCTAAGCCAATCACGCCACGGCGTTACTGCCTGGCCTACTGCTGCGGGTGTGAGTGTCGCTTCTTTGTTTAATAATTGTTATTCTGAACAGTCAAGTATTTCATAAAATAAAATACTTGACAGTTTTTGGCGTTCTGTTTTTGTATGTGTGTAAAATAATTGTTGCGCTTTTTTACTGTACCTACTTTGATCTAGGAGTAGATACAGTCAAAAATATGAAAATGTAAACCAGTTTAAGATTAATTTTTAACCACTGACACGAAAAGAGGGTGGTTATAAGTTTGACCACTATGTGTGTGTCTGTCTATCTGTGGCTCCGATTGAAATGAAAATGCGTATTTGATTTCGAATAACATTGATAGTTAGATAAGGCGACAAACGCCCGCTATGTGGTAAAAGTAATTGAATATTTTTGTATGAATTGAATGTACCTAGGTAGAAGTAGGCAATAGACGTACCACCCATGTGTCACCCTGAGAATGCGAACGAAAATAGAGTGAAATATGGGACTGAACTGACTGACTGAGTAAAAAATATGGCACAGTCCTTGTCCACAACTCCGTTTGGAATCGAAAATTGTCACTCACCGTTGGAGTTGCACGACATAAGTACCTATGCAAGTTTAATCTTCTATACAAATAAATTAAATTGAAGTATCTATTTGTAATGACAAAATAACAGCGTTTTAGAAAATGGTGGTATGGTGGTATATAACAGTTATAGGTACCGTATATATACTTTCATCTGCAATTTATAAAAAATATATTTTATTAATTTTTGTCTGACTGTTTGTTCCGGCTAATCTCTGAAACAGCTGGACCGATTTTGACGGGACTTTCACTGGCAGATAGCTGATGTTATAAGGAGTAACTTAAGAAGTCCGCTCAAAAAAAAATAAGTTAAGTAACATTTTGACAATAATAAAATATTTGATTATTTTTGTTAGTACACAATTTGTTCAAAATAACACATTTTTTTTAATGCGGTTGTATGGTTGCAGAAAGTTCGGCTTGCTAGCGTAAAAAACTAAAAAATCACATGGGGTCACGGAGACCCAGCGCACCTAATTAAAGGCAAAGAACTTAATAATATCGTCAGCTTAATGTCACTTATCTGAGGTAGCCAACAACAGCTGTAGCGCCTGAACAACTCCTCAAATAGTGGCAAAAAAGGGTCAAACACATGTTATGAATAGAAGAGCCACAAGTATGTCAATATTTATGGGAAAACTTTAAGTGCTTGTAAACGTCGACCCGCGTCCGACTATAAAACTCAACAACTATTTTCCTGTTCTTTTTTTGTTGTAGACTTGATAATAATAAGTTTTTAGTTAGTTTAGGGTTCTGGGCTACGTGCTATTTTCTTTGGCTCACGTTATGATATACCTACTTCTTTTTTAATATTTTTTTTTTAACAATCATCACCTGGTTCTTGGTGAATTGGGATTTATTTTCATGTCCGCAACTTAGTGTGCATGCATTTGAGAATTCAGCCAAGTCCTAATTTATTCCACGGGAACACAAAAACGGGATAAAAATTAAGCTAAAGGTCAATTATTTACCCAATTTCAGCATTTAGGTACTCTAGGATCATAGGGTCCGAGTGCTCAATAATTATCAACACAAAAAAATCAGAGCACAGTCTGCCCCACTTCTGTAACAATCCAGATACTATTAATCAGCACTTCCTGGATGTTCCTGGCAGCGGGGACGTTGCTGCTGCAGATTTAACATATTTTGAACAGCATCAGCACAGTGACAGTAATTTCCGGCTTGAGCCTGTTCAGGAGGAAGCTGTGCTGCGAATCCTGCGTGGTCTCAGATCCAACGCGCAGGGCTCTGACCGGATCTCTCTGGAGATGCTGATGTTGACACTCCCTCGTACTCTTACAGTCATAACAGCAATCATCAACAGATCCATCGTAACCTCTTCCTTCCCTGATCTGTGGAAAATAGCAATCGTTAGACCAATCCCGAAGGTTTCTAACCCCACCAGTGTAAGGGATCTCCGCCCAATCAGCCTGCTCCCTTGTCTGTCCAAAATTTTGGAAAGGGTTGTCTCCAACCAGCTAACATTATATTTGGAGCATCATGGGATTTTACCACTTGCACAATCTGGATTTCGCAGGGGCCACAGCACAACAACTGCTCTACTGGATGTGGTTGGGAACATTCTGGAGGCCCGGGACCGAGGAATGGGAACACTCCTTGTCCTTCTGGATTTTTCACGTGCTTTTGATTCAATCAATACTTCTCTTCTTCTTGCCAAGCTGTCTTATTATGGTTGTAATGTTGAAACAGTAAAATGGTTTGAGAGTTACCTTACTAATCGATCACAATTCGTTCAGGTATCTAGTGACAATGGAGATATCATGTCCTCTAGTCCAAAGCATGTGTACAGGGGAGTACCGCAGGGATCGATTCTTGGCCCACTCCTCTTCATCTTGTACAGTGCTGACATTGTCAAATGTTTGATCAACACTAAGTTCCACTTGTATGCTGATGATCTACAAATGTACCTCTCCTTCTGCGCTCAGGATGCTGCTGAAACAGTGAAATATATCAATGAGGATCTGGAAAGAATCTCTGATTGGTCCAGAAGAAACTCCCTGGTTCTGAATCCAACTAAGTCCAAATATATTGTGATGGGATCCAGGGTTTTTCTTAACAAAATGCTGACTTGCAACCTGGACCTCAGGATTGATGGTTGTGGTATTGAGAGGGTTCTGGAAGCTCGTAACCTTGGGGTAGTTTTTGATGGTCAACTTAACTTTGAAACACACATTCTGGAAGCTGTGCGCAACTGCTTCTACCGACTCAAGCTTTTATATCGTGTCCGTCCCTACATAAGTGTAGATATGCGAGTCATGCTATGTGAATCACTTATATTATCCAAGCTGAACTACGCTGACACTGTGTACGGGGCGTGCATTCTCGGTAGAAGTCAGAAGCTAATCCAGCGGGTACAGAATGCGTGTGCAAGGTTCTGTTACAATGTGCCACCCAGAGCCCACATCACTCCATTTTTAAATAAGGGTAATTTGATGAGAATGTCAGCGCGGAGAAAGCTTCACCTGGCTACCCTACTTTTTGGCACTATTCTCACAAAAAAACCAGATTATCTTTATAAAAAACTGTCTTGGTCGCGTGATGTTAACCAAATAAAAACCAGAGCATCTTCTTACCTGATGTTGGCCTCCTCTCACAAAACTGCTGCTTTCCGTGGTAGTTTCAAATTCGCTGCCAGTCGCTGCTGGAATGACCTCCCTCCACCTCTTCGTGCTCTAAAAACAATTGGTGCGTTTAGAAGTAAATTCAAATGTTACTTACTCCAACAGCAAAAAAAATTGTCGGAATAAACTCACTAATGTTCTGCACGCAGTTTGCAGGGGTGGTCGGAGCGTCTGGCCGTGCTTATTTTAATTTTTTAGTAGATATTAACAAGACGATACTTAGTTTTCTTGTGTCTGGTAGTGAATTCCCGTCACCTCGACACCGAGATGCATTGTTTTGCCGTTATTTTAAAGTCACTTTTTTGGTTCTTTCCATCTGTAACTCACGTAGGTACTATACCGCTGATAGGTAATGTTTGTTTCTTGTTTTAACTGGGTTTAGAGCCCCACTATAATACAAGTTTGTTTCACAATCACTGCACGCTATCTGGTATTACGCAAAGAGTATGGATTATGATTTTGAATTCGCTTTGATAATTGATGTTATAATAATTAATGCTACGTTCCATAACAATAAACAAATATGTCTGCGCCCGCGTCCGTCTCTGTTCGTCAGTGTTGCCACTTGCCACTTTGCCAGTGAATGAAAATGAAAGTTATCGGCCATCCCATCGCGCAGATTGACGAAGGGTATGGTTACGTTGGGTGTAGATATAATAATAATTATTATTTTTTATTTACTGTTTTCTCTAATTTACTTTTTTACATGTATTTATATTTGTTTATTCATTTACATTATTTATTTTTTATTATATCCGTATCTGACCGTGGCATCACTTTGGGCCCTATCAGAATATCAGCGCTGTGACATTTTTAAATGTTACAGCACAATGCTGAGATAGGGGCCTTTTGGCATCGTACAGGACCGATTCGTTTTTTATTTTGTAATAATTTTAAACCTTGTTGTTATTTGAGTGTTTCGTCCTGTGCGGGCTAATAAATGCTTTTTCTTTCTTTCTTTCTTTCTCATCTGGTGTTTCGGGACATGGCCAAGCGGCTGGTCGAGTCTTCAATTCGTCATGTGAATTCTCGAAGGCTGGTCGATTCTTGGGTAAAAGAATTGGCATTGCCATACGAGTACAACGTGGCAATTCTGCTAGCCTGTTGGGCACGTGTCCCGTTGACAGCGATGTGGACGAGTTTTTTGAAGACCTTTGAGCTCCCCCTCCCCTTTTTCTTGGAATTGTATATAGTATTATTATTTTTATTTTTAAGAATTGGAAATAATAATAATAATACATCATCTTCTGCATAGCTTAAAACTACTTGATCTAAAATAAACTCTTTATATCACTCTACAGAAAGCTGCCATATTAAACACGTGCCGAATCGTGAGAAAGTTCATGCAGATTGATGAACACGAAGTAGGCCCCGAACACAATACACCCTCAACATAATACACACCACACGCTACATTTACTTGGCTCCGGCCCGTAAATGCAGTTAAAACCGGCCAAAGATCTGAGAACAAAGAAGACAAACACAAATAATAATAATATGTGGGGACATTTCACACACGGCCATCTGACCCCAAACTAGGGAGACCCTGTACTTTGGGTGTCTGACAGCTGATATACATACACAAATAGCCCAGAAATATAGATGTATCGACATGTCGCAACTTCAGTAAATCGCACCCATGGGTAGCTGTGACAACGGGTCGCTATTCAGCATTCAATGAATAAAAAATCCTACATGCAACAAGATAGCAAGTTCTCTCACCAACAAAATAACAACTGCTTCACACAATTCACACTTTAATACAAATATGATTGTTATACAAAAACATTGAACAAACTTCAAACAGTTGCCTTGAGGCCGACTGAGTTAGACACCGACTTCAAACTTGTAGCCGCAGTTATGATTTACGTCGAGCTTCACATGCTAACGGTGTTCTGTATGTAAGCACATATTATGTGCGATTTGGTCGTGCTCAGAGGTCGTGCGATTAAGTCTTAAATTGTATAGAGCTTATTTTTAGATCGACCTCAAATAAAAAGCTTTTTACAAAAAGAAAACTACTTTTGCCTTCAAAAAGTGAAAAATAACTTTAGCACAGAACACACATTGCCTTTAGTTTCGAAATTCAGTGGCTTTGTTCTGTTTGTTGTTTTGTGTTGCCACCGACTTCCGAAACTAAAGTCAATGTGTGTTCTGTGCTAAAGTTATTTTTCACTTTTTGAAGGCGGTTGTCTTTTTTGTAAAAAGCTTTTTATTTTCCGCTTTTTAGTACCTCCTTCTCATCCAAATCTATTAAGAAGAGATTGAAAGTTAACTACTACAAAGATTGATGAAACTAAAACGTCGTCTATGTAAAATTTTTGGGTATTTGTTGATTTTTCAAAAAGTGCTGAATCAATTTCGATAAAATTTATATGGGACCCCTGAAAAAATAAAAAAAAGAATTTTCAAAATCGGTTTACGTTTGGCGGAGAAATCGCGTAACAAATCGCGCACATACTTAATGAAAATTTAAGAGTTATACGGTTTTCTCATGGATGCCATTGTCAGAACTGGACCAAAATAAATGGGACCACACGGGAAGCACTAGCTTTCAAATAAAAAAAGAATCATCAAAATCGGTTCACCCAGTCCCAAGAATATAGGTAGCAAACATAAAAATAAAAAAACAAAAAAAATACGGCTGAATTGATAACCTCCTCCTTTTTTGAAGTCTGTTGAAAAGGATGAGATTGTCAAATCGTCCAGTATGTTTTTTAATCTAGTTCCGATTAGTGTAAATAGAGAGAACATCATTTAGCAAATTACTATTTAAAGTATTTTTGTTGCCATTTCTCACCATTATGTATATTTTTTTTAGCTACCAACCCTGTTCCATCTAAAGCAAGGTAAGGCTATATCTACTAATTAAAAACTGCAATAAAATATAATATTATGTAGTTTTACAGAACTGAGAAAAAAACCCGGAAACACGAAAAGCATCTTTGATTTAGACCGTTTATAAATTACAATAATAATTGGAGAAATGGCACTTTCTAATATTTATTATCTACCTACTAACCTACTTCTTCTAGAGCTTATTCATCTTTTCGAAACAATGGTTTTCCTTTATGCTAGACTACTTGAGCCCAGTAGATAGCCCACAGATATAGATAGACCTAGATAACGCAAGTATCACGATCTATATGAAAACCAAGCGTGCCATGTTTTGGACGTCACAATGTAATACGAATGTTTTGTTTTTCCTAAATTTGGTATTCCCAGGTATTACTGAGGGTATTAGATTAAAAATAATTGTTTTATAAAATTAATTACGCATAATTTAATCACAAAATGACTTACCGATGGTTTATTTTATTTTTTTACTTACGATTTTTTATCGTAAGTTAGGCACGAAAATAGGCACGCAAAGTAGTTGCTCTTGCGTTATCTAGGTCTATCTATATCTGTGGGCTACCTACTGGGTAAATGTGGCTACATTTATCGCAGCATTAGAAATCAGTTTGATTCGTAGTAAGAGTACTTAGGTAGATCACTTAGAACCTTTTACACAATTACACAATTACTGTTATTTTTGTCCAAGCAAACCATTATTAAAACCGACAACAAAACAACCACTAACACAGGAAACCCAAGTCCACCGAAAAAGCCACAAAAATTAGATGCAAACAGTTTAAACTAACACTTTTAACTCCCTAATTGGCAAAGATTACGCCCGTTTTAAATATTCAACGAGGAAATTGCTCACATTAATGCCCACACAAATTGTGCCGCAGTGCGGAGTTAAATCCGTGAGTATTGCTAATTTGTATCAATTTAACAACATGTACTGTTATATCGCGCGTTAATAAGCTTTCATCGATGTTCGTGTCTGTTTTAAAGGGCGACGCGTTGACAAAAGAATGTTTGTAATTTGTATGCTTGTTTCAAATGAATTTGTTTAATGAAACAAATTATTTTATTGTGTGCCCGTGATTTAATCTGCGTAGACAATTTATCCCTCGGAACACATCATAGAAACACAAAAATGGAATACATTTTTTTTGGCATGTGTTAAGCTAGATCAATATCCATATGCGTGCCAAGTTTAAGATAATTCCGTCCAACTGTTTTAAGCGGGAAAGAGTAACAGAACTAATATCCATCCACCTTTATAAACCTTCGATTTTAAAATAAGTATTAATAGTAGAAACGAAGTAGGAAAAGGCAGGAGAAAAGTGATACCTAGTTACGTACTTGTATGCACTAAACACACGCAGGGTATACTAAGGTATTAATGGTATCGTATCGTTGGATTCTCCCTGTTGTAAACATTATTTTGAGCTGATTGGCCTAGTTCTGTTCTGTCTTCTGCTTGATAATAATAATAACAATATTTTTTTTTAGATTTAGTACAATCCATGATATTAGTATACAACTTAAAACTATAGTAGTAAAACACTCAAACAAACATACAAAAAAGACATACTAAAACACACGCGGCCTAGAACATGCTGGCACGTGTGCACCCAATGCCTAATGAAAGGGCTGTCTATCTTGGCAATTAATGAGCTGAGGATGCCGTTGGTGCCCCCGCGTAACCTGCCCATTATAGACGCTGTCCTGTTCTTCACAACAGCATAAAATTCATCTCTATGGAAAGAAAGAAAGAAAAACCATTTATTCACGAGAGAGTGACGCACATTACAAAATAGGGCTTCTAAAATAGGGCTAAAAAATTGGGCTTCCAAATATGGGTTTTCGCAAACATCTGCGAGGCGCTATAGAAACGCGGAAGCCCCATTAAAATTGATTGATTTGTTAATGAGTAGTGGAAAATATTTTTAATTTGTTACTCCTCCACTGTTCCTTTCTATTTTATTTCGGTGCGGGATCCAAGACAGTTAAATGATTTCTCCGGTACTCGTCGAGCTTCATTGCTTAGGCTCTTTTCTGGTGGTCGCCACTGTTGATTCTGGCTTGATTTATTTACGTTTCTGTTATTGTTAGTAATCCGGAATGGCAACGTTTCAACTATCTTCGCCGGCCACGTGTCTTTGACCTACTAGCATTAGTCAGTTGATTATATTTATGCATTACATGATGTTGTTAAGAGGAAACACAAGGGCCGTTTTTCCATACAAACTTAGTCCCCTGTTTCCTCCCTGGATAATGCCAGTAGATAATTTTTTTTTTTTAAATATCCATGGCTACTATTGGCATGTCCCTATGTTTTCCTTTTTCTCATAAATTTATTATTAAAAGAGATATGAATATTCAAAAACTTAAAAAATTGGCATGATTTTCCGCTGTGTTCAAACATTCAGAAAACAAATTTGACTTGATTGTATAAAAAATAGAAAACACAAGAACACGGCAAAAGCCTTTCTTTATTTTTTTATGAAAAAAGCAGTTAAATTGGTTAAGTTTTGGAGAAGAAATCAGGGGACTACGAATCATTGATTTTGTGTACTTTTAATAGGTATTTTCGGTCAAAGCTGCAGTTGTCTCTATCGCGCTCTGCGGTTCGTGTTCAGGCATCGCGCGACAGCAATAGATTTTACAAATACCTAATTTTCAATTCTCTAAGCCCGTGGAATTTCCTATTAAGTACTAAAACGGACGAAGAGGTGAGAGATCTCTTCGTGTCTCGGATAGCACGTAAAGCCGTTGGTCTCGACTGTCGTTCGTAGATCTTTTGCAGTCGTTATAGGTAGTCAGAAGCCTGAAAGTCTATGTGATCCAGTAACTGGGTTGTGCAGATCAGATAGGCAGTCGCTCCATGTAAAACACTGGTATTCAGCTGGATCAGGACAGACTGGAAGCTGACCCCAACATAGTAGGTACAACGAAAAGAAGGTTTCACTGCTACTTAATGTGATAACCTATAGGTACGTCACGCTGTATAGATGCTGCGATTGTTAGTTACTGTAGACATATTCTAATATAAAAAAATATAATAATAATAATAATAATAGTATTGTTAGGAGATTCCTCTCGCAGGAGCCCTGACCACCGGTAGCTTGGACCGTATTCCCGATACCGGTGGGCTACTATTTTTTATATTTTTAAATGTTTTTATTTTTCTATGAATATTTAAAAATGTAATTTAATATGTTATATGAAATAAATAAATGTGAATAATAATAATAAAACCATTTATTTTCAGGTAACAAAGACCCATAGAAAAATACCTTAACTTAAGTATACATATAACAATATAACAATTGTGTTAGTAAATAAAACTTATGATAGTATCACTTAGTCGTTGCACTAAGTCTTAGCACGTTCCGGTGGCACTTGGCCGCGAAAGCGGCGGAATACCACATCCTGTGGCCAAAAGCTTTCATCCAACACCTGATGCAGGTAGCATGTTGGTATACGCACCACAAACGCCTTAAAGTTGACGTTGCGATGCGACTCCAGCAACTGCACTCTCGGCGCGTACTTCAGCCTTTGGCGTACGTACTTCACGATGTCTTCCGCGTCAGTGGTGTAGTGGAGACGGGAAATATACACCGGGGTATTCGGCTTCGCAGCACGTAGCTTTTCGTTGGGCTCCGTAGGAGCCTTGTCGCAGCGGTTCTTACAGCTCTGCCGGCGCTTCCTCCTTCGCACCGTCACGAAGCCGTCATCATCATTATATATATACTAATATTATAAAGCTGAAGAGATTGTTTGTTTGTTTGGTTGAACGCGCTAATCTCAGGATCTACTGGTTCGAATTAAAAAAAAAATTGTGTTGGATTGTCCATTTACCGAGGAAGGCTATAGGCCCATGCGAAGCCGGGTCGGTTCGCTAGTTAACTAACATGAATAAGGAAAACAAAATAGGTACATTAAGCAAAAATATAACTCCAATCTACTACCAAAATAAAACATCAAATAAAACAAAACACAAATACCTACCTAGACATACTCCAAGTGAAAACATAGACAAAACATGACCTCTATCCTGTACGTATGTCATACATATCAGATCACAAACCCGTCTGCTAAAGACTGACACAATTTCTACGTAACATAATTTTAGTCAACAAAGTTATCTATACAGCAAAATTTGTAAAATTAATCATGAAACGGTAAATTTTGAGGCAGACGTCACATTTGAAACCCAGACAAGTCAAGCACTCAGTTGAATTAATGTGAGCTAGGTATATTCGTTAATATTATGTACGTGGTTTAAAAACATGTGAGACGGGCATAGAGTATGTGATTTTTGTATGCAGATGGTTGGTTTCTTTGAAGGACACAGGTATGACAGAAGGAAATTAAGGAAAAATATACACACACTGGTCACGCCAGCATGCATTCTTGTTAGAAGGTATTTTAAAAAGAACATTTGAAAAAGAAAATGTCTTTTTATTGTCATAAAGAGAATAATGATTAAGTATTTTTTTCCCCTTTTAATATATAAAAGCTATTATTAACTTTAAGGGGTCGATTTAATTTGATAATATCGCCCGGACTCGCACAGTAGATTAAACAAATGCCTAAAACGAAACTGTGTTATAAAAAAATTGGACAAGACAAAAAAAATAGTTTGTTTTTCACGGGACTTTGCATCGGAACATATTTCACGAAAGATCATGGTACTAGCCTCTCCCAAATGTACAAAGAACAGATACCCGTTAGTTGTTTTAAGTTAGCAAAGGTCATAACCGCCCACCTTCTCAAGATAGTGGATATTCATGAAGATTTCTTCCCGATAGCTTAAAGAACAACAAACCTTTTTTTGATTATGGGTAAGAACCCTTATTTCCTAAAATAATTACAATAGCATTAACTTAAACAAGAAACTTAAATGTAGGTAGGTACAGAACATCTAGAACTATAAGTTTTATAATATAAAACATAGTCATATAATATTTTGTTAATCTTCATTTCACTACAAACTGTTCCAATAGCAAAACAAACAAAACTGCAGAAAAAAAACAACAAATAGGCTTTGATTATCTAATGTCTAGATGGAGCGTCGCCCTACAATCATAACAAAGAAAACGAGTCAACAATTTCAAGTATGGGTGCGTGCAGGCGTCGTTTTACACTGTGCATCTACGTCTCTGTGTGCGTAAATAATGATTATATAACAATTATGTATATAATTATACATAAATTAATATTATTATACATATATTAATCATTTATTATTATTATTACGCATTTGGGCTTTGATTATATAAGCACTTGTCAGCCAATAGTTGGCTGACACTTTTTGACACGTTTGCGTGCACTTGACGCTCCATCTAGACATTATATATAATCAAAGCAAATAGGTAATGTTCCCTCACTGACAATTTATCCTGCTGTTGTTTTATTTGTATGTTCTTAAGGGGCTATTAAACGACTATAACAGATTTTAAACTGACAATCACGTCAAAATGTGCAGTGCAAATGATTTGAAAAAAATATATGTTAAACTAGAACATTCTCTTAATCATTTATTAAGTGAATATTTTTGATTTAGTTCATATTAAATAGTTTAATTAACTCTCCATCATTTATAATTCTAATTTAATAATTTTTAATTAATTCTAATTATATATAATTATTACTCTTATTGTTCAACAGTACAATACTACTGAAACACATTCTGATTCTACTGAATTAAGACAAAATCAACAACATTTCATAAAACGTCCACACTAATATTATAAATGCGAAAGTGGAATCGTTTGTTTGTTATACCACAGTATAAGTATTAGTACTACCGTACAGTAGTGACACGCTCCGCCTCCCTCTGAAACCGTTCCTCACCTCTCCCCGCGTCGAACGACTAGCTCTGGAAATTGCGTTTTTGTTCGCGCGGCGCGTAGACACGCACACTCACGCACGTATCTGTATAGTCTATTCTTTTAGTATTAGTGTAGGCAATTATATCTTTTCGTTTCTATGGAGTATCGCGGGTGTGGTTATACTATCACATTCAAACAACTAAACAACAGTCTAGGTACAGACTACACATTTAACCACAAGAAAGGACACATGTGCTACTTTTAAATACGCGACTTCATCTGCATCTGAGATTCACGCGGACGTCGTCGCGGGTAAAAGCTAGTTTAGCATATTCCCAAGCAATTCTGAATTTTGCAAAAAGTTTCTGTTATAACTGTCTGTATCATTTTACATTTTAATATTGCTCAAACATCTAGTACAGTCAACAGCAAAAGTAGATGATCAAAATCAGAAATTCAAAACTGATTTACTAACACTCATTTATATAATTTATTACTAGTTTCTTTACTTAAAGTATGTGATTGTCACACACATACTTTTGAATCACTTCGACGCCACACAGTTCTGACGCGAACTCCGTTTATTAGTATTGAATTTCTGATTTTGATCATTTACTTTTGCTGTTGACTGTACTACGGCACGGAATGTATTTAGTTCTATCAAATAGTTTTGCTTCGAAAAGTTCAAATGAGTTCCGGGAGGTAACAGTTTTGAAAATAAACATGGTTTATCCCCTTATTTGTGTTGATCTGATGTTGTTTGAATTTTGTTGTGCAACTCGTAACATGACTGTATAATAAGCTAGATTATTTTGTTGACTGGATTTTGTGTTTTAAACCAGTTGGCATTGTTATTTTTTTTGTAGTTTTTATAATCCATACTTCCATACTTACTATCTGTACTAATATTATATTAATACAACAAAATAATAATACCTATAGTTATATAAAATAATTTTACAAAAAAATATTTAAAATATATAATCGTGCCGTGTGGTGCAGGCCGCGAATAGCACCACCCCATTTCTACCCATGGGTGTCGTAGCAAGCGACAGAGCGATATTGACCAGAGGATGGGCAGCAGCGTCCTTCTGAGTACTATAACATCTACTGCGGTCGCCAACATGTATCGGCCAAGCAAGACGATTATGGCTGAACCCCCCCTTGAGGAAGACCATGCCCAGCAGATGTCTTAAGGTTGTTGAAGATTACTAATATTATAAATGCTGAACACCTTGAACCCTGGGGAAGGATATAGGGTACTTTTTAATTTGCAACTTCACCTGCATCCGCGATAACTGACATCCACGTGGACGAAGTAGCGAGTAGAAGCTAGGTAAATATAAATCCATAATTAAAAACATTCAATACTTATGAATAATAATATACAATTAAAAAAAAAACCGGACAAGTGCGAGTTGGACTCGCTCACCGAGGGTTCCGCACGAATTTGTAAGGACATATCGATACTTAATATTATAAATGAAAATTAAACTCTGTCTGTTACGCTTCCACGATGAAACGGCTTAACCGATTTTGATAAAATTTTGTATGAAAATGGCTTGAACCCTAGGAAAGCACATAGGGTACTTTTTAATCCGGGACTTCGTCTGCATCCGCTCATTATAAATAAATAATATATTTTTTGATGAATGATTTAATTAAAAATGTATAGTTTTTAGACTTTTCTTTGCATTTATAGTATAAGACAATATTATTTGCCAAATTTCATAGTTCTAGGTCAACGGAAAGTACCCTATAAATTTTGATTTTCTTGAGAGTGTCAAAATGTACGTTTTTTGCGACATAAACGGCCGTATCTTTTTTTCACGTTAACTTAGAAGTTTGGTTTTATTTCACAACTTCAAGGGGCTGTAGACATAAGTCTAAGGTTTTAATTTCAACTCGATACCTCGACGCATTCCCGAGATAAAGGGTCTTGACAGAAAGACGGACAGACAGACAGACGGACAACAAAGTGATCCTATAAGGGTTCCCTTTTTTCCTTTTAAGGTATGGAATCCTAAAAATTATAAATGTAAGCTAAAAAAAATATCTAATTCGCTGCTTAATAAAATTGGTCTCCAACAAAATGCACCATTTTGTCTAAATGCACTTATTAAACTCTCCATCTAAAATAAAACCAGAATTAAATTACTTACCCCCTCACAGATGTACCAAACACTTAGGCACAAAACTTCTCCCCACCCCCATAAATATTCAAATCTATGTCTCAGGGTTTAAAACGGCAAAGTGTGGTGAATGCAGCTTTGGCGCCGCGCCCACCCGCCACAGCCATTACGAGATTCTTTAATATTTTAATACTGTGCATTATGCATCGCATTTCAACGCCAGACATTGTGACAGAGTTTAATCCTGGTGAAATGGTTCAAACGCTTTCATTATGAACACTTTGTCTACGGATTATGAGGTCGAAAGTTGAAGTTGCAGTGTGTAGATCAAGTGTCGGAGTGAACTTATGTCAGCTTATTTTCGAGAATCGTTGAATGCAAGGAGTTCGTGCATTTTCGGCTTTGCTGGGTAATGAGATGCGATTGTTATTATTTTTTTCTCTTAATTTATTTAGAGAATTTAGTGCAAATCGGGATATGTCAGTTCCTTCATGCCTTAACTAACAACAATAGCATCTAGTGAGATTGTAATTTTGAAAAGCAGCACTGAATGAAACAAATGCCCAATAATTTGTTTTACCAATGCAATGTTTTTGCAATTGATTAGAAATGTTTTTTTTTTATTTGGTCTCACATTATTATGTTATCAACAATACCTACGTTCTAATTACTTTCAAATCAACAAACATAAATACCCAACTTCTTTCAAAGTGTAAATACGATTCAAAACACTGAAGCCTTTTAAAATTCAACTCGTTTCTGAGATGGGCGTGAAAATAAGTAATTAAAGCTTTCGAAACACGAAACCGGTTGGCAGACCATCTAAGAACTCGATATTCACAAAATTAAACTAGAGAAATAACTCGAGATACTAAAGTATTCTAAGTATATACAGGTGCTTGGAGTTACTAAATAAAGTCAATATTGTTTCATTAAGTACCAAAGGACGTCAAGTGTTGAACTAGTTAAGTATTCAAACGATCACAGTTTGGTAATTTTATACTTGTGTCTACTGAATACAGAATGTCCAATAGGCGACGAGATAAGCTAGTACCAAGCATAGTTTTAAATAAGTAAATATTTACTAAGTCATGGCGTAGTATGGCTTCAGTAGGTAATGGTCAATAGCAAAGGTAATATAGACCAACTTTCTGATAGGAACACGACCGGGAGAGTTATCTACTACAAATTTAATGATACTATTACACTTTAGATCATAGTAAGTAGGTATATTAGTTATTCTCATTTTTTTATTATTGTTATATACTTTATTATATACTAGCGACGAGACAGCGAGAGCAACTGTGTTTTATACTATTTAAAGATAAAGATTTTACGCTCGACCTGTCAGTCACACAAGTCGGACGTCAAGTTCCCTTATTCTAGAAAAGTGTTTGTGTGTGTGTGTAAAACTATAACTAATTCTAACAAGGTTGTATTACTTGTAACCAACCTAAGTCTCTACAGGGCGTAATAAAAGAACATCACTAAAATAATATATTTGACAATAATAGCCGATTTTCAATCACTATCAAGTAAGTAGATCCATTTAACAAATTCACAACATTGCCATCCCTATTCTACATAAATATGAAATCATATACCTATCTACAATATCTTCATTACTGATCTTGGGGCAAAGCTTTTGTTCGCTTCTCATCTATTTGCGAAACTCGTAACAAACATACTGGTCCAAGATCCGAGGGTCGCAAGGCCTACGTCATTTTAGCATGGCAGAAATTCAACTAACTTTATCCTGTGCCTACGCTAGCGCCAATATGGCGGATTTTGTAACCGTTATATACTGCTTAAAGCTGGAAACTTTTTCAACTCCCCCCCCCCCCCCCTATGAGTTAGTTCTCCTTGCCTCTACCCTCCGTAGTGTATAAATTTGTTTTTATAGTGTAGCGACATCTATCGCACCATATGCAAACTACAACTGACAGATCCTGCATCGCGATATTAAAGTTCTCCGCGACATTTGCTTAAATATAATATACAACATCCACATATAAAATCCCGACACCAACCGTCTAATAGAGACAACACCTGCCTGGTCGGAGGGTCCTCCCTTTTCAATTGAGGATGAGGAACTTTTTACCCGGTTCATACGTCTAAAAGCGTATGTGTATTCTACTGTGTATTCTTTCGCAGAATAGATAGTATACAAGTTACATTCGGAGCTGTTTATTGTGCAGACCTGGTAAAAATAAGAAATAATTTCCATACGTTCAAGCGTTTTTGCCTTACCTATTGATCAAATTTAACAGCTCAATTTTTAGGACTCAATTATATTAATTGTAATCTATGATACAGTACGGTCAACGTAACTTGGCGCGTCTGAAGTTAGCCGATTAGCTGCGCAGTAGGCAATTTCGCTCCTAAAAGTTCCATTGCGCAGCCAAACAGCTAACTTCAGACGCGCCAAGTTACGTTGACCGTATTGTACTTGGCAACTGGGCTTCTCCCATGTTGCAATGACGTACGCCTGGCAGCTCTGGGATCTCAGTCGATATCTGAGTCTTGTTGATTTAGGATCGTCATTTATTTATCAAGTACGCATATGCAACGTATTATTTTAGGTATTACAACTGCCGATTATTACAAACAAATCCAAAATAATCAGAATAGAAGTTTCTTTTCTTTATTGCTGTGAAATAAGAAACCTAGCCGTCGCTAATTTAAAGTGAATGGTGCTTTAAATTATATTTTCCTTTATTATATTAATTAATTATTAGCACTTGGTTAAGTTAAAGCCATACAGATAGATCGGTCAAAGGTTAAGCTACGCTAGCCGCGGTCGGTCTGTGGATGGGTGACCATCCCTTTCATACCGAGTTCCGTGCCTCAGAAATCACGTCCCGGCTGTCATTTGTAGATCTTTGACAGTCGTTATGGGTAGTCAGAAGCCAGAATGTCTGACAACCAGTCTTATCAAGAGGTATCGTAGTTACCCAGTAACTGGGTTGTGGAGGTCCGATAGGCAGTCGCTCCATGTATAACACTGGTATTCAGCTGCATTCGGTTAGACTGGAAGCCGACCCCAATATACTTGGGAAAAGGCTAGGCAGATGATGATGATATCAATAAATTATAATAATGGAAACCTATTTTTTAAGTTTTTTTAAATGTTTTCTGTACTTTCTAAACCACCGATAAATAATTATACTACTTTGCTTTGCCATGCGATTAGGCCTCTTCTTATGCAGAGAAGGCACGAATATACACCATGCTTTATCTAAATCATGATCATCATTTCAGAGATTTCAAATTTATTAATTATAAATACAGGTTTCCTGACGCTATTTTCCTCCATCGATGTCTGTGATGTCCATGGTAATCTTAGTAAGTACAAAATTTATCAACTCCGTGTACTCATTTGTGATTCTTTATTAGGACGTAATGAAACCGAACCATTTTTGAAGAAGCTGATAACTGGTGGTGAAAAGTGAATCACGTACGACAAGAACGTGCGAAAAAGGTCGTGGTCAAAGGCTGGTCAGGCTTCACAGACTGGCGAAACCCGGGTTAACTCGCAACATGGTGATGCTGTGTGTATGGTGGGATTGGAAGGGCATTATTCATTATGAGCTGTTACCACCAGGTAGGACCATCGATTCTGAACTCTACTGCGAACAACTGATGAGATTAAAGCACGAAGTTGAGAGAAAGCGGCCGGAATTAATCAACAGAAGGGGTGTGGTTTTTCATCATGATAACGCTAGACCTCACCCAACTTTAGCCACTCAGCAAAAATTAAGAGAGTTTGGCTGGGAGGTGTTAATGCATTCGCCGTATAGTCCTGACCTTGCACCTTGAGATTTCCACCTGTTTCGGTCTCTTCAGAATTCTTTAGGCAGTGTCAGGTTAACATCACGAGAGGACTGCCAAAACCACTTGTCGCGGTATTTTGATCAGAAGTCCCAAAATTTCTATAGCAATAAGATCATGTCCCTACCTACAAAATGGCAAAAAGTTATCGAACAAAATGGTACCTACATACTTTAGTTAAATGTAAATAAACTATATTAAAAAATGTTTTGAATTTTCTTAAAAAATGCGAAGAAACTTTTTCCCCAACCTAATATATCTGTGTGAATACCAGTGTTTTACATGGAGGGACTGCCTGTGTGACCTTCACAACCCAGTTGCTGGGTAACACAATACCACTTTGTAAGAGTGTTTATCAGATTTTCTAGTTTTTGACTACCCATAACGACTGTCAAATATCGACGAATCATTACGTGCACGGAGGGGTCTCGATATGAAATGGGTAGTTACCCATCCGCAGACCGACCTTCTACGACATCCACGGGTGGAAATGGGGTGGTGCTAATCGCGGCCGGCACCACACGGCTTAAGAAAAAAACCCAGCTAACTTCATAAAATATTAAAACTTTGAATTAAGTCAAATTTGACATAGCTCCATTAATAGAACAATTTAACACAAGTTTGTTCTATGAAATATAACAGGTTTATCAATTATTAGAAATATCAACATACAGCGTCAAATTAAATTAGCTAGAGAAACTTCACAGACATGATAGGTATCAATAACTTATGACGATAAAACAAAAGAAGATTTTCCAAACTAATAAACCACACTCCAAATAACAACACTGCCAGCGGCCGTTGACCCCGTCATCCTATAGTTACTTGAACAATGAGTTAAGAATAAATTTATTTTGTTTTTCGCCCTCAGTTTGTTCAGATTAAGTAATACGTTTAAAAACTTTTAAATACATTGACATTATTTTTTTCAACACACTTGCTCGTAAAATGTCTCTTATTACCTAGTTTTAAGGTGCACATAACGAATGACAGCCGGGACCAACGGCTTTACGTGCTTTCCAAGGCACGGAGGAAAGTCGGTATGAAATGGATTGGCGATTTCATACTAAAATTAATTATAAGTCAGATTTCATCACGATGCCTGGTGAATGGTTCCTTCATCGATATCAGTAAGATTATCTTACGGCCGTTCTTGTTAGATTTGTTAGTAGCCCGGAATATGTATTTGTGTTCATTTAATGGTAAATAAACCCATAATTTGGAACTTCTGACACGCAGTATTAACACCTTCCCTCTGTCTACAATGGAGGGTAAAACAGGCATGATGTTATGTGATTAAAATAATATTTACTTCTCAGGTATTCCACTGGGCTGCTCGTCTGGTGCAACCGGGACAAGCGACCAACATCCCTACAGGTCCCCAGCACACAGCTGTCCGACTTCAATACTGACATCACTAAGGAGACCAAGAATAACGTAAGAAACCTTTTCGAAATGAAATAATCTTAGAAAGTACATATAAAATTGAAAAAGTCACATCGGTACTTGCTTGTGCCCAGTTGCGAAACCATACAACCTCGTGAATGAGAGGCGGGCGCTTAACCACTCATTCTCTATCACTACTACACTATCCACTCGCCATCACAACATCATACCTTTTGTAGAGATCACATACTTCACAAGCTCATGCTGGCCTCTTTAGTTAGCGATTATCTCACCATGAAAACAGTTTCAAATCCTTCCTATTTTCCCTGAGCCTATAGTTCACACATGAACTGTAGCTATTGATGGTAAGCCGTCACATTGAGAGCAAACGCCGCAACCCTTTGACGGCTTATCCAAACTCGAATCCACTGTGGCAAAGACGAGTGAGTGACGACTATTTAAAAGATGGAACCTCCTTTTTACTTCAATAGGAAAACTTGCTTCGTTAGGATATGTCGAGTGGTCGAAATTCAACCGTATTTTGTTTTTAATAATTCTTGCACTTTGCCAAATCTCACACTACTCTGTGCGTGTGATATGCTTAAAAATTACCCATTTGACTAATACATTTTTTTTTCCCATTTTCTCGTTAATTAATGATAAGAATACCGAAAACTAACCAACAAATAGTTTCAGAGTACTTTGACTCTTGATGGTATTCAGGGTCTGATGATGGAACTAGAAAGTGGCCATAGGAACTCTGTAATGAAACAACATAACCCCATCTAGTTTGGGCTCGTGTGAATCATCTTGACGAGTACTTTGTCTTTAGATGGTATCCAGGGTCTGATGATGGAACTGGAAGGTGGCCATAGGAACTCTGTAATGAAACGACGCAACCCCATCGACTTTGGACTAGTTTGATTCATCTCGACAAGTACTTTGTCTCTAGATAGTATCCAGGGTCTGATGATGGAACTGGAAGGTGGCCATAGGAACTCTGTAATGAAACGACGCAACCCCATCGACTTTGGACTAGTTTGATTCATCTCGACAAGTACTTTGTCTCTAGATAGTATCCAGGGTCTGATGATGGAACTGAAAGGTGGCCATAGAAACTCTGTAATGAAACGACGCAACCCCATCGACTTTGGACTAGTTTGATTCGTCTCGACAAGTACTTTGTCTCCAGATGGTATCCACGGTCTCTTGATGAAACTGGAAGGTGGCCATAGGAACTCTGTAATGAAACGACGCACTTCCATCGACTTTGGACTAGTTTGATTCGTCTCGACAAGTAAGCCCAAAGTCGATCCGCCGCAGCCGCAGCCGGACTTGAGCGTTACCGAACTTAAGCGTTGCCGGACTTGAGCGTTGCCGGACTTGTGCCCTGCCGAACTTGGCCCTGCTAAACTTAGCCCTGCCGAACTTAGCCCTGCCGAACTTAGCCCTGGAACTTAGCCGTGCCGAACTTAGCCCTGCCGAGCTTATAATAGCCCAGCCGAATTTAGCCCTGACGAACTTAGCCCTGACGAACTTAGCCCTGACGAACTTAGCCCTGCCGAACTTAGCCCTGACGAACTTATCCCTGCAGAACTTATCCCTGCAGAACTTGTCCCTGCCGTACTTTGCCCTGACGAACTTAGCCTGCCGAACTTAGCCCTGACGAACTTAACCCTGCCGAACTTAGCCCTGCCGAACTTGAGCCTGAACTTAGGTTCGGCAGGGCGGCTCTAGTTCGGTTCAATACTCTTTTCCTTTATTTATATTTATATTCGTAAGTCTCAAGTGTCTCTTTTTAACTTTTTTAATATTATTTTTTCATTTGCCTGCCAGGTTATCTCTTCATCACCCTTGGTTGACTGGCAGAGAATGCCTAAGGCATTAAGTCCACCTTTGTGCCTTTGTGCATGAAGTGTAAATAAATAAATAACTTTAAAAATTTAGGTATACCATTACAAACATATTTCTTACATTCAACACATTTCTTAACACTATGTAGTTTAAATCCCTTGACAACCTTTTCGTAACACACTAATATGAATTTTGGCCTCTATTACTCATAGGTAGAGTAAAACTTTCAATGCCAATTTCAAAATAAAATGATGGATGACAACAAAGCAGTTGACATCTGACATACAAGTCATAAATCTGGGCGTTACTTAGCAACGGTAGTCATGACTAGTCTGTTTATAAGAAAGGTATCAAAATATTATGAAAATTAATATTTTATTTCAGTTAATTCTATAAAAACGAAATTAGCGAAAAAAACAATAAAAAGCATGATGAATAAAGAAGGATGATGATGAAGGATGATGAAAGGATGATGACATGTAAGTGTCACATTTATACTTATCGATATATATGCATATACTTACTATACTCCCACATCACAACTCACGCCAACCTGCCGCTTGCATCCACTGGTTACCCGCGACCTTGAACCTTTGCCTTGTAGCGGGAAAGTACAGGTTAAAAATAAAAATAATAAACATAAATTTACAGATATAAGCTACCTACCTACTTTTAACTTTTGTTCAATAAATATCCGATTTATTCATTGAACTATATTACTAGAGTATAGCTCAGATCAAGTAAAAAAAGGTAGATAACGCACGGCCTTGCTACTTCAAGTAAACACACGCGCTCACGCACACATACATGCATCCAACTATGCTAATTTTCATTAGTATCTCACGGGGCGTCGTAGAGTAACTTTCGATAGAAAATGCCGCCCTGTGCAAAATCAACTCCAAAGTGAACAAAAAGTCTGAAGGAATATCGTTTCACACGTAAGTATATACAAAACGACGTTTTTTTTTTGTCAATCAATATTTATTTTAAGGTTATTCAAAATAGGTAATGTCATTGTCACGAAGTGACGTACCGGAAAAGTTGTTGTCAGTAGTTTATTTTTTCTAATAACTCAAATTGTGGGTAAATAGATTGTAGTCGTACAAAAATAATTTAGTTTAGTGGACCTATGTGATTTTATGTTACATATACATTCAAACCTTGGTAAATATTTATTTTTTAATTCTTGAGTTCATATTCTTCTGTTTTCTGGTTTCCAACAAATATTTTAATAAGAAACGAATGGGTAGCTGCTGTAAGACTGAGCAGAAATGAACCACAATGGCAGCCATCCTCATCTAGTGTGGTTTGTTCAGAGCATTTTGATAAGACTGACATGTACGATACAAAACGTGGACTTCGCCGAATCCATAGAACAGGATATCAAAAAAAGGTATTAGGTTTAAAGGAGATCTCTTTTAAATGAATTTTCTGTAATCTGTTACCAATGTTTGCGATTTTCTCGGTATACAGTATACATAATAACATACCATACTTACAATGTTAGTAATGTAAACATCACATGAGGCCTATATGTTCAACAGTAGACGTCTTTCGGCTGATGATGATGATGATGATGGAAAAGGATCCCTTTCTTCCTTCTCAACTCTCTCTCTCTTGCTAGCTCAAGAGAGAGAGAGTTGAGAAGGAAGAAAGGGACGAATCCTGTATACCTCTAACCGTCAAACTCAATTACATTAAATGTTTGTTAAACGATATATTCTCCTAACATAAAAATATTCATCGTTTCCATCTTTTGTAGAGAAATCTTACAAACAGCAATTCAATTGAATTTTGGATGAACTCTCGGAATGTCGAAACTTGCAGTTGTCAATCGTAACAGCATCAGGGTAAACCGAAACCTTAGAAAAAGTAAGTACTTATTCAAGGTTTCGAAATGAAATGCTTTTCATTATTTGCTTACAAAATGCTTATCAAAACTAGATAAAAGATACGCCATCAGGCCATTATAACGCCCTTGTAACTATTAAAAGTTCTCATTTGTATGTAGTTTCTGCTCTTGATTTCGTCGGCATTGACATAAAAATTAACTCTAAATGAGCTAGTAAGTATCTACATATGTGTAAAATTCCAGCATATTCAGTTCAGCCGTTTAAGCGTGAATGAGTAACAATCATCCAATCATCATCCATCCAACCTCGCAAACTTCCCTATATTAGTATCAGGAGTAGAATAGGTTGGTAGTATCTGTTTGATTTACAATTAAGATTCGAAGTCAAAAAAATAATTTCAATTAAACCATTTACAGTCAGAACTGTAGAGGAGTCGGTTAGTGAGTCAGAAAATATTATTTCTATTAAATTCCATATTATTATTATTTTCCAGCGAAAATGACAATATTATCAACGTCATTATAAAACAGAAACAAGATATAATAACCGGTTTACCTCCTGCCGACAGAGATGGATGGGTGTCATAAAAAAATGTTTCAAGGTAGAAATAATACAAAAGGTGCGTTTTTCAGCAACTTTTATTCCTTAAGAGAAAAGAGGGACCCTTGCAGGTGGGCGGGGATTTATTATATCTACTTACTGAGTATCGGGGTCTACATAGATGTTAGTGTTACTGGATATATCAACGATACAATAATTAGGTTTAAGTCTGTTAAAACAATACGACATAATAACACCATAAATTAATTAAGGAATTGTAACAGATGTAGTCTTGGTTATATAACGACGGTGATTAATTTTACCCCTACACCTCCCCCCCCCCAAATGGGGGGTCAAAAGGGGGGGTTCCCCTTTTGGCCTTTTTTAAGCATATAAGCGACTAAATGAACAAAGAAAGAGGTGGCGAGATGACCAGAATGCGTACCAGCAGGTTTGGTTCGAGGTGGTACAGGATAAAGTTCCTGGAAGGACGTAGGAGAGGTCTTTGCCTAGATAAAAAAAAACGATTTCGTAACGTGAGCAGAGACATTTTAAAGCATATTTGTATTGCAAAAAGTGAGCAGTAAAATTTAAAAAAAAAAAAAAAAAAATCATTTATTTCAGGCAAGACACCCATACGTCAAAATTACATAAAATTGAATTGAAATACACTTAAAATTGATATTAAAATATTGAAAATGAATAAAAATTGAATTAAATTAAATTAAAATTGAATTAAATTAAAATAAAATTGAAATTTAATTAAAATTACATTATTGTCAAAAATATTAATTAAAAATATATATATATAAATTGAAAAAATAAATATTGTTAGCAGGAATATTGACAGCCATATATAAAGAAGAGCCATTAAAAAAAAAATGTAATAATTACCTAATAATATTTTTTTTTACGTATTAATTAGGACGAATTTAGGTGAAGTGAGCTTGAGGTGAGCAGTGTGTCTATTCGGTTACAATCTCCCTCGGTGAACACCTAGGTGAAGTGAGCTGTCATCAGGGGGGCGATTCTCGCGCAATAGACATAATGTCGAATTAGAGATATGTCGAAATAAAATGGCGGATGTCGATTGAAATCGAATTTTCGTATTCTCGAAATGTCACATTAGAGAAATGTCTATGCCCAGCGCTCGACTTGCAACGAGTGGTAAATGTCAGTCGACATGAATGTCGCGCGTGAAGTCTATCGAGTTCACTAGTTGTTGTTGCTGCTTGCTCACACAAATTCCGTGGAATTCCCATTATTCCTGCCAACTGTTGTCTACACGACAATAGAAAACATACAGTCTAATTACGCCAAAAAAATAGGTTAAACTAACCAAGCTCTAAGCTAAAAAGCACTCAACAAGTACACTAGCCATGTCAATTAAAATATGTAATAAATACCCAATATATTTAAAGAACAACAAAATAGTAATATACATTCATAAATAAATATATCTAATATAAATAAATATAAAAATTATACATTTTAAATTAGGTACATAATGTAATTACATTAAAATAATAACATCATAATTAATAATGCAATTATTTTATAATGAATACCTAATACAATAGTAATTAATCATAAACTCATTGCCTAATGAATAATATAATAATTGCATAATTTGATTAAAATAAGTTCATAATTACTTTAAATAATCAGTTACAATCAACTAAATAGTGAAACAAAAGCCCTTTTATTCTCTCCTACTTTTACTTTTGCTGTGCCCGACCCGGGTTCACATTGTTCATTTCTGTAAGTGCACATGTGGATGCAATAAATACACAGACAGACAAAAGATGCAAAAAACCACGTTACGTTTCTTGATAGAGATCCAAAAAGCCTGCGACATGTATCTCTATTGATTCTGAGAATACAATTTTATAAATTTTGTGACATTTTCAGTAGACATTTAAAATTAGACATTATCTCGAATTAGAGATATCTCGAAAGAATTGAGAATCGCCTCCCTGTCCCGATGCTAGAAATAGAGATGCTAGAGAAATCTAAAACAGAAACAAGTGGATACTAAAAAAAATAAAATGTCCGTGTCGGAAATAGCGGGTCACTACCGCGCGAAACGGCCGACGCTCAGCTTAGATGCCTTGGTCCGCGCAGGAAGGCACGCGTCCCTCACCTCAAGCGTGCTCCACCTTAGGCCGCATCATCACTTAAGATCAGGTGAGTTGCGGTCAAACGCAAGCCTATCTTATATATAAAAATGAATCGCTAAATGTGTTGGTAAGCGCATAACTTGCGAACCGCTTGACCAAATTGGATAATTCTTTTTTTATAATATTCCTTGAAGTACGAAGATGGTTCTTACGGAGAGAAAAAAAAAAAATAACTTTTGTAGGGTAGGTGTAGGGTAGGTGTAGGGTAGGTGTAGGGTAGGTGTAGGGTAGGTGTAGGGTAGGTGTAGGGTAGGTGTAGGGTAGGTGTAGGGTAGGTGTAGGGTAGGTGTAGGGTAGGTGTAGGGTAGGTGTAGGGTAGGTGTAGGGTAGGTGTAGGGTAGGTGTAGGGTAGGTGTAGGGTAGGTGTAGGGTAGGTGTAGGGTAGGTGTAGGGTAGGTGTAGGGTAGGTGTAGGGTAGGTGTAGGGTAGGTGTAGGGTAGGTGTAGGGTAGGTGTACGGTAGGTGTAGGGTAGGTGTTCGGTAGGTGTAGGGTAGGTGTACGGTAGGTGTAGGGTAGGTAAATAGGCAGGTAAGTAGGTAGATAAGGACAGGACAACGTCTGTCGGGTCAGCTAGTAACAATATAAAAAAAACGAACCACGGCGCTGGTTTTCAGCGAAAGCTGTATGTCGCTGTCTCGGAACAATAAGCAAAACGACAACACATTGTTCCGAGGCACTGAACAACAAGTACTCGCAGGACGCGGTAAAATTAATCAAGGCGACAAAATATTCCGTCCCTTCCAGTATTACTCCATCTTCGGAACAGCTTTATGCAAATTAGTTGAACAGGTATCCCGACCATAACACAATGTTATTATATTCAGTACTCTGATGTAAGTATTATGTACTTACTGTATGGTCATTTTCGGGGGACTAAGCTTTAATATTACCTAGCCTCCTTGCTCTATTGTTGAGTGTGGAAGAGCATTTATTACAAAAACGAGCAGCTATTATTTTTTGGGGTGAAGTGAATGAATAAATGGGAAGGATGAATCGGTGGAATACTTTAAAAGTCGGGAGTATAAATTACAAAATTTCAAAATTTTCTATACCTATAACAATAATAACGTCCCGAACGAATTTTGGTCATGACGGTCTTATTACCGTACACAAGTGTCCACGCAAACGCAGGTGCTCTCACCTCCCCTCAACTCCACCCCTAAGACGACCCACTGACCCCTCTCTCATTGTCCGATGGGAGGTCAATCCGACACGACCAGGGAGAGGCACCAACGGCTTTCCATGCTTTCCGAGGCACGGCGGTGTCAGACCACTAACTTCTGAACTGCTACTGAGAAACTCTTCATGGAAAAACCCAACGCTAATCTCGTTGACAGCGATGTGGACGAGTTTCCGACGGGCTTGGAGCTCCGCCCTCCCTTTTTCTTGAATTGTTCATTATTTATTTTAATTTTTAAGTTTTGTATAGTTAGTTCAGCCCAGAAATATTATAGTAAAAAAAATATTATAGAAATACCTATAAACTTTTCACTTTTTATTTACAGGTTTAATATACTAGGCAGATATATGAGTCACACCACACCACACAGTCACACTTAATACTGCCTACCAAACTACCTAATAATAATTATGATCTTTGCATCATTCGTCTGTAGGTAGGTAACCAAAATTGGAGGCTGACACAGTAAGCTAAATTAATTTAAACAGACAAAACTCACTCTTCTGGTTTATTCTGTTAAAATCTACCTAGGTGAAGTTCACTTAACCTCACTTCACCTAAATTTACCCATGCTGTTTCACTGCTGGGCAAAGGCCTATCAAAAACTTATTACAACTCGAATTAGCCCTGATGGTACGCGTCGAGGTTATCTCGCCACCTCTTTGTGCCGTCCTCATCATCTATGACCGTCCTTTTTTTATTATCAAATAGGCTTGCGTTTGACCGAAACATAACCCACAATGTTCATCCAAAAACATCATTAATTAAGTATCAGAAACGATTTATTTTTATCAAAACAAATGCTACTTCAACATACTGTACTATCACTTATTTTGCTATAGAACCATTCCTGTTCAAAAATGCAGCTAATATATTTTATTAATATAAGCTCTATGCATTCATGGAATTCCTATAAAAATGAAACTCAACTAAAGTATGCGAAATAATATTGAAATTCTATTCAATGTTGCGCTTGGTATAAACTGCCTGCGTTGTGAAGTGCTTCCTTGAAACTTGATTTTATATGCTTGTACTTACAGTCCAAGATCCCATAGTTGTCTGACCTACGTCATTTAAGCATGGCTAAAAGTTTGAAGACAGATAGTGGACTACATCTTTAAGAAGGCTTGCGTACTAACTAGCTTCTATGATCGGCCTCTTTCACAGGCATCAGGTTTAAAAGCTCGCAGAATCAGCAAGCTGAAATGAAAGTGGGCTGGTCACGTCTGTCGCAGAACCAACGGCCGATGAAGCAGACTTGCCCTGGAGTGGAGACCGCGAACCGGTAGACGCTGTGTGGAACGCTTCAGCCCGATGGACCAATGGCCTGAAGAAGGTAGCCGGTGGTGGCTGGGTGCGGAAGGTAGAGGACTTACAAAAGTGGCGCGCCATGGAGGAGGCTTATGTACAACAGTGGGCATCTAGTAAGCTAAAGCGATGAGGTTTAAGAGGTACTTTTCTCACTTACGTTCACAACTTATCATTAATATATAAAACATACGTAACATTTGTAAAAACCAACCGTCACATTTGGACTTAAGGTCCCTTTTAAATCTGCTTGAAATACGGCCCAGTACCTTCACGACATATTCTTATACATCCTCAAAACTTCAATGGCAGTGACTCTGGGAGATCAGTAATTTATTATTTATCTAATACACTGAAAAAAAATATCTTGGAAAATATTTTCATCACAACTATGATTCTAACAAAACACATGTTTTCTGTTACTAGGATTCTTAAAGAGTCCCCTCTTAAAGAATCCTAGTAACAGAAGACATGGCGTGTTTTGTTAAATTCTAAGGAGCATTTGTATTCCAGTCTCAGTTCAATCTGTCAAAAATGTCTCCACTTTTCAACATTTTTGACTAGATTTTGACACAATTAACTTAGCAGTTCTTTTTCTCTAGACTAAAGTTTCAACATGATTCAAGTTTTCGGTAGAAGAAGTAATGGAGGCTTAAAAAATAAAAGTTATAACAACAACCAATTACATAGAGGTTTACCAGAGAGACAACGATTCAGTTCAGTTAGGTACGTAAATAAAACAGCAACGGTTTCTTTTTATTTACCCATTTTTTTAACGATAACCCATGTTAGTACTCAAAAGCATAAACAACACAATTTTCCTTAACTTTTTATTTAAAAAATACAAGACAGTCTAGCGCATCCATAAATATAAGTTATCTTAATTGATTTTAATGCACTTCAACAACAATCAAATTAATTTCAACGTGACTTGTTCAACTTGTTTGTTGTTCATAATATTAAATTGCTTCCTAAAGATGTATTCACCACATCATCATCAGTTTTCATTGTAAAAAGAGAAAAATAAATAAGTTGATAAAAATAAATTATACAATGGTACCAATTCCTTGTGTCTGGGTGTTGTTTATCATGTATGTATTTAAAATGTATTCGTGTATGTATATCAGCGGTCTGACACCCATAGTATAGGGTCTCCCTAGTTTGGGGTGAGGTGGCCATGTGTGAAATAAATGTCCCCACATATTCTTATTATTATTTTATTATTAATTCTGTTATGCACGACCTAAATATTTTAAGCTATTTAAATCTCTTTCTCTCCAATAAAACAAGAAAGTGACACTATATTAATAAGAGCTGTCAATTTAAGTTGATCTAAAATGTTCATACAGTTATATCTGTCATTACAAGAGCTATTCTGTTATAATCTCCCTTGGTGAACACCTAGTTGAAGTGAGCTGTCATCCCTCACGATGCTAGAGATCGACAAAGTAGACGGACGGATGACAGCTCATTCCACCTAGTTATTCACCGAGGGAGATTGTAACAGAATTGAGATACTGAACGTATTGATTAAAAACACGAGGGTCCGTATGGTGTCGGACGTAAAGAATAGCACCATCCCATATCTTCCCGTAGGTGTCGTAAGAGGTGACTAAGGGACTCACCAAAGAATGGGCAGCAGCGTTCTCTGTGCCTTTGTAACAATCATACTGCGATCGCCAACCCGCCTGCTAAGCGTGGCGATTATGGCAAAACCCTCCATTTCTTGGGGGAGGCCTGTGTCCAGCAGTGGACGTCTTTCGGCTGAAATGATAATGACGGAGAGGTTCAAGGAATAAACTTATTTGACATTGAACAAGGGAATCGGCGCAATCGTCTATGTATTTAATTAAAAATGGCGACGCTTATCATATCTTTTCACTCACTCGCAATAAGTGTAAGTGAAATGGCATAATAAGCTCATTTGTTTGGCCGCCATTTTTAATTCGTTTCTTGAATAGCGCGAGTTATACTTGCCTGCTTCATAAAATCAACCCTCTTCCTATTGCTTTAAAATATCATAAATACTCATATAAACATAACGTAACTGGTTCATCCTAGGCAAAGGTGTTCCACCTTAGGCCGCATCATCACTTAAGATCAGGTGACTTGAGATAGATCAAACGCAAGCCTATTTGAATATAAAAAAAATGTTCGTATCTTCTTGTATTTACCTGATAATCTAATTAATCCAACCCTTGCATATTTTCACATAAAACAAATAAAACGTATGCTGTCCCAAAATATTAACACCTACATGTTATGTCTACATTTTAAAGCAAGGCTCTATAGATGTGAAGGAAACCTAATCTTATCGGTCATAAAATTTTAATATTACAGACATATGGTGGCCTATTAATCCTTAATTTAAGTGCAGTAAAGTTCAGTTTCATTCAGCAAACAGTTCCACAACGAACATTTTCAAATTGGTTTGTATGATTCTCCCATGTAGTATATAAAGGTGATAGAAGCCCGAATATGCCAGTTAATTGGTTCTAGAGGTTATATATAGTAACAAGATGAAGTATTTTCTTGTCTTCACTTTACTGGTGACTTTCATAGCTTTCGATTCGGCTAGAAGATTGAACCCGGGTGAGATTTTTATTGTACTAATTTTTACATTTATGTATATTCAGTCAAGAAAGTACCGGGAATGAATCATTTAAAAAGCTCATTTAAAGGGATTGTCAATTTTGTTTTTATGGTAAGTAGGCACAACCCTCTTCACTCACGCGGAGTTCGATCGTAACTGGTAGTTCTGTCTGTTCACTGTCCACTGTTGAACAAAAGCCACCTCCGTAGGGGGGGGGGGGGTGCCATAATCCCCACGCTTGGCAGGGGTCTTGGGGATCGCAGTGAAGTTGTTAAGCACATGGAAGCAACTGTTGCCCGATTTCCACACTGGTACTTGCTCCTGTCCGGTTGTGAACCCAGAACCCCGCACGTTAGAGGTCGGGGCCTAACTACTCGGCCAACATGACATTCATCAACAACAGCAACACATGCAGCACACAACAACACGACAATCATCAACAACAGCAACACATGCAGCACCCAACAACTACGCATACTGCCGATCATACATTATACTTTGAGCAATGTTATTGCTGGGAAACTAATTTTATTTTTAAATATAGCTAACCCATGTAAAGTACACTGTTCTTACAACAATGCAAACTGCATGTTAGGTTTAACATTTAAAGAATAGTTGAAACTTTGACCTTCTGTAGGTATCTCCGTAAGTCAAATAGCCTGCCAAAAAAATAATCCAAAAGCCAAAGTAATTTTGAGACATTCCTCAAAACGCACCAACTTTGAAACTTTGAAACATTTGGTGCGCTTAAAGGAATACTTTGAGCGTGCATCATTAGGTGCGTTTCAAAATTGGTGTGCTTTAAAGAATTATTACTCCGTAATTTTCGGGTATGTTAAGTTTATACTCGGCTATACGAGTATATCGGATAGTATTGCCAAACTGACATTTTCGTTTTCGTTTTTCGTATTTTCATTTCCAGAAGATGACTTGGGCCCCCTCATGACGACTCCCTGGCTCAGGATACGTCGAAGCTCTTGCGACTTCTACGCATGTCAACGCTACTGCCACAACATGGAAAACAATACGGGACCGAAGGGAGGAGGCGTTTGTATCAAACAAAAATGTGACTGCAGTGTTGTCGCGGATGATATCTAATATCTAAATAAAAAGTTGCATCAGTACGAGTAAATGTTTCTTTTTTACTTGTCTTCAACCAGTAGTTCGCCTATCTACTACTAGTTGTCTTTTTAATCCTGGTGGTGGCGGTTTTTTTGTTTACGACATGTGACGTTTATAATTTTCTATTAATTTTATTAAAGATATGGCAGAAATTTAAACTAACTTTTTTTAAATTGTAATGAAATAAGTATACCTAAAAAGGGCGCTAAAGGCATGACTCGCCCGGGGCGCCTAGATGGCTAAGGCCGGCCCTGGAAAGAATGATCCTACTTCAAGGAAACCGTTCGCTGCCGCTGTGGCTGTGTTATTGGCTACTACGCTGCGTGTCTCAGGTTCGATTCTTGCACAAAACAAATATTTGAATGACCTACAGGTAGTTGTTCCGGGTCTGGCTGTTTGTGTATGTTAGTGTATATGTTTGTAAACACACCTACGAAACAGGAGAAAGACCTAGAGTGGGGCTACGTTTTTTCTAAAAGAAAAAAGAATTCAGTACAAAAGCTGTGTCAACAGAATTTGTGACGTCACTCTTAACCCTCTACTCGTCGAAGTGGCCCGACCATAGATATAAGAAAGAACCCCCTAGCAGTCAAAAATATAACAAAACCCAATGTCGCTGGTCCAGCCCTTCCACGCGCCAACTACTAGGTACATTAACAGTTCACTAAAAGCAATAAATACGCAGTCGCGCATACACCCGCACTTCATAAATCAGAACCTACTACACAATCAATTATAAACCTAATTTTTTCAGAAACAGCGTTCATTTACCATGCACCGTACAAAACACACACAAAAACATCGTTGAGCTGTGCAAAAGCCATTTATTTTACATATACGCTAAGGATTGAGCAAACCGGAAAGCAATCGATTATAAACGATATGTCCAGAAAATATCATGATAAAAGTAAACAATATGTACCTCGCAAAATTATATAATAAAATTTGATCATTAAAACGCAAAAACACTTTATTGATTTAATCTAAATTTCGTTACAATCGTTTATTACACATTTCTCTACTATGCAGAAAAATAATCATTTCAAGTACGATAAATTTTTTCACTACGGTCTTCCAACCGGATTAAAATGGTTGACAAATTGAAGAATAAACGATAATACCAATTCACCAATCGACGTTTTTTTTGGATAGCCTACATTAGTAGATCTACACAGGCACATCACCAACTCATCGCGAGATACAGCGGCCGTACTACGCGATGTGTGCATTACCAAACGATACTCCATTTATGCGCATAAATGAAGTATCGTTTGGTGATTTATACATTGCTTGTCCGCTTGTCCCAATCACTTAGCGACATACTTAGGTAGTGGTTAAGCAGCAATGTATTTACTGCAAAAATAGTACAGTCGCTGTGATATTTAAAAACAAAAATAACGTAGTAAAGTCAAGAAATATTTTACGATATTTTGTTTTTCCTGATTTTAAAGACAAATAAAGTAAAATAGTTGTACCTGCATATGATTAGAAATATCATAATTTACAAAGTTTTTTTTTCGTTTTGGTTTTTACAGGAAATCACTAAACAACACGGTATTCTTATATTTTGTCACGATCGCGGTCAAAAGCACACTAGGTCGCGAAGACAGTCATTTGCACAATGTTGGATCGTTTTGGGCCTTTACCGGCAACACAGGCACGCCCCCTTGCCACTTCTCCTGTTTTTTAGATTTCTATAGGCCCGACCATGTAATCCTCTCGTTCATTCTAGCCCACTGCATAAAACCGACAGCTCAAACCAACGAGCCATGAACGACATAAAAATATACTATAGCTTAAAATAAACACAGTTATAGATTTTAGTAATTTATTAAAAAAAAACTTTCTAACTTAAATACACTTACAATGTTTCCTTAATTAAAATAAAGAATTACTTTCGTTTTTTATTTTTATTTATGTTTTAAACTATTTCAGTGTTTTGTTTTTAACAAGGAATTGGGGAAGGCCTTAGCCTAGAAGTGAGACAGTAAAGGTAAGGTCCCAAATAGATCATGACAAAATATTTACGAGTAACGCACAAAACTAAACCTTAAAAGTACATTCTATCCACAATAACACTATATAGCCCTAAAAAGTACACAATCTTCCCACACTAGCACTTCAATTAAGTACCGATGTTGATTCTAGAAACAGAATTGCTAGAATCACTTCAGATTGCTCAGGGGAATCGAATAGTTATATTTTGAGGTCTACCTGAGCCCCAAAGAGGTCTCCCACGCAGCCATCAAATGCCAGTTCATGAAATATCAATCGAATGATATCGATTACTCGAAAGTAGTTGGCGTGAGATGAATCGAGATGAAAACGTCTTGTTCTCATTGAACAGAATATTAGGTAATAGAATTTTCAGCTCTTTAAAACAAAGCACCATCGCTTTATCTGTAACAAAAGATCCAAACTCAAAATTTAAAATGTAGGCTTATAAAATTTTACGTTTATAGGTTTCACCATAGTTATAGGGAATTACATTAATTTTGTGACAACAGCAAAGAACTACTCGTACTTGTATACAAATTGAATTTTTCCCAATGACTGATCATTTTAACTGGCATTACAGGCCCAGGGTCCAGCCTAATATTCATACTGTTCCCGCGACTTTGCCTGCATGGACTAGAGGCCTAAATTCTCAATTATCCCATGGGAACAATAAAATTATGTGTAAAGCTAGATATGATAATGTACACCTTTTAATTAATTCTCGTGAATGAGTAACATCATCAGCCATCCAATCATCATCACAAACTTACGCGTAGAATAATATCCAGCATGAATTTACATTTCGATTCAAAACTTCCATACTCAAACGTAACTCGAATCGACTCACATTCAAACTATTGCTATCTAGCTCATAACAAGACAACTTCTAGCTCCAAATCCTAGACACGCAAAGTACGGCCGTCGGCTAGACATAGACCATCAGACCAGACAAGCCATACTCGTACGTTAGTCGTTATTCTGTTCATAAAATATGAGTATTATGATTAGGTATAATAATTAACCCGGAGTTCACGTCAAAGAGATGGCTGAACTGTAGAGAGGAGAAACGGTAGTCTAACGGTGTAGCTAGAAAACATCTAGAGCTTCCGAGAATAATTTGCTTGTTTTTTTTATCAATTTAATTTTTACTTTAGTCAACAAGGGTCTATATACATAATACAATATTTACTTAATAAATACACTTTCGCTTTTATAGTACCAGTATGGTTTTTAAGTATACTAAACCATACTGATATTATTAATGCTTGTTTGGTGGTTTTTTTTTTTAATCCAACAGCTGCAACTCACCGGAAGGCCTGATATTTTTCAAGTAGAACATAGCTAGTTTTGAATCTGCGGCTGGTCTACCACTCCTTCTGCAATAGATTGATTGATAGAAGAAAAGTGCCAATATTACTTAGTGTCAGAATAATTATTCAGCTTATCGTCTTTGTACATTAATATTTTTGAAGATTTATATGAAAACCATGTTCTTGATCTTAGAAGAGGTGCCTCAATTCTTGTAAGTGGCTCAATTAGTGGTCGACTAGAGTCGTAGTTAAAACTAAGCATGAATTTAAATAAGTTTTCTTTATCATAGTGGCTCCACAATAAAACAGTGGTTCATAAAGCTGTTATTAATGCTGTCATAACTTTATTCCAGCCGTTTAGAGTTGAAACCTTTGGGTCGTGGCGTCCGAATGTTAATCTACACTGGTTCATAGTTCCCGTGATCCAAGAGCTGGTTTTTACCTCGGACAGAGATTAAGCCTTGCCATCCAAGGTGGCAATGCCGCCAGTTTCTTCGGCACATTCCCAGTTGACGGCGATGTGATGGAATTTTTTGATGCCTTATTGTATTAGTTTTTTTTATTACTTTAGTTATAGCTTTAATTTCCTTTTTATTATTCGTGTCAATATTGTATATTTATTTATTATTATTTATGTATTAACCCAACATACAAATATCCTTACAGGCTAGACCCAATGCGATATTGTAGCACACTTTAACTATAACGCTAACACTTTAACACAAAAAAAAAAAAAAATTTAACCGTTAATGTAAAAAAGTGTATGTTCTTTCAATGATCTACCAAAACTAACCTACTGTTAGTATTCTTCTTTATGTAATCTACGTAGGCGTCTGGATACAAGTGCTTAAGCGTAGGTTGTTATGATAAATTTTAAAGGAGCTGTACGTCTAAGAGCCCCGGGGCTCTTAAATAGTGTAAATTTTCTTTTCACTGTGTTCAAACCAGTATGTTTTTGAATGGCTTTGATCTCGAAATAGGTTATGTGGCTTTGTACTAAAAGTTTTTCGAAGTTGTGGCAGGCACTTAATTTTATACACGTACTTGTTATTTTTGTATGTATAATTCCAATATCAGCATTCTGAATGACCAGAAGTACAGTCAATTTGTATGTCCAGTCAGTCTCATCATATTTCTGTTTTCGTCCCATGTTAATTCGAGTTGACGCAACACGTTTTCTTCTTCCGTTCCGTTCTGTCAACTGTCATGATATTTCTGACTCCTTTTTCAACCGACTTCAAAAAGAAGGAGGTTCTCAATTCGACTGTATGTTTTTTTTTAATATATTTGTTACACGATTCAGCACTTATTGAAAAATCAACAAAGCAACAAATAGAACAGCCAAGCCACCGACTTCCGAAACTAAAGTCGTGTGTGTTCTGTGCTAAAGTTATTTTTCACTTTTTGGTCTTTGAAAGCTTTTTACAGAAAATACTTTTTTGTCTTTTTTGTAAAAATGCTTTTCTTTCATATCGTTTTTCACACAATACATCCAGCTTTTCTTTGGCCTTCCTTTCCGTCTCCATCTGTCTCACATCTCCAGCCGGTCTGTTTGGTAAAATTTGACCATGGGAGGTTTTCACAAAATAGCACTGCAGAATTAGTAAAAGTCACTTCGACTTACAGACTTCATTTTTCTTGGGATTAGTTCATATTTTTATATTTGTAATTATTATTATTTAATTCATTTCGAACTGAATTAGTTTATTCCTGAACTACGAGATAATAAAATAAAAAGTACATTATTATGATGCTTAAAAATCTAATCTTTTTCATTGTCTAATGGCCAAATACTCAAACTGTAAAAGTACTGTCACAGTCACTTTGACAATAAGTGATAGATACAGCACGGGACTTAATCTAATCTAAAATAAAATCTTAAAATTGAGTAGCGTTTAATTATTTGTCTATTAGAGATCAATAAATAAAGAATCATTCATCCGAGGCAACGCTTCAAATAGCCAACCTAACGCCATCTGTTACCCAAGGCTGGAACTAAATACCTAACCGAGTTTCAGACACTGAACTTGCAAAATAAGGATGCTGACGTAAAATTTATGAATATTTTCGTCAGTACTGTAAGGCTTAGGGGTTATGTCTAAGTCTTACTGTACCAGATCATAAACTATGACTCTCTCTAAAAAATAAAGAGAGAAACCGAATGAAATTACTATATTCTTACAGAGCTCGTCGGTACTCCGTGAGTGCTAGGCCAAACATTTCCTTGATATAAAAATATTGGAATTCACTGGCCGCCCCTCTGTTCCCAGTTATGTATAATTTGGGTATCTTCAAGATAAGAGCGAACCGGTTCATCCTAGGCAAGCGTGTTTCACCTTAGACCGCATCATCACTTATGATTAGGTGAGTTGCGGTCAAACGCAATCCTATTACAACATATATAAAATATATATCTATAAAAGTAAGCATAATTCGGTTCTAATTTCAAAATGCTTTCAGAATCAGAAGCAGAATCATTTATTCTTCTTTTTTTTTTGTTCTTTCTAGAACAAATTTACAGTGCTTAGACGAAACATTTAGTCAAAAACTTTCGAAAAGGTTGCGATACAACCTTTACAGTACATTGCAGTAGCCATTGAGGGATTCAGAGATTCCTCTGTCTTGAGACCTGAAAGCCGATTCCCGTATGTCCAAAATCTAGTTGCAATCTTAGCGACAATCAATGTCAATATAGGTTTTGAGGTTTTTAGACAACTTGAAACTGAGATTAAATTATGGGAATTTCCCCACCTGACTTGTACGACAGTAACTTTAACCATGTTCCCGAACTTATGGGGGTGATTTGCTGACGTTACGCCTGTATTACAAAAATAAATGAAATTGACACAAACCTAGGTTCAAGGTTCTGAAAAAAATAAATGTCTTCTTAATTCACGAACAACGTCTTTCTTTATACTTGCATAAATAGATAAGTATGCACTTATTTATCGATCGATCGAAGGAAACAAACTAAAGTACCACCATTTTTGTCGAACCTTTGAACCCTACTCACTCCGTCACTTAAGAATAAAAATGCCGTAATAATTATGTCAATCCTTTTGCTCTCAATGAACCATCAAACGTCATTTCAAGAGGACAAATAGGTACCAACATACATCCGCAATGCGTAAAGTCATTTCGATTTCGACATCAGCGTTCAAAAGAGCTCTTTGTCGATCAATGATGTAAATGATGGATGATGGCCGTCCGGAATAATATCGTGAAATTATTGAGTACTATTGAGCTCATCATCAGTTCGTTCCATTTTGAATAATTGAGATCGTCGAATATTATAGGGGTCATTCTTTGGTGAATTTGGAAACACGGATGGTGTGTGATTGTTTGGTTCTGTGGGAGTCTGTTTTACAGGATAGGTAGCTACTTATATACGGGAAAGGGAGCGGAGGGCGTTGTCTGGTAGAGCGAATATGGTCGCTCGCAGATTTACGCGGTGCTCGAGTGGGTTGAAGATTACGCTCTTTAGAGCGTACTGTACATCGCTGTACTCATGCGCTCTGTGGACGCACTACACTAAGAGAAACTACGACGCCTTTCGCGTCCAATACAATAACGCGTTCAGAGCGGTGATGGGGTTGCCCCGATACTGCAGCGTCTCGGGGATGTTCGCAGAAGCGCGCACAGACTGCTTTCACGCAACGATGCGTAAGCGCGCCGCTTCCCTGGTGCGCAGAGTACGGGCCAGCTCCAACACCGTTGTGGCGACGATTGGGGGTAGGTTGGACTGCCCTTTCATCCGGCAGACATGTAGCTGTGCCAATGCCGAAGCGAAAATTGTAATTTTATTATTTTATTTTATGATTTATGTAGGTATGTAATTTTGATTTTATTTTTATTTGCATTTTAATTTGAATTGTTTTGTATTTTATTTTATATTGAATTTATATTAATTTTATAATCATTTAAATTTGTATGATGATGTTATTATCAATATAATTAATATTATTATTGTTGCTGTATATGGGTTAAACTTGCCTGAAAAAAATGAAATGAAATGAAATTTAATTTAATTTATATGAGACTAGCACTTTGCCCGCGACAACATACTAACTAACAAACGAATACTTCTTATTTTCTGGTCTCCTGGTACTTTATAGTTTACCCGCGACTACGTCCGCGTGAATTTTCTCAAAGATCTCTATTTTTTTTGGTAATGCAATATAACCTCTAGCACTCATAAAGTAGCTTCCTATAGGTGAAAGAATTTTTAAAATCGGACGAGCAGTTTAGGAGATAGCCCCCAACATACAAACCTACTAACATACAAACTTACAAACAAATTTTACCTCTGTATAGGTAATATTAACATAGACTAAACATGTAATCTGCTTCATGAAAATATAAGTTTCATTTCATGTTAATTCATGAAATAAAACTTAGATATTTTTGTTTCAAAGTAACATATCATTCTACTAATACTAATGTTTGTTACTCTTTTAGAATTAGCTGAAAATAAGCACACAGTTGATCTAGCTTAAAACATAGGATACCTATAACTTTCATCGTAGTCGCGGGCATAAGCTAGTATAGTAATTAAAAAGCTGAAGTTTGCCGGTTTGTTTGTTTCAATGCGCTAATCTAAGGAACCACAAGTCCGATTTTAAATATTCGTTCGTGAATAGGAAGTTACTTTATCCGTGAGTGATAAAAGCTATACCTATGGAGATTTATGGGGGATGTCTACTAATGTTTTCCCGGACCAAGGGGTTTTCCCGGATTTAATGAAGTATAGCAAAGTTATACCACCTTTTTAATCCGGCGACTGCAAATACACTAATGATTACAGATCCGTTTCGGAGACTAAACATGTAATCTGCTTCATGAAAATATAAGTTTCATTTCATGTTAATTCATGAAATAAAACTTAGATATTTTTGTTTCAAAGTAACATATCATTCTACTAATACTAATGTTTGTTACTCTTTTAGAATTAGCTGAAAATAAGCACACAGTTGATCTAGCTTAAAACATAGGATACCTATAACTTTCATCGTAGTCGCGGGCATAAGCTAGTATAGTAATTAAAAAGCTGAAGTTTGCCGGTTTGTTTGTTTCAATGCGCTAATCTAAGGAACCACAAGTCCGATTTTAAATATTCGTTCGTGAATAGGAAGTTACTTTATCCGTGAGTGATAAAAGCTATACCTATGGAGATTTATGGGGGATGTCTACTAATGTTTTCCCGGACCAAGGGGTTTTCCCGGATTTAATGAAGTATAGCAAAGTTATACCACCTTTTTAATCCGGCGACTGCAAATACACTAATGATTACAGATCCGTTTCGGTTTTGCCGGTTTTTAGCAAACTGTTTGAAAAAGTAATGCTTGATCAAATGCTTAGTCATTGTAACTGTCACAAAATTTTACATGATCAACAGTATGGTTTCACCAGAGGACGTTGCACTACTAACGCCGGTATCACCTTAATCAAGCATATCTTTAAGGCATGGGATGCATTCTCCAAAGCATTTTTTGAATCACGAAACACAAGCTAAAACTTTGACTTTGACTATATAGTTATATATAACGTACGTACGTGTCTGTACGTATAGTAGACTGTGTGTGTGTGGGGATTATGGCAACCCCCTCCCCCTTATGGGGGAGGCCTTTGTTCAACAGTAGACGTCTTCAGGCTGATGATGATGACGATGATGAGACTGTACGAAAATTTACACAAAGGAAGTCGAGGGCAAAAGCTAAATAGGTCTGTATTTATTATACAAGTTGTTCAAACAATATAGCTGTAAATATAGTACGCAGTAGTTGGTATCCATCTATTCAAAAGTCAGGTCCTAAAACGTTCCATCCATTCAAATATCAATCTCTGAATTCAAATAAACCGATATCTAGTGCCGCACTGAAATACGCAAACTATAAGGACTTATAAAACAGAAAGCGAAAAAATACGTGACGCCAATACGATTTTTTATTCATTCAAATTTTCAAATCCGAATCGGGTTGTACGAAACATCGAAACGTCAGTCGATCTAACTCTGAATGGAAACTATTTTACGAATAGTATGTAGCTCAGGTTTACCATCCAGTTGATACGCGAGCGAGTAGCGATGGAGCGCTAAAAATTGGAAAAGAATCGGCAAAACTCAAAAGCCGTTTTGTTTCCGAAACTGTATTATTGCATACATAGATAGATAGGTATGACGCTGTATCGTATGCACAGGGCTGTGGTGAAAGCAATTATTTAGGATTGATAATTTTCAATAGTGGTGAACACATTATTGGCGCGCAGTAATGCGGTGCATGGACGTGGTGGCATTCCGTCTGCGAAACGGTCATGTCGCAGAAAGAGGCAAGACAGGGAGAGGGAGATCAATACCTCTCACCCGGCGCACCGGGCGTCGGCGGAAGTCAGACAACGCCCTCTTCCAGCCCCCGTAAATGGGTCCAGGGACGACAGACTCAGGGACGACTGTCGCCCCCCACATACATCAGGACCCGAGATGGCGGCGCGTAGTGTTCCACGTGTGCCCCTCTTAGAAGTCCGGGGGGGAGTCCAACACCTCATTCCCCCCCCTGACCTGAGGTGGCCCTCAGAAACGACCAGTCTGGGGTTGCGGAAATATCTCCAATTCCCGCGACCCCCGACGTAAGTGTCAGATGGAACACCGGGGTGGTTTTTAGTCAGTAAGAGTCTGACAAATCCCTAAACCCGCCCCAGGGCGGAGGACGTTCATGAGGATACCAACCCGGAACAAAAAAAAAGTAATGCTGTGCATGTCGCGGGTTCGGTTCCTGCACGGAAGAAATATTTGTATGGCCAGACTAGGAACAATATCTGTAGATATTGTTCCGAGTCTGGCTGTTAGTAGAATAATTTAACATTATAGGCAAGGACGTCATCGTGAACAAGCTCGTTTGCTTAAAAATTGAATTAGACAATACATGGCAGCTTCGTGGTACGACTCTTCCTTTCCTTCCTATTGTATGCACACCACCTTAACTTGCAAAATATTTGGTCTAGGACTATCCTTCAATACTTTTTCATCTGTAACGGCCTCTTTTCATATTCTGAAGACATAAGTATTGATCATCACGTTTACTCACTGCATAATTATAGCAAAAGATTTCTGGATTCTAGAAATATGCGTGATTCTTTGTGACCGACATCAAAACTGCAAATCTATCGCAAACCACTGGACGCTCATCATAAGCCCACCAAAAAATATTACATTCCTAACCCCAACTTACTTGTGCAAATAAAATGATACGATTCCATGTATGTTTATAATAACGCGAGTACATGATACGACGGTTAGAGGCCCGCGATATTAACAGAAAACTCCGAATACTCGTACTTTCTGAGGCCTGGTTGGCATTTTCATCATACTGCAATATTGAGAGCATGAAACGCTAAAAACGCGTGCTCACTGTACGACATTTTTTTTATACATTTTATTTTTCGAAGTAGGTTAATGGGTTTTTTCGTGGATGGAAGTTTAAAAATTATGTACCTACCTACTTAATTAGCGTTTGTTCTGCTATAACGAACCGCTATTTTTTTCCCCGAATTTCGAGATTAATGTGATTATCATCATCATCATCATCTCAACATTTAGATGTCCACTGTTGGGCATAAGTCCCCCAAAAGACCTCCACCTATGTCACCAATCTGCGTTTGTCCAGCAGCTTCCCGGGGTTCGGACCAGGTCGTCAGTCCACCTTCGCTCGGGGGGCCTGCGATAGTCATCATCATCATCATCATTTCAGCCGAAAGACGTCCACTGCTGGACATAGGCCTCCCCCAAGTGGCGCCACATTGACCGGTCCCGTGCGACTCGCATCCAGCGGATCCCCGCAACCTTTACCAGGTCATCGGTCCACCTAGTGGGAGGCCTTCCAACGCAACGTCTTCCGGTTCGCGGTCGCCACTCTAGAACTTTTCGACCCCATCGGCCATCTGTTCTGCGAGCAATGTGCCCTGCCCACTGCCACTTAAGTTTGGCAATTCTTCGGGCTACGTCGGTAACCTTGGTTCTCTTGCGGATATCCTCATTTCTGATTTTATCACGCAAGGAAACTCCGAGCATAGCCCTCTCCATTGCCCTTTGGGTGACTTTAAGCCTTCTGATGAGGCCCATTGTGAGCGACCACGTTTCGGTCCCGTATGTAATCACTGGCAACACACACTGGTCATAGACTTTCGTCTTGAGACACTGCGGTAAGTTGGACGAGAAGATACCACGCAACTTCCCGAACGCTGCCCAGCCGAGCCGGATTCGACGATTGACCTCTTTCTCGAAGTTAGACCTACCTAACTGGACCGTTTGTCCCAGGTAGACATAATCGTCTACAACTTCGAGTGTAGAGTCTCCGATCTTGATAGGAGTGGGTGTTACATGGGCATTCAACATGACCTTGGTTTTGTCCATGTTCATTTTAAGACCCACTCTTTCGGAAGCTCTACTGAGGTCACCGAGCATTGTACCGAGGTCCTCCATGGTCTCAGCCATGACCACTATATCGTCGGCAAACCGAAGGTGAGAGATGTACTCGCCATTGACGTTGATGCCTAGCCCGCTCCAGTCCAGAAACTTGAAGACATCCTCCAATGCAGCGGTGAACAGTTTCGGAGATATGACGTCTCCCTGTCTCACACCTCGCTGCAGAAGGATAGGTTCCGAGGTCTGGTCCTGAAGCCGGACTGACATGGTGGCGTTTCTGTATAGACACTTCAACACCTCGATATACCGATAGTCGATTTGGCACCGTTGGAGAGACTGCAGTACAGCCCAAGTCTCGATCGAATCAAATGCTTTCTCGTAGTCCACAAACGCTAAACAGAGAGGCAGGTTATACTCTTCGGTCTTCTGTATAACCTGCCGCAGCGTATGTATGTGGTCTACGGTGCTAAAGCCTTTTCGGAAACCGGCTTGTTCGGGAGGCTGGAAGTCGTCAAACCTGCGCGCGAGACGATTCGTGATGACTCTTGAAAACAACTTGTAGACATGGCTCAGAAGTGAGATGGGCCTATAGTTCTTCAACCGAGCATTGTCGCCCTTTTTGAAGAAGAGTACCACCACACCTCTGCACCATGCCTGTGGCGTTTTTCCCTCGAGTATGACGGAATTAAACAGCTTCTGAAGGGCCTTAAGTACCGGTTTTCCACCCGCCTTCAGGAGTTCGGCCGTAATTCCATCATCACCCGGTGCCTTGTTGTTTTTAAGCTGTTTCAGAGCCATCCTAATCTCGTACAGGCTGACGTCCGGGATGTCTTCGGTATAGTGTCGGGTTAGTCTAGCTCTTGGGTCGTTCGCTAGATCTACAACGGGTTTACTGGTTGACGTGTACAACTGCCCATAGAATCTCTCGATCTCCCTCAGAAGCTCCGGTTTGGCGGACACAATCCTGCCATCGTCGGTCTTCAGTTTCGTGAGCTGGCTCTGCCCAATAGCCAGATCCCTTGCAAATACCTTGGAGCCTTTATTCTTCTCAATTGCGTCTTTAATACGTTCGGTATTAAAGCGGCGGAGGTCGCTCTTCAAGGATTTAGAGATCCGTCTATTGAGCTGCCGGTATTTCCACGCCTCATCTGAAGACTGCAAGATCATCTCACGCCGCTCCTTCATAAGCTTGAGAGTACGATCAGAGAGTTTTTTGTTCTTATCTGCACGACGTGTCTTGAAGAACTTAGACCCAGTCGTATGGACAGTTTCCACGAACTCGTCGTTGTATTCGTCCACTGAGCTTCCTAGGCACTCGAAACGATTCTGGAGTTCGAGCTGAAAGCTCTCGGGGTTTTGAATCTGGACCTGTGCTGGACGGAGCGTAGACTTCATCAGTCGAGACCTTTCAAGCTTTATATTGATGTTCAATGTGCCTCTTACCATGCGATGATCGCTCCCGGTTTTCACCGAATTGATCACAGAGACATCATTGAACATTTGCTTCTTGGTTGACATGATGAAGTCAATCTCATTTTTAGTTGCACCATCAGAGCTCTGCCAGGTCCACTTTCTGTGCTCACGCTTTCTGAAGAAGGAGTTCATCATATAGAGACCCTCCTTCTCCATAAAACTAGCCAGTTGGTGACCCCGGCGATTCCGACGTCCAAACCCAAATTGCCCCACATGCAGCTCATCACCGTCTCGTTTGCCCAGTTTCGCGTTAAAGTCCCCCATGACAACGGTGAAGCGAGTTTTGAAACCATGCATGGCTTTAGAGATATCCTCATACATGGTCTCCACTTCTTCGTCGGGGTGTGCCGAGGTCGGGGCGTAGACCTGTATGACCTTCAGCGAATATCTTGAGGATATTCTGAGTATAAGGTACGCCACCCTGGTCGACACACTCTCGATCTTCACCACGTTGTTCACGAAGGACCTGTGGACGATAAACCCAACACCACCCTGGGACTGCCGGTCACCCTCTCGGAAATAGAGCAGGTTGCCGGATTTCAGGGTTATCGTGTCCTCCCCCTCTCTTCGGACTTCAGATAATCCCACAATACTCCATCGCAGCCTGCTCAATTCCTCTTCGAGTTCCGTTATCTTCTCGTCGGTCCGGAGTGTACGCGTGTTGTATGTTGCCAGGTCAAGTCGTCGGTGTAGGCAGCCTTATCCCTTCCGGAGATTCTTCGCACCCCTTGCCACGCCGTAACCTCGACCGCTACCATAGTCGAAGCTAGACGAGCTGCCGGGTACTAGGGGCCGTTTTTGTGTTGCGCTATTCATTTGGGGGGTTTTGCCATAATCGCCACGCTTGGCAGGCGGGTTGGCGATCGCAGTATGGTTGTTACAAAGGCACAGAGAACGCTGCTGCCCATTCTCTGGTAAGTCCCTTAGTCGCCTTTTACGACACCCACGGGAAGATATGGCTATTCTTTACGTCCAACACCGTACGGACGTGCGATAGTGTGATGATGATTTTAAATATTAAACGTTGATTAATTTTAATTCTATTCTCAACACATTTAGATTTGGCACATTGAATTCTGCCACACTCAGAGACGTCACTTAGTAAAAATGAATCATTGACTTTAATTGACCACCATAACTTGGAACGCTGTCAGTCAAAAATATTGTTGACATGTGCCAAGTTATGTTGGTAAATTAAAGTTAATGATTCATTATTATTAAGTGACGTCTCAGAGTGTGGCAGTTAGTTCGATGTATTATAATGAAGGATTAAAAGGTTGAAGGTTGACTCTATTTGGCAAAACTTAGATCATAGACTATGTAAAATGTTAGAATGGTTGGTTACACAAAACTTAAGCTAAAACACAGTATTTACCCCCGTCTCAAAAACTTATTTGTAGGGATCCGTTTGTAAAACGAATTAAAAAAAATGTTTTGAAAAAATCAGAAAACCCGTCTGCACGAGAAATTGTTTACTTAGTTTTATTTATTTTACATGGTTTTGAATGATCATCGTTGGCAGTGTTCACAAACGCAGCCCGATGCATTAACTATAAACTATTCAGTAAGTTTGAAAATTTAACATACACATCCCTCTCGAAAAACTCTCTTGTTACAGTCGGGTAAAAGCATGATTTCATATTATTGGGACCTGGGTAGCCTACTAATTTTTTTTTTATTGTAGAGAAGATAGAGAGAAGAAAAATCCTGAAAGAGTCTGAAAATTTTAGAAATTGAACATGCCACGTTTTATTATAAGTAACATAATGTAACTAAGCCAAATTAAGTCAAATGATAGCCATCATCATTCTACAGTCTAATTGAATTTTAATAAAACTAATTATTTATACAGATGTGGCTAAACTTCTGACGTGAAATTTATAAATTAATTCAAAAACTTTGGACTGTTACTTTTAAAGATAATTTTATACAACAATGCTCAGTTCAATATTCTTCTGACCGCTACAAAAGGCATAATTTTAAAATACGACGGTACTCTTTTGGCAAGAAAAGAGAATTCTTCAAGAGTCAAGTCCCGATGTAGGTAAATTCTTTTGTTAGTGGCATGCATGCATGCCGCCCGTGACGTTACCGATATCTTGAATGATTGGACAGATGACACGTGGATGACTCCTGCAGTGTATTGACTAAAGTGTTGGATGTCTCATGCGCCTACGTCACGTGTCAGTAGCCCTCCGACGGTTGACCGGAGTGGTTGTGTAGTGCGATTGCATGCGTGTTGTGATGTTGGTGTGCCATAAAATACTCCAAAAGGCAGGACAATACAACGCCAATTACCAAAAATCCCAAGACACAATTTCTGTACAAAAACACTATTTTAAACCCGATAAAGAGTGACGTCAAAAGTACAAATTGCCATATACGATCTATGGTTGAATGGCGTTTAGACAGCTCAGTTTAGTTTGTCAATTGATTGGTAGTGTCATCTACCCTATTGTGGTATTCACTGCAGGTCCCGTGTATGAAAACGCATCCCCCCGCATCCCATTATATTTAATGAATGACACTGAATTATGCTGTTTCCCTGACAATTATGCTTATCGGCTATTTTATATGCTTACGACTTCCACTGTCATTTTTGTCCCGGATTTTGTCTTGTAGGTGTGACATTGACACTATTTGTTTTTTTTATACTTTTATTTAGAGGCTTTTGGTTATCAAAGTAGCTGCTTACAAAATTGTAAATTTATTTTGTTTCAATGCTACAGAATTTGTTAGGAATTCGGAATTCGGAATATCTAACTTACGGATTTTTTACTTCGTCAATAATATTTTGCTACGAGATTTGATGTTTAATCGTAAAATGAAAATTTTCTTGATATCAACGCTACAAAAGTTGATAAGAAGTCCTTGAATAGGACCCGTATATTTATTTATTTATACTTCATGCACAAAGGCCAATACACACACACACTCACGCATACTCATTTTTAGCTCCGTCAATAATATTTTGCTACGACCATAGATGATGATTCATATTCAACCAAACCTAAGTAACCTACTACAATCAAAATAAAAACAAAATATAAAAATAAAACATCCTTATTTTATTAAAATACGTCCAGCAGCGAAAACAAGATCGGCTCGTTCAAAATACAAAATGTGCGTTGAGAAAATACAAAATGTTTTTGGTAAAAACAGACTTTATTATCACAGGTGAAAATTATTTTGTTTCAATTGAATATGTTATGCAAACACATAACGGGAACCATACATTGTGCATTTTATAATTACATTGATGAGAAAATTCTGTGTGTGTTTCTCTCTTGGTATTAATTCGAATTTTGCATGCATTGCCTATTTTCGTTGCGTGATCCAAGACTGTTGCAATTTTTCTCGGGAACTCGTCGAGATTCATTGCCTCGACGCTTTTAGGGTGGTCGCTACTGTTGATTCTGGCTTTCAAAAGTTGTAGTGGTTTGGGAAAAGTGAGCAAGGCTTGTCCAAAAAAAGACAAAAAATCATTGCGTCGTTGAAAGTCCAATATCGCGTAACTAAAATAACCAAATGTCGTAAATTTCGACCTTATATGAAATCAGCGAAAGTGTCATTTTGGCAGTGTTTAAAATTGTTAATTACGCGGAAATGGACTGTCAACGACGATTGCCTAAAACCTCGGGCACGACGCAGCCTCACGTACTAAAACATTACGATTAAAGTAATTAGTAGTAAATCTCTTTGTAAAGAAGCTCGATAGGGGAAGTACTACCATGACACCTATTTCTGCTGTAAAGCAGAACTGCTAGAACATGGTTTGAAGGGGATAAGTACTACTACAGGGTATAGGTAATTAAAGGCACGTAAGGCACAATTTAGTTTTGTGTATATTTATTTTTGTGCTGTATGATGTTCATATAGTAGAGCTAAATTTATAACTTTTTTAACCGACTTCAAAAAGGAGGAGGTTATCAATTCGGATGTTTGTATTTTTTTTTTTTGACTGTTCGTGGATAAAGGGATTTTTTTTCGAAAGGGGTAGATTCCGAAATGGCCCCAAAAAAAAGTTAACTTTTTAGTTTCTTCAATCTTTGGAGGACTTTCAATCTCTGATTTAACTAGGCTGTGTCGCCGTTTCTTATTGGATTTGGATGTTAAGGCCAGGTAGGCCGAGCGAAGTAGGCATTTAACGCTACTACACTCGGCGTCACAAAAATCGCACCTCTTTAAGAATTCCCTTCAAAGTCATTTTAACCCTATTAATCAATGGTATACATATGACTATAAGGTATAATTGGAAAGGCAATTTATTTAAATTTCAGAATAAATCAATGGATTTGGTTTTTTGTTTACCAGGGAATAAAAAAAAGCAAGCTAATGCAAATGATTAAAAAGTTAAATTTTATTTTATCAGCAAAAATTACAACAAAGTCCTTAAAACTAACTTAAAACCTAGTGTTACCCCCCCCCTAGCCCTGATGACTGCTTCCATGCGTTCTCTCATGGACCTTATTAATGTGACAACAGTCTCTTGTGGAATGTTGTCCCATTCTGCAACGACGGCATCTTGAAGGTCTTGGAGAGTGGTAGGGGCAGGATTTCGTGCCCGTACTCGCCGTTTCAGTTCATCCCAAAGGTGCTCAATAGGGTTCAGGTCTGGACTTCGCGCCGGCCAGCGCATAACAGGGATGCCAACTTCTTGCAGGTAGTCTCTTACAATTAAAGCGGTGTGACAACGGGCGTTATCGTGCATTAACGTGAACCCACTGCCAACAAAACCCGCATAAGGGACAACCTGCTCCTCTAAGATCTCTGTTATGTACCGAGCAGCAGTCAGCGACCCTTGCCCGCGAGCACTTCCAGTCCGAGAAACACACACAAGGTTCGTTTTACCGTCGATTGACAGCCGCCCCAGAACATGCACGAGCCACCCCCGTATTCCACTGTCTCTTGAATACAGGCTTGTGCGAATCGTTCCCCTTGCCTCCTATACACTCTTCGACGCCTGTCGTTGCAGAAAAGACACACCTTCGTCTCATCCGAGAAGAGCACAGCCCTCCATTGGTCTATTGTCCAATCCACATGGTCACGGGCAAATTGCAACCGGTCTCTCCTATGCTGTGCAGTCAATTTGGGCCCTGTAGCAGCCCTATGAGCTGCAATTTTCTTCTCCCGCATTCTTCTTCTAATCGTGGAGACGCTTACAGAAGTTCTGCGAGCTGATCGCAGTTGTTGTTGCAGCTCAACAGCATTGGAGAACCGATTACGTAAAGACGTCGAAACAATGAAGCGATCGTCTCTTTCGGATGTGCACCGTTGTCTTCCAGATCCACGTCTTCGGATATAGCCACCAGTCTCTTGGAAACGTTGGAACACTCGTCGAACGGCAAAACGACTCAAGTTCAGTTGCCGAGCAACATCACATTGCCGCATCCCTGATTGCAGTAGTGCAATGACTTGAGCGGCTTCATCTGCAGTGGTATCCATCTTCTGGGGTATTTTTCTTGCTGTAGCTGTTCACGTGTGTTCACTTCAAAGGTTGAATAGCGAATGACCCACATTTAACCCGGGTCGCCCGTTTTATACCCTTGTAGGGAGGTGCAATTAGTGGCCGTTGTAATGCGTATTTTGACAACATTTTTTTTAACGTTACGTGCTAATGAGATCTTTTGTGTTTAGGAATTCTAACTGTTGTTAATTTAAAGGTCGTTAAACATACTTTTAATTGATACCAATATTAATTGGGTTTAATGTATTCGTTACTGGCGGGACATGTTTTAAACTTATTTTCGAAAAGGTGCGATTTTTGTGACGCCGAGTGTATTATTTACGCAAAGCGAGCCGTGCGCTCACGTCGCCGGCGTGAACTTACATGAACCCAAAACCGAGCGCAGTGTCACAGTATAGGAAAGCGTGTATCGTGTAGGCAGTAGGTCAACTTATTTTATTAAATTGTTTGATCCTTTAATAGCTTGTTTACTAATACGTAGTAATCGTGAAAACCTTACAATTCTATGTAATAAATTAATTTGAATAGATATTGTAAATGCTAGTTAAATGCTCTAACTCATAATTTATTAATTATTTGACCTTTTTGTTTCGAAAATTGTTTTTATCTCACGAAGCGATATGCGCTTTATTTGTTGTATTCAAGTATAAAAACATGCTGTAATTGTGTGCGTGAAGACGAGTAACGTCAGTACATCACACACACACACACTTTCGACTTACTAGGTAGTAGGCAGGTCGTAGGTAGCAGTAGGTAGGCAGTAGGTAGGCAGTAGGTAGGCTGTGGGTAGGCAGTAGGTAGGCAGTAGGTAGGCAGTAGGTAGGCAGTAGGTAGGCAGTAGGTAGGCAGTAGGTAGGCAGTAGGTAGGCAGTAGGTAGGCAGTAGGTAGGTAGTTAAAACAACATAAATTTAATTTTAAATAATATATTGATCTCAAAATTCTTCTAAATGTATTTCTTTTGAGCTTGTACCCGGTTGCAATTCTGATTGTGGCTCAGAAGGTGATAAGGCTATGGACTGAACAGAATTAACGTTTCCCATTTGTTGCTCAGGTGATGGCATGACTGGAGACTCAACATAATTAAAATTTTCCTTGTCATCTTGTATGGATAACGTTCTTATTGGCATTCCACGTGCGTGTCTACTGTCCACGATATCTGGTATTAAACTTTTAATGTAAAATTTTACCAGTTTTGACTCCATTTGCGTCTTCCAGAAATTATCGTCCCTTTCGATGCGTTCTGTGAGCAAAGGTTCATTTTCTCCAGCCCAGATGCCGAACAGACAGAATCGTCTTTCAGTGACGTGAAGCTGCCCCTGTATTTGATAAAACCAGTTCGATTTCTTATTTATTGAGCTGGTGCAAGTATTTATGTCGTATTTTAACATTTGTATCTTATTTTGCTGTATTGCATTTGTTAGTCCTTTTTTACTGCAGTTAAAGGGCACTTGATTTCTACTAGCATATCATCGCCTACTAATCCGCAAATGAACGAAAAATCCCAATGAACAAACCGCAAGGCATAATATTTATATTTTCTTGCTTTTCAAGTTGTTGAAGTACTTGCCTTTCGTGCTCTATTCCATGTTATACTAACTTTCCTTTTACAAATTTGCCTAAAATTTGATGCGGTGATTAGGTTTTTCCGCATTTCTAAGCATTTTTTAATTATTTAAGAACTCTTCTTCAGCTTTACTATCACCTATTTCAAGGCCTGCACCCAATTACCGATCACCCTGTATATGTAAAGTTCAATTAGCGTTTTACAAAAAGAAAGCTAATTCTACAATCCATTTATAACATAAGTTTTTTTTAATATATTTGGAGCCATTTTACACACGGCCACGACCCCTAACTAGAGAGACCCTGTACTATGGGTGTCAGACAGCTGATATACATACACAAATACATTTTGAATACATACATAAATAGATAAACAACACCCAGATACAAAGCAAACACAAGTGCTCATCACACAAATATTTACCCTGGGCGGGAATCGAACCCGCAACAGGCTGCGCAGCAGTCGATCGCTCAGCCACTGCGCCAACCGTGTCGTGAATAAATAAGTAATAAAAAAAACCCCTTTAAAAAACACTAACTAAATACCTATCTTGATCTATGGTATTACGTACCTATTTTCGCTCGAATCCTCAGTTATCAGGGCCTCAAGTCTGCTATTACAATAGTGTCAGAATGGTCTATCATTGATTTCATAATTGTTGATTTTGACAAGTTTGGTAATCTACTAATATAATGGCGTCATTATGAAAATCAATGATAGACCATTCTGACACTATTGTAATAGCAGATTTGAGGCCCAGATTTGTTGCTGTGGCAGTGTCCATGTTAGTTTCTTGAGGCCCCACTGACCTATAACAAAAAGTAAATAAAGTACCTACCTACCTATTTCACAGATGAAATTGATAAGTAGTTATAGTATTAGTATTTACTTTTCGTTTGCAATTGCCAGGCTGAGATATCGATATAGACAAAATATTATGATTTATCAAAAATCTTACCGTTCTCCAGTAGTACTGACATTTTATATAGTGGCTCGCCACTCGCCAGGCAGAGGCATAGAATGAAGCAAAAGACAAAATATAAATTATCAAAAATCGTAGCTATCTTCGGTACCTACTGAATATATTCTTATACTATGGTACGATGATCGTAAGTTTTAGACATATATCTTTAAAAATTACCAATCAGAGACTGAAAAACTGGACTGGAATATAAAATGTAATTTGAAGTCCAAATTACATTACAATATAAAAAAAACATTTAGGTAGGTACTTACTTCTTCACATATCTTTGGAGTGCATTCTTTTTATTTGTTGCTTTTAGTGCTTTGCACGACTTTTTTCGCTTGCGTTGTTTATTGCCCATTTTATCTTGCAACAATTATAACCAATTCGTCAAAAACAGATGGTATGGTGTGCGAAATCGTCGCGGAAAAAATTGACACAGGTCCGTCGTCCGTAAGCGCCAGCGCGCGACTAATCGGGCCTGTTTGAGACGCCGCGGTCGCTTTTAATTCATATTTAAACATAGTAATTAAGAAAATCATTTTATCAAGTCAAACCCTGCCAATTTGTCTATAACTAATTAGTTTCTTTAATTTAGTACAAAAATAAAATGTAAAATGTCAGTAATATAGTCATAATATGGAATAAAACGTACTAAAAAGGGGTAACAATGCGATTTTTTTCTATCGAGTGAAGTTCATCAGGTCTTGCAACTGAATGCGATTTTGAATAGGCAATATCCTTATCTTATACATATATATTTTTTTAAATTTAAAACACTATATTCTTTGTCTCAGATGGTTTTAAAAAATGTTAAATGCGCGCCCACCTAGCCTTAAGGCAAAGGTTTTCTAAAAACTTATGCGATACTACCACAATGAGGAAATAGAAAACATACTCAACCAAAATGAATACAACAAAACACAACACCTCTTTTCATCACACCAAAAAAAGTTCAAAACTCGTATGTATGCCTAAATAAGTCAATTTCCCCGAAAATTTGAAAGTAAAAGATTACAAAGGACTTTGAATTAAATTGTATTTACATAATTTAAGCAACGCAGGTGCTACGAACTCTGAAAGGGTAAAAAAGTTGGGATACGCGCGGTTGCCCCTTTTAATTCAAGCCCCTGTCGTGAAGTTATTTGGGCAACGTTTGTACTTTGTAATTTTTTGGCTGATGCTGTAAACAGTGGGGTTATGAGTTTACATGTGAAAGTGTACAATGTTGTGTACTCGTGAGGAGTTTTGTAAACTTTGGGATAACTAGTTTTTAGTGGCCGCGAATAGCACCTCCATTTCTACCCGTAGGTGTCGTAATAGGTGACAGAGGGATATTGACCAGAGGATGCGCCGCAGCGTCCTTGTGAGTACCATAACACCTGGATCGGCCAAGCATGGCGATTACGACTGAACCCTCCCTTAGAAGAGACCTATGCCCAGCAGTGGGCGTCTAAAGGTTGTCATGGTGGTGGTAGTGGTGGTGGTAGTGGTGGCAAAACCGCCGTACAGTTCGAAATGCTGGTTCAATACTAGAAAAAGTTCCATAGTTTTTATTGTTTGGCACCTATTTATTTACTTTAATATGCCTATGCCAAGCCGTAGTAAGAGGTTGGGTTACTCGTACCAAAACTTAAGTAGGTCTCTATGGAGCAGAACGTGCAAAAAACCTCCACTCTTTTAGATCAAGTTTTAAGAAGAATGCCAACTCTTTAGGTGTCGCGAATCTTTTGAATGACTCTGTAGTAAGTTTTAACTGCTTACTAATATAAGTACATTAAAATAACTGATTTTATAGAGTGATAGGTAATTTGGTATGTTATTATTTCCTGAGTATATCCCCTGATAAACTAGGTATGATAAACTTGGCATCCATACTAGGCTGATTTCGAGTTACAGCACATTAAATTTAATTTTTCAATTATTCCACTTTTGATTAAAAACTGTACACATGATAATATGTATTGGTTTTCTAGAGATTATTTTTTTCATAATCTATCACTAAAGTATAAGTTTCACATCCAGAGGTGATGGTTTTTGAAAATACCATTAGGTTATGGTACACTTAAAAAGTGCTATAACTCTGAATCTACCAAAGAATCATTGCGAGATTCATACATTCATTTGTATGAAAAAAAAAGTAATTTAGAGGGTTTAAAATATTTTCCAAGTTGAATAATACATTACCAGGAGTAGATTGATATACTTAGCATATTTTTAAACCCCCGCATAATTAAAATATTACGAAATGAAAATAACACCTTTTCGTTTCATCTCGATGCCCATTTTGTGTTTATAAAAAAAAAAGAAAGTGACAAGCGATATTAACGAATCTATAAAATTGGCAGACAAGTGATGTTAACGGATCTATAAAATTGGCAGAGAAGTGATGTGGCAAGTGTGTGGAAAAAAAAACAATTTTTTGTGATATTATTTCCCATAAAACGATGCAATTTCAATGTAAGAACTGCGAAACGGCGCCTGTCAGTGTCACTGTTACTGTCAGTCGCCGTTTCATTCTGAAATAATAAATTTTTCGTTAAACTATTATCTTTTTTTGCGGGGTTTTAAAAATATTGTAAATGCCTGAAGATACTCTTTAGGTACCCAAGAATATAAGAATTAGAATTTAAACTTCTCTAAACTTCTTAATTTTGTTTGTACAAATCCTGCCATGATTCTTTCGACACCAACATTTCGGATTTTTACAAAATAGCTGTATTTTATCCCCTTTCAAGGCTTGTATCGAATTACCAGTTACGCTATTATAGTATCAGTCAACTCTCTGTATATTTTCTTAAGGCGACGATATACGCCGGCGACCTTGAGCGACCAGAGAATCGTATGCGCTGCGTCCAAAACTCTTCTATTCTTAGTATTCTTTAACCTAAATAAAAAAGCGTATACTAAAAGATAGATCATAAAATTATCTGTAAGATAGTAAAAGTTTCGTTAAAATATTCTTGGTAGATTTTGTGTGATTATCAATGTTTTGTCCGCGTCAGACACAACTTCACGATTTAATTAAACTATTTAATATGAACTTAATCAAAAATATTCACATACTAAATAAATTATTAAGAGAATGTTCTAGTTTAACATATATTTTCATTTTCAAATCATTTACACTACACATTCTGACGTGATTGTCAGTTTCAAATCTGCAAAAGTCGCTTGTTAGCGCCTTAAATCAAAGAATTAGATCTCAGGCGAAACAAAGGTCTGGTTGACAGCGAAATGTGCTAAACATTTGAGGAACATATTATGTTACCGTGTAAGAGACATTTCTCCTCTTGTTAGAAAACCGCCACATTTCACAATAGTTTTGGGAATACATAAAGGGAAGTTTCAAGTACCTGCCTAAATAAAACCACATTTCTATCTTGAAATTATCAAGGAAATGTTGTCTATTTGTTGTATATCTATACTAATCTATATCTATACTATATGAAGGCTACATTATCCCTGAGTAACATAGGCTTTATTTTGAAAAATAATATGTGGGGACATTTCACACATGGCCATCTGACCCCAAACTAGGGAGACCCTGTACTATGGGTATCAGACAGCTGATATACGTACACAAATACATTTAAATACATACATATTATATAGATAAACATCACCCATACACAAGGCAAATACAAGTGCTTACACAAATATTTATCCTGGACGGGAATCTAACCCGCAACACGTTGCGCAGCAGTCAATTTCTCAGTCACTGCACCAACCGTGTCGTCAAAATAGGGATCCTTGAGAAAATAAATGCGAAAGAAGTCGTAGGCAAAGTGCTAGTAAATTACAAGCTTACACGCGACTACGTGCGCGTAAATGTCGGTTATCGCGGATGCAGAAGAAGTTGCAGACTAAAAAGTAGTCCATGCACTTTCTTGAGGTTCGAGAATCTCGTGGCTAATTAAAAGCCGTAAGGATCGATTGATCATGATTAAGTTGATTGAATGAGTTATCATCCATTTAATACCAAGACGTCTCCGTGCCTTAGAAATCTCGTAAAACCCGTTGGACCCGTTGTCATTTGTAGATCTTTAACAGACATTATGGGTAGTCAGAAGCCAGAAAGTCTGACAACCACTCTTACCAAAAGTTATCGTGTTACCCAATAAATAAGTTATGGAGGTCAGACAAGCAGTTCCTCTATGTTAAACACTGGTATTCAGCTGGATCCAGTTAGACTGGAAGCCAACCCCAAAATACTTGGGAGAAGACGAGAGAGATAATGACACTGCACGACCTTAACCATAATAAGCTAAATTGTATAGACCTTAGCAATGATATTAAACTTGTAGTTCCTAGATCAATTCATCGTCGTGGGGTGTGCTATTATCGATTAATAATAATAATAATAACTTTATTATCAGGCAACTGTGGCCCATAGATAAAATACACAAAATAATCTTAAACAATAACAAACTAATACATATTAAAACCTTATCAACTATAATTAAATATATCCTATTTCACACGTAAAGTTGGCGTCGTGTGTCGCGCGGTGTCAGCAGGTAACCGGCCTCGGAAGCGCCAGAACATAACACCTTTCGGCCAAAATTCCTCCTTCGTGAAGGTCGACAGATGTTCAGTTGGTACTCTCACCACAAAGGAGTTGAAGTTCACATTGTGGCTCGAGGCTAACCGCTCGACCCTCAGAGCAAAATTCGACTTAATACGGATGTATTCTACAACCTCCTCAACCTTTGTAGAGTAGTGCAGTCGAGACACATACAGCAGCGTCACTAGAACAGCAGGACGCAGCAAGTGGTTGGCAATGAACGTTAAATTTCATAGATATTGATATATTTATGCTAAATAAAAAATATTTTCGAAGTAACGTCATTAATGTACTGAACAATTTTAATACATCTTGTAGTAACTGACTAGCTTGTTACTTTGTAAAGATATAAAATGTTTGCTAGAATGTGAATAATGGATTAATAAATAGCTTACCAATGAGTCCTCATCATAGCATATCTCTTTGTTAATATGTGGAAAATGTTGTAGTTATTACATTGATTTTGTTTTCTATATTATACCTTACTGAAAAGTGATATGTATTGTAATATCGTTTTTTTTTTTCAAATAAAATAAAATAAGACTCTAAACAAGTCCTTTGCTACCAAATTTATTGTGCGAACTGCCAGACTGTGGAATTCACTGCCCGCCTCTCTATTCCCCGATACATATAATCTGGTTTTCTTCAAGGCACGAGTGAATCGGTTTATCCTAGGCAAGCGTGCTCCACCTTAGATCGCAAAGATCAGGTAAGTTGCGAACAAACGCAAGCCTATAAAAAATATAAAAAAGTGGTGATGATGTACTTTCTTAGGGTTCAAACTTACGCTGTATCAAATCTCATCAAAATCGGATCAGTGGTTTAGCAGTGCTACAAACAAACAGACAGACAGAGATACTTTCGTTATAATATTATTACAGATTACTGCTTTCGAAGAATTATTTCTTGTTCCGTGATTTTCTCTTAAGAAGCAAATATTTCGTGAAATGTACCTATCCGACCCATAAATCTAGTGAGTAAAGAAACCTTATCTTTTCTAACCTCGATTTGTAAAGAAACCTTTTTAGAATTAAACAACTGTGTGCTCTCAGAAATACACATAAATAGTACTGAATGACAGGTCGTTGTATTTGTATGGCTTCATTGAATGAAATAGAATAGTAGGCGTCGTATAGTACCTATATATGAGTCTAACTTTTTTAGGGTTCCATGTCGAAATAGAGCCAACGCGATCATGTTGCAAAGGCTCCGCTGCCTGTCGATCTGACACAGGACTGAATCTTTTAAACTGTAATAGCTGTAACTATATAAGGGTCGGCTTCCAATCCAACCAGATGCAACTGAATACCAGTGATTTACAAGGAGTGACTGCCTATCTGACGTCCACAACCCAGTTTCTGGGTAACATGATACCTGGGGGCCAAGTCTGCTATTTTTATAATTTCGTCATTCAAACACGATCCCATTGTCATTTTGCTAAAAGTTCGTAATCTGCTAAATTCATAATGGTCGATCATTGACTGCACAATGACGTTCTAATGGTAGGTCACTGATCAAAGGAACTATCAAAATTTTAGCAGATTACCGCCTAAGTCAGTCATTCAGGTGTAATTTTGTACGAGATTACCATTCTATGTCATTTCTTTCAATGGCGTGTCAGTGGTCGACCATTGGAAAGTCATAATGACGCCATTATACTAGTAGATTACGAAACTTGTCAAAATCAACAATTATGAAATCAATGATAGACCATTCTGACACTATTGTAATAGCAGACTTGAGGCCCTGTACGGTCAGCAACCGCATATAGTACTTTGGCCTAGTTATAAATACTACAAATTCTGTTAATTAAGAACAAGTAACATCGTCACGTACGCAAATACGTCAGTCTTCGGTTTAATATCGAGTTCGCGCAACATTTAACATTTTATTCTAACTTTTCTAACATTTTAGTTATTTTTTTATTAAATAAACATTATCGTGGACATTAACATTCATTTTATTCAACATTATATTAACTAACATTATATGTATAGGCTCATGCCCGTACAATACCCCTTGGTAAGAGTGGTTCTCAGACATTCTAATTTCTGACTTCCCATAACGACTGACCTGACTTTGACTTTACTTGGCCACATGCTCCTCTTATCATCTCTCCATTTACTTAGACAGAAGCTATTATACTATGAAATAAGTTTGTTATTCCTACTACAGCAAAAGCATCCAAGGGAAAACAATACTGCGACTGAAGTTGAAAAAAATCAAAAACACAAAGAAAATCGAATCGGAACTCGGGAGCATTTTAATTTAACAAATGGCAAGTTGTACCAACTTGAGCGGTACCTATAAACATGGCGGGACGTTGTTTAGACAAAAGATAAAAGATAAGGGAAGGAACTTGTAAGCTGGTTGTTTCTTCGCGATAACGTTTTACGCAGCTTTCTCCTCGACCCAATATAAGTTTGCTGTCCTATCTTGACTAAGACTGGCGACACAGCAAGCAAATCGCGTTTGAGAAGACATAAGCTGAAAATATAAAAATTAAAAATTTAAAAAACCCCAACGCAAAACATAAAAGCAATTATTTAAAAAGTAAAAAATTATATATTTTGTTGAGCCATCAAATGTTTGTTCGTTGAAATGGCGCTATAATGTCGCGGCGGGGTACCGCGTAAGTCAAATCTCATTGCAAATCCATGAGTTCGCTATTTTACCTATTTAGCTATTGCTGACTTAGCGGTACCCCGCCGCGACATTATAGCGCCATTTCAACGAACAAACATTTGATGGCTCAACAAAATATATTATTTTTTACTTTTTAAATAATTGCTTTTATGTTTTGCGTTGGGGGTTTTTTAAATTTTTAATTTAATTTTTATTTGAAAGTTTTTAAATGTAGATGTTTAGTTGTAGATACGTCTAAAGTTGTATTTCGTCACATGGATCTTTTTGATATTAAAGGTATCAGTACCCTGAGAATGCGTTTGGTATATATAATTCAATTTTGGAAAAAGTGTGGATTGGATTCTTTTTGCGTAACTACGTCCAATTGGCACAACCGTACTCTGGCACAATCGCACCCAGTCTACCCTATGTTTAAACAGCCGGCTGTTTAAACAGCAGGGAACCGGTGCTTAGGCCCTTAGAGTTTATAAAATTAATTTTCAAGTTTTTAGTTTTCATTTCGTTAGTTAATTAATATTCCTCATTCCCTTTCAATACAGTATGCATTATTCTACTAGTCAAGCCCTTTCATTTGACATCCATATTGAGGGAGACGTAAAAAAAAAAAATTTAATTCGCCATTTTGTGGTGCCGGTCATCTTAGCTTTGAAATTTATCATAGTGTAAAGTATTGTACAAGTGAAGCCCTTTCATTTGATACCCATATTGATGGAGTTGTGAAAAAATATGTGATTAACTATTTAGTAGCGGCGGCCATCTTGGACCGATTTTCATCAAACATAGCTAAGAACACTCCCGACTAATTCACCTTTCAAATAAAAAAAACAAAAACAAAATCGGTTCATCCGTTCGGGAGCTACGATGCCACAGACAGACACACACACACACACACACACACACACACACACAGACACGTCAAACTTATAACACACCGTCGTTTTTACGTCGGGGGTTAAAAAAGAACGAGAGGCCCGTGGTTCTCCGCCACATTGTTTTGATAACATACACGAAAATAATAAAGTTTTTTCAAATAAAAAGAAAACCGACTTTCAAATACTAAAAAGTGATAAATTGCCGCCGACTTCCGAAACTGAACTCATGTGTTTTATGTGCTAAAGTTATTTATCACTTTTTACATTTTGAAGGCGGTTGTCTTTTTTGTAAAAAAGCTATTTATTTTTTGCTTTTTAGTACTTCCTTATCATCCAAATCCATTAAGGAACAGCAACACAATCAAGACAGAGATTGATGGAGAACATTAGAACATCATCCATGTATATTGTTTGCTTTTTGTCGATTTTTTCAAAAAGTACTGAATCAATTTCGAAAAAAATATTTGGGGCCGCCCTTGAGGCATACCCTATCCATCAAAAAATTTTGAAAATTGCTTTACATTTGCCGCAGAAATCGCGTAACAAATATTAAAAAAAAAAACAGCATACAGACGAATTGAGAACCTCCTTCTTTTTGAAGTCGGTTGAAAAACAAAAATGATTCTAATTACCCCTTTAAAAAGGTGGTTTCGTGTGGAGGATAAATGGGCAATAAACTCCATACATCATTTCCCAAAATCTTAGTCAAACCTAGTGAATATGCAATGATATTGAAAACTTTTCCAGAGACCGTACGATCAACTTAGACTGCACTGTTGGTGCAGTGACACAGAGGTTGGCTGCTGCACTGCGTATCTCAGATTCAATTCCCACACGGATTTTTGTATGGTCTATGGTAGTTGTTCCTAGTCTGGTTGTTTGTATATTATCTGAGTTTGTTTGGAAAACGCACCCACGGTACAGAAGAAATGTTTGTAGTATGGGGTAACGTTTTTACAAATAAAATTGTCAAATATAACTACAAGTTCGTGTGGGTTAGACATGGGACTATTTTGGTTAGAAAGAAGGAAGGAGCCCGAGCGATTGCCGTCAAATGTCATGAAGAGTTGGGCAAACTTAAACCAAAACCACTCATCCATAACCAGCCATCCACATCCCCTACAGTGTCATCTATACCTCCTGTTGAAATTAATTAAATTATGTTGCGTTATGTATAAGTTTATTTATCTGTTAACAGTATTATTTACCATTTCAGTACCACATTCATTGTTTACTAAATATTTTGCTTATTGTAATACGTATGTATGTATACATCTTAAGATATTCTTGCGCAACATAGCTTGCCATCAGTCGATGAATATTAACATATTTGTACTCACTTTAACCACTTCACTACTTATTTTACTTTTCACTTTTTATTTATACTTTAATATAATCCTTCGAATATGTTTACAAAACCAATACTTGTCACATCACGCGTCTGATATGGCCGTATTTTATATGTTTTACAATTATCAGCTTTTAAATATTACTATTTTTACCCGACTACGGCAAAGCCAAAGGAGGGTTATGAGTTTGACAGGCTATGTATGTATGTATGTATGTATGTATGTATGTATGTATGTATGTTCATCTGTACGCTCATAGCTCCTAAACTACTTATCAGAACTGAACAAATGAGGTATCGTTAGAAGCGTCTTGATCGTCCGCTGGTTATAGGCTATATGACGTATCACCGAATCCAATGTGGCGCCCTCTGGCGGACAAAAAAACCAATATTAAAAAAAAAATGAAGACAAGCATACCGTGTTTGGTATCATTGGAAAGGGGTTCACTAGTACATTTCAAATTTATATAATATTTAGTGGTAATTTGTCACAAATTATTGTAAAAAAAGGAAAGATTACCAAATAAAGTAAGATACGCATACCGTGTTTAGTATCATTGGAAAGGGGTTCACTAGTACCTATTAAATATATAATACTTAGCTGTGACTCCAAAATGGTTTAAATAAAAATATAAAGTTTAAAAACTAAAACCCGACCACAACAAAAAGTGATCTAAAAAGTACAAAACAAGAAAATATTTCACACAGAAATCAAGACATAGGTACAAAATGGTCAAGGTAAGCCGTGGTTGCATGCCATTATATTCATGTTCATCGCACTCATATGGGATACAGGCATGCAACCACGGCTTACCTTGACCATTTTGTACCTATGTCTTGATTTCTGTGTGAAATATTTTCTTGTTTTGTACTTTTTAGATCACTTTTTGTTGTGGTCGGGTTTTAGTTTTTAAACTTTTTGCACCATTTTTTTGCATATTTGCATATAATAATTATGTCACACGGATATGTAGATCACTTTGCAATAATGTATGATAATAACTTAACAATGTACTATCAAAATTGTAGAGGAGTCCGCACGAAACTGGGTATATTATACATGAATATTCTCTCTAATTGCTATGATGTGATTGTATTGACGGAAACATGGTTAAGGCCGAACATATTAGACTCGGAATTTATTGACGATCGTTATGTTGTATATAGATGCGATCGTGACCCGGTAGCCACTGGCAAAAAAGAGGGAGGTGGGACTTTGGTTGCAGTGTTGAAGGGCTTACACTCGACTCGAATACAACCCCATGCAAGTTTACATGCAAATATTGAACATATCCTTCTGCGCATACCTAGCTTGAATAAAAACCGATTTCAATATATTAGTGCAGTTTATATACCGCCAACCACTCCTGAATGTGTTTATGAGACATACTTTGATATGTTAAGTACCTACTTCAATAATCCGGATGTGGAGAACTTCTATCTAATAGGAGATTACAATCTACCAAATATCGAATGGGTCACAAGTATACCCTCATCATCAGGGCAGTTCTGTATGGGAAGCTCTACAGTATGTACAGTTTTAGGTTCTTTTTTGTCAGCCCATAATGCTTTCCAATATAATACGCTTAAAAATGTAACTGCAAAGACCCTCGATCTGTTCATTAGTAATAATAATGACTGTATCTTGTATCAGGTGACTAATGAACTATTGCCCCCTGATCAATACCATCCACCGTTTTATATTATAATTTCGTCCCCATTGAAAATTAATACAATGACTCGTAATCTAATAAAAAGGTATAATTATTTTAAAGCCGACTACGACAATATTAATGAAGAATTATCGCAAGTCGATTGGGATATCTTATTGCTGAATAATTCAGTGGATGAATCAGTAGATGCTTTTTATAATATTGTATTTGGAGTAGTTAAAAAACATGTACCCCTAACAACAGTAAAATCATCAAAATTTCCTATTTGGTTCTCACCTGCTCTGATACATATTTTCAAAAATAAATTAAAATCGTGGATAAAATGGAAAAAATATAAAAACTTATGTGATTATGAACAATTCTCAATTTATAGACACAGATTTCAAGTAGAATGTAAAAATTGTTATTCGAGGCACATAAATAACGTCGAGGATAGTATAAAAAATAACGTTAAATATTTCTGGAAGTTTATTAATAACCGTAAGTCGACTGGCTATCCTTCGGCTATGCGTTTTAAAAACCAATCCACCAGTGATCCTATTGAAATCTGTAACCTATTTTCGAATTTTTTTAACTCTGTCTATGAAACCTCTACATTGACTGATGAGTTACGGATTCCCGATGAATACGCAAATAATTGTCCTCTTATAAGTAATATTAAATTCACATCAAAACAGATTATGAACGCACTACAGTCCCTTGATGACACAAAAGGACCAGGACCAGACACACTGCCTGTTATATTTCTTAAAAAAACCGCAAAAAAGATTTGTATTCCTTTACTGATATTATTTAATCGGTCATTGCAGGAAGACGTATTCCCTAATATTTGGAAACAAGCAAATATAACACCAGTTCACAAATCGGGTCCTAAGGACGAGGTAGAAAATTATCGCCCAATATCTATACTGTCGACCTTGTCTAAGCTTTTTGAACGGCTAGTTCACAATGAAGTATATCCTCTTCTTCATAGTACTATTATCAAACAGCAACATGGTTTTGTGCAAAGAAGATCTACTGTGACCAATCTTATAACATACACTGATTATTTATTCAACAGTATGGACTCTGGCACTCAAGTGGACTCTGTTTATACTGACTTTAAAAAGGGCTTTCGACAAGGTTGACCATGTACTGCTGCTGTGCAAGATTGCTTATAATGGTATCCGTGGAGATCTGTTGAGGTGGTTTACTTCATATGTATCAAACAGAATGCAAAAAGTTGTAATAAATGGCTATCAATCCGCTCCTATATGCGTAACATCAGGCGTGCCACAGGGCTCAATTTTAGGACCTCTTCTTTTTATAATATTCATAAATGATATTGATAGCTGTTTTCGTAACTCAAAATTTCTTTTGTATGCTGACGACTTAAATATTTATAGACCAATTAGGGACACTAATGACTGCTACCAACTTCAAGACGATTTAAATCGATTTAACCAGTATTGCATACGTAACAAGCTTCAGTTGAGCATCGCAAAAGTTTTACCAAAAAGAAAATAATCTTAAAATATCCCTACTTCTTAAATGATGCACCACTAAATAGAGTAAGCTCTATTCGTGATCTTGGTGTGATTATTGACGATAAGTTACATCTCGACACACACATTAATGCGATCGTCAATAATGCCTGGCGTATGTTGGGTCTTGTCCTCAGATCCTCAACTGAATTTGTGCGCCCACAGACATACTTGTATTTATATAAATCATTAATTAGGTCTCAGTTGGAATATGCAGTTGCAGTGTGGAATCCCTTTTTACAATAAATATTCGGAGAATATAGAGAGGGTACAAAAGAAGTTTTTGAAGGCAATTCATTATAGATGCTTCCGTACCTCTGTATCCTATGCCGATTTACTCAATCACTATAACTTGTCGTCCTTATGTAGTCGACGAATTTTTCTTGAGACTATGCTCCTGTATGACTTCTGTAACAATGCTTATGACTGTTTAGACATCTGCAATAGGCTATGTTATGCAGTACCTAGAAGAGCGCAAACAAGAGTGGTGCGCAAACAGTTGCTCTTTGCTGTGTCTTCATGTCGTACAAATGCTGGCGCCCGAGCTCCTCTACGGCGTCTTACTAATAATTATAATACATACTTTACTGATATAGACTTGTTCTGTTTGCCATATAATAAATATAGAGGATCTATTCTTGAGGCAATCAAGCATTTAGATGCTCTGTCTCCTTCTTAAATTCTAATTTTATTATTTAAAAATAATGGCTGTCTTAAAGTTAAATTTTTATTTTTTTGTAAACATTTTTAATATTCTTATCATCCATCTCATGTGTAAAACTTATTTTTTTTAAAGCACTTTAATTTTATATTGTATTTAATTCTGCATACTTTTTTAATTTCCTATATTTTATAGCGTAAAATTGTATAACTAGTAGGTATCCTGTGAATAACGCAGTAGATTACATGATTGTTAGTTTTAAGTTTCACTGTTTGTATAACATTATTATGTAATTGTTAGTTGTTCCAAATAAATAAATAAATAAATAAATAAATAAATAAAATTAAATTAAACAAACTATGACGTACAACGTATAGCCATTCATTCGGTCACCCTTCTAGAAAGGTAAAAGTAGAATTTGGTACAATAAAGAAATTGTCAGCCTAAATTTCTGAACTTTACCGACAAAAAACAGTGAATAAGTAATATGCACCTATAATAAGAACATACATTAGATTGAGCTAACAATTAAATTACAAATCCGGTCAGAAAAAACGATCCATTACCAAATCCTTCGCCACGAGCTTATATCCTTAAAAAAGTATCCTTGGAAATTAATGCTGGGAATAACACAGCACATGATGACTTGAAAGTTTTAAGATATCACGATCTCATAATGCATTCATAACTTCCAAATCCAGCTGCAAGCAGACTTCATTCATCAGTCCCAGGCAATAACAAACTACACTGCACCAAATATGCATCAAGTCATCCTAGATTCTCGAAATCCGGAACACTTAACACAAGAGCAACATGGCAAGCCAGCAAGTTTAATTTATACGTACGAGTAACCATGTTCCGTGTATGCCAGCCATGATCCGACGAAGATTATGCAAGTTTGCAAATAGTTGACGGGCTATGCACTTACCCCGTAACTTTGAGTAATTGAAAACTGTCCAAGTTGGCCGGCATTGCGCCTGAACACTTGAGTGCATTTACGGGTTACACAAATATTGGATTTAACTCGTTTATATTGTGTGGGAAATTTTGTAGGGCTGGAAGTGTAGTCGTGTTTTGAAGCATAAGGTACCTAATTAAGCCAGATTTCTACTGTTATTGAATTTGTAAAGTAAAATGTTCAAAAATATTATATTCTAATCACCAACAGAAAAACAAACTTATCGGTATTATATTTCACCATTCATAATATTATGTTACATACGGTTGACTACACGTGAATAATCATCCCAGTTGGTAAGGTCAAAATAATAAAATGCTTACATAGATGAAGTTTTAAATATTAGTTCTGCTATTTCAATTTTAAATCCATACTTTCCATAGGTACTAAAATTATAAATTCGATAGTAACTCTGTCTGATTTTGATGATATTCTGTATGAAGACAGCTTGAACCCTGGGAAAGGACAAAGACTACTTTTCAACCGACTTCAAAAAAGGAGGAGGTTATCAATTCGTCCGTATTTTTTTTTTCTTTTTTTTTATGTTTGTTACCTGATTTCTTTGGACTGGGTGAACCGATTTTGATGATTCTTTTTTTATTTGAAAGCTAGTGCTTCCCGTGTGGTCCCATTTTAATTTGGTCCAGTTCTGACAATAGCATCTATGAGAAAACCGTATAAGTCTTAAATTTGCATTAAGTATGTGCGCGATTTGTTACGCAATTTCTCCGGCAAACGTAAACCGATTTTGAAAATTCTTTTTTTTATGGATAGGGTATGCTTCAGGGGTGGTTCCATATAAATTTTATCGAAATTGATTCAGCATTTTTTGAACAACAAATACCCAAAAATTTTACATAGACGACGTTTTAGTTTCATCAATCTTTGTAGTAGTTAACTTTCAATCTCTTCTTAATAGATTTGGATGAGAAGGAGATACTAAAAAGCGGAAAATAAAAAGCTTTTTACAAAAAAGACAACCGCCTTCAAAAACTAAAAAGTGAAAAATAACTTTAGCACAGAACACACATTGACTTTAGTTTCGGTAGTCGGTGGCAATACAAAACAACAAACAGAACAAAGCCACTGAATTTCGAAACTAAAGTCAATGTGTGTTCTGTGCTAAAGTTATTTTTCACTTTTTAGTTTTTGAAGGCGGTTGTCTTTTTTGTAAAAAGCTTTTTTTATCCGCTACTTCGTATGCATCCCCAATAACCGACTTTCACGCGGAGTAAGTCGCGTACAAAAGCTGTAGTAAGTAATAATGCATGTAAGTATGTTCGCTTTCTTACAAAAGTGCAACATCTAGAAGCCTAAATGGAACAAGCTAATTTATAGTTTAAGAGCGTGTATTCGATTCGTGACGAAAACTTCTTGTTTTCGCGTTTTGCCCAGAGTAATATCGTAATGATGTGAGCAGATTATTTAAAGACAATTACAGTTTTCGAAAAGATTAAGTCTTGATTTAGGCAGCTACAGAGTAAAAGTATAATTTTTAATTATGGTTTTTTGAAGGGAAGACAATTCTTTCATATCGTTGTACGAAAATAGACGTCAGAGTTAACTTTCAGGACGAATACAACCATTACAATATGCCAAAATACTTTGTTTTTTGGACGCAGATTGGGTCCGTTCTGCATCAGTTTTGCGTCCAAAACTCTCAAAATTAAAAATATTCACTTACTAAGTGATTAAGAGAATGTTCTAGTTTAACATATATTTTTTTCAAATTATTTACACTGCACATTTTGACGTGATTGTCAGTTTAAAATCTGTAAAAGTCGGTTAATAGCCCCTTAATATAGAGAATATTTGTCAGTCCGTTACACGAGCTCATTTATTTTAGACAATTATTTTATAAAGCACTGTAAAACATCGCGCGCTGTCTTTTGCCGATCAATTTCAATGATTCGTGCTTATTTCGTGCATATTTTTTTTATCTGATGCACACAAACAGACCATTGTATTGTACTAGTGTGTGTCAATGCTGCTACGCCGTTCTAGCAATCGTTTAGATTTTAAGTTGTGCTAAATCGAATACGCGCCCTTAATAAGCAACGAAAAATATCAGCGCTGAGTGTTCTAGTATTATGTCATCATGATCATATCAGCCCATCGCCCACTGCTAAACGTAGGCCTCCCGCAGAGATCGCCAGCTAACCCGGTCTTGGACAACCCGCATCCGCTGCTTCCTTCTTCGAATTGTCGGTCCATCGTGCCGAAGGGCGTCCCTCACTACGCTTGCATAAACAAAGCGCTAGTATCATGTATTAAAATCCTTTCCTAAAAGTTTGCGACGATACCATCATCATCTGCCTAGCCTTTTCCCAACTATATTGGGGTCGGCTTCTAGTCTAACCGGATGCAGCAGAATACCAGTGTTTTACATGGAGCGACTGCCTATCGGACGTCCACAACCCAGTTACTGGGAAACACGATACCCCTTGGTAAGACTGGTTGTCAGACTTTCTGGCTTCTGACTACCCATAACGACTGCCAAAGATCTACAAATGACAGCCGGGACCAACAACTTTACGTGCTTCCCGAGGCACGGAGGGAACTCGGTATGAAAGGGATGGTCACCCATCCACAGACAAACCACGGCGATACCATCTTGTATTTTTATAAAACAATTATTGTTTTTTTTTTTTTAATTTCTAAATAAGGAAAACTAAGCATAAATTATGTTAAAATTTATAGTAGTACCATTTTTTGAATAAAAAGAAGATAATAAAGTAAATACACGAAATAAAAAATCCAATAATTTTAATTGTTTTTATTAATAAGAATATCAAAATAAAAATCTTGTGTGTATTGAGGTACTCACTACAATACATATTATAAAATAGAGTATAAAATTGAGCATTGGACATTAAAATAATACCTAACAGATACATAATTATGTATACAATGTATTTTAATATTATTTCTGTTTATTATATTTTAAAACAAAGAAAAACATGTTCCCTTTATTTTGATTTAATATATTTTTTTAAATTAATAACTTAAAGCATTCGATTAAATTTTCAATAAATAACAGAATGTTTACCTTTTTGTAACAACGTTTACCTTTTCGTAAACATATTTCATACATAAAAAATCATTAATTCGAATCAAAATGCAAATAGATTTAATCCACGGTTTCTTCAACCCTAAGTAAAGTTCTTCAAATCTAAGTATTTGATTAGGTTTAAAGAAACTAGCAGCCTGATTATGTACAACTAATCTCGATTATCACCATTCCCAAAAAATCGTGACAACTTGTTACTTTTTGAGATTAAAATACTTATTTGTTATTTATATTATCCGTGCAAATAAACCCAAGTACTACATCAAACCAATACCTTGTTGTCTTTTATTTATTTGCGAAAATAAAGGAATGGGATGAAAGAATCTCTTTTACAAAAAAGACAACCGCCTTCAAAAACTGCAAAGTTTAAAATAACTTACATTCGGAAGTCGGCGGTTTTGGTTCTGTTTGCTGTTTTGTATAGTTACTTTTCAACTTGTAATTTTTTTTTTGAAAAATGTTTCGCTTATTAGTGCCTGCTTCTTATTATCATCCAAATCCATTATGACGTGGTCGCCATGTAAACCACTGGTATTAACCTGCATCCGGTTAGACTGAAAGCCAACCCCAAAATATTTGGGAAAAGGCTAGGCAAATAAATAATTATAATTACCATGTAATTACCTATGTTTGTGTAAGGGTGTTAACTACACCAATCGATCGATGCCATCGGTCGACATCGATCGACGTTGACCGATTAGTGTGGTAGCTTTGGCTGATCGATGGATACCGTTAACTAACTAATCGATCGATTGCCGGTCGATGGCATCGGTCGACGTTGATCGATTAACTCCGGCTATAATCCATCACTAATAATAATCAAGTAGCTCGACTAATCCATTCTACCATCGATCGATCGACTGGTCTGGTAACACCCTAATTTATATCTTTTTATTAACTTTTTAATTATTCCTTTTTTGATATGCTCCTGCCATGTTATCTCTTCACCACCCTTGGTTGACTGGTAGAGAATGCCTAAGGCATTAACTCCGCCTTTGTACCTTTGTGCATGAAGTGTAAATAAATAAATAATGTGTTGTAAGTGTGCAAAGAACAGTGATAGAGGAATTTAACGTAAAGAACAAGTTTTGGTTTATACAGGGTGTAAAATGAAAACGACACATTACATAACTGTTAACTACATAATAATATTGTGCCCATCAAACAAAGTACTATCAGCAAAAGTATATTTCTCTCCTGGAGAGTATGGATACGACTTTTCGAAACGATGGATTTTCTTTATAAAAGGTTCATTCCATACTAAGCCAACGCCTGCAGTTTAGGTAAATGCAACTGATTATCCGATCGCATGCCATCACGTAGATAAATATAGGTACACTACAAGCTATAAATAAAGCAATTTCTGTAAAGTAAATTGATACAGAATTTTATTGAAGAAAAAATATGTCGCGTCTTCGATTTGGCGCTAAAACCATATTTCGTAATGTACACTGAAAGTATTTATTGCATAGACTTTATCTTAAGAAAATTGTTTATTCAATTTCAAACCTTAACAGTTAAGAAATAAGGTCAACATTGTAATTGAACATGATTTCTTTTATATTTGGTATAAAAAGTACAGAGAGCCGTCTTGCCCTTGAAATTTCGGTGATAAAAATGTAGGTACGCCGTTTCCGGGTGAACCTTCGCGAAAAATTATCTAATTTTTATTAATATTTTATAGCAATACCTTACTGGTTACTGATACAGATCGTATATTATATTTATCACAAACTGAAATTACATAAAATTGGTAACACAATATTATTTTTCCTAATTTCTATATTTTATAAACGTAAAAAATTTAATACAATATACATGGTTGTCTACTTACAAATAAAATATATTTACAAAATTATCTTTACTTAACCTTAAATAATTGAGCCTGTTTGGTTCATAATAATAACGTTTATAACATTAGCGCAATACCCCATCTTAAAATAGTCTAGTAGGCAATACCTACAAAATTCATAAAACCTAACTCGTGTGTTAACCCACCACTAAAGCGCAAACACACATTACACAGGTGCGGGTCGGATGCGGGTCGGATGTTGGTTGGGCGCGGGTCGGTCGCGGGTCTAATGCGGGTCGGGCGCATTTTGGTGTGTTTTTGTTCCTATAAATACTGCTGGAAAAGTGACTTGCCGTACTACCTACCCGACCCGCATTCTAATTAAGTGCCCCGACCCGCATCCTAGTCAAGTGTTTTTAATTCATATGTAATCGTTTTCGATTTTAAATATCTGTTTTATTCAACATCGAATAATTTTAAGGTATAGCACAAATCTCAACCTAACTAAAACTAAAGAAAATCATCTATGTAAATATCACACAGTGCTTTCCACTTATAATGTAAAAGTAAAGAATGTCTAACATATACTAAGCTACGAATCTAATCTAGATTGACTAGTATTTCTTGATGTTTCCGCCGACACATCTTTTCTTGCGTTGTCACTCAGTACGGGGCGAGCTGAAATTAAAAAAAAAAAACAAAAAATTATTACCCTGCTTAAGTCGATAACTCATAAAGACCCGCTTATGGCAGCCAGAGTTATATTTTAACTCCGGATAGTTGTTAACACGGGCTCATTAAATACACACACTCACATACAAACACACTTCCACCCACACAAACACATACTCACACACACACGCACACACACAAACACACTCACACACACACATTTTGCAATTTCACCTCTCGTTAGCAAGTTAAGGGTTAGGCGAAAGTGGGCCTAAGGGTGCGTCCAGAAGAACTCATCATCATCATTTCAGTCGAAAGACGTCCACTGCTGGACATAGGCCTCCCCAAGGCAGGGGGGGGGGGTTGCCATAATCGCCATGCTTGGCAGCCGGGTTGGCGATCGCAGTATGGTTGTCACAAAGGCACAGAGAATGCTGCTTCCCATTCTCTGGTAAGTCCCTTAGTCACCACTAACGACGCCCACGGGAAGATATGGGATGGTGCTATTCTTTACGTCCGACACCACACGGACTCCAGAAGAACTAACATCGATTATATAACACTTCTACATTATTTAAGATTGTTGTTAAACTACTACTATAATATTATCCAGACCGAACTTGGGTCACGGTTTCCATCGACCCTAGCCAAGTACGCAGGAATTATTATAGTGCACAATATGAGCGCAAACACAAGTGCACTCCCTCTTCCTTCGCTCTCATAGTCCCATGGGACGGCAATCCGACACGACCGAAGAGATCAGACGTAGGACCAACGTAAATACGTGTTTTCCGAGGTACTGTCATACTACCAACTTCCAAATTCCAGGCTGCTACTAAGAAATTCGTAAAGGAAAAACCCATCATGATCATCATCATGCCAACCTTTAGACGTCCACTGCTACGCATAAGTCTCCCTCAAAGGGGGGTTCAGCCGTAATCGCCATGCTTTGCCGATGCAAGTTGGCGATCGCAGTAGGTGTTATGGTACTCAGAAAGACACTGCTGCCGGTCCTTTGTTCAATATTCTCTGTCGCCTTTTACGACACCCACGGGTAGAAATGGGGTGGTGCTATTCGCGGCACCGGCACCACACGGCGAACATTTAATATTCAAAAAGAATAAAGATAACAGCCATAGTTTAATTGAAATAAATGGTTATAAAGTTTAGAGATGACAAATAATCTCAACTGACAGCGCCCGTTCACAAACATGACTTTCTTTTCAATGATAATGATCAACAGATTACTCGACTGTATCTACTCTACTACATCTACTACTACCCGACTATAAAACTAAAGCATTAATAGACTTAATTATTATTATTATATCTAATAATAATGTCCACTAAATCCTAATCTAACTAATCCTACTGTAGTTACTTGAAATTACAAGTTTATAATTTTATTATAGACTAGATTTTCAGACGTAAATATACTTACGGATTCCTATTTTTTTATCATACAATATAGCGAAGCCTACAGCACTCAGGGCTAATGTAATTCGATAGATTAGTGAAAAAAAAATTGTAATCAGATGAGTAGTTACTGAGAGTCCCTTACTCTCCTTCGGAGAAACTTAATTATACCTCTTTATAATACACTATATAGCGACCCGACCCGGCTTCGCATGGGCCTATAGCCTTCCTCGATAAATGGACTATCCAACACAAAAATAATTTTTCAATTCGAACCAGTCGATCCTGAGATATAACGCGTTCAATCAATCAAACAAACAAACTCTTCAGCTTTATAATATTAGTGTAGAGTACATATATTAATTTGATTTGATCCGGTCCTTATAGGTAGAAGTAAATCATTTATATCTTATTATTTTTTAAACACCGTTTTGGTAAACGAGCCATCTTATTTTTTGAGGATACCACAGAGTGTAGAGCATATTTTTTTAAGCGCAATAATGGTACCCACCCAATCTGAACTCTTGAAAAGGCTATCAACAAAAGACCTCTCCTTTAATTTTTAAATAAGTACCTAAACTAAATCTCAAAGAAAAATATTCTACAAAGTTTTGAAATTATGAAATGATCAAATTGATTTTAGACATTTTTCTTCTACAATAACTTTGTACTCGTATTTTGATTGCAGTTTCAACTTAGTTAAGATTGTTATTCCAAAGTTAAAACTGTGATCATTGATCTGACTAAGTTAGTTATTATAACTTTGAGAAATGTTACGTCGATTTGTACTTGAATGAATAATTTGGATAGACATGAATTGAAATGGAAAACTGAAAGAAAAGAAACCAATTATTTGTTTTTTTTTACAATTTGCATTATCATGTAATATCATGCAACGCCGTGTGGTACGGGTCGCGAATAGCACCACCACATTTCTACCCGTGGGTGTCGTAAATGCGACGGAGGGATATTTAAATTTCAATTTATTTATTCTTCAATAAAACATTTGTGTTGAACAGTGGTTTTAACAATAAACGTAACACAAAATTAAATAATCATCGTAAAGCCAGAAAAAAAAATACATTCCACATTGGTCAACATTAAAAATAAACGAAATTTTAATGTCATAAAATGTCAACATAAATTCAAAAAAATCTAATACGAGTATAATTTTAAAATCAATATAAATTCAATTCAAAGAAATGTATGTCAATAAAATTCACTACAATGTATCTAATGTCATGATTGAATGTTGAATATATTATTCAAAGTCATTAAAATATAATCACATAATTATAAGTTCGAACTACTAATAACTTTGAGAAACTCTTTTATACTGTAATAACATTTCTTCAATAACAATGACTTACTGATTACACTCTTATGGCATGTTTAACGACATTAAGCTTGGCTAATATTGACCAGAGGATGTGCAGGACCGTCGTACTGAGTACCAATGGCGAAAAAACCAACATGGCAATTACGACTGAACTCCCCCATGGGAGAGACCTACGCCCAGCTGTGGGCGACTAAAGGTTGACATGATGAATATCATACGGCATGTACAATACGGTCAACGTAACTTGGCGCGTCTGAAGTTAGCTGTTTGGCTGCGCAATGGAACTTTTAGGAACGAAATTGTCTACTGCGCAGCTAATCGGCTAACTTCAGACTCGCCAAGTTACGTTGACCGTACTGTATTAAATAGTTTCTGGTTTATGGTATCAATATGCCCACAACAATGATAACCCCGTTGGTTTCGTGGTCACACGCTGTAACTGCTGAACGTGGGGAACTGTGTTGTCTTCGGGCAAAGCGTTATTGGACTTTTCCCGTGCCTTAAAAAGCACCTGAAGCTGATGGTCCTGTGCCTGATCTTTTCCCAGTTTTAACGGATTGCCGTCCCATCGGACTATGACATTAAGGGAGCACTCTCTCGAGTGCACCTTTGTTTGCGCACACACTATAATATTTATTTTGTACTTGACTTGACTCTATTGATTTAAACGAGACGTAAGTATTGTTACACATTATAGACTGAGAAAAACGGATTAACTCACTGTGTTGCCGGGTTCGTCCGTCTAGTTTCGATGGAACGCGACGGGCGGCGTGTCATCCTGTGGAACTCCTTGAAAAACGTGGCCGTATGCCATCGAATTTAGTCGGACGAACCCGGCAACACAGTGAGTTAGGACACCTTCAAATCAATCGCGCCTCAGTAGCGTGATCGATAGCACTGCAGTCGCGCGACTTCATTTATATAGATTTACAAAGCAGCGCTGCTGTCGCACGACTAATTTGAGGCCCTTAATTCATTTTTCTTAGTCTATAAGCTATTGAGCTTGGCCACCGTGACCGAAATTCGCCGGGAAAATATTGATCTTATGCCAAGAATATGATGTCGGTCGAAGAATGAATGTACTCTTTGAACTTACCGAACAATCTAAGAAGAATCTTCTCAATTCCATGTAGAGGTGATTCGAAGGTTAAGCACAAAAACATGGCAAGGAAGAACGTCAGCACTAAGTGAGATATTGCATTTGCCATCTGAAAAGAAAAACAGGTTTATTAAGTTTAATTACACACGAGTTACGATTCTCTTCATAGGTAAGTTGTGAGTTTAGAGTTGAAATGTTAGTTTTAGATTAGCGCTGTATTATTGTCCATTCACCCATCCTTTAATAGTCATCATCATCATAGGCCAGGCAGATTCTAGCCTATTTCCAACTTTGTTGGGGTCAGGTTCCACTTTAAGTGGATGCGCTAAATACCAGTATTTTACATGGAGTTACTGCGTGTCTGTACTCCATAACCCAATCCAACCCTTTGTTAAGACTGTTCCTCAGATTTTCTAGTTTTTCTATGAATGACAGTCACACGTGCTCTCCGAGACAAGGAGAGGTCTGGGTATAAAATGGCACCCATCTATAGACAGACTGCGGCAAGCATAGCTTAACCATGACCGATCGATCCGTACGGCTTTTACTTAGCCATGAGCCCCCGAACCCCTTCTATACTGGCTGACTGTCCCTTATTCATAGTAGCTAGATACCCTTTATTTCAAGGCGATGTAAGTTTGGCTGCTAGGTACATGTTCACCTAATTAAAGTCTTTATCTTATTACCTACACGTTCTACCTAGTTAAAGTTTGATACCCTTTATTTCAAGGCAATGTAAGTTTGTCTGCTAGGTACATGTTTACCTAATTAAAGTCTTTATCTTATTACCTACACGTTTTGCCTAGTTAAAGTTTGATACCCTTTATTTCAAGGCGATGTAAGTTGCTCTGCTTATTACCTACACGTTTTACCTAGTTATAGTTTTTGTTTCTTATTAAATTACTCGAAAAGATCAATTACTAGTTTGCTTTTAAATAAAAATATGTTACAAAAAAAAACATAGCAAGGTAAGTAATTACATAAAAGGTTTCCGTATCTTGTCCTGTTTGACGATACTAAACATTATATTTGAAGAAACCCAAATTTATCTTTAATTAGACACGAAAATCACTCGTTAGCTTACTAACAAATATCAGAGACGTGTGTTATGTACAAAAGTTAAGCAAAGGAAAACAGAAAAAATGTTCAACGGTTCAAGAGATACAACCGACTATGACAGACCGACGGACGGATAGGGAAAGCTTAGCGGACCCTAAAATAACTTAAAATAACACTCACAACAGTGAAAACGGTGATATGTAGTGGATGTCTCAATTCACCAACATAGTACAGTTCGACGATTCCGTTAACCAAATACGCACAGAACGTCAATCTTGAGAACGGAGCCAGGAACTTCCAAGTTAGTAATTTTCCGAAGAATCCTGAAAATAATTGATTTTAGAAAAGATCTGGTATTTTAGATAAAATTTGAATCAATACGTTTACTGTAGAACTAGATGAATACTAAAGAACTATTAGCACATCCAGTAACGAGTAACAGTAAATCCATCAACTTAAAAATCACAAAAAATTATAGTGTATGAAAATTAAAAAGTATTCCGCAAGGCAATTCGCTGGGTCCATAATTTTTTGAGGTAAAGAGTAAAGAAGATGTTAACGATTGACAATAAAATATTTCACTTTTCAAACACAAAATATATTTTACCTGCATTGCCAGTAGCACAAGCAATAATCAACCATCCATTTGCAATACCCCAGGCAAGTTTGTGCAAAGAAATGTAGGCAGCCGCCTCTAACGCGCTGTATTGGTACCACTCTTGATAGAAGACAGTCACTGAGAAGGTAGTCACGGTACCTAAGACAATACTGGTGATCCACGCAAAGGTCTTCATCAGGAAAGAGAACTGGTAGCTAAAAAAACGAGTAAATTTTTATGATATCGAACTTTTAGTTTGGTGAGAGCAAAAGAAACCTTTGATTATATTTTATTTTTATTGAGGCAAGCCCGCCACGTGTTTCCTAAACAACGCAACGTCTGTAAGCCAGAATCCACAGTGGCGGCTACTAGAAAAGTGTTGAGGCAAGGATTGCAAAGATTCTCCGTGTTTCGTCAAAACACGGAGAATCTTTACAACTATCTTGGATGTCGCAATGAAATTAATAAGAAAAGAACTGCGGAGGAGTAAGAAAAAAAAATATTTTCCACTTCCCTCCAAATCAAGCAGGAGACAGAACAGAACTAGGCCCTTAGTCACAAAAGGACGTTAACAACTGGGGGAAGCCCAATTGCTAAGCACCACGAATTACAATTAATATTATTTATTGGGTCCTAAAATTTGAGGTGTTACATTTGATTCCAACAATATGTATGGCAAAAACACTTGAATGCACGTAAATTGGTAACTTTGTAAAACCTTTGTAAATGGAAACGGTATTAGAACTTTAATAAGAGGTAAAAACCACTCACTTTTCTGTTTGAATCCGATGCAAAACATATCCAGTTAAAATTCCCATGAAATATATGATCATTTTCATGTGTGTCTTGATATAAGCTTCATTAAAGTAATAGTTTGAAATAATATCAGTGAACTCTCTGGAACAAAAAATAAAATATTTAAAATTCTGAAATTTTAACTTTCTTCTAGAAAAACAAAAATAACAATGACTTGGCAGATAAAGATGAATTAATTAGAAATAAACACTAAAACACTAGGACCATGGGGTAAGAGTGCTCATCTGGTTTTTTGGGACAACGCCAAGCGGTTGGCCGACTCTTCATGTGTCCCGAGGGCTGGTCTATACTTTGGCCAAAGAATCAGCATTGCAATACAACATGGCAATGCTGCCAGTCTGTTGGGTACGTGTATCGATGATAGCGATATAGACGAGTTTTTGTAGCCCTATGAGCTCCACCTCTTTTTGTAAACAAAACGCAAACTTACTTGGCATAAAACAAAAGTGTTGGATCCAAACTACTCCTGTAAGTGATAACTGCGGGAACAACCAAAGAAAGAAGGGTAGCAATTGATAGGAGTGCTGGGCCAACTCTACGCCATCTCCACAAACTGTAGATGAAGATGGGTGCTATGAAGAACAGTTGTGTGTCTACGGAGAGGTACCATGACTGGAACATGCACTGAAAGAAAATAAACACAGGGTTTACAAATTAAATCAAAGTCAAAATGCAAATCATTATCAAAAGCAGATAACCTCAGATTATGAAACAAAAGGCACACTGAAGCCAACAAAAGCAAATATAAATTCAAAAGCGAATACCTACAACGCGCTTCGTGCTGTACTGACACGAGTCAGTATAGCACGAAAAGCCGCGTCGTTAAAAAAACAAATAAAAATACAAATACAAATTCAAAAGCGAATACAATCACGAGATTACGGGTATTCGTTTTTGAATTTGTATTTGCTTTTTTGGCTTTACCATCAGTGTTCAGCACGGTCTATCTGCCTTTTGTTTCATAATCTGAGCAGATAAGTTTTTAGATTAATTTATTTAAATCAGCTACTCCATTCGTTTTGTTATAAAAGCCATACGGATCGATCGGACATGGTTAAACTGCGCTTGCCGCGAACTGTCCGTGGATGGGTAACCATGCAATTCATACCCCTTTCAAGCCTCGAAAAGCGTTGGTCCCGACTTCCATTCGTAGATCTTTGACAGTCGTTATCATTTCAGCCGAAAGACGTCCACTGCTGGACATAGGCCTCCTCAAGGGGGGGTTTTGCCATAATCGCCACGCTTGGCAGGCGGATTGGCAGTCGTTATGGGTAGTCAGAAAGTCTGTCCACCAGTCTCATCAAGCGATATCATGTTAGCTAGCAACTAGGTTGTGGAGGTCAGACAAGCAGTCGCTCCATGTCAATCAACCAATCTGCAAGCAGATAGACTGGAAGCCGACCCTAACATAGTTGGGAAAAGGCTAGTCAGATGATAAATGTGAACAGAATTATATGGAGCAGCTGATCTACTCGTAATGTTGCTATATTAAGGTTGGTCCTAAAGTAAAACTTGTTCATTTGGATGTGTATAATGGTCCTGATGATAATGACCAATTATATAATAATATAATTTGTGACAACATGTTGAATAAGAGAATTTTCAAACGTACCATTTTATCAGTATTTACGTAGTTATTGATGTACAAAATATTGGTCCACCAGGAGGCCATGCATCTTTCTTGTTCCAGCTGCAACCTGTCCTGCCATAGAGGGCCTTCTCCCATCTTCGGAAGCCAAGTCATGTAGAATAAAATGACCACTAGGTATGCTGGAGTTACTCTGGAAACAATGAAACAATTATAAGAAAACAGAATATAAAAGAGCAGAGAAAGAGTATAAAAGAGTTTTTTGAAGACTAAATGTTAAATGTTCTTTAAAAGTACTAATTTATAATGAACCCATTTGGCGCAGCTTCACACGTATTTCTACAAGTCGCGGCTCATCCAACGGTATTCGGTATCACGTCTGTAGGCCTAGCCAAGTTACAAACGTTTCGTATCGTATCTCTATATATAATAGTTAACGCCTCGTCGTAATCCATTTTTAATTCTCGATCACGTGACTTATCGTTGAGATGACGTCTTTCGCATACATTTGATTAGTTTTCAATTAGCGTTATCAATTGTAGATTGTCAATTTGGCTAATTTGGCTGATGTCTTTTCGTCTTCCTACAGGAATACACTATTTACTTTTCTGTGTTCACCGCACACAATCATCAAACTTTGTACTTGCAATCATTCATTTTAAACAAGTATACATGTATCACCCCAGTTCTTCTCCAGGTATCTTTACCATAAAATACGACTCGCAAATGTCTCACAAGCTAACACCATTTTATAAAAATTAATTCTAATGTAATGTAACGGATTCAATGTGATCATCTCAGATTATGAAACAAAAGGCAGACAGACTAGGCGAAACACTGAGAGTGAAGCCAAAAAAGCAAATACAAATTCAAAAGCAGTCACGCTCGTCAGTCAGCACGAGTCAGTACATCACCAAAATCGTTCAGCATCGTTAAAAAAAACAAATAAAAATCCAAATACAAATTTTAAATCGAATACAAACACGAGATTGTAGGTAAGTATTCACTTTTGAGTTTGTTTTTGCTTTGGTGGCTTCACTCTCAGTGTTCCGCGCCATCTATCTGCCTTTTGTTCTCATAATCTGAGGTAAACATTATATACCTATTTATTAACTTTTTGACCGCCAAATGAAAAAAGCAAAAATGTGCCCTATTCGCCAAGCAACGAATTATATCTGTCAATTAGTCGTGACCGTGGGCACCGTGTTGGGTACATTTTGGTTTGTCATCTAGGTGGTATCATTGCCATTATAATGTTAAAAAAACGGTTTATTTTATCACCTGTCATGCACGAAGGATCAAAATGTAAATTCTAGTTTTGATAATAAATTCTAGGCACAAGTAAAGTGAGGTATCGATTAAATTTATATTCGGTTAGGGACCTGTCACTTCTGGTTAGACTTGGGTCAATTTAATATCTTTCCAGGCAGTTTCAGAAGTTTATTTTATCAAAGTGAATTATTTGAAATGTTCGGTGGAATTATTCGGTAAGCCTAATAATTTACTGAAAGGTAAATGTAAAAAGGGAAAACAGTAAATGAGTATTATTGCAAACCGTCACCTAATTACAGAAAAAAAGACAAGCCTTCGAAAACTAAAAAGTGATAAATAACTTTAGGAAGTCGGTGGCTCTGTTCTGTTAGTTTTGTATTGCCACCGACTTTCTGTGCCAAAATTATTTGTCACTTTTTAGATTTTGAAGGCGGTTGTCTTTTTGCCAAAAAGCTTTTTATTTTCCGCTTTTTAGTACTTCCTTGTCATACAAATCCATTAAGGTACGGAGAAACTAAAACGTTATTTATGTATTTTTTTTAAGCTAAGAGATTAGTTGATTTTTTTTTATCAAAAATTGTTGATTCAATTTCTATAAAATTTATATAGGACCACACCTGAACCATACCCTAACCATTAAAAAAAAAGAACTTGCAAAATCATTTTTACATTTGCCAAAGAAATCGCGTAAGAAACATACAAAAAAGAAACACAATCGAATTGAGAACCTCCTTCTTTTTTGAAGTCGGTTGAAAACAACGTCAAAGAGGCAATATGAACAAGTTACTATTGAAAGCAAAGAAAACGCAAGCTAAACAGGAATGAGCTAGCTTTTGTACCTATTACTGTACAGAAATGCGTTTAGTTAATAAGGCTTATTTCGTACTACAAAGGGTACAACGTTCATTGTGTATGGCAGTTTATTGGGTAGAAGCTTGTTATTTACAAAAAGAGGAAGTAGTTACGTTTTGATGAAATTCTGGTAGCAAAAGCTTTGTGTTAAGAGAATTTTGTGATGTATTTTCAAGTAAAAAATTTATGAATTTTGTTTACGACAAGGCTAATGTTGTTTTTATTAAAATATCAAATGAAGCGCTGTATGTACTTTAGCTACCTTTATCATCCAGTTCAAAAGTTAATCGAGGAACAAAAAGATTGGGATGTTTTAGTGTGTTTTCTGCAAAGTGATACAAAGTGTCATGTTTAGTGATCTAATTTCTGTCGCGTTGGGAGTGATATCCACTTTAATGAAAAATTTATCTCTGATGACGATTTTATACTTGATATCCGTCATAATAGGAACATAACACCAATGTCGGATGTTATGGATGAAGTTAATACGTAATTGCTAATAATATGATTATATAATAAAAGCAATAGCTTTAGGAAAATCGTATTTACATGCCTTGACCTTGACTTTGAAAGATACATTTTCTAGCCATCTTCATTTCAAAAACAGAAACAATAGTGGTTATAGCGCTCAAATAATAATTGAGGCAACTATACCCCTGGGGCAACTATTCTGGTTTTACCCTAAGCTGTATGTTATGTATTTTACAAATAAAAAACGAAAATGTGGTTTGATTTTCTATGAAGAAACGTTAAGGAAAGGCAATGGCCACTATTGCCATGCTAAAATACCGCAACTATGACCATAAATTGTAAAAGAGATAATTTTTAATACAAAGTACGAAATTATCTTACCTGATATACCGGAAGACCAAAATCGGTATAACATTGAGCTTGCCCCTTCTCTTGTCCAGTTCGACGAGGAACAGTCTTGAGAAGAGAAAGGCGCTCAGCATCAGAAAAGTGTCCACCAACAGAGTGTTGTTCAGCATAAAGGCATTCACTGGTTGACGAACTAACTGCAAAGAAAGAAAATTAAATGACGTCAGAGATATAATAAAGGTAATATAGATTTTACAATTTCACGGGAGAGCCATAATCATACCATACCGGACCATATTCGGACAAATAAATGAGTTTTAATTTGAAATGGTAAAATAAAATATGACACTAACAGTTTTCTTCATGACTGCCCGCGATTGTGATTTCGTGCATAGCGAAACGTTTTAGTAGGTATTTTACGAGTCGAGCATAGCGGGACTGGAGCATAGGGGGTATAACCGCACAATCGTATATTTTTTATATATAACGCTGATTTATTTTAAATCTACTTTAAGCCTAAGTTTGAATCGTACATAAAACAGTTGTTCTTGGCATAGTTGATCGTAACCAATTTAAGTATTTAATAGAAGAATAAGTTTGAAAGTGGCGCAAGTAACAAAAGAGTTGAAAAGGAATCGTTTGGTACGGGCATGTGAAGAGAAGAGATGAAACGCATGTGACCTAAAGAGTTATCAATATTAATGTGGATGGATGGAGAGGTAAAAGAATGCCAAAGATAAGATGGATGGATAGTGTGAAGTGATTGTGTGGATATAAATAAACAAGGAGTTAGTGACAACATGACGGTTGACAGTGCAGAATAGAAGAAGCAAACCTGTTGTACAGACCCCAAGTAACATTGGACAAGAGCAGGAAGATGATGATTGAATAGATGATTATTAAGACTGATACGATGCTTTAAAACAGTTGATTTCTATACAACATTATCACAACTACGACACTCCATACAAAGGAAACGATTGAATAACCAACACTACTACCAAAATAATAGACTGTATAAATACGTGCGTGTGTGTGTGTGTCTACGCGCCGCGAGAACTAAACGCAGTTTCAAGAGCAGGTTTGACGCGGGAAGAGGTGAGAAACAGTGTTTCGGAGGGAGGCGGGGCATGTCGCTACTGTACGGTAGTACTAATATTTATACCGTGACATTACTATGCATCAGGCGAGTTTCACACCACAATCACAGTAACTTTTCAGTTCATAGTTGAAGTAACTGTACGTGCCAAAGCTACAGAGTTCACGATTAGTTCCCTTAATCTAAGTTGACCTTAAAGAGAACAAGGCTAGGCAGTTGTATAACTAAACCAGAGGCCTGATTACGGATAAAATTTATGCGATACTGTATCTGGGCGGCAAGCTCCCGGCATAATTAGAAGCTCTGTGTAAATCCAAATAAACTGTGTAACCTTGACCCGATCGAGTAGGGCATAATGCCTGGAGATCACGCCGGCAAACTTACATAATTTATACTCTGTGCGCTAGAATTTATGAGCATAGGGTTGTCAGATATCAGCAATCCATGAATCTGTTTAGATGATATTCTCGACAGCAAGATTCATAAAAACGTAGTCTAGCCATACATACTTTGGCACATTCTTCCGGTTTTTTAATTTTGATTTTATTATAGATTTAACTTCGTGGTACTCTAACAACGAAAGTTTATTTCTTTATTTTTTATTTAGTTAATAAAATATTGATACAGAGGTGTTACTTAATTCTAAACTCGCCTAACTTTTACGTTTGATGGCGAGTTGAGTTAATTAGTATTTTTTGTAAGAATCATAAATTGTAAAAAAAACGTCAAAAAGAAAAATAATTAAAGTTTCTTATTACTTAATTATTACTACTTTATTACATGCTAACAATGAAATAAATAGTGTCATAATGAAAGTAGTGTATATTAGGTTGTCTGAGATATTAAAAGAAAATATTTGACAGCCCTATACAAACATTTCATTAACTAAGTTATGTACTTAACAACAACACCGTATTTAAAACATCGACAGAGATTTAATTCAGAAGAGTGCATAAAGATAACGTAAACAATATTGAAATAAAACAAGGTACAGAAACCAGCTCGGATCTCAGGTTATTAAGTTTATGGGCTGAATTTAATTTACTCGCCGTTTTCTAGGTTTTAGTACTCATAGCCGCGGAAAGTCTACTTTGTTACTAGACAAAGTAATTTCAACTCGTTTATTTTACCGCTTTAGGAGGAGAAAAAAAAACATACTTTGTTTTTTTTCTGTCTTGCTGGTTCTGACTACAAAGCCTCATTTCCCTTTGATGTCTACGCGGAATTACTAATTATTTTATCAAATACTGCAAACCACCAAAAAATACACACGCAGTGAGAAGGAACATCGTGATACAAACTGTTACCGTGAATTCAGTACAAGATTCCAGAGCCTCCAGGGATATAACTTTTTTCATATTTTTGCTGCATATGTTTTGCAAAATCTGTGTCATAATATTCCTTCACCGTGTATAGTTTTTGACGGAAAGGATTGTGAAGTAATATTTAAAAAAAATACCAGCCTATTTATTCCACTCCAGATTTTGATCTGCAGTGGGACAGTTATGGGCTGATAATTTTTAGCCTCTTCTCATTCAAAGGCGCGAGCATTGACCACCACTTTCGCAAGGTGGCTTGGTGATTTGGAACTTATATTAACTAAATTATAAGTCCAGGTTTCCTCACGATGTTTTCCTGCACCGATGTCAGTGATGTCCAAGATAAACTTAAAAGTACATATTGAAAAAGTCATATTAGTAGTTGCTCATGCCCGGTTCCGAACCCACAACTTCATGCATGAGATACGAGCGGGTTAACCACTAGGCCATCATGACACTACGGATCGTGGGGCTTTTGGGATCGAGAATGCAGTCCCGGTTTCCATCTATAAAAACAATAAGAGCTCAACTGTCTAATTATTAGCAGAAACAATAGTCAAACAATGGCCAACGCCACCAGGAGACGGCGGGAGCGGATAATGGAATCCCAGACCATGGTCCCGGTTCCGAAAGTCCCACGACATCTACGACATCACGATATTGTTAAAAAATACCCAGAAAAAAAAAATTACCCGGTCCCATGCATCAGCATCCATGACAGGTCCACTGGCAATAAACATGCAGGCGTGGCCAGCAATGATGAAAATCATGGCCAAAGCCTTGATTCCAGAGATGCACTCCAAGCCTAAGGTATTATTTTGTTTTGTGGAGATAATCTTCTTCATATTGTTGATCACGGAGAAGCAGATTATCAAAGAGGAGATAATGGACTCCTTTTTGTTGCCGTAGTAGATCGTGTAGGTCTCAAACATAGTGCTGAAGAACAGGATGGCGACGAATAGTAGGATTAGTGACCTGAAATAGAAATACATAAAAACCATAATTCAGTATATAAAAATATGAAAGTAATAAATAAAAATGGTGGGAGGCTCGTCTACATCGTCTTCGTCACTATTATGTTGCCATTATTATATTGCCGTTCCCTAGGCGGGGTTCATGTTGGAATTGATATATATTGTAACAACTAAAAGTACACATGAATGCAATAAACAGTTTTTAATTTTGATTTTAATTTTAATTAATTAATATTTACGTGGTTAATCTTCATTGAGATTGACCGCCGTGATCAGTCTGATTTGGTCAGGAAAATATTATTGCCTAATCAAAACTAACCTCTCCTAACCAATCCTATCAATCAAACTTTAACATACACACCGAAAATTCCGACCTATTTTTAATCTTAAAGCTCTATTTCTCAATTCCACCGTCCCAAAATATATACCCTTAGAAAAACTCATCGATACAGCAAAATTATTTTATGATGAAACGGTATCATCAAGTATTAATGAAAAAAGAAAGCAATATTATCTTCCCGTGTGTGATCAATCATAATACGTCAAAGTTACGGTCGCGTACGTTCTGTTGGCGCGGAGAAAATATGTGTGTTCTTAACAAAGTATGTATATTTACACAAAGAAAACAAATAAAAACAGTAATTGTCGTGATTGTTCTGTTGAAGTACAAATTGTTAGTTTTATGTTCTTTGGATTCCGAATTGGGACTTGTTATAAACGTTTTTTTGTTGATTGTGTCATACATAACGTTTATTTTATTTAGGTCTGTCAACCCGAAACTACGTCAATATTTGTCTAATTTTTCAATGTAATTGTAAAGATTTTGAATATTTAGCGCTTATTGATTTTGAACCTATTCTAAGGCTAAGTTCTGTATGTAGGTGTCACCTGTTTTTGTTGGATAGTAATATAAGACGTTTGATAGAATTAAGCTCAATAAAAATAAATAAATCAGTTGTTGTAGATAAGTTGTCTAGCGATGTGAGAAGTCATATTGTTAGTTTTGGTTTGATCCTAATTTTATTTTGGGCAAAATTCAGCGATGGAATCATTCACAGACCATTATAAAAGGACATACCTACCTAATAAGCCTTTTTTTGACAATAACAATTATTAAACCGAAAACCTCCGTCAGTTAACGTTCTTCTTCTTGAATAACCAAGCAAACGATAACAATATTGTTTAGATTACTTATCAACTTCAAGAAATACCAAATGAACAAATTCTCCTCAAAACTATTTCAATGAATAACCTTAATTTATCGTCTAAGTTACCATTTCAAGTCAGTCTAATTCGACCTCACCACTCTTAATTATACTACGGAGTCAAAATCTAGTTTCTAATGCCTGTAATCAAAAATGTTAACTTGTAAAACTCAAACTATTCCACTAAAGTAAAGCTAGGCATTAATTAATGTCATTCATCATAATCTAGACACTTGGTTAGTTAATGACTGGCCTGTAACCTAATTATACCTTGTATCGGGCGAAATTGTGAATAGGGTGGAATTACCTACTATAGCTCATTGGTTTGGCTTGAAAGTACCAAATTATTTTTACTGGATCTAAATGTTAATATTTATAAAAGTGCAAGTTAGCTTTTTTGTAATTAGTGGCACGTTAAAGTAATTATACTAATAATACGCTTAAAAAAAGCTGTTTAAGGGGCCATTACTTTTACAGATTTTAAACTGACAATCTAAATGTGCAGTGTAAATGATTTGAAAAAAATATATGTTAAACTAGAACATTCTCTTAATCATATATTTGAGAGTTTTGGACGCAGACTGCGTCCGTTCTGCATCAGTTCTGCGTCCAAAACTCTCAAAGTTTAGTCGAAAAAATTAAATAAAAGTAGTATTCTTTCAAAATTAAAAAAAAAGCGTATACTAAAAGAATATAACATTTTATATTAAATATACAATATTTACACGTACAATTAAAAAAAGAAAAACCTATAACTATTAAACCAAAAATAAACTAATATAATAACGCATCAAAAAATTCCTCCACATCGCCGTCATCTGGGAATGTGCCCAAGAGACTGACTGCATTGCCCCGTTGGATGGCAATGCTTAACCTCTGCCCAAAGTAAAAACCAGCTCTTGGATCACGAGAAGTGTCAACTAACCTTTTGGAAATTTCCTTAAAAAGGAGATGAGCACTCGGACCCCACGACCCGAGGGTTTCAACCCCAAACGGCTCGATGCGATGTGGAGGAATTTTTTGATGCGTTATTATATTAGTTTATTTTTGGTTTAATAGTTATAGGTTTTTCTTTTTTTAATTGTACGTGTAAATATTGTATATTTAATATAAAATGTTATATTCTACAGTAATAAATATTGATGGTCCCTAAAAAAAAAAAAAATACTAAGAGATAGATAATAAAATTGTCTGTAAGATGGTGTAAGTTTCGTTTAATTATACCTGGTAGATTTTGTGTGTTTTTCAATGTTTTGTCCGCGTCAGACACAACTTCACGTGTTAATTAAACTATATAATATGAATATAATTAAAAATATTCACTTACTAAATGATTAAGAGGATGTTCTAGTTTAACATATATTTTTTTCAAATCATTTACACTGCACATTTTGACGTGATTGTCATTTTAAAATCTGTAAAAGTCGTTAAATAGCCGCTTAAGGTACAGTGAAAACGCACAGGTTCAGTGCAGCGTGCAGTTCACAATATCTAAAGATGTGATTTGGCTCTTGTGATACAGGGAATCCTAGTACGAGAGCCAGGGCTACACTGAAGATCGTGTCTTGAAGTGACAATAAAGAATTATTTTTATTATTATCTATTTTTATGTAAAAACAATATTTTCGTATCATTTATTTTCACGTACTAAATGGTAAATAAGTGTGGCGAACCATACTGTTTATCTAACTAGTTGATATAAACTGGCAATAATACCACATAAGTAGATACAAATAAATACTTGAAAATAAAATGACTCAAATATTTTCAGTTATTGAAATGCAAAAATAAAAAAACCTTCTCCTTTTTAGACCTCAAAAGTAACCCAGCAGAGTAATTGGCTCCCAGCACAAAGTCGACTCGATTATGTCGTCCAATATCATCCTTACCCACACTAAATCATGGGAAAATGGAAGAAATATAGAGGTGGGTAGTAACCTGTGATTTATTAGCTGTGGTCCTAGCGTGGGGATGTGAAATTTACAGAAAAATCGTCTAATCTCCCTATTGTTGCCTGGCATAAGGTTTTTTGCGGGAAAATCTGTCTCTTCTGTGGCATTGTTTTCTATTAAAATTGGATTTTAGCTTTAGGTACATATTTAGAAATAATTTTGGAAAAAAACAGACTGTTTGAATTGGATACCATTTGCAATTTATAGTCATCATAAAAAAATGACTGTAAAAGCATTCACTACTTATATATTTATAGCTTATTTTACTCATATAGCTTTGACCCGTGGCTTCCTCCACGTTGATGTCGGTTATCGCGGATGCTGACAAAGTTGCAGAAAAAAGTAGCATGTTTTTTTTTTGAGTTCAAACTATCTTCGTGAAAATTACTGCACTTAAGTGTTTTTTTTATATCAATGACACATTATTTTGCTTTGTTTTTATCGTGAAATAACGAAGTCTATGATATGCTAACACTGGAATAACAATAGCGTTATAACGATACGTCTAATGTTGTAATTAATGCAGTAGATACAGAGGCCGGAACATCTAACTACAACAATCTGTAAAAATTCTTTGATAGATTTTCAATTTTATTACAAAAGGTTAAGGGTTCATATTCAATTTTGAAAATTTGACAGTTTAGTATCGCTGGATATGCTGACGTCTTTACCTGTAACTTCTACATGCTTAGCCCAATTTCCCATATTGACAATCTACAATTGATAACGTTAATAGAAAACTAACAAAGTATGAGAATGACGTCATACTGACTTATGACTTATCTCAACGATAAGTTTAGTCACGTGATCGAAAATCTAAAATTGATTACGACGAGGCATTAATTATTGTAGAAAAAAATACGATACGAATCGTTTGTGACTTGGCTAGGCCGGCTGAACAGAAAGCTTTTTGTGCATTTGAGTACCTATATTTTACTTTTTTTATACTTACAAATAAGCCACATCCAGTGTCGTAATAGCCAACGGTTGCCTCCTATAGCAGTCCCTCTCATTAACTTCAACTCCTGTGGTGTTACTGACAGTATGGGCCAACACACTGCTGACGAAGCTAGCCACTGACTTGGCATTGCAGGCGCTTGGCACACAAACCGCCCAGCGCAGAGTCTCACCGCGACCAGTACGAGTCTGAAAATAGGATATAAAATTAGTCAAGTTTTTCGCATAGTGTTAAATCTGGGCTGTACGAAGGATGGGGTAACATATTATGTACCCTCGAAGTATTCAAATAGTCTGTGGTTTTAGCAGCAGTGTGAGCGGGTGCGTTATCTTGGTGATAAAAAATGACACGGACAATGCGTCTTGGGGTAAAAAAAAAAATATTTGTTCCGTGCAGGAATCGAAACCGAAACAAGCAACACTGTAGTCAATTACTCAGCTGCTGCACTAACCGTGTCTTCCAACTGCCACATAACCACCTTATGAAGGCACGATCTGCATGGCAACGGAATATTAGGGCGAGTAAAAACGGTGGCAGTAAGTCAATTGATAGGTCTATTTTACACGTTAACGTTTTCAGGCCCACTTAAGTCAAAGACTTAACTAGAGTTCATTGCTAACACGAGGTTTAATTTAAATTATGTACATGACATTGTATAATTTAAACTCATGTTAGCAACCTAGTCTATGTTTAGTTTTTGATGCAAGTGGTCCTTAGAGTGTTTAATGTGGCTCTCTTTGACAGCTTATAAGAGAGAATCATTATGATGGTAGTTTACATTATCAGTGATAAGCTAAGTGCAAGCAAGATGCATCACAATCACTAACTTCACCTCCAGGCAGAGCTAACGACAAGCCAACGAGGGGTTAATATGATGCTTTGGTCAGTTCACTATCGAAGTTGTCGACCTTAATGTTCTAGTCTTAGAACAAGTAGATTTAGGGCCTGTGTCATCACCTTCCATACTTGGGAGATCATTTCATACAATGAAGACAATCCAACCCATAAAAAATGAAACCCGAGACAAAAACAGAGTATGAACAATAATAAGTAACTTTTTAAACCATATCGCTATCGCTCTATCTGCGGCTAACGTGCTTTTGTTGCTCAGAAAATATTCGTAGGCGTTAAAACCATTATTATTTAAACTTATTTCTTTTTTTTCTTATTTTTTTCTGTTCTTTGACTTCATCATTTTCATTATTTAGATACCATACAAGGGAAGAGTGAGACCGCTTCGATACAGGTCCTAATGTAACTTAACCTGGGGTTGGCTCAATTTATGTATGACACAATGTTTGAGATGATATTAATATCTATACTAATATAATAAAGCTGAAGAGTTTGTTTGTTTGGTTGAACGCACTAATCTCAGGATCTACTGGTTCGAATTGAAAAATTCTTTTTGTGTTGGATAGTTCATTTATCGAGGAAGGCTATAGGCCCATGCGAAGTAGGGTCGGGTCGCTAGTTTTTTTTATATGTTGTATTTTTATTAAGATTTTTACCTTAGCTCAACATAGTTGGGAAAAGGCATGACATCATCATCATCATCATCATCAGCCGAAAGACGTCCACTGTTGAACATAGGCCTCCCCCATAGAACGCCACAACGAGCGGCAACCTGCCGCTTGCATCCACCGGTTACCCGCGACCTTGACAATGTCGTCGGTCCAACTGGCGGGAGGCCTACCAACACTACGTCTTCCGGTTCCTGGTCGCCACTCGAGAACCTTTCTTCCCCATCGGTTATCGATTCTTCGAGTGATGTTGCCTGCCCATTGCCACTTCAACTTGCATATTCTGAGAGCTATGAAAGCAAAAGGTTGAAAGGCATGACAGATAAGCGTCTATTGTAAGAGGGTAGAACCGACGCAAAGAATAATAGTTAAAGATTTAACGTACAAAGTTTTTAAACACTACATTTTGTAGACTTGGTTAGTACTTTGACCGACCTTATTTTTGACCTTATAGCAAAATTCCACACGATTCGTGTAATAGTGACTTAATTTATGTGTAGGTAACTTATGTAAATGTTTAAAGTAAATGCCTTTTGTTTAACGGTTTACATGACAGTCGTTAAACTTAAGTTTAACAATAAACATTATTATTACATAAGACTAGTTTACGATGTAATAAAATTAAACTAACAACGTACAATTCATTGCCGTTTCTATATTAACTTAATGTCACTAGTTACAAGTTTTTTTTAATTTATATTAGCAAGTAAGTACTATACTCCGTTCACAATAAGATAAGACATATACACAAACCTTTTTTACAGTCCCTTCAACCGATTTTGACTTCTTCCGTAGGCTTTAGGATGACATTAGTGGCAAAAAAGTGGTTACAACTGTAGCAACTATGTTCGGTTAGGCTTCCAGCTAATTTAATTAGTCTTAACTGGATTGACTGGACTGGACAGGTGAAAAATGGTGTTTTTTTTTTTTGAAAATTTGTATATGAAGCGACCCTCTTGTTTTGGGTGCGCGGTAGATATCCACATGTACTTCCTCGATCGTGGGGGTGATGAAGGGGCCTGCCGGACTCTTACCGGTTAAAACCACCGCGGTGTTCCACCTCTGCCTATGGGGTGCGGAATTTGTTTTTAGCATTCACCGCTCCGCCGACAGTCAAACGGAGCGACCGCCTGTTTGACCTCCAAAATCAAGTTACTGAGTAACAGGATACCCCTTGGTAATAATATTTATTTGTAGGTAATTTTTATTATTTTGTGTTTTTTATATAAGTACTAGCTGACCCGACAGACGTTGTCCTGTCCCGATCGACCTAATGGGGGATGAAAAAGGGGTGAAAAAAGTGGATGAAAAATAGATGTTGGCCTATTCTCAGACCTACCCAATATGCACAAAAAAATTCATCAGAATCGGTCAAGCCGTTTCGGAGCAGTACGGGAACGAAAACTGTGACACGAGAATTTTATATATTATAAGATGTATATTTCACTTTATTTATGTAGGTACTTTTTTAGATTAGTGAATTTCTAATTTGGGCAGCAACGGCTTCCGTGTACTTAACAACCTCACTGTGATCCCCAACACGCCTGCCATGCGTGGGGATTATGGCAACCCCCCTCCCTGGTCTCACAGTGGACGTCTTCCGGTGGACGCTCGCCCAATAATTTGCACCAGTTTGTCTATTCTGTGAAAATCTCTCTCGGTGAACACCCAGGTGAAGTGAGCAGTCATCCGTCCGTCTGCTTTGTCAATCCCTAGCATCGGGACTGATGACAGTTCACTTCACCTAGGTGTTCACCGAGGGAGACTGTCACAGGATAGCACTGCTGTCATGTTTTCTCTGTACCAACTTTGATTGTGAATACCCATGGCATAACGTCCGCCTTTGCACATTTTGTTGCATACAACTTAAATAACCTACATACCTATACGACAATTTGACTATACATTATAATCAGGGTAGGGTACACACCACAGATATAGATAGACCCTAGATAACGCTAGTATCACGATCTGTGTGAAAACCAAGTGTTTGACTACCTATTATGACGTCAAAATGTTTTGTTTTTCTTAAATTTGGTATTACCATAGATTAACAAAAAAATTTTTTTTTACGAATAATATTAATCACAAAATGACTTACCGATGGAAGGAAACGTTTATTTCATCTTTTACTTACGATTTTTGTACGTAAGCTAGGCACGAAACTAGGCACGCGAAGTAGTTGCTCTTGCGTTATCTAGGTCTAATATCTGTGGTACACACCTACCTTACTTTTAGCGATTTGTACAAGTCACATTCCAAGCAGGAATGTTGCCCTGACCTAATATACATCTAATAAGTGTCAAAAGTAACACGTTCATGATTAATGAACTACTAGAATTAATATTTGTATAACATACATAATTCTCTTTTTAGGGTTCCTTACCTAAAGGGTGCCAAATGGAACTCTGTTACCTTCTAAGACTGCTTTGTCTGTTTGTCACAGGTCTAATAAGGCTGTATTTTTACACGCTTTTTATTAGCTTCACCTGTATGTTTGTATGTTTGTTTGCAACCCACTTCTTTGGGCGCGATTAACCCACTTAAAACGGTCAGATTTCGTTCAAACTTTGTAGATTTATCGAGGACCGATGACAATACACTAATTTGATAAAATTACTTAAAAAAACAAAAAAAAACAAAAAAAAAATTAGTTGCCGAAAAAACAGCTATTATATACTAGGAAGGTACTGCACAAGCGCCCCTGGTAGAATAAATGTACATAATATTTATAGATATAGATATAACCAAACTAAAAAGTAAAAAATAAATAATAGTTTAAAAAGCAAAAAGCGTGTTTTTAGTTTTTTTAAACTATTATTTTTTAAACTGTAATAGGATACTTGACATTTTCACGGAGTGGATATGTAAGTCCATTATAACAACAGATAAAAATTATAAGTAGTATTAAATATAGTACGTTGGTAAGAAAACCGTTGGTCCCGGCTGTTATTTGTAGATCTTTGACAGTCGTTGTGGGTAGTCAGAAGCCAGAAAGTCTGATAACCAGCGTGTTACCCAATAACTGGGCTGTGGAGGTCAGACCGGCAGACTCCATGTAAAACACCGGTATTCAGCTGCATCCGGTCAGTTAGACTGATATCCGACTTCAACATAGTTCGGAAAAGCCAAAGTCGAAATAAACCATAGCTGCTAAGTTTATTATTGCGATGTACGTTACCGCGAAAGTTTACCATTGCGACTTTCGTACTGCGAAAGTTCTTTACTGCGATGATTGTTTAGGTAGTCCTAGGGACAACGCATGTACTATCGTGGACACACTCGCCTGACCACCACTAAGTTCATTTTTGCTTGCACTCAAAAGATGGAAGCGCTCTCTAGCCCGCCCCGTTGACTTCGCAGGCGCCTAGGGATTTTTATTTTAACTGAGCAGGCGGAAAAGTCCGCGATAGTACAGTTACCGGCACGTAAGTTGGCAAGAGATTTTGTAGTAGGGGAAGATCGCGCACGCACAATTTCATACATTTTTACATTCGCGAACTACCCCCACTACAAAATTTCTTGCCAACTTACGTGCCGGTAATTATAGCAATGGTAAACTTTCGGAATCATATACATTGCAGTGAACAACTTTCGCAGTACGAACGAACGTCGCGATGGTAAACTTTCGCGGTAACGTACATCGCAGTATTGATCTTCGCAACTATGATTTACACTCAGGCAGGCAGATGATGGTACAGAACCCTTCACGGCGAGTCCGAGTCGCATTTGTTCGATTTTTTATGAAGTGTTTACACTTTTTCAAGGTGCGAAACGAAGCAGTTAATTTTTATCATTATTTAGAGATCTCTGTACAAAGAGATTTATATATATATTTATACATAAATTAGGTATTATATCTTTTTGTCCACTATTTTTCTTTATATTTTTTGCTTGCTACGGTGTAGAACCTGTTAAGTGATTTTGTGTCTTATTTTTACTGATCTTTCGTACATTGATCGCAGTACAGTCAACATTTGAAATTCGAATACAAGTCATACCTTAAGTCATAGAGCACGAAGTTTTATTTTAATTTATCGATGCCTATTCGCTACTCTCGTTTCTTCCTTATCAAGATATAACAAGTCAAATAAAGTGTGTCCTCAATATTGAGGTATCTTAAACCTCTTTCAAAGAACTAAGGAACGTTAGAAGGAAATCCAAAGATTAAGGACCTGTTTCATCATTCTCATCATCAGCAGCCAAAAGACGTCCACTGTGGAACATAGGCCTTTCCTTTGGAACGCCACAACGAGCGACAACCTGCCGCTTGCATCCACCGGTTACCCCATCTGGTGGGAGGCCTACCAACGCTGCGTCTTCCGATTCGTGGTCGCCACTGGAGAACCTTTCTTCCTAATCGATTATTGGTTCTTCGAGTGATGTGGCCTGCCCATTGCCAGTTCAACTTGCATATACATATATCTCTCTATGTCGATGACCTTAGTTCTTTGGAGAATTTCCTCGACCCGGATTCTATCGCGCAAAGAAAAGTCCGAGCATAGCTCTCTACATGGCTTGCTGGGTGACCCTGAGCTTCTCAAGGAGGCTAGCAGTTACGGAACTTTCAACACTTTCCGTGACAAAGCACTTTCCGTGACTATAATCATAATCGATAGATTCATTCAAAAATCTACGTCCATGTTACCAGGGTAGAGATGATCTGCTAAGTAATTTAATTGGAACTTATTAGTGGTGAAATAGGCCCCAAAACTCTCCGTTTAAAGATACTTTGTTATTTATTTATTTATACTTCATGCACAAAGGTACAAAGGCGGACTAATGTCTTAGGCATTCTCTACCAGTCAACCAAGGGTTGTGAAGAGATAACATGGCAGGTGCATTACAAAAAGTTATATTCAAAAAAGTTAAACAAAAAAAATATATAAACTACACATACATAATTATATCTTGGAGTACATATACACCGAAATAAATATATACATACCCATAATACCTGTACTCAATAATGCACATTCCCCTTCAAGGAACAGGAAACTAATTAAGTCATACACAAAGCCTGAAGACCTAAGTCGTTGCTATGACATTGTTGAAGAGAATTAGTGAGATTACCAAAAGAGACTTATTACTAAGTTCTAAACATAATACTTTGTTCCACTGAACTTGCACTGCATAGTTTCCGTTTTGAAGTTCCTACACTGTGTCTTAGAATTTGGAAGTAAGTCACAGTTGCAGTAAGTGACATAAATATAATTTATATGTAAGAAGAGAATGCTTGAAGTTATTGATTACAATATTGTCACTCACTATGTTTTATTTCACTATGTATTTTATATTTAGCAAATGCAGTAATATTGCACTTATTTTTTATTTTAAACTGATGTTCATAATTATTACTATTGAGTTTTATTTTGCCAAAACGAGAGACAATGACACAATAATTAAAAAACGAATTCACATGCCAAATTACTGTCCAGCTGGTCCAGCAATAACATCCAAAACGTATACTTAGAAAACATTTAAAATAATCAGCGTTTAAATATACATCTACATATACTACTCCATAAAAGTCAAAATCATTACATCTACTTCATAAAATAGGTCAAAATCATTACAACTAGGTACTTCATAAAATGGGTCAGTCATTACAACTACTTCTTAAAATGGGTCAATATTATTATAACTTCTTCATAAAATGGGTCAAAATCATTACAACTATTTCACAAAATGGGTCCAAATTTTGATTTGCTGCTGTATTTTGGCAAAACTAAACCCATTTATAACGACGCATAGGCGGCACGACGTTCTTGTATTTTAGATTTATAGTTTAAAAGGTTCATATATCTAAGTTCTAGGGAGATACAAAGGTCGATTTCCTTTGTTGTAAAAAAAATATTTGCATCTCTTTCTCACATACGCTAATTACCTTCTTAGTTTCATGTTTCTGTCTCCAGTTAATAGTAGCGAGGCAGTACTGCCCTTCGATCGTGACTCCATTGTACCCAGGGTCTTCGATCGCGACACACTCATCGAAGTTGCCCAGGTGGTAGGAAGACCCGAAGAGAAGACCTTGGGGCGACTTGGCTGATGCATCGAACACTGTAAAGAGGGAAAAGATACATTCATAAGCATGTATTATTATGTGTTTTTATTCAAATCTCCAAACCCGTAAACATTTGCGTAAGAAAAATAAAATCAATAAGATTGTAGATAGATAATAAATAACTTTATTTAAAAAAAAGTCTCGACAGATTATAAAACGATCATTTATTAGCAGTGTAGGTCATTATTTGCGTAGTCTTTTCAACCGACTTAAAAAAATTGGGAGGTTCTCAATTCGTCTGTATTTTTTTTTTCTGTGTTTGTTACCTCAGAACTTTCGACTGGGTGAACCGATTTTGATGCTTTTGCATTTGAAAGCTGGTAGTTCCCGTGTGCTCCCATAATTATCTTATATAAAATTTTTATCGAAATTGATGCAGCGCTTTTTGAAAAAATCAACAAATCCCAAAAATAATACATAGACGATGTTATACTTTTTTCAATCGTTTCTTAATGGATTTGGATGAGAAGGGGGCACTAAAAAGCGAAAAATGCAAAGCTTTTATACAAAAATAAACAACCGCCTTCAGTGGCAATACAAAACAACAAACGGAACAAAGCCATCGACTTCCGAAACTAAAGTCATGTGTGTTCTGTACTAAAGTAATTTTTCACTTTTTAGTTTTTGAAGGCGGTTGTTTTTTTTTTTTTGTAAAAAAGCTTTTCATTTTTCAACTACATTGGGGTCGGCTTCCAGTCTAACCGGATACAGCTGAATACCAGTGTTTTACATGGAGCGACTGCCTATCTGACCTCCACAATCCAGTTACTGGATAACACAATACCCCTTGTTAAGACTGGTTGACAGATTTTCTGGCGACTGTCAAAAATCCACAAATGACAGCCGTGACTAACGACTTTACGTGCTTTCCGAGGCACGGACCATCCATTTTATACTGAGGTCCCCAGTATAAAATGAATGGTCAGCCATCCACGACCCTTTGCCCGACCTAGGAATCAAGCCCAGGGCCCCACGCTCAGCAGTCGCACTGACTACCACAAGACTATGGGGAGTCAAATCCGTTAAATTTTCTAATACACAAAATATTTAAAATATTCTATTTCTAACTGAAAAGGTGTAATAAATAAAGGACACTGTTTACTATTCCTAAAATGTACATACGAAACTACTAAGCTATTTGTTTACATTATAATTATATTCTAATATTAGCTATTTAAATGTGTGTCACAGTTTAACCATCTATTTTAGAATAAATTAAAAAAATACATATAAATCTTAGTCAAAATGTGGAAATTTTCGGGCTCTACATAGTACGTAGTAACCACATTCACGGACATTATCTTTTGTATGTGCGTTTGTAACCGGCACACGTCGGAATTACTGTACCAATTCAAATTGAGTCGTTAAGATGGTTGTCTTTAACGAGCATGCGTCTAATCCGTGCTTGGTCTATTTTTATTGTTTGTTATTTGATATTCTTGAGAGTTTACCTTTGTAATTTTTATTCACTACTAGCTTTTGCCTGCGATTTATTCGCGTGATTCTTTTTAACCGACTTCAAAAAGGAGGAGGTTATCAATTCGAATGTTTATATATATATTTTTTTTTTATGTATGTTCGGGCATAACTCTGTCATATACGTTTTAGTTTCTTCAATCACTGGAGAACTTACAATCTCTTTTAAGTGTGTTGCCGTTTCTTAATGGAAACAATGGTTTCAAAGATTGATGCTTATGAGTAAAACAACCCTTATAAGCAGTAAAAAAGAAAAATGAAATAATTTTTGCTTTCCTATCATTATCACATGTAAAAAAAGTTTTTTCAAAAAAAAGAAAACCGCCTTCAAATACTAAAAAGTGATAAATAACTTTAGCACAGAACACACATTACTTTACTTTCGGAAGTCGGTGGCAATACAAAACAACAAACACGAAGCCACCGCCACCGACTTCCGAAAGTAAAGTAATGTGTGTTCTGTGCTAAAGTTATTTATCACTTTTTAGTATTTGAAGGCGGTTTTCTTTTTCTTGAAAAAACTTTTTTTACATGTGATAATGATAGGAAAGCACAAATTATTTCATTTTTCTTTTATACTGCTTATAAGGGTTGTTTTACTCATAAGCATCAATCTTTGAAACCATTGTTTTAAAATGCCGACCGAACTTTCAGATTTCCCACATTCAACCATTTAATGACAACGACTCCTAGGCTCCAGAGCCTTGAACATTGCCGCATCGTTACCAGCCTATCGGTCTACTAACTTAATAGGGTACATTTCGGAAGGTCATCATCTGCCTAGCCTTTTCCCAACTATATTGGGGTTGGCTTCCAGTCTAACCGGATCCAGCTGAATACCAGTGTTTTGCATGGAGCGACTGCCTATCGGCCCTCCACAACCCAGTTACTGGGTAACACAATAGGTACCCCTTGGTAAGACTGGTTGTCAGACTTTCTGGCTTCTGACTTAATTTGTAGATCTTTGGCAGTCGCCAAAGATCTACAAATGACAGCCGGGACCGCTTCACGTGCTTTCCGAGACACGGAGGGAACTCGATATGAAAGGGATGATCACCCACCCACAGACCGACCGCGGCTAGCGTAGCTCAACCTCTGACCGATCGATCTGTACGGCTTTCACATAGCCACGAGCTCCTCTACATTTCGGAAGGTGTGCTTTGGAATTGCATAACTAAAATCCGCTATCCCCATTCCATCATCGGACGAGCAGACATACGGCGAAACGTCACCGCTATACTGTTGAAATTCCACGGTCTTCCACGTTTATTGTGTGAACTGCCAGACTGTGGAGTTTACTGCCCGCCTCCTTGTTCTCCGATAAATGTAATCTGGGTATCTTCAAGGCACCAGTGAACCGGTTTATCCTAGGCAAGAGTGCTCCATCTTAGGCCGCATCATCATATAAGATAAGGTGAGTTGCGGCCAAACGCAAGCCTTAAATTCCTTGCCAAAATTCTGCCAGTAGGAACATGTCTGACAAAACACCTTCACGTCCTCATAATTACTATACATGTCATAGCCAATGCTACCGGGAAACCATTAACGGTTCGTGAGGATGGTTACAAGGACTCCGGTTTTCCGCAACTTGAGTGTAGTCCTTTGTTTTACAACAAAGAGAAAGATTGATGCGTCTATGTACGTTTTATATTTGTGGGAACTCTTTAGTGGTCAATAGGGTATTACACCCATTTTTGAAAAGTGTCTCAATGAAATTCTGTAGTGCTAATATGCCACCAAAAAAAACACAAAATTTTTATTCAATCGATAAGTGCCATAAAAATGCATCTAAATTTTAAATTTTCAAATTTCGCGCGTAATTTGACGAAAACGCCTCTTACTGGACGCCATATTGCTCAGCGTAAATGACGTCAGTTCGTTTTGTATCAAATAAGCTTATATTAAATATGATAATTGTATAATATCATTTAAAAATAATTAAAAGCATATTTTGTAATAGGTGTAATAATGAAAAAATTACGTTGGTTACGAAAATAATAAAAGTACAAAGCCTATAATACGCCAATCGGTTGACTGACAGTTGACAATTTTTTGTTTACACAGCCGTACGGCGTAATAATATGGCCGCTACTATTTCACGGTGTTTTATAACAGATTAAAAATACTGAAAACTTTGAATTGAATTTAAAATTTTGTTTTGTTATTTTATGAACTAAAACTTACATTTTCCGACTACTTTATGCGTAAACTGTCCCAATAACATATTTATAGATTTTTTCTCGTATGGAGTAAAATACCCTATTGTTAACATGAATCTTGTTTGGGTGGTGTATTACTCGGCTAAATTGAATAGGTACTATTTGTATATACCTATTTGCTTTTAACAAGAGGAATTGTAGCAGTAATTTTTTTTAGCTGGTTATTACAATATTGGGTAGTATCGCCTAGATGTGCAGTGTGATGCATCTCAGTAAACTTCATTGCCTTTTCGCATTTACACCTTTTCACGTAATAAATAAGTTCAATAATGTGTCGCTATCATGAATCTAGAGAGATGGAGAGGGAAATGAAGGGCATAGGAAAGATGAATGGATTGTGTGAAAAATGACACGAAAGAAAAGGGAGTCAGTGATAGTGATCCTAGGCAAGCGTGTTCCAACTTAGGCCGCATTATCACTTAATCTCATGTGAATTGCGGTCAAACGCAAGCCTATTTGATAATTAAAAAAAAATTGTATGACGGTTAGCAGGGCAGAATGGAAGAAGAAAATGTGACCCCAAGTAACATGGGCTAAAAAAAATGATGATAAGTGGTTCGCTATCTTAAAATCGCATCACGTTTCAGTGTGAAATGACCCTAACAATAATAAAAAGCGTTGCTTCACATTAAGAAATTCTCCTGTATCGAGGAAGCGTTTACAAACATATAAACTCACATACACAAACAGCCAGACCCGGAACAACTATCTGTAAGCCATACAAATATTTGTTCAATGTCGACCCCGGATCCCGCGACACGCAGCGTAGCAGTCGATCGCTCAACCACTGCGCCAACCGCGTAGTCAATCGCTCACCCACTGCCAACCGTGATGCCATTTAGATTTATAGTCGAGAGATCACGATGTTTTGATGTCGTCATATCAGAAAAAATTATGGTTTTTCCATCGGTGATTTAGGGCGGTCAGAGACACTAATTCATCATGCTATTATATCAAAAAAATACGAAGCCTACATTGTTTTAAAAAAACGTGTTAATAAAAATGCCAAAAATGGAAAATATGCCTAGAAGATCTATAAATGAACTCAACTGTAAAAACAATGATAGATATCTTCTATTTAATAAAAATGAATCGTTGTTGGTTTGTCTCGCTAAAGGTCGAGAACGGCTGGACCGATTTGGCTAATTTTGGACTTGAAATATTTGTGCAAGTCTAGGGAAGGTTTAAAAGGTACGTAAGGGACAGGACAACGTCTGTCGGGTCAGCCAGTTACAAATGAAATAGGAGTAGATAAGTCTTAACTTATCTGCCTTATCTGCCTTAGCGCTTCCCTGACCAAATAACCTTGACCATACATTTCCTCTTTGCCGCAGAATCAAAATTCGCACAATTTTTGGGTTTTTTGTTATACGAAAAGAGAACCGATCTTTTGAAATAAAATGAATTATAAATATTTTTTAGTTGCCTATCTAAGTATTAGTTTAATCCTCAAATTAATATTACGTCAACATTAGCAAAAGTTACATGTTTTCAATTATTTTAGTCATTTTTTACAGGGAGATTTAGGTGTATATAATAGGGTACATAAAAAAAATTTGAACATGGAATGTGATGATAGGATATTGAACATTAATATTATGCTTTTAGATGTAGTTTGTTTCTCTTAATTAATGAGTTAATAGCCCCTAAATAACGAATAAAAACGCACTTTTGATCGGGGTAGTGTCTTAACTACACAAGATTCGAACTTCGAAAATGGCACAGTAACGCACACATAGATAATGTTATATATTGTAACGCACACCATATTAAGTAACACAGGAAACCCTATATAATAATGTACTCTGTGGTGGGAAACGTCGTTTTCTGTTGTTTTGGAGCGCACACTTGACTTCGAGTTCAAGGGAGCTAATTAGAATAGCTTGAACGTGGGACTCGCAGAGCTCTTATTACCCATTATAGTATTTCGGTTTAATCCGATAACTACTATTTACTTTTTATAAGCATGAAATCATTCATCGCACGTTATGTTTACATTTTACCATATTTGTTTTTGTAGATTCTTGGAATCTTATGAATAGAATATGTATTATGCTCGGGTAACACGCTGTTTACCCATACGTTACGTTACTATGTCTGCCAATCTACTTACTGCAAGTCTACCAGTCTACAACCGAGAGTCGGTTAAGCGGGTTAAGTCGAGCTGTCGCGTGCCTCCTGCTGCCCAGGGCGGGTCCTACTGACCGCCTGGGTGACCTCCGTCCCAGAGCCGACCGCGCCAGTCTTCTCTTCGGTCGATCCAGTTTGCCGGCCAGGCTGTGAATCATAATCCAACCTGGAAATCTCTGCCTAATCCTAGTGCGACTAAGTTAGTGTTCTATATTTATTACTTGTTTTTGATAATCATTACATATAAATCTTTCTTGTGAGAACTATTAAAATCAATTCGTACAGTTCTACATAGCCTTTTATTTCGTAGACTATCTAGAATCGTTACACCATCTATACCTTTTTTCTTGAAAATCATCATTGGTAAAACCAAGTAAATTATAAACTATCAAGCAAATAACAATAGTTGAACTTTATTCTTTTACTTAACAGTAGGGAAGTTGCTAATAATCAATGTCCATACCCAATAGTTTTCTTGGAAAAACAAATACTAGGTGTCAATTTCATTTAATACTTACAAATCACGGAACCTGCCATGTGACTTTTATATCATTTGCATAAGGTTTTAATTTCAATAATATTGATAGGTGCTTGCTGTGAAATGTAACATCTATACCGTGAAACCGGTTGAAGAATATTCACACATCCGTTTTGGCTACTGGATATTGAAATCGCTTACACATGGGTTTATACCATTGATCGTCATAAATTATGCCTATAGGTAATCATAATTTTCCGACCGAATTTTCGTCATGGTGGTCAACCTCAATAGAGGCTAGTCAAGTAAGCAGGAGGTATTAGGGTATTACTACACCAATCGATCGATCATCGATCGATGTCATCGGTCGACATCGATCGGCGTTGATCGATTAGTGTGGTAGCTTTGGCTGATCGACGGATACCGTTCCACTAACTAATCGATCGATTGCCGGTCGATGGCATCGGTCGACGTTGATCGATTAACTCCGGCTATAATCCATCACTAATAATAATCAAGCAGCTCGATCGACGTCGACAAATCCATTCCACCATCAATCGATCGACAATCGATCGATTGGTCTGGTAGGTAGTAATTTCGTTGCGGGATCCAAGACAGTTGAATCGCTTCTCTGGGACTCGTCGAGCTTCATTGCTTTGGCGCTTTTCTGGTGGTCGCCACTGTTGATTCTGGCTTACAGGAGTTACAGTGGTTTGGGAATAGTGTGGCGGGCTTGGTCTGGTAGAAACTATCGAGCACCGTTGACTAATCCATTCTACCATTGATTTGTCTGGTAACACCCTTAAAGTACACAAATGTGTGCGGAAAATAGGAGCACTCCCATTTCCTTCACTCTCCTATGAGAGTGAAGGTCTATATAGGGTGACTGGTAATTAGTGTACGATACTTAAACACGTAAGTGTGTTCATGAAAACAAACAACTTTCCCGAAGAAAAAATGTTTTTTTGTACTGGTTCACTTTTATCACAATAACACAACAGCCGTATGAAATTCACGCGCGCGCACGCCTGTGACCTTCCAATTACCAGTCACCCTATATAGTCTATACTGACAGGACGGCATTCTGACACGACCAGAAAGAGATCAGGCCCAAGACCAACGAACTAACGTGCCGTCCAAAGAAAGTAGTTACACCCCCAACTTCCAAACTACGAGCTACTACTGAGAAATGTCTAATGAGAAAGCCTAATTACACTATGCCTATAGGTATACAATCATAAACAGGATATATTTACGACATATTTCAACATGTGCAGTTACTAGAGATATTGGTAACTTTTCTATAGAACAAAAACTCAAAGAGGAAATAGCGTTTTGACAGTTTATTCTAACCTACACGATTCTAACCTATTATGAACCACTTTTTTAAACAAAAGCTGCAAATTAAAATCCATGCCCAAGAATGCTTTACCGTCTTACATTTCCTTCCAAGTCAGAATTGGAATAAAAATTAATCCATTCTGTGTAGAAATTGCAGGGTGTAATAAATATTCAGATAATGTCACGATTAGGTAAGCTGCAGTGAAAAATTTCGCACTTACACTGGAGTGCAATTTTAATGTGGACACGCTAAGTTGATGTTTGAAAACCGGGCAAGTGTAAGTATTAGTGCGGGTTTCGTACCAAAAATGCTAAATTAAAATAGAAAATTATTATTTATTTGTTTATAACAGTTTATTTTTAAATTTTATTTATTGATTTAGGAACTAAGACAGCAGTATTAGTGCGCATATGTGTACTTATTATTACACTGCTGTTGTTCATAAGTGCACATGGCCAATAATAATTTTACCATGAAATTGGCTATAGAAACACATAAACGGACAATGCAATTTAACACCTTACAACCAGTTCCCATAGTGAAGTTATTGTTACATTATTTTATTACATTGTAAGTACTTATTCACATTGTTTTCCCATAAAACACCTTGGTAAAGTTACGGGAAGTATGTTTAATACTAGCACTTTCCTCGTGATTTTTTTCGCGTAATTTTTCTAACGGATTCCAAATTTTTTGATATATAATTATAGTCTATATAGGGTGACTAGTAATTAGTGTACGATACTTAAACACATGATTGTGTTCATGATAACAAACAACTTTCCCGAAGAATTTATTTTTTTGTACTGGTTCACTTTAGGTCACAGGCGTGCGCGCGCGTGAATTTCATACGGCTGTTGTGTTATTGTGATAAAAGTGAACCAGTACAAAAATCATTTTTTCTTCGGGAAAGTTGTTTGTTATCATGAACACAATCACGTGTTTAAGTATCGTACACTATATATAGCATTTAGTGACAACGTTGCTTCCAATTGGCGAAAGAATATTTAGAGTTGGAACAGTTGTTCCGGAGATCAGCGCTTTCAAACAAACAAACTCTTCAGCTTTATTACATTATAAGTACCTTTAGATAGATATGTAAATTAACGTGTTATTTTTACTTAGTTATTTTCTTTTCTGAAATAAATCCCCGAGCAAGGATGTAAGATCAACAAACAGATTTTTACAACACAAAATAAAAAGTAGGTCAATCAATTATCTTTCCTCCATTTTTTGTCTGCAAACAAAAGATCAAGTCTAGACATTAAAAAACTCAGTATTCGGTTAACAAAACAACGACATTTAGGACAAGTCATTCACCTACGCCTACATTTCAGTAAATATTTAATTCAAAAACATAGGTATAAGTCAGTCATACATCAACAGTTAAAAAAATATTTAAGTTTACTAATCCAAAATCTACTTATAAATCTCATCATTGACATAGCTGCACATCCTTACTGTACTTTTGTGTATTTTGGGACAAATGGATGCTAATTGCGTCTGCAAACATTCACACATTATTTTCATAAAGACTTTATTGTCATGTCATGATTTGAGATTAGGCCCGCTCGCACCAGTTTCATCTTACTAACTGCGAGTTAGTTGCAAACATGTGTTCATTATGTATGACTCATTTGAAATTTAACTTAGTGTAAACAATTTAAATTAAGATAAGATTTCGGTGCAAACGAGCCTTAGATAAAAATATTGAGTGGAACATCAACATTTGTAACTTAAAGATAATAATATGAATATTTAGAAAAACACACAGAATATAATACAACATATAAACTCACATAATTATACAAACAGTCAGACCCAGTACAACTACCTAGTAGTAGGCCATACAAATATTTGTTCCATATAACAAATATGCCAATCGCTCTACGTGTGAAAATTCAGGTAATGGCATTTTAATTTAGTCTTATCTCCTTGAAGTTTATGATCAATTTCATTTGTTTTCTTGTCTTCAAAATAGGAGGAGGTTATCAATTCGTCTGTATTTTTTTTTTTTTTTTAATGTTTGTTACCTGATTTCTTGGGACTGGGTGAACCGATTTTGTAAAAAAGCTTTTTACAAAAAAGACAACCGCCTTCAAAAAGTGAAAAATAACTTTAGCACAGAACACACATTGACTTTAGTTTCGGAAGTCGGTGGCAACACAAAACAACAAACAGAACAAAGCCACTGAATTTCGAAACTAAAGTCAATGTGTGTTCTGTGCTAAAGTTATTTTTCAGTTTTTGAAGGCGGTTGTCTTTTTTGTAAAAAGCTTTTTTAATATATGAGATCTTATTGCAAAGCCTAGACAAATCACAGCCATGTGACTTGGATATCTTCCTAATATCATCATCTATAGGTTCTTTCATTCTGTTAAAGTGTCCAATGCTAAAAGGGGTCTTCCATGCATGCCATGCAAACTCTTAATATGGATTCAGTTCATAATTCTTGACACCCAGACTTAAATTTTTATGTAAGTAATTATAAAGTAATCTACTGTCTTACACAAAAGTGCTAATAGTTATGTTTTCTAATAACCGGCGGAACATGACCCTTCAATGTTTCATTCCCCAATTATGCATTAATGCAACTACCAAAAAGTTCTACACCATTTCCACAAATTCTCATAGAAACTCTGCAGCATACATGGCAAATTAAAAACATTTGCGCGACAGTCGCGACGTCAGGTGGGTCCTAATTAAATGTGCCGTGCAACTTGGTCGTCGGTAGCAAAGGGCACAGGGTAAGAAAATTCAGAAGGCTCAATCTCGGTGAAGCTTTACAAGATTTTGTTAACTGAAATATCTCATGTCATCATCATCTTGGGGACATACCCGCCACACTATTCCCAAACCACTGCAACTCCTGTAAGCCAGAATCAACAGTAGCGACCATCAGAAAAGCGTCGAGACACTGAAGCTCGACGAGTCCCGCAGAAACATAACAACTGTCTTGGATCCCGCAACGAAATTAATTAGAAAAGAACAGCGGAGGAGTAAAAAAAACATATTTTCCACTTCCCTCCAAATCAAGCAGGAGACAGAACAGAACTAGGCCAATAGGACCAAAGGGACGTTTACAACTGGTCATCATCATCTACCCAGCCTGTTCCCAAGTATGTTGGAGTCAGCTTCGAGACTAAACGAATGCAGCTAAGTACCAGTGTTTTACATAGAGCGACTGCCTGTCTGACCTCAACAACCTATTTGCTGGGTAACACGATACCCTTTAGTAAGACTGGTTGTCAGATTTTCTGTCTTCTGACAAACTGTTCTGATAAATGCTTGGTCCCGGCTGTCATTTGTTGATCTTTGACAGTCGTTAAAGGTAGTCAGAAGCTAGAAAATCTGAAAACCAGTCTTACTAAAGGGTATCGTGTTACCCAGCAACTGGGTTGTCGAGGTCAGATAGATAGCCGCTCCATGTGAAACACTGATATTCAGCTCCATCCGATTAGACTGGAAGCCGACCCCAACACGGTTGGGAAAAGGCTAGGCAGATGATGGCGTTTAATTCAAACCTTTTGATAAGTAAGCCTTCTGGGTTTTTCTATGACTTACGCGGTAAAGAGCACTTGCCACCGAAAACGTCACATTGAGAAGTGGCTAATGCTTTTTTACTTCACTTAACAACACTAACCAAACGGACCACTTCATGACGACACTTCATGAATTGTACAAACATTTGCTTACTGACGATTATTGAAGAGTTTGTTACTAAGAATAACTATGACTATTTTCGCAAATGTATAAATGTACTTTTAATAAGTAATATCTCTACTATTCGCACTTTGAAGGCGTTTATAATGCTCTATGTTGCTGTTTGCGCTGCTGAATGAATCACACGCACCTTGTTTAATTGTTCGAATGATAGTCACTGATAGGAAGAGCTCGTGGCTAAATAAAAACCGTCCAAATCGATCGGTCAAAGGTTAAGCTATGCTTGCCGCGGTCGGTCTGTGGATGGGTGACCATCCATTTCATACCGAGTTTCCTCCGTGCCTCGGAAAGCACGTAAAGCCATTGGTACCGGCTGTCATTCGTAGATCTCTGGCAGTCGTTATGGGTACTCAGAAGCAAGATGGTCTGACAACCAGTCTTAACAAGGAGTATCGTGTTACCCAGTAACTGGGTTGCGGAGGTACGATAGGCAGTCGCTCCATGTAAAACAGTGGCATTCAGCTGCATCCGGTTAGACTGGCAGCCGACCCCAATATAGTTGAGTTTTCTCAACTATATTAGGGGATCCTAGCCTATTGGCTAGGATGACAATTACTGATATTCAACGAAGATCTGGTTTATTGAGTAATCTTAACTACCAAGTAACTAATGAATTGATATATGCAAATTTTCAATGCGCGCGTGCCATGACCGTTAAATGACTTGTACCTACAGTTGCCTTTGTAAAACTTTATACCCGCCATCTCTTGCATGAGATACTACTGTGGGTTTATCGTTTACCCAAATAGTACGAGGTCCTAACCAAAGTCCTAACAAATAGGTAGGTATAGACGCCAGTCAGTTGAGATTGGTCATCTCGTCAGTTTTTATCATCATTTCAGCTGAAAGACGTCTACTGCTGGACATAGGCCTCCCCCAAGAAATGGGGGGCTTTGCCATAATCGCCACGCTTGGCAGGCGGGTTGGCGATCGCAGTATCCCAGAATATGGGATGATCCTTAGAGGGGGAGTATTTTTATGAAATTGAAATATGGGATCAACTTTGAGGTATACATTAACCATTAAAAAAATCATCAATATTCATCGAAATCGGACTATACTGTAATAAATTAAGCGAGTAAAATTGAGAACCTCCTCCTTTTTGTAAAGTCGGTTAAAAATAGTCACTCGCACATGGTCCGTTTGTATTGACTTTAGTTCAGTTAGTAGGTCACCAATTCGGTTGTTGACACCATTAACCAATAATTCCAATATTACTTATCTTAAAATACACTTGCCCCGAAAACCCGATTCATTTTCAATTAACTGTAAAACTCGAATTTAAGTTGCTTTAAAATGAATTAATAGTTAGTCAATTGGGTTGGTAAATAAGTGACGTCACAGGCCGCTATTGTCATACAAAATCTATGGAGGAATCTCGTTTTGACACCTCATTAAAACTATGTCAATTGATTGGTGGTGTCAAGTACCCAATTGTGTTTATCTACATTTATTTACGCACCATCTACACTATTTACAGTTCCGATGCCAAACATCACTTTCTTAGTTCCATTAAAACAGATTTTATAAAACCAGCCCTGGTTCATGGTACTTATACTAAATTCTGCCCGAAACTTTATCTGCTTGGAAGACAAGTATGCCATCAAACATAAATACTATGACAATCTTCAAACGTGTAGCAATCTATCAGTGAAATGTTTTTCGTAAGACCAGTATTTCAGTCATTACTCCTTACAAACTAACAAACAATGGTTCGCAATTCGTCTGTATGTTGTTTTTTTTTTTGTATATTTGTTACGCGATTTCTCTGGCAAAAGTACAGCGATTTTGAAAATTACTTTTTTGATAGGTAGGGTGTGCCTCAGGGGTGGTCCCACATAAATTTTATGTAAAATTGATTCAGCACTTTCTGAAAAAATCGACAGAAAGCAAAAAAATATACATGGATGATGTTTTAAGTTTCGCCATCCTTGTAGGTACTTTCGATATCTGATAAGGAGGTACAAAAAAGCGAAAAATAAAAAGGTATTTACAAAAAGAGACAATTAGATTACCACTTTTTAGATTTTGAAGGCGGTTGTCTTTTTTGTAAAAAAGCTTTTTCCTGTTTTAAGTATCAGTATAGAATATGAATCAAGTTTTCTGGGAAACATTCCTAATATCAGAAGCCCAATTCTCATTATAAAAAAACGTTCTAAATCTAGTCCCAATGTCATTTAACGACAATTAATGTCAAAAATATAGATAAAATGGAGGTATTTTAGACAGATTACAATGCAAACAAGCTTAAAAGTTACTAGAATTGCCCCCTGATATAAAGATGCTAGCGACTTATTTAAATATAATTTTAATTAAAGTAAACAATAATAATTATTATCCTAGTCAAATTGTAAAAAGAAGCATGCGACTTCTTTTAAGCCAACGTCAACATTTGTGATAGCCTAAACAAACGGTCAAGCGCTGAGAGGAATGACCCGATTAATTAATTGCAAGGTACTTGATCTTAGTGACCCGACGAACGCCCGAACTAGATGAAAAATTTAGATAAATAATGTCGAGAGTAATCTGTCGTGATGGCCCAATGGTTAAAGGATGATTTCCACCAAGCGGCTCGCATCGCATCGGATGGGAATGAATTTTATAATCTTTAAACGATATTAAATCGTGCAATCGAGCAGCTTGACCGCGGGCGTCTTCCGTGACACTCGATCGTAGTCGAAAGCAAGTTGCGACGTGCGATCTGTGGGCTAATTCACGTAACTAAAGAAGTGCTGTTGCAGTGCAGTTGCAGTTAAGCTTCGATCAAAACAACGCTTTTCGTATTCTCTAACGCTGTCAGACACGCTCGCGTCAAGTTCGCGTCACGCGAGTACAATAACGGCATTCTACCGTTTCGCGTGTTTGGTGCGTACTTCGGAACGCAACATGATCGGTATTCTACTATTCGTTTGACGTCTCAAAATGACTGTTAAAAAAGCACTAAAATCTGTACTGCGGTATTATTTTAATATTATAATAACGTCATATTTAGTGAGTAATATTTTTTCTCCCATGTGGCTACACCATAAGTAAGTTTGGTAGAGTTTGGTGGTCGTACACTTGACGTGCAGTTTACGCGCAGCTTGCGCGCAGTTCAAAGTTTACAAGAATGCCGTTTATCTATGTTCTATGTCAGGGGGGTTTGGTTTCCGCACTTAGTCCTTTAAAAATGGACCATTGTACGTGTAATTATACCGTTTATCACTTAAACTTGAACTTAACTGCAACTGCACTACAACCTCATCGGCGCTTCATAAAATTAGGTGAAGTAGCCTTCTGGTCCGTTCGCCGTACCCTATCGGATCCTTTCGGCGGTCTACATGGTAGGAATTAAACTATTTGACGAGGCGCAGAAACAGATACGAACGTATCCGTTTCTGCGCAAGCGGCGATGGTCGAATAGTCGACATCCTACCGAACGCGATCAGCTGTCACCGCATCCGTTCGTATCCTTTCCGATCTTTGGTGGAAATCATCCTTTATGCAGACACCTCTCTTGCACGACGTTGTGGGTTTGCAATCAGCTACGACAAAGATACGATATTTTCATCCCAAATTAACTTTTTAAGTTTATTTTCAATATCATTGATATCGTCGAAGGAAATCATCGTGAGGAAACCTGGGCTTATAGTTAAAATGTAGGTCTGAAATCGCCAATCCGACTTGAGCAAGCGTGGTGATCAATGCGTTGTGTTTGCCTTGTGTCTGGGTGTTGTTTATCTATATAAATATGTATGTATTTACAAAAAAAAAATGGATTTGTGTATGTATATCAGCTGTCTGACACCCATAGTACAGGGTCTCCCTAGTTTGAGGTCAGATGGCCGTGTGTGAAAATGTCCCCACATATTATATATATTATATATTATAATGCTCGTGCCTTCTCTGTATTAGAAGAGGCCTCGTGACTTCTCTGTATGAGAAGAGGCCTCGTGACTTCTCTGTATGAGAAGAGGCCTCGTGACTTCTCTGTATGAGAAGTGGCCTCGTGACTTCTCTGTATGAGAAGAGGCCTCGTGACTTCTCTGTATGAGAAGAGGCCTCGTGAATTCTCTGTATGAGAAGAGGCCTCGTGACTTCTCTGGATGAGAAGAGGCCTCGTGACTTCTCTGGATGGGAGGAGGGAGAGTGAGACGCAATAGTAGGCTGGCATTATTAATGTCGAGAACAATGAATAAATCTGATCAAATATCTACTATAGGAAATGTAATATTTTCTTAATCTTTACTATCCATATCTATACTATACACGATGTAAGTATAACAGATACTATCTATATCTATACTTAGGGTGTTACTACACCAATCGATCGATCATCGATCGATGCTATCAGTCGACATCGATCGACGTTGATCGATTGGTGCGGTAGATTTGGCTGATCGTTGGATACCGTTCAACTAACTAATCGATCGATTGCCGGTCGATGGCATTGATCAACGTTTATCGAGTAACTCCGGCTATAATCCATCACTAGTAATAGTCAAGCAACTCGGTCGACGTCAACTAATCTATTCTACCATCGATCGATGCCGTCGATCGACGATCGATCGATTGGTCTGGTAACACCTAATATTATAAAGAGGAAAGATTTGCTTGTTTGTTTGTTACGATTTAAATCAAAAACTATTAGTCCAATTTTAAAATTTTTTAAACTATTATAATTCTTAATTATCCCTAAGTAACATAGGTTATATTTTGAAAAAAAAATAGGGATCCTTGAGAAAATAAACACAGACGAAATCGCGGGCAAAGTGATACTAAAAAAATAATGTTAAGTAAATAAGAATGACACTAAAAGAAACGAAATAAATCAATGAATTGTCGAAGAAATACCACCTTGAAAACCTAACAAATGCATAAATTCAATAACCTCAAATAAAATTCAAATACAAAACTGTGAAAATATAAATTAAACATCGCTCTGTTATTACTAATATTTGACAATAAGCAACTAGGCACACGACTTTAAATATGTAAGTAAACAGTGGTCAATGACCATTCAGTGACACTTCACAGATGACGTCATAAGTATGTCATTATGGCCAGTGATTTTACAAGTCTTAGTAATGTATGGTATGGCGCAGATACACAACATTCGGACTTTAAAAATGGCACACTAACGCACGACATAAATTTATACTTCTATACTAATATTATAAATGCGAAATATCTCTGTCTGTTACACTTTCACGACGAAACGGCTGAACTAAACATTTAAACATTTGTACGGCTGAAATGCCGAATATAGTGAAACTATCCTAACTTAAGAACCTATGTTACCTACCCATATATTCTTGCAAATAAATATATATCATATCATATTATCATATATCATTATATCATATCATCATATCATCATATCATATCATCATATCATATCATCATATCATATCATCATATCATATCATCATATCATATCATCATATCATATCATCATATCATATCATCATATCATATCATATCAACTGATTTTGATCAAATTTGATATGAAGAACCCTGAGGAAGGATATAGGCTATATATACTTTTTACTACTTTCTTTCGCGGTAACCGACATTTAGGCGGACAATGTCGCGGGAAATAGCTAGTAATGTAATATTGTTATGTTATACTATATTAGGAGACACGGGAAACGTCATAGATTTTAAGATTCTGACTGATTGAACGCATTCTGACACTCGGTATACAACATATTTCCGTTGACTCAGAGTTAACACGGTACCTTTTGGTGAGACCGATCGTCAGACTTTCTGGTTTCTGACGACTAACGACTGCCAAAGTTCTACGAATGACAGCCAAAATCAACGGTTTTACATGCTTTCCAAGGCATGAAGGGAATTTATGAAATGGATGGTCACCCACCCGCAGACCGACCGCGGCAAGCTTAGCTTAGCTTTACCTTTGATCTGTCTAGCTTTTACTTAGCCACGAGCTCAATTAATCAATTTAACAATATCCTGGTAAACATTTATGAGAAATCGTGGCGACACACTTGAACGTTAAAGTGGTGAAGCATTGAAACTAGTGAGTACCACACCAGAGCATACCTTAATCCTCTATCTATTTATCATCAAAATTTCAGCTATACTAAAATGATGTCGGTTGGAGATCCAAATCCATTACCATAATAATAACCATGAAATGGGATTACAGGCTGTCTACAACGGCTTGTTGAAAGTCACGGAAATCCAATCTAGTTCCACAGAAATGCGAGAAGCACAGGACCAGTCAAGGGAAGGTTTATTTCCAGGAGTGAAAGTACAACTCCAAACACGATCGACCTATGGTGTTGTCAACAAAACCACTTCCTAAATAATTAAACCACCTTTCAAAAAATCAACGCACCAAAAAAATCCACTTCCTAAATAATGAACCACCATACCATCGTTTCCGGACAATCGTTTTCAGCCATTCACAGCCTTAAAGTGACGACCTTAAATCACAGATTTCCGCGTTACAATACAATTGCTTTTCATTAACACCAGTTCAATAATGGTCTGATATTGGCACATACGATAGGGTAAACTGAATACCCTTCCTTTTTGGCACCTTAACGATTAAGGAAATAATTGTATGACACAGTCAATCAACATTGATGAGACCGAGACCAACAGATCACTAGATACTTTAAACAATAGTTTGATCAAACAATCAGCAGTCTTGTAAAGCAAATAGTTTGAAACAATTATGATAAATAAATAAATAATAATGACAACGGCAAACCGGTTAATTGCTGTAAATATTACAAAGTATTCAAAATAAAAACTTATTTCAATGAGATTAATTATTATTTCGGTCCAAATGCTGCATAAAATGGCTATATTCTGAACATATCAAAAAACACATTTGATTTACTTAATGACACCTAAACGTGCCATATTTTCCGGGCAATGAATTTGGCTGCAATACATTTTTTTTGTTAGGAAAAGCACGATATACTATTCCCAAACGACTGCAACGTTTGGAAGCTAGAATCAGCAGTGGTGACCACCAGAAAAGCGTAGAGGCTCGAGAAACATTACAACTGTCTTGGATTCCGCACCAAAATATATAAGAAAAGAACAGAGGATTCAACAATGTTTTAAGTATTACCAAACCATACTTAAAATGTTGCTAAAATACATGGCAATATTCTCAGTATGGCGTGGACACATCGGTAAGTATTGATGCAATACTTTTATTATAATCACTGCATGCGCCTTATACATATTTCGGGGCTCTTGTACGGGCCATATTTTCCCAGCAATGTATGGCTTTTTTTTTTTATCTATTGATAGGCATACGTTTGACCGCTATCTCACCTGATCTGATGGGAAGCGATGATGCGTTCTAAGATGGAGCACGCTTGCCTAGAAGTAACCTATTCACTCTTGACTTAAAGACTCCCAAGTTGTAGCTATCAGAAAACACAGACTCAGGCCGGGAATTCCATGTATTTAATATATTACCAGTAATATTTTAAATACCACACAATATGTTCCAGCTACATCATCATCTTCCTTGTCCCATGTTTCTTAGGGTCCTGTCATGCTTTTACTGGCTCCCTTTTCATTCATATTATTCTGTACACAGTCCATCCATCTTTTCCTTGGCCTTTCTCTCCCTCTCCATCCACCCACATTAATATTCATTACTCTTTTGATCACAGGCGTTTCATTCCTTTACTCTCATCATATCACACATGCCCATACCAAGGAAAACGATATCCTTTCAACTTTTCTGTCACTGGCGCTACTTTCTAGGTTCCTCATATAATATATTCATTACTCACCTTATCCATTCTGGTCACTCCACACATCCATCTCAACATTCTCATCTCCGCCAATATTGCAGTTACATATTGCAGTAAATGCAATATACTACTAATATACAATTTACTACAGCAGTGTAGACCAGCCAAGAACACAGGAGATATTGTACTGCACAAGTGTATGTGTACACTCCCTCTTCCTTCACTCTTATAAGCCAATGGACGTCAATCCTACACGACCGGAGAGAGATCAAGCGTATGACCAACGGGTTAACGTTCTTTCCAAGACGCGCGAATGTTACACCGGTCCCAACTCCGAGCTGTCACTAAGAAATTCCTAATAGAAAAACTCAATTACACTTTCCCCGGCTTAGGAATCGAACTCACGCTCAGCAGTTGCGCTTAGGACCACAAGACCTACAAGGCAGTTAAATCAGACAAAAAAAGTACGATGTATTCATTTGCCTTCAAGCTAACAATGCATGACAAACATTGGTTCAAACTTCACCAACCACCCACATTAATATGCTGAGTAAGTAGCTATTCTGTAATTATAAAGAGTTTACTTAACAATAAACTGCGAACACACAAACAAACAAATGTTTCTTTGTTTGTCACGTTGACTGAATATTACATGTGCTTGGAATTGGATTATTTACTTCTTGGAGTTGAATAAGCATTTAATAATTATGTTACTTGTATTATGTGGTGCGTAAAATATTTAAAACTTTGTTGTACTAAGACTTAGTCAAAGGGATTTTATGCCTCGATTTGGGATTGCCGTGCCAATGAAAGTGAGGGAAGAGGGAGTGCACCTGTGTTTGCGCACACATTCATGTGCACTATTATATATTTCCTGCATACTTAGCTAGTCTCATTGAGATCGGCTGCCGTGGGCGAAATTCGACCGGGAACAAAGGCCGCCCCCAGGGGGGGGGGGGGTTGCCCTAATCCCCACGCTTAGCAGGCGTCTTGCGGATCGCAGTGAGGTTGTCAAGTACACCTTCCGACTTCCGGATTTTTTCTTAGTCGCCTTATACGACCCCCTCGGGACGAAATGGGGAATGGGGGGGGCTATTCTAGCCCAGACACCCCACGGGTGCAAAAAAAACAAACAAACTCTCATACAATGCTCAATAAAGAAACTGATTCGCATTAGCAAATGCTAAGACATTTTTTTTTCCACATGAAACCGATGCACTATACTCACATTGATGTCACGTATATCTTATAAACGTCGTGCGCATACCCTGACGCTATGAGTGATAAAAACGCACCGTTTATTTCAATTTGGAACCCAACATGAGGAGTACTTAACAAAATTATTTGAGCAACATGCCAACACACTCGGTAAAAGAATTTGGAAACATTCGTGTCGGTAGGTATGTAAGGTGAGATCTCCAAAAGTGAACCAGTCGTACACCTTGAGTTACCCTTCCTACTTGATCAATGCAACGTTACGAAACCAAAAACAAACACAACAAATTACCTAAAATTCTTTTTTTTTACGGCCCAATCCTGGAAATTATCCGCGTATAAAAATATTTTTACTCTATCTACCACCAGTGAATATTTTTGAAATAATTGTTTTCGAGTATCTATTGCCAAATATGGTGCTGATGATGTGCCAAAAGTAACTCTTAACAAAACAAAAGATTTATTACATTTACAAACACTGTAGCTTTGAATGATATAGTTTTTCATGGTTTAATATTGGACACCTCACCTACCTATATCCTCGTTTTATTGTAATAGTACCACAGATATAGATAGACCCTAGATAACGCAAGTATCACGATCTGTATGAAAACCAAGCGTGCCATTTTTTTACTACCTATTGAGGTCACAATGTTTTGTTTTTATTAAATTTGGTATTACCAGGTATTACTGAGGGTATTAGTTTAAAATAATTGTTTTTTTAAATCAATTACCTACGCATAATGTTAATCACATAATGACTTACCGATGGAAGGATACGTTGAATTTATTTTTTTACTTACGATTTTTGTACGTAAGCTAGGCACGCGAAGTAGTTGCTCCTGCGTTATCTAGGTCTATCTATATCGGTGAGTAGTACATACTATGACGAAGACTGTCAAGCCTCCACATTAGTCCTTTATTGCTTTTATAATTAGCCATTAATATTCAATGAATGTACATAACCGGTGTCGCGTACGTTTCGGTCATACATACGCATAAGGAAATATTTTGGAATTATATTTTATATGGCGGTCTCATTTTCGATTTCGTAAGTAGATTTATCTAAGCGCCTGTCAAGTCAAGTAGTATGGCAGTCATTGCACAATTCACTAGGCATTACTTTATTTACAACTTAACCGAATTCAATACATACAAAGTCGAGAAATAATAATATTCTGGATATAATACGTCTTGACCTCAGATTATGAAACAAAAGGCAGATAGACCGTGCGGAACACTGAGAGTGAAGCCACAAAAGCAAATACAAATTCAAAAACTAATACTTACCTTCAATTCGCTTCGCGCTGTACTGACACGAGTCAGTTCAGCACGAAGCGAAGCATTGTTAAAAAAAACAAATACGAGATTGTATGTATTCGTTATTGAATTTGTATTTGCTTTTGTGGCTGCAGTCACAGTTTCCGAAAGGTCTATCTGCCTTTTGTTTGATAATCTGAGGTCTTGAAGTTATTTCAGTTCATTACCCACCATCATCGTCTTCCTGTTCTTGTCTTCTGTTACTTGAGGTCAGCGCAACATGTTATCTGCTTCCATTTTGTCCTGTCAGCAGCCATTCTTTTACTGACTCCCTTTACATTCATATATCATTCTTCACACAATCCATCCATCTTTTCTTTGGCCTACTTCTCCCTCTCCATCCATCCCCATTAATATTCATAACCCTTTTGGTTGGGTGGTCGTACCAACACCCAACTTCGTCCAACCCAAGGAACACCTGCCACTCGAAAGTGGTTTACAGTGGCCTATATGGAAAGCGCTCAATAGACTGCGCACCCAGGTAGGCCGCTGCAAACACAATCTAGCAAAATGGGGGATAACAGATCCCAACGAAACCCAGTGTGAGTGCGGTGATCCTGACCAGACAATGTGCCCAAAGTGCCCCTACTCCTGCACCTTAGAGGACATTATAAGCGCCACTAATGCTGCGATAAATGTGGCTACCTACTGAGCCCAAGTAGTCTAACATAATGGAAAACCATCGATTCGAAAAGAAGAAGACCCTTTTGGTCAAATGCATATCATCCCTCCTCTTCTCATGCCCATACCAAGACAAACGTTTCCCTTTCAACTTTTCTGTCACTGGCGCCACTTTCAAACTTCTTCTAATATATTCATCATCTCAGTCCATTACTAAACTATGTATTTAAAACCTTCGTTAGATCGAGACTGACAAATGTGAAAGCAAATCATTGAGCATGATAGAATGCCACGCCAAAGACCAAAGGTTAAAACGTCTTTTTACCTTGCAATTAATAAACGTTAAGGATATTATTATAAAGTCATTAAAGAAAAATCAATGAATAGGAACGCACACAAACATTCACATATACCACGCTAAATGACGTCCATAATTACCAGTTCACTATATGTATTTATTCAAAGACCAGAACAAGGTCACGCTAATCAAATAAATGCAAGATTAATGTAAAACACGAGTAGTGTCGGATACAGAAGGATTTCAAAATATATACCTATTAGAAATAGCTTAAATCAAACAAAAACAAATACTCAAAATGTTTTATAAACCATTTGGTTTATAAAACATTTTAGTATACTTATATTTTAATATACTTTGGGCACATACCTAAATAGGTATGTGCCCAAAGTATATTCATAGAATAATAAACTAAAAATAAAGTAGTCTTAAAATAATAAAACCATAACATAAACAAAAATTCGCTAAAAACAGACTATGCCACCAATGCCACATCTAGTAAAAACCAAATTTTTACATCCATGTAAGTAGTGCTTGGTTAAAACTATCTGTTTACTTACATTTTTTCTATTTACTATTTTTTTTTGTAATTTAGTATACCTACGAAAGTACCTCTGTGCGTTCTAATTATTAATCTTAGTTTTACTGTTTCTCAGTTGTTTTAGTGTGTAATTCTTTATGAGAAATAAAGTTGTTCTTAAAACTTATTTTAAATTCATCATGCCAGACACCCTCCCTCTCTCGGTCTCCCCCATGGGGGAGTTCTGCCGTAATCGCCATGCTTGGATGGATGCTTCAGATGGACGCTGCTGCCCGTCCTCTAGTCAATATTCCTCTGTCGCCTTCTACGACACCCACGGGTAGAAATGAAGTGGTGCTATTTGCGGTTGGGGGTTTCAAATAACTTTAATGAAATTGTGAGTTTATTAACTATTATAACGATTGGCTGCTGCGGTGAGTGTCGCGAAATCTATTCCCGTCATCATCATCAGCCTGAAGACGTCCACCGTTGAACAAAGGCCTCCCCTATAAGGGGGGGGGGGTTGCCATAATCCCCACGCTTGGCAGGCGTCTTGGGGATCGCAATGAAGTTGTTAAGCACACGGAAGCCGCTGCTGCCCGACTTCCAGATTTTCGACACCCTCGGGATGAAATGGGGAGGTGCCATTTTAGCCCGGACACCCCACGGGTACCACGGGGTCTATTCCCGTACGGAACAAATATATTATGTATGGCCTACAAGAAATTGTTCCCGGTATAGTTGTTTGTGTATGAGAGTTTATAAAGATTTTAAGTGCACATGATACAAAAGAAAGTAGTGTGAGACAACATTATAATTTGACGAAAAATACATCAAAATACTGCACTTATTTGCAATAAAAAAATATAGAAATGTGTACAGTGACGGCCATATATACTACCAAACCTTAGAAGAAAGTATTTTAAATTCTATTATTATTAATTCATGTCCAGATATACACTATTCCCCAATTTATGTTCTAAGCAACACTTTTCTCCACATTTTAACTTCTCTATTTCCATTACATCGTAGATGTCTGTCAAAGTCGAAGTCATATTATTTATTATAATTAGACCATTAAAATGTAATCATTAAAAACTATCACAAAGAAAATTAAATTATAATCATCCTATTTAAGCTATTAAGTTGAAGTAACAGGTTTCCAATTAAAACAATAAATCCGCTTCATCTTACTCGATATCTAATCAAGACACGGAAAGCACGGTTTTCCTTATCGGAAGACCACACAAGTTTGATTACGTGTAGAATCTATCAATAAAATTAGTTCGATACGTAGATTATATCCCGGTTTATTCTGTGAAAAACTTCCTCGATGAATTTAGGTAAAGCTTTTTTTTAATCGTCATGGTCTATCCTCCGTCCCTGGACGGGGGGAAGTCTTCCCTGGAAGACGGGTAGGTGTGCTGGATTCTTACCGGCTAAACCACGGTGTTCCATCTCACAGCTCGGGCTCGCGGGAATAGACAATACTGCTGCAACTCCAAGTAAAGCTAGCTCAAAATCAGCTGTCATGCCCAAACTAGGAATCGACACTTAATTTACTAAGGATTTTTTTTACAGAATAAGACTACTGATACGTTATTCTACCAATTTCTGAGATGAACTGTTCATACTAAACATAATATGATCAAAACAACAGATACATCAATAAATAATACAAGCGAGAAACAAGCGATCCCTGTGTGGTCTGTACAACCGAAAATTTCTGATACAATAAATCGAACACAACGAAAGCAACTACACACATGGGCGAATTAACAGTCTATCGTCACGCGACCTTGAGCCTTGTTGCGAATGTCTAAGCAGACGTGCGGAGTTCAGGCACGAAGTAGATTGGTACAGAAGACCGACTTCATACAACGTGAGAAGAGCAACTATAGTAACTATAGTGTGTAACTATAGCAATTGTTTTATGTTCCAAAAATAAAACTTTTTTTTCCGAAGATTGAACTGGTAGTCATCTTAGTCATTCCATAGATACCCAAAGCCTCCTTAAATCTTAGAATGTGGGCGTTACTGACTCGAGCTTTCGAAAAACGACTTAATTGCTAATCGCCAATACTAAAAGTAGACCAGGTATACATAGTGTCTGCCATGGCACATAAAATTTAGCTACACCCGTTACCGCGTCTAAGTGGTGCCTGTTATCGATCGTTGCTTTTATATTTAATTATTCATAACTAATTTTATGTGTGTATTCTTCCCATCCTCACATATGGTTCACAAACATGGTCTTTGACAAATCAACAGAGGTCCACCCTTTCGGTTTGCCAGAGAGCTATGGAACGGAGTATTTTGGGTATAAAACTGCAAGACCGGGTTAGGAATACCACCATCCGTTCCATTACAAAAATAACTGACGTCACTCGGAAAGCTGTCATGCTGAAATGGAATTGGGCTGGACACATCTGCCGCATGTCAGACGATCATTGGGCCAAACGTACAACCCAATGGGTTCCTCTACATGGCAAGCGACATCGCGGCAGGCCCAGGCGGAGATGGCGGGATGATCTAGATTCCTTCGACAAAGACTGGCCCCAATTAGCCCTTAACAGAGAGAGTTGGAAGGAGAGTGGAGAGGCCTTTGCCCAGCAGTGGGAAAATCCAGGCTGAAATATATATATATATATATATATATATATAATTTAAATGGCACAATACCAATGACAATAATTAACATAGAAGAGGAAACATAATATTATAGCTGTACATGATCATAATAATAAAGTTAGTATTTTTTTATGAAGTCACCCTTCTGTATCTATTCATTCCGTGTTACGGGAGCGTCTGCGAACTGACTCATACGCAGCCCGCCTGCTAATACTTGCACTGTGATATTGACCTAAATTGTGTAATTTTACGCCGAACTTCAAAGTTTAATGGTTGACAAAACACTCGCATGCTGACAGTGCAATGGACCTTGTGGGTCAAAAATGGTGGATGTAGGGTCGTGCATGTTTTGGTTTGTGAAGTGTACACATTACCATATTGTTTATGGTAGACTGTGGGGCGACAAAAATACGTCGTTTCTACGTTTGAATAGGTAAGTTTCCAAATGATTCTAAACCACGTCGCATCATCAACCGTGAAAAAAAAAACGGAGATTAAAACACGTTCCTTGTGGACCCCATACAAGAAACGTATTTTTGTGTGTAATTTATACTTCATGCACAAAAATACAAAGGTGGACTTAATGCCTTAGGTATAAATTATTCTCTACCAGGGTTCATAACAAAATGTAAAAATTAAAAAAGTTAAAAAGATATAAACCACACACTACAGATACATAATTATAAATCTGGTATATTATATACCTATATAAGTATAAACATAGTTATACATTGCCATTAAACGTGGCAATGTCGCCAGTCTCTTGGGTACATTTCCAGATGACGGCGATGTGGACGAATTCTATGATGCCTTATTGTGTTAGTTTTTTTTCGTGCTTTAGGTTTTCTTTTTTTTTTTACACGCTTTTTATTAGCTTCACCTGTATGCTTGTATGTTTGTATGTTTGTTTGTAACCGACTTCTTTGGGCGCGATTTTGACCCACTTTAAACGGCCAGATTTCGTTCAAACTTTGTAGATTTATCGAGGACCGATGACAATACACAAATTTGATAAAATTATTCCATTTTTCAAACTAAAAAGTAAAAAATAAATAATAGTTTAAAAAAACTAAAAACACGCTTTTTATAGAAAACCAAACTAAAAAATAGAAAATAAATTTTAATAAATTTAAATTAAAAAAAGTGTTAAAAATTTCAATAATTATAAATGAATAACAGTGTGAATAAAAAAAAATATTTTTTTTTAAAAAAAGCGTGTTTTTTTAGTTTGGTTTTCTATAAAAAGCGTGTTTTTAGTTTTTTTTAACTATTATTTTTATTCTTGTAAATATTGTACATACTCATTTATTAAAGTATAAAATTATGTTTTTTCCATTACACATACATACATATTTTATTTTTATTTATTTTAGTTTTAGTTTGTTGTTACAGCAGCCATAGAATTACACACTGTGGGAAAATTCCAAGTGTCTACCTAATACAAAGATACAGCCCTATGTCAGACGGACAGACAGACAGACAGACGGACAGACAGCGGAGTCTTAGTAATAGAGTCCGTTTGACACTCTTTAAGTACAGACGCCGCACATCAGGTCATACCAAACTGTCAGTTTTTCCCAATTTAATGTGAACCTTATCTTTTTGTGATAAAGTTGAAAATCTATCAAATAAATTTGACAGATTCTGGTAGCTTGATGTGTTGGCCTCTTTACAAACCCCTAAAGAGCAATGAAAAAAAAAATGTTTTGACTTTAACTTTGACTTTGAATGTTTACTGTCGTGCACAGAACAAATATTCTACCACGCCATTCCCTAAATCTTGGTCGTTAAAATATACAACGTTTAATTAAATCACTGCGTTCAGATAACTAATGTATTTTAGGCAGCATGTAACATAATCAATTACATGTAATAGGAGATTGGTATTTCACCAGATTCATTAAAATATCCATGTTTAGAGTAGTCTTTGGTACCACTTCTAAACATGCATATTGGATTGGCGCAGTGGCTGAGCGATTGGCTGCTGCACTGCGTGTAGTGGGTTCATTTCCCGCACGGAGTCTTGTGTGGCCTACAGGTACTTGTTCGAATCGTGGTAGTTTGTGTATGTGAGTTTATACGCTCGTAAGGGCATCCACGACGCAGAAAAAAATCCCAGTAAACGGCAACGTTGAAAAGAAATATGTCTACCTATGTATATACCCTTGAAACCATACACCATCAGTTATCGTGTATTCTACAGAAAACGTAATAAAAACATTATGTTTACATTTAACACAAAAACAAAACGATAACAACCTTAGTTCAGCAAAAAGTCGTATTCTAAATATAGCAATCAAACATGAATAAAAATAGATACATTGGATAATATTGATTTTTCCACGCTCACCGTAATTATGACGGTGGTAAAGTTCAATAGCCAAGATTGGGAGTACAACCGGTTTGTAGTGAGGGTCACATTTTTTTAAATAGGGTGACATTAGGGCGATTTATTCTCTTTTTAGAAGCTAAATGCAGCGACCAAACATTCCACACCGCACACTTAAGAGCGCCCTTCCCCATCGAACGAACTTCAACGCGACCGTGACTGAAAAATTTTTGGTTTCGAAAACAAACGAGTGAGTAAGAATTCGATAACATCACAGGAAAATTGGCGCGCGGAAATTTCACAAAACTTATTCCAGGACATACGTGTTTTTGAAAAAGCCTTGCAAGTTTTAGGTAAAAATGCGTGTAATTTTGAATCTCCATTACATGTGCAAGGTTTCTATAAAGCTGTTTTTTTTTACTTTTTCAATGTATGAGTGCATTATGAACGGCCAAAGTTCAGATAAAATTGTGCAAAAAAACTGATTTTCGGACGTGTTTACTGAATTTGTTTCTCAAAAAATATTATTATTGGCTTCATAAAAACCTAGACTTAAACCACAAGATACCTGTGTGTTCAAAATATTTGTAAAATTATTTGTTATAACACCGTAATCGCGTACGAGCGTTTGTATGGGAAATATGACGGGAGGGTCTTAGGGTGTTACTACACCAATCGATCGATCATCGATCGATGCCATCGGTCGACGTCGATCGACGTTGATCGATTGGTGTGGTAGCTTTAATTGATCGATGGATACCGGTCGACTAACATCGATCGATTGCCGGTCGACGTCCATCTATTAACCCCGGCTATATTCCATCAATTTCTTTCGAAATGAATTCACAAGTGGACGCGTTGGTCAGTTCGATATTGCTCGTACTATTATTACGGAGACGCAAACGCTGCAGACACATAAACACAAGCAGGCCAGGTAGTTAATTAGCGCGCGGGGCGCAGGCGGGCAGATAATGGGGAGCGGACGGCGCACGGTGCGGCTAATCAAGTAGCTCGATCGATGTCGACTCATCCTTTCTGCCATCGATCGATCCCGTTGATCGACGATCGATCGATTGGTCTGGTAGAAACTATCAATCGACGTCGACTAATCCATTCTGCCATCGATCGATGCCGTCGATCGACGATCGATCGATTGGTCTGGTAACACCCTTAAAAACACCTAACGCTGCGACGAGGAGGAGTCAAGCGCTTCCTCAGTGTTGCACTAGATTTTGACGAAGTTACACCCTTACCATGGATTCTAATGAAGATGCTGTATGAAACACACAATAATTTCACTCGTTCCGTTCAAGTGAATGTCACTAAATCTTAAACTTTCACAGTCCACTAAATCTTAAACTTTGTGTGGTTTTTATTTTACCAGCGACCGCCACAGATGCACTGCTGATTTCTTTATCGATAGTCGACTATCGATCAGCAACACCACAGTCGATCCCATCCAGCATCGAAGCAATCGCTGAAACGTGCTATTCTGATACCGCCTCCGAAAAAAATAGTCGCCAAAACGCGAGCATCGTTATAGTCGCAAAATCGCAGATCGCCGATGCTAAAAGTAGCGTGTGTGCTTTAGTCCTAACATGGGGCGTATCCCCCTGAGGAGTTATTATTTCGTATAAATTGAATGAATTATAACGCCTTAACAGCTCTCGTTGCGGACTGTCAGGTTCAGATCAGGTTTTAAAGCAAAACTTAAATGCTGGCTGACTCAAGAAGCGTTTTACTCCATAGAAGAGATGACAGACAGTAAAACAAGTAATAATTAATTATTAATGAAATTTGTGTTAAATAGTAATCAATCAATTGTTCTTATTATTCCATTTATTATTGTTATTGAGTGTCTGAGCCTTTAATTTAATTATGTTTTTAATTTAATAATGTCTGGTTACGCAATTATTTTATAAAATTTGAATGAATATGTTTTTATTTTCTTTTTTATTTAATTATTTCTTTTTAATAAGCAATTCGAATATTCAATGTATTATTGATAATGAATTTAATTATTTCAAGTTTTTAATGTAATTATTTCAAGAGTACAATCAATTATTATTATTTTCTTTATGTGCACCGACGTGACGTGATCATTTACCAAAAAATTTGACGTGTAATTTTTTCTTACCAATAAATGTGTTTATCTGTTTATCTGTTTGTTTATTCTATTCCTAAATCTATCATTAAATATATCTACACTAATATTATAAAGGAAAGATTTGTATATTTGTAACGAATAAACTAAAAGACTAAATTTGGCATGAAGATAGATTTAACCCCGGGGAAGGACATAGGCTACTTTTTTTCCGCGACTTCGTCTGCATCCACTATAACCGACATTCACGCGTACGAAGTCACAGGGAAAGTGCTAGTAGGTATATTCAATATGTAGGGTGACTGGTAATTAGTGTACGATACTTAAAACATCATGATAACAAACAAGTTTCCCGAAGAAAAAATGTTTTTTGTACTGGTTCACTTTAGGGCACAGGCGTGCGCGCGCGTGAATTTCATACGGCTGTTTTGTTATTGTGATAAAGGTGAACCAGTACGAAAAACATTTTATCTTCGGGAAAGTTGTTTGTTATGATGAACACAATCACGTGTTTAAGAGTATCGTACACTAATTACCAGTCACCCTATATATGTCACAGTCAAATCTCTTAACCAGTCAAAACTACTTTTAACTTCAAAAATCAGTCAAAACTACTTTGAAACCGTGTTTGAAACGGTTTAAATTATTCCTTAATATTTAGAAACCAAGACAAAAATAAGTGGAAAGACTCGGGGGAGGCCTTTGCCCAGCAGTGGGACGCAACAGGCTACTAAAAAAAAAAAAAAAAAATTTAGAAACCCATTAGGTTGGTAGGTTTTTTTTGTGATCCTTTTAAAACTTTGGTTTTGTAGTGATTCTTATAACTAAGACGTTCCGTATTTTTGATTTTGTAACGCAAACACGTTTTATCTTAATAAGGGTTTTGAGTAAACCCAGTAAAAAGTAAAAAAAAAAAAAAGTAGATTTGACTGTAACATGTACTGCGCACATAGGTACACAGATACATCATTACACATATTTTTTCTTATAGAATGTTATCTCGTAGATTTCAATCGCCTCAATGACCTTTTTAAACCTAATCATTATCGTAACTATCAAGGCTGCGTGCTCGGGTGTTTTGATTAGGTACACCATAAAATTCCACTAGTCTACATAGCTTATTGGTTCTAACACCTATCTTGATCTTACAGCCTTATTTACTAACACAGCTTACCCAAAAATACAAACGTATCTGTATTTGGAAACAGAATGATCATAACATAGGTTCGCCCGTGACTTCGTCTTCGTGATTTTTTTACAGAGCCCAATTGTCTTTATGATAAAATACTAGCACCTTACCCGCGACTGGTTCCGCGTGTTTTCAAGGATTCCTAATTTTTTCAGTTGATAAATATAGCATAAATGACACTCAGGGATAATGCAGCATTCTAATGGTAAAAGAATTGACAATATTTCATATTTTTAACCTGCATACGTATTATTACGTTATATAAAAGTAAATACAAATGTAGGGCACCCGATTTTTCCGTTTTTCGGAATTATGTACTTTTCATTCATAATTTCAACTTTGAAATTAGGTGTATTCTAAAAAGACGTAAGCGCCAAATGACGTCATACTTACGGTGGAATAACGTTTCATCCTTTGCTTTACTGTGACCCGTCAAAAAATTATTCTTATTATTATTACACTTCATATTTGTGACATTGACAAGTGTCTTATTTGACGTTAATGTTTTCATATAAATCATTGAAACACTTATACAAAGATCACTACCTCATTCTACCGTTTGACGTCATTACGTCATGTTTTTTGATTTTACTTATTTTTCTCAGAAATTAAGAAATAAAAAAATATGTATTTGGACTCAGGATACGAAAATAAAGATATGGTATTTTTGTTTTAAGGTGGTGTCAGTTTTGAAATGCTGTTAATTTTTGAAATCGGAGCAGAAATGTTTAAGTTTATTCCTTACAAACATACGAAGTACAAATCTTTCCTATAGCCTACGTCACTCAGGACGAATAACGTAACTTCCTAATAGCGAAAGAATTTTCAGAATCGGGCCAATGATTTTGGAGATAAGAGTGTTTAAACAAACAAACTCTTATGTTTAATAATATTAGTAGTTAGCACGGCGAACGTCACAGAGTAGGACAATAAGTGATACAATGACGACTTCGAACGACCACAGAATGATAATTTGTTGCACATACCAAAAATATTTTCGACGATGCATGTCGATAAAAGGTTAGAAACACTTCATTTGTTTCGTCAAAATTATTATAATGACATCGTCATGTTAACCTTAAGACGCCCACTGCTGGGCATACAGAGGTGTTCCCCAAGGAGGAGTTCAGCAATCACCATGCTTGGCCAATGCATGTTGGCTATGTTGGCAATAATCACAGTAGGTGTTGTGGTACTCAAAAGGACGCTGCCCATCTCTGGTCAATATGCCACTGTCGCCTTCTACGACACCCACGGGTAGAAATGGGGTGGTGCTATTTGCGGCCGGCACCACACAGCTCAACGGCTATTATAATGTGGATCTGGTTAAAGGACTGGCCTTCAAAATGTGTCCTCTTTTTATTTTTTTATACTGTCTGCAAACAATAAGTCTAAGCGCAGGATTGCACCGACATTTTCATTTCAACTATTATTATTTTGAAAAATCACGTTCAGCAGTGTCATTCTATAAGGTCCTGCGTTCGATTTTCAAATCGGGCAAACTGTCATTAGGAATCTCTCACTAGCAGCACAAAATATAAAAGTTACAGAAGGACAGCTCCCGCCATCTTCAAAAATAATTACCTAAACTTGCCAAACTCACTAGGGCTGCGACTGTATTGACTCTGTCGGTGTTATTCGTGACAATATGAAATTTTATTGACACTGGTTGGAACTCTTTGCAATTTTTTATAACAAAATTTTCCTGTTCGTCATGAAATGTCAATGTCTCTCATTTATTCATTTAGACAGCACGTGACAGTCGAGACTGAAGTCTGATTGAAACTGCTTGAATGCCTATTAAAGTAACATCAATGTGTGCGTGTGAAAAATGGCGGTTTGTTCTGAGTGGTCTCTCTGCTCGGGCGCGCCGCGGCCTTACGTACTTTGTCGGAATAATTAATTTGTGCTAGTAGCCTGTACTTTGATAAGGAGTATCACCCCCGTGACTCGGCAAGCACGTAAATCCATTGGTCCTACGTCTGATCTCCCTCCGGTCCTGTCGGATTGCAGTCCCATCGGACTAGGAGACTATGACTATGAGAGTACAATACAAACTTGTACACCATAATATTTCTTGCGCAATTGGCTAGTCCCTATTTCCTAGACCGACCTTGCATCTGGAGAATATTCATTTATTATTAAAGTACGATTATCTTGTTAAAAATTGTACCTTTACTTCTGAACCTAAAACTCGTCGTTAATAAGTTGTAATATCTTTTGCGTACTTGACTGGTCTCAAAAGTATTCAGTTTTTATCAATTATCAGGGATAAGTTCCAGTATTGCCAGCACCAATCTTTGATGAGCAGACCAAAACATTCTATAATTTTACAGTTATTGGGCACTCAGTTAAAAACAATAATTTCTTACTGTGGGAGAACATTTTTCGAGAACACTTAAATAACAATTAAAATTATGTTCGCTATACATCATCATTCTATTTAATTAGACACTTTTTCAAGATCAATCAAAATCTATTTTTATAAATGCTTCATCAACAACATTTGTGCTAAAAATAGACTCTTCTATAACTTAATACCGAAATTCCAAGGTTGTTATTCAAAAAATAATTATTATATAAACGGCATTCTATTTGCAACAACATTAATCTTCACAGAAAACATTTTAATTGATGTTACATAGTCTTTAATTACGTAATACATAAATGCTTGATAATCTGTTTGTATAAAAAACACTAGACTCTAAGGCAGGGAGTTTAAGGTTCTCTTTTTCATAGAGACATCCTCTTGGTTACTCTCTGTGTTAGGGCTATGTTGAACTTTTACTGATGAAAATCCCTGGTTGTTACTCCTGTCTAGTCCTGACTCCGTGGGTCAGAAACGCAGCGCACTCTTCAAAAGCATTCAGTAAATTAGTATCCACCACCACCATGTCAACCTTTAGACGTCCACTGCCGGGCATAGGTTACTCCCAAGGGGATTCAGCCGTAATCGCCATGCTTGGCCGATGCTGTTGGCGGTCGCAGTAGGTGTTATAGTACTCAGAAGGACGCTGCTGCCCATCCTTATGTTGTTAAGTACATAAATTAGTATGCTAAACTGTTTTTAAAATTTGACTCTCCTGCCTTTCAAAAACCATGAAAAAATAATGTCTACAAATCATCAAGAAATCTAAAACATATTAATTACGTCTCTTAACATTTGAATAAGATGTATTTAGTATTCTGTTATAAAATAATTTGTTAGTGAATTTGTTTAGCAAATGATGTTGTAAAATAAAATTTTAATATAAAATATCAAGATCACTTTTTATTCAAATTCATTATTTAACAGTTCACCTTTTAGTTCATTAGGTTAATTAACAGCAACACAGATTTTAAGTAATAAAATGTAAATTTAATTTATATCTACTAATTTTATTATTTATTTATTTATATTAGAATCTCCAACAAAAGATATACACTAAACATTAGAACATAAATTGTTAATAGCCAAAGTAGTTCGTAGGTGTACTTATTCAATTACAGGAGACCACAGCATGCAAAATAAGATCTACAACCAAACTAACAAATTAAATAACTAATAATAAAATTAATTTCGAAGAATAATAAGTTCTGTAGAATATTAAAACAGAATAACAAAACAGCTAACTTTACCATAAAAAGAAAGAAAGTAATACAATTGAACAGTTACATTACCTATTCATCTTTACCTACATTACTATTTTAAGACATTTCGTAAACTTTACCAGAGACTGGCTGATATCGAAGTCAATAATCTCAGTAGTTTAATAGATATTAATTAGTACCAGAAACATTGTAAAGATGGCGTTAAATAAAAATCTGTAAGAACCCTTTTGATTTTATGGTGGGTACACACGTACGTACACGCTCGGTCTCGAGCAAGTACGAACGTGTGTACCATGCAAGTCTCAAGACAAATGCTCGAAGCCAACCAAAATGCCTGGTACACACGTTCGTACTTGCTCGAAATCGAGCAAGTTTATCGAGTATGTAAGTACGTGTGTACTCACCATTAGCCAGCATGTTGTATTGCCTACAAAGTCTTGATACAGCGGTATTATAATACAACGGTAATTACGACGATTACGGAGGAGGTTGTGACAAGATAAAAGCCGTATGTATCGACCGGTCATTACGGTTAAGCTTGTTACGGTCGGTCCGTGGATCGGTGACCATCCATTCATACCAAGGCCCCTCCGTGCCTTGGAATGCACGTTAAGGCGCTAACAAGCGACTGTTGCAGATTTTTAACTGACAATCACGTCAAAATGTGTAGTGTAAATGATTTGAAAAACGACGCGGACGAAACATTGATAATCACACAAAATCTACCAGGAATATTTAAACGAAACTTTTAGTATCTTACAGATAATTTTATTATCTATCTTTTAGTATACGCCTTTTTTTTAAGTTAAAGAATACTATCTTTTACTTATTTTTTTTGACTAAACTTTGAGAGTTTTGGACGCAGCGCAAACCACTCTGGTCGCTCAAGGTCGCCGCGTAGGACCCGGCTGTCATTCATAGATATCGTGTTACCTAGCAACTGGGTTGTAGAGGTCAGACATAAATAGATCTAGAGCTGAATGGTGCTGATTCGCGCGTCATGTTCGTGAACGGGCGGTGTCAGTAGAGATTGGTCAGCTCTTAACTGCCATGGACTTTATCTTATTTCTTTTTTATGTTTTGTATTGCGAGATTACCTTCATAGTTTTACACATATAGAAGCAGCAAGAATCATGTAACCAGTATTTTGTAAAAAAAACTTTGATTTAAATAAAGTTCATATTTGTGACAATTAAACTGCAGGAATCAGTGTACCTTAGTGCGTCTAGGTATTTTTGTGGGAACACTGATACTCATAACGCAAGATAAATCTTGCTTTGAGTACCAGAGTTAAAAATACGCCAGTTTTATATTTTCTTTTATATTCTGTCTTAGAGCATACTTCTTACTAGTGTTATTGTTCACCTTACGCTTAATAAAGAATTTTATTTTATTTATTTATTATTTAATTTTTCTAGCAGAACCCATAAAACAGCAACTGCTGTACACAATTTTGAATTCAATACAGCTTTGAAAACATGTGACATACATTATAGTAGATTTAATTGACTATTATGGAGAACTCCAATCATACCAACAGCTGTTCAATTTACGTTACGAAATCAATTTAATTTGCTAAAATAAATTATGGAAACTAAATGTAGGTAGGCTTCGGGAAAATAGTTCATGAGGAGGGGGGGGGGGGGGCAACTAGGTACTTCGCGTGCCTAGTTTCGTGCCCAGCTCACGTACAAAAATCGTAAGTAAAAAACAAAATAAACGATTCCTTCCATCGGTAAGTCATTTTGTGATTAATATTATGCGTAATTAATTTAAAAAAAAAAACATTATTTTAAATCTAATACCCTCAGTAATACCTGGTAATACCAAATTTAAGAAAAACAAAACATTGTGTCCTCATAATATGTAGGTAGTAAAAAAATGGCACGCTTGGTTTTAATATAGATCGTGATACTTGCGTTATCTAGGGTCTATCTATATCTGTGAGTCAACCTATAATTGCACTTTTAATGGAAGGTAATGAAATTCAAAGCCTAAAAAGTTCCCATAGATACGAACGGAAATATTTTTCCACTTATCCTCGAATTATCATCTCATCGTCATCATCAGCCGAATGACGTCCACTGTTGAACATAGGCCTTCCCCATAGAACGCCACAACGAGCGAAAACCTGCCGCTTGCATCCACCGGTACCCGCGACCTGACGATATCGTCGGTCCATCTGGTGGGAGGTTTATCTTCTAATACATGGAGGGAATTATCATCTACTACATTATAATTAAAGGCGAAAGTATGTATGGATGAATGAATGGACGGGTGGATGGATGTTTGTTACTCTTTCACGATTAAACGGCTAAACTGACTTAGGTAAAATTGGCACACATGTAGACATAGCATAATTTTTATCCATAAATAGATTTATCATTTGGTTTTTGTTTTTGTGTTATAATTTAGGAATTTGGTTCTATGCATACAAAATCGCGGCCAAAATGATCTATAAACAAACTAAACAAAAAAAACAAATAAACAAATAAACTTTTGACTTTGACTTTGACTTTAATAATAATAATAATAATAATAATATGTGGGGACATTTCCACACACGGCCATCTGACCCCAAACTAGGGAGACCCTGTACTATGGGTGTCAGACAGCTGATATACATACACAAATACAATACAATACTTTGAAACGGATTAGAATATAGTCGCTTTTCTTGTCTGCCTATTTGACTCTTAGTTCTTCAAAACTACACAATGAATCTTTATATGGTTTTCGTCATAGCTAGGTACAAAGATTTACTCCGAAACGTTTATGTGTTTAATACATTAATACTTAGCTAGGAAATAACATAACATAACTCTATATTTTGACATGTCGTCATAAATCAATAGATCGAACACGTGAGATCAATGGTCGGGTCGCTATTTTTTGGAATCCGTACCCAAAGGGTCCAAATGGAGTCGTACTGCTCTCTCTTACCCGACCCTCTGTCACGGACTGTAATTTTGAACAGTAATAGGTAGTTTGTTTTTCATAATTATTTGATAGGCATACGTTTGACCACTATCTCACCTGATGGGAAGCGATGATGCGGTCTAAGATGGAGCACGCTTGCCTAGAAGTAACCTATTCACTCTTGACTTAAAGACTCCCGGGTTGCAGCTATCAGGAAACACAGACTCAGGCAGGGAATTCCACTCCTTAGCAGTACGCACAATGAATGTGTTCCCAAAACGTTTTGTGCGTGTGGGTGGGATGTCCACCATGTACCGGTGGCGACTCTATCTGCTCTGATGCTCGCTATCATCATATATCTGCTTAGCCTTTTTCCAACCATGTTTGGCTCGGTTTCCAATCTAATCGGATGCTGCGAATACGAGTGTTTAACATGGAGCGACTGCCTATCGGACCTACACAACCCAGTTACTGGGTAACACGATAACCCTTGGTAAGACGGGTTATCAGACTTTCTGGCTTCTGACTAGGTACCCATAACGACTGCCATAACAATAAATAATTAAAATAGGTAGGTATAATAAAACCTTATTATAAAACTAAAGTGGGTCTATACAAGAAGCATATTTTTCCACATTTTCCACTCGATCATAGTTTTGTAAGGTGGTACAGATCCCTTTGTGTGCGAATCCGACTCACACTTGACTTTTTATAAATATTAACACGTCACTGGCAATATAACAAGTGATAATAGATTAAATTGCTTGATTCTTTTCAAATAACCAGTTTAGTATTACTGTAAACAAAACGATTCGTTTCGATGAGATCCGGGACAGTTGAATTCATAAATCGATGTTGTTAATACCACTAGAGTAGGTACCCCTTTAAAGGGCTTGCGGTTAAATAAAAGACGTATGTATTGAACGGGTGTGGTTAAGCTACGATTGCCGCGGTCATTTGTGGATGGGACTATCCTTTTTATACCTAGACACGTGCCTCGGGAAGCACGTAAATCCGTTGGTCTCGGCTGTCATTCGTGTATCTTTGACAGTTGTTATTCGTGGTTAGAATCCAGAAAGGTTTACAATCAGCCTTAGGCTAAGAACTCACGATGCGGTTTTAGACCGCGTCCGCCTGCGGTTGCGGGGCCGCAGCTTCTGTAGAATGCAGATATATGTATATAAAAAACAAAAACACATTTCACGACGCGGTTTACGCCCGCGGTGTGCGCGGTTGTTAGAGGTCAGACGCCTGTCTGGGGTTATTAGTCCATTGGGTGACTAGGCAGTCACCCCATAGCAACTCGAGACCCTGGACCGCGATCCGTGGGGGCGGCCCTACCGAGCCGTGCGGGGCAAGCTTCGCCCCTTCGCTCCTCCACTATCTCAAAGTCTCCGGCCTGACCTGCTGGAGAACGTGGTAAATGCTCTCTTTCCGTCAAGGGAGGAGCACTCGCCACCGTCGATGTTTCCGCCCACTGTGACGCCAAGCGCGGACGAAGACGACGACGTGCCTGAGGTGACCCCAGCAGAGCTGAAAGTGGCGGTGATGAGACTTCAAGCTAAAAACACCGCCCCAGGGCCCGATGGCATTCCAGGCCGCGCTTGGGTCCTGGCCTCACAGGCTCTCGGGCCTCGACTAGGAGGGCTCTTTAGTGCATGTTTGGAGCGGGGCCAGTTTCCACGACGTTGGAAGACGGGCAAGTTGGTCCTGCTGAAAAAAGAGGGGCGCCCCGTGGACTCACCATCTGCATATCGCCCCATTGTGTTGTTGGACGAGGTGGGCAAGCTCTTTGAGAGAGTAGTTGCAGACCGCCTCGCCCAACATTTATCGGGGGTGGGTCCAGACCTGTCTGATAACCAGTTCGGTTTCCGACGTGGGCGCTCCACGGTGGACGCAATCATGCGCGTAAGAGCCTTGGCGGAAGAAGCAGTGTCCCAGGGTGAGGTCGTTGTGGCGGTGTCTTTAGACATCGCGAATGCCTTTAACACCTTGCCCTGGAGTTCCATTAGGGAGGCACTTCGGTATCACGTGGTGCCGAACTATCTTCGCCGCACTGTTGGGGCCTATTTGGCGGACAGGAGTGTCATCTACCCGAGTCGAGAAGGATGGGGTCGGCGAGAGGTGTCTTGTGGTGTCCCACAGGGGTCAGTACTGGGGCCGCCCCTGTGGAACATCGGATACGACTGGGTGTTGCGTGGTACACTCCCCCATGGTGTTGACATCACCTGCTACGCCGATGACACGCTGGTGACAGCGCGGGGGAGTACGTACCAAGACGCAGCACAACTGGCGACAGAAGGGGTTGCGCGGGTTGTTGCGAGAATCCGGCGGTTGGGTCTTGAGGTGGCCCTGAACAAATCTGAGGCCCTTTGTTTCCATAGGGCCCGGCGTGCGCCACCTCCAGGATCCAACTTAATCGTAGGAGGTGTTACCATCGCTGTCGCGTCGACGATGCAGTACCTGGGACTCGTCCTCGACAGTCGATGGAACTTTGCCCCGCACTTTCGGCAGTTGGCCCCAAAATTATTGGGCGCCGCGGGTGCCTTGTCGCGGTTGCTGCCCATTCTGAGGGGGCCCGACACGTCCTGCCGGAAATTGTACATGGGTATCGTGCGGTCAATGGCGCTCTACGGGGCGCCTGTGTGGGCAAACAACCTGACGGCCCGCAACATTGCAATCTTGCGAATACCGCAGAGAGCGATGGCCGTCAGGATTATTCGAGGGTACCGCACGATCTCATTCGAGGGGGCCACCCTATTAGCTGGATCCCCGCCTTGGGACCTGGAGGCGAGAGCACTCGCGTCACTATATCAGTGGCGCGGGGAGGCGCAAGAGGGCGACGGAAGACCCCTGCCCCGGGTTATCGAGGCACGGCGGTCTGAGCTCCACCGGGCCCTGAGGGCGGAATGGGCGACGCGACTCGCGCAACCCACTGCGGGGCCCCCGCTGTTATAGCGGCGGTAAGACCAGTCATGGAGGCGTGAATCGAGAGGCGGCATGGCGCCCTCAGCTTCCGGCTGACGCAGGTACTTTCTGGCCACGGCTGTTTTGGGAAGTACCTGTGTCGTATAGGTCGGGAGCAGACACCGGTGTGTCACCACTGTGCTGCCTGCCCGGAGGATACGGCGCAGCACACGTTGGAGGTGTGCCCAGCCTGGGCAAGGCTGCGCCGCGACCTCGTTGCGGCATTAGGCGGGAGCGATCTTTCGCTCCCGGCCGTCGTTCAATCGATGGTCGAGAGCGAGAGTGCATGGGACGGGGTTGCCTCCTTTTGTGAGGAGGTCATGTCTGCAAAGGAGGCAGCCGAGCGGGAGAGAGAAGACGTATCCTCTCTCCCCTCCCGCAGAAGACGCACCGGGCGCCCGAGAAGGGCGCAAAACGATCTGCGACCTCCATGAGAGGTGGCCTGCGGGCGGCGGACCAGGGGCGTTCGTCGTCCGACCAGATAGGCCCGAGTTGGCGGCGCAGTGTTCCACGCGCGCCACTCGAGAGTGGGTGCGGCCGCTATGGAAATGGCCGCACGGGGAGGTGGGACCTGCTGACGAACAGCAGGTCATGGCCTGTCGGGGGAGCGGTGAATGCTTATGCGAATCCCGCACCCCCGGCCATAGGCAGAGGTGGAACACCGCGGTGGTTTCAGCCGGTAAGAGTCCGGCATGCCCCTCCGTCACCCCCACGACGGAGGAAGTCCATGAGGATTTCCAACGCGTAAAAAAAAAAAAAAAAGGCAGTCACCCCATGGAAAACACTAGTATTCAGCTGCTTAGGGTAACACTGGAAGCCCACCCTACCATAGTCGAGAAAAGGCTAGCCAGATAATATAGTACACCTTTGCCCAGCCCTTCGAGAAGAATAGGCGTTGCCTGGGATCAGATAATAGTTCCGCTAGTTCCCCACTGCTCAACTAGATTGCTCAACTAGTTGAGCAGTTGAGCAATAGGACACAGTCATGTGTTGGTTTAGATTGGAATGGACTTTTGTATCGAAAACATCCCGCGATTTGAAAATTGATTTTATTATTCTTCAAACCAATTATTTCTCGAAGACAATTTTATGTAGAAACCAGTGACGTGCTTTCCATTAAAGCCGAAAAGCCTGGCTTGCTATGAATAACACAAGACGATAACAAAAAAAAAACAAAAATAAAAAACCTCTAAATAAAGGTATTGAAAAATTTTCGGGTTTTTATTCTTAAATCTGTCGGGCTTACCCGAACATTGATCCCTAAGCACCCCACTCACTTCCTATCACACAACACTTACAAAGTAACATTACAACATAAGACTAACTGTGCCTACCCCTTCAAGGCATACTGGTGTGGTGTTGTTTTAAGACAATGTTATGTACTAAAACTGTATTGACTATTGTATAATTTTATTATTACTGTACTGACGATTGTTTGTTTGTTTTCAGTTTGTCGCTTTATTTTTATTGCGTGACTAATGACTTATTGAGCAAGCGTGGAGATCAATGCTCTAGTATGAGCACTGATCGCCACGCTTGTCATTCCCTGCATGACAAAAACTTGTTTACAAAAAAGACAACCGCCTTCAAAAAGTTAAAAATAACTTTAAATTCGCCAATCGGCGACTTTGGTTTTGTTTGTTGTTTCGTATTTCCACCGACTTGCGGTTGTCTTTTTTGTAAAAAAAGTTTTTGTTTCGCTTTTAAGTGCCTACATCTTATCATACAAATCAATTACGAAACGGTGACACCAAAAAATGTCAGTCATCCCTTAATATTCTAACCTTAGGGGTGGAATATTTTCCTGAAATGTATATGGGACCAACTTTGAGGTACCTATACACTACCAAAATCGGACTACCCAGAAAAAACTGTTATGCGTAGACTTCTCTGTTCAGCCGCCATTTTAAAATTGATATATTTAATGCTATGAGTTGTTGCAACTAAGTTTAATTCAAGTACGAAGCATCACTATTAAATTTAATCAACTAATTAATTCAAAGATCAACTGATAAATAGATACCTTGATTACATTGTTGTGAAATCATTAAATTAAACAAAGACCTTCTAATTGCATTACATCCGTAGATATGTTTATTAATTACCGGAACTGATTCTCTGAACAATGAGTTCAGGGATAGATAATACCGTTGTAGATGAGACTGAACTGAACTGAATACTCCGGGCTGTTACTGAGAAATTCTTAATAGAAATACCCAATAACACTTTACCCGACCTGAGAATTGAACACAGAATCCCATGCTCAGTAGATGCACTTGCAACTACGAGACCAACTTACGGGGCAGTCAAAACACTCCTACTAACCACAAAATTATGAAAAGGTTACAGAAGGACTGCTCCCGCCATACTCAAAAATAATAATTACCTAAATTTGCTAGATTCACTAGGGCTGCTACTGTTTTGACTCCGTCTGTAGGTTTTATTTGTGACATTATGAAATTTTATTGACACTGGTTGCAAGTTGTATAAAACAAAATTTTTCTGTTTATCATGAAATGTCATGGTATGTACCTATTGTCACAAAGTACGTAAGGTTGCGTCGCGCCCGAGCAGAGAGACCGCACACATTGACATTACGTTTATACGCATTCAAGCAGTTTCAAGCAGACTTCAGACTCGACTGTCACGTGTTGTCTAAATGAATAAATGAGAGACATTGACATTTCATGACGAACAAGAAAATGTTGTTATAAAACGTTGCAAAGAGTTCCAACCAGTGTCAATAAAATTTCATATTGTCACAAATAAAACCTACAGAGTCAATACAGTAGCAGCCCTAGTGAGTCTGCAAGTTTAGGTAATTATTTTTGAAGATGGCGGGAGTAGTCCTTCTGTACCCTATATATTTTGTGCTATTGTGTAACCTTTGCTGGAGATTGAAATAAATAAATAAAAGTCAATAACATCACTTTGATCTTCATTCTGACAACACGTGTCGCTAGGGGCGCACCACAGCCTTAATCATAATCATAATTTATTGCATTCATGTAGTTTACAGGTTGTTACAAGTTTATACATAGGTTTCATACAAAAACCCTGCTAAGGCACAGCAATATAAAAAGTTTGAAGTGCAACAGTGTCACAATAAACAAACCACTGTGCTTATACGAAAAAACTAATTTAAACATGAAAAAAAAATGTAATAATAATATAACATTTTATCTAGTGATCCATCATTTGCTATTTAAATAAGTTATGTCAACATTTTCATTCATAAATTAAAATAGTAAATTTAATTAAAATAAATAGTGTAAACAATAACAATCATAAAATAACAACCTTACGTACCTACTTTGTGTACTAACTAACCAAAGTAATGTGTAGATCCTCCTTTTTAAAATATCTTGGGATAGGTACCTACATTAAGCCGAATAATTTGTTAGTGCCATAACAAAATTACCTAGAAACTCCTTTCTGCGATCCAATAACCGTCAAGTATACAACTCGGTTCGTTACAAAGAGTTCTGTTCAACAGGTCTTAGAACTGGTCTAGCGATATACTAAGAGGTCCTTTGTTGACTGTTTTCAATAAGAAAATTACGTACTTAATACATTCTAGTAAGTAATCAGTTGAGAGTTGATTGACTTGATTAGCATAATCAAGTATATCAACTGTTTTCATCGAATGATTTATACTTCCCACCTGTACGCAAAATACGGGGAGTTGCGAATATCAGACTCAACTGTTATACCATACATCCCTGCCTGGGAAAGCACGTAAACCACCTGGTCCCGACTGTCATTCGTAGACCTTTGACAGTCATTATGTACCCATAATGACTGTCAGAGGCCAGAAAGTCCACCAGAACCAGTCATACCAAGGAGTATCATGTTACCCAGTAACTGAGTTGTGGAGTTCGAGTAGGCATTTGCACAAAAAAGGCACAAAACTGAAAAAGCTGTCGGAATAAAATTTTACATGGTGCAGTATATTCTTCCTCCTGTAAAAATATGTTTTCGCATATATTTAAAAGTTTTTTCTCTAAGGTGACGAAATACAGAATTAATATTCACAGGAACGAAGCAACAATATGGCGAACATAAAGCACTTTTAAGCACTTTTAAACAGCGTTTTAATACCCTGGTTAAAAGTCCTGAAAATTCATTATACAAGATGATTTTTTAGTCACGTTCCAAATTTCTCAGGGTGATAGTACCCATGAAATTGAATAACTTTCTCCAAAAAACATGGGTCGAAATATTATAAAAAAAATCGGACTTCCCATACAAAATCGATCAGCTGACTATTGATTTTGTATGGGAAGTCCGATTTTTTTTTTAATATTTCGACCCATGTTTTTTGGAGAAAGTTATTCAATTTCATGGGTACTATCACCCTGAGAAATTTGGAACGTGACTAAAAAATCATGTTGTATATGAGAGCAGTAAAACAAGCACAGTGCACCACTATTAAGTCACATTAACTTGACTTGTACAACATAAAATTAACTTGCTAAAACAAAACTCATTTATTTCTTAATCATTTAACAAGTTATCAGGTAGTTTAGTTATTTAAGAACGTCAACAGTGTCTAGCTTTGGAATTTCCCAAAAGTTATGTTTTTTTCTTTTTTTTCTAACTTGTTTTTGCATCATAATTACGGTTTTATTTATTATCATAAAGTCATTTGAAAACTTGTTTTTGGATTATCTCAATATTTACGATTTGTGGTCCGAATACCTAATATACCTAGCTTAACTGTGCATTTAGCAGACACGATACCGGTAAAACGTGGTGAATAGGGTATTTTGGACAGTGGTGCCGATTCCCTTGTTCACAAACTAAATAAAAATTAGGCATTTGGCATCTCTTACTACCAGGCAGCTGAAGAAAAGGACGGTGACAGACAAGGACTAAGTTAGAGATGTCAAATTAGTTTTTCCCTTGAACTTTGCAGTGTTTTTAATCAATACGTTCTAAAATGACAACTATATTGTATGAACCTTTTAGATCAGCTTAAATTGACAGCTGTTATTAATATATGTCTCTTTCTTGTTTTATTGGAGAGAAACAGATATATAAAATAGTGGATAGTTTAAAATTAATTTAGTTCGTGTACACAACAGAATTGGCACCAGAATCAGAATCAGAATCAGAATCAGAATCAGAATAATTTATTTGTATAACATAGGTAATTACATTAAATAGATCTTATAAATAGTAGGTAACACCAAAATGGATTTCTTAACCATAATCCGCCCAACCGTGGAATTGACTGAATCAGCGTTGTTGCTATTGCTTAACTATCGTAAAACGGGGTGAATAGGGATGCAGGGATGAATTAGCACAAAAATTTAAAGAGGAATTTAAAGTAATATACAAATCATAAAAATCAAAATAATAAAATTATTTACAATTCTAGGAAAAAGGCAGGGAGCTCAAAGGGCATCAAAAAACTCGTCCACATCGCTGTCAACGGGACACGTGCCCAACAGGCTGGCAGCATTGCCACGTTGTATGGCAATGCTGATTCTTTGACCCAAGAATAGACCAGCCTTCGGGTCAAAGAAGGTCCGATTTAAAGTTGAAATAATTATAGTTTTGAGGACAAATATGACTCAAATGAATGACTCAATAATATTATTTTTTTCTAGTGTCCATGTTGGCAACCAGCTATATTTTGTGATACCTACAATAATTTCGATACTCTTCACATACTTACAATAAACACGTTTCAATTAATAACTCAATTACTATTTTCCTTCTTAGCAGATGAGTTAAAACATGAAAATAGACAAAGTAGACAGGCATCAAAGACAAAGTCAAAGCAATGTTAATAAAACCATTTACAGGCAATTTTGAATGTCAAGATGTTGGTTAATTGGTCAGCAAGTAAATGCTAGTTGCTCGTTCCAAAACGTGGGTACAATTAATTTTTTACAAAATTCTGGTTCCATCTAATTTTAATAACGCATTTAAGACAATGCATTTGAATTGAATCTAGTACCGTTCATCAAATAATAACAGTTGACAGAACCTTAGACAAAACAAAAGAAGTCTTGAAACTCAAGTACAGACATAGACAAAAGTGTTTGATTAAAATACCAGACAAGCACAATAGTGTTTGATGAAAATATCTAACGAGTACAAAGATGTTTCTATAAAGTAGGTACTAATACGTACAAAGGTGTTTGATTTAGAAATATTTTGTAACAATTGGCATAGGAAAAAAGAATAGTGGATAAATATTCACGGCTAACAAAGAAGAAAGGAAGAGAAAATATTTTGATTAATTTATTAAATAAGCTAAATCAAAGGTAGGATATAATAATAATAATAATATGTGGGGACATTTTCACACACGGCCATCTGACCCCAAACTAGGGAGACCCTGTACTATGAGTGTCAGACAGCAGGCTGATATACATACACAAATACATTTTTTTTTGTAAATACATACATATATAGATAAACAACACCCAGACACAAGGCAAACACAAGTGCTCATCACACAAATGTTTACCCTGGGCGGGAATCGAACCCGCAACACGCTGCGCAGCAGTCGATCGCTCAGCCACTGCGCCAACCGTGTTAGAACACGGATATTTAACTAGAATCAACTAATGATTATTTAAGTTAGAAATAGTATTATTTGTGTTTATAGGTTAAAGTGAGGAACTTAAGGCAGTTTTTAGTTCACTGATTCGGTCCTATAGAAAAAGTTGATACATAATTTCATGAAATTATCAAGTTTTCCTACAGGACCGAATCAGTTTTATGGAAAAAAAATCTGATATCCATACAAAAGGTAATACTAACATGATTAAAATATATAAAACAAAAGTAGTTCATCCATCTTTAGTAATAGTTGTTAATTTTCTTTTAGCCGCAGTTTAGCCGCTGTAGCGACGCTGTGAAAACGCAGCTCTTCATTAGGTCACTCCATGGTGGCCGCGGTGCGAGACTGGGACAACAGCCCTCTTCATGAAAGGTGGCAGTCCTATCATACGCCGATCACTTAGTTCGCCATAATTGTAATTATTATTATTATTTATTTCATCTATGTGTTTTTATATATTTAATTGGATAATAATCCGGTAATAAATAAATTTCATTTTTTTTTTCATTTCATTTAATTTTCATGGGTACTTTATTAATAACAATAATCTTAAATCTACAAATCTAACATACTGTTTTTATTACGCTGCCTTTTCCTATTATTATCATCATCATCATCATCATGTCAACCTTTAGACGCCCACTGCTGGGCATAGGTCTCCCTCAAGGGGAGTTCAGCCGTAATCGCCATGCTTGGCCGATGCATGTTGGCGATCGCAGTAGGTGTTATAGTACTCAGAAGGACGCTGTTACCCATCCTCTGGTTAATATCCCTCTGTCGCCTTCTAATAGGGTATTTTACTCTATACGAGAAAAAATCTTCTTCTTCGTCGTATTCGAAGAAGAAGATTTTTAAACAAATCACGCAGACGATGTCGCAGGCTTTGTGCTAGTGTATAATAGTAAGTAATAGTGTATAATGTGCCGTATGGTGCCGGTTGCGAATAGCACCACCCTATTTCTACCCGTGGGTGTCGTAGAAGGCGACAGAGGGATATTAACCAGAGGATGGGTAACAGCGTCCGTCTCAGTACTATAACTCCTACTGCGATCGCCAACATGCATCGGCCAAGCATGGCGATTACGGCTGAGACCTATGCCCAGCAGTGGGCGTCTAAAGGTTGACACGAGAAAAAATCTATAAATATGTTATTGAGACAGATAAGGCATAAAGCAGTCGGAAAATGTAAGTTTTAGTTTATAAAATAACAAAACAAATGTTTAAATTCAATTCAAAGTTTTCAGTATTTTTAATCTGTTATAAAACACCGTGAAATAGTAGCGGCCATGTTATTGCGCCACACGGCTGTATAAACAATTGTCAACTGTCAGTCAACCGATTGGCGTAATATAGGCTTTGTACTTTTATTATTTTCGTAACCAACGTAATTTTTTCATTATTACACCTAATACAAAATATGCTTTTAATTATTTTTAAGGGATATACAAGTATCATATTTAATATGAGCTCATTTGATACAAAACGAACTGACGTCATTTACGCTGAGCAATATGGCGCAGTAAGAGGCGTTTTCGTCAAACAACGCGCGAAATTTGAAAACTTAAAATTTTGATGCATTTTTATGGCACTTATCGATTGAATAAAAATTTTGTGTTTTTTTTTGGTGGCATATTAGCACTACAGAATTTCATTGAGACACTTTTCAAAAATGGGTATAATACCCTATTGATTAATAATGCAATATAGCCTATATTACTCAGTGATAATGTAGCTTTCGATTGGTGAAAGAATTTAAGAAATCGGACCACACGTTTTAAAATTTATTTGTTACAAACATACAAAAATACAAATCTTTCCTCTTTGTAGAGGAATTTTCCTCCTAAAATACGGTATTACCCCACAATTCAATCATCTAGAATCAAAAAAACGTTTTTCAATTAACACATTTGTGGTTTTCGAAGAATTACCTCATAAGAAATAGTAATATATTTATCACTTTAGTACATACATGACTGTCCACTTCTTAGTCATCAATGGTATCTGGGAATGATCTTTTGTCGTCTAGATAACATGAGTCATTGATTATACTTACAAACTTATATTATAACGAGGTTGAGGAGAAGTCTTTTTGTTTTTGAAACGACCACGACAAAGCAAAAGGGACGGTTATCATTTTTAACCCCCGACGAAAAAGAGGGGTGTTATAAGTTTTTACAGGTATGTTTGCAATACGGTATGTATTCCCTCATAACTTCTAAACTCTACATTTTATTTAAATTTTCAATTTTCTGTACTCATCATCATTATCATCATGTCAAGCTTTAGACGCCCTGCTGGGTATAGGTCTTCCCCAAGGGGGCATGCTTGGCCGATGCATGTGGCCATTGCTGTAGGTGTTATGGTACTCAGAAGGACGCTGCTGCCCATCCTCTGATCAATATCCCTCTGTCGCCTTCTACGACACCCACGGGTTTGGATTCTGTACTACCAGTAAGGGTTTAGGGCCAAGTAAAACCTGTACATATTGATCAATAGTATAATATAGTAAAGCTACGCTAACTGCGGTTGGTTCCTGAACGTGTGGCCATCCATTTCATGCCGAAGCATCTCCGTGCCTCGGACATAAAGCCGTTGATCCCAGCTGTCATTTGTAGATCTTTGACAGTCGTTATTGGTCGTCAGAAGATAGAAACTCTGACAACCAGTCTTACCAAGGGGTGTCGTGTTACTCAGTAACTGGGTTGTAGAGGTTAGATAGGCAGTCACTCCATATAAAACACTGGTATACAGCTGCATACGGTTAGACTGGAAGCTGACCCTAACTCGGTTGGGAAATAGCTAGGTAGACAACAATTTATTAATTTTTAGGGTTCCGTACCCAAAGGGTAAAAACGAAACCCTATCACTAAAACTTCGCTGTCCGTTCGTCCGTCTGTCCGTCTGTCTGTCTGTTACCAGGCTGTATCTCAATAATCGAGATAGCTAGACAGTTGAAATTTTCACAAATTATGTATTTCTGTTGCCGCTTTATCAACAAAATACTAAAAACAAAATAAAATAAATATTTAAGGGGGGCTCTCGTACAACAAACGTGATTTTTTGCTCGTTGTCTAATGTTGTAGATAATGGTACGGAACCCTTCGTGCGCGAGTCAGACTCGCACTTGGCCAGTTTTCAAAGCAGTTGCGGTTACGGAACTGACGTGAATGTTGGCAATTTTTATTTGATCTGGTTGTTTCTTATATATTTGTAAACACGTCTAGGATACAAAAGAAAATTCCAAGTACGGGGCAACCTCTTTTTTTAATAATATTTAAAAAATTTAAGTCTAAACTAAAAAAAAATATTAGAAGTATTTTTCATTTCATAATGTGGTTTAAATAAGCCATGTGGTACCGGCCGCGAATATCACCACCCCATTTCTACCCGTGGGTCGACACCCACTGCGACACTAGAAAGCGACTGTGGGATAAGTATTGACCAGAGGATGCGCAGCAGCGTCCTTCCGAGTCGCCAACATGCATTGGCCAAGCATGGCGATTACGGCTGAACCCCCTCATGGGGAAGACCTATTCCCAGCAGTGGGCGTCTAAAGGTGGACATGATGATGATGACGATGATGATTTCATTTAATATACGGCCTCACGTAACGTAAATACCTACTTTTAAACAAAACAAGTTTAATTATTTACTTCTGTGGAAAAGGCTGGGCAGTGACGGTCCTGGAAATATAGAACCTAATCTTTCCACACTTACCACCTACAAGAACCACATACTATTTCAGTACAATTTTATTTACTCGATCAGCCAAAACAACATTAGAGCCAACCTTCAACGCTTAATTTGTCTGGTACCCTCAATTACCCTCCAAAAATATTGTTTACCCTCCATCTTGTTTACTCATTTTAATGGAATACCGAAAATATTTTTCTCGTTCCGGAACATGAATAAATAGCAACTTAGACAAAATAAATGAGATCGTTGTATTTTTTTTTTTGTAATTAGCTCAGGTAACTACCTACACACAATATTTTAAAAGTTGAAAAGAAAATAAGCTTAAAATATAATTAGAATATTCAGTTATTATAAGGTGCTGTTGTCCGTGTGGTGCCGGCCGCGAATAGCACCACCCCACTTCTACCCGTGGGTGTCATAGAAGGCGACAGAGGGATATTGACCAGAGGATGGGCAGTAGCGTCCTTCTGAGTACCATAACACCTACTGCGATCGCCAACATGATCCGGCCAAGCGTCCGTGCCTTATCTGTTCCACGCCTGCTCTGCGCCTGCTCTGCGCCTGCACCGCGTCTTCACCGTACGCCTCATGACGGGACATGATGATAACGTGCGGATAAAGGGAGTATTATAGTAGTCTATACTTTTATACTAATATTTTTACATAGTACACACATAAAACAAAGTCGCTCCCGCCGTCTGTACGCTTAGATATTTTAAACTTATACGTAACAGATTTTAATCCGGTTTTCATTAATAGATAGAGTGATTCAAGAGAAAGGTTAAAGGTCTATACACACATATCAGGGCCGTGCCCGGAATGGGGACGGGCCGTGCCACGTCTGGGGCTCAAGAAATAGCCGATATTTTCCTAGCACGTCGGCGATAATTAAAAAAATAAATAAATTAATGACGAGTTTTTAATAAAGGCAGTACGTATATATAGCCTTTTGTATGATTTCGCGTTTTGTATAAAACAAAATAGTGACTGAGGGGCAGAGATAGAAGGTCGCGGCCTGTCCACAGTACAGTCACATCTCTGACGTGTGTGAATAAAAAGTCCCTGACGGGACTTTGATGCACGGTCTTAGCACGGTCATGGCCCTGTGACGTCCCGGGCACGGCCCTGATATGTGTGGATAGACCTTAAGGCTGCTCTCTCGAAAAAAGCATGACAGAAGCATGCAGATGAAGCAACTTTTCGTCGGCATTTACAGACAAATTACATCTGAAAAAAATTGTTAGTAATCTACATGATATGACACGTAATTTGGTTTAGCCACAGTTTTTCTATCGCTACCACATAATAAAAAAAAATGTCAAATCCTTCCTTTATTATAATATGTTTAAACAAATTATTCATAATGTTTACGAAGTCGCAAATGTTATATTGAAAACATGTTTTTTATTATAAAATAAATTGATTGTATCATATTTCTTTTTTCTGCATTTGTGCATACAAATGCAGGAAAAAAAATATGATGAATATTAAATAATCATGAATAAAACATTCATCAATTATATTATGTAAAATGCATCAGACTGAACGACCTATACACAGTTACAGTACGGTCAACGTATCTTGGCGCGTCTGAAGTTAGCCGATTAGCTGCGCAGTAGACAATTTCGTTCCTAAAAGTTCCATTGCGCAGCCATACAGCTAACTTCAGACGCGCCAAGTTACGTTGACCGTATTGTAACTGTTTAAAAATCTAAAATTAGAACGTAATTATTAATAGCTAAAAAATTACCTTTAAAGAAAATATCCATATCATATTCAACGCTCTATTTCGCTCTTATTCTGATCAGATAAATTAATTTACTGGTAAGAAACACGAGTCATTTATTATATATTCAAAGATAACACGTAGGTGCACTTTATGCCCAAGTGTGTACTCAAATACAGCTATGCACTCTCTCTTCCCTCACTTTCATAGTCAGGTGCGACGGCAATCCGACATGAGACCAGCGTGCTTTCCCAGGATTTATTGTTACAGTGTTGTGCATTATTATATTTTAATGAATAATTCATTGTTTATGAATTAACACGGAAGTAAGGACGTTACGTAAACGAGTTGTAGTTCAATGTCATTCACATTCTGTTCACGTTCAATAACCGATGCGTGTCTCAAGATAATATGTCTCCTGTTTCTTGCAGAATAAAGCCATGTTTTGAAATATTGTGTCGGATACAAAGTTTCTGAAAGATCGCATTATTGTTTACAGAAACAATGTTTTGGAGATAAGTAATGCTGTCCACATTAGAAGTCGTTTAGAATTGTCCCCCGATGAAGTGATGTTGTGTGCTGCGTATAAGTATTTGCATAATGCGACATCACTCACATACTACCGCCATGTTTATAAACAAGTAAAACATGCGTCAACACTCGCATAAACCTCTTACAAAACTGAGTTTATTTATTTACTTATAAACTGAGTTATTTCACTAGCTGCCCATCATTAGCGGCAAGCACAGAAACATGATGGTAAACACATGTTAACTGCGACAGATTATGTCATTTATTTCGTTTAAAATTCAAAATAATTATTTAACACAATCTAACAACAAACAACAACATAGTTGGGAACAGGTGATGATGATGATGATGTTTTAGAAATATATTTCACTAGCAACCCGGCCCGGCTTCGCATGGGCCTATAGCCTTCCTCGATAAAAGGACTATCCAACACAACAAGAATTTTTCAATTCGAACCAGTAGATCCTGAGTTTAGCGCGTTCAGCCAAACAAACAAACTCTTCAGCTTTATAATATTAGTATAGATAAATAAAACAGTAAAAGAAACAATGTTTATAAAAAAAATTTTCTCAGTGAATAAGTACATTGCTTTAGGGTCGGTACTAACCGGTTAGCGCCGACCATTTGGTTCAAACATATAGTCTTGGACTGCTGTCCACGACCAAATGTTTAAATCGAAAGAACCCCATTTTTTTATTAACACCCTATGAATGGCAATGCACCAAATAGTAGTAGGTGAGATGAAATGTGGGTGTTCTATAGGCCCCTGCCTACTCCTTCGTGCAATCACAAACTCAAAATCATTTATTTAAAATAAACCATTTACAGGTACTTTTGAATTGTCCGAGTCAGTCAGTCAGAAAGTTGAAGCTAGTTGCTCGTTCCAAACTGTAGACTTCTATGGAGAAGAACGAGCAAAAAACTACATTATCACTCTTTTAAAAAACTATCAATAATTGTATCATTATGTAATTTAAATTTTCTTAACATCAGCCAAAGTTCATTACGTTTCAGAACGATTGGAAAAGGAATAAAAATTACTTTTCCTCATCAACGCAAATGTCATAATAAGGTCATCATAACATTATTAAATTGTAACATTATTTTTTCAAACTTCTCTTTTTATTTCTTTGATGATTCAATTTAGTAATTAGTAGTAGTAGTAGGTATGGGATAAGGTCATCATAACATTTAATACTATCCTTAACATTTTTTAGTCTACTAACCTTTTTTTGGTCAAACATATTCTTTTGTTTCTTTGATGATTGAATTTAGTAATTACATATTATGTAGTTACTGTTATCGATAAAGATCTAACATCATTACGTAATAGTAAAATCGCCAATCTGCCTTTTCTGTGTATTTTAATATTTTGTATTATAAGAATTACATGACAACATAAACCAGGAATTTCATGACACAATTTCTCTAAAAAACCGTTTATTTTGGCCCTGAAATCCTAATAAGTTTTAAATTCACTGTAAAATTAGTTTTGTAACGTCGCTAAATCAATAAGAAGTGATATGGACGAAGATGTGACAGGACGGAATGAAAGAAGAAAACATGTTGCGCCGACCCCAAGTAACATGGGATAAAGGCAGGAAGAAGAAGTGATATTATAGATTGAGAACACGAAGTAAGGTAATTCGTGATTGAGAACAACGGATTAACTCACTATAATGAGTGAGTGTGTAATGTGATGTGTTGTGTGTGTGTGTGTGTGTGTGTGTGTGTGTGTGTGTGTGTGTGTGTGTGTGTGTTTTCTCAACCTATCATGTGTAACAATACTCACGTTTCGTTTAATGAAAAAAGTGATATGGACGACTCTTAATTAATTAAAGAATTGTAAATACATAATATTATCTAGTAGTTTTAAAAGTTATAAATTTAGAAAAATAAGTTTTTTAGGCAATTAAGTTAGCAAAGAAATTATGTTAAAATTTTATGGGAAATCGTGTTTTAATTGTCATCTACTCCTTATTACATTATGATTATTTTACATCTTCAGATATTATATTTGTGACTCAAATAACTAGATAACCTATAGACTCATTACTGGCCTACTTTTGATCACACGACATCACCATCTTGTTGCCCGTTTTGTCCACAGTCAGGTTTGGTTCAACGGACCGGTATCATGCCAAGAATGCGTTTATGCAACCAGTGCGCAGTTCGGATTAAAGGTGGGCGAATGACGAATTCATAGACTCGAATCTGGTTTTTTGTTTGTTAAATTTACAATATGGGAATTTTATTAAGTAAAAGAGTAGCTTTTTCCTGTGATTTGAATATTAACATAAGTTTTAATACAGAACTAGCGACCCGCCGGCTTCGCTCGGGTGCAAATAGTGCAATGTAGATCAAATTACATGAATAAACATTCGACTTGAATCACTCTATCTATTGCTAAAAACTGTATTGAAATCCCTTTCGCAGTGTAAAAGATTAAGCGTACCGATAGCGGCAGCGACTTTGCTTTATACTATGTAAAGATACACATCAATACTAGAGTACACTAGTATTATAAGGAGGCAAAATTTGTTAGTTTATAAGAGGAAATCGTTGGAGGTACTGAACCAAGGCAAGAAGACAAGAATCCTGAGTGCAGCGTGGGATTCAAGATCGCCCAAAGCGAAGACACCTTTATCCCCGAGGAGCATACTCTACTTTTCACACCATCTACGAGATAATTAAAAGCAATAGTACTAAAATCAAAGTATTTATTTTTCTTTTATTTATATTCTTTGTACTCGTGGCGGCCAGTTCGATTTTCGAACAAATATTTCACTATAGGTAGCTCGATTATCTGAGACCGTTCCTAAGGTAGTTGTGCGGTGCGGGAGGGGTGTGGTGATATGACGCGAGAGCTCACTGGTACGTTAAATGTCACCCCTTCCACACCTCAGTCACAAAGTACGTAAGGCTGCGGCGCGCCCGAGCATAGAGACTACTCAGAACAAACCGCCATTTTACTCACGCACACATTGACATTACGTTTATAGGGAATCTCAAGCAGTTTCAAGCAGACATCAGTCTCGACTGTCACGTGTTGTCTAAATGAATAAATGAGAGACACCTCAGTACAAATAGGGTAATGTTGTAATAAAAAAAATAGAAAGTTAGAAACTTCTAAGGCACATTTACGAGCTTTACTAACGTGGAGACTTATGCTGATGATTTTAATTATTGCATATTTGTTACTTCGGCGAATAGTTTTTATTACTATACAACTAGATACTGGGTTGAAAATTACAAAAAACGTAAAAATATTTAAATATCTCGGGCTACCCTGGCCCTTTCACCTTAATGAAAAGCTGTTTGTGTATGTGAGATTATGTTTGTAAACTCACCCACATTACAGGATAAATTCCTAGAGTGGGCTTTCTCCTTTTCTTTTAAAACGTTACCCTTTTATAAAGAGAAGGAGAAAGCTATACTATTTTGCCGTGTGTCACAGGATACTTTTTATAGTTCACTTAACTTCCACCACTTGACAAAATCGCAGGCAAAAGATAGTTTTATATATATATATATATATATCAATTTAGATTATAACCATATAGGTACGTCGTCTTATAATGTCGTTTTGAATCTGCAATTCCTACCACACATTTTAATTAACACATATAGATATGTACATATGTATGAAAAACAATAAAAAAAATCAGAACGTTAAAAACGTTTGATATTTAGGTATTACCTATGCACTAATTTGTATCAAGGATATTAGAAATTACCACTTCCGGATACTAATAATGCGTATTAAGTAATTCTATTTTTAAGTTTGAGAAGTTCGAATAACTCCCATTGAACCATAATGGTTTTATTTTTTCAATTTACTTTTGAACATTCGTAAAGATGTCTTAGAAGCAAAGTTAATAAGTACATGAGTCTCAATTTAAGTATGTATGCCTAAAACACTTCATTGAAACAACGTTTACCTAGTTTTCCTTACTTGTATAAAATTCACACTGTGTACCTACCACGTTTACGTCAGCTAACAAGAGCGATACATCTGCCAAAATTACGCAACGAAAATTTCGCGTGCTTTTGTTTTCCATGCAAATTACAGTCCGTCCCACGAAAGATGAGACTTGACACAGACTTGATTTGACTTGCGCAGTACTCGATTTAAAGGTAAGAGATCTTTAAATCGAGTACTGCGCAAGTCAAATCAAGCCTCATCATTCGTGGCAAGCACTATACTTAACGTATTTTCGGCCTGATATAAAAAAAACATCGCATTTTTACATCACATACTTTCCGTTGATGTTACATTCAAAAATACCTTAATAATCCAGAGAAAATAACTAGGTACAAATAAAATAAATACTCAAATTAGATCAGCGGTTACCATCTCTTACTCTCGAGTTATCTATCTAAGTAATACTTTTAAACAAAGAGAATATAACCACTTTAAACGAGCAATTCTTGTATAATCTGAATCTCGAAACGGCTCCAACGATTTTCATGAAATTTAGTATGCAGGGTTTCGGGGGCGATAAATCGATCTAGCTAGCTATTAAAAAACACGAAAAAATAAAAAATAAATACCGAGAGAAACTCGGTCGCCCAGGTACATACTATAGGGCTATGAGACATACATAAAGAGTGGCGTTCACTTGATAATTGCTACAGAATACGTCACAGCCTTGACAGAATTCTGACGACGACGTAAGATAATAATAGCAAAAGCCGGCTGAATATAAATTACCTGTATTTTATCAAATTGACCGCACGTGGTCACCATGGCTATTGATAAAAAATGTTTTATTTTAGATAATGTATAGAATTTTCGGTCCATTTCTCTGTACATTTCTATTTTACCGTCGTTTAATTTTTATCTTAAAGTTACATCCTTGACTTTTCTATTGAACACTTAACGTAAGATAAATAAGTTTTTTACGTAGGTAATTGAAACAAAATATAAAAAAAACCAATAAAAGTGATAAACTTCCTTGACTTCATTACAAAAAAGGGTATACCTACCTACATTGTTATTTAAAGGACATCAGATAAATATGACACTGCCTTTGAACTTTTGTGTGACCGTTACAAGATGACCGGGTAGCTTCCGGCTAAGAAACTCTTTCGATGGACATCGTGGGATAAGTATGACTAATCCATCATAGATAAATCGTCATGGTTAAATGATGGTAATTACAACTGTATCATTTCGCTTGTGGAATAGAATGGCAACGGTACAGAGGCCAGCGCATCAAGCAACAACAATCGATAAAATTTCTTTGATAGATTTTCAACATATTCAATTGGGAAAATTTGACAGTTTTTAGGACCCAGTACTATTTAGTGTCGCGATCGTGTCAGTACCTATGATGGTGATCTGATGGGCAGTTGACATCTGTAAAGATAGGGTCAAACCTTACGGACAGCTTAGGGGCACGGTCAAATACTTAGGTACTGCAGTAATATTCTGCCCACGTGGTGTGTTTACTTGAGTATCCGACCGCGCCGATATCTAAGGTAAAGCACGTGCTAAGTCACGTTTATTTAGTCCGAAGACCAGAAAATCCTGACCCGGAACCAAATAAACTTGTGGACAAAGCATAGACAAAATTTTACAAGACACAGAAATAAACCAGAAAAAATCGTTTACTATCAAATACTTCAGTTTAAGTTTTTATTTAGAAGTATGTATGTACGTATACACATATGTACAGTCAGCAAAAGAGATTGGTATGCAGGTCATCGGAAATGGTTGAAGTTTACGTAGAAACTGATGGATGTTTTCGAATGACATTTAATTCAATCATTTAATTGTTTATACTCTATTAATTTTATTTTATTTTATTCAAAAACATCCATCGGTTTCTAAGTAAACTTTAACTATATTTGACGACCCTGCATACCTATCTCTTTTGCTAACTGTACATTCTTATTTGTTGTTAGTTTATTGAATACTAGCACTTTGCCCGCGACTTCGTCCACAGAATTTTTTTACGTTTCCCTATTTTTTTATACTAAAATATAGCCTATAACACTCAGGGATAATATAGCTTCCTATTGGCACACCTGCGTCACTCCATACAAAGGAAACGAAATTTAATTACCTACACTACTATCAAAATAACAGACTGTACAAATACGTGCGTGCGTGTGCGTGTCTACGCGCCGCTCGAACTCTAAGCAGTTTTGAGAGCATGTTCGACGTGGGAAGAGGTGACGAACAGTATTGCAGAGGGAGGAGGGGCGTGTCGCTACTGTACGGTAGTACTAATATTTATACTGTGCTATTGGTGAAATAATTCTTGAAATCGGATGAGTAGTTCCGGAGAATAACCCCTACATAGAAACTTTTATCTCTTCATATTAGCATAGACGTAAAAATGGAACGTTTAATAATGCATGACAATGTGAAAGAGCTAGATGTTAAAGTGTGAGTGAGAGAGATGATGCATGCTAAAGATTTACGCTTGGGATGACATGAAATATGTTTAGAACCGAGGATTAAAACCAGAGATTAAACACGTAAGACTTTTAAAAATAACTTTTATTTTATTTTGTTTTCTTCTTTTACAGAGCCAGCCTTCTTTTACCAGCACATCAAGCTACCTCAATCTGTCAAATTTCTTTGATAGTTTTTCAACTTTCTTACAATAGAATAAGGATCATATTCAATTGGGAAAATTTGACAGTTTGGTGTGGTTTGATATGATAAGTCTGTAGGTACCTACATCTCGGTAAATTAGCATTACTTTTGTATAGTTTGTACGTATTTTTTTGTTCCTTATTCTTACCTACATTATGTGCGGTCACCAAAGGAGATAAGTATCCATGTCGCCGGAAACAGTTGAAATTTAATTAGAAACCAATAGGTTTTTATGAATAAAATAAATTACAATTTATAGAGAATAAACAGTTCAATGATTTAATAAAATTTCATTTGAAAGCCCCCATTGGTTTCTAAGAAATCTTCAACTATTCCCGACGACATGGATACTTATCTCTTTTGCGTACTGTACATAAATGGTTGAACAAATAAAGTTGTCGACAAGATATTATAAATTGACAAACTATAGACATGTCAACCATTTAACTTTGACCTTTATCCAAAATTAAGTCAAATAATGAATAAAATGTCCGGAAATGAGATGCAACTTTCCGGATTTTATAGCCGTACCTACACATTTACGGCCTGATTTGTACTTCCGATGATAAAATCGTACCTGCGATGAAAAGGTTACGCCACCGTAGTAGTATGACAAGGTTAATATAATAATTAAGTTACGTTGAGTATTTTTTTGCCAATACATTAAGATGCCGCCTTGTTTGATGTTCGCAAGGTCGCAGAGTGAATCGATATTTAAAACAGTGATTACTAGATCAGACATAATGTTAATTATTTTTAATCAACGACGACAAAAAAGTTGTTTTATTCATCTAACGAGAGTAGTCGACTTTGACACACATTCAATTTGTCATGCATAACTACATAAAAAGGCAACCGCCTTCAAAAAGTAAAAAAAAATAGCTTTAAATTCGAAAGTCGGCGGCTTTCGTTTTATTTGTTGTTGTGTGTTGCCACCAACTTGCGAATTTAAATTTATTTTTAACTTTTTGAAGGCGGTTGACTTTTTTGTAATTTTTTTTTTGTTTTTAGCGTCTACTCTTAACAATCAAATTAATTACGAAACGGTGATACCAAAAATTTTCAGTCATCCCTTAGTTTTCTACCCTTAGGGGTAGAATATTTTCTTGAAATAAATGAAACAAACTTTGAGGTATACAAGTACAAACCACGTATCAATTAAAAAAAAAAAAAAAAAATCGAAATCAGACTACATAGAAAAAAGTTAAGCGTGGTCAAACATAAAAAAAAATACGAGTCGAATTGAGAACCTCCTTCTTTTGAGAACCACCTTCTTTTGAGAACCTCATTCTTTTGAGAACCTCCTTCTTTTGAGAACCTCATTCTTTTGAGAACCTCCTTCTTTTGAGAACCTCATTCTTTTGACAACCTCCTTCTTTTGAGAACCTCCTTCTTTTGAGAACCTCCTTCTTTTGAGAACCTCCTTCTTTTGAGAACCTCCTTCTTTTGAGAACCCTCTTATTTTTCAAAGGTTTGGGAAACAGCTAGGCATTTACATTATGACTGTTAGAAGAGCTCGTGTAAAAGCCGTATGGATCGAGCGGTCACAATGGCTCTTCTTCTTCTTTAGAATCGATGGTTGTGTTTAATATTTTATTGTGTTAGACTACTTGAGCCCAGTAGGTAGCCACATTAATCGCAGCATTAGTACACTTTGGGCACTTTAGGCACTTTGGGCACTGTAATAAATGGGCCATTGTCTGGTTAGGAGCACCGCACTCACACTGGGTAGGTATCGGTGGAATCTATAATACCCCATTTTGCTAGGTTGTGTTTGCAGCGGCCTACTAGGGAGCTCAGTCTATTGAACGCTTTCCATATAGGCCACTGCAAATCACTCCCGAGTGGCAGGTGTTCCTGGGGTTATTCCATTTCATACCAAGCCCCTGCGTGCTTCGGAAAGCACGTAAAGTCGTTGGTCTCGGCTGTCATTCGTAGATCTTTGACAGTCGTTAATCATCATCATCATTTCAGCCCAAAGACGTCCACTGCTGGACATAGGCCTCCCCAAGGGGGGATTTTGCCATAATCGCCACGCTTGGCAGGCGGATTGGCGATCGCAGTATGGTTGTTACAAAGGCACAGAGAACGCTGCTGCCCATTCTCTGGTAAGTCTCTTTAGTCGCCTCTTACGACACCCACGGGAAGATATGGGATGGTGCTATTCTTAACGTCCGACACCACACGGAGGAACAGTGACAGCCATTTAAGTAATCAGAAGCTTGAAACCTGACAACCAGTCTTACCAAGCGGTATCGTGTTACCCAGTAACTGGGTTGTGGAGGTCAGATAGGCAGTCGCTTCATGTAAAATACTGGTATTTAACTGCATCCGGTTGAACTGGAAGCCAACCGCAACACAGTCAGATGAAGGCTAATCAAATGACGATCTTGTATCTGTCTTTGGCATCATAACTCTCAACCGGATCGAGCGATTTGGACAAGGTTTATTTTAATAGGAAGCTGATATGGGGGTAAGGACCGGAAGATATCAGTACTTTTGCCGACTTCAAAAAGGAGGAGGTTATCAATTCGAATGTTTATATTTTTTTTTATGTATGTTCGGGCATAACTCTGTCATATATAGACCGATTTGCAAAATTCTTTTTTTGTTGTGCGAAAGTGGTTTATTCCGAAATGGTCCTATATAAATTTTACCAAAATTGAAACAGCCCTTTTTGAGAAAATCAACAATTTCAAATAAATTACTTAGACACCGTTTTAGTTTCTTTAATCTTTGGAGGACTTATCTCTTTTAAGTGTGTCGCCGTTTCTTAATGGGTTTGGATGTTAAGGCAACATATTAAAAAGCGAAAAATAAAAAGTAAAAAAAAAATAAAACCGCCTTCAAAAACTAAAAAGGGATAAATAACTTTAGCACAGAACACACATTACTTTACTTTCGGAAGTCGGTGGCAATACATAACAACAAACACAAAGCCACCGCCACCGACTTCCGAAAGTAAAGTAATGTGTGTTCTGTGCTAAAGTTATTCATCACTTTTTAGTTTTTGAAAGCGGTTTTCTTTTTTTTTGCAAAACTTTTTTTCATATAAGTAATGAACCGTATTTTTGACACAGATCTAAATGATTGAACTATTTCTTTTGATCAAAAGTATTTACGTTATGCGTAGCTTGGCTAGTTGTAATTTCAAAGTTTAAAGTTCTTTTTTTAAAGCACCGACCTAAAAATTAATAATAATAATAATAATATGTGGGGACATTTTCACACACGGCCATCTGACCCCAAACTAGGGAGACCCTGTACTATGGGTGTCAGACAGCTGATATACATACACAAATACATTTTTTTGTAAATACGTACATATATAGATAAACAACACCCAGACACAAGGCAAACACAAGTGCTCATCACACAAATGTTTACCCTGGGCGGGAATCGTACCCGCAACACGCTGCGCAGCAGTCGATCGCTCAGCCACTGCGCCAACCGTGTCGTCAATTACGTCATCAAAATAAAATGTATATGTTAGTCCTTTTATTTTAAGTACCTAGTCATATTATTTCAAATTTATTAAATTGTCTTATTTTTGTAAAACGTTGCCCCACTGTCTCACTTCTCCGGACTGAAGACCACGTTTATCACCACGCCCATCTACTGTCCGAACCCTAAGCCTCATTCCTAATCTAGTGTATCAAGAATAACTACTGTCTAAAACTGTATTAAAAGTTAATGCTATTGTTCCTCCATCTTTAATTCATCTCCAAATCGATAGTTCCCTTTGCCACCTCGTGCCTACCACGAGGTGACTCCGTGATATCTCACACTAGAAATTTCTCATGTATCGTGAATGCGAGCAAGCATTTATATAGTACACAGACAATGAGATGAAATAAAACTTCCAACAGCCCCGTCACTCCGGTTTTTCGAAAAATTCGCACTTCCGTAACCGCGACTGCTTTAAAAATCAATAAATTGTAATTTGTACAAAAAGCTTTATTCGAAGGCTCCATATAATAATTTTGGACATTAATAAAACTTATTTATCAACGTTTGATCTTTAAACTCTTTTGTCTTTGTTTGAAGTTCAAGTTTGTTAGATATTAATATTAACTTAACGTTTATGATTAAATATCGGCAGAATTAATTATTTTGACCATTTGCTTTAAATATCAATATTTTTCTGTCTGTTTCAACGGAAGATATTTTTTTGTTTCTTTTTAATTAATATTTTTGATTTGAGTGCTAAATTAATACCAGTTTTGAATTTTTCTTTTAGCTCTGGAATTGGATGAATAGATAATAAAATAAAAAATCTCCGCTGATAATCGACAATCATGTGAACGAAATCGCGGGTATTAGCTAGTTATGAATAATTTGTTTTCTCTTAAAGATCAGCTTCCCAGAGCCTCGCAACGGATTATTGTTCCTATATTAAACAAAAATAGAACTATGTATAATACCAAAACATTAAACATGGCATGTTTATTACGTCTGTCTGTCTGTGACTTCGTAGCGCCTAAACGACTGAACCCATTTATATTTTGTTCTTTTTTATCAGGTTTTTTCTAATTGACAAATGGATCTGAGCTTCTTCATTGCCTGTATTAATTTTGTAATCCTGTACTTCAGTCATTTTAGAAGAACGTATGTACCTAAACGTGAACTGATAGGTTTTTGGTTATGGCGCCGTTTTTTTTAATTAATATTTTAATATTAAATCTAATATATGAAAATCTACTATCATAGTATTGTGATCGAACTCCGAAACGCGATGACCGATTTTTATAACTTAATGAGAAATTGAAAAGGAAATGTAAATGTCTATTTTATATATTTTATCTAGAAAGGTTACTTTTATAGATTACCGTGTTTTGTGAAGAAAGGTGACTTTTATAGAAAAACAGGTTCCCTAAAAACAAACTAAATTCCCTACGCAGTGGTACTACCTATAACTAATATGATGTAAAAAAATAACATACTAGTTTCTACTAGTTTTTATTTAAACTATTTAATAGGGTATTTTACCAAAAAAATCTAATTAGGCCGTCAGATACATTTTCAAAAAATATTGGAAACGTGCTTTTTTCACGTAAACAAAAAATGATGATGAGTGCGTCGAAAACTCGTGTGACATTACTATGTCAGTACACTTTGTGACGTCACAAACCCCCACTCATTATCTTCGATGCGTTTTATCTTCGTCAGTTTTTATTGATTTGATATAACAAAAGAAACGTATCCAATATTTTTTGATAATCTAACTGACTGACTAATTAGTTTTTTTTTGTTGAAATACCCTATTAAAAACTAGTAGAAACTAGTATGTTAATTTTTTTATACCACCTGCCAGAGACCCATACGGTGATATAGTTAATACATTACTATAAATATATAGAATGAAAACCAGTCCAATTTGATAAAACGAGTTTATGTCAAGTTCCTGTTTTAAAAATCTGGAGAATTTTTGATTGATTCATAATCCCGCAATCATTAATTAATAAACTCAGTGACGTGATATTATTATTATTATTATAAAAGATGTTAGTAGACAATGTAGTATTAGTATGTAGTATTAGAAAATTAATAAAAGGTTTGCAATCATAAATTAATAATATGATACCTTCCTAATGAATTTTATTGTCAATTTTTACTTATGGCTGGTATAAAATAAAAAAAAGAAGACATTCTCAATTACTAATCACAATCTGCATTACGTTCTTGTTTAAAAACAAAACAAAAAAGACTCAACAGGTTCCAAATTCGAATTAATATTTTATTTACAAAATATTCTGACTATTAAACAACACAGCCTTTTTTTAATCTTTTTGGAAACCGGTCGAACGACAGATCTTTAATTTAAGAAGCTTGATGTTTTAACCACAATTATTTAATCCGTCGCGTCGGCCACAATTGGTCACAATATTTTATTTATTTATTTATTTTTATTTATTTATTATTCAGAAAGCTTACAGACTAAGATTTATATTAAACAATGTATAATGGGCGCTGTCATTTGCCATTTAAAAGCTTCCACATATAAGCTATTTTCTACTTACCTAAAGTTAACGAAGAAAAATAAATATATTAATAGGTACTTAAACTATACATTTTCATCAAAATTATATGAAACAAATCTTTTCTTTATATGAGAACACAATCAGAAAAAACAAAAAATAAAACAAAATAATTATTTCTTAGACTAAGACAAAATACATCCTAGTTAAAAATAAAACAAAATGAGACAAAATTGTGATTTTATTGCGCTATTTAATTTAATGAGTACTTATTACCCCATCTTGTAAAACAATTAACGTGATCTTTTTCGGTAACTTGATATTATAATTGCAAAAGGTTTTGGGAAGCCAATTGCTGCAAAAGGTTTGAATTTACTCAGTTTTTTTGATGCCCTTGTAACTATAACCTCGATTAATTAAATACGCGGGTGAGTTTTGTCCAAAAACATTTAAAATTATCTTGGTTTACTAATGTTTGCCATAATTTAAAATGCTATAATTTTATATGCCATAATTTTATTTGCCATAATTTCATTAGAAATAATGCTTCAGTTGCTTTAGTCATTAAATTACATTAAATCATTTTCACTAATTTCATTGGTCATAATTGATCAAGTGTCATAATAATGTTAATCCATAAATTTATTTGCTATATTTTTTTATTTTCAATAATTTCGTTTTCCATAACATTTATTCACTATAATTATTATTCATTTGTTCATACTAGTACAACAATGCTAGTTCAGTACAACCACCTGCAATGTTGATGTTATGATCATGTTAACAGATACTGATTGTTTATTCACAAGGAAACCTAAAAATAATCCTTCTCTATCCATTTGCAAGAAATTTTAAGACCTAATATAACTTAGCATACATTTGTTTCCCCTAATTATATTTTCTCATAACAATATTTAAGCATAACAGCTTACGCATAATTTTTCTAATCACAATAATAATTAAGCATAACATTATAAAACATAAATTTATTTACGCATAATGAAATTAAAACATATTTTTACCATGCAGGCAGCAAGCATGCAAACATGTAAACAAGCATACACCATGCATGCAGCAAGCAAGCATGCAGAATGCAAGCAAGCATGCAAGCAAGCATACAGCATGCAACATACAGCAGGCATGGTTTCTGTCACGGCTCCGGCGCTGCGGGGCTCCGGCGGTCCCACGCGAGCTTATCGTCGCAGATGTGTTTTACGCACACCACCGCAGCCTCAGCCACAGTGGCGAGCGTTAAAACCAACTACTCCTCAGCTCGCGGGCCGCCTCGCCCGTTCGCGCCTACGCGGACTTAGATTACACCCTTGGGGTTGGGCAGAGAAGACTACGTGGAGTCGGTTTTGCAGCGATTCGTTTCTGTCACTAACTTTTGTAGCACAACTTATTGTTATTTTAAGACAATACTTTAACGTGGCACAATAGCGAAAAAATTATGCGAATTCAATTTATGCCAAAACAAATGTCTAAAGGTTATTTGCTACGCAAATGAGGACATCTAGGGCTCGGCGGCCGCTGCCGCGGCGGGCTCGCTACACTCGCTTGCCTGCGCGCGTTGTGTGGTCACAGTTCTAACCTGACCTAACCTACCCGTTTCGATTTTTACAAACTTTTTTATTGTCTCAAGATTGATAACTGTAATCACTGTAATCACTTACATTTGATTAGTGGGTGGCCTTAATGACATAAATTTTTGTACACAAAAATAAGCGTTTCTACATTATATTAAATGTTGCTTATGTCAAGTAACGATTATGTCATGTGTTAATTATAGAAACTAATGATTATAACGTATGTTATTATGGAAACAAATTTTATGGCAAATGAAAGTTATGACAAACAAGTTGTTAGGACAAGCGTTATTATTAGTATAAATGATAATAGTGCAAGTAAATATTATGACGGGGGAAGATTATGGAAAACAATAATAGTACAAATTAATGATTTTATGGAAAACAAGACAATACCAATTATCTTATAATAATAATAAATTATAATAAAACCATTTATTTTCAGGTAACAAAGACCCATAGAAAAATACCTTAACTTAAGTATACATATAACAATATAACAATTGTGTTAGTAAATAAAATTTAAAACTATGTTAGTATCACTTAGTTGCACTAAGTCTTTGCACGTTCCGGTGGCACTTGGCCGCGAAAGAAATGAATAATCTTATGTCTGGTTTTAGCTACTATCATTTCATCAAAATTAAATCAATTCAATCATTTACGTAAAATAATGATGGTAGATAAACAGTACGAAATCTGTATGTAAGATGGTTCATAATAATCAAAGACACATTTCGCCATTTGGTTTAGACGTTTACAAATAAAATGTGTACACAGTTCCAAGTTTTTAGGATCAGGACCTTCACCTTCATTTTATATTAAACAGACACACATGACTTATTGTCGCTTCTTTCTGAGTCATCATCATCATATCATTTATAGGACGTCCTCTTCTGGCCATAGACCTCCCCAATAGATTCCTTAAGAGACCGGTAGAAAGCGGCTTGCATCGAGCGTGTTTGGTTTACAGCAAACATATTCATCTTTCTACTACACTAATACTTTAGTACGGGTACCATACCTACGTGCTCGAGATAAGAAAATGAAATAAAATTTAATACTGTGACTTTAGTAGAAACATGAATATTTTTGCCTGTGAACTAATTAGCTTGTTCGACTGTACGATATCGTTTGCAAAATAAAACATAGCGAAATTACATCACACATTAATTTATTTTGTTTCAAGGATAATAAAATGTCTAAAATCATCATCCTTATCTCTATGTTACTACCGCCATTAGATTTCTACCGGATCCAATTTTATAACAAGTGGAAGAATCCACTTTTCTCATAAGTATCTTAAACATCGAAAAAGGACTCGTCTTTTTTAAAACGTCTCCATTAAAACGAAAAGTTGCCCCATCAAAATTTGGGCCCCTTATTCAAACCTCGACAGGGTGACGCAAAGTTCAACGCTTTTTTTTATAAATTAGAAAGGATTTGTTTAGGTAAAAGGTATTATGTAGAACCTATAGAATATAAAAAAAAATATTGTGTACAATGGATGGCATCAAAAACCTCGTCCGCATCGCTGTCAATGGTACAAGTTCCCAATAAGCAGCTTAACCACGTTGAATGACAATCCTTATTCATTGACCCAAGAAAAGGCCAGCTTGGTCACGTAAAAAGTCGACCAGGCGCTTAGCAATGTCCCTAAAACAAGGTGAGCACTCAGGCCCAAACGGCTCAAGCATATAACTTCCAAGAAGGTTGTTTTATATTTACTCCGTTTGAGGTTTTCGGTACCTGCAGCAGCCGCCCCAGCACAGCACGACGTGCTAGGGAGATGGAATGGCGCATGGGTGTCGATACAAGTTGCATACCACAACCGATGTCCACGGCATTACGGTCATTCCATCTGGGCCTCAAGTCTGCTATTACAATAGTGTCAGAATGGTCTATCATTGATTTCATACTTGTTGATTTTGACAAGTATGGTAATCTACTAATATAATGGCGTCATTATGAAAATCAATGATAGACCATTCTGGCACTATTGTAATAGCAGACTTGAGGCCCTGGTCTCTTTCCATCGTCACGTACCAAGCCATTAGGTTCTAACACAGATTATTAATATTTGTTTATTTTTTTAAATTAAGCTTTGATATTCAGAGCTTAATTTAAAAATAAAATTGAAATTAAGCTTTGAATAGCAAAGTTTAATTCAGTTATATTGTTTAAGAATACAGATTAAATCTATCAAATATAAAGGTATTAAACACTTTAAAACAAATCTTAAAACGCTAAGATAACGAGTTTCACGTGAACAATTTATTTCGTTTCAGTGCGCTCTATCGGAAAGCAATATCAGCGTTTTCAAAACCTCAACAAAAGAGTTTCTGTATCAAACAAAACCCGTTTAATTTTATTTGATTTTGTGTTCAGCTACAATTTATACGAGTTTAAACTTTTACTGTTATCTCGAATTTAAAGGAATTTTATTAAGGGCTGTGAACTTTAAATGTAATTGATAAAAAACTTATTTTGAGACAGTGAATACGTTTATAAAAATATGTGTGTTTTAGCAAGGCCCACTACCAATCTTAGGCTCGGCTCACTAGCGGTGTCGCTACGGCATTTTACTTACCGTGTTGCGTTTCACGTTTTGTATGCACGGTGCACGTTGTGCTCTGGCGCATCGTGTGCACATATCAAAAAAGGTCTAGAGCAAAAAATAAAAATAAGCAGCTCAAAAATATAAGTAGACCAGCTAAGCAATAACCAGTCTCAACCGATGGTGCCTGTTCACGAACATGACGCACGAATCGGCACTACTTAGCTCAACTTTAGCTCAACGCCAGAATGCGAATCATGTAAGTCCTAAATCTGTGGTAAAAATTAACACGTCTCTGTTCCCACCGTGTACGTTCCCTATATTGACCATGGAAATTGAGAATCAAAACTTGCCATCAAAATGCGCAAGTGTCATATTGATACACGAGAGACAATATTTACTCAAAAGTCACGTTCAACAGAATGATCATTGCCGTTATGTGAGTCAACAAATTAATGCAAAATGTCGATGATGCATGCGTTCCGTAGTTTGACCTGTTTTGTTTTTCTTCTGAATGAGAGTTGTGTTATTATTTTTATTCTATTACAATCTTTTTTCGAAGTTCGATCACGAAACAGCACCATTTTACAACAATCACCACAGAGTACGTAAGGCTGCGGCGAGCAGAGAGACCACTCAAAACAAACCGCCAGTTTTCGCAGGCACACATTGTCATTACTTTTATAGGCATTCTCAAGCAGTTTCAAGCAGACTTCAGTCTCGACTGTCACGTGTTGTCTAAATGAATAAATGAGAGACATTGACATTTCATGACGAACAGGAAAACGTTGTTTTAAAAAAATTGCAAATAGTTCCAACCAGTGTCAATAAAATTTCATATATAAAACCTAAGAGTCAAAACAGTAGCAGCCCTAGTGAGTTTGGCAAGTTTAGGTAATTATTTTTGAAGATGGGGGGAGCGGTCCTTCTGTAATCTCCATATTATTTTGTGATATCACTTACCACTACAAAAGTGACAACTAGATGAAAATCTACCCTATAGCATTTAGCTATGGGACAGCTAAAAGAATACATGCAAAACCATAGTTTACTTTGTTTATCAATAAAAAACCGAATTCTTTAATCCTCTCACTTTCATTCAAAACCCCATCGAAAGGTATGTCTCAGATAAAAATATAATTTATAAATAAATATTCTCAGAGTAATCTTCCAATTTCTCATAATCTATCATTTTAGCAAGTTAATTAACCGCGGCATTAGAGATAAATTGGTCGTCATATGAGGACTGGTTTCCCGTTGACGTCACTGACCTTTATATAAGCCCTTCCGAATGCAACCTGTTATGAGACGTTACTTTTGGGCAAGTATCCCGTTCTTTTTCCCTTCGTATGAGAATGACTGCAGTCATTTTTAGACCGGCCATTCACTTAAAAAACGACTCTAACTTTTACACTAAGTAGTTTACATATAAATTATCATTAAAACGTACATTTCAACGCTCTCAAGGGAATCAAAATTTATAGGGTACTTTCCGTTGATTTAGACCTATGAAATTTGGCAAGTAATATCATCTTATACTATTAATACAGGGAATGATAAGGGATTGACACTAAGTAGTTAACATATAAATTATCGCTTAAATTATGCTTTTTAGGGTTCCGTAGCCAAATGGCAAAAAACGGAACCCTTATGGACTCGTCATGTCTGTCTGTCTGTCCGTATGTCACAGCCACTTTTTTCCGAAACTATAAGAACTTTACTGTTGAAACTTGGTAAGTAGATGTATTCTGTGAACCGCATTACGATTTTCATACAAAAATAGAAAAAAAAAACAATATATTTTGGGGGTTCCCCTTTAGAACGGAAACTCAAAATTTTTTTTTCATTAAACCCATACGTTTGGGGTAAGTATCTATGGATAGGTCTTCAAAAATGATATTGAGGTTTCTAAACTGAATAGTTTGCGCGAGAGACACTTCCAAAGTAGTTAAATGTGTGTCCCCCCTCTCCCCCTGTAACTTCTAAAATAAGAGAATGATAAAACTAAAAAATAAATATACGATGTACATTACCATGTAAACTTCCACTGAAAATTGGTTTGAACGAGATTTAGTAAGTAGTTTTTTTTTAATACGTCATAAATCTTATACCGCAATTCACCTTACTTGCTGCTACAGAACTGTTCAAGGGCGAGTACGACTCGCACTTGGCCGTCTTTTATTATGATCTCATAGGCAGATGGATGGATATTGGTGTTCGTATCTCCTGTGACTAATAATTTTATCTAATAAACGAGCAATTCTTGTATGTAGGTTATATATAATCTGAATCCCGGAAACGGCTCCAACGATTTTCATGAAAATTAGTATGCAGTGGGTTCGGGAGCGATAAATCGATCTAGCTAGGCTTCATTTTTAAAAAACACGAAAAAAAAAACAGCATGGTTCGATCGCCCAGGTAGTTCATTTTACATAGACATCGCCTTTCTGACGTTTTTGTATCAATTTATTCTTTAACAACGGTTTTCATACCAGCCATGCTTGAAGCATTACTTATACGAAGCAAAGTTAGCATCTTCAAGTGAATCTAATTTATGCGTTGCAATGTTTGCACAAGAATAGCACAATGCATCTAGATTGAAATACGCTTTGCAATGATTTCAAATAGTTCTTTTTTTAAACCAGTTTTGAATTCGCCACCATTCATTGGACTTGGTATTGGCTACCCAAGTGTCCAAGGCTAGGTGATGACAAAAAACCGGACATGTGCGAGTCGGACTCGCTAACTGAGGGTTCCGTACAAATTTGTAGGCAGGTACTTAACCTACAAAATTACGGCACGCGACATAAACGGCCGTATCTTTTTTTTAGAAGTTTGATTTTTTCTTTCTGATTTTTTCAGTTTGATTCACAGCTTCTATGGACCATGGACCTAAGTAGGTATACGGTTTTAATTTCAACTCGATACCTCTACGCGTTCCTGAGATAAAGGGTCTTGACAGACAGACAGACAAACGGACAACAAAGTGATCCGATAAGGGTTCCGTTTTTTCCTTTTGAGGTACGGAACCCTAAAAACGAAACATAATGGATTTTGGGTGCCAGAATTATGTGATTCAATTTTCATTTTATTTTTCAGACCAATAGGGTAAATATAAAGGGTTTTAAAAGGTACCTAATCACAAAAACATATACATAAAACATTCGAGCTAGTTGCGTCCGTGTATCATATTTATAATTCCATAAAATTACGTTTTATACCTAACATAAAACCGGTAACGTAACAATAATGTAATAATCGTAGTAAAACGTGTTAATTTTACAAACATAAATTGTTCATAAATAACGTAGCAAGCAAAACTGTCATAAAATATCTTAATCATTCAACTTCACATACAATATAGAATTTAGGAAAAAGTTTGATTCAATTAATTACAAGGCGATTTTGGTATTCAAGGAAAATTGATGAGGAAAAGTTGTTTTCTCAAGAACGTACGTAGTAATGGTCTACAGGAGAAGGTCTATCTATAACCTCTATTAACTATTGTTTTGTATATAATTATAATGAACACACACTCTACATAAAAAACTACTAAAATATCACACACCTAAACTGCAACATACATAAAAATGTCGCAGTCACATGATTGCTGATACAGCATTTATTACAATAATTTCTGCACCGTTTAAAAAAAATCAAAACAAACGTAATACTTAGTAATACAACATTATAGTAGGTACTTACTTTTTAGCGCCCATCTCTTGTTCATAATCAATCCATCAAGGAACTTGTATCCATGCTCCCTGCATGTCGTCTCCTTCACGCTTGCTACAGCACTTGTCAGGGACAGAAGGTCACTCGCCAACACAACTGAGGACGCGTAATCAGGGGACTCTTCAATGTGTCTGACAGACCCATCCCTGTTACCTATCTCATCCCCATAAGCGTCATAAGAAGACGTTTTATCTTCTTTGAGAACCTTCGCTTCAGCATCTTTTCGAACCGTATTATTCTTAACTAAATCAGTGAACTTCGCCACTAAATCCTTATCCACTCCCAAATTATGTACAGTCCTATTAAGCAGAGCTATTTCTCTATCATTGAGAGTTCTATTAGAATTTATTATAGGTGATATTCTTTGTAGCACTGCTTTATTTAATGATGTAGTGTTAAAAGATTTCGAATCTAAAGCGGCAGTTGCCGCGCACGCGACTAGGAAAATCGCCGCGGAAAACATGACGTTGTGCGCGCGCGCCGTCTCTAGCAATACTGAGGCTTCGATCCTTTGCGAATTCATCATTCGACTGAGTCCTCGCTATAGATTATGTCGCCTTTTTAATATTGTAATAACTTCATTGTTTATTATCGGTGGTTGATTATCTTTTGGTTCTGGATGGTTCGATTTGATTTTTATTTTAGGTCATGTTTAATTTAATGCAGGCCTTTATTTTCTTTTCGACATACCAGATACCTTTCCTCTGGAGAACGGAGGGCTTGTAAGACTATCGACTAAAACCTAACGGTTTCTCCTGCTAACATGTGTCGGAAGCCCAGTATTCGCTTGACGACTGATCCTGACCCTCGCATGGTATTGAACCGCCATCAGCGGCCCCTCACCTAAATAATTTAGGGATTAGTGCAGGTTTTATGACCAAAGGTCATAAGGTCTCCTTGATCACGAATGGATTTCTTTAGATATTAAGGTACTATTTTACCCGAAGGACAGGATTATTTTCTTTTATTTTGTGTTTATATTGCGTGTGCCAAGTACTGAATCTTTTTCTTTTATAATTATTGATGGCTTACCATAATAGGTCGATGGCACAGGATAACGGCAAATCGGTTACTTGTAATGTCTGAATAATCAATATATTATCATAGAGCTGAGAACATTGTGGGAACATTTCACACACGACCATCTGACCCCAAACTAGGGAGACCCTGTACTATGGGTGTCAGACAGCTGATATACATACAAAAATACATTTAAATACATATATACGTATATAGATAAACAACAACCAGACACAAGGCATTTGTTTTTTTGTTGCGGGGTGGAAAATTCTCATGGATGTCCTCCGCCCTAGAGCGGGCGGAGTCCATGAGGACTTCACCACGATAAAAAAAAAAAAAAAAAAAAAAAGGGGTCTGTCAGACTCTTACTGACTAAAAACCACCCCGGTGTTCCATCTCACACCTACGTCGGGGGTAGCGGGAACTGGAGATACTTCCGCAACCTCCGACTGGTGCCGGCCCGCTAGTGCTGGCCACTTCTCGGGTCAGGGGGGGAGTGAGGTGTTAGACTTCCCCCGGACGTCTAAGAGGGGCGCGCGTGAAACACTTCGCGCCGCCACCTAAGGTCCTGCTGTATGTGGGGGGCGACAGAAACTCGCGATCGCTCAACCACTGCGCCAACCTATTTGGGTTACCTTTTCGCTGTGTTCGTAGTCATCAGGATGAGGTTTACATTAATGATTATTGGAAAATCTACCAGAGACGTCGGGAAATGTGGATGGTATTTTTGTATGAAAATCTCACCAATGCAAAGCCGGGTTGGATCGCTAGTATAATATTTATAAACATTGATCAAATCTGAAATAAATTGTTGTGCTATGGATGTCTATGAAAATGCAGAAATTTACTTTGGTATCTACCAATACAAGGTCAGGCAATTTTTAATTAATTAAACTAAGTTTACGGATTTAGAGCGTTAAAATACTTTCATAACCAGATCTTTAACTTCCGATACTATTTTTGATACCCTTTGTAGAATTTCTGAGGCGTTTACGTGAATAAGTTTTTATCGGTTTCAGTAATTTCAGTTTTAAGGTTTTTATTTCCATAATTTTAGTGCTTCAAACCTTGATTTTAAAACTTATTAATAAAATTGATTATGAAACCTAAATATATTACACTCTAAGGGATTGAAAGTAGCTATAAAATTCTCTAAAAACCAAGTTTGATATCTGTTTTTTTTTTCGCTTAGACCTCTTTCTTTACTATACCAAGCAAGATCAAAAAGAAGAGAGATCCTGTACCCGGTGATAGACGGCGTCGCTGAGGACTGCCTAGAAAGAGTTAGCGAGATGACCTGGACGCGAACCACCATGGATGGTTCGAGGTGATGCAAATTAAAGTTCCTGGATGGACTTGGGGAGGCCAGTGCCCAGCAGTGGGACGCATAGGCTAACGAAAAAATTATGATAAAAATGAAAGAAGAGCAAAAAACTCAAAAAGATAATTTAATTTAACAGATAAACAACGCTACCTTAAGTATCGATAATATTGAGCTCCATTACGATTACCGTTCGCAGTCCATTCCCATTCATCTAGATCGTGGTTATCTTCCCTTGATTGTGACCTCCTTTGTACATAATGTTCTCTTTCCAACCACGCTTCAACTTCCTCGTCTTCCCCACCTTCTTCCTCGATAATTTCCAAGTCATCGTCGTTATTTTCTACAGATTCCTCGCCAACTTCATCTTCTTCTTCTTCTAGAATCTCTTCGAGCCCTTCGTTGTCTCTTTGTGCTTCATACTCTACTTCAGTTTCAGGAATTTCTTCTAGCATTTCTCTGTGTGCTATCAAGTGTTGTCTGCTTCTCATTTGTGGTACTTCTATAGCTTCTTTCCTTTCTACCTCTTCTTTTTTATTCTTATTTTGCTCAGCATCTTCTGTATCTTTGGTTTCGTCTGGACTGTAAGACCTTGATGGGAAACTAAAGACTTTATGCAGATTTTGCATCGGTAAGACAAATGTTAACGTCAGAAGAATTGATGATAGTAGTATTGCAGATATTTCTTGGACGTCGACCTGTAATGTGAAAAGACAGGAAGAATATTTTTTTTTTTTTCGTTATATAACGTAACAAACTGTACGGTAATAACTCATTGCGATTCTTACCAAAGATATCAAAGTAAATTCCCGGGAAGTCTTGACGGTAGCGACGTTTGTGATGAACACAATAAACTGAGTGAGGTAGATCGCATAGGAGAGACGGCTGATCATCACTAAGGGACCGCAACACAGGAAACGTGACAGGAAACCTGTAGAACGAAATAAGCATTAAAGTTCACGAATAAACATGTTAAATAATAGCAATATGTAAAGAACCAAACATAATAAGAACGTATCCCATTGCAACTGTTGTTTTAACGTTTGTGCAAACTAAAGAGACTTTTTTAAATAGTTTGCTACTTATCGAGAGGTAAAGTCTGTTCTGAATTAGAAAAAATACTTCATACAGCCCGCAACAAGGTTTGCCCAAATGGTTTAGCATCAAAGCATTAGACCAATATACGAAGTAATAAGAAAAATGGGTATATCAATCAAGTAGATTTAACCTTTCGATACAGTAATCATATCAGCGTAGTAGCTAGAGCACCTACTGACACCTGAACTAGGAGCTAATATTATTAAAAAAATCTTACCATTACTACTATGCACAGCATAAATCACCCAGGCAATAGCAAGTGCAGACGCGATGGGCGCAAGCGATGCATACTGAGCAGCGAATGTGGCGCTGTACCGATATTGTAAAAAGCCGGAGTCAATGCCAGCCCACCATACGAGGCACCACAGTGCGATGCTGGACAGCCAACCGATGATGAGAATGAACTGAAATGAAATTTACATATTTGAAATGTATCCTTTATGCAACAAAAAAGGTACAAAGGTGGTCTTAATGCCTTTTCTACTAGTCAACCAAATGTGGTGAAGATTTAAACAAGCCAGGTGCAATTACTGAGCAGTTTGTGTGCAATTGACAGTATTACAGAAATAGCTTAACACACAGATCTACCAGAAAAATACGCACTTTGACAGTCATTGTTTGTCTTTGGAAATAGGAACAAGCAATGATGAGATCTAATAAAGAGTTGCTTATGGAAAAAACGCAGAAATTGTCGTCTCTAGGAGACTGCCCCTGTGGAATCACTCTTCGACACGATGTTCGTAATAATTCGAAAACAGAAAGATTTCCTACGCAAATGTACCTACCTAACTGCTAAGAACATCACACAACTTTCGAATTTTTTACCCGTTACAAATCTTCATAACACTAATTATAAAACACTTCATAACTAACAGTATTATTGAATGTAGCTCAAAACAGAATACAACCAATACTTTGCATATTATTAAAGTTCAGGTCGAGTCTATATTCTTAAATATGAATATAGTGTACACAGTATCACTATGATAGAAAAGTAAACGAAACAGTAGGAAAGTTTTAGAAATAGTAAGCTCACATCACGCCCTCAAAACAACTCACCTTGCCATGCTCCACAGGTTTCTTCAAAGCCAGGCCTAAACTTAGACCAACCAGATACGGAGTAGAACGATGAAGCACCGACGTGTAACTCAAACGCGCCGTCCTATACAGCTGACTTACACTGAAAACATGACGAAATTAAAATTCTTAACTGACAGTTTACTTGCTTTAACTTGTAAAGTGTTCATGCTAAAGTATTAGGGTTTGTAAACAAGTTCAAGCCAGCGTTCAAAAGTTTAACAAGCTTGAGATTTAACTACAGTATTATGTGGGAATATCTTAAACAGTTTTGTTTTACCTTCATGATCGAATATGAGCGCATACGAGTATAATATTTAAGGGTATAAATTATGACTGCTATGAATTTTGCCTGCCTTTTTGGGCCAATGATTGCAAGTGCAACTGCTGAACTCTGGTCTCTGTGGTCTTAGGTTCGATTGTAAAGTCGGGAAAAGTGTAATTAGGTTTTCCATAAAAAAATTGTTAGTGGCAGCCTGAAGATAGTAATTTGGTGGTGCAATACCCTCGTGCCTCGGAAAGCATGTAAAACCGTTTGTCATGTGGCTGATCTCTTCCCTTGAATTGCTGTCTAATTAGACAATGAGAGTGACAAAAGGTGGAGTGCATCTATATATGCTAACACACTTGTGCACTAGCGTATTTGGCTGGTCGAAAAATATTATTCTAATTGTTATATAGTATGAAATTGTTTTCATTGTCGAAGTCCAGACGGAAGTTTCACGTCACCAAGTGAACTGGCCGTAGAAACAGACCGTACTACACAAGGGACGAGGAAAATAAAAATATTGGTGTGCCACAATAAATGATTGAGAGGCTGACTGTCAAAGTAGGCATGCCACTCCGACTTACGAGAATCTACACTGTTACGGAAGAAAGGAAAAAATATTAATTTTACTTTTGAATATTATTTACACCTGCGTAATATTCAACAGTAAAATTAAGATTTTTTCAACAATCAATTTAGGATGGTCGTCACAACAATAGTTCCATGATTTTATTATTCATGTATTTATTTTTCAATAAATTTTCAGCAAACATTTGTAAAAGGGATTAACGTGACATTATCGCAAATAATGTATTGATACTCGTTCCAATGCAAAGTGGCAAAACAAATAAAATTAAGTAGTACTAACATGTTTGTTAATGTATAGTTGCAAGTCCAAATTACTGCGAACATAGATTCATTAGCATGTAATTACGTGAAATATTTATTTCAATAACAAAGTGAAGTTGCGGTCATAAAAAAGTAATAAAATAAACAGTTTAAGTCGTAAAAAAATTCTAGTTGCTGCTTGCGACTTCGTTACAGCGGCTTTTACAAAAAAAATATGGGCCCGGAACCCACTGAACTTTCATCACAATCGGATGAATGGTTTAGGAAAATATAGCTGCTTTCTTGACATAAGGCGCACAGACTTGGTCTTTGACTAATTCCCAGAAGTCCAAACTCAAGATTTGCCAACGAGCAATGGAGCGCAGTATACTAGGTGTTAAATTAACGGATCGAGTTCGATACACTATACTGCGCTCCAAAACAGGGATAGCAGACGTGGCTTATAAGACTGCCCAACTTAAATGGGACTGGGCCGGACATGTCTGGCGCATGCCGAACAAACTGTGGGTTCAGATGACACAGAACTGGAGTGCTGAGACAGTAAGACGGCGTCGCGACAGGCCACGAAGGAGATGGCGGGATGAACTGGATGGATTCCTCCAAATCTGGTGGGAGGAATCCCAGAATCGGGAAAGATGGAAGGCATGGAGGGAGCTCTTTGCCCAGGAGTGGGACAGAATAGGCTAATAATAATAATAATAGCTGCTTTCACGCAATCATGCGCAAGCATCCTTGGTGCGCAGGGTACGAACTAGCTCCTACATCGTACTGGCGAAGATAGCGGGAAGGCTAGACTGCCCCTTCATCCGGGTATTGTTCCAGCAGACCCGTTGCTGTATGAGTGTCGGTGAGAATGTATCATAATTTTGTTCGATTTATTGGATTCTATTTAATTTTATTTGTTTCGTTTCCCTTTCATTTGATTTGATTTAATTTAATTTTTATCCGATTTCATTTCATTGTATTTGATTTCCATTAATTTATTGTTGGTAATGGGTGTTATTTACCTAAAATAAATGAATTTATTGTTATTATTTTATAGGACCGACATACAAAAAATCATTTTTATTTATATGATAGTTTGAAGAATATTAACAGGAAAATAATTGACGTCAAGAGACAATCACTGCACTTTACATAATGATTACTTACGTGTTTTACGTAAGTAATCATTATGTTAAGTAAACTGATGGCAGGTCGATATGGTCAATAATTACAAGTTTATTATGGTGTGTTCAAGTGCTACATAATTATATAACACTCACACATAATAATGTGTGACAATGATTCTTTAATAATAATAACAGTTCCGCATGACGTGAACCTCGTGAAGATCGAGAAAGATAAGCAGATCAAGTATCTTGACTTGGCCCGCGAGGTTTCGACATTTGGGATGTGGACTCAGCGATCATTGTGCCGATAGTTGTTACAGCCAATGGCATAATTGCCAAGAGCCTCGACCAACATCTAAGGAGGCTCTCGTTAGGTGGCTGGATCAAGAGATTGATTCAGAAGGCGGTACTTCTGGACACAGCCCGCATCGTCAGGAGGCTTCTTTCTCTGGAGCCCTGACCGCCGGTAGCTTGGACCCTATTCCCGATACCGGTGGGTTTCTATGTTTTATATTTTTAGTTTTGAATGTTTAGTTAGAACATTTAGAACTAGTATTCTTAATAAAGCCTTTGAAATTTTGACCTTCATCACAGTAACCTGAACATTTCCAGGTGTGCAAAAAAAAATCGCAATGATGTGAAAAATTCGTAACTTTTGGCTCAGTGAAGTGTCTTAAAAAGGCCTTTATTTTGAAAGGTGCAAAATTATAGTTAGTGCCATAGATATCCGAGTTAGTGCCAATAACCTAGAGGACGATAGAAAAATTCCTCCATGATCAAACTTGTCTTTCTAAAATATTACAGTAAACCATGGGCTTGAACCATAAGTTTTTGCCAACCGCAGAGCTGATTTTTGATCATCATCATCGTCATAAGGGGTGGGGAGTTACCATAAAAGCCATAATCCCCACGCTTGCCAGGCGTCTTTGGGAACGCAGTGAGGTTGTTAAGTACACAGAAGCCGTTGCTGTCCGACTTCCAGATTTTCCCTTAGTGGCCTTCTGCGACACTCTCGAGATGAAATGGGGGAGTGCTACACTAGCTCAGATAACCCACGGGGAACTGATTTTTCAATAGTTAATAAAAATAACAATTTGACTTCATTTTCTGTACAGACTTCCCATCAAACCATACCAAACTGTAAAATTTTCGCAATTGAATGTGAACCTTATTCTTTCGTATTAAAGTTGAAGATGTATCAAATAAATTTTACAGATTTTTGTAGCTTAATATGCTGGGCTCTGCACAAAACTGTCAAACTGCTATATTTCCCTCCCTCCGAAGTCATCTGACAATGGAAAAGTCATCCGAAAAAAAAACCATTATTACCTGACTCCATGATAAGCCAGCATGGTCAACCGATGGTCTCGTACGGTGGTGTATCTGGAGTACGCTGCGAAGACATGCAGGCCTGGTATGAGGATCTTGTATAGCCCCTGCTTTGCTTGCATCAGCCATACTAGTATGCAGCCGAGGATTGTGAGCTGCATATCTAAGGCCAGCTGATGAGTTTGAGGTGCACACTGGAAGTACAGGAGTTTTAATTATTTCAACTTTACGTCAGTTATAGCAATTAGCTGACCCACATTTGCATAACGCGCAGATTTTTTTTAGAATATGAATCAATAGAATTACGGACTGCGGACTTAATGCTTTAGGTATTATCTACCAATCAACCAGAGAGGGTAATGAGATATCATGGCAGGTGCAACTATACTGCAAGCGTAAAACATAAAAAAACGTGGTTTTTGTCAGTAACAATTGGCCGTTGAGACCCAATAGCGAAAAAAGTCATCTGATTCGAGCTGCCTTTCACCCTGGTCTTTGAATTACATTTACCCAAACAATTTTGGGTCACGTTTTAACTTAAAGAGATAAAGAGAGAGAGAGCCAGAATAAAAATAACACACACAGTCATGTATAGATGACAAACTAAAATGTGCCCAACACGCCACGGTCACGACTACATGACGAAATTCTATAATAAATTCGTAGCTTGGCGCCGAGGGCACGTTTAAAAGTTTACATCCAACTGATTGTATATGCCAAATTATGTATTACATTACTATTCAGCAATGCAATAACAGTTCAATGTATCCCGCACTTATGCTTAGAATAACTGTAAAATAAATCAGCATTAAACATCCAAAACCATTTCAAGAACTTTTCATTTGGCATATTTTCCACACAGGACAAAATCATACGTTGTACTCAACCTACCATATCTTCAAAACCGAAGTAGTTCTGAACATAAAGGAGGTTCCACCACCAGCCTTCCTGGCAGACTTCTGCGTTCTTAGTGACGAAGGTGCCCCACATGGGACCACTAGAAGTGTTGTCCCAGATGTATGCGTAGAACAGCACCACAGCTAAGAGAGCTGGTGTCAACCTGGGGAAGATAAGAAGTAGTTAGATATATTTTAGAGATCATTTAATTAATTTGATACAGAATATCTATACTAATATTATAAAGCTGAAGAGTTTGTTTGTTTGTTTGGTTGGTTGAACGCGCTAATCTCAGGATCTACTGGTTCGAATTGAAAAATTATTTTTGTGTTGGATAGTCCATTTATCGAGGAAGGCTATAGGCCCATGCGAAGCCGGGCCGGGTTGCTAGTATTAAATATTCTAATGTAATTTAATTTTAGTTATTTAATTTGATCTAATCGATACCAATTTTATTTAACCTATGTAATTCAATTTTAATGTAGGTAATTGAATTCCCTGTAAACAATCTAACTCTATTGTTTGAATTATTTAATTTTGTAATTATCTGCGCATGTTGTAGTGCATGCTGCGCTTTTCTGTAAGTGATGAGGCGGTTTAGACTTAAGTTTGCAATGTACAAATTATAAAGTAACAGAGTGTGTAAATCATCTCATTGTTGAAAAGTGTAATAACAAATATTTATTTATTCTCCCTTTTTCCTTTTAAAGGCCTCTCTACTAATAATAAATAAACCACCACTAATCAATAGGGTATTTTACCAAAAATATCTGATTAGTCCGTAATGTGTGATTATGTAGTTAGATAATATCTATTGGATACATATTTTTGTTTTCTCAAATCATTAAAAACTGACGAAGATAAAACGCATCAAAGATCATGAGTCCCCACTCATGATCTTTGATTTTAGTGACGTCACTTCGCCAATAAAATGGTACAGACATAGTGATGTCAACGAATCTTTAACGCACTGTATCGTATAGTTTCCATTTTTTGTTTACGTGAAAAAAGAAAAAACACGTATTCAGTATTTTTAACCGACTTCAAATAGGAGGAGGTTATCAATTCGAACGTTTATATATATATACTTTTTTTTATGTATGTTCGGATTTGCAAAATTCTTTTTTTGTTCGAAAGGGGGTTATTCCGAAAAGGTCCCATATAAATTTTATCAAAATTGGTACAGCCCATTTTGAGAAAATCAACAAATTCCCAAAAAAACTTACTTAGACGACGTTTTAATTTCTTCAATCACTGGAGGACTTACAATCTTTTTTAAGTGTGTTGCCGTTTCTTAATGGATTTGGATGTTAAGGCAACACTAAAAACCGAAAAATAAAAGGAAGTCGGTGGCGGTGGCTTTGTGTTTGTTATTTTGTATTGCCACCGACTTCCGAAAGTAAAGTAATGTGTGTTCTGTGCTAAAGTTATTTATCACTTTTTAGTTTTTGAAGGCGGTTTTCTTTTTTTAGAAAAAAACTTTTTTTTTCAAATCACAAAAGTCGAATTTTACAGTTAATTGGGTTTTCACGGGTTTTTTTTTAGAAAAGTTGTGTCTTAGAATTTTATTATTGGTCAACTACACAACCTATATTTTTATTTTTAATGACCCGACAGATGTTGTCCATGCAATCGATTTTTTAAATTTTCTTAACGTATAAACCTTCCCTGGACTTATTATTTCAAGACAAAAACTGACGAAAAAAGACTAACGAACAACGATTCATTTTTATTATATCCATACTTCCATACTTATATTATAAATGAGAAAGTAACTCTATTTGTTACGCTTTCACGATGAAACATCCGAACCGATTTTAATGAAATTTGACATAAAGATAGTAAAGCTATCTTTATGTCAAATTTCCTGTCTTGTCTTGGGAAAAGATATAGGATACTTTTTCATTCGCAACTTCATCTGCATTCACGATAACCAACATTCATGCGGATGATATCACATGCAAAAGCTATACCCTGTTCACAATAAGATTAGACTTTTACAAAAACCTTTTTTACAGTCCGTTCAACCGATTTTGACTTATATTGCGTTGGTAGCATGACAAATGGCAACTGCAGTAAACAGTTGTTATTGTAACCACTTTTTTGCCTCTAATGTCATCCTTAAGCCTACGGAATAGAAGTCAAAATCGGTTGAAGGGACTGTAGAAAAGGCTTGTGTTTATGTCTAATCTTATTGTGAGCAGGGTATAGTTCTTTATAAAATAAAACTCGCGAATCTTTTATTAGCCTGGATTTATGCTATTCAGAAACTCGTGAATCTGGTTATAAAAATGACGTTAATATCGAAATGCCTTGAGTTATTATTATTTATAGGTTTTAGTAAAATTGTTAACAATTATTAATACCACGGTTTGTGATCCGGATTCAATTAAAATCCAAGGTTTAATCTAATGATTATTCATAATCATAGTTTATTACGAAGGATCAACGACCGCATAACTCATGGGTATGGCTGGTAAATTATAGTATATCAAAAGTTTCTAGGCTAAGAAAACATAACTGTATTTAAAATTAACTACAGGTAGTTGAACTGAATTAAGTTAATATTGACTTTTAAAGGTAATTTTAATAAATTAGGTTACATAGGTATTCCGTAAGGGCTAGTAAAAGCCGTACGAATCGATTAGTCAAGTTTAAGCTGCGCTTCCGCGGTTTGTCCTTAGACGGGTGACCATCCATTTCATACCAAGTCCCCTACGTGCTGCAGAAAGCACGTAAAGCCGTGGGTACCAGCTATCTTTCGTAAATTTTTAACAGTCGTTTACGAGTATCCAGGAACCAGAAAATCTGACAACCAGTCGTAACAAGCGGTTTCATCGTGTTACCCAGAAACTGGAATGTCAGACAGGCAGTCGCTCCATGTGAAACACTGGTATTCAGCTGCATCTGGTCAGACTGGAAGCTGAACCTAACATAGTTGGGAAAAAGCTGAGCAGATGTTGACATAATAATTAGGTATTTCATTTGTTATAAACACTATAAAATGTATGAAACAGCATTTTTTTAATTATTTCCGTTTTTAAAAAACTTTGCCTAGCTGCAACCGCACTACCTTGAACGAGCTCTAGAGGTACGCTACTAGGGCCTCAAGTCTGCTATTACAATAGTGTCAGAATGGTCTATCATTGATTTCATAATTGTTGATTTTGACAAGTTTGGTAATCTACTAATAAATATATAATGGCGTCATTATGACTTTCCATTGGTCAGCCACTGACACGCCATTGAAAGAATAATTCGACCGACCAATGATCGATCATTATGAATTTAGCAGATTACGAACTTTTAGCAAAATAACAATGGGATCGTGTTGGAATGACGAAATTATAAAAATAGCAGACTTGGCCCCCTGGTCATGTCGCCACCACTTAGTCCTTTGGGCATTTATGATATTTTACGGTTAGTCCCAAAATAAAATTTGTTCGTATTTAGAAGTACTTGCATCACCGGACAGATGGCCAGTGAGTTATTAATATTACTAGCTTTTTCCCGTAGCTTTACTCGCGTTAATTTAAAATTTGATAATCAATTCGGATTGTCCTCTGCCTAATGATATCATTCAATCATGATTCAAAAGACACGTAACGCCATCTATTATCATAAGAACGTTGTTGTTATTTTCCTCGGGAACAGTACTTTTTAGAGTTCCGTAGCCAAATGGCAAAAAACGGAACCCTTATGGATTCGTCATGTCTGTCTGTCTATCTGTCCGTCCGTATGTCACAGCCATTTTTTTCCGAAACTATAAGAACTGTTACTGTTGAAACTTGGTAAGTAGATGTATTCTGTGAACCGCATTAAGAGCGCCCATCCCGTCATATTTCCCATACAAACGCTCGTACGCGATTATGGCGTTATAACAAATTATTTTCCAAATATTTTTAACACACGGGTATCTTGTGGTTTAAATCTAGGTTTGTATGAAGTCAACAGTAAACGTTTTTGAGAAACAAATTCAGTAAACACTCCCGAATATCAGTTTTTTTGCCTGAACTTTGGCCGTTCATAATGCACTCATACATTGAAATAGTAAAAAAAACAGCTTCATAGAAACCTTGCACGTGTAATGGAGATTCTAATTTACACACATTTAAACCAAAAACTTGTAAGGTTTTTTTAAAAACACGTATGTCCTGGAACAAATTTTGTGAAATTTCCGTGCGCCAATTTTCCTGTGATGTTATCGCGTTCTCATTCACTCGTTTGTTTTCGACCTTTGCGTTGGTTGAAACAAAAATGTTTTTAATCACGCTCGCGTTGGAGTTCATTCGATGGGGAAGGGTGCTCTTAAGATGTTCAAACAAAAATAGAAAAAAAAAATTTGGGGGTTTCCCATACTTCTGAAACTCTAAATTTTTTTTTCATCAAACCCATACGTGTGGGGTATCTATGGATAGGTCTTAAAAAAATCTTACTTGCTGCTACAGAACCCTTCATGGGCGAGTCCGACTCGCACTTGGCCGCTTTTTTTTAGGATAAAACGTATCCTATGTCCGTTTTTGTACACCTGATAACGTATATGCAAAGTATTACGATGATTGATTCTGTGTTTAGGCGTGAAAAGATAGGTAAAACAAACAAACAAAACTTTCTCATTTATAATATTAGTTAGGATTATTATAATTATTATTGAGCTTTTCCTCACGGAAGAGTTTTGACCGAAAGGTGTCGTGTCGTGTATCGGCGATTCCTCGAAAGGCTACGCGACACCACGAAGCGCAATACGACGCCGCCGCGCCGTCACTTTGTGTAGAATAGGTAGTCAAATATTTTTGTGGTTTGAATAATAGTCTGTAAGGTATTTATTTATGTTATGGATCTTTGTTACCCGAAATAAATGATATATTAATATTATAAGTCAGCCTGAAAAGCTTCCTATCTACTTATGTATGTAATAAACGTAGCCTGTAATCGTTTCCCGGGTACAGTTCGATTCAAACTTAATGGCGACTGTGAAGTGCGCTACAGGCTGCGCAGTGCCCCGCCCCTCACCCCCGCTGACACGTGAAATTGTTACTGCGCAACTCGCCTCGTGTTCAGAGCCGCATTAAGTATGAATCGAACTATACCCGGGCAAAGATTACAGGCTACGTCAGACCTAGAAAAACTATCTGTACGTCTTAAAAATATTTGTTCCGTGCAGGAATCGAGCCTGCGACACGCAGTGCAGCAGCCAATCGTTCACCCACTGCGCCAACCGTGTCTTTAAATAAATAAATGGATCACAAATGGAATGTGAGTGTGTCACGAGTGTGTAGTGAGAATGCCTAAAGACCGCTTTTGTACCTATGTGCACGAAATACAGGCTGTTATGGTAAACAACAATATCCACAGATATAGATAGACCTAGATAACGCAAGTATCTGTATGAAAACCAAGCGTGCCATTTTTTGAACGTCACAATGTAATACGAATGCTTTGTTTTTCCTTATTATTCCTTATTTCCTTATTACCAGGTATAACTGAGGGTATTAGATTAAAGATAATTGTTTTTTAAATTAATTACGCATAATATTAATCTCAAAATGACTTACCGATGGAAGGAAACGTTTACTTTATTTTTTTTACTTACGTTTTATCGTAAGCTAGGCAAAACTGATGCAAAACGGACGCAGTCTGCGTCCAAAACTTTCAAAATTTTGTCGAAAAAATTAAATAAAAGTAGTATTCTTTCAAAATTAAAAATAAGGCGTATACTAAAAGATAGATAATAAAATTGTCTGTAAGATAGTGTAAGTTTCGGATAATTATACCTGGTAGATTTTGTGTGATTGTCAATGTTTTGTCCGCGTCAGACACAACTTCACGAGTTAATTAAACTATTTAATATGAACTTCATCAAAAATATTCACTTTCTATATGATTAAGATAATGTTTTAGTTTAACATATTTTTTTTTTTTCAAATCATTTACACTGCACATTTTGACGTGATTGTCAGTTTAAAATCTGTAAAAGTCGTTTAATAGCCCCTTAACTGGTTCGCTGCCAGTTCCGCATATTAGCGGAGTAAATGTACGGAAATACTGGTTTGATCCAGTTTTTGGCAGCGAATGGGTTAAAATAAAAAAGTCCTACAACTCGACTGCTGCGCCCCCTACGGGGTCCAATTGTAAACCTAAACTATTCTTGAATCCAGTGGAACACACACAAAAAATTTATCAAAACCGGTACAGCCGTTTAGGAGTTTACTTTCATACACACGCACAGAAGATTTTTATATAGGTACGTATAAGATAAAAACGAAAAAGTTTAAAACCCATAATTATTATTATACAAAATTACAAAACAGTTACGTAAAGTGGGATTTTCCATATTTTATTTACCCAATTAAACTTGTAAATGATTTTAATCAAATGGTCAAACTTTTAATTACGTTGTATATCGACTGTAGTCAAAATTACATGGCAAAAACTATTAGATGTCAGTACAAAATCATGTTTATTTTTAGCATCTGGGTTCATGAGAACAAATACTTAACTAAGTTAACGAGTTATTTTTAACGCGTTTTGGTTTAAATTTAAATAATGGTATTGTTTTTTTTTAATAAGTAATGTGAAGGTCAAGATTTTGTTATTATTGTATTTATATTTTCCTGGGACCGTTTTAATGTGTGAGCGTCTGAATAAAGGATTTAGAGACTTTGGAAATATACTGGAAGACTAATTACCAGGTACAGAGGGTTTCCTAGCTTAGTAGGAAAACTTTGTGTCAAAATGGAAAAAAAAGTTTGACTATTAAATACTTCTCGTCATTACGCACAAGTTGGAGACAATTGTCTTTTTGTTCGAATTAATACTTTTACTGTAATTTTTCAATAGGTTATGTTCGGACGTTTTTCTGTATTTTTCCTACAGAGCTAATACGGTATTCAAAAGTTAATGAAGAATATTTTTTCTATTTATTTATCTATCAGAAATGTCTTGATCAAATATCCGAATAGTACCAATACAGCTTGTACAGACAAAAGCAGACCTAAATAATATTATCTACACTAATATTGTAGAGGAAAGATTTGTATTTTTGTATGTTTGTAACGAACAAACTTCAGAAATTATTTGATTATTAGAATGCTGCATTATCCCTGAGTAACATAATATTTATCAATTGAAAACAATAGGCATCCTTGAGAAAATTTCGTAAAATTCAAAAGCAGTTTTCCATTTTGCAACTAACCTTTCATTCGTAACATCAAAAAATGTCTGTTGACACTTACTGACTGTTGCCAGACTTTAGGAGAAAATTATTTCAGATTTAAAAAAAAACTAATATGAATGCCTGCGTGTTTATAATTGCAATAAGTGGCAGATACAGCTCATACAAATAATGTTATAATTTCGGGACATTCAAAAGCAATTTTCTATTTCGCAACTATAAAATAATATTTCATAATACCTAAAAAAAGCTCATACAAATAATGTTATAATTTCGGGACATTCAAAAGCAATTTTCTATTTCGCAACTATAAAATAATATTTCATAATACCTATTGGTATTATGAAATATTATTTTAAGGTATTATGAAATATTATTTTATAGTTGCGAAATAGAAAATTGCTTTTGAATGTCCCGAAATTATAACATTATTTGTATGAGCTTTTTTTTGTACCTAATAAGGTATCCTAATATCAAAAATACTTCTCTCAGCATCTGCCTAGCCTTTTCCCAAGTTTTACGTGTTTTCCGAGGCACGGAAGGAACTCGGCATAAAATCGATGGTCACCCACCCACAGACCGACTCCGGCAAGCATAGCTTAACCCTTGATTGATCGATCTGTACAGATTTTACTTAGCCACGAGCTCCTACAATACCTCTCTTGTAACAACAAAAAATTACTCTCAAAACATGAGAAAATTATTGATGAACTAAAACTGAATTCCTACCAGTTTTTAATAGCAATTAGTAGCACATTATTGACATACTATATTTTTCCTGCAGGCGTCACTTGATAATTAATAATAATATTTGAGCTTACATAGTTCTTTCAAAACGAGACAAACCACTATAATATTATCTTAATAATCATTTCGTTACTAATAGATTGTTGATTTGCTATTGGTATATTTTTATTGATAAATTGTAGCTCTCTAAACATCTTTATTTTTTTGTACAAACCCTACCATGATCCTTTTGACTTTATGTAAAATCAGCGAAATTGTATATTCGTGAGATTTAAAAATTTAAGTATCGCGGAATGAAACTATCAACGACGTTAAGTTACTAAAAGTACCTTAAATATCTTGAGAATAGCCTCCTCGGAGCTCCAGTGTCATTGTCAGATATCCTGTGTGCCGTCAGCGTGCCGCTGAGGAGTAGGAAGCAGTCGGTGAACATCCAACCAGCTCGGCACCACGACCAAAGAGGGGAACTTGCTAGCTGGAAGTAGACAATTATCATCGTGAGTCAGGATTTGGAGTTATGACAATAAACTTACTAACTAACGCAAATTTAACTTAATTTTTCTTTTGTTTTCCTTTTGCAAGTCGTAACTCTGTACTAGGTCGTATAATATAAGTACTTATGGATCAATGAGATACGTAAAAAAGCATTTTTCAAAAAAAAAAACAGCCGCCTTCAAACATAAAAAGTGATAAATAACTTTAGCACCTGAACACACATTAATTTAGTTTCGGAAGTCGGTGGCAATACAAAACAACAAACAGAACAAAGCTATCGCCACCGACTTCCGAAACTAAAGTAATGTGTGTTCAGGTGCTAAAGTTATTTATCACTTTTTAGTCTTTGAAGGCGGTTGTTTTTTCTTTTTAAAATTGTTATTTTTCGCTTTTTAGTATCGCCTTATCATCCAAATCAATTAAGAAACGGCGACACAGTTAAATCAGAGATTGAAAGTCCTCCAAAGATTGAAGAAACAAACGTAATTTTTATGGGATTTGTTGATTTTCTTAAAAAGGGCTGAATCAATTTCGATAAAATTGATATGGGACCATTTCAGAATAAACCCCTTTCGAACAAAACTTTCCAAAGAATTTTGCAAATCCGTCCGGCCGAACATACATAAAAAAAAATACAAACATCCGAATTGATAACCTCCTCCTTTTTGAAGTAGGTTAAAAAAAAGTATTTACTTTACCCTTAGGTACAATATAGTTCCTATATCAATTAAACAATTTCTTTTTTTTTTTCTTTATTTGTTTATAGGGGCTTTTACGCGTAACGCATGTCAGTCCCATTGTATCCTAAACAATTGTACTTTCACAAAACGTGAGCCATGAATTTAAACAAACTTTTCGCATCGTCGCCGTTAGGTAATTAAACAATTTCCTCAAACAGAACTACTTCTCTTCTCCACATAAAATAATAATAATAATAATATCATTTATTTCGGGTAACAAAAGACCCATAACATAATTATATACCTTACAGACTATCATACATATTTATAATAAAACCCACAATAATATTTTTTAACTACTGTACACGAAGAGACGGCGTCGTGTTGCGCTGCGTGGTGTCGCGTAGCCTTCCGCGGAATCGCCGATACACGACACCCTTCGGCCAAAACTCTTCCTTGAGGAAGGTCTCAAGGTAATGAGTCGGGACTCGCACCACAAATGACTTGAAATTCGTATTGTGGCGCGACTCCAACTTCTCGACCCTTAAAGTCCAGGTGGTCTTGGCTCGAACAAACTCCACGATCTCCTCAACCTTCGTGGTGTGATGCAGCCGGGACACATAGAGCTGCGTCGTAGGTGTTGCCGGACGCGCTGCTGTCTAATCAGGATCAGGGTCATTATGGACCGTGATCCTGAAACACGTACCACTTATTTTTTTCGGTGCTCGGTGGAAAGGACTTCCTCCATCGTGGGGGCCAAAATCGGCTAAAACCACCGCGGTGTTCCACTTCTGCCAGTCGGTAGGCAAGCAGACTGTTATTGAGATTTTCCCATAGGAATTTGCGCCTGATCTCTCTCCGGGCGTGTCCTATTACTGTCCCATTGGACTATGAGAGTGAGGGAACAGGGAGAGCACCTGTGATTGCGCACACACTTGTGCACTAAATATCTCCTACGTATTTGGTTGGTCTCGTTTGAGATTGGACACTGTGACCGAAATTCATTCGCGACAATTTATTTATGGAAAAGTAATAAAGATAATGAGTATTGAATGAAATATTTTTTCGGCATATGTTCTTTCACAATTTACTACGGCAGGTGACTCTATGACTCATCATACTTCGCATTACTAGAACCAAAAGTGATCTGTCTCGATCAAGGAGATCCCGACTGTCTCATAATTTAGACACAGACACATCTGCTGGTAATTTAAATGAGACACATGCTAATGTAAATTACATGTGAGTTCTTAATCTTCCTAATCCATAATGTCTTTGAATTACAGCTGTTATACTCAAGGTTGGTACCTACGTAAATTGGGTGAATAATGTTTAAAGCACGTTTTGAATTTAATTACCTAGGTAATAGTCATTTGTTTATTTTTGTTTTTAAATGTGTTTGAGTGTAACATAATTATGAATCAGAAGTGACATTCTGTAAGAATGTTTGTCTGTCGATCCCTACCATTAGTGTAGCATGACAGCTCACCTCGAACTCACTCAACCTAAATTTACCGAAGTTGATTTTTAACTAAGAAAAAGTTTTTGACTCCCTTGCTCAATACATTTCGACGACACGGTTGGTGCAGTGGTTGAGCGTTTGACTCTTGCGCTTCATCTCGCGGGGTTGAATCCCACACGAAACAAATATTTGTACGGCCTACTGATAGTTGTTCCGGTCTAGCTGTTTGTGAATTTGAGTGTATATGTTTGTAAACGCGCCCACTACCTACACAGGAGTAATTCCCAGAGGGGCGCAACGTTTTTTTTTTTTTTTTTTTTAATATTTCGTTTGTTTTTCAATGTTTTGTATCTCTCTGGTGATTGCTCTTTACCTAGATTGTTTTCAGAAATAGAAGCAACAATATTAAAGTAACCAGAATTATGTAAAAACTTTATTTAAATGAGTGTCCGTGGAATTTCTTGCTCATTCTTCTCTATAGAGACTGATCTACGTTGTGGATCGAGCAACTAGCTTCAACTTTCTGACTAACTGACCGACTCCTTGACAATTCAAAGGTGCCTGTAAATGGTTAAAATTGAAATAAATGCTTTGATAGCTATTGAGCGTTTGTCCACACCCGCGACATTCCATGGAAACGAAACGATATAATTGCCTACACTACTACTAAAATATCTGCATAAACAAAAACGCAGTTCCCAGAGGGTCTAGTGTGAGTGGCTGTACTAATTAAACGATTATCTCATTAGTGTGAGTGTTGGCTAATCATAAACTTGATGTAGTGGTATTCAGTTTCTAAGGTCCCTAGACAAACCACAGTACCTATAAAATATTAGTACCATTACAGTAGCGACACGCTCCGCCTCCCTCTGAAACCGTTCCTCACCTCGCCCCGCGTCAAACGACTGCTCAGTATGTCTATTCTGTTACAATCTCCCTCGGTGAACACCTAGGTGAAGTGAACTGTCATCCGTCCGTGTGTTTTGTCAATCCCTAGCATCGGGACGGATGCCAACTCACTTCACCTAGGTGTTCACCGAGGGAGATTGTAACAGAATAGCACTGCAGAGGACCTAGTGTGAGTTTTTATTCCAACTCGATCACGTTAACGTAAACTCCAATGAGTATTGAAACTGGAACAGCGCAGTCTAGTGGCAACAATAGGAAACACAATTATTCCATACAAATTGACATAATAATGTGATAGTTTACGTTAACGCGATCGAGTTCGAATACCCTGTTCACAATAAGATTAGACATAAACACAAACCTTTTTTATATTCCCTTCAACCGATTTTGACTTCTATTCCGTAGGCTTAAGGATGACATTAGAGGCAAAAAAGTGGTTACAATAACAACTGTTTACTGCAGTTGCCATTTGTCATGCTACCAACGCAACATAAGTCGAAATCGGTTGAACGGACTGCAAAAAAGTTTTTTGTAAATGTCTAATCTTATTGTGAACACTATACCGTGTTCACAATAAGATTAGACGTCCTCTGAGCAGTCGTTTGACGCAGGGCGAGATGAGGAACGGTTTCAGAGGGAGGCGGAGCGTGTACTAATAGTTATAGGTACTGTGGTTGGTCTAGGGACCTTAGAAACTGGATACCACTACATCAAGTTTATGATAAACCACCAATCACACTAATGACATAATCGTTTAATTAGTACAGCCACCCATTTCGCAAGCGGATAGTACATAGTATTACGGTATTACCGCATGGTACAGTTCGACACCGGACAGACACAGTAGCGACCAACATGGCAAGCCGCCAACAATAACATGCTTCATACAGCTAACTGTTACGCGAAAATCACCCTTCTGCTTTACGAATAAGAATTTCGTAACAAAATAGTGCTGGGAAAGTGGTAGTCGATTAGACGTGTTATGTTTTGTAGATTGATTTAATAATAAACAAAGTGATTTGGGAATGTCATGTTGTTTAACTGTTTAGAGCATAACAGATTAGGATTTTATAAATATACAGAATTGTGATGGACTAACAAACTCTGGTAATCTGATTGCATTATTTTCTGTTAGTAATTTTGATGTGATGTGATTTGTAGTGGATATACGCAGAAAAAATGAAGACATTTCAATATACCTACTACTTTCCTAGTCTGCTAAAAACTTTCATTAATTTATTATGAAAGATTTGATTTGGCAGTTTTGTTTTGTGTTCGTAATTGTCAGGACAAGGATTGTATATTTTTTTTTGGGAATATCCACTGGAAACAACGTATATTTGAATAGTATTTCCTGTATTAAAAACTTGATTTAAAAAACGGTTAGTGAAATGCGTATATTTGCGTCCATTCTAATACTAGCTATGCACCTCGCGTAGCTAATATTTTATTTTATTACTTAGTTTCCAAACAATTATATTTTTGAATCTCTTTGGAAATTTTGAATTATGTGATATCATTTTAATACTAAGTTAATTTACGGGACACTGACTAACCACCTAACCAACAAGCCCACATTATTAGTGTCCTTTTCTTATCTACAAAAGTTCATCAACTTTTATTACTTTCTGACCAAAATATGAGTGGCATCATCATCATCAGCCGAAAGATAGATAGATAGATAGATAAAACATTTATTTAGTGCACACAAAAGACACAAACAACACAAAAAATACAAATCAAATGAGGATTACAACAAAGTGAGGTGTGTGTCCCAGGGTTGCACCAAATGGGAGTCCAGCTCAGCATGTGTCAGGCAAATATACCTGACGCTGATATTCTGCTGAATCCCTGCAGTGACATACGGACGTCGAGCAGATGAGATAGTTATATTGGCGTTGACAGGTGTTGTGACAAAATTTTATGCGCGGACTGAAGTTTTGTATACCCACAATTAGGTACAATTACATTGTATTGTACTGTCGAACAACCTAATTAGTTTACATACTGCACGCACACGCGGTATGAAGAGTTACATACACAAACGTTAAATAAAACGAACGAGTTCTGCTTTTTATTAGTATGCGTATGTCGTGTCACTAAGCAGTAACTATAATATCAATGTATGTATCGTCATCATTAATCTGTGTAATTGAATAAGTTATAATATTTCGCACCTAATCATTGTAACAGGTTTGGCGCAATGGCTAACGTATCTGGTTAGACGTCCACTGTTGAACAAAGGCCTCCTCCATAGAACGCCACAACGAGCGGAAATCTGCCACTTGCACGATATGAGTGTGTTGTCCTAAAAATCCTCTTAAATGCCATCTCATCTTAAAATGGTCTCACCATCAACCATATTTTCATCGACACGATGCGACAGATATTTATCGACGCGTCCCACCTCTACAGCCATTTATTTTAAAGCATGCTTTTCACGCTGATGCTCCGAATAAGATTCCACGGCTAAGGTTAAGCACCTTGGCGACCACAGATGACAATAACGTAATGTTGGGCAATCTGTGCCGATTGTGCGATGTTTTTACACGAATATTTAGATTAATATGTCGCGTGCTCAATTGGTTTTTATTGAGCAATTAAAGTAAGAAATAATTGAAAAGGGTACCTACCATGATAGTGCTTTAAAATGATGACTATATCTAGACTTTAGATAATGTAGTTTATTTCATAAATTTGTAGGTTACCCGGCAAACGTTGTTTTGCCATATACATTATTTCTTATCACCTTGTGGTACAAAAAGTTAAAAAAAAAAAAGAAAACCGCAATACAATACAACAAACACAAAGCCACACCGACACCGACTTCCGAAAGTAAAGTAAGTATTTTTTTTAGGATTTTGTTGATTTTCTCAAAAAGGGCTGGATCGATTTTGGTGAAATTTATATGGGACCATTTCGCAATAACCTCCTTTCGAACAAAAAAGAAGAATTTTGCAAATCCGTCTATATATGACAGAGTTATGCCCGAACATATCTACATAAAAAAAAATATATACTATACATCCGAATTGATAACCTCCTCCTTTTTGAAGTCGGCAAAAAAATAACCTACGACCTATTCTCAGACCTACCAATATACACAAAAATTTCAAAAAATCGGTCAAGTTTCGGGAAGAACGATAACAAACACTGTGACACGAGATTTTTATGTATTTGATGTTGTTAATTTGAATTCTAGAATAACCTATGTTATTATAAATGATTTGAAAAACCTACTTTCAGAAGTACTTTTTTCGTTTGTTTTTAGTACAGTTTATTTTCCTATTTTATCTGACTTCTAAATATGTTGGTAGGCCTATGATTGGCGACTGTATTAATCTGAGACTGATTATATCTTATCCTTAAGATCTATGTAGGTGCACAGAAGCTGTTGGCAATTTTTTTTCCATACTCCTCTATTATCTATACTATTATATTTATCATAGTAATTATAAAATTACATAGTGTAAAACAAAGTCGATCCCGCTGTCTGTTCACTTAGATCTTTAAAATTACACCCGTGCGAGGGGTGGCTTTCACAATAAAACGGTTGAACTGATTTTGATGTTATTTAGCATGAACATAACTTGAACCCTGGAAAAGGAGATAGGCTATCTTAATTTTTAATCTGTGCCTTTGTCATGGGGACGAAGACGCGTGCAAGAGCTAGTTATAATGAAATAGCTGAATGTATTGTCTTCTCACCTCAGTAATCCTCAACCGATTAGTGTATGGCATCACAGCAACAGGCAGAAACTTGTGAGCGATCAGCAGAGCAATGGTGGCGAGACCCCTGACTCCATGGATGCAAGAGATCTCGTCGTCTGTTCCCGGAGCAGTCAGTTTGCCGATCGTGTAGTAGAGAGAGAAGCAGCTTAAGAAACCGTCTGTTGAGGAAAGAGAAAGGGTATAGTTGTAGGGGCTTCGATTTTAAGTATTTCATTGCTTGAATGATAGAAAACTATGAAAGAACTAGCACATTGCCTGCAACTTTGTCTGCGTGAGTTTTTGCAAGGATCCCTGATTTTATTAAGTGATAAATGTAGCCTATGTTACTCAGGCATAATGTAGCTTTCGATTGGTGAAACAATTTTTGAAATCGGACCAGTAGTTTTTGTGTTTATTCGTTACAAACATACAAATCTTTCCTCTTTATAGTATTACTAGCGGCCCGACCCAGCTTCGCATGGGCCAAAAGCCTTCCTCGATAAATGGACTATCCAACACAAAAAGATTTTTTCAATTCGAACCAGTAGATCCTGAGATTAGCGCGTTCAACCAAACAAACAAACAAACAAACTCTTCAGCTTTATAATATTAGTATAGATAATAGCTAGATAGATAGATATAGGGTTTTATTCTCTTTGATATAGATAAATAGATACAGCTATATAGCTTATAGATAAGTTTAAATTATAAATGACAATGCCAGATCCTGCCCCACCCATGTACAGAAAAGTAAATTAATGAAAATAATTGTAATAAATTTAGAACCTTTCTATAGTAAATCGTTTTTCTTTAGAACATGCGGATTACGAAATACCTACCCACAAAATACAAACTCATTTTACCTAAAATATAATTTAACCTATAATCAATGTCACTATTGTTTTTAGATTTAAACGGAAACCGCAAGTTCTACAGTCAATAAGACAAATGTTTAGTTATCAGCAATAAATAAACAGTAAGATGCTACATATTGCACATGACTTTTATTGAGTGGGGCAAAGTTCTATAGAGTTTCTGGCATTGTCCTTTCTATCGATTCGTATTCTAAAAAATCTCAACCATAAATGCAAAGGTGGGTCAGCTAATTGCTATAACTGACTATTAAATAAAAGATTTTAATGGAACTTTAGATATTATGAAGGAAGTAGCTATCTAGTGCCTTTCAGACAATAGAATATTTAGGCCAAACTCGAATAGGTTTAAAGGTTTCCGAAATAAAACAGAGCCCTTTAGGAACGACTGACTCATTATTATTCAATACCACGTGCAAAATATCGAATATATCTGGAGTTAACCTTGATATATCACTGTCCAGAGATCCACATAAAGATTTTATGACCTAAACAGATGTGCGGCATAAATCTTTACAGAGAATTTTGTAATATTATTCAGGTATTTTTTATTCCTATTTTTTAATCAGTGTGTTTGTGCTCATTTCAATTTCTGTTTGAGCATTCATCTAAACAATAAAGAAAATTGTGAAAAGTGTCTGTTTTAATGTTAAAATAACGGCTTTTTACTAGGCATTTGAATATTTACAAAGTACAGTCAACAGCAAAAGTAGATGATCAAAATCAGAAATTCTATACTAATAAACAGAACTGTGTGGCGTCGTAGTGATTCAAAACTATGTGTGTGACAATCACATACTTTTAATAAATAAACTAGTAATAAATTATATAAATTAGTGTTAGTACATTAGTATTGAATTTCTGATTTTGATCATCTCCTTTTGCTGTTGACTGTACTTGTGTACTAATAATAATATACAATTTTGGTAATAATGGGCAGTGCCTTTGCATGTACAGACGCTAGCACATCAAGACATACCAAACCGCTCAAATGAAAATGAACCTTATTTTATTGTATAAAAGTTGAAAATCTATCAAAAAAAATTGACAGATTGTTGTAGATTGATGTGCTGGCGTCTGTACGATTTTACGGATTCAAAACAAAGGCTAAGGAAGGGATGCTATACAAATAAACGGGTCGGCAAAATCGATTCGGCACTTGAAGTACGTTCTTATTTAATCCGATTGACGTCAAAATGTGTAGTGTAAATGATTTGAAAAACATATATGTTAAATTAGAACATTCTCTTAACCATTTAGTAAGTGAATATTTTTGATTAAGTTCATATTAAATAGTTTAATTAAATCGTGAAGTTGTGTCTGACGCGGACAAAACATTGATTATCACACAAAATCAACCAGGAATATTTAAACGAAACTTTAACTATCTTACAGACAATTTTATCATCTATCTTTTAGAACAAGTAAGTTAAAGTTAGTTGTGTAAATTAGTTATTTTTTCGACTAAACTTTGAGAATTTTGGACGCAGCGCATACGATTCTCTGGTCGCTCTAGGTCGCCGGCGAATATCGTCGCCTTAATTGATTTATTCAGAAAAATCTATTACCTGATTTCTTGCCGCCACCAGCTTGTATTTTTTCATCCTTCGCTTCTTCTTCATTGCCTTCCGCCTTTTCATCAGCGTCTTCGCCCTGATCTTCGGGTCTTCTAGCAAAAAAGTCTTGAATCGTCGCCACAAGTACCAGTAAAAGGATGACACCATAGAAAGATCTGAAACACACAACGTTCACCTGTAAACACCATAAAAAGGTCCTTCATTGCACATTACACCAACTTAACGTGGACTTAACTTACATTTTCAACATTTTTGTGGACCATGCATTTTAGACTTTTAACTTATGTGTTGAAAAAGTCACTCGTATTTAACACGAAATAAACCTTACATTTCAATGCCATACTGTGAGTTGAGTCGACGTTGAGTTGGTGTAATGTGCTACGACTTTACACCAATATTGGATAGATGACACCACCAATCAATCGACATACTTTTCGTGAACTGTCAAAACGCGATTCCCATAGGCATGGCAATTTATACTTATGACGTCACTTGCAGGTTGTCATTTGCCAGCTCAATTGACAAACCACTGTGTGGTGACGGCCGTGAATAACACCACCCCGTATCTACCCCTGGGTGTCGTAGAAGGCGACAGAGGGATATTGAACAGAGGATGGGCAGCAGCGTCCTTCTTAGTACCACATCTACTGCGATGAGCAGTGGGCGGCTAAAGGTTGACATGATGATGATGATGATTATTGATTTCAAAGCACCTAAAAATCGAATTTTACCATTGATAATGAAACGCGTTTTCGGGGCTAAAATTAAGTGTTTTTTTTAGAGAAGTAAGTTCACAAAATTCACAAGTAAGTTCTAACAGTGTCATTAACCCAATTAATTGACAAAACTTCTCTTAAAAAATCATCCGTTTTAATTTTAATTGCCTGCAGAATTAAATTTTTTGTTACTTTAAAATTAATATATACCTAGGTAGTTTTTTTATATTCTAATAGGCCTGCGTTAATAATAGATGATTTGGCACAAACGTGACGTCACAATCATACAAAATCTATGGGGGAGGGAATTTATTGAGAGTAGGTACCTATATTATAAAAATATTAGGATGGGATTATGAGAAACTGTAAATCCTAAATTACAAAAAACTGTGGTATCAAATCCATTTGTGTAAGCTGTCAAAGCGATTTCTTCGACAGCTTACACAATATGTTCTCTTCAATTACTAGTTTCCAATTCATGGATTTGATACCACAGTTTTTGTAATTTAGGATTTACAGTTTCTCATAATCCCATCCTAATATTTTTTCAAATTAACACCATGGCCATCTTTAATTAAAAGTAAACTAATTTTATTCTCATTGCCAAGCTCGTCGGGGGCTACTCATTAAAAAGTATATAATTCATCGCTATAATCTCGGGAATGCTGTCATCATCTACATCTACTTTACGTCCATAATTACAGATTATTTTTAAATATATAAACTTGTCCCATAGTGGTGTGCTTCAGGGCTAAAACGATTACTTAGTGTTGCAGGTTCGCGGACAGTAGAAGTCGTAAATGAATAAAATCAGCAAAGGCCCTTTAAAATTATACTTAGGGACTATTTCACCATCTTCCAAAAAGTTTCAATTACATTTTTTGGCAGATCTAGGCCTGTAGACAAAATCCCTTTTCTGTCAGCTTGAACGCTAACGGTAAAGTTTAATTGTATGCAGTTGACATATTTGCATCACGTGACATCTGATTTGCAAACGTCAACTAAACAAGGCATTTTGTCAACAGGCCCATAAAAATAATTGATCATAAAAAAATGTTAATAAAAATAATTGATCATAAAAAAATGATAATAAAAATACATGATCACAAAAATTCTGTTCCATTTTTGAATATATCTGTAGATTTATTCTGTAAAAAATGTCCCTCAGTGAATTTAAGCAATTGAAGTGAGTTTGAGCCGAGATTCAATACCCGGGAACAGTAGGACTTAAATTTACCAAAGGTTTTAAGAGAATAGTCTGCTGATGGCTTTATATAGCTATAATAGTGTCTACTCAGAGGTGGTAAAATATACCCTCCAACTTACAATGTCAAGAGAGTTGGCACTTCAGTCCATTCATCCCACCAATCTCCCTCCTCCACATGACAGTCTTCTTCGTCCACTTTGACGCGAACAACCACCCCACTGGTATGCTGGTAGTGTTTGACGGCATCCTTGATGACCACCTCCACATCCTCAGGGTCGCAGGCGGCTGGCACGCAGACACCCCAACTCAACGTTGAAAATCGCGGCACAAAGTGACCTGGCTAAACAAAGCATGGGAACGCTTAGTGTTAATAGTTCTGCAGAACATTTTTTCATCATTATATCAGCCTATTGTCGTCCACTGCTGAACGTAAGCCTCTCCCAGAGATCGCCAACCAACCCAGTCTTGGGCAGCCCGCAGCCATCCGCTGCAAGCCACCTTCTTCAAATCGTCGGTCCATTGTGCCGGGCACAGGGCGTCCCACACTACGCTTGCCCAAACTTGAACTTTTTTGGATTTTTCTAAACGTCATTTCTGATGGAATTACTGAAGATATTAATTTCAATAGTATTAATACGATTATAGCATGTAATTGCCCCGTCAGTCTCGTTAAGAATATTATATTATGACATGTCCTATAAATAAAGCTACGTATAATAAAAGTGTATGATAAAGGTTATTACATTTATCAGGTTCCTTATATAGAATGGGGCGTTTGTCAGTGGATTAAAATAGCCATTTCTTCCCTCGTAAATTGTGAGGCAACGTAAGAATAAATACAAGGAAATCTTTATACCCGTATCTGAAGGCTTCTGATTCCAACAATGAAATGAAAGAGATTTTTGCCATAAAGAACCTTGATAAATGTAATGGAATCGAACATCGCATTACTTAGTTTCATAATTGAAAAATCATACCTCTTATTTAATTTTATATCTAACACCAATAAACCGAGATTATTAGAAATATCCATTATAGTTCTAAAGCATGAGATTTTTATAGCGAGAATTCCAATAACGACTTCAATTTATATCGGATTCATCAACCTACTGGAGCTTATACCTAGCTTAAATGAATCTTTAAGCATATTTCAATCTTTTAGTTGGTACCCATTCAATGTAATTGTTGTTAATTTTGATGCAATCCGTAATCAATTTATAATCGAATAAATTTACGTATCAATACTGCCGTAAGTTTAAGAAATAAATACATATCTGTCATTTTTAAAAAGGTAAATATTATGACCTACAGCAGATGCATCTTTTTTGTTGATTCCAAATATTGTAAATGACTATATTTCTAAAAAAATGTCAGATACGTCTATTTCCTTATGACGGCAGATTTTAAAGTGGATGACAGTTTCTTATCTTCTTACATCTTACATCAAAGGCATTGATTTTTAGTCTTCACATAAAAATATCGTCACGAATTCTTTCGTCACATTTGAAATGTAGATGAGTGACAGTTAACTGGTCACTCACTGTCTAGTTTGGTTGGCATCCAGTGCATGTACGATGCGTTGACTGTGACAGACAAATGATGCAAATTTTCGCCAGACGCTTAGTCATACATAATATATAACATCGCGTTTTCATGGCTCCTTATTTAATTTGACCAAGACACTTTAAACAGCGTGGCTGGTTTTTAGGTGGGGGACAAAGTTGTCTCAAAGTTTGATATTCGCAGCACACAGGGAAAGCTATTCCTGTCTAATCGCTTTAAGAAATGCAGCTTTAAAGATAAATTCGTAATTAATTTCTTTTATCACGTAGCTTCGTTTTGCAACGTGCTAAGCATTTGAAATGCTTTTCAGGTTACAAAAAATTTGCATCTTTTTAAATCGAGAGCTACTGCTGAACTTAGGTTAGGTTCTTAGGTTTATCTTTCATGTGGAATAAAAAATAGATAGTTTAAAAACATAGTTGAAATTACAAATTTGAAATATAGCTAAATATAAGAAAGATGAGTATTTTCGTGTTTTGGATTCGCACGAATAATACAATCAATGAGCTTGCGAGCTAGTTTTGAGTGCTCCATTTGTTTGTTATTAAACTCCATTGCATCAAACGTGGAGCGAATGTAAACCAATGATTTGCTTATAACTGAAACTCACATCATCAATCCGACTTCTGATCAAGTTCTTGGCTTGCGCCAAATGCACTGGCGTCTCCAGTTCTGGGTGTTCTGCCTTCACGTCTAATCGAGCCAAGCAGTACTTCCCCTGGACCTTGACCACGTTACCGCTCTCCAACTGCACTCGGGCACGGCTTCCCACACACTGGTCGAAGTCACCAAGCTGGATTCCATTACCTTGCAAGATACCCGAGGGAATCTTCGCCGTAGCGTCGAGCACTGTAATGAAAAATTCCTGTTTCGTTCAACTATGCAAGCCCCTTGGGGGCACCTGAGGCTAACGCCGACGCGTCAAGGCCACACCAATATTTACTGTTCTTTATAATCCCTTTGTGTATTGTAAATTCAAGGTTATAACTATGAAACTACGGAAAATAAACACTCCTTTTTTTACAGCAACCACTAATATAAAAATGTCTTTAATTTAAAACTGTAAAACCCTTGATTAATTAACTGCAATAAATCGTTATTTATGTTTTTTTTTCGCGCAGCATCTGTTGTGGAAATCTCTGAAACATTGCCAATATAAATAGTTGTAAGGTAAAGTAATTATTTCGGTTAACGGATATAAATCTCAAAATACGAGTGTTGAATTTCTAAACTTTGATTTCGATCGTGCAAAGAATGAAATATTAGAAATTATAGGAACTCACTATTTAGTGCCCACAGTTTGGTCCCTCGTAATTGCCTCAACACAATCTGTCCGTGACGTCTGCATTCCGGATTATGAATTCGCGAAAAATTTGGTGCAAATGTAGGAAAGAATGCATAGAAGTCTTCAAATTCACTTTTGAGCAAATTTCGTCTGTGCAAAGCGTCCGTAACGTGTTTTAAATGACTCTCAGTTGACGAAGGCATTTCTGGGCTCTCGTAAAGCTTCTCTTTTGACGTTTTATCAAACTTCTTAACGAATTCGGATTTAGTGTCTTTTTTTAAATCGAGCATGTTGTAAGTGTCTTTGATAGGATATTTTTTCTTATGCTCTGGATTAATTTTTTCGGTAATTTTGAGATCCTCGTGACTAGAATCCTTTTCGTCCTTTTCTTGACTAGATTTTGTAGTGACTGTGTCTTTTACGGGTTTCTTCTCTACGGCTTCTTTCTTGGGTTTATCTTCTACGTGTTTTTGTTCTTTTTCTCTTTTATCTTCTTTTTTAGGAGCTGGTTTTTCAGTGATATCTTTATCTTTTGTGACAGATTTATCAGTTTTATGATCATCATCCTTGGCTTTAATTTTGATTTCCTTTGTTTCTTTTTGCACTGGTTCTACCTTTTTAGTTTCTGGTTTAGGTTTTAGTTCAGATTTTTTCTCTTCTATTTTATCTCTAATGTCCTCTTTCAAAATTTTCTTGGGTGGTTGAACTTTCACTTTTACCTCTTTCTTTACTTCTGGAGGCTTTTTGTCCATTTTCTCCTTTTCTTTAACAAGAGATTTAGGTTTTAGTTTTTTTGATGCAATATCGATGTCATCATCGACATCGTCATCATCATCATCGTCTTTGTCATCATCGTCATCGTCGTCAATAATTACTTTTGACTTAGGTGGAGTAAGTTTGAAATCTGGTCTTTTAATTTCTTGTTTAGTTTTTTGATCACTTTTTTTTATTTCAAATGCCTTTCGTTTAATATTCCCGTTATCTTCATCGTCATCTTCATCATCATCATCATCATCATCGTCATCATCATTATCAACTTGTTTTGATTTCGGAAGAGTAACTTCAGACTCATCGTCATCGCTTCCAAAAATTGACTCGAAAAAGGGTTTAACTGGTGTTTCTTTCACTTTCTGTAAATCTGGTTTAACATCACTCTTCTTAATAGTTGGTTTTGATGCAACTTCAACTTTGTGCTTTTCTTTAACATCATCATCATTGTCATGTTTTTTTTCTTTAACCTTATGTTCTTTTTTTTTAAGGTCATTAGTTTTAGTCGTTGGATCAAGACTCGGGTCAATTTTTAAACCGAGCATATTAAATGTTTCCATGATGCTTGATAATGTACTACTATAGAAATCATCATCATCGTCATCATCATCATCGTCGTCGTCGTCGTCGTCGTCGTCGTCATCGTCAATTTTTTTGGACTTTGATGCTGAGTCTGTAATTTCCGAGCTCTTAGCATCACTTTTCTTTTCTACTGTTTTTGCTTTCGGATGAATACTTGGCTTATCATCAACATTATCGTCATCATCATCATTAACTACTTTTGACTTAGGTGGAGTTAGTTTGAAGTCTGGCCTTTTAGTTTCTTGTTTAGTTTTTGGATCAGCTTTTTTTATGTCAAATACCTTTCGTTTAATATTGTCGTCATCTTCATCATCATCGTCATCATCATCATCATAAACTTCTTTTAATTTAGCTGGGGTTACTTTAAACTCTGGCCATTGAGTTTCCGGTTTAGGTTTCAGATCAGATTTTCTCACTTCAAATAACTTTGACTTCGATATAACACTTGGTTTATCATCGTCGTCGTCATTGTCATCACTAACGGGTTTTACAGTCTTTGGAGGCGATTCTTTCAGTTTTAAACTCTTTATTTCTTGTTGCGGTTTTTGTTCACTTTTTTTAATATCAACCATTTTAGACTTTTTCAGTAAACTTGGTTTAATGTCGTCATTATCATCGTCATCGTCGTCATCATCTAAGTTTGACACAGACTTTTTGCTATTTGCCTCTAATTTTACTCTACTAACCGGAGCTTCCTGTTTAAATCCTGTTTTTATTTTCAAAATATTTTTTTCATCATCATCGTCCTCATCGTCTTCGTCGCTTCTAATATCAAATTTATGAGCAGGTTTAATTTCAGCCTTCTGATGTATTTGTTGCTTCTCTCGTCCCACCTTCTTCAAATCTTCAAACACATGTTTTTCACTTTCGATTTTAATACTAAGCAACTTATGACCGGCCTTCACATCACAGTCTTCACACTTTTGTTTTTTTATATCGAGTTTCACACTTTCGGCTTTGGGTAAATCGCGGACACGGAATGCGGTTATCACTGTGGCAAGGATAGGCAGGCAGATTAAAATTAGAGCTAGCGTCCATCGTTGGCGCGCCATGGCCGACGCGGTGCGCGATCACGTCGCCATACTCCCGAACTGAAACGATCACGAACCTTGGCGTTTATTTGTAACGCACGGATTAAAACGTATCTCATTGAAACGGGTACTCATTGATGGTTCTCGGTCGAGGTTATGGGTTAGTAAGAGTATTTCAAAATTTTGTCGGAGCGGGTACGTATATCTGTGGGGTTAGTAGTAGTGAACTGGCGTCCGCTCAGCTGATGGCGCTCGTCCAAGATCAGAGTAAAAATAGTGTTGCAAAGGCAATTGTCCGGCGGTCGCGCGGAGTAACCGATGAAATTGACTGTATTGTGATAGATCAGCATTTTGTTGCTATAGGTCGAGTTAAATGTTTATAATATTCGTATACATAAGTATTTAAATCATTATTGTTAACCTTGTATGTTATGTAATTATGATTTAAATACTTACTCCAACAAAATAAGTTACTAAGTAAACAAAGAGCTTGTTAATATTTCACGTATTACTAGATTTTTCCTATTGCAAAATGTTTGCACAAATAATTCGATACGTTGCTATTTTGCATCAAGTAATTCATTCAGAAATTCGTCGGTAGGTATACTACTTACCTATTCAAATTAATAACTACAATGGTATTTATTAATGTAAACGGCTGAATAAAATAAATATTAAAATTCAATTTTATTATCCATATAGCTTCTGCCCGTGACTTCGTCTGTATAAAAGTGAAATACTGTACTGTAAAATATATCTTAAGACACTGGGAAACACCGTACTTTTCCATCAGTGAATGAAACTTTAAAATCGGATAAATAGTTTCGTAGATTATCTCAACAAACTTACAAACTTTAACACTTTATTTATAATATACTTAAAGATTTATACCAAAGAGATACTATCATATAAAAATCGAACTTATTACTAGAATCTGCTTGTTAATTTATCAAGGTTCACATTAAATTTCTATTTTATCAAAGATAGGTACGTCAGCCCAATCGGTACCGAAAATTCAACCAAAACTATTGACTATTTCATGCGTCTTTACTTGTTTTCGGAAGTTAGAATAACAACAATCAACCAAATATTATTATACACTGTTCTTCCTTTTAGCTACACATCAGGCATTTTAATCGAAATCTAATTTTTAATTTAAACTCCCGATGAACAAAGATGGGTGTTTGACCCGGCCGAGACGCCAGTCATATCAAACTGTCCATTTTTTTCCAATTGAATATGAACCTTATGATTATTTTATAAATATCAAAGAAAGATAGATTGTTATTAGCGTGCAAACTACTGAACCAATTTCAATTTAGTATGTTTTGTTTGAAAGACGATTTAATCGAGTGTTCTTAGCTATGATTGAAGAACATCTGATCAGCCGTTTGAAGATTATCAGTTCTTTTCTATTTGATGAATGGATTTGTGCATCTTCCGCAGGTCTGTTCGAATCAATTTTTTTTTTTTGCGTAACTTCGATTATATATTAAAAGAACAGAGGAACTTAAAACTAAGACGTTTTAGTAAGAATCAGAACTTTTTTTTTATGTTTATATTATTAAACACAAAAAGAATGATGTAAAATACTAAGTATGAAAATCGTACTCTGTGTTGAACGCCTTTATACTTTTAAGGGGAGTTAGCAGTAATGCAACATTGCTATACATTTTTTAGTAGGCATCAACGTTTACTTATGTTTCGTTTGAAATTGTCTTAAAATAAATAAAGCTTATTTACCCATTAAACAACGACTTATTCCGTCAAGGTTAAATAAGTTTAAAAGCAAATTACTACAAATAAGAGAGCGCACCAACATTTTTTGACTATTGTTTTTTTGTGCTTTTTTTGATATATTAAACGAGTGAAGACGAGCTCACGTATTGCCCTAAATCAGTCAAAAAAAACTAGAAATTAATTTTCAGTAACCTTTGCACGTTACCGATTTCTAATACTATTGAAAATTTGTTAATTAATGATTAGAATGGAATACTTTGCCCGAACCTGGGATGGAATCTGGAATCTCATACAGTCCGAGTGCCATATTGTTAAGATATGCAATACATCAGCTGTTTAAGGCACCTACAATCTTACTACAGTAAATCTATCATGTCCTATAAGTATCTATCTAGTCCTATAATCCTATAAATCTATCCTGTAAGTCTATCTTAGTTCAGCATAAATAGATGGATGAATGGATGTTACCTAGGCTACTCGTTCACTCTTAAAAGGCTGAATGGAATTAGTCGAAATTTAGTGCACATGTCATACCAATTGCTGTTTTTATATTACCGTGGGATATTTTAGAACTTAAAGCGCTAGTGTGACCGCGAAGTTCAAACATTCTTACAATTTTATTGCAATTTCCAGCGCAGTACCTATCCGATTGTATAGTAAAAAAACAGATTTTGTTTAACGAACCTCCAGATATAATAATAATAATAATAATAATAATGATTTATTTTCTCACCACAATATTTAGATACATTTACAATCATACATCAATACATAATTTATATAAGTATACTGTATTTCAGGACACCAGGTCTCCACCCTTTGGATAGTTTACATTTAATTAGAATTATGTACTCGTACAACAACAAATGCCGTGAGCTATTTGAAGTTATTTCAAAAAGTTGATCAAAAAGTTGATTGATTGCGGGAGTGTTGGTGAGGTTAGTAGATGTGTATGAAGGTGTGTTTGTAGGTGTTTTGTGTGGGTGTTGTATGTGCGTGTGTGAGTATGTATGCGTATGCGGAGATATAATAAAATGGGAGCGTTGGGATGTGATAAAGAGGCTATACCGGGGCAGCAAGTAATTTTTCTGTATCATCATAGTTTAAGTTCTGGAGCCAATGGGTTACCTTAATTTTAAATTTGGTCTTGGTGAGGTTATAAATTGAGAGTGTCCTGTTTATTTTATTATAGAGATACCGACCAAGGTAGCAAAAGAATCGATTAGAGGAAGCAGTCGAGAGTCGAATGTGATGGCAAACTATGGGGTTAAATCGTCTACTACCGTGGGAAAGTGAGGGGTTGAAGGTAGTAAGTCCATGCTGTTTTAGAACCGTTTGTAATAAGAACAGCTGACGAACAGTTAGGACCTTTGTCTCTTTATATAACAGCGTCGTGGGGTATCGAAATGGTAGGAAGGAAGACACTTTCAGAACGGCTCTCTGCGCTCGCTCAAGCTCCAAGATTGCATATTTATGATATAGTAAATTAACTCCAAAAATAGTAAATGATCACCAACATTTAACCCCATTTTAATGTTTGACGAACCTCCAGATATAGTAAATGACCTTCAAAAATAGTAAATGATCACCAACATTTAACCAAAGTATTGTAGAATTGTATGAGGTTGATTGTAAAAAGCGATTTGGTTCTGCAAATCGCTGGTTAGAACTCCTAACCTAACCTAACCATGTCGGATCCGCCCCAGGGAGGACTTAAAGGTCCTAAAATTTGGTGATCATTTACTATTTTTGTGGTCATTTGGTGACTAAGATTTGGTGATGATTTACTATTTCTGGTGGTCATTATATTTATTCCCAAAAAAAATTCAGAAGCGACAATAACAAACATGTATTTAGACCAGGGCTTCTTAAAGTGGGGTCCACGGACCCCTCAGTGGTCCATAGCATGTGTATCAGGGGCCCGCAGTAGGTCAGTTAAGTCACAAAATATTTATTATGAAATTGTGTACTAAACTCAGCATTTCAGCATTTTTATCTCAGTAATATTGTAACACCAAAACACTAAAACACACGACTTTAGTCTGAAATAAAGGTTAATTTTATTTATTTGTTTTAATTAGGTATATTTATTTCTCAGTCAAACCACGAACACGAAATAAGGCTGGTTTTTCTTTTCTTAAAATATTTCTTTGGCAGAGATCCGTGGAACTATTTAAATTGTGAAAGTGTTCCGTGATCATAAAAAGTTTAAAAAACGCTGATTTAGACTATTATAATAGGGTATTTTACCATAAAAATCTAATTAGTCCGTCAGTTAGATTATCGAAAAATATTGGATACGTATTTTTTGTTTTATCAAATCGATAAAAACTGACGAAGATAAAACGCATCAAAGATAATGAATGGGGGTTTGTGACGTCACTTCGCCAGTAAAAGTGTACTGAAATAGTGATGACAGACGAGTTTTCGACGCACTGTATCGTTTTAATTTTTTGTTTACGTGACAAAAGAGAAAACACGTGTCCAATATTTTTTGGAATATCTATCTGACGGACTTATTAGATTTTTTGTATTATAATGATTAAATACATCAACATAACTCTGCAAGCTAAAATAATCCGTAAACTTTGTGAAATTAGGCACATTTACGGTTAGCCTATTCTAACTTGGATAGTTTTAGTTAGGATTTCGCGGGCTACCCTACCGTTTTCACCTTAATTATAAGTCTATGCCGAAGCCAGTAACTTTATGAAACAACATTTTAAAGTAAAAATATTAAGTTCTAAGGGTCAAACATTCACCACAAAGACAGCTTGATCTCGGCTATTCCAACAAGGATAACTTGTAACAAAACCTACTTTTATCAAAATACTTTCGCTGTAATGTCCTGAAGGTTGTGATTACCCAATAGGTATTAAGGTAGGGGCAGAGTTGTAAATGGATACATAGGTACTTGTGGTATTGTTAAAATCACATTTTAATTTGAAAATCTTTAGCATTTTAGCTGCGTATATTTTACACTAGCACTTTGCCCGCGACTTCGTCCGCGTTTATTTTCTTACGGCCCCTAATTTTTTAATAATGCTTTATAGGCTATGTTACTCAGGGATAATATAGCTTTCGATTGGTGAAAGAATTTTGGAAATCAGACCAGTAGTTTTTGAGTTAATTCATAATAAACATTCAAAAATACAAATCTTTCCTCTTTATTATAGTGTAGATTTATTTAACGCGTGTGACCAAAAGAGTTATGAATATAAATGTGGATGGATGAAGATGAAGGCCAAAGAAAATATAGCTGGATTGTATGAAGAATGATTTGAAAGAGAAGGAAGCCAGGAATATAATGACGCAATGGAATAAAAACCATACGTTGCGCTGACCCCAAGTATCATGGGACATGGATAAAAAACTAGCGACCCTCCCTGGCTTTGCTCCCGTAACGCCCCCCCCCCCCCCGACCCTTGCTAGCGCCAGCCCGCGTCGCTGAGCCCTTAGCTTTAAAATAGCCCCTAATTAATGGAGACCCGATCCAGCCTGTCCCTTTGCTGCCCTCTCTCAGTGGCGACCTAAGCCGAGGCTCGTACCCCACAGGGGCTGCCCTTAGCGTAGTCACTAAGTTTATAAGTTTTTTCCCTGGCTGGAGGCCCTAAAAGTCAGTGTTTAAGGCACCACAGGATTGTCCGGTTAAGCAGTAACCAACCCTCAGGTTGAACTGCGAGATGCCATACAGAAAAAAAAAAAAAAAAAAAAAAACCTGGCTTCGCACGGGTATTATCGTCATATTTCAACCAATCTACACAAAACCATAACAAATTACACCGAAACATTCTTCATGGATCACTCACTCTGTCTATCAGTGAAAACCACATGAAAATCTTTTCAGAATAATGTGCAGTCGAATATCTTCAAAACCCCCATCCAAACCGCATTAGTTAGTTGTGATAATCAATTATGACCTTATTTTATTTTGCGCATACCAATAATAATATGCGTCTCGGGTCAAACAATCACCATTTTTGATGTCGGTAAAAAATCGAGTCGCACTGAATGAGTCAAACCCAAATAAGCAAATAAGTCTAACTAAACACATTCTAAACAGTTATTTCCTAGTTTGTGAGAAAAGAAACATTTCTCCCATAAACAATCAAAACATTAAACACCAGTAAATCCCAAAATCCGTGTTTTCACGTAACCGTTTTTTATTAATTGTTCCAACCAAGCTCGCCAGACCAATCCGCGGATTGATTTATTACCGAAGCGTTTTGCAATCCAACCCTGAATACAAGTAACGATCGACATTAGCCAAACACATGAGTAATCAATGTATCACATTGTATTATAATGAGTAGTGCACACTGTATTGAATATCAAGTACCTGAGTCTGTTGTGAACTAGACCTTATGATCCTATCGTAAGCTACCCTTGTGCCTATTCGTTTGTTTTGTTTTTGAAGTGACCCTTGGTTTTTTAGTGCGATTACATAACAGGTTTGTGATTCTGTAAGACCTCATTCTAAACTTCGAATCTGAATCCGCTGTGAGTTTCTTGATTGGCATTCTAAAAACTTGGTTGATAATCCGAATTTACAGTAGCGCCACCCCTGCGAGGGTGTCAGCAAGTTGAATAAAATTAACAGGAAGATTTTAACAGATAAAGTATGAGATGACGTAAGAAGTGGCATTCTGTAAGGTAATTTCCCCGTCACTTTGATGCTCACTTTGCACTCGAACCCGATTCAAAGTGTCAAATATATCAAGGTCATTTTGAACCTTATGCGATGTGAGAGTGAATAGCGATGTGAGATGCGAGTTGTTGTTTGAATTTTACAGAATCGACCTACAGGAAAGAGTATTCATTAATGGCTCTCTGTCTGTTGCTGGGCTCAAACTGCTTTGTTCAATGAATGATAATAAAACCCACCAGACTATTCCTAAATCACTCATCATCATCATCGGCAGCCGAAAGATTGTTGTTGAACAACGGCCTTCCCCATAGAACGCCACAAATAGCGACAAGTTGCCGCTTGCATCAACCGGTTACCCGCGACCTTGACGACGCCGTTGGTCCATCCGGTGGGAGGCCTACCAACGCTGCGTCTTCCCAAACTACAACTTCTGAAAGTCAGAATCAACAGTGGCAACCACCAGAAAAGCGTCGAGCAATGAAGCTCGACGAGTCCCGGAGAATCATTATGTAACTGTCTTGGATATTGCAACGAAATTAATCAGGGTAGAACAGCGGAGGATTAAGAAAAACATATTAATGATAGTAAAATATGCATAGTTCATAGTTCTGGTTCACTACTAAACCGTTCGTATGTTTTTAATACCACTAGCACTTTGCCAGCGACTTCGCCCGCATTTATTTTCTCAAGGATTCCTATTTTTTTTCAAAATGTAGTCTATGTTACTCGTACTCAAGGATAATGTAGCATTCTAATGGCGAAATATTTTTCAAAATTGTACCTGTAGTTTTTGTGTTAAATCGTAACAAACAAACAAGCAAATCTTTCTTTTTTATAATAATAATATAGATAAAGATTGTGTTAAAACCCCTATTTACAGTGCAGTAGACGACAGTTGACGGCACATAGATATGGGTCAATGTGATCGCTAAAACTCAGCTAGTTAATTTAACTGGACACTCAGATTATGATTGTCCGTAACTGTGCAACTTGTATAACATTCTCCGCACACTTCATAAAAACATCCCAATGCAAAGATAAAAAGCGACGCCCCTTACATTTCTACTCATTCTTAAAACCGTAACTAAAATCAGACCAAGAAAACGACAAAAAAATATCTACCGTAGTCATATGGTTCTATATGGTCAGACACGAGAAATACGATATATTGCAATTAATAATGTTGGGCAAATTGCGGGAAAACGTGGAATTGGCCGTCGTCGGAAAAAGTCCTGGCTGCGAAATGTTCGGGAGTGGACCGGCCACGAGCGCCGTGGAGCTGTTCCACCTCGTCAGGGACAAGCAGAAGTTTTCAAAACTGATGTCCAACCGTATATGTACCAGTAAGTAATTGGAGAGGAACTACTAGAAGAAGAAGACTCATTCTTCAACCATGCATAATTGTTTATTGGGTGTACATAAAATTAAAAGGTGAGAACCCACCATAATACCACTGGTATGGTGGGTCTAAAACATACCACTGAAAAAATCGTTTGGGTTAGGTTAGAACTGTGACCATTAGCGGGAAGCGCGAAGGCGAGCGACCGAAGCGAGCGGTGCCGCGGTAGCGGTCGCCGAGCGCCAGATCTCCTCTAATGTAAGTGAATCATTTGGGTTTATTTTTTTCACATCAACATAGAAGGTTCAATTTTTTTACAGCTTTCAAATGACCGTAGATTTGTAAGGTGAGTGGTATAGTTTTAGAGCCACCTTACCACCACGGGGGTGGGTCCGCAATGAAATTAAATTGGATACTTCTGCCTAACCCAAAATAAACCTCAACAACAGATGGTCATGCCTGAGACTCCCATTTTAATCATGGTCAAATAAGGCTTGCAAACGTGCTAGCTGTCATCTCGTCAGTGTTCGAGCACACACCTTGAAGATGTACAAAAGAACCGGAGAACATACTAATCAATCGTGCACATTGTTGCAGCTGATTAGGACATTGAACCTTAAGTATGCACCTGCTGCTTACATTGACAAATTAGTACAAGGTCTAACATTGAACTGGATATATTGTTTGGATTATTTGTAGACCGGCTTTAATAGTAGTAGTAGTAGTATGACGGGCAGGTGTCCGCAGCTCAACGTCTCAGCGCGTATTTTGCATAATAATAATATTTAATTTTTATATTTATTTATACTTCATGCACAAAGGTACAAAGGCGGGCTTAATGTCATTTATTACAGGATTCCCATATTAAAAACTGCAAATGAATACTTACAAAAATACATTACTTTCAATGGTGCAATTATTTAATTAATGGTGCCGAACTGGCATGTGCGTGCATCCACCTCTCCAACATCACTGAGACCCACTCCCGGACAATACGCTCAGAGGGCTAATTCACGTAATTTTATGACGTGCCGATGAAGTTGTAGTGCAGTTGCAGTTAAGTTCAAGTTTGAGTGATAAACGGTATTCTTGTAATCTTTGAACTGCGCGTGAACTGCACGTCAACTGTACGACAGCCAAACTTACATGGTGTAGCCACATGAGAGCAAAAAATATTACTTATAATAGAATCGATTACATTTCAACGAATATGACGTCATTATTATATTAAAGTAATACCCCAGTAGGTACCTACAGATTTTGGTGCCTTTTAAGTGTCATTTTGAGACGTCAAACGAATAGTAGAATACAGATCATGTCGCGTTCCGAAGCACGCACCAAAGACGCGCAACAGTAGAATGCCGTTTTTGCGGTAAGTAGAGACAGTATCTATCATGACATGCGGGGGTGGCGCGAGCGAGGGTAGAGGTGGTAGAGGTGGCGGAAGAGTAACTTGCTTGAAACACATACACACTGAGCTGACCACATCATCACTTTTTAGTTCCTCCTCTGTATCGGGTCTCACCATATTAAGCAGTGGCTTCCATGGTGGACTCTTCCGCCACCTCTACCACCTCTACCCTCGCCCGCGCCACCCCCGCCATCGCCGCAGTTGTCCGCGCGGGCGCAACGCGCGGCCGCGCGTAGAGATGGGTAGATCCGCGATTTTAGTGGAGTCGGATCTGGTTGCAGATCCAGCTCTGCGGATACGTATCCAGGATTCATATCCGGCGGACCTGTATTGGTCATGCATAAACTGCGTATCCATCGGTCCGGTTGAACCTGGGACAGCTCCTCTGCTTAAAAGAACTTCATAACGGATACATGTTGGCCATGCATTTGTTGGGTGTAAGAGTGCATCTTGGATGTCTACTGATCGTAGACCAGATAATATTTCAATTTAATATTATCTTGTTACCATAACACAAGCTCTGCTTAGCTTGGGACCAGATGACCGTGTGTGAGTTGTCCCAAGATTTATTTATTTATTTATTTATCCAAGATGCTTTGTCTACCTACAGTCAGTCAGTAGACATGACAATATTTTAATTATTGTCAATATTTGTTTTAATAAAACAAAATATTTTTAATTGTAGAAAAATCTTGTTTAATTTTATTTAGAAATACCTTATACGAAAAAATACGTGTGTCATACTTCTGTACCTAAGTAGTAGATACCTACTAAGTACAGGTACGAGCTCACCATTTTAGACATTTTCATCTTTGTACTAGACGGCAGGCAGTAGTTGTGTAACATGAAACTCGAAAAGCACGCAAAATGTCTTCACCTGAACCTCCCGCACTATCGTTCGGAAACGAGCGGGACACAGAACAGACACAGACACGACAGACACGACACGACAGAACACACACACACACTACACACACACACACACACACAGTACACACACACACAGTACAGTACACTGTCGGGTTGTTGTACGCGGGCCGCGGGGCGGCGGCGTTGTTACGTGTCCGGTGATACGTATTCGACCTGTAGTGTTATTCTGTTACAATCTCCCTCGGTGAACACCTAGGTGAAGTGAGCTGTCATCCAATTGTAGTGCTTTGGTGGGACAGATGACAGCTCACTTCACCCAGGTGTTCACCGAGGGAGATTGTAACAGAATAGACATACTGAAGTCGGATATGCAACACGCAAAAATTCAATGGAAACGGATCAGAGGTTCCGTATCCATCCGGATCTACACATTTCTAGCACGCAGTGTCCGCAGGAACGCGATGGGCGGTGTATCATCCTGTGGAACTCCTTGAAAAAGGTGGCGGTATGCCATCGAAACTAGTCGGACGAACCCGACAACACAGTGAGTTAATCCGTTGTTCTCAATCTATAATGTGTAACAATACTCGCATTTGATATTCACAAAGTCAAAGTCAAAGTCAAATCATTTATTTCAATTAGACCATTAAAAAAGCACTTTTGAACGTCATAATAAAAAAATATAAAGTTGATTCTAGTTGCCCATTCCAAAAGGTAGTTTCGTATGGAGAAGTATGGGCAAGAAACTCCATACTTACTCTTTTAAAAAAAATGTGTCCAAAATTTTGCATTTACAGTTAACAGTTATATAATACGTGAATACGATGGACCTTGCATAAAAACACTATATTGAAGTATGTACAAAGTATTACAAGATAAAGAATGATAGCTAAGTTGTATCATAGATACATAGTGTTCACATATTATTATTTACAATTATTGTAAAAGTAAACAACCACTCCATACATTTCAACAAACTATGAACCTATGAACCAGTGTGTGACCCAAAGCAAGAATTAAATATAATGTATATACTAAGTATAAATTAAGTAGTTTTAATTAGCAATCAGTTTGATTTTGTCTAGACTGTAAATTGTCTTATGGAGCCCGGACCAGCATGTTTCCAAGCATTATTATCATGGATATAATCCTCTAAACTGTAATATGCTTGTTTACATAGTGTACTTTTAATATATGTTTTAAATTTTCTTTCATTTAGTTGCAATTGTGTATAGAAACTTAGGTTTCCTCATGTCTCCTTAAGAGTACAAATAAAACTAGGTATCTATTTATTTATTTATTTATTATTTTAATTACTCTCTGCACTAACAGTAGACACCAACACATGCAGAGAGTCAACGATTACAATTATAAATTATCATTATCATAACAAAAACAGTATTATAAAAGAAAAAAAAAAGAAATGTCAATTTGAATAAAAAAATAGAATAAAATTATTTGAATCACATTAATATTAAAAATTAAACAAAATAATAATAAAACATTACAATTAATTTAAACACAATAAATAGCAAATAATCTATGAACACTAGACCGCTGTCTAGACCTTAGTATTAACATCTACACTTTCATCACTACATATTATAAATTAAAATCCCCGTCGGCCTGAATTTATATTCTTTCGTTCTAATCTCAGAAAATACTGAACAGATTTTTAAATGGTTTTCATAAATAGAAAGAGGAATTATCTTAGAAGGCTATAATTCATTATCAACATGAGGATCCGTTAGAAAATTCACGTGGACAAAATCGCAAGCAAAAGCTAGATTCCCTATGAAAATATTTGGCTGTAAGTAAAACAATAAGCCGCAAGCAATGCCGACCTAGTCTAAGGACCACTAATAATTGCAAAACAAGATTTTTTTAAATGAAATTGAAAAAGCCACTTTGATACTTGCCCTCGCCCGGTTATGAAACTACAACATACAATCACTACATAACAAATTTTATATGATAAAAGTTATTTCAAAGGCTCTACTATAATAACAAATAATTTGTCTTTGTCTTACGGCTACCATTTTAAGATTTACGAGTCCAAAGTCCAATCAGTTCCCAAACATGCATGATGACCCTGTGGCCCTGACTTACTTTTTCCAAATCAACACAGACCTGCTTTTTTCCAAAATTGCGCTTAAATGCAATTATAAATAAATACAGGATAAGTACGAATTTGCGTAGCGTAACGCAAATTCGCGCTCTACCTGTATTTATTACAAATTATGTCACAAAAAAAATATAAAGTTTAAAAACTAAAACCCGACCACAACAAAAACTGATCTAAAAAGTACAAAACAAGAAAATATTTCACACAGAAATCAAGACATAGGTACAAAATGGTCAAGGTAAGCCGTGGTTGCATGCCTGTATCCCATATGAGTGCAATGAACATGAATATAATGGCATGCAACCACGGCTTACCTTGACCATTTTGTACCTATGTCTTGATTTCTGTGTGAAATATTTTCTTGTTTTGTACTTTTTAGATCAGTTTTTGTTGTGGTCGGGTTTTAGTTTTTAAACTTTATATTTTTATTTAAACCATTTTGGAGTCACAGCTAAGTATTATATATTTAATAGGTACTAGTGAACCCCTTTCCAATGATACTAAACACGGTATGCGTATCTTACTTTATTTGGTAATCTTTCCTTTTTTTACAATAATTTGTGACAAATTACCACTAAATATTATATAAATTTGAAATGTACTAGTGAACCCCTTTCCAATGATACCAAACACGGTATGCTTGTCTTCATTTTTTTTTTATATATTTGTTTTTTTGTCCGCCAGAGGGCGCCACATTGGATTCGGTGATACGTCATATAGCCTATAACCAGCGGACGATCAAGACGCTTCTAACGATACCTCATTTGTTCAGTTCTGATAAGTAGTTTAGGAGCTATGAGCGTACAGATGAACATACATACATACATACATACATACATACATACATACATACATACATAGCCTGTCAAACTCATAACCCTCCTTTGGCTTTGCCGTAGTCGGGTAATAATCAAATTTTTGGTTTCTGTTTAAGTCAGTGCCTTAGGTACAGTATCGGCACTTATTTGTGGCTATAATTATGAACTTGAAACATTTTATAACTGCATTTAAGCGCAATTTTGGAAAAAGGTATGTCTGTGTTGATTTGGCAAAAGTAAGTCAGGGGCGTCGTAAGTACTAAACTTTGGGAACTGTAAGGCTATTCTGTCACAATCTCCCTGGGTGAACACCTAGGTGAAGTGAGCTGTCATCAGTCCCGATGCTAGGGATTTACAATCGGATGACAGCTCAATTCACCTAAGTTTTCACTGAGGGAGATTGTAACAGAATAGCACTGCTGATTGGATTTTGGAATAATGTCTTAAGATGGCAGAATTTGTTTTTTTTTAGTAGCCTTTGAAATAATTAGTTATCATATAAATGTTTTTTATCGTGCTAGTCGTACAATATAAAAAAATCGTATTCGATCGCAAATTCGTACTCCACCAGTATTTCGCTCGCTTAGCATAGACGCAACTTTACTTGAATTTCGATATTTTGCATAATAATATACGCATCTTCTATAAGCTTGTATTTTCTTATTTATACTTCATGCACAAGCTGACTCAATGCCTTAGGCAGTCTATACCAGTCAACCAAGAATGGTGTAAGATAACATAGCAGAATATGCATAGTTAGGAAAAAAAATAGCAAGGGCTTGATTCAGAGGGTATTACTTATGGTCTTTTAATAGCTTGGACCATGGTCCAGACGCCAGCGGATTACTATTTAATTAAAATTTTAAATAAAAACATTTCGCAAAACATACACATACATTTACATACATACACTTACACATCGCATTTCTCCACCATTTCCATTTAATTGTAGACACACAGTCGTATGTCTACCATTAAATTAGCGTGGTATGTATCTTAATGGACTGACTCGGATATCGTAAGGAACTGGCATTATTACCCTTTAAAAAAATTGAATTCCTATACAGTAAAATCTTTATCTATACATACAAAAACTAATATTACAAACGGGTCTTTTTTTTGTTTTTTTTTCTGTATTCTTCTGAAATACTGGCCCAGTTCTGGAAATTTTTTCACTACCTAGTAGCTGAGTGCTGAGGCTACATAAAGATAATACCGGCCTATTATTATCTCACTGCAAGGCAAAGGCCTCTTCTCATACAGAGAAGGGACAAGCATTGATCATTGGCGATTTTAGACATATTTAGAGACAGTGGTCAAACGTAAGCCTATCAATAGACATATTAAGAGACAGTGGTCAAACGTAAGCCTATTAAGAGACAGTGGTCAAACGTAAGCCTATTAAGAGACAGTGGTCAAACGTAAGCCTATCAATAGACTAAAAAATTAAGGTCCGTGTTTCCTCACGATATTTGTACATGTGAAATAATGTCACATTGGTGACTTTTGTCGCCTTGTGCTTGTGCCCAGTTCCGAACCCACAACCTCGTGCACGAAAGGCGGGCGCCTAAACCACTGCGCCATCACCATATATTCAGATGAGAGAAGCCACATGATATTATAAAAAGAATTATTAATAATAATAATAAATTCTTTATTGACATAAATATTTTATAACACAGTAGTGAGGCCCTGACTCCTGCGCTAAGTTCAGTACTGTGTTACAGAAGCCTGTGTCTTCTCCCAATTACATGATTAGAGTTTTATGCAATAAGAATAGGGTATTACACCCATTTTTGAAAAGTGTCTTAATTAAATTCTGTAGTGCTAATATGCCACAAAAAAAATTATTCAATCGATAGGTGCCATAAAAATGCATCAAAATTTTTAATTTTCAAATTTCGCGCATGTTTTAACGAAAACGACGAATGGACGCCATATTGCTCTGCGGAAATGATGTCAGTTCGCTGTGTCACAAATGCGCTGCTAAATATGATAATTGAACATAAATAACAAATAATTAAAATAATACTTTGTTATAGGTGTAATAATAATTAAAAAAATACGTTGGTTACGAAAATAATAAAAGCACAAAGCCTATCTGTATACGCCAATCTGTTGACTGACAGTTGACAATTTTTTGTTTACACAGCCGTATGGCGTAATAACATGGCGGCTACTATTTCATGGTGTTAAAAAACAGATTAAAGAAACTTAAACTTTGAATTGATTTAAAAATTTATTTTGTTGTTTTATGAACTAAAACTAACATTTTCCGAGTGCTTTTTGCCTAAACTATCTCAATAATATATTTATAGATTTTTTCTCATTTCAGTAAAATACCCTTTTACACTAGAGCACATACAAAAAATAAAAAATAAAATGGAAATGTAAATAAAAAAAAAAGTTATAAATATGAAAAACATAATGTTTTTCATATTTATAACTTATTTTTTTTATTATTTATTTCTTACATGGAATATTATATTGTGTTGAGTGTTTGGTGTAGTGTATATGGTGTATAGTGTCAGTCTTGTGTGCACCGCGCTCTGAGGCGGACATTGCGACACGGTTCATAATATTATTATTATTGTAAAGCGCGAAGAGAACAAAGAGAAGTGTGCAAGACATCATCACGCTTCTGAAGGCGACCGATCCTGACGACGTGCCGGCGTTTGTGGCGAGGGACCTGAACAAGTTACCTCCAGTCACGTTCGACCACGTCGACGTTACGAGCCTGTTGAAGGACATAAAGTCTTTGAAGGCTAGTCTAGCTGATGTGCAGAGGAAGTTGGAGACATCCCAGAGCACCGTTGCAGACCTGCGCACAGAACTCGATGAGTTGCGCAACTCTGTAGCGTTAACTGGGTCACCGGTGCGCGTAAGCAATGCAAATGCGCGCCGAGGTGTCGGCTGCCTAGACACATCAGTCACGAGTTTCGCGTCAGCAGTTTTGTCGCCGGCGCCGATTGCTGAGTCAGCGTGTTGCGCTGCAAGCGTGCCTCGTTGCCCCGCTCCCGTTACCGCAGCTCGTCCCCGCAGCGCTGCCCGACCGACTCGACCATCTGACCCGTTGGTCACTGTGAGCACCCCCACTGCTCACCCCGCAAAGCCCGTGACTATGAAGGAAGCGAACCGGGCTGATGATGACGGCTTCGGGACGGTGCGAAGGAGGAAGCGCCGGCAGAGCTGTAAGAACCGCTGCGGCAAGGCTCCTACGGAGCCCAACGAAAAACTACGTGCTGCGAAACCGAATACCCCGGTGTATATTTCCCGTCTCCACTACACCACTGACGCGGAAGACATCGTGAAGTACGTACGCCAAAGGCTGAAGTACGCGCCGAGAGTGCAGTTGCTGGAGTCACATCGCAACGTCAACTTTAAGGCGTTTGTGGTGCGCATACCAACATGCTATCTGCATCAGGTGTTGGATGAAAGCTTTTGGCCACAGGATGTGGTATTCCGCCGCTTTCGCGGCCAAGTGCCACCGGAACGTGCAAAGACTTAGTGCAACTAAGTGATACTAACATAATTTTAAGTTTTACTTACTAACACAATTGTTATATTGTTATATGTATACTTAAGTTAAGGTATTTTTCTATGGGTCTTTGTTACCTGAAAATAAATGGGTTTATTATTATTATTATTATAGTGTTTAGGGTGTGTAGTGTTTGTGGAGTGTGAGTGTGTAATGTAGGTATGTGGTGTGTGATGTTATAGTATACGTGTACTTATGTGGAATGTGTGGATTGCTTTATTTGTTCCTATTTTAGGAGGAGTTCGGTTTGTGTATAGTCATGCGTTAGTAGCCATGATTTAACCTTACTTTTAGCTTCCTTCATTGTAAGAGGATTTAGTTCAAGCTCTTTCTTTATTTTATTATACAAATAAAGAAGCATCGTCAATATGATTTGTAAAGATACACACGCGCGCGCGCACACACACACACACATATATACATACATACACACACATACATACACACACACACATATACACACACACACATACACACACCCATACACTCACTCACACACTATTTTAGGATATATCTCTAAGTTTTTCATTATTTTTTTTTTTTGTCTCGTATTTTATTTTTATTTGAGCCTCATCCTCATCTTGTTAAAATTTTATTTTCTTTCTGTACATCACTTTTACCATAATTATTAACAACTGTCATAGAAGAGCGGGGCCTCCTAGCACAGGTATATCTTTTACTTAAAAGGAGGTCCCTATGTAAGATTTACTGTAAAAGTTGTACATGTTTTTGCAATAAACCTTTTTATTTTTTTATTATTTAATAAATAGACAAATTGAGATCTGCACCTAAAAAAATATTCGCGGTCGAAGTCACGGGCTGTAGTTAGTAGGTATACCTTATAAAGAGGTACATACATATTTTACGTTCAACGACCTCAGTAGGGCGGTCGACAAGAGCCTTGTCTATTTATATACCCTTCATCCATTACCTACCAACAGGTTCCCAAGAGTCAGAGCTGGTCAAGATCATTACCACATACTTATAAGTTTACTAACCTAAGAACAGGATAAATACAGGTTTTTAGTTTATAAACTAGGTATTACAGATAGGTAGGTGTTTGCATAATTATTACCTACTAGCTTCTGCCCGCGCCAGCGCCCGCGTAAAAAAAAACGATTATCCCAAGGGCACACATTATCGGGATAAAAAGTATCCTATGTGTTAATCCAGGAAATGGTCTACCTGTGTGCTAATTTTCATGGAAATCTATTCAACGGTTTACGCGTGATTGAGTAACAAACATCCAAACATCTTCACAAACTTTCACATTTATAATATTAGTAGGAAGTAGGATAGTAGGATGGCATGTTGCATGAATCTATACTACTATTATAAAGCTGAAGAGTTTGTTTGTTTATTTGGTTGAACGCGCTAATCTCAGAATCTACTGGTTCGAATTGAAAAAAATCTTTTTGTGTTGGATAGTACATTTATTGAGGGAGGCTATAGGCCCATGCGAAGCCGGCCGGGTCGCTAGTGTAGGATAAATGCTCTCCCACACAGGCGAGTTATTATCGGTCGATAATATCGGATGCGTTTTTTGCGATAATGCGTCCCGATTCCTCGTACTTCTATTGCGTCGTTATTATCGCAGCAGTGTATAACTTCACAGCCGTCCTAGTACAAAATGTACTGAAAACAAAAATCGCAATAACGCAACCGATATTATCGGCCGATAATAACGCACCTGTGGGGGACAGCTTTAAAGATGGATGTAAGCCTCGATTTAAGACTTACTATAATTAATATGAGATGTTTCAATATTATTTAAGTAATGTTATTTTTTTTTTTTTTCTGATAGCCTGTTTTGTCGCACTCCTGGGCAAAGGCCTCCCTCCATGCCTTCCATCTTTCCCGACTCTTTGCTTCCTCCCACCAGTTTTGGAGGAATCCGTCCAGTTCATCCCGCCATCTCCTTCGTGGCCTGCCGCGACGCCGTCTTACTGTCTCAGGGCTCCAGTTCTGTGTCACCTGAGCCCACAGTTTGTCCGGCATGCGGCCGACATGTCCGGCCCAGTCCCACTTAAGATGGGCAGCTTTTTGTAGTATTGACTTTAAAAAAAGACGTTGCTTGCACTTTAGGAATTTCTTCTACATCGTGGGTGCGTAAACAAACATAAAAACTCACATACACAAACAGTCAGATCCGAAACCACTATCTGTAGGTAGTTATACAAATATTTGTTCCGTACGGGAATCGAACCCGCTGCGACACGCATTCGGTGGGGAGAATTATTTATTTATTTATGTGCTAATAAACAAATGCAATTGCTGAACATTATCAAAATAAAAACAAAAAATGCTGAGGACCGCAGAGTTACAATAGTTATACTAACACTCATTCAATTATTTAAACGGTAGGTTCTTTTGCCTTTCTCCAATCAACATTAACAGAAAAAGAAGATGAACGAATGAAAAAGGTGGTGGCTGATTCTAGCCGCATTTAATGACCATTAACGAGTAAACCGAGTCATCTTAGACAACCGTACTTCACCTTAGGCGTTACGCAAGCCTAATAGACTATATAAAAAAAATAGAATTTACTTACGTGCTAACAATATTCAACGAACTTTGGTTTGCTATACCTACTTACATAGAATGATAGTTTCAATCTATATATAATTTAAAACAATGTTTGTTAGTCCTTATTGCGTCTCTATATATACGTCCCTAAACCTGATGGGTTATTCCGCGAACGGCCGCGAAGGTCCTAGGCTCAATAAAAAAAAAACACCGGGGTCGAAGTCGCAAGCGGAGGCAGTAGGTGTCTATGTATTTTATAATTAAAAAGAAAAAAAAGGAAAACGTTCAAGTGGTTCCCATGAAGGATTTCAAAATGATAATGTGTGTTAAATTGTGTGTTATGTAGGTAGCTGTACGTACCTACTAACTTAAAACAAAACTTCATATTATCACCACATATTATTAAAATAAAGTCCCCCGCCGCGTCTGTCTCTATGTATGCTTCGATCTTTAAAACTACGCAACGGATTTTGATGCGGATTTAATAGATAGAGCGATTCAAGAGGAAGGTTTATATGTATAATACATGCATATTATACTAGAAGAAAACCGAGAAATTCCAAGAGCAATGTGAGGTCGTAATAAACATATTTTTGTGCGCTTACATTGCAAACGCTGGCTAAACCTTATGAGATATTATATCAAATTAATGTAGTACGGAATTGTATATTCTAAAAAGATAGATTAAAAAGTCCAGCAATGGTATATGTTTATCTCTTAAGTATAACCCACAAGTAACCATTTTTATCTTTTACCTATTACAAATAAGATATGGGTTACTTACCAAGCTATTTTAAACAATACAGTTTTATTCCTTACCAAATTAAATGTCTTAGATACGTTGTGCATTTTATGTAGATCAAAATTGCCCTTTACAGCATATCATTAAAAACAATATATTAGAAGATATTACAGTGTTAAAAAGCGGGGGTAGAGCGGCTGGCGCTTAGATTTGAGCGTTGAGTGTTTTTCACATGGCCAAATATGTCGCACTTTCAAGAGTAACTTCTAAAGAAAACATGTTTGTGTTATCTAATGACAAAAAAAATGTGAACGTTGTATATAAAGACATTCTGTAGTATATTTAGTATCACCATTGCACCCGTGCGAAGCCGGGGCGGGTCGCTAGTAGGTAATTTATATTACAACTAGCTGGCCCGACAAACGTAATTCTGACCCATTTTAGTTTGATTTGTAAATGTATGCAAAATTATTGAAAATGTGTAAGAAAAGCTAAACCTAGCCTCAGTACCTACATCGTCATCATAATGTGTTATGCGTTAGCAGACGATTGGGCGCTGTCATGCCTTGATTGAGATATCTACTACTGTAATTTTCTATAATTTAAATTGGATGAGAAATTTCGGACATTACCACCTACACCCAAGCTTACAAACAGTACCTCTTTATAAAACTAGTGTAGATAATATTCCTTTCCAAGAACACTTTTGCTGGCGATTATTATTGACAATATACCTAGAGCTTGAAATACCGATCGATCATAACTTGCACTAGTCATATTCATATTTTAGTTTTAGTTTATTTTTATGCACTATATTTTGACACTATATTGACGACACGGTTGGCGCAGTGGCTGAGCGATCGACTGCTGCGCAGCGTGTTGCGGGTTCGATTCCCACCCAAGGTAAACATTTGTGTGATGAGCACTTGTGTTTTCCTTGTGTCTGGGTGTTGTTTATCTATATATGTATGTATTTACAAAAAAAAAACGTATTCGTGTATGAATATCAGCTGTCTGACACCCATAGTACAGGGTCTCCCTAGTTTGGGGTCAGATGGCCGTGTGAAAATGTCCTCCCCCCCATATTATTTGTAAAGGAAATATTTCTACTGCTGACTAAATGTACAGTCACCAAAAGAGTACTGATTTTTATACTGAGTATTATACTGTGCCACAATCCGCCTTTAAAATCCAAAAAGTGATAAATAACATTTGCACAGAACACACATGACTTTAGTTTTGGAAGTCGGTGGCTTTGTTCTGTTTGCCGTTTTGTATTGCCACCGACTTCCGAAACTAAAGTCAAGTGTGTTCTGTGCTAATGTTATTTATCACTTTTTGGATTTTGAAGGCGGATTGTCTTTTTTGTAAAATAGCATTTTATTTTTACCTCCTTATCATGCAAATCCATTAGGAATGGCAACACAGTCAAAACAGAGATTAAAAGTACAAGGTTGGAGAAACTTAAAACATCATCTATGTATATATTTTTTTTTTATTTGTTTTCTGACGATTTTTTCAAAAAGTGCTAAATTAATTTAGATAAAATTTATATGAGACCACCCCTGAGGCACACCCTATTCAATGAAAAAAGAAATTTCAAAATCGCTTTACATTTGCCAGAGAAATCGCGTAACAAATATACAGTCGAATTGAGAACCTCATCCTTTTGGAAGTCGGTTGAAAAGAGACGTTGCAACGTATGTGTGCGCCGCTTTCGCGTGAATAAAAGGTTTTTCTATCTTTCTTACTTATGGCAGCCAAACACGATCCAGTTTACCGTCAAGTTTGCAGCGCGTTTGAAGTAGCGTCCGGTAAACTTGATCGTGATGGTGTATGCCTATAATTACAGCCACAATGATAACCATACACCATCAAGTTTACCGTACGCCCCTTCAAGCGCGCTGAAAACTTGACGGTAAACTGGATCGTGTTTGGCTGCCATTAGATAATTAACCAGGTCGCCGATATTCGGCGGTTTCGGCGTGTTTCTAATAAACTTCAACTATGTTAGTTGAAGTTTATTTATAAAACCGATGGATGTTTTCGAATTTAATTTAATTTAAGTAATGGACTGTTCATTCTCTATTAATAATTTGTGTAAGAAAAATTACAAAAAAAAACAAGACAATATTATGTTTCGTAAGTTCCGACCGTCACCACTTGTAGGTATGCAGAGTACAGACTGCCAAAATAAACAGGAATTTTAAATAAAACTGTCTCCAATATCATTTTCGAGATACAGCAATAAATTATCTAAATTATCGTCTTATTATTGTTTCCGCAAGATTCATAAATAGTAATAATTATGTTTATTTTTAATTGAACGTCTAGACTTGTCCCTATACGTTGTCGGATGTTGATGCAGCATATATGCATCCTTACTATAATACTATGAATCAGCAACCCACACCGGTTTCATACATTATTGTCGTCATATTTTAATCAATTAAAACAAATCCATAACAAATTATTAATGAATCACTCTATATATTGACGAAAACCCCATGAAAATGTGTTTAGCAGTTTTTGAGTTTATTAAGCGAACAGATAGACAGATAGTCCTACTACTAGATACTTTGTTTTATAATATTTATATAGTAATAGTGATGTTTGATTGTAACACGTAGGGCTGATTTATGAATAGTCAGACAACTTTTATCTGAGGAATAAAAATAGCGGTTTGACATATTTTCTATAGGTACATAAGCTGTCAAATCGGCATTTTTATTCCTCAGATAAAAGTTGTCTAAAGTTATCAGACTATTGAAAAATCAGCCGTTACACGTCTAAATATGGCTGAATTGGTTCAGTGTAGTTTAGCCATATTTAGTAGTGTATAATGAAACTAGGCACAGTAGGTCGATTCTGTAAAATTCGAACAACAACTCGCATCTCACATCGCTATTCACTCTCACTTCGCATAAGGGTCAAAATGACCTTAATATATTTACCTTACAGAATGCCACTTCTTACGTCATCTCACACTTTATCTGTCAAAATCTCCCTGTCAATTTAGTTCTACTCGCTGACACGCTCGCAAGGGTGGCGCTAGTGTAAATTCGAATTATCAACCGAGTTTTTAGAATGCCAATCATGAAACTCACAGCGGATTCACATTCGAAGTTTAGAATGAGGTCTTACAGAATCACACCTCAGATTAAGCTTGAACCTCAAGAAAAGATAATATAAGACAAGTATAGGCTAGTCATTTGATAGTGATTTCTGACATTGACTGTATTTGACGTCTAACAGTTTATTTTTTTATTTAATGACATTTACTTTAGGCGTGATAATTAATTAATTTGGATATATCATAATAGTTAAAGATGTCGAATTATAATTGATGTTCTTGTTGAATTGAATATGGATGTCTACCTGAAATAAATGAATTTATTGAAGGAGCGCGCAAACCTAAGTATACTTACCATATTTACAGCCAACGTCATTAATCTTATTCCAGCAGCATTCCAGTCCAATGATCGAAACCAGCGCTCCAATACCACTGGAATAATGTGAACCTGCACTGTAAAGCATTGGAATATACTCATTCCAGTGAGTAATCCAATCTAATGACTGAATTGACGGTCAACTTATTCATTCCAGTTTACCAATTTCACACCCAAATCCATTTTTCTTTCAGTTCTTTTGTATAACCTTAAGAGGAAATACCACGGGCTAAAGAATTGAAAATTAGGTATTTGTAAAATCTATTGCTATCGCGCGATGCCCGAACACGAACCGCAGAGCGCGATAGAGACAACTGCAGCTTTGACCGAAAATACCTATTAAAAGTACACAAAATCAGTGATTCGTAGTCCCCTGATTTCTTCTCCAAAACTTAACCGATTTAACTGCTTTTTTCAATAAAAAATAAAGAAAGGCTTTTGCCGTGTTCTTATGTTTTCTATTTTTTATATAATCAAGTCAAATTTGTTTTCTGAATGTTTGAACACAGCGGAAAATCATGCCAATTTTTTAGGTTTTTGAATATTCATATCTCTTTTAATAATAAATTTATGAGAAAAAGGAAAACATAGGGACATGCCAATAGTAGCCATGGATATTTAAAAAAAAAATATTGATCTACTGGCATTATCCAGGGAGGAAACAGGGGACTAAGTTTGTATGGAAAAAAGGCCCTTGTGTTTCCTCTTAATAATGTCGACGTCTTGATTGACTCTGCGCTGTCGCGGGTTTTGATTCCCGCACAGAACAAAATATTTGTAAGACCTACAAGTTCAGGGTTCGGCTGTTTGTGTATAATAATAATAATAATATGTGTGGACATTTTTCACACACGGCCATCTGACCCCAAACTAGGGAGACCCTGTACTATGGGTGTCAGACAGCTGATATACATACACAAATACATTTTTTTTTGTTTAAATACAAACATATTATATAGATAAACAACACCCAGACACAAGGCAAACACAAGTGCTCATTACACAAATGTTTACCCTGGGCGGGAATCGAACCCGCAACACGCTGCGCAGCAGTCGATCGCTCGTGTCCTCATGTCGTATGTGAGCTAATCCATCCTACTTCCTAAATAATAAAAAATGCGAAAGTAACTCTGTCTGCAACGCTTTCACGATGAAACGACTGAACCGATTTTGATGAAATTAGGTATACAAATATCTTGCACCCTGGGGATGGACATTCTGACCAACATTCACGCGGACGAAGTCGCGGGCAAAAGCTTGTACTTTAATATTATAAACGTGAAAATGAATCTGTCTGTTACGCTTTCACATCATCATTTCAGCCGAAAGACGTCCACTGCTGGACATAGGCCTCCCCCAAGGGGGGGTTTTGCCATAATCGCCACGCTTGGCAGGCGGGTTGGCGATCGCAGTATGGTTGTTACAAATGCACAGAGAACGCTGCTGCCCATTCTCTGGTACGTCCCTTAGTCGCCTCTTACGACACCCACGGGAAGATATGGGATGGTGCTATTCTTTACGTCCGACACCACACGGACAGCTTTCACAATGACATGGTTAAACCGATTTTGTTGAAATTTGTTATGAAGATAGCTCGAACCTTGGGGAAAGACATAGGCCACTTTATAATCAGCAACTTTGTCTGCGATAACCGACATTCACGTGGACAAAGTCGCGGGCAGAAGCTAGTATGTTGAAAAACGCACCCACGATGTACAGTTAAAGCAACCAACCAGACCAACTGTTTACATGTTTTTGCTCGTGGCTGTACAGTCAGGAGTAAAAACATGTAAACAGTAGGTCTCATTCTAAACTGATTTTCTCCTAAACTAGGTATTGATTGAATTGTTATGGGGTTACGAGTAGGGCATTTTTGATCCCAAGCGACTATAAAATAGGTTTTATCTATAAGTTGAAATAGTTATTTCACAACAAAATTGCTTTTGAATTTTGCAATCTGTATACCTACATATTTATGCTCGTGACTGTACAGGAGAAATTCCAAGTGCGGGGCAAGGTATATTAAAAAAAAATGCTAACGATGTAATCCAGTCTAGCACTGAACTGGAATGACTCACCGAATTACTGAACTGTAATTATGTGAGGAAACTAGATAAATTGTTGAAGCTGCTCATTAGGCTGTTGGAAACGGTATTTATTGTATCAGGTTCTTCATGTTTGAAGCCATAGATTGACAAAGCAATTTTCTTTTTCTCAAAAATGATAATTTTTAGGGGTCTGTATCCAAAGAATCCTCTTGCCATCGCACAACCGTTTGTTCGTCTGTCTTTCACTTTGTCACAAGCTTAAATCTTTTGCTACGTAATAGGTAGACGTATGAAATTTACACAGAGTGCGTATGTGTATTACCAAAGGAACTATATATTTTTTTTTCTCTTTATTTATTAGGGACTTGCAACCATTAGCAGGTCATGTCAGCCCCATCTTATACTTAAGCAAGTTACTTACAAAATTTTCATAAGGCTATTAGATATAAATTTATAAATAAGCTTAGCTTTATTGGAACTATTAGTTAATCTTTGGTATTTCAATGTCCGCCTATTAGAACAAATAATAATAAAAAAAATAGTTTTGAATTTTATTTTAGATGTCGTGATGGCCCGTGGTTTAACCACTACAGCCACAAAGCAAATACCAATGTGGCTATTTCAAAGTCATATGTACTTCCCAAGTTTATCTTGGACATCATATACACATCGGTGAAGGAAAAAATCGTGAGGAAACTTAGACTTATAATTGATATAAGTCTTAAATCGCCAATCCGCCGTGAGCGCATATGGTGATTAATGCTCGTGCCTTCTCTGTATGAGAAGAGGCCTTTGCCCTGCAGTGGGACAATTATAGGCTGGTAGTCGTAAATGGCGCTATTCTCGAGGTTGTGCAAGAATACATATATCTTGGCCAAAATATACAACTGGGGCGGCACAACTTCGAGAAGGAGGGGAACAGAAGGATACGCTTGGACTGGGCGGCATTCGAGAAGCTACGTCATATCTTTAAATCGTCGATCCTACAATCCCTTAAGACCAGGGTCTTGCGTCCTAGCCGTAATGACTTACGGAGCTGAAACGTAGACACTCACCATGGGCCTGGTCCACAAATTCAAGTTTGCTCAGCGTGCTATGGAGAGAGCGATGCTCGGGGTTTCTCTGGTGGATAGAATTATAGTCATTTGGCAAAGAACTAAAGTCACCGACATTGCGCGTCGAATCAGCACGCTGAAGTGGAAGTGGGCCGGCCATGTCTGCAGACGGACAGACAGTAGATGGAGCAGACACGCTTTAGAGTGGAGACCGCGTTTGATCAAGCGTAGTGTGGGACGTCCTGCGGCACGATGGACCGACGATTTAAAGAAGGTGGCTGGCAGCGGGTGGATGCGGGTTGCCTAAGACCGGGATGGTTGGCGATCTCTGGGGGAGGCCTACGTTCAGCAGTTGACGGCAATAGGCTGATATGATGATGATGACTATTATTATTATAATTTTAATTGGTAGAGAGCCGTCTTATAAGTAACATGATTTTGCTCGATCGATCTTAATATTTTAAGTTGGTACGGAAGCCTTCATGTGCGAAGTCGTTTCGCACTTGGCCGGTTTTTAAAAATATAATGAATTCAACGAGTATGCCAAAACGGGTATTAAAAAATGACAATAATATTTTCCTCCACAAGGAAGTTAATTAAAACATATTCTAATAAAAATGTAAATGTCAATAAAATCGAATTAATAATAATCAATGAATACGAAAGAAGAACGCACATGTGTGCGTGCACACTAATACGCCTCAGATATCGAAATATTTTAGTATTCGACTTTACGATCAGCAGGATACGATCGAATTTTTATTGTACTCTAATTTGGCATGGTATATGTAACAATATTCAGGTACGGCGTAGATCAATTTGCGTAATCTGTTATTTTAATATTAAATGGCACTTGTTCCACTGGTATTTACTATTATTTCCTTAAGTTAACCACTTAGATCCACGTGAGCGAAGCCACGGGAACAGATAGTATACAATAATTAGAAAATAGAAAGAAAAAAAATACTAGCTCTTGTCCGCGACTCCGTCGGCGTGAATGTCGGTTATCGCGGATGCAGACGAAGTCGCGGATTATAAAGTAGCCTATGTCCTTCCCCAAGGTTCAAGCTATTTTCATACATAATGTCATCAAAATCAGTTCAGCTGTTTCATCGTGAAAGCGTAACAGACAGAGTTACTTTTGCATTTATAAAATTAAAAAGTATGGATAAGTATGGATTATAAAAAAAAAACTTGTAACAAAAAAGACAACCGCGTTCAAAAAGTAAAAAATAACTTTCTATTCGCAAGTCGGCGGCTTTGGTTTTGCTTGTTGTTTTGTATTGCCACCGACTTGCGAATTGAAAGTTATTTTTTTACTTTTTGAAGTTTTTGTTAAAAGTTTTTTTTTTTTGCATTTTAGTGCCTACGGTGACACCAAAAAAATTCAGTCATCCCTTAATTTTCTACCCTTAGGGGTGGAATGTTTTCTTGAAAATATGGGACCAAATTTCGTACACTATCAATTAAAAAAGAATCATCAAAATCGGACTACACTGAAAAAAGTTATGCGTGGTCCTGGTCAAACATAAAAAAAAAAAGTTCACAAAATGAAAACTACTAGGCCAAACTATGTTAAATTTTTATGTGACCAAATGGCAACTATTCTATTCACACTCAAACTAAAGAAGAATCACGTAAATTGGATCATAAATCTCGACGTAATCGGCGTACATACATAAAAAAAACCACTCGATTTGAGAACCTCCTCCTTCTTGAAGTCGATTAAAAATAGCTACTAAAAATACTAACATAAAAAAAAACTATTATTGGTAAATACCAATAATAGTTTTTTTTATGTTATTGTTTTTTACCTTTAAGCAAATGTTATTATTATTTTCATGTATAATTTAATTTTAAATTTAGGTAATAATATAATAAATAATTAACAATAATAATGCCGTGCCCTGACAGCGTCTACAACGGTTCTTAGCTCTCAGCCTGTTTATTACCTTTTTTTATACATTTACTAGCTGACCCGACAGACGATGTCCTGTAAATTGATTTTTAAATTTTTTTTCACCGCTTGAACCTTCCCTGGCCTTCCACAACTATTTCAAGACCAAAATCAGCCAAATTGGTCCAGCCGTTCTCGAGTTTTAGCAAGACTAACGAACAACGATTCATTTTTATAATATAGACTAGCTGACCCGACAGTCGTTGGCCTGTCAATCGATTTTTCAATTTTTATAAACATTCTCTGGACTTCTACGTATATTTCAAGACCGAAATGAGTCAAATCGGTCCCGCCGTTCTCGAGTTTTAGCGAAACTAACGAATAACGATTTATTTTTATTTAGATTGTCTTGATAAACCTTGTAGAATGCAAGTAAATTAATATAAATATGAATTAATAGATAATAAAGAGCGTCTTTTATTAATGTTTTGTTTATTAATTACTTAATTACAAGCTTCTTCCGCGTGAATGTCCGTATTCGCGGATAAAAAAGTACCCCATGTCCATTCCTCGAAGTAAGTCTATTATTTTTAAGTATGTACAATATTTACAAGAATAATAAAATAGAAAACCTAAAGTATTAAACTAAAAACAAAGAACAAAAACCTAACACAATAAAGCATCATAAAATTCGTCCACATCGCCGTCAACTGGAAATGTACCCAAGAGACTGGCAGCATTGCCACATTGGATGGCAATGCTTAATCTCTGACCAAGGTAAAAACCAGCTCTTGAGTCACGGGAAGTGTCAACCAACCTTTTGGATATTTCCTTAAAAAGAAGATGTGCACTCGGACCCCATGACCCGAGGGTTTCAACCCCAAACGGCTCGAAAATAACGTTCGAACCAAGGTTACTATACTTTCGCCGTTTGAGGTCTTCTGCAGCCGCAGCAGCAGCACCAGCACGGGATGCTGAACTAGGAAGATGGGTTGGCGCAAGAGTATCGACGCACGTAGCGTCCCACACTAAAGGCCTACCCAACTTCCAAGGAAATAGAGTAAGTAAGTCTATTATACTTACTTCACGAAGTAAGTTTATAAGTTAAGTTTAGTCCATTCGCTATCTTCATGCCAAATTTCATTAAAATCGGTCCAACCGTTTTGTCGTGAAAACGTAACAGACGGAGTTACTTTCGCATTTATAATATTAAAGTATGGATTTAGCCTGAATGAACCTTGACAGAACATTTATTTATAACTAATAATAATAATAATAATAATATGTGGGGACATTTTCACACACGGCCATCTGACCCCAAACTAGGGAGACCCTGTACTATGGGTGTCAGACAGCTGATATACATACACAAATTCATTTTTTTTTGTAAATACATACATATATAGATAAACAACACCCAGACACAAGGCAAACACAAGTGCTCATCAAACAAATGTTTACCCTGGGCGGGAATCGAACCCGCAACACGCTGTGCAGCAGTCGATCGCTCAGCCACTGCGCCAACCGTGTCGTTAACTAGCTGACCCTACAGACGTTGTCCTGTCCCTATCTACCTACCCTACCAACTTACCTACCTACCTAATGTAATGCAAATATATCGGATCGGGGGTTGAATTTTGAAAAATTCTTGCTTAGTGGATGCCTTCGTCATATGAGGAATACGTGTTCGAAATTTCAATTTTCAGGCCTTAAGGGTTTGGCCTGTGCGTTGATACATCAGTCAATCACTTTTGCCTTTTATATATATAGATACAAGTACAGTATACAACATGTAGATAAGTTTTTTTTTATGGAACAAGCCGCCACACTTTTCCCAAGACAATGCAACTATACAGATATGTACTTACTAACTTGCATATAAAGGCCAATTAGCGTTCAGATACAAGTATAAATTCACTACAAACTAATTTAAAATGTTATTCAAAATAATTAGTTTGAAAAACTAAAAAGAATTAAACACTTCATAAAGAAGTACATAGATATAGATAGACCTAGATAACGCAAGCTTTTTATAAACATTTTTTTTTAATTCTTTGTCTAAAGCATATTCCTACTATTACTTTTCAGTCAGTTCTGAGATTTACTTGTGACAATTATTCTAACAACCCTATAAATAACTAGGATATGTTGTTCTGTTGATGGAGTTCGATGCCTACCTTCCTGTTTCATTATCAGATAAGTTCGATGGTATATATTATTGTAGGTATTGTCATGGGTTTTATATACAGGCTGAAATTGAATTCATGAGCAAACTTTAAATGAGTGACTCAGACGACGAAACTGAACAACTTTCAACTTTCATCATGGAGCCAACTCGAATAGCACGAAAAAAAACAGCTGTTCCATACATTTTGGCCGTGTACAGCACTTCTGTTCTGTTAGCTGATTTTTTTTTTTCGCTCTGTGTGAGTTGGCCCTATAATGAAAGTTGTTCAAGTTCGTGGTCTGAGTCACTCCTTAAAAATTAGCTCATGAATTCAATTTCACCCTGTATATTAATTCATATTTGCCAAGTTTCAAGTCGACACGACAATTTCACTTTTTTCTTTTTCACTTCCAAGTTACAGGCGAAGCTATTATAAGCATGTTCATCATCATCTAAAAGTTAGTAAATTTGGCCCACAGTAGTGTCAATGCCATTGATTATGGCGCACAGACTTTATCTCTGACTAATTCCCAGAAGAGTCTAAACTCAAGGTTTGTCAACGCAATGGAGCGCAGTATACTAGGTATGAAATTATCGGATCAAGTTCGTAACACTATACCGCGCTCTAAAACAGGGACATCAGTCGTGATTCATATAGCTACCTATCTAGGACTAGGCAGGACAGGTCTGCGCAATAATAGGACCGAAGAGACGTTTAAAACTGGGGGAGGTCCAGTTGCCAAGCACCATGGATTACAAATTAACTTTTTTTAATAGGTCCTATAATGTGAGCTGTTACATTTGATTCCAATAATAGTTATGGCAGAAACGCTGGAACGCACGGAAATTTGCTCTAGTTTCTACAAGGTCCGAATAGTAAACAGCTCCGGATGTAGCCTGTACACTATCTAATAATAAAATAATAATAATAATTTATTCAACTCAAATAAAATGCATACAGTATAAATTAAAAACTATTTTAAATGAGCATACATTATCAAAAATTCAATAAGACCTGTGCCTGAACTAGATAGTGAATATCTGTATCTCAGACAACAGCGCTCTTCCCTTATAATAATCTATATACAAATAAATATAATTGAAGTGTCTGTTTGTAATGTCCAAATAACAGCTTTTTACTAAATGCATATGAAAGTAAGTATGATAAGTACCTATTCCAAAAGAACAATTTTTAAAATTTTTGTCTGTCTGTCTGTCTGTCTTTCTGTCTGTTTGTTCCGGCTAATCTCTATAACGGCTCTGATGGGACTTTCACTGGCAGATAGCTGATGTTATAAGGAGTAACTTAGGCTACTTTTATTTTAGAAAAAAAAAAGGGTTCCGTACAAAAAAATTAAAACCCCGCAAATCCATGCAAAAATAATTAAACCCCTGCTGACAACCGACAATTACGCGGACGAAGTCGCGGGCATCAGCTAGTTATACATAAAAATACTTGCAAGTTCGATTTGGCTATAATTATACATATCTAATGTAGTATTTTACAACTACGACAAATAAAATAAAATAAAATGTGGCTAACATAATACTGCGTCCATTCTGCCAAAGAATACACTTCCATAAGATATGATGTGCAGATTGTGATGTTCTACACCTGAATGTGAATACGCATTCAGTTGTAGAACATCGACACAATGGCGAGGCAACAAGGTTGAAAAAAAATAATTTACTCTTATGACCTGTGAGAAATTGGGCAACACAGTGGTCCACCTCCAGCCAAGTTCTGGCCAACCGCTCACGAATGGATGGAAAGAACCGATGGAGGTGTCGGCCTTTGGTGGAATTATCCCACCTACATTGCTAACTTGCCCAACTGGAAGGATAAGGTGCGAAAGATGATAGGATAGTAATGGAGGGAGGCCTTTGACCCTTTGGTCAAAGGCCAAAGGCCAAAGGCCAAAGCCAAGGGGTTAAGACAGAAAAAATTGGCACTTAGCACAGACCTGCTTCCCTGAGACTGTAGGACGGGGTGACGGCAGGCCACGAAGGAGATAGCAGGATGGACTAGACGGATTCCTCCAAAACTAGAGCCTTTGCCCAGGAATGGGACAGAATAGGTTAATAAGAAAATTGACTCTCAAAGATGATGAGTCAGTGTCAAAACTAATTTTAATTGCATTATTAGACTCAATGTTGTGGTTTAGGTATAAAATTATTCTAACCTTTTCAAATCTTTAAGTATGGACTGGTATTTCAGCTGCCTATTTTATTACTTGTATTTCAACATTTTTGCGGTCGTTCGCCTTCACAAGCACATAATTCAATATTGATCTCCTCAAGATTCAATAAGAAAACTCTAGGGAACCAAACTATCGTTATAATATTCGGATCAAACTTTAAACTACTAACCCAAAGACGTCTGTAAGTCAAACAAAAGATTTATTTCGTTTCAATTATTCAATAATACGCGTAAATTTTTAACCGACTTCAAAAAGGAGGAGGCTCTCAATTCGATTGGTATTTTTTTTTATGTATGTACCGTTGCTGAGATTTATGATCCGATTTACGTGATTCTTCTTCAGTTTGATGCGGAATAGTTGTCATTTGGTCCCATAAAAATTAACATAGTTTGGCCCAGTAGTATTCATTTTATGATATTTTTTTTATTTTCATTTATTTTTTTATGTTTGACCACGCATAACTTTTATCAGTGTAGTCCGATTTCGGTGTTTTTTTTGCATTAATTTTTAATTCATATTTGGTCCCATATAAATTTCAAGAAAATATTTCACCCCTAAGGGTAGAAAATTAAGGGATGACTGAATTTTGTTGATCTCACCGTTTCGTAATTAATTTGTATAATAAGAAGTAGGCACTAAAAAGCGAAAAAAAAACACTTTACCAAAAAAGACAACCGCCTTCAAAAAGTAAAAAAATACTTTCAATTCGCAAATCGGTGGCAATACAAAACAACAAGCAAAACCCCTGCCCTGATGGTGCAACTAAAAATGAGATTGACTTCATCATGTCAACCAAGAAGCAAATGTTCAATGATGTCTCTGTGATCAATTCGGTGAAAACCGGGAGCGATCATCGCATGGTAAGAGGCACATTGAACATCAATATAAAGCTTAAAAGGTCTCGACTGATGAAGTCTACGCTCCGTCCAGCACAGGTCCAGATTCAAAACCCCGAGAGCTTTCAGCTCGAACTCCAGAATCGTTTCGAGTGCCTAGGAAGCTCAGTGGACGAATACAACGACGAGTTCGTGGAAACTGTCCATACGACTGGGTCTAAGTTCTTCAAGACACGTCGTGCAGATAAGAACAAAAAACTCTCTGATCGTAGTCTCAAGCTCATGAAGGAGCGGCGTGAGATGATCTTGCAGTCTTCAGATGACGCGTGGAAATACCGGCAGTTAAATAGACGGATCTCTAAATCCTTGAAGAGCGACCTCCGCCGCTTTAATACCGAACGTATTAAAGACGCAATTGAGAAGAATAAAGGCTCCAAGGTATTTGCAAGGGATCTGGCTATTGGGCAGAGCCAACTCACGAAACTGAAGACCGACGATGGCAGGATTGTGTCCGCCAAACCGGAGCTTCTGAGGGAGATCGAGAGATTCTATGGGCAGTTGTACACGTCAACCAGTAAACCCGTTGTAGATCTAGCGAACGACCCAAGAGCTAGACTAACCCGACACTATACCGAAGACATCCCGGACGTCAGCCTGTACGAGATTAGGATGGCTCTGAAACAGCTTAAAGACAACAAGGCACCGGGTGATGATGGAATTACGGCCGAACTCCTGAAGGCGGGTGGAAAACCGGTACTTAAGGCCCTTCAGAAGCTGTTTGATTCTGTCATACTCGAGGGAAAAACGCCACAGGCATGGTGCAGAGGTGTGGTGGTACTCTTCTTCAAAAAGGGCGACAATGCTCGGTTGAAGAACTATAGGCCCATCTCACTTCTGAGCCATGTCTACAAGTTGTTTTCAAGAGTCATCACGAATCGTCTCGCGCGCAGGTTTGACGACTTCCAGCCTCCCGAACAAGCCGGTTTCCGAAAAGGCTTTAGCACCGTAGACCACATACATACGCTGCGGCAGGTTATACAGAAGACCGAAGAGTATAACCTGCCTCTCTGTTTAGCGTTTGTGGACTACGAGAAAGCATTTGATTCGATCGAGACTTGGGCTGTACTGCAGTCTCTCCAACGGTGCCAAATCGACTATCGGTATATCGAGGTGTTGAAGTGTCTATACAGAAACGCCACCATGTCAGTCCGGCTTCAGGACCAGACCTCGGAACCTATCCTTCTGCAGCGAGGTGTGAGACAGGGAGACGTCATATCTCCGAAACTGTTCACCGCTGCATTGGAGGATGTCTTCAAGTTTCTGGACTGGAGCGGACTAGGCATCAACGTCAATGGCGAGTACATCTCTCACCTTCGGTTTGCCGACGATATAGTGGTCATGACTGAGACCATGGAGGACCTCAGTACAATGCTCGGTGACCACAGTAGAGCTTCCGAAAGAGTGGGTCTTAAAATGAACATGGACAAAACCAAGGTCATGTTGAATGCCCATGTAACACCCACTCCTATCAAGATCGGAGACTCTACACTCGAAGTTGTAGACGATTATGTCTACCTGGGACAAACGGTCCAGTTAGGTAGGTCTAACTTCGAGAAAGAGGTCAATCGTCGAATCCGACTCGGCTGGGCAGCGTTCGGGAAGTTGCGTGGTATCTTCTCGTCCAATTTACCGCAGTGTCTCAAGACGAAAGTCTATGACCAGTGTGTGTTGCCAGTGATTACATACGGGACCGAAACGTGGTCGCTCACAATGGGCCTCATCAGAAGGCTTAAAGTCACCCAAAGGGCAATGGAGAGGGCTATGCTCGGAGTTTCCTTGCGTGATAAAATCAGAAATGAGGATATCCGCAAGAGAACCAAGGTTACCGACGTAGCCCGAAGAATTGCCAAACTTAAGTGGCAGTGGGCAGGGCACATTGCTCGCAGAACAGATGGCCGATGGGGTCGAAAAGTTCTAGAGTGGCGACCGCGAACCGGAAGACGTTGCGTTGGAAGGCCTCCCACTAGGTGGACCGATGACCTGGTAAAGGTTGCGGGGATCCGCTGGATGCGAGTCGCACGGGACCGGTCAATGTGGCGCCACTTGGGGGAGGCCTATGTCCAGCAGTGGACGTCTTTCGGCTGAAATGAATGAAGCAAAACCAAAGCCGACTTGCGAATTGAAACTTAGTTTTTACTTTTTGAAGGAGGTTGTCTTTTTTGTTAAAAAGTTTTTTGATGTTTGTGCTATTGTACCTAAATCTAAGAACTACCTACTTTCAATTCCTATAAGAACTACTAGCTGACCCGGCCAAAAAAAAAATAGCCAATGACCTATAATATTCTCAGACCTACCAAATATACACAAAAAACTTCATACAAATCGTTCAAGCCGTTTCGGAGAAGTTCGATGATTATTATTTAATAGAAGATTTATCATTAGTGCCTTTGGAAGTTTATTGACCCATTACTGAAAAAACAAATGACGACTAATACCTGCAAGAAAATTGTGGTGGTGCTAAAACAAAATATTTAACTTACCAACAATCATTATCACTACATTAAATCTTTATTTATCTTACAGGTACTGGCTGGCTGCCTGGGCTCGTGGCTACGTTTGCCGCGGTCTGCCCGCGGATGGGTGAACATCCTTATCATTGAGCCTCTAAGAGCACGTAAAGCCGTGGGTCCCGTCTGTCCTTGACAGAGCTTTCACAGTTGTTATGGATAGTTTGACTACCAGTCTTACCATGAAGCATCGTGTTGATTTGTGGAAGTCAGATAAGCAGTCGCTTCATGTAAAACACTAGCACTAGCATTCAGCTGCATCCGATTAGAATGGAAGCAGACCTCAACGTGTTTGGAAAAAGGCCAGACATGATGATCATAGCACAGGCACTAGATAATAATATGAACAATTTTAGCAAGAGAAGTAATCTCGTACAAAATGACAGATGAATGACTGACTTAGGCCGTAATCTGCTAAAATTTTGTCAATTCCTTTGATCAGTGACCTACCATTAGAACGTCATTATGCAGTCATTACTTTTAATTCGACCGACCAATGATCGACCATTGTGAATTTAGCAGATTACGAACTTTTAGCAAAATGACAATGGGATAGTGTTGGAATGACGAACGAAATTATAAAAAATAGCAGACTTGGCCCCGCAGGTATCTGATCTAAGGTAGCATAGTCCTGAACTAAAGATCACCCGGCTCTGTTAGATAATAATTATATTATTTAACAAAGGTCATGAATATCTAAAACTAAAATTATAAGTTGGTAAAAAGTACTGAATTAGTATAGGAAAAAATTAATAACTTTAAAACATGAATTCGATATAAAAAACAAAATTATGTCTATATAAAAGGTGATTATTGAAAAAAACAAATTAACGTTTATCGAAATTCCGAGTTCGATTTTAATCAATAGGTTTACGATAAGAATTAAATTTTATTTGAATATAATTAAATAACATATTGACTCAAAGTTAAAGTCGAAGCATTTATTAAAATTAAACTATTACAGGCACTTTTTAATTGTCGAAGAATCAGTTAGTCAGAAAGTTGAAGCTAGTTGCTCATTCCTAAACGTAGGGTAGGTCCCAATGGAGAAGAACGAGCAAGAAACTCCACGGACACTCTGTTTAATTAAGTAATCTTTATTGCACAAGAAAGTGGTTACTAAATGTGTGAAGTAACAGACTCCTGTGCTAGGTGATAGACCTGTGTTACAAGAGCCAGTGCCCTCTCCCAGAAGGAGATATTAAAGAATCTTATGCAATTAGACTCAGATTATGAAACAAAAGGCAGATAGACCGTGCGGAACACTGAGAGTGAAGCCACAAAAGCAAATACAAATTCAAAAACGAATATCTATAATTTGCTTCGTGCTGTACTGACTCGTGTCAGTACAGCACGAAGCGAAGCATTGTTAAAAAAAAACAAATACTAATACAAATAAAAATTCAAATGCGAATACAATCACGAGATTGTAGGTATTCGTTATTGAATTTGTATTTGTTTTTGTCGCTTCACTCTCAGTGAATTTGTATTTGCTTTTGTGGCTTCACTCTCAGTGGTCGCACTGAGAGTGAAGCCACAAAAGCAAATTCAAATTCAAAAACGAATACCTACAATTTGCTTCGCACTGTACTGACACGAGTCAGTACAGCACGAAGCGAAGCATTGTTAAAAAAAAACAAATACTGATACAAATAAAAATTCAAATGCGAATACAATTACGAGATTGTAGGTATTCGTTATTGAATTTGTATTTGCTTTTGTGGCTTCACTCGCAGTGTTCCGCGCGGTCTATCTGCCTTTTGTTTGATGATCTGAGCAATTAGATTATCAAAAATAAAACTACAGTAACAACAACAATAATAATTATAAAAATGGTTATGACTGTTATGAGCAGCCTGTATTGAGTTTTAAGTGTGTGTGTGTGTGTCAAGTCACACTCACACAGAATTTAATGAATCGCGAGTGAGTGATACGTAGATGAGACTTGATGAGAGGGCCTAGTGTGAGTTTTTATTTGAACTCGATCGCGTTAATGTAAACTCCAATTTGTATTGAAACTAGAACAGCGCAGTCTAGTGGCAACAATAGGAAACACAATTATTCCATACAAATTGACATAACAGTCACAGTAACAGAGGGCCTAGTGTGAGCTAATGTCAATTTGTAAGGAATAATTGTGGTTTTTGATTTTGAACGGATTCGAGTTTCTTGCAACATTTCACTCGATCTCGACTTTACTCATTTTGTCCCAATGCTTTATATAGGCACATTACGCATTTTTCAGATGACAGACATATAATTGATTGTGATCTGATGAAATAGTATGAATAACTCTCTCACGAGATTGTTTTGTCCAAATAGGCATTATCATGGTGTATCACAACTTGGTCATCCTATTTTGAATTGCCAGTCATGTTGACTGAGATCTAGTCATCGCTCTTTACCACAAACTACTTCAAGTTTGATGATTTATTAATCACTTCAACCGAAAATAAACTGCTTGTCATATCATTCATATTATTTATTTCAATTAGACCAATGAAAGGCAGTTTTTGACGTCATTTACAAAGAAAATACGAGTCTAGTTTCCAGTTCCAGAAGATAGCTTCGTACTTAGAAGGAAGGGAATGAACCTACATACTGCAAAAAAAAAATTACGTTATTTTTTTTATAAACATTAATTAAACAATTATATCAATGAGACGATGTAAAACATAAACTACTCTAAGTACAATACGGTTTTGAAACGTAAGCGTTTTGATTCCACATTTATTGCCTGTCTGTTCCCGGATGACTATAATCTGGGTATCTTCAAGGCACGAGTGAACCGGTTCATCCTAGGCAAGCGTGCGCCACGGGCGAGTTGGGGTCAAACGCATGTCTATCATAATATTAAAAAATAACAGCTAAATTAATTGTTCGTACTTATTTATAAATAGATACATAGTGCTCACTTATTTATCCCTGAGTGGCGCGTCCCTGTGGAAAACGCAGCGCTAGCTGTTTTTTGTGCAGTTTTTCGGACCTAAATACTCAATATCCAATAGAAATATCAACAAATAAAAAAATCATTAAATTTCTACATAGGTAATCTTGACTCCAAAATAGTAGATTTTATTTTTGTTTAGGAAGTATTATAATATTTAACTAATCTCCTCACAACGACACCTCAGAAATGAGAAATAATTATTGAAAACATGCATCTGCTCGTCAGGTAACCATTATTTCGATTTTCTACTAACATTAATGGATAAGCAATTTATTGATGAACATTTTGCTAGGTTATTTTTTCATATTCCTAACATGTGATTTTATAAAGATTTAAGGCGACGATATACGCCGGCGACCTTGAGCGACCAGAGAATCGTATGCGCTGCGTCCAAAACTCTCAAAGTTTAGTCGAAAAATTAAATAAAAGATAGTATTCTTTAATTTAAAGAAAAGGCGTACATATACTAAAAGATAGATAATAAAATGGTCTGTAAGATAGTGAAAGTTTCGTTTAAATGTACTTGGTAGATTTTGTGTGATTATCAATGTTATATCCGCGTCAGACACAACTTCACGAGTTAATTAAACTATTTAATATGAACTTAATCAAAAATATTCACAAACTAGATAGGGCTTGCAATATCCGTTCATTTTTACTATCCGGATAATACGGATTTTAATATTTAACTATCAGGAGTATCCGGATAATGCGGATAATACGGATATTTTTAGTTTTTAATATAAATAAAACCTAATGCACTTTAGTAACACGTACACGTTTAAATCAGTCTCTCAAGCAAAATGACAAAGAAATAATACACTATTCCAATATTTCAAGTAACAATCACATAAGAAATAGTTCACTTTAAAATTCATTAAATTTGTATCTATTCTCCTCATACTAAAAACAATTCTAATTAACAGATTTTATATTTATCACAAATCACAACCAAACAAACCAACCTAAGCATTAAAAACATAATAATTATATAAAAATATCACTTTCCCTGGTAAATCACCTCAATTAATAAAACAACTATAGTAATACAAAAATGAACAATATATTATCTCAAAATAATCAAATATAATATTAACGTAATTCATAGATCAATTTTTATTTAATCTCTGGTATTAAGATCAAAAAGTTTAAATTATCTAATGAATCTTCTTTCATGGTTCAAGTTCTTAAATGGTTACATAAATATCCTGTGAGAAGAAACACTCTTTCTGCGTCTACGCTGGTCGGTGGTATTGATAGAAGTAGCTAGAAAACCCCATCTAAATTCTACTTCTCTAACTATTTTCATCAAATAGTTGCCATCTCTACTCGAATTGTGGTGTCTAAATAATTTGTTGAAGAAGTCGGTCGCTGCACAGAAGATGGCTGCCTCATAAACCGGAAGATTTCTTCTCGTATTTGTGTTTCAATTGATACACAATATACACTATATAGCCTCTTCTTAAATTGTCACATTGTCAACAGTATTGAAAATTTTCATAATTTTTTATATTACTTTGCAATAAGAAGAAATAACCCCAAACTAAGCGTCAATCAATGGATCTAGTTAGGTATATCTATTGAATAGACGTTGATCTAGCCGCCAAAGACCAAAATAAATAATTGCTCAGGTAAGGCCGTTAATAACCAGGTAAAGCCTATCTGACGATTGAAAAATGCAATATTTTGCTATCTGTCTAATGAGTACTATCTAATGTTTATCTGAGGATTGAAAAATCAGCCCTAAATTGACTTACTGTGATTTGTGAAGTGAATAAAAAATTGAAAGAGTGAAAATAATAAATAACGTTATAACAGATAAATACTTTACAGATGACAGCCCTTTATTTAATATTTAAAAGAGAAATACAACTATTCGTAATATCCGAAAAATCCGGATGGTGATGCAAGTAAAATACGGATTTGAAAATCGGCGAATATCCGGATATCCGGATTACAAGCCCTAATACTAGATGATTAAGGGCAGGTTGTTTCAAACAGTCGGTTAACGTTACATACGGACGGTTAAAAAGTTACTATGACGTGCGATGTTTAACGTACGTTAAATGTAACGGGTTGTTTTATGACATAAAAAACCGTCAGTTAAAGTTATTCAAAAAGAGATTCCATAATATTTTGATGTTTGAAGTAGCTGTTTGACAACTCAAAATTACGATGACTTGGCTGACTATTACGATGGTTATGGTAATAGTAACTTTTTGACGTATGATTTGGTGAAACAACCCAATTTTTTGGTTTGACGATAGTTAGCGCCATTTTTGACTATTACCGGTCAGTAATGGTTAGTTGAAGCAACCCGCCCCCCCCAAGAGAATGTCCTAGTTTAACATTTATTATTTTCAAATCATTTACACTACACATTTTGACGTGATTGTCAGTTTAAAATCTGTAAAAGTCGCTTGTTAGCGCCTTAATCCTAAAATCTGAGCGTATTCTCTAATGTTTCTCTTGTGCGGCAAAGAGGGAACGAATGCTCAAGGTTATTTGGTCAGGGTAGAGCTTTAGCCGTCAAAATCGCAGGCAAAAGCTAGTCTATACTAATATTGTAAAGCTGAAGCGATTGTTTTTTGGTTTCATCGTTATCATCGACCTATACGCTCACAGCTGGGCACAGGTCTCCCCCAAGGAGGGGTTAAGCCGTAATCGCCATGCTTGCATGCATGGCAATCGCAGTAGGTTTTATTGTAGGTACTTATAAGGACGCTGCTGCCCATCCTCTGGTCAATATCCCACAGTCGCCTTCTACGACACCCACGGGAAGAAATAGGGTGGAGCTATTCGCGGCCGGTACCACACGGCATTTTTGTTTGAAAGCGCTAATTTATGGAACTACGAGGTCGATTCTGAAAACTATTATAGGTAGTTGGAAGCCACCGGAATAATTTTCAGAATAATCATTTGACCATTCCGTGATTGTAGACGAACACTCTTAGGGTGGATGCACATCTAACGAAAGATGCGTCTGACGTTTCATAATGTAATACTCGACGCACTAACGCATCATCGGTTGTGAGTGTAAGGTTGAATGTTTTATTATCTGTTTGGCTGTTCTACGCGACTGACAATGCGAAGCGCATCTTCCGTCAAATTATGTGTTCACCCTTAACATCCCAAAAGACAATGAAACCAGTGTGCTTAAACTAATCTAAATAGTCAACCTAATATACCTACTTACAAGAACCGATGATAAATCCTATAGAACTTTGAAGGTAAACTACTCGATCAAAAGAAACCTTTATGTCCATTATTTGGGTGGACAATGACTCAATTGCCTACCATTCAATGTTCTTGACATTTCTTATTACGTCGTCACGTTTGGATTCTTCGAAGGGATAGCCGCTAGGTAGGGGTTACCTATTAATCCAAGGAAACTTAAAAGCTATACTTTACTACAATCTGGTAGTTAGAATGTGTCGCTTCTTTAGCGAGCTTTTGCCACAAAATTGTAATGAGTTAGGTATATCAGAATTATAAAATAAAATTTCTGTTCAAATCTAAAAATTGTTATGCACAAACTATTCCGCAGGTTGGTCTATTATGAGGTTTAGTTAAGATGGGTACCCTAAATTAATTCTTTTTTTTTAATTATCTTTTCTTAACCTCCTTCCTTTTTTCAAGTCGGTTGAAAATTATATAAGAATTACTTTTCAACCGACTTCAAAAAAAGAAGGTTTTATTTTATTTGTTTGACCACGCATCACTTTTTGCTGTGTAGTCCGATTTCGATAATTATTTATTTAATTGATATACATATTATATATTGTGTATAGCTCAAAGTTGGTCCAATATACATTTCAAGAAAATATTCGACCCCTGAGGGTATAAAAATAAGCGATGACTAAAATTTACTGGTTTCACCGTTTCGTGATTAACTTGGATGATAAGAAGTAGACACTAAAAAGCGATAAAAAATCATTTTTACAAAAAAGACAACCGCCTTCAAAATTTAAAAATAACCTAAAATTCGCAAGTCGGTGGCATTACAAAACAACAAACAAAACCAAAGCCACTTGCAAATTTTAAGTTATTTTTTGTAAAAAAACGTTTTTTTTTATATTATAATCAAGCTGTGTACACATATTTAGAATATAGTCTCGAACTTTAATACTGATTATTACCTACGTATGTAATGTTTGTATTCTGTTTTGTGTTTCTAAATAAATAAATTAATAAATTTACCTTTGTGTTCTTGAATGAAAACCGTGAATCGGCCAACGTCAAGTAGGACTCAATCAGGCTAAGTGAAGCAACGATCTTCGCAATGTAACTGATAACAGCTGCCAAGAATCGAGATGAATGTCGTGCAGTTTGACAGGGCTATGTCCAGCAGTGGACTGCTGTAGACTGACGATGATGATAAAGATTCTTTTTACTCATGAACTTGTTACAAACTATCGCTTGTTAGCTGTGAAATCATCATCACTACCACGGAACAGATAAACTATTTATCTGTTCCGTGATCACTACCATCACTATTCTATTATTATAAAAAAAAGCATACAGTTAAATAAAGAACTGCCTTCTTTTTTGAAATCGGATAAAAATAAATTTGTATTCGTTCCTCTGAAACAACTGGCACCGATTCTGCAATTCTTACGCTAATGGGAAGCTAACGTTACCCCACAGATAGTTCTAGGGTGTCTGCGAATGTGAGTTTAACCTTTGGACGTGTCCACGATACCAAACATTCAATGAGTCCGAGCTACGTTTTCTTCTTATACGTGCCCTTATTTCTTCCATTCCGTCTTTGTCAACCGTCATGCTTTCACTGACTCTCAACGTTTTAATGGGAAATAAAAATGGGAATATAAAAAACATATTTCCATTTCAAACACAATTTTTCTACATACTTGCATTTAGATATAGGTATGTTAATTGAAACAAGTGTTTATTTCGAAAGGTGGGGTCAATGCTAAAGCAATTGTCATCAGAATCTTGAACTTCGACATTTTTGTAAGTACCTATTGTAATCTAATTATTTTCGTAACAATGAAGCTGAAATCTTGACATAGTGCCTATTTCTAAGGCTAAGCTAAAGTCTTGGGGTGACATAGAGCTAAGAATTGGCTCCTACTGTCACACTACCTTTAACGAAATAAGAGCGTCGCCAAACTATGGCCCAGGGGGTGGGGGTAAGTTGATATATGGCGGAAACTGTCTACGGTAGTAAGAAGTACGGCAGAAAGTAAGTACGGTAGAAAGTATGAGTTTTAAATGCAGCTTTATTTATTTTTATTTTTTTATTTGTATTATTTATTTATTTAAACCTTAGACCCTTAGACCTTCAACGTTCTTGCTGCTGGCCGCAATGCGGCGTGGCCGTTGCGGCAGGCCGCATTTAAAGGACAATGCCAGAAACTCTATAGAACTTTGCCCCACTGAATAAAAGTCATGTGCAATATGTAGCATCTTACTGTTTATTTATTGCTGATAACTAAACATTAGTCTTAGTGACTGTAGAACTTGCGGTTTCCGTTTAAATCTAAAAACAATAATGACATTGATTATAGGTTAAATTGTATTTTAGGTAAAATGACGTTGTATTTTGTGGGTAGGTATTTCGTAATCCGCAAGTTCTAAAGAAAAACAATTTACTATAGACAGGTTCTATACTAATTACAATTATTTTCATTAATTTACTTTTCTGTACATGGGTGGGCCAGGATCTGGCATTGTCATTTTTATATGAAGCCGAGTTATATCAACGCAATGACTTGCGGCTAGCCGTCATCTACTATTGTCTTGGAGCTGTGGTGGGAAGCACATCTATTGTTATGAATTTGTAATTGCTGTCGCTTATAGTCATCAATATAATGGAAAAGAAATGCTTGTAATTGACTACGACGTGCGGCCGACCGCAATAGAACCGAGACGATTCGGTTAGCAGGAACACGGCGTGCTGCAAGTGCGTTGGAGGTCTTCCACTAATAGTGCAAGTCTCACCCTTACGGCGTTTGTAATAAGAAAGGTACAAAGGTCAATGTGTAAAGTTCCATGACCTCTTGACTGTACAATAAATAAAAATTGTAAACAAAGTTATTACATTTATAAGAAATATAGAATTTGGAGTCAATCAAATGGTGACAATTACAAGATTGTAACAATATCTAGTCGAGAATGATGCTTTGTTTCGAATACGTAAATTTTGTTTTAAATTAATTTTTGTGTCGGGGGAGGGGGTAACAGTACCTCCCTTTCCCCCTCCCCATCGCGACACCCTGAGAGATAATACAAGCCTGTCACTGTCCCAATGCATGGCAAAGGTCTCAGTCTCTTGTCATAGAGAGTAAGCACGAGCAGTGATCATCACTCTTGCTTACAGTAGAATGGCAAATTCAGACTTATATTAATTACTAGCCACCCGACCCGGCTTCGCATGGGCCTATAGCCTTCCTCGGTAAATGGACTATCCAACACAAAAAGATTTTTTCAATTCGAACCAGGAGATCCTGAGATTAGCGCGTTCAACCAAACAAACTCTTCAGTTTTATAATATTAGTGTAAATAAATCCAGTGTTTATAATATTCAGTTATTGGATTGAGATGTTTAGGGATTGACAAAACACTACAATCGGATGACAGCTCACTTCACCTAGGTGTTCACCGAGGGAGATTGAAACATAGTAGCACTGCAGGTTTATTTTTTTCAACACACCGATTTCCAAAATAAAGTTTAAATACATTCTGTATTTTTAAATAAAGTTTAAAAATACATAACGCATTGAAATAGTCAATTTGGTACTGCCTGTTCGGTACCGAACCAGCAATCTTACGAAAGACATGCGGGTGTATACGACATTTATATTCCAAAGAAAACATTATATAACAGATATATAAATAAGATATATAAGTAAGTATGCATTCATTCAATCAATATTTCTCTTTTAAGAAAATTAATTAATCTATAGCCCATTATAGGAGACATAATAATATTGATAGCATATAAAAATATATTATTATGTGTACGATAATATCTGAGTCCTTTATATTTGTCCACACAATAGCCAAAAATATTAGGGTCGCGTATAATAGTGTTGTGTATTGAATCAATTTCTCGAATATCGATCATCTGCCTAGCCTTTTCCCGAATATATTAGCTGGCTTCTAGTCTAACCGGATGCAGCTGAATACCAAGTTAACAGTTATAGTTGTTTAACATGGAGCGACTACCTGACTACCACAACCCAGTTACTGGGTAACACGATTCCCCTTGGTAATACTGGTTGTCAGACTTTCTGGCTTCTGAATACTCGTAACGACTGTCAAATACCTAAGAATGACAGCCGGGACAAAAGGCTTTTACGTGTTTTCCGAGGCACGGGGTGGTCTCGGTATGTATTTTTTTTTTATATTGTTATAGGCTTGCGTTTGGCCGCTCTCACTGATCAACTCACCTGATCTTAAGTGAAGATGCGGCCTAAGGTGGAGCACGCTTGCCTAGGATAAACCGGTTCACTCGTGCCTTGAAGATACCCTTATACGATATGAAGATAGTCTTGCAGTTCGCACAATAAATGTGGAAGCAAAGCGCTTGGTTCGAGACCGTGTGGAACTTCAACCGTATAGCGGTCAAAATTGATCGTATTCGTCACCCATCCGTGGACAAACCGCGGAAAGCGTAGCTTAACCATGTTTGAGCCATCTATAAGGCTTAGCCACTAGCCTCGAATATCGGTAATGGTAAATTAAAAATAGATGATAAATCCGGTATTTTTACGACAGTTTTTTAATTGGCAATGTTGTTTGTTATGACTGTTAATTTGCGAATAATTTTAAAACGCATTTGAAACATTTTAAATGAGTAGAATAATTTACAATTCAAATGTGACATAAAGCTTTATGTTTTATGTCATTACAAAAGTATTTAATTAAGGCCGACTTGGAGGAACTGATATGGCGGTTTGACAGCTTTTGTATAGAAATACTCGTACGTACATGTTCAATTAACATATTTTATTGGTTTGATATAAATAAACTGGCCTTTGGAAAAACAGGCCTAAGACGGAAAACAATTTTTTTGACAAAAAATAAGGCACAACATCTGCATTTTTCCAACATTGTAATAGGCTTGCGTTTGACCGTAACTCACCTGATCTTAAGTGATGATGGTGCCCCTAAGGTGGATCACGCTTGCCTGTGATGTACCGCATCACTTGTGTCTTGAAGTTACCCAGATTACTTATCGGGGAACGAAGAGGCGTGCAGTGAATTCCACAGTCTGGCAGTTCGCGCAATAAATGTGGAATCAAAGCACTTGGTTCGAGAACGTGGAACTTCATTGAAGCTTTGTGTTCACTGTTGGCACATTGAATAGTGACCACACTAAGTACATTTTGTAATTAACACATGTGTAAATGTTGCCCATTTTTACATTTTTACATATATAATTCCACACTACGTTCGCCTTGCGAACTTGAAAATAAATAAAACATCTCGGAACAACTTCCTTTTTCGATTTCCTTGTATCACATCTATTTTTAAAACGTATTGATTAAATACATTAAACTGTGATCTATCGATAATAAACAACACTAACCTTTTAGAGTTAAAAAAACTTACACATTTCTAAGAAATCATTATGAAACAAATCGACCAACATTTCCCGATTCACATAGAATTAAATCGGTAATCCGGCCATCCCTAGCTTCTAATCGCTAAGCTCATCCCTACCGTAATCACCTATATAGATTCCACTCTGGGCCTAAATGGCTATCTATAAAAGACACATTGGCCTTAAAGTACCGATTCTCCTTTGCCCTCCGCCAAACTGCCCATATAGCCGGAATAATAAACCTCGGATTTTTGTTTAGGAAATGTTTTGTTTATTGAATAAAGGTGCTACTAGCACCTTTATTCAATAAACAAAACATTTAGCTTTAATAAAATTAGATTAATTTCAGAAAAATATTGCCTTTGGGATTTGGACGTCGCGGGTTCAAGACAGGATCTGTGTGTGTGCTGTTCTAAGACAAAATTGATTTTGTATGAAAACTATTTTGAGAATAAATATTTTCGTCTTTCTAAATTTTGGCCGAAAACATGATTAGTGCCTTAAATCGTCAACATGAACTGCAGGAAGTGCGAGACTCTTGCCGTGATATAATTATAAAACATGTAAGTTAAAAATAATGGGCAAATCAAGGAAGAAAGATAAACAGGAGAAAAGGAAGATCAAGAATGATTGAAAGAAAGAGATAAACAAAGAAAGAAGAAATAACGAATGAAAGATAAATAGAAAGAAAGAAATACGAAACACAGAACAGAGAAAGAAAATACATTTATTTCTTCAGCGCCAACTTGGGCATGCTTCATTTTCATTCTCTGCGCAAAGGGCTGACAGGAATACATCGCTATAGCAAAATGCTGGACAGCTGGAGTCAGAAAAAACGAGCACTGAGACGTGGAGTTCCCTTTTTGCTATACTACTAATACCTACTATTTCTATTTACTCTGTAACCTAATAACGTGTTTGCTACGAGTAAATTAACCGTAACTGAATACCAGTCAAAAGTCAAGGTCAAATCATTTATTTATATTAGACCATGAATCCCCCCCCCCCCCTTCTTATGGGGGAGGCCTTTATTGAACAGTGGACGTCTTCAGGCTGATGATGATCATGATGAGACCATTAAACGGCACTTATGAAAGTCATGTAAATAATATTGAATCTAGTTGCCCCATCCAAAACCGACCATCGACCCTGACGATGCTATTACTCTCCTCCAGGAGAGAAATAAGGCCACCAGTACAGTTAACAAACACAGACACAGACCGCCGTCATTCCGTCCTCGCCGCCGAGGCCCGTCGCGATGACCCCGTACGTCCCCTCCCCGACCCTTGCTCGTGCCAGCCCGCGCAGCTGAGCCTGTAGTTTTAAATTCGTCCCTAAATAATGGAAATCCGATCCAGCCTGTCCCTTTGCTGTCCTCTCCCAGCGACGCCCTAAGCCGAGGCTCGTACGCCACAGGGGGTGCCCTTAGCGTGTAGTCGCTTAGTTTGTAAGTTATTTTGCCCTAACTGGAGGCCCTAAAAATAATATTTTTTAAGGCACCACAGGAAAGTCCGGTTAAGCAGCCGACAACCTCCTAGGTTGACCTGTGAGATGCCAATCCGAAAAAAAAAACCCATCCAAAAGGTAGTTTCGTATGGAGAAGAATGGGCAAGAAACTCCATACTTCATCTCATCTGCATAGCCTTTCCCAACTATGTTGGCGTCGGCTTCCAGTCTATCAGAATCGGATGCAGCTGAATACCAGTGCTTCACATGGAGTGGCTGCCGGTCTGACCTCCACAACCCAATACTGGGTAACACGATACCCCTCGGTAAGACTGGTTCTCAGACTGTCTGACTTCTGACTATACAAAATGACTATCATGCTCGACAAATATCAGTCCAGACCGGCGAATTATTGGCAATATCCAATAACTATTTTCAGGCATGGCAGCATTCAGATAAGACCGATTTCATACTTAGTATATGGTATCCAAAATACTATGTTGGTACACATTTTAACATTTCAATTAATACTTTAGGAGAAAATGGCAGTAGAATGTTGCAAAGAGCACACACAACGTGATACTTATTTGACAGGACAGAAAGTAGAATACGGTTACGAAAACTGGTACCTATACGGTTCAGAATCGTGGACGATTTGGGCAATAGAACGGATAAAGTTAGAAGCGTTTGAGATATGGTATTGCTCCACATACCGTGGGCTGCTAAGAAAACGAACCAATCTACTCGATTCTCGGTGACTTTGGTCGCATTGCCTGCCGGACGCCAGATAACCTTGAAAATTTCATGGTGATGGTCAAGGTAGACTGGAAAAGACCTCGCGGCCGATCACCTAATCGCTGGTCTGACCAAGTAACCGCCCTCACTGGTCTCTCTGTGACAAACGCTCAAAGAACCAAACGAAGTGAAAGAACATTATATTTAAAGCAACTGTAGACCAGGTTACTTCGCAGTGTGCGGGTGGAATTTTATTCTTGAATGCAAAATTAAACGCAGAATAACGGCATTAAAGATTTACTTTTAACAGAGTACATTGTAAAGTTGTAAAGTTGTAAAGGTGTACAGTTGTATAAATCTTTGTAAAAAATATAATTAAAAGTTATATGCGCACACGACTTTAAAGATGGTGTCGTAGAGAGAGTTGTTTGGCGCGTCGCCGCCAGAGGGCGCTCCCGCGCTTCCGTTCCACGTCGGTCACTGCGATGCATGGAAAGCGTATGTCCCAAGTATGGCATACGCAAGTGCGTCAACAAGTTGCCCCCCTTGGCAAAGCCGGAACATTGGGTAGCTGATACTCTTCCACTGGTAGCGGGCACAGTCTGTTGAAGGCACGTCGCACAGTTCCCGAAGTTGTCTTCACGTCGACGACCCTGGTCACACTGTCAGAACCAGGATATATATAAGTGATACGCCCAAGCAGCCATCTGTTGGGAGGCACCCGATCGTCCTTGACCAGCACCATCATACCCAAGTGCAGGTCTCTTCCTTGCTTGCTCCACTTCTGCCGTTTCTGTAACTCTGATACATATTCCTTTCGGAAACGAAAGAAATGGGCCTTTAGTTGTTCTCGCATAACGAGAAAATGAGCTTCACCTAGAGCTCTTTTGGGCTTTAGGATAAGGTAAGGCGGTTAAGGTTCGTCTAAGGAGGTAGTGTGACGATGTCAAAGCTACTCAATCTGAAGGATCAGAGGACATTGGAGTTAAAGGCTTTGAGTTCAAGATCACCCCTATCTGTGTGAGAACCGTGTTCATTTCCTCATACGTAAAGTTGGCAAGAGCAAGTATACGTTTTAAATGATGCTTGACTGATTTCACAGCACCCTCAGCTAAGCCATTAAAGTGCGGGCTATAGGCTAGTGAAAATTTAATTTTTATTGATAAAGTTGAAACATAAGAACCTATATACTCAGAATTTAAATTTAAAAATTATTACATGCTCCTATAACATGTACCACTGTCCGAAAGATGTTGACAGGTTTTCCCCTGCGAGCAGTGAATCTGCTTAAAGCAGAAATAAAGTTTAAAAGAGCTTAAGTCGGTTACAAGCTCAATATGTATTGCTCTGACAGATAGACATACAATAATGCATATGTATGCTTTAATTAGCTTACTGCCTAAACCCTTTCGGTTCAGTATCAACACTGGTCCTGCACAATCTACTGCGGTGTTAATGAATGGGCAGTCAGCATGCAAGAGTAATTTGTGATAGTATCTAAAGTTGAGTACTGTAATGTGGTGAGATGCATGTAACAATATTACATGTTTAACATCATAAATATCTATAATGTGAATTAAAGTCTACCTCTAACTCGAATAAGACCATCAGAATGTAAAAACAGATATAACAAATTAAATAACTTACTTTTTAATGACAATTGTTTTTTTGTTTATTAATGATTTATACTCCTGATGGAATGATTCTTGTTGTGAAATGTAACATAAAGTAATTAATGAAGAGTTAAGCTCATGTAAAGTTAAGAACCCTGTATGTTTGTTCTGTGGAAAACGACAGTTGTGTATAAACCGCTGTATGTAGGCTGTGACATGTTGCAGCCTACCAAGATCAGAGAACCTATGTCAGCAGGATTCAACTTCGTAGGTACATAACGCCAGGTGTCTGGTTCTGTAAGAGACTTAAGTTCATGAATTCTGTTATAAACAAATGGTTTTAATAAGTTGGCCTTGGAAGTATTGATCCAAGCCAATACAATGGTTGAGTCACACCAGTAGGTACAACTGTAAGTTCCTATTAATGAGGATTTAACTTTGTCAGCTAGACGAGCTGCAGACAGAGCCCCACACAATTCTAACCGTGGGACTGTCATGGGTTTAAGAGGAGCTATATGGCTCTTTGCAGTTATTAAATGAACTGAAACTTTATTGTCATGTGAAATAGAACGAAGGTAAACACATGCACCATAGGTATTGATGCATCGCTAAAAGCATGAACTTCACAAATCACAGACTGATCACATATAACATGCCTTGGGATTCTTATATTATTAATAAAATGTAAAGATTTAATGAAGTTGCACCAAGTTGCTTGAATTTCACTGGACACATTTTCATCCCAAGTTATTTTTAACAACCATAGTTTCTGTACAATTATTTTAGCTTGTAAAATGCAAGGGTTAATGAGTCCAAGGGGATCGAATATTTGAGCCATTGTGGAAAGAATTGTGCGTTTTGTAATGTGTTCAGGCGATGTAATGTTTACTGAAAAAAGCAACACATCTTCTTTACAGGCCCAAAGTAATCCTAATGTCTTTGAATACTCATGGCTACTTAAATTAAGATATTCATCTTTGCTATTTTCACCTATAAGTTGTTGTATGATGCATGGATTATTTTAATGCCATTTTCTTAACGAAAGCTGTCCACTTTCAAGTTGGTTAATGACGCCTCTGCAGATGTTTACCAGCTGGGATATGTCATTTTTCCATAAATAATGACATTAACATAAAGCCTTTGATGATAGCATCTGACACTGCTTTGTCAGTGCATTCTTTTCCCAGTTGCATTAAACATTGTATAGTAAGGTATAGTGCAGATGCGGTACCAAAGTGACAGTTATATTGTTTGAGGTGTGTGACCTAATGACGTGTATTCCTTAATGAATTCAGCATATTGCTGCTTGAATAACGGGTCACGCTTAAACATGTGTTCTAATGAGTATGAACCTAGAAAGAGCTCGCTCAATTGATCTTAAAGTTGATCATTAAATTGAGTGATTGCAATGGACTGTATTATTATTATAATGTAATGACTCTGTGGGTCCAAATATCAACCATCCAAACTTAGTTTCACTTAATGAAGGTCTATTTTTACCTAGTGAAATGTTGTTAGACAACAATACACTTCAAAATAAGTCCGCTCCAAGCAACATATCGACTTGGGACAGTGTGTGGAATAAAGGATCCACTAATGTAATATTATGAAGTATGTCTAACATTCTATGATTAATTTGTTTGGAAGGCAATGCTAGAGTAATGTGTGGAACCACAAAACAATTAATGTTTTCAGAATATGAATTAATAAGTGATGATATAATGACATCACATCTTTTATAAATGCAACTAGATTGACCATTTAACCCTTCAACTAATGTTGAATAAGTTGACAATTTAAGTTTGTCACACAAGTTCCTGTAATAAAGCTAGATGTGCTGCCATTATCCAATAAAGCACGAACCTTGTGTTTATGGCCAACATGGTCAGTAACTTGAACAATAGCCGTTGACAACAACATCACACATTGGGTATTATGAGTACCTAGCAGACAAAACCACATAGTCTTGAGCACTTCTTAATGTCTGTGTGCATGACTGTGTTGTACAGAGTGTTAAACTGCTAGTACTAGTAGTGTGTTGTGTTGTCCTTGGCTCCGGAGCAATGGATAGCTCTCCTAAATGTAATATAGTGTTATGTCGCTTATGACAGTGTGCACAGCCACCCATCTTGCATGTGAATGATTTATGACCTTGTCTATCTCTGTAGGTAACTTAAGTGTTTTCAAAGCTCTCAAGTTACGATTGATTGTGTCAATCATGTTGCGCAGAGCCTTAAAGGATTCCTTTGTCACAATTTCCATATTAAAGAATGCCTGAATATGATTGTAAACTAGAAGTCGTTTGTTTTTGTAACGGTCAGATAGTAGCTCCCATGCAACATCATAATTCTCTTCCGAGAAGTCGAGTGCACAAATGATTAGAGCTGAACTATCCTTTAAAGCTGCACACAAATAAACAAATAATGAAACTTACTTATTCTCAGAATGCTGTCATTAGAATGTATTAACAATGTGAGTGTGTCACGAAACTCTAACCAGTTGTGATATTGACCCGAGAAGGTAGGCAAATGTATAGTAGGTAATTTAAGTTTAATCCCACCTTTATGTCCAGAACCCGTACCAGAGCCTGCAACCGACTCACCACTCACAGAGGTCTCATGTTTCCTCAACAGTTCTCGGGCAGAGGCAATAGCAGCATAGTATTGATTCTCATACGTTTCTCGTTCCTGGTACTGTTTCTCTGGAATTTCAGACAGATTTTCTATGTTAAATTGTGTGCTGTCATACTCAGAATACATTTCTTCTATTTTAGTTAATCTAAATATCAACTCCCTAACCTGTAAGGTACTTAATGCATCACCTTTTATTACTGAAAGAAATTATCTAAATTGGGTTAGCTTAGCCTTATAGCTGCCACTAACGACTTGTAATCCATTATGACAGTTAACATGACTTTGAGTCTTAGATATAAAATAAAGAGCGACAAACAATACTTAAAGGTGTAATGAAGCAGCGAGGGCGCTTGCGAAACAGTCAAATACCAAGCATAAAGCAAGCGAGTGCAGCTCGCCAGCTAGGGCTCCACGCAAGCGTCGTGGAAGGCCGACACGTGGGCAACAGCGACCCCAGTCTCACCATGCGATTATAGTGCACTGTAAACACAAAATAATTAAGATACGGACACAGTATTCACACACACAGGGGCAATTCAAGATGCTTAAAGCCTGAATGGGGAATATGTACTAGAAAAATATGAAGAATTCGAGGAAATTCGTGAAATAAGGTTAAGTTTTTAAGTTTAAAGTTTTAGGGAGCACGTGGAATGAAAGGATAATGGGATCACGATGGCACTTCTCTGTCTTGTAAATTTCCTTTAGGTAATGGCCTCCTTGATCTTCCTTCTATAACGTGTTCCACGTCTCTGTTTTAAAGTATTGGATATTCTTCAAATTTGGATTCCACGTAATGGCCGCAACGCGTGCTCAGTAATTTCCTAGATCTTGATAGCCGCTTTGTTTCCAAAATCCGGGTCGATGGACCAAAATGTAGACCAGGTTACTTCGCAGTGTGCGGGTGGAATTTTAGTCTTGAATGCAAAATTAAACGCAGAATAACGGCATTAAAGATTTACTTTTAACAGAGTACATTGTAAAGTTGTAAAGTTGTAAAGGTGTACAGTTGTATAAATCTTTGTAAAAAATATAATTAAAAGTTATATGCGCACACGACTTTAAAGATGGTGTCGTAGAGAGAGTTGTTTGGCGCGTCGCCGCCAGAGGGCGCTCCCGCGCTTCCGTTCCACGTCGGTCACTGCGATGCATGGAAAGCGTATGTCCCAAGTATGGCATACGCAAGTGCGTCAACAGCAACGAAGGTCTTTTATGGATACGATCTTCAAGAAAACTACTAAGAAAAGAAGATGAGTATACCAGGTTCAATTATTAATGCTTGTGACTACACGTTGTGACGTACGTGCTCTGAAACACGACCTCTCGATCAACAATTAACTTTGGAGTGCTATCGCTTATTGCTATTAAATCGTCTTGTCATTAATTAACATAGTAGAATACCTACTTAGAATATAGCTATATAGTAATTAGTTAATTGTTTCATTTGTAATGTAATACCCACCTACAGTTCCATTTGTGGCAGTAATCAATAGTTCGTGTATGCCACGCATTGTTTATTTTTCGGAATTGGCAAATTTGTATGAAGTTGGATTGTTGAAATTAATGAATTAGGGTAAGGACATGTTACACCACTAGCTTTGACACTAAAAAACTAGCTTCTGCCGCCGACTTCATCTGTGCAGACTTCAAAATTAAGCCGAAGTCCTACAGTGTCGCACGGTAACAGAAAAATGGAAGTACATACTTATCCATACTAGTATTATTAATACGAAAGTATACTCTGTCTGTTATGCTTTCATGATGAAACGGTTGAACCGATTTTTATCAAATTTGGTATAAAGATAGCTTGGGCCCCGGAGAAGGACATAGGCTAGTTTTTAATCCGCGACTTTGACTGCATTCGCGATAACATGCGGACGAAGTCACGAGCAAAAGCTAGTATCTTATGTATGCCAAAAATGACAGCTATATTCCGTTCAGCCGTTTAAGCGTGAATGAGTAACAGAGTAACAAACATCCATCCATTCATCCTAACAAAAGTTAAAAATTTTGCTATACTACTAATACCTACTATTTCTATTTACTCTGTAACCTAATAACGTGTTTGCTACGAGTAAATTAACCGTAACTGAATACCAGTCAAAAGTCAAGGTCAAATCATTTATTTATATTAGACCATGAACCCCCCCCCCCCCTTCTTATGGGGGAGGCCTTTATTGAACAGTGGACGTCTTCAGGCTGATGATGATGATGATGAGACCATTAAACGGCACTTATGAAAGTCATGTAAATAATATTGAATCTAGTTGCCCCATCCAAAACCGACCATCGACCCTGACGATGCTATTACTCTCCTCCAGGAGAGAAATAAGGCCACCAGTACAGTTAACAAACACAGACACAGACCGCCGTCATTCCGTCCTCGCCGCCGAGGCCCGTCGCGACGACCCCGTACGTCCCCTCCCCGACCCTTGCTCGTGCCAGCCCGCGCAGCTGAGCTTGTAGCCAGCCTGTCCCTTTGCTGTCCTCTCCCAGCGACGCCCTAAGCCGAGGCTCGTACCCCACAGGGGGTGCCCTTAGCGTGTAGTCGCTTCGTTTGTAAGTTATTTTGCCCTGGCTGGAGGCCCTAAAAATAATATTTTTTAAGGCACCACAGGAAAGTCCGGTTAAGCAGCCGACAACCTCCTAGGTTGACCTGTGAGAAGCCAATCCGAAAAAAAAAACCCATCCTAAAGGTAGTTTCGTATGGAGAAGAATGGGCAAGAAACTCCATACTTCATCTCATCTGCATAGCCTTTCCCAACTATGTTGGCATCGGCTTCCAGTCTATTAGAACCAGATGCAGCTGAATACCAGTGCTTCACATGGAGCTGCTGCCGGTCTGACCTCCACAACCCAGTACTGGGTAACACGATACCCCTCGGTGAGACTGGTTCTCAGACTGTCTGACTTCTGACTATACAAAATGACTATCATGCTCGACAAATATCAGTCCAGACCGGCGAATTATTGGCAATATCCAATAACTATTTTCAGGCATGGCAGCATTCAGATAAGACCGATTTCATACTTAGTATATGGTATCCAAAATACTATGTTGGTACACATTTTAACATTTCAATTAATACTTTAGGAGAAAATTGCAGTAGAATGTTGCTAAGAGCACACACAACGTGATACTTATTTGACAGGACAGAAAGTAGAATACGGTTACGAAAACTGGTACCTATACGGTTCAGAATCGTGGACGATTTGGGCAATAGAACGGATAAAGTTAGAAGCGTTTGAGATATGGTATTGCTCCACATACCGTGGGCTGCTAAGAAAACGAACCAATCTACTCGATTCTCGGTGACTTTGGTCGCATTGCCTGCCGGACGCCAGATAACCTTGAAAATTTCATGGTGATGGTCAAGGTAGACTGGAAAAGACCTCGCGGCCGATCACCTAATCGCTGGTCTGACCAAGTAACCGCCCTCACTGGTCTCTCTGTGACAAACGCTCAAAGAACCAAACGAAGTGAAAGAATATTATATTTAAAGCAACGAAGGTCTTTTATGGATACGATCTTCAAGAAAACTACTAAGAAAAGAAGATGAGTATACCAGGTTCAATTATTAATGCTTGTGACTACACGTTGTGACGTACGTGCTCTGAAACACGACCTCTCGATCAACAATTAACTTTGGAGTGCTATCGCTTATTGCTATTAAATCGTCTTGTCATTAATTAACATAGTAGAATACCTACTTAGAATATAGCTATATAGTAATTAGTTAATTGTTTCATTGGTAATGTAATACCCACCTACAGTTCCATTTGTGGCAGTAATCAATAGTTCGTGTATGCCACGCATTGTTTATTTTTCGGAATTGGCAAATTTGTATGAAGTTGGATTGTTGAAATTAATGAATTAGGGTAAGGACATGTTACACCACTAGCTTTGACACTAAAAAAACTAGCTTCTGCCGCCGACTTCATCTGTGCAGACTTCAAAATTAAGCCGAAGTCCTACAGTGTCGCACGGTAACAGAAAAATGGAAGTACATACTTATCCATACTAGTATTATTAATACGAAAGTATACTCTGTCTGTTATGCTTTCATGATGAAACGGTTGAACCGATTTTTATCAAATTTGGTATAAAGATAGCTTGGGCCCCGGAGAAGGACATAGGCTAGTTTTTAATCCGCGACTTTGACTGCATTCGCGATAACATGCGGACGAAGTCACGAGCAAAAGCTAGTATCTTATGTATGCCAAAAATGACAGCTATATTCCGTTCAGCCGTTTAAGCGTGAATGAGTAACAGAGTCACAAACATCCATCCATTCATCCTAACAAAAGTTAAAAAAAAAAAGAAAACCGCTTTCAAAAATGTGATAAATAACTTTAGCATAGAACACACTTTACTTTCGGAAGTCGGTGGCGGTGGCTTTGTGTTTGTTGTTTTGTATTGCCACCAACTTCCGAAAGTAAAGTAATGTGTGTTCTGTGCTAAAGTTATTTATCACTTTTCAGTTTTTGAAGGCGGTTCTCTTTTTCTTCCCCTTTTTTTTCGCTTTTTAGTGTTGCCTTAACATCCAAATCCATTAAGAAACGGCGATACACTTAAAAGAGATTGTAAGTCCTCCAAAGATTGAAGAAACTAAAACGTCATCTAAGTATTTTTTTGGGAATTTGTTGATTTTCTTAAAAAGATCTGTATCAATTTTGGTAAAATTTATATGGGACCATTTCGGAGTAAACCTCTTTCGAACAAAAAAAGAATTTACCAAAGCATCTATATATGACAGAGTTATGCCCGAACATACATAAAAAAATATACATATTGTTACGGACGCCGACCTAAACTGTAATAGACGCTAACTGTAAATAATAAAATCATATTATAAACATGTTTGAATAAGAATAAGATGTAGCGTTAAGTTTGATAGGTTTAGTGTAAGCATTATAGGTACAAACCATGTTGTATTATATAATTAAGTAGGATAGATAAATAGGTAATAATAATAATTACGAATTGTACATAGTTTCAAGGCCATTTGGGCGCAAAGTAAGCGATCGAGTGGTCGGTCGAGATTTTCATTGTTTACCCCCGCCACTACTTGCACCCAGGTAGCCGTCTATATAAAAGGGCACTAGGCCCGCTTGAATTCAGATCGAAAATAGCAACTGACTAATACTGAGCTAAGAAGAATAAATGGGAAAATAATCAAGCCTGAAGAATTGTTTTATTTTCAAAATATATACAGTCCACACTGAACAGTTTGGTCCTTCCGAAGCCGGATAGAAGAACGAAGATCCTGCGGCAACCTGGCCTACCGAACTCCAGACGAAGTACGAAGCTCTGAAGAACGAACACGGCCATCAAGCAAGACTTGTTTCGACCTGAACGACTCACCGAACCGAGCCGACGGGTTTCAACAGGGATATCAAGCCAAGGGGATTATTCACCGTGCCGAAGAAATACCGATCAGAAGAGGTACCAACCTGAACGCGCCGTAGAACACAGCAAACTGAACGTGCTGTCCGGTGCGCGTTGAACGCTGCAAACTGAACGTGCGGCCTGGTACGCGACGACACGAACACGCATAAGAAGATGGTTGTCACTCGAAGCCAAGGGGACGTAGCGGAGATTGAGGAACAGCGACGCATCCAAGAACAAGAGGCGCGGCGTGCCCAGGAACAAGAGATGCGCCGCAGGGAAACTGAACAAATCGAACGCGAAAGAACACGAAGATTCTCACTCGACCCACCGGCGTCGCCATTTTCAAAGATAGCGGACACCAGTACGGCGGCGGGGCCTTCTGGACTCCAAGCAACAACGACCAATGTGACCCGACGAAGAATGGGATCACCGGCCAGGTCAATGCGATCGACAACGAGCGTCACAACTAGACTACGGATGGCGGAACTGGAAGCAGCCGAGAAGTTGGCAGCCATTCAAAGAAAAGAGTTGGAACTGGAACAAGAGTTGATCAAGAAGAGGCTGGCAGTTGAAGTGTCAGTGATTAACGACGAAGAAAGCGTACACGATGATCAAGAACCTGGCCCTCCCCGTGAAGAACCCCATCGAAAGGTGGACGAGTGGTTGAGAACCAACCCCCTCAACCCACGGGGGGAGGAGGGGCCCAGGGAAGAACCGAAGCAAATACGATTCGAAGCATCGGGGGCGAGATCACCAACCCCGACACGAGCAAGAAACAGCATCGAACATTTGGCGGCAACCCTCGAGAAGATGGCCAGACCCAAACCCAGGCATATCGACTTACCTACGTTTTCCGGCGCAGCCAACGAGTGGCTGCCATTCAAGGCAGCGGTACGAGACACAACAAGCATGTACCAGATCTCAGCGGCCGAGAACATACAAAGACTGAGAAGCTGCCTCAAAGGGGAAGCAAGGGACGCCGTGGCCGCTCTTCTGCACACAGCCACCGAACCTGATGTGATTATGAAGACTCTGGAGCAATGTTTTGGAAGACCAGAAGTCATCATTGATCGGGCGCTGGAAGATCTGAAGAAGCTGCCGAAGCCGGGCACGTCAGCAACAGAGCTTAATAGCTTCGCTATCAAACTACAGAACATCATCTGTGTCCTGAAAACCATCGATCGAAGGGGATACCTATTCAATCCATTGATGACACGAGAAGTACTAGACAAGCTCAGTCCGCATCTACGATCCCGCTGGTGTGACTACGCATATGAACACGAAGGGACGGCAGACCCAGAGATCGTCGTGATGTCACGGTTCCTGATGAGAGAAGCTGACCGGGCGCTGAGATACACATACGCCCCGGCCACAGGCGCTGCAACTACGAAGAAAGAAACCCGACCCGCCGTGATACTAAAGAAAAAGGCGAGCGTTTTCACTACGACCGGGGGAGCGGAGGAAGAAATTGAAAAATGCCCCAAGTGTGGACAAGCTCACGCACTAACACAGTGTCCAAAATACAAGGCACTCGCCGTGAATGAACGATGGAGTTTCCTGAAAGAAAAGAAGATTTGCTTCAAATGCGCTCATAAACAACATAGGCGCATGAACTGTAAAGCAAAGCCGTGCGGCGTGAATCAATGCCGCCGCCCGCATCACGAGACTTTACATCAAGAACACGACGAGAAGACTGAAGTCGCGAAGGAAGCCGAACAACCTAAAGAGGAAGCAGTCCTGTCCGTGGCTGCCCGTCCGGCCGCCGGCCCGCGAACAGTCATGTTGAAGATGTGTCCTGTCACCGTGTCCGGACCACGGGGGGAGGTGTCGACCTACGCACTCCTAGACGAGGGTGCAACCATTACACTCGTGGACCAGGAGTTAGCATCCAGCATCGGGGCGGAGGGACCATCACAGACACTGCGCTTAAACGGTGTCAACATGTCGCAAGATGAAACAGAGAGCCAGCTTGTGACAATCAAGGTCAGGGGGGCCAAAGAAAAGGAAGCTTACAAGGTCAGAGCGAGGACCATGAAGAACCTTCAACTTTACCAGCAAGCCATCCCTGAAAACCTGCTAGAATATGAGCACCTGAAAGACCTACCTAGGAACGAGGTGTGCTACGAACGCGCGCGCCCCGGGCTCCTAGTAGGAACCGATCATTGGGAGTGCATCGTCTCCCGTGAACTACGAATCGGCGGCCCGAACGAGCCGGCCGCTTCAAGAACTCAATTAGGATGGGTGGTGCATGGAACCGCACCACGCAGCACCATCATGCAAGAAGGCAAGGTGCTACATCTCTACGAGCCCGACCGATCATCGAACGTGAGCAACCAGGAGCTCCACAACTTGGTCGAGGCTCACTTCAAAATAGAAGCACTCAGCATCCACGGCAAGCCGCGAGTGAACGAAGCGGACCAACGCGCCATCAAGATCGTCGAGACAACAGCGAAGAGAATCAATGAAGGCTACGAGGTGGGCCTACCGTGGCGACAAGATAACATTATCATGCCACCAAGCTACAGCCAAGCACTCCGCCGTCTCAAGAAGATAGAACAGAAGATGGACGCCGATCCAGAGTTCGCTGAGGAATACTCCAGGCAGATCAACAACCTGCTTGAGAAAGGGTACGCGACACTGTGCGGCGGCTCGGAACAAACAAGTCCGGTCTGCTGGTACTTGCCACACTTTGCCGTGAAGAATCCTAACAAACCCGGCAAGTGTAGGCTAGTATTCGACGCAGCCGCACGAAGCAACGGGGTGTGCCTCAACGACGCGCTGCTGGAAGGCCCGGACATGCTGCTGGCGCTACCTGGAATACTCTTCAGATTCCGGGAAAGAGCGATCGCGATAACGGCCGACATACAAGAGATGTTTCTCCGCATAAAAATAAGACCAGAAGATCAACCAGCCCAGCAGTTTCTATGGCGAGGCAACGAAAGAGAAGCGCCTCCTGCAAAATATAAAATGACGAGCATGATTTTCGGCGCAGCAAGCTCTCCGTTTATGGCCCACTACGTCCGGAACCTCAACGCGGACGTACATGGGCAAGAGTTCCCGCGAGCCCTAGAAGCGATCAAGGAAAACCATTACATGGATGACCTAGTAGCCAGCTACGATAACCCAGAAGAAGCACGAAAGGTGATAGAAGAAACAAGAGCGGTGCACGCGCACGCGGGGTTCACGCTACGAGGATGGAGCTCGAACGAACGAACAGTGCTACGAGACGTACCCACCGAACTACATGCCACCTCTCCCACACAACTGGGGGGAGAGCAGCCCGAGAGTAAAATACTCGGGCTATATTGGAACGCAGAACGAGATGAGTTGGGGTTCAACACGTCCATGAACAGAGTGCCAACTGAAGTACGAACCAGAGCCCGCGCACCGACCAAACGAGAAGCCCTTAGTGCAGTCATGTCCATCTATGACCCGTTAGGACTGCTGAGCCACTACACGATACGATCCAAGATAATACTACAAAGTTTATGGCGCCTCCAGACCGCATGGGACGAACAGATTCCAGCAGAAGAAAACGAGCTCTTTGCGTCCTGGCTCGCGCACCTGACCGGACTGGCTCAGCTACGATTGCCGCGATGTTACCTAACACAGAAGTATGAACGTGTCGATCTACACATATTATGCGACGCCAGCGAACAAGCCTACGCGACCGTGGCCTACTGGCGAATCATAAACAACGACGGAAGTATCGGCGTGGTGTTGGTGGCCGCCAAGGCCAAGGTAGCACCGAGACGAGCACAGACAATACCGCGACTAGAACTCCAGGCGGCCGTCATCGGAGCAAGACTCGCCGACACTATAAAAAGGGAACATCGAGTCAAGATCAACCAAACGACCTACTGGACCGACTCATCCACTGTAATACATTGGATACGTCACGACATGCGACGCTTCACACCGTTCGTCGCACACAGGCTGGGTGAGATCGCCGAGCTAACCCAGAAGGAAGAATGGCGATGGCTGCCCACGGAAGTGAATGTGGCCGACGACGCGACGAGGCTCACCGACACTCCACTGAGCACAGCGGACCGATGGTTCCAGGGGCCTAGCTTCTTACATCTGCCAGAAGAACAATGGCCCATGATGTCGACAACGGAAGAAGAAGACGAGGAGGAGGTCCTACACGTGACGCAAGAACCAGGACGAGATAGCTGGCTACCAGACCCGGCCCGCTTCTCGAAATATGAAGTCCTGGTGAGGGCCACTGCACGAGCGCTCGCCTTCATAGACATCTGCCGACGTAAGGCCGTGAGCATGGAGCATCGACACATCCAGCGCGCCGAGACAGAACTTATCCGACGCGCGCAAGAAGAAAGTTTCAAAGAAGAAATAGAGAAGATCAAGTCAGCTCGCCCCCTAACTAAGACGAGCAGGCTATACAGACTGGACCCTGTAATAGAAAACGGGCTCCTCAAAGTACGAGGACGGATCGAGGCTTCCTCGGCACCGACAGAGACAAAGCGACCCATCATCATGGACGGTCGACATGCGCTAACTAGACTGATAGTGCTACGTGAACACTGCGCTGCGGGCCACGCCAACAGGGAGCGCGTGACAAATGATCTACGGCAGCGCTATTGGATCATACATCTACGACCCACTGTGCGCACGATCGAGAGAGACTGCGCCTTCTGCAAGAAGTTGAAGGGGACACCACGGACGCCAGCCACGGGGGACCTGCCGCACGCCCGCCTCGACCCTTTCCACCGCCCGTTCACCAACTGTGGGGTGGATTATTTCGGCCCCATGACCGTTAAGGTGGGCCGTCGCCGAGAGAAAAGGTGGGGAGCGCTATTTACGTGCCTCACCTCCCGCGCTGTGCACATAGAGCTCGTCGCATCCCTATCGACAGACTCTGCGATCATGGCACTAAGAAGAATGGCTGCACGAAGGGGATGGCCGCGATTAATTTATTCTGATAATGCGACCAACTTCCGCGGGGCTGATCAAGAGCTCCGCACCGCCTACACTGAATGGCTGCCTGCCCTGAAGGATGTGGGGCTACAACACAGAGTGGAATGGCGCTTTATACCTCCTGGCGCGCCCAATCAAGGCGGCGCGTGGGAGAGAATGGTGCGCTCCGTAAAAGCCGCCCTTAAAGTAACCCTACAAGAGAAGGCGCCTTCAGAAGAAGTACTCAGCACGCTCCTCGCCGAAGCTGAGTTCTGCATCAATGCACGACCCTTGACCCACGTCAGCGTGGACCCCAATGATCCTGAGGCCCTAACTCCCAACCACTTCTTATTGGGGTCTTCGAACGGCCTACCAGCAACGGGACCATGCGATGAAGCCGACCGACGAACATGGCGAGCTAGCCAAGCGCTTGCCGACTGCTTTTGGCAGCGCTGGCTACGAGAATACCTGCCCACACTGGTACCCCGCGGCGAGCCGAAGAACGACGCGCGGCCGCTGCAAGTAGGCGACGTGGTCGTCGTGGTCGACAGCACACTGCCCCGGAACACCTGGCCTATGGGGGTCGTCGAGCGCACGCATCCGGGAACCGACGGCAGCATTCGAGTCGTCGAGGTGCGGACCAGAACCGGCATCTTCCGACGCCCAGTGAGCAAGCTCGTCGTCCTGACGAAGAAAGAAGAGGCTGCGCAGGCTTCGCCGGGGGGAGAATTGTTACGGACGCCGACCTAAACTGTAATAGACGCTAACTGTAAATAATAAAATCATATTATAAACATGTTTGAATAAGAATAAGATGTAGCGTTAAGTTTGATAGGTTTAGTGTAAGCATTATAGGTACAAACCATGTTGTATTATATAATTAAGTAGGATAGATAAATAGGTAATAATAATAATTACGAATTGTACATAGTTTCAAGGCCATTTGGGCGCAAAGTAAGCGATCGAGTGGTCGGTCGAGATTTTCATTGTTTACCCCCGCCACTACTTGCACCCAGGTAGCCGTCTATATAAAAGGGCACTAGGCCCGCTTGAATTCAGATCGAAAATAGCAACTGACTAATACTGAGCTAAGAAGAATAAATGGGAAAATAATCAAGCCTGAAGAATTGTTTTATTTTCAAAATATATACAGTCCACACTGAACACATATAAACATTCGAATTATATTGATAACCTCCTCCTTTTTGAAGTCGGTTAAAAATAGTAGGATTTATGTAGATATAAATAAGATCATCATGTCAACCTTTAAACGCCCACAGCTGGGCATAAGTCTCCCCCAAGGGAGTTCAGCCGTAATAGCCATGCTTGGCCGATGCATGTAGGCGATCGCAGTAAGTGTTATGGTACTCAGAAAGACGCTGCTGCCCATCCTTTGGTCAATATCCCTCTGTCGCCTTGTACGATACCCACGGGTAGAAATGGGGTGGTGGTATTCAAACGGCAAGAAATAGGATAGAATAGATCAAAATTGACATAAAATACTCTATCAAGAAATTTAATCGTAACGGGAACTCTGTACTTAATCCCCAAAATGAATAGCTGTAATTTATTTTCTCCATAACTTGCATTTTCTGCCATCACTAATTATTTATTAATTTTGAAAGATAAACGAAATTTATAAAAATGTAATGTCTGTTTCTTTTTGTATTTTAGAGTTCATCTCATAATAATTAACTAATATTCCAGTTTCACCAATTACTACTACCCTGGTTGACTAACTCGTAATTAAGAGCATAACAATATAATTGTATTAATATAATGAATTGAGGACTATCGACAATTTCCAATTGGTGTTTCCTTACAAGTCAATCAGATAATTAACAACTACTCGTAGCAAAGGGAATTTGTTAATCTTGTTAAGAGGTCCATAATGCCACTCCCAATTAGGAGAGTCGCTTAAAATTGTAATAAGTGCAATGACTAATACAAGTTTAGACAAAATTTACGGAACTTGATGAGCATTCAATCTCAGTTTTATAGCAGTGAGAACTTTCTAAATAACTGACTGACTGATTGTCAATTCAGAAGTGCCTTTAAATTGGTGAATTGTGATAAATGCTTTGACTTTGATTTTGACCTAGAGTGCCTGACTGTGGCCCGAAGCTGTCGCATCAAATCAGGACACCATCACAGAACAAGACAATGGCCTTGTCATTAAATTAATGATAATATTAAGGCAGATGTAAAATGGCTTTCACGAGCACCCCATGAAACCTCCGGAGAAGTCTAAACGGGACCCAAACAGTATCACATTTCAACATGCATCAAAAGTTTTACATATTTTTTGTAAGATTTTTATGTTTTTGTTTTCTAATTACTTTAATAACATTGTGAATGTTCCTGAAATACCCTAAGGCTTAAAGCATTTTCGTTTTTCCTAAATGTAAATATTATTGTTTCTGATGGTTTCCCTGAAAGGGACTGTTCGCCGCGCAGTACGCACGACCCTGTAAAGCTCGTCCCAGACTGGTCACTTTCCCACCATTTGTATTCACAATACAGTATCGACCCCTGAATCACAAATTGCATAAAATTCGCAAGGGCTCCATGAGACATGCTCGACTTGTGGAGTTCACAATTCAAATGTTATAATTATGTTTATCTTTCCTTGCATATCTTCTTAAATTTTTTAACGATTTTTTCTTTTTTCAAATCTCTCCGCAGTCTATTCCTAGTATTAGTAACGATAGTACCTACACGTAAGTACTGATTCGCTACCAAATAGTTTTTCTTTTTCAGGTCTCGGCCAAGCAACGTAAATATTGACATAAAAATTAACACCTATCTCGCAATGTTATTATTATGGCGACATTCAAGGTATCAAATATTTTGTGAAGTAATAAGATTCTCCGGCCGAATTTCGGTCTCGGTGGCCAAGTACGCAAGAGATATTATAGTGCATACCTACCCGCGACACTCCATAGAAATGAAACGATATAATTGCCTACACTAATACTAAAATAATAGACTATACAGATACGTGCGTGAGTGTGCGTCTCTACGCGCCGCGCGAACAAAAGCGCAATTTCCAGAGCTAGTCTTCGACGCGGGGAGAGGTGAGGAACGGTTTCAGAGGGAGGCGGAACGCGTCGCTACTGTACGGTAGTAGGTACTAATACTTATACTGTGGCATAAGTGTGTGAGCTAACCAAGTGCAGTCGAATCCCTCTTCTCTCACTCTCATAGTCCGGTGGGACGGCAATCCGGCACGGGGAGATTAGGCGCAAGACCACAACCGCTTTACGTTTTTTCGGGACACGGAGGTGTCATTACCAAGTCATTACAAATTCTCAATAGAAAGAAAGAAAGAAAAAGCATTTATTCGCCCGCCAGGACAAAAACACACAAAAAATAACATAATTTATAAAAGAAACAAAATTGGTCCTGTATGAGGCCAAAAGGCTCCTATCTAACCATGGGGTTGTAACATTAAAAAAAACGTCACAGCGCTGATATTCTGATAGGGCCCAAAGTGAAGCCCACGATCAGATACGGATAATAAAAATGAAATAAAAAATAAAGTGTAAGCGATAAAACAAATATAAATATGTAAAGTATAATAAATTCGAAAAGAAAAATAAATACAATAATAATGATAATAAATTATGTCTACACCCCACGTAACCAAACTGCTCGTCAATCTGTGCCATGACTTTTATTCATTGGCAAGAATGGCAAGTGGCAACACTGACCAACAGAGTATAGAGACATATTAGACATAATAGAAAAACTACACTACTACCAAAATAACAGACAGGAAACTAAAGCAGTTTCAAGAGCACGTTCCTGCGATAAGAGATGAGGAACATTGTTTCGGTGGGGCGACGGAGCGTGTTGCTCCTGTACGGTAGTACTAATACTTACACTGTGCCTGAACTAAGAATCGAATCCAGGAGCCATGTATTTCCCGCATCCCCGGCCATCCATCCAAAATAAAAAAATCCCCGGCCAAAGGCAGAGGTGGAACACCGCGGTAGTTTTAGCCAGTCAGAGTCCGGCAGGCCCCTCCGTTACCCCACACGATGGAGGAAGTCCAAAAGAAATTTCACCGCTTATAAAAAAAAATAACTAAGAGAACGGTGCGTTTATAGTATATACTTACTATAAACGCACATGCATGAGATATTTTTATGACTAATTCATCGAACTGACGATGAATGCTACATGACGATGATTCAATTAAATCTATCATGCAGTTTGGAACTTTGTGAGAATGATTCATCTTCAGAATCAAAGAAAAAAAAATCTATGCACAGTTTATAAATATATCCTAGCAACACAATTCTCCTTCTAGCAATAAAATTCTTTACGCCGCTGAAACGTGCACCCTACGGGAAAGTGAGCGCAGAAAGATAGACGCCCTAGAGATGTGGTGTTGGAGAAGATTGCGGCGTATCATGGACGGATTTTCGTACCAATGAGTCCATATTGCGAGAACTCGGAATTAAGCAACGTCTATCCGCTGTTGTACATTCGCACATCCTCACTTTTTTCGGCCACGTATGTCGTCGGGGAGATGTATCCATCGAAAGCCTTCTGGTTCAGGGGAAAGTCGAAGGTACCAGGCCACGAGGTAGATTGCCTTTAAGAGGGACTGATCAGGTCAATGCTACAGTTGATGGCACCTTGCATGAATGCACGAGGAAGGCAGCTGTAAGGGAGAAATGGCGACGTGTCGTAAAGCGCGCCACCAACACCTGAAGTGACGTCCATGACCAATCGGTTAAGAGTGACACCGACGAAGAAGTAGTAACACAATTAGGGAGGTAGGGGCTTAAATGACAGTAGGGTAAATGGAATATTTATTCCCTGATACTAATGTTCGAGTATTTCCAAACGTGTGTGCTCAGGGAGCCCCATTTTCTTCTTTTTATTTCTCATTCTATTATTTTCTTTTTAGAAAGAGAAAGAAAGAGAGATCGCACGATGTGCATAAATGACTGCTCATAAAATGATATACTGAGAGAATGAGAAAGCAGATGGAGGGAGCATAACCCAGACATCTGACGTGACGTCACATTTTCCCTCGAATCATTTTCAATCTTTAAAAAAAAACTGTTTTTTTCTGTAAAAAAACGCTTTTCTCCTCCGAAAAATAAATAACGTAGGTAAGTAAGTATACTACACATTCTGGGTTTGATAAAATTGCGCATTCTTTTGCGAAGGCCTAGTAGATGATCTTACATCTATCAATGAGATCATTTGACAATAAACAAACTCTAAGGGATTGCCCCGAACGTGCAATGTTTACTCATTTTTACGGCGTACAAAATCTTTAACTATAAAACAACTGTGTATTTAAAGTAACGTACTAATACTTAAACAGACAAAATTGTGAGAAAGTCCTCCAACGCCGTGACTACATGCTAATCACTTCATAATAACATCAATGTCAAATCAAATAGTACACCTACGTTAGTAAACTTGCAGCTGTTTTTAGGGTCCCGCATTTAAACAGCAGTGCAATTCTGCAAGAAATCACCCGAATCCTACCCCTAACCCTTCTTCGTTCTACCCCTCCCTCCTCTCCTATTCTTCCCTATTTCCGATTTCACTTAGGTACATGAAGTGAAAAGTATTTTGTATTCGCTAGAATAGTTACGTAAAAACTTTGTTTATAAAAAAGACAATCGCCCTTAAAAAGTAACGAAATAACTATAAATTCGCAAGTCGGCGGCTTTGGTTTTGTTTGTTCTTTTGTATTGCCACTGACTTGCGAATTTAAAGTTATTTTTTTACTTTTCAGTGCCATATCCTCAGATTATTTGGTTTTATAATCTGAGGCCATATATCATACAAATTAATTACGAAACGATGACACCAAAAAATTTCAGCCATCCCATAATTTTCTATCCTTAGAGGTGGAATATTTTCATTAAATTTATATGGGACCTACTTTGAGGTCACACTATCAATTAAAATAAGAATCATCGAAATCAGACTACACTGAAAAAAGTTAAAAGTGGTTAAACATTTTAAAAAAATTAGTTCGTATCGAATTGAGGACCTCCTTTTTTTAAGTCGGTTAAAACATGGCAGATAAAAAGCCTGGTTGAAAGCCGAAAGCATAAAACATTTAATTTTAGCATTTACAGATCTCACGTAGGTACTACGCGACTATAGCCACGGCTGGCCCTGGTTATGGTCTCCGACCATGAAAAGAGTTTGGTTGCACCACCGTCCTTTGACCAGTTGCTGACAAACCAGTAGTTCCTAGGTAGGTAAAAGACATCATCATTTTGTAATAATAGTTCCTAAATTATTTACAAGAAAACATTACCAATGCAGGGAGACATCGGGCCTTGCAATTGGACAAATAGATAATTACCCCTAATAAATTAATAATAATTAACAATGATAATGATAATAATATAATGAGGTTTACACAGGAAAAGACCTACATAATGTTCGAGACGATCAAAGGAGCTTCAAGCATTATCGTAATCAGACATTTTGTTTTGAACACCACACCTTATGTAAAGTACATACCAAGGTATCAATGTCACATTATCATCATTACGTCACAATATGCCGTAAACAGAACGTCAAATGACGACAACAAAACCTCAGACCCACCCACCACAGAAACACGTCATCAAATAACAAATGACAATTGACGCTACCACCACTTTTTAGGTCACAAAATGACCTAACAAATTAATTGTTAAACCAATCAACTAGACTCATCAATGAGTCAAAAATCCCAACTTAATTACCAAATGATACATTTAAAAATATTACCCAACGCTCGCTATTGTCCGATACTTCGGGTTATAGTGACAAGTACATGCGTTCAGGTCGGTTCAGATATACCCGCGAATTGTACGACCGCCCGCCATACAGTGAAACATCATGGCGCCGCGCGCATGCGCTGTCTTGCTCCTCGCGATCGCAACCGTCACAGCGCGGGAGTGCATCGAATTGACACTTGCTGACAAAAGTTTATTAACCGACTCATTATTAAATGGAACTATTTTAAAATTAGCCGCGAAAAATGAAAGTTTTGATGAAAGTGGACGTTTTAATATTGTGGACATGTGGGAGAGATTTCCTAAAATTGTGGTGCCCAGAAACGGGACGAACGAACAGTGTAGACGGGATAGCCAGCAATACTTGGACAGCTTGGAAAGACTGGAGCTATGGGCCTTGAAAAGTAAATATTTACTTTTTATTTTTATCGAAATACCTGCCTACCTACATTTTGAATATTAATTTAATCTAAACACCTTATGTCACCTTCTTCTCTTAATTATTTTGAACTATTTACTTCTATTTTTTTTTTAAATCTATAATGTTTGTTTATTTTTATTATTTTTTGTTAGTATGAAGTATTTACTATAGTAAAAATATTAAGTAAGCACAATAATTGCACTGTTAGAAGTATTTTTTTAAATACATAATATTACGCGGATACACTATTATATCCGCATAATAATATATTATGAAATACGTCGGCAGGCACATCCGCTAGTTGATAGCGGTTCCATTTTTATTTATTTCATTTTTCTAATCCATAATTAATATATTTATGTATAGTTATTATTATAATTGCGAAAGTAACTGTCTGTTACGCTTTCACAATGAAACGGCAGAACTGATTTTAATGAAATTTGGTATGAAAATAGCTTGAACCCTGGGGAAGGACATAGGCTACTTTTCCGCAATAACCTATAGTCACGAAGACTAAGTAGTTAAACAACTACCAACACAACTAAAAAAACAACTATTTTATTGTATCTACATATGTTAACAAATGAATAAATAACTTTTAAAGCATAATTAATTCTAAATTATGTCAAATTTATTAAATTCTGCGCAATTCATCTCACATTCTCACACGACTCACTCGGAGCGTTTTATTTCGCCAAAATATTTTTAATAAAAAATCACAAAACTGATACAGATAAAATGAATAATGATTTTTCTTTGATAGTATAAAAGATACCTAATAACAGGTCACATTCGTTATTATTATATTTTTATTTAGCGATACAAACAGTAACTTTGACAAAACTTTCGGTCTCAAAGGAAAAGTCAGTCGAATTACTTCAAGGACACTTGTCATGAATGAAAGTGGATTACTATAAAAAAAAAGTTTTGTAATACTTCAAATAGCCAAATATAGATATTACTGTCGTGGTGTCGTGTGGTGCCAGCCGCGATTAGCAACACCCTAATTCTACCCGTGGGTGTCGTAGAAGGCGACAGAGGGATATTGACCAGAGGATGGGCAGCAGCGTCCTTCTGAGTACCATAACACCTACTGCTATCACCAACATGCAACGGCCACGCATGGCGATTACGGCTGAACACATTCCTCCTATGCCCAGCAGTGGGCGTTTAAAGGGTTACATGATGATGATGATAACGAGATATGACTTTATCTCGTGAATGGCTAAACCAAAAGATTTATTTAGAGAAAATTCTCACTCACGTGTTTTAGATTTAGTCTATTCATGTTTTTTATCATAATTATTAATTAGTCAATCGGTTCTGTAAAAATCTACTTATCTAAGTGGATTTAGGTGAAGTTAGCTTGAAGTGAGGTGTTAATTCCTGATAACAAATCACTTCACATTTATTGGTTCAGGGAGTTATTTTAAAAAAAAATCTTTTATTTCAATTACAAACTACAGCATACATGGTTAGGAGACTCCAGCCTTCCACTTAGCATTAACCATATAGGTATTTACAAAATAGCTAAGATTTTTTGGCAAGTTTTTTAAAACGTTGTTTAAATAATAATAACAGTAAAATGGAATCATTTCCAAGAGCTTCGGCGAACATCGGAGGAGGCTCTTGTTGGGCAACTAGATCAAGGGCTTGATTCAGAAAGCGGTACTCGAAAATTCCTCTCAGGAGCCCAGCACACCAGCTTGGACCCTGTTCCTGATGCCGCAACAAACTACATACAACATAATTAAATTACATTTTTAAATATTAGTACAAAATAAAAACATTTGAAAATTTAAAACAATAGTAGCCCACATTAACCGAACATTTGAAAATATTTTTATTTTATACTAATATTTAAAAATGTAATTTAATTATGTTGTATGTAGTTTGTTCCGGCATCAGGAACAGGGTCCAAGCTAGCGTGCTGGGCTGGGTTTTTATTTTTTACTAATATTTAAAAATGTAATTTAATTATGTTGTATGTAGCTTGTTGTTGCGGGTTCCAATCCCGCCCAGGGTAAACATTTGTGTGATGAGCACTTTTGTTTGCTTGTGTCTGGTTGTAGTTTATCTATGTAAGTATGTATTTTAATGTATTTGTGTATGTATATCAGCTGTCTGACACCCGTACATAGTACAGGGTCTCCCTAGTTTGTAGTAGTATATCCCAACATATTATATTATTATTATTTCATTTTCAATCCATCCATATTATAAATATGTAAGTACATATTTATAATATGGATGGATTGAAAATGAATTAATAACAATAATAATAAAACTTTATTGTCAGACACAGGTCCATACAACAGAATTATCTTCAACACATTTAAACAGAACCACAAGAATACACATTTTATAGATTAACATGATAAATACTCTACCTATATCTGTGATAAGCACATATTTATAAGAACCATAATTATTTATTCATTCATTAAAAACTTAGCTACTTACTCACTTTAAATTGCATACCTAGGTCTGCTCTAAATAAATTTAGCTATCGACAATTTCCACTGTCCTAAATCTTTCGAAACGATTACCTATGATCATATTACAAAACTATGAAACTTTACCACTAAGTAACAATATGTTAAGTAATTATAATTGATGGTAAAATAATTATTATTTATAGAATACGCTAACTTAGCACCTTACGTTATTTGAGTAATTTAACAAAAGTGATAGTAACGATATTATTAGCCATAATTCATTCAAATTATCTTTTAGGTACTAGTTTTAAAACCCGCAACTTCGTCAGCAATTTTCTCAAGAATCCCTAATGTTTTGATAATGAAATAAAGCCTAAAGCACTCAGGGTTAACGTAGCTTCCTATTAGTGAAAGAATTTTTGAAATCGGATTAGTAGTTACGGAGATTACCGTACATACCAACAAACAAACAAATTTTAACTGTTGGCAGTATGAACTAGCTTTTGCCGCGATTTTAATTGCGTATTTTGTGTCGGATCCTTAATGTATTTATTTATTTATAGTTTGAGATTTGTAGTTTTGTGTTTGTTTGTGTGTGTTTGTGTTTGTTTGTTTGTGTGTTTTGTGTTTGTTTGTTTGTGTGTTGTTGGTTTTTTTTTAGTTTGTGTATTTGTAGTGACAACATACCTTTCAATTGTCGAAATAATTTTCAGGATGAAACCAGTAATTTCGGAGATTAGCACGGGCAAATAAACAAACTCTTTAGCTTTGTTATCTTTATTTATCTTTACATAGTATAAAACAAAGTCGCTCCCACTGTATCTATGCTTAGATCTTCTAAACTACGTAACGGATTTTAATGCGGTATATCTTCTATATATCTATATATAGAAAAGGCAAAAGTGATTGACTGATGTACCAACGCACAGAAAATTTAAATTTCGTACACGTATTCCTCATATGACGAAGGCATCCACTAAGGAAGGATTTTTCTAAATTCAACCCCCAAGGGGGTGAAATAAGGGCTAAAAGTTTGTATGAAACTTTTTATATTCCTTGGATATATTTGCTTTACCTAATTACCTAGGTAGGTAGGTAGATAGGGACAGGACAACGTCTGTAGGGTCAGGTAGTCATCAATAGAGCGATTCAAGAAGAAGGTTTATTAATAGTATAGTTTGATCTACATTTCACCCGTGCGAAGGCGGGGCAGTATAATGTATAAATATAGATGAATGAGATTTTATGGTTATTTACAAGTAGGCAAGATCACTAAAAAACTAAACTGCAACAAAAAACTGCACCAGCCGATTAACAACATGTTTATACTCTCTAAAAGCATGTAAAAGATGCACTTCAGGTATGCAAAAACCGACATGGAAATATTTCAAAAGTGCAATGACCTGTCAGTCATTCATTCAGTTGATGTTTGTGAACGTGCTGAGAACAGCATTACGCATTATGTGCTGACTCTGATGCTATCGCCGTCAGTACCTACGTTAATAAAACTTCATCAGTTAAGGCGTGTATCGCAGCAGGTAAATTGCACTTGAAATATAATCTATACTAATATTATAAAGCTGAAGAGTTTGTTTGTTTGGTTGAACGCGCTAATCTCAGGACCTACTGGTTCGAATTGAAAAATATTTTTTGTGTTGGATAGTCCATTTACCGAGGAAGACTATAGGTCCATGTGAAGCCGGGCCGGGTCGCTAGTAATAATATATGAGGACATCACACACACACGGCCATCTGACCCCAACCTAGGCAGACCCTGCAGTATGGGTGTCAGACAGCTGATATACATACACAAATATATAAATTAACACTCATATAGATAACAACCAGACACAAGGCAAACACAAGTGCTCATCATACAAATGTTTGCCCTAGGCGGGGTGCATCGGAGGCAGATACACTTCCACCTAGGTTATGGAGCTATGCAAAGAAAGGTGCGTTCGTGTTTAGGCACGTTCATTGGGCCCCATATGATGTTAAAAAATTGATGTGTAAGCAAACGTTTGTCATTAATTACTTAACTGGAATTTACGTTTATTTGGTTTAATCACCACCACCATGTCAACCTTTAGACGCCTACTGCTGGGCATAGATCTCCATCCAGGAGGGGTTCAGCCGTAATCGCCATGCTGATGCTTAGCCGATGCATGTTGGCGATCGTAACTAGTAGATGTTATGGTACTCAGAAGGACGCTGCTACCCATCCTCGGGTCAATATCCCTTCGTTGTCTTCTACGACACCCACGGGCAGAAATGGGGTGGTGCTATTCGCGGCCCGCACCACATGGCTTAACACCAACTAATAAATTAGAATCAAACTTCCTTCCATCCATCTTCATAAACTATAAGTAGCTGTAATAGGAATTAACGCAAACCTAAATGAACTTAGAAATAAAAACCACTTAACCAGAAATCAAGACACAAAAACTTGAAGATATTTTATGAGTTATCATAATTAAGTTAATTAAATTAAACCTCTTCACAAAATAACAGACGGCGAACGATGAACGCGAATTCATTTCGCAATAAGGTCAAAGACATTCGATGACATGATTGTACATAACTCCTGGAAATTACGACTACCAAAATGAAAATCAAGTTCCACCAAAAGCTTAAGTCAGAGTTAATTGACCATACAATTGGCGCATTGCATCGATCATCAACTAAGCTACAAACTCAATCTCAAAACCATTTATACTAGCAACATTTTAGCAGCATTTTTTCATACTAGCTTTTGCCCGCGGCTTCGTCCGCGTCTATGTCGGTTATCGTGGATGTAGACGAAGGAGCCTATGTCCTTTCTTGGGGTTCAAGCTATCTTCATACCGAATTTCAACAAAATCGGTTCAGCCGTTTTATCGTGAAAGCGTAACAGAGACAACATGTTATTTAGAGAGAGTTACTTTCGCATTTATAATATTTGTAGGTATGGATATGGATATAGAAAAAAAAATTGTATACATATATATGGAAGTATGGATAGTACCTATGAATACACCATTTACAGGCACTTTTCAATTGTCAAGGAGTCAGTTGAAGCTAGTTGTTCGTTCTAAACAGTATGTCTCTATAGCAAGGAACGAGCAAGTCACTCCATGTACACACAGCTCCAGAGAAATCTCACCCTCTCCGGCTGAGATTTCGCACCCGCTCCGGGTAAGATTTCTCTGGAGCTGTGTGTACACTCTTCTAAAGTCATAAAAGTATTTCAAAGGTTGCATCACTAATGTTGATTTTAGGGGTACAATGTGAGAACAAAGTAACAAGTCGTGCCCATTAAATGAAGTCTAGGGCAAAATACAATATTCATCATCATCATATCAGCCTATTGCCGTCCACTGATGAACGTAGGCCTACCCTAGTACAACACAATATTAATAAAAGATTATTCAAAATTCAAAAAGTTAAGCTTTGATGCCATTGTGGCTTAGTGAAGTGTGTGACGTGGACACTCACCGTGGGCCTGGTCCACAAATTCGAAGTTGCCCAGCGTGCCATGGAGAGAGCGATGCTCGGAGTTTCTCTGGTGCGCTGAAGTGGAAGTGGGCCGATCATGTATGCAGACGGACAGACGGTAGATGGAGCAGACATGCTCTAGAGTGGAGACCGCGTTTGGGCAAGCGTAGTGTGGGACGCCCAGCGGCACGATGGACCGACGATTTAAAGAAGGTGGCTGGCAGCGGATGGATGCGGGCTGCCCAAGACCGGGTTGGTTGGCGACCTCTGGGGGAGGCCTATGTTCAGCAATGGACGACAATAGGCTGATATGATGATGAAGTGTAGTTGAACTGCAGACAATTATTAGTGATTTAAAAAATAAAATCAACCTTATCTGAATTGTACCTACTTATATAGGTAGGTAGTTGTTTATCCTAGTTCTCTTTGGGCTCACATATTCGTTTAGGTATCTACTAATCTAAGCAACAAAAATCTGTTTCCAGGTGTTATGAATGTAATCAAACAGGTGTCACAAAAATCTGGTTTAATAAATTACATGATTTAGCTTTAAAATAATTTTAATAGGTCTTGATGATATGGACAAAATAATCCGGTCAAGTGCGAGTCGTACTTGCAGATGAAGGGTTCCGTACAATATTTAACACTACCTACACACAAAATAACCCAAGAACAAACTAACATTGTGGTTGAAACCCATGATCTCTTACACACTAAAACTGCTAATGCATGCTAATGTGCGTACAAACGCACAATATTGAAAGATTTGTCATGTTATGTTCAGACCAGACTTCTTGTAAGTATTCTCTTGTAATATAATTATAAGTAAATTACTATTTTCTATATTTTTACTTTAAGATTTTAGGCTCAGTAGTTTCCGATATAAGGAGGAGGGGGGATTATAATCTAGTTTCTGAAATAACTTTAAAACTATTTATTTTAACCATTTCCCTGTCACGTGAGTCACATTATGGTTCACGTTGATTATATTAGGTCCTTACATATGAAATTGCCGATACTTAATACTGGCAACTTTGAAATCAAATATTTTGTGTTTGATTAGGAATTCCAAATTCAAAATTATTTCAAAATAAAGACTAAAGAATATTGTTTTAAAATTCGTGTTTCATTTGTTTTATCGTCATTTGTTTGGGCTTGAAAATTGCTATTGCAACAACAATGGAGAAATTAAAAATTCGCGATATTTACGAATATGAGTTCTACCCTGGCACCAGTGCAGCAGAAACGGCTCGAAGGATTAACGACGTGTACGGGCCAAGCACCGCTAACGAACGAACGGTGCGTTTTTGGTTTCAACGTTTCCGTTCTGGAAATTTTGATTTACAAAATGAGCCTCGTGGACGACCGGATACTCTAGTGAATAATGAAGAATTAAAGGCGATAGTTGAAGCGGATCCATCTCAAACCACTTCTGAATTAGCAGCAGCCTTTGGAGTAAGTGACAAAACAATCACTATCCATTTGCGTCAAATTGGAAAAGTAAAAAGGCTCGAAAAGTGGGTACCGTACGAATTGACTGAAACACACCAACAAACACGCGTCGGTTGCTGCGTTTCCTTGCTCAATCGTCACAATTATCAGGGAATTTTAAATCGTATTGTCACTTGTGATGAGAAGTGGATCGTGTACGATAATCGCAAGCGATCATCACAATGGCTTAACCCTGGAAAACCGGCAAAACCTTGCCCCAAGCGAAAACTGACCAAAAAGAAGATTCTAGTTAGTGTTTGGTGGTCCTGTGCTGGTGTCATCCACTACAGCTTCATGAGATCAGGCCAAACGATTACTGCAGACATGTATTGTCAACAGTTGCAAACAATGATGGAAAAGCTCACCATTAAACAACCGAGATTGGTCAATTGCTCTAGCCCATTGCTCCTTCAGGATAACGCTCGACCACATACTGCACATCAGACGGTCGCCAAGTTAGAGGAGCTGCGACTGGAAACTCTGCGTCACCCACCATACTCTCCAGATCTTGCCCCAAACGATTACCATTTATTCCGAAATTTGGACAACTTTTTACAAGGAAAAAAAATCAATTCTGATGAAGCAGTTTAAACAGCCTTCAAGCAGTTCATCGATTCTCGCACCCAGGATTTTTTTACCAAAGGGATCAATGAGCTCCCGATAAAATGTCGAAAGTGTATCGATAACAATGGTACATACTTCGATTGACTAAATATATAATTTCTTTTAAAAATGTTATTTTTAATTTTTTGATACCGAGCGGCAATTTCATATGTAAAGACCTAATAATAATACAATTTATTAAAAAATTAGAAGATATAAACAATTGAAGGCAATAACAATTTGCTTAAAATGTAATGTAAATTACAATACTAAGAATTCCGTGCCTGAACTAGGTAATCCTGTGTTTCAGACGAGATGACCTAAAGTAATTTACAAATAAAATTAATAAATAATCAGAAAATCAAACAAAAAGAAAAATGTACAATAGACAAATAACTGAGTAGCATAAGTAATGTGGAAACGAATATTTCTAAATTCAATATAATGTAAACTAAAATAAATGCTAGGGAAAATTAAGATAGTTGAATTAGGTATTTTATTTACATCATCGCAATAGTTAATTGTCTGTATCTTCGTAGGACATACTTTGGAGAGCATCCTTGAGACTCATAAAATAAAAACAATAAAAATATGCGGACAGTGAAAGTGTTAAAATTATAAAATATTTGATGCTCTTACAACAAACTATTTCATTTGATATATCACGCAGGACAGTTTGCAAAACTTTTTCGAATTTCTTAATTTGGCCCCCAGTAATAACCCCCATATTCAAAATTCATTTATTTAGGTACGTTATTCGTCCGTATAATTATACATAATATATAATTCATAAATGTGTACCAAATTTCAACTTAATTAGTCCAGTCGATTTGCAGCCAATTGGTTGTGACAGACACACGAGTAATCCGATAAGGGTTCCTATTTTCATTCGGACGTACGGAAGAACCCTAAAATATGAAGGAAATCTGCTGATTTAAATTCACGTTAATTTAATTTCGCAACGACTGCCATTTACCTATTATGTTATTATAATTTCTCACTTCAATACTCCTGTATAAATTAAAATGTTCAATATCTAGATAAAAGAAGTTCGCATAGTTTAGTTCAATTATTCAATAAAAACGTGAAATACCAGTATTTGATTCGAATCAAAATAAGAATCCTTGTGTTAATTACGTGAATATAGGAAAAAACCTCAACACTATTGCGAGTCGTCAAGTGCGAGTCACCGAGGGTTCCGTACAAATTTGTAGGTACATATCCAGTTTCAGTTCTAAGTATGAGGAACCCCCAAAATTTATTGTTTTTTTTCTATTTTTGTGTGAAAATCTTAATGCGGTTCACAGAATACATCTACTTACCAAGTTTCAACAGTATAGTTTTTATAGTTTCGGAAAAAAGTGGCTGTGACATACGGACGGACAGACAGACAGACATGGCGAATCTATAAGGGTTCCGTTTTTTGCCATTTGTCTACGGAACCCTAAAAACCGTCATTATTTCATGTATTTTTCTGGAAATTTTATAAAATTGAAAACCGGTTGATCCATTATTATGGCTGCCAATATTATTTTGACGTCTAGAACGGTTACCGGAATATTCTGACTACAATAACAAATTAATAGTGATTTATTCCAAAAAAATGTTATTTGAATACAGTCAGTAATTACCATAAATGCAGACATGGCTATTAATAATTATAAAATCAAATATACCAATCATGTTTATTGATACTGTTATACTTGCTACCTATTATTATAAAGTTGAAGACTTCGTTTGTTTGTTTTTGTTTTTTTTGGTTGTTTGACCGCACTAATCTTCGGAACGACTGGTTCAATTCTGAAAATCTGTTCGCTAATAGAAAGTTACATTATCACTGTGTGTTATCCTACTAAAATTATAAAAGTGAAAGTGAGAATGATCATTATCATCATCACTTCAGCTTACTATTATTATTTATTGTTTGATTCAGATTACAATAATCCATACGTATTAGTAAGCTTCTTATAAACTACATTAGTGCAATTCATTCCATTAAATAAAATAATAAAAATCAACTTAATCCATACTTCCATACTAATATTATAAATGCGAAAGTAACTCTGTCTGTTACGCTTTCACGATGAAACGGCTGATCCGATTTAAATGAAATTTGGCATGATAGCTTAAACCCTGGGGAAGGACATAGGCTACTTTTTATTCCGCGACTTCGTTTGCATCCGCGATAACCGACATTCACGCGGACGAAGTCGCGGGCAAAAGCTAGTTCACATTAAATTACAGACTAACAACAAATCGCAGATAAATAAATCAATTAAAATTAGTTCATGTACCTCTGTCCATTACCCGTGGCACCCGACCCGCAGCTGTGCATACGGGTCCAGTATCCCAGGAATGGACAGTCTGGCTTGTCCGCAATAACTCTCCCTGTTGGTGCACCCCCGAATCCTGCACATCAGAGATGCTGTTACCTTCCGCATTATTGCAAGAAAACCATCCGTCTTTGCTTCAGCAAACATGCCCGATGCACTATTGGTCAACTGTTGGCCCTTATCCTCCTCCATAGCGCGTCATTTTTCCTGGTCCTCTGCCTTTCGCACCCAGCCACCACCGGCTGCCTTCTCAATGTCATCGGTCCATCGGGCTGGAGGGCGCCCCACGCTGCGACAACCGATTCGCGGTTTCCACTCTAGGACAAGTCTGCTTCAGCGGCCGTCGGTCCTGCGACAAACGTGACCAGCCCACTCTGCCACTTCAGCTTGCTTATTCTGCGAGCAATGTCGGTAACTTTAGTTCTCCTCCGAATTTCCTCGTTGGGAATTCTACCCCTTAGAAAAACTCCAAGCATTACTCACTCTATTGCCCGTTGAGCAACTCTCAACTTGTGAACTAACCCCGCTGTAGTGTCCACGTCTCGGCAGCATACCTAAGTCATAACAGACAGGACGCACTGGTTAAAGACTTTCGTCTTCAGACTCAGCGGTATAGGCGACGAGAAGACTCGACGGATCTTACCAAAATAAATGCGCCCTCCTATCGGCTTTCTTCTCGAAGTTGTTCCGGCCAAGTTGGATCGTCTGTTCAAGGTATTCCTGGAGCACTACGAGCAAGTTGCGATCAATGGTTGTGAGAATGGATGGATGTAATTATGTTATTGTTTCATGCTTAAAATTCTGAACGGAATTAACTGAAATATTGGAGCTCTATGCGTATACGTATTGATCTAGCTAAACACAGAATAATTTTCATTCCGTTTTTATATTCCCGTAGGATAATTTAGGTCTCTAGCTTAATATTGAAGTCTATGAAGACGAAGTCGCTTGCAAAAGCTAGTCTATACTAATATTAGAGAAAGTTAAAGTTTGTAAGTTTGGATGTCACAGGTAATATCTGAAACTACATACCCAATATTAATCGCCTATAGAAAGCTACGCTATTGCCGAGTGTGACTTTATGGTATATTTGACTTACACACGAACAAAGCCGGGGGCAGGCCCCCGACTTTGTCCGTGTCATCTATTTTTAACCCCCGACGAAAAAGAGGGGTGTTATAAGTTTGACCTGTCTGTGTGTCTGTGTGTCTGTGTGTCTGTCTGTGGCACTGTAGCTCTTTAACGGGTGAACCGATTTGAATGCGGTTTTTTTTATTTGAAAGCAGATTCTCTAGCGATGGTTCTTAGACATGTTTCATCAAAATCGGTTCAGCAATTTTAAAGTTATCAGCTCTTTTGTTAGCTGCGGTAGGGATCTTAGACGCATACTGGATGTTTACTTTGCTTTCAAACATATTATTATAGGTGACCACACTGAACTAAATTACGTTTAAAAAATTTAAAATAAAAATTAAATTAAAAATTTAAAAAAACCCCCAACGCAAAACATAAAGGCGATTATGTAAAAAGTCAAAAATAATACCTTTTGTTGAGCCATCAAATGTTTGTTCGTTGAAATGGCGCTATAATGTCGCGGCGGGGTACCGCTAAGTTTAAAGCAATAACTAAATAGCTAAAATAGCGAACTGATGGTAACTAGATTTGCAACAAGATTAACAACTAGATCAGCAACAAAAATTTTATAATATCAAAGCAAATTGGTCGGAAATGCTGGTAAATTAATAGACAGTGAATGAAATTAAGGGACTGACCTACTTAAGCGGTACCCCGCCGCGACATTATAGCGCCATTTCAACGAACAAACATTTGATGGCTCAACAAAAGGTATTATTTTTGACTTTTTACATAATCGCCTTTATGTTTTGCGTTGGGGGTTTTTTTAAATTTTTAATTTATTCCAATTTAATTTTTTCTTCGAAATTTCAATGTTTTTTCTTTTTTTCGCTACTACAAATGGCTATTTTAACGGTAGGTCAGGGATCAATCTGTTGATATCAAATTCTAAACTAGCATTTACATATTTTTGTATAATAATGGTGTAGGTAAATAATACGAGAGCCACAAATCACGGATCTGTCGTCATAAAATAAATCTAGAAATGATTCATAAATCGTAAGCTAATATTATTATAAGTATTAGTACTATCGCAGATTACCTAATGACAAGAGTAATTAATAATACCCACTTGTCTACGGAACCGATTACCTAAATGTCATCTATTTTTATTATGATGATACAATACTAACTAACAGCTGGTGTCCCCATATCAGTATTATATTATCTGTGCCCTTATAATTAGAAAGTAAAAAAACAGGACAATATCGAGTGAAAATTAAAAAAAAACAATAATAATTACATAGGTATATCGTTTCAAAAATTAGTATGAAACAAAAATTACCTTTTTATATTTAGGTAAGCAAGTACCCAATTTACGATCGTAGTTAAAAAATATTACATTATGGACAAAATAATAAAAAAATAGTAATTAGTTCCTAAAATAAATATTGTTTGCCACAAAAAAAAATAGCTCGCTAATCACAAACGTACAATTTGAATTTCAACATTAAATTTTACTGATATTAGTCTTGTATATATTCTTTTTCTATTAAAATAAAATATACCTATTGTATAATGATGGTCAGCATGATTTCATACCTCCAGAACTCACTCTCAACGTAGCATTTTTCTTACCCGCAAACGAAACATTAAATAAGATTAGATCACATGTCATTGACACAAAGCAGCGCTTGATCGGTAGTCCAAACAGCAACTCACGCGCACATCGCGTACAAAACAGTTCATAAGGTAAACTTTGAACGGAAAACCTACCAAAATCCCCCGTTTGAAACAGAACATCCGTTACCCAACACTAGTCACCTGGAATGTTGACGTTGATGTCTTAGAAACCTTGAATTTTACTGATGAAGATGCAAAATTACGTTGGTAGCATGTTAATCTAAAAATATAACATGAATTGCTCAATATTTAGCCCATAATATATGGTCTTTTAACCCATAAAAAATGTAAAACAGGTTAAAAAGCAAGAATGGGCCAAATAATCTTAGCCACGAATTTGGTGCCATCAGTAGCGTTTATCAGTTCCTGAAGCGTTCAGGCATCAGGATACGCAGGACACGATAATCGGTATTCCATTGTTTGAGGAACAGCTTAACAGGAACAGGTACAGATGGATCAGTCATCGTTAAATTACGCTTGTCGCGCTCCATAGTTAGAATGGTGACCATCCATTTCCAAACAAGCATATTATAAATTAGAAGACTACTAATAGCAATGATAAAAAATCTTGGCTTAATGCTGGTCCTGCTAGACAGCCAGTTTAGGGAACTTCCTAAATGGAGGAATGTTGTTTCCTACCTCTTTTTTTATTGACATAAGTAACGAGTATCGTTATTATTATATATAAATATAATATAATAATTACTTTTTCAACATTTTAGAGACATTGAAAACCTTATTTTTGTATAATTTAGCAGCATTATTTCAATTTTGTAAATGTGAGTACCATGGAGCCACATAATAATTAAATTATTATGTGTTTGACATAAATGAACATGGCGGTTGAGAGAATTGTCATGCTCACTCAAATGTCTCGCTGATGGTGGCGAGTGTGTTGGATCATTGAGCTCCCTGCAAAATGGTTGGGCTGAATGGTGCTGATCCACGCGTCATGTTCGTTAACGGGCGCTGTCAGTAGAGATTGGTCAACTCTTAACTGCCATAGCTTTTATCTTGATTATTTTTTATATTTTGTATTGCTAGATTACCTTCATTGTTTTCACCTATAGAAGCAACAAAAATAATGTAAGCAGTATTTTGTAAAAACTTGATTTTAAAAGAGTGTCCGTGGAGTTTTTGCTCGTTCTTCTCCATAGAGACCTACCCTACGTTTTGGAACGAGCAACTAGCTGCAACTTTCTGACAAACTGACCGACTCCTTGACAATTCAAAAGTGTCTGCAAATGGTTCAACTGAAATAAATGCTTTGACTTTGACTTTTCATACGTGCTTTCCGAGCCACGGAGGAGTATCTGTATTATCTGCTGTAGTATCTGCTGTTGATCCCGGCTGTCATTCGTAGATCGTTATGGGTAGCCAAGAAAGTTGGTTAACCAGTCTTGCCAAGGAGTATCGTGTTACCCAGTAACCGGGTTGTGGGGGTCAGACAGGTCGTCGCTCCATGTAAATCATTAGAATTGAGCTGCATCCCAACTTAGTTGGGAAGAGGCTGGGCAGATGATGATCACATTATTTAAACTTGCAACAGTACTACGATACTTGCACGAGTTTCAACTCTTAATATTATGTTTTATATTAAGCAAATTCAGCCTTTTAGTTCGCAGCAGTAGTTCCCAGCTTAGTTAAAGCTAAAAATAATATGCCAAATGACATGTGTTACAATATTTTCCACAATTTTTGCCGAAAGACGACCACATAGTCCTAATCCCATCGATTTGGCCTTCATTCAACTTTAATGAAATCGCGATAAACAAAGTACTTATTGAAACCATTTTTTTCCCCATTATGTAGGTATTATAATGGGGAAAAAATTGGTTTACTTTGTTTTCCCTTTAAAAAACAAACTAACCAAATCAATCGACACGGCTTTAAATCCCAACCCTCAAAGGGAGATTTCCTAAAAAGAAAACAACCCTACGCCTGCCGACGGTCCGTCAGTCAGAGATCTAATTTTTATTTCTCCGTTTCTGCACGTGCATTCGAGTCACGCCAATGGCATCCTTGAATCGTACGCTGCGACATTTCGTATTCACTACCCACATTCATTTCACCAGTGACATTTGACATACAAGGTTCAACGAACGAGATTGAAGTGTGTGAGGCGTTCGATTGAAATTGGTTTGGAAAAAGCCCTAGTGGCGTTTTAGGGTTATGTGTCGAGCAGATTGTATAAAGTTTCGGTAACATAGTAATCAAGGCGTGTGGCGTGTTTATTTCTCGTTTTTCTCATTACATTTTATCAGTTCCAAAATCAATTATTTTTATCATATTACCTATAGCTAAAATAATTCGTTTTTTAGGCATATGAATTCACAAACTCAACTATTTTTCAGCTGTCAGTCTGCGACTAAAATCGTACGAAGGAATACATGGGTCCATTATCCGCGTACGTAAGCGTGTCCTTTTTCCACTATTTAGTATATTTGAGAGTCGAAAGCCTTCGATATTAAATTAATGGCCACCAACTCAGAGCCTGATCACAGCCGCGACACTCCATAGAAACGAAACGATATAATTGCCTACACTACTACTAAAATAACAGACTGTACATATACGTGCGTGTGTCTGCGTGTCTACGCGCCGCTCGAACAAACACGCAGTTCTCAGAGCAGTCGTTCGACGCGGGAAGAGGTGAGGAACGGTTTCAGAGGGAGGCGGAGCGTGTCGCTAGTTGCTACTGTACGGTAGTACTAATATTTTTTACTGTGGCCTGATGTTCCACTCAACACTATTCCTTTCCCATCGACAGAATGACATCGGTCATACCTGTGACTAGTTTAATGAACCCGAGAAATTGTCAAAGGGGCTCGTGTCTAAGTGATAGTCATAAAGGCATGGTTAAGCTACACTTGTCGCGGTCGGTCCGTGGATGGGTGACCATCATTTCATACCACCACCCCTCCGTGTCTCAAAAAACACGAAACGTGTGCCGAGACTAACGAGTCTCGGCTGTCATTCGTAGATATTTGACAGTCGTTATGGGTCAGTCAGAAACCAGAAAGTCAGACAACCAGTCTTTCCACGAGGTATCGTCTTATTCAGTATCTGGGTTTTGGAGGTCAGAGAGGCAGTCCCTCCATGTAAAACACTCATATTCAGCTGCACGCGGTTACACTGGAAGCCAACCCAACATAGTTGGGAATAGGTTAGCTAGGCACATAGATATAAGATTTCTGTGGCTAGGCAGATAAACTATCATCTACTTATTTACCTTCATAACTATGTGCCTCTAAATATCGTGATAAAGGTTATTGACATTGACGTATAAGACATGTGTCATAATCTGAAAACTATCGGTAGAATTTATTGTTAAAAATGATGTTTCGCAAATTATTTGAGCTGATTGGTCAATTAATTGAACAACAGTCGTAAGTTGATACTCAAAGTCTATTGTGAATTGGTTACAATAAAACTTAGTTATTTATTTATTTAAATTGTCTCAATTATTATTAGCAGAGGGAAAACCGAACACCATTTTTTAAATGAAAACCTTTGTCAAAGTCATAGTCAGATATTTGTACTTAAAAACCTTAATTGTTTAACATGTTTAGGTACCGACTAAAACCCCCAGTTTTTAGTGCATTATGTACAAAGTCAAAGTCAAAGCATTTATATAAATTAAACCTTTTACAGGCACTTTTGAATTGTCAAGGAGTCTAGGAGACTAGTAGCTCGTTCCAAAACGTAGACCGTAGGTCTCTATGAAAATGAACGAACAAGAAACTCTACATCAGGATTAGTTTGAGTTCTCATGCCCTCGGTCTTCTACGATTATTTGTTTACCTCCATATTACCATTATGCCATTGTCACGTTATCGCTCTCGGAGTTTGCAGAGGTTCGTGGAGCGTAACCACGTTCTGCTAATAGAAGCAAATTTATATTTTCTTTTTATTTCGGTAGAAAAGAAAATATAAATTTGAGACCACACAGGATTCATTTACAGCGGCATAATTGGCGTACCGTAGTTGAGTTGTCAAAATCAAAATGACAGATGTCACTGCATAGTACATTAACGGTGACGTTATAGGTTGCATTTACAATCATTCTTAATACATTGACTGCTAGAGAATGCCTAACGCATTAAGTCCGCCTTTGTACTTTTTTGCATAAAGTACAAATAAATACTAAATTGATAGCGAAAACATGACACTAATTAACACATGCTTCAGAAATGTTAAAAGTTATTTTTTTTTGTTCCAGTGTTTGACGCAACTGCAAAGCCTCCGTCGGGTATTCTAAGCGGTAATGTGAACCAATATGGTGACTATGACGAATGTCTCAGCATCGATGGCGCGGTACGTGGGAAGTACTGCCTTGCCTCCCTGCAGATAACCATCGGTGGAGATAAAAATCTGGATGAGATCGACAATTTAGTGCACAGCGGACATTACATTAGGAGTAATATTACTGATGTAAGTGTGAATATTTTTTTTTTGTGTATTCGCGACTCTTGGAACCAGTTAATTTTATTCTAGTTTATTATTTCTTTATACTTGCGTACTTTATGGAAATTGGTTTAGCACTTTGCCAGTAAACTCGTAACTAATAAACATAGAGACAGATATGAGTACTAATTCGTTCTTGCATTGATCATTACGCATAGATCATAAAAGTCACTCGAGGGGCAATGGCTGTTGCAGGTTTTGAAGCTCTGCGGAAAATATACCCCCGCTGGTTACTTTCAAACTTCTGATAGGCAGGATTAATATGGTAGTAGAACCTGTCTTAATTATTTGTACAAATTAATAATTTAAATAAATCCATATTGAACAGAATCTTAGCTGTTAGTATATTTTTATTCTGCGTTTAAAAATGGTTTCCTCAATCACAAATTAAGTTTTTTGGAATTTTTGAATAGTGTAACATTATTGATCTAAAACTATAATTTATTTGGTGTCGTAAATTTAAATTAGCTAAAGGCAAAAAAAAAGAACCGTAAATCATTAATCAGATTTTAGTTTTCCTCCTTATGATCATTAAACCAGTTGCTTTTGACTAAGTTTAAATGAAAAGATTCCACATTGATTTAGTTTTATAGCAAAGACCGTTAGCTGACCTGTCGGTTTCGGTACTCGTCCTGGGTTCAATTTTGTTGAAAATGGTATCCTCAGGCGACGATATACGCCGGCGACCTTGAGCGACTAGAGAATCGTATGCGCTGCGTCCAAAACTCAAAGTTTAATCGAAACAATTAAATAAAAGACAGTATTCTTTAACTAAAAAAAGGCGTATACTTACTAAAAGATAGATAATAAAACTGTCAAAATAATAAAATTGAGAATTTTTTTGAAATAAAGATTTATTGTAATGTTATTATAACCAAGTAATGTAATTCTTGTCCGTGTGGTGTCGGACGTAAAGAATAGCACCATCCCATATCTTCCCGAATTTCGATCACGGGGGCCAATCTGATGAAGACTTATGACTTTATGTGCTTTCCGAGGCACGGGGGTGTTACACCACTAATTTCTAAACTTCGGGACCCCACAATCAGCAGTCGTGCTTGCAACCGTGCTGGCAACGAGACCATAGAGGCAGTTAAAGTAATGCAGGCAGTTAAGAGCGGCCACCCGCCATTATTCCCATACAAACGCTCATACGTGACAACAAACTAGCACTTTGCCCGCGACTTCGTCCGCGTGAATTTTCTCAAGGATCCCTTGTCATCATCATCATCATCATTTCAGCCGAAAGACGTCCACTGCTGGACATAGGCCTCCCCCAAGTGGCGCCACATTGACCGGTCCCGTACGACTCGCATCCAGCGGATCCCCGCAACCGTTACCAGGTCATCGGTCCACCTAGTGGGAGGCCTTCCAACGCAACGTTTTCCGGTTCGCGGTCGCCACTCTAGAACTTTTCGGCCCCATCGGCCATCTGTTCTGCGAGCAATGTGCCCTGCCCACTGCCACTTAAGTTTGGCAATTCTTCGGGCTTCTAAGGATCCCTAATTTTTTGAAAATGTCATGTAGCCTATGGCATTCAGGGATAACATAGCTTCCTATAGGTGAAAGAATTTTTGGAATCGGATAGGTAGTTTCGGATAGAACCTTACAAACATACAAACTTTTACCTCTTTATAATAATTATTAGTACAGATGTCCCTCCAGATATTTCTAACTCACAGGTATCTTGTGCTTTATATTTAAGTTCATAAGTAATAAAAAAAAATTTTTGAGGAACGATTTCAAAATCAACGTCAACGATCAACGTCTGAAAATTAGTATTGTTGCACAAATTTTATCTGAAGTTTGGCCGCTCATAATATTCATTTACTTACATTAAAAAAAGCAAAAAAAAAAATAGTCATAGTAACCTTGCACACGTATGGAGATTCTAAATGGCAAACATCTTAACCAAAAACTTGTAAGCTTTTTCAAAAACACGTATTTCCTGTAACAAGTATTGTGAAATCTCCGCGCGCCAATTTTCGTGCGATGCTATCGCGTTTTTAACCGACTTAAAAAAAGGAGATTATCAGTTCGACCCGTATGTTTGTATGTATGTATGTTTGTTCGCGATTATCTCCCGTTTGGCTGAACCGATTTTGATGCGGTTTTCAGATAATTGTTTGTTACATTCTGGAGAAGATTTAAATATACTAGAAATTTATTCAGCGCTTTTTGAAAAAAACAACAAAAACCGAAAAGACGTTTTCGTTTCTTTCATCTTTCCATCCTTGGAGGAGTTTCAATCTCTGTTTTAACTGTGTTGCCGTTCCTTAATGGATTTGAGTGATAATGAGGTACTGAAAAGTGGAAAATAAAAACTTTTTTGACAAAAGAGAACCGCCTTCAAAAAAAAACTAAAAAGTGATAAAAAGTGATTTTGAAGGCGGTTCCCTTTTTTCAAAAAAGTTTTTTAACTCGGTTGTTTTCGAACATTGCGTTGGATGAAACTAAGTTACATCTTTCAAAATATTATGCTCGATAGACGTAGCGGGCAAGGCCCTCTTAACCTCTTAATGGCAACTCTATTTTTTATAATATTCATTAGTTAGTATTACTGTTACGGATGTATTTTAACCAAGTTATGTAAATGACATAATAACAGGTTTCCTTTTACCCTTGATAACCTTGACTGTTAAATATCCCATAAAAATAGCAATAAAATCGACCTACTCTAAAGAATTGTGTTTTAGGTTAACTGGGCAAAACTGATCAATTGATGACGATTTTAGAAAAATACAAGTTTTTTTTTAATAAACAATGTGAGTAAATAGGTAGATTGTTAATTTATTGGAAACAGGTGTTCGCGTTAGCTTGAAGGGGCTAATATACTTACCTATTATTTTTTATTCCTTTCTTGTTGTGTTTACGTTTGGTTGTTTTTTTGTTTTTGGTGCTAATACTTTATTATTTACAACTCAACCAAAATTAAATTCATACAAAACTTGAAACGAAAAACAACAATATTATTATTTATTATTATTTTCTGCCTGTATTGTCCCACTGCAGGGCAAAGGCTTCCCTCTCTTCTTTCCAACCCTTTCTATCCAAAGATAGTGTGGACAAATCCCTCCTGTATCTACCTCGATGTCGCTGGACGTTTTATAATGCGACATTTGAAAGACTTAATATGGCATCAGAAAACTCGACCACATCGTTGTCTACGGGACTCGTGCCCAAAAGACTGGCAGCATTGCTATGGAATGCTGATTCTTTGGTCAAAGAATAGGCCAGCTATCGGGTCACGTGAAGAGTCAACCAGCCGCTTGAAGATATCCCGAAAAAAAAGATGTGCACTCGGTCCCCAAAACCTTAGTTTCTTCACCCCAAACGAGTACCTTTACAAAATTATCTGCCCACCCCAAAGACTATAAAACCTACATTTCCCCAAAGACTATAAAACTATATTCTCTTTGGCCCACCCCTATGACGAATTCTTGCTTTGTTTTTTTTTACACGCACTACATTTACTGTATTTTAGTAAAATGTTAGTGGCGTTCACGGGGTCATGGTTACATAAAATTCAGTGCTAATAACGCTAAGTAAATGGTCTCGTAGCTTTTTATAGCAATATCGACAGTATATGCGAAGTTATATAATCGATATTTACATACCATTAGTAGCTGTTACTTTAGAATTTACGTTAGATATTTAGATTTATTTATATTATAGACTAGCGACCGGCCCGGCTTCCAATGGGCCTAAAACCTTCCTCGATAAATGGACTATCCAACACAAAAAGATTTTTTCAATTCGAACAGCAGTAAATCCTGAGATTAGCGCCTAAAGGAACTATTAGTTAATCTGTGTTAGCGCGTTCAACCAAACAAACAAACAAACTCGTCAGCTTTATAATATGAGTATATTAGTATAGATTTAGATATTTAACCTTTCTGTGTAAAAAAGTTTAATTAAAACTTTTCAAAGGTGTGAAAAGTCCGTTAGTCATGAGTCATTAGTAAACAGCATGGTCGGTATTCTGTATTGTTTTTTAATAGGCTTGCGTTTGGGCGCAACTCACCTGATCTTAAGTGATGATGCGGCCTAAGGTGAAGCACGCTTGCCTAGTACAACCCGGTTCACTCCGGTATTCAAATTTAGGTAAAGTGAGAGTGAGGAGAATTGTCAATCGCTAGAATTAGGTGGGATGACAGCTCACCACAAGTTCACATAAATTCACCGAGGGAAATGTTCAGGCAGTAGACCGACAGATAGCATGAATGTGGACGAAGCAAAAGGACTGTTAGAATCATAGCAGTTGGTGATCTGGAGTTTGTGCCTACCTATTTTTCTGAGCTTCTGTATGTATGTTTTTATCGATGTTGTCCCAATTCTGGGCAAAGGTCTCCCCCACAGCCTACCACTCTTCCCTATAATAGGGTCCTCTCTGGCCATAGATATCCGATCTCTGGCCAATCTCCTAACAACGTCTCCAACGTACTTTCATAATTGGCTAATTAAACAAAAAAATAATGTCGGCTGATGAAACCGGTAACTATCGATTTCGTTAATATAAAACAAACAATTCAGAATAATTTCAAAACCACCGATCTACAACTTCCCTTTTAAGAGACATATACTTAGGCCAGACTCATTTAGAAACAGTCTATTTTCGACAAACTGTTACAAAAAAAAAACACCAAAACAGTCTATGTCCAACATCGGCTTTTACCCCAAAACGTGCATTACAGGTAGGTGGGGTAATTTCGTAAGTTCTGTTGCAAGAATGCACTTAACTTGGGCCCGGGCGGCATAACCGTGACCTTGGAAAAAGCCTGCTTTTCAACTAAAGCCTTGGCCGGTTGCGCCATTGTACAGGTTTGGGGCTGAATTGGTAGCCCAGCTGTTTTAATTGGAATACGTTTTTAATCAGTCGTGTAGGTTAACTGTTTTCTTATTTGGTGTAAGGAGTGAGGAGAAATGGTTCAGTTGGACGTAATTCTACACTCTGTTGAGGAATTCCTTCTATTCTTGCGACGTGCCGTCAAACTAGAGACAGTATTGATCGAAATGCAACCGCGTCAATTTATTGTGTGTCGTAATGCTTACGTTCGTAGGATTGGTCAGAAATGCATCTTCTTTATCTTTACACAATACAAAACAAAGTCACTACCGCTTATGTCTTTTAAACTAACGCAACGGATTTTAATGCAGTTTTCGTCAATAGATAGAGTAGTTCAAGAGGATGGTTTTACGTATAGTTTGATCTACATTGCACCCGTGCGAAGCAGGGGTGGATCGCTAGTAAACCATAAAAGGTTGTTGGAATCCTGATAGTTTCCCTGAATGGAGAAAAATTGAGATCGATACTGAATACGAAAACCATCTTTTACAATATTTTGATTTTGGTAATGTTACAAAGTTGTTTCTCTCAAAAATAACCCAGTTTTGAATTCAAGTTTTCGGGGTCAAAGTAGCAAATTAGCTCTAATTGATCCTCTCTCAAGAAATGTATCGAATTACCAATCATGTATATGAACATATGAAGCAGGTGACACGCACTATTAACCTTTTGTTTTAATAGTATTTATCCTCCTCACTGTTGTTTTCATCGATGATAATTATATTTAACTGAGTGAGAAATGGCACGTACGCCTTTTATGAATGGCGCAAGGCATATTGTTGAATTTCGAGATAAAAAGTGGAGAGAATTTGATGTGAATATAAAAATATATATTCTCCCAACCGCATTTTCAGTGACGGCAGCCAATTTCAATGGAGACCATTCAAGTATGTAGGAGATAATATAGTGCACAAGTGTGTGCATCACCAGTGTGGTTGTAAGAGGCCTAGTGTGAGTTTAATTCGAATTCGATTGCGTTAACGTAAACTCCAATTTGTATTGAAACTGGAACAGCGCAGTCTAGTGGCAACAATAGGAAACGCAATTATTCCATACAAATTAATAATAATAATAATATAATAATATGTGGGGACATTTTCACACACGACCATCTGACCCCAAACTAGGGAGACCCTGTACTATGGATTTCAGACAGCTGATATACTTACATAAACAAATATTTTTTTTTTAAATACATACATGTATAGGTAAACAACACCCAGACACAAGGCAAACACAAGTGCTTATCACACAAATGTTTACCCTGGGCGGGAATCGAACCCGCAACACGCTGCGCAGCAGTCGATCGCTCAGCCACCGTGTTGTCGAATTGTAATTGACATAAGCGATTCGCACAGTTTATGTTCCGACCGGATTTCGTGAGAGCCTCTTCCGACCGGATTTTGCGACTCGAAAATTACCTACTAAAAAGTTTCGCTATGCACGAAATTTTTCGAGTTTTCAAGTTTTAACCAAGTGGTACAAAAACCAAGAAGTAAATCCTATCTAACTAAAATAACTTAAAAATGCCAAAGTGGTTGGTTACGCACGGCTGGACGCATCGGGATAGACTTTGTTACACAGGTACTTGAAATCCTGAATGAACATATTATTAGTCGCGGATCATTGTTATGGTTACCCTGAAAAAACCATTTTGTCATATGCATCTTATAACAAGCGCAAAACTTGAATTTAGTGATGATTTAGAATATGATAACATAATTAACTATACTAGGTTTCTTATTTTGCTTTTCAAATGGTTAAACAAAATATTACACTGTAGGTACCTAACAGTTTTCTTCATCACTGCCCGCGATTGTGTTTTCGTGCATAGCGAAACTTTTTTGTAGGTATTTTTTGAGTCAACCAAAGCGGGACTAGTGGGTTGGTTTCCTTTATGTCGAGTCCCTTTACGTCGAGCCAAAAACCTTGTCTCGCTCCTATTATCTCTACGTCGAGTCTACGATTTCTGTCCCGTTTCTACTCCCTTAACCTCGGGTTTATTTACCCCGCTTTTACTACCTTTACGTCGAGTTTAATAATACGATATTTTGCAAGAACAATAGACTCTCAGTCTCGACGTAAAGGTACTCGGCATAAAGGGAACCAACCGACTAGTGCATAGCGAAACTAACCGGGATTTTGGTCCCGGCGGCCAAAAGCTTAATGGAGATAAGCGAAGTACGCAGAAGATATTGCACTCCCTCTTCCCTCACTGTTATAGTCCGATGGGACGAAAATGGCTAAGCAAACCGTCACGACTGGGTAGAAATCAGGCACTGGACTAAGGGCTTTTACATGCCTTCGGAAGCTCGGGGCTGTCACACCATCAACTTCTCGACTCAGGCCGCTCTTGAGAATTTATTAATGGATAGTATCATAGATATTCGTATGGTGAGGGACGTAAAGAATAGCACCATCCCACATTTTCCCGTGGGAGTCGTAAGAGGCGACTAAGGGACTCGCCAGAGAATGGGCAGCAGCGTTCTCTGTGCCTTTGTAACAACCATACTGCAATCATATGGCAACCCCCCCCCCCCCCCATTGGGGGAGGTTCATGTCCAGCAGTGGACGTCTTTCGGCTGAAATGATGATGATGATGATGGATATTCGTGATAACACCCAACAACTCTTTGCCCAACCTGAAAAATTAATGAGAGAAAACTGATGTACCGGCTGATAGAGAAAAAAGATATACTACGCTCCAAATAAATTTGGATTTAAAAGTCAGAAGTTCCATGATGACAAATATTTTTATACTAGACTTTGTATGCATGAATTTCTTTACGAATCTTCAATTTTTTTAATAAAAAATAAGCTTATAACACTCACGGAAAACGTCACTTCCTATCAGCGAAAGAATTTTCAAAATCGGACCAGTAGTTTCGTAGATTGGCGCGTTCAAACAAATAAACTCCTCAGCTTTGTAACACTTACTTTAAAGATTAATAACTCAAGAATACCATCATTTTAGTCTACTTAGCAAGTTTCGAATTTACTTAGGAATAAAATGCGAAAATATGATAAACTTTTTTGATTACTAATTTGATATGAAAATATTGTAATTTTGGCTAACTAACTAAACAACGTCTAGGAAAGTTATTAAATAAGAAGCGAGGGGGGAAATTATGTTGATTACATTAAGCTGAATTTAGGCCTAGTTTATTCAAGTTACAAACGGACTTCAAATAAATATAAATAGTTACCTACATAAAAGTCTGGCTATTTAGCCGCTTTATGTAATTTTCGCCATTCATTTATTTCCAAAGGTAGTACAGAAATTACGGTATTCTGACTTATATCACAATACGAGACGGCTGGTGTAGTCTCTGAGTTATTGGCGGTACGCTGGGTGTCGCTGGTTCAATTGGCCTGTTGACACCATTAACCAATAATTCCAAAATACAACTAATCTTATAATTTTTTGTGTGATTTGGCCATAATAAGTATTACAATAAGTATCAAGTAAGTCGAAAAAATATCTGCTCGCTGAGAGCTTACTCGGCGTGCGCTGCCTATACCGTTGGAGTTACAAGATAATAATATTGTATCGTAGGATTGATTGTCTTAAAAAGTTCTAAATAAATATCTTATTACTCACTTTATTTTAGCCCGGAAAACCCGATTAATTTTCAATTCACTGTAAAATTCGATTTTAAGTTGCTTTGAAATCAATTAATAGTTAGTCAATTGGGTTGGTAAATAAGTGACGTCACAGGCCGCTATTGTCATACACAACTATGGAGGAATCTCGTTATGACAGCTCAGAAAAATTATGTCAATTGATTGGTGGTGTCAAGTACCCAATTCCCGCACGGAGCAAATTTTTCTATGGCCTGCAATTGTTTCAGGTCTGGTTGTTTGTATATGTGAGTTTATATGTTCGTAAACGCAGCCACGACACAGGAAAAGGTTCTAGTGTGGGGCTAAGCTTTTAATTTAAAAGAAAACTTTTTTTTATTATTCGTCACATTTCAACTTCTAGTCAAAAGGCACTTAACTTAAAATTAGTTACTAACAGAGGTTAAATTACAAACAGTTCATTGATAATGGGCACGTGTTAGTTAATTAACTTGCAATTAAAATATAACCCAACACTTCAGTCTTCAAGTTTACATAATGCTTAACTTAAAACTATTGAACTGCTTATTTATGCATAAAGGCCGTTGCTATACAATTAAACAATACACCAGACTTGATATCCAATTTATAATTTATTCTTAGATACAAAATAGGCGTGAACTCCATATACAACCCATAAAAACAATTAACAATCGCAAAAAGAACTCGCTAGACTTACAAATTAAATCAAACATTAGAATTGCATACGTCATCAATACATTTAAGATACTACTTATCAATGCCCACACAATATCTTATGCTACCGTTTACTAAGCTATGACGTCATAACTTTGGTCATACACCATAATATAAAGGTGAGTATACATTAGCGTTAACTTGTAATGCCGGCACTTCACATGGCGTATTTGTGCAAATATTTTCCTTATTTAGATATTGCAAAATCGACTTTAATACAGGGTAAATTTTGTATTATTAAAATAAGGCGAATATTTGTACAAAAATGCCATGTGAAGTGCCAGCATAACATCATCAAACCTCTCAAATGTCATCACCCTCTTACGGACCCAATTTTGAGCACGAACCTCGACGCTTTGTTGCACCTTGATTTTACAAACCAACGAGCGAATTTGTGTAACGTTTCATCGAGGAAAAAGGTAGCACACGCGATCAGCAGATCCGACATTAAAACAAACCATTTATAAAATGCAATTTAAGAATAAACCATTTATTTAAGAGCCTGCCACTACAGCCCAACGCGAGCGATATCGTACCTCTCGCCCCGCCCCAAATACCATACTGATTGAACAAATTGAAAAGGATAGCGCTATTACTACTGCGTACAAAAAGAGAGACAGAAAAATTGTGCTCGCTTAGAATAAAATAACGTAAGCGCCAAATCCCTTATTTGGCAATTACGAGAAAACCACACAGGAAAATTAAAAAATAAAACGTCACGATTTGAGTTAATAACGTTACCTATCTATTAGGCTAAAATTTATCATTAAATTCCAGAAGGTTTCAGAGATCCAACTCAAAATAAGTGCAAAACGAAGTGTTTTCGTTTTCAAGTTTTTTTTTCCAATCGTGTTTTCGCTTCAACAGATTTAAAGCCCCTAAGCCCAAGTTTAATGGTGTCTAAATAGCAAACTCTTAAGACTTACAGATACCGAGATCTAGATCACCCAATATTACCAAAAGAGCATCATACGGGCTCTTAAGAAAATTATTTAAATAAAGAAAAAGAAACAGACGACGACGACGTTAAACACGAACGACGAACGACGGACGTTAAATATAGAAAGAAATGTTACAGTTAAATGCTTACTTGCCCTTAGCATTACGACGACCACAACGTCGAGCATTCGCAAGAACGTTACATTACATAGAAATGTTTTCTTAACTTGAACTTTTATTTGTATTGTAACATTACATCGAAATGCTCGAGAAAATTCTCAAGTGTATATTTACCTTTACAATCAAATTAGCGAACGGAACTGACAGATTCAAGGTCGACCTAACCGTTTTGTAGTCTGACCACGTAATATTAAAGTAACGACACATCTTTTTTTAAAAAAAGAATTAGACATGCGACGCATACAATAGCTACTTTTTCGGGTTTTAGAGTTCCGTATGCATATGTAAAGAACTCTAATGTAACCTAATTGAGACATGGTGCCAATCCTGCTGTGCACAAGGTAAACTTATTTTAAGTTACTATTTATGTCTCTTTCTTTCCTATGGTGTTCCATAGGAAAGAAAGAGATATAAATAGCTAACAGAGACAGATTTTAATGTCAAATGAAGAATTGTAAATATAAATAAATTGTAAATGTAAATATAAATAGAAATTTCAAATGAATTTTAATGTCAAATGAAGGAGATCTAAAACAAATAAGAATATTATTTATTTTAAGGATCGGTTAGAATTTAAAGTGGATTCGACGTTTACGAAGTTTGTGTGTTCTCACATTGTACTCATAGAGTGCCTGTAAATTGTTTATTTAAAATAAATGATTGAATGAACAAAAATAAGAATACTTAATAATAATAATTCTTTATTTGCATAACTTTTTTACATCATTTGTGAAGCCCTGACTCCAGAGCTAGATATTATAATATCTGTATTTCAGGAGTCAGTTAAAACTGTTCAAACAATAGTTGTAATTTCAGAACGTATTGATTAAAAACACGGCAAAGTTCAAGGGAAAAAAACTAATTTGACATCTCTAACTTAGTTCTAATCTGTCGCCGTCCTTTTCTTCAGCTACCTGGTAGTAAGAGAAGCCAATTGTCTAATTTTAGTATAGTTTGTGAACAAGGAAATTAGCACCATCGTTACTTGTGAATTAAATAAATCTAAATAATCTAGAATACATCGCTGTCAGCAATATTTCATATCCATATTTATTTGTATTCATTTCTGCAGAAAACAGCACTACTTTCTACTGTGCTTGTGGCTAAATAAAAACCGTACGAATCAGTCGGTCATGGTTAAGCCAAGCTTGCCGCGGTCGGTCTATGGATGGGTGACCATCCATTTTATATCGAGAACCCTCCGTGTCTCACTGTCTCGGAAAGCACATTAAGGCGGGGCGCCGCCGCGCTGACTGCCATTCTTAAATCCTCAACAGTGGGTAGTCAGAAGCTAAATTAACACATTTCCACTCTTCGCGCCGTCGGGTAAAAAGCCTGACAACTAGTCTTATTGAGGTTGGATATGTGATAGTTAAACGCTTATTAGTTTTAGTCGTTTTAATTATTTCTTGTTGGTAGCACTAAAAATTTTACGTATAAAAGTTGAAATTGATTCCTTTGACCAAAAAAAAATTAGGGAATTACGGAACCCGATCATTATAGCGACTACTTGACCTTCTGTGACTTGAACTTGTTACAAACAAACAAGTAACTTAGTTAAATATTTAATCCTAAAGTAAATATCAAATATAATTTAATGTGTCTTTATACAGTAGTAGGTATATGATTTTGAAACCCAGCCGTGTCATACATGTTTTAAGTAAAAAAATGTTGATGTTTTAGAGCTTGAAGAACGTGTTAGGTACCTACCTACCTTACCGCACTTGGCTAATACGCCTTACTCACCATCCTTCTTGCTGTACGTCCCGCCAAGGTCACACATCAAAAGTCCCGTGAAAAAAAAACAATTAACAATAATTATTGTTTCTAGAAACAATAATTATTATTAATTGTTTTTAGAAACAATAATTATTATTAATTGTTTTTTTTTCACGGGACTTTTGATGTGTGACCTTGGCGGGACGTACAGCAAGAAGGATGGTGAGTAAGGCGTTTAAGTGGGAGTAAGACACGAACAAGAAAGGGTCTGTACATTCAAACAATATTGTATGTAAGTAGTGACTTGCATACAACACGTTCCTTGTTTGATGTCATAGTAAGATACACTGAAAATTTTAAGTGTGTAGGACAGACAGACAGAGAAGTCTTAGCATGTTATCCTGTTCTGCATCATTTGTAGTACGGAACCCTAATTATACTTTCCACTGGCGTCTACGCAACTGGTTTATTAGTGGAAGCACTGAAGGAACGGGAGGAAGATGTAACAAGACGAAGCACTGCATTTGAAGGTCATGTCGAGAGACCGAAAGTCCAACATACTTAACCCTCTAATTTTTCGTTTTTATCAACTCCTCCGCTGTTCTTTTCTGATTAATTTCGTTGCGGGATCCAAGACAGTTGAGTGGTTTCTCTGGGACTCATCGAGCGTCTGCCTCAATGCTTCTCTCGTGGTCGCACACTGTTGATTGTGGTTTTCACGAATTTCAGTGGTTGGGAGAAGTGTGGCAGGCTTATCCTAAAAAAAAAACTTATTAATTATGTTACGAACGAACGATTCCCCACAAAAGAATATTCCTACTAATCTCTATTTAGTTCTCACGTTGAACTCGTACATTTGATCCACTGAAGGTGAATAACATTGATATCTAAACAATAGAGAATTACTAACATTCACAATAGCATTAGCATTAGGATTAAGTAACTTAGATTAAGGCTCGCTACACACCGCAAGTTAATATTGCAGAATCTTTAATCATTAGAACTGACAAGAAGTAAAGACATATATTAAGATACAACATATTAAAACATACTTTTATAGCCGTCTTGATTAAAAAAATGCATTTTTTAAAAGACATAACAATCAAGTATGTATGTAGTTTCTATCTAAGTAATATTTCTTTGTAAAAAAAAATTGTTTAGTCTAATATAACAAGGAAAAAAAATATTCTTAATAGGTACTTTTCTACAAAAACATTTATTTTAAAAGGAGAAGTATGATCTAAATAATGGTTTCCGAACCTATGAATACATACGGTATGTATAAGGGATATTATGTAAGGGGTATGTAATAAACCCCTACGGGGGTAAAATAGTTTTCCTGTGGGAGTAATAAAGCTAGTAATAGTATTAGTAATAATAGTATGAAAAAGAAACTGGTATTGCTTTTTATTATGCTGGTATTTTAGTAAAAATTAAGTAAAGCTAATATACCCGCAAACAGGTTACTGTGCCCCAGTTTCCAGTTAACCACGTCACTACAGGTTGTTGCATAAACTTGCTCGATTTGTTCGTGTGCAGTCCGCCTTAACGATACAATGATATGTTTCGAAATGACAAGTCTCAAGTTCAAGGCGACATCATTTCTTAATCCAATTTGATTTATTGTCTTTGTGTGAACATAAATAACATTAATTTACATTATATGATAATTAGTTTTTAGACGACGTGTAGTATGTGACTGATGATTACGCTTAGGTTAAACTAAGTATCATTAGGTATTTTGATCGTTAGAACTTAGCCTATGATAGATCGCTACTGGTATACCGTTGTTATTGTATTTACTGAAAATCCGAAAACAAGTCATTGTATTCTACTCATCATTTTGAACAACTTTTACTATAAGATCAACCCTAAAATAATCGGCGAAAAAAATCACTTACACACACACACAGAAACACTAGAAAGAGAGAGTGCACGGTGTTCGTATATGCCTGCTCATAGAAGTATAAAGTAAGGAAAAGAGTAAGGTAGTATTGAGGGGGTATAACGCATATATCTTACGTGACGTTACTTTTCTCCCGAATCACACCTACGGCAAGACGCGTTAGGAACTCTGCTGATCCATTTATGTTTATTTAAAGTTCATCATTTTGTATGAATAAGCAGTTTTTTTTATACATAAAGAGATACAGAAAGAGTTATAATACCTAATACTATTTTAAATTTATTTTTTATTCAATTCTAATAAAATAATTGTTATTTTTATTTTATTTTTTAGAACCTTACCTTGTTCTAAATCTGGAGAAGAGAAATGTCACTTCTTCAATTTCACAGTGTATTTTCTTCGTAGTTAAATTAAGCCAAAGAACCATGAGAACCATTGTTTAGAAAGCAAAATATCATTATCATCTGCCCAGCCTTTTTCCAATTATGTTGAGGTCGGCTTCCAGACTAACCAGATGCAGCTGAATACCAGTGTTTTACATGGAGCGACTGCCTATCGGACCTCCACAACCCAATTACTCAGTAACACGATACTCTGTAAGACTGGTTGTCAGATCTTCTGGCTTCTGACTACCTATAACAACTGTCAAAAATCTACGAATGACAGCCAGCTTTACGCGCTTTCCGAGGCACGGAGGAGTCTCGGAATTAAATGGATGGTCACCCATCCACGGACAGACCGCGGTAAGCATAGATTAGCCATCACGACCAATTGACCCGTAGGGCTTTTACTTAAAGCTCCTCTAAGAAAGCTAAAACAAAAAACATCTGAAAAGATCAAGCAAAAAGCAAAGCATCAGAAGATTGCGATGCTTCAGTAGTGAAGCATCTGAATTCCGAATTCATAGTAAACTCAAAAAAACTCAAACTCAAAATCAACTATTACAAAAAAACCAATTACAGGTACTTTTGAATTGTCAGTCAGTCAGTCAGAAAGTTGAAGCTCGATCCAAACAGTAGATTTGTATGGAAAAGAACGATTAAGAAACTCCATGAACACTTTTAAGGGCGCGTATTCGATTTAGCGCAACTCAAAATCTAAATGATTGCTAGAATGGCGTAGCAGCATTGACACATACTAGTACAACACAATGGTCGGTTTGTGTGCATCAGAAAAAGAAATACGCACGAAGTAAGCACGAATCATTGAAATTGATCGGCAAACGACAGCGCGCGATGTTTTACAGGGCTTTTTAAAATAATTGTCTAAAATAAATGAGCAAGTATAACGGACTGAAAAATATTCAGTATATTAAGCATAACATTTACTTTCATAAAATAAATATATCAGTTATGTTTTTATTCAAATACTGGTGAAAAAAAAATTGTCAAAGTGAACCGATTTTCTACTTTTTCAACATTGTTTTTTAATACATAATAGCAATATTTTTGTAATTTTTGCTCTGTAGCTGTCTTTATGACTGTATATACTGTTGGAAAAACGCATAAAACAAAATATTTTGGCATATTGTAATGGTTGTATTCGTCCTGAAAGTTAACTCTGACGTCTATTTTCGTAAAACGATATGAAAGAATTGTCTTCGCTTTAAAAAACCATAATTAAATAATAATAATAATAATAATAATAATAATAATATCATTTATTTCGGGTAACAAAAGACCCATAACATATATACCTTACAGACTATCATACATACTTTACATACTTTTACTCTGTAGCTGTCTAAATCAAGACAATCTTTCTAAAACTGTAAATTGTCTTTAAATAATCTGCTCACATAATTACGATATTGCTCTGGGCAAAACGCAAAAACATGAAGTTTTCGTCACGAATCGAATACGCGCTCTTAATGTTACAAATTTCGGATACACTCGTATCATTCATATTGAATCTAGGGGTACAATGTGAGAACAATGTAACAAGTCCTGTGCCACCTTCTTTGAGACTGTGGTATATCTCTGACTGATTGCCGAAGATGTGAATGGACCTCGTAAGACCACCTAACAGCAGCATTGAAGCCGGCAGTGACCTCTAAGATAGGCCCTGACAAGTACTTGTGAAAACATTACGCCTACGGGCATATACAGAAGTTAAGTCAATAACCTACTTACATGGATTAGACTCCGGAAAACGACAGCCAAAATATTTCGAAATGTTAGGAAGTGTTTGGTGCTACTTTTTCCGCTGTCCTTTTCTGATAAATTTCGTTGCGGGATTCAAGACAGTTGAATCGTTTCTCTGGGACACGTCGAGCTTCATAGGTGGTCGCCACTGTTGATTCTGGCTTACAGGAGTTGCAGTGGTTTGGGAATAAAGTGGCGGGTACGTCCCATAAAAAAAAAGCCGTTACTTTCGAAAGTCGGTGGCAGTGGCTTTGTGTTTGTTGTTTTGTATTGCCACCGACTTCCGAAAGTAAAGGAATGTGTGTTAAACTTAACATCCAAATCCATTAAGAATAGGCGACACACTTAAAATAGATTGTAAGTCCTCCAAAGATAAAACAAATTAAAACGTCATCCAAGTATTTCTTTTGGGATTTTGTTGATTTTCTCAAAAATGGCTAGATCAGTTTTGGTAAAATTTATATGGGACCATTTCGAAATATATCCCTTTCGAACAAAGAAAGAATTTTGCAAATCCGTCAATATATGACATGAGTTATGCCCGAAAATACATAAAAATAAATATATATACACATTCGAATTGATAACCTCCTCCTTTTTTAAGTCGGTTAAAAATAGTATTACTACTTTTCTACTTTTAGCTCTATGTGATCTGTATGGAACGCTTATGTATCTTGGAGTTCCTTAATATTATTACGATGTCCCCCATCCCCATTCCATCATCAGACGAGCAGAGCCACTGCGAAGCTTCGCCGCTATATGGTTGAAGTTCCACGGTCTCGAACCAAGCGCTTTGATTCCATATTTATTGTGCAAACTGCCAGACTGTGGAATTCTCTGTTCCCTGATAAGTACAATGAATAATCTGGGTCTCTTCATTTGCACGAGTGAACCGGTTCATCCTAGGCAAGCGTGTTCCACCTTAGGCCGCATCATCACTTATGATCAGAGGGCCTAGTGTGAGTTTTTATTCGAACGATCGCGTTAACGTAAACTCCAATTTGTATTGAAACTGAAACAGCGCAGTCTAGTGGCAACAATAGGAAACGCAATAGGGTATTTTACCAAAAAAATCTAATTAGTCCGTCAGTTAGATTATCGAATAATATTGGATACGTATTTTTTGTTTTATCAAATCAATAAAAACTGACGAAGATAAAACGCACCAAAGATCATGAGTGGGGGTCTGTGACGTCACTTCGCCAGTAAAAGTGTACTGACATAGTGACGTCACACGAGTTTTCGATGCACTGTATCGTCTTCATTTTTTGTTTACGTGAAAAAAGAAAAAACACATGTCCAATATTTTTTGGAAATCTATCTGATGGACTAATTGGATTTTTTTGGTAAAATACCCTATTATTCCATACAAGTTGACTAAGCGATCGTTTACGTTCACGAGATCGAGTTCGAATAAAAACTCACACTAGGCCCACAGGTGAATTGCGATCAAACGCAAGCCTATTAGAATATTAAAAAAATGTATTTTATGACTGCTCTCCCACCATTTGGCAGTTATATGAATATCGGCAATTAGTTCTTATTTTGTAGTATGCTTTTAGGTAAAATAATTTACTCATAATTTGTACGCTCATATTGTCTGCTGGTTTCCATTTCACTTTAACCTCTTGGGTACTTCAGTCACCTCATACACAAAATATTAAAATATATAAATATAAAGGTTACAGAAGGACCGCTCCCGCCATCTTCAAAAATATTACTTAAACTTGCCAGACTCACTAGGGCTGCTACTGTATTGACTCTGTTGGTTTTATTTGTGACAATATGAAATTTTATTGACACTGGTTGGATCTCTTTGCAATTATTTTATAACAAAACTAGCTGACCCGACAGACGTTGTCCTGTCCCGATCTACCTACTTACCTGCCGGGGATGAAAAAGGGGGGAAAAAGGGGGATGAAAAATAGATGTTGGCCGATTCTCAGACCTACCCAATATGTACACAAAATTTCATCAGAATCGGTCAAGCCGTTTCGGAGGAGTACGGGAACGAAAACTGTGACACGAGAATTTTATATATTAGATTTTCCTGCTTGTCATGAAATGTCAATTACATCATATTTTATTCATTTTGACAACACGTGACAGTCGAGACTGAAGTCTGCTTGAAACTGCTTGAGAATGCTTATAAACGTAATGTCAATGTGTGCGTGCGAAAAATGGCGGTTTGTTCTGAGTGGTCTCTCTGCTCAGGCGAGCCGCAGCCTCATATTTCATCTGAGTCCATAGTCAGAGCTATTATCATTGTAATTGGTTTTAGTTTTATGTAAATTGCTTTTATGAAGACAAAAAATAATAAAACTTATGTAAATAAGATTGCAATAGGATTAGATTACATCAATTACCATAATTACCATAAACATGTCATGAAACAAAAGTCTACTGTAAAAATAGAGTAGATTTTATACTTGGAAACAGATAGTAGTGTGATACAAAATGACACTTGAGCACGACTTTTTGACTTAATCCTTTTTGAAAAGTAGATCAAGCGATTCTGTAAGTTGTTAAACTATTAAGTCCGCTTTAATTTTTTAATTAACTAGGTCAATATACTCTATTCATCATCATCATCAGCCAAAGACGTCCACTGTTGAACATAGGCCTCCCCCATAGAACGCCACAACGAGCGGCAACCTGCCGCTTGCATCCACCGGTTACCCGCGACCTTGACGATGTCGTCGGTCCATCTGGTGGGAGGGCTACTTACGCTGCGTCTTTAGAACCTTTCTTCCCTATTGGTTATCGATTCTTCGAGCGATGTGGCCTGCCCATTGCTTCAACTTGCATATTCTGAGAGCTATGTATACTCTATTATGAGTGCCAAATTTCAGCTAATTGATCGACCAAGGTTAAACTACGCTTGCCGCGGTCGCTCTATGAATGGGTGACCATCCATTTCATAGAAATCTATTTCATACAGAGTTTCCTCCATGCCTCAGAAAGCACGTAAAGCCGTTGATCCCGGCTGTCATTCGTAGATCTTTGGTATTCGTTATGGGTACTCAGAAGCCAGAAAGTCTGACAACCAGTCTTAGGGCCCTTTTCCTGTCATGCGGATTATCGCCCGCGCGCGGATCTGGTCCGCATGCGGGTAATAGCAGTGATAGCAGCTCCTGGCCACACGCGTGCTGCCCGCATGATAGGAAAAACATGTATGAAATGATAGGATGCGGGCAGCCTGCATGCGGACGAGATCCGCGTACTGACGTAAACACGCATGACAGGAAAAGGGCCCTTACCAAGATGTATCGTGTTACCCAGTAACTGGGTTGTTGAGGACAAATAAGCATTCGCTTCATGTAAAACACTGGTACTAAGCTTCATCCGGATAGACTGGAAACCGACCCCAACATAGTTAGGAAAAGGCTGATGATTCGTTCAACCGTTTAAGCATGAAAGGATAACAGACATCCATCCGTCCACCTTCACAAACTTTCGCTTTATAATAGGGCTTAGTCGCAAAATGTCTCATTCGCAAAATGTCTCCTAGTCGCAAAATGTCTCTTTCTCATAATGTCGCTTTCGCAAAATGTCGTTTTCGCAGAATGACTGTTTCTCAAAAAGTCGCTTTCTCACAATGCCTTTTTCGCATAATGTCTCTTTCGCAAAATGTCGCTTTAGTAGTAACTTACATTTCTTGGCTATACGTACACATCACAGTCTCAAATTCCATCTTCTGTTGAACAAGCCAATGTTTACACAGAAGACATATAACTTCATTATAAATTCATGTCACGAATCTAATATCTCACTCCCAGATCATCGTGATAACAAGAATAAATATTACTCAAAGTAAAAAACAAACAGTAGGTAATAAACTATGTAACAAAAAATATCTATGTATACCTATAACGTGTGTTGTGTCTTTATCGTTGTCCAATAAATATGAATGGTAAAAGTATACCGCCATATTCAATTTCCTGGTTTCGAAAAAAGTGACGGAAGATTTTTCGGTTTTTCATAAGGTAGAATTATTTAGATACGTATAAACATGTTCAAATTTATTCTTTATTTACCAGAAACCGGAAAAGGGGCTATGATAGGTACTCATCATTATGAACAACCTTTACTATACATTGAACTAATAATAATAAACTCAATGTTACTATTGTAATAATTAACATTTTAAGGTAACACACTTCTTTTTTTGTACTATTGTGGCGGTTGCCTCTCGTCGATCTCGCAAACGCAACTGCTGAGCGTAGGGTCCTGGGTTCGATTCCCAGGTAGGACAGTGTCACTGGTAGGTTTTTTTATTAAAGCGACGATATACGCCGGCGACCTTAAGCGTCCAGAGAATCGTTTACGCTGCGTCCAAAACTCTCAAAGTTTAGTAAAAAAAAAAGGCGTATACTAAAAGATAAATAATAAAATTGTCCGTAAGATAGTAAAAGTTTCGTTTAAATATTCTTGGTAGATTTTGTGTGATTATCAATGTTTTTTCCGCGTCAGACACAACTTCAAGATTTAATAAAACTATTTAATATGAACTTACTCAAAAATATTCACATACTAAATGATTAAGAGAATGTTCTAGTTTATCATATATTTTTTTCAAATCATTTACACTACACATTTTGACGTGATTGTCAATTTAAAATCTGCAAAAGTCGCATTTCTCAGCAGAGTTTGGAAGTTGGCGGTGTAACAGGCGCAGGACCAACGGTTTTACGTGCTTTCCGAGACACGGGAGGTCTCGGAACGCTATGAAATCACATCTGAAGGGCAATTTTCATAATAAAAGGTTCTAAATCTAGGCACAAGCTCATCTCAGCAAGGTTCAATTTTGTTAAAAATGCATTTAAAGTAGAGGCAATTTTGACTGATTAAGACAGAGATTACAATGTTGTAATGTTTCAGCTGATTTTTTGAATATTTTTCACATACCTAGTTCAATTGATGTAACTGAAGATTAAGAAAAAAAAACTTTTTAATTTCCACTGTTTAGTTTTTATTTCCAGCAACACAGTTAAAATCGAGATTGAAAATCCTCCGAAGATGGAAGAAACGAAACCGTCTTCTATGAATATTTTTTTGGTTTTTGTTGATTTTTTCAAAAAGCGCTAAATAAATTTCTAATTGTTGTATACTAAAACCTAAATGCCAGAATATAAAAACCAGAATGTAAAAAATACTTTTCTGAAAACCGCATCAAAATCGGTTCAGTCAAACGGGAGATAATCGCGGACAAACATACATACAAACATATATGTAACAAACATACGGGTCGAACTGAGAACCTCCTTTTTTAAATCGGTTAAAAATACACACCAAACGAAAAATCCTCCTCGACAAAGATCATATTCATAACATAGCGCGAACCGTACCTAGTAGATATCACGATAACTTTGGAGGGCAGTGAACAATACCGAACCAAAATTGGATGCCATTGTCTTCACAAAGGGTTGATATCAATACAAATTCTTTGTATATTTTCAGCAAAGTCTGTCTTGGTCAAGGGCTATTGTGTTGCTCAATACAATTGTGATTCAGAAACAAGCGTGGAACCGAATAAGCGTCGGTACATAGTAGGTTCTACCCTCTCGGAATATTAACTAGTTGTAAACCTTGGATGGTTTCGCGTTCGTGATCTAGATGATTATTATGTGATGTGTTAATAGTTTATTTATTAACTACAGCTTGGGTGTTTGATTGATTATTGTAATTAACAATTGTGCTGATGTATGCGTCATGTTCGTGACCCCCGTTCACGAACATGACGCATACATCAGCACAACTGTCAGTAGAGACTATTCGTCTTTACGTATTATTTTACTATACTTGTCTACATTTCTGTCACATATAAAAGCAACAAGAATAATGTAACCAGTGTTTTCTTAAAACTTGATTGACAAAAAAGACAACCGCTTTCAAAAACTACAAAATAAAAAATAACTTTAATTTGGAAGTCGGCAGCTTTGGGTCGATTTGTTGTTTTGTATCGCCACCGACTTCCGAAATAAAAGTTATTTTTTACTTTGTAGTTTTTCAAGGCTTTTTTATTAAAAAAGATTTCTTATTTATCGTCTTTTTATGCATTCTTCTTATTATCATTCAAATCCATTACAATTTTAGTACGCCCCTGATTTTTTACCCTTAATGGTGGAATATTTTCATGGAATTTATATGGCCCTGAGGCAACATCGATCTACAATGGAGAATTCGCGTAACAAACAGACAAAAAGAAATATACTGTCAAATTGAGAATCTACTCCTTTTTTTAAGTCGGTTAAAAATAGTGTTAGTAGAGTTTCTTGCTCGTTCAACTCCATGGAGACCTGCCTACGTTTTGGAGCGGGCAACTAGCTTCAACTTTTTGAATAGCTGACCGACTCGATTCGATGTTTCAATTGAAATAAATGCTTTAACTTCGACTTTAACAAAATTGATAAAATCTTATGGATTTATATCTGCTTTAAATTACTTACTAAGTAATTTTTTGAGTAATGCACTTTCGGATGCAGAATTCATTGCATTATTTACTTTAATTGTTGCAGTGTTTGTAACAACGGTAATTTTATTAAGGTGTTTATGATACCTACTTACTGGCACAGTTTTTACCGCTACATTTAAATTCAGTTCATGTTTTAACTCCAATACAATGAAAGAAGGATAATACTGTTTACTTACTTTTATTCATCATGGACCTATAGTTACCGTTGTGCCATGAATTTTACATGTTTTCTACTTGAAACAAATTAATGATTATTTCATTTTATTATTCTGAACTATCTTTTTCCCGCAACATCATCTGCGAGAATTTTTCTACGAAATATCTTCTTTATCTAATATATAAAATTCTCGTGTCACAGTTTTCGTTCCCGTACTGCTCCGAAACGGCTTGACCGATTCTGATGAAATTTTTTGTGCATATTGGGTAGGTCTGAGAATAGGCCAACATCTATTTTTCATCCCCTTTTTTCAACCCTTTTTCATCCCCCGTAGATCGGGACAGGTCAACGTCTGGCAGCTAGTAGGTATATGAAAATGAATCCCTATTTCCCTTGGTCACGGCATCACACGTGAACGGCTGGACCAATTTCGCTAACTCTTTTTTTGTTGTGTTTGTTATTGTAAGGAGACGAAGAATATGAAAGAAAAAACTAAGAAAGTTGTGCGGAACATTAAAAAAAAATTAACAAAAACCAATAAAAAATGACATAGATGACGTAATTATTTCTTCACCAAAAAATTATACATAGATGTCGTATTAGTTTCTTCAATTTTTAGAGGATTGGCGCAATTAGTGCATGTAGGGTAGTTATGGTAGGTAGATAGGAACATTACAACGACCGTCGGGTCAGCTAATTATTTATTTAATTAAATAATGGTGCCAATTCTATTGTGCACGAACTAAATCAATTTTAAGCTATTCATATCTCTTTCTCTCCAATAAAACAAGAAAGAGACCTATATTAATAAGAGCTGTCAATTTAAGTTGATCTAAAATGTTCATACAATTATAGTTGTCATTTCAGAATTTATTGATTAAAAACACTGCGAAGCTCAAAGGAAAAACTAATTCGTATTGTATGGGTGAACAAATCACGGAATTTGAACGAAACCCTCGGTGGGCGAGCCGGACTCGCACTTTTCCGATTTTGTATTATTTAAAACGATGCAGTATAGCGAATCGCTTAGCCACTGCTCCAACCGTGTCTTAATTGCTAAACAAAAATTAACTAACTTTTTTCTTGCAGACGAATCACGATCTCAGTTTTGGCTCTTGGCGAGTCAGATGATTTAATTAATGTCCAATTATAATTTGAATAACTTAGTCGCTTATTGCCAAAAATCACTCTAAACCTAACCAAATAATTCCTTGTTCCAGATGGGCCATCGAGTCCCCAGATACTCAAGCCTCATGTGGGGAGTCTGCATCCCCAGTTCTTGCAGCAGCTACGACTTGGAGGAAGAGTTGTCTCAAAGAGTGGCAGATCTCGGAATATCAGTGAAAGTACACAACAATATGTGTTCAGTGAAGAGCTTTAAAAGACCTTACTCTTTTGGAAAAACACTTTCTATGTAAGTTTATTTAAAGTTCTTACCTACATATACAGGGTAATTGAAGAAATACCGAAAACCACTTATAAGAACTTAATCATAGAACAAATGTTATTCAGGGTGATGATACGAAGTCCAGATTAAGAGGTTTTGGGTATTTTTTCAATTTCCCTGTATAGGTGCTAAGGCGGACTTAATGCCTTATACATAATATTCTCTACCAGTCAACCAAAGGTGATGACGAGACAGCAAGGCACGGTCATGAGGGGTGAATGCTAATACGAATCCCGCACCCCCGGGCATAGGCAGAGGTGGAACACCGCGGTGGTTTTAGCCGGTAAGAGTCCGGCCATGCCCCTCCGTCACCCCCTTTTAACGTACAGTCACGAGCAAAAACATGTAAACAGTTGGTGAGACCAACTGTTTACATGTTTTTGCTCGTGACTCTCTAAACAGATTTTTTCCTAAACTATTGATTGAAATGTTATGAGGTTGTGAATAGGGTATTTTTGATCCCTACTACTATAAAATAGGTTTTATCTATAAAATGAAATTGTTATTTCACGAGAAAATTGCTTTTGAATTTTGCAATCTGTATACCATATTTATACTCGTGACTGTACGACGGTGTAAAGAGGATTTTCACCCCGCACCAATAACAAAATCATAAAATATATATTTCAAAAGAAATAAACTTACAAAAATAAGTAAAATATACACACATCAATAAGTTTGGTAACAACTGGCTTCTAGTAACTGCCTCTTGGAAATGTGGTTGCAAGTGCAGCAGCTGACCGTGACGTCCTAAGTTAGATCTTTGGGGCGATCTAAATGTTATTGAGTGTTAGTCTAGGTTTGTGTCGGAAAAATGGTAACTTTTTCATCATTTCATGAGTCAGTATACGAAACAACACCGTAGGAACTATTCACTTACATTGATAACTATCTTTTGTCGGTAATTTCGTCTGTGTAATTTTTCTTACGGAACCCTAAACTTTTTTTAATAGTAAAATGTAGTCTAAAGCTCTCAGGGATAACGTAGTTTCCTATTAGTGAAAGAATTTTCAAAATGGGTCAGTTGATTCAGAGATTAGCGCTTCAAACAAAAGAACATAATCTTCAGCAGTGCTAACTGTTACAATCTCCTTTGGTAAACACCTAGGTGAAGTGAGCTGTCATCCGATTTTAGTGCTTTGTCAATCCCTAGCATCAGAATAGCACTGCAGTATGTCTATTCTGTTACAATCTCCCTCGGTGAACACCTAGGTGTATAGTGAGCTGTCATCCGTCCGTCTGCTTAGTCATTTTCTATCATCGGGACGGATGACCGCTCACTTCACCTAGGTGTTCACAGAGGGAGATTGTAACATAATAGCACTGCAGCTGACTAAACTTAAGACAAGTTAACTCAGTTTAGTCATTAGTCAATGGATAAAACCCATTAACATAAGGAAATGTCCGGTCACGAGGATCGACAAAAAATGTCCTAAATGTATTTTCCTTAAAAACTGTTGCTTTACCTTAAACAATAAACCATAATAATATATTCTACCAAATTTGAATTTTAGTGTTTTCAAGCTATCAACACGGCCAGATTTCAAATTCAAACTCTCTCAAAGTCAAATGATTTTATTTAAATTAGACAATTAAAGGCACTTTGGAACGTCATATACGTGATTAATTGAATCTAGTCGCCCCTGCCAGAACGTAGTATCGTATGGAGAAGAAAGAAGAAGCATGAAGTTTCTTGCCCATTTTTCTCAGATTTTTAAAGAACAGATTCTGGTTTTAATTATTCTGCAGTCTTATTCTGTAAAAATCTCTCGAGAGTGAGCTTGAGGTGAGCAGCAATCCCTAACATCGGTGGGACGAAAACTCATCATCATTATCATCATGTCAACTTTTAGACGCCCACTGCTAGGCATAGGTCTACCTCAAGGGGGGGTTTAGCCCTAATCGCCATGCTTGGCCAAAGGATGTTGGCGATCGCAGTAGCTGTTATTTAACTCAGAAGGAAGCTGTTGCCCATCTTCTGGTCAATATCCCTCTGTCGCCTTCTAAGACACCCACGGGTAGAAATGGGGTGGTGCTATTCGCGGCCGGCATCACAAGGCTTGACGGCTTGACGGACGAAAACACACTTCACCTAAATTCTCCGAGGCAGAAAATCAAAGAATAACAGTTATTATGTTAGTAAGAAATAATCTATAGAACCACTAGTTCGATTATAAAAATTATTTCACTAATACAAAGCTACGATATTGTCAAATATCATAGAATTTATTTTATGGTAGGTATACAAACAAAGTCGCGGCCAAAATCTAGTTAATAATTAATTTGAACTAAACCTCAGATTATCAAAAAAAAGGCAGATAGACTTTGCGGAACACTGCGAGTGAAGCCAAATTCAAAAGCAAATACAAATTCAATAATGAATACCTACAATCTCGTGATTGTATTCGCTTTTCAATATTGATTTTTATTAGTATTTGTTTTTTATAACTGTGTTTGTGCTATACTGACTCGTGTCAGTACAGCGCAAAGCGAATTATAGGTATTCGTTTTTAAATTTGTATTTGCTTTTGTGGCTTCACTCTCAGAGTTCCGCACAGTCTATCTGCCTTTTATTTCATAATCTTAGAACTAAACTAATTTGTTACACACAATAACTAACTTAGACTAATTACCGCTAACACTAAGTGTACCTAATGAAGCGAAATGATTAAGCAGCTTTAGTTATTAATTAAAGATGATTTACATACTCTATGCGCGTAATTGACCTTAAGCTATGGTAATGAGGGGGCTCATGGCTAACTAAAAGCCGTATGAATTGATCGGTCATGGTTAAGTTACGCTTGCTGCGGCCGGTACGTGGATGGGTTTAACCATCCATTTTATACCGAGACTCCACCGTGCCTCGGAAAACATTACAAAGCCGCTTCGTCCCGGCTTTCATTCGTAGATCTGATAGGTTTTGAGAAAAAAACCGGGAATAAAATATAATATAATAGTAATTATAATATGTGGGGACATTTCACACACGGTCATCTGACCCCAAACTAGACAGCTGATATACATACACAAATACATCTAAATATATACGTGTATAGATAAACAACAACAATATGGACCTAACAAATATAATTTAATGAGAGTAGCAAAAATTACGTGAATAAGATGAAAACCCGAACAAGAAGGTTGTAAACCTTCCTTACAACCTCTTGTAATTTTTGCTACTTTTACGCATTATAAGTATGAGAACAATATTCATACGATTTGGTTTATACTAATCCAAAAAGACCTTTCGTAGTCAGAAGCAAATAAGTCTGACAGCCAGTCTTACTCGTGTTACCTAGGCTGTGTAGGTCCGACAGGCAGTCGCTTCATGTAAAACACTGGTATTCAGCTGCACCCGGTTAGACCGGAAGCTGACCCCAACATAGTTTGGGTCCGTGCCCACTCCACCCGCTTAGACTCGACCCGAAGAATAATACCTGAATATTTCTGTTTTGATAGGCATAAAAAAGTCGATGTACAGTCAGACATAAAAATGTCTATTTAGCGCTTGTACTACAGAGAGTGTTAAATTTAAATAATGTTAGGATTAATAAATCAATAATTAAACAAGTAAGCACTTAATCACTGACTACTTGGATATTTTTTTTATATTCTTATAAACTTGTGTTTTTCCGCAACTTACCTGGTTTTAAGTGATGATGCGGCCTAAGGTAGCGCACGCTTGCCTAGGAAATTAAATTATGTAACATAACAAAATATTAAATATTCTTAATATACTAAGCTTTATTTAGAATTAAAATATTACTTTGTCCGACTGTACAAATGGCACTGAATTGGTAGTAAAACATCTGGTATTATTCTTCGGGTCGAGTCTAAGCGGGTGGAGTGGGCACGGACCCACATAGTTGGGAAAAGACTAGGCAAATGATGGTGACCTTAAACTATGGTTTGATGACATCATTTATCACGTATGTGTGATTTATTAATATTTAATAGTTGCTAGCTCTGTTTGGTATGCACGACTTCTGTCGCGTGAATGGAATCTTTAAATTGTGTCTTGACAATTTATTGCATAAAGGTTTTTTTTTTAATTAGTATGTTTCTGATGGCTTTAAATCATTGTCTGTAAAACACTGGACGTTTTTGATGTGCATACCAATTGTTTAACGTTTGCGATTGTTAAAGATCGATGTCCTTGCGTTCCTGTCTTTATTTTGTTTTGCGTTTTGTTTATCTTGGTTATATATGAAAATGTCCCCACATATTACTACATATTACTATATACTACTACTTACTATATTACTATATAAGGTAGAATGAACCCTAAATCATCGCTAAACATCTTAGACCGCATCATCGCTTCCCATCAGGTGAGATAGTGGTCAAACGTATGCCTATCAATTGATAAAAAAAAAACAAAATTTTGGAACTTCCTTTTTACCTAAATTATTTTGGGGCTAACAATATGAATATTTTTTTGAAAAGTGCTACTAAAGCCGTTCCATTTGATACCCAACACGTCATTACTAAAATTGTTTTTTTTTAGTTAATGACTAAATCCTCTAGAGGCCGTCATATTCAAGTTAATGTGGCGTCACATCTCATTTGTCAAATTATAATATGTATATTAGAAGTTATGAGAGAACAGCTGAACATACATTCCCAGATAGGTAGTACATACCTACATATCGGTCAAAATCATAACCCTCCATTTTGCTTCGCCATAGACGGTGAAAAAATATATTATTAATTCATTCTAAATATTTAATTAATAATTTGCAAGTCGTTAGACGGCCGCCATCTTCTTATTTTCATTTTCAATACTAGAGATAAAGAACACGGACTATTGGCATTTTAGAATAAAATTATAGAGCCTAATTCAAGACTTTAGTGTTATTTAAAACTAGTTTTAACCAATCAAACTGCTTTGAACTCGTTTCAAGTGGATAATGTTCAAGAGAAACACTCTTTGGGCCTCTTTTAGAGGCTCATTTCTTAAAATAGGTGACGATAAATTTAGTGCACCCGCACTAATAATATAATGACGATAGTAACTCTGTTTCTTTGTTACCTCATCACGGCAAAACTGCTGAACCGTTATGAAACTATGACAATGCCAGATCCTGCCCCACCCATGTACAGAAAAAGTAACCCATGTACAGAAAAGTAAATTAATGAAAATAATTGTTATGAATATAGAACCTTTCTATACTAAATTGTTTTTCTTTAGAACTTGCGTATTACGAAATACCTACCCTCAAAATACAAACTCATTTTACCTAAAATACAAAACCTATAATCAATGTCATTATTGTTTTTAGATTTAAACGGAAACCGCAAGTTCTACAGTCACTAAGACTAATGTTTAGTTATCAGCAATAAATAAACAGTAAGATGCTACATATTGCACATGACTTTTATTGAGTGGGGCAAAGTTCTATAGAGTTTCTGGCATTGTCCTTTGGATAAGGACATAGGCTACTTTATGATCCACTAGCTCTTGCCCGTGACTTCGTCCATCACATCATCACTTCAGCTTAGTTTGGTCCACTGTTGGACATAAGCCTTCAAGAGCCAGGTCCATCAAAACTAACCACCATATTGCCTTTTGCTGCTGTGTTTCTATCCACCTTTGTATCTACCCTACCCACTAGCTGTTGAGTGTTATTTCTGCACTATTCTTGTATTTCTATTATAGATGTAATAATTTTGCTTTTGCATGCTGTGTCTATCGCATCATATTGTACACTATACTTGTATCACATTGCTTGTACTATTAGCATAAACAGTGTAGCAATTGTAGATAGACCAATAAATAAATAAGCCTCCTACATGGCGCGCCATTTTTCCCGGTCCTCTGCCTTCCGCATCCAGCCACCACCGGCTACCTTCTTCAGGTCATCGGTCCATCGGGCTGGAGGAAATTCCACGCTGCGTCTACCGATTCGCGGTCTCCACTCTAGGACAAGTGCTCCATCGGCCGTCGGTCCTGCGACAGACGTGACCAGCCCACTGTCACTTCAGCTTGCTGATTCTGCGAGCAATATCTGTGACTTTAGTTCTTCTCCGGATTTCTTCGTTGGTGACGAAATTGCGGATTAAATAGTAGCCTATATCGTTCCCCATGTTTGGTGGTTCAAGCTATCATCATACCAAATTTCAAGTTTCATCATGCAAGCGTAAGAGGCAGAGTTACTTTCGTATTTATAGTATTAGTAAGTATGGATTACTTCAGTCGAATTCGGGGGCCAAAGTTAGTAAACAATTCCTTCTTTGCTAGACTCCGCTATAGTGTCTTTCACATTCGGTCTATTAAAATAAAATAAACGTGTCGAATTGAGAAACTCCTTCTTTTTAGGGTTCCGTAGCTTAAAAGGAAAAAACGGAACCCTTATAGGATTACTTTGTTGTCCGTCTGTCTGTCTGTCCATCTGTCTGTCAAGACCATTTATCTCGGGAACGCCTTGAGGTATCAAATTGAAATTAAAACCATAATTGCTCAAGTTTATTGTCCCTTGAAGCTGTGGAAAAATCAAACTTCTAAGTTAACGTGAAAAGGAGATACGGCCGTTTATTACGCAAAAATCGTATATTTCGACACTCTCTAGGGAATCAAAATTAATAGGGTACTTTCCGTTGACCTAGAACTATGAAATTCGGTAAGTAATGTCGTCTTATACTACAAGTACAGGGAAAAGTCTGAAAACCATACACAGTTGTACACTTGTACGGAACCCTTGGTGGGCGAGTCCGACTCGCAATTGTCCGTTTTTTTTAAGTTAGTTGATGTTAAAATATTATAGTAAGTAATAGGACTGCTTACCTACTCCATCCTTCTTACTGCTATTATAAATACAGAAGTTTATAAGGATAATTATGTATAGATGTTGGTTACTCTTTCACCCGTAAATAGCTGAACGTAGCTGAAATTAGCGTTGGAAGGCCTCCCACCGGATTGACCGACGACATCGTCAAGTTCGCGGGTAACCGGTGGATGCAAGCGGCAGGTTGCCGCTCGTTGTGGCGTTCTATGGGGGAGGCCTATGTTTAACAGGGGACGTCTTCCGGCCGATGATGATGAACTGTTTGGCAGACATAGAGAATGCTTTACACAGGATATTTTGTTATCCCGTTTTTGTGTTCCTATTTGACTTTAGTTTAGTTCTGAAATCTAAGCAGATGAAAGTAGCTTAATTCTGCTTAGATTTCTAGGTATTATGACAGTGCAGTATAAATATGGTTACGTAGTTTTATGTCATACGTGATGCTATATCGATATGAAGGGCAGCCTTTATGTGTGTGTGTGCGATACCCATCTTAAAACACTGTGTGAATTTATAAGTGTTGTGACTGCGAAATAAAATATACTTCGTAATAATGACATGATAAGGAAAATTGTAGTTTCTATGCTGTCTAGGTTAGTTATGCTGTTGGGTTCCTACCCCAGTGATACGTACCATATAAATACTCGTAGGTACTACTGACGATTCCTAGAACGCGCAAGAAAAGTGCTCCGCGACATTAGCATATACAAGGTGTAACGTCAAATACGCAAAACCTGAAAATAGTTTGATTAGAATAACGAGCAGAATCAATTGAACCACTTTTTAATACAGGTCACATTTTTCAAAAAATAATTGAATAAATAGTTTAATAATTGAATTAAAAATCATTTGGGGTGTCTGAGGTTTTGCGTGTTTAACGTTACACCTTGTATACAAAGTCTCGACTACAACCAACGGGCAGTAGCTGTTAAGACACAACACCCATCTGGTCGGAGGATCCTTCCTTTTCTGTGAAGGATGAAGAACTATCTACTCTTTTCCTCATACCCCTAAAACTACAACGAGAAAGACAATAAAACAAACGAATCTTCACTGTAACTATTAAGTTGAGTGGAGTAATTCTTTCTATACATGTGTTTTTAGCTCTGCACTTTTCCACCACACTCCGCTCCGCTTCGCTCCAACGGACATTCAGCCTTAGTGTGGCTTCAGTCTAGTTATAACCCGTATCTAGTTTCAATCGAACTATGTAATAGTTTCTAAGATATTCTGAGAAATTCAATAGATGGTTACATTTAGTACTATCTAAGCGGGAAACAGTTTCATAGGCGGTCCTATTTGTAAATGTATGTAGAGGTATACCTATATCTAGTTGTTAGTTTGGTACAAATGTAATATCGAAGAAAGAAACTTTATAATCTAGACACATATAGATCGAAATCGAAACGCTAAATGCTATGTGAATTATTGTCACCATTATACATCACTTGCTCCTACTCGCGGCTTCGTCTACATCTAATAAAATTCAAAATGAAACGATAGTCCTAAATTATCAACGGGAACGTAATGATAAAAATCATCGGGTTAAGCTAAATAATATAATTATACTAGTGTGCCGAATTTCAGTAAAAAAGTTAAAAATATCAGTCCATCCTCACAAACTTTCGCATTTATTATAGTTGTAGTAAGATTTCAGGCTAGAATGATCTACTACTGAGAATATATGAATTTTCCTTTCTGCAATAGTTCCCAGTTCAGATTCGAGCACCACTCGTCCGGGTGTTTCCTACCTACGCTGTGCTACCATGTAGACCCCATGACCCATATTACATTTTTAAAACCATTCACGGTTACTGCTGATCTAGGAAGCAGTTCTAATTCAATATTTTCTTTCTTTTCAGCACATTCTTCCTCGCAGTAATCCTGCTCCTAAGTCTAGGGACAATCCTAGACGATGGAAAGGAAGGAATCACAAACTTCGAGAAGCTTCTCAACGCGTTTTCCCTGAAGAGGAATTTGAGGAAAGTCTTCGATTTATCCAATTCCCCCACGAGAGTGAAGGGAGTGGATGCGTATAGGGGAATGAACGCGTTTGCTCTGCTAATAGCGCACAAGTCTATGGCTATGGCACACAACCCTTATGTCAACAAAGTCAGTTTTTCTGCTGTAAGTATCACTTGTATCTCTTCTATCCCTCCTTGTCTAATATACAGAGTGGGGATGGCAATAGCACAAAAAAGGATCATGGTAGGATTTGGTAATTTGGTGTAATTGTTTTTATTGAGCATTAATAATATTAAACTATGACGCCACAACTTGCCGCTCTTCTCACAAGTTAGAAAACCAATATTTCATATGGTGTTTTATTTTGGTTACATTTATATGCCCTTTAGTATATCTGAATATTTTTTTTAATTTTATTTTTAGGATTTATTTGATAGTTTCAAAATATTCTTATGAACTAGTATTACCATTATTTTAATTTTTTATCGTATTGTCGTCCTCACCCTGTATAAAAATCTCGTATCATAGTCTTTATTATCGAAATCCTGTTAAACAGCTTGACCGATTTTTATGTTTGTGTATATTATTTCGAAGGTCTAAGAATAGGTCGTAGGATATTTTTTTTTTTGTACTTTATGTGGCAAAACAACGTTTACCGGGTTAGCTAGTTTTGTATTAATTATTCTTGTGTTCAACAGTAAAATGGTCATCGAGCATATGATGGAAATAACTAATGCTTATAGCACAGGAGTTTCTCCTAGTTTAATCTCAGATGCACTTTCTGTAGTATCTTGCCACTTTTGTAAAATCAGTTTCTTGTTGTGCCAAATTTTATAATCTCGGTTTTATAGTTATTATATAATAGAATAAATAGACTATTCAAAATATAATAATAGTGTATACTACATCAGGCATAAATGAACTTATTCTCTTTTCAACAAATAATAATTTCACACGATCGCCAAAAGCATTCAATTTTAATTTGCATCAAACATCAACGTCGAAGCGTTTAGAAACAAACTTATTCACCAAATTCTCTAACTTCGTCAAGTCTTACACATCCTTAGCGGTTTAGAATTCAGCTTTAATTTCAAGTTACACCATTCTCAAAGCCAATCCAATAAAGACTTCTTTGACTTATTAAGTATCGAATTAAAATTTCACAAAGTTACTTTGAGTCTCATACCCTCGCTGAAGTCTCTTGTAAATTCAATCAAGTCACTTAATGTGTATTGAAACCTTTTGTGTTAGCGCTTAACACTTTCTTGAATACTTTAGACTTTATAAGATTCTGTCTAACTCTTTAAGTGTCGGTTGTATCAAGGGGAATGTTTTTACAAGGATTATTAGTGACGAAAAATGTTCTTACTTTGAAGATTTTAAATGCTATCTGAATAATTTGGTTAGTCATGTAAAGGATGTTTTTAAAAACTGTTCTCTACAAAATGCACTTCAATATAATCGAAATCTGTGGACCATCTGATTCTATATTTCATATTTCAGGATTGGTTCCTTAGTAAAAGTTGGTCATGTTCTTTATTACTTTCACACCTGTATTTTTAAGTCAACCTGCGTAGTTATCTTTACTGTTTTCAAATACCCGTAACTTGATTTATCATTGTTTTTTATTTTTGGAGAAAATCATTGAACTGGGTATACTGACTCAAATACGATTTAACTAGCCTTTAAATTGTCTGTGTTTAAGTACATAACGAGAGTAGTTAAATGTTTTATATTAAAATGGCGGAGTGGTGTCTTGCAATACCGACTTAGAACCTAGTTAAAGCACCAATCTTTCAAAATATATAACTATTTGTGTTTAACAAACAGTTATATATTTTGGAAGACTGGTGCTCTTCCAAAATATATAACTATTTATGTTTAACAAATAAATATATTTTTTGGAAGACTGGTGCTATAACTAGGTTCTAATGTGCATATGTATTTTTACCTGATAACACAAATATAGAAGAAAAAAAAGGCCTTTTAAAATTTCACCTCCTTCCAGGTATTCGGTATGCCATGGGCAGTGGTAGGACGCTCCGCAATTCTCTACACAGACAGCTTTTTATACCTTAGCGGGTTCCTAAACGCTCACAATCTACTCACGGACCTTGAGAAGAAAGGTACCATCAATTTAAAGGACCGTCTTATCGCCAGATGGTTTAGGTAAGAACTTGAAACATTTATCGATGCTATCATCATTAACAAAAGATTGATTACACTTTAAAGTGCAGAAAATATATATCCTTTGTTTGAAACGGGGTCCATTCATTAAATCCCCCTTTTCGTCATTAATCTAGATTTGTACGGAATTGAAAAATATTCTGTCTTCATCCTTTGTGTTTACTTGTTATGTAAGCAAAAGGTATGGGTATAGTTTTCTATTTACTTTACTATTGGTCGCTTTCTATAATGTGATCTGTAGCTAGTGACACATTTTGCAATCTCAGATTGTTAATTGTTTGATTATTATTGGTTTTAATTGAAATTGTAAAAATCCTTCTTTACTCCGTTTCAAATTAGCTCGGCAGAATAATGATTGTTAGTTAATCATAAATGGAACATTTTGGGGAAACGGACCTGACCTATATTAAAAATTGAAACCATGTGACATCTATTCAGCCTAGAACTCGTGTGGTTGACTACATCTCACAAAGAACCAAATAGTAAGGGACACTATTAACTGATTATGATAATGTAACATACAATGTCATAAAAATGTACAGTAATTTACACATAGAAACTGTTTTTCATGTTTTTTATTAATAATTTCAACTTGTTTTGCTAAAACGACATAACCCACAATCTCTCACTAGTTAACGTCCAACTATATCGATATGTCAAATGTGTCATTTACTATCTAGAAATATAATAGTGTTGATCATCCAAAATATAAAATGATTTATTATTTTAAGTTTTGGATGGATATACATAGATTTTAGAAATTTAATGAGTAAGCGATTTTTCTGATAATTGTATTATATTGAATATTTTAGTAATATCTTAAATCAGTAGAAATATCTCAAAGTTGGTTAATTTTGACACAATCTGGAAAAGATATTCGTAAGATGCTAGAGAGAGAAATAAAGTGCAGTTTTGTCACTTGTTTTACATTTCATCAATCCATATCAATCTTCCAACATGACAAAGGTCACGCACCTTCCAAAAACAAATAATTTTTAATGATAGCAACACTTAAAAGTTAATCAAGTAGCGCGTGGTTTTTTATCTAGGACACACACGTGTCCACGATTTGTGTGTATTTCGAGTTTACGAGACAGGTCGTTACGAAGCGATTATCTGCCAGATAGGAGCTAACCCCACTTGTTTGTAAAGGCCTACTATTAAATTGATGTTTAATGTACGGGGAATTTGTTAGTTGGCAGTTAATGGAATTATGTGTTAGTTTATGAAAACCTTTTCGTCACGGGTTTCATTATGGATCAAAATGGAAATTCCATTAAGATTTAAGATTTATTTATTGATCAAGAAAATAGTTGGACAGTCAGACACTTGCAAACAACAATATTACATTTAAGTCAAAAACCGTGGTAATAACAAAACACCTTATCCACAAAAGGCAGTGTAGATATAATAATAATAATAATAATAATAATAATAAGCCCCCTAAACAACCACACGTCCTGATTGACCATCTAATCACGTGGGGGGCGGACACACGAATGAGAAATTACTGGCGTGGCTAACGTGGCTCTGGAAACCCATTCACTATGGAGACTCGTTCGAAAAGTAAACGTATAGGACCGCTGCCCGGGGGCGATCGCCGGGTGTCTCAGCATGCGATCCGTCAGCGGTGAGGAGTTGATCAGGCGGGCTCCCACCGACAAAGATGCTACAGCCGAAAACTCTGACGATGGTGACAGACTTACAAACAGGACAGACACCCCTATGGAACCATATAGTCCAAGTACAATATCTTATACACCCTCAAGAACTTCATCACCATCTATATCAGCATCACCTTCCATACCATCGTCACCCCCCATTACTAGTTTAAATTCAGTTTCACCCACTCCGGCCTTGAATGTTGCGCGGGAGGTTAGTACCTTTTTACCCGCGTCCACCAAGGCTGGGAAAGCAAGAGTTCGCATGAGATGGAGCAAAGATGTAAACCTATTTGTCATGCGAACCTATTTATACATTACTAAATTAGAAACCGACATGACCACCTACAGAAAACAACTACATACACTCTTCACACGACAATACCCAGAAATTACAGTTACAGAACAAAGAGTCTCAGATCAAAGAAGAACCATAGTAAGAAATAAACTTTTATCTCAAGAAGTAATAGATAATTTAAGAGAAGAAGTACGTATACAATTATTACAGGAAGAATCAGAAAGTCATGTAACCACTAACACTACACAAAACACAAACGAAAATAGCCTACAAGAACTACCACAATCGCTCACTCAATTACAATCTAGTATTGAATCTCAACCATACAACCAATCACAAACATCACACACGGCCACACAAACCGAATTCATAACACTTACGCTTGAAAATGATATTGAAACAGTCGCCGTGGACCAAAATCCGGTAACAGACATATATACACAAGAAATATATGACAAATTTAAAACAACTCTAACACAATACTCAGGGATGGACCCAACAGCTCGACCAAATCTACCTAAGCTGAAATACAGTCCTAACCTGTTCCGACTAGTTAATTTATTTAATGAAAATATATTAAAACACTTTTTATCCGATGACACACAACTGATAGACATACACACCCTTATTTATTGCACAGCGGTTGTTATTTGTGAGGAACTCAACTTTAAAATCACTGAGCATGCAAGAACCACTAGACAAAGAGACAAAGTAATACCACCATGGCAATACAGGTTAGAAAAAGACATAGAAAAATTAAGAGCAGACTGCGGCAGACTCACACAATATATCAATGGTATCAGATCTCATAAAGTAGTTACGAGAGTTGAAGCAATATTTAAAAACAATTTTACTCACACCAGGCACGAAAATAACAACAGGAAACCTGAAGAGTTTTTGGACACATTAAAACAAAAACTGGCACTTAAAGTTCATAGGCTTAGGAGATACATGAAGGCACAACAGCGAAAGAATGATAATGCTATATTTGCCACGAATGAAAAAAGTTTTTATAGAAATATACAGAAACCACACACCAACTCAACAACAGAGATCGACACAGACACTCCTTCAAAAGAACACTTAGAAACATTTTGGTCTAAAATATGGGAAGATCAGGTACATCACAACGAAAGAGCAACTTGGATTTCTGAAGAAGAAACAAAATGGAGAGCAATAGATCAAATGGAGTTTGCAGAAATTTCAGAGTCTGATATTTTAAACATAACAACCAGATTACATAATTGGAAGTCACCAGGGTTAGATAAAATACAAAATTTTTGGTATAAAAAATTAACGATACTACACAAATCCATAGCAAAAAATTTAACAGATATAGTTTTAGGAAAACAAAACATACCAGAATTCATTACAACAGGAATAACTTACATGCTACCTAAAACTAAATACACATCAGAGCCTTCCCAATATAGGCCAATCACATGCCTACCCACAATCTACAAAATACTAACATCAGCGATTACTAATAAAATCAACTCACACATAGAACACCACAATATTATAGCAGAGGAACAGAAGGGATGCAGACGGGGCCACATGGGGTGTAAAGAACAATTAGTTATAGACTCTATTATACATAAACATGCCACTACAAAAAATAGGAACTTACACTGTACTTACATAGATTATCAAAAAGCTTTCGATAGCATTCCACACTCTTGGTTAATACAAATTCTAGAAATATATAAAATTAATCCAAAAATAATAGAGTTTTTACGCAATATAATGACACACTGGAAAACTACACTTCATTTAAATAACCGGCTTAGCACTCACATCATTACTCGGCAGATACATATTAGGAAAGGTATATACCAAGGTGATTCCCTAAGCCCTCTATGGTTCTGTCTCGCCCTAAACCCCTTGTCTAATTTACTCAACCGGTGTCGGGCCGGATATAATATTAAACATAATACCGAAAAAACTATTATTTCACACCTTATATATATGGACGACATTAAATTATATGCTAAAAATGAAAAAGAAATGAAAACTCTTATAGAAACAACGACCACCTTTAGTCAAGATATTAATATGCAATTTGGATTAGATAAGTGTAGGACATTGCATATTATAAAAGGCAAAGTAAAACCCGGCGACTATGCAGTTAGCAACACCGACACAATTATAGCTATGGAACCATCAGACCTATACAAATATTTAGGGTACAAGCAACTCAAGGGACTCGACCATACAGCAATAAAACAGACACTAAATACAGAATACCGTAGGAGAATTAACGCAGTTTGCAAAACGCAGTTATCTGGAAAGCACCTAATAAAAGCCTTGAATACTTTCGCCATACCGATACTGACCTACTCATTCGGAGTAATAAAATGGTCAAAAACAGACATTGAACAGTTAGAAAGGACTACACGCACAACACTCACAAAACACAATAACCTACATCCTAAATCTGCGATCGAGAGACTCACCATCAAAAGACAGAATGGAGGGAGAGGCCTAATCGACATCCATCACCTTTGGCAGAAACAAATCACTAGGCTCAAAACATTTTTCCATATAAAATCTCGCACTAGTGACATACACAAAGCTATTACTTTCAATGATGTCAATTACACCCCGCTCAATTTGAATGAACAAAATACACAAGAAACAAGCAACACTGACCCACAAAGCCAGAAAATTGAAAGCTGGAAAAAGAAAACCCTTCACGGTAGACACCCTCATGATTTAGAACAATCCCACATCAATACAGTAGCCTCTAATAAGTGGCTTAAAATAGGAAACCTGTTCCCAGAAACCGAAGGCTTCATCATAGCCATACAAGATCAAATTATAAACACGAAAAACTACAGGAAATATATAATTAAAGACCCTTCTATTACAAACGATAAATGCCGCCGGTGCCACATTCAGGCAGAAACCATACAACACATAACTGGAGCATGCACAACTCTCACACAGACAGACTACACTCACAGACACAACCAAGTAGCAAACATCATTCATCAAAAACTAGCACTCAAGCACACTCTCATACAAAATACGAACACTCCTTACTACAAGTACACACCACAAACTATCCTAGAAAATGACACGTACAAACTATATTACGACCGCGCTATACTCACAGATAGGACCATCCACTATAACAGACCAGACATAATCCTACAGGATAAAACAAAAAGAATCACTTACCTAATAGACATTGCAGTCCCCAACACACATAACTTACAAAAAACAATAGTTGAAAAAATTAGTAAATACACAGAACTCAGAGATGAAGTAACTCGAATATGGCGACAAGAAAAAGTGTACGTAATCCCTATAGTCATATCCACAACAGGCGTTATCCCGAACCATCTTCTCCATAGCTTAAAACTACTTGATCTACAAGAAACTCTTTATATCACTCTACAGAAAGCTGCCATATTAAATACGTGCCGAATCGTGAGAAAGTTCATGCAGATTGATGAACACGAAGCAGACCCCTAACAGAATACACCCTCAACATAATACACACCACACGCTACATTTACTTGGCTCCGGCCCGTAAATGCAGTTAAAACCAGCCAAAGAGCTGAGAACAAAGAAAACAAACACAAATAATAATAATAATCCATTTATTTTCAGGCTGCATAGCCTACCTTTAAAAAAAACAACCACTAAAGTATTATTGTAGTATTTATTTACTGTTAAAGATTAAAAGCGGGACAAAGTTAGTGCTTTGTCCTGATTATAATCTTTAACCGTCGTTATGGGTAGTCAGAATCCAGAAAGTCTGACAACCAGTCTTACCAAGGGGTATTACCCAGTAACTGGGTTGTGGAGGACAGATAGGTAGTCGCTCCATGTCAAACACTGGCATTTAGCCGAATCCGGTTATACTGGAAACCGACCCCAACATAATTGGGAAAAGACTAGGCAGATGACGATGAGTGTGGAATAAGTATATTTCAATTATATTTTTCTTCCAGATTGTTCCCTCTCTTTGTGAGTCTCATGTTGTTCTGCACGTACATCTTACCTGACCTGAATAACGGGCCGCAGTGGAACCTAGTGGTGGAGGAACACAGCAGAGTCTGCGAGAAGAATATGTGGAAGAGCTTCTTGTTCATACATAACTACTTTGGCTTTGAAGATATGGTATGTGTAATTTATATATTTTTTGGCTATGTTGTCCCACGGCAGGGCAAAAGCACACCTACGACACTTCATACAAACGAAACGATATAATTACCTACGCTACTACCAAAAAAACAGACAGTACAATATGTGACTGTACGTATACAATACCTGCGTGAGTGTGAGCAGTTCCGAAAGCACTTTCGCCGCGGGAAGAGATGAGAAACTGTGGTTCGGAGGGAGGCGGGGCGTGTCGCTACTTTAGGGTAGTACGGTCGAACAAGCTAATTGGTTTACAGACAAAAATATTCATCTTTCTACTACACTAACATTTTATTTATTTATTTTATTTTATTATCTTTAGTACCTACGTGCTCGAGATAAGAAAATGGAATAAAATTAAATATTGTAAGTTTAATAACAAATAAATATTATAAAGCTGAAGAGTTTGTTTGTTTGTTTGGTTGAACGCGCTAATCTCAGGATCTACTGGTTCGAATTGAACAATTATTTTTGTGTTGGATAGTCCGTTTATCGAATAAGCCCATGCGATGCCGGGCCGGGTCGTTAGTAACAAATAACTCCCTTGGGGGAGGCCTATGTCCAGCAGTGAACGTCTTTCGGCTGAAATGATGAATTCAAACATCAGTCGGTAATAACATTTAATTCTATTGACATCAGTAATACACTTCAGATATGAAGGTCTGAAGTGCATTACTGATGTAAATAGATTTAAATAATTCTTTTATTTTTTGTTTACTTTGCTCAAATTGTAGAAAAATATAAAAGAATTATAAAATTCAATTGATTCGTATTCTAAAAAAATCTCAAACTTTTATACAAAGGTGGGTCAGCTAATTTCTAACTGACTGTACAATGAAGAATAAACTTACGATATATATATATTTTTTTTTTACTATCAAATAGGATTGCGTTTGACCGCAATTCACCTGATCTTAAGTGATAATGCGGCCTAAGTTGGAACACACTTGCCTAGGATGAACCGGTTTACTCGTGCCTTGCAGATAACCAAATTTAAAATGAATCAGCAATAAATATACTAAATCCAATTACTTCGAAACTCGCCTACCAATATTTGTACTCCTCCACTATTTATTTTACCTATTACGAGCTTTTCATTTTTCCGCTGGTTTCGGAGATCACGTTTATGTAAACGCTTTTTTATTTCAACTATAACATAGCAGACTAAATTGAAAAGCCTTTCTGAATTCAGCTTTTAAACATTTTAGTTTATTCGGTTTAAAACTAAAGTCACAAAGTATCGAATTCAATTTAGTTTTACTGCATCTTCTTCAAGTATCAATGGCAAGAACTTTCTATTACCAAAACGCTAACATCAACAGTTTCTTACGTATAAAACTCGGTGTTTTCTTCTGAAAATTCTGTAAATTCGATTTGTCAAAATGTTATCACTCTTTTTCTTAAGGTGAATAAACCCGAGTACCTTTATTCATTAACCTTTATTCGATCATTTCGATGTAATGTAATGTTCTTACGAAATAGTAAGAACGTTAACTACAGCCGTTATAGGTAGTCAGAAGCCAGAAAGTGTGACAACTAGTCCAAGGGGTATCGTGTTGGCCAGTGACTAAGTTGTGGATGTCCGACAGCTTGTCAATCTTAAACTGAGCTACGAGTACATTTCATTATGTCTCTTATTCTTAATTCCCTTAACTATAAACACCACACTATACTGGGTGTTTTTGCAGATCGTTAGGAGTCCCCCATGCTGCAAAGATGGATGCGACTTCATTTCGCAATTTAAGTGTGCCGTGGCGTGTATTATGTACCTATACCTACTAACATTAGTTTTTAAACGAATTGTTACTAACAAGAATATGGACTTGGTCTGAATTAAATGTTTTATTATTATTATTTTATAAATGTTCTAAATCGATCGTATAATTATCACCGACGATGTAGGTATGTCAAAAACTTGTGAATAATTATACTAATAACTTATTATCTACCTATATTAAAATTGGAATGATCATCTATAAAACTTATAGGTTTTATACACATTCCCGCAACATCCTGTAAAATACTGTTTTATAGAGATTATGGTACGCCCTCAGAATGTGTGTAGTAGGTCGTGCTTATGATTGCAAACAATGAATGAAAGCACTGGGTGACACGGTAATCTAGTAATTGAGTAAGTAATTCTGATTCCCATGGCTCTTATATAATCATTGTTACCTAGATTATTAAAAGTGAGCAATGAGATTAAATCGATCTTTATCGTGAACTCTATTGATAGATTGGATTATTTGTATTAGAAAACATGTACAAGGGTACTGGTAATCTCTACTTTGCTTTATCATTAGTAGAGAAAAGGTACGTTAATTTGCATAATAAGGTGCATTTTGAGAACGGTACGTTTTGTATATTTTACGTATACGTTCAGTTGCAGAATGTACCTTTCGTAAAATGCACCCCCATTTTGCTAAAGGTACATTCTGCGACCGAACTTTTTGAAAAAAAAAAAAAAAAAGAAAATTATTCTCTGAGCGGTCTTAAATTACGATTGAAATCTATAATAAAAGTCTATGTTCACCTTGTATAAAGTTATTGTTATATCTTTTGAAAATCGTTAAACACTTATTTATATACTTTTAATTTAATTCCACTTTCTTCAAAATAACTCAAAATCCCACAGACTAACATTGTTATCTCAAATTATAGGATAATCACCAACAAATTATATTATTTTAACTTTCAAAGCAATTGAATGGGATTCTAATTTAATTTTGAAAGATTTTCACGTTTTGTGCGGTCTCATCGCTAAGTTATATTTAATTGGTTTTAAAGTAAATATTAGATATTTGTTCAGTCATTGTTTATCTTCTTATCTTCATTTTGTGTTCATTTTTTTGACTCGACTGCTCGATCACCGACCATCGATATATGGGAATAGTACCCAGGGGGAGGAACTAATACTATACCTACTTTTGCAATCAAGTAGCATAGCAGCTACGTCTCAGTTTGAAGATTATGTACAGACGCCACCACATCAAGCCATACGAAACTGTTAAAGGACATGTTTCATAATGGGCCCAGTCTATGGTTACAGGTACAGTCTAAAATACAGATAATTCATTTAAATGTATACTGTTGTGGTAGTAAATTGATAATTTAACAATAGTTTTTATCGATTTTCAATATGGCGTGACTCAGATAGCTACACTATAAACCATAGATCGACCATTGATCATAGAAAGAAAACTGTCAGTGTCACAACAGTGTCACTTTCGTCTTGTTTTTGTTCATAATTTCTGAAGTACTTTATAACAACCTCCCATTCGTTTTTTTTTAATTTGACACAGTTTCTTTCCATCTGTTCACCTGGCTATCCACAAATCTACGCAGAAAATGTCAAACGTCATTAATCAATCAAAATGACAGGTTACCGCCATCACTGTGTTTTTGTTGTGTGTTGCAATTTCAAGTGCAATTTCTTGTGTTTTACCTGCTCACAAAGCTATTTTAAAGTAATTGGGCAGTTAAGAACTAGATAAAATGTGTTTCCCTATTATTATGTATGGTGTACAAGGAATGGGCCCAGGCTCCATACATTTTGAAACAACTCCTTTTCTCAATTGAATATGAACCTTATCTTTTTGTAATAAAGTTGAAAATCTATCAAAGAAATTTGGCAGAATGTTGTAGCTTGATATGCTGGCCTCTGTACTATGAAACCATAGACACACAAGTGATCGGTCAAGATTCAGCTACGCTTGCCGCAGACGATCTATGGATGGGTGGCATTCTCCAGAATAGACCGACAGTTTTCCTACCTCAATAACCACAACACAAATACCATCTTGTTCCAGTGCCTCACCCACACTCATCAAATCGGTATGGACATGCAGCTCTACGTGGCTACCTTACCCCTGATGCTGCTCATCTGGAAGTACAGGACCCTGGGCTGGTCCCTCCTGGCTCTGATAGCAGTGGCTTCTACAGCTTTAAGATACCTAGCCATATATTGGTACGATATCAGCATGTTCGTGTATTATGGAATTTCGTAAGTATTCTTCTTTTTGGACTAACTTAAGTCCGCGGCCTCGTCCACGTGAATATCGGTTATCTGAGGGGTTTTATGTTTCTCAAACGAAACCCATATTCGTTATCTAAAATAAAACGAAGTCGGGCACAAATTTTATTAAAAATGAATAGTTTAATTCACACTGACCACTTTGTCGGTACGAGAACGCAGCTACAAAAAACTGCAGCGTCACTACTCACACGTATCCACTACTAGACCACCTTTTGACGCTGCGATTTGGTGTGGTTGTGGTACGTGTGAAACAAGCCTTATAGCGTTTAACATCAGCTATCTGTCAGTGCAAGTCCGTCAAAATCGGACCAGCCGTTTCGGAGATTAGCTGGAACAAACAGAAAGACACATAATCAAAAAATAAATAATATAATAATAATTTTATATAACTGGTATAAGTGCTGTGTTCCTAAATATTCATATGCATGAATTAAAAAGTTGGGATTTTGACATTATAAACAGACACTTAAATTTTATTTATTTGTATTACACATAGATAGATTTTCTCTTAGTCCGTCTGGTAGGTCATCGTGTACAGACATGAGCATAAATATGTATACAGATTGCAAAATTGAAAAGCTGAATTAGTTATTCTCGTGAAATAACTATTTCAGCTTATAGATAAAACCTAATTTATAGTTGTTTGGGATCAAAAATAACCTAATCGTGACATCCTATCATTTCGATCTATAGTTTAGGAGAAAATCAGTTTAGAATAAGACCAATTACTGTTTACATGTTTTTGCTCGTGACTGTAGATTAGTCAAAATTATCTTCTTATGACTAGAACTAGGTTTGGCCTTGAAAATGTTGACGTTTTTAAGGCCAAACCTAGACCTAACAGAAACTGGATATTTAAAACGCGTAAGTAATTTTGTAGACATTGTTTTATTGGTACAAATATTGCAGGTAATATGTGTTGTTGAGATTTGCCCTTTGTTCCAACGAACTTAAATGAGGTTGCATTTTTTGTTTGTGTCCATTTAGCTACATATATCCGGCATAAGAGCCTTCATTTAACTTGGACATTAGGATTACACTATGTACGAAGGGCATTGCACGGCTGTTTTTTATATTATGGCGGTCAGCAAGTCTCAAACGGTTCTTTGATAAATGATGAAAAGAAAATTACTTGATTCATCAACTGTTTTCCATATTAGTAGGCTGTAATGTTTAATTTAAAACATTCTAGAGATCTTCACCGTAGTAACATTTTTATCTATTATTACATTATTCCGGCTAGATTTTTACATGATTTTTGGTATGTTTATTGTATTAAGATAGTTACTTTTATATTTGAAATATGATTTATAAACATTACCATTTATCCCCTCTCCCTCTCTCTCCCACACACACACGCATACACACACGCACACGCACACACACACACACACACTCACACAAAAACACACATACACACACGAACTTCAAACCAATCAAGAGCATGCATGCACTTCCATTAATTTTTACGTTATTGTATTTAAAATTATTAATAATAATAAAACCATTTATTTTCAGGTAACAAAGACCCATAGAAAAATACCTTAACTACTAACTTACTTACTACTTATTATTACTTACTTACTACTTACTTATTATTGCATAAATTGATTATTTATAGTGTCCCCTTGGTGGGAATAAGTAAGTAGATAATGAAGTCACAATTTTATTTTGAACCCTGTCGGGCACAGCATAGAATGTACTGAGAGTGTTTGAAGCGATGCGATTTATGTGAAGTGAACTCGAAATGAGCTGTCATGAGAGCTCACCTCAGGCTCACTTCACCTGAATACACTCATTCTTTTCCCACAAATCATTTTTATAGAATAAACCAACTGTTTGTTATAAAGGTACCAATAGAATGTGTAGATAAATTAAATATTTGAGTAGTACATACTTAGTTTATCGATGTGTGTCAATGTCAATTATTGTACCTGTAAAAACCAATGTGATTAACGACGTCGGTCAAAAACCAGAGCATATACTGGAAATGTATAGCTTGATGTGTACCCGTGTGTACCTTCTACTGGCTGCCATAAATACTGTCACCCACCATAGTTGTTCACGTACGACAGAACAGAACTAGGCCAATAGGACCTAAGGAACGTTTACAACTGAGGGACGCCCAGTTGACGCTTGAACGCACGGAAAGCTCTAGTTTCTACAAGGTCCGCATAGTAAAAAGCTCAATTATGAAATAAAAGGCAGATAGACCGCGCGGAACACTTAGAGTGAATCCAAAAAAGCAAATACAAATTAAAAAATGAATACCTACAACGCGCTGCGTGCTGTACTGACACGAGTCAGTAAAGCACGAACTTTGCATCGTTAAAAAAAAACGAATAAAAATTCAAATACAAATTCCAAAAGCGAATACAATCGCGATTGTAGCTATTCGTTTTTTAATTTGTATTTGCTTTTTTGGCGTCACTCTCAGTGTTCTGGCCGGTCTATCTGCCTTTCGTTTCATAATCTGAGGTAAAAAGGTTGACATTATGACACCAAAATTATTCAGGGAGGAGGTCCTGACCACGAAGTAAGACTTACTTCGTGGTCCTGACTAAGTAAAACTTGTACTGATCAGTCGGTCAGGATCCGTCATCACCCATCTGGGTGACCACCCACTTCATACCTAGTTCCCTCCGTGCCTCGGAAAGTACGTAAAGCCGTTGGTCCCAGCCGTCATACGTCGATCATTGGGTAGTCAGAAGCCAGAAAGACAACCAGTCTTACCAAGGGGAATCGTGTTATCTAGTAACTGGGTTGTGGAGGTCAGATAAGCAGTCGCTCCATGTAAAACACTGGTATTCAGCTGCATGCATCCGGTTAGACTGGAAGACGACCCCAATATAGTTGGAAAAGGCAGATGATGACACCAAAGTTATCCAATACAATACTTACTTACTTTAATAGAGTTTAATGATATAGTTTTCTTACTACAATATTCCTTATTATTGTCCTAAAGTTTTCTTACAGTAAGACATCAAAACGGTTCATCCATTTTTCTCAAATAACTGCAAATAATGTTTTAGCACTATTTGCAAATCCCTCAACACAGATGAATGAGGAAATACAAAGACCAAAAATATATAGGAACAAATACCTAGTTACTACAAGTCCTTGACTCTTTGACCATGTCGTAAATACTTACTTACACACTAGGTATACTTAACACGACTTAACAAGAGTACCCTAGACACCACTAGATGGTAAAAGCATTAGGTAGATCATACCTATGTACCTACTTGACAATCCATTACTTAACATAACACTGTACCTACTTAATTTTAAGTATCTAAGTACTTACAAACATTATTTAAAGTTCTTAAATACTTATTCTCATTTGTAACTAGATACTAATGAACGTACTTGAAAAGTAGCTACTTAAGCCAGCAGGTCAACCTACCCGAAACTGTCACATTTTCCCAATCAATCTTGAACCTTATTCTTTAAACATACAGTTGAAAATCGATTAAAGAAATGTGACAGATTGTAGTAGCTTGATGTGCTGGCGTCTGTACAATCAAACAAACTATTTGGTATGCAAGCCAAAATATTCATCTTTCTTTTATACGATTATTCTCGATCACTAACACCCCGTCGCGCGTCGTCAACTCTGTTGATGGTCGGGAAAAAAATCCATTCGTTCACAGTGCTGACGAACGGAACCTATTTTCGGCTATTCCCGTTCAGTAACCATTATTGCCGATCAATAACACTCCCTGGTCAACACTGTTGCCGATCGGAACTTATTTTTTCCCAGACATGGTTAGTTCAAGAGTCAATGGAAGTTTTTTTTTGATTGGGAATAATCGCTTTTAAACGGTCAATGTTTATTTTAATTGCGTGCGTGATATATTTTTAAGTTTATGACATACCTACTAAGTTATGCAATTGAATTTCGAATTTTGCATTGGCGACTCAGCACTCTCACATAAATGTTTCAGTATTAGACACCTGTATACTAAATACCTTGTTCTACTGTACCTACTCGTAATGTCTTCTAATACTGAGTTCCTACTTGCTCAACTTCATAATTATAGGTACTTACGTTAATGAATGTGTGTACTGTTCGTAGTCGCAAGTACGACTGCAGAGCGTGGGGTCTGGGTTTGATTCTCTGGTGGCAAAGTGTGGCTAGGATTTCCATTAGGAATTTTTCAGTAACAGCCCGGAATTTAGAAGTTGGCGATGTAATACCCCCGTGCCTTGAAAAGCACGTAAAGCCGTTAGTCCTGCGCCTGATCTCTCTCCGGTGAGAGTGAAGGTGTAAGAAGACGGAGTGCAACTGTATTCACTGTGTGTACTTAAATAGTCTTCATTGAAATTGACCACCGCGACCGAAATTCTAATTCTATTCCGAATTATTATTGTTTCATTACATAATATTATGTACTGTTAAACATAATGTTGTCGTCATCAAAACAAGCTTAGTTTTACCATAAACATATTACTGACTTCAAAAAATGGCAGAAATTTGGACGTGGCTTGGTTTGATAGAACGAAACCGAATTATTTCTCTTTGTCACATTTCTGTAAACAAGAAAAACGTTTAAAACTTTAACAAACAGTGGTTCATAGGCAAGCGGGACATCGTATTCACGTAAAATTATTATAATATGATTCCTGTACTTATACAAAATATTGTAAAAAAATAATAATAAATGAATAGGTGAATTTAATCTAGTTGCCCCTTCCAAAAGGTAGTTTCGTATGCATACTCATACGAAACTACTTTGGAAGGGGCAACTAGATAAAATTTTCCATGTAAATGACGTTCAAAAGTGCCCTTAAATGGTCATATAAAATGAAATAATTTGATTTTGGACATTTCAAAGTCAAAGTCAAAGCATTTATTTCAATTCAACCATTTGCAGGCACTTTTGAATAGTCAAAGAGTCAGTTAATTAGTCAGAAAGTTGAAGCTAGTTGCTCGTTCCAAAACGTAGGGTAGGTCTCTATGGAACGAGCAAGAAACTCCACGGACACTCTTTTCAATCAAGCTTTTACAAAATCCTGGTTACATTATTTTTGTTGCTTCTATATGTGAAAACAATGTAAGTGAAGAGAAATCCAAAACATTCTAATTAAAAATAAATTAATACTAAAGCCATGGCAGTTAAGAGATGACCAATCTCAACAGACAGCGCCCGTTCACGAACATGACGCGCGGATCAGCACCACTCAGCTCAACCATTTTGAAGGGAACCGAATGATCTAACCCACACGCCACCATCAGCGAGACAATTGAGCGAGCAAGACAATGCTCTCAACTGCCATGCTCATTTATGTCAAACACATTGAATAAATAAATGGCTCCATAGTTCTCACATTCACATAATAATTGAAATAGTGCTATTCATTTATACAAAGCTAAAATTTCCAATGTAAGATAAAATCTAATTCGACAGATAAAATAATAATAACGGTACACGTTATTCATGTCAATAATAAGGGGTGAGCAACATAGAACACCTAGGTTTTATATATGCCTACAGCCCGCTTTTGTCTTCCCTATTGGTATCGTGGGACGCCATACAATCTTCTAGAATTTCATAGAAGACACTCTTTGATTTATTAAGTGTTTAGATAGATGGCGCTGTCCACACACTCGATATATTATAACTAGGTTCTGTTCGAAGCTGAGACCACAAGTCGTACATCAAAGATGACGGATGGCAAGAGCAAACAATATTACCGTTGCTGCATTGCTATATGTGTATAGAAAGCAACTTTACTAGAAATTTAAAGTTAGGTCTGTAAAAGCCAGAGAACCTCTATAATGTCTTAAGTTTTTTTTAATACATATAACTTACTTGAAATTTCTACTGTTGCTACTCTGGACGAGTTACTGAGTATTGAAAATCCAACATTGCAAAAGATTTGGTACCTACTATTAAAATAATAATGTTTTAAAAGATGGCGGTAGACCCGCGAAATTATACTTAATGCGTATCGGACCAAAATTGATTAGCACCTACTATAAGTCTTATCCTAAGAACAAACTTTAAATTTTGGTCAGTTTTTTGATACAAAACTGTCAGACGTCAATTTTATTCCGCCCAAGACGATCCACTGACCTAGATTTATACTGGGTTAAAAGTTTGGTTAAATTCGCCCTGGTCTATCCTGCAAGACTGTGGATATTTAAATTTTAACTTGGGATTAACATCTCAGTAGACTAACTTTTCATTCATTCATTGTTCAGAGCGTGAAAGTAGCCATTAATAAGGACAACTTTTATTTTAAAATTACAACTTTTACTATAAAGTATAAAATACCAGCTGTTTTTTTTGTTTTTTTTACTGTTATAAGTAGTGCAATTTGTGAGAAACAGCTTATTTTTCTTCCATATTTCACAGTTGGTCTTAGAGTAAATATTACTTTTCTTCATCAGTACTTTGAATCCCTGAAAAATATCCAGTACTTACATTAAAAGTTAACCCGTCTAATTGCTGCCTGTAACTTATCTTCATATCGTTATCTTTTCGGATCCCATCAGAATTTTAGGACATGAATAATTCTGCACCAGAAACTTGACATTTATATCCACTTTTATGAACAAATTCTATAAAACTGTTTTCCTTTATTTACAGAGTGCAAAAGCTTCTGGATGCAGCGCGTTACTCCTACATCTTACCCACACATAGAGCCACGATCTACTTAATAGGTGTCGTCATGGCGTATTTAATGAAATCGAAAAAGTTGAACTTCACACTGTCAACCGTAAGTACGATTAATTATTATTCATCCTTCAGTACCTTTGTTATCTTTATTGCTTTTCCACTTGTACAAATATGCTTAGGTGGTAGGTGTTCAGTTAGGATCATTATGGACCCTGTCGAGCTCAGCAATAGGGCAGAAGGCATAGTCATATTGATTATTTATCAACTCAGTCTACTGGTAGGCAGAGGTGTCTCCTGAACACTTGCCACGACACCTGGTTCCCTGCCTTCTTCATTCAAATTCCGAACTACGTTTTCAACATCGTGGGTCCTTCCGGCGCTGGAATGTCAAAAGTCATACCATTTATTTCAATTAGACCATTTTACTTCAGAACGTCATAAAAGTGAAATTGAATTCAATCGCCCCTTCCAAAAGGTAGTTTTGTATGGAGTAGAATGGGCAAGAAACTCCATACTTACCCTTTTATGATCGACGATTTAAAAAACGCAGATCCGCTCTAGGACAGATGGGGTGAGGGGACGTCTAACACTTCAACTAACTGATTCCAGGTCGCCAATTGTATGTCCAATACTAAAACTTTAAGACGGCTTACCTAAAAGAAAAATACATGCTGCGCTGACTCCTAAAATATTGGGATAAGAGCAGAAAGATGATATCAGAATCGTACTCACTTATTTCGTTGTAATGGTAAAGCTCGTTATTAAGGTGGTCGGGAGTAGTAGGCACCATTAAACCTATTTCTGCCTCAAAGCAGCATTGCTCTGTTCCGGTTTGATAGATGCCGATGTAATTATAAGCACAAAAACTATTCAACGCTATTTATTATTATTTCTGGAATGGCAACACATAATATGTAAGGCCTGGTATTCCAAATGTCTATAGGCTGTCATGACCATTAAACATCAGAAGGACCATCGACCGTCGATGGGGAAGAAATATCCTCGACTGGCGACCACGAACCGGAAGTCGCAGCGTTGGTAGACCTCCCACCAGATGAACCGACGACATCGTCAAGGTCGCGGGTAACCGGTGGATGTAAGCGGCAGGTTGCCGCTCGTTGTGGCGTTCTGTGGGGGAGGCCTATGTTCAACAGTTAACGTCTTTCGGCTGATGATTGTAATGATGATGATGATGGACCGTCGACTATTTTGCCTCCTAATTACATAAAATATAAATCTATGGAAGCTTTTTTATTAAAAGAGAATTTAAGAATATTTTCCATCTTCCAGGCTCAATCGAGACTCCTCTGGGCTTTCTGCCTGGCGCTGATGACGGCGACCATCGCGACTCCTTACCAGTGGGGTCTGGAAGGCTACAAATACGAGAACTACGGCGCAGCAATATTCTCTGCACTGTCACCTATTTTATGGGGGGTGTTCATGTGCGTCTCTCATTGGGCGATCGCTAATGACTATGCTGGTAAGTGGGGTTTATGATAACCTTACCTTATTTCGCAAGCATGGTCTGAGATATTTTGAATGAGAACATATATTCGACAAAATTTGTCGAATATAAAATATGTTCTCATTCAAAATGGTTGGTTCAAACCAAACGAGAAAATACTCATAATTTTCTGATTTTACCAAAATCTCTTTGTGCAAATAGAGATAGAGAATGCTTTTGTATAGAACATATCCAAAAGAATTCTCTCTCTCTCGCTCTGGTTCTTCATTCGTTTGGTTTAAATCGACCTTTACGTAATTAATGGTTCAGTTCGATGTTGCAACACGGTTACGTGGCACGTTGGAGTGTTGTTGAGTGTTGGAGTGTTGTTGAATGTTTAAGTGTTGTCGACTGTTGTACTGTTGTTGAGTATTGGAGTGTTGTTGAGTGTTGAAGTGTTGTAATTTTTTTTTTTTACTTTACTAGCTTGTGTCTATATTTATCTGTTCCGTGCTTGTGACCGTGACTAACTGCCACTACACTCAGAGACGTCACTTAATAATAATTAATCATTAACTTTAATTGACCAACATAACAAAATAAATTCTATGTCTTTATCCAAATCCCAAATCCAGATTTTTTGCATTCCACTCAGTGGTTTCGCGGGATGAAGTAACAAACAGAGTTACTGTCTTAGTTATAATAACTTCATGTAACTGTATACTCCTTTCCAATTTCACAATTAACATCGCTATAATACTTTATATAAGCTTGTATTCAATAATCCTTTATTTTCAAAGGCATAGGAACTTCATTCGTCGAATCGCGAGTGTTCAAGTTCTTCAACAAGATTGCGTACGGCGTGTACCTGACGCAGTTCCCCATCTTCTTCTACAACGTGGGCGTGCAAAGAAACCCAGAGTACTACTCACCTTTCCTTCTTGTAAGTAGCTTAATTTGTTTTCTCTTCTTGTGCCAGCATGAGCTGTAGGAGAATGGGAGACCTATCTACCTAGATAAACCTATTATCGTACTTTTTTAAGTTTATAAGCATGCATTGTCGGCATCGGCACCTCTAGGCGTCGAATACGAACATAGCTTTAAGGGTATGGAAGTAAAGTTGAAATTTCAATACACGGCATGGCATGCCTAAGCATACCGCGCGGTATTGTTTTTGTACTTACGACTATTAACATTGAAATTTTAACTTAATTTCTATATACTTTTAAGTTATATTTTTATTCGTCGCCTAGAGGTGCAATGGGCGCCGAGCCTAAATATTTTTTTTTTCCTTTAACCATACACCTGCCATGTTATCTCTTCACCAGCCTTAGTTGACTGATGAAGAATTCCTAAGGCATTAATTAAGTCCACCTTTGTTTTACAGACGCCAGCACATCAAAGTACAACAATCTGTCCAATTTCTTTGATAGATTTTCAACTTTATTACAAAACCATAAGGTTCATATTCATTTGGGAAAATTTTACAGTTTGGTATGACTTGATGTGCTGGCGTGTATACCTTTATGCATGAAGTCTCAATAAATAGAGCTTGAGGGGAGCTCGTTCGTGGTAGTACACACGGCTACATTTCCAGTTTAAACTGACCTGTCATGGTATGGAAATTCTATTCAATGCAAGATCACCTTATACTGGAAATGTACAGCTTTATGTGTAGCCGTGTGTACCACCTACCCGAATTTGCCATCAAACAGCGTTACTGTACTCCTGTTTGAAGAGTATGATATAATATCTGTGTAATAACGCACAGGCACATAAGAAATTTCAGCTTTGTCTTTGGGATGGCAAAGTATCGCGACACAGCAAAGGCTTTGCCATTCAAATTAGATCTTTAAAATCACGTGCTTTAAAATATGTTTTATGGCAAAGTAAAAAAGTAAAGGCATGCGGGCGGCAAGCTGGCAGCGACGATTGATTGATAGGGATTTCCGGATTTTAAGGATTGACATTGTGATGCCGGTCGCGAATAGCACCACCCGGTTTCTACCCGTGGGTGTCGTAGAAGGCGATAGAGGGATAATAACCAGAGGATTGGCAGCAGCGTCTTTCTGAATACCATAACGCCTATTGCGATCGCCAACATGCATTGGCCAAGCATGGCGATTACGACTGAAGCCCCCTTGGGGGAGACCTATGCCCAGCAGTGGGCGTCTAAAGGTTCACATGATGATGAAGGAAACCATATTATTTCGCTTAATTTTTTTTTTTTTTTGGCAGTTTTTAACCTTTATTTATTTTATTTGTAAGGAATGCCCCATAGCTACTATTGCAATTTAAATTACAAAATACCATTAGCTCAGCTTTCTGCTTTTCTGTCTACAAGAAAATATTTTCGCTTAAAATGTCTCAAGAACATTTAATTTTCTACCATATGTACCTTGGAATTGTGTTGAATATTATTTTTTGCTAATTTGTAACGTTTTTGTTTCAGGTGCATGTCCCAGAATTATTTGTAGTGACAGTGATATCAATATTGGCGACGGTCGCCATCGAGATGCCTTTCAACCAAGTGTATAGGATATATTTCGGTAAGTTGAGAGAATAAATCATAATTGAATTTAGTACAGCTAAACAGAGCCACATTTTCCCAATCATTAAATTAATTACCTACGTTAGACTAATTCAATATTTTATGCCAAATGTGTGGCATTACTATTAAGCAATAGCAGTTCAATGTAGGTACATCTAAAACTTCATATTTTTTTTAATTTAAAAATATTTTAACACTGATTAATTTCTATTCTGTTTTTAAGTGGACTGGTTTGTTTAGGCAGTACCGACTACTGGCACCAAATTGAGATTAAAACTTGTGGACCACGAGTACGAACCTGTTCGTGGTTTTGAAATAAGTTTCTCGCATGCCCCATCTTTTGCGAATAATAGATAGCTATTAAATAACAATTTTGTTTATCTTCACAGGACAATCACAGAAGAAATTAAAAGACAAATGATCCAAAACAAAGACTAGTGTTGTGCTATAGTTGTGTATACTTAATTATTTAGTTTTAGTCAGACATCACGCAATTAGATAGTAACTTTTGACTATTTTTGTACTGTAATTATAAATTAAATGTAAGAAAATGTAAACAATAAGTTATTAAAAATAAAATCCAATGAATGTAAAAATATAATTTTATTCTTTTATTCATCCCCATGCCTCGTATAAAAATATATTTGTATATTTTTCATTTTGTTTTAAAAATGAAAAGTGCAAAAATAATGCAGTTGTAAATGCAAGAGATATTATTATTTACAAAATAGGCTTTAAATTAACTTAAAACCTTTTTATTTAATTAAATATCTACCTATCTATCTTATGTACTACCGTATTACTTTCTCATATTTGTAGATATGTACTTTATGCATTATCTAATTTCTTTACATAACTAATATGTACAAATTAATAAACTTTGAGTCTCATCAGTCTTACAACTAAATACGCTTATTAGGAAATATATCTAAAACAATGTCGTGACCAGTTTTACAACCAATCACACGCACCCAGCTGTAATACAGGCCTACAGACACATTAAAATTTGATTGGTTAATACAGCTTACATTACATCGCCAGTCTGCCCAAGTATATAATCTTTAGGCAACATGGGTCCAAACCTAGACAGTCTTTAACAGACTATACAGAACGTAGTCAAGTTCCTAATATGTAGTCATTCCTTAATTAATGTTCCGTGTTTATTAGAAATAATGTTAAACAGAAACATTACGTAACGCAACATTGTTGCAACTTAAACATTAAAATGTTCCTGGAAATAAAGTGGCTCAACATTTGTTGCCTGATAAATACGACCCTCCCAACACAAAAACAAGTTACTAAAACAGTGTTAAGTTACAATGTTTAAATTTGTGTTTCCCAGTGAATACTACAGACAATGAAAACTTAACTTTGTTCAGCAGAAGCCATCTAAAAACCTTTTTTTTTATATTATTTCATGTGCTTTGACTGACTTAGACAACTTACCGGTAAAGTCTTATGAATTGATCACAGACCAACTTCGGTAGTTAATACCGTTCAAAACCACTAAGTTTTGTACGGTAATAACTACCGGTATCTGTATCTGTTGGTCTGATGAGATTGTAGAGACTACTCTACAATCTCATTTCAGCGGCACAATCCATGTCAAACTTGTAAAAATGGTAGATAAGTAGTATTTTTGACAGATTGAGACCAAGATTAAAAGTTTCTAGAACGCCTGTGGGGCAACCCTAGGTATGAACAGACTGAAAACACTTTTCAAAAATGATATCGGCACATTGCAATGTCCTTTCATTGTACATCTAACACCCTTTCACTGTATCAACTCATCACTTCCACTCTGGTATCTTCTTCACAGTTCGGCGGTGTGCTCCCAGGCTTGCATTTACACCGTATATTGTTAGTGTTGTCTCTCATGAGCCAGGAGTGTTCGGAGCAGGGTCCCTGCGTGTTCAGGATGTGACAGGTGCCGTTGTATGGAGCTGTGCCTCTGCGTGTGGTGCAGGCTTCCACCTGGGTTGAAGAAATAGAATTAAACAAATTGAAGAAACGAACACTTTCTGAGATGCTATGTTGTGGCCAACTTTAAACCTAAACGTGATAATCACCGTGCTTATCGATAATTCACTCTTTAGTTTTACAAACAATAAGAGGAATCTTATCGTGGCGTGAACAAAACAAAATCTATGGTGACGCTGACCTTTCGACCACTAACGCCTAATAAAAACGAATAGCATCCATCTTCAAACGTTTCGAACAGGCTTAAAAAAGGGGATTCGATGTTTATGGCGCAGTCCAATAAGAATGCTTGGTTTTGATGAAAGGCCTTTACCATTTCTCATAACAGAGAAGACTAGAGCATTAATCACCACGTTTTCTCAAGGCGTATTGGCGATTCCAGACTTACTATTTTAAGTCCAGGTTTCCCCAAGATGTATTCGTTCACCGAAGTCAAATGTAAACTTAGAAAGTACATAATAATATGAATTGCAAAAGTCGCAATGTCTTTTGAATCCATCTGCCGCTATCTATCCAGTAAGAAAAAATACTGGCCTAATATCTTACCTCTCGTCTACTACAAGCACCATTTCCGCACGCACATACTCCATTATGGCTGAGACCATCAATAGCTGGTCGTGCTTCAAAGTCGAAGGCCACTACTTCTCCCACCGGACACGGCTCAGCGGTGCCGGGCCGGTAGCAACGACGACGTTCCGGCACGTACAGACGACCTCTTGCACATGGCACCTGGAATATTGTTTTAAAAATTGTTATTAGGTTTGAGGGCAAATTAGTTAAGGGATTTTGTCTACAAAACCGTTTTTGTCTACAATTGAGGGCAAATTAGTAAAGGGATTTTGTCTACAGGCCCCTGCTGGAAAATCCCTTACTGTTAGCGTCAACGTCAACGGAAAAATGAAACTGTATGGAGTTGACGTTTGCTTACCAGAAGTCACGTGATGCAAATATGTCAACTACATACAATTTGATTTTACCGTTGGCGTTAACGCTAAGGGATTTTGCTTACAGGCCCAGATAAGCTGAAACGCTGAAATCATAATGAGATGGCAAATTTTCATTCATTTACATCATCTCACATTTAAGTTCAAATACGGAAATCTTATTTTGGAGTTGCATTGCGGTTGAGGCATATGCGTGACCGCGAATTATCTCTGGAATCAATTCTTTCAAGTCATACCCTATAGTCTAGTACAACCAGTAATAGTAGGTAAGGCTAAACGCGGTTATGGATCTTGCATAAACTCTTAATTCTGAACCCTTCCTTCCCATTTGAAGGATTCAAGGTTTTAACTTTGTTTTTAAGATGGCAACGGATCTGCAAGGCCTTTGGTATTGCAGATGTTTATAGATATCGGTGAACACTTACCATAAGGTAGGCTGCCTACTGGTTTGCTACTAGGGATTGTAATCCGGAAAAAGGATCCGGCAATCCGGCGGATCCGGCATCATTAAACGTTTACCGGATCCGGTACCAATATACTAGAGAGCGGTACCAATATAATAGAGCTGTTTCATGAATATTTTATTTTAATATTTTATTATAATATAAAACGAATACTAAGACAATTATTACTTACTTACTACTACTCTCTCCACTCTCCCTCTCTCTCTCTCTCTCTACTTACTTACTTAAAATAATTATTTATCGTAAGTTGATTAAACTAAAGAGTTGTAATTATAATACAAACTCATTATTGTGATAATTGTGCCATTCATTAGACAGATTCATCAAATCATGATTGTGTCTGTCATAAATCGATCTTGCTTGTTTGTTAGCATTCTCAAATACTTTAATAATTATTGTGAACTCATCTCAGTATACTTATTACGTAAGGTTAATTATATTAAATTTTATAAAGTTACTTACTAAAATAATTGATCTATCTGTGAAAGTGAAATCTAGGAAGACTGAGCTACTCGTTACATCGTTAAAATTTTAAGTTACCTACACTACTAGATTTTAATGGTTTGCTCGTTGTCTAATCTTAACTTTGGATTGGAAATAAAGTTATTTTATCTAATGTATGTTTTATTTTTATAAACTACCTTTATTAAGTACAATGACACTTGATAAACAGTTCATTTAGAACCGAAAAGCGAAAATCATCCGGATCCGGTCCGATCCGGCCGGACTGAAAATGACGCCGGATTACAATCACTATTTGCTACCCAATGCATACTTAATGTAAAAAGTAAACCTGTCTGACTGTAACTTTGAAAGATTTTGATGAAATTTGGCATGAATATAGCTTGAACCCCGAAAAAGGACCTAGGCTACTTTATAATAATAAGCGACTTCGTTTTCATCCGCGATAACCGACATTTGCGCGAACGAAGTCGCGGGCATCAGCTAGTGATATAATAAAATCCTTACCTTAGTACATCGTCCCCCTCTAGCGATCATCTCATCATGCGCACAGGGTCCTCTCGTATACAGTCTGTAGCAGACACCATCAGCAGCTCGAGCATGGAACGACTTGCATCTACATTCAGCCCGAGAGCCGTGTGGAGCCACCTCGGCAATGGAGAATATGTGGCCTCGAGGACACGGGCCGAGGGAATCTGGAAATTGATGTGCAGCAAATGTAAGGACATTGTCCTCAACTAGCTAACCCCCTTTTCTAAAGGTGGATCCACATAAGATCATTTGCCCGACCCGTATCCGTATCGCCGACGCGTAACATGATCGCCTCTAAGGACGGGTGATGATACGCGATCATGATACGAGTCTTGATACGAAACTATGATACAGAGCCCGTTTCATATGGAGTCGGTTTTGTCCGATCATCAAACGAGTTAAGGATACGGCACGGTTTATCGATACATCTTCTTCTACAAATTCTGAGGATACGACAGGTACGATACGGAGTAAAATAAAGGCGTCCACAGCTAGATACGGAGCTTGAAACAGTATGACGAATAATACGTCGATACGGATATAGATCGGGCAAATGATCATAATGACGATAATGCGTGAGCGGTACCCAGTTCATGATGTAGGTACATATCGGGAGTAAAAAGTATGGTCTTCCCATCATTGCGATCTTTGTTTTTGTTCTGGACCATGCCTAGCAAGACATTATTTTTGAAAAAAAAATTCAGTGTGTACTTATGTACGCGCGTGAGAAGTTATACTTCTTCGAGTCACAAAATAGCAACGAAGGCAGTAAGTAGTTCAGCATGTACGTCAGAGATGGCGTTGTTTACAATTACTCCCGTGAGAATTTTGTGTGACGCTGTGCGCGCGCATCGTAAATTTTCACTCTCATCATTTTTTCATAACGCGCCTAAAGAAGTATAACTTCAAAAGTTTTTTTTTCCCTAACACACATCAATTTGTCAAGATTTTCGCCAGTGCCAGATTCCCTCTATTGTTGGTGAATCATTTGGGTTAGGTTAGGTGAGCACTGTGACCAGCGAAAGAAAATATTTTTATTCGAGAGAAAATATTTTTATTCAAAAGTAATTAATCATAGTTTTAAATGAGAATTAACAATGCAAAAAAATTATGATGAATGATTATTCTTATTTTTGATGTTTTGAATTTTCACTATGTCGGACTTTATGTTATTCGATCTTTTGAAACTCGGTATTTTGAGAATAGTAATTATAAACGTTCGGAATTTTGAACCATTCGGAATTATGAAAATCGGTAAGTATTTTGGAATTCGTATTTCTGACTTTCGGAATAAGGTTTTTCGTATCTATGTAGTGTACCCGTTTTTGACAGATAGACTAAGACTAAGAATAGAGTCGAACATAATTATAAAAATCGCCCCTCTGTTATCGCATTGTAGTAAACAAGCGATTTCACTGTAACTAAATACATTGCACAACCCTATTTGTACCTAATCCCTCTGTTATCGCATTGTAGTAAACAAGCGATTTCACTGTAACTAAATACATTGCACAACCCTATTTGTACCTAATCCTAGCCAATAAACATTTATGTCCAAATACTGCCCGATCTGCTATTTGGACCGTAAGAATTATTTTACGTATAATTTCAGCAATTTGAGGAATTAGGTACTAGTACAAACTCATTTGTCAATCAATTATTAAACACTCCATTAAATTTGCTACGCATGGAAACGTGTACAGTTTGTGTAACTCTAATCCTTACATAGTATAAAACAAAGTCGCCGAATTGTCTGTACGCGCATAACTTCCGAATGACTGCACCAAATTGGATAATTATTTCTTGTTCTGTTAGATATTGCCAGGACAAGTAGATCGAGTCTGTAAAATTCAAACAACAACTCGCATCTCACATCGCTATTCACTCTCACTTCGCATAAGGTTCAAAATGACCTTGATATATTTAACACTTTGAATCGGGTTCGAGTGCGAAGTGAGCGTCGAAGTGACGGGTAAATTACCTTACAGAATGCCACTTCTTACGTCATCTCATACTTTATCTGTCAAAATCTCCCTGTCAATTTTGTTCAACACGTTGACACGCTCGCAAGGGTGGCGCTAGTGTAAATTGGAATTATCAACCGAGTTTTTAGAATGCCAATCAAGAAACTCGCAGCGGATTCATATTCGAAGTTTAGAATGAGGTCTTACAGAATCACACCCAAGGTTCAAAGAAAATTTCGGAACGTCGAAAAAAAATTGCATTCGTGCAAAGTTGGGGCGCTAGTTAAATTATATTATGGCTCTAATAGAGTACATAACAAGTTATTTTAGAGTTCCAAACCTCTTTTACCATACATATTATTAGGATAAACCAAAAGCAATCACTGTGAAAGTAGACAAGATTTCAGAAATATATTAATTTCCAAAAATCTAAGATACTCAACAATCAATTCAAAAACCTCCTCAAAAATGTGCGCACAATCTGAGAATACGCGCCCGTGTCATTAGTTTAAAGCTTTTAAAAACTTACTTTCTGTAGAGGACTTAGGGTCGAAATAGTTTTAAATTAGTTATGTTGTATAATTGAATCGATTCACGACATTTTTTGTTGTGATAATTGTATTTTAATTATGCATCTAGGTTTTCTTTGAATATCAATGATGATGATTATTTTTAAATTAAATCTTAAAAAAAAAATAATAATCCGTGTTCCAAACATCAATATAATTTCTTTCTAATTGCATTCCATCTAATCAAAACTAATCTGACCTTTAGAAAAAATATTGAAGTCCTTTCCAAACATACTTATTACTTAGTACCCTAATATTCAGTCCTTACCTAATTCATAGCAAGAGCCAGTCTCATTGTGGTAATGAGGAAGATGGCTCTCGCAGCCACACTTCGGACCAGGTAGGAACAGCTGTCCCTTCTCACAGGGCCCTCGCGTGTAATGTGGGTAGCAACTACCGTCTGCAGACCAGTAGTGAGGACCGGAGACTGCGCACTGGAAGATAACGATAATGTTTGATATCACTGAGATAATTGTATTAATGTTTATTGGTCTCACAATTCTGAGTTTGATTCCCAAATTCCGGCAAAGTTGGGTTATTCCATTAAAAATTGCTCAGTAGCAACCCGGAGTTTAGAAGTTGGTGGTGTGATAGCCCTATGCCTGGAAAAGCACGTAAAGCCGTTGGTTTTGTGCCTGATCTCTGGATTTAGGTCCGGATTGCAGTACCATTGGGCTATAAGCACCTGTATTTGCGCACACTCGTCTGCACTACAAACGTAACGTACTTGGCTGACTTCCATAGTCAATAGCCGTCGTGACCGATATTTGATTGAGAGTTATCGGGATTATTTAGTGCATTAGATCTACCAACGGTACCAAGAGGAACACCATAATCGGAAAGAGTTCATTTTCCCCAAATTCATAAGAACGTCCCCAGAAAAAAACTTACCGAACAATTTGCGATCCCATCTTCCCCAGCATCCAGCACTGATCCAGTAAAGCACGGACCCTGAGTATTTCTGTAGTAGCACTTGCCGTCAGCAGGCCAGTAGATCAAGGTCTCGTCAGCGCACTGTTGAGGTCTCACGCACATACCTTGGCGTTCACTGGAATTAGTAATGGGTTTCTTAGTAGTATACACACTTGGGGTTTCATGATTTTGCAATGATCGTGATTGGAAAATATAGATGTTGATACATGAATGACGGATTTTGTGGAGATGTTGCTAATTATGGTGCAATTTCGTCGTGATGGTTATTATATAGTGTCTCTCATGCACAAGTTCATCATTATCATCATCATCATCATCATCAGCCGAAAGACGTCTACTGTTGAACATAGGCCTCCCCCATAGAACGCCATAACGACCGGCAATTTGCCGCTTGCATCCACCGGTTACCCGCGACCTTGACGATGTCATCGGTCCATCTGGTGGGAGGCCTACCAACGCTGCGTCTTCCGGTTCGTGGTCACCACTCGAGAACACAGGGTTCGCCACTAGGTATGGGCCATTGTGACTTTTCATGACTGACATCAGTGGAGGAAAACCTCGTGAGAAAACTGGACTTATAATAAATGTAAGTCTGAAATTACCACTAAGCCGTGGGTAAGAGTGGTGAACAATGGTTATGCCTTCTCTGTACGAGAAGAGGTCTGCAGTTTAACAATAACAGGCAAGTATGGTATGATGCCATTTCAAGAGCTTAAAGGACATGGAAAAACAACTGTGAATCTTCGTCATAAAGTTCATTTAGTCATCGTAATATGAGCGTATGTGGTCATTAATATTCTTATCAGGTAAGTAAACCGCACAAAGGCCATAAGAATGAATCACAATTGATCCAATATTTACCAATCTACTACGGTTCACATCCGCCATCTGCTAGTTCAATAAATGGTTTCGAATTTTATTCGAAACCAGAATTGGAAATGTTTTGAATATCCCAGCAGAGGCCTTAGTATTCTGTTGGAGTCGATTTTCGAATTGGAAATATAGCAGTTTAGTTTTATAATAAACTTGCTTCTCCTTATGACTTCGCCCGCTTCAAAGTTGATATATTATCCCACGGGCACATAGAAACGGGATAAAAAATATCCTATGTATTAGAAACATTAGTCATTGGGAAAATTAGTCTAAACCAGGGATCGGCAACCTGCGGCTCTTTCGATGTGAAGCTGCGGCTCTTAAGCACCATAAGCAAAAATCGTGGAATCGATCATATGAAACTAATTCCATTTACTACACCTGCTACTTTTCTTCTCATTGCATTGTCTGCTACAAATCATACTTTAAGATAATTTTAATAATAAAAACTTTTAGTGACTCTTTAAAAACTGAGAAAGATTTATGGCGAGATCCATACATTTATTTGTATGAAAATAACAATAATTTAGAGGGTTTAAATATATTCCAATGTGGAGAATACATTACCAGGAATATATTGATATACTTACCATATTTTTAAACACCAGCATAATTAAAATATTTTGAAATGAAAATAACAGTTTTTCGTTTCATCACGTCGCACATTTAGTGTTTTAAAAAAAAGAAAGTGACAAGTGACATTAACGAATCTATCAAATAGGCAGAAAAGTGACGTGAAGCGTTGTTTACAATGGCAGAGTTGAAAAAGTACATTGATTAGTATTTTTTTCTGATATTATTTCCAAAAAACGGATGTCAGTGTCATTGTCACTATCAGCTACCGTATCGTTCTGAAATAATTAGCTTTTCGTTAAATTTTTCACTTTTAATATTGCGGGGTTTTAAAAATATTTTAAATGCCTGACGATACTCTTTAGGTACCCAAGAGTATAAGAATTAGAATTTCAACTTCTCTAAACATCTTTACTTTTTTGTACAAAATAAATCCTGCCATGATTCTTTGTAAATCGTAACTATTACTTATTATTATAACTTTATTTATTATAAACAAAGTTTACAACAATCTTAACTTAGAACTATGCCCCACAAACCGTTTTTACGGTTTGTCTGTGGGAACCGAACCATACAGCCACAAAAATACATTGCCGACCCGTGGTCTAAACCAATGTGTGCTAAATTTCAGCTAACTCCGTTCAACCTGCGTGAAAGTAACTCACATCCATTCTGGATTATCACAAACATTCGCGATTTTTCGACAAGCACAATTCAGTGTCATCTGTTGACACGAAAAAGTCTTCAAACTAAATGAATATTAGGTATGTGAAAAACATGACGTATTTTTGATTAATTTGAATTCGGTAGAATTTACGTTACGTTTGCTAGGCCCTCTGGAAGATGTTTAGAAAGCCTATTTGTAATTCATTTATTACAAAACATAAAGTGTTACATTTTAATCCCAACGCAATCCACAGACCTTACTCCTAGTTTACCATTAAACTCAAGATAATCCTAAACTAAACATTTTAATACCCAATTTTATGCCTAGCAAGATTAAGCCAGATTATCTTTACATCGCTGGCAACCATCATAGTACTTAAAGATGTTGCAATGATCTAGGAAAATACTAAACAGTTATTCTAAGAACCTATCTATTGGTAGTAATATTATAAAGCTGAATAGTTTGTTTGTTTTTTTGGTTCGGACGTGCTAATCTTCAGAATTACAGATTATTTTCTGAAAATTCTTACGGTAATAGAAGCCCGGTATCCTTGAGTGCTATAGGTTTAATCTATACTAATATTATAAAGCTGAAGAGTTTGTTTGGTTGAACGCGCTAATCTCAGGATCTACTGGTTCGAATTGAAAAAATCTTTTTGTGTTGGATAGTCCATTTATCGAGGAAGGCTATAGGCCCAGGCGAAGCCGGGTCGGGTCGCTAGTTTTTTTTTTAAATAAATAGGAATCGAAGTCGCGGGCCAAAGTTAGCTAAGCTATAACAATATGGTACACGAAAAGTTGCTCTGCTATACTTACTGACTTGACACCAAATCTCGAAAATTACTTGACCTATGAAACTGAAATGACAATGCCAGATCCTGCCCCACCCATGTACAGAAAAAGTAACACATGTACAGAAAAAGTAAATTCATGAAAATAATTATAATGAATATAGAACCTATCTATACTACATTGTTTTTCTTTAGAACTTGCGGATTACGAAATACCTTGCCACAAAATACAAACTCATTTTACCTAAAAACAATTTAATCTATAATCAATGTCATTATTGTTTTTAGATTTAAACGGAAACCGCAAGTTCTACAGTCACTAAGACTAATGTTTAGTTATCAGCAATAAATAAACAGTAAGATGCTACATATTGCTCATGACTTTAATTGAGTGGGGCAAAGTTCTATAGAGTTTTTGGCATTGTCCTTTGTCAGATATAGGTAGTTTGCCTTGCACTTGTGTTTGCCTTGTGTTGTTTATCTATATATGTATGTATTTAAAATGTATTTGTGTATGTATATCAGCTGTCTGACACCCATAGTACAGGGTCTCCCTAGTTTGGGGTCAGATGGCCATGTGTGAAATGTCCCCACATATTATTATTATTATTAGTCTACGCCGGCCACGTCTGCAGACGGACAGACAGTAGATGGAGCAGACACGCTTTAGAGTGGAGACCGCGTTTGGGCAAGCGTAGTGTGGGACGCCCTGCGGCACGATGCCGATGGACCGACGATTTAAAGAAGGTGGCAGGCAGCGGATGGATACGGGCTGCCCAAGACCGGGTTGGTTGGCGATCTCTGGGGGAGGCCTACGTTCAGCAGTGGACGACAATAGGCTGATATGATGATGATGAGGTAGTTTATTAGTAGGAGACGTCAGCTTAGAACTTACGAAGATTTTGCGACAGGGTTGCATTAAGGGAATCTTTGACTTCCATGCGAACGAAGTCGCGAGTAAAAGATAGTCCATACTAACATTATAAAGAGGTATTTGTTTGTTTGTACGTATTAAACAAATCAACTTATTTAAAAAAAACAGTAAAAGAGTACTACCGCACAGTAGCGACACACCCGTCTACCTCCCAAACACTGTTCCTCAGCTCTTCCCGCCTCGAAAGGCTCGAACGTGCTCTCGAAACTGCTTTTAGTTCTCTTGGCGCGTAGACACGCACACACACGCACGTATTTGTACAGTCTGTTATTTTGGTAGTCATCATCTGCCTAGCCTTTTCCCAACTTTGTTGGGGTCGGTTTCCAGTCTAATCGGGTGCAGCTGAATACCAGTGTTTTATATGGAGCGACTGCCTATTGGACCTCCACAACCCGGCTACTGGCTAACACAATACCCCTTGGTAAGACTGGTTGTCAGACTTTCTGGCTTCTGACTACCCATAACGACTGCCAAAGATCTACAAATGACAGCCGGGACCAACGGCTTAACGTGCTTTCCGAGGCACGGAGGGAACTTGGTATGAAAGGGATGGTCGGCTAGCGTAGTTTATAACCTTTGACCGATCGATCTGTACGGCTTTAGCTTAGTCACGAGCTCCTCCTGTTATTTTGGTAGTAGTGTAGGTAATTGAATCGTCGAAATCGAGTGTCGTAGGTGTGGGCTACGTTATCCCATCCCAGAGTGTTAGACTATATTGCATTATCTTAATTTTGATCATCAAGAAAATTCACACGGACGAAATCGCAGACAAAATGCTAATATTACATATTATTCTAATTTGAATAAGAATGTTTAACACTGTCCTGCTTGAATATTTTATTTGCGACCACATAAACTATGTTCGTGGAAATAGTTGGACTTAAATGGTTAAATGGTTTCCTAAAACCTTAAGAAATATTGTTGTGTTTGGAAATTAGGTTTATATTAGGTAATAGAATAGTGTATTAACGAGAAATTCTCTCATCTTGTCATATTTAACTCCAAAAAGAAACATATTCAAGAAACAATTAATAACGTGTGGATATGACGAACTGACTAATACATTTGACACTTTGAGCGCCATGGGCACAGTATAAGTATTAGTACTATCGCCATGGGGGACACCGTGTGACCGATGCTAGTGGAGGTTTTACCTTCAACGTTTTTGGCTCGGCAGTTCACGTATTAAACATAATAATTAGAGGAGGGAGATGTAGAAGAGGTCCAATCTTGACTTTTTCAAATAAATACAAAAATACTGGTCTCGGTGGTCAATCCCAATGTGGATTTGCCACACAGGACTACAGCAGACATTATAGTGCACAATAGTGTCCCTTTGCTGCACAGGAACAGCAGTCCGACAGGAACAGATAAGGTGCAGGGCCAACGCCTTTAACTGCTTTTCAAGGCATCAAAGAACTCGTTTTCGAACTCTGTGATGCTACTGAGAATTTCCTGTAAAACCCTTTATCACTTTAGCCAAACTGAGAATCGAACCTGACCTCACGCTCAGCAGTCGAGCTAGCGACCATCAGGCCGACGGGGCCGTTGTCGTAATCCTACAAACAACAAGTAAAACTGAAAAAGCTAATTGCAAGGTTTCACAACAGTAACTAGATACCTACTTAAACAATTGGGTCTTAAACTTCCAGGCTTTTACGACATTCCTCGCCAAACTCGTGTTTAACTAACCTTAAACTATCAAATTTAAATTTTACTTCACTGTATTTTGTTAGTGAAAGTACAACCGTTTCCAGTTTGTTTTAACTGCTTTAATGGTGTCCAGTAACTGTAGGCCTAGCATAATCGCGCCAACGTTAAAGACATTATCATAATCATCATATCAGCCGTAGGACACAGGACAGTGGAATTTTATTTTTTACTTACTTACTCCTTCGCTGTTATTTTTTGATGAATTTCTTTGCGGGACTCTTCGAGGTCCTGCTTCGGCGCTTTTCAACCGACTTCAAAAAGGAGAAGGTTATCAATTCGTCTGTATTTTTTTTTATGTTTGTTACCTGATTTCTTTGTACTGGGTGAACCGATTTTGTTGATTCTTTTTTTATTTGAAAGCTAGTGCTTCCCGTGTGGTCCCATTTTAATTTGGTCCAGTTCTGTCAATGGCATCCATGAGAAAACCGTATAAGTCTTAAATTTGCATTAAGTGTGGCGCGATTTGTTACGCGATTTCTCCGGCAAACGTAAACCGATTTTGAAAATTCTTTTTTTTTATGGATAGGGTATGCTTCAGGGGTGGTCCCATATACATTTTGTCGAAATTGATTCAGCACTTTTTGAAAAATCAACAAATACCCAAAAATTTTACATAGACGACGTTTTAGTTTCATCAATCTTTGTAGTAGTTAACTTTCAATCTCTTCTTAATAGATTTGGATGAGAAGGAGGTACTAAAAAGCGGAAAATAAAAAGCTTTTTACAAAAAAGACAACCACCTTCAAAAACTAAAAAGTGAAAAATAACTTTAGCACAGAACACACATTGACTTTAGTTTCGGAAGTCGGTAGCAATACAAAACATCAAACAGAACAAAGAATTTCGAAACTAAAGTCAATGTGTGTTCTGTGCTAAAGTTATTTTTCACTTTTTAGTTTTTGAAGGCGGTTGTCTTTTTTGTAAAAAGCTTTTTTCTGTTAGTCGCCACTGTTAATTTTGGCTTAGAGGTGTTGTAATGGTTTAGGAATGGAGTGGCGGGTATGTCCCAAAAAATAAAAAGTTAATGGCGTGACACCCTCTTGATTCGGAAAGCACGTAAAGCCGTAGGCCTACACCTGTATGTCTATTCTGTTACAATCTCCATCGGTGAACACCTAGGTGAAGTGAGCTGTCATCTGTCCCGATGCTAGGGATTGCTAGGGACAAAGCATTACAATCGGATGACAGCTAACTTTTTTTTTTATTTATTTAGGGACATTTATAATCGCAATGTGTACGTTAGTCCCATCGTACCCTAAATACACATTGGTCATATCTGGGCCATGAACCTGAACAGACTCTTCACATCATCGCCATTCGGTTGAGACAGGATTTTATGAAATAATAATAATAATAATATGTGGGGACATTTTCACACACGGCCATCTGACCCCAAACTAGGAAGAACCTGTACTATGGGTGTCAGACAGCTGATATACAAATACATTTTTTTTTGTAAATACATACATATATAGATGAACAAATGTGCCTACTTCAAGTCTGTTAAACCTCAAGACCCTAAACAGGTAATTTCTCCCAGACTCATATCGAACACAGTCCATCAATACATGGTGTAAGTCTTCAAGAACTCCACACTCCACACAGTTAGGCGAGACGTTCGTTTTCCTCATCATAAACGCAAACTTAATGCATGGAATGTGTCCAGATCTGAGTCTATGAGCCGTAACAACTAATTTTCTACCTAAATTACTATTTATAAACCAGGGTATACTAAAAGGACAGCTCACTTCACCTATACCCTGTTCACAATAAGATTAGACATTTACTCAAACATTTTTTACAGTCCGTTCAACCGATTTTGACTTCTATTGCGTTGGTAGCATGAGAAATGGCAACTGCAGTAAACAGTTGTATTGTAACCACTTTTTTTGCGTCTAATGTCATCCTTATGCCTACGGAATAGAAATCAAAATCGGTTGAAAGGACTGTAAAAAAGGTTTGTGTTTATGTCTAATCTTATTGTGAACAGGGTATAGATGTTCACCGAGGGAGATTGTTACAGAATAGACATACCGATCTCTCTACGGTCGTGTCGGATTGCCGTCCCATCGGACTATGACATAAAATACGACACGGTTGGCGCAGTGCCTGAGCGATCGACTGCTGCGCAGCGTGTTGCGGGTTCGATTCCCGCCCAGGGTAAACATTGGTGTGATGAGCACTTGTGTTTGCTTTGTGTCTGGGTGTTGTTTATCTATAAATATGTGTATGTATTTACAAAAAAAATGTATTTGTGTATGTATATTAGCTGTCTGACACCCATAGTACAGGGTCTCCCTAGTTTGGGGTCAGATGGCCGTGTGTGAAAATGTCCCCACATATTATTATTATTATGACAGTGAAGGAAGAGGGAGTGCACCTGAGTTTGCGCACACATATGTGCACTATAATATTTCCTGCATACTGGGCTAGTCTCGATTAAGATTGGCTGCAGTAACCGACATTTGATCTGAACAATATATGTGAAATTTATTTCGATTTCGAATAAAAAAAATCGGTCGGATTTACATTACATCTACTTCGCGCGCTTATGCTAAGCCCTCAAGTGGTCACAGCGTTAAGGAAGTTTAAATAATGGTTACGGCCTACGGGTTAATAGACCTAGATTTGTGTGTCTGCAATATATTTAATGACCTGCATTAGAAATTCAACTATCTTGTCGCTTTTTAGGGTTCCGTAATTCAAAAGGAAGAACAGAACGTTTATATTTTTAAGCGACTTCAAAAAGCAGGAGGTTCTCAATTTGATTGGTTTTTATTTATTGTATTACCATTGCAATTCTGAAATGCAAGACTCATTATGTTACTTTGGAACGGTTACTCCTCAAAAAATGGTTGGTTATTCTACTACATTGGATTTTTCACTACATTTAAACTTTGCTACAATTAAAACTTTCAATGTCTCCGTAACCAGAGGATTGCCAGGCGAGCATATCTACGTTTACTCCAGTCCGAAAAGTAAAGCAAATATGGGAACAAGTTTCGTTAAGTCTCTTTTTACACACCACTATACTCTGTTCACAATAAGATTAGACATTTACACCAAACCTTTTTTACAGTCCGTTCAACCGATTTTGACTTATATTGCGTTAGTAGCATGACAAATGGCAACTGCAGTAAACAGTTGTTTTGTAACCACTTTTTTGCCTCTAATGTCATCCTTAAGCCTACGGAATAAAAGTCAAAATCGGTTGAAGGGACTTTAAAAAAAGTTTGTGTTAATGTCTAATCTTATTGTGAACAGGGTATAGAATATTCAAAAACAAAAGTATAATACGTACAACAAAGAACCTAACTTTTCTACCAATAACCACTTCCAATTCATTTGCAAAAAGTAATGAACACTGATTGCAAATAAGCATTGCGGGCCCACCATACCACTGACCATACCCTTGATGGTATAGTGGGTCTAAAACTATACCATTCACCTAACCTAACCCAAACGATTCACCAACAATAGAGAGGATCTGGCGCTCGACGGCCGCTACCACGGCACCGCTCGCTTGGTTTTCCTCGCCGTCACAGTCTCAACCAAACCCAAACGAATTTCTCTGTGGAATCTATAGTTTTAGACCCACTATACCACCAGGGGTATGGCCACTTGGCCAGTGGTATGGTGCGTCCGCACACCAAATAAGGACAAAAAACAAAAAACAAACTTTTCAGCTTAAAAGATGAGCCGTCAAGATGCTTACCTACCCTCTCTTGTTGAAAGACTCCTCAACAGGTGCGAAGTACTCCCCTGGCCGGCAAGGTCCTCGCTCAAAGAGTTTGTGGCAGGTGTTGGTATGGGGCAGCTGGGCGGTTCCAGGAGGACATTTGCACTCTGCGACGGTACGACCTCCCCATCGGCCTGGACTCAGCTCTTGTGTGTCTGCACATGGATGGCCTTTCTGGAATCAGAAAAATATTGACGAGTTAGACTGTAAAACTATAAGACCGGGTTATAACAGGTGATACCTCTACCTGCCTCTTTTTTAACCGATTTCAAAAAAGGAGGAGGCCCACGCATAGCTTTTTACAGTGTTGTCCGATTTCGATGATTCTTTTATAATCCATTGTTGGTCACATATAAATTTCCACCTCTAAAGATGGACAATTAAGGGGTGACTTATTTTTATAACGTCACTGTTTCTTAATTAATTTATCTAAATTAATTAAGAAACAGTGACACACACAGTGAACAGTGAAACAGTGAGTTTCGCTTTTTAGTGCCTACTTCAAATAATCTTATTTGAAGTAGGCACTAAAAAGCGAAACAATCTTTTCTTTGTGATTTGAAGATCTAGAAGATGTATTCATACGTGCATTCCATGCATTCGATTATCCCGCCCCTAGTGATAATATTAGAATTAATAATAATACAATTTAATTTATAAAATCAATCAGGCAGTCGTGTAATAAGTGCGCTAACAAAATTCGCATTGATCTACTTAAAATGATCGAGAAAACCGTTGATTAACCATATCCTCATATTATTATGTATTTTAGTATTACAGTAAGAATTAGTATTTTGTATGATTAATTAGTAATATAGTACTCGTGCACTTCCAAATTTTTATTCGAATATGTAACATGTGGATAACGTAGTTAGTTACGCACTGATAAACCTAGATTGTAAACTATTGTTAACCATGTATAGTGTGTAATTGTTTGTTTTCCTTAATAAATAAAAAAAAATAAAAATAAAATAAGTGCCTTCTCAACCGATGGAAAAGCACCATGACATGACGTTGAAAAAAATTAATATGAAGGAACAATACAATTACTGCTCCTTAACCTGCTACCTCCGTGTCAAAGTAAGATTATCATGAAAGGAGTAACAGATAAAATAATGTGAATAATTTACAATAAAGAGATAGAATCTCATACTAAGATCAATGAAATCGTAAATCAACATCTATTACAATGTTTAACCATATTTTTCGCAAAGCCCTTTGTTTTCGACATCTATAAAGATTATTTTACCTGTGAACAAAATGAAAACCTGTTATTTATTATCATGAATCACGAAACTTATTCTTTTATACTTAATTTGCATGCTAGTAATAATGTTTGTAGTAATTAGTCAAAAAACGTTAATAGTGTTTGACTGAAGCAAAAACGACTATCTACAAGGTTAGAGTAATTTAAGGCTTACGTAAAAACAATTACAAATTGAAATTTATTTAAATTAGACCATATTCAAATATATACAAATCTTAAAAATAAAAATAATAACATTATGAACAATCCCAATTCCACAAGGGAAGGGGGGAGCTCAAAGGGTATCAAAAGACTCGTCCACAATGCTGATTCTTAGACCCAACAATAAAACGGCTTGGCGATGTCCCGAAAAACGAGATGGGCCCCCAAACGGCTCAAATATATTGGTTCCAAGAAGACTATTATATTTGCGCCGTTTGAGGTTTTCGGCACCCGTAAAACATATTCTATGACATTCCTACATCCAAATTAAAAACTTTAGGTACCACTTTATAATATCAACTAGCTGATGCCCGCGGCTTCGCCCGCTTGACAAATTAGACTAAAACCTTCCTCTTGACTCACTCTAGCTATTTAAAAAACCCGCATCAAAATCCTTTGCGGAGTTTTAATACTCTAAGCATACATAGGGACAGACAGACGCGGCGGGGGCTTTGTTTTCTAATATGTAGTGATGTAGCTATCAAATTCTAATTAAATAAAATCCTCCTGTCCCAGTTTCGGGCACAGCGGCCATCCTCAAAGGGGACTAGCTAAGTACGTCAGAGACAATAATGTTATAATAATAATAATATGTGGGGACATTTTCACACACGGCCATCTGACCCCAAACTAGGGAGACCCTGTACTATGGGTGTCAGACAGCTGATATACATACATAAATACAATTTTTATTAAATACATACATATATAGTGCATAAGAGTGTGCGCAAACCCAGGTGCACTCTCTCTTTCCCTCACCCTCATAGTTTCATAGTACATCTCCGAGAATAGGTGCAAGACCAAAGGGTTTACGTGTTTTCAGAGGCACGGCAGAGTGACACCATTAACTACTAAGAAATTCCTAACGGCATAAGGCAGATCGGGCAAAATGGTTGGGCGTTTTGCCCGATCTGGGAACCTAGGATTCCATGCACCACTAGACCATTAGACCTACGGGGCAGACAAACATCACATCACCGACACATCCAACCAACACAGGTATCAAAACCGAACGAGGTGGTACAAAATAATAAGCATAGTTATGATAAGCAGAGAAAGAAAGAAAGAACAGTTCTTCTTTTTAGCGTGTCGCTGACAAATATATATATATTTTAGCTCAGTATTCAGCTACGGCAAGGCCATCCGCTGACGCAGTTAGTAGGTTCACGCACGGGTGTGCACGTAACAGGGCATTCTGCGCAAAATGAAAGCCGAGGAGACACCGCATAAGCACTGGATTTCGGTGTCATCTGAGAACCTCCCACCAGTGAATATCCTCTTTACTGCGGCCGGCCGAAGAACATCTTCTTTATAAAAATACTAGCTTATGCCCGCGACTTCGTCCGCGTGAATGTCGGTTATAGTGGATGCAGACGAAGTCACTGATTAAAAAGTAGCCTATGTCCTTCCCTGGGATTCAAGCTATCTACATTCCAAATTTCATCAAAATCGGTTCAGCCGTTTCATCGTGCAAGCATCGTGTAACAGACAGAGTTACTTTCGCATTTATAATATTAGTATGGATAGTACAATTTTCATGTGGTCATAATATATTCTACCATTTCTGGTATACTACAAGTTGATGCACATTTCTATACACAAGTACAAGTTAACAGCATAAGTACCTACCTATCTTTTAACAAGCAGCAAGCAGTTAGCACACGACACGATGATGACAGCAACCCCATTTTAACTAAACCGACTTATTATATACGTGGGAAAATCAATCAGCAACCAGTTTTTATCAGCAATTTGTACCAACATGACAGTTCGATGGAACTGTGTCAGCTTTTTGTAACATGAAGGCAGTAGTTGTTTGACAAATGTGTGCGCAATTTTTTGCTTGAGGGACTTTTTATTACTCCAAACCCTTTCGGAGGCCTATTGTTTTCGCTCATTCGTCGGTTCGTCCATCTATCTGTACGTCCCTCTGTAATAGGGCTGTATTTTTGAACCGTATTAGATAGACTCTTGAAAACAAGGTGTGTATTAATATAGACGTTTAAACGTTTAGAAGAGACCATAACCACAATATTCGCGTACCGTGAGAAATAAATGCCGGCCGGTTTCTTTCCAATATTAAATAACAACACACATTAAAACTATAATAATAACAATTATAAATAATTATTATTAGTATTAAATAAATACAATTTGTTTAAAAATCGAAATAAAGTTTAAAATTTTTCGGCGTTTTTTGATCGAACGTCTGATTTATTGTACGGTGGCACAAAACCCTTCTTGTGCGAGTTCGACTCGCGCTTGACCGATTTTTTAAAGATTCCATACCGCTTGTATTCCAATTTTCCTCTCAACACCTCTAACGTCGTGCAATCGTTCTTAAATTGCTTTCGTGTACTTTTTGAACCACAAAACTAAGAAAGTTTCATAAAATTTCTAGAATTATTGTATGTGGATAAAAGTTAGGAGTAGATGAAGTACTAAAGTAATTAAAAGGTTGCTTGAATGTGAATACCTATAGAACAATGTTTAATGAACTTTAATTGATCAAAATCAAAGCATTTATTTCAATTATACCATTTACAATCAGTTTTGAATTGCCCAGGAGTCGATTAGTTAGTCAGAAAGTTGAAGCTAATTGCTCAGTGAGCAAGAAACACCTAATTTAATGACACTCTTTTAAATCAAGCTTTTACAAAATATTAGTTACCTTATTATTGTTGCTTCTATAATATATGTAAAAACAAAGTAGTTAAAAAGCAATACAAAACATAAAAAAAAGAATCAAGATAAAAACCATGGCAGTTAAGACTTATGAGATTAGGTATCAATCTCTACTGACAGCGCCCGTTCACGAACATGACTTGTGGATCAGCATCATTCATCTTAACCAGTTTGAAGGAAACTGAATAGGATATTTTACTCTATACGAGAAAAAATCTATAAATTTGTTATTGAGACAGTTCAGGCATAAAGCAGTCGGAAAATGTAAGTTTTAGTTCATAAAATAACAAAACCAATTTTTTTATTAAATTCAAAGTTTTCAGTATTTTTTATCCGTTACACCATGAAATAGTAGCGGCCATGTTATTACGCCGTACGGCTGTGTAACCAAAAAATTGACAACTGTCAGTCAACCGATTGGCGTAATATAGGCTTTGTACTTTTATTATTTTCGTAACTAACGTAATTTTTTCATTATTACACCTATTACAAAATATGCTATTAATTATTTTTAAATGATATACAATAATCATATTTATTAAGAGCGCACTTGATACAAAACGAACTGACGTCATTTACGCTGAGCAATATGGCGTCTAGTAAGAGGCGTGTTCGTCAAACTACGCGCGAAATTTGAAAATTTAAAATTTAGATGCATTTTTATGGCACTTATCGATTGAATAAAATTTTTGTGTTTTTTTTGGTGGCATATTAGCACTACAGAATTTAATTGAGACACTTTTCAAAAATGGGTGTAATACCCTATTATACAACACAATAATCTTCATCTCATTCCTAATAAATTAAGTTTTTTTAAATGGGTCGCGCAGCCCTTACGTGTAGGCCAGTGGTTCACGAAGTTAACTGCAAACTTCGTGAACCACTGGGCTAGACAATTCATTACGCAATGTATTTTTTTTGTCAAGTCATAAACTATTTTATAGTTCTAATTTTACAATTTTGATACGGTAATTACGAATATTTAACGCAAAAATATGTGGCATTAATTATTATTTTATGAGCGTTTGAAATAACTTACGGCGAATTTCAAACTAATTTAACATCATAACTTAGCAATAATTTCCATAACTTTGGGTAATAACTTGAATCTTCCGCATATTTGGTAAAAAAATATATTTAACATGACTTCTTAAAAATAAGTTCAATTTAGTTATAGTACTAGCATCTCAAGGGGCTCATCGTGCTTGATCGATCGTACTTGGATAAGATACGCTTGCCGAGGTCGGTCCGGAGATGGGTGACCATGGGAGCCATTTCATATCAAGACCTCTCCGTGTCTCGTAAACTACGTAAGGCCGTTGGTCCCGGCTGTTATTTGTAGATCTTAGACAGTCGTTATGAGTAGTCAGAAGCCAGAAACTCAACCAGTCTTACCAGCAAGGGGTATCGTATTACCCAGTAACTGGGTTGTGGAGATCAGGCAGTCAATTGCTCCAGGTTAACCATTGGTATATTTAGCTGCACCCATTTAGACTGAAAGCCGACCCTAAAGTTGAGAAAAGGCTAATCAGATGATGACCATGCAGTTGGCAGAGTAACAAAACCGTTGGCTTCCTTTTCAAATAGAAAAAGAAAAAAATGATCTCGAAATATCAAGTCATTAATTCATTATTTTAGAGGTTCCTAATACACAAGACAAGCCATATTGCACAACATTGTGTAGATATTACGTAAATGTTATCGAAATACCTACATCATGTTACATTACATTGTTTCTTGTATTAAATAATGTCAGCAGTCTAGGCAATGGAACTTGATTTACGCCTTAATGTCAAATGGCATAACACGGCAACTGCAAGAGAAAGATTTAGGTATCAAAATGTAGGACATAGAATTAATTTAAGCTGAAGGCATCACCTAGAATTATTCATTTCGTATTTCTTACCACGTGCTTCTACAGTTTTTTAAGACGCTGACAAGACCCAAATAACCCAAATATAATTATTTCAAACATGTTTAGCAGTATCAGCCCTGGACGCGGACTACATCTACCAACCTATATCCACCCCCACGCTTCCTATTTACTGGTCCGACTCTGAAAGTTCTTTCGTTATTAGGAATGTAAATCACGCTAAGAAAACCGCGGGCAAAAGCTAGTATTCCATTAGTAGGCAAACTATGTCTCTAGACAGGTACTAGAACCTACTAAATTGATATACGATTGGCGATATTACTTCGGATATTGGTCTAACTGGAATAGCTATTATTTTATTTTATATGATAAGTAAGGGCTCCCGCACACGAGCCACCGGCCACAACCACAAAATGCCGCCGCTGGCATATTTCCTGTAATTTTCATACATTTTATATGGAGTCTCCTCGCAGCTTGCTTCTTGTGGCCCGCACCGGCCACTAAACGCCGACACAATAAGCCGCCACACGCCACTTGCGCTATTCCTAACCCTTTTCTCCCTAAACCTTCTTCGTCAGAGTTCATTATATGGGTAAAAAAAGTAGCAGCCACCGACCGCAGGTGTCGACCATCGGCCACAAGTGGCTGTCGCGCGCTTCAGCTACTTTTGTGGCCGTTTCTTGCCTCCTGTGGCGGCGTTTGTGGCTGTCGCGTGTGGCCCGTGTGCGGCGACCCTAAACCGTCTTTTTTTGGTGGCATATTAGCACTACAGAATTTAATTGAGACACTTTTCAAAAATGGGTGTAATACCCTATTATACAACACAATAATCTTCATCTCATTCCTAATAAATTAAGTTTTTTTAAATGGGTCGCGCAGCCCTTACGTGTAGGCCAGTGGTTCACGAAGTTAACTGCAAACTTCGTGAACCACTGGGCTAGACAATTCATTACGCAATGTATTTTTTTTGTCAAGTCATAAACTATTTTATAGTTCTAATTTTACAATTTTGATACGGTAATTACGAATATTTAACGCAAAAATATGTGGCATTAATTATTATTTTATGAGCGTTTGAAATAACTTACGGCGAATTTCAAACTAATTTAACATCATAACTTAGCAATAATTTCCATAACTTTGGGTAATAACTTGAATCTTCCGCATATTTGGTAAAAAAATATATTTAACATGACTTCTTAAAAATAAGTTCAATTTAGTTATAGTACTAGCATCTCAAGGGGCTCATCGTGCTTGATCGATCGTACTTGGATAAGATACGCTTGCCGAGGTCGGTCCGGAGATGGGTGACCATGGGAGCCATTTCATATCAAGACCTCTCCGTGTCTCGTAAACTACGTAAGGCCGTTGGTCCCGGCTGTTATTTGTAGATCTTAGACAGTCGTTATGAGTAGTCAGAAGCCAGAAACTCAACCAGTCTTACCAGCAAGGGGTATCGTATTACCCAGTAACTGGGTTGTGGAGATCAGGCAGTCAATTGCTCCAGGTTAACCATTGGTATATTTAGCTGCACCCATTTAGACTGAAAGCCGACCCTAAAGTTGAGAAAAGGCTAATCAGATGATGACCATGCAGTTGGCAGAGTAACAAAACCGTTGGCTTCCTTTTCAAATAGAAAAAGAAAAAAATGATCTCGAAATATCAAGTCATTAATTCATTATTTTAGAGGTTCCTAATACACAAGACAAGCCATATTGCACAACATTGTGTAGATATTACGTAAATGTTATCGAAATACCTACATCATGTTACATTACATTGTTTCTTGTATTAAATAATGTCAGCAGTCTAGGCAATGGAACTTGATTTACGCCTTAATGTCAAATGGCATAACACGGCAACTGCAAGAGAAAGATTTAGGTATCAAAATGTAGGACATAGAATTAATTTAAGCTGAAGGCATCACCTAGAATTATTCATTTCGTATTTCTTACCACGTGCTTCTACAGTTTTTTAAGACGCTGACAAGACCCAAATAACCCAAATATAATTATTTCAAACATGTTTAGCAGTATCAGCCCTGGACGCGGACTACATCTACCAACCTATATCCACCCCCACGCTTCCTATTTACTGGTCCGACTCTGAAAGTTCTTTCGTTATTAGGAATGTAAATCACGCTAAGAAAACCGCGGGCAAAAGCTAGTATTCCATTAGTAGGCAAACTATGTCTCTAGACAGGTACTAGAACCTACTAAATTGATATACGATTGGCGATATTACTTCGGATATTGGTCTAACTGGAATAGCTATTATTTTATTTTATATGATAAGTAAGGGCTCCCGCACACGAGCCACCGGCCACAACCACAAAATGCCGCCGCTGGCATATTTCCTGTAATTTTCATACATTTTATATGGAGTCTCCTCGCAGCTTGCTTCTTGTGGCCCGCACCGGCCACTAAACGCCGACACAAAAAGCCGCCACACGCCACTTGCGCTATTCCTAACCCTTTTCTCCCTAAACCTTCTTCGTCAGAGTTCATTATATGGGTAAAAAAAGTAGCAGCCACCGACCGCAGGTGTCGACCATCGGCCACAAGTGGCTGTCGCGCGCTTCAGCTACTTTTGTGGCCGTTTCTTGCCTCCTGTGGCGGCGTTTGTGGCTGTCGCGTGTGGCCCGTGTGCGGCGACCCTAAACCGTCTTGTTAAAATTCGTGACCGACTGTTACCTATGTCCTTATTTCTAAATTAGATCAGAGTTTATCCCATAGGTACAAAGTTACAAACCATCGTGGTACAAACTAATCAATTAAGGTTGGATATGGCTAAACGAGCTAGAGTCTACAGTACTGTAGATGCTTATATGCTTTTAGTATACGTAGGCCATTAACTATTAGCTCTATGGCTAAATACTATGCGTACTTCTAGAATAAGTCTATTCCAGCTAGCCAATATAAAATAATAATTATAATTATATAACTTGTCTCTAATTTTCTATTGTAGAATCTATGGGTGTAAGCCTGCAAATAAATAAATAAATAAAAAAACATAAAAAAAAAAGTTCAAATCGTGGATTTGTATTGTTTTATATGACATATATGTTAGTTATTCGCCTGACCCCTTCACGAGCACACGCTGGTTTATCTGAATTATATAGAAGTTATCATTGAAGTTGCTGTTATTCTAAAGAAACCTGTTAGAATCGTTATACAATACGCTACGACCCGGTCCCTGTAAGAGACCCTAAAGTTGGACCTCTTACAGTACTATGTCCATAAGTATATTATGTTTTCTTCCACCAGAAGTCACGTTCGTGTCACGTTCTGAGTGTCAAGTGTCGTCATTACTGTTTCCACGCCATTACGTGCACTAACGGCAAGAATAGCGTGTAGCTCTAACGGTTGCGTCCATTAAACTTGATTAACGTAAAAGTGACATTATCTACGTGTTTTAAGACTTGTTCGGCTTCTGAACATGTATTTACTAAGGAATATTACAATTTGAGCGATTGCCTGCCGCGCTGCATATCGTGGGTTCAATTCCCGCACGGGACGAGTCTACGGATTAATAGACCTAGATTTGTATGTCTGTAATATATTTATTGACCTGCATTAGAAATGTCCGTATGGTGTCGGACGTAAAGAATAGCACCATCCCATATCTTCCCGTGGGTGTCGCTGTGCCTTTGTAACAACCATACTGCGATCGCCAACCCGCCCGCCAAGCGTGGCGATTATGGCAAACCCCCCCCCCCCCCCCCTCTTAGGGGAGGGCCTATGTCCAGCAGTGGACGTCTTTCGACTGAAATAATGATGATGATTAGAAGTTCAACTGTCTAGTCTCATTTTAGGATTCTGTACCTCAAAAGGGAAAACGGAACTCTTATATTTTATTTGATTCCAACCCCAATTCTGCAATGCTAGACTCTTGTTTCTTTGTAACGGTTACTCCTCAAAAATGGTTGTTTTAGGATTTTAGACTACATTCAAAAGTATGCTACAATTAAAAAGTTCAATATCTGCGCAACCTGTCCTGTCCTGTCTGCGTCCTGTGTGTTTATTGAATAGCCTACAGAGGCTACAGATAATTGTTCCGGGTCTGGCTGTTTGTGTATGTGAGTTTTATACGTGTAAACACGCCCACGACACAGGAGTAATTACTAGTATGGGGCATCGTTTTTAAAAAAAAACTAATTGTTATATTTGTCTAGTCTCTATCTGTTTGCTTTTTGTGGACTCTTCAATGTAGCAGGCTACCTATACCTACCTAAAAGTTCTGTCAGATGCAACATATTGCAAAAAGTTTTTTTTCTCTTTCATGCTTGATATTCCAATTCATTTTTACAATGGCAGAATTTTCACAATGTGCATTGCTTGCCATATATTAAAATAATACAAGAGGTTACTCAATTATCGTTAAGATAAGATAATGTTAATAAGATATATTATGTTTTATGCAAATAAAGAATATCTACCTACCTAAAAGTTTTGTCAGATGCAACATAATGCAAAAAGTTTTTTTTCTCTTTCATACTTGATATTCCAATTCATTTGTACAAAGGCAGAATTTTCGCCACGTGCATTGCTTGCCATATATTAAAATAATACAAAAGGTTACTCAATTGTCATTGAGATAAGATAAGATAATTAAAAACTACTTACCTTGTTTTATGCAAATAAAAAATATCTTATTAAAAATATTAGATCGAACATTTTTTGCATGTCTAAAGCATGCAAATATTTTATGACATTGTAATAATTATATTACGTTGAAATTCGTTATAAATAATCATGAATATTATATTAATTATTATTATTGAGCCATTTATATAATTGGATTTTAAATAATTTACAGTTTAGTGTTTTAAACATATTTGGTAATTTACTATATAGACAAAAGTTGAACATTATTCAACAGTACTTTTGCAGCGCCTTAACAATGTTTGCAACTTCAACTTCAAGAAACACTCCCAGCTGGAGACTTTTATTAAATCACTTGCAATAGTAAGTTACAACCTTGCATAATTGACGTAAACACAGTACATCAAGAGAGGTTTATATGTTCTTCCGCATACACACAATAAACATCCTTTATTACAAACTCTGAACGCATCCAAAGCGTTGGATAACTTGCCTCATGACCCTTGAACTAACCAGGGAACACGTAACCTAAGCCAAACTCCACAAATCATTTGAAAGTTTAACACAAAGTGATAAGGTGTGTATGAGTTAAGCAAGATGAGTTTGTTTGGCGTGATTTAAATAAATTGAATCACAATTTCCATATTATGATTTTTTAACGTGTTAAGTTATGCTGTTGACTTCGATTCGAGGGAGAAGTGGGTATGCATGTCACGTGACGTCATCGCCTAAATATTGTCTGGCGCTTTCCCTGACCTGATATTATGGAGGTTGTGGCTTTGTAAGTCAGCTGCATTTCAAACTTATAATCATTAAGACCTGGAGCGTTCGCCTGTAATGTAATATTTGAGATTCGATTTTGAGCATTACATTACAGTACCTACCTACTGCCTCTCTGACTTGACGAGCATTCGCCTGTAATGTAACATTTAAGATTCGATTTTGTATATTACATTACAGTACTGCCTCTCTGACTTGACGAGCATTAGCATGTAACATTTCAGTTACGATTTTGAGCATTACATTACAATACTGCCTTCTTGACTGACGAGCATTCGCGTGTAATGTAACATTAGATTCGATCGTGAGCATTGATGTTACAAGTTGTATCACAATATTACACATACCCATAAAGTTGCGCACTGTAAGGCTGTGTTTCCACCAAAGATATAGCGGGGGATGTGTGTAAAAGTAGCCAATTACAGCGCTAGCCTAGTACAAGTTATGACAATGAAGCGGTATCATTGGTCATTATCACACACATCCTTCGCACATCTCTGGTAGAAATGTAGCCTAATGCTCGGTTATCTTCCCTCGCCAATGTAATGCTCCAATCTGTAACAACACAGGTAGCGCATTGTAATGCTCGGTTCTCGTCCCTCACTGATGTAATGCTCGACTCGACTCGATTACAGACTAATGCTCTAAGTGAGGAAGCACTTTTCTCCATCATCATCATAGCAGCCTATTGCAGTCCACTGCTGAACGTAGGCCTCCCCCAGAGATCGCCAACCAACCCAGTCTTAGGCAACCCGCATCCATCCGCTGCCAGTCACCTTCTTTAAATCGTCGGTCCATCGTGCCGCAGGACGTCCCACACTACGCTTGCCCAAACGCGGTCTCCACTCTAGAGCGTGTCTGCTCCATCTACCGTCTGTCCGTCTGCAGATTTGGTCGGCCCACTTCCCTTAACCTTTAGTTAAGTAGTAATAAAGCTCTTTGTGAAGGAGCTTGTCTGGGGAAGTACTCCCACCACGTATATCTCATCATCATTGTTCACGCTATGTGATCCTCGCGCGGGGGACCATACGCGGGACGAAGAGCGAGGGGCAGGGAAGGCGACGTAGACGTGCACGCGCCCCCTGCCAACCGCGTCGGACAGAGCCATCATCGCCACAGGACCTCACCACATGCATAAACAATCATGATCATCATTAGCCGGAAGAAGTCAATACCTATTGGACAAAGGCCTCCCCCGTGGGGGGAGAGTACCATAATCGCCACTCTTGGCAGGCGTTTTGGGGATTGCAGTGAGATTGTTAAGTACCGGAAACTGCTGCTGCCCGACTTCCGAATTTTCCGTTAGTCTTCTACACCCTCGGGACGATATACGTGAGTGCTATTCTGGCCCGGTCACCACACGGGTTACCCTACGGATATCGATGACTACCACAATACCTATTTCTGCCGCTAAGTAGCTTTACTGTGTTCCGGTTTTTTTATTTTTATTTGACGACACGGTTGGCACCGTGGCTGAGCGATTGACTGCTGCGCAGCGTGTTGCGGGTTCGATTCCCGCCCAGGGTAAATATTTGTGTGATGAGCACTTGTGTTTGCCTTGTGTCTGGGTGTTGTTGACCTAAATAAGTAAGTATTTCAATGTATGTATTTCAGCTGTCTGACACCCATAGAACAGGGTAGAGACCCTGTACTATGGGTGTCAGACCCACCATCTGACCCCAAACTAGGGAGAGCTCTTGTTTGGGGTCAGATGGCCATGTGTGAAATTTCCCCACGTATTATTATTATTTATTTAGGAACTTTTTATGTCAGTTCCATCGAACCCTTAGCTAATAATACGTAAAGCTATTCATACATCTGTAGAAACTAAACTATTACTCATTTTAGCTACGTCGGACACAGGAGCTGCTAAAATACTATGAAAATTAATAATCCTACATCTAATTTGTTTAACTTGAAGGATATGGATGCAATAATATAAGCACATAAAACTTTTCAACTTTGTCTCTAGGATGGTAATACATCTGCAAGGTCTTTGGTATTGGTCTCTTTTGATTTGGTATTGGTCTTTGGTTTTGGTATTAGTCTTTGGTTTTGGTATGAAGCGGTGACTCATCATCATCATCATCATTTCAGCTGAAATACGTCCACTGCTGGACATAGACCTCCCCCGCGTGTCGCCACATTGACCGGTCCCGTGCGACTCGCATCCAGCGGATCCCCGCAACCTTTACCAGGTCATCGGTCCACCTAGAGGGAGGCCTTCCAACACAACGTCTTCCGGTTCGCGGTCGCCACTCCAGAAGTTTTCGGCCGCATTGGCCATCCATTCTGCGACTAATGTGCCCTGCCCACTGCCACTTAAGTTTGGCAATTCTTCGGGCTACGTCGGTAACCTTGCTTCTCTTGCAGATGTCCTCATTTCTGATTTCATCACGCAAGGAAACTCCGAGCATTGCCCTCTCCATTACCCTTTGGGTGACTTTAAGCCTTTTGGTGAGGCCCATTGTTAGCGACCACGTTTCGGTCCCGTATGTAAGCGGTGACTAAATAACATCAAATTGGCTGTGGGCTTGCTTTGTCATCCAATGTCATAATAAAAACCTGAGTGAAAATGGTTTACTTTAATAATGACAGCTTGCACGTAATTCTGGGCAGTTATCACGTAGACCTCATTGTATGGCTCTTGACCCTTGCCGGCAAGTTTTTTCTTCCTTTCCCTTGAAAACTGATCCTTATGAACAAAATTATGTGAAAGTCAACCACTATCTTACCGCTACAACGTTTCTCGTGTTAAATTGCTTCCCTATATCATTAATTAGAATAATAATAAAATATTGCAATAGAATATCAGCAAACAATAGATAAAAGAAAAAGAGATCATTGAAGTCAAATTAGTTTCAATAAAACAATATCGCTAAAAACCAGCTTGTGTAGCTCTGGGGACTATCTTAATGCCACACTCAGAGACGACACATAATAATAATGAATCAACCTTAAAATTTTCCCAATCTGTCATATTTTTTACTGATCGCGTTCCAATTTATGTTGGTCCATGAAAATTAATGATTGATTCATTGATTATTATTAAGTGACGCCTCAGAGCACCGCATACAGCACTTTACTCACCTATAAACCACGTGATCTAGCATCATCTGACAGACGTCAATTATCTTTCTAACCATAAATTACTGTCAAACGTTCCATCTCACGTCTCACCGGTAACAAGTAGTAATTATTTTATGGGAAATTGTTACAGTGACCCACTAACATGTTATGTAACGTATATTAAGGCTAATTAAATATAATCTTTACTTCAATACTAATGTTATAAAGTTGAAGAGTTTGTTTGTATGAACGCCGTAATCTCAGGAACTACAGTGGTGCTATTCTCTAATGCCCGGTTTCTGAGGTATTCGGATAAACTTTCGATAGCTATTCATTCGACAAAGTTGTCATTTGAGTGATTTTCTTCCTTAAGTGAGTGCTCGGAAACGCAATTTCGAATCAATAGCACTATCGAATAAATATAAGTACTCCAGTTAAATCACCTCAGAAACTGGGCATTAGTAACACAACCTAAAGCTCGACGCTGCGGCAGCGGCGTGTTAAATTTTCCCGCAGCGCGTAATTTGGTTTGACACTTTTTGACAGTTTATATATGCTAAGCAAAAACAGTCGCTGAACTCGATGTCAATTTCACGACTGACACGATTTCGAGTTTGCCGTTTAGCGTAAGGTTCTGAAAATTATTTCGCTGATAGGAAATTACGTTATATCTAAGTGCTATAAACTATTTTTATTATCATAATAAAGCAAAGCAAAGTAAATCGCGAGCAATAGCTAATGTAACATAAGTGAATAAATACCTATCGAAAAACTGCCTACATGTTTGTGGGCTGGGCTCCCTACCATCAGCTGCCATTTCTCGTTGAACGTTAATAGGAAAGACCATTACCAATTTTAATAAAAGACACCACAAGATCAAATCCCGTAATTTAATGTCAAAAACTTGTCAAAAATTAACGGTAATAAAAATATTTTAAAAACAAGCTTTTATTATGCACGAAAAATTAAAAAAATAAACTAAGACATTCATAAAATTCGTAGTTTCTTAAACTTTATAAGTAACAACCTACAAAAATGTTCAGTTTAACTGTTCGATACAATTAGTGTCATCAGTAGAAGTATGATACATAAACATATATTATCTATAACCAGTATATTAATATTCTTACGCGATTTAAAAGCTTGTCGCGCAATTTCGTTAACGCATAGTCCTCGGCCGCGACAAGCTTTTAGATCGCGTAAGAATATTAATATACTGGTTATAGATAATATATGTTTATGTATTATACTTCTACTGATGAAATTAGTAGATTTGGAAACATACAAACATACAAAAGTGAAGTTAAATAAAAGCTTGTAAAAATATAAGTAAATGAGATTCGTTTTCGACGTTTAAAAATACGACGATATCGTCGTAAAGGATCAACTTTTGAATTTATGTCTAAAGCTATAAAACAAAAAAGTAAAAAGAAAATTTAAAAAAATACAAACGTACGGAGGTACTACAGACATTAATGACGCTACCAATGATACACAGTTAGAAAATCGCGATTTGAAAAAGAAGTCGTGATCAATACGGACAACCGTATATTATTATTATAATATTTGCCAAATATACACATGTGAATAAATGCAAGTTTCTCAATTAGCCTTGGGCAGACGTATTTATAGAAAACACTGAACTTTATGAAATACTCGTATAGAAGCATTTAGCACCATTCACCTAGCTTTTTGTTATGACTAAGTAAACAATAACTTTCTTTATCTCTGCTAGGCAAGGTCGTCATTTGAATATGAATACTTAGTCATACGTCATAGTTAGATCACACGATCTAACTAGATTTCTGACTGAAGATCACGTAGGCAGCAAGGGCGTCGCCAAGGGTGGGGTAGGTAGGGGCAGCTGCCCCCCCCCCCCCCCCTAGAGATTTCCTTGCTCCCCCCAGGCCATCATCTGGCGAGTACTGGCGACGCTCTTGGTAGGCAGTGCAGTAAGTTAGGTGCAAGAACATGCAACAGCACTGCTATACTTGAGTGAACTTGAGGTGGGTGAGCTTGTGGGATCACTCACTTCAAATTCACTTCACCTAATCTCGCCGCGGAAGATCTTTACCGAATAGACATGGTAAATAATCTAAGGTGTAAGTACATAAAAGTAATTGGCGACTGGAAAATGAACTGAAATCAAATAAACAGTGAATAGCTATTGTTGCCAACTCTGTTGAGCACGAGCTAAACCTATTTTAACCTATTTATATCTCTTTCTCTCCAATAAAACATGAAAGAGACAGATATCAATAAGAGCTGTCAATTTAAGTAGATCTAAAATGTTCTTACAATAAATAGTCGTTATGTCAGGACGTATTGCTTAAAAACACGGAGAAGTTAACAAAAAAACTAATATGAGTTTATATGACATCTCTAACTTAGTTCTTATCTGTCGCGGTCCTTTTCTTCAGCTGTCTGGTAGTAAGAAATCCCAATTGTCTAATTTTAGTTTATTTTGTGAACAAGGGAAGCGGCGCCATTGACTAGTATTACCACAGTCAAAAACACAACACAGGAGATGCACACGCAAACTTAGAATAAACCAGATCGTCAGCTATTCATCAAGTCTGGTACTAACCCCACGACATGACTGGCGCATTGCCTGAGTACCTAATCGGCTGCTGCGTTGTATGTCTCGCTTTGGTTCCATTCCCTCACCGAACTGTATGGCCTAAGAGGTTCCGCCTATAATGGTGGTTTGTGTATGTGAATTTAAACGTTTATTAACCCCTTACCGGAACGTAGATCTACGCGAGACACAATAGTTTTTTTAATTTTATCTGTAATTACGGCATATGAGGGGTTAACGAAACTCCTAGTATGTATGGCAAAACGTTTCTTTTATAACCCAAAAAACACAGCTAAAGCGATCAGCGATCCAAGAGAGCCAAAGATGATAAAGTTTACCCAGAACATAAACACTACAAACTATCCTATTGATAACCAAACAAATATTGCAACGGCCAATGTTCACCATAATCTGAATAGCCTTTTCCCAAGTGTATTTTGGTCGGCTTCCAGTCCAACCAGATGCAGCTGAATGCCAGTGATTTACATGGAGCGACTGCCTGTCTGACCTCCACAACCCAGTTACTGGGTAACACAATACCCCTTGGACTGATTGTCAGACTTTCTGGCTTCTGATTACCCATAACGACTGTCAAAGATCTATTAATCACAGTCGGGACGGCTTAACGTGCCTTCCGAGGCACGGAGCTGGGTCTCGGTATGAAATGTATGGTCACCCATCCACGGACCGACCGCGACAAGCGTAGCTTAACCTTAACCGATCGATCACGTACTGCTTTTACTAAGCCAGAGTCCTTTAACGGACAATGTTCACCAAATCTTAAAATTTAACGCTAATCGGATCCGTATGACATTCGTTTAAATGTTAAATGTATCTAATTGATGTTACGTGATTATTCTGCTAGTTTCGATATTGCACAGAGTGAGGTTGACTGGTTTTACGTTGAATTTGAAGATGATGATTAAGTAAAAGACATTGCACCCACCCTAATATAAATTAGGAAAAAGACAGGCGAAGGGCAATCCTGACTGTAACTTTTCAATATAAATGCAATTTTATTCATATCCATCACATACTCAGTATATACAAATCTTAAAAATAAAAATAATAATAATTATGTACAATTCCAAGAAAAAGGGAGGGGGGAGCTCAAAAAGCTCGTCCACATCTCTGTCAACAGGACACATGCCCAACAGGCTGGCAGCATTGCCAGATTGACACCGTTGTATGGCAATGCTGATTTCTTAACCCAAGAATAGTCTTCAGGTCACATGAAGAGTCAACCAACCGCTTGGTGATGTCCGGAAAAACATGATGGGCACTAGGACCCCATGGCCCTAGAGTTTCCACCCCAAGCGGCTTAAATATATAGCTTCCTTTCAATAGAAATATAATTGCAACTACGAAGTAATTACTACACAGACTTCGTGATTGCAGCTGCATCCAACCAACCAACCACAAATCTTGTCTCCACCGACACCCAGTGTGAGTGCGGTGATCCTAACCAGACAATGGCCCACTTACCACTCACCCAAAGTACCCACTTACCCACGTACCCTCCACTTACCCAAAGTACCTCTAACCTGCACCTTAGAGGACATTAAAAACGCCACTAATGCTCCGATAAATGTGAGAACCTACTGGGCCCAAGTAGTCTAACAAAGACAACCGCCTTCAAAAACCAAAAAGTGAAAAAAACAACACACATGACTTTAGTTTCGGATGTCGGTGGCAATACAAAACAACAAACGGAACAAAGCCACCGACTTACGAAACTAAAGTCATTTATGTTCTGTTTAAGTTTTTGAAGGCGGTTGTCTTTTTTGTAAAAAGCTTTTTGTTTCCGCTACGGCAACACAGTTAAAACAGAAATTGGAAGTACTCCAAAGATTGAAGAAATTAGAACATCGTCTATGTAAAATTTTTGGGTTTTTGTTGATTTGTCAACAAACTGCCGTATCAATTACGATAAAATTTATACGGGACCACCCCTGAGATGATTTTTTTTTAGAAAAAACTATACAGTCGAATTGAGAACTTCCTTCTTTTTGAAGTCGGTTGAAAAGAAAAACCATCGATTCGAAAAGAAGAAAAAGAACACAATACCAAATACACAGTAAAAGTCGTATAACACCTTCTCAAGCCTCCAAATCCTTAATTTACGACTTCCAATGCTCAACAATCAGTGTTAAACATTGTAATTCCGGTTCGACGAGTGGTTTCGACTGTATTTGTGAAAGACCGTGACCGATCGATCTTGTTATGCCACACACTGACCCACTAGCGTTATATTCGTTTACGTTTCGCAATTTCATAATGAATCGTCAGTATTATTGATTACTTGATTTTGATTGGCCTTGAGTTTTTAGCGTAATAAAAAGCACGGTGTAGGCGCCAGTAGCATAAGTGATTTGCAAGTTTTGAGAGGCTATTTCCTAACTAATACGTCATCTATATACATTGGTGTGTCTATCTTTCTGTTACGGCTATAGATGGGTGTGAGAATTAAACGGGCTATATTTATGTTTATTTTCAAGGAGAGGCTTATGTTCGACATAATGTTTATTTGCGATAGATTATTTCGCCTTTAGCCAGTTAAATTGTACATTAGCTTAAACGCATCGGCTATAAGGGGTGCATCTCATAACATGTATTTGTTGTATTTTTAGGTACACTAATCAATTGCGACACCCTTTTACAACTTATCATGTTGGGCAATCCTGGAAAGCTAGGTATCGATCTCAGGAGGTAGTCTTGGCTAAGGAACCTACGAGAGTGGTACATCGAGCGCCGCGGGACTATTCCAACTCGCGAAAGAAAAGGAAACGTATGCAGAGCTTACTGCCAACCTTCGTAGATGGAGAAATAAGACGACAGACAGGATCTATTTTATTTTTCTTTTATTTTGCTTTTATATTCCTTTTTATCTTCAGCTACATTTAAGTTTAGCTTATTCTTATCATAGCTTAAGTTTATTTTCACACCCATCTTTTGCCGTAAGATATCATACTAGCTATTGCCCGCAACTTGATCTGTGTAGACGTGAGAGTATACAGAAACGGGAAAAATCCTATGTGATATTAGATTAATAATCTATATGTGTACCAATTTTCAGGTAACAAACATCCACCCTGCCTCACAAACTTTCGCTTTTATAATATTAGTAGTATAGTATAAGTAGTAAGTAGTATAGCAGGATTACGCTTAATTCTATCAACCTCCTGTCCTTATTCCAATGTATTTACTGTCGTCGCAGCACGTCATTTTCTTCCATACAATCTCAATTAACCGTCATCTCAGAATCCAACTTTAACCCTTCATAAATGTCTCTTGTAGAATTGACACCACAATTTTGCCATTATCACGAAGTCTTGCATAGTCATCAGTTTCATTGTTTTTGAAGTCCTTTCTTATTCTTAGGCTGACGATGACTGTATTGAGCCGGCCCAGAACTTGGGCACGAATTTGATGCCGTTAATAGAGTCCACTAGTTGCTGAAGTGCGCAGGCATCAGGGCAAGCAAGATACGAAAACAGATGTCCCATTATTTGAAGAATTGCACTACATTTGCACTCTAGACTACAAATAATATGAAGTTTTCCGGTATATCAACTTACAAACTTGAATGGAAATTATCTAATCCAGTCCACATACTCCAACAAAATGTGTGCCATATCCTGCCAACAGATTACTGTCACATAGCCCATTAGTCTGTGCACTACGCAATACGAACATGGCGAATGGCGAGCGTTCATACGATTTTATCTCAAAGGATTAAATGTGTCTAGACTGTTTAATTACTACCTTCTTCATGTGGTAACCGTATCGTGCTTAACGGCACTGAAATGCTCTTTATTATGATGGTAAATGAGTTTGTATTACTATAAGGATTTGATTTAACACCTTTGAATACAGGTACTTTGCAGATCGTTTTACACGTATTTTGATCCATTTTTGAATAAATAGTGATGCCTATATAGTCTGAATCAGGCCCTCCTCTCTGTAAGAGGGAGCGAGCGATAACCATTCCATGGAACCAGTGCGGGTTGATCGTCATGTCTTTTAATTATCGATCTACACACCAGTAGTAATCTGTAAAATTTTCCTCGATGATATTTTTCCTCTTTTCCTTGGTGAAGTGAGCTTGCATCAGAATACCTAGCATGGTGTGGTGAAAAGTAGTGTTTGAAAAGACACCTCAAACTTATCATCATCATCATCATAATCATCATCATCATTATGGGCATAGGTCTCCCCCAAGGAGGGTTCAGCCGTAATCGCCATGCTTGGCCGATGCATGTTGGCAATCGCAGTAAGTTTTACGGTACTCAGAAGGACGCTGCTGCCGCGTCCTTCCGAGTACCGTATCCGGTCAATATTCCGCTGTTGCCTTCTACGACACCCACAGGTAGAAATGGGGTGGTGCTATTCGTGGCCGGCACCACACAGGTCCTCAAACTCTCTCCATCTGAATTAACCAAGTGACATTTTAACAGAATAGACCGGCTATTTCCTAAGTATTGTTTCCATTTACAGAAGACCTATCCAGCCTGCCGCAGAAGGCAGTTCACAATGGCCCTCCTCATAAATACCGTGTCAACTATAGAAATTTCAAGTTCAACATCAATATTCATCTTTCGCCGCATTTACGTCTTCAGACTATACGCCAAGTTTAAACAACGGGACTATTGTATGGGAATATAACAACAGTGCAACTTAATTGTTTATTCAACAGAGGCACTAAAAGCTTCACGTATTACGTAACAACAAAGTATTCCCAAAACTAAGTAGCTTTACCATGAGCGAGTTGTCTTGGGGTCATAGTACTGATGGTGACGTTGCGCAATTGTCAACGCAATACGGAATAGTTTTAGAAGTCCCATAAAGCAGTAAAGTCCCAAAATAACCCAATTTATGGATGGTTTTTCGTGGTGTTTTTATTATTAATTTATGATTTTTTCTAATTGTGTTCTAATTGTGTCCTGTTTATGGATCGTATATGATCTGCAATTAAGATTATTATTATTAAAATATCGCGCGTTATTATTAAATTGGTAAGTATGTGATATAGCTGGGAGTCTTTAAGGCAAGAGTGAATAGGTTACTTCTAGGCAAGCGTGCTCCATCTAGGACCGCATCATCGCTTCCCATCAGGTGAGATAGTGGTCAAACGTATGCCTATCAATAGATAAAATAGGCCACGTCCATTGCTGAACGTGGCCTACGTTCAGCAATGGACGGCCTCCCCGAGAGATCGCCAACCAACCCGGTCTAGGGCAACACGCATCCATCCACTGCCAGCCACCTTCTTTAAATCGTCGGTCCATCGTGCCGCAAGGCGTCCCACAATTTGCATAGCATTAACCTTTTGTACTTCTTTACTCTATGTCGAGAACAAGCAATTCATACGGTACTCTATGGTTTCAAATTCTTACACATTTTGGTAAATTATCGGCTATTACAATCATATTCTGAGGCGTAGTTAAAATACTATTAAGGTTTGAATACCGTTTTTCTTTCAACATCTTTTGCTAAGCTATCTTAGATTTTATAAAAATGAACAATAGGTCTTACTGACCCGAGTAAGTGTGTCAAAACTATTAAATAGTTCGTGTCGTGTAACAATTGTATAATATTTTTCGCGCGTAAAAAATATTAGGTTTGAGTCGACATACTCGAGTCACGTCGGGTCATTTTGGGATTGAAGATTCCCAAAATTGTTACAAGGTAACTGCATGACAGTTCAACGCCCATGAACTTCTTTGGTCGACTGTCCGTTGATTAATGAATCTTAATAACTAGCCACCTTAGCTAGCCACATTCTTACTTAACAGTAACCACTAACTCCGTTATTTTTATGCGTTTTGTTCGAGATCCAGGTTCCTAATTGCAAAATGGAAGGAAAAACATACACATTCTTTCAATTATTTTTTACTAACCTTATAAATAGTATAACATTTTCCATCCTTAGGCCAGTACAGCATGAGCCATCCTCTTGGCAATGCTGCGCAAGGATTCCTCTTCACATCAGCCCATGGTGGTGGCAACACTGCGGCCTGAGAGCCACACAGCAATGCTGCCATCCACACCCACGCCGCCATTTTAGAACACTCCAAATTCAATTTCAATACTTTTTAAATCTTTTCATTTTTTATTCACTGACCGTTACTGACAGTTCTTCATTCAATCTAGGTTTAATTGATATTTTTTATCACTCACACTTTTTACAGTTAAACACTTTTGTGCCATTATTTAACCGTAGCTAGTCGATCTAAGTCCAGTAAGACAAAAAGTCGATTATTGTTAATAACCACTGAAGCTTTTAAGTAACAAAAACATGAACGGTACACTTTTAATGAACCTCGTGATGAAACATTATAACGAACACATTTTTTTTTGTTCGACAACAAGAACTAAGTCAATTACGCACACTATTGTGCTTTTTTCACATCGTTAAAGATGATGGCTATAAAAACGTTTGATGATTCGATTAGATACACACATTAACATAACTCCTCATTGCTCTAAAAGTCATTCATCTACACTACACTATTGTGGTCGGCTTCCAGTCTGACTGGGTGCTGTTTTACAGCGACTGCCTATCTGACCTCCACAGCCCAGTTACTGGGTAACACGATAGCCCTTGGTAAGACTGGTTCTTCTAGCTTCTGAAAACCCATAACGACTGTCAACGATCTATGTATGACAGCCAGAACCAACGGATTTACGTGTTTTCCGACGCACAGAGAAGTTTTGTAGTTGTAATGGATGGTCAGTTGGTCATCCATCCACCGATTGATCGACTTAACCAGGAGCCACTGCTCTAAAGACACAAAACTATTTAATTTTATGTTTCGCGAAACTGTAGCAGCCGTTAGTATACTTTTATACCAAAAACGTGATTTTAAAATTACATAATTGTCTCATAACTTTCAGTGTGACACAGTTATTTCTTTCAATGTAACTGTACGAGATTTTCTGTTCCGATAAATTGTATATTTTTTCGTGCTTAGTCGGGTAGACTTCGGAGTGTAATGTGCAGTCGTGCGTTGTCTAGGTAGATAGACCCAGCAGATGTTACGTTATATTTTGTAATAACTAGTGGCTGTTTACGGTTCCGTCTGTTATTAGTTCTGCTCTCAGAATTACATATTATACATATACAAAACTTAAAAATAAAAACAATAAACAACACTACTACTACAACTAAAAAAATAAAAAGGAAGCGAATAGGGCATCAAAAACTCGTCCATAGCATCGCTGTCAACCGACAAGCAAGTGACCCGATTCTTTGGCCAAAGAATCAGGTCACTTGAAAAGTCGACCAGCCGCTTAGCGATATCCCGAAAAACAAGATACAAGACCCCATGACCCTAGTGTTTCCACCCCAAACGACTCCAACATATAGCTTCCAAGAAGGCTGTTATATTTTCGCCGTTTGAGGTTTCGGCACCAACAGCTGCTGCAGAACACGTTCTGCTTGTTTTACTCCAGTTTTGATTGGAGAATGATAAATGGACTATTTTATAGGTACTTACAGCTGTAATTGGAAAGCGGAGCAGTTATTGCATTGAATACTGCGATTGATGTAGCATTATCTAAAACGAATTCCTACTCTATAGAATTACGTGGCCATGGCGTGCTGAGTACATTTTGGGTTGGTCATCTATACACAACTGTCATGTCGATCTAATTCTGTAAAAATGTTCTTAGGTGAATTTGGGTGAAATTCCTTCCTCGGGCTAAGTTAAGCTTGAAGGATTGACAGTTCTCCTCAAGCTCAACAACGAAATCGTGGCAGACCCCGGCGAAGATGGCGAGATAAGCTTGACGGTCCGGTCCGGGCAGGGGCAGTTGCGCCCCCCCTAGAAATTCCAAAAGCTTCATGTAACTTTGACTGTATTTAAAATTCATATTTTTCTTATCCACCAACAATCAACCAAATATCAACTTGCTCCCCCCCCCCCCCCCAGGCCATCAGCTGGCGAGTACTGGCGACGCTCTTGCTAGACAGAGAGGGTTGGAAAGGAGAAAGATAGACCTTTGCTCTGCAGTGGGACAAAACAGGCTAAAAAAAAATGCCTGTCTGTTTGTTTTTCATCACTACAAAACCACTAACAATTGAACCATTGACAACTAGATTACAATTTTCTAACATGACGTTCAAAAGTGCCTTTTAATGGTTTAATTTAAGAGTGCCCACCCGTCATATTTCCCATTCAAACGCTCGTACGCGATTACGGCGTTATAACAAATTATTTCCCAAATATTCTTTCCACACAGGTATCTTGTGGTTTAAATGTAGGTTTGTATGAAGCCAAAAATAAACTTTTTTGAGAAACAAATTCAGTAAACGCCTCCGAAAATCAGCTTTTTTGCACAATTTTATCAGAACTTTGGCCGTTCATAATGCACTCATACATTGAAAAAGTAAAAAAACAGCTTCATACAAACTTTGCATATGTAATGGTGATTCTAAATTACACACATTTTTACCAAAAACTTGTAAGGCTTTTTCAAAAACACGTATGTCCTGGAACACCTTTTGTGAAATTTCCGCGCGCCAATTTTCCTGTGATGTTATCGCGTTCTCACTCATTCGTTTGTTTTCGAGCTTTGCGTTGGTTGAAACAAAAAAAATTCAATCACGCTCGCGTTGAAGTTCCTTCGATGGGGATGGGCACTCTTAAATAAATGATTTGACTTTGAATTTGTACCGAAATTTGGCAAAAACAGAAATTGGAATCGAGATAAGGACATGGACTGCTTTTCAATCCACGACTTCGTCTGCTACCGCGAATTCACGCGACCGACATTCACACGGGCGATGTCGCAGGCCAAAGCTAGTACTTAATTACTTAATCGGTAATCTAATAAGGCTTGACCTTTGAACTAGTCTAGTCTAGACACTGTCTCTTGTATAACACGTATAATGTTGGAAGTTAGGACATATTGGACCTAGTTAATACGACATAGTGTTGCTATAGGTCAAGTTTTTTACTTCCTTATGTCAAAGATATATTGTAGTATTTGTAATCTACGGAAGAATCATCAATATGCACAGGTTGCAGTGTAGCCTTTTTAGGGTTCCGTAGCCAAATGGCAAAAAACGGAATCCTGGATTCGTCATGTCCCTCCGTCCGTATGTCACAGCCACTTTTTTCCGAAACTATAAGAACTATACTGTTGAAACTTGGTAAGTAGGTGTATTCTGTGAACCGCATTAAGATTTTCACACAAAAATAAAAAAAATAAAGAATAAATTTTAGGGGTCCCCATACTTAGAACTGAAACTCAATTTTTTTTTCCATCGAACTCGTTTGGGTTATCTATGGATAGGTCTTCAAAAATGTTATATCATTTTTTTCTAAACTGAATAGTTTGCGCGGACACTTCGAAAGTGGTAAAATGTGTGTCCCCCCCCCCTGTAACTTCTAAAATAAGAGAATGATAAAACTAAAAAAAAATTTACATGTTAATGTAAGTACATCATATATATATGATGTACTTACATTAACATGTAAACTTCCACCGAAAATTGGTTTGAACGAGATCTAGTAAGTAGTTTTTTTTAATACGTCTTAAATCGTAAACCGCAATAATATTATTAAAACATCGATCAAAGTTACAACGAACTACAAGAACTTTTATATTATGTTACTTGTTTTTGGTTTATTTGATGCTCATAGTGCCCCTAAGGGTATACTCCAACACCTACAACTCCGCCCCTAAGACGACCCACTGATCGCGATTCATGACAGGTAATTTTATGTATCTAGTCTGATCAAAACTAAGTACCTACACTACGTACCATCTCAAATAATTACATTACATTTCCTAAGCTTAACTGTAAAATCTTTAATTTCATATAAGATTATAGTTTAGTTCAAGTGGATTTTAAACGCATGTGTTTTTCTGAAATAAACAGTTCTTTTTTTATTGTTTACATAGTGTGTTTTTACCTACTAAGTAATAGTTTATTTATTTAATCTGACAACTCTAAATCAAAGACATTTAAGACTTTAATGTTCTGAGAATAGACTAGTCTAACGGTAAATATGAGACCAACATTACTTAATATATAAATGGATTGTAGGTTTATATTATAAAATGTTGAATGATGTCTTATGATAATTAACTGCTAAGTAAACTAGATCGAATACGTAAAAAGGTATTAGCATTGTAAACTAATGAATAATATTAACACCGGAATTTAGTTCATATTTGTTTATCAATGTGTGACTTTATTAGTTTAGGTAAATCTATAATTGGTATTCGTTAAATAACCCGACACTATTGCTAAAACATTTGAATATTTATAACACACATAGGTTCTAAATCTATACTAATATTATAAAGCTGAAGAGTTTGTTTGGTTGAACGCGCTAATCTCAGGATCTGCTGGTTCGAATTAAAAAAATCTTTTTGTGTTGGATAGTCCATTTATCGAAGAAGACCATAGGCCCATCCGAAGCCGGGTCGGGTCGCTAGTTAAAGATAAATAACTAGACTACAAGTGATTAATGTATTTTTGTTCTTCCATCTTCCAAATAATAAAAATTAATTGCTGTTCGTAAGTCTCTCTAAAACTCCAGAACTGCTAGACCGATTTGGCTAATTTAGGTTTTGAAATATTCATGGAAATCCAGGGAAGATTTAAACGATAAGAAAATAAAAAAAAATCACTAAAAAAGGACAGGAAAACGTCTGTCGGGTCAGCTAGTCGAATATAATTTTGAAAGTTAGCTTTGAGTCGCGTAATTGACATTCAACTGAAAATGACACCTCATTTTGCGTCGCCGTGCCAACAACCAGTTTTGGAAAAACGAATGCAGCATAAATTACGCGACTCATAAAATACTTCTCACAACTCCCATAATTGCGTTCGTTTAGCCTCACACTTACTCCTAAAAGCTTTTGTTAAGTAACCTATAGATACAGCCTACCTAACCTACGTCCAACACAACTGGATAAAAATGTCCCCCCTATTCATTACTAATAAAACGGTCCACGCTATCTATAATTATCCTAAAAACAAAGTATCAAGCTGGCAGCTGGTGGCTGGCAGCGGATGGATGCGAGCTGCCCAGGACCGAGTTGGTTAGCGATCTCTGGGGGAGGCCTACGTTCAACCACACCCACGACACTCCATAGAAACGAAACGATATAATTGCCTACACTACTGCCAAAATAACAGACTGTACAAAAACGTGTGCGTGTGTGTGTGTCTACGCGCCGCTCGAACGCAAAAAGCAGTTCCCAGTACCAGTCGTTCGACGCAGGAAGAGGTGATGAACAGTTTCGGAGGAAGGCGGATCGTGTCCCTACTGCATGTACGGTAGTACTAATATTTGTACTGTGGTTCAGTAGTGGACGAGAATAGGCTGATATATATTAAAGTATTAAAAAACAGTGTACTTATGTTTAATAATATCGCGTAGGTTTTATTTTTATGTAACACTAGCTTTTGCCCGCGACTTTTACCACATGTAAGTCGAATATATTTCAGACAATGTTCTAAAGCCAAACAATTGGGTACTCGACACCACCAATCAATTGACATACTTTTTATGAGCTGGCAAAACGAGATTCCTTCATACATTTTGTATGACAATAGCGGCCTGTGACGTCACTTATTTACCAACCCAATTGTATATCTATTAATTGATTTCAAAGCAACTTTAAATCGAATGTTACAGTTAATTGAAAATTATTCGGATTTTTCGGGGCTAAAATAAAGTGTATTTTAAGATTCTCAATTACAGAAAATTCACGATAACATCTCTTCTATGTATAAATCAGTTATTTCCATTACACGATAACGGGCGCCCATTACTCGTAATCTTACCACAACTGGGATCGAAGTAACGGTCTTTGTTACCGTTCGACGTGTCTGCTTCGCCGAAATGTCGAAACAACTATAATTTTTAACCCACTTACTGGCGAGATTACGTCTTGTAACAGTGTAAGTGATGAGCGGAAGCGGGTTGAAATTGAATCTAAAGATGGATACTGAAACAGGCCACTCACAGGCGTTGGCGGAGCGGTCACACACTAATAAGTCAACTGACATGATTCGACACTGCAGCCTGGTGTGAACTGCGTATACCTCTGTCGTATGACAGGTTAAGGACGGAAAGGCCCTGGCCTCAGGGCACACCTAAGACACACCATACAAACGAAACGATTGAATTACCTACCCTACTACCAAAATAACAGACTGTACAAATATGTGCGTGTGTGTGCGTTTTTACACGTTACGAGAACTAAAAACAGCTTCGAGAGAGGAGGGGGAGAAGAGGTGAGGAACAGTGTTTCGAGGGAGGCGGGGCGTGTCGCTCGCTACTGTACGGCAGTACTAATATTTATACTGTGCTCAGGGCAAGACACACGCAAAATGACGATCAAGAACTGTCGGTGAAAAACTGACAGTTTGTGACGACTTTCCTGTTGCGGTAATTGGATGACTAATACTGATCTTAAGCTACATAATATAATATCGTACTTGAAAACTAAAATCAGCGAACAGCGTTAATTATCTAGTATCATTCAGAATGGTTATCGAGAGCTCGCAATACGTGCACTAACGAATAAAAGCGAATAACTTTTAGATTAAAATGTTACGGTCGCATATATCTAAAGTTTTTAACAATGAGCGTTCCGCTTCAGTTTATGCTTTGCACCGCTACATATTGTGGTGTGAGTTTGAATTATTAGTACAAAAAAATTCAGTGTGTACTTATGTACGCGCGTGAGAAGTTATACTTCTTCGAGTCACAAAATAGCAACGAAGGCAGTAAGTAGTTCAGCATGTACGTCAGAGATGGCGTTGTTTACAATTACTCCCGTGAGAATTTTGTGTGACGCTGTGCGCGCGCATCGTAAAATTTCACTCTCATCATTTTTTCATAACGCGCCTAAAGAAGTATAACTTCAAAAAGACATTGTTTTGAAAAAAAAAAAGACTCGTACCTTCATAAAAAGAACCAAACCTTTTTTTTAAACTAAGGAATCTTTTAATTACGGCTTGAATTACCAATTCTAAAATATAGTTGCCTGATTTAGGATTACCGCTAAAAGATATTTAATATTTATAACGGTACATAATACCTACCTACATGTAGTAATTGGTTTCATATAAACCCGCCCATATAAATATGGGGTGGTCCTACAAGTCGAAATCAAACGGTCCTTGGCGTATAACGAAACGTAAGGCTTATTTGCCATAAACGGTACATGAAGTCTTTACTACCTAAAAATATCTGACATTAAGTAAAATTTATTGTAAAAAATACATTATTTTCATCCGGCAATGTATCTGATTTCCTCATTCAATATGTTTGTTTGGGTACTACACAGACTTTATAAGCAATTTATCGTTCAGTGCTTACACCTACTGAAATTCTTTTGGGACAAGTTTGTATTACTACATACCTACAATATACGTAACACAAATACAAAAATTACATAATTTTTAGAAAAGATCTCTTTGGTATTTTCTTTCGAATCAGTAAAGTAGGTAGTTGCTGTTATGACAATGCTAAAAGAAGTCTAAATAGTCTTCTTACAGGCGATATATCTATACAAATTTTATACAATTCGCATCCAGTAGCTGCATGGCCTCCTTGATTGATGTGTTTATGACTTATATTGACGAAACTATCCATTTCATGGAATCTAAAGTTCTCCCTCCCTCCAGCCTAATTCTAATCACGTATTCACGTTTTCTTCTTCCATACATCTAGATTCTTGAAAGATTGTGAACGCGCATGTGACACTCTTGATATAACTAGCGTTCATAAACTACAGTGACTGCTTACCTACCAACAGGCGGCACTATACTAGTATGCCATCAAAGTGGTTTAAAAAAACATTTTTGAAAATATAGAACCGCCTTCAAAAAAAAACTAAAAAGTGATAAATAACTTTAGCATAGAACACACATGAATTTAGTTTCGGAAGTCGGTGGCTTTGTTCTGTTTGTTGTTTTGTACTGCGGTACTCTTGTTTCAAAAAAGTTTTTATTTTCCACATTTTAGTGCCTCATTATCACCCAAATCCATTAAGGAACGGCAACACAGTTAAAACAGAGATTGAAAGTCCTCCAAAGATGGAAAGATGGAAGAAACGAAAACGTCTTCTTGGTTTTTATTGTATTTTTCAAAAAGCGCGGAATATGTTTTTGCTTGTTGTATACTAAAACCTTCTCCAGAATGTAATAAACACTTTTCTGAAAACCGCTTCAAAATTGGTTCTGCCAAACGGGAGATAATCGCGGACAAACATACATACATACAAACATACGGGTCGAACTTAGAACCTCCTTTTTTTTAAGGCGGTTTGTAAAATATCTTTCTTTGATCTCCGTCTTTTCTACCAATATCTTCATTCAAACCAACTATCAATTTCGTCCTTCTGAGTATAATTAAGTTGGCAAGAGATTTTGTAGTGGGGGAAGATCGCGCACGCACAAATTCATACATTTTACATGCGCAAACTTCCCCCGCTAAAAATATCTTGCCAACTTACGTGCCGGTAACTGTACTATAACACCTACTGCGATCTCCAACATGCATCGGCCAAGCACGGCGATTATGGCTGAACCCCCCTTGCAGCAATGGGCGTATAAAGGTTGACATGATGATGATGATGATCAATTTCTGCTTGAGTCTACAATTACATTCATACATAAAACTGTCGTCACTACGACAAAATAACGGAGCTATAATAAAGTCTCACACCATATGTTGCAAGATGCTAACAACAACTATTATCCTAATTCAAGTCACAGCCCTAACAAGATCATTTCAAGTCGAGACTACAACACTAGCAAGCAGTTGATACAAAATGCTGTTACGTCAACCGTTAGACGAGAGACTGATAGCAAAAACTAACAAGCATGGCGATGAGAATAAAAAAAAACGCGAGCAAAGTTAAATTATTATAATATGTAATTAACTGTTTATTCTAATCTACAAAGTCTGCAAAAATCTAGACTTGGAAACATCGTACTGTCTTAAGTATACTGATTTATAATCTATATTTATATTAATTCTCTACTGGTCTTTTTATTTTTTCGACGTGCGAATTCCGGCGGTATACTCGTAACATTGAGTGAAAATGATTTGAAGAAGCTAATAGTAGATTGTTATACAAGGAGCTAAAATGACCCATTATATATGAGGTAGTTTTACTCCCGAGCTTCAGGGAGGGAGTAAATAGAAACCGAGTTTTAATGGGTTTTAGCGCCGTGTGTTACACTATACTTTTCACTACGATTGCGAGAAATTAATTACGGTCACTACCAATTCAATTGGCAATTAGAGAAAAATTATAAAGATTTCGCGCCAATGTCTTTTTTTTGTTTCTTCTGTAGCCGCAACACATTGCATGCATTCTACCAGAGATCGCCGATTTTAGTTCCATTTTCAAAATTAAAATGAGGTTCTTTTTTATGAAACAGTAATAAGTCGAGTCTTTATTCATGATTATTCTACTTATGACTAAAGACTTTTTGGTTTTTGTAGGCTCATTGCCATATTTGACACACAAAAATTAAAAAAAAAAACTTTTTCCCCTAGAGGATGAAATGCTATTTTATCCCCGCTCTGGTATGCTACAATGACGGCCTTTTTGAGCAAGAGAAGTGAAATAGTTATTTGTTATACAAGAGTGCAAAGTTGCTTTTTAACCGCGTGTTCAATTTTGATGACCGAGCAAGCGAAGGATTCTAAAATTGAATCACGAGCGCAGCGAGTGATTCAAAATTAGAATCCTGAGCGTTAGCGAGGGAATCAAAAGAGCACGAGGTGAAAAATCTTTGCACTCGAGTGCAACACGTAACTTTTCATTCCACCTCAGCGAGGAAATGACTAAATGCAAAAAAAAAACGTTTACAAAGTCTGAGTTTTTAACAAATTAAAAAAAAGTTGTATGATATATTCGGCACCATAGAGGTAGCAGTAAATAGGTTTAATGTTTTTTTTTAATTCACAAACTTAGTGCACACGATGTTCTAAATTCAATTTACTTTATCCTCTAGAGAATAAAAACGGCTTTTCCACTCAGATATTGAAGATAAATTTACTTTATACTCTAGAGAATAAAAACGGCTTTTCCACTCAGATATTGAAGATTAAAAATACTCTTTCCGAGATGGTGGGATGAAAAATATTATACTGATTAGGGTGAATAACCTTGATTGTTATTTTAAAAGCATTGCACCAAAATAAGCACGACGCAGAAATTGATTGTAAGTTGTAAAAAAATTAAAGAAAAATTGTCCAATAACAATAACCATCTTTAAAAATCTTTAAAATGAAAAGACACAAGTAAAAAATAGATGAAAGACGCAGATATCTACATGAGTGATTGAGAATTATAATATTCAATAGCTGTTATCTCTTGCTGACACACTTTGGAATATTACAGATTACTATTGAGTAACAATGCAATAAACTTTAAAGGGTAGATCTATTGTCCAGCCATATAAGCTTTAGATAAGGATCTGACTCCACCCATATTCACTCCGAAAAATCTTAACTCTGATCTCAAGTTGTCTTGTTTTTTTAAATGCAAATAGGTTTTATCTAGGTCTCATGATAATATTAGAACATTTCTCATAACACTGACAAAGTAAGAATTTCGTTACAAATTCTTATGCACAACATACATCAAAGAGGAAATAGGTATTTTCAATTTTAGACCAATAAATGAAAGCATCTATCAAAAAAGTGATTTGAGGAAGTGTGACATGAATTAAAATTTGAAACTGCTTTTAAGCATCAAGGATTGTAACTATATAACATATTCGATAGGAACCTTACATAAGGAGTAACAGACATTGACTGAGTACATATCAAGAACCATGCATTGTCATATGAATCTTTAGCACTTCAATAAAATACTGGTCCTTTGAGCATGAAAGCTCGAATGTTGCAACTATGAAAATTGGGCAATTGCAATTGTCATTAGAGAATGACAGAAGATGAATGTATCTGTTGTTTGTTTTCTTGCATCAGGTGTATATGCGAACAAAGGAAATTGGGTCGGTGTATTGCTTGCAAAATGTAGGACGGGTAATAAATTTATCAAGCATTACTATTACAATGTCTAATTAATCACATCAGTTAACGATGTGACCTACAAAGTAACAACTGGCCAAACCACAACAGGAGGCCAAATCAAAAGATAATGTACATGTGAAAAGAGCATATAATAAAATAAAAATAGTTAAGTAAAATATGTGAACCTGCAACATACAACACTAACATATCAATTAAACCTTATAGTCGTATTATTGGAAAGAAAAAAATATCTTCTTACTTTTCATTTTCTGAAAATTCAAGATGAGGCAAAAGGACCAAAAATAGTGTGGTCCTTCTCGTCATCTTTAATTTTCCACACTATTTTAGGTCCTTCGATGCTATTAATTAGCTGTATCTACATGCAGCTAATAAATAACGAGAACGCCTACAAAATGATCTGCCTTACACAAATAGAAACTTTAAACTATCTCCAAACTAGAACCGTTTAAGATAATGCCCACTAACTATTTAAACGAAAAGGTCATTAGTGTTGCCAGTGCTCTTTTAACGTAACAAAGAGTCTACAGAAAAAGACTTTTTAAAAGTTTTGTAAGCGAGTCCCATCTTTCTCTAATTAGACCTTTTTGTGAGGCAGATTTAATAATGGCTGCATAGTTGGACAGTTGCTAAACAAAATGTTGGATAATCTCTTTTGTTGTGGGTTTTTTGCATTAGTGGCTTTTAAATTGAGGTCCCGAAAACAACGGTGTCATTATGTCTGCGACAGATTCTTTGTTTTTTTTTTCTCACGTGTCGATATGGACCTATTTGAGGAAGACCATGTTGTGATGTGATTAGCAAATCAGTAACATTGATGGCGCTTTTCTGTCTCGGTTATAGAGATATAGGAACTTATGAAGATGCTCTTACCTTCTAAATAAATGACAAAATAGCTGTCAGAAAGTTGCATATCCCCCATTTTGAGTATCAGTTATCTGATTGAAACATGGTTACCTAATCTTTACATAGTATCAATACAAAGTCTGTACGCTTAGACCTTTTAAACTCCACAATGAATTTTCATGCAGTTTTCAGCGATATATCATATCAATGTGTAATTCAAGAGGAACGTTTATACGTGTATTTTGTATCTTTATTGGGTCGCTAGGCATTCGCATAAAATGCGTCAAGACGAGTACTATTCAGCGGTAATTTGGTGTCTTTTGGCATTTCAAGACAGTATCTTATTTCGTAGTTAGATCCATACATGTATTGACACGGTTGGCGCAAAGTTCCTAGTGTGGGGCAACGTTTATTAAAAAAAAAAGAAAGATGAAAAAAAGAATGAAAAGATAGATATAAGTCCCACGGACTTGTATCTATCCTGGGTGACCGACATCGAGACGTAGGTAATACCATTAAATAATGTGTTTACTATAGGTATGTTTAAAAATATTTTCGATAAAATATCAAGTGTATTTCTAGTCTTTTGTGTACTCCTAGAGAAACACCTTAGATTCAGCACACGTAAATATGAAGTGGAAAAAGAGTCTATGATTAATAACAAAAAAACAATCTTTACTAATAATAATACTTAATCATAATAATATGTGGGGACAATTCACACACGGCCATCTGACCCCAAACCTTCTCCCAAATCCTGTACTATGGGTGTCAGACAGCTGATATGTATACACAAATACATTTTTAAATACATACATAAGTATATAGATAAACAACATATATATCATACATAATATGATAATGGTAATTAGTTTGTTTGTTTGAGCGCATCAATCTCCGGAACTACAGGGCCAACCAAAAAAAATAGAAATCCGGAGAAAATTTAGGCGGATGAAATCGTGGGTCATAGCTAGTTCAAAGTTCAAAATTTACGTTAAACTTGTTATTCCAAGATTGATGTGTTCTTGAGCCAATTGATTTGACCTTGACCTTCTATAACATATCCTTTTTATGCGTTATATGTAATGTACATCTTTTGAGGTCATTCACGACATCAACATTCTTAACTTACCGCGTGTTGCAAAGCCCTAATGCTAGTTTCGTTTGCAAATAACATTATGCGTAGAGTGCGAGAGATATCCAAAACAATGTCGGTCTTATATAAGTTTCGAGTTTTGGCGAAATGTGGGTAAATAGATTCTGCTACCGTACAACTTGTTCTACTTTTGAACCATTGAATGTCCCGTTGTAACTTATTTTTTTAGCGACATTTGTATTCAATTATGGATGTAGTTAAACCTAGTTCCAAATTGAAATAATCTAAGAAGGCCTCTGTTCATATTGACCTTCGACTAATATGCTCATCGTGTCTACAAAATTGGTAAGACACCCCTGGGTGACTACATTTAAATAAACCCAGCTCACTCTAGGCAATCAGTTCCACTAATAATTTCCCACCGGCTTATCTTGTTAGCACGACATGAGCTATTGTCGTGCCGACACAAGATAAGAAATAGAAGCAGCGACATTGAAAATTACATAGTACCATAGATAGAACATTCTATAATTTGGATACCTATTTTCTAAGCAAATAGAGACAGAAAGAGATATTCTATTCTAAAGACTAAATCTCTTTAAACACGAAGCAAGTATGTAATAATTATTGCACATGCATCTGACATACAGGAGCAGTTCCTTACATCATGGTCTTGCAATGATATTTCAAAATAAATGATAATCAATGGATCTTTTGTAAACACCTTTGAATCTATGCATGACCTACAGAAAATCCAAGATTGTTTGATTGACAAGAAAGATAGAATTTGTTTATTTAAAATCAAAAACTGTCCTCAAAACCGATAGTAGTTATTCTAATATTAATTTTAAAGATTGTGACTTATGTAACGAAAAATAACGCTTTTATGCTGGTCAACCCTAAGAAACCTGAAGATGTCTGCCGGTAGAGATATATCTAGGAAGACGGAAGCACATTACAACATGATTTAGGAAAAGCCTACTTCTGAGACGACAGACAAATTACTTTTGAGATTATTTTGTTGTGTAACACCGTGGCGCCATGATGCACCAGTTTTAAACGAAATATTTTTTTGTGAATTTAGATTGTGGTACAGAAAACGTGATTGCAGGAAATGGAACTGGCGGTAGATTTTGAACATAATAGTTCTTGTATATTAATGGCTTAACACTAGTCTTAAATCATCATCAAATAAAAGTTAATAGTTGATCTAAATTCTAACTACACATGATAAAAATTAAAAGTTCGGATATATACATACATATTTTATGTTATCATCATCATCATCATTTCAGCCGAAAGACGTCCACTGCTGGACATAAGAGCCTCCCCAAGGGGGGCCTTGCCATAATCGCCACGCTTGGCAGGCGGGTTGGCGATCGCAGTATGGTTGTTACAAAGGCACAGAGAACGCTGCTGCCCATTCTCTGGTAAGTCCCTTAGTCGCGTCTTACGACACCCACGAGAAGTTAAGGGATGGTGCTATTCTTTACGTCCGACACCACACGGACTATACGGATATTTTATGTATCGTTTTTTTTTTAAAGTAAAGGCGTCCTTTCAGTGTTCACTTCTTTTCTAGAATTTTTTTTTTTTCGGAATCTTCCCACACAAGATTACCAGCCTATTATTATTGTCGCACTGCACGGCAGCCTAAAGATCTCGGGCTTGTTCAAGGCAGAATTGGCGATTCCAGACGGTATATTAATTACTAGCGACCCGACCCGGCTTCGCATGGGCCTATAGCCTTCCTTGATAAATGGACTATCTAAGACAAAAAGATTTTTCAATTCGAACCAATAGATTCTGTTCTTTCTTCATTCATTTCATTCATTTCGATTCATTCTTCGCGTTCAACCAAACAAACTCTTCAGCTTTATAATATTAGTACTTATAGATAATTCCAGGTTTCCTCACGATATTTTCCTTCACTGATATTAGTGATAGTGACATCCAATATAAACTTGTAAAATACAAGAATATATTCAATCAACATGTTTTAGAAACTTAATTCTATACATCACTGTCGCTAACTTCGTTCATTAATTAAGTAAAGCACTAAGAGTAGTATACATGTATCTATTTTCCGCACCGATACTGGTGAAAATATTTAAATGAGACATAGAGCTTGTTAATATAATGTCTCGGGAAGATTTAAATGTTCTGTGGATACAAGATACGAGAAGTGCAATGACACTGCATTAGTTTGTACCGAAAGACCACGAATAAAAAAAAAATGAAGGTAAAATTAATTATCATTCTGTTCTAAAATTAGGTAGGTATATTTCATATTTTTGGATCAGCTTTTTAGGTTGTCAAGTAGGTAATGCGAACATAATATGTATGGATTTTTTCGTAATTTTAGGGTTCGTCGCATAGTAAAAGTTGTTCACAATGATGACTACAATGACTACTTTTTAGGTCTTTGATAAATAAAAAATAAGGTAAGTAATAGTGTATTAGCGATTCTTGTACTTGTACATATGAACTTCACACTTTCATTCATTTCAATAAATTCTAATTTGCAGAAAAAGTACCTAACAGTGACATTCAAATATTTAACTATAGGTTTTGCATAGCCATAGAATGTAAAGGACATTAAAATACTAAATATTAGACAATAATCGAAAATTAACGTGTGTATCTAATACGAGTTTTAATTCCCTGAAACATAACAAAACAGATAAAAAATTAAGTTAGTCTCTTTTAAATAAATGCCGTATAAAAACGCAAACCATATTGTTTAAGTTACAAATCCTAAGAAAACACTGAACGTTTCGGGGGCGAGTTAAACCGCGAACGCGAACTCGCGCGTTATCGTTGCGGCGGCTGTCCGCGCTCTATCCCGGCTCGATTACAACTGAAAGGCTTTAGAGCTTTCTGACTCCGATAGTCGATACAGCCTTGGCGCCACTACGTATGCTATTGCTGATAGCAATTTGCTAACATGGACCCATATTTATTCGACTCTTAAGTATTTATTTACAATTAATTAAGAAGCTTCTTGCCAATGACGGCTTGACATAGTGCTCAATAAAAATCATAACACCTGTACCTGACCTACCTATGTTGAACAAATAAAATGTTTGTATTTGTATTTTTTGTATTTTGTATTTATTTTCAAAATATTTTTTTTGTTATTGCAAAAGTCAATAATTCTTGTAAAAACCATATGTAGTACCATATGTAACCATATATTATGTAGTGTCCATTGTTAGATGTTGTATAAATAGCCACTTAAAAAATAGGTGCCTGATAATCAATAATTGGGCTTATAATCCAGTCAATCCACAATTCCTCAATAGTTAGGTACAATAATGACGACAAACTAACATTAAATTATTATCCAACAATGATAGTTCAATGCAATGTGCCATTACAATTACATTAAAGAATGAAACATAATTTTGACCTGGGTGGTTCGTTTTTGGCAGAACTAAAACTTATTGTTAAAATACTAAACTACTACTACTACCACACCATCTTCTTCACCATCTTTGCTTGGCTGGTAGAGAACGCCTGAGGCATTAAGTCCGCCTTTGTATCTTTTGTTGTATTAAGTTTTTTTTAATAACCTCGAATCCTAGATACTGTCCACACAGCTAGGCAAAGGCCCCACTAAGTCCCAGACCAAGTTCTTCCAGAAAATGTTGTCCAGAGCCATCTCGAACCAACCCATTCAGATAGGTGGGCGTGTCGCCGAGGACGGCCCAGAAAGAGGTGACGAAATGACGTGGACGTGTACCATAAAGTATTAATAAATTAAATTAAAATAAAATGATGTTACTAGTTTTCCATTTTAGTTTTATAAAAAATAAATAAATTATGTCTTCAGCTGTAATTATTAGATACTAGCTTTTGACCGTGACTTCGCGTGAATGTCAGTTATCGCAAATGCAGGCGAAATCGCGGATTGAAAATTAGCCTATGTCCTTCCCCAGGGTTCAAGCTATTTTCATACCAAATTTCATCAAAAACGGTTTACCCGTTTTATCGTGAAGGCGTAACAGACAGAGTTACTTTCACATTTATAATATTAAATTTGAATTAGTTTAGATTAAAAAAGACCTCTATTAAAATAAATTAATCACAAAACTGTCACGAAGTACATTAGTTTGATGAATTGACTTATCATAGCAATAAATTCGTAACTAATAACGATTCACGAATACGTAATGCGTGACTTGAACTTTTAAAACAAACAATGGTAATCTATGGTTCTGTACATTCTTAGTTTTGGCTCCAAAATATTGTTTGTTTGAAGTTTACAAGCTTTAGTAAATGTTGATCTTTTTTAAACTAGGGACATCTGACACCTTCAGGTAGGTACATATTTAGGTATACTTTCGGATAACTCAAAGAGTTGTATTTTTGTTACATACAATTTTTGTTGATACCTAGATACTGTATTAAACTAACCAACCACATTTGTGAACCAAAAGGTCATAATTTTTCAAGATTTTCGATTTTTCTACCGTATTCATTTTGTAGATCGCTAGATACCAAAATGAGGATTTTCCTACAGAAAACAATATTTCAATTTTCACACACGGAAGAAGCCGCTATCAAAAGCTAGAAAAATAATTTAATAATCTTGATTCGAAGAAAATTATTTTCAAAATTGATCAAAAACATTCAACTAATTTCCAGTAACTAAACATAGGTCACACAAAATCTAGATACCGCATAAACCATGACACTCAAGAAAAACTTCTCAATTATTTTCCCAAACAGAAACTTAACTAGAGCAGAACTAATATTAATAAGAAAAAACCGTAACTACAAAAAACCTATAGCTGTATCAGTTTCCGGTTATCAAGAATGATGTAAGCCAGTTTGTAGTGCATGGTGCCCATGACTTGGTTTACCGTTAAACCAAGTTGATCGACCGCTATCATATAAAAACTACTACCATGAGCCGCTACTATGGAAAGTCGATTTAGAATCGATATGAATCGGGAGATGTTGCGATTCGATTTCATTCTTCAATTCGATACGACAGTACAGCGAGTCTATTTCCTGTAAGAATAAACTTAGTGTACCTAACTATGTCTGAATTTTGAATAACATCACGAACCTCTTGTAGGTTTGAGAAAAAAGACCAGACCAGACAGCCCGACCCGAAGGACCAATTTTATAAAACCGAATTTAGGAATGCCTAAATGGGGTGGGTCATCTTATAATATCAACCTATCTTCAATAGTTCAATCCATTAACAACAGGTCCTCTTTCCGTCTCGACCGTCACCCGATTAAATAATAGATACAACCCCATTAAAATTTCAAACATCACCTATGTATCGCCAACGTTCAAATTGTGGAGAGAATACTTAAAAGTCAACATAAACTCAGTTACACACTTTGTTTAATATGCGATTAGTATCTGTTACCTCCGTTTCCGTAACCCGTTTCTACCTGCGCAAGCGTTTCTACTTGGAAACTGACATTATGACATAGATAATGTTAAAGATGCTCGTAAATTTTGGACTTATGCAGTGTTGAGAAGAAATTAATTCAACAGCCGTTGATTTGGAGCTTTATAGGTTGATTTTGCTACTTTCTTAAACAGAACCATTTCAGTTTTTTTATGTAGACATCAGCAGTTACTTAGCTGCCTGATAATCAATAATTGAGCTTAGTTCCATGAAAATAACTTAGTAATAGAAAAATGTTATCATTCCGTCAATGACTTTTCAAATGTACTCTGGAACTCTCAACATTTGCATGCTTAATTTTAAGGTAATTAACCGACATCAAAAAGGAGGAGGTTCTCCATTCAATTGGTATTGTTTTTGTTCTTTAGTTTGATGCGGAATAGTTGCCATTTGGTCTCATAAAATTTAACATAATTTGGCCCAGTAGTTTTGATTTTATGAACTTTTTTTATTTTTTTTATGTTTGACCACGTATAACTTTTTTCAGTGTTTTTCGATTTCGATGATTCGTTTTTAATTGATAGTGTCTTCAAATTTGGTCCCATATAAATTTCAAGAAAATATCCCACCCCTAAGGGTAGAAAATTAAGGGATGACTGAACTTTTTTCCAGTGTCAAGTTTCGGTTTCGTAATTAATTTGTATGATAAGAAGTTGGCACTAAAAAGCGAAAATAAAACTTTTTAACAAAAAAGATAACCGTCTTTAAAAAGCAATAAATAACTTTCAATTCGCAAGTCGGTGGCAATACAAAACAACAAGCAAAACCAAAGCCTTTTTTTAAGGATTGTACTGGATTGTATTTTTAAGGGATAACAATTCTGTGAACTATATTTTGTATACCTGATTCCTAAGCAAATAAAGATTATTATAGTTATATTATTCTACCAAAACAAACCAACCCAAAATATCTCTATAATTCAATAAATTACGTCAATTTATTAAATTGACGAATTTATTTACAATATGCCAAATTATGTATTACATTACATAATATTCAACAAAAAATAGTATATTTATAAATAAATTTAAAAATGTATTCTTGGTTGGAATGAGGGTTAATTGGGGTTAATTCAACACAATCATTTTGACCGAACTGCAACTCATTAACAAAATCTCAGTTTACTGTAATGTTCTTTCTGTGCACGATAAACAATCGAGTTAAAATAGTAAGTAAACATTTTTGCATTCCCAAGCTAGAACAGATTTTACGGTTGCTGTTTTTATTTAGCTTTATTAGCATTACATAATTACGATGTATAGTAAAATATGCATTTTGTAGTAAAGTTACATAAAGCCTGTGAATTAGGGCTTACATTTGAATGTTTTATTTTTGTACATGATTGAAAATAGATAAAATGTTTAAAACATATCCACATTTCCTAATATTAATGAATCTTAATTTATTTCTAAAATAAATCCATGGAGCACGCATTGATACAGCGTACCTACTTAAAATAGCTGGTCCTTTTAAGACAATAGGACCAAAAATAATTAGGTAGGTGCTTGTATATAGTAAATAGTGATCGTCTTATATTTACATAGCTGTTAAACAGGATCGACACGAAAACTGGCCATAAAGGAGTTATTCAAGTAAATAATCATAATTTCAAAGAAAAAGATAAATTAATGATCTTCCAATATTACGGAACAAGTATCAAACGAATACAGTTCATATGTAACTCAGAACACTTGAAATCAGTTGAATTAGATATATATTTATATTTAATCATATTTTAATCCTCTTCCTTCTCACATCACCCAGTAATTTATACAATTTACAAGCACGATTTACATTTAAAACTAAGATTTATGCATGAGAGGCAGTTAACTAGATCTTCATAAAAACAGGTCTACATCAGTCATGCCTCACTTAGTCCAGATGTAATGACTGGAATTGCTATTGAGGAAGCCATTATACGAATCATCATCGTAAACATCTTTACTTGCTATTGGCATCTTGCGAGTACATAGTTCTAAACGCTTAGTAACTAATGTTGGAAACTTGCCGACTTCATTTCGAGGCATAATACCTATGCACTGCAATGCTGAATGGTGGTCTAGGTATAATTTTATCGGTGTCCTCAATCATCGATTTTAACGGTAACTTGTCGGCGTTTAGTAAATCTTTTAGACATTTAATTTAATTCTGCAAAGTTCTTGTGCTTCTACTCGAAGCCGATATCATAAAATATGCCGACTCTTGATAAACGTGCTTTTGTGCTTCGAAAATCACCACATATTGTAATATTGCTCCAATGCTATAGGTATGTACAGGTAAAATTGACAGGCAATGAGAAGAATAGGTAACAGCTTTAAGAATGCTAGGATCATTGTCTTCTATATCTTTTTTCGTCCTATTTTTGAGCAGAAGGAGCAGAAGGAGCTTGTGGCTTAGTAAAAACCGTACAGATTGATCGGTCATGATGCTTAAGCTACGCTTAACGCGGTCAGTTCGTGGATGGGTCCATTTCATATCGCAACACATGCCTGCCTCGGAAAGCACGTAAAGCCGTTGGTCCCGGTTGCAATTTGTTGATCTTTGACATTGTTATAGATAGTCAGAAGCCCGAAAATCTGACAACTAGTCCTACCAAGGAGTATCACGTGGTGTTAATCAAGGGGTGTTATGTTACCCAGTAACTGGGTTGTAGAGGTCAGATAGGCAGTCGCTCCATGTAAAACACTGGTATTCAGCTGCATCAGGTTAGAATGGAAGCCGACCCCAACATAGTTGGGAAAAGGCTAGACAGATGATGGATGAACAGAAGGAGGGCAGCTTTTCAAAACGTTTTGGATGATTCTGTCTCTTTCTTTTCTTTCTTTCTTTATTTCTTTTTTTCTCTTTTTTTCTTTAAAAAAAATCCTTAAAAAAATCCTTAAAAAAAAATCCTCAGGTCCTCGTTCCTCCTCGATCCTCGTTTAAATCCTTAGGTAGAACACAAGGACCAAATAGACAGGATTAACCTAGTCTTAATGTTGGTAATTTACACACTAATTTGTCACGATTTGGAAAAAGAACAACAACCTATTTTCATTTCTTTTCACAATATATATAGATAACGGGTCTAATAAACGCAGAACACGCTTGCTAATGCTTTAAAATATCAAATGTTGTAACCTCAATGTAAGAGACCTATCAGAAAATTTTGTCACACAAATCGTTGGCACCTCTATAAATGCGTAGTAAATCTTTGGAATTATAATAGCGAGCGACTTTAGCCTTATGTAAGGCTATGACAAGTTGCTCAACGCTAGCCGCAGTGAATTTGATATGCGACTGATTTGGCAATAATGATCCTACGTATTACCTATGACTCAAAAGAATTTGGTCTTTATAACTTATGTGTAAGGTTTAAATATCGGAGTTGGCGACTACCTATCAAAACGTCTACCGTTTAGTTTATAAAACGATAAACATGATTATTTATTATGTGAACAGGTATCTTATATGTAGATAACTATTGAGAATGAACTTCTGACCTGCGACTTTATTGGAAATAAATGGGTCAAGGTTACAAGTCGATCAAAACGTCCTACCTAATCCTTTAAAAGTTAAGTCCAGTAGGTATACCTACATTTTAACTGGAAGGCAAACACTGGGTATCTTCAAAACCAGTGTCCAACATCCATGATCACAATCACAAAAGACTTAGTCCATTGCACTCGTCCTATGAGATGAGCGTTAAACTGTGGTCTTTTGAGCCACATAATAATACGTGGCGGAGGGACATCGTGACCGACGTTTGCCATGGATTTATTACATGATCCTTGACTCTTTTTTAATTACCGACGAAGAATGTTATCGCTGGTGGGGTAATCATGTACTGAAAACGTGTATATTAGGTAGGTATTAGTCTTTCATGTTCTCATTCGGTATCGTCAGATTTTATCATACACAACCTGTTGGAATAATCAAGGTACTACCGTGTTTAGAAATGTATTCGGCATCATTATCAATAAGTGTAACTACCTAACTCCTACTGCACGTTCCTGTGTGCTATTTTGTTCACTAACCATAAGACTAGACATAATTAGAGCCTTTATCTTATCTACAACATTTCACCAAGTTTAATTACTTATTGACAACTTAATCGAATTAATGTAGTCAAAGCTTACAAATAATAATATTATGTAGAACTTATAAATATTAAAAAACTAGCTGACCCGACAGACGTTGTCCTGTCCCTAACTATCTACCTACTTACCTACCCTACACTACACCTACAAAAAAAAACAGTAAAAAAAAAAGTATCCTATGTCCGTCTCCTGGTTCTAAGCTACCTCCCCATTAATTTTCATCCAAATCGGTTCAGCCGTTCTTGAGTTATAAAATAGTGTAATACTAACACGACTTTCTTTCATGGGTGGGGACGACGATAGTTGGGTGGGGAAGTTCATAAGAATATTTTAAAACTATCAAATAAATCCTAAAAAAGTGGAAAAAGTGAGATGAGCGGCAACTTGTGAGGTCATAATTTAATATTAATAAATGCTCAATAAAAACAATTACACCAAATTATCAAATTCTACCATGATGCTTTTTTGTGATATTGCCATCCCCAGCCTGTATATAGATATTATGTACAGAAGCCAGCACAGTAAGCTACAATAATGATAGATTTTCAACTTTATTTAAAAAAATAAAGTTCAGATTCAATTGGGAATTTGCAATGGAGGGTTCACAAATCACACAATCACAGGGCATCAAAAATTTAGTCCGCATCGCTCTCAATGGGATAAGTACCCAAAAAGTTAGCAGCAATAGTTGAACAGCAATGCTAACTCTTAGGCCCAAGAAAAGTTCAGCCCTCTGGTCACGTGAAGAGTCGACCAGCCGCTTAACAATGTTATTAAAAATAAGGTGAGGACTTTGGGCCCCATGGCCCTAATGTTTCAACCCCAAACGACTCAAACAAATAACTTCCAAGAAGGTTCATATTTATGCCATGCCGTTTGAGGTTTACGGCATCTGTAGCAGCCGCCCCAGCACAACGCGACGTGATAGGAAGATAGGATGGCAAGGGCGTCGACACAAGTTGCATCCCACACCAAAGGTCTACCCAACTTCCACGGCATTATGGTTATTCTATCTGGTCTTTTTCCATCGGCACTGATTAAAGATAACGAATGAATCTTATTGACCAAAATATGTGAAAAACCGGACCAGTGCGAGTCGGACTCGCCCACCGAGGGTTCCGTACATATTTGTAAGTACATGTATATGCGCTTCTATACAATCCATACCTCCATACTATAATCTACTTAATAGGTATTATAAATGCGTTTTTTGCGACATAGGTAATTACGGCCGTATCTTTTTTTCACGTGAACATAGAGGGTTGATTTTTTTACAACATCAAGGGACCGTTGACTTGAGTAGGTATATGGTTTTAATTTCAACTCGATACCTCCACGCGATCCCGATATAAAGGATCTTGACAGACAGATAGACAGACAGACAGACAGACAGACGGACAACAAAGTGATACTACAATAAGGGTTCCGTTTTTTCCTTTTGAGGTACGGAACCCTAAAAGTAAACTTAAATGTCGGTTTTAACAGAATAGCCACTAGAGTTAAGTTAATGTTGTAGGTCGTATTACATTATTCGCACTCAAATAACATTACGCGATAATGTAACAATTTTTAATTACATTCAATATGTAACGTGCTGTAATAAAAGAGCAGTACGCATTAATTATATCGCCTCTAAATATGTACAATTAGGTATACAACTGTAAATTACAGACAGACAACTTAATAATAGGGAATTATGTCATTTTAAATTATAGCTACAGTATTATTGCACCACGCTTTCAATTGTAAGTACTATTTGATAATATCTATTGGGTGCATAATTAACACGTCACATTCGTAATGTTTAACGACAAATTCGACAAGAATGTACAGTCACCAAAAGAGATAAGTATACATCGGTTTCTAAATAAACTTCAACGGTATCAGACGACTCTGGTTACTTATCTCCTTTGCTGACTGTACATAAGGACCAGCCAAATTGATAGGCCGAGCTGGTACAGGTTGGTTAATAGTGAATGCCTTAAATGTTTTTCTTTAGATTGAATGTTTTTTTTAAATAAAACGTTGTCCCGCTCGAATAATTCCTCATAGGTAAGTATAAACGTGGAAATATTTATACTGTGACTGGGTGCATTTATAAACGTATAAACTCGCATACACACAACCTGATCCGGAACAACTACCTGTTGTAGGCCTTACAACTAATTGCGCCGTACGAGAATCAAACCCAAGACATGCAATGCAGCATCCAACGCGCCATGATCATCATCTGCAAATGAGGTAAATACTATATCTGCAAGTGTTAATCCAGTCCTGATTGTATAATCAACATGTAACACGTAGAAAGTCTTATATACCTACGTCTGAATGAATAAGCGCCTTCACCCATTCTCCAAGCAATATAGTCTGGTGAATATAACGGTTTATGACATAGCAACACCATTAGAAGATAAATATCTAAGCAACGGTCTCTCGTCTCGCCTCTTCAAACATATTAGCATACAATGAAATCGTTAACCACTAGTATTTCCTAGGTGACGGATCGGAATGTCCCATGTTTAGAAGTTCAATGCACGTTTTGATGACTTTTAAAACACTTCCGATTTTCATAATTTTATGACTGATTTTATGTATGTCAATTACCTATCATAGATCGCCCTACACCCATGGAGGAAATACTACACGAAGGTTGCAGGGATACCAACTTAGCTTACGTTACGATGCAGTAGAAACTGGAAGCTACAACTTTCTTCAAGGTCTTCAAATCTACAGCGATAGTGAGCTAATAGCAAGGGAGCTCTATCGTCGACAGTATGCCGAACATAATAATATGTACATATAACAAAAAGTTTTAATGTTTCATCCGGATGAAACATTAAAACTTTTTGTTATCTGTTATTTTTTTCTTATCTGTTGCATACTCTCAAAGTTCTGTCAAAAACGGTATGTGTCATCCGTGTCATCCGTCACTAATCAGTCATGTTAATAATCTGTCATTTTCATTTTTTTTTATTACACCTTGTGTTGGCAGTTGGGCAAGTTGACACTGGCGATAGTATTTTTAAAAGAAAATCTGTTGAATTAAACGTTATCAATAAGTTTAAATGTGATGGATCGCGACAGGAGTAAAGATGCCTCTGAAGGAATTGCGGTAAGTACAAATTATAACATTTTATTGGACAAAAAAAATGATTTACAAACTACCTGAAACTTTTTCATGGTCAGCAATATTATTGAGGTAATTTTATAGGTTCAAGGCCAAGATCGAACGGTTTAATCCAGTACCAATTTCAATAGCAAGACCTGTAATGTAAATGCCCAAAATTACTCATATTATTAACAGAATACCTGAGCATTCATGTTCTCTACAATTTTCTTGTTACTAAGTTGACAATATTTTAACCTTAATTATAATACTGTTACATTGGATATCTCTTGAACATTTCAAATGATCTTGTTACCTACTACTTATTTTGTTAACTATTTTACAAAACAAAGACTAAATTTACACATTTCTTATTGATGTTTCATTCTTTTCAGCCAATGGGCATACAGGCACTAAATGAAACAGTGCTCAGTAATCAGCCAGAGTCTCGGTATGAGTGTCCTGTGTGCCTCAACTGGCTGCGAGACCCGGTCATTACAACCTGTGGACATAAGTTCTGCAAAGGCTGTATAACTTCATGGTTGCAGTAAGTTGTTTTATTGTAAACTGGCTTCTGCTCCCGCTTCGTCTGGACGTCAAATAAACCATAAAAATATTCCTGTGACACTCGGCAATAATGTATCTTTCTACTAGTGAAAGAATTTTTGAATTAATGGATTCAATGATTTGTACTTATTTAGAAACCGATGGGTGTTTATGAATAAAATAAAATACAATTAATAGAAAATAAACAGTTCAATTATTTAATAAAATTTCATTTCAAAGCCTCCATTGGTTTCTAAGTAAACTCCAACTATTTCCGGCGACATGGATACTTATCTCTTTTGGTGACTGTACATCCAAACTTACAAATTTTACATGTTTAAAATAATAGTTTATACAATTATAACATCAAAACATCAGGCCTGCTATGCCCCCAACAGGTTGAGTGAAGGTGTACCTCATTTTGCCATTTAACCTAACTGTTGCTGTTGCTTATTGTCTAACTAGCATCCTACTTAAACTGCTATACGAATAGTTTTCTAGTAGTTTCCCTATAATGCTAGTTAACCATATCATGTTGTTTGTCATGCATTAACCAAATAGGAGACTTATTATCCATATCATAAAATAATAAGAATAAGTCAGTGGATAATAAGTTTCCTGTTTCCCTTTTGTTAAACTATGACATGGGCTTAGGTCTGTATGTAGATTCATTAAATTGGACTTTTCAAATGTAGCATGAGTAGAAATTTAAAGAAAATAAGTATGTGTTATTGTGTATTAATAAAAAAAAAGTAAACATATTGGACTGTCAAATTAATTTACTCATTAGAAATTTGCTAGTTAACAACTTACCTTTAATATTTTATTTGTACACTGGCAGCAGTGGTATATGTGATTCATCTGTTTATTTTAAGACTTAAATGTACCATATACCTAGCCAGAAATATAAGGATATTCAATTCTATTCTATTCTAACATACACATGAATAATAACAATGAAAGTTGAATGTTTGAACCTAAACAATTGTTGTGTATTTGTCATCAATTACATGTGGGGTTACTGTAAGAAAGACATGGCTCTTTGCCAACAGTTCCTTTTTTAACCGACTTTGTGAATAATTGTGCATCAAGCAGTCAACTATTGCAAGAAGAACTTAAATGTTTTAAATTTTTGATCAGTGGTTCATCTTCTTGAATGAGAAATGATTCCAATTACATTTCTAGTTTTTGCCACCAACTTTGTCCATGTAAATGTTGGTTATCTCGGATGCAGACGAATTCACAGATCAAAAAGTAGCCTAGATATACTTTCTTGGGATTCATGCTTAGTCTGTACTAAATTTCATCAAAATCAGTTCAGCAGTTTAGCTGGGAAAGCATTATAAACAAACAAATTATTAAATTGTTTTATGGCGAACAGTTCTAATTCAATGTATTGACTATACCCTGTTTACAAATTTTAATACTCCATTAAAAAAAAAAGTTTTCGGTTACTTAGTGACTCATTAATGTATTTCAGGAACAGTGGCCACTGCCCCATAGACAATATAAACCTGAGTATGAAGGTGGATATATTTCCCGACAACTACACAAAACGGGAGATTCAGGAACAAAGAATGAATTGTCCATTCTCTACTAAAGGTGAGAATTTTATCATTTACCTCACTAATAAATACCATTTCCCTTATTTACCCTCAACAATTTTAAAGTGATGTTATGAGAACACTATTTTTTTTACTGTAAAATATAGCCCATAGCGCTCAGGGATAATGTAGTGTTGCTACCTATTAGAGAATGTGCTACATATAGAGAATGAATTTTCAAAATTGAACCTTCAGTTTTATAGTATTAGTATAGATTTATTTTGTTTACTAAACTAGACAACACCATTCTTCAGCTAAGTAAATTTAAATGAAACAAACTTTACTGAAATCATTTTTATATTATTGAATTTTATTGTTGTTTAAATTATTTCAAGTAAGTGATTTTTTACCCATTATTATATTCCTTTTCCAGGTTGCACAGTAAAAGTAACGCCATTAGACCTAGATGCTCACATAGCAGCCTGTGAGTTCAACCAACCGGAGACATCCTCGCAGCCAGAAATCAAAGTGCCATGTTCATTCCAAGCTGTGGGGTGCAAGGAGAAGTTTGATAGCCAGGAAGACATGAACCAGCATGCTCAGACGGATGTGCAGAAACATATGAGTGTTCGTTATATACCTTAACATTACCTACAAATACCAAAACTAGACAATAATAATTCATTTTAAGAGATCCCTTCCCAATCGGTACAACGTCAACGCAAGCATGATTGATATATTTTTTGTTTCATCCAACTCAATGTTCATTGTTTGACGACATGGTTGGCGCAGTGGTTGAGCGATCGACTGCTGCGCTGCGTGTCGTGAGTTCGATTCCCGCACGGAACAAATATTTGTATAGCCTACAGGCCTTGTTCCGTGTCTGGCTGTTTGTGTATGTAAGTTTATTTGATTGTAAACGCACCCACGACACAGGAGAAATTCCTAGTGGGGTGCAACGTTTAAAATAAAAGAAAATGTGCGAAAACAAACGAGTGAGTGAGAACGCAATAATATCACACGAAAATTGGCACTCCAAAATTTCACAAAACTTGTTCCAGGAAATACGTGTTTTTGGAAAAGTCTTACAAGATTTTGGTTAAAGTGTTTTGAATGTAAAAACTCAATTATATGTGCAAGGTTTATATGAAGCTGTTTTTTACTGTTTCAATGCATGAGTATAATTATGAACGGCCAAAGTTCAAATAAAAATGTACAATATAAGCCTGACTTTCAGACGTGTTTACTGAATTTGTTTCTCAAAAAAGTTTTTATTACAAGGAACCTAGATATTAACAAGATACCTGTGTGTTAAAAATATTTGGTGAAAAATTTGTTATAACGCCGTAATCACGTACGCACGGCTACACATCAAGCTATACATTTCCAGTTTAAGTTGACCTCTCACTGTAAGGAAATTCTATACAAGGCGAGATCAGCTTATACTGGAAATAGCTTGATGTGTAGCCGTGTGTACGAGCGTTTGTATGGGAACTATGACAGGCAAATCTCTTTGTTATTCACGGTATTATGAAACTCACTTAAATTTTGTTCTTGAAACTTTAATGTTCATGCCTTATGTGTTATTTGAAATACAGTTAAGTCATCAATGAGTGGTGCCGCTGTTCATCTACAAAATTAAAAGTTCAAGCAAAACACGACCTTATGTCTATTCTGCTTATAATCACTGCATACTTAACTTTAAAATATAATATTCCAGCTTCTAATGAATGCATACTCCGAGATGAAGATCAATAACGACATGTCAAACGCGAGCATCGACGCTAAAGAACAAGAAGCGATGACGCTGTGGGAGGCGCCTGATAAGGAAGGCAACCAAGCTGCGTCTGCGTCGCTTAATAATACTAGCGCTCTTATAAGGTAATTAAAATGACACAATATGGTCTGTTGGTGAAAAGAAAATATTATAGCGAAGAGAAACAGGGTATATCATACGCCTCTATACCCGTAAACGGCAAGTGCATTGCCAACCTTCAAAATCAAAGGTTTTATGCTGTAAATCACCAAAACCCATACTCCAACCAAAATATAGCTAAGTTTTTTTTATAGTTAGTTAAAACGGTATAACACCCAATCACAATAATTACCATACATACTGGCACATGATGTCTAAGGATAGAAATAAGAACCTATGCAGCATAGAGATGGTATAACTCTTGCACTTAGCATGGAAATCCACTAGTAGTTCTCTTACTTAAAAAAATAACACCTTTTTGGTAGATAAACAAAATGTGATCTTAAGAGCATCCCCATCGAACGAACTTCAACGCGAGCGTGATTGTTTTTTTTTTTTGTTTCAACCAACGCAAAGCTCGAATACAAACGAGTGAGTGAGAACGCGATAACATCACAGGAAAATTGGCGCGCGGAAATTTCACAAAACTTGTTCCAGGACATACGTGTTTTTGAAAAGCCGTACAAGTTTTTGGCAAAAATGTTTGTAATTAAGAATCTCGATTAGGTACATGTGAAAGGTTTCTATAATGCTGTTTTTTTACTTTTTCAATGTATGAGTGCATTATGAACGGCCAAAGTTCAGATAAAATTGTGCAAAAAAGCTGATTTTCGGACGTGTTTACTGAATTTGTTTCCCAAAAAAGTACATTTTTGGCTTCATACAAACCTATACCCTGTTAACAATAAGATTAGACATTTACTCAAACCTTTTTTACAGTCCGTTCAACCGATTTTGACTTCTATTGTGTTGGTAGCATGACAAATGGCAACTGCAGTAAACAGTTGTATTGTAACCACTTTTTTTGCCTCTAATATCATCCTTAAGCCTACGGAATAGAAGTCAAAATCGGTTGAAGGGACTGTAAAAAAAGGTTTGTGTTTATGTCTAATCTTATTGTGAACAGGGTATAGAGAAATAATTTGTTATAACGCTGTAATTGCGTACGAGCGTTTGTATCGGAAATATGACGGGATGGGCGCTCTTAATAAGGGTTCCGTTTTTTCCTAGTTATGGAACCCTTATAAAATCTTAAAAGCTCAATCTATTGCATGACCACTTTTAAGACCTCTCCTACCCTCCTCCTATCTATACTAATATTATAAAGCTGAAGAGTTTGTTTGGTTGAACGCGCTAATCTCAGGAACAACTGGTTCGAATTGAAAAAATATTTTTGTTGGATAGTCCATTTACCGAGGAAGGCCCATGCGAAGCCGGGTCGGGTTGCTAGTGACTCTTAAGGGGCTATTAAACGACTTTTACAGATTTTAAACTGACAATCACGTCACGACAATCAATTATACCTGGTAGATTTTGTGTGATTGTCAATGTTTTGTCCGCGTCAGATACAACTTCACGAGTTAATTAAACTATTTAATATGAATATAATTAAAAATATTCACTTACTAAACGATTAAGAGAATGTTCTAGTTTAACATATATTTTTTTCAAATCATTTACACAGCACATTTTGACGTGATTGTCAGTTTAAAATCTGTAAATGTCGTTAAATAGCCCCTTAAGCCGCCTAAAACCAGTCGTCAGTACTTCAATAAACCACTTGACTTCCCCCTATTTCAGAGCGTTATACGAAAGAGTAGTAGTACTAGAACAAAGAAACCGCGAACAAGACATCGTCATAGCGAACATGTCCAAACAGCTGTCAGCCTTTGCCGTCGCTAAGATGAAGCAGAACAACGACATGTTGCTCCGTTACTGTATGGGCAATTATGTATGGAAGATAGATAATTTTAAAGCAAGGTTGGATGCGATGCTGAGGGACCATTACAAGATGCTGTATAGTCCAGGGTTTTATACCTCGCCTAATGGTTACAGGTAAGATTATATACAAAATTGAATAATAGACACCACTCGTAACTTATCATTAAAAAATTTACATACTTTTTATGACCTGTCAAAACGCGATTCCCCCAAAGATTTTGTATGGCAATTAGTGATGTTCCGGAGATCCGTATCCGTATCCGCGAATAACCGCGGGAGAACAAAGATCCGTCGATCTGTGTGTTTTTGTTTTTGCAAAAATGGCGTTTGGGTTACTATTGGCCAAATACTTAAACACTATTCAAGGTTAAGATGCGGTTAAATGTCGTGCTGTCCCTATCACTATATGTCGAAGTAACTGTGACAGTACAGGACTTTAAAGGCATTGAGAACCGTTTGAGTATTTGGCCATACAGGTAGCCGCACGTAAGTCTAGCGCTGACCGTTTATGCGCAGAAGTCGAAAATAAGATATCTCGGGGGAGTGAAGGGGACGCGCGCGGGCGTGCGTAAGCGCCTATTGGCTCTCCAGTCGTACTCTGTCCCGCGCACCGATACGACACCCCGCTCACTTCTGGTGTATAGTCGCGTTCTAAATTTTATTGTTATTACCGTTGTTGTTTTCTGGGGTTACCTACTTGAAATCGAATGACGATAGATCGAATATTACTTGCTCGAAAACGTTAACTCGATAAATTATGAGCGCCTTCCTTCGTACATTTTAATTTAACCGGAAAAAAATATTAAATAAGGTTAGTTTTGACCATAATGTAAACAGTTTAGGCACGTAGTATTTGTATCGAGTAGCTATTAATTTGGTGTTTCTTGTATTTCTACCTCCCCATATTAGTGATGAGACTAGTTTAAACGAACTAGCTCAGATATAAAAGAAGAACAAACAAAACACGTTCTTTATTAGAAAGGATTATTGTAATTAATTAGTAAAGATAACAATTGCGTGCGCGACAGTACCTATGCGCAGCTATCCCCTCCACGTTTCGTTCACCGCTACACTTACGTGCCGCTAGCTGTATAAGACATTGAGAACCGTTTGAGTATTTGGCCGTATGCTTACTATTTGTAATCATCTAAAGAAACGAATTTATAGTTCTATCTCAATCTAATAAATGCTATTACATTCATTCATTAATCATTCATCATCAGCCGAAAGACGTCCACTGTTGAACATAGGCAATGCTATTACACAAGATAATAATATTATTTTATTTTTTCCAAAAAATAATGTGCACTTAAATTTTCGTTTAATTTGCATGCTTGTAACTTAAATTAAATATGTCTTAGTCTATTGTAATTTTAACAACTCATATCAATATTTCTTGCAATTGAATGATTGTTTGACTTATAATTTTCCTCCCAAAGATTCTGTGTGCGCCTCAACATCTCACCACAGAACCCCCACTGCTTCGCTCTCCACGTGCATCTTATGAAAACGGAGAACGATGATTGTCTCGACTGGCCCTTCAATGGACGTATATCCTTCTCCATGATCAACCAGTACAATCCAGAGTTAACTCAGAAGGATACTATGATGTCGAACTCCTCGTTGATAGCCTTCAGAAAGCCGTCAGCAGAGATTTGCGTTAGAGGATTTGGTTATACGGAGTATGCGGTGGTCAGTGAGGTTATAAGGAACGGGTTCGTGAAAGATGATGTGCTTATTGTGAGGGTCAATATCCGGTGTGTATGACAGGAGGAGTAAGTTTTATGTTCAATGTTTTTTCGAAAAAAAAACTTAAGTTCTGTACAAAACTATCAATGTCTTTGAATTTTATTTTGTTGACAACATTAATGATTATGTAGATAGGCATGTGCCACACGTCAACGTAATGTGTTGGTTCCCGGCTTACTATCTTTTACATTTCATAACTAAAATGTTACAGAAATACAGTTGAAAACTGCGTAATTGTGCACAGAATATTACATGACGGGCGGTAATCCTGTACACAATTTTCAATTTTATTTGTTACGTATTTTAGTTCATTATCGGTCCGTAAATGAAACTGCTCGAATATTTTGAGACCCAAATGAGATTTTGTCAAAATATGAGTGTTCATTTTATCTGTATTAATTCGATAATAATCTCAAGTTCAAACTTTCAAACTACTTGGGCATTTTGAACACATTATTTATAAGTATTAATTATGAATCTGTAGCAGCTCAAAAAGTTGTATAATAATATTATTTATTTTTTTATTATTTCTATTTAACAATCTGTCTCTAAAACTTCTAGTACCTAAAGTAAAAGTACTGTAAAACATATTTTAAATGCGGCAATACATATTTCTAAGTAAGTTCTGAATCTTTTACATTATCAAGAATCTCGATGGAAAATATTATAATCTTCTTATTCGTAACGAAAACTCCAGGAGATTCGCGTCAATTGTATAACTATTGTGTCTGCTAATTGGACAGTTAAGCTCTTAAATAAAAAACCTGTGCGGTCAGGAACGAAGTTCCTCTTGCATTTCTTATTATTATTTATTGTCTATGGAACCAGTTTACTGTAATATATGAATTATTATTATTATTAACTCGGAATGTAAATCGAAATTCTGTGTAGTTCTACTTGAGTCTATACTCGCACGCACACATAGAAACACTAGAAAGAGAGAGCACGCGTGAAAAAAAGAGAAAGGCGTACGGAAACGGTATCGTAGCGGATAACGCGAAAAATCACACTTACCCCAAGCCACGTTAACGCAACGACTGTCGGGCGAAAAATGTGAACATGAAGTTCGTTCCAATAAAAATTAAAAGATAGTGAAAATGTGTAGATTTTATAATGTACTTATTACATTAAGATAATTGGATTTATTACGTCCGTGCCCCAGGTAACGTTAAAAGTAATTAATAGTTACATAAGGAAAGTATATTTTAATATAAAGATTACACTTTATCGTTGTTTCAAGCAACTTCTCTAATACTTCTTTTTTTGTTTAACGTTTATTAAAAAATAGAAGTTATCCTCAGTATTCTTTATTAGAACATTTAATGCGGGCACTCCACTTAGCGTATTTATGCAAATATTTGCGTTACTTGGATAATACAAAATATACCCAGCTTATTGAAATAAAGTCGATTTTGTATTATCCAACTAAGGCCAGCACATATCAATAATTTTGTAAAACAGTATTTTTGTATAAGTACTTTCCACATTATTGTGATAAGAAATGAGCAACTACACTCATATACGTAGTACGTAGGTACTCTTATAAATATTTTATTGAATACATAATTATATACATAATTTTATACTTAATTCTTTTTATTACTTGAGACTGGTGCATTGTACTTACCTATAGTATTTTGTTTTGTTTGTTTTATAAATAAAAATACATTATACAGTTACATACTATTTTATTTATTTCTACACAGAGAAGGTGTTACACGTGTTTCCTTCTCTGTATTCAACAGTACTTTGTACCTTGAAAAATATGAAGTATGTACCTTGTGCGTCTACACTACCAATTCAAGTCGGTCAATTATTTCAAGAGAACACTTAAAAAAAAATGGTTTTTTGTAAAGTCGGTTTACGGACGATAGTTTTAGTACGTGATAACGTCATATAGAAACATAATGGCTAACATATACATGTAACTTAAGCAAATAATGTCTTCAGTCAAGGTGGGAGCTTATTGCTTGGGCCGATCGTGCCTCTATCGCTTGTTCCGCGCTCTCGCTTTCAGGCTCAGGCGGAACGTAACACTTTTTTGTGCGTGCAGCCGCTGTTTATCGATTTATGATACTATCACGTCAAAAACCTTTTTATTAACCTTGAAAACCCGATTAATTTTTAATAAACGGTAACATTGTAATTTTAGTTGCTTTGAAGTCGTGTGTGTCAGAATGTCACATGTGTCATTATTATAGTGCTTCCACTTGCCACCACTTCCACTTACCTACTCATAACATAAAGTAGCAATAATAGCCTCCTAAAGTAGCAATACCGTTGACTGAAGACACACTGCAACTATTTGCCTTTATTGTTTTATCAGGCACTTTTCCTTGGGATAATTAAAATAATTGCTACATCCTTTATTTAACATATGTTTGAAGATACAACTAAATTAGATAAATGAAGCAAATATGTAGCAATTATTGACGCAATACATTTCGGGAAACTCTGCATGCTTGGCTTTAACTAGGGGGCGACCAGCCAACCAAACGTCAGGATGGCTGTACAAAAAAAAATGTTATTTCTAAATATATATAGTATGTAGCAATTATTTATTAAATGTAGCAATTTTCTAATCAACTCTCATAGACCAAAGCCACAGGCAACTAGCGATTCTGACACACACTTGAAGTCGATAAATAGCCAATTGCGTTGGCAAATAAGTGACGTCACAGATGGCTATTGCCCATTAGAAATCTATGGTTGAATCGAGTTTCACAGCTCAAATAGTATGTCAATTGACTGGTGGCATCCAATGTGTTGGTCCTAAAAGGCATGAAAAAAAAGTCAAACCAGTATTTGAGAATCAATTTATTGGTATTCATGTCTTACAAACGTAAACTTTTACATGCTAATTGTCTTAATAAAATATAGGAATTTAGCTTACATTTGTAAATATGTCTACGGCTACCTAACTTATAGCCTTATCACATCCAGCCATCACAATAACTCTCTCCCAAAAACATTAATTTGTCACTTCAGTGAATTCACACGATTTTTTATAATTTTGGCAATATCCACTCTGAATATTTAGGCTAGTCACTGACAGGAAATAATATTCACGATTATTGCTGCATAAAATTAACAATTGATTTATTATTGAAATATTTCCACAGCTGAAATAAAACTCTCAAATTAATGGATCTAAAAGTAACAAGCTTCTCTTCTATGGTATCTTTCTGTTCCGTCTTCGTAGATAGAGGACAACAACTAGCAACATATTTGTCTAAAAATGTACAGACGCCACATCAAGCCATACCAAACTGTCAAATTTTCCCAATTGAGTATGAACCTTAATCTTTTGTAACAAAGTTGAAAATCTATCAAAGAAATTAGACAGATTGTTGTAGCTTGATGTGCTGGCCTCTGTAAATCAACAATGATGTCAACTCAAATATAACAAAAATGTAATTAAATAAATTCCTGCCAGTTATATCTATTATTATTACCCTATGTATGAATTAACCATCGAATTAATTTAAAAAAATAATTTTGACGCGATATATTATAGTGTTACATACCAAATATCTACAATAATGTTACAGTACTGACTACCTCGTTATGGCCTGTTAACAGCTGTTAACTACCCTTGACTGCCAACAAAATCATTTCAACAAACATTTATAAAATATTTTTTGAAGGCACAGTCAGATACAATTATGACCGATTTTTTACTTATTTTTGAATAGAAAATGTGTCAGACGGCTATTTTTTTATTTCATGTTTGAACGCACTAATCTCTGAAACTACTAATATCGATTCTATAAATTCTTAAAAAAAAAAAAAATTTAATCCGTAATACAATTCTCACAAAAGCTTTAGACAAAATTAACATAATAGTTAAAAAAAAACGGCATTTAAAAAAACACTAATGTAAATAACAATTACTTAAATTAATCTAAAAATGCAGTTTAGTAGAATATTTTTTTTGTTCTAGAGGAACACGTATCGAGCTGTACCTTCCCACCTTACTTCGTGGTACCTTCCACATTTAAATGTATTAAAAAAAAACTTAGGTAAGTATACCACAAGGAGGTACATAACATAAAAAAGGTTCTTTTTTTTTATTACCAAGTTTCTACACTACGTTGCGAAAAACAACAAGGATTTCATTGAAACCTTTTTATCAAATATAAGTTCTCGATAATTTAGCAACGCAGTTTAGGTATGATATATATATACTGTCTGTCAGCCTCTAGTGCGTTCAAAATTCTATGACACTATAATGGTAACTTGAGCTAATCTCGTCAAGTTTTTTAAATAATAGAAATCAAAATATCATTCTCTAAGCAATTTTCACTTTAAACAATTATTGAAGAAATATTTTATAGATACAAAAACGCGACTTCAAGCTCCTATAAAAAGTGTTCTTAAGTTAATATGCGTGGTAAGCATTGTGTATGCAAGTTTCTAGGCAACTATTAAACAAGAAACTATTTTTCTATACCTTATTTTGTAATTGTGATAAACGAGATAATTAATAATGTGTATCATATAGTATTATTAAGTAAAACGCAATTCGAAGTATAAATAAACAATGATTTCCTATTAATAAATAAATATTTATTTTTTATCACTTACATTATTTTATTTATAAACGATAAGGTGGCGTGCGAAATTCAAAACCTTTTACGTTTTTTGCGATTTCAGATCAGTATCGAGAAGTATCATCATCTGCCTACCCTTTAGCCAACTATATTGGGGTCGGCTTCCAGTCTAACCGAATGCAGCTGAATACCAGTTTTTACATGGAGCGACTACCTATCGGACCTCCACAACCCAGTTACTGGGTAACACGATACCCCTTGATATGACTGGTTGTCAGACTTTGTGGCTTCTCACTACCCATAACGACTGCCAAAGATCTACAAATGACAGCCGGGACCAACGGCTTTACGTGCTTTCCGAGGCACGGAGGGAACTCGGTTTGAAAGGGATGGTCACCCATCCACAGACCGACCGCGGCTACCGTAGCTTAACCTTTGACCGATCGATCTGTGAAATAAAAATTGACGCGTCAGTAACAAATATAATATTGTATTTACAAAAATAAAAATATTATAGTCGTCAATGCAACTCGACGTAGTTATAATAGGCCGCAAACGTCATATTTTCATTTCACTTTTGACTTTTGACCGCCACGTCAAAGTAGAATGTCTGTCATGTAGTCGTGACCGTGGCGTGATGGGCACATTCTGGTTTGTCATCTATACCTGACTGGCGGTCAAAAGGTTAATAGACATGTAGCCACCATGTATCACAGCACATTACCACGTTTGACATTTCTGAATGAAGAAACATAGAAGCAACCAGCTGTGAGAAGAACTAGGTATAACGTTTTGACATTTCTTGTAAAAGAAACAAACAACGTGATTCGAAGCTGGACGACCATGGTGCTACTGTTTCTTCGCAGATTGTCAGACAAACGTAACAACAGTTCTGTTCAGAACTATTCTTTGATTCTTTTACAAGAAATGTCAAAACGTTACAGTTCTTCTCAGAGCTGGTTGCTTCCATGTTTCTTCATTCAGAAATGTCAAACGTGGTACTGTGCTGTGATGCATGGTGGCTACAGGCACATTGACGGATATTCTTACTTGAAGAGTTACGTTGATAGTTTTTAATGATTATAATTGTCTAAATACATATTCATTACTGATGGGTCCACATTTTTGATTACTATACAACCTGATACTGAACTGCAAATTGCTAAAAACGTCAGAAAAAATGAATTACGCGTACTACCCTAGCGCTCAATATTATAAAAATTGAAACAAATATTTGAAATTCCAATAATTACAATTATTTCCTTAGTTTCAGATTATACAAAATCTAAACCAGTGGAATCCAAAACGTTTAATATGTCAGTCAAATTTTTGGGAGTTTCATAATTGCACACGCATTCGCTAATTTCATATAAAAATCTTTTTATTTCAATCTACCGGTACCCTAACAAATTAATTATAACACAGCTAATAAATCTATGGGCTACAAACGAACCAAAACGTATTCGCTATTACAGTCCAACTAAGTTATATAGAAATTAATGGTGGCGTCAATCAACTTAAAAGTTCAAACAAAAGACGACCTTATGTATTTTACAAAATATTCGTTCCAAAAACCGCCATTTTAACAGATAACTTGGTATGTAAGACAACCATCTGAAAATTGAATTTGTTGTTCGTATTTGTAGCGGGACACCGAGTTCCATAGAAATATCAGCTGTATTAAAAATCCCAAATAACTACACAACTAGATAAACCAGTAATATAAATAGATAAGTACTATGATGTTAATCGTTATCCATTTACAATTTAGATGTTAGGATAGTTATATTAAAAAATAAATAATACACTCGCGCGCAGTTCTTATAAGAATTACTTCAAAACTAACTTGTTGCATATCATTTTTTGCGCAATTTTTCTATAAATTAAATCATTAAATGTCATACAAAAACTATTTTTCTGCTATTTTGAATTTTCTCACAATACAGGTAACCACCTCCTTTTTGAAGTCGGTTAATACTCGGTTTAAAAAATTTAATCTTAATACTAATATTTTAGTCTTATAGACTAACACAAGTACTCTGACCTTATGAGATACCATAGTACAGACCCCAGTACAACAAGCTATACCAAACTGTCAAATTTTCCTAATTGAATATGAACCTTATTCTTTTGTAATAAAGTTAAAAACCTATGACAGAAATTTGTAGCTTCACGTGCTGGCCTCTGTACCAATATTGGTCAGCCCAGACCATAAAAAGCAACATGAATATCAGAAGTGAGAAAATAATATTTTGTTATATCAATTTCAACGGTTCGCAACAGTCCCTAAAGTAGAATTTCAATTGTTATGGCAAAACTTGCTTACAAATGGGCTGCGCTGACAATATTGCGACGTAATTTTTTTTAACGGAAATATTTCTAATACATAATAAATTAAATAAATACATTTATACGTCCATTAAGCCGAATGGAAAGTTTTTGTTAACAAAGGAATCAATAAATTGGGAAGACTTTGACGGAAGCGATTCGATCCTACGATCCGGTACGTTATGTTAGTTTTATGATGATGAGCGTATACGTTGGGAGGGACCATTGACGTCAGTTCGTGCCAAATGCAGTTCGAAGTTTAAAATGTAATGACGTGGCTTTATCATGTTGATCTTTCACATAAAACTATAGTGGCACAGTAATTGGGTACTTGACGCCACCAATCAATTGACATACTTTTTATGAGCTGTCAAAACGAGATTCCTCGATAGATTTTGTATGACAATAGCGGCCTGTGACGTCACTTATTTACCAACTCAATTGACTAACTATTAATTGATTTAAAAGCAACTTAAAATCGAATTTAACAGTTAATTGAAAATTAATCGGGTTTTCGGGGCTAAAATAAAGTGTATTTTAAGATAAGTTGTATTTTGGAATTATTGGTTAATGGTGTCAACAACCCAATTGGATAGTTGACACCGCCAAACAATTAATACACTTTTTAGGAATTATTGTTAAAACGCGTTTCCCCTCATATTTTGTATGGAAATAGCAACTTATGACGTCACTTATTTGACAACTCACCTCACCTGATAGCTCATAAACAGCAGTGCTTTTCTGTTACAATCTCCCTCGGTGGACACCTAGATGAAGTGAGCTGTCATCCATCCTTCTGCTTTGTCTATCCCTAGTATCGGGACGGTTCACTTCACCTAGGTGTTCACAGAGGGAGTTTGTAACAGAATAGACATACAGTATGTCAATTGACCGGTGGTATCATCTATCCTATTACAGAAAGCAGTCTTAAAAAATCCAGTATTTAATCTAATTTGATGTGAGCGTAATCATTAACTGCAATAGTAATAACTACCTTTAATTAAACCAATCTGACGACAAATAACCAATCTCCCAAACCAAATTAACAAGTCAAACTACATATTTCATGAATATACCTAAAGCCTTGAATATGAGCTCAAATTTCCAATCAGTTGTCAGTCACAAGCTTACTTAGAAACTTAACCGAAAGTTTCTCGAACGAAAAATTTATGTGACAAATTATGTGTATGGGTGTAGGTAGTTCAACTCATCTGTGGCGCAACTCACGTGGCGCCATGTGTGCACTTGTAATTCATCATCATCTAACCTGCCCTTGTTTCATGTTACTTGAGGTCGGCGCAACATGTTTTCTTCTTCCATTCGTCCTGTTAACCGTCATGCTTTCACTGACTCCCTTTTCATTCATATTATTCTTCACACACTCCATCCATCTTTTCCTTGGCTTCCTCTTCCTCTCCATCTATTCACTTTCAAAGTGCCTCTAATATATTCATTTCACACCAATGATGGATAACCATCAATCTGGTCACTCCACACATCCATCTCAACATTCTCATCTTCGCTACATGCTATCTGATGACTGCCGCGTCACTGCTACACAAATTAAAGATAGTATAATTACAAGCGCGCGGACACATGGCAACGCGGGCATAGATAAGTTTAACTATCTGGAAACTACTGTGATTGGTTGACTGATTTATCTACAACCAATTCATCAAGTAGCTTGCACGCACTTCAATTTATCATTATAACTAGCAACCCACCCCGACTTCGCACGGGTATTATCGTCATATTTCAACCAATTTACAAAAAATCTTAACAAATTTTACACGCAAACCTTCCTCATGAATCACTCTGTCTATTGCTGAAAACTGCATAAAAAACCGTTCAGTAATTTTGGAGTTTATCGCGAACAAACCGACAGATGCTGCGCGGAAATTTATTTTTTACATTGTAGTGATTTTTCATTCAAAAATCCGGGGGGTAAGGCTGCTAACTGGTTGGCAATTGGGGCTCATATTAAGGCCCCATGGAATGTAGTAATATAATATAATAACAGAATAAATAACGAAGTATGCGAGTGTGTGCAGTCCTCGGACTAAAACAGAAAATGTTTCCAACGGTTACCCTACGCAAGCTCTATAATTTCTACTTATCACAGTCACGGTAAACAAATGCATTAAATATTGAAACACAGTCCTAAATATTGAAATTACATGAATGTTTATTCAAACATAGATGCAGTTGAAGAATGGTATATTATAAACGACAAAATGATACTACTTGGGCGAACGCACATCTGGTGGAAGACCTTTGTTTATAAAATACAATGTTGCAACCCGCCTCTGTTTCACACGGCCATCTATATAGCTCCCAGACCCCATGATTTTTTCCACCACCTTCAACAATCATTGTCATATTTCAGCCAATTTACACCAAATTACACCTAACCTTCCTCAAGAATTATTTCCACTTTAGTCTATTGGTGAAAGCCGCATGGGCCTTTGTTTTATAATGCTTGCGTTTGGCCGCAACTCACCTGATTTTAAGTAATGCTGCGGCCTTAGGTGGAGCCCGTTTTCTTAGGATAAACCGGTTCACTCGTGTCTTAAAAATATCCAGATTATATTTATAGTGAATTAAGTTGGCAGTTCGCACAATAAATGCGATGAGCTTGGTTCGAGACCGTAGAACTTCGACCATATCGCGGTGACGCTTCGCCGTATATATCGGATGCATACGGCGAATGCATCATCGGTTGTGTTTAAGGTTGAATTTTCAAACTCTGACAAAGCAAATAATTTGCCATTCAAGTCAGGATTTTAAGTCGTATGCATTAGGATACATTTTATAATGACAAGATGAAAAGGTGACAGTTCGCTGGTATTTTGGAGACGTTGCCGTGCCTGAGCGGTGTTATAATAATGAGTGATGATGACCATTAATATTTATTTTACTGTTTTAACGTTAGACTACCGAAGATGTGCAAAGCAGCATATCTTGCATCAGATTGGGTCCACCCTATATCTCTCCCAAATTAGGTGAAGTGAGCTATCACTCAACCAATGTCATATTATATCTCTCTCTCTCTCTCTCTCTCTCTAGAAAAATGTATGATACTTGTAATAAAAATATTTTTTAACATAATATTATACATATTATGTTATATTACACAACTTATTTTTTACAGATTAAACCCTCAATTCCAATCTTCAACTGCATGAATTAAAAAAAAACTTATTAAAATATAGTATATTGTAATTGTGATGTAAATGTTTTACTTCCATGAACAGACGATGTAGTTATTGTAAATAATGTTTCAATCATTTAAATCGTACAACAAAAAGGTTATAAAAAGATTTTATGATTCACTAAATACTTGAAAAACTGATACATTCAAACAACTACACTTAAAACTAACATTAAATGTAAAAAGTTGAAACTTAACTCTAAATTACATTAAATATTAGATAATAATATAAATAACATATCGATTTAAGTATGAAGATCATTTATAAATTGCTATGTAATTCTAAACTTTGTGATTATTCAAATTAGGTATATTCTTTCTTCTCCAAGCCAATTTCTAGCACACGTAATCCAAATACGTCTCTTCTCTATCTAAATACCTACTTCTCTTTTTAGTTCTATTCATAATCTCGCAAACAAATCTATAATATTGTCAACATCTTTCCTTTCTTATCTTGTATACAAATATCAACCTTATTCCAAAGATTTAAAGTTCATAATGACATACACAGTTAAACTCCTCGCTATAAAAACATCAAATCAACATGTTGATATCGTCAAGTCCTAAAACATTATTTTTATTCAACTGTAAGAATTCGGAGATGTTATGAAACTGACTCATAAAAAAATCCGTAATCACAGTCTGACGATACGATACTTCCAAAACACAAATTTAATTTTAAATTGTTTTCTGTATTCAAGCTTCCATACTATATAGTTAATTTCGCTGCGAAAAAGTCCCTTTTAGAATCACCAAGTGTTGCAACTAATTCAGTTCCTCCCGATACGGTCCAATACCTATATTGGAATATTATTTAGTGATGGCAATTGCACTAAATACCGGGAAGTTACATTTGCACCCCACAGCAATGCAGCCGTATACGTTTGTAGAAAAACTTGGACCACGTAGGTCTCTAGGCTTACGTAACTTTCATTTACACCACATATATGAAAGTTTGGCATATCTAATCATTTCAAATGAACTGACTTTCTTCTTAATATTTTGGGTCATTTTATCAACACAATAATTGAGATGCTCACTGTCGAATAAGTTCGTATTTGACTCGCGCCCTCTGGCGGCGAAGCTTTAAAAGCGCATCCCCATTATTACCTCTTCTCACTTGCAGAATATTGTGTGAGTGAAAAAGCATGCTAAGCGCCTATGTTTCGCCACCTTATAAATTCGTTTCTTTATAGGATAGGTTATAAATAAAATACCCACCCCTTATTTCACTCGTAAGGTTTGTGATGACACGAAAAATAATAAGTTAATTAAAGTGTGCTTGTCTGAATACGAGACCATCACTAAACAATGTCCCTATAACCTCAGTCCTTCTATACAGAGCTACTGGAATCCCCTGGGAAATGTAGCTGATTGTCACCGCCGCAGCTAGGAGTCGGTGACGAGGGCGGATCGAGCGAAGCGCGCGAAGCTGAGCTGAAACTGCTCGAGCTAAGCTCTTCCTGCTCCGCTTCGTAGCGACTGGCTGTTGTTACAACTGAAAATTTGGAAAATAACAGAACTGAAACTTGTTTTGTAGTGGGCTCTTTCATAAAATTTAATAAAAAAAAAAAATTGGTGTTTATTTCATTGGTCACTAAATCTAGAAAAGCACATTTATTAAATTTCTATTTTTGGAACAAATTAATCTCTACTGCCAAAGTTTCTAATTCAAAGCAATTTTACTATTAACCAAAGTGTACAACTGGAAACTAGTTTTACAACATTTTACGTGGGTACATCTAATTTCATGTGTCAAAATAAAACGGCAAAATTTCTGTTTTTGAATTCTCATCTTTATTATGTATGATACTATCCAGTTTTTTTAAACACTCCATAACATTATCAACAAAACCATACAGCCAAAGTATAGGTAAATTACACGCGCGAACATTTAAGTCGAAGACATTTTTAGCATACGTTACATGACAGCTGGGTACAATCGATCACATGACCAGCATATCACATCTATTGATATTTAAAAATACGATCACATTTCAAGCCATATGAATGAACTTTTTATTTTCACAATTTGTCGTAATTACAACATTAAAACTAGGATAAAATATTTTATAAAAGATCTAAAGATTTGTTTTTATATTAGATCTTGAAGCGTGTGTAAATCACTTGTGAAAGTCAAATAAAAATCATATGACACATAAACAAGGCACAGTCGCAGCCATAAGTGCAATTTTATCATATGAACTTCAATGACTTACGTGTGAAAGATACGCAAGTTCTATTTGTCAGTCGAGCAAATCGCAACATCGGACTATTTCGCACTTATGAACGCGACTGTACTGTATTGTACTGTATTTTTATTTTATACTTTTAATTACAATTTCCTTCGCGATTTCCTACATCAATAGCTTTCATTCAATTCTTCCTCCACTTTATATAGATGTTATTAAATGTACGAGAAGTTATTATTATGCTCGAATTATACAACAATTTAACTGCTACTACCGAAGAAAAAAATTGACAATGCACATCTTTTTGAAATACAAAGTCAATAGAAATATTAGATTGAACTATTATTTACATTGATTTATCACTTAATAGTTAAGTAGACGTGATTTGGTCAAGATAACCAGAATCTGGAAACCTCGAAAGTATTAGAAAAAATAAAAAGAAAATAATATAATTCCGCGTGTAAACAAATAGGCAAGTTGAATACGATGAGATAATAATTTTGACTACGGCATTAAAATTCCGCAATGAAAAAATATTATATCCGAAAATAAGGGAACATTTTTTTTTAAACAATTACATGTTTTATTTGACAATATACAGTGATCTAGAGTTCATCAGCTGCCGTTAGTAATTTACTAAAAATAAAACAAAATATGCATACAGCTATACGTAGAGTACGTAGTAAACAAAAATTGTGGTACATTAAAATTTTGTATCCAAATATAAGTAAAAATTACCAAAATAAGTACTACCTATAAGAAAAAGATTAAACTATTATTTTATTCGCACCCTGTTTATCATCAGATTTGAGTCCAACCAATAAACTATTTTATGAAATATGCTCTACTCACACAGATGTCTCTGTTTTAGAGCATTTTCACTATATAAGAAAATAAATATCCTTACAACTCGAAACAAGTTTCTAATTTAGATCTTTTCTGAAAATACCTACAAAATAATTTTGGAGATCGTATTAACCAATTCCTTCACAACGATAATTTCATAATTTAATTTCATTCTAAAATGAATTAGTCTTCTCTGATAGAGGGCAAATACGGCCAAACAACATTTTCATGGAAACTAAGAATAAAGCGTTACCCTTAAAAACTAAAATTCATCGTCAAATAATTTATAATATTATGCACCAACTACGTATTGTTATAACTAAAACTAAACGAAATGATTTCACCAAAAAAAAAGATCACGCGTAAATTATATAAAAAAATAAATATTTGTCATGATTCAACATATTAAAGCTAAATAAAATTAGAATAAAACATTGGTTAATAAATAATACTTGTCGATAGTTACGATATATTTGTACACGAAGACAGCCCTACAAGTGAGAAGGTATCATATACCGGGGTGACTAAGTCATAAGCTTTGAGCTGATTCTGAATTAGACCTCACAGAAATGCCTAACAACGCTACAGTAAACCAAGCACATTGTTTGCCGCACAGTAATAGACATTAATCTAATTTTTAGCATGGCAAACCCAACCTATATGAGGTTTTTTGGTAAATGTACTTAATATACATAGCTAGACATAATAGTTGCGATGAACGAGTTTTTGTTTTGGTGTTTTATAACATGCTGCACATTCTAATAAATTTTGGTAACATTCGTATTTTGTTTCTTTGGTTTTATCAAATCGAAATATAGTTTTGTCGAATTCAGAAACAGCTGTTTGAGGCAAAGCAACACAATAAATTAATACTGAGGTACGATCGAAATATAATTACATGTTAATAATTAAAATGAGCCTCAATTATATCAAGGTCAACATTAACGCCCTTATGTTATATATTGACCTCTAATGTAACTGATTGCATAAAATATATAATATACTGTGTCCATATATTATAGTCAAGCTTTAATTCTTAAATTATGACAGGTAAGCAAAATTTTGTGTATACTGGCCTTTAAGATCTTGCGTGGCGCGTCAAAAAGTGTATTTTTTTAGCTTTTTGTTTCCACAATGTATTCCATTTTATTCATCTACACCTAATAACTAAATAAACAAGAGATAAGTACTAAAAGGAGTACTGTTTTACAAAAAAGAAATATAAGGTTTTTTATGAAGGCCGATGCACCGAGTCAGGATTCGATAATATCAAAACTTTGCCCAAAAACTAAAACTACGAGTATATATTATAATATTACTTATTACTTAATACTTTCGGATTTGTAGGAATTTTGGGTCTTCATAAAAAATCTCATATGGTATATTTTTTGTGTATTTTGATGGGTTTTTACATTTTTATGTTTATTTTTTTTTATATGACATAAATACCGCTACTGAACGATAAAAGGTCATTTACCTAAATAATATTGTTAGGCTTTAGTAGCAAATATTTTAAAATCACTTTTTTTTATAAACATTTTAAGTTTTTTTTTGTCTTTTACCTGTGCTTAATCACATTAATTGCATTACATAACTAAGATTACTACAACAGCAGCAAATGTTTTGATTCTATCCGCGTAAACTAGACATATTCAGCTTGCGTTAAGCCCGTCACATACGTAGCTATAATATATATTATAGCTAGCCACCACACCACACACGGGAGCTATAATATATTTTCGCCCTTATTACATTTGCGATCGATGTTTGTTTCACATTTTTGAAATACATATTAATATGCCTTGATATAACTGTCCACATATTTTGATGACGTAGTCAAAATATTTGTATTATAGCTGCGTCTGAAATATATCGTAATATGCCTTGCTATAAATTATATTAATATATATTATAGCTACGTCTGTGACGGGCACGAAATAAATACGTAATAGTTTCTAAAGAGCTACCCCAGAACATAGTTTTAGACTATAGTGATATATTCTTTGTTACACTAGGTATACATTAATAACCGATCCATGTTTTTAAACTTAAACGTTAGAATGCCATAAACATTATTATAAAAATCACGCAAACAAAAATGTTGGAATTTAAATCTACAACAATAATTTTAAGTAAATATGCTGCACAACTTTTACACTACTTATAGATTTTGTAATTTCTTTAATAATTAAAAAAAAATACTTATAAAATATTTTTTTAGTAATAGTCATAATATTGCGTCATAAAAAAATCTAAACCTTTAAAATATGAATACTAAAAAAATACTCTGATACATACCTATATTATGATAGTTTATTAAAAAAGGCTGCAGTAAAATAGCATAACGTGAGCTGAATATGTCCTTAATTTAAAATATGATAAATATTGCAAAAATCGAAACATTGAACTTAATATCACTGAACACATTTTATTATTTTTTCTTCTTACGCGACTTTTTAGATTTAGACGATTGCTTTGTCGAAGGCATGGTTACATTAGCAGCACCAGTTAATTTCTTGTCCTCTTTGTCGCTATCCGTGGACACTATCGGTGAAGTATTGTCATCATCCGAAGACTTATCCATTACCTCTGTTTCCTTATCCTCGGATTTATCCTCCTCAATCTTTACTTCTTGGGTTGTTATCTTATCATTTTCAACTACGCTAAATCCTTTCTCTCTCTTTGACGGAACTTTTTCTAAATCGATCAGGTTGAACGCGCTTGATTCTATTGCTTTGTTTGTGGTTTCTTTTATGGTCGATAGTATATTATCTATGTTTATCTTGCATATAGGGCTTGTGATACCTCCATCGTTCATTTCTAGAAGACTGTCTCGCATTACTTCTAGTTTAAAATCATCTAAACCAAAGTCCAAGGGTTCCAGTGGCGGCAAGTCCAGGACCGAATGATGTTCTTCAACGAAGTTTAATTCTGTAGGCGCATCGCATTCAGCTACCATAATATCAGTTCTTTTGCAGAGCTCGATAAGTTTTTCTTGCAACGACACCTGTGTGGAAGAGCTTGCTTCTTCATCTAGATCTGTAGCTTCAATTACTTTTTCTATTTCAATTTTTTCTTTAATAACCTTTTCCTCTCTCTTGGCATTCTTAGATGCAGCAATAGAACTCCAAGATTTTATGGGTTTTTCTACAATTTTTACCTCTTCAATCTTTTTCACAGGTTGAGGTGACTTCTTACGTATCTTAGAGCCCTTAGTTATCTGGATCTCGGGAAACTCTTCTTTCATCGTTTCTATCACATAGACATCTGTTACTTCTGTTTCATAACGTTTTTCTGTTGATTTTCGTTCAGTATAAGGCGATAGAGATTTAGTTTTCTTGGTTCTTGGCGTTTCCTTCAATGGCGAGGTATTTTCACCAGTTCCTGTAAAGACTTTCAAAGTATCTGTTTTAGGCACATCTGTTGCTAGTTCTTTAAGTTTGATTTCTGCGATAGGTTCAGGCACGAACTCATTTACAACATCATCATCATCAAAATGTTTAGCTTCAGGTACTGAAGTCGGTTCTGGTTCATCAAGAGACCAAATATCTCTTGTTTCAAAGAGATCTTTTCTTTCTGGGGTAACACTTTTAGCTGAGCGCGGTTTTTTAGGTTTTGACAAATATGACATTGGTTCAATATCTTCATAAGGTGTCGAGATTGAAACTAAGTCGCCACTAGAAGGCTGTTTATCATCGATTGCGTGTATTTCTACAAATGTATCTTCATCTTTCATCTGTGCGTCATCTTGAGACTTTTTGGCTTTACGGTTTTTCTTGGACTTCGGTTTAGGTTCTTCAACAATTTTCTCATCGACTAGAGGAATATTATACAACACAGGTTTCTCTGGCTCATTCAAAAGCATATCCCAAGCTTGCTCCTCAGTTCTAATATGCTCAACAACTTTTTCTTTAGTAGCTTTTGACTCAGATTTTTTCTTAGATGATAATTTTAAAGTTACAGCCACTGAGGGTACTTTCTCGTGAGTGTCCACGGTAGCGAATGGCTCTTTGAGAACTGTCTCCTTAGGAGCAGCATGTTCCTTCCAAATGGGCTCCTTTGGAACTATTTCTTTTAGACCGGATTCTTTGGGTACGGGTTCCTTTGGAACAAATTCTCGTGACGTCGCTTTCTTCGAAACAGGTTCTTTCGTTATGACTTCCTTTGGGACAAATTCTCTTGAAATTTCAGGTTCCTTTGGAACAAATTCTCGTGAAGTCGCTTTCTTCGAAACAGGTTCTTTCGTTATGACTTCCTTTGGGTCAAATTCTTTAGAAAATTTCTGTGAAACAGGTTCTTTTAGAACATATTCTTTTGGTACAGATTCTCTTGAACGAGTCATTTTAGAAACAGTCTCTTTCGGAACATGCTCCATCGGAACAAATTCTTGTTGAACATGCTGCATAATAACCCTCTCTACTTTAGGAGTTGACTCTCTATGCTCTCGTACCTCACGTGACTTCGAAGCTCTCACGTCATCGTTGCGACGCTGAGGACTTTCTTTATTTCTACTAGATTTCCTATCCCTAGAACTATCGTCGCTAGCAAATCTTTCACTATCCGACTTGGGGGTGGGAGATCGCCTTACTCTATGTCGGGCGGCCGGCTGAATATCATCCGACGGCCTCTGTTTTGGCAGTGAGTCGGGAGGCACCTCACACGCTCGCTCCTTCACATTCGGTCTCTCATCCTTCACCTCTCGCGTGGCCTCCTCTACGCTATACTTATCTAAATTAAAACTAGGCGCGGGCTCTGCGTCGTCGGTCAGCGCGGCGGGGATGACGACGGCGGTGGACAGCGGGTGTAGGCGCGGCGCGGGGGACGCGGGGGGCGCGTGTCGCGCGCTGTGCAGGCTCTGCACCGGAATGGTGGTGGTGCGCGGCAGGGGCTGGGCCGCGTCCTCGGGCCGCGCCTCGGGCGGGGCGGGCGCGCGCAGCACGGGCCGGAACGTGGCCTCGTCGCAGTTGGAGGCCGCGTAGGGCTCGGGCCACGCGGGGGGCGGCTGTGCGGGCGGGGGCTGCACCACGGTGCCGAGCGGGTCCACGGCCCGCACCACGGTGCTGTGCGGGTCACCGGCCCGCACCACGGTGCCGTGCGGGTCTCCGGCGCGCAGCACGCCCTCGGGCGGGTCCGCGCGAGTCAGCGAGGCCGCAGGTGTCGGCGCAGGTCTGCGGGAGCGCGCCGCCCCTATACGAAACCGAAGGCAACCGTTACTACATGTGCGGAGGAGGCCGGACCACAAAATGGATAGGTATAGGAGGTCGGCTTCATTCGACGAGCGAGGACGCACGCACACATAGACACAAGTCTACGTACTGGGAGTGCGAGTGTTAGCAACCAGCATTCGTTTGAGATAGTAGAGATCAACGTACATACGCGTGTATGTATGCGTGCGCGTGTTTTCGCTCGTCGTATGGAGGCGGCCTTGTGTACCTAGCTATTGAGTGGTCGGAGGCTGCGCGTCAGAGGAGAGACGTGGGCGGGCGAGTCACAGAGGATGTTAGGGATGCCTTTGGCTTCGGTATAGGGCCGGCGCCGGTGGTCTGAGCTCCGTGCGCGGCGTCCATCCGGCGGCTCCTCCGCTTGTAACTTCGCTCTTGGATATTCACTCGTAGATTAACGAATCCAAAAACGGTACACTCGCGAGATAAAATGTGCGTGAATACTTAACTAATGTTACCACTCATATTCCCTACGGTTCGGTAAACACAAGGCTAGTTTTACGAAGCCAGGATAGTTAACTATTAGCTTGCGTTTAGCGTCTTGACTTAACACATGCTTACTAGGGTCTGTAGACATAATCCCTTTCTAATAGCGTTAACGCCAACGGAAAAATCAAATTGTATGAAGTTGACGTTTGCTTACCAGATGTCAGGTGATGCAAATATGTCAACTGCATACAATTTGATTTTACCGTTGGCGTTAACGCTAACAGAAAAGTGATTTTGTCTACAGGCCTAGATCAGAAATGAAGCTAATTCTGTATGAAGGCAATATAAAACTAGCCTCGTAAAACTAGCCTTGCTTATACAAAGCTTTAGAAATATACAAGGTCTTATGTAAAACGTAAAACTTGCGGCGTCCACGCCGCGTCGTAAGAAACAAAAATATCAATAAAAATCCGTAAAATATTTTTTTTATATTCGAAATTCAAAACTGAATTCGGAACCTCTTTTTACTAAGGTATTATTTTTGCAGTTATGCCCAATTATGTCGACTTTGGAAGTTTGATTATATTTCGGCAAATACCTAATTGAAAAATTGTTGGCAAATGGAGTACCTATCGCATCCCATATCCAAGGACATGATTAAAAATGGCCTAAGAATCAACACGTATGAAACCTTTTCAATAATTGCAATTTTTTTTTATTTACTTTGCAATTATTACTTTTCGAATTGTTTTAAAAAGTAATTCACTTCGGTCTTAATCCCCGGAGTTTTTTTTATTTTTTATTTGACGTTTTGAATAGGCAACTTTAATTCAGCACTCTCAGTGCTTTATTTATGAATAAGGTTTTTAAAACAAACAGAATAAAGCGGTTGAAAGCGCTGTGTGAAACGAGCAACATCAACACTCACAGTCGATGAATCTATATCAGTCAGTCAGCCTCGTTATTTTGTTACCATATAACGGGATTAATAGGAATGCAGAGGTAAAAACACAAAAAGTGGCTTAAAAGCCATAATGCAAAATTATTTTTTTTAATACGTAAATGCTAGATTTTGCCATAAAAAATCATTGTTAAATTGGCAGCACTACATACGGTAATAACTTACGAGTGGGTCAAGCGAGTACCATCAGTCAGTAACTGAATCGGAACGAAACTTTAAAGTGGTTTTTACGTTGAAATAATATAGATTGTTGCCAACAAGGCCACTAGAAAAAAAAAATTGAGTCATTCATTAGAGTCATTTTTGTCAACGAACTATATTATTTCATCGTTAAAATCCTCTTTAAAGTTTCGTCCCGATTCACTTACTGACTGATGGTACTCGCCTGACCCACTCGTAAGTTATTACCGTATGTAGTGCTGCCAATTTAACAATGATTTTTTATGGCTAAATCTAGCATTTACGTATTAATAAAAATAATTTTGCATTATGGCTTTTAGGCCACTTTTTGTGTTTAATATTTGTGTGTTCAAAAAACTAAAAACCTAAATTGCGTTTTTAACGCAATTTATAAATAAACATTCCTAAAATATGCAGCGTAATCAGGAACGTTTTGGATCGACTGCCATGCCCGACGCACTGCTTTCTTATCTATGGTTCTTCGTCGTTGGAAAGACAATTACAATTTTTATTATAATTTTTCGTAAACCTTAACATTTTGTAGCATTATCTAAACGCAGATTTAGCATAATATATTTTCTGGAGTTGGCAACACGGACCGTATGTTTCTACTGGCCTAATTATAATCTCAAATGCGAAAGTGTTTTGGATTTTTTACAATTGTCAGAAATATCAGTAATTTAAATTTAGTTCCTTTCAATCGAATTATTTAAAACACAGAAAGTAAATTCACGACCCTGTTGGTTCTTAGGCAAACGATGTATAGACGCCGAGCAATGTCATTTTTTGAATGTCACAAACAGGGCTCTTTCAATTCAAGCGTTGCATACCAGACTGTTATGGTTTACTTAGTGTTTGTGATGACTGTACAGGGACGGTTGTATTATTTCATTCGATTAGCAAGTAAAAGAGCCCAAGACCTACAACGCACTTGCGGCTGGCCGCAATGCGGCGTGCTGTTGCGGTAGGCCGCAATATATGCGGTCTGCTGTAACGGTACGCCATATTACGGCTAACCGGATGTCTCGGTTCTATTGCGGTCCGCCGAATGCCATCGTCAATTACAAGCATTTATTTTCCTTTATATTTATCTATCTATAATATCTTTAACCGAGCAATTCTTATATATATATATTCTGAATCTCGGAAACGGCTCCAACGATTTTCATGAAATTTTGGATGCAGGGGGTTTCGGGGGCGATAAATCGATCTAGCTAGGTATCATTATAAAAAACACGAAAAAAAAAAAAATATATACCGAGCAAAACTCGGTCGCCCAGACATTTGATGACTATATGCGCCAGCAACACTGGACGTGGACTGCCTCCACTGCGCTGTAGGTCTAAGAGACATGTAACATATAACATACCGTGATCCTCCTTCATAGCTTCAGCGAGGTCCTCCCGCAGTTGTACGTCACACACGGAGGCCGCCCGCCCGCTCTCAGCTAACAACGACTTGCGACGGAAACTGTCCGACGGAGAATGTTCTAGAGAACCTGCAGGGAAATGGCTGTTATATTTGTGTTTCGAGATAAACGTGCGGCGTATACACCGTGTAACAGAAATAAGCCTTTGTTTTGATTTTAATTTTACCGATATAATTGGCAAAAAAGTCAGATTGGTCGATATTGTCGAGTTGGATCATTCGGTTCCCTTCAAAATGGTTGAGCCAAATGATGCCGATCCGTGCGTCATGTTCGTGAACGGGCGCCGTTAGTTGGGACTGGTCATCTCTTAGCTGCCTCGGTTATTCTAAATTTATTTTGAATTGTTTATTATGATTATATTTTTATCTAAACCTCTTTTAATGTACACAACTTGTTACATTGTTCTTACATTGTACCCTAGATTCAATATGAATGATGTAACCGAAATTTGTAACATATTATTGATTTTAAAAGAGTGTTGTTCATGGAGTTTCTTGCTCGTTCTTCTCCATAGAAACCTACTGTTTGGAACGAGCAACTAGCTTCAACTTTCTGACTGACTGACTCTGACAATTCAAAAGTACCTAAATAAATGGTTTATTTGAAATAAATGATTTTTGAGTTTGAGTTTGAGTTTGATAAATGTAAAACATTGGTATCCAGCTGCATACGGTTTGACTGGAAGCCGACCCCAATATAGTTGGAAAAAGGCTGACCAGATGATGAATTAATAAGGCACATAAACACGAAATCTCTGTAGAATTATTTTTGATGTGGGCATTTATGTATGAACTCTCTAACAGATCCAGAACATCACCCTTAAATACGACTAACCATTTCTGTTACACGGTGTATAACGTGGGGATAGCTAACCGACAAGAAATGAAAAAAGATCCTGGTAATGCTGACTAAGGCATTTTAGTATTTTGTATCTGTCAAAAAATTCGAACATGTTTTTTTTATTAATGTTTTATCTACATTCATATCGTAAAGTTCTCACTCCTAGTCGCAAAGCCGAAAAAATAATAATAATATCCTGAAACTTTACATTTTGATTTTTTTTTGTTTTATTATTATTATTTTTTTTTATTTAATTGTTTAGTTTTAAGCTTGTTATGTAAGTGCGTCACTTCCGTGTGAATAAATGGATTTTCTTTCTTTCTTTTCTTTCATATGCTTAAATTTTTGTATATAATAATAATAATAAATGCCGTATTGCTAGTCGCCTATAATGTGGGGACACATTGCGACTACGAAAGTAACTGAAATTCGATATCGGGTGTGTTTAAATTTTTTGTGTGGTACAAATATTAATTTCTTAAATACATAAGGTATATGGAAAGTCTCCAATCTGCCTCAAGCAAGCGAAGTGATTAATACTCGTGCCTTCTTTGTATGAGAAGAGGCCTATATTACTGTGGGGGCAAGAGAGAACGGTGCGAACCCTCATTTTCTTTCTCTCTTTCTCTCATAGCCAGTTGCAAACGGATACATACATACATTTAGATGGAGCTAAAGAAGTTTTACTTCAGTCGTGTGGTCTAAAGAACACTGGGATTTTTTTTTTAAATATGGAAATTACCTTTTTATTTATTTAATTTGACAAGGCAACCAATTATAGTACAAAGTTACTCACTCGCTGACCCGGAATCGATGAGTACAGGCACGACGGGCCTCACTCCCGGCATATTTACCGGGTTAGAGCGAGCAACGCCGCGCGCCGCGCTTGTGTCCACCTCTACTGTCTCTGCTTCTGACAGGGACGAGTTTGAGCTGTAGACAAAAGGATGACGATAAAACAATGCATTGCTTTTACATTGCTCGCAGAACGGAGCCAAAAGGTTCTGCAGAGGCGACTTTGTAACGGAAAACGCAGTGCGGGTAAATCTCCCACAAGGTGTACCGTTGACCTACACAGTGCTATTCGGTAAAAATCTCCCCCATTGTATTTAAATGAACTGATAAATATGTGGGCATATTTTACACACGGCCATCTGACCCCAAACTAGGCAGACCTTGTACAGTCAACAGCAAAAGTAGATGATCAAAATCAGAAATTCAATACTAATTTACAACACTAATTTATATAATTTATTACTAGTTTATTTATTAAAAGTATGTGATTGTCACACGCATACTTTTGAATCACGTCGACGCCACACAGTTCTGACGCGAACTCCGTTCATTAGTATTGAATTTCTGATTTTGATCATCTACTTTTGCTGTTGACTGTACTATGGGTGTCAGACAGCAATAGATAAACAACAACCAGACACAAGGCAAACACAAGTTCATCACACAAATGTTTGTCGGAGGCAGATAAACTACCACCTAGGTTACGGAGCCGTAAAAAAAACCCTATCTTCAGGGTAGAATAACAACTCATCTCCACCTCACTTCACCTTAATTCACCGAGGCAGATTTTTACAGAATATACCAGCTAGTGAAGGTTGCGGGAATTCACTGGATGCGGCAAGTAAAGAACTGGACGATTATTTTATTTAATTTACAACTGATGATATACAGGGTTATTTGTAAAACACCGACAACCTTGCAGGACTGTATTACTATCATCATTAACAACAACTTTTGTTCTATGATTTTTTACAAAACATAATACTATTACCAAAAACAAACCTTCAAGATTTCGTTGTCCTATCTAACACATTTCAATAGGGTATTTTACGCTTTATGAGAATAAATCTATAAATATGTTATTGAGAAAGTTTAGGCATAAAGCAGTCGGAAAATATAAGTTTTAGTTCATAAAATAACAAAACAAAATTTTTAAATTCAATTCAAAGTTTTCAGTATTTTTAATCTGTTATGAAACATCGTGAAATAGTAGCGGCCATGTTATTACGCCGTACGGCTGTGTAAACAAAAAATTGACAACTGTCAGTCAACCGATTGGCTTAATATAGGCTTTGTACTTTTATTATTTTCGTAACCAACTTAATTTTTTCATTATTACACCTATTACAAAATATGCTTTTAATTATTTTTAAGTGATATACAATTATCATATTTAATATGAGCTCATTTGATACAAAACGAACTGACGTCATTTACGCTGAGCAATAAGGCGTCCAGTAAGAGGCGTTTTGGTGGTTGACCGAAACGCGCGAAATTTTAAAATTTAGATGCATTTTTATGGCACTTGAATAAAAATTTTGTGTTTTTTTTTTGTGGCATATTAGCACTACAGAATTTCATTGAGACACTTTTCAAAAATGGGTGTAATACCCTATTCTGTATTTTGCTGTACCTACCTATGCCTCATCACACCTAGCTAGCATTCGCACCATTTCCGTGTACTCGACATTGGAATATTGATACGCCATCATGATAAAGATAATTACGTCCGTACTGCCGAATTTCACTACAAGGACACGTAATGACGCGACGCAAGCGCATCAAGGCGAACGACCGACTAAGGGCCGCCCGTAACTAGGTCAAGTTCAAGCGCCCCGCCGCCATAACCCTGCTCCCCTCGCTATTGTACTATCGCTTTCTTTTGCTCCGCATAGACCTCGTAACATTTTAGTAACAAAAAGTTAATATTACCATAACCGACCAGTCAACGTAATTTTGTGTTGTCAAACAGCTACTTCAAACGCCAAAATATTATGGAATCTCTTTTTGAATAACTTTTAACTGACGTTAGCGCCATTTTTGACTATTACCGGTAAGTAATGGTTAGTTGAAGCAACCCGCCCTAAGTTAAGCGGTCGGGCTATAGTTAAACTGATTCGATGTGGCAACGCGAAGGCTATGGTATGGGCCCTTGTTAATGAGACGGTTTTTACCCGGGCCGGCGCCGGGCCGGTGCCGGCTAAGCTTGCTCATGAGCACGCTAGCGCCGGTGTTGTTAACAAACCTTCATAGCGTCTCATATCTAAACTAACTGACGAAGAACCGTGTCTAGACCCGGCGGAAAACGGTCTCGTTAACAAGGTGTCTACGTCCAGCAGTGGACGTCTGATGATGAAATGATAATAATGATGAACTCACCCCGTGCTGTTATAAGTTTTGAAGACGAACTGCGGCCCCATCCACAGTCGTCGATGCGGGCCCGCGTGCGTCACGATCTCCACTTGTGACAGCCAGCGTTCTTCCTCACTCATACACATGTCTGCGCATCTCTGTGACAAATGTATGTGTTTAAAAATACTTGATTTTCGAAACTTATTCGGTTTATCCTAATGTAAAATCTTATTTAATATAATTGTAATTTATTTACGCAATTTAACGACATAATAGCATATTCTTTTTGACCTGTAATTCATAATTTTGTATTTTGACACTTAGTTCGCCATTTATTAATGTTTGCATGCCTAATAGGTAGATTGTACAAGGATCACAATTTTATTGTTTATTTAATACCTTATGTCATGTACCTACAATCTATGCAAATAAATAAACTTTACTTTAACTATAATAATAATTATAGTTGTTTATTTATCCAAAAAGTTATACATAGACACAGATTAAAGACAATAGTGCTAGTAATACAGACGCCTGCACATTAAGCTATCCAAATTGTCAATTTTCCCAATTGGACATGAACCTTATTCTTATGTAATAAAGTTGAAAAACAATCAAAGGAATTTGAAAGTTTGGGGTAGCTTGATGTACTAGCCTCTGTGCAAAGTTTTCGTTGATAATAAACTAAAAACAATAGCAATAGAGTTGAAAATTGCGTGCAAGGAAGAGGATGTCGCTCTCCTGTGTCGATGCACGGTATTGTTCGCAGCGAGCTGTATGAGTTGCAGGCACATGCGCATAGTCTCGCCAGGATAGTTCCGAGCCTAATGCCCAGTTTAAATTGGACGTAGTTACGGAAAAAGGATCCAATCCTCACTTTTTCCAAAATTGAGTTAGGTATATATACCAAACGCATTCTTAGGGTGATATCTTTAATATAAAAAAAAAATCCATGTGACAAAATACAACTTAAGACGTATCTACAACTACAGTACGGTCAACTTTATCTTGACGCGTCTGAAGTTAGCCGATTAGCTGCACAGTAGACAATTTCGTTCCTAAAAGTTCCATTGCGCAGCCAAACAGCTAACTTCAGACGCGCCAAGATACGTTGACCGTATTGTACTCGATACCAAGCCACATCTATGGGCAACATCAGATATTGACTTCTAACTCAAAACGAACTTTATGTGGATTGGATCTTCATGTGAATTGGATCCTTTTTATGTAACTACGTCCAATTATTCCAGTAGCATTCCACTCCAGCGATCAGCGCCAGCGCTGGAATGCCACTGGAATGAAGGTACATTCCAGTGGCATTCCAGTGACTTGATTGACGGTCTACTTTTTTATTCCAGTTTATCAATTTGTCACCGAAATCATTTGATCCAGTCTAGCACTGGATAGGATTGACTTTCTGGAATATTGCAAACCGGGCATCCAAGCAGTCGAGTCTCTACAGTTAGTAAGACGACACGGTTGGCGCAGTGGTTGAGCGATCGACTGCTGCGCTGCGTGTCGCGGGTTCGATTCCCGCACGGAACAAATATTTGTATGGCCTACAGGTAGTTGTTCCGGGTCTGGCTGTTTGTGTATGTGACTATATATGTTTGTAAACTCACCCACGACACAGGAGGAATTCCTAGTGTGGGTTAAAATTCCTAGTGTTGGTTAAAATTCCTAGTGTGGGCTAAAATTCCTAGTGTGGGTTAAAATTCCTAGTGTGGGTTAAAATTCCTAGTGTGGGTTAAAATTCCTAGTGTTGGTTAAAATTACTAGTGTGGGCTAAAATTCATAGTGTGGGTTAAAATTCCTAGTGTGGGTTTAAATTCCTAGTGTGGGTTAGAATTCCTACTGTAGGTTAAAATTCCTACTGTAGGTTAAAATTCCTAGTGTGGTTAAAATTCCTACTGTGGGTTAAAATTCCTACTGTGGGTTAAAATTCCTAGTGTGGGTTAAAATTCCTAGTGTGGGTGAAACTTCCTACTGTGGGTTAAAATTCCTAGTGTGGGTTAAAATTCCTACTGTGGGTTAAAATTCCTAGTGTGGGTTAAAATTCCTACTGTGGGTTAAAATTCCTAGTGTGGAGTAAAAAAGTTACCCGGCAGGTCAAGGGCTGCAGCAGCGGGTTGGAGGGCGGCAGCGGAGCCAGCAGGTCGGCCGCGGCTGCTGGACGCTGCAGGGGCCACTGCGATACTGGTTCCACCTCCAGCTCGATGGCTGAGTCGTCGCAGATCTTCTCCTTCGATAGACCTGAACACATAACGTCGAAAATCATCATCATCATGTCAACCTTTTGGAACGAAGTTCCTTAACGCGCGTTGCGAGCGGGGGCTAGACGGAAAAAATTAAGACTAAAAATTAAGACCAAAAGTTGTACGACACTTTTTGGTATAGTTGTAAGCCGTGCGGCGTGCGCGTGTTTATTTAAGCCAGTTGTTATTATATGTATATAGTTTAGGTAACTATATATGTATATATACTGGGGGAGAGGAAGGGGGGGGGTTAGGTTAGGGGGAGGGGGGTTAGGTTAGGTGGGAGGGGGGGGTTAGGTTAGGGGGAGGGGGGTTAGGTTAGGTGGGGAGGGGGTGGGTGATAGGGTAGGGGAGAGGGACGTGGGTGGGTGTTAGGTCAGGGGAGTTTGGGGTGATTGGGGGGAGGGGAGGGGGGTTGGGTTTGGTTAGGGGGTGAGGGGGCGTGTGTTAGGTTGTTATTGTTGTAAATTGTTGTCGAAAGGTACTTCGTTCCATCCGGGTGTCTCTTGACACCTCTCAAGTTTTTTTTTTTTTTGTTTTGCAGGAGTGGGAAATCCTCATGGACGCCCAGACTGCCTCAGGAGGCAGTATGGGCAGTGCCGGATTTTTATCGGCTTAATCCACACTCTTGCCATCTGTATATCCCCCTGACGTGGTCAGAGACCATTTTATAACATTTCAAAAATTAGATATTTTATGTAGATTTTTAATTTTCAATGTTGAAACTATTGGCTTTGTTTTTATCATTATCAACTAGTATACTACGAAGATTAGGACGCAGCTTATGGCTCAGTTATATTTATATTTTGTTACCATATGATGATGATTATAGAACTTGAGTAACTTACTAGACAGCGGTCGTGGATGCAGCAGCAGATGTAAGAGCGATCCGTTAGCCGCCATGAGGTAAAGCGCGGCCACAGGAGTAGGGGCGCGTCCCCCCACCGCGGGGCCGAAGCGGGCGCGGGCCAGCAAGGGAGCCGAGTTGTTGTCCTCCGATAACGATGATAGACGTTGACGACCTGCCCAAGAAAGGTATTGTTGAAGCTGTGTTTTTAGTTTAATTCAGAATAATAGAAAATAGTCAGGCTTTTGAAATTTAAACGTTATGTCATACTTGATTAAGTTTAAATTACATTGCAAACACAACTTATTTGGGAGTTTTTTCCAATTTAAACTTAGAACACGCGTAAAAAAATAAAAAGAGTAGAGCCAAAATTAAGGACCTATCACCACTCCTGAATAGACAATATTTGCCAGCCATTTTTTTTCAATGGAACAAAATAGGGTATTACACCCATTTTTGATAAGTATCTCAATGGAATTCTGTAGTACTAATATGCCACCAAAAAAAACACAAATTTTTATTCAATCGATAAGTGCCATAAAAATGCATCAAAATTTTAAATTTTCAAATTTTGCGCGTAATTTTACGAAATCGCCTCTTACTGGACGCCATATTGCTCAGCGTTAATGACGTCAATTCGTTTTGTATCAAATGAGCTCATATTAAATATGATAATTATATATCATTTAAAAATAATTAAAAGCATATTATTTTGTAATAGGTGTAATAATGAAAAAAATACGTCGGTTACGAAAATAATAAAAGTACAAAGCCTATATTACGCCAATCGGTTGACTGACCGTTGACAATTTTTTGTTTACACAGCCGTATGGCGTAATAACATGGCCGCTACTATTTCACGGTGTTTTATAACAGATTAAAAATACTGAAAACTTTGAATTGAATTTAAAAATTTGTTTTGTTATTTTATGAACTAAAACTTACATTTTCCGACTGCTTTATGTCTAAACTGTCTCAATAACATATTTATAGATTTTTTCTCGTATAGAGTAAAATACCCTATACGCATGAGGTGGTTTCGCTAAAAAACGAACCTTAGGAACATTTTCGAAGGTAGTGAAATGTGCAGATTCAACATTCCAAAGTACGTTGAACCTACACATAAAGATTTTTTCTTAACTTTTTTTGCCTATAGTTAATAGTGACAAAAGTACTCACCGGAGCTGTTCCTAGTGATGGTGTGTGTGGGTATGTTGGCAGTGGGTCGCAGCTGAGCCAGCGGTGACAGTGTGGTCGGCAAGGGGTAGGGGGGCAGGCGGGGGTTGGGGAACCATGCCCCTTGGGACATGTTGTCACCAACCTGAAAATAATGACTCATATTAGAAAGAAGTTTACAGTATTTTTTTATAACTATTTATTTTCATCGTTTTTCGTCATTAAAATAAAAAACAACCTGTATATGAAATTGTTATACCTACTATTGATTGACTGATTGAGATAAAGGATAAAGCAGGAAGATGATGACTGCACAACAAAAACTCACAGGCGGTTGACGACGGGGCGCGGTGCAATGAGATAATCGCGTAAGAACTCACAGTGTTGGCGGCGGGTCGCTTGGCCGCGGTGTGGATGGGCAGGCCGGCGGAGCGGTGGAAGCACGACAGGCGGTTGACGACGGGGCGCGGTGCTATGAGATAATCGCGTAAGAACTCACAGTGTTGGCGGCGGGTCGCTTGGCCGCGGTGTGGATGGGCAGGCCGGCGGAGCGGTGGAAGCGCGACAGGCGGTTGACGACGGGGCGCGGTGCAATGAGATAATCGCGTAAGAACTCACAGTGTTGGCGGCGGGTCGCTTGGCCGCGGTGTGGATGGGCAGGCCGGCGGAGCGGTGGAAGCACGACAGGCGGTTGACGACGGGGCGCGGTGCTATGAGATAATCGCGTAAGAACTCACAGTGTTGGCGGCGGGTCGCTTGGCCGCGGTGTGGATGGGCAGGCCGGCGGAGCGGTGGAAGCGCGACAGGCGGTTGACGACGCGCGGCTGTGTGTGTGTGCGCACTCCGATAGCTCCGCCGTAGGGGCTGATGGCGAATATGTGCGTCGTACCGCGCAGCGTCGACACGGCTGCCCAGCGCGAGTCGCACGAGATTGCTATGTCCTGGGGACGGAGATAGAACAAAAATGCGTTAAAACCACAGATATAGATAGACCTAGATAACGCAAGAGCAACTACTTCGCGTGCATATTTTCGTGCCTAACTTACGATAAAAAATCGTAAGTAAAAAAATAAAGGAAACGTTTCCTTCCATCGGTAAGTCATTTTGTGATTAATATTATGCGTAATTAATTTAAATAACAATTATTTTTAATCTAATACCCTCAGTAATACCTGGTAATACCAAATTTTGGAAAAACAAAACATTCGTATTACATTGTGACGTCCAAAAAATGGCACGCTTGGTTTTCATACAGATCGTGATACTTCCGTTATCTAGGTCTATCTATATCTGTGGTTAAAACATGATGATGTCATCATCATCATCATTTATTTGTCTCATCATCATCATCATTTATTCGTCTCATCATCATCATCAGCCAAAAGACGTCCACTGTTGAACATAGGCCTCCCCCATAGAACGCCACAACGAGCAGCAACCTGCCGCTTGCATCCACCGGAATGCAATGGGTGAATGCTTGCATTCACCCATTTATTCGTCTAACTATCCATATTGCCATCTTTAGGTGCATAGCAAATATTCAAAAGTCAAAGCATTTATTTCAATTAGGCCATTTACAGGCACTTTTGAATTTTCAAAAGAGTTGGTTAGTTAGTCAGAAAATTAAATTATTCTAAAACGTGTAGAGAAGATACGCTTTAAAGAAGAAACTTCACGCACACTCTTTTTAATCAAGTTTCCAACACTTGATTGAAATAGCAACAATAAAACATTTGCACACACCTGCACTTTAGCCGTAGTATCACCCCTATGCAATATATACAGATGATGTACAGACGCGAGGCTCGCCCCACAGGGATGTGGGTTGATCCTGAATACATGGAAGTCATGCCCGCGTCGGTCTGCCGTCATCAGTAGCATGCCACTTGCGTCAAACTTCAGGGCTATAATCGCTTCGGAATGGGCTATGAAGTGAGCCACGATTGGGTCGCAGGGTTCTTCGCTGTCTTGACCGTCTTCTTCCTCGTTACCCTGGAAGTTTACCTAGGTTAAAGTATTTATTTGAACATGTAGGAAAATAGGTCACAGGAGAAAATAAAGATGAACTGATCGAGAGACGAATTTTTTGTAATAAAAAATATTTATAAATGAGTGATTGAACGACTGATAGAATCACTGAATGATTGAATGTTATAATCGAGTGATTGAATCAAGTAAATATTTTAATCTGTGATCATTAGGATTTTTGTAATAATGCAACAGAACAAAATTAAACATTTATAGATTTCACTGTGTGTAAAATCAGTAGTATAAAAGCCGACAAATGGCTTGAGCATGCGCGAAGAAATATAATACGGTAAGGAACATGAAATCAGGTGGTGCATTTTCATACAAGTCAGAGCGACCACTGCCATATCCCACTGCCATATGCGCAGTGGGCGCCATGATTGTTCAAATTTTTTTGCCAGCTATCGTATTTAGTAATATAATTGAAAATAAATAGGTTTATTTTGATGTAAACTGAGTTCTTCAAGGTTTCCATTTCACAGAAGAGACCTGCAGTCTCTTTAGTTTAAAGAGACTGCAGCAGACTGCAGGTACTCGAATAATTCAACAATCGTATCTAACTCAACCTAATGATTCGGCGCGGACTTCAGCCGTTTTGAAGCCTTATTCAAATTGACTTTTCGTTCAATTTTATTCATATTTATGTTCTTTCTAAATTTCTCTTGAACATCACTGACATCTGAAGGAAAAAATCGTGAGTAAAATTAATATAATTCTGTAATCGCCAGTCCGCCTTGTGCGCACGTGGTGATCGTGCTCGTGGCTTCTCTACATGAGAAGAGGTTTTTGCCTTGCAGGGGGACAATAAAAGACCAGTATACTAGGGTATTTTACCAAAAAATCTAATTAGTCCGTCAGTTAGATTATCGAAAAATATTAGATGCGCATTCATGTGTATGAGTATATCATGAGTGGGGGGTTTGTGACGTCACTTCGCCATTAAAAGTGTACTGACATAGTGATGTCACACGAGTTTCCGACGCACGTCTTAATTTTTTGTTTACGTGAAAAAAGAAAAAACACCTGTCTAATATTTTTTGGATATCTATCTGACGGACTAATTAGATTTTTTTGGTAAATATCCTATTATTACTTTCTTAGAAAGTACCTCAATATCCAATATGGTGACGACTCCTGGTTGTTGTATATCAGTGTTTGGCGGTGATGGAGACTGTGAGGTGCTTCGCCCTCCAGCCAAACTGTGTGCTACGCTCTCTCCGAGGCCTCGTAGGCCTTTGCTAAGGGATTTTGCAGCATGAAGCACAGTAGCTGTGTAGCTGGTTACGCCTTCGCCTGAAAATTTAAAGTATTTTTATCTGATTTCAAGGAACGCATGCTGGCACCAAAAAATAGTTCTTGGAAGGACTGTGGGGAACCCTTTGCCTAGCAGTGGGATAGCATAGGTAAGAGAGAAAAAAAGGGAGTAGGTAGGTCACTCACATCTTCGACAATTTATTCCATTCACAAAAGCAATTTTTTTTTAATGTTCTCTATTCGTTCTTTAGACTTAATTATCTTGCGTATTAATGTATCAAGTGTAATTAAAATCTAAAAGATTTTGGACCTGAAAGCTTGCATAAGATACCTTAAGGTTTGTAATTCTCTGACAGACGAATATGTATTGGGCTTAATTATATAGATACATTGTACGACGATAGTCTATACACTTTGTTCAAGCATACGATGATTGATCTGTACACTTGTAATGATGGAAAACCCGGGGATGATGAATTAAACCGCCCGTGTTGAGTGTGGTAAAATCACTGATTTATTTTACTTAGCCAGTTCGCTAAATGATCGCGCGTATGCAAACGCTGATGTAGCTTAACCTACTTAATATTACGAAATGTGCGGGTTCACCGTACATACTGCCAACTCTAAAGGAGAAGACGAGGGAATATGTTTAACCTAGATGAAACCTAGTGAGTCTAGATACAATAAAAATGATGACTTAGGATAGATGATACAATGTTTTCGTTGAAAGCTGTTACAAGGTGATTTCAACAATATCTACTCTAAGTACTGTATATCTAACACTAAATTGTCTGATTTTGTTCTAGTTAATATTTCATCATAGGAGAGGTCCCTTTATTTACACTTTCCGTTGTTTTACTTATATCACTGAACTCACTGATCACTGGCACTGGCACTGGCACTGTTTCACGCGCGCACTCAGTAGATCCCGGTCCTGTGAGGTCAGCTTGCGCCTCCGCCCGCGGGGCTCGCTCGCCCGCCAGTACACGTACCTCCAACGTCTCAGGCTGCTGCGGCGCAGATGCGGCTTGGCACTTACTTCTTATAATTAAATATAAGCATATGCCGCCTAAGACGAGAACCAAGGCCAAGGTAACGTACACGACGGAATAATGGTGGATGTCGTGGACGTTTAGTTGTGTAGAAGATTGTTCCTTTATATTGGTTATTTGGTCTCTAAGCTGATTCCACATAAGGGTGTGGTTTTCTGGTACGTAGAAATCGTTGGGCAAGGTTGTGTTTATTAAAGAGTTCAATATGGAAACCTCTGGGACTTCGATATTTGATCGCATGTTTAAACAACGTAAGTAGTTGTTGTGTGTGTGAATACTGTACGAATCCGATTTCAGTGTGCATCCATAACCTAGGTCAAAGATACCACTACCTCGTATTTCTGTTGTTGTTGTGTCAGCAATGCAGGAAATACGGAGTTCACATGACTCACAACAGGTGTAAAGCCAGGAGTTTAAATTGTGTAACTTGACCCAATAATTGTGGCACGTGGATACGTCTTGTTTACAAGCGCTCCTCATATTACTTACGGTCTGGATATCGCATAACGACTGTTTTATTGCCAGATTGTAAACAGGTTTGTCAATGGAGCAGAATAGCCGATTGTTACTGGTGATATGAAAGCATGCTTGCAGATCGCTATCTGATAAGAGAAGAGCGAGATCCTTTTGTACATTGTAGGCAATATATGGTGAGCTTGGGACAGTGCGAACGTGTTTCGACCCCCTTTTCTGAGGGATAGGTATGACTCTGTCTAACTCGAAGATATCGTTGCTCACAAGCGGAATCTTTATCTCTATAATAAGATAGCCTTCACACAGCGTTGCAGACGCCTTCATAATCTTGTACAACTCTGATAGGTTTGATGACTCGATTGGGGTCATTAGATTTCCCTGCAATTGACCGGAGATTATGTTGATCTGACGAGCCAGCTGCTCGGGAGTCAGTAGGAACGGGTCGATGCGACCGTGACTGATGTCTGTCACTGTGTTGATAAGTGTGTGTTGGATTCGCATTAGGTTTGACAATATGATACTCGCAGCTAGGGCGGATGATGTTACATAAATGCCGTTTCTGTTATCCAGACGTACCTTATTGATTTCGTTAGTGACGTTTTGAAGATGTTGTTTTATAAATTTGAACTGTTTGTTCATAGTCTCCTCGCTGCGTCGTAAAATGTTATATTCTGATTCTACGACCAAAGTTTGATTCTTCAGTAACTTTTGAAGATGATTTTCATTATTAGATATTTTTTCTATGTCCTGCTTATACTGTTGAGCGAAGTTTTCATCTAATACTCCGAACAACGTGTTTGCTAGGTACCCTACTCCGTTGATTAAACCACGTTTTTGCCTTCTAGCGTTAGGGTTTTCAAGGAGTTTTTGATAATGCTCAAGTTCCTTTACTTCGTGCTCTAATTGTAGGACGACGCTGTCGTATTGCGAACCCATGCAATCAGCGGTTTGTTTTAGGTGCTTGACATAGTTTTTAACGTTCGTTACTCCGTGATAGAACGTGGACATATTATAAAACACGATGAGTTTCCAATCGTCCTTGATAACTTGGAGGTTAGCCATCTTGTCGAAGTAAAGTCCTTGGTTTGTGGTAATTTGCGTAACGTTGTATGTCGTCACTTTCTGTTGTAGACTAGGAGATGTAAAGAAAAGCATTAGTAAAATACTGATAAAAAAGGCATGCAAAGATTTTTGCTTTCGTGGTCGCGGCGGCTGCCTTTTGCCTTCAGCTTGATCTGATGACGAAGTGGAAGACTCATCCTGACACTGGTTCATGGGTTTGGATGGGGATACCTTCTCATTTACAGGCAAGTATACAAGCTTATTGATTGGACGCTGTATAGTGTTGTTCCTTGTCTTTACAGTAACTACTCTCACATACCCGTCCTTTCCAGGATGAAGTAGTTGTACTCGTCCCATTGCCCATTTACCTGGCGGTACGTTCTCTTCACGGATGAGGACGAAGTCGTCGACTTCAAGATTACGTCGTGCTTGTTGCCACTTGGTTCTAGTTTGTAGCTGTTGCAGATACTCCGATGACCATCGTTGCCAGATATTCTTTGTCATAGCTTGGACGAGTTGCCATCGCGCTTTCAGCGTTAACGATTCCGGTTCAGTTTGAGGCCGTGATATAATCGGTGCCCCAGTCAGGAAGTGTCCCGGAGTAAGGCAGTCGTCGTCTGAATTTTCCGTGAGTTGACATAAAGGTCTGGAATTCAGACACGCCTCTATTTGGCAAAGTAACGTTGAAAACTCTTCGTACGTAAGACGTTGATCGCCTATGACCCTTTTCAAGTGGTATTTCAGGCTTTTCACAGCCGCCTCCCAAAGTCCACCAGCATTAGGCCAGGCTGGTGCATTAAAGTGCCACTGAATGTTCTGCTCACTGATTTTGTTAAAGAAGTCCGGGTTGATAGTCTGAATAATCTCCTTATACTCCTTTTGCATGAGTCGATTAGCGCCTACAAAGTTTGTACCGTTGTCACTATACATATGGGCTGGTGATCCTCGTCGGGAGCAGAATCGACGAAACGCTGCTAGAAAGGCGGCCGTACTCAGGTCTGAAACCAGTTCTAGATGGACCGCTTTAGTTGACAGGCAGACAAAGACGGCTATGTACCCTTTCGTGGTTTTGATCCCGCGTCCTTTATTGACTTTCAGCTCTACGTGGCCCGTGAAATCGACACCGGTATGAGTGAATGGCCTTGACGGAGTGACTCTGGCTCGTGGTAAGTCTGCCATAATTTGTTGTTGGACTTCGTTGTTAAATCGGCGACACTTAACGCACAGTCTTAACTGCCGTTTTATTGTCCTGATTCCGCTGATGATCCAGTATCTATCTCTTATGTAGGAAAGTGTTAGTCGGGGACCACCGTGCAAAGTTGTTATGTGTGCCTGGCTAATGACTAGATCAGTAAGTCGACTGTGGCTTGGTAGTATGATGGGATGCTTCGCCGATTTGCTTATACTGGCGTGTTTTAAACGTCCACCAACTCTTAATAAGCCATTTTCATCTAGCCAAGGGTTTAGACAGCAAATCTTGCTTTTTGAGCTCACACGTTGTTTACTTTTAATATGTTGCAATTCTTGAAGAAATTCCTGTGATTGCACGTCTTTAATAATTAAATTGTAAGCGTTGTTTATTTCTGATGACTCTAGAAAACCATGCGTTGCCATCTGTTTGTCGCGAACTCGCTTGATGAAACGTGACACCCAGCCAATAATCCGCACAATTCGTGTCAACGAACTATAATTTTGCAGTAGGTCAGTAATAAATGTAATGTTATTTTCCATTAAGGCTGTGTTCACACAAACAGTTTTTGTTTCTATTGTAGGGGACTGGTATACGATTTTCACTGCATCTTTCCTCTCGCAACCTTTTAGCCATTCAGGCCCTTCCCACCACAAAGATTGGTTTAACAACTGTTGAGACGTTATGCCTCGTGTTGCACAATCAGCTGCGTTTTCTTCCGAGCTGACATGACTCCAGAATTCTGCTGGAACTATGTTGGTTATCTGCTTAACTCTGTTAGCTACAAACGACTTCCATCTGGATATATCTCCGTGTAGCCAGCCCAAAACTATCATGGAATCGGTCCATGCATGAAGCGTCATTCCTATATTTGGTAGGGACTCCATAACCTTCTTTACAAGTTGGGATAAAAGTAGCGCGCCACACAGTTCCAGCCTTGGGAGCGATGTTTTCTTTGCGACCGGTGCTAGCTTTGTTTTTGCCGCTACAATCGTCGATGTGTACTCGCCCTTATTATTCGTGGTGACGAGGTAAATAACGCAAGCGTAAGCTTTGTCCGACGCATCGCAAAATGCATGTAATTGACACATTTTTTCTGTGTTACCTAAGAATCTTGGTATGCGAAATTTGTCGATGCAGTTGATGTCTTCCTTTAATTTAAGCCAATATTCTTGCATGTCCTTTGGAAGTTCTTGATCCCAGTTGGTTTCAATGGACCACGTTTGTTGAAACAGTAGCTTCGCTCTGATTGTGAGCGGTGATAACCAACCAAGAGGATCGAATAACTTTGATACTTCTGACAATAGTTGCCGCTTTGTAATTACTGCATTATTGTTAGGAATTACATGACTTTGAAATATAAATGTATCGGATGACGGGTTCCATTTTAAGCCAAGAGTTTTTCTGGATTCGAGACACTTAAATTCGTAGGGACTGTTCAATTGGTCGGCTGTTAAGTTCTGCAGGAGTTCTGGCTTGTTACTTGACCATTTTCGCAGGTTCATACCAGCGCCATGGAGCATTTTAATAAGTTGTTGTTGTAGCTCTTTTGCTTGATCGGCGGTATTCTGTCCACTCAGCAAATCATCCATGTAGAAGGAGTTCTGTACAGCTGCTGCTGCTAGTGGATATTTCTCGGCGTCATCTACCGCGAGTTGTTTTAGAGTCCGCATAGCTAAAAATGGTGCTGCCTTGGTTCCGTACGTTACAGTGGTTAATTGATATTGATTAAAATGATCATCCATTGAATCTCTCCAAATGATCGTTTGCAGAGGCTGATCTTGCTCTCTAACGAGTATCTGACGAAACATTTTTTCAATATCCGCAGTGATTACGTATTCGTATTGCCTCCAGTTTATGATAAGTGCTAATAGGTCTCGTTGTAAGTTGGGTCCACTGTACATTAAGTCGTTCAGACTGTTACCCGATGTAGTCTTGGATGAGGCATTAAAAACTACTCTTAACTTTGTTGTTGTGGAATCAAGTTTCCATACTCCATGATGTGGTAAGTAATATGCCTGATTTGTTATACTTTCGACTTGTCGCATGTGACCTAATTCTTGGTATTCGTTTATAAATTGTTTATATTGATTTGAAAATGATTTATTTTTGGACATTTTTGACTCTAATTGTTTGAATTGCGCTATGGCCTTAAACTTTGATGATCCGAGCTGCTGCTCAAAGCCTGGCATCATGGGTATCCCAACTTCATACATGCCGTTGTTTAAACGTCTCGTGGTGGTTTTGTAAAAATCTTCACAAAACTGATCACCAATAGTCGCGTTTGATGATGATGAGTCGTGAATGTCCTCCAACTCCCAAAACTTGGCTATTTCTTCAATGTCATTGATAGCGACATGACAGTTGAACCTTTTGACATTTCCTGATAGGATCCAACCCATTTTGGTTTGTTGAGCTATTGGGGCCTGCGCTGGGCCCTTGATTAGACCGTTTAATATAATTTCTGAATATACACTGGCATCCAGAAGAAGATCGATTGGTCTTGATACGTTGTACTCCGGGTCTGCTAGCTGTAGATGTTGCAGGTGAGACCAGGGCTGTTTGCGGAATGATGAGTTCGGCAGGCTGCTGATGACCTTTGATACAACCAACGCTTGAGTCTTCAGAGTGTAGTCTCCGTAGATGGACTTGCAGTCTAGTGTTACAATCCCTTTGCTTTGTTTAGAGACTGGACCTACTCCTGAAATGGAGGCATGATATTGTCGACGTTGCAAGCCTAGCATTTGAGTCGCATTTTCAGAAATCAATGAAATTTGGGACCCCTGATCTAGAAGCGCTCGTAATGTGATATATGTACCATTTTCAGATAGTACTGTCAACGACAACGTGGTTAACAGTATTTCTTCATTTTCAGCTGCGACGTGATTGACATTATGTTGCGCCGGTGGTGACTGTACAGTAGCGCTCGTCGTCGCTGCGGTTTGTTGGTGTGGTACACACGCCTCATGCAGTAAAGTGTTGTGTTCACTGTTACACTTCTTGCAACGTCTTGTGCTGTTGCACTCACTGTCAGGATGATAATTAAGGCAATTTTTGCAATATTGACTCTTTGTTACCAAAGTCATTTTATCACCCGGGGTCATTTTCGTAAATTTCCTGCAACGATATATAGTGTGACGTTTATTACAAATCGGACAGCCTGGCCCTTGAGTAGCGACGACTTGATACTGTTTCCGGTAATGGTTCGCAGGTTTGTCACGTTGTTGACCAGACTCCCGTTGAAAGGCAGGCTTGGTTGTTTCTCTCTCTCTTCGGTGTAAAGGCTCCAGGGCTGTGAACTTGTTTTCGAGGAACGTCATAAATTCAGTCAAGGATGGAAGCTCCCTGGGAGATGTACGCGCCTCTTTGTAATCACAGTAGGTCTCCTGGTCCAGTTTCTTACTGAGAAGGTGTACTAACAACGGATCCCATGTATTTGTGTTGACACCAAGGTTGTGTATAGCGTGGATGCACTCCGTGGTGGTATCATATAACCGCTTAAACTCATAAGATGTTTGCTTGGAGATAGATGGCTGACTTAAGAATATCTCTATTTGATTTGTAAATAAAACTTGGGCATTATTATACCGGTGATTTAGTATTTCCCAAGCTGTGTCGTAATTTTCAGACGAAATGTGAAGATGTTGAATAAGGCGTTCGGCCTCTCCCTTGATTTTTCCTTTCAAGTGTTGCATCTTCTGAGCCTTGGTTATAGTGTTGTTGTCGTGGATAGTTTCTGTAAACAGGTCACAAAATGTTGGCCACTGCGAGTATTTCCCCGTAAAAGTAGGAATCTCAAGCCTCGGCGTCGCCTGTTGTACATGGACCATGGACGAAATTTTCTTATTTAATGAGCGCTTCATATCTTTGTAGCTACGCTCGTACATGCTAAATTCATTTTCGTACGATACATCTCCACCTTGAAGTATGTGGTCGATTCGTAGATGCAACGTATCGATAGTGTTCCACTTGGCTTGTATAGCCCTAAGCTCGTCTTCAAGTTCCCATTTTTCGGATATTTCGTCTACGTTGATGCTCCTAACCAACCTGTTAAACGACCTAAGATTGGTTCTCTGTTGAGCCAACAGTTCAGTGGCTTCAGGGTTTGACTGCGTACCCTTTTCATCCGAACCAAAGGCAGTAAGTAAGTTTCGAGTAGACTGGTAGAGGCTCTTACCCTGTTGATAAAAGTTAGATGCGAAGTATTGAGGTTCCTTATCCGGAAACTCAGAGAGTTTCAGGTGATTTTGTTCGAACTCTCCCCAGAGGTTATCCAACGACTCTATTCTCTTTTGGATGTATTCCGGAGTTTTTCTCGACAACGTATCCTTACCAAAGTTGACCTTAATCCTATTGAGACCTTCTAATATTTCCGATTGACGAGCGCTTAAAACGGCCATTTTGATTTAATAAAAGGAACGATCTTACTTGGACACTGACGAGATGCGATACCAACTGTGGGCTGCCGACGCCGTGCGCAGTAGTGATGTAGATTCAGCTCCACCGATGTCTTCTTGGGACGATTCACTGAATGGACTGAGTTGAACTATTTACGGAACTGTCGCGAAATACTCAACGATTATAATCAAGTGTGTGATTGCGATTTCGAAACACCTTGATCTATAAACCCGATAGATTACTACGCGTGATCCCAGTACCGTGCTCGAAGGACCAAAAAAAATGTACGACGATAGTCTATACACTTTGTTCAAGCATACGATGATTGATCTGTACACTTGTAATGATGGAAAACCCGGGGATGATGAATTAAACCGCCCGTGTTGAGTGTGGTAAAATCACTGATTTATTTTACTTAGCCAGTTCGCTAAATGATCGCGCGTATGCAAACGCTGATGTAGCTTAACCTACTTAATATTACGAAATGTGCGGGTTCACCGTACATACATACTTATATTCGAACTCGATCGCGTTAACGTAAACTCCAAATTGAATTGAAACTGAAAGAGCACAGTTTAGTGGCAACAATTGGAACCACAATTATTCCCTACATTAATAAAAACTCACATTAGGCCCTGCTCTAAACTTGTTGAATAGAAAGTAATAATTTAGTTTGTGAGTAGCTAAGTCTGGAACGTAAATCAACACCATCATTTTGAAACGCAAGACTGCAGTGATTGGCTGATTGCATTATCAACAACCAATCTGATCTCATGTCATGAGTTAAACATTGACACGTCGTTGATTTTGGTTCTGGAAACCGGATTGAAGAGTCGTGTAACTACAAAAAATATTTCGTTCACTTTACAACGAAATATTCCACGACGACTTAATAGACTGACCTATTGTTCTAGGTAAAAATATTGAAAATAACATTTCATATGAAAAATAATTCAAGAAGTCCTATAAAGAAAATTGAATTGTCTACTTCTAAACAAAGGCCTCCTTTGTGTCGTTTCTTTTTACAAAATGATTATTAAAAAGAAATCGCTACGCACTCCTTACACACTATCACAAAGACACTCACACATAGACAAGCGATTAGTCACGCACGAGCATAATATTATTATGTATGTATGTATAAAACAATGATTTATGAAACAAAGGTCAACAATATTAATACACACATACATTATAAATAAGTCAACAGCCGTTCGCAATAAACAAAAGAATTTAATTAATCTTTATTCAAGTGTAAGTTAGTGTTAACACATTCAATATTTTTTATATTAATATTTGCTTATCGAAATATTAAGTCTATATATTCTTTTCTGCGGTAGTAAATATTTACGCCTCAACTCCACAATTCCTATAAATTTTTGTGAATGAATTGGGTGTGATAACAAAACTCAACATCACGCATTCATCTGAACAGGGTAGGCAGCTAGGCCGGCCGGCCTACCCCCTTCAGATGTCATGTGATGACAGTCCTAGCCTAGGACTGTTTATATGTAGATACAACTACATGCTACTTAGAACTGAAATTGAATGCGGTACCGGATTTCAAACATGTTCCTTTTTTAAACCGGTTTTGCATTTTAAGGAGAAGGACAATTACGCGCATTACTCTCCTTGTCTTAATTACCTAGTAGCCAAAGTTTAAAACCAGAAGCTAATAATAAAAGTGGATAGAGTACGTCAAAGAGTCAAATAAAACTGTCCTCTTTCTGATGACCCTGCCAGAAAGAGACAACAATTCCTCCTGCGAAAGAGACAACATTTTAAGAAGCTATTATCAGCTTCTAGGTTTAAAATATTTAGTGTTCTCGTTTATGTCGGAGGAGCTCGTGACTAAGTAAAGGCGTACCAATCGTAAGGTCATGGTTAAGCTACGCTTCCCGCAGTCGGTTCGTAGATGGGTGTCCATGTCCATTTCATACTGAGACCCCTCCGTGCCTAGGAAGGCACGTAAATCCATCCACAAAATTTTAAAATTTTGTCATACATTTCTATTGTTCTTTTTAGTACTTAAATGATTGAAAAATAAATATCGTTTTTTTTTGCCTAACCATTTTGTATGTTGTGTCCCGCGTAAGTCCAAGTCCCGGATGTCGAGCTGGGTAATCCCGAAAATGCCTTTTTTGGAGTTGGCAAGCCTATTTGTGGAGATCAGACAGGGTAGAAGGCAGGTTCTGTCAGAGTGGCTTCACGTAAAACACTGGTATCCAACTGCATCCGGCTAGACTGTAAGCCGTCCCCAACATAGTTGGGAAAAGGCTAGGCAGATGAGTGTTCTCGTTTATTTAAATGACAATGCCAGATCCTGCCCCACCCATGTACAGAAAAAGTAACACATGTACAGAAAAAGTAAATTAATGAAAATAATTGTTTTGAATATAGAACCTTTCTGTACTAAATTCTTTTTCTTTAGAACTTGCGGATTACGAAATACCTACCCACAAAATACAAACTCATTTTACCTAAAATACAATTTAACCTATATTCAATGTCATTATTGTTTTTAGATTTAAACGGAAACCGCAAGTTCTACAGTCACTAAGACTAATGTTTAGTTATCAGCAATAAATAAACAGTAAGATGCTACATATTGCACATGACTTTTATTGAGTTGGGCAAAGTTCTATAGAGTTTCTGGCATTGTCCTTTACCACGGTTATTGTAATTACAAAATAATAATGGGTAACAATAAACCACATATCATGTATTCTTCTCACAGTATTCCAAACATTCTGACAAAATCATCTTCGACATAAAATTCAGTTTTCATTAAAACTAAAATACGGAAGTAGTTACTACTAATAAATAATAACAGATAACATTGTGCTAGGTCAGTTCCCTCAGTTCTGTATCAATAATTAAGGCATAAAAGTCTGGTCACGCTATGCATCGCGTGTATGTTCCATTAACTACTTGTATTGGAAGTAAGTAAACAGTACCTAGTTTGTTTATATTCATTGAGATAACCCACATTATAAAGTGCTAATTAGTAATTAATCATTTGACTTTACAGTACCTATTCTATGTGATCTCTTATTTATGGTTGTGTTTGCTAGCAAGGCTTTGGACTCCAATTATCTGCTGACTATTCAATCGGTTGCTATGTGATTGGTGGTACACATTTTAATGAAACTTGTTATCGTATACATCTTTTTGAGAGTGACCGTACTTACACGCATTATTCACAATCAGTATAGGCAGTCATTAATGCATAAAACACTAACCATATTTCAGGGTTGGTCCCACAGATATAGTTAGACCTAGATAACGCAAGTATCACGATCTGTATGAAAACCAAGCGTGCCATTTTTTGGACGTCACAATGTAATACGAATGTTTTGTTTTTCCTAAATTTGGTATTACCAGGTTTTACTGAGGGTATTAGATTAAACATAATTGTTTTTTAAAATTAAATACGCATAAATTAATCACAAAATGACTTACCGATGGAAGGAAACGTTTACGTTATTTTTTTACTTACGATTTTTTATCGTAAGTTAGGCACGAAAATAGGCACGCGAAGTAATTGCTCTTGCGTTATCTAGGTCTATCTATATCTGTGGTTGGTCCCTTAGTTATTCAGTTGCATTCAAGTTGCATTCTTGAGTGCGTTCCCTGTCTAAAATAGTCAGGTCAGATAAAGGTCAGCTCGTATCTTTAAAAAACATGCCCCTAACGTGGTCTGTATGATGTGACAGTCAAAGTAATAAAAATTTATTCAACGATACTTCATTTTATTCTAGAAATGTTTATTGTACAAAATACATTCCAGTTAGCAACATGTCGGCGTCGACTATAATAAATTATGCACCCCTCTGTCAGTGACATTGAGTTGATATGACTAACTAGGTAGATAGGTACGTGGCTAACTAGGTAAAACGTAAAAAAAAACTGTAGCCGTTTTGTTTCTGATTGAAAGTAAGAATGCAGAAAGATAGAATAATAAAATAAAAAATCAACTACTGGGCACTCATATCCAATGGAATGGTTCGATTTCAGAGTATTTGTAACTAGATACATCGACTTCGCACTTTAATTTGGTTACTTACTAGTAGAAACTCTGTACAGTTAACACATAAAAGATAAGTTTGCACAAGGCTAACACAATTTTATTTTAACCCATGTTGAACATAAATATAGTATCAAGCAATGATTTCAAAAGGAAGGATACGCCCATTAGAACATTTTAAACAAACGTTCATGGGATAAGCAAAAGTAGCGACATCTGTCAAAACTCATACCATGTCGACTGAGTCGCGTTGCCCGTTGGCCCTAAACTGTCATTTTTAGGGCCAACGCGCTGGTGCCATTTGGTCGTGCGGTTGGCCTGGTCCATAAGCAGTAATATAATATATATGTCAATGGTATGATGTCTTTGAGATTCCTTTGCCTTAAATAAAATAATAATAAAAAAACTCGACGTGAAGCAAGAACTGCAATTTGAAATCGTAGCAAAAAAAAACTTAATGTGCTTATTACACTATACAATTTGTAGGAAATCAATTTAGGAACCTAAGTTGTTAGCTAGTGATCATAATACACTAAATGTAATTCTAAACTGGACCAATTTAGAATTCAATAGGGTATTTTACCAAAAAAATCTAATTAGTCCGTCAGTTAGATTATCGAAAAATATTGGATAAGTATTTTTTGTTTTATCAAATTAAGAAAAACTGACGAAGATAAAACGCATCAAAGATCATGATTGGGGGTTTGTGACGTCACTTCGCCAGTAAAAGTGTACTGACATAGTGATGTTACACGAGTTTTCGACGCACTGTATCGTCTTCATTTTTTGTTTACGTAAAAAAAGAAAAAAGACGGGTCCAATATTTTTTGGAAATCTATCTGACGGACTAATTAGATTTTTTTGGTAAAATACACTATTTAGTAAACCACCAATTTACACTAAATCGGATACAATCTGTTCTAACTGCGATTAAACCTGCCGATTTCCTAAATTAATTTCCTAAAAATTGTATAGTGTAATAAGCCTTTAAGTTATTTGATATTTAAAGAACCTGCGACGATAAAAACTTGTAAAATAACAAGGTTTACAAAATCGAAAATCAAGGATTTAAAAAATTGTCTATGTTTTCCATCCATCTATTTGTAGAATTGGCAAACCTGTGGCACGCCAAAGATAAACATTTTGTCGTCATGGAATCAGTAGAAGTCATAAATTAGTATTAAGAAATTGCTAATTGCTGCCAACAATATTTGTCGACACGTTGTTGTCAAGTCATAATAAAATTGAAAGACATTTGGCATATATTGAGAAAGGTTTGCAAAATATTTATTTATTTAGCCTTCATGCACAAAGGTACAAAGGACTTTATGCCTTAGGCATTCTCAAACAAGGGTGGTGAAGAGATAACATGGCAGCTGGTGCATAGATAAAAAAATCTAATTTGATCCCCAATGTAATCTTTATCACACGATGTCTATTACTACCTGAGTAACTAACATATTAAGTCAGAGTTAAATTGCTTATTAGTCTTTTAGGCTAGATCGTAATTAATTATTAAGAATTTTGTTTTAATAATACAGTATAAAAAAAAACTACCTGAGTACCTAGTAGTATATGGCCTTTTTCAATTATGTCGTATAATATGTTCTAATCGTCCACCGCTCTTATCAACAATAGGTACCTATGTGTCACTGAACTTACCTATAATGGTAGGTACTATTGATCTATATGATTAATTCGTCACATTAACTGTTGTTTAAAAAACACATTTAGTCTTCTTCGCATTCCTATTTCTAGTTCATTAAAGAGTTGGATTTTGGTTCGGATTTTTGTCAATAGTATAAGATAATAGTAGTAATAGGGCCAATGGCTCAATAGGCGGGTCAAGCTTCACCTAACAGCCACGTCATTCAACGATTCAACCACGATCGATACTCTTGGGTTATGAACTCTTATCTGCATTGTATGCATTTTAGTGAAATAAGTTACTTTGTTGCTTTCTATTTTCTTGACTATTTAAAAGTAGTGTAATAAAATGGAGGTGTATCCTTCATTTTGCCAGCAATAATTTTCAGAACTCTTGTCAATTCGTTTCTGCCACAAAAACACTTTAAAGAATATAAATAATTTTTGATTTTGATTTTAAGTTTCACATTTCTGTATGTCTGTCAGTCAGTAAATTTTAAATAAGCATATAAAGAAAACAGTTGTTTGCAAACACAACCATTGCTGGGCTGATATAAATGTACAAAACTTAAACATTCAAAACAGGATGAGACAGGACCATATAACAAATAAATCTTAGGTCTTACCTTCACACCCTCCACTGCTCCTCTTCGACTGATTAAGTTTCTTATCAGCATAAGCCAACCAGCGATCTCCCAGTGCCAACGGGTTGACAGGCAAACTACCCCCTAAAGGACACGGGCAGGGGTAACAAGTAGTGACAGCCATTCGGTCTTCAAGCGTCGCGGCGTCAAATACGGCAAAGCGTTCGGAAAAGGAAACCACCACAGATCTCTTGTTAGCCAACACATCGAGAATGGGGTTCTTGAATTTTATGCTTTTTACCTGTTGAGAGAGAAATGGTGAATTTAATGACGATGAGTGTAAAACAAAAAGGGCATTTTGATCCTTAAACCGTTAGGCCACAATTTTTTGTAAGTATTGTGATAAGTTTTAACTTTTTACTTTAGTTCTGTCATCGAAAAATAAATCGTGCTTTCGTCCTGTAGGCCTAGTACGAGGGCGCTAACGAAAAGTATTGGATTGAAGTCAATTTTTGAAATTGGAGATACCACTGTCCTATAGTATTTTGGTATAAATTAATACGATGAGTACCATTAGAATCACCCATTGATTGATATCCCTAATGCTTTTACAACAACCTTCTTGAAAGTTATATGTTTGAGCCGTTTGGGGTCGAAACATTAGGGCCCTGGGGCCCGAGTGCTCACCTTGTTTTTAGGGACATTGCTAAGCGGCTGGTCGACTCTTCACGTGACCAGAGGGCTGGCCTTTTCTTGGGCCAAAGAATTAGCATTGCCATTCAACGTGGTAATGCTGCTAGCCTTTTGGGCACTTGTCCCATTGAGAGCGATGCGTACGAGTTTTGATGCCCTGTGAGCCCTCCATTGTACATATTATGTTTATATTTATTTTTAAGCTTTGTGTACGTGTTACGCATTGTATTTTCAGATGGTATAAAATAAATAATGGTAATAAGGTTAAATATGGTTGGGCTAAAACATATTTCTTATCACATTTTGTTCAATAAATTAATTAATCTAATTTAAATTTTAAATGCATTAAGTTTAATTACATTTTGACCAGAATATCATAATATAATATAATAATAATAATATAATAATATAATATTACACTACTTTTGTATAAAGGCAGTGTCATTAAAGTCCTCTTAAAAATGTTGATTGCTTGCTCCTAAAAATGAAGAACTCTATGGAATTCGCATCATGTTCACAAGACACGCCCCCATAACGACGTCACAGTAATAGAACCTTATGTTTGTTTACTCTACTGTCTACTGCACACTAATACCGCTTCTGATAAAAAAAACGGATGATACTCGTGCTTACAGTTTATTGCCCGAATGTAACAGTAGTAGAAGCGATAATGTTTTGTTTCCCGTAGTATTTAGTAAATCAGCGTATTATGACTGCCTACTTTGATATCAGAAACTTGCACGTGTAAGTCTAGGTCAAAGAGGCTCTTTTATCTGCCTATTATTATTCATACTGCATTTTAAATACGAATAATGTATACTGACTGACATAGAATTCAGGTTAGTTACGTTACACCAACATGGCCGGTCAAGCATGGCGATTGCCGCTGCGACCCCCCATTGGAGGAGACCTATGCCCAGCAGTGGGCTTGTAAAGGTTGACATGATGATGATGATGACGGTAAATTGACCGCGATTAAAAGCATAAAAAAACTGGCCAAGACAAACTGGGCTTGCAAAATTAGGGTTCCGATTTCCCGGACAAACGCTGGCCGTAATTACTATGTTTATTTTTTGGTTTTTATGCATGGTGTACGCCAGTCCTACCCTACCCTGATCAAATAACAATGCAAAAACTTAGCCACCCATATTTAGGCCATAAATTCAAACTGAACCATCTCTTCGAGGCTATTTGGCTGGAATGGAATTTGGTAAATTACTGTATTGCGATTTGCGAAATAAACCTGAGCTAGCTCTTGCGTGATATTATATTAATAATCAAGATATTCTTTTATGATTCTAATGCTTCCACATAAAAAAATGTGTTCAATCATCGAAATATTACCATCATAACTTTTCAAATGAATATAATAATGATTTTATTTTACAACTAACCTGTTCTCCTCCCCTAATAGAAATAAAGCTGAGCGAGCAAAACGACGGGCCAGGACTGACAGAGTCACACAAGGCGATAAGGGGCCTCTTCGACGCAAAGCAGTCGCCGTGCTGCGGAGTAGGCAGTATACGGAGCACCCTCACTGTGCCTTGTCGCCATGACAACACCTCCTGGGCCTCCCCAGTCGGGGGAATCAGCCATACTTGAACACCGGACCCGTAGCCCAGGATTAGGAGTAATGGGGAGATGTCATTGTCGCTGTCTCCTTCAGGTGTTGGTTCGTTTATGTCCGCTGTTTCAAACCTGTATAAGATAAGGTTATTTGGAGTTAGTTTTTTTTTTATCTATTGATAGGCATACGAAAATTACTGTTCACGTCGCTGGACCAGTTCCGGGAATGTTGAATCCCTAATGGGTCACGATCCCCAGCATTGGGGAAACGACGTAAGGAAGAGGATGCGAAAATCAACCAACACAAGTCAGAATTCCTACCAACATTCGAAGTAAATGTAATGATTTTGGGTATTTAACGCTAAATAATTTAAAATCTATTCAAAGCATAGGTAAGTTTGGAACGGATATTGAACTGACATATTGAATTCGTTTGACGTAATTCCCTTATTATTATGAGATAGTGAGTTGGCTTTTATTTAGCAGAATTAAGCTCATTGAAGGTTACAGGTGCTGGATTTCAAAGGGTATTAAGTATAAAATTAATAATATTTCATACATTACCTACCCGTTTTAGGCATTCTATACATTGTCTAGCTATTGTATAGAATACCGGATTAGGTATACAGATTGCCGGTAACATTTACAACACATGCAGGTGTAGAACAAGAATATATATCTCTTACTCACAGCAACCTCAAAAACGATCGAATTGTTTTCGAAATCGCAAATTTTGATTGTATTCGTAAAAAATTCAGAAACTTCAACGACGTTGCATGGCGACACGGTCAGACATTTGTACAGAATGTGCTGACTCATCAAGGTGAATATTCACGCTGGACAATGACAGTCCCATTCTTCCATTTACTTACATAATACAAAGTACCTAGGCTAGTATGCTGCCTGCACTACTAAAAAATGCATATCAAAGGGTTGGCTAGTACTTGACAACTCACCTGCTGTTTGCATTCACATGAAACACTGGGCTGCAATCAATAACCAATTACTAGATGTACTATCGCGGACTTTCCCGCCTGCTCAGTTAAAAAAAAATTCCCTTGGCGCCTGCGAAGTCAACGGGGCGGGGTAGAGAGCGCTTCCATCTTTTGAGTGCAAGCAAAAATGAACTTAGTGGTGGTCAGGCGGGTGTGACCACGACAGTACCTACTACTTATATTCATTCCTTACAACGGTTTAGGTATTTTCGTAGGAATATTGATTTAGTATAAAGAATTGTATGATCTATCACAATTTGAACCTATCAACTTTTATGTAAAATGTTTCTATTAGTGCCACAGTTACAATAATTTATTAGTACTTATAAAATTTTCTTAAATTATGGTTTTAATATTATATTTTAAATAATGAACAGAATTGTTTTGTTTTAAATGTTACTGTTAAATATACTACTATCTCATGTTGCTGTGCCGTAATTTGGTCCTTTGTACTTTAGCCTTTACTTTAGCTGTGCTCTACTCTAAGCCTGTAACATCTTTTAAACACATTATGAGATGCAAATAAAATAAGCTTTACATACCAGAATGTGTTTTATGAGTATTCTATCAATGTTTTACATTCTTGTTTTAAACCAAAAATCTAACTTTAAGCAAATAAATTATTTGAAGAATAGGGAAGATGACACCACCAGTCAATTGACATACTTTTTATGAGCTGTCAAAATTAACGCAATTCTCTATGGGATAGATTTTGTATGGTAAAAGTAAAAAGTGACGTCACTTTTTTGACTAGTCAATTGACTAACTATTTAATGATTTCAAAGCAACTAAAATCTAATTTTACAGTTAATTGGAAATTAATCAGGTTATCATGGCTAAAATCAAGTTTTCTTTTAGAGAAATTCTGTGTTGGAGTTATTGGTTAACGGCTTAATGTTCCCAATTACCAATGTTCTGCAAACAGCTGGTGTGCTGCTGTAGGGGGTAATATAACAACTGATAATCACCATGACCATCAAGACCACAAAATGGACATTCTAGATAACAATAAGTATATTTTTTAAAAATATAAGTCGAGTTATTGTAAAACTGATAGTTACCTCGCCCACTGTATAACATCTTTAGGATCAACGGTCGACGAGGAGGAGAGCGTAACGTCGTTAATGAACCCCGAGACCGCGTCGATGATGCTGCGGTCGCTCGGCGGCTGGGAGGGCACGGTCAGCGGCCCCCCAGACCGCACGTGCCGCGGCGACTCCGCTGACATGCTGTGTGAGCGTCGCCTGCGAATACAGAAGCTATAGCAGAGCAGCAGAGCTAGATGGTAGGATGCATGATGAGTAGAGCCTTTGCTCTACTCATACTCTCCTCATCCATCTCTGCTCTACTCATACTCTGCAGCCAGACAGAAAAAACTTGCAGAAAAAAGGGAAGTTCAATGCTGGACAACTTAAACTAGTGATAAATATGTTTTGTCCATAGCAGCCCTTTTTATTTTCAGTGTTTGATTATACGCACAGACGGTTGTTAAATTATAAAACATTTTACTCAACTATGCAATAGTTTTGAAGAAGGAGAACATTAGCATGAGCCTCTGTTTCTGTCTGTTTTAAATTTTAATTGTTTGTGAAACAGGGCAATTATTTATTTCAAAATTCAAATTGCCTCAATCTAAATTTATTATGACAAACATGGGTCATGCTTATGCAAACATTGACATTCAAAATTCCAAATATTCATGATAAGAAAACAGATTGAATAGAATTGATAAAATAGGTAATGATAAGCACTTAAGCAAACAGTCAATATGGTAGAAAACAATAACAAATCATAAAAAAATCTATGAAAAGATATTCTTACAATATAATGTGCAATACTAACAAATCTTTTTTAATATTGCAATGTAAAGATGCAATACAAAAAGAGTTGATGCAATAGATAAGGAAAACTTGATTTAAAATACCAACTTACCTTAGCAGGCAGGACCTTGACCATTATAAAATTAAAACATGTTTTGTCTATGTATTGCAATGATTCCTAATTTAAAATATTTTGTTTTTTTACAGGTCTTTGCCTCCTTTGAGTCTTAGGGCTAGGCCTAAAGTAGGTAAGTTTCAAAACCTTTTAAGGTGATTTATTTGTAGTAGTACCTTGTTTTAATTTAATTATAAATAACAATTGAATACTAGGTTTATGCCCGATACCTACCTTATCACTGATTTTTTTATAATTATTAAAATATAAATAACACCCTCTTTTTATGTAAATAGGACGAATGAATACACGCAAAAACTAACGTTAATAACGAATTACATAATATTAAACAAAATCGCTAAGATTTTTCACACATCAAAATAACAACACCAAAATGTTTGTATTATGATGTTTCGAAACAGCTGGTGGCACTATAATAGCTATCTATGTACTTCAAACTGACTGAGGGGGACCGAGGACAAAGGAAATCGATTAAGTTTATACAACCTACGTTGTGGCCAAATCTAGCTATATCAATGCGTATTTAAAACTTAACATGCGTCTTATATAACACACTTACCTTGTTTACGAAAAAAAATCTCATTTTAAATCCATTTTCGAGTAAAATGCTATTGCGTCGTACTGGCAGTCGAAAACAATGACGTCACAAGAATAGAAACAAAAACTCCTAACAAACATTAATCACTCGCGCACTCAACCAATTATTTCATACATACAACTCTCATTTAATAAATAAATCAAAAATAAATTAGATTTTATGTACAAAATATACAATAATTTACGGAACAGATGATTTGAATGACAATACCCTACGCCCACTTGTTCGTTTGTAGATGTGTGTGTGCTTCAATCCGCATACGCTAAAAGCATTCATTCAATACAAATGCACACATTTACGTTTTGTCACTGTGTGGAAAAACACTAAGTCAAACACAAAATCACTTCGCAGATGCGACATAAAAAAACAGTAGTGATTTTAGCCTTGGAAACAAACAGTTAATAAATGCACAGTGGACTTGCCCGCTTGACCCAGTCAGGTTTACCTAATAAGTTAGAGACCGTTACACGGGCCCATTATGGTGACATCATTATTTAAACTCGTTAAGTTTTTGGCGAAAGTCAGGTTTAAGTTTGCACTCAGCTTTAAGTTTTTTAATTGCCAAAATAAATAACGATTACGTAGTTGAAAATTATGCAAGATAATACGCAAATTACAATTAATAAATATTATGCTGCCATTGTTTGTTTGGGTTATCAGGGACGACTACTTTTACAGAATTGATAGAAATGTCTGATACTCGAATCAAAATTGTTTTATTTATTTATTATAACTAAACTAACTTGAATTAACAGTTAACAACTACACAAACGAGTTGAAACGAGTTGGTTTTTGGTTTTTATCTTCCTTCTGAGAGACTGAGACTTCTGTTTTTAGCATACTCTTTGACTACATCATACTCCAAAGTAACATTCCGTTTCTTGCAGAATGTTAAATTTCGAATGATCTCATGATTTAATCTTTATTATTTATATATTATATAATTAATTAAGTATTCTATTGTTGTATTTTTTAAAATAATTGAAATGAAATAAAAGATTAAGCTAAAATCTTGATCTTGTTGTTGATCCTGTTACGTTCCGTTCTATGTGCAATGCAAAATTCAGTCAATGTTGTCGAAGTCGAACACTGGGTTCTGGGATTCTGTATGCCTTCTGTAGACATACAGAATAATCATGTCATTTTCAATATTTTCTCTTTTAATTTTACTAACATATTCTCATTCATACTCAAGTGCTACAAAATATAACATTTTGATTATTTTCGTGGACGACTTGCGCCATCTTTCGGACGAAACAATCAACTTACCGAATATCAAAACACTGGCAGAGGAAGGTGTTAATTTCAAAAATGCGTTTGCGCAGGTAACACTTTTTTATTGTTTTTGATCCATTAATGTATTTAATGATTTAAGTGATTAGCTGCATATATTTAAGTTGGTGAATGAGAAACAATTTAAAGTGGATCACAACAGTACAAAATAATACACGCAGCTGATTGGTGTTTTGGTCAATAAAGGTTCTCCCCCACAGGTGCGGTATGGGTATTATCGGCCGATAATTATCGGTTACGTTATTGCGATATTTGTTTTCAGTAGGTACATTTTGTACTAGGACGGCTACGAAGTTACACACTGCTGCGATTATAACGACGCATTAAAAGTAGGAGAAATCGGGACGCATTATCGCAAAATCTCATCCGGTATTATCGACCGCTAATAACACGTCTGTGTGGGAGAGCCTTTAAACGGTTTCAGTACTAATCTTTAGCTAGAACTACTAGGTACCTCCTTTTTTGTTTCAGCAAGCTCTATGCGCCCCCAGCAGAAACTCAATGCTGACTGGCCGTCGCCCTGACACGCTCCGCTTATACGACTTCTACAACTACTGGCGGGACACGATAGGCAATTTCACTACTCTCCCACAACTCTTCAAAGAAAATGGCTACGAAACTTATTCCATCGGCAAAGTGTTCCACCCTGGGATTAGTTCTAACTTTACAGATGATTATCCTTATAGCTGGTCACAGTACCCATTCCATCCTTCCACTGAGAAATATAAGGATGCTGCTGTCTGTAAAGATACGGAGGCAAAGAAACTTCAAAAAAACCTTGTATGCCCAGTAAATGTTATGCATCAACCAGGAAAAACTTTGCCAGATTTAGAGTCTTTGGAACATGCTGTGAATTATCTATCAAATAGGAATAGCAGTCATCCATTCATGCTTGCTGTTGGGTTTTATAAACCTCACATACCAATTAAATTTCCTGAACAATATCTTGGTGAGCCGTTTATAATTCAACCTTATGTTTTTGATGTTAAGATTTAAATTGCCTAATTATTTATTTTTACCAGAATTAATGATTTTATTAATAATAACTACTTATAGTTCATTATTTTCTGAGAAACCAATTTATGTTAAGTTTTTTCGTTCTCGATAACTGTTGTAGGTATTTTTTTTAGTTGAGTACCTACTGAATTTTACTTCACTCAAACTATGCAAGATTTAAGCAGTTTGTTTTACTAGTCTTATTAACTTACATTTTCAGAAGGGATACCAATGAACAAAGTGAGGCCTCAAAAACATCCTTACATGTCTGCTGACATCCCTCTAGTATCCTGGCATCCTTGGACGGATGTCCGTCGTAGAGACGACATTGCCAGGCTCAATATATCCTTCCCATTTGGCATTATGCCATATGATTGGTCAATGAAAATAAGGCAGAGTTACTATGCAGCAGCGACGTATGTAGACGACTTAGTGGGCGAATTATTAAATTTCGTTGACAGAGCAAAAACTATTGTAGTTTTGACAAGCGATCATGGTCAGTATTCCAACTGCTGTATGTTTTCTTTTTTATGCTGGCATTGTACATGGCGTATTAGTGCAAATATTGGCCTTACTGGATTATATAAAATCGACTTTATTTTAATAAGCATAGGGTATACTTTGTATTATCTAAATACGTCAAAAATTTTCACAAATACGCCAAGTGAAGAGCCAGCATCATATGCATGCTTATTGTAAATTGAAATAACAATGGTTTTAAATTTTGATTCCAGGGTGGTCTTTAGGCGAAAACGGATTATGGGCGAAGTACAGCAACTTCGACGTAGCTTTAAAGGTTCCATTAATTTTCTCAGCACCAGGACTTTCTTCAAAGAATATTCATACTCCAGTTGAATTAATAGATATATTCCCAACTTTAGTAGACCTTAGTGGTTTGTCTCATAATATACCTAAATGTGGGAATAAAGATAAATCTGTTCTATGTTTTGAAGGTAAAAGCTTGAAACCACAAATGATAGACGATTCTAAAACATTTGGAAACTATTTTGCTATAAGCCAATATCCGAGGCCAAGTGTTTACCCTCAAAAGAACTCTGATAAACCTCGTCTAAAGAATATCAAAATAATGGGCTACAGTATAAGAACTAAAAGATACAGGTACACAGAATGGGTCTCATTTAATAACAAATTATTTACAGTTAATTGGAATAAATTATATGGCTACGAACTATACGATCACTTAATAGATCCTGATGAATCCAATAACCTATATTTGGTACATAAATATAAAAATATTAAACAATATCTCTCTAGGTTGTTAAGATCACATGTTAATAAAAATAATACGAACGAATACTTATTATATTAAAATATTTAATGACTACGAATTTTTTACTTCGTGGCGCGACCATGAACGCATTCATTATAACTTTAGATGGTAATAAAATCCTTTTAATTTAAATACTATTTTATGGACGTGGCGTGCTGAGCGTGGTCGTGCTGAGAATGAATCTTGCGAGCACGATCTGTATATCTGCGATAATTGAGAGGTATAAAATTTCTAATCAGTGGTATAAAATAGTACAAATTAAAAGGATTTTATTAGGTACCAACTAAAGTTACAATGAATGCGTTCATGGTCGTGCTACAAAGTACAACACTGGTGGCCTACATGTTTTGCCATAGATTATGGCGTACAAAGAAAAAAGTAGACCACAACCAAAAAGATCTGCCTATGTATCTTATATGAAAGAAATAAAATTAAAACATGATAAAATAGGTAAGATGTATTAATTTAATCAAATCCTTTATAATTAATACATCGAATAGGCCCCAATCTATAAATGCTGCTTTTTAATTAATTATTGTTGGTGTTTTGTTAAATATTAGTGCCAGACATTTGTGCGTTAATGCCGAATTGTCAATCTATACACAGTTTATCATTAATTATCCCTAAGATTGTGTACACGACAGACGATTAAACAGACCGGGATAGGTCTTCACGAAAACTTCTACCTCAAACTTCTACCTCATAAATAAATAAGAAGGGGAGAGTCGGTAACTTTAGTGCCTACTTCTTATTACCTATCCAAATTAATTAAGACACGGTAACACCAAACAAATGAAGTCATCCCTTAATTTTCCATCCTTAGAGGTGGAAGATTTTAATGATATGGGCCCGACTTTAAGGCAAACACTAAAAAAGAATCATCGAAATCGGACTACACTGTATAAAGTAAGGTGGACCAACATAAAACAAAAATACGTGTCGAATTGACAGTGTCTCCTTTTTTTTAAATCGGTTAATAATAAAATATTGTCTACAGCTGTCGATCCTGTCAAGTCTAAACTTGTCTCTATATTATTGTTTTCTAGTAGTAGCACATGGCACTCTTTACAATTTATTTAATGATCATACATTTTGCTAATAGAGGCCACTTTCTATAATGCTATCGATCCCTGCTCGCCACTAATTCAGTGGCCTAGTGTAAAACTTTGTAATTAATGACAGATAATAGGTAGGTATCCATTGTAATCTGTGATCATAAACTCAGACATTTAATTGATTGCGACCTGGAATCGATCACATTATAGAAAGCAGTCGTTAACCAACCAATTGTAAATGTATTTGTGTTCAAATATCTTCTTTCCTTTGGATAAGATACATCGACGGATAAGATTCAGTGGACAAAACAAAATACTGCGTAGGTTACATGTATAACGATTAACAATAAGGTAGTTTTCGCTGGTTTTTATTTGCGATGTACGGATACATTCTGCAATATCTGTATTTCCTGAGAAGTGTTCGTGTCCTGAGGACTTGGACTGGGTGGGTCGTCAGCGTTCACCTTAAATAATAATATACTTGGTATAAATAAAATAAGTCTTAAAATGCTGACAAGATAGAAAGAAATATATATATAACAATTTTATCATTATCAGAATAAGGTACACAAAACAATGACTGGCTCGAAGATAAGCTGGGGCTGAAGTAAGAACTGCTTTACTAAGATTAATAATATATATAATAATTAATTAAACTTAATGCGTGAAAATATATAACTATCACCAACAAATTATGACATCGAGTTAACGACATTTAACCTTTTGACCGCCACAGTTATTTATAGATGACAAACCAAAATGTGCCCAACACGCCAATGTCACGACTACATGACAGACTTCTATACGTAATTCCATAGAGTATGTAACTTAGATAGAGGCGCCGAGGGCACGTTTTTGCTTGTTTGACGTGGCAGTCAAAAGCTTAAAAATCGTACATATACCACATGGGTATGTTACAGTGATAGATACCTATAATAATATATTACCTAACTGTAAGAATATGCAGAGCTTATGAGACCTTTCACCTGTGATAAACAATAAATTAAATTGATTTAATTTGATGATCCTATTAATAAACTCACGTTTTATCTTCTCGATCTATCGATATATTATATCAACTATTATTAAGTGTTCATGTTTTCGAATCAATCGACAACAAATCCTATCGATAGGCCGAAAATTAGATCAGAAATGCACCATTCTATATACATCTTAGTAAGTACATTTATTCGTGTTTAATATTGTGTAAAAGAAGCAACAGTTTCATTTACAGCACAAAGACCATTCCGCCACCACAGCATGCACATTATTTTACAACACGAACATCAAAATAACATTTATACTTTAACCTTTTGATCGCCAGTCATGTATAGATGACAAACCAAAATGTGCCCAACACGCCACGGTCACGATTGCATGACAGATTTTTTTATACGTAATTCGTAGTTTGGCGCCGAGAGCACATTTTTGCTTTTTTTGAAGTAGCGCTCAAAAGAGGTTAACATTTAATTAAATGCATTTCCTATTTATCAATTATCAGAAAATACTGCTTGTGGTATTCTCTCTCGTCTTTTAAAGGCATTTTTTATTTATTCATATTATGTTACTGGGGCAATAAAATGGAATGTTATGCCTTTAAGTGATTTATTTGTTGCAAGTAGGTACCATTAAATTAGTCAGGAAGATAATGTGAAGTCGCACACTTTAAATCGATAAAAAAATATTTGATTCATGCATTGCTCTTGTACTTCAATTCGCACATAAACATAACACACTGTTCTTAAATATATTAATAAAATACAACGTATGCATATTTTTAACATTTGCCAAGTTCAACAGCATACTGAGCCGGCGACCCTCAGTTTGCTGTTTTAAAAATAACCTATTTTTCTATGCATTTTGCGACAAAATTAAACTACTTAAATCAAATGTAAACAATAATTACAACAGAGGGCAATTCTACCAACTTTTTAGACCGTTTACATTGAAATCATAGTCTCACGGTGATACGAAATGTGGCATTAATTTAATGTTTACGTTAAACTAATGTTGGTTTCGTGCAACCAAACGTTGATTTGTCAAAAACGCCTTTAATTACCAAATTTTTGACAAGATTTTAGCATTGGTTGTTGCTAAGAAGATGAGATTCTAAGTAGATTTTTAACGTTTTTACAAGCAATTATTTAACTTGATGTTCGTAGGTATACAAGCTGTCGGCATCAAAATTTTCAAAATAATTTTGACCAACTTCCCGGTGTTCGATTGAACTGAAATTTGGCACACTACATACGTGTGCCAAATTGAACTCGATGACAATGCAATATTTTGGTGCCATCAATCTGATCTAATGCTGAAGCCGGAAGGTGGCCACAGGAACTAAACTACCACCAGTTCTAAAACAATGCAATAACATCGAGTTTGAGGTAGTCTGATTTGTCTTGACAATTACTCTGTAGATGGTATCCAGGGTCTGATGATGAAGCCGGAAGGTGGCCATAAGAACTATATAAAGAAACAACGCAACCTCATCGAGATTGGGTCCCTGTGACTTGTCTTGACAAGTGGTACTCTATTAGTTGATGATGTCCAGGATCTGGTGCCGAAACCAAATGTGGCTACAGGAATTCTGTAATAACCTCATCGAGTTTGGGCTCATCTTCAGACTTTCGGGTCTGAAAATGGAGCTAGTTAAATAAAGTCAGTGGTATAAATAATGTAAATGCTGTAAATAATGTAAGTATATATGTGATGTCAATGGTGTAAATAATGTATAGTAAATAATTGTGTAAATAATGTAATTACTTAATAATGGTGTTAATAGTGTCATATAGTTAATAGCCAAAAAATGAAAATGCTCTAAGTATTATTTTTTTGTTTTAATTAATTATTTATTAAACTTGGCCTATTATGAGATTACTTTTTATCTCAAAATTGTATTAATTATTTCTTAAGTTGTTAATAGTAAAAATGATTTTGCGTTGCCTTTCTACACTAGAGTGACAATATAAAATTTAGCAACATTTACCTTCTACTGTAAACACAAACGTAAACGTCTGTTTACTTAATACTATTTAAAAACAAAAAAGGAGTAACAAAAACTATCATAATGTTACATATAGTTTCAAAAAACATAATAAAACATTTCTTAATTTAAGCACCTAAGTTTTAAATGGAATATCAGTCCGCTCTCAGACACTGCTGAGCGGAAGTGATGCTGTTTGCTTAAACAAAAAGCAAAAAGTCCTTGTCAATTTATTGTGAATTGGTTAGTCCTACTTTTCGATAGCTATTAGCTAGCACTTATCGAGATAACTTTGTGTTTGTACGAACGCGTCATTTATAAACGAACTATAACTTTTGCCCGGCGACTACGTCCACGTAAAATCGGTTTTTGCTCATTAGGCGCCCATTGGCGCGAGGCATGGCAAGGTATTTTTAGGCGATGAATAAAAATATAACTTAAATGTATACAATATGGAACTTACTTAAAAGCAATAAATGAAACCTCAAGTAATACTAGTCCACAGAAGTATAGCAAAATTAAATATTAAATTAAAAAACGAAAATTAAAAGGGTTTAATTTTCGAACAAAATAAATATTAAAATAAATTCAGTTAAAGTAAACACTCTGTTTATACAACGTACCTTGACACCGGAGCGAATTTTATATTTAGGCAAATAACTACAATATAGTTACGTAATAGCGTCGTGATAGTTTGTAGTTTTGCACTACGTGGCAGCGTCGCTTTTAAGTGTTAGAGGATTCAAGTTCATTGAGTCATTGACCTTGTGATCTAATTCTACAGAGTGTTTCAATTTGTCCAAAATCAAAACTCTACTTTTTGACCTTATTACTGGATCGATTTGGTTAATTTTTTGTATATCGTCAGAAAAGGCGATAACAAGTATGCCGTATAATTTATTGCATATATGTGGTCCCCATTCTGTATACATAAAGTTGAAATTTCAACTTTATTTCCATACATTTAAGTACCATTTAGTTATATTTTTATTCGTCGCCTAAAAATACCTTGCCGTGCCGTGCAGAAAATGAGCGCAGCCGCGCCGGGTCTTAAAAAGTAATCTATGTCCCTTCTTTGGATTCAAATAATAATACTTTGTACCAAATTTCATCAAAATTGTTAAATAAAAATGTTTTTCAACGCACATAGGGTGCTTAAGTACCTGCTTTCAATCGCACAGTTGCTGTTCTAACTAACATTATTGAGCCTCTCAATTAAATTTTATCAGTATCGTATTCCTTATCAGTTCCTTTAAAAATACAAAGGTACAGACGCCAGCACATCAAGCTACAATAATCTGTTCAATTTTTTGATACATTCTCAAGTTTATTTCAAAACAATAAGGTTCATATTCAATTGGGAAAAGACAGTTTGGTATGGCTTGATGTGCTGGCGTTTGTACTTCTACATAACGTAATTTGAGACTATACAATGTATGTATAAGTATGTATATTTACAATTGGGTAGTACACACCATTAAGAGCGCCCATCCCCATCGAACGAACTTCAACGCGACCGTGATTGAAAATTTTTTTGTTTCAACCGACGCAAAGCTCGAAAACAAACGAGTGAGTGAGAACGCGATAACATCACAGGAAAATAGGCGCACGGAAATTTCACAAAACTTGTTCCAGGACATACGTGTTTTTTGAAAAAGCCTTACAAGTTTTTGGTAAAAATGATTGTAATTTAGAATCTACATTACATGTGCAAGGTTTCTATGAAGCTGTTTTTTTTACTTTTTTAATGCATGCGTGCATTATGACCGGCCAAAGTTCAGATAAAATTGTGCAAAAAAGCTGATTTTCGAACGTGTTTACTGAATTTGTTTCTCAAAAAGGTTTATTTTTAGCTTCATACAAACCTAGATTTGAACCACAAGATACCTATGTGTTAAAAATATTTGGAAAATAATTTGTTATAACGCCGTAATCGCGTACGAGCGTTTGTATGGGAAATATGACGGGTTGGGCGCTCTTAAACGATGATTCCAAGGCAACTTATGTAAAAAAAAATACTTTTTTGTAAAATTAACTGTTATTGTTTATTTTTAGTTGCTTTGGAATAAAAAATGCTTGATAGTTGAATTGGCAAATAAGTGACGTAACATTTTGCTATTGCCATACAAGTTCTATGGGGAAAACGCATTTTGACAGATTAAAAAAGTATGTCAATTGATTGGTGGTGTACACTACTCAAATCAAATAATGGCATAAAAGGCCCGGCTTCCATTGTCGGCACGACATGGCAACGCATTTTTAGGCGACGAATAAAAACATAACTTAGGAGTATGGTAATATAGTTGAAATTTCAATACACGGCATGCCTAAGCATACTGCAGTATTGTTTTTGAACTTTATTCCAATATTTGTCGCCTAAAATACCTTGCCATGCCGTCAATGGGCGGGCCTAAGTGTCATCAACAATTGAAACAGAAGCCAAAAATCAGAAACCTTAAAGCAACAATAAAGCGGTTTTTTGAATAATCAGAAAACGTACAAGAATAGCATCAAAAGCTTAGATTTGACAAACAAATTCCAATGTTAAACCAACCCACATAAAACGGTTATTAGAACATCGAAAACAATAACAGAAATAAGCGCTCAGAGCGCTCTTCTTACCAGACTGCGTGACAGCAAATATAGGGTTATATTTTTCCCGCGTATCTTGATCTTGTACCTATGTATCTCTTAAAATGGGTTTCATTATACAAACTTATTTTTAACTTTGTAGCTTTTGTAGCGCAGTGACATAATTTCTCTGTTTACAAATCGCTAAAGTTACAAATATCAATGAAAACCAGTATTACTTTTAATCGGTATGACGCATTTAATGTGAATCATACGAGGACGTTTTCTTTATTAGAAGATATAATTTTTAACTGACTTAAAAAAGAACGGGGTTCGTAATTGTGACCCTAGTTCCATTGTCTACATCCGAAGTTAACTTATTGAACTCCTCATTGGCGTACAGTAAATACAGTGAAAGTATCGTGCCAAAGTGCGAAAATAATAACAATCTTCATCACTTTTAATAAGTCTTAATTTTGTATGAACAACAAAAAGATTTTCGTCTATGTTGAATTTGGTGTTCAAACAAAATTAAGACTTATTACAACCGACGAAGGTTGTTATTATTTTACACATTTTTCCGCCTAATGAGACACACGCGGGGTCCCGCGTGTGGCGTGGTAAACAAGTGGAAGTGCCCACGCAGCTATCTGCGTGGGCACTTCCACTTGATTTTCTATTCCGTGGTTAGGAACAAAAGGTAGAAAAGCAAATATTCTGACCACCACTCGTACAAACGTTATCAAGGGGTATCGTATTACCAAGTGACAAGGCCGTCGATCTATATAAAACGTATCTATGTATGTGTATCCACGTGTCTATGTAAAATACTGGTATTCAGCTGCATCCGGTTAGACTGTAAGCCAACACCAAGATAGTTGGGAAATCGCTAGGCTTCGAGCGTATAAACCCATACACACAACATAACCCAGTCTTTGCTGTGACGCAGTCAGGTGAAAAGCAAACAGTCGTACAGTATAATTTACAGCGCATACAGTCTTTAAAGACGCGATATAACTATAAAACATCATACTAAGCTCTGCTTTTCTTCAGACACTGGTTTGCGGGACGTTTCCTCCATTTCTTGCTGTTTAAACCTGGCGTAGAGAGCACTACTGCCCAATACGATGAAGTTTGAGGTCCACCAGAGCGCGTTCTTGCTCTCATTGTACCACGTGGTTGCCATCACGGTTTGCGCACACGCCTTGGCAGTGCCCGAGATGTTGTGCGTTAGTGGGGACGTGACCTGGAATTGATGTAATTTGCTGTTTTAGTATGATATATCCTTTATGATGGTCGGCGTCGCCGAGGCCGGCCCAGGGAGAGGTGGCTAGATCCTAGACCTAGACGCGTACTGCGAGCCTGCGAGGGCTACTTCGAGGCGGCGAAAGATAAGAATATCTGCAGGTTTAGCCAAATTAAATTCAAATTCAAATTATTTATTTGTAAACATAGGTACAGTATAGGTAATAAGATCTATTTTTAGTATTAGAATCGCTATGTTTAGCCTAATAATAGGCATACAAATTTTTGACAATCTACAATCGATAACGCTAATAGAAAACTAATCAAATGTATGGGAATGACGTCATCTCAACGATAAGTCACGTTATCGAAAATAAAAAATGGATTACGACGAGGCGTTAATTATTGTAGAAAGAGATACGATACGGAACGTTAGTAACTTGGCTAGGCTTACTGGATAGACTCGAGGGAAGCCTTTGCCCAGGAGTGGGACACAAAGGGCTAATAAAATCTATACTAATATTATAAAGCTGAAGAAATTGTTTGTTTGTTTGTTTGGTTGAACGCGCTAATCTCAGGATCTACTAGACCGAATTGAAAAATTCTTTTTGTGTTGGATAGTCCATTTATCGAGGAAGGCTATAGGCCCATGCGAAGCTGGGTCGGGTTGCTAGTAAAATATATACCTTTTAACGGGTTCGATAACGAGCAAGTAACTATTTCAATTCATATGTTTATGTTATGTTGTTTTGTGTTGTTTAACCAAATAAAAAAGGAGGTTCTCAATTCGACTGTATGAGTATGTTTTTTTTTTATGTTCGTTACGCAATTACTCCAGCAAATGCGAATCGATTTTGAAAAATCTTTAATGGATATAGATTATAGAGGGTATGCCTCAGCGCCAAAAAATCAACAATAACCAACAAAAAATATACATAGATGACGTTTTGGTTTGTGGTTGTTTCAGCAAAAGTTTTGATAGGGACTTTCAATCTCTGTTTTAACTGTGTTGCCGTTTCGTAATAGATTTGGATAATAAGAAAGTCACTATGCCTTTCAATCTTTGTGCATTAAGTATAAATAAAAATAAAAAAAATTAAAAAGGAAAACCGCCTTTAAAAAGTAAAAAGTGAGCAATAACTGAAGGCGGTTTTCTTTTTTTTGAAAAACCTTTTTATTTTTCGCTTTTTAGTGTTGCGTTAACATCCAAATCCATTAAGAAACACGTAAAAGAGATTGTAAATCCTCCAAAGATTGAAGAAACTAAAACGTCGTCTAAGTATTTTTTTTAGGAATTTGTTGATTTTCTCAAAAAGGGCTAGATCAATTTTGGTAAAATTTATATGGGAATTTCGGAATAAACCCCTTTCGAACAAAAAAATAATTTTGCAAATCCGTCTATATATGACAGAGTTATGCCCGAATTGATAACCTCCTCCTTTTTGAAGTCGGTCAATAAAATGTGGTAAACCATATAATTTTAAGAGCACCGAGGACAAGCTACGGTAGAAAGACTGTCGTATATGAGGGGGCTGAACTCTATACCTAAAGTTATTAAGGAATCCAAATAACTTCCAAGTTTTAAAAGGCTATTAAAGCACCCCTTGTGTAATGCATAAATTGTAAGTTATTCAGAAGTCGGTGGCAATACAAATCAACAAACAGAATAAAAGCCGCCGATTTTCGAATGTGTGTTTGAATGTCCCGAATGCCAGAATGCGTTCCAAAAAAACGGAAAATTACGTTTCCCGTGTTACTTAGTATGAGATTACAATATTACGTTATTTACGTTGTGCGTCAGTCTGCCATTTTTGAAGTTCGGATCATGTTTAGGTTTCTTATGTACCCCTTGCTTGGCCACCATTTTTAAATACATTTACATAGTTTCTTCATATGAAAATTGATGTCTTTATAAGGACAGAAACGAATAAAATATAACTCACCTTTATCTGTAACGATGTAAAGTATCCAATGGCGAATCCACAAATACCTCCAACCAACATTTGTACCCAAAAATACAAACTATTAAATTTGTTGTAACTCCACAACACCGGCAGCTCCCCCCAAATTATAATTAAAGGCAGGAATAATATTATAGAATAGGCATTATTATAATAAGATAACAACCAAATTTCTTGATGTACATAAGGTAAAACCTTTTTTGTGTAGATGGAGTATAGGGATAAAGATAAGGATCCTATCACTCCATATATTATGCCTAATAAAGAAAATGAATCTGAAACAAAAAAAAAATTGTTGAATGCCTCATTTTTAAATTAAATTATACAGGGTTACTGGTAATATAGGTCAGGACAACGCAGATTGTGACCAGCATCATCGTGAGTTATCATAGTCTCATGTTGCGCAATATTCCCTGCGCCATCTTAACAATTAGATGGTACCCTAAAGGCAAGCAAAAACACAAAGCCGAAATTCTTAAACGAAAACAAGAAAAGAAGATTGCCTTCTGTTTTCGGATGTAGGAATCCACAAACCAATAAAAATATCTACCAGTAGGACGTGCGTCACCCAGGACAACGCGATACCTTTAGGGTATCATTATTGAGGCTATCAGCGCAAAAGCGGCGTAACCATTATAAGAACAATTGGTTGTCAATTGTGTCTGGTAAAGACACACCACTTCCGCGCCGACAGCCTTAACACTATGGTACAGCATACAAGGTTATTTGGATATAGGCAATACATAATGAAATCTGCATCAAAAAGCTTTTTACAAAAAAGACAACCGCCTTCAAAAAGTGAAAAATAACTTTAGCACAGAACACACATTGACTTTAGTTTCGAAATTCAGTGGCTTTGTTCTGTTTGTTGTTTTGTATTGCCACCGACTTCCGAAACTAAAGTCAATGTGTGTTCTGTGCTAAAGTTATTTTTCACTTTTTGAAGGCGGTTGTCTTTTTTGTAAAAAGCTTTTTATTTTCCGCTTTTTAGTACCTCCTTCTCATTCAAATCTATTAAGAAGAGATTGAAAGTTAACTACTACAAAGATTGATGAAACTAAAACGTCGTCTATGTAACATTTTTGGGTATTTGTTGATTTTTCAAAAAGTGCTGAATCAATTTCGATAAAATTTATGTGGGTCCACCCCTAAAGCATACCCTATCTATAAAAAGAAGAATTTTCAAAATCGGTTTACGTTTGCCTGAGAAATCGCGTAACAAATCGCGCACATACTTAATGCAAATTTAAGACTTATACGGTTTTCTCATGGATGCCATGGTCAGAACTGAACCAAATTAAAATGGGACCACACGAGAAGCACTAGCTTCCAAACAAAAAAAGAATCATCAAAATCGGTTCACCCAGTCCCGAGAAATCAAGTAACAAAAAAAAAAAAAAAAAAAAAAAAAAAAAAAAAAAAAAAAAAAAAAAAAAAAAAAAAAAAACATACAGACGAATTGATGACCTCCTCCTTTTTTGAAGTCGGTTGAAAACAACAAGGTTACATTCAATAATAACAGTATCTACAGGTTATACGATATCGACCATTATTAGTTTACGATTCAGGAAGAGTTAGAAAGTAAGTAGTTTTCAATTTGTGTTTTATATTTTTTATAGTAACAATATTCCGAATGTCGGTAGGTCAATATAAAACCCTATTTCAATAGACTAATAGTTCAATACCATGGATAAAGTATATAGGAGAGAGAGCGCAGGGTATTGGCCGTAAGATGCAACATGCTGGCCCGCAGATTTGCAAGATGTGACAGCAACGTCAAATTAACACTGTTCAGGGCATATTGCCAAGCTTTTTATACCTGCAGTTTGTGGACCAGATACACGCATAAAACGTACAATGCGTTGCGTGTGCAATGCATTTAGGATGCTGTTATCGCTGTCACGTTTTTGTAGCGCTTCAGGAATGTTCGCAGCAGCGGGTGTTGACGACTTCTTTGCGATCATGCGAGAGATCTGCATCGCTACTACGACGCGTGCGTGACAGCGGCAACAGCCTCCTGAGTGTTGTTGCAAGTAAGACTGAAGGCCACTTGATGGGGCACCTGTGCGCACGGCATGTGTTGTTGCCAAGTGTCTCCAGAAGGTGGTAGGTTTTTTAATTATGTTATTTATTTGTAACTAGCTGACCCGACAGACGTTGTCCTGTCGCTATCTACCTACTTGCCTGCCTATTTACCTACCCTACACCTAACCTACACCTACCATACACATACCACACACCCAAAAAAAAAAAAAAAGTATCCTATGTCCGTCTCCTGGTTCTAAGCTACCTCCCCACCAATTTTCATCCAAATCGGTTCAGCCGTTCTTGAGTTATAAATAGTGTAACTAACACGACTTTCTTCTTTTTATATACCTATATGTATAGAAGATTTGTGTTTTAGTTGTTTAGGAATACTAACGTAGTTTAAGTCAATACTAACAAAATTATGGGTATTTTGCCTGATGTAAACATTAATAAATAAATAGTGAAATCATTTTTTTAAGGAAAATTTCTTAGAAATATATGCTTGTTTTGGGGCAGGTTTTAGATGTACAATTATAATATGCGTATTTACTATTACTCCTGACCAAATACAGTAATTACGCAGGAAACAGATGTTTTAAAATTTAACTTAATTTTATTGTTATACCTAAATGGTCACTATTTAGTCACTATTTGAGCACTTCCAGTTGGGTCATTTCCACGAAGAAAATTCGTGATCAAACCCCCAAGAGCCTAGGTATTGACATTGTATGGGAAGTGCGACAACTACTTATATGAAGTCACAGGCAAATTGCTAGTACTTACATGATGAAGGCGGGTTACGTTGTCATGGTCATGAAATGCGCAAGGAGTGATGGATATAAACGAAGGCAAGAGACGCAATGGTCATCGCCCACCAACTACCTGGACTAGAACCATCTCCAAGGACGACGATGCTAGGCCTAACGCCTTCAATGACTCAAGGTCACAAGTGGCGATCAAGAATCAGGAAGGTCGACCCCAAATAGGGAATGCGCCAGGGGAAAGATGATGACCTAAGCTATTTATTTCATCTTTTTTGTGAAATAGATATAAAATAAACGCCAAAAAACCATCCAGTGGTAAAGCGTTTTTAAAACAACTCCGGGTTTTGGTGGATTAGACACCACAACCCGGAATTATTTTCAAATTGTATTTATAAATAAATACGACGTAAATATCATCAATTTCCGCAAGATTCACGATTTGACCCTCTTAGAGTTTTTTGTGTGGAGTTTTTCGAGGTCAGCTGTCTGTAAGCACTGACTTCCGATGGCGGAACGCCTTGGAAGGCTTTCTCAGATATTGGCGAAATGAGGCACAACATCGTGAGGAATGGAGGAGTCCCTTGCCAGGAGTAGGACACTAAAAGAAAAAAAATAACGAACTGGCCAATCTAACTAGACAAAAAATTGGGAAATATCTACATGTGTCAGTAATGTAAACCAGGTTTACATTACTCATACATGTTAACCTAGAAACAGAAGGCCAAACACGAGTGCGTGGGATACACAGATATACATAGACCTAGAAGTGGAAAATATGTTTTTCTTACTCCTCTGCTGTTCTTTTCTGATTAATTTCGTTGCGGGATCCAAGACAGTTGAATCGTTTCTCTGGGACTCGTCGAGCTTCATTGCTCTGGCGCTTTTCTGGTGGTCGCCACTGTTGATTCTGGCTTACAGGAGTTACAGTGGTTAGGGAATAGTGTGGCGGGCTTGTCACATTAAAAAAAAAAAAAAAATACGTATACCTAGATAACGCAAAAGCAACTACTTCGCGTGCCTAGTTTCGTGCCTAGCTTACGTACAAAAATCGTAAGAAAAAAATAAAGTAAACGTTTCCTTCCATCGGTAAGTCATTTTGTGATTAATATTATGCGTAATTAATTTAAAAAGCAATTATTTTTAATCTAATACCCTCTGTAATACCTGGGAATACCAAATTTAAGAAAAACAAAACATTGTGACCCCATAATAGGTAGTCAAAAAATGGTACCTACGCTTGGTTTTCATACAGATCGTGATACTTGCGGTATCTAGGGTCTATCTACATCTGTGGTGGGATAAATTTGATCCAAATGAAAATAAAAAACCCTATATAGTCGTAGAATAAAAAAGATAGGAAATCGATGAATGACATAGGATAGCCACATTTCCAATTCGAAAATCGAATCGAAGCAAATACTTTTACGTTAGCGCGCTCGTAAAAATATTTAAGTACTCATGCAAGCGAGATAAATAACGGGTTGGTCTAAGTTCTCTACAGCCCCTGTTAGTTTAATACATAAATATAAAACAATCTAAAATATAAAAAGCTTATTCGAAGTGGTCTCCATTGGCTGCAAAACAGTCCTTTAAACGTTGAGGCCAGTTATCAATAGAAGCACGCACTCTTTCCTTGGGAAAATTCTTCACTGCCAATCGTATGTATTGTTTTAGGGACTACAAATTATCATGGCGTTTAGAGCAAGCCGTACTCTCTAAAACTGACCATAAATCATAATCCAGCGGATTAAAATCGGGACTAGACGACGGCCAGTCTTCAGCTCTGATGAAGTCCGAAATGTTCACTTCCAACCAAGACTGCGTGGACTGAGCTTTATGACCCGGCGCCGAGTCTTGTTGGAAGGACCATACTTGGTTATTGAACATGGTGTTGTTAAGGGGCTTAACTACCTTCTCAAGAATGGTATCTTGATACACTTGTACCAATGTTTTGATACCTTTTTCACAAAAATATGGCTCAGTCACTCCTTCATAGCTAACACCCCACCAAACCATCACTGAAGTCGGATAATGCCCACGTTGCACTGTCGACTAATTGGGAAGCTTCCTTAGAGCTTTGAGCATAAATACGGTCATTTTGTTTGTTAAAATGTTGCTCAATTGTAAAGATTTTCTCATCCGTAAACAAAATTTTTCTGTGACCTCCCTTTGCGTACCGCTTCAGTAGTTGTTTCGATTTTACCACCCTATTCTTTTTTAAATCATCAGTTAAAAAATGACCAGTGCGTCTCTTATAGGCTGCAAGTCCTAAGTCATCTTTTAAAATACGCGACATGGTTGTGCTATCTTCATCTCCCGAGATAAAATCCTGTCCTTACTGCTTTGACCACCTTTTTCGTACGAACACTACATGGACGGCCAGATCTTTTTCTGTCACAAACAGAGGAGGTCTCATTGTACTTATTAATAGCCCGGTTCACAAACATTTGACTAATACCAAGCGTATGGAGAGTTTTAAAAATTGCATTTGGCTCGATACCAACTTTGTGTAATGCAATCACAGCGATTCGGTTCTCTTTCCCACCCCACTCCATTTTAATATCGCAAAATATTGTACAAAGTATTGGCGCCAAAATTAGAAAACTCAATGAACAATCGTATAAAAATGACAGATTCCTAATTCAAATGTAATATCTTTCTTATTAAAATAATTTGTAATTGTAACAGTATTTATGGCCAGACTAAGTATAGATATATCGCAATGTTGGAGTGTTTGTATAGAAACACCACTATGTCGATCCGATTACAGGACAAGAGCACGAAACCAATCCAGTTGCAAAGAGGCGTGAGACAGGGAGACGTCATTTCTCCGAAACTATTCACAAACGCACTGGAGGACGTTTTCAAGCTCTTGGACTGGGATGGATGTGGCATCAACATCAATGGCGAATACATCACTCATCTTCGTTTCACGGATGATATAGACATCATGGCTGAGTCGATGGAGGACATTAACACCATGCTCAGCGACCTCAGTAACGTTTCTCAATGGGTGGGTGGAAAATGAATATGGACAAGACGAAAATTATGTCGAATGTCCATGTTCCACCTGTACCGGCAATTGTTGGGAACAATACTCTCGAAGTTGTGGAACACTATGTTTAACTGTCCAACTAGGTAGATCCAACTTCGTTAAAGAGGTCGCCCGAAGAATCCAACTCGGATGGGCAGCGTTCGGGAAACTACAATATATATTTTCATCCAAAATTCCACAGTGTCTAAAGACGAGGGTTTATAACTAGTGTGTGTTGCCAGTGATGACATATCGTCGTTGAGCGTGCAATTCCGCGTAACTAATTTTTTTAAATACCGCGAAAATACACTTTCGCTGTTTTAACATAAGGTCGAAATTTGAGGTAGGTATTTAAAAATGTTAGTTTCGCGGAATTGCACGCTCAACGACGATATGGCACAGAAACGTGGTCCTTAACTGCTGGCCTCCTAGAGAAGCTCAGGGTCACGCAGCGAGCCATGGATACAGCTATGCTCGAAGTTTCTTTGCGCGATAGAATCCGGAACGAGGAAATTCGCCAAAGAACTAAGGTTACCGACATAGCTCTCAGAATATGCAAATTGAAGTGGCAATGGGCAGGCCACATCGCTCGGAGAATCGATAACCGATGGGGAAGAAAGGTTCTCGAGTGGCGACCACGAACCGGAAAACGCAGCGTTGGTAGGCCTCCCGCCAGATGGACCGACGACATTGTCAAGGTCGCGGGTAACCGGTGGATGCAAGCGGCAGGTTGCCGCTCGTTGTGGCGTTCTATGGGAGAGGCCTATGTTCAACAGTGGACGTCTTTTGGCTGATGATGATGATGACTCATGCAAGAAAGTATACCTTTCTCATAGGAGCTGTTAGCTGTCGCCTGCTTTCCCTATGGATCTGCATTTCTTATACATGGAATCTTGTACACAATATGCATGCAAGTGGAGCTGCAAGTACTTATATTATATTTAAATAAAAATATTTACCTAACAAACTCTCTTCGTATCCTCCAAGGCAAAATCCAAAGATAATGAAGCAGCAACATAAAATGCATCTGGAAGAGGTCCTTTGATGCAGTAGCACCCAACTGAACACAACATTAAATACTGTGGTTAGAGATCTTCCTACATAGTAGAATGACACTCCTACATACTTTAAACATAGATTGTTTGTTGCTATCATAACAGTAAATCCTATTGACAGTGGCAACACCTGAAAAAAGAAAGTTTTGGTTAATTAAGTGCCCAATTTGTCAAAATGAGAATTGATGTGTAAACATGTGGGCTCGTGTCAGTAACAGTCTCACACAACAAGTCTTACGGTGACGTCATCTGACGCTTGTGCGTCTAACGCTCGCAGTCTCAGGTACCAAGTATGGAGCGCTAAGATGTTTAAACATGAAAAAGGATAAATTAAAATATAGACTTAATGATAGGACAGGGATTTTCTGGAAAGTATCAGCCATGAATTATGATAAAAAGTTAATTGGGCACCATAGTATGGAAACTTTACATTGTACAGACAGCGTCATCAACTGGTGGCTCACGCATTAAAATTCCTTCGAAAAGGCGGGGGGGGGGGGGGGGGTAACCAGTTGATGACGCTTGGCGCTGTCCGTACAGATCCATTTAAAATGGGGTGGAATAGACAGATCAATGTCTAGTTTACGATAGTATGGGTTGCATTAGTGTGTGAGTATTGTCCATCAGGCCAAAACAATGAGAGTGAATTTTTCCAAGTCATCATTCATCATCTGCCTAGCCTTTTCCCAACTATGTTGGAGTCGGCTTCCAGTCTAACCGGATGCAGCAACATCGACTTTTTTATTGACAAGTAGTTCCCTCCACAGTTAAATAAAAAAAAGTATATGAAATTAAAATTGGGGTACAAGTTAACCTTTGAAATCTACTTTGGGTTTTGTCCTCACAATCTGGGACAGATTACGCCTACTGACCTTTGATTTTTTAAGATTGGAACACAACATCATTATTATAATCATTTATCATGGTACCTACTAACATTTGTTAGTTAAAATGAATTAAACACAGAAAAATACTTTGATAACAGTTATACCTACTTATGATTGGGTTTTAAAAAGTTTAAACTAAAGTAATTAACAGTGCTAATTAATGTGTTTTCCCCTATGTCCTTGTTAGTTATCGTAAATGACAACTTATCTATTGTACCACTTTTGTTAATGTTATGAGTACCTATCACACTCATGCAGAAGATTGAAGTGGTGTCAGCATCAAAAGTCCTCAATTAATGGAATAATGAAACTAATTCAATAAACCAAATGTATTATGTCAATATCCAGTTAAATGTATGTTTCAAACTTATACTTAGTACAGATTTAAAACTATCCAAAATAATTACAATTCATTAGATAATTATGGAAGACATTTTGATGTGTGTCGGTTGGTTTTGGCAGAACAAACCACAATTTTAAATGGAATTAATCATAATTTTAAATATGAAATTTAATTCAAATAATTATGTTTTTTAATTAATCATAATTTTAAATATGAAATTTAGTTTCACACATTTAAACGAGTACTGCTTGATATTGTTTTTTGTTACCTGTGCCTTTTTAGATTTAAAAAATATATTATGTTAACACTTAATAGAGAATTAGCAAAAATTGATCATTATCATGTTATTCTAATTACTGGCAACATACATTATCTTTTCTTATGATAAAATAGAAGTGGTTTATGTAAAGATAGTCATCTTGATTTTATCCACAGGGAACTTTGTGTTAAATTAACTACAATCTGATTAGATACTAGAGAGGTTTACAATCCTCTTCAATAAACACAAAAGACAATAAAATTTATTGTAGTATTAATAGGACTAAATAATATTAAATTTAAGATTGGGTATTGTAAAATAAAATTGACTACAGATTGGCTAATTAAAAAGAACACTTTAGGAAAAGATCCCATATTCTAATTCATAATAAATTATGGAATTTGATAAGGTCAGAAATAAGTATATTAGAGGAAGTTTGAAAGTTGCACCGGTGACAGAAAAGTTGAAAGGGGATTGTTTGTCTTGGTATTGGCATGTGAAGAAGAGTGATGAAATGGATGTGAATAAAAAGATATGAGTATAAATGTGGATGAGGAAGGTTGAAAAAAAGATGGATGGATTGTGTGAAGAATGATATAAAAAAGAAGGGAGTCATTGATATCATGACAGTTAACAGGATGGGATGTAAGACGAAAACAGGTTGCACCCACACCAAGTAACATGGTATAAGGGCAGAAAGATGATGATGATAAAATTATGCAATTACCCTTTTCATAACACCCATATTCCATGGTGTACCCCTAGGAAATGTGAATACCCCTGGTATTCCACCAAATATACTCAATGTGTTGCATATAGTGAAGGACACAATACATTGTAACCATGTTATAAACAATGGTGCTTCTAATGCTACCTCCTGGCTGCTAAGTAGGGATTTGTTTATGAATACTGTTGTTATTGACACAACCCTGAAAAAAAAGTTTTAATTTCAATGATGAAAGAGCAACCAGTTATTTTAGGTTTAATATTTTTTACGGATTATTGGTTTTAAGAATACATAATTAGTAGGTTTAGTATGCAACTTCATCAGCATGAATGTCGGCTATCGCGCACGTAGACAACGTCGTCGATTAAAAACTAGCTTATGTCCTAATCCAGGTCCTAACCTATCTCTTTACTTAATTTCATTCCGATCAATTCAGTTTTGATGTGATGAAGTAACAAACAATTCAAGTTACTTTTGCATCATATTGTAGGTAATTTTAATGTAGATCGCAATGAAAACATTTTACTATTAGTGTTGTTTATAAATTATGTTACTATCACATTTTTATGGTCCTCTCCTCGGTATCATAATAATAATATTAATACCTTTTGAATATATCGCCGGCGAACTCAATGAAATATAAGTATACGTATCCTTCCGAATACAAATTTAAGTAACAGCTAATTAGTAGTAACGGGGTAATACATTAAAATTTTGAATACAAACCAGTAACAAGCAATAACAATAAAAATATAAATGTAACTTGAACGTAAATCTGAACGTTGATCCTTCATTTTAAATGCTTTAGTATTGACACTGGTTTGAGATTTCAAGCCCTTAGCTTCGTAAAAGTTATTTCATTTTCCTGTAGACCATGTTTCCTGACGATAAACTATTAAAAAATAACAAACAAGTAGCCGAATTTAGCACTGAATTTAGAATTTACGAACTGTTTACTCTACTGTTTGACTGTTTGACTGACAGCTGACACGTCTGACACCTGACTGAGGTTACTTACTCTGTGACGTGACTGAGACTTGACCAAAGAGTATAGTAATTATAGAGGGGACTTGACTTGAGGTTGACACTTGACACTGACGTATCGGTTGAGATGTTGAGGTTAATCAAGAAGCGTATAGGTATAGATCATGGACTTAGTAAAGATGGAGCCAACACTTCGAACAAAAAGTTGAGTCAAATACCTACGTATCTCCTAAAAAAGCGAAAACAAAAAAGAGAAAAAAAAAGAAAAACTAAGAGAGTGATCTCACTCTCTGTGGGCCACCCTTCTCATTTTAGTGTGGCCTGTAGTATTGCTACCTTCTTATTTAAATCTCCTACTAAATTCTTCGAAATAATATTGATTAGTTAAGTTATAAAACATAAAATTTTAGGTTACACTCACGCGTCACGCATGCTAAACTGGGTTGACGATCAGTGAATTACAATGCCATTTCCTAAGGAATCGGTAATGTGGCAACATTGACACTATGTGTCAACATAAAATTGGTCAATAAGGCGGTTGTTTACTTTGCACTACTTTGCAGTTCACAGCTTGGTCTGGTATTTTTTCGAAGTTATCATCGTTCTAATCAAAGAAATGTTACAAAAATTAGTAGTACGTGGTTGTGGTAATACGTGGTGTTCAGGAGGTGATATAAAATTTCACCCGTAAGTGTTAAAATCGTGATTTCTGACATTGAATCATTGTAAACATATTTCGTTGTTTTTTCACTTAATTTCTTCTTAAAACGTTTTACCAGTGTTTTTAACATATTAGTAAATGATAACTATATCAAGATCAAATACTTTTACATTGAATTTCATTGATTTTGTGCAATCTATTTGATTTTATTTAAAAGAAGTCGTATTGAAGTAGTGTGACCATATTGAGGATATATTTAGGACTTTGCGTGGGAGTTTGGGGTAGTTAAGTTCTCACGCCGGTGTCGGATCGTCAGGTGCGATCGAGGTCCTCCTCGACTCCTGTGCCGAGCGGTATAGTACACCGTCAGGACTATAGGCGTTCCCATTCAAGACCTGTAAAAACAATTACACACTATTAGTAAAGAAAACACAATACAAATGGTAATCAGTAACAGGAATAAAAAAGGTACAGCAACAATACAGTTAATCGAACAGACCATTAAGGTCCCACAGTTCGTACAATGGCCAAGCCACCCAATGATAAACGAACAAACCCGTAAGACACGTTTCTAAGTTTTAACTAAGAAACGTGTATATGTTTAATGACTGATACACATATACACTTACGGCAGTCAATTTTTATTTAATTTTAGTTGCTCATTATTCGTGTATTTTCATAACATTATTTTTTTAGGTTTCCTAAAAATAGTACTCAATGAAAATTGTGGTTATCCATTGAGCCGTTGAAAATGAAGTTCTATAAAAGTGCTAGGACTTGCAGTTTGCATTTCAAGAATCAGATATGATTCAAGAACAAGGTGCTTAAAACAAACAGCAGTTCCTACTATAACAAAACAGCAGGAAAGGTAAAAAGATATGTGTATATGTATTTATTGTGTACTGTATTTAAAACTGTGTAAAGTTTCAATTACATATTACATATTTTAACTAGTGAGTCATGCGCTCTGATTAAGAGACATACAGAAAATATCTCGGTGATTTACGTGGTAAGAAACAGAAACTACATAGAGTAATGATATTTAGTCATGTATGCTAGAAAAGTTACAATAAATAATTTTAATTTGGGTGGTGTTTTTATTTCCTTTTTGAGGTTCTTACATATAAGCGTTCATATTAGGGCCGGCGCTGTCTGACGTCGCGGCACGGCAAAGGATTGTATATTTGATCAAGTTATTTTTATTCTTATTTCATCGAGTTTAGAATTCATATTACTTTATTTCTTACTGCAATGTATACGCATACATTACGTACCATGATGTAAACAAACTTAGACGAGATATTTGTTTATCTTAGGTCTTAATGGTAAACAGAATGTAGATATTTATAAATGAATACTTATAGCGATGTCCTGGGAAAAATAAAATAAGGTTGCCCTACTTAGAAAGAGAGGGTTGGCCCACAGAGAGCGAGATAGTGATAGATAGGTATGGCTTCAAGTAGGTATTCAAAGTGTTGACTCCATTTTAATCTACAGCTCCATGAGGTCAATGCATGCTGGGGCGTGGGTGGGCTGGCTGGGTACGTCATTTCAATCCATCCGCCAATCCGGTCAATCAAACCAAAGACTAATTGTTACCCTTTTTTAAAACTGTGTTATATTTTATGAATACAAAACGTCGCCTTAGTGCTATCGGTCTATTTGTCCTATCTACCATTGTTAAATTTTACAGGAGAAACGTCTTTTGCTCTATTATTTTCAAAAACCCATAGTTTCTAGAATTGAATGTCTTTCGGAATACATGAGTTACCTATGAATTGGTTGTAATAATTTTAATCTACAGGTGGTCATTACTTTTTCCTTATTTTACAGATTTTGTGTGGAGATAGGACAAACATGCACAAATATTTTTACGAATGTGGACTTAGGCATTACCACATTCGAGATAAGACAAACTGACTGTTTCATTTTTGCGTGCTTGTTTGTTCTATGTTACAGATGTAACATACAGGATGGTGTACAGTTCACCTTCATATTCATGAAAAACTCAAACAATATTGATAAACCCATTTTAGTTAAAAATGTATTTGCAATTTCTTCCGAATTATGATTTGAGTTTGAAAGACCAAGACAAAACATTAAATAACTGAGTTTAAGTTTTTTCTTTTAAATGAATAATACGGAAATGCTGTGAGCACACGAAGCTTGCTTCCTGTCTCTTAGGCCTTAATTTACACTGACTAGCATAAAGCTCTGAGATTATGCTAATGGTGCTATAGGGGATGCTAAATATGGGATGATAACTAGCGCCTCCATTCATAAAACCAATATTTTCTGAAATATAGTCTGTAGTACAAATCTGGTCCCTGATGTCGGTAAACTTGGTAAATACTGTTTTATGAATACGTACGTATTTATTTCCGTTTAAAGCTTGTAAATACGTATACGGGTAAGCATACGGACATGGCGTCATGGACTGTGATTGGTCGATTAAGTGGACAAAGAACACTCAAGCACTCAAAGTCTCATGCGATGTAGGATTTTAAACAAAAATTGGACATATGACAAACAAGCACAAAATTTTCATTACGGTGTCGTGTCACAAATAATATTTAAATTAGTTTTTTGTAGTTTTAGAAGAAAAAAGTTTTAAATATTCTTTGATCAACAGGACCGAAATTAAATTCTTAACAATACTGCATTTAAAGTTACTTTTCGACAAATTTGATCGTTAGAACAAACAAGCACTGAGGCGATGAAAACCTTTTTGTATTCATAAACTATACCCAAGTATAATAAAAGTGAAAAGAACAGTAGAACACGTCGAAGAGTCTAATTCTAGTCAAACCTGTTTTGGAAACTCTGAACATGTTACGTCTCTTTCACACCAGGGAATAATCTGTCTCTTTCTAGTAAAAGCATTTTGTGGAGACACCTTTCCCTGACGCAAAAAAGAGATCAATCTTGAAACACATGTGTCACTTAAGTCCATGGTGTCACTACATTCTTTGATGTTTATCATATGAATGTCAAAAAATGTAGGTATACACACGGCTACACATCAAGCTATACATTTCCAGTTTACGCTTAACTCGCATTGTATAGAATTTCCATAAAATTAGAGATCAGCTTATACTGAAAATGCATAGGTTGATGTGTAGCCGTGGATACATAGGGGTACATTTTTGACAAAATTAAATTGATTTAAATTGCAATCGCAAAGGCTAGACGTTTAATATTTTCAAGTCAGTATTGTGGCTTTTGTTTAAGTTGTTGTAGTCCCTACATGAACTTTCCCATAGTACAGGCAATTTCTCCAAGTTCAAAAAAAACTTTATGATCATCATAATATCTTGAAGGTAGAGCAGAGTCAACCGGCGATATTGCCCCCACGCCGCCGCCGCCGCCGGCGCGTCGTTCGATTTCCACGATGTGTCATCTTCCATTCCATCACCACCGCAGAGCGTACTGGCGTGAAGCGTGCGTAATAAAAATTGATCCGCGTTTCTACATTCATTATGGCGAACCGAGATATTGCGATCTAAAAATCGAAAATCTATAAATCTTATAAACCGTATCACGATCCGACAATACTTCAGTCTACACGATTAACAAATATCACGATATGGAATAAATAAATAGCTTATCCAACGTCTTACGTCTAGCCTTCCCCTAACAGTTAGTTGGGATGCCCAACGAAGCCTTAGCTTAGCAAGGCCCGGTGGCTTTGCTAAGCTAAGGCTTCGTTTAATTACGGCTTAAAATTTCATATGTCTTTTGAAAAAATGCACGTCTGTTAAAACGATATTTTAGTACAATCTTTTTACGGACATGTTATTCTTAAAGACACAGTATTCAAAGCCACAAATAAATATTAAAAGTGGTCGTTGACGTCGTCGTGAATCGTGATTATTTATATACTCTGTGGTTGTCGCCTCGCCGTTGCCGGAACGCTGACGTCAGTGATTTTAGATTTTACATTTGCGAATGGAAATAGTTTTCTAAAATTTATACAATATACCCTTATTTTTGAGGCACCGCGTTAACATTGTGTACAATCGAAAATGGCATCAGCGCCGGAGACAAAATTGCCGGAAACCGATAGCCCAGATGCGGGTTCTAGTTTCCTAGAAGACTTTTACAGTCCTGTAAATTTGATTATAATTGCGATTATCTTTGTGTTGATGTACAAAATATACGCAAAGTTTACGAAGGTGCCTGCAGAAACACCGGCGGTGGAGTTGCCAAAAATTCGTAAGGATATGACAGTTGCAGAGTTGCGTCAATTTGATGGTAATCAAGCTGATGGCAGGGTGCTGGTGGCGGTCAATGGGTGGATATTCGACGTGACTCGAGGACGCCGCTTCTACGGGCCCGGTGAGTGCATCTGTACCGCTGTTTATAAATAGAGTTGACATTACCATGACTCATTATTTATCCATTCAACATGCAGACTATGCACCTTGAGTAACCTTTTGCATTTTAAAAACATTGTTCATGACATGATGTGTTGCTTGCATATTTTTTAATGTTTATAATTAATATTGATACAGCCAATGAAAAAAGAAAATTTTTGTATAACCATGTTTAGGGACATTTAATTTAAATAACCATAAGAATTATAAAAATTAAAAATCTTTAAGGATAACAAATCAATAATGCAAACATATTCTCGTAGGTGGACCATATGCAGCGTTCGGAGGGAAGGATGCATCAAGAGGTCTTGCCACATTCTCTGTGACATCATCAGACAAGGAATATGATGACCTAAGTGACTTGAATTCAATGGAAATGGAATCTGTGAAGGAGTGGGAGGCCCAGTTCAGAGGTTGGTAACTAGATAGTAGTCAATTAAGAAAAATTAATGGCCAATCACTGAATAGCATCTTTGATGAATTGCATCATCAACATTAATTCCTATAATAACATGTTTCTTCAGTCTGTCTCTATTTTCTGTTCTATTAGCTTTGTAAAACCACTTGTACATTTCAATATTTAGGTTTTCTTTACATAAAAAGAAATAAGCAATGATGATAACTGTAAATCACATTAGAATAATCTTAATTATATACATTGATTTATTTACACAAAATTGAATATTACATTGCAAGATACTACTTAGAACCAGTTTACAATAAAGATACTTGATTTTGAAAGTTTCGTAAAATAAATAACACAGGTTCCATGTGAACACGTGACTTATTTTCTTAATTTGGTAGCTAAAATAATATATAATTAAATAGTTACTACCTACTAAGTATTTTAGTGACAGCAGATTGGCACAAGAAAATTGCTCCTTTATTTTACTTTTATGTAAATGTGTAACATTCCAATTTATTTTTGGAGCTGTAATTAAAATTTAAATCACATTTAAATTGAGTATAGTTGTTATGCAAAAACATGGTTTCTAATTTAAGTTGGTGGTATTTGAGTTTTACTTTAGTGCTTCTTGTGCATAAGGTTTAAAAATCATTATAGTTTCTTACTCATAGATAATTTTATAGGTACCTAAGAGCTCATAGATCATAGTATGCTGCGGCGCAAATTCAAACTAACAAGTAATGAGTGAGTTATTTAGATTTCTTGCATGCTCTCGAAATCCTAAATATCAGGAGTTCTCAGACATTTATGACGAGAACTAGGAGAGAGGAGGGGGATGCTGGATGTAACATTATGCAACCAGAGATCTCTCCTGAATGGAAAGTGAATTTGAAAGATGTGTTTTCAGGCCACAGAATTATCACTTTGTGCATGAATGTCAGAGATGTAATGAGAGAGACTCAAGGTCAGAAACAAGATAAAACTGACACAAGTTTGACTCAGATATGAGAAAATGACAACACAACTCTTTAATAAGGGAGGATAACAAGGGAGCAAGAGCTCAGTTTATATTGGCACTTAATAAAGTATGGCCATTGAAGGACTGCATCAAGTTTGTCAAGCAAAAGTTGTGTCGTACTAACATTAGTTGATCTAAATTTCTGTTGCGCTAACGTTCATCGATTTAAAAGTTGTGTCGCACTAACGTTCCTCAATCAAAAGGCGTGTCGCGCTAATGTTCGCCTATCAAATTTTTGTCGCATTAACGCACGTCGAGCTGCTGTGCTGTCGCATCACGATCATGGCTATTTGTATTTGCATATTTGGCAAACAATTATCATGTGTGGACAGTACATTTGACAAACTATTTTCCTTATTCGCCTATTTGACAAACATGGCCAATACCAAATACGCGTTACCGTGCGCTTGTCGGTTTCTCGACGCACATCAAAGAGATCAAATAGGCGAATACGCAAATAAGCCGTCCACACAATGGCCATGTTCAAATGCGCACGCTTCGCCGACCTGCATGGACGTGCAGTATTTTGTGTCTGTGTTGCGAGCGCAAACTGGAAAAGCTATTGAAAATGAATTGGGACAATGGAACAGTGTTAAAATTCCTCAAATTATACCAAAATAATTTGTGTATTATGTAATATGTAAATAATAAAATCCAGCTGCAAGTTAAAACACGTCCATAGTTTTGCTGAACACATTGCCTGCATCTGCCAAATGTTTGCGTGTTTTTTATTTGACTGCCATGTGTGGATGGTCATATTTGCCTGTATTTGTAAATTTGCGTGTTCGTCATATATTTTGCCAAATACAGCAAACGCCCAATAGCAAACACAAATAGCCATGTGAAGTGCCACCATTACATTTGTCGTGTATTTGGTAAAACCTCACATGATATAGACAGGAGCGTTAATGTAACGACAATGTTCACTGTTATGGTACAAGAAAATGCTCAGATTCATCTGCAGCTTTCGAGCAGTGGGTACGTCGCGTCGTGTAGTATTCACGATGCTCTCACCTTCGAGCTCCTTAATTCTTATTTGGTGTGAACATTCTACCACAGTCGGAAATTATTACCTAAGTTCGTAAACAAATGATTAGGTTGTAAGACCATCATCATCTGCCTAGCCTTTTCCCAACTATGTGGGGTCGGCTTCCAGTCTAACCGGATGCAGCTCAATACCAGTGGTTTACATACAGCGACTGCCTATCGGACCTTCACAATCCAGTTACTGGGTAACACGATACCCCTTGGTAAGACTGGATGTCAGACTTTCCGGCTTCTGACTCCCCATAACGAATGCCAAGTGCCAAAGATCTACGAATGACAACCGGGACCAACGGCTTTACGTGCTTTTCGAGGCACGGAGCCCAGGAAATTGGTGTGAAATGGATGGTCATCCATCCACGGACCGACCGCGGCAAGCGTAGCTTAACCTTTGACCGATCGATGTGTCCGGCTTTTACTTAGCCACGAGCTCCTCTTGGGTTTTAAGACCAAACGAGCGATAAGCGAACGCTCATTCTATCCCTACTCTATAAAATGCGATTAATGTTTATAGAGGCAGAGCATTGCTTGCTGTTCAGTTCTGTCACTTGAGAAAATAATGGTCTTATTAGGGCCTAAGCACACCACGTTTCTTAAACGCGCCTTCGACGCGCGTATCAGGAATGAGCGTCGTTAATTTATTAAAATAATAGAGATATATTATACCTACTTAATAACAGTCTATTATTGTCACTGCTGTTAATTTTGTTATTAAGTAGGTATCTCTCTATTATTTTAATAAATTAACGAAGCTCATTCCTGAAACGCGCGTCGACGGCGCGTTCAAAAAACGTGGTGTGATTAGGCCCTTAATCTTGCTTCTGGTTTCATGTTCGTTTAATAGAAACCCACCTTAGAATTTTGAAAATATGAATGCTCGCTTTCGACAATTAGCGATGAGACCATTTCTTCATTGTATCATCCATCCAATAAACCGTTACGTCGTTCGAATACCATGTTAGCAAGTTATAAATTGTAATGCCCGGCACTTTACATGGCGTATTTGTGCATATATTCGCCTCAATTGGATAATTCAAAATCCTAATAAGGCGAATACTTTGGGCGAATATTTGGATTACGCTATGTTAAGTGCCAGCATAATCTATATAGCACGCCCTAAACCGTTTTCATGTTTACGTTCCACTAAATGATACGTATGAGTGTTCAGACTTCGACTCTAAAGTAAATACATATTCCGACACTTACCTACCAATGTTCACACTAATTTACATTGGTTCGATAACAATGAAATCCCATTTACGTAAAAAATACCAAACTAGTATGCTTAAAGTAGTGTTTTCAGCTTAACAGGTACAACTTTGCCATTAACACGAAAGATTTCAGTAGATCCTAGATCCCAGGTAATTGACTGATAGATTAAATTACTGTTTGATTAATGAACCCCCACACCCATTACAGACCAGGTTATCGCAATATTTATTTCTTTCCATGTTATCACTTTGTCAGTTAGGGAAATTCAGCAGCTAACTTCTAATTTATCTATAGGTATCGAATCGACCCTATTATGAAACTCATTGAAGGAGATAAAGACAGTTGGCGTGGCGATCACGGATCAAATATAAAATAAAAAACTTTGAAAATCTTAAACACCGCTTTCTCTGAAATCCTACATTTTTTTTTTTTATTAAAACCAAAGATTTCTGACAAATAGCATGTAAAAGCGGCCCTTGACTTTAATTATTTTTTGCTTTTTGGAGTACGAGAAAGCGAGTTTTTTTTTCAGTTTTTTAATGTTTTTTTTTTTTGTGTTGCTATTAAGAACATCCTTGAACTTTTGGCAATTCTGTAGCAAGCTCAAACATTACTATAATGCTTTGTTCTATTATGGAGTTCCAGTGCCCATCTTCCGGCTCCGTCATCCGATCTTTAAAATCAATCATGGCGAAAGTGCATCTCAAGACAATTCTAATAAGCACCAGAACGACTAAAATATGTTGCTTGGTTATGAAATTCCAGTGCCTACCATCCCGCTCCATCATCCGATCAGTTCAATGGTACCACATGATTGTATCGTCATACATTTGCGAAGTTTCAATGCGATACGACAATTAGAAGTTAGTTAAATTCTTCTTCCGGGTTTGTCTTTCATAAATAGTTACAGGTGAAGCTTATAAAATCGTGTTAAAAAGAAAAAATATCTGAAATTAATAAGAGTAACATCAATCATTATTATTATTATTATTCAGCCTGTGTTTTCCCACTGCAGGGCAAAGGCCTCTCCACTCTCCTTCCACCTCTCTCTGTCAAGGGCTATTTCAGACCAGTCTTTGTCAAAAGAGTCTAGATCATCCCGCCACCTCCGCCTGGGCCTGCCGCAACATCAATCATGCTAAAAAAAATGATTTTGCTACTCATTTACATTTTAAATTTCTTTTTTGTGTTATTCTCGTCATTATAACCTAATTTTGCGTTTTCTGATGAAAATAACTTTACCTGCTCTGGTCATAAGGCCTCTCGCTTACGGTTTTTAAAATTACTTAATGTTTATTCTTCAAGTAAATGATTTTAGCATATTATTCAGCTTAGACGTTGACCAACCGAATCGGGGCCAGCTAAGCCAGTAGCGTGTTTAACTGTACTAAAATACTCAGAAGTAATCAGATAAAGGAACGTAGAACAACAAAATAATTCACAATCAATAGGTCTGTTGAAGGTCACAACTTGGTAGGACGTAACGGGTGTGTCGGTTCACTTCCAATTAAGAATTCTGATTGAAAAGGCGTAACCTATTTGCTTGTTTATTTTAAGCTGATTCACATTGAATGACTTTTACGATTATGAAAACGAACCTTATTGGGTTATAAGTAACGTCCACGACTGACGGTGCCAAGGTGGCTGGCTCGTCCAGCACAGGCTAAACATTAAATCTCGACAAATAATTCACATCAAACATTTAAATTAATATTTTTCACCCAATTTGCAGTTTTACTCTTTTTTAATGAGTGATTATTATTATTTTAAAACGTTTCCCCACTAGGAATTACGCCTGTATCGTGAGTGCTTTTATAAACACATACATATATTAACAACAAACATACACAAACAGGCAGACAACTACCTGTAGGCCATACAAACATCTGTTCCGTGCGGAAATCAAACTCGCGGATCGCAGCGCAGTAACCAATCGTTTAGCCATTGCGCCTTCTGTGTCGTCAATAATTCCATAATTATTACCTAAACTATAATTTATTTTTCAAGACTTAATTAATTTATTTTGTTTGAAACACCCATGTACAAAATGAAAGTTTACGCTAAAAAATGTTACCTCAATGTTAAAAATGTTACCTCATGTTTTTACCACCTTTAAAGCGTCTGGCGGATGTTATGGCCCACGGAAGTGTTTAGCAATAATGCGTGTTGGTTTTTACCATTATCCTCATGTATACTACAACCCACCATCACACTTTACGTCAGTGGGTAAATTACTTTTGGTACCTGGGTATCCATAATCCAGGTATAAACGAAAGAGACGTATAGCTTATGAAAGCAGGATTATACTATCTGTTCTCAATATTTCTGCTTTGCGGAAATTACGTAGATGTAGCGGCTCTGAAATCTCAGCATTAAAGGTACTTCTTACACATCCCAAAAAAACTGGCGATATACGTAGAATAATAAAACAGCGAATACTTGTTATAACTATAATGCAAAGCGTGATTTGGGTGGCGGTTTTGGTGGCGGTACTGCATCCCGGTAGTGTCTCTGGTAAACGCCTTCCCAGAAGCGAGTTCGTTCTTCTAAAAGCACCCCTCGTAGTTCTAGCTTCTCAGTTAACGCCATGTGTGGTGACCTGTTCGCGCCAGCTGACGGCCACGCAGTCAGCGACGACCCATCAGGCACAGGCTTCCTGTAAGGCACAACGATCAAATGAACCAAATCTTTATCCATTCCACTACAGCGTGTGTCGATTGAACCCAGACAGTTCTGAGAGCCTAGTGTGAGTTTATAGTTATTTGAACTCGGTCGCGTTAATGTAAACTCCAATTTGTATTGAAACTAGAACAGCGCAGTCTAGTGGCAACAATAGGAAACACAATTATTCCATGCAAATTGACCTATGCGATCGTTTACGTTAAGAGCGCCCATCCCGTCATATTTCCCATACAAACGCTCGTACGCGATTACGGCGTTATAACACATTATTTTCCAAATATTTTTTACACAAAGGTATCTTGTGGTTTAAATCTAGGTTTGTATGAAGCCAAAAATAAACTTTTATGAGAAACAAATTCAGTAAACACGTCCGAAAATCAGCTTTTTTGTACAATTTTATCTGAACTTTGGCCGTTCATAATGCACTTATACATTGAAAAAAAAAAAAAATAGCTTCATACAGACCTTGCACATGTAATGGTGATTCTAAATTACAAACATTTTTACTAAAAACTTGTAAAACCTTACAAGTTTTTAGTATGTAAAAATGTTTCATTTTCAAAAACACGTATCTTCTCTAACAAGTTTTGTGAAATATCCGCGACCCAATTTTCCTGTGATGTTATCGCGTTCTCACTCACTCGTTTGTTTTCGAGCTTTGCGTTGGTTGAAACAAATAAATTCTCAATCACGCTCGCGTTGATGTTCGTTCGATGGGGATGGACGCTCTTAACGCGATCGAGTTCGAATAAAAACTCACACTAGGCCTCTGTTCGAATGAACACAACTACAGTTTACAATAAATACTCACCCAGTTTTAATAAAATTGTGCCATATTTGACGGATTATCTTCTTCATATTCTTGAGCTTCGGGCTCGCAAAAGACTCGTCGGTTGTCATATTTTTCATATCCATCACAGCAAACGATTGAGCGCAGTGGTTAGCACCTCGTATGTTAGTGTATGGCACCACGGGATCGTCATCGTCCACAAAGGAATATTCATATAAATAGATTTGATTGTTGCCTGCCTCCACATATAACTTCGTCGCCCAAAGCATGGCCTGAGTAATTAGGACATCAGAAAAGTAATTCACGTATCCTAAAACGTTGTCATTGCTGACCGGCTTGTCGCCAAAGTAAAACTTCTTAATCTTATCGGCTACTTCTTCTCTTTCCTCTTCAGATTTAAACTTTAAGTCAGCTGGCAAGAAATCTGAAAACTTTTCATTCATTTTTTGCTTCCAATTTTCAAAGAATTCTATTTGCATTAGGCCTTCCATGTTAGTGAACCCATATAACACAGGTAACTTTTTGTAGTCGCCTTTTTTTAATATACTCAAAGGCGATTCTGTCAGGAATGCTCCGTCTCCTGTATCACGTTCCACACACGGAGAAAACATAAAAGTTGAATCAGTTCTATCGGCAAATGCATCTGAATTCAACAATCTCATTGGAGCTGTCTTGTAGAACGCTTCTAATGCATATATATCGTCTACGTTGGTGAAATTCAGTTGTCTGGCAAAGGTTTTGGCAATCTCTACAGGATCCCTCTGAACTGCAAACGCGGCAAGGTTTCCACCGCTTTCAGGTATCACTCGGTGAAACAATCCTTGAGCTGACTTCGATAGCATTAACAGGTCTACTGATGCAGATCCTGCACTGAAACCTGCAATGGTGACGTCATCAGGGTTACCGCCAAAGCTGGCGATGTTCTTTTGAACCCAACGCAGCAGCGCTACCTGGTCCTTCATGCCAGCATTGCCTGGTATGTCATCGGTACCGAGACAAAGGAATCCGGGAACGCTCAAGCGGTAGTTGAATGTAACTATGATTAGATCTTTTGCCTTCATTAGCTGTGTCCCTTTAAACCTTTCGCCATAACCCATGATAAATGCTCCTCCGTGTATGTACACGACAACCGAAAGGTTTTTCTTATTCGTATTTGGTACATACAGATTAGCAATTAGACAATTTTCTAGTGTCACCATGGTTTTTGGTACAATATTGATTGGCGCCTCAGGTTGAGGACATATTACTTGTTTGTCGATAGCGTCATATGGTTCGAGCCATACTGGAGGAGGAAGAGGTGCCTGGAAAATAAATTTAAATTAAAAAACCACCGTTTTATTGACCGCGCTAGGCTTGGAAGATATGTTATCCTTGAAAAAGAAAGAAAATATGCAAATAATAGTTAATGTTTTTTAAGCAACAGCGTTGAACTAACAAACCTTAAATTTATTCACACCCACAGGTGCTGTAGCGTAGGGTATATTGTAGAAAGTGTATAGATCCTCCCAGGGGTGCTTGCGCCCACGCACCGTCCCTTGCTCAATTTTCACTTCCCGCCATTTGTCTTCAGCCAAAACAGCCGCGATGCACAAAAGTACTACACACGTCCGCCACTCCATTGTCATGTCTTGAAATCAATCTATACAAATAAATAAAATTGATGAGGATGTTTGTAATACCAATGTCAGCGTTAGTTTCGGAAGTCGGAGGCAACAAACAGAACAAAAGCAGACTTCTAAAACTAGTCATATTTTTGTTCTGTGGTAAATAGTCCAGCCATTTAAGCAAAAGAGGGGTCAATCTCGAAATGAGAGATAATTATGGTAGAAACTCGTTTACACCTTCATTTTAGCGTTCTCAAAGTAATCAAATTTCGTATATATCTGCGTCATCATAAATTATTCAAGGTCACAAAAATCCTATGGCTCCAATGATGCTGACATTTACTTTAAAAATGAAGAGCTTAAAATTGGCCACAAATTTTGTTCCAAATTTTTTTTGATGCGCTCATCCGTTTTTGGGATGGCGGAGGGCGGAGAGCGCGCAGTGCTCTTAGCCATACATACTGTATAAGGCCCGGACTCCACCGATGCGGAGAGGAGAGGAGATGACTCGTACACAACCAATGGGACACTGTATTGCGTTGAAGCTAAGCCGTGGGATGTGAAAATAACGCAAGCCGATTGGTTGTTCGAGACATCTCCTCTCCGCTTTGGTGGAGTCTGGGCCTAATGCAAGGTCACTGAGAATCTCGGTTAAAGAAACGTTTTATAAAGTTATTAAATCGTTAAAATATCAACAATGAATAAATTATTTTATTTATTGGCCCTATTTAATATTTTTTTACATATCTATACAAATAAATAAAATTGAAGTGTCTGTTTGTAATGTCCAAATAACTGCTTTTTACTGAATGCATAATTTTGAAAGTAAATACGGTAAGTCATTATATCAAAATCACATTTTTTTTTTAATCTGTATACCTATCTGTATGTTTGTTCCGGTTAAGTTCCTCTGAATCGGTTGGACCGATTTTGACGGGACTTTCACTCGTAGATAACTGATGTTATAATATCTTAGGCTACTTTTATTTTAGAAAAAGAAATAGGGTTCCGCGAAAAATAATTAAAACCCTTCTGATAACCGACTATCACGCGGACGAAGTGGCAGGCGTCAGCTAGTATCTATTACAATAATACTTACCTACTTTGTGTAAACCTTATCGGCGTGTTTGAACTTAATATCATTAGAGTTCAAGGCAGATATTTCCACCATAGAATGTAATCCGATTTCAAGGGCACTGTGACAATTATTTTTTGTAATTTTCAATTATTCTAGAAGCTAAGTATACCAATTGTTTTGCTTTTGGAAAGGGATCATGAAGTGTAAGCCATTTAACTAGTTTACTTACATCAAGGTTAGAGTTTAATCTATGTGACCATCATTTCTTTTGATACACAGTTTTCAAGCCACGCACCACATTAACCGAATCACCTTCTGAAAGTAACTACTCACAAATTAAACTCAAATAGTCTATAATGTTTAAAATTGTACGTCTGTTGTTACTCACTATAAACTATTAACTAACTATAAATAAAGAAGTTCGTGTTAAAGATGTTCGCCCTCCCAGTTATAATCTTAATTGAAAAATAAATATGTAATAGTTTAAACGTTTTAGAGACAAAATACTTAATTATTTTTCTCCTTAAATTCTACTTTGAATAAATTAACATAAAATTAAGATACAACACACACAAGGTCGGTAAGTAGAGACAGCGTCATCAACTGGTTACCCCCATTTCGAAGGAATTTTAATGTGTGAGGGGTAACTAGTTAATGACCTGTCTGTATATATATATGTTACAGTCAAAACTCTTATTATGATAAAACGCGTATGCATTACAAAAACAAAAATACGGAACGGCTTAGTTATAAGAATCACTACAAAACCGGGTACCCCTGAGTACCCCGATCCCCGAGGCCCCGTCTCGGAGGATCCCGATTTGTTTTTATCTTGATAAACTCAATTTAAAGTTGACGACACGGTTGGCGCAGTGGCTGAGCGATCGACTGCTGAGCAGCGTGTCGCGGGTTCGATTCCCGCCCAGGGTAAATATTTGTGTGATGAGCACTTGTGTTTGCCTTGTGTCTGGGTGTTGTTTATCTATATATGTATGTATTTAAACAAATGTATTTGTGTATGTATATCAGCTGTCTGACACCCATAGTACAGGGTCTCCCTAGTTTGGGGTCAGATGGCCGTGTGTGAAATGTCCCCAGATATTATTATTATTATATTATAAAGTCAGTTTAGCTTAAAAGTACCGTCAGCAGATGGTATATTAAATAAAATATTAATACTTATTAAAATTATAATACTTAACGTCATGGTTTAGGAAATAATCTTCCTTGGTTAAAGTAAATATTATAATTAAAGAATACAATAGGACTCCTAGAGCATTCACTGATTTTAATTTTTATCGCAATAGTTTTTCCTTTTTCAATACAGAAAATCAAAATAACTACATAGAACATTTAACATAATTTAAAACAAACGCAATTTTTTAAAATGTAGCATAGTAAATAAAATGGTTTACTCTAAAGTAATCTTTTAACATGCAAAATCAGCTTCAGTTTATTTATATTTTTAACATACACAGGAAATCAAAGATGCTTTTATAAATTGATTACTAATTTTAAGTTATTGTTATCATAAAATGTAAAGTTTATTTTTAAGTATGATTTCTTTTTACCTATTGTAACATTTATTTTATATTTTTGATACATTTTATTCTAACTGTAATCGCCTCCATTAAAACTATTTTCTTCTTTTTTTTTTTCAAACACATGCATTTTTAAACCACGTTTTTGTCGACAATACAATTTGAAAACAATAGAAAAAAGAAATCATATTTATCATATTCGGGGTTCTCCGGGACAGGGGCCTCGGAGATCGGGGTACTCAGGGAATAACCCACAAAACCAAAGTTTTAAAAGGGTCACAATAAAAAACCTATCAACCTAATGGGTTTCTAAATATTAAGGATTTTAAACCGGTTCAAAAGTATTTTATTTTGACTGATTTTTGTAGTCAAAAGTAGTTTTGACTGTGACATATATAATGAAATGAAAAAATATGATAGTTGTAAAAAGTTATTGACCCGCCACACATCCAAACACATCACACACACACACACCACGCACACACACACCACGCACATCCCCGCCGCGCATCCTAGCCGTTTCCCATGTATTTTGGGGTCAGCTTCCAGTCTAACCAAATGCAGCTGAATACCAGTGTTTTACATGGAGCGAATGCCTGTCTCACACGTGCCTTTGGTAAGACTGGTTGTCCGACTTTCAGGCTTCTAACTACACATAACGACTGTCAAAGATCTACGAATGACGCTAATATAAATTCTAACCGCTACTAATTCAAAACCCTGTAAACATTTCAAATTCCTACCTTATGGTGAAAGCGCTGGTAAACCACGAAATTCAAATATTATATTAAACGTTTATTTTCATTAAATAGGCACATTTGCAAGCTTTTCTAACTTGGAGAGTTATGTTGATGACTTTAATTATTAGAATTGGATATTAGACATCATTGACCAATCATTCGGAGACACAACTTCTCTAGAAACACTATTGTAGCGCTGAAAACCCGATTAATGTCAGTTAACTGTTAAATTAGATTTTTAGTAGCTTTGAAATCAATAAATAGTAGGTACGTCAATTGAATTGGCAAATAAGTGACGTCATAAGTATAAATGGCGTCACTTATTTGCCAATTCAATACGATTTATTGATGAACATAGTGTTTCTATAAATTATATCTGACTCTTAAAGTGCTACAGACTTGTTTAGAAGTCTAAATGGACACTGTTTTTAGTTATATTATTGATCAATCACGTAACATATTAAGTTAGTTTTAAATTGTATGTATGGTGTCGGACGTAAAGAATAGCACCATCCCATATGAATGAGCAGCAGCGTTCTCTGTGCATTTGCAAGTAACAACCGTATTGCGATCGCCAATCCGCCTGCCAAGCGTGGCGATTATGGCAAACTTTCGGCTGAAATGATGGTGATGAAATTGCTTATCTTTTAGGCTAGATCGTAATTAATTATTAAGAATTTCATTCTTACAAACAACGTTTAAAAAATAAGTACAAATTACCGTATAAAATCTATGAAGAAATTGCATTTTCATCTCTAAAGTACGTCAGATTGGTGGTGTGGTGGTGTCATCTATCCAAAATAAATTTGCTCAAATCGGATTTAGGTCTGAAACCTACATTATTATCTGTAGATCCATCCCAAAACATCGTAATATCAACTGAAGGTCACGCGTAGGAACATGTGGATGAAGATCAAAGATCAATGTTACGTGACGGTAATTAACATGCTTATACTAAATGCTAGGAAAGGAACTATTAGCTAATCTGTGGCTAGGGTTACACTAGAGCATGACTAGTATGACTACCCTACCAGTGAGGTAAGCCCCACTTGAGGGGCGTTGGTGACCCATGTGGAGGGGCGTGGTGGTTCCAAAAATATATTCTAAATATTACCAAACTTACAGTGGCACTTGGCAGCTTTATTCTTAACTTCTTTAGTCAAGCGCTGGTCTCTGCTGGCTTCAAAGACTTTCCACCAGACAGCAGAATAGAAATTAGATAATTGTGTCATAATTGGGCTTAGTTCTGTTAATCCGAGCTGACTACTTCGTGGAGCCGACCTAGTATCTATCAATAATTAAACGAATATCGTTAAACTAGTTCGATGTGCCAAATGTGTTACATTGCTAACCAGCAATAACAGTTCAATGTATATCCAAAACGTATGCTTATTTATTTATTTTCAGCCTGTATTGTTCCGCTGCAGGCCAAAGGCCTTACTCTCTTGTTTCCAACCCTCTCTGTCTAGAGCTAGTGTAAACCAATCCCTCCTACAAGCGTTAAACTCATCCCGCCCACCTTCGCCTGGGCAGCATATGCTTGAAAAAGATTTAAAATTAACCAATGTGAAATATCCATCCGTTCTCAGTTTCCGTTTTTGCAGAACTAAAAGCCTATTATAATATTCAAAGTTGGCCATGACCATGCGCCACATGCCACACCCATGTTTGATAAGTGACAGGATTCATGTCACTACTCTTGAGGGAATAGATTCCAATTTAGATCAGCTAGTTTGGTAGACGAACTGGCTACCTAAATATTTTAATATCATAATGCTAAAACACTAAAGTTAAGTTTAATTGTTGGGGTTAACGCTAAGTTTAATTGTTGGGACACGATAATTTCCGGAACATTGGTCTGATTCTGAAATTTTAATTTCGCTGGTGGGGACGTTATCCCTGAGTACTAAAAGCTATATTTCATTATAAAAAATTTTTTTAAGAAAATTCACGACGAATTGTTGCTAAATCTAGTCTCGTTTATATTATTTTTTTATTCCGCAAGATATGGCTGGTCATAATGCCTAATTTATTCATCCACGAATGTAGAGGGCGTGGCTTACAAAATTTCATATGATACAGACAAAACCTATACACTTTCAAAGTGATAGTTTATCACAAAATATCCGTAATAACAGTAGTTATCAGCATATTGGATAGGTGCAGCGTGTTATCAGCTCATAACCGCCCCTTCTAAATATAGAACGATCGGATTTCATCACGTGTCTATTATGGCAGGATTATGTATGATGTCAGCTTAGTTTTATAGCGGGGAACATATGGAAAAGTTCCGGCTGAAATTAATTTCGAAATTTTATTAAGTCCTGAACTAATTTCGGTCCTTGCGGTTAATCTCTTCGAAGACTAGCCAAGAACGCAGGAGATGTTATAGTACACAAGTGTGTGCGCAAACACAGGTGCACTCCCGAATCCCCTTACTCTCATAGTCCGCTGGGACGGTTGTCTGACACAAGAGATTAGGCGCAGAACCAACGGCTTTTCATTCCGATGTACGGTATTACACCACCGATTTCCTAAGTCCGGGCTGCTACTTTAAAGTAAAAATCCAATAATTAGTATATCGCGAAATTTTTAGCAACCAAATAAATAAATTTTGTTTACAAGTCGATTATGAATAATATGCGATTGCGATACTAACAATACGTATTGTGCCGAGCAAAACATGTTTTGAATATACACGCTGGTTTTGTCAAACTTTGTGAGATAATCATGTAGACTACACGTGTCTTAGCACGTGTGAAGGCTCTGCATATGTGAGATAAAAAAGTCAACAAAAAGTTATTTACATTTTGTATGAGTAATGAATATTATGGTGCCAACCTTAATACAAAGGAGTATTGAACTGTTTGAACTCAATTTCGGTCAGTAGTACAATGTTTTAATGAGTTTTCTTCACGTTTGCCAGACATAAAGGTAATATTGTGTAATCTTGATTAAGATTTCGGGTTTCATATTATTATGTGCCTGATACCAGACTGGTCTTGAACGATAAGCTTACGAAAAATACGTAATATTATTATGTTTTAGGGTATATTTTAATGCTATCACTGCATGATTGCGTTCAAGAACGCAAGCCTATATTATCATGTCTTCTTTTCTTTCTGTTCCAATGCAGTTCAAAGGCCTCCTTTAAACTTGTAAAGACATAGCGGCTTGCGAACCATTGGTCATTTTCATTTGTATGAATATTCTCATTGATGGCTGTCCATTGAAGGTCGAAGGGCTATGTGATACTCCTGTCGACTAAAACCACGTGTTTCTTATGCTTCCATGCGCACACCTTTACAAAACCGTTGCTTTAAATTTTGTCAATATCCTTTGCTATCAATTAGTTCTTCTGCCAAAATGAGCAAAACGTCATTTCCTACCCATCGTCCATTTTTGCGAAGTAATTGTAATGTTTTGAATATTTTAAAATGCTGATTAATTTTAAATCTATTTTTTTTAATGTAACGTTTTTGGCGTATCCTGTTAGTTAGTCGTATTTAATGTGAGATTGTCGGTAGCCTAGAGCTAAACTGTCTGTCAGGCTCGGAAGCCTTTAGTCACTAAATTCTTAATCGCAATGCGGTGTAGTATATTGCGTAAAACTTTGCTGACGCATCGGCCCGCGTGCCGCTATTGCGGTCTTTCCGTCTCATACACTAATGACGCGTATTCGTTCGTTCTAAACAATAAAATCTCTAGAACCATTGCTTTGTTTAATGATTGTGAAGTTACTCAAGCATCGTAAGTGTTTGCTTTGTTGAGTAATTGCTCGTCGCTTATACCTTTGCATATTATTAAGTTGTAAATGAGAGCGTTAAAGCAGTGAATGGCACATTCTACTTTATATTCTTCAAACATACGGTTGAAGGGCATCGACGGGCAAACTTTTACATGTTTCTAGATACCGGCCTAGCGTTGAAATTTTTAGCGGCTTACGAAAAAAAATTCTAAGGTCGTTAAGGTTGTTTCAGTCCCTATGAGCACTCTATAGCACTCTAATATGTGATGTTCGGTTCAACCAATTAGACGTACACGTGTATTCTTACACGAGTGAAATTATAATACATTCACACTTCTAAGCCTATGGGAAGCCGGATTCAGTAGGTCATGTTCCGTCCACTGCAGTGTAACGGTAACGATGCCACAATACACTGGTGTTCCACTTTCAAAAGTATAGCCTCTATGATTTTGAGCGAAACTCTTTGATTACCATTCTCTTTACCATTCGTTTTTTCCTTTTGATTTAATGGCAAAAGGTTAAGGCCCACTTGCACCAGAATCCACTAAATACATTTAGCGCTAAAGGAATTTAAAACGTTATATTTCGGTCAATCTTTTGAAGTTGATAGAGACAATGATGAGGAGTGGGTCTAAGAATAACTTAACCTTAGGTTTACCTTAACCACTGCAGGGCAAAGGCTTTTCTCAAGCAGAGAAGCCATGAGCATTGATTACCACGCTTGTTCGGCGTATTCAGCCTTTTTTTACCCGACTACGGCAAAGCCAAAGGAGGGTTATGAGTTTGACAGGCTATGTATGTATGTATGTATGTATGTATGTATGTTCATCTGTACGCTCATAGCTCCTGTACTACTTATCAGAACTGAACAAATGAGGTATCGTTAGAAGCGTCTTGATCGTCCGCTGGTTATAGGCTATATGACGTATCACCGAATCCAATGTGGCGCCCTCTGACGGACAAAAAAAACAATATTAAAAAAAAAATGAAGACAAGCATACCGTGTTTGGTATCATTGGAAAGGGGCTCACTAGGACATTTCAAATTTATATAATATTTAGTGGTGATTGGTCACAAATTATTGTAAAAAAAGGAAAGATTACCAAATAAAGTAAGATACGCATACCGTGTTTAGTATCATTGGAAAGGGGTTCACTAGTACCTATTAAATATATAATACTTAGCTGTGACTCCAAAATGGTTTAAATAAAAATATAAAGTTTAAAAACTAAAACCCGACCACAACAAAAAGTGATCTAAAAAGTACAAAACAAGAAAATATTTCACACAGAAATCAAGACATAGGTACAAAATAGTCAAGGTAAGCCGTGGTTGCATGACTGTATCCCATATGAGTGCGATGAACATAAATATAATGGCATGCAACCACGGCTTACCTTGACTATTTTGTACCTATGTCTTGATTTCTGTGTGAAATATTTTCTTGTTTTGTACTTTTTAGATCACTTTTTGTTGTGGTCGGGTTTTAGTTTTTAAACTTTATATTTTTTATGTTATCTAATAAATACAATTCTCGTGTCACAATGTTAGTTACTTTACTCCTCCGAAACGGCTCGACCGATTCTCATGAAATTTTGTGTGTATATTCAGTAGGTCTGAGAATAGTTCATAGACTATTTTTCATCCTCCTAAATGTTAAGGGTTAGGGTAGGTGTAGTGTAGGGTAGGTGTACCGTGTAGGGTAGGTGTAGGGTAGGTGTAGGGTAGGTGTAGGGTAGGTGTAGGGTAGTTGTAGGGTAGGTGTAGGGTAGGCGTAGGGTAGGTGTAAGGTAGGTAAATAGGTAGATAGGGACAGGACAACGTCTGTCGGGTCAGCTAGTTATATCTAATTCCATGCTTCCTCACGATGTTTACCTTCAAGACAAGCTTAGAAAGTATATGTGAAATTAATTAATTAACCTGTAGCTGTTTATTTATTTATTAGGACCTGCAATTAAACAATAACAATTTAAACACAGAACAGCAGTTTTGGTAAGGGTAATTGATAAATCTGCTTTTATAACATCCAGAAAGAAGGTTTCCTTCACCAACGCATTTTTTTAAATCCATAATAAAATTTCGAAATAAAATATGTTTAGTTCTGCTTGAGTCTCTTGAAAACAGAGCGCGCTTTAGAGAAAGAGAAAGGCGTATAAAAGAGGTATAACGCAAAAATCTTACGTGACGTTACATTTTCTCCCGAATTACATTTACCGCAAGCCGCGTGGAATTCCGTTTCAAACCCCTATTTAAATTGAAGTTTAAATAGATGATATGGATGGTTCGTATCTTAACAAAAAATATGTAGTGAATCCGAAGAAAATATTTCTATCACACATCCATTGTCTGAATAGCTAAACAGTTATTCATATCCGAGAATAGAACAGAAGCCATGTGTAACAATGGCATCGATTATTATAACATCTTATACCGCGACTTCGTCTCCTAAGACCTCAAGAATCAAGCCAAAGACCTAAATTATCGATGGGTCGTTAAGCTAGAATCTAGATGAATCAGCATCATCAAAAACACAAAAAAAAACCTTCATCAAAATAAGAAAATCATCATTCATCATTGGCATCTATAAATGTGTGCCAAAGACGTAACGTTTTACGGGGCCCAGTACCAGAAAAAAAAATGACTGTAGCTTTATAAACTCGCTGATCTTTGTCACTCTCATTGCGTAGTTCAATTTTTCCTAAGACAGCTTGTCTGAATTCACTTAGAGAAAAAAGAAGTTTTGTTTGTTGAACGTTAATTGCTTTTTCGTAATCCTTTATTATTTTTTCCATATTCGTGTCTTTTTATACAAAGATATTTTAAAACAGCGTTTCCCAAACTATGGGTCGCGACCCACTGGTAGGTCGCAAGCGAATATTTGATGGGCCCTACAAAAATAGGGTACTTTACCAAAAAAATCGAATTAGTCCGTCAGATAGATTTCAAAAAAATTACTGCCTTGAAAAATATACAAAAAAGTGATAAATAACTTTAGCACAGAACACACGTGACTTTAGTTTCGGAAGTCGGTGGCTTTGTTTTGTTTATGGGAAAAAAGCGCTGAATAAATTTCTGTTTGTTGTATATTAAAACCTTCTCCAGAATGTAACAAACACTTTTCTGAAAACCGCATCAAAATCGGTTCAGCCAAACGGGAGATAATCGCGGACAAACATACTGGTCGAACTGAGAACCTCCTTTTTTTTTTGAAGTCGGTTAAAAAATGTTGGACACGTTTTTTATTTTTTCACGTAAACAAAAAAATAAGACGATACAGTGCGTCGAAAACTCGTGTGACATCACTATTTTTTTTTTTATTCTATAATTTTTAAGGAACTTTTCCGCGTAGCGTATGACAGCCCCATCGTAACCTAAACTTACAATATACCCTTAACTAAATGATCTGGGCGACATCACTATGTCAGTACACTTTTACTGGCGAAGTGACGTCACAAACCCCCACTCATGATCTTTGATGCGTTTTATCTTCGTCAGTTTTTATTGATTTGATAAAACAAAAAATACACGTATCCAATATTTTTCGATAGAACTGACGGACTATTTAGTTTTTTTTGGTAAAATACCCTACTATCTGACAATGACAATGGAAATAAAAACATTATTCTCATTGAAATAGCACTCCACTCCATGTTTATAATTATCTTAAAATTTTCGATTGTAACTAAAGGTACGGTTTGGGATACTTTATTTCACTCAAAAATAATAAAACATATTCACTTCTATGAGGAATTGATAAACACAATAATTATAAAGTCCAGCCAAGAGGTAAGTTCCGTGTTTGGTAGTTTTTGTTAGATGGGTCGCGGTCCAGTCAAGTTTAGAAACCACTGGGTTAAAACATTTATTACAAAATAAATATTATGTTTAACACACATGTATTTGTGCTAGATGAAAATCAAACCCCTGTGTCAGTAAGGTTTGGTAACAATTCGGTTATGGAAGCTAAATTCGTTTAATAAGTCGAATAATAGATTAATACGAGACCAACACTAAATTCTTGAACAAAAAAATACAATTTGTTGACCTACGTGAACATACATGTATGGATCAGCTGATTTATCAACTTTAATATCGTCCCACGCAAAGGCCAACGTATCCTATTACGTGAACAGATGTACCTACTGTACTTTTTCATATATCTTTTTTATCAATATCTTTTTATCTTATGTGAATTCAGACATATGCCCTTGAATAAATTGAGCAACTACACAAAAGCAACAAATACCGATATAATTCATAATGCTACAATTAACTTTATATATGAGAACACTCTTAGGGGCCGTCTCCACGAGCGAGAGAATCGCGATGATTCCGCGCTTCTATCGTCTGGTAATCTCGGTCACAATATACGGCGATATGATGACATTTCGCTCGCACTCAGCCACTCGTCGCATTTCCGCGATAACATCGCCGTGTGTAGACACGTTCTTAAGAGAGTGTATAGAAATACGTGGCAGGACGATTATGTCGCCGCTTTTCTCTCGCTCGTGGAGACGGCCCCTAACCCATTTCTTACCCATTCTCCTTTCAGCTACCTAAATCTGTTCAGCCATTAAAGGTTCAAAGAGTAACAAAAGATTGATCCATCCATCCTCACAAACTTTCGCGTTTATACCAATATAGTAGGATTTCGCATGAGCGATCGATTTTATGTAAATCTTTTCTACAACTTACTGACTGGCGGCAGGTTGAGTTGATTGATCTTTACCCTTATTTTATCGTGTGGATACGACACTAATTTATTATATATTTAAATGAGTATCAATAAAGTTTATTCGTCGTTGTTCTCCATAAGAACCTACTGTTTGAACGAGAATCTAACTTCAACACTGACTGACCGACTCCCTGACAATTCAAGAGTGCCTGTAAATGTTTTATTTAATACAAATACTTTGTCGTTTGAATAAATATCCTTCTCTGTCGTATGTATTACCCGACATAGTTATGAAACAAATACCAGACGTTAAATTCAGTCCTTTTCCATTTTTCCAGAGAAGTACGACCTCGTAGGGCGGTTACTGAAGCCGGGTGAAGAACCTATAAACTACTCAGATGAAGAGCCAGAAGACACTGATACCTCAACACCGTCGCCGGTCGAAGACAAGAAAGAACAATAAATTTACTGGTCTACTAACTAGGACTCCAATTGTTTGGACAGCAATCAAATATGTGTGTAAGGTTTTTGAAGTACGTGGCACTTGGACAAGGTATAATGCAGGCACAGGCTGATTTTAAATTTACTATGAAACTTATAGGGTGTGAAAATCCTCATGAATATGAATCAACTTTTTTTATGGGATCAAGTCTTAAATATAAAAAAAAAAATAAACATCTAAACAACATTGATCCTGTTGTAGGTAGTACATTTTTGTACTTATGATTTTATAAGTTATCCATATTCATCAGTATTTTACCCCCTTTTAAGATGGGTAGGGAAATAAGCATTATTTTGACTGAAAGATAATAGAACCGTCTATTGCAAATAACATACACACATTTTCTGGTAATTTTATCTAAGCAAGCCTTTACCTACGACTTCGTCCGGGTAGAAGTTTTGTCTGTTCCTAAAACGCCCTAGGCTGATAATATTTTCGTTTTTCCAAAGTTAGTGTAATAGGTCTGCTACCCTGAAGGGGAAGGGGTCGTACTCCGCCATCCGCACGCCCCTGTAGAGCTCGTCCCAGACTGGTCATTCCGCCACCGAATGTAATAAATTCCTATGAAATATAGTACCTTGTCCTGACTGAAAGCCGGGGACAAGGAAACTACGATCAAGCTCGGCAATTCAAACTACTTTACTTTTGATCATAAACGTTAAAACATAAGAGAAGGAATGCAATAGGATAGTTGACACGTAACGCGTTAAGAAACTGTTTGGTTCGTTTGAGTTCCGTTAAGAGGTTTTCATTGCAATAATCCAGAAACTCAGCAGTGACGTGGGGTCGCTCAACAGCAGCTGACACGTGTTAAGTGTGTCACCAGTTCTTGGTGCAAGACCTAGACTGGACCTGCTGTAGTACCAGGAAGAACACGTTCCCTAAGTATAACAAAAAGCAAGCGTATCTTACTGCATCCTAAGTCAGGACTGCTAAGTACCAATTGCCATTGAGCAAAACACGTTTCCAAAAGTACTGGACCTGTACATATATAAACAACAATCCCTTACAACGGCCTACTTACCCCTTATTAAAACAACACAAAATTAGCACGAACGCGCCGCATCGTCTGTCGTGGCAAAATTCTTTACGATTACTTCTGATATAGGTTGTAACTAGATTAATATTAAAGTCAAAATAGTCAAGTGGGACACTTGCCAAAATCGCAGAGAAGAATTAGATTATAATTCACTTACAGATTACCACTATTCGCACGAACTACTGGAAGATTAACGACTTCTTTTCCCATTCAGTTTCTACTGGTCAGTGGTCTTCCGCGTCCCAAGACTAACACTTCAACTGTGATTCACGCACCTCGTACACTACTTACGTTAATAATCGCCCAAAATAAACTTGTTTTTAGGGGGTGTCCATTAATTACGTTAAGCGAATTTGACTATTTCCGACCCTAACGTGGTGAGAAGTGGCTCGATCCCCTCCACCCTAATCTCACGTGAGATTTTTCAAAATGTGTAATTGATGCATATTAATCTGTGCTTGATTGATGCATTGCATTTATTTAAAGAACATAATTTGCTTAATTATTTCTATTCAAGACTTTTAGACTACCAAGGACGTAGTCTTGAATCTCAGTAAGGCAATTAGATCAATTACTTAAATAAGGAACTAGGTACTAAAAAGAGTGGAGAGAAAATTCGCCGGTGGAAAAATCGAAGGGCATAACCACACCAAAAATATTATACTAATTTTATACTGTTTCTTGCCGCGTAATTAATGGGCGCTCCTTAACTACACTAAAACTTGTTTTAATAATACTCTCGCCTTGACGTAAGAAGTCGTCATAATAATAGAGACATAGTCCCATTGTTGTCTCTTCTAGCCAAGTCTCTCTCTCTCGACTCTCGACCATTTCCCACCCTGGTCTTAAACTTTTTGTACAATTTTTCATTTGTTCTAAGAGTTCTTTTGGGTAACGCCCGAAACGCATTTATCAGATAACATACTAATTTTTTTTTTTTATTTGTTTAAATATTGCATTTGTCCTAACGACTTGCACTTGTCACTAGTTTGTTTGTTTGTAAAGTATTTATGAATTTCTAAGTGGCCCGAACCATGTCATGGTTTTAAAATATGTTGATTCTAAATAGGAGCAAATTCGCTGTAAGCTGACATCTCTTTCCAAGTGGTTATCCTGATTTTTATTGGGTCATAAGTTCATTGCTTATTATAATGAAACGAGCTTGTTCATTTTATGTAACATCACATTAGAGATTAAGAATGAAAATACTCTATTTAAAGATTTCATAAAGTTATTTAAAAATTTAACGAAAATACATGTGAGCTTAATATAATATTAAGTCAAGTCAGTAATATACTCATAGCGCATTTAAAAACATATTGTTGCATCATATTGATGCCTCGTCCAAAATTGTAGTGGTATACCCTTGTCTAAGATATTGCAACAGATAAGTACTAAGAAACGCATCCCAGTGCCCGCTTGCTGTTAGTCACATCCTTCAATAACCTTCACCTCTTCTTAAGTTTCATCTTAAATATTTGATTGCTGTCAAATAACTTGAACCCTGCAGGATTGGGTCGATGAAGCTATGCTCCTTAATTCTTTCATACAAATAAACATGACGGCAAATAATACTTATTTATATTTAGTTAAGAAATGTGATAGTTTTGGGTCTGTCTTTGAAGACAGTGACTTACTATATGATATCCTGTTCAAATATGAAAAACTTTTTGTACGTATACACCTAAAATATAAAAGGCCAGATATAAATCGTAAAGAATTAAAAATCGTAGCTTCAGTGACAAAACAAACAAGCCTTGGATACTGAGAAGGTGATTTAACTGTATATATGAAATCTATTGTATCATTTTCACTTATAACTGTTGCTTATTGCAGATTTTTGAATATATTATTATATATTTACAGTTTCACGAATTGAAAGACTGAGTGATGGCATATTAATTTAAATGAATGATGTAAAGGAAATCTAATCATTTATTGCACATTCCCAACATTATTTGGACAGCAAATGGTTTTATTTTGTGCCAACCGATGTTGAAGAGACTGCGTGCACGCAGTGATGCCATTAGTATTTAAATTAATATTATAGCCGCGGGTACGTCACGCGTGGCGCCAATGAGTTTGTTTTATGAATTGATAAATTTATTGTTACATGCCAATCTTATGAGAGTTGGCAAAAGGTGCCTATAAAAATGTTTGATAATAATAATTAAGTATCGATCGTCAATTATGTCGCTCGAGGCAAAATGTACGTTAAATCTTGGATCGAACAACGAGTCATGTTATAGGCACCTTAAATTTTAGCACTTCGACATGCTGTCCTTTACCTTATTTCTTTTTTTTGTAAACAGTTGGCATTATCGTGGAAAACTGAACAATTAAGCTGATAATACCTATTCTAAATTTAAAAGATTTATTTCGTCTTAATTTATTTGTATTGATTGTGCATTTATATGTTTTATAAAGTATGCGTGTAGTTGACTGTCCAATTACTAATTAACGACGGTGAGGCAACTTTTTAATATTTTGATTAACCAAAATTTTATTTATGAATTGAGGGGTCTTTAAAATTATTTGCCTGACTAGGGTTTTGTGGTTGTTAGACCGTTACGAGAAACATTGGCTACCGACGACTGCGATCCTAACTGAACCCCACCTGATATTCGGTACTTATTATTGTAACACGATATAAATTAGGTGTTACAAGCAAAGAAAAAAAAATACAAAAAATAAATAAGGAAATGTGCATAATATGTATAATTAAGGATCTAAATAAAAGAAATACTAATTTGTGGTAAAATGACGTGTGTGTGAGTTTTTTAGTTCGTTCCTTTAGTGTCGAGAGCGATGCGATATTTTAGGCAACATCATTTTATTTTTCCGTTGATATTCATCAATTTTATAGTCACATCGCGATACATTCTACTTAAGTAAAAATACTGTGGTTTGCCTCAAATATCTTTTTCGCTAATAAATTATTTTGTTGTATAATCATACTTGTTCATTGTTTTTTTTTTGTCATTTGTTCTAGTTTTATAAGATCACCTGGTGTATGAATTATATTGGAATGGGATTATGGTAATTATTGTTATAACTATGTATTTGAAAAATGCTTTGGAAAATTGATGTTTTAATTTTAAAGATGAAAAGTTAAGCTTATTTTGCTTTGCCAAAGATGTTTAGAAATATGTTACTAACAAGCTTTCATTATTGTCATCGGTTACATTAAATAACTATATTATGTGTCTATTTTTTATATCTTTACGAGTATAGTAGCTTGTCAATTGAAACTAATATAGGTTTAAATCAAAATCACGCGTCGATTAATACTTACAAAAGAACTGACTAAATCGGAATTAACAAAAATAACAAACATTGTCAATATTCCAAAGCATTTTTGAAATAACATTCATTTTAAAATATGCAGTAGTATAATTAAATTATTTGCTACTTAAAAAACCGAACAAGCTTTATCTATGTCTTTGTTAAGCGTTCATTTTTAATTGGAAGCTTTATGTGCTGAGTATGGATTGGAGATTGCATTTAAAAAGTTAGAACTTTATGAAAAAATATATTTGTACAGGAGACTGCTTATAAACCTTGGAATGAAGGTATATTTTTGTAAAAAATTAATGTGTATGAGGATTCTGATGGTAAATATTTATATTATTATGAACACCCAGGTAAATGCGACTGCCATTTTCAGTGGCGCCATCTGTATTTAATTTCATGCTATCAATTGTTAAACTACCTTGCAACTAAAAGAATATTACTTGGTTTATGAACAGTCTTGTAAGATTAGCATCTAAATTACGAACTGCCTTCAGGCCTAACGAGATGACATGTTGCTACCAACATTTACAATCAGTACATTACTTAGTTTTGATCTCACTGAAAGACTGTTTCAGTTGCTAAACCGTGAAAGCTGATAGCAACAAGTTCAGGTTTACCGCATCTTTGGGCCTTATTTTAAGAATGAATGTGAACATAACAAAAGAATTTGGGAAATTCGTCGTATTGAATTTGGTCCCAAATTTTTGTAAGATAGATAATAATAAAAATATATAGATGTCAGAGTTATATAGCAAAGAGTGATAAGTGAAAAGAATCGTTTCGCGGCTAGGTTAAAATCTTTGTGTCGGTGGAAGTTATTCCTATATCGTTTTAGAGTAAAATGTGGAGTAGAATGGTGTACAGCACTGCAAGATGCTACTAATAACTAAAAATACCTAAAATGTTTATTTTAACATTGTCACATGAATTTAATTAAAGCGTTTTACATAATTCTTTTGTTTTATTAATAATATAATAATAATTTCATTTATTCAGACAACAAAGATCTATTAGGTTAGTAACAATAGACTTAAACCTATGTTAGTACTTAACAAACAACGCAGACAGTGTACAGGTAACAAAGTGACCTCACCAACGGGCTGTCATGTCTCCCGGCTATAGCTCGTAGAATACTGCTGGGGCTGCCGCGGAGTCTGTTTAGCAGCGATGCCGCCTTCATACGCCGTACAGCGTTGAAGCAGTCGGTACGTGCCTCAGCGGACATAGATGACGCGCTACAGTAGGAGGCAGCCGCAGCAGCACTCTAAATGTATTATTATACTGGATCCGCAGAGCATTGTAGGCCTTTTGGGTGTAGCTGAACCACAGGCTCCCCGAGTGCAGTGACATATGCAATATACTTTGAACAGCGTTATTTCAACTACGGCTGTACGTCGGAAGAACCGGCGGGCTAGCATATTAGCTCGAACCGACAATGCTCTGCGCTGCCTCTCCATATCTGCGTTGTCTTTCAAGTCGTCTGTCACCAAGTGACCGAGGTATTTAAAACAGTATCTACACCCTGTACAACCCTACACCGTTCAGTAATACAGGAGGGACGGTGGAAGGAAACTTGGGCTTAATAAAGCTTTTTATTATATTTAGTTGAACTGCCGTTGTAAGTCCGTAATCATTGTAATCAACAATAAAATTCGTCATTATTTTGAGCAAGCATGGAGGTCGATGCTCATGTTTTTTACTAGCCTATTATCGTCTCACAGCAGGGCAAATACCTTTGCCCTGGGACAATAATAAGCTGGTATTTATTTTTAATCATACCTTCGCTATACATGATTCATGATCTTGAATACGGGTTAAAAATTAATAAAATAATAATAATAATAAAAAGTTTTATTGACATAAAAGAATAAATATTAAGAATAAATTAAAATTGATAAGTGTGTGCTTACTCTACATAAATGTAACTTTAAAAAAAAACAAGGGGTAAACTCTGTATTATTATATTTTCGATTGAGTAATAAACAGAGATACCAACTTATCTGACAAATGGCAGTTTTTGGAACGAATACTTTGTAAAAGACATAAAGTCGTGATTTGTTTGAACTTTCAAGTTTTTTGACGAACAGCGCCACCGCATAGTTTACGGATTTTAACTTAGTTGGACTGTAGATCACAGTAGGCACCTTTTTTAGGGTTCCGTCCCTCAAAAGGAAAAAACGGAACCCTTATAGGATCACTTTGTTGTCCGTCTGTCTGTCTGTCTGTCAAGACCCTTTATCTCGGGAACGCGTGGAGGTATCGAGATGAAATTAAATCAACCCTCTATGTTAACGTGAAAAAAAGATACGGCCGTTTATGTCGCAAAAAACGCATTTATAATGTTAAGTAGATTGTAGTATGGATAGTAGGTATGGATTAGTATAGAAGTATGGATATGTACCTACAAATATGTACGGAACCCTCGATGGGAGAGTCCGACTCGCACTTGTCCGGTTTTTTTTTAAACATTGCCTCACTGGGAATTCCTCCTGTGTCGTGGGTGCGCTTACAAACATATAAACTCACATACACAAACAGCCAGATTTGGAACAACTATCTGTAGGCCATACAAATAATACGGAAGATGAGTGACAAACTTACGTAATCAATTAACATTGACAACTTAAGTTGCAAAACGGTCGCGTGCCACGCCACCGGCAACTAAAGTTGACACTTTTTTTGCTATTTTTATGGTTCCGTACCTCAAAAGGAAAAAACGGAACCCTTTTAGGATCACTTTGTTGTCCGTCTGTCTGTCTGTCAAGACCCTTTATCTCGGGAACGCGTGGAGGTATCGAGTTGAAATTAAAACCATATTATGTACTTAGGTCCACGGTCCCTTGAAGCTATGAAAAATCAAACTTCTAAGTTAACGTGAAAAAAAGATACGACCGTTTATGTCGCAAAAAACATTCGACACTAAAGGAATCATCAAAATTTATGTTATTATTAGATATTTATTATACTTTCCGTTGACCTAGAACTATGAAATTTGGCAAGTAATTTCGTCTTTTACTATAAATATATATATAGGAAAAAGTCAGAAAACTATAGGATTTGTATTTAAAACATAAAAAATATTTTGTCCGCGATTTGGTCCGTGTGAATGTCAGTTATCGCGGATGCAGACGAAGTCCCGGATTAAAAAGTACCTACCCTATGTTCTTTTCCAGGGTTCATGCTATTTTCATACCAAATTTCATCAAAATCGGTTCAGCCGTTTCATCGTGGAAGCGCAACCGACAGAGTTATCTTCTCATTTAAAATATTAGTATGGAAGTATGGATATAATGTAGGTACCTACAAATATGTACGGAAACCTCGGTGAGCGAGTCCGACTCGCACTTGTCCGGTTTTTAATTAAAACAATATAATTATTTGTTTTGTATAAGACTGATACTAACTGTTAAAGTAATGGCATACCGACTGTTAATTTTACAAGACTTGGCGTCTGGGGTGAGGTCATGTAAAAAGGCGCTGGCGTGCAAAAGGTAAGCTAATTGTCTACACTGTACCATCATCGACATTCGAGAGGAATACGTAAGCGGTTGGTTAAATATTTGCTAACGCGGGCCAAACACAGTTGAAAATAATAACTTGCCCTCTTTTTCGGACTTCATGCCATAGAATCTTTGATTTTTTGTGAACCTTATACTACATTAGAGAATACTTTGACCCAATTTTTTGTCTGGTTATTTGTTTTACAAAGTACTTATATTATTTATCCATTTATTTCAGTCAAAAGAAAGTAATTTTTAACCGACTTCAAAACAAAAAGAAAGGAGGTTCTCAGTTCGACCCGTATGTTTCCGCGATTATCTCCCGTTTGGCTGAACCGATTTTGATGCGGTTTTCAGAAAAGTGTATGTTACATTTTGGAGGTTGTTACAACAAATAGCGGTTTTTGAAAAAAACAACAAAAATCAAAAAAATATACATAGAAGACGTTTTTGTTGTTTCTTCCATCTTTGGAGGACTTTCAATCGGTTTTAGCTGTGTTGCAGTTTCTGGATTTGGGTGATAAAGAGGCACTAAAAAGTGGAAAACAAAAACTTTTTACAAAAAAAAGAGAACCGCCTTCCAAAACTAGTGATAAATAACTTTTTAACTTTCACTGCCATACATGCATGGCTGGCAATGTAACTAAAATAGGTACCTAACTATATTTTATACTCCATTTACAATAGCATTAGACAGAAGTTAAAAAAGGTTATTTTTTTTAATGTTACCTAATCTTTAAGACTTTTATTCTTTTTATATTATTATACGTCCATATTCAGTATTACCTTAGATTTATTTATCAAAATTATGTTAACCCTTTATAACTCAATAAAATATTATTTAATTAAAAGTTGCTTTTAGAGTTCCATTTGGAAAATAACAAAACACGTAATTTTTCATTTCCAAAAAATTTAATTAGTTGCCACACAAAACAATAAAAAAGGGAGTGTGCCATTACGGGTACATTGCCGCAATGTGTTCCACTACGAAGTATGGAACGTTTTAAAACAATTATTTTGTTTGTTGTTGCATAATGAAACTCCACACTTTTCACAAATGGTTTGCGATTTGCCAGAGCATTTAGGGAGCTTGCAACGTATCCGTCTTTCGACCCAAACTGGCCAGTGACCTACTTGGTCTTGGCGCACATATATTGGAGGCACGAATTGAGCTGGACCCTTGCGTTTTTTGGCCTGGATGTCTGGTTCAATACTTCGGCGTTGTACGTGAACTTTTATCCCCATCTTAAAGAGCACCGTACCAATCTCTTCACGAAAGTCAGCAGATGGCAGCAGTGGTCCAATCGTATTCTTGGTCTTATGAACCCTTTTGTACAGCAACCAGGCATTGGACATGGCAAGGTCCAGGAAATGGTAAAACATCCGAAACTGCCATCTTTTGCTTCGAAGTTTTATTTTATATCTACCCATTATGCTGTCAATGAGATCGACACCGCCCATATGGCGGTTGTATTCTGCCACCACGTTTGGTCTATCGATGGTGACATACCTCTTATGGGGCTTGTCATATCTAGTTACTTGTGACTTGGGTAATTCACCCACAAAACTGGAGGCAAGCGTGACTATTTTATTGTCCTTCCAGGCCACTGTAGATATATCTGTTCCTTCAACACTGGCAACTTATTCGACTGAATAGCCACGTTCCTTTTTGGAGATTTCTTTTTCTGCGGGTAGTTTGCAATCAGGTATTCGGTTGCGTCGAATGGTTCCCAAGCTCAATATTCCTTGTTTACCAAGATATCCTAGTAGTGGCAGGGATGTGAAGTAATTGTCAAAATACAGGCGGTAATTTTGATTACGTGGTATTTCACGAGCTAGCCTGACGACGACATTCGATGCTGCACCCAGGTTTGGCTCATTGTCGGCAACTACATTCTCAGCTCCAGTTTCTGGCTCAAACTTGTAAGCAAACCCGCTCACGCCACTCAGGACATAGATTTTGTAGCCCCATTTATGAGGCTTTTTAGGATTGTATCTCTTGAGGTTGTGTCTAGCTTTCGTGGAACAAATCTGTTCATCCACACAGAGATACTTCTCGAATGGGACATTGAGGCAAGTTTCATTTAGTTTTGTCACAATTGGCCGGATTTTGTAGAGGCGGTCATGGTCTGCGTGATCACGAGGGACCATGTTCGAGTTGTCGTTGAAGTGAATAAATCGTCTGATTTTTTCGAATTTGTTTACCGGCATTGTGTCTTTTACTAGAGGTGTTCCTAAACCACCACTCCAATGTTTTGTCACTCTTGGCAGATGTACTAACGACATGATGAAAACCAGACCAATGAATTGCTGGATATCGGTCTCTGTAACCCGAAATGGCATGTTAGGATCTTTCTGCACGATGTAAAGGTTAGTTTGGTTGGCTATTTCTTTAAAAAGTTCCTTAGGAAATATTTTGAAAAAGAACTGTACCGGACTATCAAGTTCTAGAAACTCTGCTGGCAAGTCTTCATCACCTGTAAAGCAGAGTTGCTGCTCATTTAGCTGGAGGTTCTTTTTTTTCCAACGTAAATTCAATTTCTGTTTGACTTGAGTGCATCCTGATGATCCAGGTCTAGATGAAGGTCCGGGTTGAGGTAAAGTTTCAGAAGCAGCTGGCAGTTGGGAAGTACTACTTGAGTTCTCAATATTTTCAATAATAGTGTCAATATCCACTCCATCAACTTCTTCAAAATCATTGTATTCCATTGGCACCTCCAAATCCGGAACAAAATCAGGATCTGCGATGCTGTCATCATCACCGTCAAATCCATCTTCACTATCTGCATAATCAAAGAGATACTCCTCAATTTGCCCGTCTCCTAGACCTCTGGAAGCCATCCTGTAGGAAGAATATAAAAATGCTCAATGTATGACACTATATGTACTTAGTAATACAATGTACCTGAACTGGTACAAACACAAAACGGCAATTATTTTCAAACATTACAAAGAATTATGCAATAACCACAATAAATAACAAAGAACATACACTTACCTAGTAAATTGAAACCAGAAACACACAGTTTTTACAGTTTAAATATTTTTCACCTTTTTTCAAACTATACAAACCACAGAACATTTATACCCTGACGGGAAGAATGTCAACTTCATACTAAGAAAATTCATTAAGATGGTACCGCCATCTCTGGGCTGCCCCAATACAACTATAGAGGCGGAAAATTTAAATCCGATCAAGTGATTTGTAATTTATTTGGAGACTAGAAACAATTCTGGCACTTCCAGATTACTTTGGAAAGACCAACGAGTACTTTTAAAATTAAAGGTCCTTCCGCAGTAACCTGGAAATGACAGAATTGTTTCTAGTCCCCAATTCCTTCAAGATATGAGAAGAGATAAATAAAATATGTGTATTTTTTATCGTTTTATTAAATTAGCAACTTGTATCTTACAAATTTGTTACAAATGAATTTTACAATTTATAATAAATCGCATAATAACTTGCAATTCTTAAAAAAAATATATTTTGTTTTGTTTTAAACTACAAAACGAATGCACTGAAAATTACTGTTTTTGTAGCTCAATTATTGTGAATAACAGGATTGATAATTTATAAAACCGTCTTTCAGAACAAGTAATTCCAGATTTTTAACAATATTCCATATGAAACCAATAATTTTATGTTATTTACTGCTCATTATGTATGCATGTTGTTTTTTCTGCCTATGTAAGCTTTTTTAAGTACATATATTATTGTAAGTATGGCAGCATGTCTAAAATCGTAATGTAAATTGAAGGATTTAGAATAAATGTGTTCATTAATTTAAGGGTAGATAAATAAACCTTTTTATTACAATATTCTAGATTATGTTATAATGACTTGCAGTCACATCTTCAACTAAAAAATCTTTCAAGAAATGTAGCTTTGTCTTCTTTTCATCGACCCATTATTGAAACGAATGAACACAGTTATTCTAAATTCTATAATTTTTTAATATTCTATAATTTGAGACTTGGCATAGTAACAATTAATTTAAATTTCAAGATAAACAAAGCTATTAAAACATAAAACCCGACTGCGCACTATTTAAATATTATACACCGTCAGTTGTCACTACATATATACCCTAGCAATATGAAGAAAAATCTAATATTAACTCAAACAATTATGTTCATTTCAACATAAATATGAGGTATCGTTAGATTAGTGTTGATTCGGCTTAATAGATTTCCATAAAGGCGTTTTGGCTACAGAGCGTGTTAAAGAAATAGATGTACAAACGTCAGCACATTAAGCCATACCAAACTGTCAAATTTTCCCAATTGAATGTGAACCTTATTCTTTTGAATAAAGTTGAAAAGCTATCAAAGAAATTTGACAGATTGGTGTAGATTGATGTGCTGGTCTCTGTACATACAAACATGCACTCAAAAAACATTACCCTCCTGGGGCAGTCGGGTAAAATTAGCTCTCAGATGGCATACAGCTTGTTGGTATAGATTTTTGGTTTCCATTTTTTTAACATTTTTAAAATGTCTAATTTCAAATCGCCAATCTTCCGAATACACACATAAACCAAGAAAATAAATGTCAATAAAACATTAATAATAATAATAATAATAATATTATTATTTTTATATTTTTAAATGTTTTAATTTTTTTTATTAATATTTAAAAATGTAAATTATATGTATAGATGAATAATAAATGGAAATAATAATAATAACATGGACTCGGCGATCATTGTGCCGATAGTTGTTACAGCCAATGGCTTAATTGCCAAGAGCCTCGACCAACATCTAAGGAGGCTTTCGTTAGGCGGCTGGATCAAGGGCTTGATTCAATAGGCAGTACTTCTGGACACGGCCCGCATTGTCAGGAGATTTCTCTCTTTGGAGCCATGACCGCCGGTAGCTTGGACCCTGTTCCCGATACCGGTGGGCTACTATTTTTTATATTTTTAAATGTTTTTTTTTTTTTATTAATATTTAAAAATGTAAATTATATGTATAGATGAATAATAAATGGAAATAATAATAATATGTGGGGACATTTTCACACACGGCCATCTGACCCCAAACTAGGGAGACCCTGTACTATGGGTGTCAGACAGCTGATATACATACACAAATACATTTATTTTTTGTAAATACATACATATATAGATAAACAACACCCAGACACAAGGCAAACACAAAGTGCTCATCGCACAAATGTTTACCCTGGGCGGGAATCGAACCCGCAACACGCTGCGCAGCAGTCGATCGCTCAGCCACTGCGCCAACCGTGTCGTCGAACACATTACATTATTACACAAAACATTACATTATTTATGTTGTAATATATTTATTTTTCTTTTTAATGCTTTGTCTGTGTGTGTTTCGGTAAATTGGCGATTTTTAAGCACACAAAATCTTTTAATTGTTATGTAGAATACGCTATTCATAATAAAATCCATATTAAGTTTAAAATGTTCTTCACACTTCATTAAAAATTTAAAATTCACTTGTTCTGAAAGTACGATTATCGTATTTTGTTTTAAGTTCAAAGAATATGATGACGTTAAAAAGAATTTTTTACACACAGTGGCGCAATTTTCAACACATCTAATTAAATCTTGAGATGCATAGTTCAATCTCTTTTTAATGTCATCATATTCTTTGAACGCTACGAAGGTGTATACTAACTCGCCAGTATCCTTTGCTTTCAAAATTGAGTCACAATTTTTACATTTGGTTTTTAGATTTTTTAATAAAAAGCCACAAACATATGCACAAGCCTGTAATTCTTCAGAATCAGACACACTTTCTTCAAAAGAATTCTCAATCAAAGAAAGCATGTCTGAAACAATTGGACTTTCCGTGTTACTTTCTGTGCATATGTTTGTGGCAGTGGATTTGGACAAAATTTGTTTAAAATTTGTCATTGTTGTACAGTCATCTTCTGCGCAATTGCCTGACCCCAAGTGAGCAAGGTTGGACAGAATGGCCGTCTTCAGTCCAGCGACAAATTGTGCAGTTGTGGGATTATAATTGGCACCACAGTTTCCTCTAATGGTGCCAGACAAATTTTCAAGAGGGTCCTGTTGAAGACGGCGAGTAGACAGGGCTTTAATAGCATGTTTTCTTTTTAAATTATTAAAAAGCTTTTCGATTCCGTTAAGTGTCCATATCCAACCTTGCTTTGAGGGCGGCGAGCTGAGACTCCCTACAAATTCCGAAGTTTCAAAAAACTTTTTCATTATCTTAAAATGTTTTAGGTGTGGAGATACATTGGTTAAATTTGTGGAATATGATTTTCCCTTCTTCCAATCTGCTGTGTCACTGTTGACGCAGTCGAACAATTTATCCATATTGGAAATAACTTCTGCAGTTATTGTTGCTTCTGTAGGTAGCAGTCCTGGAAATTTCAATAATGTAATGTAATAATGTATTTTTTTTGTAGTACAGCCAACCGCATGTCAGTGGTAACACTTTTGCCTGGAGCTTGCCTAGCATAGTGCGGAGTTTCAATAAAATAAAAGGCTAGCTTAACCTTGTATTGTTACCACAGACGTACGCCGACCGTACACTGTATTTTGATATCGGTAAATTTTAAATTTATTTTATAATAATTTTAGCCACCAACCATGGCTTTTCCCGAATGGAATTTAGTTTATCAGCAGAATTATTGCTTGCGGCCATGCCTTTACCTGATAGGAACTTGGTCTAATCTTGTAATGAAAAAAAAGTTATTTAAAAAAAAAGAAAACCACCTTCAAAAACTAAAAAGTGATAAATAACCTTAGCAAGTTAGCACAGAACACACATTAGTTTCGAAAGTCGGTGGCGGTGGCTTTATTGTTTGTTGTTTTGAATTGCCACCGACGAAGACGTTCTGTGCTAAGGTTATTTATCATTTTTTAGTTTTTGAAGGCGGTTTTCCTTTTTTGAAAAACTTTTTAGTATTGCCTTAACATTAAAATCCATTACGAAATGGTGACACACTTAAAACTAAAACGTCATCTATGTAATTTTTTTGGGATTTTGGTGATTTTGTCAAAAAGAGCTGAATCAATTTTGATAAAATTTATATGGGACCATTTTAATAAACCCCTTTCGAACAAAAGAATTTTGCAAATCCGTCTATATATGACAGAGTTATGCTCGAACATACATAAAAAGAATGATTGACCAAACCAGGGCCCTGTTTAACAAACGTTACAAATTGTAAATTGTAATTGTATTTTACAAGTTACAATTCTACAAGTTTCTGTTTAATAAAGAATACAATTTACAAATTTACCATGGTGGTTACTAATCAAACAAATAGAAAAGTGAGAAAACCAAATTCTAGATATTTTAAAATTCTAATTTCTATAAATTTGTAACTTACAAACAAATTTGTAGTACAATATTGTAATCGAAATCTACAGGCGTTTTCTACACTTGTAAACTTATATTAAACAGCAATTGTAATGGTAAAATTTGTAATATTTTTACTTGTAAAATTCTTACATAATTGTAAGGTTTTTTTTTTTAATGGGACAAGCCCGCCACACTATTCCCTAACCACTGTAACTCCTGTAAGCCAGAATCAACAGTGGCGACCACCAGAAAAGCGCCAGAGCAATGAAGCTCGACGAGTCCCAGAGAAACGATTCAACTGTCTTGGATCCCGCAACGAAATTAATCAGAAAAGAACAGCGGAGGAGTAAGAAAATCATTTTTTCCACTTCCCTCCAAATCAAGCAGGAGACAGAACAGAACTAGGCCAATAGGCACAAAGGGACGTTTACAACTGGAAGAAACCCAGTTGCTAAGCACCACGGATTATAATTGACATAATTAATGGGTCCTAAAAAGTGAGCTGTTACATTAAATTTGATTCCAATAATAGGTATGGCAAAAACGCTTGAACGCACGGAAATTAGTTCTAGTTTCCACAAGGTCCGCATAATAAACTGCACCCGATGTAGCCTGTACACTATCCAACATAATATTGCGTTCTTTCTGCCAAAGAATACACTCCCATAAGATATGATGTGCAGATTGTTCGTATTCACAGTCAGATGTAGAACATTGACACAAAGGCGAAGCAACAAGCTTGAAAGAAAATAATTTACTTTTAAAGTTGCCATGTCCTGTTAGAAATTGGGCAACACAGTGGTCCACCTCCAGCCATGTCCTGGCCAGCCGCTCACGAACGGATGGAAAGAACTGATGAAGGTGACGGCCCTTGCTAGAATCATCCCACCTACACTGCCACTCGGATAAAAGTTCCTCCCAGACGTCAGTCTGTGGTTTAAATAATCTAGAGATCTTAGCGCGGTCACGTTGAGTTAAAAAGTTTGCGTCCATGGTCTCTCGCGCGGAATAGTACATTGCAGCACGTCGTTGCACCTCAAGATCGACTGGAAGCACGCCTGCTAGAACCGGAAGGGCTTCAGTACTAACGGTCCTATATGCTTTACATAAAAATATTAAAGCCAAACGTTGACTTTGAAGCAATTTACGTCGTACCGCCCCTATGGTGGCCCTATCAGCCCAAACAGGTGCCCCGTAGCACATACATCCCAAATAGGTAGCCCCATAAATAGTTTTTAAAGTTAAAAATGATAGACCCCAAGTGGCTTTAGATATACTCGTCAAGGCATAAAAGTTCTTTTTAGCTTTTTCACCAACTGTTTTTATGTGGTCAATAAATGAAAAGTTTTTCTCTAAGACCAGACCAAGGTAGCACACTGATTGTTTTCTTTTAACGGGAACGTTATTAAATTTAATACTACCTATTTAAGATTACCTTTTAAAATAAGTTGATAGGTTTTGTGAGGTGCAAAGGTTAGACGGTTTCGGTCGCCCCACTGAGATATTAAGCGAAGGCAAGTGTCAGCCAAATTCTCAAGCTCAGCCCGGGTACTTGCCTGAATAAGCAGAAGGCCATCGTCCGCGTAACCAGTTAATGAACAACCGCAAGGAAGTGGAATCGCAAGCAAATCATCAAAACCTACATTCCATAAATATGGACTGATAACTGAACCTTGAGGACATCCCATGGTTAGAGCCTTCGACATAGAATGATGTCCAAGTTTGAGCTTCGCGGAGCCGTTTAAAAAGTACGAGTAAACAAGAGTATAGATGTTTCTGTAACAACCACGGGTTTTCATCTTAAGTAGTAGCATAGGCCACCATGCGTTATCGAAAGCCCCTGAGATATCCAGAAAGATCCCAATGACGTATTTATGTTCGGACGAATTAACAATTTTCCTAACAGATAGTGCCGCGTCGACGGTAGATTTCCCTTTGGTGAAACCGAATTGATTATTATGAAATTTTGGTCCATCCGGTAGCAAACGTGGAACGATAAGGCGCTCCAGGAGTAATTGTCATACAATTTTACAAATATGTCACTTATTTACAAAATTGTCGGATTGTAAATTTTATTAAACAGGGCCCAGACCGAATTGATAACATCCTATTTTTTAAGTCGGTTAAAAAGAAAAATTGCAAGTCCATAGCCATACTGATGAGTAAAAAAGTTAAAGTAAAATTGTGATTAAGATTAATACCTTGAGATATTCTGGCAAACATTCCTGCAGCCACTGAGTGGCTCAGTACTTGAGCAGCAAGATTCACTCGCATTTTTTGTTTGTTGTTAGGATTTAAATGGTCCTTTCTTAGTTTTGGAGCAAACACGAAATTTCCATCATTATTGTCCACTTCGAAAAAATCTTCAATATGTTTCCATTTTGCGATGCCTATAAAATAATGAGAAATGTCTGGGTTAGTTCAGACTACTATAGCTTAGTTACCACATGCTTCCATGTAGCTAATAATAATTGACTTGAAACGTATTATTTAATATAGTTTTGGCTAGTCAATGCTATATTAAATTATTACATCAATATATAAGTAGGTACTCTGTACATATATTGTACTCTTTGCTCTGTACCAGAAAAAACCACAGAGTACATTGTATTTAAAGAGAATGAAACAGCAGAATGCACTTAAAATAGAAAAAAGAAAAAAAATTGATAACAGTATAACAAATTTGACATTTTAAAATGAAATGATTATATATTTTGTAACTAGCTGACCCAACAGACATTGTCCTATCAATTGGTTTTCAATTTGCTTACTGTTTAAACCTTCCCTGGACTTCTACAAATATTTCAAGACCAAAATTAGTCAAATCGGTCTAGCCCTTCTCGAGTTTTAGCGAGACTAACTATCTAATTAACTAATTTGTATTATATAGATGCATACTTTTATTACTTTTATTCTTATATCAGTGAACACTCTACTCTACTTCAGAATAAAAACACTATTAAAATCAAATAACATATTATTTATATATCCATCAGGATCACACACTAGACTTAAAAAATGTATATAAACTGATTACCTTGTCCTTCACAATTGTTTGATGATATATTTGAATAACATTTTAAATTATATTTTAAAAACATGTTTCTGAAACACTTCAGAAGATGTGGTGGATCAAACAACGTGACAATTTCATTATTTTCAAAATTGAAACATGGAGTTTCCATGGAAGCCCCCAAAATGGTCAATGCTCGTCTATTGACACCACCCATGTCACATACTGTTGCCGATATATTTAAATTTATTTGGAAACATTTATGTAAAACCTAAAAAAAGAAAAATAATTAAACACATTGTGATAAATAAAAATTAAAAAATATTGAAATCTTCAACTTCCGATTAACTTACATTTTTTATGAGTACAGCTAATCTATCAGCAGTCACATAAGCGCTGGAAAGATAAAATGCAACTGGCTGCTTTACTCTCTTTCTGATTCCAGAGACCATAAATACAAGGGCATGACTAGCCACTTGTGGGGACCTTCCATGTTCGCCATGGTCTTGGTATCCATCCACTCTGTCTTCTTTATTATTATACCACAGGTGTTTTTTTATGGCCATTTCATCGAACATTAAAATATATTCATTACTAGATGGCTCTTGAGTTTCTACATGTTTTTTTAAACTTTTAAAAACCTTGTCATTAAGACCAACGTCCAAACGAAATTGTCCAAGCAAATTTTTTAGAGTACTTGGGGCTGGGAGACACCACAGTCTTCTTAGGAGACGATAGCATGCTGCAGACCTTTTAAACATTCGCAATGCTATGATTTTTTGTTCAGTAGTCCACCTTCTACCTTTATACTTCCTCTTGGCATTTTTTAACTCTCCTTGCAGAATGAGAGCAAATGAAGGAGTTAAATGAGCACTCAACTTCTGGACTACCTTACTATCACGAAGGACATTTAAAGTGTTCTTGGTTTTCATCTTCTTGATTTTATTTTTGAGTTGACAGATTTTCTTAAAATAACTTTGGCATTTTTTGTCATTACCAACAGGAATTGCCTGTAAAAAAAAAAGGACAAAATTAAACCCAGGTTTGGATGGTATTATAAGTAAATAACTTATGAAACTCAATCTTCTAACTATAATTTACTAAAACAATGCTTAGCTATGTTACAGAACTTCTATTTACCTTTTCATGGTATTTTTGTGTGCTCTTCATCGGTACCTCTGATGGGCCAGGCTGAGATATTGTTGCATTGTCTTCAGGAACAGAAACAATTTTATACTAAAACAAAATATTAAAATGTAGTTGCAGCAAGTATGTATTTATTACCCTAAAATCACTACATACAGGAATAACATCGACATCCTTTATCGTCATTAAACCTGACAGTGTGACGGCAAAGACAGGGACATGTTTTTCTTATGTTTAATCCCTGAAGCGTTAGCCGTTATGTTACAGGTAACCTGTCCCTAATATTAGTGTAAATGGTATTTATATTAATAATATAAATATAATTGTATACCTATGTGGTGTACATTGCTATGGTATAAAAGGCAGGTGCCCGCAACTCCACTTCTGAGAAAGTATTTTGAAAGAGACTATATTAAATAAATAAATAATACAGTTAACTTTCACAAAATCATTTTTTAAGTGTGGCCTGAACAGTTTAGGCTGAATATCTTCTAATGATACTCAATCTTCTAACTCTAATTTACAAAAACAATGAACGGTACAGAGGAGGAGCTCGTGGCTAAGTTAAAGCCATACAGATCGATCGGTCACAGGTTAAGCTACGCTAGCCGCGGTCGGTCTGTGGATGGGTGACCATCCCTTTCATATCGAGTTCCCTCCGTGCCTCGGAAAGCACGTAAAGCTGGTCCCGGCTGTCATTTGTAGATCTTTGGCCGTCGTTATGGGTAGTCAGAAGCCAGAAAGTCTGACAAGCAGTCTTACCAACGGGTATCGTGTTACCCAGTAACTGGGTTGTGGAGGTCCGATAGGCAGTAGTTCCATGTAAAACACTGGTATTCAGCTGCATCCGGTTAGACTGGAAGCCAACCCCAATATAGTTGGGAAAAGGCTAGGCAGATGATGAATGAATGGTATAGAACTTCTATTTACCTGTTCATGGTATTTTTGTGTGCTCTTAATCAGTACCTCTGATGGGCCAGGCTGAGATATTGTTGCATGGTCTTCAGGAGCAGAAACAACTTTATACTAAAACAAAACAAAATATTGAAATGTAGTCGCAGCATGTACATATTTATTACCCTAAAATCACTACATACAGAAATAACATTGACATCCTTTATTGCGTTTAAACCTGACAGTGTGACAGCAAAGACAGGGACATGTTTTTCTTATGTTTAATCCCTGAAGCGTTTGCCGTTACGTTACAGGTAACCTGTCCGTATTATTAATGGAAATTTTATTTACATTAATAATATAAATATAATTGTACCTATGTGGTGTACATTGCTATTTGAGAAAGTATTTTGAAAGAGACTAAGTATATTAAATAAATAAATAATATAGTTAACTTTCACAAAAATATTTTTTAAGTGTGGACTGAACAGTTTAGACTGAATATCTTCTAATAGTTACTGTTTTTAACCTTAGATCGCCAGAGTAATAGCATCACTAGCAAATCGAAATCTATCAAAATTGTATGTTTCATTTTGGCATAAATGTTTAGGTTAAGAATTACAATTAGGTACCTGCTGAATATTTGTGATATCCATTAATTTTCGCGATGGCCCAGGAATGGGACTTGTAGTATGGTGTGATGATCCAGGTTGTGCAGAGTAATCAATAACGCCCTGAGTTGAATGATTCTGAAAAAATATTGCAATGTTTCTAAACTTAACTTTTAAACAACTTTAACTGTATGTACTATAAAGATAAACTATTCAAATTACCTCCACCTGTTCAGCGTCAGGAACGGCATGATTGTTCAGCTTCTTTCCAGCAAAATCGGAAAATGATGTTGTTTGAAAATGCAAGTTACACAACATTCTGTGTTCAGCATACAACTTCAGCTGAAAGTCTACAGAAGACCATGCTCCGTCAGGGAAACAGAATTTGGCCCATAATTCACAACTGAAAATTAAATGAAAACTTGTAAAGCGATTGGTCTCATAACCGAACAGATTTTTAGGTTGTGTTACGATGGATTTATGTGCTCTTACCGCTGTGTATTTGTTCGGCCAGGTTTAGGAAATCGGTACAATTTAATGTTAGGATCTGCACGAGGTGAGCTCCCACATTTGAAACATTTACGTCTCAGGTTATCTGCCATCATTGAAAAGTGAACCACTAAGTGTCTTATCACAAGTTAGTGTCTCTATCACAATATCACAAGTGTCTCTATCACAAATCGCTACGAAAACACCACTTTGAATTCAACACAGTTACGGAGGAGAACGTGCTCAACTCGACGTAAAAGCGGAAAACAGAAATGGTAAATCTCAAAAATACAAACAGCGCGTCTATCGTAAACAACAAACGGCGGCCATTTGTAATGTAATTTGATAAACATTGACATAATATAAACCAGTGTTGCCATACGAGTATGATGACAGACCTGTTAATTTAGGTCCATCATCATACTTTTCAATTATTGGCAACACAAAACGAATCCCCAATAGGTATAAACGCATCGCCCCATACAAAGTTGACCGGGCCTGATACAAACGTATTTTACAAAACGTCAAAAAGTTTTATTCTAATTCGTTTTTTTTGAAAAAGCGCCATCTGTGGGTTTTAAACTGTACTATACATCGAAGCGCGGTGTGTTCCAGAGCGGGTACTCTGTTTTGTAGCCGAAAAAAATATTTGCTTTGGATTTTATATACGAAAACTTGGTATGTTCCAGTACTGTCCCACGGTGATATAAAGGGTTAAAATAAGTGTAATTAAAATTGTTTTAACTTACCTTTGAAATAAAATGTTTTGCATTCCTGCTTCTATGAGCCTATTTTTTTTCTAATGCTATATATATAAACTAGCTGACCCGACAGACGTTGTCCTGTCCCTATCTACCTACTTACCTGCCTATTTACCTACACCTACCCCATCTTTCAAGTTGTATCAAACTGCACACGGTGTACAAATTTCATTAAAATCGCTTCAGTAGTTTAGGAGTCCATCGCGGACAAACATCGTGACAGGAGATTTATATATATTAGATGGAGCAATTTGGTTAGGATCTAGTATAAATTCACAAAATTGGAGATGATGAGTGAGGATGAGCACTAGTCTATATTTGCATATATTGTTTACCAGCTAACTCAACATGAGAGCATCTTTCACGACTTGACCATTCAGATTAGGTAACATAGATCAACACTTGAAATAAATCACTGTAGTCTGCTGGAGCGTGTATCTACTGTGTGAATACATTGAACAATTGAAACTATGAACTACATACTCAAATGATTTTTTTTTATCTGTGAAATCAAAATAACGATCGAGTGACGTGATTACAAACTTTTTATTGGAAGTGTTTATTAGTACTTTTCGCATCAGCGTGGAATACTAGTAATTAAAAGGAGAGGATTCAAGGTATCTAGATAAATAGAAACAACAGTTTATAATGATCACATAATTATATTATAAAATGATTTAATTACAATAAACAGAATAAGTATCATAATGTACCTACACTACAAACAACTTACATTACGCAGAAGCGGACAGGACATACTCCTCTCATATTTACATTTTGTACATTGAGCGCTCGTTTCGGTCATCGTAATACTTAATTTACGTCCCTCGCGTCGCTAACGACAACTCGATCAATAAATAGGGCGGGGAGGGCACTCGCTCGGGTCACTGCTGCGCCGCGGCCGCTACGCTATATGTACAACACCGCGCGCCGAGCCTATGTACACTACAACTGCTCCACGAACTTCGTGAGCTGGTCCTGCGGCGTCATGGGCGGCAGCTGGTCCTCCGGGACCGCCAGGGGCGCGGGGGGCGCGGGCGACTGGCGCAGCAGCAGCAGCTCTGAGGGCGTGGGCGGGCGCGGCGACGGCGTGGCGGGCGGCGAGCGCGTGCCCACGCCGCCGAACGCGTAGCGCGCGCCCGCCGCGCCCAGCCGCGCGCCCACGCCCACGCCCGCGCCCCCGTACGCGCCGCGCATGCCCATCATGTTGCCGCCCACGCCCCCCACGCCGCCCTTGAACCAGCCGGCCGAGTGCGGCATGCCGCCCGCCACCACGCCGGCGCCGGCGCCCACGCCGCCCAGCCCCACGCCCGACACGCCGCCGACACCAGACACACCCTGCTAACAAAAAGGTTTTGTTACAACTTGGTTACACACAGTAAGAAAAATGATCAGCAGCAACAGATCTAATTTTTTGACGTCTTTTTAATTTAATTTATTGACAGTGGTATTTTATTTTAGACATTTGTAAATATCAAATTTTAGTTTAATAATTTGTTGTGTCTTTTTTCTAAATTTATCTTGGACATCATTGACATCGGTCAAGGAAAACATCGTGAGGAAACCTGGACTTATAATTAATATAAGTCTGAAATTGCCAATCCGCCTTGAGCGCACGTGGTGATTAATGCTCGTGTCTTCTCTGTATGAGAAGAGGCCTTTGCCCTACAGTGGGACAATTATAGGCTGGTATTATTATTATATTATTATTAATTGTTGTGTCAAATATACCTAATAGTGCCCCGGATGTTCTTGTATGAAATAGTATAATAATAATAATGTCTCTATAGCCTAATGAACCCACGCATATCGAAAGTGAAGCACCCTAAGTAAGCAAGACCGTTTGTACAAACATGCCTCACGCACACATTTACATCATAGTCATGGACTAGAAAAAAAAAAAAAGGGATTCCGCACCACGCTTATCGTAAGTACCCACTACCGACCGTACCAATCTATGTGTGCGTCTCGGTCCGGCGTACTTTAGGTGCTTCACTTTTGATATGCGTGGCGTGGAGTCCTTCTTTTTTTTCTAGTCCGTGGCCGTAAGGTGAAATGTACCAGGACTCTCTTTAAAACCTTTAGTCGCTGATTACCTAAAACGCAGTCTGCCAATGTCGCGTTATGCCTAGACTTAAGGGCGCGTATTCGATTTAGCGCAACTCAAAATCTAAACGATTGCTAGAACGGCGTAGTAGCATTGACACACACAACACAATACAGTACAGTACAATACAATGGTCTGTTTGTGTGCATCAGAAAAAAAAATATGCACGAAATAAGCACGAATCATTGAAATTGATCGGCAAACGACAGCGCGCGATGTTATACAGTGCTTTTTTAAATAATTGTCTAAAATAAATGAGTTTGTATAACGGACTGAAAAATATTCTGTATATTAAGCATAACATTTCCTTTCATAAAATAAATATATCTGTTATGTTTTTATTCAAATACTGGTGAAAAAAAATTGTCAAAGTGAACCGATTTTCTACTTTTTCAACATTGTTTTTTAATACATAATAGTAATATTTTCGTAATTTTGGCTCTGTAGTACACTTTAAGACTGTATATCCTGTTGGAAAAACGCATAAAACAAAATATTTTGGCATATTGTTATGGTTGTATTCATGATTAAAACGATATGAAAGGATTGTCTTCGCTTCAAAAAACCATAATTAAAAATTATACTTTTACTCTGTAGCTCCCTAAATCAAGACTTAATCTTTTCGAAAACTGTAATTGTCTTTAAATAATCTGCTCACATCATTACGTTATTGCTCTGGGCAAAACGCGAAAACATGAAGTTTTCGTCACGAATCGAATACACGCTCTTAACGAGAGATCGGCGTATTGATATTTAGACCCATAGCGTATTAGTTAATGAGCGAAGTAGGCGAATTAAGATTTTGGTTTAGTGCGTATTAGCTCAAGGGCGAGATAGGTATATTGTATAACGCGAAAATGGCAGACTGCGTTTTAGGTAATCAAAGACTTTACGCTTTAAAATGACCATCATATCTGAAATACAAAACAAAAATGTTCTCATGTTCATCATATCACATGCTGTAATGACAGGATAATGTTACATAGTCAACGTAGTACATACTTGTGTCTGCTGCGGCAGCATCTGGTGCATCTGCTGCAGCCGCTGCTGCTGCTGCGGCTGCATCATGTGCTGCAGCTGCGGCTGCTGCTGCGGCAGGCCCACGCCGCCCACGCCGCACACGCTGCCCACGCCGCCCACGCCACTCACGGCGCCCACAGGCCCAACGCCGCCCACACCGCCTGCCGCCTGCTGTTGGTTTTGGGCGTTCTGGAATGGATAATTAACAAATGTGTTGATAAAACCTGCCTATTTGAGTCACAGCAAATAGGGTATTACACCCATTTTTGAAAAGTGTCTCATTGAGATTCTGTAGTGCTAATATGCCACCAAAAAAACACAAAATTTTTATTCAATCGATAAGTGCCATAAAAATGCATCTTAATTTTAAATTTTTAAATTTCGCGCTTTGTTTGACTAAAACGCCTCTTACTGGACGCCATATTGCTCAGCGTTAATGACGTCAGTTCGTTTTGTATCAAATGAGCTCATATTAAATATAATAATTGTATATCATTTAAAAATAATTAAAAGCATATTTTGTACTAGGTGTAATAATGAAAAAATTACGTTGGGTACGAAAATAACAAAAGTACAAAGCCTATATTACGCCAATCGGTAGACTGACAGTTGATAATTTTTTGTTTACACAGCCGTATGGCGTAATAACATGGCCGCTACTATTTCACAGTGTTTTATAACAGATTAAAAATACTGAAAACTTTGAATTGAATTTAAAAATGTGTTTTGTTATTTTATGAACTGTAACTTACATTTTCCGACTGCTTTATGCCTAAACTGTCTCATTAACATATTTATAGATTTTTTCTCAGAGTAAAATACCCTATTTACTGCGAATTAATGTTCGTGGTGTAACAAAATAAATTCACGAAGCGATTGCTCGCGGTAAATACGATTCTTTGACGTCGTTAGTATCTTGTATGGAGGGTAGGGGTAAAAAGCATTATCTCTGTGTATGAAAAGTGTCCGTTAAAATGTACTACAATCGCGATCGGGTTCTGCATACTTTATTTCGTCAACAACTGCTATATTCACGGATCTAAGGGTACATTCATACCATACCCTGTGCCTACGCTAGCGTCATTTTGGCGGGTTTTTAGAACTGTTACTTGCTGCATATAATTGGACACTTTTTCAACTCCCCCCCCCCCATATGAGATAGTGCACTTTACTTCTACCTGACCGGGTTGTTGACTTATTGTTAGCTGTAAACAGACAAAAAAAGGTAGAATAACAATCACTCACTTGTCTCTGTTTGATGAAGGCGGCCATGAGCGGTGGGTTGGACTTGAGTATCTGTAGGATCTCTTGCTGCTGATTGTGACTTGTGGGAGAGCGTAACGTCGCCATGAGCTGCTGTAACGCTTTTTGATGGACTTGAGGTTGCGTTTGTTGCTGCTGCGGCGCGGGGGCTCTTTGCTGCGAGGGTGAATGTTAAAATTTAATATTGGTGTTGCTGACTGATGCCGAATATTAAATCAAAATATAAGATGGCGGTTGTACAAAAATTAACGAATGGATCGTCGTGATATATAAGTAATTTTATGACATCTAGTTTTCAATGAGACCGAAAATGAGTAAGTTAAAATCTAGTTTGTTGAAATTTAAGGAGTGGTTGTCTACTTTTTCAATAATTGTAAATAATAATATGTGAACCCAACGCCAACATGCATCGGCCAAGCATGGCGATTACGGCTAAACCCCCCCATTGGGGGAGACCTATGCCTAGCAGTAGGCGTCTGACATGGTTGGTGGTGGTAATATGTGAACACGTTGTATCTAAGTATACATCTTAGCTGTCATTCTTTATCTTGTAATACTTTGTACATATTTCAATATAGTGTTTTTTATGCAAGGTCCATCGTATTCACGTATTACAGTTATAAACAATGCAAAATATTGTACACATTTTTTTTTTAAAGAGTGTATGTTTTAAGTTTTTTGCCCATTCCATACGAAACTACCTTTTGGAAGGGCCAACTAGAATCAACTTTTTTTTATGACCTTCAAAAGTGCCTTTTAATGGTCTAATTGAAATAAATGATTTGACTTTGCTTTAAAGTTTCGTCCCGATTCACCCCTGTATCCCTATTCACCCCGTGATATCGTGTTGTCTGTGATGGTTACCTGTAACTGCTGCGGCGCGTGCGGGTGCGGGTGATGCTGCTGCGGCTGCGGGTGGTGCTGCAGCCGCGCGTGGTGCTGCGCGTGTGGAGGGTGGTGCAGCGGGGGCGGGGCCCGGTAGCGCGCGGCCCAGTCGGCGCGCACGGCCCCGCCGGGCCCGCCCGGGGCCCCCGGGCCCCCCACGCCGGGGCCCACGCTGCCGGGCGGAGGACCCATGGCAGCTTGCTTCCCGTATGACGGCGCTTGTTGTCGCGCCGCTTCCTCTTGTACCTGGTGGAGGTGGAGGGAATGTTTGATTGTGGTGTGCGTCCGATTGAAATGTACTAAGATATAGGAAAAATATTTTTGTGAAATACAACAAGTAAATGGTCCAATCCATTAAAAAAAAAAAAAAATTTGGCAGATTTTCTTGACTCATTTTTCAATAATTCTATGTTCTAAGTTTTGCAGAACTTCACTGAGTTTTGTTGGTACTGTGTGTTGCATGGTTGTCCTCAAAAAGATGGTATACTTAATCAAGTTAGACTAAAACGTCTATATTCATTGCACCAGAATATTGTATTCATCTATAGTGACAAAGTGTGAAAACATGCTATTTTGTTGCAGGTAGTTTAGTTGTTGTAGGTGCATACAAAGTTATGAACCAGCTAGTAGATTTACATGCACTATAAATAATTATTTTGGTGCCATTGGAGCACATCCTTTTTTTTTTTTTTAATGGAAGTTGTTTGCGTAAGTGTCTTTGTGAGGGCGACTGTACCTACGTGAGACAAAATCTTTCTTATTATACAAAACTTATTACTTGACTAATTAATTGAAATGTTTGAGAGAAGTATTTCGTAAGAGCTCATACCTGTTGCAGCGCCTTCTGCACATTGTGAGGCAGCGCATGCGTGGCGGGCTTGGAGGGAGGCGGGGAGGCGAGCGAGGCGGCGGGCGGGGGCGAGGGGGGCGCCGCCCCGCGCGTGTTCATGGCCGCCATGCGCCGGCGCAGCAGCTTGGCTTGCTGCACGCGCTGCTGCACCTGCTGCTGCTTCAGCTTCTGCTTGATGCTGCTGCAGAAGGGCACGGAGCACTTGGTCTCCTGGCAGTGCTTGGCGTGGTAGCAGCACAGCGCGATGAGCTGCTTGCAGATGGGACAGTCGCCCTTGGTCTTGCGGCGGCAGATCTTGGTGTGCGTGACGACGCGCTTCATCTTCTGGCAGGACGGCAGGCGGCAGTTGGCGTCGCGGCACTGGCAGGCGTGCACCAGCGACTGGATGCAGCGCTGGATGGACAGCTTGCGCGCCTCCTGCGGGTTGGCCTGCTTCATGTCGCCGGGGGACGAGCCCACGTCGATGTCGAGGCCGAGCTTCTCCATCTTGTGCGGATGGCCCTCCTTCTCGTGGCAGGGCACGCACAGGTCGAAGTCGTCGCACACGGTGCAGTGGTAGCGCGTCTCCACGTGCGACTTGCAGCTGTTGCAGGTGTACACGAACTTGTCGGTGCCCTGGTTGTGCAGCTCGTACAGCATGCACAGCGTGGAGAAGCGCGCGCGCCGGGTGGACGAGAACTCGTAGTGCCGGTCGCGCGCCATGGTCAGGAAGGCGTCGCGCCCGTCCATCAGGTCGCAGTTGATCAGCGGGTCCGGGTCTTGTATCGGCTGCGCAAACAATACACATATCTTTACCATCTAAAAGATCATCTTCCAATATCTAGACAATATTTTAGTTTTGACTGTGTCTCAAGTTTCAATTAGATCGTCGCGAGCCGACAAGAGATTTGGTTTTCTTTTTTTTTTGGCACATATTAGTATTGCACAATGCGAGTTTCATTTTCATCATGCGAGCGTTGTTTTAAGAAGATGCTCAAAAATATTGAGTAAAGGATATCTCAAAACCTAAAAATTTTCACAATATGGAAAGACTCGGGAAATTTACTGTATGATATTTGACAGTTTTTTTTTACAGATTATCAATTCTGCTAATGAATGTCACTTACCGCTAAGCTGGCAGCAGATTGTGCGGAATGTAGCCTAATAACGAAAAACACTTCTTTGTGCTTCTCCATGGTGGCAAATATCTTTGCACTGAGATCACTGCCTTGCTGTTGGTCGCTCTGCTTCTTACTATTCTTACGCTGCGCCGCCTTTGACTTGTTCGACTTCTTTGCCTTCTTCTGCCCTTTCTTCTTGCCATCGGGACCTTGCTCATTCTCCTCAGAGGACTGGAATATCTAAAAAACATGTTAGAAAATATTGTCTCATGCCAAACCCAAGCAATTATATTATAGCACAGGTTAACAGATCTGATGCCAAAACCCGTGCAAGTTAAGACGATATGAAAGTGCAAAACTCTTGTCATCGTGCTTGTTAGAAAACCGTGCAGTTTTTCATCTCTGTAATGAACTTAGATAAAACACACAAACGCGACTATTAGTTACTGAATGGTCAGTCACACACACAATCTAGTTATTCACAACATGCAAGAACCATTACAAGTGTCATATACTTGATACTGACCACTGCCTCGGCGGCTTCCGCTTGCTTCCTCTTCTCCTCCTCCTCCTGATCCAACTCCTTGATGGACTCCTCAAGGACGTTGGGCCAGAAGTCACCCTCGAAGTAAGGAAGCTCCGCCGCCGACGAGATATTGTCCTCCATAGCTTGCTTAAGTATGTCTTTATAATCTAGTATTATCCTCTCTATGATTCCCTTATCTAACATTTTCTTATACCACTCTTGTAGCCTTTTAGGCTTAGGAATTTTTTGTTCGGGTGGATGGCAGTGGAAGATGTAGTCATCTCCTTCTGAGGGTGGACACGCCCAGATGTGGGCCATAGTGTAGCCCAGTTGCTTGGCGTAGTCTAAGTATCCTAATAAAATCTCGTGATAGACGGCAGTTCTGTACTGCCGCGGTTGGAAGAAATGTACAGAATCTAGATATGCTATGTACACACGCCTCGTGTTCGGTGACGGACTCTCACTGCCGTATTCCTGAAAGATAAATATTTATTAAAATCTGCGTTGGAAAATCAGACTGCACTGCTGTGAAACCAAAAGTTAGGATTTGAATTTAAACTTTTCATTGCAAATGTTCATATAATTATGCAAAAAAATCTGATCATGGTATAAATTTAACTAGAAATAAACCCACATTTTAGTAACAATTAGAATGGAAATCTAAATAAATACCCCAACATCAAAACCAAAGAGATGCAATTAATAATCGATGTAATTCTAGTGCAATTAAATAATGTTAATGATGCTGATGACTCACCTGCACGTGCATGCCAAAGAAACAAATGTCGGTTCCGTCAATCTCTTCAAATGCAAACAACGCTTTAGCCCGATACGGGAACTCTGAGCACAGTTCACCAGATTCTACGAATCTTGACCTCATCCCGGGTTTCACTTCCACCATCTGAAATGTACAAACGTTTTAGTAACTGTTAAAGAGTTTAAGTTGTGTTTTATGTCAAAATTGCACCTACATTTAAGCAATAATTTGAGTTGGGACAAAAATATTACATATGTTTTTGGTAAAGCTAAATTGTGAGTGACATGTTACATAGTATATTTGGTTACTAACAGCTAAGGAATGAAGCCAGACAAATCATAACAGGAAAATGAAAGAAATATGTATGTGAGGAAGCTTCATACAGATGCAAGGATTAGTTAGAATAGTGAGACACTTTGTACTAGAAAGGTTTAGCAATATGAAAGAGTAACTAATGTAACTATACGTTTTCGATGTCTCTCACCTTGTCAGACGATGCAACCACCCTGATATGCACTTCTCCAGCGCCAGCCTCTTTTTTCTTAAGGAAATTATTTACTCTTGTTTCAATATAAATGCCAAGTTTGGAAGTAGGAAGTTTCTTAGCCGAGAATTTATTCTCTTTCCGTTTAGCCGCTTTCTTTTTCAGACAATTATCACAGCAGAAGCCCTGAGGCCATATCGAGTCGTGGTGCAACACACATATCTGATGTTGCTTTCTACCACAATCCATGCATACAACAAATGGTTCTTGTTCTAGGTGATCATTCTTCATTTCTTTGAATTGATCCTTCTTGATTGCACTGAAATATTCACCGCATATCATTCTTCGCGTGAAAGTTCTTTAATCAAAGGTGTTTTTCAATTATTAGATTGTTGATTATGTTTACAAAATTGATATTTCATTGAAACACAGACAGATAGAGATACTCACGTTTGTGGTTGCAGCGGATCATCGCCGAGCGTAACTGTATCGCCTTGGATGTCGTTGAAGCATTTCTGGCAGAAGGTGTATCTATCGGAGACAACCCCATACGCTTTTAGACTGTATGTCATAACGTCCATTGTAGCGGTAGTGATGTGAAGCGAGCGTGTACAGGAACATTTGTGTGCAGGCAAGGACGTGCGTGGACAGGGCGAAAAAAATTTAGTAAGCAATGAGAACATAAAAGGGGGTTAATAGTTAGACAGTGGGCGGGGCACATGGTGGGTTATCGAAAGCCCGTGACATGAGACAGCGGCCCTTTACATAGACATATCAACTGGTAGTTCTCTTTTTACTCATTTAACTGTTTTAAAGTTGGGAGTTCTACTGTGCTTACTTTCAAAATTAATTGTGTCCATTTATATCAGATTTCGTCCTTAAGTTAACTTATAAATACCACCTTCCTGTATAGGCGCACACGTTTACTGGCGTCATCCCGTGCGAGCGTTTAAACGCACATAATGCTCGCATATGAGCGCAGATTTCTTCTTTCTAAATATTTAAAACCTACCATTGTTGACATGTCTATGAGCAAAATTTTGATGTGAAATAACCATTTCTTTCACTACTTTCACTTTATAGAAAAGAAATGATTATTTCTAACACATAATACAATCCAATCGTTTAAGCAGCGGTAATTGTCAATTAAAGAGAATAGGGAGAGAGCATAGAATGTGTGTAATACATGTAATTGAGAACAATTAATGCTACAATAAGTATCCCACACAATAAACAAACATGGCTGCAATGTAACTATATTATGTTTACAATAGATATAGTTCTATATGTAATTGACTGGTCTAGATCAATTTTATAAACGGAATAATAATAAACATTGGAGACCAATCAGTTATTTTTTTGTACCAGTTGCATGTTTAGCAGATAGGAAACTTATTGCATGGTGGTAAGGTATAGTATCGTGTGTATGTATTATCATTTAAAATTATATTGGGATTATTTATGTACCTCATTCTATTAGCTAAGCTAAGCTAGCTAAGTTACTAGGGATTAAGCTAAACCCACATTGGACTATTTTGGTGTAACTAAATAGGTGTATACTTAGATGTTATTCATAGAACATGTGGTATAATTGTAGTAAAAGTTTTGACGTCAAATAATATATAGCGGCACTTAAAAAGTACTTATTTGAATGAAGCTTTTAGTTTAATGGCCAAACACGTATTTTATGCCTACGATTCTTACGAGGTCGCATACATATTTCACATACTTTTTTTTTAATTTTTAGTCTACGTGTTATCCAAGGAGTATAGGTATTGCCGTAATTAGTTGTTTTGCAATCAGATTTCTTTATTAAAATGTGTAAATATGCATATACTTTAATACAATTTTTGTTTCGAGTTTAAACAAGCTATATTTAGAATGAACTCAAATCAATTCTCAGTTCATTTTGGACAAGACAATTATGTCTATTTTTTAATCATGCAAAGATGCGACTTCGCACTCCAATAGTTAAAAATATTTGTATATTACCAGGATTTAAACCATGCAACATTTAGCTAACGGGCAGTTTAAACCAAAACAAATCATTACTGACACACAGAATATTTAAAAGTTATTACAGTAATTAGTTGCGCGACATTTGAATATTTATTTTAGTACGCGTCGTTTATGTTTGAGTCAGCCACAGAGCAATCAGCAATCTACAGAACTTAAAATTATTTAACGTGGTTTCAGTAAGAACATTATAATTATTATCAGTTATTATTAAAAACTTAAATGGAAATTTTTATGTCATACAAAAAGTACTTGTGATATGAAATACTTCTAATTTTAAGACTAGCATCATATCGTCGCAATAATATATATTTTTTTAATTTGTAATAATATTACGGTGAGTGAAAATGTGCCGTCTATACTTCATACAGATAAATAAAATTGAAGTATCTGTTTGTAATGCCAAAATAACAGCTTTTTACTAAATTGCATATAGTAAGTGCGGTACTTATATCAAAAACACATTTTTTAATTTTTTACTGTCTGTCTGTCTGTTTGTTCCAGCTAATCTCTGAAACGGCTGGACCGATTTTGATAGGAAGTTCACTGGCAGATAGCTGATATTGTAAGGAGTAACTGAAGCTACTTTTTATTTTATAAAAATATAGGGTTCCGGGCAAAAAAAAACCCTCGTTGATAAACGACAATCACGCGGACGAAGTCGGTAGCATCAGCTAGTCTAAACTAGTATTATGAAGAGAAATAATTTGTTTTTTTGTATGTTTGTTCGTAATGGATAAAGTAAAAAAATACTTAATCGATTTTACACATAGCAAGATGCATTATTTAATAATATAATTTATTCATTTCATATTCATATTTTATTTAATATTTTATTATCACTTAGGGTTCCGTATGAATATTTCCGTATTTTTTTTTGTTCAAAGAGCTAGTAATCAATATAGAAACAAATGCACTGTCAATCGATATTATCGCGTTACCACTGTATTTGTAGGGTGTGTCCTTCACAGCCCACATTAATCTTGCAAATGCCTATTTTTATCAAAGAAAATCGATGGTGACCAGCCATAAAGTAAACACGTCATTTTGATCATACAAATGCATGTAGTAATATATTGAACAATGTCAAATTAATTTGTAGCCATTTATTATGTTCCTAGTTGATTCTTATGAGTTCAATGCAGACCAATAAGCTGACTAGTGCTAATGATACAAGACAAATCATTCAGAATAGGTGTTACAACATTTTCTTGGTTCTAATGTTGGAGCTAAGTTTTGAGTATGATTAATAGGCTACGTTTGCACCAAAGATGTGTCAGGTTGCGTGTGAAACTAGCCAATTACAGCGCAAGCTTAGTACAAGTTATGACAATGTAGCAATGTCATTGGTCATTATCACACACATGCTTTGCTATGCATCCTCGCACATCTCTGGTGGAAACGCAGCCATAAACCTATCTAGTATAGGAATATGCTTCGCTGCTGCTAGGCTTCTGCCCGCTTGAAGACAAGTGTACTATAAAACGCGTATGGCATTAAGCAATAAAGCAGCTTTCTATCAGTTATTTATTTTATTGTGATTAATCGGACCAATACTGTCAGGGACTTCTTCCTACAAAGAAAACCAAACGAATTTGACCTCTCTTTACAGAAGTATAGTTATAAAATGTCATTTTAAAAAGTCAACATGAGTTTTCCTTCTTCCTGGCTTCCATCTTATATTGGGCACATTTATAGTGCGCAGAAGGACTGAAGGAATTATTTTCAAGCAACTATGTAAAAGCTAGTTTATAAACGATTATAATAAAAATACATTTTAAATTATTTTGTTCTATGATCCATTTTCTATAACAAACAATATTCTGTGTAATGAAATGAAATGCAATTTTATTTTTTAATTTTTTTTGCAAACGTATTTATTAATGTTTTCGCTCTAAATAGAATAAAACAGCAATTTGATTGTGAATTAGCTTCATATTTCTGAAATACTTGACGGATTTTATCGTGATTTTCACCAATATTAAAAAAAAAGGAAGACATTATATTTACATATTTTACGCGTGTGGTCCAACATCGTCTAAGCTTTGTATTTAATAAATTCGTTTGAGAAATTTGAATAAAACACCTATACATTGACAAAATGGGTGTTCGTTTACCGATGAATACCGATCTCGTATTCCTTTGTTCCGCGACGGATAAGCATGCACTGCTCAAGTTACAAAATTAACTAGATGCAATCATTTTATAAAGTATGCCACGACGACTGTACTGAGTTGGAACTTCTGGCTAACTTATTGGTAGCAATGCATTTATTCGACATTGAAGATTACATCGGCGTCACTGTAATACGATTTATTTTATTTGGTTGCCTTATAAATAATCAATTTAGATGAAATATAATTTAATACCTATGTCTGTCCATTTATTTCTGCAAATATGAATAGTAGTCATAGCATATCAAAGTTTCATTTGTTGTTACAGCAAAAACTATTCTTGCAACTAAGTATACACCACAAGCTGCAGTGGTCGGGACTTTTTGTAGCAATTATGTGATTCACCTAACTTTTTGTAGTCACATAAGACTATAATAGTCTTTTACTCAATGAGGATAATTTTAAAATTAGCAATAAAGTTAACGCTAGAATAAAATATTTCAAAAGGTTTTCATTATTTACTACTTTTTAGTGTTCTTATAAAACTTGTCATAAATTATTATCAAAGAATTTGCACAACTCGTAATGTGGTTTCAGCATTTTCTTTTACATTAAACACCTGCATGTATTAATGTTGTAGGTATTTTCTAAGTCTTTTGAAAGAACAAAAAGTCGAACCACTAACACATAATTAGAAGCTTTTAGCACACACACAAATGAGGGTAGTTTAGTTACATTTCCCATAATAATGTGAGTACAACCAAGAACATAATAAAGCTTGCATTATCGTTAGTCAGAGTAAAGGGATAAAGCTGGACTGATATGTATTATGTATGTGTGCGTCATGTATAATAGAGACTTTTTAAAGTATTACAAATTCTACTCATCAATTAAAAATGCGAGGGAAGTGTATCAAGAATTTTAGATTGAATTTAGTTTTGTTGAACAACACAGAGTAGTAAAACAAAAGTGCAAAGTAATCGAATTTTATCCAGTATGGAAGACAAACAATTTAAAATAACTATTTAACTATTTTATTAAAAACTATTGTTGTGTTTTGAAAGTGACAATCGCTCACAAGTTTATTTGTTTACTACTCGGTGTAAAATACTAGAATCTTGGTCAAATATCCAATCTTAAACATTAATATTCTGTGTAGTCTGTTCAGTAAAGGACAAGTTGCATGACATATGAAATGTCAAATGTTCATTTTAGAGTTTTGTTTTTTTATTAGGTTGCTTGACAATCTTTTATTTTGATATTGATTAATGAAAATACATTATTTTCAGATTTCTGTCATGCAACCAATCAAAGAATGAACAGAGTATAATAAAGGATAATTAAATTACACAGCTACTGAACCAAATTGAACTATATCAGTGTGTAATTAAATTTTTTTTTACATAAATAAGTTATGCTTACCTATTCTGGTAACTGAAGTACTTTGCGTCCCGTGGTATTGTACACAATTGTTTGCCATAGCAGCATAGCACTTGAGGATTGAATGTGTATTTTCTACCACAGCAATAGCCTAAGCTTTGCATTACAGGGTCTATCTCTAGCTCGAACACTTCCGATAGCTAAAACAAAATGGTTTATTGTTAATATCGTAATTTATATAGCTGTATGGGCGGGGATCAAAGATTTTTTTATTCAGGCTATTTTTTTTCTTTGATGGCTATAGCATGATAGAATATTTGTGTAAGGAAATGTTAATGAGAGTGGATACTAGTTTTCAATAAATAGTATAATATTTTGCTCTATGAATATTGTAGTATACATAGAGCAAAATATTTTTTGTACTATAAGGTAAAAAATTGAACAAATAGCAAATATTCGTTTACGTGATTGACGTCACAGACTGCATAAAAAATGCAACAGCAATATAAACACATAGAAGCGTCACAAACGTAATATGTTATAAGGCGGAAGTGCAAATCAACTTTACTACACATAATACATTGTATCCAAATAATAGTAGGTCAGTTCGAAGAAATAATGTAAAGTTCGACTTCTAATAGTACATATTCAGTAACTTGACAGTTCAAAGAATAAAAATGTTGCCATACTAAACTAATAGTGGGGGCAGTGAACGATTTTGCACATAAAAATGGTCTAATTTAAACAAAACTAAAAATTCGTATGATGTGGAAAATAAGAATAGTTAATAATTGTTAATTCAAGTAATTTTCTTTCTTTTTTATCTAATAGAAACAGAATAAAAATCATGTTGTATTACTTTTTTGTTTTAGTTTTAATTACCTTACCGCTGAGAAACAAAATATATAAATTCTACAATTTGTAATAGTTTAAATAGTGTTTTTAAGACTCGTTGTTACATTGAGTTCATTCAATTTCGTTCATTCTCACACCACCTATCTTCTTTTTGTCAAAACCTGGTTAACCCTTCAACTGTCAAGTTACTGAATACAATTAAAAGTCGAAGTATACTCAGACCAATAAAAAAGTATAGACGGAACATTGCGCTTCTAAAAGTGTGGCACGTAATAAGAAGACGATTCGGTGATATGAAGACGGCCGCTCGGTAGTCTGCCGCGAGTGACTGAGAGCGCATGACGTAGTTTTGGTAAAAAATAAAATTACGAAATTATGCCGTCCTGTGTCATAAACCGCAGCGAAAACAATTCACGTTTTCAAAATAAGTCATAAGGGATTACTTTTTACAAGTAGGTAACGGATTTTCTGCATAGTTTAAACAAAATCGCAAAATGTTTGACGTAATTTCTTGGAACATGAATTCGAGACGATATTGTGTCAGTGTTGCAAGTTATGAACATTGTATTTTCCCAAAATAAGGGAAGTTATGATTTTTGTCCGGATCCGTTAAAATTAACATTTAACATTGGGATAGCTATTTTAAAATAAGCTAAGTGTAAGTTTTAAAGTAAGCTTTGTGAGTTTTGTTATTTTATTAATTGTTCATAATATGAAAACAAATGCCTCATTAAACTAAATTAACTTTCGTTTCATACAACCAAGACAAATTAAACACAATACTACCTAATTATAAAACTTTTTACCAAAGTATATCTCTCGCACTTGGGAAACGCATCACAGCGCTTGCAACATTATTCTCTAGCACACAAGCGCAAATCTACGATATCGTACACCGAGTTACGCACACATAGCAGACTTTAGTCCTCACTTTTTTCGTCGCGATTGTTTACGACGGCTCCGTCTTTACTTTTTTATTGGTCTGAGGAAGTCTATACTACTATTACTATTAATAATAGAAACTGTAAAACTAACCTTAGTACAATATCTATAAACTCTCGAGTTCTTTCGGTTATAAAGCCATGCGTTTTCGAACATGAGCCAGACGTCGTCAACATACTCCCAGGGGTCTCTGTACTCGCCCCTGTCTAGCTTCAGTTTGATGGTCGACAAGTCAATAGGTTTGGTGACGATGTCGAAGTAGTCAGGGATGCCGAGCGCTGCCGCGTCGACTGGTTGTCTGAAGGGTAAAGACTCGGGGTCTTGTCGGAATAATTTTTCTAATGTTGGCATAAGCGCTACTCGGAGCTCTTCGGGTTTGAACACGAAGTTTCTTCTTGCCCCTCTTTCCCCGCCAGCCGATTCCCCTACACTACCGACACTAGTTTCTCCGGGTTCCTCTTTCGTGTCTTGTCTGGCCTCAGTTTTGACTTCGCTCTTAACGCTGACGTTGAAGTCGGGTTTTTCAGCGTCTTTGTCTGGTGTTTCGTCTCGCATTCCCTTGCCTCCGCAGTCCTCGTCCGGATCATCCTTAATCCGGCCGTCATCAGGATCTTGTTTGATGTCTTGAGGCGGACTGTGCGAAAAAGTGAAATAGATTAGATTTTGAAAATAGCATTACTTTTGCAAGTAGCTTTAGCTGTAGCTTTCTCATAATGAAATTAATGGAAGTATGTAAGTACTTATCATTTAACAGCAATCAATTTCGGAATGTGTGAAACATTCTAAAAATGTTTGTCATGCACCATTGAATGGATCCGACAGAACGTTAACTCACCTGTCGTCGGCGGAGGAGCAGGCGGTGATGGCGGCGAGGTGCGCGGACATGGGGGGCACGCGCGGGGGAGCGGGGGAGGCCAGCGCGCGCGGGGTGGCGGGGGTGCCGGGGGCGGGGGCGGGCACGCTGGGGGGCGGCGCGGGGGACGACGCCGCCGCCTCGGAGCGACCGAACGCCGCGTGGTTCACGAAAGGACTCTGCACCGCGTTGCTCAGTAACCGGACTTTTGCGTCAGGATGACCCGGCGACGCGAGCGGCGCCGGCCCGTTCGATTGCATCGACGGGTAATTCGGCGCCGGTGACGTCATCGGTTGACCAAACGGTGACATCCCGGGGGCGCCGACGCTGCCGACGCCCACGCTTCCGCCATTCGGCGTCTGCGGCATTTGGTTCGGACTGGGACCGGGCGGGCCCACGAGGTTGGTCGGGAACGTCATGCGATTGGCAGGCATGGAGAGCGCGATGCCGGGCGAGGGGATGCGCATGGAAGGTAAGGCAGGCTGCGCACCCATAGCCGGTAAGCTGGGACGAGCCAGGGGCCCACCCACGCCAGGCCGAGGACCTCCCACCCCGCCCAACACTCCACCCCCGGACATAACGCTAACAGGTTGTTGTTGTTGCTGCTGCTGTTGTTGTTGCAGTTGCGCAACCTGTTGCTGCTGTTGTTGTTGCTGTTGTTGCTGCTGCTGTTGCGCCGCCTGTTGCTGTTGCGCTTGCAACTGTTGCTGCTCCTTTCGCTTTTGTCTCTTTTCCTCAAGTTCTTTCTGTATCTTGTAAATCTTTTCGGCGAGTAGATGATAGTATTCGGATCGCGTGCTCGCCATCTCGTACATATCACCTTCTACTTTCCTCGCGTATGCGACTAGGTTATGCATTCGCTTATCTAACATTGCAGTTGGGTCCGGTGTGGGAAATATCGCTTGCACCCTGTGGAAATGCACAGTGTCATCGAAAAGTTCTAATCACATCAAATATGCTCATTTAGGTTATAAATATCAAATTATCAAATCAAATCAAATTATTTATTTGGAAACAAAGAACATGTTTACAGATGTATGTGTTCGTTAACAGCTACATTACTTTAGAACTGTGTCGTAGCAAAAAAAAAAATACAACTTACAGTTTGTGAACGAGGTGGTTTCTGAGATCAGCCGTAATAGAATGATGCCACTCTTTGGTGCCGGATACTGGGTTGGCGGTTACGGCTCCGCCCGGGAGTTGTAGCGCACCGCCCATCTGTACGAGGAGTAAAAATATGAGTGGAACAGTTTATACGAGGCAATCGTTATAGAGGTGCAGTCGGCAGATAGCCACCGTGACTCACCAACTGCTGCTGCTGCTGTTGTTGCTGCTGCATGTCGTTGGGCTGCTGCGCGAACAGCGCCTGCATGGTCTGCTGCTGCGGCCCCACGTCGGCCAGGCCGGCGCGCGGCACGGCCATGCGCGACAGCGGGGCGCGCGGGAACCCGCCCACCATGTTGGACACGGACGTGGGGCACGCGATGCCCAGCGCCTCGTAGGCGCGCTTCATGTCGGCGCCCTGCGTGCTGGGCGCGGGCGCGGGCGCCGGGGCCGCCGGGGGGGCCGCGCCGGGCCCCGCGCCTGGCCCCGCACCGCCCAGCTGGCTCACGCCGCCCATGGGCCCGCCCGCGCCGCCCACGCCGCCGACGTTACCGACTCCGGGCACGGGCCCCACGCCGCCGACGCCACCGACGTTGCCGGTGCTTACTCCCGGTGTCGTATGAGTCACTGCCGCTGCTGAGACCATAAAAATCAGTCAGTGATGTTCTTTCAAGAATCACCAAAATAAGATAATTGATACCAAACTTACATAACATACCGTTCATATTTCTAGTCCTATCGGCTTGTTTCAGCGGCAAACAAACAGGACAGTCATTTTTATTGCAATGTTTCCAATGGTTAATAATTTGTCTTGATGACGAGCAGTGCGGTACCGCACAATTCTTGCCGGCCTGTAAATGACGTATTTTTAAAAACATTCGAACAGGGTAGATAATTCTCTTTTTTAGCAGTAGTTGTAAATAATACAATACCTGGCACGACATCATATGGTTGAGAACACCTTTCATAGTCTTGCAGTGCGGTAGCGTGCACTGCCACGTCTCGCCGTTGGATTGGGACTCTCGTCTCTGGCACTTATGTGCGTGTAACAATAGCACGAGCTGTTGTTGGATAAGTTTCCGTTTCTCCGGGTCGGCGATGGAGCCGGAGGTGGGCGGTTGCGAGGCGGTCGGCGGTTGCGAGGAGGGGGCCTGCGTGGCGGCCTGCGGCTGGGACTGGCCGCCGGCGGGCGCGCCCGGCGTCTGCGGGGAGGGCGCGGGGGGCACGGCCTGCGCCGCGCCGCCGCCGCCCGCGTCCGCCGGGGGCCCGAAGCGCACGCCCACGCCCGCGTTGGCGGCGCGCTGCACGTGCGGCACGCCGGGCCCCTGCGCCGACTGCGCGTAGGGCGGCTGGTAGGGCGCCAGCGGGTGGCCCCCGCCGCCCGGCGCCGGCATGCGCGGGTGGTGCTGCAGCGCGGTGCGCATGTTGGGCGTGCCCATGCCGACGCCGACGCGACCGCTCAAGGGTCCGTTTTGCATCGCCTGCAACATGCCATCATGTTACTTTGGTTCATGTCTTGGAAAGGCAATTTCTAAAGCCGGGCCATACACGGACTGCTTGAAGCAGTCAGTATCGACTGCTTCAAGATGCGACTGCATAGTGAACTATAGTCTTCTACGTACACACATACACGGTACCGCTCGAGCGATCGCAACTGCTTCGGGCGGTCAGCAGCGCGGTGAAATTTCATCGTGCAGTCAAGCAGTTGCCAGACATACACTGACTGCTCGAGCTATCGACTGCTCTCGAGCAGTTTCTCCGCCCGCGCTTTTCATTCCACGTCACGCGCGCCTCCCGCCCGCACGCTTTTTGTTTTGCTTGTCCAGCAGTTCATACCAACTACTCGAGCAGTTGGTATGAACTGCTCAAGCAGTTGGTATGATCTGCTCAAGCAGTTGGTATGAACTGCTCGAGCAGTTATCAATGGCGGCTTCAAGAGGTTGACTATAGCTGCTCGAGCGGTATGTTGATCAATGCCTAACTGCTTGAGCAGTCCGTGTATGGCCGGCCTAAGATGATGGTATTAAGACTAAACGAAGTATTTTAATATTTTTACAATAATTCACATACCTACAACTTTTTATTTTCTTTGAAATTTGTGAGGTTTAAGAAACGTTTTGCTGAATAACCAGCACATGGCAACATATACAAAGGTGTCAGCATTATGAATAGTGATTCGCGTATGTATTGAAAATAGACCAATGTCGACATTGGCCATTCTTCTCTAAAGCTCCTATTACACCGAGCCGGCGACGCAATCTGGTCGCAATGTGAATACAATGTTTATGTCGTAAAATAATGAAAAATATCAGTTCGTGAAAATCCTAGAACAATCCTAAAAACCATAGGTACTCTTAGTCTTGGAAAAATTTTCGTGATCCGTGATCATATAAGCTATTATCAGAATTATTGCAAAATCTCATTCTGATTGGAAATTTCAATGCGGATTGAATATTAAGTATTTTTATGCTTATTGGTCAAGGAATGCAGCTGAAGTCCAAAGATAATCCGAATTTTTGCAATTATGAAAAACAGTCTTAGGGCGCCTTCAGATTAGTCGCACGACAGCAGCGCTGCTTTGTAAATCCATATAAAGACGCACGGCCGCAGCACTGATAGCGCTGCAGTCGCGCGACTAATTTGAAGGCGCCCTTAGATTCTAAATACAATAGGGTATTACACCCATTTTTGAAAAGTGTCTTAATGAAATTCTGTAGTGCTAATATGCCACCAAAAAAAAACACAACATTTTTATTCAATCGATAAGTGCCACAAAAATGCACCTAAATTTTCAAATTTCGCGCGTAGTTTGACGAAAACGCCTCTTACTAGACGCCATATTGCTCAGCGTAAATGACGTCAGTTCGTTTTGTATCAAATGAGCTCATATTAAATTTGATTATTGTATATTATTTAAAAATAATTAAAAACATATTTTGTAATAGGTGTAATAATGAAAAAATTACGTTGGTTACGAAAATAATAAAAGTACAAAGCCTATATTACGCCAATCGGTTGACTGACCGTTGTCAATTTTTTGTTTACACAGCCGTATGGCGTAATTACATGGCCGCTACTATTTCATGGTGTTTTATAACAGATTAAAAATACTGAAAAATTTGGATTGAATTTAAAAATTTGTTTTGTTATTTTATGAACTAAAACTTACATTTTCCGACTGCTTTATGCCTAAACTGTCTCAATAACATATTTATAGATTTTTCTCGTATAGAGTAAAATACCCTATTATGGTGTTGTAATCATACTAGGATTTCCACGGAATCAATTTTTTTTTATCCCTACTTGCATGCTTTATAGCGTCTCAAAACAGTGGGGGTCATTCGACGGCAAGTAAAGAAACCATGTTTGGGGGTTGGTATAATAATGCTTTTTTTTTTAAAATTTTAGTCAGACAATCATGCGATTTTTTGTTTACAAAAATTTACATCAACAACAGACGGTTTGTACCTACTGCAATTGACCTCAGGCATAGTGGAGGAAGACAGTGAATACGATACAAAAAAGTTATGAAAGGTCATTTTGTAACATAACAGGGATTAATATCTATATATACATATATATAAAAATGAATTCCTATTCGGCTGGACCATTTTCGCTAACTCTTTTTTGTTTCTTATTGTAAGGAGGAGAAGAATATGCAAAAGAAAAAACTAAGAAAGTTGCACAAAACATTAACAAAATGAACAAAAAACTAAATTACATAGATGATGTAGTAATTTCTACACCAAAAAAATTATACATAGATGACATATTAGTTTCTTAAATTTTTGGAGGATTGGAGCAAATATTGTCTGTAGACCATACATACTATGGTAGTTAAGGCAGGTAGGGTAGGTAGATAGGCAGGAAAGTAAGTAGATAGGGACAGGACAACGTCTGTCGGGTCAGCTAGTAGGGATTAATGACTCACCTGGGCATGCGGATGGTGAGGCGGTGTCCCGTGATGGTTGGCGCCCATCAGCGTGGGCAGCTGCTTGTTCACGCTGTTGATAATCCCACTGCCGAGCATGCCAGCGCCCGTCATATTACTATTCGTCACTATCATGTTCCCGCCGACATTACCCACGTTCATTCCTCCTTGGATGGAACTCATCGGCATTGTGGAGTGCAGCTGATTTGGATGACTCGTATTTGGCATTAGTTGTGGGTGCATACCACCCATGAGGTCCTTTGATACAGACACATTAGGAGGTGACTGCAGGTTTGGACTCTTACTACCTAAATTACTCAACCCTAATGGATTGTTGTGGCTTACTAAGCCTTTGTTGCCCTGTGAAAAGACCAATACACAAAATACACTATTAATATGGCCTTTTAATCAATTTATTAGTTACTATTATAAATGTAAATAATTTCAAAAAAACGAAATGCACATTGATATTATATAAATTGAAAATCAAAGTCCAAAACTACAATATATGTATTGTGAATACAAAATAGTAATGCTAGAACCTTTGTAAAAAGTTCATTCACTTTTAGCTTTTGCCTATTTACTGGTTTATTTTCTAAATAGTAAAATTTGTATAAAAAAAACTTTTACCTAAAATTAGCACTATTGGTAACATTCTTTTTTGCAGCAGCAGTGAAAAGAATAATTAAGAAAAACTATAGATTATCACTTAAGCTGGATGGATGATATTTTATGTACCTAATCTCCACTATCCTAAATGAAATAATTATAAAAAAAAAAAAAAAAATATTCGTAGGTTTTACTTTAACTACCAATAATTATGCAAAATTATCTTACTATACTTCGACTTTTAATTCTAATTAGTAACTTGACAGTTGAAGGGTTACCAGAAATTGACGAAAAAAAGGTAATGAGGTGGTGTAAAAATGAACAAAATTGAAACTTAATGTATTTCTATGCAAACTTTTTATTTTAAATTTAATAACTTGTCTTAAAAACATGTCAAATCTATACACACGCATCTATATTAAGGCGTTATATTGAAAAAAAATGTGGTTTTTCTATTTTTGTAACTTGTTAAGTATGTGGAATAGGGATTTAACATTTTAGTATGTTTTTTGAATCTTTGATCTAGTATCATGTAAAAGGAATACACGATTCAATGAATTTTTCTCGACACAAAAAAATTGCTATATTTTTTACTTTTTTCGATATCACGGCGTAATGTTCAAGAGGTAGTCAATGCAATTTACTTTAAAACATAGACAATTATTATATCAAAGTTTACTCAAAGTAGTTTTAAATTTAATTCATTTATTTTGTTAAAAAAGGAGTAAATTCGTTGTGGCCCATACATCGTTTTATTCCGAGCGCACGCACATTATAGCCATCTCTGCTTTAGCGTTTCAAAAGTAATTGCATCTCTTTCGCTCGCTTAGTACATCAGCCGCCGACGATTTACTTTCGAGGTAGCGCCTTAATATACTATTAAAATGACAATGACAAAAAAGAAAAATGAAATGATTTTTATTTTGTTTCTACTACCTAAAAAGGAAAGGAAAATACTTTTATTAACCATAATTAATTGTTGTTTATTCCAACATCTGAAATAGGGATATTTAAAGTTTTATTTAAATTAAACCATTTTTATCATTTGTTCTTTACGCAAAATCATTCACTACCCCAACAGTATTAGTTTAAGTATGGTAGCATTATTTTTCTTTGAACTGTCAAGATACTGAATAGAATTAAAAGTCGAAATATAGACTAAATTGATAATTTGATGATAATTCCATCAGTCCCAGGTACTCACTTGTTGTATAAGGTGCCTGTGCATAGCAGCTGTTGGGTCATCCCCGTTTAGCTGCTGCTGTTGGGACATTTGTCCCCCAGGACCTGGACCCTGGGCAGGAGGTTTGGGGCCCGTGACCCCAGGTTGTTCGCCCCAAGCACCCCCCATTAACTCATCTGGGAGGTCCTTTTCAAGGTCGAACATGTCAAGGTTAGAAAACCCATCTGCTGAAACAAAAAAGTGCAGCAACATGTTAGTATTTTGTGTGGGCTGTACTAGAAAATAGTATACAATTAGGTAAGTAATTTTTATGTAATGACAGCATTTTTATATCAAAATGTTAAAAAAATAAATTTTAAAATTATAATAAAGAAAAAATCTGCTTCCACAATTTTATATTTATGGATTAAAATGAGTAATGTAATTAGGCAGATATTAAAAATTTATTATTCTATTTAAAAATTAAAATAAATAAATAAAAAAATATACTTTTTTTTTTTCATTTCTATTTATGTTAAGATGATAACCCCCCTGCCCCCTGCCTTGTTATTATGATAAGTGAATATTATGCAAGTCCAGAAAAAATATTAAATTAAATTAGAAAATAAATCCAACATTTTTATTACCTTATTGATTTTTTTATGAAACTCAGAATAATAATATAATTTAGATAAGGAGAGGTTCTCTGGATTAGGCTTTTATTTTGTGTAAGTCAGTAAAATGAAAGAATTTTTTTTTTAAGTGTTACTTTGCTATTAAAATACTTGTATGTGTATTTTTATACCTACTTTGGATAAAAAAATTAAAGGAAAATAATATCATTCAAACACTACTAACATATTGAAATTAAATAGCAATTTATTTGGTACATAACCGAAAAAGTTAGTATAAGATATACTACAGCAATCCTACACATACTTAACTTATAAATAAAATAATAAACAAACAAAAATAACTCTTACAGTGTAATATAAATGTGTATATTGACAAAAATAAAACAGAACATGATAGCAATAGTACATGATTTTTCAGTAAACTGACATTTACTTATTCCATATCAAAGTTTTGGTTTCTACATGCTTCGAAAAAAATAATAATTAAAAGTGTATCTGATCATTTTAATACAATTCAAAATACCAAACACCAGGCTGAAATGGTATACTTTATAGACAATCACTACCTATGCCATCATGGAAACAGGTGTATTGCTAGTACACAAAGTTTTATTACAATTCAGAACTAGATCCCCATAATAATATAATAGAAAATTCAAGGTTTCAAATTCAATTAACTAAGCATAAATATAAAATTAATTAGACTATTGGTACATACAAATACTTTTAATTGTAGAATATGTTTGATTGTAATATTATGGCCTTGCATTTTATTTTGTCAGCATGCAAAAAAGAGGTTATGTTCTTATCAATTTACACAACATACAATAAAACATTACATGTGGATATACAATTGAATGTGGCATTGTATCTACAATTAGCCAGTTAGGATGAAAAAACTATGAAATGTTACCAAAACATAATGTGGGTCACCAATACCATTGTATGTCAGGCTATGTTATGAAATAATAACCAATATTTCTGCAATAATTAAAACATTGTAGGAACTACATGCTACTATTTCACAAATAATTTGTAATATTTTGTTTAAAATGAATTAATACTTGACTTGCTTGTGAAACTAAACCTAGGTTAACAAATAAAACAACTTAATATAAACAACACTAAAATAATACCTTTTTTGTAAAAATGTTTTGAATAAATATTTAAATAAATTGTAATAAATAAATTGCACTTTATTACAAAATGTATACCCTAAAACAATGACACTAAAGTTGAATTTTATTCATTAAAATAACTGAAATAACAGAAACACATTAGAATTTTATAAAAGGATGTCCCAAAATATCGAGTAAAACTAATATTTTCTCATTTCATGAGCTAATACACAATAATACGACGCAAAACTTGCGAGGCGCTAACAAGAACGAAGGCAAAATGTCAAAAACCAAAGAAAGATAATATGACAGAACACTGTTCCGACACTTTGCAAACTCCGTGTAAAATAATAAAATACTCACCCGCGGAGTCCGAGGGACCCTGAAAAGGGTCCCGGATCATCTTAGGCCGCTTGTTAGGCGGCTCATCGGCCATGGCTCTGTTTACTAAACGTAAGCCGTCGTGAATATTTCGGCCCGCCGATTTAAAATACACTTTTATGTCTTAAATCTTCAAGAAATAACATTTTAGAGCGATTTGTCATTCATCATAATGTAATTCACCCACATCGCGATCGTTCGATGTCCTTCGCACCATTGAAGGCACATATTATAATTTCTCACTCAAGTATTCGCCATTACAAAGCTCCGAATCGAAGAGCTACACAGACCCTCTCACCATCTTCCGTCGGAACTAGCACAATAAATGAAAACAATATCACCAGATTTTAGCTACTTTATGGAACTTATTTACGCTATCGAATAACACGATTTCACTTAACACTTTAAAATACACGGAATGGTAAAGTTTATGATAAAATGATGTAAGAAAAAACAGAAAATTTACACGACAAATTCCGAAATTCTTCTCAGTCTCTCCAGCGCAAAATGGCGGCTGTTGATGAAAACTTTTTCTACGCTTGTCAGAAAATGTCGGCCTATAAAGAGTATAGTAAAGCGCTCTGATTGGTCCGCGCACACCACGTGACTGCCGGAAATACCGATTTGACGCAGGATCGGTCCGATTGTTCTGACGTCAAGGCGTACGAAGCCGAACATAGCCGAAGAAAGCCGAAGATGTTATTCTCATGTAAAAGCATATTTTACGTAAAAATCTATTGTAGTATTGTTGTTTGAGAATACAACAAGCCAAATTAAGACGAGAACTATCTATTCTTATAAATAAAGAATAATTTTATGCAGCATGCATGATTAAAAAAATGTTTTATGTGGTAATTTTTGAATATTCCCTCCTAATCGGGAGTGGCCATCATCAATACGACGTGTCTCTAGACTGTCTATGATATAGACATGACCATAAACTATTAAAATTTTCTTTTAAGTTGAGCCCTAGTATACTGACTATTCAGCTATCCTAAAATCAGACATTTTTATTTATCATAATTATTATTATTCGTTTCGATGAATTATCTACACTATGATAATTCGGTCTAGGTCCCAATTTTGATTATTTCTTTACTTACAAGAAATATGAAAATGACTTGAAATAAAATTGAGGCATTTAGTTTCATCGCATCGTAAATAAAACTTGAAACTCATAAGTAATGGAATATTGGTAGGTAAATAATATGTTTCAAAAATCTTTGCAAAAAAGATCAAGGCTGTCTAACTTTACCAGGGGCACTTACATCAAAATTAACTTGATGTTTTTTGTTTATTTTGATCATTGATTATTTACACCGATGTCGGCACATTCCCGTCGACTACACAATGGGTATATACTTTTAGACGCTCGCGATTTTATGTTCCTATTATGTGGTCTTTGATTGCTAGACCTGCCATGCCGCTACATGTCAAATATCGGATCGCTGTCGATATCGGTAGCTAAATGTAAGAACGCACATTAGTTCCGAAGATTTTTAGGACTTCAGGGGCGTAGATTCACCATGGAAAGATTATTTATGAAAAAGTAGGGTAAAACGTGATGTTATGTTTTTAGATTCATTAATTTATTTATAGTTAACTAGCTGACCCGACAGACGTAGTCCTGTCAATCGATTTTCAATGTTCTCACCATAATTATGTAAACCTTCCCCACAAATAATTACTGACCAAAATTAGCCAAATCGGTGTAGCAGTTCTTGAGTTTTAGTGAGACTAACGAACGATTCATTTTTAATAAATACATAAAAATAACGGTGTTTTTTCTCTGAAACGACAAAATATAATAAAGTACATACTACATCCATGGATATGACCTAAACGTTTGCCAAACGACAAAATAAATAATAATCGATTTAAAAATTCAATCTCGTTCGAATTATTAGTGCAGGTAGGTAGGGTAAAAGAAAAGGCGGAGGCGCATTTTTCAAACATTTATCCGTTTAGGTTCTTAACCATTTTGATATACTTTATTTAAGAATACTTATAGGTACATTATTAATTGTATACAATCTATTTTTTCAAATAAATCTCTACTTTTGAAAATTCACATTTCTTTTAGAGGTCTTAAACCCAAAATCTGTAATCCAGTTTGAACAACTGTTCTAGCACAATGGAAGACCAGTAATCTTTGTGCAGCTAAATCAGGGCTGATATCCTTCACTCTGACTTCATTAAACATTCTGTTCACATGTCTTGCTAGGCGGAACAAATAATTAACAAGAATGCAAGCTTCATATTCTTCTAATGACCTATGAAGAATATTTTCAAATCTAGCTAATTCTGCAATAACATCGCCTATCACTTCTTCAGACAAGTGGATGGGGTCACAGGTTCCTGGTAACACCACACCGCAGTTCTGTTCTAAGCTCCAAAGTCGACAGTGAAGATACTGTAGTTTGATGGCACTATCGCCTTCAGTCTGAAGGACTCGGTCCCAGTTAAATGTGTAGTCCTTTTGCCTTCTCTGCTTCAAATCATTGATCAATACTGCTGAAGTGCCTAATATGTCACATGTTTCTTCGTTCATTGCTCCAGTTCTGGTATCTGCAAAATACAAATACTTGATAAAACAAATTGAAGAGTAAAATGTCATGCCTCCTGTGGTATTTTTTGGCCAACCTTGCATGCAATCAGTAATCTTCTTGAAAGTCATGCCTGTTGCTATAATTATCTATTGAATGAAAAGGAGTTACACACAAAATGAAAACTAATTAATTAATTCAACATTATTACTTTTTGATAGCATTTGCTTATCATGCATTTTCCTCTTAGCTTCATCCAGGATATCATTCAAGAATACTACATTTCCAGTTCTAGTGCTCATCCCTTTTAGTCTTCCAAACTTGATGTGTTCACAACCATCTGTACATTTCTGGTTAATTTGTTTCACAACTTCAAATACAGCTGCAAAATGATCAGTCTGAGCATTATCTACAACATACAGCATTTTATCAAACTCATATTTTTTATATCTGTCCAACAAAGCAGCGATGTCTCTAGAGAGGTAAAGAGTTGAATTATCACTTTTTAATACTGTCACATCTTTATTATTTATCTTTGTAATTTTCTTTCCCAATTCATCAGTTTGAATGATGTTCAGTTTTTCTAATAAATCTATTACAGGTTTAATGGCACCACCATTGTAATCTGATTCCCAGTGGTATGCATCAAAGTGTATTCCTAGCCTTTGATATATTTTTCCCAATTCCTGTACAGTTACTTCACGAATATTTTTCCAGTTTTCTAAACTCATTCTGCCTTGTTCTATATCTGAAAAGTACTTTCTGGCTTCTTCTTGTACACTATCATCTTTAGAAGCTAATTTATTAGCATGAACATAAACATCATACAAAGTTTTGATAGGATCATTTAGCAAATCCTTTACTTCAATGTTTTTAGATTTTAGACCATATTGCAGCAACCCAAACTGTGTGCCCCAGTCTCCCAAGTAATTAAGTCTTGTAACTTTATTGTTGAAATAAATGTTAATATTGGCAATAAAGTTTCCTATAATGGTAGATCTTAAATGACCAGCATGGAAAGGTTTTGCAATATTTGGTGAACTGAAGTCTATGACTATTTTCCTTGGTTTAACTTGCTGTCTTGGCTCAGGTGACCTCAAACTATCCAGTATATTTTGTATAAATGTATCTCTTTCAACATGAAAAGTAAGGTCACTTTTGTTTAGATTTTGTTCTGTCTCCTCGAAACTTGGGCCTGTTTTATTAAGTATACTAATGGTGTATTTACTTTCATTGTGTTTATAAAAAATGTTCATATTTTTCAGGTTTCTTATAATACTACCTCTATCGATATTGTGTGGAAGTATCTGCGAAACATAAAGAAATAATGAGAATAAAATATTTTCTGCAAATTGATCAAATTATAATTAGAACTAGGTTGTTATGACAAACCTTGTCAAGTAACATTATCTTTGGTTTCATTCCACTTTGAAATCTAATTAAGGTTAGTAATTACAGTGCTGACTGCTGTACAATAGAAAGTTGTAGTTTGAATTTATTTATTTTAGAAAGTTGATGAACAACGGAACAACCTGCTGAAACGTTAGACTGACATTAAGTTTGACACGACACAAAATAAACAAATTAGAGATGAGGCGTGTACTGGCGTAAATACTAGAACAGATCCAGGGTCTTAGTATTTACAAGACTAGACTGCACCTAGTCTCACTCAGTTTGATCATTGAAATACCTATGGTTCAAATTCAAAATGTTTGACATACGAATAATTTCGGCAAACAAGAGTGAGCTAGCAGACTAGTGAAGTACACCAACAAAATACTATTTCGATCTTGCTTCGCCGCGCCGGTACTTTTATTGGAAGGCCGTAGGTGCCGTTTGCTCGCGGTACGTCGCGTAGGTAAACTGCAGTTTACCGGAAAAAAAAAATTATTCGTATGTCAAACATTTTGAATTTGAACCATAGGTATTTCAATGATCATTATTAAAAGAATCGCGACGAGCATTCGTATTTATCAAAATCATTTGTGAATATGTCGAAATCGAAGGGAACCAACCAAAAATTTGTCGGAGTAGAAATAAAGAAGTTTGAGGGTTTTAAGTTGGCCGCGCGAACGTAACGTGGAGGATTGCGAGGCCATGGAGATCTCAGCAACTACTTACGTTACAGATTTAATTTTTTTTGTCTATTGAAGACTGAATTTGTCAGAAATTGACGAAAAAAGAAATATAAGCTCTAGATCAATATTTTACGAAATATTCACCTTGGAAGTTATGGCCGAGCAAACGTTTACTTGTTGTTTCTTTATTGTTTCTTTATTGTTGATTATTTCTTTAAAACTAAGAGTTTATACAGTCAATCTGTTACAAGAAGAAAGGTCCTAATTTGTCAAAACTAACCAAGGTAAAAAATACTACTAAGGTTTAGTTAAGCAGACGAAATCAGTCCAAAACAAAAAGTACGTGGCCGCGCGGTCGAAACGATACTTTGTATACTGATATCTCACTATCCATAATTGCTAGGATTGCTACATAGCAATCCTAGCAATTAGAAGAAAAGTCTTAATTTGACAAAACTAACCAAGACAATAAATATTATATATATATTATTAATTCAGCCGCGCGGCCACGTACTTTTTGTTTTGGACTGATTTCGTCTGTTTAAGTAAACCTTAGTAGTATTTATTGTCTTGGTTAGTTTTGACAAATTAAGACCTTCTTTCTTGGAACAGTTTGACCATATGAACTCTTAGTTTTAAAGAAATAATCAACAATAAAGAAACAACAAGTAAACGATTCCATATATAGGCCATAACTTCCAAGGTGAATATTTCGTAAAATATTGATCTAGAGCTTATATTTCTTTTTTCGACTATTTCTGACAAATTCAGTCTTCAATAGACAAAAAGAATTAAATCTCTTAACTTAAGTAGTTGCTGAGATCTCCATGGCCGCGCAATCCTCCACGTTACGTTCGCGCGGCCATCTTAAAACCCTCGTAACTTCTTTATTTATACTTCGACAAATTTTTGGTTGGTTCCCTTCGATTTCGACAAATTCCGACAATTTTTTGACGATATTTTTTTCTGTTTGGATAATTTGGCGGAGCAATCGTAACGCACAGTCATGTGAATTTGAACCATACTTCGACACATAAAAGTAAAGATAAGATAAGATAAGATAAGTCTTTATTTGCCTTAAACATGGTATGATGGTGTTACAGTCTGGTTTAAAAACAATGTCCACATGTTTAGCTATACACAAAATGTATCAATTGCATGCAAAAGTAAATATTAGGGCAATGAGTCATAATAATAATAATAGTAATTAATAATAATAGTAATTAACGGATTCATTAGATATATCTTCAAGTCAAAGACATTTCTTTGACTTGAAGATAGATTTTACTTCTTAAAAATTGTGTTCTTTTAGCCATTTATACAGCTTGTTTTTAAATAAATTAGCGTTATTTATACATTTTAATTCTTTTGGAATTTTGTTATAGATTCGTACACACATCACAAACAAGGCAGCTTTTAACATACTTGGCTGATTTAGGGTTATCCGTTATTACAAGTCTGTGTGGATCCCTTGTTGGTCGAGAAAACGATGATACGTAAAACGATGCCCACTCGTGTTTTGCAAGAATATTTATTGTAATTTTATAACTACATCATTCCGCAGTCTTGCTATCTTTGTCTGTCAACCAATGATTGTAAATAGGTGATGACAAATATAAAAAAATACAATAAATATCTAATTAATTTGATCCGTCTCTGAAAGGAATTAAAATCTTTTCAATACGCTACTAATCTACAATGTAGATACATTTTTACATTGACGTAAGTCCTGAGCCTGTGTAAAATATGAATGGAAGATTACAATTCATTACTGCAAACATACTTTAAAGTATGCATACTTCATGGACTAGGTGGAGTAGGTATTTGGAACGAGTACTTATTCGGAATTGAACTAGGAGCACCTAGTACAGAACTTGCCTAGTACGATGCATCTCTATAAACAATCTTGTCGTGACATTGCTGATGCCAGTTGCCATAATTAAAAAATATTAAGTTTTTGTCAATTGTTTTTGGAAATAAATTGTTATATTTTTGCAAAATTTATATTTACAGCAATATAATATCAATGCTCTATGTCTATGCAAGCTAAGCCTCTGAAATATTGGATAATAACTATACTTTTTCGAATTTTTAGTTTGATAATTGATATTTCACTGGCAGCCCTAAAGGTCATGGTCATGGTCAATCAATAAATTCATTTATTTACAAAATTATTTATTATTTCAGTTTTCGAGGCATTTTTCTATACAAGTATTACTAAAATAACAATTTTTAAGAGAATTTAATGAATTACGAATCATGACCTTTCCGCTGAAATAGATAAGTACCGTTAGATTAGTTGCTAAGCAACAAAAGAATAACAACAACAAAAATGTATAGGTAATTCGAATTCCTGAACAAGTGGCCATAATCAAAGAGTACAACATAGGTATACACAGAGCTGGCCTTAGGCAATGATATCATTGGCCTTAGGATACTAAACTACATTACAAATTAAAATGACTACCCCAAAAGTAAGTACCAATTCTTTTATATTATGTTCTGCTCTCGTACGTAAGTAGGTACACCAAAATATTTGTACAAAAAATACCAATTCAAATTTTTAATACTATGAAATAAAATACCAATAAGATTTACACTATTTCAAACTCACGTCAACACAATAAACTTGCAATCTTGATAGAAAAAAAAATCCAAAATATTCCAGTTGCTATATACCATAGAACAGCCCCATGGGATGGGTGAGCTGTACTTTCTGTGGCAGAAGGGTGAGTCACATTCTTTACTGGCCACAACCGGAACAGATGCTACGGTAGCCGTCCATGACAGAAATGGTCAGCTGTTGGAAAGAATGAAGCTACAAGGGTGAGATATTAATAATTTATTTAAATGTGTCTATATCTAGATGTATTTTTTTATTCTTGTTAGCGATTGATATAATTGGCTCATTTCTTTCTCTCTTTTTCTTTTTTAAAGAATGTTGCCTCACACTAGGAATTTCTTCTGTGTTGTGGGTGCGTTACACAACACAGCCAGACCCGGAACAACTATCTGTAGATCATACAAATATTTGGTCCATGCGGGAATCGAATCCACGACACGCAGCGCAGCAGTCAGTCGCTGAACCACTGCACCAACCGTGTTGTCATTTAAAGAAATATTTTAGCAGTTGGATCAAAAATTAGAGTCAAATCATTTCAAATCAGGGTCTCCCTAGTTTGGGGTCAGATGGCCCTGTGTGAAATGTCCCCACATATTATTATTATTATTATTTATTTTTCCATAGCCCGGTGACATTGACCACTTAACATCCCAGGAAATGAATGGTTAGAGTATTGAATGAACAAGTTTAATATTTTTTCAGTCTCTGTGCAGGCATGGAATGGGACCAAGATGGTGACTACTTAGCAATCATTACACCAAATAGTAACACTGTATTGTTGTGGGAGTGCCATGCAAACAAGCGAATTAACATAGAGACAGGGCTCCGGGAACCACCATCGTGCATTGCATGGGCTTACGGAGAGCCTCTGTTAGCTGTTGGGACACAGAAAGGAAATCTGGCCCTGTACAACCATCACACAACTAAGTATATTTTTGATGTTCTTTAAATGTAATCAAATTTTATAGAAACAGTTGTAAAGGAAAAGAGGTAGGTACTACTTAGAAATATAAAAAAAATGCAATATACGGATAGGACTTTTGAAAAGAAAAAAGAAAGAAAAAGAATTTATTCGCCCCCCAGGACAAAAACACACAAAAATAACATAAAAAAATAAAAAAAAAAAGAAAACGAAAATTGGTCCTGGTCATGTATCTCTCTTTTGCACTGGAAAAGTTATGGTATTAACACCACACAATATGTCCCTAGCATTATGAGTTGGGTTACTGTTATATTTTCTTTGTGGATAAGCCACTTAGTATGGTGCTGCTGCAGCTGGTGGACCAAAAGGAAAAAGCATTACCTAAATACCATCAATTTGAAAAGAAGAAGAAGCAAAGCACTGTTTTTAGGGTTCCGTACCTCAAAAGGAAAAAACGGAACCCTTATAGGATCACTTTGTTCCCCGTCTGTCTGTCTATCTGTTTGTCTGTGAAGACCTTTTATCTCGGGAGGTATCGAATTGAAATTAAAATCATATACTCAAGTCTAAGGACCCTTGATGCTGTAAAAAAATCAACCCTCTATGTTAACGTGAAAAAACGATACGGCCGTTTATGTCGTTAAAAACGCATTAATAATATTATGATGATTAAAAGTAGGTATGGATTTGTATAGAAGTATGGATATGTACCTACAAGTATGTACGGAACCCTCGGTGGGCGATTCACTTGTCCGGTTTTTCTTTAAACAAAACTATTTTTTATTTTCAGGAGAATACCAATAATAGGTAAACACGCAAAGAAAATCACATGTGCACAGTGGAACAAAGACAGTATTCTAGTGTTAGGTTCAGAAGACAAGAGCTTGTCCATCAACAACTCTGATGGTGACACATTGAGGATGATATCTCTGAGGGATGCACCAAATGATCTGCAGTTCTCTGAGATGAAAACTGATGAGAGAGCCCCAGGAGAGAATACTGTGAGTTCTTAAAGTAATGCAAGTTTATGTGTAGACCAAAAATTGTTAACTTAGCGTGATGTAATACAATAACTTCTCCTACCAGCATGGGTAAATCATAAATAATGTTATTCCTTTGCAAACATGGGTAGTTAGTGCATAGATTTTTTAGACGTACAACGCACTTGCGGTTCTTTTTATATGATACTGCATGATACCAACGCACTGACTTGCGGCCAGTCATCAACCGCTCCGGTTGCTTTGGAGCTGTGTCGGGCCGCACATCTATTGTTATGAATTTGTAATTGCTGTCGCTTATAACCATCAATATAATGAAAAAAGAAATGCTTGTAATAGGGAACATTCATTACGCGAAACTCAGCGCAGAGGGCGCCACTAGCACATACCCACGAGCATAACCTCGTATTCTTGTTTAATTAAGTTATTAGTTATAATTGCTAGGTATTTTATGAAAATAGGTATATCAAAGTTTTAATTAACCTAACTGTACTTTTAACTATATTATGGCATCCTACGGCCATTTGAAAGTGGATTCTAGGTTATGCTCAGAATAAAATCATATTTGGTTGTCTTACATGACAAAAGTGAACGTTATTCTGTAAATACGTCTATCTCACCTGAATACTTAACCTGAACATATTTTAGAGTGATTTTTAGCTGCTACCCAAAGTTTTCGAACATTTTCTTCTTTTGAAAATGAATGAATTCCCTTCATTTCTACATCGAAATACACCGCACTGATGCATTATTGTATAATATTATACACTTCCCAATTTTGAACTCAATTAAAGGCAGAATTTCACGCTTTGAACGACTCGTCGAAAAACTGTTTACGGATTATGCTAGTGCTGCACTCTGGTGCCAGAACATTGCAGTAATATCCCCTATTGACGACGACATGCGGCGGACCGCAATAGAACCGAAACGATACGGTTAGCCGGAATACAGCGTGCCGTTGCGGCAGGCCGCAGTATGTGCGGTCTACCGCATGCGGCACGCCGCAAGTGCGTTGTTGGTAAGACCATTTTGTTCAAAGTGCTCCATGTTCTGCTATCACATGGGCATGGAAACTTTTTACAACTATTAAGTTATCATGCTGATTATTATCAATAGCTTTATCATGATCATCATTATAATCCTGCCCTTCTTATTTGGGGTTGGCGCAACACGTTTTCTTCCATTCCATCCTGTCAACAATCATATCATAGACTCCTTCTCTTTCATATCGTTCTTCACACAATCCGTCCAATATTTTCTTTGGCTTACTTCTTCATCTCCTCCCATCCAGATGTATATTCATAACTTTTTTGGTCACTTGCGTTTTATCCTTCCTCTTCACCTGCCCATACCAAGTCAAACGATTGCCTTTCTACTTGTCTGTCACTGGCGCCACTATCAATAGCTTTCTCAATAGATCATTATTAGATATATTTAAGGAGTAAGGAGTAACTTCTCATGATCAGTAATAATGAATCAGTAAAAAAAAAAAAAGTTAAGGAACCCATTTTTTTTTCTACCTTCCAGATAAGTCTAGTAGTCGGTAAAAGAACACTGTACCTATTCAACCTTCTGAACCCAGAGAACCCGATAGAGCTAGCATTTCAACAACGCTACGGCTCCATAGTGTCATACAAATGGTATGGAGACGGCTACATCCTCATAGGTTTCAGTGCTGGGTTCATTATAGCCATATCCACGCATATCAAGGAGGTTGGTGACGAGTTGTTCCAGGTGAAAAATCATAAGGATAATCTGACTGATCTGGCAGTTAGTAATGGACTGGCGGCTTCATGTGGTGATGGAACGTGAGTTGTGGAAAATCTTAAACGACTTTCCATTTTTTGCCATTTTAAAATTTCAAAGTGCCCGCGTAATGGTTGTGTCTGGCAACATTTTTTCGTAGTACTACTTATTTGTTTTGCGTAGATCTGAAGCACTGACTGAACTAAATCTTATCAGAATGAAGTCGGTAAGAGAAACCATCGTTTGGCAAAATTATTGTAGTTTCTCTTACTAACTTCTTTGGATAAACTTCTGGTTTATCAACCAACAAATATGTTTGGCACTTCTACTGAAGACAAAACAAGGGAATTGGAGGAGTAATACTCCTTTGTCCAAAATAAATAACTTAATTGTATCGTCAGGGTCGGATTAACCATGTTGGGGCGCCTAGGCAATGCAATTGACGGGGCCCCTTTTCTAATTTCCTAAAATACATATTTTCTACCAAAATTAATTATATTTATAACTACGCAATTTTTTACTACACCACATTTTCGTTTTTAATATTTTTAATATTTATTTCTCGGTGCGCGGGGCCCCTTGTCACTTGCCTAATCTGCCTTTAGGATAATCCGGCCCTGCATATCGTAAATCACCTAGAAACTCTGTTTTGGGACACAAATGCAATTTCAGACTAAAATTAATCGCAATATGGAACAACGGCGAGGTATCAGGGTCGGTAATGCCAGCGGGCGGCGCTGAACGTTGCTCGTGGAGTTCAGACGGACGTCTGCTCGCCACGGCCGGCCGGGCGTATCTGAACGTGTACGTGACAGCCCTGCCGCCTCTACACGCGGCGTATGGCACCAGGGTCATCACTCTCACCAGTCTCACTGAAGCGACTGTCTATCAGTGTATTGCTGTTGGTGATGAGCCGGAACCTGTTAATAAATGTAAGTTACAATACACCCACATACACACACATGATACACATCCGTGTTTGCCATCGACACGGTAAGTTACAATGAAGTTACATTGTAGACTTGGTCATGGCAGTCATCATCATCTGTCTAGCCTTTTTCATCTCTGTTAGGGTCGATCTCCAGCAACCAGTGATTTACATGGAGCGACTGTCTATCGGACCTCCATAGCCCAGTTACTGGTTAATACGACCCATAACTTCTGACCGCCAAAGATCTGCGAATGACAGCCGGGACGCCTTACGTGCTTTTCTAGGCATGGAGGGAACTGCTGGGAACTCTGTATGAAATGGTGGTACAGTCAACAGCAAAAGTAGATGATCAAAATCAGAAATTCAATACTAATTTACTAACACTAATTTTTACAATTTATTACTAGTTAATATATTAAAAGTATGTGATTGTCACACACATACTTTTGAATCACTTCGACGCCACACAGTTCTGACGCGAACTCCGTTCATTAGTATTGAATTTTTGATTTTGATCATCTACTTTTGCTGTTGACTGTACCTATAGGGTATGAGTAATCATGGCAGCCTGCTATGTTGGAAATCTAGTGAATGATGAAATTATTTTAATGTTTAAAAGAGAAGGTCGGGCACGTAACTTAAGGGATAGTGTAGACAGCAGCCAAATGCTCAAGCAGTTTTCATTGTTTGATTGATAATGAACTAAAAGGCAACAAAAATACAGTTGAAAATTGCGTAATATGTCGACCCGCTCATTTCGTTGGGCATTTTCAAAACAACGTTATCATGTTAAGAATGACCCTTAGGCACGTTAGACCTTTACGCTTATCTGGTGTCCACCTTTCATATTTACCCAGCGGAACCAACAGCCCTTGCCACTTACACCCTACCCACGGAACCAAGCGTGATAGCCCTGGGTGGTTCCCATGTGTGCTGTGCCAGTGGCACCCTGGCCTGGTTCTACCCACTAGCAGGCGGCGCCGCGGCCCGCAGGCAGTACCCGGCGCCTATTGACGTCATCACTGTAGCTGGGGACTATGCTGCAGCGCTGTTCCAAGGGCGGGCTATGTTGCATTCGGTAAGTGAGGATGTAGTAACTGGTGTATTCGGGAACTGTTCAGCTGATGGGAAAATTTGTTTTTTTTCTAACTCTTCCGCTGTTCTTTTCTGATTAATTTCGTTAAGGGGTCCAAGAAAGTTGAATCGTTTCTCCAGGACTCGTCGAGCTTCATTTCTTCGGCGCTTTTCTGGTGGTCGCTACTGTTGATTCTGGCTTACAGGAGTTGCAGTGGTTTGGGAACTGTGTGTCGGGTTGTATGAAATACAAAACAAAAACAACTGGGAGAAACGATCTCGTCACGTCATACGGGTACGGTTTTTCCTCTGTCGTATAAAGGATGATTTTCACCAAACGGCTCGCATCGCAGCGGATCGGAAAAGATGCAAAGGGACGCGGCGACAGCCGAGCGTACCGTCACAGCCGACGTAGGTACCGTCGCTAGCGCTACCGTTTCTGCGCCTAGTCAAATAGTTTCATTTCTACCGTGTAGACAGCCGAAACGGTCCGATCGAATACGACGACAGGAGACGCAAAGTTGGTAGACCGCTACAATGTGGGCCGATGATGAGTAAGAGTCGCGGGAAGTAGAAGGATGCGAAAGGCGCAGGACCGGTTTGTTTGAATAATCTTGGAGGAGACTTATGCCCAGCTGTGGGGTATATTTTGTCAGGAATGAACGCAACTATTGACCGAAGATCCAGGAATGGAGGGAAGTTACATTTCTAATTCTATACACAGATTGATCCAGTGGACTCGACGCAGTCGGAGAAAGAATCCATATTATTTCCAGAACCACACATGCAGGGAGCCAAGATCGTAGACATACACCTTACCAGCGACTTCTTTATCTTCGTCACTGATGTAAGTAGCGATATATCGTCGTTGATAGCCCATTTTCGCGTAACTAAAGCTGTCAAATACAGCAAATTTCGACCTTATGTGTGTTAGTTACGCGGAATTGGGCTATCAACGACGATATGAAGATAGTTGCATTGCGTAGTCTACAATAAAGTTTACCGCCCGCGACTTCGTCTACGGTTAATATACAAGATGATTTTTTATGCACGCTCCAAATTTCTCAGGGTGATAGTACCCATGAAATTGAATAACTTTCTCCAAAAAACATGGGTCGAAATATTTAAAAAAAAATCGGACTTCCCATACAAAATCGATCAGCTGACTATTGATTTTGTATGGGAAGTCCGATTTTTTTTTTAATATTTCGACCCATGTTTTTTGGAGAAAGTTATTCAATTTCATGGGTACTATCACCCTGAGAAATTTGGAGCGTGCATAAAAAATCATCTTGTATATCCCATGGTAACACAAAAACGGGATAAGATAAACCTTTTGAGCCCCACGGTCGGGTATAACCGACACATGAAAACGTGCTCAACACGCCACCGTCAGCATAGCCGATAAGAATCCGTTAGTAACGGATTCTTGTCGGCTATAGCTGACGCGTTACACGTAACATTGTATAGATTTATAAAAATAAAGGTGGGTACTATAATTTTAAATAATGCAACATTAAATTATTCAAGATTAATTTGTAACCAAACATATTTGCTATGTTGGCATTTTTTTTAAATATCGAGAGAAAAGGCACTGAAAACCGAAATATATAGCCTTTGCCTAGTTCGGTTGCAGTTTGCAGTGGCTACCTACATCCATTTAATAGAAATAAATACTGCCAAAATATTTTCTGTAAAGTATAATAAAGTTTTTGAGATCAATTTATTATTATTATTATTATTTTTGAATACAAAATAATTATACTAAATTTAGTTTTCTGTGTTTCTTTTTCCTATTAAGTAAAACAACATTAAAGAAATATTGTATTATGGCACAAATATATTATGTCCATTAGTTATTTGTTATTTGCGTATTTTTATTTGTAGGTATTTTCTGTGATTTGTGGCTTAGCGTAGAGGGCACGCGCGAGCGTTTATGCTCTGGCATTGAAAAGACTAATTAACATCCATTTATAATAACATACTATCGCGTTTATAATAGGATTTTACTCACATAGTTTGATCCATTGCGGACCCACCATACCACTGGCCATACCCCTGGCGGTATGGTGGATCTAAAACTATCATCATCATCATCATATCAGCCTATTGCTGTCCACTGCTGAACGTAGGCCTCCCTCCCTCTAAAACCATACCACTTAACTAACCTGACCCAAATCATTCATCAACAATAGAGGGGATCTGGCGTTCGGCGGCCGCTGCCGCGGCACCATCGCTGCGCTCGCTCGCCTTCGCGCTTTAATGGTCACAGTTCTAACAAAACCTAACCCAAACTATTACGGCCATACCACCAGGGGTATGGCCAGTGGTATGGTGGGTCCGCGCGCGTTTGCTCGACCTATATCCACTTTCCCCTACTCTCCCACCACCAGCAAGGCCACATCGAGTACTTCGGCGTGGAGGAGTGGCGGCTGTGTGCCCGCTACCGCCACACGTGTGGCGTGCGCGGCGTGCACTGCGACATCGGCGGCACACGCACGTGTGTGGCCGACGAGCGGCGTCGCGTGCACGTGTACTGCCCCGCTGCGGATGATGTTTGTGCTCTCACTCGGACTGCTACTGGTGATGTCAGGTAACACCTTAAAAAAAAAACTTTTTTTTTCGGTCTAAAATCGGCTCAATCTTGGAGCACGCGGAAACTCAATGTTCGTAAATTTCTAATATAACACAAATAAAAAACAGTTTTTGTGAAATACTTCAATTATTGTTTTTTATTTCATTTTTGTTGAGTTATTTATTTCTATGTGTAAACATACACTTAATTTCAGTATGCAATGGAAATTTATATTCATCTATCCTCCACTTATTATACTAGTATTAAACAGATCAATCACAGATCAAGAGGCTTTCAATTCTAGCTTATAATAAGCTCCGTTACTTTACGATAAATACAGAGCAATACTATTTGTCATTTACATTAAAAAAAATATCATTAAAACGCAGTTATTCCAACAGTATAATCTACCAGCTTTGGCGTCTAATGCTATAATAGATAAAAGTATAAATTAAAATAAGTTTAGAAGACCGAGATCAAAGATTCGGTTTCGGCTGAAAATCCTGTTTCGGTCTGACACTAACTTTTTTACCTATATCTTCCCACTGGAGCGATATTAACTAATTAATTTCTATGCCCAGGGGAATAATCTGGGACATCTGCCTCTCAGATCGCAACGTGTTCATAATATACACGGATGAAGCGATAGAGACGTATTACTACTCTGCGAACTCCATCAACGGTTCGCACGTAGATCTGGTGCGCACGACGCCGCTCATGGCCGGACAAATACCGCTCATATTGTTCTCTGGAGATGTCTACTGCTACGCTAATGGAGGATCGTAGGTTTTTTCGATTATTTTTGACGTTATTTGCTATGGTAATAGAGTCGTTTTTGAGTTACCATAGAGACTACAAACACTTTTGAATAGTTAAGAAGTCGGTCAGTTAGTCAGAAAAGTTGGGAGTTAGTAGCGTATGCTTTGGTTACTGAAAGTATCAGTTTGGATTTGTTCTATGTAATCATTATCGTACTATCGTTCTGACCTGCGACTTCGTCCGTTATTTATATAAATTAAATAAATAATAAATAAATAATAAATAAATATTCTGTGTTAAGCTAGATCGATATCCATGTTTGCCACAGCTAACTCCATCTTTACAAACATTCGCGTTTATAATAATTTTGGAACGATAACGCTATAGGTAACATATTTTACCGATCAACAATATTCAACTTTATACCCACATTCCTATATCCTCCACAGGGTATTAAAAGTGTCTTTAGACTCCCACAACACAAGTGGCCTAGCCGATTCTGACACAGAGAAACGTCTAGCGAACCAACGCCGCCATATTGAAAAGTTGTTGGCTTTGAGACGGTTCAGTGAAGCATGGCTGTTCTGTGATGCGGTTGATGAAGTGGATCTGTGGAGGAAGATGGGGGAAGCGGCCATAGCGGAGCTCAATGTGGAATTTGGTAAGTTTATAATAAAATATCTGTATAATTGTACATATGCAAACTTTTTTAAACGACCCAGAAACTGGTGGCGATATGACTTGGACCCATACCACAGGATTGGTTCAAGATGACGCAAATATAAAAATCCTGGATAGACTTGCGGGAGGCCTTTACCCAGCCGTGGGATAGTGTGGGTGGGTAATTTAACTCATATTTTTGACAGATTTAACTCATTTTTCTAATCAATAAATCTCATTAATTTAATTATTTTTCTGAGCCATTTATCTAAATAATTTAACTCATTTTTTGATCAATTTATCTCATTAATTTAACTCATTTTCTGACCAAGTTACCTCATTAATTTAACTCACTTTTCTGACCATTTCATCTTATCAATTTAACTCTTACACACATTGAGGTCTACAGCAATTCGTGTTTACACGAGACTGAGTGACGTTGCAATGGTCTGGGCGCTGGAGGATGCTTCAAATATTGAGGATTTATCAATATTATGGTGAGTTGACATTTTTGACACCTACTTTTCTGCATCATTGTGTTAACTCCTCGTTAATTAATTTTTAATCGTTGATTAATTTCATTATTTGAAAATAATAAGTCTGCGTACGAGAAGATTTTCCCTCCATTGAGCTGCAAATTGCAAAGGCTGTCATTGTCGGACCCAAAACGCTCCCCTGTGGAACTCCATAATAAACCTCCCCTTGAGACTACATAAGTTACTAATTGTTCAAACTAGTTTTGTGTGTAACTAACCTATATTTATAGCTATCGAATATCATACAGTCCACTAACTAAATATGTCACATCTAGTAGAAAATAAAACTTCAAACCGTCCACACGTATTTCACTTGCAAAAATCCTATCAAAGTAAATTCAACCTTATCGCTCTGAACATATGGTCCTATTCGAACCGGATTCAAGGCATCGCCCGACACAGTGCGCGCGCGCGAGAACAATAGCATTCCTGAGCGATAAGGATTTCTAAGAAGTGTTTTAAAAGTAATTACTTATTTTTTGCTTAAAAAACGGGACGATATAAATGTGATGTGTTACGAACTTTAAAACGATTTAACATTATTGTGAGATTTTACTGTTAAGTGTTGTTTTAGTATTACATTGAGTGAGTGAACGTTTATAACGAGTTATAATACGAAAATACAAGCTAAAACATACTTACATACGTGCCATACCAACAAAACTTTGCTAACTTACCTGACTATTGAGTTAATTTGAGTACACGTGGAGCGAAAATAATTAAACTATGGAAGATCTACTGGTTTATCAAAATGAACTTTTAGAAAACTTAAAGAAGGCAGAAAGGAATTATAAAAAATCGCCGAAAGATAGAATAAAACGACCGTATATTGAAACGAGATTGGAAATATTAGAAGCATTATGGACAGAATTTAAAGCAGGTCATAAGAGCGTTATTTTGAAGGTCACGGGGGACGAAAAAGATAATTCTTATTTCGAGGAAGATATTTATGATGAATTGATGTTTTTGAAGAATTATATATTAACTATAAATCTACGTTGAAGGAAGCTCTTCAGCCTTTTTTAGAAGTATCCACCTTCCAATCGGCTGCATCGTCCCAGTCTTGTTCAATTACCGACGTGCACGACTACAAGAATACAGGAATTAAATTACCCACAATTAAGATACCCACGTTTTCGGGAAAATATGAGGAGTGGCAAACATTTTACGACTTATTTTCCACACTTATTCACAACAATGAGTATTTATCTCCTGTTCAGAAACTTCATTATTTGAAAAGTAATTTATCAGGAGAGCCAGAGGTACTGTTGCGCAATTTTTCTACTACTGATGCGAACTATGACGAAGCGTGGAAGCAACTACAAAAGCGTTATAACAATAAGAGGCTTATCGGCTACGCCATTTTGAAGACTTTATTTTCTCAAAAACCTGTACAGGCAGAATCGGCTGGATTAATCAAACAATTAGTAGACACAACTTCTACTTGTCTGAAGGCACTGAAAAACATTGGTTTGGATTCCTGGGATTTCATTATCAGCTACTTAGTTATGTCAAAATTAGAATCTGAATCAATAAAACTGTGGGAACAGCACATTAGTACGAGTAATGACGATGTTATCAGCTGGCCACAACTACAAGATTTTTTAGAAGCAAGGTTCAGAGCTTTAGAAATGTTGGAAAGCACAAAAATAAAATCCACGCAACCCAAGCCATCAGCAAAACCAAAAGTTTTCCATTCGAATGTTGCCAATAACGGGACAAGGTCCGAAAAGAAGTGTGCCTTGTGTAGTGGTGAACACTACATATATTCTTGTAAGAAGTTTGGAGATATGTCTGCCAAGGAACGACAGGAATTCGTTCAAACGAATAAACTATGCTTTAATTGCTTAGCACCATCACACGCCGTGAGTAAGTGTAGGCAGTCAGCGTGCTGTAGAAGATGCGGACGGCGACACCACTCTCTTCTGCATTTCGAAAGGGATCAGAACACCGAGAAATCGAGAGAAGGTGATGGTGCAACTACAGGTATAAGTAACGAGTTATCAACAGGTAAGCCTAATTCTGTAAATAATGAGACTCAGTTTGTAACGAACTTTTCCAGTGAACATATACAATCTAACAGAGTCCTATTAGCTACTGCTAAAGTGTTAGTAGAGAGTAGGAATGGTAGTAAATTTATTGTGAGAGCATTATTAGATCAAGGATCGCAAGCTTCATTTGTTACAGAAGCGACAGTACAATTACTTAATCTTAAACGTAAATCAGTGAGTGGCTGGGTGTCAGGTGTGGGAGAGAGACAAACGAGAATCAAACACAGAGTTTCATTTAATTTCAAATCATGTCACAATCCTAATCAGTCAGTTCGAGTAGATGCATACGTATTGCGTTCATTAACAACCCTGCTGCCTACCACTAATTTAATTATTCCGGAGTGGTCAGAGCTGCAAGGCTTGGAGTTAGCTGACCCGGGATTTGCAACACCAGGGAGGATAGACATTCTCTTTGGAGCTGAGGTATACAGCGACGTCCTAGTTGACGGCGTCAGAAAGCATCCTGTGAATAATTTATTAGCACAAAACACAATCTTGGGTTGGGTTCTATCAGGAAGGATGTCACGAGAGACCACTTCAGCAGAGAAAATGATTACAAGCTTGCATGTTCAATTCAAAGAAGATGACATGCTTAAGTTATTTTGGGAGGTAGAAAACGAACCAAACACTATACAAAAGAGACTTTCAAAGGAAGAAGAAGAATGTGAAGAATATTACAAAGCTACAACCATCAGAGATACGAAGGGAAGATATGTGGTGAAGTTGCCATTAAAAAATGAAAATTCAGAGGATCAACCTATTGGGTTGGAGAAGATAGCAGCTAAAAGATTCGAGTTATTAGAGAAGAAATTTGCAAAAAATTATAAGTTTCGTGAAGATTACTCCAAGGTCATGAATGAGTACATAAATCTTAATCATATGGTTCAAGTACATCCTGCAGATATTGATAATCCGAAGGCTGTATATCTTCCCCACCACGGCGTAATTAGAGAAGATAAAGATACGACCAAACTTCGAGTGGTTTTCGACGCGTCGTGTAAAGGCGTAAATCATGTTTCTCTAAATGACAATTTACTAGTGGGTCCTAAACTTCAACAGGATTTACGTCATATACTAATGAGATGGAGAATACATAAAATTTGCATAACAGCAGATATAATCAAAATGTATAGAATGGTGCGTGTAGCAGAGGAAGACACCAATTATCAACGGTTGTTATGGAGACCTTCTCCAACTGAGCCAATTAATCACTTCAAACTGGAGAGACTAACCTTTGGTACGGCATGTGCACCTTACCTCGCGGTAAAATCGCTACAGACATTAGCAGATGATGAGAAATCAATATTTCCAGTTGCTGCTGAAATAACAAAGAACGATTTCTATATGGATGACCTATTAACAGGGTGTGAGACAGAAGATGAAGCCGTTAGTATTTACAACGACATGAACAGACTATTGAACTTAGGTGGATTCGAGTTACAAAAATGGAGCAGCAATAATGAATATGTGTTGAACTATATGGGGAAGAATAAACGAGATGATCACGAGCTTCCACTTAAGGTCAATAGTTTGGTCAAGGTACTAGGAGTTAGTTGGAATCGAGAATCAGACAGTTTTTCATATTCTCTGAACTTACAAGATCTAAATGAAAAAATAACGAAACGACGAATTCTTTCAGATGTTGCAAAACTATACGATCCGCTAGGGTGGATAGCGCCTGTTGTTGTTGTCGCTAAAATCATGATTCAAAAGTTGTGGAGAATAGGAATAGGATGGGACGATCCTGTGAGCGGAGAGCTGCTGGCAGAATGGTTACATGTTAGAGAGAATTTGATACACCTTAAAAATGTAAGTATCCCAAGGTGGTTACACTGTTCTGTCACAACTACAATAGAGTTGCATTGTTTTGCAGACGCATCACAGGCAGCATACGGAGCTGTAGTATATGCTCGAGTGATCGACGGAGACCACATTTACGTAAATTTAATATCAGCGAAAACAAAGGTGGCCCCTATCGATAAACTTTCAATTCCAAGATTGGAACTCTGCGGCGCTGTATTAGCAACTAAGCTGATCTTTGAGACGTCTCAAGTAATGAACATACCTAAAGAAAGGTTACACGCATGGACAGACTCAACCATAGTGCTAGCCTGGTTGAAAGGCGGATCAAGTCGTTGGAACACATTCGTAAGCAATCGGGTGTCGGATATTTTAAACATTCTGGATTACGAGCAGTGGAGTCATGTGGCTACCGATACCAACCCGGCTGATTGCGCCTCAAGAGGTTTACTGGTTCCAGAGTTGTTGAATAATTCACTGTGGTGGAATGGTCCAACCTGGTTGTCTGAACGGGATCCGAACATGAACTTGGTAGATATTGAGGATACACAAGAAGAGGAGAAAATCAGAGTTTTTAATGCTTTATTAAACACAAATGAGGAATTCATTTGGACTAGGTTTTCTAACTTGTCGAGAATGTTAAAGGTTCTCTCATATTGTAGAAGATGGTTAAAAATAAAGAAAGGAAAGAATCATTATTATGAAAAACTAATTACAACACAGGAAATGATTGAAACCTTAAACATTTGTATAAGACAAGTTCAAAGTATGGAATTCAAGGAAGAAATAAAGCATTTAAAATCTCAAGGCTGTGTACTCAAAAGAAGCAAGTTACGCATTCTTTGTCCCGTTATCGATGATAATGGGATTCTAAGAGTCAGCGGGCGTATTCAACAGTCAGAAGCGGGATACGACACACAGCATCCTATAATTTTACCTACTAAGAATCATCTTAGTAGACTAATAATTATAGATGCTCATCAAAATACAATGCATGGAGGGCCGCAGGCAATGTTAAACTACTTGAGATCGAAGTACTGGATACTGAGGGCCAAAGATCAAGTAAAAAAGTTTTACCGAGAGTGTGTTACCTGTAAAAGATATTCAAGAAATAATTCCGTACAATTAATGGGCCAGTTACCAAAGGTACGAGTGAAACCCAGTCGACCTTTCAAGTCAGCTGGTGTTGATTACGCTGGACCCATTAACGTCAGGTTCTCACCGGGCAGAGGAGCTAAGGCTTACAAGGGTTATATTTGTCTTTTTATTTGCATGGCGACCCGCGCCATACACCTGGAGGCCGTCACAGATCTGACCTCCAAGGGATTCATCGCAGCATTCAGGCGCTTTACAGCAAGACGAGGCCATTGTCAAGATCTTTATAGTGACAATGGCACAAATTTTGTAGGAGCAGACAAGCTACTAAGAGATTTATTTGATAAGGCCAAATCGTCTATACCAAGTGAGATAGCAGAGTTGTTAACTATTGAACGCACTACATGGCACTTCATACCTCCACATGCGCCTAACTTTGGAGGGTTGTGGGAGGCTGGGGTGCGCAGCACAAAAACACATCTCAAAAGGGTAATAGGGGACAGCACACTCACCTACGAGGAACTTTCTACTGTATTAGCACAGGTGGAAGCATGCTTAAATTCACGACCTCTTACTGTTTTAAGTAATGACCCCAATGACCCTCTCCCCCTGACACCGGGACACTTCTTAGTTGGGGAACCTTTATTAAACTTAGCTGATGAGAATTATACATTGTGTAAAAATATAACATATCTAGAGAGATGGAGATTAGTACAAAAAATTATCAACGATTTCTGGAACAGATGGTACAAAGAATATCTTGTTAATCTTAATAAGAGATACAAATGGAATACAAAACAGCCTGAGCCAGAAATCGATGATATAGTTATTCTTAAGGAAGATAATATCCCACCTAGCAAGTGGATATTAGGTAAAATTGTGGAAAAACATATCGGACCTGATAATCTTACTCGCGTTGTATCCGTTCGATGTAAGAACAGCGTCTTAAAACGTCCTGTGAATAAACTATGTTTCTTAACTAAATAAACTTAGATCTAACTACTTAACTTAAATAAACTTAGATCTAACTACTTAACTTAAATAAAAGCTATACCTAATAAAAAAAAAATGTACTTACCTGAGACATTGTATCGGTTACTGTTATCTATCTACATCTACAAAATAATTATAATAATTAAAGTTGATAAAAAGTGACTTACCTAATTGTGGTACCTACGTACCTTTTTGTACACTAGTTTATTGTTCATAAATTGTTTAAACCTTAAGGACGTAAGTAGGTACTATGTTTGTTTGTAAAACCTATAAGGATAGTTCGTAGTTCATATGTAACATTTAGTGTTGCTACCAGAGTTATACTTTGTTTGTAATTGTGTATTTTTTTTTATTTCACGTCAAAGAACAGCGTTCTTTGGGGGGCGGAATGTTCAAACTAGTTTTGTGTGTAACTAACCTATATTTATAGCTATCGAATATCATACAGTCCACTAACTAAATATGTCACATCTAGTAGAAAATAAAACTTCAAACCGTCCACACGTATTTCACTTGCAAAAATCCTATCAAAGTAAATTCAACCTTATCGCTCTGAACACTAATCTTTACCATTATTTTGTTGGCTACCATTGAGATAGTTCTCAAAAAGGGAGATAGCCGTGCCACTTATACCTATGTTTTCTAACCTGCGCAGAAGGATTGGGACGGAAACGGTGTCAAAAGCTTTTTAAGATCTAAGAAGACTCAAACATTTATGACCCCTATCACTCTATCAACAATTTCAGATGTCAAAGCCGAAATAGCATCTTGAGTTGAATGTCCTTGTCTAATCCCATATTGTGCGTTTGATAGAATATTGTATTTCTGGTTGCTTAGTCTCTTGTTTATTATAGTTCTAGAATCACTGCAGCAGCTTGTCATAACTGGCTGCCAGTTTGAGCAGTTGACTATTTAGTGAGTTCTGATGGCGTGTGTTTCGCGCAACTTTGTTCGCGTGAATTTTCTTCCAAATTTCTAATTGTTTTGTTTGTTTGTTTGTATGTATGTTTGTTAATTTGAATGCGCTAATTTCCGATTTTGACATTTCTTTCGTTAATAGGAAGCTACGTTATTCCTGGGTGCTGCAAGCTTTATAAACAAAACAATTAAGAATTTGCATGGAAATTACCGCACACGAAGTTGCGGGCAAAAGCTAGTTATGTTTATAATTTGTTAGCGGCATGCTCTGCGCATGCTTGGGCAAGGGCGAAGCGGCAGCGCGCTGGCTGGAGAGCTCGGGGGCGGGGGCACTGCACGCGCTAGAGCTGCAGGCGGCGCGCGGGGACTGGGAGCGAGCTGCCGCGCTAGCCGCCGCCAGCTGTCCTGCGCGGGCGCCTGCCATCACGCTGCACCGCGCGCAGCACCTGGAGCTCACGTATGTATACAGACAGCTGGGAGCGAGCTGCCGCGCTAGCCGCCGCCAGCTGTCCTGCGCGGGCGCCTGCCATCACGCTGCACCGCGCGCAGCACCTGGAGCTCACGTATGTATACAGACAGCTGGGAGCGAGCTGCCGCGCTAGCCGCCGCCAGCTGTCCTGCGCGGGCGCCTGCCATCACGCTGCACCGCGCGCAGCACCTGGAGCTCACGTATGTATACAGACAGCTGGGAGCGAGCTGCCGCGCTAGCCGCCGCCAGCTGTCCTGCGCGGGCGCCTGCCATCACGCTGCACCGCGCGCAGCACCTGGAGCTCACGTATGTATACAGACAGCTGGGAGCGAGCTGCCGCGCTAGCCGCCGCCAGCTGTCCTGCGCGGGCGCCTGCCATCACGCTGCACCGCGCGCAGCACCTGGAGCTCACGTATGTATACAGACAGCTGGGAGCGAGCTGCCGCGCTAGCCGCCGCCAGCTGTCCTGCGCGGGCGCCTGCCATCACGCTGCACCGCGCGCAGCACCTGGAGCTCACGTATGTATACAGACAGCTGGGAGCGAGCTGCCGCGCTAGCCGCCGCCAGCTGTCCTGCGCGGGCGCCTGCCATCACGCTGCACCGCGCGCAGCACCTGGAGCTCACGTATGTATACAGACAGCTGGGAGCGAGCTGCCGCGCTAGCCGCCGCCAGCTGTCCTGCGCGGGCGCCTGCCATCACGCTGCACCGCGCGCAGCACCTGGAGCTCACGTATGTATACAGACAGCTGGGAGCGAGCTGCCGCGCTAGCCGCCGCCAGCTGTCCTGCGCGGGCGCCTGCCATCACGCTGCACCGCGCGCAGCACCTGGAGCTCACGTATGTATACAGACAGCTGGGAGCGAGCTGCCGCGCTAGCCGCCGCCAGCTGTCCTGCGCGGGCGCCTGCCATCACGCTGCACCGCGCGCAGCACCTGGAGCTCACGTATGTATACAGACAGCTGGGAGCGAGCTGCCGCGCTAGCCGCCGCCAGCTGTCCTGCGCGGGCGCCTGCCATCACGCTGCACCGCGCGCAGCACCTGGAGCTCACGTATGTATACAGACAGCTGGGAGCGAGCTGCCGCGCTAGCCGCCGCCAGCTGTCCTGCGCGGGCGCCTGCCATCACGCTGCACCGCGCGCAGCACCTGGAGCTCACGTATGTATACAGACAGCTGGGAGCGAGCTGCCGCGCTAGCCGCCGCCAGCTGTCCTGCGCGGGCGCCTGCCATCACGCTGCACCGCGCGCAGCACCTGGAGCTCACGTATGTATACAGACAGCTGGGAGCGAGCTGCCGCGCTAGCCGCCGCCAGCTGTCCTGCGCGGGCGCCTGCCATCACGCTGCACCGCGCGCAGCACCTGGAGCTCACGTATGTATACACTGCAGCTGCTGGGGACTACAGGTTTATACTGGACCTGCAATATACTACTGTGACGTCACCCACATGTCAACTCATTTGACTCACTATTTAAAAATTTAAAATCAACTAAAAATAAAATGTTACAGTTAGTTGAAAATTAGTCTTGTTTTTAGGGCAAAAAACTGTATTTCATTTCTAGATAAGTTGAAATTATTGGGTGATGACATCTACATGATTGTACATCCCAACTAAAAATAAAATGTTACAGTTTATTGAAAATTTATCTTGTTTTTAGGGCAAAAAAACTGTATTTCATTTCTAGATAAGTTGAAATTATTGGGTGATGACATCTACATGATTCTACATCCCTATTTTTAGTATTGTTTCAATTAAGGTTCTAAAAGCAATCTAACCGACTGCATTTGATATTAGGAGGCCTTCCTGATTAGCTCAAAATTTAATGCTTTGGTAAACACTACAAATAAGAACTGACTGGTTAAATCTAAAAATTCGCCCTTCCACGATTTCACCTAAAACGTTTTTAAACCCAACAGGGCCGACTACCACGAAGCCCTAACAAACTACGAGAAGAGCCTCATAACAGAAAACACAGACGACATTAAAATCAAAGAACATAACGACAAATGCGAAGCAGGGATTGCACGAATGGCGATACGATGCGGTGACGTCATGCGAGGGTTGACAACAGCCATGAAACATTCACATGACATCATGCTAGTTAAAGAATGCGCTCAATTACTAGAAGAGGAGAAACAATACAGCCATGCGGCAGCCCTGTATGATCAGGCGGGTAACACAGAAAAAGCCGCATCCCTTTACATAAAGCTCAAATCCTGGCTCAAAGTTGAAGCCTTACTCCCAAAAATTAACTCTCCAAGCATACACATACAGTATGCAAAAGCTAAGGAAGCTGAAGGCAGATACCACGACGCTTTGAAATCCTACCTAAAAGCTCAAGACTTCGAAGCAGCTATACGCCTTAATCTAGACAAACTAGATGACATAGATGAAGCTGTGAATCTTGTTCAAGAAACAAAATCGATACAGGGCGCGAAAATGGTTGCGAACTACTTCCAAAATAGTGATGATCCGACATCTGCCATAAAATTCTTAGTCATGTCCTTGTGTTATGATGAAGCATTTCAACTGGCGAGGAAGAATGGAAAGCTACACTTGTATGGAGAAATATTGATACAGACTTCCCAAGCAAGACCGGAGGATTTTAAAAGTCTAGCGTTACATTTTGAAGGGGAGAAGAATCATCTGTTGGCTGGCAAGTTTTATTTTCATGCGGGCGAGTATAGTAAGGCGATGTCGCATTTGTTGAGGAATGGAGGGTCGGAGGAAGATGAAAGTGAGGCGATCAGTATCGCCATTGATGCGGCAGCTGCTAGCGATGATGAAAGGTTGACTAGGCGGTAAGTAGGTTCCTGATATCCATACAACATTAGTTTTTAGTACTCCAAACTTTAGGAGTCATTGTAAATATCTTAAGGGCCAAACTTGTTCCATACATTGTTACCTTGGACCAACCTTGTTCCATACCTTTTTAGTATGGGGCCAACCTTGTTCCATACCTTTTTACTATGGGGCCAACCGTGTTTCATACATTTTTACTATGGGCCAACCTTGTTCCATACATTTTGATGATTTGTGAACACAAATGTATGGAAAATCTACAGATCGGTCCCTGCTCGCAACGCAACCAATCAAGTGGTCTAACTAAACTCGGTCATTGATTGGTTGCGCACAGGCATCGGTTTTTTTAATGCCAAAATCATAGACGTACCTTAAAATGGAAAGTAAAAACCTCCTTGCCCTATTATTGGAAGCCATGTGCTCATAAATATGTTCCTAGTATGAGAAAAGACCTTTTGCCCTGCAGTGGGACAATAATAGGCTGGTATTCATATTATTATTAACCAAATATGAATGTTGTAACAGACTAATAGAGTTCCTACTGGGCGAGACGGACGGTACACCGCGTGAGCCGCGACATTTGTTCCGCCTCTACATGGCCAAAAGACAGTTCACTGAGGCTGCTAAAACTGCGGTAAGAATTATTTTTTACATTGCTGGAGTAAATTTGGATGCTATAGAAAGGAAGTTTGAAAGTTAAATTATTAAAGAATCTGCTTTGAAATAAAAAAAAAACCGCATTCAAATCGGTTCAACCGTTAAAGAGCTACAGTGCCACAGACAAAACACACAGACACGTCCAACTTATAACACCCCTCTTTTTCGTTGGGGGTTAAAAAAACATTTAGGCCGGTTACAATGCTTTACCGACCGTCAGTGCGTACGTCCGGTCCTGACGGTACTCATTACCCGACCGTGATTTTGTATCCTTCAGTGCTCTAGGTCTACTGACCAACAAACTGATTGGAGTCATACACTCATACACGTATATTTGTTTATGTTCAGACATCCGTACGGTCGGTCCACCGATACGGTACGGATCAATTGATCATGGATAAGTGACTATCCATTTCATACCGTTAAACCCGACTGTCATTCCTAGATGTTTGACAGTCGTTATGGGTAGTAAGAAGCTGGCTGACAACCAGTCTTACCAAGGGGTATCGTGTTACCCAGTAACTGGGTTGTAGACGTCAGATAGACAGTCGTTCCATGTAAAACACTAATATTCAGTTGCATCTGGTTAGATCAAAATAGTTTTTTTTTATCATTTGATAGGCATACGTTTGACGACTATCTCACCTGATGGGAAGCGATGTTGCGGTCTAAGTTGGGGAAAGGCTTATAGCCTGACTGTTCCTGAGGTAGCTGTGTGGTGCGGAAGGGGTGTGGTGACGTGACGCGAGAGCTCACTGATACGTCAACTTGTGACAACTGTCACCCCTCCCGCACCACGCAGCTGGTTTAATTGATCATGTTGATCATCATCTTCCTAGCCTTTTCCCAACTTTGTTGTGATGGGCTTCCAGTCTAACTGGATGCAGCTAAATACCAGTGTTCTACATGGAGCGACTGCCTATCGGACCCCTACAACCCAGTTAGTTACTGGGTAACAGGATACCTATTCGGTGTTTTCACCGAACACCTTAGCAATCGGCGTGACGCATTAACCTAATTTTATTTCTTGCTAAAGTCACTTATTACATATAACTTGACATTAGATTTAGTGCACTTTGGTCTACCGTGTTAGCCGGGTATATTCTAACATTTTATAACATTCCATTTAACATTTTAACATTAAGTTTATTAAGTAACAGTTTGAGAGTGAATCAATAAATAGTGTTCAACATAAACCTTTGTTTCTCCTCAACAACACCGACACCTCGCTAAGTCGCTACGTACCCAAACAATACCCCTTGGTAAGATTGGTTGTCAAACTTTCTGGCTTTTGACTACCCAAAACAACTGCCAAAAATCTACGAATGACAGCGGAGACCAACGCCTTTACGTGCTTTCCGAGGCACGGAGGGAACACATTATGAAATGGACATCACCTATCCACAGACCGACTGTGGCAAGCATAGCTTAACCTTTGACCGATCGATCTGTACGCCTTTTACTTGCTCATTTGATCATGTTGATAAGGGTCTAAAATAATGTAACTTGCGATTATGTCAATCAATAGCAAAACATGTTACGCACAGGTGGATACAGAACTGCTTTGTTGAGGAAAAGTATTTTTGGTATGGCACTGTTCTTAATTCCATAAAAGAGGACGCAGTTGCAACTTTCAAAAAGAAACTAATTGCACTTCTATTTAGTAAATGTTACTACTCTGTATCGGATTTTCTAGCTGATAAATTTTAGTAGCTGTTGGTACGTTGATGATAATCTGCATCAATGTTTGCATGCCAAAATAGTAGAATGTTCTTTATATTATTGTAGGTAACCATCTTATTTTAAATACCTACTTTCTGAGCAAATAAATGACTATTCTATTCTTTTTTTTTATCATTTGATAGGCATACGTTTGACCACTATCTCACCTGATGGGAAGCGATGATGCGGTCTAAAATGGAGCACGCTTGCCTAGAAGTAACCTATTCACTCTTGACTTAGACTCCCGGGTTGTAGCTATCAGGAAACACAGACTCAGACAGGGAATTCCACTCCTTAGCAGTACGCAAAATGAATGTGTTCCCAAAACGTTTTGTGCGTGTGGGTGGGATGTCCACCTTGTATCGGTGGCGCATCGCCGTACGTCTTGTGGTCCGATGATGGAACGGGCTCGGCGGAATTAAATTATGCAATTCCGTCGCACATTCACATTCTATTCTAAAATGTAATTAAAACTATCTTAGGGACTTAGATCTGATTGAAACCATCATCTTATTTACAGATAATCATAGCCGGTGCGGAGTGTCGAGCCGGTAAGTATCGCGAGGCGCGTGACGTGGTCCGCGCTATGTGTGTCTCGCTGCGCGCGTCACGTATGCCTGTGCCGAGGGACATGAGACACGCCATCGCGTTACTGCACAGCTATATACTGGTTAGTTTTATATTACATGTAATAATAGTCAAGTATATCATAAAATATAGCACACGACGGTAAAATTGCTTTATTTATGTATTTATTTATTTTACTATTTATGTACACACACACAGAAAAAACATTATAAAATATGACTACAAAGGTACTTACTGCTTATTTCTTAAGAAATTTCTGCCAGCAGACCTGCAAAAGAAGAAATGAAAAAGAAACGTAGACAATAGTGTGTGAGAAAAGGAAGAGAATAAATTATATACTGCTTTCTATCAGTGAAGTATTTTTTGCAATCGAATTCTAGAGTTTACCACATAGAAACAAAAAATAAAAAAAAACCTCTTTGTAATATTAATATAGTACTTTAAACTAGCGTCGTCTGCCACATCGTCTGCATGAATGTCGGTTATCGCGGACGCAAAAACGAAGTTGTGGATTAAAAAATAGTCTATGTTCCTATTTAGGTCCCAAGTTACCTCCTTTTTACCCCGACAGAAAGGAAAGGGTTATGTTTTATTAAGTTTGATGTCTAGCCTATTATTGCCCCATTGCAGGGCAAATACCTCTTCTCATATAGAGAAGGCATCAGCATGGTGGATTGGTGCTTTCAGACTTATATTAATAGGGTATTACACTCATTTTTGAAAAGTGTCTCAATTAAATTCTGTAGTGCTAATAAGTCACCAAAAAAATCTCAAAATTTTTATTCAATCGAGACGTGCCATAAAAACGCAACAAAATTTTACATTTTCAAATTTCGCGCGTAGGTTGACGAAAACGCCTCGTAGTGGACGCCATATTGCTCTGGAAATGACGACAGTTTGCTGTGTAGTCAAATGCGCTGATATTTTGTATGATTATTGTAAAAAATAATAAAAATAATAATGTTTATATTTTGTAATAGGTGTAATAATTAAAAAAATACGTTGGTTACGAAAATAATAAAAGTAAAAAGCCTATACGCGCCAATTGCTTGACTGACAGTTGACACTTTTATGTTTACACAGCCATACGACGTAATTATATGGCGGCTACTATTTCAAGGTGTTTTAAAACAGATTAAATAAACTGAAAAAATATTTTGTTATTTTATGAACTAAAACTAACATATTCTGACTGCTTTTTGCCTAAACTATCTAGACAATATATTTATCGATTTTTACTCATATAGAGTAAAATACCTTATTTTAAGTTTTGCTTCAACGATGTCAGTGATGTCCAAGTTTCAATTTCATGTTGAAAGTCATCTAATTAAAACAATGCGTTTCACAGGTACGTACTCATGTGAAGCGCGGTCGCCATGACTTAGCCGCTAGACTTCTGCTGCGCACTGCCGCTGACGTCACTTTCTTCCCGACCCCACAACGTAAGTTGCAACAGCACTCAAATTGCATGTTTCTTTTTGGGTACATTGAAATCCATTTGAGTCACAAGGAGGACAAATAGATGAATTCTTTTACTTTAAACTTCTAAATGCCTCAATTTCGCAAGGAAATGGTACAATTAAGGATTGAAATCTATTTGAGTCACAAGGAGGACTAATAAATTAATTATTTTACTTTAAACTTCTAAATGCCTCAATTTCGCAAGGAAATGGTACAATTAAGGATTGAAATCCATTTGAGTCACAAGGAGGACTAATAAATGAATTCTTTTACTTTAAACTTCTAAATGCCTCAATTCCGCAAGGAAATGGTACAATTAAGGATTGAAATCCATTTGAGTCACAAGGAGGACAAATAGATGAATTCTTTTACTTTAAACTTCTAAATGCCTCAATTTATCAGGGAAATGGTACAATTAGGGATTTGATCAAAACCGTATAATAGAGCTATGCGAGTTTTGACTATACTCCATTTATAATAGCAATAGAAAAAAGAGGCTCGTAGAAGCAGGAATGCAAAACATTTTATTTTAAAGATAAGTAAAAAATAATTTTAATTGTTTTGACATAACTTTCATAAATAGATTTAAGATAGTACTAAATATGGACGTATAATAAAAACTCGAAATTATAAAAAAAAATGGGCTGTCACAACTTTGAAGATATTTAGGGCGGGTTGTTTCAAACAGTCGGTTAACGTTACATACGGACGGTTAAAAAGTTACTATGACTGATGATGTTCAACGTACGTTAAATGTAACGGGTTGTTTCATGACATAAAAATCTGTCAGTTAAAGTTATTCAAAAAGAGATTCCATAATATTTTGACGTTTGAAGTAGCTGTTTGACAACACAAAATTACGTTGACTGGTCGGTTATGGTAATAGTAACTTTTTGACGTATGATTTTGTGAAACAAACAACCCATTTTTTTGATTTGACGATAGTTAGCGCCATTTTTGACTATTACCGGTCAGTAATGGTTAGTTGAAGCAACCCGCCCTTAGTAACATTTTAAATTTGGTAAAATTATTGTGAAACGAATAACGTTCCCGGTATTGTTCATCCCCGCTTCTTTTAGGTTTTTAGCGTTAACACTGTAATTTTAAATTGAAACTGAAATAATACAACTAATTGAAAGCCACATAGTTTCATAAGATAAATAATTATTAAAATGGTTACAATTAAGTTCGCAGCTGCTGTAAAAATAAATTCGGCGGCGGCGGCGGCGGCGGGTGTGTTTTTAATGCACACTTTTGTTACAAAGTGTGTATTAAAAATAACTTTTTTCAGTTTCTGTTTCCGTCTATTGTAAATGGAATAATCAGTTTATTTTATAATTTCACTAAAATAGTTTAGAGATTTGATCAAATCACTAACTTTCTTCAGCTAAATGATCCAACGGAGTTGTTTTTGTATAGTCTGCTGTAATTTCACTAAATCCCTTAGGGATTTTATCAAACCGTCGTTCTCTGTCGCAGGTAATTCGTTCACATATATGTTGCTTACAGAGTTGTTCAGAGAGAGGGAGACAAAATTATAGAACTTCTAAAAGTGTATGATATCGATGCAATATGATGATTTCAGATCAAGTATCGATATTGACATCGACGGTTATCGAGTGCAGTCGCGCTGGATTGAAGCATCAGGCGTATCACTGGGCCAGAGTGTTGATGCAGCCTGAATATCGATCACAGGTATTGAGTAAAATATTTCGCAGTCAAATTGAGATCAATTTACTACAGTTATTTAATAGTTTAAGAAGATCTAAACTACAATATAATAGCTGAAGAGTTGTCAGTTCATCTTGTGAACGAATAAAATTCCACCTCAGCTAATTTCATTAGTGTTCTATTGGGTCGAAGATTGAATTCTGTAGATCTATTGTACTATCTACTATGTACTACTAGCCAATAAGTAGCTCAGCTATGAGTATGACCGCCATTCGCTAATAGTTTACTAGCACACTATCCACCAGGTAATTGCTCACCGATGTGACCACGCTCATTATCAAATTAGATGAATTTTAATATTCATAAATTAATTAGACTTTGTTAAGGAATAATTATTTTGCTCTCCCGATCTGATGATATAAACATTTGCATTCTTGTCTAATTTTTAGAGGTTGTGGAAGGTACACTAAGTTTAGTTTGCATTGCATTTTGCTCAGTTGCTTGAATCAGTTCAGCCGCACTTTGGCTGTGTGTTTTATACGAGCTTGAGAAGTGCGCATGTGTACATACGTTTAACAATATTAAAGTGCTATGCTCTTTTTTACCAAAAGAGATAAGTATCCAGGTCGTTGAACTGTTTATTCTCTATTTATTTTATTTTATTTAAAAGCATCCATCGGTTTTTGGTGACTGTACACACGGCTACACCACAAGCTATACATTTCCATTTAATGCTAATCTCGCATTGTACGGAAATCTTATACAATGCGAGATCAGCATTAAATGGAAATGTATAGCCGTGCAGCTTATACTGGAAATGTATAGCTTGATGTGTAGCCGTGTGTACCTAACTAACACGTACGTTTACTTCGGACATCGGAAAACAATCTGAAGTTGTTGTGTCATTTTCCTTTGTCGTGGGTTGTTAACGTTTGTCTAACTTTGTGGATGGTTTTTTCACACCAAGTACCTACTATTGTGGCCTTCGGTTAACTTGTAGAAAATGAAAGAAAGTTTTAAGTCTGCCTTTGTACCTGCATAACGATTAAATAAATAAATATGTCGTAGCAAGCGATAATTTAACGATAAAGAGGATTCAATTTGATTATTGTAGTACCTACAAAAGAAATGGTAAACGCTGTGACGTCAGTTATCAGTTAAAATGGCGGCACGTGGACAGAGTCGTGTTGGAGAGTGGGGACCATGGCAAGCTCACTTTTGCTCGAGACACCAAGCAGGACACTCATCTAGTACGAAACTGTCGGTTTACCTATTTGAATTGTATTGTACGATCACATTTAATAAAGTAAGGTAGTTAGTACTGCATTGAATATTGTTATTCTACACCCGATACCACCGAACCCAAACGATGTCGGCGCTACTGCTCAGCCATCCCTGACGTCGACAAATAAATATTTAACTGTCATTACCTAGATCGATCCTAAATACGTGAAGAAGATAGAGAGTGTAGTGCGTCACCCGTCTCGCGAGCCCCCGCCCCCCGCGCCCGCGTCCCCCTGCCCGCACTGCGCGCGCGACCTGTGTGTCGCAGAGCTCACGTGCACACACTGCGAGGCGGACGTGCCCTTCTGCTTGGCGACCGTGAGTACACACTATACTTGGGTAGAACACCATTAACCCTTGGTCATCATCTTGGACATAGGCCTCCCCCAAAAGGGAGGGGGGTTTGCCATGGCGATTATGGCAAACCCCCCTCCCTTTTGGGGGATAACAACCCAGGTAACTGAAGAAACGACGGCGGCGGACGGTGACAGATAAGAACTAAGTTAGAGATGTCAAATAAGTTTTTTCCTTGAACCTCTCCGTCATCATCATTTCAGCCGAAAGACGTCCACTGCTGGACATAGGCCTCCCCCAAAAGGGAGGGAGGTTTGCCATAATCGCCACGCTTGGCAGGCGGGTTGGCGATCGCAGTATGGTTGTTACAAAGGCACAGAGAACGCTGCTGCCCATTCTCTGGTGAGTCCCTTAGTTGCGTCTTACGACACCCACGGGAAGACATGGGTAACCCTTGGTATGATTTAATAAACAGCTATAGATAGAATGTCATCATCATGTCAACCTTTAGACGCCCACTGCTGGGCATAAATCTCCCTCAAATACCTCCACTTGTGTCGGTACCACGCCGTGTTCATCCTGCGGCTCGGAGCAGCAGTGCTATTCTGTTACAATCTCTCCCGATGATTGACAAAGCAGACGGACGGATGACAGCTCACTTCACCTAGGTGTTCACCGCGAGATATTGTAACAGAATAGACACACTGGTCGTCGGTCCACCTCGTAGACGGCCTGCCGACACTGCGTCTGGCAGAGCGCGGCCTATTTAATGAAAATATGACGTTTACGCGCTCTTCTAACTTGGATAATTATGTTCATGATTTTAATTATTCTGAAAATACATTTTTGTTACTGCCACGATTTTTTTTACTGCTATACACCTGATAGGGAGCTGCAAATTGCAAAAAAAAACTTAAGAAAATTTTATTTCGCGGGGAGCTCAGGATCATCCCTCTTAAGTATCAAGCTTTTGAAAACATAATAAAGCCTCTAACTACTTCGTCGGATGTTTTGTCTTAAGCAGCCGGGTCCACACCAACCGTTTCGCCTCGAGAGGCTGCCTCGCGAGTAGGGTTGCCAGATCTTAAAACCGAAAAGTCGGACAGACCAGGCAGTTAATTAAGCGTATTAAAATACGCTCCGTGTTCCGTGTACAAACCGGCCTGCGCAGGCAAAACTGTGGTGAAGCTTGTGCGTGTGGTAAGACCATTAGGCCGGTTTATTCTAGGCAAGTGTGCTTATCCAGCTTAGGCCGCATCATCACTTAAGATCAGGTGAGTTGCGGCCAAACGCAAGCCTATAACAATATAAAAAAAAAACAGTTTAACCGGACATTTGGGTATAAACCCGCATCCATCCGCTGCCGAGGGTTTTAGGGTTGCCCAAGACCGGGTTGGTTGGCGATCTCTGGGGGAGACCTACGTTCAGCAGTGGACGGCAATAGGCTGATATGATATGATGATGGGTAAAAAGGCCGGACAGTTGAGGACAGTTCTTTTTGCAAATTCAACTTTTTGGGATTCAACATTTTGCGACTTCAACATTTTGTGAAATAAACATTTTGCAAATTCAACATTGTAGTCCAGAATGGTTCTAGTCCTCTCGCGTGCGCTAGCAATACAAGGCTCAGGCAGGTGGAGCGGAAACCAACACATGAAAAATTAAAAAAAGGTAAAATTTAAAACGTCTAACAAAAGCCGACCACCCGTACACGGTCTAATTTGGCCAGACACGCAACCAAAAAACCTTGACTGTGTCTGGCGTAATCTGGATGCCTGGCAACGCTACTCGCGAGGCATAACGGGTCAGTCATCAGGTTTCACACATCCGACCGTTCGCCTCGCGATGCGACTTGGCCGTTTTAGACCCGACTAATGGAGAATTTTAAGGCTTATATTATTTCCATTACAGGGTCTTCATATAGTGAAGGATGATCTGACTGCGTGTCCAGAATGTGACTTTCCGGCTATTCTTACTGAATTTGTTGAGTAAGTTTTCTTATCACTCAGTTCTATTTTATTATTACAAGCTTTTATTTAACTTGCACTGTTCGTATGTAAGTTGTCGCTTCAAAATTTGCAAACCATTTTTCGACCATTTCTAGGTATCCAATAGAGCTGAAATTTTGCAAGGACCTTTAGTTCTGGTGACAATACAATATCCAATACTCAATTGTGTAAACGTATTGTAATCAATTCAAAATGGTCGCCACTCCAAGATGGCGGATTACATATTTTTCCTCAACCCCATTTATATGAATATCAAATGAAAGGGTTTGAAGAGTAGAAAACGATAAAGTTAGTAAGACTAAAAAAGTAAAAAATAAAATGAAAATAAAAAATCATTTTTAAAAACAAGCTTTTAACCTAAAAACATTAGAAATAACACGAACTAAATGAAAAAAAAATAAAGCTTGAGGCACTGATGTACGCTGTTCGTTATACAGGTTCGTGTTATTTATCTATAAATGTATGTATTTAAATGTATTTGTATATGTATATCAGCTGTCTGACACCCATAGTACAGGGTCTCCCTAGTTTGGGGTCAGATGGCCGTGTGTGAAAATGTTCCCACATATTATTATTATTATTCTCATTTATTTATTTTATTTACATTTTGTATTATATTTTTAAATATTAGTAAAAAAAAAAACATAAAAACATTTAAAAATATAAAAAATAGTAGCCCACCGGTATCGGGAATACGGTCCCCGGTGGTCAGGGCTCCTGAGAGAGGAATCTCCTAACAATACGCGCCGTGTCCAGGAGTACCGCTTTCTGTATCAAGCCCTTGATCCAGCTGCCCAACGAGAGCCTCCTTAGGTGTTGGTCGAGGCTCTTGGAAATGAGTCCATTGGCCGTAACGACTATCGGCACAATGACTGCTGTATTCACATCCCACATGTCGACAACCTCGCGAGCCAAGTCAAGATACTTAATTTGTTTATCTTTCTCGGTTTTCACGAGGTTCTCGTCATGCGGAACCGCTATATCAACAATCATTGCGCGACGCTCTAATCGATCTATCACCACTATGTCAGGCTTATTGGCAACAATAGTCCTGTCAGTGATGATAGATCGATCCCAATACAATGTGATGTTGCCATTTTCGAGAACTGGGTCGGGCACATACCTGTAGTACGGTACTTCCGATTCCACAAGCCTGTATTTTAGAGCAAGTTGCTGGTGGATAATCCTAGCTACAAGGTTGTGTCTATGCAAGTAGTCTCCGTTAGCCAGACGAGAGCACCCAGAGATAATGTGTCGGATTGATTCTCCCGGTCGGTGGCATGCCCGACAAATGTCAACCGTGCCGTCCTTCACAATATACTTCCGGTAGTTGTTCGTCATCATAACTTCGTCCATAATCGCACAGACAAAACCTTCGGTTTCCCCAAAGAGGTCACCGAATCGCAGCCAGGATACGGACGCCAAGAAGTCTACATCAGGCCCATATAGAGCCCGGTAGAAACGCCCGTGAAGCTCCTTGCTCTGCCATACCTTCTTACGGTCATTAGTATCTAGTACTACAGGTTTGCGCCAGTTCTCGTTCGCTAAGGAGAGCGGGGTGAGGCCCTTGTCCACTGAGACCACATCTCGATGCATCCCCACGTCGGCTTTAAAGAAGTACTCCCTGAGACTGCATACCTCACGGTTGTGCAGGGACTTAGCATTAAGAAAGCCTCGACCTCCGCACTTCCGTGGGATATACAGTCTCATTACCGATGACCGTGGGTGATGCATCCGATTTGCGGTCAGCAATGTACGGACCTTCCTATCCAGGGCGTCAAGTTCCGTCTGAGTCCACTTGAGTATGCCGAAAGAGTACATCAAAACCGGCATGACCCATCCGTTGAAGGCGCGCACCTTGTTTCCGCCTGATAAAAGACTATTCAACACTTTATTCAGGCGGCCAAAGAAGCGCTCCTTCAGCGATTGTTTCATGTCGGTAGCATTGATGCCTAACGCTTCCGACATACCCAAGTATTTGTAGGTTTCGGCTGAAGAGAGGGATCTAAGGTGCATGGAATCCGAGAGTTGTGTGCCCACGGATTCCACAATCTCCCCTCGTTTCACATGCATGACTGCACATTTGTCCACACCAAATTCCATCCTGATGGCGCTACTGAACGTTTCTGTTACTTTCAGTAGCTCCATCAGTCGCAAATTGTTGGGGGCAAAGAGTTTCAGATCATCCATGTAAAGGAGGTGAGATATAACCTGACCTCCTCTTCTCAGCCGATAGCCCAGACCTGAACCCTCCAGCAACGCGCTTAGAGGGTTCAAGGCTAAACAAAACCACAGTGGACTCAGACTATCGCCCTGAAATATACCTCGCTCGATCCTTATCGGTTCGCTATTCTCCCGGATCTGCCGACATCCTGGATAGCGAAGGACCGTCTTCCATTGCCCCATACATGACATCAAGAAGGTGCGCAGAGTTGTATCAATTTTATACAACTCTAACACCCTCATGAGCCATGTATGTGGCACAGAATCATAGGCCTTCTTATAGTCTATCCAGCATGTCGACAGATCCCTTCGGGAACGACGAACCTGCTGGTTAATGGCCATATCAATGAGGAGGAGCTCCTTAGTACCACGAGACCCGTTCCTACATCCATTTTGAGAGGCAGACATGATAGAATTTTTGTCAATATGTTCGTTAATTTTTGCTCTCAAAATGGATGTAAGAACTTTATAGACCGTTGGTAGACAAGTAATCGGTCTATAATTTTTGGGTTCCGTAGTACCACCGGATTTATGGAGCAGGTGGGTTATTCCAGTTGTTAAGAATTGGGGCAACGATCCTGACTCTAAGGCTGACTGGAACTGAGACGCCAAACGAGTGTGCGATCTTTTAAACCATTTTATCCAAAATTGGTGCAGCCCGTCCGGCCCTGGAGATTATTATTATTATTATTTTTATTTTTTTAGGTTAAAAGCTTGTTTTTTTTATTTTTTATTTTATAATATATAGCTTCAATCTAATACATAAAACATACAGTTATTAAAGTAATAGCTGACACGACAGACGTTGTCCTGTCCCTTTACCCTTGGTAAGGGTGGTATTACACTTATCAAATATCTTTGTCCAATGTGCATTTGATTAAAGAAATTGGACAACTGTTTAGGCCAACTGTTTAGGTAATTCGTCCAATTTCTTTGATCAAATGTACATTGGACCAAGATATTTGATAAGTGTAATACCACCCTAAGACTGGTTGTCAGACTGTATGTAATTACCCAAAATGTGTGGAATCATTTCATTTTGTATCTAAGGAATTATATCAATAACAAAGGAATTATATTTTCTTACAGAATCCTACAAGAAGAAGGGAAGTGTCCAATGTGCGGTGAGAACGTCGATTATCGTCGCCTCGTCAAGATCGACGATGTTGCTGCCTACATGGACCTTAACACTTCAGAATAGAGTTCAAATTAGTTTGACCACCAAGTATGTGCACTAATTTATAATGACTTCGTCCCTATAGTTGGTTTAGATAAACATATTATATCACATAGATTACAGGGCTTATGGTGTAAGCAGAAAGTTTAAAGTAAGCCACTTTCATCGAAATATTTTTTAATTATTACAATTAAACGGGCCATCTGTTAAAGAACCAGAACAACATGATCTCAATGCATTTATATATTTGCTAGAGCAGTGGTTCTTAGGGCTCTTACACGTAGCCGTCGACATGCCAACTTCAAAAATCAGCGGTCGCCATCGTTGTTGTCGTCGTTTGAAGTTGGCAAGTAGACGGCTGCAGTTACCTCTGCCGTTGGAAACATGTCGCTCGTGTGTAAGAGCCCTTACCTGGTGGTCCCTGGAAGCACCAAAAGTCGTCTGCAACGTCATCTTTTATAATTACAATTAATCTTTTGAGGCGCCGATGCTATTTTGATTTTTGGTGCCCAACACGCCATTGTCGGCTATAGAGCATTTATTTTTATTAAACCATTTACAGCAGGGTTTCTTAAAGTGGGGTCCACGGACCCCTTAGGAGTCCGTCGCATGTGTATGAGGGGGCCGCAGTGGGTCAACTCACAACATATATATATTAGGAAAGTGTGTAGTAAACACGACATTGCTTCTTTTATTTTCCTAAAATATTCTTTGACAGGGGTCCGTGGAATTGTTTAAAGTCGTCCGAGACTACAAAAAGTTTAAAAAAGCCTGATTAACAGGCACTTTTATATTGTGAAAGAGTCTGTTAGTCAGATAACTGAAGCTAGTAGCTCATTCCAAAATGTAGAGTAGGTCTTCATGGAGAAGAACGCAAGATTCCCACGGACACACTTTTTAATCAAGTTTTGACAATGCCCTGGTTACATTATTCTTGTTGCTTCTATTTATATGTGAAAAAAATGTAGATGAAGAGCAATCCAAAACATTTAAAGATAAAAAAAGCCGAGCAGTTACGAGGTGACCAATGTCAACTTGTAAGCTGAAAGATCATTAATTAATCGACTTGATTTAAACTTAATTGTTAATTAGCGCTTTCATCTCTCAGGCCATTGAGGCCATGGCGTGTGCCTTATTAAGTGTATGGAAAAATGTATTAAAGAATAAATAAATAAATAATAATAGTAATAACTGACTGCGCCCGTTCACGAACATGACGCGCGGATCAGCACAATTTAGCTCAATACAAGTACAAAATAAATATACTAAATAAGTATTCCTGTTTCTTTTTCCTATTTTGAATACTACATAAATCAAATATTGTAAAATCGCAGAAAGATAATATCTATTTATGCTGTTATTTGTTTCTTCCCTATTTTTTGGCTAATTGCCTAATTGTGGCTTGGCGTGAAGGGTATGCGCGTGCGTTGATTATGCTCTGATGTTCAAAAAGGTTAAACAACGAATCGACGACGCATTTTAGGACCAAAACACAAAAACACTCCCAGATTGTCCAATGTCCAAATACAGCAAACAATATCTAACTATGTGTGTAAGAGTTTATAATAAAATACTTAAAGAACATAAAAACTAAACTATTTAAAAATAAATTGTTTTAGTGGCTGAATGCCCATAACTTCGTCTCCCTTAAAACATTCTTTTTAAATAAATTATGACTTAAGTTATGACTCGATTTTGCATGTTATAGTTCCAATAGCTGAACATGTTTGTACTTCTGTTTTAATTGTAAGACCTATAAATACCATGTTTTATGCAAATAAAGAATTTGACATGCACCGGCGCGATGCGAATACGCATTTTTCTAATATCGAATAATTACGTGTTTTATTTATAGAACGACCTTACGAATACATAATTTTACTGCTAAAGAGGTGGTTATTCACGGCAAGACAAAATTGTCAAATTGCCCCTCAACACTTAAAGGTTAAGACCTTCTGTGCTAGAGAAAGTAATATTAAGAAAATGTTTCCCATCAGAGAACAAGAAAAATAATTAATGACAATTATTTTGTTAAAATTTATATTATACCATCTTCAACACGTGTTTAACGCACGAGGTCGTATATTAAGTAATCAAGTCATCGATACAACATGTTATATGAAACTAGAACTTTTTGTGTACAAAATAAAGTTGAAATTCGTTCACTCCGAACTCAGAGAGTCGTATTATTAAAAGAAGCTTTAAAATATACAGGTTAAGGTTTGAATTCGTACGCCCTGTCCTTTATCGATAAGTTTTACAAATCCCGCCGCTATCTTCAAGGTTAGTTATTTTGATTATATTCTTCATAAACGCCTTGAGATAACATTTTGGAGACCGTTTTATTGTTATTGTGTGTGATAATGTTGTGATTAAGTAATCGTCCGTCCATTATACGTATAATATTGTTAGTTATAATGTGAGCTCTCTTAAATGTTATAAAATTAGGCTTTTTAGTTTAAACTATTTGGTGGCATTTAATTAATTTTTTATTAATTGTATTTTTAGACGATTACTATGTATTTTAACGAATTCTATAGATTAATTAATGTATTACATAATTATTGAACATTCCTCCTTTTTTTTCTAAAACTATTTTTAATTTATTATTCATGTCATCGTTCAATGGTAACCTCAATGAATGGAACACTTGCAAAATCTCAGTTAAATTTCAGTATCAAAGGCTTTAACATAACAAGGAACTTTCGTACACACTGATTGTTTTTACAATGTCCTGTAACTTCTGCGTGTTCTTGGGGGTTTTGTTATGAGCCAATAAATATGATAAATATGACCCCGAATATTGTAACTATTTCTCGTCAACACGTTATTTTTATAAAATAAAATGTTTCTAGTGAGATTTGCTGTAATTATTATATGACCCTACTTCCCACTTCAGAATCATTCCTCCCTAGCGAAGACGCGAGAATGCTCGAAACTACACGCTACCCTCCTGGAGATAAAGTAGCTAGGTTTACCAATTCTAAGCAAATGCTACTAAAGTACTTGGCTAACATAAAATGATGAGGGTATTTTGAAAATTTCATGACCAAAAGTAGCTCTCCTTCAAAGCTAGGTTAGCATTTTTGGACACACGTTACAAAAAGTACTAGGCTCACATGACATCCAGAGGGTTTGATATTCTAACAAGATGAACAGGGCATTTTAATAATTTCGTGAGCATCTTTAACAAAAAGTAGCTCTCCTAAAACTCAAAGCTAGGTTAGCAATTTTGGGCACTTGTTACAAAAGTATAAGGCTCACATAACATCCAGAGGGTATTTGAATATTTAAAAAAATGCTAGGCTCACATTAAATGATAGCCTAGTACTTCTCTCTTCTTTGTTTTACGTGATCCTAGTACTTTTTGTAATAAATGCCCAAAATTGTTAACCTAGCTTTAAGCCAGGTTAAGCCAGTACTTTGATTTAATTATTACACAAACAATAAATTTAAATAATAATATTATGTACAATTCCAAGAAAAAGGCAGGGGAGCTCAAAGGGCTTCAAAAAACACGCCCACATCGCTGTCAACGGGACACGTGCCCAACAGGCTGGCAGCATTGCCACGTTGTATGGCAATGCTGATTCTTTGACATTTAATTTTTTCATTTAATTAAATTATTCCGTACCTACCAACCTGCAGAGCGGCTCAGTACTTATATTACTTTTTTGTCATTCGTGTTAAGAATTGTTAAAAAGACCCTCTCGACTTTATGTACGCCTAGTACTTTATCTCACATATGCTCGGAATTCACTGACTGATTGACTTTAAACTTTTTGTAACATCGACCGGAATATATTGAAGCCTTATTGGTATTATGTGATCCTAGTACTTTCGGTAACAAGTGGCCAGAATTAAGGTGGGTTGTTTCAAACGGTTGGTTAACGTTACATATGGACGGTTAAAATTGCTATGACCTGAGAAGACGTTCGTTAAATGTAACGGGTTGTTTCATGACATAAACCAACCTGATAAAACTACGTTTTCTCAAGTTACTTCTTCTAATTGAGTAGTTAGTATAAAGAAATGTTCTGAAAAAACGGACAATAGAGTAATATAAAGATAAGCAAGACTTGGGCTGCCATTTGTGCAGAATTTATTGCTGGTGGTGACAAGCCCCGGACTTTATTTTATTTTAGGACTTGAGTTTACTTTTCGTGTTTTACAGACTGTTTTCTTTTTTCCTACCCTATTTGTATCATCATCAGATAAACTATAGTCGAATAATGACGAATACAAAATTGAGTCCATAGTCCACAATGTTTTGATGTTTGACGCAGCTTTTGAGAACAAAAATGACGTTAACTAGTGAATGAAGCACCTAATAGACATTTTAGCCTAGATTAAGGCCACCATTTTGTAAATCAACCACGAAGTCAGTATAATAGTTCGTGGAATCAACCCATTTTTTGGTTTGACGATAGTTAGCGCTATTTTTGACGAGGTATTACCTGTCGGTTAAGTATAGTTGAAGCAACCCTTTTTTTTTTTTTTTTTGATACGGGGTGGAAAATCCTCTTGGATGTCCTCCGCCCTGGGGCGGGCGGAGGGGTCTGTCAGACTCTTATAAAAAAATAAAAAAGCTTTTATTAATTCCTTACAATAACTTTAACAACACGTTAGGACTTTATCATAATAAGAAAATAAAAAATAGAATAAAATGTTAGTATGTTAGTCTAATAACTTATCATTATATGTTAGTGCTATGTGTTAGTATCTTCACTGTCGTTCTCAATGTAAGGACCGCCTAAGGCGGTAAAAGCCTCCTCCAAATGCTTCCATTTATCCCTTAGTTTGGCTGTTCTGGCCCAGAGGTTGCCAGCTACTCTAACTATATCGTCTTAACACCTTTTAACCTGTCAGACTCTTACTGACTAAAAACCACCCCGGTGTTTCATCTCACACCTACGTCGGGGGTCGCGGGAACTGGAGATACTTCCGCAAAAGCAACCCGCCCTTACTACCTAGCTTCTTTGCCTTTTGAGCCCACAATTGTACCAGAACCCTTCTTGACTATTGATTTTTGTTTAAATAGTGACTATTGTAAAATTGTAAGATCGGCTACTGCACCTACAATCTCTGTAGTGCTCGCCTAAAACATAGCGCGGCAAACGTGCGCGGCGTACAGGCGGAGTTGATTAAAATTAAGTAAATCGTAATATTACTTTACGGTTTGTGAGAATTGCTCCATCTTCTAGGTGTGGGGGAGCTGCCCTACCCTGCTTGTACCTCGCTACGCCCTTGTAAGCGCATAACTTCCGAACGGCTGGACCAAATTGGATAATTCTTTTTTTTTGTGTTCGTTATTGTCAGGTTTGTATAAATGAAAATTTTAGGTAGGTACCTAGGTAGGGTAGGTAGGCTGGTAGGTAGGTACAGTAGGGTAGGTAGGTACGTAGTTAGGAACGGTAGGTAGGGTAGGGAAGGTAGGGTAGGATAACGGTAGATATGTCTCCGTGCGAAGCCGGGGCGGGCAGCTAGTATGTTAAATAAATAAAACTTCAAACATAAGTGATGAAACATTTAATTTTTCATTTGAAAGTATACCAAGTTGTAGTTACACGTCCGATACTGAGATTCAAATGAAACGCGAAACACAATTGTATTATACAAAACCACGGCACGTTGGATCTATCGCTCATTTAACTAACATTTTATATTAATTAACCTATTCACCGCCATCGTCAAAAAAGCAAAAATGTGCCCTTAGCGCCACGCTACGAATGATTACTCTATGGAATTACGTCTCTATACGTAATTCCATACAGTAGTAATTCGTCTGTCATGTAGTTGTGACCGTGTCGTGCTGGGCACGTTTTGGTTTGTCATCTATACATGACTGTGGCGGTCAAAAGATTAAGAAATCTTTACTATTTTATTGAGATTTAAAGAAAGAATCATGGCGAGATCCATACATTCATTTGTATGGCTAAAAAAATCATTTAGAGGGTTTAAAATATTTTAGAATAATTACCAGGAGTAGACCAAAATATCTGCCATATTTTTAAACCCCCGCATAATTAAGATATTACGAAATGAAAATAACACTTTTTGTTTTATCTCGTTGCCCATTTTGAGTTTATAAAAAAATAAAGTGACAAGTGACATTAACGGATCTATAAAATTGGCAGACAAGTGATGTGTGGCGGAGTTAAAAAAGTACATTGATTAATCGTTATTTGTGACATTATATTCCATAAAACGATTCAAATTCAGTGTAAGAAACTGTCTGCCACAGTTTCGTTCTGAAATAATAAGATTTTCGTTAACTATTCACTTTTAACATCCATTTTTATTGCGGGGTTTAAAAAAAATTTTAAATACATGAAAATACTCTTTAGGTACCAAAGAGTATGGAATTAGAATTGCAACTTCTCTAAACATCTTTATTTTTCTGTACAAATCCTGCCATGATTCTTTATGCATATTATTTTTAGATATTTTATTTTGAAGCTGGTTGAGCATATTATTGTTTTATGTACAAAGTTTTTTTAGATAAGTGTATTACAAAGAACGGTAAAACTAAAAAGGTTCTCTACATTTTAATATATATTATGGTCCAATAAGCGACAGTCCCATCGCGCCGCCCCCCCTCTTACCGACCGATACTCTACAATCAAGTATTGCCCTAATAATTACCACTACCTATCTATGCCTTAAGTAGACAATACATTTATACAACTTAAAATAATGACAAGACGATTATAACGAAATAATACAAACGTTAATAAACAAATTAATTGATTGTGCTAATAATACATGTGGAGCCTAAAGCTGGCTATATGCGACTTACTATTTTAAAATTCAGCTAATTTTAACATTGATCGCCTCCTGTCTCCTTTACCCATTAAAGATAATATCTAACATTTTTTTTTAATCTGGTAAATAGGTTCTAGTGTCTGGGTGTTGTGAAACAGGGGCTTAACTTTCGGTAAAAACTCTATTGCTACTAACAAACAATATAAAACTTAACGTCACTGAACATAAGATCCAAAATGGCTTCTCGTATTAGGCTGATCGTTATTTAGGTAGTGTTTGCAACTTGTGTTACTTATTGTTAACAGACACTGACAAAATGGAATGTATTTCCTCAGTTCACTCTGTCATATGTTGGCAGGTATTATAAATATCAGGTAAGATTTCGAAACACCTCTTAATGGGGCTCTAATATAATTATCATTCTTCCCTTTTCATAAAAGCAAAAGGGAAAGTGATTTTAAACATAAATGAGAGTTCATAATTTCAGTTATTAATTTTACACGACAATTTCGAAGAGTCACAATTACAATTTTTGCAAAAATGATATCTAAAGTACAATAGAATAAGATACAAAATTGATTAATGAAATATAAAAATTGGTGTTACACTCTCTTTGCGATATAAACTATGTATATCTAAATGACGCACGGATGTATTTCGATTAGTATAAAATCTTTACAATATCATGGAACGGATGAAACGCTAGTGAGTTTGGTTCAAGCGCTAGTCTTCTATGAGAACACATTCAAATAATTGCCTTGACGGCCGTTGTAAACATAATAATTCAATATGTCGTCAAAAGAGTGGACCATCTCGACGTACCAATGGACGAATAATGAAAACAATAAAATTATAACGATCGATCGTAACACAGCACAATATGTTCCATAAATATATATGTCAACGTTCATAAATACCAGTGTTTAATAAATAATTTGCTTTTTTAAATATATAATATTTATGTTGGCCGGATGCTTTTGTATTTACGCGTCTGGTCCACTCTTTTAACTCGAAAATAGCTCTCGTAAAATATTTACAGATATATACTATAAAAATATATTAAAATCATAGACACGATGGCACTTGGTTGCGTTGTAAAAGGGTTGAAATTATAATATAGGAATTAGAATTAAATACATTTGCTACAACGAACAGAATAAAACCGCTACGTCGGGATATAACAGTAAAGTAATACCAATAATAATGATTCGTGAAACGCATGTTAATACTAGCTTAATAAGGGAATGTATAAAAATTAGTTTCAACTATATCAATGTTAACTCCTCAACAATAAATACTATAAATCTTTGGTTTCATTTAGTCGCTCGATTACAAAACGTTTCTCGTTCATCGTGTCGACCGGCGGGGCCGACGTACGGGTAAGCCTACGACGAGGGTACGAAAAGTGAATATTTATTATCTAGGGTTCATAAGACGCCGGCTCACTGCAGGTGTGTGAGGCGCTTGGGCAACGCGCCCACCACGCGCACGCGGTCGCTGAACTGTGGGGGCGGAGCCAGCACAGGGGCGTCAGGGGGTGCGGGGGGTGCGGCCGGTTCCTCGGGGGGCGGGGGTAGCGCGGCCAGAAGAACCGCAGCCCGCGCGCGCCGCCCCGGTGCTTTGTCCACGTCCACGCCCAATCGTTCCGCCGCGGATCGGGCTCCGCCCCGCGCCACGCCCCCTGCACCCCGCAGTAACGCGGCAGTGGCCCGCTTGCGCGTCAGAGAGTTGTGGCGCTGCATGGGCGGTGGGGGCGGCGCCAAGCTCTCGCTGGAGGAGTGCACGGGCTCGGTGCTGATGACGTCATTAGACGACTTCACGGTGACGGAGGAGCAGAAGGATACCTTGTCCCGGCGGGGTGGGGGCCGAGCCTGCGCCTCTTGGTCGGACGACACTCCGGACGACGAGTTGTCGCCGTCGTCTCGCTCTACGCCCAACTCGTCGCCGCACGACTTCGATGATTTGAGACGAGTGCGGATCTTCTGGATCTCGTCCACGGAGAACGAGTGCTGCATCGAACTTGAACCTGAGCTGCTACCGCTGGAATTGTATCCACAAATTTATTAGTTACACAATAAGCTATTTCCAAAATTAACTCTTAACCCAGAAATTATTTGAACAAAAACCAAAGAATAGTCCTATTATTCCGTACGAGTATTATAAATGTGAAAGTAACTCTGTTTGTCTGATATACTTTCACGGCTAAAACACCGAATCGATTTTGATGAAATATGATCCGGAGTAACCCCAAAAAGTCCATAAGCTACTTATAATCTGCGACTTCGTTGCGTTCGTAATAACCGACTTCAATGAGAACGAAGTAGCGGACAAAAGTTAGTTTTACATAAAACCAACAATTACATCCACAAAAGACAAATTATTAGAAATAATATTAATAAAGAAACATGTAACAAAAATATCTTTAAAATTATGATAAAAAGGTTAATCACTGTGTAGGTACCCTGTGAATTACATGTTTTCTACTTTCTACCTTTAGTGCAACGTGTTTTTTTTCATTACGACTAGTTTGTAAAAAATACTACCTTCCCCTTCCAGTCACCAGATGTGAAGTGTTTTTTTTTTTAATGAAATTCTGTTAAGTTGGTACTCTGATATCATTCCCTTCCATCTTTAAATAATTCAGCGAAACAAAAGACAATAATGTAATGATTTTCTTGAAATGTGACAAGGTAGGACATGTGTCGAGACAAATGGGTTTTTGTATGTGATGGTGACTGTTTACAAACACATAAGCGCTTTCCCAGCGACACTTAATCCATTGACAATTGAAACTATACCTTATTTCTTAAGAATCAAAGCTCAAAATAAAATATTTATTCTGCATCGTTCTCAAATATTGTTGCGTATATTGGTATCCTGAAAATGTTAAGGATTATTAAGACATGCATTCTTTTGAGATTTTGGTTAAAAATATTTTAAAGAGCCTACAAAGTACGATTGTTACTCATGAACACAAAAAATATTAAAATATTATTTAAAATAGCAAAAAGAATAAATTAGAATGCACAAAATTGTATTTATTTAGTAACGATATATTTTATTTAGAAAGGCCAGGAAACTTCACAAGAAATACCCACTGAACCCCTAATTTGGCACCACCAATATTTGCCCAAACATTTGACGTTCATAACCAAATAAAGCTGAACCTTATGACCCGCTAGTTAAGACTCACCTTGCGTTGCTGTTGGCGCTGGTTTCTGCAACTGCAGCGGGTTCGCTTTTGGGTTTGGCATCCACTTCGTCGTCAGATTCTGACATACTGTAGTCTGGCTCAGGAATTGGCGGCGCAGGAGTTGAATTCTGGAAGACGTTCAATTCAGTTGTATTCATAAACCATTCTGGTAGAATATTGGTTGTTTGTTAGTAATCAAAGTTACATCAAGTTTTATTTGGGTAGCCATAGCGGTCACCTAACGATAATCACATACTTACAGCGGAGTTTAAGAGACGTTTGACATTATGGTCTCATAGAACGAAGTTTGTGTTGAACGCTAAATAGGGCAGTACTATAGACTACCAATCAATAGACATACTTTTTATCAGCTGTCAAAAAGCTATTTCCCCATACATTTAATAGTGCAATAGCAAATTATGACGTCACTTATTTACCAATTCAAGTTAATGCTGCTAGCATTTTGGGCACTTGTCCCATTGAGAGCGATGCGGATGACTTTTTTGATGCCTGTTCTCCACTCTCCATTCGTGCATATTAATTTTAATTATTTATAAATTATGTATGACGAACAAAATACATTGATTTCAAAGCAATTAAAAATCAAATTTTACTGTTATAGTCCGTACGCAAGTGCTAGTCACCGCCTGAGGCATATGAGCCGGGGGAGGGCGTGTTTGACAAGACGCAGCGGTCAACAGCAGACTGAGTTAGCTAGGCGTTTGTCTACCTCCCCCGTCTCACCGCTCACATACCTCAGGCTGTGACTAGCACTTGCGCGCAGACTATGATAGAAGATTAATTGAATATTCAGGGCTAAAATAAAAGAAGAAATAATAAGAGAAGAGAAGGAAGAGAAGAGAACGGACGATAAGACAATTTGGATTTGGAATTTTTGGTTAATGGTGTCTACTCGTAATACCCAATTATGGCCTCATATCAAAACAAAAGAGGAGTAAATGCGTAGTATTATTACCTGTCTAACAAAGCCCTTATGCGTGTTGAAGGGCTGCGCGTACTGGTTGCCGGGCTCGTCCGCCGACTGCGGGCGGTTGGGGCCCGCCCACGACCGCAACGATGTCGACTTACGACTCTGTAAATATTACACATTTGTATTTTTATTTATTTGTAATTATTTATAGTCTGAAAGCACGTAAAGCCGTAGGTGTTGTCATTCGCTGATCTTTGAGAGTCGTTACGGGTAGAAGTCCGAAAGTTTGACAACCGGTCTTACCAAGGGGTATCGTGTTGTAGAGATCATGTAGCTGCATCCGGTTAGAATGGAAACCGATCCCAACCAGCATAGATTTTATTTTTACTTTAATTTAGGTCTTTTTTTAATATTGCCACTGCACTCTAGGAATTTCTCCTGTATTGTGGGTGCGTTTACAAACATATAAACTCACATACACAACTATTTGTAGGTCATACAAATATTTTTTCCGTGTGGGAATCGAACCCTCGACACGCAGCACCAGCCAAGCACTCAACAACTGCGCCAAACGTGTCGTTTCCCTGTAGTTGGAAAAAGGTTAGGCAGATGAGTATTATTTACCTCAATTCGGTGACTGAATATTTTAAGCATCATCATCATGTCAACCTTTAGACGCCCACTACTGGGCATAGTTCTCCCCCAAGGGGGGTTCAGATGCATGTTGGCGATTGCAGTAGATGTAATGTTACTCAGATGGACGCTACTGCCCATCATCCTCTGGTTAATCCTACTAATATTATAAATGTGAAAGTTTGTGAAGATGTTTGGAGGTTTGTTACTCAATCACGCGTAAACCGTTGAACGGATTTGCATGAAAATTGGCACAAAGGTAGACCATTTCCTGGATTAACACATAGGATACTTTTTATCCCGGTAATGTGCTCCCTTGGGATAATCGTTCTTTTTACGCGGGCGAAGCCGCGGGCAGAAGCTAGTATTTAAAAAAAAAGATATATTTTGAAAGCTAGATACTAACGTTGTGCGAGTTGTCGTTACTGCTGGACCTGTAGGCGACGCTGTCCAGGTCCCGGGGCGACGCGTACAGCTTGGCGGGGGCTGCGGGGCGGAACGTGGAGGCGGGGGCGGCCACGCCCAGCGGGGGCGGGGGAGGGGGGTGCGCGGGGGGAGGCACGCGCCCGGGGGCTGGGGGAGACAATGTTCAATATTATTAAATAAAAAAAATTGTTTTCAGTTACAACAAGCCACTGGCATAGACCAATTCCAGTAAAATTTTTCTTTAGTTTTTTTCCCAAATTGAATACTACGCCCGGTTCGCATTATTCCAGTAATACTGCAGTCCAGCGATGCAAACTAGCACTGGATTGCTACTGAAGTAATATGAACAGGCATTGCTATGCACTGAAATGCACTGATGCTTTTCCTTCCAGCGTGCAGCGGAACTGGAGTCATGGGGACGGTCAAGTGTCATTTCTTCTTGAATGCATTGTCGCTGTAGTGTTTACAAAATGACAAGCATAATGTAGACAATCGCCATCCTAGTCCAGCACTAGTTTGGATCGCTCTACTAGAGTCCAACCCGTCATAATTCCCTTACAAACGCTCGTACATGGTTATAGCGTTAAAACTTTTAATACTTTTACACAAACACGTATTTCCTGGAACAAGTTTTTTTGCCGCGCCAAATTTCGCTTAGTTATCGCCTTCTGACTCCCTCGTTTGTATTCTAACATTGCGTTGGATGAAACAAGATATTTTTCTATCATGCCTGCGTTGACGATAGACGGATCAACAAGGGCCCTCTTAAATAGGGGGGTTTTACATACCATGCACATCTTCGCTAGATCGCGTTCGCGGTGGGTGGGCAGTGTGCTCAGCTGCTAAGTCCGGCGTGGAGTGGAAGTCGCGGCGTAACGTGCTGCTACTCGACTTGCTCCATAACTGTAAGGAAAATAGTTGCAATTTTAGGAAATTCCGAGTGTTGGATACGGGCATAGATACAGAGAATGAACTGAGCAACGTCCACAGAAAATTCTAGAAAGAGACAACTACTGGCCGCACGATCGCTTTGTCTCTCTCACACTTTACCGCCCTTTACGGAGGCTTGGGCATAGGGAACGCTCAGTCCATTTTTTAAGTCCATGAATACGGGATCCAAGTAGAACACTCGCTAGCTGTGAACGTATTGACCACAGACTACATTGAAATACTAATAAACAAGATGCAAGATTCCGATAGCAAACAAAAAAGACACTGCGACTCGCTTTTGATTAGTTAAAAATTATGTTTGACAGTTGTAATTTTTTCTTGTATCGCCAGCAACCGCAGGTAACACATGGGCATGAACACAAGATATAAAGGGTAGAGAAGGACCGCTCCCGCCATCTTCAAAAATAATTACCTAAACTTGCCAGACTCATTAGGGCTGCTACTGTATTGACTCTGTAGGTTTTATTTGGGACAATATGAAATTTTATTGACACTGGTTAGAACTCTTTGCAATTTTTTTATAACAAAATTTTCTTGTTCGTCGTGAAATGTCAATTACATCATTTATTCATTTTGACAACACGTGACAGTTGAGACTTAAGTCTGCTTGAAACTGCCTGAGAATGCCTATAAACGTGATGTCAATGTGTGCGTGCTAAAAATAGCGGTTTGTTCTGAGTGGTCTCTCTGCTCGGGCGCGAAGCAGCCTTACGTACTTTGTGGCATAAAGGAGTTGCAGACAACAATACAATACAATTCTCCCGCTGTCATTCATGTATCATTGTTTTTTTCTTAGATGATTACGGGCCGCAGCACTGACGTAGGACAAAAGTAAAACGTTTTTCAAAAAAGCTCCTAGTTCTGTAAATAATTGAAGCAGATATGTTTTTCCCTTTCTATAATCTCTTTCTAATCTTCTTACCTTTCCACGTGACCTCTTCATCTCGGCGACGGACGCGTACACTCTGTTAGGCGCGCGCGCAGGCGAGTAGGGAGGCGAGTTGGAGCCGCCCTGGAACGCCGAGCGAGTCATCATCGCGTTGTTGCCTAGGCTGAAATTTTATCATGTTGATTTTAGTATACATTTAGCTTTTCTATATGACTTGATTTACTACCGAGCTTTGTTGTAGTCGTGGTAACTCCTTGGTAAAGCTCACTAATGCATTACAAAATTAGTTGGATATCTATACTTACTAATATTATAAAGAGGTAACATTTACTAGAACATGTACTAGAAGGTAGCAGATAATTTCCGAAACTAGTCTTTCGGTTTTTCTTACTATTAGGAAACTACACTAATGCCGATGCCGAACCTTTCAGAGTGACGTATCTATTGAACCAGTATACATCCGGTGCATCCTGGACACTCACCGAGTTTTCGTGGATTGGTATTAGCCCACTTGGATGGTTTTGCTCCTCCCTTTTCGGTGGCATAGATATCGTGGTAAAAGAATTATCTTTTTCAATTCTACAATTTGCAATTTTGCAATTCTCTTCAAAAGATAATACTCACATAGTATCAGCATCGGCCTGCCTCTGGAACAGCTCCTCGAGCTCCGCGGCTGTGATGCGTGAGGAGGCGGGGCGCGCGCGGATTGACGCCGTGCGCGGAGCTACCGGCGTGCCCGACACCGGCGTGCCGCCTGAGGGACGAGAGAGGATAAACGAGACTGTATTCCACATTCCAAAATGGTATTTATGTCCCTGACAATGTTTATGGGACAGGCCCCTCACTATTCCCAAACCACTGCAACTTCTGTCACCCAGAATCAACAGGCGACCACCAGAAAAGCGCCGACGCAGTGAAGCCTGACGCGTCCCGGAGAAACGATAATGTTTCCTAGTTTTTATGATAGTGGCGATTGCACAAATTGTGACATGCTACTGACCCGCCCCTGCTTTGCATGGGTGCAATGTAGATCAAACAATACGTATAAACCTTCCTGTTGAATCACTATCTATTGCTGAAAACTGCATTTAAATCCCTTGCGTAGGGCAGATCTAAGCGTACAGATAGCAAGAGCGACATTGTTTTATACTATATAAAGATACTGACTGTTACTGCCCCCCGGTAACTGCACCGACTCCGCTGATGACGACTTGCCCGCTACGCTCAAAGGTTCGCAACTCTCTTCTTTTTCACCACCATTTTCTGAAAAGTCAATATTTCACCTTATAAAAACAAGAAAATTAAAGGCAGGCTGTCATTTACAAAAAGTTTGGATGTTTATGAAAGAAAGGAAGAAATAAATAAAGAAAGAAAGCTTGAAATAAAGAACATATAAACCTATATAAATGAAATAAATGTTTGTATGTAAAAGAGAATGATGATATTGTGTCTCGCGACTGCACCAAATGGAATTGGACCTCAGTTCAGCAAAATGTCAGGTAACTAGTATTTAACGCTGGCTTTCAACAAGGAGCGTATATTTCTGTATGTATGCTCATAGCTCGCGTAAAAACTCATAATAAACCCCTAAGCAATATTTTATTTACGAATTTTCAACATTCTTCTTTTAACGTGAATACATCTTTGAAATTGCTTACATACTGGGAGGTAAATCAAAAAACTAATGGTAACAAAATCGGGAAATACATTTTGGTGTTGCAGCTTCATATCTTTATTCTAAATTCAATTACAGCATTGGATAGCTAAAGGATCAAAGAATTTATTACGCCTGTGACGCATCGCGCGCAGTGGAAGGGGAAGCGCCGCCATTTCTAGGTAATTTTGCAGCGTATCAAAATTGACACATATAACTTTTGACTCCCTTTTCGTTCGTTTAAGTTTCAATCGTTAGCTTTACGTACACGTATTCACGTAAAACACACGGCCGTGTCCACGACACAGCCACACCCCATTTTCCTCAGTCAAGTAAGAGCTTAGTAAGATGTACATACCAAGTCCTGCGACCATAGATTTGGCTCTCGCACGTCCCACGCTCAGCGTCGTGCGCGGGTCGCGACGTGGAGGCGCGGGCGCAGGTGCGCGACCTAGAAGAAGATATTATCATTTTAGCAAAATAATTAATCTAATCAAACATTATTGATTGCAAAAATAACAAATTGGGAAATATACAAGGTTATTTCTTTTGTTTCTAATATTTTTTTTCTCATAAATAAAAAGTAATAAGTAAATAAACAGTGTGTTGCGAATGCTGGGTTGGTACTTACTTACTATAAAATACTGACCAAAAGAGGTTTTAAAAGTAGGTAGGTACGTATATATGTATTCAACAAAAACTTGTAAGTAAATTTTTGATACATTTCTTGTTTTGTAAAAAAATTTTGGTACAAAAGATGTTGTTTGTGATGTTAATAATATAGTCTTGCGAGGTTAGTAGTATTTCAAAAATATAGCTGTATACAAGTACTTATATATATATATTTTTTTAAAAACGCGTTTTCAAAGACATATGAAAACGCGCTTTATTCATTCCTTCTATAAATAAACGTTGCATTGAAACTAAAAAGGTGGTATTAATCAAATAGTCTCGTACAGTTCGATTCAAACTTAGTGGCGGCTGTGAAGTCCGCTACTGACTGCGCAATACCCCACCCCTCACTCCCGTCGACACGTTAAATTGTTACTGCGCAGCCACTCGACTCGTGTTCAGACTGTTCAGAGCCGCCATTAAGTTTGAATCGACCTATACCTATATGACATTTACCTCCAGCTCCCTTCCTCGGTAAGGTGGCGGCGTAAGGCCGACCAGAACTCGACAGTTGGTTCTGAGACTTGCTTGTGGGCACCGTACACGTGTTGTTCTCGTTGTTACCTAATAAAAAGCACATTTCAATTGTTTTTTGTATGTAAGAAATGTCCCCGTCTTTATAACACGAAGGTCGATGGAAATTTATATAACCTTCACGGCAGACTTCTTAATTCAAATAACCAAAGTGGGTGCAACATAGCTTTTCTAACTAAAGGTAAAAAAATACCTACCTCTTTTTAGGGGTCATGTTGCAAGTATTGTTTTTCTATAGTTCTCTTCATGTAAACGAGGCTTAATGCTAGTGCTTTAAACCTCCTTTACAAGAGGATAGTTTCTCAACTGTCGAGGAGAGAAAGTCCATGCGAGCGAGAATCGCCAAGTGATTTATCGCGCTTATATGTTTAATTAAAAAACTTATTAATAACTTAAATTTAAATCTTCGCGTTCCCCAATGTTGACACAAACTATTCTATCAGCTATACACAAACACATTGCTATTGAGGGCAACGAAAAACTGCCTTCGTAGCTTCCAGTTTAACCAATCTGAATACCAGTGTTTTACATGGAGCGCTCGCCTATCTGACCTCTATAACCCAGTTAGGCTGCGTTTCCTCCAGACGGACCAGCAGTGCTATTCTGTTACAATCTCCCTCGGTGAAGTGAACTGTCATCCGATTGCAGTGCTTTGTAAATCCCTAGCGTCGGGACGGATGACAATTCACTTTACCTAGGTGTTCACCGAGGGAGATTATATCAGAATAGACACACTGTGCACAGATGCGTGGCGTGGGATGTGTGTGAAAATGACCAATGACATCGCTTCAATGTCATAACTTGTACTAAGCTAGCGTTGTAATTAGCTTATTTCACACACATCTCTCGCTACATAGGTACACATCCTCGCACGTCTTTGGTGGGAACGCAGCCTTACTGTGATAGCTGATAGATTGGTTGTCAGACTTTCGGGCTTTTGTTTAACCGTCACGACTGTCAAAAATCTACGATTGACAGGCAACACCAACGGTTTTACGTGCTTTCCGAGGCGCGGAAAACTGCTCTCGTGTTTACAAGTTGTTATAGTCTTCCTAGGGACCCGCTCAGGCATCGCACGGGTACAATGTAGATACGTATAAACCTTCGTCTTGAATCACTGAAAACTGCATTAATCTACGTTGCTTAGTTTAAAAAATCTAAGCGTACATACAGCGGGAGCGACATTGTTTTATACTATGTAAAAATGGGCTTTCGTTTGGCCGCAACTTACCTGATCTTAAATGATGATGCGGCCAAAGGCAGAGCACGCTTCCCTAGGTTAAACCGGTTCACTCGTGCCTTAAAGATACCCAGAATATATGTATTGGGGAATAGAGAGGTGGGCAGTGAAACTCAACTCAACTTACCATTATGATTGTTCAACGAGACAACAGTCATGGAGACGAGGGCCCCGGAGCTGCGGATCAGCTCCACCACGTGCTCGTGCGACGCACACGACACGTCCTCGCCGTTTATCTGCGTACGTGGGAGAGAGACAACAGATATTTTTTTAGTTATTCGCTCTAAACATACAAGTATCCTTACAGGCTAAACCCAATGGGATAATATATGTAGCATGTATTTTTGTGTGTGTGTTGTGTGTATGTGTTGTGTTGTGTGTGTGTGTTGTTGTATTGTGTGTGTGTGTGTTGTTGTATTGTGTGTGTGTGTGTTGTAATAGTTCCACTGTTTAAATTTTACTCACTCCCTCTTTAATTTCACTGTTTGATACGAAACAAAGTTATTTATAAGTGTGTGATAAACTCGAGATTATTCCACCCGAAATAGAACTTTTTAATGATTGCACCTAAAGACAACTGCCATCAAAACAGATAAATAAATAACCAAAGCCGTCAGATATAGTTGAAGTACCTATTCTTAGAAATCGTCACATAAATGAAATTACTTTTCTATAGCTAAGGAGCACGGCCATATTTTCGGCAGTCGAGACTTGAATGAAGCCATTTTCGGCGGAAATTATGGTTTGTCTGTTCAACTATCAACGTTGTTTGTGTCATCGACATAAATAGTCGAACAACATACCTAGACACTAATGTTTTGTAAAACAACGTATCAAGAAACTGCACGGTTTACCTAAATGTATTGTTTGTCAACGAGTAGTACATTTTTGAAGTTCTAGTCGTAGCTACAAAAATAAGTACTATTCGGCATTGTGCCACTAAGTGTTTTTAATTTCAACTGTAACGTCACATCGTTACGGTATATTACGCTTCGTCACATAAAAATCTCTTGCCGTACCATCTCGGGCGCGACGCAGCCTTACGTACTTTGTGGTACCATACCCCTCCAGTGGTAGTTGTTAACTTTTATGCCATTATATGGCAATGCCGGCGGGCCATCTGACGTTTAGTGAACACCGCATCCTCTAGACATCTGCAGAGGCCAACCAGAGGCCTTGACGATACGTTGCCATTACAGAAAAGTAAGTTGAAATTTAATGTCTCCCGTGTCTGTCATTACACGGACACCATCCTTCAAACCTTCACAAAGCGTATTAGCAAAGTGCTAGTGGTTACCGGGCTTAATGCTTCTTAACTTTTATCAGACTGAATAAAAACTTACCGCCACAAGAAAGTCTCCCTTCCTCAGTCCCGCGCGGTCTGCCACGCCCCCAGCATCGACGTCATCCAGGTACTGCAGCGCAGGACAACGCTCTGAAGGACGCAGCTCCATGAGGGGAGAGGATGCCTTGGCACCGCGCAGCACGAAGCCAAACCCTCGCCGGGCGCGGTGTAAGACCACTGTGCGGGTCTCCATATTGCCATAACTGGGAGAGAGAGCAGGCGATTTAAACACCATTATCTTCAGTTTGAGCAGCCCACTGCTGGACATACCGACAGTGGACTTCTCAGAATATCCCCCCCTTAAGAGCACGCATCCCCATCGAGCGAACTTCGACGCGAGCGTGATTGAAAATATTTTTGTTTCAACCAACGCAAAGCTCGATAACAAACGAGTAAGTGAGAACGCGATAACATCGCAGGAAAATTGGTGCGGAGATTTCACAACACTTGTTCCAGGAAATACGTGTTTTTGAAAAAGCCTTACATGTGCAAGGTTTCTATGAAGCTGGTTTTTTTACTTTTTCGATGTATGAGCAGCCAAAGTTTAGATAAAAATTGTGCAAAAAAGCTAATTTTCAGACGTGGTTACTGAATTTGTTTCTCAAAAAAGTTTATTTTTGGCTTCATACAAACCTAGATTTAAACCACAAGATACCTGTGTGTTAAAAATATTTGGAGAATAATTTGTTATAACGCCGTAATCACGTACGGGCGTTTGTATGGGAAATAAGACGGGATCGGCGCTCTTAACGTAGTGCGCTGATAGTAAGGGAATAAAAAGAGTGGTGGGATGGTTTCAAAACAAAAGGAAAGCAAACTATAGTTAAAAAATAGTGAGACCGCAATGCAACTACTGGTGATTGGTATTTGCGATATAATTTGTGACCTGCGGTGCTACTCTGTTACTATCTCCCTCGGTGGACACCTAGGTGAAGTGAACTGTCATCCGATTGTAGTGCTTTGTAAATCCCTAGCATCGGGACAGATGACAGCTCACTTCACCTAGGTGTTCACCAAGGGAGATTGTAACAGAATAGCACTGCTGATTGGAATGTCCGTGTCAGCGGATAACTCATTATTTTCTGAACGGTAAACTGCGAATCATTGCTCCATCTAGCCTAAGGACACCCTTAAGTTACAGGAGAAAAAAGGATAATACCAGTCCAGGATATAATAGGTGCCGTAGGATTACCGTGTGGTGCCGGCCGCGAATAGCACCACCCCATTTCTACCCGTGGGTGTCGTAGAAGGCAACAGAGGGACATTTACCAGGGGATGGTCAGCAGCGTCCTTCTTAGTACCATAACTCCTACTGCGATCGCCAACATGCATCGGCCAAGCATGGCGATTACGGCAAAACCGCCCCTTGGGGTCAGGCTATGTCTAGCAGTGGGCGTTTAAAGGTTGACATCATGATGATGATGAGGATATATAGGTGTAAAAACTCAGGCTATAAACCCTTCGGTGAAGATACATGAGCCGTATGTAGGCCATGAAACTGGGAAGGACTGGCCTCTGCGTTGGGTCGATGCCTTAATGGTCCAAATATTTGTATGGCCTACAGATAGTGGTTCCAGGTCTGGTTGTTTGTTTGTGTATACCCACGGTACAGGAGAAATACCTAGTGGGGGCAATTAAATTCGTCAACTTCATATACATAAGGACCTAAATCATATAAGAAATCTTAACAAATAATTCATAAATACTGATTCACACACAGTGTGTCCAATATAGTAAACTGCGGTTTAATATCTCTAACTATTCACTTCGCTCAATTATCGGGGATGACTAAAGCATTTTATTTGGAAAAAAGAGTATTACTGTCTCAGTAACACGGCGTGTAGATGGCGGGACGAACTGGATGGATTCCCCCAAAACTGATGGGATGAAGCCCAGGATCGGGAAAGATGGAAGGCATGGAGGGAGGCCTTTGCCCAGGGGTGGGACAGAATAGGCTAACAAAAAAAAGAAAAGAGTATTTGAAAAATCTTGCTTACATCTTAGTTAGTCTTAAGGTAAGATCCGCCAATTCCTTATTATAGATCCCCATGATTGTTACGTATTTTGTGATACTCAGTACTGAATACTGCAGCCGGTCTAAATCGTAAAAATCTCCCCCTCGATAACTTTAGGTGAGATGAGCTTGAGGTAAGCTGTTAATCCCTGAAGCTCACTTCACCGGTTCCTAAACCGCTGCTGTCAAACCTCATGTGCTACTGCTGGCCTGTGATCATCTAGGTACTGTAAAAGTTGCATGCATATGATATGGCATGCTGGTCGAAACCAACGACTAAATGTTTCGTCTAAATACTCTGGATTCGTTCTAGAAGCTTTCATATTTAGAACGTTATTCTTTTTTTTTGAAGGCATATTGTTTAGTCTAGCGACGTCAGTAGCCGACGTGCTCTTTCGATAATATAAAAGTACTAAATTGCTTTGCCGTGTTTAATTTCAAGAACCTCGGGCGACTAATAGACCACACCACGAGAAATACATCGATCCGGTACCATAATGCTGTTGATGTGTGTGAAACTAGCCAATTACAGAGCTAGCTAAGTTATGACAACGAAGCGGTATCATTGGTCATTATCATTCCTCGCTACACAACCTCCTACATCTCAGGAGGAAAACGCAGCCTAAGTAGGTCGATTCTGTAAAATTCAAACAACAACTCGCATCTCACATTGCTATTCACTCTCACTTCGCATAAGGTTCAAAATGACCTTAATATATTTGACACTTTGAATCGGGTTCGAGTGCGGAGTGAACGTTGAAATGACGGGGAAATTACCTAACAGAATGCCACTTCTTACGTCATCTCATACTTTATCTGCCAAAATGTCCATGTCAATTTAGTTCAACTCGCTGACACGCTCGCAAGGGTGGCGCTAGTGTAAATTCGAATTATCAACCGAGTTTTTAGAATGCCAATCAAGAAACTCACAGCGGATTCAGATTCGAAGTTTAGAATGAGGTCTTACAGAATCACACCCAAAGGCTCAGCACGGTTTGTGCTCTTACTGTCCCTACCAAACATCAATATAATAATAGATATAGAACTAACTACGGCAAAAAGACTATTACCTATGCGGAGCACAATTATACAATAATCTACCAAATTATATTAAGCATATCAAATCACTTGCAGTGTAAAAAATTACTATTTACTAGAATGGCTTGATTGCTGAATGTTACTATATATAATGATTTATTTAAGCTCATTTGTTGTTCTTTATGAGTAATCCGTTAAGCCTAATTAACGGAATCGGAGTGGGGTATAAGGACTTTTGTTGATTATAGCATAATATTTTTTTTCAATGTGTACTAAATCTCAAACAGCACCATACTACAGTAAAATAAAGGGAAACACAATTACTTTATACAAATATATGTAATAACATATAAATTGCAAGACCACTGAATCGAAGTATGAACAGTTTACTTTTATCTTCGTATATTAAGTGACAAAAAACTCTCACTGGGCACACAGATCACTGGATAAGTATGAGATTCGACAACAGATAAAATGCAAATTAATACTTTTCCTTATTTGCACATTATAAAAAAAAAAATGAAAAAAACACTATGCTTTCAAAACTCAGGGGTTGCTACACACTGTATCCCCGAACAATCAGGTCAGCACGAAAAAAACAATAAATTTTCTCGCGACTAGTATTTCGGCCGTACATTGTCACTGTCACTGCTAAAATTAAAGCCGACCTTTGCCGACTGATCAGCAATGTTATTATGTTTGTAATTTTCAAAGCATTGTCCATTGTTGTCCAGTTTATAAGTTTGTATATTATGATGTCAACGGCTATATCTGTTTTTATTATTCGTATAAGGAATTAGGTAGCCTATGCCAACAATAGGTAGGCCGTAGTTAGTTCGAAAGTAATGATCCGGTGTATTGTCAGGAGATCGGTAATCATCAGGTCACGGAGTTAGGAGTGGCTTAGGGTGAAATACTGACATTCAAATGTGCACCTGCCCCCAGCATATACCAAGGCTGATGACAACAACGCATCACGCTTGAATTTTGTCTATAGAATATTTTGATATCTTCTGTATAATTATTTTTTACTAGCTTTTGCCCGCGACTTCGTCCACGTGAATGTCGGTTATCGCGATGCAGACGAAGTCGCGGAATAAAAAGTAGCCTATGTCCTTCCCCAGGGTAAGCCCTGGGGAAGGAGCTATCTTCATGCCAAAGTTCATTTAAATCGGTTCAGCCGTTTAGTCGTGAAAACGTAACAGACAGAGTTACTTTCGCATTTATAATATTAAGTATGGAAGTATGGATTTTTTTCATGGATACTCAGATTTGGCAAGGCGTATCTTAATCAGATACCTATACAAAGAGTGTACTTACGACTTTTTAATCCTAGGTGCAGTGGCGCTGTAAGTCTTGCTGAGTGCCATCTCCCGCCTGCCCGTCACCCGAGAGTGGTGAATTGGTCCCGACGCTAAAACCTGATTGAAGAGATAAGGACTTTTTAATAATAATAATATGTGGGGACATTTTCACACACGGCCATCTGCCCCAAACTAGGGAGACCCTGTACTATGGGTGTCAGACAGCTGATATACATACACAAATACATTTTTTTTTGTAAATACATACATATATAGATAAACAACACACAGACACAAGGCAAAACACAAGTGCTCATCACACAAATGTTTACCCTGGGCGGGAATCGAACCCGCAACACGCTGCGCAGCAGTCGATTGCTCAGCCACTGCGCCAACCGTGTCGTCAACGTGTTTTACGCGCGTTTTGCTGTTCAAGTTTAGTAGTAACGATTTCTACGCATAACGTTAGTTTTCTTCGATAGATATCGGGAGATCTTTCTGGGTATTTTCTTACAATTCTTGTTCTTTTGAAACTGTGGATTCAGTTTAAAAAATTGTAAGCCGCGTCAAGTTGACTTGATAAATACTCTTTTGGATTTAAGGCACTCCCCCACAGGTGCGTTATTATCGGCTGATAATATCGGTTACGTTATTGTGATATTTGTTTTCAGTACATTTTGTACTAGGACGGCTACGAAGTTACACACTGCTGCGATAATAACGACGCAATAGAAGTAGGAGGAATCGGGACGCATTATCGCAAAAACGCATCAGGTATTATCGACCGATAATAACGCGCCTGTGTGGGAGAGCCTTTACTCAATTGGAAGTCGATTTTTAACTACCACTTCTGGATTTTCAGTTATTGAGTATTAATCTGTGACATACCTGATGTAGATGCTGTGTGTTCTGTCGCAGGCGCACTTCTTGGACGCACTGCATGGGGAACAGCCCACTGGCTCCTGAACCTCGCACTGTGCCTTCCAGTAGACCATCGTCTGTAGCTCCCGTCACTGTTTATTATAGGTTAACGTTAGGATATTCTATAGAACCCCTCAACAATCAAGTACTTTAAGGTCGAAATCTGCAGATGGTTTAAAAATTCTTGGTGCACGGCCAAAATTTAATGTTTTCACAGCTTTTGATCAAAACTGTTGACCTTGGAACCATGTTATGAAATTGGAGCCTTCAGCTCCTTAGCTTTAGTAAGTCGTGCTGATGAATGAAGTCAGTTACTCACATTTTTTATCAGTTAGAGTGCAACCAATGATATTTTATTATTCATTTTTAGTAGGTATGAGGACAAAATGACATTAATAATGTTTTGTAAGTACTGTATGGAAACCATGACTGATGACTTCTGTTTCAAGGGACGTTTTTGCAAGTAATAGCTAATTACCAAAATATTAATACTCACGAAATAACTACGATGGTACTCAAACTTATTTTAAAAGAAGGAAAGAAATATCGCGAGTATTTACGACGCTCCGTTACAATTCACACGCTAGTCCCTTCAGTGTCTGACACTATTGAGGAACAGTTTTCTAAGGACCTGTTTCACAACCTTAGAATAGAACTTATCACCAGATATTCTGAAATATTGAACGGAATATCTATGAAATTAATTGCCAAGTAATTAAATCGAAATATATTCGAAGGTGGTGAGACAGACCCTAAATGTTGTATTACCATAACGTTGCCATCGCCAACCGAAGTACAGTATAGTAGTACCTTTGACTTCAGTCAACGTGTTTGTGGCCAGCAGGACATAGGACATTATAATATTGTGAGCGCCTGACGTTGTAACTTTGACGACGTCTCTGCTGGCTACCTAAGAGCATGAAATATGTCACGAGTGTCACATATTTGTGTCTGTCACTGTACCTTCAACAATATCTCCCTGGTTGAGACGCACGTGACCAGGCGTCACACCATCATAAGGTTGCAGACACACGACCGTGGCACCGCCGTGTAGAGAGCAGGTGGTGTCAGAGTTGCTGGTGCCGACGCCGCTAGAGTCGGAAATGATGTCGCTGGTGTCGCCCGCGCTTTTATCTGTAGGGATTAGTGTCGCTCAACGGTCAGTCTGGTTTTACATCCGTGTCACACTGTCTTTCGTAAGTACACTTGGGTCCAAAATTGGGATCTTTTTTGTCAGTGAGCTTCAAGGCGTACGTTGGATCGAAAGTGGGTCAATAATAGTGTACTGTGTAGGTTCAGTGCCAACTTTATAGTGATGGGCACTCGACTTGTCGGGCAGGGGGATTTAAAGCGTGTAGTTTTGTGAACAGGGAAATACTAAATACATGTTCTGGACTTCATAGGGTTGAGTTGGTAAAAGTTATTTTTGAGTTAGTGTCTGGGCAAGATACCGTTTCAGTTGTCTTAAAAATAGGATTGTATTAAAATTAACCGTTATTCACTAAAACACAATTTCCGTACATCCTAGGTCTAATAGGGGTATACTTAAGGTGGAAAAATCATAATTTTGTCGTAAAAGGAAGCGAAGAAGCGATCGATGGGTAAACTACATGACATAAAGGCACATAGAACATGCAACGAAGTGGACGGGCGATGTCGGTGCATGGTGATGGTTGTCAGTTATCACATGGTGGCTGTGGTGCCACGTTCCGCAACCTTGGACCACGCGGTGGAATGTAACGTGTAGATACGACGACTACGTGGGCGGTGCTGACACATTAACAGGGTCCTTTAGTACTCATTGTGTAAAGGTTAAGGTGATATGCCCGGCGCCCATTGTCGGCATCGGCATTTCTAGGCGACGAATAAAAATGTAACTAAAACGTATGGAAATAAAATTAAAATTTGAATGTTAACCGTCGTAAGTACAAAAACAATAACCGCTTAGGCATGCCGTGTATTGAAATTTCAACTTTATTTCCATACACTTAACTTATATTTTTATTTATCGCCTAGAAGTACCGATGCGTGCCGATGTCGACATTGGGCGCCGTGCCATAGTTTATGTTTACAGATTTTCGCTGGCTGTAGTGGTCGTATCTACTTCTGTATTACATTCCAACGCAACTCAACTTCCTCAATTTTACCTGTGAGTATACTGGCATCGTCCTCGTGGCTCGGGTGGCTCGCGTCACTAATGCTGGAGGACGCCGACGAGAACGGTCTCTCAAGACTGCAGGGCGAGGCTGTGGGTCCCGGCTGGCGCCGAAGCAGCGTGTCTAGTTCTGCTGGGATCCTCGTGGAGGAGGCCAGCGAAGACCTGTCCCCCGCTGTCCACCACCCCCCCCAAGCCGCAGACCGTCTCTTCGGATTGTATCGAGGAGGACCACGGAACGGCACTGAAATATTTTATTTAGCAACCGAACAAACTAATAAAGGAATCGTGCGTCAAAAAAATATGAAGAAAATAATCAAACATTAATTTGACGAACACAAGTTTTATGTAACAAAATAATAGTGCGATAAAATATTAGGGAATAATATCTACACCTAGGTGGCAAATGTTCGTAATACAATAGATATTTGTAAACCCTTTGCATATAAGTGTTTGTTGGTATATAATTTATGTACGGTTAGTGATATTTTCATATATTAGCAGCGTAAGTATCCAAAAATACAACCATCACCATTATGATATTAAGCAATGGAATAGAATAGATAGAACGGATGACGCATGCAATAATAGTAAGTAATAATATTTACACAGATAGGTACTAAGTACTTAATATAAATAGTATGGTGTGTCATTTTGTATATAGGTATATATATTTGCGGAAATAATACTAAAGCATTGCACATAAAATACTTAAAATTTGGATTTTTGACAACATGGATTCTTAAATCTATTTTACTTGGAAAATGTGTAGTTTACATTGATTTCTTTTTTGGAGAACCTGCAGCGAATTTCTAATCATATTATTTTTTTGATGTTATATTAGTATATAATAATAATAATATGTGGGGACATTTCACGCACGGCCAACTGACCCCAAACTAGGGAGTCTACAATCTATTGGAAAATGCATTATTTTTTACATTCAACCGTAAAAAAGTAGGCAATCATTATAGGTACCCAGTGTTAACAATTTTGCTTACAATAGTATAGATTTCAGAATCCATGTAAAAAACACATAAAACGTATATAAAGCTCAAATCAAAGCCATGCAGTACACCACCGGGGCTGGACTCACCGACTTCTTCTGCTTTGTAGTTCTTTATCACTTCTGCGAGATCTAAATTGCCTGCTATTACTGCCACCTGAGAATTTTAAGTGTAGGTAAATTGCAAGTCAAAATTTTGTGTGTAGGTACCAACATTTTTAATTTTACAAGAGTCTAAACAATCAATTACGCAGTTTCTTCAAAAAACAAAAGACAGATGAAAGTGTAAAAATTGCCCATGTATTGCTCTTTTGACTAAGATTTCTTGATTAAGTATTAAAACACATTTCACATCAAAAAGTATAAGTTAAAGTAAAAGTATAATAAGTAAAAGGATTAACACATTTTTTGAATAATTTCAAAAGCATGAAAAGTATTAAGAATAAGGACACCTTATTTGAATTATGAGAACAATCTTTCTTTCAGCAGGTATTAATTGGACATTTCAGATAAAAACTAATGACCAAGTAGATCTGTATGTAAGTAGGTAACAAACTTTGCACTCTATCATTGCAATCTCATCAAGATAAGATAGCTTAATTTATTTATTTATTTATACTTCATGCACAAAGGTACAAAAGCGGACAGAATGCCTTAGGCATTCTCTACCAGTCAACCAAGGGTGATGAAGAGATAACACCTATTGAAACTCCCATCTCTACTCTAAAAACCAAAACCCAAAATTACCTGATAAGGCGTTTGGTTAGCGAAATTCAACGCTTCTTTATCACAGCCTCTGAAGAGCAACTGTCTTGTGCAAGAATCTTGCGCATTGACAGCGCACACGTGGAGTGGCGTGTTGCCGGACGCGTTGCGACTGTTCATGTCGGCGCCGTAGAAGAGGAGGTGGTCCAAGTGCTGGACTAGACCGTTGCGGCAGGCCTGGAAATGTGAAAAGAAATAATAGGTATATTTATTTTATTTTTTAATGTATTTCTTTTCCTATTAATGTTTAAAGATATTATTTATACCTATTTAAATAAAAAAGAAACTATAAGACATACATATTTATTAACCATAAAAAGTCCAGTAAGTTAAATAACAGAGGGCGTTCCCAACTCGTTAATATACAGCATTAATAACTTACAAAAAAATATCAGCATATACAATAAGCATTAAAAAAATCCAAAAATGTACAGAGGGCACTCGCTTATTTGTTTGTAGTAGGCTCGATACACGCACACATACACACACACATTTTGTTACGTGACGATTTCTACTAATTCACACTACCCGTTATAGTATATGCTATACGTACTTTTTTATGCATCCAATCATCCTTCTCAATTGCTGTTTCTATTTTATAATACTTGTTTTTCATAGTATTCGTGGAATCTTGTAATGATAATTAATTCAAATTTAGTAGATATGTGACACCGTAAGTCGTCTTCGTTCCAAAAATACACCTTAAAACTATAAAAATCAGAAAACAGTGGATATAATGCCATAAGGGCCTCAGCTCAGCATGATGTCAGATGACACCACAAAGTGTGTCACCTGACGCTGGTTTTCACCTGCAGCCCACGAATGCCATACACTGGAATATTAAAACAATAGGAAAGGGAAGGTAAAGGTTCGCTAGGAAATAATATAGGGTGAATATTTTGCTAAACCCACCTGATGCACCTCCTGCCACCCCTGAAGATCAGTAGCTCCAATCGTCGCATGATCATGTAACAGGGTCTCACACAACAGTGGATCAGTTTTATTCGTCACCGAAAGGTACAGCGGCGTCAATCCTTTTCCATCTTTATAATTAGGTGATGCTCCGAGTTCTAGTAAGGTTTTGACAGCTTCCAGTGAGTTCTTCTCGATAGCCCTGTGCATAGCTGTGCTGCCATCTTTGGTCCTATAGTCTAATAGTGCTCCGCCATTCACGAGGGCTATCAGAACTTTGCCTGGTGTCTTTAGGCCAGCTGCGATTGTTAGAGGTGTCTCTGTAATGATAAAAAGATAAGTGTTCAAAAAAAAAAATGTACCTTGCTCTTTGAGCATTGAATTGAAGTGTCGTAATGACAATAAATAATTACGGAAAAGAGCTCGTTAATCAAATGTAACATCTTTTTAGATGACATAATATTATCCGGCTCGAAGGACCATGTAATGACGTGGCATTTATAAACATGGTCCAGAGGATTCAGAATTACCTTGATTGGAATGCCAATCAAGGTAACACTGAATTCTGAATCCTCTCTAAACATGATAAAATGTAAACCCCAAACCATGAGAGGCCAATTAGGGTAAGGGGCGCCCCTTACCATAATTGGCCTCTCATGGTTTGGGGTTTAACACCGAGCAAGTACCAATGTGACTTTTTCAATATATTATGACTATACTTTCTTAGTCATGTTTGACATCGATGTAGGAAATAACATCTTGAGGAAACCTGGGCTTGTAATTAATTAATATAAATCTGAAATCGCCATACCTTGAGCAGGCGTGGTGATCAATGCCTTCTATGTTTGAGTAGAAGCCTTTGCCCTACAGTGGGATAGTATTAGGATGGTTATTACAATATATGATCTTTGATCATATGATTGTTAAGAGAAGTTAACACGTTGGTGGACAGTGCTATCTCACTGGTTGCGGCTACTGAGACACTACTTATTTTCATACATTGCCCCCCAGGGGCCTAGTGTCTCAACGCATGGTTAAAAAAAATATATGTTATGACAGAACCACAACGGATCTAGGCGTAAGTAGGTCTAGGGGTAAGGCGTTCTGCGATCCGTACTTCCCATCATCAGAAGAAAACATGTAGCGACCGCAGCGGCACACTACTCGATAACTCGACTGATCGTATGTACCTACGATGCCCACGGGCGTAGTGTGCGTAGGGAGGGGACCATAAAAACCTGAATGTGTGCGTGGAGGTACCAACTTTAACGAATTTTTGAAAATTGTGTAGTGACAGTACGAAAGCCTTAATTATACCTGTGGTGACAGTACAACAGGCCGTTCTTTATGATAGTACGGAAAATCGGTCTCCGTGTGGCGTTCTGATTTTATGCAAGTAAAAACTCAGATGTCGACAGACGCGCTGTCGTATCACTTTTAGCTACCTAGACTGTCCGCCAACGTGTTAAAGAAAAAACAAAAGATCTGATTAGAGGCGAAAAAATTACTTCAATATCATGAATTTGTTGAGATTACAAAAACAACTAGGTACACGTATAGCAGAGTTGAAATGGTCTAAATCCACGTTCCCTAACCTGAGGGTAATTACCCCTGCGTGGGTAAAACTGGTATTCTGTGGGGGTAATAAGCTGATAATATGCATATGTATGACAAAGATTAGACCAATAACACCGAATCTAGCTCGCCAGTGCATCGCATGCCCTGGCTGTACAAGGCAGCTGTCAAAAAACCAATAATCCAATGGACAGATCGAAACGTTAAACACTGGTCTAAATCGATGTCACAGTATACACCAATTAAAAACTTTTGCTACATTTAAAAACGCAAAACATTGGTATTTCGCATTGACGTATGAAAATAACAATGAACAGTTTCATCCATTGAGAGTTTCAAGTAAAGAATGGAACATTTAAATCACAAATGGTTCACATTAGTGGTTCGACAGGAACAAATAATTCAGCTCGCTTCAAGGAGTGACGACGTTTATCGCAGATTATCCACGGCTCGGTTGATACGCCTCTCTGACAATGGGTAAGGCGTGTTCAGACGTACATGACAGCCTTGAATTGTATGTTCTAAGCTGTTCTTAAGAGTATTTGAGGCGGTATGATAAATGGGAGTTATGTTCAGAAGAGATGAATTTATTTTTGTTTTGTTAAGTTATTATCTTATGATTTTATGAACGACTAGCTGATGCCTGCGACTTGCACCGCGAGAATTTCGATTATTTGTGAGGTTTTATATCTCATAAACAACCAATAGGAAACTGCATTGGGTCGAAGTTAAAGGGTGACATATGAAAATACTGCAAGTCGATTGATTGTAAGTACGGGATATCTCTTATCCTCTCCGTTCTGGTGTAAAACCGGACCTTTAACAATGCCACGCACGGCTGAGGATTGAACTCACGACACGAGTTCATTAAAAATTATCATTTAGACCAAGTGGTAGTGTAACTCACTTACCACAGGGCTAATCTCGCTAATCTATTTATTTTTGTTTTTGCTTAGATTACTTGCTCAGTGTCAGTTGGTAGCTATATTAATCGCGGCGTCAGTGGCGTTTTAATGCCTTCTAAAGTCTGCATTTTCCTATCCTTCTTACTTTCTTCCTAGTTTACTACCCTGGAAAACGTAGGTACGCTCAAACTCAAACTCAAAATCATTTATTTCAAATAAACCATTTACAGGTACTTTTGAATTGTCAGAGTCAGTCAGTCAGAAAGTTGAAGCTAGTTGCTCGTTCCAAACAGTAGGTTTCTATGGAGAAGAACGAGCAAGAAACTCCATGAACACTCTTTTAAAATCAATAATATGTTACAAATTCCGGTTACATCATTCATATTGAATCTAGGGGTACAATGTGAGAACAATGTAACAAGTCGTGTACGTTCAAAAGAGGTCTAGATGAAAATACAATCATATTAAGCAATTCAACAAATTTAGAATAACCGAGGCAGCTAAGAGATGACCAGTCCCAACTAACGGCGCCCGTTCACGAACATGACGCACGGATCGGCATCATTTAGCTCAACCATTTTGAAGGGAACCGAATGATCCAACACATGCGCCACCGTCAGCGGGACATTCAAGTGAGCATGACATACTCCCAACCGCCAGGGTACCTTCAAGTCAATGAAAGACATACCTCGTAAATGGTAGCTTTAAAGAACATAGTGCTCACATGTATGTGCTATGAAAAATTATACAATATTAACAAATTGAGTTTACAAATGCTAATCAATTAATCTATGAACCCTTATTATGGCTGTGGAGCAGGACCAGCATCCAGCCAAGCATTTTTATCAGTGATGTACTCCCCCAATGTATAATATGCTTGGCTACATAGTGCGCGTTTTATGTATGACTTAAATGCTGCTGGTGGGTAGGGACACGTATGGCACTTTTCAAGGATTTACTTTAATCATCGATTCGAAAAGAAGAATAAATGAAAGTGGACAAAAGTATAACATTTAAAACGACAGTCATAGAATATTTCCTAGATTTATAAATAGGTTGTCATTCCGGAACTTTCAAAGCAGACGAAGCCGCGGGCACAGCTGGTCGGTTTCATAAGCTTATTATGTTCGTACACAAGTCGACCTAAATGGAGAGCAGCGTTTGTCCTTTCAGATCAACTCGCCTTGAATAGGTAACCGGTGCCTTCTCAAATTGACGTAGTAATAACCCTCTCATAACGATTTATGGTATAACAGCACATTTAAGGTTGCTAGTACCTTTTATGACGTCACAAAGGCTCAGTCTACGTGACGTCATAAAAGCACAGTTCACAAAAGAGGTAACACTAATTAGTTCTATTCATATGTCTAGACTGAAAAGACGTAGGTACTTACCTAATATCAGAGGACTTTACTGTTTCTAGGAACAAATAATCGACAAAGAAAATTGTCTGGGCTATTTTGAGATATAATAACGTCAACAAGATGGTAGTATTGTTCTGTTGTCTCGTGTTGCTCATTAATACATTTTAGGTATTATAGAAATCTTTGAAATGCCTTTGTCTAGACTAGAAATCCGGTTTGCGTACACGTCATGGCATTATTGTAGTTCTTGTCAAAAAATACCTTATTATAACTACTATTAACCTTTTTTATAATTTGTATAAAATATTCAATTAAGGATTTAAATTGAGTAATATATGATAAGCGTGAGCGTTAGCCGTGTCGCGCGGTACAGTGACGCATATTTCCGTCTCATTATTTTTTACGTTTTTGTAAACAATAGTTTTTGTATGTTTGCGTCACTTTCACGTAAATAAACAGATTTTCATACTTTTCTTTCTCACTTTTACTTTATTTTACATAAATTAATTACTTACATTAAATTCGAGTATGTAGGTTAGTTTTGATAAGTTTTGACTCTAAGTCAAAAATCATTAAACAGGCAAGATTTTTTCCCTATCTTTCTAGAACATTATTACGTAAACGGCTTTTTTGGTCAACCTCACCTAGTTTATAACTGTATCTGCACACACCCTTAATACTATTTTAGGTACTCGCAGAACAATGGCAGATAAGAATCAGTATGTAAATGAGCATGGTCGTATATCAGCCTGCGTTGCTAACTTGGCAAGAGAATGTCCGAGCCATTCATGGCTGATCCTAAGTGGATGAATGGATTTCATATTACACTAGCTTATGCCCACGAATTCGTCCGCGTGATATTTAGTAGCATATAGCCTATAGTGTAACGGGCTGGTGTCCACAACTCCACGTCTCAGAGACTATTTAACGTACGGATGGGAAGCATTGTGCGGTGGTAAATCATTCGAACCACTCCAGCTGCTCAAGAAAAACCAGCAGCATCTGATTGCGCGCGGCGCATGCGTAGCGAATTCATTGCGGACACGCAGCGAATTTGTTGCGTACGCGCAACGAAATCGCCACGAATAGCAGCGTATTGTACGTCGTTAACTTGCTACAAACACGCGATGAAATTTGCCATGCGTCCGCGACGTCTTCGCTGCGCAGCCGCGGAGTGCTCGCGACGCATTCGCTGGGCGCCCGCCCCGCCTTGCAGCCCCTCGCAAACCGCTAGTGTGATAAGGCCCTTACTGGCGTTCTGCTTAAGGTTACCTGGATTACCGAAGTACTTTGTCCTGTATAAAGCCAGAGATATAGCCTAAAGCACTCTGGGATAACGTAGCTTTCTATAAGCGAAAGAATTTTCAAAATTGGACCAGCAGTTCCAGAGTAGAGTGCGAAAACAAACAAACAAACGCTGCAACTTCATTAATATTAGTATAGATACAGATGGCGGATATAAGAGGTCAGTGTGAACTGAGAAGGTGTGAAATGATGGTATTTAAACGTGTTATGAGCGGAACGAGTGAGTTCCGAAACATCTCGAGTGCGAGCCAATTATAAGCTTTGTTTTGGAAGTTCATTGTTTTGTTGTGAGGCTTTTATCAGCTGACGCCGGCGTCCTTCGGTGCTGTTTTAGAGATGGAAGAGAGGTGCATTTCAGAAAGGAAGCCAGCAATTGTTTTGGACAAGTAGAAGTTTCTGCTTTAACGATCCTAAGTAATAATAACGCCTTCAGTCTTAAGTAGTCAAGGCATAGAAAATTATCCGATATCCGTGAGTCAAGGTCACTTGAAAATTGTAGAAGATTTTCGAAACAGGCCGGTCTTGAAAACATTGTGTAACCATTGTGTAAAATTGCACTCTTTTAATTATATTATGTTAATGCTGGTGATCTTTTATGAAAGACCTATGTCTGATGACAGTGTACCTACGTCTTTCGGCTGGAATAATAATACTGTTATGATTTTATGAACAAATATTTGTATGAACTACAGGTAGTTGTTCGGGTCTGTTGTTATAAGAGAGTTTATATGTTTGTTTTTCCACATTCCTAGTGTGGGTCATTCATCATCTGTTTAGCCTTTTCCCAACTCTGTTGGGCTTCCAGTCTAACCCGTTACAGGTGAATACCAGTGTTATACATGAATCAACTGCCTGTGTCACCTCCACAAACCTGTTACTGGGTAATACGATACCCCTTTGTAAGACTGGTTGTCAGACTTTCTGGCTTCTGACTACCTATAACAACTGCCAAAGATCTACGAATGACAGCCGGGACCAACGGGTTTACGAGCATTTAGTATGGGTATTTTTAAGAAAATATTAGGGTATTAGGGTAGGTAGAAAATATTTCATGTTTATAATAGGGAAGTATATCTCTTACCGCCAGTCTCCTGACAATGGAAGTTGGGGTCGAGTCCCTTCGCGCATGCCTTGGTGATCTTCTCGATCTGCGCATGCGTCACGTGTTCGAGGAACCGCCGCAGATTTGCGCGTGAGTGCAGCGCCTTTAGCGTCTTCTCGTCAAGCTTCAACATTTTGTACACTCGCCGCTTGTATTTTAACTGGAAATTAATAGTTACTTGGTTAATGTTTAGAGTAGTTAAGTATAGGTACAGTCGCCGTCAGATATATTGTAGCAGACAAGGTGACCAAATACTTCTAAACAATTTAAAATGTCAATAAGTTCCATACACTACAAGTTACCATTATTATCTGAACATTCATTACTTCATTAATATCTGAGCAGATGCTTGTCAATAATTTCTATACAAACAACTAACCAAAAATATCTGAACACTTACAACGTCAAGTGTATCTACGCAGGCAAACACTGAGCTTACCTAATTTGTTACTGCGTGATATGAAGGACGAATCAAAAACGACTATCGACTTGACTATCTGTGGTTGGTCCAGTCATTTGGTAGTTTTACCGTGTAAAAATTCGAAGAGAGCACGTCGACCTCAATAAAAACACCAGTTTAAAAACTTTCCAGGTAAAACTACCAAATGACTGGACTATCCACCGATAGTGAAGTTGATAGTCGTTTTTGATTCGTCCTTTATATCACGGAGTAACGAATTAGGTAAGCTCAGTGTTTGTCTGCGTCGATACACTTGACGTTGTAAGTGTTCAAATATTTTTGGTTAGTTGTGTGTATAGAAAGCATCTGCTCAGATATTAATGAACTAATGAATGTTCAGATATTAATGGTAACTTGTAGTGTATGGAACTTATTGACATTTTAAATTGTTCAGAAGTATTTGGTCACCTTGTCTGCTACAATATATCTGACGGCGACTGTACATGTATTCCGTGTCAGAGTAATATGTTTACTTGGTAGTTAATTTTGCTAACTACTAAGTCAATGGTCCTGCCTGACTACAGGGAGATTTTGTAATGAAGCCATCTATTAAATCCGTATTAGGTCTCCACCGACCGCCCTGGTACGACGAAGCTTTCAGTTCAAGCATTTCTTTGAAATGTTCAACATAATCATAACTGTTTTTTGCCCCTGATCAGTTTCACTTGCCTTCTCATATAGAGACATTTTCTGATTGTTCGATAGTAAGTAATGTTTACCTCAAGGTATCCAACAGGTCCGTTGAAGGGATAGTCTCCGAGACGGCGCTCCTCATCCAGGAACTTGCCGGCTTTGCCGTTGACTGGTGGGCAGAACAGACCATAGTTGAAACTCTCCTTCAATTCCTGGAAACAAAAGAGAAAATGTACATTAGTAATGTCAATAACGGAATCAAAGGACTTATTGTGACTATGCTTTGGGGACGGGTTAATATTTAGGGTTGTCAGATCCTAAAGCGCAGGCCACACCGACAGCTAGCGGACGGGCGGGCTAGGCGGGCGAACATCGTTTCACACTTGTTTTTATTATTCCGTGGTTTCACACCTCTTTACATACTTCGGTTCACACCGCGAGCTAGTCAACTAGTATGAACGATGTTCGCCCGCCTAGCCCGCCCGCCCGCTAGCTGGCGGTGTGGCTTGCGCTTAAATCCGGAAAGTCGAACAGCTCAGCGATTTTAGCGGGATTTTTATGGAAACTTCATACATTTTTAAGAAGTTTTCTTTAACGGTTACCAGTTTTAGTAACTGCTACTACACATTTAAGAAATTTCACATAAGTATGTGAAATTTCTTAAAAATATATAAAATCGTCATAAATAGGCAGTTCCGATTTGCCTGCTGGCCCAACTTGAAGATCAAAGTTGTTTCCACGGTTGTTGCAGACCGCCTAAGATCAATAGCGATATATGCAATCATATTCTGATATCTAAAGGCTTTAAAAAAAAATCACGGTTATCATACATGCAGATGAAGTACCAGGGAATAAGCTAGAGTAGGAGTAGAGTACCTACACTTGTTCATCCTCTTTTCGAATCGATAATTCTATTTTGTTAGACTGCTTGGGCCCACTTGGTAGCCACGTTTATCGCAGCATTAGTGGTGTTTTTAATATCCTCTAAGATGCATGTGTGGGGACACCTTGGGCACTGAAGTACACTGGGCCATCGTCTGATCAGGACAAAGAGTCTTTGGGTCGGGAGCACCGGCTTCACAAAGGATGTCCTGTCTGTGGAAACTATAATCTCTCGTTCTGCTATGTTTGGAGTGACCTACTTGAACAAGTAACTTGGCTATAAATGTAATAGGTACATTAGATATAATTAAGGCTCTTGCATGTCTATAACCGCTTTGGGACCTATCTGTCATTGGAAAATCGATGGAAGGAACCTTGATATCGAATACGTATATTATTATCACCCCTTTGGGTTTGCATATTCTATACACGTATCTGTAGTGCTTGAAAAGCTCAATACATGTCGGTTAAAAACATGATTTGTTTTTATTTTATTACATTTTCCTAATAAAATTACTCTTTTCCCGTCAAAATCGGACCAGCTGTTTCGGAGATTAGCCGAAACAAACAGACATAAAGGTGGACAATATTTTTTTATACTATTTTCTTGTTATTAGTACCGTGTAAACATTCAAGCGCATTTAGTGAAAAGCTGTTTTTTTTTCCATTTTTGTTAGGTATACATTTATATTGTATAGATTATCCGATCAAAATTAATAGTGCATAGGATAGAGAGTTATATATCTGCGGTTGCATCAAATGCCTAACAATTTATCAGGCGAGCTAATAGTTCCCGACCGAGGTTCGTGGTGTATAGTATCAATCACATAATTACAATGTAAACAGCTAAACATGACAGTAATGTTGTAAATCTTGATCGATAAATAAAGGCAAATGGAACATGGACAGATGGAACTAAATGCGTTGGCAATAAACTTTTAAGGGCGCGTATTCGATTTAGCGCAACTCAAAATCTAAACGATTGCTAAAACGGCGTAGCAGCATTGACACACACTAGTACAATACAATGGTCTGTTTGTGTGCATCAGAAAAAAAATGATGCACGAAATAAGCACGAATCATTGAAATTGATCGGCAAACGACCGCGCGCGATGTTTTACAGTGCTTTTTAAAATAATTGTCTAAAATAAATGAGCTCGTATAACGGACTGAAAAATATTCTGTATATTAAGCATAACAATTACTTTCATAAAATAAATATATCAGTTATGTTTTTATTCAAATACTGGTGAAAAAAAATTTGTCAAAGTGAACCGATTTTCTACTTTTTCAACATTGTTTTTTAATACATAATAGTAATACTTTCGTAATTTTGGCTCTGTAGCTGTCTTTATGACTGTATGTACTGTTGGAAAAATGCATAAAACAAAATATTTTGGCATATTGTAATGGTTGTATTCGTCCTGAAAGTTAACTCTGACGTCTATTTTCGCAAAACGATATGAAAGAATTGTCTTCGCTTTAAAAAACCATAATTTGAAAATTATACTTTTACTCTGTAGCTGTCTAAATCAAGACTTAATCTTTCTAAAACTGTAAATTGTCTTTAAATAATCTGCTCACATAATTACGATATTGCTCTGGGCAAAACGCAAAAACATGAAGTTTTCGTCACGAATCGAATACGCGCTCTTAATACCAACCCATAATTTCTAAATTATTGAAATAATTACGACAAACTAGCATAAACAGTTCAATAGTACAGACAGCGTCATTAACTGCTTACCCCCTATCCGAAGAAATTTTAATGCGTGGGGGGTAAGCAGTTAAACGTCCTATATACTTATTATTAGAATAGAATATAAATTAATCAAAGTCAAAGTCAAAGCGTTTATTAAATTTTAATCAACCCATTTATTTGCACTTTTGAATTGTGAAGGAATCGGTTAGTTGGTCAGAAAGTTGAAGCTGGTATGGAGAAGAACGAGCAAGAAACTCTACGTGACACTCTTTTTAATCAAGTTATTATAAAATCCTGGTTTCAATATCAGCCTTAAATTTACAAAATAATTACAATAACATCGAAATATGGCAGAAATGTTGACATGGGTTGGATAATGTTAACAGTGAGAACTAATCCCTCTAAAACAATTGTGATCACATTTACGCAAGCTCATAAAAGGGACCCCTTCTTTTTCATGATAAAATATCATCCAATCTTTTTAATAAACAATTCTGCGTGAGCAGAATTCGGCGAATTTACAGAAACAAATTACTTATAGAAATTGCGAACTGAATTCTAGAGAATGCTTTTATTCATAAAGGACTTTACAGGGAATTGGAATTAATTTCAGCTATAATCCTGCAAGAGACGGGACACGTTAATTACATTTTCCATTAAATATGATACAAAAAGGACACCCACAGTTGCTAACTAAGAATGATCTAAATTCTAAACTAACAAAAGGTTCCTAACAACTGTAGTCAATCATAGCCAGAGATAATTACAAACTTAATGTCTCGACTCAATTCAGTCTATGGTGGTGTTTATGACTTCATAACTGACCACATAGCCGCATAGTTAGCCCACAGGCCATGTATTTAATGATCTCACGTTTTGCACGCGGCACGCGATTTACATCAAAAGGATGGTCCGAAGATATTGGATGCATAAAAAATGATGGGTGAGTGGTGAAGATTATAAATGATGGCCAGTCATAATGTTACGAGATTTATGCAGATTTGGATGGGGGAATTGCCATAGAAATAAGAGTTATTGCCAATGTATCTATGTATGTTTCAACACTTAAAACGATTCTAGGAAAGAGGATCACACTGTCGATAATATTAACGATCACCACACGAATTGTAAACAGCTCCGAATAGTTTCTGACACAGTTATGCACAAGACGTTACCCGAAATTGAAAACGCAAAAGACTTTGGATATTTTGTCTGTCGAGTCATTTATGTGTAATTTAAGTTGAATTAATCTCAACAACATAGCATTATTGTGGCAGCGACTTTTGTTTTTCTTTTTTTATCACTTGTCTTTTAATGTCTTGTTAAACCGTGAACCATGGTGTGGGTAACATGTTTGTTAAATGTTTATTTCAGCAAGTAACTGTTTTTTTTTCCCATTAATAAGGACTTTAATAAACCAATTCCTCACAAACAAGCGAAAAACACGAAAGGGAAATCTCCATTACGAAAAACACTATTTTTGGAAAACTTATAACGAGCTTTCAATCCAAGCAAACAAATCACTGGCTTGATTGGCTCCACTCTAACGAAGCAAGATATATTAGCAGTGACACCAGGATTGATAGAGGAATGCCATCCGGAACATATTGCTGCAAAACTGCAGGTCAAACTGATACCAGCTTATAAATGAACTGAGTCAAGTTATTTATGAACCTCAAGAACTTATAACGTTGTGTGATCATAATGATGTTTCTAATTACGATGCTATTTTGTTTAGTCGATTGAGTTATCTCAGATTTTGAATGATGAATTTGAAGTGCTTAGTCGTAAATTCTCTGTTTGTGAAACTTTTTATTGCATTTGATTGAGATTTCGAATTGAATTTTGCTATCTTGATTGTAATAGTTAATTGAATGAGGATATCAAAGCTTGTTAATAAAAAAAGAAACTTAGATTACTATGGACAGAAAAATATGAAAAGTTATTCGAAATTCAAGTTGTTCTAGACACTATTGCATAAGCAGTTAATTAAATAAGATAAGCATTTTTAACAAACAATAACATTGTATTATTTTACATCAAAGAATACAATTGGCTGGAAATTAATCCATCTTTTTTCTCATTTCTCGTTTGTGAAACTAATTCATTTCCAGAGCAGAGTAAAAACGCAGCAATCCAGTGATGGATTGTACTTTTTTCTGGCACGCAGTGTACATAGAACAAGTTAAGCCACTGTTTGTGTTTGGAATACAATGCAGTGCAGATTAACAGGCATGATATATCGCTGAAGCGTCTAACGTAACTAGACTTGGATAAGTTATGGCTACAGAGGATTCACACAGAGCTAACTAAAGAAATCGTTCAAACATGAACATGTTTAAATGAGATAAATATACGAATGAATGAATAGATGTTGTTCATATGTTTTGTAAGTAGCTCGTTTATGAAGAAATGGAGTTGTTTTTCGGCCAAGACGAAATAATTAATTATAACATTAGAAAAATAACGTTATAACGCTATGGTTATTTTATTGATAGCTTGTAATAAGCTTTATTATTTCACGTTAAAGGAAGTAAACCATTTGCTACTTACCGTTCATTTTTATATAGTTTTATTTTGCCGTTTTTCTAATGCAACAAAATGTAGTATAAGTACCTACAGATGTTCACAATAAGTAGGATACTACATGGTTGCTAACTTTACGAAGTTATTTGGAATGTGTGATAGGTTATTTGGGGGTGGGCTAGCTGTGCCCGCGGTTTCGCTCTCGTGTTAAATGTTACTTAACCATTTCCGTGTCACATGACCCACTTAAGGTTCAGGTTGATTGTTTAACTATTGTGTCTGCTTCGCAGTAATTGAAAGTGGGACTCAAGCATTGAAAACCATCATCATAATCTTCCAAGTGTACCTATTAGAAATGTATCCCCTATGCAGTTAGTTCCCCATTTCTACCCGTGAGTGTTGTAGAAGGCGACAGAGTGATATTGACCAGAGGATGGGTAGCTGCGTCCTTCTGAGTACCATAACTACTGCGATTGTCAACATGCATTGGCCAAGCATGGCGATTACGGCTGAACCCCCCCTTTGGGAATACCTATCCTCGTCCTGCCCAGCGGTGGGCGTCTAAAGGTTGACATGATGGAGTTTGTGTTCGACCACTGTTCAGTCTCCCCATCTGGGTAGGTAATCCATAAGGTTTCCTATTAACCATGGCACATAATATCTGGAAAGCTTTAGAAAACTTTGCTAAGAATTTATTTCAAGAAGTTTTACTTCATTTTCTTGCAAAGTTCTGTTTACTGTGTATACTTACGGAAGTAGAACTCCTATGGTACGTGGGTTAAGTTGAAGCCTACACTTAGTTTATACTTTGTCAATGACGTGTCGTGTATTGCAATGTTTAGAACCTTGCTACTGAATAACGCACAGTTAGGTAGCCTCATTTCTCCTAGTTTTACAAGCTAAACGTGACGATAAAGAGCTACGAATTAGCTTAAGTACGAATAGTACGTACGTATTACGTATGTATGTACGTAGTGTAGAATTCATGTTTTCTTTGGTAAATAAGTACCAAAGTTTTTGACTATGTCTTAGAAAGTCGAGGTCTTAATGTTGCTTTGTTCGCCTTTCGGCCAAATACTGCTAATTGTAGGAAATCTTTTCAACTCGGGACGAAAATCTTATATTTTTCTGATAGCTCATAAACAAATGAATCCTCTGAAATTCAATTCATTGTAAAACCACTCACAACTTCGGTTATAAAACGACGTAAAGTTTATGTTATGATAATTTCTTAAAACTACGCTCGTTTTCATAGGCAGATTACCCAACATAAATGTGTGATAAAGGCATACAAACTACAGGAAATACTTCCTTTTTATTAGGTAGCTTTCCACATTCAGCTTCTACATACTGCCAAAAGAAAAACTCCTAATTTTCATATTAAATTATTATTATAGGAGAGCTAAGAGAAAAATCCTGACCTATTTTCAACCAACATTCGTTTTACAATATACTTACCTAAAGATTTTCGGCCACAGAATTTAGAGGGAATCTTGTAATATCGTACGACGACACCGTATTCGAGTAATATTGGCCAAGCGTGGTGGAAATATCGGAAAAATACCGGTGTGACGTAGGTAGGTTTTGAGCAAGGCTTACGAGTAACGGGAGGCGCAATATCTTAAGATTAAAAATGTTTTAATATTTGAGTTCTAAAGAAACTGCTGCTATTTAGCCGTTTTGTTGAGAAGGAATTGGCTCCTGGGGTTTATTTTTTAGTCTAGTCGTTTCTGTGTTTACTGGGATGTACCTATTAGGTTGCATGCATATATGGCAAGCTGGTCGAATTTGACTAAATGTTTCGTCTAAATATTTTGGATTCGTTCTAGAAAGTATTTTTGAATTTAGAAGATTAATTAATACCAAGGGAAAGTTTACTGATTGCAGACGTGCTATTTAGAAACCTATAGTAATTTCTTTCAGTTTCCCCTATTTGATTTATAAGAACCTCCGAGTCCCAGTACACCATAACACTGAATAACACCGGTACCGTTTGGCTTAACATGGTCTGAAGTCTTACAGTACCCACCTACTTTAAAATAAGCTATAGTAGGTAGGTACAGTACGGCCGACGTATCTTGGCGGCCCTGAAGTCGATTAGCTGCGCAATGGATCTTTTAGGAACGAAATTGTCTACTGCGCAGCTAATCGGCTAACTTCAGGGCTAAAAAGATACGTCGGCCGTACCTACTGATACTGTAATGACGCTAATATTGATCCTTCTGTATGTTTACATACCAATCAGAGGTCATATAAACCAACCTAATTGGCAATGTATTATTTAATGAGGAATTCTGAAATTATGGAATTTACATTTTTTTTTTACATTTTAGACAAAAGTTATTTATCCTAAAACCTTATGTCGCCGTAGTAGGTACCCATTAATTTATTTAAATTTATTGAGTTTGAGATCAAAAGGACATAATTTTGTAAGTTGCGTAATTGCAGCTGAAACTGACAACTCATTTTGCGCCGTCGTAAATCATAAAGGGTACCTACTTTAGTATAAAATTCAAGGTGGCGTAAATTACGCGACATACATACCCAACATTCTATTGTAATCTATGATAATTCGGCGCACATAATCACTATAAATAAGTTATCCTTGCTACTATGTTATCTACAGAATACGGTCACTAACTAGCCAATATTGGTCAGAATTAACTCCTTATCTTACGCAGATAACTGCGGGTTAAACCAGATATGGGATTAACAAGAGATAAGATAAGATATGGAAAGAAAAATAATCCTTATGTAGATAGCAATTTATCTCTTATTTACTAGGTGTAGTAGCAAATATTATTATAAGCCAGTGGTAGATAGTGTGGTTAAATACATACTGATTATATGCGACAGTGAGTTTTTTTGTTGCGCTTTCACGGTTAAAATACTGAATCGATTTTGATGAAATTTGGTACAGACTGAGCTTGAAGCTCAAGAAAGGGTATAGGCTAGTTCGTCTGCATCCGCGATAACTGACATTCGGTTCAGACAAACACGAAGTCTCAGATAGCAGTTCAAAAAGTAAACTTTATCTCTATAAAATACTAGCGGGCCTGGCAGACGTTGTCCTGCAACCCGACTATAGCGCCACCTGCCGGGTCCAATTGTGAATCTAAACCATTCTCGAATCCACTGAAACACACACAAAAAAATTCATCAAAATCGGTCTAGCCGTTTTGGAGGAGTTCACTTTCATACACACGCACAGAAGATTTTTATATATAAGATTAGTAAAGATGAATGAATTAGTCTGATCAAACAAAAGATAAGTATTTTGTACTTAGAGCAAAATCTTTATGATACCTAGTACGAGACGGTTTGACCTCTTTACTTGGCAACCAAAGACGACGTCGTCTACAATAGAATTCTCAAGCAGAAATTCCTTATCCACTCACAATGAAATCCAGACACGAAGACTTGGATTTTCATACCTGACGAACAATATCTCATGCCAAATTTATAACCCTTTTACTTGTTCCGTTATACAAATGAAACTCCATAGAGTAGTTCTAGAGCTTTAGACTTGGCTTGTACAGTTGAGCAAACTGTTTGGTGTACAGGCAAAAATTTCCACCACTTCCACTTTACTTCTATTTTTATTATTCGCCAATATTTATTTAACCTTCACTATTACTATTATTATCACTACATATTATAAATTAAAGTCCGACTGCGCTGAATTTGTGTTCGTTTGGGATAATCTCAGAAACCACTGTACGGATTTTCATATGGTTTTCACCAATAGGAGGAGGAAGGTTGAAAATTATTATTAGTTAAATTAAGGATCCGTGAGAAAATTCATGCGGACGGAGTCGCAGGCAAAAGCTAGTATGCTATAATAGAATGATATAGAACAATTTAATACTGACAAGACTCACAAGCATGACATGGTCATGGTGGTGGTTGTCATTGGCATGTTTTTTTCTTTTCTTTTAAGACAATTGATTTTAAGTTTATTTTATTGTTTGTTACTGTATTTATGCGATTCAATTCGATAATGCTATAAAATATCAACTCATAATATTTTATAGCATTATCGAATTGAATCAATACCTTTTTATCTAATACCTTTAATCGAGCAATTCTTGTTATAATCTGAATCTCGGAAACGGCTCCAACGATTTTATGAAATTTAGTATGCAGGGGGTTTCGAGGGCGATAAATCGATCTACCTAGGCGTCATTAAAATAAAAAACATGATTTACAAAAAAAAATACCGAGCAAAGCTCGGTCGCCCATGTACTTATAATAAAACGCCCCAACAAAGAACTTTGTGTTTCAGAATTAATGATTATTTTTATAATTATAAAGTTTAGTGTTTTAAAAGTACATAGTTGCAACTAAGCTGCCTGTCCGTGTGATGTCGGACGCAAAGAATAGCACCATCCCATATCTTCCCGTGGGTGTCGTAAGAGGCGACAAAGGGACTTACCAGAGAATGGGCAGCAACGTTCTCTGTGCTTTTGTAACAACCATACTGCGATCGCCAATCCGCCTGCCAAGCGTGGCGATTATGGCAAAACCCCCCCTTGGGGAGGTCTGTGTCCAGCAGTGGACGTCTTTAGGCTGAAATGATGAATGATGAAGCTGCCTGTATACCAAATGGTTTGTTCGACTGTACATTGTACAATACGATTAACATTCATATTTAGAGTAGGTTTACTGCCTACTCTACTGACGACATGTCGTAGGTGTTCCTGCTACTTGATAATTGTAGGGTTAGCACGGTGTATTTCGTCACTAGTAAGTAAGCTGCGTTTTCGGTATTAGCGACATCAAAAAACGTTCGAAGTGTATTTGAAAAGCGGATTTTCTTTGTAAATAGCTTGATTATAATGAATTTTAAAGATATTACCTAGCAGGTGTCTAGATAAAATAACCCAAGTAATAAAAAAAATGTAACTTCATTATAAAATGTATGGTGCAATTAGATATTTTGGGTACATCATTTTATAGCAAAATAAATGAAAAGTATCTATTTTTGTAATCGATCAAACTATAATAACTTATCATAGGGACAGGACTAGGTCAATGTTTCTGATAAATATTGTATGTATGTAACTAAATAGGTACTGTATTTTCCATAGAAAGCTTAAGACGAAAGCGCTTGGGTGGCTAGGTGGCGAAATTCAAATATTATCACGTTTTTGCAATTTCCAGCTTAGTACCTATCCGGTTGTATAGTAATAAAAGACTTTAGTCGCAACTCTTCAAGGTGTTTACGGATTATTCTAACTTGGAGAGTAATATTGATGATTTTGATTCTTATGATTGTTTAAATACGTTAAGTTTTGATTCTTATGATTGTTTAAATACGTTAAGTTTTGAAGTAGACTTAGTGTAGGCACAGATTAACTAATAGTTCTTTTGTTTAGGCACTAGTCTTCCACAAATTAAGTACAAAATTGTATCTGTACACTAATTGACGACACGGTTGGTGAAGTGGTTGAGCTATTGACTGCTGCGCAGCGTGTTGCGGGTTTGGATCCCGCCCAGGGTAAACATTTTGATGAGCATTTGTGTTTGCCTTGTGTCTGGTTGTTGTTTATCTATATATGTATGTATTTGTGTATGTATATCAGCTGTCTACCCATTGTACAGGGTCTCCCTAGTTTGGGGTCAGATGGCCGTGTGTGAAATGTCCCAACATATTATAATTATATTATAATTTTACTTTCAAGCTGTAATTTGTGGTAAGAAAATAATATTCGATAAGAAAAATATATTCTATTTAACTCCATTTTAGATACAGAGCTGAAATTTCGCGAGCCACTCTCGCTTTCACCTTAATAAACTTCACTCGCACGTGTACTCTAAAATCTTTACCATCCTAATTAACATAAACGAAACTACAAAGCAGAATCAAAGTACTCGACAACATAACAATTAAACGTTAACAATTACATCTTAAACAATATGTCGCAACGCAATTGTCGACAATTTCGCGTGACAGCCCTGTCAGTCACACACGCGACAATTAAACCACATTTTAGCATACAATAGAGTTGTCTACAATTCTAAAGTTCTACTCGTTCGGATTGTAGGTCATTGGGATTGATTGCTTGTTACCCGATGTTGCTTGCGTTGACAACTAGCTTCTGCTTGCGACTTCGCCTGTATGGAAGTCTGGTATACCATTAAGGGGCTATTAACGACTTTTACAGATTTTAAACTGACAATCACGTCAAAATGTGCAGTGTAAATGATTTGAAAAAAATGTATTATGTTAAACAAGAACATTCTCTTAATCATTTAGTATATGAATATTTTTGATTATATTCATATTAAATAGTTTAATTAACTCGTGAAGTTGTGTCTGACGCCGACGAAACATTGATAATCACACGAAATCTACCAGCATGCGTAGCATGACCACGCTATGTCTACGGAAGAATAGACATACTGACAGGAAGAATAGACAAACTGTACTGACTTGTCTATTCTTGCTGTCAGTATCTCTATTCTTCCGTAGACATAGGGTGGTCATGCTACGCGTGCTGGTATATTTAAACGAAACTTTCATTATCTTACAGATAATTTTATTATCTATCTTTTAGTATACGCCTCTTTTTAAGTTAAAGAATATCTGAAGAATCTTTTATTTAATTTTTTCGACTAATCTTTGAGAGTTTTGGAAGCAGCGCATACGATTCTCTGGTCGCTCAAGGTCGCCGGCGTATATCGTCGCCTTTTAAAACATTATCTTAAGAAACTTCGTAATAGTGTCGCTATTTCTTTAAGTGTAAAACCTTTTCGGACCTACTGGTACTGCCAGATAGTATCCATTACGAACTGTATACAAACAATTTTACCTATCTATACAAATAAAATCGAAGTGTCTGTTTGTCATGTCTAAATAACTGCTTTTTACTAAATGCTTGCGAAAGTATATACGGTACTTTTTGCCTGTCTGACTGTTTGTCTGTTTGCTACAGCTAATCTCTGATTGCTAGGTCTCTATGGAGAAGAACGAGCAAGAAACTCCACGGACACTCTTTTAAATCAAGTTTTTACAAAATACTGATTATATTTTTCACATTGCTTCTAAAATTCAGGTAAAGACCAATACAATGCATTAAAAAAAGAATCAAGATAAAAAGATAAAAGCCATGGCAGTTAAGAGTTGACCAGTCTCTACTGACAGCGCCCGTTCACGAACATGAGTCGTGGATCAGCACCATTCAGCTCAACCATTTTGAAGGGAGCCGCATGATCCAACACACTCACACACATGGCACTTTTTCACAGAATACCACCACCAATTTCCTGACGACATCTCCATTTCAATACTTCTCTCAGTTTCCAAAGAATCAGAGCTATTCAATAATAGCAGGACCGGTAACCGTTCCTTTATCACTTGAGAACGTGACTGCCACCGTGTTATCAGTATGCTATTAGTATTTAGTACTCGCCAGCTAATTGAATACATTGTGTTACATTGTATTATTAGCTGTGTTAAAGGTTGGAGTAATAAGATGTGTATCATGAGGTTGAATAGCTGGTGTGTTGTGGTGGAGAAGAAGGAACATAGCGGTTTAAAGGTATGAGGAAAGGGTGCAAAGTTCTTCATCTTTTTCCATTCAAAAGGGGGTTTTCCGTCCAGACGGGTGTTGTGTCTGGTAGTAGACTGAGACGGAATAAGGAAGGATCTGTGGGAAACTCGGATTTCTGGAATATAAGTCACTCAATTTTCCAAAAAATATTTCTTTAATGTGTTTCTAATTAGCTGCGTTGCTATTTTATAACTTATTATCGCGGAGAACTTTGATATCGCGATGTAGGATAGATACGTCGGTACTCGGTAAGTTGTAGTTCGGTTTTGGTTCAGTTGCTTTGTACCTAGATGGCGGTTTTGATTTTGTGATGGTCGGTTCATTTAGGTAGGTGACGCCCAGTAAGGGTGTTACAGTTAGTAAGAAAACTTGACGAAAGTGACGATCAATATCTAAACTTAATTTTCCTTAGGTTTTGAAAACTGTGCGAGCTGCAGTGCAATTCTGTAAGAATTCACCCGCGAATTCGAATCCTATCTCATTTCCGATTTCACTTACCTGAAGTGTAAACTATTTGGTATTCGCTAAAATAGTAACGAAATAATAGTTCGCTTCACCTATGTTGTCACTCAGTGGCGCTAGCGTAGTTTTTATTATCGATTGATTGAGTTACAGAATACCTAAAACAGTTTTCACCGCGGAATCAGGAGTGAGAACTGGAGTGAGTTCTTACAGAATAACATAGCAGTAGTCGCTCCATAGAAGGCTATAGGAAATACTGGATGATGGATAGCATCAGAATGTCAATTCCAATAATTCGAAAAGTTCAATTTTTTTTTTTTTTTTAGAATGAGATCCCTCTTATAAATAGGTACAGGAATCGCCCCACAGTTTATAAATTGCCAAAAACCGCCATCCTTATGCAAATTAAGCTTAAACTGTTAATCAGGAAAAAAACAGCATGAAGATCAATCCAATTAGAACGAAAGCTAAAAATAATTTCTTCCATTCACCAGTGAAGTTTGCATCTAAAGGAAGCATAGCACTAAACCATCCTAGTCAGCCTAGAGTTACCTCCACCCCGGAAAGGCAGCAGAATACTAACATATGTTACAAACTACGATATAATAGTGACATGAAACGTTTATTAAAGTTTCGAAGCGCAAATGGGGCCATTTGGGAAGCAATCAGTTTATAGCGGTTCGCGGCTCGAAGATATTGATGTGCGGTCTGCGTCGAGTTGACGGGGCCCGAACGGACTGTGCTGCGTTTAGATTAGGTTACTACTTGAGCTAGTAGCTTGCCGTCTTGAAGAATGTGTGAGAAAAATCGATTTTTGAAATAGATACATTTAACTGTGTTAATGCATGTAAGTTTTTTTTAATAATATATTCTAATAGGCTGCAACTCACCTGTTATGATACGGCTTAAGGTGGAGCACGCTTATCTAGAATGAATCGTGTCACTCATGCCTTGAATAGACCCAGATTATACTAAGTATAATTATAAGATTATATTACTATAAGTTTTATGACATTGCCCTGAAGCATAAAAATATAGCATACACCTTTACTTTCAGTTTGCAAGTAAATTGTTTTAGTATAAAATTGCATAGTAAACTTAAGCTCCTATTCTACACGATTGCTATCGAGGATCAAGGATGATATTGGACCCTTAATTAGATGTTCCCACGCTTCATGTACGAGGGTGTGAGACCACACGTATTGATTCGTTTTAGCGGAAACTCCTCTTGCAACAGTTCCGTATATGGCTTTTGTCTTTTAATATACCTACATACTTACCTCCTGGGAATACTGATGTTAGTTATAATAGAGGTAAAATTAAAGTGTTGATACCTATAAAATAATAGGAATTTGAAGTGATGAAATGACATGATTCAGATAGTAAGCTAATTGATTTATCATTTAAGCACCAGATAGGATGTTAAGTTTGTTAGTGTCGTTAGTAATTTAGACTTTATCTTTCAATTTATAACTCAAAATTTTATAACCATGAAGCCCGTCACATACGTAGCTATAATATATATTATAGCTAGCCACCACACCACACGCGGTAGCTATAATATAATAATATATTTTCGCCCTTATTACGTCTGCGATCGTTGTTTGTGTCACATTTTTGAAATTTATATTAATATGCCTTGCTATATCTGTTCACATATTTTGGTGACGTAGTAAAAATATATATTATAGCTGATCGTAATATGCCTTGATTGTAGCTACGTCTGACGTATGTTAATGTATATTATTGCTACATCTGACGTATATGAATATATATATTTATATATATATTTATACGTCTGTGACGGGCTTTAGTCAACCACGAATAAAACAAATTCCATTACATGATCATACACTTGAAAAGGCACTTCCAAAATTAAACTAGAGCCAGTAACTGTCGCATTCTAAACGGAGCTCCAACACGGCATAAGTGGATCATTGGTCAGCTGATAGATGTGTTTTGTCACATCGGCACGAGTCTTGGATACTGTGGTGTTGCTCAAGCCACAGTGTGATTATGGGTCAATTTGTACCACGCGTTGTACGATTCGTTCCTAGGATACCTAGTTATATAACTGTGGATATTATGTAAGTTACAGTTAGTTAGTTTACTTTCTTACAGTTAGTAAGTTTACTTTCTTACAGTTAGTAAGAAGTTACACAAAAAAAAAATACAAATTGAAAGTAATTTTATTACTTTCTCCGTTTCAAAAAGATGAAATTCACGGTCAAATCTTTCAAAACGAGACAGGATTTGTTTCTAATTGCATCGCATGCGCATCCAAATGTTACTACGGTATGTAAAAATATCTTATAGCGCATACCTTTGACATGAATGAACATTTTCCATCAATGAACCTCACATCCGCGTAGATAGAGAAAGTTGCGTGATGAATCAGATGTAGTAATGTACTACCAATGCGCATGCGAGACTTTCCGTGTGAGCCCAAACCGGCCCAGTGTAGATTGAGATTGTATTGTGAGACTCTTGTGTTCTACTTATCATACAAGAATATGTATGTATGAATATGTTGTCTTATTGAGAAAGAGACGTGTATGGCCCTATGACACTATATATTTATTTTTGCAGTGGCGCTTGCAAGGAGAGCTTAATTCTGCCAAAAAAGCTAACCCAAAGCTCTCACATACATTCATCATCATTATCATATCAGCTTATTGTCGTCCACTGCTGAACGTAGGCCTCCCTCAGAGATCGCCAAGCAACCAGTTGCCAGGTTGTCTTTTTTTTAAATTTACCATTAAAATAAAAATAAACTTCGAGTGCTACAAAACAAAGTCTAGTTCTGTCCACCGCGTGCTTCAAAACCTTTCGTAGCCAGATACAACTCATGATTGAGAAGTTTGGAAGGACAAAGGGAAGTCCCTTGTCCAGCAGAGGGCCACAAAAATAGGTCAGTAAAAAAAAATGCTTCACTTCCTCATTTTTTTTACAAAATTAAGAATTAAAATACTGGCTTCTTGCTAAAAATATTTACTATCTTCAACAAATAAACAAATAAAACAACAATTAAACTTTTATCGACCAAACATTGCGACAAAATATTCCCGTCAAACCTATCAGGAAAAGTTTACAATTTAAATATTTAAGTAAACCTATTGTCCTACTTAACGTTAGTTACAGAAAAATAGGTCCCCGTAAACAGTTAATGGAATACCATACTTAGATATTATAATGTATGGGCCACGGCGCGACGCTGCTGATAGGGACACCATATAGGACTTATTTCAGGACAGAATTCGAACTACTGGTGTAGTTACTAGCGCTTAGAATTATGATTGTATTTAGTGCGAGAAATGAGTGGGTAATTATATATGTTATTATGTATGTAAATATGTTGTGCGTCCGTGTGGTGTCAGACGTAAAGAATAGCACCATCCCATATCTTCCCGTGGGTGTCGTAAGAGGCGACTAAGGGACTCACCAGACAATGGGCAGCAGCGTTCTCTGTGCCTTTGTAACAACCATACTGCGATCGCCAATCCGCCTGCCAAGCGTGGCGATTATGGCAAAACCACCCCTTGGGGGAGGCCTATGTCCAGCAGTGGACGTCTTTCGGCTGAAATGATGATGAGGATGAATTATGCTGTTGTTAGGTACTAACGTACGGTCACCAAAAGAGATAAGTATCCATGTCGTCGGGAATAGTTGAAGTTTACTTAGGAACCGATTGGTGTTTATTAATAAAATAAAATATAATTAGTAGAGAATAAACAGTTCAATAATTGAATTAAATTTAATTTGAAAGCCTTCATAGGTTTCTAAGCAAACTTCAACTGTTCCCGACGACATGGATACTTATCTCTTTTGGTGACTGTACATAACATCAGTAGTTTTAGCTGTCAAAGAAAACGAGAACTTTTCTATTGTAATACAGTAAATTATTCGTAAGTACTTAGTCACATATTTATCTCATAAAACACCTTGTAATGTTACGAGAAATATGCGTAATAAATACGTTTTAAAACTGTTTTTGATTAACTTTTTGACTGCAACGTCAAAAAAGCAAAAAGCGTGCCCACGGCGCCTAAATGTTTTTCGAACTTTATAGTTGGTATTAGTTTTTGTCATTTTATGTTAATATAGATGAAATATAATAAAGAAGTTCAACTTCTATAAATTAGGATGAGTCAAGGAACCTAATTAGCAAAGGAAATAAAAAATACAATGTTTTTTTATGAGTCTGTCATGTTGTCATGACCCTGGCGTGCTGGGCCCCTATTAATTTGTCATCAGTTAAGCTGTGATTTTGGTTAATTTCTATCTATAAATTGTCTATTCATTTGGAACATAATTATTGGTACCTAACGTACTGAGATATTTTTTTCTTTGGTTATCTTAACGGAAAAGAACTAAACTTCGGAAAGCACGTAAAGCCGCAGTTGCAGCAAGCAGTTGTTATGGGTAGTCAGAAACCAGAAAGTCTGACAATCAGTCTTACCAAGGGGTATCGTGTTACCCAGTAATTGGGTTGTGGAGGTCCGATAAGCAGTCGCTCCATGTAAAACACTGGTATTCAGCTGAATCCGGTTAGATTGGAAGCCGACCCCAATATAGTTGGGAAAAGGCCAGGCAGATCTTAACGGAGAAAAACACAATTCCATTCTGCACAGTAATATACTAAATTAAACTTAAGCTAAGCTTCCTTAATCCTAATTAACATATACCTATAAAAAGCATGATTTAATGACTTTGTTCTAATAAGAGTATGCGTAGCATCTTGCCAGACAATACAAGAAAATCTTTTTTAGCTCAATTAAAAAATAACAATAGTGTCTGTACGAGTACTCTACTGTTTACGGAAGACAACTTGAAACATGCAAATTAAGTAGGTACCTAGGTACTACGTTATGTACTTAACGAGTGTGTGCGCAGTATGAAGGTGATTTTATTAGATCATCTTGGTGTAACTCGTCATCTCAGTGTTTTATTTTCCGTAACGAGAAGGTTACTGTAAAAAAAATATAATTAGTTCCTGAAAATGAATGACCAGATTAACAAAAGTTTGTTCTAGAAAACAATGCGAATTTATACACTTCATTACTACGTAATAATATTATAAATTAGTGTCTCCCGAAGTCCCGACGCGCTTAGAAATATTACTTCGGGCTAATATTAGAAACTACTGTACGGATTTATATATGGTTTTCAGCAATAGAAAGAGGAATAATCATCATCATCATGTCGACCTTTATGCATGTTGGCGATCACAGTAGGTGTTATGGTACTCAGAAGGACGCTGCTGCCCATCCTCTGGTCAATGTCCCTCTGTCGCCTTCTACGACACCCACGGGTAGAAATGGGGTGGTGCTATTCGCGGCCGGCACCACACCGCCTAGGGAGATTATATTTAATCTATAATTAATCGGTTCTAGTTCTACCACTTATAAAATTGACAGCCGTAGATAAATCATTCATTGATTGATTTATTCCCTTTACGTCTTGTTCTTTCTATTAAAAAAAAAAGCAAATTATTCAAATCATAATATTTTTATTTATTTAGACTTTAATCATTGAATAGATTGTAAAAATAAAGTAAAATAAAAGATGTTACGTTGACTGTACCTTTCGTCAAATTCGACGTGACGGCACCAGGCAGAATTAAAAAATAAATAAAGATCATAAGTAAATATGAAAAGAACAAGTAGACGTGACGGCGACTCGATGTGGCGCGATTCGACGTCAAGGGAATAAATAAATCATTGATTTTCCTAATCACAACATAACCTCTATTCGCACAATAATTACGTTCATTACACTCCATAATATAATTACAAAAGCTCACTGTTAATTTAATTCAACCAACCCTAATTTACGACAGTCTCACTTTAGTCCATTCGCGAGGTAACCCTAATTGCTTTGGGTCGTAACAGGCAAATAATAACAATAACGGTGCAGTGGTCTGCGCCGGCGCATGGCATCGCATCGCAACGCCTAGATTTGATAACCATCGTGACGTTCGATTTGCACGAGCTCGATGGTTTGTGCCTGAAACTGTTGTTGATATATTATGGGCTTGATCTTCAGTCGTAAATAAGTTAATTTCGTATGGAGGCGAATGGTATACTTTTAAATCAGACAGAGCATCTACAGTACCTACTGCAGAGATGGCAGTAGATAGAGTGGTGGTAGAGTGGAGGTGGTTGAATAGATTTTCAACAGTTTAACTTTATTTATATAATATCATATTTATTTGTCATTGTTGACAAAACATTGCGCACTATGTACTGTATAAAAGATCTTTTTAATGTAATTACCTATGTTTAACAAATAGGTAAATTATTTCTGATTGCAGTACATATCTCCTGCCATCTCTTTCTATCAAGGGAAAATCAAAGTTACGTAACTCAGCAATATTGAACCAATAACAAATACTTACTAAGTGTAAGTACCCGTTACCAGTTATCCGTTAATTTATCGTTTCAATTTTCAAGACCATTATTCTCAAATCTCAACACACAAAACGTATGCGCACAGGTTGGTTTTTATAGAGTATCGAGGAAGTGGCTAAACGAAGACCATTTCCTCCATCCTTTCATTTTATATCCGAAATCTTGAAGTAGAAGCATAAATAAATAAGTACTATCCCCTGAGGAAACCACGGGCCGTGGCGGCAAAACTATAATACAACATAACGATACTTAAAACAAATGTACAATTAAAAAGAGCAGTGTTATTATTCATCGCATTAGTACAAAGGAGCCAGCGTGTCCCTTCGCCACAGGATAACTAATTAAGTCTTCCCACCCAAGGGATCGGAAACTTTTGACTAGCTCGCAGTAACTAGTTTCAGAATTGTATTAGTATTGGTGTACTGAGAATACTTATAATTTGTACTCTTTGACTTTTGTCTGGATTTCTCTATGATGTTCGTGGGTAAACTTACCCTTTTACAAAGTATAATTGAGTAGACTTATTGAGATGTCAAATGCTGTAACTTTGCCTACATGCTCAACATTGCCTACATTCTAAAAAGTTAAATTATTGCCGCTGAGAAATGTTTTTGCTGTGTGTGGTATTACTAAAAGCAAGTCGGCTATCTACGAGTATCTGGCAAAAAAACATTTCTCAGCGGCAAAATTTAACTTTTTTGAATTTAGGCAATGTTGAGCATTTAGGCAAAGTTACAGCATTTGACCTTCAAAAAGAGCTTTTTCTGTAGGTAGGTATCGACTGTAATAAATTAGTTTAGTTCGGAACCGGTAATTTTGAGAATGGACCAAACCAATTATTTAATAATTAGCTTTTTCCCGGTACTTCGTCTGCGTGAATGTGGGTTATCGCGGATGCAGACGAAGTCGCGGACTTAAAAGTAGCCTTCTTGTTGTTGAGGTTCTTGAAACTTCGTCTGTACCTAATTTTATCATAATGGGTTTGGCTGTGAAAGCGTTACAAACACATATTCGAATTTAGATAGTAGAGATGCCTACTTGACAAATATAGGCCAATATTTTTTTGCACAATGCCTTAAGCGATATGTTTATAATTTCGCATTTACTGACGGAAAGGTTGGCGCAGTTGGTTGAGCGATTGGCTGTAGCGCTCCGTGTAGTGGGTTCGATTCCCGCACGAAACAAATATTTGCATGGCCAACTGTTAGGTGTTCCGGGTCTGGCCGTTTGTGTATATCTATTTATATGTTTGTTTTCAGTAACAGCCGAGTGTGGAGCTACGTTAAAATAAATGATCAAGTAATAAAGATTAATATCCTTTGAGTATTATTCCATAACTAATTGTAAAATATCCGCTAAACGTAGGTTACAGATTGCAATGTAGGACTCACTTAAATATACATTGATAGACTTGAATACGAACCCAGTGCGTGACAAAAGAAAAGAATGGTGCTTGATTGCTTTTTATTTTAAAGAAGACATTGCGTGAAAGAATGTTAAGAAATACCGGAACGGACACACAATACGACACGAGTGTTGGAAGGCGAGGCTTCTATCTTAGTAATACGATATTCTTCGGCCTATAAAATCAAGTAAATCGAAAAGAGCAATAGAAAACCTTTGAAAGAAAAAGCGTTGTTGTTCTTTTCTAAACATTTTATAATACTAATCTATTGATAAGACAAGGTTATTTGTATTTTTATTTTATTTATTTAGGGATAATAAACAGCTACAATATAGAATATAACATGTTGAAACAGGTTATCCTGTTTTTATATGAAGTATTAACAATATTGCAGTCCACTAAATTACACGCATATTTCAAAACAATAATGCGAGTGGCCTAGATGGCATTAAAATGGATTAATAATTATTACATGAAAATAATGCAATAAATAATAATAATTTAAAGACTATCAACATATTAAAAACATAACTAAGAGTATATCGTACACACAAATGGTTGTGTCAGTGTCTTCCTAGCATTAGCATAGCTGTGTCTTCATAGCATATGTTGTGATCTACACAACATATTCCACTCACTAGTGGGGCAGCAATTAGACTGATCATGAGTTTATTTAGTTAAAATAACATTTTTGTAAAACGCTTAAAACGTGTGCAAGCGTGGTGAACTTTGCCCTACAGTTGTGTAAAATAAAGACGGCTGTTTTGTCATTTCAGTAGTCAGCAATGCTATTCAGTAAAAACCGGTAAATTTAGCTGAGTGTAACATGAACTGACAATTTGTAGCATGTGGGATGACAATTCTCCTCAACCTTAGTTCACCTAAATTCACCGAGGCATCTGATTCTGATTGAATACATAATCGTTATACAGACTACAGAGAATTTACATTAAATTGTATTCAGAATTAAAAATAATTAATATTCCGTGAAATATCGAAAGTTGTTATTGTTGTTGTTGTTGTTGTTAGGATATAATGGATTCGTACGTTCACGTTTAATAAATTGTGGAGTATTCAGACTGTGTGTGATGTTAGGTATATTGGAATTAAATGGAAATCAATCTAATGTCAAACCTGTATTAACGAAATCAGATTACTGGATTTGATTGGGAGTTACTTACCGACATAACCAGAATAAAACTTCAGAAGATCGCAATATCAGAGATTAAGAATATTAATTAGATGAATTAAGCTTCAAAGAACATATCAACACTACATAGGATCAGAAGGTCCTAAAAAATTTGTACAACCATACAATACTGCAATATCAGTCTGCATCATCTCCCCATGACTTCCAGCTGTTTCAAAGTCAAAACTTTGAATTGTCAAGGAGTCGGTCAGTTAATTTGAAGCTAGTTGCTCGTTCCAAAATGTAGGTAGGTCTCTATGGAGAAGAATGACCAAGAGTTTCTTGCTCATTCTTCTCCACTTCCCACGGAGACTCTTTTAAATCAAGTTTTTACAAAATACTGGTGACATTATTCTTGTTGCTCCTATAGTTATGTGAAAACAATGAAGGTAATTTAGCAATACAAAACATAAAAAAAGAATAAAGATAAAAGCCATGGCAGTTAAGAGTTGACCAATCTCTACTGACAGTGCCCTTTCACGAACATGACGCGTGGATCAGCACCATTCAGCTCAACCATTTTCGATTTTGATGTGGATCATTAGCGATTAATATTGTCAAGCTTGTCTCACCATCATGCGAGTAGCGACGCCTTCTGGCTATGTCGAGGCCTATAGTAACACACATATAACTGACGTTGGTCAGCCACGTCTGCGCATGCCCAATGACCTGTGGGCCAAAATAACCACATCGACAATAGTTCCTAATTAACCTTGAAGATCGATTAAAAAACAAAACTCTGCGTGTGGTCAATCAATCTTGCATAATTTCTTGGCGAATTTCATCCAATGATTGATGTGCTCGCCGCCTGATTTAACACTTTACGAACGGATCACATTACAATGTTTGTGACCAGCGGCCATTGGCATAGATGGCGTGTGTTGCAAAACAAACCTGTTTGCACACACTTTGACCAAATTGGACACAGAATTGATTTGAATTTCTATGTAGGGCGGAAGGTGTGTTTTGATGAGTTGATGGAGAAAAAGATTGTATATTTCTTATTAGAAATAAACTATGATGCATGGGAAATTATGTATATCCAGTAGAGCTTGGTAACATTACCATTAACCATTTAGGAAGAATAAACGCTTAAGAGCTGAATATGCGCCGTTGAACTTGCTCGACCGGGCGCTACCGATGAAAATGCCCTATGCACGCAATTTTCGAGTATCGACAACGTAAAAAATCGTTTAAAAATAATTAGGAAAGTTATTTGTAAAAATTAGCCAAAGGTTCTCTTGGTGTTGTACTATACAATATGCTGATGACATCAAAAAAGTCTTGTGATTGATAGGTTAGCAGAAAAAAGATAGTAACTACGAAAATGCTTTATATGATGTAGATTAAGATATATTTTTTTTTTTTTCTAAAAACATTTCGAAGGAAAAAGGTTTTAATCCACCCCTAATGAAGTCCAATTCACATATAGACGCCTTAAACGCCGCCGTGAATCACGAGTCTTTTCATAAACACTAATGTATTGTAGTTAGAAGACATTCCCATAAATACAACGCTTGTTATACAAATTGGTGCTGCCATTTTCTCCCAACATGCAACATATGCCCTGTGTTCTAGGAACTACCTACACAACTGTTACTTTGACTATACTGTAGTCGTAAATTATAAAGTGAAAAGATTTTATTTGTAAGTTTGTTTATAATTAACTTAACCGATTTTGAAATTTCTTTCACCAATATTAATTTAAGTTTCGTTATCCTTGAGTATTATCCATACTAATCCATACTTCCATATCTATATTTAATATTATAAATGCGAAAGTAATTTAGTCTGTACGCTTTCACGATAAAACGATTTTGATGAAAGGTATGAAAATAGCTTGAACCCTGGGGAAGGACATAGGCTATTTTTTAATCCGCGATTTCGTCTGCATCCGCGATAACCAACATTCACGCAGACGAAGTCGCGGGCAAAAGCTAGTAGGCTATATTTTATCATCAAGGAAATAGGGATCCGTATGAAAATTTACGCGAACGAAGCCACGGGTAAAGTTCTAGTTGCCCAATAAATTGTTCAAATTAGACCCACTTGTAAATTATTAATATAAGAAGTCGTCGTAGACGTCTATTCATATTTAATTCTCTCGTTTCCTTAAGTAAGATATTATTTAAAAAACATATACACAAATCTCCGTAAAGTGTATCTACCTACATTCATTAGGCAAAGATGTCATGCGAATAAATGTTCTTAATTTACACGTGTTTGTGATAAAATGAGGATACAGGTGCTTGCTATAAAATACCGTGAAACGTTACATCAAGTGACCTAGCAAGAAGTAGGCAGACGTACAGTCATGAGAATGAACAACCAACATTCTAAAGCGATTTTAGAAAGAAAAGAAAGAATACCTATTTATTCACGATAAAGCGTCACTTTATCGTGAATAAATAGGTTTTCTTTCTTTTCTTTAAATATCGTATAAACATTGATGTTAAACAAAGCTTAAAACTAAAACAAGGTGATATATATATTCTAAAAAAATGATGTATGATGTTACGAATATAGGGAGTATTTGGATCACCGTGCCTCGGAAAGCTTGTAAAAGCGTTAGTTCCAGCTGTCATTAGTAAATCTTTGCCAAGCCGTTACGTGTGTCAGAAGCTTTAAAGTCTGACAACCTGTCTCATCAAGGGGTTTCTTATTACCCAGTATCTGGAGGAGTAGAGGTCAGATAGGCAGTCACTCTAACTGGTATTCAGTTGCATTCGGTTAGACTGGAAGCCGATTTCAACTTAGTTGGGAAAAGGTCAGATGGTGATGGATAGGAAATAGGTAAAATTTTTTAAGTTTTGTTTTTTTTTAACTTTGCCCCACACTAGGAATTTGCCCTGTATCGTGAATTTAGGTAACATATGCATGCGCATGACTGTACGTATAGTTGTAATTGCTTGAAAGTTTAACTAACGATACCATGGCCGACCATGGCCGAAATCAGAAAGCTATTTCGTTATATTTTGAAGTGTGCTTAATGAAATTCTATGGTTTTTAGTGCGTTTGTGTTTATAGAATAAGTCATTATTGCTGTACCAACCGTGTTATTATAAAATTACGATATTAGAAAGTGCCTGTTCAGTTTTAAATACCTTTGAGTGTATAGAATTGATTTTATAGGAGAATTATCACAACGCGTAGTAATCAAATCATTACATATTATAAAACAAAGTCCCCCACCGCGTCTGTCTGTCTGTTTGATCGTGATAATCTTTAAAATTACTGCACTGAATTTCTTTCAGTTTTCACCAGTAGATTAATAAATAAATAATTAAAATAATTTTATTTCGTACAATTGCGAGATCCATAATTTATACAGGTTTGGACTTCTAGACACTAATGTTAGTTAGTAATTTAACTAAAGATGAATCAATGAAAGATTAAACTGTTATTGCTGGATAAAACACATCTACGAATCTCATTGAATTAGTTTGACGTTATAAACTTAATTTTTGAAAGATTTTGTTTTAACTCGTTTTGCCAGAACACTGCTCAATCAATCATCTTGGCCATTCACTGTTCATCTCACACACTATAATTACAATGTCAAAACGAAGACGAGCTAGCAGAAAAATGGAAAATTTTACGCGAATATCAATTACAGTGCTGGAATGTAAAATGGGACGAAAATAATAATTCACAGCGCATCGGCGTGGGTTCAGATAATGGCACGATGCATGGGTAATAAATGATAATCACGCCCTGAGGACGAATCTGGTACAGCGACCTATGTGACTGGATGTGGTAAGAGGGATGAAGTGTGACAACACGGTGCCACAGTACCTACTTATAAATATTAGTACTACGTACTACCATACAGTAGCGACACGCTCCGCCTCCCTCTGAAATCGTTCCTCACCTCTCCCCGCGTCGAAGAACTGCTCTTCGAACTGCGTTTTTGTTCGAGCGGCGCTTAGACACGCACACACACGCACGTATCTGTACAGTCTGTTATTTTAGTAGTAGTGTAGGCAATTATATCGTTGCGTTTCTATGGAGTGTCGCGGGTGTGACAGTGGGCGCAGTGGCTGAGCTATTGGTTGTTACGCTGCGTGTCGTGTCGTGGGTTCGATTTTCAGTACGGAACAAATATTTGTTTGGGGTACAGGGTTGGGATGTTTGTGTATTACATGCGAAATTCCAAACGTGGGCAAACGTTTAAAAAAATAAATTCTAGTCTGTTATTATCTCAATGCATGGCTGTGTGGTGTGCCTTCTTTAAACCAAAAGAGTAGGACTCTTCTGGTTTAAATAAGGGACCAGCATTGATCACCACGCTTGCTCAATGCGGATTGGGGATTTCAGAATTTATTAATAGTACCTGGGCGACCTTTTTTTTTGTGTTTTTTTTTTTAATAAAACCTAGCTAGATCGATTTATCGTCCCCGAAACCCTCGAAAAATGCAGGGCATTAAAATCGTTGGGGCCGTTTCCGAAATTCAGATTTTATAATATATGTATACAAGAATTTCTCGTTTAAAGGTATTAGATTGTAAGTCCACGTTTCGACACGAAGTTTTCCTTCACCGATAGCAACGGTTTAGAATTTACGGACGGCCAGCACATCTAGCTTAAACAATCTGTCTTTCAACTTTAGTACAAAAGAATAAGGTTCATATTTAATTGGGAAAATTTTACAGTTTGGTATAGCTTGGTGTGATGGCCTAATATGAATTGAAAAAGTCACATTGGTGCTTGCTCGATATCGAACCTGCAACCGCAGTGACAACAATGCACCAGTGCAATGATAATGAGGTACAATGTGACAATTTGTGGTCATGATAGATGATTATTGTACGTATTTGGGGTTAAAATAATGTGTTATGTGACTTTAGCTATGTTTATCACTGTCAGTTATATGAAATGGAATTCCTGTTGTATAAATTGTTGAAATTAAAAATAGTACAGGTACACTCGGGCTCTACTTTACTTAAAGTGAACAGATAAATGCAGAAGCACATGTACTTGATGACGTACATGTACGGCGAAGCGTCACCGCTATATGGTTGAAGTTCCACGGTCTCGAACCAAGCGCTTTGACTCCACATTTATTGTGCGAATTGCCAGACTGTGGAATTCCCTGCCCGCCTCTCTGTTCCCTGATAAGTATAATCTGGGTATCTTTAAGGCACGAGTGAACCGGTTCATCTTAGGCAAGCATGTTCCAACTTAGGCCGCCTGGGTTGACTGGTAGAGAATGCCTAAGGCATTAAGTCCGCCTTTGTACCTTTGTGCATGAAGTGTAAATAAATAAATAAAATAAATAAATTATCACTTACGATCGGGTGAATAGCGGTCAAACGCAAGCCTATTTAATTGTAAAAAAAAAAAGTTCTTTACTAGCTGTTGCTCGCGATTAAGTTCACGTGATTTTTTTGGAAATAAATATAATGACCACCAAAAATAGTAAATGATCACCAAATCTTAGTCACCAAATCTTAGTCTCCAAACCCTTAAGTCCCCCCTGGGGCGGATCCGACATGGTTAAGTTAAGTTAGAACTGTGACCCCCTACGCCTGCCAGAACCAAATCGCTTTTTTTACAGTCAAACTCATACATTTCTACAATACTTTCGTTAAATGTTGGTGATCATTTAGTATTTTTGGAGGTCATTTACTATATCTGGAGGTTCGTTAAACATTCAAATGGGGTTAAATGTTGGTGATCATTTTCTATTTTTGGAGGTCATTTACTATATCTGGAGGTTCGCTAAACATAAGCCGTTTTTTTACGTTTCCGTTTTTATAATAAAATATAGACTATATCTCGCCCTAGCACTAAGGCATAGCGTAACATTCCACACTTCCAATTAGCGACGTAAATATCAGAATTGGATCAGCAGTTTCGGAGTTTAGCGCGTTTTTTTTTTTTTTTAATTTAAAAAAACATTGCCCCACACTAGGAATTACTCCTGTGTCGTGGGTGCGTTTACAAACATATAAACTCACATACACAAACAGCCAGACCCGGAACAACTATCTGTAGGCCATTCGAATATTTTTTCCGTGCGGGAATCGAACCCGCGACACGCAGCGCAGCAGTCGATCGCTCAACCACTGCGCCAACCGTGTCATCAAACAAACAAACAAACACACTCACAAACACACACACACATTGAACAAACTCTTCAGCTTTATAATAATGGTATATGTAGATGTTTCTTTGTAAAATGAAGACCTATCTACCTTATAGGTCCTGTTTGTCCTGTTATTCATGATTATCTAGTTATAGTAGGTATAATCAAAAAACTGCAATGCTAATCGTACGGTTACCACATCCAGCGGCCCCTACATCCATGCATCACGTTGTCACGCGCTCATGTCAGTCTCGCTCCAAGATTGCAGAGATGGTCACTCAGCGGCCGCACCTCGGGGCACTGTTGGCTGCAACCATTAGGCCATTATCTATCGACCACAGACCATGTACTTGTACAACACTAGGGACCGCTTAAATTACTGGAGTTTAAACTTTTTATGTTGGTTTGAAAAGAGGTTTTATTTTTCATGAGTCTATTGTGATGTTGTGGGAACTACGCTTTGAATGTAAAATGTTTCCCGAGTGTATCCTTATGAATGTTTGTAGGTACAAACGCCAGCACATCAAGCTTCCCAAACTGAAAAAAAAAACTCAATTTAAAATGAACCTCATTATTTTGGTTGAGAAACTATCAAAGAAATTTGACAGGTTGTGGGGGTAGTTTGATGTGCTGGCCTCCCTACATATGAAAGTGGGTGTAAAAAGATAATTAATGATGCTGAAAGTTACACATTCTTTTAATTACTAGGTACCTTTGTTTTTTGTTCTGAACCATATCTGGGTACCTTCTAGCTGAGGAGATATTGAAAGTAAAAATTTTACGTAAACAACTTTTGAAAGTTCTAACAGAACCTTAAATACCCCCCCACATTACCTGTACACTGTCACAAACACCCATAAACACAATATGAGCTCAACTGTCCAAGTAGCAGACACAATAGTTAATCCATGACAATATGACTGCAATAGTCAAGCGGCTATTTCGAGTGCGTTACATTGCGCGCTGCCATAAACTGATATTTCACACCATTATTACAAGGCGATTCCCAGCTATCATTTGTGCTCAATATTACTTACTGTCACACTCAGAGACGTCATTTAATAATAATTAATCATTAACTTTAACTGACCAACATAACTTGGCACATGTCAACAACAATATTTTTTACTGACAGCGTTCCAAGTTATGTTGGTCAATGAAAGTTAATGATTCATTATTATTAAGTGACGTCTCTGAGTGTGGCAGTTAGTTTGAATGGCAATATTGGAAATACGAGTATGATGTCTTTTTAGACCCCGTATTTCTCGAGGTATCTTTACTTTTAACACCCATAAGTTTTCCTTCTCTTTACAGAATGCAGGACTCAAAGAGATTCTTTATTATTTTCTACGGTTGTTAAAATTTTACGATCACAATATTAGCTCATCCTAAGCTGGCACATTGGAACCTTATATGTCAAAGATCACAGATTACCATAAAGTAATGGTCACCTCATATATTCAGGTCCCAGTTTGTGTTATCTGCCTACTAAACCGTATATGGTGGAAGTAGGTATTCAGATGACTAGGCGCGAGAATATAATTAATTTGTAGGCGCTGTTCTATGTAGGTAGGTAGGTATTGCGATAGATAGGATAATTTGCTGACTAAATTAGATTTTGTATAATAGTTTAAGTTCTGGTTGTAGGTAGTTGTAGACAGAAGAACTAGGTAATTATTTAAACAGTCAAAAAAAATATTTCTGTCCGTTTATATTATGAAAAAATCTAGCTAAATTAGGCCCAAGCGCAAAAACCACAAAAATGGGGAAAAATCCTATGTGCTAGGCTAGATCAATATCCATAGGTATCATGTGTGTCAAATTTCAGCTAACTCCGTCCAGCCGTTTAAACGTGCAACAAACATCCATCCGACTTCATAAACTTTCGCATTTAAAATATTAGTGGGATAATAGGAAATGTTGTAGTTGATTTTGTAAAACCAAAAGTAGGTAGGTATCATAATAATTATGTGCAAACATAAAAGTCAAGCGACAATAGCCTTTATGTAAGTACGACAAAATATGGTTCTCAACCAACGAATGTAACAACAAAATAATTGTAATACATGTCACATAAATAAACCTTTATGGAACACAAAACAAATAGCCTAAGATAAAAGTCACCTTGTACATTTAACTACTAGAAACTACATTTTCACCACATCTAGTTCACAAATGGCGGCCATCTTTCGTCTGGGAACAGGAAAAGATCAAAAATAAAAGGCACGAGTCCAACAAATCTGCACCAGGAAGTACTGTCGTGACAAGAGGGACAATTTCACTAAGAGGTGCGCAGGCGCATCCCGGTGAAACAAACGAGGGCTCGCAGCGCCGCGAGCGCACACAATGCATCAACTGTGCTACTATTGGTCACTCACTCGAATGTTTTATTGGTGGCTAGCTTTGGTATTGTTGTCAATTTGTTGGTGTTTTAAGATGAATTGGTTGGGCGAAGTTAGAAGATGAAAAGCGTAGTACCAAGCAATTTATTTGTGTCATCATCTTCCTGTCCTTAATCTATGTTACTTCTTCCATTCCGTCCTGTCAAACGTCATGTTATCACTGGCTCCATTTTCTTTCATATCAATCTTCACACAATTCATCCACATTTCACACGTCACACACCACACACACACACACACCACACCCATAACCATAACCCCCCACACCACATTCACAACCACAATTCCACATTCATAAATCTAAGCAATTTATTTGTAAACTATCACGAAATACCTAGAACTGTAGTCATCAACATGGCCGTTGTACAAATAATCTCGAGTTTGGCATTATTTTTGTAGATTTATTATTGTAAATCAAATTGGTAAGTCCAAATTCATACAAGTTTTCAAGGAGCGTAAATATATACGTAATACTATGACCCCGTTTGTTTGACAACACAGTTTAATTTGAACTACACTTTAATTAATTAACTGCTAAAGTGACACTGGCGACATTACTTCTTTAATTCAACTTGCAACTTCGCAAAATTCCTAGAACCAGACCTCAAAGGATACCTATTTTTAAAGCTAGTCTGAAAGTTTAAGCTAGTCCATTTCAAAGCGTAGACGGAGCTGGCACTCGGCACTCACCATATTTTCTAGTGAAATTGCTTTTGCGTCGAAAAAATGTGAGAACAATGAACTCTTATTCATAAGGCTCGGCTCGAAATGGGGGAAGATACTGAATCCTACAACACAGGTCTCACACAATTTTTGACGGGCCTGTTGGTCTAGTGGTCACTGACCCTGACTGCTAAGTCGGAGGTCGTGGGTTCGATTCCCACCCAGGACAAACTTTGTGTGATGAGCATGATTGTTTGTTCTGTGTCTGGGTGTTTATCTATAATATGTATGTATTTATAAATTATATAAGTATGTATATCAGTTGTCTGGTTACCATAACACAAGCTCTGCTTAGCTTGGGACCAGATGACCGTGTGTGAGTTGTCCCAAGATATTTATTATTTATTAATTTTGGTTAAAATTGTTTATGAAAAGAAGAATTTTAATTATTAAGTATTAAAAAAAAATATCACTTACCTCCACTTTGTATAGGTACTTTCTTATAAAGTGAGAATCGAGTGAGATGATAAAAGTGATATATTAGTCGTGATATGTCCCTAGATTAGTCGTGATTTGTGAGTGGTGCCCACTGGGCTGAACTGAACTTCAAACATCCAATAAAGAGAAAAATATATAGGGCTAGAAGATATCACGGATGGAAATCTGTTAGGACAGATAACGCTTTTATCGTACATTGGGACCCATAAATTGCAAGAACTTTCAATTATGTACAGTACACAACATAAATTGCTTACAGTATGTTCAGGAAATAAAATGAACTCTAGATTCTAGTAGCAGATTTTGACAATGAAAAAACCTTATTTCTTATTTTTATCACTATCACTATCTATACTTCTATATTATAATATTATAAAGCTAAAGAGTTTGCTGAAGCCGGGCCCCGGGTCGCTAGTCAATATTATAAAACAAAGTCCTCCGCCGCATCTATCTGTCTTTCTGTTCGCGATAAACTCAAAAAGTACTGAACAGATTTTCATGCGGTGTTCACCAAGAGATAGAGTGATTCATGAAGAAGGTTCAACTGTATAATTTGTTAACGTTTTATGTAAATTTGCTGAAATATGACCATGATTATTGAGGGTGGCGGAAAATATCATGGCGACTGTGAGCTATGTGGAAGGCTATGCGCAGAGCATAGCCTTCCACATAGTTCACACATGCCATGCCGGGACGGGTCGCTAGTAATGAAACATATACAAAAAGGGGGCACTCATAGGGCACCAAAATCTTCTCTGCATCTCTGTCAATGGGACAAGTGCCCAAAAGGTTGACAGCATTGCCACGTCGTATGGCAGGCACTGCTGATTCCGTGGCCCAAAAACAGACAATGAACTTGTTTGAATTACTATATTGCTGGTGATGAGAAATAAGAAAACTCATCATCATAATTATGATGATGAGTGAAAAAATGGGTAGGAATATTCCTACCATTATCCCATGATACTTGGGGTCGGCGCAATACATTTTCTTCTTCCATTCCGTCTGGCCAATCGTCACGATATCACTGAATCCATCCTCTTCCATATCATTCTTCACTGAATCCATCCATCATTTCTTAGACTTTATGACGTCATTTAAAGTAGTGAAACCAATCGCTAGGCTGTCCTAGCGACTCAACTGTTTGAGTAGTTAATTAGTTTGTAGGGTTCACCCTCCAAATAGACCGCGTGGAACATTGAGAGTGAAGCCAAAAAAGCAAATACAAATTCAAAACCACATACATATAACGCGCTTCGTGCTGTACTGACACGAGTCAGTACAGCACGAAACGCCGCATAGTAAAAAAAAAACAAAAAAAAAAATACAAATACAAATAAAAAAGCGAATACAATCACGTGATTGTAGTTATCTGGTTTTGAATTTGTATTTGCTTTTTTGGCTTCACTCTCAGTGTTCTGCCTTTTGTTTCATAATTTGAGGGTTCACCATTGAAATGTAGGTAGACGCTCATTCAATAACACTGTTTTGCCTTTTAAAGCTTACTCAATGGACGGAAATTGAACACACACTCCATTAGGGAATCAAACGAACTAAGACACGAGTTTCCATAACTGCTTGGGAAATCTGCATCGTATACTCAACGTTGCATTGCTGTACTAGCAACTGGGACAGTCGCGCAACAGCTGATTTCCATTGTTTTTTCATCTGCAGTCTTGTGCGTTGGGATCTGGTTCACAACATAGGGATGGCGTAAGTAACATGATAACATGTGTTTGTGTCATTGTTTCGTGATCTGTTATGATTTATTGGAATTGTTGCATGCTTTTTCTGCGTTACCAACTGTCTCAATTCCTGGTACTTGCAGTGTACGGTTCCATGATGGGAAATGAAAGTTTCATCATTTACTTGTCTATGTTGATTATCATAGTTGATTTGATTGTTTGATCACAGAGGATTAGAAAAATGCTCATTGAAGATAATCTATCGATTCTTGGATTGGTCCACGTTCAAATCATTGAAACAAACATGTTTAACAAAATGCAGCTGAATACCAGTGTTTTACATAGAGCGAATACCTATCTGACCTCCACAAACCAGTTACTGGGTAACCTTGGTAAGACTGGTTGTCAGACTTTCTGGCTTTTGACTACCAGTAATGACAGCAGGAACCAACGGCTTTATTTGCTTTCCGAGGCACGAAGGGGTCCCAGTATGAAATGTATAATCACTTATCCACGGACCGATTGCGATAAGCGTAGCTAAATTTAGCCACGCGGTTCTATTAGACAAATGTATGTAGGGTAGGACGGGGCTAAAAGGTCCGCGGGTTAAAAGGTCCAGTAAGCATATCTCCGAAATTAAACGAACTTTATAAAATTGAATGACAGGCCTATAAAGGGGTCACGGGAGGGGTACACATGCCACCGCGAGCAGTGAATTTGCGAGCATTTGCGAGCGCTGGTGAGAGTGTACGTGGTTGCCGCGCAAAAAAATTACGTAAGTAATATTTTTCACGTTTCTTTTTTTTAGTCTGAGATTTGTATTTGTAATATTACAAAGCTGAACTTTTGATATACTATGGTTTGGAGTTTCATATTTCCCGTCAAGCCAGAGAAATTTTAATAAACACTTTCGTTTTTTTTCTATAACCTTAAATAAATATGCGCCTACCATGGGGGCACAAAGGTCCATATGTGGACCTTTGTGCCCCGCCGGGCCTTTATACCCCGGTTACTGCCGCCAGTGGACACCGCCATCCTCAACTAATGTGTTTTCTCCAGAATTTATAAGACCTTTTCCTAAGGCTGGAGCCTGCAAAGTTACAGGGGAAAGGAAGCGATGAAAGACAGCCATTTTAACTGACACACCCGAAAAGGAAGAATAAGAAAAAGAAGAAAGTGATTTCTCGCAAAAAAGCGGTTAAACAGAAAAATAAGCAAGTTAAGAAGAAGATTTTAGTTGATAAAAATGAAGACAGTTCCAGATCTGAAGAAGAATGTTTTTGCTTAGTGTGCTGTGAATCTTTTCTGGACAGCATCCCCGGCGAAGGCTGGATGCAATGTTATAATTGTAAAGGTTGGGCCCACGACATGCGTGTTAACCCGTCTTTATCGCCTTTGACTTAAATTTGTAATAATTGTGAATCTGATGATTATTAACAATCACAATTTTATTTTTTCTTTTTTACGTTAACACGGATAAAATAATTATGTTATGAAAAGTTAATTTAAATGTGTAAATGTTATAAACTTAAGTTTTAAAACAAAGTAAAGACTAATTATTAATACTGAAATGCTGTGCTATAACTTTAAACTGAGTAACAAATGTGATTAATTGTTAAATTATGTTTATTTTCATAAATAAATATAAAGATTGTTTAATATAGCATGATTTACGTTTATTTATTTTTCCTGAATTAACCATAAAATAGCATTCAATTATCCTGGTCCTTTGTTCCCCAGCACTGGTCCTTTTTACCCCGCCCAGGGGGCATAAAGGACCATTGGATACAATGTTTAAAATCATTATTATCTGGCTTTTACCTAAAATATTCGCCAAATTCAACTGTTACTACTTAAACATGAAGGATTACGCTATTCAATACAAATGAGAGTTTTCTTTTGGAACCAAGAGATAAAGAGTTACGGGAGGATATGTGTAAATTGGACCTTTTAGCCCCGCTCTACCCTACATATTGTACATTTATAACTTTCCACGTACACTTTAGCGGTGACACAACGTCATTAGTTAAGTAAGCCTACACAATCTCACAGATATTTCTTTAATTACTACGCATGTTAGACCTTAATTCAGTGGCGGCGTAGGGTAGATTGGCACCCCGGGCGGATGTGTATAGAGCACCCCTAGGTACTCAAAATAAAACACCAAATTATACTAAAAATGCATACGAGACCATATTTTAACATATTATCAAAATTGAATTTCCTGTCTCTATTAATTGATAAAATCGAAAGATTGGTTAGTCGCGCTTGGCTTGCTCATTGTAGACCAAGTCAGTATGATTTTATTAATTTAAACTTTCAAAAGCTTGTTTCACATGAAGTATCTAACCAAATTGTTATAAAAATTGAAGACATGCGCAAACCTTGAAACAGACTCAAAATAGCCCCCAATTTACATTCATCATCATCACTTCCGTGTTGTTTAGGTCTACTGTTGGACATAAGCCTCCTCCAAGGCGCGCCAGTTTTCCCGGTCCTCTGCCTTCCGCATCCAGCCACCACCACCTTCTTCAGGTCATCGGCCCATTGGGCTGGAGGGCGTCCCACGCTGCGTCTACCGATTCGCGGTACTCTCTACTCTACTCTAGGACAAGTCTGCTCCATCAGCCGTCGCGCCACTTCAGCTTACTGATTCTGCGGTGTCGGTGTCGGTAACTTTAGTTCTCCTCCGGATGTCCTCGTTGGGAATTCTAGCTATCGCTTAGGCCTTAGAGAAACTCTAAGCATTGCTCGGTTCATTGCCCGCTGAGCAACTCTGAACTTGTGAACTAGCCCCGCTATAAGTGTCCACGTCTCGGCAGCATAAGTCATAACAGGCAGGACGCACTGGTCAAAGAATTTCGTCTTCAGACTCTGCGGTATAGGCGACGAGAAGACTCGACGAAGCTTACCAAATGCTGCCCACCCCAAATGCACCCTCCTATCGACTTCTCGAAGTTGGATCGTCTGTCCAAGGTAGGGTATTCCTGGACCACTTCGAGCAAGTTGCCATCAACGGCGATCAGCCTTGGCTCGACGTGTTGATTGAACATAACCTTCGTTTTGTCCAAGTTAATGCTGAGGCCCCCTCGTCTTGAGGATCTGCCATAATAACGATGTCGTCGGCAAACTGGAGATATGTGATCTACTCACCGTTTATGTTAATGCCCCGCCCAGTAGTCCAATGTTTTGAAGACGTCCTCCAGCGCGTTGGTGAAAAGTTTCGGAGATATAACATCATCTTGTTTCATCTCTCTGCGCAGCTGGATTGCTTTCGTATTTTACTTGAACGGTCATTGTAGCCCCACCTGATTTTAAAAGCTCAGTCGTAATGTCCGGAGCTTTGCTGTTTTTAAGCTGTTCCAGAGCCGCACTAATATCGCTTTGGTCAACGTCCGGGATATCCTCGTCAATTGGGCCCTTGGATCTTCGGTACCATGGGAAACAGGTCTCATGGCTTGAGATTTGTACAGCTGTCCATAGAACTTCCACCGAGATCTCTGGTTTAGAGGTGACTGTTCAGCCGTCATTTTGCATTGAATCTGAGAAACTCCAATGAACCGCTTCTTGGGCAGAAATGTTGGCGGTTTCCAAATGGCGCCTCAAATGTAAAATCTCCAACACGATGTATTTTTTTAACAGAATTAGAACCATACCACGATTCCACGAAAATCTTCTTCTGGTGATGTTACCAACATTTTATGCTAAGTTACACTAAAAGTTACCAGAATAAAATCCATTGCCCTGTAATGATGGTCTAGTTCTTCGTAAAATCTGTCGTGACATTCTAACATTGCTTTCTGCAACTCCTTTGGTAATGCAAAGGAGTAGTTAGTAGTTAGTAGTTAGTTAGTACTCCTAGTTTGGGGTCAGATGGCCATGTGTGAAAATGTCCCCACATATATGTATATATGTATGCAAGTTCAGCATCTCGGGCCATTTCTCCAGACATATGCGTTCGAAATCTCCTCTTTCCTCTTTTTCCTTCAATCCGAATGTCTAAATCCTCTTTAATATTGTTGCGTAGCAAATAGCCCTTTCCACTATTTGATTGCGTTGACTTCGAAGAACATTTTTTAAGGGCTTTAATTTTTATCACACGCTTTTCCAACGATAGCCCAGATGTTTGTATATACTTTTCTGTCTGATTAACTTCTAGTATTTCACACTAAAAGGAAAGATAGCATAGAAAACTGAAGTCACAGAATTGATGCTGCTTCTCTTGTTTCGACGTTTTCTTTGGGGTGTTAATAGTGGTTTAAAAGCGTCGTGATGAGCACTCCATCTTGTCTCTGATAAATCATATAACGGACACCACTACATTTATATTTTCCACCGATGTGTGGATGATGAAAAGAACGTGTAAACTTTTTCTACAGTTCTGAAAAACATTAAACCTTGAAGTAACGCTCCCAAATGAGAACACTCGCTCTCAATAATTATATTCGAAAAAAGATATGAAAATAATATGGTTTCGATGCGTTTCAAAATATGATATTAGTAAGGAAGTTGACAAGCGTAGGTAGTTATTTATTGATATGTCTTAATAGAGCGAGATTTTGCGTGCATGCTTTGGCTGTTCAAGTAAGTTTTCGTTGTCACCCCTTGGTGCTTGGCACCCGGGGCGGACCGCCCCCTCCGCCCCCCCCTTACGCCGCCACTGCCTTAATTGGATAGATACAGGGGTTAATTTGGTTGGGTTAAGGGCCATTAGATAGCCTTGTTGTAAATCATTAAACAAACATACTATTTTTTTGTTGCTATAAAAGTAATTCTTTCTAAACGAATCTTCTATGGCGTGTACCTCGTTAAGGAAATTGCTAGGGACTGTATTACCATCAAATCGATTGTTATCACATTTACTTTCAATTTGAGCATCGTTTGGTGCAGTAACAGTACAGTTAGCGATAACATCGCCACGGACGATGTCACACGGCCGATCAGCGGATACCGTCAATTATTTCATTAGGTCCTATTACTGTGGCCCGGTGGAGCAATTAACTAAATTATGAATAACTTTCTCTTGTTTAGTCGTGTTTGTTTTGTTTTAAATGTAATTTAGGTAAAGGACATTTTATGCTTCAACTTTTGGGGTTCCAGCTGAATATTCTAGACTGTTGGCTGTTGATTTGTGTACATTATTTACTTTTTGTTTATATAATTGTACCTATTCTTAGTTAAGCACGTAGATAATTTAGATAAAAAGAAATAAAAAACTATAAGTATGTTTTTCTAAGGATTTTTTAGTATGTTTTTCCCGCATTTGTAAGTACTCATGACGTGTTAGAGACACGTTGTAAAGACATGGTTTCTATTGTAAAAATCAACAAAAAGGAAACAAAACATCAGTTTTCGTAATATCTACACTAATGTGATAAAGCTGAAGAGTTTGTTTGTTTATATGAATAGTATTACAAAAAAAATCCGTATGAAAAATCACCCGAACGATGTCGCGGGGAAAGTGCTAATAAGTAAACATTTAGCACTACACTAACACATAAAACAAAATAAGTATTTCTATAAATGACCCAATAAATACGAGAAGATATATAAATACTCCCTTTCTTTAAACGTACTCCTAACATTCCTACTCCATTTCTCAGTCACAAAGATAAAATATGTCCCCATTACTCTTGAATATCAGCTCTTCACCTCCGGACAAGTCCAGTGGAATAATGAGAGAGGGACGGACATAAAGAAAAACATAAGCAAATACATCGCCAATTCCTCGAGACATCTTGGATGCTAGCCAAATAACAACTATGCAGAGATTGCGGACATAATATCTGCATAAGTCTGCAATATATATAGATATGGGAATATCAGTTTGTAAGATTCTTACTTCTAGACAGTGTTATAAATGGTGAAAGTAGCTCTGTCAGTCTGTCTGTTATCGCACGGCAAAACTGATCGTAATAAAGACTAACTTGGCTAAGCACATAGGCTGCTTTTGAATCTGCGACTTCGTCGGCGACGAATATTTACAAGTCGCGGGCAAAAGCTATACTATAGTTTTATAGAGGATTTTTTGCAAACCGAAAAAGTAAAATCTTTAGGTAATAAATTATTTTTTTAGGGTTCCGTACATCAAAAGGAAAAAACGGAACCCTTATAGGATCATTTTGTTGTCCGTCTGTCTGTCAAGACCCTTTATATCGGGAGCGCGTAGAGGTATCAAGTTGAAATTAAAACTATATACTTAGTTCCACGGTCCCTTAAAGCTGTGCAAAAATCAAATTTCTAAGTTAACGTGAAAAAAAGATACGGGCGTTTATGTCACAAAAAACGTACATTTCGAACAGGGAGTCAAAATTTATAGGGTAGGTAGTAATTTCATAGTTCTAGGTCAACCTAGAACTATGAAATTTGGCAAGTAATATCGTCGGTTTTTTTACTTGAGAGTGAATTATAAATCAGATAAATCGGGCCATTTTTTAATCTTACCTGATAAGGTGCATCAGGTATGAATTCTTCGAATATCTACAATGTATGACTCTCATTAGTAACGTACGTTTTTTATTGATTTCATTTCATATTTTTTAATGATAGGTACATTAAAGTTGTGACAGTAACTAATTTTAGACTAGCAAAGCCCTAGATCTGATCACAAAATGTCATAATTTTACTATAGTTAATATATTTCTCATTAAGTTAAATTTGTAATAACTTTCTTTTGAGTAAAGCCTTTATTCTCAAAATATTTTTTACCACATATTTCGGCTTCAATCTTATAATCTTTCCCTCCAAAGGGGCACGTAAATTTCAAAAACCAATACCGATATAACCTATGAACACCAATACTAGAAATTGCAGCAATAGGAGTCCCAATAGTTGTAAGCAGACAGCTTGCCCTATCAGAAGCTAAGACATGTGGTGAGAGCACCAGTTAATGGCGCTGTCAACACGCGATTTATGTCTTTATTGTGTACCAGCAATAAATAACTTGCTGGTACTATATTAAGTATTATGTTGTAAATCAAAATGTAATTGGCTGTCCTGAAATCATTGTTAGAGTAAATATCCAGTGGTTTGAGGATACGGCTTTATTGTTTTGTGTTGTAAGTTCTTTAGTGTGTACCATATGTGTACTAGGTAATATTACAAAGCTAAATAGTTTGTTTGCTTTTTTGTTTGAACACGTTAAACTCCGAAATTGCTGGTCTGATTGTGAAAATTCTTTCGCTAATAGGAAGCTATATTATTTCCGAAAGATCTCTCTCTCTCTCTCTCTCTCTCTCTCTCACTCTATTTATTCACGACTAACTTTTACTCGTGAATATATAGAGTAAGACGCAAAAAATCTCTGTAAATTACTGTTGTTACAAAAAAGAATGTAATGTTGGTATTTCACTGGCATTTTAGGTAGGTAAATAAAATAGTAATTAAAAAGTAATCTTCGAAAAACTTTTCTCTCTGTGGATCTTCCTATGAGCAAGTATTTATGCACACCGCGCATCCTTTCTTCACTTCTCTTTCTAGTGTATCTGCGTGTATGAGAAACGTGTTTTTAATCTACACAAATTTTATAAAGAGTAAAAGTTTATAAGTTTGTATGTAGGAGGTAATCTTCGAAACTACTCTGCTGATTTGGGAAATTCATTTATTAGTAACTAGCGACCCGAAACGGCTTCGCATGGGCCTATAGCCTTCCTCGATAAATGGACTATCCAACACAAAAATAATTTTTCAATTCGAACCAGTAGATCCTGAGATTAGCGCGTTCAACCAAACAATCAAACAAACAAACTCTTCAGCTTTATAATATTAGTATAGATAAGCTAGGATATGTTTTATGGTATGACTGTCACGCGGACGAGGTCGAGGACAAAAGCTAGTCATTGATAAAGATAATCTTTTCCTTAAGAGGATTGTGTTGTGAGGTGCCAATACGCGGCACGAGTAGGTATTTCCAAAAATGCTATCTGTTTTATACCGCTCGGTCTACCTCCCTCCGGATGAACTATTCAAATACAATATGCCCCTGCCCCCTGACCCGTATCGTGCGATAGAGAAAGTTGCTAGTCTAGGATCTTACATTTTCTCTATGAAATATGCTTTTGGGCAATAACGTATTCCCCCTAAACCTTCACATCCCGTTATACGGGGGTAAAACGTTATCGCTTTTTGTATGAAAATTTACAGCCTCAAAATCCTCTTAAAGATAGATACTTAGGAGATAATTACCTACTACGACACTAAGTAACAGTATAAAATTTAAATTAATATCTCATAGCTGAAGTAACAATGAGACATTATTTCTCCCGCTAATTCTCATAATTCCATACTTTCCATTTTATATAACAATTCGAACAAAGCTTTTCAAACTGGTTTTGAAGCGCATTCAAAACGTGAAATATTGAAACTAGCAACTAGTTCAACGGTTCACCTCAGGGAAAAGTTTTTGTGGGAAGCGTCGACAGTGCTATCATATGGAAGAGTGAGACTGTCAGTTGTGTAATTTGTTTTTGTAAAATAGTTAAATTTGAGTATTGTTTTGTATTTCATACATATAAAATTGTGTGCGTCATTACCTCACCAACTCATCACATTTTTCATTTGTCTTTTCCTAACTTTGTTGGGGTCAGCTTCCAATTTATATACCAGTGTTTTACATGGAGCGACTGCCTATCTGACCTCCACAACCCAGTTACTGGGTAACACGATACCCCTTGGTTTGATTGCCAAACTTTCTAGCTTCTGACTACCCATAACGACTGTCAAAGATCTACGAATGACAGCCAAGACCAACGACTCCACGTGCTTCTCAAGGTACGGATGGGTGTCGGTATGAAATGGACCGTCACCCATCCACAGACCAACCGCGGAAAACTTAACCATTACCGATCGACGGCTTTTACTACTGCAGCTCTCCTTCTTGAAAGATACACAGTGAATTAAAAACCAACTTGTTTATCAACACTTTATTAAGTACCCTAGCAGCGACCCGCCCCGGTTTCGCCCTGATAGCAGAGCATAGCCATCTCATCTACATAGCTCCCATGTCGCCATTTATTTATTATTTCAATTACTCTCTACACTCACAGTTAACACCAACACGTGCAAAGAGTCAACAATTACAATTATAAATTATCATATGATATCAAAAACAGAATATTAATTAAAAAAATATCAATTTGAATAAAAATAATAATAACCATGAGCCATGATCTCTTCCGCCACCTTCAACAATCATTGCCATAATATTTCAACGAATTTACACAAACCCTGAACTAATTAATTTTACACCTTTAAGGTCCTCATGGATTACTCTGTCTATTGGTGAAAATCGCATGGAAAAAAATCTGTTTACTCGTTTTTGGGTTTATCGCGAACAGAGAGACAGAGTTTATTTTATACACGGACTAGAAAAAAAAGAAGGACTTCACGCCACGCATATCGAAAGTGAAGTACCCTAAGTAAGCCGGACCGTTTGTACAAACATGCCTCACGCACACATTTATATCATAGTCACGGACTAGAAAAAAAAAGGATTCCGCGCCACCGATCCTACCGATCTATGTGTGCGTCGGTCCGGCGAACTTTAGGTGCTTTCGATATGCGTGGCGCGGAGTCCTTTTTTTTTTCTAGTCCGTGTATAAAATAAACTCTGTCTCTCTGTTCGCGATAAACCCAAAAACTACTAAACAGATTTTGATATGATTATCACCAATAAACAGAGTAATTCATGAGGAAGGTATAGGTGTAAAATTAGTTAAGGATTTGTGTAAATTCGTTGAAATATTATGACGATGATTGTCGAAGGTGGCGGAGTTGCCGTGAATTTATAATATGTAGTGACAAATACAAGTTGATACTAATGAGACTAAACATTGTGAACATCCTCCAATTTAGTAGCTCCATGTTTTACGAACGTGAGAGTGTAAATACCCGGCGGATGTGAGGTGCCACGGGGACCGCTCGCGAACCTCGCTGTACAAATTGAGTGTCAAAATGTTTAGATAAGATAATTTGGAACAATTTGTGTTGTAGGTGACAAAGTGTAGTATAGTAGTATTTTGTATGTGGTTTTCATTGTGATGTATTGTTTGTTGTTTGTATTCTGAATTGATTGTGATTTTGTATTCAGTTGTTTTTATGTTTTTGGTTTTCTATTTCTTGTCTTTTGTCTGGTTAGACTGGAAGGCGTCCCAACATACCTAATGGTGTATTTTTTTACTGTTTTTTTTTTTAATTTCAGAGTTAATTCACTATTAAAATTGGTTTCGTAATGATGTGAACAATTACCTGTTTTCGGGGTGTTCCGTTATCGCACTTACCATATTTTCTCTACGTCATCTGAAGGTAGAGTGACAGAAAAAGCTTTAAATATTAAGTCATAGCATAGGGTTTAAATAAGTTCAAATATGGACGCTTTGTTACGATCTAGGTTTTTTCAGTTAAATAGTTTTAAATAATAAAGGTAGAATATAAATATTCCAATATATACAGGTATAGTTAGACAGAAAAATACATACACCTAGTTCCAGTTCATTTCAGTTTTCTCGGTAGTTTACTAAGATTTGTTATCAACAAAATTAAAATTATAAAAATTGTGGAAAAAAATTTCAAAAACACAACAATGTAGATTATTCATAATCTATAAAGCAGTCATGAGTACCTACGCACACAGTTTTTGTAAACATAGACTTAAATTAAACATGGCGTTGCTCATAATGTATGCATTTTTCTGTCTAACTATACCTTTTTTGGTAAAATTTTCAAGGAAATGCCGCAAGGGGCGAATCACTACACCAAAATAATAAAAAACGGGGTGACTGGAACATTTCAATCGAAAGGGGCAAGATCCAAGGGGCGAACGGAGCGTAAACCCAAATTTGGAAGACTAAATAAAAAACTAGATAATACAAAAAAATTGATATAGAGTAAATGCACCAAAAAGAAAACCTGCCCTACCTAAAAACAGGTTAAAACAAACTAGTTATTCCTAAACAGTAATAAGACAGTCCCCTAATCCATTTACAAAGGGTATTTAATACGTATATGTTTATTATTCCTATAATATGCCCGTTGTAATTCGGTATATTATTTTTTACAAAGATAATATTAAAACCTAAGTAGTCGCGTTTATCATTTAATAGACGCGTTAAATGCGTAAGTACAATAAACTAGAAACTACTTACTGATTAATTTTGACAGTATCTTATCATAGTAAATAAAATATGACCTTATTTTTTACTAGTGTGATATCAAAATTGCGTAAATGCTAGAAACAAATGACGGGTGAAATCACAAAGTTCATCAATTTTCTAGCTTCATCGTTCTACGGCTGCCAAGGTTTGCCCGCTTACTCGAATAACAATCGATATTCACCCGAGTAATCGATTGGAAATCAAGTTTTATTTGGCGCCGGGATATCGCGGTAGTGAAATCTATCGGCTGTTATCGATTCCCGGGATCAGAACAGGCGGCATCTAGCGGGCATTCGCGTGAATCAGATGGAGTGCGTCTTTCCATTACCGAACAATCGTTACAGATAACCGGAGTGCCGGAGTACGGTCCGGTGTCGGCTTGCATTATTTACTTTGATAAAGCAACACAGTTGCTGAAGTAGAACTTTGTTTATAGCTATTTTGAGAGACACAACAATTCATCAGTGTTATAAATGATAGTGTCTTTTCCGTTCTGACTTCAGACAAATTGTTCGCATTATGCAAGTAATCTTATATAATAAAATATAAATAGGTGCCGACGAGAATGATGGTAGGAATGGCAACAAAGCGACATGTTAATGATGGTATTGGTAAAGAAGAACGTTTCAAACAAAATTAAAAATAGCAAATCCATTCTAATATTATAAATGCGAAAGTCTGTGCGTGCTGTCTGTTGCGCTTTCACGATGAAACGGTTGAACCGATGTTGATGAAATTTGGTATAGCCTAGATAGCTTGAACCCTGAGGAAGACCATAAGCTACTTTTTAATCTGCGACTTCGTCTGCATCAGCGATAACTGACATTCACGCGTAAGAAATCGGGGGCAAAAGCTAAGTAATAAATAAAATTGACTGTAATACCAGACTACTATTGTCCCTAGCTCAATGCAGATAGGGGATTCCAGACTTATATGAATGAATTACAAGTCCAGGTTTTCTCACAATGTTTTTCTTCACCGATGTGAGACAAGAAACAGTTGCATACATAACCAGGTACGTGACTGATTTCGAGTCCACCACCTCATGTATAAGAGTCACTTCTTGGCCCCCACTACCTACCCTCCCCGACCCTTGCTCGTGCCAGCCCGCGCCGCTGAGCCTGTAGTTTTAAATTCGTCCCTAAATAATGGAAATCCGATCCAGCCTGTCCCTTTGCTGTCCTCTCCCAGCGACGCCCTAAGCCGAGGCTCGTACCCCACAGGGGGTGCCCTTAGCGTGTAGTCGCTTAGTTTGTAAGCTATTTTGCCCTGGCTGGAGGCCCTAAAAATAATAATTTTTAAGGCACCACAGGAAAGTTCGGTTAAGCAGCAGACAACCTCCTAGGTTGACCTGCGAGATGCCAATCCGAATAAAAAATATAAAAAAACCCACTACCTACTTAAAAAACATAACATAATCCAAAAGACCATGATCAAACATAGCTGGACATATGGGAATCAGCATACGAGTCCAAGACTTAAGTAAGTACTAAATGAATACAAGACAAATTAAAGAAGATAAGAACGAACCCATGAAGTCAACAGACTGTATTCCACTACATAACAATAAAATAATTAACGACCATACTATCTTTACAATCAGTAAACATACACCCAATAAACCAACTTAACATTTATGTATTCAATATTAAAAAATAAAACAACAGCCTGGAATAATTGCAGGTATTAAGTTTTACGCAATGTTCGTTAGCAATCATATTACAATATTTACAATACTCGTGAACATTGGGTCGGAATGAAAACATAATTGAATGGGTTTTATCCGAAAGCATCCTGATATAACGATTTATCTGTGTAACTTCCTTTATTATTTGAATATGGAATTGTAATCTCCATGTTGACGAATGTTTCGATGTTTTTGTGTTCGCTATTTAATAATTTAATATGCCATGGTGTAATAATCATCATTTCAGCCGAAAGACGTCCACTGCTAGACATAGGCCTCCCTCAAGGGGGGGTTTTGCCATAATCGCCACGCTTGGCAGGCGGGTTGGCGATTGCAGTATGGTTGTTACAAATGCACAGAGAACGCTGCTGCCCATTCTCTGGTACGTCCCTTAGTCGCCTCTTACCCCTCGTTTACACCAAAAAACAAGTATAATACATGTCAAATACACAACTTGTATAAAACATGTCCAATACATGTCTTGACACAACTTGTCTGAGACTTGTAGAATACATGTATTATACATGTTTTGTTTTATCTTTTGTTCACACCGGATTAGACTACAAGTTTCATACATGTATAAAACACTTTTTCGTTCACACCAGAATCTGTGACAAGATTATACTTGTCTCATACAATGATAGCGTTCACACCAGCAAAATACATGTTTTAAATACATGTTTTATACTTGTCTTGTGTAAGGTATTGACTTTTTTGTAAAATACTTGTTGCATACAAGTTTTTGACTGTATCCGTGCTAGTTGGATAACATATATGTATTTTATGCAATGGAGTGGTTGTTAACACAAAATTTTGAATTAATTGAGCTTTTACATGGACATGAATGTTTATAGAATGCAAAAAATGAGGATTATAAAGACCGCAAGAAAATAAAGGATGCGTTGGAAGCTATAGCTGTCCAATTTTCTAAAGAATCCTCGATATATTTGTAAGCGCATAACTTCCGAACGGCTGGACCGAATTGGATCATTCTTTTTGTTTTGGTGTCGTTATTGTTAGGACTAGGTTTATACTTAAGAAAATTTTAGGTAGATTGGGCAGGTAGGTAGGGTAGGTAGGTAGGTAAGTAGGGTAGGTAGGTAGGGTAGGTAGATAGGGTAGGTAGGGTAGGTAGGTAGGTCATACAATGATAGCGTTCACACCAGCAAAATACTGGTTTTAAATACATGTTTTATACCTGTCCAATACATGTATTTGCACAACAAGTATAATACAAGTTTTGTAGAAGACCAACGACAAATACATGTTTTATACTTGTCCAATACATGTATTTGCACAACAAGTATTAAATACAAGTTTTGTCTAAAACATGTTTTATACTTGTATTTGAGTGTGAACGATATTACAGACATTGCATAAAACTTGTAGAATACATGTATTATACCTTGGTGTAAACGCGGGGTTACGGCACCCACGGGACGATATGGGATAATGCTATTCTTTACGTCCGACACCATACGGACAGTGTAATAATTGTGTACATAATGGCTACATTTTATTATTACCTATTGATTATAATATCTGGCAGCCAGCCAAGTCATGGAAGGTAGATGTGGGCACACAGAATTTACATGTCATCATCATCTGCCTAGTCTTTTCTCAACTATTTTGGAATCGGCTTCCAATACAACCAGATGCAGCTAAATACCAGTGTTTTACATGGAGCGACTCCCTATTTGACCACCACAACCCAGTTACTGGGTACACGATACCTCTTTGTAAGACTGGTTGTCCGACTTTCTGGCTTCTTATCCATAACGACTGTCAAAGGACTACAAATGACACCCGGAACCAACGACTTTCCGAGGCGCGTAGGGGTCTTGGTATAAAATGGATTGTCACCCATCAACGGCTCGACCGCGGCAAGCGTAGCCTAACCGCGATTGATCCGAATGGTTTTTACTAAGCCACCAGCCCTTCTTGACTTTAGATATCGATGTCCTAAAATCAAATATCTAGCTTGTCATGAAAATACAAAATAATGAAACTAAAAACAATATTTCTAAGCACAAACCATTAAACGAAAGGATCGGTGAGAGATCGGATACAAGGAGAAAGGTTTTATTGTAAAATACACCCTAACAGTGTTAAATTAAAGTAGTTGTGTATTAAAGTGTGTCTCAAGTTGATTTGGTAACATTAAATTAAGATTACTTGCTAACAATATCTGTTCGCACGTAATTATTGCAAATTTTGATCCCTTGAACTTTTTAACCTTTAATAACAATATAATTTTGCATCAAAACTATTGGAAATTATCACCACTGACATGGTAACATTATCTTTATTACTTTAGACATAAAGTTCAGGTTGCTTGCACAGTATTGAAGTAGTTCTCTTTAATTCAGAGTGCACAATATGTTTGATCAATAGATCACCTCTCATTACTCTACTGACCAACTTGTTGCGAAGTCGAAAATCATATGCTGCGCGGCGTTCGCCAATGTTGGATGAGAATCTTGCCTTGTTATAGTATGGCCAACATTGGCAATAGTTTGGTAACAATATTGAATAAAAAGCTTTTTACAAAAAAGACAACCGCCTTCAAAAACTAAAAAGTGAAAAATAACTTTAGCACAGAACACACATTGACTTTAGTTTCGAAATTCAGTGGCTTTGTTCTGTTTGTTGTTTTGTATTGCCACTGACTTCCGAAACTAAAGTCAATGTGTGTTCTGTGCTAAAGTTATTTTTCACTTTTTAGTTTTTGAAGGCGGTTGTCTTTTTTGTAAAAAGCTTTTTGTTTTCCGCTTTTTAGTATCTCCTTCTCATCCAAATCTATTAAGAAGAGTATGAAAGTTAACTACTACAAAGATTGATGAAGCTAAAACGTCAACTATGTAAAATTTTTGGGTATTTGTTGATTTTTCAAAAAGTGCTGAATCCATTTTGATAAAATTTATATGGAGCATACCCTATCCGTAAAAAGAAGAATTTTCAAAATCGGTTTACGTTTGCCGGAGTAATCGCGTAACAAATCGCGGACATACTTAATGTAAATTTAAGACTTATACGGTTTTCTCATGGATGCCATTGTCAGAACCGGACCAAATTAAAATGGGACCACACGGGACAGACGAATTGATAACCTCCTCCTTTTTTGAAGTCGGTTGAAAAGAAAGAAACGAGCATCAATTTCAGAAAATAGAATGTTAGCTGACATTGCCTGTCATTTGTAGATCTTTGACAGCATTATGGATAATCGGAAGTCAGAAAGTCTGACAACCAGTCTTACCAAGCCGTGTTATCCAGTAACTGGGTTATGGGTGTCAGATAGGCAGTTGCTCTAGACTCTCAAATTGTCATCATCATGATGATGACATTTATTAGCTAGATGATGACAATTTCATAGTCTGCAAAATGAAAATTACTGTTGCCAAAACTGTTTTATAATTTACTAAAGATCTGTTTAAACTTTCAACAGGTTTGTTCAAACATTTGATCCAAAGTTTAATCCAATACACTGGAGAGGCTAGATTGCATAATGTATAAGTAATAGGTACTTAGAAGATAAGTACGAAACTTCTCTTAGGTAATCCAGCCTTGTTTAATCGTAAGTTTCCACTTGTAATCGCCTTTGGAGACATATTGGTTACATTTCGTATCAATTTATGTATATGTATACTTAGTGTATGTATATCAGTCCGTATGGTGTCGGACGTAAAGAATAGCACCATCCCATATCTTCCCGTGGGTGTCGTAAGAGGCGACTAAGGGACTCACCAGAGAATGGGCAGCAGCGTTCTCTGTGCCTTTGTAACAACCATACTGCGATCGCCAACCCGCCAAGCGTGGCGATTATGGCAAAACCTCCCCTTTGGGAGAGGCCTATGTCCAGCAGTGGTCGTCTTTCGGCTGAAATGATGATGATGATGTATATCAGCTATCTGACACCCATAGTACCGGGTCTGCCTAGTTGGGGGTCAGATGGCCGTGTGTCAAATAAGATAAGATTTTTACCCCCCACATAAGATTTTTTTTTTTATTATTAGTTCCCTTCGTGTAGTGTCAACCGACGAACTACACCGATACTTGTCACATTACTTAAGTTGTGTGCTCATTTTTCATACGATAAATAACAAGTAAAATGATAAAAGAAAATAGAATTTAATTCAATAAAATAAGGAAAGAAAACAGGTTTTTAATTTCTCCATTGACCGAAAATTAGTGTATTCACCTTGTGTTTTCAAATTAAATTTATTGTGAGAGACCTCAATTCAGTAAAGAATTGATAACAGTTAATTTAAGTATACTTATCGCCTTTTTTCAGTTCTTATTGTTTTTACTTTTTAGGGTTATGTAAGTAATGCCGTCTGTCCGTTTGTCCCTCTGTCATAAAGCTGTATTTTTTGACCCGTAATAAATAGACACACATTTTGCGGTGTTGCGGGTTCGATTCCCGCCCAGGGTAAACATTTGTGTGATGAACACTTGTGTTTGGCTTGTGTCTGGGTGTTGTTTATCTATATATGTATGCATTTACAAAAAAAAAAATATTCGTGTATGTATATCAGCTGTCTGACACCCATAGTACAGGGTCTCCCTAGTTTGGGAAAAATGTCCCCACATGTTATTATTATTATTATTTTATCTTTACATAGTGTTTAGTACTATAACCGTTATAACAGTAAAAAAAACCGGACAAGTCCGAGTCGGACTCGCCCACCGAGGGTTCCGTACATATTCATACTTCTATACTAATCCATACCTAGTATTCATACTTTAATCTACTTAATATTATAAATGCGTTTTTTGCGACATAAACGGCCGTATCTTTTTTTCACGTTAACATAGAAGGTTGATTTTTTTACAGCATCAAGGGACCGTAGATTTGAGTGTATGGTTTTAATTTCAACTCGATACCTCTACGCATTCCCGAGATAAAGGGTCTTGACAGACAGACAGATAGACGGACAACAAAGTGATCCTATAAGGGTTTCGTTTTTTCCTTTTGAGGTACGGAACCCTAAAAATAAAATTAAGTTAAAATACTCTGGGAGAGGCCTACATTCTTCAGCAGTGGACGGCAATAGGCTGATGTCATGATGATAAAAGTTAAAAATTAAAGAGATACAAGACATTTGTGTGTTTGTTATGTATTGTTAAATATTGTACCATGTTACAGAACCCTTTGTTTGCGAGTTCGACCCGCACTTGACCGGTTTTATTTTTTTATTTATTTGCATAAAACATGATATACAAAGGTGTTGCATGAGTTATACATGATGATGGTTCATGATGTTTGATGGTTCATGATGTTACATGTGATGAGATCAAACATGTTTTGCTTAGGACTAAAGCATGCAAACTGATTAATATAACTTATGTTCAAAGTATTCCTTAATGCTATAAAAATTGTTATCATTTAGCCATTTAAACAAGTGTAATTAATTTAAGTTTACATGGTGATTTGTTATATACTATATACGGGCAATATTTCATTATTAATTGTCACTTTACCAACGTTAATAAGAACTATTTGTGGTTATTATAATTCATTATTTATTGCAAAGAATCCTTATCCGCGTCCGCATTCGCAAAATAATTTAGCCGATTAATTTCCAGGATAATTTATCACAACTTCATTGTGGTCTTGGTACTCATTCAAAATCTATTCAGCAGCAATTTATGTTCAATAACACTATTATGCGACCGGTTCTAACACCACAGAACAACTCACTCACTATTAAATTAGAAATAATTCCAATAATTCTCCTATTTACTTAATCCTGTTTAATAAGAGAAAACATTTTCTTTAGGAATTTGCATTTTAAAAGCAATGTTATAGGGTTTATTTTTGGTCGAAGTCTGAATGCTACTGTGACCATTTGGGAAACGTCTCATTGTAAGCGACTTACTAGGAGACGACTAGCTTTCTCCCGCGACTACATCTGTTAATTAGGGATAATATAGCTTTCGATTGGTGAAAGAATTTTTGAAATCGGACCAATAGCTTTTGAGTTTATTCGTTACAAACATACAAAAATACAAATCTTTGCTCTTTATAATATTAGCTTAGAAGTAAGGATACATAAATACACTTTTATAACTAAGGCTGCCGAGCTAAGCCTTAGTTGTAAAACCTTCAGGTTAGGAGCCAGACAAGAAACCAGTGACGGTGCATTAAATTATTTATTTATATTGGATGTCTTGCTGTGCATGAATTCATAAAATACCACCCGGAGCTCTGCTTACCACTAAAGGAAAATGAGCGATACATATTTATTTGTTCTTATTATGGCTTTACATGAGGACATTCACGGTGTACCTACACTTCAAAGGTAAAGCGAAACTGGCTCGTGTTTACTGTGGTTGCTAAGTTTTTGTCCCGTAATCGGTAAATATCTACGCAATACATGCCGTATATCAATGACTTTATTTTCCGTTTTAGATAAAATCGATTTAAGTAGGTAAGTGCTTGAATTTCTTTGTGATGAAATTGCTTGTATCATCAGCAACACAGTCATGCAAAAATATTGGGGGCCCTGTAAAACTTACTTAGAGCAAAATTGCTTTTAATTTACACTAGACTATTACAATGATGGGCATCACTACACAATACATGCTGCTTTAGAACTTACGCCAAAGATGCACCTTTTTGCCTAAAAGTATCCCTTTCATTCGTAACTTTAAAACTTCCTTGTAGATATATCTGCCGCTGTATATACTGCTACCCGTTAAATGTATCAAAATTATTAGGGGTCCTATAATACCTATAGCCAAAAGAGTATTTAGTATAGTATCCCTTTCGATTACTTGCCTGCGCCCATTGGCGGCGCAGCACGGCAAGGAATTTTTATATAACGCAGCTTAATACACCTTAAAGTCACGACGTTTTAGTTGAAATTTTAATGATAATATCGTTGTAGCTACAAAATGAAATGCTATACGATGTCGTGTCAGAACGTGTATGAAATATCAACTATACCTAATAATAAATATATCAACATATGTCATGACGTTAAGGTATATTGTGGTTCGTCACATAAAAATCCCTTGCCGTGCCGTGCCTTCCATGCATTATCTGCCCGCTACCCGCTAACTGTATAGCTTCACCTTTACATAATACAATTAAGTTGCAATATTTGCGTTTGGCGCCGCTCCTCGTTAAATTGATTGGCTAGATCTGTCATGGCATCGCAGATACGAATCGGTAATCTAGACAAATAATCAGGAAGTGTAGGGCTATAAATAAGCTAGGAAATTCAGTTGAAATTTACTACTGGATAACGTTATCTATAATAGGAAGTAGGAGTACATAGGATATTGTGCAAAGTTAGATAAGTAAAAAATACAAAAAAAGTATAAATATCATGTTAGTAACAAAAATTACTTTTTCATCCCACCATCTCGGAAAGAGTATTTTTAATCTTCAATATCTGAGTGGAAAAGCCGTTTTTATTCTCTAGAGGATAAAGTAAATTTATCTTCAATATCTGAGTGGAAAAGCCGTTTTTATTCTCTAGAGGATAAAGTAAATTGAATTTAGAACATCGTGTGCACTAAGTTTGTGAATTAAAAAAAAACATTAAACCTATTTACTGCTACCTCTATGGTGCCGAATATATCATACAACTTTTTTTTAATTTGTTAAAAACTCAGACTTTGTAAACGTTTTTTTTTTGCATTTAGTCATTTCCTCGCTGAGGTGGAATGAAAAGTTACGTGTTGCACTCGAGTGCAAAGATTTTTCACCTCGTGCTCTTTTGATTCCCTTGCTAACGCTCAGGATTCTAATTTTGAATCAATTTTCAATTCAATTTTAGAATCCTTCGCTTGCTCGGTCATCAAAATTGAACACGCGGTTAAAAAGCAACTTTGCACTCTTGTATAACAAATAACTAAAAAACCTATAATGTTGTTAGATATAGTTAAGAATATTTTTTTTTGACACAAACAGCACAAAACGAAAAAAGCAGGTAAGATTTATCGAGCTGAATGTACTTATTAACATGTAGCTAGATAAATCCATCCAGCACAGGCCCATCCAGTCTATCCGCAAACACCCTAAGAATAAACTAAAGTGGCTGTTGTTAAACGTTCTAGTATTTCTTGCTAATTTTTAGTTTTCATGATAATCTACGTAATGTATCTATGTGGTTACAAACTGCTGTAGTCTATTAAATTTACTTTTTACGTTAGAAGTTCAATTATTCTATTTCGATTCAACTGTCTTGGATCCTGCTACGAAACCAGATAACCGTCTAATGGCCAAATACTTAAACGCTACTCTTTGTTAAGATGCCGTTAAGTCTCTATCACATTATGGCCGTTAAGTCTCTATCACATTATGTCAAAAGGACTGTGTGTATTTGGCCATAAGACATCCTTCTTATACGGTTATTTGTTCTATAGTAGGTGCTTATAGCCTGGGTGCAACGCCTGTGCCATAATTCATTCTAGAGAGAAATAGAGTCACGCATAACTTACTGATAAAACGAAGGTAACAAAGGCCCTTTCGCTTTCCCTGCCTTTCACCGAAGCCCTATGTTAAATAGTGCTCTTAATCATATGCGACTATATCGTTTTGTGTTTAGTTTGCAGGTTTAGAGGTTGTTTAGTTTGCAGATTTAGAGTGTGGTCTAGTAATATTTTAGTCAGTAAGTAATTTAGGCGCGGTCGAAACCACAGATATAGATAGACCTAGATAACGCAAGAGCAACTACTTCGCGTACCTATTCTCGTGCCTAACTTACGATAAAAAATCGTAAGTAAAAAATAAAGAAAACGTTACCTTCCATCGGTAAGTCATTTTGTGATTAATATTATGCATAATTCATTAAAAAAAACAATTATTTTTAATCTAATACCCACAGTAGGTAATACCTGGGAATACCAAATTTAGGAAAAACAAAACATTCGTATTACATTGTGACGTCCAAAAAATGGCACGCTTGGTTTTCATACAGATCGTGATACTTGCGTTATCTGTGGTCGTAACTCAATGTTCTCAAAAATGGTTTCTTAGTCAAGCGCGTATGACTAAAGTAACGCATTGAAAATATCCAGCGCAAAAACTAAAAATTAAAGTTCGAGAGTACATTCACAAGAAGTTGGCAGTTTCATCACAACGGTAATGTTTTCTCCATTGTTTGTCTTTTCTTTTTCTTTTTTTAATATCCGTGTAAATATCTATTTACAGTAGTATATATGTAGTCTGATGGTATATTTATATAGTATTTATATTATATATTTTTAGTATTTTATTTTTATATCCTTGTAGTTTAGCTTAGTCTTAATTTAATTATTTTTTTCTTTACACCTACCACTGCGTGTCTCTGCATCACCCAAAGGTTGACTGGTAGAAAATGCCTATGGCATTAAGTCCGCCTCTGTACATTGTGCTTAAAGTGTTAATAAATAAATAAATAAATAAAAAACACAGTGGAGAAGGGTTAGACGAAAAATGTTAACTGAATAGAATAATTAAAAAAAAATTGATGTTTTAAATAAAAAAATGTGTAAGTTGCTTCACATAAAATAGTTTTGTATTTTCAAGAATTCAATAGAATTAGCTCTTTATTTACACTTTAACCAGCTAAATATTGAATTTAATGTGTATATTCTGAATAACTCTAACTATAAAATATTGGTAAATTACATTTATTATTCTTGCAATTTTTTTTAGCTTTTCTAAAAATATTTGTGCATGTCAGTCATTAATAAAATTTAAATCCATTCATTAAACCAACTAGATACATAAATATATCTTACTTTATATTATGATATTGACAGTCACATATATTATACGTAGGTATATGTAGGTACATAATCTACATTTAAATAATTTTAAGAGAACCATTTTTGATACCTTAGTTCTGTTAATACTAGTGTAAATAACACAAGGCTATCAAGTTTAACAAAAAACAAGAACTCATTGCTACAAAAAACTCTTAAATTCAAGATTATTAAACTACCTTTTGCCAGCGATTTCGTCCGTGTGTATTTCCTCACGGATTCCTAATTTTTTAATAATGCAATATGGCCTATGTTACTCAGGGATAATGTAGCTTTTGATTGGTTAAAGAATTTTTGAAATTGGATGAGAAGTTTCGGAGATAACTTGCTACATCCGAACTTACATACATACAAACTTCACCTCTTTATGACATTAGTATAGACTAGTTTTGCCCGCGACTACGTCCGCGTAAATGTCGGATAAAATAGCGGACGTAGATGAAGTTGCGGATTAAAAAGTAGCCCCCTATGTCCTTTCTTGGGATTCAAGCTCACTCCGTGTCAAATTCCATCAAAATCGGTTCAGTGGTTTAGCCGTTAAAGCGTAACAGACAGACAGGGTTTGCGTGTATAATAGTATGGTAGTGTGTCATTAGAAAAAACCTAACATAATTAAACAGTGCTATAAATTGTGTTAATCACTCGACGGCCTCTAAATAGCGACCTGAATTGAAGACACTTAATTCATTGCTAGTTATTTAGTTTATTTATTCATCAAACAATTAGAAAAGGTATAAATACTAGCTTCTGCGCGTGACTTCGTCCGTGTGAAAGTCAAGTAAATATAGCTAATTGGCACTCAGCCAGCAAAAGTGTTGCTTTGTGTCAGTGAAAAAATGATTATATCGGGACAGTATTTTCGGAGATGATTACTTGAGCTCGAACTAACTAAATGCCGTACAGATCGATCGGCGAACGGTTAAGCTACGCTTGCCGCGGTCGGTCTGTGGATGGGTGGCCATCCATTTCATACCGAGTTCCCTCCGTGCCTCGGAAAGCACTTAAAGCGGTTGGTCCCGGCTGTCATTCGCAGATCTTTGACAGTCGTTATGGGTAGGCAGAAGCAAGAAAGTCTGACAAGCAGTCTTACCCAGGTGTATCGTGTTACCCAGTAGCTGGGTTGTGGAGGTCAGACAGGCAGTCGCTCCATGTAAAACATTGGTATTCTGGTAAGCAGCGGCGTGACTAGGGGTCAAAGTTAGGGCAAGCCCGACAGATGAGATAATGATTCAATAGGTACCTACTAACAGTATTTTTGTGCTTTCTGTGTTTTTTTTATTGTCTCGCATTATAGATTGCAAGCCTGGCTTTTGGGCTTTAATGGACGGGACGCCACTGCTGGTAGTTGAGCAAAGGCTAGATAGATGTTTATGAGCACAATTTTATTAACTTTGTTAAATTTTATTTTAATTATATTCAAAATGTGTGATGTGCATGAGAGCAAATAAATAAATAAATAAAATATAATTTATTATGTAGACAACAATGTAGAAATGTAATTTTCGGTCGCTGAATATTCGCCGTTATGTAGATAAATTGTCTGCAACTCTGTTGGCAATTTGTCTATTAAATTAGAACTTGCCTAACTAAATAACACTGTTCACTAAGCCTTTTCGCTAGATTACCAACGGACCCTTTATTAATTTATTTAGAAGTACAATGTAAGCTGAGTTGACGAAGTGTTGTTAATGCCCTCAACTCAAGGATTTAGTCACAAAATATTATCAAGAAAGTAATTTGTAATTTTGTAAAATCGGTGTATTTAGGGGGGAGGCGGGTAGATCTTTGGCAGTCGTTATGGGTAGTCAGAAGCCAGAAAGTCTGACAACCAGTCTTACCAAGGGGTATCGTGTTGCCCAGTTACTGGGTTGTGGAGGACCGATAGGCAGTCGCTCCATGTAAAACACTGGTATTCAGCGGCATTACGGTTAGACTGGAAGCTGACCCCGATATAGTCGCGAAAAGGCTAGGTAGATGTGGTTAATTTAGGTGAAGTGAGCTGTCAATCTATAGCATTAAGGTGAGATGAGAGCTCAACTCAAGTTCACTTCACCTATTTACATTGAAAGAGATTTTTACAGAATAGAATAAGCTAATCACTTGCCCTAGCTTTTTTTGTAGGCAATAGGTGTTATCATACATAGGCTAACCCTGTTTTAACCCTTAACCACTGTCGTCTCGTAAAGTTACACTACCACTGACGTACGAATGACATTCGTCTGTGTTTTTAAAGACCTCTGTTGCATAAATCAAGTATTGTTTAATGAATTTATTGTTGGTTAATTATTTGTAGGCAATAGGTGTTATCATACATAGGCTAACCCTGTTTTAAAGCTTAGTAGCTCGTTAACTATTATGACATCAAATATGTGAAAAAACTGCTGATTTTCAAATCGGAATATGGATGTAAAATCCAGAAAGATCTCGACCCTAAACTCTGAAAAGCAGTGATGATAATATACAACTAACAGTTTTAATTGACTTTTGTCACTAACAGGGTTAGCGATTCTATTAATATTGTTAGCAAGTAGTGAACTCTAATGCCTGACGTCTTTTTTAAGAATATTGGAGGAAACTGTTATCGCGTTTGTTTGCCAACCTTTCATAATATTACTAAACACATTGATAGATTTAATACAATACGTGATAAAAAGAAGCCTTTCCTTGTGGTTTAATAAAATTAAAAGAATGGCGGTGAAGCAAGTGAATTCATGACAGTGTTTACCGCAAGATATTGTGTGTTAACTTCTCGATTACGAGATGAAAATGAAAGGGTTTCACCGCTAGCGAATTTGATTTTGCAGTGTGGTGAACACAATCGCGTAACTGTAGCTGATTCTACAGGTTTGTATGCTATGGTATAGTATATGATAGGGTATAGTGTAGTGTCGATGTCATATAGGGTTATCCACAAAATTGTATAATTATACAGGGAATAAAAAAAGACACGTGACTTAAGCGTTTATATTCACTTTTCGCCCGCCACATATTTTATAAACCGATTTAATTAAAAACAAAAAATATGGCGGACTTAAAAACCTCAGGCATTTTCTACCAATCAACCAAAAAAAAAAGAGTCGTCACTATATTGACGATACATTAATGACGTGATTAATGACGTGACATGACAATATATAATTTTATTTTTAATCTTAAATAATTGGTAAAAGATAGGTGGATTTTTTCAAACAATCAATCTCACTCGAATGCTATGGCACCTTTGCAACCTGAAGGACGATCTTGGCTGAATGCCTGAGGAGTTCGCCTTTGTACCTTTAAGTACCAACTCTCGTACCAAGTATTTTACACAGTAACTGGTTTCAAAACTCCGGTGACAAGCTGAATGTCATGTCAGTCATGTAAAATACCGGGATTTTACATGGCTGGAAGAACTTGAAGACTGGAAGCCGACCCTAACGTAGTTTAATAAAGGTTAGACAGATGTTGATGAAGTTTAACAAATAAACAAAATTGAAGAAGCTCAAATAACTGTCAGAGGTTTTTCGAAAACAATGAGTGATAGCTAAACAGAATTTCATAAACTGAAAAGTTAGATACTGTAATTATGTACAAACATTTTATAAAAACGTTTAAGTGTCAGAACTGTCCGTCAATTAACTTTTAACAAACGAGATGTCGGGGGTAATAAGCGGAACTAAATAGGGTTGCCCGAAGAATAATTATTTTGCCTATTTTGTGGGTGTTGTTTATTAGCTTTAATTTTTTAATTTTTTTGTTAGGGCAGACAAATTCGCGTATTATAAAGTAGCACATGTCCTTTCTTGCAGTTCAAGCTTAGTCTATACCAAATTTCATAAAAATCGGTGAACTACGTTAGTATCGATATTGTATTTTATGTTACCCGTAAGCGTACTATTTACTATTTAGTATTAGTAAAACTGCTACTTTTTTAAATGATGAATCTGGTAGATACCTAATAATGTGATGTGATGACGAAGATGTGTAATGGATCGTTTTCTATCTGGAAATCATGGGAGATGTTATTTTTCCATGACTCAGTTCTGCAGATAAAGTTCAGGTAAAAAATATAAACAAAACCTTAGGTTAATTAGAGCATTGCCCTGTAAAATGTCTTCTTAACAATTTATTTATCTACAACGAAGACAGACAACTAACACACTACGTTTCCCAAATAAATATCATGGTAATTGGGCTAAAAATATCTTGCTTTACAAAGAAATGTTTTATCTTCTAACGAACCGATTCGATGGCCGTGAAAGAGGAACTCTGTCTTCAGTCCCTTAGGGGGAGGGGGAGGAAGGCGAAGATTGAAAGCTTAATCAAGTAGCGAAGTGTGTACCTCTAGTAGGTACTTATAGTAGCTGTATCTATAGTATTTACTTCATCTCACTGAGTACTCAATTTTCCTTGAAAATATCTGAGAAAATGAATTGTCGCCACTTCAGTTATTGCAGGCAGTTTTTCCGAATAGACGTTCTTGGCAAAATATAAAAATTCTAAGTTCCAGGAATATTAGAATAGAATAAGAATTATTGGGTGTTTATCTATAATATGTATGTATTTATAAATTATATAAGTATGTATATCAGTTGTCTGGTTACCATAACACAAGCTCTGCTTAGCTTGGGACCAGATGACCGTGTGTGAGTTGTCCCAAGATATTTATTTATTTATTTATTGATTGCGTAACTGTATACAAAGAGATCTTATAATAGTAACATAACAGTGTGGTTTTAGGATCAACAGTCTACCCATGTCGGATATGCAATATTTAACAAAGAAAATCAAGTTAATTAGTTTTTAGCGTAAGTTTTTGTTTATCCATCTGCGGCTTCATTGTAGAGTATTTTCACTTGCCCCTTTCATGCTGGGTTTTGTGGATATTTTAATATTTAATTAAAAAACCATCGAAAATTTGATTGATTATTCTTATCTCATCTTGTTGTTATTTGTGTGTTTCGTCCTGTGCGGGCCAATAAATGCTTTTTCTTTTCTTTCTTTCTTTTTTTCTTTCATCATTCTGAACTTTCGCCATTTAGATATTCAGCATGATTTGAGAGCGGTTTTAATGTGACTTTACATACCAGATGGCTAATTATCGCCAAGTCTCAGTATCGTTCACTATTCTGTCTCCATCTCACAAAAATGCTTCTAATCTACCCAGTGACTACTTTTGACAAGTCTTGGACATTAATTGTCTAGATGAGATTGTGACTAGATTTAAACATTTTTAGTTACGAGAATTGAGATTTAGATACCAAATTCTGATTCACATATGAAAATAATACACGCTTTTCCGTATCACCCTCAATTCGCGTATATCAGCAACTTAGCCACAAGTTAATAATCACAAAGACAATTACATCATACAAAGGCCAGGTCTGAACTTAGACTCCTCTGTTATCTAGGGCCCAATCTCCATGACCTATTACACTGGTTGTATCATCAAGCCAGTAAAAGCGCTTTCTCCAAGCTAAGTGGGTTTCTGTGTTGCGCTGCACAGTTTGTGATAATGTCTTTTATATAATAATAATAATATTGTCTGATCGTGTAATGACGGTTGATGATCGAGTTGCTGTAAATATTATTCGTAATTTTCTTGATTTGTGGAACTGGGTCGTCGCGGGTCATTTGTTTCTGTTCGAATGTTTGAATATTCTTCTGTTTTGAGACTTTCTACTGATACAGGTGGTGACGATGGCAGTCATTGTAATAATGGGTTGACAAAACGATACAACACGCGTAATTTTTCAAAGTAATGATTGTGGATATTTACCACTGATAAATCTATTCTAAGCATCAGTTTTGGATATATGTATATTGCACTACTGGATAGTAATGTACATTAGGCATTTCGAATTACTCTGACATAATTAATTTAATTATCGAGACATTATGAGTTGGTTCGATTTAGGTAGTAGAACTAAGCTCAGTTGTACTGATCTAACAAATTTCATGTCAGATATTATAACTACTTATGTCAAACTGAAAGTACACCACAGACACAGACGTTGAAGTATAAATAAACAAATAAAAAATAATTCGAACATCTGGGAATATAAGTTCAGTTTAACGAAATCACAGGATAATAGTTACGTATCTGTGCTCGTGATTAAAGTTAGCTACTTATAATCTATTTAATAGTCTATCGACCGCTATTTAGTAAGCTTGATACATCCATTTGACTTAGTACTAAAGACGTGTGATGCCTCATTAACCAACACGATACGACGTTATGTGAAGGCATTTAAACATAAAGAGGTGCCAAGCAACCGAAGTACTTAGTACTAGTAATACTAAGTGTAGGTAAATCAACTTTATTACGGCAATTAACGGCTTCATCTACTTCAATTATAACGTTAGCCTAGTAATTACCGTTTTCATAAAGACTCAATTAGGGTATTAATGGCTTTGTCCTAGACAATGGAAACGTGATAGCCATTGGAGTTTTTATTTTAACATTATTGACCTGAGGGACTTCAGCTCTTGAGTGAAAAGGTTTAAGGCGACGATATACGCCGGCGACCTTGAGCGACCAGAGAATCGTATGCGCTGCGTCCAAAACTCTCGTCGAAACAATTAAATAAAAGATAGTATTCTTTAACTTAAAAAAAGACGTATATTAAAAGATAGATAATAAAATTGTCTGTAAGATAGTAAACATTTCGTTTAAATATTCCCAGTAGATTTTGTGTGATTATCAATGTTTTGTCCGCGTCAGACACAACTTCACGATCTAATTAAACTATGTAATATGAACTTAATCAAAAATATGTACATACTAAATGATTAAGAAAATGCTCTAGTTTAACATATATTTTTTTTCAAATTATTTACACTACACATTTTAACGTGATTGTCAGTTTAAAATCTGCAAAAGTCGCTTGTTAGCGCCTTAAGGTAAGTGCATCGTATAAGTACTGTCGGGCAATATAATGGTAAAAGTAAGATGAAAAAAAACAAAAATTATTACAATAGAAAAGAGAAATGACCGCGATTGATGAAACCGTAAAGCAAAGGTCAAAGTCAAAGCATTTATTCAAATTAAAACACTTACAGGCGCTTTTGAATTGTCAAGAAGTCGATTACTTAGTCAGAAAGTTGAAGCTAGTTGCTCGATCCAAAACGTTACCTACGTTTCCTTGACAATTCAAAAGCGCCTGTAAGTGTTTCTCGTCTCTATAGAGAAGAACACGAGCAAGAAAGTCTACGGATTTATGAGCACTATTATAATAATATTAGTTTACTCTTATTTATCCGAACCAATATAAATACAGGTTCATCACAGTAGTAAAGAGACAATAAACGTACTAAATACCATACTATATTCATAGGAATGAAAGGGTTACCCTGATATTATGAACACGCTTAGGGTTATCACAGTCATGCAATATTTAAGTCTAGGTTAAGAAGTTCGTGGGATAAGAGAAAAGAGATTACAGGTGCAACACGAACAGTTGTGTAAGGCGTGATAGGTTGCTGCGAATATCATGAAATAACCAAGTTTCCCATGATTCTTACGTTTACAAAGACTTGCTCCTAACTAAACTAGTTTATAAAAACCCAATAAAAATTTGTAAGATTTCATTTCAAATAATCACAATTTATATTTAGATCAGATTGATCACTAGATTTAATAATAATAATAATAATAATATCTTTATTTAAAAAGTAACAAAGACTCAACTGTGTTAGTAACAATCCTCCTTACCCCCTATGTTAGTATTCTTATTCTAACCTACCATGAATATTATGCGAATCACTGCCACACGCGTAACACCGAGGTTGAAAGCTTGCAGCAGCGACTCACATACAAACAATCTAGCCTACTCGCTACACAGCGCAGAATAATGTTGGGGCTGGCCCGCACCCGTCGCACCAGGGAAGCGCATCGTTTTCTCATCGTTGCATAAAAACAATCGACTCGAGCTTCAGCAAACATCCCTGACGCACTACAGAAGCGGGGCAACCCCATCAACATCCTAAACGCATTATTAAATTGAACTCGAAGGACGCCGTACGATTTCTGCGTATAATCAGCCCACAGACTGCACGTGTAAAATGAAGTGCAGTATGCACGAAATAAAGTTGTTTTCACATTCGGTGAGCAACGTGCAAATCTACGAGCTATCATATTTGCTCTAACCGACAGCGCCCTTCGCTCTCGTTCAATATCGTCATCGTCTTTCATGCCGGCGGACAAGACATGTCCAAGGTATTTAAACTTGAATACCCGTGTGAGCGGCGTTCCATTCAAATGGACTGGTGGTATAGTTTCTGGACACCGTCCGCCGCCGGCACCAAAGACCATAACCTCACTCTTACAAGCATTGTAGGCCAAACCATGAAGCTTAACATAGCCTTCACATATGGCCACCAACCTCCTAAGGCCACAAACCGAGGCACTCAGCAGAGCCATATCGTCGGCGTAACTAATATTATTTACACACACCCCATCAATGTAACAGCCGGCTCGCTCTCTGCTGAGTGTCTCAATCAGCTCATTGATGTATAGATTGAAGAGCGTGGGTGAGGTCAGCCCGCCCTGCCTTACACCGCACTCCAATCCATACGGCTCCGACAGAGTCCCGGCCCATCGAACCTGATTGATCTGACCTCTATACCAGCACTTCAAAGTGCTTATTAGTTCTGAAGGAACTCCAGCTTTCTCAAGCTTACTCCAAAGAATACTGTAAGAGACCAGATCAAATGCTCTGGATAAATCGAGGAAGCACGCGTATATAGGAGTTTTCCGGTCCGTGTAGTACCTGACAGCCCACTTTAGACACAGGATGGCACTCTCAGTGGACAGCCCAGCTCGGAATCCGAACTGGTTGTCGTGCAGTTTAACATGACTATTAAGTAGTCTATTAAGTAGGCTATCAAGCACTTTCGCTATCACCGTAGCCAGGGAAATAGGCCTATAGTTTTTTTATATCCGCAATATCGCCTGTTTTATTTTTAACTATAGGCACTACAATCGTTCTAGTCATCTGACTGGGTAAATATTCATGACACACACACAAATTAAAGATTTACTTACTTTAATATAGTGGTTTCTATGCAAGGTATTCACGTATAATTATATAATTCCTGTAAATGCAAAATATTGTAAACATTTTTTGAAAAGAGTAAGTATGGAGTTTCTTGCCCATTCTTCTCAAAAGAAAATTCTTCTCTCAAGTGAGAGAGACAACACGAGCCTTTACGGCATTTTAAAATTGAGTAGCGTTTTAGTATTTGGCCATAAGTATGTCACCAAGATTACAAAGTCTTTTAGCTTCTATAAGCTAATAAACCTAATTGATTACTTGTACAACAAATTGAAGGTGTCCATTTCACAGTAAAATGCCTTTATAAAGGAATATGGGTCGCCTACACGTGGTTTAAGTTCCAGGCTTAAAATACATTTTGTAGCGGTCAGAGTAACGTTTATAGTCAAATTATGATCCAATAATAAGGTAGTAGTACTTAAGGGGAATGTATGAACAAGGCGCTCCATGCAAAAATATTTCAGTGAAGTCATTAAACCTTTTGAACGCCACGCCACAAATGCAAAAATGTCCCCTCGGCGCCAAGATAAGATTCATCCTTTATTACCTATTCCTATATTTGGTATTGGTGGTATACATGACTGTGGCATTCAAATTTAGACTTGCTGGTCAATTTCCCGTCAAATAACTTAGTTTCAAAATGATAAACTCATAACATTTTACAAAAAAGTAAAAACTTTTTTGAAAAAAGAGAACCGCCTTCAATAAAAAAAAAAACTAAAAAGTGATAAATAACTTTAGCACAGAACACATATGACTTTAGTTTCGGAAGTCGGTGGTTTTTATTTTCCACTTTTTAGTGCCTCCTTATCACCCAAATCCATTAAGGAACGGCAACACAGTTAAAACAGAGATTGAAAGTCCTCCAAAGATGGAAGAAACGAAAACGTCTTCTCGGTTTTTGTTGATATTTTCAAAAAGCGCTGAATGATTTTCTGTTTGTTGAATACTAAAACCTTCTCCAAATTGTAACAAACACTTTTCTGAAAACCGCATCAAAATCCGTTCAACCTATCGGGAGATAATCGGGGACTAACATACATACATACAAAAATACGGGTCTAACTGAGAAACTCCTTTTTTTGAAGTCGGGTAAAATTTTTGAACTCAAACCATTTATTTCAAATAAACCATTTACAGGCACTTTAGAATTGTCGAGGAGTCAGTCAGTCGGTCAAAAAGCTGCAGCTAGTTGCTCGTTCCAAACAGTAGATTTCTATGGAGAAGAACGAGCAAGAAACTCCATGAACATTCTTTTAAAATCAACAAATTATTACAAAATTAGGTTACATCATTGGTGTTAAATTTACGGGACACAAATGTGAAAAAATGTAACAAGTTGTGCACATTATAAGAGGTCTAGCGACTATCTGATTATTATACTAATATTGTATGGAGTGAACTATCGGTACCTAGAGTACCCAAGCCATGTAGGTAAGTGCTGCTAACGAGTGGTTGGTTACTAATTGAATTACAGTGTTAGCATAAACGGTTTAGTGTTTATGGTGTAATCAAATTAGGGTTACGATGCTTTTTTTGCGCAATCTCGATTGTTAATTTGTTTGACTCTTTGATTTCTTTGCAAGCTCGTTTAAGAAAAGATAATTAAAAATATAAATTAGGTAACTAAAACCATAGTTTCAAAAAAAAAAAAAAAGAGAAGCAACTTTGCAAACTCCTTTGGTTTTTTAGGGTTGCCCTGCTTCAAAAGTTAATATAAAAACAGAACTATGACCGTCTGTCGCAAAGGACGATGCGCAAGATCTACGACTCTGAATTTCTGAATCTTGGCATAATGATAAATCTTGATAACGCACGCGCTGTCAAATTCCTACCAAAACAACCTTTAAAACTACCATTTTAGTAGAAAGTAGTTAACTAGACTATGACTGTGACACATTTAATAATTTGTTGAAGTGCAAAATGTCTTTGTACGTTCTTAGTTACTCGAGTCATGAGGTTAAAGTGTTTTAAGAGCATACTAATAACTCAATTTACCATTTTAATTACGAATTACAGCTTTGTAACTATGTAGTAATACGATTGGTTAGACATCGATCATTCATTTCGTTTCCTTATGAAATACTTCCTTTTCCTATTTCCCCTGTCTTCATAGGTATTTTCAGACGATTTATAACAAACAAATGAAGTGTAAATTGACGGTTTAATACGGCTATTGCGGTAACAGTTCCTGTGTAATATAATAACTAGAGGATATTATTGTCTTTCGCCACCAAAACTGTTGTGGCTATGATTTCTGACTTAAAATGAATTATCTTCTTAATTAAATCTGACTTTTCAAATTTTAATTCCCGTACCTCAAAAAGCACATAGAGCCGTTTGTTACGGCTGTCATACGTAGAATTTTGTACATTCGTCATGGGATCTGATGCCCTAAAGTCTGACAACCAGTCTTACCAAGGGTTATCGTGTTGCTCAGTAACTAGGTTGTGGAGGTCAAATAGGCAATCGCTGCCTGTAAAATACTAGTATTCGGCTGCATTCAATTAGACTGGAAGCCAACCCCAGCATAGTTTGAAAAATGCAATGTTTTTTTACAATAAAAATCATAAGTTTTTTTTTTGACAGCAACATGACGCTAACAGATTTTCACAGAAACCATAAGTTATTTACCTTTGTGAAACAAAGCACACACATACTCAAAATTTGTTGTTCGTTTGTTTGCGTATAATTTAACAAATTTACAATCTGAATTCCAACAAAAACTTAAACAAAGTTGTCAAAAGCGGCTCAGTGTATTGTGAACTCTTAGAATAGATTTACGTATGTCGTACGTGTAAACTCGTTTGTTTTGCCAACCGTACTAAATTAAATTTGCATACTTATTATTCTCCTGGTTGTTGTTGACGTACTTTCTTTGCGTCAGATGTGACTGTAGGGTTTGCAACAAAATAAATTGCTGGATAAGTCTTTAGGGGTAAGTTTCATAATTTAAATAGGTGAAGGCTTGACGTTTATGTTGAAAACTTGAAGACTAAAATTACAGGGAAGGATTTTTGATAACATCATATTATTTTTTGTCCTATAGATAAAAAAAAATTGCCTACGACCTATTCTCAGACCTGCCAAATATACACAAAAAAAAATCACAAAAAGTGGTCAAACTGTTTAGGTGGAGTTCGATAACAAACCCTATGACACGAGATTTTAAGATGTTTCCTAAAATTTCGTCTATTTTCGATCATAATAATAATCAGTCAGAGAGAGAATTTACAATTTGTACATGAGAGTATTAAATGCTAAATTGTAAATCTAGCCGTAAATACTCTGAAATAGGAATGTCCCTCGCGAATAGCATTGCATGGTTACCCCGATAAACACGTGTGGCGGTGTTTTCACTCAATAATCGCTTGCGTCGTGAATTAATACGAAATCGTTTTGTGAATCGCTCCAAGCTGTGGAATAAATACATTATTTTTGGGATCCAAAATATGATATGTACAATCTTGTTATAGGTATGAAGATATCTACCTACGTATATGCTGGTTTGTAGAAGCACTATGGTTTTACATGTTCATTTTGAATACGGACCGACATAAGTATCTAAGGACCTGCCTACTTATGTTAACATCAAATGAAAGTAGAAACAATTATAATTTGTATTATATTTTTCATTTTCAGCCTATAATATTTTTAGTCTTCGAAGAGGTACTTTGAAAGTCAGATTTAGAAATTATTCGAAACTACATGTGCACGCTGCTTCGCCTACATGCACTTAAGTGTTGTAGCATACCGTCATCACAAGCCTCTAACTGAAACTAGTTGGTCTTAGTATTAAAGCAATCCCGTGGTAAACTGAGTAACAAAACAGATATAATACAACATTGCTCATCCCCCATAGCAAATAGCGTGATAATGTATAATAGCCTATAGGCTGACCAGACTAGAAGGGAGTAGGTATTCATGAAAAATTTGAACAGAATCTATGCCGTAGTTTTCGCTAGAAGCTACATTAATTTGTTACACTTTTAATATAATAATAAATTCATTTATTTCAGGTAAATTACACCCATAATTGCCAACAATAAAATAATAAAACACATACAATTAAATAAAATCAGATGAAACAGATTAAATAGGTAAAAATAAAGTTGAATTAAATTAAATTAAATCAAAACAAATCAAATCCTTTTAAATCAAATTAAATAAAAAAAGATAAAATCAAATAAAATCAAATGACATAAAAAAAATAAAACCAATCAATAATAATAAATTAATAAATAATAAGTTATAAAGAAGAATAATAAGTTAGTTAAGTTATATTTTTTAATTAGTTATTATTTTTTTATTTTTATTAATCATTGAAATATGTTTAGATTTTGTTTTTGTTTAATAGTAACAATGTTATGCTATAACACATGAACATAGTGTTTCTATAAATTATATCAGACTCTAAGAAAGTGCTACCGTGCTACGGATACGGACACAAGTGTGAAAATTGAAATGGACATTATTCTTAGTTTTAATAATAATCTATTACGTAACATACCTATTCAGTTAGAGTTAAATTATGCTTATAAGTCTTTTAGGAGAACGCCATCAGCGTCCCAGAGGTAACACAGGCAGAGATGGGGGCGGCCATGTTGCGGCTTCGTGGCTAAGAACGTGGCTCCGGGTCCCAACGGGATTCACGGCCAATAATTAGCCCTCACTCTGAAGGAGCTAGAGCCCCAACTGAAAGGACTAATTTTGTTCTCACTAATAAAGGCCAAAACCAAAACTGAAACGCCGTAACCTAAGAAAGAAGAAGAAAGAATAAGAATATGTGGGGACATTTCACACACGGTCATCTGACCCCAAACTAGGGAGACCCTGTACTATGGGTGTCAGAGAGCTGATATACATACACAAATATATTTTAAATACATACATATATAGATAAACAACACCCAGACACAAGGCAAACACAAGTGCTAATCACACAAATATTTACATACACATGTTTATTTACATTTTCTTTTTTTTTTTTAACATAAGGGTAATTTCCGATTAGATACCTAAACACTACGAAAATTCATCAGCTGCCATTGACATTACCAAAAGGTTAACGAACCTCCACAACCTCACCGTATACCTACCTACCTCTAAGACAGCTTACACAAAAACGAGCAGTAAATAAACACATGCTACTAAAACTTTAGAAGGACCTCCGTCCATTAGCACAGGTGCACGTGCCGAGTTCCATTACGGGACACGTGCCTGTTAATTTTTAACAGCAGTTCGCTGTTAACAAAGGACAATGAAGACCGTGGTTTTAGTGGAGGTTTTGATGAAGCCATGAAGGTAAAAGGTAAAATATTGTGATGACTTTCTGGCGTTAAAATAGAGGTATTTTAAAGAGTTCTGTTGAAAGAGGACTTTTCGAAAGCACATAGTCTAATATTAAGAGCGCCCTTTCTCATCGAACGAACTACAACGCGAGCGTGATAGATTTTTTTTTTGTTTTAACCAACGCAAAGCTCGAAAACAAACGAGTGATTGAGAACGCGATAACATCACAGGAAAATTGGCGCGCGGAAATTTCACAAAACTTGTACCAGGACATACGTGTTTTTAAAAAAGCCTTACAAGTTTTAGGTAAAAATGTTTGTAATTTAGAATCTCCATTACATGTGCAAGGTTTCTATGAAGCTGTTTTTTTACTTTTTCAATGTATGACGACTGCATTATGAACGGCCAAAGTTCAGATAAAATTGTGCAAAAAAACTGATTTTCGGACGTGTTTACTGAGTTTGTTACTCAAAAAAGTTTATTTTTGGCTTCATACAAACCTAGATTTAAACTACAAGATACCTGTGTGTTAAAAATGTTTGTAAAATAACTGGTTATAACGAGGTAATCGCGTACGAGCGTTTGTATGGAAAATATGACGGGATGGGCGCTCTTAAGACCTCTACAACGCATTTGCGGCACGCCGTAGTCCGGCTAACCGTATCGTCTCGGTTCTATTGCGGTCCGCCGCATGTCGTCGTCAATTACAAGCAATGCTTTTCCATTATATTGATGGCTTTATGCGACAGCAATTACAAATTCATAACAATAGATGTGCGGCCCGACACAACTCCAAAGCAACCGGAGCGGTTGAGGGCTGGCCGCAAGTCAGTGCGTTGATTTTATGCGGTTTCACAAAATTGAAATGCGGCTTCCCGCAAGTGCGTTGTAGGTCTTAAGCTTGTTCACGCACACACTCGCATTCTCATACACACACACACATTTAAAGATGTTTTTTTTTTTAATTTTTCTTTATTTTTATGTAAGAATTTACACTTTTTTCGTTTTTTTTTATTGCATTTTATTTTGTTTTAGTCATTCATAAGTTATCAAATCCTCTTCTAAAACTACTATGTTAATATTCACTGAGTACCACTATTATGGATTCATCAAAATGTACAACTCTGACCCCCAAGATACAGACAAACGTCTAGTTTGGGGATCACCGTTAACTACATATGTAATGTAGGTACTTGATTATTAATAAATAATTTTAATTTGAAAATAATTTTACAGTGTATGAAAATTTGAATACACACTATTTACCACATAATAATACCAACCTATTGTCCCATTGCTGGGCAAAGGTAGCTAGCTTCCCATACTAAGAACTGAGAAGACACTAGCGTTGACTGTTACACATACTCGAGGCGGATTTGCCACAAAACATTTAAAAAAACCCGAAACTGACAGTATAAAACAGGTCATTTGTTACAGTTTACGCTATAAATAAATGTTTTTGGCAAAAAATGTCATGTTGGTACCTACGAGTACATAATGCATGGATGGATAAACTGTGTATGTAAAATAATATTGATTGACATCCATCAGGTTATTTATTAAGCGGTTGTTAATAAAAAAAAAGCGGTGTTTATACCCAAATAACTTTTTGCAACATACGTAATAAAATATATATTAAGATTTATACTTACTGATTTTTTTTACTTTGATTGTAAAACCGCATAGTCTACAACTTAATAAAAAAATCTAATTTAGAATCTATGAGTGCCAGATTGGTATCACGGACCAAGTTGACAACCAACAAAAAGTCCGGACCTAATAGACACGTTTCATTTTGATACAGACCTTTATTATATTTGTTACCTACCTAGCACGCAATTTTAAACTTTATAAAAAAAAATCAGCTAAGCAGTTACTTAGCTGGCTTACATACCCAGATGCTAAAGCAGAAAAAGTATAAAAAGCTCAAAAAATATTTCGCAAAAAATATTTAAAACATTAATTAATTTCGAACAATAATCTTATCCGGATTTGACCAAAAGTATTGAATCATCGCTAAAGCACAGTATAAGTATTAGTACTATCGTACAGTAGGGACACGCTCCGCCTCCCTCTGAAACCGTTCCTCACCTCTCCCCGCGTCGAACGACTAGCTCTGGAAATTGCGTTTTTGTTCGCGCGGCACGTAGACACGCACACTCACACACGTATCTATATAGTCTATTATTTTAGTATTAGTGTGGGCAATTATATCGTTTCGTTTCTATTAAGTGTCGCGGGTGTGGCTAAAGACTGGATTCTGGCTGAACTAAATACAAGTAGCCATTTAAAAAAAAAGTTAGCTTGGTTTAGATACGCCACGCCGAGAGACGTCAATAACTTTGTACATGTCGTTCTATTTTCCAAATTTAAACTTTTCAGCGAAAAGGAAATGAGTGTGTTGATGAATAATTTAGTCGTTGGGAGTTCTTAATTTAATTTGCATTAACTTTTAATGAAGTCGGCTGATGACATTAAAACTCGGAGATTACGCACACGGCTGTACCTATTTAAATTAAATTAGTTTTATTCTTAATAATTTTTTTTTATCATAAATAATTATAAGCAAAAATCTATAAAAAATACAAATTACCCTTAATGATTACTAGTTATTTACTTAACATTTTATTGGTTATAAAAAGTATCTACATACTCAACAAGTCTCGAAATCACAACCGGCAACATCAATTACCGGCCATTAATGTAATACGACATTAGTGTTTTGACAGCATCAATTTCAAGATGGTGGATGACATTTGTGCCACTTGTCAAGGCTGCCGAGATTTGGTATCGTGTTGAAGGCATTTTTATTTGGTAATAGTTAAAGATCGACTGACAGAAGGTGGACAGAATTGGTTACTAACTGGTTAGGTCCAAGAGCGCCAGAGGACGCCCTAGAGAACGATGGCTAGACGAAATTAAGAAAATGGCTGGAGTAAGACTGGGTAAAGAAAGCGAAGACAAGGAAGACCTGGAAACTGTTGGAGGACGCCTATACCCGCCAGGGGCCTTATCTAAAACTATATTTTTAATTAAACTTATTCAGTGTTGTTATTAATTTGTATGTTAACGAATAAAAAGGGCTTTATTATTATTCTATTTTTAAATATTCATAAAAAAAAAATATATAAAAAATAGTAGCCCACCGGTATCGGGAATAGGATCCAGGCTACCGATGGTCAGGGCTCCTGAGAGAGGAATCTCCTAACAATACGCGCCGTGTCCAGGAGTACCACTTTCTGTATCACACCCTTGATCCAGCTGCCTAACGAGAGCCTCCTCAGATGTTAGTCGAGGTTCTTAGAAATTATTCCATTGGCCGTAACGACTATCGGCACAATAACTGCTGTATTCACAACCCACATGTCGACAACCTCGCGAGCCAAGTCAAGATACTTAATTTATTTTTATCATTATTAATAGTACTTTGGAATTAAGATTTGGCTAAATCGATTCTTAGTATTATTTTAATTTCACCTAGTGGTTGATATCGTCATGATCAGACGCTAAGAAGACGTATTTATTTTTCAACAGACAGACAGAGAACTTGTTTATTTAATTACTGTATTTAATACCAGCCTTTGTTGTCCCACTGCAGGGCAAAAGTCTCTTTTAGTATATGGAAGGCACGAGCATAGATAAGCACTCTTGCTCAAAGCAGATTGGCATTTTTAGACTTTTTCGTTCACATAAATGTCTGTGATATCCAAAATAAATTTAAAAAGTACTACATAAGAATTGGAAACCCAACATCCAACATTAATCACAAAATCAATCTAATATAAACTGTGTCATACTGTATGACATACTTTTTATTTAATTTCAACGGCCCGTATCTTTTTATTTATTTATTTACTTAAAGAACGTGGAAGACTTACAGCTAAAGCAAGCATAAAAAAAGCAGTATCTTACCGATTGTATCAATTTAAACCTAAACATTAATGATAATTATTTAGTGAGTTTTGAATTTCAACATCGTATTTGTCGTAAGTTTATCTTGTTGGTAATTTCAGTTTAATCTGTCAAGTTTAGCCGCATTCGTTATCTTATCAGTGACTTTCAAAGTGAAGTTTTTATTACTGAAAAGTAGTGGCGACAACAAAGTGAACGAGTAATACTAGTTTCTGCATTATTGGACCAACAACGACCCAATTCTGTAAGCGAATAATGAATTGTGCCGTTTTACTTTCGCAATTGCTAGTTGATCGAAAAACCCACTAACTACGTGAGGTCTATTTTTGGCACGTGTATTCATTTGAGATTTCTGAACGCCTCAATGTCATTCGTCACCTTGGTTTTCGAACGAAATTTTTCAGTCGGCGGCGGCGTCGTGTAGAAAATTAAGTATCAAGATGGATGAGAAAATTGAGAATCGATTTAGACCTGTCCATAGGTATTGAAATGAAAATCTTTTAAGAAGCATCCAATTGAGACCTAGATTTATGACCTGTCTTATCCACGTGCTTCGATCAATTTAGAAATACGTCACGATCGCTTAGAGGCGTAAGAAAAGTAATATTACTTCTAGATTAAGTTGTGGACCCTACTTTAGGGGATTAACATCGAATTAATACCGCAAGTATTAGCTAGCGGCATTTGAGATTACACCAAGACTAATATGCATAAAGAATTAACCGTATCTAAATCACGAAGGCGACGAAATTACAACTTGTTCACACTTTGCACCACTTTAATCTTATGGTTGAACACGTTTCTGTGACAGTTGCATTAGTGGTTTGTTTATTTCGCAAATCTGAAACGGATAAGGAAGAACTACAACGTGACGCTAGGTGCGTAATAAGCATTGCGAACCTACCATACCAATAGCCATACCCCAAGGGGCCAAGTCTGCTATTTTTATAATTTCGTCATTCCAACACGATCCCATTGTCATTTTGCTAAAAGTTCGTAATCTGCTAAATTCATAATTGTCGATCATTGGTCGGTCGAATTAAAAGCAATGACTGCACAATGACGTTCGGTAGGTCACTGATCAAAGGAACTGTCAAAATTTTAGCAGATTACCGGCTAAATCAGTCATTCAGTTGTCATTTTGTACGAGATTACCATTCTATATCATTTGTCAACTTGTCAAAATCAACAATTATGAAATCAATGCTAGACCATTCTGACACTATTGTAATAGCAGACTTGAAGCCCAGGTGGTATGGTGGGTCTAGAACTGTACCACTCATCTGGCGTTCGGCGGTCGCTATCGCGGCACCGCTCGCTGCGCCTCGCAGTTCTAACACACATTGACTTTATTTTCGAAATTCAGTGGCTTTGTTCTGTTTGTTGTTTTGTATTGCCACCGACTTCCGAAACTAAAGTCAATGTGTGTTCTGTGCTAAAGTTATTTTTCACTTTTTAGTTTTTGAAGGCGGTTGTCTTTTTTTAATCAGCGATTTCGTTTGCATTCGCTAATAACCGACATTCACGCGGACGAAGTCACGGGCAAAAGCTAGTAAGAAATAATTTAAGTAAATTATCGAAGTCACAATGGCTGAAGACACAAAGCTCATATAATTATTGTAGCAAGGTGAAGACTACCGTCATTAATTATTTTATTGGCTTTTCGACTATTACTTGTGGAATGACGTCAAGCTACTACGTAGGCTGGTGGGATGTTAATGGTCTAACTGACCGGTACAAGGTTGGCACCTTGATAACACAATTAATTGGGATCGAATACCTATGAATGTATGAAAACAATATTTTCTAAATCAGACAAGCTAATAATAGCGAAATCAAAAAAAATAAAAATAAGTACAAGCTTAGTTTACATTGACTAAAAACCTGAAAAGGGTCTACATGACCCAACATAACATAAGCCAACAACAAAAAACAAGCTGGACAACATAAAATAAGCTTGTATATTTTATATATAGTCAAAACTCTTAACCAGTCAAAACTACTTTTGACTGCAAAAATCAGTCAAAACTACTTTTGAACTGTTTAAATTAATCCTAAATATTTAGAAACCTATTAGGTTGGTAGGTATTTTTTTGTGACCGTTTTTAAAATTTTGGTTTTGTAGTGATTCTTATAACTAAGGCGTTCCATATTTTTGTTTTTGTAACGCAAACGCGTTTTGTCTTAATAACGCTTTTGACTGAAGCCAGTCAAAAGTAGTTTTGACTGATACCTATGAAAGAAAATAAAGTCAAAGTCAAAGTCAAAGCATTTATTTCAATTAAACCATTTACAGGCACTTTTGAATAGTCAAGGATGAAAAGTAAGTATTACAATATTATGCTGCAAATCATATCCTCTCTTACATAAAAACGATAGTTTATATAACAGTTAGGATCGAATTAATCATACATTGTTAAACATTTAAGCGTATCTTAACTTTAAAAAGTGGGTTTCTTTCAAAATATCCCAAGAATAGCTACTTACAGTACTTAAGGTACGTGTTTGGAATTTTCTGGTAACACAATTAAACTTGCGATACCTTCTTGCATTGTTTACTAACAGGTTTAAACCCACGACCTTCCAACCGGGACTCCAAACAATTATCTCTCGCACCAAACATTGTTGCAATCTCATTTGAATATTTGATTAAGTACAAATGCTTTCTAATTAAACTTATTGAAATAGGTCACAAGTATCAATTAATATATAATACAACTTATCTAACCGGTTGCTTTAAACAAAGCGGTGTAATTTCATAATGATTCATTCGATAATTCCTTTTATTAATTACGGCGGTGTAAATTATCATTGTGACGGGAAATGTTACGAAATCAGATACAAAGACAGAAATTCTCGGGAAGTTGTAGCTTAAAGTTTTTAAGGTGAGGCTATACTGCAAGCGGTGGCGGGACTGTAGAGCGTTAGGCGTAGGCGTGTGAAGAAATTAAAAACATTTTCTGCCTTTCGTTGATTTCTTTTACATATGACCGCAATTTCAGCCATCTGTAGACTAGCCAAATGGTTTATCTATTTGCCTAGTTACGGGTGTAAGCGCTTGTGTCGTAGACCATAAAAATACTTCTAGCCTAGAGGTCAATTGTTAAGTAACAGCAAAAAACCGAGCTGTCTATAAAATTAGGTCCCTCCCTGGTTAGGGCTAAGCTCCAGAGCCTTGAACATCGCCGCACCGTTGCTAGCCTTTCGGTATTTTATCGGGAACATTTCGGAGAGTGTGCTTTGGAATTGCACAATTTAATTCCCCCATCCCCGTTACATCATCGGACGAGCAGAGATACGGCAAAACGTCACCGCTATATGGTTGAAGTTACATGGTCTCGAACCAAGCGCTTTGACTCCACATTTATTGTGCGAACTGCCAGACTGTGGAATTCCTTGCCCGCCTCTCTGTTCCCTGATAAGTATAATCTGGGTATCTTCAAGGCACGAGTGAACCGGTTCATGTTAGGCAAGCGTGTTCCAACTTAGGCCGCATTATCACTAACGATCAGGTGAATTGCGGTCAAACGCAAGCCTATTTAACAGTAAAAAAAAAATATATATATAACAACAGGTTTCCTGAAACCCTTATATTTATTTAGAGTTAATTTTTCTACTTAGCTGTTTTATCATTTTGCTCTCCAAAACTTGTGTGTGGTTCTATCATAACCGTAGGACGTAATTAAAAGAAATGCACATGCATTCATTTCTAAAGTTTAGTAAAAAAATTAAATAAAAGTAGTATTCTTTCAAAATTAAAAAAAAGGCGTATACTAAAAGATAGATAATAAAATTGTCTGTAAGATAGTGTAAGTTTCGGATAATTATACCTGGTAGATTTTGTGTGATTGTCAATGTTTTGTCCGCGTCAGACACAACTTCACGAGTTAATTAAACTATTTAATATGAACTAAATCAAAAATATTCACTTTTTATATGATTAAGAGAATGTTCTAGTTTAACATATATTTTTTTCAAATCATTTACACTGCACATTTTGACGTGATTGTCAGTTTAAAATCTGTAAAAGTCGTTTAATAGCCCCTTAAGGTAACACATGGGCGATAAAGATCGCCAAGCCATTAAGTACGCTCATACGTCTATCGCCCACTTTATACTTTACCCGCTTCCTCCCCCGCTACTTGCATTCTATGAGACCGGTCTCAAGTCAAGTTGTTTCGATGATTTGGTACATTTATCTAGATCAAGACAAATTGAGATATTGCGTGCATTGAGTGAAGCAAGAATGTTTGTTAGTCTTACTCTGAAATAGCTTTGGTTTCCACTGCTGATTGAACTGGTGTTTGTTATAGTGTCTTGCGTGTGGTAATTCATATTGATGATTTACGAATGTACTGATAATGAACCTGTGATTTGGTCTTGAGGTGACATAAAGTGGAGTATATGAAGACATGACGACAGTTCGTGTCTGAATGCCAGCCCGGATAAAACCCTTAAGTTTGAAAGTCAAAGTCAAAGCATTTATTTAATTAACCTATTTACAGGCATACTTGAATTGTCCAGGAAACAGTTAGTCAGAAAGTTAAAGCTAGTTGCTCGTTCCAAAACGTAGTCTCTATTAAGGAGAACGAGCAAAAAAACTCCCCGGATAAGTACTCTTTTTTCAATCAAGTTTTACAAAATCTTGGTTACATTACATTATCCATGTTGCTTTTATATGTTATAATAATAAAAATCCTGTTTTCTTATAAGATGGTTTGACTACAGTCTGAGGTAGGTACTTCTCATTTTTCTTAGGTTCAAAATATTGGTTACATTACATTATCCATGTTGCTTTTATATGTTATAATAATAAAAATCCTGTTTTCTTATAAGATGGTTTGACTACAGTCTGAGGTAGGTACTTCTCATTTTTCTTAGGTTCAAAATATTGGTTACATTACATTATCCATGTTGCTTTTATATGTTATAATAATAAAAATACTGTTTTCTTAGAAGATGGTTTGACTACAGTCTGAGGTACCTCTCATTTTTCTTAGGTAGGTACACCTATTATATAACTGAAGAAGCTTTGTTTCTTCTCTGCTGTACAAAATTTAATAGCCAAGCCATAATATATAACAAGAAATTACGATATTAAACAAATAACATTTCACAATTAATGTAATTGTAAATTGATTTTGCATACCAGTAAAACGGTGAGATATTTAACACAGTGCAATATTATGAACACCTTTGTAAACATATCATGTTTCTGGCAAATCAATATTCTATCCTATTGTACTCTACAACACATAATAAGTGTATTATTTTAACCCTACATTATGCTTAAGCCAGAAAATCTGACAATCTGTCTTATCAAGGGGTATGGTGTTGGCCAGTAACTGGATTGTGGAGGTCCGATAGGCAGTCGCTCCATGTAAGACAGTACTGGTATTCAGCTGCATCCGGTTAGACTGGAAGCCGACCCCAATATAGTTGGGAAAAAGCTAGGCAGATGATGATGTTTATGCTTAAACTAAATAATGGTTTCAAAGCTCACTTACCTAGCTACTTTAACGCATTATAAAACCGTTGTTAAGTTAGTTTGGGCTCGAAACAACGGGCACGTACGAGAAACGGGAGTAGGCCTACGGTTGACGTAACTCACGTTTTTGTGGAACCATCGTCTACGAGAAATCTTAACCCATTTCCCATACTATACAACTTCCGCCGAACGATAAGAAAATATGCATTCCACTATAATAATTATGTGGCTTCTTGGTAATTAAGAATTACGGGTACAGTTAATGACAACACTCGATATTTTTTTCGGTAGTTAGAAATAAATTTTAAGGCCTTTTCGAGTAAAAATTCACAAAATATAAATATTTTATGGAAAACACAAAAATAGACAAACATATATTTGTTACTTTTATTTTTATATTTTTGAGAAAAAGATACCATTTTGGTAATGAAACAAAAAAAATGCTATCTTTAGAAGCAAGATCTCGCACAAAAACTTATTGTTAACTTATGAAAGATTTGTTTGTTAGATTTAAGTGTCGAAAATATAGTATTTTTGCATACTATAGTATATTTCTTCTACAGTATATGTATATTATAGGACGGTTGGCCCTACCAGTAGATGATGCTCACCGTACATGACTACCTACGTACCCAATTTGTGTTTTTACGATCATTATCGACCCACAAAGTAAATAAGTATGCGATACAATTTCCTGCTTCATTAAATCACTTAATTTTTCGTCCGTTAATTACTTATTATCGTCAATAAGCATTGCAAATAAATACAGTGTCTTATTGGAAATAGGTATCAGTATTGCATAAACATATATTATGAATATGAATAATCCATACTTACTATCCATATCCACTTACTATCCATTGTCCGTATGGTGTCGGACGTAAAGAATAGCACCATCTCATATCTCCCCGTGGGTGACGTAAGAGGCGACTAAGGGACTTACCAGAGAATGGCCAGTAGCGTTCTCTGTGCATTTGTAACAACCTTAATGCGATCGCCAATCCGCCTGTCAAGCGTGGCGATTATGGCAAAACCCCCCCTTGGGGGAGGCTTATGTCCAGCAGTGGACGTCTTTCGGCTGAAATGAAATGATGATCCATATCCATACTTCCATACTATCCATACTAATATTATAAATGCGAGGTAACTCTGTCTCTTTACTGTAACGGTTTAACGATGAAACGGCTGAACCGATGTTGATGGAATTTGATATGAAGATAGTTTGAACCCTGGGAAAGGACATAGACTTTACTTTTCACGTTTTTTTTTCTTTTTTACTACTCGCGGGTAAAAGATAGTGGTTATATAAAATGCGTAAGATTGGCATAGCGTGAGACAAGGGGCACACAGTGGGTCGCGTTAGTTTTGCCACGGAACAAGAGAGTGGGATAATACTTATATGACCCGCGTGCGCGACCTATGTGTTGTTACATGAAATTATTACAAGCTGCACCTACCTACACCGCTAGATACGTTGGGTGATTCGAATTACATCACAGAACTGGTATGCAGTTGTGTTTGGAATATCCGTTCTACTGCGCTAAATAATATCACGAAAGTTTCCAATGAAAATGTTTTTTAAACATTTATAATTTTAGAAATGTAGTATATACCAAATGAATTGCCTAACAACGATAAAAAATAAGTGTTTTAAAAAAAAACATGCATTTAAATAAAGATGAACCTCGTTACATTCGATCAAATTTTCGATGAACAAATTGTCCATAGTTCGGGTAATATTTCGTCAAATATCGCATTGCCTCATCGATTTTCAATTCACCAAACCTCATATTTTAGTCGTTAAGAATTTCACATAACCTCAAGTATCGCAATTCGTATCTTCCGTTCGCTGTAAGTGTGACGAAAGCTTGGTGATTGTGTGTGTCGTGGGCAAAAGTTGCGTCCACACGGGCACTCACGCGTATTATTGTAGTACTAGTGTTATTAATGAAGCGATCAGTTACGTAGCTTATCTTGTATGCGAATCGCTGTACAAAAGAACTTATGTAACTGCTGCACCTTTAAAATTCTTAGAGAAATGTGCAGAGGTTTTTAAACCTACAACTGTATTATCATTATAAATATTAGCGGATTATTAACTTTCCTTTGCTAATAAAATCACAAGCCAGGAAAATTTTAAAGGCTTATTACGAAATTCGTTTAGAGAGGTTAGCTCATTTACATAATATCTTAATAGCAAGACACAGTTAAACAATAACCAATTAGCGTTTAGAACTAAAACAATTCTGAACAACGAATTAATTCTTGTTTCTTTAATTGCTTTATTGTTTTCAAACAATAAAGGAAACTAAATGTATCAAAAATAATTTTGTCGAATTTTCGTCGAATTTCGTTACGAGATGTGACAAAATCCACGATGTATTTTATGTCATAGTAGCGGGTGCTATAATTTCAGTTTATCAGTGCGACAAATCATGCAGAACGTTTTATTATAAACATTATGTAGGTATATCATGCTTATCTTTCCTATTTTCTATGATTGAATGTTACTGGCGCAAGAAGATTTAATATTGGATAGCAGAATGTTTTTCTTTTAGTGTTCAATAACCTTAGAAACGGCGATATTTTTTTTCAATTTCTACCGAGAAAACTGTGAGTAATAAAATACATAGACGTAGTTCCTAGAAGTTGGATATCGAATGACTACGAATCCGTTCATTCGTAGAATGAAGAGAGAGATTGACTTTCTTTATTTTTTACTTTTCTTTGGTGTGGTTTAGTTTGTATTGCTTTGCTTTGCTTTGTTGTTTTCTTGTATCGTGACGTCGATTATGTATTGTAATTGATTGTCTTTTATTTGTGTTTTCGATGTGTTCATCGTTCGATCAAATCGTTTTAACAGTCACACGATAAAAAGGTGGTTACACTAATCGTAGTTTGAGATATAGTTGCATTACGACTTAACAACATGCAATGTTCCCGATAAAGATGTCATGAATAGAGGCCTAAGTGAACGAGAAAATAAGCCTATGAAGAAAAAAAGGATTCAATTTTGAGACTGACAGTAAGAAGTCAAGAGTGGCGGTTATTTTAGTGGTACATTCTATGTATGTCACTCCATCTGTACTTATGAAACACAGACTTGGTCTTTGACTAACCTCACAAGGTATGCCAACGGGCGATGGACCGCAGCATGCTAAATGTTAAATTTATAGACAAACATTGACATAGCTCAAAACGCTCAAAACGATGCCGGAGAAGCTGTGGGCCCACATATCGCAGGTCTGGAACCACGACACACTTAAAGGGATCGCAGCAGACCGAGGGAAAGATGGCGGTGCGTGTTGGATAACTTACTCAGGCATTGGCGAAATGATGCACAACATTGCAGGATTGGGAGAAATGGAAGAAATGGGGGAGACCTTTGCCTAGGAGTGGAACAGTAAAAGAGATGTATTAACGAAAGCTTCTAGAGTGCCAATACTGCCAATCAATAAATAATGCAAAGTTAAATTAAATAAATAAATAATAAAATTCTTTATTTACAATTTTACAATTTAAAATGAACACATCTGACTGTTACAATTTTTTCTTAAATTGCTTATATTACTGATTAACGACCTCTTCAACAAGTTTAATCTTAGCTTGGGTGCCAAGCTAAGATTAAACTTGTGTTATGGGTGCTAGGGCTCTCTCTAATTATTACATTTTCTTTAGAAATCAAACATGTACGGAGCTATGGTTTGAGTATAACTAGAAAATAAAGTTAAGCCTCTCTCTAGTGTGTGTGTGTGTGTGTGTGTGTGTGTGTGTGTGTGTGTGTGTGTGTGTGTGTGTGTGTGTGTGTGTGTGTGTGTGTCGTTGCCATTGTTTTTATATCACACAAATAACCCGTAACAAATCCATCAGTTACGTACACACGTAAAAGGAGACTCTTAATTGATTACGAATAAATCGCGTGCGATCGGATCGTGGTGATTGTACGATCTGCGTTCGCGCATGCCAAGCGAACTCGGCCACTGATTGGTCAGAATAAACATCTAAATTATGTAGGTTAATATGTAAGTACGATTGATATTGATTCTCATAAGGCGTTTTATGTCAGACTTAATTTTATCTGCAGTAACATTTAAACTTGTAGGTATGTTTTTGTTGGTCGTATTGAGGGTATGATAGTAGCAATTAAATTAATTGGTACCAGGTTAACAGATCGCTCAGAAGTAAGATGTTTGTTAATGATATGTGCTTGTTAGACTGGTTTAGCTGTTCTAGAATTGTCGATGTTGAGAGATATAATCCTTTGTGGCTTGATTTATTTAGACCTTTATTCTGTTTGAAAATTTTAAACATTGTTTTCGTTTATTCCCTTTTTAATTAAAATTACCTTTTTGCAAGTGGATTTAATCGTCATCTATTGAATTATTGAATGCTGAAGTTATAACGGGTATCAAAAGATACATAAGAAAGTCAAATGTTTAATATTCTTTAGATCACTGTGATATTTTGTTTGTTCTAGACCTGGGAACCTTCAGGTTACGAAGATATTGAAGGTCAAAGTTTTAACTTTTTCACGAAAACAAGTTGTGAATGTCATCGTATGTCGTGGGGTCCAAATTACCCAATGAAGCAGCTACCTACGTACTGACCTCTTTTGTAATAATTCTTTTTTTAAATTACTGAATTTGTTAAACTATGGATCTCTGTGTTTTAAATAAAGAATATATTATTAACCTTTCGAATGTCTTATGTTACACAATCCGACATAAGCAGCGGAGGTTTGACCTTCAACACTTTCGCCCGACAGTCGTTGAGTTAAAATACACCCAGGATTCCTGTTCTGATTTTAGAGTAAGCAGTGATTTTTCTTACCAAATCCAAAAAAAGTTTAATAGTAATAATTATCGTTAGTATTACTTAGTTTGATGAATGAGCAGTATGTGAAGCTAACTATAGATATTAAAACCAGTTACGGACAAAATTATTGATGGTTTAGTTAAAGCAGGAAATCCAAATAGAGCAGAAGTAAAGGCTACCAACAAATTGCAGATCATTGAGTATGTACAATAATGGACATGTAAGAAAAACCGCAATACAATGGGCGAGCACGTGCGTGCGGTTACACAAGGCTGCGCCACAGATTAAATAGCTTATATAATCTATGTTTTACAGCTGTGAATCACAAGCCACCTGACGTACAGAATTAGTTAAAATTTATATTTGTAATTCTGGATTCAAGATTAGCTATGTCATTTTGCGAATATGAAATCTAGTGTGGGTTAGACGAAAAGCAAATTTTAGGACTTACAGCTATGTATCTTATTTGTAAAAGGTCAAAATCAAAGTCGAAACATTTATTTCTATTAGACCATTAAGAGCTCAACTATCCAATTAGCAGACACAATACTTATACAATGGCTTTATGAGTTCAAGAGCCAACAGCCAACAGTCATGTCATATCAGTTCATGTCAACAGTTAAACGGCAACAAAGCACTTTTGAACGTGATTTTCCAGAAAAAGAAATGAATCTAGTTGCCGTTTTCAAAAGGTTGTTTCGTTTAGAGAAGAATAAGCAAGAAAATCCCATATTTGAGTTAATCCGTTGTTCTCAATCTCAAATCCCATATCTCTTCAAGTCTTCAAAAAAAGTTTGACAATAATGTATTTGTAGATTTTTATTTTCATTAAGAATTTGCCAGACATTTTCTCCTTCAGGCGACGCGTGTAAGTCATCTGACCTAAAATAGAAAAATCGAACATGGGATTTTATTTTGACAAGGTCTTTTAAAATCCGTCCGTGTGGTGTCGGACGTCCGTGTGGTGTCGGACGTCCGTGTGGTGTCGGACGTAAAGAATAGCACCATCCCATATCTTCCCGTGGGTGTCGTAAGAGGCGACTAAGGGACTTACCAGAGAATGGGCAGCAGCGTTCTCTGTGCCTTTGTAACACCCATACTGCGATCGCCAATCCGCCTGCCAAGCGTGGCGATTATGGCAAAACCCCCGCCTTGGGGAGGCCTATGTCCAGCAGTGGACGTCTTTCGGCTGAAATGATGATGACGATGAAGGTCTTTTAAAGCTTTCATTAATGTTGATGCTACTATTTCCTAGATCAACGAAAGCCGGACATCCTGCAAGTACCTACCTACTTATGTAAAATATTAGACTGGGTAGAATTCTAAAATGTTTAATATTCGGGCAGAACTAACAACTACTGAAGATTAGTTTTTATTTGTACCTTATTAGTAAGAACAAAATTCTTAAGAGCGTGTATTCGATTCGTGACGAAAACTTCATGTTTTCGCGTTTTGCCCAGAGCAATATCGTAATGATGTGAGCAGATTATTTAAAGACAATGACAGTTTTAGAAAGATTAAGTCTTGATTTAGGGAGCTACAGAGTAAAAGTATAATTTTTAATTATGGTTTTTTAAAGCGAAGACAATCCTTTCATAGCGTTTTACGAAAATAGACGTCATAGTTAACTGTCAGGACGAATACAACCATTACAGTATGCCAAAATATAACGTTTTATACATTTTTCCAACAGGATATACAGTCTTAAAGTGCACTACAGAGCCAAAATAACGAAAATATTACTGATATGTATTAAAACACAATGTTGAAAATTTACAAAATCGGTTCCCTTTCCCAATTTTTTTTCACCAGTATTTGGTTAAAAACATAACTGATATATTTATTTTATGAAAATAAAGGTTATGTTTGATATACAGAATATTTTTCAGTCCGTTATACGGACTCATTTAATTTAAACAATTGTTTTAAAAAGCACTGTAAAACATCGCGCGCTGTCGTTTGCCGATCGATTCGTGCTTATTTCGTGCGTATTTTTTTTCTTTAGCACACAAACAGACTATTGTATTGTAGGTACTAGTGTGTGTCAATGCTGCTACGCCGTTCTAGCAATCGTTTTGATTTTGAGTTGCACTAAATTGAATACGCGCCCTTAATATGTAGATTTTTTAAGTTCGATAGTTATAATTTCAAGCAACTATGTATATATGTCACAGTCAAAACTACTTTTGAACAGTTTAAATTTATCCTTAATATTTAGAAACCCATTAGGTTGGTAGGTTTTTTTGTGACCCTTTTAGAACTTTGGTTTTGTAGTGATTCTTAGTAAGGCGTTCCGTATTTTCAACCGAATTCAAAAAAGGAGGAGGTTACAAATTCGTATGTATTTTTTTTTTTTTATGTTTGTTACCTGAACTTTGGACTGGGTGAACCGATTTTGATAATTCTTTTTTTATTTAAAAGGTGGTGCTTCCCGTGTGGTCCCGTTTTAATTTGTTCCAGGTCTGACAATGGCATCCATGAGAAAACCGTATCAGTCTTAAATTTTTAAGAATGTGCGCGATTTGTTACGCGATTTCTCCAGCAAACGTAACCCTTTTTATGGATAGGGTATGCTTCAGAAATGGTCCTATATAAATTTTATCGAAATAGATTCAGCACTTTTTGAAAAATCAACAAATACCCAAAAATTTTACAAAGACGACGTTTTAGTTTCTTCAATCTTTGGAGTAGTTAACTTTCAAACTCTTCTTAATAGATTTGGATGAAAAGGAGGTACTAAAAAGCGGAAAATAAAAAGCTTTTTACAAAAAAGACAACCGCCTTCAAAAACTAAAAAGTAAAAAATAACTTTAGTACAGAACACACATTGACTTTAGTTTCGGAAGTCGGTGGCAATACAAAACAACAAACAGAACAAAGCCACCGAATTTCGAAGCTAAAGTCAATGTGTGTTCAGTGCTAAAGTTATTGTTTTTGTAACGCAAACGCGTTTTATCTTAATAAGGGTTTTGACTGAAGCCAGTCAAAAGTAGTTTCGACTGGTTAAGCGTTTTGACTGTAACATATACAAAGCTTAAAAATAAATAAAAATATATGTTTACTTTTAAGCTTTACACAAAGAGTACAACGGAGGGTTCAAGGGCATCCAAAAGCTCGTCCGCATCGCTCTCAATGGGACAAGTGCCCAAAAGGCTAGCTGCATTAATAATAATTCATTACGATCTAGCCTAAAAGACCTAAAAGCAATTTAGCTGTTACGTGATAGATAATGTTAAAACTAGGAACAGTTTCCATTTGGACTTTTACAGAAGATTTGAATGATTTATAAACCCAGCTGTAGCATAGTCTTATTTCACTCGCAAATCAGCTAGAAGTAATGCTGATTTTATGTGTAATCAATTCCGAGGATAGTGGGTGTCTAGTGCTTAGCCTTTGGATACAGAGTCCACGCAAATTACAAGTTCTGCTTTCCGTGTTGCGAAATTGCTTTCGAAGAATTCAGAATATGTGAGTGTAGACGAAATTGATCACGATTCTTTCTGTTGCAGTGTAAGTGACTCCATTATTTGGATTCTACAATTCATTGATTGAACTAAGTGTCTTTGATTTTAAATGAAATTAAAATTAACCATTAAACGGTAACAATCACATGAAAATTATTTGTTAATTAAGAAACTTCGGCACACCTTTCATCAAAACGCTTGAGGTGTCAACGAATATGTCGGCATTTGGACTACTGTCAAGTTATTAATTAATTAGCTGTAGAAATAAAATATTTACCCCCATATTGAACCTGATTCAAATACGATAAGTTCTAATCATCTTTAAGTTGTACGACTTCGAAAAGGCAATTACGATTCGATTTGCGGGTATGGTTACAGTGATTAGAAACATTGATTTCAGGAGCTCCTACGATAATATTTGTACCTACATATCATTTCTTCTGCTCTTTTGATTTTATTATTTCTTAGGTTCTTTTTTTTCGCAGTTATGTTTGGGATCAAAGTTCAGTTTTACAAACTTCTTAACTATCACTTGTACTTTAATCAAGCAGATGCAAATGAAACCAGCTTACAACGTCAGACACAACTTCACGAGTTAATTAAACTATTTAATATGAATATAATTAAAGAAAGAAAAGAAAGAAAAAACGTTTATTGACACAGACCATGTGCACACAAAAACAATTTAAAAAAAAAAAGGTAAAAATACAGAAATAAATAAAAAACATTATTACAATTACAACTATTCACTTACTAAGTGATTAAGAGATTGTTCTAGTATAACATATATTTTTTTCAAATCATTTACACTGCACATTTTGACGTGATTGACAGTTTAAAATCTGTAAAAGTCGTTAAATAGCCCCTTAAGGCGACGATTTACGCCGGCGACCTTGAGCGACCAGAGAATCGTACGCGCTTCGTCCAAAACTCTCATAGTTTAGTCGAAAAAATTAAATAAAAGATAGTATTCTTTAACTTAAAAAAGGCGTATACTAAAAGTATTGTCTGTAAGTTAGTAAAAGCTTCGTTTAAATATTCCTGGTAGATTTTGTGTGATTATCAATGTTTTGTCCGCGTCAGACACTACTTCACGATTTAATTAAACTATTTAATATGAACTTAATCAAAAATATTCACATACTAAATGATTAAGAGAATGTTCTAGTTTAACATATATTTTTTTCAAATCATTTACACAACACATTTTGACGTGATTGTCCGTTCAAAATCTGCAAAAGTCGCTTGTTAGCGCCTTAAGTTTGTTGTAATTTGTTGTAAAAGTTTTAGACTGTGTGACATAACTTGTTAAAGAAATGATGCTTTTATTGATACATAGTTACATATTTTACTGAGTTTACTTGTAAAATATATAGTTTACGAAATTACTTATTATTGATTTCTTTTTTGTCCATGTGGTGTTTACCTTTAAGTAATTGTTGCACTGTGTAGAGTTTAAACGCTTGTTTTATTTTTGTTTGTAAATTAGTGTTAACAATTGTTGGAAGACCAAATAAATAAAACTAAAGTTTAAACTGCTAGACGGAACGGAATTAGCCGAGTTTTGAAACATATATAGTCATCTTGTTTAACAGATAACGTTTTAGTACTTCTGTGGAATGATTAGGACTTTGACTTAATTCTAAAGTCTACGTAACTCCTACGTCTAGATACCTAGAGGCAATAGAAGCCTAAAGGTTTATAGACTCGCAAGTCAAGCGCAATTAGGCAAGCTTTCGACTTGCCTGGCGTATTGGTAACATATTTATGATCTGTTAGACCTACGTTAGTTGTAGTTCGTTATCGTGAACAGCTAGTGTTGTTCATTTATAGTGTATGTATCCTATCAAATCCACCCACCTTTAAACAGTGGCAAGTAATGATGAATTCTACTCCAGAAAAATGTGCGATCGCTGATAGTTATTTGATTTTTAGGGTTCCGTACCTCAGAAGGAAAAAACGGAACCCTTATAGGATCACTTTGTTGTCCGTCTGTTTGTCTGTCTGTCTGTCAAGACCCTTTATCTCAGGAACGCGTAGAGGTATCGAGTTGAAATTAAAACCATATACTTAGGTCCCTTGAAGCTGTGAAAAATATGAAAAAAGATACGGCCGTTTATGTCGCTAAAAACGTACATCAACACTCAAGGGAATCAAAATTTATAGGGTACTTTCTGTTGACTTAGAACTATGAAATTTGCAAATAATATCGTCTTATACGATAAATACAGGAAAAAGTCTGAAAACTATCCACTTGTAATTAAGTCATTAAAAAAATATTCTTTATTTATAATGAGCTTTTGTCCGCGATTTCGTCCCTGTGAATGTCGGTTATCGCAGATGCAGACGAAGTCCCGGATTAAAAAGTACCCTATGTGCTTTCCCAGGGTTCATACTATTTCCATACCAAATTTCATCAAAATCAGTTCAGCCGGTTAATCGTCGAAGCGTAGCAGGCAGAGTTACTTTTTCATTCATAATATTAGTAAGAAAGTACGGAAATGTATTATGTACCTAATGTACCTACAAATTTGTACGGAACCCTCGGTGAGCTAGTCCGACTCTCACTTGTCCGGTTTTTTTTTTGGGACCAACCCGCCACACTATTCCCTAACCACTGCAACTCCTACACGCGTAGCATGACCAACCTATCACAAAGTACGTAAGGCTGCGTCGCGCCCGAGCAGAGACCGCTCAGAACAAACCGCCATTTTTACCACGCACACATTGACATTACGTTTATAGGCATTCTCAATCAGTTTCATGCAGACTTCGGACTCGACTGTCACGTGTTGTCTAAATTAATAAATAAGAGATATTGACATTTCACGACGATCGAGAAAATTTTGTTATAAAAAATTGCAAAAAGTTCCAACCGGTGTCAATAAAATTTCATATTGTCACAAATAAAACCTATAGAGTCACTACAGTAGCAGCCCTGGTGAGTCTGGCAAGTTTAGGTAATAATTTTTGAAGATGGCGGGAGCGGACCTTCTGTACCCTCTATATTTTGTGACCCTATGTCTATGGAAGGATAGACATATTGACAGCAAGAATAGACAAGTCAGTACAGTTTGTCTATTCTTCCTGTCAGTATGTCTATTCTTCCGCAGACATAGCGTGGTGGTCATGCTACGCGTGCAGAAGGTCAGAATCAACAGTGGCGAAAGAAAAGTGACTAGGCAATAAAATGCGACGAGTCTCGGAGATACGATTGAACTGTCTTGGTCAACGATATTAATCAGAAAAGAACAGCGGAGGAGTAAGAAATACATATTTTCTATGACATTTAGAGATTATTATTTTTTTATTTTATATTGTTAAAGATAAGTGTGGATAGCTTAGGTGCCATTCGCTCAAGTGCTGTTGACTGACCTATATCAGAGAATGGCTGTTTGCTTAGCCATCATACAGGAATTACAAAAAGTACCTTACTTAATTACGTTTAAGTGTATTTTTGGTATTAAGTATTTTACAGGATAATGTTAAAAACTAACACACATTTTTACCAGACACTTTCTGTGGGCCATACCATCAGCCAGATGCTTTAAAGGTCGGAACTGTAAAACGTCTAGTTGTTCGGGATCTTAGAAGTTTTTTTTAACCTTATAGGCCTGCGTTTGTCCGCAACTCACATGATCTTAAGTGATGATGCAGCCTAAGGAGGAGTACGCTTGCCTAGGATGAACCGGTTTACTCGTGCCTTGAAGATACCCAGATTATATGAGTCGGGAAATAGAGAGGCGGGCAATGAATTCCACAGTCTGGCTGCAGTTCGCTCAATAAATGTGAAAGCAAAGCGCTTGGTTCGATACCGTGGAACTTCAGCCGTATAGCTATGGTTCGCTAAGCCTACTATATACTATAGTATCCTACTATATTAGAGGCCCGATTTTTACCTACCTACTATATTTTTGAAAAAAAGATATAGTAGGCGAAACTACTATATTTTAAAGGCATCAAACTCTTAGCAATAATATTCGTTACAAAATGTGTAAGCGTAAAACAAAACGTCAATACCTATTTTTAACTATTCTGGAATGTCAAGTTGACAGATGCGTTCAATAATTCACATAATATTCTTCAAAAAAATAAAGTACCTACCAAATTTTTGGAACCTACTATTTTTTTTTTCACCTTTTCGTTATCTACTATATTTTTATGAGTAAAAATTTTACCGACAAATATTTGACCGACAAAGAGTTGGCAACCCTACGTATAGAGGAGTATAGTATTAGAATCTTGAACCATTTGTCTTATTTTTAATTTGTCAAATTTGCTGACAAACACTGTGGGTGGGCTTGCTGGTAATTAGAACCTGCATTATGGACAATAAGATATTGTTACTTATTACATAATCAGAAACCAAAGGTTGCAATACACTCTTAACAGTAAATGTTGTAATTACACCAATAAACTGTAGTTCCCCGCTGTGATTTGAAATAAAACAATTTACAACTGTAATCTTAACATTGCGAACATTGATTACAATTATATTGTTTACGATTGTACGCCATTCTAGACCAATATATCAGTAGTTTCATCTGCTCTAGATCGATTTAACGAGGCACGTGTCGTGGATTCTGCCTTCACGACAATGACCTGAAGACTTCCTATGTACGGACATAGTTCAGAATTCTTTGTGGACTAAAAACAAATGCATAGTGTGTTGTTTTTTTGTAAAGGTGTGTATACGTATTAGCTCGTCCAAAATCCCAGAGTTGCCATACGTAATTTAAGCAAGGTCTAAAGAGAAAGAACCATGGCGAGATCCATACATTCTTTTGTATAAAAAAAAAATTAGAGGTTTAAAATATTTTCCAATGTGAAGAATACATTACCAGGAGTAGATTGATATACTTACCATATTTTAAACACCTGCATAATTAAAATATTTTAAAATGAAAATAACAGTTTTTTATTTAATCTCGTTCCCCATTTTGTGTTAATAAATAAAAGAAAGTGACAAGTTATATTAACGGATCTATGAAATTGACAGACAAGTGATGTGAATCGTGGTTTACAATGGCGGAGTTGAAAAGTACATTGATTAATCATTATTTGTGACATTATTTCCCTTAAAACGGCTGTCAGTGTCACTGTTACTATCAGCTGCCGTTTCGTTCTGAAAGAATGAGCTTTTCTCTAAATACTATTCACTTTAAATATCCATTTTTATTGCGGAGGTTTAAAAATATTGTAAATGTGTAAAGATACTCTTTAGGTATCCAAGAGTATGAGAATCAGAATTTAAACTTCTCTAAACATCTTTATTTTTTTTTGTACAAATCCTGCCATGATTCTTTTAAGATTACATGCAGGAATTTAAAAAATCTTTTGACTTTTAAGGTCTATACCTTCAGCTATTACAAAAAGGGGGGGGGGGCTCATTCATCTTCCTCCTTCTTCTATTAATGAATACGTAGAAGATAGAATATGATTAAAACATGCTATATGTGCATGATATGACCTTGTTATTTTTTTCCTAATCTAATTAGGAATATTTGTATGCTGTGATTAGCCTGTAATTATTCCTCCATGACATTTTATAATATTAACTTGATTCTAATCTAATTGTGAATATTTGTATGCTGACATTAGCGTTAAAACATGTATTTAAGATCTGTATCTATCTTTATCTATGTTTACAAATAAAAAGATAAAATTAAATGTTAACAGTGTAGCTAAAAAGGCATGCGTACCTGCTTGCCAGCATAAATGTTGGATCTTTTTCAGATATAAGGTACAAAAGGTACCTTAATCACTTACTTTCAAATGTAACAGAGCTGGTTTTTATATTTTATACGAGATATTTGTTAAAAAACAGACCGTTTGAAGGTCGGAACTTAAAAGCTTCAATATTCTGTTAACTTCTTCAATCAAATCTGAAGGCTTTAATTAAAAACTTTCAAAATCAAATCACATTCTCATTTCAGCGACAATCAATGTCAAAATTTTATGAAAAGTGTAGGTTGTAGAGGCGTTTTTGACAGATTATTGGTCAAATACTCAAACGCTACTCAATTTTAAGATGCCGTTAATTCTAGTACGTATTGTCGCTGTCACTTTGACATTAGCGATAGAGACAGCACGAGACTTAACGGCATCTCAACTGAGTACTTGGCCGAACGACTGAGATTTCAATGCGTTCCTAAAAAAATTTAGAATTACCCCTGTTGTCAAATCATGTAAGAACCATATGATGATTGGTTGCTTTTATTTTGATGAGCCAATCATAGCATGGAACTTTGCCAGCAGATTTACTGGTTAGATAAGATCTTCGAAAACCGAACACGAGTTTTCTTATTTTAAAATCCTCCTTGGCTTTCTCTCTTTCAGAGAAAAGGTTCTACGTTTGTTTGTAAATGAAAATAGCGCGAGCCGTGGCGTCGCTGGGAAATATTCTGAAAGTTTTTATTTATAGCTTTCATAGCTTTCCGAGTTGTTAATTTTATTGCCTTTCTCATTTTAAATTATGTGTTTCTCGTTCGTTTTTATAGTTTTCTTTTGTTTTGAAGCAATGAATTTTTCGAATATTTATCTGGTTTTTTTTTGTAAAATAAAAATAAATCTGTGTGTACTTATCTATAATTTGTCACATGTGGAATTCCACATGTTCAGCATAGCAGTGTTGAGTATGATAGCACAGCAACTTACCTATAAAAGAAAAAAATAAAATGTTAGTATTTGAACATTCAGATGTTTTTATAAAATTACATAGATTAAAGACGAAGAAGAAAGGAGTTTCAACATAATTCATGCAACATTGAACAAAGCTCAGCTACATGTTGAACAACAAACAATGTACAGAGGCTAGCACATCAAGTTACTACAATCTGTCAAATTTCTTTGATACATTTTCAATTTTATTACAAAAGCCTAAGGTTCATACTTAATTGGGAAAATTTGACAGTTAGGTATGACTTGATGTGCTGGCGTCTATACATACATATTATGTCAAAAAAATTGTTTACAAAAATATCACATTTACATACAAAGTATTTTTGAAGTAAAACTTCTTTACGCACGCTTGACTTGGGGAGTAAGCTGGTGAATGCGTGACGAGAGCGTTAGGAAAAGTGTGATCGGGCGAAGCGAACGGAAGTTGAGAGAGAGATATAAGTTAGTGAAGATAGAACATATTACTGTAGGGGCAAGAGGGAGAGGTGCGAGCATACATTTTCTTTTCTCTCTTTCTCTCATAGCTAGTTGCAAACGGGTATATACATAGATGGAGCTAAAGAAGTTTTACTTCAGTCGTGTGGTCTAAAGCACACTCGTATTTTTTTTTTCTTAGTTTCTTTTTTTTCTAAAAAAATAAACACATTCAATCAACTGACTACTAAAGAAGTACATCAAATAAATAAGCTAAGTTTGACGACACGATTGGCGCAGTGGCCGAGCGATTTGCTGCTGCCCTGCATGTTGGGGGTTCGATTCCCGCTCGGAACAAATATTTGTATGGCCTACAGGTAGTGTGGTTCCGGGTCTGTCTGTTTGTGTATGTTAGTTTATATGTTTGTAAACGCACCCACCCACAGGAAAAATGATTAGTGGGGCAGCGATTTATCAAAAAGAAAAAATAAAGTTTTTTATTATAGGTACAGTCAGTAGAAGAGATAAATATGCAGGGTCGTCAGATATAGTTAAAGTTTACTTAGAAACCGATGGATGTTTTTGAATAAAATAAAATGAAATTAATAGAGAATAAACATTTAAATGATTTAATTAAATTTCATTCGTAAACTTCCATCTTTTTCGATGTAAACTTCGACCATTTCCGATGACCAGCATACCTATCTCTTTTGCTGACTGTACATACAATCTTAGTTTTTATTTACCATAAACCTCAAAAGGGGTCATTATACTCATCGTGGTACCCTATTCATTCTCCTAAATAAAAGATAGTACCTATCTAAAAGGTAGCCTAAGTTACTCCTTATAACATTAGCTATCTGCCAGTGAAAGTCCCGTAAAAATCGGTCCAGCCGTTTCAGGGACTAGCCGGAACAAACAGACAAAAAGTTAAAAAAAAAATGTTTTTCGATATGCACTGTATAGGTATACTTTCATGAGCCTTTAGTAAAAAGCTGTTCTATTTTTGACTTTACAAACAGACATTTTAATTTTATTTATTTGTATAGAAGATGTATAGATATACAAAATATAAGCTGGTTTACTAGAAAGATTGTCATGTACAATCATCAGAAATTCAATACTAATGAACGGAGTTCGCGTCAGAACTGTGTGGCGTCGATGTGATTCAAAAGTATGTGTGTGACAATACAATACTTTTAATAAATAAACTAGTAATAAATTATGTAAATTTGTGTTAGTTAATTAGTATTGAATTTCTGATTTTGATCATCTACTTTTGCTGTTGACTATACGTGTGCACAATTTTCCCAGTACAAAACCAAGTCACATCCATCTTACAACAAACTTTTCAACAACAGCGAAACTAACGTGGAACTAATTATATTAATTCGCGCTAATTGTCAAAAAAACGAGCACAATGGCTTATTTACGGCGGCATTTCCGTCCATAGAGAACAATTTAATGAGTGCGAATTTAATGACAAGTTTTTGTGGCTAGATTAAGCATAAAGCAATTTTTTGTCTGTTTACCTGACTGACTGTAGGTAGAAAGAAAGATAGATATTTTTTTTTTATTTTTTTTAGGTTTTTTTTTATATATACCTATATTTTTATTTTTGTTTTTTTTTTTTTTTTTGGTTAATGTCATCATCGTCGTCATTTCAGCCGAAAGACGTCCACTGCTGGACATAGGCCTCCCCAAGGGGGGGCATTGCCATAATCGCCACGCTTGGCGGATTGGCGATCGCAGTATGGTTGTTACAAAGGCACAGGGAACGCTGCTGCCCGTTCTCTGGTAAGTCCCTTAGTCGCTTCTTACGACACCCACGGGAAGATATGGGTGGTGCTATTCTTTACGTCCGTCACCACACGGACGATTGGTTAATGTTTTTGTAACAAACTTGAGAAAAAAATAAGCTGCTCCATACATTTATGTGCGCATTATAATTTGACAAAAAATTGTTACAGCTGATTTATTTAACATGATTTCAATGTCTTTCAATGTATTTTCGCTCAACCGGGACTGTTCCTGAGGTAGGTAGCTGTGCGATTCGGGAGGGGTGTGGTGACGTGACGCGAGAGCTCACTGATACGTCAACTTGTGAAAACTGTCACCCGTCCCGCAACGCGCAGTTAAGAACGGTCTCAGTGAAGCGATCGGGTTATAAAAGTTGGTCCCATTGTAAAGGTACTACATGAAATCTGGCATGTCCCTTTGCTGCCCTCTCCCAGCGACGCCCTAAGCCGAGACCCGTACCCCACAGGGAGTGCCCTTAGCGTGTAGTCGCTTAGTTTATTAGTTTTTGCCCTGGCTGGAGGCCTTCAATTCACTTTTAAGGCACCACAAGAAAGTCCAGTTAAGTGAAATCGGAATGAGATTGGATTCGAATTCGCGAGTGATTTCTTACAGAATATGCACTGTAGTATATAAGCTTTTGCCTGCGACTTCGCCCACGTCGTTGCCGGTTATCGCGGATGTAGACGATATCACTAATTAATAAGACATAATGTCCTTGCCCAAGGTTCAAGCTATTTTCACACCGAATTTCATCAAAATAAGTTCAGCCATTTTGTCGTGAAAACGTAAGAGACAGACATAGTTACTTTCGCATTTATAATATTAGTCTAGATTTACAATTTGAAAAAGGTGCGGCTTGACTTGAACTTTATTAACTTGTCCATCGATTGGATATTAGGAACTGTATCCGTTAAGTAAACGTAAAAGGTGACTGACATTTACAGCAATGATACAAATTAAAATAAAACTAGTTTCTCAGTTTGGTACCTATCGTAGTGGGACCGTGAGCTACTTTAAAGGGCTCGACACATCGGGAAAAGTGTCACAATAAAAATACAGTAGAATTTACAAAGCTACTTTCATTTAATTTACTAACAACTCTTCGTCCACGTGAATTTTCTTACCAGATCCCTAATCGGCTTAGTCGCAAAATGTCTCTTTCGCAAAATGTCTACTGGTCGTAAAATGTATTTTTCTCATAATGTCGTTTTCGCAGAATGGCTCATTCGCAAAATGTCGCGTTAATAACTTAACCAGGTTAAGAATACAATTTAGCCGGGTTTAAAAAAGGTTGTTTGTTCTAATTAATTATTAATGTTTACAAATTTTTCTATTAAACACCAAAACAACAAAAAAAAACACCTTTTTTTTAAACCTGGCTAAGTTTTATTCTAAGTTACTAACGCGACATTTTGCGAAAGAGACATTCTGTGAAAGCGACATTCTGCGAAACCGACATTCTACGAAAGCGACATTATGAGATAGGGAAATTGTATGACCAGTAGAAAATTTGCGACTAAGCCCACTATGATTAGTGGGCTTATTTTATTATAATAAAATAAGAAAACCGTAAGAAAATTCACACGAACGTAGTAGCGTGCATAGTGCTAGTTTTTAATATAGATAAAATTAAACTCAAATAAAGCGTTCTCCCAAACATTAAGGGAGCTTTAATGGAACATTAATCAAGTCTTCATTAGTCAATGTGGCTGTAGATAACCATTTGGCCCCATTAATACCTCCATTCATGGAGCAATGATTTATGGCTCCGAACTCAATATAACACTGATCTTCAGAAGATAGGAAAAGCAAAAGCATTTGTTTGTAATAATTTTAAGTAACGAGACTAGATTATAATGTTATTTTCTACTATCGATTAAACACGTAACGGTCTTAGGTATTATTTCGTGTTATGTTAAGAAAATTAAATATACTTATACAAATCTTAAAAATGAAAATAATAATATTATACGTACAATTCCAAGAAAAAGGCAGGGGAGCTCAAAGGTCATCAAAAACTCCCCCATATCGCTGTCAACGGGACACGTGCCTAACAGGCTGGCAGCATTGCCATGCATGTTGTATGCTGGCAATGCTGATTCTTTGACCCAAGAATAGACCAGCCTTAAATTAAATTAATTACTACCTACCTTATTTATTTTTAAAGCACGTTAAACCGTTGTTCCGATCCCTCTCCGATCGTGCCGAATTGCCGTCCCACCGGACTATGAGAGTGGAGGGAGTGAGGGAAGAGGGAGTGAGGGAAGAGGGAGTGCACCTGTGTTTGCGCTTCCGCACTATAATGTTTTTTTTTCGAAATGGCATCTCTCTAGTCAACCTATGAGGTTGTTGGTGGCTTAACCGGACAATCCTGTGGTGCCTTAAAATATGATTTTAGGGCCTCCAGCCAGGGCAAAAACCAAAGAGAATATTATAACCAAAAACTTATAAACTAAGTGACTACACGCTAAGGGCACCCCCTGTGGGGTACGAGCCTCGGTTTTGGGCGTCACTGGGGGAGGGCAGCAAAGGGACAGGCTGGATCGGGTTTCTATTAGTTAGGGACGAGTTTAAAGCTAAAGGCTCAGCGACGCGGGCTGGCGCTAGCAAGGATCGGGGGGATGGGGGGAGTTGCGGAGGACCTCGGCGGCGAGGTCGGAATGACGGAGGTCTGTTTTTGTGTTTAACTAAAGTACTGGTTGCCCTATTACACAACAAAGAGCAAATATAATTAATTAATTAATTTAATCTAGCAAAGAGTATTTAATCGAAATATGGGGAAGTGCTGCTAAAACTAACCTTAAAAAACTACAAACATCTCAGAATAAGATCGTTAAAGTTTTATTTCATTACAATTTTTTGACACCCTCTCAAAGGGTTTTTAAAGAAACAAAAATAATGAATATTGAACAAACGTATAAATATAACACTTGCGTACTTGTGCGTAGAATTATAAATAGAGACATACATTCACAAATAACATTTACTAAGAGAATACAAGTTCAAAAGCGCATAACTAGACAGGCTAACCATATAATTTTAAGAGCACCGAGAACAAATTATGGCAGAAAGACTGTTGTGTATGAGGGAGCACAGCTTTATAATCAATTACCTAAAGTGATCAAGGAATCAAAATCTCTTCCAACTTTTAAAAGGCTATTAAAGCACCATGTCTTGCAAATGTTACCCTAAGTTTTTATTATTGTGTTTTTTCTTTTCCTCATAGAAGTGAATATGTATTATTCTTTTTGAGTGAAATAAAGCATCTTAAACCGTAAGAGTAACGTTCTATTTGTTATCAATTTTCATTAATATTTATATCTGAAACTAAAACGCTTTAAAATATTCAATTCTTTGAAGCGAACCTTTTAGATCTTTTTTGACTCGCTAACGACACTTAAGTATTGAGTTTTTCTTTTATTCATCACTATTTTTACAACTGAGCTTAGAAATTTTCCATCATCTGTAGAAACAAGATATTTTACTATACTAATTTATTATCCTCTTAACTCTAATTTGACTTTTACATTTATAATGGAAATTCACTCTAAAATATTCTTACAATCTGAGAACATAAATAAAGCAAGAATCGCAAGTGAGAATCCGATTTGGCCGGATTGTAAATTCACTTTTCATTTACTCTAGCAGTAAAAGTACCTTCGTTAAGAGAACTTAAACTTATTTTAGCAGTCCTTGAGCAAATAATCTGATGATTAAATATTTGTTTAGCTTTAGGCGGTATAAGAGACGATCTAAGTACTTTTTCTAAGACTTAGTCAGAGATGGTAGGATGATATAGAATACCTAAAGAAGAAAATCCTTTACTTGGCTCTAAAATGGATTCACTGGTAGAGCGAGAGAAGAGATGAATGTTGAGAGGTCGGACTACCCACAAATAGCTCAAAACGCGGTTAAAAAAAGTTACCAGCTAAAATCATAATCCTCCTTTGGGGAGAAAAAATGGGTTGTTTCACAAAATCGTACGTCAAAAAGTTACTATTACCATAACCGACCAGTCAACGTAGTTTTGTGTTGTCAAACAACTACTTCGAACATCAAAATATTATGGAATCTCTTTTTGAATAACTTTAACTAACGAATTTTTATTTATGTCATGAAACAACCCGTTACATTTATCAGTGGCTGAGCGATCGACTGCTGCGCAGCGTGTTGCGGGTTCGATTCCCGCCCAGGGAAAATATTTGTGTGATGAGCACTTGTGTTTGCCTTGTGTATGTGTAAAATGTATTTGTGTATGTATATCAGTTGTCTGACACCCATAGTACAGGGTATCCCTAGTTTGGGGTCAGATGGCCGTGTGTAAAATGTCCCTACATATTATTATTTAGCGTACGTTAAAACAACCCGCCTAAGGCAGGGTCTCTGAGTATGGCAGTAAGCTGCCATACTCAGAGACGTCACTTAATAATAATGAATCATTAACTTTAACTGACCAACATAACTTGGCTTCTCAATCTGTCATATTTTTGATTAACAGCGTTCCAATTTATATTGGTAAATTAAAGTTAATGATTCGTTATTATTAAGTGACGTCTCTGAGTGTGGCAGTTAGTCAAGTAAAAAGTATTTATTAGAATTTTCCTGTTGAGTTCTAATTCTGCTTCTTATTGGATTAAGTACTTATATTTTCGTGTCATCCTTATAGGAAGAGATGATTGATTCGATGTAGGTAACACATGTTGTGCTTATACAAAATATTATTTCCTGTATCGTTTTGGAGACAGTAATATGAAATGATAGATCACTAACATCAGCGGCTGGCTTAATCGTTGTGAGGCTGCGGGCTGCAGATCTTTGCGAAGCCTTGTTTTTTTCTTATGTATGTGAATCGAAAGAAGGTATTTCTGATGATTGACCAATGGTGGAAAACCTCATTTGCAGGACCTCGTGTTCGTGTCATCCCGCGCTAATCGTTTTGAACAATAGGGAACATTACGTGAAACTCGGCGCATAGGGCGCCACTAGCACATGCAGTAAACAAACCTCGTATTCTTGTTATATTAATGTTATTAATTATAATAACTATAACCCTGTTCACAATAAGATTAGACATAAACACAAACCTTTTTTACAATCCCTACAACCGATTTTGACTTCTATTCCGTAGGCTTAAGGATGACATTAGAGGCAAAAAAGTGGTTACAATAACAACTGCTTACTGCAGTTGCCATTTGTCATGCTACCAACGCAATAGAAGTCAAAATCGGTTGAACGAACTGTAAAAAAGGTTTTTGTAAATGTCTAATCTTATTGTGAACAGGGTATAGGTATTTTGTGAAAATATATCAAAGTTTTATTTAATCTTACTTACCTAACCTTTAAGTATATTATGGCATCCTACAGCCATTTGAAAGTGGATGATAACGAGATTCTAGGTTATGCTCAGAATAAAATCATAGTTGGTTGTCTTACATGATAAAAGTGAACGTTATTCTGAATATGCGACTATCTCACCTGAATACTTTCCAATTTCAATGAAATCTTTGGATTTAAAATGTGCCGAACATATTTAAGAGTGTTTTTTAGCTCGAAACTCTTTACGGGTGATACGTGTTGGTGCTTCCCATAGTTTTCGAACATTTTCTTCTTTTGGAAATTAAAGATTCCCTTCATTCCACCGTACTAATACACAGCACTGCATGCATTATTGTATAATATAATACACTTTCCAATTTTGAACTCAATTAAAGGCAGAATTTGTTGGTCCTTCCCATAGTTTTCGAACATTTTCTTCTTTTGGAAATTAAAGATTCCCTTCGTTCCAACGTACTAATACACAGCACTGCATGCATTATTGTATAATATAATACACTTTCCAATTTTGAACTCAATTAAAGGCAGAATTTCACAATTTTCATCACGCTTTGAACGACTCGTCGAAAAACTGTTTACGCTAGTGCTGCACTCTGGCGCCAGAACATTGCAGTAATATCCCCTATTGGTGAAATTGTGTGAATGAAGGCTGATCCAGAAGGAATTATAAAGTACTGTGCAACCAGTGCAACCTACCTATTTCAGATAAACTGCATTTAGCCTACTTATTTGCTCTAGATTATATAATCTAGAGCAAATAAGTAGGCTAAAACCTTGTACATGTAATGGAGATTCTAAATTACAGCCATTATTACCAAAAGCTAGTAAGGCATTTTTAAAAACACGTATGTCCTGGAACAAGTTTTGTGAAATTTCCGCACGCCAATTTTCCTGTAATGTTATCGCGTTCTCACTCACACGTTTGTTTTCGAGCTTTGCGTTGGTTGAGACAAAAAAAAATTCAATCACGCTCGCGTTGAAGTTCGTTCGATGGGGAAGGGCGCTCTTAAGGTCCATTTGCGCCAAAACGTAACTCGAGAGTCAGAAAAAAATATCCATGGGCATGTGTTACGTAACTCGGAGTTAGCGCCCCAAAATCGAATACGCGCCCTTAAGTATATACTTAAGGGCGCGTATTCGATTTAGCGCAACTCAAAATCTAAACGATTGCTATTTTCGTAATTTTGGCTCTGCAGCTGTCTTTATGACTGTATATACTGTTGGAAAAACGCATAAAACAAAATATTTTGGCATATTGTAATGGTTGTATACGTCCTGAAAGATAACTCTGACGTCTATTTTCGTAAAATGATATGAAAGAATTGTCTTCGCTTTAAAAAACCATAATTAAAAATTATACTTTTACTCTGTAGCTGTCTAAATCAAGACTTAATCTTTCTAAAACCGTAAATTGTCGTTAAATAATCTGCTCACATAATTACGATATTGCTCTAGGCAAAACGCAAAAACATGAAGTTTTCGTCACGAATCGAATACGCGCTCTTAAGCTTTTGAAGTTCAAACTCTAAATTTCTGGGGGCATTTCTCGTAAATTTCAGGGTCTATTACTTAGTCTCAATCTGACTAAAAGGCCTCTTTTTATCTACATTTTTGACAACATCTTGACATTGATGGTTGCTGAGACGACGTTTTTAATTACGAGAGTAAAATTGGCTTTCAGAAAATGTTTAAGTATTAAATTAATTTTTGAATTTAAAAATATTATATTCGAGGATTTATAAAAGTAGGTACGAACATAAAGACGACAACTTGATGATGATGATAAACTAAGGTAATATATGCCTTAAGAGGATTGTGAGGTACCGATACGCGGCGCGAGTAGGTATTTCCAAAAATGCTATCGGTTTCATACAGCTCGCTCTTTCTCCCTCCGGGTGAACAATACAAATACAATTTGCCCCTGCCCCCCGACCCGTATCGTGCGATAGAGAGAGTTGCAAGTCTAGGAGGCAATTACCTACATTTCCTTTTTGAAATATGGTTTTGGGTGATAATGTTTTTATCCCCCTAAACCTTCACGAAACGAGACAATTTATTTTGGTCTCATTAGATTCAGCACACCTTAATTTAGGTCTGTACGCTAACGATTGCTTTTTAAGTCATTCTGTATAGTTTAATTTAAAAAAAAAACCAGTCAAGTGCGAGTCGGACTCGCCCACCGAGGGTTCCGTACATATTTGTAGGTACATATCCATACTTCTATACTAATCCATACCTACTATCCATACTTTAATCTACTTAATATTATAAATGTTTTTTGCGACATAAACGGCCGTATCTTTTTTTCACGTTAACATAGAGGGTTGATTTTTTACAGACTTGAGTATATGGTTTTAATTTCAACTCGATACCTCCACGCGTTCCCGAGATAAAGGGTCTTGACAGACAGACAGACGGACAACAAAGTGATCCTATAAGGGTTCCGTTTTTTCCTTTTGAGGTACGGAACCCTAAAAAGAAAAAAAAGGAGAAGTGCCCCCCCAAACTACTAATCGCGGCAACGTTGTTCTTCATCTTACCATCATACCGGTCTAAGCTCTTACAGCACCTGAGACCTAGGAATGTTTCACAACAACAAAACAATGATCATTAAATTCAAATCACACGTTGTAACAAATATAGTTTTAACAAATGATTATAATTTTACACCGATTGTTATATCTAGATTACGTGTTGGTACATTAATGATTGTCATAATAATAGCCCACCTATTGCTCCAGATTATATAACCTTCATTTTGAAGTTCAAACACTTGTAATAGTGTATAATTATTAGATTATTTTAATTATAAAGTGTTGTGATTTCATCAGACATAATCGGTAATAACTTTACGTTTTGGGACACACAGACTCTTAGGATAGCCAGCATGACACTGCAGAATGTACCTGCTTGTACTTGGGACATAAGATTTAAACTATAGAGCCCAATAACTCTCTAGCAAATAAGTGAATTAGATTATTTTTTAACATTACTCTGACGAATGGTTATCTTGTTTCGTGACTTGTTTTTTATTTAGGGGTTGATAAATGCCTTTTGTACAAATATTTAATTTTTTTTGTAGTTCTTTCTGACTGAATGGTATCGTTCATCTTTATTGCTAATGCAAAAGAATACATGTCAATTGTTATGAACTCGTTTTGTATTGGATTCCATTTTAAATTGGCAATACTGTGTTTATTGGTATAATACTTGTTATAAATGGTTTCATATAAAAGTCTTTCACGATAAAATTGTGTAATTTTTTATTTATATCTTTGAACCTTTAACATGTTTCGATGTATATATTTAATATTTTTCTTAACTGTAAACTATTATCTAAAAACTTAGTGCAATCTAATAATATTTATATTAACACCATAGAGTAATTACATATCGACGCAACATGCAAATTCAAATATTTATACTTCAATTAAAGAATAAGGTTTACTCGTTGTTCTCTCTGACTGTATAGCACAGGAGATTTATTTAATCTGTGGCTTAAAATGGCGCTGACATTATCAGCGTGGCCAAACCGACGAGGGTAAAACGTATCTTTGGGCCATTCGGTTCAATATAATATTAATCTGTTCTGTTTTTAGACTTGCCTATTTAGGATAGGTAAAGTTGTATTATTTTGATTTTAACGCGTATTAGAATTTTAAAAAGAATATTTACATGCGTAAAAATGTACGTGTAGTGATTGTTTGAAATCGTAAATAGGCGTTCAAATTTCTAGAAACAAGGTCGTCATATTTAGTCTATTTTTTAATAATAAAACAATACCTATACCATTTACGACATAACAAATCGAATGTCACGCAAATCGATACAAAATATGACCGCAACAGCTAATTTAGGTGTTACCATGTTGAAAATAGTCGGAAGTAGCAAATTGACAGCTGAAACAAGGGCCTATTGTATGGTAGAAACAAAACACGGTGTGCCAACTGTATAGCCTCACAAATTGACGCTATCGACTGATCTACATCTGATATTATGAGGAATTGGACTTTCAATGTGTGGCGAAGGTCGGTACGTACTTTATTTGTACTTCAATTTAGTGTTGCCTAAAGTATTTTGTTTGCTAGTTGTATTGCATTCTGTGAAGTTACGACTTTTTGCTGTGGGTAGATTCACGACGTTATGGGTTTTTCGTATTTATTTTTTAATTTTTAATTAGGGACCCAGAGAACGGTGCATAAGGTGAAATCATCTAAAAAAATAATATTAGTGAAGCGATCTACGTACCAGTAATTTGGTCGCTTTGGAATGTTGTACCGGGTATGTAAACAGGCAGATAAAGAAACTCGAAATTGATAGAAAGTAATAAGCTATATTTTTACCAGGTACCTAAATACTGAAGACAGAATGTGTCAATTAATTATACACCTATTTAGTTTCCTACGTAGTTCTTATATCACTACAATAATAATTATGTAAATAAGCTTGGATCTCCAAAAATGAGTCAACCTAGAATCTAACATTATGCCAAATGCGTTACATTATAGCCCAGTTTTATAGTATGCAGGGTCGTCAGATATAGTTAAAGTTTACTTAGAAACTGATTGATGTTTTTGAACAAAATAAAATAAAATTAATAGAGAATAAACATTTCAATGATTTCATTAAATTTCATTCGAATACATCCATCAGTTTCTATGTAAACTTGAACCATTTCCGATGACCTGCATACCTATTTCTTTTGCTGACTACATCCAAAATTTATTCCAGAATATTTTCTCAATTTTAACAACATACAAAAATGATTGCGCAACAAACACTCCATCATCACAAAAAGGAAAATTACCTATGTCTATAATCGAAAATTTGACATTTACTTAATTGTATAGGTTAAAGCAATCAATTTACTTAAAGATATTGCAAACGATCGTAATATAAATAAAATATCTAACGTAATGAAAAAATAATCCCAGTTACTAAGCAATTTCAATGATAGGTTTACCAAAGTACCGGGCCCAACAAGCCCCAAGCTTATTACCTCTACTGCCCTCAATTTTATAGGGATAAAGGCCAGACGTCGTCTTTTACAAGTTATTCTAAAACGTGTGTAGGTAACCAATGAAGTTTTTCATATTACCGTAATGTTGGCAAATCTGGACATATATTTTTATACGAAATTGCGATTTAGATTTGGATTATAATAATAAGTCTGTAAGGTATATATATATATATATATGTTATGGGTATTTGAACCATTTATTTCGTGAACAGACTATCATACATTATTATAATAACCACAGAAAACACTATTAATCCCATCGTGTTGCGCTGCGGTGTCGCGTAGCCTTCCGCGGTTTCTCCGAAATACGACATCCTTCGGCCAAAACTCGTCCTTGAGGAAGGTCTCAATATAGTGAGTCGGAACTCGCACCACGTGGTATAATGGTTTTAGGATGCTACTGGGGCGGCCTCGCTTGTCTGTAGCGCGTCAGGAATGTTTGCTGTGGCGGATTGTTTTGTACGCAAACATATAGCTTCCATGTTGCTTCGTGTGCGCGGCAGTGCCAGCAGTACATTAAACACCATTATAGAAAGGGTTGATTGTCCTCTTGAGCGTTTAATTCGCAACTTCGTCTGCATTCGCGATAACCGACATTCGCGCGGACGAAGTCGTGGGCAAAAGCTAGTGTTTAATAATAATTAGCCTCCTTTCATATACTTAAAAGTAGTTGTCACATTTTGTAGTTTGACCATTATTATCTTTCGTGTGCTGTGAGATGATATAAACTGTACGAAAACTATAGTTTTGTGGCTGTGGCGTGTGGCTCGTGTGCGGCAACACATAAGTAGGTTAAAAGGATTGGGTTTAAATGGTGATAAAACTATTCCGTTCTTTGTTCGTTTTTGATGTGACATTTTCTTAGCTGACCCTTATCTTTTGTACAGTGGACTTGTTATCTAGATCGGTCTGAGCAAGATTAGAGTTATATAGAAATGCTGATCTCAGTTTCAACGGGTGTGGGGTGCATGAAAAAGCTTCTACGAATAGCGATATACAAATATGTACAACCGAGGACTATGGCGGTTGACCAGTTTTCAGCCATTCTCTTAATGATGCCGTTGAAAGTTGTCAACTGCAATTACTACAATATGGGCTTATTCTAATAGCAGTTTTATTCTGTGGATTAGGTACTATACAAGGTGAAAAGTTTGAATGGACGCTGGAGGGAGAGTACCCTAAATATTAAAGCTAGCACCTTTGCTGAAAGTAAACAATTACCTACAGGATTTTTTAAACAAGTAATACTGCATGTTAATATTTTTATTATTTTTTAGTCAAGAATCGCCTTAAATGTGAAAAATTAACAACCAAAACAATATTTTAATCAAATCAAATGACTTAAATACACATTGCGTTACAAAGATTCATACATTCATTTGTATGAAAAAAAAAGTAATTTAGTGGGTTTAAAATATTTTCCAATGTGAAGAATACATCACCAGGAGTAAATTGATGTACCTACTTAGAATATTTTTAAACCCCCGCATAATTAAAATACTACGAAATGAAAATAACACTTTTTCATTTCATCTCGATGCCCATTTTGTGTTTATAGAAAGAAAGTGACAAGCGATGTTTACGGATCTATAAAATTGGCAGACAAGTGATATGACAAGTGTGTGGTAAAAAATCTCATAAATTCTCATAAAATGATGCAATTTCAATGTAAGAACTGCGAAACGGCGGCTGTCAGTATCACTGTTACTGTCAGCCGCCGTATCGTTCTGAAATAATGAGCTTTTCGTTAAACAATTAGGTACCCAAGAATATAAGAATTAGAATTTCTCTAAACATCCTATTTTTTTTTTACAAATCCTACAAACATGATTCTTTAAGGAAGATTGTAAAATCTAACAAGAAAACTATCTAGAAAATGGTATTCGTGCTAGCTAGTACAAACATCTACAAAGTTCTATTCCACCTAATGTTTGAGAGTGGCCTGAAAAACAATGATAACGACGTATAAGCCCCAGTTTGGAGCCCCAAAACTGTTGTTTAGTCACGTAGTCTAATGTATGTTAGTTTTATTAGCACCTTTCCTTTCTCACGAGGTTCTGTTCTACATAATGTAGTTCAACTATTTTTAGTAATAGATTGAACTTTGAGTAGTTCGTTTATCGTTGCTAAGAACTAGGAATTACTCCTGTATCGTGATTCATGGGTTCGTTTACAAATAATAAACTAGCTTTTGTCCGCGACTCCGTCCGCGTGAATGTCGGTTATCGCGGATGCAGACGAAGTCGCGGATTAAAAAGTAGCCTATGTTCTTCTCCAGGGTTCAAGCCATCTTCATACCAAATTTTATTTCAATCGGTTAGGTTAGTTCCCGCGACCCCCGACGTAGGTGTGAGATGGAACACCGGGGTGGTTTTTAGTCAGTAAGACCCCTCCGCCCGCCCCAGGGCGGAGGACATCCATGAGGATTTTCCACCCCGTACCAAAAAAAAAAAAAAAAAAAAAAAAAAAAGGTTAGGTTAGCCTTACGTACCTACTTTGTGTAGCTATGTTACTATTAAAAATTAAATAAAAAATTTAAATTAATATTTCTTCGGATAGGGGGTGAGCAGTTGATGACGCTGTACACCTATGAGATTACAATAATATTGTACTTATACATGTATGTTATTTAATTTTCTTTTTTGACGACAATTCTCAACTACTATTATGAGCCTAATTGCCACACTCAGAGACATCACTTAATAATAATGAATCATTAACTTTATTCGACCAACATAACTTGGAACGCTGTCAGTCAAAATATTGTTGTTGACATGTGCCAAGTTATGTTGGTCAAATAAAGCTAATGATTCGTTATTATTAAGTGACGTCTCTGAGTGCGGCAGTAAGTCTGTGTAATATCGATGACAAGTACCTACGTGTCGCCGAATATATATTCACCAGACATATTGAACGTCTACGAAAATATTATGCACTAGCTGACCCGACAGACGTTGTCCTGTCCTTATCTACCTACTTACCTGCCTATTTACCTACCCTACACCTACCGTACACCTACCCTACACCTACCCTACACCTGCCCTACATCTACCCTACACCTACCCTACACCTACCCTACACCTACCCTACACGTACCCTACACCTACCCTACACCTACCCTACACCTACCCTACACCTACCCTACACCTACCCTACACCTACCCTACACCTACCCTACACCTACCCTACACCTACCCTACACCTACCCTACACCTACCCTACACCTACCCTACACCTACCCTACACCTACCCTACACCTACCCTACACCTACCCTACACCTACCCTACACCTACCCTACACCTACCCTACACCTACCCTACACCTACCCTACACCTACCCTACACCTACCCTACACCTACCCTACACCTACCCTACACCTACCCTACACCTACCCTACACCTACCCTACACCTACCCTACACCTACCCTACACCTACCCTACACCTACCCTACTTACTTTTTTTTTTTTTTTTTTTTTTCTCTCCGTAAGAACCATCTTCGTACTTCAAGGAATATTATAAAAAAAGAATTATCCAATTTGGTCAAGCGGTTCGCAAGTTATGCGCTTACCAACACATTTAGCGATTCATTTTTATATATAAGAAGATATTCGGTTACGTCGACGTACCCCGAAAACTTGGAACGAATACTTTGGCAACGATATCTGCTTATAAATATACTTTGTACTTATTATTCATAAGACCTATTTTTCTTTGCGTACGAGTATGAGTTCATGGCTTACTTTGGTACCGAAGAATATTGGGCAAACATTTTTTTATTCGTAAAATTGCTGAAATACGTTGTGCGCCATATTTTTTCTTGTTAAAGAATAAAGTTGGTAAGTTTTAGGGTATCTTGTGGGTCTCAAAGTTCAGCTGAGGTTTTTCGGGTTCCGTAGTCACGGGTCCAAATGGAGCCCCGTTGCTGTCGCTCATTCGTTCGTTCGTCTGTCTCTGTCTGTCCCTTTGTCACAGGCATTTTTGAACCAAATTCAAATTCATTTATTTGCCCGAATGTAGGTTTGCAATGTACAGCACATCAAGCCATACCAAACCGTCAAATTTTCTTGATGTCAAAGTTATGTGCTAGTGTCAGTTCAAGATATAGAGTTTATTAAAAACTAAAGAGAACCGAAAACCGAGATAAAGAAAACCGTAAAATGTAGATACTTAAAATGTTCACAGAGTGTAACTATGTATTTCAATAGACCAGGTACTTATTATTTATATATATATATTATTAAATATCCGCACTAACAACAGATAAGAAAAATAAAATAAAGTTAAAACTAAAAGGATACATGAAGCGTGTTTTTTTCGCCGTTTTTTTCTGAATCTTTATATGTTATGGTAGTACGGAACCCTCGTGTTCGCACTCGACTCGACTTTTTTGTTTGTATAAACTATTTTATTATTGTGGCAGGGTTTGTTGGACCGTAACAGTAATTTCAAGTAACTGAACTGAAATTCCTTCGGCTTTTCTAACATTTTATTCCATTGTCGAAGCAGTTCAATACTGAGAAGTTAATAACGCTAACCGTATTTCAAAGTACTGTAACATGAACTAGGTATTATATTTTCTCCGAAGACAGATCCAAGTCTTATTGTTTCCATGGCTTACAATATTATTGTTCTAGCTACGCTATTGATTCTACGTAAACTATTCATCGAATGAGAAAATATAAAAATATCGGTCAAGTGCGAGTCGAACGAGCGCACGCAGGATTCCATACACTACCACCGTACAATAAAAAACACTCGTTTCTTATAAGTCTTCTTTAATTTTACACTTTACACTCGTGAATATCGTTAATCGCGGATGTAGACGAAATCATAGATTAAAGGGAATCAAAATCCTCAGGGTTCAAGCAATGTTCATAGGCAGCAGACAAAGTTACTTTCGAAGAAGGGAAAGTAGGGATTTCCTTTTTTTTCGCGTTGAAAATCTTCATGGACTTCCTCCATCGTGGGGGTGATGCAGGGGCCGGACTCTTACCGCCTAAAACCACCGCGGTGTTCCACCTATGGCCAGGGGTGCGAGATTCGCATAAGCACCGCACCTATTACGGTACAAATGATACAGTCCTGTGATGGACGGTCGGTTAGACGGACAGACAGACATTGAAGTCTTAGTGATAAGGTCCCTTTTGGCATCCTTTGGGTACAGAACCGTAACAAGGATAAACAAGAAGACGAGAGACAGAGAGAGATAATAACAAGAGAGAGAGAGAGAGAAAGAGAGAGATAATAACAAGAGAGAGAGAGAGAGATAATAACAAGAGAGAGAGAGATATATAATAACAAAAGAGAGGAGAGGCAGAGGTAATAACTTCTTTCATATATCTATGGGTAATAACAACATACCTATATAAAGTATTGTTATTAAGGGATTATTGAAATATGGTTTCATATTTCAATAATCCCTTAATAACAATACTTTTCAAGTAGCAAGACAAGTCATTAGGTGTGTATTTGTAAACAATTACTGAAGTAAAAGCTTAAATATTGGGTCCATTATTTATAATTATGCGGCACTTTCGACCACAATACCCGCTTAATGAAACTTGGTCACTGAACGACCTCACAATGTCACAGCGGACGTTTAGAAGTCAATGAGTAAGTAATGCGATCGCAGTGTGCGAAGGTGATTTGTGTTTTTTTCTTATTTGAGAAGAAATCTTAATAATACGGTGCGATATGTGAGAGCAGAGAAACCGGCCTAATGAGATGCGAGAATGATTAGGAAAAGCTCCATATGTTTAATGCCATCATTTTCTCTTTACGCAGTTTTCGAAGTTAGAGTTTTGTCAGATGAATAGAATAACAGACGTGTATCAATTCTCAGGGTCAAGTTATACTGAAATTTGATGCGACGGGATGCTGCGTTGACTTTTTAAAACATTGAACTTCGATCGATCTATCGAATATCGACCGGCTTTGATCTACGGAGCTTTGATGTTCGGGAATTAGAAAGTGTGTCGAGCATAAAATGCATGTCACTGAAATAAAAATCAGGAGGAGTTACTCAAACTCTCGAAGTTGCAGATCATCATAAGATGTAGGAAGGCCGCTTACGCTGGTATGGTCAATTGCTGCACAGGGGTGAAATTCACATGAGATGATGATTTTTGGTATAATAATGGTGCAATATTAATGCTGGCTGTATTATTTGTGGGATTATGGCAACCGCCCCCCTCCCCTTTATGGGGGAGGCCCTTGTTCAACATTAGACGTCTTCAGGCTGATGATGATAATGAATAATCTAATAATGTTCTTGTTTTTATTTTTCTAATTGTTGTTATTGGTAATTGAAAAAATGTTTTTTGTACTAGTTCACTTTAGGTCACAGGCGTGCGCGCGCGTGAATTTCATACGGCAGTTGTGTTATTGTGATAAAAGTGAACCAGTACAAAAAACTTTTTTCTTCGGGAAAGTTGTTTGTTATCATGAACACAATCACGTGTTTAAGTATCGTACACTAATTACCAGTCACCCTATATAGTTCAATTAGTCTAAGGTCTTAACCTTCGCATTAGGGTAAACCCTGTATGCCCTGAAAGCATAAGCATAAGTTGTTATGACCAAAAAATAATAAATAATGACGAGACGAGTGATGGATACAGACGAGGGCAAGAGAGGCAGAGGTCGCCCGCCAATTAGTTGGACTAGAACCCCAATAACATGTCGATGCTGGGCCTAACGTCAGCAATGACTCAAGATTGCAACAATTGACGATCAAGAATCAGGAGGACCCCAAATTGGAAATGTACTAGAGGAATGATGATGACACAATATCGAAGTTATTACCTTTACACGCTTAACCACACTGAAGTTCACCGAGGGCGCTATTCAGCTTGGTGAACTTCGACACGCCTTTGCGTTTATACCGTACCTTATCGTGTAGTAAATAAGTTCGATATTGTGTCGCTATATTAAAATGTGCATGCCTAGTCGCTGCGTGTCTTTTTCGTGATCTGGCTCTTAGAACTTGGAAGTGAGTTAACAACGGACAACACAGCTGCTTTGCGAGATAATTGAAAACACAAAAGTTTCGCAATTCTTTACAGCTTAGAGATCCTAGAAGCGTATATTAAAAATCACCTTGGTGCCAATGTACGTAGTCGCAGATAGACTGCCATATGTTGCAGCAACGCAAGACATTTTAGTACGTAAGATTTTACAACAAAGATTATAATTGCTTGTGTAATTTATGCTTACAGTTGGTGTAATGTGAAGTGGGATACAACGTACCCACGCCACGGATACGACGTTTTATGAGCAGGTGCGCCGTTGTGCCAGTTTTCAATTTGCAAAATGTTCTGCGAAAAATTTAAAGCTAAAGTTTTGTATGTTGTGTGGGCGGTGGTTCAACAACTTGTTTTTAAAGAACGAGGTTAAAAACCTAGTTAGTGTAAACAGGCTACATGGTTTGTGATAAAGAACTTTATCACTGACCTTCGCTGAGTAATAGCATCGTGAGGAAATCCGGATTTAGTGGCTCGATTTCATTTTTTTTTCAAGTTTGCCCCGCCATCGGTATTTCTTCTGTGTCCTGGGTGCGTATACAAACATATATAGAACGGGCGCTGTCAGTAGAGATTGGTCAGCTCTTATCTGCCATGGACTTTATCTTGCTTATTTTTTGTGTTTTGTATTGTTAGATTGCCTTCATAGTTTTCACATATAGAAGCAACAAGAATCATGTAACCAGACTTTGTAAAAAACTTGATTTAAAAGAGTGTCCGTGGAGTTTCTTGCTCGTTCTTCTCCATAGAGACCTACCTACGTTTTGGAACGAGCAACTAGCTTCAACTCTCTGACTAACTGACCGACTCCTTGACAATTCATAAGTGCCTGTAAATGGTTTAATTGAAATAAATGCTTTGACTTTGACTTTATAAAGTTACAAACATCCAAACCTGGGAAAACTATCAGTAGGAATATTTTACAAGCTTTTGCTCGCGACAAGGGTCGCGTGAATGTCGGTTATCGCGCTTGCAGACGAAATTACGAATTAAAATGTAGCCTATATCCTTTCTTGGTTCTCGAGCTTAGACTGCACCACATTTTATCAAAATCTGTTCAGCCGTGAAAGTGTAATGAACAAACAAACAAACAAAATTCACTTTCATATTTATAAATATCAGTACACAAGCATACATGACAATTGTAGACGTGATGGCCAATGTTCCTTTTTGTTTGGTATAAGAAAAGGTAGTAGAACAATAGCGTACTGATATTACAGATAATGACACTTTTCTGCAATTGAAAACAGCAACATTATTCAGTGAAGTAAATTAATAAATCTAAAAGGACGAGCAACAAGTCGTGGTCGCAATGCAAACCTCTTTGGAGTATTCACTGAACAGCTCAACGTTTCCCAACCAGAACAATGCGCTTTCAGAGGAATCACGCCAACAATGCTGAGCAATTTTTCTTTGAACTCCGTTTTTGCAGAAAAAAAATATGTTGAAAAGGTAATTTGCAAGCGCATGCATCTACACAGCGACTTGCTTTATAAAATGTTGTCTAAGTAAATGACAACATCAAATGGAGGTCATTTATTTTTGGGAATCTTTGGGAGACTTTCGGGGAGGGTGGTAGGCATCTTATGGCGGTTATGATGACGTCAATAGGGTAGGCAAATATGGTTGTTTATCCAGAACAGAAATTGTAAAAAGGTATGGTGGGATTGGTTGGGTTGCTACGTTACTAGGGAGTTGAGTGATGGCCGTATTGCCAGTCTTTATACAGTCACCAAAAGATATTAGTAACTTGGGTCATTGGATAGAAGTTTATTTAGTCACCGATGGATGCTTTCAAATTAAATTAAATTTAATAATGGAACTATTTATTCCGAATCGATTTCTAGACACCAAGGTAAGAAAACGTACCAAGAACGTTATGACAATATTATGTCCAATCTTATAATGAATCCTGTAAATTCAAAATATTGTAAACAATATGTTTTTTTTTGAGTAAATATGCAGTTTCTTGCCCATTCTTCTCCATACGAAACTACCTTATTGATATGACGTTCAAGTGTTTTGTAACCGACTTCAAAAAGGAGGAGGTTATCAATTCGAATGTTTATATATATATATTTTTTTTATATATGCTCGGGCATAACTCTGTCATGTATAGACGGATTTGCAAAATTCTTTTTTTGTTCGAAAGGGGTTTATTCCAAAATGGTCCCATATAAATTTTACCAAAATTGATCTAGCCCTTTTTGAGAAAATCAACAATTTCCCAAAAAAAATACTTAGACGACGTATTAGTTTCTTCAATCTTTGGAGGATTTACAATCTCTTTTAAGTCTGTCGCCGTTTCTTAATGGATTTGGATGTTAAGGCAACACTAAAAAGCGAAAAAAAAAAGATTAAAAAAAAAACCGCCTTCAAAAACTAAAAAGTGATAAATAACTTTAGCACTTTTTAGTTTTTAAAGGCGGTTTTCTTTTTTTTGAAAAAAACTTTATTTTTTAGTGGTCTAATTGAAATGAATGATTTGAGTTTCACTACGAAAGGAGTATTACTTATACAACACAAGGAAAAGCATAATTTTCTTTCTCCCAATATCTACAAAAGTTCTCAGTAGCAAAACATTTGCTAACATATGCTCATATAACTACAGTTTTCCCCTCAAACAATGCTTACAATGCAAATATTACTATTCGTCACTCGTATAGCCGGATCTTTCCCTTCCAATACTTATTCATGAGCACGCGTGGTTTAGTTTATTGTTTTAGAATAGACTTAGAGATTGTGAAGTATTGCTTGTCAATACAGACCTATGTGCGAATAAACTATTTATTTGTTTAAAAAATGGCACGTTAACAATATAAACACTAATATGGACGTTAACATTCGAGTGAACTAAGGCTAGTGTTTAGGTACATCTATTACAGAGGTACACAACATTTTCTTACCGTACTGTTAGTTCCAAAAATTATACAATTATAAATTAAAAAATGCATGCAGAAATATATCTATTGAAATTGTATAAATAGAAATAATAACACGAATATTGAAATGGTAAACAGTAAATAAAAATAATTAAAATCAATACTGTCAAGTAAAATAAGCTACGATGAGACCTGCTTATGATATCATAAATAAATAATTATATCGAACTATGTGCGAATGATTCTATTTTTCCGCCTGCCCTTATTTATCCCATGTTACTTGGGGTTGGCGCAACACGACCTCTTCTTCCATCCCGTTCTGTCAACTGTCAACTATAATTTTTCACACAATCCATCTTTTCTTTGACTTTCCTCTTCTTCTCCACCTTAACATTTATATTCGTAACTCTTTTGATCACACGCGTTTCATAGAATGATTGAATTAATGCGAATGATATTTCTAATTTTCGCGGGGCTCCTATTTCTCCTGTCCTAGTCAGGGTGCCCCAATGTTTTCGAAAACTTAGTATTTTTTATTTTTTTTAGAAATCTAGTTAATCATTTGAAAGTACAGATTACTTTTCGTAGAACTGGAATTTGAATAAGTTCATGATTTGTTCGTCCGTATGGTGTCGGACGTAAAGAATAGCACCATCCCATATCTTCCCGTGGGTGTCGTAAGAGGCGACTAAGGGACTCATCAGAGAATGGGCAACAGCATTCTCTGTGCCTTTGTAACAACCATACTGCGATCGCCAACCCGCCTGCTAAGCGTGGCGATTATGGCAAAACCCCCTCCCTTTTGGGGCAGGCCTATGTCCAGCAGTGGACGTCTTTCGGCTGAAATGATGATGATGATGATCATGATTTGTTTGCTAAATACATCATTTGTTGTCGATTATTTTTTCGTTAAGTTTGCATTTTAACACAGTTTAGTTAGTACAGTTAACCACAGATAGTTGGAAGTTAATCTGTGTTGCGGAAGCTTTATTATTTCCCATTTTATTATTATTACAAGTTTTATGGACAATATGGCTTTGTGACGTGAAATTGAACACCCTGTATTTATCTACTAACAACACAAAATCAATAAATTGAAATAAGGTCAAGGTTGTGACCCCTGGGATACGGAAATTCCCCGAACCACTCTCGTAAAAAAGGGAAAAAATATTTCGAGGACACAACGTGGGCTGCGCAGATACTCGGATATCTATGGCAGATACCCTTTGCTCTAAAATGAAAAAAGTACGATAAAATGTAACATAAAAATATCGTGTGAAAGTGGACCCTTCGCGCACTATCATTATCGGAATCGGTAAAATCGTAAGTGCCATTAAAACTGATCGTTCAAGTAAAATGGAATTGGATACTTCAATTAGGTATTCGAGGAAAGGTTTCTTTAGAAATACTTTCCAGATAGGAGGTTCTCGTTAGTACTTCAGCTAATAATTAATCAAGTAATACTTTGATGTTACAATGTTACAAATGGAAAAAATACTTATTTATAGAATACTTTCAAGAAGGGTTAGCTACTAGACATGTCGAACTAAATAACGTTATTAATTAATTATGTAGTTTAACGAAATATTATCTATCGTTATATTTTTTATATCGTTATTATTAAATAGTTCTAGATTTCGATCCGTTTGTTAGTATTGTTACAGCCAAGTACGTACATTTTGTTACAATCCTATTGGAACGTTACAATCTATCGTTACTGGAACTACGCGTAACGTTATTTTGAATAACGTTTCAAGTACCTGCTCGCAACTTGGTCACATGAAAACAACAAAAGCAGCGATAGTGACAATGTTATACAAAATGATATTTCTAAAGTAAAAATCCATTATCAAAGCAATTTTATAAATCTTAGTGTTAAACTTAAGTCTTTATTTATGACCGAATGAAAGAGACCAGTGCTAAAGCGCTGAACTATTAAAAAAAAAACAACACCGAAGCAGTCATTACGTTAGTGGTGGGAATGTTCTCAGTTTAATTGCCAGCACTTAAAATTAAGACACAAGTCTAATGTTGCCCTCAGCTTTGTTCGTCTCTTTATCCCGAGGTTTAATCTCAAGGCGTTAATAGCTTTTTAAACTTAGATTAAACGGCTAAAGGACAAATTATAACAGTCCAAAACTTTTGTTCCAGGTCGTTGCGGCCTTTTTGGGGTAAGTTTTGGTTTTCTTTGACCCGTGCCAGAAGAAAATCTCGAGTCATTGGCATAATTTCAAAATTTTCTTTGGTCAGTCCAACTTGAGTTTAAACTGTTTTGTTGATGACCTTATATTTAAATTATAAAGGTTGGCTTGATAGATGATAGAAAAATTAAGTCCTATAAAACAGAGTGAGGGTGACAATTGACCGAGGAAGACACGAACGAAGAGGAGGGAAGACGTAATTGTATTTGTACTTTTGTAAGTTTATATCTTTATCTACACTAATATTATAAAGAAGAAAGATTTGTATGTTTGTAAAAAACTCAAAAACAACGGCTCCGATTTCAAAAATTAATTCAACATTGGTATACTACACTACACTACCTCTAAATAACATAGGCTATATTTATCAATTGAAAAATTAGAGATCCTTGAGAAAATTCACGCGGGCGAAGTTGCGAGCAAAGTGCTGGTAATATAATTATATAATATATTTATTTCTTTAAATATGCATCTGCCATATTATTTCCCCGTCACAATTTGCGTCTGCCTTTTTACCTATAGGCCTATGCATGAAGTTTAAAACTAATCAATGAATACTCATTATATGTATTTCCGCTCATGTCCGCTTCGATGGCGTGTCACCCTAATTGGATAAAAGGTCTGCTCATTTTATTGACTTTTAAACCTACCTTTATCTTCGACTGTCCTTGTCATAAAAAACAGTACAAAACGTAATATTTAGTTTTTCTGCAATACGGAGTAAACCTCCATTAAAGACTGATGTCATCTCAGTAAAACAACAATGACCATAAAAAACTGGCCAAGTGCGGGTCGGACTCGCGCACGAAGGGTTCCGTACCATTATATATATACAACTTTAGACATCGAGCAAAAAAACGGCATTAAAAACACGTTTGTTGCATAAAATAAATATTGAAGGGGGGCTCTTCAATATTTATTTTATTCTGTTTTTAGTATTTGTTGTTATAGCAGCAACAGAAATACGTAATTTGTGAAAATTTCAACTGTCTAGCTATCACGGTTCATAAGATACAGCCTGGTGACAGACAGCCAGACAGACGGTCAGTGGAGTCTTAGTAGTAGGGTCCCGTTTTTACCCTTTGTCCCTTTATAAAAAAAACTACATGTTTAACCTTGATAAACTTTAATAGGAAATTAGTAGGTTTTACAATTATTAAGATTTTAATGTGTCCGCCACGAAGTTCGAAGTATGACTGCTTAAAAATTATATATCGCGAAAACAACAAATATGTGTGGGGACATTTTCACACACGGCCATCTGACCCCAAACTAGGGAGACCCTGTACTATGGGTGTCAGACAGCTGATATACATACACAAATACATTTTTTTTTTTGTAAATACATATACATCTTCTAATATATAAAATTCTCGTGTCACAGTTTTCGTTCCCGTACTCCTCCGAAACGGCTTGACCGATTCTGATGAAATTTTTTGAGCATATTGGGTAGGTCTGAGAATAGGCCAACATCTATTTTTCATCCCCTTTTTTCACCCCTTTTTCATCCCCCTAGATCGGGACAAGACAACGTCTGTCGGGTCAGCTAGTATATAGATAAACAACACCCAGACACAAGGCAAACACAAGTGCTCATCACACAAATGTTTACCTTGGGCGGGAATCGAACCCGCAACACGCTGCGCAGCAGTCGATCGCTCAGCCACTGAGCCAACCGTGTCGTCAAAAAATGTTGGAAAAGTTACATGATATTTTATATGCTAAGGGCTGTCTCACAATTTATAACAGAACCCTAAAAACCGTTAATGACTTAATGGATGGATGCTGCATGACCTAAAGCCAGGCAGTGTTTTGTGCCGCAGTCATCCCAGCGTGTTGTCACTACGGGCACTCTGCCAAAAATGTTCGCTGCAAACTACCATATTGCATTTGGCAAGGTAGCTTTTAAACTTTATAAAAACAATTCAGTGTTAATGGAGGAAATAAATTGTACATTTTTTCCGTTTTTAGAGCTGTTACAACAGGTCAGGTTGTGTAAATCAAAATAGAGTACCTTCTACTTGCTAAGTTATTTGTTTGTCTCCGTTTTGCGTATGAAAGAGATAAATATGAGAATGTTTGTGAAAGAAAAATATAAGTAATGATACCTTTACTCAGACAAATAGTATTATCCTTTGTGATTTTAATATTAATGGTTGTCTCGAGAACCAAGGTCGACGGTGGTGTAATTTGAGTTACTATGATGTTATAACTAAGAATATTGCTCTGGAACATCTGAACTTTATAGAGAAACTCGCAACTTCGTTCGCGTGATTTTGCAAACGTTTAGGAGGAGTTAGTTAACTGTGATGTTCTTTTTTTAAAAAAATAATGTCTTTGAACTGAACACAAATATAAATGGCCTAAAATCAAACTGTCGCCAATAATAATTTATGTCTACGTAAACCTCAAGGTCAGCCAGATCCACGGAGGACATTTCAAAAAACGTAACAAGGGTAACGAAGGTATGACGCACGAACTATGTCCAATGTACCAATCTGATGTTGGAGCAGACAAATAAATTTTATTGGGCTCACTGTACCGAATAAATATTGGCCCAAGTATGTTTGGGGCCAACTTAGTGACGTAGGTTGAAGAAAAAAGGTTCTTTGGTAATCATGTTGTTGAACCCTATGTCCTCAAGGATGTGGTATGAATACCAATGAGTTGGAATAAAGTTCTTGAGTTTTTAGTTGGTGTAGGTTGTAAGGATGCGAACTGAATGATAAATGGTTTAGTTTGGATAACAAATGGGGGACGGATATTATCGGTTTAGAGGTCAATGTGATAAGGCGGAAATAAAGTAGAAATTTCGACAATATCTACATCATTTCAGCATGGGAAAATATGAGACTGAACAGAAAAGAAGTACTTAGTTATAAGAAGGTTTTGGGGGTGTTTGGGGGAGGGGGCAATTTTAAGGTATGTATTATGTACGAAAAGTACTAACGTTCGAGTGTGATGGATGGTTTTCATATAAGTACTTGTTTTATAGATTGTCGATAAGCCGTGTGGTGCCAGCTGCGAATAGCACCACCCCTTTTCTACCTTTGGGTGTCGTAGAAGGCGACAGAGGGATATTGACCAGAGGATGGACAGCAGCGTCTTTCTGAGTACCATAACTCCTGCGATCGTCAACATGCATCGGCCTAGCATGACGATTAGGAATGATCCCCTGGGGGAGACCTATGCCCAGCAGTGGGCGTCTAAAGGTTGACATGATGATGATGATGAGATTATCGTTATAAATCATACTTTTTTGGCAATCAATGACATAAAAAAATGTGCTCTTAAATTATTTCTTACTACTTGAACCATACATAAGTCGGTATCGTATCTTTAAAATTCCTCAGCGTTAGGTAGCTCCTACCATTACGTCTATTACATACTGTAGAACTTTAGTTTCGTAATGACCCGTAGATAATGCATTAATGTTGCCATCATTAATATTCAGCAAGGACGGTGTTACAATGCTAACGCAATAAATCAGTTATTTGTCAGTATTGAACTACATTGATTTATTGGTCTAATTTAAGGCTAAGCTTTCGACGTCTTGTTATTTGGATCAAAATTTTCTAATGATATAATCTTATTATCTAAATCTTTATCTTTGAGTGCATTCAGTTTCGTTCTTTTGATACGTCGGTTATTATTCTTTATCTTTACGTGCAATCATTATCCACATTAATTTTGGTAGCAAATCGTTCCAACTTAAAATGTTCTTTGCCATTTTTCGAATTGTAATTTCTTAACATGTTTTCTGCAAAAGCCGTTACAAATAACCAAAATTGAATTCTTTCATTTAGGATTTGGCAGCGACAGCTATGTCTCACGAAACATCGCAGTGTTTTTTGCAGTATATATTTCATGCGATGCATATTATCGGAAGTAACCAACACACCAGGCATGGTCCTAGTACTTCCTAGTAATCCTGTTCGAAGATTAGATAAAATTGACCGAGCCTTATTGCTCGTAAAGTACCCACACCATCAATCCAAGCACATACCGATTGCCGATGCAGTTAACGTAGTAAAATGGCTCCTATTTTAACTCAAAATGGCGGATTGATGTAAGAAATGGAGCTGGCAACGCTATTAGATTGCGTTCGGGAGAGAATAGTGGATGGAAGCTATTCGGTACTACACAGAGAGATGCGGGTAGTTATGGTTATAAAACGAGATTGTAAATCAAATGGGTACTTTGAACATTCTGTTCATAGATTGTGCATTTACTAGAAGTTCTGATGCTTCAACGTTATGAGATTGGAATAAAAATGAAGTTTAAAATACACACTAATCCATAGTTTCATACTTTAATATAGTTATGTATGTACTTTTAATACTTTAATTACTTTAATATACTTTAATATTATTGATATATATAATTTAATATTTTAATTATAAATGCGAGAGTAACTCTGTCTGTTACGCTTTTACGACGAAACTGCTGAACCAATTTTGATGATTTTTTTATGAAGATAGTTTGAACCCTTGGGAAGGACATAGGCTACTTTTTAATCCGCGATTTCGTCTGCATCCGCTATAACCGACATTCACGCGGACGAAGTCACGGGCAAAAGTTAGTCTTCAATAAGGTATTTCTAACTTTATCACTGACATCGCTGAAGGAAAGCGTTGAGAGGAAACATTAACTTATTAATTAGCAAAATTCTGAAATTGCAAATCCGCCTTTATCAAGCATGGTGATCAATTCTTGTGCCTTCTCAATATGAGAAGACCCCTTTGCCCAGCAGTGGGACAATAATAGGCTGGTATTATTATTTAACAAGATAATGAACAAATTATTTTATCGTCTGGCCCTGAAGGAATTGCAAGGAGATGCAATATCATTCGTGATGATGCACTTTTGAATTAATTAACCAGACTTATTTTTTATTTTTTACATTTTATTATTATCATTCAAATATTCCTAATTATATACAAATCTTAAAAATCTAAACAATAATATTATGTACAATTCCAAGAAAGAGGCAAGGGAGCTCAAAAGTCATCACAAAACTCGTCCACATCGCTGTCAACGGGACACGTGCCCAACAGACAGGCAGCATTGGCACGTTGTATGGCAATGCTGATTCTTTGACCCAAGAATAGACCAGCCTTCGGGTCACGTGAAGAGTCGACCAGCCGCTTGGCGATGTCGCGAAAAACAATATGGGCACTCGGACCCCAAGGTCAGACTTATTTAAATTCAGATGTCATTATAATTCACTAGAAATAGGGTTAATTATTTGTTTTAATTTACAATGGATTTGTTTTTATTCTCATCAATAGGATTCTGGAGACCTACTTTCATTTTTAACACAAAATAATGGGACGGTTTCGAGCCCAAAATTTTAATTAAGTAAAGCAAATAATTTCGCTGTTGGTGCCGTAGGTAGGTAATCAATTTATTTAAGCTTGACGTTAATTAAAATAGTGTTCATTCACAATGCAATAAACAAATACTCGACGAAATAAATATTAATTAAAACAAACAATTTACTTAATTGAATTCGAACAATAATAGAATTTGAATAATGCAGTACCTACTTACAGGCTATTCAAAAATGTATCTAAATGTATTTTAATATCGTCAGATTCTTTCTACTGGTCCATGATCCTAGAGCAGCTAGACCAAGAAGCTTATAGACAAAAGTGGAAGCAACACCCTAAATACCGAAGTGAAGACGACTGTGGGCAGATGCTCTCTTTCTGAATGCATACATAAGATAAAGAAAACTATCACTGTCTCGTGCTTATGTATGCATTCAGAAGAAGAGCGTCAGCCCACAGTCGTCTTAACTTCGGTATTTAGGGTGTTTGCCTTTATCTATAAGCATCTTGAGCTAGACCTAGGTCATTTAAGCTTGGCTAAAAGTCTGAGAATAGGTAGAGGCACATAGTAGATCATATCGACACGTTTAGCGCATCAGCTGCTGCACTGCCAGTCGTGGGTTCGATCCCCGCACGGAACAAATATTTGTATGGCTTAGTCGCAAAATGTCTCCTAGTCGCAAAATGTCTCTTTCTCATAATGTCGCTTTCGCAAAATGTCGCTTTCGCAGAATGACTCTTTCTCAAAAAGTCGCTTTCTCACAATGCCTCTTTCGCAGAATGTCTCCTAAAAGCGATATTTTGCGAAAGAGACATTTTGCGACTAAGCCATTTGTATGGCCTGCCTGAATGTATATGTTTATCAACGTGCCCAAGATACAGGTGAAATTCCTAACAACGCTTTACTTCAAAACAAACAAAACATTGTAGAATAGACATAGATATCATACAGATTAGTCATATCCAATGTATCTATGCAATTTTATTCAATTAATTATAAAATATGTAATCCTCACTTGGGGTGTGTATGTAGCCACATTATTTAAAGTTTAATCATACTTATAAAAATGACTCAACACTAATGTATGCTAGCTTATAGAAATAAGAGACCATAAACAATAGCGACGAATCAAAACCTTTTCTGTGAAAAATAAATCGTAAAGAGAAAACAAATAAAATTTCCAAATCAATTAGTTTAACAAACAATAAAGTTTGTTTAAAGATTTCACCTTTGAGATGCTTACTTGCAAAAATCATCATCTGCCTAGCTGGCCTTTTCCCAACTATGTTGGGGTAGAATACAGTTCAATTCAAAGATAATGGCGGCTGTGAAGTTGGCTGCGCAGTACCCCGCCTCTCACCCCCGCTGACACGTGAAATTGTTACGGTGTTACCAGACCAATCTATCGATCGTCGATCGCCGTTCGATCGATGGTAGAATGGATTAGTCGACGTCGATCGAGCTGCTTGATTATTATTAATCGATCAACATCGACCGATGCCATCGACTGGCAATCGATCGATTAGTTAGTCGAACGGTATCCGTCGATCAGCCAAAGCTACCACACCAATCGATCAGCGTCGATCGATGTCGACCGATGGCATCGATCGATGATCGATCGATTGGAGTAGTAACATCCTTACTGCGCAGCCACTCGACTCGTGTTCAGAGCCGCCATAAAGTTTGAATCGCAATGTACCATTATTTTACTTAGCGCGTCTTCCTCTTTGACCTCCACAACCCAGTTACTAACGATACACGATACCCTTTCTGACTGTCAGAATTCCGGGTTACTGACTACTCAAAACGACTGTCAATTTAATCTAAGATTAAAAAGTATACCGAACTTGTAACTCAAATACAAAACGATTGGTTCCTAATACCCCGCTATGTTTAAGTTAACGGATAGCGTAAATCAAATAGCATACCATTTACGTAATTACTATACTTTGTCGGTTTGTAATAAGGTTGATTATTGAGTGGTTAGAAACGGGTGGAGTTTTGAAACACTTGAACTAACCAAATATTGATAGTCGCACATACATGGTTACATTAGGAGCGATAGACATTATTTGTTTTGTGGATACCATTCAACCTGATTTTTTATTTGTAAAATGAATGAGGTTGATGACTTTAAGTTATTTAAGTATACAAATATAGATGTTTGTCATGTATGGATCATCAAAATGTTCCCTAATTAGCATTCTGCCAGCAAATTATGGTCAAATTACTATTTTATTTAAATCTTGTAACACAAATATTGATATTTTCTTTTGCAATAAACTAATGTCCAGACCATAGATTTAAAAAAAATACAACGATTTAGAAATGAAAAAAAAAAATACAATTTAGCAATGGTCCAAACCATTGCTAAATTGTGATTAAATAATATACCGTCTATGTAATAATTCATACTTTAGGGCGGATTGCTATTTACTGAGCATTAATTACCTTAACTAACTCTAACATAACTTAATGGTAATTGCACGTGGTCACAAGGCGTCCATGGATGCAAACCACCCTTCAAAAATTATAATTCTTGCCATTAATTTATCATAAAAAATGTAGATTTTCCATCTTCAAGATATTTATGCAAATCTTATGGAAAACAACTTAACTGTTAGTAAGTACTTAAGTAATAACAAAATTTAAATCAGTGCGCCTTCCGATTTTTCTTTAATAACTTGCAGAAAAAAAAAGGTTTGGTTTTTTTAGAGTAACTTCTTCCTAACGGAGTAATGTTTTACTTTAAAATTTGATTCTATAGTTATTTAAATAAACTGGGGTGAATGATCTTTAATTCAGAATTAAGACCTCAAGGTCTTCTAAAGGTTCAAAAATTATTCTTTGTAGAGATTTAAAAATAATTAGCGTTAATTACGTGGTGCTATTCGCGCCGTGTAGTGTCGGTATCAACCCATTTCTACCCGTGGGTGTCGTAGAAGGCGACACAGGGATATTGACTAGAGGATGGGCAGCAGCGTCCTTCCGAGTACCAACACCTACTGCGATTGCCAACATGCATCGGCCAAGCATGGCGATTACGGCTGAACCCCCCTTAGGGAGACCAATGCCGCAGTGGGCGTCTTAAAGTTGACATGATGATGATATTGAGCGTTATTTATTTAAAATTACAATTCAAAAAGTTGAGTTTTTTTTACTTAAGTTGGTTTTACCAACTAAAAATTTGACTAAAAAGAACCTAATGTAGGTCTTTGGTAATTTGAAACTTAATAGGAGTACGAGGTCCAAGATAATGAATTCAGGCTATATTTAAGTATTCTTCAATCATGGTGGAGGAATCCATACAACCGCGATCCTTTTTCAATGTAACTTCATTGAAATGGAATTAATTAAATGTAATATGGATTCTTTTGCCATGATGGAGGATTACATACGTAATCCGTTATTTCATTTACTTTTAGAAACAGGTATTTTCACCTTTTTCAAGTTTTAATACCTTAATTAAACAAGACTAGTTAAGTATTTAAGTAAGTACCTACTATAATATTGCCTAAAGTAGTTTCTATGGGTCTATACCATCCGAATTAAAGTTATTATTATTTGTCTCTCTATCAGTGAAAGACTGAAAGCACTATATAAAATGTTTATCTTATGACGTCCAAAAGTGCCTTTAAATGGTCCAATTGAAATAAATTATTTGACTTTGGATTATTTTTTTTAACAGACCAGAACTTCAAGAGACTACAATAAAGAAACAAAGGAATTGCACAACTTAATTCCCCCATCCCCATTCCATCACCGGACGAGCAGGGATACGGCGAAGCTTCACCGCTATACGGTTGAAGTTCCACGGTCTCGAACCAAGCGCTTTGACTCCACATTTATTGTGCGAACTGCCAGACTGTGGAATTCACTGCCCGCCTCTCTATTCCCCGATACATATAATCTGGGTATCTTCAAGGCACAAGTGAACCGGTTTATTCTAGGCAAGCGTGCTCCACCTTAGGCCGCATCATCACTTAAGATCAGGTGAGTTGCGGTCAAACGCAAGCCTATAACAATATATAAAAAAAAAAAAGAAACAAAAATAACCAAAATTATACTAGTTACCCAAACTCACACACACAGTACAAGTCACCCAAAGGGCAATGGAGAGGGCTATGCTCGGAGTTTCCTTGCGTGATAAAATCAGAAATGAAGACATCAGCAAGAGAACCAAGGTTACCGACATAGCCCGAAGAATTGCCAAACTTAAGTGGCAGTGGACATTGCTCGCAGAACGGATGGCCGATGAGGCCGAAAAGTTCTGGAGTGGCGACCGCAAACCGGAAAACGTTGCGTTGGAAGGCCTCCCACTAGGTGGACCGATGACCTGGTAAATGGGATCCGCTGGATGCGAATCGCACGGGACCGGTCAATGTGGCGACACTTGGAGGAGGCCTATGTTCAGCAGTGGACGTCTTTCGGCTGAAATGATGATGATGATGATGATACTAGTTTCTGCCCGCGACTCCGCCCGCGCGGAAGAAGTATAGGATAATTTATTTATATATCCTGTGATACTCGGCAATAGAGCATCTGCATCTACTCTGCATTTGCTTTCTATCAGTGTAAGATTTTTGTTATCGAACCTGCAGTTTCGGAGATAACCTCCTACACACAAACTTAACCTTATTATAACATTATCGGTATGCATTTAAGCGGAAATTGAGAATTTATTTTCAGAACAAGTAAGCAGAGTCATCTCATAAACCCCCTTTTCTTTTATATATATATATATATGTATGTATATGTTTATATAGGTATATGTTTCCAGATATATAATTATGTATATGAGTTTACATCTTTTTAACTTTTTAATTATTACTTTTTGCTATGCACCCGCCATATTATCTCTTCATCACCCTTGGTTGATTGGTAGAGAATGCCTAAGGCATTACGTCCGCCTTTGTACCTTTGTGCATGAAGTATAAATAAATAAATAAACATTAGTAAAGAAGTATAGATGACATTACAAAAGGTGATAATTAGAAAATTATGCACTTATTGCACAAGATTTTCATAAAATAAAAATAAAACGTCACAGCCGAGGACACTAGCGCAATAAATAAGCAAAATAACTACATTCAAAGTTTGGTGCACACTTAAGGCTAAATTGAGATTTCCGTTCGATATTCGACACCCACATAAAGCTGATTTACATTTGATAGTTATTCATAGCTCGCTGTGCGACTGCTTATGAATATGTGTTGCACAAAATGACAATGAAAAGAGCAATCGTTATTAATATTCTAAAAACAATAATCAGTTTCGTTGTTAACGATAGTCAAAGTTAAATCATTTATTTCAAATAGACCATTGAAACTTTAGCACTTTTAAACGTCATAAAAGAAAAATGTATAGTTGCCACATCCAAAAGGTAGTTTTGTATGGAGAAGAATGGGCAAGAAACTCCATACTTACTCTTTTAAAATAATTGACTACAATATTTTGTATAATTACAGTTATTATATAACTAGCAACCCGACCCGGCTTCGCATGGGCCTATAGCCTCTTCGATAAATGGACTATCCAACACAAAAATAATGTTTCTATTCGAACCAGTAGATTCTGAGATTAGCGCGTTCAATCAAGCAACCAAACAAACAAACAAACTCTTCAGCTTTATAATAATTATTAAGTATAGATTATAAGTGAACACAATGTACTATCGTGGACACACCCGCCTGACCACCACTAAGTTAATTTTTGCTTGCACTCAAAAGATGGAAGCGCTCTCTACCCCGCCCCGTTGACTTCGCAGGCTCCAAGGGAATTTTTTTTTAACTGAGCAGGCGGGAAAGTCTGCGATAGTACATACCTTGCATAAAAACCCACTAAGTATATTAGAGTGTGTATAATTTTTTACAAGTTAAGAAATGACAGCTACGTTATGTTTATAGATACATAGTGTTCACATATTTACAAATATTGGAACTGTAGACGACCGCTCCTTATATTTCCAACAAACAATAAAATAGTGTGTGAACCAGAGCAATCTATAATTTCAAATATGGAAGATAATGGACGATCATCTAATACTATTAATGTTGTACTAGTTCAACTTAAGCCAATAGAAGACGCAGTCGTAAAATCGTAAAATAGGTGAATATCAGTTGTGTAATAGAGGTCATAAAGCTTAAATTAGATTAGTTACTAATACTTCGGTACCTACATATTTATATTAATATTATAATTGCGAAAGTCAGTTTGTTTGTTATTTATTTATTTATACTTTATTGCTTTTTGGTATCTCTTTTGTTGACTGGTAGAGAATGCTTAGGCATTCTCTACCAGTCAACCAAAGAGATACCGGCGCGCGGATGACGGTTTTCTTTTTTTTTTCAGTAGTTTTATTACTAGTAGTATTTTTCAGTTGCATTTAAAAAAATGCTTTCATGGTTAATATAGGTAGAAATGTGTATTATAAAGAAATTTTAATTCTAATAAATGAACTCAATGAATATCTGAAAGTAAGACAGAATTAATTCAATACACAATATGATAATGAATGTATTTACAAGCAAGATTCGAAAGAAGTTTATTTACTAAGTCCATCATCGGATTTTACGCTTGAGTATTATTCAAATTTGATCCATCTCGCAAACCAAATTATTCGTAAAAATAACTTTTTTTACGACTGTTGAAATTCGATAATGAAATCTTGAATTTTAGGTGCTTACAATATAAATTGCAATAGCGCATTACGTGATTTAAATTTGAATGTGCTTGAGTTCATTTCAATGTCAATTGAAGAATATTTAAAAAATTGAACCTTCGACCTTCTATAAATACGAGACAATTTGTAGTGTCAAAGTACACATCACGCATGAAACCCACCCACTATATACACAATAGGAGGTTGTCGGCAGTTTAACCGAACTTTTCTGTGGTGCCCTAACGTGAATTTTAGGCCTTCAGCCAGGGCAAAAAACGTATAAACTAAACGACAACACGATAAGGGCACCCCCTGTGGGGTACGGGCCTCGGGTTAGGGCATCGGGAGAGGGCGGCAGCAAAGGGACATTTTGATTTGGATCTCGATTATTTAGGGACGAAACCTACAGGAACGCTACGTACGAAAATTATAGATGGGACGACTTTTAGACTTAGTGTGAAAAACCACTGTTTATAATAGCGTGTAATAGAACGCACGCAAAACATTGTGTTTGTGAATGCACAGAGGTTTTGGTATCATCATTATCTGCCTAGCCTTTTTCAAACTATATTGGGGTCGGTTTCCAGTTAAACCCGATGTAGCTGAATACCAGTGTTTTACATTGAGCGACTGCCTATATGACCTTTACAACCGATACCCCTTGGTAAGACTGGTTGTCAGAATTTTTGGCTTCTGACTACCCATATCGACTTCCAAAGATCTACGAATGACAGAAGAGAACATGACTGTCACTTTCGACTTCGTTATATGCTCTGTTACACTCGTAAATAAGGTTCCGTAAGTAATTTTCTACACAAATTGAAAACCAGTCTAGATAGACATGAAAATTAGACGACTTGTCGACTGTTTTAGCATAATAATCTCCGTATGTATCGAAAGGCATTGTCTACTACAAATATTAGTTTCTGTTAAAGCCTTGGCACCATTTCGTAGAATAGCTCACAAACCACACTTTTAAATTCATTTCCATGTTCGGCGTGTAATCTTGGATTGCTTAATTTTAGGTTTAGAGTACTTCAAATAATAATTACAACTTCTTGAAATGACAGAGTTAAAACTTGACAATCACGCTTCAATGGATAATCGGAATTCGCTGAAATGGTACCTATAGGATATTTTTTATCTCCTGTCCGATTATTTAGGACATTCCTTAATTATAAAGATCAATTTCTCAGTCTATTAAAATTTTCTGGTAACATTGTTATTTTTTTAAAACACAGGTTATGACAGTCCTCAGAGCAGACGAAGTCATCTGTCACGGGCAGAATATAGTATATAAGATGTATACCTGTGAATAAATATGAATATGGAAGTACCTAATATTTATAAGTAGAGTAGAATAATACCTCGGATATCTATGATAATACCTCTACAAGTATAGCTCGAATGGGATTTAGACATAACACCAATGTCGTTCAATATTGGTCGTTGGATTCGAGGAACTGATTTAATATGACAGGTAGAAAAAATATGTATAAGGTAAACCCAATCGGTCTCTTCAAACGGCGTACAACAGGAAAACTACTTCAAAAATAAAAGAATCTAAAAGCAATCAAGAAAAAAAATTCAATCTCCTGATTTTAATATAATTATAAGTCAACGAAGAGACTTAAAAAGTCGTTACGTCTATTTTAAGATTTTTCGAGGGTGTATTTCGTGGGGAAGAGAAGGCTTTTAAGCCCCTAAGTGATATTAAAGAGCTACACAGAATAAACGACCTTAAAATTATGAATTTGACTCAAATCCCCTTAGCAAAGCATCTTGCTACCTAGTGAAATATAGGCTGATTGAATTGGCTGACACTTCTATTGCTTGATTTTCATTTGTTAATTTGTCTACTTGAAACAATTTTGAGTAAGCTCTAAGTTGACATTTAAGAAAACAAATATCATTCGAACATCACAGTAATACGAGTAGATTCTGCAGACTGACTTTTAATTCAATCTTGCCGTGGGTGATTTTACTCATGAATTTGAATATTTAGAAAAGGAACTTACTCTGAAATATGAATAAAAAAGTCTGCTGTTTCCTACAAAAACGCACAACACGATCAAAATGTATACAAATCTCGTTGTTTTTTTTTTCATTTTCGCCGTTGTTTCTAAAAGTGGTATGTATTCAGAAAAATAGCTAGTAAATTAAAAGTAAGGTACTATTGATTAGTATTGATGAATCCAATTCTAAAGAAGCAGATGTGAATTTATTATCTAATTCTGATACAACGTCATTGCATGATATCTCCAGGGCAGCACTAGATCAAAGCAATGCCAACGGTAAACCAAACGAGTCCAATAATATCAGAATGCACAATGTCATTGAAACGGGTTCCGACGCTTCGGGTTTATCCTCTGCTTTCTTAATTGAAATGTCAAGATGATTGCCAGTGGATATGTGATTATAATTCGCTACCGGTTTTGCCCTAGAGCTAGTGGAAATTGTTTTTAGGAATACGTCGTGGATGCAGACAGATGCAATCTGGATCAAAAAATTGGAACAGAAATTGATTTAGGTAGTGTTGGTTTTAACTTTTACAATAATTATGCCTATAGGCCTGCTGTCATTGGAACTACATGCTAAGAAGAAATAAGAATCAAAGACAATAATTGCATTGTTAACAAAAATAACGGTGACACTGAGGATAGTATAACAATACTTACATATGTTAAAGAAATCGAGCCAGTGACAGAAAATTTAAAAAAAAATGCAAAAACGATGTATTAGAGCTATATTTGGTCTTAAAACCACAGACAGCTGCAAACCATATTTTATTTAAAATCAAATTCTCACACTTCCTAGCTTGTATATATTAGAAACGGTATTATTTGTCAAAAAGAATCCTAAACTATTTCCGAAGTCTTCAGACGGTTCCGAAAGAAGTCAACGTGATAATAGGAGACTTTGTTTACCGAGGGCTAAAACAGCTCTCATGAGTAAGAGTGTATTCTGCATGGCTCCAAAGTTATACAACAAGGTACTTACCAAAGACATACAAAGATTTGAACATTAATAGTTTTAATCAAAGCATGAAGAAACTTTTAATAAATAAATGCTATTATAATGTTGCAGACTATTTAGAGTATGTACTTTAGACATTATTATTAATTTGACGTAAACTAATTGACATTTTTATTGATTTGACGTTACTTTATAATTATTTTTTTTTAATTATATTATTGACATGATTATTATTATTAATGTAACATTTAAACTTGATGGTTCTTTTTTGCACTTTGAACTGTAATAATTTTGTATTTGTAGATACGCCTTTCCAGGCAAAACGTGTTGAAACTTTTTTTTTTTGTAATGTTACCAACTTTAATTTAAACCTACACGTGTTTTTCACAAATAAATATATCTTATCTTATCTAGAATCGTAGAGGAAGAATGTCATCATCATTATGTCAACTTTTCGACGCCCACTGTTGGGCATAATTCTCCCCCAAGAGGGGGTTCAGCTGTAATCGCCATGCTTGGCCGATACGATTTTCTGCGGTGTTATGGTACTCAGAAGGACGCTGCTGCTCTCTGGTCAATCGCTTCGGTCTGGCGTATCACCATCTACTACCACCTACGGGTAGAAATGGGGTGGTGCTATTCGAGACCGACACTACACGGATTCAAGGAAGAATGTAACTCATGTGATTATAAGAGTTATGAATGTAACTGTAGATGGATGGAAAGGGAGAGGAAAAGAAAATAAAAGATAGATGTATTTTGTGAAGAATGACATAAAAGAAAAGAGAATCAGTGGTAGCATAAAGATCGACAAGACAGAATGGATGAAGAAAACGTGTTTCGCCGACCCTAAGTAACTTGTAATGGGACCATAGCAGGTAGATTAAGATGTTAAAGAAGATGATTGAGGAACTGAAGTTCTCCCAGTTATAAATGTCCTTTTGTGCCTATTGGCCTAGTTCTGTTCTGTCTCCTGCTTGAAGCATACTACAAAAATACGTGCGGAGTTAAAAAATGTGATTGTATTGCATTTATCGTATTGGAAGCGGAAAGTCATATCAGTCGGAATATCGATTAACTTACCAACTAGGTATTCGTTTGTATTTCTGCACTATATTTTTGTAACACGCAAATCGCAATGACAATTTGAAATACCCACAAACGAGACAAAAGATTTATGAAGACAATAATTCACAGTTTTGTAACGTTACAATTGGACTAGTATAAAATATTAGAATTCCCCCACTGTGTCGGATTACGTAGAATTATAGACCCAGTCTGATAGTGGCTGCTGATAGGCCTTATTGGCTTCAAAATGGAACCTCGTAAAACTAATTTAATTTTAGACTGAACTTAGAAGATATTTATTCTGGACAATGTTGTAAAGATGTGGTCGTAAGATAACAATGGTTTATGTTTTTGTTCGTGATAGAACAAGTTATATAATGTTTTTATTAAATCTGATAAAGTCTGTTTTCGCTACGTCTATATTGATTGTTGTATGTTTCTTGTTTGTGTTCGGTGAAGATAGTAGCCCAGCTATTTCTTAAGTGTTCCTTTAAAAATTACGTTTAAGATTGCTGCTAAAATGAGCTATCTCTAACTTAGTCATTATCTGTCACTGTCATTTTCTTCATTTGCCTGGCAGTAAGAGATGTCTAATTTTAGTTTAGTTTGTGAACAGGGGATCGGCGCCAATATCAAAATAATTTAACTAATGAGTTTAAATTAATATAATACGCCAAATGTTTATGCCATTACTATCTAGCAAAACAGGCACACTACCAAAACGAATGCCTAGAATAGATTTGATCGTTGTGGTGTTCTATGGGAGAGGCCTTTATTCAATAGTGAACGTCTTCCGACTGATGATGACGGTGATGATCAGAGATATATAACTTCAAAAAATGGAAGAAATATTGACGTGTATTGGTTCGTTTGGTAAAACTACACATAACTCAACAGCAATTTGAACATTTTTTTTAACAATTTAAACATTTTGCTTTGGTAAACATAAAAAAATTAAAAAACCCCCAACGCAAAACATAAAAGCAATTATTTCAAAAGTAAAAAATAATGTTTGTTCGTTGAAATGGCGCTATAATGTCGCGGCGGGGTACCGCTAAGTCAAATCTCATTGCAAATCCATGAGTTCGCTATTTTATCTATTTAGCTATTGCTGACTTAGCGGTACCCCGCCGCGACATTATAGCGCCATTTCAACGAACAAACATTTGATGGCTCAACAAAAGATATTATTTTTTACTTTTTAAATAATTGCTTTTATGTTTTGCGTTGGGGGTTTTTTTAAATTTTTTATTTAATTTTTATTTGAAAGTTTTTAAATGTAATTTAGTCTGGTTTTGAAAAGTTGTAGATACGTCTAAAGTTGTATTTCGTCACATGTATCTTTTTTGATATTAAAGATATCAATCACCCTGAGAATGCGTTTGGTATATATAATTCAATTTTGGAAAAAGTGTGGATTGGATTCTTTTTGCGTAACTACGTCCAATTGGCACAACCGTACTCTGGCACAATCGTACCCAGTCTACCGTATGTTTAAACAGCCGGCTGTTTAAACAGCAGGGAACCGGTGCTTTGGCCCTTAGAGTTTATAAAACGAATTTTCAAGTTTTTAGTTTTCATTTCGTTAGTTAATTAATATTCCTCATTCCCTTTCAATACAGTATGCATTATTCTACTAGTCAAGCCCTTTCATTTGATATACATATTGAGGGAGTCGTGAAAAAAAAAATGTAATTCGCCATTTTGTGGTGCCGGTCATCTTGGCTTTGAAAATCATAGTGTAAAGTATTTTACTAGTGAAGCCCTTTCATTTGATACCCATATTGATGGAGTTGTGAACAAAATATGTAATTAGCTATTTTGTAGCGGCGGCCATCTGTGACCGATTTTCATCAAACATAGCTAAGAACACTCCCGACTAATCCACCTTTCAAATAAAAAAAACAAAAACAAAATCGGTTCATTCGTTCGGGAGCTACGATGCCACAGACAGACACACACACACACACACACACACACACACACAGACACGTCAAACTTATAACACCCCGTCGTTTTTACGTCGGGGGTTAAAAATGACGCAGAAAATGAAACAGATGCTGCTACAAGGCTGACGCATTCAATATACATAGTTCCCAAAAAAGAAGAAGAGCAATCAGCGGAATTGAGAAATCCCATCAATTCTAATGAAGCACTCGAATAAAGTTAAGTCATTACATGAAACTTACAGCGATTTTTGTGCCGAAAAAATCAGAATCTATACCAATATTATAAAGCTGAAGATGAATATAAGTGTGGATGGATGAAAAGGGAAAGGAAGGCCAAAGAAAAGATGGATAAACTGTGTGAAGAATGATTTGAATGAAAAGGAAGTCATTAACAGCATGACAGTTTACAGGATGGAATGGAAGAGGAAAACATGTTGCGCCGACCTCAAGTAAAATAGTACAAGGGCAGTAAGATGATGATGATGAAGAGTTTGTTTGTGTTTGGAAGCTATGTTATCCTTGAGTGATATAGCAAAACAAAACTCAACCGCAAAAAGTCAATTTGAACATTTTCCGTTGTAAAACTGACGCAGAAAATAAAACATAAAACAAAAAAGCAGCTACAAGAGAACACATTCAATATAAGTAGTGTCCAAAATTCTCGGCTCTAAATTGTTGGTTACACATTCTGTGTTTCACTTTTTATCACTACCCATATAGAATGAGTATTATGTCATTAGGATTAGCTAATTACTTAGTCACTAATTAACACATCCTCAACAATGATGTTACACTCCAATGAGTAAATAATGATTCATTGTTTTTCATCAAAATCGTGCATCCGGCTTATGCACCATACTTTAGTGTACCTAAAATGATTTGTTGATGATACATTATGAATTAATGATGAGTAAGATAACTTGGAGCTGAAGTGGAAGCGGCCATGTCTGCTGACGGACAGTTGGTAGATGGAGCAGACAAGTTTTAGAGTGAAGACCGCGTTTGGGCGTAGCGTGGAACGCCTTGCGTCACGATGGACCTACGATTTGAAGAAGTTGGCTGGCAGTGCATGGATGCGGCCTGCCCAAGCACGGGTTGGTTGGCTATCTCTGAAGGAGGTCTACTTTCAGCAGTGGACGGCAATAGGCTGATATGACGACTAAGAACACTTGGATGTTATTGAAACTAAGTTATAATATCTGAATAGGGTATTACACCCATTTTTGAAAAGTGTCTCAATTAAATTCTGTAGTGCTAATATGCCACCAAAAAAAACTCAACATTTTTATTCAATCGATAAGTGCTATAAAAATGCATTTAAATTTTAAATTTTCAAATTTCGCGCGTAGTTTGACTAAAACGCCTGTTACTGGACGCCATATTGATCAGCGTAAATGACGTCAGTTCGTTTTGTATCAAATGAGCTCATATTAAATATGATAATTGTATATCATTTAAAAATAATTAAAAGCATATTTTGTAATAGGTTTAATAATGAAAAAATTACGTTAGTTACGAAAATAATAAAAGTACAAAGCCTGTATTACGCCAATCGGTTGACTGACAGTTGACAATTTTTTGTTTACACAGCCGTACGGCGTAATAACATGGCCGCTACTATTACACCGTGTTTTATAACAGATTAAAAATACTGAAAACTTTGAATTGAATTTAAAAATTTGTTTTGTTATTTTATGAACAAAAACTTACATTTTCCGACTGCTTTATGCCTAAACTGTGTCAATAAAATATTTATAGATTTTTTCTCGTATAGAGTAAAATACCCTATTGTTTATCTAAACTAAAGAGAATAGATTCTTTGTACGTTTGTTTATAACGGATAAACTCAAAAAATACTGTACTGATTTTAAAATTCTTTCACCATTAGGAAACTACGTTATGCCTGAGTTCTGTACTCTAAATAACAAAAATAAAAGTCGTTTCCCAAATTTTTTTGCTCAATGTTACTTAGTAAGATGCTCAGTAGTGCTATTCTGTTACAATCTGATCTGTGAACACCTAGGTGAAGTGAGCTTTCACCCGTCCCGATGCTAGATATTGACAAAGCAGACGGAAGGATAACAGCTCACTTCACCTAGGTATTCACCGAGGGAACAGTAGTGCTACTCTATTACAATCTCACTCGGTGAACACCTAGGTGAAGTGAGCTGTAATCCGATTGTAGTGCTTTGTAAATCCCTAGCATCGGGACAGATGACAGCTCACTTCACCTAGGTGTTCACCGAGGGAGATTGCAACAGAATAAACATACAGAAAAGACATACGCAGTATAGTATGTCTATTCTGTTCCCTAGGCAACGACTGTCTGACGTGATGTGTCTCTTTACATCCCGATCTTACTTATCTGCTTGAAAAAGAGCAATCAGCAGAATTGAGAAATCCAATTAATACTAATGGAGCACTCGAGTAAAGTTAAGTTAAGGCATTGCAAGAAACTTAGACCGACTTTTGGGATTAAAACGTCTGAATCTCATCATCTGCTGAGCCTTTTCCCAACTATGTTGAGGTCGGCTTCCAGTCTAACCTGATGCAGCTGAATACCAGGGTTTTCCATGGAGCGACTGCCCATCTGATCTCCACAACCCAGTTACTAGGTAACATGATACCCCTTGGTAAGACTGGTTGTCCGACTTTCTGGATTCTGACCATAACGACTGCCCAAAATCTATGAATGACAGCCGGGACCAATGGCTTTGCGTGCTTTCCGAGGCACGGAGGGAAACGAAAACGTCATAATCTATAGATACTAATCTCAGATTGTGAAACAAAAGGCAGATAGACCGTGCGGAACACTGACAATGAAGCCAAAAAAGCAAATACAAATTCAAAAGCGAATACCCTTGTGATTGTATTTGCTTTTGAATTTGTATTTGTTTTGTTTAACGATGTGGCGTTTCGTGCTATACCGACTCGTGTCAGTACAGCACGAAGCGCGTCGTGGGTATTCGATTTTGTATTTGCTTTTTTGGCCACACTGTCAGTGCTCCGCACGGTCTATCTGCCTTTTGTTTCATAATCTGAGATTAGTATCTATAGATTATGACGTTTTCGTTTCCCTCCGTGCCTCGGAAAGCACGCAAAGCCATTGGTCCCGGATGTCATTCATAGATTTTTGGAAATCGTTATGGTCAGAAGCCAGAAAGTCGGACAACCAGTCTTACAAGGGGTATCATGTTACCCAGTAACTGCCTTTTGTTTCATAATTTGAGATACTAATATTAAAAAGCTGAAGAGTTTGTTCAACATTCTCTGTAACTGCTGGTCTGTCGCTAATAAGAAGCCACATTATCCTTGAGTGATATAGGCTACATTTTTCCTTTAGAAAATTACCACAGACGTAAGCAAAAGCTGTCACACATTCCAATGTCATCGCTCCAAAAATGATTCTGAAGAACCTTAAAACACAAAACTCATAAACATTATCGTATTACGACATGTCAGAGCAATATTATATGATCGTTATTTCAGCCATAAGTGTTATAAAAGTGGCGAATAACCGAGATTACAATGTTGCGAACGTAAACTTAAAAAGTTACGTATTACAACGTGTCGTAAAGATGTCTCGTTTTATTATATTAGTCAGATTTTGGTAATCTTCGTCCGGAGATGATATTATGTTTTGATGGCCTTGATAATTATCATAATTTACAGTTTTATAATGATCTAGTTTATCTTTATTAAGTTCTGGTTTTAGTTTTATGGTAAACTTTGTGTCATTTTAGTGTTAAGTGTTTTTTAAGCACATTAAGCGGGTATTAATGACGTAAACATGTTGATACTATAAGAACCTGACGATATTATTTTGCTCGTAAAACTACTATTTTCTACTAGAATCAATTTTTTGAACAAATATTTGTATGGTGTATATATTTTTAGTTTTAAGTTATCTTGCTGCACCTTAATAGCGTCATATACTCACTAGTTTTAAGCCTAATGTGTAACTATCTGGTTGTGTACATTAAAACCATTCGTTTATTGGTGCTCATCTGCAATCCATACCAAAACCACATTGATTAAAAGATTTACATTATTTACAGTTACTCATTAAGTTCAGACTGTACCCGTTGAAGTGTGATGACCAAATACCCAATGCCAATGCAAATAAAACAACCATCATTACTTGGTCTTTCACGGTGGCGGAGCTTACCGACAATATGTCAAGTTTCGATCATCTTCAGTTCAGTTCTCTTTTTTACCGAGTGCCAAGATATACTGGTTTCTGGGTCGTGACTTCCAATGAGCAAAGTGACTTCGTGATATTAATAAAAAAACCTTTATTGAGATGGCTTTGATTTCATACTTATTTATACACAGTTTGTAATAATAGCTACGATATGATTTGTTTATTTTTCCATTGGTTTTTTATCGAGTTGCGCACTTGTAGATTTCCTGTGATGAAATCAACTTCAAAGCCAAATAAATTTATTTCAAATAAACCATTTACAGGCACTTTTCCCGGTTGCCGTTCATAGATTTAGGGCAGTCGTCGAAGCCAGAAAGTCTGACAACCAGTCTTACCAAGGGGTACCGTGTTATCCGCAGTAACTGGGTTGTGGAGGTCATATAGGCAGTCGCTCTATGTTAAATACTGGTATTCAGCGGCATCTAATTAAACTGGAAGGCGACACCAACAAAGTTGCGAAAACTGGAAAAGGTAGATGATGACAGGTAGTTTTGCATTGTCACGGAGTCTTTCAGTTAATCAGAAAAGTTGATGCAAGTTGGTCATTTGAAAACGTGGGTTGGTCTCTATGAAGAAAAACGTGTAAGAAATTCCACGGGTACTAAGACACAGACACAACATGTATATAAGCAAGTTTATTAAACAAAAAGGAGTTTTGGCTGTCTGGTGGCAAAATGAACAGAAGACATCATTGTTATTGTGGGTGGAACCTGGATAAGGCTGGCATAGTAGCGTGGAGATTGGCACAAAACAAAGAAAAGCTTATACCTAGCAGTGGGTGAAGTCAGGCTATGGGTAATGATTGGACAAGCCTGCCACACCATTCCCAAACCACTGCAAGACCTAAAGCCAGAATCATCAGTGGCGAACACAAGAAAGGCGCCGAATACGGGGGCCTGAAGTGGGTGATGATGATGTTAGGAGCCTGGAGTCACCCGATGATGTTAAAGTTACTTACTACTATCACCACTATGACAAAGATCACTATAAATCAGAAATTGTTCATATTACGAAACTAGAAATTACTTCCGTAAGAGGCAATTAGAAACTTGTGAGAATTTAATTGTTCTAGAACATTTTGAGTAAAGTAAGAAAAGATATCCAAATTCTTCACTGAGTGAAATCTAAACAAGTTCAACCATTATTACTGAACATTTACATCCTAAAATATGTTTGACGAAGGAGTTAGGTCGTTTAAGAGCCCGCATTGCGTCTCGGCGCCGATACAAGAAAATTCGCGGGAATGAGAGACCTGATATACCTAAGCTACAAATAAGATAAAATAAGTTGCTAACAAGTTACTATGTTAGACCTATTATTAGGTATTGCATTATTGAACAGTAATGGGGAACCCGTTTGTCTAGACCGGTGACGCAATGGGAATATAAAACAGTTGGTTGAATTTGGACAAGATTCTAATGGTTGATTAGAATTATTGTTAGTGTAAATTCAATGAGACTTGGTTTTAGGAAGAGAATATTCATTCCGTGTTTGTGTCAAAGCTCAAATTCAGTAACTAATAGTGCCTAAAATATTCCAGAGAGAGGTTCCCATCTCCTGCAATATTTACCTTAATGTTCAGAATTAAGGCAAACTATTAACGTACAGCAACAAAAACGGGATGAAAATTACCCTTTATGTGTTAAGCTAGATCAATATCTATATCATATGTGTGCCTAACTTCAGCTAATTCCATTCAATCGATAAGCGTGGAAGAGTCTCAAACGTCAACATCCATCCATCCATCCGCGGCTTTGTCTGCTAAAATCATAAATAATTCCACGGGAACACAAAAACGAGATAACAATTAGCCTGTGTTCAGCTAGATCAGTATCTTTATGTGTGTCTAACTTCAGCTCATTCCGTTCAGCCTGAAAGAGTAAACATCCATAGATTCATCCTTACAAACTTTCGCGTTTATTCCAATAGTAGACGTAGAATAAAACTCAGGTCAACACAGATAGCCCCAACACTAAGTACTGATGATCTAACAGTGTTTCCATGTGTATGAAGTAATTGTCCGTTCTTAGTATTGCGTACAACAAAACCTGAACTACGCAGCATCCGTAACATGCAAAACAGGTACTTATACATGTGAATATTAAATCGGTTTTACGTCACAAGTATACAGGTTGACTTTTAATCTATTGTGCGTATTTCAGGAGGTTAAGATAGAGGTTGCATGCATATGGCATGCATTTGACTAAATGTTTCGTCTAAACACTATGGATGAAGTACTTAGGTCTTATTTTGAATTTTACGCGTTAGGCTTATTTTTATATCAAGGCATTATTTTTCCTGGCTCTGTCAGATTGTAGATGTGCTATTTATTCAATATAGTATTTTCTTTCGGCTTTTTTCCCCTTTTTGATTTAAAAGAACTGGTACCGTAAGGCTCATCACAGTATGTAGTCTTACAATACTCATGAATATGATCAGATCAATCTTTTCTCACGTCGTGTGGTGCCGGTCGCGAATAGCACCACCCCATGTCTACCCTTGGGTGTAGTAGAAGGCGACAGAGGGATATTGAGCAGAGGATGGGCAGCAGCGTCCTTCTGAGTACCATAACACCTACTGCGATCGCCAATATGCATCGGCCAAGCATGGTGATTACGGCTGAACCCCCCTTGGGGAAGATCTATGCCCAGCAGTGGGCGTCTAAAGGTTGACATGATGATGAATCTTTTCTAATGTCGGTGTCGGCTTCCAGTCTATCCGCGAACAGATACACTTAATACCAGTGTTATACATGGAGCGACAGGGTTGTGGAAACCCTGTTACTGGGTAACACGTCACTCTATGGTTAGACTGGTTGCCAGACTCTCCGGCTTCTTCTTGTATAATAAAAAGTGTTCCAATTATGTTGTAGCAGAACGTGTTGTGTGAACAGATTTTTTTTTTCTAGCTCATAAATATACTTTAGAAGAAATTATTCATGTTCATTAGTAGATACTTTTACTCCTTAAAAAATGCACAGCGATCGAAAGTCACCCTGTATAGAGATATACTTGTTCATAATTATCAATAACATAGAGCTGACTTAAGTGGCGATGAAAAACTAACTGGCACTAAAAAGTTTATTTGCATTAATTAAAGTTATTACATACTGTAACTGTAGTGAAAAAATAAGTTTCCATACTTAACATGTGGCTATAATTCCTTCCTTATTTACTGTTTAATGTTATGAAGACTTTAATTGCCCAATCAACGTGATTGCTGTGTTGTAGATGTCCGTCCATAAAACGTTAGACAGAAATCTGTGAAGACGTTTCGATAATTTTCTGTTCTCTTAAGTTGGTATTCTTCTTTCTCTCTGCTCATAGTGTTGGTGATCGACCATGTGGTGTCGTGGTGTCGTCACAGTAAGAAAACCAGTTAAATGTACTACAACAAAATATTATTGTCTAGCCGTATTTAGGTAATGTAGGTGTGCACAAATCAAGTAATGTTTTCAACTTGATGACGTAATATCCTGTGCAATGTAAATGAGGGATTACCTTACCAATAGTGATATCATATTGCGATACTATCTGTGTGTCAGTCATGTTTAGAGATTGCTGCAATATCCTTCTTTAATCATTTTCTTATCGTGTGTTTTAGCAATATTTGGCTACTGCACTATAATTGTTACTGATGTTTTCCTTGTATCGATTTAATTTAATTATGTATCTACATCTATAATCCATACCTCCATACGAATATTATAAATGTGAAATTTACTCTTTTTGTTACACTTTCACAATGAAACTTGGTAATAGTGATGAAAGGACAATGCCAGAACCTCTATAGAACTTTGCCCCACTCAATAAAAGTCATGTGCACATCTTACTGTTTATTTATTGCTGATAACTAAACATTAGTCTTAGTGACTATAGAACTTGCGGTTTCCGTTTTAATCTAAAAACAATAATGACATTGATTATAGGTTATATTGTATTTTAGGTAAAATGAGTTTGTATTTTGTGTATTTCGTAATCGTAAGCAAGTTCTAAAGAAAAACAATTTAGTATAGAAAGGTTCTATATTCATTACAATTATTTTCATTAATTTACTTTTTCTGTACATGTGTTACTTTTTCTGTACATGGGAGGGGCAGGATCTGGCATTGTCATTTAGTATGAAGAGGTGGCTCATAAGGCTGCCCAACTTAAATAGGGCTGGACAGCACATGTTCGTCGCATACCGGACTAACTGTGGGCTCAAGTAGCACACAGCTGATGCCCTATGACAGTAAGACGGTGTCACGGCAGGCTGCAGACCACAAAGGAGATGGTAGGATGAACTAGATAGATTTCTGTTGAATTAAAAGAGGAAGCACAAAATCGCGAATGATGGAAGAAATAAAATAAGGCCTTTGCCTGAGTGTGAAAGAATAAGTTTAAAAAAAAGGATTTGATGGAATCGAGATAGTGACCTGTAAAGACAACGAAAGTAAACATAGCAACGAGTAGCGTTGGCGCTCATTAAACACCAATGAGATAACCAAGTTATCCCATGGTGTGCAATGAATCCATCCACACACACACACACACACACACACACACACTTAACACGTAAAGGCAAACTGTAATAAAAACGTATTCAAAATCTAGTTGCAATTTCATCTTAGCGAATTTCATCGAGAAGGCCTCCGATTAGAGGTATTTCTGACAAATTAAGTGAACTAAGATGAAAATACGAATGAGGATCACCCCTTTGATAAATGACAATGGAAGAATACACGATATTAATCAAAATAAAGATGTAAAACTTCATTACAATAATACATTTGTATGTCAACGATGAGATCATTCTTAGACAGGTTCCAACCAAGCTGTAGATAATGAGTATACATTTATAAAAGGTAATTATTAGGTAGACTAGTCCAACAATATTGGCAGTTGTACTAGTTATTATAATGTCTTGACTGAAGTTGAGTAGATGTTAAACGTCTATCTATTGATGGATTCCGTTTTAAACAAATAGTGTTCAAAGCATTTATTTCATTTTGAGTTTGTTTCACCGCCTCCCTCGAGCAAGTTTCTATTTATTTATATGGCATATTATTTCATACAAATCAGGTGAACAATAACTGTTCAGAGATGATGATATAGGACCCTAGTATAAAATTATAGAAGTAAATATAACTATATCAAAAAAAAAATCGGAAAAAATCTTAGGAAATTAACTTTGAAAGCAAACAATAAAGATTTGGCTTTAGGTAGGTAAACAATAAATAAAAGTCAAATGATAATGATAGAAATTATATCAGATGAGTTATAAAGAAAATACTTTGAAGGGAAGAAGGTAGTAAACAAAAGGGAAACAATAATAGACGTAGATTAGAATAAAGACTCAAAAAGGACACAAATAACAGAACATCACTAGGAAATATAAAGCAATACCTTTTTAATTAAACGACACGGTTGGTGCAGTGGCTGAGCGATCGACTGCTGCGCAGCGTGGTGTGGGGTCGATTCCCGCCCAGGGTAAATATTTGTGTGATGAGCACTTGTGTCTGGGTGTTGTTTATCTATATATGTATGTATTTAAAATGTATTTGTGTATGTATATCAGCTGTCTGACACCCATAGTATAGGGTATCCCTAGTTTGGGGTCAGATGACCGTGTGTGAAATGTCCCTACATATTATTATATTATTATTATAATTCAAAGACAAAGAGCATCTAGCACATATCCAATCAATATGGGTAAGATATCGTAGCGATACTAGGGCCTTTAAGCCCCGAGCCTTAAACCTTGCATCATATGAGAGATTTTCATAAAGCCCCAGTTACATCACTGGGCCGAGACATTTCCATATAAAGGCCGGCCGTCATCTGACAACTGGTATTTTTAAAAGGCGAACATGTGAACAGTGAATGCATAATTTAAGACGTGAATGAATTTATAAATTTAAAAGTGATTTAAAACAAGCATACAATTAAAGAATAAACTGCATCAGACAAAATTTAAAAATAGGAAAGATAAACAAGTAGAATTGGTGGTTGGTTATATCCTCAAGCAAGGAGTAAAATTAAAACATGAAATGAAGAAAATAGGAATTAAAACACTACGCCTTCAAAACTTAATATACATTAATATTTATAAGTACTCCTTGAAGTAAATATTGAAAACAGAATGAACACTAAGAATTTGAGGAATTCCGTCTTATTTTACCCATCGCTGCCTACATACATACATACATAAGTAAGTGCGTTAAATTATCATACATATCACACACCTGAGTCAGTGTACGGAAATGTGACAAGACGATGTTTTTAAATTGATGTCATTGCACAAAAATGGCGGTGTAACAAGTCCCCTAAAAGGCAAAAAAGACGTGTCCTACAGAGTCACTGTTTTCTGGCTTAAATATAAACGTTAGAAAACAGTTTAAACAGAGGTTAAATTGTTGCAAAATTAGATCTTGGTACTAAGACTCAGAAAAAAAAACAGAATATGTCAACAGCTCTGTATATATATTGTACTCTTTGGTCAACAGCTCATGGCAAAAATAATCTTTCAGAAGAACGCTCAATTGACAGTTTAAATATTACCATATTTAAAAAATTGTAGCACAAATCGTTGTGAATTATATTGCCAGCATTAAAAATGTTATTGATTATGTCATTGACATGTCTTATGTAAATAGAGGTCATTACTATAAGTTATGTAGCTATTAAATGGGTTGTTTGTTCGATGTAAAGGTCAAAGATATACCCATCTCATCGTTTTTTATACGACCATGTTAGTTAATATACAATGTAATTTTTGTTATGGCAACCAAATAAATTATACTCGCATAGAATGTGACTTGCCATCACACAGATCATATAAAAAAGGAAGCTTGTCTCTAAACGAAGATGAAAGAGAGGGTACCAAGAGCTTAGAAGACACCTACGTCCGAAGGACACAGTCAACAGAGGGAAAATTTTACTATTACAGCTTTTAATAACATCGTTCCTGATATAATTTAGAAACAATTTAATAATTGAACTACACCTAAGGCATCTTTATCAAATAGACAGACCAAATGAAATGAGCGAATCTACTCCGTCTATCGTGCTCGGATAAACACCACACCGCACAACGTAATACATGACCGTCCTCAAAACGCAATAAAACTGACAAGCACAGGTGACAACAATCAAATAAAGATAAATTCTGTGTCCGTACTCCTCGACTATGTCATTCCTTTTGTTTATTACGTGACACAACAACACTGGCTCCTAGAAGAGGAACAGTTAAGGCTAGCACAGGCTATATTAAGCTGGGTACACTGCGAAATTCCGACGAAACTGTTGTCATACATTTTGTATGAGATGCCTCATATTATACAGCCACTGTGGCTACAACGGGTAAGCTAGAATGTTATGTTTAGAAGCTTACCTAGGCTTTAACCTTATTCTTGTTGGCTTTTGAAAAAATAACTGAGGGACAGCTACTAGTGTTTCAGCATTTAAACAAAATTACTCGGAAACAGATGTAAATGGTGAAATAAATATTGTATTTTGGGTGGGATTGTCTTTATTTTTATTAGCGGCACTGGTTAAATTTTAATATGGTACTCCATTAAATCCACTTTACCGAAGATTTAACTCACTTGCAAGCAGCAAGTACCTTATTATTATGGACATTCGACCTTTTATCAACCAAGTAAAATATAGCATCATTCATTTCAAGAATGATTTTAAGTAGTTTTCATAAATTGCTTGAACTTACAAGAGGTATACAAATTCAACGTATTTTTTTCTTTTTACACGCCAATAATTTTTTCATCGTCATTTTTGGCATTATGCTTGTAAAGTGGTACTCGGTGACCTTGTGTCATTTTTTCTCGAGTGACTTGTACAGCATTTTTCATTTTAAGTACTTTACTTAGGCTTTAATTCCGTAGGTATTGAAAATCTTGGTTTTTGAGTGGACCTCGTAAATAATGTAATGTAGTTAAGATTGGTTTAATAGGATGAGAAAAATGTATGGTTCGATTTTTATAAATTTATCAGATTCTTAGTTGACTTCAATAGATTCAATTTCAATTTTAGTTCAACGTAGAGTAATTCTAACTTTCTCTATTTTAGCAATCTAAGCACTGGATGATTTATGTTTATTGAATTGAATATTATTAGGTGTGGCATTTAGCATACAAATTCACCGATAATTGCTCCACGTAATTGAATCGGCAGTTCCGGGTTGAATGCCCAAAAGAATCCTTGGCAATAGTATAAGTCGGAGAAAAATTATACTCTTAAAATTTACTTCAGAATATACCCAGTTTATGTGATAAGACCTTAAAAGATGGTGAAGGAACACCGCCGTATATAGCAGTTTGATTTTATTGTATTGAATTGAAGGGGTCCCATTTGCATTACTCTTGCTATAAAAGGATAGAATAATGGTCAACGTTTCCAATGTATCGCTATTCAACAGCCGTTTTTATTTTCTTTCATTACTGGTTTGCTATTTTTCCCTTTTGTATTAGCATTCTTTGGTATTTGGTGTTCTGTATCCTTCAGGTGCCCTTTGCCTGTCTTTTTATTATTTATTGATTCAGTAAACTTTCCTAAGTCTCCTATATATTACGAGTTAGAGGTGATCTATTTCCTTCATATTTCTACTTCATCTTGCCTATTTCATATATGTTTTGGCAAGGTCGAGATCCTTCATGTACACCTATATGATATACTGTATATTTAAGACGACATACACGAAGCTTACGCCAAGTTTCATCCCGTCATTAATTTATATTAAAATGTACGCACTCTCTAATACAATTAAAAGCAAATTGTGCGTAAAATTATTCAATTTAAGCCTTCCTGCGCATAAATGTAAAACGTATGGTAGCTAAGCCCAAGATTACCTTAGTGTTGGTAGTTTAATGTTCTCATTAACCCACATGGAGGGACGTACTTATGTAGTAAGACCTAATTCTAGCTTTATTAAAGGTGTAGTTACTTGTAGGACGGCTGCCAGTCCTGAAGAATGTAATTATATTGGAAAATGTACTTAATTGTTGTGTTATAAAAAGTATTGTAATTGTTTTGAATCTAAAGACATTTTTTAATCGTTGTGTTTGGAGTTTCCTTCAAACTCATTAATTACCAACCTATTTCTTTCCTTTCCTGTATCTTTCTGTATCTTTCCTTATCTTCTTGTTCTTTTAGATTTTTTTACGTATCTATTACAGGCCTGATTCTTTCTATATATCATTCCCTATCTTCTTAAATTGATCTTTTAGATATGAATGTAAATCGCAACAGTCTTAAACTGCGGGCTGTTTTCCATTAAATCCAGCTGTAGAGTGATTATATTCAACTTGATTCCCAGATAATTGTACGCAGACACGTAGCATTAGCACTTCACCTGTGTCCTACATTTTATGATTCACATTTTTCATGTAACCATACAAGAATCCCACATTTTCCTCGGATTCTAATAAAAATGAGATCATGTGTACATTGTACAATTACAATGTACACAGTATATGCGACACAAAATACATACACATCAACATAATGTATGTCCCTTTTAGCAACCCTTTCAAGTGTCTACGAAAATGGGCCATATGAGCACAATGGTGGGAAAGTAAAGAAAAGTCCCCAACAAAGAAGAATGTTGTGTTAGGAAAGTGTCCAGCTATGAAGATGGGGGCTATTCTCATAAGTAGGACGTCGTCGGGACTCGGGAGGGACGACTCGGTCAGTAATTGTGGTGACATGAAAACTCTACTCCTGAGTTTTAAGAATAGCCCCCGTACACTCGTAATAAAAATGTCTTGTAAACTTTTATTTAAAAAGTTTTTGTTAGTTTCTTCTTTTTCTGTGGAGATGATTAGGACTGTCAGCAAAATATGAGTAAGCAGAAAATTATTGAAATGATATTTAAATTAGTTGTTTGAGTTAGGTAGGTATATTTTTTGTTGGTGAACCTTAAGAAGGCTCGCTGTCAAGAGTCCGTTTTAAAATTCAAAATATTAACATAATCACTGTGAAATTAATATTCCCCAAACCAAGTTTGGTGTTCATTCTTTTTTTGCTGACGGCTCTAACAATAGCCCACTTTTTGCTTTTAATTTTCGTAACGTTACACAGAAAAAAGTTGATTTTTAGCAAAACTCTCGCTTGTTTTTGCTAGTTCCAATTTGTAACATTATTGTGTGTAGGTATTGCATTAACTATGTTTTTTAACAAGTTCATTGATAAGTACGTTTCTTGCTGTAGTAATTTTCGTTGACACTGAAATAATGCAAATGTTTACATTTATAGAGCTGTTATATTAATACATAAGAAATATGTACAAGGGTATTCCTTGTATGTTATTATTATTTGAGGCCAAGAAGGTGAATATACACATTTATAAGACTATTATAGTAACATTTTTCATCCACACATGCTGTTATGAAACAAATATCCTATAACAAGTTGAAAGACAATGCATTACTTACCTGTCATTGTAACTTCTAGAAAGGATTTATTATGACTTGGTACGATAATGCTTGAAATGCTATAGTTATTATGGAAACATTTAACGTCTAAGTGAGTTATGAACTTAGGGCCAACTGATTACACGTTGGTTTCAAGGTTCCATTGTTAAACGCCATATTTTCACGTGACTAATTCAAAATAAAAGTTAGAAGTTATTTTAATGAATGGTGTAAGGTATTTTATTAGTAAATTATTTAGTTTTGAATTTATTCGTGTGCACATTGAATCGTGCACGCTATTTTTTTATTGCAATTAAGGCATATGAGTTGCTTTTAGTCAGGCAATTTTATCGAGTAGAGTACTTACCTACTATTAATTTATGTCTGTTTGAAAGAAAGTCGGTTAATTTTTGGTTTTAATACTATTGCGCGTTTTGTGTTTGCAACGTTATATAAAAATAAAAATCTTTATTTTTACACACTACAATGAATCTTTTTTTAAGTTAGTCGTAAAATGTTATTACTTCTTTACACCATGTATTCAGAAACTTAAAATACAAAAGGACAATCACCTTCCCATTGTTTTTTTTTTGTGACAAACAATACATATAGGTTACTTAATGCTGTCAAGTCATGAAGTCACGTGAAAATACAAGCATACCAGGGTAGTTAATCATGCAATACACATTTAGTTTATCATCCATGCAGTTAGACACGTATCGTCTCCCTATCGGTGACTACACTGAATCATTGCACATGATTCATGCATCATTATACAGGGGTTGCTCAGGCATATAGGGGGTTGCATTTTTAAAAACGTACCCTGTACCAAGTGGCCACCTGAGGTTGCCGGAGACACCACCGAAAACAATATATTAAATGTTAATTATACTGGAATAGAAGGTTAGGAGATAGGTACACTTTAGGTTACTGGTTGGAAGATAATTGGATTTTTATTTGGTTGTAAGGAACCTAGAGGCTAATTGAAACTTTGTACACTGTGCAATACCTATATTACATAAATAAAGATAATAAACAACAATAAAAATGTATACACGTATGTCAACTATAATATTTTACGGCGCTCTTATAATAATAATAAACAGAGTTAGTAATAGTAAAACAATGCTAACCTATTCCGTAAACAATGGTGTTTAATATCTATGAACTTAATCTTAATCTCATTTTATGATAATCGTGTGAATAACATTTAAAATGCTAAAATAGGTTAAATGTTGTCAATGAATTGCAACCGAACTTTTTCGACCAAAAAAAAGCCACGCCACGAATCATTAAAAAATAAAATTAGAACATTCGAAATTCAAACCCATTCCACGCATTTTTCAAATACCAATTTATTTGCGCGGCAATTATTTTTATTTTATTTTGTGCATTACTCTGTACTCTATGCATCGGGGTCCTATTAAGGTAATAGCAGTTGACGAGACAACTACATATCGTTCGATACGATTGGCGTGACCGTCGAGTATGCGTTTAACAAATTACTTCCACATAACGGTATTGTGGAAACTGGTTTGTAAATGCCAGTGTGTATTGCTGTCGGCTAGTGATTTTTCCGATACTCGACATGTAGCTAAATAAGACGTTGATAGCTTGGAGGCTACACTCGATAAGATCTAGCCATTCTTGCAATGCTGCGATGTTTTGATTAGATATTTGGTGTAAGCAAGTCCTTTACGTAATACAATGTTTGTAACCTACATGGGATCGGTCGGTATAATGTTTATTTATTTGAATAATATTCGGATTTGGATTACACAAGGCGACTTCTTGCTTTCTTCTTTTTTACTTGTTATAATGTTATATAAATATGAATGAGATATGGGTGTTAGTCTCAATGGTGTGATGTTTATTACTTTGATAGAATCAACTTAAAACTCAAATCAGATTATTTTTCTACTGCAGCAATACGTAAAAAACTAAGTTCTAACCGATCAACGTGCAAAACGTAAAGGTGATCCTAATGGTCAATACTATTCGACAAAGAATCATGGCGAGATTCATACATTCATTTGTATGAAAAAAAAAAGTAATTTAGAGGGTTTAAAATATTTTCCAATGTGAAGAACACATTACCAAGAGCAGATTGATATATTTAGCATATTTTTAAACCCCCGCATAATTAAAATATTACGAAATGAAAATAACACTTTTTCGTTTCATCTCGATGCCCATTTTGTGTTTATAAACATAAGAAAGTGACAAGCGATGTTAAAAGATCTATAAAATTGACAGACAAGTGATGTGGCAAGTGTGTGGAAAAAGAGAATCATTATTTGTGATATTATTTCCCATAAACGATACAATTTCAATGTAAGAACTGCGAAACGGCGGCTGTCAGTGTCACTGTTACTGTCAGTCACCGTTTCGTTCTGAAATAATGAGGTTTTCGTTAAACTATTAACTTTTTTTGCGGGGTTTTAAAAATATTCTAAATGGCTGAAGATAGTCTTTAGGTACCCAAGAATATAAGAATTAGAATTTCAACTTCTCTAAACATCTTAATTTTTTTTGTACAAATCCTGCCATGATTCTTTGTGGCTGTAAAATTTTCGAGAATGGTAATAGGTACTTAAAACATTGCAAATTTTTCCAGCAACACATTGTTGAGTAAACGTGGCCTGTCGCAGAAAAATATGACGCATGGAGTGAACAAGTAAAGAGTTCTGCAGCAATATTTGCCAGTCATACTAAAAATATAGGTAAATATGTCCAGCATTTTAGCAACATTTTAAGCGTGACATGACCCGGCTATGTCTAAAACATTACTGGCAATGAATACATTGCCGGCAATGTTTTCATCCCATATCCATATCCATATTTGGCCAGTTTTACAATGCCGGAAAAATTTGACGCGTAAAAATAATATGATAGCGTTTATAAGGATTATAAAACATTTATCCAGTCCCGATTGAAAGTGTGATGTTCTAATGGAACGTTTATTGCGATTTACTAGGCAGTCTTAAGACTTGTCCCGCCTACTGCTACCCACGTACAACTTGCGCTTTTGTGCGGCTCTGCATTGCATTAAAATATTGCTACTGCATTTCGTGTTGTTCGAGAATACTCTTTTTAAGATTTGATAAATTGAATTTATGAATAATGCCTTTTTTTTAAACTGCTATTATTATAGTCAATATCATCTGCTTATCTTTTCCCAACTTTATTCGGGTTCGCTTCCAGTCTTAGGCTGCCCGCCCACGTCAGACTTTTTGTAGGACAGATAATCGGATCGGTCGATTATTTCATAGCTTTGTGAGACCGACTTTTTGTGGAACATCTGCGTTGGTATATAGGAGTTCATATGTTCCATTTCTCTCCGACAAAACATCGGTCACCGATTGTCTGACGTGGGCTGAGAGCGTTATCGAATGCAGACGAATACCAGTGTTTTACATGGAGCGACTGCCTGTCTGACCTCTACAACCCAGTTACTGGGTAACACGATACCCCTAGGTAAGACTGGTTGTCAGACTTTCTGGTTTCCGACTGATACCCATACTACCCTAAACGACTGTGAAAGATCTACGAATGACAGCCGGGAGCAACGGTTTTACGTGCTTTCCGAGGTACGGAAATGGGTGGTCACCCATCCACAGACCGTCTGTGGCAAACGTAGCTTAACCGAGACCGACCACGAGCTCCTCCTTTCTCAAAACTGCTACAACGGTTTTATTGATTTAAATAAGACAAGTAGGTAATACGATTTTATTTTAATTATTATTCAGGTTAGTTATTAACAATTCTGTGGGTAAAGAAGGTTGGTATAATATACAAATTACGTACGCATAATTATCCAAGAGGCGTTAATTTGTAATAATAATTCACAACATAATTTAAATTAAGTAGGCACTTTAAATACAGTTAACAGCGATTGGATCACTGAATGCTGTAAGTATTATATCGTAATCATTTTGCACGGAAATGTGGGTAGGTACTATGAATAGGTAAGTAAGTACTTAAATAACGTTGCGTACCATAATACAAAAATAATAGGTACTATAGAAAATAAAAGGATCTACGTACACGATTGTTACGGAATATTAGCTTCGGAAATAGCGTTAAAGATTGATTAGGGACGCGATGGAATCGATAAAGTTGCTATGCTATGTACCTACATAGTAATATTTTTTTTATCTGCAATCTTAGTACAGAGGCCAGCACATTAAGCTACAAAACTCTGTCAAATTTCTTTGATAGATTTTCAACTTTATTACAAAATAATAAGGTTAATATTTAAATGGGAAAGTTTGACAGTTTGTTATGACTTGATATGCTGGCGTCTCTACATAATAAGTATGTTATTGAACAAAATACATTCTTGTTGTTTTCAGAATAAGTATGTATACTCAATTACTCATAGGTACCTACCTAAAAACAATCTAGATAGGAAGAATTAAATAAGTTGGAACCTTTTGATATAAAACGTATTTACGTGAAAATCAAAGTTGTGTTTATGAAACCACTTCTAATAAAAACAAATTCAAATCGATTTTACGCCGTCCCGATCCAATTATATCCTATGTAAACATTCGAGAGACGTCTCCACTCCGAAGTCTCTCGATATTTGCATTTCAATGTCGTAATCGATTTGAATCGAAACTCGATTATCGATCAAGTAGGTACCAGACGTTCGTACTACTTTCACTGGGTCGCAATTATAGTTACGATAATATTAGTGTGCTATTTGTAGCTGATAAAATAGCGTCTTCTTATAGTTTTTTTAAAGTTAAACGTAAAACAATTTCTTTTTTGTAAGTTTTATAGTTATAAGGGATCATAATCATAAACTCTTCTTGTAGCATATTTTTTGGTCCATTGAACTATGAAAGTAATTAAATCTGAACTTTTAAATGATATCGTTATTAATTACCTTTAACTTTGTGTAGCTTTAATGAACTTTACAGGTGAATATTTCCATACCAATTAAGTAAATGAAGAACTTTATTAATCGAGAAAATGAAGACCTAATATTCAGAGAAGGCCTTTCCCTGCAGTGGTTCACATGTAGTTTGGTATTATTATAATATACAAATACCTATGTTAGTGTCACTAATGCCTAACGCACTACCCCGACGAAAACCTTGCGATAATGCGATTTTCTTCGTTATTCAGGGGCTATATTAACTTACTAAATCATAATAAACTACATCTAAAAGCACATTATTAATGTTCGATATCCTATCATCACATGTCCCGTCCTTATTATTTTTATGTGCCCTAAATGTGTACCTAATGTTCTACACAATGTTTATTGTTTGAATAAAAAAAAATACACTAAAATCTCTTTATAAAAAACTACAAAAATAATTGGTATAATGTAACTTTGACGTTCTATTATTTTGAGTATTACACTAATGGATGAATAATTTAAAAATCTATATAATTCTAGTTTTATTTTATTTAAAAAAATCGCTTGTCTTTTTTTATAAAAATAATTGTATTTTTTTTAATCAATTGATGGGGTAGGCATACCTTTGACCACTATCTCACCTGATGGTAAGCGATGATGCGGTCTAAGATGGAGCACGCTTGCCTAGAAGTAAAAAAATGTGCGAATTCTGATACTGTGGCAAAGAGGGAACGAATGCAAAAGGTTATTTGCTCAGGGAAGCGCCTTAACGCTAGGCGATACCTAAATGTAATGACGGTATCCTACAAGTCATTATAAATAATGATTCTGCCCTCAAATAGTTCTATAAAGTTATAAACCTATGAGAACAAGCAGGTGACACACTGTTCTAAACTATCATCACTTAAGTGGAACACATCAGCTGTTTTATTTCCCATCATTTGTCTTTGAGTATGTTATTGGAAATACGTTGCCTGCAATTACATAGATACCTATTTAACTATTGTGCTGGGAACTTGGATAATAGGGCGACTTTTACGAGACAGTATTAACATTACTTATAAAATATAAGGGATATAGACTAATTATTGAAATAATATTGAAATTACGCAAGAAGTACCCACCATTTGTCGTGAGTATTTGACAGGTAGAACTGCTACGGTGTTTTTTTAATTGAAGATATATCAAGTACCAACCCCCAGTATCAATAACTACATTAAAAATTGAGCACCATTAATTATCCAGAATTATTACAATTATTTCGAAAAATGGAAGAAATTAGACGTGTGTTTCATTTTGGCAGTATTAACCGCAATTAGTTTAATCTTTATTTGATTTGTTTTTTTTTATGTGTTGTGATGTTTTACGAGACAGTATTAACATTATTTATAAAATATAAGGGATATAGACTAATTATTGAAATAATATTGAAATTACGCAAGAAGTACCCACCATTTGTCGTGAGTATTTGACAAGTAGAACAGCTAGGGTGTTTTTTTAATTGAAGATATATCAAGTACCAACCCCCAGTATCAATACCTACATTAAAAATTGAGCACCATTAATTATCCAGAATTATTACAATTATTTCGAAAAATGGAAGAAATTAGACGTGTGTTTCATTTTGGCAGTATTAACCGCAATTAGTTTAATCTTTATTTGATTTGTTTTTTTATGTGTTGTGATGTCTTTTGGGTGCACTAAATAAATGATTTATCTATCTAAACCCAATTAATTACTTATATAAAATTAAGTATGTAATATGTTACAAAAATACGTAACATTAATTAAACACAAAGTGGAACGGTAACATTGAATAATCGTTTAAATAACAAAATAATTTAAATAAGCGAAAGTTTTCGACTGAATCGTTTTGCAGTTTTATACATATATTTTAGTTCGAATGTAGGTAATCAGAGTAATGTATGCGTAATTGTGTTACTATTGGAAGTAGGTTAGGTCGACGCCCATTAGTTGAAGGCAAATAAAAACAAATGAATAAGTAATTCTTCAAAACGAATGAACATTTACATAAAAACAGAAATGTCGATATTTCTTCTACATGATTAGTGTCGCATCACTAGTCATTTTGTGAAGCTACAAAATACAAAATAAATACATAATTATAAATAACCTTATTTAACCTTATTATTTATTTGTCAAATAAATTAATTTATTATTAAATTTCCTCTTATTTAAATTACGAAACCCAGGTGTCGAAAGTCAAGACAAGGTCAAAAAGTCGATAATTTACATTCTAAAAAAAAAAGAATGATTCAATCTTTACTGAGAAACTTATTTAAATCTGATCGAGATGATTTTTAGCGGAAAACGGTGGATTCTTTTAATCAAGAAACGATTTGACAAGGTTGCAATATCGCCAAGAATTTTATAACCGAAATTAGGATTAAGGTTACCCAATATCTGATTTACCGGGGAGGTAATATAGACAGTAAATAAATAAGTAGGTACCTACCTCGATTTTAGTAGACCTACAGAAAAATGATTAGTGTAGACGTTCATTAAGAAAAAAATAATATACAATGTAAATAATATACGCGTCTAATACCTACTTAGATTTAGGATACAAACCTAAGTTTTAGTAACCTTAAAAACTAAATAACTAGGAACACAAATCAGCTCAATGACAGTAATAGGCTAATCGACTACCATTTAAATAGGACATTGAACCTAACGGACGTAAGTTATAAAGCACTACTTTTAAATACGTCTACACGGTGTGAGAGCATGACACAAACTTAAATCATGGATGAAGTTCATTACAGATCAGATTTTTCGTTGGAAAATATGGAATGGAAAAATACATACTCTTCCGTATGGTGGCACTTTATTTGGCGTATTTGTGCAAATATTAGCCTTATTTGGATAATACAAAATCGACTTCATTTTAATAAGGATAAGGTATATTTTGTATTAAACAAGTAACGCAATAATTTGTACAAAATACGCCAAGTGAAGTGCTACCAATACATTTTTCACCAATTAATTTTGTATGGATAAGCTGAAAACTGTTAACTTTGAAGGGTTATGGGAAGGGAACTGAATACATGGTACAAGTTTGTGTTCCACCGTGTGTATGATAACTAAGTGAACAAAACACGATACAGACCTTCGGCAAGGCAGCTAGGCACTGCTGCTTGACATCCCAAATGAGCTGGTCTCTTGGAAATTGCAGACTCTTCTGTACGTTTAGCTCGGGCACGTGCACTCGCACTAGGAGCCAGCCCTCCGCTCCCTCAGAGCACTCTCCCTCCATTACGCTACGCCATCTGAGGAAGAAGAGAAAGATGGGTGAATATTACGGCTTGAATCTCAAAAATGCTCACAAAAGACCCTCGATACAGGCTCGTGTTCATTAGAGTAGAAATGTATCAAATGTGGGTAAAGTCAGACGACGTTGCAGAATGTCTACAGACGTCATCTTGTCTTGCCGCCTTTTTCAAGAAAGGAACAAGTCCCGCAATGTTGCCAGACTTATCCTTCGATTTGAGCTCAAACTGTCCAATTATTATTATATTTATTTATTCAGACAGTTACAGTCCACATTAATTGTTAGTATAGTGCTTAATACCTATGTTAGTACCTACATCAATTACTTAACATTAACATGTCTTAGTTTGGGGTCAGATGGCCGTGTGTGAAATGCTGAATTATTATTTCAATAAATTACAATTATATTTAATTCGCTACCTACAATAAGAATAAAATTGAATTAAAAACAACAAATTATAATCAATTCTATAGATCAAAAATGTCAAAAACTCAAATTATAAATGTCAGTAAGTCAAATTATAAACAATAAAATCAAGAATATTAAAAAATATAGCGCTTCCTTACATACTATTAATTTAAAATACATTTAAAATAAAACCCTACTTGCAACATGATATTATCTGCCCCACACTTTACATACGGGTGTATGAAGGGCTAGCCAATGCCTCTGAAATGGCCCATCCAACCTGTTAGCGACGACTGAAAGCAGTCTGTTACCGCTGCCACGCACCCTGCCCGCTATCGAGGTTGCTCTCTTGCGCATGGTGGCATAAAAGCAATCCACCCGCACATTGGCGAACATTCCAGATGCGCTGCAGAAGCGAGGCAGCCGCAACAGTGCCCTCAACGCATTGTTGTATTGAACGCGGAGAGCGCTGTAGGATTTTTGCGAGTATGACACCCACAGGCCGCTCGTATAAAATGAAGTGCAGTAGGCTCGAAACAAGGAGATCTTTACTTCCGTGGAGCTACGAGCAAACCTGCGAGCTATCATGTTTGCCCTAATCGACAGCGCCCTCCTCTCTCGTTCAATATCAGCGTCGTCTTTCAAATCAGGCGTCACAATGTGGCCCAAGTATTTAAAACTAAGCACCCGCTCCAAGGGTACGCCGCACAACTTGACTGCTGGAACCTCTGTCGGACACTTGGCCCCAGCTTGGAAGACCATGAGCACACTTTTAGTGACATTATATTTAAGACCATGTGCGTAAGCATACGCCTCGCATATGCCCATGAGCTCTCTGAGTCCACATATCGATGCACTCAGCAGCACCATGTCGTCGGCATAGCTGATGTTATTAAAACAAACATCATCAACGTGGCAGCCAACATGGCGACCGCTGAGCGCGACAATAAGCTCATTCATGTACAGATTGAAGAGCGTTGGTGAGCTCAACCCTCCCTGCCTCACCCCGCACCCCAACCTGTACGAGTCCGATAGAGCTCCCGCCCACCTTACATTATTGACCTGGTTCCCATACCAGTGCTGAAAGATATTTATTATTTCAGGTGCAATCCGACGGTCCTTTAGCTTTTTCCACAGCACATCATACGAGACCAGGTCAAATGCCCTGGACAGATCAAGAAAGCAGGCGTATACAGCTGTATTACGGTCCGTGTAATATTTGACAGCATGCTTTAAACTCAATACTGCACTATCAGTAGACAGCTGGGGCCTGAACCCAAACTGGTTGTCGTGCAGAGTTACGACCTTGTTTAAGTGAGAATTAAGCATGCTGTCGAATACTTTTGCGATGACTGTAGCTAATGAGATCGGCCTGTAGTTATTTTTATCAGAAATGTCACCAGTTTTATTCTTGACTATCGGTACTACGACCGTTCTCATGAGCCCATCCGGCAAATAAGAATGCCTAAGGCAGAAATTAAAAAGCATCGCAAGGACACGTGGCAGGTGAGAACCCGCATACTGCAGGTGCTCAATGCTGAGTCCGTCATGTCCTGGGGACTTACCTCTAGTCATGCCTTTAATTACTTGCGCTATTTGTGCTGCGGTGAAATTAGTGCTAGGTTCCAGGACAGTACACCCAGACTCAGCATCGACCACCCCCGTGAGTGGGACGTTGACCGGGTCTACACAAAAATGATTTTTAAAAACATTTGCGATTTCTTTATCTGCGGACACGCCATCGACGCTCACTGGCAGGCCAGGCCTAGGGTTGTGCTTCTGTGTACTCTTCCAGAAACCACGAAAGTCTTTGTTCGCATGCTTTTCGGCAAGGATGTCCATCTGGATTTGATCTTGATGATTTTGACACCACCTCAATTTAGACTTAAAAATCCTCCTGCTAACACACATCTCCTCATAGACTTTGCCGGATTGGGGTCTACCACAATGAAGCCACTCCTCAAACCTCTGCCTGGCGTACAAATGAGCCCCGCGGACATGTCTGTTCCAGCCCACCACACGTTTCCTCTTACCGCGTCGTTTTTCCCAACTAATCACGGAAGAATCTCTGATAGCGGATACAATATCCTTATACAGGCAATCTATAACCATGTTATGAGTCGGGTCACTACACATATGATCACAGCACTGCGACAGCTCTGCCGGAAAGTCAATCTCTCGCAGACGGCGGTGACATTCCTCACTGTATAAGTTAATTGCCTCAACGCTTTTATTTCCCCAAATGACTTTGTTATCACTAGGTAGACTCTTAGCTAACTTAGGCTTGATTACGCTAAGATCACATTCAATTATCAATGGGTAGTGATCCGACCACATAACGTCATACACAACATAAACACCGCTAACAGTCCCTGAAGAGGATTCTGTGCAGAAACAATGATCTAGCCATCGCATAGCACCGTTACAATCACTAATATACGTATGCGTTTCCGAGTTCACACCAAGTATATCAACGTCAACACACGTAAAATTGTTTTCATTACAGTAATTCAGTAAGTCGTTATAAAATAACTCACCGGGATGCGCATTAAAGTCACCTAGACAATACACCGCCTCAGCGTCATTGTTATCAATGATTGCACTAACCAAGCCCAAACAATTCGAGAACTCCACCCGGTTACTCACGCAGCAATTAGCAGACACAATAATTAAACAATGACAATGTGACTTCACGTGTCACGACAACAGTCAAGCGGATATCAGGCGACGTCTCTTTGACTACCCGACTTCTCTTGACTTTACCCTACATCTTTTGGCTTTACCCGACAAACTTATTTAGAGACACGTGTCGGGCAACAAACTTCGGTATTATTGGGTATCTCTAAATAATATATGCTCTCTTATAATTATGCATTTAGTATGACACTTTTGAAAAGGATAACCAAAGCTGCCCGAGTTTTATTTTTGGTTCTATGTTACCCGCTTTCAAATTTGAGAAAAACAATTGGTTAGACTGGCTACTGAAAAAAAAAACTAAATGTTGTATTCTATAATAAAGAACACATAGTTACTGCAGTATTTTTTGCCGTTTAGACATGGTGATAAAGTGCTCACATTAATGTGAAAAACACTTCAACTAAACTAACATTTCCTACTGAAACGAATACAAGGAATTCGAACAACAATATGGCGTAGAATTCAAAACTCTTAAACCTACAAAAAAGGTCAACAGATTATATTCGGCTTAGAGACAAACAAAATAAAAAGAAATGAGAAATAAAGGTTGAAATTACCAACAGCTGGTTTTACTCTTATCCCTTTCAGAACGAGTTAGTACCGTACTACTACTATTAAACAAGAAAAATATTGTACAAGTTGACCAAAACAAGTAGGTCAGTAATCCATTTGCCCTCCAGACAAATGCCCTGTCTGTTCAATTAATTTAGGTATAAAGGTTCTGTATAAATTTAGGTTGACTCAACTAAGAAAATAGACTTGTTCATTTATGGGTTGCTCTAGGATTTATGGGCGATAACTTTTTTTATAGACCAGACACGTCTAGTCATGTAACGTAATATAGTGTTACTTCGTATGAGTAGGTACTTTACTGTTATGTACTTGTTGTCTAAGAACAGAATTTTTCGACTGAATGACGGTCGTATGAGCTACGTCATTTACTGTCTGAGGGTTTAAAATACCCTTTTGCCCTTGATTCTAAATCTTTCGACAAAATATCAAACCAAATTTTATTCAAACATAAACAAGGTTTCTTTTTGATAAGAAATAATAATAATGTTTGTAAGAAACTTTAAAACCGTCAGTCTACTGCATTGCTACCTTTATTCTTGTTCAATAGAGAGCGAGAAATGTAAATCCTTGCTTACTTAAAATGTGTCGCATGCGCAAACCATCCGGTTACGTTTCTGGGAACTAAAGCCGCGGCGCCGAGCCATATTCTAAGAAAAATAGGAGACTTTGCGATTTTTATAAATCGAAGAATTTATTCGACATTTAAGGATAAGATAATTTAGCGAGTAACGTGTAGAACAGTTAAGTAAATTTCCGAGAAATACACTTCAATGTACCGTCATAATTGGTTTATAAATAATAATCGGATTGATAATGTTAATTACTATTTGTTAACATAAAAGATACCTACTAAAACTGCGATAAATATCTAGAATACTAACAGGTAACATGCTCTTCAATATAGTAAAAAAAAAGAAAGATAATTTTTAAAGATATCAACATTTTTTTTTATGTAACTTCAAAACCTTAGTGAAATCTATTTCTGTAAATAAGACTTCAGAGTTTCAAACTAAGTATTTAATCCAACAACAAACTTGGATGAAGTTACGAAATCTAAAGGGTTATCTTATCACTTAAAATACACTTAGAGAATAGTGTGTACAAAATGATAGTATTATCTTGTGGACCCAGTAAATTAGTCTACAAAACTCTGAGAATGACGGAGGTAATTTTAACCAATCAAAATACTTCTCATTTTCAAATGTAGATATAATGCAACGGTCATTTTCTAAATTGAAAATAAATAACCAATCATATCGCGTTCCATTTTTAAACGCAACGGCCATCTTTTTTCAATTTAAATTTCGGTAAAATTTTAATGAACTTTGGTGAGACATTTTTTATTTATCTTTGTGGTCTAAAAGTGATTTTTAATATAAATTAAATGTCTTCTTTGATAATTACACGTTTACGAGTGTAATTAGGGCAGATAGTATCATAGGTTTTTAATTTGACACACATTATGCGTTAGAAACGATTGATAAAATTTTTGTTTTAATCAAACATACTAATACCACAACCAAAGTATAGGCAGTTTTGATTGAATAATGTTTAGGACGGTAGTGTAGGCTGAAAATTGAAGGTTCAGTAATGATGTTTTCAGGAATAAAGGCATGATAATGAGGATATGAAGATTTAGTTTTGTGTGACCAAGACTTCCCAATGCATTTTCTTTCTAAGTGATCTCCTATCATATTTTATCATTGCACTGCAGAACAATAAAAGTCGAGCTTTAATTAATTGTAAGTTATGATATTTATAAAGCGTTTACCTGTTGTGTTTATATTTGTGAATTTTCTTACGAATTTGTTTGCTAATAAAATATAGCCTATGCTTAGTACTTACTCAGGGATAACGTGTCTTCCTAAAAGCGTATAGAATAATTTTCAGATTGCTCCAGTAATTCCGAAAATTAGCACGCTTAAACTTACTCTTCAGGTTTATAATACTTATTATAGTTTAGAGACTTTAATAAATATTTAATATTTTTATATTATCATCCATCCATACTAATATTACAAATGCGAAAGTAAATCTGTCTGTTACGCTTTCACGATGAAACGGCTGAACCGATTTTGATGAAATTTGGAATGAAGATAGCTTGAACCCCAGGGAAGGACATAGGCTACTTTTTAATCAGTGACTTTGTCTGCATCCACTATAACCGACATTCACGCGGACGAAGTCTCGGGCAAAAGCTAGTCATTTTATAAATCTTCATATTTCAACCAATTTCCAAAAAACCTTAGCAAATTATACAGCGAAACCTTCCTAATGAATCACTCTGCCTATTCGTGAAAATCGCATGAAAATCCGTTCAGTAGTTTTTGAGTTCATCGCGAGCAGACAGACCTGGCTGACGCGGCGAGAGACTTTGTTTTACAATATGTAGTAATTATACACATTTTACTGTTTGTCCACAACGAATTTTTCGAGACCTTTCCTCGCATTGCGCAATAAAGTACTTCGTAATTATTTTTTGGTATTACTTAAAACGAATCAATTCATCATGTATACAGGTTTTAATTACAAGGGCACCGTTACTTGTTCTACTTGAAGTATCGTCATTGTAGTTTTATCAAACTTCATTAGAAAGAGAGAAAGGAAAAAGTACCTACATCGACAATATGAAAATGAGAGACAGATAGAGTTATTACGATACAATTAAATTCCGAAGATGTGTGAGGTGACGAAGCTTTCTATCTAAGTAATTGAGGTATCGTTTGTACTGTTGATAAAGTACTTAATTGACACATTGATCGATGAACCAAGCTATTAAGGTCAGACATTAAGATACGTAAAACTATTAATGTAGGAAATGTTTTTGAATTTTAGAAGATTTTGAATAATATACCACCCTACTACAGTTGGGCAAATACCTACCTCTTCTGATACAGAAATAGACACCTACCGCGATCGCCAACATGCATCGGCCAAGCATGGCGATTACGGCTAAACCTGCTCTTGGGAGAGACCTATGCCCAGCAGTGGGCGTCTAAAGGTTGACATGATGATGATGATGATGCCATTGGTACTATCAGACTATAGCCCGCCCTCTTAACTGAGACCGTTCCTGAGGTAGAGGCTGCGGTGCGGGAGGGGTGTGGTGGTGACGTGACGTGAGAGCTTACTCATACGTCATCTTGTGACAACTGTCACCCCTATTGCACCGCGCAGCGATTATAGTTTAGAATTAAAGATGAGTTTTGATCTGAACCTGTTCGTGTTGAGATGTCCTGGTCTTCATAAAACCCCTTCTAAATATTCTGTTACTAGCAACCCAGCCCGGCTTCGCATGGGCCTATAGCCTTCCTCGATAAATGGACTATCCAAAACAAAAATAATTTTTCAATTCGAACCAGTAGATCCTGAGATTAGCGCGTTCAACCAAACAAACAAACTCTTCAGCTTTATAAGATTAGTATAGATTGTCGAAGGTGTTTTTTCGGTCTGTTTGTTGTGTTGTCAATTGTTTTTATTTTGATGAGACAACAGCTCCCATAGTGACTAACAAATCTGTGCCTTTGGGTCAAGGTTCAAAGTTCAAAGATGTACATGTGTGTGATTATGGTTACTTATTGTGGTTTCTCCATTTGACAAAACTGTTTTCAAGTTGCTTCGAACATTTTTCGTCTACCATCCCGGTAAGGTAATGACTGTTCTATGGATGAATAAATCGTACTGATCCCAATTAAATTAGGATAAGGATAGGAGGATGGATGGTGAGTGGTGACACATTTAGGGTGGATGCATATCTGACGGAAGATGCGTCATGTTGCGCCAGAACAGTCAAATCTATAGTAATAACCAAACAGCTCCAGGAGTTGTTTGATTTTTTCTAGTTTTAATTTACTAATTGCCAGAACAACTAGTCGGATTGCGGGAGTTCTTTCGGTAATATCCCTGAGTGACATGGCTGCATTTTATTATAGAAAATTAATGCGGCCGAAACAGCGAGTAAAAGTTAGTAGATAATAAAACATCCAACCTTACATACATACTTAGCCGACGATGCGTTAGTGCGTCAACCGTAGGAACGTCGTCGATACGTCTGACGCATGGCTTATCAGATCTGCGTCCACCCTTAGGATTGACTACGCTACAACCTGACAGGCTCGAGTCGTATCCGGATCGACTCGATCTGGAAGGATCACAACTCGGTCGGGATACGTACACCACACGTTGTAGCAGGAACTGCTTCATGTAAAATGTTTGCGAGGTTTTGGATCAGTGACTCGACCGCGTCTTGTACGTGGCACGCCTCGCACCTGCGACGTTCTAGCATAGAGCATAAGGTCTGGTTTCCATCATTCGGCTTGCGTTACACATGTCACTGCCTAAGCAGTCAAGCTTCAATGCAATACAGTACACTTTTGGATGTTAACGAGACATCTCCTCACTGGTCCACTTTGTTGGAAGCCGGGCCTAAATAATCCTTGACACAGTTACTTAAATAAAGGTAATACAGGTAACGTAAGATCAAAATTTTAGGAAGCTACGTGCTATTTCCCTCCAAGCAACATAATATATTCATAACTTAATACAGTACATACACCACAAAGTAAACTAGTAAACACAAGTATGCGTTACCCTGTTGAGACAACAAAGGATCGAGATATAAACATAACAATAAATATTGTTTGAAGATTGAAGGAAAACATGCCCTATATAAACGAAGTAGGTACTATATTCTCAACACATTTTTTCAATGTTGCTAATATTGTGAAATCGATGAGACTGTTCTAAAGCGTAACTGTGCAGTTAGTAGTGGAAGGATTCAGGCTAACAGTAATGGTGAATGTCTGGTAGATTAGGTCCACCTGATGTTTAGGAGTAGTACCAACGCCAATTTATTTTTTTTCAATATTGCAAATATTATGAAATCCTAGAGAATCTTCTTCGTAAGCGTAACAATAGTTGATAGTGGTGGTTAACAGTAATGGTAATTGGTTCCACCTGATGGGCTAATACTACCAAGAAGATTGCAATCAAGGATACTACTACTGGTCGAACTAGAAAGACTCATACCCTCGACATTTCATGTCAACACGTCGACGGACAACCTAATTGTTTGATTTTAATGGTGACCAGTGCCTATCTGCAATACCAGAGGTTTTGCAGATGCGTTGTCACAACAGAAACGAAGTTGAAATCCCTTTAACCCGGATCACAGTTGCGTTGCCTTGTGGCAGAAATAAGTACGGTGGTATAACTCCCCGGACAAGGTCTTTCAAAAAGGGCTATGCTACTAGTAAGTCAAAGTCAAACCGTTTATTTCAATTACACCATTTATAGGCACTTTTGAATTGTCAAAGTGTCAGTTAGTCAGAAAATTTTAAGCTAGTTGTTCCAAAGCGTAGGGTAAGTCTCAATGACGAATAACGAGCAAGAAACTCCACGGACTTTTCTTTAATCAAGTATTTACAAAATACTGGTTACGTTATTCTTGCACACCATTAAGCACATCAGTATTCGCTACCCTTCGTAACAGAATGGACGTCTACAGGCTGCCAGCTTTAGAAATTAGTATGCTGTTAGTAGTCTGCTATCCAGATGACCTCCTCCACAATAATCTTTTGTGGTGGTACTACAGTATAATATCTGCTCCATTCTAAAGGATCCATTAAACGAAGTGGTAGTAAAAACAGCTCCTTAAAGTGCTCTATTTTTTATTCTGACGGAATAACACTCCGTGAATAATTTGATTAGACTATTTCACCATTACGAGTCAAGAATTATGGGTATATAAACTAAATTCTATAGCGGCTGGGGAATCTGACAGGAAGATATCTATTGTTGTAATAATGGGTGTACGACACGCACCATTTTAATTTTGATCCTGTTATAATAGAAGTTTTTTTGGAGAAGCGGAACTCGAATAATGGACTATTGAAGACGAATTGACGTGGAGCAACTATCGATGCGTTTAAATTTAAGTAATATCGTTTGAATATATGAGAAATAAGGATGATAATCAGACTAATGTTATCAAATGGCGCGTTGCTTCTCAAGAGACTAACAAGGAAATATGAGAAAATGTTGTCTTAGAATATGCAGGGCTCCTAACAGGAGCTTGATCTTTAACTAACACTCTCTTTTTCCTTGTATCTTCATGACCCGTGACCACGTGAGGTCTCTGTATTGTGCACCATCGCTCTCCATGCTGGACAGTTTTCGGCCATGCGGACAGGTATTTGGAAATTCCCTTTGCGGACCTCCTTTCCATTATCGCGAAACCTTACTGTAAAGTCTAAATATTAATACTGTTAATTTTCAACTTTCAGCTAGTGTGCCGAGCGTTGAAAATCCAATATTGACTTTGTAGAATAATAGCTAGTGTTAATTCTATAGAAGACGAAACCAACTCTATATTGAGAAGCCCGAGAAATCGTTTTTCTAGGAATTTTCATAAGCGGAGCTCTGTCGAATAAGCTTCACTTTCCTCTAATATTTCCTTGTACCTCTTTTACCTGTACTTCTAACCATGTAAGGTAATTAGGCAAACATTTTCTAGATACCTCGGCGACGGGTTAATTACACTAGTTAAGATAGAACGTTAAGTGTCTCAGTGATGAAATGTTCCACAGATGATAAATATGTGTGATTTAAGTGATATTTAAACGTCAGTAGTTAACAGTAATTGCTTGGGCGATTTATCTTAACCTGGTTATTGTATGTCTTATATGTTTGGTCTTTATGGATGGACTGATTCTATGTGTCGGCATTTAGTGGAAGTTGGGATTTGAACTTTTGAACTTTGCGACAAAAAAGGCAAAAATGTGCCCTCGGCGCCAAACTACAAATTACTTACTACTCTATGGAATTACGTATAGAAATCTGTCATGTAGTCGTGACTGTGGCGTGCTGGGCACAATTTGGTTTGTCATTTATATATGACTGTGGCGGTTAATAAGTTAATCTTTATTCTTTTCCGACTTCAAAAAGGAGGAGGTTCTCAATTCAATTGTTTTTTTTTTTATGTATGTAGCGCGTATCACGCTGAGATTTATGATCCGATATACATGATTCTTCTTTAGTTTGATGCGGAATAGTTGCCATTTGGTCCCATAAAAAATTAACATAGTTTAGCCCCGTAGTTTCCATTTTATGAACATTTTTTTTATGGGTAGAAAGTTTAAGGATGACTGAATTTTTTTGGTGTCACCATTTTGTAAATTTAATCTATGTATTTAAAATGTATTTGTGTATGTCCCTTTTTTTGTATTTATGGCCAGACTAAGTATATCAGCTGTCTGACACCCATAGTACAGGGTCTCCATAGTTTGGGGTCAGATGGCCGTGTGTGAAATGTCCCCACATATTATTTATTTATTATAAGAAGTAGGCACTAAAAAGCGAAAAAAGTAAAAAAATACTTTCAATTCGCAAGTCGGTGGCAATAAAAAACAACAAGCAAAACCAAAGCTGCCGACTTGCAAATTGAAAGTTATTTTTTGCGTTTTGAAGGCGGTTGTCTTTTTTGTTAAAAAGTTTTTTATGGGTTAAACTTTTTATGACTTGTAACCTATGCAGCAGAAGGAACGAAAGCGAACTTAATGCCTTAGGTATTCTCTACCAGTCAACCAAAGGTGGTGAAAAGATAACATGGCATGTGTCATTGGTCTTACTCACTCAATTATGTGTGCAGATCTTCTAATTAACCAACAAACTCTTAGCTAATGGTCAAAAAAGCATCAAGTTCTGTTTTTATCGTTGTATAGGCACAAAACTTTGTCTTGATCATACGTACTATTATCATCATTTACAATTTTTGATTGACATTTAATTGATTTATTGACTTCAAGATAAGTTTTAGGGCCAATCAATTACAGTTTTTTACTCCCACAAATACACAATATAAAGTAATTAACCGTTACTATTAAAATGTAGGTAATTATTAAATGGTGTAGTAAAATATTTTGAGTATTTCCAAAACCACCAACTTTTAAACAACGTGCCAAGATTAGCGCAAGAAACTCTGTCAGTACAAACATGGGGCTATAAATTGCCCACAAGCTTCGAACAGGGTACAGAAACAATTGACTAGCGATGTGCCCGACACTAGCCTATCACTTAGTGACATACGGACCTCAACAGGGAGGTAACGGTACTTTGTAGAACATTCAGCAAAAGAGTTAGGTGTGACGGTAAAAATCGTATCGTTTCACTACGCAGTCAATATTTTTTTTATGTGCATACTATTTTGGGCCTGAGTATTTTAGTTGGCCGGTACGTTTGATCCGTATCTTTTTTCGAGAGTATTGTAACCCAATTAGGTACATAAATTTCGCGCACTTTAATGCCGTTTTATCTCCAACACTAACATTTATCCCGTATTTCGACCGCGTGAATGTCAGTTATCGCAGACGCAGACGAATTTGAGGATTAAAAAGTTGCTCATGTTCTTATCCAGATCCCAAATGACCTTCTTGACAAATTTCGTTACGTTAGGTTCATTGGTTTTGCTGTGATGGTGACAAAAAAACAGATAGGCGGAGTTACTTTCGTATTTATAATATTAGTAAACACTTACAGTAGCTAATACACTTACTTTTATGTTTCCTACGTTACCTCACCGATTAAATTATCGGCTGAATAAAAAGTGTGTATGATGCAAGTTAGATACCCGTATACTGGTCTGTTTTTTCGACTATACCAGCTGCCGTGGCTGCTCGTGTTTATCGCTCAACAGAGTAAATATTGGACGAGCGTTCCGACGCGCAGTGAGTACATGGATGGTACTAGGTACGTCTACCTGGTTTAGTACAAAAAGGTGTTTTAGAAGGGATTTCATTTCGATAGGAAATTGTGAAATGTTTAGGCGTAGAATTTCGATGGAAGGCAAAATTAATTGGAATTATTTCATGGAAATTAGGATTATACTTAATAGGTACTGAAAGATTGTTATGAAATTGTTAAATGATTAAAAAACTGTGTGAGTTTAGCCTGTGCACGGAACAGCGGGCTACCGATATATTGACTTCGTCTAGGAGTTTTGAGATGTCAACGAGGCCGTTAACAATCTTGAACAGCAATATTTGGTCGGTTGTATTTCGACGATGTTCCAGAGTGGTCATTCTGAAATAACTAAGTCTACGTGGATAATCAGCATCTAGTGAACAACTTTTAGATCTGTATCGTAGGTAACGAGTAAAACTTTTTTGGACTCGTTCTATTCGCCTGATATGGACTCGGTATGACCGATTCCATACGGGAGAAGCATAGTCCAAAACACTACTTACGAGTGTGCTGTAGAGCAATTTTAGAGTACGAGGGTACTGAAAATCACGGCTGATACGCTTCATGAAATCTAGCATTTTGGCTGCCTTAGTGATAATTGTGTCAATGTGTGGAATAAATGTAAGCTTTTTGTCGAGGTGCACTCCTAAATCTAGAAGAGTATCGATTTGTAGTATAATGCCGTTTAAGGAGCAAAATGAGGGTAAGGATAAATATTTTTTAGTGCAAGTGATATGATAACACTTTTCGACGTTAAGCGTCATCCTATTGTCGTTGTACCATTTGAACACAGAGTTCTTGAAGTAAAATTACGTCTCTTTGGGTTTCGATTACCCTCTAAAGTTTCAGGTCATGCGCAAAAAGTGAGCATTCGCTGTGTTTTATGCTGCTGATTATGTTATTGACAAAAATAATAAATAAGATTGGGCCTAAATGAGAGCCTTGCGGGACTCCAGAAGTACAAGAATATACAGAGGAATGATGCCCTTTTACCACAACTCTTTGTTTCCTATCATTTAGGTAAGACGCAAGCCATAGGAGAAGTTTGCCAAATATCCCGTGTTTACTAGCTTCTGAAGCAGGATTTTATGATCCACCTTGTCAAACGCGCTACTAAAATCCGTGTAAATGGTATCTACCTGTTTGCGAGAATCCACGTGTCTACTGATCTCATTGACATAAAGCGTTAGGTTTGTCGTGGTGGATTTACGCAAAACCCATGTTGCTCTGAGGCAATCATTGCTTTAGAGTATGATGTTAAAATGGGACACACATGAGATTCAAACACCTTTGAGAACACTGATAATATCGATATTGGTCGGTAGTTTTTAGTCCGTCTTAGTTTATAATAATTCTGTTGATCCAGCTATGTTGTGGTTGTTCTTATAGCAAAAGTTCTTTATAATTATGAGTACAATAGGGGCATTGTACAGTCGAACGAGCTAATTGGTTTACAGGCAAAAATATTCATCTTTTTACTACACTGACATTTTATTTATTTATTTAATTTTTTTATATTTATTACGTAGGTACCAGGGATACTTACGTGCTCGAGATGAGAAAATGGAATAAAATTAAATATTGTGAGTGCAGTAGAAAGATTAATATTTTTGCCTGTAAACCAATTAGCTTGTTCGACTGTACTATCCAACGTTTAACTTCAAGTTTCTGGTAAACAAAAAATAAGGTTGTATTTATGTAAACTTTTAGTAGTAATATAAACTGTAGTTCCGCAAAATATTCCTAATGAATTCTCAGGCGCCACTTAAGCTAGCATTGTAGATAGCAAAACTATCTACGAAAGAGCCTATTATGACTATAAAAGTAAATTTTAATGACCACATACAAAATTTCAAGGCATTATTATATCATCAATTAACACCATACCGCTAACGGTCCACTGGTAGATTGTGGTAACTGTACTTTTTGAACAATTTCCGTCATGTTCACACATTATTTTTGGAGGTCCATAAAACTAATGTTTACATGTCACTAGTAAATTTTGGAATTTAACTCGGTCTTGCCTTTCTCTTACCACTTAAAATGGGAAATTGCATAAACTTAGAAAGTGAAAATAATAAAAAAAAATATCCATAGGTACAGTTGCCATCAGTTTAAGTTGAACAATAAAAATGGGAGAGCAATATTTTTTTAATAAATATTTCAGACTGATTTAAATTTAACCAATTACACTTAACATCACTTAGTTAAATAACTGACTAAATATTTCTCTTTACAAATACATCGTTCACAAAACCTGTTTCCATTGACTAACACATTAAGAACAATGACCAAAGTATATGCCATTATGTAGGTACATCGTTACTGGCACATAATGGCGACACTTGACATTGGCCCTGAGAATTTTCCGCTGCTTCAATACATAGGTACTATATTTTATGCTTACTAACGTTGATTAGGTTTTTGTTCAAAACAAACAAAACATACTTAGCGTCCTTCCTTCTTTGTTGGGAAGCAAACGTCCCCCCTGAGCGTTTGCTACTATGGATTCATAACGTGATTGTAGAACCCACCCAAAGCTTTAAAATTTTTCGTCTAAACTAATTAAAAACGGGAATAAATATAATGACCACCAAAAATAGTAAATGATCACCAAATCTTAAAACCCTTAAGTCCCCCCTGGGGCGGATCCGACTTGGTTAGGTTAGGTTAGAACTGTGACCCCCTACGCACGAGGAACCAAGAACCAAATCGCTTTTTACAGTCAAACTCATTTTCTACAATACTTTGGCTAAATGTTGGTGATCATTTATTTTTGTTAGAGGTCATTTACTATATCTGGAGGTTCGTTAAACATTCAAATGGGGTTAAATGTTGGTGATCATTTACTATTTTTGGAGGTCATTTACTATATCTGAAGGTTCGTTAAACATAAGCCATTAAAAACTAACTAAAGCTAAGCCAATCGACCGTTCTACGCTTGCCGCAGTCAGTTCGTGGATGGGTAACCACCCATTTTATACCAAGACTTCTCCGAAACTTTCAAACTACGTAAAGCCGTTGGTCCCGGCTGTCATTCGTAGATCCTAGTGTTTATATACGTAGGCTAGAAAATCTGACCACCAGTCTTTATACGAAGGGGTATCGCGTTACCCAGCAACTGGGTTATGGAGGTTAGATAGGCAGTCGTTGCATGTTAAACACTGGTATTCAGCTGCATCCGGTTAGACTGGAAGCCGACCCCAATATAATTGGGAAAAGGCTAAGCAGATTTAGGTAAGGTTTTGGGTTCTAGTAAGTAGTAAGGTAGGTAGGTAATATCTCATTTTACAAGAATAACATTACATTAGTCTCAAAGGAACTGTGATATCAATCTTGATGACAAGATCAAACCATCTGGAAACTATTTCCTTCACGTTGCTGAATATAGGCCGACGAAACGCACGGACATAAACGGCCGGTAAATCGATACTAAAACGTAGTAAGTTGTAAGATATCCGCACATTCCAGTAGGTTAATTTACTTCTTGTTTATTTATCAACAAACGTCAAGCAAGGACGTAAATCCACCGCTTAGTGTGATCTCCAAGTCAAGAATTAAATCCGGTGTCACACATAATCAGTCACCTACAGCAGCTGTGTAGATTAACTGTAGCTTAGCCGTGTTAATCGACTGATTTTGCCATCCGTTGATGGTGTGGTGTGTTTTACTAATAGGTACTGTGGAGATGTGATGTGTTTCTGATGTAATAGCCATTAGATAATTAACTCTGACAGAACACTCAGCAAGCTTCTAGAATAAGTTCAAATCGTAGATTTGTATTGTTTTAGATTTGACATTAGGGATTACTTAGCCTGATCTTGTCACGGGCACACGTACTCGTAAAAGTATTTTAATTATAAACTACTTCCAATCAGTGGTTTCATTCTGAGTATATTATATAGAACAAACCCCTTACATTACGCCACAACCCGGTACCAGTAGGAAGCCCTCCAAGTGGACTCTTCTCTCTTCTTACAGTACTATAGTGTGGTGCGTTGATCAACGAGTTTACTTGGGTGAAGTGTTTAGTTTTCTAGAACGGTGTTCAAGCGGAAATTTCGACCTTGAAGAAAGCTTGAGCATAGGGTTGCCAGGCGTCCGAGTGATGCCGGACATAGAAAGGCCTTTAGGATGCGTGTCCGGCCAAATTGGGCGGTGTCCGGCCTGTCTGTTAGACTTTTTACATTTTACCAGTCACGTACGCGATATGTTTTACAGAAGAAAGGAGACTGGTTCATTAATAGGGAACATTACGCGAAACTCAGCGCAGAAGGCACCACTAGCACATACCCACGAGCATAACCTCGTATTCTTGTTTAATTATGTTATTAATTATATTAGCTAGGTATTTTGTGAAAATATATCAAAGTTGTAATTAATCTTACTTATCTAACTGTACTTTTAACTATATTATGGCATCCTACGGCCATTTGAAAGTGGATTCTAGGTTATGCTCAGAATAAAATCATATTTGGTTGTCTTACATGACAAAAGTGCACGTTATTCTGTAAATACGTCTATCTCACCTGAATACTTAACCTGAACATATTTTAGAGTGATTTTTAGCTGCTTCCCAAAGATTTCGAACATTTTCTTCTTTTGAAAATGAATAATTCCCTTCATTTCTACATCGAAATACACAGCACTGAGGCATTATTGTATAATATAATACACTTCCCAATTTTGAACTCAATTAAAGGCAGAATTTCACGCTTTGAACGACTCGTCGAAAAACTGTTTACGGATTATGCTAGTGCTGCACTCTGGTGCCAGAACATTGCAGTAATATCCCTTATTCAATTGTGTTGTTGTTTCGGTAGAAGTTAAGACGAATTAATGATAAAAAAAAAGCTTTTTGCAAAAAAGACAACCGCCTTCAAAAACTAAAAAGTGAAAAATAACTTTAGCACAGAACACACATTGACTTTAGTTTCGAAATTCAGTGGCTTTGTTCTGTTTGTTGTTTTGTATTGCCACCGACTTCCGAAACTAAAGTCAATGTGTGTTCTGTGCTAAAGTAATTTTTCACTTTTTAGTTTTTGTATATAATATTAAGGCTTTTTTTTTACTCAAGAGTCCGACTACACTGTCTATTCTGTTTGGCCTTCCGGTTTTAGGACCTAGCAACTGTTCTTGAGCATACATTAAATCAATCGAGATTTGTATTTGACATATTTTAAAATGAGTATACTAGAACTTTTTGACACCTTTTTGGGTAAAGGCCTCCTCCAGCTTTTTCCATAAATCCCTGTCCTTCCCTGTATTTGTCCAGTCGTTTCCTGACACCTGGATAATGTCATCAGCCCACCGTCTTATAGGTCTACCCGCATTCCTCTTTCCCTGTGGATCTTTCATCAAGTTGTTTCTATGGTCCATCTTTTGTTCGTGTAACGTGTGGTGTGTCCAGCCCACCTCCATTTTAGTCTGAGTGCATGTGTCTGTTATTTTTGTTTTATGTCTAATATATTTATTTTTTACTTTGTCTATTTTCCTGAGCTTTAACATGCTCCTTTCCATAGCCGTTTGTGTACATTTAATTCTTTGTTTGACTTTATTAGTTTTAATAAAGTCAATTTACTAATACTAGTAACAACTTTTGAAATGGAACCTAAAAATATGGAATAGAAATAAAAAATAAAAAAGCCATTTTTTTTATTTTTTATTTCTTTTATTTTATTTATACCACATCTTACTTACTTTGCTTATTGAAAAACTAAATGTTGCCCATCACTAGACATTTATCCTGCATTTGTGAGTTCTATCACAAACATACAGTTAAATAAATTATGTTTCATGCGGGAATTCAACTCGAGAAACACAATGTAGCAGCTCATCCGCTGCACCGACCGTGCCAAAGGACAATGCCAGAAACTCTATAGAACTTTGCCCCACTCAATAAAAGTCATGTGCAATATGTAGCATCTTACTGTTTATTTATTGCTGATAACTACACATTAGTCTTAGTGACTGTAGAACTTGCGGTTTCCGTTTAAATCTAAAAACAATAATGACATTGATTATAGGTTAATTTGTATTTTAGGTAAAATGAGTTTGTATTTTGTGGGTAGGTATTTCGTAATCCGCAAGTTCTAAAGAAAAACAATTTAGTATAGAAAAGTTCTATATTCGTTACAATTATTATCATTAATTTACTTTTTCTGTACATGTGTTACTTTTTCTGTACATGGGTGGGGCAGGATCTGGCATTGTCATTTTTTGGTTATACCTTTATTAGTTTTCAGTGATTCTTACGAGGACAAGAACTACAAAGACTAGCAAAAATACTCTTAAATAAAAACAGTATCCAGAAGAGACAATGACAAACAAAATAAAAATATACCTACAAATATAAGACGGGCGCAAAACCCTATATATTATCTCATACATTTGGCCATTTATCACCGTTTATTGCTTTCATATATGTAGCGTATAATGTAGTGTCGTAACTACGTGGACGTTTTAGTTTTTTATGCTAAGCGCGCACTGCGAATTTTAATCGTTGCGAATAATAATCGCAAATCTGTGAACAATACCAATATTCTAGAGTTCGTGCACTGCGAGAACAATTAAATAAATAAATAAAATAAATAAATAAATATCTTAGGACAACTCACACATGGTCATCTGGTCCCAAGCTAAGCAGAGCTTGTGTTATGGTAACCAGACAACTGATATACATACTTATATAATTTATAAATACATACATATTATAGATAAACACCCAGACACAGAACAAACAATCATGCTCATCACACAAAGTTTGTCCTGGGTGGGAATCGAACCCACGACCTCCGGCTTAGCAGTCAGGGTCAGTGACCACTAGACCAACAGGCGTATGCGGTTCGTATGCGATTTTCCCTTTATTTCAATCGATTTCATTTCCCATTTTTAAAATCGCAACGATTAAAATTCGTAGAGCGCGCGTAGCCTTACAAAATGATGTAAATCCAGATACGCCGTTTTGCGATCAGACCCATTTTATAGTATAGCCATGCAAGAATTTGTTTGTTGTTTTGAAGTGAAAACTTCTTTAGCGGCGTTGAGCACTTTTTCTGTAATGGGTATAAAATCTTAAACTCGCGTCAGGACACGTGACCTGATCGAAAAAGCGTAAGACGGATGGAGAGTACAGTAAAATAATTGTAATAGTTTTAAAGTGTTAAATTTTTAATGTAATATAAATTGTCATGTTTGTGTACGATAGCGCAATAAATGAATATTGTATTCTACCACATAAATGATAGTACTTTTATACTGATAAAGCAATTGGTGCAAAATTATTCCCTAACCATTCCAAAATATCAAACATGCTCAACGTTAATAATCAAGTTTTCACTTCTGCCGGCACTCCCGGAGTGCAACCCATCTTTTTTTTGTTTTTAAAGATTTGCATTTAAGGCTTTGTTAATGTGTACCTAGTAATAATCACATATTTCACAAACCTGATTACTATGAACCTAGCAATTTAATCCATACTTCAATAGTAATTCATACTCCATACTAATATTATAATGTGAAAGTTACTCTGTCTGTTACGCTTTCACGATGAAACGGCTGCACCGATTTTGATTAAATTTGGTGTGAAGATAGCTTAAATGCTGGGAAAGGACATAGGCAACTTTGTCTGCATCCGCGATACCCGACATTCTCGCGGATAAAGTTGCGGGCAAAAGCTCTGTAAATTCAAAAGTGAGTTTGCTGACTAAGCGAACAGTGACTAAGCTTGAATCTCAAGAAACGATATGTCCTAGTACTTTACCTTTACTGTACTTAGTTATGTTCGCGACTTCGTCTACATCCGCGAAGCAACCGACATTCACGCGGACGAAGTCGCAGGCAAAAGCTAGTTTTGTAGGTATAATTGGTAAAAAAAAAACATCGAAACAACGGAAGTACTTAATTTAAAATGTAGGCCTACAGATAACGCTGGAGGAATGTGTAAATAAGTTATTAATTAACATAATTAATTTGGTTTATCAATTACATTTTCTAATAGAAAAACCGAATAAAATAGTTTTTTGGGCCTAGGCATCGAAACGCGGACTCAACACTTCGCAGTCGCACTTGTGACTACTAGACCAATTGGGCATTCCTAAAGCGCGTCAACTACGTATTAAAGTTCAGGAAAATTGCCGAAGTACACTTACATACAAAAAGATTAGGCCCTCCATTTTCGATAACACAATTTTACAATCTGTAATTGATATGGAAATCATTGTAATTTCGATCTCAAGTGGATTGCATCGATTACAATCTACGATTTGCGTAGATCTAGTATCTTTATGTAATTACAGATAAAAAATACTATCAATTATCGTTTTAGTTATCAACTTTATTGGCCCAAGGATTGCGGCGCATAGAATGTTGTTAAGGAAAATAAAAAAAGAAATTATCATACTTATAAAATGATAAAAGATAGCGTGAAGGCCCAGTAGTTAAGAAGCCTGATTATCATGCACGAGGTTGTGGGTTTGCAACCGGGCACGAATACCAACTAATGTGACGTTACAATTCACAGGTAAAGTAGAACTTCGATTATCCGAACTGAGACCGACACTAGTTCGGATAATCAAAAGTTCGGATCAACAAAATGTGGGTTTCTTGGGACAAGATCAAACGAAATCCAAACCTTTTTACATAAAATCACGTTTCTATCTGCGCGAGGTAAGAAATCTAGGTACATTATATCAGCCTATTGCCGTCCACTGTTGAACGTAGGCCTCCCCCAGAGATCGCCAACCAACCCGGTCTTGGGCAGCCCTCATCCATTCGCTGCCAGTCACCTTCTTCGAATCATCGTCGGTTCATCGTGCCGCACACTACGCTTGCCTAAACGCGGTCTCCACTCTAAAACGTGTCTGCTCCATCTACCGTTTGTCCGTGCAGACGTGGCTGGCCCACTTCCACTTCAACGTGCTGATTCGACGCGCAATGTCGGTGACTTTAGTTCTCTGGCGAATGACTTCATTACGAAATCTATCCACCAGAAAAGAGAAATCTAGCTACACATACATTAAAATTGCGAGCGGAATCTCCGTAAGCGCACTAACAACGTTCGATAAAACAAAATTTGCGCCAACGTTCGGATAACTGCGCGTTCGGATAATTGACGGTTCGGATAATCGAGGTTCGGATAATGGAGATTCTACTGTACCTACTTTCCAAGTTATAGTAAAATATCGTAAGGGCAAATCGTCATTCCGCCATGAGCAAGCGTGATAATAAATGCTCATGCCTTCTCTGTATGAGAAGAGAAGCCCAGAAGTATGCCCAGAAGTGGGACAATAATAGACTGGTAATATTATTAAAAGCAAATGCACCATCATCGGCCCGCTCACATTACTGGTGTGAGCGGGCCGATGATGGCGCGGCGATGGCTGAACTGTTTTGCTAATACATACATATTAATGATACAATATTAATTGACTAAGTATAAGAATTACGTCATGACGGTAAAGTTCTGAAGTCGATCGATAGAAAAGAGGAGTGAATAAGAAATAAGTCAAGTTTTTAAGTCGAGTTTTCGAATCTGAGGTCGAATCAATAAAAATACACTTAGGTAAAACTGCTTAGCTTAACTGCAAGTTATTTGTAATGTTGCACATAGTTTGTAACCACGAAAACATAATTGAGAAAACAATGGGTGCGAAATAATCCCTTATGTTGGTAAATCAGATAAAAAAAAGAGTTTAGCGCATCAACAATAAGTTTAAAAAAATACGTTCTTTTTATCGTAAAATCTCTGTGGCGTTAGATAAAGTAGTTCATACCCTCATCATATTATTATTTATTTATTTTATATTAATACTTGATGCCCAAAGAAAGGCCCTGAGGGGGGCCTAAGAAGGCTGAGGGAGACCTTTGCTCAGCAGTGAGAAAACACAAGTTACAAAAAAGTACTACAAGCACTCAACAATAATAATTATGGAGAGATTCTTCGGAGTTATGCAGAGAATACAAAAAATCTCGTTTCCCTTAAATAACTGTACTACAATGAACAATATCCAAACAAAAAATATAATTATAACAACACAGACAAGGGCACTAGTGATTATAATTATCTAAGCATGTGCTCAGGTCATTGTGGACGTGAGAAAGGCGAGGCCTTGCTCCGGGTACAGTTTTTGTTACAATAGGACCAACATCGCCGCAATTAGTGGGTAGACTAGACCTGCGGCTAACATGGCACCTTTGAGAACTTTGAAACTTTGAGAACATTTAAACTTTGAGAACTTTGAATAGGTAAATAAAAACTTCTGTTCGTGAATGTACGCTTAAAATTTGGTTTGACAGGAAATAATAATAATAAATAATAATAAATATCTTTATTTCAGATCCAAGATCCATATACAATTTAAAAAAAGACACATGACACTAAATTAAGTAGGTACTTAAAAATAACAAAAATACAAAATTTCACAAAATCATTTACAAAATTCTAAACAGCAAATATGAATATTAAGCTTAATATTCGTAATCCGTAGGGTACACTACATAAATACGAAAAACTTTATTCCGAAAGTCAGAAATACGAATTTCAAAATACCGATTTTCATAATTCCGAATAGTTCAAAATTCCTAATATGGCAACTCCGATTTATCATTCATCCTATTTTTATAATACTAAAATTTCAAAATTCCGAACGTTTATAATTACTATTCTCAAAATACCGAGTTTCAAAAGATCGAATAAGAAAAAGTCCGACATAATGAAAATTCCGAACATCAAAAATACGAATTCCGATTATTAAAATTCCGATTATCTTTATCGTTATCGGGCAATCGTTTATCGTGCAAGCAAGCATGCAGCATGCAAACAAGCATGCAGCGTGCAAGCAAGCATGCAGCATGCAAGCAAGCATGCAGCGTGCAAGCAAGCATGCAAGCAAGCAAGCATGCATCATGCAAGCGAGCATTCAAGCGAACATGCAACATGCAGCAGGCATGGTTTCTGTCACGGCTACGGCGTTGCGGGGCTCCGGCGGTACCACGCGAGCTTATCGTCGCAGATGGTATTCACGCTCACCACCGCAGCTTCGGCTTATTGGCCAGCTTCGGCTTATTGGCCGGCTTCGCCGGCCAGCCTCAGCCGCGGCGGCGGGCGTTAAAACCACCTGCTCCTCAGCTCGCTGGCCGCCTCGCCCCTCCGCGCCTACGCGAATTTAAATTACACTCTAGGAGTAGGGCAGACAAGACTAAGTGGAGTCAGTTTCACAGCAATTCGTTTCTGTCATTAACTTTTGTGGCACAACATATTGACTTTTTAAGATTATTTTTGTTATTGTCTTTCTTTTTATACCTATATATTTTTATTGAAATAAATTCCATAGAAAAATACACCGAATAAACAATATTCGTTAAAAAGTAATTCTACTGTTTGAAAAAATGTGAAATATGTTTCATTCAAGTAAATAGTCTTTCAAACAATAATGGTCGAAATAAAAATACAAGAACCAAATATTATATGAAACATTTTCTGGGAAACGAAATTCTATGAAATTTCTGTCTGCGAAACAAGGGGACACCATTTTGAATATATACTACTCAACTCACAACAAGGTATTTTGTCTGTACCATGAAAATAATAAAACAAATATATATTTTTTGTCTCCATAACGAAAACTAATGTTGTTTTTACCATGTAGACCAATAAATTTATTCAAATAATAATGATTAAAAAGTTTATTTGCTTTTGAAAGAAAAAACACATTTTAGGTTAAAAATAAAAACAACGTAAAGTTGAAAACAAAAACAAAAGAAAATACTCCATGCTCATCTTTTAGTATGGGTATGCCCCCCTCGTTTAGCTGCGCACTCCTGAAGCCTGGAGTGAATGCTCTCAATCAAATGCCTGACATTTTCCATTGGAATCTCTTCCCAGGTCCTTTTCACAGCGTTGATGAGTTGCTGTTGGTTGTGAATTTCCTGATCACCGTCTCTAACTCTTCGTTTCAACTGATCCCACATGTGCTCTATTGGATTTAAGTCCGGACTGTTCGCCGGCCACGGCAAGACTTGAATTTGAGAGTCTTGCAGTACAAACCGAGTCGCTTGAGCCGTGTGTGCACGAGCATTGTCTTGCATCAAGATGAATCCAGGACCCGCTCGCTGTGCAAATGGGATCACATGTGGTCTGACAACTTCCTCAATATACCGCTGAGCAGTAACAGTACCCTCATTTAAAATAGCGAGCTCAGTTTTGCCGTGTAAGCTTATCCCGCCCTAAATCATTACATTTGGACCACCAAAACGATCGACTTCATGGATGCAGGCTTCTGAAAATCTCTCGCTGCGTCTTCTCCATACTCTAATACACCGATCGTCGTTAAAAAATTTAACTTTGCATTCGTCTGTGAAGAGCACCATAAAAAAATAAATTATACCAAAATGAAAAAATACCTCGTGGCCCTTATTTTGTTTTGAGTAGTATATATGCGTAGCTGAATTGAATCAGAATCCTAATTTTAACAGTTTATTCGGAATATTGAAATTCGGAATTTCGTTTTTCGGACCGATAACTCATCGAGCATATGAGTCTTCGAACATATGAAAATCGGAAAACAAACAAATCGGATTTACGACATTCGGTAAAATAACTTTCGTGATTTTAAATAATAGAGATTATAATTTTTAGGTATTATGAAATTCGGACTTTTGAAAATCGGAATATCAAAATTCGGAATAAAATATTTCGGAATATTTGGGTGTTCCCGTAATCCGTACGTATTGAAGGCTTTGGGGAGGTTTTTGCCCAGCAATTATAATAATAATAATAGGTGATAATAATATGTGGGGACATTTTCACACACGGCCATCTGACCCCAAACTAGGGAGACCCTGTACTATGGGTGTCAGACAGCTGATATACATACACAAATACATTTTTTTTTATAAATACATACATATATAGCAAACATAAGGCAAACACGAGTGCTCATCACACAAATGTTTACCCTGGGCGGGAATCGAACCCGCAACACGCTGCGCAGCAGTCGATCGCTCAGCCACTGCGCCAACCGTGTCGTCAAATTGGTCAAATTGGACAGCATAGGCTCGAAAAACAAGTACGCATTTATAATCTACTCGCTGTTGCCCGCGACTTCGTCCGCGTGAATGTCGGTTATAGCTGATGCAGACAAAGTCGCGAATTAAAAAGTAGCCTAGGTATGTCCTTCCCCAGGGTTCAAGCTATCTTCATACCAAATTTCATCAAAATCGGTTCAGCCCTTTCAGCGTGAAAGCGTAACAGACAGAGTTACTTTAGCATTACTTCTTTTTTAAAGTTTAGTATGGAAGTATGTATTGTATTTTAGCGTAGGAAGGTGTCGGTATTAAGTTTCTCAAAATAAAATAAAAATCTTTTTATTTTTAATAACATAAAATTATAACGAGGACCAAAAATATTTCATCAGAACTTGGAAATACAAGCCTTCTTTCATCTATTAAAAATTCTAAACGTTAAAAAAGTTTGCTAAAGACGGCAATTACCACGGACGATTAAAAAGGAACGCTAAATCAGTTCCCGGGAACGGCGGAACTAAGGAGTTCTCACTGCGAAGAGCGAATAAAAAAAACTTACTTTTTTCTTAAGTAGTTTTTTTTAATAGCAAAGGCGTTAAAATTATAACGTCAACAATCGGAGTTTCTCGCGTTTCTTAACGTTCTTACGTACAACCGCGTGGAAAATTCATTCGGCGTTAAATTTTTTTCCTTCTCTATTTTATCGCGAATCTATTGCATGCCGATAATTTGGCACTAATTGTAACCAGTTTCTGTATATTGCCTGGTAATAGACTCGTTTAGTGTGCTGTGATTATTTATACTTGGTAAGAAAAACGTGATCGATAGTAGCGGTCTTAATTAAACAACCAAGATTTATGTAAGTACGCCATTTTACGAGTAATAAATTTAATTACATTTTTTCTGTTGTTAAACAAAATCAGGTCTGGAAAAAGTGCTTGGCTAATTATTATTTAACCTAGTTAGTATGCTCATTGGGTTTGCATTAGATTGTAATCTGTATACCGTAACAAAGTATGCCTCATTTGAACACCCATTAAAGCAAAAAAAAATAGATAGTACTGCTACACATAAAAAGCGTTAGTCGAAGTATTCGTACGTCCAAAACGTGACAAGTCAATCAGAGGTCGATGGACCCGACTGTACCTTCTACTCTCAGCTCTCAGCTTCTCGTGTTTGTTTGTCAACGAAGTTAATTAATTAAATTATTTTTTAAGTTATTTCTACGTTTTCATTGGCTTTCAAATTAAAATAAAGTTTTATTTCTTTCAAATTCAATCGGCTTTGGGTTACCTTTGGGTTCTATAGCCTCATGCTTAGAATTAATGAGAGAAAAACAGGTTTAGACTATTACCATAATGTTTTGACTGCATCATAATCACGTTTTTCTTGTAATACGACAGAGAACACACTTCTCGAACATACGTCGGCTAAAAACAAATAAGTAAAATTTACAGTTACTTACTAAGTTCATACATTAGCACAGGTAAGGTGAAATGTAGCTAAACGACAATTAACGGAGCGCTTGTCAACTTATTTCGTAATATCAGTTTATGGGCCAAATCTCTCAAGCTTCGTAGGCGGCCTGCCAACACACGAGGAAGCAAGAGTGTACTGACTTAATTAACGGAGTTAGAGCTCTGCCCACAACACTAAATAGCCACAGAGTAAATAATGCAGAGGACCGGATCGAAATTCAAACATGACAATTTCAATTTCGAAGTATGGAACTTTAAAAAACGAATGAACAGGCTTGAGAGGCTGACGACTGTGCCCTCTTATATCAGCCTTTCCATCTAGTCCACCGATTCCTAAAGTGGGTTCCGCAGAAAAGTCACGGAACTTAAGTAGGTACTAGGAAATTACATTAAACACAGAATCGTTTGAAATAAAACAACTCAATGAAACTGAAACAGTAAGTACCATTGTGAATGTAAAGAAATGGTATCATGTAGAAAATATTTAAAGATTTTGTTCTTATTTCAAATTACAGTGTATTTCATTTATAAAAAAATCTTGTGGAGTTCCATAAAATAAAAAGATTATAGTTGAATGTTCCGTTGCCTTAAAAGTTTAGGAACCGCTGGTAACAACAACATCATCAGGCCAAAGACCTGAAAAAACTGGCTTGTCACCTCTTGTCTAATGAGAGAACTTCGCAAAACAACATCCATAGTACTTATACTTATAATTGAGATAAATTATTCAAAACGTATTTACTTTTTCTAACAGTAAAAAATATTGAACCTTTTCAACATTCCTATTTTGTGTGAAGTAGTAAAATACTAAGTTTACTCAGATCCACTTTTACTGCAATCACGTAGTAAAGTTTATTGATTTCGCGACGTACTTCGATTGTTTCTGTATTTGATGGCGTCGTTTGACAGCGTCGCGGCGCCATGTTGAATAGCTGTCATGTCAATATTGATTTAGTGAACGCTAATCTTTGGGAATCTACATAATTTATCTACTTAGTTGTAATCTTTTAATTCAACGAGTGGCCTTTTATTTATTTAATTTCGCATTTTATTAATATGACAGATAATATGATCAATGTTTTTGCCCGATTTCTAAATAAGTAATTATTTACTTAAAGGAAGCAGATTTTATAAGATGTTGGTAGTACCTATGCTGTCTTTTCCCATATCCCACATAATAATTTACGCAGATAGGTACTTACTAGCTTTTACCTGCGACATCGTCCGCAAGAAAGTAGATTATCGTGGACACTGACAAAGTTGTAGATCTAAAAGTAACCTAAATCTATGTTCTTAACTAGACCTCAAGCTACCGCTTTACCAAGTTTCGTTACGATCGGTTTAATAATTTTGCCGTGAAGAGGTAACAAAAATACAGATTTACTTTCACATTAATAATTTTAGTGTGGATGTTGAGAAATGCCCCAATTTCCGTGGGCGTTGTTTATACTATTGCACAAGTAAAGACAGTATGTTTGTCCGTGCATCGTCCAAAAGCACCAGTGACCTAATTCGGCCAAGTCTTGAGTAACAATGGCTGATAATCTTTTTACTTTAATCTTCTTATCAGAGAGATATAAAGCTATCGTTTATCATACAGAAAGAATTCTATCGTTATCAAAATTACTATCAGTGCATTGAAAAACGTAATGCCTACGTCAAAATCTATATTCGTGGCACCGTAATACTTGAAAATTCGGTAGGTAAACCATGGTTCAAAGGCCGAATTGCCAAAAAGCGCCCGCTTTTTTTAGATACCTATGGACATAGGCTCCCACCTACGCGCAAAACCACAATAAATGACTGTAGGAGGGAAATACCACGATCACGATTTCTTATTAAATTAGTAGATTCAAGTATGATATTACTTTCAATTTACTAGTTGATTGACGTGTTAATAATGTTGTCCAAAGAAAAAAAATTCAAGGGCATCATTACATTTTGTTCGCGATAGTACGTAGGTACACCACAGCGATTATGTCATTTGTAAAGGTGGGAAGTACCCGAATATTATTATACTTCATATTATAAATTGTTTTCAAATGGTCCAATTATACCCAACTGTCTATTAAATGTAATTGGTATCGATTTAGATTTATGAATTGTAGACTTTTAAGGAAATACTTGATCTATATTTGATGTACTGGATTCCTTATGGGGCTTCGTAACGATTTATCAATCTCATGGTCAGAACTTTTAATTTGAATTAGGAAGGAAATGGTTTTGTTGTTTAATCATTATCAAGACATTTTTCTGAACTGATACCACGATTTGGTTTTCCCTATTGGTTCGAGGTGGCGCGGGATTAAAGTTCCTGGAAGAACTTGGTGCAGGCCTTTGCCTACCTGTCGGACACCGTAGGCTACAGAACTAGTATTAAGTATAAAGAGGTAAAACTGTTTGTTTGTAAGATATTATATCTAACCCTCAGATTATGAAGTCAGTATAGCACGAAACGCCGCGTCGTAAAAAAAAACAAATAAAATAAATAAAAATAAGTTTATTGGCACAAAAACCTTTGTATAAAATGCTATACAAAAAAAAATACAAATACAAATTCAAAAGCGAATACAATCACGAGATTGTAGGTATTCACTTGTGAATTTATATTTGCTTTGGTGGCTTCATTCTCAGTGTTCCGCGCAATCTAAGTACCTATCTGCCTTTTGTTTTATAATCTGAGATCTAACCACTATACTTGTAAATCAAGTTCAAGAAAAAAAGAGTTGATTGGTTGTTTTAACTTCATGTCAAGGTAAGTACATGTCGTTCTTATTGAACATACCATTTTTTATTCGACTTGCTAGTGTTGCTAGTGTAAAAAAAACACAGCATATGAGTTGATTCTAATGTGAGAAACCAGTTTTACAATTACGATTAATCAATGTCCTCTAATTTTGGTAATGTAGCATTGATGTTATAAATGTTGGTAATTTTATAATAGGTATTTCTTTTGGAATGGTTATGTATCTCTTAGTAGAATCTAACAGCCAGACCTGGAACACCTACCTGCAGGCCACACAAATATTTGTTCTTTGCGGGAATCGAATTCACGACACGTGCGACAACGCTCAGCCACTGCGCAACCGTGTCGTGCCGTGTCGCGTCGCAAGGGCGTCAATGGGGGGCAAGTAGGGGCACTTGCCCCTCCTAGAGATTCCAAAAGCTTCATGTGCGTTTGACTGTATTTAAAATTCATCCTTTTCCTGTCCTCCATATACAACTCGCCGTCCCTAGGCCATCAGATGGCGACGCTCTTGTCGTGTCGTGTCATCAAATTGAAGTACATTAAAGTCGGTATTATCTAATATCTATTTACACTAATGATTCCTTCGAACTACTCCTTCGCTCTTAATATTTATTTATTTATTTATTTATACTTCATGCACAAAGGTACAAAGGCGGACTTAATGCGGCTTAAGGCGGGCTTAATATCATGGTAATTAGTAGTTTTTAGAGTAAATGAGTGTAAACTCCAAGGTACGACACCTCTGAAATTAGACTCCGTTGAAATTACACTTTTAAAATTCTCGGAAAACAACTAAACGAGCATATTATCACCGTTCTGATCTCTGTCATTCACATCTTACATCTTAAGAACAATAGGTTATGAAACAAAAAGTTTATTAAACCAGTAATTTTTGTAGTCTAGAGAAATATCTGTGAAGATGACAAACTGAAATGAGCTATTTGGTTAAACAATGAATGACTCAACAGGTAATAATTGTTGATGATAGAAACTCTGACTTTGGTTAAAAATTGTTTAAAGAATTGTAAACTCTGATTTATGCAACGTAAGAATAAAAATTGATCTCAATAAAATTGTCAACAAGTTCATATTATTCGCTAGACGCTAATAGACCTATCATCACGAGTAAATAACAATTTCTTTTATTTCTGTAACATTTATTCTTTTTTTGATAAAATACTTAAAAAAAAATATGTCACCGAAAAAATTCGCCGCGATTCTGTCAACTGTTAGTATCCCCATAAGACTGGTGGCATTGCCAATCAATTGACTTCTATATTTTAGACTCCCAAATTTTATTTAAATTTTACTCAAGAACATTCCCAGAGGCTCATGCAATTTATACAATCAAAGTTTAAGAATAGAAAGCCTATTACAACGCGATGCTCGACAAATAATCTACGAAGCTACGAAGTTACTGTTAGTTTATGATTAAATCTACAAGGTTTTCTATTTGCAATACAATAAAGGTAGATTATCTTCTAATTATTTTCACGTCACGCCGTATCGTGCGGTAAGGAGGTACTATACAAAGGCCCTATTGTAAATTGCCCTTCATTTTATACTCTTTCTTGTTCATCAAATACAGCATCTGATACCGGTTCTCACAAGGTAACTTTTTGTGCTGTTAGAAAAAATGATTTGATCGAAATGAACGAATTTGTATGTTGACGTCATTTCTTTGAGTAGATCGTCAACTTCAAGCGTTTGTTTTTTTTTAGTTTCGTGTCCATATTGCATTTAATTATTCATGAAAAAAAAAACATTTAAGGAAGTGGGGTGTTCCGTAGAATCAAAAAGACAATCAATATTAAGTAGGGTCAACATAAGAATAGGATTGGACTTGACAAGAACCGTACTAACTTTACTTAGATGAATCAGCAAATCAGTACATTCTATACAAATATAACGGGACGGATCACAACTAAGTACCAAGTTTTACAGCTTTCAATTCCCAGCATTAATGAGAGGTCAATTCTATAATACAATACTCTTATTTTGAGCAGTAAATAATAGATCGATAGAAAATACGGCATTGAAAACCTGAAGTGTTAGGATGGCTTTAAGAAAAGAGTCAGACAAAGATGTAGGATTATGTAAGCCTAGCGTTTTCCTAACTATGCTGGGGTCGCCTTATGCCCCAGTTTTACATAGGGGCATCTCCATATATAGGTCTGATCTCCACAATCCAGCTACTAGGTAAAACGATACCCCTTGGTAAGACTGGATGTCAGACTTGGTTGTAGTAGTGATGAAGTAGTTATCCAGGACGTGAACTCCAAAACCATGACTGATGTTGACAGCTGTTTGGAGAAAAAACACATTTAAAGTAAGTACCAGCCAACCCTAACTAAAGTGGGATATGAACAAGAGGAATAGGATGCCGATGAAAATCATTACTATAAGAAAAAATACAATTTCCAGGTATCCGCTCTTACCGTTTTTCCTTTATTATAAAGGATCTCTAAAAATATCCTGCCGAGCAACCGAGTCTTATCTAGTCCAAGCAAAAAATATGAGATGAATTGAATGGTAGATGTTTTTCTTCGAACAACCTTCTATTGAAAGGATCATTGATCCTAAGAAACAGAAAAGTACCTTACTTGGCTACATAACATGTACAAAGTTTTTTCACGACCAATATTTTATACGACGAGACTTTTCTAGTAACAAGTACTTGGATATCTGTGTTGATACGCGAATCAAAAGAAATATATGGTCTGTATAAGTATATGGACGAAGTTAGAGCATTAGTACCTATCAGAAAGATTGAGAATATGCTGAGAAGTGGAAACCAAATTCCTTCCTTTGCCGGCTTACTAAAACAAGTGGACTTTTTCAACCCAAATGAAGCAGAGATGTACTTTAAATATAGTGAAACTGACAAGCCATTCTATGATAATGATTCTCTGCTTGTTTCATACATTTGAAGGCAAATACAACTTGCGAAATTTCCTACTGCAAGGGATCCTACGTATAATTTACAACCTGACTCACCTAGTTCTGTCACGTTTATCACTTAGGAAACCACTTGATGCGAGTGTTTGTTTCCATAATTATGTGGTTCTTGTTATACCTATGTGTCACTATAGACATAAGTTCAGTAGGTACGTTAATCCACTTTAAATTAATATAAGTTGACTCACTTTTGGCTATCTTTTTACAAAACATCAATCATCTTTCTGTAAGGAAAGGTCGCTTTCCTGATCGAAACCAGATTTGACATATTCTTCTAGTGCCTCTCTCTATTTGACAATCAAGAACGTATCGAATGAGGTTTGACATAGGACCTTGAATTTTTGTATTTCAAACTTGGAAAGCATCTACAAGTTGGTGATGGTTTGTGAGCGAAAATATTCTAATTTGTGGGTCTGTTATCTTTGACTGCACTTGGACGGACCACTTATTATTATTATTATTATGTTGAGCCTGAATTTTCCCACTGCAGGGCAAAGACCTTTCCACTTTCCTTCCAACTCTCTCTCTAATAAGGGCTTGACCAGTCTAGTGTTTGTCGAAGGAGTCCAGACCATCCCGCCATCTCCGCCTCGGCCTGTCACTTGCCATATACAGGGATCCATTGGGTCGTGCGTTTAGCGTAATGACCGTATGACATGCGGCAGATGTGTCCAGCCAAATTCCATTTCAACATGACAGCTTTCCGAGTGAAATCAGCTATTTGGATGGGCCAGTAAGACCAGTAAAACCAGCGTGAATATTGTGGAACAGAACAAGTGGTAGGTATAGCAGAAGTCAGTTGCAGCAAAAATGTGGAAATCACAGCTTTGGTTTAAGTATTTTGTGCTAGGGACTATACTGAGATGTTGCTAGTTTGCTGTGTATATAAAAACTATAAGAGACAAATTCCAATTGTCCATTTCAACACTCCGATGGTGTGTACAAACTCTAAACAATCTGACAAGATGAATGATCGCAAGCCTTCTGTAATAATTTATTCCGTGTAATTGTCGTGAAGCGGTCGAGCACATTTCACTTTGCGATAACTCGTCCAGCATGATTTGTGGGTCAGTATACTTTCTACTTGCATGGGCTGGTCTGGTTATCTGATACAATGTTATTGTATCGCCTTCTTGTATCGAAACTGCGTTGATAGTGTTGCCTTTATTTAGTTTTTGTGGTAGTTGCGTATGGTGATTTGGTAGCAGTGTTGTTAAGAATACAATTTCCTCTTTACCGTTGTATGGAGCGTACAACAATGTGATGTTAGCATTACAAATTGTTGCTTAGGTCTTTTTTTTTGTTAACATCGATTATATACAGTCAAAACTCTTAACCAGTCAAAACTACTTTTGACTACAGCAATCAGTCAATAGTACTTTTGAATGGTTTAAATTTATCCTTAATACTTAAAAACCTATTAGGTTGGTAGGTTTTTTATTGTGACCCTATTTAAACTTTTGTTTTGTGGTAATTCTTATAACTAGGGCGTTCCGTATTTTGGTTTTTGTAACGCAAACGCGTTTTGACTGGCTTCAGTCAAAACCCGATGGTTTTGACTGAAGCCAGTCAATAAAAGTAGTTTTGCTTGGTTAAGAGTTTTGACTATAACATAATTATATACAATTGGGGTTAGAAAACTGCCCATATGGTATTTTTTTTTAATTTTGTCTACGAATAAAAATAAAAAAAATGTATGCACTATGCACAGAATACAATCGGGGGGAATCCCCAACATGACCATTTTTTTCCATAGATATCAATTTTTACTGCCAGTCAGCCGTTATTTTTCTACAGTTACCCTGTAATAAACACGACACGCGTATAATTAAGTTACCTTAGCAACTAGCAGTAACTCTATACGATTGTCACGCTAATACGCAGGCGAGCGGAGCCGGGCGTTGAGTTACATGCACGGGCGGACCGAATAACTAGAGCTCAGTAATCAATCATTATGGTGTATTATTTACGAAACAAGTGATGATTTTCTTTTTAAATTGAACTAGAAAGAGAAAGATGCCTATGCATTAGATAAGAAATGCTTTACAATTATATTTATAATAATAGACATTTTTTATCCGATGAATAAATATGGCGATTTATTGTTCAGTAAAAAAAATCGGAAGATAAAGTAGCTCGAAGTAGTGTGCGGGCCCACCATCCCACTGGCCATACCCCTAGTGGTGGGTCTAAAGCTATACCACTCACCTAAACTAACCCAAATGAATCACCAGCAATAGAGGGGAGATCCTCTCTGTTGCTGGTGAATCATTTGGGTTAGAAAAAGCCAGGCCGGTTGACCTGGCTTTAATAGTCACAGTTCTAAGATAACCTCACCAAAACGATCTTCTCAGTGGTATAGTTTTAGACCCATAATACCACCAGGAGTATGGCCAGTGGTATGGTGGGTCCGCACACTACTTAGGGCTACTATATCTTCCAATTTATTTAACTGAACAATAAATGTACCTATGTCATATTTATTCGTCGGATAAAAAATATCTATTTGATGATTGAAATATCAGCTCTTTAAACAAACAAACAACATTAAACAGACAAAAAGACAAATACAGACAAAACGACAAACAAAACAAAAACACGAATAACACACAAATACAAACACACAAATATAGTTTTCCTTGAATTATAGGTTAAGACAATAACAATCGTGTGTCTAACATTTAAGTAGGTAATAAGGTAAAGCTATGTTATTCTGTAAGAACTCACTCCAGTTCTCACTTCTGATTCCGCGGTGAAAACTGTTTTAGGTAGTCTGTAACTCGATAAAAACTATGCTAGCGCTACTAAGTGACAACATAGGTAAAGCGAACTATTATTTCGTTCCTATTAAAGCGAATACCAAATACTTTTCACTTCAGGTAAGTGAAATCGGAAGTGAGATAGGATTCGAATTCGCGGGTGAATTCTTACAGAATTGCACTGCAGTTCTGTTATCTTAGCTCGAGTATCCGAAATTGATTTTATTTCTAACATTGTTTAAGTACATAATATAAAAAAAAATAACAAAATAGTAAAAAATAACTTTCAATTCGCAACTTGTATTGCCACCGACTTGCGAATTGAAAGTTATTTTTTACGTTTTGAAGGCGGTTGTCCTTTTTGTTAAATTATTTTTTTTGCTTTTTAGTGCCTACTTCTTATCATACAAATTAATTACGAAACGGTGACACCAAAAAAAATTCAGTCAACCCTTATTTTTCATAATTATTTTTTTGAAATTTATATGGAAACTTTGAGGTATACACTATCAATTAAAAAAAGAATCATTGAAATCGGACTACACTGAAAAAAGCTATGCGTGGTCAAACATAAAAAAATAATAAAAAATAAATAAAATGTTCATAAAATGAAAACTACTGGGTCAGACTATGTTACATTTTTATGGGACCAAATGGCAACTATTCCGCATCAAACAAAAAAGAATCACTTAAATCGGATCATAAATCTCAGAGTAATCGGTGTACATACATAAAAAAAAACCAATCGAATTGAGAACCTCCTCCTTTTTGAAGTCGGTTAAAAATACAAAAATACCAAAAAAATATATAAAAAAGCCACATTCCCCAACACTCAATAACACCTACATAATTAAAAATCAAAACCCACTTATAATTCCCTCATCGCAAACTCCGTTGCACGCGAGTGTACACATCAAGTGAGGGAGCGGACTGGCCGGGTGCGTTCGAATATCGATTGCACACACTTCCGACAACCGTCGAAGGGCTGGTCGAGTCCTGTATGTTGGTTTAAGGTAGTGTTGTGAGTTTTAGAGCTAATTGGTGATTCTGCATGATGAAATGCTTGCACAACGATGTGGCATGAGAGGGTTACATTGGTTGGGATGTTTGTTGTTCAACTTGTTGTTTAGCAAGACTAATAGGTACCCAGTTTCTGGGGTGATTTAACTGGACTATATTATATCTATTCGATAGTGCTATTGGTTCGATATTGCGTTTCCGAGCACTCAGTTAAGGAAGAAAATCACTCTTGAAATAGATAACTATGTCGAATGAATAGCTTTCGAAAGTTTATCCGAAGACCTCAGAAATCGGGCATAAGAGGGTTTAGGTTCTGTTGACGTGTTACGCCGACCCCAAGTAACATGGGACAAGTACAGGAAGACGATGATGAGGTTCTGTTGGTGTTGGTTGTTGGCTGGGACTATATAGAAGGCTTATAATTTGAAAACCACAAGCAGAGACTGGCCAGAAAGAGGTGACGAGTTGATGCGTTGGTAGTGTTGTGAGTACCTACTGTGAGTTTGTTAGTTAATTCGCGATTCTGCATGATGAAATGCTTGCACAACGACGTGGCCTGAGAGGGTTACGTCGGGTGGAATGTTTGTTGATCAATTTGTTGTTCAGCAAGTTCATAGCAAATTACACCAACTCAACGTCGACTTCACTCCAACTCATCTCATAGTGTGGCATTGAAATGTAAGCTTTATTTCGTGTTGAATACGAGTGAATTTTTCAACACATCAATAGGTGAACAACGCGTGGACCACGCGTCGTAGGCTTTCAACTTGTGTTGAAAACTTAACTGCTATGTAACACGAAATAAAGCTTACATTTCAATGCCATTCTGTGAGTTGAGTTGGTGTAATCTGCTATGACCTTTAGGTACAATTGATGTTGGTTGTTGGTAGGGCCTATTTAAAAGGATTAATGAAAACCTAAAGCGGATACTGGCCAGAAAGCGGTGACGAGACGATGCATTGCACCAATACAGTTTTATTAATTCTACCTTTAGCTCGAAATTTCCGCGTTAATCTTTCGGATTCCTAATTGTTTTGATAATAAATTATAATGAAGGTTTTCAACACATCAACACAGGGATAACGTAGCTTCTTTTTAGCGAAAGAACTTACAGAAGCGGTTCAGTAGTTCTGGCGATAAACACGTTCAAACAAAAAAACAATCACTCTTCGAGAAGTATAGATGTTCTACTACCATAACACCTGTATACCCCACTTATTTGTACAGGTGTCACACCGTTCATTCTTAAGGTAGTAAAAAAAGTATTGTTAATAACCCGACGATGAACCCGAGACCTCACGCTCTTTGTCATTATGTGCTACCGGCGTGTGTAACGGCCCCTCCATTAAACACATCGGCAACATAAGAGGAAGTGATAAAAATGCTGATAACAGAGTTTTGAGGGTCCAACAGAGTCCAACTAACGGAACCATGTTACCCTGTAACTGATAAACTCTCTTTGATTATGTAAGATTAGATGATTCGCGACTTTTGCCTGTGTAGATTTTTGAGTTAAGCCAGAAGTTTTAAATGATCCCACGGAAACACACAAACTGGATTAAAAAACAACATGATTGTGTTAATGTAGCTCACTATCTTTTTTCTTTAAACGAAACGTGAGTGTTGTTACACATTGAGAAAACCGGATTAACTCACTGTGTTGCCGGGTTCGTCCGACTAGTTTCGATGGCATACGGCCCGGCAACACAATGAGTTAATCCGTTTTTCTCAATCTATACAAGGTGTAACGTCAAATACGCAAAACCAGAAAATAGTTTGATTAGAAAGAATCACTTGAACCACTTTTTAATAAGGTCACATTTTTCAAAAAATCTTCATTAAACATGTTGCCCTATCAAGTCAAGCCATCACGTGCGCAAACCTGCCAAAATAGGTAAACAAACACAAATGGTTGTCGTCCAATTTAAATTTTCTCATACGCGTCATAATAATAGTTCTTATTTAAATGTAATACGAGTCTTGGTAAAACTAAAACAGCACATAAAATCTTAATTTTTTTTTTATGATTTTTCTCTCTCATAATACGGTTAATTGAATTAAAAATCATTTGGGGTGTCTGAGGTTTTGCGTGTTTAACGTTACACCTTGTATAAGAGAGAGTTTTTCTTACGAGACTCCTCCGGTGTTCTTCTCTCATAAATTTCGTTGCGGGTTAAGACAGTACTTAAGTTGTAATATTTCTCCAGGACTAGTCGAGCTTCAATGTCTTGATACCTACTTTTCTGGTGGTCCCTACTGTTGATTAAAGCAATCAGGATTTGCAGTGTTTTGGGAAAAGTGTGGCGAGCTTGTCCATATTACACCTTATTTCTATCTGACATTTAAGTAAGCGAAGATTAGTGTATTCATCCTCACAAACTTCGGCGTTTAATAGGTAGTAGGAAGGAAGTAGGATGGAGGGTTTAACTTGAATATCATCCACTAAAACACCTATTAGACTTGACACGTATCACAACCTCGCCGAACTAACATAATACATAACTACATCCAAAGTTATGAACACGATCCCAAGTAGGTACAAGATCATAGCAAAACATTTGAGTCTGTAGGGCAACAACAGCTGGAACCATGCTTGTTATGTAAATGAAAACAACGCTACACATATCTCCTATATTAGAATATACAAAGTAAGTATCTACAACGAAGCATACAAGTAATTGTGTTCATATTATAATGACAATGAAATATCTATAATGTTATAAAGATATTACTAAAAATGTTTAAAATTATAGTGTTTTACATCGTGAAGTAGGTATGTGCGCCGAGAATAAGTACAGCTGTTGAGTCGCATCGCAACGTCAACTTTAAGGCGTTTGTGATGCGACCAATATGCTACTTGCATCAGGTGATGGAGGAAAGCTTTTGGCCACAGGATGTGGTATTCCGCCGCTTTCGCGGACAAGTGCCACCGGAAAGCACAAAGACTCATTGCAACTAAGTGATATTAATATAGTTTTAAATTGTATTTAGGTACTTACTAACACAATATTGTTATTATGTAGGTATACTTTGGCAAAAGTATTTATCTATTATTATTATTATTATAATCTCAAAGTAAAAAGGTCAGTTTTACACAAATACATCTAACATGACATGTCATTAAAAAGTACATTTCTAATTAGTGTGAAAAATAATACAATCGCTCTTCCGCGTAAGTTGGTTTATTTGGAAATCCTAGTTCCTCAAACTATACCTAACTATATATTTGTTGTCACTACTATTGGAAACAATAGGGTATTCACCCATTTTTGAAAAGTGTCTCAATGAAATTCTATAGTGCTAATATGCCACCAAAAAAAACACAATATTTTTTTTCAATCGATAAGTGCCATAAAAATGCATCTAAATTTTAAATTTTCAAATTTCGCGCGTAGTTTGACGAAAACGCCACTTACTGGACGCCATATTGCTCAGCGTAAATGACGTCAGTTCGTTTTGTATCAAATGAGCTCATATTAAATACGATAATTGTATACAATTTAAAAATAATTAAAAGCATATTTTTTAATAGGTGTAATAATGAAAAAATTACGTTGGTTACGAAAATAATAAAAGGACAAAGCCTATATTACGCCAATCGGTCGACTGACAGTTGACAATTTTTTGTTTACACAGCCGTACGGCGTAATAACATAGCCGTTACTATTTCACTGTGTTTTATAACAGATTAAAAATACTGAAAACTTTGAATTGAATTTAAAAATTTGTTTTGTTATTTTATGAACTAAAATTTACATTTTCTGACTGCTTTATGCCTAAACTGTCTCAATAACATATTTATAGATTTTTTCTTGTACAGAGTAAAATACCCTATTTCCAAGATTAAAAACAATTAGGTTTGGCCCGAACCCGGGAAGTATCGCTAGTACTAACGTAGTGTTGTCAAGTGTAACATCAAGCATAACTTTTCACTCACTGATCTTCCCCCTATCCATTAAGAACGTGTGCAATTCTGAAGATTGGCGCACCCCTTGTGCTCGACTAAGTGCCTTCTTTTGTAGGAACCCTTAACGTTTCAAATACCCAGCTGTGACGGATGTGAAAAAATAAAAATACGTTAAATTTTTAGTACTCCACAGGTACAGGAATCGATACTCAGTGCCTCCATAAAGGAGTTTAGAACTGCCTAGAATTATTTTCGGTACTTACTATTTTCTACTAGAATTCTTCATTCCACCAAAGACGTGCGAGGTTGTGCACCGAGGGATGTGTGTAAAACTAGCCAACACATACAGCGCTAGCTTAGTACAAGTTATGACAATGAAGCGATGTCATTGGTCATTATACACGCTACGCATCCCCGTACATGTTTGTTGGAAACACAGCCTTAAGTAGGTACTCCGATATCCATATTAAAGATTGGAACTCGTGCCTACTTGAATCGCCACCTGCCAGTTCTATAGACTGACGAAAGTCCTTAACATTTTTCTATTTTCAAACCAATGATATTGCTTTACTGCCTACGATATCGTACTTTTATTCTAAGTCCGGAGTGAACGCGTCCTTGTCTTACTCGCGTGAAAAAATGTATTTCCATTTCTTTCTTTTTTCTAACCTCCAAATATAAGAATATTAGAAAAATAATTGAAATATATAAATAAATCGACGTATATTGCGTAGTTACATGTGGTACGAGATCCCTTGTGCTTTATTAAATTTGGTATCATAATTGGTACACTTTCTAAATACACAAAATAGCATTTTTTTTATTTTTTTAGCTGCTTTAACAAAGCGTATCACTCGTCGCCATGCGTGACGCAGACTATAGGCAATACGTCCTAATTAGGACGTTTTTGAATCTTCGAAAATTGGGCGCTCATAACATATCTGTTTTTTCAAACAGTCTTTATTTTAAATTAAACTGTAGAGAATGATCTTGTAAAATGAGGTTGAATATTGTTAATTCAGCCAGACAATCTACTATAACTGCCAAATGTACTTTTAAACCGTTAAATGACTTTATTTTCAGCATTTATAACTCAGAAAATTTAAACGATATACCTAGTTAATTTGCAATCATATCATTGGAATTTAATTGATTATAATCATATTTCCATGATAAAGGTACCTAGTACACACGTGTTTAGGTCATTGACCGCCTTGCAAAACTCACATTGGATTCTCGAGCAATATCTTCTTGTTATCTTTTCCCAGCTAAAATCCGAACAGGAAATTCCATACCTATCCAAAATTCTCATACTCTTCATGATTTACTGACCTCATTGCGCAAGACAAATAAGACTGCACAATAAAAAGAAAATGGCGTAACCGCTGACAAGTAATGTATGTAATGTTACATGTCTGAACAATTTGAGTGGCACAGCAGTTGCAAAGGTCAACATCGTTCACTGATTGGTTAGGATATCATATAAGATAGTTACATTACATGTTACTTAGGACGAGATGACCTAATCGTGCAGATGCCTAAAGAACTACTTACACTTACAGTCATTGGGTGAAGTAAAACGTTACGTACCCTAAAATATTTGTTTGCAAATAAGCGAAGAGATATTCCGAAAGACGTTGTCCTGTCCAATAGATTTTTAATTATTTGTACCGTTTAAACCTTCCGGTCTAGTTTAGTCCGTGTGGTGTCGGACGTAAAGAATAGCTTGCACCATCCCATATCTTCCCGTGGGTGTCGTAAGAGGCGACTAAGGGACATACCAGAGAATGGGCAGCAGCGTTGTCTGTGCCTTTGTAACAACCATACTGCGATCGCCAATCGGCCAGCCAAGCGTGGCGATCATGCCCCCCCCTCTTGGGGAGACCTATGTCCAGCAGTGGACGTCTTTAAGCTGAAATGATGATGCTGATGATGAATCCTTCCGGACCGATATTTGGTACGGGTGAACAATCTCATTGGGGACTAGCCAAATAGGAGATATTACTTATAGAGCACTCTTCCTTTACTCTCATAGTTCGATGGAACCGGGGAATAGGCGAAGGCTCAACAACTGTGTGGTGCCGGCCGTGAATAGCACCACCCCATTACTTCCCGTGTATGTCGTAGAAGGCGACAGAGGGATATTGACCAGAGGATGTGCAGAAGCGTCCTTCTGAGTACTATAACAACTACTGCGATCGCCAACGTGCAACAGTCATGCATGGCGATTATGGCTGAACCCCGTCTTGGGAGACCTATGCCTGCCTACTCGTAGCAGTGGACGTCTAAATGTTGGCATGATGATGATGATAACGGCTTAAGGGGCTATTTAACGACTTTTACAAATTTTAAACTAACAATCACGTCAAAATGTGTAGTGTAAATTATTTGAAAAAAAAATATGTTAAACTAGAGCATTCTCTTAATCATTTAGTATGTGAATATTTTTTATTATATTCATATCAAATAGTTTAATTAACTTGTGCAGTTGTGTTTGACGCGGACAAAACATTGACAATCACACAAAATCTATCAGGTATAATTAAACGAAACTTACACCATCTTACAGACAATTTTATTATATATCTTTTAGTATACGTCTTTTTTTAAGTTAAAGAATTTTTAATTAATTTTTTAAAAAACTTTTAATTAATTTTTTCGACTAAACTTTGAGAGTTTTGGACGCGGAGAATCGTATGCGCTGCGTCCAAAACTCTCCAAGTCATTTACACTACACATTTTGACGTGATTGTCAGTTTAACATCTGTAAAAGTCGTTAAATAGCCCCTTAAGTAACGTGCTTTCCGAGGCACGGGGTGTTCCTTATACCATCAACATTTTAATTCCGCTTTTTCGATATGGAATTAAACCGAAGACACCATGCTTAGCAGTAGAACTTAATTGTAACCACGATACCAAATGAACAGTATATAAATAAATAAGCCTTTCAACGACACGTCATTTCAATGTTTATTGGGGATATTATCAGACAGACAGATAGTTGATTATATCGAAATTGGTAGGTACTTTACAGAGTCTTATTGTTATCTAAACTCACATAATAAGCAACTCACATAAGCCTAGACCAGGGGTCGGCAACATTTGGCTCGCGAGCCCCATGCCTCTATTTGGATGTGAAATTGCGGCTCTTCAGTCCCATAAGCAAAAATCGTGCAATTGATCATGTGAAACTAATTTTATTTACTGCATTTGCTGCACCTTCTACTTTTCTTTACATTGTCTGCTACAAATCATGCGGTATGAAATCACATTAGGATTTCATTTCGTTGAGCATTGCGTTTTGTGTTTAAAAAACAAATATGTGTTTACAATCATACGGTGACATATTATACATTTGTAATGATGTCAACGTATGATTGTGAGCACAGTTAGTTTATAATCTATCTCACATATAAATCAAATGAAGGAATTGCACATTACTTGTTCGAAATCAAGTACCTATGTTAATATGACACAAAAATCTTCTGTTTGTTTCAGCTACTAACGAATGACAGGAAAGACGGCGAATGAAGGCACATGACGTTCAACCAATCAAACCGCAAGGTGAGTTTCGTCGCATTCAAGTTTGATCATTTGCCAGTTCCCAATTTGACGGTTTGACATGGATAGATTATAAAATATCGAAAATAAATACGTTACATTGTAAGCAGCTTGTACAGTATGATCTAACGGTTTTTAAAGATTAGTTGCAACTTGCAACGGTTTGTAAAAAAAAAAGTGGCTTGGCTGTTCTATTTATTGTTTTGTATTGCCACCGACTTCCGAAACTTAAGTCATATGTGTTCTGTTTTATAGTTATTTTTCACTTTTTGGTTTTTGAAGGCGGTTGTCTTTTTAGTAAAAAAGCTTTTTTTACTTTTTGCTTTTTAGTACTTCCTTATCATCCAAATTCATTAAGAAATGGCAACACAGTCAAAACAGAGATTGAAAGTACAAGGTAAGAACATTACAACATCATCCATGTATATTTTTTTGCTTTCTGTCGTTTTTTCAAAAAGTGCTGAATCAATTTCGATTTAATTTATATGGAACCACCCTTGAGGCATACCCTATCCATAAAAATTTTTCAAAATCGCTTTATACTTGCCGGAAAAATCGCGTAACAAATATACAAAAAAATAAAAACATACAGACGAATTGAGAACCTCCTTCTTTTTGAAGTCGGTTGAAAAGATGACCTACCTATACCTGGTGGGAACCTTCGGAACCAAAAGGTTTCCACTAGGCATGGTTCAGAACAAAAATGATTGGTAGAATCGCATGTTCTTCGGTTTTGATAAGCTTTTTTTTTACACGTTTTTCTTTTACATGGCTCTGTAATTTGCGGATAATGAACTATTTCGTTTTATCAATTATCAGTGTCATATAAGGCAAGTATTCTGAATATCAGTTTAGGTACAATATAAGGTATCCTACTAGCCTTGTAATCATTATCTTGAGCGATAAATCGAAGTTATCGCGACTAAATTAGCATTTCCCTGATTAAATTATTATGTAAATATTACGTACGTAGGACTTTAATTGATTACAGTAAGTAAAAAGCTTCATTAATTTGTCGGACCATATTTTTATCATGGGTTTAACGCGTAAATGTATGTTTCATCATCATCTGCCTAGCCTTTTCCCAACCATGTTGGGTTCGGCTTCCAGTCTAATCAGATGCAGCTAAATACCAGTGTTTTACATGGAGCGACTGCCTTTCTGACCTCCACAATCCAATTGCTGGATAACACGATACCCCTTGGATGACTGGTTGTCACATTTTCTAGCTTTCTGACTACCTATAACGATTGTCAAAGATCTACGAATGACAGCCGAAATCAATCCTTTCCTACTGTGACGGCTGGTTTTATATATTATGTTTTACTGGTTATTGTATATACTTATCCTTTGTTTTATAAAAGACGTAATTCTATGCGACGGTTGGATCTTAGACTATATAACTTTAACCCAAGTACAAACTAACACTCTTATAAACTTACCTAGATCCTAGTTTAATTTTAGTTGTAAACTTGTGACCTTTTACTTCAAAAGGTGTTTTGTTTAGGCGTTTACTTAACCCTTATTAACCCCCGAAGTAAAAACGAAGGGGTGTTATTTATTGAGATCAAATTTAACCTTGGATATCTATATCCAAGGTTAAATTTGCAATTTGGAGATCAAAGGCTTTGATCTGATAAGTACCAGTTTAAAACTAGGGATATTAGGTGGAAAACAACATAGGTATAGAATAATTATCTGCAGTGATATTGAGTAAAAGGCTCCCTTGGAGAATTCAGGTGAAGTGATCTATCATCCCAGACCATCTCACTCGAACTTAACCTATATTTTTACAGAATACACCGGCTGATAATAATATATTATTAGACTTCAAGCAATTTTGTGTTTTATATCATACAATATTTTAAGTGTTGAAGTTGCAAAACATTTTTTACATAAATATAAATATTAACTGGTTTTGGGTTATTAATTGGGCTGATGTAAAGTTTTTACTGTCGAAGTCCAATTATTTTAGTGTTATGTTGGCAACACATTTCAAATAATAAACCCGTTTAATGATGATTAAAAATTGTATAATATTTAAGATTGTAAAAACTGTAGCCATGATGCGTAATAGCAGAATAACTTGACGAAATTCGACATCTTGTCAAAATAAGTTTAAGTATGTAGTTTGTAGTAATGCGCGTAAGAATTTACGTTCAAGAATTTACCAATTTTAGTTGCGGATGTAGGTACGCAACTAAAATTTGTAAATTCTTGTCATTTTCAACCGACTTCAAAAAGAAGTAAGACTATGTTTTTTTTTTTGAATATTTGTTCGTGATTTCTCCGGCAAAGGAGGTCAACTAAATCCCATACAACTTTGCTTGGCGTAGAGAAAAAATAGAGGAATTCGAAAATAATTGTACTTTTATTCATAAATCATTTTTAGCTTATTATTAAAATATAACCTATTATCCTATAATACAATTAAAACATGTGGCAACTATGAAAGATTGCGATTTATTTGGTTGTCACATTTCGTAAATGTCATTTTGTTTTGTTTTTGTTCACACTTCACACATGTCATTCCGTTCATTTCTGCATTTTACAAAAGAAAGAAGAAACTTGACACTTGTATTTTAATAAGTAAATAATGGTAGTTTTTTGATAGAGTGCTAAAATGGCGTCCTTTTTATTACGATAAAAGTCTCGGGCATATGAATAATTTAAGAGTGCCAATATTATTCAGTGTAATCTAGTGTATTTTATGCCACTAAGTGTACCTTCTGTACTAAATTGGGCAGATATTGTTGACATCCTGTGAAACGAATTTGAAAATTCTTTTTTTAACGGATAGGGTGTGCTTCAGGGGTAGTACAGTCAACAGCAAAAGTAGATGATCAACATCAGAAATTCAATACTAATGAACGGAGTTCGCGACAGAACTGTGTGGCGTCGAAGTGATTCAAAAGAATGTGTGTGACAATCACATACTTTTAATAAATAAACTAGTAATAAATTATATAAATTAGTGTTAGTAAATTAGTATTGAATTTCTGATTTTGATCATCTACTTTTGCTGTTGACTGTACCATATAAATTTTATTGAAATTTAATCAGCACTTTTTGAAAAAATCTACAGAAAGCAAAAAATTATACATAGATGATGTTTTAAGTTTCTCCAATCTTATACTTTCAATCTCTGTTTTGACTGTGTTGCCGTTTCTTAATGGATTTGGATGATAAGGAGGTACTAAAAAGCGAAAAATAAAAAGCTATTTTTTATAAAATAGACAACCCGCAAAAAGTGATAATTTTTATAACTTTAGCACAGAACACACATGACTTTAGTTTCAAAAGTCGGTGGCATGTGTTTTCTGTGTGGAAGTGCTAAAGTTGTTTTTTTTTTTTGTAAAAAATATTTTTCTATATTATCACCTTGGTACTGTCGTAATTTCGTAAACTCACTGTTGTCGGCCATAACTTTTTACATAGTATAAAACAAAGTCGTTCCCGTGGTCTGTATAAAGATTAAAAAAAAACCTTTCAAACTACGCAACTGTTTTTTTCAGAAATAGATAGAGTGATTCAAGAGGAAGATTCGTACGAATAGTTTGAACTACATTGTACCCGTGCTAAGCAGGAGCAGGTCGCTGTTCAGTCATAATTAAAAAAAATGATAAAAGTTAATAATCAGTGCCGAAACAAAAAAATAAGTAAAAAAATTCAGTGTGTACTTATGTACGCGCGTGAGAAGTTATACTTCTTCGAGTCACAAAATAGCAACGAAGGCAGTAAGTAGTTCAGCATGTACGTCAGAGATGGCGTTGTTTACAATTACTCCCGTGAGAATTTTGTGTGACGCTGTGCGCGCGCATCGTAAAATTTCACTCTCATCATTTTTTCATAACGCGCCTAAAGAAGTATAACTTCAAAAATTCAGTGTGTACTTATGTACGCGCGTGAGAAGTTATACTTCTTCGAGTCACAAAATAGCAACGAAGGCAGTAAGTAGTTCAGCATGTACGTCAGAGATGGCGTTGTTTACAATTACTCCCGTGAGAATTTTGTGTGACGCTGTGCGCGCGCATCGTAAAATTTCACTCTCATCATTTTTTCATAACGCGCCTAAAGAAGTATAACTTCAAAAATTCAGTGTGTACTTATGTACGCGCGTGAGAAGTTATACTTCTTCGAGTCACAAAATAGCAACGAAGGCAGTAAGTAGTTCAGCATGTACGTCAGAGATGGCGTTGTTTACAATTACTCCCGTGAGAATTTTGTGTGACGCTGTGCGCGCGCATCGTAAAATTTCACTCTCATCATTTTTTCATAACGCGCCTAAAGAAGTATAACTTCAAAAACAGAACCACCATTATTGGTGTAAGTACAAGAACGCTGTCTTGCACTGCATGCCACATCTAGTAACACATCTTTACCGTGTTTACTAGGTTGGTGATACATGCTTTTGTGATCGCCTACCTTCATATTTTAATTTTTTTATTGAGTAACTTTCAACGCTGTCTAGTTTCTCAGTAAGTCAATTTTTTTTTTTTTATATATATTTGGGGACATTTTCACACACGGCCATCTGACCCCAAACTAGGGAGACCCTGTACTATGGGCGTCAGACAGCTGATATACATACACAAATACATTTTTTTTTTGTAAATACATACATATATAGATAAACATATATAGATATTGTTAACTCTTGAGGAAATATAAAGTTCTTAAATCATAATTATCAAGAATTGCGCTGTAAATTGCCTGTTAAAGCGCATCTTAAGACTGTCTAAATCACACGCACTAAAAGTGCTTATAGTTAGCATGTTAAGTCAGATTTAATGCCGGTTCCACGTTGTAAAGCTATTTGCAAAGTTTTGCACAACATTGCAGACTATGTGTGGAGATATTTATATCCTCATGAGGGTATTATCTTGTATTCCATAAAATCATTTGTACTATTATTATTTCCCATAATCGTCCCCCGTCATAATATTTACTTGCACTATTATCATTTATACTAATAACGTTTGTCATATCAACTTATCAGTCATAACTTTCATTTGTCATAATAACATATGTTATAATCGTTACTCAAACTCAAACTCAAAATCATTTATTTCAAATAAACCATTTACAGGTACTTTCAGGTAGTTTCTATAAGTAACACATTACATAATCGTTACTTGACGTACATTTAATATAATTTAGAAACGTTTATTGTTTTGTACAAAAATTAATGTCATTAAGGCCACCCACTAACCAAATGATTTATTACAGTAATCTGCAATCTTTAGACAATAAAAAGTTAGTAAAAATTGAAACGGGTAGATTAGGTTAGGTTGTGACCACACAACGCGCGAAGGCGAGTGAGCGTAGCAAGCGTGCCGCGGCAGCGACCGCCGAGCGCCTGATGTCCTCATTTGCGTAGCAAATAATATTTAGACATTTGTTTTGGCATAAATTAAATTCGCATAATGTTACTAGTCATAATGTGCAAATCTATTGTGCCACGCTAAAGTATTGTCTTTAAAAAAAAAACAATAAGTTGTGCTACAAAAGTTAGGGACAGAAACGAATCGCTGCAAAACCGACTCCACGTAGTCTTATCTGCCCTACCCCCTACAGTGTAATCTAAGCCTGCGTAGGCGTGGAGGGGCGAGGCGGCCAGCGAGCTAAGGAGCAGGTGGTTTTAACGCTCGCTTACATGCTGCATGCTTGCATGCTGCATGCTTGCTTGCATGCTGCATGCTTGCTTGCATGCTGCATGCTTGCTTGCATTCTGCATGCTTGCTTGCTGCATGCATGGTGTATGCTTGTTAACATGTTTGTGTGGTTACTGCATGCATGGTAAAAATATGTTTTAATATCATTATGCGTAAATAAATGTATGCTTTAGAATGTTATGCTTAATCATTATTATGATTAGAAAAATTATGCGTAAGGTGTTATACGTAAATAATGTTATTGCAAAAATATAATTAGGAGAAACAAATGTACGTTAAGTTATATTAGGTCTTAAAATTTTATGCAAATGGATAGAGAAGGTTTATTTTTAGGTTTCATTGTGTATCAAGATTAAAAAATCTGTATCTTTTATCATGATCATAACATCAACATTGCAGGCAGTTGTACTCGTACTGAACTAGCATTGTTGTACTAGTATGGGCAATGTGAAACGAAATTATTGAAAATAAAAATTATAGCAAATAAATTTATGGATTAACATTATTATGACACTTGATCGATTAAGACCAATGAAATTAGTGAAAATGATTTTATGTAATTTAACGATTATAGCAACTGAAGCATTATTTCTAATGAAATTATGGCAAATAAAAGTTTGGCATATAAAATTATGGCAAACATTAGTAAACCCCTCATGAAACTTGATTAGTCTACTTTTATGACCACTGACAATGCTATCGATGTAGCCTTAACTATTGGTATTTTCGAAACGGCGGTGAAGAAACGTAAAGAATTGTGTGATGTCTGAATTCCAATTTTCGTCATTAATCATGTCTAAAATCTATTCGCATTCTAATCTCAGCAACAAAAAGTGTAAAAATCTTGGCATTTTTGATAGATTCAGACTATGATTAGACATCGAACGATTCAAGAAATTTCCTACTAGAATTGCCTCCCAGTTTACTTGTTTGTGCTTTTGTTCCTGGCAAATAATACAAGGTGCTAAGGAGTGGAATTCCCTGCCTGAGTCTGTGTTTCCTGATAGCTACAACCTGGGAGTCCTTAAGTCAAGAGTGAATAGGTTACTTCTAGGCAAGCGTGCTCAGCAGCCATTTAAAAGCAACAAAAGTGCCCATAAAATGGCCTCCACAAGTCCTAAGCTGCATAAATAAATAATACTGTTTCGTATTATAGTCTTTAAATGGATATTCTTATAACAGTTTCTGCATAGTTTTTAGCACACTTCCAATCAATTTCCAACAATGTACAGTGTGGTATCGTTAGCACCTGTGCGATAAGAAACATGTGAAACTAAGATTAATTCTTTCTAACATAGCACTTTATACTTTTAATGTTTTGTTTAGATAAACTAAAGTGTGGACATGGAGGATTTACATAAGGCAGTATTAAGTCCAGAAAAATAAAATATGATGAGTATTTATACCACCAAGTACTTCCTACTGCTATCATAAACGAAACTGAGAGGAAGGATGAATTTTAGTAATTTTTGAACGATTAAACGGCTGGACGAATATAGCTGAAATTTAGTACACACGGATTTTTTGTATTCCTCTAGGATTATTCAGGACTATGACTGCATTTTGAAGTGTCAAAGGCGATGTCGCTGGTAGAAGCGGTTTACAGAATAAGGAAATCATTCCTAGAATCACCATGATGACGGCTAGTAAATGATGCTCAATTATGAGGTAATGATAGGTAGGTATACGTACTATTAGCCGAGTAGTCATATAGTATTAAAACGTTTAAAGTCTTGAAAAGGACAGGGTCTTTAAAGCATTTCCACGACGACACGACGACACGGTTGGCGCAGTGGCTGAGCCATCGACTGCTGCGCAGCGTGTTGCGGGTTCGATTCCCGCCCAGGGTAAACATTTGTGTGATGAGCACTTGTGTTTGGCTTGTGTCTGGGTGTTGTTTATCTATATATGTATGTATTTACAAAAAAAAAAAAATGTATTTGTGTATGTATATCAGCTGTCTGACACCCATAGTACAGGGTCTCCCTAGTTTGGGGTCAGATGGCCGTGTGTGAAAATGTCCCCACATATTATTATTATTATTATTATTATTATTTCCTGGAACATTTCATATGGTAACCAATCTGATTAGGTACCTCGCGTTGACAAGATGAATAAGTACTGCTTGCTATTTCTATGCTTGTATGGGAGAACTACCTAGTTATTCCAAATATAACTATTCTGAATATTTATGTCTAACTAGTGCTGGGTTCCTATGATTTTTGAATACATATTTTATGAGATTTAGAATTACTGAAGTAAGTAGGTAGGTAGGTACCCTAAATATTATTTAGAAATTAATTTTGATGGGAAATTGATTATTCATTCACGAGCCTAGATATCATTCTATATACAAATCGAAATATGACTACAATTCTGTTACTAAATTGCACTGTCGGAAAGACGTCTTATAAGTAAATAAACTCAGTATTTTCCCCAGATTTTGCGAAGAGACATCTACAATACCTATTAATACCGGTCTTCGGCGCAACATTTATCACGGATCACGATACTTAGTGCGTGCTAGGTCCCGGATATACCTAGGTGCATAGATAGGTATTTAGGTAAATTGCAGCACTAGAGTGTGGGATACTTCAGATAGGTAGGTACTTGGCGCAATTGGTTTCGCGCTGTTTGCGCTAGAAGAAGTAGGATATCTAGGTAACGAGACATAGCATCGTATGTAAGGTAAGTTTTGTGATTATGTAGGCCATGTACTTATGGACGTTTTCATCAACAATATGCAACATAACAATGACAAAATAGCAAAGCACTGTTGGATTTTCAAGTCTTGGATTTTAATTAAGTACCTAAATGGCCCAGTGGTTAGTAAAGCGCCTGTGTCTAATGCACGAGGTTGTGTGTGGGTTCGTATCCGGGCACGGACAAGTACAATTGTGACTTTTCCTATTTCATATACCTACCTACAACCTATGTTTTTTCTAAGTACGCATATATCTTGGCCATAACTGACATCTTTATGAGCGTCATTAAGGGCGGGTAGTTTCAAACAGTCAGTTAACGTTACATACGGACGGTTAAAAGTTACTATGACGTGAGATGTTTAACGTACGTTAAATGTAACGGGTTGTTTCATGACATAAAAATCCGTCAGTTAAAGTTATTCAAAAAGAGATTCCATAATATTTTGATGTTTGAAGTAGCTGTTTGACAACACAAAATTACGTTGACTGGTCGGTTATGGTAATAGTAACTTTTTGACGTACGATTTTTTGAAACAACACATTTTTTTTGATTTGACGATAGTACGCGCCTTTTTTGTCTATTACCGGTCAGTAATGTATATAATAGTTGAAGCAACCTGCCCTTAGTCAACTATGGGATTTTTTGGTGAGAAGAAACTTTATTCTACCGTAAAGTTTTGGAAACATCACTAGAAAATGCCTAGTAGGTACCTACCTAAGTTCTACATAGATATTTTGTAGAGTTGATGCAAGAAAAACTACCTATTGATGTTTAACCAACTTTAAAAAAGGCGGATTTTAATTTCCATTAAAAGGATTTTTGTAATGTTGGTGATTAGCTGAATAAACTTCGAATTTTAATTCTATTCAGTACCGTACTAACTTGCCAGTACCTAACTTGCCAGTTGAAGGGTTATCAGAAATTGACAAAAAAAGGTAGTGACGTGGTGTAAGAATGAACGAAATTGAATGAACTTAAATAATGTAGGTAGGTACCTAATTATGCGACCTTTTTGTTATAATAACTTGTCTAAAAAACCCGATAAACACTATTCAAACTCTATACACACGTCACACACATCTACATCTATATACATTATAATAATAACAAAAGTAAAAAAAGTAAAATAACCAAGATTTTTATTTCGTTTCTATTAGAAGAAAAGGAAAGAAAATTACTTTCATTAACAATTATTGTTCTTATATTCCAAATCTTACATGTACGAATATTTAAAGTTTTATTTAAATTAAACCATTTTATCATTCGTTCTTTACGCAAAATCATTCACTACCCCAACACTATTAGTTTAAATATGGTAGCATTTTTCTCCTTTGAACTGTCAGGTAGGTTTAGGCTAGGTATAGTTTAGGATAGAACATGTATTACATACAGTATCAATCACAATACAAAGTACTGGATTCCATTACACTGCAGTCACCTACCCCGTAAACGGTAAATAAAGTTATGAATGACAAAAGTATGGTCATTTTATCCGAAAAATAATTATTTTTATTATTACAACATTTATATTATTATTTAAAAAAATATTATATTATTATTAAGTACAATTTAAGAAAATACTATCTACTTAATAATAAAATTAAGATAAATTAATAATCTCTTAGACTATTGACCTGAAAAAACGCAGTGGATCATATTCGTATTAATTCGTGTCCATTTAGAAGATAATTATGTAAAAGTAACATTGCCAATCCGACCGTCTTTTATTGATGACATAGGTAAGCGTTCGTTAAGCTATTTGTTACACTCAACTCAGCAGGTAACTTAGGTCAAGCCTGACATTACTTCATTTTATTTAGTTCATCGTTCATTAGTTCATTGTGAGGCAGTCTGTGTGCACAAAACACGTAAACTATTACCACATACAGTACTTATTTTCAAACAAAGTTCTTGGAAACACGCTTTGTATAAACGCGCCGTTCCGTTCACCAAAGACGATAAGAATACGCCGCCAATCAACAAGTACCGCCGATGTGTCGATTATCTACGGTACTTACAAAAATGTGGACGGTTAGGTACCTACCGGCGCATTTCAACGGTCCTACCCACCAACGGGACATTAATAGGCTGATTTTAGGTAGCAACTAGCAACCACAAACCCAATGAACTTTAATCTTTAAGACTTACCACAAAAACTTCGTTAAAGAAAAATCCAATAACTTGAATGCACAAAAAATATATAGCTCGTTTTACACACACATCTGTATAAATATCGGTAAGCACAATAAATCCACAATATTATTTAAACACAAACACAATTTTTGTAACTTGTTTTTAATCACTATAATAATTTTCGTTCGATGTTACGCGGGAATCGTGATAAAGCGCAGCATACACGACCGTCACTGCGCGGTTATCACTCACGACTAGAGAACGAATGGGAAATGGGAACGAAAGAACGGAATGTCGTGGTGACCGAATGGCGCGCGAAATACGAGGGCACGCGTTCATTCCGAACTTGTCTAGCGCTACACTACACATAACATTCAATGAAGTAGAATGGATATGTGTAATGGATATTAATATTTTTAATATGATTGTTGGTGATAGCATTTTATTGGACGATAGATATTTACGTCAAGAGTAATTGACACAATTTGCAGTTGCAATCTTATCATAAAATATTCATAAGTAATCATTTATTAATAGTGATTTCATCATCATCAATTTAAAAAAAACCTTGGTTTTTAATCCCAGCTGTTTATCGAAAAGTTACGCTACATTATCTTTACAAGTTTGATAAAAAACTTGTGCTATCAAATTCTCTACTTTCATTCAAATCGGGAATGAGCGGCATTACGAGAAAATCCACGTAATAATGACCTCTGTAAAGGCTGTAAACGTTCGTAATGCCTTTGGGAGGGGAACCTTTTTTTATAATGGGACATTCCCGCCCCACTTGTCCCAAACCACTGCAGCTTCTGAAAGTCAGAATCAACAGTGGCGACCACTAGAAAAGCTTCGAGACACTGAAGCTCGACGAGTCCCGGAGAAACATTACAACTGTCTTGGATCCCGCAACGAAATTAATCAGAAAAGAACAGCGGAGGAGTAAAAAAAACAGATTTTCCACTTCCCTCCAAATCAAGCAGGAGACAGAACAGAACTAGGGCAATAGGACCAAAGGGACGTTTACAACCAGGGGAAACCCGGTTGCAGCACCACGGATTACAATTAACATTATTTAATGGGTCCTAAAAAGTGAGCTGTTACACTTGATTCCAATAATAGGTATGACAAAAACGCTTGAACCCTTACGCTTGAAGCTCCACTTACGTTGCATATAAACTATGCGGATGTATTGAGGATAGATCCCATACACAGTGATAGCTGGATATAAACGACTATCATTCGATAGAAGTCCCACGATTCTTGTAATAGTTATAGGTAGGTAAACGTCCCCTTTGCTTTTGCCCCTATCTGTTTCCAAATCTCATGTCAACAATTGGGAACACATTTTTGGCTACTCTCTCGAAAAAAGCTTCAAAGAAGCATGCAGATGAAGCAATTTTTCGTCGGTATTAACAGAGAAATTACATCTGAAAAAAATTGTTAGTGATCTTATATGATACGATACGTAATTTGGTTTAGCCACAATTTTTCTATCGGTATCACATAATAAGATAAAAAAATGTCAAATCACCTCCAAATCATTGAGATGAAACCATTTTACTCCTTAATTTCTTGTCAAAAGAGTACAAAAAAATATCTACTGCTTTGCAATACAAAGGAAAATGATATGAAAACCTTCAAAAACTAAAAAGTGAAAAATAACTTTAGCACAAAACACACATTGACTTTAGTTTCGGAAGTCGGTGGCAATACAAAACAACAAACAGAACAAACTGAATTTCGAAACTAAAGTCAATGTGTGTTCTGTGCTAAAGTTATTTTTCACTTTTTAGTTTTTGAAGGCGGTTGTCTTTTTTGTAAAAAGCTTTTTTATTACAATAAATTAAAAATGCGTCCGATTAAAGACTGCGTCTACATCACCCCCGCACTCGTCCACAAATTCAGTACGGGCCAAATGCTCAAGGTTATTAGGCATGTATACAAGCCTTAACCGCATATCAATATAGCTTCTGCCTGCAACTTCGTCTACTTAGTCTTCTGAATCAAGCCAAACACCTAAACTATGACTCGGGAACTCAAAAACAAGATACGTATCCTATGAAATGGGTATACTATATTCGTGACAAAGAATTTGTACATGGCAGGATTTGTACAAAAAAAATAAAGATGTTTAGAGAAGTTGAAATTCTAATTCTTATACTCTTGGGTACCTAAAGAGTATCTTCAGGCATTTACAATATTTTTAAAACCCCGAAAGAAAGTGAATAGTTCAACGAAAAGCTCATTATTTTAGAATGAAACGTTGACGGACAGTAACAGTGACACTGGCAGTCGCCGTTTCGCAGTTCTTACACTGAAATTGCATCGTTTTATGGGAAATAATATCTTAAATAATGATTATTTTTTGTCACACACTTGTCACATCACTTGTCTGCCAATTTGATAGATCCGTTAACATCGCTTGTCACTTTCTTTTTTTTTATAAACACAAAATGGGCATCGATGAAAAGAAAAAGTGTTATTTTCATTTCGTAATATTTTAATTATGCGGGGGTTTAAAAATATACTAAGTATATCAATCTACTCCTGGTAATGTATTCTTCACATTGGAAATTATTTTAATTTAAACCCTCAAAAATTTTTTTTTTCACTGGTTGTCAGACTTTTTGGCAAAGTTTTTCGTTTATATTAGTAGGAATTAGAATAAAATGGCATTTTAGATATGCCCATTGTAGATTTTATTAGACACAAAAAACCATATGAGTCCTGACATCCTTATGCCACATTAGTGAGACACAATCAGGCATAACAAAACCATTCATCACTTTACACCGCACAGCATGACACAAAACCAAATCAATTCAATCCATTTCTCTTAAACAAAACACCAAGGAAACAACTTGAACTAGTTTCCCGTTACAGCTATTTATGTCAAATTCATAAACACAGAAGCTTTTGTTCTAAGCAACCCACTTTCGTTCATGTTTGTAGAAATAATTGACATTGCCGCGAGAAAAGCGAGCCGTTAATAACAAAATTTAATTATTATCACTTCAAAGTGGAGGCGTAAGGTTGATAATGGCTTGGCATTTATTTTTTCACATGCCATAGCATCATAGTGTGGGGTCTCATGTCCGGTTGGTTATCTGACTACCCGTTTCCTTTATTCATTGACGCATATATTTTCTTATGAAGTTTTAAATCGTGATTCTCTACGCGTGATGCATGACACAGACAAAATCCATTCCATTTGATCTAAACAAGTTCCACCTCTATGAGAGATAAAGAAATGCGAAACCCACTATAAAAAAACCTCCTTATTTTAGTGTACGATGTTCTCAATACTGTAAAATGTGATTTGAATTGTATTGTAAAAGAAAGTTATTGGGTAGTAAAAGAACGTGTGATGTGTTAAAAATAGAGTTCATAAGATTCTATCTAACACACTCTTCTAAAACGTTCACCAATAGCAGCGTCCTTATATCAATAAAGAATCTGGTTCAAAGAACGCTTAAGTAATGCCAATTCAAGGATATCTGTTTTCGTATTTCCTTAAAGGTCACGCAATATCCATAATGATCAAACTTCGGAGAAAAAAGCCATCTTAATAATACAGGCCCTTCAAAAATCGGGCCCGGTCCCTACGTGTAAGTGCTTTATTTTTAGGTCACACGTTTACAGTTGCTGGGGAAAAAGGCCACTTTTTATGAGAAGAAGCATTTAAAAATGTTCGCAAAGCCTTAAAAGTTGAATGTGATGCTAAAATCTGGCTCAAAGTTACGATCGTTTTTATTGCGAAAGTGTTCAATCACAATTATGCGTAAGAGAGGCATGTAGATATGTTTCACGGGTATCAATCTTGATCTAAAAAGCATTGGAAAGGTGTGAAACGATTGGAACTAACGTACGCGTGAATAATGTATGCAAAATTGTATTAGATCTCGCTTGATAAGTTTTTACATTGTTTCTGCTGGGTTCCTTGTTAAATGAAGCGCGTAGATATACCGGATTTGATATAACTAAGTATCTAGAATATTGGCGATCAGTGTTTTCGTATTTCATTCATTCATTCATTCATCATGCCAGAAATCGTAAAGGGAACGAAGGGAATGAACAATTTGTTCATTTGATTTACGAAACACCAACAACCCACCTACAGCTAACAAAATTTGGAGCATAATTTCCTGCAATAAAGATAGCAGGCTTGCGGCGAGAGTACGGTACAGCGACTGCGTAAAATAGGAAAAAAAACCGCAGACGAAACCGAGGCAAAAACATGCGGGAACTGAGAATCGAACGACATAATTGCATCGATTTATTGCGTTGAACCTATTTCGCTCGTGAGAATGTATTTTTCTATTTCAATGATTAGTTAAGTAACGATCTACATTTTGTCGTGTATTGCAATCATGGGTAGTTAGCTGCCACAGTATTTCACGTACCTACATGATTTCCGTTCGTTAAAATACCTTGATGTTTACACTTTCGTTCGAGGAAAATACCGTGAGACGCGACATACGCGTCGATAATAAATTCTACACGCGTGTGCGAGAGAATATTGGCTAACTTTTTCATATCAAATATGATGTTGGTGTCTTGGATAGTAGATGATATATAGAACGGTAGCTACTTAGACGTACTTCGTCTATTAACCGCAATGATCATGGTTTTAGAACTAGAGAATAAGGTTTTATCCTAAATAATAATCTTTACCTGCTTTATTGTGGGGTTGGTGGAAGAAATCAACGGTTGTAATTGCAGTTTGAGTAAGTAGTAATACGTAATACTGTGTAGGGACAGTGCAACGTTCCTTCGTTACTGAACAATAGATTTCCCTCGATTACTTATACTAGCAATAGCGTGAACTAGTTCTACAATTTATTAAATATGTGTTTCGGCTTATTGGTCAACATGAAGTAGATGAGTATCATTATAGATATCAGTGGTAGACTGAGAATGAAATTGGGGATCAAATTATGATTTCCTAATCTAAATTCTTAAATTGTCATCAACGAATCACATGTCTTCAACATGTTACTCTGCTTCTTTGTTATCGATAACCTAATTAGATATATAATTAACTGAATACTCTTCTGTAACGACTACACTATTATTATTTAATTAGCCTTACTAATCAATCTTTGTAAACAGTCGATTCAACTTTAAGTGGAGTCAAGTTGCATTGCTGTTAATTTTCTCAGAATACAACGCTCGCCTCGAAATATTTACAACTTTGTTATTCATACTTCAACAAAAGTAATTTCCAATTTTATTTGCGAATCAAGTTCATTTTAAATGTATTGAGAATCAATTTCGACTTTGTGTTTGTTGAAACCGTCTTGAAATTGGATCAAAATCTGAGATAGGCAGAGAAAGAGACTATTTGACTCATGTTTCTCCAGTTGTTGTAATACAAACCAAACTTTGGGCTGCTACTGAAAAAATCCTGAAGGTCCAAAAATTTTGATAAATTAGGGCATTTTTAGCAGGTTGAAACTGAGATTTTTTGGAGAAGATCGACAAGAAGAAGAAGAAGGGATTGAAATTATCGATTGATTCCTGCTCAGCTTTTGCAATTCATTCCAGTGACCATTAAACCAATATAGCAATTCAAATGTTCATTCGCAAAAGTAGGAGATAATATTTGATGCGTAGTTCCATGAATATGTCTGGTATTTAGGGGAAAGAACATAATTCATGTAGGTACTTGAAAAACGTTGCGTCAAGAACTAACAAACTAATTATTTCCTCAATGTGAAGGGATTAAGACAGAATGCGATTAACACTGTATCTTCTGATAAAAACGTTAACGAAGGATATAATATTTTTGCAAATAATATATGTGATACTAGCTGATGCCCGCGGTTTGTACGCGTGATTGTCAACTTTTTTTATGCGAGGGACCCTATTTTTGTGTAAATCAAAATTAGCCTAAGTTACTCCTTATAACATCAGATATAAATAACGCCAGTGAAAGTCTCGGTAAAAATCGGTCCAGTCGTTTCAGAGATTCGCCGGAACAAACAGACAGGCAGGCGGACAAAAAAATACTAAAAATGTATTTTTGGTATAAATGCATTTAGTAAAAAGCTGTTATTTTGACAAACAGACACTACAATTTTATTTGTACACTTAGATTTTTTTTTTCCTTTGTTGATTTTTATTAATTTTGAATCCTTATTTGCGTAACTTGGTAGATAATACGCAAAATGATCACTGCTATCTCCTTTCGACCTTATATCTGTGTAATAAAATATACATTACATTTTATTATGTACCGGTAGCGATAACACTTTCAATACAAAATAATCTAGTCATATTTAGGGCATTATGACGACACGGTTGGCGCAGTGGCTGAGCGATCGACTGCTGCGCAGCGTGTTGCGGGTTCGATTCCCGCCCAGGGTAAACATTTTGTGTGATGAGCACTTGTGTTTGCCTTGTGTCTGGGTGTTGTTTATCTATATATGTATGTATTTACAAAAAAAAAATGTATTAGTGTATGTATATCAGCTGTCTGACACCCATAGTACAGGGTCTCCCTAGTTTGGGGTCAGATGGCCGTGTGTGAAAATGTCCCCACACATATTATTATTATATTATTATGTAATTAAATTCGACGAAATTTTAAAGGTACGATAAGGCCACTATTACTCTAATATCTAGGCTTGTGGTTATTGTCCGTGTGGTGTCGGACGTAAAGAATAGCACTATCCCATGTCTTCCCGTGGGTGTCGTAAGAGGCGGCTAAGGGACTTACCAGAGAATGGGCAGCAGCGTTCTCTGTGCCTTTGTAACAACCACACTGCGATTGCCAATCCGCCTGCCAAGCGTGGCGATTATGGCAAACTCTCCCCCCCCCTTGGGGAGGCCTATGTCCAGCAGTAGACGTCTTTCGGCTGAAATGATGATGATGAGGATGATAATGTGGTTACTCTGTTACCCCTCTTTCTAATTTTAAATTATGTATCATTTAGAAATTAATCTTTTTGACGGGAAATTGGGTATTTTAAAATCAAAAGCTGAGTACATGTTTCCATTCAATCTACAAATTTTCATCGAATTTGATTTTTTCACCGAAATGTGACTACGCAATGTTTCTCTCTCCCTCTCTCTCTTCTCTTTCTGACTGATGTGTATATATGTTTTTGAGACTACTTTTGTACGAAGCGCACTGTCGGATAAATCCTTTAATAAATGATTTAAGTGGTAAACAGAGTGAAGAATGCATTTCGTCGGCCTAATTCGTTAACCTGCTAAATCCATTTTTTGGCAAAATTTACTTTTTATGCCAGTCAAAAAGTTCAGTCTAATATCTACCGTAACGTTTAAGGAATAACAGCGATATTAGCCTAAAAAGGTGACAAATGCTATGCCCGAAAAACTGCTTTCTGACCACCAGCCAATCTCCACAATGCAAACCTGCTATCAATGAATTAATATATACACCATACTAAATTTAAGTCAAAAACTGCTATGTCCTCAAGCAAATTGAATCTTCACCTTGAAAAACTGCTAAATAATTGTTTTATCGAATTCTATAAAATGTGTATAAGTTATGCTACTAATTATATTGTTAAAATATCAAGAAACATTATAGAAACCAACGGGATTTTCAGAATTTTGATTGCTAAATTAATATAGATATTATTCAGTTTTTTCTTCGTCCTGTAAACTATGAAAAAATGGACTTAGGAGGTTAACGAATTAGGCCGACGATTTTACAAGTGAGTTCTAGCTATAATGACAGGTAACCCCAACATTTACTAAGTCTAGGAAGAGCTTAGCTTAGGTATACGTAATCTGATACTTAAGTATACCTATCTGATATTTCCATACTAATAAACTAGTATGCTTTGTTCTTTTACCTCGGCATGTGAATTATTAACTGATGTTACAAAAATATGGTTGATGTTCTTATGTTATTCCGGACTAGAAGATATCTTGGTTAATCGAATGTCTCCAATTTAAATAGTTAATAAAAGATTTATCATATAAAAGAAAACCGCCTTCAAAAACTAGATGGCGGTGGCTTTGCTGTGTTGTGGTTTTGTATTGTCACCGACTTCCGAAACTAAAGTAGGTGATGTGTGGTCTGTGCTAAAGTTATTTATCACTTTTTAGTTTTTAAAGGCAGTTTTTTTTTTTTGAAAACTTTTTATTTTCTGCTTTTTAGTATTGTCTTAACATCCAAATCCATTAAGAAACGGCGACACACTTAAAACAGATTGTAAGTCCTCCAAAGATTGAAGAAACTCAAACGTCATTTATGTATATTTTTGATTTTCTCAAAAAGAGCCTAATCAATTTTGATAAAAAATTTATGGGACCATTTCGGAATAAACCCCTTTCGAACAAAAAAAGAATTTTGCAAATTTGTCTATATATGACAGAGTTATGCCCGAACATACATAAAAAAAATACAAACATCCGAATTGATAGCCTCCTCCTTTTTGAAGTCGGTTAAAAAGGAAGTGTAATCGGTTATGTACAAAACCTTTTATAATTGCCTACGATGTAACTATAAGAAATGTGTAATATAACTACGTACTGCCAGTTTAACCAGAATACCAGTGTTTTACATGGTCCTGTCTGACCTCCACAAACCAGTTACTGGATACACGATACCCCCTGGTAAGACTGGTTGTCAGACTTTCTGGTTTCTGACTAACCATTACGACTGTCAAAGGTATATAAATGACAGCCGGGACCAACGGCTACATGCTAACGTGGTAATATAACTATGTTACTAAGATAAAATCCAATACCTAGCTTCTAACTGTAAAACAAAATCCACTCCACTAATAATATATCTCTAGGCTTAATCTAAAAAAAGGCCCTCATTATTCCATCTAAGGTGCGACACCAAATAAACGACATCTCGAATGAATGACCGAACGAATGAATGGTTCCATTTAGGCGCGTTCATTGACAGCGAATGAATGGTTCCATTTAGGCGCGTTCATTGACAGCGAAATATTCGCCGCCCGTGTGTAGAATACTTTATAACCGCGAATGTTCTACGTACACGTACCCGACATACTTTGCACAAAGCACCTATTGCGTACATGCCTTTACTTTGATTAGCGTATATTATGACGTGCCCTTAGAGGTTGTGTGTAATAGAGAAAGTCATTCTTCGTGATCACGTTTGTCGAATTGTAACAGTACATGGTTGTGTGGCTGTGGGCTTCTGGTTAAGGGCAGCCCGATCACTTAGCTGAGACCGTTCCTGAGTTTAAAATTATGATATTTTTAACAAATATATGGCGATTCGCAGCGTAGCGCGGGAGTACGTGTTCTTATGTTGCTTGAAAGTATCTCTTTGTACTCTGTCGCAACGCACCCGGCTGCGTGATGCGTGGCACTAGGGAAGGACATATTCTACTTTTAAATCCGGTAATCTGCATCCGCGGTATTCGACATTCACGCGGACGAAGTCGCGGGCAAAAGCTAGTGATTTATATTTTTTGATTCACAAATAGATATGGGTTTTTAATTATACCTATGACGCAGGAGTAGAATTTAAAACACGTCAAGTTTTCTTTCAACTATTTGTCCACTAACTAGCAACATGTCGAACTACTGTAATTGGAACTGAAAAATAAAGCAAAACTCACTCGAATAGTTCCGGTGTTTATTTTCAAAAAGCAATTAGCTAACTGACACAATCTGATGCAGTTTCGTATTTTTTTGTAGTTAACTATTCTGTCGCGTAAGTTATTGGCGCCGCGCCGCTTCCCTTGTTCATGAACTAAGTAAACTAAAATTAGACAATTGGCATCTCTTACTACCAGGCAGCTGGAGAAAAGGAAGACGACAGATAAAAACTAAATTAGAGATGTCAAATTGGTTCCGGGTCTGGCTGTATGTGTATGTGAGTTCATATGTTTGTAAACGCACTCACGATTCAGGAGTCATTTCTAGTGTGTGTGTTTAAATAAAACAGCCCGCGAATCGTATTATTTTGTGTCTTTTTAGTTTACTTAGATGTTTGGTAATAGTTTCAATCTAATTTGGTTGCTGACCGCAAAACTGCCGTTTCTTTGCTGTTAAAATATACGTACGGCGATCAATACGTCTAAATAAATAGGTAGCTAGGTAACAAAGGTCAAATGCCGACTACTCTATGCTATCATCTGATATTCTTTACACCTACACATTTAGTCTGAAAAGCGATTCTTTCGTATTTAGTTGTTCAAAGGCAGACTTATAACAAAAACAGGAACAACAACTACGGCGTCCTTCGTCTTTCTAAAAATAAACCCTTTCCAACAGAACATTTGTAAGGAAATATTTGTATTTTCTCATTCCTTGCGCCGACCTTGTTTACTAAAGCGGGTGATAGACGTACGAACAAGTACGCGTACTTTATGGGAGAACATCTTTTAGTGTTGCCCGTATGGTCAACACTAAAAGGTGTTGAGCATACGGGTTACGGGTTACAGCGACAAATGGTCTCGCCTTGGAGTGAGTAGACTAGCTACAGCCGGCGTCTTCCATGAACGGCGAGTTTATAAACTCGCAGCTCGGTGACGGCGTTTTGTAACTGTAGCGTGTGGCCCGTGTATGGCAAGGTTTAGAATGAAATATGGGTTACAAAGGTCGTCTAATTTAGGTACTTCGTAGACAGAGCAACTTTAATTGAGGCACTAGCAACTTTTTTAAAGTTACCTATCGTTAACGGTTGCCAGTTGCAGCAACTGCTAATTGTCTACACTCTACACAGTTTCTTAAAATAATATAAAAATCGACATAAACAGCTAGTTGCTTGTTGCCACAACTCGGAGATCGAAGTTGCTTCGTCTGCGGAGCGTCTTAGTGCGCGGACTTGCTCATACGTGTATCGCCTACTTAAAATTTTGCGTACTTGAGTAACACACAGGCAAAAAAATATCGTGGAGCTAAAGTACGCGTACTTAGGGACTCGTCTATCACCCACTTTATAGTGCAAGGGCTCTCAGTTGAGCCTTGTATTTCGAGGGCTATCAAGTATCCAGTGCAGATCTGACTAACTATACATCATGGATACAGTTTGTCTTATCACGGTCTGAGAGACATGACACTGCGCAAGTAACGTGTACAGTTATCCATCCAATGGATAGTTTGACTACGCCCAACGCTTGTGATTATTTAAGTGTAGATGGGAGACTTCGTTATCCATGAACAGGTTTGATTTGTACCTACGATTTTCCTTTAAGGTCAAAAGGTATAATCATGATTTAGAAACATCGTTCCAGCTGTAGTGTAAATAGAGCTTAATTTTACCAAAACGAGTCGACTTACGATCCCTCATTAATCAAATTTTGCGTCAACTACTTGAAGATCCCGAAATTAAATGTGTAACATTACTATCTAGTAATAACTGTTGAATGTATATCCAAAACCTATGCTTAGAATATTTTTAAATTCATCATCATCTTCCTGCCCTTGTCTTTTACTTGGGGTCGGCGCATGTATATAAACACGTGTCCTGTAGAAATCCGATCCAGCCTGTCCCTTTGCTGTCCTGTCCCAGCGACGCCCTAAGCCGAGGCTCGTACCCCACAGGGGGTGCCCTTAGCGTGTAGTCGCTTAGTTTGTAAGCTATTTTGCCCTGGCTGAAGGTCCTAAAAATAATAATTTTTAAGGCACCACAGGAAAGTCCGGTTAAGCAGCCGACAAGCCCCTAGGTTGACCGGAGAGATGCAAATCCGAAAAAAAAAGCAAGAGATTTAGAGCGTTGAGATCCTTCTTTTTTTAAAGTCGCTTAAAAATTAGCATTATCTTTATAGTCTAACTTGAGGTTTTGTTTATTGCTTTTTGGTGGACATTTTAAAGGTCGTAGTTAGGTTTTAGTTTTATTTTAATTCCATTAAGAACACTATTCATTCTCACTTGTTCTCACAGAGGTTACTGTCTTTTAGGCAACAAAGGTTCGCTCCAGTCGCATCTGCTACATTAATGAGGTCCGTCGAATACCGTTAGCGGCGATCTCCGAACCGCAAGAGTCCGATTGGTTATCTAATACCACATCGTGCAAGGTCGGTTCCCGATAATAACCATTATTATTGGGTATTTGCTTTGTTGTCTTCTTTTGAAGCGCTTTTAATACCGGTACTTTGTAATAGTACAGAGTCAGTGGCTTGTTAGATTTTTTTAGGTTAAGTATCGCATTGTATTGAGCATCGTCAATTAGGAGAATTTTCGTGATATGATTAGAAGTAAATAATTGAAATGTAGACTAATAAGGTGTAGGAAAGACTATCCATACTAATATTATAAATTCGAAAGTAACTCTGTCTGTTACGCTTTTACGATGAAACGGTTGAACCGATTTTGATGAAGTTTGGTATAAAAATAGCTTGAACCCTGGGGAAGGACATAGGCTACTTTTTAAACTTTTTAATAAAGGTATAAAGCCGGACTTCATGACTAATTCATTCTCTAACATCTTCTCATCAGTTGAACAAGATGGTGAAGAGATAACTAGACAAAGTGCAATTCCCATGCAATGCCAGTGTGATTCCCTTTCCACTTTTCTGTCACAATAAAATTCACTGCCACACTCAGAGACGTCACTTAAAAATAATGAACTTTAATTGACCAACATAACTTGGCACATGTCAACAACAATATTTTTGGCTGACTGCGTCCCAAGTTATGTTGGTCAATTAAGGTAATGATTCATTATTATTAAGTGACGTCTCTGAGTATGGCAGTACGACATTAAAATTATAATTTAAAAAGCAAAGAAAAAGAGTAATATACAGAGACCAGCACATCAAGCTACTTCAATCTGTCAAATTTCTTTGATAGTTTTTCAACTTTATTACAAAAGAATAAGGCACATATTTAATTCGGAAAATTTTACAGGGGGATAACTTGAACTGCTGGCGTCTGTATACAAGTACAAATAATGTTTTTTGTACAAATAACGTTTAGGAGATGAGCCAGAGAACATAAACGGAAGAATAGAAGACTATGGGAGAAACCTTAACACCTGTATTAGCCCTAGGGGGCTAATACAGGTTGGACGACACGGTTGGGGAATTAGCTGAGCGACTCCTGTGCTGCTTGTCGCTGGTTCGATTCCCGGAAGAAACAAACTTTTGTATGGCTTAAAGGTAGCTGTTTAGAGTTTTGTTGTACATACACATGTGCACAAATATTAACTTACATAAATTAATATATAATTTGAACGGGTGCGATACAGATACCACGATACAGTAGAAATTCCTAAAACGCTCTTAAAAATAAGAAGAATAAAAAAGAAATTGTGCGGTCGGGGGAGCCCCTTAAAAACGAAGTTTCTTGTAGTAGGCTAGATACACGCACACATGCACACACGCATTTCGTTACGTGACGTTTTCTACTAATTCGCACTATCCGTAAGCCGCGTTAAGGCTGCTCTCTCGAAAAAATCTTGAAAGAAGTATGCAGATGAAGCAACTTTTCGCCGGCATTTACAGAGAAATTACATCTGAAAAAAATTGTTAGTAATCTACTTGATATGATACGTTATTTGGTTTAGTCTCAATTTTTCTATCAGTATCACGTAATAAGAAAAAAAAATGTCAAATCACCTCCAAATCATTGAGATGAAACCAATTTACTTCTTAATTTCTTATCAAAAGAGTATAAAAAAAATATCTACTACTTTGCAATACAAAGGAAAATAATTTGGTTTTGTTACTGTTTACAAATATGTATTATTTTTATTACAATAAATTAAAAATGCGTCCGATTAAAGGCTGCATCTACATCACCCCCGCACTCGTCCACAAATTCAGTACGGGCCAAATGCTCAAGGTTATTGGCGTGTATACAAGCCTTAAGGAACTTCGTTCCAAAAAAACATGTTTTTGCTCTCAACAAAATTTGTCGAAATTCGCACACTTCAAGAAACAAGTAAAATTCCAATGTTGAAAAGATTTTCCAATTCGGATCTGATAAAATAAAACCTTTTCCGATTTATTTTAACGACGGGCGAAAAGGTTGACAAATGAGGATAGGTGTTGTCAACCTTTTGACTTTTATTTAGCGAGCCCTTTAGGGATTTAGGGATCTTACGCATCAGTGACTTCTAGGCAGGTAGTCCCAAAAACTTAACAGGTCACTTACTTCAGGGTAACCGCTACATCATCGCTTATGTAGGTATCAGGTGTGGTATTAGCTAAAGCGAGCCTCTAATAATAATAAAAAAAAACTGTTTATTACTTGGCTTTAGCACAAATCATAGTTCTAGTCATGAACATGTGATTAAAATTAGTTGCTGAGAAGAAACGACTACGTCATCTCAGCAGGTAGTATTAAAGTAGCAGAGACAATGATATTTTATTAAATATCATTGAGCAGAGACCTGATAGTTATTTGAAATAGAATTTCAAATTCATAACCAATGCTGCTTTGACTAAAATAAGTTAATATTCTCGTAAAGTCGTACGGAAAGTTATCAAGCGATTTGATTGCAATTTCAAGAATAGACATAATCTCAACATCTCGTCAAAGTCGCGCGACTGCAGCGCGATTTGTATGGATTTACAAAGCAGCGCTGCCGTCGCGCTGCTGTCGCTCTGCTGGCGCGCGACTAATTTGAAGGCGCTCTTACTGCTAAACTCACAGACGTCACTTAATAATAATGAATCATTAACTTTAATTGACCAACATAACTTGGAACGCTGTCAGTCAAAAATATTGTGGTTGACATGTGCCAGGTTATGTTGGTTAATTAAAGTTAATGATTCATTATTATTAAGTGACGTTTCTGAGTGTGGCAGTAAGACACTAGAATAAAACAGTCCTTACTTAATAGAGAAAGGTAATGAGGCTATAATTTGAGGTAAGGCAGTCCTGTATTACAGATTACCCGACACTGTTAGATTTGACATGTTATTAGACAATGATAATGGTTAATCGATTGTAGGGGCAAGGCTGTGTTCATATTAATATGGTTTGCAAAATCATGGTATAAAATTGAATTGAATTTGACGACACGGTTCGCGCAGTGGCTGAGCGATCGACTGCCTGCGCAGCGTGTTTCGGGTTCGATTCCCGTCCAGGGTAAATATTTGTGTGATGAGCACTTGTGTTTACCTTGTGTCTGGCTGTTGTTTATATATGTATGTATTTAAAATGTATTTGTGTATGTATATCAGCTGTCTGACCCCCATAGTACAGGATCTTCCTAGTTTGGGGTCAGGTGGCCGTGTGACAAATGAAAAAAAAAATACAGAATTGCCTCTACAATCCTTGCCTCAAAAAGCACGTAAAGTCGTTGGTCGGGACCAACGGCATTACGTGCTTTCATCTTTGACAGTCAGAAGCCAAGTCTGACGACCAGTTTTACGAGGTTTACCCAATAACTGGGTTGTGGAGGTCAGATAAGCAGTGCTCCACGTGAAACACTGGTATTCAGTTTTGCATCCGGTTAGACTGTAAGCCGACCCTAACATTGGAAAAGGCTAAGATGATTTTTTCATTAAATGAAACGTGAGTATTGTTACTTACACATTATAGATTAAGAACAACGGATTAACTCACTGTGTTGTCGGGTTCGTCCGACTAGTTTCGATGGCATACGGCCACCTTTTCCGCGGGAAAAGCGGTCCGGCGGTTGCGGTTGTCCGCGCGGGCGCAACGTGCGGCCGCGCGCAGTGTCCGCAGGAACGCGACGGGCGGTGTGTCATCCTGTAGAACTCCTTGAAAAAGGTGGCTGTATGCCATCAAAACTAGTCGGACGAACCCGACAACACAGTGAGTTAATCCGTTGTTCTTAATCTATATTGGCTAAGATGATGTTCCGATTTTGACATTATTATAATCTGTTTTACAGACTTTTCCCACAGTCATTCAGCGATCCTTATTCATTACTTTGAAAATGCTATCTCATGGTGTAAAATCTTTAGATAAAATATTTGGAAGAACCTTTCACGTACACTTAATCGTGACGATGACGAAGATTCGGAAATTATGAGAATCACTCCAGATTTGGAGCGCCCTTGTAACTTTGGCAAAATTCTTGGCACACTTGATTCAATGGAATTTGATGGTGGTATGATAGGTGCACTGAAAAGGGACAGGAATTTTAAAGAGTGTCGTTTTTGTACTTATTTATTAGGTAAAATCATCTATAACTTCTTTACAAATAAATAAAAATTTAATAGTCTGTTTGTGATCTTAAAATAGCAGCTTTTCACTTTAAAATGCAAAAGAATGTTTACAAACACTCTAAGCTATAGAAGAGTGAGGTCTCTTTACACAGGCTTAGGAACTTCCAATTAATTTGTGAGCAAGAACTTGTTGATATAATCAACTTTCAACTCAATCAACTTTATTTTTTTTTCTCACCACAATATACATCAATTAAAATTGTTATGATAATTACACACAATTCAGGTACAATTAGGCACCAGTCTCCCACAATATACGTACGTATATTGTGGGAGACTGGTGCCTAAGCCAGGCTCGCGGCCTGTGTTTCAGGACACCAGGACCCCACCCCTTTACATTTTCATTTCTTAAATTATGTACTATTAAACTGACAGAATGTAGTAAGGAATCTTAAGACATTTCATAGTTTTTATTTATTTTGCTTGAAATCTAGGTTTAAGTACCTATGCGAGACGGATGTTAGTAGATGTGTAGTATGGGTGATTGTGTGGGTGTGTGAGTGTGTGAGAGTGTGTGATTGTGTGTTTATAATGAATAAAGAATGATTTTTTATTTAATTTTTAGATGTTTTTAGGTTCATTTTTTTTTTCAGCCTAAATTTCCACAGCGGGGTTTGTCCTGCTATAAAGACCTTTGGGTCTGTCTAGTCTGGTTCTAGTTTTCGAAGTAGTCTAGATCATGGTACCCATATTAAATTTTTTTTTTTTGATTTTTGTATGTTTGTTTGTTTCGGCTTATCTCCGAAAGAACTGGCCCGATTTTGACAATACTCGATCGCTCGCAGATAGCTAATGTTATAAGGAGTAACATAGGCGACTTATATTTTAGAGAAATTATTAGGGTTCCGTGAAATAAACCACGCAAATTACTGCCAAGAAGTTGAAACTAATGGCTCTCCTTATGACAGAGAAGGCATGAGATTCGATCTCCACGCTTGCTCCGAGACTTACATTGGCTAATAAGCCAATGTAAGTGTGCAATGTGCAATACAATTAAGTACCTACTTAGGTAATAATCTAAGTAGGTACTTAATTGTATTTTTTCATGAATTCAGAGAAAATAATGTCTAATAAAATTATTTTACCGGCGCGAAAAACATAACCCTTTCCTCTCAGTCGGGGTAAAAAGAACAGTAATGAAACATGAAAGAAAGTCTGAAAAGGTTTATAGCTCAGCATCCGGAGGAAATAAACGGTTTTGTACTATAAAGTGTTCTAAGAATATTATGGATCGAAAAGATCATCCTCGGATTTTCCTGGAACTGAAATTCACAGGAAAAATAAAATCAGATTTATTTCCTTTTTTTTTGGCTTCATTGTTCTTTGCTGTAAGGATAAATATTATTCAATTTACACAGTGGAAGATTACCGTGATATAAACTATTACCATTCAATAAGCAGGTACATTATTCTCAATATCCTTCAGCGTTAACATTTTGCATCAATATTTAAAAAATAATTTCAGTCCCATACATTTCGACCGCGTAGGTATGGCAGTTTTGTATAAAACAGCAGATTTATAAAAATTACCAACACGACTCAAAATCAAAAAATCATAATGTAATTATTTTTTACAGGTACTTTTAAATAGGCTATTACACCCATTTTTGAAAAGTGTCTCAATGAAATTCTGTAGTGCTAATAAGCCACCAAAAAAAACACAAAATTTTTATTCAATCGATAAGTGCCTTAAAAATGCATCTAAATTTTAAATTTTCAAATTTCACGCGTATTTTGACGAAAACGTCTCTTACTGGACGCCATATTGCTCAGCGTAAATGACGTCAGTTCGTTTTGTATCAAATGAGCTCATATTAAATATGATAATTGTATATCATTTAAAAATAATTAAAAGCATATTTTGTAATATGTGTAATAATGAAAAAAATATGTTGGTTACGAAAATAATAAAAGTACAAAGCCTATATTACGCCAATCGGTTGACTGACAGTTGACAATTTTTTGTTTACACAGCCATATGGCGTAATAACATGGCCGCTACTATTTTACGGTGTTTTATAACAGATTAAAAATACTGAAAACTTTGAATTGAATTTAAAAATTGGTTTTGTTATTTAATGAACTAAAACTTACATTTTCCGACTGCTTTATGCCTAAACTGTCTCAATAACATATTTATAGATTTTTTCTCGTATAGAGTAAAATACCCTATTGTCAAGGAATCAGTCAGTCAGAGAGTTGAAGCTACTCGTATAGTTACTCGTTCCAAACAGTACGTTTCTATCGAGAAGAAAATTTTAATCTGTGTGCCTCTGTGTCATCATCAATGTGCAAAACAGATAGGTATGCATGTCATCGGAAATGGTTGAAGTTTACTCTAAAACCGATGGATGTTTTCGAATGAAATTTAATTAAGTCATTGAAATGTTTATTCTCTCTTAATTTAATTTATTTTTATTCCAAATCATCTTTCGGTTTCTGAGTAAACTTTAACTATATCTGACGATCCTGCATACCGATCGCCTTTGCTGACTGGTCTTTCTAAGCCTATCTTGGACATCACGGGCATCGGTGTAGGAAAACATCGTGTGGAAACCTGGTGATTCTATAAGACCTCATTCTAAACTTCGAATCTGAATCCGCTGTGAGTTTCTTAATTGGCGTTCTAAAAACCAGGTTGATAATTCGAATTTATACTAGCGCCACCCTTGCGAGCGTGTCAGCGAGTTGAACTAAATTGACAGGGAATTTTGACAGATAAAGTAAGAGATGACGTAGGAAGTGGCATTCTGTAAGGTAATTTCCCCGTCACTTCGACGCTCACTTCGCACTCGAAACCGATTCAAAGTGTGAAATATTATATCAAGGTCATTTTGAACCTTATGCGAAGTGAGAGTGAATAGCGATGTGAGATGCGAGTTGTTGTTTGAATTTTACAGAATCGACCTACTAGACTTATAATTGATATGTCTGAAATCGCCAATCCGCCTTGAGCGCACGTGGTGATCAAATGCTCGTGCCTTCTCTGTATGAGAAGAGGCATATGCCCTGCAGTGCGACAACAATTGGTCTCAAAATATGTTTAGTCAATATTTGTGACGTACTCACACTCATTCGAGGAAGCTCCCATGAGTTCCCTAATCTGACAACTATGAATACGAGAAGCTCGTGGCTAAGTTAAAGCCGTACAGATCGATCGGTCAAAGGTGAAGCTACGCTAGCCGCGGTCGGTCTGTGGATGGGTGACCATCCCTTTCAAACCGAGTTCCCTCCGTGCCTCGGAAAGCACGTAAAGCCGTTGGTCCCGGCTGTCATTTGTAGATCTTTGGCAGTCGTTATGGGTAGTCAGAAGCCAGATAGTTAAGCAGCACTTCGCTGTTTCTTCACCGTTGGGACCGTCACAGTTTACAAGCAGTATTGGTTGTAGTGGTCAGGAGTCTAGTGTCCGGTTTACGGCAAAGGAAATAAGACATGTTATTATGTCTATGTCGAGGGGCAAGTCTCCAGGCCACGATGACTTAAGTATTGAACACCTTAAACATGCTGGTCATCATCTGCCCAGAGTCTTAGCGATGTTCTACTCCTTATGTATAGGACATTCGTATCTGCCTGAACGAATGATGAAAACTGTGGTGGTGCCAATTATTAAGAATAAAACCGGTGATGTTAGCGATAAGAACAACTATAGGCCTATTTCATTGGCCACTGTTATTTCGAAAGTGCTTGACAGTTTGCTTAACACTCAGCTGGATAAATACTTGCATTTACATGATAACCAGTTCGGTTTCAAAGCCGGTCTCTCTACAGAAACAGCTATATTGTGTTTAAAGCAGACTGTCAAGTACTACACTGATAGAAGTACACCTGTCTTTGCTTGCTTTCTCGACTTGTCGAAGGCATTTGACTTGGTCTGCTATGATCTGCTGTGGCAAAAACTGCAGCAAGCGTCAGTGCCAGACGAACTGATCAGTATATTTCAATTTTGGTACAATAATCAGGTCAATGTTGTTCGATGGTCGGGGGCTTACTCGGCCCCATACAGGTTGGAGTGCGGCGTGAGGCAGGGAGGGCTTACCTCACCGACGCTCTTCAATCTGTATGTTAATGCGCTGATAGAGAGGCTCAGCAGCACGCATGTCGGTTGCCATATTGGAGGTGTGTGTCTAAACAATATTAGTTACGCTGACGACATGGTGCTGCTGAGCGCCTTTGTCTGTGGTGTGTCAAGGCTGATTGGCATCTGTGAAAAGTATGCTGAAGAACATGGTTTGTTGTATAACACAAACAAGAGCGAGTGCATGGTCTTTCGGGCCAGGAGGAGGTGTCCGGATTACTTACCAGCAATTAAGCTCAACGGATGCCCACTTAATACGAGAGAGAGTTGATACGTTTAAATATCTTGGACATTTATTAACCTCTGACCTGGAAGACGATGCAGATATTGAAAGGGAGCGTAGGGCGCTGTCTGTTCGTGCGAACATGATAGCCCGCAGATTTGCTCGGTGTTCGAGGGGCGTCAAAATAGCTTTATTCAGGGCATTTTGTACGTCCTTCTATACTGGTAGTCTATGGGTGGATTACACGCAGAAACAGTACAGCGCTCTACGTGTCCAATACAACAATGCGTTCAGGGGGCTCTTGGGGCTGTCTCGCTTCTGTAGCGCGTCGGGGATGTTTGCCGAGGCGCGTGTGGATTGTTTCCACACAATCATGCGCAAGCGGTGCACATCCTTGGTGTGTAGGGTGCGGGCCAGCCCCAACAGTATCCTGAGCGCATTTGCAGAACGTTTTGACTGTCAGTACGTGAACCACTGCTGCATGGTTCACTTACAGACTAGGGTTAATTTATTATTTTAATTTTGTGTTTTATTAATATTATGTAGAATTTCCAATTTCAATTCAAATGTATTATGATCCATAGTTGATTGAAATAAATTATTATTATTATTATTCACATTTATTTATTTCATATACCATATTAAATTACATTTTTAAATATTCATAAAAAAATAAAAACATTTAAAAATATAAAAAATAGTAGCCCACCGGTATCGGGAATACGGTCCAAGCTACCGGTGGTCAGGGCTCCTGAGAGAGGAATCTCCTAACAATACGCGCCGTGTCCAGGAGTACCGCTTTCTGTATCAAGCCCTTGATCCAGCTGCCCAACGAGAGCCTCCTTAGGTGTTGGTCGAGGCTCTTGGAAATTAGTCCATTGGCCGTAACGACTATCGGCACAATGACTGCTGTATTCACATCCCACATGTCGACAACCTCGCGAGCCAAGTCAAGATATTTAATTTGTTTATCTTTCTCGGTTTTCACGAGGTTCTCGTCATGCGGAACCGCTATATCAACAATCATTGCGCGACGCTCTAATCGATCTATCACCACTATGTCAGGTTTATTGGCGACAATAGTCCTGTCAGTGATGATAGATCGATCCCAATACAACGTGATATTGCCATTTTCGAGAACTGGGTCGGGCACATACCTGTAGTACGGTACTTCCGACTCCACAAGCCTGTACTTTAGAGCAAGTTGCTGGTGGATAATCCTAGCTACAAGGTTGTGTCTATGCAAGTAGTCTCCGTTAGCTAGACGAGAGCACCCAGAGATAATGTGTCGGATTGATTCACCCGGCCGGTGGCATGCCCGACAAATGTCAACCCTGCCGTCCTTCACAATATACCTCCGGTAGTTGTTCGTCATCATAACTTCATCCATAATCGCACAGACAAAACCTTCGGTTTCCCCAAACAGGTCACCAAAACGCAGCCAGGATACGGACGCCAAGAAATCTACATCAGGCCCATGTAGGGCCCGGTAGAAGCGCCCGTGAAGCTCCTTGCTCTGCCATACCTTCTTGCGGTCATTAGTATCTAGTACTACAGGTTTGCGCCAGTTCTCGTTCGCTAAGGAGAGCGGGGTGAGGCCCTTGTCCACTGAGACCACATCTCGGTGCATACCCACGTCGGTTTTAAGGAAGTACTCCCTGAGACTGCATACCTCACGGTTGTGCAGGGACTTAGCATTAAGAAAGCCTCGACCTCCGCACTTCCGTGGGATATACAGTCTCATTACCGATGACCGTGGGTGATGCATCCGATTTGCGGTCAGCAATGTACGGACCCTCCTATCCAGGGCGTCAAGTTCCGTCTGAGTCCACTTGAGTATGCCGAAAGAGTACATCAAAACCGGCATGACCCATCCGTTGAAGGCGCGCACCTTGTTTCCGCCTGATAAAAGACTATTTACCACTTTATTCAGGCGGCCAAAGAAGCGCTCCTTCAACGATTGTTTCATGTCGGCAGCATTGATGCCTAACGCTTCCGACATACCCAAGTATTTGTAGGTTTCGGTTGAGGAGAGGGATTTAAGGCGTATGGAATCCGAGAGTTGGGTTCCCACGGATTCCACAATCTCCCCTCGCTTCACATGCATGACTGCACATTTTTCCACACCAAATTCCATCCTGATGGCACTACTGAAAGTTTCTGTTACTTTCAGTAGCTCCATCAGTCGCAAATTGTTGGGGGCAAAGAGTTTCAGATCATCCATGTAAAGGAGGTGAGATATAACCTGACCTCCTCTTCTTAACCGATAGCCCAAACCTGAACCCTCCAGCAACGTGCTTAGAGGGTTCAAGGCCAAACAAAACCACAGTGGACTCAGACTATCGCCCTGAAATATACCTCGCTCGATCCTTATCGGTTCGCTATTCTCTCGGATTTGCCGGCATCCTGGATAGCGAAGGACCGTCCTCCATTGCCCCATACACGACATCAGGAAGGTGCGCAGAGTTGTATTAACTTTATACAACTCCAACACCCTCATGAGCCATGTATGTGGCACAGAATCATAGGCCTTCTTATAGTCTATCCAACATGTCGACAGATCCCTTCGGGAACGACGAACCTGCTGGTTAATGGCCATATCAATGAGGAGTAGCTCCTTAGTACCACGAGACCCGTTCCTACATCCATTTTGAGAGGCAGACATGATAGAATTTTTGTCAATATGTTCGTTAATTTGAGCTCTCAAAATGGATGTAAGAACTTTATAGACCGTTGGTAGACAAGTGATCGGCCTATAATTTTTGGGTTCCGTAGTACTACCTGATTTATGGAGCAGGTGGGTTATTCCAGTGGTTAGGAATTGGAGCAACGATCCTGACTCTAAGGCTGACTGGAACTGAGACGCCAAGCGAACGTGCGATCTCTGTAACCATTTAATCCAGAAATTATGCAGCCCGTCCGGTCCTGGAGATTTCCAATTAGGTAACAGACGAACTGCACGAGCTACGTCTTGGGGGCTGATGGTTATTGCCCCCATTTCTGGTATTAGATCACACTTTCGCTCAACCTCCCGAGTCCAGTCGCCCTCAGTGTGACTAACAGGCACCGACCAGATGCTGCGCCAAAACGAACACATGGCAGCATCATCCGGCTGGTGCGCATCAGCCACGCCTTGGTCCGGTCGCTCCCAAGTCCTATACACCCACCTCTCATCACTCTGGAATATGCGATTCTGAGTGTACCGCTCCACTCGTCGCTTGTACCGTCGAATACGGTTTGCCCATGCACAGATCTTCTGCTTCAGGAAGTCGATACGCTCTGTGATGCAGGACAAATAATCTCGAGGATTGATATCAGTCCCCGAGAATACCCGCCTCACAAAGCGCATCACTCTAGGGCGCGTGTTGCCCTCCCTGAAGCAGATAAGCTTGCCGATGAGTGCTCTAGCCTCACTAATACGACGCTCAATCCTGTACTGCCATGCTGGTACAGCTGGTTTTGGTCGTGCAGCTCCGTCACTGTTGGGAAATTTGACATGAGCTACACGACATGCTGCTACAGCCGCGCAGTACAAGATCGAGTGGGTATCAGCGAGGTCTTTGCTGCTGTCAAAATAATTTGACAGCTGCGAATCTAAAGCACACACCAGCGCCCTATTTTTCTTGTGCATGGGCAAACGAGGTAGTCGCGGTTTTAATTCAGGCGGTATGGAGCGATACTCCCGGAACGCATCCTCCAAAGCACTCCTCAATTGAATATTGCACTGGGTACTCACGGATATAGCCTCGCCATCATCCTCTTCACCACCGTCGTCAGGTCGCGGTGAAGCACTGGGTAAATCTTGCGATTGTACCGCGACCGCAACAACCAGTGGCAAAGCAGACGTGTCATGGCTACTCCGTGATTCTAGGCGTAGTCGATCAAGTACAACGTCATCCAGCATATGGTTACGCTGGATGACTCGCACCTGATCCGACAGTCGCTGTGCTGACACGTTGACAGCTGGCTCAAGCACCTGAAACAGAGAGAGCATCCGACCACGGTACGCAGTCAAGTTACTTCCCCCCTCTGTAGCCCCATAGTATGAGCGCATGACACTTTCATTAATAGACTGCGTCCATCTCATGCGCTGCACACTTCCACCGGTAGCGGGGACCCTATCAGAGACCGGTGGGTCTCGAAGTCCCAAGCTGTCCGGCGGCCGGCGTCGTCCCCGCCGGCGCACAGGTGGTGGCGTCGTTGGCGGAGAGAAATACTCGTCGCTCGAGCTCGACGCAACTGCCGAGGCCGGTGTCACAGCCCTCACGATGGGGCTGGGTTCCGGCGGCGGCGAGGCGGATTATTATTATTGATTATTATTATTATAGTCTGTCCACCAGTCTTACCAAGGGGTCTTACCCAGTCACTGGGTTGTGGTGGTCCGATAGGCAGTCGCTCTTTGTAAAACACTGGTATTCAGCTGCATCCGGTTAGACTGGAAGCCGACCCCAACATAGTTGCGAAAAGGCTAGGCAGATGATGATGAATACGATTTTGAGGAACTTTCGAGGCACGTCTTGATCCTGGATTGAGTTGTAAGTCAAGGAGCTTTCGAGGTTGTAACTTAGAATATGGTTGTAAGTGGTCTAAAATCATGCACTGCATCCATGGCTATTGTATCACATTGTCCTTTCCACCGCGTATTTAGGCGCTTCTCTGACCAAATAACTTTGATAATACGTTTCTTCTTTGCCTCAGAATCGAAATTCGCACAATTTTTGGGTTCTTTTTTTTGTTATAAAAAAAGAGAAACAATCTTTTGAAATAAAATTAAACGTGAATTATAAAGTTTTTTAAGTTACCTATCTATTAGTGTAATCCTCAAATTAATAGTTCGTCAACTTTAGCAAAAGATACATGATTTCAATTATTTTAGTCCTTGTTTTACATTAGGTGTTTAAAGGAACCTAAAAAAAAATAAGAACATGGAATGTGATGATAGGATTTGAACATTAATAATATGCTTTTAGATGTAGTTTGTTTCTCTTAATTAATGAGTTAATAGCCCCTGAATAACGCAGAAAAACGCACTTTTGGTCGGGGTAGCGCCTTAACAAACAAATCACCAACTTTACCAATAAACGGCATCAACTCACAAACGTGGGTGCGAATCAATTGCGACGCTGCTAAAAATCTAATTCTCTATCGAAAAGCAAACAGTGTGCCGGAAGCGGGGAGCGAGCGACGCAATCAGTGCTCAGGAAACGACAATTTGGCGACAATTTCTCGTCGCTCGCCCTCTCGCCCTCGCGCCGCGAATTAGCGCTTTCAGTGTGGGCTGGGACTAATGTCGATTGACTTGGTGGGTGTGTGTTGGCCTGCGAGAAGTGTGTGTGTGAATATGTTTGTATGTGTGTTTGAGAGCAGTCAGGGTCGGATTTTTGGGCTGAAGCCCTGGGCCCCGTGAATATATAAGACCCCCAATCTTTATTGAAGACAATGGACAATATTATGAATATCAAGAAGAAAACTAAGGATCGTAAACATCATTATCGAAAATATTTTTTTTGACAAAAGGCAATTAGTTGATTCATTAAGCAGGACCCCAAGTAGTATTAGCTCAGGACCCCACAAACACAAGGTCCGCCCCAGAGAGTAGCGGGTGTTTTTGAGAGAGTTTATTTTTTAATTGAAAGATCACGAAGAGTATTGTATGATAAGTGAGTAATGTTTATCATCATATCAGCATATTGCCGTCCACTGCTGAACGTAGGCCTCCCCCAGAGATCGCCAACCAACCCGGTCTTGAGCAACCCGCATCCACCCGCTGCCAGCCACCTTCTTTAAATCGTCGGAGTAATGTTTATGGTTTTTTGTTTTTTTGAAAGAACGTGGCTCTATCTTACGAATTAATCCTGCATCGTGGGTGCGTTTACAAACATATAAACTCACATACACTAACAGCCGGACCCGGTAGAATTACCTGTAGGCCATAGTAATATTTGTTCCGTGCGGGAATCGGACCAGCGACACGCAGCGCAGTAGCCAATCGCTCTGCCACTGCCCTAACCGTGTCGTCCATGTGAGAGTCATTGTGGTGTCCATTTTTTTTTAAATTACCTTTTACTCTATTTTCATGAAGCTTCTTCAGTCTTCTTAAAAATTCTACTTATTCAGTAAATGATTTAAAAATGACTACATAAATAGATATTTTAGTTTTGATATCCCAGGCATTGTGTAGTTGCGTGTCCCAAACGTTTGCCTATAATTAATTTGTAAGATTCATATTCAAAATAGTTACGTATATTTTACGTCTTAATGATTCAAAACACCTCATCTACCCATATAAATTAACGTACTATACAGCTTCATAAATTGTCGAGAAAATTTGTGTTCAGCGTTCAGGAAACGTCATTTTGTCAACAATTTTTTAAGAGTTACGCCCTCGCATGCCGACAACACTTCGAATAGGAGATGTGAGCTCCCAAGCCTGTTTGTCGGGAATTACGTCTTGTTCCTGTTTCTTGAGAAAATTATTGATACAAAGATGTAAATTGAGGCGAAAGGGAAATTTTAATAGGATATTTGACTTAATTATTTAGGTTTCTGATGGTGATAGGCTAAAAGCTCTGTTATTTGATTAAGTTCTCTAATAAGAAGTGAATATTGTTCTTAATAGGTCGTTTTTTAATATCTATACCTAAAGATGACGAAACACAGTTTCACTCAGTCATCCCTAGCCTTTTCCCCTTTAATCAGTTATTCTAGTACCAGTCCACATTATGAAAATGAATTCTTCGCCCCTGATACTTACGTCATGGTTTTAAATGACATTCTTTTCCGGATTCCTTAGCCATCATTAGCAAAATGTTCATTCTAGATACGTAGTTATGTAGAAAGTTTTTTAAATCTTATGGTATCGTAGATGTACTCATGTAAAGCTGTTTATAAATCTTAGGAAGCTATAATGCCTAATGATTCAAACAATTCACTTTAGCTTCTCTATCCGACCCGCGTATAAAGGTGCGTACTGTAAGAAGTCCAACTGTAGGGCTTCTTACTGTCACCGGGTTGTGGCGTAATGTAAGAGGTTTATTCTATATATACTCAAAATTACACCACTGATACTTGACTAATGTCAAATCTAAAACAATACAAATCTACTCCTCCTCAAATCTATCCCTCTATGCGAGTCTGGGTGATGTTATCCTAGGTCCATCCTAGGTTTTTCATTTTCAGTCATTTATGTATTTATTTATACTTCATGCACAAACGTACAAAGGCGGACTTAATGCCTTAGGCATTCTCTACCAGTCATTCATTGCGTGGAGACATTTTCCTAGCGGTCGCTGTACCCGCCCAATCCCATTTAAGCCTGAAAGTCTTTTTGCCAACGTCAATCCCAGTTTTAACCAAATTAATAAAAATAATAATAATAATAATAATAATAATATGTGGGGACATTTCACACACGGCCATCTGACCCCAAACTAGGGAGACCCTGTACTATGGGTGTCAGACAGCTGATATACATACACAAATATATTTTAAATACATACATATATAGATAAACAACACCCAGACACAAGGCAAACACAAGTGCTCATCACACAAATATTTACCCTGGGCGGGAAAAATAAAAAACAATAATAATAATTCTAAGTATTTAATAAAGGATAATGGATTCTACAATATTTTTGAAAACTCACGTCTACGTGTTACGATAACATTATTTTGTTACACATTTAATATACATTAAAGTACTTATATTGATTAATTCATGATGTAGAAATTACCTATTTATATATCTAAACTAGTTATTGCCCGCGATTACGTACGCGTATTTTTTATACGGATATCTATTTACTTATACTTTTGTTTTTGTTCGGTTGTTATTATTATTTTATTCTATACTAGCGACCCGCCCCTGCTTCGCACGGGTGCAATGTAGATCAAACTATCCTACAAATAGAAAGTTTGTGAAGATGTTTGGATGTTTGTTACTCAATCACGCGTAAACCGTTGAACAGATTTGCATGAAAATTAGCACACAGGTAGACCATTTCCTGGATTAACACATAGGATTCTTTTTATCCCGATAATGTGTTCCCTTGGGATAATCGTTCTTTTTTACGCGGGCGAAGCCGCGGGCAGAAGCTAGTACGTAATATAAATCTTCCTTTTGAATCACTCCATCTATTGCTGAAAACTGCATTAAAATCCGTTGCGGCTTATATACATGCCAATAACCTTGAGTATTTGGCCCGTACTGAATTTGTTGACGAGTGCGGGGGTGATGTGGATGCAGTCTTTAATCGGACGCATTTTTAATTTATTGTAATAAAAATAATACATATTTGTAAAAAGTAACAAAACCAAATCATTATCCTTTGTATTGCAAAGCAGTAGATATTTTTTTTTTTATACTCTTTTGATAAGAAATTAAGGAGTCAAATGGTTTCATCTCAATGATTTGGAGGAGATTTGACATTTTTTTTTCTTATTATGTGATACCGATAGAAAAATTGTGGCTAAAACAAATTACGTATTATATCATGTAGATTACAAATTTTTTTCAGATGTAATTTCTCTATAAATGCCTACGAAAAGTTGCTTCATCTGCATGCTTCTTTCAAGCTTTTTTCGAGAGAGCAGCCTTAAAGATCTACGCGTACAGACAGCGGGAGCGACTTTGTTTTATACTATGTAGAGATAAAGATATAGCCTATAACACTTATGTATAACGTAGCTTCCTATAAACGAAAAAATTTTCAGAATCAGATCAGAAGTTCTCTAGATTAACGCGTTCAAACAAACAAACAAACTCTTCATGTTTATAATAATTATTATAAGTAATAAAGATGTATTATCGATATTAGCAGATATTACTATTATAGGTATGACAGGTACAGATAGGCACAGGCGCCACAATAAAACCAAAATAAAAAACCGGAGAAGCGCGAGTCGGACTCACCCACCGAAGGTTCCGTTCAAATTCCGTGATTTGGTCACCCATACAATTATGACCGCACATACCTCGATGACTGATTACGTACTTTAAATAAAGACTATATTTTTACGATTAAATTACAAATGTATAGTTTTCAGACTTTTCCCTGTACTTGTAGTACCTATAAATAAGACGATAATACTTGCCAAATTTTATAGTTCTAGGTCAATGGGAAGTACCCTATAAATTTTGATTCTCTTGAGTGTCGAAATATACGTTTTTTGCGGTAATAACGGCCGTATCTTTTTTTCATATTAACTTAGAAGTTTGTTTTTTTTTACAGCTTCAAGGGACTGTTGACTTGAGTATATGGTTTTAATTAATTTGATATCGATACCTCCACGCGTTCCCGAGATAAAGGGTCTTGACAGACAGGCAGATAGACAGACGGACAACAAAGTGATCCTATAAGGGTTCCGTCTTTTCCTTTAGAGTTAAGGAACCCTAAAAAAAATGTTAATTTGCATTATCTTATCATGTCCTGCTTTTGCTAGAAAAATGATCATATACAAATTAATTAATGATGAGTAAAATTACCACATTTCTGGTTTCTGGTAATCACAAAAAAGGTTACACAATAAAAACCACTGTCAATTCTCGCGGCTGACTGTGAAATGCTGTTCTATTTTCAAACGTATGTTGTATCCTATTCTATCTTCAAACGTATTTCTTATAACTTGTTCTATTTTCAAACATACTTTTATTCCATAATTCAATTTTGCGTAGTGATCTATTAAAACGAGGTTGCACATGGTTAAACCAGCCAGAACTACAGTATTTACACTATCTTCGTTCCTATTTAAGATTTAATTCTATTAATTATTTAAGATTTAAGTCGTCCATATAGTCGTAGTGCAGTGCTAATGCGCTCCAGTGCACACAGCTGACGAGCAACGAGCTTTGAAGGCGCCTCCGTCTCTGATTTGCTATTCAACACTGCACTAGTCTAGATGATTATATTTAGATTCGTATATTGGTTTATAAGTATAGTTTTTTTTTTTTTTTTTGCTGGCCACACTGGTAGCCGGTCGTCAAAAAACGACCTCTTCGTTAAAATAATTTGTAAAATGTTTAAAAGTCCTTAATTCGCGATAAATTAGTGTAATGTAACTAGAACTAAGTAATAAGTTTGACTTAAAAGTGTTTATGCAGTGTTTTGGTCGCGAGAACTTTGCAAAATAGACATAACAAAAACCGGCTGTCAAGTCACCACTAACGGGTGAAGGATTTGAAATATCATCGAACCCGGGGAGTATTTTGTTTTATCTAAGTTGTATTTACATACCACTGAACATCACGAAATACTGCTCAGGGCTCTGAGCTACGTCCATCACACACTGGCTCGGTTTATGTCTCCTTTTGCTTGACAAGTTGTGGAAGCAAAATCGACGACGAAACATTCGCCCAGACAGTAAACACTTCATAATTTACTACACAAAATAGCCTTTTTTATATATTTTTTTATTTCTGTGTTATTATAAATATTTACTTTAGATAAAACTTCCAAACTTGTAATGTGCCTTAAACTTGTATACTTGTTAAGTTTAAAATAGTGTTACTAAAGTAGTGTACCTGTTCTTTACTATTCATGTTATTTTACTTATGTTTAACATTCCCTTCTATTTGTACTTAACCTTATCTTGTTGTATTATATATCTGTTAGCAACTCCTCACTTAATTTTCATTTCATTTATTTTCCCTACTACCTACCTTCTTTTACTATAAATAAAAGAACATCTCTTGCACTATTATTGAGCTGCACAATTACACATATTCCAGGTGGCTGATATTTTGAACAAAATGATGACCCGCAGTGCTACAATAAAGGAGATGGAAGCAAAACTTAGAGCAACATTAAAGGACCTCGGGGCTTCCAAAGCCTTATGTAAACAGCTGCTCCAGGAAAGAGATGACAGCGAGGTGGAGGTGAAGAACATAGTCGACAAGAACACCTTTCTCAAAAATAAGCTGGCCGAGCTGCATATTCAACATATGGACTTAACTGACCAACATACTCAACTACTCAGTAAGGTGTCATCATTTCAAGAGTGCAGTGACATCCATGAACTGGCTTTAAACAGAATTTCAGAGCTTGAACAGGAATTGTGTGATGCCCATAAGGCCCTATCTCACTCAGAGATAGTAAAAGTCAGCGAACAGGTTGCAAAGACCAATAACTTGTTTAAGGAGTTGGTAGGCAGTGGGTCAAAATCAGTGTGTGAACCAGGGGTAACAATAGATTTGACTGGTGACGATACCTTGCCATTATGTCCTGTTGTAATGAGCCACAACAAACTTAAAAAATACATTAAAATTAAGAAATTTATTAAACGGTCACAAAGATCTATTAAAAAACAAAATCTTCTAAAATTTAATCTTTCCCTTAGAAAGCAACGTGTCACCCTTTCAAAAAACCTAAATAATTGTACTATGGAATTAGATAAATATAGGGAAAAATATGACACAGATATTCAACTACTCCATAATGATTTGCTTTATAAGGAGTACTTGTTAAAGGATATTTTTGAAAAGTATGAGTTGTCACAACAACAGCTAAGTGAACGCTTGTTTGAGGCTGGGGAACTACTGGATTTGGTGAAGTACAATGCTGAGAGGTATGAGTCTTTGACTAATAATCTTTCATGCAGCAGTGCCAACCAACCAGCATCTCCTCAGCCTCAGCTTGACTTGCCTTCACCGGTGTTGGCTCTTCCAGCAAACACCTGCGTTAATACACAGAAAAGTAATAAAATTATTTTATTTTCCGATGAGTTAGGTTCAGGCTTTGGGAAAATACTACACAATTACCTTAGCCATAGTTTTACTAATCATAGTTACCATAACATAAGTTTTAAACAAATTATTAAGAGAATTAAAAACACAAACCTAGACCATTACTCTACAATGGTCCTACTTTTCGGCAATAGTATTGGTATTAACAAAAAGGACATAGTGGATGGTGTGGAAGCCTTATTAAAGTTAAACATAGGAAGGCTAATGCTGTGTGCATTTCCTTATTCTGACAATTTGTCAGATGAAGAGAACAATCATATTTACAAATTGAATAGTACTATTCATATGTTGACATGTCATAGTGACAAATTATTTTATTTTGACACTAATAACTTTGTTAGTGGTTTTAAGTTAACTCAGGGAACTTTATCTCTGTCTGGAGAATGTAGACATTTAATTGCTATGTTGATAGCATATAATATTAACAATGTTATAGCTAATAATATAACGAACTGTAGTATAAGTGACGAATCTATGTTGTCTAGTCACACTAACAACATAGTGATTGATCTTTGTGAATCCTCATATTGTACGAAGGAGGGTCCACCTACAACACCAACATCCTTGGAGGCCGCTACCAGTCAGTTAGAGTATTCTCTTCCTGTTGGGATACATACAGACAGTTTGAACTCTTCACTTGTGGTTGTGGAGGGCACTCCGGATAACTGTTTAAACTAGTTGGTACGACAACAGAAGTTACCCCTTCAAATAATCATTTATTATTACTGAATAATAAAAAGGTATCTTCTGGCAACCTAACAAATAAAGGAAAGCAACATACGTTAAAGTTATTTAATCAAAATATTCAAGGTTGCTCTTCCAAATTACTTGAAATAGAAATGTTTTTAGAAATAACCAAATATGATATTATATGTTTAACAGAACATTGGTTAAAAGATAATCAAGTGATGTCTATTAATTATGAAAATTATTGTGTAATTAGCCATTTCAGCCGGAAACATATGGTACACGGCGGGTCATTAATCTTAATTAAAAATTCTATTAAATGTAAAGCACGAAAAGACATTGTTAGATTATCAGTTGAACACATTATTGAATTGTCCTGTGTTGAGCTGGATAAGCATGTTATAGTATGCGTATACAGACCTCCAAATTACCAGAATTTATCTATATTTGATTCGGTAATGGAAGATGTGTTAAAAAAAATTAGTACTAGTAGTAAATCTATCATTATATGTGGTGACTTTAATATTAATTTGTTAGAAAACAACTCCAATAGTATCAGATTATTGAGTCTTTTTAGGTCATTTAATTTGTCCAATGTTTTCATGGAACCCACTCGAGTGACAGCTTCTTCTGCCACCTGTATTGATAATATATTTTGTAATTGTGATTACTTTCATAAAGAAATTATAAATAAACTGCCATCTGATCATAGTGGACAGACAATAACGTTTTGCGCCTACATACCTTTACAAAAAATTCAAATAAGGTTTAGGCGAATCACATGTAAAAACTTAGAGAAATTTGATAATTCATTGGAAAGTAAATTGAGTGTTCAGTGCTTTGATAATATAGGTGACCCAAATGAGTTCTACGCCGAGTTTTTTTCACTATTAAACATGCAATTTAATGAAGCTTTTCCACTAAGGAATAAAAGTATTTGCACTAAGTTCTTATTTAGCGACTGGGCGACTCCAGGTATTCGTAAAAGCAGGGAAAAACTATTTGAGCTTTATGGCCTAAAGCAACATATAATTAATACAAGCTTTCATCAGTATGTTGCGAAATATTCGAAACTTTTTAAAAGTGTCTGCAAAATAGCCAAATCTCTCTATATTAAAAATAAAATTAAATTAGCTGATGACAAAATAAAAACTACTTGGCAAATAATAAATAATGAAACAGGTAGGAAAAAGCAGCGTAGTACTGAATTTAATTTAGAGACTGCACATGGTCCCATAAATTCAGATATAGAAGTAGCTCAAGAATTTGAAACCTTTTTTGGCAACATTCCCATTAGAACCACTGAAGCCTTAAATTCCTCTCCCGCTCTCTCTGCTGCCTTACTTAGGAAAAATGTTAAGAAATGCCCTTTGGAGTTTAGGTTTCAACATACAAACCCCCAGGCTGTTATAAAAGCCTTTAAAGATCTTAAAATTAAATCAACAGAAGATCTTTGGGGAATGTCTGTAAAAGTCTGTAAATCTATTATCGAAACAATTGCGCCCTATTTAGCTCTCATTTTTAACACCAGTGTAAACCAAGGAGTCTTTCCGGATCTGATGAAACACAGTAAAGTAGTACCATTGTTCAAATCCGGTGATAGTAAAGACCCCAACAATTATAGGCCTGTGTCGATTCTACCAGTTCTCAGTAAGGTGTTTGAAAAGTTAATGCTCAATCAAATGTTACATCACTTTAATAAAAATTCCATCTTTCATGAACAACAATACGGTTTCACCAAAGGGCGTTGTACAACTGACGCCGGTGTCACCCTAATAAAGAACATTTTTAGCGCTTGGGAGGAATCGCAAGATGCCATTGGAATCTTTTGCGACCTCTCAAAGGCGTTCGATTGCGTTGACCACGAGACACTATTGCTGAAACTGGAGCACTACGGGATTAGTGGAGTATCTCTTGATTTACTAAGGTCATACCTGAGGGATAGACAGGCAAAAGTTCAGGTTAACGGTGTGAACTCATTGGGGTCAAAAATGACTATGGGCGTTCCTCAAGGCTCAATATTAGGTCCATTTCTATTCTTAGTCTATATAAATGATTTACCCCAATTACTTCAAAACCAACCGAAGATGGTGTTATTTGCCGATGACACTTCATTGATTTTTAAAGTAGACAGACGGTCACAACATCTTGACGACGTAAATGACGCTATTCTTCAGGTTCAAAATTGGTTTACGGTAAACAATTTGGTACTTAATGAAAAAAAAACCAAATGTATTCGATTCATTTTACCAAATGTTAGGAATAGCAATTGTGACATCATTCTAAATGGAGAGAAACTGGAATTTAATAGTCAAACGGTTTTCCTGGGAATCACGCTAGACGAGAAGTTGCAATGGGGACCTCACATAACATCTATTGCGGGGCGACTAAGCTCCGCGGCTTATGCTGTTAGAAAGATAAGACAGTTGACAGATGTAGAAACTGCGCGTATGGTCTACTTTAGCTACTTTCACAGCATTATGTCGTATGGTATTTTACTGTGGGGTCGGGCTGCCGACATTGAATCCATTTTTATCTTACAAAAAAGAGCTGTTAGAGCCATTTATAATCTACGTCGCCGCGATTCTCTTAGGGAACTATTTAAAAATATTAATATAATGACAGTGCCTTGCCAATTTATCTATGAAAATATTATGTACGTAAGAAAAAACCTACATTTATTTAATAAGGTTAGTGATAGACATAATATTAATACTAGAAACAAAGACAAAATAGCTCAACCATATTTTAGATTGTCTAAAGTTCATAAATCTTTTATGGGGTTCTGTGTTAAGTGTTATAACAAAATTCCTAGTGATATATTGCAACTAAATGAAAGAAAATTTAAAACATATATTAAAAGTACACTCTGTAAACAAGCATATTACAGTTTAGAGGATTATATCCATGATAAGAATGCTTGGAAACATGCTGGTCCGGGCTCCATAGGACAATCTACAGTCTAGACAAAATCAAACGGATTGCTAATTAAAACTAATTAATTTATACTTAGTATATACATTGTATTTAATTCTTGCTTTGGGTCACACACTGGTTCATAGGTTCATAGTTTGTTGAAATGTATGGAGTGGTGGTCTACTTTTACAATAATTGTAAATAATAATATGTGAACACTATGTACCTATGTATACAACTTAGCTGTCATTCTTTATCTTGTAATACTTTGTACATACTTCAATATAGTGTTTTTATGCAAGGTCCATCGTATTCACGTATAGTTATATAACTGAAAACTGTAAATGCAAAATATTGTAGTTACACATTTTTTTTTAAAAGAGTGAGTATGGAGTTTCTTGCCCATTCTTCTCCATACGAAGCTACCTTTTGGAATGGGCAACTAGAATCAACTTTATATTTTTTTATTATGACGTTCAAAAGTGCCTTTTTAATGGTCTAATTGAAATAAATGATTTGACTTTGACTTTGACTTTGACTTTAAGATACTTAGATATTTTTTAAATTAATCATTTATTTGAGTTGGTGATGGATGACTGTAAGTTCTACCTACTGACCACGTTGTAACAGATGTAAAACTACACTTAAAGAAGCTGAACTGCTATTTTTGATTTTGATATTGACTTCAACTTAATAATTTTTTTTTACTTCTGGAACATAGCTGGGAATTCGCTGGTTCTGGAGACATCAATGGATTTTTAGTAGCTTTTTACAAATACGTATTCCAAGTGTCATTACTACACTTCTTCCGGACATACATAATCCGTACCTACTTACTACTTACAATAAATGCGATAGTAACTCTGTCTGTTACGTTTTCAAAACGAAACAGCTAAACCTATTTTGATGAAATTTGGTATGAAGAAAGCTTGAACCCTGGGGAAGGACTCAGGCTAATTTTTCTGGGAGTTCGTCTGCATCCACGATAATCGACATTCACGCGGACGAAGTCGCGGGCAAAAGCTATTGTTACTAGCTTTTGCCTGCGACTAAACACAAAATCTCACCTTTCATCTATCATCTCACAAAATCTGAAACATTTGCGACACACAGGGTGACATTTTAACCCTTACTCTGCCTTTGAGGACAATATTGTAACTGGATTACTGGAGCAACCGACACATCGAAGTGATTATTTTGATCGAACGCTGCGTTAACATTTTTTGTACCAAAGTTTACGCGAATTCTAAGCTAAATTATGAACCGTAACTACAAACCAGTATTGGATCTAAGATATTTTACATAAATAGGTACATACATAAATTAATAATCAAGTATCAGACAACTAGCAATCAAGTATTTAGTCCAATATTACACAAAATATCATGTTGAGTAGGATTTAGATAATAATATTTTACGTCGAATGGTCGACGTGTATGTTTTGCTGTCATATCTATTTGTATTTAGATAGTGTTAGAGTAGGTACGGAGTAGACACTAGACACCAATATCGTTCAGTAGGTTAATTTATTTGATAGACGAAGATAGTAAACATTTCAAGGTGAGCCTAGAATTTTTTCAAAATAATTCAAACGTAACTATTTTAACCTGTTTTTTAGATTTCTAAAGTTTTAACGTTCGATTGGGTTTTACATCTGCCAGAACAAAACAACCTCAAAATAAAAGCTTCAAATACAAATACATCGAGATATGGGATTTTCCTATTTATCTCGACTTATTTGTATTGTTTTTTTCGACGTAACAGGATTTTAGATATTATTAATTTTAAATATTTATCAATAGGCACGTGTTTTATACTCATGTACGTTGAACTGTTCTTGATGGATAGTAATGTAACACATTTGGGTTATTAAATAAGATTGACTTATTTTTTTAGGGTACCTACACGACATAAATACGAAAAACTTTATTCCGAAAGTCAGAAATACGAATTTCAAAATACCGATTTTCATAATTCCGAATGGTTCAAAATTCCTAATATGGCAACTCCGATTTATCATTCATCCTATTTATATAATACTAAAATTTCAAAATTCCGAACGTTTATAATTACTATTCTCAAAATATCGAGTTTCAAAAGTTCCAATAACAAAAAGTCCGACATAATGAAAATTCGAAACATCAAAAATACAAATTCCGATTATTTAAATTCCGATTATCTTTATCGTTATCGTGCAATCGTTTATCGTGCAAGCAAGCATGCAGCATGCAAGCAAGCATGCAGCGTGCAAGCGCAAGCATGCAGCATGCAAGCAAGCAAGCATCATGCAAGCAAGCATGCATCATGCAAGCGAGCATGCAACATGCAAGCGAACATGCAGCAGGCATGGTTTCTGTCACGGCTACGGCGTTGCGGGCCTCCGGCGGTACCACGCGAGCTTATCGTCGCAGATGGTATTCACGCTCACCACCGCAGCTTCGGCTTACTGGCCGCCGACGGCCAGCCTCAGCCGCGGCGACGGACGTTAAAACCACCTGCTCCTCAGCTCGCTGGCCGCCTCGCCCCTCCGCGCCTACGCGAATTTAAATTACACTCTAGTCGTAGGGCAGACAAGACTACGTGGAGTCGGTTTCGCAGCAATTCGTTTCTGTCATTAACTTTTGTAGCACAACACATTGACTTTTTTAGATTATTTTTGTTATTGTCTTTCTTTTTATACCTATATATTTTTGTTGAAATAAATTCCATGGAAAAAAACACCGAATAAACAATATTCGTTAAAAAGTAATTCTATTGTTTGATAAGTTTGTTAAACAAAAAAATGTGACTAAAAATTCTTTGAATTGTGTTTCTGTGAAATATGTTTCATTCAAGTAAATAGTCTTTGAAACAATAATAGTCGAAATAAAAATACAAGAACCAAATATATGAAACATTTTCTGGGAAACGAAATTCTATGAAATTTCTGTCTGCGAAACAAGGGGACACCATTTTGAATATATATGTGTAGCTGAATTGAATTAGAATCCTAATTTTAACAGTTTATTCGAAGTATTGAAATTCGGAATTTCGTTTTTCGGACCGAGAACCCATCGAGCATTTGATTCTTCGAACATATGATAATCGTTGTTTTCCGATTTTCCGAAATCGGATTTACAACATTCGGTAAAATAACTTTCGTGATTTTAAATAATACAGATTATAATTTTTAGGTATTATGAAAATCGGACTTTTGAAAATCGGAATATCGAAATTCGGAATAAAATATTTCGGAATATTTGGGTGTTCCCATTTTTTTAATTATCTAGGGATTGTGGGTCAGCTCCTTTTGGTATAGCTCCCCCACCCACACGCACAAAACGTTTTGAGAACACATTCATTGTGCGTACTGCTAAAGAATGGAATTCCTTGCCTGAGTCTGTGTTTCCTGATAGCTACAACCTGGGAGTATTTAAGTCAAGAGTGAATAGGTTACTTCTAGGCAAGCGTGCTCCATTTTAGACCGCATCATCGCTCCCATCAGGCGAGATAGTAGTCAAACGTATGCCTATAAATTAATAAAAAAAAAAAAAAAGCTAATCTCAATTCGATTTTTTTACTATCGAACTGGGCCCTTATAATTCACTGAGATAATTTAAAAGCTGTTTTATTTTCACCATTTACAAACATTTTCGAATTGCCAAGGAGTCTACATCCTTTTTAACAACAACCTTTACCCTTTACCTACATTAAATCGACTAAAATAAGAGCAAGCTAAAATGAAATGAAAAATAGTTATTAAACACAATACTTTAATTTTTATCCTATAAACGGAAAATCGTACTTATTTTCAACTTAACCAGATTACTGACAAAAGAAAACCCATAGGAACTGACCTGAGAGAGATAAACATTTTCAGACCTATAAACTGCATTAGTCATAGTCTAGAATGCGAGGTTGATTCACAATAGAATCCGCAACACTCAGTGCATACCGGATTTTATCTCTGAAATACTTGCTCCTGTAACGACCTAACCTCGACCTACATACTTTCTCCCTCATACTTTGTAAAATCACGTAGTGTGGAAGAGACAGTGCATTTCAGTCGGAATAGTAGAATTGTCAGTGGATGGTTTACGTTCCGTTTTACGTGGTTTCGCATTATTTCGGATCCGGTACTGCGTTATTACCGGCTATTTTATTTGTGCTGGTTACGATGTAATAAAATATGTGATCTGAATTTTTATTTCTCGATTTTTGTGATGATAGGAATGGTGCTGAATTCTGAAGGATTTGAAGATGGTCATGTCATCATTCTATCAAAATCGTTTCACCTTTTTGATGAGTGTTGGCTTCCTAGGCGTAACTATAAAGTAATATAAGTAAATGGTGTCTTTTTAGCTTAATTGGGTACTTATGCGTACTTAGGTATGTATATGTCACAGTCAAAACTACTTTTGACTACAAAAATCAGTCAAAACTACTTTTGAACGGTTTTAATTTATCCTTAATATTTTTATGACCCTTTTAAAACTTTGGTTTTGTAGTGATTCTTATAACTAAGGCGTTCCGTATTTTTGATTTTGTAACGCAAACGCGTTTTGTCTTAAAAAGGGTTTTGACTGAAGCCAGTCAAAAGTAATTTTGACTGGTTAAGAGTTTTGACTGTAACATATATAATTATGTCTAAGTTCTCAATTAAGCTAAACATCCATGCATTTAATTTCCAGAATAATTAAACTATACCCCAAAACAGGTTAAAGATGGAAACTTAATTTTGTGTAAAATTAACCGGTGTAGTTTTTAACCCACACTATCGTTTGTAATTCAATCTTATTTCATGCCGTTCTTCAGTATATTATTTTTGTAGTTCGGTTATCTAATATTGGCCAGATTCTTGAGTGTTCATAAATTCTCCCGGCTAATGCGCAAGAAATAATATCATTATATAGTTTGATGTTGTTCGCGTGCCCGCCCGCTGTATAGAAACAGGGCTGCTTCTTCTAACTATTACGCATTTTTTCAGGTAAACAGTCCTTTTTTTTCATGTCATTAGATAGCAAAGAAGCCAGCCAACCCAGTGAACACCTACGACACTCCATAAAAACGATACGATTTTATTACCTACACTGCAACCAAAATAACAGATCTGTACAAGTGCGTGCGTATAGGTGCGTGTATACGCGCCACGAGTCTCGCCTTGAACTAACAGATCTGTACAAATACGTGCGTATGTGTGCGTGTCGCGAGTCTCACCTTGAACTAAAAGCAGTTTTGAGAGCAGGTTCGACGCGGGTAGAGGTGAGGAACAGTGTTTCGGAGGGAAACGGGGCGTGTCGCTACTGTACGGTAGTAAGTACTTAACTAATACTTATTTAACGTGCCAGTGGTCACCGCTACGTGGTCACAGGCAGAACCCGATCTCCGTCCGCCGATTCAGCCACTCCAGACAAAAAGAATATTTGTTGCCTTTCACTATGACATTTTAAAAGTCATAAGCATGTTATTGCAAAGATGGTGCGATGGAGGTTCTCGCGTTGACCCGTATTATACTAATCCATATGTACTTTAAAAAAAGCATATACTTTGTATATTATTATAAATGCGATAGTAACTCTGTCTGTTACGTTTTCACGACGAACGGCTGAACCGATTTTGATCAAATTTGGTATGAAGATAGCTTGAACCCTGGGGAAGGACATAGGCTACTTTTTAGTCCGCGACTTTGTCTGCATCCGCGATAACCGACGTTCACGCGGACGAAGTCGCGGATAAAAGATAGTAGGTATGTAATATTTGTTGGAATTGTGTAATATTTACACAATTAGGGTATTTTACCAAAAAAAAAAAAATTTGTCCGTCAGTTAGATTATCGAAAAATATTGGATACGTATGTTTTGTTTTATCAAATCAATAAAAACTGACGAAGATAAAACGCATCAAAGATCATGAGTGGGGGTTTGTGACGTCACTTCGCCAGTAAAAGTGTACTGACATAGTGAGGTCACACATGTTTTCGACGAACTGTATCGTCTTCATTTTTTGTTTACGTGAAAAAAGAAAAAACACTTGTCCAATATTTTTTGGAAATCTATCTGAAGGATCAATTCGATTTTTTTGGTAGAATACCTTATTTGCCATCCTAGAAACAAAGTTGAAATGTCTTCTACACCTGAAATTACACTGGTACCGATACCTTCCAAATTGGAACACAGCGACGCTTCTTAGCAGCAGAAATAGGTGCACTAAGAGCAAAGCTCTGTAGCATTGTCTACTGGGAAATCATAAATTACTTAGGCACGAAGTTTAAGGAGTAGCTCTATATGCATAGGTTTAAAATAAGTTTCTTGGTTCTGAAATTTATATTCTTTGTGAAAACTCGATGTGCCTTGTAAAAGGTAGGACGCAGCGTTGTCCGACGCTTCTACTCATATATATTTTTACATATTATAAAATAATGTCCCTTAGACTTTTTTAAACTAAAGCCGACCGACTCCTTGACAATTCAAAAGTAGATAGTAATGTACAGTCTGTGAAAAAAAAAACAAGTGTCCTATTACGGTTCCAAAGATACAACCCAGTGACAGAAAGACAGAACCGCATCATAGTGGGTCACAAAAATATTATAAAACTAGCAAGGGATCCCTTTATATTTTGTTAATATAATACAGCATATAATAGCACTAAGAGATAAAGTAGCTTCCTATGAGCGGAAGAATTATCAGAAACGGACCAGTAGTTTCGGAGATTAGTCCGAACGAACACATCAACATGGCGGGGACTGTAATCTATAAAATATATTTTATTTAAAAAAAAAAATAAGTTTCTAGAAATTTCTCTTGTGTCTGTGCGTTTTAAACTCTCATATACAAACAACCAGACCCGGAAGAACTATTTGTAGGCCATATAAATACATATTTGTTCCGTGCGGGAACGAACCCGCGTCACGCGTCCATCGCTCAACCACTGCGCCAACCGTGTCGTCGAATATGCAGTGAAGTCAAGTCCCACCCCTGCCACCGAAATGTAATGTTATGTTATGTTATGTGTTGTTATGTAATGTAATGTAATGTGTGTAATGTATGTAATGTTTTCTCCATTGTTTGTCTTTTCTTTTTTTTTTTTTATATCCGTGTAGATATCTATTTACAGTAGTATATATGTAGTCTGATGTTATATTTATAGTATTTTATTTTTATATCCTTGTCTTAATTTAATTATTTTTTCAGTTACACCTACCACTGCTTGTCTCTGCATCACCCAAAGGTTGACTGGTAGAAAATGCCTATGGCATTAAGTCCGCCTCTGTACATTGTGCTTAAAGTGTTAATAAATAAATAAATAAATAAACCATACTCAGCTACTGCATTAATCATACCCATAATTACATCCAAGCCACAGCATCTATCTATTGTTTCCAAAATAAATACCACATTATCATCTAAGGAGAATAAATCCACATAACTTGAGGGTGACTGCCCTAATGAGAGCGAACGATGACTCGTCGCGATTAGCCAACACGCCACAGCACCCTAATGCGCGTAAATTAGCTTTTTATATAGAACACATTTATTATATAGGCCAGTAATGACTTGATCTATTAATTAAGCTTAGTTTTATTAAAACGAGCGAACCCAATTTCTTAATACAATACAATAATAATGACGTCAAAAGAATTCAATATGTCACATGTCTTAAAGCGCATCCCTGACCAAATAACCTTGACCATACATTTCCTCTTTGCCGCAGAATCGAAATTAGCGTCTTTTGAAATAAAATAAAACGTGAATTATAAATATTTTTAAGTTACCTATCTATTAGTGTATTTAATAAAGTGTAAAAGCACGTCAACTTTAGCAAAAGATACATATTTTCAAATATTTTAGTCATTTTTTTACAGGGAAATTTAGGTGTATTAGGGTACATAAAAAAAATAAGAACGTGGAATGTGATAATAGGATATTGAACATTAATAAAAACCTTTTAAATGTAGTTTGTTTCTCTTAATTAATGAGTTGATAGCCCCTGAATAACGAAGAAAAACGAATTGTTGGTCGGGGTAGCACCTTAAGGCGGACCACATAATGATCATTTGTCCGATCTGATCGCTGTATCATTCATCGTACTGTATCAAGCTCCGTATATGGACGTCTTTAATTCACTCCGTATCGTATCTCAAGAAAAAGTATCGGCAAACCGAGCCGTATCCGTATCTTCTTTGATGATCGGAAAAAAACCGGATTGTTCTCACTAGTTCTACTAGTCTACGATAGAACTAGTAGGACCTTTTTTTCCAGTAGTCCTTCGGTGTTAGGTGTTACAAAATAATAGAACTAATGAGACTTTTTATTCCCACTACTTCTACTATACCCTGTTCACAATAAGATTAGACATTTAGCGTTGGTAGCATGACAAATGGCAACTGCAGTAAACAGTTGTATTATAACCACTTTTTTAGCCTCTAATGTCATCCTTAAGCCTACGGAATAGAAGTCAAAATCGGTTGAAGGGACTGTAAAAAAGGTTTGTGTTTATGTCTAATCTTATTGTGAACAGGGTATAGTTCTTTCGCAGTTCTAAGGTAGAACTAATGGGACTTTTTATTCCCACTTGTTCTACTACCGACTCGAAATGGAACGGGGGCTGTGTATCAGAGCGGTGTATCAAAACTGCGTATCATTACTCGTTGGCGATACGAATGCGGTTATCGGATCGGGCAAATGATCCGTGGTCTTCTTCTTTATTACATTACAAGTCAGCATTGAAAGGGGGCAATTCTAGTAGCTCATAGGAACGTTCGCATTCAAATCTGTCTCAATTTGTCAGAAATCGTCTCTTGACCAATGACGTATTGACGTATTGTGTCTGGGTGTTGTTTATCTATATGTAAGTATTTACAAAAAAAAATGTATTTGTTATGTATATCAGCTGTCTGACACCCATAGCACAGGGTCTCCCTAGTTCGGGGTCAGATGGCCGTGTATGTGTGTGAAAATGTCCCCACATATTATTATTATTATAAATAGACGCGTCATACACGAACATTAGCGCACTTTAAAACGGCGTAAACTTTATATCGACATAACAGTGGGCACATAAAATTATATAGTGCGAAGAAAAGGTCAGTATGTCTTTTATTAATTTGTGCATCATTAATACACACATGAAGGCATTTTTCCTTGAATCTGTCACAAAATTACGAGCGATACTGACGTATAGTCGCGACACTGGGTGGTACGTGACTAAGTGAAACTCGGGCAATTGCCTTGCTTTAATATTGCCAATATTGAGCGCGGGTACCGTAAGAGCATCTCAAAATTGGGTGCCACACCACCGCACTTCCGGACATCATCGAGCTCCGCCCCGGGTTCCTATTTGTCCCGCGTGACCGCGTCGAGCTCACTTCGGGTCTGGCAACACCACCTGCCGACCGGCACCACACCTGGCGTCTTCAGCGTGGCACACCGCTGTGGTCGTCCTGCCCAAGGCTGAGCTACTGGCTGGCTGGGCTGACTGGCTGGGTTATCTAAGTGTATAATATATCAATGCTATTGACCCACATTTTTAACACGATTTTGACATTGATTTTCACTGAGATGAAATTGCGACTAGATTTGTATCGTTTTTAATTAGTATTATTGACTTATGCTTGGAATAGGTGTTAAAACAATCAGCGTTAAATATCCAATCAATTCTAAAAATGGAAAAAAAATTGACGTAATTAATTTTGGCAACACTAAAAGGAAAACGGTGTTGCGCGGACAGGACAGGGTGAGTTAGAAGAGCTAGTGAGTTAGTATATCATCTAAATTTAGAAATACACACATACAATCACTGCACATAGTACACATTACTGTCTGGCTCCAAATTTTAGCATAACATTATTTTTCATTTTGGTTAAATTAAAAATAACACTAATTTATTTTTTAAGCTTTGTATATATTGAATTCGCTTAAGTGGTTTGAAAATAAATATAAGTACATAATTGGAAGTAAAAAAAAATAACACTAGCCATATTATTATTAAAGAGTATTTATGATGACTTTAGTAAATCATCGTAAAGACTCTTTAATGAATGAATAAAGATATGAAAATATTACACCAATCCCACGTTTTCAAGATTTCTCAACGCAAAGCAAAGATACACATCTTTCTCTGCATTCCTACCTTAATTACCTTCCCGTACCCTATATTATTTGCCTACACTCACCTTCCCTTCCTACCATACATTATTTATGTGTGTATCTTGCAGCGTGCGTGGTTCAACTGAGTGCCAGGTATGCGAAATAACACACAGAAGGTCTACAGTAGAAAATTCAAATAAATATATCTGATGAAGTGACAACATGTGAACTAACACTGACATTCAAAGTTCTCCGCGATTCTTTGTCACAAGATATTGAATTACAGTTCTTTAAAGATTAATTGAGTTTACAAGGTTAAAATAAAGAGTTTTTTGGAGAAGTTCGTCTTGGTATATCGATTTACAAGCGACCTGCCCCGGCTTCGCACGCAGAGCATAGCCTCCACATAGGATTTTCATAGCTCCCAGTCGCTATGATATTTTCCGCCACCTTCAAGAAACATCTTCATATTTCCAAAAAAATACACAAAACCACCAAAGGTTTAGTTGTAAATTATACACTTAACCTCCCTCATGAATCACTCTGTGTATTGGTGAAAACTGCATGAAAATCCGTTCAGGAGTTTTTGAGTTTATAGCGAACAGACAGAGAGACGCGGCGGGGGACTTTGTTTTATAATATGCAAGTAAGGATGGTGGCGGGAAATGGTACAATAAGGGTTTTGGTCAAATCACGGTAGATGCTACATTAACAATTCGTTGGGTAATTTTCTTGAAGACAGCTAGTGATTCAATCAAAGTAGTAGTAGAGTGGTAGTAGTTTAGTTGGTTATTTCACCATTTCACTGAACAAGTTCAGGGATTTTATCAAATCACTAACTTTCTTCAGGAAAATGACAACGGCTACATCTACACTCGTATTAATATGTATGGACGTACGAACAGAAGGTGTATGCTTGTAAGGGCTCATTTTCATTGGTCGTTAACTCAGTCGTCATACAGCATGCGGGGAGTCTCTGAATACGGGCTATCGACTTATCAAAGTAGACTATCTATATCTCGGTCGATACAGGGCATGCGGGTATTTAACCCGCACGAAGGCTAACAACCAATGAAATTGTGTTACAGTTTGTGTAAAGCAAGCGTGGTGCGGGGACTCAGTTTACGAGTTTGCTCAGGTTCCTACGACTGCTTAGTGTAACAAATGCGCGGTGAAGAATATGATATTCTTCTTCTTCGGTCTCATGGCATGCCTAAACAGAAATCTCCCGCATCCCGAATGCGAGCTTCAACGACCAATGAAAATGATCCTTATGGTAATAAAAGATAGTAAAATTAAAAATTAAAAAAAAAACCCAACCCAAAACATAAAAGCGATTATTTAAAAAGTCAAAAATAATACCTTTTGTTAAGCCATCAAACGTTTGTTCGTTGAAATGGCGCCATAATGTCGCGTCGGGGTACCGCTAAGTAAGACCCTTTATTTTATTGACTATCTCTTAATTTACCAGCATTTCCGATGAACTTGCTTCGATACGATCAAATTTTTGTTGCAAAAAATCTCATTGGAAATCGCTAGTTCGCGTTTTAACTATTTAGTTATTGCTAACTTAGCCCCTTAGCCCTTTCAATATAGTATGCATTATTCTACTAGTCAAGCCCTTTCATTTGATACCCATATTGAGGAAGTTGTGAAAAAAAAAATGTAATTAGCCATTTTGTGGTGGCGGCCATCTTGGATTTGAAATTTGTCATAGTGTCATTCTACTAGTCAAGCCCTTTCATTTAATACCCATATTGAGGGAGTTGTGAAAAAATAATGTGATTAGCCTTTTTATGGCGGCGGCCATCCTGGACCGATTTTCATCAAACATAGCTAAGAACACTCCCAACTAATTTACTTTTTCACTTTTCTTTTTAAAAAACAAAGTTAAAATCGGTCCATTCGTTCGGGAGCTACGATGCCACAGTCACACACGTACACACACACACACACACACAGACACGTCAAACTTGTCACACCCCGTCCTTTTTGCGTCACGGGTTAGAAATAAGCCTTCTGTCCTTTACTTTACATTGGCAGTGCGTAGCACAGGCGCCACAATTAGTCAGCTCGGGAAATTGATTGCGATCGTCGTTTATTTTGAAATAATTGTTACTCTCTACTGTTTTATAGCAGATATATCCTGAACTCGTTTGGCATCACACTTTACTAAAGCAACGTTTGATCTCAAGGAAATTAGAACCTGTCAAGTAAACGTGTTTCGAGATTAAATGTACTGGTTTCCGGTATATTATTTAGCTTTATTTCTTATGCTTAAGCTTTCATGGAGTTCATTATTTTTCTGTACCTACTTCGTGTTTCAAAGCCTCTACAAGGATGATGTTGGATTTTGGAAACAAGCGTTGGATATTACGCTTTTTGTTGGATTGTCCTTTAAGCAATGTGACTATGATATTTTTTATTTCATATTTTATTTTTCTTAAGTCATATTTTCTTGGGCTCGCGTATTCTTAGATTTGTTATAATGTTGTAAGAAATAAATGTATTTTTAAATAAAAATGTCACTTTTCGTATTTCGGACTCACAATCGCATTTCAACAAGGAAATGAGACAAATTGAGATGTAATCAGTTATATGTGATGACCATTTTCAAGGCACAAACGCTTCACAAATCTAACCAGTATAATTTCCGTAAACTTCATTAGAAGGAACAGTTCAAATTAATCTCCAAACGCAGCAACTCGAACGGACGCATCTAAATCAAATTGCATCACAGCACGGTAGTGAGTGGAGCACTTATTACAGAATCCACTCAACCAATGAACGTGCTCAGATAAACGAGGAGCAGTGAACAGTGGTACGTGCGAGGAGCAACGCGTAACTCAGGAGCTATTAGTTAACCGCAAACCGATCCAAATGCGTGTAATAGGAAATGGCTGGTTCTACGAGGGATTAGCATACTTCTACGAGGACGTAAGTAAATACTAAACATGGAGGTGGAAGACCTGAGTTGTCTTGGTTGACTGGTCGAAAATTGTCTTGATGTCAATTGTTGAGCTGAGGACGTACAAGTTTGTCGAGGCATAGCCAAAGCCTGCATCATTATCATCAGGCGTCTTGGGAATCGCAGTAAAGTTCTTAAGTACACGGAAGCCGCTGCTGCCCGACTACGACTTCCTGATTTTCCCTTAGTCGCCTTCTACGATACCCTCGGGAATGAAATAAGCAGGTGGAACTCTGGCCTGTTTACCCCACGGGTTAAAAGCCAAAGCAATGATCCTCAACTTTAAATGATGAGTTGTCTTAGTTGACTGGTCGAAAAGTGTCTTGATGACAATCGTCAGGCAGTACAAGGTGTGTCTAGGTATAGCAAAAACCTGCAGTCACTCTTTACTAAATCAAATTCAGCCTTTGATCTGATAAGTATCAGCCATAAACAAATTGGAAAGAAAATAAAACGTAGGTACACAATATTATCTGCAGTGCTATTCTGTAAAATTCTCTGTAAGTGAAGTGAGCTTCAGATGAGCTGTCATTCCACCCGATGGGATTAAACCACTATCAACCGATTGAACTGTCTCTAATAGGCAACCGAAGGAGCAGATATACCACGAAGTGGTACCGCTATACGGTTGAAGTTCCACAGTCCTGAACCATCCGCTTTGCTTCCACATTTATTGTGCGAACTGCCAGACTGTAGAATTCTCCGCCTCTTCCTCGATTAATATAATCTGGGTATCTTCAAGGCACGAGTGAACCGTTTCATCCCAGGCATGCGCGCTCCACCTTAAGCCGCATCATCACTTAATTTCAGGTGACTTAACGCAAGCCTATCGACAAGCAAAAAAAGTACACCGGTACCATCTTTAATTTATTATATTTTTCTTCTAATTCCAGTGTCTTCGTATCTTTAACATGTATCCTCAGTTAAATCTATTTCAATTTCTGCACTTACAGCTGCAATAGCTCGTTCATCGTCGTACGTATAGTTCCCCCGTAACATCAGAAGCGTGCAGTTTGTTAGCCGCAACGATGTACTACGTAATAACTTAAACGCAGTAGGGAAATAACTTGATTGGTCTACAAGTATGGCCATGAGCTCTAAGGTTCAATTGCAAGGTAAAAAATAACCAGCAGTGCTATTCTGTCAATATATCTTAAGCTTATTTTACTTAAATTCACGGTAAGATATTTTTACAAAATAGACGGGCAAGTGGGTGAATCTTAGTTCGTACTACAGCAGTCCTTGAGATCAGCCATCATCTCAGCGAGTAGCTTCTGTAGGAAGAGGCTCTGGCTAATTAAACCTTGTTCAACCACACTTTAAATAGTCTATTATGAAAATTGGTATCAGATAAACACTGTTCTAAAATATAACAATAGGGACTTGACAGTCATTTCCGAACACTGATAGGCGGTTTTCTTGATTGAGTTGTAATTATATTATTCGAATACCGATATCTAAGTTTAATAGATTCTTGAAAAAGAAGTTATAGGTGAAAGAAAGAACTGTAACGGTAAGGTGTTGCAATTGTCATGGTCTCATACATTCTACCATTCTTCATTCTCATAAGTTCCCGGGTAGTTCAAATTAATGTACAGACAGCGTCATTAACTAGTCACCCCTCACTCAATAACATTCCTTCGAAAAGGGAAACAATTGATGACGCTGTCCATACATAATAGAGGATACCTATAGTACACAACATACAACATCTTCAAAACTTTATAATTTTCCAAACCATCAAAGATCTAAAATTTGAAACCATTCTTGGACACTGACTCTCTCTTTATGTAAACTAAGTAGGAACATTTAGAGGAGAATAACGGCACCAATAGTTAAATCCATCCAAAACAATATTAAATAGTACTTATAGTACACAACATACAACATCTTCTAAACTTTATAATTTTTTAAACCATCAAAAATCTAAAATTGGAAACCTTTCTTGGACACTTGACTCTCTCTTTATGTAAACTAAGTAGGAACATTTAGAGGAGAATAACGGCACCAATAGTTAAATCCATCCAAAACAATATTAATACGTGGATAATAAATTAAAACCACCTGTAATGGCCGCGAATGGAGTCAAGTAGCGCCACCTGTCATGTTGTCCATGAACTAAGCTTGCCAATGGGATATATTGCCGTCGTGCATCACGACTCACGCACTCGAATTTAATATATTTGTCTGTTATGGGAGAAAGCTGGGTGTTTATGGTGCTCTAGCGCAGGGTAAAGAAATTGAGCAATGATATTTAAAGTCAAAGATTTTTTTTATATAAAATGGTGTGGACAAGTTGTACATTCCGAAACGTAACGTTGAACTTTGCTAATTAGCTCACTTCAGCTCTCAGCCGCGTCGGTGTCAACGGAAGTAGAAGTGTTGTGTCCCGAATATCAGAATCATCATATCAGCCGTAGGAAGGAAAGTCGGGTAGCAGCGGCTTCCGTGTACTTAACAACCTCACTGTGAGCCCCTAGATGCCTGCCAAGCGTAGGGACCATGGAACCTCCCCCCACCCCTTGGGGGAAGCTTTTGTCCAACAGTGGACGTCCTACGGCTGATGATGACCGCAGATAAAAATACCTACTCCATGTTTAATCTTTTTATTCATACCTCCATGCTAATTAACCCAGGAAGCTCTAGAGGTTTTAAACATACGACCGCCGACCGCGCGTGCGCAGAATGAGTCACACTTGACGCATGCCTTACCTGAAACAAAATTATACAAGAATTAGATAGGATAGTAGAACGCTTAACGAATGTAGTAAGTAGATACGAATAGCGCCGTAAACTGGTTATCTCTGTTTGTAACACGATACTCTTTGGTAAGACTGTTTATCAGATTCTGAGGTTTCTGACTGCCCATAACGACATGTCAAAATCTACAAATGACAGCCGGGACCAACAGCTTCAAATGCTTCCTACGGCACGGAGGGGGTCTCCAAGAATTGACCGCGGTAAGCGCAACTTTAAGCAAGCGGCAAGCGGTCTATACATTAGTTTTAATACAAGCCATGTAATTAATAACGTAACTGTGAGTACTAAAGATTCAATACGGAAATCAAAACCAACCATAAATAAATCTCCATTCTCCGTAATAAAATACTCAAGAGTTCCAAGTTACTCGTTCGTAATAGAATCTGAATTGTACCTCTGACAGCTTCCTACAGCTTCCTACTGTTAGCTGTTAAGAGATGAGCTACGATGGCGCATGCGCGGGAATTAAACTATGCGTAGGAGTGCTCGGAGCTGTCTCGATGTTATTGTAGCGCTCTTTAGAGGAAGCTTTAAGTTAACATCAGCAGACAGGAGGATATTGTTGGTATTAGAGGTTTAAATCAAGTAGCTTTCGAATTTTATACCTTGGATTTATTTTTGCCAGTCTTAGCCCTGTCGCACTTAGAACTTTACACAAATAACTTTGAGTAATTTTCAGGGAAATTGAAAAAATACCCAAAACCTCTTAATCTGGACCCCTTATCATCACCCTGAATAACATTTGTTCTACGACTTTGACCTCAACTAAATAACGTAGCCAACAAAAACACACACACACACACACACACACACACACACACATAACAAAACAAAACAAAACAAACAAAACAAAACAACTGAAATGAAATTACATTACTACTTCACTACTGTGGACATAACTCCCTTCAGTAGACACAAATGTCTGTAGTAAAGAGGTCTACACGAGAGACAAACACTTAAGATATCAAAGATGGTATCCTACATTATGAGGTCAGAATTTTTGCAATGTGATATTTGCATACTGCTCTCTCATGTATTTACTATCTTGATATTTTTATTCATTTAAAAACGTCAGGTACTCAGCAATACTTTGCACAGAAGAGAACCTCTGATCTTAACCAAAAACCTGTGTAATTTATTAATATTATGTTTATCATTGGTACACGCACTTTATGTCTAATTTACAACTGGGAACCAAATGACAGAGAATACAGTGCTACCAACAGAAAAGCTAAATAATAACGATGCGTTCATTTTAGGCAAAATTTTACTTGTTTTTACGCCTACAGAAGAAGACCTTAAATCTGTGAGCGACATGTTTATATGTTTTATTTCACAATATAGTATTACATTTTATTTATTGAGTGGTGTAATGTAAATTTGATAACGTAACTGATATTATGAAACGAAATAAAAGTATCAGAGCATTTGTTGTATATTTTTAATTGTAACGCAAACTCAACCAACTGGTGTCCGAACAGTCTACAGAAGTAGATTTTCTCAGTTTCAAAGTGAATAATATAAATGTAAATTTTCCTAAAGCGCGATTTTTTTATAAAACCAGACAAGTTTTTAAGAAGGAGTTATCATTGAATTCATTAAATATTGCTAAAAACCAAAATACACACACGAACATATTTTTTTAGTTTTTTGTGTATGACCCACTACGCGCGCGCGCACTCATAAGATAGCGAATAATATGATGTAGATAGTAAGGTAGGCTAATGTACCAGGCACAGCTGATTGCAGACCTTTCGTCGACCGTGTCAGAAAACAATATTAAGCAAAATTTAAATTGTGTTTATATTTTTTGGTTGGAAAAACGAATTTCGAATTTTGAAAAGTCGTAGAACAAATGTTGTTCAGTGTGAAGATACGAAGTGAGGATTAAGTGGTTTTGGGTATTTTTTCAATAACCCTGTATATTATAATAATATATATATTATAGTTGGTAAATTTAGTTATTATTGTTATTATAGTCGGTAAATTGCGAAATGTCATACATAGCCTGTCTGTGTAACACAGACAGGCTATGTATGACATTTTGCAATTTACCTTTTAACATCGAGTTAGTTTGTACACTAACTCGATGTTTTAACCGTAAACTTAGTTGGTGCAAGTGGGCTTAGAACTTAGCAAGAACCTTTAGGATTTGCGAATTTTAGGGTTTAATCTGATAAGTAATCGGTGGTTACTGGCGAAAATGATAATTTTGTTCAAGGATTGATTTAGGAAAGTAATCTGAAAAAAAGAATTAAAATCTCAACAGATAATTGACAGGTTTTTTGAAGTGAAACTTCTTTACGCACGCTGACTTGGGGAGTAAGCTGGTGAATGCGTGACGAGAGCGTTAGGAAAAGTGTGATCGGGCGAGGCGAACGGAAGTTGAGAGAGAGATATAAGTTAGTGAAGATAGAAAGAGAGAGAGTTACGTTTCGTATATTACTATAGTGACAAGAGAGAGAGGTGCGAGCACACATTTTATTTCTCTCATAGCCAGTTGCAAGCGGATACATACATATAGATGGAGCTAAAGAAGTTTTACTTCGGTCGTGTGGTCTACACCACACTCGTATTTTTATTACACTACTACATTCTCTATGCCATGCAGTCTATTTTAGAATTGGGTTGTTGACACCATTAACCAATAATTCCAAAATACTACTTATCTTAAAATACACTTTATTTTAGCCCCGAAAACCCGATTAATTTTCAATTAACTGTAAAATTCGATTTTAAGTTGCTATAAAATCAATTACTGGTTAGTCAATTGAGTTGGCGTCACAGGCCGCTATTGTCATACAAAATCTATGGAGGAATCTCGTTTTGACAGCTCTAAAAAATAATGTCAATTGATTGGTGGTGTCAAGTAGAATATTTTAGAAAATTACGTAGAACTTATCGAAAAATAAAAGGGGCCATCCCATATTTTTAAGATCATTTGCATTCTAATTTGTCAATAATATAGAGAGAAAAAACTACTCAACTAAAAGAAACTTGTCATAAAAAGAAATTGACATCAGACAATAAGATGATATTGCAACTTGATTTTCAACGTTTTTAATAACGGAAATTAGTGACCTGCACATAGTAAGGTAGTAAAACATTCTCCATAGGATATTGTCATCTTATCTACAGTACAGTCCTCCTAAAATTAAGTGCACAATAAATCCAGCCATACATTCAACCTACCCTCATAAGCCCTCATTATCTAAGGTCAAGAACTCAATGATGCATCTTGTAGTTCAGTCGACGGCCGGCAGGGCGACCCCGCGACCTCAGCTTGTATGCAAATCATATGAATTACGCCTAATCTGCATGAACAATAGACTTGAAAACATACAATTATTTCAGTTAATTGTTTTACTGTTATGGGCTGTTGGGTTGGTTCTAGAATAAGTAATAATTAATTTATAAGGTTAGTTGATTAATGTAGTAAGTTTGCGTTTTGTTGTTTTGTTTGTTATTAATAATAACAGATGTTTTGTAAAAGCTCACATTTTATTTTTTTTTGCTTGCCTTTAAGTCAAAGTCAAAGCATTTTTTCAATTAAACCATTTACAGGCACTTTTGAATTGTCAAGGAGTCGGTCAGTTAGTCAGAGAGTTGAAGCTAGTTGCTCGTTCCAAAACGTAGGAGAAGAACCAGCAAGAAACTCCACGGACACTCTTTTAAATCAAGTTTTTACAAAGTCTGGTTACATGATTCTTGTTGCTTTTATATGTGAAAACTATGAAGGTAATCTAACAATACAAAACACAAAAAAGAAGCAAGATAAAGTCCATGGCAGATAAGAGCTGACCAATCTGTACTGACAGCGCCCGTTCACGAACATGACGCGTGAATCAGCACCATTCAGCTCAACCATTTTGAAGGGAGCCGAATGATCCAACACACGCGCCACCATCACCGAGACATTTGAGCGAGCATGACAATACTCCCAACCGCCATGTTAATTTTTGTCAAACATATAGGTATTAATTAATATACTTAGTAAATGTCTCCATGGTATTCACATTTACAAAATTGAAATCCTAGTACTACTACTATACCTACCTACTCTCTAAAAGCGATGTAAAATTCTAGCATTTAGATAATGTTACATGAAAGGTAAAGCTCACGTGAAATTAATAGAACAAGATCAAGTATTGCTTTGTAAAATACCTAAGTTGTTCAATGTAGTGGAAGCTTTGGCCGCGACTTTGCTCTTGTTAATGTCGATAATCGCGGGTGCAGACAAATTTCGGATCAAAAATTAGCCTATAAATTTCATCAAAAGTGGTTCAGTGGTTCAGTATTTATAATATTTGTATGAATATTTGCTTTTGGTTATTTTGTTGGTTATTAATATGATCGGCTAAGGCAATTTAAGGTATTTTGTAAAAGTTCATTTTCGAATTTTATTTGCTATTATACCATTTAATCTCGGCGATGATTAATTTGAACATTCACTTTTAATGTGCATTCTGGCTAATGTTATATGATAGCTAAAAGCTCACATGAAATAAATGGCTGTTTGTGTAAGTGAGTTTACATGTTTTACACCCACGATATAGGGGAAATTCGTAGAGTGAAGCAACGTTTTTTTTTATTACAAAAGTGTTTCCGTTCAACAAAATTAAAAAAAATGGCGAATGTGTTTTGCTACGAGTGAATGCTATAAGTATATCAGGGGTTTTACTTATTGAATATTTGAGATGCCATCTACGTCAAGAATATTATAAATATATTTTTCTTACAACTGCATGTATTCCTAGTATACACAATATCTACCATTTACAGAAAGTACAACAAACAATCTCAAAAATAACCCTTTCACAAACTCCACCATTCCTTTCAAACTCTTCATGAACATCAAAGGAAATATAAACCCTAGAATACTATAAATGTCTATAGTATTAGTTCTAACAGTTAATATACAAGCAATATCTCGTGTGGGAAACAACCGTCAGTGATTTAGTGGACAAGCGCCGCAATAAAAGTCAAATGATTTAAGCAGTTGCTATGCTTTCTAAGGGCATCGTGTATCTACAGAACTTTAAAAGGACTTCAGGAATTTTAATTACCTATGGTATTAAAACGAGGGAATGCTGAGCCTGCTTTGTGTCTGAAATAGGTACTGTTGTAATTACTAACCGCACTTTTTAACCGACTTCAAAATAAGTAGGGTAGTTCTCGATTCCACCTGTATTTTTTTATGGCTTATGTTCACCAAACCTTCAGATATAGTAAATGACTTATAAAAATAGTAAATGATCACCAACATTTAACCAAAGTATTGCAGAAATGTATGAGTTTGACTGTAAAAAGCCATTTGGTTCTGGCAGGTCACGTAGGGGGTCACAGTTCTAACCTAACCATGTCTGATCCGTCCCAGAGGGGACTTAAGGTTAGATTTGGTGATCATTTACTTACTATTTTTGGTGGTCATTTGGTGACTAAGATTTGGTGATCATTTACCTACTATTTTTGGTGGTCATTTGGTGACTAAGATTTGGTGATCATTTACTTACTATTTTTGGTGGTCATTTGGTGACTAAGATTTGGTGAACGTTTACTATTTTTGGTGGTCATTTGGTGACTAAGATTTGGTGATCATTTACTATTTTTGGTGGTCATTTGGTGACTAAGATTTGGTGATCATTTACTATTTTTGGTGGTCATTATATTTATTCCCTTTTTTTTGTTTGACCACGCGTAACTTTTTACACTTTTTATACTTTTTTCTTTTGATGGGTATATCTAAAAGTTGGTCCCATACTTATACATTTTATGAAAATAATCCACCTCTAAGGGTGGCAAATTAAGGGATGACTTAATTGGTTTGGTGTTACCGTTTCCTATTTAATTTGGATGAAAAGAGGTAAGTAGGCACTAAAAAGACAAAATAGACAACCGCCTTCAAAAACTAAAAAGTAAAAAATACCTTTAATTTTGGAAGTCGGACAAAACAAACAGAAGCAAAGCCGCTGACTTGAGAAATAATAGACACTTTTTACTTTTTGAAGGCGGTTGTCTAATTTTATTTAAGTTTTGTTTTAGAATGATTTGGTTTTAATACAAATGAATTAATATTAAAAAATCCCAAGTCAGACAGCACACAAGTGTACAAAGTATGTATATACAATATTTAACAATAAATACAAAAAAGTACATTTCTCGTATGATTATTACTTGTTAAGTGGAAATTCTTGTTTTTAGTAATAATATACATATTAAGATAAGTAAGTCATAATGAAAACGCTAAGAAAGACTGCATGCCCATCTATCTATAGTCAATTTTAATAACACTACTTTCGTGAATAGATAAATCTGGACATAACACATACCTACAGGTGGTTGCATTAAAAACAATAGTCCCAAACAATGAATTACCTGAATACACATTATGTATAAAACGAACATAAATATTTAAATTAAAATGAAACGAACGCAGCTGCAAGCTTTAACAACATTTTAAACGGCATTTCAAATATAGTTTCTGGGCTTAATTGACGGATATTTACACATGTAACGCGACGAAACTGAGTAACTGAGCCGTTACCATGTTTATTGCCAGTTAAACTGTTTCCTCGTTTGCATTAAAACATAATTTCCTGATCTCTTGACTCTTTGAACTTTAAATAGAATCTGGTTCACGCTGTGTTGTTTAGCTTTATTGCATTTAAGGTTATAACTATTACTTGTTGTGGAAAATTTACCAACGGCTATGATGACGACGAATGATTTTGTAGTTTATAAATGACAATAACGACCTCGTCCAGCAGTGCTCTTCTGTAACAATCTCTCTCGGTAACTCTAGAATCTAGATGAAGTGAGCTGTCATCCGTCCCGATGGTGGGGATTGACAAAGCACTACAATCATAAACGACATTTTGTATTGGTTTCAATTATTTCAAAGCAATTAAGTGTAATGCTTTTTCAAAGCGCAGAAATGCTAGAGTTACTGAAGGACATTGATAGAGAGAGAAGAAATTTCGTTAAGCATAAGACAAATTCCCAATAAATGGTAAAGTTTTGCAAATAGACTCCTAAAATAAATATAAGAATAAAAAAAATTACACACTGTATATATATTTTTTAATTGAGTGAGTTTGCAGCACCAGAGGCTCAAGGTTAAAGCTTTTTGGCGAAATAAACTAGTAATAAGGATACCAAACCAACCTATTATTTATTATCCTACTGCTGGGGTAAAGCCTCTTCTCATGCATAAAAGGTATGAGCATTGATCACCACTCATTCTAGACTTATTTTTTCTTGCGTAAGAATTTATTTAAAAAAAAGGAAAACCAACTTCAAAAACTAATAAGTGATAAATAACTAGCACAGAACACAACTTTAGTTTCGGAAGTCGGTGGCGGTGACTTTGTTGTTTGTTATTTTGTATTGCCACTTTTTTTTACATTTTTTTCCGCTTTTTAGTATTGCCTTAACATTCAAATCCATTAAGAACCGGCAACTCAGTTAAAACACACACAAACACACACAGTATTAATTGTAATACTGTGACAGAGGGACTCCAAAGATAAAAGAAACTATTAAAACGTCGTCTATGTAGATTTTTATGGGATTTAATTGATTTTTCAAAAAGCGCTGAGTAAATTTCGATAAAAATTTATATGGGACCACCCCTGAGGCATACCCTACCCATAAGAAAAATAATTTTCAAGAACGATTTACATTTGCCGGATAATTCGCGTAACTAATATACAAAAAAGAAATAAAAAAAAAAGAACATACAGTCGACCTTCTTTTTTTTTATGTATGTTCGGGCATAACTCTGTCATATGTAGACGGATTTGCAAAATTCTTTTTTTGTTCGAAAGGGGTTTGTTCCGAAAAGGTCCCATATAAATTTTATCAAAATTGGTACAGCCATTTTTGAGAAAATGAATAAATTCCCAAAAAAATTACCTAGACGACGTTTTAGTTTCTTCAATCACTGGAGGACGTACAATCTCTTTTAAGTGTGTTGCCGTTTCTTAATGGATTTGGATGTTAAGGCAACACTAAAAAGCGAAAAATAAAAAGTTTTTTCAAAACAAAGAAAACCGCTTTCAAAAACTAAAATGTGATAAATAACTAAAGCACAGAACACACATTACTTTACTTTCGGAAGTCGGTGGCAATACAAAACAACAAAAACAAAGTCACCGCCACCGACTTCCGAAAGTAAAGTAATGTGTGTTCTGTGCTTTAGTTGTTTATCACATTTTAGTTTTTGAAGGCGGTTTTCTTTTTTTTGAAAAAACTTTTTATTTGAAGTCGTTTGAAAAAGACCATTGAGAGTAGTACGGTCGGGCGGACACAATATTGAACAATCTACCCAACGATACATCAACTACCAACACGGTCATCGAAAAATCCGATCTGCGTTCCATTTCTTTGTAATATTCACCGATCGACGGAACCTATTAGATCCGAATGCGATAGCGGTCGAACCAACAGAATTCACGACTCCCATTCCGGACTATAAACGAGAATTTCGGGAACGGAAAACCCAATTACCTACTCTTTTGCCGAATTTTGGAATCTCATCCAGATATAGACTCCCATTGAAGACAATTTGTGTGTATAGCTGTATTTAGTTACGTTACGACCAATGGTAATGAAGCAAGTAATATTTCGTTTATTTAATATGTAAAGAGTATTTAAATAATAAAGCCCTCTTTCAATATCCCTACTAAACATCCACAAACAAAATATATAGCGACACTAAGCCTACATACTACCTGCATACTAATAAGGAAAATCTTAACAAAAGAACTATACTCAGAAATTACATATAAAAGGAACAATGAGGTGCAAACACGGTCAGAAATCCGATCCAGCCTGTCCCTTTGCTGTCCTTTCCCAGCGACGCCCTAAGCCGAGGCTCGTACCCCACAGGGGGTGCCCTTAGCGTGTAGTCGCTTAGTTTGTCAGCTTTTTTGCCCTGGCTGGAGGCCCTAAAAATAATATTTTTTAAGGCACCACAGGAAAGTCCGGTTAAGCAGCCGACAACCTCCTAGGTTGACCAGCGAGATGCCAATCCGAAAAAAAAAAAAAAAAAAATAAATAAAAACAAACGGTCATCACGTCGGGCAAATGACTTGGTACTACTACGTGGACCTAGAACGAATCACGGTAAGAAAAATATTCAATATGAAGGAGTACAACTTTATAATTAATTGCCAAAAAACATTAAAGAAGCTAAAACTAATTTATATTTTTTAAAAATGTTAAAGAAACACATCTTCGGCAGCTCCAACATAAATAAAAAAAACTTGAGAGGTGTCAAGGGACACCCGGATGGAACGAAGTTATTATTATAATTAATAATAATTATATTTCATCATCATCATCATCATCATCATCATCATCATCATCATCATCATCATCATCATCATCATCATCATCATCATCATCATTTTCATTACTATTATTATTAATATCTGGCTTGCTTTCTATAAGAGAGAGAGACAGACAGAGAAACATGCGACGCCGCACAGCTTACAATAGCTTACTATAGCAAAAAGTGTCGTGACAACTTTTCGTAAGATTTTTTTCCGTCTAGCCCCCTTTCACAACGCGCGATAAGGAACTTCGTTCCAATAATATTATTATCTAGTATTGTAAAGTGTGCACGGTGCTGATACGAAGCGCGCCCGATGTGTACAACGACGCGCGCGCTTCGAGTAATTTATTGCGATGTACCCACTCATCAGATTTGTTAAAATAAGTAATTATGTACTAGCAACTAATAACTGAACGACGTGCGCTCTGGACTATAACTGTCTGTACACATATTATTATTTAAACTTTGTTTCTCACTAAGGGCGGGTTGTTTCAAACAGTCGGTTAACGTTACATACGGACGGTTAAAAAGTTACTATGACGTGCAATGTTTAACGTACGTTAAATGTAACGGGTTGTTTCATGACATACAAATCTGTCAGTTAAAGTTATTCAAAAAGAGATTCCATAATATTTTGATGTTTGAAGTAGCTGTTTGACAACACAAAATTACGATGACTGGTCGGTTATGGTAATAGTAACTTTTTGACGTATGATTTTGGGAAACAACCCATTTTTTTACTTGACGATAGTTAGCGCCATTTTTGACTATTACCGGTCAGTAATGGTTAGTTGAAACAACCCGCCCTAAGTGATTACCGATGTAAATCTTTGAGAAATAAATGATATTTTAACCATAAATTGCAGTGTAAGGGGCCTCGTAAATATAGCAGCAATATTCTGAAGCTTTCTTTTGATAATGGATGACTATCTAAAATAAAAAATCTGCTGTGCTGTTCTGTTACAATCTCCCTCGGTGAACACCTAGGTGCAGTGAGCTGTCATCCGTCCCAATGCTAGGGATTGACAAAGCAGACAGGCGGTTGACAGCTCACTTCACCTAGGTGTTCACCGAGGCAGATTCTAATAGAATAGCTCTACTGATGTACCTAATCTGTGTCATATTACCCTTACCATTAACCTTAAACTAGCAAACAATCTGTAAAATCGTTTTCAAACGGTAACAATTTTGACAGAAAATCAATCTGTCAAAATTTACCTTTATTTTTGACAAGTTTTTGACATTGGTTGTAGTTGATATAAGATTGCGAAGATTAGATTTAGAAACAATGACGTATTATAAATAGACGCGTCATACACGAACATTTGTGCACTTTAAAACGGCGCAAACTTTTATATCTACATACCAGTAGGCACATACAATTAAATACAGCGCGAAGAAAGGAACAGAAGCATACGGCGTATTCCTGTTAGAAAAAGATAAACATACATATTTTGTTACGTCAGTTATGTTTGAAATACGAGCAATACTGACGTATAGCCGCGACACTGGGTGGTACCCCGGCAATTGCCTTGCTTTAATATTGCCATTATTGAGCGCGGGTGACGCATCTACATCATTGTTTAGAAAGTCTTTAATTGCAATACTTGGCCAATCGTTTTCAAATTATGACAAAATCTGAACATTAGTGTCCTGACATTAACAAAAAACTGCTACAAAAGCTAGATTTAAGAAAAAAAAAAAGAATTAAAAAAACGAACATTAATAAACCAATTAAAAAATGCTTCAAAATATAAAACAAAAACCAATCGTCTAGAATTTCTATGCATTTTGGAATCAAAAGCGTATCTTTTGGAGATACGTTTTACGTTCATTCAATCCGATCTAATCTAAAGGGCGCTCTGCACTCATGTCCAATAACATCAGCTTCGCACTCAATCAACGCTGAGTGTAGATAGCAATCGCGAATCACATTAGTGTGCTACTTGGCTAAGCTGCTTGCTACTGGTTATTAAGTACAGCCGTCAAACGGTACTGTATTAATTGAAAAGCTGATATTATTTGCAGATACCATACTTCGCTATTTTGTTATCTTCATGTATAATATCTTAAGTTTACATGTTAATGTCTAAAAGATTAAAATTGATTGGCATTGCAGATTATAAAATAGGACAACTTAATCTAAGCTTTAGCAGATAACACTGAGGTCGAAGAAGGATTTGCTTATCTACGGCTTCTGACTGATCTGAAGGTTAACTTTCATAGGTAAGTCTTATAGGGTATGTTCACACATGCGCATAATTCGGAGCGACATCGACACCCAAAGGTATCGCTCGTATAAACGCGCCCTTAATCTTTACTTGATGCTTTGCCATAGAAATACAAAAAAATGGCAGTGTTTGTGCGCGGACACAGACACTTCCATTTGTCACTTTTTCTCTTTTGACACGCGGGCGTCATGATCAAAATGCTCATCATAGGTAAATGGCTGTCTCCGCGAACTAGTCGAAGGCTGGCGTTTTCGATTGCCATCGTGACAACTCATAAAAGTGCCGTGTTTTTAATGGTTTTCTGTAAAAACCGTAATATATGACCTATGAAATAATCACATCCAAAATATTAATTGTTGGTAGGTTAACTTACCTATACTGCGTTCTAATTTAAGGGTACATTTTAATATACACGTATAGTAAAAAAAACCTTGCGACCAAAACAGTTATGAATATAAGTGTGATGGATGGAGAGGGAAATGAAGGCCAAAGAGAAGATGGATGGATTGTGTGAAGAATTATATGAATGAAAAGGGAGTCAGTGAAAGCATGATGTTGGACAGGATGGGATGTAAGAAGAAAACGTGTTGCGCAGACCTCAAGTAACATTTCAAGGGCATTATGAGATGATGATGATGAGTAAAAATATAATAATTCTCCTTTTTAGGGTTTCGTACCCAAAGGGTAAAAACGGGACCCTATTACTAAGACTCCACTGTCCGTTTCCGGCGACATGGATACTTATCTCCTTTGCGTACTGTACATCTTATATTTTTTATAGTTTCCTCATTCATCATATTTTAGAAGTTACAGGGGGGGACACACACACATTTTACTACTTTGGAATTTTCTCGCGCAAACTATTCAGTTTATAAAAAAGTGAGATTAGAAACCTCAATATCGTTTTGAAGACCTATCCATAGATACCCCACACGGGTGTGATGAAAAAAATTTTGTGAGTGTGTGTGTTCTAAGTAGGTATGGGGAACCCCCAAAATGTGTTGTTTTTTTTTATATTTTTGTGTGAAAATCTTAATGCGGTTCACAGACTACATCTACTTACCAAGTTTCAACGGTATAGTTCTTATAGTTTCGGAAAAAAAAAGGGTTCCGTTTTTTGCCATTTGTCTACGGAACTCTAAAAAGGTTATAATATAGTGTCTAATGTTGTATAAATACTGGTACGCAACCTTTCGTGCGCTAATCCGCCTCGCACTTGCCAAGTTTTTTCTAATTCCACACTCATCGCTCGCACTTCCTTCCACTAATTATAGATAACAGTACAATCAGCTGATATTGAAGCAACACACAACACTACCCTCATTCTATAATCAAGTCATTTTCCCGCAAGTCGTCAATAAAAACCAAGCAGCCGTGGTAGCCCAGTTCACCATATACGGAGACAGTACGGTTCCGTTCTTATTAGATAGCTCGATAGTACTGCTACTGTGGAGCTACCCAAGGAGGATAAAGTAAAAGTCATTTTTAACCGACTTCAAAAAAAGAGGTTCTCTATTCGACACTTCTTAAAAAAACATGAAATATTTCACCACTAAGGGTGGAAAATTAAGTGACGACTCAATTTGTTTGGATGAATTTGAATTTTGAAAAAAAATTTGAAGCAGTCTTATCATCCAAATTAATTAAGAGACAGAACGCCAAACAACGCACTAAAAAACAAAAAAAAACTTGTTTACAAGAAAGACAACCTTCAAAACTAAAAAGTAAAAAATAACTTTAATTTCGCAAGTTGGCGGCTTTGTTCCTGTTTGTTGTTTAGTATTTCCACTGAAAGTTATGTATATTTGCAAATATTGAAACCGTAGACGACCGCTCCTAACATTTCAACAAACAACGAAATAGTGTGTGAGCCAGAGTAATCTCGAATTTATAATTATACAAAAATTATACAGATTTACATTTCAATGCGCACAATAGAACCCCAATCATAACTTTACTCGTTTCGGAAATGAGAAGCGGACTGGCAACGCCGCGGGGTGAAGCTAGCTCAACATTAAGCTGCTTGTGTATCCTACTGTACTACGCGGGTAATTATTTAATCTTCAATCAGTCACGGAAAGCTTAAATATAGACTAAGAAGCATAGTGTAGGCAAGTCAGAAGGCTAAGATTGCGTGAAAAAAAAAACCTGGCATCGCCAAAAAAAAAAAATATTCGAAATGGACGCAGTAGGTTCAGAGGGCTAATTCACGTAATTTTATGACGCGCCGATGAAGTTGTAATGCAGTTGCAGTTAAGTTCAAGTTTGAGTGATAAACGGTATGCTTGTAATCTTTGAACCGCGCGTAAGCTGCGCTTGAACTGAACGTCAACTGTACGACAATCAAACTCTACCAAACTTACTTTATAGTCTTTCATGTTTCTACACATGAAAAAAAAACTATTACTCACTAAATAATTTAATAGAATCAATTACATTTCAATGAATATGACGTTATTATAATATTAAAATAATACCGCAATACAGATTTTAGTGCTTTTTAACTATCATTTTGAGACCTCAAACGAATAGTAGAATCCCGATCACGTTGCGTTCCGAAGCACGCATCAAAGACGCGCAACAGTAGAATGCCGTTATTGCGCTCGCGTGACGCGAACTTGACGCGAGCGTGTCTGACAGCTGTATACGAAAAGCGTTGTTTTGATAGAAACTTAACTGCAACTGCACTGCAACAGCACTTCTTTAGTTACGTGAATTAGCCCACAGTACGTGAGGGTTACGTAGTAAGTATGTAAGTATTCAATTTGTGTTTTAGGCTTAGTAACCAAGTCCTAGCACTCAGTAGGAACAACTTGCGCATTGTAGCTAGAGCCACTACAGGACATTGCTGCTTAAACAAGCACATGTTCCACCTGGGGTTAAGCTACGCAAACCTGCAGACGCTGTAATGAGGCTGATGAAACGCCACTTCACCTTCTGGGGGAATGCGGAGCACTAATGCACAAGCGCAACAATCATCTGGGCAAATACCTGTTAAGCCCGGATGAACTAATGGAGATCGCCCCAAAGCAGATCCTGCAGTTCATAACTGCTGCAGGGTTTGGCGACGATCTCTAACCAACACAAGCGGCGATCACAATAGACCAACTCTGGTCGCAGTGATATCACAGCCGCACAAAGCTAATAAAAAAAAATCAATTTGTGTCGAGTTACAAATTTGAAATACGACCATCCTATAGCATTTTGGGTTCATTTTATACGAGAAGCACAATTAGTATCGTCCATCGTCATCATCTGGCAACAAGTCTTTTCCCAGAGATATAAGAAAGATTTCTATGCCTTTTCCCAACTATGTAGTATATTAAGATCGGCTTCCAATCTTACCGGATGCAGCTGAGTAGTATAAATAAATTAAATAGAGTGACTGCTTCTCTGACGTCCACAACCAAGTTGGGTAACACGATACCCCTTGGTAAGACTGGTGGTCAGACATTCTGACTTCTGACTACCCATAACGACTGCCAAAGATCTACGAATGACAGCCGGGGCCAAAGGTTTTACGTGCTTTCCGAGACACGGAGGGGTCTCGGTATGAAATGGATGGTCACCCATCCACCGATCGACCGCGGCAAGCGTAACTTAACCATAACTTTTACTAAGCCTCTAGCCCCTCTCACAATAAGTATCATCCATTTATATGAATAAAACCTTCAAATTAAATAGTTATGTGCCGGTATTTCCAATTTAAAAAATTTATACATTTTTCGTTTTTGTCTAATGAAACTCAATGATAAACACATCCCTCTGCCTTTTCCAATAAGCAAGAAAGCTAGTAATTTTATTTTGGACAAAAAACAGGATCCACATGCCAAGCTTAACTAAAAATTCTTAAATTAGCACGATACTCAGAAATATAGTTATACACGTGGTTATACATAATTTGTTCCATATTTATGTTACTACACATTTAACCCACACCATTGACCACGAATTCACAAAAAAGAAGTTAAAAGAAAACAAACATACAGTATAAAAGACTGTTAAGATAATTATGTAGTATAGTATAGTAGATATAGTATTAAATAAAGTATGTCTCGCTTCACGAATGGACGAGATGCGAATCACCAGAACCTTTTACGTAATCCGGCATAGTTTTAGATAGGTGTGGACGTTATCGCGGGTACTCGAACAAAAGATTATTTAATGTAAATGAAAATAATTTATTCAAAGTAACAGCAGAAACAAACACGTGCGTTGGAACTGAGTGTTCAGCTGAGAATGTCTGAGCTCTCTCTCAATCAACACTCTCGCACTGCCAGTTCTTGCTGTATCCCCTCTACCGACGATCGTGCCCAAGCGGTTTGGCGCTTGCGTTTTCGGTCACGTGATTATTTGTTCTTGAATCAATTTGTTAAATGGTCTGTTATACCGTAGCGCCATCATCCACGACTTATGGAAGTCAAGATGAAGAGAAAAAAAAAGAAATGAAAGATTCTATTTAAGAAGTGCTCTATTTAAGAAGAGCTCTATTGCTCTTGCCTTAAAACCACTTCTGGAAAGAGCAAATATGTTGAGATCCATACAGTGAGTGATATATGTTTTTCCGTGACTCCTGTAGGTCGATTCTATAAAATTCAAACAACAACTCGCATCTCACATCGCTATTCACTGTCACTTCGCATAAGGTTCAAAATGACCTTGATATATTTGACACTTTGAATCGGGTTCGAATGCGAAGTGAGCGTCGAAGTGACGGGGAAATTACCTTACAGAATGCCAGTTCTTACGTCATCTCATACTTTATCTTCGAATTATCAACCGAGTTTTTTGAATGTCAATCAAGAAACTCACAGCGGATTCAGATTCGAAGTTTAGAATGAGGTCTTACAGAATCACACCCCTGGTTTTCCTCTGCACACGCTCTACTCATCCCGAAAACCAACCATTAGGTAGGTATATTCAGTTTGCTAAACGTGCAGAGAAAAAGTAAAAACAATATTTTTACGTTACTATTTTTCACGTTACTTAGTTGCTAGCAAAGCCACGCAGGTCGTTAACCTCAATACAATTGTGACCCGAAGTGCCTGAAACAATAATAGTGCAATAGGGAAAAGTTTCCGTACAACTTTGATCATGACCTCGAATGAACCGTAAAATAGAGACCTCGAGGTGAGTGAGGACGTAACTTACAAGGCTACATGTTCATGGTTTTGGAATTAGACATTATATTATTTAAACTAGTTTTCGCCCGCAACTTTCGGTTATCGTGGATGTTGACGAAGTGGCAAATTAAGTACCCTATGTCCTTTCTTGGGGTTTAAGCTTCATCATGTCAACTTTTAGACATCCACTGCTGGGCATAGGTCTCCCCCAAGGTTCAGCCGTAATCGCCATCCTTGGCCGTTGCATGTTGGCGATCGCAGTAGGTGTTATAGCACTCAGAAGGACGCTGCTGCCTATCCTCTGGTAAATATCCCTCTGTTGCCTTCTACGACACCCACGGGTAGAAATGGGGTGGTGCTATTCGCGGCCACCACACGGCTGCTAACCTTAGTCTGTACCAAATTGCGAACAGCTCTGCCGGCCGAAAACCAAGGTCAGTCGGTCTGTCGGGGACGCGATTGGTAACAATGTAGTTAGGCACTTCTAGCGTATGGCACTCATGGGCTGAAGCTGAAAATCAGCGTCAGGTGGTGCACTTTGTGTTGTCATCTGACATCATGCAGAGCTGAGGCCCTTTTGGGAATATAATATTGTTATCTGTTTTCTACAGTTTCAAGGTGTGTTTTTTTAACCCATTGTTCTTTATTTGTTTCAATTTTATAAAACCTTCGAACACAATAAGTACATTTAAAATAAGATGTATAATAAATGTTTGATCTATTAGACATCCTATTTTAAATGTACTTATTGCCTGGGACATTAATTAACAAATAGATAATTTAGTCATATTTGCCAATAAATGAATACCAATAAATCGTCGAGAAAGGGTGAAAGTCAGAGAAGCGGGGAGTAAGCCAAGATCGGCCGATATCATACCCTACAATCGGACATCCGGGCCGGCCAACTTCCGTACTCCCGGACCGGACCTGACATTTGCGGTTGGCTTTAACTTGTATTAAATTCGTGCGATTGGTACCGTAACTCCGGATATCGGATCAGCTATATCGGGCCGGAATTCCTGCGGTTCGGTTGAAGGTGAAAGAATTAGGTCGTTAATATGAATTGTGTGCCTTTTAGGGAAGTTTGGTCTAATAAAATAAAGTCTGAAAAAGCCGATACAGAGGAGGAACTTCGCATCCATGTTTCACTGCCTACTCTTTTACACACAATTTTAAATGCTCAAGCGCCAAATCGCATTTCTAAATTTCAAAACATATACTTTTTTAGATCGTGATAAAATGAATACCGAGTTAGCAGGTTGGCAGGCAGGAAGCTAACTACCTATGATGTTTAGAATCAAAATCTTACGGTTGGTCGATTCTGCACGAGAGAACTATTCTGGGGCCAAAAATTCAGCATTGCCATTCATCGTTCCCGTGGAATATTAAAGGACTTCGGCTCAATTCAAAGTTTAATAAATAATTACATTTTCTTAAGGAATTGTAGAAAATAAGAATGCTAATAAATAATATCGTCACGAAAAACTTTACCTAGTTCAACTTCTGCACCACATTTTACGCTGACCAGATTTACTGAAGCGTACACGACAACCGTAAGGCGATGGTCAACAGAATTAATTGCTGCGGTAAATAATGCCCAATGGCCGCTCAGGTGTGTTTAGCATCGGTATTTCCTCGAGTTTGCCATTTTCTCGGCAATTAAAGATGAAAGCTATCAATATTGGCGACATTTTGACGTGTTCTGTACTTCCCGTTATGGTGTAAAGCTTTTGCAGGAATGGTATAATGTGAATGTAACGAGCGATTGACTGCTGCGTAGCGTGTTGCGGGTTTGAATCCCGCCTAGGGTAAACATTTGTGTGATGAGCACTTGTGTTTGCCTTGTGTCTTGTTGTTGTTTATCTATTTATAACACATTTGCTCGTAAAGTGTCTCTTATTACAAAAGCTACGCTTGCCGCATCTTTTTCATACCGAGACCCCTCCGTGCCTCGGAAAGTACGTAAAAGTGTAAAGTGTGTAATAATCGTTATAGGTAGTCAGAAGCCAAAAAGTGTGACAACCAGTCTTATTTCCTGTTCTTTGTTATTTTTTAATGTGTCCTAAATACACTTAACTCTCTCTGTAAAATTATTGAAATAATTGATGACATTGTATCTTTTGCTAAAGTTGACGATATATTAACTTGAGGATTACAGTAATGGATAGCTCACATTATCTACGCGCGGTCGTAGCACGCGGACCTATCAATAATCTTAGAAAGGATAGATTAAAAAAGTAAATAAAGAGAGTAAAAAAAATATTCAAATATTTTGCGAATTCTGATTCTGCGGCAGAGGAAACAACTCGAGGTTATTTGGTCAGGGAAGCTTCTTATTTCAGAACTCTACGTAGACGTGATGTATATCATGAAAGTGAAATAGTGGTGATAACTTTATTTGACTTGAAGACTCGAACACTAAGATTTTATGAAATATCAAGTGTCTCAAGATTCATCCCACGTACCTACAGTAGAAGGTAGATATGGTTACCTAAGCAACCTTTTTTCTACTAATTCTACTTTCCCTTTCAATACTTTTAGTGTAAACATGCTAAATTGATTAATAACCGAGGCGAAGACATAATCCAAAGTGCAAACACTTGCTGTGATACCCATAAAGTAGGGTGGCCATATACAGAAGAATATTATTGGGACAGTTAAATCAATAAGTTAAAAAAACTTTATATACATTATTTCTTGTGCTCTTTCTTAAATTGGCGCTTTTAATTGGTGCTTTGGTATACCTGAATTCCTGATTTATTGTAACTAAAAATAAGAAAAGAAAATAGCGAGACGCAGAGAATTAAGGAGTTATTTTTGGAATTATTCGACAGGCACGTGTTTTTACTTGAGGAAAAACTTGGGAGAAACGTTTGAAAATAATTGCGTAGGATACGTTGTGATCAAGTGGTATTTATTCTGAGAGATATGATTTATTGTTACTCATGTCTACGCATTACAAAAATAAAGTTGTTAGTAAAGATAAACCTATTCGTTTTCTTTGATTCCTTATAATAATGTGAATGGAAACATGATAAAAAACGCAAAAATAAACATGTTTTAAAGTAAAAGCTTTGCTACACTATTTCTCTCTCGTTATTAAATTAGTTTAATTGTTTTACCCGACCAAAGTTCTACGAAAGAACTCCCTTCATCATGTTTTTTGCTTCTAATTCTTCAAATTCATAACTTCCTTGGTTTTCCTCGTTGGTCATGGTTTCTTTGTAGAATTAATGAAGCCTTGCAAAAATCAAATAAAAGCAGAATCTGCAGATGTGACTGAACTAGTTTCAGAATTAATTTTATGACGGTTGTAATATTTTATGTTATGATATCTGCGCTTTATGACGTAATATAATAAACGTTTATTGGTCTTACGAAGTTGCGACTTGTAGATGTAGCTATTGGTTTACTTAGGACAATTTATATGATATGTTTGCGGAAAATTGAAGATGCTTTTGTCAGAGTAAATTAATGTTATGCTCGTTACTGATGTTATTGACCCCAGTTTTGTTTAGCTAAAGTACAATATTTACTCCGCAACAAAAGAACCTGAACGTATACTAAGTAATTACAATTTTGAAGCACGTATAAAATCACCAACTCTAAATCGAATAATTATGATATTTAAACATAAATAATTTGCACGCTTGCTTTCAGGCAGTGTACTATGATTTTAAAGCTAGAAGATCGTCCCTTGTAAATTAGATGTATTTTCTAGCAAATAAACATTTTGTATTTTTGTTTTTGTTAATCATGTGTCAAAAGTTGTTCTGGAAATTTAGACTACGGAACACTAACTGGGATGATCTCAGTCACAATCTGTCAAAACCAACTCTAATTTACCAACATTATTGACAAGATATTGAAATTAATTGTCGGTGTGATTAGATTTTGGGAACTTTTTAAATACAGGGGTGTGATTCATGTTAGACCTCATTCTAAACTTTGAATCTGAATCCGCTGTGAGTTTCTTTATTGGCATTCTAAAAACTCGGTTGATAATTCGAATTTACACTTGCGAGCGTATCAGCGAGTTGAACTAAATTGACAAGAAGATTTTGACAGATAAAGCATGAGATGACATAAGAAGTGGCATTCTGTAAGGAAATTTCCCCGTCACTTCGAAGCTCACTTCGCACTTAAACCCGATTCAAAGTGTCAAATATATCAAGGTCATTTTGAACCTTATGCGAAGTGAGAGTGAATAGCGATGTGAGATGCGAGTTATTGTTTGAATTTTACAGAATCGACCAACAGGAATAGGCGTTCAGATTATAATACTAGACGTAGCAAACTAACAGTACTTCCTCGAATTTCATCTCAAGTATCGTGTTTCCTCGTCCTTGAACTCAAAGGATCCTGTAACTTGTCTGGGCCTTATAAAGTCCATGAAGGTCACCGACGTCAAACACCGTTCCTTCGCCATAATAACGTGTCAGCTGAGCATAAAGCGCACTTATGAGCGCGCTAACTGTCGTCTGGCCCCTTGACCGATACTCCGCATGTCGGGCGTTTCTTGCGAGTTTGTGAATGTGCTCTAAGGTAGTGGATGTAGCGTTTGAGACATGGGTTCTTGGGTACAAGTCTGCTATTTTTATAATTTCGTCATTCCAACACGATCCCATTGTCATTTTGCTAAAAGTTCGTAATCTGCTAAATTCATAATGGTCGATTATTGGTCGGTCGAATTAAAAGCAATGACTGCACAATGACGTTCTAATGGTAGGTCACTGATCAAAGGAACTGTCAACATTTTAGCAGATTACCGCCTAAGTCAGTCATTCATTTGTCATTTTGTATGAGATTACCATTCTATATCATTTCTTTCAATGACGTGTCAGTGGTTGGTTGACCATTGGAAATTCATAATGACGGTAGATTACCAAACTTGTCAAAATCAACAATTTTGAAATCAATGATAGACCATTCTGACACTATTGTAATAGCAGACTTGAGGCCCTGGTTGCTAGAATCATTGAGACATCAGACAGAGAACACCTATCCAAGAATCATTAAATAAACAGTCAAGATATAGTTGTGTTTAATACTCGTAGCAATAGCACTCTTTAACTTTGATAAAAAGACTTTGATAAAAGTTCACAATATGCGTAGTTAGTAGCTCAAGTTTAGTTACAATAAAACTGGTATCTTGTTAAAAGTTCCGTAAATAAAGAAATATAAAAAAAAATGGTTTGCCAAAATGTTAACAAATTATGAGTTTGACCACATTTTACAGTCTTTGCCGCTGTGATCGACTTTGTGACCTATGTAATTCCACGATTCGAAAATCAAACATATTGACGCTTAATCTGTTAAGCACAGATTAAGCGTCAATATGTTTAGCTCAATTGACACCGCCACTGAATTCGTCGGATTACAATTTTCAGGACATTACATAATAAACTTTATGTACATTGTTCAACGTACAAACGCAAAAACTGATCGCTCGTCTTCCAATTTCGGATTCGGATTCTAGAGAATCGAGTTCAGCGAAATCCTATGAATTCGCAAGCAACTAGCCTTCCGTTGTTTTTCCTTCCGCGGTGGTGTGGATTGACCCTTAGTTATTCCAGAAATATTAACTATCATCAGCGCATTCCTTTTTCTCTTTATTGAACAGCAAGGCACTTTCGATGGCCCTCATCGGTAAACTAAACTACCTTCATGCCGAATAAAATTCTTATTCCGCTCTCGCTTATCCCTTAAATCAACATTCATTACGGCGCAACTTTTTGCCTGCTGTCGCCGCGTACGGTAATTCAGTTATGCCTGTGACTTCATTGATTGAAGCCTCCTCGCGTTTAGCGGTCACTGGGGAGCCAACTGTTCATACACCGACCTCCTTGTGGTAATTGATTACCGCTGATTGAACTAATCCGAACATTATGTGATTACAGATAATTTGATCATGAAAGGTGTGCAAAGACGGATGGACTTAACAATAGACTGTGAATCTGAATAGATACCTTATTTCTTCAACTACTTTTATTTTTAGGAGTTAATTTGGTCTTATGGTTTATATTATGGGCTTTTATTGAATACCCGTCTTTGTCATAAGATCTTCTTCTTTTTCCTGCCCTTATCCCATGTTACTTGGGGTCGGCGCAACATGTTTTCTTCTTCCATTCCGTCCTGTCCAACGTCATGCTTTCATTGACTCCCTTTTCATTCATATCATTCTTCACACAATCCATCCATCTTTTCTTTGGCCTTCCTCTCCCTCTCCATCCATCCAAACTAATATTCATAGCTCTTTTGGAAATCCTTTCAGCGGATATAGGAGTGAGATGATGCTATTGTATTCAAAGTTGGGTTCTATTTTTGTTTCGTGCCAAAGAATAAATAAAAACTTTCCAACAAAATAATAGGCTGATAATAAAAGAGAATAAACCCGAGGGGAACGAGAAATAAAAATGTTTTTCAGCCACCGAAACCACTAGTACAAAGTAGTGTGTTGTACAGTGGTTCTCTCATACAGGATAACACGTATGTGGCTTAGAATCGCGCCTTGCCAAGGACCTTTGACAAAGTAATGACGGAGCGCAGACAAAGGGCCCAGACCCTCCCCCCTCCCTTCGAAGTACTTGTCTCCCCCTCTGGAGGGTGGCACAGCCTAGGGGCAAGGGTATCTATGGCTTGAGAGGATAAAGCCCTGTTTGAAGTACGATTCTTAGAAGGATTTTTGTATTTCGGTACAAGTGCTTCTTTGTTCAATGTTATTAACTAACTGTTGAGGTTCCGTTTTGTTCGGTGGACGCGAAATTTTTATATTTTGGTTTTGAATTGTGTTCAGGTTTTCTTAGAATTCTCTGGTCCGTTGAAATTGTCTTTTAAAGAACATAACCGCTAGCTAGAATGTTAACATGTTTATACAAACGGAAAGGTTTTGTCAGATATGTTTCTTGGTACGCAGTTTTGGCCAAAGAAATTTTTTATAAAATAAGTTTAAGAAAAAGATATATTTTTCTAGTCGGTGTCACTCTTGACAGAGTGGTCGTGGTCGTCACTTCAGGTGTTGGTGGCACGCTTTACGACACGTCGCAATTCCTCCCTTACAGTGCTGCCTTCCTCACGTATTGTGCAAAGTGCCAATCAACTACAGCCTTGACTTGAGCAGTACATGTCATAGGCGATCTACCTCGTGGCCTGGTACCTTCGATTTTCCATTGAACTACAAGACGTTCGATGGATACATCTCCCCAATGACATACGTGGCCAAAATGGATGTTGCGTGATTGTACAAAGAAGAAGAAAGGCAACTAAATATAGGTTCACTGTAAATCATTAGGGTACATTTTTTTTGTTCCCTAGCCTCAGCTGTCCCACTCCTGGGCAAAGACCTCCTCCAATTCATAAAAAAAACGGTTTAAAAAATGAACCGCATGTCCTAAAATCACCCACAATTACAGTCACCCTACAAATGCAAGTGCCACCCGCCATTACAGATAGCACGTTTTGATTCGCCCGCGTTCTCGACGTGACGAGACTGGCTCAAGTGAGGCCTGCGGCGTGGTAACCCTACTGTAGGTTACCGATGATATTTATGTGAATAATGTAGCGGTGAGGTAACCCACTGCTTACTGGATTGTGGGATTACGAAATCTGTTATGTATTGAGGGACAATTGCAGTGTTGATGCTGTTTTAGCGTTTGATTGCCCCTTAGGTCTCGTGGTCGAGTCTTTGGTCGGGCAAAGTGTACTAGGAAAATTGAACATCTAGAATCATGTAAGTTTCTTTTTTCACTCTCACTTCGCATAAGGTGCAAAATGACCTAGATATATTTGACACTTTGAATCGGGTTCGAGTGCGAAGTGAGCGTAGAAGTGACGGGAAAATTACCTTACAGAATGCCACTTCTTAAGTTACCTCATACTTTATCTGTCAAAATCTCCCTGTCAATTTAGTTCAACTCGCTGACACGCTCGCAAGGGTAGCGCTAGTGTAAATTCGAAGTATCAACCGAGTTTTTAGAATGCCAATCAAGAAACTCACAGCGGATTCAGATTCGAAGTTTAGAATGAGGTCTTACAGAATCACATCCCTGAATTAATGGTAACTACGCGTCGATGTCCCTTTAACCGTTTACATTTAAGGTTACCTGTACATCCTATACAAACCAAAATCTATATCCATACTTCCCTATTTAATATTATAAATGCGAGAGTAACTCTGTCTGTTACGCTTTCACAATGAAAATAGCTTGGACCCTGGGGAAGGACATAGGCTATTTTTAAACAGCAACGTTTTCTGCATTCATAACGCGGCATTCACGCGGACGAAGTCGCGGGCAAAAGGTACTAGTTCAGAAAACAGCATGTACAAAAATCAAAAAGCTTTTTACAAAAAAGACAATTGTTTTGTATTGCCACCGACTTCCGAAACTAAAGTCAATGTGTGTTCTGTGCTAAAGTTATTTTTCACTTTTTGAAGGCGGTTGCCTTTTTTGTAAAAAGCTTTTTCATTTTTGTACATGCTGTTTTCTGAACTAGTACCTTTTGCCCGCGACTTCGTCCGCGTGAATGCCGCGTTATGAATGCATAAAACGTTGCTGTTTAAAAAATAGCTTATGTCATAAAGAATCATCAAAATCGGTTCACCCAGTCCCGAGAAATCAGGTAACAAACATAAAAAAACAAAAAAAAAAAAAAAAAAAAATACAGACGAATTGATAACCTCCTCCTTTTTTGAAGTCGGTTGAAAATGTATTAAAGATAAACTGATTTAACTTTCCCAAAGAATCTCACTTACGTATTATTTACACATTACCTATGCAGATCTACTTAAGGGCGCGTATTCGATTTAGTGCAACTCAAAATCAAAAGGATTGCTAGAACGGCGTAGCAGCATTGAGACACAAGTACAATACAATAGTCTGCTTGTGTGCATCAGAAAAAAATACGCACGAAATAAGCACGAATCATTGAAATTGATCGGCAAACGACAGTGCGCGATGTTTTACAGTGGTTTTTAAAATAATTGTCTAAATTAAATGAGTTCGTATAACGGACTGAAAAATATTCTGTATATATATTAAACATAACCTTTATCTTCATAAAAGAAATATATCAGTTATGTTTTTATTCAAATACTGGTAAAAAAAAATTGACAAAGTAAACCGATTTTGGCCTCCCACTAGGTGGACCGATGACCTGGTAAAGGTTGCGGGGATCCGCTGGATGCGAGCCGCACGGGACCGGTCAATGTGGCGCCACTTGGGGGAGGCCTATGTCCAGCAGTGGACGTCTTTTGGCTGAAATGATGATGATGATGAAACCGATTTTGTACTTTTTCAACATTGTTTTTTAATACATAATACCTAGTAATATTTTCGTAATTTTGGCTCTGTAAAACACTTAAAGACTGTATATCCTGTTGGAAAAACGTTATGGCATACTGTAATGGTTGTATTCGTCCTGAAAGTTAACTCTGACGTCTATTTTCGTAAAACGCTATGAAAGGATTGTCTTTGCTTTAAAAACCATATTTAAAAATTATACTTTTACTCTGTAGCTCCCTAAATCAAGACTTAATCTTTCTAATACTGATAATTGTCTTTAAATAATCAGCTCACATCATTACGATATTGCTCAGGGCAAAACGCGAAAACATGAAGTTTTCGTCACGAATCGAATACGCGCTCTTAATTTCTTATCAAAAGAGTATAAAAAAAATATCTACTGCTTTGCAATACAAAGGAAAATGATTTGGTTTTGTTACTTTTTACAAATATGTATTATTTTTATTACAATAAATTAAAAATGCGTAAGATTATAGACTGCGTCTACATCACCCCCGCACTCGTCCACAAATTCAGTAGGTACGGGCCAAATGCTCAAGGTTATCGGCATGTATACAAGCCTTAAACAGGGCCCTGGCCGCCGGCCTTACCCGCCGGGTTCGTGCCGGCGGGCTTCGGTGTGTAGACAGCTTACTAGTTCAGAAAACAGCATGTACACAAATGAAAATGTTTTAAAGATAAGTAAACTGCTACCTTCACCAAAGAAGCTCACTTACGCATTCTTTACACATTACCACTAATGTGTGTAACTACTTAAGAGCGCCCATCCCCATCGAACGAACTTCAACGCGAGCGTGATTGAATTTTTTTTTGTTTCAACCAACGCAAAGCTCGAAAACAAACGAGTGAGTGAGAACGCGACAGCGTCACAGGAAAATTGGCGCGCGGAAATTTCACAAAACTTGTTCCAGGACATACCTACGTATTTTTGAAAAAGCCTTACAAGATTTTGGTAAAAATGTTTGTAATTTAGAATCTACATTACACGTGCAAGGTTTCTATGAAGCTCTCGCATTATGAACGGCCAAAGTTTAGATAAAATTGTGCAAAAAAAAACTGATTTTCGGGCGTCTTTACTGAATTTGTTTCTCAAAAAAGTTTATTTTGGGCTTCATACAAACCTTGATTTAAACCACAAGATACTTGTGTATTAAAAATATTTGGAAAATAATTTGTTATAACGCCGTAATCGCGTACGAGCGTTTGTATGGGAAATATGACGGGATGGGCGTTCTTAAGTAGATATCTTTCGTACTTAGTATTCATACAACACACCATACATTCTAATTATTTCTATCATCTCACGTCCGCTTCAAAAACTTATGAGAAATAGATTCTCTGTGCAATCAAAATGAATGGTCTCACATAGCCAGCTAAAATCATAACCCTACTTTAGGTTCACTATAGTCGAGTAATTAATGGGCCCCACTTGTTTGAGTTATTAGAAAATGCCGCTGGGTTTTGGAAATTTAGTATTATTTCTGTTTTAATGGCGGGAGGTAATATTAAATGGATGCGGGTTTTAAATTAAGAGTTGACTTTGCAAAGAGATTATTGTTTGAATTTTAAAGCACGTCTGTAGATTTATGGTTACAATTTCCAGGTTCCAAACTCCTTCATATTCTTATTTTTCTGACTTGTTATTTTTACATATTCGAAATGAAATGAATGTTTTCATTTGAAAGATTTTACTCTCATTGTTAGAATAAGTAATACTACCAAAATAAAATACGTGCGTGTGTGTGCGAATCTACGCGCCGCTTGAACTAAAAGCAGTTTCGAGAGCACGTTCGACGCGGGAAGAGGTGAGGAACAGTGTTTCGGAAGGAGGCGGGGTGTGTCGTTACTGTACTAATATTTATACTGTGCAACTATTCTAATTTAAACACCTCTACGAAACAGTAATTTTTGCTATGTGTATGGCCGATAAAAATAAGTCAAGAGTGGATAGGTTACTTCTAGGCAAGCGTGCTTCATCGTAGACCTCATCATCGCTTACCATCAGGTGAAATAGTGGTCAAACGTATGCCTATCAATAATTAAAAAAAAAAAATATATTCCCAGTAGATGACCTATTTTATTATCTCTTTGAGAACTCCCACAGGGATCCCAACGTGGTTTCATTGATTAATTGGATAATATAACTCCAAAAGGTTGAGGGGAAACTTGCTCCAAAAATGATTTGAATTACCTTTCGGAAGGAGCAATTAGACTCAGAAGTTTTTTGTTGTAAACGACGCCGACGTTCAAAAGTGCCCTACAATGGTCTAATAGAATTAAATAATTTGAATTTGTTTTTAGGGTATAAAAACAATAAGATGATTAAAAATATTTGTGAAATGGAGGAGCTCGTTGCTAAATAAAGCTCAAATCATGGTTAAGCTACGCTTGCCGCGGTTGCTCCGTGGATGGGTGACCATAAATTTCAAATCGAGACCCCTCCGTACCTAAGAGCACGTATAGACGTTGGTCCCGCCTGTCATTTGTGGATCTTTGAATAATTTCGTTGCGGGACCTAAGACAGTTGAATCGTTTCTCTGGGACTCGTCGAGCTTCATTGGGTTGGCGCTTTTCTGGTGGTCGCCACTGTTGATTCTGGCTTACAGGACTTGCAGTGGTTTGGGAATAGTGTGGCGGGCTTGTCCCAATAGTCGGTAAAGCCCTACTCCAAGACCTTTCAAGAACTTAATCACCGCGCCACATCGAACAATCCCAAAAAAGCTTTGTTTCTTTTAATGTAAAAAAAAAATGTAGCTGATCAAAATCATCAAAATTTTAACAATAGAATTTTATAAATTGCACTTTCATTAGCAATCTCTTCAATTTATCTTATAATTTCTCGAACTTGACTGTTCCCACCACAATACCTCCCAACCTATAACAAGCCAAATAAATTGTTCCAAACCAACCGGTTACCGAAGTTATCGTAAGGTTATTTAACCGTGGGTTTCGTCACAGCAACCGTTAATAACTGGTTATGCAACGACACCTACTTATGTGATGGCGTTTAAAACTGTAACTTGATGTAACGGAATATAAAGTAGGGACAAACTGTGATTTTTTTAACTGTCGGTTTTGAGACAACTCACTGTCATGATTCCCTTGTAAGCCTAGAGCTAGGACACACCCGCGACACTCCGTAGAAACGAAACGATGTAATTGCCTACACTACTACTAAAATAACAGAATGTATAGATACGTGCGTGTGTGTGCATGTCTACGCGCCGCTCGAACAAAAACGTAATTCCCAGAGCAGTCGTTCGTCGCGGGGAGAGGTGAGGAACGGTTTCAGAGGGAGGCGGAGCGTGTCGCTACTGTACGGTAGTACTAATGTTTATACTGTGGCTAGGACATCTATAATTAGGCTGATCTAAGTACGTAATCGTTACTGACCACGTAATTTGGATTGAATCTCATATTGTCGTGATGACTCAGTGTTTAAACCGCACATGTGTCATGCTCGAGGTTGTGGGTTCGCAACCACAACCAAGTCCAATGTGACATTTTCAATTTAATATTTACTTGCTTATTGTTTCTTGGACAATACCGACATCGGTGAAGGAAATCACAGTGCGGAAACCTGGTTTTATCTATACTTAATATAAAGCTAAAGAGTTCGTTGGTTTGTTTAAACGCGCTTATATCCGGAATTCCTGCTCCGATTCTGATTTTTTTTTTGCCAAGTAGAAGCTACGTTATTACTCATATTTATACTGTGCTCGTGCATGACAATATCTTTTGCGTACTTCGTTAATTAGTCTCTGTTCAGATCGACTGCTGTGACGGAAATTCGGTTGGGAGGATTAACCAAAAGCCTATGACACACAACACAATGAAAATCAATACTAATCAGACATATGAACGCAAATACCTAATCATGCGGCAAGCGGTGAAAGCCGGCTAATTAGTTAATGGTCTAATTAGGTCGATGAATGTACAAAAGCTATCGATGTATCGATATTTGTGGCGGGATGAAGTGGAATAGAGTCAGAGGTCGCGTTGCACATCACTGGCTGCGCTTTGACGGCGTTTTTTTATTTGTGTTGAGATGCTGTAGGTATATTTAGGTATATTATATCACAGTCAAAACTCTTAACCAGTCATAATTATTTTTGACTACAAAAATCAGTCAAAACTACTTTTGAACAGTTTAAATTTATCCTTAATATTTAAAAACCCATTAGGTTGGTAGGTTATTTTTTGTGACCCTTTTAAAACTTTCGTTTCGTAGTGATTCCTATAACTATACTCCATTTGTAATAGCATTAGACAAAAGAGGATCACAGAAGCAGGAATGCAAAACATTTTATTTCAAAGATAAGTTACAACAATTTGAATTAAACTTATTTTAACATGATTTTGATAAATAGATCTAAGATAATACTAAATACGGACGTATCATAATATAAACAGAATAAAAGTATTTTAATGATTAGGTAGTATTTAAAATTTGGTGGAATTACAGGGAAACGAATAACGTTCCAGGTATATTGTTCATCCCTGCTTCTGTTAGGTTTTTAGCATTGACACTGTAATTTTAAATTGGAATTAAATATACAACTAAATGAAAGCCACGTAATTTTAAAAGATTAACACTATTAAAATGGTTACTGTAAAAACCATTAGCTACTGTAAAAATAGATTATAATAAATTCGGTGTCTATGATCGTAACTTTAACATGTTTATTGTACTTTTGTTACAAAGTGTGCATTGAAAATAACCTTTTTTAACTTCTGTCTAATGCTATTGTAAATGGAGTAAAGGGCGTTCCGTATTTTGTATTTGTAACGCAAACGCGTTTCATCTTATTAAGGGTTTTGACCGAACCCAGTCACAAGTAGTTTTGACTGGTTAAGAGTTTTGACTGGTTAAGAGTTTGGACTGGTTAAGAGTTTTGACTGGTTAAGAGTTTTGACTGGTTAAGAGTTTTGACTGGTTAAGAGTTTTGACTGGTTAAGAGTTTTGACTAGTTTAGAGTTTTGACTGCAACATGTACAAGCCACACATTTACTTTTAACTCTACAGGTCCAACTCTATTGCATTATTTGAAACCGCAAACTTATTCAAAAATATTTTTTTGACGATTTTTGTGTCCAATTCTTGACCACAAGTTGAGCGCAGTGGCTAAGCGATTGAATGCTGCGTCGTGTTGCGGGTTTGATTCCCGCAAGTAACGAATCTTTGTTTAGCCTACAGGTAGGTAGTTAATCCGGGTCTGATTGTTTGTGTATAGGACTTTATATGTTTGTTAACACACCAACGATACTGCAGAAATTCAAAGTGTGGGGCAAACTTAAAAAAGAAATCGTTCTGGCGAGTCATATTACACACGTTAGGAAATCATTTGAAAGGGTCACCACGATAAGGTATAACCATGAAGTGACGATACGGTTGGCGCAGTGGCTGAGCGATCGACTGCTGCGCAGCGTGTTGCGGGTTCGATTCCCGCCCAGGGTAAACATTTGTGTGATGAGCACTTGTGTTTGCCTTGTGTCTGGGTGTTGTGTATCTATATATGTATGTATTTACAAAAAAAAAATGTATTTGTGTATGTATGACACCCATAGTACAGGGTCTCCCTAGTTTGGGGTCAGATGGCCGTGTGTGAAAATGTCCCCACATATTATTATTATTATTATTATTTATACTTCGTTATACAGACTGAGTTTTGATACTCTATGGCACCCACTCTTAAAGGTAAAAAAAAAGCTGTTGCATAGATTTTGGTCATCATCATCATCATATCAGCTTATATACGTCCACAGCAGAGGAAATCTGCGCTGATTGCTTTTGTTACCAAAAGATTCATGGCAGGATTTATATAAACAAAAATTAAGATGTTTAGAGAAGTTGAATTTATTATTCTTATACTCTTGGGTACCTTAAGAATATCTTCAGGCAACCCCGCAATAAAAATGAATGTTAAAAGTTAATAGTTTAACGAAAAAGCTCATTATTTCAGAAAAAACCACGCCGTTGTGCAGGTCTTACACTGAAATTGGATAATTTTATGGAATATATTGTCACAAATAATGATTAATCAACGTAGTTTTTCAACTCCGCAACGATTCACATCACTAGTCTGTCAGTTTGATGGATCCGTTAATCTCTTTAATATATTTTTTTTTATAAATACAAAATGGGCAACGAATTGAAACGAAAATCATCAAAATGAATTTCGAAATATTTTAATTATGCGGGGGTTTAAAAATATGGTAAGTATATCAATCTACTCCTGGTAATGTATTCTCCACATTGGAAAATGTTTTAAACCCTCTAAATGTTTTTTTTTTCATACAAATGATTGTATGGATCTCACCATGATTCTTGGTCCTAGACTAGAGCAAAACGCCATTTAAGCAGTGAAATAAAAGTCACCTGTACAATTTTCTTTACCTTGATCTTCTTTTGCCGTCGCAATTTCAGATTATGAAAAGGCAGATAGACCGCGCGGAATGCATCGTTAAGTAGAAACAAATACAAATTAAAAAGCGAATACAAGCACGAGATTGTTGGTATTCGCTTTTGATATGTATTTGCTTTGGTGGCTTCACTCTCAGTGTTCCGCGTGGTCAGGTGCGGTTGGGGAAGCACAAACATGCTCAAAGCATCATGTTTACTGCCCTCAGCCAAGCAACCTTTATTTCTGACTAATTTTCTCAATAATTGGTGGGATAATAGGCTGACGGATTTGCGCATTTACTACAAGAATCATCATTGCACAACACACAGCACACGCAACAATAAATAAAGAGTTTAAACATTATTACACATCATATGGGGTTTCAACAGCCAGTAAACTGATGATAATGATGATGAATTTAATTTAAACCCTCTTCTTATTGACCAACAAATAATTTGAGGACATTAGCAGTATTGGCACATGAGTAGATAACAAACAGAGACCACACTTTGCAATTATATGAACCCTACTATAACATGATATTGTGTGACTTTTAGCAACACTGCTCTACTCGAATGTGTGTCTCATAAACGGTTCAAAATTAAAAGAAAGTCAGCAAAAAGTATTCAGGTTAGAAAAATATTATCTTTACTAACTTTTTCCCACGATATCGTCCGCGTGAATATCGGTTACCGCGGATGCGGACAAAATCGCGGTTTAAAAAATTGCCTAAGATCGAAGTGTTCCCGAAGGCCTCCCCCAAGTCCTTTCAGGAGCTTTTATCCAGCGCCACCTCTAACCAGTTTTCGTGGTACGCGTCGTAAAACTAATAATTTTTGGTGATCAACGCATAGGTGCACAAAATAATTGTTGCACTTTCAAGAAGTTTGTTACACTTTCATAAGTGTAACAAACAACCAATTAAATAAACTCACTTTCACATTTATAATAACATGGAGAGTATTGGTATTGGAACTTCAAGTTAATTATATCTCCTAAGAATGTTTTCTTATAGAAGAAGCTGTAAAGTACTCCCACTATCGCATCTCAAATCAGTACACTATATCGCCAAGCCACGCCAAAATAGATTTATGAAGCTAAGTCTCTGTCGGATACTTACTCATGCGCAATTGATGCAATGAGTGATAGATGTGTTGACGGACATGCAATGGTTTCCTCAATAGGCAATTTATTTGCACTTTGTGATAGAAAATTGGTTTGTATTGACTCTCTTGTGTACTAAGTTTAATCTGCTGCTTTTATTAATGTTTATTATGATTGTATAATAACAGATTATGTATTTTGTAAGAGGTAATTATGGAATTAAGTATATTAGTCTGTAGACTATATTATTATTCTGTAATGTTACATTACAACATACGTCATAGTCGTGATGCTTAAAAATCAGGCACATGGATTTATTGAGAAGGGTAAACCTCCAAGGAGTTTTCGCTGTCCAGAAACGTACTGTCTACCATTACCTATATACAAAAGTAAACAGATAGTAACGAAACTATCTATCAAGATTTTATATTGCCAGGCCATATGACTGGGGGCCAAGTCTGCTATTTTTATAATTTCGTCATTCCAACACGATCCCATTGTCATTTTGCCAAAAGTTCGTAATCTGCTAAATTCATAATGGTCGATCATTGGTCGGTCAAATTAAAAGCAATGACTGCACAATGACGTTCTAATGGTAGGCCACTGATCAAGGAAACTGACAAAATTTTAGCAGATTACCGCCTGTCATTCAGTTGTCATTTTGTACGAGATTACCATTCTATATCATTTCTTTCAGTGGCGTGTCAGTGGTTGACCATTGGAAAGTCATAATGACGCCATTATATTAGTAGATTACCAAACTTGTCAAAATCAACAATTATGAAATCAATGATAGATCATTTTGACACTATTGTAATAGCAGACTTAAGGCCCTGGTCAAGCCCGTCCAACTAAACCACTGCAACTCATGTAACACAGGTAAGTCAGAATCAACAGTGGCGACCACCAGAAAACCGCCGAAACAATTAAACTCAAACGAGTCCCGGAGAAACGATTCAACTGTCTTGGATCCCGCAACTAAATTAATCAGAAAAAAACAGCGGAGGAGTAAGAAATAAATATTTTTTCAAATGTGGATCATCAGCGTCGATTTGTTTGCCACTAGTTTTTTCCCGTGACTTTGTCCGCGTTATGTCGGCTATAGCGGATGTAGACGAAGTCGCGGATTAAGGCGCTAACAAGCGACTTTTGCAGATTTTAAACTGACAATCACGTCAAAATGTGTAGTGTAAATGATTTGAAAAAAATATATGTTAAACTAGAACATTCTCTTAATCATTTAGTATGTGAATATTTTTGATTAAGTTCATATTAAATAGTTTAATTAAATCGTGAAGTGTCTGACGCGAACAAAACATTGATAATCACACAAAATCTACCAGGAATGTTTAAACGAAACGTTTACTATCTTACAGACAATTTTATTATCTATCTTTTAGTATACGCTTTTTTTAAGTTAAAGAATACTATCTTTTATTTAATTTTTTCGACTAAACTTTGAGAGTTTTGGACGCAGCGCATACGATTCTCTGGTTGCTCAAGGTCGCCGGCGTATATCGTCGCCTTAAAAAGAAGCCTTCCTTATGGTTCAAGCTATCTTCAAACCAAATTTCGTAAAAACGGTTCAGCCGTTTTATCCGTATTTTTTTTTATTATATTATAAACCTATCAGTCAGAGTTACTTTCGCATTTATAATATTACTAGCTTTTGTCCGCGACTTCGTCCGCGTGAATGTCGGTTATCGCGGATGCAGACGAAGTCGCGGATTAAAAGGTAGCCTATGTCCTTCCCCGGGGTTCAAACTGTTTTCATACCAAATTTCATAAATATCGGTTAAGCCGTTTCAACGTGAAAGCGTGACAGACAGAGTTACTTTCGCATTTATAATATTAGTATGGAAATATGGATATAAAGTATGGAAGTATGGATTAAATGATATAAAAAATACACATTTTAACCGCCATCTCTAGAACAACACTGAGACTGGTGCCGATTCCCTTGTTTACAAACTAAACTAAAATAAGGCATTTGGCATCTCTTACTACCAGGCAGCTGAAGAAAAGGACGGCGACAGACAAGAACTAATTTAGAGATGTCAAATTAGCTTTTCCCTTGAACTTCGCAGTGTTTTTAATAAATACGTTCAGAAATGACAACTATTTGAATGAACATTTTAGATCAACTTAAATTGACAGTTCTTATTAATATACGTCTCTTTCTTGTTTTATGGGAGAGAAAGAGATATAAATAGCTTAAAATTAGTTCGTGCACAACAGAATTGGCACTATTACAGGATATTTTTAAAATAACAGACTACCCGCTACTCAATTCCGTACGAACGCGGAAGTGTAGTGTGCGCGTCAATTTCGTGCGATTCTCAGCGGCACCGTCCGCTGTGTTGCGGTTTCACGTCATTACCACATGCTAGATGAAATAATATGATGATGATTGGTTGTTATTAGGGATGGTAATATCGTGCTTTGTGCAGTAAGTATAAGTAATATGACTAAAGTAAACGGCATAGGAAGTGTGGTCGGAATTGTAATAACATAGGGGATAAGTAGTTGTCTTTGTTATTATATGGCATAGGATGACGGTACTGTCTATTAAGAGCGCCCTTCCCCATTGAACGAACTTCAACGCGAGCGTTATTGAATTTTTTTTTGTTTCAACCAACGCAAAGCTCGAAAACCAACGAGTGAGTGAGAACGCGATAACATCACAGGAAAATTAGCCCGCGGAAATTTCACAAAACTTGTTCCAGGACATACTAGTTTTTGATAAAAATGTTTGTAATTTAGAATCTACATTACATGTGCAAGGTTTCTATGAAGCTGATTTTTTTCTTTTTCAATGTACGAGTGCATTATGAACGGCCAAAGTTCATATAAAAATGTGCAAAAAAAACTGTTTTTCGGACGTGTTTACTGAATTTGTTTCTCAAAAAAGTTTATTTTTGGCTTCATACAAACCTAGATTAAAACCACAAGATACCGGTGTGTTAAAAATATTTGGAAAATAATTTCATATAACGCCGTAATCGCGTACGAGCGTTTGTATGGAAAATATGACGGCTGACCAAAAGTGCGTTTTTCTTCGTTATTTAGAGGCTATCAACTCATTAATTAAGAGAAATAAACTACATCTAAAAGCATATTATTAATGTTCAATATATCCTATCATCACATTCTACGTTCTTATTTTTTTTATGTACCTACCCTATATCCACCTAAATGACAATGCCAGATCCTGCCCCACCCATGTAGTATGTAGTAATGAATATAGAACCTTTATATAGCAAATTGTTTTTCTTTAGAACTTGCGGATTACGAAATACCTACCCACAAAATACAAACTCATTTTACCTAAAATACAATTTAACCTATAATCAATGTCAGTATTGTTTTTAGATTTAAACGGAAACCGCAAGTTCTACAGTCACTAAGACTAATGTTTAGCAGCAATAAATAAACAGTAAGATGCTACATATTGCACATGATTTTTATTGAGTGGGGCAAAGTTCTATAGAGTTTCTGGCATTGTCCTTTCCCTGTAAAAAATTACTAAAATAATTGAAAACATGTATATTTTGCTTAAGTTGACGTGCTGTTAATTTGAGGATTACACTAATAGATAGGTAACTTAAAAATGTTTATAATTCACGTTTTATTTTATTTCAAAAGATCGTTTCTCATTTTCTGTAACAAAAAAACCCTAAAATGACAATGCCAGATCCTGCCCCACCCATGTACAGAAAAAGTAACCCATGTACAGAAAAGTAAATTAATGAAAATAATTGTAATGAATATAGAACCTTTCTATAGTAAATTGTTTTTCTTTAGAACTTGCGGTTTACGAAATACCTACCCACAAAATACAAACTCATTTTACCTAAAATATAATTTAACCTCTAGGCTCTAATCAATGTCATTATTGTTTTTAGATTTAAACGGAAACCGCAAGTTCTACAGTCACTAAGACTAATGTTTAGTTATCAGCAATAAATAAACAGTAAGATGCTACATATTGCACATGACTTTTATTGAGTGGGGCAAAGTTCTATAGAGTTTCTGGCATTGTCCTTTGTACCTACGAATTTCGATTCTGCGGAAAAGAGGAAATGTATGGTCAAGGTTATTTCACCATTTATGATCATTTCACCCGATCCAACTACCGTATCCGTTATCGCCGACTGCCTGGTTGGTCTCGTGGTCGCAAGCGCGACCGCTGAGCGTGGGGTCCTGGGTTCGATTCCCAGGTCGGGCAAAGTGTTATTGGGTTTTTCTATTTCTCAGTAACAGCTCGGAGTTTGTAAGTTAGCAGTGTTACACCCCCGTGCCTTGGAAAGCACGTAAAACCGTTGGTCCTGCGCCTGATCTCTCTCCGGTCGTGTCGGATTGCCGTCCCACCGGACTATGAGATAGAGTGCACCTGTGTTTGCGCACACACTTGTGCACTATAATATCTTCTGCGTACTTGGCTGATCTCCATTGAGTTTGGCCGCCGTGACCGAAATTCGGTCGGAAGATTACATTTTTTACATCGCCGACGCGTAGCATGACCGCCTATCTGGAAGGTAATGATACGCGACCATGAAACGCAGTCTTGATACACAGCGCGATACGGCCCGTTCCATTTCGAATCGGTTTTTGTCCGATCATCAAAGAAGATAGGTACACACAGCTCAGACACTTTTTCTTGAGGGTAGCCAAGAAGAAGTGTGACAGGTAAGATACGGAGTGAAATAAAGGCGTCCATAACTAGATCCAGTACGACGAATGATACGGTGATACGGATACAGCGACCGGGTCGGGCAAATGATCATAATTATGTGGATACGCGTTTAGCTGCCTGGGTTCGAGTGTTATTTCCCTTATAAGTTTCTCAGTTTCAGCCCGAAGTTTAGAAGTTAGTGGTGTGATTCCCCCGTGTCTTGGACCTACCTATATCTGTTGGTCCTAGACCTAATCTCTGCCCAGTCTATAAGATACGGTAATTCCCTAGTCGCCTATTCTATCACTAATATTTAAAACTTACTCAAAGTAGCTTTTAAGTTTTAAGAATTTGAGTACCTATATTTTTTTTTATATAAATGTTGCAATTGGATTTCTGAATGCCTTAAATTGGTTATTTTTTAATTAACTGGTTGGATATATTTTTGTTTTTTCACATAAAGATGTTATCTTGAATTTAGAATTCTTATTTTTTTTTACACTTAACTAAGGAAAAGGCGATACCTATATCTGTTGGTCCTACGCCTAATCTTTCCTCGTTCGTATCGCATTGCCGTCCCACATTATTGTGAGAGTGAGGGAAGAGGGAGTGCACAGACCTGTGTTTGCGTACACACTTGTGCAATATATTACCTCCTGACCGAAAGTCGGTCGCGAGAATAAGACTACCTATAACGGTAACTCAAACTCAAATCATTTATTTCAAATAAACCATTTACAGGCACTTTTGAATTGTCAATGAGTCAGTCAGTCAAAAAGTTGCAGCTAGTTGCTCGTTCCAAACAGTAGGTTTTTATGGAGAAGAACGAGCAAGAAACTAAATGAACACTCTTTTAAAATCAATGGAATATTACAAATTTAGGTTACATCATTCATGTTGAATCTAGAGGTACAATGTGAGAACAATGTAACAAGTTGTGCACGTTAAAAGAGATCTAGTGGCAATGAAATTAGACAATTCAAAATAAATTTAAAATAACCGAGGCAGCTAAGAGATGACCATTTTTTTTTTTTTTTTTTTTTGGTACGGGGTGGAAAATCCTCATGGATGTCCTCCGCCCTGGGGCGGGCGGAGGGGTCTGTCAGACTCTTACTGACTAAAAACCACCCCGGTATTCCATCTCACACCTACGTCGGGGGTCGCGGGAACTGGAGATACTTCCGCAACCCCCGGCTGGTGCCGGCCCGCTGCAGCGGGCCACTTCTCGGGTCAGGGGGGGGAGTGAGGTGTTAGACTCCCCCCCGGACGTCTTAGAGGGGCGCGCGTGGAACACTACGCGCCGCCACCTCGGGAGCTAAGAGATGACCAGTCTCAACTGACGGCGATTTTCCTAGTCGCCTGTTCTGACAGTCTCATATTTTAAACTTACTCAAAGTTGCATTTAAGTTTTAAGAAATAAAAGTACCTACAAGAAATAAGTTCAAATAAGTTTTGCTGGCTGACAATAAACTTTTCAGGGGTACTTTTTGTATTTTTTTTTGTTAATTTAACTGTCTGAATATTATATTGTTATTTCACGGTAATTGTTCATCCACATACATACAAATCCAACGAACACACGAAGAACTTCGTCACAGTGAACAGTCGTCAACGAGCGACGCGGCCCGCATTTATTAAATTGGCCAAGCATAGTTCATAAGACTTTTGATAGTAACAAAATATGGACAAAATAGTCTGGATTTTTTATATTTTATTGCATCGTGACACGACCGCGCTTGGATACTTTTTGATTCAAGTTCTTAGGTTGCTATACTTAATTGAGAACCACCTGATAAACCTTTTCACAGGCCTACACAATAATAAAGACGCTAAATTAAATTTATAACTCATAATTTAAAAGAAAACTAAAATAAAGGAAAAGGATCAGAGTGTATTTTAAAAAGCCATCATTCAAGTTCATTCACACACGATGGCCACAGCACAGCTAACTAGCTATTGACCTCTAAAGTTTAGCTAGTCACGAACGCATTCCAAACTATATATTACGATAAGCGTTTCCCCCATATTATTTGTTTACCAGTGTACCACTCAAGACGAAATTACGTACCTGAGAGAATTTCTCGCCGAGAGGAAAATCTTGCATTTCCTGACACAGCATCCCTAAAGGCTTTGTTTACCAAGCTTTAGAGATTACACAGAAGTGCAATGGCGTGAAATCTGTCCAGCTGAGATACAACAGTTTGCAATGTGTCTCAATCCCTTGTCTTTTGTGTCTCTTGGCCTTTTGTTTATGGCGCTTGTTTTGAGAAAGTTTGCTTTTAATTTATTAAAGAACTCTTTGTGTAAAAAGTAAAATTGGCTTATATAGCCTGTGATGAAAATATAACTTTTTGTCTTTGTTGACTAATTAAAATATACTTACAAGATAAAAGCGACATCCACGCGTAATTTGCTACCATAGTTTCAGTACAAAGTCAAAGTATAAGAGCGTAAGATAGAGAGAGTGAGTAAGTGTGAGAGTGTGAGTGTGTGTTAATGAGTCGGTTAGTCAGAAAGTTGAAGCTAGTTGCTCGTTCCGGAGCCGTGTGGTGCCGGCCGCGAATAGCACCACTCCATTTCTACCCGTGGGTATCGTAGAAGGCGACAGAGGCATATTGACCAGAGGATAAGCAACAGCGTCCTTCTGAATACCATAACACCTACTGCGATCGCCAACATGCATCGGCCAAGCATGGCGAATACGGCTGAAACCGGGGCCAAAGGTTGACATGGTGGTGGTGGTTATATTATTATTGTTGCGTCTAATATGTGAAAACAATGTAAGTGAACAGCAACAATGAAAGTTGCACCGTCTGAACAGTGTTTAGACGATACAAGTAATTGATTGCTTCAATTTAACTGTTTTTTACTATTAAATAGGCTTGCGTTTGACCGCAATTCACCTGATCGTAAGTGATAATGCGGCCTAAGTTGGAACACGCTTGCCTAAGATGAACCGGTTCACTCGTGCCTTGAAGATACCCAGATTATACTTATCAGGGAACAGAGAGGCGGGCAGGGAATTCCACAGTCTGGCAGTTCGCACAATAAATGTGGAGTCAAAGCGCTTGGTTCGAGACCGTGGAACTTCAACTTTAAAGTCAAAGTTAAAGATTTATTTGCAGAAAAATATGGTTATAAAAGTTCTTATAGATATAATAGTAGCTTAACATATTTACTTGCAACAGGTAAGTAACTTGCATCATGTAAATGGAGCTTTACTCTAATGAATAACAAAACAATAACCGACGATTGGATTCAAAATATTAATCAAAGGACAAACAGTCGACTTCGAAATGAGCCGTTGCCTTTGTAACAAAAGGTTGGAAGTATCAAAATTAGTTTCCCAAAGGTAAACGTTGGATGGTTCGGTGGGAACATCTCAATATTGTTCAGCATTACCATATTATTGGACTTTTGCTAGAACACTGAGGAGCTTACGTTTTAACATTATGCCCAGGTGTATGACGCGGTGTTGTTTGTATGGTAAGGTTACTGTAAAATGTATTATGTTATTGAATATCTTGTTTCAAATTCATTTTAGTTTGGATTTTAACAATCCATACTTGGAAATGAAATGCGAAAGTAACTCTGTCTGTTACGCTTTCACGATGAAACGGCTGAACCGTTTTGGATGAAATTTGGTATGATAATAGCTTGAACCCCGGGGAAGAACATAGGCTACTTTTGAATCCGCAACTTCGCTTGCATCCACACGGACGAAGTCGCGGGCAAAAGCTAGTATTCTCTAAAACATTTAAAAAATATTCGTCAAACTTGAACATAAGTGAGTAAAATAGGCACCTTTTATACCTATAGGTACCCGAAAAAGTTCTCAGCATTGAATCATGCAAGTTTGCTTACCAATCTAACTTGTTGTCTGATGTTGAAAAAAATACGAAGGTCTGGCGATTTTAGGAAATTGAACCAAAAGAGTATTAAAGAATATTTAGATTTAACATCTAAAAAAAATGTATTACGGGTGTATAGATATCACCAACTGATTGACATACGTTTTTTGAGCTGTTAAAACGCGATTCAGCGAGTTCCCTTTAGATTTTGTATGGTAATCAAATAAGGTACTGTGACGTCATTTATTTGCTTACTTAATTGAGTTACCTTTCGTTACGTTCACCTAATTTCAAAGCAACTTAAAATCTGATTTTGCAGTTAATTAAAAATAATCGTATTTTCAAGGCTAAAATATTTTTATTTTATTTTCATAGATAGATTGTATTTCTATGGTTATTTTAGTAAAGTTATGTTCTTGCTCCAGATACAATGAGAGCATTATTCGAACAATCGCTCACTAAAAACACAAAGCTGAAACTTCTAGAATATACAGAGATAAACATGAAATGGATCTCGGATGTTAGAAAGTGTCAGAGATGAAAATCCTTTTGTCAATTCGATACAGGTATTTATATATGACAAAAGTTTTGACACGTACCATTTATTTCCGGATGTCTATTCTATTACAATCTCACTCAAGTTTATAATATGTAGTGATGTGTATTAAACGGTGTGTCTATTCTGTTACAATATCCCGCGGTGAACGCCTAGGTGAAGTGAGCTGTCATCCGTCCCGACGCTAGGGATTGACAAAGCAAAGGGACGGATGACAGCTCACTTCACCTAGGCGTTCACCGCGGGATATTGTAACAGAATAGACACACCGTTTAATACACATCACTACATATTATAAACTAGCTTCTGCCCGCGACTTCGTACGCGGATCCTGTTGCTTATGCCAGCGACAACGGGGTCCGCAAAATCGAAGATCTGAAACGTCTGATGTCGAATTCTAAGAGCCCGGGGACGGGAAAACAACGGGATGCGCGAGACGATTCGAGACGTTCAAAAAGTACAATTTTGAATCATACTTCCGATGGCGGAATATGTAGCGTAGTCAATCATAGGAGTATACGTAAATGCACTCCGTTCCTTATCAACCCAAGGAAGGTCGCCATGCCCTACGACTATATCTTGAGATACATCCGATTCTTCAGATAACATCGACATTCTGTTCAGAGAATGTCGAAGTCGATCAGAATTCAAACGTTCGTTGCGCTCTTCTTCTGTCTCTTCATGCCGTACTCCAGCAATTCTTTCTCTCTTACTTTCGAACTGATTATGAATATTTTGTTGTGTGCGTGTTCGGGACAATGTATGATAATCTCGATCAGCAGTTAGTCGCGCATCACGTTCATCACTCGTTTCAAAAGACCTGTTAGTAGATGTGCGAATACGCTGAGAACTCAAGCGTGATTCTGTATCGGTAAACGTTTCCGATTCGCGAGACAATGCGTGACATTCACGATCAGCGGTCAATCGCGCATCACGTTCCCCACTTGTCTCTAGAGACCTAGAAGTCGATGCGTAGATACGCTTGGAACTCAAGAGCAATTCCCTATCCGTGAAAGTCTCCGACTCGCGAGACAATGCATGACGTTCACGATCAGCGGTCAGTCGCGCATCATATTCTTCACTGGTCTCTAGAGACCTGGATGTAGATGCGTAAATACGCTGCGAACGCATACGCAGGCTTGCTTCGCGATTTGAAGAGGTTTCCACGGAGCGAGTTACAGCCTGATGTTCTCGAACAGCATCAAGTCTCTCCTGACGCTCTTCGGTAGATTCTTAGGAACTTATGATCCTCAATCTTTTAGCTCCTTTGGAACATTGGGAAAGATTTGACCTCTTTCTAGGCATGGTTATACTTTTATTGTGCAGATACCTGATCAATTAAAATCTAAGTGACTGCTCCCCTGCGTTACCGGGTAGGCTACCGTGTCACGAACATAAATGGAAAAGGAAATTAAACACTCAAATAACATAAGCCCAAAGGCATATTTTTTCGATAAAATAAAAAAATAAATGGGAGTTTTGGCCAGTAGGGTCAAATTTTCAATGATATACCATCGTCATAAAAAATCAGTCCTAAACTGTTACCGCCTTTATCGCGTGGAGTTACTCCCAGCTTATTATAATATACACTGAAATTAGTGATAACTTTACAGTGAAATTTTAAAAATTACTACTTTGATTTCCACATCAGATATTTCTGATCTTCAATTTTTATAAGTCTACAGGAAATGCCTATCAGACCGAACAACTTTTGCTAAGACGTCATTAATATATGTGTTATGGTGTAGCTGGGCTCTTGAAGTTCCACATCAGGTGTTCCAGATCTTCAAATTTATTCTCTCAGCAGAAAATGCTCATCACGTGGAACAATTTTTGCTACGGTACCATTTTTGTATCTCTTATAGTTTAGCTGGTCTGTTGCGGTTCTGCATCAGGTGTTCAAGTTTCTAAGATAAATTATAGCCTATATGTTGCCCAGACTTAATACCTATACAACAACAAAAAAATAATTCAAATCCGTCCAGCAGTTCCGAAGATTAGCGTGTACAAACAAACAGACAGAATTTTTTTTTTTGGATTTTTGCTTTATTACTGTTTCTAAACCCCCCTCAATTTTTTTTTTTTTGTATATTTAATGTACCGACACAGTTTTTTACTGTTTTATTATATGTATAGATTTACGGTGAGTTTCTTTTCGTTCGGCCTAATCTCCGGAACTAGATACTGCTCCGATTTTATAAATTCTTTCGCTAATATGAAGAAACGTTATCCCTGAGCGATGTAAGCTATATTTTATCATAATAAAAAATAGGCAACCGTAAAAAACACGCGAGCAAAGTCGCGGGTAAAAGCTAGTTATATATATAAATTAAGACTTTAATACTTGATACTGGAACTTCCAGTATTATCAGATCTGTTTGTGGGTACTAGATCAAGTCTTTCATCGAGTTTTGATACTTGTCAGTACTAAAATTTGTCAGGTGTCAAAATTATTTATTGGTTATGATTGTATCAAGACGTAGATAACATTGTTGTTTGATTAGACAAATACAATCATTTGTGGAATGGACACCGTCAATTGTTTTGCCACCCTACGTCTGTAAAAGTAGACGGTTTTATCGGTTTGTTGAAATATTGAGAGACTGCGAATTGAAAGATACTCGAACTTTATTTTTGTCATGTTGAAAGGTATATTAGGTATAATATATAATGCCTACACTATAATAATGTTTATTGTTGATATACAACTGAAATGGTAGGTTCAATGGATCACTCGATCTATTCAGTTTATTCTAGCTCGAGGTTGGGAGGCGTTAAAGAGTGGAGACCGCGTTTGGGCAATCGTGGGACGCCCTGTGGCACGATGAACCGACAATTTGAAGGCAAGACAGTGAGTCAGTGAGTGTAGCTCAAGACTGGGCTGGTTGACGATGTCTGCAGGGGTGTGATTCTGTAAGACCTCATTCTAAACTTCGAATCTGAATCCACTGTGAGTTTCTGGATTGGCACTCTAAAAACTCGGTTGATAATTCGAATTTACACTAGCGCCACCCTTGCGAGCGTGTCAGCGAGTTGAACTAAATTGACAGGGAAATTTTGACAGATAAAGTATCAGATGACGTAAGAAGTGGCATTCTGTAAGGTAATTTCCCCGTCACTTCGACGCTCACTTCGCACTCGAACCCGATTCAAAGTGTCAAATATATCAAGGTCATTTTGAACCTTATGCGAAGTGAGAGTGAATAGCGATGTGCGATGCGAGTTGTTGTTTGAATTTTACAGAATCGACCTACAGGACTGCGCGTTCAGCAGTGGACGGCAGTAGGCTGATAATTATGATAATTCTCCCTTGTTAAACTCTAAATGAAGTGAGCTGTCATTCGACCCAACGCTAATAATTTACAAAGCATTAAGTAGTACAATCGATCGATATTGGTAAAAAAAAGATTGAATGACTGATTATGTGTTTTATTTGTTTGATTGTTTTTTTGTTGGTTCGATTTTGATCGATCGATATTTAACTATTGTATTTATTTCTGCTATTTTATCGTTCATTTTATTTAAGTTCCAATATTTTCAAAAATAAAAGCTATTAATTTAACATCTTACTTTGATCTTAAATACCTACGTCGACGGAGATGTTTATACGGGGTGGGGATGGCAATAGCACAAAAAAGGATCATTGTAGGATTTGATAATTTGATGTAATTGTTTTAATTGAGCATTAATAATATTAAATTAGGACGCCATAAGTTGCCGCTCTTCTCACAAGTTAGAAAACCATACCATTTCACAACCATTTCATATGGTGTTTTATTTTGGTTACATTTATATTAGGGATGCCGCGATACGCCTTTTTGCGGATACGATACCGATACCGATACTCTTATAAAAATATCGGCGATACCGATACCGATACGCTTTTTGAAATCAAAAATAAAGGTAAAATAATAAAACACAAGTCAGGTTATTTTTTTAAATTATTATAAAAAATACAGACAGGTTGATATTAGGTAATAGTTTTAGTAATTAAAATTAACATTGAAACACATCTTTATTTTTTTTGTACAAATCCGGCCATGATTCTTTTCGACACTGGTTGGCTCAGTGGCTGAGTGATTCGCTGCTGTGCTGCGTGTCCCGGGTTCAATTCCCGCACGGAACAAACATTTCTATGGCCTACAGATAGTTGTTCCGGGTCTGATTGTTTGTGTATGTGAGTTTATATGTTTGTAAACGCTCCCATGATACAGGAGAAATTCCTAGTGTGGGGCAACGTTTTTTAAAACTAAAAATCTAAAAAATAATAATAATGTTCTATAGAGATACAAAGCTATACTATTTCCGAATACCTGTATGGTATACCCGACTTTTATATGGACGAAGTTGCGGACAGAACCTAGTTATAAATAAATTAAAATAGACTTCAAATTAATTATCAATATTACTTTGTTCATGATAATCGATTGGTATTTTGCTATAAACATTACTTTAGTGAAAGGCCAAAATAATAATAGTGGAGTAGAATACCTATAGCTCACTGAAAATAGAATATTGGCGCTGATAACGAAATACAGGCTTCTACCCAGTTCGGCTACAGATGTTTAATACATTCGTTAAGAAAAAACATAGTCTATGTGTTAAATCTACATTTTTACATTAGATGTAAATATCATTGTTATTTTTTATTGTTTATGGTACACCAAACTAATAACCACGAAGTAAAACATCGTTCATTATATTTTATGTGACCACTGAAACCATCGCTGTTCTGTGGTCCCATAAAGTACAGAACTACAAAATATACAGAGTGGTTAAGTATCCTCTTCTCGCAGTTACTATATTGCCAACTAATTTCTGTCCTGTGTTCATGTATTCTGTCTTTCTGTATTTACGTATTTCTGTTACAATAACTAAGTTTTAACCGACTTCAAAAAGGAGAAGTTTATCAATTCGAATGTTTTTTTTTTTTTTTGTATGTTCGGGCATAACTCTGTCATATATAGGAGACGGATTTGCAATTTTATTTGTTCGAAAGGGCTTTATTCCGAAATGGTCCCATATAAATTTTACCAAAATTGATCCAGCCCTTTTTGAGAAAATCAACAAAATCCCCAAAAAATACTCAGACGACGTTTTAATTTCTTCAACCTTTGGAGGACTTAGAATCTCTTTTAAGTGTGTCGTCGTTTCTTAATGGATTTGGATGTTAAGGCTAAGGGTTAAAAAGAAAAAAATAAAAAGAATTAAAAAAAAAAAGAAAACCGCCTTCAAAAACTAAAAAGTGATAAATAACTTCAGCACCTAACACACATTACTTTACTTTCGGAAGTCGGTGGCAATACAAAACAACTAACACAAAGCCACCGCCACCGACTTCCGAAAGTAAAGTAATGTGTGTTAGGTGCTGAAGTTATTTATGACGTTTTAGTTTTTGAAGACGGTTTTCTTTTTTTTTTTAACTTTTTTGTTTCTTTCTATCTTCACATAAGTATTGTCCTGTTCTAAAATGGAACCATCTGAAGGACAATTCTCAAAATCATCTCGTCTCAGCGACAAACAATGTCAAAAACTGGTTAAAAATGTAGGAAAAAAAATAACTTACGAGTAAGACTAAGTAACGTTCGTAAATGTGACTAGAATTGCCCCCGTGATGAAATCTTTGACGCTACATCCCTAAACATTTGAAAAAAGAACACTATACCTACATACTTCACTGTACAATACGGTCAACGTAACTTGGCGCGTCTGAAGTTAGCTGTTTGGCTGCGCAATGGAACTTTTAGGAACGAAATTGTCTACTGCGCAGCTAATCGGCTATCTTCAGACGCGCCAAGTTACGTTGCCGTACTGTACAGGGCGCGACGCAGCCTTACGTACTTTGTGGTATAGACCTTACTCTCATGCCAGCATAAAAATCTAAGAATTCCAAACCAAATACGTCAACTAAGTACTACAAAGAGAACATTATGGAAAGTACTTCGAAATCATTAAATATCTAGTTCTTAAGAACAAACGAACTAATTATGTATTTTTAATCACTGTTAATGATGCTTCACCGGTATTGAGCTCAATCAGCCAAGCAAAAAGTGGAAGCTCATGCAATTAATCAAATAGTTTAACAAAGAATGAATTGAATTTGAATTCTTAAGGATGAGTCGATTGTAAGAATATAATCGACTCAAATGACCGATTCGAAAAGTGCATTCAACTGAATAAATATATTCCTTGTACTTTACAACAAACACTACGAAAACTTTTTTTTTAAACGTTGCCCCTCACTAGGAATTTCTAATGTGTCGTGGGTGTGTTTACAAACTCACAAACACACAACAGCCAGACCCGCGGGCTTATTACGTATCTTGCAGAAGCCAATCGATAGCAAAAATTGCGCATTAATTGCTCTTCAATTGCAAATTCATATTATGTATCAGTGATAACCAAACCACAGTAAACAAGCGATAGTGCTGCCTCTATGGAACAATCAATGAACTAAATTGTGCATTGTCTGCTATTGACTGGGCGTTTTTCAAAAAAGATGTACACGTGACGAATCGGAACCGATTTTTGTGTTATTTAAATTTTGCTGTAAATTCTTATCTCATTTGATTAAATATACCCTTAAAAAGTAAAAAATAAAAAAAATACATCAGTATTACGCAAAACAACGTGGCAATATTTATTTTTATGCAAGGGTTCACAGGAACGTGCTCCGGTTCGTCACAAAGGAAAAGTGTAAATAAAATGCAAAATATGAGTTGTTATGATAATTTATTTTTAATATTTATTTAATAAACCTTCAAATCTTTGAACTAAACCATCTAAACATAGATAAATCACTAAAATAATCGCGTAGCAATCATTTTAATTTCGAGATCGTAACAGGCGGAACTTTTGACCATTAAAACTTTACATTTCTTCCTACTACTTAAAATGAAATTGAACGAGATTACAAATAATATAAACAACAAATTGAGGGTCAACTACAATTATATAAATATTATCAAATAACTAAATATTTCTTAAATAGGATAGGTTTATTGTCTCGGTAAAATATGGGACAGTGACTATCTGGAATTCTATGTGACTAACTAGAAAAAATTAAGCAAAGTATACACGAAGTAATATTTGGTCGAACATTTTTATTTTAAGTCTATTAATAATCTAAAGTAAAAACAGGTTATTGCTAAAATCTTAAGGTACTTACACACAGTCTATCGTTACACAGTCTATTTATTTTGAACATTATTTGTACTTTTTATATTTTATTAATATTTACTCATTTTTAAATCCTTATTTCCATTCCAAATAGCAATTGCCCGCACGAGTCACGACCAAGCAATCAAAATTAAATTAATGCAAAGAAAATTATTCAGTTGTTATTCTAATTGTAGCTATTTGGAATGTAGTAAGTTATCGAATAAGGTTCTAGAATATTTGCGACAGATTGTATATCTAATCAGTCTTCGAAACATCTGTCGCAAATAAAGTCAATAGCTGGTTGATTGCAGCATGATCTGCATACCCAGTTTTTACAAGCAATACACTTTGTCATGTCTTTGATCACATATAGTTTACGCAGTTTACACATATGGCATGTAAAGTTTCTATTAATTATAGTTTTTAGTGACCTTTCCCTGCATTTTTCTTCTTTTATTGGTAAAATTACTTTTAGCTTTTTCTTTGACGGACCATTATCTGACGCCAATGTATTATTCTTTCTTTTAATCTTATTTTCATTCTCTTTTTCTTCTGTCAAACAGCCTACGGTGTCGTATTTTTTCAAGGTGTCTGCGGTATCTAAAACTATATCAAACCCCGGTTGAGGATATTCTATAACATTGTCAAAAACCTCTAAATTCAGAACATCATCAACATTCAAGTTAATTTCCATAACGGAATCAGTCTGATTAGCATTTTGGCTAGGCGAAACAGTGAGGTCAACAATATTAAGGTCACTCTGGTCAGTTTTACTACAGGGTGCAATATCAGTAACGGTAGTGATTCCTCCATCACTTTCATCTCGAGGCACATTTTCGAGATCAATGATCGAGATTGTTTGAACGTCAGGGTTACTCTGATCGTTTTCAGCAATAAAAGCAGCGTTTTGATTGATGTCCAAAAATATTGGAGCATCATGACCACCATGGTCAGTTTTATCTATTAAGGTGGTTGGAACAACACGGTTTTTATTGTAAAGTGCCACATCGATTCCAACAACAGAGACAGATCTACTGCCACGATGTCTCCGGTCAGAATCAAATGAATGAGTTTCGGGATTAAGGCAAGTGCAAAGCCCGCGTTCATCGCCACAGAAGCAGCTTAATTGCCGATGCCTAATTTGACCGGCATCGACAGATATGATCTGGTGTAGTTTCATGGTCTGCGGGACAGCTTTAAGATCTCTTGGAATGATTTTGTTCATATTCTCGATATCACTATCAGAGACTTTGAAACATTTAACAGATTTCATGCTGGTTGATAAATGTTGATACGCATCATCGGCATCTGTCACATCGTGCCCATAAGCTACACGTCTATCTAACTGTCTTTTAACTGCACCCCCAATGCCATCTGCGACTCCCTTACCATGTCCACTTTCCGAAAATGACCAGGTAATATATTTCAATTTCAATTTTGTTGTAAATAAGTTAATGAGGAAAAAGTTTTTTTTTTGTCGGTATTGAGATGAGGGGCCGTCAGAAAAAAAATGGATAATTTCAATTGTTGGGTCTGATTTCCTTACAAACTGTAATATGGGCAAGAGATGTGCCCAGATGGCATTGGGTTCGTGACATGTGTTATCAGATATCGTTACAAACGATTGCGACTTACCGATCCAATAAATCATACCACAATGAAGTGTTATACTATTTTTCGATGCTCCAAAATGCATTGATTGGATCTCGGCCCCCAGTTTACAATCGTAATTCTCGGAAAAGTCAATTAAAATGGCAATTTCTTTAATGCCCAGATTTTTAATGCAAATTTGGTATTGCCGCTGCTGCTCTTTCCAATTGTAGTAGTGTCTCTTAAATTTTGAAAACTCAGCTTTAAATTCTGTCACTAGATCTCGAACCTTTCCTCTCTGCACTTGTTTCACGGTTTTCTTAGTAGTAACACTTTTTTCCGCTTTTTGGTATGTATGCATAACTCTATCCCATCTAAACCATGTAATTTCGTCTTCATTTTTTTCCTCTTTGTATTGTAGGCTTCGGTTGTTGCAATTTAGACATTGTTCGTACATGCAAGCATACAAGTTTTTGTCACAAACCGATTTATTAATAGTATCTTCGAGGTTTTTATAGTCTATAACATTTTTGTTTTTCAGAGCAATGAAAAGATACTCCATGTTGCTATGCTTTACGCACATACAAGTATCTCTATTTTTGGCCGTGGGTGACAAAACGTAATACGGCTTATAGCGAAATAAAGTCGTAAAGCTGTGCGTTCCACCTTCTTTTTTATAAATTTCGTATATATTCTGTAATGTGTCAGTTAAATATCTGATCTGCATCTTGTTCTTTCCTCTAGTTTTGGTTTCTCGTTTTCCAGCTGTGTTTCGGCTTATGTCATCTCTTAAATAAAAATGCTTTACTTCTTCTTGAATCTTCTTGTTTATCACAAACTTTTTCTTACTTTGTCTTATGCGGCCTTTCAGCCCCAAGCACGTAGCAATCGTTGTGACTGATCTATTAGTTTTGACCACTTGGTTTACCGCGACAGATTTAAGCAGCCTTTTTTCTGGTAAAGATTTAGCAGTGCCGTAAGTTTCGCGTAGTGACATTTCTAAAATTTCTTGCCGCGCAGTAAGTTTATCTATTATTTTTTGGAGTTCACCAACTTTTGCCTCATAAAGTAACTTTTGACGATAAAGTTGCTTGCGAATTGCTTCATTTTTTAATTTTAATTTGCGAACATTTTCGAGAGCCCCTCGATAACTCCTACATATTTTATTGTAACGAATTTTTAAGACAGGAGCTGCGCTTTTTTGGGACTTCGATGAACTTGGGGTAGCTCTTTGATTTTCGTTTTCTTTTTTATTCTTTTTTACTTTCTGTTTTCTCTTTTCTTCCCTCCATTGTTTTCTTCTACATTTTTTATCTTCTTCTGTCAACTCACTTATTTTTTTCCGACTCTTCTTAAGTCGTTCTAACTGCTTCTTCCGCTGCTCTTCAAATTTTTCAGGGTTTTGTTTAAGTTTCTCCCGGTATCGTTTAGCTCTTTCTGCTGCCGTGAGAGCCATGTTTACTGAAATGTAGCAGACATACCTATATATCGCATTATATACTTAATCAATATACAGGGTGATTTGTAATTCGATGCGGTCCGAATGAAGGAGGTGGAAATTTTTCAAAAAATCTTTAAAGTTCGATATCTCCCAAACCAGTCAGTTTGGACCCCATGTTGTCGGGTTAGAATTGTTGCAAATAAGGTCTAGTATCACCCATTTCAAGGACCGCATCGAATTACAAATCACCCTGTATACACAACTCTTAATTATTTACCGAATTACTGAGTGACTGAGGAACTGACAAACAACGCACGGCCAAAACTACTAGTTGTAAGGTCTTTGGCATGTAGGTTCCTTAGGGAATGTAGGAGCACTAAGAGAGGATTTTCCGAACGTCGTATTTTCGTGTTCGTATTTGTATATTTTTTTCATTCAAATTGGTTCAACCGTTCTGAACATTAGCAGTAACAAACATCCAAATATTTGCAATCTAACATTTTTTTAAATGTTAGAATGATTATTTATTTTTTTCTTATATCAAATGTAACCCCAGCCTAATAGTTCCGGTGCGTCACAAAATGTTTCCGGCTATACAATACGTGATGATCCCGATGTGACGAATTCATACCTACAAAACTTCTAACAATAATTCAAGCTGTTGTATTCACTTTATGACTACTTCCGACTTGTTTTACAATAAGTTATAAATAGAAATATCATTGTGTTATGGCAAATGACTTGAAAATTTGCTACATACCTCATAAAATCCTGTTACTAGCTGGAACTCCAATTCTGCACCACCGTAACGCGCCCGCTTTAGTCACAGATTTTGTTGACACTGAGGTTTGTTTCAAAATGGCGGTTGATACCACAGACAAGATAAATGTTGCCAGAAATGAAAAATAACAATATCTTAGGGTAATATTGCGTTGAAGTATTGAAAAAATTATCGTGACGTATACCGGAATTCCGGTTCTGACATATTCCTGGGACAACAATAAATATAGTATTTTGAATTATTAAAACCCAAATTCGAAATTAAAAGCTCGAAATTGTATTTATGAGTTCAACTTACGTCTACTGAGCCTAAAACAGTGACTCCATTTAATTTAGCTAATCTTACCTGAGACTTGAAAGTTCCAAACATGCAGGTGGGACACGAATATTTTACACGTTTTTTAATGTTAATTTTATGATATTTTAATAACAGTGATAATTGGGTTGCATATTTTAGGCAATTTTATAACTTAAACATGTAACTATTAAATAAATATGCAGTTTATTTGAGTACGGTGCATACAAAAATTATAAAAAATAGCTAAAGTGAGGGGACACCCCAAATTCGCTATGTACACCTTTTTTGAAAAACGCCCGACTACGTTTATTTCGTATTACGTATGAATTTTGACAGCAAAGCAATAGCCATTTGCTTATTGATAAGCAAATTTTGCTGTCAAAATGCGATAACCTTTTCCCTAGTTGCTGATCGATTGCTAATCGCTCTCTCTTTGCTGTACACATATATATTAGTTTAATTAATTCATTATTTCGAGTATTGTACCAAAAAACTGTATTTTTATATCTTCGTCGTGTGTTAATTTAAATTAAACTGTGTGGTTTGTAAAAACTTTATTATAAACCGCCTAAAAAAATCGAGTGACGCTTCGATTATCAAAGATGTCTCGTGCTATTCTCTTGCTTGGAGCACTTGAAGAAGAAGCCAGTAGGACTGAACGCCTTAACACAGCACAGTTACGACGTAGCCTTCGAAATCAAGCCAAAGCTTTGAACTGGTCTGATGCCGACTTTAAAGCTCACTACGAACAACTACCTTTAGGCCATACAAACATTTGTTAAACACGCAGCGCACCAGTCAATAGCTCAACATCTGCGCCAACCGTGTCTTCAGAATGTTGAATTTACCGATAACTGTCTATCATCTTTTCACACACACCGCACATCACCCACACTCTCACACACTTCTATACTTACCGAATTTCACACACAAGATACTCTGCACACCCTTGCATGCTTACGGTATTATTCATCAGTTATTCGTCGTTACAATCCTTAGTCATTGTATAAGAGAGCGTCTTGTCCTCCAGATAGTACAAGCACAGTAAAAATATTAGTACCGTACAGTAACAACACGCTCCGCCTCCCTCTGAAACCGTTCCTCACCTCGCCCTGCGTCGAACGATTGCTCTGGGAACTGCGTTTTTGTTCGGCGCGTAGACACGCACACACACGCATGTGTCTGTACAGTCTGTTATTTTAGTAGTAGTGTAGGCAATTATATCGTTTCGTTTCTATGGAGTGTCGCGGGTGTGGTACAAGTTTTTACTTAGTTTGGAGGTCAAGATTTTCACAAATTGTCAAATTCTAATTTGAGCAATAAATGGTTTTTATTTATTTTATTCAAAGTCAAAGTCAAATCATTTATTTCAATTAGACCATTATGGCACATTTGAACGTCAAATGGGAAAAAATTGATTCTAGTTGCCCATTCCAAAAAGTAGTTGTATTTATTTATCTTCCTGCCCTCGGAGTTTTGGGGTCGGCGCAACACCTTTTCTTCTTGTATTCTGTCCTGTCAACTGTCATGCACTGACCCCCTTTTCTTTTATATCATTCTGCACACAATCCATCGACCTTTTCTTTGACCTTCCTCTCCCTCTCCACCAATAACTATTAATTAAAATAATTCCAATCAACTCTGATCGCAAATCTCATACTTATTAATAAACCCTCTGAAAATGCTTTAATAAAAATCAACCTTACCAAGTTTTCGGGGTCACTGCTAATTAGTTCTAGTTTCTCCCCTTTCAAGGATTGTATCAAACTGGCAATCATCCTGAACACAATGTTAAAATTGGTAAAGCTGTCAACCGCCTTCAAAAACTAAAAAGTGATAAATAACTTTAGCACAGAACACACATTGCTTTACTTTCGGAAGTCGGTGGCAATACATAACAACAGACACAAAGCCACCGCCACCGACTTCCGAAAGTAAAGTAATGTGTGTTCTGTTATTTTTATTACCATAACAAAATTACGTTGACTGGTGTCAACGTAATTTTGTGTTGTCAAACAGCTACTTCAAACATCAAAATATTATGGAATCTCTTTTTGAATAACTTTAACTGACGGATTTTTATGTCATGAAACAACCCGTTACATTTAACGTACGTTAAACATCATCAGTCATAGTAACTTTTTAACCGTCCGTATGTAACGTTAACCGACTGTTTGAAACAACCCGCCCTAAATGATCACCAATAATAGTAAATAAAATAAAACCGAAATAGTAAATGGTCACCAAAATGGTGTTTCCTAAAGTATTGTAGAAATGTATGAGTTTGACTGTAAAAAGCGATTTGATTCTGGCGTAGGGGGTCACAGTTCTAACCTAACCATGTCGGATCCGCCCCAGGGGGGTCAAAAAGATTTTGGTTATTTTGCACACTAAGATTTGGTGACCATTTAGTACATTTGATATAATTTAGTATATTTTTTTGGTAAGGGAGCTTAAGATCCTAAAGTATTTTTTGGTGATCATTATATTTATACCCTATTAATACGCAGATGAAGTCACGAGCAAAGTTCTAATGTTAAAAATATAGATAACTGCAACAGCAATTCAATCAGAAGCACAGTAATTTGTTTTCATTAAAGTTACAAGTTAATACACATAACCACGTTCATTATATCGCTCATGTTAACCAATAACTCACAGCGATCCGATCAATCCAAGCCGCTCTGTCGCACAACACACATTTATCATGTAACTGATTTTCGAAATACCAATTTATGACTCAAAGATAATATATACCGATTAAGAGAGCGAAGCAACGGGCGCAGTTTGTATTGAATAAAATATCAGTTTATAGTTATTCGCATTGAGAAAGACATACCCATGTACCGGACCTAGTAGGGGACCGCAAAAGTGCCTTCTGTTAGCGATAAGATCAGCATAACATTGTTAAAATGGTTGAAACGCGTTGTAAGGCGGGGACTACAACGGTCAAGTGAAGCTTTTGAGCGAAGCGTTTTTGCGTGAACACTGAGCTCTCAAGTATCGCTTGTTCCGAGTCTGTGTGAACCTGCTTAAGTATTTAATAAAACCTCTTTTAGAATTGTGCGTCGAAATCAGCCAATGGTGCGTTATTTTATTTATAATGTACAGACAGCGTCATGAACTGCTTACCCCCCACGCATTAAAATATCTTCGGGGGTAAGCAATTGTTGACACTGTCTGCACATTAAAATTCTAGACTATACGCATAAATACGTCATATATACATTTAAGTTCCTTCGGACGACTTAATTTGCTTAAAAAAGCTTTTACTTTTCCATTTCGAAATCATCTTTCACGGAAAATGAATTACATAGGCACAAAAAGCGTAACGTAAATATTGATGAAGAGTCGAAAGATGAAATAAAAGCGTACAATGCGCGGAATTCTTTTTATTAGGTATGTTTTTCGCTAAGGGGACTCGAGCAAACAAGAAAGATTTATTGAGGAAAAGTTAAAATGTTTTTACGACTCCCCCCCATACATATTATGACATACTAGGTATATCATAGTATGTATAATTAAATAAAGTGCTATAATCTCAGACCTTTTATCTAAATAGTCGAATTATGTTGCTGAGAACTCTCAACGGCAAGATTCTGTGGTTAACTGAAATTTATGATTTTTATTAAAAATTTTGCGGATTCAAATAATAAAGTTGAGGAAAGGGGACCTTTTTAATACTTCCTTATATTCTTTGCTCCACTTTATTTTATTTTCCTGTTTCCTGATTCTTTGGGCGAGTTTTAAGAAGTAGCTAAAATCAATTTTGAAATCAAATTTTAATTACGCTGTTCAGTGCCTGTAAAATATTAACCAATAATAATATATATTCCTAAATATACTTCATTATTTTTGAAATAAAAACCTTTAAAATCCAAAAAGTAGGTAATAATAAAGTTAAGAGCGCGTATTCGATTCGTGACGAAAACTTCATGTTTTTGCGTTTTGCAAAAACATGAAGTTTAGAGCCCAGAGCAATATCGTAATTATGTGAGCAGATTATTTTAAGACAATTTACAGTTTAAGAAAGATTAAGTCTTGATTTAGACAGCTACAGAGTAAAAGTATAATTTTTAATTATGGTTTTTTAAAGCAATTCTTTCTTAACGTTTTACGAAAATAGACGTCAGAGTTAACTTTCAGGACGAATACAACCATTACAATATGCCAAAATATTTTGTTTTTTGCGTTTTTCCAACAGTATAAACAGTCATACAGCCAACATTACGAAAATATTACTATTATGTATTAAAAAACAATGTTGAAAAAGTAGAAAATCGGTTCACTTTGACAATTTTTTTTCACCAGTATTTGAATAAAAACATTACTGATATATTTATTTTATGAAAGTAAATGTTATGCTTAATATACAGAATATTTTTCAGTCAGTTATATGAGCTCATTTATTTTAGACAATTATTTTAAAAAGCACTGTAAAACATCGCGCGCTGTCGTTTGCCGATCAATTTCAATGATACGTGCAATGATATTATAATAAACAGATATGTTATGAGCGCCCAATTTTGAAGATTCAAAAACGTCCTAATTAGGACGTATTGCTTTTAGTCTGCGTCACGCATGGCGCCGAGAGGTACGCTTTGTTAAAGCAGCTAAAAAAATAAAAAAATGCTATTTTGTGTATTTAGAAAGTGTACCAATTATGATACCAAATTTAATAAAGCACAAGGGATCTCATACCACATGTAACTACGCAATGAGATCGATGTATTTATATATTTCAATTATTTTCCTAATATTCTTATATTTGGAGGTTAGAAAAAAGAAAGAAATGGAAATACACTTTTTCACGCGAGTAAGACAAGGACGCGTTCACTCTGGACATAGAATAAAAGTACAGATGCGATATCGTAGGCAGTTAAGTCATTGTTTACCCACAGTTCTGTTTTTCTTTTTTCTAACCTTGTAATATTTAATCATTTATTTATTTAATTAGAAATTAAACAATATGACAACAGATATTTATTATCCTTTCTTCGTTAAGGTTATCCAATGAGATCTGGCTTCAAGGATGGATCGCATTTGTTCGTAAACAAAGAAATGAATTTTATTACAAAATAAATATTTTCTACTCTATATATTATTATATATATTCTATTATACCTTTAGTCCTGTTAATTAGATGTTATAGGTACAAACCGCGTGTTTAAAATGTACTCGCGGTTTGTACCTTCTGTCTCGTTAAATTTGTTAGTCTATGATGCCAAGACGCGGTGATTGGTGGCCAGGATAATGTCTGTTTACATTCACGCGCAATTGACAACACTAACTGTCTCTTTTTTTCTTGTTGGTTTTTTCAAGTCATCCCTTTTCAACATTTTGACTTGTAGTGAATTGTAAAATGAATGAAAAGTGTGTATGTATGCTGCCGCTGCTGCGCGGAACACTTTTTTCGGTGGTTTTGTGGGTGTATAACATATCTGTTTATTAGAATATCATTGGATACGTGCTTATTTCGTGCATATTTTTTTTTCTGATGCACACAAACAGACCATTGTATTGTACTAGTGTGTGTCAATGCTGCTACGCCGTTCTAGCAGTTTAGATTTGAGTTGCGCTAAATCGAATACGCGCCCTTAAACAATTTATTTGTGTTTAAATATTAACTGTCTGTATGATTTTTGTCCTAGGGTCAATACGGGTAAAACAAAAAAACCTGTCCAGGATCTAAGCAGAATCTTTCTCATACATAAACAGCAGGCCGAACCCGGAACCACTTTCTAAGTTTATTACATACTTAGTTAATACCGCTCCTAAGAATTTTAAGTAACTATTTAAAGCGTCCTTACTGTTCTGTATATGGGACCCTGGACTTTTAAGCGAACTTGTTTAATTAAGCGTCGTGCTACCGATGTGCACCCTGCATTATAATGAGATGATAGGATGATTGTTTTAGTTTAATAAATAAATTGTGAGATTAAAGAATATTGTTTGGTTTTAAATATTTAAAGTGTAATTTAATTTATTGGCGCCGATTCTCTTGTTCACAAACTAAACTAAAATTAAACAATTGGCATCTCTTACTGTCAGGCAGCTAAAGAAAGGGACGGCGACAGATAAGAACTAAGTTAGAAATGTCAAATTAGTTTTTTCTTGAACTTCGTCGTGTTTTTAATTAATCAATACGTTCTGAAATGACAACTATAATTGTATGAACCGTAGACAGAGAAGGCACTATAGACTGCTGATCATCTTCTATCTCACTTACACAAGAAAAAGAAAAATATATTCAAGATGCTTGTAAAGAAAAGAGACAGAGCTTAATATTTTTTGTCCCTCATCGCGTGCCGCGTTTTTGGCTCATGTGCCTAAACAAAGTCGTTACATATTCCTGCAAATTTTTGAAAATACGCTGTACGGTAAGTGGTTCTTGGTTGTGCTTTTCTGTCCCTTTCAGCGACACGCTGAGCAGTAGTCTAGTGTTCTATGTCTATGGTATGAACATTTTAGATCAATTTAAATGGACAGCTCTTATTAATCTCTGTCTCTTTCTTGTTTTATTGGCGAGAAAGAGATAAATAGCTTAATATAAGTTTAGCTTTTGCGCAACAGAATAGGCACCATTTTAAGAGTTTCAATATTCTATTAATTTACCTCTATACAATTTGTCCCCGCTCCCTGCGGCAAGTCTGGTCTCTGCAAAGAAAGAATAATCAGTTAGAAATAGTTTTCTAAGCTTGTAGTCCTAAATAGTCATCTAATTGAAAAAACACTTGGAATTTAAATTAGACATCGCAAGTTATATTTGAAAGATTCATGTTGTAAATGCCTTGGGTAATATGAGCGCTTCATAAACGGTCAAATAAGATATTTACGCATTTGTAATCGCTTTAAACGACACCCGAGCCTTTTTTTCGATAATTATAAGTCTGAATTCGCCAATCCGCATTGAGCATGGGTTGTAATCATGCACCGCCATCTTTTTACAGAAGAGACCCTTGCCCTGCAGTGAAACATTTTAATATGTGGGGACATTTCACACACGGCCATCTGACCCCAAACTAGCCCGCCACACTATTCCCTAACCACTGTAATTCCTGTAAGCCAGAATCAACAGTGGCGACCACCAGAAAAGCGCCAGAGCAATGAAGCTCGACGAGTCCCAGAGAAACGATTCAACTGTCTTGGATCCCGCAACGAAATTAATCAGAAAAGAACAGCGGAGGAGTAAGAAAAACATATTTTCCACTCTACCCCAAACTAGGGAGACCCTGTCCTATGGGTGTCAGACAGCTGATATACATACACAAATACATTTAAATACATACACATATAGATAAACAATACCCAGACACAAGGCAAACACAAGTGCTCATCACACAAATATTTACCCTGGGCCGGGCGGGAATTGAGCAGTTGATCACAGCCACTGCGCCAACCGTGTCGTCTAAACATTAATAGGCCGGTATTTATTATTATAATCTATGTCTATAATAATACGGATCAGTCGGCAATGGTCAAGCTACGCTTACAGAGACTCCTTCGTGCCTCGGAAAGCACATAAACCGCTGTTGCCGGCTGTCATTCGTAGATCTTTGACAGTTGTCATGGGTAGTCATGGCTGTCCGTGGCAATATGTTGGCCCGCAGATTTGCACGGTGTACGCATGAGGTTAAAATGACCCTCTTTCGAGCCTATTGTCAAACTTTCTACACCTGCAGTCTGTGGGTCAAGTATACGCAGGGGGCATACAGCGCTCTGCGTGTCCAGTACAATAATGCTTTCAGAATCCTTATGGGGCTGCCGCGGTTCTGTAGCGCTTCAGGTATGTTTGCCGATGCGAGGGTGGATCATTTCTACGCAATTATCCGTAAGCGTTGCGCCTCTCTGCGGCACAGAACACGTGGTAGCTCCAACAGTATGCTGAGGGCATTATGTGAGCGGTGGGACTGTACAATGCTCGGCCGATGGGTGGGACTGCACACACAGGTCGCAGCCAGATAAGTGGACTGATAAAAATTGTGATTATTTTATTTATTGATTTATCTTTATTTCGTCATTGTATGTGTACTAACATTAGTTTTGACAAGTTTGAATGTATCTACTAACAGTATGGACCTCGGTCTGCAAATAAATTATTATTATATTATTATTATTATAAATCAGAAAGTTTGACAGCCAGTCTTACTAGGTATCGTGTTACCCAGTAACTGGGTTGTGGAAGTCATTGGTCAAATAGGCAGTCACTCCATGTAAAACACTGGTATTCAGCTGTATCCGGTTAGACTGGATGCCGACCCAAACATTGGCAAAAAGCTAGGCAGATGATGATCCTATACAAATACTAAAATGTCTATAAACAGGGTCTTTTTTTTTGCAAGAGTATTCTCTGGAAGTATCTACTGGTTCGGTAACAAAAATTATTTCACCGAGAGAAGTGTCATAACGTATACGTTTTGTCGTATGTTTTGTGGTCCGAAACACTGTTCCTCACCTCTTCCCGCGTCGAACGTGCTCTTGAAACTGCTTTTAGTTCTCGCGGCGCGTAGACACGTACACACACGCACGTATTTGTACAGTCTGTTATTTTGGTAGTAGTGTAGGTAATTAAATCGTTTCGTTTGTATGGAGTGTCGTAGGTGTGCTAATAGTTGAAGGACGGGGTTGCCTCTTTTTGCGAGGAGGTCATGTCTGCAAAGGAGGCAACCGAGCGGGAGAGAGAAGCCGTATCCTCTCTCCCCTCCGGCAGGAGACGCACCGGGCGCCCGAGAAGGGCGCAAAACGATCTGCGACCTCCATGAGAGGTGGCCTGTGGGCGCCCAGATAGGCCCGAGTTGGCGGCGCAGTGTTCCACGCGCGCCACTCGAGAGTGGGTGCGGCCGCTATGGAAATGGCCGCACGGGGAGGGACCTGCTGACGAACAGCAGGTTATGGCCTGTCGGGGGAGCTGTGAAAAAAAAAAAAAAAAAAGATGTGCTAATAGTAAGCTACGTTTTCCCTGACTGTGTGGTAGGTTTATATTACGTAGTAAGTCGCGGTCACCTTCTATCCTGCGCTGCATGCCCTGTCACCTGCTCATGTGCGGACCTAATGACTGCGTCACCGAACGGCGTTGTCGTGGCTAAATTCTGGGCCAAACATGGAATCTGACAAGAACAAACACTACTCACACATACATACTCACATACACATTTGCACATTTACACGCACACATATACACACATGTAACACTTCCGTGTTTGCTATCGACACGCTAAGAAGAAGAAGAAGTCGCGGACAGAACCATAATAGTTAAGTAAAATCATCATCATCATATCAGCCTATTGCCGTCAACTGTTGAACGTAGGCCTCCCCCAGAGATCGCCAACCAACCCGGTCTTGGGCAGCCCACATCCATCCGCTGCCAGCCACCTTCTGTAAATCGTCGTCGGTTCATCGTGCCGCAGGGCGTTCCACTCTATGCTTGCTCAAAACGCGGTCTCCACTCTAAAATGTCTGTCTGCTCCATCTACCGTATGTCCGTCTGCAGATGTGGCCGGCCCACTTCCACTTCAGCGTTTTTTATTCCACGAGCAATGTCGGTGTATAAGTAAAATACAAACACTAATTACACTGTTACCTATTCTACTAGAATATTCAAAATAAACATCCCGTTACAAAATTTTTAGTCAACTACCTATTTAATATTTACGCGTACATTTACAAGCGATACTTCCAACTTGCCGAAAATACTACATTCGGATCTTTATTGCTCCAAAAACAAGGTCTGAAATCGCGTGACTTTCATTTTGATTATAGCGAAGTCCTGCGGGATGGTATTTCAGCGTGTCCTGTTTATCGCCCGATAACTGCCCATCCCCAGGGTGTGTTTGTACTCTCCCAAATATCGGCCAGTTCTGTTTTGTGTTTATTTATTTGTCTACAAACTTTTGTGGGTGGTTTTATTATGGAGCGCCAAACATTTTAAGATTGTCGGAGAATCTATTAGGGCGACATACCTACCTAAATACTTTTTAGAACGTCTTTAAAACATGAAATACAAAAACGACACGTCTTTTTATTGTTTTGAGCTAAGTAGGTACCTAAACTGTTTTCCTAAACACCAAGAAAGGACTTAGGTATGGCATGATATTTAACTTTTCAACCGACTTCAAAAAAGGAGGAGGTTATCAATTCGTCTGTTTTTTTTTATATGTTTGTGACCTGATTTCTTGGGACTGGGTGAACCGATTTTGATGATTCTTTTTTAATTTGAAAGCTAGTACTTCCCGTGTGGTCCAGTTTTGACAATGGCATCTATGAGAAAACCGTATAAGTCTTAAATTTGCATTAAGTATGTGCGCCATTTGTTACGCGATTTCTCCGGCAAACGTAAACCGATTTTGAAAATTCTTTTTTTTATGGATAGGATAGGCTTCAGGGGTGGTCACTATCGAAATTGATTCAGCACTTTTTGAAAAATCAACAAATACATCAAATTTTACATAGACTACGGTTTAGTTTCATCAATCGTTGTAGTAGTTAACTTTCAATCTCTTCTTAATAGATTTGAATGAGAAGGAGGTACTAAAAAGCGGAAAATAAAAAGCTTTTTACAAAAAAAGACAACCGCCTTCAAAAAGTGAAAAATAATTTTAGCACAGAACACACATTGACTTTAGTTTCGGAAGTCGGTGGCAATACAAAACAACAAACAGAACAAAGCCACTGAATTTCGAAACTAAAGTCAGTGTGTGTTCTGTGCTAAAGTTATTTTTCACTTTTTGAAGGCGGTTGTCTTTTTTGTAAAAAGCTTTTTTTTAAGAGAAACTCTGTCACGGTTTTCAACAGTTTTAACGTATTATATTTTCTATGTTTTTGTTTAAATATACCTACATTAAGATGAATAAAAGGTTTTCCCTTAAACTCGTTAATCTACATAATTAGTGGAATTAAAAAATATATCACCATTAAAAATAAGTATGTATAAAAATACCAAATATGTACAGTGTTTCTTTTACCTACGTATCCGATTTTGTATAATATTTAAAAATTATAAACTTTAATACCTATTTTGCATGGAAATATTTTTTTTAGTATCTGTGGACCTCAGATTATGAAACAAATGACAGATAGACCGCGCGGAACACTGAAAGTGAAGCGACCAAAACAAATACTAAATTACAATCTCGTGATTGTATCCCCTTTTGAATTTGTATTTGATTTTTTTTAACGATGCGGCGCTTCGTGCTGTACGCGAAGCGAATTGTAGGTAGGTATTCGCTTTTGATTTTGTATTTGATTTGTTGGCTTCACTCTCAGTGTTCCGCGCGGTCTATCTGCCTTTTGTTTCATAATCTGAGCTGTGGACGTTGTAATATTACCGGTTAAAGGGCCTTTAATTAATATACTGTAAGTATACTTTTTTCAAACATGTAAAAAAAGTAACTTTTGAACACAGACAATACTTAGTTTGTTTCAAAATGGATTATATTTATAATTATATAAATCAATATAAGGTAAATAAAAAGAAGTCCAAATTACAACATTTTGAACAAGATCGAAACAACATTTAGATAATATCTAGAAGATAAATCAGTCAATCCTGTAATATTAACATAATTTGCATATCTAATCTACAACAGCCTGTTAAAAGATAAATAACATAACTATGTCACAATGATCACATTCTTTGTCGATCATTATTAGGCAACTATTAGCGCTGCCAAATTTATTGAGCACATTATATCCTGGACGGTATTGTGGGGACAAAGTTTTAAGCTATGAGCGATTGATAATCTAGACATTCAAGACTTTTAGACTTATTTTCGCCCTAGTTCTCCTATGGTAGGCCTCCCATGCATGCATGGCATGTTGGTAGGTCTCCCACCAGATGAACGGACGACATCGTCAAGGTCGCGGGTAACCGGTGGATGCAAGTGGCAGGTTGCCGCTATTTGTGGCTTTCTATGAGGGAGGCATGGGATTGGACGTCTTTCGGCTGGGGGTTTTTCAGAACTTTGTTCAAAAAAAGATTTCAGAACTTTGTGGTAAACGAAAGTGACATTATTTAGAAATGAGACAAATAGGGCTAGTTTTGTACCCACTGGCTATTGAGTGAGTATGAAAAGAACAATGGCGAAAACGTAGTTGACTTAAATTTGAGCGTCTAAAAGTGACTTCATACGAAAAAAATTACATTATTTTTCTACGATTTTTCAAAGTATCACATTAACCAGTTAGGGCCAGATAAAAAAATTATGTTTAATGCAAACTTATTTGACTTTTCATTAACGTTTAGTGTTGCCATTTTACATTTATTCTGCCAAGTGGCAGTAATAGGTACTTAAAGCATTTAAAGTATTGTAATCAGTTTTAGTTTGTTATTACAATTAAACGGAGTAAGTAAATGAATACAGTTTATTTCCAAGTGTAGGTTTCTTGCAGGTATGTAAAAATACTGTGGTATAAAAATAAATCAATTAGTTTCGATTAATGACTAGCAAAAAGACTAGTAGCCCAAATCTAAAAATAATTACTTGGTAATTGACACAAAGTCATAGACAGATCTGTGCACAGAGTAAAAACGATATGATCGATGTATACATGTAGTAGATACCTATTGTATACATAAGGTAAGGCCAAAGAGTATTTATAACCACTGGGATTACCAACCTAAACAATATTTTTACAAGACATTTCATTCTGAATTAACTAGGTAAAGAAAATACTAATGCGATATTGCCTTTTTACTTTCTCAATTTGGAATATAAAAGTTACCATAGACATAACCTACAAAAGTTCATGACTGAATATCTATTATTCTCGGCCTTCTTGAACAAAAAATCTTGCACAAACTAATTCAGAAGGTGATGCTGAATTTAATAAGATATTTTTCATTTAAAGACGTAGGAATTTAATCTCAACTAAAACAATGTATGGGTGGCTGCCATTGTTCTTTCCCGCAGAAAAAAGACGAGTCTTTGAAATTCGTTCAAAGTTATGGAACTATAATTGGGTATTGATAGTCCTAAAACTACAGTCCTAGAACACATTGGAAGATACAGCGTCGGTAGGCTTCCCACCAGATGGTCCGACGACATCGTCAAGGTCGCGGGTAACCGGTGGATGCAATCGGCAGGTTGCCGTTTGTTGTGGCGTTCTATGGCGGAGGCCTTTGTTCAACAGTGGACGTCTTCCGGCTGACGATGATGATGACCTATGATCTTAATAAGATCACTTGTCAGTATTGACGGATGCCTTATGCTATATGTTTTATAGTAACCTTATTTTCCATGCTGTAGCCGTGGGCAGAGAATAGCGGCTGTTCGCACGGCCGCTTTTATAACATAGGACTTTTGTACCGTGATTTTCAAACATAGGTTTTAAATCGAGCGTTAAAACCGTGATTTTAAACAGTGCGCTTTTTTAACGCCCTGCCTTCAACTTTAAATCAAATTCTTAAACAGTGTACAAAAATGAGATCCCGTTGCCGTTGATTGTAGAGACTGGCTAATTAAGCGATATGCAACCTTATTTGAATAGGTTATTCCTAGGAGATAAACTCTTTTCGTAATTTGACAGTCTGCCAAATGGGCTGCCAAAACAATTAAGCAATAAAAAGAATTTTCAAAATCGATCTGCAGTTGCCGGAGAAAATGCGTAACAAAAATACAAAAAAAAAACAACTGAGAAGTCGGTTAAAAATAGAATAAAACACCTATAATGATTCATTCAGTAAACAAAATTATGAATCAATCGTAGTAGATTGAACCTCTTGGTACATTATTCACGGCCAAGTATTACAGTATCCAATGAATTGAATCTTTCATTCTCTTTATGCCTCCTATCAATTGTACCACAGGCTACGCCAAGCGCAGTAGTCAATATTTTAGTCGCAAAGCTGTGGCGCCACTGTGATTGCTGCGCGTAGGCACAATTCTGGCTAACAATGTATATTGCACTTTAATATTAGTTAGAAGTATAAACCTTTAGAAGTAGGTACACAATAAGTTTATATTACGGAGCTGAACTTTGGCAGTTAGGGATTTTAACAATGTACAAGAATGTAGAAGAACAAGAAATAAAAAAAAAACCGCCATCAAATATTACGTCTTTAGATATGAATTTTCAACCGAGTTCAAAAAGGAGGAGGTTATCAATTCGTCTGTATTTTTTTTAGTTTTTTTTTATGTTTGTTACCCGATTTCTTTGAACTGTGTGAACCGATTTTGATGATTCTTTTATTTGAAAGCTAGTGGTCCCATTTTAATTTGGTCCAGTTCTGACAATGGCATCCATGAGAAAACCGTATAAGTCTTATATTTGCATTAAGTATGTGCGCGATTTGTTACGCGATTTCTCCGGCAAACGTAAACCGATTTTGAAAATTCTATTTTTATGGATAGGGTATGCTTCAGGGGTGGTCCTATATAATTTTTACCGAAATTGGTTCAGCACTTTTTGAAAAATCAACAAATACCCAAAAATTTTACATAGACGACGTTTTAGTTTCACCAATCTTTGTAGTAGTTAACTTTCAATCTCTTCTTAATAGATTTGGATCAGAAGGAGGTACTAAAAAGCGTAAAATAAAAAGCTTTTTACAAAAAAGACAACCGCCTTCAAACACTTAAAAGTGAAAAAAATAACTTTAGCACAGAACACACATTGACTTTATGTTAGGTTCATTTATTTGTGTTCTTAAAATCGACTAAACCGACTTATCGATTATTGTGAACGATTATTATTGTGGCAACACCAAGAGGTTACGGTTATCAATTGAGATAAAAGCGCGATACGGCAATCGGTTCGTCTACTTGGTTTTTGAAAGAGCTACGGATCAGACAAACTGTAAGTGTGTTGATAATTCTTATTACTTATTGTGCCTACCAGTATTTTATGATTATTGTTGCTGTTATTTCCTATGTTATAATTATTGTAAGTTATTCTTGTCAGTTAATTATTCAGTAAATTGTTGTACTAAAGCATTAAACAGTATTATTATCCATCGAAGGAGTTTTATTATATTTCAGAAGTGGGATGTACACGTATGCCTGCATTTTTATAGCTAACAATTTTGATGTGTAACGGTTTTTATTTTTGGTTGGTTTTAATTATAATGGCACAGAATAGCTTAGACTGCAATAAACCCTAATCATAAACTTGATACTCCAACCGATAGCCACGTTTAATTCTTGGTTTTTAATGATTGTTTAAATGTGAATCTGGAGGTCACTTTTCGGTCATTTAAATTGTTCATTTGGGCCTTCAATATACATTATAATGACGCTAACAATATTGTTATTGTGATAATTAAGTAACAGAACATGACGTGATTTATGTAGAAAGTATTTTAAACTGATAATTATGAATATACTGGGCATGTTTTAATTTTGCGATCGGACTTACCGATCTCAAGATAATTATTTTGACTTACCTACATGACAAAAAAAAAAGAAAAGAGAGAAGTTGACACAACACATACTTGTTTTAATTTCGAGTTCCAGTTATGGAGCATGATCATGAAGCTTAAAGGCGACGGCGTTTAAGGATGCCTGCACATGGAAGATCACTACATCTTGATGAAGCTCTCGGAGGAAGCCGAAGCCGTAGCCGACGACGCCTCGGTACCAGAGATGATTGGGGTCATAGCCAGCAGAACAGTCGAAGCCAGCAGCACGAACGGCGCAGTCGAAGTTCGCGGCGTAGTCGAAGTCTGCAACACAGTAGGAGACCGCAACGCAGTCGGAACCCGCAGTGCAGCCGCACCGGGCGACGCAGCAGTCTGAGCCTCTGAAATCGTACGAACCTTCGAGCTGCACAACTTAAACGAGAACGCGAGGGATGGTACAGCAACACGAAATGGAACAAAGGTCAGTGATCATTATAGTACTACGTTTTCCGAAAAAGACGTCATGAATATTTTAAATTCAATTAGGAAACTACTGTTGGCTGCTGACCCACTCGATCACTCTAGTAACGCTGTTAAAAATCATAAAAATAGTTTGCCTGATTTTGACCCATCTTCAAAAAAATCAACGTGTAGATTTGTGGCTAAGAAAAGTAAACGAGTGTGCCACCGTTTATGGTTGGAAATGACATTGTTTATTCTTTAGGAAAGGTGACAGTAGACATCAATGACATTAGAGCTAACACCGTTTGTCTGGTAGTTGTGATGGATTTCGGGCATTAAGTAAAAGAATAGATAAGATTAAGTTGGATTTTATTGTTAGACGTACTGAGCAACAACCTAACCACAGTGGACATTGTCAAAGAGAAAAAAAAACAGAAGGATGACAGACAGCAAGCATTCACAAAGTTAGTTTAGTGAATTGAGTTTATAGAGCATGTAATCTATATTACCAACAAGTTGAAGATAGCGTTTTAGTACCTTTGCTTGTAGGATAAACTTATAACGAAAAGTGCTCAAAGAAAAATTAATCCATCGCCCCGTCCATATTAACTGGAGACATTGGTCGTAGTATGTTCTTTACGGAAGTTTAGTCTACCTGTTAGGTCAGGACTTTAAAATAGTCACTGATTGTATCTACTGCTTTACGGTCCACATTTACTTAAGAATTTTAGTGCACTTTCTATGATTCACGTAGATGCTCTGTCACGCAACCAGATCATAAATAAATAAAATAAAATAAATTTATTGCAGACTATGTTGGTGCCATATTAATCCATACTTAATATTATAAATGCGAAAGTAACTGTCTGTTACGCTTTCACGACGAAACGGCTGAACCGATTTTAATGAAATTTGGCATGAAGATAGCTTAAACCCCGGGGAAGGACATAGGCTACTTTTTAATTTGCGACTTTAACTGCATCCGTGATAACCGACATTCACGCGGACGAAGTCGCGGACAAAAGCTAGTAATCAAATAAATTAACAATCAAATAAATTAATAATCAAATAAATTAGAAATCAAATAAACGTATAGTCAAACAATTCACATTTTAATAACATTAATAAGAATTCATAAGATTTGGTACATGTAGTTTAATATATTTCTTGAGTACACTACACGGCTCTGGTTTGCCTGCAATCATCCTTAGGATCCCGTTGCTGTTGTTGTTGATGGTTATCACCGGCAGTGATTGGCTCCATACGTTAGTTAGGTGATGGCGAACTAGGTCGTATCCAAGATATTTTAACTTCAGATTTAGACATAGAAGGACTTAGGCAAATTAGGGATAATTACATTATAAAGGATAACAAGCTTTATAGATGCATTGATGGTGCTAAAACAAACTTACTTTGGGTTTTGCCGAATGGCGCAAGATGGCAATTGTGTCGTATGTATCACGACGACATCGGTAATTTCGGTGTGGAAAGGCTCACGAAAGAGTAAAGAATGCATACTGGTTTCCTAAAATACCTATTGAATGCACCTACTCAAAATAAATTCATATAATGAACGTCACTTGCATCCAATTCCCAAGGTCGAGGTTCCTTTTCACACCGTACACATTGACCATCTTAAGCCTTTTGTGCGTTCAAAAAGAGGGAATTCGTATATTTTAGTGATGGTAGATGCGTTTAAAAAATTCGTATTCGTAGGTAAGGCCTGTAAGGAATACAAAGTCTCTAGTTGCAGTAAGATCTATACATTTAGAATACCCGATAGGATAATTAGCGATCGTGGTTTTACTTCCCTTGCGTTTAAGAGATTTTGTTTGGATAAAGGGACGAAGCACGTATTGAATGCGGTCACAAGTCAATGGACAAGTTGAGCGATATAACAGCACAATTCTGGCTTCGTTAACCGCTTTAAACCTTAACGATAACGAAAAGGACAAAGTCGGTAAAATTCTATGGGGAATTAATAACACAGTTAACAAGACAACGGTAAGGATGGCTGCCGAAGTCGTGTTTGGTACTACCAAACACATATAATAATAATAAAATATTTATTTGCTTAAAACATGGTACCTATACAATGGTGTTAAGTACAATTTATATGGCACAAACATGTTTAGCTAGGATAAAACATAGCATGCAAAATTATAAAGTTAGGTGAAGAAGGTATCAAAAAAAATGTTGAAACATTTTTTATCTAAAAATTCTTTTAAACTATAAAAACTACACTCTAGTAACCATTTATAAAACTTAATTTTAAATGATCTAGTATTTAATGTTTTGGAATGCCTTAGTATTTTGTTGTATATGCGTACACACATTGCTAGGCAGTTATTGTTATATTTAGCTAGTCTAGGTTAATCATTCAACACTAGTTTATGAGAAACTCTTCTGTTCCTAGGATTAACATCATTTGAAGTCTGAAATAATTGCTTATTTTTAATTACAAACGGACATATTTCAAGTGACGGTAACGAACCAAGTTTCTTAAATATTGGTCGACATGAGTCGTCAGGTTTTAGACCACAAATTGACCTAATGCACGTTTTTTGAGCGATGAATGCTCTATTGAAGTGCTATTACCCCACATTACCAAGCCATATCGTAGTAACGATTCGACGTGCGCGTGGTATGACTTAACAGCATTTTTAATATATACAAATTTATTAATTTTAGTGCTAGCTTTAACTTACCTCGTGGCTAAGTTAAAGCCGTACAGATCGAACGGTCAAAAGTTAAGCTACGCTAGCCGCGGTCGGTCTGTGGATGGGTGACCATCCCTTTCATACAGAGTTCCCTCCGTGCCTCGGAAAGCACGTAAAAGCTGTTGGTCCCGGCTGTTATTTGTAGATCTTTGGCAGTCGTTACGGGTAGTCAGAAGCCAGAAAGTCTGACAACCAGTCTTACCAAGGGGTATCGTGTTACCCAGTAACTGGGTTGTGGAGGTCCGATAGGCAGTCGCTCCATGTAAAACACTGGTATTCAGCTGCATCCGGTTAGACTGGAAGCCGACCCCAATATAGTTGGGAAAAGGCTAGGCAGGCGGAGTGCTAACATTGTCTACGTGTTCTTTCCAATTAATGTCTTTATCTATATCGTAGTTGTATGAGTAGCGAGTTAGACCCGAGGTTTAACGAAGTTGGGCCAGAAACGCGAGAAAATCATGATTTAATATCAATTAGAGAGGATGTTAAAGATAAAATAGATGAAGAGCAATCAGAACAAAAGAAACGATATGATAAAGGCAGACGTCTTGCCCGTGTCTATTCTGAATGGGAGTTGGTTAAAATTACCAATATAAATTAAAAAAGTGACGGTAAAAGTAAGAAGCTCGTTCCTTAATATACAGGACCATATCGTGTCATATTAGTGCTAGGAAATGACAGATACAGAATTATAGTAATACCAGGATTAAGTAGTAGTAGACATAAACGTAAAACGACCGTAGCTGCCGACTGTATGCAGCCTTGAGTATACGTGGCTGCCTTAAATTTGAATGACAATGATTCAAAGTGAAGATCATGATATTTACAGTATTTAGAATATGTATTATTTACAATTAACAGTTGTTTTGTACAACTGTTAGTGTACCATTATGAAGTGATAAGTTGAGCTTTTTTTTCATTTTAGGATTTATTATTTACAATTGGATACACCAACGTAGCAGTTCACTTTTGTTAAATTAATTGACCGATTGTTACTTTTGATTTATTTAGCTCGTAAACAGTCTAGCAACCATGTGATTGGTTTGCCAGTTTAGCAACCATGTGATTGGTTTGCCAGTTTAGCATCCATGTGATTGGATTGCCAGTTTAGCAACCAAGTGATTGGTTTGCCAGTTTAGCATCCATGTGATTGGTTTGCCAGTTTAGCATCCATGTGATTGGATTGCCAGTTTAGCATCCATGTGATTGGATTGCCAGTTTAGCAACCATGTGATTGGTTTGCCAGTTTAGCATCCATGTGATTGGATTGCCAGTTTAGCATCCATGTGATTGGATTGCCAGTTTAGCAACCATGTGATTGGTTTGCCAGTTTAGCATCCATGTGATTGGATTGCCAGTTTAGCAACCATGTGATTGGATTGCCAGTTTAGCAACCATGTGATTGGTTTGCCAGTTTAGCATCCATGTGATTGGATTGCCAGTTTAGCAACCATGTGATTGGTTTATCAGTTCTGTGACCAAGTGATTAATTCATAAAATAATGTAAAATATTCGATAATAATGAGACAGAGTCCTAATGAAATAATAAGACTAATTTGTTAAAATTGTTAAAACAATTATAATTAGTTAGGTATTGAATTAAATAACATTATATAAAATTGTATTACCTCAATCACTAGTTTGATCATATTCAATCAATCATATTTTTATGTCCTTTGAGCTCCCTTGCCTTTTTCTTGGAATTGTACATATTAATATTATTTAGATTTTTAAGATTTGTGTAAAACTAGAACTATAACAGTACATATTGTACAGTTTATATATTTAAATGTATTAATTACATAAGTTTTTTTTTCCTTTTCTTGGTCATACCTACTCTATGAATGCTTTTTTTTTAATTCTCACTTTCTTGTTATTTATTTTGTAAGACGGATCGATTGCCCGAGTGTTAGGTTGCTCCTGAGTTGTGTGTATGAGGACATACACAAGGTCAGGATGGACGAGTGTTAGGTTCATTTATTTGTGTTCTTAAAATCGACTAAACCGACTTATCGATTATTGTGAACGATTATTATTGTGGCAACACCAAGAGGTTACGGTTATCAATTGAGATAAAAGCGCGATACGGCAATCGGTTCGTCTACTTGGTTTTTGAAAGAGCTACGGATCAGACAAACTGTAAGTGTGTTGATAATTCTTATTACTTATTGTGCCTACCAGTATTTTATGATTATTGTTGCTGTTATTTCCTATGTTATAATTATTGTAAGTTATTCTTGTCAGTTAATTATTCAGTAAATTGTTGTACTAAAGCATTAAACAGTATTATTATCCATCGAAGGAGTTTTATTATATTTAGTTTCGGAAGTCGGTGGCAATACAAAACAACAAACAGAACAAAGCCACTGAATTTCGAAACTAAAGTCAATTGTGTTGTGTGCTAAAGTATTTTTTTTCACTTTTTAGTTTTTGAAGGCGGTTGTCTTTTTTGTAAAAAGCTTTTTCATATCTAAATACGTAATATTTGATGGCGGTTTTTTTTTCAGAATGGCATCTCGCAGGTCAACCTTGGAGGTGGTCAGCTGCTTAACCGGGCTTTCCTGAGCCTTAAAGTGAATTTAAGGCCTCCCTCCAGGCTGGACAAAAAATTTATAAACAAAGCGACTACATGCAAATGGTACCCCCTGTAGGCTACGGACCTCGGTTGAAAAATGTATCTTATGCATTTGAAAACGCATTCAAATTACACAAAATTGAAAAACTGTTTAGTTAGTTAGTAGTTAGTTAATTAGACACAATTTAGTTTGACGCAGTTTTTTATTCCCTCTGTAAAGTATGTATTTCGCATATAATGAGGTTTCCACTCAAAGGCGACGAAAAGAGAAATAATAATAATAATATAATATGTGGGGACATTTTGACACACGGCCATCTGACCCCAAACTAGGGAGACCCTGTACTATGGGTGTCAGACAGCTGATATACATACACAAATACTTTTTTTTTTTTGTAAATACATACTTAAATAGATAAACAACATCCAGACACAAGGCAAACACAAGTGCTCATCACACAAATATTTACCCTGGGCGGGAATCGAACCCGCAACACGCTGCGCAGCAGTCGATCGCTCAGCCACTGCGCCAACCGTGTCAAGATATTAATTATGTTGACGTACAATTTTAATTGAATGCTATTGTAACTTGAAGTGTGAAACATATAGGACCAAACGTGTACGTGTACCTACAAGAAAGTAAACTAAAATCGACAAAAGTCATGAGACAGTAATTACATTTACCAACGTCAAGTGACGTCTATAAATTACTGACGTCTATAAATGTGAAGTTTTAACGTAATCCTTACATGTTTTAACCCAGATAACAACATTAACCTAAACCACTACAAGTAAATCTATTATAATTCACCCTTGTACCTATGAGTACATGGATGTTTTGATCTCTTAATATGACCTCTAGAAGCCTTACATTGTAAGCCGAGGTTACGTCTGAAACCTATACAATGTAATATATGTCTGTATGCGTAAGATAGGTACGAGTATGTGCGTTCCTGGTGGTTGGGAGATGGATCGTCGGTAATGTTAGATCAAGTTGGTTACTATTTGAAGCGATACTGGCGGTACTGTTAGGTTAGGTTTGTCACGTTAGGCGGAACTGTCAGGTCCGGTCTGTCACTATTTGAGGCGATAATATTAGTTCAGGTTTGTCAGTACTTGAGGTGAACCTGTCAGGACAAGTTTATTACTGCTTGAGGAGACGCTGTCAGGTCAGGTTGGTCAATTCTTCAGGCGGTACCGTCTGGTTAGGTTTGTCACTACTTGAGGCGGTGATTTTAGGTCAGGTTTGTCGGTACTACTGATACTGTCAGGACACGTTTGTTACTGCTTGAGGAGACACTGTCAGGTCAGGTATGTGACTGTCACTATTTAACTTGAGGCGGTACTTTTAGGTCAGGTTTGTCAGTAATTGAGGTGGACTGATGACCTGGTAAAGGTTGCGGGGATCCGCTGGATGCGAGTCGCACGGGACCGGTCAATGTGGCGACACTTGGGGGAGGCCTATGTCCAGCAGGACGTCTTTCGGCTGAATTGATGATGATGATGAGGTGGGACTGTCAGGTCAGGTCTGTCACTATTTAAGTTGAGGCGGTACTTTTAAGTCACGTTTGTCAGTAATTGACGTGAGACTGTCAGGTCAGGTCTGTTACTACTACTGATGGTACTGTCAGGTCAGATTTGTCGCTACTTGAGGCGGTACTGTCAGGTCAGGTTTGTTACTACTAAAGGCGGCACTGTCAAGCCAGGTTTGTAGCTACTTGAGACAATACCACTGTCAGGTCAGGTTTGTCAAAACCCACTGCTTTATATGTTTAAAAAAGTCGGAATCTGCTCGACAAGGTAAATAACGTAACGAATATTGTGGAATTGTTAAAATGACACGCATTGCTATGATTGTGTTATGAAATTTGGCTAGTCACGGTGGCAGTACTTCCCTGGACGTGCTCCATCACAAAGACCTCTATCTACTACTACTAACTACTTCTTGTTACCACTCAATTGTAACCATTACCAACATATAAACCGCTATCCCATCCGCCCATTAGCCTGTCCTCCATGCTTTATTACATCCTCCATTGAAACTTATCATCGGTTATTAAATTAACTGTTTTGAAACAGTGTGTTATGAGATTTTGAGTGTTAATTAGGAAGTTAGGGGTCATTAATTAATTAGAATTTATATAGGGGCGGAATTGTTGTGTATGTTCTGATGGAGTTTTGTTGGAAATAGTTTAGTAAAGGGATCGGTTTGTATGTAGTTAAGTAGACCCGGCCCAAACAAAGAGTATGTCATGTTTTAGTGTGAGTTTGGCAACATGCGTGAGGTCGATAAACCCAGATTTTGCATTTATTTATTAATTGTATAAATACATTATAAGCTCATCATCATATCAACCTATTGCCGTCCACTGCTGAACGTAGGCCTCCCCTAGAGATTGCCAACCAACCCGGTCTTGGGCAACCCGCATCCATCCGCTGCCAGCCACCTTTTTCAAATCGTCGATCCATCGTGCCGCAGGGCGTCCCACATGTAATTATAAGCTAACAGAACTGAAATGCTTGAATAAGGTAAGTACCATAACCATAGTACGAAAATGTATGTCAGAGGAATTAAATTATTTATCCGCTTGTTTGTTCTCAATTGATTTCTGGACACTATAGTGTCCATGAGGAAAAGATAGTCGCTTGTTTCGCGGACACTAGAGTACTCAACGGGTACATGTTTTTGTAAAAAAACATCAACACACTTCAAAACTAAAACAAAACAAAACTATCAAGGTGATCAAGGTGGTGGCATTTAGGATACTTTCAAAATATTGGATAACTAGCGACACGACCCGGCTTCGCATGGGCCTATAGCCTTCCTCGATAAATAGACTATCCAACACAAAAATATTTTTTCAATTTGAATCACTAGATCCTGAATTCCTGAGATTAGCGTGTTCAACCAAACAAACAAACAAATAAACTCTTCAGCTTTATAATATTAAAATAAGTATAGATAGATTAGTATAGATTGATAGCAATAACTCTTGCTGGTAGGCTGTTATTGGCTGAGATTGTTGAGATGGATGTTGGAGTAGCCAGAATGGATAAGGTGAGAAAGGAATATGTATTAAAGGAAGTTTTAAAGTGGCGCCAGTGACAGAAAAGTTGAAAGGGAATCGTTTGTCTTGGTATGGGCATGTGAAGAGAAGAGATGAAACGCGTGTAACCAAAAGAGTTATGAATATTAATGTGGATAAATGGAGAGAAAGAGATTTGTGTAAATAATGATATGAATGAAAAGGTAGTCAGTGAAAAGGTAGTCAATGAAAAGGTAATTAGTGAAAATGTAGTCAGTGAAAAGGTAAACAGTGAAAAGGCAATCAGTAAAAAGTTAGTCAGTGAAAAGGTAGTCAGTGAAAAGGTAGTCAATGAAAAGGTAGTCAGTGAAAAGGTAGCCAGTGAAAAGGTAGTCAGTGAAAAGGTAGTCAATGAAAAGGTAGTCAGTGAAAAGGTAGCCAGTGAAAAGGTAGTCAGTGAAAAGGTAGTCAATGGAAAGGTAGTCAGTGAAAAGGTAGTCAATGGAAAGGTAGTCAGTAGCTAGTGAAAAGGTAATCAGTGAAAAGGTAGTCAATGAAAAGGTAGTCAGTGAAAAGGTAGCCAGTGAAAAGGTAGTCAGTGAAAAGGTAGTCAATGAAAAGGTAGTCAGTGAAAAGGTAGCCAGTGAAAAGGTAGTCAGTGAAAAGGTAGTCAATGGAAAGGTAGTCAGTAGCTAGTGAAAAGGTAGTCAGTAAAAGCATGATGGTTGACAGGATGGAATGAAAGAAGAAAACAGTTGCTCACTCGCAACCCCAAGTAACATGGGACAAACGCAAAAAAATCATACAGCTTGATAGGTATATAAATACTTTACCTACGACTTCAGGGTCAGTCCAAAGTAAAACTTGTTCATTGATCAAAATGATGAGTACAATAACATCTCTCCAGATTAAGGATAAACAAAAACTAACCTTGTTTAACTAATGAATAAGACTGAAAGCCGACCCGACCTAGTTGGGGAAATACTACACAGATGAGTACTAAAGATAATGAAATCGTATTTAAATCCACTTCGCAAATGTCAAAAGTTTTTGATGAGAGTTGACGTGAAATAGATTCCATTTGGTTTAGCATAATTGTTTAAGGATGTTTGAATGAAGAATGATCTGTTGGATGTTAATAAATGATCTTGTCTGATTTGAAGACCTGAAGATGAAGTAGATGGATATCCCATCATCTTTACTAAGTGGAGTAATGAATTGAATACTTAGATAAAATTGTAAAAAGGCTTTTACTAAATTGTATTTGGGAACGGTACTATGGTACACTGTAAGCTAGTTTTCTTCAGAAATTGCTATTTGCGAAATAAAATTTGATTTAATTTGTATTTCTTTAGTTTTATTTTTATAGGTTCTTTTTTATTATTCGTGTTTATTGTATATAAATTAAACAATAAAAAACTATTTTGCAGTGAAGAGGGAATACTTATAGTTCTAACTTATTCGTTTTTTGCCTATAAATAATTCCATTCCCATTTCTACCCGTGGGTGTCGTAGAAGGCGACAGAGGGATATTGAACAGAGGATGGGTAGCAGTGTCCTTCTGAGTACCATAACACCTACTGCGATCGCCAACATGCATTGGCTTAACCCCCCTAAGGGGAGACCTATGTCTTCCCTTAGGGGGGTTAAGCCATAACCGCCATGCAACATAACATAAAAAACCATTAGACGCCCACTGCTGGACATAGGTCCAGCAGTGGGCGTCTAATGGTTTTTTTTTACATTTTGAATAATTTTAACAAAAGAAAAGTTTAAAATGAATTGGATCCAGCACCTCCGGTCCTTTTAGCAGTTGTGTAAAAAAGAAAATCATTTAATTCAACCCATACTCAGAGATACGGCGAAGCGTCACCGCTATATGGTTGAAGTTCCACGGTCTCGAACCAAGCGCTTTGACTCCACATTTATTGTGCGAACTGCCAGACTGTGGAATTCCCTGCCCGCCTCTCTGTTCCCTGATAAGTATAATCTGGGTATCTTTAAGGCACGAGTGAACCGGTTCATCTTAGGCAAGCGTGTTCCAACTTAGGCCGCATTATCACTTACGATCAGGTGAATTGCGGTCAAACGCAAGCCTATTTAAAAGTAAAAAAAAAGTACTAATACACACATTAATAGACAATTTTTTTTAAATCTTTAACTTTTTATATTTTTGGTAGAAATGTATAGAGACATAAAATATTAGTAGGAAGGTCCTACTTCGGATATGGTCCTACTAACATTTTATGTCTCTCTTGAATTACCAAAGGACCACAATGATACCCATAAACGCCAGGATATTTTTTATTCCAGGCTTCGTGCTACGGGAGGGGAGTCTGCAAAAAGTATACCATTTCTGTCTCCCAAATGACGGAAAATTGTAATTCTTTTAAAACCCATCTAGTATATAATTACAAAATTTTATTATACTTAATTATGGTAGACTTAAATAGCAAAATGATAGCCGAAGGTATAGTGTGTACATCGATACAAGTACTCATTATTAAAAGACTTAGTTTTTTTTTTAATTCTGTACATGTCAGGAGCGTGTCGTTAGTACAGATAATAAGCTGTTTATAAAAGCTAGCGTCATTATAGCTCATTGTTGCGGTCGGAACTGCACTAAAATAGCTTCATCGTATAATGATAGTGTTGGGTGTATCTATGTGAATATCGAAATATTGGAAGATTCCTCACTGCATTTCATTGAATTATCTTTGTCTCGTAGATGGATAAGATATGAAAACTGAGCCTCAAACTCAAACTCAAAATCATTTATTTCAAATAAACCATTTACAGGTACTTTTGAATTGTCAGAGTCAGTCAGTCAGAAAGTTGAAGCTAGTTGCTCGTTCCGAACAGTAGATTTCTATGGAGAAGAACGAGCAAGAAACTCCACGAACACTCTTTTAAAATCAATAACATGTTACAAATTTCGGTTACATCATTCATATAGGGTACAGTCAACAGCAAAAGTAGATGAGCAAAATCAGAAATTCAATACTAATGAATGGAGTTTCCGTCAGAACTGTGTGGCGTCGAAGTGATTTAAAACTATGTGTGTGACAATCACATACTTTTAATAAATAAACTAGTAATAAATTATATAAATTAGTGTTAGTAAATTAGTATTGAATTTCTGATTTTGATCATCTACTTTTGCTGTTGACTGTACAATGTGAGAACAATGTAACAAGTCGTGCGCGTTAAAAAGGTCTAGATGAAAATATAATTATATTAATTCTACATAAATTTAGAATAACCGAAGCAGCAAAGAGATGACCAGTCTCAACTAACGGCGCCCGTTCACGAACATGACGCACGGATCGTCATCATTTAGCTCAACCATTTTAAAGGGAACCGAATGATCCAACACATGCGCCCCCGTCAGCGGGACATTCAAGTGAGCATGACATTCTCCCAACCGCCAGGGCGCCTTCAAGTCAATGAAAAACATACCTCGTAAATGGTAGTTTCAAAAAAGAAATTAAAACGGGCCTTTCTTATTCAGGTGGCCTCTATCCATGGGCTCCTTAAAACACCTCCATGTATGTTTAGTGATTATGAATATTATTTATTTTACGATTTAAAAGTTTTTATTTTTATTTTTTGAAAAAATGTCTTGTATTCAGCTTTATCTGGTTAAAGAGATAAAAATATCTTTAACCAGATTAAAATACAAGAATATTTTTAATGTACTCCGTAAAGTACTAAACTTTTTGATACTCTTTTTTGTAAGTTCTACGCAATAGAACATTATTACATTAAAATAAATTTAATAAAACCAAATTGAAAACTTGCCTAGCCTTCAAACTTGTAATAATTTCCACGTATAGCCTAGTTCAGGTCGCATATCAACCAAAAAGGGAAACAAAAACGCCCAGAGATTTTTCGCATACCGCACATCACTAGCCCATAGTAATAAAATTACTTTATACAGCGCGTCTCCACTTTTTTCACCACGTCAATATCGATTGTACAACATTATAAATACAGTTGAGTTTCACTTGACAGCTTGAAAGCTATCGATGAATATGCGACGACACGCAGTTTGTAAAATGGACGTGCTATTTTTTTTTTTAAATGTTGTTTAATATCTTCGAACATGTCCTGTGCTCTATGCGGCGAGTGTGACAAAGTTGCTCAAAGACTGAAACGATTTCAAAATGAATTCTATAGAATACACAATTGGGTTTGTTTTCGCCTACGTAAAAGAGAGGTCAACGTTTTCACAAAGTCTAGTTCTTTTTTTTAAGATTACAGTTGACTGATTCTCGAATGCAATTCAATAAAAAAGCGGCCGTGAAGTGAAGCTCGTTTGGATAATGATTTACGAATTTATTTTATTTTTAATACCTACCTCTCTGTAAGAAATTGCAATTAAAAATACTTGGTAGCGTTCCTTAGAAATGTATTTTATTTACGTCTGTCCAACATTACGCGTACAAAAAGCGTTGGTCATTGAAATCTTTAAGACAAAGAAAGGAAAAGCTTTTACGTGTATTTAAATTGTAAAGGATGAAATCATTCTCATCATTATGTGGGTCATTTTAAATATGGCATCGTTTTGACACACTTTTTTAATGAACTATGAAACTTCGGTCCGTTTGTGGTTAACATTTTAGTTATAAAAGTCAAATTATTTATTACTAGCACTTTGTCCGCGACTTCGCTCGCGTTTATTTCATCAAGGATCCCTATTTTTTTCAAAATATAGCCTATGTTATACAGGGATAATGTAGCATTCTAATGGTGAAAGAATTTTCTAAATCGTACCAGTAGTTTCTGAGTTAAATCCGAACCAACAAACAAACAAATGTTTCCTATTTATAATATTAGTATAGATATAGACAAACTATTTCAGGTTTTGTTTTCTATTGCCCTCAAATTAACAACAGTCATATAGCCAAATAGTCATACGCTATTCAATGGCCGTACTGTCAGTCATTTTGACATAACGTGATAGAACACAGCACGAGTCGCGCGGCATCTTAAAATTTAGTAGATTGAGTGAATGATCAAATTAAGTGATTATTTTTTTCCCTACACGAGGAATTTCACCAGCAGTGTGTATACAAACATATACCTAAACTAATATACACAACTTGAATCGCCATACAGGCCATACAAGTATTTGATCTGTGCGGGAATCCAATCCGAGACACACAGCTGCCAATTGCTCAGTCACTGCTCCAACCGTGTCGTCACTTTACAGTTTTCTAACGTTCAAAGCAAAAAGAAAAACAAAACAAAATCAATTCGCCATTCAAAACTACACAATAGCTCATAATAAGAACTATAATTTCTTTCAATAATTTCAAATAGGAAGTAAAACGAATCTACAGGAAAAACCGACGTATTCAATGGAAACTTCGTTCCCGTGGGATTCCTACGTCCCCATGCAATGGGAAATGGGGAATTAACAGACAATAACCTTCCGATGTTCATTGGAACACTTTGACTTTATGATCTTGTGGGCCGCTGTGGAGGGTTAAATGTCAGAGGACATTGTATTGTGAGTTGTGTGACGATTGTGTTAGTAATATTTGTCTTTTTACACGCTTTTTATTAGCTTCACCTGTATTTTTGTATGTTTGTTTGTAACCGACTCCTTTGGGCGCGATTTTGACCCACTTTGAACGGCCAGATTTCATTCAAACTTTGTAGATTTATCGAGGACCGATGACAATATATATATTTGATAAAATTATTCCATTTTTCAAACTAAAAAGTAAAAAATAAATAATAGTTTAAAAAAACTAAAAAACACGCTTTTTATAGAAAAGCAAACTAAAAAATAGAAAATAAAATTTAAATTAAGAAAAGTGTTAAAAATTTCAATAAATATAAATTAATAATAGTGTGAATAAAAAAAAAATATTTTATTTTAAAAAAGCGTGGAGTGCTTTTTATGATATTATCAAAATGATAATCACTCTACTCATATCTGTCAATAAAATATTTATAACTATTGACACCATGCACCCCACGCTTTTTTTTAAATAAAATATTTTTTTTTATTCACTCTATTATTAATTTAATATTTATTGAAATTTTTAACACTTTTCTTAATTTTTATTAAAATTTATTTTCTATTTTTTAGTTTGGTTTTCTATAAAAAGCGTGTTTTTAGTTTTTTTTAACTATTATTTTTATTTTCAGTTTACGTTTTTCCTTCAAGACAATGATAGAAAAAGTCATATCTGAGCCATATCTTTGATGCATTTGCAGTCGCTCGCAATTACGAAGATAGATTTGTATTGCAAACCAATTCAAGCTAGGCTGATGGTATAGGTAGTCAGAAGCCAAAAAGTCTGTCAACCAGTCTTACTAAAGGGGTATTGTGTTACTCAGTACTTAAAACGCTAAAAAGCGACTTTTACAGATTTTAAACTGACAATCACGTCAAAATGTGTAGGTAGTGTAAATGATTTGAAAAAAAATATTGTTAAACTAGAACATTCTTTTAATAATTTAGTATGTGAATATTTTTAATTAAGTTCATATTAAATAGTTTAATTAACTCGTGAAGTTCTGTCCGACGTAACATTGATAATCACAAAAGATCTACCAGGTAACTTGTATTTAAATGAAACTTTCAGTATATTACAGACAATTTTATTATCTATCTTTTAGTATACGCCTTTTTTATTAAAGAATACTATCTTTTATTTAATTTTTTTTCGACTAAACTTTGAGAGTTTTGGACGCAGCGCATACGATTCTCTGGTCGCTCAAGGTCGCTGGCGTATATCGTCGCCTTAACAGCTGGGCTGTGAAAGTGACGCTTGTCTTCCACGCAGACGAAGTCGCGAACAGTAACTAAGTTCAATCGTTCCATTAAACTATTTACAGGCACTTTTCAATAGTCAGGATGTCAGAACGTTAAAGACAGTTGCTCATTCCAAACAGTAGACCGTCTGTAGGGTCGTCTGTGGACGACGCTAGACTTGAATCTTGCCGAAGACAACCTTATATTAATATGTCTTGAAGTTTGTACTGATAAACAACACACACTTGGCTCATGCTGCTCATGCTGCACCGGTATTTCATGTCCTAGACTGGTAGTTATCGTCTATTACAGTACTAAAGACATTGTACGCTAATAAGGTACTGTTCTCACAGTATATCGTGACGTCGGATTGATGTAAGCGATAAATTTTGATCTTAATGTGGGGAAAATGCATTGGTTTTGTATTTTATAGCTGCATGATACGTAAATTAATTGCAGTCAATGCAAAATTTACTGCTTTAGTTAACTGCTTGTGATATATCAATCGACTGTGATGTTATTTATGATTAGAGCTTGGATAATAGGATGTATAATTACCTCATCATGTCAACCTTTACGCGCCCACTGCTGGACATAGGTCTCCCCTTAGGGGGGTTAAGCCATAATCGCCATGCTTGGCCGATGCATGTTGGCGATCGGAGTAGGTGTTATGGTACTCAGAAGGACACGGCTGCTCACTTTCTGGTCAATATCCCTCTGTCGTCTGAATCTGGGTAGAAATGGGGTGACGGTATTCGCGGCCGGTACCACACGGCTTTGTATAATTACTTACTCCATTTATAATAGCATTAGAATAAATATGCTCATAGAAGTAGGAAAGCAAAACATTGTATTTCAAAGATAAGTTAATACAATTTTAATTAAACTGATTTTATCATAATTTTGATAAATAGATCTAAGATAGCACTAAATATGGACGTATAATAATATAAACAGAATAAAAGTCATTTAAAGACTAGGTAACATAGTGAAACGAATAACGTTCCGGGTATTGTTCATCCCTGCTTCTGTTAGGTTTTTAGCATTGACACTGTAATTTTAAATTGGAATTAAAAATACAACTTAATTAAAGCCACATAATTTTATAAGATAAATTATTAAAATGTTTACAAATACGTGCGACAGCTACTGTTAAAATAGATTATAATAAATTCGGTGTCTATCGTAACTTTAACATGTTTATTGTACTTTTGTTACAAAGTGTGCATTAAAAAGAAGCTTTTTTAACTTCTGTCTAATGCTATTGTAAATGGTGTTAGTATATGTACATTGGCTTGCAGCGCTTCAGAAATATATACGGATGCGCGAATCGTCTCGTTTAACGCCATCCAGAAGAGAACAGCGTCATTCATGTCCAGAATTTATAAGAGTAGAAATACCATAATTAGCGGTCTGGCAGGTAAGTTGTCGTCGCGTCCGTACTTACTTATTTCTTTGTAAAGTACTTACACTCAACAAAGAAATCAAATACTTACCTGCCTGTTTACAATGTCTAGTTTCTCTTACCGATTCGGTATCATGTACAGTAAGTCTTTCCGTCTTTGAAAATATTGATAAACCGCAAGATTTAACGTTTACCATCAAACTTACACAATACATAGTAACTTTAGATCTATGACAGCATAATCCAAACCTCACCGACTTGATGTAACCTTTACAGGCAACAAACTTAACTGTGCTTTCACATACTTCTCTTTTTTAATTACAATAAGCTTTAATATCCTTTAAATCGTTGGTGTTATACATTTGTGGTCGTAATTGTCATGAAGATAGTCGACCACAGACCACAGACACACTCGCCTCTTCCTGGCTCGTGGGAACCAACTTTGCATCCGGTGATTGCTTGCGGGATTCAAACGTGTTTTGAATTTTGACGGGCCTGTTGGTCTAGTGGTCACTGAAACTGACTGCTAAGCCGGAGGTCGTGGGTTCGATTCCCACCCAGGACAAACTTTGTGTGATGAGCATGATTGTTTGTTCTGTGTCTGGGTGTTTATCTATAATATGTATGTATTTATAAATTAAATAAGTATGTATATCAGTTGTCTGGTTACCATAACACAAGCTCTGCTTAGCTTGGGACCAGATGACCGTGTGTGAGTTGTCCCAAGATATTTATTTATTTATTTTTATTTATAATTAGCCTTATAGATCCCTACTTATTAAATTCATGTATTCTCACGTCAATAGAATATTTAACAATATCAATTTAAAGCACCTGAGTGACCTAATGAACTGTGGGCCAAAATAAGGATCATGTGGAGCCCTGACAAGACAACCAGGGCCTGTTGACAAAATCCCTTTTCTGTTGGCGTTGAAGCCAACGGAAAATGACATTGTATGGAGTTGACGTCTGCTTACGCGATGTCACGTGATGCAAATATGTCAACTGCATACAATTTGATTTTTCCGTAGGCGATAACGCTAACAGAAAAGGGATTTTGTCTATAGGCCCTGACCACTGACCAGCCGAGCGGTCAATTGGAACGGAGAATAGCAGAAGGTGGTAATTATAGGAATCGACCAATGCAGAGGTAGGTTTATATACTAATACAAGTTTAGGTACTAGACGATGTCAATGATTACTATCAGACAATCGAAGATATAAGTTCATTGTTTCGACGTATAGTCGGAACCGGCGCAGTCATCAGCCAAAGGAGACACTAAAACCATAAAAAAACACTAGAAATGAAATTGCAAACAAATGACCTTATATCAACAAATACGTCATTCAAATCGTGCGTTTAATTAAACATTTCAATACAAAGGGTAACTACGTAATAGGTACTTGTGGTACCAATTAAACAATAGTGTTTGTTCCGTCCGCACGTCCGAGATATGAGTGACAAACAAACAAACGACTATAAATTACTAGCTTTTGCCCGCGACTTCGTCCGCATGAATGTCGGTTATAGTGGATGCAGACGAAGTCACTGATTAAAAAGTAGCCTATGTCCTTCCCTGGGGTTCAAGCTATCTTCATACCAAATTTCATTAAAATCGGTTCAGCCGGTTCATCGTGAAAGCGTAACAGAGTTACTTTCGCATTTATAATATTAGTATGGAGTATGGATTAGCAATGCTGAAGGTTTAGCTTCGGTAAATCACTGCGATACACGCATGCCCCTCAACACCGGACAGCTTCTCTTACGTCATTATGATAGTCCGGTAAGGCACCACAGGAAAGTCCGGCTAAGCAGCCGACAAACTCCTTTATTTTTGTTCCGGGTTGGAAAATCCTCGCGGATGTCCTTCGCCCTGGGGCGGTCGAAGGGGTCTGTCAGACTCTTACTGACTAAAAACCACCCCGGTGTTCCATCTCACAACTACGTCGGGAGTCGCGGGATCTGACGATACTTATGCAACCCCCGACTAGTGCCGCCCGCTTCTGCCTCCTCAGGTCAGGGGGAGAATGAGGTGTTGGACTCCCTTCTGCGATGTCTAAGTGGGGCGCGCGTGGATTACTACGCGAATTACTACGCGTCAGCTGGATGAGGGCGTTATCTGAGCCGATAAACTCCTAGGAAGACCCGCGAGATCCCTATCAGAAAAAAAAATGGGACTGCAATCCAACACGACCGGGGAGAGATCAAGCTTAGTTTACGTGCCATTATGTACCTACGTGGGTTTTCGAAGCACAGGAGTGTCAGACCACCAACTTTCAACCTCTGGGCTTGTTATTGAGGGTTTACGCTCCGTTCGCCCCTTGGATATTTGCCCCTTTCGATTAAAATATTCCACTCGCCCCGTTTTTTATTATTTTGGTGTAGTGTTTCGCTCCTTGCGGCATTTCCTTGCAAATTTTACCAAAAAAGGTATAGTTAGACAGAAAAATGCATACATTATAAGCAACGCCATGTTTAATTTAAGTCTATGTTTAGAAAAACTGTGTGCGTAGATACTTATGACTGCTTTATAGATTATGAATAATCTACATTATTGTGTTTTTGACATTTTATTCCACAATTTTTATAATTTTAATTTTGTTGATAACAAATCTTAGTAAACTACCAGGAAAGCAGAAATTAACTGGAACTAGGTGTATGTATTTTTCTGTCTAACTATACTTTTTTTGTAAAATTTACAAGGAAATGCCTCAAGGGGCGAATCACTACACCAAAATAATAAAAAACGGGGTGAGTGGAACACTTTAATCGAAAGGGGCAAGATCCAAGGGGCGAACGGAGCGTAAACCTTATTGAGGTATTCTTAATGGAAAAACCTAACAATGGAACAATGAAAACCCAGGACCACACGGTCAGCAGTCAAATAAGACACTCAACTGATAGTGTCAGCTACAAATCACATGACTATAAAACCATTGCTACCATCGCACTATTTGCAAAGTATTAATCCCATAAAAGCTTCCATATCAATTCCATAAACTGTTTCCACATAAATCCTCAACAAACAAACCATTTAAAATTATTAACACCCTCTACAAACACATCCCGATACATTTTTTTCCATTTCTGATGCGGGCAAAAAAAAAACAAGTGGCAATTTTTCACGTAAACTGGCAAAACGTTTGCAAATACCGGCAGGGTTATTTCAACGGGCGGGTTCCAAACCTGCGAGCGTGTCGTGGAATATTTTACAAGTCCAAACAAGCTGGGCAAAGTTCAGGGGGAGTGGTGTTCAACAGTTAGAAGTTGCACGGTTTAGTTGATGTAAAGTCCTCGTTTGATAGGATGGATTTGGGATGAAATGTTAGGTATTTAGGTTGCGATAAATTGGTGTTATAGTGTTTTGTTGGAAATATCTAATTAGTGTTAATTTTGTTTAGTCAGACGATCAGCTAATTTAATGAGATGAACAGAAAAACACGTAATTTGAAAATTGATTGATGTACAAGTCACAATTTTTAGGTTAAAAATAAAACATAAGTGCACATAATAATTAAATTAAAAATATAGTCATTCAGTAACAATCCATAGAATAAAAACAATTGATTACGATTTTATTAACGATTGATTAATATATTCACCACAATTTTCATCTACAATCATTAATATTTTGATCCTATGGAGTAAAAAACTTTTCGAGCCAGCCAGCATTTCTGTTTTGGAGACAAACCAATCAAGTATCTAATGTCAGTGGAAACGTCGAGAGTTATTATATAGATCTGAAAGAACATAATCCAATCCAACGGGTGGGTAAATGGGTGGTAAACTGGTAACACATTTTTTCTCCGGAGAAGTTTGTAGGCGTTCAACACATAAACTTATTGTTTGGATCAAAATATTTGTGTGGATTGTATTTTTATACAAAAGCGTATCACTAAGCTTTCATATTAAACACATAATAATGTTACAGAAGGATGAAAAAAAAACAATAATCTTTTAAATTAGTGCCCAAGCAAATAGTCTGCAGGTAGAACATGGGATACTTAACAATAGAGTTCAAAATTAATTAAGTAGTTCTTTATAAATCCTCACAAACTTGTACATCAAATGCGCTTATGTGGTCGGGCAAAGAAAATAGAAACAACAAACTATCGTCTACTTCTTCCCACGCCGTTGTTACAGGCAATTGAAGAAACTTATTGGGGTGGGTAACTTAATAGTCCGGACAAGTAGCAATGTCTTTTTTCAATTCGTATGTAGTATCTAAGTTTATCTTGGACAGCAATGACATCGGTGAAGAAAAAACATCGTAAGGAAACCGGAACTTATAATGTATGTAAGTCTGAAATCGCCCATCCACCGTGCCTTCTCCGTATGAGAGACTTTGTCCTGCTGTTGGACAATAATAGGCTGTATAATTATTTAATTTAATGGTCTAAAGCAGCTAGCAAATATTACTTATATTTAAGCGCTCGAGAACGAGAACGTGTAGATAATTAATTAAACTGTTTACTGCAAAAGCTCTTTTTTACAAAAAAGACAACCGCCTTCAAAATCTAAAATGTGACAAATAACTTTAGCACAGAACACACATGACTTTAGTTTCAGAAGTCGGTGGCTTTGTTGTTTTTTGTTTTGTATTGCCACCGACTTCCGAAACTAAAGTCATGTGTGTTCTGTTCGTAAAATAAGCTGTTTATTTTTGGCTTTTTAGTACCTTCTTATCATCCAACCCCATTAAGAAACGGCAACACAGTCAAAACAGAGATTGAAAGTACAAGGTTGGAGAAACTTAAAACATATGTATAATTTTTTGCTTTCTGTCGATTTTTTCAAAAAGTGATCAATCAATTTTTATACAATTTATATGGGACTACCCCTGAGGCACACCCTGTCCATTAAAAAAAGAATTTACAAAATGGCTTTACATTTGCCGGAGAAATCGCGTAGATAACAAATATACAAAAAAAAAGAGAGAAAAAAACATACCGACGAATAGAGAACCTCCTTCTTTTTGAAGTCGGTTTAAAAGATGGAGCAGACATATGTTCTAGAGTGGAGACCGCGTTTGGGCAAGCGTATTGTGGAACGCCCTGCGGCACAATGGATCGACGATTTGAAGAAGGTGGCTGCGGATGGATGCGAGCTGCCCAAGACCGCGTTGGTTAGCGATCTCTGGGGGGCCTACGTTCAGCAGTCGACGGCAATAAGCTGATTTGATGATGATGGCTGTAAAAGAATAGATCAATTGCTATTATATTGACTAAGACCCCAGACAGTCGATGATACCGCATAGGTTCCTAAGCAGCACAGGTTTGACCTTCAACATTTTTCGCCCGGCAGTCGATTGGCAATTTTTTTTTAAATACACAAAAGAATATCACCGTCATCCGCCTAGCCATTTCTCTAATATGTTGGGGTCGGCTTCCAGTCTAACCGGATGCAGCTGAATACCAGTGTTTTAAATGGAGCGACTGCCTGTCTGACCTCCACAACCTAGGCCACTAGGATAAAACTGGTTGTCAGACTTTCTGGCTTCTGACCACCCATAACGACTGCCAAAGATCTACGAATGACAATCGGGATCAACGGCTTTAATTGCTTTCCGAGGCACGGAGGGAACTTTAGTATGAAATAGAACTTTAGGTGATGGTGGTGGTGGATGGTGGTGGTGGTGGTGGTGGTGTATGGTGGATGGTGGATGGTGGTGGTGGGATGGCTGTCTCGTACGTTTTTATAGTTTATTTTTATTTTATTTGTATTTGTTTTCTACAACATGTATCCACTTTGTTTTAGTTTAAGTCTTGTTGTGTAATGTGCGTCACTTTCTCGTGAATAAATGGTTTTTCTTTCTTTCTTCTTTCTTTCTTTACAGACTAACCGCGGCAAATGTAGCTTAACCATGACAGATCCGTAAGGTTTTTACTTAGCCAAGAACTCTTCGATGAGAAATTAATTTAATGAATGTAATAAATATAACCTTGGATCCATGGAAATTAAATACGAAATTAAATCAACAATAGTCAGTACATATAATTAATTAATAAGCTCCACGACGCCATTTATCATCAAAATTAAATTAATTATGGCGATCTCAACTCTCCATGTCAATTAAAATTAATTATCCTTACACTCAGTGCTACCCTACCTAAAAAACGTGGACAAAATTTTCGAAAAATATTTTGTTTTGTTTATTAGATGTGCTTGCGTAGTTAAAGTGATGTTGGTGTTGTATGTTGAACCAACAGGAGAACCAGTAATGTTGTGTTGACTATGTGTGGGGTCGACGCTGATATTGTTTACTTAACAGCATTATGCACAGACATGCATGGTATTTACCGTGTAATGTTGCTTACAACGATATTTATTCAAAAGGATACAAAGACGCTGCGTCAGTACCTTACAGTTATTTTTTTAAAATAATGATTAAGTGATTGCATCATACCTATTTTTTTCGTATAATAGGGTATTACACCCATTTTTGAAAAGTGTCTCAATGAAATTCTGTAGTGCTAATATGCCACCAAAAAAAAACACAAAATTTTTATTCAATCGATAAGTGCCATAAAAATGCACCTAAATTTTAAATTTTCAAATTTCGCGCGTAGTTTGACGAAAACGAAAACGCCTCTTACTGGACGCCATATTGCTCAGCGTAAATGACGTTAGTTCGTTATGTATCAAATGAGCTCATATTAAATATGATAATTGTATATCATTTAAAAATAATTAAAAGCATATTTTGTAATAGGTGTAATCATGAAAAAATTACGTTGGTTACGAAAGTAATAAAAGTACAAAACCTATATTACGCCAATCGGTTGACTGACAGTTGACAATTTTTTGTTTACACAGCCGTATGGCGTAATTAAATGGCCGCTACTATTTCACGGTGTTTCATAACAGATTAAAAATACTGAAAACTTTGAATTGAATTTAAAAATTTGTTTTGTTATTTTATGAACTAAAGCTTACATTTTCCGACTGCTTTATGCCTAAACTGTCTCAATAACATATTTATAGATTTTTTCTCGTATAGAGTAAAATACCCTATTTGTACCACCAAGACCAAGTTCGAGTCGGACTCACACATAAACGGTTCCGCTGTACAATACAGGTACCTGAAGATAGAGCAAAAACCGTCGAAAAAAATACGTTTAGTTTTCAACTATATTTTTTTTTTAATTGCTGTCATAGTATCACACACTATAAAGAATGATGGCAGGATTTATGAAAAAATAAAGATGTTTAGAGAAGTTGAAATTCTAATTCTTATACTCTTGGGTACCTAAACCGTCCGACCCGTTAAGCACCCTACTGGTACGGAACCCTAAGAATAAGTAAGGTATATAAATTAGTTTTACAACAAAGTTTATTACTATTCTTGTTGTTGAACAAGTCGTAAAGGCACTCTTAATTATAATAGGCTAGCTAGCTTCTCCCTGCGACTTCATCCGCGTGGAAGTCAATTATAACTTAAACACGCAGCTTTTGGCACTCGGCAGTAGTACCTCTAGCTTTCTATCAATGAATTTTTTTTTATTATCAAGCCAGTACTTTCAGGAATTGCCTCTTACAAACAAACAAATAACACATTCCGTTTTTGGGTTCCGTAGCCAAATGACAAAAACGGAACCCTTATGGATTCGTCATGTCTGTCTGTCTGTCTGTCCGTCCGTATGTTACAGCCTCTTTTTTCCGAAACTATAAGAACTATACTGTTGAAACTTGGTAAGTAGATGTATTCTGTGAACCGCATTCAGATTTTCACACAAAAATAGAAAAAAAAAACAATAAATTTTGGGGGTTCCCCATACTTAGAACTAAAATTTAAATATTTTTTTTCATCAAACCCATACGTGTGGGGTATCTATGGATAGGTCTTCAAAAATGATATTGAGGTATCTATCATTTTTTTTAAACTGAATAGTTTGCGCGAGAGACACTTCCAAAGTGGTATAATGTGTGCCCCCCCCCCTCCCACCCCTGTAACTTCTAAAATAAGAGAATGATAAAACTAAAAAAAATATATGATGTACGGTCACCAAAGGAGATAAGTATCCATGTCGCCGGAAACAGTTGAAGTTTACTTAGAATCCGATAGGTTTTTATGAATAAAATAAAATACAATTTATAGAGAATAAACAGTTCAATGATTTAATAAAATTTCATTTGAAAGCCCCCATTGGTTTCTAAGAAATCTTCAACTATTCCCGACGACATGGATACTTATCTCCTTTGCGTACTGTACATTACCATGTAAACTTTCACCGAAAATTGGTTTAAACGATCTCGTTCAAACTCTGCAATTTACCTTTCTTTCAATCAACTCAAATAAAGAACTATTATATTACGTTACTTGCACTATTATATCTGTCTATCTGTCTGGCTGTCTGTCACCGGGCTCTATCTAATGAACCGTGATAGCTAGACAGTTGAAATTTTCACAGATGATGTGTAAAATAAGTAGATAAGGCCGACTCGCCAGCACACAGACAAGCCCTGAGAGGTTTGCGTGTATGGCAAAAACCATTATAAATGTAAAAAAGTGTTTTGGAAATAAAAAAATAATAATGAATAATGTATTTCTGTTGCCGCTATAACAACAAATACTAAAAACAATACAAAATAAATATTTAAGGGGGGTCCCATACAACAAACGTGATTTTTTTGCCGTTTTTTTGCTCGATGTCTAATGTTGTATATATAATGGTACGGAACGCTTAGTGCGCGAGTCCGACTCGCACTTGGCCAGTTTTTTTTAATATTAGTATAGAAATAGATAAGTACTTAATCATGTACACAATTATGAAACAACATTCATCTAAATAATGAATGTAAAACTTATTAAAGGGGCTCTCAGACTTGCTTTCAATTTACATCATTGTCATTTAAAATGAGCAACAAAAGCTAATGCGTCAATTGACGTGAGTAAAATTGTGAATTGGAATCCATTGCCGCGAAGCCAACGAAGTGAACCGGCTCGTTGAACAAACGTATTTAGCTTTACTGAAGAGCTTTACAAACATTTTACTGAAGGAAAACAAGATGTTTTGTCTTTTAAATGTTTAAACACAAAATCTATATGTACCAGATTATTCAGAAAGTTTTGCGTCTAATAGTTTTTCTCTATGGGAGGGACACTGGTTGGTTTTGATGTCAATAAACATAACATTCCAAATTTGAATTTCCCTCAACATTTATACAACGTAATTTTTTTCCGTTTACCGTTCACTGCGATGCGCTAGATTCTTTTCTATAAAAAAAGAATTACTATTGTATTCTATCTTGTTTTACCACAGTTGTGACTTCCTTTAAGTTATTAGGGAAAGGTGTACGAGATGATCCCCCGAAAGGAGAATGCTCATAATTTAAAGGATATTCAAATTACTCCAGATGTAAAAACGTTGACTGATGGAAAATTTATCTATCTACCTATTGGTATACTCAAAGTAGTAAACTTATTAATTCTCTATTAGAATATTTTAACTTTTTTGAAACCCTACCTATCTTGGACACCGGGGTGTCCAAGATGATCCCTGGGGTGTGGACAAGATGATTCGCAGGATCATCAAGCCCTCATTTAGGAAATGTTCTAGATTTTCGTGGTATTTAATGACAACAACAACTAGTTCGGTTTCCAATTACTTATAGAGGTAATCTGAAGTTATTTATTGAAGTTTGATATTAAAATAGTTTTTATTTTATTTTTTCTTACACCTAAACCTACAACCTACCTAAACTAAACAAGTCTTCTAAATAATCTTGGTAATTACGCGGCATAGTCTATAACAAAAGAAGAAAACATTTTGTTTCTTTTTAAGTTTTTAATTATTTTTGATCAAAATCAATAAAAAGGAGTTAAGGTAAGACAAATGTTAAACAAATACTATTTTGGTCAAATTGTGAGCTACGTATACCTACGTACCTAGCTCCTAAGCTTTTAATATAAATAAGTACATAAGTTAATGAGGATGATTGGTGATGATGATGAAGTCAGATAAAGTAAGTTGGCGTGAAGGGTCTTGACTAGGGTTGCCACCCGTACTTTATAATAAAGTATTGTACGTTATTTCGGGTAAATGTACTTTATATTTTATGAGCGGAATAAAGTACGTGAAAATACTTTATTTTACCTATTTGGACTTTTCGAAGGTTTTATTCAATAAAAGAAACAATAAAGTTAACGGTTTTATTAACTAACTTAAAAAGAAAGAAGAGGTTGAGTGAGAACCTCTTCTTTCTAAAAAGCGATAAAAACACTTTTTTTATAAAAAGAGTACGCGTTCAAAAACTGAAAAGTAAAAAATAGTTTTTCGGAAGTCAGTGGAAACATATAATATAGCTTTTCTACAAAATAAAATTTCGTGAGTCAACTTTGGTTGTGTGGTGTTGACTCACGAAATTATTTTTGTTATTGTAGAAAAGTTTTTTGATTGTAGAATGGATCGCATCGATAAACCTTACTCCGTAAATAATACTTTATTTGCAGATGATGTACTTTATTTTTTTACCTTAGAATCTAAATATACTTTATTTGCTTCAAAAAAAGGTGGCAACCCTAGTCTTGATAGACAGACAGACAGACGGACAACAAAGTGATCCTATAAGGATTCTCTTTTTTCCTTTTGAGGTACGAAACCCTAAAAAATACCTCAGGCAGTTCCCTGTATGCCAAACATCAATATATCAAAACAAATCCTTGCTATATGAAAAGAATATTTATCTACCCCCTAAATTCTATTCTCCCATTACACTCAGCCCAGTGGTTCGAGCACATGCATTGTTGTGCCCTATCGCAACTTTTTGTCGCCATAGACACGGCGCGACCCCCTGTGCAGTTTACTAATCGATTTCCCATTTTCATTATTTATAACATGCGATCTTTAGGGGAGAAATATTGAAAATCTTTTTTGGTTTATTTGATTTGTGTTTGAGAGTGTGAAATCGAAAAATATTTATGTTATTTAATGACTAGTTTTTGTACGCATCTTTGTTTTTTTTTTTTTTTTTTTTTTCCTGAATGGCATCTCGCAGTTCAACCTGAGGGTTGGTTACTGCTTAACCGGACAATCCTGTGGTGCCTTAAAAGTGACTTTTAGGGCCTCCAGCCAGGGCAAAAACTTATAAACTAAGTGACTACGCTAAGGGCACCCCCTGTGGGGTACGAGCCTCGGCTTAGGTCGCCACTGAGAGAGGGCAGCAAAGGGACAGGCTGGATCGGGTCTCCATTAATTAGGGGCTATTTTAAAGCTAAGGGCACAGCGACGCGGGCTGGCGCTAGCAAGGGTCGGGGGGGGGGGCGTTACGGGGTCGTCGCGAGGGACCTCGGCGGCGAGATCGGAATGAACGCATCTTTTTCTTAAGGATCTCTTTTTTATTATAGTGGTGGGAGTGGGAGTCCCCCATGCAAAGATGGATGCGACTTCATGTCGTGGTTTAAGTGTGCTGTATACTACATACCTACTAACATTAGTTTTTTAAGCGAACTGTTACGACCAGAATCTGGATTGAGTCCGTATGGTGTCGGAAGTCCGTATGGTGTCGGACGTAAAGAATAGCACCATCCCATATCTTCCCGTGGGTGTGGTAAGAGGCGACTAAGGGACTCACCAGAGACTGGGCAGCAGCGTTCTCTGTGCCTTTGTAACAACCATACTGCGATCGCCAACCCGCCTACCAAGCGTGGCGATTATGGCAAATCCCCCCATTTCTCGGGGGAGGCCTATGTCCAGCAGTGGACGTCTTTCGGCTGAAGTGATGGTGGTGGTGAGAATATGAACTTGGTCTGAATTCAATGTTTATTATTATTATTACTATTCTAGCTGACCCGACAGACGTTATCCTGTCAATTGATTTTTCATTTTGGACTTCCACAAATATTTCAAGACCAAATTTTATTGGTCCAGCCGTTCTCGAGTTTTAGTGAGACTAACGAACAACGATTTATTTTTATTATATAGATTACTTATTCTTCAAAAATATAGAGATCCCTAGTACTAGTAACCTAGCTTACTATTAGCAGAAGAAATTTCAGAATCGAACCAACCATGCTATTTTGTAAGAACTCACTGCAATGCTCACTCTTCTGATTCCGCGGTGAAAATTGTACGTATTAGGTATTTCGCAACTCGATGAAAACTACGCTAGTACCACTAAGTGAGAACATAGGTGAAGCGAACTATTTGAGCGAATACCAAATACTTTTCACTTCAGGTAAGTGAAATCGGAAATAACATAGACTTCGAATTCGCGAGGACAGAATTGCACTGCAATAGTTTCGGAGATCAACTATTCACCTTCAAACAAATAAACTCTTTAGCTTTTTAATATTAGTGTAGACTGTAGATATGCCAAGTTTAATTTCAAATAACCACACATTAAAGTCCAAGATTACTCCAATCTCACTCATTACAATATCACCTGCAAAATCATCATTTACCTAGCCTTTTCTCAACGATGCTGGGGTCAGCGTCCAATCTTACCGGATGCAGCTACATGGAGCGACCGCCTATCTAACCCAGTAACTTAGTAACACAATACAGAAAGAAAGAAAAGAAAGGAAAACCAATTATTCATGCGAAAGTGACGCACATATTGTATAACAATATTAAGCTTAAAACTAAACAAGTAAATTCTAAAAAAAATAAAATATAAAAAAATATGTCCGAGTCGGAAACTTATTTATTTATTTGCTCTCATGCACATCACACATTTTACAATATAATTATTAAATTGTCGGTTTTTGCACATGAACCCTGTTAGGGCACTGCGAATAATAAAGTTGGTTTGCTGTTGAGCGTACATGCTGCGTCATCATTTTATGAGGTAATTTAAATAATAATAATACGTCTAGAATTCGTTATGATGTCCAATTTACAGTAATAAACCTTATAAGTACAATAATACACATTAAGTCATATTTTGTGAAATTGCAAGAATAAAAGGTAATATTACAATCACGTCATGTCAAGTTATAAAGTATAAGTCAAGTCATGTCAAGTTATAAAGTTATTGATTAAGTCGAATTTTGGTATCTCATTATACAATACAAATTAATACAAAATAAATTAATACAAAATTGAATACAAAAATAAAAGGATAAATATGCGTCACCACCGCGCGAAACGGTCAACGCTCAGCATATATACCCATTGGTGGAATTTGTATTTGCTTTTTTGGCTTTACTCTTAGTGTTCCGCACGGTCTATTTGCCTGTTGTTTCATAATCTGAGACTTGCATAAACAACTTACAAAAACAATTTGTTTATACGAACAAAATGGAAACATGTTCTAAGAATTGCATCGAGTTACAATAACACCCACGTTGGGGCAGTGTGGTGTCAAAACAAAGCAATATGAGGCGATTGTCATAATACTGCGAAGTGTTAGCTTCAAATTGTGCTATAAGCGTCCGATAGATGATACTTATTCTATACTACGTGTTGCATGCAAATGGTATTTGTGTTACTAACGATTTTTGTCGTATGTTAACTTTTTTTAAAGTTTATATTTAAATTCCTCGTTTATCACATATCCTCGATTGTTTATTAAATTTAAACCATCATCATCTGCCCAGCCGTTTCCCAATTATGTTGGTGTCGGCTTCCAGTCTAACTGTATACATCTATATACCAGTGTTTTACATGGAGCGACTGCTTATCTGACTTCTACAACCCAGTTACCACGATACCCCTTGGTAAGACTGGTTGTCAGACTTTGTGGCTTCTGACTACTCATAACGGCTGACAAAAATCTACGAATGAAAGCCAAGACCGACTCGGTATTTAATGGATGGTCACACAGTCACACATCCAGAGACAGACCGCGGCAAACATAGCTTAACCATGACCGATCGATTCGTAGGTATATATTAACTAGAAATGCATTTATAAAAATAAAAAAATGGTATTATTGCATTTTTATTATATTTAACCTATGATGCAGGAATTGGTCTTCCTTTCTCCTTTGCCTTATTAATAAAAATAGTTCTAAATTATAAATAAAAAAATCACGCATCATAGCGCATCATTCAATATTTAAACAATACAAATCCGACTACTTCGTTACACCACAATAAACATAAAACACAATACATTATTTTGTCCACATCTCCCGACAGGCGGCACACGAGGCACTAACAGAATGCATAACCGTGCACTCTTCCTATCCCACATACATTGATGGTTCATTTGTATTCTAGTGTTGTTCGTTGTGAACTAATCAAGCGGTGCATCCTAGCCTCCCCGGAGGCCTGAGCCCTGGAGGCCTCTGTCGCATATTAAAGGGGATAGAATAGGCCTCGGACTAGGGAGCGCGCGGTAGCGGTCGTCAAATGTATGAATTTTTAACGTTTGCATAGTTCTAATATTAAATGGTATCGAATTTGTGGGCGTTTGTGGACGGGGAACTAGAGGGTGTAAGTTATGGGTGGGGTGTTAAATATTTAAAGCCTGAGCGTAGTCTAGGGGTTTGAGTCGGTTAGACACTTGTTGAATTCGTGTCAACTTCGTTTTCCAAACATAATATAATAATAATAATAATGTGTGGGGACATTTTCACAAACGGCCATCTGACCCCAAACTAGGGACCCTGTACTATAGGTGTCAGACAGCTGATATACATACACAAATACTTTTTTTTTTGTAAATACATACATATATAGATAAACAACACCCAGACACAAGGCAAACACAAGTGCTCATCACACCAATGTTTACCCTGGGCGGGAATCGAACCCGCAACACGCTGCGCAGCAGTCGATCGCTCAGCCACTGCGCCAACCGTGTCGTCAAATGCTTATTCTCTATTCATTTTATTTTATTTTGACAACCCTGGTTACTTATCTACTTTGTAATACATGCTAACATTAACATCACGGTATTGTTTAATTATGAAATTTGTTTTATCCATCTAGATACTAAGGCTAAGGACTCACGATGCGGTTTTCGCCCGCGCCCGCGCCCGCAGCGGGAGCCGAATACACCGCGCACACCGCGGGCGTAAACCGCGTCGTGAAATATGCTTTTATTTTTTACATATATATATCTGCATTCTACAGAAGCTGCGGGCCCGCAACCGCAGCCGGACCCGGGTGAAAACCGCATCGTGAGTTGTTAGCCTAATATGTCGCATCCGGTCAATAGTTCGAACATGAAACGAATCGCAACACGTGACAACACGTGATCTACCACCACCATTTTGACGCGCTTCTACAGAGTCGCGATGTTTTCAGACCACAGCGAGCAGGACATTCAGAATTCTGATCGCATAATATAATTAAAAAAATACCAAAAACCACTTAATCCTCACTTCGTATCATAACCCTGAACAACATTTGTTTTACGACTTTTCAAAATTAGAAACATTTTTTTTCCATACACAAAACTTGCGAAATATATTTTTTCTGACACGGCAGATGAAAGGCCTGCAATCAGCTGTGCCTGTACATTAGCCTACCTACTACCTACATCATATTCGCTATCATATGGGTGCGCGTGCGTGTAGTATACGTAAATTTTACAGACTTCAAATAAACGAAAACAAATTGTTTTTGGCTACGTTATTTAGTTGATGTCAAAGTCGTAGAACAAATGTTATTCAGGGTGATGATACATAGTCAAGATTAAGAGGTTTTGGGTATTTTTTCAATTTCCCTGTATAGATAAGCAACACCCAGACACAAGGCAAACACATAAGTGCTCATCACACAAATGTTTACCCTGGGCGGGAATCGAACCCGCAACTCAGTCACTGCGCCAACCGTGTCGTCAATCAAATAATAAATGTGTATGTGTAATAAATAATGGTTCAGACTAAAAAAGGACTTACCTTTTTTAGTCTGAACCATTATTTATTACTACGACGAGTAATTTGGACTCTATTTGTGATGTTTACTGCTTCAGTATTTGATGCACTGATTGCGTTGACCCTTTGTCGGCTTATATACGCTATTTGTATAGGTACAAATAGCGTCATCGACTAGGTACTCAGAGGGTCAAGTGTGAGTTTTAATTCGAACTCGATCGCGTTAGCGTAAACTATCACTAATGTCAATTTGTATGGAATAATTGTGTTTCCTATTGTTGCCACTAGATTGCGCTGTACCAGTTTGAATACAAATTGGAGGTTATGTTAACGCGATCAAGTTAGAAAAAAACTCACCTATAGGCCCTCTGTACCTTATAGCGGATTCACGGTACCAGTCGTGCTACGTTATGGGCTCTACTTTAAGAGCTGACAGCAGACATCGGCCACAATAAAAAAAATAAGCATAACGATTCCATTTTAAATTTACTTCTAGAATAATTCAGTGTTTGGAAGAAACATTTAGTTTTTTTTTTCGACCAGCAGTGTTATTCTGTAACAATCTACCTCGGTGAACACCTAGGTGAAGTGAGCTGTCCACCGACTGTACTGCTTTGTAAATCCCTAGCATCGGGACAGATTACACCTCACTTCACCTAGGTGTTCACCGAGGGAGATTGTAACAGAGTAGCACTGCGGGTTGCATTTCGCATAAAACCTTCACAGTAGGTACCCCTTACGCGTTAAAATTTCTTCGAAGAGGCGGTCTTCTTCTTCTTTTTAGCGTGTCGATGGCAAACACGGATATGTATCATGTGTGTGTAAGTGTATCTGTGTGCTGTGTCTGTTCTTGACAGATACCTTCTTTGGCCTAGTATTCAGCCACGGAAACGCCATTCGCAGATGCAGTCACCAAGTCCACACATAAGCAGATGACAAAACATGCGGCGCAAGATAGAAGGTGGACCATGATCTGCGGAGATACACCGCATAGTCTCTACAGATTGGCATCATCTGAGAACTCCCACTTTTGAAAAGGCGGCAACCAGTTGATGATACTGTAGCATTCAATATATTGGGCCGCAAAAAGATACCCCAATATCGATGATCAGTGGTTACCCGCCCCACCTTCTTGTGTCGGACCATGATATCATCTCATCAGTTGGAAGTGATGATGATGGTAATTTTAGTTAGCCAACCTCAAGCACGCGGTTGTCCTGAAATACCGATATGTTCCTTTTAAATATCATATTTATTTTCTAAATATATTTTGAAAATAAATTACTGACATCAAAAGGAAGTCTTATATAAGTTAGGTAATACCTATAAGTTAAAAATCGCCCACCATTCCGCCTAGAACAAACGTGGTGGGTAAATGCTCGCGCTTTCTCTGAATAAGAAAAGGCCGTTGCCCTAAAATTGGACCATAATAATGCGGTATTATTAACTGCTCACAGAGTCAGGTTTACACATCACTAGGCCACAAAGTTTAAACTTCAACCCGCTCCTGCTCCATCTCAGGACGTAGCCTTACAAATACAGGCATCCGCTGCCGGCGCCGGCGACACAAGTCGATAATATCTTGTCGCGACCTTCACTGGACATTGCTGAAGGCCATTCAATGTAATATTTAATACACTTTTGGACTCCTCAATCAAGCCGTGCCCCGTGCCTAATATTTCTAAATAATAATAATAATATTTAATAATATTTGGGGACATTTTCACACACGGCCATCTGACCCCAAACTAGGGAGACCCTGTACTATGGGTGTCAGACAGCTGATATGCATACACAAATACATTTTTTTTTGTAAATACATACATACATAGATAAACAAATTTGACATACAAATTTGAGGCTGCATTGCTCACTGTCTAGAATGTATGCTCTATACGAAGAACACGACGAGGATATTGATCTGTTTCATACATCTGTGCCTAGTCTGAAAAGAATTTTCAACTGTACTTCGTCGTAATATAATCAATAGTCGGGTTATCTGTCACAAGTATTTGCCTATATGTATAATTGTATTGTATATGTATAATTCCTAGTTTTAATTTTTATTTCCTTTTTCTTTTCACTGTTTTTACTTTTTCTTTTTCCATTATGGTTTTTTAAATCGTGATTTATGCGCAAAATGTAGTGCATGCAGTGCTCTTCTATAAGTGATGGGGCACTTAGACTTAAGTTTGATTGTACCATTTTACATGCTATAGTGTACTCATTGTTGAAGAGCCAAATAAAATAAATAAAAAAATAAATAAACAACACCCAGACACAAGGCAAACACAAGTGCTCATCACACAAATGTTTACCCTGGGCGGGAATCGAACCTGCAACACGCTGCGCAGCAGTCGATCGCTCAGCCACTGCGCCAACCGTGTCGCCAACAATAATGAGTCAAACAAAAAGTTTTTTTGTAGTTTTGAAGCTAACAGCCACTCATTTTGGTGTCACTCATCATCTGCCTAGCCTTTTTCCAACTATATTGGGGTCGGCTTCCAGTCTAACCTGATTGTGGCTGGTGGTGGTGGTTTTGGTGTCACTATGGTTCCAAATTTAAATGACTATTGGTGCCGATTCCCTTTTTTTTATATTGTTATGGGCTTGCGTTTGACCGCAACTCACCTGATCGAAAGTGATGATGCGGCCTAAGGTGGAGCATGCTTGCCTAGGATAAACCGGTTCACAAACTAAACTAAAATATGGTATTTGGCATCTCTTACTACCAGGCAGCTGAAGAAAAGGACGGCGACAGACAAGGACTAAGTTAGAGATGTCAAATTAGTTTTTCCTTTGAACTACGCAGTGTTTTTAATCAATACGTTCTGAAATGACAACTATAATTGTATGAACATTTTAGATCTACTTTAATTGACAGCTCTTATTAATATTTGTATCTTTCTTGTTTTATTGGAGAGAAAAAGATGTAAATAGCTTAAAATTAGTTTAGGTCGTGCACAACAGAATTGGCACCAATGCCAGATCCTGTCCCACCCATTAACAGTAAATGGTAATTTAATAAAATAATTATAATGATTAAAGACAAGTGGGAGGAAGCCCAGAATCGGGAAAGATGAAAGGCATGGAGGGCCTTTGCTCAGGAGTGGGACAGAACAGGCTAACAAAAAAAAAATGATTAAAGAACCTTATTATAATAAATTGATTTTCTTTAGAACTTGCGTTCTTGACTTATTTCCACGAGACAGGCTCGAGTGTGGAGTTGTGTGGAGTTCATTAGCAAAATGCTTCCTTTATGTCATATATTACCTAGTTTTATTGAGAACCTAATTGATAAAGTAGACTATAAGGAAATGTAAAGAACTTTTTTATTGGCAAATAAACAACATTATTATTATTACGTTACGTTATTCGTGGGTGTCGTAAGAAGCGACTATGGGACTTACCAGAGAATGGGCAGCAGCGTTCTCTGTGCCTTCGTAACAACCATACTGCGATCGCCAATCCGCCTGCCAAGCGTGGCGATTATGGCAAAACCCCCTCTTGGGGAGGCCTATGTCCAGCAGTGGACGTCTTTGGGCTGAAGTGATGATGATGATGATTATTATTACTTGCGAATTACAAATCACTGCTAAAAGGAATTAAAATACAGCTTTTTGATTTAAACAGAAACGGCAAGTTCTGCAGTCATTAGGACTATTGTTTAGTTATCAGCAATAAATAAGCAGTAATAAACTACATATTGCATGCTTGTACATGACTGTTATTGAGTAGGGCAAAGTTCTATAGAGCTTCTGGCATTGTCCTTTATGACCCTTAAAACCTATAGAGCTATACTAATACTTTGTCCAAAAAACTAAAGCTTGTTTGTTTCTTTGTTTGTAAGAGGTAATCCCGAAAAATGCTGGTCCACTTACTAAAATTATTAAAGTCACACTACTTCCAATTGCCATAGAGTATGTTTTATGGTATATCTGTCTGGCTTTCACGCGGACGAAGTCGCGGGTAGAAACTAGTATTTATATATACAACTAGCGACCCGACCCGGCTTTACATGGGCCTACAGCCTTCCTCGATAAATGGACTATCCAACACAAAAAGATTTTTTTCAATTTGAACCAGTAGATCCTGAGATTAACGCGTTCAACAAAACAAACAAACAAACACACAAACAAACAAACTCTTCAGCTTTATAATATTAGTATAGATTAAGGATGGCTCGATTTAAGAGTCTAGGAATATAATATCACATCACACAGTTTAGAGATTCATCCCAATTTACGTTAAGTTGAACGGTAATGCGCAATAGCTTGACGTTAGTATACACTAGTATTATATTATCTGTGGCATAAGTGAGGGTTGACTTCCAATCTCTTGTGTCAAATAAATATTTCATGGGAATTTGTGTTAGGAGATGTCTCTACCTATATAAAAATTCATTCAATTTCATTGTATATTTATGTATATTCTGTTACACATAAGTCCGTAACATAGAATCCGTGGTCCGTAACGAGGTAATTGCATGTCGCTGACGCGAGCCCAAGTTCTACCCCTACCGAAAATCGCCCGTCGCGGTCAAAGAAGTTTTCACATTAAAAATAAAAAAATATGCTTTAAAAACTAAACCATCTCAATATAGGTTTAAAGTACGATCTCCAAACACCGATCACATTAATTAATAGTTAAAGAATATTCATCTATCGATTCAAAATGGAAAATGGGCCAAGGCTTCTTACCCCACTAAAATATTCAGTGCCCAGCGGAATAATAAATGTGAGGATCACTCAACTGCAGACTGATAGATCTACTTTATTTATAATACTGAGACTAACCTATTTTGAGTACTAGACGACTAGTAGAGCGGAGAGGAGCTCGTGGCTGAATAAAAACCGAACAGATCGATCGGTCAAAGGTTAAGCTACGTTTGCCACAGTCGCTCTGTGGATGGGTGACCATCCATTTCATACCGAGTTCTCTCCGTGCCTCGGAAAGCACGTAAATTGTGTCATTCGTAGATCTTTGGCAGTCGTTCGTTATGGGTAGTCAGAAGCCAGAAAGTCTAACAACCAGTTTTAACCAAGGGATATCGTCTTACCCAGTACCAAAATGGGTTGTGGAGTTCCGATAGACAATCGTTCCATGTAAAACACTGATATTCAGCTGCTTCCAGTTAGACTGGAAGCCGACGCTGAGAAAAGGCTAGAAAGAAGATAAGAATACTAGTAGAGCAGAAGAGGAAAAAACTTAAAAAATGTTTTAGCTTTTTCCATAAAGTGATTTAGTGTTTAGGGTAGCCCGCAAAATTCAAATATTTTTACGTATTTAGCAATTTTCAGCATCAGTATCTGCTTGTATGGTAAAAAAAAATTTGACGCGACAGTAACGATTATGTATTTAGATAAATACAACTTAATTCCTCCATTTCCATTCCATCATGGGACGAACAGAGATACGGTGAAGCGTCAACGCTATGTGGTTCAAGTTCCACATTTTTTTTTTACATTAACTGTGTGGATCCAGGCTGTGGAATTCAATGCCCGTCTCTTTATTCCTAATTAGTATACTCTGGGTATCTTCAAGGCACGAGTGAACGTGTTCATCCTAGGCAAGCGTGCTCCACCTTAGGCTGCATCATCACATAAGATCCGGTGAGTTTCAGCCAAACACGAGCCTATTAGAATATGAGAATAAAAAACCGGACAAGTGCGAGTCGGACTCGCATAGGTACGCATATTAGTAGGTACATATCCATACTTCTATACTAATCCATACTTTAATCTACTTATAAATGCATTTTTTGCGACATAAACGGCCGTATCTTTTATTTACGTTAACATAGAGGATTGATTTTTTTACAGCATCAAGTGACCGTAGACTTGAGTATATGGTTTTCATTTCAACTCGATACCTCCACGCGTTCCCAAAATAAAAATTCTTGACAGACAGACGGACAACAAAGTGATACTATAAGGGTTCCGTTTTTTCCTTTTGAGGTACGGAACCCTAAAAATGAACACAATTCATATCATCAACATAAGTCTCCAAGTAAGAATAATCTGTAACCGTCATGTTTTCATGAAATATACACATTTACGGATTACTTTAACTTGGGGAGTTATGCTTTCTCCTTAAGCGAAATTTATTCATTCATAATAAAATAAATTCTTACTCAGAAACACAATGTCCAGTTTGGTGTAAGGTAATACGCTCGTTTTCTATTCAAAATGGTGCTTATAACAGAAATAGTTTGTTGAAATGTAAGTTTACTGTCCACCTCAGCCTACCTACTGTATGGGATCAGGCGTGATGTTGATTGCTAACTTTCTAATTAAAATTAGGATAATGTAAGGGGTGCAGTATCACAGTATGTATCATATCAGCCTATTGTCGTCCACTGCTGAACATAGGCCTCCCCCAGAGATCGTCTATCAACCCGGTCTTGGGCAGCCCGCCTATCCTCTGCCAGCCACCTTCTTCATATCGTCGGTCCATCCTACCGCAGAGCGGTTCCGCATTAACTTGCCCAATTTTGGTCTCCTCTCTGAAACTTGTCAACGACATCTACCGTCTGTCCATCTGCAGACATGGCCGGTCCACTTCCACTTCAGCGTGCTGATTCTACGCGCTATGTTAGTCCGTTTAGTTCTCTGGCGAATGACTTCATTGCGAATTCCATCCATCAGAGAAACCCTGAGCATCGATGGCTGGAGTTTACTGAGTATGTGTAGTTAATAATGTCTCATTATGTGATGTATCATTTTACACCTCGTATTGTATTGTTTTCGAATTTGTGGCTAAGTAAAAGCTATACGGATCGATCGGTCAAGGTTAAGCTACGCTTGCCGCGGTCGGTCTGTGGATGGTTGACCATAAATTTCATACCGAGACCCCTCTGTGTCTCAGAAAGTATCTGAAGTCTCGCCTGTCATTTGTAGATCTTTGACAGTCGTCATGGGTAGGTAGTTAGAAGACAGAAAGTCTGACGACCAGTCTTACCAAGGGGAATCGTATGAACCGTAAGATAGGCAACAAAGAAACAATAATTAATTACTTAATGGGGATAAGCTAACTAACATAGATGATTTCGAAACAGAGAACAAGGCAGTCGGTTCATGCAAAACACTAGTATTCAACTGCATCCGGTTAGACTGGAAACCGACCCCAACATAGGAAAAGGCTTGCCAGATGATTGTTTTATTTACGACCAGCAACCTATAAACAAATCTCCATGAATTTCTTGGTAAAACCACAGAATACTTAATAGTACTACGGTAAAACTTCCCGTCTTATCAGTACAAAACAAAAGTTCTAAACTCCAGAATCGTTTGCAACAAACTCGTGATCAAGTTCATTAAGTCGAATCTATATAAGAAAGTTTGGCAGCCGATAATTGTTTAATTTACATACTTATTAGGTAAAGATAAACGCAGGTGGGATAGAACTCCAGGAAGTTTGAATGTGATTATCAATAGTCAGGGTTTCTTAAACTTTTTGTAGTCACGAACCACATTCATAATTATTTCAACAATTCCACGGACCCCTGTCAAAAAATATTTTAGGAAAAGAAAACAAACCTTATTTCGTGTTCGTATAGCTGGGCCGAGAAATGCTGAGTTTACTACATAATCTTCTATATCATCATCATCATCATTTCAGCCGAAAGACGTCCACTGCTGAACATAGGCCTCCCCCAAGTAATGGGGGATTTTGCCATAATCGCCACGCTTGGCAGGCGGATTGGCGATCTCAGTATGGTTGTTACAAAAGCACAGAGAACGCTGCTGCCCATTCTCTGGTACGTCCCTTAGTCGCCTCTTACGACAGCCACGGGAAGATATGGGATGGTGCTATCCTTTACGTCCTAAACCAGCATACGGGATGATCTAACGATATCGGATCTATCGGATGATATCGAATCTTCTATATAATAAAATGAATCGTTATTCGTTAGTCTCGCTAAAACTCGACAACGGTTAGACCGATTTCGCTAATTTTGATCTTGAAATATTTGTGAAAGTCCATGGAAGGTTAGAAATCGTTAAGAAACGTTAAAAAAATTGTAAAATCAATTGACAGGAAGATGCCTATCGGGTCAGCTAGTTTCCTATTAAATATGTTGTGAGTTTATTGATCTACTGCGGACCCCTGATACACAAGCTATGTACCCCTAAGGGGTCCGTGGACCCCACTTTAAGAAACTCTGCTATAAAGATAAAATCCATACTAACATTAACAAGGCATTAAGTTCGCCTTTGTACAGTGTTTTTTACATTTTGTGCGTAAAGTTTTAATAAATAAATAAATAACATTATTAATGCGAAAGTAAGTTCATTTGTTTGTTACGCTTATTGTATTTATTAATTAATTTTAAAATACAGGGTTAAAATTAATTTTAACCCTGTATTAAGTATAATTCAGTCACTAAACAGTTATTCTGCGTTTAAATCTTAGTTGTTGTAACAAGATGGCGCCATTACATTACCAACAGGTTTTAACAACCACTTATTATTAAGTATCACAATTTCTAAGATTATGTTAATTAAAACAATGATAACTAAAACTTCGAAAGCGGGTTTAATCATAGGTCTAAAAGAGAAAACACCATCAGTACCAACGATTTTAGAAATAGCATACTTAAATCTTAGCCTTAGTTATAGCCACAGATATACATATATATTTAATATATATGGTGATACCTTTTAAATTAGTAATTTTAACGCAGAGATTACATAAAATAGCCTGCACTTAGTTAAAAATACTAATGTGATTTTTCAATTGATATTTTTCACACATTATGACATCACTCATCACAAAATGTAGCTTGCCTTCTGTCCACTTCCTTCGTACAAAATTTGGACCAGGCATGAATAACTTAAAAGCAATTCAGCTAGCCTCGAAGCGCGGGTGTGTCTCTAATAACAAATTACACTACACCCGCCTACCGCCTTCGCTTACCTTCCCGCGTAAATAGGACTAAAGCTAATGGGAACATAATCGATTCTATAAATATCTTTTAACATTTTCTATTGGTGTTTGTGCTAAATTGAATAGATTGTGTTTGCACTATGCTTTGGTATTATTGTATTAGCCAATGTTGCAACAACTGGCATGAAAAGGTTTATAATGGTAATCTTAAAAGATATTTCAAGTCTGGACCACGCCTGCACTGTCTTTTACCTAAGACAGATATTAAACAAGTAGTTTTCTAGACCTTTTACCGCCTGCCAGGAAAGGTCATGATGATCCAAACGGCTGGACGGATTATTCAATTGAAAGTATCGATGGATTTGTGTTATCAATATCAACCCAATTGTCCTAGAAACAAAAAACAAAATGGCGGATTCTGGGCGCCATATGTGATTCGATATTTTTTAATACTTTTTTATAAACACAAAATGGGCAACGAGATGAAACGAAAAAGTGTTATTTTCATTTCAAAATATTTACATTATGCGGTCACTTCACTGCGATCCCCAAGACGCCTACCAAGCGTGTGGATTATAGAAACCCCCCCCCCCCCTATTGGGGAGGCCTTTGTTCAACAGTGGACGTTTTCAGGGTGGTGATGATGATGACATTATGCGGGGGTTTAAAAATATGGTTGAGCCCTCTAAATGTTTTTTTTTCCTAAAAAATAATGTATGGATCTCGTCTTGATTCTTTCGGTCACTATGGGCAATCTAGACTAGCCAAGTTTGCAGGAAAAGTGCACTGCACTATAATAAGTTCTGCGCATACGCAAACACAAACACTTCCTCACTGTCACAGTCCGATGGGACGGCAGTTTGGTTCTGTAAGACCTCATTCTAAACTTCGAATCTTAATTCAAAGTGTCAAATATATCAAGGTCATTTTGTACCTTATGCGAAGTGAGAGTGAATAAGGATGTGAGATGCGAATTGTTGTTTGAATTTTACCGAATCGACCTACAGGCACAAGACTACCAACGGTGATATAAAATTTTCGCCAAACTCTGAGGAAACTGAGGTTGTTTTAACCGAAAAACTCAATAAAATTTTTGTCGTTCTAAAAATTGACCTCAGGTTACTAGGTACACTTAGGAGTCATAAGGTACTACGACACCAAAAGGTTAGTCAAAACCTTCTACGCTTACATTTGCCAAATATAGGTTCATGGTAATCAATCAACTAGGTCTACAATAGACTACTCTAGCAAAGTACTTTCGCATTCTGACACAGAATACATTTATCTATCTCAGATGCCATCTTCAAATGTCATATGTACATCAGTTGTCTCTTGAGATACAGGATAAATTAGGAGACAATGCTCCTCTTTGCTGCCACATATTTTGTTACTACAAACTTATTTAAGTAAACACAAGGTTTAATATATTACCTATACCAAAAGTATATCCTAAGCGATAACTTTATTTTCGAGCCGTTTGTGGTTGAAACCCTCGGGTCGTGGGGTCCGAGTGCTCATCTACTTTTTAAGGAAATTTCCAAAAGGTTGGTTGACACTTTCCGTGATCCAAGGGCTGGTTTTTACCTCGGACAGAGGTTAAGCATTGCCATCCGACGTGGCAATGCCGCCAGTCTCTTGAGCACATTCCCAGTTGACGACGATGTGGGTGAATTTTTTGATGCATTATTGTCTTTGTTTTTTTTTTAGTTTAATAGTTATAGGTTTTCCTTTTTGATTTTTTCGTGTAAATACCAAAATAGTTTGTTCGACTGTACAATTTTTTGTTTTACCCAGCAATGTTGGGGTCTTTCAGTCTAACCTGATACAGTTGAATACCAGTGTTTTATATGGAGCGAATGACTATCTGACCTCCTCAACTCAGTTACTGGGTAACACGATACCCCTTGGTAAGACTAGTAACATATCTCTAAATTATAAACTAACAAGTGTGGCAAGAATAGAAATAGCTGGAAGAAGCCTTTATGTCATTTTTCTTATGACATAAAGGCTTCTTTCAGCTATTTCTATTCTTTTCTTTCTTTAGCTTTCTTGACCAGATAGCCTCTCACACATTTCTAATGTCATCTGTCCATCTTTTTGCCTGTCTGCCTTTTTTCCTTTTACCTATTGACTTATTAATTAAACAATGGGTTTTGCAGATACCTATAAATAGTTTAACTCATCTGTTCATCTTTCATTGGTGCCGATTTCCTTGTTCAAAAACTAAACTAAAATTAGACAAATGACATCTCTTTCTGCCAGGCAGTTAAAGAAAAGGACGGCGACAGATAAGAACTAAGTTAGAGATGTCAAATTACTTTTTTTCCTTGAACTTCGCCGTGTTTTTAACCGACTTGGAGGAGGAGGAGGTTATCAATTCGAATGTTTATATTTTTTTTTTATGTATGTTCGGGCATAACTCTGTCATAAATATAGACGGATTTGCAAAATTCTTTTTTTGTTCGAAATTTATATGGGACTATTTCGAAATCAGCCCCGATTTCGAAATAGTCCCATATAAATTTTACCAAAATTGATGCAGCCCTTTTTGAGAAAATCAACAAACTCCCAAAAAAAGTACTTAGACGACGTTTTAGTTTCTTCAATCTTCGGAGGACTTACAATCTCTTTTAAGTGTGTCGCCGTTTCCTAATGCATTTGGATGTTAAGGCAACACTAAAAAGCAAAAAAGAAAAAGTTTAAATAAAAAAAGAAAATCACCTTCAAAAACTAAAAAGTAATAAATAACTTTAGCTCAGAACACACACTACTTTACTTTCGGAAGTCGGTGGCGGTGGCTTTGTTTTTCTTGTCATGTATTGCCACCGACTTCCAAAAGTAAAGTAGTGTGTGTTCTGTGCTTAGAGTGAGTGAGTGAGTTAGTTATCACTTTTTAGTTTTTGAAGCTAAAGAAGCCTTTTTAATCAATACGTTCTGAAATGAAAACTACTTACATATAATTGTATGAACATTTTTAGATCAACTGAAATTGACAGCACTTATTAATAGCTGTCTTTTTCTTGTTTTTTTAGAGAGAGATATAAATAGCTTAAAACAAGTTCAGCTCGTGCACAAGAGATTTAGCACCTCTAGCACAGTAGCAGTTAGCACAATCTATTTTAAAATGGTCTATTAAGTACGTTAAAAATACCTTTTTAAGAATCAAAACAAAAAAAAAACAGTCAAAATATACTTTAAGTAAGTACCTACCTAATTCAAATTCCATAATCGTCTTATAACCAAAAACTTGTGAAGTAAGTACCTAAGTTTCTAATCTTGTCTTTATCAAGATACGAAAGTTATCCCACCGAGTTATGCCTACTGAATTTTAATTTAGGAATTGGTTATGTAGCCTGAAATAGAATGAAAGCTCTAAATTTAATATCAAGTTATATAACAAAGTTGCTGCCCTGTTTCTCGTCATAACTCATATGACACGAAAACATTGACCCATCCCTAATGACTGCATGCGCAATCAATCTTTACCCAACAATAGTCAGTTTAAATAATGGTAGCAATAATGATATAGGTACAGTCAGCAAAAGAGATAGGTATGCAGGTCATCGGAAATGGTTGTAGTTTACTTAGAAAGCGATGGATGTTTTCGAATGAAACTTAATAAATCATTGAAATGATTATTCTCTATTAAATTTATTTTATTTTATTCTAAAACATCCATCGGTTTCTAAGTAAATTTTAATTATATCTGTCGACCCTGCATATCTATCTGTTTTGCTGACTGTACATCGATTCCAATCTACCCTCAAAAAAAATTAAAAACAACACCGATCCGTCATACTGGTCATACACAGTATACATAACCCTCCAAACGCTAGCCTGATCAGAAAAGTCCATTAACATGCAAAAATAACAAAGGTAACGATTAACCCTTTTCCGCCGTCCCTGGGGCACTTTTAACATGTATACGCCGAGCACATACCTAATGGTAAAGCCTAATGCTACACGTTTATAAACTTAAGCTGAGTTATGTCTGATTTGATGTTAGGGTTAGTTCATTTAAAAGTGTCTAGTCAGTCACCCGCTGCAACTGATCCATCATGAACCATTTATATCAAACCTTAGAACACACAGACGTAGAATAACTTATTCATATTCATAAGATGTGCATATTTAAAGACATGGTTATTGATTTTCATCCCGATTTTGTGTAAAGGATGAGTGATGTAACGTTGGTTAACTGTGATATTGTATGTACTATCATTTTAGGGTTCCGTACCAAAACGCTAAATGGAACCCTATTACTAAGACTTCGCCATGTGTCAGTTTGTCTGTCACAGGACATCTTTTGTGACCGTTATAGATAGACACTTGAAAAATTGTAAGCGTGTGTGTGTTCTTATACAATACATACAATACAGGGTTGTTGCTCAAACACTAACAACTTCGCAGGACTGATATTATTAACATCATAATAAACAACTTTTGTTCTACTAAAACTGAAAACCGGAAAAAAATCTGTTCGTCAGTACATTTTGTCGACCTATTCCTATGTGAACATAAATGTATATATCAGCTGATATTTTTATAACAGAAATAATAAATAATCCATACTTTATCCAAACTTATATTAATATTATAAATGCGAAAGTAACTCTGTCTGTTACACTTTCACGATGAAGCGTCTGAACTGAATTTGATGAAAGGACATGTTTCATATTGGGCCCAGTCTATGTACACCACTTTAAAAAAAAAGAGAAAAAAACTTGAGAGGTGTCAAGGGACACCCGGATGGAACGAAGTTCCTTTCGATTAATTAGTGAAGGAATTGTAATAATTTTTTTTTTTTTTTAAGTTATAATAATATTTTTATTATTATTAACAAATATAATGTAATTAAAAGACAATTTAATTAAACGTGCCCGTTTATGTATCGAGCGAAATGGACTCCATATTGAGCAGTTGCTTCGATACAGGGAAGTGTAAATTTTATACCTAATAGGTAAGTTTTTTAATTAAGCCAAAGTTGATTAAAACTGTGTTTGTGAATAGCTCTAATTTATTTAAATAGGTTACCTATAGCACCTATAGGTACCTACGCCTGCCTGCCTTTCTTTTTCTAGCAAAACAGTACCTACTCACTTACCTACTTACAACTACAAATAATTCGCCAATGATAAAAGTAAGTACCACTACCTACCTAGGTACCCACCTAAGCTCCCACTGGCTTAATTTAAACCAAAACATTTTAATCAAATAAAAAAAAATATTATTGTCGCTAGTAAAACCTAGAGAAAAGTACTCTGTGACCTAGAGCGATAAGGTGCAGTGGTTACCTACTGACGACCGCGACCGATAGAAAGCTCATGATTACCAAACCCAAACTTTCAATAGGTACCTACTAAACAAAACATAGAAGTAGGTACAGTAACTACCTACTGGAACGTCAATAAAATACGCGGGTCAGCGACAGACTGGTTTATTGCAAAACTAAACTAAGCTACCCACCACCATAACAATATAACATCTTATGAGTACCGACAGATCGTCACACTTCTCCTCACCAAGTCAACAGCCACATTTTACAAAGGAAACATTTATTGTAAGAAATTAATGAAATTTTGTTTGGCTCGATTGAACGCACGTAATGCTCGAGCGGACGCACCCAGGGGTGGTGGCGATCGCGACGACTCGCGCCCCAGTTTGGGCAATGACCGTTCGGGTTGCACCGGCGATTTAAGCGCTTCAGGTGTCGTAACCTTAATTTCACTTCCACCGCTTGATGCGTCCTCAAACAGCTCCCCTTCGGCTCCACTATCGACGCTCGGTTTTGCTGTCTCATTCGAACTCCTATCCTCGGCCACAGCTACGCCACTCATTCGCGATAATGAATACCTATTTTTACTGTTGGTTGGAATGATTTGGTCCGCATGTCGACGCCACTCAACCCCGTTACCTATACCAACTTTATAAGAGACAGGCCCAGTCTTTTTAATAACCGTGGCCTCGGTCCACTTATCCCCCCTCGCGGTATAGTCGCGAGCCATTACTGCGTCTCCCACTTGGAATTCCCTATCAGCCCCTGGGGTGCGGTCGACCTGTCGCTCTTGTTTGGCTCGTACTACGGCTGCCACGTCTGGCCGCAGTGCGTCCAGTCGACTGCGCCGCCCCAGGAGCGCCACTGCCGGGGACACTCCTGTCGTCGCGTGATCACAGTTACGGTATTGGAAAAGAAATTTGCTAAGAGCGGCATTTACATCTTCGCCTTCGTATATTGCTCTCTTAATTGCCTTCTTTACAGTTTTAACCGCGTTTTCAGCCGCGCCATTACCCTGAGGCCGATAAGGAGCCGAGGTTGTATGTTTAATACAATTGTTTTTACAATATTCTTTAAACTCTAGTGAAGAGAACGGTGGGCCGTTGTCAGTCACGAGCTGTGACGGTAAACCAAAGCGTGCGAATATACTTCTATGTACTTTAATCGTCGAAGCTGCATTCGTGCTACGCATCGGCACGGCCTCTATCCATTTTGAATGGGCGTCCACCATAATTAGATAACGCACGCCCCCGCAGTCTGCAAAGTCCGCGTGTACGCGCTGCCACGGGTGCAGTGGGAACTCCCAGGGGTGCAGCTGCGCCCGCGGCGGCGCGTCCTGCACGTTGCGGCACGCCGCGCATGCCCTACACATTTCCTCAATGTCACGATCTAAACTCGACCAGTAAATGTAACTTCGCGATAAACTTTTCATTTTGTTAACGTCTAGGTGCCCCTCATGTACTTCATTTAATATTTTCTTTTGAAGGACATCTGGTACTACTATCCTATACTTATAAATTACACATCCCTGATCAACGACAAAGTCCGTTTTCCTTGCAAAAAATGGTTTTTCCTGTTCACAGCTCGGGCATGACGGCCAACCGAAAAGAACGTAACCTTTAATTTTACATAACAATGGGTCGCGTTCGGTTTCTCTCGCGATGTCTTTAAAACAGATAGGCAGTGATTCCTCTATAAGGTTTAAGTAGTCGACCGTGTTAGCAGAGCGACCCTCCCGAGGTGACGGTAGCCGCGACAACGCATCAGCCGGACCATTGTCCGCCGATCGCACAAATTCAATGCAAAAATCATATGCTGCCAAGCGTGCAGCCCATCTCTGTAAGCGGCTTGCCGCCGTTTGCGGGATTCCACCCTTGGCCCCAAAAATATGAGTAAGCGGCTGGTGGTCGGTGCGTAACGTGAAGCGCCTACCGAACAAATATTGGTGGTGTTTCGTTACACCAAACATAATAGCCAGTGCCTCTTTATCCAGCTGGCTGTAGTTGCGTTCAGGCGCACTGAGTGTGCGCGACACGCAGCTGACGGGCCGCTCACTACCGTCCGAGTACCGGTGTGCAAGCACGGCCCCCAGTCCGTACGCGCTGCTATCCACCGACAATACTAAATCGCGTCCTTCCTCGTAATGTGCTCGTTTTCACAATCCACACAGTCTCACAGTGAAAGGTGGACTTATCTCGTAGGTCGTTATCATCGGAATTATCACGCAATGATAATTCCGATGTCATTGAGGTAGGTACCGCCACTATTTGAGCGAATAAACTTAGGTACTAAACATATCGCCGTAGGTACCTAGTTCAAAGAGTTCGCCGCGCCGCCTTTAAATACATAAACATATTCTACGAAAAGCGAATTCGGACTTTATTTTGTAAACGTAAACGGTTAAAAATTGAAATTTTACCAAACTAGGTATGATAAAATTATTCTGAGAAACGTATAGGCTGGTGCCCGACCGGACAATAGGAGCTATGTGCAACCGAATTTCACGGTTAATGTGTAAAAATAAGGTTTTAATTCGCTCCAATATTTTCATAGAAAAGCCGCCATTCAACTAATAATGAACTCTATTTGACAGTTCCAACGATTCAATTTTTCTGTTCGAATTGTCTGCGTTTGTGAAGTAATAAAACTAGCAAAAAAGTGTCGTGACAACTTTTCGTAAGAATTTTTTCCGTCTAGCCCCCTCGCACAACGCGCGATAAGGAACTTCGTTCCAAAAATCCGTAGAATCCGGGAAAAATACAGATAATTCACTTCAATGTATACTGTTGTGGTAGTAAATTGATAGTTAACAATTATTTTATGGATTTTCAACATGGCGTCACTCAGATTTAGCTACTCTATAAACCATAGATCGACCATTGATCATAGAAAGAGAACTGTCAGCTGTCAGTGTCACAAAAGTGTCACTTTAGACACTTTCGTCCGTATGTTCTGTGCTTTCGTCTCATTTTGTTTCCAGTTTTTGGAGTTCTTTTTAACAACCTCCCATTTGTTATTGTTTTATTCAACACCGTTTCTTTCCCATCTGTTTACCTGGTTATCCACAAATCGACGCAGAAAATCAGAATTATAAATGTCAAACGTCATTAATCAATAAAAATGACAGCTGACGCCATGACTGTTTTCTTGTTGTGTGTTGCAATTTCAAGTGCACTTTCTAGTGTTTTACCTGCTCAAAAACCCATTTCAAAGTAATTGGACACTTGAGAACTACTTACAATGTGTTTCCCTATTTGTAAGTATGGTGTACAAGGACTGGGCCCAGGCTCCATACATTTTGAAACAACTCCTTTAGTATGAAAATAGCTTGAACCCTGGGGAAGGACATAGGCTTCTTTTCAATCCGCGACTTCGTCTATTTCCGCGATAACCGACATTCACAAAAGCTCAAAGTTAGTATCAGAATAAAATTAAAAACCAAAGAGAAATTCAAGAAGTGTTTTTTTGTAAATAACTATGTAGTGTTAAATAATGTATGGTGTTGCTGAACTTCGCATTCGAACACGACTCGCACTTGGCCGATTTTAGTACTTTGCGTGTAGGTTTATGAATATATGAATGACTAAGTGAAGTGATCATTCCAGTTGGCAACCACTGGTAAATTAAAGCTTCTGTAGGTATACCAGTTGCCTTCGTAAACGATGCTCATAATTATGAAGGTATTCCTAGTTGTATAGATAGACAATATTAACACACGGTAGTATTGATAAATCTATACTAATATTATAAAGCTGAAGAGTTTGTTTGTTTATAATCTCATGTTTGTAATCTCAGGATCTACTGGTTCGAATTGACAAATTGTTTTTGTGTTGGATAGTAGGTACATTTATCGACGAAGGCGATAGGCCCATGCGAAGCCGGGTCGGGTCGCTAGTAGAAAATATACCTACATGATTGAAATAATTTATGTAAGATTATTTTTAAACCTTTTGTTTTATTATAGGCTTTTATTCTTGTTAGAACATTTCAAACCCCATGAAGTCATCACCTATTTGATTACATAAAACGAAATCCCTCGCTGCGTCTATCTGTCTGTCTGTTTGTCATATTAGCGATAAACTCAAAAACTGCTGAACGGATTTTCATGCCGTTTTTTACCAAAAAACAGGGTGAGGCATAATAGGTGTTATAATTATAATTAGAGGAACGTTTAGGTGTAAAATTTGTTTTATTATTATACAAAACAATTCCAACGATTCATGGTTTTATAAAGCTACTGACTTACAATCCTTTAAACTGCTCATCACTTCAGCTTACTAGAGGTTCATAGTTGGGTATAGACTCCTCCAATAAGCGCCATTCTTCCCGGTCCCCTGCCTTCCTCATCCAGGAGTTTACACGAAATATTCGCGTGGAAACCTTTTAAAGCAAGCAGTTTGATCTTAGATTTCTCAGAGATGGCAATTCAACACAGAGATAAGTAAAGTTCTTATGAAAATGAACAACAATAACCAGTTTTTAACTGACCACATACGAATGAATCTGCGAAATTCACGATTCTCAAAAACAGTATCCTAAACTGGAATCCCGACGATCCTATTTGATACCTCTCAGCTATCACGAAAGTAGATAGCAGATATTTATAAAAAAAAATGATAGAAAAATAATTTGGATCACACGAAATATAAGGTCGTATTTCGTGTGATCCAAATTATTTTTTTATCATTTTTTTTTAAATAAATATCTGCTATCTACTTTCGTGATAGCTTTTCAACTAATCGCAGAATCGCAGATGCGAAATTGAGCAGAATGCATACGGAGTTTTCGTATGCATTCTGCTCAATTTCGTACTTGAAGATAAGGTTCATAGGTATCAACTAAGCAAAAAACGACTGACATGATGGTGAAAATAATACGTTAAGGACGAACTGATTTAGGCAACATCAAAAAGTACTCCTGACTTGTATAAAAAATGCAGTTTTAGTGTGATAATATAAATAACTAAGGCCCGGCCCGTGTTCGCATGGGTCCAATTTATTTTCCTATTTCCGAAATAGGATATTTCACCAAAATAATCTAATTAGTCCGTCAGATAGATTTCCAAAAAAAATTGGACACGAGTTTTTTTCTTTTTTCACGTAAACAGAAAATGAAGACAGACAGATACAGCGCGCCGAAAACTCGTGTGACATCACTATGTCAGTACACTTTTACTAGCGAAGTAACGTCACAAAACCCTACTCATGATCTTTGATGCGTTTTATCTTCGTCAGTTTAAATTAATTTAATAAAACAAAAAATACGTATCCAATATTTTTTGATAATCCAACTGACGGACTAATTAGATTTTTGTTAAAATACCCTATTTTATTTCCGGACACAACAAAAAAATTATTATCCAATTTAGTGCAGTCATTCGGTAGTTATGTGCGTCCCGGAATTTGTTATGTACTATGTACTAAGGATAGATGGTTAAAAAACTAGACACAATTTCATTCTAACACTATCAATGTCAAAGTCTTGTCAAAAATGTAAATAAAATATTGACATATTTGACAGATTGAAATGTGAACTTTCCTAAAACTCAGCTGCAGTATGTCTATTCTGTTACAATCTCCCTCGGTGAACTCCTAGGTGAAGTGAGCTGTCATCTGTCCCGATGCTAGGGATTTACAAAGCACTACAATCGGATGACAGCTCCCTTCAGATTAATACTTTTCTACAATACCGCAATAGACACCGATCAATTAACATAGTTTTATGAGCTGTCAAATCCCGTTTCCGCCGTAGATTTTGAATGGAAACTAGGAGGCGTGACGTCACTTATTTGCCAAACTCAATTGACTTACTGATTTTAAATCAACTAAAAATCTAATTTTACTTTTTAAATTAATCGGGATTTCAGAGCTTAATTAAAGTTATATTTTAAAGAAGTTCATTATGGTCTTCCTGGCCTTATCCCATGTTACTCGGGGTTGGCGCAACACGGTTTATACCTTCATTCATTCGTCTGTCAACCGCCATGCTTTTACTGACTCCCTTTTCGTTCATATCACTCTTCACACAATCCATCTATCTTTTCAGTAATTAATTAATCCATCTATCTTTTCTTCGTCCTTTCTTTTCCTCTCCACTCATCCACATTTATGTTCATAACTCTTTTGGTTACATGCGTTTCATCCCTTCTGTTTACTCCTTTTATTTTTAACTAGCGACCCGACCCGGCTCCGCATGGGCCTATAGCCTTCGTCGATAAATGGACTATCCTACACAAAAATATTTTTTCAATTCGAACCAGTAGATGAGATTAACGCGTTCAACCAAACAAACTCTTCAGCTTTATAATATTAGTATAGATATTGCGGACCTACCATATCACTGACACTGACCATACCACAGGGCCTCAAGTCTGCTATTACAATAGTGTCAGAATGGTCTATCATTGATTTCATAATTGTTGATTTTGACAAATTTGGTAATCTACTAATATAATCGTGTCATTATAACTTTTCAGTGGTCAACCACTGACACGCCATTGAAAGAAATGATATAGAATGGTAATCTCGTACAAAATGTCAACTGAATGACTGACTTAGGCGGTAATCTGCTAAAATTTTGACAGTTACTTTGATCAGTGACCTACCATTAGAACGTCATTGTGCAGTCATGGCTTTTAATTCGACCGACCAATGATCGACCATTATGTATTTAGCAGATAACGAACTATTTGCAAAATGACAATGTGATCGGGTTGGAATGACGAAATTATAAAAATAGCAGACTTGGCCCCCTGGTGGTATGATGGGTCTAAAACTATACCACTAACTTAACTCAAATGATTCACCAACAATAGAGGGGATCTGGCGCTCGGCGGCCGCTACCGCGGCAACGCTTACTTCTCTCGCTCGCCTTCGCGCTTTAATAGTCAGTTTCTAACCTAACCCAAACAATTTTCTCAGTGGTATACCGTACCACCAGTGGTATGGTGGGTCCGCACACATTTTAAAGTAGTTGGGTCTTTAAGTTATTGGTTAATGACTTGTAATATACAATACTGACAGCTACCACGCTAACGGCTTTGCGCTCGTAATTTCTATCGACATTTTGACCGTCTTTCAGCTCAATATGATCCATCGGTGGCTGCATATCGGTTTCAACCAATTGAATGTTTGAACAATTCTGTTTGTTGTGGTTAGAAGTTTAGTCGGTCAGTTCACATAAACAGTTCACAGTTAGGTGTTTAGCTATTGGTAGGAATAATAGTGTTACGTTACTAAGTGTGTTTAAGGTACTTTGTGACGCATTTGATCTAAAAATATAATAAAAGGGTACATATTATGTAGTAACATAAAAAATGTAAGTACCATTACCTATATTAAATTAAACATACCAATTACCACACAAATATTGGCGTTTTAATTAACACCTTAGGACAAAGATATACAATAAAAAAGCTCCTTTGTGAGAGACTAGTCCGTACTAGGAAAACCGTGTGTTATGAATTTGGTTTATCAAAATATATGTACCTCTTTAACGGCGCGTGACATTATTGAATAATGAAAATCAGTTAATATTGAGAGTTATGCTTTATTTTTTTTAATCATTGGTATGATTTTTTTAACTATTAATCGTTTTGTATTCGACTAAATAGTAATTTAAATTTAGAGTTGGTAACACCGAATGGGGTTGTGAATGTCATGGCGTCGGAGCTAATCCATTGGCTCTAATTTAAAGTTGAACAATTATTGTAACTTGATTTAATCGGTGTTAATCATTGTAATCCTTACTCTTTATTGTAAAGTTTTGTCACAATGCTTTTAAGTAAACTACTCGAGTTATTTTGCGAGTATTATTTTCTAAACACAAATTCAAAAGCGAATACAATTAAGAGATTGTTAGTATTCGCTTCTGAATTTGTATTTGCTTTTTTGGCGTCACTCACGGTGTTCCGCGCGGTCTAACTGCTTTTTGTTTTATAATCTGAGCCGTAAACATTACAAACGTGCAAGTCGTATACCACTCCATGTTAGTACTTACTCACGAGGCGACAAATGCCTTGCAATATGTCGCGATAGCTGTCTTACGACAAGTATACAAATGTCGTCATGTCGTACGCGACACTGCGATAAGGCGCCTCCACACTAGTCACGAATCTGTCTGACGTCAGGCGATGTAGCTGGAGACTGTAACCAAGAATCACTTTTCCATAATTATGTTTAAAATTATTCCAAACTAGCTTCTGCCCGCGGCTTCGCCCGCGTAAAAAGAAGATTATCCCAAGGGAACATATTACCGGGATAAAAAGTATCCTATATGTTAATCCAGGAAATGGTCTATCTATGTGCCAATTTTCATGCAAATCTGTTCAACGGTTTGCGCGTGATTGAGTAACAAACATCCAAACATCTTCACAAACTTTCGCATTTATAATATTATATAGTAGGATAGGATTCGGTTTTACGCTAGATCGTACTCTGCCTAGCCTGTTCCCAATTTTATTGAAGTCGACTTCCAGTCTAACTGAAACCGAAAAGCTACTTTATTGTAGTACTATAATACTATATTTTATGATAGATGTACTTGGCTATGACGCGGGCAATCTTGGGCATAAACAAGTGTATAATACGATAGTTAACATAACTTAATCCCAAAGAACTTTATAACATGACCAATTAATTATAGTTAAATTGAATAACTGAATTATCCTTTGATAATTCAGTTATTCAATCCGGTCGGTCGGTTCGGTCTTTACCGTAAAAGAAACCGTATTCAATAAAACATGCTAACCAGACGCATATTATAACCCTAAAATATCTACTCTAGATATTTCTCGGGAAAAAAAACGACACAAATTCGATTCCCTTCATTTCCATACACACGAATGTTCTCACAGAGGCGAAGAACAGTCTACTAATGGTTCAATAATGAGATTTTTTCATATTCCAAAGAACAGGACGAGATCTCAAACGCCGCGTAGTAATCATAAGGCGGTGTGTCGACACCCTATTTTTATTTTTTACTGTCCAAGGGGAACTTTTGATTTTGACGTGACCGTGTTTTCTATGTTTATTTTGTTTTGTAAGAATGGAATTTTTATATCATAGGATGGATTTAACTTTTAAAACATTCACCCTAGGCAAGCGTCGTGGTGCTCCACCTTAGGCCGCATCATCACCTAAGATCAGGTGAGTTGCGGTCAAGCGTAAGCCTATTATTATAACTAGTACTTTATACTTTAATACTTTATACTTTAATACTTTATACTTTAACACTTTATAATTTAATACTTTATACTTTAATACATTATACTTTAATACTTTATCCATACTAATATTAGAAATGCGAAAGTAACTCTGTCTGTTACACTTTCACGATGAAACTGCTGAACCGATTTTAATGAAATTTGGCATGAAGATAGCTTGAACTCTGGAGAAGGACAAGCTACTTTTTAATCCGCGATAACCGACTTTCACGCGGACGAAGTCGCGGGCAATAGCTAGTAACCCAATATTGAAAAAAAAAACATTTTGGCGTAATAGGTAAGCATCGCGGTGTCCAATCAAAGGTCGGTAGACAATGATTCTCTCAAGTTTTAAATAACCCCTAATCTATTAGATTCATCATCATCATCACTTCAGCTTTCTAAACGTCCACTGTTGGACATAACCTGGATATCTTCTTCAAGTCATCTATTAGGTTAACGCTTTTTATTATTTTGCGTTTCTCTATCACTTTTTATAAAAATAATAGAAATTCCATAAGCTTTTGATAATTCCTCAAGCGCCTGCCTACCAAGCACGTGTTCAATTAAGGGTTTTTTTTTTAAATTAACATTGTTCAATTAATTTCGGATTCCTTATTTGAAGTACAATTCAAATTGTTCGTGTTATAATATCATATACCTACTACGTATTATTTCTCCTTTTAATTTTGGGCACAAGCTGGCAAACCCATCATAAATCGTGGTAATCCTTCAAATTTTTTATTCACAATAACCCTCGTTTACTCCTGGTTAATAGGAGGATAATGCTTTAATTCGACACGCTGTGCGCCGGCCGCGGACGGTCAAACACCGTATGATTAGTGAGTTCTACCCAGCATTAGTGAATTTTGGAAATACCCATTTTTTTCCCCCTCACTTCGTAGAAACTGATTAATTTTGTTTTTCCCTTTAATAAACATGGTGGTAAAATAAATCACATGTGGATACGTTTAGGTACCTACTAGCTAGTGGTTGGTTGGGTAAGGCCCTGGACAGAGGCGGCTAGAATGTAATGCAAAATGCTTACAGGCTGAGAAGAAGAAAAAGAAGCTAGAGGAAATGTTAGGATTATAAAAATATTTTTGGTACAGGTACGTACAAATTACAATGGCTTATTCTGGCATTACAGCCACAGAAACCTAAAGAAGAAGATCTTTTCAACAATCTAATTATCAACATTTTCTGAACGATTACGAGTACATCGATTTTCGCCCATTGTAAACTGCCCTTTAGAATTCAAATCGTATTGTATTCCATAAGAATGCCCAGTTCTATAGAAATCAAAGTACCTAACCCTTACCATGCAACCTTCGCTCCTACACACTCATTACGTAACAGAAGTCCATAATGTATCCTAAATCTAACTTGACCTTTAGACCCTTAGCAAGTATAGTAGCCAAAAAATTCTAGGCGTATAGGAAATTGCGTTACAAAAACAGTGGTTGACGTGTATTTATATATGAAAACTGCTGATAGAGGAGAGATGGGGCATCCAAAAAAGGACAGCGCATGCGCCAAGCCTCCCCTAGTCTGTCTGTTCGTTAACCTCAGATGTAGGGTTGCTAGCTAATCATTACTGTAATATTGGCTGGTTTTTATACCCAAAAAACAACGTTGCAAGTTAAATAAAAGCTTGTAAAAAAAGCGTGGGTTTTGACAGTTTACACAAATAAGTATTGGTTTATTTTTTTGCAACGCATTCTTTTTATTAATTTAAGATTGAAAAAAGAAAGACAACCGCCTTCAAAAACTAAAAAAATATAAATAACACACATTACTTTACTTTCGGAAGTCGGAGGCGGTGGCTTTGAGTTTGTTGTTTTGTATTGCCACCGACTTCCGAAAGTAAAATAATGTATGTTATTTATCACTTTTTAGTTTTGGTAGGCGGCTTTCGTTTTTTTGAAAATGATTTTTATTTTTCGCTTTTTAGTGTTGCCTTAACATCCAGATCCATTAAGAAACGGCGACACACTTAAAAGAGAATCCTCCAGAGATTGAAGAAACTAAAACGTCGTCTAAGTATCTTTTTTTGGGAATTTGTTGATTTTCTCAAAAAGGGCTAGATCAATTTTGGTAACATTTATATGGGACCATTTCTGAATAAACCCCTTTCGAACAAAAAAATAATTTTGCAAATTAGTCTATATATGCCAGAGTTATGCCCGAACATACATAAATAAAAATACAAACATTCGAATTGATATCCTCCTCCTTTTTGAAGTCAGTTAAAAAGCAACAAATAAACTTCTTATTCTAAGACATAATGTATCAACTATCGGAAAAGTTGTAGTTAATTATCATCTTAACTAAGCTTAAATGTAAATAGCTACTCTTAGAATCAGAATGTGTGAGTCCAGCCTTAGCTTACCCGACTAACTGTAACTGTTCTCAACCGAACTAGTTTTAAAATAGTTCAAAATTCAAATCCTCTATTCTTTCGAACTATTTTGATATTAAAATCTCGTTTTCAGACGTACATTTTGAATCCGCAGTTGGAATTCGGAGCACTTTTATATTAAAAGGCAGAGCTTGTCGGCATTGTTGGCAACCCTGCTTGGAGATGTGGGCATGCAGTAGCAAGGAAGCGGATTTGTCTCGAACCCTGCAAGGTCGGTCGAAAGTAGGTGCGGGGTTCGTAGCGGGGGAGGGTTGACGCGTAATTTTTCTTTACCATTTATGCAACCGAATTGGGCAGAATTATTACGGGTGCTTTGTACTTTGTACTGCGCAGTTTAGGGTTGATTCTTTTGTTTGATTTTGTACTCAATGGATGTATTATTGGATTCCCTTTTAATATTTTATTTGTTTGTAGAATATTCGGATATATGGGGTTGACCGTACATACGTTTACGTGACAGTTTTGAATATAAATACTTAATATATTTACAATGCTCGTAAGTTTAGGTTGATTGAACTCATTTACACTTTTCAAGCAGGCACGCTAGCATTCTATGCTAGATAACATCTGAACCGTGTAATTCTGATTCCAAATCTTTCTCTATGAATGACGTCATTATTATATTTTGATACTTTAACGTTAATCAATTGGAAACGTTAACATAACTGTAATGTCTCGAGAGCCAACAAAACACTGCTTTTAGACACTCGGATAGATATACAGTATGCGGAGTCCAGAAGACGTTTGCACCCGCCTACGGTCAGTACGCGACTGCCTCGACATTGCGTCTGCGCATACACTATAATAACTCATCTCCTATTGGAAAATATGATTTTATGAGTTACCATATTATATCATTTCGAAATTAACTTATTTGACGAAAAACTGACTATCAACAAGCATTAGAGATATTAGTGCCCTTAAACTATGTACAGCGGCCAGCACATCAACCTACCCCAATCTGTCAAACTTCTTTGATAGATTTTCATCTTTATTACAAAAGGATAAGGTTCATGTTCAATTGGGTGAATTTGACAGTTTAGGATAACTTGATTTGCTGGCGTCTGGTACAAAATTTCATCGTGTTATTTATTTATATGACCATCACTTACAATTATTTTAAAAGTAACCATTGGCTTAAACGTGTAAAAATAGTGCATTAGTTGTAGTAAACTTAATAATAATTCTCTGAAACTTAAATTACATATAATGTCACCCTTGTGAATTCTCTCAGTGTACAAGCAAAAATATCTCTGCTTCAAGATAGCAAAACAAGTTAAAATACTTAGGTATTAGGCACAATATAAAATGTAAATTATTTACACAATAATGAAATATATAGATACAGAACTTAATCACAAAATATAAAGGGTACAGAAGGACCGCTCCCGCCATCTTCAAAATTAACCTAAACTTGGCAGACAACTAGGGCTGTACTGTATTGACTCTGTCGGTTTTATTTGTGACAATATGACATTTTATTGACACTGGTTGGAACTCTTTGCAATTTTTTTATAACAAAATTTTCTTGTTCGTCGTGAAATGTCAATTACATCATTTATTCATTTTGACAACACGTGACAGTCGAGACTGAAGTCTGCTTGAAACTGCTTGAGAATGCCTATAAACGAAATGTCAATGTGTGGGTGCTAAAAATGGCAGTTTTTGTGGTCTCTCTGCTCGGGCGAGACGCAGCCACATACTTTGTGACTTAATTTAAGAAACTCATAGAGCTTCAAAATACTCACAATACGTCGGTACTGACCAAAATATAACTAAGGTACGTTTGTATGTAGGTAACCCGCAAAAACATGGTATCAAGATTATGTTCTGAAATTTAGCAGAGATTTCATCCCGCATCACGCAGAGTCGCGAAATAAATATTCCTCACACAAGAAGTCTCGTTACTCGTTTAACATTCTGTTTAAATAACTCGGCTAATTAGCTCATTCGTCTCTTAAGTAATTAGTGTAACGTACGTAATTAAATAATGATTCAACTAATTAATAAATCAAGACGCGACGACGTTGAGAAGAATTATTACTTCCACACATTTTGTTTGAAAGATTAAAGTTGTGAGAAACATTAAAAGCTTCTAATTTGTTACATGATAAACCTAAGTACCTAACAATTTATTTAAAGCAGTAGGTAATAGAGCTAGTCTGATGCTCAACGTAAAATATACTTTACAATAGACGTAGATAAGGTCTGTATTTTAGAACGATGCTTAGTTATTATTTCGATACAAATCTTATAGATTGAAAACTAATTTATCTCTGAAATCTAAGATCAGTTACTGCATTCCAGAATGTTTTAAGGTGTATATATACATGGACAATGGGTCAAGGGGTATCATGTTACCCAGTAACTGGGTTTTGGAAGTCAGACAGGGAGTCGCTCAACTGCATTCGTTGAGACCACAGATATAGATAGACCTGGATAACGCAATAGCAACTACTTCGCGTGCCTATTTTCGTGCCTAACTTACGATAAAAATCGTAAGTAAAAAAATAAAGTAAACGTTTCCTTCCATCGGTAAGTCATTTTGTGATTAATATTATGCGTAATTAATTTAAAAAACAATTATTTTTAATCTAATACCCTCAGTAATACCTGGTAATTAGGAAAAACAAACCATTCGTATTACATTGTGACGTCCAAAAAATTACACGCTTGGTTTACATACAGTTCGTGATACTTGCGTTATCTAGGTCTATCTATATCTGTGGTTGAGACTGCTATGTTATTCTGTAAGAACTCACTCCGGTTCTCACTTCTGATTCCGCGGTGAAAACTGTTTTAGATATATATACGCTAGCGCCACTGAGTGACAACATAGATGAAGCGAAATATTATTACGTTACTATTTTAGCGAATGCCAAATACTTTTCACTTCGGGTAAGTGAAATCGGAAATGAGACAGGATTAGAATTCGCGGGTGAATTCTTACAGAATTGCACTGCTGGAAGCCGACCCCAACATATGTAGTTGGGAAAAGGCTAGGCAGATGATGATGACTTATATCATATATTAGCTTATAGCTATAGCTTATTGGCACTATTGTGTGCCCGCCTTAACAGGTCACATAATTGTGCCTAACAACAAGATTTATATTAAGATTATCTATACTAATATTATGAAAAAAAGCATTGATTTCTTGGATGTTTGTTTGTAATGATAAATTCAAAAAACCGGCCAGGTGCGAGTTGAACTCGCGTGGAGAGGGTTCCGTACAATGCCAAAGTTTTAATTGATAGAATTCTTATAGGTTTTCCTGTAATCTACAAGTAATGAACTATATTTTGTATTTTTTAAATTTTAGACTCAGAAGCCTATAATTTTATAAATTTTGAATAAACCTATAACAATAAGGTACAAGTAATGAAAGACAATTTGTATTTTTTCAAAATTTTAGGCTCAGTAGTTTCGGAGATCAGAGGGGGAAACGTCTATTTTCGTCTTCTTTCATTAATAAAATCAAAACTATTTATTTTACAATAATAACCAAAATATATTTGAGATCCTCATAACGAGCCCTTTCATTTCATATATGACACAGTAAGGTTTGCAAAACATTTTTTTATTTCCTAATTTGTCCCCTGAAAATATTAATTTAATAAAAAAAAATATTTACTTTGCACATCTGTGATTGGGTCATAGGATTACCAAACCACCAAACCACCATCACCAAACCACCATCACCAAACCACCCCCACCATCACCACCACCACCATCACCACCACCCAACCACCACCATCACCATCTTACCAAATTTCATCAGATTTGGTCCAATAGATTCGAAGCAAATTGTCTGTGACAGACGGACGGACAGACAGACAGACGCACGAGTGATCCTTTATGGGTTCCATTTTTTTTGTACGGGACCCTAAAAATACAAGTAGTTTGCTTTTGTTGGAAACTTGGAAGACTACTAGAAGATAGATCTTAAGAATTAAGTTAAGACTTAAGAGTTAACCTAACCAACATTTCAACAAAAAAACTTTTTTACATAAAAGACAACCGCCTTCAAAATCTAAAAAGTGATAAATAACTTTAGCACATAACACACATAATTTTAGCTTCGGAAATCGGTGGCAATACAATACATCAAACAGAACAAAGCCATCGACTTCCGAAACTAAAGTCATGTGTGTGCTAAAGTTATTTATCACTTTTTAGCTTTTGAAGGCGGTTATCTTTTTTGCTTTTTAGTACTTTCTTATTATTTAAATCCATTAAGAAACGGCAACACAGTCAAAACAAAGATTGAAAGTACAAGGTTGGAGAACATTACAACATCATCTATATATATTTTTTTGCTTTTTGTCAAGTTTTTCCAAAAGTGCAGAATTAATTTCGATAAAATTTATATGGGACTACCCTTGAGGCATACCCTATCCATCAAAAAAAGAATTTTCAAAATCGCTTTACATTTGCCGGAGAAATAGCGTAACAAATATTCAAAAAAAAATAAAAAAAAAACATCATACAGACGAATTGAGAACCTCCTTCTTTTTGAAGTCGGTTGAAAAATGACAATAATGGCCCAAAAGATGAAAAGACATCACACTTCGCAAACTAGAGTACACAAGCACCTTCCAAGTTCCACAACACGTGCCAGCGACGCGTAGGGTTAAAAGATCACAACTGTACTCGAGCACTGACAGGTTGATAACCCAACCGCTGCAAATGCCGTTCAAACCAGAAGAAATTTAAGGTTTTTGCTCCGATTGGGTCCGGAAAATTGTGAAAAGAATGGATTATTTGCTTTCCGAATTCGTGTTGGAAAAACGTGCAAGGGTACGTACCCTTGCACGTTTTTCCTCCTTTCTCGTTTCTCCTGTAGTAGGTAATACAGGAGGGGTACCTACATAGGAATTTATATTACCGCATTGACATGTATGAAGGAAACTTTAATTTATTTACTAGCTTTTACCCGCGAACCCGGTTTAAATTCTTAACCTGTCCCGAAAATCCTAATACGATTTCGGGTTAGGTTAGGAATTTGAAAACAATTATAATATTTATTCCTAACCTGATTTGGAAATCCTAACCCGGTTGCGGGTCAGATTAGAAAATCAACAAAATCCCAAAAAAATACTTAGATGACGTTTTAGTTTCTTCAATATTTGGAGGACTTACAATCTATTTTAAGTGTGTCGCCGATTTTTAATGGATTTGTATGTTAATGCAATACTAAAAAGCTAAAAATAAAAAGTTTTCTCAACACTTACATTTTCTTAAAACATTGCCCCGCTCTAAAAACTTCTGTATCGTAAATACCTTCACCGGCAGTAAGCAATCGACGAAGTCTTGGAATTGAGAAGTAATAACCGGAAACAGGATACACATTATTCTATGCTAGATCAAATATAGGAATAGGACCAGGACTTAGGGCGTATTGACCAGAGGATGGGCAGCAGCGTCCTTCTGAGTACCATAACACCTACTGCGATCGCCAACATGCAGCGGCCAAACATGGCGATTACGGCTGACCCCCCTTGGGGGAGACCTATGCCCAGCAGTGGGCGTCTAAAGGTACCTAGACGGGGTGTGTTTGTGAACGAGATCAATATATATACGTGTGCCAAAGAATCATGGCGAGATCCATACATTTATTTAAAAAAAAAAAAAACAAATATTTTCCAATGTGAAGATCACATTACCTGGAGTAAATTGATATACTTAGCATATTTTTAAACCCCCGCATAGTTAAAACATTACGAAATGAAAATAACACTTTTTCGTTTCATCTCGATGCCCATTTTGTGTTTGTAAAAAAAAAAGAAAGTGACAAACCACGTTAACGGATCCATAAAATTGGCAGACAAGTGATGTGACAAGTGTGTGGAAAAAATTATCATTATTTGTGATGTTATTTCCCATAAAACGATGCAATTTCAGTGTAAGAACAGCGAAACGGCGACTCTCAGTGTCACTGTTACTGTCAGTCGCCGTTTCGTTCTGAAATAATGAGCTTATTGTTAAACTATTCAGATTTTTTGCGGGGCTTTAAAAATGTTGTAAATGCCTGAAGATATATAGATAGATCTTTAGGTATCCAAGAACATAAGAATTAGAATTTCAACTTCTTCTTCTTTTTTTTTTGTACAAATCCTGCCATGATTCTTTCAGCAGTTCCATTCAGCCAATCAAGCGTAACAGAGTAACAAAGTCCGTCCATCTTCACAAACTTTTTCGTTTTATAACTGTAGCCTTGTAGGGTGGGCCTCCTACAACGATAATAAACGACATTGGTTTAAGAAAAGACCAGTTTCCAGCATATTCTGTGATGTGGTAATCCTATTACACCTACCAATATTTTAACAATAATGTAATTTTAATTAAATTTTAATTTTATTTTAATTAAATTTTTATTCATTTTCAATATTTTAATATCAATTTTAAGTGTATTTCAATTCAATTTTATGTAATTTTGTCGTATGGGTGTCTTGCCTGAAATAAATGAATTTTATTTATTTAATATTGAATATATCCCAATTGGTAACGTATTTATTATCAAAATCATTTATTTGCTTAAAATGTGGTAGGTACAGAGATGGTACACACATAAAAATTTAAAGTGCTTAGACACATTTCGCCATGTAGTGTTGACATGCAAATCTATACAAATAAAATGTATACACAATGTGTACAAAGTTATAAATTTTATATTTATGATCATAAATTATACATACTATAGTCAAGGAAGTAGGTAGCAACAAAGTAACTTTTAACTACAATGCATTTCTGAAATGATAAGACTGACACGATCTTTTTAGTCTTCGAAACCCCTAAGAAAATAGTACTTTATCTCCCAATTGGTAACGTATTTATTATCAAAATCATTTATTTGCTATTTGCCTCTTGAACAGATTCTATGAACACACTTCACACCCATGCTTAACTAATCTATGTTTACAACAAACCACAATTGGTGCAGTAGGTGAGCAATTAGTTGCCCCGGTACGTGTTTCGGATTCGATTCCCGCACGGAACGTTTGGTTCGGCTCTGTAGGTCGATTCTGTAAAATTCGGACAACTCGCATCTCACATCGCTATTCACTCTCACTTCGCATAAGTTTCAAAATGACCTTGATATATTTGACACTTTGAATCGGGTTCGAGTGCGAAGTGACGCGGAAATTACCTTAAAGAATGCCACTTCTTACGTCATCTCATACTTTATCTGTCAAAATCTCCCTGTCAATTTAGTTCAACTCGCTGACACGCTCGCAAGGGTGGCGCTAGTGTAAATTCGAATTATCAAACGAGTTTTTAGAATGAAAATCAAGAAACTCACAGCGGATTCAGATTCGAAGTTTAGAATGAGGTCTTACAGAATCACACCCCTGGTTGTTTGTGTTTGTAAGAATATGTTTGTAAAAGCACCCACGATACAAAATAAAGTCATAAAGTCATTTATTTCTTAACAATAATACATTGTGTCGAAAGTAAAGTAAGTTCCTGGGTTAGGGTAAAGTTTTATTACAACAAAAAAAAACAATATTCATTAAGTTTCACAGCCATATTCCTACTTTAGCAATACCAAAGACAATAATGAAAAAAGTTCGCTACTTCCTCAGGGTTGTCAGTATTTACGTCCAGTGTCACTTAGTCCTCCGTAAACAAAGGCAAAGCTTTCGCTGACACGGAACAGGATGGCGTGGTCTCGACTTTCAGCAACTAGGAAAGGGTCAACCCTAATTACTGATACGGTTCACAAACGTTTGATTTTATTTTATTCGTTTTTTTTAGACCAAAGAGTTTTTTGCACAGGTAAAAGGTGAATATATTTGTTTTATTTGTACCCAATTTCTATTGTCTTAGCCTTAATAACGGTCCCTTTGACCCTTACGCAAGATAGCTTTGAGATTTTTCTTAGCTAAAGAAGACTTCTTTATCTTATAAAAAGCCGCTAAAGAAATTGATTTATTACTTCGGTATTGCCAAATATTCGAATCGAATTTATCAAATCCAGGTCACCAACTATAAATATAGTGGCAGCGTTTTAGGATAGCAATAGAGGTCATTACTCTATCCTTAATCTCTTTGTAGGAAACTGAACAAAAAACTATTCAACGTTTTTATTTTGTTAAATATTATGTCGACAAATTCGATAAAGAAGGTTGTTAACGATCATTGATTCCATTTTTTAAATGAAAAATGCTAGAAAATGCTGGTGAATCCGTTACCCCTTATGCGGCGTCTATCAGCAAACCGAGGCTCGGCACGGCTTATGTGAGGACCTAATGACTGCATCAGCGGAAGGCGGTGCCGTGGCTGAATACTGGGCCAAACAAAAAATCTGACAAAAACAAACACAACACCCACAATACATTTCTAAGAGTTTACCATTGACACGCCAAGAAGAAGAAGTAACCGCCATTGCCAAATTAAAACGATTTTTCTATAAAGACTGCTAGTTCTATAGCTCAACAGATGAGCTCAAATACCATCACCATCCTATTCAACAAAGCACCAACTAATAGATGTATAAGTCACGACTAGTTCTCGTGACATCTGAGCTACTCGAGCCGCATTACCAATGACCTTAAGATGCAATGCCGTTGTCAATGGACGGGTCACTGACCTATGAGTGCATACGTTATTTAATATGCTGTTTTATTTGCGCATGTATTGTGCATTATAGTGAGACGTCAAGCTGTGTCGAGAATGAATTATGATCCTGGATGAATGGTATTGGGAATTTATGGCACCTGTCATTTAGTGAACCTTGTTCTTTTGAGATTTTGTTCTATGCTGTCGTACCTATTCTTCTTCTTCTTGGAGAGTCGATGCCAGTCTACATAGAGTTGACTTAGAATTTAGCCACAGACTCGACGCCATCAGTTGCATCCATCAATTCCTGAAGCGTGCAGAGAGAAGAGTTTTAGGAACTGTACCAATTTACTCTCTACGATGTAATTGTCAAGAATACGGTAAGGAAAACGTGGTCAGCTAGAGATTTGTACCAACTCCAGATGAGCAGATTTTCCTTATCGTGTCATATCACACATGTCGACACGAGCTGTACGCGAAAACCTTAGGCCGTGATAAAAAGCATGCATGCAAGCAAGCAGGCATGAAAATATATCATTACTCGGTGCGTTTGGTTGCAGTCTGTAGACCCAGTTCGCACCGCACGATTTACGAAATGACATACCGAAATTGTCATCCTAAGTTACTTTTTCAGTCTGTTTTTTCCCACTGCAGGGCACGGGTTTTTCTACTGTCCTTCAATTTCTATCTATTAAGGGCTACTTGGAACAAGTATTTGCCAAAAGAGTAAATCATCTCGAAATCTTCGCCTGGCCTCCTCATCTCATCCAACTATTCAGGGTTTTTTTTGAAGACAAACAAATCAAGATCCAGAATTTGAAGTCTCGTGTACAGAACTCACGGACGTGCTTTATGACAGTTTTAAAAAAAGAGAATTCCAATTGCGAAAAGTTAAAGAAAAACTCCGCAACTTTTCTTCAATTTTTCGACCAGCTGACCAATTTCCAAGTAGGCACGCGACACTAAGTTTATGAATACACATCCTCATCATTTCTCAACATATCGATCGAAAAATCTTACGAAATGCTGTTACTGTTATGATAAAACACACAGATGCACAAAATACAGTTCTTATTAATAAATGCATTAAAGAAAGACTAATTAAGAACGTGGGTATAAAGCGTTACTTTTATGTATTCTTCAACCAAGCACGACCGTTGACTCAGATTTAATCAGCACCAAAGAAAATGTATAATTTGATGGAGGAAATTCACGTCTACCGTAAGTAAATACACAAGTTTAAGTCTTTTTTATAACCGTCAAGTAGATCGTAACATATATACTGCAGTATTTACTTAATACGACCACTTGCGCACGTGAGCTGAATTAAAGTAAACGCCGAACGTTTAAAGTAAAACACACGCAATCATCATACGCAGTAATTAAACGAGATACGCGATATTAGACCTTAAGGGCTTATCTGTTTATCTGCACAACACTACTCACCTGGTTAACGAAGTAATCAGTCGAACTAGAGCGGCTAACAATCCAACAGGACAATGTTACACTCACTAACTATCATGGTTCACAACACTAGCCGATTCGAGGTCCACAATAGGGGTTTATTTTTATTTTCGTTTCGATATTGGCGACGATAGCGAAGCGAACGCTCTCAGGTCTGTCTCGCGACTGGCCGGTATCGAGCGGGCGACCGGCGACTCCCCGCGCCGCTCTAAACCAATTTATAATACATACAGAGGCGCAGCATCCCCTGAAACCTCTCCATCCAAAATCCAACCTTACCCCTCAATGATAAAGTTAGACTTGATTCGCATACAAGATGCCGCAGAGGCAAAAACGTCGCCAGTCCTCGCAGAAAAGCCAAGGGTGCGAATTGTGTACGTTTACTTCGTTTATAATTGAAATCAACGTACGAGGAAGGTCTTTCGGTTTTAACTATTCATAACAAGGACTTAAATAATTGTCATTGAACTTTTGCGTGACCTTGGGTGGTTTCAACACTCAGGTATATTTGAGATTCAGATCCTAGGGGACTCTGACAGTTCGACAACGTAATATAAGTACTTTTACCAAAGTACCCTCGTATGTATACTTAATGTTCCACATAAATGGCTCATACGTCATTCCGACGACAGACTCGGAAGATGAAAATTAGCCATACTTTACACGTTTAGGAAACTGATTTTGTTGATAGCATTAGTAATTCTGGTACTTTGTAAACCTTTGTAAGGCTCTCTTTATAAGAAATTGAATATTTAAAGTAAAAGGATTTCAATGAAAAAGTTATAAAAGAACCATCCTTTTATTGGATAATCTGAGAGAACCATAATTACTATTTAAATTGTAACTAGTATCTGTTGTAGATTTCTTTAGATTATAACAAGTTTTGTAAAAGAAGTTATGTAGCGTTGATGAACGGCGTTTTTGTATAGTATGCTTGAAGCACGTTTAATTTATCGGATATTCTTCGAGTGATGAATCTTCTGTTATAAGAAACTGGTAACACGATGTCGATACCCCTTGGTAAGACTGGTTGTCAAACTTTCTGGCTTCTGGCTACCCATAACGACTGCTAAAGATCTACGAATGACAGCCGGGACCGACGGCTTTACGAGCTTTCCGAGGCACGAAGGGAACTCTGTATGAAATGGATGGGCACACATCCACAGACTGACCGCGGCAAGCCTTAACCTTTGACCGATAGATCTGTACGAGTTTTACTTAGTCACGAGCCTATTAGAATATAAAAAAATACCAGCTTTATCTGTGATGCTTCTGGTTTTCGGGCACCAGCAGATAGAGAAATATCTCAATACAACTTTATCAAAGGTTGTCGAACCGAATGCGTCTATACGCTTGTGTGAATACTGCGTAAATCAACTCTTACGAGATTTGGCCTGCTTGATTACCACCCAATAATAAACAAACAAGAATCCGTGCGGCAAAAGAAAGTATATTTTCGTCCTTCGTCTTAAGAATTCTTTCAGAAAGATCTACTTTTTCCAAATTAAATGTAATGCACTGGCAGATAGTACATAGAAATTAAAAATTTGCCCCCAAGATATCGGTTTTTTACATAATTCGGGAAACAGCTGTCTCTAATCAGTTTGCCTTACCTGTTATTTTGTCACTAAGTCTGTATATTTAATTATTATATTTTTAAGCTTGCCTGTAATCGTCCATCTCTGGGCATCGGCCTCCCTTGAGTCTTTCAAAGTAAGTATTCTTGTCTTGGGGCACCTTTTCCTAAGCCGGCCACGTATGTCTACAACCTTTTTATTATTATTTTTTTTTGTAAATCTGTCACCAACCTAACCATGTATACTCCATTAGACAGAAGTTAAAAAAGGTTATTTTTAATGCACACTTTGTAACAAAAGTACAATAAACATGTTACAGTCACGACAGACGCCGAATTTATTATAATCTATTTTAATAGCAGCTGTCGCACTTAATGACTTATTAAAGAACCATTTTAATAATTTATCTTATAAAATGATGTGACTTTCATTTAGTGTATTATTTCATTCCAATTTAAAATTACAGTGTTAATGCTAAAAACCTAAAAGAAGCAGGGATGAACAAATACCAGGATCGTTATTCGTTTCACTATACGTTCTTAACTTCACTTTTAAATTGTTACCTAATCTTTGAAAAACTTTTATTTTGTTTATAGTATTATACGTACATAATTAGTACTATCATAGACCTATTTATCAAAATTAACCTATGTATTAAAATTGTTTTAACTTATCTGTGATGTAAAATGTTTTGGATTCTTACTTCTGCGAGCCTCTTTTTTCTAATGCTGAAATGGAGTATAGGTAGGGTTGCCAACTCTTTGACGGTCAAATATAGTAGTTCTAAAATTGTTACCCATAAAAATATAGTAGATTACGAAAAGATGAAATAAAAAATTGTAGGTTCCAAAAATTAGGTAGGTACTACTTTATTTTTTTGAAGAATATTTTGTGAATTATTGAACGTATCTGTCAACTTGACATTCCAGAATCGTTAAAAATAGGTATTGACGTTTTGTTTTACGCTTACACATTTTGAAACGAATATAATTGCTAAGAGTTTGATGCCTTTAAAATATAGTAGTTTCGCCTACTATATCTTTTTTTCAAAAATATAGTAGCCGGGCCTCTAATATAGTAGGATACTCTATTATATAGTAGGGTTGGCAACCCTAAGTATAGGTACCACCTCCTTAAGTACATCGAGGTAGGTACACAGTCCCCTATTCTTTGGACATGGCCTCTGTCTTCCGGAGAGGGGGAACGGCATTTTTTTCCTATTGTCCCCATGGCAGGGTGCCAAAAGATCCTTGCTCCTTGAACAGAATACTTGGACTGGTATTACGACACTGGCAGAAAAGGGAATTATTGAATCATTTTTCAAACAATTATAATATGGAGAAGAGTTTGTGGTTATTCGTAAAATGCACTTTACAAGCACTTGAAATTAACACACACAACATTAATTCATAACTCACTGACACTATACATGCAAACTACGTATCCTGTTTATATGGTTGTTGTCTCTTTAAGATTCGCTCCTAAAAAGTTTAATTAAGTAATAGGGTATTACACCCATTTTTGTAAAGTGTCTCAATGAAATTCTTAAGTGCTAATATGCCACCAAAAAAAACACAAATTTTTTATTCAATCGATAAGATGGATCTAAATTTTAAATTTTCAAATTTCGCGCGTAGTTTGACGAAAACGCCTCTTACTGGACGCCATATTGCTCAGCGTAAATGACGTCAGTTCGTTTTGTATCAAATGAGCTCATATAAAATATGATAATTGTATATCATTTAAAAATAATTAAAAGCATATTTTGTAATAGGTGTAATAATGAAAAAATTACGTTGGTTACGAAAATAATAAAAGTACAAAGCCTATATTACGCCAATCGGTTGACTGACAGTTGTAATTTTTTTGTTTACACAGCCGTACGGCGTAATAACATGGCCGCTACTATTTCACGGTGTTTTATAACAGATTAAAAATACTGAAAACTTTGAATTGAAATTAAAAATTTGTTTTGTTATTTTATGAACTAAAACTTACATTTTCCGACTGCTTTATGCCTAAACTGTCTCAATAACATATTTATAGATTTTTTCTCGTATAGAGTAAAATACCCTATTGTATATTTGTTACCAGTAGGTACTTTGTAATAAGCTTAATTTTCAGTACCTAAGTAATATTGTGATAGTAAATTTGAGCTGTGAAGTTACCTGGAACAAATAAATGAAAACATATTAAAAATTAATAAAAATTATGAAATACTATGTATCTTTTGCCCGCGACTTCGTCCGCATGAAAGTCGGTTGTCACGGATGCAGACGAAGTTGCGGATTAAAAAGTAATGTCTTTACCCAGGGTTCAAGCTATTTTCATACCAAATTTCATCAAAAACGATTCAGCCGTTTGTCATGAAAACGTTACAGCCAGACAGAGATACTTTCACATTTATAATATTAAATGAAGACTAAGTTTCAAACGTATCGTCCAACGTTTGTGGCTTATTTTATTGTTGTAGCAAACCCATTATCTGAAGGATTCCTGGTAAGATTAATTATCATAAGCTAAACAAGGTAATTTGTAAAAGTCAAAACAGAAACTGATAATTTATCCTTATTATAAATCTGAAATTAATTACTTATATTGTTTTTCTTTAGTTGAATTTTACCTTGGTGTTAGTTGGTAATTGTACCTATATTAAAGAACGATTTACAAAATGACATTCACAAAGATTTGCGAGCGTTTAAAATACGCGCGCTGAAACGATTTTTCGGCCCACGCTCACAGTAATTATCTGGTTGTAATTTATGATAATTTTAATAATACACTGTAAAACATATAAATACATTTTAACGTTACCTTTTATACAAGGAGGTCAATTCTACCAACTTTTAGGATCTTTGACAGTGTTATGGAGTCACAAAGTCTGACAACCAGTCTTACCAAAGGGTAGAATGTCACCTAGTAACTTGGTTGTGGCAGTCAGATAGGCAGTCGCTCCATCTAAAGCACGGGCATTCAGCTGCATCCAGTTAGACTGGAAGCCGACCCCAACATACTTGGGAATAGGCTAGACAGACATAATGACTTGAAAAAAGGGCTTAGCTTTGAATCTAGGTAGGTACTTACTTTCTTATCTACATTTTCCTTCATCTATTCTCAAAAACCATGCCAAAACTGCCAACTGTCTGGCGACTCTGGAATCTCAGTTTCTCACGATAAGAAACACACAATAACCACGTGAACACGTACGTTTTGCTACTTTTACGAACATAATCTTATTAAGGAAGTTATTTAGGAGCTCCGGACAGTTCAACACCACCCTAAGCTCCACATAATGAGAGAAGTTACCGGCAAATGAATGATGAGGTGGAAATGAGTTTATTTTTCGTCTTACTTATAGTACGGACAGCATCAAAAGGGAAATGATATAAACAAATAAATAAAGGTGATTTATTTGTGACGTGCTAATTGTTTTTCTTTTGTTTTGTGTAAAGGTGGAGTAGGAAAGGTGAAGAATAAATATTTATGTGCGTCTCAGTTTTTGGATGATTTAGTTTAACTTTTGCTGCTGACTCTACAAACAATTTATAATATTTAGCTTAGTATTATTTGAAGTTTAATCTGAACTGTTAAGATGAAAGTTTTGGGTTAAATTAGGTAACACTACACTAATAGTCGGATTAGAATAATCCAAATTATTTTCTTCTAGTGGTGTCAAATTTTCACACCTACACTCATTTTAAACCATGTCAAATCTTAAGATGTGGACATTTTGAGATTCTTATGAGGTAAAAAGAAAAATAATCATATAGGGCCTTCTACCGCCTTCGTCATATACAAGGTGTAACGTTAAACACGCAAAACCTCAGACACCCCAAATAATTTTTAACTGAATTAACCTAATTCTGAGAAAAAAAAATCATAAAAAAAAAATAAGGTTTTATGTGCTGTTTTAGTTTTACTAAGACTCGTATTTGCATTGAAATAAGAACTATTATTATCACGCGTATGAGAAAATTTAAATTGGCCGACAACCATTTGTGTTTGTTTACCTATTTTGGCAGGTTTGCGCACGTGATGGCTTGACCTTTTAATAAATAGACAGGGCAACATGTTTTATGAAGATTTTTTGAAAAATGTGACCTATATTAAAAAGTGGTTCAATTGATTCTGCTCGTTATTCTAATCAAACTATTTTCAGGTTTTGCGTATTTGACGTTACACCTTGTATATCCGTTGAGACGCACGAGTAACGTGCTACGGTTGCTAAAGGCACACTACCGATACGACTTACGCATTCCAAAGCTTATATATTTATTTATTTGAACTTCATCATCATGTCAACCTTTAAACGCCCACTGCTGGGCACAGGTCTCCGTCAAGGTTCAGCCGTAATCGCCATGCTTGGCCGATGCATGTTGGCGATCGCAGTAGGTGTTATGGTACTCAGAAGGACGCTGCTGCCCATCCTCTGGTCAATATCCCTCTGTCGCTTTTTACGACACCCACGGGTAGAAATGGAGTGGTGCTATTCGCGGCCTATAAGTCCGAAATCGCCAATCCGAATTGAGCAAGAGTGGTGATCAATGCTCAAGAGTTCTCTGAATGAGAAGAGGCCTTTGCCCAGCAGTGGGACACTAATAGACCGAAGTCCTACTTCCTGCTACTATTATAAACGCAAAGTTTGTGAGGATGATGGATGGATGAAAGTTTGTTACCCTACGGCTGAACGGAATTAGTTGGCTCAAATAAAGATACTAGCTGACCCGGTAAACGTTGCTTTGCCGTATAAATAAAAAAAAATAGCTTACGACCTATTCTTAAGGTGCGTACGGATTAGAGGCAGCCTCGCCTGAGGCACGCCCTGTTGCCTCAAGTGCGTACGCGCCTCAGCCCGAGGCGTGCCTTCACGAGCCGTGCGTGGCGAGGCTGCGCACCCCGAGGCGCAATCCGTAATCCGTACGCACCTTTAGACTTACCAAAAATTCACAAAAAATAAAACCGTCAGTTCGATAACAAACATTATGATATAATTTTTTATATACCTACCTATAACTACTAGAGGGCCCGGCAGACGTCCTGCCATGAAAATAAAAAAACGACTACAGCGCCACCTACCGGGTCCAATTGTAAATCTAAACCATTCTCGAATCCACTCGAACACACACGAAAAAATTCATCCAAATCGTTCCAGCTGTTTAGGAGGAGTTCACTTTCATACACACGCACAGAAGATTTTTATATATAAGATAAAGATTAGAAGATTGATCTATCTTAACACATAGGACAATTTTTATCACGTTTTTGTATAACCCTGGGAAAATTTTGGACTTTGCTTACTTGAAAATGTGTGCTAGATCTTTAAAACTACGCAACGGATTTTGATGCGGGTTTTATAATAGATAGAGTGATTCAAGAGGAAGGTTTTAATACATAACTTGTTAAGTCGGCGAAGCCGCGGGCATCAGCTAGTATTGTATAAAAAATAAACCTATCACTATAAGTACAGGGCCGAATGCAAAATAAAAACTTACAAAAACGAAATAAATGAGTTCAATGCCGTCGAATGACACAAATCCCCCAGCGCATCGACTCATTCCTGAGTTTATCCCGTACTGATAGATTCTGGGTGCCACCGAGCACTGCTCTTCATTTTTCACGTTTATTCAAGCTGAAATATAAAATGTATCTACTTTATCTTAAAGTTTATCTTTCTTGAAGTTATGGGATAGATTTGCAATAGCGTTTTATTACAATGGAGGCACGGACCGATGCAGAGGAGGCGCGGATAGATGCAGTCACCTATCCAGAAAACCTTTGTATTTTAATACATACGTGGTGCACAATTTAAAAACTTAAAAATGTAATAATAAATAAAAAATAAAAAAAGCCTTTTATTTCCTATTAATTTTACAGTTTTTAGATTTGTTGTTTGTTGAAAAAAATATTAGTTTTAACTATCTATGTAAGTATTTTTTGATCACATTTCTTGGGTAACAGGAACCCCCCTCAAGGTGAAGGCCTCCTCAATAATAAAAATTATAATTTTGCTACTATTATATATTAACCTTTCACTGTTTACTGTTCTTACTGTATTTTTGTTTTTGTTTTTATGTATTTTTTTAAATGTATTGTATCAGTTATTCCTGGCTTTGTTACACAATAGAAATTAATGGTAACTTTACAGTATTAACGTGAAGGTCGGTTATCGCGGATGCGGCTAAAGTTTCGGTTTAAAAAGTAGCCTATGTCCTTCCCCAAGGTTCAAGCTATATTTTCATACCAAACTTCATCAAAATCGGTTCAGCCGTTTCATCGTGAAAGCGTAACTGACAGAGTTACTTTCGAATTTATAATATTAAGTATGGATTTCACGGCTCATTCACGCGCCTTATTGGTAATGAAACTGTTATATTTATATTTTAAGGACATGTAACCGATATTATTCTGGTAAATAAACGATTATTATTATTATTATCCGCGGACCGACCGGGGCAAGCATAGCTTAACTGATTGATCGACTTAGCCCTGTATAGGTAACATTCATATTTTTTTTTATAGAATAGAATAGAATTTTTCTTTATTCAAGTAACCAAGACTCAATAAGATTGTTAGTAAAACTTACGACTATATTATGTTAGTAAGAACAGACACTAAACAAAAACAAAGCAAACAAAACAAGAATTAACAACAATTGGTCACTGCTACGACGTCCCATGAGAGACGGCACAATAGTGACCCACGTACATACAGTCCAGGGCCTCAAGTCTGCTATTACAATAGTGTCAGAATGGTCTATCATTGATTTTAAAATTGTTGATTTTGACAAGTTTGGTAATCTACTAATGTAATGGCGTCATTATGACTTTCCAATGGTCAACCACTGACACGCCATTGGAAGAAACTATTTGGAATGGTAATCTCGTTCAAAATGACAACTGAATGACTGACTGACTTAGGCGGTAATCTGCTAAAATGTTGACAGTTCCTTTGATAAGGGGGTTTGATAATGACGTTCTAAAGGTAGGTCACTGACCTACCATTAGAACGTCATTGTGCATTCATTGCTTTTAATTCGACCGAGCAATGATCGATCATTATGAATTTAGCAGATTACGAACTTTTAGCAAAATGACAATGGGATCGTGTTGGAATGACGAAATTATGAAAATAGCAGACTTGGCCCCCAGGCAACTCGCAACCATGCTTATGACACAGTTGGAGCTGCCCCACACCCTGCACACTAGGGAATCGCACCTTTTACGCATTGTTGCGTAAAAGCAATCCACATGCGCATCTGCGAACATCCCTATGGTTCCCTATGGTTTTATATAGACTTGCGTTTGGTCGCAACCTGATCTTAAGTTATAATGCGTCCTAAGGTGGAGCACGCTTGCCTGGGATAAACCAGTTCACTCGGACCTTGAAGATACCTAGATTATATGCATCGGAGAATAAATTTGGAAACAAAGCGCTTGGTTGGAGACCGTGGAACTTCAACCGTATAGCAGTGACGCTTCGCCGTATCTCTGCTCGTCCGATGATGGAATGGATATGGGGAAAGTAAGCTGTGCAGTTCCAAAGCACTCACAAATGTAGCCGATAAAAGACCGATAGGGTGGCAACGATGATGTTCAAGGTTTTGCAGCTTAGCCTTGACCAGGGAGTCATAATCTATGAACCTCTTGGCGCGTCTTTCTATAACTTAGTACATGGTGGACATCCCACCCACACGCACAAAACGTTTTGGGAACACATTCATTGTACGTACTGCTAAGGAGTGGAATTCCCTGCCCGAGTCTGTGTTTCCTGAGTTTTTTTAAGTCAAGAGTGAATAGTTTTTTTCTAGGCAAGCGTACTCCATCTTAGACCGCATCATCGCTTCCCATCAGGTGAGATAGCGGTCAAACGTATGACTATCATTGAAAAAACAACTACCAACGCCTCTAACTAGTATTTGGCTGATCCATCCCAAAGGTGCGAACAGGGGTGTGATTCTGTAAGACCTCATTCTAAACTTCGAATGTGACTCCGCTGTGAGTTTCTTGATTGGCATTCTAAAAACTCGGTTGATAATTCGAATTTACACTAGCGCCACCCTTGCGAGCGTGTCAGCAAATTGAACTAAATTGACAGGGAGATTTTGACAGATAAAGTATAGATGACGTAAGAAGTGGCATTCTCCCCGTCACTTCGACGCTCACTTCGCACTCGAACCCGATTCAAAGTGTCAAATATATCATGGTCATTTTGAACCTTATGCGAAGTGAGAGTGAATAGCGATGTGAGAATGATGCGAGTTGTTGTTTGAATTTTACAGAATCGACCTACAGTACTCCATGCACGATCAAACTTGTACTTGGTATAGGTTCAGCATTTGTTCCAACGTGAAGTACTTTCGGACCTTTGCGATGGATAACTCGATTGTTTGTTGGAATGTTCACTAGGTGTTTTGATTATATATATAATGTCTAGATGGAGCGTCAAGTGCACGCAAACGTGTCAAAAAGTGTCAGCCAACTATTGGCTGACAAGTGCTTATATAATCAAAGCCCAAATGCGTAATAATAATAATAAATGATTAATATATGTATAATAATATTAATTTATGTATAATTATTTACATAATTGCTTATATAATCATTATTTACGCACACAGAGACGTAGATGCACAGTGTAAAACGACGCCTGCACGCACACATACTTGAAAATGTTGACTCGTTTTCTTTGTTATGATTGTAGCCTGTAGGGCGACGTTCCATCTAGACATTATACAGGGTGTGTCGTAAATAGTGGTCCAGAGTAAAGGGGTCGATACACTGTATTCTTATGTATCACATATCGAAATTTTAACTATTTCCAGTTAAGGGTTTGCGAAAAAAAAAAAGTTTTATTTTAAAATTTCTGTACCTTGCTTCACGAATTTGGCTGTAATTTCAACAAATATCAATATTTTTTTATTATTTTTTTTTATTATTGTCTTGAATATGTGTACTATCATATCCAAACCCTTTTTTACAAAATTTAAAAATAAAAAACTTTTTTTTTTCGGTGACCCTTAACTGAAAATGGTTAAAATTTCGATATGTGATACATAAGAATACAGTGTATCGACCCCTTTACTCTGGACCACTATTTACGACACACCCTGTATAATCAAAGACTAGGTGTTGAAGTGCCGCCCTTGCGTGTCCCGCGCGATGTCGCTGATAAGTGGTGGCGACCTTTGCGAGCAGCCGACCGACTGTTTGTTTTTAATCGTTTTTCATTATTTACTGATTTATTGGTGTGAGAGATTGTGAGCAGTAGTTGGTAGACTAAAGCTATTATATTACTTTTGTATTTTAGAAAATGGATTACGTGATTTGTATTGCATAAGTCTATTGCCAATTACCAAAAGATTAAAAATCCTAGTTGAAATTTCTCCCAGTTTTCGAAGTTAAATAATTTCGGATATTCAACTCTGATTAATTTTAAATCTATTCTTAGAATAAGCTTTGTATGTACGGCTCTGTTATTGCTGCATCTACCCACGCCGACTAGCATCGATTATATAATTAAAAATACGAGTGTTTGGTGGCGATCTCTAACCAACACAAGCGGTGATCACAATAGATCAGCTCTGGAACCGGAGGAGTAATAGTATTAGTTTCGGATTAATATTATGAATGCTCAATAAAATTTATTACACCAAATTACCAAATCCTACCATGATCATTTTTTGTGCTATTGCCATCCCCACCCTATATATGACAGAGTACTTGCGTGGGTATAAGAGTGACTCTATATAATATATTTTATACCTGCACGATGTCACTCGGTACATATTAAGTTGAGATCTTTCTCTACCTGAAAGCATTTGGTTTGGTGTTTTTTCAAATGGAAAATTCAATCTGAAATAAGTCTGTAGTGTGAATACATAAATAATTATTAACGAGGTACAACCTACGCAGTACCTACTTGGGTTTTCTGTTGATATGTGATGTTATTTTTCACGTTAAAGTGTTGACAATATTCCTTCAAGACTGTTCTCTACAAAAATAACTTTAATTTATTTTGACTGACTTTGGTTCTGTTTGTTGTTTTGTTTTGCCATCGACATCCAAAATAAAAGTTATTTTTAACGTCGTAGTTTTTAAAAGCGGTTGTTTTTTTTTTTTTGAGAAAAGTTTATTGAAAACGAATTAATAGCCTGCTCCTTTTTGAAGTCAGTTAAATGCAGTATTTCTGACTGGTTCGTAAATTATAGACTTTTGTCAAAATGGCTCAATCAGTAGTACTTACATACCTAATGGCGGAACAATTTAAGTTAGTTCTTCTTAAAAAGGGCTTACTCACGGTCTCTTAATAATTCAATGAATTATGTCAAACTTTAAACTAAGTTGTCAAAATTGTCTTGAAGATTTTTCATAGAACACATGAATCTCTGACAATTTATAAATAGTAGATTGTATGACAAGGGAGCAAAATAATATTTTTACGGCGAGGGCGCTATTTTGAATCCAGAGCGAAGCGAAGGATTGTAGAATAGAATCCCGAGCATAGCGAGGGATTCTAAAATAGAATCCTGAACTGTAGCGAGGGATTCAAAGTACATCGCCTGAGGAAAAAGTATTATTGATCTCGAGTCATATACTCTACTTTTCATCTCGTTCTATGAGAAAATATTTCTCCCGGGATTTCGTAGGTATTAAGTTTTGTATGACGTTATTAGCTTCTATTTTTATTGTTTCAGGAGTTAATGCACTATCACTTTCAGAACTCGACGTAAAACTCATTTTTTTGCAAAATACAATAAAGTCCGTACCCATTACAACAACAGTGACGTAAATCGCGCGCTTTTGTTTTTTTTAGTTCCCGCGCCACCCCGCACAGTACAGCCAACACTTACAGCCAGTAATTTATACAATTTGCGTTCGATTTCAATGAACAAATCATGTTCCAAATTCAAATCTCATTACTGCCCGCTAAAAAGTCTAGTGGAGACAAGAGCTACTTTGCTCCCGCATACAGAGGAACAAAACGACACTTTTCGAATAGAAGGGATGAAAAAAATATTCAAGACTTGTTTATGATGGAAAGTTACAAGGCTGGAAACATTGGCTGGAAAACACTGTTTTTACTCTTCAATTAAAATGAAAATGGTGTTCGAAAACGTTAGGTATTTTTGAAAATGGAATAAGATAGCGACAATGATTATAACTTGGTTAGGTTGAGTATGTTCTATTTCCCTGAGGTTTAGTGATATTCTGATAGGATATCTGTATGGTAGCTTGTTAGCTATGGAACCCTTAGCAATATGAGTGGGTTTTATCGCAATTTTCCCGTGAGTGGAAAACTACTACAAGGATTGAATAAAGAAATAATCCCACGCAGTTTCATATAAAGGTCACAATGCATCTGTGCAGTTTTAATGAAATCTTCAATCAATTGAGTTGAGGGAGATTTTGTGAACGTCAGGATGGCCGGTCTCTACTTATAAATCACTATTTTTATCCTATAAGCGATTCGCACACTGCACCGCATTACGCAGCGGGGTGCATGGCGACGAATACACGCGCGCGGTTGCAGGAGTTGCGGGCAAATCTGCACCATTATGCATATTTCTCCGCAAAAACGTGTGGAGCTGCAATATAGTAGCAGTGGCCCAAAGGCCTCATTTCACAGCAGCTTGCAGTGATGATAGTACAGTCCAGAGCATTATTTCCTATATTAAAAATTGTTATTAATGCAGAACTCATTCAGGAGGTTGCAGTTATACTATCTGTTTTTTAGAAGAAATCGTGCCTATAGAAGATATTGGGTAGGTACATCCTTTTTTACGAACAAGATCGATAAATGGGTCATTGGTTCAGAATTACTTAGATTTAAGAAAATATTTTTTCAATTACTATTAAGTTCTGTTAAAATCACGCACCGTACTGCAGAACTCAGTATGCCATACCTTGCGTCTTGCACCGCAACCTGCGCGTCGGCGCGTGATCTGCAACACTGAGCGTGAATGCGTTTTCTGAGTGTTGCATTACGCGTGTTTTAATACTTTCAAGCAATGTAAGAATAGGCACTGTACCACATAATGCAGCGTAGCGCGTACGCTGCATCATGTGGTACAGTGTGCGAATCGCCTTAAAGTTACGGGATCCAGATTGATAGATAAGTAGTTAGCAATGTGGTAGAAAATATTGATCAAAGAACATTTTTTCAATCGCCAGTATTTTGTTTAAACCACACATTAAGTGACCAGTCGTACTGACGCCAGGGTCTCAAAAAGTGGTTTATCTAAACTAATATCATAATAAAGAGAAAATATTTGATTCTTTGTACGTTTGTTTGTAATGAATAAACTCAAAAAATACTAAACCGAATTTAAACATTTTTTCACTTATATTCAGCTACGTTATCCCTGAGTGCTATAGGCTATATTTTATTGTAGCGACATCTGTCGCACATGCCACGTACTACTAACAGATGTTTCCTAGATCGCGCAAGCAGAGTTCTCCGCGACATTAGATAGATGCATATACAAAATCCCGTCTACAACCGTCGGGCAGTAGCCCACCAGATACAACACCCGTCTGGTTGGAGGATCCTCCCTTTTCTACACTCTCTAGGAACTAAACACTCTGTTCCTCATACCTCTAAGTTATAATCAGAAAATTAGGGGAAAGGAAAGAAAAATTACACGAATGAAGTCGCGAGCAAAGTGGTGGTTTTGAATCAAAAGGTAACAATTATTTAACGACAGGTATCAAAAAGTAAGAAAAGGTAGCAATTTCAAGAACTATTTCGAAGTGTAATATGACCGGCCATCCTGACGACGTTAAATAAATTTTTGTTATTTGCGTCTGGCTCCCACTTATACACCCACACACAGTCAATGATGAAGTACTACGGGATGAAGTTTCCTTATGATACCTTTTGGTTGTAAAACGGTTCTAACAGTTGCTGTTTGTTGTGACGGGTAAACTAAACAAAAAATTTCAAAAAAATCAGAAACTTCCAGCAAATCTTTGCAGCAAAATCACAACCGCCATGCTTATTTTCTACGAACAGAGAGTGCATACGTTACAAAGAAATTAAACAGTAATCTCAGTGTAGCCAATACCCGTTAGTAATAATAATTATTATTATTTATTCAGCCAAAGAAGTACATATATACAGGATTAATAATGCAGTGGTATAAGAGATACAATACACATAAAAAAACATTTAGCCTACACCAACACCGCATTACATTAACATAATATTTACATTGCTTTCAACACTTTTTTCTAAGATAAATTGAACTGTATTCTGTCAAAACGAAGACACAAGATTTCAATTTACTTTAAACTAATTCAATATGATAAATATACATATCTCAAACGTACTCTTAGAACTGGTGCCCTGAGACAGTAAGACGGGGTCGCGGTAAGCCGCGAAGAAGATGGCGGGACGAACTGAACGGATTCCTCCAAAACTGGAGGGATCCTGTGCGTCACACAGGAGCGAGAAAGATGGAAGGCATGGAGGGAGAAACTCTCACTCTTCGCCAAAGAGTGGGACAAATAAGACTAACACTTGTATTTTCGATTGTGATAACAAATCACAATCGAAAATACAATCATTATCTGCCTAGCCTTTTTCCAACTATGTTGGATTTCAGCTTCCAGTCTAACCGGATGCAGCTGAATACCAGTGCTTAGACATGGATCGACTGCCTATCGGGCCTCCAGAACCCAGCAACTGGGTAACACGATACCCCTTGGTAAGACTGATTGCGACTTTCTTGGCTTTCTGGTGTTATTTAAAATCATTACAATAAATTCGAAAAATGACAGAAGTGACATGTGTTGGTACATTTTTCCAAACTAAACCCAAGTTTCCTTCGAGAAACCGAAGGATCGGTAACTCTGCCCTTATTTGTGATTGTTTATTTTAATTGCAAGATAAAATAAATACTTGCGATGTAATCTTCCCTCTCGTTAATATTGATTCCGTGACCCTAATTAGATATATATTTCCATTGGTAACAGGAAAATGGCCATGGAGCGGCAATAACACCCACCTTTGTGATACCAATTCGTGTATTATGTTTGTTACTAATTGGTCCTTAAGGAGAGGACTCGCCTTACATAATGGAGGCCGTGGTGGCGTATATTTTCCTAAAAATAGCCTATATAATGTAAAAGAAAAAATCTGACGTGTATCAGAAATGTTCGTAAATGTGATGCCCTAACGCCCACTTACTTTCCCCAAAAACCTAAACTGACACAAGATTATATTACAATTTGTCATAAGTAATGGGCTCGTATTAGCCACTACATTTATTTAAGCGCGCCTTGGGATACCTAGTATTCTTGGACAAATTACAGCTTATGAAATGGCTTCCATTTGAAAGTGTCATTCTTGTTCATATATTAAGTTACGTTGGTTAAGGCCTCGGGGCTAAGCAAAACTCGTACGAATTGATCGGTCATAGATAAACGACACTTACCGCGGTCGGTCTGTGGATGGGTCTGATTCATAACGAGGATCCTCTATGCCTCGAAAAGCATGTAAGTCATTGGTCCAGATTGTCAAAAGTACATACTTCTTTTATGGGGTACTGTGTAAAATGCTATAATAAAATACCACTTGATATTCTACAATTGAATGAAAAACAATTTAAAACATGTATTAAACGCACACTATGTAGACAAGCATATTATAAGTTAGAAGATTACATCAATGATAAAAATGCTTGGCTGAATGCTGGTCCTGCTCCACAGCCAGTTTAGGGAATTTCCAAATTGGAAGAAAAGGATGTTTCCTACCCCTTTTTCTATTGACATGAGTAACGAGTATCGTTATTTCTTATATATAGATATTTTTAAATTATTAACTTATCACACTTCATATATGATAAAATAATATACATTGGAAACCTTAGTTTTGTATAATTTAGCAGCATTATTTCAATTTTGTAAATGAGAATACCATGGAGCCATTTACTAAGTATATTAATACCTTTATGTTTGACAAAAATTAACATGGCGGTTGGGAGTATTGCCATGCTCGCTCAAATGTCTCGCTGATGGTGGCGCGTGTGTTGGATCATTCGGCTCCCTTCAAAATGGTTGAGCTGAATGGTGCTGATTCACGCGTCATGTTCGTGAACGGGCGCTGTCAGTAGAGACTGGTCAGCTCTTATCTGCCATGGATTAGATGCTACTTTATCTTGCTTCTTTTTTGTGTTTTGTATTGTTAGATTACCTTCATAGTTTTCACATATAGAAGCAACAAGAATCATGTAACCAGACTTTGTAAAAACTTTATTTAAAAGAGTGTCCGTGGAGTTTCTTGCTCGTTCTTCTCCATAGAGACCTACCTACGTTTTGGAACGAGCAACTAGCTTCAACTCTCTGACTAACTGACCGACTCCTTGACAATTCAAAAGTGCCTGTAAATGGTTTAATTGAAATAAATGCTTTGACTTTGACTTTGACTTTGTCCCTGCTGTCATTCATAGATCTTTGTCGAGAGAAAAAAATACCAGCGACTTCTTCTTAAGAATCCCTTATTTTTTGATAATCCAATATAGCCTTTAGCACTTAGGAATAACGTAGCTTTCTATTGGTAAAATAATTTTTGAAATCATATTAGTAGTTTCGTTTACAAACAAATCGGAGAATATCATAATCGATCTACAATTTCCGGAGAAACTGCGTAACAAACATACAGTCGGATTGCAGCACATGTTCTACCTAGAGCTAAGTGATACGCAAACCTGCAGACGCTGTAATGAGGCTGATGAAACGCCACTTCACCTTCTGGGGGAATGCGGAGCACTAATTCACAAGCGCAGCAATCATCTGGGCAAACACCTGGTAAGCCTGGATGAATTAATGGAGATTGCCCCAAAGTAGATCCGGCAGTTCATCACAGCTGCAGGGTTTAGTGGCGATAACTAACCAAAACAAGCGGCGATCACAATAGATCAGCTCTGGTCGCAGTGATACCACAGCCGCACAAAAATATTAAAAAAATACAGTCGAATTGATAACCTTATCCTTTTTTGAAGTCGGTTAAAAAAAACTGTAAATTCTCATTTAGGGCGTCTTACACATCAAACCAAACACGGGAGGGGACACATTATCTGTTCTCGCTCAAATGCCTCTAAGACCTGAGGCAGCATGAACATATTTACTCCCTAAAAATTAGAAACGATGATAACGTGTACATATTTAGGGTGGTGCCTGAGGGCGTATGGGGAACCAGGGTGTATCAGGGGGTGTTTAGGAGTGTTGGTTACATCAATAATTGGCATCAGAGGGTCTTCAGCCGACTGGAAAGTCGCGAGATGAGATAGGAACATGTTTCGAATCATAATAATGTGTTGTGTATATCTCATTATGCGAGATAGAAGAGCGTCGCGTAGTGTTATTAACGTCTGGTGACGTCGCATCTTCATTGGGTATCTAATGGTAATGATTTTGATTTACATATCACTAAAGTAACAAACAGGCATATGGACCACCAGATATTAAGTTTTCGCCGTAGCCTATCGGAGTTTGCAACACCAGCGGTATCACATGAGCGTTGCTAGTAGTTTTGGAGTCGATGATGATGCGTATCGCTTTAGCACCAATCTGCTAACTGATTTGGCTCTATTTACGCATAACTGTTTTCATACCTAATTGTCTCGAAAACACTGATCTGCTGGACAGGTCTAAAGCCGACAGTGAGCTCCGTACAAAAGTAGTCTAAACACATTTGGTAAGCTGTCACGCTGAAGTGGGATTGGGCTGGGCACATCTGCCGCAAGTCTAACGATCATTGGGCCAAACGCACGACCCAATGGTTCCCTTTACATGGCAAGCGGCATCGTGGCAAACCCAGGCTGAGAATGCTGGGATGGCAGGATAGAGTCTACATTCCTTCGACAAAAACTGGCCCGAATAGCCCTGGATAGACAGAAGAGGATGGAGAGTAGAGAGGACCTTGCCCTACATTGAGAAAATTCTGGCCCGAATAAAAAGAAAGTAATTTGAGCTCGATGAAGATTTGCATCCTTAGGCACCTATTTCGTGCAGACTGCTCGCGTCAGTACAACCGCTTAAACTCATTTGAGCCTGGCAGCCATTTTGCTCATGTTCATAATCCCCGCTTTGGAGTCGCGCATAATGTCTGTTCATCTCTGTGTCTGTCTCACAACATATAAAAATATAGCACAAGAAGTGTAAAAGAAAGCTTAAGAAAAACCACTTATTACATTTCACTGAAAGTAAACCACAAGCATGTAGCAGTTTGCTCACCATTTTTCACCACAAACGCTCTCTAACCGTGATTCACTCACAGTGAACATAAACAGACAATTCAATTTATATCATTTTTATTTTACACCCTCCGTGCCATGTTGGAGTGCTGGAGTTTCTTTATTAGATAACTAAAAAAGAATATTCTTAAAAATGCATGCAGGTTGATTTTATATTTACTGTGTATCTTTCAAGGCATGAAAAAACTCATGTATATTATACGAACTTCATTATGGAACTAACCTTGAAATATGAAAATCAGCTGTTATCAACAAAAAATGCACTACAACAATTTTTGAAAATCTAGCTTCTGCTTGCGATTTCACCCGCGTGAAAGTCAAATCACTAAATATTACTTGACAAAGCAAAGTCTGTTCGCGATAACTAAAACTGATTTTCACTAATAAGATGTATTAAAATTAATTTGATAATCTGCTTGCGACTTCGTCCGTGTGAAAGGTCAAATCACTAAATATTATTTGATAAAGCAAAGTTCATTCGGTTTTCACCACAGATATAGACTATCTATATCTGTGGTTTTCACCTATAGACAGAGTGTGTAAGTGTAAAAATTAGCTAAGGTTTTTTGTAAATTGGTTAAAATCTGACGATTATACCCGTGCGAAGCCGGGGCGGGTCGCTAGTATACCATAAAACATAGGTATCCTATTACACTTAGCAGTGTAGATTTCTATCAGAGAATAAAAAATTGTATTAGAGATTACCTCATACAAAGCAAACTTTTCCTTTTTATAATATTAGTATTAGATATATGAAACTGATTACAAATGCATATAATTCATTCTGTAGAGAAGAACTCCATTGATATAGACCAATTTGTTATTTATTCATCGAAACCTCCACAAACACCCAACACTCGCCCGACGACTTCTCAACGAGTGGCCGACGAGTGGCCAGCGAGTCCCCGACGAACCAAAACACTCGATATTTCAATAACAGCATCAGGAATCAAAGTGGAAAATTTATCATTTTATTTCCGGGCGCTGCATTTGGCTGCAATTTCCGTCCCTCCACTCTTCAAGTACCGGGAACGTTGGGAACGTCGCGTTTCGGGAAATTATAGCCATTTCCCCTGTCGACGTAGACAGGTTAGATTCTTCCGGGGCCGTTCGGCTAATAAAACACGTGAGATGACCTACTTATCTGAGAGTTATTCAATTCTGGTAAGAGGATTTAGGAGGAGATTCGTTTAAATGGAGTTAGCCTATAGTTTGTGATATATTTGAGTGTAGTAAACGATCGAATACATATAGGTACATCTTCAACGCGCAAATCTCCGGAACTTCTGGTCAGATCATGTTTTTTTTTTTTTGCTAATAAGATACCTGACTACCTGAGTGTTACAGGCTAATATTTTTTGCTAATAGGATGCCTGACTACCTGAGTGTTACAGGCTAATATTTTTTGCTGATAGGATGCCTGACTACCTGAGTGTTACAGGCTAATATTTTTTTGCTAATAGGATGCCTGACAACCTGAGTGTTACAGGCTAATATTTTTTGCTAATAGGATGCCTGACTACCTGAGTGTTACAGGCTAATATTTTTTTGCTAATAGGATGCCTGACAACCTGAGTGTTACAGGCTAATATTTTTTGCTAATAGGATGCCTGACTACCTGAGTGTTACAGGCTAATATTTTTTGCTAATTGGATGCCCGACTACCTAAGTGTTACAGGCTAATATTTTTTGCTAATAGGATGCCTGACTACCTGAGTGTTACAGGCTAATATTTTTTGCTAATAGGATGCCTGACTACCTGAGTGATACAGGCTAATATTTTCCCAAAAAAAAAATGTTAGAATTCCAAAAGAAAATTCATGCCGACTAGTTCAATTCAAGTCGCGAGCAAAAGCTAGAACAATAATTATAATACTTATCCCGATTTTAATCACAAAAGGGGCAGAGGCAGAGGTACATAATACTCCTAGAGTTTGCCAGTTCTTCTCCACAACGTTTATTAGGAAATCTTTATTAAGTCATTAACTGCCGAGCCAAAAATGTTAAAGGTAAAACCTCCACTAGCGTCGGACACACGGTGTCCCCCATGGCGTTCAACGTGCTTCTGCCCGCGACTTCGCCCGCGTGAATGTCAGTTATCGCGGATGCAGACGAATTTGCGGATTAAAAAGTAACCTATAAGTACTCGTAGTAGTAGCCCCTAGGTTTTGTTATACAAAATGTTTTGTAATGTGCTTCACTTTCTCGTGAATAAATGTTTTTTCTTTCTTTTCTTTCTTTCTATGTCCTTCCCCAGGGTTCAAGCTATCATCGTACCAAAGGAGTTGTTTCAAAATGTATGGAGCCTGGGCCCAGTCCTTGTACACCATACTTAATAATAGGGAAACACATTTGAAATAGTTCTCAACTGTCCAATTACTTTAAAATGGCTTTGTGAGCAGGTAAAACACAAGAAATTGCACTTGTAATTGCAACACACAACAAAAAACAGTAATGGCGGTAAGCTGTCATTTTGATTGATTAATGACGTTTGACATTTTATAATTCTGATTTTCTGCGCCGATATGTGGATAGCCAGGTAAACAGATGGGAAAGAAACGATGTTAAATTCAACAAACTGTTAAAAAGAACTCCAGAAACTAGAAACAAAACGAGACGAAAGAGACTGAAGTGACACTGACAGATGACAGTTCTCTTCCGCCGATGCATGTTGGCGATCGCAGTAAATGTTATGGTAGGTACTCAGAAGGACGCTGCTGCCCATCCTCTGGTCAATATTCCTCTGTCGCCTTCTACAACACCCACGGGTAGAAATGGAGTGGTGGTATTCGCGACCGGCACCACACGGCTTTCTACGGCTCAGAGTTACTTTCGCATTATGGAAGTATGAATTACAATTTATTAAGTAAGTTACCCGGTTATGTACAGAGGCCAGCACATCAAGTTACTACAATCTGTCAAATTTCTTTGATAGATTTTCAACTTTATTACCAAACCATAAGGTTCATATTTAATTGGGAAAAGAATCATGGCAGGATTTGTACAAAAAAAAATAAGATGTTTAGAGAAGTTGAAATTCTAATTTTTATATTCTTGGGTACCTAAAGAGTATCTTCCGGCATTTACAATATTTTTAAAACCCCGCAAAAAAAAAAGTTAATAGATTAACGAAAATCTCATTATTTCAGAACGAAACGGTGACTGACAGTAACAGTGACACTGACAGCCGACGTTTCGCAGTTCTTACACTAAAATTGCATCGTTTTATGGGAAATAATATCACAAATAATGATACCTAATTTTTTCCACACATTTGTCACGTCACTTGTCTGTCAATTTTATAGATCCTTTAATATCGCTTGTCACTTTTTTTTTTATAAACACAAAATGGGCATCGACATGAAACGAAAAAGTGTTATTTTCATTTCGTAATATTTTAATTATGCGGGGGTTTAAAAATATGCTAAGTATATCAATCTGCTCCTGGTAATGTGTTCTTTACATTGGAAATTATTTTAAGCCCTCTAAATTACTTTCTTTTTTCATACAAATGAATGTATGAATCTCGCCATGATTCTTTGACAGTTAGGTATGGTTTGATGTGCTGGCGTCTGTACATAGCGACTGTAATTCCCAAAACGAGTAGGTAATCTCTTAAATCTCAACAACAATCACGTTTACTAACCACGAAACAGTAGATATCGTCAGCCTATGTATCTCAATTTCCACCATTCAATGCGGATGATAATTTCCCCCGAGAGCACTGGAACTTAATACCTAAATCTTCAGCACACTACTATGTATACAGATGGTTATTGGAATCTGTATTCTATTCATTTGGAGGCGTTGTATCATGAAATAGCTATACACGGAGGGAATAGAATATAGAGGATGAAATTTGTCGTCGCTTATTAAAAATTTCGGCACTGTGCGAGTAGGACTCGCATATGAAGGCTTTCGTACTATCATACAATAATAATAATAATAATATGTGGGGACATTTTCACACACGGCCATCCGACCCCAAACTAGGGAGACCCTGTACTATGCGTGTCAGACAGCTGATATACATACACAAATACATATTTTTTTGTAAATACATACATATATAGATAAACAACACCCAGACACGTGGCAAACACAAGTGCTCATCACACAAATGTTTACCCTGGGCGGGAATCGAACCCGCAACACGCTGCGCAGCAGTCGATCGCTCAGCCACTGCGCCAACCGTGTCGTCACACAATATTACTTTAATAGATACAGATCTGTGGCTTTACGTGCTTTCCGACAAACAGAGGGGTGTCGGTACCAAATGAATGAATACCCATCCACGGACCGGCCGCAGCAAGCTTAGCTTATCCATGATTGATCAATGCATACAGCTTTTACTTAGCGACAAACGAAACAAGTATCTAATTACAACAAATAACAATAATATTAATAATTTATTGCCACAACAGGTTACATATTTGGGTTGAAGCCCTAGATCACACACTAGGATTCCCTGTGTCGTGTGATCTAAGCCCTTTCATTCCGTTTACAAAAAATACCAGCACAGTAAATTATAAAAGAATATAAAATAATAAAGAAAGGTGAGAACTTTTTGTGTATCTATCTATGTGGGGGTGTTCGTGGTGTGTGGCGGCGTATGCCATATTGAGGGGGTGTGCAAGAATATTTGTGTATAAGTGTGTATGAGGGTGTGACTGTGTGTGTGGGAGTGTGTGTGTGAGGGTGTGTGTGTTAGTAAGCTCGTAATTTGTTTTTATCGCGTTTTCTACCACAGACTGGACTTCATCCCATGTTTTTCCATAAAAAACCACTGTAGTGTCGACGGCATAAGTGAAAATTTTAGCTTGGGGTAGTTCCATGGAGCATAGTCCATTTATATAGATTATAAAAAGTGTGGGACCAAGCACGCTTCCCTGGGGGACACCGTAATGTATTGTAGCTGGATCACTATTATATTCTCCCAGAACCACCCTTTGCTTTCTATCAAATAATTAGTTACAACGTAAACTGATAATAATACCTATGCCTGAAGTCAACGATTATTCAGGCTTGTACCTTTTATGACAATATATCTAAAGATTATTCATGATTCATGAACAAGTACTTATAATGACGTATTTTCAAATAGGTATATGATCGTGTTGGTGAAACAAAATCTGTAAATTTATTTGACATATCCCTTAATATATTTACACTATTTCATGGAGGCCAATTATGTATTGACGAAAATATGACCAGACTGTTTTGTATGAAACACGCAGTCGGTAAAGTACGCTTGTTTGTACGAGACCACAATAAGGTAATAACTCCTCATACAAAGAAGGCACGAATATTGATCACCTTCACCACGTTGCTTAAGGCGGATTGGCGATTCCAGTCATAAATATTGGTCCTGGTTTCCTTACGATATTTTCCTTCCCCGATGTCAATGATATCTCAGATAAACTAAGAAAGTACGTAGGCATAAAATTGAAACAGCCATTATGGTACTGGCTGTACCTGATTGCAAATCTAAAACCACTTGCATGAGAGTCGGGATATCACGACATTACAGTGTTGCGTCAGTCATCGTCTTATTATTCGTCAAGTATTTGAAAAGTAAAGACTAAAATACAGTTAATTAATTGATAGTCGTGACCTACTGTGTGTTATCAAGAAATTCTCACCCTAATATAAGTTCAAAGATAACATTTAACACGGTTTTCTAGTAAATAAACAAAATTATCTACAAATGACACCTATCTTAAAGTGACCTGTTTGTAATAAATTGTTATTTAATTACTTTAAACAAAATGTAATACTATGTAATTTATATTTGGACAAAGTACCTAGGTGGGTACTAGCAAGTCCCTTAATTCAATAATCGGTAAAAGGAACTTTTGAGAACCTTAAAAATGTAAACGAAAGCTTCCTCCATTATATTCTATCCCAAATATATTGGTCCAGAACGTGGCGTAAGTATCTACATTACTCCATTAATTTTATTATACTTAACGCTAACTTCTGCCCGCGACTTCGTCCGTGTGAATGTCGGTTATCGCGGATGCAGACGAAGTCGTAGATTAAAAAGTAGCCTATTTCCTTCCCCAAGGTTCAAGTCATGTTCATACCAAATTTCATCAAAATTGGTATTTATAATATTTGTCGGACCGTCAGGATTTAGTCCGTTAGATTCGGTCATCGTGTGGGCAGAAGATGGGTTTCGTGCAATGCAATCACACTGAATATGGGGTACAATACACGTTGTTTATTAAAACCACAATTTATCACAAACTCAATTTAAAATAAACACAGACTCAAATTAAAATTGACATAGTAACACTTAAACACAACGAATCGAGTACAGTTTCGGGACGTCTTAGATCCGATGCGATCAGAATTCTGAATGCCCTGCTCGCTGTGGGCTGAAAACAACACGACTCTTTAGAAGCGCGTCAAAATGATGGTGGTAGATCACGTGTTATCGCTAATGGCGGATTTGCGATTCCTTTCATGTTCGTACTATTGACCGGATGCGACATATTAGTATCTAGATGGATAAGACAAATTTCATAATTAAACAATACCGTGATGTTAATGTTAGCATGTATTACGATACGACGAAGTACGAAAGACGAAGTAGATAAGTAACCAGGGTCGTCAAAATAAAATAAAATGAATAGAGATTAAGCATTTAATAAATTCTTAATCTCTATTCATTGTATGCATTTTTTTAACATAGACTCAGATACACAAACAACCAGACCCGGAACAACTACTTGCAGGCTAAACATATATTTGTTACGTGCGGGAATCGAACCCGCAACACACTTTGCAGCATCCATCCATCCAAACCGTCCGTATTATCCGTAAAATAAGGGCTTCACTAACTTTAAACTCCTCCCTTTCTGAACTTAATTGCTGATACTGCTATTTTCCGAGTGCATTCATATTCACAAGCATTCTAGAAAAATCTCTCGAAATTCAACGGCACACGCACACACAAACTATGTTTATTCGGATACGTTCACAAAACACTGATTAATTAATAAATCACAAAATAGTCAAGTATTATTATATATCTAGAAACAGACGCAGCTGCCTTAGACATTACCAGCTTCGTCTCTCGGTAACCCATCGATGTCGCAGCATGATAGATAACAATATTAAAAATTCAAAATGGCTGTCTATAGCTGTCACTTTATTAGAAATGAGGCTATAATACAAATACAATATTTAATTATTTGAAAACTATTTTTAAATAAATATAGATCATAAATGATAACATTTATTTTGTTCGGATTACCCATTTTTTGTAACATGATACATGCATACAATTTGCTTGTGTGAAATAAAAAAAAATCTATCTATTCACATAATCTATCTGTGATCAATAAGTTTAAAAGTCACTAAAACATTGACAAATTAGAACATAATCAGTCAATCTTTTAGTAAAACACTGAAAACCAGAAAAGTAATTTTCGCCGCGAGAAAAAGCTACAACTGACAAACACCTCCCAGTGTACGAATACTTCTATCTTTTCATTACACGAAATACATTTTCCGCTCAATCTAACTTAAAAGAAAAATCCATCTGGAAAAGTCAACACAGAGAGAATTCCAGGCAGCTGGTTTAGTAAGTGGCAGTCGATGGGTTGGCCAACTCACTGCACTCGCTCAAACTAAGGAAAACTGTTGGAAATGTTAAGACGAGAATACATCAATGTGGCAATGTAAAGCAAAAAATTTATATTTTGATTTATTAGGGAAACAAAAAGAAGGGAAAACAAAAAACTACAGTATGTCTTACGTCTATTAATTACATGTTTTTGGTACCTGATAATGTTTGTAATTTAGAATCTCCATTACATGTGTAAGGTGTCCATGACGCTGTTTTTTTTACTTTTTCATTGTATAAGTACATTATGAACAACCAAAGTTCTGATAAAAAACTGCAAAAAAGCTGATTTTCAGACGTGGTTACTGAGTTTGTTCTCAAAAAAGTTTATTTTTGGCTTCATACAAACCTACAAACCACCTGTGTGTTAAAAATATTTGGAGAATAATTTGTTGTTAAGGCAGGGACGGACCGTGAGTTAGTGGGACCCTTGGGCAAATAATAATTATAAATCTTTTATTTCAGACTGAAAGTCTATTTAAGTTCGTATTCACACTACTGTCAAAACTGGTGCTAGTACTTAGGTCTACCAAAGACACATTACTTCAGAACTAATACTACTAACACTACTTGGGATTGGGCCCCTGCTTAATGAATCAACTAAGTAATTGCATTTTTTTTTCTTTGTTTCTTTAGAAACTTTTTATCTTCAAGACATGTCAGTTCCGTCGAACCCTTAACTAATGATACATCTTACACTAGGAACTAAACTATAACTCATTTTAACTACGTCGGACCCAGGAGCTGCTAAAATACTATGAAATAAACCTTGGTACGTCTAATTTATTTAGTTTGAATTGCCTAAAAATAGCCTCTCTCTTTTTTTCTCATTTTGTCAAAAAGCTGTTTTCGATACTTAATGATGTTTACAATAGTTTTCTTTTAATCTTTATTTAACACTTTATACATCTTACAAGCTATTCATAAATCTCTAGAAACTAAACTATAACTCATTTTAGCTACGTCGGACCCAGGAGCTGCTAAAATACTGTGCAATAAACCTTGGTACGTCTAATTTATTTAGTTTGAATTGCCTAAAAATAGCCTCTCTCTTTTTTGTCTCATTTTGTCAAAAAGCTATTTTCGATACTTAATGATGTTTACGATACTTTTTTTTTATATATACATCATATTGTCCATTGTCTCCAACAGGGGCTGAAAATCTCGGGAATGCAATTTATCTCAAGACCCTTTATCTACACAACAACATCTCGCCTCGTTAGATTTCCAAACAGTCTACTGCTTGTCCTTAAAAATCGCTTGTTGTCCGCCCACTGTGCAGTTGTCCCGCTAATTCGTTCATTAGCATTGAATGGCGGCTCGGCGCCACTTTCGCCGACAGGCTTGCCTTCGCCGACACGGTACGCCGAACGACGACAACTAAAGGCACAATGTGACGTATGTCGGCGAAGCTGTCGGCGTCTGAATTATGCCTTCACGATAAGCCGACTAGAGCACTAGTATTCATTATTGATAAAATCAGAATAAGATATTTAAGGTGAATGCGGCAGGGTAGTAGGAAATTCAACCCAGGCGCTCCAAAATTTGATTCCCGGCGGCTCCCAATTAAAAAAGCAATAAAATAATAATGAGAAAGTAACTCGTGTCTGTTACGCTTTCACGATGAAATGGCTAACCCGATTTTGATGATATTTGTTATTTAAGATTGCTTGAACCCTGTGGAAGGACTTAGGTTACTCTTTAGTCCGCTACTTCGTCTGAATCTACGATAACCGACCAAAAGGGGGGATTACTTTATAATAGTGTACGGTATCGCCCGCATCTAACCCATGATCCCATCATTGAACCCGCGATAATCCTATTAGTCTACTCTTAATCGATCACGGATTTAAAAGAGTGTCCGTGGAGTTTCTTACTCGTTCTACTCTTCTGCATAGAAACTTACCTTCGTTTTGGACCGAGCAGCCAGCATCAACTTTCTCTACTTTTAAGTTAGTCAGAAAATTAAGAAAGTCATGAAAGCTAGAAAAAGAAAGTCAGAAATTAAACCATTTACAGGCACTTATGAATTGTCAAGGAGTCATGACTCCTTGACAATGATATGCTTTGCTTTGACGAAACGGTTAGCGCCACCAAAATCTTCAGAAGCCTGATGTAAAGCAAGGATACAAGGGTTTATTTGGCATCTGAGCTTGCTACATAAGATGACACTAAGAAGATATATTCAAGAAAAACATTTATTGTATCCTAAGAGAATTGACATAATCGGTCATAACTAAAATCGGAGTCTCCCAACACAGGCATTACTTGCTTAACATTAAATGCAGACAAGACAAATTACATTAAGTTTTCAATGCGCAAGCAAACATCAACTGTCACTACCTCAACATTATACCTATGCTCATTATTGCACAATTCCCGCAAATAACCAATGTGTTTGTCTAACATTAAAATGGCAAATACAACAAAATACCTTGGCGTTATATTAGATGAAATACTTTAATACAAACAACATATAGAAGCTTAAAATAATAGAATGCGTAAGTTGATATTTGTTTTTAAAAAGTTACGCTATATTGCTGACCCGAAAATAATCAGTCAAGTTCACTTTGCTCTTTGTCAATCAATATTAACTTACTGTATTACGCCATGGGATGGAGCGGGTAAAACCAGGTTACTTACTACCCATCGAGAGAACTCAGAGGGCGATCCTCAAAGTTTCTACTTTCCGGCCTTTCCTTTTTCCTAATACAAATATTGTGAAGTACTAACAGTTCAACAGTTATTTATAATGGGCATTGTTTTAAAACAACACAGAGCTTTACCTTACAGCACTCAAAATAATAGTAAAAGACGTAAAAGTATACCTAGTCTGTCCACAAAACCTAACAAAACATGCGTTTATATCCAAATTTTACTTGTTCCTTGGTCCTCTCCTTTATAATAGACTAAACGCTAAAGCAAACATCTATTCCGTGAACTACACAAATTGTAAGCTAATTCTCAAGGATGCTCTCCAAAGTATGTCCTTTGAAGATACAGAGAATTTACTAATTGTGATGAAGTAAATATTACTAACATTTAGTTTATATTATATTTAATAAAGAAATATTGGTTTCTACTCGGATATCTATGGTTTCTACATTAGTTAAGCTACTCAGCTATTTGTCTGTTGTACATTTTTCCTTTTGTTCGAGGTTCTGATTATTTTTTAATTTTATAAAATATCTTTAGCTCTTTTCGCCTGAAACACAGGATTACCTAGTTCAGCCACGGAAGTCTTAGTAATATAATTTACATTTAAGCAAATTATACTTGTTATGCCTTGTAATTTTTGAATAATTATTATTGTTATTAACGCCCTTATTACGCTTGGCTAAATTAAGTAGACTAAATTCAGTCGCTACTGAATTCAGTTACTACTTACTATACTTATACTTATTTACTTAATGCGATTACACTTTACTGAATTCAGTAGCGACTGAATTTAGTCGACTTAATTTAGCCAAGTGTAACATGGGCTTTAAAGGGAGGCTCCAATTACTAAGCTGTTTTTGAAAATATTGTAGGAGAAATATTGTATTTTTATTTTTACTATTTGATGTGAAAACCGGGTCGGCTGGCTAGTGTTTGTTCGGTAATTCCAAAATAGCCGAACCGTATCTGCCGACCCGCTTTAACAACTTTAGCGATTTCAAACTTTCATATTTTACAGCTCTGAAATACGCTTCCCAGTTTCTCACAAATAAAATATCAACCGTACCTAAAACAGTAATTTAGTATTCACGGTACTAAACCAACTGAAATGAAGACGATAAAACGTAGAATTTCAATTCAGAACAACTAAGTAAGTACTTTAATTTCACTGCAAACTTTAACTTGTAATTTCAAGAAACAAAATTATACCACTTTTCAACAACTTGGTTTATAATAAAATCTAGAGGGACGCACGCATAGCTAATACTGATTCACGGGAACTTTTTGACACTGAACAGTTTATATATTAAACCGAACAAATCAAAAGTGATTAGGTACTTACTTATCTCGTGATTGTATTCGCTTTTGAATTGTATTGTATTTATTTTTTTAATCGCGCGAATGTAAGTATTCGATTTTGAATTTGTATTTGCTTTGCTGACTTCACTCTCAGTGTTCCGCGCGGTATATCTGCCTTTAGTAAAAGCCAATAATAATAACAAATAATAAATTTCTTTATTTAGGACAGCATAAGATCCAGTGTGTTAGTAAGTTTAACTACAACTCAGTAACTGGGTAACGCAATACTCCTTCGTATTGACGAAGGAGTATTGCGTTACCCAGTTACTGGGTTGTAAAGGTCAGATAGGCAGTCGCTCCATGTAAAACACTGGTATTCAGCTGCATCCGGTTAGACTGGAACCAACCCTTTTTTTTTCAGACTGGAACCAACCCTAACATAGTTAGTAAAAATCATCATCTCATTATCTGTCTAGCCTTTGAAGGGAACCGCCTTACATTTTTTTCCTTATTCCATTAACTTCCCTTTTTAACCGACTTCAAAAAGGAGGAGGTTCTCAATTCGATCCGTATTTTTTTAAATGTACCTATGTACACCGATTACGCAGAGATTTATGATCCGATTTACGTGATTCTTCTTCAGTTTGATGCAGAATAATGCCATTTGGTCCCATAAAAAATTAACAGAGTTTGGCCTAGTAGTTTTCATTTTATAATTTTTTTTTTATTTTTCACCGACTTCAAAAAGGAGGAGGTTATCAAAGTTTCGTAATTAATTTGGATGATAATAAGTAGGTGCCTACTTCTTTCTAAAAACCAAAAAAAAGTAAAAAAAAAAGACAACCGCCTTCAAAAAGTAAAAAATAACTTTAAATTCACAAGACGGTGGCAATACAAAACAACAAGCAAAACCAAAGCCGCCGACTTGCGAATTGAAAGTTATTTTTTACTTTTTGATGGCGGTTATCTTTTATGTTAAAAAAAAAATTGACACAATAGTTTGAACTTGCACAATATAAACAAACACGTCACGTTACTTGCCTGTGTAATATCCTGCAAGTATTTATAAGTACATAATTGCATTTTGCGCTAATCCTTTTAGTGAACCCCGTTGTCGTTACATCGGTGCTTGCAAATCAATTATGCGTCTTAATGTTAACTTACTTAGGTTAGTTTTACTATACCATTTTAGGATTCCGTACCCAAAGGGTGCTAAACGGTACCTACCGTATTACTCCGCTGTCTGTCACTGGGTTTATTTTTATAATAATTTAGTCACTTGAATAACAACAAAAAATTCTTAACTTTGAACACATTTGACTTGAGTTTCGGAAGACGGCAATACAAAACAAGAAAAGCCGACGTCTTCCGAAACTAAAGTCACATTAGTTCTGTGCTAAAGTTATTTATCACTTTTTAGCTTTTGATTGCGGTTGCGTTTTTTGAAAAAAGTTTTAACTATTTGTTTTTTTTTTCATTGGTAAACGTAATAAAGCAGTTATAATAAAACACACATGACATACATGTCGACGCCTTTTTTAAGTAATTTAATAACTAAACTAACATAAAATTAAAAATTAAAGGGATTACTTACTTATATAGGGTGACTGGTAATTAGTGTACGATACTTAAACACGTGATTGTGTTCATGATAACAAACAACTTTCCCAAAGAAAAAAAGTTTTTTGTACTGGTTCACTTCGGATAACAGGTGTGCGCGCGCGTGATTTTCATACGGCTGTTGTGTTATTGTGATAAAAGTGAACCAGTATAAAAAACTTTTTTTCTTTGGGAAAGTTGTTTGTTATCATGAACACAATCACGTATTTAAGTATCGTACACTAATTACCAGTCGCCCTATATAAGAAACTAGTTTATATTTTTATGTAGAATTAAATATTCCGCGGTGGTACGGAAACCTTTAATTCAACAGTTGATGTTGATGTTGCAGTAGTGTTGATTGTCGAAACGATTGCTCTGTCACCTAACCCCTAACCCTAACCCTAACCGCGAATATTATAGGTGAGAACTTGGTTGTATCACTTGTTATACAGGTAATCAACCGCAAGATGGCAAACGTTATATTATTGATTGATTACTATGTTTATTTAACATTACGTACACTAGGATGAGTGTTAGTTTTTAAATATAACATTTATTATAAAGCTGATGAGTTTGTTTGTTTGTTTGGTTGAACGCGCTAATCTCAGGATCTACGTAATCCGCAAGGTATAAAGAAAAACTATTTAGTATAGAAAGGTTCTATATTCATTACAATTATTTTCATTAATTTACTTTTCTGTACATGGGTGGGGCAGGATCTGGCATTGTCATTTATTTTGTATCTTGTATTTAAATACCTTTTTTCAATAGGACAAGCCCGCCACACTATTCTCTAACCACTGTAACTTCTGTAAGCCAGAATCAACAGTGGCGACCCCTTATAACAAGAGATACAACCAAGTTCTCACCTATAATATTCGCGGTACAATTGCCACAGAGCAATCTATCACTTTGGGAGCTGTGATACCACAGACAGACACAACGCACTTTTTCACAATCCATAATGTGACACACAGATACACACGTTAAACTAGTAACACCATGTAGTAACACCCCTCTATTTCCATCGGGTGTTAAAAAGTAAGACTTTTTTTCATGGGACAAGCCCGCCACCCTATTTCTAAACCACTGCAACTCACGAAAGTCAGAATCAACAGTGGCGACCACCAGAAAAGCGTCGAGGCAACGAAGTTCGGCGAGTCCCGGAGAAACATTACAACAGGTCTTGGATCCCGCAGCGAAATTAATCAGAAAAGAACAGCGGAGGTGTAAGCAATAAATATTTTCCACTTCAAAGATTGAGAAAAACGGATTAACTCACTGTGTTGCCGGGTTCGTCCGACTAGTTGCTGTCCGCAGGAACGCGACGGGCGGTGTCATCCTGTGGAACTTCTTGAGAAAGGTGGCCGTATGCCATCGATACTAGTCGGACGAACCCGACAACACAGTGAGTTAATCCGTTGTTCCGTTGTTGCCGGGTTCGTCCGACTAGTTGCTGTCCGCAGGAACGCGACGGGCGGTGTCATCCTGTGGAACTTCTTGAGAAAGGTGACCGTATGCCATCGATACTAGTCGGACGAACCCGACAACACAGTGAGTTAATCCGTTGTTCCGGTGTTGCCGGGTTCGTCCGACTAGTTGCTGTCCGCAGGAACGCGACGGGCGGTGTCATCCTGTGGAACTTCTTGAGAAAGGTGGCCGTATGCCATCGATACTAGTCGGACGAACCCGACAACACAATGAGTTAATCCGTGTTTCTCAATCTATAATGTGTAACAATACTTAACTCACGTTTCGTTTATCCAAATCAAGCAGGAGACTTAACAGAACTAAGCGAAATTGGCACAGAGGGACGACTGGGGGAAGCCCAGCTGCCAAGCACCACGTATTACAAAAAAGACAAAAGACAAAAGTAAAACTAAGAAATCTACTCTACCCAAATAAAGCAAAAACTTATATAAAACTCACCGCTTACCTCCACAATGAATACCTGTCGTGTCTGCAATCCATCACAATGATCGGAATCGAGCCCCAAGTTACAAAAAACAAATTGGATAAGTTTGCCATTTTGAGGGCCAGGTTACATCGAGACGCGATGCGATGAGTCGCGCACTTTTTAAGATAGCGATAGCGACACAATCAGCATCTGCTTCGCCTTTTCCCAACTCTGTTTGGGTCGGCTTCCAGTCTAACCAGATGTAACTGAATTCCAGTGTTTTACATGGATCGATTGCCTGTCTTACCGCTACAGCCCAGTTACTGGGAGTACGGTGTACATGGCGGCGTACATGGTTTTAAAACAATTATGCAGGGTAATTAAAAAAATACCCAAAACCACTTAATACTTCGTATCTTCACCATAAACAACATTTGTTCTACGGCTGTTCAAAATTTGAAACTTCTTTTTTTCTATACAAAATACATTATCACACTTTAAATTTTGCATAATATATGTTTTCTGTCACGGCCTGCAATCAGCTGTGCCTGTACATTAGCCTATCTACTACCTACATCATATTCGCTATCTTAAGGGTGCGTGCGCGCGTAGTAGGTAGGTATACGTAATTTTACAGACTTCAAATAAACGAACACAAATTGTTTTTGGCTACGTTATTTAGTTGAGGTCAAAGTCGTAGAACAAATGTTATTCAGTGTGATGGTACGAAGTCCAGATTAAGAGGTTTTGGGTATTTTTTCAATTTCCCTGTATATTTTTAATGCAGTAGTTAGTAGGCTCGCGTATTTGCACTTTGATCGCGACCTAAACTTGGGAGTGCATTGACATACGACGGAGGCTAGATGATGTATTATTGTACAGACGCCAGCACATCAAGCTACTACAATCTGTCACATTTCTTTAATCGATTTTCAACTTTATGGTTAAAACATAAGGTTCAAGATTGATTGGGAAAATGTGACAGTTTCGGGTAGGTTCACCTGCTGGCGTCTGTACATAATTTAATTAGTGTTCAAGTAGACGTGGTTTGTGTGCGGGTGTCAGACAAGGATGTATTCTGTCACCCTTACTATTTAACATATACACCGAATACATTATGCGTATTGTATTGGATGATTGGGATAAAGGTGTGTCGGTCGCAGGTAGGATGATCTCCAATCTGAGGTATGCTGACGATACAACTCTCCTGGCGTCATCCAAAGAGGATATTGGTAATTTGTTGCGGATACTCGAAACCACTAGCCTAAAGTTTGGACTTGCCCTGAACCGCGAAAAAACTAAAATGATGATAGTGGATAGAGCTCACGAAAACAACCCAGATATCACACCAGTTGCTAACTGCGAAGTCGTCAACAGCTACATCTATCTGGGCTCTACTATCACCAATAGCGGGGGCTGTGAGGCTGAAATTAGAAAACGTTGCGCCATAACACGATCGGCTGCACAAAAGTTGGACAAGATCTGGAGAGACCGCCGAATTACAAAAAATACCAAAATGCGCATTATGAATACCTTGGTTTTCCCGATCTTCTTATATGGAGCGGAAACATGGACATTGAGAATGCTTGACCGGCGCAAGATAGATGCCCTGGAAATGTGGTGTTGGAGACGCATGCTCAGAATAAGCTGAACCGCTCATCGGACTAACGTGTCAATATTAAATGAACTCAACATCAAACAAAGACTGTCGTCGCTTGTGCAATTACGAATCCTCAGATTCTTTGGACACGTTACCCGCAACAACGACTCCCTAGAGCGTCTGGTGATCCAGGGAAGGGTAGAGGGCACGAGACCACGTGGTCGATCGCCTACCCGATGGACAGACTCCTTCAAATCTGCCACCAAGCTCCCTGTGACAGAGTGTGCTCGACATGCAGCCAACAGAGACCGGTGGAGAAGGATCGCGAAGGCTGCGACCGCAGTTGTGGGTGACGTCCCATGACCACGACCACTCTGTCAAGAGTGAACGACTGAGAAGAAGACGTGGTTTAGGTCGAACTACTTGCATTTTTATTTAGATTCTTACCTTATAATGGTACGGAACGCTTCGTGCGCGACTCCGATTCCCACTTGGTCTAATACTGTAGCAAATGAAGGACCTATAGTATCTTTGTGTTGTTGAAGATCGACGGTGATCAGATCACAAGCTGCTCGCATCGGAACTTTATCGTTGAAACACACTGAAATGACAATTTCTTAAATTACCACTATACAAGCTAGGTAGGTAGGTAGGTATAGGTAGGGTAGGGTAGGTAGGTAGGTAGATTGGTAGGGTAGGTAGGTAAGTTGGTAGGTAGGTAGATAGGGGCAGGACAACGTCTGTAGGGTCAGCTAGTACAGAATAAACAGTTTATTACTCCGCCACTTTCAAACTTTTATTCGTCACCTTATCCATTCTGGTCCCTCCACACATCCATCTCAACATTCTCATCTCCGCTACATGCAATCTTTTTTCATCCATCTTCTTCACGGCCCAACATTCCGATCCATACAGTACGAAGAATATTAACAGATACCCAGTCTAAACTCATTTACGTACAAACTAAACCAAAGTACTTATACAACGCCAACTACTGAAAACGAGGCGCTAGGCGATCATATTAAATTAGATTACATTACAGGGGGCAGTCATAACTGCGCGGTTCTCGATTAGACGATAACCCCTTCGATCCCCAGGGTGTCATAAAGTCCCTAATTAGTTGGCAGCTGTGTCGTTTGAGGGGACAAGCAGTAGTGACCACCTGTGACGTTAATTAAAGCAGTCATGAATCTGCAAAGATAAAATTATGCAGGGCAATCAATGCAAATGTAATTGTTAGTTAGCACCTGACGTAAACTGTTCGATAATTTGGTCCTTCATTTGAATTAATTAGGGACACCAAAATGACTGATTTCGTTACAGCCAAAATCCATACTAATATTGTTAATTAAAAAGTAACTCTGTTACGCTTTCACGATAAAACGGTTTGGTTGATCAAACCGATTTAAATGAAATTTGGCATTAAGATAGCTTAAAACCTAGGGAAGGACATAGGCTACTTTTTTATCCGCGACTTTGTCTGCATCAGCGATAACCGACATTCACGCGGACGAAGTCGCGTTTTGAAAAATTCAATCTTGGTAGACCTCTAGAACACGGTATAACAAAAGTATCTATTTTCTTTCGTTATTATTTACTTAAACGAGCTTTTGCCTGCGTCTTTGTCAACGTAGATTTCAGAATGTGAAGTCCTAAATCATCTCACGGTAACAAACCCCGGATTAAAATTGTCCTATACTAGCTGATGCCCGCGGCTTCGCCCGCTTGACAAATTATGTACTAAAACCATCCTCTTGAATCACTCTATCTATTTAAAAAACCCGCATCAAAATCAAGTTTTAAATATCTAAGCATACATAGGGACAGACAGACGCGGCAGGGGTCTTTGTTCTAAAATATGTAGTGTAAGCTAGATCATCGATAAAATCAAATCATTTCGTTCAGCCGTTTTTAAAGCGTTAATGAGTGAAAAAAGTGGAACAAACCTCCATCCATTCGTCTCGCAAACTTTTGCGTTTCTTATAATAATAGGCAGTAGGACAGTCAAGATAACATGGTTTAGGCAGTATACTGTCTGTCAGTTAGTAAGGCCAGGATTATTAACCATTTGACCACCATCATGTACAGATGACAAACTATAATGTATCCAGCACGCCACGGTCACGACTACATGACAGACAGCCTGTCATGTAGTCGTGACACGTAATTCCATAGAGTAGTAGAGTAGCTAGGCGCCGAGGACACGTTGTTGCTTTTTTGACGTGGTGATCCAAAGGTTAAATGTTACTTCATCATGTCAACCTTTAGACACAGTATTAGTACTACTTAGTACTATTAAGTATTCTGTGGTACTACCGTACAGTAGCGAGCGACACGCTCCGCCTCCCTCTGAAACCGTTCCTCACCTCTCCCCGCGTCGAACGACTAGCTCTGGAAATTGCGTTTTGTTCGCGCGGCGCGTAGACACGCACACTCACGCACGTATCTGTATAGTCTATTATTTTAGTATTAGTGTAGGCAATTATATCGTTTCGATTCTATGGAGTGTCGCGGGTGTGCTTTAGACGCCCCCTGCCGGGCATAGGTCTCCCCCAAGGAGGGGTTCAGCCGTAATCGCGACCTCGCCCAATCACCGTTCTGCCGGTCCTGTCTGCGCCTGCTGTCGTCCTTCACTGAAACCCTCCGGCATACCTTCTTTCGTACCATAAATCTTACCTTCTTTAAAGTGCGTAATAGGTAGATCTTTTTATATCCTACTAATATTATAAATGTGAAAGTTTGTGAAGATGTTTGGATGTTTGTTACTCAATCACGCGTAAACCGTTGAACAGATTTACATAAAAATTTGCACACAGGTAGACCATTTCCTGGATTAACACATTGGATACTTTTTATCCCGATAATGTGTTCCCTTGGGATATTAATATAATCGTTCTTTTTTACGCGGGCGAAGCCGCGGACAGAAGCTAGTTAATTTATATTTTTTACCTCATTCAATTTTTACTCATTCAATTTTAAATGTCAAGTCTGCCTATCCTTTTATTTGCTAGGATTAAGTAGATTTGTTATGCTTGGCCGATGCATGTCGGCGATCGCAGTAGGTGTTATGGTACTCAGAAGGACGCTGGTGCCCATCCTCTGGTCAATATCCCTCTGTCGCTTTCTACGACACCCACGGGTAGAAATGTTACTTAGCACGTACTTTAAGTTAGATAAGTTTCAGTCTCTATCTTGCACTTTAAAGTCACATTATAAGTAATGAGTAGCCATAGCATACCTACGTATCCTTCTCGACCACAGTGTCAATATAAAATTGCAAAAATACAGAATCTCCTTAGAATTTGTGATACACCAAAATATTATTTTCAGGTAGTACCGTCAGGATTATTTATTTTGTAAATAAACAAGACGCAAAGGACAATGCCAGAAACTCTATAGAACTTTGCCCCACTCAATAAAAGTCTTGTGCAATATGTAGCATCTTACTGTTTATTTATTGCTGATAACTACACATTAGTCTTAGTGACTTTAGAACTTGCGGTTTCCGTTTAAATCTAAAAACAATAATGACATTGATTATAGGTTAAATTGTATTTTGGGTAAAATGAGTTTGTATTTTGTGGGGAGGTATTTCGTAATCCGCAAGTTCTAAAGAAAAACAATTTAGTATAGAAAGGTTCTATGTTCAATACAACTATTTTCATTAATTTACTTTTTCTGTACATGGGTGGGGCAGGATCTGGCATTGTCATTTGGCGAGCCATGGAGAGAGCTATGCTCGTAGTATCTTTGCGCAATAAAATTCGGAACGAGGAAATTCGCCCCAAGAACTAAGGTCACCGACATAGCTCTCAGAATATGCAAGTTGAAGTGGCAATGGGCAGGCCACATCGCTCGAAGAACCGATAACCGATGGGGAAGAAAGGTTCTCGAGTTGAGACCACGAACCGGAAGAAGCAGAGTTGGTAGGCCTCCCGCCAGATGGACCGACGACATCGTCAAGGTCACGGGTAACCGGTGGATACAAGCGGCAGATTGCCACTTGTTGTGGCGTTTTAAGGGGAAGCCCTTTGTTCAACAGTCGACGTCTTTCTTCTGATAATGATGAAATTCGGCTTGATTCTCGTCTTTTTAACCGTAAAACATCACTACATATTATAACACAAAGTCCCTATGTATGCTTAGATCTTTAAAACAACGCAACGGATTTTGATGGGATTTTTTTAATAGATAGAGTGATTCAAGAGGAAAGTTTTAGTATATAATTTGTCAAGCGAGCGAAGACGCGGGCATCAGCTAGTTACAAAAAATCCTGCACCAATAATCCTACACAACAAAATCTGTGATATTTTCCCCAAACTCTGTCGTTCATCTAAAACTTGTATATTGTGGGTGATGCCCCTAGTTATTAAGCGAATGTAATGAATGCCGGGGTGAGGAATGTGAGGATCGATGGCGTCGTTGCCTAGCAACACGGGAGGCGTCGCGACGTCCGCGCCGGCTTGAGGACGCTCGTGAGGGGTTGTTATTGTTTTTAATTAAGTAGCTATGTGTTTGTTTTCAATGTTTGCGGGAGTTTCTATTAATAGATGGATTTATTTAAAGGTACTGTAGACGCCATGTCCAACCGTATTTTATAATAGTTTCTTTTACCTATGTCATAAGATTAAAGAGGGACCTACCTACTTATAGATATTTTAACGGGCCACTGTTAATGGCAATTATTGCGATTTCCAAATTTTGTGATGTAACTATAAATTCACGGATTTCGAATTTTTACATATAATAGTGCTACATGACATTGCTTTTTGCCAAATCTCATGATTTTAGTCAACGGAAAGTACATAGATAGATTAAGATTCCCGGGCGTGCGAGAGTCAAAATATGCGGCATAGTACAGACAACGCATCACGTTGCTTTACCTATGCCGCCGCCCCGAACCCGGGTAAGCAGTTGATGGCGCTGTCTGTACCTAAACGGGGCATGAACTCTAAGTATAATATATTATGATTGCGTTGAATTATGGCTAAATACTCAGACGCTACTCAATTTTAACATGCCATTATGCTTCGTGCTGTCTCTATCACTTTATGTCAAAGTGACTATGACAGTACCAGACTTAACGGCATCTTAAAATTGAGTGAAGTTTAAGTATTTGGCCATTAGAAGTTTGATTTTTCACCGCGCCAAGGGATTGCATACCTTAGTATTCGATTTCAGCTAGATAGCTCCACCCATCCCTGAGGAAAAGGGACTTGACAGACGTCCAATGAAGTGATCATACAAGGTTCCGTTTTTCCTTTTGAATTAAGGAACACTAAAAAGTCTTGGAAAAAAAAGATTAAAAAAAAATATAGCTTCAGATATACGCAACAATACAATAATTATGTAAATTATACTTACGCAAATATTTTAAAGGTATATCTACTGACAACAAAGTAAGCCGAACAAAATATCACGAGCTATGTGATCTATGTCGAGCAATCGACGTTACAATCCGTTTGCCGACAGCCTAACGTACAACCTAGCTCTGATATCCTGAGTGTGCGGCGGCCCAAGTTATCAACTAATAGCAGTTTTAATATAATTTTATTTCAATAAAAAATCAGCTATGTATTTACGTTCACATAACTTGATAAAATGTATTGATGAATGGGACCCTTTTAGTAATAGGTACTCCGCTCTCTGTCTCTTTGTCGCCCGCACGTCTGGCACAGGGCTGTATCTTGAAACCGTATCAAAGGTGGACACTTGAAATTTTCACAGAGTGTAAATACTACTATGGCTGTTAAAACAACAAATAATAAAAATAAAATAAAATTGAATAAAATGAATACAAAATTCAACAATACATGTTAGTTACGTTGTAAAATACTGTCACCCTTCGGGTGCTAGTTCGTAACATAGTAGGTTGCTTCTATTTATTTGCGTAATTATTATGTTTCATATTGATAAGTTAAATAATACCTTTTCAAGTTACAAAAAAAATATTTATACCTACTATTTATATTGCTTGCTTGCTTGCATATGAATATTGCTGTTATTGTTCATGCAGGGCTGACTTCTAGGTGTTTTATGGTCAAATACTCAAACGCTACTGAATTTGAAGATGCCATTAAGCCTCGTACCTACTGTCACAGTCACTTGGACTTAAAGTGATAGACACAGCAGGAGAATTAACGGCATCTTAAAATTGAGTAGCTTAATAACGGTCTCAACTCCCCTACCAATGTGCACCAATCATTATCATAAAATCGAACACGCCAGTCGCTCATGACTTGTAACAAAAGAGTGTATCTCACCGATTATCCGCGGCGGGCAGTCCCGGGGGCACTGCATATAGCAATTGATGAGCCAATCAGCGGCTAATAACTCGAATTCATAGTGCTATTGTAAAGTTATTTATTATGAACGGCTTCTCGTGATTAATGAATGCTCTGACCGAGGGGAATGTGACCTAACGGATCTGTGTGGTATTTGTTGTATAGGAATTAAGTAGATGGTGAAAAGGATAATAATGATATTATTTTTTAGAGAAGTTTTGTCTTGAAATTGAATTATTGAATGATTGTTTAATAGTGTTAAATATCCAATCGACACGGTTGGCGCAGTGGTTGAGCAATTGACTGCTCCGCACCGTGTTACGGGTGCGAATTCCGCCCAGGGTAAACATTTGTGTGATGAGCACTTGTGTTTGCCTTGTGTCTGGGTGTTGTTTATCTGTACACGTATGTATTTAAATGTATTTGTGTATGCATATCAGCTGTCTCACACCCATAGTGCAGGATCTGGATAGTTGGGGGTCAGATAGCCGTGTGTGTGTGTGAAATGTCCCCACATATTATTATTATTAATTGCCCCCCTAAACTCAATAAACAAAAAATGCAATGAGCAATCATGGTGATCGTGAAAATCTACTGAAGGTACACAGGCATAATACAATAACACAATACAGTTTGTACAGAGATACCAAATTATCTGTGAAATGGCAGTTTTTGGAACTAATACTTTGTAAAAGACATAAGGTCGTCTTTTGTTTGAAGTTTTAAGTTTAGGCATAACTTAGTTGGATTTTAAAGTAAAATGACAGCTTCATAGATGACAGGACAAGGTGACTTTGTCGCTCGTTAGTGCAAGTTTCTACGTAAAATCTCTACCTTAAGTCCTAGCAAGCTCCCTAATGTAAAAGTATTATATTGAGGTCGACTTTCGTATTGGAAATATCAATCCTTTCGTCCCCATCTTAACGTTGCGTGTTGCGTTTTTCTTCGTTATTCGGAGGTTATTAACTCATGAATTAAGAGAATTAAACTACATGTAAAAACACATTATTAATGTTTGATATCCTATGATCACATTCCACGTTCTTTTTTTTATGCGTTCTAAATACACTTAGTATGTAAAAAAAATACTATAATAATGGATAACATTCTTTTGCTGAAGTTGACGTCCTATTAATTAGAGTAGTACACAAATAGATAGATCATTTAAAAATCTATATAATTTACGTTTTATTTCAAAAGATTGCTTCTCTTTTTACATCTACTAAGCATACTCGTGATAACTAGACTCTTATAAGTGTTTATTTTTATTATATTAACTTACAAATAGGTAGCTTTATTATTAATTTGTGTCACGGATATCCTTTGTTTATTTTATGAGAATAACTAACGAAATCTTGTTTGTTCGGAAGTCATTAATGGCGGCATTTCGTAGCACCCACGTAGCGCCGTAGCAGGAAAAATACTACAAAAGTAATATAATTATGCGATGTTATTTTTAAAGCAAGCACATTCATAAAAACGTAGGTGAACCTTTAACGTAGGTGGATCAAAAGTGCTTGCTCTACTTGTAGCCTATAGCTTTTTATAAAGACATAAAAAAAATGCTGTTTTTACCAGTATTTGTTGTGTGTGAAAATGTTACAAGATTAGATTAAGATAGACTCAGATTATGAAACAATAGGCAGATAGACCACGCGGAACACTGAGAGTGAAGCCACCAAAGCAAATACAAATTCAAAAGTGAATAGGTACCTACAATCTCGTGATTGTATTCGCTTTTTAATTTTTATTTCTATTTATATTTGTTTTTTTTTATAAGATGTGGCGTTACGTGCTGTACTTACTCATCTCAGTACGTCAGAAGCGCGATTGTAGATAATCGGTTTTAAATTTGTATTTGCTGTTGTGGCTTCACTCTGAGTGTTTCGCGCGGTCTATCTTCCTTTTGTTTAATAATCTGAGATGTTCATTCACGAGACGCGATTGACTGTTGCGCCGCGTGTCTCGGCTTCGATTCCCGCACGAAACATTATTTGAATGGCCTACAGGTAGTTTTTCAGTCTACGGCTGTCTGTGTATGTGAGTTTATATGCTTCTAAAAATATATAATAGATACATGAGATTTTTTTTTGTGGAACAACGTTTTAACCTCAAATAAAAAAGAATAAGAATTTACTGACATTTTACTAAGATATCGCTGGCAAGTCATACAATATCTGCTCTGCCTAGATACATTACAATAAACAAGTTTATTCCAGGCGTGAAAAGCCCTAAATAACTGATAACAAAACCTATTATCAACAGCCAAACCCAGCCCATTCACTAGTCTATAAATCAGCATTCTACAACTATTGTCCCTGTATCTCCTAATTACAGCAAAATATTCCACGTCTGTCCGTCTGTCCCGATAATTAGTTGTCAAAAGTGTATTGAATGGGCAATGGCGTAAGATTCGATCTAGTTTGCGATACCAATCGATTGTATTGGTATCGGTTTTAATATCGAGTTGAGTGTGGTGTTGACTTGTCAGCAGTAATTACAAATGAAGTTTAACATAAAAATGATAGGTTAGGAATGAGTGTCAATCATAGTTGCGAAGTTAATTACCGCGGTGTACTATCGTGGACACACTCGCCTGACCACCACTAAGTTCATTTTTGCTTGCACTCAAAAGATGGAAGCGCTCTCTACCCCGCTCCGTTGACTTCGCAGGCGCCAAGGGATTTTTATTTTAACTGAGCAGGCGGATAATTCCGCGATAGTACATTACCGGAAAAAATTAACCAACGCGACGTTCCTTAGTTGCGAAAGTTCTTTACTGCGAAGTATGTTATTGAGAAGTGGCGCTAGTTGTTACCAAAACAAATATGGTGTCAACAGAACCATGTCGAATTCGCCCCAGTTTTGAGGATAAATAAAACCGGACAAGTACGAGTCGGGCTCACCCACCGAGGGTTCCGTACATATTTGTAGGTACATATCCATACTTCTCTACAAATCCATACATACTATCCATACTTTGATCTACTTAATATTATAAATGCGTTTTTTGCGACATAAACGGCCGTATCTTTTTTACACGTTAACATAGAGGGTTGATTTTTTTACAGCATCAAGGGACCGTAGATTTGAGTGTATGGTTTTAATTTCAACTCGATACCTCCACTCGTTCTCGAGATAAAGGGTCTTGACAGACAGACATACGGACAACAAAGTGATCTTATAAGGGTTCCGTTTTTACCTTTTGAGGTACGGAAACCTAAAAATAAACTCGAATGCTAAAGCGGGCCTTAACCTTAGTTACTTAGCCTTCTAACGTAACCATGTCGGATCTGCCCTAGAAGGATTACCAAAACTTTCGCAGTAAAGAACCTTAGTACAATCAAAACAAACACAGCAAAATGTCATTAAAACCTAATTTCACGGCAAATTCTTTATTTAATCAATCTGGAATGTGTATTCAGAGAGGAAGTTTGTCGGAGATACTTTCCAAGTCGAAGTTTCCAACTTCACCGTGCCTGTTATGAATGGAAGTCGGTTTCAGGACTGATTAATATCTTCTTCTTTAGATAGTTTATCTTTAAGATAGAACGTGTGTACTTAAAGAGGTTTTAAATTAATAAAGCAATGTGGAATAAAAAGAGAATTAAGAAAATTAAATACTGCGACACTGATTACTTTAAAGAAATCGCGGTGGAAGGGACACATGGTTACACAAATTATTACCTAGATCCACCAGAGTTCTAATTGGTTCAAAAAAATAATTACCTAGATCAGCTGTGCCATATGAAAGTATGAAACAGCTGATCTCGGTCAAAATGTATGGAACAGTTGAGGTCCTGAGTGTGAAATGTTTAACCTATTCGATCGTGTTAACGTAAACGTTCGCTGGTGTTAATTTTGTATGGAATAATAAATTGTGTTTTTAATAAATTGTTGCCACTAGAGCTAGACAGCGCTGTTACAGTTTCAATATAAATTGGAGTTTACGTTAACGCGGCCGAGTACAACATTTTAGACATCTAGACCCTCTTGCGTTAATACTGGACTCTAGAATTATGTACCACGACCACGGTATCCCATCCACGTTCACCGTATGTTACTACCGTTTTTTTTTAAGGCGCGTCCCTGTGCAAAACGCAGCGCCAGCCGTTACTTGTTCAGTTTTTCGGACCTAAATACTCTATATCCAAAAGAAATATCAACAAATAAAAATAGATTAAATTTCTACATAATCTTGACTCCAAAATGGTAGATCTGATTTTTATTTACGAAGTATTTAACTAATCTCCTCACAACGAAACCACAGAAATGAGAAATAATTATTGAAAACATGCATCTCCTCGGCAAGTAACCATTAATTCGATTTTTTACTAACACTAATGGATAGGCAATTTATTAATGCACATTTTGGTAGACATTTTTTTTCAAAATTAAAAAATGTGATTTTATATATATTTAATTCTAAAATCTGAGCGTATTCGCTACTGTATCTCTTGCGCGGCGATGAGGGAACGAATGCTCAAGGTTATTTGCTCAGGGTACCGCCTTAATGTGGAAATCCTCATCGACTATCCCATCCCCCGTACAGGAAAGACGGGGGGTGTGCCGGACTCTTACCGGCTAAAACCACCACGGTGTTCCTCGACTGACCTATGAGCGGGGGGTACGGTATTTGCTCGCGCATGCGACGCGCCCAACCTTATTGTTACTACCTAGTACCTACTCTTATACTCTAAAACGTGTTCCAGGTCTTACGGTAACTTACGGGTCCAAAGACAATTTGATGCACCGTGTTAGTGGTTTCAACCCAGCCTTGTATCGTTAAGTAAAACCTGCGGCCTACAAAAGTGACGTTCCTGAAGCCTGCAAGCCGTCAGTATGTTCAGCCCATTAGAATCGCTACACAGACCACTTAGAGTAAACAGAGTTAAAAGTTGCGTGAAAAATATAATTCCGCGCGGCATTTGTTTCCTGCACGCTGAAGATACAGTTGACGCAGTGGTTGAGCGATTGGCTGGTGCGCTGCGTGTCGCGGGTTCGATTGTCGCACGGAACAATAATTTGTATGGCATACGGGTAGTATGGTTGTATATGTATGGCTTACAGGTAAATGTTCTGGGTTTGGTTGTTTGTGTATGTGATTATGTTTGTGATCGCGACCACGATACAGGAGAAATTGGCAGTGTGAAAAAAAGTTTTTTCAAAGAAAAGAAAAATATTAACTCATTTTTTGTATTCTATCCTTGTTGGATTTTAGTTAAATACTAGCTGATGATACCCTTGACTTGGTACGCGCCGCGAAAAAATTGGTTATCTGTGCATATTTTGATGTGCTCAGAACTCATTTTTTTTTTTTTGTAAGATAAAAGTAAAACACTGTGTGTCACTCCTGATAACATCAGCTGCCAGTGAAAGTCCCGTCAAAATCGGACCAGCCGTATCGGAGATTAGCCGGAACAAACAGACACACAGACAGACAAAAATGTTAAAAAATGTTTTTTGTTATTAGTAGATACCGACCGTGTAAACATACAAATGCATTTTGTAAAAAGCAGTTATTTTACGAACAGACACTTTAATTTTATTTATTTGTATAGATGTATCAATTGATCAATGAAAACTGCTGCTCTATCTACATTGAGTCTTGGAAGAAAGACAGATCAGACAACAAAATTCCTTTCTTAAAAAATCTTAGCTTCTGATTATTACAACAATGGATCGGAAATCCTTGGAATTTTGTATGAAGTCAATATAAATGTGTTCGACGAATGAACATTGATACCAATTCCGATGACACACACTGACAAAATCAACCAACAAACAGGTTTTACTTTAAAATTCCCGCTTAAAAGATAATAGTAAGAAAATGTAAGTACATATATAATTTATTTAATTTAAATTATTCAAATGCAATTTAATTTATTCAAATGTAATTTAAATTATTTTTATTTTATTTTATTACTTATTTAATTTAATTTGATCTAATCTATATCAATTTAATTTAACCTACGTAATTCAATTTTAATGCAATTTCACTCAATTCACTGTAAACCATCAAGTTTACATGATTTAATTTTGTAATTTTCTGCGCATAATGTAGTGCATGCTGTAAGTGATGAGGCGCTTAGACTTAAGTTTGCAATGTACAAATTATAAAGTAACTATACCCTGTTCACAATAAGATAGACATTTACTCAAACCTTTTTTACAGTCCGTTTAACCGATTTTGACTTATATTGCGTTGGTAGCATGACAAATGGCAACTGCAGTAAACAGTTGTTATTGTAACCACTATTTTGCCTCTAATGTCATCCTTAATACGCCTACGGAATAGAAGTCAAAATCGGTTGAAGGGACTGTAAAACAGGTTTGTGTTTATGTCTAATCTTATTGTGAACAGGGTATAGGTAAATGTACTAAAATAAATAAATATAATAAATCACTTTAATAAGAGGAAGAGGAAGGCCAAAGAAACGATGGATGAATTATGTAAAGAGTGATAGAAAAAAAAGGGTCGAGTCAGTGATATCATGACGTTTGACAGGATGGAAATGGAACGTATTGCTACAGAGAATTTGCTTACAGACGCAAAAAGAGCAATACGCAATGTAAACAACAATAACAATGGATTTTGGACAGGTGAAGCCGTGATGACCCAATGGCTAACGCATCCGCCTCTCATGCCAAAGTTGTTCACAACCGGGCACGAGCAAGTTTTGACCACACGGTTGGCGCAGTGGTTGAGCGATCGACTGCGGCGCTGCGTGTCGCGGGTTCGATTCCCGCACGGAACAAATATTTGTATGGCCGACAGATAGTTATTCCGGGTCTGGCTGTTTGTGTGTGTTAGTTTATATGTTTGTAAACACACCCACGACACAGGAGTAATTCCTAGTGTGAGGCAAAGTTTAAAAAAAAAATGTTCCAATGTAACATTTTCTATTTCATAATGATGTACTTTCTTAGTTTATATTGGTCAGTCACGAGCAAAAATATTGAGGAGCTCGTGGCTAAGTTAAAGCTGTACAGATCGTTTGGTCAAAAGTTAAGCTAGGCTAACCGCGGTCGGTCTGTGGAAGGGTGACCATCCCTTTCATACCGAGTTACGTCCGTGCCTCGGAAAGCACGTAAAGCCGTTGGTCCCAGCTGTCATTTGTAGATCTTTGGCAGTCGTCAGGTATGGGTATAGTCAGAAGCTAGAAAGTCTGGCAACCAGTCTTACCAAGGGGTATCGTGTTACCCAGTAACTGGATTGTGGAGGTCCAATAGGCAGTCGCTCCATGTAAAACACTGGTATTCAGCTGCATCCGGTTAGACTGGAAGCCGACCCCAATATAGTTGGGAAAAGGCTAGGCAGATGATGATGAGTCACGAGCAAAAATATGTAAACAGTTGGTCTCATTCTAAACCTGTTTTTTGGTTTTTTCAAATAGGGTATTTTTGATCCCAAAGATCTATAAAATAGGTTTTATAATAGATAAAACAACTATTTCAACTAATAAGTTGAAATAGTTATTTCACGAGAAAATTGCTTTTCAATTTTGCAATCTGTACAAAATGTAACATAATTAACGCACATCCTGAAAGTAGTTTGTTCAGAATCATTTACTGAAACGATTTCTGTAGTTTTTGATATAGGTAAAATTTTACCCCAAAAATAATTAAAACTACGTAAATAACAGTCACACTACCGCTGTACAGTCAAAACAAACTGAAATAGACCGCAAATCAAGGTAATAAGACTTTTTGACTTGTACAGTCAACAGCAAAAGTAGATGATCAAAATCAGAACTTCAATACTAATTTACTAACACTAATTTATATAATTTATTACTAGTTTATTTATTAGAAGTATGTGATTGACACACTTATACTTTTGAATCACTTCGACACCACACAGTTCTGACACGAACTCCGTTCATTAGTATTGAATTTCTGATTTTGATCATCTACTTTTGCTGTTGACTGTACCTACATTTGTGTGACTGTGTGTGTGCATAGCTTTGTACTGTGACCACAACCTTCTTCCAGAATTAGTATAACATAAATAAACAATGCCTATAAATTTTAAACAAAAAAATCAGTGTATGTATTATGATTATAACATCATTTATACTAATTGGGGTGTCTGAGGGTGTGCGTTAATTACGTTACATGTTGTATACATATTTATGCTCGTGACGACACACGCATCGGTGAACGTGTCTGAAACCGCTAATCTCCCTTGACCATGCGAGGTGATCAATGATCGTGTCTTCTCTTTATGTGAAGAGACCATTATCCTGCAGTGAGACAGTTATAAGCTGGTATTATTGAAGTAAAACTTCTTTACGCACGCTTGACTTGGGGAGTAAGCTGGTGAATGCGTGACGAAAGCGTTAGGAAAAGTGTGATCGGGCGAGGCGAACGGAAGTTGAGAGGAAGATATAAGGTAGTGAAGATAGAAAGAGACAGAGTTACGTTTCGTATATTACTGTAGGGGCAAGAGAGAGAGGTGCGAGCACACATTTTCTTTCTCTCTTTCTCTCATAGCCAGTTGCAAACGGATACATACATACATATAGATGGAGCTAAAGAAGATTTACTTCAGTCGTGTGGTCTAAAGCACACTCGTACTTTTTTATTTATTATTTTATGTAATAATATGCTCTCCATAATCCCTTATCTCAATAATTATGTAGATAGACGGGTTAATGTAGAGGTAATGTAAGCGTCTGGCTGTTTAGCCATGTCCAACCTTATTTTAATAGATAATTACGGAAAAAGGAGTTATGTTATAAACTGTATAAAAAGTTGACTTTACAGGCCACTATGGCTGTCCTACATAAAACAATATTATTTTTTTTATTAATGAATGTACTTAGTTGGTAGATAGTATTCAGAAAAATGTATACTGTTTATATTTACTTAATAATCCATACTTCCATACTATATTTTACTATATATCTATACTAATATTATAAAGCTGGAGAGTTTGTTTGTTTGGTTGAACGCGCTGATCTCAGGATCTACTGGTTTGAAAATAATATTTTTGTGTTGGATAGTCCAATTATCGAGGAAGGCTATAGGCCCATGCGAAGCCGGGCCGGGTCGCTAGTAATATTATAAATGCGAAAGTAACTCTGTCTGTGTAATCGGCTGAACAGATTTTGATGAAATTTGGTATGAAAGTAGCTAAAACCCTGACGAAGTCGCGGACAAACGCTAGTTATTTTATAATTTCCGGCATACTACCCCCTCCCCCCCCCCCACTCCGCTACGAGTTGTATGTATATGTACTAAAACGAAAAACCGTGCCTCGTTACACGTTAAAAAAAACAACCACTGTATTATCGCTTTTTGCGCATGTTCAGTTGTTTTGCCTGCTATCACAACAGTGTACCAATGACTATAAAAATACCTAACTACACAGACAATATTAATAAAGATACCTAAATCAAACATACATAACACTACGACGTTCCAATAATGCGATACAGCAGTCATGGGTATCAAGTAACGTTCAGTGTAAACATAAGATGGCTGACCAAGCGTAATGTTATACCGGGACCGAGGCACGTAGCTACCGTTGGTAATACCATCCGTAGTTCGTACCTAATGGTTAGTAAATTAATTATTAAAAGGGAATAATGGGTGTTGTTATGTTTTTCTTGCTGGCAAAATCGTTATTGTAAATGAATAAATAATGAGTACTTAGGTTACTTAAATTGCCTAAATTCATACTTTTATTATAAACTAGCTTATACCCGCGACTTTGTCCGCGAGATTGTCAGTTATCAACGGGCATTTTTTAAGGCTGATTCCTATTTTGTTTCTAAAATAAATAAGCCTGACTCCTTATAATGTCAGCTATCTGCCAGTGAAAATCCCGTCAAAATCGGTCCAGCTGTTTCAGAGATTAGTCGGAACAAACAGACAGACAGACAGACAAAACTTTTTTTTTTTTTTTTTTTTGTTTAAATTTTAATATAAGTAAATACTTTCATATGCATTTTGTAAAAAGCTATTATTTCGGCATAAGGCTACGCGCGCACTACGAATTTTAATCATTACAATTTTAAAAATGCGATGTGAAAGCGATTGAAATAAAGGGAAAATCGCAAGCGAATTGTTCTCGCAGTGCGTGAACTCTAGAATATTGGTATTGTTCACAGATTTGCGACTATTATTAAAATTCGCAGTGCGCGCTTAGCCTTACAAACAGAAACTTACATTTAATTTATTTGTTTGTTTGCGAAAGTATGTTCGATACGTTTTCACAGCTAAACTACTGAACCGATTTTGATGAAATTTGGTACCAAAGTTTGGTATAGAGTAATCTTGAACGCTTACCATCAGGTGAGATAGTGGTCAAACGTATGCCTATCAATAATAAAAAAAGTAACTGGAACTCCGCGGCGGTTTTAGCCGGTAAGAGTCCGGCATGCCCCTCCGTCACCCCCACGACGGAGGAAGTCCATGAGGATTTCCAACGCGCAAAAAAAAAAAAAAATGTTATAACCGATATTTACGCGGACGAACTTGTGGTTGCTATAATATTACCTATGTATCTATTTATATAAATAAATTAGATCAAAACCCTGAGATTATGATCTGGAAAATATTTTATAGGTATAGAGCTCGTATAAGAAATCAGGCTGAGGTAGTCAGGTTTCTGCATAATTAGCAATCTTATGAAAGTAACAGATAGTTAAAACTTAATAATATTAATATTTAAATGCGTTCAGACTGGATCATCTAAAGAAGATAAATAGAAAAATTAAGTAGAAAATTGATATCTATAAACCATTAAGATGTACATGCTTTAAATAAAAAAAAACAACAATAAAGAAACAATTCAAATCGAAGTCAAAGTAACAAAAATAAGTTCGTACAGTCGAAGCAACAAGTTCTTTGGTATAAAGGCATATTTATCATTTAAAATTTAGAATATTTTCTTTTTTATTTTGTTCTACATAACCTTTCAAGCCTATGACGTGATTAAGAGACTCAATAAAAGAACTGACTAATCAGCACACTCACAACATGGTTTAAAAGATATCTAGGTGTCATTTCGCTGCATGTATACCAAACAGCTTGGTCGATTGTACAAAAAGAGATAGTTACCAGGATCGTAAGATATATTTGAAGATTAGTAACAGATGGATGTTTTTGAATAAAGAAAAAAAAAATTAATAAAGAATAAACAATTCATTATTTACAATAAATTTCATTCAAATCGACCTGGATACTTATCTCTTTTGGAGACTGTACATAAATCAAACAAGAAAATTATAACACAATGAAAGCAAAATAACAACCACAGACAACAAAGAAACAGCAAATTATTCTTCGAGCGTTCATAGTCTTGCAGTCAGTTAGCTGTTCTGCCGATCTTCTGGAGATATTCTAATAGTAGTATAGTCCAGGTCGAGACTTCCACTACGTCACATCACACGTTGTACCACCATGACCACGTGACTGTGAGGTAATAGCCATTTCAACCCTGAACCTCTTCTCTCTTCTGACTTGACTTGTTCTCTTCTTGATTATTCATTAGTACGGAGTTTTATAAGTAGGTACGTGTGGAAAATTGTTGTTAAAAAAATCGATACTTCATTTATTTTAGCTTTAGACAAAAAGCAACCAAATAACGGGCTATAAATCCATGCTAAATTTTATAAAATGCGAAAGTAAGTCTGACTGTCTATTACGCTTTTACGATGAAACGGCTGAACCGATTTTGATGAAATTTGGTATGAAGATAGCTTAAGAGCGTGTATTCGATTCGTGACGAAAACTTCTTATTTTCGCGTTTTGCCCAGAGCAATATCGTAATGATGTGAGCAGATTATTTAAAGACAATTACAGTTTTCGAAAAGATTAAGTCTTGATTTAAGCAGTTACAGAGTAAAAGTATAATTTTTAATTATGGTTTTTTGAAGCGAAGACAATTCTTTCATATCGTTTTACGAAAATAGACGTCAGAGTTAACTTTCAGGACGAATACAACCATTACAATATGCCAAAATATTTTGTTTTATGCGTTTTTCCAACAGTATATACAGTCATAAAGACAGCTACAGAGCCAAAATTACGAAAATATTACTATTATGTATTAAAAAACAGTGTTGAAAAAGTAGAAAATCGGATCACTTTGATAAATTTTTTTACCAGTCCGTTATACGAGCTCATTTATTTTAGACAATTATTTTAAAAAGCACTGTAAAACATCGCGCGCTGTCGTTTGCCGATCAATTTCAATGATTCGTGCTTATTTCGTGCATATTCTTTTTCTGATGCACACAAACAGACCATTGTATTGTACTACTATGTGTCAATGCTGCTACGCCATTCTAGCAATCGTTTAGATTTTGAGTTGCGCTAAATCGAATACGCGCCCTTAAACCCCCTTCGCGATAACCGACATTCATGCGGACGAAGTCGCAGGCCAAAACTAGCGAGTTAAATTGTTAAAATAACCATTTTTAAATGGTAAATGGTATTAATAGGTTACAGTACGGCCGACGTATCTTGGCGGTCCTGTAATTAGCCGATTGGCTGCGCAGTAAACAATTTCGTTCCTAAAAGATCCATTGCGCAGCAGCCAAACAGGCTAACTATTTATCGTAAAAATATCGGAGCTTTTATTAATGCTGATAACAATAGCTTTAAAACAATATTAGTAAAATAGAAGAAAGAAAGAACGAAAAAAAAGGAAAAGAAAATGTTGTAATTAATGTAGATAATAAAAGAAAAATTCAGGAATTGCACCCAGCAACAGCAATAGTGGTGTTTAATTTTCACAAAAATGACCATTGAAAATAAAAGAGTCGAATCCGAATTCAAACACAAATCAAACAAATTTAGAAGAGGTCTTTGAAAAAAAATAGAACAAATAAATACTTGCTTATTTTCTGAAAAAATATACCTATTCTACAGATGGGATTCGAACCCGCAAAGACCATATAATTAAAGAAAATTCATCCTGCTATTATAATTAAGTTTATGAGCATGGATAACTGGATGAAAGTAATAATAATTCTAATTAAACATAATTATAATTTATGTGTGCCCGTAGGATAATTTAGGTCGTTGTTGGCTTAATTCTACTAATTCTACTTAATTTTTCAATTCGTCGCGGGCAGGAGCTAGCATAATAATAAAATTATAATTATGTTGAATTTCACCAAAACTTCCGATAGCAAAACTGACATAGGTGACAAAAATGAATGTTAATTAAAAACTTACGTTTTGCTCCAAGGATGCACAGCAACCAGCCTCCGCTATTCAGAAAACGGCACTGAAAAAATTAAGTTTTATAATGTTAGAACTTGTTAATTTTTTATATTTTATGACACCCACTCTCGTTCTTTTGGATCTAATACATAAACTAAAGAATAACGTTACTCCACACTGAGAATTTCTCCTATATTCTGGAAATCGTGGATGCATTTACAAACGAATAAGAAATGGATGAAATGATCCGACTTAGTTTTTAAAACACAAAAACAAAATCAAGAAGTCAAAATAAATCTGGTAGCAACGATTATCAACCTGTATTGTCCCACTGCTGAAAAAGGTCCTCCACGACCTTCTACTCTTCCCTGTACAGACGCCAGCACATCAAGCCATCCCAAACTGTACAATTTTTCCAATTGGATATAAACCTTATCCTTTTCTAATAAAGTTGAAAAACTATCAAAAAAATAGTTTACAGATTTTTGTAGCTTGGTGTTGGCCTCAGTACATTGCCTTCCCTGGCCTATTTCCCATAAACGTTTCAAAGCCATCACGCCAGCGTTTTCTGCAACACTCCACGTTTTGACTTCCTCTATTAAATCCAATGACAGGAAAATAAAGATGGCCTGAAAATCTCACCTGTAAATACCTTACTTTGGTTGTGAACTGCCAGCCTTCAAGTTATCTGACGTCATTTGAACTTCCGAGATACAAACGTTAGAATAAAATAAACACAGTTAAAAGAAATTAAGTTTAAAAAGTAAATGCAAGAACCAAACATGAATGTAAGGCTTCTGTTTTCAGTTCAAAATCTCTTGACTAAAATAATTTACAAAGAAGACCTATTACTTAAATAGTTAGTAACGTGACCTAATTGCACAGTTAGTCTCCAATAAATAAAGATATGGTTAATTACTTACATGGTCCGATGCAGTCGACAGGTTGCGCAGGAGTGGTCTGAGGCCCCGTGAGCAGGACGCTCGTTACTACCGGCAACTTGCTGACAATGCAGTCTGTTGCAGGCGTCAGGGGCTCTGAACTTTTGTTGTCATTTTAATGAGTAGACAGAGAAATTCTTTATTTTCCTTATAACTTTTCTGTTAAGCTGATAACCAGGTTAAAGGAATAAAAAACGCATGATATGATCTCCCGATACTCGGAAGTTATTTTAAATACCTACCTAGACTACCATTACCGCAGAATGACCGAAGACTACTTATTTCAAAAATATAATAAATATATAAATTTGTCGTAAGTAGGTGTAGTTAAGATATTTATTATTAAGGATTATAGTACAAAATTAAAACGACCAGTCTCCCGTATTTGTACTTGATATCTATTTCAGGACGAAATGGTAATTAAAGTCACGACGTCGTCGCTGCCTTGTTATATAAGATTGCTAACAGAAGAGTTCATATTAATTAAGTCATCTGTTAAAGTTTCATAGTTATTAAACTATGAAACTTTTAGATGTCTTGATAACTTAGTTAATTATAAACCTACTTACAACTTCGAACGACATCTTTATCAACACCAATAAATTCAAATCCATACTTCAATCCATACTAATATTATAAATGCGAAAGTAACTCTGTCTTTTACGCTTTCACGATGAAATCCCTGAACAGATTTTAATGAAATGACAATGCCAGATCCTGTCCCACCCATGTACAGAAAAAGTAACCCATGTACAGAAAAGTAAATTAATGAAAATAATTGTAATGATTATAGAACCATTCTATAGTAAATTGTTTTTCTTTAGAACTTGCGGATTACGAAATACCTACCCACAAAATACAAACTCATTTTACCTAAAATACAATTTAACCTATAATCAATGTCATTATTGTTTTTAGATTTAAACGGTAACCGCAAGTTCTACAGTCACTAAGACTAATGTTTAGTTATCAGCAATAAATAAACCGTAAAATGCTACATATTGCACATGACTTTTATTGAGTGGGGCAAAGTTCTATAGAGTTTCTGGCATTGTCCTTTGGCATGAAGATGGCTTGAACCCCGGAAAAGGAAATACTTAGGCTACTTTATAATCCGTGACTTCGTCTGCATCTACGATAATCGACATTCAGGCGGACGTAGTCGCAGGCAAAATAATATAATAATAATAGTAATATATAATTTTCACACGCTTCAGCTACCGGAGTTTAGTTCAGGTAACTATCGGGCGGAGAAGTTTAAGAGTAATTTGGAAAATTCTCAAAATAATCACACCTATTATTGTTAACTCTTGTCAGAGAAATATTAGTATTAGCATAGCTTAAGTCCGATGTTTCGATCAATCTTCAATCAAAGAGCTCAAAATTGAAAGACGAAGCCGGTTAATCCAAAAAAAATCTACAACACCATTGCTACCTAGCATAGAAAATGTAATAAAAATAGTAAAATTATTCATTCTAAGGAACAAATTGCCCTGATATTCGAACATAATAGAATAAAATAAGAATGTAGGATAATATTGCAAAATATAGCATGGAAAATAATAAAATGCGAAGGAAAAACACAGCCCAGCTAACTTATGCGGTAAGGGCTCACCTCACGCTTAGGAGTGTGGTTTTACGAGGCGGTAAGAGTCCGGTCCGGTTCAATTACAAGACAGTCGGGCGTCCATGAAGATTTCCCACTCCTGCTTCAAAACAAAAAGTTATAGTAGTGTTAAATAGGTTATAATAATGACCCTGGTCATAGGTCATTCAAAACAACCATCAATTCGAAAAGAAGAAGATAGGAAATTGTATTTTGTAGAGACTGGCTGGTTCCAACTTCAACCTTATTTTAATAGCTTTATTGTTCACTAGTTCCTGCCTGCCCGCGACTTCATCTTCGCAGATTTCAAGATCAGAGAGAAAAACAGAGTCCTAAATTATTCCACGAGAATATAAAAACGAGATAAAAAATGTACTCTATGCGTAAAGTATAGATCAATATTTATATATGTGAGCCAAGCTTCAAATAATTCTGTTCTACCGTTTAAGCGTGAATGAGTAATAATCATCCATTCATCCTCTCAAACTTATGCATTTAAAATTCATTGTATAAATGGACTGATGAACAAAACACTGTTCTAAAAGAGAGCAATAGGCTATCCTATTGCTCTCTTTTAGAACAGTGCTATGGACTGCTATGTTATTCTGTAAGAACTCACTCCAGTTCTCACGTCAGATTCCGCGGTGAAAACTGTTTTAGGTATACTGTAATTCGATAACTACTACGCTAGCGCCACTGAGTACCAACTTAGGTGAAGCGAACTATTATTACGTTACTATTTTAGCGAATACCAAATACTTTTCACTTAAGGTAAGTGAAATCGGAAATGAGGATTCGAATTCGTGGGTGAATTCTTACAGAATCGCACTGCTGGAGTCAGTCCGTACGACTAGAACCGTCGCTGCGTCTTCCGTAGAACCTATGTAGATATTGTAACATCTCTCACCATAGTCTCACTGTGTAACTGTGTACAGTACGGTCAACGTAACTTGGCGCGTCTGAAGTTAGCCGATTAGCTGCGCAGTAGACAATTTCCATTGCGCAGCCAAACAGCTAACTTCAGACGCGCCAAGTTACGTTGACCGTATTGTAACCTTCATCTATCTTCTTCTTCTATACACATCAAATGCTTTGTCCTGAATGACTGACTGACGGATCAACGCACAGCCTAAACCGCTGATCGTAGAGACCTGAAACTTGGAGGGTGTATTCTTTGTATGACGTAGGCATCCTATAAGAAAGGATTTTCCAAAATTCTACCCTTAAGGGGGTAAAAAATGGGGGCAAAATTTGTATGGAAATCGTTAGTTTTTTAGTTTAAACCATGAAAATTGGTGTTTATCATTCTGGTTAAAAATTAAAAACCACGTGTTTCAGTGTTCTTCGGAAATCAGCTCCTGAGGGCGTAAAATAGGGGATGTAAGTATAAATGGGAAACCCGTTAGTTTTGTAGTTCAAAGCACGAAAATTTGTATTGAGCCTTTTGGTTTAAAGTCCATACTAATATTATAAAGCGAAAGTAACTCTGTCGGTTACGCTTTGTTGTATGAAGGTATGAAGATAGCTTGAACCCTGGGCAAGGACATAGGCTATTTTTTTAATCCGCAAACTTCGTCTGCATCCGCGATAACCGACATTCACGCGGACGAAGTCGCGGGCAAAAGCTAGTATGGTATAAAACAAAGTCGCTCCCGCTTTCTGTAGCCCGCTTAGATCTTTTACACAACGCAACGGATTTTAATGCGTTTTCATGAATAGATAGAGTAATTCAAGAGGAAGGTTTATACGTATAGTTTGATCAACATTGCACCCGTGCGAAGCTGGAACGGGTCGCTAGCATAGGATAAATGGACTTTGTACTGGACTTGCGATGATAAAACACTTTTTTTTTTAATAATAACCCTGTTCCCGATACCGGTGGGCTACTATTTTTATATTTTTAAATGTATTATTTTTTTATTAATATTTAAAAATGTAAACTATGCGTATTAAAGATAAATAAATGAGAATAATAATAATAAAATGTTTATTCAAAACCAAACATGTTACATAAACTGTAAACCCACCAAATTGCGTAGCAGTTTGTCGGCGGTCTTTGTTGTAAAAGAGAGCAATAGGGACTGGAGAGTCAGTCCGTAGGACTATACAGAATGGGGACCACATATATGCAATAAATTATACGACATACTTGTTATCACCTTTTTTGACGATATACAAAAATTGAACGAAATCGGTCCAGTAATTAGGTCAAAAAGTAGAGTTTTAATTTTGAACAAATTTAAACTCTGTAGAATTAAATCACTAGGTCAATGACTGAATGAACTTGAATCCTCATAACACTGAAAAGCAACGTTGCCACGGAGTGTAAAACTACTAATTATCACGACGCTGTTATGTACCTATTTTAGGTATTTGCCTAAATGTAATATTTGCTCCGGGGTCAAGGTACGTTGTCTTTATACAGAACTGAATTACTTTAACTGAATTTATCTTAATATTTATTCTGTTTGAAAATTTAACTTTTTTAATTTTCGGTTTTTAATTTAATATTTAATTTTACTATACTTCTGTGGACTAGTATTACTTGAGGTTTCATTTATTGCATAGAAGTGAGATCCATATTGTATATTATGTATGAAAGTCGCGCGTCGCCGCGTCCTCCGTAAAATCTATGTATCTAAATATTGTAACATCGCATACACTGTGTAACTGAGTAACCTATGTTTACAAATAAAGATTCTTTCTGATTTCGATTCAGGTGGATTTTGTTTGCAGAATTCTAATGTTTATCCCAACTCAAACTTAACTAAAAGGTATTAGAACCCAAGTTTTAATTTGAGTAGACCAATCAGTAATCTTTGATTATATACCTGTATACAAGTATATAATCAAAGTCAGTAATGTTAATCATGTTTTTAAAATCGTGTCTACTGTTCGGCCGATAGTCGAACCTCAGACCTCTCAAACACCAGTCAGACTTTTTACCACCCAACTATATTAAAAATTGCAAATAATACAATGGCTTGATGACACCTGCCAAGGTATCAGGTTTCCTTGTGAAATATTTTCTGCCAGCGTTCCCGGGCCACAGAAATACCTTACACAACTCAACTATATGCATTATGTTCACAAAAGTCGGTAGAAATTAGATACCATAGGTATCAACTGTAAAGCAGTTTTGCTTTGATGTCCAAAAATGCTGATAGAAGTGTTTTGGAACGTGGCGTGGTTTGCACTAAGGTGTTTGTTGAATGTAGATTTATAATGTTGTAAGTATTTCATTTTCAAGGCCATTACTTGTTTTCTAAACTTTCATACCTCGATTGTGGAGGTATAGTGCGTGCCAGGAAAGATGAGACTTGACACAGACTTGATTTTACTTGCGCAGTACCTACTCGATTTAAAAGATCTCTTACGTTTAAAGTGAGTACTGCGCAAGTCAAATCAAGTCCGTGTCAAGTCTCATCTTTCGTGGCACGGACTGTAAATCATTTAACAAGTCGATTAAGACTTTCTTATTGCGAGAACAAGTTTAAGTACGATCAACATGCTGCCTAGCTAGTTCCAAATTATGTTGGAGTCAGCTTCTAATCGGATGCAGCTGAATACCAGTGTTTTACATGAAGCGACTGCCTATCTGATCTCCACAACCCAGGTTTCCTCACGGTGTGAGCTCGTGGCTAAGTTAAAGCCGTACAGATCGATCGGTCAAAGGTTAAGCTACGCCGCGGTCGGTCTTTGGATGGGTGACCATCCCTTTCGTACCGAGTTTCCTCCGTGCCTAGGAAAGCATGTAAAGCCGTTGGTCCCAGCAGCCATTTGTACATCTTTGGCAGTCGTCACGGGTAGTCAGAAGCCAGAAAGTCTGACATACAGTCTTACCAAGGGGTATCGTGTTACTCAGTAACTGGGTTGTGGAGGTCCGACAGGGAGTCGCTCCATGTAAAATGCTGGTATTCGGCTGCTCAAACTCAAACTCAAACCGGTTAGACTGGAAACCGACCCCAATGTAGTTGAGAAAAGGCTAGGCAGATGATGAGATATAGCATCGACATCCAGAATGATCAAAATATCTTCGCTATCAGTTTTCAATATGGTTTAAGCTTTATTTATACCAATACTAGCTTCTCTCCGTAGACTTCAAAATGTAGCTTTACTCAATCATCCCACAGGACACAATGTATGGTGTTCATTATCATCATCATCATCATATCCACTTTTAGACGCCCACTGCTGGGCATTGGTCGCCCCCAATGACCCTCGCTTGGGGGAGACCTATGCCGCTGTTTTTTATTTGTTTTTAGGGTTCCATACCTCAAAAGGAAAAAACGGAACCTAAAAACTATGAAATTTGGCAAGTCTTGTACTATAAATACAGGGAAAAGTCTGAAAACTAAATATTTGTAATTAAATCATAAAAAATAACGAACTTTTGTCTGCGATTTGGTCCGTGTACATTTCGGTTATCGCGGATGCAGACGAAGTCCCGGATTAAAAAGTACCCTGTGTGTTTTCCCAGAGTTCCAGCTATTTTCATACCAAATTTCATAAAAATCGGTTCAGCCGTTTCATCGTGGAAGCGTAACAGACAGAGTTACATTCTCATTTATAATATTAGTATGAAATATGGATATGTAGCTACAAATTTGTATGGAATTCTCGGTGAGCGAGTCCGACTCGCACTTGTCCGGTTTTTTTTTACATAGGTGATCTATAAGTTCATGGTTAAATTACGCCTGCCGCGGTCCGTGGATGGAGTGCCCTTCCATGTCATACCGAGGCCTGTTGGTCCCGGCTTTCATTCGCAGATCTTTCTCGTTATAGGTAGTCAGAAGCCAGAAAGTCTGACAACCAGTCTTACCAAGGGGTATCGTGTTACCCAGTAACTGGGTTGTGAAGGTTAGACAGGCACTCGCTTTATGTATAACACTGGTATTCAGCTGCATCCGGTTAGACTGGAAGCCAACCCTAACGAAGTTGAGAAAAGTTTTTCGTATATTGAAGAGTACTATGTCCCCTTTGCGCGTTGGTCATTTATTTCCCTTTGTAAAATCAAAAAAGAGATATTACTTGATAATTACACATGGCATTAGATAATTCTCAGTAGCAGCTGTCTCAGAGATACCAAATTAACTGCGAATTTACAGCTTTTTGAACTAATACTTTGTAACAGACAACATAAGGTCGCCTTTTGTTTGAACTTTTAAGTTTGCTGATAAAAAGCGTTGTTCGTCGTTCACAGACTCCAAGGACTGTACGTTGATCGTGTCCTAATATTGCATAGAACTTGTAACAAACTATCTACCTCTGCTTACCTCTTTCAAAGAATATAGGCATGATGGTTTACTGACTTATCACGCTATTAACTTTTTGATCCCCACGTCAAAAAGGAAAAACAGGCCCTCGATGCCAAGCTAAGTTACATACTCTATGGAATTACGTGTCTGTCGTGTGACTGACACTGGCTTGGCCACCACCATAAGGGACTTTAACACAAAAAATTTGTCGATCAGAATTTGTCGGTCACTGGTTCAAAAGATATAAGGGTTTATATGTGACCGATCTGGAGAGTCTCCGCAGCTTGGCCACATTTATATCTCAAAAACTAGGGCATCTAGCGAAGATCTGTTTTGTTCCAAATTTAATCGCTAATTAGTCTCCAAGTCACAGATTTAATCGGGCTTTAGTTTAGAAGATATATGATGAGTTCAATTAATAAGGTAGAGTCCAAGAGCCAGATCATAGAGATTGTCGATCCAAAAACAAATTCTGATATTTTTTGTGTTATCCAATTTAAAAACTCTGATGGTGGCCAAGCCAGTGTCAGTCACACAAGTCTGTCATGTAGTCGTGACCGTGGCGTGATGGGCACATTTTGGTTTGTCCTTTTTCTATGACGGTGGCGGTCAAAAGGTTACAGAAAATAATAAAAAATGACGGCTAAAAAGGAGCTTATTAAGCCCTTTCACTCAGTATAATGAAAGGACGTGATAAGCACCGCTATCACACTTGACTCATGAAAATAGCTCTTACAGCTACTAAATAAAGGCGCTTAACGCATGGATTTCTTTCTTGTTCTTGTAATCTTGAGACGAATCATGGTGTCAACTGTAGTCATAGTAAACAGAAAGATTTAGATGATAGATGTAGACTATATCATAGTCTCGATGACCGGTGCTGAACCTACTCACTAGAAATAGTGTCTTCTGTGAAATGATAGCAGCTAATTACTTTTCACTGCTTTCTTTTCATATCATAATATATTTGCTATAATTATGACAATAAAATTGTCTTTGATTTGGCAAGTGTCTATTCCGGGTGTTTTTCCAAATGTATAAGTGATTCAATAAAACACATTATTATCAATCATACAATATGTATTTAATATAAGATACAGTACTTGTGACAGGTGGACAAACCATTTTATTTGAAAAAAAACCTTAATAATCACTACATTGAACAAATTTCAAATTTAAATTAACATTCACTATTATTATGCCCAAATGTGTGATAAATTAATTGAGGTAGATTACCCATCAGCTCGTGGGTTCAAAATTATAATTAATTTCACCGATTTCACCATAGGGTTTTAAGCAAATAAGACAACGCATTAAACATTATACTATATATAATTAAATATCTACAAATTGAATAAGTAGTGCACACTATTTGGAATACACAGGCTCCACATAGTTACTATTGTATTCAAACATTTACAATAAAGGAGAACATTCATATAATAAACGCATAATATAGGAAACGTGTTTGAAAGACAACTCGCGAACATTACCACTAGACTAACCCCGCGCGGCGACACCCGGGACGGTCCGGAACTGTCCAGGATCCCGGACCCGGGGCCCGGGACTAGGGCCGGGCGAGTGTCAGCTCTCCGCCCCGAGCGCGCCGCCTCCGCTTCCCCTAAGGCCCAACCAGGCGCGAAGCAAATTACAGTACTATGCAGAATAATACTTACTAATAAATACTTAACTATTTACATTCCTTGAGTTTCTGTCTAAGTACGGGTGGAACAATTAAATACACGATTTCCAACGACACGACTATGTCATAGGAGATGGTGCTTCTGTTGTTCCGCTCGCTGTAACTTCACAACGTCATCAAGCGTCTGCATCACGGCTGTAATGTGTTTCACGCCTTCACATAAAACCAGTGGACACAGAAAATAATGCTGATCAAACTATTGGGCTAAAATAAAATTGGCGGCGACTACCATTGTTCCCCGTTGTATACTCTGTCACGTAACAAAAAGATTTTGCATGCGAGTGAGCCCGCGGTTAACTAAAATGATTATAATTCGCTGAGCAATAAGTGAAAGGACACGCGCTCCACAGACATGCAAAACCGAACTAAACTCTCACATCGACACGACATCTATGACTATTGTGGCAGTGATAAAAATATATTGTATATTTTTCGAGCTTACCAATACATCAATGTATTTCGATATAATTTCATCGCCTCGTCCGAAGAGGTTCGTCTTCTCAAAATATCATTCTCTGACTAAACATTTTGAACAACTAACACTAGTCCTAATGTTTATTTAACTTTAGTCCGATATTTACCAAACACTAGACATTTCATCGAGTCATAAATATAGCGAAACGAAATTTGTACTCAAGCATTTTGATAGGCCAAAATGTATGTTTGTATATGTGTCAAGTTTGTTCTCGTAAGTAAAATAAATTTAAATTGAGCGACACTTCACATGGTCAGAAATAACACTCACGGATCACAATTACTAGGATCCTCTCATGCATTCTCATCATAAATCTGTTACACTGCCGATTTCTGAGATCAAATATTCAAGTCCATATTGTTACACGGATAGAACAAAAAACTAATTTTGTCTTTCTGATTTTGGTGTCGAATTTCACTATAAAAATAATTTATTAAAAAGCGAGCCAATAAAATATGGCACTACGATCAGTGCTGAAAAAATAATTACTCTAATTTTTTAAATTTATTAAAAAAATAATCAGTACGTTGGAAATGCTCCAAAAGGAAGTCTAAACTGTATTATTAGCATACGATCCCCTTAAACACGCGAACAATCAGGCACCAACTTGACTACTAGTGAAATTTTCCTAAACACTTCTTTGGGTCCATACCTACTACGAATGCGTTCCAAACTACATCGCGCGATCTAGTTTGGAACTAACTCCCGTCTCCCTGCCACAGACACAACAGTGACCTCCGACCTACAGCGGACACGCACTCAATTCACACCTAAGGCTCCCTCTATAGTAGAATATACTATTCACATTCAATTTTCACATTATTAGTCTAGGGGCCGATTTACACTACTAAATGAATCTAATAAAATCTCCGTTCCAGTTTACGATAAGCGATAGTTTGAAAAATACGTTATGGTGTTTTATACAATTAAGATTACACCACGTTCACACAATTCGTCCTAACTTAACGCTATAGGCACTAACTAAAAAATACTAGCGAGATCGTGTGAGCACAGAACACAATTTAATATTCACTTGTATAATCCCTTATGGCTAAAAGGCAGTAATAATCTGACAACGTCTGTATATGGGTATCCAAAAGTTGGTTTACATGTAAACTGTGTTTTATTGACGTTAATCATTGGCATGTGTTTACTGTATGAGCTGAGCTATCCTAACTGTTCAACATTCGGAGTCATTTCATCGGACTTGCCTTAAATGCGCTTAGATCATTGGAAACTACACTTAGTATTCTGTATCGATCTTAGTTACAATTTAATTTGGTGTTTCATTTACATAAATCGCTTATAATATCGATATCAATAAATTTAATATTATTAAGAACACGATGCAACATTGCTTTTCTATTGGTTATGGGGACATAACCATAACTTACAATAAATTATTAATATTGAACATTTCAAGGCTCCTTACATTTCAATGATCTAAAAACATTCGCCACTACTTATTATTTTCACAATAGCATCACTAAATCCTCTATACCGTACACGACGTTCGTACAACACAAGTTTTCCTTCAATAAAATTATAATTAATTGAACATATTTTGCGCTCATCTGTCGATAGCAAAAACATTTTAGCCATATTTAGAGTTGTTATTAGTCTAGTATTTAGCAACAACGATATAAATAGATTTTGTTGACTTCTTAAGTTGTTAAAAAGTCAATAAAATGTTTTAATATCAACTGTATTTTTATGTTTAGAATGTAATATCGACAACGACATAGGATTTCCAAACGGTATTGCGACTTGTAGTGCATTGTACGTCGAACAATCTATTTGGTATAAGTGTGCGAGTAGTCAATTTTGCATCGCTCTCTTAAGAAAAACCGAATTTCCAACATTCTATTGGAATACTGCCTGAATACCAAACAGCTTGTTCAACAGTATATAAAAAAAAAACATATATTTTTCAACCATCATTGCCATATCTTACGAACGACTTTGGACTTTATAAGACAAATTTTGAAGAGGTTAAATAAATTTGTTATTGACAAATATGCGTAAACTTAAGTAAATAAAAATTTAAGTATTTCTAGTAAAAAAATCATCCAGTATGAATACCTTATGTTGTGCAAACGAGTGTTCTTCCAACAAACAAATTCTCTCATGAATTAGAAATTACTCTATATCTTTAAAAAACATTGCTACACTATTGTTAATGTATATTAATGTATCACACAACAATACGGCTAATCTTGTGCGTGGAAACGAACATCGGTTATCAATATAATCTTATCACAAAATGTTTATTGCTAACAGTATCGTCGAGGCTAACAAGTCGTACACAACTCTCAATGGCAGTGACGTTATGTATATTATATACTACAGACAGTTGTTGATTCCTTCAAAAATCACCAAACACAACAAGGGGAATAAAACGTCGAATATCAAAACTGTTCGTCCTACGCTACGACTAAACTGCGAGTTTCGTTTGATATGACTACGCACGGTATACGTGATATATAGTGAACACTAGCTGGTAGATGTGCGACGTGTCAGGCACTTGTCCGGAAGACGTCACGTCACACCGGCGTCACGCCGCGTCACAGCGTGTCACAGTCGGCAGACAGAAGCGAAAGCAACACGACACGCGGGGACTTTACAACTAAAAGCGAAATCATTTAATACTAAGCTACAGTATCGAGAGGATACGTCTACTATGTACAGTTGGCAGTGATGCGCATCGCTGGTCGTCCTTAGCCTAGCTTACGCTACTCAGACTAACGTCCGGTTACTCTACGCCGCCTATGTTACATCGAGTACGAACTGGTACTCACTATACACTTCCGACTAACTATGTACACGGTTTGTCCGCGTCGCGTTCTGCGACCTCGCTGAACGGACGCGTTAAGGCTCGATATTTCGACCGTTCAATATCATTATAAAAAAGCATCAGTCTTGTGAATAAAATTTAACTTTCTGCTGTATAGCAGTCTAAACCGCGTCGCGGCTTCTCAACAATCTTTGGCGAGAATTTTCCTAAGTCGGATATCGTCGGCCATCAGCCTATCGTCGAATCAACATCTGTCTCGCTCGGCGTCACACCGACTGCGCGCGACTACATTTACACTATCGATCACAATACTCTTCAATTGAGAAAACAAAGTTCACACAAACATTGTATTGCGGGCCGACGGTGACTACGGAAGTTGGACCATTTGTAAAAACGTATTAAAAATGGAATTAATTACACACAAACAATTACATATCTTCATTCATAAAATTAAATCATTTTCCCAGTCAACTCATTCAGATCCAGGTTCCGCAGTGACAGTCGGCCCGCATCACAAATGATAGCATCGCTCGTGCAGTTCTCGTGTGACACGGGGCCGGGTTTCGCTAAATTATCGTCCGCACGGCCAGAAGGCGTCACCTCCGTAGCGTCGTCCCATCTTGCGTTTCTTAGCTCCGCTGGGTCTCGTGACACGTTCGGGAGCGTTCGGCGCCGGTACTGCGCTGCAGCAGGCGGGGGCGGGGGGGGCCGCCTGTGCCGCGCGCCGAGCGGAGAGCAGGCTCGCGAGCATGCGGGGAGCAGCCGCGCGACGTTCGCGACGCGGCGGGGGCGCGGGGGGCGAGGCTGGCTCGGCGACTGGGGGCGGACCCGCGTACGACGCGCAGAAGTACTCGTACAAAGCCACCTTCACGCTGGCCGACAGTGCTGCTATCTCCACGCGTTTGATGTGGGCCACGTCCTTCTCTGGCACCCACTCATCCTCCAACCTGGAAAAATAACAACTTGTTATTATTACTAGTTCGATCCCGTGCCATACAGAGGCAGCTGCAAACACAATTTAAGCTGCGAAATTTGGTGTAATGATGGTCAGGTTCTGAAATAAAGTTTCAATTATTTTTTTAGGTATTTTTTTTTTATTTTGTGATTTGTGTTTGCAGCGTTTATGGGTACCAATCCCATATTGAAAGTGTACTAAATGATAGACATGCACATCTAAAAGCTTTAGTTTTCATACACGAGCTGTTAAAGATACTTTCAATTTGGGCGACAAATAGCAGTACAGCGTCGCGACAACGGCGCCAAATTGTTAGTACATAGTTACAATTTGATGCAGCAATCACACTGCCGTTAAACAGTCTATCTGTCATTCAGACCGTAAGCAACCTTATGCCTGTGAGATTAAAAAACTTCTAAAACAAAACAAAAGATGATTCACTATGCCCAAAACCGAAACATCAATAAGGACTGGCAACCCATTGTATTGCTAGCAAAAACTAATTGCTAAAAAAAAGAAAATATTTTTTATAGATCTTAATTTTTTTTTTACCACCACCCTGAAAAGGGATCGGTTGTTCGGTACTCATTATTGAACTATTGTGAATTAGCGAAAAACAGTGGACCCAAACATTTATGTTCGCATATTGTAAAATGCTTTTTTTTTCGATTACTGGTTTGTCCCGGAGTAAATAATACCAGCCTAATATTGTCCCACAGCAGGGCATCTGCTACTTCTCATACAGAGAAGGCACGACCATTGATCACCACTCTTGCTCAAGGTGGATTGGCGATTTCGGTCTTATAATAATTAAAGTCCAGGGCCTCAAGTCTGCTATTACGATAGTATCAGAATGGTCTATCATTGATTTCATAATTGTTAATTTTGACAAGTTTGGTAGTCTACTAATATAATGGCGTCATTATGACTTTCCAATGGTCAACCACTGACACCATTGAAAAGAATGATATAGAATGGTAATCTCGTACAAAATGACAACTGTATGTATATTCTGTTACGATCTCCCTCGGTGAACACCTAGGTGAAGTGAGCTGTCAGGCTAGGGTTTGACTAAGCAGACGGACGGATGACAGCTTACTTCACGTAGGTGTTCACCGACGGAGATTGTATCAGAATAGACGTACTGACTTAGGCGGTAATCTGCTAAAATTTTGACAGTTCCTTTGATTAGTGACCTACCATTAGAACGTCATTGTGCAGTCATTGCTTTTAATTCGACCGACCAACGATCGACCATTATGAATTTAGCAGATTACGAACTTTTAGCAAAATGACAATGGGATCGTGTTGGAATGACGAAATTATAAAAATAGCAGACTTGGGCCCCAGGTTTCCTCACTGCTAAAGTTAAACTTTGGAAAACACATGAATTGAAAAAATCATATTGGTACTTGCCCGGTATCGAACCAGCACCTCACCCATGAGAAGCGGGTGCCTTAACCAATCACGACATTTTTAAGGAAGCATCCATAATAAAAGTTATTCATGGTGATAGAATAGAATTTATTTTCTTGTGATGAGTACAATGAACACTTATCAGGTTAGTGGTAAAGAAAAACTAAGGTTGTATATTGAAAAACTATAAAATATCAATGCTAGCAACTTTGTGTACTCTGTGTGGCACTGACGGCAACATTGAGCATGCGAAGCCAAGCTGACTGCTTGGGGATCAATTGCATATAATTGATGCCAATTGCAAGCATTCCGTTGCCTGTTAGTGCCAATTTTGATTCGGTTTATGCATATGATCCCCTGAAGAGGTTGTAAGTTGTCGTGCACTATAAAAAGGTATGTGTTAAATTATTATGAAAAGCTACAGGTTGTGGAAAAATTATGTCAGCGTAATAATTGAGAAATTGTTACGTACGTAAAAGGGTTTCAACTCAGTCTGGTAATCGAGCAATTAATGGGTGCTAAAACTGATACATGTTTATTTTGAAATTATAAATGATTTGTGAATTAACTAGGTAACAAGTTCTATGTATGCAATGAAAGAAATTCAAAAATAAACTTAATGAAGAATAAATAGCCTTGTTTATAATGGTCAAAAATTGGCGAACGTCACAATATTGCAAAACACCAAATGATATGAATTTCCTTTTGCACTACTAACCCACCTGAAGTTACCTGTGCATTTTATAATAATCTATTTAGACACGATAGTCCGAGCTGTCGACTAAGATCGCAAATACTCATATTAGTATTTTACGAAATTATTCCTTATTACATTCTTAGCTTAATTATGACAGGGATCAATGCAAAATGAATTCAGAATCATCTTAATTTAGTTAGCAATAGGTTTAGAATTTGGCAAAGAGGCATAAATAGTTGCGTATGAAACTAGCTTTTGCCCACAGCTTCGCTTACATGAAGTCAGAAAACGACATAATTTAGAAAATAATCAACAAGTGATAAATTATTTATATAGGACGCTGATCCAGGACACAATCTGTGTGCCAGGTTTCATTCAAATCCGTTCAGCGTTTTACACGTGATTGAGATACAAAGATATTCACATTTACAACATTAGTAGGATAATGACGCAGATTCCCTTTGTTAAAAATTAAACAAAAATTTGACAATTGGCATCTCTTACTGCCAGGCAGCTGAAGAAAAGGACGGCGACAGATTAGAACTAAGTTAGAGATGTCAAATTAATTTTTTCTTGTATTTATTAGTTGCCGTGTTTGCGTAATCAATACGTTCTGACATGACAACTATATATTTGTATGAAAGTTATAGATAATATCTGTCTCTTTTTTGTTTTAATAGAGAGAAAGAGGTAGAAATAGGTTAAAATTAGTTTAGGTCGTGCACAAGAGAATTTGCACCAATATCACTCGGCCCTCGAACAAATAAACACTAAACCAAGTGCTAACTAATCTAAAGTCCTAACTTAACCTAAGCTAAATTAATTAGTAATTAGTACCCATTGGTTGTAATAATTAAGTAAGATTTGTACTTTTATAGGACATTTTTATTCTCAAATTGTAAATAAATAAGAAATAGAAACTGTTTTTGCATTTATGTAATCTGTTAATTTTAATTTTTACCAATCTGCACATGTAACACGTACCAGAATCATTTTTAACTATAGGGGATCAAAACTGTGTCTCCTAAACACAGGCTATTTTGTAGACTAGCTAGGAGGACAGAGCTTCACCCACCATATTGTAGACTAAAATGTTGTGTTACCTATTAATTAAGAAAACAATTATGCGTGTAAATCTACAATCTGTTTTTTGACATAAATAAATTATTATTATTATTTTTACACAAATTAGTAATAATATTATTCCGTCTCTTGTTATAAGTCTGTCAGTACTACCCAGGATGGATGAATGATGATATATAACTCCAATGCTTACCTGAAAACATTATACATTGTGATATCGAAGAATGTACAAGCTACAACTAGAGAAATATTGCAATAATACTGTTTTTATTGAAATTGTTCAGTAAATATAACAATTTATATCAGACAGTGTTATGTCAAACATTCAGCATACAGAATCAAAGTAGCCAAAATCTGCTTGTTTTGTTAACCAGGAAATGAAACTTGAGGCGACTCAGCACCATTTATTTTAGCAAGAATCACTGGAGCAATATAAAGTATTCAGCTAACTTTCATTCCATATTGCTTAAAAGTCACACACATGCCTCTCATAATTCCTAATTCCCACAAAATGAGATCAATTCTAGTAACTTTAAGACCTACAACGCACCCGTGCCGCATGTGGGAGGCCGCATTTCAATTTTTATATGAAACCGCATGATATCAAGGCACTGACTTGCGGCCAGTTGTCAACCGCTCCGGTTGCTTTGGAGCTGTGTCGGGCCGTACATCTATTGTTATGAATTTGTAATTGCTGTCGCTTATAGCCATCAATATAATGGAAAAGAAATGCTTGTAATTGACGACGACATGCGGCGGACCGCAATAGAACCGAAACGATACGGATAGCCATAAAATGGAGTGCCGCAAATGCGTTGTAGGTCTTGACACGTTTGCATTCTAACCTCTGCCTCATTGTGTCAAGAGTGTCTCTATTTTACCTACATGTTTGACATTCAATTGTTGCTGAGATGAGATTGATTTACGAGAATTGACCTTCTGTTATCCTTTCTCCCTCAAGCTTTTCTCTTGCCTACCTAGGTTTTTCCAACTATGTTGAGGTCGGCTTGTAGCTGAATACCAGCGTTTGACATAGAGCGACTGCCTATCTAACCTCCACAACCCAGTAACACGATGACCCCTTGGCAAGACTGATTGTCAGAATTTCTGGCTTCTGAATAAGGGCGTCGTCAAAGGTATCACTAGAGGGGGAGGGGGGGGGCAACTGACCCTTCCTGTCGCTCTCTAGAGATACCACAAGGTTTATGTCCCTTTGACTGTATTTAAAATTCATACTTTTCCTATCCTCCATTTACCAAGTTGCCTCCCCCCGCTAGGCCATCAGCTGGCGACGTCCTTGCTTATGACACACAAGACTGTCACACCTTTCTCGCGCTCTGTAAGTAATGTAGCATGTGGGTACGTACACATGCGGCGGGTAGTAGCTGACGAGCGCCTCGCGCCGGCCGGCGGCGCCCGTGCGCGTGGCGCTGAGCGTGGCGCGCAGCGTGAGCGTGTGGCGGCCGGGCGGCTCGCGCAGCACGCAGGCGCCCGCCAGCCGCCAGCGCGTGGCGCGCGCCAGGCGCCACACCAGCCCCTCCATCATGCCCGCGTCGAAGAAGTCGAACATGCGCGCTGTGAATAATGTACACGTCAAATTTAAGAAAAAATTGGTCATCTATAAAGTCGGTTTACGCACGATAGTTTTCTTTTTTTTTTCATCTACCTAGTCTTTGCCTAAGTATATTGGGGTCGGCTTCCAGTCTAACCGGATGCAGCTGAATGCCAGTGTTTTACATGGAGCGACGGGCCGACTGCCTATCGGACCTCCACAACCTAATTTCTGGGTAACACGATAATACCCCTTGGTAAGACTGGTTGTCAGACTTACCTATAACGACTGCCAAAGATCTACAAATGACAGTCGGGACTAGCGTTGCCAGGTGTCCCGATTTTTAGGGGTCTGGGGACGCGTCCCGGTAAGCACCTGATCGGGACACTGAATGTCCCGATAAATTAATAGGTACAGATATATAAATGACAATGCACGATCCTGCCCCACACATGTACAGAAAAGTAAATTAATGAAAATAATTGTAATGAATATAGAATCTTTCTACACTAATTAGAACTTGCGGATTACGAAATACCTACCCACAAAATACAAACTCATTTTACCTAAAATACAATTTAACCTATAATCAATGTCATTATTGTTTTTAGATTTAAACGGAAACCGCAAGTTCTACAGTCACTAAGACTAATGTTTAGTTATCAGCAATAAATAAACCGTAAAATGCTACATATTGCACATGACTTTTATTGAGTGGGGCAAAGTTTTATAGAGTTTCTGGCATTGTCCTATAAGAAAAAAATTGGTCGTCTGTAAAGTCGGTTTACGGACGATAGTTTTACGTGATAACGTCATAAAGAAACATAATGGCTAACCTATATCATCATCTGCCTAGTCTTTTCCCAACTATATTGGGGTCGGCTTCCAGTCCAGTGTTTTACATGGAGCGACTGGCCGACTGCCTATCGGACCTCCACAACCTAATTACTGGGTAACACGATAATACCCCTTGGTAAGACTAGTTGTCAGTCTTTCTGGCTTCTGACTACCTATAACGACTGCCAAAGATCTACAAATGACAGTCAAGACCAACGGCTTTACGTGCTTTCCGAGACACGGAGGGAACTCAGTATGAAAGGGATGGTCACCCCACCCATACACAGACCGACCGCGGCTAACGTAGCTTAAGCTTTGACCGATCGATCTGTACGGTTTTAACTTAGCCACGAGCTAAGCATAACGAGATTGGCGGAGCTTATTGCTTGGGCCGATCCTGCCTCTCTATCGCTTGTTCCGCGCTCTCGCTTGCACGCTCAAGCTCAGGCGGAACGTGACACATTTTCATGCGTGCAATTGGTGTTCATCGATTTATAAGCCGTTATCACGTCAAACAAGATTCTCAGCCATAGAAGCTGTCGACAGTAGCGCAAACTTGAAAAGTGACTGTATTTTTCCACCGACTTCAAAAAAGGAGGAGGTTATTGTTGTTGCTATTCGTCCTCCTCTAGGAAATATTATTGGGAAAGTTTACAAAAAAATTGACCCTTGCTTTACAAAATCAACAGGGGTGGGGGAGTGCAGTATGGTTGAGAAACAAGCGGACTTGGGGGCAAGTTAGCTTGTTTCATTATGACAACTATACCACTACTGCTATTACTGACAATTGTTTAAAGCGCCATCGGAAAACAAAATTACGCCGAAACTGTCAAAGCCAACGATGTCATTATTTGACCATTCTGATATAATTGACATCACCAATCAATTTATATACTTTTTATGAACTGTCAAAATGCACTTCGTTCATAGATATTGTATCAATTAACTAACTATTAAAAAAAATAATCAACAAGAAATCTAAGTTTGCGGTAAATTTAAAATTATTCGGGTTTTCGGGGCTTAATAAAGTGTTCTTTTGTAGAAAAGTTGTCTTGAGAAGTTGAGACCCTGGCAATGGTGGCGAGGATGTATTGAATGCGGAAGAATCGCAGCGGCAATAAGAGACAGTAACTCACCAGACCATGGTTGTCTTCTATACCGCAGCTTCTTGCCGTTTCTACGAATAAGTTTGACGGAACCCTCTGCCGACTTCTTGCCGGAGCCAGCACTGGGCGATGCTTCATTGAAGTGGTTGTTCACATGTCGCTCCAGTAATGTCTGCAATCGTAAAGTAATCGTTAGTTTGTAAGAAATTACACGTTCGGCCATGGGTAAGTTATCTGCGGGATAAAGACATGATATATATGACATGTGTCACCGCATAATTGCTAACACCGTCAATTAATAATAAATCTAGCAAGATTCTTACAATGTGACGGCGAAACACGGATAGATTACAAACTATCGAATTTTTGCGTTTTATTGAAACCACAGTTTCTCGACATTTTACAATCTCGCGAGATTTGTTATAAACTGCCGATGATTATTATCTGATAACATATATAAGGAACAGCAGCACAAGTCCTAGCAGAATTTGCAATAAAATAGAACATTAGTAAACTATGCAGTTGTTTATAACTTCAAGTATTAGAGGTACAGTGACGCTATAAGCAGTTAGAATATTTTAGTAATGCCATTTTTATTTGTTTTTGATTCGAAGATATGACAGATTTAAGTTTTTTCACGATTATTGCGAAGGATTTCTGATTTACCGTTTGTTTAGTTTTAATATGGTATAAATCAATAATACAAGCATAGAATAGTTATTGTGTATTAGTTTTTTAGTGTTATCTACAAAACATATCGCATAATATAATTTCTAAATAACATTATAAACTCGTCGATGAAGGCGTAAAGTTTTGAGTCCTTATGAACTAATTTATCTAACACCAGTTCATCTACCATAGTACTTGCTTTTACACTACACTTATTCCGTAGCTCGACACGTCGTGTTGAAAAAAATAAATGAAACATATCAAATTCATCGCATTTAACACTTCGGCTGCTAATAAAGAAAAATCACATCAAGTGACTGACAATGAGTGAATAATACTGAGATTACATCGCATGAAATAAGAGTTGTCGTCGGAATTACGCTGTTACGCTGCTATTGTCGCTTATCTTACGGTACGCTGAACGTTATATAGCGGTCAAAGGGTTAAATCCAACGAATTTATGGGTCGACAAAAATAAATAAAATCTCGGAAGTGGTTTCAGCCATCGAGGGTTCTCTTTGGCATCGTCTTCGTGTCCTTGGGGAAAGAAAACATATACAACTTTATCTTTTATATTCGTCGGAGCCTGCGTCGTAAATTAACGTGAATATGGCGACATCACGCAATGTGCGTTTTGTGGGAATAAGAATTTATACGAGAAATGTTTTTTTTTATCTTTTGAGGTTTTACAAGAAATGTAATTGAAAAAAAGAGAGTCGTGATATGCCATACTATTATCTAGTGATGGGATCATATCACTGAGCAAGTACTGTTTCGTTTAAAATAAACTAAACGGATTATTTGAATTTATTTTTCATCATTTAGTTTTTGTTGATCATAATTTTCGATTTCTTGCGTTATTTATATCGATATTCTTAGGTACCGAATATGAAAGTAATGTTTTTTTTGTAAATTTTTAAAGACATTTAGTTTACGGCGAATATACAAAATATTTATGAATTTCACGTCGATTGAACATTATATTTTGACATAAATCGCGTTTTATGATCCAATCACTCGATTGGACGTTATTCACGTGCTGAAGACACTACTGTCACATTGAACATACATTTTAGATTCATTAGGTGAGTAAATTGACAATTTCAAAAAAGTACACGAGGGTTACACCGATGTTAACACGAGGATAGCTTTTTGAAACTGAAGATTTACAGCTGAAAAATCCAAAAGGTATTTAAAACTAAAATAACCAATTGCAACGCTAACAGGGAATTGTAAAAAATTCTCAAAACATTGATAATTTTGATTTTCATCTTGTTATTGCAATTGTAATTTCTACATTGAAGACTAAGAAGTACATGAGAACAATAAAAAAACAAAAGTAATAATCTAACTTTGAGTACTTTTTTATAATTATTATCTGCGTTATTGATTGACGTCGTTTGACGTCGTTAGCGGTGCAAGGGTTAGATATGATTCATTAAATAACTAATAAGTTGAACTTAAATAACAATATTTAAAACGTTTCGCTGCAGGAATAAACAAATTACAAATTGAGGATATTCATAATACATTTTCAATAAATTATTGTATTTATGACTAGTTTTACTCTTAGTAAAATACCTAATGATTTACGAATTTTAGTCTATACTTCGTCTTAAGACTATCTGAATTTTTACCTAGACTATGAATAGATATATGTAAACTAACATATAATATAAACATTTTAAAAGGTACACCTCAAAATGTCATATAAATATTTTAAAATCTATTCTTTAAAATATTTCACCATACATTAATATACTTTGTATTTTTACTTATTCTGCAACCGTTTAAACAAAAGAAAAAACTCAAGTAAATAATATTGCTTTTGGAAGAAAACGCACTGAAGATGAAAATATAGATAAAACATTAAACATGAACAGACAAAAAAAATATGATTAAAATAAAATTGATGATTTGTTCAAGAATAAATAAATGATCATTGGTAAAAATGAGGCCGCGTCCATATCAATAGAAATTGCGTTTGTGTGGCCCTATTTTGCGAAAACTTTTGAGAAGTCGATGGTTGACTGTATGGAGCATACACACACACACACAACAATGTGTTCATTAAGCTTCAGCAACGAACTGCCTTGATTCATTTTAAATTATTATATTGAAAAATCTGTAATGTTCTCAAAAACGTTCGCCACAATGCTCACATTACGCCGCTATATTTCACAAATATCACATTGTGTTGAATCGCATTGCAAGTTCAAACGCACAAGCAGTAGTCGCCGCCAAAAGCTCAAATTACGCCGACTGCCGCATTTCACACAACGCATATTTTCATTAATACGGACCGACTATTGACGCTATGCATCTTTAGTGCGTTTTGGAGATGTGTGTAAATATTATATATGCCCGTAATTATACCTGTGTGGAGAAGCGCCTCTCGCAGCCATCGACGATGCACTTGAAGGGTTTGTTGCCGCCATGCGAGAGTGTGTGACGCTCCAACCATAGTCGGGAACACGATGGTTTGCCGCGAACCTTACACCGCTCCCAAAGGCATACGTAATTCTCTTTACCGGCTTGCGTTTCTACGTGCACGTTCTGAAATGGTGGTAAAGGGAATGTTAATCTTAATAAGTGTCAATTTAACTTTTTTCAAAGTATCATGATGTACAATCTAGTCTACCCATGATCTTGTCAAGTCTAAACCTATCCTTGTGTCAATAAGAAACACTGGAGATAATATTTAGTTAGGATTAGAACCAATCCGAAGGAACAGGTCAAAGCTCAATGATCAAAAGATATTCATTGAAAAAAAGAAGAAGAAAGAAAGTTGAAAAATTACTTACATTAACATTTTTCTTTCTTGTTCTTTCTTTCTTTAAATTAATATCTCCCAACGTTTCTTTTAAATTGTAATATTAATTAACAGAGAGAGTAACATTCTGGCGACTAAACAATGCGACAACCATATAGACAACTAACCTGTAAATGTTCTAAGAGATCAGGATCACCGTCGAACTCTCGCTTACAATTCTCCCACAGGCACACAGAAACTGAGGATGTCGTATCTGTGCTCGACTTTCGCTTGTCACAACTGGGCTTCGTCAAACTCCTCGGAGGAAACCGAAGGGTCTTGGGCTGCTTCAGGATAGGACTCTTCTGACTCTGCACCTCCACAGAACACACACTTATACTCAAAGATAATGATGAATCTTCGTCACATTCTTTGCTAGTTTGAGAGTCACTTGGCGAGTCTATGGACTTATCTGTCCCTATACCCGATTCTGACTCAGTTGTGGTACTACAGAAATTTGCTTCTATCACAGCATTGTGGACGTCAGACGATGATACGTCCTTGAGAACGGTGATCTGCGTAAATATCGTTTCTTCCCGCCTGGCGACCGCTTCGATCTTTCTGAGTTCAATACCCGAATCCATGCTTGAATCCATGCTCGAATCCATCCTCAAATCTTCAATCTTGTCTTCCTTTATTTCATACCTAGCCTTTTTAGCAGCTAACTCTTCGAACTTCTCCGATATACTGCTTATTTCCGCAAAAGGCCTAGAGTTCTTTTTACTTGGTTGCAACGGAAAAATGTTATTGTTAACAGTTTTAGACAACCACGGAATTTCACACTTTGGAGGCTTTACATCAAATAACTCATGTTCCTTCACTGTGCTGCTGGGTGGGTCGGTACCCTGAATCGGGTTATCCGGCGGTTTGACTGGTGCGATAGGTATACTACTCGTGTGCAGCGAATGATAATTGGGAACGATAGGTGGTTGATGGTGAACTAAATGACTGGAATACGTCGTTTGTGACGATGACACCGTGTTCGTATTCGTATAACTCCAAGTTTCTTTCACGTTTATATTAGGTGGCACAGATGTGACAATATAACCCGGTTGAGGGACAAGAACAGGATGGCTGAAGTTGACAGCGTAATTCTGTTTTGATTGAACTGTCATACCGACAGCTTGCATTCCCGTGACGTTTTTATTCATGCCGGGCATAGATTGACTTGTTACCGGCTCACTTTTGTTTACATTCGGATACGCCGACGTCATTGTGTTAGCCAGCTTCAAAAGAGTACCGTTTATAAGAATTGATGCCGCTTGTTGGTTTTGTAAATGGTCTTGTCTTTGTGTCGTCAACTGTGGAGTTGACGGGAGAACAAAGTTAGGCATCTTAGTCATCAGATTTGGTATTTGGACAACCGTTCCGTTTAGGTTCTGCATGAGTGGGAAAACGAACTGGCCGTTTAGTTTTGTTGGACTTGAGACGTTAACATTAGGTCGGTTGTAAGCTGCCATATTATTCTGTTGTCCCAGAGTTTGTGGCGATAAACTGTTCTGGGGTATCCTTAACGTTGTAAGCATCATATTTTGTGGGACAGCAACAAATGATGCTAAATTGTTAGGATTCATTGTACCATTACATGGTTGTGGAATGTTAATCTGATGACAGTTTTGATAACTATTCGGTACAGGTACGTTGAGATTAGTGTAGTTACCATTCATCATGGGAGCATGATGGACTCCATTCGGAATATTCATCTTCTGAACAGGGCTTGCCTCACCCGGCATGGTTTTAATAGAAGAACTTGAAGATATGTTTGCACAATTTTGTTTCTGAAGCTGCACTTGCTTCAGATTATTAGCTTTAGACCAGGTGAGGTTTTTACTATTGGCAATACACGCAGATGACTTACGATTCGATCTTTTCGCGGGTTGTGTTTTCTTCGGCGTCTCCTTTTTAGCTGGTTTAGTTATAGGGTTTAAGTTCAAGTTATTTGATCCATATGTGACTCCATTCATTCTGCTGTCCAGTTTAGTCGTCGAACTTACGACGCCATTCATTCTAGATTTATCAGGTTTAGTAGATTTCTTAGGTGATTGACTTATTGGGGTGGTGGGCGCAATCCTCATCAGGTCACTGGAGGCAGGAATGGGAACTTTATGTCTACTGACATCTGGTGTATGTTTATTGGCTAATATTCCATTGGCGGATGGGTCAGATGAAGTCTTTATTTCAAGGCCTGGTCTCTTCTTACCATCTATCAACTCTTTCAGGAGACCTGTTTGCTTCCCTTTTGTGAAAGTCTCGGATCCGTGCCGGATTTCCAAAAACCCATTCATGTTTGTGTGGTTTTTGTCTTTGATCTCCTTGGGTCTACTGTAGTCGATCAGACCATGGAAGTTACCATTAGGCGTCGTTTTGCTGAGATCTGCCGCTTTCGTGGCGTCCATCGCGCCATTGATGGTAGTGTTTGTCGACTTTCGGCTAACGGCTTCGTTTTGCTTTCCGACGTCCATTAATACTTTAGGACTCAGGGTCTGTGACAAATAAGAAATATATTTTTCTAGGTCATGCGTGACCCCATTTTTAGGTAGGCACTTTTTCTTGGCGTCATCGCTGACCGCGGTATCGCGCTTGAGGCCGTTCTGCGGCTTCATCTTGTGGTTGAAGTACTCGGTGATGCGGCGATGTATGGGCGGCTGAGAGCGGCGCACGGGCGCGGGTTGCGCCGCGATGCGTCGCGGAGCCGGCGGCGCCGGGTCGCACACCCACGGCGGCATGCGCGCGCCCGCGCTCTCCTCAGAGGTGCTGCACGACGACGTCGACGACTCGGGGCTGCGCGGCGAGCGCGGCGAGCGCGGCGAGCGCGGCTCAGTGATATCGCTACTGCTGCATCCACCGCTCTCCGTCGGACTCAGCACCGCCACGCCACTGAAACAATATGAAATAACAATTAGCTATTAAATAACCGGGTGCTACTACATAACATAAACAGGGCGTCACGTGAGACTGTAACCTCACCATGTCACCGATCACGTTACCCGTGAAATGACAATCAGCTGTTGAATAGCTAAAATCGATCGTACGCAGCTAGGCGAGTGTGGCGCGAGTGGGACGGTACGAGCGCGCGGTGTGGTCGCGGCACACAAGGTGCATTGCCCCGGCGGTTCAGTGCAGTGACGCAACGAGACTACACTGACCGAACGACCGTCCGGACCGAACGCACACATTATTATTTTTGGCCGCGTGACATTCACCGCACGTAGACTTGACGAGACTACACACTGTGACGAATGAACTGAAAGTTTTACTTATTGTTCACGTATTTGAAAACGCGTTTTATTATTAACGTAAGTACGCTTTTATATTCAGTGGCGGGTCTTCGTCGGTGGTGGGTATCAATCATACGTCTCGCGCCGACACTTACGTGACTTATAAAGTGAGATGGCTGCAGCTTATTTATCCACATAACACGACTCTCGCTTCACACGTGAAATGTTTATTCTGGGAGCATCCTCCCGCGTAACCCGTTTTAAAATCTTTTGTTGGGTGAGATCCACAGGTAAAATGTCGAATAACACAATTTGAACTCGAAGCCTTCGTTGCGGTGTTGTGTTGGATTATGAGCCCTGTGGTTTCGTAGCTGTGTGTCTTTTTCGTTGGTGCAGTTCGCTGGGCGGTGGGGGTGGTGTCGCAGCATCGAGGGCGCACCCTCGCCCTTTGTGAAGCCACAACGTACACTCATAACTAGGGACGTACGTTCCCCTCCTTTCTCGCACTTCGTGGGTAGCTTTGTTGCTAATTGACCTAATTTTTTAAGAATTTTTTGCGCTGAAGATATTCGGAACAGGTATCTGTCCGTCTGGAAGGGGCGGCTCTTAATTTGATACCGAACATCGTTAAGTCTGCCGGAGTTTTAACTCAGGAAAAGTTTCATTTCCACTAATGAGAAGAGGATTTTAAAGGACTATTGAATGTCGGGAATACTTATTAATTCGAACTGGTGAAAAACTTTCTTATATTATAATGAGAAATCAACGAAGAAAGGAAATGAAACCAGTACAAAATGTTCATAAATAATTAGATGTCTTCCAACACCCTAGAACTAATTTTGGTGAAACTTTTAGCTTTTCACAACATCAACGAAACGTAGGCTTTCGATACTAACTACCGTAGTTTAAGTTACATAAACTATATCTACGGTCCGTGTACATATCCCTATAACTACCTAATTAAAGGGCACCTAGATACGACACCGACATCCAACGGAACAAAGATATTCCTTAATACATTTTTTGCGAATTGTCGAAAGCAAAAGTGGCTTGTCAGTGTATGTAGGTGAAGCGAGACGTCGCAAGGTCGGCCGCGCCGATTTCGGTCATTCACCTGCGCTCGACACTACACTGTAATCTCTCTGCGAATATAGTAATGGTACGCTCATTTCTTTTGCCCTATTTCTTTATTTGTTTACTTATGTTTTATTTATATCCGTGGTTTTTGTTGTTAAACGAATCAAATGTTTCATCATCAAACTAAGTGATCAAAGTTAGTATGTACGTCTACTCAAGTAATCATTACTTATCATAATGGTTATGTATGTTTTATGATTATAATTTATCTATCTATAGAGTATGGTCACATTGACATTATGCATTGCATGCATTAACATACCAAGTCAATAATATACCTATTATTGTGTGTTTAAGTAATATTTACATGATGGGACGTCTATCTCTCTCTATTGACAAAGTTATATATTATTAATTAGGTAAAGGGCGTCGCCAGGACTCGCCAGCTGATGGCCTAGGGGGGGGGCAAATTGGTATTTGGTGGATAGGAAAAGTATGAATTTTAAATACAGTCAAAGGCACATGAACCTTTTGGAATCTCTAGGGGGGGGCAGCTGCCCCCACCGCCCCCCCTTGGCGACGCCCTATGTCTAATAGGTATATGCCAGAGGTTGGTGATGAATTGCAAACCTCCGTGCATAACTGCATTTTTAACATAAGTCAAATAATGAGTTTAGTGACCAGTGAAAGCAATAACGAGAAGACCTGGTTTCCATTAAATTGCGAATTGCTCAAATAAAGATAATGTTGAATTGTTGACTAACGACACAAATGCATGTTTGCCAGAGAATATGGAATTCAAATAATTTTTTTTACGACCGAAAATACATAACATTTTAATCTTAATTTGCTACCGTTTCCCCGATGTCCATTCATTTTTTTCCCCACCCGGTTGGTACATATCGCAAAAGGTTGCAGTATCTTAAAGAAACAGGTCCGTTGCTCTTTATTTTCGTAATACATATTCGGGTCAATATTCCATGTCACTGACCCGCGGTGTCATTGATCCTGCAGTAGAACGCAGTTTCATTTGATGTGTTACACGGACACCTGTTTAACCCTCAAATATTGAAAGGCTGGCCACAGACTGTGCGACTGCCGACGTTTGGTAACTTTACTGTCACGTTTGCCTACGCAGTAACGTTGTGTTCAGCCTCCGATAACGTTACGTTCAACGTTACGTTTTACAAGGCCTAACAACACGATTATTGAGCGTGACGTGGCACCACTACCTGATGCTATCGGCCGTGGCAAGTTAACGAGACGCGACCCGCTCGCCTAGCGTGTCGCCCTCGTAAATGCGTGTGCGCAAGTGGACGTGTTGGTAAACATACGCAGCAATTATATTTATTAATGAAAATAGATGTTCCTTTTAAAATTGATTTAATCTTTTTCATTGTGATTCTAACGGATTGAATAATTAAATGAATGCATAAGCTATTGTGGTTAGTGTCAGTCATTCATGGCATAATTTGGATTGTAAAACTTCTAAAGTTGTAACAGAATTGATTGAGTAGGTATATAATTTATCTCCTGTAGCCATTTTTGGACTGACATTGAAACGTAAAAAGAACAAAGTATCGTGGGGCTACGAAAAAGTATGAGTTTACGTATGCTAGTCGCCCGCCTTATTACAATTGGTTTAGTCAAGTCTAAAGTGTTAAGGTAGACAATATTTCATCGAGCATTCGGTTGACTTAGTAAGAGATGATTATTTTTTATATTTTGTATTTCTAGATTACCTTCATTGTTTTCACATATAGAAGCAACAAGAATAATGTAGGTAAGCAGTATTTTGGAAAAACCTGATTTAAAAAGAGTGTCAGTGGAGTTTCTTGCTCGTTCTTCTCCATAGAGACCTACCTACGTTTTGGAACGAGCAACTAGCTTCAACTTTCTGACTAACTGACCGACTCCTTGACAATTCAAAAGTGCCTGTAAATGGTTTAATTGAAATAAATGCTTTGACTTTGAGATTGGTAATATTGTGTAGGTTCTTAGAAGGTATGCGGTCTACAATAGTGTAGACCTAAGCTCTTGGCTTCAAAGCTTTTAGGATTACGCAAATATGTCTGTCTGTCTAGCTGTCTTTAGCTGTAACATGTTGTAATGCCAGCATGCCTCTGGTTAGCGAAAGCAAAGTCCATCGAAAATTTTGACTAAAATTCATGTTGCTATTTTTAGCGACACGGTGTTGATAAGGCTATTCAATGTTTAAAGGTAAATTGAGATTAAAAGAACAATTGGGGCAACACTTCATCATATTATCAAATGAAAATTCTTTTTGTAACAACTTCCCATTGTATCTCAACCCCAAACACAACAATAAGAAAACTTTTTTTCTAAGAAAACTTGAGCAATACTTCTCTGAAAGTTTTTAATTATTATGTAAGTAGGTACGATTACCTGGTGTTACGAAAATTATGTCATTCGATTCTGATTTTTTTCCCGTAGATTTTTTTATTGTTTTTGTAATTTTTTTTTTCAAAACTTATAAAGCGACATTATATACAAAACAAATTAAAAAAATCAGGGATGACTATGACAATCACGTTTCGGCAGATATTTAAATAGAAGCCCTTTGTAATAGGAGGAGCATATTCCCGTTAACAAGACAAATCCCTGCTTCCCCTTGTTGCTATGGATTTCCACTCATTTTGTTGATTATTTTTTGTGAAAGCATGGTATTTTCTATAACATCACATAGCATTTTACTACGTCACAATCTATACTAATATTATTAAGCTGAAGAGTTTGTTTATTTGTTATTTTTAGTTTGAACGCGTTAATGTCCGAAGCTACTGAAAATATTAGGGTGTTACTACACCAATCGATCGATCGTCGATCGATGCCATCAATCGACGTTGATCGATTGGTATGGTAGCTTTGGCTGATCGACGGATACCGTTCTACTAACTAGTCGATCGATTGCCGGTCGATGGCATCGGTCGACGTCGATCGATTAACCCCAGCTATAATCCATCAGTAATAATAATCAAGCAGCTCGATTGACGTCGACTAATAAATTCTACCATCGATCGATGCCGTCGATCGACGATCGGTCGATTGGTCTGGTAGAAACTATCGATCGACGTCGACTAATAAATTCTACCATCGATCGATGCCGTCGATCGACGATCGGTCGATTGGTCTGGTAGAAACTATCGATCGACGTCGACTAATAAATTCTACCATCGATCGATGCCGTCGATCGACGATCGTTCGATTGGTCTGGTAGAAACTATCGATCGACGTCGACTAATAAATTCTACCATCGATCGATGCCGTCGATCGACGATCGGTCGATTGGTCTGGTAGAAACTATCGATCGACGTCGACTAATAAATTCTACCATCGATCGATGCCGTCGATCGACGATCGGTCGATTGGTCTGGTAGAAACTATCGATCGACGTCGACTAATAAATTCTACCATCGATCGATGCCGTCGATCGACGATCGGTCGATTGGTCTGGTAGAAACTATCGATCGACGTCGACTAATAAATTCTACCATCGATCGATGCCGTCGATCGACGATCGGTCGATTGTTCTGGTAGAAACTATCGATCGACGTCGACTAATCCATTCTACCATTGTTCGATTGGTCTGGTAACACTCTTATAAATGCGAAACTGAGTTTGTTAGTTAGTTTGTTACGCTTTTACGTCTAAACTACCAAACCGATTTTGTAGGAATTTTGTACAAACTATGAACCCAAGAAAGGATATAAGTAGGCTTCTTTTTAATCCACGACTTCGTGTGAATCCCCGATAACCTACAATTAAGCAGACAAAGTCGTGGGTGAACAAGAACTATGTTTAAATAGGCTATGTTTTACAATAAAAAAAAATATAAGGATCTCTAACAATGAATCATGGCGAGATCCATACATTCATTTGTATGAAAAATAAAAAAATAATTTAAAGGGTTTAAAACATTTTTCAATGTAAAGAATATATTACCAGGAGTAAATTGATAAACTTACCATATTTTTAAACCCCCGTATAATTAAAATATTACGAAATGAAAATAACACGTTTTCGTTTCAACTCGATGCCCATTTTGTGTTTATAAAAAAAAAAGAAAGTTACAAGCGACGATAACGGATCTATCAAATTGGCAGACAAGTGATGTGACAGACAAGTGTGTGGAAAAAATAATCATTATTTGTGACATTATTTCCCTTAAAACGATGCAATTTCAGTGTAAGATCTGCGAAACGGTGACTGTCAGTGTCACTGTTACTGTCAGTCGCCCTTTCGTTCTGAACTATTGAGCTTTTCATTAAACTATTCACTATTTTTTGCGGAGTTTTAAAAATATTGTAAATGCCCGAAGAATGCCTTTTTATTGTACAAATCCTGCCATGATTCTTTCACGCGGACGAAGTCGCAGGCAAAAGCTAGTTCTGTTATAAACTTATAATTACGATTGAACAGAACATTGCGTGAGTACACATTTCTCGGAAATGTCGCCGCCCGACGCGCGACGTACTAATTGTTCGCGGAAATTACTACACTACGTTATAGTAACTAACTACGTAATGCGTACTATTAGCTAGCTTAATTACATGTCGCTGACTTTTTGTTGTCATGCTTTGCAGCAGGTGGACTAGGTTCGTTGCTTTGCTGGGTAAACATGTCATTAATTTTAATTAAGGGTTACTATAAGTGGATGTGTTACTGAACTAATTGGTTTGAACATGAATTATACGAATGATTCCATGTAAAGCATCACATCATAATCGTTAATTTACACCGATTATCGAGTAAACATCGGCTGTATTGATATGGAGTTGATTACGGGAGCGGCGAGTGGAGTACGAGTAAGTAGTGGGTGTGCAAAAGCGCAAATGATACATGTCAAAGGCAGATGGCGTTACCCCCGTGCGAACGAGCGCTTTGATTCAACACCCCTAAGGATTTGATGTAATAACTATGCCGGGGACTTTGACAGCTCATTTTTTTTATTACTAATGTTCTGTTTTTTTTAACCGACTTAAAAAAAAAAGGAGGTTATCAGTTCGACCCGTATGTTTGTATGTATACATGTTTGTCCGCGATTATCTCCCGTTTGGCTGAACCGATTTTGATGCGGTTTTCAGAAAAGTGTTTGTTACATTCTGGAGAAGGTTTTAGTATACTTACAACAAACAAAAATGTATACAGCGCTTTTTAAAAAAAAACAACAAAAACCGAGAAGACGTTTTCGTTTCTTCCATCTTTCCATCTATGGAAGACTTTCAACCTCTGTTTTAACTGTGTTACCGTTCCTTAATGGATTTGGATGATAAGGAGGCACTAAAAAGTAGAAAATAAAAACTTAAAAAAAAAAAGAACCACCTTCAAAAAAACGATACAAAACAACAAACAGAACAAAGCCACCGACTTTCGAAACTACAGTCATGTGTGTTTTATGCTAAAGTTCACAGTTATCACTTTTTAGTTTTTATTTTTGAAGGCGGTTCTCTTTTTTTTTTTTCAAAAAAGTTTTTTGTCGAATATTATCTTATTGCGATGTATACGGCTACGTTAATTGATTTTTAATGTGTACCAGACACACGACCTTTAAATAACATCTGTAAAAGCTACAGTATGTAACTTTATTAAATGAAAAACGTAAGAATTAATACAAAACTATGTATGTTAAAGAACAAATAAAAACATAATGAAAAAGCAACTTGTTTGTGTATCATTAAAAACTACTGAACGGCTTTTAATCTGCTTTCAATATCAAAGACCGCACATGTAGACGGAGCCGCGGGCACGAATAAGTTTAAATTAAATCTATGAGTGAGTTCGAGTATGGAAAGGGTTATTTTAACACTAATAAATATGTATAAGACTAAAAGAACGTAAATCGCACATAGCTGAACTGATTTAGAAGTGCTCTATTCAACTTGTTTTATCGATAATGTTGTAAGTTAGAAGTAATATGAAAAAAAAAAACATAACTCATTCACATAAAATGAAATCAAATACGGTTAAGAATTTTTAAGAATTAGGAACAATGGTATTCCCTTACATGTTCACGGTACCAATTTCAGTTTATATGCGTGCAAAGTGAAATCTCAAATAAAATCTATATTACGTGTTTAGCCCATGGGCTTTTGGCGGTCAATTTCCAAAATGATAAAAACCACCAAACTATTTTTTTTTTTTTTTTTTTAAATTTCGACCTTTTGTATATTTACAGTTATAATACATACCTATTATAATGAGCGTAGGTATAGAAAAGTACATATCTTATATATAAAGATCTTCTGTGCGTGTGTATGAAAGTGAACTCCTCTTAAACGGCTGGATCGATTCTGATGAAACTTTTTGTGTGTGTTCAGGTGGATTCGAGAATGGTTTAAATTCACGATTGGACCAAGGGCAAGGCAACGTCTGCCGGGCCCGCTAGTTAGTAATAAATACTTATACGTATAATATGTAAGTATACAAAAGTAATTACTAAATCAAATCATACCCAACAAAGACGACTTTAAAACCTATCCAAATTAAGTCCCAAACTTTCTGGGGTCGTAAAATGGAATATTATTTCGTTTAGCGTTGGAAATTGATCGTTGTGCATGGGGCAGACCCTCGAGGGATTTAAGTCCTTGTCAAATTTCACTCAGGGGCTTCAGTGTGTTGTTGCGGAACCCTGCTGTGCGCATATGCGCCCCGGGAGGACGCTGCTTGCTGCAGTCCTAGTGTTGCGAATTATACATAGTTGGTAATATGTAGTTGAATGTGTGTTGATTAGTTTAATTTGTAGTTTAGGTGTCGTGGTGTAAAAATGTTCAATTTACAAATATTAAGTAATTAAATACGTGGCAAAACGTTTATTTTTAAACCACTTAACCGAATTAAATATATACAAAGCTTAAAAATAAATAAAAAAGATATTATGCACAGTAGAGGGCTCACAGGGCATCAAAAATCTCGTTAGCATCGCTCTCAATAGGACAAGTACTTAAGCACAGTATAAGTATTAGTACTACCGTACAGTAGCGACACACTCCGCCTCCCTCTGAAACCGTTCCTCACCTCTCCCCGCGTCGAACAACTAGCTCTGGAAACGGCGTTTTTGTTCGCACGGCGCGTAGACACGCACACTTACGCACGTATCTGTATAGTCTATTATTTTAGTATTAGCGTAGGCAATTATATCGTTTCTATTTCTATAGAGTGTCGCGGGTGTGACTTAAGTGCCCAAAAGGCTAGCAGCATTACCACGCTAAATGGCAATGCTAATTCTTTGGCCCAAGAAAAGGCCAGCCCTCTGGCACTGTATAAGTATTAGTACTACTATTTTAGTACTACGATTAGTCACGTGAAGAGTCGACCAGCCGCTTACCAATGTCCCTAAAAACAAGGTGGGCAATTGGGTCCCATGGCCCTAGTGTTTTCAACCCTAAACGGCTCAAAGACATAACACATGACTGAAATACTTGTTCTAACATATTTTCGTGTGTGTAGTAGTAGTCATTTACAATTCAATAGCATTAGCATTTTGTTAAATCGTGTGAAATAGCTTCGTGAGAAAAGTGTTGACTTTATGAGACCTTGACCCCTGAGTTCGTTTCCGCGATCATTTTTACATATGATTATCCGCTTTTATTAAAGCAAATACACTTCTGGGTACAAAAATGTTAAATAAGTAAGTAAACAATCGATATTAAAATTCAAAGTCAAATCATTTATAAAAAGCAATTCTTTTTATAAATGATTGAATCTAGTTGTATCTGTATGTTGTGCCTGTCCACACTTCCAGGTAGAAATTCTTTCGTATGGAGAAGAATGGGCTAGAATCCCCATACTTAAAGACAAATTCATAACATTTATTTACATTGAAGCCGGAAGACGTTGCGTTGGAAGGCCTCCCACTAGGTGGACCGATGACCTGGTAAAGGTTGCGAAGATCCGCTGGATGCGAGTCGCACGGGACCGGTCAATGTGGCGACACTTGAGGGAGGCCTATGTCCAGCAGTGGACGTCTTTCGACTGAAATGATGATGATGATGACGACATTGAAGCATTTACTTACTTTTGAATTGTCAAGGAGTCAGTCAATTAGTCAGAAAAGTTGAAGCTAGATAGTTGCTCATTCCAAAACGTATGTAAGTCTCTAATCCCTATGGAGAAGAACGAGCAACAAACTCCACGGAATCTCTTTTCAATTCAGTTTTAAATATCCTTGCATATTTAAAATTAACATAAGATATTAAAAAGAGAAACACTAAAAACCTGCCCTTCGAATATTACCTAAATGATAAATCACATCAACTCACGATTTTATGAAAAACACTTGATGTCACAGCACTATTGCATTTCGTAATAAATGCCAGCAGAGTTATTTAAATTTCCCACATGAATATCGAGGTTTGATTCCTAAAATAACCACCATAGCGTTTGTTTTTGCCTGAAATACGCTGTCAGTGAAAAGAATGATGTTTCATCCATAGGACCAGTTTGATATCCTTAGTAATATGATAATGATCAGCGTGCGTTACGAACTCATATTCTAGTATGTTTCTCACGCTGTGTGACTTGAGATGAATGTTACCTTTGACCAATATTCCGTAGAAGGATGATAATTTGAAAAATGTTTCTTTGCATTTTGTTTGACGAAATGCAGTTTGTCTGCTCCGAATTCTATAATTGTGCAATTTGTGTCTTAATATTATTTAAACGAACTTGAGTTCGAAATTCGTTTTCAATGAAATACACCATTGCTCTACAACAACGTGATAATGCTGCCAGAATTTTGGGCATTTGTCACATTGAGAGCGATGCGGACGAGTAGTTTGATACAGAGCGAGCAGTCCACACGGCTACATATCAAACTATACATTTCCAGTATAAGCTGATCTCGCATTGTATAGAATTTTCATACAATGAGAGGTCAGCTTATACTGGAAATGCATAGCTTGATGTGTAGCCGTATGTACATATTATGTAGTTATTTTATTATTTATAAGTTTTGTATGAATTTAATTTTGGATTTAGATGTTATATTATATTTTAACTGATATTGTAATTTTTTTTTTCAATTACGCCTGTTTCCAGTCTGTAATTCTTCTGCTGCGCTTTTTCCACTTCGTAACGTTAATTAAGTTCCACTTGTTACGATTCCTAGTAAAGGGTAATTATTTCGAGTACGAACAGAACTAACAAATCGTTCCAAGTAACCACTCAACGTAACGAAAGGGAATTGCGTTCGCATAAAAACAATAAATAAAAACAAAAGCCAATTTCTAGATCGAAAGAATTCCCCGGTCAGTCCACTTTCCAACTGCATAACTGTCGCCATCGCTATACTGGTTTTCAATGTCGTGTTGCAGAGATTATGTCATCGGCGACGTATTTACGTCGTTACCCATTCATTACAACGTTGAAAGGAAGCGCGCCGCGTGAGAATCGTGTCACTGTAGGGGAGTGCCCGCCACCCTCTCACCCCCTTTTCTACGACGAAGGGGGACGTTGCTCCACCCGCGATTATTATGCTAAGTGTCTGTCTGTATCGGGGTGAGTTTTTCGCGCATCTGCTATTTATTTACGCGTTTTATATTCATGGGATTGCGTAAGTCGTTCGGTCGTGGCGAGGCGTCAAGCTTACAGTTCATTACGCCGTGTTACAAGGTTACACCGTGCGGACTGATAACCGATTTTGGGTCTTGTGTGGTCGTCGTATAGTTTCAATTCTAGGGTGAGGATAAATAGGTTACCAGGCGCACCCACCGTGACGCTCCTGCCAAACGTAGTTCAATTGATTTTGTTACTAAAATGCTTTTTCAAACTGCTTTTAGGTGTATTAGGAGCGCCGAGCGAGGTCAATAGGAACAACAGTATAATACCTGCTCCGATTGAACGCAACATATTCTATGCCAGTATTATTATCACACTGTATAATCACTAATACACATGAATAATTAATTTCTATCGTTATTATTCAAATTAATTCTTCTCGTTAACGGTTAAATGCACAATCATCAAGTAATTACTCTGATGAATGAAAATGTATTCGTTGCACTATATCGCTAGACACTAACACCAACTAATGGATGAACAACATCGGCTGAAATTTCTCGTAGCAACCTTCAGAAACTCAATTTCCTTCTCAAATCATATCGGAACCGATAAACGGGATAGTTTGCTTACGGAACTGCGCGAAGACAGTTACGCCAATCCAAATTTCAACGTTCCCTTATCTTTAAAACTGTACGAGAATCAATACTTATATGGCAAAAACAAGGTGGTTTGCAGGGGATTAGTTATCTTTTCGCTGTAGGAATAGATGTCATAGTAGCGTGACAAAGTTATCTGAATGTTTCATTTGACGTTGCATCACACAAAGACGCTGCAGTCCCAGTTTCCGTTAACGTCTGGGCAGGAAATAAGCGGATCCACAGAGACAGCTTTGTCTAGTACTTCGGTTAATATCCTCGAAAGTAATGTGGTTTTCGAAATAACGTTGGCTTAAGTTTGTTTTTCTTTTATCGTTTCGTTTGTGTTAGCATCATTAACTAGATTGCAGTTAATGGTTGAAATGTCTTGCTGGGTCAGACGATATTGTTTCTTGGTATTGAGAAATTGTGTAAATGTATGCAGAAAAAGAAATGTTTACAGTTAACTGAAAGGGATTAGCCTTTCTTGAGAAATACTTTGTAAAGTAATTTGTATAAACAGAACCGGTGAAATACCGTCCAGTATTTCACTTGTGTTTGGATGGCTGTCTGGTTTTAGTGCCTTTCCGTTTCTCTATTTTAAGATAGGCTGATCTGAGCTTAAGCTCCAAATGCGTTATACATACTCTACTAGCTTTTGGAATGTCGGTAATTGCGGATACAGACGCGCCTCGTCGAATCGCGGATTAATAAGTAGTTTATGCGCTCATCCAGATCCCAAGCTACTTCTTTGTCAAGTTTCATCACGAAGGGATCAATGGCTTTGCCGTGATGAAGTAACAGTCTAACTTTTGCATCCATATATACTAATACTATAAATGCGAAAGTAACTCTATCTGTTACAGCAGCACATAAAGAAGCATCAAGAATAATGTAACCAGTATTTTGTAAAAACTTGATTTTAAAAGAGTCGGTGGAGTTTGTTGCTCGTTCTTCTCCATAGGTACCAAAACGTTTTGGAACGAGCAACTAGCTTCAACTTTCTGCCTAACTGACCGACTCCTTGACAATTTAAAAGTGCCTGTAAATGGTTTAATTGAAATAAATGCTTTGACTTTGGGTTCACGTTTTCACGGATCTAATGAAATTTGATATGCTGCATAGCTTGAAACCTAGGGAAGGACTTGGGTTACTTTGTTTCACTTCATCTACATCACCGAATACCCCACGCGGACAAGATCGCAGGCAAAAGCTAGTTTTTATATGGATGTGGAAGTGAGGATTACAGCAATTGATATTACATCGACCAGTGTAAAGCCACACCACACTTAACAATAACGCAGTTACGTCATGCGCACATTACAGCACTAAGCGGTCGATGCGAACGCAACGCAACGACCAAAAATACGTAGTACAAAATACTCACACGTAGACTAAACAAACCGGACGGATTGTATCACATCCCTGAAGAGTGGCTTGATGACCACATAGCACAACTATTTCAATGCTGCTGAGAAATGGATGAACTAAAGATATTAATAACTGTTACAAAAGATATGCAGAGCAGCACAGCCAATAAATGAATCCGGTTTTATCAAGCTTTTGCCTTTTTTACGTTTCCCTAATTATTCAAGATAAAATAAACCTTAGCTACTCAGGGATAACGTAGCTTCCTATTAGCACAAGTGTTTCCAGTATTGGACCAGTAGTTCCGGAGATTAGCTCGAACGAACGACAAACTCAACTTCTTTATCTTCTTTACATATAAAACGTTTTTTTACGTATAAAACGAAGTCGCTCCCGCTGTCTGTACGTATAGATCTTTTAAACTCCGCAACGGATTTTAATGCAGTTTTCAGCAATAGATAGAGTGATTCAAGAGGAAGGTTTATTCGTATAGTTTGATCTACATTATACCCGTGCGAAGCAGGGGCGGGTCGCTAATTAATTTATAATATGTAGTGATGAAGTTGACATTAGACACAGACTACAGTTACAATTTGCAAAATATTTGATGATGAAATAATCGAAGCAGATATTTTAATTTTATAATGCTTCAATTACTTCATTAATTAAGAGCTGATTTTTCAATGGTAGGTATATCATTGTCAATAGTCAAGTAACTTTCATCTGACGAATAAATAATGACATATTTTCAAAATAATATCTGTCCAACCTCCATATTAGGAGGGAAAGGGGGGGAGGTTATTGATTCCTCCATTCAGATTAATCTGACGATTGAATAATCGGGCCTAAGATTAAGGTTCTCAGTGTTACCAAGTTCCCAAAACCAATCGAAATAGCGTTACGAGAAAAAAAGTTTTGATGATCTTAAAGCTACTAATAAAAGGCAGGTTTATTTTTAGGTCTATGAGATTAGATTGGTCACACTCGCACACCGACTCACACGGCTAATTGCAAAGTGGCTACGGCTACGTAGCTACAATGTCTCCGATTCGGTGAGATGTATCATGGATTTGCCCGTGATCTTTGTAACCACGTGGACTTTTACGTTATAGTGTGTGTTCAGCTTTAGCTTATAAAGTTCTGGTTTATGACCCAAATGAATAAGTAGTGCCTAAGTACTCAAGTTCTAACAAGAATAGACAAACAAAAGTGGAGGTGGACAGGCCACATGATGCGAGACACTAAAGGACAATGGAGCAAGGTAGTGACAGAATGGTATCCAAGGGATGGCAAAAGCAATCGAGGAAGGCAGTCTACACGATGGTAGGAAGAAATAAAACTGACAGCAGGTCCAAACTGGAGGAGGATACCTCGCGACAGACTACAATGGAAGTTGTTAGAGGAGGCCAATGCTATGAGGCACACCGAAATTCGAGACATTTTGTGATTTTTGTTTTAAGTATTATCTTTTTAAATATATAAAAGCGAAAGGTCACTCACTCACTCATCACGAAATATCGAAAAGATGAAATTTGGCAGGGAGGTATTGTATAATTAGTAGACGTCCGCTAATAACCGATTTTGCGACAGGGCCGGATTAAGGAGGTCTAATGGCTCTCGCAAGGAAACACCGGGAACGAAGTCGCGGGCAGCAGCTATTTGTAAATATTTCTGTCTAGTTTTCGGAATAAAAGGCTTTATTACTATTATCATAAGTGCTCAAGTTTATCTTAACTATTATTTTTAGACTGAATTTTGGCACTGCAGGGCAAAGGCCTCTTTACTCCTCTTCCAACTCTCTCTATCAAGGCCTATTTGGGACCAGTCTTTGTCAAAGGAGTTTAGATCATCCCGCCTGGGGTGCCGCGATTTCGCTTGCCATGTATCACCCAAGGGTCGCTTGTCATGCGGCAGGTGTGTCTAGCTCAATTCCGTTTCAGCGTGACAGCTTTCCGAGGAACGGATTATCTCAACTATTATAAAGAGGTGAAATTATTTGTTAGAAGTCTCCTAAATCAGTTCGGTACCGATCTAATTATAATAATTCTTTCACTGATTAAAGCTACATAGCGTTATTTTATGTGGTATATTTGATTTCGATGCGGGTGATGCCGGAGGCAAAAGCTAGGAAGAAATAAACTTTATCACAATTTTCTTCTTTCAACGTTTCATACATGAAAAATTAACTTATTTTACTGGATTTTGCTATTTTTAACTGACTTCAAAAAGGAGGAGGTTCTCAATTCGGTTGGTTTTTGTTTATATATGTACATCGATTACTCTGAGATTTATGATCCGATTTACGTGATTCTTCTTTAGTTTGATGTTGAATAGTTGCCATTTGGTCCCATAAAAATTTAACATTGTTTGGCCCAGTAGTTTTCATTTTATGAACATTTATTTATTTTTTATTTATTTATTTTCATGTTTGACCACGCATAACTTTTTTCAATGTAGTCCGATTTGATGATTCTTTTTTTAATTGATAGTGTATACCTCCAATTTCGCCCCATATAAATTTCAAGAAAGTATTCCACCCCTAAGGGTTGACAAATTAAGGGATGACAGATTCTTTTTGGTGTCGCCGTTTCGTAATTAATTTCCATGATGAGAAGTAGCACTAAAAAGCGTAAAAATTTTTTTTTTACAAAAAAGAAAACCGCCTTCAAAAAGTAAAAAATAACTTTCAATTCGCAAGTCGGTGGCAATACAAAACCACAAGCAAAACCAAAGCCGCCGACTTGCGAATTGAAAGTTATTTTTTACTTTCTGAAGACGGTTGTCTTTTTTGTAAAAAAAAAATTGTATAGTGTGCATATATATATTGTGTCACATTTAACATATATCGACATCGTTTGAGTTATAGCTTATCTGCAGTACAAACAGTTTACGAAACGGACGTTGCACTGTGGGCTGCATTGATAACTTTGTTATTCCGTTGCGTACGTATAGGACATATTGATAACTGTATTGGATAAACTATCAAACAATACAATCATGTTTATACACATTGGTAACTATAGGTATATGAATGTCACGCTATTAGCCCCCATCGGTAGTAGTAGCGCGCACTTGGTTTGCCAAACAGGATTACGTCCTAAATGATAAAGGGGAAAGCCATCAATATTATCAGTCACGGAACAGTGCCCTAATTTGCAGTCCTCACATGATTCATTAAAAGCATAAGTAAACAAGCGAAATTGAACCCTATCAACGTTACCAATGCTTTTCTGTGTGTGTTCGATTCCATGAGCAATATCCAATAAGCCTCAAGAATGCAGAATTAAACCTAGAATTATATTTGAACTTTACACGGATAAGTATAGGGTGAACTTTGTGATCGTGACATAATTTACTCATTACAAGTTCCTAGATGTCATTCTTTATGCGGTAAGTATGTCAAGTGCATGAATAAGGTATGCAGCTACGTATATCACACAACGTGCCTATGTAGCGGTCACATTATGAATCCCTTACTACATGTTCTCGGATGTCGATGTTAAGTCGCGAATTCCTAGCTGTTGTGTTACCAGCTCCGGGTCAGTGCGTACGGTATTTACACAACGTGAATTCGTATGTTAATTAATTTAAATTACTATTTAAGATGCGTGAGAAAGAACGTGCATGCAGCAGAGGCAGACTCGTCTATTCCTGGAAGTAGAAAGCACGTGATATAGAGGGCCCAGCAAGCAAGAGGAGTTAATACCGTACCCATTTTGTACGTAATATTTATTTACTATCGACCCACCCCGGCTTCGCACTGTGCTATGTAGATCAAACTGCAGCAGCTAAGAAAAAACGAAGCTACAGGACATCTTGACCAGAATTGACCAACAAAAATGGAGATGGACTGGCCACATGATGAGAACAAATACGGAAAAATGGAGTAAAGTAATAACCGACTGATATCCAAGGGACAGTAAACGCAGCAAGGGGAAACAGATAAGAAGATGGGAAGATGAGTTTAAACAAACAGCGGGCCCCAATTGGAGGAGAGTGGCTCGTGACAGAAAACAGTGGAAAGAGCTAGAGGAGGCCTTTGCCAAAAAGCACACATATTTTAACAAAATATTACAGAGAAACAGAAACAATTCAGAATAAAAGGGCAAATTATAATGTAGATCAAACTATCACTATCTATTGATACCGCATGTCGATGAAAACCGCATTAAAATCCATTGAGTAACAAAAGATATAAGCGTACAGCGTACTATGTAAAGAATTAGGTGGCTGGCAGCGGATGGATGCGGGTTGCCAAAGACCGGGTTGATTGGCGATCTCTGGAGGAGGCCTACATACAGCAGTGGACGGCAACAGGCTGATATGATGATGATTTATTTATCTTGTTTAAAGGCTTTATTCATATCAGTATCGTATACAATCAAAAATGTAATGAAATACTTTTACGCACGTGGTATACTACTGTTACAGAATTACAGAATGAACGGGCTTCTTTTTATGTTAGTAGAGTAACGACTCCTTTTATCTAGTAAGTAAATATTATTTTTAAATAAACGTGTACACATTAACGTACGAACATTGGCCACGTGTGTAGACGACCAAACAAAAATATTCGCCCACACACGGGTAATCCAGACGACTAGACGCCTACGCTGAACTTCACCGACATACAACTACCTACGATACGGCGAAAACACGTTTTTATTCCTTTTTCGTTCAGTAGAATCATGTGTATTTACATATTGCGAGCTTCGGAAACAAGATACGAGATGGAGTTCTCGTTACAAAACATAAATTAGTTTTTTAAACACTGTGGGCTCAGGTAACACAGAACTGGTGCCCTGAGACAGTAAGACGAGGTCGCGAAGGAAATGGCAGGTCCAACTGGACGGACTAACCCAGAACTGGTGGGATGGATCTCAGGATCGGGATAGATGGAGGCCTTTGCCCAGGAGTGGGACAGAACAGGCTACACGAAGGAGATGGCGGGACGAACTGGACGGATTCATCAAAAACTAGTGTGATCAAACTCAGGATCGAGAAAGATGGAAGGCATGGAGGGAGACGTTTGCCAAGGAATGGGACAGACACACTAACCAAAAAAAAACAAACAAAGCGCGTTAACGATGAGATTTACAGCAACTTCCTAATGTCAAAATAAATATTATTTTGGTCCTTTGATACTTAAAACTACTCGAAACATAACTCGACCTCTCTCCCTCATCCAATTAAAATAATTCAAAGCTAATAGTAGTGGTTAGAACAAAGCGCATTGCATATGTTCCGTAATTGCAAGTGCAGCGACCTTGTGTCTGATGACAGTCGGCCGGCCTCGCTGTCGACGCCTTTGTGCCGAGTCGTGATCATAAAAAACAAAGGATTACCGTAGCGCACGACACTAATAACTATGCTGCACCTATCATTATGTGACAGCTTGAATAAAAAGTGGAAGCTACCGTTGTCGAGATCACGTAATAACTTATCTACACTTATCCATACTTCCATCCATACTAATATTATAAATGTGAAAGTAACTCTGTCTGTTACGCTTTCACGATGAAACGGCTGAACCGATATAGATGAAATTTGGTGCGAATATAGCTTAAACGTCTGGAAAAGACAGGCTACTTTTTAATCCGCGACTTCGTCGGCATCCGCGATAACTGACATTCACGCGGACGAAGTCGCGGGCAAAAGCTAGTAATATAAAGAGGAAAGATTTGTATGTTTGTAACGAATAAACGCAAAAACTACTGGTCCGTTTTCCAAAATTCTTTCACCAATAGAATGCTACATACGCTATATTTCTCAATTAAAAAAAATAGGTTTCCTTGAGAAAATACACGCAGACGAAGTCGCGGGTAAAGTGCTAGTGAAATATGAAAGGTTTGAAAGCTTACAAAAGTTCTTTTTAAAATAATATGGAGCGGAAGTTACTAGCAGATATTTTGTTCCAATTCTAAAAGGTCATACTGTGAGATGACATGTTTCTTATCTGTATGAATATGTATCATAACTAGGGACATTGACCGGGCGGTAGGTACCTAGTTAGGTATCTGACTCATAAATAGATCTCCCGATTCCACGTGGGTGTTCAAACATTTGTATCATTATGTACTGAGATCCGCGAGTTGCCAGACTTACGCGAAAAGATAATTGTTTAAATACTAACTCTATTTTATTTTAGTAATCTTTAATAAATGAAGCATCGGCAGCATAATTTTTTAATGTATTTTGTGAAAGACGTGATCTTGACACTTTGAAACGGAAAATCATATTAAGGGAATAAAACAATATCAACACTTTTTACTTTGAACTAAATCCCGACGCGTCATATTGTAAAAAAAAATGAAAATAGGCATGAGTGTTTTTGGTACGACTTTTGGTCATTCTCTTTTGAGAAAAGATTAAGAAATAAATGTAATAATATTATACATGCTTGCTTCAGGAATTAGGTGTAAAAGGATATTGGTATTAACAACCTTGTCTTCTATCTATCCTAAAATACAGAGGTCTGGTGATACTAGGATCTTGGATCATTAAAATAATATTGCCATAATTATCTTTATCTTACTGAGTAAGCCAATAAAGTCAGTGGGCTATATCTTTTTCAGAAAAAAAATACAAATCCTTCGTCTAAAACTGGATTTTGTAATGATTTTATCGTACAATTTAAAGAAACAAACGAACAAAGGCTCTTTATGGAATAGTGACATCGCTTATTAATCAGGTTTCATAATAAATGTTTTATACGTTGTTTGCTAAGAATTGATTCCCACGCCACCATTCTAGTTTGATACGCAGCTTCTTTTTAGGGTTCCGAACCTCTAAAAGAAAAAACGGAATCCATATAGGATCACTTTGTTGTCCGTCTGTCTGACTGTCAAGACCCTTTATCTCGGGAACGCGTAGAGGTATCGACTTGAAATTAAAACCATATAGTTAGGTCCACGGTCCCTTGAAGCTGTGAAAAAATCAAACTTCTAAGTTAACGTGAAAAAAGGATACGGCCGTTTATATCGCGAAAAATGTACATTTCGACACTCTCAATAGAATCAAAATTTATAGGGTACTCTCCGTTGACCTGGAACTATGTTTGTACGGAAGCCTCGGTGAGCGAGTCCGACTCGCACTTGTTCGGTTTTTTATTTAAATACTGTAAGTAAGGATATTCTGAAAATCAAAGAAATCTCGATGTATGCTTTTTGCTTTTATCGATGTACCTAAATAAATCGATAAAAGCAAAAAGCAAACGTCTATTTTCATTTTTCAGTCTCGCTTGTATGCAGTGCGCGACAGAAGCATGAAATACATTTAACGCTAAATTAATTTAAGACATCGTTCTATTTCTGTCAACCGTTTGAAGTCGTCGGAAATAAAATCATGTTTAAAATGTTGGCTTTTAGTAAACTGTCGTGCAACGGTGTCGGCACCAAACATTCCATTTTAAAAGATATGTAACAAGAGGATAGGCAAGCTGTATTTAATTGATAAGTTTTCGATCCTAAGCGAGTTGAAACTTTTACCCTAACAAAATAACGTTGCTAAATGTAAACCAAAACGATACAAACAAGATGAAATTAAGATTATTCTAAAACAAAGAGAGAACTTAATGTACTATCGTGGTCACACTTGCCTGACCACCACTAAGTTCATTTTTGCTTGCACTCAAAAGATGGAAGCGCTCTCTACCCCGCCCCGTTGACTTCGCAGGCGCCAAGGGAGAATTTTTTTAACTGAGCAGGCGGGAAAGTCCACGATAGTACGTACAAGTACCTCATTTGTCAAAATACTAAAGTATTTAAAAAGACAAGGAACAGCTGCACAAAGTACATAGTCAGCTAAAATCATAACCCTCCTTTTTTCTCCAGTAGTCGAGTAAAAAGGAAGCAGTTACAGAAGTTTTACACTTTGTCACCATTCCAGATTTATTCAGCGATTCTTCCGACCGGTCTCACACCACAAAATCCCTAATAAAAAATGTCATAAATATCCTTCGTATATAAAAAGCCGCGTTTTGGGTGGTTTTAATCGGTGCGCGCTTCGCTGGAGGAAGTGAAGTTCCGGTGTGGGCTTAATTAATGGGTGCCGGCTCCCCCCACTGCGAGGGAAGAGACAGTTTTCAAACTATGTACACCTATATGAAAATCGAGTGCTTCTGTTATTGCTACGGTTACTGTACTTGTTTAATGAAAAGCTTGGGAGTATGAGTATCTAAGAATGTTGTTTATCTTAGAGGGATATTTTTTGGTTGTAATGAAGAAGGTTTGTTTTATGTTTCGCTTTTTAGTGCCTCCTTATCATCCTAACTAATTAAGAAATGGTAACACCAAACCAATTAAGTCATCCCTTTTCATTTATATGGGACCAAACCTGAGGCATGACCATGAAGATATAGGTATAAATGGAGCCAACACTTAGAACAAAAGCTTGAAACCAACTGTGGGCTGATGCTCTCTTTCTGAATGCATACATAAGAACGAGACAGTGATATGTGTTTTCTTTATCTTATGTATGCATTCAGAAAGAGAGCGTCTGCCCACAGTTGGCTTCACTTAGGTATTTAGAGTGTTGCCTCCACTTTTATCTATAAGCTTCTTGGGCATGACCTATCCATTAAAAAAATATTTTCAAAATCGGAATGCACTGTAAAAAGTTACGCATGGTCGAACACAAAAATCGATACCTCCCTCTTCCTTTTTTTGAACTCGGTAAAAAAATTGCCCTTGAGGAATTTATGTGAGGTGAGCTTGTGGTGAGCGCTGTTAATCCTTAGCATCAGTGAGATGACAGCGAACTTCACCTAAATTCACCGATGGAGATTTTCACCAAATAGTACTTACTGATGCAGTGCTTTTTAACGGTAGTCTGACAATATTTATTCATGTAAAGCTTATGCCTTTCATCATGATCATCATGTCGGTAAAATGAAAATGAATCATGTGTGTAAAATTGTTAATGAATAAATAAATGAAATGAATGAATGAATAAATGAAATGAACCAGACAGACGCAGACTGCTGGGTATAGGTCTCCCCCAAGGGGGGTTCAGCCGTAATCGCCTTGCTTGGCCGATGCATGTTGGCTATCGGAGTAGGTTTTATGGGACTAATAAGGACGCTGCTGCCCATCCCTCTGTCGCATTCTACGATACCCAAGGCCCCCACGGGCCATATGTCTTCAGGTAACTACAACTAGTGTGTAATTTTACACTACGTCTTTGAAGATAACTACAACTAGTGTGTAATTTTACACTACGTCTTTGAAGATAACTACAACTAGTGTGTAATTGTACACTACGTCTTCGCTTATCCTTCATATCATTGACATTGACTAGCTATCTTCCACGGAAGTTATATTATAGACTACAAAAGATATCGTAAGTTTTCATAATACATGGTATTATTTTATCGTGATTTATCTTTTATCTTCGGTAACGAGCCTGAGATTATTGAACTAATCCCACTTCATCCGAAAGGTTTTCGAGTATCTTGTCGACTGGAGATAATCTGGAGCAGTAATTAAGCTAATGATAACGAATTAATTACATTATTTGAGTGCTTTATTTTACCATACTGAGTTTATTATCATTAATATTAGTATCAAAACCTCCTAACATTTCATTCTCATTTTCATAGCTTCACTTTTAACCTTTAAACTTTTGGTCCTTCGGTACCCGAAGCGTAGTAGGACCATTATTCTAACGGTCAAAGTCAAAGTCAAATCATTTATTTCAATTAGACCATTAAAAAGGCACTTTTGAACGTCATAATAAAAAAATATAAAGTTGATTCTAGTTGCCCATTCCAAAAGGTAGCTTCGTATGGAGAAGAATGGGCAAGAAACTCCATACTCACTCTTTTAAAAAAAAATGTGTAACTACAATATTTTGCATTTACAGTTTTCAGTTATATAACTATACGTGAATACGATGGACCTTGCATAAAAACACTATATTGAAGTATGTACAAAGTATTACAAGATAAAGAATGACAGCTAAGTTGTATACATAGGTACATAGTGTTCACATATTATTATTTACAATTATTGTAAAAGTAGACCACCACTCCATACATTTCAACAAACTATGAACCTATGAACCAGTGTGTGACCCAAAGCAAGAATTAAATACAATGTATATACTAAGTATAAATTAATTAGTTTTAATTAGCAATCCGTTTGATTTTGTCTAGACTGTAGATTGTCCTATGGAGCCCGGACCAGCATGTTTCCAAGCATTCTTATCATGGATATAATCCTCTAAACTGTAATATGCTTGTTTACAGAGTGTACTTTTAATATATGTTTTAAATTTTCTTTCATTTAGTTGCAATATATCACTAGGAATTTTGTTATAACACTTAACACAGAACCCCATAAAAGATTTATGAACTTTAGACAATCTAAAATATGGTTGAGCTATTTTGTCTTTGTTTCTAGTATTAATATTATGTCTATCACTAACCTTATTAAATAAATGTAGGTTTTTTCTTACGTACATAATATTTTCATAGATAAATTGGCAAGGCACTGTCATTATATTAATATTTTTAAATAGTTCCCTAAGAGAATCGCGGCGACGTAGATTATAAATGGCTCTAACAGCTCTTTTTTGTAAGATAAAAATGGATTCAATGTCGGCAGCCCGACCCCACAGTAAAATACCATACGACATAATGCTGTGAAAGTAGCTAAAGTAGACCATACGCGCAGTTTCTACATCTGTCAACTGTCTTATCTTTCTAACAGCATAAGCCGCGGAGCTTAGTCGCCCCGCAATAGATGTTATGTGAGGTCCCCATTGCAACTTCTCGTCTAGCGTGATTCCCAGGAAAACCGTTTGACTATTAAATTCCAGTTTCTCTCCATTTAGAATGATGTCACAATTGCTATTCCTAACATTTGGTAAAATGAATCGAATACATTTGGTTTTTTTTTCATTAAGTACCAAATTGTTTACCGTAAACCAATTTTGAACCTGAAGAATAGCGTCATTTACGTCGTCAAGATGTTGTGACCGTCTGTCTACTTTAAAAATCAATGAAGTGTCATCGGCAAATAACACCATCTTCGGTTGGTTTTGAAGTAATTGGGGTAAATCATTTATATAGACTAAGAATAGAAATGGACCTAATATTGAGCCTTGAGGAACGCCCATAGTCATTTTTGACCCCAATGAGTTCACACCGTTAACCTGAACTTTTGCCTGTCTATCCCTCAGGTATGACCTTAGTAAATCAAGAGATACTCCACTAATCCCGTAGTGCTCCAGTTTCAGCAATAGTGTCTCGTGGTCAACGCAATCGAACGCCTTTGAGAGGTCGCAAAAGATTCCAATGGCATCTTGCGATTCCTCCCAAGCGCTAAAAATGTTCTTTATTAGGGTGACACCGGCGTCAGTTGTACAACGCCCTTTGGTGAAACCGTATTGTTGTTCATGAAAGATGGAATTTTTATTAAAGTGATGTAACATTTGATTGAGCATTAACTTTTCAAACACCTTACTGAGAACTGGTAGAATCGACACAGGCCTATAATTGTTGGGGTCTTTACTATCACCGGATTTGAACAATGGTACTACTTTACTGTGTTTCATCAGATCCGGAAAGACTCCTTGGTTTACACTGGTGTTAAAAATGAGAGCTAAATAGGGCGCAATTGTTTCGATAATAGATTTACAGACTTTTACAGACATTCCCCAAAGATCTTCTGTTGATTTAATTTTAAGATCTTTAAAGGCTTTTATAACAGCCTGGGGGTTTGTATGTTGAAACCTAAACTCCAAAGGGCATTTCTTAACATTTTTCCTAAGTAAGGCAGCAGAGAGAGCGGGAGAGGAATTTAAGGCTTCAGTGGTTCTAATGGGAATGTTGCCAAAAAAGGTTTCAAATTCTTGAGCTACTTCTATATCTGAATTTATGGGACCATGTGCAGTCTCTAAATTAAATTCAGTACTACGCTGCTTTTTCCTACCTGTTTCATTATTTATTATTTGCCAAGTAGTTTTTATTTTGTCATCAGCTAATTTAATTTTATTTTTAATATAGAGAGATTTGGCTATTTTGCAGACACTTTTAAAAAGTTTCGAATATTTCGCAACATACTGATGAAAGCTTGTATTAATTATATGTTGCTTTAGGCCATAAAGCTCAAATAGTTTTTCCCTGCTTTTACGAATACCTGGAGTCGCCCAGTCGCTAAATAAGAACTTAGTGCAAATACTTTTATTCCTTAGTGGAAAAGCTTCATTAAATTGCATGTTTAATAGTGAAAAAAACTCGGCGTAGAACTCATTTGGGTCACCTATATTATCAAAGCACTGAACACTCAATTTACTTTCCAATGAATTATCAAATTTCTCTAAGTTTTTACATGTGATTCGCCTAAACCTTATTTGAATTTTTTGTAAAGGTATGTAGGCGCAAAACGTTATTGTCTGTCCACTATGATCAGATGGCAGTTTATTTATAATTTCTTTATGAAAGTAATCCTCCTTTGTAAACAGGTCCTTTGGTAAACAGAGTCCAAACACATCGATCCTTATGTGTAAACAACTTGAACAAGCACGAACTGCAACGTTTAGCTTCACGTTGTAGCTGCAGTATTTATTTACAAAGCGCACTCGAAGCTAGAATTAACTATAGTAGGTTGGTGTAACGTACAGTCAGGCTATTTGATAAACCTTTCCGTCCGCGCCCTGACTGATATAGATATTGACTTATGTTATAACTGCTAGGAAACGGGGCAGATAAATCTAGATAGACTAGTTGACCTCAATTAAATAATAATGCAATCAAGAGTCAAGGAATTGTGGATGCATATAATTCAATTTCACTTATATTTTGCGACTGAAAAGTCTCAGTATTATTTTCTCCAATGTTTATTTTACAACCCCGCCACCTGGGCCTCAAGTCTGCTATTACAATAGTCTCAGAATGGTGTATCATTGATTTCATAATTGTTGATTTTGACAAGTTTGATAATCTACTAATATAATGGCGTCATTATGACTTTCCAATGGTCAACCAATGACAGTCCATTGAAAGAAATGATAAAAAATGTAATCTCGTATTTAATGACAAATAATGACTGACTTAGTTTACGAACTTCTTACTACTTCAGATTGCTTATAACTTATAACACTTATAAATAATATGTAAAAATATATATATATGAAATCTGGCATGAATAAATGTTCAAATTTGTTGACAATGTCATTATAACACAATTCTATTACGAGACCATTGACCAACCAATGATCGACCATTCTGGATTTAGCAGATTACGAACTTTTAGCAAAATGACAATGGAATTGTGTTGGAATGACGAAATTATAAAAATAGCAGACTTGGCCCCCTGGTGTACTGCTGTGTTAGTATTACAATAAGGAGAAAAGCCAAGTGTAAGAAGTTATACTTAAATGTAGTTGTATAGGTGTGTCGGTTAGTTGCACAGTCGTCGTAACATAAATAATAGCAGCGGGCGAAAGTGAATGCGCTACGGTCCGCGGGCCGATAGGAATGACTTGCGCAATACGATGCGCGCACGCATTGTTCCGAGCACTGTGCAATGGAACATGTCGTGGGATGCATGTGGGGTTCGCTTCTCAGGTATGCGTATAAAATCAGGATTGTAACTGAAATTGTGGATACAGTTTTATTCGTGGTCAAAACTTTTAATCGTTGATTTGAATTTTGTTTGTTATAAATAATTTGAAGGAAAAATTAAGTAGAAAGCTCACCAGAGATGCTAACACGATGTTTTACCGTTATAATAATAAAAAAATAAAATGAAAGTGACAATAATTAACAGGACACTTTCTAGATAACATCAGTTTCATCAAAGCAAATTAGGTAGGTATCTTATAATTACTAAATTCGGATTGAAAAAAAAAACTTAACACCCAATTAGCTTACATACTCAGTAATCTCAAGTATCCAATTAAGAAGTAAAAGATTGAACCATTCGATAAGTTTCATGACACATGAAAGTCCACATCATACAATTATTATTTCAATAATCTTCGATGGTATCAGTGAGACCATGGGGGTCATTTGTGGTGGGCCAACGAACCCTGAACCTAGCCCGCATGCCCATTGTCCCCAGAACAATGTCCACTTGCGGCAAAACCAGTACCATTTGTTTTGCCTTCGAGTTACACTGAACTACATACATTGTTGTAAGGTCTGATTTACAGTCGCGTGAGAAACCTATAAAAGTTTTCAAATGTTCTATAATAAGCAGTGTGTCGTAAAATAAGTTTGAAGTGAAATACGAGGATGGGGCAGAAGTTATGGTTTCCCAATGAAGTGAAAATAATAAGGTGATGTACAGTCAGCAAAGGAGATAGGTATGCAGGGTCGCCAGGTATAGTTAAAGTTTACTTAGAAACCGATGAATGTTTTTGAATAAAACAAATATAATTTAAAATTAAAAAAAATAAAAATGAATTAATTAAAAATTTAATGAAATCCTTGAAATGTTTATTCTCTATAAACATTTCAAGGATTTAATTAAATTTCATTCGAAAACATCCATCGGTTTCTAAGTAAACTTCAACCATTTCTGATGACCTACATAATTATCTCTTTTGCTGACTGTACGTCCAATGCAAGTTTCTTTAAAATATTTGATGCGCTTTACTCGTACGAACCAATTGTTATAACTTCAGTCAGGCCTTTGGGGACCTTATGCTCCTTAGGATTGGAATCATTAAGATTCTAAGTATATTCTACTAGAATCAAACTCCTATTTAAAACTATACTAATAATATAAAGCTGAATGGTTTGTATGTTTGTTTGTTTGAATGTGCTAATCTCCGAAACTACTAACCCGACCCTGAAAATTGTTTCGCTAATGTGAAGCTCATTTTAGATATCTATGGTGAAGCTACTTTTTCCCCTAATTCTGAAAAATTCACGCGGAAAATGTTAGGGTAATTATTATGAACTCATCAAACCACAAACCGCTTTGTAGGCCGCATATCTCATTGTTACATAATTATATATTCTACGCTAACGTTATCATATTTATTACCATTCAATGATCAGTTTTATTTGACGCCGAATTTTGATGTCTAAGGGCCATTGTTCGGTTGGACTGTTTCAGCATACCACCTTTATAGTACAACTGTAAAGCTATCGTACTTTTTTGTCAATGGCAAAATGTGATTAAGTTAGGCATAGTAACTGATTCATCCTGCGATAATTGCCAAAATCTTAAGTAATAGCATAATTTTCCCTATAATTAGTATGCAATAAAATTTTCCTTCCTGTGTAAAATTATTGGAATTATTATCTTAAATATAATTTGCGTCATAAATGAATGAGTGTATCACAAATACCAAGTAAATATATTATGTATATTATTATTATATTCTATAAAATTCCCCATGCTTACGGACCCTGGTACTGGTACTGGGACCCTGGTATATGGTACGTATTGCATAAAGTAATTACAATAATAACTATTAAAATACCTTTGACAAAAGTACTTTTTAGTCCTAGCAGATATCTATCTTCTAATCACAATTATTTCATGACTAACAAACCAAGAACCATGCAATTTAGCAACAAAGAAAAAGCATGCTTATCTAGGTAAATCCTTGTGTTGATACTAATTTAAGTGGACATATCACCTGTACACATATTTTCAATGAAACGACAACATCGCATATAAGTATTTAAATTAATTGTTTTATCAACGTCTTGAACATTAATAGCTAGAATATTTATTACCCTTATTATCAAGCCATATTTAACAGTGTAAATAAAAGAGCTGGTATAATTATTGCATTAATTTGACAGTTTACATAAATGTAAGTCATTCAGTGTGCGGTTTTTGTAGCACGCGATTGTAATTAATTGAAATTATTAAAACTATCACGTGCCATCAGTGTTATAGGGGGACATTATACGGGTAGGTTATGATCATTTTTTCCTAATTTATATGGGTGCAGTGAAGACTGTAGTGTAGATTGTCGAGGCTACGTGACTGAGCAATACTTACGTGTTTCAAGCTATATCTTTAGAGTTCGACATCCCTTTGATACATTATGTCTGTAATGTTATGTAAAAGACATACGAAATGATTGTCTGCCAAGTGCCAGACGGTATTCACAGAAATATGATAAATTATTTGGACTCTGAGTTATATAATTATTCAGCTGGGTCGCTTATTTTGGCACCACGTGTACCGCCCACGAAGTTTCGATGTCGAAAGAAGTCAAAGTTTTAAGCTATTCAAATTAAAACAAATAAATAATTTGGTAATGTACTATTTAACTACACGAATGCTATTACCTAACTAGTAGTGGTAAGTAACTTTTACAGCAGTATATTAACGCGACATATTAACATTAATTTACATTTCCGATGGCAGTAATAAACGTATAAACGCTCATTGTGTGTAGTTTGGCTCTAATAGGCTTGTACGGTAATTAACCAGACTTTAGGTAATGACTCACTGTTTTTTTTAGGTAGACTAGACTTACGTCTAGGGACATTCTTACTAATGATCATGAATATAGGAAAAATAATGTAAATCAATTTATCCTTCCAGGATAAAGCGGAATAATGATTTTAATAGGACGGGAATTTTGACAAAATCATTGTTTCCTGAAAACACTAATTATTAAGTATATTTTCCTTCCTATTTCATCCTCCATTCAAATTGATAACTTTAAATTAGGTTACTATGCATGCATGGTAGGTATATTAAAAACGTACACACATGCATTATTAAAATATGTATCATTTAATTCGGACAGTGAAATCAACACTTGAAATTGAATCCGAACAAAAAGTTAATTATTCAGCATTGACGGCGTACAACGAGTAATTATGACAGTAATGACTACTTGTCAATGTCTCTATTTACTTGAAGCGGCGCTTTACTACATAACCATACCCTTGTATATCCATTTACAGAAAGATTATTAACTGGTAAGTTTGTATGACAAAATGTATGGCCGTTGTCCGGCCAGCGGGACGCACTATCGATATAATAACAATAATAAAACGATCGATACTTGGACGAGGGTTGTGTACGCGAGGGTACAACAAAACTACCGAACAAGATAATTCGTTTTGTTACGTCGGATGTTCGTTGTGTTGCTTTAGTTGAGACTATTAAATATTTATAGGGTTGGGATGCTCTCTAATCCTAAATATATGATAATAACTACTACACTTATTCTTTATCCTTACATAGTATAAATAATAGATCTTTTAAACTACGCAACGGATTTGAAAGCCATTTTCATCAATAGAGGAAGGTTTATACGTAAGTTTGGTCTACATTGCACCCGTACGAAACCGACCGGGGCGGGTCACTAGTATAGTATATAAATATGTATTAATAAAATTAAGTAGTTTATTTGTAAAAAATAAACACTAGAAGTAGTAATCAGATTCCAAAAATGGTGGTGGTAGGAAGTTACTCAATTCCCAGATGATACATAGGATAGTTTGTATGTTAGAAAAAGTATAGTTTCATTAAAAAACTCCAGGCGATCGAGAAACGGCTAGCAGTTGAGTTGGAGTTACAGTTAAACCTTACATTTAGCTTATCAAGCCAACTTAATAAATTGTAATTATTGGTCCTAAGGTGCGCATAATGTTGTTCAATTAAAAGTTACTTCTAAGTCATCATAATATTTGAATAGGTACCATATCGATACGGTTACTTGACAACACAGAAAGTTATGATAGTAAGTTAAATAGTACTATCTTATCTCTTGGTTAACTGGTCTACAAAATGTTAGTAATAGATAAGTATGGTTAAAGCAAGTGATGACAGATCTGTAAATGTGTACTATGTCACGTACACGTGATATTATTTGTAACTAAATTCAAACCTAACGACCATTATAAGTTGCTAGCTTTTGATCGCAACTTCGTTCGCATAAATTTTCTTGCAAATCCCTAATTTTTAGGGTTCCGTACCTCAAAAGAAAAAAACGAGACCCTTATACTATAGGATCACTTTGCTCTCCGTATGTCTGTCTGTCTGTCAAGACCCTTTATCTCGGGAACGCGTGGAGGTATCGAGTAGAAATTAAAATCATATACCTACTCAAGTCTACGGTCCCTTGATGCTGTAAAAAAATCAACCCTCGATGTTAACGTGAAAAAAAGATACGGCCGTTTATGTCGCAAAAAACGCATTTGTAGATTAAAATATGGATAGTAGGTATGGTTAGTATAGAAGTATGGATATGTACCTACAAATATGTACGGAACCCTCGGTGGGCGAGTCAGACTCTCACTTGTCCGTTTTTTTTTATAGTAAAATACAGCCTACAGTATTTAGGGATAACGTAGCTTCCTATTAGTGAAATATTTTTTTAAATCGAATAAGAAGTTTCGGTTATTACCTGCTACATCTAAACTTACAAACTTTACGTTAATACCATACTAGCTTTTGCCCGCGACTTCGTCCGCGTGAATGTCGGTTATCGCGGAAGCAGACGTACTCGCGGTAGGTACCTCGCGGATAAAAAATAATGCCTAAGCGCATCCCTGGGGTTCAAGCTATCTTCTTGCCAAATTTCATCAATATCGGTTCAGAGTTACTTTCGCATTTAGATTAGTGGATATAGATAGAACCATGAAGATATAGGTATAAATGGAGCCAACACTTCGAACAAAAGCTTGTAACCAACTGTGGGCTGATGCTCTCTTTCTGAATGCATACATAAGAACGAGACAGTGATATGTGTTTTCTTTATCTTATTTATGCATTCAGAAAGAGAGCGTCTGCCCACAGTTGGCTTCACTTAGGTATTTAGAGTGTTGCCTCCACTTTTGTCTATAAGCTTCTTGGATAGAACCAAGCAATCAGACTTCGTGGTATCCTATTCGTAAATACCATTGATACATTGCTCTATGACTACTTTTAAATTGAGAACGCAGAGCCGACAAAAAAAATGAAAAATACGGGCAGTCAGACACCTTACATCCTTCACTTAAACAAATTAATTTAATCAACAGCAATCTAGAACCAATCTATCAGTTGGAATCTCAAACCTAGAATCTAAAAAAGTTTTTAAAACGATTCGTCGTGCATTGCAATTACTCTCGTACTTATCGATTGACACTGAAATAAATCGATGTGTGAACTTGACCGATGATCGAGTCGATTCATTCACAGCCAGGACCTGTATCGCATCCGTTCCGTTAACTCGAAATACTATGAATAAAATGATTTTATGAAAACCGGCTCCTTGCCGTCGATGCATAGGTGTGTCAATGTAAATAAAAGATAATAGTTACTTAGTTGTTTTATGAGTGCTTTGACAAAGAAAGGAAGATATCGAGCTGGAAATTTGAAGGAAAAGTGAGTAATATGTACTAGTTTAACTTTTCAGGGTAGGTACTTAGTCACTCAGTGTTTGCGCAGTTCTATGCAGGTCAGTGTCTATTTACGAAAACTTTATGAGCCGTTAGACAGAAGAGCGGTGGCGGTCACTCGTCAGTTTGACATAATTGTAGTGATCTGACATGTGTCAGATAGTACAATGTCACATTGACAACTGATATCACACTCAACTGTCTACGTGCCTATCTGAACGACGTATTATATCAACACGGTTGATTATCCGGTTTTACAATAGAGAGATTTTTTTTTGTTCTTAATCTTAGTTAATTTCGTATTTAATTAAAAAAAACAGTCACGTTGTCTTTAAATAATTACAGAGAGATTCTAAAACGTGTGATTAACATAAGAGTACTTTAATTTTCGATTCTTTAAAATTGGATAAGGACGATTAATCTTAAGCACTACATAATTTAAGCATAAACGTTTTTATTAAAGTACTAAACACGGTCGGTCATCGACACCGAGTGGGCTGCGAGCAGGAAACACGCTGAGATTTTTATTTTTATTACGCAACTTCGTAAAAGATGTTTTTTCTCATATTAACATACGAATTTATTGTACTATGCACGCCTATTAAATCAATTCCATAGAGGAACGTTAACACATTAATATTCCATTTTTTATTGTGTAATAATAAATAATTATCTGAACTAATAGTTTAAAGAGAAAAGATTTAACTTTTGTATGTATGTTTGTAGTGGATAAAATCAAAAAACACTCAACCGATTTAAAATCCTTTATCAATAGATAGCTGCATTAGATACCCGCGTGCTATATTTATGTGACCAAAAAATTTGGAACCCGTTTAAATAATTCACGCGGACAAACTCGCAGGAAAAGTGGTAGTGATGCATATCTTTATTATCATTTCGGTTTTGATTTTGCCATAATACCTAGTTTCTATCACGTGTTTAATTGTATTTTGCTAATTAATTCAAATGATATACACGATGTTTGTGGCGTTGGAAATATATATTTTAAGCATTACCCGTAAAGTCAGATAATAAAATTAAAATATACACACACACACAAACACACACACACATTTTTGACATTCAAGGTAAATGACAATGAGTGATACGTTACGTATAAATGCCTCAATTTGCGTTGATATATCACACGCAATATCGTCTCTCATCTAGTATTGTTGCGTGTTCTCCACATACGATTATTATGCCAGCCATGCTTCCCGACGCACGTATTTTTAGCGAATGTCGTGCGCGTAACGTTCCGACTTAGGCCCGGAATAGACGAGCCGTTTGTAGCAGTACCGTCGCGTCGGATGTTGCAGACCGCACACGACCTCGGATAACGACAACTCAGTATCTATATTACCTATCTATGTATATGTATAGATAACACTGTGTTAATTGACATTGAGAAATAAAGTATCTAATCTAAAGTCTAATATTGTAAATTGTTTTGCTATCCAAATTGATAATCGCGTCATAAAACGATAAAATAACGAGGAGCGATTCCAAGTGAAAGAACTACAACCGTTGATGAGCTACAAATTACCATTAAACATGCGACCTTATGTATTTTTTTCGTTTTAATGAAGAGTATTCGTACAATAAAACTAAAATTAATATGTATCGCAGTCTGCTGCCGACTGCAAGCGGCGGGCAGTGTGCCCAGGCCTTATGACACACGAGGTGAACGCACTGTGTTTATTTCGTTACGATTGTGTTACGAGTCTGAAGCCACTTCTGAAGGACATTTAGCGATATTTACAATTAAATTATATGAGTTTTTAATATCATTTTATTTTTGTAAGACTCTTATACCGCCAACTTCTGAAATTTACTGATTATTGTGTAGTTCACACAGAGGCGGAGCGGTCAATTAACTGACATTCTGACATAATTATACCAAACTGAAATACTTCATATATCATTATACTTTTAGTACGTACCTACAATAAAGTCAAACTCAACTAACTTATTCAGACTGAGGCAATATCAGTGGCGGTCACTTTATATGTACTTTGACATGATTATAATGTCTGACAATGTCGAATAAGTACAATTAAGTCATACTGACAAGTGACTGCCATCCACCTGTCTGAACGGCGCTTATCTCGGATGTATTGAAAAATCTCAATTTATTGCAAAAAAGTACTTTGGATTATTAAAATAAAAAAAGCATTCCGTTTTTATATGTTAACGGTTTTATCATAGTCTAGACTAGACGATATTATGATGAAAATTTAATTATTTCCTGTTACGGTAATTTACGGTTTTGAATTTTTGTGACCGTAAAATCTGTCCATCGATTTTAGCACGTATAATTTTTTATTGATACACTAACGACATTATTATGCGGGCACATCAAAACAGATATAAATTCAAGTTTATTTATTACTGATTAGGTTACCGACGACGTTAGTTTTCTCTGATGGATTTAATTATTACAAATGACTGATTTTTGATATGACTTGAACTTCCTCAGTATCAAGTTGTTTATGATGTTTACGCTATTGAGGGCTACTAACAACTAAATTAAATGGTCAAGCCTGCCAGTTAAGGTGATTGGTGGTTGATTATTCAGTCAACCAATCAGGATCAGCCTACGGCCGATTGATAATCTGTCACATTATTTTCTTAATTTGATTTTTGAGATTATTTTTCGTTCGAGAATCCGAGTGTTAAATTCATTCTGGGGTTTAATATCAACCTGCCAGTGCCGTGTAAACACAAACAGTCATAACACCATAAGGGTCCGATATCCATGGCGGTTGACATTTTACAACCGATAGAAATAATAAATTCACAAACTAACAATACTTTTTATTGCCATTCGGTTAACAAGCGCGTATATTGTTTACACGCTGAATAATAAGGGTAACATTACATTATGCCTTGTTCTCAATAAAACTTTTATGAACTTTCCTAGGCTTATGTTCAAGTATTTTCTTTTATGACTTCGATATTGTTTATACAAAAACAAAGTTAAACAAATCGGGAAACTTTATGGTATTGAAAATGGATCCGACGGGGAAGTGTAAGGTTAGTTGTGCTAAGTTTAATGTCCAGTTAGTGTTTCTTACATTCAATGTATAAACTAACGTCGGTAACATAATCAGTAATAAATAAACTTGAATTTATATCAGTTTTAATGTGCCCGCATAATAATATCGTTATTCTATCAATAAAAAATTATACGTGCTAAAATCTATGGACAAATTTTAGGGCAAAAAAAAATTAAAGCCGCAAATTACCGTAACTATTATAGTAAAGAGAAAAGATTCTATTACAAATATTAAAAAAATTAAAAATACTTAACCCATTTTAAAAATTATTTCACCAGTAGGAGCTGTTATATCGCTTAGTGTTACAGGCTATACTTTATTATTAAAATTTGAGATCCATAAGAAATTTTATACGGACGAATTCGCCAGTCAAATGGTTATTTGAATTAAACATGCTGTTGTATGCATAATGTTGTAACTTGTAACATTATAATCTATAGTCCATGAATGGATTTGCTTTTAATTAATTACCCATCAACCTAGTTAATACACGCTCAACTTAGCTTTACTAGTTGACAGTTTGAGGACAATGCGAAACATTGTAAATTATTAATGTACTGGATTAACATAGATATAGGAAAGAATATAAAAGTGCCATTAATATTAATTTACAATTCAATAGTAATATGTACATTTATTTAAGCATAATTAATTTATAATTTAAGCTAAGGATAAATATAGAAGCAGAATTCACACGTAGAACTGGTTTGGAAATGAACACGTGATCGTAAAACTTAATAAAAAGGTTAATTTAAATTTAGTCTTACTTGTTTTTGTTTAGATCTACAAAAAAAAAAAACCTTTTTAGAAAAGGTAGTTAAACCACAGGTTAAAAAAATCTCTATGCAATATTGTAAAAAGCATACACACGATTAAAGTTACTCAGAGACTAGGAATAAAAAGAAACAAATACTCAAAAGTTACACACTTTTAATTAAACAAGAAATTAGAAGTCAAATTAAAATTATCACACATAACATACGGCTAACAACTCTTAATGGTAAAGATAAAAGAAGATGCTAATGAATAATAAAGAATCGGGTATAATTTTTTAATTTAAAGCAACTAAATCCAAGACAGTCCCCTCCGAATACAATCTTAAAGGTGCAATTAATCTGACAGGTGAATTTAAGGCTGCCTATACACCAGAGATGTGCGAGCGAGTTATGTGTGTGAAACTAACCAATAATATTGATTCATTTTCAAGGATTGAGCTAAGCAAGCGTTGTTATTGGTTAGTTTCACACATCCTCGCTACGCATCCTTGCACAGCTGTAGTGGAAAGGCAGCCTTATTGTAAAGGGCACCGCTCGCTATGCAGAAGAAACCAGTTCATTTCGACTAAAGTTTTATAGTGACCGTCTTGACTTTGCGATTGCACCAAATGTTCTTTCGTTCTGTGAACATTTTTATTCTATTACTTCTTCGAAATCGTACACAGATGAAAGATTAAAACCAGAAGCTCGTTTACCGATGTAATGGCTTGAGAACTTGGAAAATGTTTTGAAATGAAGACGTTAATTATGCCATTAATATTGTGTATGGGGAGAGTAATTATGTGGACATAAAAAACCGTGTAAAATGATGAGTGGTCATAGTAAGGTCGGAAATCCAATTTGTCATGTGAGTACCTGTTTTACTGCTTCGAAGATCGAGGTTGCGAAAAGTGTGACAGATCAATGCACAAATAATAATAGAGTTCAGAAATGTTAGACTTATGTTGCGAAACAACTTTTGAATCCTAGGTATTAGTTCACTAGAACTATCGCAAGTATTCGCAAGGTATGTTGCGAAATGGTCGGATCATTCGACATTTGGTACGGAAATTGAGCGTACGAGACGACGAGATTGCTTTTAAATCGCATTATGCGCTTGATGCACAGGCGATGCATCCAGCCGTCTATGGAGTGCAGAGAGGACGTGACGGATCACTTGTTAATTATAAAACTCATTTTTCTTCGTAAATGAACCTTTGACACGCTTCACATGTAATTGATGTACAATGTAATATTTATGAGGTGAACTTCTCATTAGACGCTTATATTCAAACAGAAAAACTTTAAAAAGCAATTAGACAGAGTCAAGATATTACATTGAATAGAAGTAAATAAAACCTCTGCCAAGGTTAACGAGACCTCGAAGGATAAACAAAGAAGAAAATTGAAGTAATAACTGGTGACAATACAGAAACAGGGTTCACAGCAAATAAAATTGCAGGCAAAAGGGATCCGTCGTAAAACTTCGGTTTATGACTAGAATGGGCAAAAAATGTGAACGTTCGTTACGAGCGATAAAAAAATGCCGACAAAAACTTCGCCCTAGTGTGTTTCCAACACAAAAACTGGATTTAAAGAGAACTATCGTCCCTTTAATGATCGACGAGGGACGTTAGAAAGTCATCAATGTGTCAACAATAGTAATATTATTAACGCTTTGGCTGTTAGAGATGACACAAAAACTATACACGGTCGGATACAACATTTCGAAATAGACGACGATAACTTTACATATAACAGTTCAAATATATATAATGAAAGGGGCACATTTGAGCCAAATCATAAAAACTATGTTTGGATTTCGTAGCGGTAAAACATGATTTTTAACTTTTGATCGATGATTGATTAGCAGACGGACTTGATTGTTGATTTACACATGTATAATTTGATTCGTCATTAATCAAATTGAACAAAAACTGTGACCGCAGTGTCGACGGGGTCACCTTGTTGTGTCATTGGTAACATCTGCTCATGTACACATTGTTACTGCTGGAGTTTTTAGTAGTAATAGTCATGATTATATAATGACATATTAATTTTAAGTCAAACCAGTCCATTATTTAGGATAGAATGCATAGACTGGTTAGTTAAGTTTAACAAGAATTCAAGATACTAACTACTCTATCTACCTATGATATGAATTCGTAACGATAAGGAAAAAACCTTCATCTTATAAACTGACAATGCAAATGCGAATAGCATGCGCGTATGTGGTAATGACATAGATAACAATTAAGAAATAAATTTAGTAGCGAATTTTAATATGAAAATAATGTTATTGCACTTGATGCTGATATAGAAAAGTTCAAAGCCAAGGTGAAGTGTAGATATAAAAATGTTGTCGGCATTACAGCCACAAGAGAAAATATAATTCCTGGAAAGTTGGGAGGCTTGTTTCAAAGTTGCAATTTTAAAACTAAACAGTCACATAAAGAGTGTTGTAGAAATCAAAATGGGCGTCGCCAAGTTCCTGACAGTTAATGAGTCATACCATCGACACTGAATATAAGACTAAGAATCATCGAGAATTTCAATGACTTCCTTACGTTTCGTAGCATGTTTATCTATCGCTTTGTGACACGGCATCTTACAATACCTTCAAGTTATCGGTTGCTATTTGTCTTCAATTATTTAATATTTTATGGATGAAATTAACTTTGTCTTATACTTGTTTTGAGTAGTAGGTACTTTAATATGCTTTTGATGAATTTCTCTAATTCTTTCGTTATCATATCAATGTGAATTAAGTGATTATCTTTTTCTTGGATAAATTTCTCTTTTGTTACAAATTCCATAACTTTTTCTAAAAAGAGACCTTCATATTTGAACGTTTCAACGTTATTCAGTAGGTACAGTTAAGTAACAATGCTAATAATGCTAGCTTCCCTAACACCAACATTCCTTTTATGTATTCTAGTTACAAAGAGGTAGCGATCATTGCTAATAGTTATATAAATACAAAACAAAGAGTAGATAATATATTCAATGGATACAGCCGGAAGACTAAGCACAAGGTGCTAGGCATAGGCACACACCTGCCTTATACGTACACTTTAATGTGACGCTAGTTCTGACCAGAATGGACTTCTAACACCTTTTTTTTTCTAAAATACCTTAGCTCCGATCCTGTAAGTAGAAATAAATACAATGAAGACATAAAATCTCTGGTGTCTTTTCACATCATTAACGGCAGTTCTGTGTAAAGCTTTCGATTGCTAGTATCATCTATCTTGAAGTTTTAAATAAGGTATTGGTTTTTGATCTCCGTAATTCATTTGTGATTTAATTACACTGCAACTGTAATTCAGAGTAATATCGTAACGAAACAGGAAGTGTCATTATAAATGTTTAAATAAACCACGAGACGGTTTTCAAGAACTAAGAAACTCGGACAGTAAGCTTTTAATGATTTCGATAAAATGTTTGTGGACTGTTAAATTAAATATGTGTAATTGGCGATGACAGTATAATTGTAATTGCATGTGTGTGATCGGACGGAATCATCATAATTATAATGTAAATTTGAACTGAGGTCTCGCGTTGGACTTTTATTATTTACATTCGTATTTACTGAGCAGTGTATTCGTGGTGCCAATTACCCAAAGGAAATAAGACTCAGTTGATGACTTCATTACATCCAATTAATTCGTTATGAAAGCAGATTTTCTCGTCACTCTACCGTATTTCTGTCAACATGTTTCCTGGTTCGTAGTAAATTATGACATTTATGACACGTAGTATGTGGAAAATATATGGTATTTCTCATAAAATAGCGTTAGTCATATTCAATTCAATACACATTATTAGAATCGCAGTGTTACACTGTAATTAATGTATGCGTAATGCAATTATTATAAATAGTGACGTAAATTTATTTAATAATAATTTAAACGGGGAAGTTTATACTTAATAAAAGTTTAAAGCAAACAGTAACGTGAGATATCAGTTCCTGCATGGAGAAACGTCTCCAAAAGACGTAGGTAGTAGTTTACGGTACCGGTTTCTTTTATTATTAATGCCCAAAAAAACCGACGGTAGATGCATAAAAAATACGAACCGCACCTTCTTTCATACAATGAGTCCCCCAAGCGAAAGGGCGACATCCATTGTTGAAATTTCCAAAAAAGAACTTTTTCTGTTACGACCGATGCGGAACTTTTTTCGTTAATCCTAAAAAAGCGCCAAAATGCTGGCGTTGCTTACCGAATGTTACGAACGTGGCAGAATAAAGCACTAAAACTATCCCGGGGCCGGCGGAGCCGTCTCCGTGACGGTGCCGTGCGCATGCATGGTGTTTTTAGGGCCGAGGTCGGGAATAATCACCTCGGTCGGTGGCGTAACATAACTGGGTTCTCATCTCCCGGCGGCGCCGTGGTCAGCTCCTAGGCGCGGTCCACTCACTGCACATCCTAGGCATGCTCACACACAACACAACATAATCACTGGTCTGCAGGCACGGCTCCTGTCGTCACGCACAGCACTGTGTCACTGTCACCGATGGGGTCGCGCGAGTCGAGCGGCGTGCGCGGTGCGCTATCAACGCCGATGCATTGGCGGCAGTGTGCGCGCGGCGGTCCCGGGCGCGCAACAGCTGACGGGAGGCGCAGTCCCCGCGCCCCGCACCCCGCCGGGGGCCCCCCGCGCCCGCGCGCGCAGCCGGTGCGTGTGCCACACCCCTCCCCCGGACCGCGCACCCTCCCCACCTCTAATCCATTATTTACGGACGGCCGACCGGTTTCAGGCGCGTTCGTTCTGGCGGTCGCTTCACGACGATCGTTCAAATTTAATGCCCTTCCTATGTCCGGCCTCTAATGCGATAAGATTACGGTCGGCGAGCTGTGGAAGCCGCTGCTCCAGAACGCTGCCGCGGCCGTGATGATCGCCGACGTTGAACTCGACATTATAATTAACGAGAACCACGCAATACCACCAAGCCACAACTAAATCGCGGCACAAGACGTACAGGAGCTCGTAAAGTGTGATACAAACGCGTGATTGATATGACAGCGGAAAGGTGAACGAACCTAAGGCAGGCATCGGCTGGCACTGAAAGCACTAAAACGCCTATAACCTAAAGTTATATGTATTCTGTTGTAAGCCACAAATACACTTTTAAAGCAGTAAATCACCGTACCGAACGTAAAAATGCAGTAAAAATAGAATTGGAAAAGATATTGGTACCAAGTAACTCTTCGCTTACTATTAACATATTCCCTTATTGTTCAATTTTTGTACTACGAATACTTGTGAAATGCAGTTGGAGTCACAAAAAGTTTTCACGGTTGACCCTCCTCTCGCGGGCAAGTTTATCTTAACATTTATCTCATTTCCGTGAAAACAACTTAAAAAGTTATTCCTTATCTTCCATTTCCGAGAATATTCTTTGCCACTCGTGCCAGTTAAAATACTGAACGTTTCATATGCGCTACTGACATTACGTTTCATATGTATTACTGTTATGAAATAAGCAAAGCCTGAGACAATTGAACACCTTAAAAAATTCGTGCAATTACGAGAATACTTACTGAAATCCAATCAAGTCGAAAGTAGTAAAGGATCTAGCAGCAATAAATCCTGTTTTAAGTCATTAGGACAATATTATTATCGTGACCCGTAACTTATTTGCTTTCAAAGCGTACAGTTAAATTAGAAGTTCTATAGCATTCGCTTTAGGGTTTCACCAAGTGTCCCTGGTGTAGAATGGCCGGAGGTAAAATAATAAAATCGATGCGGGGGTGTTCATACAAATTTAAAGTCTCTTAATTGGAGCAACTAAATAAAAAACGATTTCTCTGAAGGACCACCACGTAGATATGTCCTCGTCAATCATCTCATGTTCTAGAACATCTAATGCGAGACATTAGATACTTGTAACAAGTACAGTAAACGCACACCACGGATGGGGGTCCGTGAGTCCGCTGCGTCGCAGCCGGAGGGTAGAGCGAGTGTTTCATTACACGTTTCTCCGTAACATTAGCGCCGGCCGAGTGGCTCTCGAGATACTCCAGGCTCCACTTTCGGCGGACAGCCATAGAAATCACGTAGTTCGCGGAACTTTGTTACCTGTGGTGCGCCAGCAGCGCAGCGCGCCAAGGTGAACGTTCGGGCCAAGGACGGCTCGGCGGCGGCGAGAGGGGGGCGCCGCCCTCTCGACGCCCGCTGCTCCCCCGTGTTCGAGTAAAAACGCTCCGAACCTTCGAACGCGGCCGGTGCAATCCAGCAAAAAAAGGGCCCGACGGAACAAATAGAAAATGTTCGGGCTCAACAAAAAAAAAGAATACAAATAACAGGGGTCTCGGGTAACAGAACTAGTTAGGTTCTCTGGGTGGATGTCGAAATAATGACGAGTTCGCATGTCACCTGCGCCTACGCACACGGGTCACGCACCGCGAACGCGCATGTTCAATGATGTAATATAGACGAACGATAAAAAACAGCTAACGGAAGAGGCGCGGAACCGGCCGTATCGACGACGACGGCTCACTAATCACCTGGCACGATAGTTATTTTATAATTTCACAGCTACAACGAACCGCCGAGGATATTAATATTCTAGAGATGACCATCTCCGCTTCAATTATTCATGTCTCTCCTTGCTTATTCGTGATGCGTAAGCGTTGAACTTTTTCCATGCGAAATAAAGGAAGACTAGGGACGATAAAATGCCAGGACCGCTTCCTAGGCGTTGTGCTCCGACCGGTTCAGATGCGCATTGTAATAACTTCCCACCAGAAAAAGTTGCGCTTGCCACAAAACACGTCCTACAGAATATTTTATAACGACTAGCATTAGAAATGCCATTAACAGATACATTTTTTCTTCTATACTTGGGTAAAAAGTAAATGAATTCCAAACATCGTTATGATGATAACATGAAGTAATATCAGAGAGGAAATACTTATTTTGCGATGAAGGCCCTGAAGCAATGAAACATTTGATAGTGTTGATCGATCGACTTCCTATCGATTGTCACGAGACAATAGATGGCTCAGTGTGTGCGGTTATGTGACCGGTCTATTGGTCATATTACATCACCGTACATAAATAGAATCTCCTGGAGCCGCTCGTACTTACGTATAGCGCGTGCAAGGAGGCGTAACTCTCTGTACTCCTCTAGCGAACAGCATCGAACGAGAGAGAAAGGGACGAGGCAGTGTTACAGTTAAGCAGGAACTCTATTTATATGCAAATATAACCTCGGAGTCGACACCTGTTTGCGTATTCTCAGCGCTCGCCGCGTCGCTTTGTGGCAACACTGTCTCCGTGGTATCCTTTAGATTATGTAAAACCAAATCAACTTTGCGTTCAATCCATGTCATCATCGTAAAAACATGATCCTTATTACCGAGCGTTAGAGCTCAAACACAACTAGGCATGCGTCGAACTAATTTTGTCATCCAATACCTGTACCTCTGTCGCTTCTCTCTTGTTTTTCTGCCTACTTTTTAATCTTATTGTTTTAGGCTTCATTATGAGATTTTTTAAGTAAAATTAATTACGAATTTTACTCAAAAAACGTGTCACGTTCCCTTGACGTGATGGCATGGTTCTCGTAAAAAGTTAGGAAATGACAAAAAATGCACGAGCTGTGACAGAATATGATTTTAGACACAATTTTGTTCTAAATATTTTCTGTAACAATGTTTACGTAGAGCTTGACAAAACTGTGCATTAGAATAAAATATGATAGTAGGGCAGAGTAGCATGGCATCGCACTCATCTATCACGACAGATTGCCGAGTACATCACTTTGAACGATAAATGGATCGTATTTGAGGACGGGATTATCGAATCACCGGATCCGCTGATGTGTGTTTTGAAGACGTGAGAAAACTTTGAATGTCGCCGATTTCTAAACGTCGCATCTCTCAATCTGGAGCACGGAGTTTTGCTCAAACTTTTATAGATTTTGTAAAAGAGGAAGCTGAGATAGATAAAGGATATTTAATTTCGCAGCGTCCGTCGTATTTCCCTTGCGGTTATGGTGTCACATCTTTCCATTACTGTCATATATCTCCCTCCCACACCCTGGCGGAGTGGCGGAGTGAAGAGAAGAATTGTAGCGGGTGGTGCGGGTTGTCCATTTATCATACTCGGCCGAGCAGACCCTGAGTGCGTTCCTGTGTACGTCTGCCGGCAGAGATACGTACTCGCTGGTTGTTTTGTTTACACGTGTTGCGACGTTCGCAACGTCTGCAATGCACATTATGACTGCAGATTCATATTACAGGTTCTTTTTTTTAATTGTAATCGGAGTTAGAATGAAATCAATCCTTGTTGGCTGTATTTGGATAGAATACTTATATCTGGAATATATTGAAGGATATTTCGGAGACAGTTTGTAACGATTTCTCACTATTGTTTTTTGTTCGATATTCTCACAGCATTAAAAAAGCCTTTTTTTTTGTTTGAAGGTCTAGTCCACAATTTGTCTCACTTGTCTGTCATTTCACATTTCATTTCACTTATCTTGAAAAGCGAAGTCTCCGATTCATTCACAAACAATTCCCCTGCATGTTCTGCAACCGTTTCTCTATGCAAATGTGACACATTGGCACCTGAGAGTACAAAATCAGTAAGGTAGTGCATGTAATATCGCACGGCTCGATCGCATCGCGAGACAACGGCCGCCACCGCCGGGTGCGTCGCCCGAAGCGTCCTTCCTTGCCCTTTGAAACGAGCCGTGTATGACACACCATTGTTACAGTGTTTTAACATAACTTTGAATAGAAAATTACATAATTTTATAAATTCATCTTCTAGTGGTGCGATTGCTGGTTTTATGTTGACTGCTATTAGTCGTATACTTAATTTATTATTAGAGTCAGTCACGTCGGAGGTCTTCACAATATTTTCGAAGTCTTTTTTTTGTGGTCTTGCTTAATAAATATTTTGTAAGGATCTTTACTACTTTTAGGGATTGTTTAACTATGTCTTAGGAATGGTCTTCGGAACAGTTGACTGTAACTTTATTAGCAAGCTTGAAATTTAGCAAGAACCAAGTCTCGAGTCAGATTAAGGAACTTACTTAACCCCACTTAAACATGTTAGATGGAGAGCTTGCAATAGTTAAGTGCAGAAACAGTTCAGTAACCAGTCGCCTATAAGCTCCATTAAATAACTCGTTGCCCTCAGTTGACTTTTACAACTTTAGCGGGAATATAAACAGCTGATACGATCTTCTTTAGTTTTATTCTCACGCTAACCTCAATTGCAAAAATATGGTTATTAGTTGTTACATTTAATTTATAATAGTTAAATAAATATTATTTACTAGCTTTTGACCGACTTTCTTTTGCTTCGAAGATGTCGCAGATTAAAAAGTACCCTATGTCCTTCCCCAGGATTAAAGCTATCTTCATACCAAATTTCATCAAAATCGGTTCAGCCGTTTCATCGTGAAAGCGTAACAGACAGAGTTACTTTCACATTTATAATATTAGTATGGATGGAAGTATGGATTAGTAGGTAGGATTTTTTTAGATTAATTAATCACAGTTGGAGTGCCTTGCGGCACCCCTGAAAATCCGAAAATGTAAGTACTTTTGTAATCTGTGAAAATTAAACTACATTCTGCATTCTGCTTAATGTTTTATTTTCTGAAAACTTAAGTATGTTATTGCATCTGTTTTGTTTTTACCATAGACATAAAGTGAAATGAAATTACTTTGAGAGCTACGACCTACTGAAGAACTGTACTGGAAAATGTAGAAATACTTTGATAATTAAAATCATTACCTACTTCAATAACATTAAAAACGTAGAAAAACTGTATTTATGGTGGTTGAGAGGGAGGACTCTTGAGGAGTTAATTAAATGTTAAGTTTAACTATATTGTTTGAAAGTTTGATAAGTCGGTAATTTGTATTTTGCCAAGATATTACGATAACGAAAATGATGTAAGATTCCTTTTACTGACATGTGGTTTTAAATAAAACATTGAAGAGTCCAACGAAATAAAAATACAGTGTCGTGTGTGCTTAGTCAGCACTAACGATACACACTTTGTGACCCGTAATTACGTGTTAGACCGGCAATGTAATTTATGTCACAGTATTTTCCAGTTTGATGCATCAGTGCTGTCGCCTCGAAACTCGTTACACTGAAGACTCAATAATTTGTGACGGAGCACAAATTATTCGTGTTTTCTTTAATCAAATAGAGACAGCACTCCGTCGAGGTTGTTAAGGAGTGCGAATTTAATCTGTAAACTCCGCCAGTGGAGTGGCAACGAAGCGCTTTTTGCCTCCGGACGGCCTGTAACGCAATAATAAAATCTTGCACTTTGATGTCTGAAGGCGGGTTTCGACCGCGGCCTGTGCGAGAGGGTGGAAAATCACCCGAGGCGTCTTGCCTCCAACGGCGGCGTGCAATTTCAAAGTCAGAGAGGGAGCATCGCGACGGAAGGCGGCACTAAACTGGAGTGCGACGCCTCGCCACTCTCTGACCTATAAACGCCATCCGTAAGACGCTTGTCTTCATATCCCCGTAAATATTTTGTTGCTCTTCCATCCAATATAAAATTTATGGGATAGGGACCTCTGTTGCGATTAGAATGTCGTTTCTTTGCAATATTGAGAGCTTATTCCCCTATTTTATATGGATGTTTGCATAATTTAAGAGGAAAGTACGGAGTTACATCAGAAGGAATTTCTGAAGAGGTGGATCAGTGGAGTCAGGGAGTGGAGTCTGTTGTAAGCTTGATGGCGTAAGACGTACGTGCAAATACATCGCATCGGTAGATAATAGCTGGTTTGCCCACACGCGGCGTTCATGTTAATTAAAACGTCATGAACTCCCAACGTGGAAGGCAACAGTTTTCAGGTTTGATTAACGTTGTCTTAATAGTCTGTTATAAAGCGTGTGGCTAATGCAAGGAGACACTGAATCAGCACGAGTCCAAAGGCGCGTCTCAGTGGAGACGAGACGCTTTATTAATTTTACGAGCGCTGAAAATGGTGATTTACATTGTCCCTGAGTTTTCGAGCATCGATATAAAAGCTACTAACCCATGTGGTACTATCTAATACATTGTATTATGAACTTTTTGAGCTATCACAATTCCGAAAACAAAATCATTGATCTTATTTCACTATCTATTCGGTATACCACAACTGGATCATTCAAAGTCAAAGCATTTATTTCAATTAAACCATTTACAGACAGATCTTTCGAATAGTCAAACAGTCAGTTAGTTAGTCAGAAAAATTGAAGCTTGTAGCTCATTCCAAAGCGTAGGGCAGGTCTCTATGGAGAAGAACGAGCAAGAAACTCCACGGACACTCTTTTTAACGTATTGAGTTTTGGATGAGACTGATACTGACTGTTAATGGCATACTGACTGTTAATGAATTTTACTAGTCTTACCGTCCGGGGTGAATAACGTAAAAAGGCGCAAACGGTTAATCAAGTTTTTACAAAATCCTGGTTACATAATTCTTGTTGCTTCTTTCTATATGTGATTATGATTCTATATGTATTCAAGCTACGAAATGGCCAACGCCTAACAAGTGTCTTCACTACTTAATAAATTGAGGTACTCATTGAAAATAGCATCGGCAGGACGCGACAGGCCCGACGACATTGCGGGGCATGGTGGCGTCGGAGACAATTTTCCAATCAATCGGGCAGTGGTCCGCCCGTTGTCACTCCAATTTCTATTGGTGACATCAACTATGATAGACAGTAATCGTACACTCTCATCACTTTATATCGGAATTTAAATTTTATCGATAAACGTTCTCGATGCAGGGGGGCATTTCTGGTTACTGGTTCGAATTCTAATCTAGTCAAATGTCTGTATTTTACCAACATTTTTGTCAAGATTTTGACATTGATTCTCGCAGTGAGCCCCCCTCCTGGCTGGCCTTTGTCCAACAATGGACTTCTTCAGGCTGATTATGATGATGTCGCTGAGAAGAGATTTTTAGCAAGAATTGGCCTTCAGAAACGACTGATTGTTTCAGTTTCATCTACATATACAAATAAATAAAATTGAAGCGTCTGTTGGTAGTCCAAACTAATATTATAAATGCGAAAGTAACTGTCTGTTACGCTTTCACGATGAAACTGCTGAACCGATTTTGATGAAATTTGGCATAAAGATAGATTTAACTCCGGGGAAGGACATAGGCTACTTTTTTTCCGCGACTTCGTCTGCATCCACTATAACCGACATTCACGCGTACAAAGTCGCGGGCAAAAGCTAGAGTCAAATATGATACGTTACTTATACCACAGTAAAGATATCCTTTACTGTGCTTATACCAAAAATCAATTTTTAAAATTTTTGCCTGTCTGTCTGTTTGTTCCGGGCTATCTCTGCAACGGCTGGATCGATTTTAAACGGGACTTTCACTGGCAGAAAGCAGATGTTATAAGGAGTAACCTATTGATTTTAGAAAAAAATAGTATTCCGCGCAAAAATAAACAATCACGCGGACGATGTCGCGGGCTTCAGCTGGTCTGGTTTTAACATATTTTATTAAAGTATGCATTACTAACGTACGATAAAGAGTGTACTAGCATTTAAGTAACACATAACTTGAAACGTGCATTCAACATTTCTAGCCAGCCGGAATAACTAGCGAGTACATTCGAACATTATTTTACACAGACATGCAATTTTAAGTGAAACGTTTAATATTTATGCGAGGTTATGCAAATGTCGAGATGTTTTCTGTGCCAAACAACTTGGATTAAAAGATTTTCTCCGACGTAGGAATGAATACATTTAAACCCAAGTCATCATCATCGTCTGTGACGTCCACTGCTGAACAAAGGGAAAAAAGGTGGGTTTGCCTTGAAAGTCATTGAGCACGAAATAAGTGTCGTTCAGACAAAGGCGATAGCGGTATAGGTACTGTCAGATTTGACATTTTTTTTTTTTAATTAATTAATAGGCTTGCGTTTGACTGCAATTCACCTGATCTTAAGTGATGATGCGGCCTAAGTTGGAACACGCTTGCCTAGGATGAACCGGTTCACTCGTGCCTTGAAGATACCCAGATTATACTTATCATACATAATTGTATTATGTGACATACGAGCTGTAAAAGACACATCCGATAGCCGGTATCTACGCATACTATCCTATCAAACTATTATAGTAATGATGGGTAGAACATGTAAGGCAGGCGCGTGGCTTCGCTTGCCGCGGTCCGTTCCTGGATGGGTGACCATCCATTTCATACCGAGACCCCCCATGCCTCAGAAAGCACGTAAAGCCATTTGTCCCGGCTGTGATTCGTAGATCATTAACAATCGTTATGGGTAGAAGTCAGAAGTCAAAATATCTGACAAGCAGTCTTACCAAGAGATATCGTGCGTGTACCCTACCCAGTATCTGGGTTGTGGAGGTCAGACAGGCAGTCGCTGCATGTAAAACACTGGTATTCAGCTGCATACAGTTAAGACTGGAAGCCGACGAAAAGGCTGATAGAACATGTAACTAACGGCTTCGTTAAGGAAGTAGGAAGTAGGTCCAAGACGAAGTTTGGATTTTCTAGCCATCTAAGGGCTCACGACAGAAAATAAACTTAGCTAGGGTCGCTGTCACCGGATACGGTGAAGAGATATATATACTTAATATATTAAGATAGGTATACTTAAGTATCTTTTTATACTTCATACAATATAATTATTATGTCACATCAGTAAAGTTATGTCAAACTGACAGAAAACCGCCACCTCCTCGGTCTGAACGACAATATAAGCGGCGCAACAAACAAATTAAAACTACGTTCGTTATAATGACTAAACAGGAATTCAAACTAAAAATGTAATTAATTGGCATCGTTGTTATGCAAATTACTCTGTGTATGAGAAAAACGTTTCGAAGTAAAGAGAATAACGTTGAGAAAAAAGAGGAACGTTCATAAATAGTAATCTAATTAAATAGTACGAAGTGCGCGAGTTAATGACACATACATTCATATTAATTAGGTGTAACGAGTGACCGAGCGCGCTCCACGTGAAATTTTAATAATCTGGCAACTTAGAAGCTTTAAAAAGTGAGGCGACAAAAACTCCGTCTACCTCGGTTCTTGTCACTTTTTATCCCCATCTCGTTTAGTCGAAAGCAGATAAGCGACTGGATTCGGGACCATCCATTCCCATTATTAAATTGATGGAATATTTTGTTTAGTTCGAGATTCGCGTCCAAATTGTAGAGGAATTAAAATCCGTTTCAGTGAAAGGATTATCAACCTTTTACGTTTCATTACAGTGTTCTTAATGGGTTTAAAACTGTTTTATACTCTACTCAAGGATGTCCATTTATCCAGAAGGTTATTAAAATTATATTGTAAATCGAATCCTAGTGTTTTCTCCAGTTTTAATTCCATTAAATCACTGTTATTTAAGAACAAATCCATAAACTAAGCCTCATCATATTATAGTATCCAATACGCCAGTAACTATCGTTTATAAAACATATAACAAGCATGGACGTTAAACTTTCATCAACAGTAATTGCGTTGCAAGAGTACGTGTGGATGGGATTACCACATAGTATGAACATACAGAAGCCTTACTTGATACAAAGCGTGATAAAATATTCACGCCCGCATTAGACGCCAAGAGAAATAAGCAAAGCGATCACGTCGAAAATATAGCTCTCTCTCTCTTCCTCTAACAGTCTAACGTAAAGCCACTGTATTACAATATTAATACTGTGGTAAAGCTATTGAGGTTTTGTACCTAAAAATAATAATGATAATAATAAAACCATTTATTTTCAGGTAACAAAGACCCATAGAAAAATACAGCTGCAATTGTTTTATTTCGAAGACCACCCACATGACATTGCTACAATTGCTAAAACTTTGTGGCGAATTGTGATATCAGTGACTTATGCTTTATTCTTGTAACGTTCGTGTTTATTTAGGATATTCTAGTTAACAGTTTCAAATATTAAATGGTCCTTCTGTCCTTTTTAATTCTTTGGTATAACGGAGACGGCTCCGCCAAAGCTTCGTTCTCCGGAAGTGTTCTCTCATCCACTGCCCTATTTATAAGCTAAGCTATAGGTTGAGATACGTTAGTTAGCGTTCGTCGGCAAGGGAAAACTCGTGGCGAATATGCACGTCATTTTCTCGGTATCATTAGGCAACTTCTGTGACCAAAAACGACAGAGGGCTCAACGATCAAAAAAGAGAAATATATCTCAGCGAAGCACCACTCGGTCCTACCAGACGGATATTCGGTATTAAATTTGACATTTATAACTGGAAATACTATCATGAAGCATTAAGTTAATTTAAATATTACTGGAATCAGTTAAAGCTGGTGCTCCATATAATACGAATATCCCTTTAATCCTGCAGCAAAAATAGTGACTTATTATAAATTGATTTCGGCGAATGAAGCCATAAAGCGAATGTCGTATACGTTGTCGATTTGTTCGTTTTGCATTCCCAATATTCCTTTAATTAGCGCCTTAATTAAGATCATGTGCCGAATCAAAAACGGGATGAGTGAAATGGAAATGTGAGCAGAAAAAGAATAAATGTGACAGTTTTTTTTACTTTTTGTACAAAGCAACCCTTTGGAATGATATCCAATTATAAATATTTAAAGTGTGTAAACGCAGTCACTGGGGTTCTGTAATTCAATTCGTCGGTGTTGAGTTTCTTATTGACGTATCCATTAGGTATTATTCGAGTTCTAGGGTGGCTCGCCTCAAAGAGCGAGCACGGAATGTTTTTACAATCTCCACTGGAGTTGGGCACGATATTTCGAGAGGAATTTCGAAAGATTAGATTGAAGTAATAAGAGTTGCTGTAAAGTTTTTTCGTTAGAATAAATCTGGTCTGGTAGTCCAAGATATAGGATTATCTGTTTCTCGTTTCTATTATAAAGTATGAGAACCGGGGTCTCGTACAATTAGAGCGAATATAGATGTCTTATAATGAAGAATTATTAATGATGAAGTTTCACGTGTCTGCACAATAATCTTGAATGATTAATCATTAAAAATATTACATGTAAAAAATAAATACATTACATATTTTATTCTAGGTATCCGGCAGAGAAAGTATTTGAAGTCTGAACAATGTAAGTACGCTGTCGACATTTCCTGAGTCAATCGTCAAATTATGTGGAATTTCAATTCATGTCTCGAATATCCGTTTCCGCTCAATTTGGCGATACACAGCAAACATGTCTAAACATAACTTTATAGCTTTAATACACGGAAGTAGAATTGCGAATGTTGCCATATGTTTTACAGTTATTATAAAAAAGCTCTCAAAAACATGCTTCAAATAACTCGAATATTAGCATAGCATATTTACAAAATAGAGACTTTAAATTACAAAACAAAACTAAAACCTACCAATGTTCAAAGATAATTTGGAAACTTGGCAACTTTAAACATACCACAGGTTCAACTGAGGTTAGACGCTACGTTGCATCGTACAAATACAACACACGCATGCCTAAGGGATACAACTAATGGCGTACCAGAAACAGAACGAGAAAATACTAGTAATAGAAACTACCTTTCTTATAGATTCGACAGAAAGCTTTCTTGTTCAAGAAAAAACGAAAGTGATTACAGATGTCAACGAAGCCAATGTTCCCAAGAATGTCAATTGAAGTTTTTAATCAAAATTCTTTTGAGGTACCACAACAGACTATCTTTCGGATTTCACTAGTAGGATTGTTTTAACGTTTACACCATAAATACCTCAATTTAAGACTAAGTCAAAAGTTTCAAAGGTTACGGTTTTTGACACAAAATCTTGTACAAAGAATAGTGTTCCACCACCAGCGTTTCTATTGGTTTTTACTGTTAGGCTGTCGTAATTCTATCTATTGGTAAAGCCCTTTGAGTAGCAAACAATTTTAAAACCAGCTTTTGTCCCTAACAGTGACGGGCGTGCAAGTTGCACCTTTGATCTCCAGATGTAGTCGTTTATGTATTAAGCGTATATTATTTTATAGTTCGGAGAACTTTGGTTACCTTAACGGATTAGATTAGTTGGTGTGAACTGAACTTTGTATTTACGTCTACAGACATAATTTGTACCTCTACTTTCAGACCGGCTTTCCTATAAGCTATATTATTTCCTGCAACATTGTAGTCAACTTCGTTTTCAATAGCGTCAGTTTCGTAATCCATTGCGGTAAGACTGTGGTTTAACAGGTAGCTACCGACCTGAATCTAATTTAGAAGCAAAAAAATATTTCCATCATCGAATTCAATAATGATAACGCCCATTAGTTTCCTCTGGCTGTTGGTGTAAATAAACAACGGTGCCAAAGCCAAAGCTATAACCCTCCACTGCACGAGCAATATAACCGATATGAAACTGGTAACCGGTTCTGTAATCCGAACGCGCGGCTGCCAACTTATTGAAGGAGGGTTCGTGTTTGAGGAAGCGCCGGATCCAGTCAGATGAGATATTTTGCTTAGACAGGCAGCGGACCCGTATTATGACAGCCGAGCGAGAAATAAGACGTGTAAGGTTTTTTAGTTTTGCATTAGTAATTATGGTTGTTTAAATGTATCAATTACGTGAACGCTCTTTCGCTAAATAGGAAACTACGTTACCTACGTTATGTACGAGTGTTATTAGGGAACTTATTATTTAAAAAAATGGGTTCCGTAATAAAATTCTCTCGAATAAGTCGAAGGCAAAAGCTAGAAAAGATTTATAACCTGGGTCGGTTTTTGATTGATGTGAGCACCTACAGCCAAGAGGAACAGAGGACTTCAAGACCGATGTTCTCGAAGTAGTAGGTATAAGCTATAGATTACTAGTGCCAATTCTGTTGTGCACGAGCTAAACTTATTTTAAGCTATTTATATCTTTTTCTCTCTAATAAAACAAGAAAGAGACAGACATTAATAAGAGCTGTCAATTTGAGTTGTTAGAAAATGGTCATTCAATTGTAGTTTTCATTTCAGAACGTATTGATTAAAAACACGACGAAGTTCAAGGAAAAAAACTAATTTGACATCTCTAACTTAGTTCTTATCGTTCGCGGTCCTTTTCTTTAGACGCCTGGTAGTAAGAGACGCCAATTGTCTAATTTTAGTTTAGTTTGTGAATAAGGGAATCGGTACCAATAGATCATATTTCACAATACTCTACCGATAGTTTCACTTCTATAAAAGGCTCTCGGAATGCCATCACACTTGTTGACTTATTATAACTCCGAGGGTAACCCTTCTTCTAGTACAACCGGTCATGTAACTAGAGGCCGGTGGCTAGTGTTCGAGGAAGCGGCCGCGTTCCCACGGGGCTCGCGCGCATGCGCCTTGCCACCGCAGACTGGGCTCGGACAACGTACCTGCAAACAAAAACCTACATGTTAGCTTGTATTACTTTTACAATGTATAATACCTGGACGACCGAGCCTTGCTCGGTATTTTTTGGTAAATCGAGTTTAAAAAAAAATGAAAGCTAGCCAAATCGATTTATCGCCGGAATTTAAGTCAGGTAAGAAATTTGAAGAAGACGATGTGCTTTAAGAACAGTTTTAGTGTTATTCTGTAAAAAATCTCCTGAAGGTCTTCCTAAAGGTCAATCCATAGCATCAGGTAACTTGGGTCAGGTAAGAAAATTGAAGAAGACGACGTGCTTTAAGACCAGTTTTAGTGTTATTCTGTAAAAAATCTCCTGAAGGTCTTCCTAAAGGTGTGATGTCAATCCATAGCATCAGGTAACATGGGTCACCGCTCAATTCATTCACCGAGGGTGATTTATAAAAAAAATAGATCGGGCTGGTGGAATGATAGCTTCACTTCACGCACACTTCACCATAAATTCGCCGTGAGATTAGTTGTTGGATAGACTGCCAGAAATTAATGATGTGACGGTGGCTGGGACATAAAATCTAAAGTTCATTATGATAGCCACAATAATACCACGTGATGGTGGTACTTCACAAGGCGTATTTGTACAAAAATTCGCCTTATTATCCAATAATATAAAATTTACCCTATATTAATTGAAATAAAGTCCATTTTGTATTATCGAAATAAGGCGAATATTTAGATAAATACGCCATGTGAAGTGCTTAAAAGTTTGTGTGAAAATAAGTGTAGTAACGAACACAGACGACATGACACGGTTTCCACCGGGTATTGAAATAATCAGTTCCGATACGAGACAGGTTCCTCTAATGTGTCTACGTCGACTTCCTACCCCGCATATCTGTCAGCATTAGGTGAACATCAAAGGCACCGTTAGAGTAGAGCTATTGAGACCGCGAACAGAGTTCGAGTTCGAAATGTATTTTGCATATATGTGTGGGAACTTTAATAGTTTTGAAATTTATGTTATAGACGTTGTTTTTTTGTTCTTTGTTGAAATAATTTAGAAATAAATAAATTATGGTTTAAACAGTGGGTTTTTTCTTGGTTATGTTTTAACAGTAATAACTCAAAAATGACAATGAAATAACGGCAGCAGCTTAAACTATTAAACAAAAAAGTAACCCAAAAGCGAAGGTATAAAAGTAAGATGATATAATAATGATGGTATAATTATCTAGTTTGCATAGAAAAATATTTCAGTGTTCATATGTCAAGTCGACCGACATTGGCAAACATTACTCATGTTTCGAAATATGCTAATACATTTAATATGAAAGTCATTGTCAAGAACGCGCGGGCACATTGCCATATTGTGTTGCTGTTGACGGTAACATTCTTTGAACTGAGCTTGTTTCTTTTTAACCTTGGCTCAAATACGTCCCTTACAACAAAATGCTTCCCACTTGAAATTAATAAAACATCAATACCTACTAAAGAAGAAGACACCTTCCTCAATATTATTCTTTGCTGCGCGGGGTGCTCTACTACATATAATAGTTATTCAACACTACAGCCCGCATCGCATAGTCAATTTGTCACAATTTTTCTAAAGCCTAAAGAAAATCGAATTTCCAAGTCTGGTGATCTTTTTGGTCTTTTCGCCCGCGCACTTTGTGGCCACGTGGCGGGCGCGGCGCGCAGGAAGCGAGCGCGTAGGCGGACGTTTAATACGGGCGAGGAAGCGCCGTGTCCGGTGCCGCACGACGTGTATCGGAGTTTGTCGCCTCTATACTTACATGCTCGTGGCTCGGAGTAATATTTCGGTACTTGGGTGTGGCATTACAACAACGCCATAAAGAGCTGGGTTTTCCTAAAACTGCTGTAGTTCGATATACAAACAGATATAGATGAATCATTATGTATGCCCACATGTGACACTTAGCTCGTGGGGCATTGACCTAGCGGTTATGCCAATCTCTTTTCTGCAAATTCGCAAAATGCGACTGAGAGATTCTTTAGGAGAAAATGGACCTACTGCAATATAAACTTACAATATCTTTTAAGTGTATGCTAGACGTACTGCAAGCAAGTACGAGTAGGTACTTCTGTAGTGGTGTAGGAGTTTCCGCCCATGTGTCACCCTAAGTACTGTACCCACTTTTAGACTAAAACTTAGGCGGAAAACGCTTACTTGCTCTTACCTACTTTAGTTTTTTCTCTTCAAATTACCATTAAACCAGGACGCATTCAAACATTTCTGACCAAATCACAAGAACAATGACAATGAAAGCTGATAATGATCATCGTGTCAATCCAATAAGCACTATTAACTCCAATCAGTACCTCTAAATACAGATAACTAATAGCGCTACAATTCCCAAGAGTCCCCACACCCATAGCAACGCGCTATTCAAGTTTATTCCCATTTCCGCGAACAACACAAAAGCGAAATTCATACAACCACGTGTTCTAGCTCATCTGTTATTGTTGTGCATACCGCGAAGTACTCTGAAAGGCCCTCATTGTACTACCTTTTTGGATTGTAAATATCGATACCTTGTTAGCGAGATTGTTGCTATCGAACGTAATTAAAACCAGTCAAAACATTGCGGTGCGTGGGTGTGATGATGCAATAGAATCGTAAGTGTTACGTATGTCTCGGTAATATAGTTCTTCTATAAACGGATACGCGTCATTGGACGGGTGTGTACTGGGTAATGTGTTTCTACCTGGAAACTGGAGCTCAGGATTTCGCTGGATGAGTCGCATTAAATGTTTAGTTTGTTTTTCATCTGATAAAACACGTTAGTAGTATCCGCTATTAAAATGCTAGCTCATCGTTTACTTATTTATTTATTTAAAACTGTACTGTCTAATGGTGGAGTAGGATAAAATAAATTGGATCTTCCTACAGTACTACAGGTTAGAAGTTGCAACGTAATCGTTTTAAAGGCGCTGTGCCCTGACTGGCCCTGAGGGTCCAAACGAAATCTAATTATTGCGGGAATGCTGTTAGCTCGTCCGTCGGTTAGATGCTACCAATTTCTATATGAAATATGATTTTTGGTCTCTTCGTATATTATAATAGGGTATTTTACTATATACGAGAAAAAATCTATAAGTATGTTATTGAGACAGTTTAGGCATAAAGCAGTCGGAAAATGTAAGTTTTAGTTCATAAAATAACAAAACAATTTTTTTAATTTAATTCAAAGTTTTCAGTATTTTTAATCTGTTATAAAACACCGTGAAATAGTAGCGGCCATGTTATTACGCCGTACGGCTGTGTAAACAAAAAATTGTCAACTGTCAGTCAACCGATTGGCGTAATATAGGCTTTGTACTTTTATCATTTTCGTAACCAACGTAATTTTTACATTATTACACCTATAATTTTTTGATGCCATATTAGTTTTTATTTTTATTTTTTTGTTTAATAGTTATAGGTTTTTGTTTCTTTATTGTACGTGTAAATAAATTAGGGAATTAAATATAGATGAAGATACAAAAAAAAAAAAAACACCTATTACAAAATATGCTTTTAACCCTCTATTGCATACAAAGCCAATTTTGGCTGCTCAACTTTAGTAATTTATTTCTACCCTAATTTTAAACAAAATTTATAAAATGTCACTGTAGTAATATTAAGGAATTCAAACTGAAACGAAACGTAATTTTTATTGTCTATGGCCAACGTTATGTGTCATTATAAACTCACTTTTCTCCGGTGCGTACGCGAAGTCGTTCTTAGTGAAATTTATTGCAGCTTTGTTGGTGGAAATTAAATAGAAAAGGTAAGAAAATTGATGTTAAAAAATGTAAATAATGTTCTGCAAAACCTCTGTTTTTGACCCTATCACAGTTTATTCAAAATATTTGCTCCTTATACTTCATTTTCAATATTTTCTACAGGAGCCAATTTTGGCTTCGTATGCATTTACGATGAATTATGTTTGCGCCTAAAATGGCTTCGCATGCATTTTTATCTTTCCAGAATGCTTCCTTCACGCTTTTATGGCACTGCTAACTGCATTAAACCTATTCCTGGTGATGGCTCTCTTAGTAACGATGATTCACTATCTGATTCCGATGACGATGTTCCGTCAGTGGTATAAAAAAATATTTTTCCACTTGGTGCAGTGCACCAAGCAGTTACCAGTGCAGTTAATGCTTGGTTACTGTGGCGACGCAAGACTGACCAATACATGTCACTATTTGACTTCAAGCTAGCCATTTTTGAACATTATTGCAAGGCTGGCAAAAGCATCTCAAGAAAAAGAGGCCGTCCTAGTATCAGTAATCCCGGTACACCTACCTTGTCAAAAGGAAATACTCCTACGTCATCTAGAACGGGTACTCCTACCAGTAGAAATGAATCTTTCGCACTTCGAAAAAGGGCACGGAAAACCCTAGCAAAAGTGCAAGACCTACCTCTAAATTCAGTACGTACAGACAAAATTGACCATTTCCCGATACACCAAAAGAATCGTCAATTATGTCAGAATGATTGTTCTTTGCGTTCTCATATAAAAGGTGAGAAATGTGACGTGTTTCTTTGCTTGAATGAGAAAAGAAACTGTTTTAGAGAATTTTACCTTGTGTAAGTTGTTGTGCATAGGAAGCCAAAAATGGCAGCTCATACACAGACGTTATTGCATGGGAAGCCAATTTTGGCTTCTGTTTTTTTTTTTCTAAAATAAGATACTTATTTTTTTTTTTCACTTTATATTTTGTCTTACAAGCCCTATTAAAACACATTAAAACATAAAAATATTTTTTTTCTTTTTAATTTAATAATTCATGCAATAGAGGGTTAATTATTTTTAAATGATATACAATTATCATATTTAATATGAGCTCATTTGATACAAAACGAACTGACGTCATTTACACTGAGCAATATGGCATCCACTAAGTGGCGTTTTCGTCAAACTACGCGCGAAATTTGAAAATTTTAAATTTAGATGAATTTTTATGGCACTTATCGATTGAATAAAAATTTTGTGTTTTTTTTTGGTGGCATATTAGCACCTCAGAATTTCATTGAGACACTTTTCAAAAATGGGTGTAATACCCTATTATGAAAGGACACAATCTGGTATCCATAATAAACACCCGACAATTTCTACTTATTCACCATTGTCACTTTCGTCCGTCGCTTGAATAAACTGGACAAACATTGACTGAGCTGAGCTGACATTGTGGAGCTGTGCAAACATGAATTACCATTGTCACCACAATGGTAATTCATCATGTCATAAATGTATTCTGGTAAGCTCATCAGCTGGAATTGCTATTTCAGTTTCATCAGCAGTGATTTGTCAAAGCGTCGCGATAGAAGGAACTATTAGTTAATCTGTGGTATAGTCTTCAGCCGACACAAACATTATTTACTTCTTGTTAAAAACCACCGAGTATACAACGTTATCGCCTTTGTAACTACCATTTTACTACATTTACTTACAAGCCATACAACTGCATATCACAAACCATTTCTAGCGAGCCAACATCTAAACTCAACCAAAGCATATCTAAACAAACTGAAAGGCGAAGGGATCAGTAATAAAAAGGCTAGTAATAAAATAAACATGAGAGCAGCGGCGTTGCCGCTCAGCGTGCGCCTGCGCCGATCACAATGGTACGAGCTCGAGTCTCGAGTTCTCGACCCACCAGCTGTTTGTACCTGCGCTGTTTACTGACGGCACCACCCTTGTGTTGAATAAGCAGTAATGTAAGAAATAGTCAGTTTTCTGATCTTTCGTGATCTGGAATACTTATATTTCTGGTAGTTTTGGACATTCTTGGCGACTGATGAATAAAAAAAATTAAATAAAAAGGTTTATTGCATAAACATGTACAACTTTTACAGTAAATCTTACTTAGGGACCTCCTTTTAAGCAAAAGATATACCTGTGCAAGGAGGCCCCGCTCTTCTATGACAGTTGTTAATATGGTAAAAGACGCGGTGTACAGAAATAAAATAAAATTACAAAAAAATTATAATAAAAATTAAATATATAACTTAGAGATATATCCTAAAATAGTGTGAGTGAATGTATGTGTGTGTGTGTGTGTGTGTGTGTGTGTGTGTGTGTGTGTGTGTGTGTGTGTGTGGGCGCGCGTGTTTATCTTTACAAGTCATATTGGCGATGCTTGCAGTAATGTCATCATAGGTTTTATGTTTTAGCCATTGAACTATTGCCTTTTTGCAGTCTAATAGTCATGGGATAAATGTTAATGCTCGTGTTTAAGCGTTTGGTATATAATAACTCTTTTACACATCGATAACACATAAAACCAAATAATCAGCGTTATTGAACGCAAGCCTACCTTTATAAATTCGCTTGAACGTAAGCCTACACCATTCAGTAATAAACAGTGTCATTATCATCCGATAACATTCAATAATTCAGCCGCAATTATCCTTAATTATCTTAATGGTTAGTTCGTTAATGTTCAATGTTTTTCGCCAGCCAAATTGCTGCTGTGGTTACTTATTGCAATAAACGCATCAACAAAATGTTCACAAAAAGCCATTGGCTGTGCATTAGACTAATTAAGAACATTTTGTTGGCCACGCAGTAGATTAATTAGAGGAATATGGTATGGGGCAGTAGTGGTAGCTTTATGTATAGTAATTTGCAATGTCTATAATTGTTTCTGAAATAGTACAAACTGCGGACAGAAGGACCACTGACCTCACTAGTATGTGAGAAAGTTGATCGGGAAGAGAAAGAGAAAGATAGTAAAATTGCTATAATCAGTAATAAATACGTAATATATTATTGTTAAAACCGTAATAGAAATAAAAGTTATCATAAGATTTAATTTCATAAGTTATATCGTGAGAAAACTTTTAGATTAAAGCCCACACGCAACTCAAAATATAAAACGAAAGTTAATGACGTGTACATAATATGTGTAGCAAATTATCTGATGATCTGTAAATGACAGATGACTATGGCGATAGAGCATGGTACGGTAGACCAGTTAGCTATGATAACTTAGTTACTTACTTAATTTCGGTTCAGTTAACTGCAGGTACCGTTTGTTTGTAAATACGATCATCTAACTGTATCAAGGATGAGGCACTTAAACATGTCATAGTCAATGCAATACACATGTCGTTAATGCGTCTATAAACGACACGTGTTATAATCTTCGTGGAGTTGAAGCACTGGAACACATGTGCTGTGCCAAGGACCTTTTTCTCAACGACAAAGAGTAATCGATCCGTGTGAAATTGATCCGCTGGATCCACGAGAGCGCTCGCAAAGCACGCACTGCGCATATACGCAGGGCTACCATTCGTCAAGATTTGCTGAGACAGCCTTATCATGTTAGTATCGGATTTGAGCTTCGCTTGTTAAAAAGGTAAGTTTTGAACTAAATTAGGGCTTTTTTTATTCTGAAGTCGCGGAGTAAAAAGTAGCCTATGTCCTTCCCCAGGGTTCAAGCTATCTTCATACCAAATTTCATTAAAATCGGTTCAGCCGTTTCATCGTGAAAGCGTAACAGACAGTGTTACTTTCGCCTTTATAATATTAATATAAAGTAAATAAAGTAATTAAGTATTAGTATGGATTAGACTTTACGATGTGAATTTAAAAGTTTGGACACGTCTTTTCAACCGTACAATGAATAGCTTTAAACACCCCGACTAAAAACGACACAATAACCTATTTCCAAATCGAGTTTGGTGTTGTAAGAGAAAGCGTCATACACTGACTGGTAACCCTGCCACTACCGGCTCATGCAGCGAACCCCTCGCTCCTACTAGGGGACACTTAATCCCCTGTCTATTTCAAACACGTTTCACCTCATTCGTTTCGCGCACAAAAAATTCTCTTATTAGATTTACTAAGTCCCTCGATCGATCGTTGTTTGTGATTTGACAGGTTTTTTTACAAAAGAGAATAAAGTTACTTGTTAGCTTTGTTGTTGCTTTTTTGTTTTAACAGGTCTTTAAAAATGAATAACAGTGGTAAGCCGAATTCTAAAGAAGCCATTATAACATTTTTATAGGGACAATAGAGGTCTAAAAAGAAATTTTAATTAAAATAAGCGCTTTTTTACACGAAATTGGGCATGGTTTGGCTATTTTTTCTTCGTTAGACCAATCTTGGACCACGCATTTTTTATGTTCTTGTAGTGGCTTGTCGAACAACATTCTTTCAGAAAATAAGCCACCACACGATGTTATTAAATTAATAGAATGTTGTTCCTATACTTAGATGTAATGGCTAATGATGTAGTCTATACACGTTTTGGAACGACGCGACGCAATGTCTGTTTTTACTCCTAACAAAAGGAATAGTGCCTCAGCTGCTAGCATTCGTGCGACAGTCGTGAGAATCAATTAAGGGAAGTGGCTTCTATGGTGCTCGTATTCTCTAGACAACAATTCCGCAGTCTCCAAGTTTAGATCACATAAGTTTTACTAGTATGTATCTGCAATGCATGTAGTGTCTCCGTAACTTTACATTTTGTCGCCGCTGAAATAGAAATACATACCTAATAATTTTTATCTTAGACACCGTTATCGGCGAGGAAAGGCTGAACATCTCGGGAGTGATAAATGAAAATAGCCGGCGAGGGGGGGCGGACTCCCGCGGTGCGTGCACACATGGCCTTATCGACCAGACGATGTGGACTGGGGCAAAAGAGGTAGCGGTGAATAGTTGATAATCGGAGTCTGGATAATAATATTATTGCCAATATTTTTCTGTAAGTATATCAATTTGTAAAAGCTTTTAAAATTCTACAGCGGTAATCAGGTAATTATTTATAATTTTTTAGAACTAATTTGAACAGTTCCTGAAATGTACTTGTAGATTACTACATATCAGAACATCTGCGAAATTAGCATCGTAATATCCGAAGTACCTATATTCACTTTATAAATGATCTTTTTTTAAAGGACCAATGTTCCCACATAAATGTCGCCGCTCCCCGCTCATATATCGGGCAGCCACCGTCCGTCACACGCGCTCTCCTCCGCTTACAATAATAAGCGAGCACGCACGCGCCACGCGTCGCGTGAGACCGACGACTGCCGAAATAATTGTCCATTAACATCGCATACTTGTGGGGGACCGACTTACAAACACCAGATTAAAGATATGTATGTATCAATTACAGTAAAAGCTACGTGGTCCTTCCATCCGAGATCTCTTGGAGACACGTGAAGGAATAATGTTATAGGCTTAACATTATGATGATTGGGAGTTAGAAATGTTCGTACTGTTGAGAGCAATTAGCTAAAGCTAACTCTAAAGAATTCAACTTGGGATAGTTTGTAGTATTCGACTATCCGATTATGAAACCATAGACGATGGAAAACGACATCAAGCGGATATGCATCCCCAACATTACATCACATTTTTCAGTACAAAATTAATTATTCGTAACACGGTCGGTCTCTGAAAAAACTGTTAACATAATGATTAATCAGGATGTTTACAATTGATACGTTTTTAGTTTTGGACGTTCAGACGGAACAGGTTTGAGTCATCTATCAGATGTTACAGATAGGTTATCTGTAAAGAACCAGTTGGTGACATAATACCTCTCCAATAGTAAACTTACGACACAATAAAAACGTATAGGCTACATTTAATGACGTTCTATTTCGATGCAATCATAGTTTATACCCTTGTAAGTTGCATTTTCGGTGTAAAAAGTCTTCGATGATATTAGCCGTTCTATGATCTGGTGTTCTTGGTCCTTGGATCCGTGACAAGACATCAAACGACGAAGTGGTACTAAAGTGAAGCACACTGCATAATGGCTATCTATGCGTCCTATACAAGCAAGTTAAGTAAAATAATTTCTGGTTGTGTCTATTCTATAAACCACTTAAATTGTCTGTTAACTCCAGAAGATAAAAGCGTGTGTGATACTCATCCATACGTTTACTCCGGAATGTTATCTGGGTTAATTCACAGTTGTGACGATTACGTCACGTCTAGAAAATGTTGGTCAAGATCGAGTTGGTTCGTGTCTCGCGCGATTTATACTGCCACCGTTTGACGGGAACTTTTATAGAACACGCTATGGGGTCGTATGTTGTCTATAGCCGTATGGAATGAGAAGGACACGTGTATTACATTCTGGTCTAAATTAATTTATGTTCATACGTATGAGATTAATAAAACCGTCAAATTAAACGTTCAAGATGATAAATTGATTACAGACAACAACACACATTTCTGAAAAAATGGTAAAGTGATAAACGTATCTAATCAAAGGGCATCGTAAAATTCAACACGACATCTATAAGACGTTTACGGGAGAGCCATCACACTCGGCCCAGCAGGGATGAAGAACGACACGGACGAGGGGACACAGGGGAGAAGAGGACTGAACTCGTAAACCTAAAAATAGATGCGACGACACCACGCCTTCAATACACAACAAACAACTAACATATTCCGTCCAAACTATCAAAATGTGACATGATCAGGTTACTAGTCGGACGACATAAGAATCAAATTGAACTGTAACTTGATCATGATGAGGTTTACAAAACGCAATGTTATTTTGGTAATGTATACAGCGGGACCAATAGCAGCATCTGTCAAAACAATACGCACCGGAAACAATAAACAGTTGTTTGACTAGTTAATTTTTAGGGGATACTGTATTCAACAGAGCTTAATGAAAACATCGGCTATAAATGTTAATTACTAATCGAGCTATATACAGACATATTGGAGTATCAGTTTGTCAATTAAAACGTAATGGAGCACCTGCAATTAATATATAAAAGGCGGTAAAGTTTTATATTTTTTTATTACTTAAGTTGCAAATCATGGAATCATCGTTCTTGAATTACGGTTTGTAATCAAAAGAATATTTAGCACGTCATACTAACGTCCTTTTTATTAAATTTGTACATTTAACATTATGTACTATTGTAAACTAGTTAAATAGTAGTTTTTTAGTTTTTCATTCATCATAATTTAAAACGAATGAATAATTAAGAATGTTTATTCTGAAACCAGTAATGTATACGAGTCAATAAGAATACACGTCATTTTAATTTAGTAGTAATGAAGACAGTAAGTTAAAAAATATTTCTCTAATTAAACCAGTTTGAATGGCCACTGACTGTCTTTATGAGCAACTTAATTAAATATTTTGGTTGTTAAAGGGCGCCGATATTAACTATTTATCATTTCCGAGACGTTAATTTTTATTGGATAATTATCATATTAAACAAACATTCAAGCTCGAAAGTTGAAGAACGCAGATAAATGTTTGTACAAGGTAAATCGTTTCGTAGAATCGAATCATAAATGAAATATTTGAAGCCTTTCATGGCAATCTGACCATGAGTAATACTGAAAGCTACGTGCAATAAAAATACTTCTGTTTTTCAATGGAGTAAAAAGCATTCCCTCCATCGAAGTTCGAGGGAAGCGACGGCATAATATTTTTTTGTTTCATTTCCACAGCAGACGGAAAACAAACAAAGCATTAAATAATATTAACAGAAGTATTTTTTGACCTCTTACGACATTTAACTTTCAGGGTTTAATAACTTTGGTTTATGATTGTTAAGAATGAGAAAGAAACCATACAAGTCATTTTGACATAACTTAGTCAATTACTGCTAAGTTTGATTCAAGTTAGCGTTACAAAACAGTTACAGGCTATCGAGGGGAGAAATTACCTAACACCGCGTCTCTCCAAGTGTTACTACGAGTTATAAAAAGTTGTCGGGAAGCTGTGCCATAACACCCCGAGCTCCCCCGAATCCGCTCCGAGGGGAAAACTTTTGTAACTTGGCCGTGTTACGAGAATTAGGTAATAATTTATTTAGGTTTTTGCTTTTATTTCTCATAGCCGATTACGGTAACAGTTTTATAGTTTGGAGAATCTTAGTTTCATTGTATGTTACAGTTAAAAGTTGTACAAAACTGTATTATATGTAATTATATAACTGGTGGTTGGATTATATGTAAATATATAACTTAATTCCTACTTATATGAAGACGAATATACTGTATTACGTGAACAACACACAAGTGTGATCGACATGAAATGAGTTTTAAAACCTAATAAAAAAACTGAATTCTCATTTTCCGCTGGCTAGCTGCAGTCAAAGCCGCAACACAAATGCAAGCAATACGAGAATAAATTGCACAAAGCAGAGGGGGAAATCGTACAAATTCGTACAAAAGTCAACAGACACACGTTCAATAAAAATAACAATAAAAGGCATCGATCTAAAATCACAACCGCGTTTATATGACACCGATGCGCGAGCGCGTTCTAAATCCGTTGCATGAGTGACAGGTCCCAATCAAACTTTAATCAAAACGGCCAGCTTCAGCGTCTGCGGAGTAGACAAACCCGGTCGGCAGGCCTAATTGAGCGGAATGGCCCCAGTACATATTGCGGCTGCGATTAAGTCACTAACGTCAGCGTGCGACCCTTTGTTCACGTACACAGAAGGTCGGTGAACGACAGGACATGTTCATTCGCAGTTTATAATGCATTTCCATATGTGGCTGATTGACCGCAACGCCTCTTCGATCTGTATTTACAATTTAAATCTATACTAATATTATAAAGCTGAAGAGTTTGTTTGTTTGTTTGGTTGAACGCGCTAATCTCAGGATCTACTGGTTCGAATTGAAAATTTATTTTTGTGTTAGATAGTTCATTTATCGAGGAAGGCTATAGGCCCATGCGAAGCTGGGTCGGGTCGCGAGTTACGTTATATTTGGAACTTTATTTTTTAATCAATACGTTCTGAAATGACAACATTTCAGATCATACAATAAAGTTTTGTTGTAGAAATTGACAGCTCTTATTCATATCTGTCTATTTCTTGTTTTATTGGAGAGAAAGAGATATAAATAGCTTAAAAATAAATTAGTTCATGTACAACAGAATTGGCACCTGTGTCTTCCAAAAATGGTGTAGTCCTTTGAAACAGTTCTGCCACCAATCATTACATAAACATACATGAGTTCAGACGGTGCGACAAAAAGTCGCGGCTATCGCTTCAGCTTATCAGTTCGACCTGTCATAAGTGTCATGACATGAGTAAAGGGTGAAATGGGGAAACAGAAAGGGACGGACCACTCGGGACAACACCGTACGTTATCACGCGTCCACGGAATGCAGGGAATGTTAAGTTTAGAACCCGTCAAAGGGTTTTGAGTGGCTTTTAAAATTAAAACGACAAACATTGAGGTTCACAACGCGGTAATTGATTCGTTCAGTTTTGTTACTGTTGAATATGCTATTCAAGGCATTGAGGTGTACTTTTTACAATTTATTTTTAAATTTCAGATTTTGAGTAGAGCAAATACAATTAATTTTTAAATTGAAATTTAAAAATAAATTGTATTGTATGTATTGTACTCTACTTCGAAGACGCAATGTCTTCGATAAAGACATTGAGTATGATGATTGCTCTTTCTCTTTCTCGATAATTCTTTGAAACATTTTATGAAAGAAAAATAGGAGCACGTTAGCCAGGATGCAATTAAAAATAATAACAAAGTCGTCTAGACGACACACAGATAATGATAATAACAGAACGATTAAAGATCGAAACACGGTGACGAAAAACAACGACTATATCTTTCATGTTGCTTTCTTACCATGATCTTGCCAGCTGGTGAAAGTATAGACAAACGTATTAGACATCTATATCTAATATTATTACGAGTTAGTTTGTTTTTTGGTTTGTAAGGGGGTAATATCGTATCGTATTGTTAAAATACAAAAATTCTCTCACTTAGGGCCTGCGCAACGAGCGGCAAGGCAATGGATTTTTATGTTACGCTGCATAATACACCATAAAATCCTGACATTATAGACGAAATTTCAACGATAATCATTGTAGCTACAAAACCAAATGCTATACGATACGATATCGTATCAGTGCGGGTTTGAAATTTCAACTATAACATCTCTTGCCGTGCCGTGCTGCCAGTCGGCACAGGCCCTGATAGAAAGGTACAGTTTCACGAGTGCTATAGGCTTTGTTAGGGACTAACTACACTTTTCGAAAACATCAGTTTTGTACAGCAAAGCTGTACGGATGCGTACGTATCTCCATACTCAACTGATGTTTTCTATAGACAAAAGCTGAATTGAGTTGAATAAGTGTAGTAAGTCCCTTATGGTATACTTGATTTCCACGAGGACGAAGTCAAAGACAGAATCTAGTTTTCATTTTAAAGTACAGAGTATTATTGACACATAACCTCTTTTTATGTTTAGCTCTTCCTAACTGATTGAATACCTAAGCGTTACTAATCTAAGTGACAATATACCTCCTGCAAGATTGTTGTGCATATTTACTGATCCAAGGCAAGTAGTGTAATTATATACAACTCCTTGAACTTCTCACATACTGTAATTAATCTCATTTTCAAGGATTTTTTTCTTACACGTGTCAGCAACCATGCACCCTTCAACTTGACCTATGAGAATAATGATATCAAGTAAAGTTAAGCATCATTGTACAAAATTAAACAGCTAACATTTCTACGTACAATACGGTCAACGTAACTTGGTGCGTCTGAAGTTAGCTGTTTCGCTGCGCAATGCAACTTTTAGGAACGAAATTGTCTACTGCGCAGCTAATCGGCTAACTTCAGACGCGCCAAGTTACGTTGACCGTATTGTAGTACGTGACAAAATAAACCGATAGAACCTTGAGAAGCGTTAGACATCAGTTATATGTGGAACGTGCAGTGGAACCTTGGCGATAGATTGATTGAAGATAAATGACCCTGTCGTCCATACACAACGTATTACATTATTGCTATGTCATACATACTAAAGGAAATTAGGGATCAGTAGCGTGCCCAGGGGTCCAGGTTAGGACAAGCCCCATAAACATTTTATGATTTAAAAAAAATCTGCAAGTTGCTTAGTTATTGATTACTGTACTATCGTGGATATTCCCGCCTGCTCAGTTAAAAACAAAATCCCTTGGCGCCTGCGAAGTCAACGGGGCGGGGTAGAGAGCGCTTCCATCTTTTGAGTGCAAGCAAAAATGAACTTAGTGGTGGTCAGGCGGGTGTGACCACGATAGTACGCAAAGTACGCGCTGAGACGTGGAGTTGCGGACACCTGCAGCCCGTCATACTACTACTTAGTTATTGATTAGCTCATGTTATGTTGATTAGTGCAAGCCCGGCTTCTCGGCTTGTATGAAGGTCCCGCCACTGTTAGGGATAGATACATTTACTCACAGTCCGCCACATGGTTATCTGCTGTGACGCGTGACTGGAAGACTTTCATATTGATAATCAGACGAGTGACGAGGAGCCGACCCCAAATGATGGGAAGAGGCAAAGAAAAAGGAGACATTTACTCATACTCACGATGAAAGATGTACTTCTTGTTTGAACGCACTAATCTCGATTCTGAAAACATATTTCGCTAATAGGAAGGAATCCCTTAGTGATAAAGTGCTATTTTTAACCAACTTCTAAAAGGAGGTTTATCAATTCAGATGTTTATATGTATATTTTTTTTATGTATGTTCGGGCTTAACTCTGTCATATTATAGGCGGATTTGCAAAATTCTTTTTTTTTTGTTCGAAAGGGGTTTATTCCGAAATGGTCCCATATAAATTTTATCAAAATTGATTCAGTTCTTTTTGAGAAAATCAACAAAGTCCCATAAAAATTGCATAGACGTTTTAATTTCTTCAATCTTTGGAGGACTCACAATCACTGTTTTAAGTGTGTCGTCGTTCTGTTCTGTGCTAAAGGTATTTATCACTTTTTAGCTTTTGAAGGCGGTTTCCTTTTTTTTGAAAATACTTTTTTTATTACCAAAAAAAATAGGGATCAGAAAATGTATGTGGACGAAGATGTGGACAAAAGTAGATAATTATTCTTATAATACAGAAGCCAGCACATCAAGCTACAACAATCTGTCAAATTTCTTTGTTCGATTTTCAACTTTATTACAAAACAATAAGGTTCATATTCAATTGGAAAAGTTTGACAGTTTGGTATGGCTTGATATTCTGGCGTCTGTATGTACAGACAGCGTCATAAACTGCTAACCCCCCACGCATTAAGATATATTCGCATAGGGGGTAAGCAGTTGATGACGCTGTCTGTACCAAAGTATCAATACCTTGAGCGATGTGACAGAATCGTCACGTTGAAATAATTACTGGTTACTGTCACGTACATTTATCGACGTACTGGTAGGTATCTATATCTACATACTTAATTAGTCGACACTTCAGTTTCAAAAGTTTGTTACGATTAATTTTCATATCAGCAAGATTAAAACGGCGGAAATATTTGCCGACACGCACGCATACCTAGTTCGTTTTCAAATAAATTGCTTCATAAATCATCCCTAAATTAGATTTTTAATTGCACATCCAAACAAATATTCGTAAATAAAGTTCTATGAAGGCGTGTGGGCGGTCGGATCGCAATAAAATTAAATGGACTATTTCTTTTTAACAAAGTCTACAGACTAATGGTCCAAATTACAATTATGCAGTTAACCGCGGTGCAGACTGGCGTATCGTGTGGCGTACAGCGCTGTACAGCGAACTCTATATGCAGCGCTTTCTCCGAAAACTCATTACCTCGCACGCGTCACGTAGGGACCATAACCGGTTTTATTAGGTTTCACTGACGCTCCCTAAGTCGGTCGGCGATGCGTCTGTATAAGCCTTGTTCTACGCCCACTACGTCCAAACCAGATGTTGTTTAATTTTTTAAGACTATACTTTCTAGGTTTTATTTGTATTTGAACCTGAAAATGTTGACTCGTAATTCTTTTATCTGTTTATCTAAATAACTAACCTAACAACGTTTTCTGTGTTAAGGACCCTCAGTAACCCTAGAGGAAAACAGTTCAGAATAAAAGACAATTATCAAATTCTTTATTTTCTTAAAAACTGAATTTATCTTTAGAGGCATGTCTATTTACTTCTAGGTCTGCGCGTTTGGCTCAAAAGCGACTGAAAGGAATGGAACGGTACAATCACTTTTACAATTCTAAAGACCTCGGGAACCTAAAGTTACAAGCATATCGTCCCGACGTATCTAACTGAATAGGCACCGAATATTTTAGACCCTATCTTGAAACCACACAGCTAACGAGAAGCGTAGACTTAAACGAGATTCAACTAGTAAGAAAATGTCATAGTTAATTGAAAAATATAAGTTATTTACTGTAAAAGGAAGTGGGTTGTATCTGAAACGGGTTTGATTGATTATGATGGCGGAGTAGAATCCTTCCTGCGTTGAGAGGTTTATTTCCTCTCCCTACCGCAACGAAATGGGGTTTCAGAGAAGCGAAAATGCTAAAAGCGTGTTTTAGTTATTAGGTATTTGTCACTTAGGCATTCGGGGACTGGAGCTGTGCCAATGCGGAAGAAAAGGATGCCAACTGCAATACAAGGATTCACGGAACACATCATACACATCACTTCAGACATAAATTATAGGTGTTAGATAGTGAACAATGAATGCTGGACATAAATCATGAATTCCTGTAGGTTTTAAATACCAGCAATGCTATTCTGTAAGAACTACGCCAGCACTGCTAAGTGAGAACACAGGTGGATCGTACTATTTTTACGGAACTATTTTTGCCAAATACTTTTCGCTTCAGGCAAGTGAAATCGGATATGCGATAGAATTCGAATTCGCGGGTGATTTCTTACAGAATTGCACTGCAGACATCAAGAAACATAGGTATGCTCTATGTCCTACTAGGTTTACACCGCAATTAATTCCTACTTTACCAAAAGCTGTTCCCAGCAACCAATATTAAGTTTAATCACAGTTTAGTTTACCCTAACTAATCCTTTCAGCACGATTGGCCAGGTATAGAGCAGTTTGCTAAGATTCCATCAGGGTCGGTTAGTCCTGCAACCCAAATATTAGTTCATAGTTCATTGTATCTAGCCGACGAGGGAACGGTTATCGCAAGTTGCGTTGTGGGCCCTCTGGGACATTGATAGTTTCGAATACGGATTAGCTTTAGTTTAATTGATGTGGATAGTTTAATTGCTAAATGTGTTTGTGGGTTCGAAAGTTGAGGAGTAGGGTAGAATTTTATTTGAGTAGATTGTACGTAGGTGCAAGGAATTATTCGAAGAATTATCCGTGTCCTAGTTGTAGTGACTGGTTTTTATCAGTCCTTGAATATTTCAGAAGAGATCCAAAGATGAATATGGAACTACTGCTCTTAAACTTTCTAACTAACTGATCGACAACTTGACAATTCAAAAGTGCCTGTAAATGGTGTAATTGAAACATGCTTTGAGTTTAGAACACCATGGCATTTGATTTTTATGAATATGTCCATCGACATAAAGCTTTAAAGTCATAGACAAATAATGAGTTAGTCATCATAACGTCTTTGCCGCTATTATACCTAGTCAGTGTTTACTGATCCAGCCAACAGCAAGAATGAGATAGAATGCCTAGAACATAAATACAATTCCAGCATGCAGTATTCCCTAATTGGTACAACGTATTGTAAAAGCGATACTAAACTAGGGCTGCACAAAGTTCAAGCCGCAACTATCACAAACTAACTTGTGCCACAAATAATATCTAAAATTAATTCTCACACCATTGCAGGGTCGACCGCATGTATTTGTGGCATGTTTTAGAAAGCAAAAGTACTAGGTTTGCATAGGAGCGAAGGAGCTTAGCAATGGCCGTGTAGGCTCGGTGCGTCGCGGTCGGGCAGACGCGGCGCGCGGGTGGATCGATACCCGGGCCGCATTGTTGCCCCTGCTCAAAGCCCCCGCACCCCTGCACTCGCCCCGCGCCCCGCCCTAGGCTTGCACCCGAAATTCGCCCCATTTGATCCTAAGAGCGCGAATCAATCGCTTTTGTTGCAGTAACTTGATGCATCACTTCGAAGGGCGAACTTGCCGATAGTATGTAAAAGGGCCCTTTCGTTCTATTGTGGGTTGCTGCTCCCTACAAATAAGGATGAAAATCGTTGATTTTTAAAAGGAAATTGTTTTTTACAGTCAACAGCTGTTTACGACTTAATGTTAAAGCTAGCATTGTTCACGTGGAATCGACGCAGAGCAAATAAAATAAGAAAGCGTAACACAATGTTGTGAGAGGAAAGCTGACCTGTAAGTTTTACAATAAGCGAAACGGCTAATTAGCGGGGCTAGTTATTATTTAACAATATTTCATAGTCGAGTGCACTGGTTAATTAACTCCGTGCTCGAGCGAAGATTGAGTGTGGCCAAGGTTTCCTTTTTTTTTATTAAAGGAATAGGTTACCTACACTGCAGTTCAAATACATGCATAATATGATACGATATGGAGTGGTATGAAAATGTATAAAACTTCAACATGCATCATTTGATAACGCTTTTCTAATATTAATTGTATGATAATAATACCTTTCTGTATGCCCGCCGGTTATCTATTGCATTCCAACGCATATAACAACTAATACGTTATTAAAATATGGTAATTAGGTACCTACTCGTATCTGCTTTCCGGTGAGATACTATGCACTTTAGTTGCCATGTATCGCCGTACTATTTATTCCTTGTGTCTCAATTTCAATATAAAAAGCTCACGTTAATTAACTAATTGTCATAAATGCAAAGCTATAAAAATAGGAAATCAATTTTATAGCTTGTCTATGGGAAAACTATAAAACTCATAGCATACAATAGACTAGATAGAGGTACTAATAAACTATTTCCTAAGTCGACATATTTTACACGGGAAACCTAGACGACAGTTGTTTTTCTTATCTTTATTTAGTATCTAAAATGTGTGTAAACCTGAACCTATTACCGTTAACGGGACATTTAATTTTGAAGCAATTTTTAAGGTTTACAAGTTCTTGTTTGTTGTACTTATACTAGACTAAGATCCCTACAGTTGCCAAATCTACGTTATTGGCGGATTTTTAGGAAACGGAACACTTATAGGATCACTTTGTTGTCCGTCTGTCTGTCTGTCTGTCTGTCAAGACCCTTTATCTCGGGAACGCGTGGAGGTATCGAGTTGAAATAAAAACTATATACTCAAGTCTACGGTCCCTTGAACCTGTAAAATCAACCCTCTCTCTATGTTAACGTGAAAAAAAGATACGGCCGTTTATGCCGCAAAAAACGTACATTTCGACACTCTCAAGGGAATCAAAATTTATAGGGTACTTCCCGTTGACCTAGGACTATGAAATTTGGCTAGTAATATTGTCTTAAACTACAAATACAGGGAAAAGTCTGAAAACTTTACATTTGTAATTAAATCATAAAAAGTCTTTATTTATAACTAGCTTTTGCCCGCGATAACGTACGCGTGGCTGACGGGTATCGTGGATGCAGACGAAGTCGTGGATCAAAAAAGTAACCTATGTTCTTCCTCAGGGTTCAAGCTATATTCATACCAAATTTCATCAAAATCGGTTCAGCCGTTTCGTCGTGAAAACGTAACAGACAGAGTTAGTACTTACTTTCGCATTTATAGTAGTATAGTATATTAGTATAGAACTATGGATATGTACCGTAAATATGTACGGAAACCACGGTGGGCGAGCCCGACTCGCACTTGTCCAGTTTTTATAAGGATAGATACGACGGATAGTCTTAAGGAAGGTACAACAATCATATAAAAACCAGCCAAAACACTAGAACGTAAGTTTGTAAGGTATCTTTTAAATCTGATACCTGAAAAAGGGCTTAGTACTGAAGTTAGTAAGTACCTACGCAAAGCTAGTCAGCCATGCGAAAATAACGTAGGCCGGGCTGCTGTGGGTTCTTGGACTTTACAGTATACTTGTGTAGTTTAATGACTAAGAATATATTCGTAGAGCTATTAAAGATAAGCTCACACTAACCAATAAACCATAATCCCGCTATGTTAAACCCTAACTTTGTGATTTAAGTGTGCAATAACAAATTGGCTGTGATAGATAGCCTCTATCTAAGCTAATAAAGAGAAAAGATTGATGTTTTGCATGTTTGTTTAAAATGGATAAACTCAAAAAATACCTAACCAATTTTTAACACGTTGACTGTGCGTCAAGTATACACAATAGTTAAACAATCGCCATGACCCATGGGGGTCATTGTACAAGGAAAGGGTTACAATTCTTTCACCAATAGCAAGCTACTTTATTCCTGAGTGCTTCTTCTTCTTCTTTTCGAATCGATGGTTTTCCTTTATGCTAGACTACTTGGGCCCAGTAGGTAGCCACATTTATCGCAGCATCAGTGGCGTTTTTAATGTCCTCTAAGGTGCAGGTGTAGGGGCACTTTGGGCACTGTAATAAGTGGGCCATTGTCTGGTCAGGATCACCGCACTCACACTGGGTGTCGGTGGGATCTATTATGCCCCATTTTGCTAGATTGTGTTTGCAGCGGCCTACCTGGGTGCGCAGTCTATTGAGCGCTTTCCATACAGGCCACCGCAAACCACTTCCGAGTGGCAGGTGTTCCTTGGGTTGAACGAAGTTGGGTGCTATAGGCTATATTTTATTATCAAAAAAATTTAGATCTGTAAGAAAATTTAGGCGGACAAAGTCGCGGGCATAGTCTAACAAGCTATAACGAATAAGTTGATTGAGTGCAATGCATGATGCCTTTTTGTTCCAAGCACAACAAACAAAGCGAAACCACTAAGGATGTAGAAAACGTGTGCAGAAGATTTTAGAATATACCAACTACTGATGAATAATAAATCGTGTTTAAAAGTCTGCGGCTGCCGCAAATAAGGGTAAGACACAGACATTTTCACGGCGGCGAAAAAGCAGCTGAATGAAACCTTAGAAAATAACACCTCACTACGTCTACTTAACATAATGCTTTCAGTCTATAACCAGCTTTAAAACTAAGCACCTACTCTCTCTATGAAAGATTTAACTTAGGTATAATAGTATGTTTAGGTTAGTACAGTCAACAGCAAAAGAAGATGATCAAATTTAAAATTCAATATTAATTTACTAACACTAATTTATATAATTTACTACTAGTTTATTTATTAAAAGTATGTGATTGTCACACACATACTTTTGAATCACTTCGACGCCACACAGTTCTGACGCGAACTCCGTTCATTAGTATTGAATTTCTGATTTTGATCAGATGATCAAAAGTCTACAGCAAAAGTAGATACTTTTGCTGTTGACTGTACCTAGGTACTTAGTCTTGTACTTGAGTACAGTGTGCAATAGTCGTATATTTCATTAGACCTTTGGCCCTAGCTTCATAAATCAGTCGAATATAGACGTACTGGCAATTAGTGCTGTGAATTACTTAAACATGTTAAATAATGATTTACACATTTAATTATTCGGCACGACTTGTGAGAATCTACTGGAAATCTGTTGATTAGGGTTGCCAAATTACTATTCAAAAGCTCTTCAATTAATTTCAGAAAAAATCTACATCAGGAATTGTATTACATGCCAGAAGGTATTGGTGCCAAGTCTGTCGTGCACATGTTAAACTTATTATAAACTATTTATATCTCTGTCTCTCCAATAAAATAAGAAAGAGACAGATATTAGAAAGAGCTGTCAATTTAAGTTGATCTAAAATGTTTATGCAATTATAGTTGTCATTACAGAAGGAATTGATTAAAAACAAGGCGAAGTTGAAGAAAAAACTAATTTGACATCGCTAACTTAGTTCTTATCTGTCGCCGTCCTGTTCTTTAGCTGCCTGGCGCCAATGTAAAAGTAAATTTATGCGACGCTCTCTCCCTTATAAACGGGCATGGTAACCCTGTCCTTAAGAGGAAATACCACGGGCTAGAGAATTGAAAATTAGGTATTTGTAAAATCTGGTGCTGTCGCGTGATGCCCGAACACGAACCGTAGAGCGCGATAGAGACAACTGCAGCTTTGACCGAAAATACCTATTAAAAGTACACAAAATCAATGATTCGTAGTCCTCTGATTTCTTCTTCAAAACTTAACCGATTTAACTGCTTTTTTTATTAAAAAATTAAGAAAGGCTTTTGCCGTGTTCCTATGTTTTCTATGTTTTATATACCTAATCAAGTCAAATTTGTTTTCTGAATGTTTGAACACAGCGGAAAATCATGCCAATTTTTTAGGTTTTTTAATATTCATATCTCTTTTAATAATAAATTTATGAGAAAAAGGAAAACATAGGGACATGCCAATAGTAGCCATGGACATTTAAAAAAAAATAATTGATCTACTGGCATTATCCAGGGAGGAAACAGGGGACTAAGTTTGTATGGAAAAACGGCCCTTGTGTTTCCTCTTAACTACAATACCCGTATACAACTTCCAAGTCTTCGACGATTCCAGTCTATCCCTAATTACGTTCTAACCTTTAAACCTACAACGTTATTACTGTACTTAAGTTGTAACAGCGCTGAAGAACTTTCTGTGTACTAGATACAGCTAAGCTATAATGTCGGTATATAAACGCTACATGGTCAAATAGAAATTATCTTTTCACTTCTCTTGCTCAAAAAGGCCGTCATTGTAGCATACCAGAGCGGGGATAAAATAGCATTTCACCCTCTAGGGGAAAAAGTTTTACAAAAACGAAAAAGTCTTTAGTCATAAGTAGAATAATCATGAATAAAGACTCGACTTATTACTGTTTCATAAAAAAGAACCTCATTTTAATTTTGAAAATGGTACTAAAATCGGCGATCTCTGGTAGAATGCATGCAATGTGTTGCGGCTACAGAAGAAACAAAAAAAAGGCATTGGCGCGAAATCTTTATAATTTTTCTCTAATTGCTACCTCGTATGTAATGGGTCATTTTAGCTCCTTGTATAACAATCTACTATTATTTCTTAAGCATTTAAGCATCAATGTTTAGTAGTAGTAGTATGAAAGAAAGAAAAACCTTTTATTCTCGCGAAAGCTAGTGTCCTCATCCCCACGTCTCAGCGCGTATTTTGCATCAATGCTAACAACGTTATGTAGGTACGAAGAGTTTACATATAAAAAAGAATTGTGTCATTCCATTTATGGTCTGTTCCACCACTTCTGTGTAATACACCAACCAGATATATTCAAAAATGGAACAGAATTACATAGCATGAAATTTACAGCCAATTCATAAAATTGGAACTTGTTAGAAGGTAGTGAAACAAGCCCTTTAGGTATGCATATTGTGCTCAAGCATAAAATGAATCTAGATTTAAAGCTGACAGATTTGATTAATAAGGTTTTCGAATTTATATAGTGGTATAATCCTCGTATATGTAGATAGATGTAAAACGTGTATCGATTGAAACACACGAGATAAGTGCGGGCCATGCGTGGGGACGAGGCACACTCGAATCCAGATAGTTCCGCAGTTATCGGCCGGTCCGAACATAAATAAATCACACTCGGAGAGGACGAGATAAACCGCGGTTTATTGTTTTGTCTGCGGTTAAGTGATGAGTTTGAAGCGGGTTTTGAACAGAATAAAGGGGTTTTTTTAACCAGTACTAATATTCGGATATCTATGACTAATATAGAGTCGCATAGGTCAAAGTGACTAGGTTTATTTTTGCAAATTTACTTACGTATCCCTAATTCTCTTCTGAATGTTTCCCTTATTCTATTGCTAACAAAAATATAGCCTAGTATCTATTGGCCGCGACTTCGTCCGCGTGAATGTTAGTCATCGCGGATGCAAATGTAGTCCCAGATTAAAAAATAGCCTATGGCCTTCCCCAGGGTTCAAGCTATCTCCATGACAAATTTCATCAAAATCGGTTCAACAGTTCCATCGTGAAAGCGTAACAGACAGAGTTACTTTCGCATTTATAATATTAGTATGGAAGTATGGATGGATGGATAGTACTCAACGATAACGAAGCTTCCCATTAGCGAAAGAATTTTGAGATTCGGATCAGCAGTACAGCACATAAGCGCGGTCAAACAAAATAACAAACTTTACAACTTTATAATATTAGTTAAATGAAAATCGATAATAATTATCCAATGACGATAAAACATATCCGTGGAGATTTGCCAGCTAATTGAATTTGACCCTGTATATGGAAGTTTTAATGATAGTCTAAACTCTCTGAAACGCTTGCAAAGCAATTTTCAGATAATATTGATTAATTAACAATAGATACGTGTAGGTACTGAGAAAGGAAAAAGGTACAACGACAAAAACAAGCAAGCAAACAAGCATCATGGATCACAGTGGTCCATTACGCTTACAAGCTAGTTTAATAACTACAATTTTAGTACACACGCACGGCTACACATCAAGCTTTACATTTCCAGTATAAGCTGATCTCGCATTGCATAAAAATTCCATACAATAAGAGGTTAACTTATACTGGAATGAATAGCCGTGTGTACTACATTGCTGAGTGTCATAGACTATGTTTTATGGAATAGACAGCACATCAAGCTACAACAATCTGTCAAATATCTTTAATAGATTATTTACTTTATAACAAAAGAATAAGGTTCATATTCAATTGGGAAAATTTTACAGTTTGGTAGCAGAAGCTAGTACGATATACCTCGCGTAATGCACTTGCAAGCCAGGCTGTACCTTTCAAACTGCAGATTCTAGTAAGATCTTCTTGCTCTGAATTACAGACAGCTAAAATTGGCTCGCAGATTGCAGAGCAATGCATATTCATCACGTAATTCACGCTAATAAAGTATGGCACAGAATGATATCGTCTACAAACATTTACTATCTATGTTGGCAACTTGCCAAATTGTGACGGGATGTGAAAAATAGTGCCAATGATATAATATATTATGACAGTACATGCTAATTAGTTTGGATTGCCGACACTTGTGGCATCTTGGTAAGATGTTACTACATTAATATTATTTGTTTATTTTGTTGTAATTGCAAGCATTTATTTCAATTAAACCATTTGCTACTGAATTGTCAAGGCGTGGAGTTCAGTCAGCAAGTTAAAGCTAGATGGCCTTCTAAAACATAGTTAGGTCTTCGCAAAATGTGGCTACCTCGACAAAGCAGCAGCAGAGTGTGGCGCCGAGTTGCAAACCAAGCCCCACCTCCTGTCATGTCCTCTGTGCTCCAAAACATGCGATCGGGATAAAATTATATGCTGCCACCGACTGGAAGTGGCCAAGTTTTGGGTCAAACAAATATAAAAGACTGTCGTGCCAGCTATACGAAGAAGAAGAAGGTAGGTCTATGGAGAAGAACGAGCAAGAAATGCCACCGACATTCCATCACATACGTCAATAACAGTGGCGTGCCTAGGGGCAAGTCCGACAGATGAGATAATGATTCAGTACCTACTTAGATATAATTTATTTGGTGCTTTCTGTGTTTTTTTTATTGTCTCGCATTATTGTTTGCAAGCCTGACTTTTGGGCTTTAATGGAAGGCACGCCACTAGTCAATAACTTTATAATTTATCACGTTACTGTTATGTCAATATATGAATCCATTTTGTTCACTAGGAATTTGTTCTTATTCAACCCCTCTCATTTAATAAATATCCGTTACCTTTCGTGTGAATTATGTATCAATTTATACCGCATCCTAGTTCCATATTCCTAATAATTAACAGTTTATACAGTTATCGTTAATTAGATTAACGTAGGTGTAGTGTAGACAAACTTATGTGGCTAATAAGATCTACTCGACACCTTGTGTAGTATTGTATTGCATTAACACGGTGCCAGCTGAACACGGTGCAAATGTAAGAGGATTCCATACTGTGTACTGGCAAAAGCACTATCCATACTAAAATTATAAATGTGAAAATAACTCTGTCTGATACGCTTTCACGATGAAACGACTAAACTGATTTTGATCTCATTTTGTATAAAGATAGATTAAACCTTGGGGAAGATAAGTAGTTGCTAATTGGAAACATATGGAAATAATTTAGGATGATACACAATTTAAAATCTATCCTAATTCCGTAAATCGCTTCCGCTTCTAACTTAAAAGATGTCAGTAAACGCAGTGACTGGAGCATTACAATCATCATCAAAATGTTGTGCAGCATTAACTGAGTAATAGTTATTACAATAATTATCGTATCTATTAAACTAAAAGGTTTGATTAATCAATACTGTGAGCATGTTTAACGTATGTGGCAAGCATATACACTTTCAGAAATAGTTTTAATTAGGGCCTGTTCCACCATATTCCAAATAAAATAATTGGCAGATTAAAAAAAAAACCGTTTAACTTTTTTTAACATCTGATGGTTTCAATTCAGAGCTGCTGAAACAGACCTTTAGTGCAAAAGCATCATTTATTTCGTTTTAGATGCTAACCAGTTACCTAATACTTGCGCAAGTTAACTCACCCGTAATAACCTCTAGTATGTGGGTGGCAAGCAAACGCACGATCGTTTATAGATGCACTTAATTACCGCTTGCAAGCCATAAAGGTGGAGAATAATTACCTGAAACAAAAGGGGGAACATTAAGACATCGTCAAGTTATATCATTTAGTTAAATTTTTATCACCCACGAATTTTCTGGGGGCAACTCGGTATCAGAATGATAAGAAGCATTTTGGTGACAGGAAAACAAGCAAAAAAGAAAATCCCCCATTCGCTGTAATAAAACGGTCCACCACACCTTGTTGCTCTATTTACAGTCAATCTATAAAAATAACCAGACGTAAGTACAAAGGATTGAAATAAAATAAAATATCGCTTCAACCGTAAAAAGGTCAAGAATATTTTCCCATGAAAATTCCAATCACCTTTGAACCTTTAGCGTGTCAATGCTACTCAACATTTTTCCAATGTCGATACTCAATAGTTATTCGGATCGGTCGCCGTCCGTCCGACACTCCGATAGTCGGCCCGCGGCCGGCGGGGAGTCGGGGGACAATCAACGATTCGCAATGACTGACCTACCGCAACACGCCACAACTATTCGCCACTCGCGTCATACGACGTAGACTACGCGGATTTAATGTTGCTAGAAAAGATAGTGCAGTTTTATTTTTTGTTTTATTACGTACTGCGACGGATACGCCCTCTTTGCTGAGTCGCGGATGATAATCCCGCATCCGGAACGCGTTTATATGGGCTACACATATTTGTTCTGAGTTGGAATGTTGGTTCACTTGATTTGTTAGTGTACTTGCTTCGCATTTATATACCGACATTAGGATTCTCTGTGACTATGAATAATGTTTCATGCATAGAATAACACAAACAATAGAATACATAACAATAACCCGCGAGTCTTACCATAGCTAATAATTTACATACCGAAACATAAGCCCGTTAATGATTTTGTACTGCTCAGCGCAACAATCCTTAGAGACAAGAGCTCTTAACGATTAACCAAGATGAAATACATTGTTTATTGATAATTTAGGTCGTATGTCAAGTTTCAGACCTAAAACTGTAGTTTTTCTGAAATACCTTTTTATTGGTCTGAGGGCGCCACATCTATTTTTTCGCCAGTTCTGTGTAAATCCGCTCATTTTGTCAGCGCCAACAACTGCCATTTAGTGGGTTATCGATCACAAATACTTCTAGAAAAATTGGCGCATGCTCTTTGGTCCAGTGCGAAATCCGTTCGAGGTTTCGTCATTACATTAGTACCTATTTCTTTTCTTATTTTAGGGCCTTGTTTGTATCATAAAATAATAATAATGACGCTTTAACATTATACGGTACTTTATGTTTATATAAATGAAAGACGTCGTTGACCTATCGTATGTTTTAGAATGTATGTTCTTTTTATTATTAAGTATCATGTCTTAAGTCAGTAAGTGCTATCAACAGCAGTTAATTAGCTTCATAATGTATGTCTATCGATATGTTATATTCTTTTATAGCTTTGTGTGCTTAAACTTATTCAAATGTGGTCAAATTACAATAACTCCCACTTAAATGTCAATAGGTAGGTGTATTAAAACTCGTGCTGCTAAGGGACCAGTTCATAACAATGCGAATGATTATCACGTTATAAAGGACCAAAGTGAAATTCCTTAAAACTTAAACAAAAACAAATACGCCATTGTTCATGCTGGTTACAAGTACCGCCCTTCTTCAAGATCGGCGATGACCTCCACATGTTTGAAACACGACACCGATTTCCTGTGAGTCGCAGGTCGATGTCGTTGTCGCATACGCGTCATTGTGACGATCATTTGCATAATTAAATAACATTATGCATTCATTCATTCAGGTCACCCCTACACAACTGCCAAAACAAAGCGTCGTGTCCGCCCCGCTGATATTAATAAAAAACAAAACGAAAAAATCACGCCGAAATCGCGTCGACAGTTCAATCTCCTGGCGTTACGTTGTTTAGCCGCAAAAAGGGAAAATTGCTCAGGACGGGAATTAATGCTCGAGAACTTCTAAATTAATCCTCTTGAGGTGGACGCCCGCATCGACAACCCAAAGAGTAAACATTTGTATCGCGGAGGCTCTTCCCACCTAGTTTTAGTTCGCGGAAAGATTGGGGTGTTTCGCGTAACCGAGCGGCGGCGGGTGGGGTAGCCGCCACCCCAGGAAAGCGAAACAACCCCACGTTTTCCCCCTCACCGGGGGCTGAGGTCTTTGTCCCCGCGCGACCCAGTTAATGACCGCCCCCGCAGACGCGGCACATAGCCTCGTTCTGATATAAATACGCCTACTACACTTGACCTCCAAAGATTTTATTGGAAAGCACGTGCCTATGAGTGCGTGTGTTGTAAATAATATGGGTCTGTTGTGTAATTGATGTTGTCTCAGTTGTGTAAAAGTTTATTCACCATCGCGAGTACCAGCACCTATGCATAAAACATCTTGAAACACCTAAAAGTGTCAGCTTCCGCGGCGTGCGATATTGTACCGTGCGAGTTTGTTAGTAAATAAATCACTTGAAGTGAAAAGGGTTTGTCTGTCGGTCAGATTGTGCGGTGAACTAGGAATGGACGAGGGGAGGTGAAGCAACAGGTCGCGAAACAACGTTTTAATTGTCGGTTGATAAGCATCGACGTCACCGGAGCGCGACACCTACACGAGGCGGGCGCGACGTGCGGTAAGGTGCGATGACCGAGCCCTAAATGCATTCACACCGCTCATTCCATGTGAATCTGTTTAAAAGTATTGCATAAATTTACAATGTAATCATTCGCTCTGGGATACCTACCGGAGCTTTAGTGGTCGTAACTTATAATTCGACGTAAACTTTTTATATCGAGAAACTTCTTGCCCCGCTGTAATTGACACTAATGCCAAGCGATTTGTTCAATCATAAGAATTTTGGATAGATTTTAAACCGTGACGGATTGTGGTGTGTGGTCATGATACGATTAAGAGGCTCGATGGGGGTATACATTTCCGAGGTTTTAAAATCAGTTACACATCATCTCTTTTCACGGTTCTAATCTATACCTTCCTTAAAAGCTCACGACTGTGTAGAAAATAAAAATCGGAAATACAAGGGTTTGTAAATTTAGATCCGCCTTACCATATCGAGGCAACTCACCATTTACTTACGACAAACTAATTGTGTACGGGCAGTAACTCCGTACACTAAGATGTAGTATGTAGTTGGACAAATCACACGGGATGTGTACATGCAATAAAATCACTGTTTTGTGTCCGATAATGATTGACAGTTTATTAGTAAAATCATTATATTATATAATGCATAAAGTAGGTTAGTTGTAGTGGACGCGATGGCATAGTCAGCGAATGTACACAATAATCGGTAAATAAGCAAATGCTTATTCAGGTAAAAACTAAAACAATACATATCATGTGGCGATGCTCGTACTTAATTGAATAAGCGAAATGTATCAATCTAGCAATACCAGTTTAATGTATGTTCCTAGTACCTATATGCTTAGAATAGATATTAAATTAATCGATGTTAAACATTTAAATTCACTACAACGGCGAAAAAGGGCGAAATTTTATGGGCATGTCTTTAAACATAGGTACTTTAAACAACTACTACGGTACCGTTAAAGTAATTACAGTAAAGACGTAAACATTATAAATTAATTAGAGGAAACAGTTTCTCTTACCGCAGTCGTCTTCGGCAATATAAAATAACATCTTTAGCACCCTATTCGGTCATAATCTCCGTTAAGATTGATTAAGTATTGAACTAGTCAATACACATTACATTTCAATGGCAGTTTAGACACCTTGGCAAGTCAGTACCAAGATACCGGTTTTGCTAGGACCAGTTCGAGAAGAACTTTCGCCTGTCAAGGGAATGTGTGTCGGTGGAAGGGGAGACGGGTGTCTTCACTCCCTGGTTGTGCATGCGGAAACTTATGCCTAGGGCGATAGTTGCATAAAGTGCCGTTTCGCAAACCGCAAGAGACTGATGTAAACGTTTCAATTTTCTTTGTCTTGTCCAGCTTGTTCACAGACTTCTAGTTTGTTCGACGTCTGAAGTTGTCACGAAGAGAGCTCACGATAAAGCTGTCACTCGTGAACTGAACATAGAAGAACATTTGATTGTGTTGCAAATGTCTTCGACTGACGAAATCAGAACCCAAAAATCAAAACATTTTAAAACAATACAACGCAATCAATATTTCAAAGTTAACGCTTACATCATTTCCTCAGATTTGAAAGTTGAGAGACGTTTGAGCTCCTTTCATATTATAAACAGGTAGTTTCATAAACGTCTCGCCCACGGCCCACGCAGCTCCGAAATACTGGCTCCTCATTGTCCAGAAGGCTTTACGTCGGCTTAGTATGTATGGCTCCGCTCCATACATTTCAAAAGCACAACAAGTCAGTCTCCCAATATTTGAAGTTGGTTTGTTCAGTGTTCTGTTATCGCTATTAATGTTGATTTAGGAATTGAATGGTTCAATGGTTCGTGTTAATTTTGCCGAGATCGCTTGGTATTGTCTGGGATATCGCTGGCTAAACTTGGAGTTCAATTGTGCGATTGATTTGAATCGTTTTCCAATTGCGTTAGAATTTGCTATTAGTTTAATTTATTTAACAGGTAAATGTTATTACAAAATGTGTCGAGTTTCTCATATATTTAACAAATTAGAACCTTTGGTTTAATTAGATTCTTGAATACATGTTGAAACTAAAGGAAATATTATTGGAATTCAGGTTTCAATGGTGGTATTATTAGTATTGTTTACTTTAGCCTACATTCGGTACAAAACAGTAGTAGTGTTTCGTTCAAGTGGTTTTGATTTAATAAGTTTACGAGCAAACTTGTCAACGAATGAACAAAAGCCATGGGAAATGTTATTACTGTATTGTAACATGAGAATGTGGTTCAGGTCATTGGTACGTCGTAAATACCAATTCGGGGCAACAGTAGGGTTAACGGGATGAAAACTTGCAGAATACAATAACTCGAATAATGGAAAATAAAGCTTTCTCGTCTAGTGCCTTGGACTTTATGATGTAAAAAATCTTTGAGGAAATGGTATTAGTCAAGTTTTTACGCTTTACGTTAGGAGCGGAACTAAGAGGAGTAATTAATTTGATGATTCTGTTACTTAGGCTGAAAAAGAATGAAGCATTGAGTAGCTCCAGCTCCACTCTATGAAGAATATAACATCACAGAATCTATAGTTATATAGACATGATCTTATCAGTGCATCACGATCCGTTCGTGTCAGACCATTTTTCGGGCTGACTGCATATAATTTCCAATTATTTGAGTAGACGTTTTTGCTTTTCCAGGTAACCACGCATTTGGAATGCGTGGCCGGTGACACACACCACGTTTGGCAACCCTACAAACTCATGCTTCGAACTATGGTTTCGTTAAGTGATATTTATTCTCAAACATACCATTGTTTGTTTATATTACTATACATACATGGTCGTCGGCCAACATATAGAATTTTAAGTGCCGAATTTAATTAGTACACCTCCCGTCGCGTTGATGATGTATGAGCATAAAATAGCAATAAAAGTAAAGGCTCTAGAATATAAATAGTGGGAGAGTAAGTCATAAAACATGAAGTTAATGATGTGACGACTAATCGTGGTACTGTTGTGGATGCTTGCGTGACCGTGCTATATTTCATCACTGCATTACAAGATTTTGGTATCGAATCTACATATGTAAATAAATTATGGGAGCATTTTATGGTTTACTTTATAGATTGAAATACTCGAGTAACGAAGTCAAAATCCTAAGGGATAAATACATGTACACTTATCGAGATAAGAACCTGAACATGCCCATGTTACACAAACACATATCAAATGACGTATTCCATTCTGTTGAATTAAACAACTTGTAAGTTGATAGACAGCTGCTACATTCTTTTATCTTTCTCTCTGCCATCGAGATGAAATCAATGCAGTGGAATGGATCAACATTCATTCTTCCTCAATCCACACAATTGTAAGCTACCGAAGATCAGGACAATCCCCATTCATTGTAAAATAGGTACAACCTTTATTTACTTATTTCTAACCTCCTTCAGCTTTAAGTACCTACTTCCATTTAATGACGCAGAAGATTTTATCAAGTATAATTTATATATCGAATTGAACACAAATGTTATCTATCCAGCGGTCTTCAAGCAAGTTTGGCGGTTCCACAGGCAATATTTCGCGTATTAGTGGAACGATAAGCATGCAAATCGGCAAGGGCCAACACAAATCGTCCAGATACCGGTTGGTGAACGTTGCTAGTAGTTGCATTAGTGCAGTAACAACGTTTGTTGCAACAGTATGCAGAGGCCTTGCATTCGCCGAGCCACTGCGCCGGCCATGGACCAAAATACCCGCTTTCACGCACAAGTCTGTACTCAATACTTAGTACTTACCTAGTTTTGTTACATATAATATATTATTATGAATATTAATATAATGTTAAACTACTGGTTTTGTATGTCAATATCAAGATGATAATTTCTATGCAAATCTGCGAATGGCGGACGAAAAATCGAAACCCCACGCGAAGCATGAAATAAGTATGTAGATTTTGATGTTTTATTACGACAATTGATTCTGTGCACAGTTACAAACAACCTCTCATTATATTCCGAACTCAACAAGCGTAACGATACAAACGTAGACGAGTGCATTGATAAAATTCTTTAGACCTCTAAACGTTGCCAACTAACGGTACAGTACTTTACTTCTTCCAAGTCATTTGGAACTCCCCAGTAATTTGTACGATCTGACAACAGCATACTGAACATTACGTGATGTTATAGTGGACAAGTCACAAGAGACGAACTGATTACATTGAATGGCCCGTGAATGAATTAGTGCAGGAATGTCATAGATCATTACAATCATCACGGAGACGTGGCGGGTCATTCATCAGTAGATAATATAAATGATTGTATGACTGCGGTTTGTTAAACCTATGTGGTCTGCTCGAGTTTGGTTGGAAAGGTGGGGCGTAAGCAAGCGAGAGCTTGTTCTGAAATTCTTTGCATTAAATGGTTTAAAGCTTGCTCGGTCATTTTGTGGTTTGGTTCAGAGAACTACGACATCTAAATCCCACAAATTTTCAAGATCATTTATATGGGAGATGTACAGTCAACAGCAAAAGTAGATGATCAAAATCAGAAATTCAATACTAATTTACTAACACTAAATTATATAGTTTATTACTAGTTTATTTATTAAAAGTATGTGATTGTTATACACATATTTTTGAATCACTTCGACGCCACACAGTTCTGACGCGAACTCCGTTCATTAATATTGAATTTCTGATTTTGATCATCTACTTTTGCTGTTGACTGTACTCGTATTTGCAAATATCGTTTAAAAAGAAAACGAGCCTGCCTGTGATTGAATTAATTAATTTATTAACCGACTTAAAAAAAAGGAGGTTCTCAGTTCGACCCGTATGTTTGTATGTATGTATCTATGTTTGTCCGCGATTATCTCCCGTTTGGCTGAACCGATTTTAATGCGGTTTTCAGAAAAGTGTTTGTTACATTCTGGAGAAGGAAGGCAACAAACAAATTTATTTAGGGCTTTTAAAAAAAAACAACAAAAACCGAGAAGACGTTTTCGTTTCTTCCATCTTTCCACCTTTGGAAGACTTTCAAACTCTGTTTCTCTGTTTTAACTGTGTTGCCGTTCCTTAATGGATTTGGGTGTTAAGGAGGCACTAAAAAGTGTAAAATAAAAACTTTTTTGAAAAAAGAGAACCGCCTTAAAAAAAAAACTAAACAACACACAACAAAGCCACCGACTTTCGAAACTAAAGTCTTGTGTGTTCTGTGCTAAAGTTATTTCTCACTTTTTAGTTTTCTTTCTAAGGCGGTTGTCTTTTTTCAAAAAAGTTGATTGCTGTCTTTATTTGCAAGAATATAGAAATAGGTCCATTTAGGGAGGGGGAGGGGGTAGGGTCGAGAAAATGTCAACTCAAAATAAAACGTTATCATCATCATCATAAGTGTTTAAGGGCGCGTATTCGATTTAGGGCAACTCAAAATCTAAACGATTGCTAGAACGGCGTAGCAGCATTGACACACACTAGTACAATACAATGGTCTGTTTGTGTGCATCAGAAAAAAAAATATGCACGAAATAAGCACGAATCATTGAAATTGATCGGCAAACGACAGCGCGCGATGTTTTACAGTGCTTTTTAAAATAATTGTTTAAAATAAATGAGCTCGTATAACGGACTGAAAAATATTCTGTATATTAAGCATAACATTTACTTTCATAAAATAAATATAATTGTCTTAGTGAAACAATAATTGTCAAAGTGAACCGATTTTCTACTTTTTCAACATTGTTTTTTAATACATAACAGTAATATTTTCGTAATTTTGGCTCTGTAGCTAGGGTTGCCAACTCTATGACGGTCAAATATAGTCGTTCTAAAATTTTTACCCATAAAAATATAGTAGATAACGAAAAGATGAAAAAAAAAATAGTAGGTTCCAAAAATTAGGTAGGTACTTACTTTATTTTTTTGAAGAATATTTTGTGATTTATTGAACGCATCTGTCAACTTGACATTCCAGAATCGTTAAAAATAGGTATTGACGTTTTATTTTACGCTTACACATTTTGAAAAGAATATAATTGCTAAGAGTTTGATGCCTTTAAAATATAGTAGTTTCGCCTACTATATATTTTTTTCAAAAATATAGTAGTCGGGCCTCTAATATAGTAGGATACTATATTATACAGTAGGGTTGGCAACTCTATCTGTAGCTGTCTTTATGACTGTATAGGTATACTGTTGGAAAAACGCATAAAACAAAATATTTTGGCTTATTGTAATGGTTGTATTCGTCCTGAAAGTTAACTCTGACGTCTATTTTCGTAAAACGATATGAAAGAATTGCCTTCGCTTTAAAAACCATAATTTAAAATTATACTTTTACTCTGCAGCTGTCTAAATCAAGACTTAATCTTTCTAAAACTGTAAATTGTCTTTAAATAATCTGCTCACATAATTACGATATTGCTCTGGGCAAAACGCAAAAACATGAAGTTTTCGTCATGAATCGAATACGCGCTCTTAAACATGATTGGTTATGGCTTAACCAGTTATAACATCCAAATAATCCCCTTATCTCACACAATACTGTGTCACCTTTTGTTTGGAAAGACCACGATTAACATTCCTTAGCCTTCGATTACAATTTCATCTTCAGCTTCCTCAACAAGACACCTCACTGCAACTCGCACAATTAATACCAGTATTATAGTGAAGTTAGGTACAGTTTGCAGACAGACCACTGGAGAATGTTATTGTACCCGCAAACTGTTTGCATTCAATTCAGTCTGCGAGTATCGGTTGCTTGTCCAGAGATGCTTGGTGTAGTATAGCCCTATGTAATAGCTATAGCTAGTGTATTTGTAGACCTCATTGTTGTTGCACTCGCTGTGGACCTTTTAGAGAGTCGGGTTACGAAGTGTGTTCGTTTTAATCTGTTTGGTTTTGTAATATGGCTTGTATTTTTAATTGTGTCGTCATGAAGATTCATTTGCGAGTTTAGGAGCCGTAGCAAGAAAAATATTAGGGTTTGAAAGCCATCACTTTTTTTTAGGGATGGCTTTAATATTCGTTGTTTTATCTGAAAGGTTTTTTTTATTATTAGAGGCATACAGGTAACGCAGGTTATATTAGAATTAATTGGTTAGATAATTCTTCAAGTATCATTGGTATAAATCCCAACATGAACTTATCACATATCACCGTTGCCTTGGGTTGCCTAGGTTTTGGCCGACTTTATGCAGAGCTATAATATTCAGATCGTGATTTTAAAAGACACCAGGGATGACATTTTTCATATGCTATTAAAAAAATAACAGCTGTTCCAAATATTTCAACCGTGTATATGTTGCACTTATGCATGAAGTGAAGTGTGTGTGTGTGCATCTAAAATTCTGTATAGAAACGACGGAAAGAAAACTACGCAGTTACCGACTCCCAAAGTCCCTTTACTACCGCCAGTCCAGAACTTCATGCAGCATCATTGAATCATTAAATAACATATTATTACAGCACAATAATCATTCATCTGTCATGTTGTGTCGTTTGAACACGTGTGAGCAGCCATGCGTCCTCCCACGCGACGCGGTGCCTTTATACAGCGCTGTGGAACTGACAGCTACTCTCATTATGAATTCATCTATGAATCTGCAATGTTTGAGGAGATCATGAGCTAAAATTAGCATTTGCAAGGTTTTAGTAATTTAGCTCAAGATCAGATCTCGCGATGAGAGAGACTGTTTATGAGCGTTTTGTTCACAGATATAGATAGACGTAGATAACGCAAGAGTAACTACTTCGCGTGCCTAGTTTTGTGCCTAGCTTACGTACAATTGTGATTAATATTATGCTTAATTAATTTAAAAAGCAATAATTTTTAATCTAATACCCTCAGTAATACCTGGTAATACCTACCAAATTTAAGAAAAACAAAACATTCGTATAACATTGTGACGTCCAAAAAATGGCACGCTTGGTTTTCATACAGATCGTGATACTTGCGATATCTTGGGTCTATCTATATCTGTGGTTTTGTTAGTTGCCTCTGTGTTCAAGAACGTCCACGGATTTGCAGTATTACCTATCTACTAGCTTTTACTCGCGTCTTCGTCCGCTTGAATTCTCTTACGGATCCCTACTTTTTAATAATAAAATATAGCCTACTATACCCTGTTCACAATAAGATTAGACATAAACACAAACCTTTTTTACAGTCCCTTCAACCGATTTTGACTTCTATTCCTTAGACTTAAGATGACATTAGAGGCAAAAAAAGTGGTTACAATAACAACTGTTTACTGCAGTTGTCATTTGTCATGCTACACTACCATCGCAATATAAGTCAAAATCGGTTGAACGGACTGTAAAAATGGTTTGAGTAAATGTCTAATCTTATTGTGAACAGGGTATAGCTTCCTTTTAGCGAAAGAATTTTCAGAATCGAATCTGTAGTTGCGATAAGCGCGTTAAAATGAACAAACAAACTCTTTAGCTTTCTCATTTTAGTATCGATTCGATTCTTCGCCCATGTTTTTTTAATGGCATCTGGCAGGTCAACCTAGGAGGTTGTCGGCTGCTTAACCGGACTTTCCTGTGGTGCCTCAAAAGTGAATTTAAGGCCTACAGCCAGAGATTTTTGGCCACAAATGTGTCAGCTTTCACTCAACCGCGCTACACAGATAGTACAAAAATCTGCAACACAAGAGAAACTTTGAGCCAATAGTATCGTATTAAAACATGGGTCAATGAGTTACAGTGTTCGAGCACGTGTTTAAACCCATGTGTCCGCCCACACGACGCCGAGCCCATTTTACACTGTACGATAATCTATTGTAGATAAATGTTGTTTTATCAACTAATACATTCCAGTTTGTAGAATTTGGTGAATCATATCTAGAAATCTGGTAGATACTCTTATCCAAATAGTATAAATAAAATCATTACGTAGTGCAAATATTTACGAAAACGTTGAAAGTAATTAATTTAGATTAATATTTTATTTGTTTTTTTTTGTTGTAAAAGACTTGGTTGTAGTCACACACACACACACATTTCAAACGAGATCACGTTGCCGCCTACGCACGCAGCTACGTCGCGATTTTAAGTCACAATTTCCAATGTAAGTTTACAAAGCCCAGACTGTTGGACACTAGAAATAAATGATGATATTTTCAACGTTATTGGTGCAAATTCATTATTGGCATTTGGAAGGGCAAGGCGGTACCTATATCTAACCTTTATTTGATAGTTCACACAAGGGGTCACTCAAATGCCTTTGTTCTTTTATCGTAGCACACGACGACAAATTAAATGAATTATTTATAGATAAAATTATATCAATGGCATAAATTAATAAAGCTAATTTTAAAATGACACTATAAAAAGCTATTAAAATAGTTAATACATGGCAATACCAGCTTTTATAGTCTGTAGCACCTGTCGCATAAAATAACTTGAAACTTAATATGCAGAAATTAATTTTAATTTGTATTTTACGGCGGCTTTACCTTTCTATTTTACGCTACACCGTACTCACTAGTTAATGATTATCCAATATCCATAATTTCATACTTATATTATAAATGCGAAAGTGAGTTTGTTACGTTTTTAGGACAACACTACTATATCGATTTTGATGAAATTCTTAGACTTAGATCTACCTATATGTATATAGGTCTCCCCCAAGGAGGGGGGGGTTCAGCTGTAATCGCCATACTTGGCTGATGCATGTTGCCGATTAAAGTAGTTGTTATGGTACTCAGAAGAACGCTGCTGCCCATCCTCTGGTCAATATCCCTATGTCACCTTCTACGACACCCACGGGTAGAAATGGGGTGGTGATATTCGCGGCCGGCACCACACGACTAAGACTTAGCTTGCACCCCAGGAAAGGATAAAAGCTATCTGTGACTTCTTTTGCATCTGCGACAATCGACATTCACGCGAATGAAGTGACGACTAAGATCTAGTATAAAAAAAAAATGTAACAACATGGCTATACAAAACAACCTTTTTTTGTCGCGACGTGTAACGTATGATACGGTTATCAAACGCATCGTGTGCGCACGAACAAACAATCGTACTAGAAGCGCATTGCGTCATCGCTCGTAGTAATCAGCTGATGTCGGTCGAGTAAATTGAAACCGTTTAATACCTACATGTGTAGTAACTGTATTGTATACCTATTGTGGCTGACTATGTACCTATACGTATGTATTATGTAGTTCATGTAACAATGTTGTACTAGAAAGAAAAATGTAAGTGCTTTAGTTCTTATCGTTGGCCGGCCGTTGTTTCCTTAACTCAAGGAAATAGGTTATCTGTAGTTGGATTACGTCGAATTGGGTTACCAAGTGCAGTAGAACACACTATAAGTTTATATTTAACTTCTGCTGACACTTTAAGTAGGTACCTACTTGTAAATGGTTTTCATATTTTACAGGAAAAGGAACGTTACACAATAAGTATTTTCAACCGATTTAATAAAAAAAATTATGTTTTACCACGCGTAAGTTTGATGATTCTTTTTTTAATTCGTTATGTATACCTCAAAGTTGATCCCAGATAAATAAATTTCAAGAAAATATTCCACCCCTAAGGGTAGAAAATTAAGGAAAGGGTGGTTGTCTTTTTTGTAAAAAAGTTTTTTAAGTTATTTTTACCTACTTGTTGAATTTCTCATAGAATTTCACGTGGTTTCAAATTTTATCACCTTCATGTTCAGTTGGCAGCAATATAAACTTTTAAGAGCACACAGTAAAATAAAACAATGCCAGTCCCAGTTCATGCAACGTAGGTACATAAACGTTCCACGGTTTCTTTGACTCATCAAATAAGTACAAATTTTAAAACAACCAATAGATTAGCTAAATCGATGCACAACAATAGAAGCCAAGGGCAATAAAGTCAAACTGTTTATTTTACAGCCCAACAAAATGTCCAACAACAGAAATGTCAAGACAAAGCTCTTTAGAAAAACTTAGTCGTTCGGAACAAAAGGACGTTTCGTTGAAAGTGGAGACGTAAAGGGGGCGCTGTAAATCAATGCTGGCGAATAATAAAATGCAAATGTACAAAGACTTATTGTTTTAGCTGGAAACGCTGATATAGAACTGAGAACAAGGCTAGACGAGTACAATCTTAGCTAAGACAAGAAATTACTTGTAAATGTTATCGCATCTGATGTTTCCTTTACAGGGCAACAAAACTTCTTAGTTAAACGAGATAGGCAACTCCTTTTGAGATAGCAAGAGCGTGTTTGACACCTCAGTCAAAGAAGGTATCGCGATTAAAGACTGGACCCAGTATTAAGTCATTAATAAAGAAATGACTGCAAAACATTGAACGAAACATGACTATGTCCTATTAAGGAAGTAGTTTATGATCGGTACGCTACATATTTTGTACCACAAACAAGTTAAATGAACCAACAAAGTTGTAAAAGCATTGCGAATTTCCAAGTTGTAAACTTCGAATCAAATGGATATTCGGTCAGCTATTTCACACGAGGCCGACGATGTAATTATAATTACTTCTTGTATTAACGGACATAATAATACGACTCCGTTTGTCTTAAAGAAGTTAATGAAATGCAAGCAATCACTGGGTACTAAGTTGCATGTGTATGTAATGCAGGCAGTGTTGCGGTACGTCGAGTTCCAGGGCCACATCAAGTAGCATGTACTTACTTCGATGGTGCCTTGGTGCATAAAGTATCAACTTTAGTACAGCATGTTCCGCCATGCTGTGTTTAAGACAAGTAACCTACATGTACTAATAACCGTTTCTTGCAGAAGTTATTTTTAATAATTCTCAGTATGTTATAATTTAAAGTTGTTAGTGAAAACAAATGTTTTCTGCGTTCACCGTTTAAGAAAAAGAGAAAAAATCAACAGCCCAGACGTATTTGAAGACTTCGGGGAACTTAAAGCCACGACACACATCCACATCGCCATCCCTCTGTTAACAGAGCATCGGTTTAATATTTATTTTGTAAAAAGATACGAAACAAACCATTAACTACTCGCATCCCGTCCAATAACTTAGGGCAACATTTTATCCATAATGTACAGATAATAAACCTAGGTTCTTATTCTTTAGGTTTCCGATATGTTCATTCAATATGTTTACCAGACATTGAAATTGGATCCCTCCACGGTCTACATTGCATGTAGGTAATCATGACGATTGCGAGTGGTAATGTCATTGGTTGTTCAGTCGTTCAATAATGCTACACTAGGAGCTTCAAGGTCGGGCGGTGCATACACCATAAACTCTCGTATTTACCGCCGCTCACCGCTTCGTCTTTGTCTTTGACGGCAGAGGGTCGACTCAAGTCATAAACTGTACACAGTTACATATCTGGAAACCTTGGGAGTTCTTAGTAATAAAACTTCTTTAAATAGTATGGCTACGTGAAGAATTCTGTCGTTCCGTCTCAAAGTCACACTCTAACGTCGAAAGTCACAATGTTTATGGATGATAATTTAAAAGCTCTTTTTGGCACTTCGAATATTTTACGAAGGTTTATCATTCATCACACGGTTTGCCATATATAAATACATCAATCACTTTCTAATCCGCTGTCATCTCAACATTTGTGCCAACTGGTGCATAGGAAAAGGTGACGCTTGTATCAAGCAACTGCATCGACCTACAATGATGACCCTGGCATGTTACCAGTCACTACTGAAGGTTTATTGCTAACGTAGGTGTAGTTTAAGCCTTTATTTATAACTCTGCATTTTATTACTCAAAACCTACTCACCGTCTTTATCGATACTTTCTTTGATAGAAAACTCGGCTTCACATTCGCATTACCTGTGTAAATGTAACTGTGAAACTCGACTCCGTAAAGTTTGTTCGATCAATGGTTGTTCGTTTTAATCCTACGCTTTGAAAAAGATTTATACAAACAATTTCTATTCATTCGACCTGTTTGTTAATAACAAAACAGGTGTATAAAGCTTTTAACTTCTGCGGTGGTAATTGCGAGGCAATTCATCAAGTGTCGTTAGAGCCAAGAGCTAATCTAGGATCTATACATTTCTGTCGTTAGTTTATTATCCTGATACGGTTGGACAGGTTTGAAGTATAATTTTAAGGTAGTGGAAAATTGGAAAGGCGACAAGTAGCGATCGGTGAATGATAGTAATTATCTGGTGGAAGTGGCCGCCCACCAGAATTCCACGCTCATTCCCACTGTAGCGGAACACTTGGTGCTCCCAGTTGTTTATTCTCTCACACAAGTTATGTTTTGGAGTGCGTGACTTGTCAAACGCCACGTCACTTGGACGCCACACCGGAGCACGCCAGCCTACCCACGGTCCATTATTACTTTGTTATTACTAACGAGAAATACAGTTTCGGAACAATTTGTTTAAGTAGAATTGTTATTTTAGCTATAAAAAAGTCTGAACCGTTAGGTTACCCATGATGGAAACCTTTGGGCATACATTTCAATGGAATAAATTCCACAAACTTCCAAAAACGTATATGACGTTTTTGATCAAAACCAAAACCAATATTAGCACAAGATTTTGTTATCTTCTAGCCAACAAACTAACACAAACAGTCGCATCGAATGCTAAATATGGTACTGGATGATGTATCAAAGCATTCGGAGATCCGTATATCAATACAGCTGAGACTAGTGTTTCAACGGAACAGATAAACAAGCCATAATACAGCGGTAGGTGAGGATGGTAAACAAAGTTAGGGTCAACGCCACTGCACCCGATGCACGCAGCACAAATTATTACTTTTTCTTTCATGTTGATAATATCCCTGTTTTCATAGAAGGAAAAGGGTTCTGGTGTTTAGATCTTAGAAGATTACTATGTATAGAAGGAAATAGCTTCTCAGAATTGTTCAAGGTTAATTTTTGTTACTTCTAATCTTAACAGTTGTTTAATACCTGGATTAAGTTCAAAACACAGTAAAAGCATACAGATTTACTCGTCTAATCCCTGAATGTTTAAGTCATTTCCAAGAGCGAACTTCCAAAGCCCAGCACAAATATTTGATGTAGTTTATCAAGAAGATGATGGGCCGAGGTTTAGTGAAGTTACAAATGTAAATATGAAGAGCTACAACTGTGATAATGAAGTAAGGCATTAGTTAAATTAATTCTTACTTCCTGTCCTCATTTAAGATGAAGAAAAAAATGAGATTGGTGTTAGTCACCTGAGAAAAATGATTAAATGCGTCACCGAAATCAACAAAAAGCCGAGGTTGGGACTAAGTTCTTTTCTCAAAGGCTATCGCCACTCACCAATGGAATGACATAGCAGAAAACCTCAAATCACTGTATACAATGCTTTGTTCAATCCCGGAATTCCCGGGGCATTTCATTTAAAGCATTTCGCGAAACACCGACCCCTCGCTGCGATATTAAAAATTGCAATCAAACGTCGGCAAAAGATGAACGAGTGATACACCAAACAATAATTCAATATATATCTTACATTACCGTAGTCAAGGTGGAAAAAAATGCCTGTAAATTTCTTGGCGTTTTCGTTCTTTTGTTGGTAATAATGAATTGAAAAAACCACTTTAATAAGAAGAAAAGAAACGAGTTTGTTATGGTATTGTTGACTAGCTTTGTATCTAATGAATTTGATTAAGTATTCATTCGGACTAGTATTAAAACATAATTAAACGCGCATCAGTATTCGCGGTCGCAATAGATTCATTTCCTTATAAGAATGGACGTAAGTTGACAAAGAAAACTGTTCAATGAAATAAAAATCAATGAATGACAGTAGCGATGTTTGCGACCGGCTGGTGTATGGGGAGGGAATGAATTAGTAATGAGGGAAAATTGATACCTGCGTTGATAGGAATGAACTAGGTAATACGGTTACAAGGTTCAGACCGTACAATGAATGAACAACTAAACGTTGGCCTTGGACTATTATGTAAGTTCACGTGAAAGAGTAAACGTTTCAGTTTTGTTTTTTAACGAATGAGTAGGTACATTGTTCTTTAACCTCTTGAGTGTCGCTAATACCACCATAATTTTGTAGTGGAGGTTTGACATTTTTTAACAGTTTCCTGCAGCTCATTGGAGAATGGATAATATGGATTGCTCCTTTATGGAGCATTGGTCAAAACTGTAGTACGGACAGCATCATTATTATCAACTGGTTATCCCCTTTTTGAAGAAATTTTAATGCGTGACGTAGTTTACGTCGTTGATGACGCTCGACCTGGCCCGGCTTCGCATGGGCCTATAGCCTTCCTCGATAAATGGACTATCCAACACAAAAATATTTTTTCAATTCGAACCAGTAGGTCCTGAGTCCTGAGATTAGCGCGTTCAACCAAACAAACAAACTCTTCAGCTTTATAATATTACTAGCGACTCGACCCAGCTTCGCATGGGCCTATAGCCTTCCTCGATAAATGGACTATCCAACACAAAAAGAATTATTCAATTCGGACCAGTAGATCCTGAGATTAGCGCGTTCAACCAAACAAACAAACTCTTCAGCTTTATAATATTAGTGTAAATAAGTATAAGTATAGATTTAAAAAAAAAGTATGGATGATTAAGATAACTACTAATGATTGTAATGTATCTGAAATAAATAAACTTAATTGCATTTTTGGCCCGACATCGAGTAGTACATCGAGAGTAGCTGAGTATGTTTCAAGTACAAAAGCTGATGTGACGTCAATATTTAAACACGAATTGAAAATAAATAGACACAGCGAATTATCTACTATTCCAGTAATGAACACCGTTTAAGCTTTCAAGAATGAAGTAGACTTTATGGAACGAACTACTAAAGCAGATCAATGGAACGAAAACAAATGAATGACCAAGCGAAGGCTAGGCAATGTGTAATGGTTAGACAATTGGCCACGGTAATTGACAACGAAGACCAGTTTCATTTTCAAGACTTCAATGAAACAGACGGTACAGTGAATAAAAATCTATGAATGACCCATCCGGTAGTGAGTAATCGCGAGGGAATCGGCAATGAGACTGACTATTTCCGTTCGCTATGGGAACTTAGCTGTCGGTTGTGGCTCGTGGGCGAGTTCCAGTTCCGTGACCCGCTTACAGTAGTTCCAAGTGTTGCGATTTGCGACGCAGACGCAGGGCTCAAATCTGACGCAACTAGAAGCTAGGCTTAAACTGATTCATTGTTTAAGCTTTAGAGGTATCTCATTGGGACATAGTTGGTATACGAGCTTATGGTATCTTAATGCTTGTAAACTTTTACTGGTTGGATGTAAATTTTAATGTCGACAAAGATGTTTTCGATGTGTAAATTTTAATCTGCCACTCAGTGTCGTTTTTACTGAGTAATAAAAACGTAAGATTGATTTACAGTAACATTAAAGTGGGTATTAGCATAAAACTTTCTTAACAACTTGAATAACTATGTACGTCTAAACGACTAAGTTTGAAGGAGTCAAACATACATCCATAAAATGTATGATATTTATATTTTGTACATTTACAGTGATAAGTTTATACATTTATACATCGTGTTTCGAGAGAGTGAGATGAGACGACTGTTGAACCGCAATTCGAGAACAGTGTGATATTTAAATCCGCCTACATATTAAATGATTCGTTCAACTAAACATTCCTACACGGACGGATAGTATTGAAATCGGATTTTAAATGCATTAGCATAAATTATGTTATTCAGACTGGCGTTACGAAACAACGGAATATATTCAACGTTTTGATAATCAAATGCTATTTTGAGCATCTCTAGTTTCTGTGTAGTTTTAGTATCGACTTTGTTCATTCATTTCTAAAGTTTATATACAACACCATTAGATTGTTATACTCACATTTGATTTGTTTATTTGTGACGTAAAGATAGCGAACATAACTTCATCTAACACTAGATTCTGCCCCCGACTTCGTCGGCATGGAATTCAAAAAACATAATTATGTATATACAAATAAAATATACATCTGACTATAGTGTAGCTTTCTATCCAGAGTACTTCCTGAGATTACCTTTGCAAACACAAAAGAAACCAACTTTATCACTTAATAATATTACTAGCTACGTTTATTTAAAAAAAACGATTTTTTGATGATTTTATTACGACGACTTATAATTTTTTAATGATCAAATATAGCCAGCATCCAGGAATAAACGTAGCTTCCCATTGATGAAAAAAATTTTGATTTCTGAAATCTACATATAAACTTACAAACAAATAAATTTAAGATAAATAAACAAGGATAGATTAACTACTTACTATACAGATCACAGGACATAAAAATACAAAGTACTTATTTCCAGGAAGGACAAGCTTTAAAATCACTTTTTCACTCCCTATTGTGGTTTCCGTTACAAATCCGTCAAAAAGTACACAAACATTTTCTGATTTAAAATAAAAACAAAAGGCTATCGATAGCGGCGAACGCAGAAAATAGCCGAATGAAATTCAAAATTGGAACTGTAAACGGGATGAATTTGTTTTTTTTTTCAGTACCTATCGCACCATCCCTTTGGCTATCATTTTTTTTTCAAATCACGCTGTAGCACAAAAGAACTTGGCTTTTGAATGTTGAAAGGTATTTTTAAAGGACCTGTTGCGCTGTCAGCATTTAAAAAGAAGCCAGACCTAAGACCTGGGCCTCAAGTCTGCTATTACAATAGTGTCAGAATGGTCTATCATTGATTTCATACTTGTTGATTTTGACAAGTTTGGTAATCTACTAATATTAATATTTCATTATGAAAATCAATGATAGACCATTCTGACACTATTATAATAGCATCCAATAATTAACAATTGAAGTTTTGAATAAATACTCAACAAAAACTATACATATTGACATTTTTAATGAATAATGTAATACCTAGTAATAATCATTTTACGTTTTAATTCATACTTAGTTCTACGAAGAAAATGCATATAATCTTCATTATAAATCAAAGTTGAGTTTGGTCCTTTCGGGTTATCTTCAGAACTAGGTACTGTTCTCATTTCTGATTCTTTATTTTTTTTTGCAAATAGAATGCTACGTTATCCGTGTGTGCATTATAGTGCAATGTAGCCTACAGGCTATGTTTTATTATTTAAAAAATGGGGGTTACGCAAAGTTGTAGGCAAAAACTAGTTATACTTTTTTACAATAGGGTATTTTACTCTATACGTGAAAAAATCTATAAATATGTTATTGAGACAGTTTAGGCATAAAGCGGTCGGAAAATGTACGTTTTAGTTCATAAAATAACAAAACAAATTTTTAAATTCAATTCAAAGTTTTCAGTATGTTTAATCTGTTAAAAAACACCGTGAAATAGTAGCGGCCATGTTATTACGCCGTACGGCTGTGTAAACAAAAAATTGACAACTGTCAGGGCGTAATAGAGGCTTTGTACTTATACACTCGGCGTCACAAAAATCGCACCTTTTCGAAAATAAGTTTAAAACATGTCCCGCCAGTAACGAATACATTAAACCCAATTAATATTGGTATCAATTAAAAGTATGTTTAACGACCTTTAAATTAACAACAGTTAGAATTCCTAAACACAACAGAACTCATTAGCACGTAACGTTAAAAAAAATGTTGTCAAAATACGCATTACAACGGCCACTAATTGCACCTCCCTACAAGGGTATAAAACGGGCGACCCGGGTTAAATGTGGGTCATTCGCTATTCAACCTTTGAAGTGAACACACGTGAACAGCTACAGCAAGAAAAATACCCCAGAAGATGGATACCACTGCAGATGAAGCCGCTCAAGTCATTGCACTACTGCAATCAGGGATGCGGCAATGTGATGTTGCTCGGCAACTGAACTTGAGTCGTTTTGCCGTTCGACGAGTGTTCCAACGTTTCCAAGAGACTGGTGGCTATATCCGAAGACGTGGATCTGGAAGACAACGGTGCACATCCGAAAGAGACGATCGCTTCATTGTTTCGACGTCTTTACGTAATCGGTTCTCCAATGCTGTTAAGCTGCAACAACAACTGCGATCAGCTCGCAGAACTTCTGTAAGCGTCTCCACGATTAGAAGAAGAATGCGGGAGAAGAAAATTGCAGCTCATAGGGCTGCTACAGGGCCCAAATTGACTGCACAGCATAGGAGAGACCGGTTGCAATTTGCCCGTGACCATGTGGATTGGACAATAGACCAATGGAGGGCTGTGCTCTTCTCGGATGAGACGAGGGTGTGTCTTTTCTGCAACAACAGGCGTCGAAGAGTGTATAGGAGGCAAGGGGAACGATTCGCACAAGCCTGTATTCAAGAGACAGTGGAATACGGGGGTGGCTCGTGCATGTTCTGGGGCGGCATGTCAATCGACGGTAAAACGAACCTTGTGTGTGTTTCTCGGACTGGAAGTGCTCGCGGGCAAGGGTCGCTGACTGCTGCTCGGTACATAACAGAGATCTTAGAGGAGCAGGTTGTCCCTTATGCGGGTTTTGTTGGCAGTGGGTTCACGTTAATGCACGATAACGCCCGTTGTCACACCGCTTTAATTGTAAGAGACTACCTGCAAGAAGTTGGCATCCCTGTTATGCGCTGGCCGGCGCGAAGTCCAGACCTGAACCCTATTGAGCACCTTTGGGATGAACTGAAACGGCGAGTACGGGCACGAAATCCTGCCCCTACCACTCTCCAAGACCTTCAAGATGCCGTCGTTGCAGAATGGGACAACATTCCACAAGAGACTGTTGTCACATTAATAAGGTCCATGAGAGAACGCATGGAAGCAGTCATCAGGGCTAGGGGGGGTAACACTAGGTTTTAAGTTAGTTTTAAGGACTTTGTTGTAATTTTTGCTGATAAAATAAAATTTAACTTTTTAATCATTTGCATTAGCTTGCTTTTTTTTATTCCCTGGTAAACAAAAAACCAAATCCATTGATTTATTCTGAAATTTAAATAAATTGCCTTTCCAATTATACCTTATAGTCATATGTATACCATTGATTAATAGGGTTAAAATGACTTTGAAGGGAATTCTTAAAGAGGTGCGATTTTTGTGACGCCGAGTGTATTATTTTCGAAATTTGAAAATTTAAAATTTAGATTAATTTTTATGGCACTTATCGATTGAATAAAAAAATTGAGTTTTTTTTGGTGGCATATTAGCACTACAGAATTTAATTGAGACACTTTTCAAAAATGGGTGTAATACCCTATTCTTCTCTTCGTGTATGCCACTGAACTAGTCCTAAAAGATTTTAATGTTTTTTTTTGTGCTCGTTCGAGTGGGGTTCCTCAGATGGTTTAAATTCACATTTGGACCTTGCAGATGGCGCTGCTGTCGGGTTCTAGGATATTTTTAGGGTTCCGGACCTCAAAAGGAAAAAACGGAACCCTTATAGGATCACTTTGTTGTCTATCCGTCTGTCTGTCTGTCAAGACCCTTTATCTCGGGAACGGTTGGAGGTATCGTGTTGAAATTAAAACTATATACTCAAGTCTACGGTCCCTTGAACCTTTAAAATCAACCCTCTATGTTAACGTGAAAAAAAGATACGGTCGTTTATGTCGCAAAAAACGCATTTATAATATTAAGATGATTAAAGTATGGATAGTAGGTATGGATTAGTATATAGAAGTATGGATATGTACCTACAAATATGTGTACTCGCCCACCGAGCGTGGGCGAGTCCGACTCGCACTTTATTCGCGTATTAGCGAATGTTAATTATAAATGTAGTGTGATTTTAACATAGATATCAGAGATTTTAATTATTTTAAATCAGTAAACTTGTTCAAGACTAGTGTTTAATATTATAAAACATATTATGAGGTTATTATGGGGTGGAGGCATTTACTAATCTCTGTCTGTCTGTACTTTTCACTCTAGTAGCGCCGGTTTAATATCAGAATAACTATTAACTTTATCATTCAATTATACGACTTCCGTTACGGATAGATATCCATTCATGTCCATGTATATAGAGTGGTAAAAAGGAACGAAAATCTATTGATTATATCCTACTGGTCCAAGATTCTAGTTCCCAGATTTACGTCATTTTAACATGGCCGAAGTTTTGAAAATATGTGGTGGCATAAAGTAGTTAAGAGGGGATGTGTTCTTGCCTTTTTCAAGTATTAACAGACGCCAGTACATCAAGTCATATCAAACTGTCAATTTTTTCCAATTTAAAAGAACTTTATAATTTTGCAATAAAGTTGAAAATCTATCAAAGAAATTTGACAGATTGTTGTAGCTTGATATGCTGGGCTCTGTCTGTACCTCATTCATTAAAGTTCAAGTGGTTGGTTTTTAATGCATTTATATTATTCATATATATTTAAACAGGATATTATTAAAAAAATATAAACGTGGGGCATTCATCAGCCAGACGCTCACAGTCCGCAATAATATTTACATATTTTTTTTTAAACTAAAATAAAGTAGGTCTAAAGACTCTAGGATCTCACTATTTTAGTTGACTTTTGGTTGATTGACTGTCGGCAGGTGTCAAAATATACAAGCTACTAGAATATCACCGGTGTGTCAGTTCAAAATCACGCTTAATAGACACTTCCATAAAATTAATAAAAGAAATTCAAATATTGAAAAATATGGGGAAAAAACCAGGAAAAACTCTTATATTGTAACTTTTTATATTTAATCTTGTAGGTAACTTTCAACTTACTTATGCCCCGACTACTACAATTACACTTACTTAGATTCCTTTCTACCATATCAAAAGCCAAAATCAACATAATCAATCAACACGATAATCACTTACAAATATTTTTCGTGTCAACACGAACAACCGGTTACTCAAGTATCGAAGTAAATCAATTTCCTAAAAAGAATGACATTAAAACATTAAATTCGGTAGCCCGCGTGGTTAGGCAGGAATATCGTGGTGAGAGGGCAAGGGGAGGAGGGGAACACAAAAAATCCCGATACCTGCGCTGCCGTTGACCTCAGGCGATTAGACCCGGTAAGAGACGATACAACGCCTAATGTACGCCCTTTTGCCTTGCACTGTGTGAATACATCAGTGAGAATCATTCATGCAAAAACTATAGGTAGGTATTTCGTATTTTTTTATAATTCATCATTACCATACAAAATTTTATGATGGTTGCTAAAGGACTTAGTAAACATTACCAGAACATCAAGCGTGTGAGTTTTGCAGCATTTGACCACGTTCCAATGCATCATTACCTGTAACAAACACACTACATTAGCTTTGTTCACCTCCTCTCAAATAGAATTAGTAGAACAACAATTCCGTTCATTAGTATCACTGCAAGTATCAATACTGTGGTAATTTGTACTGCGTTCGATCGTTTCTAGTCCTCCATCCCTTTCACTCGCATAGTATATTTGTGGGACAGCAAGTGTTCAAAGTACGATCGAAAGAAAATTCGTATCGTACCAAGCTTACAGAAGTTGTAAGAGCTATTTAATATTCTGTGAGCGTACTGAGCCCCCATGGTCCCTTCACGCTAACTTCCTGTTCAGTTCTGGTTGCCTGGTACTCGGTGTGAGCTCTGATAAGTTTGAAAAGTACATCTTTAACAACTTGGACAAGAAGACCAATCAATTTACTAAAGGAAAAGAAACGGCAATATGATAGATACGCAGCAATGAAATTAAAAACTATGCTCAACGACAATGAAAACCATATTAAATAAGACGTAATGACATTGAAGATTCTGTACACGGTTCATGTTTCAAAATAAGGTGTTAGACAAGCTGTAAGTGTAATTTTATGCTTATTGAACGCCCAATGTATTGATAGTAACAGAAAATACAACTTTAATGGAAAACATTAAGTATAATGTTTAAGAGGTTGGATGAGTATCAGCTTAGATACTATAAAAAATACTGCAGTGCTTGCATAAAATCAATTAATCGAAAACTCATTACCGTGCAGACTAAACGAGTGCAGCGACCAACATTACATACACAATTTGGTAAATTTTGTTTGCCCCAAAGCTGATATGCTTGCCGCGTGCGCCCTGATTGGAGGGGCCAATCACAGCCGCAAATCAATAATGAAGAGCTGGCGAAAAATTGTGAAACACAGAAACTGATTGATTTTATGCAATTGTAAAAAAAAAATTCGGAAGTTTCTTACAAAAATAAATAAACATAGAAGAAACTCTCATATTCTTAAATTGATGGTTAAATATTTGGACTGTCTCCAGCAAAAGTATCGAATTCGAACTGTTTGATCTAGATGTGTGTAAACACTGATAACAAGCGCAAACTGGTTTCAGATCCAGATCTTGCGTCATGTGTACCGAGTTGTTCGGAAAGCCTGCAACAGAATCGTGTCCCAGTCTCCGATTCTCCCGTTAATCTACTTTATTTTAACCTCATGCGGTGTCCAGAGCTTGTTGAGATCGTTTCCTGTTGTATTTCCAGTCAACAAGCCAGTTAGAACATACCGCAAACTAACACCTCGCATTTGTCTTGTCCGGTGTCTTCGTAGGCAGCAATTTATTGCCTTCCTTTTCGTGTTTATTTGATCAAATACCACGTTCTGCTTGATATATGTCCGTAACAAGTTCATTAGTTCTTGGGCTAATTTTGACTATCAAAAGGATGCGAGGGGAAGTCATCCATTCATCAGAAAAATGAAGCCTAAAACCGTCCGCGCTACTAGAGTTATTTCTGGCCATCGCAGCTCTAAATAATAAACAGATAATTTCAATTGGAACTTACTGGAGTATGGACCAAAAACGAATATTTGCGATAATTTTTATTCCTTAGCTGATGCCCGCGACATCGTCCGCGTGATTGTCGGTTATCAGCGGGGTGTGATTTTGCGCGGAACCCTAATTTTTTTTCTAAAGTTAAAGTAGCGATGCTCCTTATAACATCAACTACCTGCCAGTGAAAGTTTCGTCAAAATCGGTCCAGTCGTTTCAAAGATCAACCGGAACAAACAGACAAACGGTCAAATATTTTAAAAATGAGTTTTTTATGTAAGTACCGTATATACTTTTGTATGCATTTAATAAAAAGCTGTTACTTTGACATTACAAACAGAAACTTCAATTTTGTTTATTTGTATACATAGATAATATACATATAGATTTTTCTTTGTAAGGACTTAACAAAACGTTTGATTAAGAACACAACGTTTATGGCACGAGACCAACGATCCCCTTGATTCAAAAGGGTGAATACGAGTTTTGTTTTCTCATAATTTATTGTATCCGGTTTTTAGGGCAGGTGGTCGAAACGCTTAGGGAGAGGTATTAAAATCCATAAATCATGGTCATAAGGAATTATTCAATAAAATGCATTCAGTGATGATATTATACCTTGCACAAAGTTAACACTCCGATGAGTCTGCGATTATTTCTTGAATTCAAAGCAGGCATAATTTGCTAGCATAATAATTATGGAAATAATAATTGCATTGCGGTTTTTTATAATAACAACTTTTTGTGTTATTTCTTGTAAATGATACTTGCATTCTACAAAAAGATTGACAGTTAGGCACTTTGAATTTGATATAGGCGTGGCACTGCATTCGCTTATTGTCATGCACAAAAAACTGCTATTTTTAATATAACAAGCAAGAAATAACGTATACTTAATAGACCAGCAGATATTTTAATTCTAAGAGGTAATTTTTTTAACCAACTTCAAAAAAAAGAGGTTCTCAGTTTGACCCGTATGTTTGTATGTATGTCATGTATGTATGTTCATCCGCGATTATCTCTCGTTTCGCTGATGATGATGATGATTTTGATGCGGTTTTCAGAAAAATATTTGTTACATTCTGGAGAAGGTACAAAACAATGGGAAATTCATTCAGCGCTTTTTGAAAAAATCAATAAGAATAAAAAGAGAATCAACCAATACAAAACAACAAACAAGACAAAGTCACCGACTTCCGAAACTAAAGTCATGTGTGTTCTGTGCTAAAGTTCTTTATCACTTTTTAGATTTTGAAGGCTGTTCTCTTTTTTGTAAAAATGGTTATTTCATCTCAGCATTTCAAGAATTCAGGGGAAAACTGGCAATCTCACTTATTGACAAAGTGTATTGAGCAAAATATTCAAAAATAAATGACCCTAATATTCAATTACTCGTCCTTTTGATCAAAGCCATTTTGGGCGCGATGCATTATTTCTATGTTCTAAAATCAAATTACGTCGGCTCCGTTGTGCGCCGGCGCGGTAATTACAGGCGCTCGTGATTAATGAGCAATCAGACCCTTGCCGGATTAGGGTTGGTCCTTTTGCTCCTTTTGTACGGAATATTTAGAAGGCGTCCAAGTGCCGGGGAGATCTTTCGAAGCTGTTGTTTTGCTTTCGAACTTTTTGGAGTTAAATTAGATTTATTATTTTTTTAAGGAAACTTTTCGTACCTGGCGTGACGTTAAAAATATATTTTAGGCATTTAACAAATTAAATGTCTTTCTGTAAATGTTAATTACACAATCTTTTATGTATTTTAATTGGAAGAAGTCTAATCATACTTTTATGGCCCTACATAAACGTTAAGGTGTTTTTGCCAAAATTTGAATAATTTAATCGTATGGTCAAAACTTTTGACGGGAATAAAGTAACTTCAATCCGATGGAAACCCAACATAAATCATCATAGTAATTGCAGCCTCAAGCCATAAACATAATTACAGACACGAAATTTATGATTTACCTCTTTACTAAATGTATTCAGTTGCTCTAAAAAACACGTTTACATAAAACATTTATCTTAATGTGCTTTGAATAAACTTTTGCCAAATAAAGACATTTCTGACTTATTAATTCATAGAAGTTGACACCCCTGAATCTCGGCTACTGTTTTGTGACGTAGAAGCTGAGACAGGCGGGGTAAACAAATTTAGACTTTGACACGTTTGTGATAAGGATGAATATGTTGTGAATGTGAATGTATTCAAGTTTAAAACACAGTAAGCCATGGCATGTCAGTATGCCTTAACTCTGGGACAGCAAAGAGAGCGCTTTGAGAGATTCCCTTCAACAGCGCTGAGTCCTGCGCGATTCGTTTCAGCAGTTATAAAAGGATACCTACATTAGTGGATGGAGATTAGATGATTGTCTCGTAGCTAAGTACCTAAATAAAAAAAAAGTAGTAAGTAATAGGACATGGTTGGGGTACTCTTTCTGCGGTCGGTTTGTAGATGGGTGACCATCCATTTCATACCGAGATCTTTCTGTCTTGGAAAACACGTAAAACCGTTGGTCCCGGTTAATGAATGTTGACAGTCGTTATGGGTAGTCAGATGTCAGAAAATCTGACAACCAGTTTTAACAAAGGGGTATTGTGTTACCCGGTAACTATACCCTGTTCACAATAAGATTAGACATTTACAAAAACCTTTTTTACAGTCCGTTCAACCGATTTTGACTTATATTGCGATGGTAGCATGACAAATTGCAACTGCAGTAAACAGTTGTTATTGTAACCACTTTTTTGCCTCTAATGTCATCCTTAAGCCTACGGAATAGAAGTCAAAATCGGTTGAAGGGACTGTAAAAAGGGTTTGTGTTTATGTCTAATCTTATTGTGAACAGGGTATAGGTTGTGGAAGCCAGACAGGCAGTCGTTCCATGTAAAACACTGTTATTCGGCTGCATTCGGTTAGACTGGAAACGGACCCCAACATAGTTAGGCAAATGCTAGGCAGATGATGACGAGACATTATATGATTAATGATAAAAGTGATTATCATAGAAAACTTACGACAGTACAGTCGGTCAGACTCCACAAGTATTTGATAAATTAACCCGCACACTGCCTACTTTGACCAATTTTGTCAAAATCAAAACCATTAAATTAATAGAAATTACTTATTTTAATTACAAAACCCTTTCATATTCTCTAACATGCAGAAGGTTTTTGAGAATTTGCATACACCGTTTTAAGATTTGAATAATTTTATTGATCCAAAAAATTCTTCCCACACAAGTCTAAATAAAAAGGGTAAGGGAACATTAATAAAGTTGCATACATTTTACGAGTCAATTTAAGTTTAAAAGTCAATGGCTTCGAGTAACCAGCGGTACACAATGGTTAGTTATTAAAGTAATTGAAGTAGGAAACCTACGTGGTTGTTATTATATAGCTCTGGGATTCTCGAGGGGTGTGAGTGCCCGGCGGGGCATAGTACGTTCGTAGGGTGACGATGGAACTAAAAATTGAACAACTTTTGGAAATACAGTTAATGTAGCCGAGAATTGGTGATTTAGAAGCTATGATTGAGAGGGCTTTTAATGAGGGGTAGGCGAATAAATCTTAAAATTTATTTTGTTTTGGATTAACGATCTCAGCAATAAAGGTTTGCTTTGAACAAATCGTCGTAACGGGAGGGTAGGTCCCTCCCGTTACGACGATTCAGGGAAATTCAAGGGTCTCGGTAAAATTATGAACTTATAAGGAAAAAAACACTATAAATTACGGTGCAGAATAAAATTTAAAAATCTATTAATACTGCATCTAAAGTAATTTACGAGAATTTCCCTTCAACTTACATCAGATATTTATCATTTTATGGAAGGTGTTAAATTCGAATCGTAATTGCCAATTACACATTTAAAAATTCACTTAAACGTTTAATTAAAACGATGTACTTGATTAAAACTATCAATCAATCGCAAAATGACCAATAAAGTATAAAAGTCGATATTATCGGGCCCCGCCCTTACGCGCCCCAGCGACACTTGGGCCTGGTAACCCAATATGCGAGCACGGGAGGGTTGGCCACGGAGATACAAATCTACTAGATGGAATGTTTAAAGTTTTTTACTGTGCCTGCGTGTAGTTTGAGTTATATTTTAATTGGCGTGATGGATTGATCATGATGCGTATATTTAACGTTGAGGATATCAAATAACAACTATTTTCTTGTACACTATTTTGTCATTGTACCGCAGTCTAAAATTCAAAGACAAACCGACTAGGAATCAAACTCTGTTTTATTTCTTAAACTTGCACGCCTGTGGTTTGCCTCTGCATCTTTCTTAAGGCAATTCAATAGGTATATCTAGCTGTGCTATATATTCTGTACAAACAAGGGTAGTATTATAGTAGGGTGTGCGAAGCGAACACGCCAAGCGGCCGAGTTCGTCACGTCATAACCGCCGAAGGCTATTGGTACTTTTGCCGAATATTCTATTACGGCATGAATCTTTGCACATTTAATTTAGCTCATCGGAAATTCTTTTAGGTTCTACTTTATTAGATTTGTGCATTAACAAGAATAGCTAGTTATTCTTTGATATGATTTTTAATCCAAGGGACAGACGTGTTTTCCAACTTATGGCCAAATACTCAGTCTCGTGCTGTCTCTATCACACAAGAAAGTGATAGAGACAGCACGACACTTAACGGCCTCTTAACCTTGAGTAGTGTTTGATTATTTGGCCATTATTCTTCTCAACTGTTCTTAAAGAATTCTTTAAGATTTTTAAAGACACAGAATGAGATGCCTTCGCATTCACCCTAATTCCTTTTTTTCTATTGATACACGAGCTGCAGAAAGGGATCAAACCACAATACCACTCATCTATGAATAATCAGACCAAATGAAAATACAATCGGTAAGTTACAAGCACAATTCGGTCACTATTCCTCGATCGATACTCTCCCCTCGAGATACTGAACAACAGAATATCGTCAACATAAAACTGGAATGAATCAAATCAAACTCATTATATCAGCAGTGATCACAATGGCCGCACTAAAGGGTTGAGCAGACGAGATGAATGAGTCGCGTGCCATACGCACGACACGTGTGCTCATGGATTATGCTAATTTAGTATTCTCTACGGTCCACTGGGTTTACTTTAGTGGACTATAGGATACTGAGTGGACAGCTGCTGCCAAAATAATAATTCTAAAAATCTGCTTTTTTACTTTCGCGATGCAAACATGAACACAATCATCATTCTGTTGATAATGGCCGATGCTAAATGCAATGTCTCGAACAAAAGGGATTCGTGCATTATAAATAATTGTATTCGCGAAAGTCCGAGGCTACAATTTTAAAACTGGTAACACACTCAATAAGTACGAATATTTAAATGAGTTCAATTGTAAGTGTTTTGTTATCTCGTTTTCCAGCCAAACTAGTTTGAAATATTAAGCATCTAACATAATGTAAGGTAAACAAATGGACTAGGCAATAATTTAGATATGGACAGTAGTTAATAATTATGTAACTAGGACAATAATTGTGATCATTTTGATTTATTGCCTTTGTCATAATAATGTCATTGCCCCAAATGTCAAATTGGTAATACCGACTGCGATAACTGCGTTCTGCTGATTTAATAATTAAATAGATATGCATGTACTGTACATATTTTAATTGTTTACTAACTTCAGATATACGCAATCGATTACTGGTTCGAGTTTCGACTGTCCTCTAACTTTACAAACTTCACAAAATTACCTAGCTGTGCAGAAATGAATGAGCTTCATTTATCTATCAAAAGTTTTGTCAATGCAGGTTCAAAACGGCAAGACATCAGTATCTTTGATTACTTGTTACCTAGATTACCCATTTCACCATAAACTTTTTGTTTTCATTGCGTTCTAAAATATTAATTAATCGCAGCAGATAGGTTTCCTCGTTCGCGGCTTAAGAATTAATAATCAAAACAAATTCGTGAGAACCGCCAAACACAAACAAAACAAGCAGAACCTACTATTTATTTAGGTAATACGCAAAATGCGTGCGCACGTGCCGTCAACACACCCCCGTATTGGCAACCCTTAATATTAACATACCGAGTTACAAGTCAAGTTAATTTCCAACCTTATCTGGATAGTAATAAAGGAGATGTGTGGTGCAGTTGCTAGGGTTGTCAAAGACATCGCGAATGGCATTCAGTGCAGAATTAAATATCATTGTTAGAGAGCCTCATTAATGCAATATTGAACTCACGAGAGAGCGGAGGGATGGTTTTATTGTGTGCAAAATTGACTAAGTAGGTTTAAAATTTTTCTATTGTGATTACAAGGTAGGGGTAGGAAAATTTTCTTCATTCTTGTTGGCAACAATCACACATTGGTAGGGCCAAGTAAAATTTACTTGAAGATAGGATTTTCTTGTTTATGAACATTTAATATAATTTTGAGGTTTACAATAATAATAATATGTAGAACAAACGTTTCAGGGTCATCAACATCCAGATGGAGCAAAAAAAATGATAATAGCCACAAATGAACCAACTACTGTGTTCTAAAACTACATAGTATGTCACGCTCATTAGTCTAAATTAATATTATAAAGAGAAAAGATTTAATTTTTTTGTATGTTTTATTGTAATGGACAAACTAAAAAAAACACCAAACGGACACAACGTTGTCCCTAAGGGCTCTTACATACGAGCGGCATGTAGCCAACGGCAAAGGTAACTGCAGCTCTCGACACGCGTCAACGGTAGCCGTCGACGAGTCAGCGGCAGCCAGTGACGCATCGACGGCAGCCGTCGACATGCCAACTTCAAAAATCAGCGGCCGCGCGGCGCCTTTGCTTGAAGTTAGAATCTCGATGGCAGCCGTCGACATGCCAACTTCAAAAACCAGCGGTCGCGCCGCGCCGTCGTTTGAAGTTAGAATCTCGATGGCAGCATTGGCAGCCGTCGACATGCCAACTTCAAAGATCAGCGGCCGCCGGCGTTGTCGTCGTTTGAAGTTGGCATATTGACGGCTGCCGTCGACGCGTCGACGGATGCCGCTGACGCGTATCGACGGCTGCAGTTACCTCTGCCACAGTAAAGATTATAGATATCTTTACTGTGCCCCTGCCGTTGGCAAAATGCCGCTCGTATGTAAGTGTCCTAAGTGGCTACATTGTATTATAAAAAAAAGGATACGTAGGAAAACTCACGCGAACGAAGTCACGGACTATGTGCTAGTTCATTTAGAATTAACAACATACCTAACTCGTTTACAACAACATTTAGTTGTGTGATGTTAGTGTCAAATTCGAGTAGCAAATATGTTAAACATCAAACATGTTTTATGAATATTTGTGGCAATTTATTATCAATTTTTTTTTAATTACAAAAATGTCTATAATATCTCTAGCTACCCCGTCCGTGTGAATTTTTTCACAAATCTAATTTTTAGGGTTCCGTACCCAATGGCTAAAAACTGGACCCTATTACTAAGACTCCACTGTCCGTCTGTCTGGCTGTCTGTCACCAGGCTGTATCTCATGAACCGTTAGCTAGACAGTTGATATTTTCACAGATGACGTATTTCTGTTGCCGCTATAACAACAAATACTAAAAACAGAATAAAATAATTATTTAAGGGGGGCTCCCATACAACCAACGTGATTTTTTGCCGTTTTTTTGCTCGATGTCTAATGTTGTTAGATAATGGTACAGAACCCTTTGTGCGCGAGTCCGACTCGCACTTGGCCAGTTTTTTTTAATAATAAAGCTTTTATTACTCAGGGATAACGTAGCTTCCTATTGTCGAAAGAATTTTCAAAATTGGATCAGGAGTTTCGAAGATATTAGCGCATTAAAACAAATAAAAAACAAACTGTTTAGCTGTCTAATATTAGTATAGATTTGTGTACAAAAATAACATTTGAATAGCAGACGCCAACTTGAGATCTGTCAGGCAAATTATAGTAAGACATGACATGTAATTAGGCATTTTGAGAATACAGGTTACATGTTAGGCATTTTACAAACCCACGCACATTAGTCATTCGACGATTTCGTTAATTGACGTGTCAAATTGCCCATCATACTGTCTATTTGCATGATCGATGACTTAGAACGTTAACACAAAAAAAATCAATGAAAACATCTCAATTATCGCTAATAACAATGTTGACAAGTAAAGACTAGTTTACACTGTGCACCACACGCGATTGTTCGAAACGTTACGATTACAAACATGTGTCACCGGTCTATCATCTTTGTTTATGTAACTTCTAAGAAATGTATGCGTTGAATCTTGTGCCCATGTATTTATGTCTTGACTCTATGAAATGCGTCGCCTGGCTCGTACTGTCAGCTGTTGTAAACAGTCTCACTAACCCGTTTCAATGAATTTCTCTCTTGCTCAGTTTCCGAGTTAGAAATACGACACAACGCAGATTTTCTTTATGGTAATGGTCGCTGACATAAACACAATTAACTGCCTACATAAGAAAGGAAATAAACAACCCATATAATGATAATCTCGTCGTATTTTTTGTACAACAATTACAATACACCAACGCAATCGCGAGAACGAGCCAGATGGTACGGTATCGATCGTCGGCCGAGTGCGCACGGTCGACCGGCCCTATTATTGTTTAATCGTAATCTCAGCGCGCGATTAGCATACCCATTGTGCACTACGCACTATACACATGTTATCGTGATGAATGGGTGACGTCGATATGTAAAAAAGCTAATATTAAAATGTCGTAAAAAATAAACTTTACCTACTAATAGTTTTAATAAACATTACCGTTCGGTGATTTGTTGGATGTGATTTATATTTTGTACTAAAAGTTTTTGGATAACGAGAATCCGATCTCCATATTAATGGGTCTGATGCTAAAGATAACGATGGTAGGTATCTACAAGATCTTGAGATAACATTTTATTTGGACAAATTCCAATGATCTATTGAATTAATTAAAATAAGTACTGATAACAGAAAACGATTAGGATCTTTGAAAAATACATAAGTAATTAATGAGGTAATTAAATCGTGACATTGTGTTTAAGATGGAGCAATCAACAAACATTCATCCCGGGCCGTTAAAAAAGCCCACATTTTTATATTATGGAATTCCTAAAAGTACGGGGAGATCGGCGTGCTCGGCTTGCAAAAGCCCGAATACAGCTTATAAATCAATCTAAATTGGATCTTGGGATAAGTTTTGAGCGCGGCTATAGAACTGTAGAAAACTGACTAGTTCCTATAATAAAATTTAACAGCAGCATTTTCAAATTTATTAGAAACAACATTAATTTATAATGCTTCATCGTGAGTTCTATCATCGTGAATCTATCAGCGATGCTGGTCTTATTAAAAGGGCTGAAAACGTATCAAGTCTAGCAGACCAACAGGCCCAAGACTGAATCTTGCGACCTTGGAGAACCTGGAGTTTACTGTGCCTGCAATATCACGAAAGGCACTTTTGGCGAAAATTAAAGGAAAAAGGTACAAAGTAACACGGACAATTACCATTAAAAAAGCCACCACAAAAGCTCTCCATCAATATAAATAAAATAAAAATCGATTCACTCAACACCTAGCCAGGATAGGTAAGCTCTTTATAAAATGCATTTCATAAAAGTCGGGTGGAATGATAACCCGCAAAGTGCAAGGATAATCTCATAATCCTTCGCTCGGTCCGCAAACAAACGTACTAAAAGGAAATAATAAGACAATAAACGAATTAAAACTCGCCGCGCCCGTTCCCACGAGGTGACGCCGATGTTTAGCTTTCATTCCATTCAGAGGACTTTGAACGCTTTTGTCAGTAGAAAAAATGAAAACTCTATTAAGTAGTTGTAATTAAAAATTGATTGGAGACTTTAAATTTCAACATTGTCGCTCATTTTGGCTTTCCAATGTCCTTAGTTACAGCGTCACTGCAGTTGTTTCCTCAATTTTTTTGTCACAACACCCCAAAAGCTTTTAAGTAACCCCCTTTCTCGATGTTTTTGAACCGTTATTTTTTTTTAATCCGTACAGCTTAACCTTGAGATCAAAAGGCAGGCAATAAAGACACGTTTTTCCTCTCTCTCTCCTGTCATATCCAGATGTGTATGTAAACGTATAAATTCGGTAGCTGTGCAAGTGGCGTTACGGGAAGCCGCCCCGCGGGACATGCTGTTCAAAGTTAAATTGTTTTTACGCGTTCAGTGTCCGTAATAAATGGAACTTGGAATATGCTGCTGCGGTTTTGCGGCGGAAGAAAGTACAAGACTTTGTTATTTAACAGCATAACTTTTCAAGGACTTGCTCGTCTCGTAATACACATCATATAACTACGTGTAACCACAAAAAGCTCAAATAAATGTTTTCTTAGCTAACAAACGAGCTAAGGGCAAGGGCTCACGGTAATCCTCGAAAATTCGGCGAAGGCAAGTGCCGTCGGATCTCGGAACGACGACTAATTGCGAGTCTCCCGGCCTGATAATCCGTTCACAGCGGGCGGGCCCCAAATTAAAAACCCCCGGTTGTGTCCAGTCCGGGCTGGATTACGGCTCCCACGGCACTGCCATTTGGCCCCTAGCGAAAAAATATTAGAAGCAAGCGTTATGGGTTCTGTATATTTAATATCGGTCGTTAGCGTTAGCCAGTTTATTAGTACGCCATTTTAACTTTTCAGGGAAAGAACAGGTTCATTACTATAGATAGCAACTGGATTTTTTTTAATATGAATACATTATTAGGCATAAGTATCAGTTTTGTGGCTAAAACTACAAAAAAAAAATGGAACACAACAACCTCAAATATTTTTAAAATTTTCCGTATTCAGGAATTCTCCTCTTCTACTATTTTCGTGTTAGTAAGGTTTTAGTGCACTGGAGCGAAAGTTCCTTGGCCCCCTAAACGAATCCCTAAAACCGAAGGGTGGCGAATTCAAAAAGTTTGGTGAGAAATTCCTGAGATGAAATAGTAATTTATCAAAGGATTTTGAGTCTCGAGGAGCGGAAGTGAAGGATGGATACCCTTTATCGTGAATTGCAGCAGTGTGTCTTATCGGAAATACCGGGAAAACGAATACTTCGGGGTGAGAAAACAACCGGAATGTAGGTATCTATTTAAATAATTTTCGTTTTTGTCTTTATTGCTCTTTTTATAACTCTTATCAAAAGATATCTGAAAGGAAGTTCGACTACTTTTATGAACGTTCGCGTTCAAAACTAAAATTGTGTCCACACTTGGTTGACTGGTAGAGAAATAGTCTTAAATAAATAAATTGTCAACTAGATGAAATCCATCTCATATCGGCGACAATCAATGTCAAACCTTGTCAAGTACGTCAGTAATATTATGAAGACATTTTTTACAGATTGAGAATGCGAACGTTCCTAATTGAATTGGCCCCCCTGTATTGAAGCACCAACAAACTCTGATTTGAATGTTGTGGGTATTCGGTTTCTAAGCTTACTTATTTTTAGCGTGTGTTTAATATTGATTACTTTACGTCTAGACTTTCTTGCAGTCATTTAGTTCATTCGTGACCAAGGACTAATTCATGCATTGTGTTGACTAGACCTTTTCTGTTTAGCTAATGGAGTATATTCTTGGAATCACACATTAGTAATGCATGAAGCAACCACGTAACTGTAAATGTAGCTATTATGTATTCGCCAGTATGGACTGATAATGAAGATAATGGTGATTTATTCGTTGTCCTCAAGTCGACTTCACACGTTATAACGTCTAACGCCATTACAAAGTCAGATTATTTATAATCCCATAACGGAATAATGTATGCACGGTGCGATGTACGCCTAAACGAATACGCCGCCGCGTATTAATATTCAAATGGCCTTTGGGCGAGCACTGTATGAGATCCCATGGTATTAGTCCCATTAACATTGCGGTGCGTCGGTCAGTACTTGTTATGTAAACACAATGGACGCACGGCAGGTTGCCCTTTAGGAAATATTTGTGTAATAACTAATAATAAATATTCGCACCACCTCAGGTCGTCCACAGCTGCTGACTCGACGCAAACAACATGTGTATGGACTATGGAGGCCATTTAACTTAGAAATAGATTAAGAGGTGCACTCTTCTTATTTCTCATCAAAGCGATCGTAGTCATTTCCTTCATAGTGTCGAACAGCTGTTGTAAAGGTTACGCCCGTATCCTTGCACCTGCGCACCCCGCATGCCCTTGCCTCACCCCCTTTCGGCTTAATTACAATCCTATTAACGAAATCGTCTCGTCGCCTTCCATAGCCCAATTGACATTTAGGGGTTCCAATGAGACGATTAATATTTGACCGTGCATCGTCCGTACTTCCTCTTCATTATTTAGCATATTATTCATTATTCATCGCCCTGATGGAGTGATAACACGGAATGATTTTTCAAACTGGTGAATATTGATAGAGCGGTAAGATAACAATATTTCGACAAACACAATTCACAGCTCGACATTTGTGTTTGCAATTCGTTAAAGAGATTCGTCAGTACACGTGCGAGGGTACAAATCCACAAAGGGTTCGTTTTTTCTTTCATCGCGCAAAAAATCCACCGACAATTACAAGATTAGGGATGAAAAGGAGGGGGCAAAGTTTTTTTTTCCTTTCAATCGGTAACCGTTGGCCTTTTTACCCGACTGCGTTTCTTTCTTCGTTTCCCAGTCGGAGAATGTTTTAATTAAAAAAACCTTGGGTAACCCGGGAGGCGGTGTGTAACGGTAGTCGCGGTTCGTAATTTGTATGAAGTCAGACTGACTTACAAGCTCACTCAGTGTTAATCAAGGTTGCTCATTAAACGTGCGAGTTGATCGTGCGGCGCAGATTGACGTCGCGTTATGCGAACTGGTTTTTTTTTTTCAAATAAATAATTTCTTCTCGGCATTTCTGAAGATGCTAATCTTTAATCAAGATACGAAGCGCTCTTGATTTGTTTTTTATCTATCATTAGGTAGATATAAAGGATTTTAATTTCACAGCTTAGTCCGGAAGGCGAACCAAGTTGCGGCGTGCATGACAAGGTACGCGAAACAGACTAACGACCGGCCTGTAGATAAGTGCACATAATTTCGCCGCGTCCGCTTAGCTTGCGGCGCGCACGCACGCGACGAACGCGTCAGTCGGGAGCCGGCTTTATCACAACACTATTCAATATAACATAACAAATTAACCTTATGACTCAGGAAATAAGAACGAGTCGGTCGCAAACATAAACTTGCGATATAATAATGATGGACACACGGTCTTCTTTGTATTCACTAATTTCTGTACCGTTATGTTAAGGAAACTGCTTCCATGTTTGCTATTGTCGATATGGGATTGTTTTGATATTTGGAAGACAATTAGCTTTGTTGAATAGGAATCTTTTAGGGAAAAGTAATGGTAACTTTTAGTGTTCCTGTAGCTACTGCATCTTGGTTAGATTTGAATGAGACGAGTTTCATTAAGCATATCAATTAGTATAGGAAAGGAATAAGACAGATGTGGACCCCGTACCCAAGAGATGTGTGTGTGCAAGAGATGTTTACAAGTTACAATTACGAGTACAACAGCCTACTGCAATTTGATTGGTTGGTCAGTGCATTCGGTACTTAGATATTCTCAAGCAAATTAAACTTCACTTTTCATTTTACTGTCGACGAGGTTTGTATTATTGGTAATAGTAACTTTCACTAGGTTTACGAAAACCTTTAATTCTAAACGAAGAATTACATTTAAAATTTCATGTCATGTCATCCATTGTCATCGAAAAGAGTGGCACCACATCGGCACCATTACACATCCACACTCGCAGTAAATTGAACCTTGCGTCGACTCGCAACTATAATAATGTAATGATACACCAGCTGTTAAAGCCGTGACACTAGTCCTGGTCCTCACAAAAGACGAGGCATCGATCGGGCAACGTTCGTGACTATTGTTCACAGAACGAATGCACCACTGTACATCTGTTTCGTTCCTTTTTCCACTCGCCCTGCATAATGAAACCGGCCCATTGTAAGGAAAAACATCCACAAAAGAACACGCACTTTGGCGCTCAGCCTGTATTTTATAAGAAAAAATAACAGAGGCCCTCCAGGCCTAAAAGGTGGGCGTAAACGCTGTCGGAAATGAGAAAGTCGATGCAACTGTTATGACATACGCGGTTCGTTAAGTGTTATTGAAAATAAACAACCAACCGTTCGCGCTTTAACGAAGTACGGAAAAATTCACGGTAGGAAACATATTGTGCTCGTTCCCCACATTTCAATATCGATGTCGAAGCTGATTCTGCTGGTGGCAAATTTATATTCACTGAAAAAAAAAGTTCGGTTTCATTAATTTTAATGAAACGAATTAAACTTCGGAAGTGTGTATCCGAAGCGTTTCTATAACTTAACACAACTGCGTTAAATGTCTCTGTTAAGTTGTTACATCTGTATGTATATTATTACGACATTACAAGGTAATTACAATCTGTATTTTAGTGGCAGTGACCGTGGCAGATGGTGCAGCTGGCTCATACAACAGTGGTACAATTTTTGTGTCAATACCGCAAAATTATTCTCAATGTCAGACAGCTTTTCGCTTTCTTTCTTATACTTATTTGCAATTTCTTTGTTGGGGTTTTTTGAAAAATGCCTGATTCTTTATTAGCCGTTTTACTTATTGCGTGCAATTAACTTAGCTGGTCTTAATAAAGTTTCTGCAATATCGGGAAACCCACAGTACTTGCCTCGGCAGGGCGTTGCGGTAAGTACCTACTCCCTGACTAACTGAAATTAGGAAGGAAGGAGCCATCATAAAAACGTACCTACGTTATAAATGCGGACTCAAATTGTGCTCCCCCGGGCGGAGCGCCTGCGCCGACGATTAAGTGCACTTAATTCCGTCTAAATGTTGCCCGACGGGGAGTTGCGAAGTTGCTGCCGACTCTCTTTGGCTGTAGGGTACTGTAGAAATTCAATCAAAACGTAACTTGTCCAAAGTGATGCGGGGTTGTCACTTCCCAGGTGACGTAACATTACAGTTCATTATCGACACGACAACTTCTAAGGCTTGATTGATGTAAATGCAAGGTCTGTCTGTGTCTTCAAGGCTTCCATAAGTATGTTCAATGTTGCAGTTTGTGTAATTTTCTTCTGTCTTCAAGGCCTAACGTCTATCATTTACATTCTAGCTTTTTGTTCGTGAGCTATTCGTAGCAAAAACTCAACCGTGATAACGTTTCAGACAGGCGGGTGGGACTGAGACAGCCCTAGGGCTTCACCAACAAGGCGCGGCTCCCTCGCGTGCGTCGCGGATCAAAAACTCCACCATGTCAGCCTAAATCGCTCCCACAAACAACTTGCGGTATTCAGATGAATATCGCAATGAATTACTGGTGCTTAGTTACCGTTTAGTGACGCTTTTTATAGGTTCTCGGTTATTGATACTTTTTGCTAATAAATTATATGAGAGCAAAACCTCTTGTGCTGTTACAGAAAATGGTTCCTCGAGCATGAAGTGATTTCTTGGCTGAAGTAAGCCATGAAATCGGAGATTTAAGAGTGGTTTGTGATTTTTTTCCAGAGATTTTTTATGGTAATTAAAAGCTATTACAAAGAACAATAAAAATCAATGGACCACAGCCGCAAACTTCTTCCCCAGCTAAGAATTAAACTCGGCTATGATTAAACTGAACTGACTCAAGAATGGGACTTGGTATGCAGAAGAGCAGGGACTGCATAGGTACTTCTACTTCACATCAACACTTATTTATATTCGTTATTCGGTACAGACTATTATATCTAAAACAATAAATCAAAGCGACACATAAAGCAACATTGCGTCCACTAATCTTCCCACGGTTTTATTCTGGATCACTTTTTGTGTTCGTACGTGAGCTAAGTTGGCAATCGCGTGATAATATGTGACGACTATCGCGACGATCCATTTCTATTTCACACTCACGTCGGTTCAAACCGTGACTCTATGTCCCCGTAATAAAGTCACTCTCATTGCGTCATTGAGCGTATGAAAGTGACGTTCGCGTAATTTCCAACATCCGATGATACTTCAAATAGCACTGCCTGTTAATTTTCTGACAATTAATCTACGCTCATTGGGGAATTGCTGCGATTTTTTGCAGCTGTTGATACAATGTGAATTATCAAGTGATTTTAGTGCTTCCGTTATGAGAAATACGTCACAAAATCGGTTGGGTCTAATTTCGGGAATGATTGATTATTATTTCACCGACAAAGCTCTTGGGACCGATTGGATTTGTTGAGCGATACCTTCCAGGGGCAGCTCGGCAGGTGTGAGATGATAATGTTACGCTGGTCGCTAATTTAACGATAACTTGTAAAAGTTGTTAAACACACTTCTTAGATTTTTTATGACGAGAACTTTTTTTTAGTCATAAACCGGGTAGCTTTCTTATTAATCGAGTTTACCGTGTGGAAACAATTAAATGATGATAATGTGTGTTAAGTTGCGGTTCGCAGTGGCAGCGATGCATTAGTGATAGTGGCGGGCGTTGGGGGTGGCGAAAGGGCGACGACAGCAGTAATTTTCCACTCATGACAGGGATTTTTGCTTTGAATTATTTGCATGCAATCCTAATGTAATTACTGTGATAAAAGTATACGATTTTGCCGATTCGAAATATTTTAAGTGACAATGGCGCCGATTCCCTTGTTCACAAACTGAACTAATATCAGACAATTGGCATCTCTTACTATCAGGCAGATGAAGAAAAGGACGGCGACAAATAAGAACTAAGTTTGAGATGTCAAATTAGTTTTTTCTTGAACTTTGCGCCGTGTGTTTAATCAATACGTTCTGAAATGACAACTATAATTGTATGAACATTTTAGATCAACTTAAATTGACAGTTTTTATTAATATCTGTCTCTTTCTAGTTTTATTGGAGAGAAAGAGAAATAAATAAATTAAAATAATTTTAGCTCGTGCACTACAGAATTGGCACCATTGCTAACAAAACTTTGGTCTTAAAAAAAAAACACTTTGATCTTTGAATCAAGTTACATAAGGATTAAAATGGATAATACACTAAAGCTTTTTACTGAAGCTCTAAGTTAACGGTAGTAGACACCACGAATGCAGTAGCCGTGGCCCGACAAACATGCTAATGTACTAAGATAAGCGACTACACACAGTACACACATACATATTGCACGTCATTCACCACAAACAGTTTCTAGGCAATAAAAACTTAGTAGGTACCTAACTACCATCTAATTCTCAACCAACATCAAAAAAAGAAGGTTCTCAATTCGTTTTTTTAATTCACCGCGCATAACTTTTTTCAGTGTACTCCGATTTCGATGATTGTTTAAAAAATATTCCACCCTTAAGGGATGAGTGAAATTTTTTGGTGTCACCGTTTCGTAATTAATTTGGTTTAAACTTTTTTACAAAAGTTACAAATAACTTAGCAAGTCGGTGGCAATATAAAACTTTGCGAATTTAAAGTTATTTTTAAGTTTTTGAAGGCGTTGTGTTTTTTGTAAAAAAAGTTTTATTTTATAGATTTAAATACCGTTTTGTTATTACACCAATAAGGTCGCGTGTCCATTTTATCTTTATGCATTATACTAATGGTTATATCATGACAAATATATGGAGTTAAAAGCTTAATTTACATAAGTATTTTTAATGTCTATGACTGCGCTTACTGGCCACTACTTAAGTGTTGTAATAGGGATAAATGATGGTGCCAAGACACCATTGAATCGACTTATAGAATATTATTCATCTGTCAGTGCTTTTGAAGAGTATAATCCTTCTTCTTTTCGTGTTTGATCGAGGGCTGAGTTCAATATAGTTTATTTATGCAGGTTGTCTTTTTGTTCACTGCGCTTCTATAAGGGGTGGTACTTATGAATACGAAGAACTTTTATGATGAGTCGAACCCTGAAATATATAAAAAACTGGTCAAGTGCGAGTCGGACTCGCGCATGAAGGGTTCCGTACCATTATCTATACAACATTAGGCATCGAGCAAAAAAACGGCACAAAAATCACGTTTGTTGTATGGGAGCCCCCTTTCAATATTTATTTTATTCTGTTTTTAGTTATTATATTATATTTGTTGTAATAGCGGCAACACACATCATCAATACATCATCTGTGAAAATTTCAACTGTCTAGCTATCGCGGTTCTTGAGATACAGCCTGGTGACAGACAGACAGCGAAGTCTTAGTAATATGGTCTCGTTTTTACCCTTTACCCCGGAACCCTAAAAACTAGCACTTTGCCCGCGATTTCGTCCGCGTGAATTTTTTTAAGGGTCAATATTTTTCTTTTGTAATGATAATAACAGGGATAACGTAGCATTATATTGGTGATCGTTTTTTAAATCGGATGAACAGTTCCGGAGATTACCCCCTACATACAAACAAATTTTACCTTTTTATAATATGAATGTTAGTATAGATATAGATAATCTGTTGTTTCAAACATTTTGATAGTGTTGTAGAACATTTGTCACATGCATATTCAGATTTGGTCCCATAGTAAAAGTTTTTCGTATTCATAAGAAAGGTCATGGCCAGTGGGACTATGGGCGCCTGCCTAGGTTTCTAAATCAATGTGCAGCAAAAAATGTTTTATATTTGCAATTGTTGAATTCTACGAGTATAGTGTACAGATAAAAAACTTTCACGAGTCTAAAAGTGCAGGAAACTGAGAAAAATAAAGATAAGTTTTCACTAAATAACTCTGCTTTTCGATATGAGATGGCGCTAGGCGTCGTAGTTATTTAGTTTCAACAAACGTCAAATATAAGGCAAGATGGTCCCTTCGGTCGTACAAGATGTTTTATGTGTGAAGATACGAGGTAAATAATTAGCCCTTCCGGATACTTTGCTTTCTCATGCTAGTTTGTACACAAACCTGACGGAATTGGCTGTGTGTTGATTAGCAAGAGTGCACGTTCAAAGATGGGACGAGTTTTTGGTTTTACATTGAAAGATTGTGTTGTTTTGTCTTAAAAACCAGAAGGCCGATCCTAGTTTGATTTTTTGAAATGTAGGTGATGTTAGACGTGGTTTTGAAAGACTGAGACTAAAAATAGAATACAAACGTTCCTAAAAGTTTGTAAAACTGTCAGTCCCACTGAAATACTTTTTGAGAGATACATGAGACATGACCGAAGCTGATCTAAACCAGACTTGCGCAAAAAATTAACTATGAGTTAGTTCCTAACACCAGGTTAACTAATAAAATGTCATACAAAATGGAACCATATCAGCAACTAACTCAAAGTTAAAAGATAACCTTGCCTGCCATAAGTGAATTGTTTCTATAGTTTCTAGAAGAGTTTTGAGCTATCATTTCTGCAAGCATTTCTAAAACGAAGCGATAATACAAATTCCGTATTTCCAAAGAGTTCTCAAGAAAGTCCCTTTGTTGTTGTGTTTAAAGTTCAATAGTTCGGTTTGGCAAAACCACCCACAGAGGCAGGCGACGCCGCGGGCGCGTCTTGTGAAACCACCAGACGTCTCAAGTGTCGAAGCTACCTGTTCTGCTGAGCACCGTACATAATTAATGGTGAAGGCATTCCTAAGATCAACCCCTACGACTGTATTATGATTTTATGACTACGTATGTTCGTCTAATGGAAATACCATGTTCGTTCAACCTGACTGAGTGGAACCTTATCAGTTATGAAATAAAGAAACCATATCACAACTTTGGCCTTAGACTAAATTGAGTAATAAGCTAATCTAGATCTAGATTCGAAAAAAAAATTGTCATTGTTCAAATACTTGCTTAGATTAGGATTTATTGTAGATACGTAACGTAGATTACAGATCTTATCGCTAATTTCCATCGCATGTTACTGACAATAGAACCAAAATTGACATCGTGATTCCCCGAATGTTTAGGATTGACGCACACGTGAGTGAGAATTGTAACTTACGTCAGCCACTTATCATTTAAGGGATAAATGCAGAATTATGTAGGACTTTTCTGTAGGTAGTCCCCTAGGCTAAGTCCTGTTAAAAAGTCTTTAGTCGATGATAATATGGCAGGTACTATCGCGGACTTTTCCGCCTGCTCAGTTAAAAATATTTTCCCTCGGCGCCTGCGAAGTCAACGGGGCGGGGTAGAGAGCGCTTCCATCTTTTGAGTGCAAGCAAAAATGAACTTAGTGGTGGTCAGGCGCGTGTGTCCACGATAGTACATACGTACCTATCACTAACCTTTTATTCTGAACGTGCCGCGAATGTTTCAGCCCCCTTTACGGTTTTACTTTACAAAGAAAATTCATTATTATGTACGTTGCACCTTGACTTTCGTTATCCAAATACGTCACGTTCCAAGGGTGTTATCGCGGTTGTATCTTAATTTAACTGACGTATAGACAATGAGACAATTACACTTGGTTTATATTCAACCGTGAGCACCAGTGTAGGATTATCACATAATCGTGCACCCGTTCAGATAAACAAAGTATGGTTGTGTAAGGGGTCCGGAAGACTCACGCTGTGCTCGTAATATTATAAAGATTTCGAGTGCACTGCAATGCTCTCAACCACAGTTACACCAATAATGCGGGCGACGTGCTCTCATTAGAAAACCGGACTCTCCAGATCCGAACGTATACACGATTTCCATCGTTGCAAACATAACCAAAGAAAATTAAAGATTCTTGAAGAGTCAGCGACATAACTGTCCAAGTGTAGCTCGAGGCGGTGACAGTAAAAACTTCAAGCCTGCATCGTGAATGCCATCTGCAGAGCTCGTCAAGACATGGGCGAGCGATAAAAACGATCGCACAGCGCATGCGAATATCGCGTTACGACGCGGCCATACTAATGGCGGTGAATGTAGTCAACGCGACTATACTTATTTTACGTCCACAAAACGTTCGTGCTGGTGCTAAATGTGATAATGAACCCTCGCAAGGTAATCACTGACGCGTGTTTACGCATGTATATGAAAAGAACATGAAGTTCAATGGCAATGAAGCTGACGCCGAAATAATATTACATAAGGTTCGCGCGGCAAGGTCAATGTCGCGCGGAACAAAGATCGCGAAAGTGCTCCAATGTTACGTAGCTCTCGGCTCGCTCGGATAATTGCGATGTAATCGGCGTAATCCATCCACGAGTCTTGTTTCCTTTTACGGCGCGCGCAGCTTGCGGCCGCATAGAAGAAACAGCTGACCGACGGCACGCGCTTCGAATGCATATTAATGTCGCACCCGCTGCAAAAAAACCCGTATAAAATCGAAATGCTACTATGAAGCATCGAACCAGTTTGATGCAGGCGCCTCAATTATGCAATCGTCGTATGTGGACAACGCATAAATCAAACTACTACCTCGCAGTCTTTGTAATTGTGTAATCGATTTCAGTTTTTAACAGAATGCCTACTCTTTGTTTTGCGTGCAAGCTGCGGGCGGGGTAGCGTCCAATTTGAGCGTTTGCCTTGGCATAATTGATCGATGTTCATCGCCTTCCTTTTAGAGCGCTTCCCTGTCTGTGTATCCGGTGCAGAAAAACACACATCTCCTTAATTTGATAACACTTGTCATTTACACTGAAATCAGCATTGTCTGTTTTTTTTTGTTGATGACACATTGGTTTTTAGTTTAATCCTTGGTATTTTGCGTAAGATAAAACAAATCGTGACGACTTATCGATAGGACTGTGGCGCTTTATCTTATCGAAAATACTTGGCGAAAAAGCCAGAGTATTTTGATAGTGGGTCGATTGCACGCACGCATATAACGAGGGTGCGTTGTTGTCGGAACAGTAAATAAATAGCAGAATGAGTTCATCGCTGGGATCCTCATTGTCCATATAATGATTTGAGCCATGACATTTCCCCCCCTACGGCGCCGCAGCTGCCCATCATTACTACACAACAATAAAAACATTGGACTCGTGAATCCCTGTGATAGAAAATGAGACAATAATGACACGTTTACACAAAATTATCTTCGATAAGTTCGTTGTTTGCAAACACTTTCTTTTGATGACGGACATCCCTGAATTTGATCGCAGAAACAATAATAATTTATCAGGCTATTAGTATTAAGGCAGCTGTACACTGACGGGGCACGTTCACATCGCTAATGGACACTAACGCGATAACTTTATATTATCCGTGGCCCGTGGGGGTGGCAGGACAACTGCGCCGGTGCCTAACAAAAGGATGTTTTATGCTCTCATTGTAGATCGCAGATAATTAAATTGATTCCCCTAGCGCGGGACAATCAAATGTCCTTGAATCAAGTAGTGGAAATGGTGGTGGTTTTAATGTACTCTTTTATACACGGATATCTATATTATTTTATGACCGTCAGGATGACAAGACCAAATAAAATATTCAAATCAAACTATGCGCATTATTTAATTACTATTTGCCGCTGGAAATTGAATATTCGCTACCTTTGTGTCAACGGAATTACGAAGGAAATTAGTGATCAGCCATTCTGAAGTCAGGTTGACTGACTGACCACTTTTAATTTTTCATGGTTTAGCAGTATTATTAAAAGAAAACCCCAAGTAACATGGGATAACAGGAGGAAGAAGAGCAGTGTATTATTAACGTCTTCGATATTATCAATTATGGCTTTGATCTACAATAATTGTTAATCAGTGAATTAATTATTACTATTACTAACTACTAGAACGAATCTAAAATTCAGTAGGTAATACAAACAAAGTATAAATTAAAAAGTACAATAAAACTTAACTTATAAACTACTGTAACCAATCGATAAACGAACAGGACCTCATATAAAATCTCTCACGTAGGCTGCACCGGGCGCCGACGCATAAAATTCTTCACGCTACATTTTCCAGACACGTGATATTTCTAGAACCTGCCATATGAAGCAGATGTCCTAGGTCGATGACGTTAGACCTTTCTATGTTGTCGCGTGCCCTGACTTATGCACATGGTGTTGTTATAAATGCGCTGTTTGCGAGGCAGCGGGGCTGTCGACACTCGCCTTTTTATTACGAGCCTTGTCTAACAAAAACTTTATGTTTTTTGGTATTTAAATGTAGTGCTGGAATTGATAGGTTGCTACCACATTTGCAATTTTAGCCTTTAACTGCACACAAAAAACAAAAGTCAGAAAAACACCTGTCAGTGTCAAACTCAGCATTGTCTGTAGAGTTACATAAATCTATTGAGGTGTTCATCGAATTTCTTTATTTTTTTAAATAATACATACAATTTGTAGCTACTCACGCATTCTGGCCTCGGCCATGATCGTAATTTACCGAACTCGCGTCCACTTAGTGTTTGTGACGTTAATGACGTCATTAAACCTCCCGCACGTCCACTTTAAGATCACGTTAGTGTCACGTCATAAAATAAACATTCACACATAATGTGTCCTCTTTTGTTAGGAAATGTAGAAGTCATGAGCATGGGTGTAGAAGTCACTTTTAGATAAGTTAATTTATGGTTTGATTTACCATCTCTTGATAGGTTCCTGTTAACTCATGAGGCAGATAAGTAATCTCACCATTGATTACTTACACCACTTATTGATGGACTGTGTTCGATATGAGTCAGGGAGAAATTACCTGTTTAAGGTCTTGAGGTTGAACAGACTTGAAGTAGGCACATTCCATGAAATCCTATCTCAACCAAGTGGCGATGATGCAAAGAGTCTGTTCAGGTTCATGGCCCTGGTATGACCAATGTATATTTAGGGTACGATGGGGCTGACATATGCAATTACAAATGTCCCTAAATAAAAAAAAATAAAAAAAAACACCATCTCCATGCCATGTCTTATTTATTTGTTAGATAGCGCCTTTTCAGAAACCGTGAATCCGTTTTAGCATAACGATTATTCATTTATTAACTAGCTTGTGTCCGCGACTTCGTCTGCGTAAATATTCTTACGGCTCCCTTTTTATATCAAAATATAGCCTGTAGCACTCAAGGATGACGCAGCTTCATTAGCGAAAGAATTTTCAAAATCAGACCAGTAGTTCCAACAAAAAAACCAACAAACAAATTCTTCAGCTTTATAATATCTGTAGAGATCCCTTCTTGTTTAGTTTAAATACTATATTGTAAAAGCGTGTTACCCAAATAACTTGATTCCACTACCGAAGGGCCAGTTCATATTGTCCAAAGATTGTCATTAGCGGAACAGGTCCCGTAACATTCTACATTTGGCGGGGTTTCCTAAACCGGCAGGCACACCTGCTTGCAAGGGGACCCGAATTCCTTACGAAGGGCACAGGACAATGTTTGGTATGAAAGTGCGATATTTCATTATATTTGGTGAAGTTTGGTGTTGAAGAAGAACTATAAGATAGGTACATATATTTAAATCAGGAATGTAAATGTTCAATACTTTTATGGCAGTATTTAAAAATGGATTAGATTACACTATGCAGATTAATAGGTATCTTAAAAGATTATTTATGTTATAAATGCAATGTTTGAGATAAAATTAAAACATTTATTTTTTATTTAATTTATTAGCCGACTAGGTTTTTGGCAGACTGTAAGAAGAAGACTGTAAGTGTTTCTGGCAGGCAGATATAGCATCCTATAGCTGAACGCCGTTGTGTTTTGGCTTTCTTTTATTTTGCATCTTTGGTAAACGTCATCTGCTCGACGTCCTTATGCCACTCCCCTCTAGACATATTACCCAAATTGACAATCTACAATCGATAAGACTAATCCAAAACTAATCAAATGTATGGGAATGACGTCATCTCAACGATAAGTCACGTGATCGAAAATAAAAAATGGATTACGACGAGGCGTTAATTATTGTAGAAAGAGAAAAGATACGAAACGTTTGTAACTTGGCTAGGGGGGCAGGGATTCAGCAGAATATCAGCGTCAGGTTTATTTGCCTGACACATGCTGAGCTGGACTCCCATTTGGTGCCTCGAGAGGCACACTGCACTTTGTTCAATCCTTATTTGATTTGATTTTTTGTGTTGTGATACGTCTTTTATATACACTAAATAAATGTGTTATCTATCTATCTATCTACGTAAGTACTTTTACAAAGTTTTACTTACACATTGGATATTAAATTACAAAGCTAAGCAAATTAAACCAGGTCGTTTGTATGATCAGCAACATAAGTAAACACTTCTGATTTTTTAAATTCTAATTGAGGCAAAGGAAAAGTAATTAAGTACGGTATGGACAACAGAAACTCCTCAGCTCTTCAAGATTACCTATTTATTTAGATGTTATGTATAAGTAGCCGTGTTAATCTACTTTTAAATTCAATTTTATCATCACTGAACGGGTGTATACCTACTAGCAAATATTCCAACTGGCACTGTTAGTTTACATTTTGCAAGTTTTCCCAAAAATAATAATATAAAACTACATTATTCGATAGTAAGATTTATGCAAACTGATGTTTCCGTGAAACAAAACTTTATGTAATAGAGCACTTCAATTTCCTTGCGAACGTTTCATGTTGGCACCGTTTTATATTGAAGATGATTTACTTCCAATTCTATTTGAAATACTTTATGCATTTTGTTCAGTAATAGAATATTCTCAATGTTGGATAACTGTTTTAGAGTAAGCGTTTATTTTATACTGTGATAGGTACTATGTTCACGTGATTTGTATTATGAAGACATCATTCAAAAGTTATTAGAAACGAATATGTGCGGACCTACATAATTATGTACAGTTAGTTGATCAAGATAATCGATATTATCTATTGGTCAACAAAAGTACAATGCTAATAAGAATTACTTTTACAGTAGACTAGAATTAGACTGTACAGAAACAAAGAATAAATAGTACTTAGTAATAATAAACATCCTAATTGCACTGTCAGTTTTTCTTACTTACTACATAATAACATAAGCGGTGTAAAACCCGCTGATATTCCATCTTATCATACAAAGATCGAAACAGTAAAAACTAAAACTGTAGCTAGCCGAACGTTTTTATAGTTTTACTAGCTGACCCGACAGACGTTGTCCTGTCCCGATCGACCTAATGGGGGATGAAAAAGGGGTGAAGAAAGGGGATGAAAAATAGATGTTGGCCTATTCTCAGACCTACCCAATATGCACAAAAAATTTCATCAGAATCGGTCAAGCCGTTTCGGAGCAGTACGGGAACGAAAACTGTGACACGAGAATTTTATACATATATTAGATAATTTCCATAACAAACCTGCGCAAAAGGAAGACGCCTTGTATGACAAAAAGTGTTGGTGGCATGGTATGCATGGGTCGGGCCGAGCTATGCTAAGCGAGAGCCCGCTTGCTATGCTACCCTGGTACCTACAACCGTACGACGACACCAGGGGGACGACAGGCGGACTCGTAATTATAAACAGGGCGAAGTGAACCGAGGTGTCGAGATATCGCGATAATATCGAAACGTTTTCGTTTAACGTTGCTGGCGGGTATTTAATCGCGGAATTTAATAAAATGGTCAAGTCAGGCGCAGGGAACGCTGATTTATCGTGGGCGATCGCAGCGAATGTCGATACAGAATCCTACTCGACTATATCGATTCGAATGTATTTTTAAAGATTATCAATTTAATGTTTCGCGCTTTTCATTGCGGACTCGGTAAATGGTTACTTATTTACTTTGTTGTAATGTAGTTTAACAGTAAATAGCGACTTGTTTTGACTATGAAGTTGACAAGGCGATTTTAGTCATCATAAAGAATTTAATCGCAACAATTATCGAAATAACGAGTTATGATACACATCTAAATACGTCTTTTGGAAGAACATTTTGCGATTATACATACATTACTGAAGCACCCGCGCAGGTGTGGTGAGGTGTAGTCAAATAATGTGAACATCAAGCGAGCAGAATATTACCCACTATAACATGTTGGTAGCGTTTACGAAATTGGACTACAAAGCGCTTGAAATATTGATGGCTAGCAAGGAATTCAAATCTATGACACTCGGTAATAGGGTAGCTTTTTACTTTACTAATGAAAGATTTTTTGAAATCGGATGTGTAGTTTCGGAAATTACCTGCTACGTTCAAACTTTACCTCTTTATAATATTAGTGTAGAAGATGGAGAATCTTCTTAAACCTAGTTTTTTTTTTAATTATTTACTTCTGGTTAACACTCTAGGAGCCTCACTCTTGATAATTTTAATAGCCCATTTACTGCTAGCCAGCTCATTATAGCACAGTACCTAATTTGTTTCCACAAATCCGGAATTACCTGCCATAAAATCTTAGTGCCTTTTAAATGTAGATATTTTATCAGCTAAACCTGTATTCCTACTAATTAACTTTTGGGTACCTATACAGCTTTATTATTTTAAGTTCTTTACTATCTTGGACCATATTCTCTGTCAAAAATAAATTAGTTTTGTAAAAAAATAATCTGACGGCGCTTGTGCCCCGTAGAAAAAATGTTAGGCGTAGCGTAATACAAAAGATAAGCACAAGTTTTCACACGGAGTTGCCAACCTACAATGTAAAAAATAAATCTTACTTAAACCATATAATATACTGTGTTAGTTTATATAATCCAATATTTATTCGGGCGTTCACTAATTGTATGCGAAAACTGTCAGTTCGGTATAGTTACTCTATGTAAAGATATGAGATAAGAAATGAATTTAGTAGTTTCACGTTACCGTCTAACGGTGTTGCCTTTCGAGGTAATTAACAAATACCTTTGGTGTTTCGAGAAGGGGGCGAGATGGCAATCGGAAACTTTGAGCGAGTTCTAAACTCCGTCTACCTACTGACGTGTCTGGTGGATGTTAAAGTGACTGATATTTGTGAACGCACAAAAAGCATTTCGGTTTTAAACTGTCAAGTCAGCTCAACAAATGACAATAAGCGTGAAGTAGCAAAATTAAACAATGTTTGGAAGGGAAACATTTCTAAAAAAAAAAATACAAATCGTTGGGGTCTCGAAATTCCCCTCTTTGATGATATTTTAGTGTAGTTTGGTAAATGTCCCGTGGCAATTAACATTTATAGAAATTAAACTTTGTTAAGCGAGGATTCATTATCATTCATAAAGTTTATTATAATTTATTATGATTACTTTGCATAACAGAAGGAAAATCCCAACCATTAGAAAACCCACCAACTATTCGTGTTAATTTAAATTCGTGGTATTTGACCCGAACAATACACTAAGGTTTCACATACAATTTGATCGATTCTCCAACAAACAATGATGTAAAGAAAAATATATTAGCCCAGTGTGATGTCTATAGAACCAACCCCCTTGCAAACGCCCTCTCTTGGCCGATTGCATCGGAAGCAGTAGAAATGCAGCGGGATTATGCAGCAATCTGCCATCAGAGGGGTCCCCACTTCACCCTAGAAATGTATCGCGTTGCCAGGATTAATTGGTGTTTACCCCCGACGTGGGGGCAAATATTCTCGTATTATATCACGCGAAATTAGACCGATGTAATGGCAAATTAATAATACATCGCGACATGGAGACGCACAATTCTGGAGCGAGGACGTCGGGAAATGGAACGAAGATTCGTCAGGGTCGTGGCCTCGCGGGTAATCCAAATTGGTAATTTGAGAAGGAACAAAACGAAAACCGCAGCGTTTTGTTTGTTTTCAAATTGTAGGCCTACATCAATAATGAAATTGCCATGACTTGGCAAATCAAATTTATAACAGGGTACCCTAAATTCTGAAATTTTGTCTGAATGTTAAAATTAACGTGTTTTCAGTTGGATAATTGGCATAAAATTATTTGATGTCGCTTTTTTACTTTTTAGGGTAAGATTCGAAGGACAGCAAACAAATAAGAGAACCTTTTTTTATAATCTATGCCATCTAGCAAACTATACAATCAATCACACCCGTAGTTTTCAGATTGTCAACTTCGGAGTAGTTATTTTCTCTCTGTTATTACCTGTACATTTAACTATACCTATTGTTTAATTCTAAATGTATAGGAATATTGGTGACAAGAATTTGTCTCTCACTAAATTCTCTGTTGAAATACGAGGAATGCAATTGGACAATACTACGACATCCGTCTTGATAGATGGGCTCCAATAAATTGTTGACTTAGCTGCCTGTACTTGTGGAGGGCCCTCGAATGCCTTCACGCTCAAGCACATAGGTACAGATAGCGTCATCAACTGCTAACCCCCTTTCCGAAGAAATTTCAATGCGTGGGGGGTAAGCAGTTGATGACGCTATCTGTACGTACACTACGTACCTATGTACTTACAGCATATTAGAGCACTCTTTAAAACGAGATAGCACTAAAGTGTTTTTAAGGAAGGTTGAAGCTTTTTGAGGTAATAAAAAATAATGTATCGTCATGAATTCTCACGGTATAGGTACCGACTTTAATATCCTCAAAAAGAAAAAAATGCAAGCATTGCAAACTAAGATCTATAGAAATACTTTTTTTTTTAAACTTACTTCATTCAATTTCGAATTGTGGGGAGCAGATTATGCACTTTTTGACCTGGCTTTTTATTTCGTTTTTTTTTTTAAGTACCAAAGAATCAAAGCGGCAGGCTGTTTCTTAACCATCCAATACCCAGACATACGACTTAATTCCCGACGTACAGTCGGAAAGCCAGCTGCATTGTCTAACTGCGATTTCCCGGAGGGATCCCCAATAGTATTCGGTTCGGAAGATGTCTCTCATTGTCTGGCTTTCGAACTTCAGACAAGTAGACTATTATCTCGAACTAATCACACAATACCTACCATGTAAAGGTCAATAACATACCGTATATTTACTGTTCAAAATCATTTATAACGTTCTTGTTCTTGCTATGCACAAAAAAGTTGTTTTGACTGATTTCACGGGTCGTCCTTGTTCGTCCTTTGTAAAAAACTAGATAAAAACAATCACGAAATAGCAGTTTAAAAATGCAAGGATGACGTAGTGGGCGCACGCGTCGCCTCGGGCGTAGTATTTGGTAGACTAATCGTTCATAATTTAAATAATAACAAAGGGTTACCAACGAATCGTCCGCGCTGGATCGCTCGGCCATTCGCTAATTATAGAACACGTTTAACCTAACCCTAAAATTTCGCAATCGGTATTTAAATTTTTAATGACAGTAATTGACTAGGATCAGTACTGCCTACATAGAAATCAAAATTTTATATGTATGCCGCTTAGTGGGAGTTCTACTGAGAAAGATGATTATCGTACTCTTTCGAAACAAAGAGATAGTTGACCATTAAGAAGTAGTTCGTGACATGTGTACGACAGTACGAGACTACGAGTCAATTACAGAACGCGTGGGTAGTGTAGCAGTTGTACTCCGTCATAGAGAAGCTACAAAAATTCATGTTACTTATAGGCTACAGTCGTTTAAGGAATTTAGGTACGTTTGTGTCAGTCAGGGATATACCTAGCCGACACAAACCCCGAGTTGCTAACACAGGCTCAATGTACATTTTGTAATTTAACCACAAGTTAAGTTTTTGGTGGAAGTGAGCTGTTAAAGCACAATAAATAATCGGATCGCCATATTTTTTGTCAAATGTCAAAGGTGAAAGAGACTGGGACAACTAAAGCAGGTGTGTCCCGGCTGCATAGGGGCAGCTGCACACGGCCGCTACAAAAGAAAAATACCTCATAAAAATTATAACCGAGTATCGATATTTATACGATGAAAAATAATTGCAATAAAATAAAGTTTAATTGACCTCGCAGAAAAACAAAGGATTCGTGCAAATTGTAGGTACCTCCGTGAATTCGATGTGGTCAAAAAACTATGAACAGCTATAATTCTAGACAACTTTTCAACTTTTCTTGAAACCTCTAAAACTAAAAGAAGGTAAGCATCTTTTGCCGGATGTAGCTTTCATACAAGCTTGAAACTTTCTTATCTGCGAATCAAAACATTCCGAAAATACTTATCAATGTCAAAATTGTTAAAATTGAGGCATTTTTTGCAGTGCGTTCCTTAAACTTACTAGAATTGCCCCCTGTACTAAAGCTCAACAAGAAAGTTCGAAGTATAAAGACTACATCCGGCAAAGAAGTTGCTAGGTATGACGAATTTAGAAAATATGCAATGATGATAAGCATCCGGTTAGCATGGAAAAACCTGAAGTCTGTTAATTTCCAGTTAACTGCAACCATTATAAAAAAGGGTCACATCATACGTGAGATCCGTTTTTGGCTACTTTTTTTATCTGAATTCAGCATGTTTTTCCATGCAACCAATCAGAATAACAATGTGTATTTTTCCTTCATATTTCAGTACTTTTTGATAATGCAATGCAATAACCTTCTTTATTCTGTTTTTATTTTATCTTACTGAAGAGCGTTAACATGGTACGGTGTATCATAGAAAATGTCAGGACTAAAATTAATGAACCAATTTGAATTAAATTTGAAAGTATACGCAAGATACGTTACTATAAAGAACGCGTAGAGAATAATTTTGAAAAACATGTTTGTAGCTAATGTTTGTAGCGATTGAAAGTTTTCTCAAGAAACCTTAAAAACTCCAGCTCACTTTAACCTAAAAGTTCTTAACAGAATTCTCGTTATTTACGAAGTGTGTATAGGGTAGCAGACTACCACTAACATAAAAAGATTTTCTCATTTAAACGCTGAGGGCCGACAGTATTCACTCTTCATGTATCCATTCGGTCACTTAGAGCGGTCTCGACGAACCAACCGATAATTGCATTAGCGAGGAACCAGTTTGTACATCACATGCCCTTTGACTGCACTGATTCTTTGTGACGTACCACATGAGAAATGTTCTATGTAGGTGTAAAACTTATAACTTGTGCTCATATCTTGGTGTTCCTAATTACTGCCTTAATAGTACGTGCGTGATGTTGTTTTTTTTTACTGGTTCACTGGTTCTAATGGAATGTGTTGAGTTATTTAGAATTTCAGTTTGAACAACGAACATACATACACAGAAGTATTTTGCAGTAATACCCAATCTATTATTTACATAACTATTAAAGTTAACGGTATACGTGTTACAATTGGAATTTCTGTATGGGAAGGATGTGGTTCCCCTGTTTGATAAGTAAAAACTCATTAATCACACAATTAAATACCATGAAATATGTGCAAATGATGTTTCCGCACAGACGGTGCAGACAAAAACCCGTGATAAAAGTTTTCCTGTTTTAATTAGCTATTTTTCTCGTTGTATTTGTTAACACCAATTACTTACGTTGACTTGGAAATGTTTTAGAAATAGTGGTGCTTGAAATAAAATGCCATTTTAGGTTGTTGTTCCTTATTTGATGTTACAATAGTAACATTAATTATTTGAATGTCAGTGTAAGTTATTACCTTGCCATGTGCTCAAACAAAGAGTTCTACAACTTGATAAAATTACTGGTTGCAATGAATAAAGGGAATATTTTTCGATCTCGAAGTAGTGTTCGACAATATTTCTATCTCAAAGTAAACAAACGATAGGCACTCAGATAATACCTGGTAAGTGGTTGGTATTTTTACAAGGTTACTAACATTCCACGTTCACTCAGCCTAGGCCAGCGTACTTAGACACCACTTGAAGTACACACGGTTTTATTTGTGACAAGTGTACGTACTTTGTATGGACTGAGATCCCAGAGTCGCCAGGTCTACGTCATTTTAGCATGGGTGAAATTTAGAGATGATGTAGATAAGAAAGTATCCGTACATTGCTAGTTTCAATGCTGGACCTTTTTTTAAGCATCTGAGGGCCTAGTGTGAGTTTGATTCCAACTCGTTTAAACGATCGTTTATGCCAATTTATATGGAATAATTGTGTTTCCTATTGTTGCCACTAGATAGCGCTGTACCAGTTTCTTTCGAATAAAAAAAAATATTATACACTTTCCGTGGACCTTCATTACAGCCAGACGTTATAAACGTCGGAACTTGAAAATGCCTGGTAGAAGTTATTTTAACTACATATTCGTACTGTTCCCAAAATTTCAGCCACGCTATGACGTAGATGTGGTGACTCCTGGATCTTGGTCTAATACCGCCGTTACGTGAAATTACCGTGGGTCTAGTGTACACCCAATAAATAATGACAATGTTGATAGTATGTTGATGATGATGACACATGAAATAATCTTTGTAGTTATGCACTACAATTTGTCTATCTTTGGTCTAATGATAACGCTATATTTACAAGGTGATTTAGTGCTATACGTGGCGATTCTGAATACGCGAAATGACGCATTTTACTAGTTATTACGTAAATGTATTGCGTCTACACACTTATCAGATAAAGAATTTGTCTAGGTGTGTAAATAAACGTAGCTATTTATTATAGAAGAACTCTTGGAATATCAAATAGATAAAGGAATCAGCAAGCAGTGCAAAGAATATACGAATTAAAGCAACACTCGTACTTGTCAAAATGCCAGTGCAGACAGATTTTGTTAGATTGTTCTAAGAATTTGCCTTGAAATCATTATCCTGCCAGCGATTTTGACCAGATTTTCGTATGCTTTTAACTTGCCGGCAATACGCACGCGTCAAACACCGAAGAACAATAAAAATATAAATAAACAATAATGAAAGTTGAACGACCACCGTTCGTGTTGATGACTCAGTTTCTACCTGACTGGACCAGTGTCGTTTTATTACAAACTTGTCTGTGCTGTGATCATCACAAAGACTGGAATTCCGTATCATCTCCGGCCGTAGGTAGTCATTTTTAGGGTTCCGTACCCAAAGGGTAAAAACGGGACCTATTTCTAAGACTCCACTGTCCGTCTGGCTGTCTGTCACCAGGCTGTATCTCATGGACCGTGATAGCTAGACAGTTGAATTTTTACAAGTGATTAGTATTTCTGTTGTCACTATAACAACAAATACTAAAAACAGAATAAAATAAATATTTAAGGGGGCTCCCATACAACTAACGTGATTTTTTGCCGTTTTTTGCTCGATATTGTACAGATAATGGTACGGAACCCTTCGTTTTTATTCTTATTCTTACGATTCCAATTGGACTTGCAATCTTTACGAGGGCTAGGTTCTTTGTGTGATTTACAGGTAATATGCTCATGTCCACTTTCAAAATAAAACCTTTTTTTAAGTGCGTTCAGGTGAACTCTGTGCTTTTTCAAATCGCTCGTTTAAGAATACAAAAAAAAAAATGTGGATTCTTCCTTCAGTGTGTCTTCTTTTCACATGACCTTAAATACAATACAATCTATTCCAGATTATTCAATAAACATAAATCCGGGATCAGTTTTTTAAAACACAATTTCAATTTCCAATTCCGATGCTTTTCTGATCGTTAAGTTTTTACTTGCATTCTACAAGGTCTTATACTAAAAGGCGGACTGTTCCAAAATTCAAATCAAATCACATCCACCGTTCTGAGCCCATAAGTCGGGGCATGCGCAACGGCCGAGGGCCAATGCGCCCGCGCACGCTTCTAATGACAGGGGGGAGGAGCGCGCGCGGGGGGCGACAGACCGGTCGCGCTGCACCAAGGTAAGTACATGCCATAAGGGTTTGTATCCAGCTGATTTGATGAGGAATAACAGCTGATTTTATGGATACATTCAAGTGTAGTCCATTTCTTAAACATTGTAATAAAATTTTGCATGGTCAAAGTAAGGTATTCTGCTTGTCTGGATACGAAACACGTTTATAATACATAAAAATAAACCATTAACAACGAAAGTATTCAGAATTTCTTTGTTACTTATAGTTTTGTATTTACATTTAACCTTGCACACTAACAAAAGAAAAAACACTAGACATAAAGACAGGTGGTAAAGTTGAAGAACTTTACTTTCTTCACCTTTTACATTGTGGAAAAATACAACGTTTAAAAAGTTTCAAACCAGCCGCCATTGAAAACTGGCGTCTCATAAACAGTAACATACCATTATGCGTCCGGGAACCCGTTCGCTGTCCCCTGGCACGCCCGGTTAGAACTCCTAACTTTTTATTTTACAGCTCACCCTTTGTGGCTTAGGCTCGCGTGAATGCCCTACTACCTACCAACCGGCAACTAACTTTGTTCCTTTTCTAAGTTGCTTCCACGTCACTTGTTAAAACTTTCGCGCCAGTACGGTAGTTAAACAAGGCAAAAATAATGCTAGCTTTATATTCGTGCATGGTACAGAGTAGCTTGGTTGGTAAAGTATTGTTACTCTGAGTTTTTTCACTGCAAAAAACCTTTTAAAATAAATAAAAATCATGTTTGTGTAGCACCTCAATAGGAGTAATTAAAATGACACTAACAGAATTGCTTGCTACCAGAAAGATTTAGCCAAAATATTCCAATTACATCTCTCAAAATGAAATGAAATTAATTTATTTGTCAGAATACAGGTACAGTCAACAGCAAACGTAGATGATCAAAATCAGAAATTCAGTACTAATTTACTAACACTAATTTATAGAATTTATTACTAGTTTAATTATTAAAAGTATGTGACTGTCACACACATACTTTTAAATCACTTCGACGCCACACAGTTCTGACGCGAGCTCCGTTCATTAGTACTGAATTTCTGATTTTGATCATCTACTTTTGCTGTTGACTGTACACATGGCTACACATCAAGCTATACATTTCTAGTATAAGCTGACCTCGCATTGTACGGAAATCCTATACAAAGCCAGGTCAGCATTAACTGGAAATGTATAGCTAGATGTGTAGCCGTGTGTACACAATAACATGGTAAAATACTTCAAGACTCACTTTGTGATTACATAAAATTGTATTAATGTCACGATACACATCATAGTCAAAGCATTTATTTCAATTAAACCATTTACAGGCACTTTTTAATTTTGTCATAATGATAAGTACTGTGTGTTACTCCTCTTAATGACAGGGTAAAGGCCTCCCTGTTCTCCTTCCATTTAGGTATATTTGGGACCAGTCTTTATCGAAAGAGTCTAGGTCATTTCGCGATCTACGTTTGGGTCTGCCGCGATGTCGCTTGCTGCACATTGGTTCGTGAGTTTGGCTTATATATTGATCGTCTCACGTGCGGCAGATATTGTGTCCAGTTCAATACCATTGTATATCGGGATATTACTAGCTGCCAAGCTATATCGGTACGAAAAGATGAAGAACACTTTTCGAGAGACTTTAGCTATTATGATAAAACGGATAGTAATATTCCAGTCTGTATTCCTAACCTGGTCATAAAGTTTGATACCCAGAATATTCCGTTCCTTAGCACTCTGAGTGTTCGATATTACTGGAACTGTATTTCAATTGTTTTGGCATGATTCCTGGTGTTCAATTGAGATTTATTTCTTGTAATAAGTAACACGTATCGGTAACTGTTGGCATTGGATTTAATAGCTTCGATAATATTGAAAAATATCACGCTAGAGTTGTTACAAGGACGTTAGCGGAGCATGCCTGGCTATCAATACTGGGTTTTCTTTCTGGATGAGAAGAGAATTTACCATGAACGATTTGAATTTTCGTGATATAGAACTGGGTTAATTCAGTCCATACTATGGAGTAGATTAATTCAGTGTCACGTGTTAATATAATGTAATACGTAATTTATATTTTTGTAATCTGTACTTGTTTAATACGTGCTCCACCTTAGGCCGCATCATCACTTAAGATCACGTGAGTTGCGGTCAAACGCAAGCCTATAACAATTAAAAAAAAAAAAAAAACTTAAGAATTGTTAGTTTCTAAGTAAATGATACTGTCTAATATTATTTTTAACACAATTCTATCTTTGTAAATGAATATGACTTTTTAAGGAATATTATCATGCTGCATTCATGGCTTTTGCAAGTTATGGTGTAAGAGGCATCAGATTACGGTTGCCACGTAAAAATTAACTACATAGTAATATCGACAAAATAGTTACGAGTACGACTCGATAAAACACCAAACGGTTCAAGTGTTCCCTTATCGATTTATTGAACCCTAGATAAAGTTTTATCAATTCATATCCACGAAAAACTATACAGTTAGTTTTACAGTAATGTAAGTAATGTTTGTATTGAAGATAGCAAATGTAGTTAAATTGGTAGGTATGTTAGGTATTTACTCCCCTAATAAGTGTACTAAGTGTAGCTGAGGTCTTTGGCTTGTTTGGGGCGTTGGTGTTAAAATTGTAATTTTTAAGTAGCATCACGGTGTGCTTGTCTTGTTTATTTTTGAACACCTGTTAGTATAGGTCACCCAACTAACGGGTAGGTATTCTAATTACTAGTTTCTGATAAAAAGTCAATAAACTATTCTCTTATCTTAAGAGCGCCCATCCACATCAAACGAACTTCAGCGCGAGCGTGATTGAATTTTTTTTTTATTTCAACCAACGCAAAGCTCGAAAACAAACGAGTAAGTAAGATCGCGATAACATCACGGGAAAATTGACGCGCGGAAATTTCACAAAACTTGTTCCAGGACATACGTGTTTGTGAAAAAGCCTTACATGTTTTTGGTAAAAATGTTTATAATTTAGAATCTCTATTACATGTGCAAGGTTTCTATGAAGCTGTTTTTTTTACTTTTTCAATGTATGAGTGCATTATATAAGGCCAAAGTTCAGATAAAATTGTGCAAAAAAGCTAATTTTCGGACGTGTTTACTGAATTTGTTTCTCAGAAAAGTTTATTTTTGGCTAAATACAAACCTAGATTTAAACCACAAGATACCTGTGAGTTAAAAATATTTGGAAAATAATTTATTACAACGACGTAATCTCGTACGAGCGTTTGTATAGGAAAGATGACGGGTTACACATTAACTATAGTTTTCTTGTCTTTTTCTTTTTAGAAACGTTGCCCCACACTAGGAATTACTCCTGTAGCGTCGGTGCCAAACATGTAAACTCACAAACACCAACGATTAGACTTCAAACAACTTCCTATAGGTCATACAAATATTTGTTCCGTGCGGAATTCGAACCCGCGCCACGAAGCACAGCAGCTGAACACTCAACCACTGCGCCAATCGTGTAGTCGAGTTAAATTGTTATTCGTGAAATCATAATTTTGTTTCTATTTCTAGTCTTCAGTCATTGTTTTAAACTTGAAATACCTAGTAAATTAAAATTTAAGATGTATCAAATTCTGGTATTTTTTTAAATTAAATTATAGATCAGAAAGAAGTCTGCCACGATACAAATATAAACGATAGGTATTCAACAGCTATAGGTACGAAAGTACAACGTAATACATAATATCTCAATTTATTGGAGTTATCAATAAGCACAATGACACACAGTGTTATATACAACTAGGTGCATCTCAGTTCAGCAACCCCAGATAATACTTATGTCAACAAATACGGTAGCGTTGTGATTACAGAATTTAATTAATTGGTATTACTTGATATAGAGGAAAGTCCTGTTAGTTACTGACTTACTAACGTTGAGTTGCACGAAACCAATATTCATTTAACGGAGACTTTTAAAGTTCCCATTAAAAAAACTAATGTAGTTTTTGTGCAACGCACTGTAAAGTTATAAGTTTCGAATGCCAAATTCTATTGATAACTAGCAACCCGACCCGGCTTCGCAGTCGATAAATGGACTATCCAACACAAAAATAATTTTTCAATTCGAACCAGTAGATCCTGAGATTAGTGCGTTCAACCAAACAAACAAACTTCAGCTTTATAAGATTAGTATAGATATTAAAATAGCCCAAAATTAAAAAAGGGTACAACGATATAACTAATTTATGAAAGTCGTTGAAGTCGGTTGCAGATAATGTCAGCGGCAAAAAGATGTGCACATATCGTTTTTAGGGATCCGTACCTCAAAAGGAAAAAACGGAACCCTTATAGGATCACTTTGTTGTCCGTCTTTCTGTCTGTCGGTCTGTCTGTCTGTCTGTCAAGACCCTTTATCTCGGGAACGCATGGAGGTTTCGAGTTGAAATTAAAACCATATACTCAAGTCTATGGTCCCTTGATGCTGTAAAAAATCAACCCTCTATGTTAATGTAAAAAAAAGAAACGCATTTATAATATTAAGTAGATTAAAGTATCCATACTTCTAATCAAATATGGATTTTTGATTAGAAGTATGGATATGTACCTACAAACATGTACGGAACCCTCGGTGGGCGAGTCCGACTCGCACTTGTCCGGTTTTTTTTCTGAGTTTGGCTTTACCCGACATGTTTCTATTAGGTAGGTACTTATGACAGTTAATATTCTATAGTAGTAATAATACTCACAAAAACAATTTATTCCAATATTTTCAAAGTAGTGCCTTATCTGTCAGCTAGAAGTTCGAAGTAAATGTATGACGTAACGGCACCCAAAGTACCTGCGGCCACCTGTCACTGGTATGTTGCTGTTAAAACTTTTGACATGGTGACATAAGTGGTTTGCTGGTACTAGCTCAACTTGAAAGAGTATATATATAAGTATGAAGTTTAAGTTTCCACTAGTCGGATACCGTACGGTTCTTAAAACACTTCAAAATCAATGGTTTTGTAAGCAACTAAGTATGATTGCTTATGCATAAGATAAGTGTTTACTTGGTTCAGTTCCAATTACTATACATTTTTTGAATGAAATTATGAGTAAGAAAAGGTACAGTTAGGCACATAGAGCTGACTATTATAAACAGGTTGCCATCATGCAAATCAAAATAGACTACAGCTGGCATCATCGTAATAATAAACAGAAGGAAACTACAAGAAATCAAGTTATTAAACTCCTATCTCAACACTTCTAAAGTAAGGAATTAAATACAAAAACAAAAAACCTCAACTGAACAAAAAACTAAATAAATCGAGGACCTTCGTTTTTTAGGGTTCCTTACCCAAAGGTTCCAAACGGAGTTCTATTGCTGTCGCTCATCCGCCCGTCTGTCTGTCCCTTTGTCATACTCATAAGGCTGTGTATATTTTGAACCGTTATAGGTAAATTCTTAAAATATTTAGTGTGTATTACTATGAAAGTTACAACAACAAATAAATTACTTAAAGAAAAATTACTAATAAAGGATCACGTCTTATTGAAGAAACGTGTTTTTGCTCGATCTTAATATTGTACGGCGATGCGGAACCCTTCGCATGCGAGTCCGATTTGCACTTGACCGGTTCTTTTAATTGGGTACAAAAATCCTGGGAGTTTTGACTAGTAGGGAGTAAATTTGTATTAAAACCTTCCCGAAAACAGTTGAGTTTAGTGCTCACAATCACTTACAGAGACAGATAGCTAAGCTTAGCAAATACAGTAAATAATATCTAAATAAGATTATAACTAGCAACAAAATCACACTAAAAAAAGCCACCCATTTTTGAAGTGTCTCAATGAAATTCTGTTGTGCTAATATGCCACCAAAAAAAAAAACACAAAATTTTTATTCTATCGACAAGTGCCATAAAAATGCATCTAAATTTTAAATTTTCAAATTTCGCGCGTAGTTTGACGAAAACGCCTCTTACTGGACGCCATATTGCTCAGCGTAAATGACGTCAGTTCGTTTTGTATCAAATGAGCTCATATTAAATATGATAATTGTATATCATTTAAAAATAATTAAAAGCATATTTTGTAATTGTGTAATAATTAAAAAAATACGTTGTTTATAAAAAATAATAAAAGTACAAACCCTATATTACGCCAATCGGTTGACTGACAGTTTGTCAATTTTTTGTTTACACAGCCGTACGGCGTAATAACATGGCCGCTACTATTTCACGCTGTTTTATAACAGATTAAAAATACTGAAAACTTTGAATTGAATTTAAAAATTTGTTTTGTTATTTTATGAACTAAAACTTACATTTTCCGACTGCTTTATGCCTAAACTGTCTCAATAACATATTTATAGATTTTTTCTCGTATAGAGTAAAATACCCTATTACAAGACAATCGGCGTATATCCTACACATTTGCCGTCCGACCAAGTTCCAACCACACCTAAATTCGTAGTACATGTCACTAGCGTGCGTTATCACGGTAATAGGTGACCCACATATCACCACTTATGTGACGCTATCTAACTGTGGTATCAAACTTTACAGCTTGCCTACAAAATCAGTAGTGGAGCAGTTACAAGTTTTGCTTACGTTCTATAATTGAATTTGATACAGTCACAATTATCAAAACTATTATTTTTCGAGCTTCTGCCTATGCCTTCGTCTGTATGGACTTCAGAATTAAGCTAGTCCTAAAATATCCTATGGAAACAAAAATATCCATTCATTCATCGTCACAAACTTTCAGCTTGTGTTTTGTTTTTACCATAGAGCATTTTCCCACTGAACTGAATTTTAGGTACTGTCCTAGGCTTCAAGTTGAGTGCTATCAAGTTGTTATTTAATTTTTATATACAACTGGACCCAATTTGCATTTATTAACAAACATGGTAGGTACATACCTTAAATTTGCTTCATATAATAATGCAAGGTTATGATGATGCTAACTTAGTTAATATTTGTATTTACAATAAAGCAATGGAAGGGAAGTACCTAATTGCATTTAAATTTGTGAGCAATAAGCAAATACAAGTTAAAGAAACACATAGTAGTATCGTAGAATGCAGTGGCGGATTTGCAGTCTTGGATTTGCGCCCTAGGCCCCAGGCCAGCCGCCCCTTTTTCAGCACCCATCCTATGGACTACATAATGAATTTTCTTTATTGTCAACTTTAGTGATGTATAGTGTATGATGATATTATGTATGTAGTATATAATGTGGTGCAGTGCGGCCCACGCATAAATATAAGATTTGAATTTCTATGGGCCCGCTGTAATATGCGCGGCCCTTTAGAATATGTACATACTTTGAGTTATTTCTGTGTTATCATCAGTGAGTTCTTTGTCACGATTGGCCGCCCCAAATTTCTGGCCGCCCTAGGCCCGGGCCCACTGGGCCTTAGGGCAAATCCGCCACTGGTAGAATGCAAATAACACCGCCACACAGCATATTACACAGAAACTTTTTAATTGTATGACTATATATCAATTTTCAAAAATTTCTTGTCGACTAGCAGAATCAAACAAGTGCTAAAATTGATACTAACATTCAAATATAAACAAGCATTTAATATTCATCAGATATGTAAGGTATGTTATAAAACATTGAGGAATAAGTAAGTAGGTAATTATTTTGACAATAAACATGAAATATTTTTAATTAATTATTAACTAATTTTGTAAATCCCATTACTAAGTTAAAATGAAAATAAAATACATCCTTAGTGATGTATGAATATAATACCTACAGTACTACCTATCTATTCTTATGAGAAAAAAATTTTTGGAGAAAAAAAAATTGTTATTGATGTTGACTGTACAAAATAACTAAAAAAGTTAGTCAAACTAATTTTTCAAAATTGTAATACTGAGGGTAGTTTAATTAAGTATGGTCGTACAGAACCTAACTCGGGACCTAAGCTACATACTTACCTAATAAATTATAAATAATTAATTTTAATATTTGATTGAACACTTGAAATTAGTATCTAAATATTTTGAGTGGAGCTTACACCAATAACAAAAAAAAAACAGCAATCTACTTGCAGGGCGTCTTACTTCCAAATCTAAAGTATTATAAGTAATCCAAGTCAAGCAGTCACCAGGTATTATCACAATCAGATAACAAGTAAACAAAAGCAAACTTTGATATCATCTAAAAAGACAAAAGAGATTCTTTTTATCATATCTTGTGACAAATTTTACGTCACATGGTGATAATGAGTAAAGTTTACCTTGATATCATTGTAATAAAGTCAAGTTCATAAGATGTTTTGTTAATTTTATTAATAGGCATTTCTTTCAGAAGAATGAGATTAAAAATGAATGGAAATATTTGCATCAGTTCCTTATCATTCATGTGATAAATGTCAAAGTCAATGCATAACAAATCATGTAGCATGAGAATGATTGGTCGAGAACAAAGGTACTAATCACAACAATTGAGTTTTAAATGTCACCTTGCAGTTTTTTATGTGGATGCTAGAAATAGGTTGATACACATTACCAATTTATTTGTCAATCAGATCAAAGTATTGAACCTATGTCTATGGCATTTTTTGAAAATAACCAAAATTAATTCATAAGAAGAATAAAAGTCATTCACACACACTAAAAATACTTAAAATTACTTAGTATCCTTATGTCCTATGGAAGTATACAACTCTATTTGAACTAAAATATAGTAGGTAAACACAAATTATGCTTAATGATTTCCTTAAAACATGCAGAGCAATCAAGTTTTGCAGCAAAACAAAACATAAACAAACAAGTGAAATGGTAAGAACAAAAGGTTTACTTAAAACTTTTTAATTTAATTTTGTTAAGTTGCTTATGATGGTGCATATTTACCTTTGTTTAATTTCATTACATATACTCCAACTGTTAAGACAAATGATTTTGCATTTTCTTTTCTTGAGTTTTAAGAGTAAAAAATCTCAGTGTTTGCTATTTTATTTAAAGTGAGAAAATGTTGCAAGGTATATAACATAAATTCTTTTAATTGACTTGATTATCCTCAAAATAGGAACAAAACCTCTGTCATCAAGTTGATTGAATTTATGCTAAAAATAATTATGACTTGTACATAATCAAATTAATTAATCATAATATATTATATGCAGAATTTGAATCCGAAGGGGAGCCTCTGACCAGTTCGTAACCAGCCTACGCGACGGTGACGAGACGAGTTTTGCTTAAAAAGTTGAGAACTAGTAGACGTTTGTATAGCTTTTACTGTTAGCTAGAAGCTAATTAAAAGCCAAGGTTATTATTTTTGGCAGCCATCGAGCTGTACGAAATATGTAACCATCTAAACAATTTAGTAGCAATTAGATAACACTGAAGCTATGTAACAGAGATCTTATCTGTAAAGTAGGTAGGTATCATGTTTATTCGTAACACCACCGTTATGAGCATCGAAATATCTTACGAGGCTGATTTTTTGTCAGTCTCAAATGGTAATACGTCGCGTCGCGGCACCGCGGCCCAGCATTCTATTCAGAGGGCGTTCAACCGAACTAGAGCCGCTTGCCTAGCAACACCAAAGTTTTTCACAATGGCCATGACATCGAAATCGAACAGCCTCCGGTCACTGGAGCATTGACTCTGAACATCGCGGCCGCAAACAAACTTACGAAACAGACGCTAGCGCATGTTTAGCTAACATAAATCAACAACTCACCTGTCAGAAGACTCGGAGCTGTCATATCTGTCCAGACATCTCCTCTTTCTATCGTCGCCGTCCACGGTGATCGCATCAGAAAATTTTCGGGAATACACGGTACCGCCGACCGCGGCGCGCTTAGCGGCCACGCCGCGCGTATCACTTTTCTCACACGAATCACTCGTTTCCAGTTCCCTGTAGAACGATAACTTTACACTATCGCCGTCAAATGTTTCGCCACTGCACTTTTTTGTGTCACCAAGTCCTTTATCGGGCGCGGAAAAAGTTAAATCGTTCATTTGTTTCGGACCGGCGCGATCCTCGGGCGACCCATCCGCCATCTTTGAGCGCACGAGTGTTTTGTCGCAAGTTTCCGTGCGACGCCACGGCCAGCATGGGCGCTGTCGTCGCGGACTGAAGGTGCGGAGCGCGGCGCGAGGGGCAGTGTGACGTCACGGCGGCTGCGCGGCCGCGGGGGCAGACCGCGGTGACGTAACGACTCCGCCCCGTGCATGTGCAGGGGCGCTGTCATTGGCCGCGCGTTACGCAACGCGAGCCTATTCAAATACCGGCGCGAGAAGGGAGCGTAGGATGGCGTAGGACTCGACGGCGATAGGGACAGGCCCATCCCAGCCCTAACGTAACAAATAATGCAGCGTAATGACGGTGCACACACGAGCGCACACACTGCCGCGACCACGCTCCTTCTACACTAACAAGTGCATCCAAATTAATGACACGTTCCACCCTCTAGCTTTTCGAATATTATCATAATTTCCGATTACACACTTATGATGTGAGTGATTTCAGTTTTGTTAGATAAGACTGCATAACCAATGGGCCAACTTATCTCTAACCGAACCGTAGAACAATCATGCAATGCAATATTAAACTGTAGGAAAGGGACAGTTAAGACTAGACTGCAGATATCGTACAGCTACCGTTTGGATAGGAAAAGGCCATAAGGTGTCAGACTAAATATTATTTATGTTTGAGCTCGTGGCTAAGTTAAATCCGTACAGATCGATCGGTCCAAGGGTAAGCTACGCTAGCCGCGGTCGGTCTGTGGATGGGTGACCATCCCTTTCATACCGAGTTTCCTCCGTGCCTCGGAAAGCACGTAAAGTCGTTGGTCCCGGCTGTCATTTGTAGATCTTTGGTAGTCGTTATGGGTAGTGAGAAGCCAGAAAGTCTGACAACCAGTCAGTCTTACTTACTGGGTATCGTGTTACCCAGTAATTGGGTTGTGGAGGTCTGATAGGCAGTCGCTCCATGTAAAACACTGGTATTCAGCTGCATCCGGTTAGATTGGGAGCCGACCCCAGGTAGGTATCTAGTTGGGAAAAGGCTAGGCAGATGATGATGTACAGGACCTACTAAGTAGATACTGGTCAATCTAATCTAGGTATGTAGGTACTTAGTTACTAAAATGAAATATAAGTACCCTTGGGTAAAATTAACCCTTTAAATCATATACTTTTAACTTAGATATGCTCGAAGGCTTTTAATGTCACGAATAGCATAGTTACGTACGTAAATACTCAACAATCGATAATCTGGGTACCTACTACATAGAACAGGTAGATACTGTGGGTACGTAGAAAAAAGTAAGCAGGTAAGAAGTACCTACAACTACCTACTTACTTATCTATCTGATTTCTTTAAGTCTGTTAAAAATCCCATCTGAAAGTTATTCAAACATTTATTTATTTTATAAATATGTAACTCTACTAAACCAGTTTCAACCAATCAGATGGCTTTAAATCTATGCTCTCAAGGAGAGATCTCTGTGTACTAGTATCGGTCTGTAATACGAACCTGTCCCATTTATGCACCTACCTTTAAATAATGATAATATTATTAAGGTACTTTAATGTTTTTAATGTTACGTACAGAACTTTTCATTAATTATTGTTAGGCAGGTTCATTATTAGGCATTCCCTTTAATTACCAAGTAGGTATGTCTTTCCTCTATTATCTACAGCTGTTTCGTTGAAACCATTTACCTGATTGGCTTGTAATTTTACCTGTTTAGAATAAAATTGAATGCTAATCGAATCTTTACTTAGCAGAGACACGGTACATTTTCCCTTGTAATCTATCAAAGTGATTGCTACAAATCCACCCCAACCTAATGTTGCCGTCCCTTTCGCACTCTTCGACCGGATCTCCCGCCCAAAAATGCGTGCGAAACGTAACGTAGGTAGGTAGGTACGTAATGAACATTGTACAGTAAGTTGGCCAGTGTTAAAAACGTTAAAAAACCTATCTGATGTCAAGCAAACTCAACACCAATAGGGTATTTTACTCTATACGAGAAAAAATCTATAAATATGTTACTGAGACAGTTTAGGCATAAAGCAGTCGAAAAATTTAAGATTTAGTTCATAAAATAACAAAACAATTTTTAAAATTCAATTTAAAGTTTTCAGTATTTTTAATCTGATATAAAACACCGTGAAATAATAGCGGCCATGTTATTACGCCGTAAGGTTGTGTAAACAAAAAATTGTCAACTGTCAGTCAACCGATTGGCGTATTATAGGCGTTGTACTTTTATTATTTTCGTAACCAACGTAATTTTTTCATTACTATTACAAAATATGCTTTTAATTATTTTTAAATGATAAACAATTATCATAAATAATATGAGCTCATTTGATACAAAACGAACTAACGTCATTTACGCAGAGCAATATGGCGTCCAGTAAGAGGCGGTTTCGTTAAACTACGCGCGAAATTTTAAAATTTAAAATTTTGATGCATTTTGGCACTTAGCGACTGAATATTTTTTTGGTGGCATATTAGCACTACAGAATTTCATTGAAACACTTCAAAAATTGGTGTAATACCCTATTGATGCATGAAAGGTAGTGTAACGTATAATTTTGTGTTTCAATATAAAGTAATTACCTATGTAAAAAATTGATACCATCTATTGAACATCCATCATTGAACTGACTGTGTGTGATAAATGACTAACTACCTACGTTGCTGACGGTACCTATGTTAAATTAGTGCGATTTTTTTGTCTTGATAACTAATAAGCAGCTGCGTTTTTTTTTTGATTTGTAAATAAATATGTTACTACTAAATCTATAATTAAATATTAATAAAATGATTATGTACAAAGGGTGGGGGGAGCTCATAAGCATCAAAAACCTCGTCCGCATCGCTGTCAATAAGACAACTGATAAGTGCCTGAAGATTAAAATTACGATGTGTGAGTTCAGTAATTTTTTTTTCGACTCAATCCAGTCAAGCGTGAATGAAATTCCTAAGCACTAGAGGGGGGTCCGTAAACTAACCGTAGGTAATTAGTAATTCTTGGAAAACATAAATATATAAGGTAATTATTGCGGCTTTGTTTTGTTTGCGTGGAAGGGCGTTGAATATTTTAACAATAGGTGTTCGATAATTATCGTCTAATTAGGTGTTTTGCTTGATTCAACTTCTTCAGGGAGGTAATTGAAATAAAAAAATCAAGACAGCAATCCAAAAACGTCCCCAAAAAAAATAGCGCACAATCTGAGGATGAGCGCTCATTTGTGCATTTAAAAAAGGACTTTACGCAGATGACATAAGGTCTATTTAAAAAAAAATGTTATATTGTTTTATTGGAAATATTTTTATTGTAATATTTTTACAATAAAAAGTGTCGTGGATAATAATTTAAAACAAATTAGACCTTAGGGACAGTGCATCAAGTTTATGTACATCAATGGGATAGGTATCAGAAATGAAGAAGTCTAAAGAAAGAGAAAGGATTTCTTTACAACATTACAGGGGTTACAATTTACTTCCCAGCAAGTTTTTTTTTTCGTAAGAAAACTACTCAGGTATTATCTGTATGTCACACCTGCATAATTAAATCGATATAGGAATTACTATTAAAATTCTTATGCAGTTATCTAAGTAAGGAAATTGGAATTTACTGCCCTTTTTAGAGCTTCTTTAATAGCTATTACATATTGAAAAATGCAAATTAATTCAGGGATCAGTTAGATAGCAGTGTATACAGGCAGTGTTTTTAAAATAATGTAAGTAAGTTAGTTTCTAGGTTCTAACTTTACATTATTTGGAAGGATTGATAACTTATTTTTGGACTGTTATATATTTCAGTTTTTACAAGCATGTTATTATTATGCTTAGAAATTTTAAAAAAATAATTGCTCAGTATTTTTCTATGCCGGCCAGCGTCGCTGATTGAAAAAAAAAAACAATTGATTTTTTATTGAGTGTCAAGTAAGTAGGTAATATTATGTCATATTTTACCTATCATCATAAATGAATATAATCTGATCTATTAAACCTCTAAACTAAGATTCAGATTATTACAGACACAGAACAACACACGACAATTTTCTTCAAAACTAAAACAGGTTTGTGGCACCCCTCTGTATGTTATAAATGACGTTTACCTACCATTTTTATGAACGTTTTACACACAGTACCGGCACAACTTCGACCGGCTTAAGCTGAACATTCGCCACAAGTTCCCGGCGCTGTCTATCCGGTAGTCGGAACGTGTGAGAAAGGGCCTACGTGACGCGTCCCATGTTGGAGTACCCAATAGTGGCTCCAACCACCTGTTGCATCGTCTATCATACAGGTAGTTTTGAATACTGCCATCTAGTATTCTCAGCGTAATACAGGTTAATAACAAAGTGTTCAAGTAACGGTGAATAATTGGAAGATCGAGTTGGTATAGCGACATTTAAGTGTTATACTTTTCTTATGTGGCACTAGATGGCAGCTCTGTCTAGTCAAATGCGAGTGTTCGGTCCTTTTTGCCAAATTAGGACCATTTGCCAGTGAAATTAGTAATTGGACAATATATGTTTACCTTAAAAATTAAGCAGGTAATATTTATAAAATAAAAACATTATGTATAAAAGCTTTTTTAATCTTTAATCACCACACAACACAAATTACAGATTCATCTCAAACATCAATAAAATTTCACTTAAATAATGATAAGATTAAATAATAAATAAAATTAATATATCTCTGATCAAAACCACAAAAAATAAATAGTATTTGCACCAAAGCAGGAATAATACAATCTCAAAATGGATATTAATATTAATTATAAATTATCATAATCATTAAGAGAAAAAAAACAGCCAAAACGAGTTATAGTGGACGAAGCCTCTTAGCAAAATAAATTATAAGTACCAAAAAATTTTCTGTCTTAGTATTGGAGTCATAAGAATGAAAGTAAAAATATTTCTAAAATGGTTCCCATTATTGGTTTTACGTTTTAAATTTTCACCGAAACGGACCGGATTATTTAGTAAGTATTTGAAGCAAGTTACTTCTACTGTTATTATATCATTTATAATTAGTTTTCTTTTATAATGTTTGATTACATGCATAATTCATTTATTTATATCTATTTTTCTACACTGCATTTGTATTTCTACATGTATGAGTTGGAAACTTAATATTATTTCATTGTAAACCGGTGGTTTTATTGGAATGATTGATAAGTTAACTGATAAGGAATGAGAATTTGAATATCTGCTTTCAGACATGTATAATATTTTATTACAGTTGTTTTATTAGGATAATTTAAATACTATACAAGACAAACCACAGAGTATTAACAGTAAGTAAATGGAAAGACCAATTATATGAAAAACAGACACATTTTCGACAGAGAACTGGCATCGCCATATTTGCCTGTGCATTTATTTTTCTAGCTGCAAACCTAGTCTTTGTTTGGCAATAATAATATTTCTATAGCTCTCAGAATGATAAATGCATCTTTAGAAACAATGATTAGTAGTCTTGACTAATCAATTTTAAATTTAGAGCTGACGTTTAAAACTAATGTTAGCAAATACATTCGGTAAATAAATAATTCAAATAATATTTATAGAAATATTCATTAATTAATTAATTGAATACCTACACATCCAAAATTTAATAACTGCATAGCTTTATTTTACTTAAAAAAAATGTAAGTTATAGACAAAATATTTTACAATGGTTCGGATAATTTAAATATTAAATTGAGCTATCTAAGGGCGAGACTTACTTACTACGCTTTGATGCTAAGTAAAGCAAGTGTTCAATGCGAATATAACATTATTTGTACAGCCATAAAGTTCATATTCGCGGCTCGGTTGGTGAATCTCATCCTAAATGTTACGGTTACAAGTTTAAGTCAGCAATAAGTAGATTTAAAAACATTCCTAATATCGATTTGGTTTCGAATTGATTACATTGCTTACGTTGAAAAGTACATTTGCTCATTAATCGTTAAATATTAAAGTATTTCATGGACGCTTTAAGTGTTTTAAATGGACAGTATATAAAAATAAATCATAAAAAAAATATATGGAATCTCTGTAGAAAACTACTTCAGATCAACAATTACTCACTTTCTTTTCAAAGATAAATAAAATTATAAATTGCACAAACATTCCCATCAAACTTACTCTTAAGAGGTACTTAGCATTTCAATTATTATGCACAACACAACTATTAATTATTAACATTTACTTAATTTTAAAAGTCATAAGGTAACACCGTACTTAGGATATATTATGCATGAAGATCCCGAAAGGAATCTTAATTTCTAACGATTTCACCGTCATTATACAGTCAATTCTAAAGTAAGTAGGTAATATAAATAGTAGGTCAGCAACCCCCTACACAATACATTCAAACGACATTTTCGTAACAAAAGGTTATTGGATAAAGCCCACTCGCACCCGAAAACTTAACGGTGACGGAGTTGGTTGCTAACAAGAGGTTAAACCTTAAATGATGGGCTCTTGTTAGCAACTAACTTGGAGTTAATAAGATAACCTTGGTTGGTGCAAGCGGGCCTAAGAGGGTAAGTTAATACTTAGATGTTTTCAGGAACATGATTTCAGTGCTTTTGCACCATGCCTCTAATGCTACTGACAGTGAAAATGTCATAGAAGTTAGAACCAACTAAAATATCCTGCACCAAAGAAATCAGATTACGTCATAGCATACCCAGAAGAAGCTTATCTATGCCAATTTAGTAAAAACTCATTTGTTAAAAAATTTGTTTGGGTTGCAGTTGCAGTTGGCTTGCAAAATGCAGCCCTTATAATGTCAATTGACACAAAATGGCCGACGTTTCATACGTGTAAATTATTTAAAATATGCACCTTATTTCAAAAACCAAGTCTGACTCAAAACAGGTTTTTTTATACATTTAGAAGTTGAAGGCATCAGGAATCTCCATAAATATAATTATCTGAATGGTTAGCACCCATTAAGTGGTTACCGCTGCTTATACACATCTACGAGAGACCTAGCAGATGCATTGCTATGCTAGAGACGAAGCTGAAATGTTTTATACGTCTGAAATTACACAAGCACCCATACCTTCAATCCTTTTGATCAAGCACCACACTTTCAGCTTTATGTTGTTATGACTTATGGCAATGAGGGCCAACGTTTGTGGTCACTAGTTGGCGCCACTGTCGCGTAAGGTCCCGAAGTATAGCTGTCAAAGTTAGTTATTACAGGCGTGAAAACAAAGTTTACATTTAAATCATATTTAACACCTTAGAGCCGTACCGCAAAAATATCGAGCATGCGCTAATGTTTTGCAGTTCCGTTTTATTCGAAAAAAAAAGGAGGACTTAAGTTTCCGAAAGATAAAACTGTCTAAAAGCACTGACATTCATTGATCCGTAACTCATATTTCCCATAATAAATCTCAGGTATTGCAAAATATGCACAACGTTATTCTAATTAGGCATAAACCCGCGTAGCCCACCCACAAACAGTGACATTTGACGTTTCGGAGACCTCACGCTATACTAGCGCCTCTAGCGACGAATTCATACGCGATAGCCCTCATTATATACAGAAACGTTACCCTCTTCAAGAATTCAAGTCCAAAGTGCGGTAGGCATCATGCCTTCCATGGTAGTAGTCCTAGGAGTCAGGGTTTCGTTACAAAGGAATTCTAATGGCATATCTACTAGAAAACCTTGAATAAGGTCTATTTTCCTGTTGGCAAGCACTGGGTCCGTGTTCCAAAGGTTTTGATTCTCTTCTTGGTATTTCTTCAGTTCGGCGAATGAGTGGACGGCGTCTGTTGGTATTGTGTGGAACACCTGGAAATTGAATGTTAGATTATTACTACCTTTTTGGATTAAAAAAAGCATAAGTACTGACAGAGTCATAATCTGGTGACCTCTATTCGAAGAAATTTTACTGGGTAAAGGAAGTTGATGACGCTGTCTATACTTATTAACTAACTCAATTAGGTTAGCTTGCGCCAGCCAGGGTTATCTTAGCTGATATTTACACGTGCCTATTATGTACGACGATATATTTGGAATTTAACCCCGTGTTAGCAACTAACTCTGACTCAAGTTTTAACCTTTTATATGACCAGTATCGGTATTTTTTTCCTGGCCTCATTGGACATAGCTGGGCCACACCTCGGACACTTCATACAAAACTTGCAAAATAATTACCTATTACTACTACAAAACCAAATGACGTCTGTACACGTGCAAATGTGTGCGTGAATTTTAGTAGGGTTGAATCAGTTGGATGTCGCGTACAAAATGGCGAGAAAAGTCCAGCGCTTTGCGTCGGGCGAACCGAACGACGACGGCACTACCCGAACGTTTCGAGCATTATTATGAAGTGATCTTGTCCGAGCGTTCAATTATTTATTTCATAAAGAAATAAAATAAATGATATTTTATTTTGAATACTCGGATTTGTAATGACATAAAAGTAATATTATAATATTTATTATGTAAAGAGGTTTATTTATTCATCAATAATGGTAAATTAAGGTACCTAATTACAAAACATGGAATTCACGATCGCCCCCCACCATTACGCGGCAACGCAATGGGGCGACGCGACAAAGTTAGTGCGTAGGGTACTACTTTTCAATTCCAAGAATGAATAGAACGTGAAAGAAAGAGACATAAGTACATAACTAAGACATTAAAGAGAGAGAGCAATATTAATAGCTGGTAATGTTGGTATGTTGTTATTACGGAAGTTTTAATTGTATTATTATAAAACGACGAAAACTTGGAAAATAAATGAATCATCGAGATTAAAACTAATAAATAAAACTTAAAACAAAATAAATCGCTAAATTGTGTGTTTGTGTCAGCAGGACCTACAGCGCTGCAGTTCGTACGATTTTGAGCGCCCTGGATATAGAGTCGGCGATTAGCACCTCCAAGTGCGGGGTGAGGTGCGGTATCTGATATAGCGCGGGGAAGGAGTGTCCCTTCTGTACGTAGTACTATTAAGTATTCTGTGGCTGGGCGATGCGCCAGGGTAGCAAGCGAAATGACATTACTCGTAATATTCCTATTTTCATTAAATATACACATTTACGGATTAATTAGCTAATTTGGAGAGCTATGTTGATGATTTCAGTACGAAAAATTCAGTAAATGCATGTTTGTTAGTCACGCGAATATTTTTGAAATTACCAAACAACTAGATACTGGTGTGAAAATTGCAAAAAACGTAATAATATTAAGGAAGCTCTAAACGTGCAAGCATCTTACCATGTCACGTAGTGAACGTGACACAATAAGATCTTTAACCTAAGTGCTTAACTAACTAACCATACGAGCCTAACTTCATGTTAGGTCTGAAGTGCGCTACTCACTGCGCAATACCTCATCCCTCACCCCCGCCGACACGTGAGATTGTTACTGCGCTGTGACTCACCTAGTGTTAGTGTTGTGTTCAGAACCGAGACAAAGCAAGCAATGGCATGTACAGAAACAAGCAGTAACTACTGAAACGAGCCTAAACTATTGATTGAAATGTTATGGGGCTACGAATAGGGTACTTTTGATCCCAAACTACTATAAAATAGGTCTTATCTCTTATAAGTTAAAATAGTTATTTGACGAGAAAATTGCGTGTGAATTTTGCAATCTGTATACATATCTATACTCATGACTGTACAGATAGCGTCATCAGCTTGTTGACGACACAGTTGGTGCAGTGGTTGAGCGATTGACTGCTGCGCTGCGTGTCGTGGGTTCGTTTCCCGCACGGAACAAATATTTGTATGGCCTACAGATAGTTGTTCCGGGTCTGGCTGTTTGTGTATGTGAGTTTATATGTTTGTAAACGGACGACACAGGAGTAATTCCTAGAGTGGGGCAACGTTTTTAGAAAAAAAAAACCTGCAACAGGGGGTAAGCAGTTGATTATGCTGTCTGTACCAAACACTCTTTTGCTTCTAATGCTAGCACGTCTTTTGGATAATACAAGATCGACTTTAGTTCAATATGCAATAGGGTACATTTTGTATTATCCAACTAAGGCACACACCAAGGCACAAATACGCCATGTGAAGTGTCAGCATAAAACTAAAATACTCACATCCTCATAAACATCAGTGTTCCTCTTAGACGTGGCCTTCCAGCAGTTCCTATAGAACTCGTGGCAGCAGGGATCGTCCAGGGATATCCCGAGCCTGTCCAGGTCCTCGCCCATGAGTCCCAGGTGTTCGCGGAACAGTCTCTTGCGGAGCGCTCCCGCTACTCGTCCGCAGGGAAATGCTTCGCCGTTCATTGTGCCGTCTACGAATTGTTCGTCCTGTGAAGAGAGAAAGGAATTAAGTTGGTTTAATGCCTTGGTGGAATCGGACAGTGCATTTGCATATTTATTTTTCGTTAAATTGTCGTCTTTATATCTGCTCATAAACCTGGTTCCATTTTGTGTTGCTATACAACAGTGCATTTGCATATTTAGTTTTCGTTAAATTGTCGTCTTTATATCTGCTCATAAACCTGGTTCCATTTTGTGTTGCTATACAACAGTGCATTTGCATATTTATTTTTCGTTAAATTGTCGTCTTTATATCTGCTCATAAACCTGGTTCCATTTTGTGTTGCTATACAACAGTGCATTTGCATATTTATTTTTCGTTAAATTGTCGTCTTTATATCTGCTCATAAACCTGGTTGCTTTTTGTATTGCTATACAAAGACTTCCTACTTAACGTTACTACCATAACGCATGTTATACCTTCAGAAGTCTAGACCAGGGGTCGGCAACCTTTTGAAACGAAAGAGCCAATAGTTATAATTTACAAAATTTCCCAGTTTTTAAAGAACCACTAAAAGTTTTATTTATTCAATATTCATACAGTATGATTTGTGACAGACAATGTAAAGAAAAGTAGCAGGTGCAGTAAATGGAATAAGTTTAATTATGATCAGTTGCAAGATTTTTGTTTATGGAACTGAAGAGCCGCATCTTCACATAGAAATAGCCGCAGGTTGCCGACCCCTGGTTAATGAAGCTGCGTGTGTCCTTAGAGTCATAAAATATTTTTCCTCTGATATGGCGTGTATCGTGGTGGACGTTTACAAACTCATAAACAACTAGACCCTAAACAATATTTTTAAAGCTTAATTGAGAAACTGATAACTCAAAAAGATTACGGTTAGAGTAAAATTAAATCAGGTGTAACTCGACTCCGCTTGTATTTAGACATAAAGAGGGTTACCGATACTAACCTGCAACAACACAGCTATCTCCGAATCCCTCTTCCCAATCATAGACCGATCGTTGATATTCGCACTGCCGCATATGATGGTCTTCTCATCAGCTATCAGTAGCTTGGAGTGCACGTACACCAGCTCGGTGACAGGCTCGTCACCCAACACCGAGTGGGTCCGCAGTCCGTGGAAGGTGATGTACTCGAATGGATCCGGGACGCCGGATTCGTAGAGACGGGTTATTATGGCTTCGCGGCTCCTGTAAATAGATTAAAGTACATAGATTCGACGACACGGTTGGCGCAGTGGCTGAGCGATCGACTGCTGCGCAGCGTGTTGCGGGTTCGATTCCCGCCCAGGGTAAACATTTGTGTGCTGAGCACTTGTGTTTGCCTTGTGTCTGTGTGTTGTCTATCTATATTATGTATTTACAAAAAAAAAAAATGTATTTGTGTATATCAGCTGTCTGACACCCATAGTACAGGGTCTCCCTAGTTTGAGGTCAGATGGCCGTGTGTGAAAATGTCCCCACATATTATTATTATTAAAGGGTATTAAGCTGGGAGAGAGGCTCTGATCAATCGGTTAAGTAGAAAAGTTTGCGCGTCTGTCGGAAGCAACCATTTCAGTTTGTAAAATAGTTGATAGTTTAAGTACATGTTTAGGTTACGATGGGGCTGGTATGGTCTTATTTGTGACCCCCTAAATAAAATCAGATTAAAAAAGGACACTTAACGAAGCCAAAAGGTTCTTTTCATAATTCCGATTATTTTTTTCTGGATACCACTTGGGAATCTTTTGGTTTATGGAGATGTTGAAGCTTAAAGTTTCAACTTTTTTTTATGAGATGACGTTTTGATTCCACCAGTAAGCACAATGTTTTGTGTGCATTGTATGTCCAGTCACCAAAAGGGATAAGTAAACAGGGTCGCCGGTACAGTTGAAGTTTACTTACAGAAACCGATGGATGTTTTCCAATGAAACGAAATTTATGAACTGTTTATTCTCTATTTATTTTATTTTATTATTATCCATCGGTTTCTAAATAAACTTCAACTATATCCGTCGACTAAGGTTACTATCTCTTTGGTGACTGTACACGTGTGACAACAGAAAAGTGTTTTGTGCAGGCCCTCTGGACGTGAATCAAGGATGATATCCATACTGATAATGTCAAAATTTATCCTAAAACGTACAGGGTGGAAGACAGGTGGTCATCATCATCATCATCATCATCAACCTTTGGACGCCCACTGCTGTACTCCCTCTTGGAGAAGACCTATCTTCCCCAAGAGGGAGTACAGCCGTAATCACCATGCTTGGCCGATGCATGTCGGCGATCGCAGTAGGTGTCATGGTAATCAGAAGGACGCTGCTGCCCATCCTCTGGTCAATATCCCTTTGTCACCTTCTACGACACCCACGGGTAGAAATAGGGTGGTGCTATTTGCGGCCGGCACCACACGGCTAAGGAAGATGCATCAATGTCTATTACTCATGTTTTTGTGTATGTTGACTTTTGTAATTGGTTGGTACAGTCAACAGCAAAAGTAGATGATCAAAATCAGAAATTCAATACTTACAATAATTTACTAACACTAATTTATATAATTTATTACTAGTTTATTTATTAAAAGTATGTGATTGTCACACACATACTTTCGAATCACTTCGACGCCATACAGTTCTGACGCGAACTCCGTTCATTAGTATTGAATTTCTGATATTGATCATCTACTTTTGCTGTTGACTGTACCATTTTAATAAAAATTAAGTAAATAAATAAATGCATTCAACTGACCTACAAATACTCTGATAGTTCCAGTGAGTGACAGCGTGTAGGGATGTCCCTGAAGGCGCGCCCACCTCTCCCTCGAAACCCGGCAGCAGGGGCATCACTACGTACACTCGAAAGGTTTCTTTAGCTCTGTACGCTCTCATTATACGGTTGTAAAGCGCTTCGCCTATCTGGAAGATATAATTATAATACTAAGCACAAATTATCCTAATCGTGGTAATTCAGGAGAAAATTTACAGTTTTTGATTGCATTGAATACCTTCTACCAAATCGAACAATCATGTCAAAATTTCACCCATTTTTCGAATTAATTGTAAAGATTTTAAATATTTTAACTGATTAATATAAATATAACATTTGTGAATAGTAATGCATGCAAGGAATAATGAATTAGTTTGACGTAATTCACTTGATTATAAAAGATGGTGATTGCGTTGCCCGTTTCGCGCGGTGGTTGGCATGTTTCAGACTCTAACATAAATATATTTTTTTTAAATCTATTTTTAGTTTTAAGCTTTTTCGTAATGTTAAGCCCGTCACATGCATAGCTATAATATATAGTAATATACGTAGCTATAATATGTTTTCGCCCTTATTACGTCTGCGGTCGTTGTTTATTTCACATTTTTGTAATATATATTAATATGCCTTGCTATATCTGTCCACATATTTTGGTGACGTAATATAAAGATATATATTACAGCTGCGTCTGTGGTCACTCAAAGATTACTATAGAAAATATATCGTAATATGCCTTGCTATGAATTATCTTAAGATTAATATATATATAAATTACGTGTCACGTTGTTTGTCCGCGATGGACTCCTAAACTACTTAACCGATTTTAATGAAATTTGTACACCGTGTGCAGTTTGATCCAACTTGAAAGATAGGGTAGGTAGGTAAATAGGCAGGTAAGTAGGTAGATCGGGACAGGACAACGTCTATCGGGTCAGCTAGTATTAATATATATTATAGTTACGTCTATGACGGGCTTATACACAATATGTGCATCACTTTCGCGTGAACAAGTGTTTTTTTTTCTTCCTATTTTGCTCGTTTTAGCAGAACTTAAGCTCAATTCTCTTTGACGTAACTTGTACAGTGTACACTCAAGCAGCTGCAGAAAGTCAATGTTGGACAAAAAGTTAATGTCATATGCGAGTATGCCACTGTCACATTGACAGTGTATGACCTTGTTATTTTGAACTATATGGAGGATTTCTTACCTGATTCCTCACAGCCTGACTGGACCGTGACTGTGTGATGAAGAACTGGTTCTCAATGTACACGTAATGCTGCGCACGAGTGATTGTGTCCGCGTACGCTTCGTGTATGCTCTGTTCCACGGTGTCGGGGTCTAGGAAACCTCCGGACCAGCTCGATAGGCTGCGTAGCACCTGGAAAGTGGAAATGGTGGTTGTGTAATGATGACGTTCGATGATGGAGTCACCGAAGACTGCCGAAGTGATGAACAGAGATATTTGTCTGTTGCAAACTTTTTGTTGTTTTTTGCTGATGATAATAAATAATAATAATAAGGCTAAATCTATCTTTTATCTGTTTATGTACTGTACCCATGTGTGCAAAATAAATGACTTAGGGCGGGTTGCTTCAACTATCATACATTACTGACCGGTAATAGTAAAAAATGGCGCTAACTATCAAATTATAAAATGGGTTGTTCCACAAAATTGTACGTCAAAAAGTTACTATTACCATAACCGACCCGTCATCGTAATTTTGTGTTGTCAAACAGCTACTTCAAACATCAAAATATTATGGAATCTCTTTTTGAATAACTTTAACTGACGGATTTTTATGTCATGAAACAACCTGTTACATTTAACGTACGTTAAACATCTCACGTCATAGTAACTTTTTAACCGTCCGTATGTAACGTTAACCGACTGTTTGAAACAACCCGCCCTTACTTACTGTTGTAGTAATACGAAGTGAGCGAGCAGTGCCACCTATGTAAGTTATTCGCGAGTGTACTTCGGTTTCGCGTTTGCGCCGCTAACATCGTTGTGCCTGGCTGTTCTAATTAAATATACTTTGATCCCGTAAAAGGTGTTTTGTTATCCCATATCCCTTCACTTACTTCCTTCAAGCTTTTTAGTAAAATGCCGAATGTGAAGGCAACGTCGTACGACACCCACGGGTAGAAATGGGGTGGTGCTATTTACAGCCGGCACCACACGGTTGAGTCATATTGTGATTGTTTAACTATTTAGACTAATTGGAAAGTTGAACTGTTAAAATAAAACATCTCATTACCTGGCAGGACACATTGTTGATGTCACATTGAAGAATTTTATCCAAATCGTGTAGAGGTTTGATGTCGATGTACGCCTTCGGCAACAAATATGGGTAGTTAGGGTTTTGCCTGAAACAGATTGTGTCTGTGAATATTGCGGTTTCTTTGGGTGTCAACGCATTTTGTAAGTACATCGAATACCTATGCTATTTGGTATTGAAACAAAAATGTTATTCTTTCTGTTAGTATCAATTTTTATTGTATCCGTAAAAATGTGACTTTTCTTATGACTTTAAAGAATAATGTAGAAGAACTGATTGTTCACTCAGCACACTATCGCAAGATTAGTTAAAAAGTAAACAGTTACCAAATAGCTTGTTCGTCTGTACCTCTATGACACCAATAAAATTTTATATTTGGTCTTTAAGGATGGAAAGGCTCTTTAGAGGAGGTAGGTATTCATGGGCGTAGCGAGGTACAGGTGAGGCGGGGAGGGGTGTGGGGTAATCTTCAAATTAATAGCAAGTAAACTTTGGCAAAAGATACAAGTTTTCAATTATTTTAGTCATTTTTTTACAGGGAGATTTAGGTGTATATAGGTTATATAAAAAAAAAAATAAGAACGTGGAATGTGATGATAGGATATTGAATTTTAATAATACGCTTTTAGATGTAGTTTGTTTCTCTTAATTAATGAGTTAATAGCTCCTGAATAACGAAGAAAAACGCTCTTTTGGTCGGGGTAGCGCCTTAAGTACAGTCGCCGTCAGATATATTGTAGCAGACAAGGTGACCAAATACTTCTGAACAATTTAAAATGTCAATAAATTACATACACTACAAGTTACCATTAATATCTGAACATTCATTACTTCATTAATATCTGAGCAGATGCTTGTCAATAATTTCTATACAAACAACTAACCAAAAATATCTGAACACTTACAACGTCAAGTGTACTTATCTACGCAGACAAACACCCGAGCTTACCTAATTCGTTACTGCGTGATATAAAGGACGAACCAAAAACGACTATCGATTTGACTATCTGTGGTTAGTCCAGTCACTTGGTAGTTCTACCTGGAAAGTTTTTAAACTGGTGATTTTATTGAGGTCGACGTGCTCTCTTCGAATTTTCACATTGTCCCCAGAGTTCTACCGCAAAAGCATAAATGACTGCGAGATGATCTTGATTATTATGTAGCAACACTAATATGTAGTTGGTTTGTAATCTATGGTACAGGATATAGAGTTCTCTGATCCCGGCACTGGCTGGCGTGTAACCTAAGACTCACCTGATTTATGAAATACTAATAAATAGTAACTACATTATGAGAAGTGTTCAGTGTGGACTGTATATATTTTGAAAATAAAACAATTCTTCAGGCTTGATTATTTTCCCATTTATTCTTCTTAGCTCAGTATTAGTCAGTTGCTATTTTCGATCTGAATTCAAGCGGGCCTAGTGCCCTTTTATATAGACGGCTACCTGGGTGCAAGTAGTGGCGGGGGTAAACAATGAAAATCTCGACCGACCACTCGATCGCTTACTTTGCGCCCAAATGGCCTTGAAACTATGTACAATTCGTAATTATTATTATTACCTATTTATCTATCCTACTTAATTATATAATACAACATGGTTTGTACCTATAATGCTTACACTAAACCTATCAAACTTAACGCTACATCTTGTTCTTATTCAAACATGTTTATAATATGATTTTATTATTTACAGTTAGCGTCTATTACAGTTTGGGTCGGCGTCCGTAACGGTTCTCCCCCCGGCGAAGCCTGCGCAGCCTCTTCTTTCTTCGTCAGGACGACGAGCTTGCTCACTGGGCGTCGGAAGATGCCGGTTCTGGTCCGCACCTCGACGACTCGAATGCTGCCGTCGGTTCCCGGATGCGTGCGCTCGACGACCCCCATAGGCCAGGTGTTCCGGGGCAGTGTGCTGTCGACCACGACGACCACGTCGCCTACTTGCAGCGGCCGCGCGTCGTTCTTCGGCTCGCCGCGGGGTACCAGTGTGGGCAGGTATTCTCGTAGCCAGCGCTGCCAGAAGCAGTCGGCAAGCGCTTGGCTAGCTCGCCATGTTCGTCGGTCGGCTTCATCGCATGGTCCCGTTGCTGGTAGGCCGTTCGAAGACCCCAATAAGAAGTGGTTGGGAGTTAGGGCCTCAGGATCATTGGGATCCACGCTGACGTGGGTCAAGGGTCGTGCATTGATGCAGAACTCAGCTTCGGCGAGGAGCGTGCTGAGTACTTCTTCTGAAGGCGCCTTCTCTTGTAGGGTTACTTTAAGGGCGGCTTTTACGGAGCGCACCATTCTCTCCCACGCGCCGCCTTGATTGGGCGCGCCAGGAGGTATAAAGCGCCATTCCACTCTGTGTTGTAGCCCCACATCCTTCAGGGCAGGCAGCCATTCAGTGTAGGCGGTGCGGAGCTCTTGATCAGCCCCGCGGAAGTTGGTCGCATTATCAGAATAAATTAATCGCGGCCATCCCCTTCGTGCAGCCATTCTTCTTAGTGCCATGATCGCAGAGTCTGTCGATAGGGATGCGACGAGCTCTATGTGCACAGCGCGGGAGGTGAGGCACGTAAATAGCGCTCCCCACCTTTTCTCTCGGCGACGGCCCACCTTAACGGTCATGGGGCCGAAATAATCCACCCCACAGTTGGTGAACGGGCGGTGGAAAGGGTCGAGGCGGGCGTGCGGCAGGTCCCCCGTGGCTGGCGTCCGTGGTGTCCCCTTCAACTTCTTGCAGAAGGCGCAGTCTCTCTCGATCGTGCGCACAGTGGGTCGTAGATGTATGATCCAATAGCGCTGCCGTAGATCATTTGTCACGCGCTCCCTGTTGGCGTGGCCCGCAGCGCAGTGTTCACGTAGCACTATCAGTCTAGTTAGCGCATGTCGACCGTCCATGATGATGGGTCGCTTTGTCTCTGTCGGTGCCGAGGAAGCCTCGATCCGTCCTCGTACTTTGAGGAGCCCGTTTTCTATTACAGGGTCCAGTCTGTATAGCCTGCTCGTCTTAGTTAGGGGGCGAGCTGACTTGATCTTCTCTATTTCTTCTTTGAAACTTTCTTCTTGCGCGCGTCGGATAAGTTCTGTCTCGGCGCGCTGGATGTGTCGATGCTCCATGCTCACGGCCTTACGTCGGCAGATGTCTATGAAGGCGAGCGCTCGTGCAGTGGCCCTCACCAGGACTTCATATTTCGAGAAGCGGGCCGGGTCTGGTAGCCAGCTATCTCGTCCTGGTTCTTGCGTCACGTGTAGGACCTCCTCCTCGTCTTCTTCTTCCGTTGTCGACATCATGGGCCATTGTTCTTCTGGCAGATGTAAGAAGCTAGGCCCCTGGAACCATCGGTCCGCTGTGCTCAGTGGAGTGTCGGTGAGCCTCGTCGCGTCGTCGGCCACATTCACTTCCGTGGGCAGCCATCGCCATTCTTCCTTCTGGGTTAGCTCGGCGATCTCACCCAGCCTGTGTGCGACGAACGGTGTGAAGCGTCGCATGTCGTGACGTATCCAATGTATTACAGTGGATGAGTCGGTCCAGTAGGTCGTTTGGTTGATCTTGACTCGATGTTCCCTTTTTATAGTGTCGGCGAGTCTTGCTCCGATGACGGCCGCCTGGAGTTCTAGTCGCGGTATTGTCTGTGCTCGTCTCGGTGCTACCTTGGCCTTGGCGGCCACCAACACCACGCCGATACTTCCGTCGTTGTTTATGATTCGCCAGTAGGCCACGGTCGCGTAGGCTTGTTCGCTGGCGTCGCATAATATGTGTAGATCGACACGTTCATACTTCTGTGTTAGGTAACATCGCGGCAATCGTAGCTGAGCCAGTCCGGTCAGGTGCGCGAGCCAGGACGCAAAGAGCTCGTTTTCTTCTGCTGGAATCTGTTCGTCCCATGCGGTCTGGAGGCGCCATAAACTTTGTAGTATTATCTTGGATCGTATCGTGTAGTGGCTCAGCAGTCCTAACGGGTCATAGATGGACATGACTGCACTAAGGGCTTCTCGTTTGGTCGGTGCGCGGGCTCTGGTTCGTACTTCAGTTGGCACTCTGTTCATGGACGTGTTGAACCCCAACTCATCTCGTTCTGCGTTCCAATATAGCCCGAGTATTTTACTCTCGGGCTGTTCTCCCCCCAGTTGCGTGGGAGAGGTGGCATGTAGTTCGGTGGGTACGTCTCGTAGCACTGTTCGTTCGTTCGAGCTCCATCCTCGTAGCGTGAACCCCGCGTGCGCGTGCACCGCTCTTGTTTCTTCTATCACCTTTCGTGCTTCTTCTGGGTTATCGTAGCTGGCTACTAGGTCATCCATGTAATGGTTTTCCTTGATCGCTTCTAGGGCTCGCGGGAACTCTTGCCCATGTACGTCCGCGTTGAGGTTTCGGACGTAGTGGGCCATAAACGGAGAGCTTGCTGCGCCGAAAATCATGCTCGTCATTTTATATTTTGCAGGAGGCGCTTCTCTTTCGTTGCCTCGCCATAGAAACTGCTGGGCTGGTTGATCTTCTGGTCTTATTTTTATGCGGAGAAACATCTCTTGTATGTCGGCCGTTATCGCGACCGCTCTTTCCCGGAATCTGAAGAGTATTCCAGGTAGCGCCAGCAGCATGTCCGGGCCTTCCAGCAGCGCGTCGTTGAGGCACACCCCGTTGCTTCGTGCGGCTGCGTCGAATACTAGCCTACACTTGCCGGGTTTGTTAGGATTCTTCACGGCAAAGTGTGGCAAGTACCAGCAGACCGGACTTGTTTGTTCCGAGCCGCCGCACAGTGTCGCGTACCCTTTCTCAAGCAGGTTGTTGATCTGCCTGGAGTATTCCTCAGCGAACTCTGGATCGGCGTCCATCTTCTGTTCTATCTTCTTGAGACGGCGGAGTGCTTGGCTGTAGCTTGGTGGCATGATAATGTTATCTTGTCGCCACGGTAGGCCCACCTCGTAGCCTGCATTGATTCTCTTCGCTGTTGTCTCGACGATCTTGATGGCGCGTTGGTCCGCTTCGTTCACTCGCGGCTTGCCGTGGATGCTGAGTGCTTCTATTTTGAAATGAGCCTCGACCAAGTTGTGGAGCTCCTGGTTGCTCACGTTCGATGATCGGTCGGGCTCGTAGAGATGTAGCACCTTGCCTTCTTGCATGATGGTGCTGCGTGGTGCGGTTCCATGCACCACCCATCCTAATTGAGTTCTTGAAGCGGCCGGCTCGTTCGGGCCGCCGATTCGTAGTTCACGGGAGACGATGCACTCCCAATGATCGGTTCCTACTAGGAGCCCGGGGCGCGCGCGTTCGTAGCACACCTCGTTCCTAGGTAGGTCTTTCAGGTGCTCATATTCTAGCAGGTTTTCAGGGATGGCTTGCTGGTAAAGTTGAAGGTTCTTCATGGTCCTCGCTCTGACCTTGTAAGCTTCCTTTTCTTTGGCCCCCCTGACCTTGATTGTCACAAGCTGGCTCTCTGTTTCATCTTGCGACATGTTGACACCGTTTAAGCGCAGTGTCTGTGATGGTCCCTCCGCCCCGATGCTGGATGCTAACTCCTGGTCCACGAGTGTAATGGTTGCACCCTCGTCTAGGAGTGCGTAGGTCGACACCTCCCCCCGTGGTCCGGACACGGTGACAGGACACATCTTCAACATGACTGTTCGCGGGCCGGCGGCTGGACGGGCAGCCACGGACAGGACTGCTTCCTCTTTAGGTTGTTCGGCTTCCTTCGCGACTTCAGTCTTCTCGTCGTGTTCTTGATGTAAAGTCTCGTGATGCGGGCGGCGGCATTGATTCACGCCGCACGGCTTTGCTTTACAGTTCATGCGCCTATGTTGTTTATGAGCGCATTTGAAGCAAATCTTCTTTTCTTTCAGGAAACTCCATCGTTCATTCACGGCGAGTGCCTTGTATTTTGGGCACTGTGTTAGTGCGTGGGCTTGTCCACACTTGGGGCATTTTTCAATTTCTTCCTCCGCTCCCCCGGTCGTAGTGAAAACGCTCGCCTTTTTCTTTAGTATCACGGCGGGTCGGGTTTCTTTCTTCGTAGTCGCAGCGCCTGTGGCCGGGGCGTATGTGTATCTCAGCGCCCGGTCAGCTTCTCTCATCAGGAACCGTGACATCACGACGATTTCTGGGTCTGCCGTCCCTTCGTGTTCATATGCGTAGTCACACCAGCGAGATCGTAGATGCGGGCTGAGCTTGTCTAGTACTTCTCGTGTCATCAATGGATTGAATAGGTATCCCCTTCGATCGATGGTTTTCAGGACACAGATGATGTTCTGTAGTTTGATAGCGAAGCTATTAAGCTCTGTTGCTGACGTGCCCGGCTTCGGCAGCTTCTTCAGATCTTCCAGCGCCCGATCAATGATGACTTCTGGTCTTCCAAAACATTGCTCCAGAGTCTTCATAATCACGTCAGGTTCGGTGGCTGTGTGCAGAAGAGCGGCCACGGCGTCCCTTGCTTCCCCTTTGAGGCAGCTTCTCAGTCTTTGTATGTTCTCGGCCGCTGAGATCTGGTACATGCTTGTTGTGTCTCGTACCGCTGCCTTGAATGGCAGCCACTCGTTGGCTGCGCCGGAAAACGTAGGTAAGTCGATATGCCTGGGTCTGGGTCTGGCCATCTTCTCGAGGGTTGCCGCCAAATGTTCGATGCTGTTTCTTGCTCGTGTCGGGGTTGGCGATCTCGCCCCCGATGCTTCGAATCGTATTTGCTTCGGTTCTTCCCTGGGCCCCTCCTCCCCCCGTGGGTTGAGGGGGTTGGTTCTCAACCACTCGTCCACCTTTCGATGGGGTTCTTCACGGGGAGGGCCAGGTTCTTGATCATCGTGTACGCTTTCTTCGTCGTTAATCACTGACACTTCAACTGCCAGCCTCTTCTTGATCAACTCTTGTTCCAGTTCCAACTCTTTTCTTTGAATGGCTGCCAACTTCTCGGCTGCTTCCAGTTCCGCCATCCGTAGTCTAGTTGTGACGCTCGTTGTCGATCGCATTGACCTGGCCGGTGATCCCATTCTTCGTCGGGTCACATTGGTCGTCGTTGCTTGGAGTCCAGAAGGCCCCGCCGCCGTACTGGTGTCCGCTATCTTTGAAAATGGCGACGCCGGTGGGTCGAGTGAGAATCTTCGTGTTCTTTCGCGTTCGATTTGTTCAGTTTCCCTGCGGCGCATCTCTTGTTCCTGGGCACGCCGCGCCTCTTGTTCTTGGATGCGTCGCTGTTCCTCAATCTCCGCTACGTCCCCTTGGCTTCGAGTGACAACCATTTTCTTATGCGTGTTCGTGTCGTCGCGTACCAGGCCGCACGTTCAGTTTGCAGCGTTCAACGCGCACCGGACAGCACGTTCAGTTTGCTGTGTTCTACGGCGCGTTCAGGTTGGTACCTCTTCTGATCGGTATTTCTTCGGCACGGTGAATAATCCCCTTGGCTTGATATCCCTGTTGAAACCCGTCGGCTCGGTTCGGTGAGTCGTTCAGGTCGAAACAAGTCTTGCTTGATGGCCGTGTTCGTTCTTCAGAGCTTCGTACTTCGTCTGGAGTTCGGTAGGCCAGGTTGCCGCAGGATCTTCGTTCTTCTATCCGGCTTCGGAAGGACCAAACTGTTCAGTGTGGACTGTATATATTTTGAAAATAAAACAATTCTTCAGGCTTGATTATTTTCCCATTTATTCTTCTTAGCTCAGTATTAGTCAGTTGCTATTTTCGATCTGAATTCAAGCGGGCCTAGTGCCCTTTTATATAGACGGCTACCTGGGTGCAAGTAGTGGCGGGGGTAAACAATGAAAATCTCGACCGACCACTCGATCGCTTACTTTGCGCCCAAATGGCCTTGAAACTATGTACAATTCGTAATTATTATTATTACCTATTTATCTATCCTACTTAATTATATAATACAACATGGTTTGTACCTATAATGCTTACACTAAACCTATCAAACTTAACGCTACATCTTGTTCTTATTCAAACATGTTTATAATATGATTTTATTATTTACAGTTAGCGTCTATTACAGTTTGGGTCGGCGTCCGTAACAAGAAGTGTTTAATTATATACACAACACATCTTACAATGACCATCCCATGAGATGGCAGAAATGAATATACAATGAGGGTTACATTGATAAAATAAATACACATATTTTACCTTAAAAAAATGTTTGAATTTTTCAGTACAAAACGGCAATTTCATATTTACACCCCTAATACTTCTATTGAGTACTGCCGGTAGACGTTTCGTAGAAGGGAGAGGGGGGCTTGACACAAACAACGCGACGCATTCCCATAAACCTACAACGCATAGTAAAAAAATAGACGAAAAATATATTGTTGGTGTAGATGAATAATAGTTTGCGGCGCTCGTTCGCCAAAACTATTGACATACACTTGACGTTGTAATAAGTGTTCAGATATTTTTGGTTAGTTGTGTGTATAGAAATTATTGACAAGCATCTGCTCAGATATTAATGAAGTAATGAATGTTCAGATAATAATGGTAACTTGTAGTGTATGGAACTTATTGACATTTTAAATTGTTCAGAAGTATTTGGTCACCTTGTCTGTTACATTATATCTGACGGTGACTGTACAAACCAATATAAAATACCCGTATAATGCCACTAACCTGGCCTTCTCCAATTTGATAGCGTTCCACCTCTGTATGAAGTGTCGCGCCACGTCCCTGGCGGCCGCGCCCTGCACGACCACGCCCACGTCGTGCCACGGCATGCGAGGAGTTGAGTTTCTGTCCACTAAGTCTGGAATAACATCATAATAATGTTTTGAACACCTAAAAAAACTATCGCTCAATGGCTGGGTCAAGAGTTAGTTGTTAAAGGCGGTTGTCTTGGACAATGCGCGTTGTGAAGAAGTTTTTTTGTTTACTCTGAATTCCTAACCACCGTCAGCTTGGGTATTATCATCTCGCTGTGACCGAAGCACTATTTGTAAATATGTTAAAATAAAGAATAAGGATTATAAAAGGTTGTTGTAATACGGTGTCAATTAAAGACCCGGATTTATGACCTGGAAAACCCGGATACGCATCTGGGTTTTCATATAAGTCAGAGAGCCGGCGGCGCAGTAGGCGTAATGATTATTTAACATGTTTTCCGGTTTTAATAATTACACTAGGGTAACTTTACTCCATTTACAATAGCATTAGACAGAAGTTAAAAAAAGTTATTTTTAATGCACATTTTGTAACAAAAGTACAATAAACCTGGTAAAGTTACGATGGACACCGAATTTATTATAATCTATTTTTACAGTAGCTGTCGCACGTATTTGTAACCATTTTAATAATTTACCTTCTAAAATTATGTAGCTTTCATTAGTTGTATATTTAATTCCAATTTAAAATTACAGTGTCAATGGTAAAAACCTAACAGAAGCAGGGATAAACAATACACGGAATGTTATTCGTTTCACTGTAATTCTACCAAATTTAGAATATTACTTATTATTTAAAAGACTTTTATTCTGTTTATATTATTATACATCCATATTTAGTACTATCTTAGATCTATTTATCAAAATTATGTTAAAATCAGTTTAATTAAAATTGTTTTAACTTATCTTTGAAATAAAATGTTTTCCATTTCTACTTCTATGAGCCTCTTTTTTCTAATGCTATTATAAATGGAGTATACATTTGTTTTAGGAGGACTATTTCTATCTACACCTAAAACAATGCAAAGGTTCGACAGTGCTGATAAATATATAAATCTTACAAAAAAAAAGCAAAAGATATTAGCGTTTTTCCTAACTATGTTGGGGTCGGCTTACAGTCTAACCAGATGCAGCTGAATACCAGTGTTTTACATGGAGCGACTGCCTATCTGACCTCCACAACCAAGTTACTGGGTAACACGATACCCCTTGGTACAGTACGCGTCACGTAAAAAGAACGCTGGAAGAAAGTGGAGGGGGTGTGTTTGCGCATGAAAGTACTAGGCCTATTGTTTATTTTTGAACTAGCCTATTGCTCTCGGCTTCGCATATATATTGGTTATTGATAGGTACATTGAAAAATATATTAGATATTATTAAATAAAATTAAAAACATGTTTGATTCAATGTATAATGTTGAATCTGTTACATAAATATAAAAATGTGTTGCCTCTGCGGTCCGTTTCATGCATTGTTTTAAATTATCATCAGGCTCGTAACAGCATTATTATCAGGCTCTCTCTTCATAAAACATTAAGTACATCATAAATATTGTTCTATGTGAAACCATTTCGTAATTAAAAACTTTTGTGCGCGATGGTAGTTTCAACGGTCCCCATACCACTAAATAGACCGATAAATCGCCTAATGCGCAGATTGACCGCCAGCGTTCTTTTTACATAACGCGACCTGTAAGACTAGTTGTCAAATTTTCTGGCTTCTGACTACCCGTAACGACTGCCAAAGATCTATAAAAGACGGCCGAGACTAACGGCTTTACGTGCTTTCCGAGGCACCAAGTGGTCTCAGTATGAAAACGGAAAAAAAAAATAAAAAAAATAATAACTTACCTACAAAAGGCAGATCTAAATTATTAAAATCCTTAACAATAAAATTGGTATAGTCCTTCCCTATCCACAGTTTCGAGTTTCCTTCTATATCCTCCAATTGTTCCTTCGTCTTCTCTGTTATTACTCGCCCTTCGACCACTTGCGCCAGTGGAGTGGGTTGACTGACATGCCTACTTGCCACTTCCACTGGCTTCATACCTAGAGCATCAGTAAGTAAGATTTGATCGGTTGATAAAGCATATTTTTCAGCCTTTTTCCGTTCTGAATCATCAAATTTCTGTTCATATCTCTCTTCTTCGTATGGTGGATAGAGAATGCTAATAATATTTTTGCCTCTATCAGTAATTTTGTCCAGTACATTTCGTCTTTGGACTTCTGGGCTTGGACTCTCGAGTTTGGTCAAGTCTTGCGTTTTCTGCGGGTTGGATGTGATTAGGAGTTGGTCTCCTGGCTCCAGGACCGGAAGGTTCGCTGGAATGGTTTCTGCTTCACTGGTTTCAGGTACTTCTTCTTCTTTCTCTTTTTGAGTGTCGTCTTTCAATGTGGCGCTGTGAATGGAGATGTCTTTTGTTAATGGTTGGGTGTTTCTGATATTCTAGATGCGTTTATAACGATATTTCTAATGTTATAATTATAGACGTATGAATACGTTATGAACATATTCGATAAGCGAGATTTAGGCAACTCAGTATAGTCACTATATAGTTGGCCTGAATAAGACGACAAGATCTAACAACTTACGTAACTGTCATCTTCCATCCTTTAAAATAAATAAATGTAATAATGTATATGGCGAGAGGTTGTGGAAATGCAGTCTGCACCTAATACTTAATGGGTTGCCAAAATCCATAGTATCTAACATTGAAAAAAAAAAACTGTAAGCAAATAGAATACGTACTCAAGAAACATTTCCCAGGCAAGGTAGCAACTACTTAACTGTATTTAATTTCATTTAAAATTATAAGTTAAGTTTTAAGTTGATTTAAAATGTTTTTTTTTTTTCTGAAATAAACAGATTTTATTATTATTTATACGATTAAAATGAAACTTACTCGTTTAAACTAATGACTAGATCTTTAGAGCTCTTGGCAAGTTCTAAGGCGGCCTCCAGTCCGTTACTGTAAGGTACGTACAGCCCGCCCCCCGGGGAACTTGAAGTCTTCTTCTTCACTCGCAGTAGGCTTTTTGGTTGGACTTCGTTGCCGAGGTCCGTTAGCCTGAAAAAATTGTAAGTAATAAAACTTGCAATAAGAACGATTTTTTTTAAATTTTTTTCTACAAGGAAGACGGTTACAAAAAAAAAGGACATAATTTAAGGTAATTTTGACATCATATAATAATAAGCTCCAAATGGAATAGATATATTGAAGTCATGTACAGCCTGCTTTCGACAGATACGTTTTAACCTAAGGTAAGGCGTTAGCGCCAATTGACACCCGGGTACAAATCCAGTTCTCAGGTGCAGACAAATACCTTAAGAGCGCCCAACCCCATCGAGCGAACTTCGACGCGAGCGTGATTGAAAAATTTTTTGTTTCAACCAACGCAAAGCTCGAAAACAAACGAGTGAGTGAGAACGCGACAACATCACAGGAAAATTGGCGCGCGGATATTTCACGAAACTTGTTCCAGGACATACGTGTTTTTGAAAAAGCCTTACAAGATTTGGGTAAAAATGTTTGTAATTTAGAATCTCCATTACATGTGCAAGGTTCTATGAAGCTGTTTTTTTTTTACTTTTTTAATGTATGAGTGCATTATGAACGGCCAAAGTTCAGATAAAATTGTGCCAAAAAAAACTGATTTTCGGACGTGTTTACTGAATTTGTTTCTCAAAAAAGTTTATTTTTGGCTTCATACAAACCTAGATTCTAACCACAAGATACCTGTGTGTTAAAAATATTTGGAAAATAATTTGTTATAACGCCGTAATCGCGTACGAGCGTTTGTGTGGGAAATATGACGGGTTGGCCGCTCTTAAGGAAAACCTGCTATCTAAACTTTCAACAATCGTGCTTACGACCAATTATGACCTGGAGACAATTCTCCAGGTCATAATTGGTCGTAAGCTTCTCCAGGTCATAATTGGTCGTAAGCACGATTGTTGAAAGTTTAGATAGCAGGTACATACTGTAGTTACATACTAGTCAACACTATTTCCTTTGATTACACTTAGGTCCACGTGAGCGACGCCGCAACTTTATTATATCAAGTAAAGAGTATAGATTAAAGTACCTGTGTTTATAGTCGTCCCACCGGCCGTAGCACAGGTCGATGCCTCCAACAAACGCGACGGTCTGGTCAATACACACAATCTTCTCGTGATGTGCCCAGAATAGGACGCCGGCTTTCGCGTGATCTGGGTGACGGAACACCTGAAAATGACACACATGAGACATGAGATATTACGACTCTGTTTTTAGGATGGCAGCGCATCTGCAAGGGACCTGGGTATTGAAGATGTGTAAGCTGCAAATGCAAATGTTTTTGAATAATTATTTATTGATCTTGGTTCTGTCAAAACGAGCCAACATACAATCTCTGAATAACCAAATTAATTACGTACAACTAACTCAACAATAAGAGTATTTTACCAAAAAAATCTAATTAGTCCGTCAGTTAGATTATCGAAAATATTGGATACGTACGTTTTGTTTTATCAAATAAATAGACACTGACGAAGATCATTTTTATCAGATTAAAGATCATGAGTGGGGGTTTGTGACGTCACTTCGCCAGTAAAAGTTTACTGACATAGTGATGTCACACGAGTTTTCGACGCACTGTATCGTGTTCATTTATTGTTTACGCGAAAAAAGAAAAAACACGTGTCCTATATTTTTTGAAAATCTATCTGACGGACTAATTAGTTTTTTTTTTGGTAAAATACCCTATTACTTAGTTATAACAGTTTAAAAGAAATTAATCAGCGTTAAATATCTGATTATTTAGTAAAATGGGATACACGTTGGTTCGTTTTGGCAGATTTTAATCTAATTAGTTTCGAGGGCGTTGCAAAGTTGTAATGCTATATTACTAGTATACTACAATGTGATGCCAGTATAAAGCAATATCTGACAATTGAAAGACTAAGAATTATATATTTTACATGTTTTGTCTAACAAAGGCTACTACTAAAGGTTTGTACAGACCACGAAGTAATTAATATACTTACTTCGTGGTACAGACACAAGGACAAATGTTCGTCTAAAGACTCTAGATTTTACCTTAATGTATTCGCTAGCTAATTTACTTTTGCTGTAAAAACTGTTGATACCGAGCGCCATCTCTACTTCCTTGTACAGCATTATGAAGATTTTTACACCTTGCGCCTGAAACATAAACAAGAGAATTATTGAAAAGATTACAATTTAAAATAGGGGCTTGCAAGAAAAGTACTAACATGTGTAATTAAACATACACCTTGTTTAATAATATGAATAACCAAAATACAATTTTCGAGACCGAAATTCGGTCACGGCGGCCAATGTCAATAGGGAAAGCTATTCTGCAAAAAAAACGATTTTCTAAACTAAGAATCAATTTTGACACAACTAAATCGAGTTTGACAATCGCTGAGTAGACTATAGGTATAGACCAAGATTTGCCCTACTAAACTACCTTTAATAGTGACGGCGTATAACTATATTGTCGTTTTTTAATGGTGATGTTAAATCTAGTTTAGAGAATTTTGTGACAAGAGAATCGGCACAATTATAGGTAATTATATTTTAATTAATTTACATTCTTTTTCATTTTATTATCTAAATTCACATTAAAATTTATTGTTCATGTATAAATGACTAACCGCCTTCCTCTTCAAAAGCGTATCCAGCCTCCAATAGCTCCCACTAAGCGCTGGCCTCTTCAGATAGATCTCGGGACTGAGCCACCAGTCGGCTATGAAGATCTCTTCCTTGGCCAGCTCCATGGCATCAGCCACGGCCGACAGGTACGCGGAGCCGTCCACCAGGGTGCCCACGGGGGTGGCGGCGCGGGGGGGGGCGAACGAGTGGTGCACGTTTGGGAACGTGAAGTCTCGGGCTGTGGAAGAGAGATTAATAATAATAATAATAAATAACTGGCATAAATAATATGGCCTTGACTACTGAGCTAGATATAGTACCTAGTTACAGGAGCCAGTGTTTTCTCCCAATTATAGGAATCGAATTATATGCAATATCAATCACTAGCCACCCGACCCAGTTTCGCATAGGCCTACAGCCTTCCTCGATAAATGGACTATCTAACACAAAAATAATTTTTCAATTCGAACCAGTTGATCCTGAGATTAGCACGTTCAACCAAACAAACAAACTCTTTAGCTTTATAATATTAGTATTGATTAGTATAGATATTCAAAAAAAATAAATGATACATGGAAATGAAAATGAAAAAGAAAATTCAAAACATGAAGACATAAAGAGTTGGCATCAGTCTTCGGTACTATAAGCAGATGCGTTAAGAGCCTGTTCGAATCGAGCAACGGTAGTATAGTTTTAGTTGATGTTTATTTTTGTATTTTGTGTACCAGGATCAGTTTTTGAGATAAGACTACTGCGTATCGATACTATAAAATATAACAAAAAAAAAATAAACACGTAAAAAGTGTTTAAAAAAGAAAGACTTAGGGTATTTTAGTATACAGGGTTGTTTTTGTACAGATCCATTTCTCGCTAGTAAAGCTAAATTTGTAGAAAGCTCTGTAAGGATGTAACTGCCCTTCCTAGGAGAACGAAATAGTAATTCCCTGCAATCCACAAGAAGAAAAACAAACCTGGATATAATTGCTAAGTTGCCCAAATACTTGAGGAACATACCGGTCTGATTAGCAACAGCTTTGAGGTACTGCATCCACTCTTTACTCTTTCGTTTGGTCCAGCACTTGATGACCATCTGTCTGCTTTGGTTCAGGATCTGAAGCCCATGGTTCAGCCCCGTGGAGTACATACCGCTAGATACTTCGAACCTATGGAGAATAGTCATGTTGAAGGTTAAAATGAATGATGAGCATTAATATTGTGACTAAGTGTTATATTGCACTGATTAATAGTATAAATCATGGGCGCCGGCAATAGGGTGCAAGGGGGTACGGTTGCACCTCCCTGTCAGGAAAGAAAAAGATTCCATTTTCTTTTTTTATGCCATTGTTTGAATCAACTTAAGGCGAAATCTCTGTGAAGGTTCTGTATATCTTCAGCCATAGCTAAAATAGGATTTGTCTAATTTTTACATATTTTCTGAGAGCAGCGGCATAAGCAGAGATGCTTTTTTGTGTGTTAAGAAAATGCAGGGATGGGAGGTGCCCTTTGGGAGCGCTGAATGCTTATGCGAATCCCGCACCCCCGGCCATAGGCAGAGGTGGAACACCGCGTTGCTTTTAGCCGGTAAGAGTCCGTCAACCCCTCCATCACCCCCACGATGGGGGAAGTCCATGAGGAGTTCCCACACACACTATAAAAACAGGGGTGCACCTCCCTGAAAGCTTTTCTGGCGGCGCCCATGGTATAAATAACTTAGCTAAACTAAAAAACCAAATGCATTGGATGTGTGAATCATTTCATGATTTATCTACGCAGTAACGAACTCGACTTAGTAATTAGTTTAGTATAAGGAAAACATTGTTCTCAAGTAAGTGACTTTGTGTCTTTTTTGAGAATGAACAACCTGATTAAGTGGGAGTTATAAGATTGCTCATTTCTAACCAAATGACATGTACGGTCAGCAGCAAAATTAATTTAAAACTTCACAATATTAAAGGAAATATAGAATGGATGTAAAATCAAGATAAAATAAACTCTCAGGTATCATCTGCAAAACAGTGCATCGTATTGTTTCGTGTCTATTTAGCTGATTATGTAAAAGTAACAGTGTAATACTGGCACTTCACATTGCGTATTTGTGCACATATCCGCCTTATTTGGATAATACAAAATAAACCCTACAACTATTACAATAAAGTCGATTTTGTATTATCAACTATTTGCACAAATACGCCATGTAAAGTACCAGCATTAAACGACTAGACGTTTACTTTACGTAGCATGAAGACAGTCGGGTTGTAATACGACTGTCAAAATGCAATTTACAGCTGACTATATCACAAAACCTTAGCAGTCAGAATGTTCAATGCCAAAAAAAAATACGTTTTTGCCAAAAAGATTTCAATGATTTTTAAATTGTATCATATCTGCGGTAACATTCCACATTTATTCCTCTTTGAATTCTTACCGGTCATGTATGGCATTTAATCACTACAAATTGGGTAATATACAGGATATTAAAAAACACTTAGCCATTACCTATGCATCAAACTAATTAACATTGAGAAACTACTTTTACTTTGGTTTGAGAAATGACTGTACATTGTAGTTCGCAATGTTACTTATGGGTGGCTTCAAAGTTTTGTTAAAACATAATACTTATTTTTGTAATATGTAAAAAAAAGTAAAAATTTTGAATGTTATGTCTCTGTAGCCAGAAGGTTCTCAGGTATAGTCTAGAGCACGGATTAGAATAAACCAGTAGAACTGCCCACACAACTATCCATGGCGTGTCATAATAGGGTATTTTACTCTAAACGAGAAAAAATCTATAAATATGTTATTGAGACAGTTTAGGCATAAAGCAGTCGGAAAATGTAAGTTTTAGTTCATAAACTAAAACAAAACAAATTTTTAAATTTCAAAGTTTTCAGTATTTTTAATCTGTTATAAAACACCGAACTGTCAGTCAACCGATTGGCATAATATAGGTTTTGTAGGTACTTTTATTCTTTTCGTAACCAACTTAATTTTTTCATTATTACACCTATTACAAAATATACTTTTAATTATTTTTAAATGATATACAATTATCATATTTAATATGAGCTCATTTGATCCAAAACGAACTGACGTCATTTACGCTGAACAATATGGCGTCCAGTAAGAGGCGTTTACGTCAAACTACGCGCGAAATTTGAAAATTTAAAATTTATATGCATTTTTATGGCACTTATGGATTGAATAAAAATTTTGAGTTTTTTTTGGTGGCATATTAGCACTACAGAATTTCATTGAGACACTTTTCAAAAATGGGTCGAATACGTTATTAGGCGGAAAATATGTAAAATAATAACAACCTACGTCAGTTGCAATAAGTCTTAATTTCATAAGAACAACAAATTAAATTTTGACGAAAAGCTTATTTGTTATGTATACAAAATTGAGACGTGTTACAACTGACGAAGGCTGTTATTACATATTTTCCGAATAATTGTGACACGCGCAGGATAGATAGCTGCACTTCCACTTGCTTTCTCTATTCAGTGGTCCAGAAATAAAAGTTTAAGTTTACACCATAAAATGTAAATTAAACATGTCATGTAAATAATGTTATTGTTACTGTGAGTGACATTTACCTACTTCCTAATGAAATATGAAGTAAAAGAAGTTGACCTTGACCTTGAAGTTAACCTTTTGATACGATGTGTTTTATTAAATGGAGTTATTAAAATAATATTAAATTTAAGAAAACCACATTGAAGTTATGGATATGGAATGCTTTTTATCACACTTAAGCATTTTAATTTCTTAACACCTCGACAATATTATTACAATTTTAGCACAATTCACGTTATACTAAGATATACTCACGAATCTTACTGAATGAGCTGCGTGGAATAGAAAAAATAAGACAATATAAATACAATGCAAAATTAACTTACATTATCAATAATTTAAGATATATTTTATAATGTTTTAAAATAAGTAAGTAAGTAACTTTTTACATTACTTTGTGTTTTCTAGGAAACATAAACACAAAGTATGGAGTTTCTTGTCCATACGAAACTGTCTTTGGAAAGGACAACAAGATTATTATTTTTTTTAATGACGTTCAAAAGTGTCTTTTAATGGTTTAATTCTAATAAATTATTTGGCTTTGAAACAAATTTAAGGAGAACAAAAATTATAAGACATTTCTTTTTTTATAATGTTGCCTCACACTAGAAATTTCATCTGTATCGTGGGAGCCTTTACAATCATATAAACTCGCAAACACAAACAGCCAGACCCGGAACAACTATCTGTAGGCCAAACAAGTATTTGTTCCGTGCGGGATTCGAACTCGCGACACGCAGCGCAGTAGCCACTCGCTAAACCACTGCGTCATTCGTGTCGTCAAAGTTGACCTTGAAGTCGACTACAGTATAATAGGTCATATGACAGCTCAAACTCACCCCTGATCGAACAGCATGATGGCTTTAACAACGCCATCTCTCGGCCGTACGTATCCGAAGAAGGTATCCTTGATGAAGAACCATCGCTCTTGCCACTTCGCACACACCAGACCAGTGCAGAAGTAGTTACATCTGCAAAAGACATGTTGGTAAAGTCATATTTTATTTTTTAAATTTATCTAAAATGGTTGCGTTTTCATATTCGGTTTTGGCAATCTTTGATAAAGTTGTACCTATTCAGTATGCCAAGCCGACTGTGTGTATAGGAAGGGACCCTATCTGCTGGTGCCTGAATATCAAAAGCATCACAGATAATGCTGTTTTTTTTTATATAATTTAATAGGCTTGCGTTTTGCGGCCTAGGATGAACCGGTTCACTCGTGCCTTGAAGATATCCAGATTTTACTTATCAGGGAACAGGGAGGCGGGCAAGAATTCCATAGTCTGGCATTTCCACAACAAATGTGGAAGGAAAAACGCTTGGCTCGAGACCGTGGAACTTCAACCATATAGCGGTAACGCTTCGTCGCATCTCTGCTCGTCCGATGATGGAATGGAGATGAAGGAATTAAGTTGTGCAATATCAAAGCACACTCTCCGAAATGTACTCGATAAAAGACCGATAGGCTGGCAACGATGCGGTGATGTTTAAGGAGTTAACTTGCACTAAGAAATCCGTGCTTAATAATATTACTAGCCTTTTTATGTCCCACTGCAGGGCAAATGCCTATAATGAAGGCACGACCATGGATCACCACACTTGATCAATGCGGATTGGTGATTTCAGACATATTAATTACTAGCTTCTGCCCGCGGCTTCGCCCGCGTAAAAAGAACGATTATCCCAAGGGAACATATTACCGGGATAAAAAGTATCCTATGTGTTAATCCAGGAAATGGTCTATCTATGTGTCAATTTTCATGCAAATCTGTTCAACGGTTTGCGCGTGATTGAGTAACAAACATCCAAACATCTTCACAAACTTTCGCATTTATAATATTACTAGCTTTTGCCCGCGGCTTCGCCCGCGTAAAAAGAACGATTATCCCAAGGGAACATATTACCGGGATAAAAAGTATCCTATATGTTAATCCAGGAAATGGTCTATCTATGTGTCAATTTTCATGCCAATCTGTTCAACGGTTTGCGCGTGATTGAGTAACAAACATCCAAACATCTTCACAAACTTTCGCATTTCTAATATTAGTAGGATTATATATTATATTATAGTAGGATTAGCTTATGCCAGCGACTCCGTCCGCATTGACGTAGGTTTTAATTTTTTTGAGCGAACCCAATTTTATTTTTAAAACAAAAGTAGCCTATGTTACTCCTTATAACATCATTAGGCCTAGCCAAGTTACAAACGTTTCGTATCGTATCTCTTTCTACAATAATTAACGCCTCGTCGTAATCCATTTTTTATTTTCGATCACGTGACTTATCGTTACGATGACGTCATTCCCGTACATTTGATTAGTTTTCTATTAGTGTTATCGATTATAGATTGTCAATTTGGGTAATTTGGCTATGACCCCAGTTATCTGCCAGTGAAAGTCCTGTCAAAATCAGACAAACAAAATTTGTTTTTCTTTTTTGGTATAATTGCCAAGAATACTTTCTTGTGTATTTTAACGTCACAAACACACTTCAATTTTATTTATTTGTATATAAAATAAGTTCAGGATTGAAAAAGAAGTGAGATAATATAGATACATAATATAAAATACTCAATTCTACCACTATCTAACCTTACACAAACCATGTTCCCGAGCATGCCGAAGCAGTTGCACCCTGCCTGACCGGGCTGCGTGGAGCCGGTTCGTTTCTGTATCATACCCTCCTTGCCTTTGCTGCCTAGCTCTGATATAAAAGACAGGTTTGATGCTTCGAGGAATTTTACCTGGAAGAAAAGGGCCCATAGTTAGTTTATATCCGCCAGTTCGCCTTGAGCGCACGTGGTGATCAATGCTCGTGCTTTCTCTATATGAGAAGAGCCCTTTGCCCTGCAGTGGGACAATTATATGCTGGTATTATTCATCATCATCATTTCAGCCTAAAGACGTCCACTGCTGGACATAGGCGTCCCCAAAGGGGGGTTTAGCCATAATCGCCACGCTTGGCAGGCGGATTGGCGATCGCAGTATGGTTGTTACAAAGGCACAGAGAACGCTGCTGCCCATTCTCTGGTAAGTCTCTTAGTCGCCTCTTACGACACCCGAGGGAAGATATAGGATGGTGCTATTCTTTACGTCCGACACCACACGGACAGGTGGGCTGGTATTATTATTTATTTTAAAAAAACGTTGCCTAGCTGCGTTTACAAACACATACACAAACAACGAAAAAAAAAAAAAAGCTTTTTATTTTCCGCTTTTTAGTACCTCCTTCTCATCCAAATCTATTAAGAAGAGATTGAAAGTTAACTACTACAAAGATTGATGAAACTAAAACGTCGTCTATGTAAAATTTTTGGGTATTTGTTGATTTTTCAAAAAGTGCTGAATCAATTTCGATAAAATTTATATGGGACCACCCCTGAAGCATACCCTTTCCATAAAAAAGAATTTACAAAATCGGTTTACGTTTGCCGGAGAAATCGCGTAACAAATCTCGCACATACTTAATGCAAATTTAAGACTTATACGGTTTTCTCATGGATGCCATTGTCAGAACTGGACCAAATTAAAATGGGACCACACGGGAAGCACTAGCTTTCAAATTCGTTGTTTGTTAGTCTCGCCAAAACTCCAGAACGGCTGGACCGATTTAGCTGATTTTGGTCTTATAGATTGAGAACAACGGATTAACTCATTGTGTTGTCGGGTTCGTCCGATTAGTTTCGATGGCATACGGCCACCTTTTTCAAGGAGTTTCACAGGATGGATGAAAACGGTGAGACAATTGAAAAATCAAAATGACAAGACAACGTCTGTCGGGTCAGCTAGTATTTAATAATTTAAGTAAAATAGGGTAAAAAGAACCGATAATTCATCCTATACTCTTGTAAATAAAGTCATTATTCATATTATACTAGCTTTTGCCCGCGACTTCGTCAGTGTGAATGTCGATTATCGCAGATGCAGACGAAGTCGCGGATTGAAAAGTAGCCTTTGTCCTTCCCCAGGCTTCAAGCTATCTTCATACCAAATTTCATCAAAATCGGTTCAGCCATTATAATATTATAAAGTATGGAACGATGGATTGATAATTTAAGGAAAAACTTATTTACAGGTAGCTCTACTATTAATACAAACAAAACATTATTTTAGCTTGTAACGGTAGCAAAGCATATCCGGTAATAATCAGTGTAAACAAAAAACATAATACTTGATAATCGACCTTGACCTATACACCGGCAAAAATAAGGTTGATTATTGTCTGGCTGTTTTGTCGTTTATGATTAATTCAACTGTGACGTGCTGAAGGTAAATCAGCGTTTGAAGGTTCTTACCGTTTCATGGTGGTTCCTGTATATTGAGATGTTGAGTAGATTATACAGATATTCTTCTAGCTGCTTCATTCTTAGCTGAATGCCTTCATATGTGACCATCACTTCGGGCTTTTTGGGGAACCTGCAAAATAAGTATACTACTGTCATTCTTCAATCTAGTATGTCTCGATCGAGAATATAGTCTAGAATGGAGATATTTCTAAAAATATCTAATATAAAACTTTGGGCAATAAATATAAAATTGTTTTTTTTTTTCAAGACAGATAAGCTATAGACTACTTACCTACTGTGACGCAGTCGGACAAGATTTAAAAAAAAACTTAAAATCTACATGATACAATCTACGGTTGATATATGCTGTCACTGTACTGTTGAATTGCTTTGAAGAGAAGATCAGACATTATAATTATCAGACTAGCTACGCCATACGTTTTGACCGAGTAGGTGTTACATTTTTGTATGGAACTGCTGTTTCTGACGAAAAATAACATCGCAGAGTTTGCACCACGATGTCTATTCCACCATGTATAATATACAAACGTGATATTCACCTAGGAAGCGCCCCTTTCCTCTTCCTAGGCCTCGCCTGCCTCTTTGAGTTGCTCCTGGGCACGGCTTCAAGCGCGACCCTTTCAGCTTTCTCTTCAGTATCCACTGTATTCTTGAAGCTGGCTCGTCTCGTCTTATGAGTCTTTGTCGGAAAGGGAATGTCCAGAGAGGCTCGGTAGAGAGTGAGTTGTTGATGGAGGTACAGGACGTGCTTGTAACGTTTCTTGATCGACCAGTTGAATTCGCCATGTTGGAGGAATATTGTGTATCTGGAACCAAATATTTATTTTTTATTTTTAGATTAGTGAATGTGGTATCGCGGATGCAGACGAAGGTGCGGATTAAAAAGTAGCATATATCCTTCCTCGGGGTTCAAGCTCAGTCTTTAGCAAATTTCATCAAAATCGGTAGCCGTGAAGTCGTAACAAACTCATGCAATGCATTTATAATTTTAGTATGAATAACCAACTTTTAGCGTGCTTTTTAGCGTGGGGATTATGGCAATCCCCCCCTGGGGAGGTCTTTGTTCAACTGTGGATGTTTCCCGGGCTGATGATGATGATGAACCAACTTTTAATTACAGTTTGCACCAGTCAAAGAAGTTATTGGTGTGAACTATGTATCTACTAAACATAAAACTTAAAATTTGTTTATGTTCTGCATAAAGTGATGGAAGACTCCCGGGAGCCTCTGAATAAAAGGCAATTAATTATGTCATTACTAGATTTAGCCGGTTTTTACTATTGCGGTCAAACGCAAGCCTATTGCTTGCGTTTGACCGCAATTCACCTGATCGTAAGTGATAATGCGGCCTAAGTTGGAACACGCTTGCCTAAGATGAACCGGTTCACTCGTGCCTTAAAGATACCCAGATTATACTTATCAGGGAACAGAGAGGCGGGCAGGGAATTCCTCAGTCTGGCAGTGCGCACAATAAATGTGGAGTCAAAGCGCTTGGTTCGAGACCGTGGAACTTCAACCATATAGCGGTGACGCTTCGCCATATCTCTGCTCGTCCGATGATGGAACGGGGATGGGGGAATTAAATTGTGCAATTCCAAAGCACACTCCGAAATGTACCCGATAAAATACCGAAAGGCTAGCAACGGTGCGGCGATGTTCAAGGCTCTGGAGCTTAGCCCTAACCAGGGAAGAAGAGCCTAAGTTCATCATCATCATGATCAGCCTGAAGACGTCCAGTGTCGAACAAAGGCCTCTCGAATAAAGGTGGGGGGGTTGCCATGATCCCCACGCTTGGCAGGCGTCTTGGGTTGTTAAGTACACGGAAGCCGCTGCTTCCGGATTTTCCCTTAGTCTCCTTCGACGACACTCTCGGGATGAAACGGGGCCCCCCGTTGTTTGCTATTCTACCCCACGAGCAAGCCTAAGTTATTAAAATAAAATTAACAATTAACATGGGAATACAAGATATTTCTAATGGAATACATTACAAATATCTTTCAGTACACCTACTATTATTTCTTGTTATCAGTTGTTATTATCGTGTAAAAGGTAATTGGTATATTATTTCTCTCTTTCGTGACGGCGCGGAGACTACCTAATATAATTATGTATCTTCACTCGTGGAACCTTTTGTAATAGTTCCTTCCAGTAACACGTCAAGAAGTAGCTTTTTGAAGTACTTAGTAGTACAGTCGAACAAGCTATTTGTTTATAGGCAAACATATTCATCTTTCTACTATCTACATTGCCGTTAACAATTTGTATTGTGTGCGTGATAACTTTTTAAGCTTAATTTTACCATGAGAGTGATCAAAACTAATTGACTATTCAGCACACTCAGAACATCGTTTAGATGTATTACTGGGTCGATTAATGTTTATATATTGTACTTATGTATGTGGTGGCTAGCTGTTAAAGACGATTAGGTTAAAAAACTGTAATGGTAGCTATAAGGCTTTTAAATAAATACATAAAGAAAGAAAGAAATAAGTTTACAGTGATGTCTGTTGAAATTAAACCGCGTAATAATCCCATCAATAAATCGAAATAACATTATGACGACATTCAACATTTTAATCAACAAAGATTAACAGATTAACTTATCTATTTAATTTCCTAAACACTGCTAAACAAGAAAGAAAATGTAATTTATCTGCATAATAAACATTTATAGCGTCGTTATGGCGTACGCGCAGCTATGATAGTAACAAGTCTAACGCCACTATGTCACTCTATTAGATTATAGATAATTGAAGTCTATGTGTAGGTGTATTATATTTATGATTCAGAGTGATAACGGGCGGTACTATACCTTTAGTCATCATTCGTCTATAATGGAACGCGTATGCCTGGTTAAATATCTGAGGGTCTTGTGTGTATTTATTCTAACTCTATCGCGGTAACGTAAGGGTGTTACCAGACCAATCGATCGATGGCATCGATCGATGGTAGAATGTATTAGTCGACGTCGATCGAGCTGCTTGATTATTATTACTAATGGATTATAGCTGGGGTTAATTGATCACCGTCGACCGATGCCATCGACCGGCAATCGATCGATTAATTAGTGGCAAGTCCGTCGATCAGCCAAAGCTACCACACCAATCGATCAACGTCGATCGATGTCGATTGATGGCATCGATCGACGATCGATCAATTGGTGTAGTAACACCCTAAACTATCGCTAATGTCAATTTGTATGGAATAATTTGTGGTTCTTATTGTTGCCACTAGACTGCGCTGTTTCAGTTTCAAACAAAACAATTTGGAGTATTTTTTTATGATGTTATAAGTACTATAATTATGCGTTTATTAATGTTTTATTATGATAACTGTATATCATTGGTTACGGAAATCGTATCAGTCCTACTTCTGTTAATAGGTACATGTCTTTTCCGGTAAGATAAGCATTTTTGCATAATTAAGAATGACTTGTAGTTTTAAAAAGTACCTTTTTCTTTCTCCGCTATGCACAATTACTAGGAATGATGATGTTGTTAATACTAGGTAATAAATTATATTTAAAAAAATATAGATCAAAACTAATGAATTTACACACGTGAGGAGCTCGTGGCTAAGTTAAAGCCTTACAGATCGATCGGTCAAAGGGTAAGCTACGCTAGCCGCGGTTGGTCGGAGGATGGGTGACCATCCCTTTCATGCCGAGTTTCCTCCGTGCCTCGGAAAGCACGTAAAGCTGTTGGTCCCGGCTGTGATTTGTATAACTTTGGCAGTCGTTATAGGTAGTCAGAAGCCAGAAAGTCTGACAACCAGTCTTACCAAGTTGTATCGTGTTACCCAGTAACTGTGTTGTGGAGGTCCGATAGGCAGTCGCTCCATGTAAAATACTGTATTCAGCTGCATCCAGCTACACTGGAAGCCGGCCCCAATATAGTGACTTAATGAATTTACACAGAAAGTGTTGTGTTAATCCATCAATGACTGATAAATAGATTATTGAAGTTTACGTATTTTGCGCCACGTCACTTCGTCTCGGTCAAGTGACGTCACACGATGGAGCTTCATCATCATCATCAGCTGGAAGACGTCCACTGTTGAACAAAGGCCTCTTCCATAAAAGGGTGGGTTGCCATAATGCCCACGCTTGGCAGGCGTCCTGGGTATCGCAGTGCAATTGAAGTACACGCATAATACACGAAAGCTGCTGCTGCCCGACTTGTTACTTCTTCTGGACTTCCGGAGCGTTCCGAGTTCTGATGTAGCGTCGGGTGTATGAACTTATTCTTGCAGGTTCAACTTCAAAATTCCATAACGTTTTCATTTCTAAAGACATTTGAATAATTCTTTCACATTTTTGTTTAATTTTACTTAAATTTGTATAATTAATCCATAAAAAAATTGAAACTTCTTCATCAGCACATTCATTAATTAAATTATTTCCTTTGGTTTTTATCTCGATTCTTTTTTTAATGTTTTGTATTGCTCTTTACCTGCTTTGTTTTCACATATAGAAGCAACAAGAATATTGTAACCGGTAATAATAATAATCATTTATTTGCCAGAATGTAGGTATACAAAGTATGATGTTAAACATAGATAAATGTGGCCCATTTACATTCTACCAATACATGTGGTGTGCAAATATTTATTTTTTATTTTTTTTGTGGTGTGGTTTTTTTTTTAATGTGTAATTTTGATTTAAAAGTATGTCCATAGAGTTTCTTGCTCGTTCTTCTCCATAGAGACCTGCCTACCTTCAACTTTCTACAAACTGACCGACTCCTTGACAATTCAAAAGTGCCTGAAATGGTTTAATTGAAAAAAAAAATGCTTTGATTTTAGTAAAATACTAATTATGATCACAATAGATCAGCTCTAGGGTCGCAGTGATACCATAGCCGAAAAAGATGAATAGACTAATTATAATATGTATTATTTTTAAAGCAATAAAGAAGACCTTGAAATAACAAATGATTTATTACGGTAAGCCTATTACTGGCATATAAAAAACTTAACACAGACATACCTATTATTCCGGTCCTATTTTTATGTTAGCCTTTACGAACTAATCTACTAACACTATCATTTACTTTATAAGATAGCCAGTACTTGTATATTTCTTAAACAATCTTCTTATAATATAAATTTGTATGGTAACGTGCTATGCTATGGAGCGTAGCAATCTCGGTGTTAAATTAACCGAGCGCGTTCGTCGTTCGAAACACCATACTGCGCTCCAAAACACAGATCGTTGACGTGGCTCAAAAGGCTGCCCAGCTTAAATGGGACTAGGCTGGACATGTTTGCCGCATACCGAATGACCTATGGGTCATACCGAATGACCTATGGGTAACTTAAATTTAGTGACTTCGGTAGACCTCGAAGATGATGATGCGAGATGATTTGGTGAGTTCCGCGTGGATTGGCAGTACGTGGTGACAAAAATCGATGCCGATGGTAGGAATAGAGGGTGGCCCTTGCCTACCAGTGGGACAGTGCGGTGTAATTATAATAATGGAATAAGTACAGTACAGTCAACGACGAAGTCGACTAACACTGTTATTTTACTATTATTTAAATAAACATGAATTAATACAATGCATTGCTTTTTAGCATTTCAGTTTTTTTTTTGTCCGTGTGGTGTCGGACGTAAAGAATAGCACCATCCCATGTCTTCCCGTGGGTGTCGTAAGAGGCGACTAAGGGACTTACCAGAGAATGGGCAGCAGCGTTCTCTGTGCCTTTGTAACAACCATACTGCGATCGCCAATCCGCCTGCCAAGCGTGGCGATTATGGCAAAACCCCCCCTTGGGGAGGCCTATGTCCAGCAGTGGACGTCTTTAGGCTGAAATGATGATGATGATGATTTCAGATAACCGAAGACATTTATCTAAGATTTCACATTAATTCCATATTTCGCTCAATAATTAGTTTAACAAGTTTGTCGTACTTATAAATTGTATTTCCGCATTGTGTTATCTCTAAAACACTTACAACAGTATTGTATAAGAACTGTGTTACAGTATTGGTGCACAATAAAGTTTAATCTATCTATAAAGACTGGAAAACAAAGAGATTTGTGTTCTACAATAACAAATGAAGATCAGGAACCATGACGAACGTGTTAATGTGATAATATCGAGCGATTACAACACGTTATCTGAAGGATTTTTGTTTTTAGTTATTGTTTAACTAGTCATAGTAGGTACAAGAAAATAATTGAGCATAATATTGTTACTCCAGAAGGTCAGTACTCATAATCTAGTCACAATTTCATCTCAGCGAGAATCGCCGTTAAAACTTTAGGATTGGCATTACACTACACACACACACACACTTACACACATACACTAATGTGTGACGGATTAAAATGTGAATGTTCCTGAAAGTTAGTAAGTTAGAGCTAATACAATTGCCTTCGATCGCTTTAACTTAAAGCATAGAATATTTAATAGTACTATGCTTAAAGTTGAGCAATATTTTTTATTTGAGGATATTTAATAGAAGGCGGACTGACATATTTCGGAGGTATTGCTGTCCAAAACCAGTTGGCATCCCGATTAGACGAAGTGGTTCACCGAAATCGAAATTTACATACATAATAATATGGTCCATTATGCTTTGATTGCTGATTGGATATGGTTCAATCAAAATCTGTTGCCTCCTACCTAATTGCCCGAAAAATTTAATGAGAAATATAAAATAAAAAAATACTCACAGATTAGGATTTAGCAGATGTGTTGTGACGCTTCTTTCATTTTCCACTAATCTGACCTTTATTTCAACACCCGGAATGAACACTTTCCTGTGTACCGAGTTGAATTTTATAGGCGGATTGTGAACTGCTTTAAATGGCACTGTTGTTTGAGTTATTGCTGAAATGAAAACATAATCACTTACATAATTATTATCTAAGAATAGTAAACTATTGGGGGCAGATCATACGTTAAATGTATATCGTATATGGTAACAGGAGGAGTCGTAGTGGTTTTAGTCGATAAGAGTCCGACCATCCTCCGTTTTCCCTACACGGACAAAAAAAGGTCAATAAACTCAGTACATTCATAGAATACAATTGAATCCTTTCATAATAACCAGTCAATTACTGTGACGTAAGTTAATATAAGTAGCATTAAGGTCGTAATTAGCGCAAATTCTGTCCCATATAATTTGTCGATGTCGAATACAGCAAGTACATTAAACCTCAGTAATAATGTGATCACAAAAGTGTGAACGTACCAACTGGGTATGGATCGATTTGCGGCGCGTTTGAAGTGGTTCATGGCTCGAGTGGCAACAAATTATCCATTTAACCAGACCGTCACTTGTTCGACTAATTTAAAAGGACCGCTCAATTGACTTAACTACTTGTTCCCTAAACGGTTTTCTTTTTCACAGCTATATGGGGCCGGCTTCCAATTTAACCAAATATAGCTGAATACCAGTCTTTGACATGGACTGGTTGTCAGTTTTACTGGCTTATGACTAGGGTATAACGACTGTCAAAGATCTACGAATGACAGCCGGCACCAACGGCTTACGAAGTGTCCGAGGAACGGAGGAGTCTTGGTATGCAATGGATGGTCACCCATCTACGGACCGACCGCGGCAAGCGTAGTTTAAGCGTGACCGACCGATCCGAACAGCTTTTTACTTACTTTTTACGAAAATATTCCGTCAGTTATTCTACGAATTAAATGTTAAGGTTTTTAATAAGTATACCTAACGATGAAAGTAAAAGTAATATGATATTGTTATCATGATTCGACCGCACTTATCAGTTTCATTGTGATTGATAACGAGATATATTTCTTATCTATAATTCAAATTAATGTATCAATATTTTTATAAAAAATTGTTATTTGTATTTTGAGGTTAGATTTTTGACCAGTAGGTACCTATATAACAATATTTTACACCTAGATTTTTAAGTCCTGTCTTTTATGTCATTAGTATATAGAATAATATTTCAATACTTAAAAAGATCATTGACTACATAATTTGATACAAGTTTAAAATTTTTAAAATGGTTTTTCAAGTTTTGGCATGTTTTTACATAATATATACTCTAAGTTGCTGCAAGTTTTTACTTAAGGACAATGTTGTTAGGTTTTGTTTTGGATGACAATTCCTATTTAATTAGGAGACTAAATAAACTGATGCTGCATAACAAATTACAAGCTGGGTTTATTTTGAGTGAGTAAATACTTACTAAGTGCGTGCGTGCGTGTGTTGCGGGTTCGATTCCCGCCCAGGGTAAACAGTTGTGTGATGAGCACTTGTGTTTGCCTTGTGTCTGGGTGTTGTTTATCTATATATGTATGTATTTACAAAAAAAAAATGTATTTGTGTATGTATATCAGCTGTCTGACACCCATAGTACAGGGTCTTCCTAGTCAGAGGGGTCAGATGGCCGTGTGTAAAAATGTCCCCACATATTATTATTATTAAGTCCTTAAAAAACCCAGCTTGTTACTTAAGGTATGGTTACCCTGATATAGAAAACATTTTTAAGGGACTTCAGAAGTATTTTTTTTAATCAATGGCAAAACACTGACACTTTTTCAGTAATAATAAACTATTTAATTGCTTACGATCGCAGCAGTTATTTTTTATATTATCTAAACCAATATTTTATTTTTTGTTTGTTTGTTCGTAATAGATAAACTCAAGAAATACTTAACCAATTTAAAAAAATCTTTCACCTATAGAAAGCTGCATTATCAGGGAGTAACATGGCTTTTAGGACAATATTCAAAATCAGAGTAGACGAAGTCGCGGGCAAAGTGGTTGTTTATAACAATTCAATATTATCCTTTATATTGTTATATGTGCAAACTTGTAAAGGCATGTATATAAAGGATATACCTACATTGTTAAATTATCAAAATAGCTGTAAATGATTAATACAATATTATCTATTTTTCATATGAATCAGAGGATACTGGCTACTATCGCAAGATAAAAATACATAGGAATATTATTTTCTTCATATATTGGGGTCAAATGTGCATATCTAATCAGATACGTCATTATAATAATTAATTAGGTACGTCAGTTCTATATTCAGGTAGGGTAGGTGTACGTATACAAGTACAAAATACTTGCATTGATAACCAATCTTACTTTCTTCGTTCTAAGCGTCGTCGCTTCAGCGTAAATATAAATGTACGTCGCGTAAGCGCTGCGTAAAAGTACACTATATAATATAATATGTAAGATATATTATGTTTCTACCTAACAAATAATATAACCGAATTTAATTATAACACCTACTTACTATTGATATGTTATGCCCTTACCGAGTTTCGTATTGGAACTTTCTTTAAATGTAATGCTGGCACTTCACATGGCGTATTTGTGCAAATATTCGCCTTAATTGGATAATACAAAATGTACCTTATCTCTATTAAAATGAAGTCGATTTTGTATAATCCAAATAAGGCGAATGTTTTCACAAATACGCCATGTGAAGTGCCAGCATAAGAACTACATAATAGGGTATTACACCCATTTTTGAAAAGTGTCTCAATGAAATTCTGTAGTAAAAAAAAATAAGTTTAAAAACTAAAACCCGACTACAACAAAAAGTGATCTAAAAAGTACGAAACAAGAAAATATTTCACACAGAAATCAAGACATAGGTACAAAATGGTCAAGGTAAGCCGTGGTTGCATGACTGTACCTATTCCATATGAGTGCGATGAACATGAATTATAATGGCATGCAACCACGGCTCACCTTGACCATTTTGTACTTTCTGTGTGAAATATTTTCTTGTTTCGTACTTTTTAGATCACTTTTTGTTGTAGTCGGGTTTTAGTTTTTAAACTTATTTTTTTTATTTAAACCATTTTGGAGTCACAGCTAAGTATTATATATTTAAAAGGTACTAGTGAACCCCTTTCTAATGATACTAAACACGGTATGCGTATCTTAATTTATTTGGTAATCTTTCCTTTTTTTGAATAATTTGTGACAAGTCACAACTAAATATTATATATTTGAATGGTACTAGTGAACCCCTTTCCAATGATACCAAACACGGTATGCTTGTCTTGATTCTCGCGCGGACCGCCGTAGCGAACGGACGCGCGCAGTGGAAAGCTCCCGAGAGCCGACCCGCGCAATACCAACGCAACGCGGTAATCTTGAAATTGAGTGTGACTTAAAATTCACACTAAAACGAGATCCTTAAGTGAATAAATAGTGAAAATCATGGACTGCGAGGACCCCGGGGGGTCTATCCCCCGGGATTCACCAGAACAAGTGAACCAGACGATACCAAACGGAATAAGTGTACCAAGAGTCATAGGAAATATGATCTCGGGAAACAATAGTGAAAGTTCATATAATTTCAGTGACATGGACACGGACCTGTTAAATTTAGACATGGACGGAGTACAAGTGAAAGATAGGGTTAAAATAGTGAAGCTGGACCTAAATGAGTTCAACAAAAATATAATACAGTGTTGGGAATGCGAAAAACACTTCCAAACGGACGCTCCCTTATGGGGCACCAATCAAATGAACACGAGGAAAAGTCAATGCAAAATATGCGTGGAAAACTTTCTCATAAAGGCGGCCATCAGTATAGTGCCAAAATTTGAAAATGACATCCTAAAAATTGAAACTACTGTAACAATATACACAGCCTCGCAGGACACCGGAGTGAGTAACTTTCGTGCATGCGTGGATTGTAAAACAAAGAGAGAATTAATAACCCTACCGATAGACACATTCACATCGGAGGAATGGTTCATCTGTAAGTGCGGTAAAAATCAATGCGCACTAATAAACACTACGGCAGAGGACTCAAACCCGTCCCTAACCGTAAAAAAAGACAAGAAAAAACGAAACCGTAAGAACAGAACGACGAACAACACCGTCGTAACATCTGGAGCACGGAGTGTACCAAACACGCTAAATACAAATCAAGGCGCTGGCTCGCAAACGCCGCTGAAAGCGCACCAAGCCCGGCCCGAACTAGCAAACAACACGTGCAAGCCACTCGCCGCCCCCTGCCTCACCCCGGGTGGACAAGAGAGCGCGCGAGCGTCTACGCTTGTGAACAAAAGAAACAATACCACCGCCACAGACCACATGGCCATGGCGCGTACCTGCGCGACCGAAACAACTCAGAGTTCGACAGCTAAATGTTACCCCCAACGTGTGGGAAGCCAAATAGAGGCCAGCGCGGGAACAATCTACAATATACCAATAGCGAACAGATTTGAAACGCTACAAAATGAAAATAGAGGAATTAAAAGACAACGTAACGGAACACCGGATAAGTATACCACGCCTGTCCAGAAAAATACACATATCCCTAGCATAATAATAAGGGACGAAAATATAATGAAAGACCAACGCGCCCTCAGACTCATAAGGGAGGTGACATCAACAAATAACTCAACGCTCAGGATGGCAAACGGACAAATAAAAATCAACCCAGAAAACTCAACAGCCCGAGCAGACATTCTCACGAAAATCCAAGCGTGTGAACCTTCAAGAATAATAGCACCGAAACCGAAAGCTGACCGACAACCGGCGACAAAAGTGGTGTTGAAAAACGAAACATACGGTGAGGATACCGACAGAATTGCAGAAGAAATAGCGGAATGTATCGGCATCAAACCGACATCAATAAAACCGCTAGGGAAAGCTGGCAAGTTCCATCTTTTGATTTTTGAAAGTAAATACAAACAAAAGAGCGTCCTGGAGGCGCTCAAAACCGCCGACAAAAAGTTCTTCTGCGCTCCCTCCATAAAGGTAGAACCATTTAGGGAAAACCCGAAACACATAGTGCAATGCAAAAAATGCTACGCATTTGACCACTCGAAACAGTCGTGCCATGGCAGACAAGAGGAGTCACAGATCAAAATCAATACGCCCGAGGGCACTACGACGATGGTCTGTAAAAACTGTAAGAAAGAAGGACACAGCGCAAACAATGCTACCTGCCCGATATTTCAAAACATGATATCTAAACAAATGGAACATGCGAAAGCCAAACAGATCAAACAAGAAGAGAGAATTAAACGCGCAGCAGTCAGACCAGGAGTCAGATATGCGGACGTCTCAAGCAAAAGACAATTCCCCGACTTGCCACAGAAGGAACCGACAAACCCACTTGGAGAACAATCAAAGTTACCACTGGTGAACGAATTAACCATAGAAAGTCTCCACTTGAGACTGGAACGAACGGAACAACTGCTAATGAAGCTCATAGAAACCATGAATAACACGTATCGACAGTCTAATGGCTAACCACGATCAAAAAAGAATACAGAACCTCAAAATCCTACACCTAAACGCACAAGGATTGAGAAATAAATTCACTGAAGTAAGAACACTGACTGAGAAATACAGGCCAGGTATAATAGTGATAAACGAATGTAAAATTGATTTCGACAAACAAAGATTTAACATAAACGGATATGACAAAATCACACACTCGCTTGAAACCCACCTAACTACGGCCATGTACATACAAAGGGGGCTTAGATGGACCGAAACAGAAGTCACCCCGGGCTGGGGAGATGAGAGAAAAAAGATCGAAGGTGTAGGCATCAAATTGTTCACAGACCACGCAACCGGACAATACATAAAAATAAAAGGGGTCTATTTTCAAATCCCAAATCAACACCACGCCAGAGAAGAGCTCGAAGAGACCTTGGCAGATGAACCAACGATCATAATAGGAGACCTGAACCTACGGATGCGAGTCCTGAATCACAGCCGAGACGCAGGCCTAGGCATCGTAATCAAGAATGCAATAAACGACGGAATCTGCTCGCTGAAACACGCCGGCGCACCGTCGAGACCGGCCAACCAAGGCAACTCAATCCTGGACATAGCCGTAATAACACACCAACTGATCGATGCACAAGCCAAACAAATAGAATGCGTCGGCTCAGACCACCTACCATGGATACTCACAGTAAAAATCGAACACACCATAGAGGAAAACAAGTCTCGCAACATGAGAAGAATATACGAGGATGAGGAGGCGAGGGAAGCATACCAACAAACTATGTGGGAAGGCTTCTGCGACCTGAACGAGGAAATAATCACGGAGGAAGACTGCGAAAGATACGTCGAAACAATGGAAAAATCCATCACAGCAGCCCTCGATGAACACGCACCTCTCAAAACAACAACGAGACGAGAACATCTACCACCGGAAATAAATGATATGATAGACTACAGAAACGAGCTGAAACAAATCAAATGGCAAGCGAGACACCACAGCCCCAACCTGCAACGAGAGGTGCGTGCTCTCTACAACAAAGCCAAAAAAGAAGCAGACCAAGCACTGAAAGAATATACCGAGAAGGGCTGGCTAGATAAGATCCAGAACCCGAACGACAACCGGTCTCAAATGTGGCGCATCCAACGCAACATGAAGAAACCAATCATGAAACTACCAAACATAACGGGCTGTAAAACGGAAAAAGAGACGATCGACTCACTGACCGAGACAGCAATAGTAAAAGAGGCAGTGATTTCGACGGGAGACGAGGGCACAGAAAAAATGACCCCATTCCAACCACTCGACCTAACATCAAAACAAGAAGTCAAAACAGCACTGAGCAGGTTTAAAAACAAAAAGGCCCCCGGGCCAGATGGAATCAAGGCAGATGCCCTCAAACTAGGGGGAGAAGTCTTCACAGAGGCATTCGTGCCTCTCGCTAACTTTATATTGTCCACAGGTTATTTCCCTAAAAGATGGAAAACCGGCGTGTGCATCTTCCTGCACAAGACCGGCAAAGATCATCGCCAGGCATCATCATATCGCCCGATCACACTGCTCAACATAATGGGCAAACTGTGCGAGCGACTAATCCTGAGACGACTCACCGCCACGGTAGACCGGCTGCAACCACCGTTCCAACACGGCTTCACGAGGGCCAGAGGTACAGCGACGCAGATCCTCCGCACCGGTAAAATAATCACAGACGCCCTAGCCAACGGCGACAGCGTCTCCATGATATCAACAGACCTCTCGAAAGCTTTCGACTCGATCAATCACAAAGGCCTGATCAAAAAGCTACAAGAAAAAGACGTACCCATCAACATCATAAAAATCATAGAAAATTACCTCGCAGACCGACAACTGAAAGGCAGGTTTAGAACATCCGAAACAGAAGGAAAACCAATACCCCACGGCGTGCCACAAGGATCGATCCTGGGACCGGTGATCTTCAACCTGTACGTGCATGACATCTGGGATATACATGACCGAATTAGAGGACTCAAACTCTCACAGTATGCGGACGACCTTTGCATACTCAATAGAGCCACAAACCCAGACCACGCAACCATACGATCGGAATGGGCAGCAGAAGCCATCATTAACTACTACACGAGATGGGGGCTTAAATGCAACGTAGAAAAAACAGAGTGTATCATGTTCTCAAAGAAAAATAAATACCGCCCAGCGGTAAAATTGAAACAACAGACATTAAAATACCATAAACAGATTAAATATCTCGGCGTGATCTTCGACAAGCACATGAGAATGAATCAACACACCGAAAAGGTAGTGAAGAAAGTGAAACAGGTCAGAGGAGCCCTCGGCCCAATAATTGGATATCACGCAAAAACAGACATAATGATATATTTAATATCAAAAAAGATCCATGTGACGAAATACAACTTTAGATGTATCTACAACTTCTCAAAACCAGACTAAATTACATTTAAAAACTTTCAAATAAAAATTAAATTAAAAATTTAAAAAACCCCCAACGCAAAACATAAAAGCAATTATTTAAAAAGTAAAAAATAATATCTTTTGTTGAGCCATCAAATGTCTGTTCGTTGAAATGGCGCTATAATGTCGCGGCGGGATACCGCGTAAGTCAAATCTCATTGCAAATCCATGAGTTCGCTATTTTGCCTATTTAGCTATTGCTGACTTAGCGGTACCCCGCCGCGAAATTATAGCGCCATTTCAACGAACAGACATTTGATGGCTCAACAAAAGATATTATTTTTTACTTTTTAAATAATTGCTTTTATGTTTTGCGTTGGGGGTTTTTTAAATTTTTAATTTAATTTTTATTTGAAAGTTTTTAAATGTAATTTAGTCTGGTTTTGAGAAGTTGTAGATACGTCTAAAGTTGTATTTCGTCACATGGATCTTTTTTGATATTAAAGATATTACCCTGAGAATGCGTTTGGTATATATAATTCGCCATTTTGTGGTGCCGGTCATCTTGGCTTTAAAATTTATCATAGTGTAAAGTATTCTACTAGTGAAGCCCTTTCATTTGATACCCATATTGATGGAGTTGTGAAAAAATATGTGATTAGCTATTTTGTAGCGGCGGCCATCTTGGACCGATTTTCATTAAACATAGCTAAGAACACTCCCGACTAATTCACCTTTCAAATAAAAAAAACAAAAACAAAATCGGTTCATCCGTTCGGGAGCTACGATGCCACAGACAGACACACACACACACACACACACAGACACGTCAAACTTATAACACCCCGTCGTTTTTACGTCGGGGGTTAAAAACCAAATTGGCCATAATACAGACCTGCATCCTGCCGCTGCTGGACTACGGAGTAGTTCAACTACTATCGAGGTACAGCTCGACAAACCTGAGTAAAATCGAAAGACAGTACAGAATGGCACTCAAATGTGCTGCACAATTACCGAGAAGAACACCCACCGAAGCACTATGGGAGATGGCAGACATAGAAGCCTGGCACCTACGCGCTGAGGACCTAAATCGAAAGATGCTGGACAACATTGCCCAACTTGAAATAGAAGACCTCGAATCCCCCGGAGACGCGTATCTGGCGCACGGAGAATTCAACCCCCTTAGAAGTAATTATAGAATAGGTGAAATTGTATACGACCCTAAAAAGAAACATTACAAGCGATGGCCCACCGGTAACACGGGAGCCCCGCGCCCCCTTAGAATAAGATAATTAGAATAATATAATTAGAATAATATAATTAGAATAATATTATTAGAATAATATAATTAGAATAAGATAATTAGAATAAAATAATTAAGACTAGTAAATAAGTATACAACAACAAATGAAATACATAATATTTTTATTGTATAAATTATTATGAATAAATATAACGCAGCAAACACAGATCCATCTAGGACATAAGTTAGCTGACTCACCCTCGCACGGTCCATCGGCCGCGAGGTCATAAATGTAAAACACAAGTAGGCAAATAAACAACTTTCTGATTCTGATTCTGATATGCTTGTCTTCATTTTTTTTTTAATCTTGGTTTTTTTGTCCGCCAGAGGGCGCGTCATTGGATTCGGTCATATAGCCTATAACCAGCGGACAATCAAGACGCTTCTAACGATACCTCATTTGTTCAGTTCTAATGAGTGGTTTAGGAGCTATGAGCGAACAGATGAACATACATACATACATACATACATACATAGCCTGTCAAAATCATAACCCTCCTTTGGCTTTGCCGTAGTCGGGTAAAAAACACAATTTTTTTATTCAATCGATAAGTGCCATAAAAATGCATTTAAATTTTAAATTTTCAAATATCGCGCGTAGTTTGACGAAAACGCCTCTTACTGGACGCCATATTGCTCAGCGTAAATGACGTCAGTTCGTTTTGTTTCAAATGAGCTCATATTATATAATGATAATTGTATATCATTCAAAAATAATTAACAGTATATTTTGTAATAGGTATTACATCTATTACAAAATATACTGTTAATTATTTTTAGTGAAAAAATTACGTTGGTTACTTAATAATAATAATTAAAGTACAAAGCCATACGCCAATCGGTTGACTGACAGTTGACAATTTTTTGTTTACACAGCCGTACGGCGCAACATGGCCGTTACTATTTCACGGTGTTTTATAACTGATTAAAAATACTGAAAACTTTGAATTAAATTTAAAAATTTGTTTTGTTATTTTATGAACTAAAACTTACATTTTCCGACTGCTTTATGCCTAAACTGTCTCAATAACATATTTATAGATTTTTTCTCATAAAGAGTAAAATACCCTATTATGTAACACATTTTTTTTTTTTTTGCTTTGTTAGTAAGAATGAAATTCTTAATAATTAATTACGATCTAGCCTAAAAGACTAATAAGCAATTTAACTCTAACTTAATATGTTACGTGATAGATTATAATATTACTAAGTCTGAAGCACTTTCTTAGAGTCTGATATAATTTATAGAAACACTATGTTCATGTGTTAGATGTATAGCACAAGATTGTTACTATTCACTCACTTTGTACACTACACTAATTCAAAAGGTTTAGTTCTTTTTAGCCTACGCACTAAGTTTGTATTGTCTAGCAGCTGGATTGCCTCAACATTCACGTGTCGGTGAAGTCTGAGTTCGTGGGCTTCAGCAAATTTTTGAATAATAGTGGTGACGGATTCCATTTTAAGGTCACGGTGAAGGTCGTCATTTCTTATGTACCAGGGTGCATTGACAGCATCCCTGAGTACTTTATTCTGGAATTGTTGGATTATGTTCACGTTGGTTTTTTTAGTACAGCCCCAAAGTTGGATACCATACGTCCAAATTGGCATCAGAATATGCTTGTATAGGGTTATTTTATTATGTATTGATAGACAGGATTTCCTTCCGAGTAACCAATACATGTTTTTATAACGTATATCGAGTTCCTGTCTTTTCTTTTTCACGTGAGCTTTCCACCGCAACTTCGCGTCGAGAGTTATGCCAAGGTATTTGGCTGTATTAGCATAAGGCACCTGCATGCCATTTATATAAATTGGGTGATAGTCCAAGTGTTTGTTTGTGAAGTCAATGTGAATTGATTTTGACTCATTCAGTTTGATCTTCCATTTTTGTGTCCAGTCATAAACTTTGTTCACAGCTAGTTGAACTTTTTCTACTGCTTCTCTGTGGCTAGATCCGGTGGCCATAATTGCAGTATCATCTGCAAAGGTCGCAATAGTGTTGTTTTCCAGTTCTGGGATGTCACAGGTGTACAACAAGTACAAAATTGGGCCTAGCACACTCCCTTGAGGTACACCAGCTTTTATAGCTTTCAGCTCTGAATATGCGTCCTCCTGCCGTATTCTAAACATTCTATTAGTTATATACGACTCTAGGATATCTGCAAATTCTGGTAGCATGCGTCTGAGCTTGAATATTAGACCGTCATGCCAAACTTTGTCAAAAGCTTGCGCGACATCTAAAAACACGGTGGCGCAGACTTCCTTATTTTCAAGCGTTTTTTCAATGATGTTAGTTATTCTATGTACCTGGTCTATTGTTGAGTGTTTTTCCCTGAAGCCAAATTGATGATTTGGAAGAAGGTTTTTATCTTCAATTATTGGTTTTAACCGTTTCAGTAACAGTTTTTCGAACAGTTTTGATAAGACGGGCAACAGAGAAATAGGTCTATATGAGGATGCTTCATGGGGTGGTTTCCCAGGCTTCGCAATCATAATGACTTCAGCAACCTTCCATGACTCAGGCACATGTTTTAAGATAAATGCAGCATTGATAAGCTTGGTCAGCTTTACTATGGCTTTGCGCGGGAGGTGCTTTAGAATTTCACCTGTAATGAGGTCGTAACCCGGAGACTTTTTCGAGTTAATATTATTTTTAATTTCTCTCATCACTTCTTTAGGAGTCACAAGCTTAATTCTTTGGTTTTGTGATAAATTTCTACTCTCAAGTGTTTCTAGTGTTTCTGAGCTTTCATTGGGTTGAAAAGTTTTTTCTAAGTGTTGAGCAAACCTTAACGCTTTTTGGTCATTGCTTATGGCCCATTTCCCGTCACTATCTCTGATGGGCGGTATTTGAATAATCGGCCTTTTTAGATTTCTTGTCGCTTTCCAGAGGGAGTAATTTGTTGATTTGTCACTGGTGAGCTGCAAGAGGTTGGTATTCAGAGATTCATCCTCAAATTGTAGAATTTTTCTCTTTAATCGTTTAGTTAGGTTATTCAGTAAAGTTTTATCTCGCGGGCACCTTGTTTGTTGCCACTGCTTCCTTTGTTTTCTTTTCTCAGATAGTAAATCCACAATATCTTTAGGATAGATAAATCCCTTATATTTACGTTTTAATTGCGGTGTGTTGTTCCACGCACATTGTTGGATATTAACAATATATTTGTTTACTTCTGAGTCAAGCTGATCTTGCTTTTTTATCGGAGTTTTAAGGTCGATAATATGATCTAGATCAAGAGCAAAACTTTCCCAATCTGTGAACTTATTTACCAGTGATAAGTGGCTTTCTTTCAGTAGGATTTTTTGACTAAGCGTTAGTATAATCGAGGAGTGGTCCGAGTTCATATGAAAACCTTCCTCCAAACTTACGTAATTGGTAGATACATTTTTGCATATAAAGAAATCAATAAGATCCGGTATTTTCTGGTGGTCAGTAGGCCAGTACGTTGGTTTACCCGTGCTTATAACTTCGGAATGTGTATCTTTAACTGCACTTAAGAGCTGTCTTCCCTTAGTTGTAGTAAGTCTTGATCCCCAATGCGTATGCTTAGCATAAAAATCGCCGCCTAGGATAAATCTCTGGCCTAATAATTCAAAGAGATGTAAATATCGCTCTTTTCTTATCATGTGCCGTGGAGGACAGTACACGGCTGCAATGGACACGTGACAAAATTTGGTTTTAACAGATACTGCCACGGCTTGAATGTCTTGTTCTTCATATTTACACTGAACGTAGTGACTTATGTTATCTTTGATTATAACCGCACTACCTCCTCTGGCAGAGTTGTCAGGGTGGAGGGAATTGTATACCATGTATCCTCTAAATTTGACAAAAGATTGCTTAGTGAAGTGCGTTTCGGAGACCAAACACACGTCTATATTTTCTGTGTCTAGGACCGCCTGCAACTCATTTTTATGTTTGAGGAGCCCATTACAGTTCCACGCCATTATTTTAAGGGTGTTATTCATTTCTGATTATTTAAAACAGCTGTTTTAGTGCTGGATTCGAGTTTCTCTAATCTCTTGTCAAATGAGGTAATACACTTTAAGATCTAATTAATCTTATCCTCTAGATTCGAAGGCTGTGATCTTTTTTGTACAGCTTCCGCATAGGAACCAGTGTTGGTAACTTGCATGAGTTTTGCAGTTGACTGGGCACTTGCTTTCTGTGTCTGTTTGTCAGGATTTCGTAAGGGCAAAGACTGTTGGGTAGTTGGTACCACAGGTTTCTTTTTAATGATTTTATTTTTCATAATTTGTATCTGCTTAGCTACTTCACACCCTCTATAGTTGGCAGGGTGAGGTAGACCACAATGTACACATTTTGGCTTCTCTTGTGGAGATTTGGTACAGTCGGCAGTAAGATGCTTGCCAGTGCATTTTACACACCTTGGCTCTTTTCTGCAGTATTTATGAGTATGCCCATATGCCTGACATCTCTTGCATTGAGGAATGAGTTTGGGATTTTTAAGTGGGTGTATTTCTATTTTACACCCCAAAATGAACTTTATGCCATAGATCTTGTTGACGTCTTCATCATTACTAAATGATAAAACGAACATGTTGAGTGGTTCTTTACTCTTCCAGCTCAACTTGTTGTCTACTTTTTCTATTTTCAGTCCTTGTGTTGTTAGATCGTCTTTGATTCGATCAGGTTGGCAAGAAGAATGTAACTTCTTCACAACAACTCTAATAGGTCTAGCTTGCTTGTTTTCGTACGAATGCCAATGGTAGTCTTTTTCTGTTAAAAGTCTGGCAATTTCTCTATATGAGTTTTCTGTTTTGGCGTTAACCTTCACACAATCCCCATTCATCATTTTTGCTGTAAACGATTCCGCTGATATTGATTCTCTTAGCGAGTCGTAAAACGTTTGGTAGTTCTTAACTCCGTCTATTATGATTGGCGGTGGTGGCGGCACTTTTTTGACTGAAGTCTCCTTTGCATTTTTTTGTTGATTATCCGGTTGGGCGCTTGTTTCGGGTTGTTGTTTTGGAGAGAGGGAGGTGTTAAGCTTCCTCTTCTTCCTGCTCTTGGCCCTAATCCACTCAGTCTCTTTAGCGAGTTCATCCTCGTCTGTGCAATACTCAACGTCACTTTTAGTACGCTGGGCAACTATTATTTTCTCGCTTTCCTTTTTGTCTAAGGGTTCATTAGTTTGTTTTTTTTCCTCCAAGCAATTTAATTCTCCTTGAAGGGCTTGTACTTGTTCCTGCAAGGTATTAATGTGATCATTCAGATTACGTACCATAAGTTGCAGGTTTTCTCTGTCTGTTTTCTCCTGGATGTAACAGTCATAAAACCGCTTTTCCAGGTCAGTTTTTATTTTAATAGACTGCGAAGCCATTATTTGGTTGTAAGGCAAGTTTATCACCTACACAATAAATTATTGTAAACACATGATGATTTCCGCACTTGTAACTAGGTCATGACAATGACCCCGATAGATCGACGTAGGTACACCGCGACGACGCACGGCGGTGTTGTGCTGCGTCTGCAGAATACTCTTAACTAGAGCACGCGCGCGCGATCGTACGTCTGTTCACTATTGCAGTTTAACAACAACTGATGTAACACATGAATGCAATTAACAGTATGAGAAAAAACGTTGCTACACACTAGGAATTTCTCTTGTACTGTGGGTGTGTTTACATAGATTTGAGTCTTTGGCGTCTACGCTGCGTATACGTCTGATCTTGACTTTCAAAACTTTCTTTCTTTTCTACCAAATTAAAAAAAAAGATAACTACCATAAACTAATCTTCTGTCTTTTATTTTATTTTTGTATTTTGCTACACTAATTCTATTTTTAGTATCTGGTTGTTACTTAAGTTTGATTGAAAATCAATGGTGATGTATTTACGAACCTCATATAAATAGGGATATCTTTGCTTCTGATGTTGGTTCAAAGTGTACCCTATGTTTATTGAAATTAAGTCTATTTTGTATTATCTAAGTAAGGCGAATATTTGCACAAATACACCATGTGAAGTGGTAGCATGACGAGCATCTACGTTGAACCAACATCAGAAGCAAAGAGATCCCTATTTATATGAGGTTCGTAAATACATCACCATTGATTTTCAATCAAACTTAAGTAACAACCAGATACTAAAAATAGAAATAGTGTAGCAAAATACAAAAATAAAATAAAAGACAGAAGATTAGTTTATGGTAGTTATCTTTTTTTTTAATTTGGTAGAAAAGAAAGAAAGTTTTGAAAGTGTAATTATAGAACAATAACATTTACATTGATTACACTGCAATTGGCAACACAGATTGTGAGTTTGTGACACAGAAATAAGATATTATCTTTATCTTTCTTTTGTAGTCAATATGGAAGATTTTTTGCTGATAAGCAGTGATGAATGAATGTAAACAATATTTAGATTTACTCTTATCAAAAATCAATATTCATTTTGCACTCTTAAACTACTTCAAACGCATCTATTAATTGAGCATAGGATTCAATTTTGATTGGTTGTTGGATGGTATGTGTGTGTAGTGTATTGTATAGTGAAATACTGGTTATCTGCGAGGTTTTATTTTTTGCGCGGTACCCTAATTATTTTTTAACCGACTTCAAAATGGAGGAGGTTACCAATTCGGATGTTTGTATTTTTTTTTATTTTTTATAATGAAAAGTTTAAAAAAAAAAAGAAAACCACATTCAAAAACTAAAAAGTGATAAATAACTTTAGCACAGAACACACTTACTTTACTTACGGAAGTCGGTGGCAATAGAAAACAACAAACACAAAGCCACCGCCACCGACTTCCGAAAGTAAGTAAGTGTGTTCTGTGCTAAAGTTATTTATCACTTTTTAGTTTTTGAAGGCGGTTTTCTTTATTTATTTTTTTAACTTTTATCTAAAATAAAAGTAGCCTATGTTACTCCTTATAATATGAGCCATCTGCCAGTGAAGTCCTGTCGAAATAGGACCGGCCGTTTCGGAGATTAGCCGGAACAAATCGACAGACAAAATTAAACAAAATAGATTTTTTCTGTAAGTATAAGTTCCTTGCAAAGCAAAAAGCTGTTAATTGACCTTACTAACACTCACTTAAATTTTATTTATTTGTATGTATAGACTAGTTTAGCAGAGTAGAGAACCATGGGATTGGCAATGACTGCGCATGCGTTAAACACTTCCCTAGCATGACAGGGCCCTATCTTCCTAGGGGGAGAAGTTGCTAAAGAAACTTTTTCCACTTAACTTAACTTATATTATAAAAGAAGCAAAACAACATACCACTAGAATTCCCTTCTTTATTATCAACTTTGCCAGCATCAATGACCGATAATGACTCCGGTACAGCAAGGCTATCATCAAAGTCTGACTCAAGAGCATGACTTAGGGAATCCATGGGCTGAAAGAATCCCGGCAGGCAGTCGCCCGGTCCATCTTCTGCTGGGGTAGGAGTATCCATCCCGATGTTTGTGTAAACGAAAAGGCTTTCATCTGAAAGGTTCAAAACCGAGGTTATTCAAAAAGTTAATTAATAATCAGCAGCTTTGTGCATTTTAATCACACAGCCAGAATTAGTTGGGTCCAGTTACTGTCTTGGGCACAAAGCCCCACTAAGCCCCTTGCGTATCCCACTGAATTCCCATCTATCCTATCCTATCCTTTTCTATCCCAATAGTCCCATAAATAGCTTAACTCAAATTTACCCATAGCTTCAACACAGCCCACATGACCACACAAATAGCTCCATTTTCCCAAAAGCCTCACACATTTTTAAGAAATCCCACAGACATAAATCCGACTATGTGCCTCAAGAAGTCATAACATCATGTCAAAAACAAAAACTCATCATCTACCAAGCCTTTTCCAGATCCGCTTCCGTTTAACCAGATGCAGCTGAATACCAGTGTATAACAAGGAGCGATTGCCTGTCTGACCTTCTGAGTTTCTGGATTCTGACTACACAAAACAACCATCAAAGATCACAAAACACATGACAGCCACTACTAATGAATTTATGTGTTTACCAGAGCACAGATGGCTCTTGGTTTGAAATGGATGGTGACACATTCATGGACCAAACAAGGCAAGGGTAGCTTAACCACAAACAAAGAGCACATAATTTAAATTAAAAGTTAATGTTACTTTGACTCAGCGGAAACTACTGTAGACTATAAAACTGTGTGGATAATGTACCTATCATAAATTATTCCTTAGTAATTAGAGTCTTATGAATGACCTCATTAAATGACAGGATGAAACACTTAAAGCTAAAGAATAATATTATACTTAAATGCTAGGCCACGCCGTTAGACACACTATACTGTAACTACTGTATTGGTAATTTATTTTCTTGGGAGATGCTAAGAATATAATTATAATACAATATAACTTGTAGTATAATAATTAGCTAAGCAAAGAGTTCTCTTTTTGACCATTTACCACAACTTGGAAAGGAAAGTAAATTCAAATTATGTTAAAAATCTGTAACTGTCCTCATGTTGCGGTACAGTCCGAGATAACCCTGGCAGTGAGCAGACCTAAGTTTACTGACTAACCATGAATTAAATTTTCCAGCCAGTTAGTTCATGAATATGATAGATAGAACAGATAACAGGTTATTTTTATCATTATGTATTTTGTATAGTAAAAAGTTTTTAACAAGCACTGTTGTACTGTTAATCAATTTTGGAGATTATAGTCTTATAGAAATCTTAACACAGCTTAAAAATTAAGTATGATAACAAAGAAATGCATAAAGGAGGAGAGAGACGAAGGATTTAAACGGAAATAAAAAAACTGAAGACAGATGATGTAACAACAGTATCATGTTATGGTCAACTTTTAAAAGGAATTATGAACTTAATTGAATAGGAAAAATTGTTTAGTTAAAGAGTACCTAACCTAACTACCTACTTTTATATTTTTGTTGATAACATTTTAGCAAATAAAAGAACCAAGCAAAGTGTGCATATTAAGTATGTGATAGGTATAAATATCTAGTGATAATATTATAAATAATGATGCCAACAGAATTTAATTATCATACATTTAGGTGTAGATAAGTTGTGGAAGAGCATTCAAATATTTGTTGTCCGAAACATACATAATAATATGTATAAATACGACTCAATGTTTGAATTTTCTTAAAAAAACATAAACATTGAGTATAAATCCACATTAGAAGTTAGGTAAATAAAATTACCATATTTAATATTGATACCTAACTATTAGAAATTATTGTTTTCCTAACAAAGGAAACAAAATTAATGCATGAAATGATTACATACCATTGTTGGAAAAACCAAACACAGTAATGATCCCAAAATCACAGTTATGCAAAAACAAAAAACACCAAAACCATTTAATTTAACACTAGTTGCTCCATAGAATTAACCATTGAACCTTTTTTTATCACTCACTTGGTAATGACACTGGCCACTCATTTATAAATATTAAAAAAAAAAAACAAATTGAAACATAGAACACTGTACTGTACCTCGTTTGATTAAGTTATGGCAACTCAATGTCAACTCCTTACGTTCCATACGTTTGCTGGTTATATTATTTTCGTTGTATTCAGTTGTAATCACACGGTACCCATTGGAGTGCTGGTAACTAATGTGTTGTCCATTACACGGTACAAAACCAACACTTGTGTACATAATCTACGCCGATAAGATAATAAAATATCACGCATAGACTTAGTAGTACTGTTTTGGCTGTTGCGAAAACAGCTTGCATTAGAAAAATCAACGTTTTCATGGCAAAGTTGTGCCGATGACAGTGAATCGTCGTTCACGGCTGAGTGAGCAAGGCCTTTACGTTTTTGCATTGGGATAAGTGAAATCTTTACTTACTAATTTTGTTTCTTTTAGGAAATGATGATCGAAGAATTCATGCTGGAGCGACAATGAATGAAAGTTGAAACAAAGGCTTCTGAAGCCCGGATGAACTAATGCTTGAATGCTTGATTCATTCGATTAACTACTGGCTGTGGCTGGTTCAAGGCCCAAAAGTGACGTAATGGGTTTCGTGAACTCATAAGTCATAATGAAGTTTAGCGGTCATAAACATTTTTTTAAGATCAAGTTTCGAACTTTAATTGTTGGCTCTGTATGTATTAAAAGTATTACTTACACAAACAAAGCAATACCTATTACACAAGACGTGTGGGCAATTTATTAGTTTAAAAAAATCGATTAAAACAACTGCTACCTTACCTACCTAAGTAGGTACTAAAGTACATAGGTAAAGTAGCACCTGGTACCTTCCTGCCTTATCTATCTCCAGTATTCCCCATTAACACTAATAATTTATCAAATTAAAAAAAAACAACACTTTATTGATTCAAACATTTTTGGATGTTAGCAGTAGCAGTATAAAAGGCTGGTGCCACAACTCCACGTCTCAGCGCGTATTTTGAGTATATCTTGTATTTTGTAATAAATTGTTAAATAAACAACATTATTTTTTAGGAAGTACATATTATATTATATTTACTAAAGAATACAAAATGTTCGTGACCCCTGACATTCTAACTACGATTTGACGTCATCAGCAATCACAGAATGAGCAGTCAGTTGTTATTACGTTCAGAAATTACATAGCTCGTAAACTTGAAGGATAGTTATTCGTCCAAAAACAGTTTTCATTTTAAGAAAAGATTGTTGGGATTATTTTTAAAGTAAAAATTATGCCCCGTTTTTTATTTGATACCTTATTATGACTTAAATAAGGCCAACCTTTGATTTCAAACGTGGTCATCTAACTATTTTATCAGACGCCTGAAGAATTAAGACGAGCAAATCTCTTGTGGACAACATTCTAATAATAAATAAATGTTTAACTCGAGTATGTGACGTAGTTACACATTGTTTCTGTAAAGGTAGGTATTACACGAATACACGAAGGTAGTCGATTTAAAACTGAGCCAATTCCTTTCTTACAAGTTGAAGCCTCTTTTGGTGACTTTGCAGTTGCTATGTTTTAACCTGAAACTTAGCTACATTGGTATGAGCTTTTACTAGATGTACCTAGTACTACTTAGTATAGGTATTCAAGACTGCTAAAATAACAACTTATGATTTTCACTGAATCGTCTGAAAAATATCTCAATTTAGTACTGGTATTTTATTTAGGGGACTATATTTCTTGTCACCAAAATTTATATTTGTCTTCAAGTTGTATCACCTAATAAATAGATCTATCACCACGAAATATTTTCGTTGTCAGATAAACAAAAAGTGTTCTCAGGTATGAATTATCAAATTAATGTTATTATATGTGTAAAATAAGAGATGGATTACCAATAAAATTGTAGTGCATTAGATGAATATAAACTTCGTTCTTATAATAATAGTTTTATTACTTAAATAATAGCTTTGTGCTCATAATGGTAGATCTGTCACCAAATAAATATTTGGACCCGTAAGTCCCTCCTGGGGCGGATTCGACATGGTTAGGTTAGGTTAGAACTGTGACCCCTATGCCAGAACCAAATCGCTTTTTACAGTCAAACTCATATATTTCTACAATACTTTGATTAAATGTTGGTTACCTATCATTTACTATTTTTGGAGGTCATTTACATTTATTTGTTACTAGACCCTATATCTCCATAATTTTAGGTGATTTACTGTTGAATTGATTTTATATTGTTTGGTGACTACATTTTGGTGACAAATCTACTATTTTGCGGACAAACCCTATTATTTAAGAACCACCAAACTAATTAAATTGGCGATAGCTTAAATGAAACCCTTTTATTTACAACCATGTAGAAGTATTTTTATTATGATCTTAAAATGACGTAGACTTAGAATAATAACGCCTATTATTCTAAGGACGTAGTAAATGTTTGTATATCGTCTTAGATATTGTTACAGGTAACTACACACTGGGTCCAAGGTACCCGAAAGGTCTGAACTGCTAACAAAATTATGGTTTTAAATGCCTTAAAATCTAGTGTTGTGTTTCTACTACTCTGATAACAGCTTGCATAAGATCATTCATGAACCTAACCCGGTTCTACGTCTTTTTAAGGGATGCAGTCTCATTTTAGACTTGTTTCTAAAATGAAATGATGGTTTATTTCAAGGTAGTCAAATGATCATTTGATTGACATCAATTTCAATTGAATTAAATCTAAACTCCGAGGCTAAGTCCCATTTAAAATTGTTTTTTTGAGGACGATTTTGTTGTCGCCAAGTGTAATTTTAACGAAGTCCGATACAGTCAATTTACTAACACAACCTTTTATGTTTCGGACCTAATGAAACCAATTAATTTTAGTGCGTACTTTAGTCTAGAAAAACTTTTCTGAAATAAGAAAACCGCCTTTAAAAAAACTAAAAAGTGATAAATAACTTTAGCACAGAACACACATGACTTTAGTTTCGGAAGTCGGTGGCTTTGTTCTGTTTGTTGTTTTGTATTGCCACCGACTTCTGAAACTAAAGTCATGTGTGTTCTGTGCTAAAGTTATTTATCACTTTTTAGTTTTTGAAGGCGGTTGTCTTTTTTAAAAAAAGTTTTTATTTTCCACTTTTTAGTGCCTCCTTATCAACCAAATCCATTAAGGAACGGCAACACAGTTAAAACTTCATTTTTAACTGTGTTGCCGTTCCTTAATGGAACGAGATTCAAAGTCCTCCAAAGATGTAAAGATGGAAGAAAAGAAAACGTCTTCTCGGATTTTGTTGTTTTTTTTTCAAAATGCGCTAAATAAATTTCTGTTTCTTGTACACTAAAACCTCCAGAATGTAACAAACACTTTTCTGAAAACCGCATCAAAATCGGTTCAGGCAAACGGGAGATAATCGCGGACAAACATACATACATACATACAAACATACGGGTTGAACTGATAACCTCCTTTTTTTTTTGAAGTCGGTTAATAAAAATACCTTAGGTCTAGCTGCCCAGTGGTGAGCACATTATTCAAAAATCATCAATATAATATAATAAATTTAAAAAAATTGTCTGTGCTTTGGTCAACCGTAGATTGGAGTCACTCAGTCAGTACCGTGATCACGTTAAAGTGACTAGGTACTCACCACAGTACCTAATTAGGTTTACCTATTACCGAATTACCTATCCGCGATTTCTCAAACGAAAAAAATAATGTGACGTAAGCTGCTGTGATTGGGTGACTGAATATATAATCACCAATCACAGCAGCTTAAATGCGCTTGCCAATTTGACACATTAATTTTCCGCTCAAGAAACTAGCGGTTGGTTCCCTTCAAAATGGTGGAGCTAAATGATGCCGATCCGTGCGTCATGTTCGTGAACGGGCGCCGTTAGTTGGGACTGGTCATCTCTTAGCTGCCTCGGTTATTCTAAATTTTGTTGAATTGCTTAATATGATTATATTTTCGTCTAGACCTCTATTAACGTAGGTACACGACTTGTTACATTGTTCTCACATTGTACCCCTAGATTCAATATGAATGATGTAACCGGAATTTGTAACATACTTATTATTGATTTTAAAAGAGTGTTCATGGAGTTTCTTGCTCGTTCTTCTCTATAGAAACCTACTGTTTGGAACGAGCAACTAGCTTCAACTTTTTGACTGACTGACTCTGACAATTCAAAAGTACCTGTAAATGGTTTATTTGAAATAAATGATTTTGAGTTTGAGTTTGAGCGGCTCAATCAATGCGGCTCAAAAAATCGCCCCTAAGAACGCGCCCTAAAGAACTAATGGTCATCGCCCACTTTTACAGCACCGCTCTAACACGACAACGGCCCGGCCAGAATGTCCTTAAAAAATCCAACCGTTAGCTGTCAGCGCGTCGTCCGCGAGCTGATAACTCTCTGGTCGTGTCGGATTGCCGTCCCACCGGAATATGAGATTGAGGGAAGAGGGAGTGCACCTGTGTTTGCACACACACTTGTGCACTATAATATCTTCTGCGTACTTGGCTGATCTCCATTGACATTGGTCGCCGTGCCCGAAATTCGGTCGGAAGATTACATTTCTTTCTTTTTCCCTAGAGATTTAATGGCTTTCAGGGAGGTGCACCAAGAAAAAGTTATGGCGCGTGTTGGAATCCTTGGACTATGCCCGCGGGTGCGGGATTCGCATAAGCATACACCGTTTTCAAAGGGCACCTCCCATTCCTCCATTTTCTTAACACACAAAAAAGCATTTTCGCTTAGGTATGCCGCTGCTCTCAGAAAAGATGTGAGTTTCAGTTCTAAGTATGGACTAGTACTTAGAACTGAAACTCAAAAATATTTTTTCATCAAACCCGTACGTGTGTGGTATCTATGGATAGGGCTTAAAAAATGATATTGAGGTTTCTAATTTTTTTTTTTCTAAACTAAAATAGTTTGCGCGAGAGACACTTCCAAAGTGGTAAAATGTCCCCCCCCCCTGTAACTTCTAAAATAAGAGAATGATAAAATTAAAAAAATATATGATGTACCTACATTACCATGTAAACTTTCACCGAAAATTGGTTTGAACGAGATCTAGTAAGTAGTTTTTTTAATACGTCATAAATCGTAAACCGCAATTTACCTTTCATTCTATCAACTCAAATATAAAAATAAAAAAAACTTTTATATTATGTAACCCTTGGCCGCTTCAATAACCGACTTCAAAAAGGAGGAGGTTCTCAATTCGGTTGTTTTTTTTTTATGTATGTACATCGATTACTCTGAGATTTATGATACGATTTATGTGATTCTTCTTTAGTTTGACGCGGAATAGTTGCCATTTGGTCCCATAAAAATTTAACATTGTTTGGCCCAGTACTTTTCATTTTATGATCATTTTTTTATTTTTGATATATTTATTTTTATGTTTGACCACGCATAACTTTTTTCAGTGTAGTCCGATTTCGATGATTCTTTTTATAATTGATAGCGTATACCTCAAATTTGGTCCCATATAAATTTCAAGAAAATATTCCACCCCTAAGGGTTGAAAATTAAGGGATGACAGATTCTTTTTGGTGTCGCCGTTTCATAATTAATTTCTATGATGAGAAGTCCGTGTCCGTATGGTGTCGGACGTAAAGAATAGCACCATCTCATATCTTCCCGTGGGTGTCGTAAGAGGCGACTAAGGGACTCAACAGAGAATGGGCAGCAGCGTTCTCTGTGCCTTTGTAACAACCATACTGCGATCGCCAACCCGCCTGCCAAGCGTGGCGATTATGGCAAAACCCCCCCTTTGGGGGAGGCCTTTGTCCAGCAGTGGACGTCTTTCGGCTGAAATGATGATGAGAAGTAGGCACTAAAAAGCGAAAAAACATTTTTTTTACAACAAAAACAACCGCCTTCAAAAAGTAAAAAATAACTTTCAATTCGCAAGTCGGTGGCAATACAAAACAACAAGCAAAACCAAAGCCGCCGACTTGCAAATTGAAACTTATTTTTTACTTTTTGAAGGCGGTTGTCTTTTTTGTAAAAAATTTTTTTTAATTCATAGTGTATATACTTCAAAGCTCCATATAAATTTCCTGAAAATATTCCACCCCTAAGAGTGAGAAATTAGGGGTTGACTTAGATGTTTTGGTGTCACCGTTTCGCAATTAAATTGTATGTTAAAAAGTAGGCACTAAAAGCGAAAAAAAAAACATTTTTACAAAATAGACAACTGCCTTCCAAAAGTAAAAAAAGTACTTTAAATTCGCAAGTGCGCGGCTTTGGTTTTGTTTGTGTTTTTGTATTGCCACCGACTTGCGAATTTAAAGTTATTTAGTAAAAAGTTTTTTACATTAGGTACTTAATTGTACATACTTAATAATAAATCTAGCACAATTTGACCAAATTCATGACCTCTGTCCGTAAAAAAAATACGTCTACAACTCAGATTATAAAACAAAAGACGTATTTTCCAATTTAGGTTAACATGGTCATGTAAATGTATGAACGCATTGTTGTTCCAATAATACCATGTTCATACATGCTTAACCATTGTTTACGTAACCAAGGATGTGGCTAGCATGTAAAATATTTTTACAAAACAATTATGTCAGCTTTCGTATTTGAAACTAGACTGAAAAATCGCGGCTGAAAGCGTGTATTGTGCGAGCAAACTGGCCTATCTCCTTTTCAGACCGACCAATATTCATTGAACTGTTTAAAGTACAAGGTGTAGCAAAAAGTGACCGGTAGAGGGGTTGTAGTATCAAATGCAACAGCTCAACGTTTATCGGTTAAACTAAATAATATCACGGATTAACATTTACACATGCGGCTAGCGGTGGGCAGAGAGTGTCGCGAGAGCAGCAGTGACCGCAGTCGCTTTTCGCACACCGTCCGGCCTCCGCGCACATTTCCGAACGCACGCTCGCAACGTAACACACGCTTCCCGCCACAAATTCAAACATCGAACCCTACGTTCGAATAATCGAAATAATTATTTTTGTTCATTGCAATCTATGTGCACTGGCGCGTAAAGTCCGAACCGACGGCGACACTTGCCGCCAGTGTCCGGATTGCGTCGAGGACGTTGACATCTGTCAATTGATACGGAAATCGATCTATCGATTTAGATTTTTCGTATAATGTAGAATTTTGGCGGGAAGTGTGTGTTGTGTAAAAAGTTTTTTTTCTAACTTAATAGTGAAGGTGGTATCGGTGTTTTTAACAAGTGACATGGAATAATGGTGAATTCCACGTAATAAATTAATCAGTGCTTTTTTACTACAAATTGAAGTTGAAGACAGTTAAATATTACTGAAAGGTGAGTTTCACGTTATATTACTTTGTGTAATTATTTTTATAGTGAGCCAATGATAAATCTTTCGCTTTCTAAAGTGTCGACCATGAGTGTGGCAGCAGTCACGACTAAGCACTGTCCGAGCTGATATCTAGATAGCTACTTTAATTTTATTCATAAAATAAATCATTATACACATTAAAACTTGAAAGGTATGCGAAATAATTCATAATGATATGTTTCGGTAACATTTTGCCAAGTGCGGCTTGTGCAAAAACTTGTTTTATGAAAGTAAACGGTGGTACCCTATATCACTGCGCTGCGTTGCGACATTTCACTTCTGAGATAATTAAATATTGTTATAATCAAAGTAAAGTAACTCCTTTCTGTTCGTTATTAAAAGTAATTTCCTTTTTACACGCCTAACTAACATCCGCACAACTTTTACTAGAAATCTAAAGAGGTAAACGTAACTCCGGAAAAATCTAATCTTAGTTTTGTAAATCTATTATGTACTAACTTCCACACTATTTACGATACATACATAGTTACAATGTAGTATGTGGCACAGAATGCAATAACATTTATTATCTAGAACAGAATTTATTGCTTTACTTTAAAAGCACCTGTTAAATAACTAAATTGAAAGCATGTTAGTGTCAGTAATTTTCAAATAGGTATTTCAAATCCAGCGCAAAACAAATCAAGCGCTTAAGAAATATATCAAAACTTTATCAGGTTTCATTTACCCTGTCTTAGCTATAAAATAAGATTTTGATTTACATATTCTGGCAAGATAGAACACCATTACACTTAGCCTTAGTAAAATCACTTTTTCAGAAAATAAAATCAAGTCCACAAATTCCCTTTCAATACAATTAGACCGTGTTTACAATGGAAAACAAGACAGTAAGAACGGTAAAGTCTAACTCTAACACAGTTGCAGTAAACTAATATACTTCTATTATGTTTCATAACACTACTAATGTAAACAAAAGATAAGAGGCTAGTTGTAGCAAACCAGTACTAGCCTAGTTACTCTACCAAATGTAAACGCGCCTTCAGTTACCAATAGACACAATTACCCGGATCCAAAGCAGCTGTTACACGACTCGAATGTCGTTGGTCAAGAATTAGATCTAATCGGACTGTTAGTGCCGCCATTTGCCGAAATGGTAGCATTGGTAGCAAGTGGTAGCATTCGACAATGTTTGGACCTTGCGGCCAATTTTACCAATGCCGAATATTTTCATTTTTGGAACAAGTGCGAGGATTGCGCAAGATTAGATCTGTTTTTGATCTAAATCTCGTCTGAACCGCATTCATTAACAAAAATGTATAACGCTTGAAATACTTTTAAATTCTTTTGGGTTTTGTGTTTTTCTTTGTTTACTGCAAACCATGAAAGGTATTTTTCAGATGCAAATGATGTATTTTTCAGGTAGTTTGATATAAATGATTTTTATTTGCATAGGTACTTACCTACTTGTAAAATCTAGTTATTATTACTTTTTAAATGTAATAAGTACCATTATTTCTATTCTTTCTAATTCTTTTATATGCTTACATAAGTCTATTTAAAAAGGTACCTACTATTCTATTATGTTCATAGTATTTATTATAGAACAATATCGTTTCCCGCTGTTTATCCCTCTTTATGCTTAGATCTTATAAACTACGCAACGGATACGAACGGAACGGGATTTTAACGCAATTTTCATTCATAGATAGATTGATTCGAGACGAATGTATAATAGTTTGATATTGACTTGTGTTAAGTATACGTACGTGTGCAATGTGTCACTATAATAGTACACAAAAAAGATTTTGACACTTTATAAGTAGGTAGGTACTATTTATTTTTTGAGTCCTTGAAAATAATTAAATCCAAAAATTCGGTAAAATTGAAGTATAAAACGCCACAATGCTTTCGATTTGATTAATTAGATTTATTTATTTAACTGCACACAACACTTGTGTGTAATGACGAGGTACGATAAAAAAGCGACATTCCATATTATCGATTTTAAATCGCTCGATATAGAAAGTGAGTGCGTGAGTGCGGCTACCGGCAAACATTTCACTCCCGTGTTTATATTGAGTCTCGATTTAAATTTTGCATGTTAATCGTTCGATTTTGATAATAAATATTTATTTTAACAGCTGAATTAAAAGAAAGGCGGTGTTTTGACTTGTATTTGATGTTGTAGAACGAACCGTAGACGTTTTATTATTTTTGTTAGTTTATTCTTATTTTTTTCATTCAGATTCTGGTGGATTTTAGTCAATTTAGATTTACAAACAAAGAATGAATATTTATATTTTAAGTTCAATATTTTTCATTATTGGTACCGGTTAGCAACGAAAGTCGATTAACACTTCAGATTTTTAAATCATAATTCTTGAGCATAAGGAAACACGGACAGGATAGAATAATCAAGCTAAAATAAACTCTGGACTATGACCGGAAATACTGTAAAGTACCTATTACTTACATCGTATTGGTTTTTGTGCCTTTTTAGAAGATTATGATAATGTAATAGTGTTAATCTCCTTTTGTTACTGACCGTACCAGTTACTGAAAATCGAAAATTTAGATTAAAATTTAATTTGAATATGGAAAGTATTTAAAATATTGCCAGAACACGAATCATAAACGAGCTATAAGTGTAGATCTTACATTTTGTTTATAAACTACAGTCTATATACAGACTCAACGGATGAGTGACTCAAATGTAACAGGACATTCAAACACAAATCAAGATCTCTCATGATAAGGTCGATAAAAGCCACGTTATTTTGTTATCATATCAAAATCGCTGCCTCTGTCGTGCTTCTTCGACATCAGACATCATGAGCTTGTCTGTTTATTAGCTTATCTTGTAAACTACTGAACTAAATTCGCTTTGTCAGGCGATAAACGTGCTTCGAGGATTTCACGTAAGACCCGAATTATTTATCACTAAACTGTAGGGCGTCTTCTTCTTATACTGAGAAGGCACGAGCACTGATCGCGGCGCTTGCGCTGACGGATCGGCGATTTCAGACTTTTTTTAAATACATGTCCAGGATTCTTCACGATCTTTTCCTTCACCGATGTTTTAACCACTAAAAATGTAGTAAAATTGATTATTACGTAAAAGCACCCAAATGCATACTGACTAAGATTATAACTGTGAAAGTAAGTCTGTCTACGTTTTCATGATGGAACGGTTGAACCGATTTTGATGAAATTTGGTATGAAGATAGCTTGAACCCTGGGGAAGGACTTTTTAAACGACAACTGACATTCACGCGGACGCTGTCGCGTGCAAAAGCTAGTATATAATACTTGTTCATGCACAAACTGTGCGTGTATGCTTGTCAAAAAATACCAAATCCAAAACGTTTTAAAGATTTAAATCGATAAACTTGTAATCGTATCAAGATCGCTACTTCTCGCGTGCCACCACGCCATCAGACTACAGATAGTAAAATTGAGGATATTATGTTTTAGAACATGTTTTGTAACAACTAACAACACTGGAAGCGATCACGAATGTAGTGGTGACACAGTTTGATAGCGGCAAGCTTGTATCTCTAATACATTTTAGAGGTGTTAGGAACTCCACACTCTGTTCCTTTCAGTTCTTCATCCTCCTTAGAAAAGGGAGGTTCCTCAGGGTGTTGTGTCTGGTGGGCTACTACTCAACAGTTGTAGTCGGGATTTTGTAAATATGCTAATGACGCGGAAAACTTTGAGTCCACCTTTATTGTGCGAACTGCCAGACTGTGAAATACACTGTCCGCCTCTCTGTTCCCTGATAAGTATAATCAAGGCACGAGTGAATCGGTTCATCGTATCTTACCTTAGGCCGCATCATTACTTAAGATCAGGTGAATTGCAATCAAACGTAAGCCTATTGGAATATAAAAAAAACTTTGCTTGCGCGATCTAGGAATCGTCAGTAGTACGCATCATGTGCGATTGATGTCGCTACAATAATAATACCAGCATGTTCTGTCAACCCTAAGTAATACATGCCAATAACCTTGAGCATTTGGCCCTCACTGAATTTGTGGACGAGTGCGGGGGTGATGTAGATGCAGTCTTTAATCGGACGCATGTTTAAGAGGAAACACAAGGGCCGTTTTTCCATACAAACTTAGTCCCCTGTTTCCTCCCTGGATAATGCCAGTAGATCAATTTTTTTTTTAAATATCCATGGCTACTGTTGGCATGCCCCTATGTTTTCCTTTTTTTCATAAATTTATTATTAAAAGAGATATGAATATTCAAAAACCCAAAAAAATGGCATGATTTTCCGCTGTGTTCAAACATTCAGAATACAAATTTGACTTTATTATATAAAAAATAGAAAACATAGGAACACGGTAAAAGTCTTTCTTTATTTTTTAATGAAAAAAGCAGTTAAATCGGTTAAGTTTTGGAGAAGAAGTCAGGGGACTACGAATCATTGATTTTGTGTACTTTTAATAGGTATTTTCGGTCAAAGCTGCAGTTGTCTCTATCGCGCTCTGCGGTTCGTGTTCGGGCATCGCGCGACAGCAATAGATTTTACAAATACCTAATTTTCAATTCTCTAGCCCGTGGTATTTCCTCTTAATTTATTGTAATAAAAATAATACATATTTGTAAAAAGTAACAATACCAAATCATTTTCCTTTGTATTGCAAAGCAGTAGATATGTTTTTATACTCTTTTGATAAGAAATTAAAGAGTAAAATGGTTTCATCTCAATGATTTGGAGGTGATTTGACATTTTTTTTCTTATTATGTGATACCGATAGAAAAATTGTGCCTAAACCAAATTACGTATCATACCATGTAGATTACTAACAATTTTTTTCAGATGTAAATACTCTGTATCAACCTATGCAAAATTGCTTCATCTGCATGCTTCTTTCAAGCATTTTTCGAGAGAGCAGCCTTAAAGGCAGGAAGATAATAATGACTGTTCCCACTGCCAGACAAAGGCCTCTTCTCATACAGAGAAGGCACGAGCATTGATTACCACGTGCGCTCAAGGCGAATTGGTGATTTCAGACTTATATCAATTATAAGTTCAGGTGTCCTCGCGATGTTTTCTTGCACCAATGTCAGTGATATCCAAGATAAACTTTAAAAGTTCATGATGAATTGAAAAAGTCACTTAGGCATTAGTCTTAAGCATGAGAGTCGCGACATTTTCATAAATCATCACGACATCTTTGCTTATATTGAAAAGTTAAGGAATAAGTTTGAAGAACATCGCCAAGATTGGAAGATTGACAGGTAGATAGAATATCATCATCATCTGCCTTTTCCCAACTAAATTGGGGTCGGCTTCCAGTCTAACCGGATGCAGCTGAATTTTACATGGAGCGACTGCCTATCGGACCTCCACAACCCAGTTACTGGGTAACACGATACTCCTTGGTAAGACTGGTTTATTGAAATCCAAAATTTGTTGATGATGTTAGAAGTTTCCCAGCTTGTGGGATTAAGAAAACGGTTTAATAAAATTTAAAAAAATAACAGATACAATAAAAGTGTAATTTTATTACACTTTTATTCCATCCATACCAATATTATAAATGCGAAAACAAGTTAACTGACTAACCTAGAAGCCCCAAGAAAGGACATTATTATTATTATTCGCTTTCAGCCTGTATTTTCCCACTGTAGGGCAAAGGCTCCCACCTTTGACCAACCCAAGGACATAAGGCTACTTTTTAATCCGCGACTTACACCTGCACCTTAGAGGACATTAAAAACGCCACTATTGCTGCGATAAATGTGGCTACCTACTGGGCCCAAGTAGTCTAGCATAAAGGAAAACCATCGATTTGAAAAGAAGAAGAAAAATCCGCGACTTTATCTGTATCCGCCAGCGATATCGCATAACTGATGACATAATTCTTGGAGTCATATCGCGATTGTTTAACTATTGTGTCTGCTAATATAAATAAAAAACAGTTGAGCTCATAACCGATTTTTATGCAGACGAAGTCACTGGCAAAAACCAGTAATAATATAATTATGTTGAAAAACGTCAACTACTGTAGATATAACCTCCCTCAAGTATAGTATATAATGTACCTATAATATATGGTACATTAAGACAATATAAATTAAAGACAATAAATTGCTAGAACATAATTCCAGTGTTGCTCAAGTATTTGTCACTCACTACACTTTACGACCGTATAATTATTCCGTTCCTTATACACTCATAGGAAGAGACTTTGCTTAAGTGCTATACATAATGAACAGGACACTTAAACATTTGCATACGAAGCAAAACCTGCCAATACATTAATTAGTTCTAGTACATTATTTAGTTTTATGGACAATTATGTAGGTGTTAAGTTTGGAGAGCTAACAACGTCAATGGCGTTTAATGTATTCCAAGCATAAGTTTGGGATATAAATATTGAATTGAAGGCCAATTGTACTTTTAAAAAACGTTGAAAATCCAGGCGCATTCTCAGCTCAGCTACAATAATAATTTATCAACTTGTTTCAAAAATTATATTATTTAATTTAATGTATTATAATAAATGACACACTTCACAAAAAACACACAAAATTTACAAAACCTATAAGAGGATTTTTACATATTGTTTTCCAAATGACAATGTGAACGTGCCTAAAATTTTGCTCCCCTGATATTGTTGGACGTTTGGAACATTAAATTAGTTTGACGTAAATAATTTAATTATTGATAGATTAATTGTGAGTTAAAGTTGAAATTATCTTTAATTTGTGTCTGTTCTTTTCTAATTTATTTTGTGGCGGGATCCTCTCCGAATCGTTTCTCTCTTTCGTAGCTTCACATGCTTGTCCTTAAAAATATTATAAAGTTCACTCATTTTGGCACATAAGTTCAATTAAAACTTGTCTTCGTAAACGATCGATTGATTGACGTATTTAACGATTTATCATTTAAAAAGATGGAGTCTATTAGCTATATTTACCAATTAAAAGAGGCTACTAAGATGAATTCGACTGCACGCGAGTTGAAATAGAAAAAGACATTTACATAATTCAACTCGTACACATTCCAAAAATCTCTACACGAGCAAGCCAAACAGAAGTAATTAACATTACCATACTTACGTATAAAACTGTAATAATACATACATAATAATAATTGTATGTATGTATCGTTACGTAACAATAAAACAGTCGTCACCGGCAGAGAGGTAAGTAACCGGGACAAGACTAAAACAATGCAAGGCATTACTCATTAGAAGGAGAGAAATTACACAGAAAGTTAAAAAGAACTGTATTTCATTTAGTACTAATGACTTTGGTATACCTTATTGTTTCAGTTTCGGTGTTTAGGCAGGCATTGATAATAAATGAAAGAATGTAGGATATGACATTAAAGGGAAATTGTGATTACAATGCTTAAAACCTAACTATTGAAAATAAATATTATTATTCCTAAAGTAACATAATAAATGTATTGTAACTAGACTGTAACTTTTTTGTTAACAATAAATTATTAAAGATTATGAATAAATGGAGCACGTTTATTCATAATCTTTAATATGATGTTTATCCAATATTTTCGTGTCCCATAGCAATTAGGTGAGATTGATTAATTTTGAAATTGAAACTTAAGTATCAATTAAAGTCACCCATTGTTTTGAAAGTCACCCTCTTGTAAGGTACTAGTTCCAAAGGAGGAGGTTTTGTTAGGGGAAGCAGTTCAGTTCAGAGAAGCGGTTGAATGAATGCTCCATGTTTTGTACCCTTTATGTGCGCCTACGCAGCGGATAAAGTTGTATCTATCGATCTTTATTTAAATACAGTTCATGAAGAACGGATGTCACGTAAAAAGTACTAGCTGTGTCACGCACATGTGACTGTGAATTCTTTCAAGTAATCATGTTTCAAGGAATCGTAAAGTTAGAAGTCATGATATTCGTAAGAAAACTGTTATTAAGGCAAGGATAAGTAAGCTAATTTTTGTTTTAGAAAAAGTCTGCATTATAAAACGTGTCTCTGTCATTCAAACCTGTGTGACAATTTCTTTGGAAAAGTCTTTTTAACAGAAATATTAACAGACATGGGAATATTCAATAACTTTAAAAATACTGCTTACAAACATTTTATAAAAACGTCAAAAATAACTTCAGTAAGGTCAAACTTTTGTCTTAATTTCAGAAGTATTACTTTTATCTTATTTTTAACATGCCTGTGATTGGAGAGTTTATAAGTCTGTGACTTACTGTGTATTATGCCTTAGACCCAATGTATACAGACGCTGTTGGAAACCATAATAATAAATAAATATTGAAATACTGTTTTTCCATTAATTTTATTGTACAATAACCATATAGGTAACCTCAATATACACACAAGTAAATAAATAATAACACACCTACATCATGTGTGTCATCCACATGAATCATGATATCATTTCTCTTCATGACAGGCATTTTATACTTACAGCTAACTACTTACAAAGTACTTACATACTTACATGAAATTATATAGTAAGCCAATTTTGAGTAAGCTTTTCACCGACATTTTGTGGAGAATTTGGTTTTAATGTCTAAACATAACAAAGAACTGTCTGTCACAAGGCTGTTGACCGTGGACAAAGCAGTTCTCATACCGCAAATATAAAGAAACGCGTACTGAATGCGATGCTAGTAAAGGCGATATAAGACGATATTTTTTTGTTTGTTGTTTTGTTTTGTTTTGTTGGCCTCGTCTGCGAAAACTTCAGAAATTAATATACCTATCCAAAATTATCCCACGGGAATAAAATACGGGATAAAAGCTTTAAGCTAGATCAGTATTTATATGTGTCCCAAATTTCAGCTAATTAAATTCAGACGTTCAAGCGTGAAAGCGTATCAACAACATTCATACATTTTCACGAAGTTTACTAAAACCGTCTCGAAGGACATAATGATGATGGGCTTAACGCCAGCAATGACCTAAGATCGCAACAAGTGTGATCAAGTATCACAAGGACCGGCGCCAGGTTAAAGATGATGATGATGAATAGATGATGATAATAGTATTTATTTAAGACTTAAGCCTATTTACAATGTACCTTAAATTAGACTTTAAGTACCTATGCGTTAGTGACAAGATACAGAACAAGTGCAACTGGGCTTAAACTAAGAGGAGGGAATGCTAACTACTAAATTATTATTCTGTACTAATGGAAATTAAATAATAATTAAGTAAATACATTTTCAAAACAACAGAAATTATGTTTTTAAAAATGAATAGGTAATTTAATATTTATGTCTCAATATCCACTGTTGGATATAAGATAGTAGAAATGGCATTTCGCGTAGGTACTGCGTCTGATTAAATCTACACCAATTTGGCTTATTATTTTAAATTCACTTTTTCTATTGACGTACTAGAAGGAATAATTCTCTCTATAGTATCTCATAGCTGTCTATACGTAATGTATCTAAAATGTCTGACAGACATTAAAAAAAAAACCGACAGTGAAAGTTTGTCTGCATCCTTATTCAGATACACAGTCATCGGTATTCTGTAAAAGTGGCATTCTTTGTGACGATGTCCCTCGCCTTGTGAAGCAGGTTTTGATAAGGAAGCTAAGTCATTAATTTTATTTGGAGTAAGGATATTGAGTTGTTCTCGATGTGATGTGTGTGTGTGTGTGATTTTGTGATTAAATTGACTTGTTATGGGTACTGATACTATGTTTGTTTGTTACGCTTTTACTGCAGAACTACTGAACTGATTTTGATGAAATTTGGTACAGTACGAAGTCGCGAGCAAAAGCTAATTATCTAATAAATTCACGTTCGATTTGATATTACTCTCCTAAAATTATTTTAATGTTCGGAAATCGCTCGTCGTGTGTCGTTCACATAATTATTATGTTATTATCATACGAAATAAACCTACACTATTTTGGAATCAATTATAAAAATCATTTTAGCCTACGACATTTGTATCTTAAATGAATTGACCTACATACATAATACTAAGTAGATCCTATCTCAAACAGTTTTCTCACACATTTAAAACCAAATCACTGCGAATCTTTCTTCCATATAAAAGACATCAACGCGCGCTAATCGCGCTCGTCATTTTGTTCATGCCATACATTAGCATACATTTTATTCGTGTTATACATTCGAGTCAAGGTCAAATAATTTCACCACTTTCTTCGTTTGCATCGCAAATGAAACGCATCCATTTATAATTCTGTCACATTAATTTTATAATTAATTTATTAATGCTTGTATTATTATTAAAAACCGGTTTTAAAGCCTCCGGTTAACGTATTCATAATTGAGTCTTGTATTTCCTTGTTGATGTAAAGAAAAAGTTAAAAGTCCATTGTTTCATTTAACGGCGCTATTCGCAATGACTTGAATAAGTTATGGTTGTTGGCGGCGAGTTAACTACCTCTCTCTGCTTTGTAGATTGTTGTTACTAGTATTGCAGTTGTTTGAGTGATATCAGCATATTTAAGCTGTGAAGTGCTCCAAAGCATAATGAAGTGAAAAGCTTTAGTGTTTCAAGTAGAGTAGTAGAAATCACGTGGTATACTACATACTACTTAAAGGAATCTTGGCATTTTTGACAAATCACTAAAAAAATTACAATTAACATAACTAATATATATATGTGAATTACATAAATATTTCATTGAAGTTAATTTTGTAAGTTATTTAACAAAAACAAGATACGAATGACGTCACGAGTTGGGTAAACGCACTCGACTGATGCTGTAGGTAAAAAACTGTACTGCTTTAGTTGACCGATAACTACGAGGATGAATGTTCTAGTTGTAATAGCAAATAGTATCATACATAAATAAAAAGGAAAATATTGTTTTCATAAAAATAAAAATAATTCAACATAAATGTATTAATAAGTGTCCTAACACAGGCAATTTTAGTCTAAAAGGTCACTTCAAGCACTAGATGTAGTACATAACTTGTGAAAGAAAATAAATTATTATTATAAATTATTATTATATAATAGCCCGTAGTTGGTAATTCTATAAATATCATAGAGAGCCAGAAAAATTGAATTAGTATGAGATGTAAAAATAACTTTCTTGTAGATTTATTACTCGATATTTCATAGAGTTATCTAAATGCAGTTTAACTTTTTATTTTATAGCTTTAGTTACTATGTCATCAGTCTTTTTTAAATTTATATTTTCACTTTTCACTTCACTTTATTTTGGGCGATGGGGTCGCTAAACTACGAAGCTCTACAATTTAATAAATAAAGCTTCAATTTTATTAAACTATTCTTGAAATAGGGTAATGTAGTGAAATATCGTAGCATGTGTGACTAATGTCCCATAAAAATACAAGCACAAACAAATGTCTCGGCTGAACAAAAAAGAACAAACATGTTTCTAGTATCCAAACTTAGACACTAACACTAAACATTCCCCTACGGTAAGAAACAAGTTATCGTAATCCACTTTCTACTAGCTATTGCGGCGATTCAACTTGACCCAGATAACGGATCTAAAATTAACATCTGTAATCTATCATAACACTTCGAAATTACTGCAATTGCTACTATTATACTATTATATTTAATGTTTCACATTATAATGGCTTTATCTCAAATATCATGGTTTTTGGACAATTGTGAAAGATTGTTAGAACTTCGTGCTGAGAGTAATTTTATCGGAGACTAGTGCTTGCTTGCTGGTGACTTCGTTCGCGTCAATTTATAGATACTTATTCTATTGGACAATAAAATGGCCTATACCACTCAGGGAGAGCTTAGGTTGGTATTAGTGTAAGAAGTTTTTGAATTGGACCAAACGTTCTGGAGACTATCGCGTTCAAAAAATAAACAAACAAACAAACTCTTCGTATTTGTAATATTAGTATAGATTCAAGTTAATGGCGAGCTTTAGTCTTCAAATCTCGACGCCAGCGAATAATGATATGAAAGTGGGATACACAATTCAAGTGTTTTAGAGACTGACTTATGAAATCGTATACTAACGTGTTTATGTGGCTTTGCGAAAATACAAAGCAACATAAATACGTCTGTATACGATTAGAAACGACTGCAAATACTAGGGTATATTACCACGAGTGCTAGGCTTGGTAATCTACACTAATATTATAAAGAGGAAAGATTAGTGTTTTTGTTTGTTTGTAATTACAAACAAACAAAAACACTAATCCACCACCACCAGTAGTTTTTGAGTTTATTAATTAATAAACTCAAAAACTACTGGTCCGATTTCAAAAAATCTTTCACCTTTAGAATGCTAGATTATCCCTGAGTAACATTGGCTAAATTTATGAATTGAAAATGTTTAGGATCCTTGAGAAAATCCAAAGTGCTAGTAAGTAATAGTAAAACAGCTTTATACATTTTTACCAATCATGAAAAAAGAAAACGATATAGTGCAGTACTTAAATTTTGTAGAAAATAGTGAAACCCGAGACACACAATGCAGCAGCCTTAGCGTTAACCACTGGAGACTGCAGACTTCCGTTTAGAGAATGATCCACTACTGAAATGTAATGACATTTTTGTTAAAAAGTGTTTAAGCAATTAATTCGGAGTCAAAGGATAATCTTGGCTATGACAAGCGGCCCTTTTTGGGTCAAATCAAGTTTTTTCTTTTTTTTGTGTCAAACTCAAAATCAAACCATTTACAGGTAGTTTTGAATTGTCAGAGTCAGTCAGTCAGAAAGTTGAAGCTAGTTGCTCATTCTAAACAGTAGGTTTCTATGGAGAAGAACGAGCAAGAAACTCCATGAATACTCTTTTGAAATCAGTAATATTTTACAAATTTAAGTTACATCATTCATGTTGAATTTAAGGGTACACAATGTGAGAACAATGTAACCAGTCTTGCATGTTAAAAGAGGTCTAGAGAAAAATATAGTTATAATAACAATTCAAACCAAAATTTAAAATAACCGAGGCAGCTAGAGATGACCAGTCCCCACTGACGGCGTCCGTTCACGAACGTCTAAAAGTTGACATGATGAAGTAAATGAATCTCACAGTATCAGTTACAGCGTAGATTGATCAACTGGATTATGCTTTACCGGTTAAAACACGCTCTTATCGCATTGTGATGCAACATGCAAGTGTAAGTTTATTTTTAGTTTAGCGTATCTTTGTGAGAATGATGTGCGATTATTAGCACCTACATTATAATTACTGTTTAACGTTGTTTGTATGTTTAAATATCGACTGATATCAATTTTATAAATAAATGAAAAAAATATATAATATATCATATATTTTAGGTAACCAAGACCCATACATTACATTATGTGTTTGTATAGTAACTTATGCCTATGTTTGTGGGTATGATAAAGTAATGGCCAAACCCGGCTTTGCATGGGTGTAATTTAAGAATATGAGGTTGTTAAGGTATTCCCAAGATATTTCCAAAATGACGATCCATAATGAGACTTTTGTGTACCCTTTGTTGTATTTTTTCATTAACTTTAAAGCTTCTATCTCTTCTAGATAACATTAAGAAAAAAATACAAAAACACAATGACTAATAAGTATGAAAGTAACTATGTCAAAATATTCTCTAGATATTTAAATGTAATGCACTTGACAAACTAGACGAAATGTAATGAATAGCCGTGAGAATGCGTAGCTAAAAGAAATGTACATAATTATTCTTCCGACTGTCTGTTTCACGTGCAGTAAGACCAGTATTACGTTACTATTACGTCGGCGAAAGTGTCATTGATATGTTAAAACGGTAAAATAAAAAATACGGCGCGCTCTGGTGATTGAACCACAGACTACATGAATCAGTTTATCAACTCATATTGTTTTAGTAACTGTATCGTCGCGAAGTCTAGAAAGTTTGGTTTTATTAACGTGATGATTTACTATCGTGGTGCAATAAATAATAGTCTTGTTATTTATTGACTTCAAACAATCACTTGCGATTACTATTCGTAAATAAATAATTTAATAATACGACCAAGACTTATGTCAGGCAAGTGTGTGATAACACACCTGTCTGGCGTAAATAAATTAAAGCCAATTTTAAAGATGCCTATAACAAATAATTAAACTCCATAACTCAATAACTAAGTCATACATAACTCCTGTCAGAATTGACACCGTTTTATATTGACGTTTACAAAAATATGCCTGAAGACATCGCGCAAAAAAAGTAAACATTTACAATATTGTCTCACTGTTTTTGTTAGGCTGTGTCGCTAACCGGCGCCGCGCCGCTCTGGTTTAGAAAGTGAACTCTTTACGCAGACTTCCTACGGTAACGTTTACGTTACAAGATCCAGTGATACTGATCTGGTTCAGGATTACTCCGCATTGCATTACGTATATAATTAACTAGTTCTAATTAAACTTGTGTGAGATTTTTTAAAGGTTTAAAGGAAGAAAATATATGTTATATCATGAATAAATTTCTGAGAGTACGCTGTCTTCTCACAAGACATTTAAAAATAACAAAAAAAAATTACAATGTACCTAATATCATAAGATATTACGTCTCTCTCGTAATCCCTAAACGGATTAACGTAGTAGGTAGTCATTATGCACGATGGACCAAGGATTTAAAGAAGGTGGCTGGCAGTGGATCGATATGAGCTGGCCAAGATTGGGTTGGTTGGCGATCTCTGGGGGAGGCCTACGTTCAGCAGTGGACTGCAATAAGCTGATATGATGATGATGATTAACGTAGTAGTAGTACTCCAATTTTTCGTCATTTCATCATCCAGTCAACAGCAGCAGTTAAAGGGGACGAACCAAATCCTGACATGGAAGAACCACCAATAACGCTCTAAAAATACTAGGCAGGTACTAACTCCTTTATAAACTGTAGCATAAAGTATTATGAATAATAGCGGCCTATCAAATTACCAGTGCAAATTGCAACAATCGATGTAAACGCTATAGATTAGTATTTGTCGTCGACTCTACTCTGTGGCAATATTAAACTCGATTCAATAGTAAGTTAAAAGTTACAACTGCGAGAAACTATTTCGTATTACATTCTGCGGACTTAGATTTAAAATGTGCGTTACGTACGGGCATAAGACATTTACTTCTATATGTAGCATGTATGGACCTGTGTAATGTGCTGAGCATAGCGTTGAGTTGTTGATTACACTGTCATCATACATACCTATTCAATAATAGCATTTTTCTCAATAATGTGAGAATTGTCTTCCAAAATTACCAATTAATGAGACCGCAAGACAGTCTTATGTCATTCTATTACCAAGACAGTCAATTCCTGTTATTAAAACATTCAAAATTTTGTCGTCATCTCATCACAGTGACTGTCGATGTTAAAAATGTAGGTAAATTTGAGATAGTTTTGGCAGATTGAGACCTAGATTGTTGCTGTTTTTTGTTGTGAATTACGAGAATTATCTCACCGGAAATGATTCCAAATAATTATATAGATAGAATAATAATCCCAAAAACAAATCAGTATGTAACTCCCAACTGTCCGGATGCATCAACAATCATAACACCCACAGCTAGAAAGGTCATAAGTTCTTCATTCTGTTCATTCATTCATTGTTACAATGATTGGTCGCCACATTACCATACAAAGGATTGCCTTGTTGCGTCTCCTAGTATAATTGAAGTGTCAAATAGCTTATCAGCAAGAATTGTTCTAGTCTTCACCTGTTTCATACATCCGTGATAGTCAAGGTTATGTTCAGTATATTATGTACTGTGCATATGGAACAACAATTAACACACCACTTTGGTAAAACTCAAGGAGGTAAGCACAGGTGCATGTATATCTAAGTCCCATGGAGGTAAGCCTTTTGCCATGAAACAGGCCTAAAACTATACTTCTTGCTGCTATTAAAACAAATCTCTGAGCTCTCTGAACTTCACATACAGCATCAGCCGTGTTTGTAATCTCTTGCTTGATAACCAGGCAGGTACCTACCTGGCAGTATGCCAAAACTGTTACCCAAAAATATTAACAATTGGGTCAAAAAAAGAAAAGAATAATGATGTTAAAAGTAAAATGAATGAAAAACTCAAGAATATGAAAAAGGTAACAATAGAGTAAAGTCTCTATTAAAGTACAGTAACAGATTTTGCAACTGTGTAAGTAGTCTATCTTTCTAAGCATATTTTATGTATAATCTCTAACTTTACAATGTACGGATAATACTGCCGTGACTATATTTTGGGCAATAAACTTCATAACAGTACGAAATATTTCGTAATTAAATGTCATAGAGGATGCTGAAAAAATGTGTGAAAGACGACCTTTAACGATTTGACATAGAATACGTTCAGAAGGTGGAGTTAAAACTTAAAAAGTCGTGATTCCAGGGGGTGGAGTTCATTTCGAAATTGTTTGAGGTGACTGATGAAAGTCAAAGATGGCGTTGAAATTGCAATGATTGTAAATGTTAAGTGTTGCCAAACTGTTGAGAATTTGAGATCAGTTGAGATAATGTTTTTTTGGTACTTGTCATTGTAACTATGACAAATGTATTGTGTGCGCAATCTTTTAAGAATGCTTTACCTTAAGCATTGTGCATCTTGATACGATTAGATTCCTCCGTCAATCCTACTACTATTATAAATGCGATGGTTTGGAAGGATCGATGTTTGTTAATCTTTCACATCCATATTGATCTGGTTATAATAATAATATAGCCTTTATTTCGGAAAACATTTTTGTACATTCTTTTTTTGTTTTTTTCCTTCTATAGCCAGTCCCTTGTTTCCGTGTATCTTTTGGCATAGGCCTTCTCCAACTGTCGCCATGGGTTTCTGTTTACTACCACTCTTGTCCAGAGTGATTCCAAGGTCAACTTTAAGTCGTCTTCCCACCTTCTAACACGACGACCTCTCTTCCGTTTGCCATTCCTGGACACTAAAGGGTAACTAGTTAGCTACACTTTTCCAATAACATATATTGATCTAGTTAACGTATAGGATAATTATTGTCTGTTTTGGTGTTCCCGTGGGACTCTAGCTAAACTCTGAAGTTTACGCAAACGAAGTCGAAAAATGTCGTTGGAAATCCAAAATAGGTCAAGTTAAAACCATGACATTGATGAGATCCCATTTTCACAAAATCAAGAACGTGCTAAATGATCGATGAAACAAAACAAACGCTTACTATCTTATCTGATTTAAAAAACAATACATCTAACACTGATGACTTGAGATAATCTCACTGATCTTAATTCTCTGCAGTTAGGTCGATTAGTACAAAAATGTATGGTACGCGCAAGGTTGTGAGATGACCATCTCTATGAATTTCATAGTTCGTAATGGCATTATTACACAGTTCAACCAAATTCATCCTCTTTAATTGAAAGCCGCAGAGATCGCTGACTTGGAACGATTCACTTTGGTTATTTCAACCAAATTGAAGAGTATGCATGAACCGTGTAATTCCAGCGTTATATGCAAGTATCAGAGCATACTATAGGTTCCTTAGGAAGTATTTTGCATGCTTGGCTGTTTGGGCCAAGGTGTCAGTAATTTGATAGGGCTGAGCGGAGATGGTTATTTTGCATATTTAATCTGATTATAGGTAAGCACGCTAACTAAAGAGTAAATAGTAATTGTATTGTTATGTCAGATTAGAAGAGGTGTTAAATTAGTAGTTTTGGTATTGTAGGTAGCGTAACAATCAAAAATTTTATTAATTTGTGGGTGCTCACTGTCTGTGGCTCTACCGACAAATATTAGCATTTTTTTTTTCAGGCCTCTTTCTCTAAATTGTTTGAATACACAACAAGGAGGTAAATGAACTCTTTACATTATTCAATTGGATATATTATGCATGCATGCCGTAAGGTAAAATTTTCCGGGAATTTATGAGAAAAAAATTACTGTAAGCTATATATCCTACATTTGAAGCAAATATATAGTTTTTATTTATATTACTATTATTAGTGTACATGTTTGTATACTTAGTAAAGATATACAACTATGGTAGAAAATCCTAAAAGTATTGTATCAGGGTACCATAAGTACATTAACATTGTCACAACCACGCAAATTTTGACAAACGCAACAAAATTGCCTTTGCGTTTTTTGTGCCATACTTAAATAGCAATGATTGCAAAGGCTAATTAATTTCACTGTACACAGTCGGTATGGGGCTTATAATTATGTAATTAATAGCAGTAATGACACCGACAGTATTTCGTGTCTCGTATAAGGTTACGTGTTCACTGGCATTGCGAATTGCTGTGAAATTGTGTTTTAGAAGAAAGTAATTGAAGTTATTGTGTTCCTTTTTAGGGTTCGGTTCCTAAAAAGGAAAGAACGGAACCCTTATAGGATCACTTTGTTGTCCATCTGTCTGTCTGTCTGTCCGTCTGTTTGTCAAGCCCCTTTTATCTCGGGAACGTGAAGAGTTATCGAGTTGAAATTAACCATAGATAAAACCATATACTTAATTCTACAATCCCTTGAAGCTGTGAAAAAATCAAACTTCTAAGTTAACGTGAATCAAAGATACGGCCGTTTATGTCGCAAAAAAACGTAAATTTCGATATTCTCAAGAGAATCAATCATCAATCAATCCGACTCGCACTTAGCCGGTTTTTTTTGGAGATTTAAAAAATAATTAAATAGAATTGAAAATTGAATCTATTGGTTGGACTTCAATAATTGATCGACTTCTTCAGTTAGTATTTTATTAGAGGGCACGGTTGGTGCAGTAGCAGAGTGATTGGTTGCTGCGTTGCATGTCGCGGGTTGAATTCTCACGCGGGACAAATATTTGTATGTGAGTTTATATGTTTATAAACGCACCCACGATAAAGGAGAAATTTTCCTAGTGTGAGGTGTAAAAACGACTAACAACAATCAATCAATGAACTATGAACACACCGAAAAAAATCTACAGTAAACAAGAACAATCACAAACACACAGTATTTGCATAACACAGTCATACACCACTTCAACTACACACACGAGCACACACCCTTACATACACGAACACACCCGCATACCCAATTACTTCACTGTTACACTCACTCCCCTACACACACACGACATTTATATGCATGCTGAATAGTTGTGTACATTCTGTTTTTGCTTTTATTTTATTTGGTTTAATTTTTTATTAAGTCTGTTTTTATTGCATAAGAGTGTCATAAACGGGAAAAGACACTGCCTCCTGTAACACAGTTTTTACCTAGCTCAGAAGTCAGTTATAATATCATTGTACCATGTAATTTTATGCTAATAAAGACATTATTATTATTACAATAAAAAAATATTTAAATTGACGGAAGCCATTACTTATCAACTGATCTTTCAATTTGCACAATTAAACGTTTTAATTCGTATCTAACAGATAGTAAACTTTTTGACGCATAAGAACAAACGAAGTAAAAATTTGAGAAACTTTATATAGTTAACACTTTGGGGTTTCCAAAAAACTGGTTATCTTATCTTCAAAGGAAAGAGAAAACATTGTCGCCGTGACTATAGTAAACATTATAAATAAAACTTCTTTATTTTATTTCTATATGTTATAGGATATTTACTTAACGTATAATTTCCCACTTTCACATCGGCTAGAATATTTGGCAAGCCATTCGATACCCGTTCACTAACTTTTTAAGTTTTATTGTTTATTCAACGAAAGTTAGTACTTAGATTACACTTACCTACACACGTCTATGTTGTCATACATTTTTTTACTAAAGACTTAACAAATAAATGCTTTACTATCTTTCTACTATTATTAACACGCGAAAGTTTATGAGGATGTATTTACGTTTGTTACTCTTCACGATTAAACGGCTAGACGGAATCAGGTCAAATTTGGCACACACATAAATATGTATCTAACTTAACACTAGAATAATTTTTATCCTGTTTTTGTGTTCTCGTGTGATATTTAAAATCTTTTACTTAGTTCTGAAGACTAAGCAGACGAGTTAGTTGCTGGCAAAATCTAGTACTAAAAAAAGACTTACTAGGTAATTTAATTCGTATATTTATAAAGTCCATTGTGGATAATTGTTGTAATGATAGCTTGTTTACTATGTAATGTATCGGTACTATTGCTAGTTTCTAATAATTCATTCATTACAAAATATGGAAGACAGTCTGCACGAACCTTAAAACCTATAATTCCCACTTTTACAGTCGCGTTTGACACGTCATATTCTTTGTACTTTTTAAAAGCTTTATAAGTTCCTATCGCACTGTCCATGACATTTGCATCGATTCCGGTTCCGTTGGAGGCCTGCATTGACAATTATACAATTAGTTATTTAATGTAGGCACGCTATTGGTTGAGTGGACTGTTTGTCAAAAAGATAATGATCAGAATAATTTAATTTATAGTCTGCATTTCACCTTGTAATGTGAGATGACCTAAACTCTTGATTTCGAAATACAATATCTATAATTTATAATTTTAATTATTTCTACCAACACTATCTGATATTATAAAGAAGTTTGGATGTCGGAGGTAATCTCCGAAATTACTTATTCGATTTCATCCCCCCCGTTTTGCCATCTCGGGGCACCAATTTTAGGATTTACGGGAGGAGCTCGTGGCTAAGTTAAAGCCGTACAGATCGATTAGTCAAAGGTTAAGCTACGCTAACCGCGGTCGGTCTGTGGATGGGTGACCATCCCTTTCATACCGAGTTCCCTCCGTGCCTCGGAAAGCACGTAAAGCCGTTGGTCCCGGCTGTCATTTGTAGATCTTTGGCAGTCGTTCTGGGTATAGTCAGAAGCCAGAAAGTTTGACAAGCAGTCTAAGTCCAAGGGGTATCGTGTGACCCAGTAACTGGGTTGTGGAAGTCCGATAGGCAGTCGCTCCATGTAGATTTAGGTAGTTAGTAGGTTAGACTGGAAGCTGACCCCAATATACTTGGGAAAAGACTAGGCAGATGATGAGGTCGTGTGGCACGCGTATGCGGCAGATATGTCCAGCCCAGTTCCACTTAAGCTGGGCAACCTTTTGAGTCATGTCAACGATCTGTGTTTTGGAGCGCAGTATGGTGTTTCAAGACTAGTCAAACATATTTTATTAGACACCTTACTAAGTAACAATCACAATGACATACAATTGCCTTTCTGAATCTGATTGCTTATTAAAATAATTCCTTGGAAAGTAGGCTGACATAAACAGTACACTGCAAAGTACTGACCGAAACGATATTTTATGTATATCTGGGACAATACACATTACTATACAAGAATTTGTAACAGTTTTACGTAACGGCCGTCGATCAGTTCGTTTTACTTTTCACACATAACCGAACGCGTTCCGATTTACGGAAGTACGATTGTTTCCATTATTATTGATTGTTATCAGCTGCTTAACAGGGCTTTCCTGTGATGCCTTAGAAGTGAATTTAAAGCGTCCAGCCAGAGTTTAAGGCCTCCAGTCAGGGACAACTTGCGTGTGGACCCCTTCGTTTAAATACTAATGCATTATCTGACCGTAAGCTTGCATTAAAATCTAATTTAGCCTGTCCCTTTGCTGCCCCCACACAATGCCGCCCTAAGCCTAGATCCGTACACCACAGAGGGTGTCCTTAGCGTGTAGTTGCTTAGTTTTTTTGCCCTACCTGGAGGTCTTAAATTCACTTTAAGGCACCACAGGAAAGTCCAGCCAAGCAGCTGTCGTCCCAAAAAACAATCGCGCGACTGCGCCTGTTCTTAGCTTCCTTTGTGACTGGGTCTTTGAAATGAATTTATTTCTCAAAGACTTCTGTGGCTTGATTTCAAACCCTTGACCTGTCTGTGTCTTCTAATTTGTTGGTCAGTTAAAAAGGTTTTATCTAAAACTATTGTGTTTTAAGAAACTTTAGATAGATAAGTAGCATGCTCAAGGGGTATTGAGGATTCCAGACTTTTATTAATTACACGTCCAGGTTTCCTCAGGAGGTTTTCCTACATCGATTGTAATAATAATAATAATTCTATGTTGACACTTCTTGTACTAGGATTTCATGTGTTACAAGGATAGACATCTTAATATACAAATTTAATATTAAAGTAGCACGATCTTACCAATATTAGTGATATTCAAGATAAACTGAAACAGTACCTACATAATGTATAGAAAAACTCACTTGGTATCGAACCCACAAACTCAGCCACAATAAACGGTCGTACGTGAGGGAAGATTGCTATAACCTTTACATAATCCATTGGCACAATTGCCAATTTACACCATAAAAACTATAAAACTGCATTATGGAGGAGCTTCGAAAACTATCACATGTCTACATATGACTGCACTTATTCTTGCAATAACTATCTCTTTCTCTCTCATACTGTTTGGTTACATTTGTGAAGCTATCTCTTTCTTTCCTTGTTCCTTGCACTCACTTTGATGGTAGTGAAAGTGTTAAGAACACTGTTACTTTATAAATTGATATAATTATGGACGCAACTGATTTTGTTGGAGTTCTGCCGATGAAATGTTTTGATGGATTCCAGTGTTACGTGAAGGTATTTTGATTATAGTTTAGACATTTTTTTTGGGTATACGATTGCTTTGGTCGTTTTAAGGGGAGTGTGCGGACAGAGAGTAGAAAAGTAGTCTTGTTGGGTATATTTGGTTAATTCATACTATAATCCATACTGGGCCTCAAGTCTGCTATTACAATAGTGTCAGAATGGTCTATCATTGATTTCATAATTGTTGATTTTGACAAGTTTGATAATCTACTAATATAATGGTGTCATTGACTTTCCAATGGTCAACCACTGACACGCCGTTGAAAGTCGTATATACAAGGGTAATCTCGTACAAAATGACAACAGTAACTGAAGACTAATAATCTGCTAAAATTTTGACAGTTCCTTTAATCAGACCTACCATTAGAACGTCATTGTGCAGTCATTGCTTTTAATTCGACCGACCATTGACCAATGATCGACCATTATGAATTTAGCAGATTACGAACTTTTAGCAAAATGACAATGGGATCGTGTTGGAATGACGAAATTATAAAAATAGCAGACTTGGCCCCCTGGTCTGTTACGCTTTCAGGATGAAACGGCTGAACTGATTGTAATGGAATTTGGTAAGATGATAGCTTGAACCCTGGGGAAGGACCACGGATATCTATGGGAAGGACGTTTGACGTTGGGTGGGTTGGACGTTTTAATTCACGATTTTGTCTGCATCTGCGATAACCGACATTCACGCGGACGAAGTCGCAGGCAATAAGTGCGAAAGTGAGTTTGTATGTTACTCTTTAACGGCTGAATTACTGAACCGATTTTGATGAAATTTGGTACAGATTAATCGTGAACCACAAGATGCTACTTATTGGTCCGCAACTACCGTGGATGCAGATAGGCATCCACGATAACCGACACTCACGCGCAAGAAGTCGTTGATAAAAGTTAGCAATAAAATAACTTTATGATTTAAATATACGTTGTTGGAATCTGCACGCTGAACGTATAATATTGTCAATTGTCTTCAACGTTTATTTAATTTATTTAAAGGTGAAATGAGCATGAGGTGAGCTGTCAATCCTATTAGGTGCGATGTGATAGTTCATTTCTCAAGCTTATTCGTTCGTAAGGAACATTTATTAGCGCACGCGTGTTTAAGACTAAGACCCTTGGAACTTTGAGTAAACAAATGAAAGGGCCAAGGCCATGTCATGCAATTCTTAAATTACATTCAGTTAATATTCAGAAACTCGGTTTTTCCCTCAACTAGAACACGGGTTTTACCGAGGTAATCGAGCAATATGAAACGGATCAATAAGAAATGAATTAACACGAATGTATCTACCTTTTTTTTTTTTTACTATTTAATAGGCTTGCGTTTGACCGCAATTCACCTGATCGTAAGTGATAATGCGGCCTAAGTTGGAACACGCTTGCCTAAGATGAACCGGTTCACTCGTGCCTTAAAGATACCCAGATTATACTTATCAGGGAACAGAGGGGCGGGCAGGGAATTCCACAGTCTGGCAGTTCGCACAATAAATGTGGAGTCAAAGCGCTTGGTTCGAGACCGTGGAACTTCAACCATATAGCGGTGACGCTTCGCCGTATCTCTGCTCGTCCGATGATGGAACGGGGATGGGGGAATTAAATTGACCCAACCTTCACCCAACTATGTTGGGGTTGGCTTCCAGCCTAACCTGATGCAGCTGAATTCCAGTGTTTTACATGCAGCGACAGCCTATCTGACCAACCAATTTACTGGGTAACACGATACCCCTTGGTAAGACTTATTGTCAGACTTTCTGGCTTCTGACTACCCTCAATGACTGTCAATCTACGAATGACAGCCAAGACAAACTTTACGGCTTTACGTACTTTCCGAGGCACGAATAAACTAACACGAATAAATTAACATAATAATTTCACTAGGCGTTTACTCAGCAATGTATGGAATTTAACGAAAGAACTGCTGTCAATAGACTAAACTTTACGTTCGTATTAGCAACTAAATACCTTAATTAGGTACTAAATGAAGTGTTAATAGAGCCGTCTATATCGAAAGGCCGTACTAATTTGAATTAACTCACGCGCATAATAATTACTTCGATGAATAGAGAAGGGCTACCCTGAGCTACCTCGGTTATCTAATAATATATAGTACATAATATACTAATCTAATTGACATCTTAATACGACTTTATTGTTAAACCGTCTTGTCAGTCCACGTGGAAGACTGATAAGTCTTTGTTCTTAATTTAGAACTGGGTTTGTATCAATTAGGGTCGATTTTACCAAAGTTTTAAACATAGGTAGTAAGAATGAGTCTTAACCTGCGATTTAGTTTTGAATTTTTGACAGTTTGCGTCGTGGGGCTTTTGGGATAGGGACCGCGATCCAGGTTTGAATCTATAAATACAATTATCCGAGACCGTGTAAAACCCCACGATCCGTTTATCCTTACAAAAACAATCATACGTCAAATTTTCCACGGATAAGAGTATGAATAGGAATATTTTTTTTGTGAAATTAGACCTAAGCAAACTTTTTAGATATTTCCACAGAACACACATAAACAACAACACAACACACACTGACAGCTAATAACAAACATATAACTTAACATGACCATAAATTAACGTGACGAGCGTGTACGCATTTCTAACATACTCCATTAACGTTCAATAGTGAACAATAGTTTACTATAGATCAAAGTGTTGTTCGACTAAAAGTCGTTAGGTTACCACCTCGACTAAACGCAACTATTAAAAAAACAAAAGAAGTTCAAAACAATGGTACTGGTTTTGATCTAGTTTTGTGGCAGGAACTATGGACGTGGCTGTAATATCCATATCCGTACGTGGTTTGGTCAGGGGTGTATCCGTTATAATATCAGAATCAAAAAAATAATAGTTTAAAAAAACTAAAAACACGCTTTCTATAGAAAACCAAACTAAAAAATAGAAAATAAATTTTAATAAATTATTTTATTTAAAAAAAATCGTGGTGTGCTTTTTAAGATATTATCAAAATGATCAATCTACTCATATCTGTCAATAAAATATTTGTAACTATTGAAACCATGCACCCCACGCTTTTTTTAAAATAAAATAATTTATTAAAATTTATTTTCTATTTTTTAGTTTGGTTTTCTATAAAAAGCGTGTTTTTAGTTTTTAAACTATTATTTATTTTTTACTTTTTAGTTTGGTTATATCTATATATATAAATATTATGTACATTTATTCTACCAGGGGCGCTTGTGCAGTACCTTCCTAGTATATAATAGCTGTTTTTTCGGCAACTAATTTTGAACGACTTACGTTTTTTTTTTTTTTGTTTATTTTAATAATTTTATCAAATTAGTGTATTGTCATCGGTCCTCGATAAATCTACAAAGTTTGACCGAAATCTGGCCGTTTAAAGTGGGTCAAAATTGCGCCCAAAGAAGTCGGTTACAAACAAACATACAAACATACAGGTGAAGCTAATAAAACGCTGGTAAAAACGTGAAAGAAGTGCCAAGAGGCTCATAGACAACAACTTCCAGGTTAAGGCTAAGCTCCAAAGCCTTGAACACCGCCGCGCCGTTCCCAGCCTATCGGTCTTTTATCGGGTACATTTCGGAGAGTGTGCGTTGGAATTGCACAACTTAATTCCCCTATCCCCATTCCATCACCGGACGGGATACGGCGAAGGGTCACCGCTATACGGTTGAAGTTCCACGGTCTCGAACCAAGCGCTTTGCTTCCACATTTACTGTGCGAACTGCCAGACTGTGGAATTCACTGCCCGCCTCTCTATTCCCCGATGAATATAATCTGGGTATCTTTAAGGCACGAGGGAACCGGTTTATCCTAGGCAAACGTGCTCCACCTTATGCCGCAGCATCATATAACAATATATAAAAAAAAATACATCCTCTGCCTAGCTTTTTCCTAACTACATAATGTTGGGGTCGGCTTCCAGCCTAACCGGACGCAGCTGAATACCTACCAGTGTTTTACATGGAGCGTTATAAAATCAGAATAAAAGTAAGAGTCTGGTGCATTTTCAAACAGGGTTTATGTTTTATTGAATTTTCAACCGACTTCAAAAAGAAGGAGGTTCTCAATTTTTTTTTAATTGTTACACGATTTCTCCGGAAAATGTAAAGCGATTTTGAAAATTGTTATTTTAATGGTCAGGATGTGCCTGAAGCGTGGTCCTATATACCTACATTTTATCGAAATTGATTCAGCACTTTATGAAAAAATCGACAGAAATCAAAAAATTATACAGAGACGATGTTTTAAGTTTCTCCAACCTTGTACTTTCAATATCTGTTTTGACTGTGTTTCCGTTTCTTAATGGATTTGGATGATAAGGAAGTAGGTACTAAAAAGCGAAAAATAAAAAGCTTTGTCGGTGGCTTTATTCTGTTTGCTGTTTTGTATTGCCACCATGCATGAAGTATCAATAAATAAATAACACCGCTATTCTTGAAAAAAAACCAGGTTGGTTTTGGGAGATGCGTTCATCTCACGCTCTCATCACGTCAAATCTAATTTGACGGACACCACCTAAATTCAGCGAAGGATATTATTTGGAATAGATCGGCAGATCGCTGAATTTATTCATTTAGGTAGTTTTGAAAAATTTACATTTGTTGAAGTCAATTGAAAATAGGCAGCATAATTATTATAAGCCAAGAAGGAGTGGTATCTACGGTGATTGATATACAATTAAGCCTTTATACTTTGCGTATATAATAGGAAATAATAATTATTACATTATTTCAGTGCAGCGGACGGCAATATGCTGATATGGTGATTATGTAGCTATATTATTTATCCCCGAGGCATACTGACGTTAATAGTGTTTATCTGTTACTAAAAACTATAACAAATAAGGTTACCAATGGCGCTAAAGCAGTTGGAGTTTCTACGGTATCCGTTCCCGTCCCGTTCTTTGTACCTTTGTGCATGAAGTGTAAATAAATAAATAAATAAATATGGACATTTCCTGAAGCGGTGTTTCGCCTCGATCTATTACATATTAAAAACGACACGAGATTTTCATAGTACGTATACATTCCTTTGCAGTCAGATTAATGATCGAGGTATCATAATGTTTTCAATTCATTAATTCTTCAGTTCTTAATGATTCTTTTGTTTTTGATGTTTTCAGTTTAACAGAGAATTCTGTTCCTCATCTCTAGCTTTTGAATAATTTAATTTTGCATGCACAAGTCTAGCAAAAATTAAAACAAAACATTACATCATTAATCGCTCCACATAGCATCTAGGCTCGTGTGGTCATAGAAAGCGTTGCACCGCATACCTGCGCCGGCGCCGGGTCGCAGTCTCTTGATAATTGATCAATTGGTTATTGGTGCGTACGTTTGTAGATCGATTTGATTGCATCAAATATTTTTTTGGACAATTGCGAGATTTTGATGGTTGCATCCATAATTCTGGCTTTTTTTTCTCTTTCTGACGTTGGTTTCGTAGTTTTTTCAGAATCAAAATCAGCACAAAAAATAGTTATATAAATTCTGCCAAACTGCATACAAGTAATTCGGCAGCTGTTCTCGTAAACAAAAATGGTTTTACAAAACATATGTGTGTGTGTGTTACTAAATCTATCGTAAGTTATATGATACTAAATCTATATTATCCTATATGCTACTCAATCTACGTTATCTATCTTATTAAATAAACAGACTTTTACAACTGCTACAAAAAAGGACTATGGGCACAATGACGGATAGTGTTTCTTTAGTTTATTTTTAGTTTGTATTGTAAGAGCGATTGCTGAGCATGGGGTGCCGGGTTCCATTCCCAAGTTTGGTGCCTTTCGCCTTATTGGGTTTTTTTATTAGGAATTTCTCAGTAGCATCTTGCAGCCTGGAGCTTGAAAGTTGTTAGTGTGACACCCCCGTGAGAGAAGAGGGAGAGTACCTAACTGATTTGACGCACACACTTGTGCATTAAAATATTACCGTGACGTAAGACCTAGACCTAACCAAGCCAAGCTAACGTAGCCATGTACCTACTTGGATAATCTCGATAGATATCGGCCGCTGTGACTTAAATTAGGTCTGGATTAAATATAATACTGGCGAAGTTGATATTTAAATAATGATAACTGATGACACGGTTGAGCGATTGACTGCTGCGCTCCGTGTCGCGGGTTCGATTCCCACACGTGACAAATATTTGCATGACCTACAGATTGTCGTCTCGGGTCTGGCTGTTTGTGTATGTGGTATGTGAGTTTATATGTTCGTAAACGCACCTACGACACGGGAGTAATTCCTAGTGTGGGGCAACGATAAAAAAAAAACAGGAAATTTTTGGACAGTGGTCTAGAAAGCCTTATTGGTTTTGTCAGGGTCGGTCCTGGCTATTTGCAATAAACACGATTAGATAAGGATATTTTTATACTAAGTCGTTTAATGATAATGAACGCAAAACAATTAAATAATTATCTGATTAACACTTTTTCTGATAGGTATCAGGATACAGATGTATGCCAGGGCCGAATTATTGAAATAAAAGTTGAACTTTTATTTATTTACACTAGCACTTACTTTAGCGCTAGTTATTGGGCTTAAAATAAAGACGCATTACTGCATTATAATTCACACTTTAATATGAGAATCAATACCGAGACTAATTGCAGTAGTTTCACAATCGTTGCATCTGAAATGCAGTTTCATTTTTAGGTATTTAAATATCTTTCAAATGAGTCATGATTCTTATTCAACAAGAACTAGTTTTGTTTTGTGTAGACATTTTTTTTTCCATTTTCTTGGGGAGAAAATATTCACGAATAGGGACAAGTTTAAATTTTTGACCAACCCTATAACCGACATAAATACACTATAACACGATCAAAGTATGTGAAACATTTTTTTCAACGTGACTGATCCTGTAATATTTATCTTAAGGGGCTATTAAAGACTTTTACAGATTTTAAACTGACAATCACGTCAAAATGTGTAGTGTAAATGATTTGAAAAAAATATATGTTAAACTAGAAAACTCTCTTAATTATTTAGTAAGTGAATATTTTTGATTATAATTATATTAAATAGTTTAATTAACTCGTGAAGTTGTGTCTGACGCGGACAAAACATTGACAATCATACAAAATCTACCAGGTATAATTAAACGAAACTTACACTGTCTTACAGACAATTTTGTTATCTATCTTTTAGTATACGCCTTTTTTTTAAATTAAAGAATACTATCTTTTATTTAATTTTTTCGACTAAACTTTGAGAGTTTTGGACGCAGCGCATACGATTCTGGTCGCTCAAGGTCACCGGCGTATATCGTCGCCTTAAAATAAAGGCTATCCTTTCCAGACACAAAGCATTTTAAGTTGTGTCTGGAAGGCCACTCTGGCGGTCACCACCTCCATTTAGCCTGTTATAACTCGTATGCAAATCGTCTCAGAACTAGCTGCAAATCCTTCGATGAGGTACCAAGACCACAGAAGTTTAGCAGTAGTATGAAAACGAAAGCTGTCATGTATACTTTGATAGTGAAAGTGTTGAGTGGCAGATTTATCGATATGAAGAGACCGAAGAGACCGACTTTATGATAGCTTTGACATTTGCTATCTTGTAGCACGTATTGGCAACAACGTTAGTTCCTAACACGAGGTTAAAATACAAAATGTCATATATGGTTTGTAATTTAACCTCGGGTTAGTTAGTTTTTTCTTTTTTTCACGGTTGTCATTTAGGAACAGTTGGTGTTAATTTTTTGATAAAAGCCGTTCTGGTTGGTTTTGAGATCTTTGAATGTACGTATACACTAATTCTTGTTCTGCGAAACAAAGGATTTTCTTGTATATATTTCATTATTCTAATTGTATCAGCTACTATTTTTACCACTACTTGAGCTATTCTTGTTTAAATATCATCTGTTTTGGAAGCTTCTTGTTCATGCATAGTGGATAAGTAAGGAAAACAATAACTCTTTATGAACTGTCATTTTACAATGTGACCTAATTACCAGTGTATATTATATGTGTCGTGTGGTGTCGGCCGCGAATAGCTCCACCCCATTGCTACCCGTGGGTGTCGTAGAAGGCGCAGAGCGATATTTCCCTATCTTACATCTATCATTACAGATTTTTTTACCCAATGCGATAAATATATTGACCAGAAGATGGGCAGCAGCGTCATTTGAGTACCATACCATCTACTGCGATCGCCAACATGCATCGACCAAGCATGCCGATTACAGCTGAATCTATGCACAGCAATGGGCGTGTAAAGTTTGACACGATGATGATGATATATGTGCTATAATGCATTAAGTTAGCCTTCTGAACTCCCCCTTATTAACCTCTTTAACTATGCAAAAAAAATAATTCCTGTTTATCCACATTATGCTTAATTAAAAAAAAAGGTACAAAGTTTTCTTTAGACGTATTAAAATATTAAATGAACAAAATTCCACAAAACGGACAACTTTTAAAGTTTTATTTTAAGTTTACGGAATAGTTGAGTGACCAGTTATAGCGTTAATATTTGTTTTAACATTTCACAGCTACGCTTAAAGTTTATAAATAAACATTCTATTTACCGCACAATTACTTACCTACTTAGCATTGTTAGTGCAAAATAATTTGTTTACTCAGGTAGGTCTAGTACTAGGTAATCAGACATTCTAAATTCACGGTGCGGAACAAAATGATTCATAAAACTGTTTCTATCGGTGTCTGGTTTTCGATAATTTTAATGTTCCTATATCTCACAATTTTAAAAGAATAAACTCGAATGAAAAAATAATACGTATACAATATAAACGTTTTAAATTATGTTCAGCGTGTATGTTGGGGAGTTTATACAGACGACAGACTTCACTTATTCTCTGTTAGGAAACTAAGGGCCGCTTGCACCAGCTATGGTTATCCTGTAACTCCGAATTAATTGTTAACACGGGTCTATTATGTATGACATTTTACAACTAAACCTCTTGTAAGAAACTAAATGTAAGTTAAGCCAGTGGGCCTAGAAAAGGTGCCCCGTTTTAGGGCTGTTTCTTTTGTAATTCTGACGTCAAAAAAGTGCTGATTCTCTTGAACCGAAAAAATTGGTTCTTTGGTTTCTATTTTTTCCCAACATCGTTTGTTACACTTGCTGTAGTAGTTATCGAACATAATTGTTATTTTTTCACATTTATTTGCGACATTGAAACAGTAACTTGTTTACACAGTCAAACAGCCCTTCGTCAGTGTTACAGTGTGTCGTTTCTTTGAGATACACTTTTATGCTCTACACAAGAAATTACCACTGTGTCGCGAATGCGTTATCAAAAATATAAGCTTAGATACACAATCAACTAGACCCGGAACAGCTACCTGTCTGCATACCTACATAATAACATTACTAAGACTAACAATAAATGTTTCTTGTTACAGTGCATGAGGATGCGAGCCGGTGTGTGGTGGAGCGTGGCGGCGCTAACGCTGCTCGCCGTCACCAGCGCTCTAAGGACCCCTCAGGTATGTGCCAAATAACTGATGATTGATGATGTGAGGGACATATTTAAGGGCGCGTATTCGATTTAGCGCTCTCACTCACTCAAAATCAAAACGATTGCTAGAACGGCGTAGCAGCATTGACACACACTAGTACGATACAATGGTCTGTTTGTGTGGATCAGAAAAAAAAATACGCACGAAATAAGCACGAATCATTGAAATTGATCGGCAAACGAGAGCGCGCGATGTATTACAGAGCTTTTTAAAATAATTGTCTAAATTAAATGAGTTCGTATAACGGACTGAAAAGTATTCTGTATATTAAGCATAACCTTTATTTTCATAAAATAAATATATCAGTTATGTTTTTATTCAAATACTGGTGAAAAAAAAATGACAAAATGAACCGATTTTGTACTTTTTCAACATTGTTTTTTAATACATAATAGTAATAATAATAGTAATAGTAATTTCGTGATTTTGGCTCTGTAGTAGACTTTAAGACTGTATATCCTGTTGGAAAAACGCATAATACATAATATTTTGGCATACTGTAATGGTTGTATTTGTCCTGAAAGTTAACTCTGATGTCTATTTTTGTAAAACGCTATAAAAGGATTGTCTTCGCTTTAATAAACCATAATTTAAAATTATATTTTTACTCTGTAGACCCCTACATCAAGACTTAATCTTTCTCAAAACTAATTGTCTTTAAATAATCTGTTCACATCATTACGATATTGCTCTGGGCACAACGCGAAAATATGAAGTTTTCGTCACGAATCGAATACACGCTCTTAAGCCATTTTAACTATGTCTCTCAGATTTCCAGCCATGTGCGATGCGTCTGTGAATTGCCGAAAGTCATTGCTGCAGCAGTGACTACTTACCGGTGGACAGCCAGCTTGTTTGTGACCAAATAACAATCATAAGGGCGCTATTGAGCGAGAGGATATGAGAGTCGATTCCTGGCAACTTTTCTTTTCTCTTCGTAGTTTATTTTCTCTTCCATTAACATTGTTCTTTTTTAACCAAATCTAGAATGTATATTATTTATCCTATATAAATAAAATCCATTCTAGATTTGGTTAAAAAAGTACTTATCGCTAGTAGCAAAATTGCATTATATTTTGAAAGCTTGTAATTAGCTAAAGTGTGTAGACAATATTTGTTATTTAAATATGTTATTCGTCTGTAAGCTTTCTTCAAAATAAATAAATATAAAGCTGGAGCTTAAAAATGCAGTTTCAGTATTCGTAGGTAGCTACGAATACTAAAACTGCATTCGTGACGTGATCAAAGTACGAACCACCACGAACTTCAGCTGAAGTTCGTGGTGGTCACTTTGCTGTACTTCATATAGTTTTAGGAATGTTCCAACTAAAAATCTCTCATAGATACATAGATTGAATAGGAACAGTCCTCATAATAAATTTCCATTTAAGCAAGTACATGATCGTGCGTTGGATAATTTGAATCAGCATTTCAACCATTCCAATCATAAAAATACCTTAAAAATAACATTTCTCTCCCTCTTCTGGGGCAGTTGGATAAAAATATAACAGACAGGTTATTAGGCTTATGTAGAGGAGAACGTTTACGGACTTGTGAACTCTACAAATAGGTAACCGTTTTAATATCAGTCATAAACGGTTTAACGAGTGCAGCTGATATATAAACAGATATATGAATAGTCTACTGTTACTTTACAAGGCAAGTGTGTATTACGCGCTTATACTATAAGCGCGTGAGCCAGTTTTAAGACTATCGGCGCCCACGCATAATCGGATCAAATCAGTAAATGCATATTGTGTTTGTTATGTTTTTGGTATTACGACGGCGTGAGTCATTTTAAGTTCTTTACTTATGTACCTAAATTATTATAAATTGAACCAAAGCTAATTATATAAGCAAAACTACATGGTGTCGCGTGCTATTTGAGACAGGACGTTTTGAAAGTGAGATACAAGTAAACTAACTATAATTAGCGGCAAACTTGTACTTATAACTTGTTTAACTTGATTTAAACTTAGCTCTGATTTTCATAAGTGTCGTAAGTCAATCAGTTCTCGATTCAAAATTATTTAACTCGAAAAAATCGATAAGAATGATGGAATCGATTGAGTTAAGAGTATAACTCGATGGAACAATTAAATTGCGCCACGCCTTCACTTGTTACTTACCCACTTTATATAACTATGTAAGTTCCAAGTTACACTTAAGACTGCGCCGAGCAAAATAATTCAAAACAGTCGTCACTGTTAAAGTAATATAATCAATACCTTTACCATAATTACCATAAAAAATTTGTAATGAATACCACAGTGAATGTGTCAACAGATTAACACATTTAATATGTTATTATAATTTTTGGTTTTAATTGACGCGCTGTTTTGAATCATACATACATACGTTGCGTATGATTCAAAACAGCGCGAAAAATTAACAATAAAATAACTAAGCGACATTTCGAAAATGTAAAAACTACAAATTGTAGTGTGAATGTTAAAGATTAATATGAATTCAAGTTTGTGAAAAAAAAAATACAGTTTACTATCAAAACTCAACTAAATACGAGATTTTTTTAAAGATTTTTGTACAACTTTACGTATTTTTGATTATTAAATTAAACAGTATTCTTATTTTTTGCCAAGCATAATCTGTTAACACTTTCATTGTGGTATTCATTACATATTTTTTATGGTAATTATGGTAAAAGTATTGATTATATCACTTTAACAGTGACGACTGTTTTGAATTATTTTGCTCGGCGCAGTCTTAAGTATAAGCTGATAGTGTCGCGCTCGGTCAACTACCAAGGTTGCAAGATATTGTTACTTGAGTCGTTTATTTGCACCACTAAGTTTAATAGTGAATGTATTTTGTAATATTTTTATGACACTTAAACGCGATGTGAGCTGATTTTTGATACAGCAAGATTAATTGTTATCTTAAGTAATTATCAATTCTTATATCACTATACGAATCATTTGGTTTTGATAACATTGAGTGTTCCTGTCAATTTCAGTGGCCTATTCTTAGGTCAAAGAATAGGTAAGCATTGCCTTATAACACGGCAATGTTGCTAGTCTTTTGGGAACTTGTCCTATTGACGATGTGGCCGAGATTTTTGATGCACAATACATGAAAAAAATATATTTTTATGCACAATAGACGCCGACACCGATGTCAATTGTGGATAATAATATTATTTTTATTTATAAGCAAGTAAGTTTTGTATATCCCTTCGTCTGTCCAGAAGCCAAATACTGGTCGCTTGTTATTGTTTAACTATTGTGTCTACCAATTGATAGTTGAGCTTATATTATTAAATTAGGATTTCAGTAGAAATTAAAATGAGTTTGCAATACAATTTCTAGTGCCATTTTTCGGCAAATTCTGAATCAATATCATACGTACCTAGACAAAATCTATAAGCTAAATACACACTTGCCTTGTAAAGTAACAGTAGACTATTCATATATCTGTTTATATATCAGCTGCACTCGTTAAACCGTTTATGACTGATATTAAAACGGTTACCTATTTGTAGAGTTCACAAGTCCGTAAACGTTCTCCTCTACATAAGCCTAATAACCTGTCTGTTATATTTTTATCCAACTGCCCCAGAAGAGGGAGAGAAATGTTATTTTTAAGGTATTTTTATGTTCTTTTGTTTGGTTCAGTAAGAAATAAAGCCAAGTAAAGAGATGCCAATCCGCTTTGAGCAAGTGTGGTGATTCGGATATCTATGGTGGTGATCGATGCTCTGAGAGGGAGAAAAAATTATAATCAATAATAGGCGGGTATTATTATTATTTTAGCAGGTATTAAAATTAATAATCCCTATAAATATAACACGGCGATAAACAGAGCAACAGCGAAGTTCTGGTCATCAAAAGAATAATCGAGGGTCAAGTTTATATTATCTTAGCTACAGTTTCACGACACTAGTGACGTAATATAAATACAACTTTAACTCCAGTACACGACAGCCACCTACTCAATGCTCCACTTACTCAAATAAATGAAATCTTAGGAAAACCAGTTTTGTTCGTAATTGTTCATAATTATCTGTTTCTTGGATATGGTATAGCAATAATACTGTAGGTACTGTAGGCTGTATTGAATAATGTTCAATATTGTAAACAAACAAGTTTATGCAATTAATTTGTGGAGGGTCATTTGATTCAAAATTATCTAAACTAATCATCATCATCATGTCAACCTTTAAACGCCCACTGCTGGGCATAACTACGTCTCCCTCAAAGACCTCCACCTGTGTCCAGTATCCAGCGGCTTCCCGCTTCTATTTTCAAAATAGCAACACAGTTTTCAATATTATAATATTTTAGTGCCATTAAAATATCACGAAATTATGAAACATCATATTCATTGAACAGGTAAAGTAACAAAGTAAGAAATGATCAGTGAAATCATAGTTTTCACTACAATGACATAATAATAAGTAATATCGATTAGCGTAGTCAATAAGCGTTACATTGCGAATGAATTAAGCGAAAGATCGCACAACTCAACTCGCTTTCTATAGGCTCGCGAGCACAGACACATCTCGCGTCATGTAAATCATTTGCTAATTAGCTGTTTACGCTTTATTCAGCACGCGATTTTTATGCTTCAGTGCTTGATGGTAAAGTATTGAGTTCGGATTTTAGTATGTAATGTAATTTGACAACGGTATCGAGGTGCGTTTAGATTTAAAAAAAAAATGTTGTTAAACAGTTTAATTTTTTTGTTGGTGTGTGTGTGTGGTTTATTTAAAAGCTAAAATAAATAGTGATTGCCTAAGTCTAAGACATTTCAACTAAAAAAAAATAATTACTTTAAAATATGAACATCGCATTAGTGTTGAAATATACCATAAAATATATTTTGTAACGGTCATTTAACTTTTGAGCATGTTAAAATTATTTGCATTTGCAAACTTTTATTTGCCTACACATCCATAATGCAATTGCAAACTAAATAGAATAATTAAATAATCGCAGTTAGGTGAATAAGAACTATATTTTTTTTTGCATAAGGTGGTAGGTTATTGACATGAATAATAAAAAAAACCCTATAACATCTAAGCTAAAAATAATAGGGCATCAAAAAATTCCTCCAAATCGCCGCCATCAGGGAATGTGTGCCTGAAATTTTGTATAAAGTGAATAATAAATTCCAGTGTGATTATGACTTTGTTGAATTTAATTTAAAACTTTATCGTATTTTGAACTCTGTAAGAGTGTTACCAGACCAATCGATCGATCGTCGTTCGACGGCATCGATCGATGGCAGAATGGATTAGTTGACGTCGATCAAGCTGTTTGATTATCCGCACCGTGCGCCGTCCGCTCCCCATTATCTGCCCGCCTGCGCCCCGCGCGCTAATTGGTGGTAAAAACACTCAAAGTGGGATTTAACTTGTGTTATGAGTACCAGTATTAAGAGAGATAGACATAAAGGTTGTAGGTTGGATACCGGGCAAGAACTAACATGATTTTCTGACATGGAATATACATTTATTTTATATATATATTTATATTATATTAGTGTGAATATAAGTCTGAAACCACTAGTTCGTCTTGAGCAAGCGTTCAATGTTCTTGCCTTCTCGTATAGAGGTTATAGTATAGCAGCTTCTGATTTGATCGACGTGCGAATATAAACTACGAAATAAATAAGTAGTCAAGAGAACAATATGTTACTTTAAATATGGTTACACCAATCAATTGGAAACAAATTGCAATAACACTCGAACGTACTAACTATATGCAGATGTAAACATAAATAATATGTAAACGAGGTAAGTGCAATGTTCTGTGTACCGTTTGGTATGCAATGAAAAGACACGTGCATGTTACAGCACTTTCGATAATTGCATGACTTTGACTGTCTTGTGATTTACTATAACTTTTAATTGTTGGTTTCGTTTTCGTTCTGAGCGTGCGGTTCAGTAGTCGCGCTTGCGACCACCAGAAGTCCAATTCCAGTAATTAAAAACGTGAACTGCAACTGAAATAGTTGCAACTCTATCCCAGTGATAATCACAGTCAAAATCTTGTCCAAAATTTAGGTAAAGTAGAGGCATTTTTGACAGATAAATGGCCATATATACTCAAATGCTGCTCAAATGTTAAGATACCGTTAAGTCTCGTGCTGTCTCTATCACTCTTAATGTCAAAGTCACGGTGACAGTACGTAAAATTGAGTAGCATTTGAGTACTTGGCCATTAGACTGAGATTGGAATGCTTTCTAGAAAACACTAGAATTCCTCTTTGGGTTTAATTCCCAGGACGGGAATAGAGTTAGGAATTTCTCAGTAGTGGGGAGTTCGGATGTCGGCGGTGCGACACCCCGTGCCACGTAAAGCTGGTCGTGTCGGATTGCCATCATCGATTTATTCCCTTGACGTCGAGTCGCACCACGTCGAGTCACCGCCATGTCGAGTCGCCGTCACGTCTACTTGTTCTTTTGATATTTCCATAGGATTTTTATATTTCAAAAAATCTGCCTAGTTCGGCCGCCACGTCGAATGTAACGAAAGGTACAGTTAACGAAATAAATTATTCAGTTATTACAGTCTAAATAAATAAAAATATTATATTGACTGTATTATGATTTCAATAATTTATTGCGTTGACTTTACCTTTCGTTACATTTGACGTGGCGGCACCAGGCAGATTTTTTTAAATAAAAAGCCTAAGGAAATATCAAAAGTACAAGTAGACGTGACGGCGACTCGACATGGCGGCGACTCGACGTAGTGGCGATTCCACGTAACCGCGACTCGACGTGGTGCGACTCGACGTCAAGGGAACAAATCTCACATCGGAGTATGGGTGTGAGTGAAGAGGGAATACATCTGTGTTTGCGTACACCCTTATGCACTACGATTATGATATATTTAGCTTGCTTGGTTAGTCTCCATTGAGAATGACTGCAGTAACAGAAACTCTGTCCAGAAAATATTTAGAATCTATTATTAGGTTTACTAAAACTGGCACTAAGGCAGCACAATCAAACAATTTGTGTTTAAAAAAAGTTAGTATTTGTTAATGACAGATTTATTACATAAAATGGAAAATAAATATTTTTTGTAAAAAGTAGAGGTTGAGGGGGTTGTTTGTAGAGGTAGTTTGTTTGTTTGTTTTTTTTTTTTAAATAAAAATAAAAAGAAAATAGATATTTATTGTTTCTTTGCATGCTTATACTCGAAGTCAGTGTATTTCTAGTAAAACATATTTGTATACGTCGGAAAGAAAGAAAAAATGCGTAGAAAAAATAAACGAGTTTTTAAAATACTAACTTTCTAAGACTTATGTAAGTACTTTATTTTTAAACACTCATTTATTTGCTTTTCAATACATTTTTAGAATATAAGTTAGATCAATTTAAAATTTAGTTCATTTAGATTCTACACTAAATTTACCAGTCTTTCCGAAGGGTATCGTGTTACCCAGTAACTGGGTTGTGGATGTCAGCAGTTAGCTGCATTTGGTTAGACTGGAAACTGACTCAAACACAGTTGGGAAAGGCTATGCAGATTATGATGACTAAAACTCGTACAATTTTATGCGTCATAAAACTGAAATTTTAATCTAAAAGTTTTGCAATTATGGTAATTGGTAACAGAAGATTTTATATTGATAAGTATTTTCTAAGATATCGTTAACATAGATAGCTTTATGATGATGTTGGAAACTTTATTATTATTTTGATAGTAAATTGAACGGAATTGAAATAATTTCGATGTATTATTGGAAGGCCAAAGTAAAGATTTTTGACAGAAAAAAATGGGAACAGAAAATGTGTTGTGCTGACCCAAATACCAGGGGGTGACACGAATTATTACTGCAAATGTTTAAATGTTGAAATAGTGGTTGACGCGTTCGGTGTTATTAACCGACTTCAAAAAAAAAGGAGGTTATCAATTCGATTGTATGTTTGATACGCGACTTTTCCAGTAAAAGTGAATCGATTTTGTTTTTTTTTTAATGGATTGGGCTTGCCTTAGGTTTGGTTCCGTAGTTTTATCGAAATAGATTCAGCGCTTTTTAAAGAAATCAACAAAAACAAAAATATGCGTATATGACGTTTTGGTTTGTGGTTTCCTTGAGCAAAAGTTTTGATAAGGACTTTCAATTTCTGTTTTAACTGTGTTGCCGTTTCGTAATAGATTTTGATGATAAGAAAGTATCCGCTCGTGATACAGTTTATACTAGTACGAGGGGATAGGGCGAATCAGTCCAAAGACAACCATATAATTTCACAATCCACCATTTTACATTATCCAGCTGTTGACCTGCCTAATATTATTGTATAACTAACTATAAACGATTTATATATATATTTTTTTTGTCTATTCTGTATTTACTATTAAGTTACTCTGTATGGTTGTCTCTCACATTCATGAATAAAGATTATTATTATTATTATTATTATACTAAAAACCAAACATTTATAACCTTTTTTAAGTCATATGTGTTCTGTGCTAAAGTTATGTAGGTACCTATCACTTTTTTTTAAGGCTCGGTCTTATTTGTAAAAAAAATTTTCAATTAAACATTATCAAAGATGGTATTGGAATGTCACACAGACTCGCTTATGTATAAAGTGACCCTTAGAAAACAAAACCTCAAAAAAAGTCTAAATTTTGTTTAAATCAGTCTCAAACTGACTAAGCAGCAGCTCGGCGGTGTATCTTACACCCTATAATAAAAGCAATAAAGCTCAATATACAGCCACTGTATTTATAAAATACTTACAAAGGTGTTCAACTGGTCACAGCAATCAACTCCTACAATCAGTCTATTTGAGCAACACGCCATTTTAAGCTTATTTTCGATAAGTGCCCAGTGTAGTAACTCATTTGTTTTAAATGCCCTAAGATTACTCGCTTAGATAGCGTATCGTGATTTTTGTAATAATATACGCTGTTAAAATGATGAGCTGGTAAACGTTTGGTTTTGATAGTTTATCATTAATGTAGAATGGGAGAATAGTTTTGGGTTTTAGTGTTGTTGTAGACCACAAAGGGTTAATAAAGTGCTTGGTGCCAGAAAAACGAACACAGTGTTAAATTACACTAAGAAAACACAACCTTGACTAGTGCCTAGTCATATCACGTTATGAGCGTTAACGACACACGCTGTCATACAAACTTTCAAGTCCATTAGATACGTTAAACATAAAAAAAAAACAAACAAATAAATAAATTATAAGTGTCTGTTTGTAATGTCAGAATGACAATTGTTTACTAAATGCTAATTAATTTTTATACGGTACTTTACCAAAAAATGAAAATATTTTTTTTTGTCTGTTTGTTTCGGCTGATCTTTGAAACGGCTTGTCCAATTTTGACAAAAATTTCACAGCTATTATTATTTTAGAACAATAATTACGGATCCACGCAAGAAAATAAAACTCCGCAGATAACCGACATTTACGCGTACGAATTCATAAGAAAGTACCTTCAAGGTCATAAGCTAGTTATTGAATAGGAAATTTTATATTGCTCTACTTTTACAGCAAAAATACGAATAGGTCATTAAATTCTAAAATTTCTGACTTGAGAGTTTGTATGAGTTACCATGAGTTGACGCCCAAGTCAAATTGTCATGGTAAGAATATATTTTTTTAATAAATACTAGGTACTTAGTAAAATACTCTATTTTCGTGACTGGTGCATTACCCTCATACTTATTTACTTCACCAAGCAGTATTGCCGTTTTACACTTTAAAAATCAGTGGAATTACTAAAATAATGTGACTTTAATTATGGGGTCAACAACACACGGGCGTTGCCCTAGGGTCCGCGCAAACGGGCCACCGGTGGCTGGTGACAAACTGTTTACATGATTTTTAACACATTTTGTATGAAATCACCGCACACGTGTAGCGAATAGCGTCCACTCGTGACTATCTCCGACACGCCACCGGTGGCGGCCACTCGCTACTTAGAAACGCCGACACTCGGCGCCTCATTGGTTATTGGTACATTTACTAGTGGTGGCCACCGACCACTTTCGTTTACGCTTTACTAAAGGACGTGGCGCGCGACAGCCACATGTAGCTGTAGTCGGTGGCCCGTTTGCGCGGAGCCTAAGATTTAAAATATTTTAATTACTAACCACGGTGTAAAATGCACGATTATTTGTTTACTATTTTTAAAAACCGCAGCAGAAGTTTCTAATTGAATAAAACACGATCGTTCCTTGAACTACCTACATAAATAACATTAACTCCGAAAATAACTGTAAAAAAACTATTCAACTCATTAACTGCTTAAAAAACGTAAAAAACAATGTTATTTGTATTAGTGTCAACCGCATTAAGAGCTATTATTCACTGTTTAGCACGTTTCGCACGCTTCTTCAAGGTATGGTCGTATGGTATCTTTGTCTATTGTGTTTGTAAACCGTGACCTTAGGTCGTTGGCTGATGAATATATCGGTCTGCTGGTGGTTTTTGGCACAGGAGTTCTACTATAATAATTACTTGTAGCGTTCTATCGTGCTTAAATTGCATTTCTGAAATCGAAATGTTTGTATCATTATCATCATTTCAGCCGAAAGATGTCCACAGCTGGACATAAGCCTCTCCCAAGTGTCGCCACATTGACTGGTCCCGTGCGACTCGCATCCAGCGGATCCCCGCAGCCTTTACCAGGTCATCGGCCCCCAGGCCTTCCAACGCAACGTCTTCTGGTTCGCGGTCGCCACTTCAGAACTTTTCGGCCCAATCGGCCATCCGTTCTGCGAGCAATGTAAGTGAGTGTGTGTAAGTTTGGCAATTCTTCGGGCTACGTCGATTTCCTTGGTTCTCTTGCGGATGTCCTCATTTTATCACGCCAGAAAACTCCGAGCATAGCCCTCTCATTTTCCTTAGGGTGACTTTAAGCTTCCGATGAGGCCCCTTGTGAGCGACCACGTTTCGGTCCCGTATGTAATCACTGTTTGTATGTTTAAGCATTCCTAAACCGTTGATACGCTTCGTGGGCAAGAGCTGGTATCTTCTGACTACGAGTACTTAAAACTACTAACGTACTTAGTATTTTTAGATTTATCAAAGGGGTTCGAACTTTTTTGTATGAAATTTTGATTGAGTAGTTGTATGAAATTTTGATTGAGTAGAAATTGGTATGTATGGGTCGTCGTTGTCGATCTTTATCTTCAAATATCTCGATAACGTGACACTTTGGGGTACCATGTTACTTGACATTTTTTGTTCGTATATATGTCCTATACCCAATCATACCACGTTAATCGTGCACCGCGATTTCGACAAAAATCAAAATGGCGGCGGGTTTATATGCCAGATCGGTTCTATCCCCCTTAACGCAGCAGTTTTGTTGATTAAAGATTGACACACGATTGTAATAATTGATAATGGTAGTCCATGATCAATTAAAACATATATGTCAATCTTTGTATTTCTCAAAATTTTAGTTTTGAAATTGGAATGTTGTATTCAAAATTATGGTTTTGTACAACAAGAATTGTTCATTGTCTGGGCATTTCATAGCCAAATAGGTACTTAAAATGTGCCCTAAGTATGTTACTATTTATGTTAAACCCTGTCAATCGTAAAACTGCATGTAGTTTTGAAACTAGTAACATAAAATTGAGTGATGGTATAAGATGTGAAATCCTGTGACCTCTATCGAAGTATAAATCGATGCATAAATTGTGGTTTACCTCACTGCTATATTATTATTGCTTTGCTAGAATGCCGCGTTGATCTCGTAGTCGAAAGCGGGACTGCTGATCGTGGGGTTCCGAGTTCGATTCCCAGAGGGGGTAAAGTGTTATTGGGTTTTTTGCAGTAGCAGCCCGAAGCTTGAAGTTAGTCGTGTGATACCTTTGTGTCTCGAAAAGCGTGTAAAGTCGGACTATGAGAGTGGGGTAAGATGGAAGTGCACCTGTTTTTGCACATACACTTGTGTACTATAATGTCTTCTGAATACTTATACAGAAGAACTCAATACAGAAGCAACAAGAATAATGTAGCCTGGATTTTGTAAAAGCTTGATTGAAAATAGTGTCCGTGGAGTTTCTTGCTCGTTCTTCTCCATAGAGACCTACCCTACCTTTTGGAACGAGCAACTAGCTTCAATATTTTTTTTTACTATTCAAAAGTGCCTGCAAATGGTTTAATTGAAATAAATGCTTTGACTTTGACTTTGACTTAGCTACTCTCCTTTGCGATTGCCCGCCGTGAACAAAATTCTCTGAGGAGGCGGAGAAGAATCTGGAAAAATCTGTAAAACGAATAGAGTGAAGTCCAATTAGACTTTATCAAAATTAATCAAAAAAAATCAAAATCAAAATTATAAATCAAAATTTATTTTAAAAATATTTTGTAGGTAGTTTAATTATTGAGAGAATGTAGGTTTTCAATGGGGGAGGCCTATGTCCAACAATGGACATCTTTCGGCTGATGATGATGATGATGATGATGTTGTAGCTTATCGTTATCAGAACTAAATGTAATTGTGTGAAAATAATAGTAGGTACCTTTCAAAGTCAAAGCATTTATTTCAATTAAGTACACCATTTATAGGCATTTTGGAATTGTCAAGGAGTCGGTCAGTTAGTCAGAAAGTTGAAGCTAGTTGCTCGTACTAAAACGTAGGCAGCTCTCTAGGGGAACGAACGAGCAAGAAACTTCTCGGACACCCTTTTAAATCAAGTTTTTAGAAAATACTGGTTACATTATTCTTGTTGCGCCTGAAAACAATGTAGCCTAAGAGCAATTTGAATTAAAAAACAATACTTGAGTTACAGTATTGTTTTTTTATTCAAATTAAAGTATGGCCTGAGGGCTAATTCACGTAATTTTATGACACGCCGATAAAGTTGTAGTACAGTTGCAGTTAAGTTCAAGTTTGAGTGATAAACGGTATTCTTGTAAACTTTGAATTGCGCGTAAGCTGCGCGTGAACTGCACGTCAACTGTACGACAACCAAACTCTACCAAACTTACTTATGGTGTAGCCACATGAAAGAAAAAATATTACTCACTAAATAATTGAATAGAAACTGAATATGACGTTATTATAATATTAAAATAATACCCCCGTATAGATTTTAGTACTTTTTAGCTGTCATTTTGAGACGTCAAACGAACCGATCATATTGCGTTCCGAAGCACGCACCAAAGACGTGCAACAGTAGAATGCCGTTATTGCGCTCGCGTGACGCGAACTTGACGCGAGCGTGTCTGACAGCAGTAGACAATACGAAAAGCGTTGTTTTGATCGAAACTGAACTGCAACTGCACTGCAACAGCACTTCTTTAGTTAAGTGAATTAGCCCACAGGAGACATTACGGTATTCTGCAATCCTGGCTTTAACACCACGTAAGGCTGTGTAGTCATGTATCAGTAATAATTTTACTCGAATGTGAGAACTAAGTGGTCTAGGTAAGTGTTTTCCGACACAAGGACGTAATATCGGCCCGAGCCTTTCGCCTCGTGAAGGTCAGGCGACGATTAGAAAAATTACTCACATTATATCTCATGTAGGTACCTACTATGTAGACATTTTCTCAGTTCTCTGTATTCAATCAGGTACCTACTAACTGCTGCCCGCGGTTTCGTTTGCGTAGAGTTTAAAATCAAGTCAAAGTCCTAGATTTTCTCACGGGAACCCATAAATGGGAAAAAATCCTATATGTGTTAACATTATTGTAATCTAACTTCAAAACACTTTAAAGTTGCTTAAAAGTTGGAACTTAATGATTTGAAAAAAACCGTTTCGATTCAATTGTGTTTTATTTATTTATTTATGTATACTTCATGCACAAACGTACAAAGGCGGACTTAATGCCTTAGGCATTCTCTACCAATCAACCAAGGGTGGTGAAGAGATAACATGGCAGGTGCATTAAAAAGTAATATTTAAAAAGTAAAAACTACACATACATATATTCTGGAATATATATACACCGTATTTACAAAAACTTATATCAGTGGCGGCGACCAAATATTTCGTGTCACGCCGGTCGTGTTAAGCGTCATAGAAGTTGATAAGTTAAATATCCAGAAACGAAGACTGTAGGCATGAACTGCTTTCAAAATAATGAATATTTTTTACTCGATAAATCTTTCAAAAACGTAATTTTAGCGAGCTATAACGATTTTTAAAAATGTCACCTGCTAGTCATGCGTCACACAGAAATAAATCGATGGCACGCTTGCCATGCCATTCGCAATGAATAGTTAAGCTAGGTTAATATCTATATGTGTGCTAAATTTCAGCTGATTCCGTTCAGCCTTTTCAGCGTGAAAGAGTATCAAACATACATCCGACCATCCAGTCATCCTTAAAAACTTTCGCGTTTATGATAGTAGTCGGAAGTAGGATATGGTAAGAAAGGTTAGCAGCTTAAGAGGAAACACAAGGGCCGTTTTTCCATACAAACTTAGTCCCCTGTTTCCTCCCTGGATAATGCCAGTAGATCAATTTTTTTTTTTAAATATCCATGGCTACTATTGGCATGTCCCTATGTTTTCCTTTCCCTCATAAATTTATGATTAAAAGAGATATGAATATTCAAAAACCTAAAAAATTTGCATGATTTTCCGCTGTGTTCAAACATTCAGAAAACAAATTTGACTTGATTATATAAAAAATAGAAAACATAGGAACACGGCAAAAGCCTTTCTTTATTTTTTAATGAAAAAAGCAGTTCAATCCGTTAAGTTTTGGAGAAGAAATCAGGGGACTACGAATCATTGATTTTGTGTACTTTTAATAGGTATTTTCGGTCAAAGCTGCAGTTGTCTCTATCGCGCTCTGCGGTTCGTGTTCGGGCATCACTACAGCAATAGATTTTACAAATACCTAATTTTCAATTCTCTAGCCCGTGGTATTTCCTCTTAAAGACCTATATGTATTGTTTAAAGCTCAATGAAGCCTAGAAGCCTAGTCTCGGTTAGACTTTACCAAGTTAGGAGCGAATGCGGAAGGCAGGGTACGGGCTGTTTTAGCGTAACCAGCGTATATTTATAGCAATGGTTTTTAAGATAGTCTGAGTTAATTGATAAAATGGAGCGTAACACAATGCATTTTAGAATCACTGTCGTTGTTCTGTCTATTATGATTACTGTATTTGTCATCTACCCAGCCCTTTCGGGTCGGCTTCTAGTCTAACCGAATGCAGCTGAATACCAGTGTTTTACATAGAGCGACTGCTTTTCTGACCTCCACAACCTATACCTAGTTTTTAGTAAGACTGGTTATCAGATTTTCTAGCTTCTGACTACCTATAAAGACGTCAAAGATCTACGAGTGACAGCTAGGACCAACGGCTTTACGTGCTTTCCGTGGCACGGAGGGAACTCGGTATGAAATGGATGGTCACTCATCCAAAGACCGACCGCGGCAAGCGTAGCTTAATCATAACGATCGGTCAATCCGTACGGCCTCCATGAGTAACAAACTCATAATTTTCTGAATAACATTTAACTAGCACAATATGCAATCTGCAACTGATGAAGAAACTAGGAATTCAATCGTACATAACTTAATTTAATTTTGCATTCAATTGAGTCCGCAGTGCATTGCACTATGTGCCAACTTTTTAAACTAAAGATACATCAGATATTATTGTTATATTAGTGTTACAATCTGATAAACTATTACTGCTAATATAACGAAGGTCGTTATGTAACGTTGAGAAAGGAAATGAAGTGGCAAGGTGAATTTTAGAAGTTTTATGTAGGTACCTAGAGTTACACGTAATACACACAGAATTTCCTGGTTTTAGGACTCAGAGTTATAAGTACCACTCAGCGGAATCAAAGTCAAACCACTTATTACAATTAGACTATTTAGATTCGAACTTTATTATTATTTATTTTTATTATTAATAATAATAATAATAATATTCATTTATTTCAGGTACTTAACCCATATAGAACAATACATTAATAAAATAAAACTAATAATACACCAATTCATAAATTCAATTCAATAATATAATAATTCATAACAATTCATTCAATTCATTAATTTATAAATATAACACACCATTATTATTATTGCGATACATAAAACTATTTTTTTATTTTTATTTTAATAAATTAAACATTACTTATGCTAAATTTGCAGCACTCATACACAGCCTTGACAGTATTGTTTTTTGTATTTCTTATTCTCTCCATAAAGGAGGCGGCCCTTTTCCTCATCACTGCATAAAAATCATCTACTCTATTCTCGGCGAACATGCCAGACGCGCTACACCGCCACGGTATTATTATTAAGTATTTATTGTTTGATAAAAACAATTTACGCCGTGTGGTGCAGGCCGCGAATATCACCACCCCATTTCTGCCCGTGGGTGTCGTAGAAGGCGACAGAGGGATATTGACCGAAGGATGGGCAGCAGCGTCCTTCTGAGTACCATAACACCTACTGCGATCGCCAACATGCATCTGACAAGCATGGCAATACTGATTGAACCCCCTTGGGGGAGACCTGCCTAGCAGTGGACTTCTAAAGGTAGACATAATGATGATGATGAAACCATTTATCTACAGGTGCTGTTGAACTGGAAATAGTAAAAAATAATGTAGAAAGAAAGAAAGATATTTTTTTGCACTTATACATATACTTGGCAGTTGTACGTAGTTACTAAGACAAACAGGCTAGGCTACCACTAAGCAAAACGATGTGATACGGGAAACCACAGAATAGCGCTGGGTTTCAGTACTCACCTGAAAAGCCCATTCCAGAGCGTAGTAGGTTCCTATGGAGAAGAACGGGCAAGAAACTTCACGGTCACTTTTTTACATCAGAAGTAGGATAATGTTACATTTTGATTGTATCATTCTTTGGTATACCAAAACTTATACAAAAAAATGAATATCTATCTATACAAAAAAATGAAATTGAAATATTTGTTTGTAATGTCAAAATAACAGCTCCTACTAAATGCATCTATACCCTGTTCACAATAAGATTAGACATTTACTACAACCTTTTTTACAGTCCGTTCAACCGATTTTGACTTCTATTGCGTTGGTAGCATGACAAATGGCAACTGCAGTAAACAGTTGTATTGTAACCACTTTTTTTGCCTCTAATGTCATCCTTAAGCCTACGGAATAGAAGTCAAAATCGGTTGAAGGGACTGGAAAAAAGGTTTGTGTTTATGTCTAATCTTATTGTGAACAGGGTATAAGTATATGTTTACACTATTTATTTTATTACATATCTGTCTGTCTGTTTGTTCCAGTTAATCTCGCATGTTCTGAGATTAGGCGGTTATATTATTACTTTTATTTTAGTAAAAAAATTAGGGCTCCGTGCACAAATATTAAAACTCCACAGATACCGATTTTCTCGCGGCCGAAGTCGCGTGTATAAGCTGTTGGTGATAAAAGGGTTGGTCAGCTGTAACTTCTGAATTAGGCACTTTGACATCGAATTGTCTTTTACAATCGTGTCCGTTTCAATAAATTCCCCTTCAAATAATTATCCATTATTTCCAACTAAATAAGCTCTAATATTTACAAAACCTATTACGATTTTGTTTACACTAAATCAAGTTGTTAAAACACAACTTAATTTAGTGTAAACAAAATCTTTACTAATATTAAAGGCAGTATAGTGTCTAAATGCATTTGTTAGTTCGTTAGGTAGCAAGCATTGATAACTTACAAATATTCGAAAATCGTAAGTGTTGTTCTATTTCACTAGCAAGCATAATAATGCGTTTATTGGCACTATGAAAACAAATCAAGTCGATTCACTACTTACAGATTTTTATAATCATATAGATCTGTAACCTATGGATAGATCGTGTGAATAATAATATGATAGAGAAGGGAGTCACTGATTTCATGACGGTTGCCGGGACGGGAGGGAAGAAGAAAACATGTTGCGACGACCCGACGAGACTGCTCCATCTCTCTCTTTTCGCGGCAATGCGTGCTGATGATGATAGAAATATAATTTACGAAGCTACGAAAATTGTAGACGTATCAGACTGATTGTCACACCCCCCGTGGGGTGTCTGGGCCAGAATAACACCCCCCATTTCATCCCGAGGGTGTCGTCGAAGGCGACTAAGGGAAAATCCGGAAGTCGGGCAGCAGCGGCTTCCGTTTATTTAACAACCTCACTGCGATCCCCAAGATGCCTGCCAAGCGTGGGGATTAAGGCTCCCCCCCCCCGTTTTCTGGCTGATGATGATGATCACACTGATTCTATTACCAACCCTAATAACGCATGTTTACTGACTACTGTTTACCTACAGATTATTTCTACTAGATCTTTCAAAACATGAACGTTCAAGATTCTTAATAATATCAATCGTCACCGATTAGTCAATAGTATCGAGTTTTTGTCAAATGGTTTACAGTTTAAATTCTATGTCAATGTTAAATAATTAATTTTGTTTCTTAAGTTTCAACATTCATTAAGCGTTTTTTGTTTTGACGAATATTTGAAGTCGGATTTCGATATCACATTGACAAGGCGATAATCGCTTGAATCTCTATTAGGCACATGATTTTTATCGGCTGATAAATGTGTTTGGATCACTTTGGCTATCTAACATAATGTATGTTCCTTTTTACATCCATTATAGTCCATGGACGTGTACAATATGTAGTATAAAAGTCGTTAGTAATCCATCAATCAGACAATGTAAATTTAGTACTCTTTATTTTCTTGGTTGTAAGTATGTACATACATGGTATTAGGAACAGTAATGACAATATCATTAATTTAAGGTGACAACAACAAAGGCTTACAACAAGCCTATATTTTGAAACATTGTTAATTTCGTAAATAGTAAATTTAGAGAATTATTAGTAAACTAGCTGACCCGACAGACGTTGTCCTGTCCCGATCTACCTACTTACCTGCCTATTTACCTACACCTACCCTACACCTACCCTGCACCTACCCTACACCTACCCTACACCTACCCTACACCTACCCTACACCTACCCTACACCTACCCTACACCTACCCTACACCTACCCTACACCTACCCTACACCTACCCAACACCTACCCTACACCTACCCTACACCTACCCTACACCTACCCTACACCTACCCTACACCTACCCTACACCTACCCTACACCTACCCTACCCTACACCTACCCTACACCTACCCTACACCTACCCTTTCCTGAATTTCCTTTGCTATAAACCTCACGGAGCCCGAGACCTTTCCAACGAATGCAAAACCGTGGAAATCGGTTCGTGCGTTCTGGAGTTATAGCGTCAGGAAGGAAAACCCGACTTATTTTTATATAGTAGATAGGTAATAGGTAAATAGTACCTAAATCTAAAGATTAAATTTAGAGTGTCATAAAGAAGAAGAACGAAGAAAGGATTGGCTTGAATTACATTTAAAACTTTTTTTTGCGACTTTTGCCTGCGACTTCGCCCGCGTGTATATGCAAGACCCTTCTTAATTCGGCCCTGCCGCAAAATACGTTTGCCAGCACATGAAGTCATACCAAACTATTTTCCCAATTGAATGAACCCTATTCTTTTGCAATAAAGATGAAAAATCTGTCAAAGAATTTTGACAGATTATTGAAGCTTGATGTGCCGACCTCTGTGTAAGACAAAATTCAACAATTTGAGAAATCGCACAAACAAGCTTTTGCAGACAAGTGTGCGCGCACATAATATTAGCTCTTACTGACTGCATTTTATGGAACATAATATATTCCATAAAGTGCAGTCAATACTTGAGCGATTTGTAAATTTGTTGAGTTTTGCCGATTTTATCTTATGTATTTATTTATTTATACTTCATGCACAAACGAATAAAGGCGGACTTAATGCCTTATTCATTCTCTACCAGTCAACCAAGGATGGTGAAGAGATAACATGGCATGTTCATTACAAAAAGTAATATTACAAAAGTAAAAAAATATATATATATGTAGGAATATTTTTATTTTGTTAGTTTAGTTTGTTTCCAAACGAAGGACAGTTAGTTTGTTTCTGAACGAAGGATAGAGTGAAGGAGATGGATGAGTGTGAGGGAGAAAGAAGATATAAAAATGTGAGATGTCAGAGAGAACGGAGAACAAAAGAAGATGGTGGTATGCTGCTGTTTTTTCATGAAGATGGTGTAAAAAAAAAGAAGTTCTGTGGACATACGAGCATTTTTATTTCGGTCTCCAATCCTACATTCTCGTCCGGGATAGACCGAAATAAGCGTAAGAAGACGTATTAAAGAAGAAAAGAAGTTCAGACGGACGTACGTTGGCGTCACCGACGTGCAATCTACGAAGACGAAGAAGATTTTACGAAGTTACGATTGACCGGCACGTGGCGTCATTACGGCGTGCAACGAAGAGACAAATTTCAATATTTTACGAAAATTACGATCTTGGGTTGATTCTACGATGGACAAAGACGACCCAAGAATGCAATCATCTTTCAACATGGCGGCCGCGGAGTCCATAATAAAATTCAATGGCGAAGACATGACTTACTCATCTTCGAAGTGGGCACAAGATATCGAAGACAATGCGGATATCTTCGGATGGACCCCGCAACAGAAATTGATCATGGCGCGGAGGTCGCTGTCAGGCACGGCCGAACTATGGTTGAAAACGGAAAAAACCTTCCGTACTTATGAGGATCTGAAAGTAGCCATACAAAAAGAATTCCCGGAGCTCATCAATAGCAAACAAATGCACGAAGTGATGGCTGCTCGGAAGAAGCGCAATAGCGAAAGCTATTATCAGTATATGTTGACAATGAAGGAGCTTGGTAAAAGGGCTAAATTTCCAGACTATATAGCTATCCAGTACATAGTCGATGGGATCACGGATTACGAACAAAATAAAATGTGTCTGTACGGGATAACTACATACCCTGCCCTGAAAGAAAAGCTAGGTCAGTACGAAGTTATGAAACAGAAAATGAAACAACGTGGAAGTCAAAACAGTAAGCCCCGTGAGTCTGTGAAAACATCAAGTGATAAAGTGAATCAGGCAAGTGATAAGTCAATTCATCGCTGTTTCAAATGTGGCGAAAGGGGTCATATAGCGACTGCATGCGATAAAGGCGTCAAGTGTTTCAAGTGCAATAATTTCGGGCATATGGCTACTCAATGCAGCGCCACAATCACAAACGAACCATCCGGAACTCGCAGAACTCGCAATGTTGGTGGTACGGTCGGCGATGACAACATCCGATCGCGACGCACGTCAATGTTCGTGAACTACCAGACACCAGATGGCGCAGGCGTGGCGAATGAAGTAAACGAAGAAGTTTCAAAACAAAAAGAAGTAATGGCTAACGTCACATCGAGTCTCGTTCAACGTAACTGTCAGTGTCAAAATTTGAATCTTGACGTTTTAAATGTAAACAATAAAAGTGCAGTGATAAATAAATCAACAAAAATTGCGAAAGTCGGTGCGTTTTCGGTGAAATGCTTAATAGATACCGGTAGTGATATAAACATAATGTCGAACGATTTATTTTTAAGGTTAGATGCGAAGTGTGAACCGGTAAGGTTATGTTTAACTGGGTTAGGAGCAAGTCAGGTGTTTTCGATTGGTAAGTTTACCTGTAACATTATTATTGATGAGCACTCCTATAATGTATCTTTCTATGTGGTGCCAAAAGGTGTAATTCCCCATCCTATTATTTTGGGTCAAACTTTTTTGATTAATACCATAATAGTGATCAACAAGGGTATCATTAAAATAAAGCCTCATTACTATGATAGTTCATACTTACAGTGTTTAGTTAGTGTTGTTAATGAGTTATCACCTCAAGTTCAGAGGATTATTGATAGTTACAAACCATTAAAAATTAAAGATGCTCCTATTAAATTGAAAATAGTTTTAAAAGACGATATTCCTGTAGTTCAACGTCCACGTAGGTTTGCTTTGAAAGAAGAAGATGAAGTTAATCAGAAGATAGAAGAGTGGCTAGCTCAAGGTGTCATACGTCCCAGCTACTCGGAATATGCTAGTCCACTAGTTTTGGTAAGGAAGAAGGATGGAAGTCTTAGAGTTTGTGTTGATTACAGAAAGCTTAACCAAAAAATGATCAAAGATGAATACCCCCTACCTGTGATAGAAGATCACATTGATAAATTGTGTAATTCTCGTGTATTCAGTACTTTAGATTTAAAAAACGGATTTTTCCATTTGCCGATAGAAGAGGAGTCCATAAAATATACAGCTTTTGTTACCAGTAACCCTGAAGGCCAATATGAGTTCCTTAGGGCACCGTTTGGACTCTCAATATGTCCAAAATATTTTACCAGATATATCAACATTATATTTACAGATTTCATAAGAAGAGGGATCTTGTTAATATTTATTGACGATTTGATTATTTTAGCGGAAGATGAATGTCAAGCATTGGGAAGATTGGAAGAAGTGCTGAAAGTAGCTTCTGAATATGGGTTGAATATTAATTGGAAAAAATCACAGCTGCTCCAAAGATCGGTGGAGTACCTAGGCCATGTGGTCTCGAATGGTACGGTCAAGCCTTCAAAGGACAAGACTGAAGCAGTCTTCAAGTTTCCAGTGCCAAGAAACCTTAAGGAAGTACACAGTTTTATTGGATTAACTTCCTATTTCAGAAAATATATCCGTGACTATGCAGAAATAGCTCGACCTTTGAGTGATTTGTTAAAGACTAAAGAATTTCATTTTGGAGATGATCAGAAGAGTGCGTTTGAGAAACTTAAACAAATGTTATGTTGTGATCCAGTTTTAAAAATATTTGATCCGCAGTCAGAAACCGAGCTTCATACAGACGCCTCTAAATTTGGTTATGCAGCAATTTTGATGCAAAAAGACTCAATGGATGGTAGTATGCACCCAGTGCATTATATGAGTAGAAAAACAACAGATGCCCAACAGAAACGCAGCAGCTATGAGTTAGAAGCGCTCGCTGTGGTAGAAGGTGTGAAAAAATTTCGGAAATATCTTATAGGAATACCATTCAAAATAATTACTGATTGTGAAGCTTTTCAGAAGACTTTAACTAAGAAAGAAGTATCAGCAAAAGTTGCTCGATGGATTATGTACTTACAAGATTTTAACTACAGCATTGTGCATCGTAAAGGTGAACGGATGCAACATGTGGATTCACTAAGCCGGAATGTATGTGTCATCTATACTGAACTACATTATCGTATAAAGAAAGCTCAAGAAGAAGATGAAACACTAAATGCAATAAAAGAAATTCTAAAGGAGAAAGAGTATGAAGACTACATTTTAGAAAATGATGTAATATACAAAGGTGTTGAGAAAAAGTTGGTAATACCAGACATTATGGATGTTGAGATAATAAAAAAAGCCCATGGAATAGGTCACTTTGGGAAGAAGAAAGTCAAAGAAATTGTAGAAAGAGATTATCACATTAAGAAGTTGGACAGTAAGATTGAGAAGGTGATCTCTACATGCATTCCATGCATCTTAGCCACTCGGAAATCAGGGAAGAAAGAAGGACTGCTGAATCCTATTGACAAAGGAGAGCTTCCCTTGGACACTTTGCATTGTGATCATTTAGGACCATTAGATGCCACTAAAAAGATGTACAACCATATTTTAGCTGTAATTGATGCCTACACTAAGTTTGTATGGATCTACCCAGTGAAAACCTTAACTTCTAAAGAAACTGTGGATAAACTTAAACTGCATCAGAAAGATTATGGTAACCCCCGTCGTATCATAACAGATAGGGGAACAGCTTTTACTGGAAAGGAATTTCAAGAATATTGTGCTGAAGAGGACATCAATCATATAACGGTGGCTACTGGCATTCCACGAGGAAATGGACAAGTGGAACGTATGAATCAAATCATTATCGCGGTCTTGACCAAGATGTGTATCGAAGAACCTACTCAGTGGTACAAACATGTCAGTGAGCTACAGAGGGTCATCAATAGTTCCTACCAACGTTCAATTAATACCTCACCATTCGAGTTGTTGATTGGAGTTGAGCTGAAGCAGAAAAAAGATTTAAAAATAGTAGAATTATTAGAAGAAGAAAATAGAAAAGGATTTATTGAAAAGAGGGATGAATTAAGAAAAGAAGCAAAGGCTCAGATCCTGAAAATACAAGAAGAAAACAGGAAAACATTTAATAAAGGAAGAAAGGAGGGACAGATCTATAAAGTAGGAGATTTAGTTGCTATACAGCGAACACAGTTTGGTTGTAATTTAAAATTGAAGGAAAAGTTTTTCGGTCCGTATAGAATTTGTAAAAGTTTAGGGAAAGATAGGTATGAGGTAGAAAAAATCGATAATAACAAAGAAGGTCCTAAGAAAACTACTACTGGAGTAGACTACATGAAAAGATGGCTTTAGTTAAATGATACACTTACCTTATCCTATTAAAATTATTTTGAGTTTTTGTTACAAGAAAAGTATTTACTTACTTTACCCCTGAAGACAGCTGACTTACCATTCTATTCTCTGAATAAATTGTGTTAAGTTAAAAGTTGAAGTGGAACTAGGTATTAAGCTTTTGTCATCTGTTTTGCTTGATGTAAGATGAATAGACTCAATACATTTTGTTGTTATCAAGTAGATTGCTTTGTTTGCTAACAGTGTAACAAGTTGTGTTAATTATTATATTTTTTGTAACAGCAGAAGTATGAAAGTATGTACCCTTTCAAAAGTGGTAGTAATAAGTTTCTTTTATAAGTAAAACCTTGTAATATTGGTGTGAAAGGTTGTATGTCTGATGAGTAGTTTATTTTACAATAAATGTAATGCAATGCAACGGCAATGCGGTGCAATGTACTATGTGTGTTATGTACCTATTAGTCAGTCTGAGGGCAGACTGATAGCAGAATGGCCGAGTTGTAGGAATATTTTTATTTTGTTAGTTTAGTTTGTTTCCAAACGAAGGACAGTTAGTTTGTTTCTGAACGAAGGATAGAGTGAAGGAGATGGATGAGTGTGAGGGAGAAAGAAGATATAAAAATGTGAGATGTCAGAGAGAACGGAGAACAAAAGAAGATGGTGGTATGCTGCTGTTTTTTCATGAAGATGGTGTAAAAAAAAAGAAGTTCTGTGGACATACGAGCATTTTTATTTCGGTCTCCAATCCTACATATATATATACTACACTACTGAACTACCACTACTACTGAATTCAGTCAACGATATAAACTACTTACTCACCTTCGAAATTTCAGCTATTCCAGTCAAGCAGTTTTTGAGAATTCGTGTTTAGTAAATGAAAGATTAATTTAGTGAATTAAGTGGCTAAAGCCCCTTATTCTCATGTACCGATGTTTTCTATTCGAAATCCTTTCATGCCCAAGACGGCCATCATGCTATATTTGTTGACAGGAGCTGTACATTCTACACTAAAAAAAAAAGTTTCTATAAAAAAAATCTCACGAAAATTCCATTAACTGCTTTTACTAGACGAAAAACTGGTGTAATTTCCTACAGTAACTTTTTCTAAACCTCAATACACACCGACAAGTAATACATATTTACATTTATAATCGCTTTTAAACCAAGGTATACTTGATCAGAAAACCTACTATACCAGTACGAAAATAATTTTGTAATGCGGATACCACGCCTGCAGATTTCACTACTATATTTCAATTAATATTTCCGTAATGATTTTCCGTAAGCAGGGGAAAATCGTGTTAAATTAACTTAATAAGTTTTTTTTTATTAATGAGTGTGAAATCGTAGTGAAGAATGGTTAGTTCCGGCAGTTAATTTGTTATTTGTTCAATAGGTTTGGGCTAGGGTTTAGGCTTTTTTGTATTTTTAGGGCGCCGACGTACTTTTAGGGATCAAATCTGCTGATCAAAGTGTGTGTTGACAGTGCTTTGTTTAGGAGATGGCCAATTGTTTATGTTTTCGAACAAGTACTTAGAGGAGGTTTATTTAGAATTAAGGCGAGTTTCGTTTTTATCAATAGAGTTTATAGACCAGATACGATTATTCAAAAATAGAACAGATTTTTTTATGAAATGATCTGTCTAGTAAATTAATAAGAATTTATTGAAAGTGGTGCAACTAGCTATTAGGCCCGTGTTTACCAATATTTAGTCATCTAGTTACGTATTTTATCAGTTGTTTCTATGTATGTACAATTTGTTTAAAAAAAAAATTAAATATGTAACGGTTCAAATTATGTAATCGTTTAATTAAATGTTGGTAAACACCGGCCTTCAAATTATGGTTTAATCGGAAGTCAAGTGTTTGTATGATCGTCAAAACTCGATCGAGTTAAAAATTAAGTACCTACACATAACAAGCTACGATTATAAGAAAGTATATCAAGTTTGTGGTTCTAAAACATTACATAGAGGCTTTCTCTTGTACTTCACTTTCAAATTAATTAATGACTTCCCATTAAATAAGATATATAAGACGACTATGTAATTGTTGGAGAGTGAGGTTTAGAAGAAAACCCTTTGGGCAAATATGTAGGTATGTTTTCATGAATATTCTAGACTAGCAACAAACAACACTTAAACGAAAATAAATAAAAAATCTTAAATTCACGTTGTAGTCGGACTTCGAAAACAATCTAAGTAATAAGTATGAAACAAGAAATTATTTCTGGCGTATTTCCAGTTATTGGCCAGTAACCTAGCCCGGCCGAATTCGTAGACGAACCAAAGTTACATAGTCGAGTGAATCAGCAAGATGAAATGGCAGCGGGCAGGGCACGTAGCACATAGAACTGATAGTCGATGGGACCGCAAAGTTTTCGAATGAAGACCATGTAGGGGCAATCGCAGCGTAGGCTGTCCACCCATTAGGTGGACCGACGACCTGATAGCTAAGACCGAAAGAAAAAAAAGAAAGAAAAACCATTTATTCACGAGAGAATGACGCACATTACAAAATATTTTTACAACTAGACCTAAAACTAAAACAAGTGGATAAAATTAAAATAAATATAAAAAATATAATATAATATAAAAAAAATAAAAACTATAATAACGTCTGAGACGGCAATATGCGTCACTGCCACGCGAAACAGCTGACGCTCAGCATAAATGCCGTGGTCCGCGTACGAAGGCGCGAAGTCACGGCGCTGGTTTTCAGCGTAAGCCGACGTGTCTCGGTAAAATAAATAAAACAATTTACTTATTGTTCCAAGGCACAGACCAATAAAGACCAATAATACGCTGGACGCAAGTCGCTTCCAAAAGGTCCTTTTGGAAATCTATAGGGGAGGCTTAAGTTCAGCAGTGGACCTCCTACGGCTGATATAAATGCAAACTAACATACTGCTAAAGAAAAAAAAACAATGTCATGTAGCCTGAGAAAAAGATTTAAAAACAAACTTAAAGTTAAAGCACGAACTAATTATGGTAAAAATACATATTCTTCTTAGCATAGCCGTTCAATGGTTTGCCAAACGATATAAGGAATGCGATAACGTGAATTCATTTAAAAACAAGCTTAGGAAATTATGTATGTACACCTCAGATTATCAAACAAAAGGCAGATAGACCATGCGGAACACTGCGACTGAAGCCACAAAAGCAAATACAATTTCAATAACGAATACCTACAATCTCGTGATAGTATTCGCTTTAGAATTTTTATTTGTATTAATATTTGTTGTTTTTTACAATAGTTCGCTTCGTGCTGTACTGACTCGTGTCAGTATAGTGCGAAGCGAATTGTAGGTATTCGTTTTTGAATTTGTATTTGCTTTTGAGGCTTCACTCTCAGTGTTCCGTACGGTCTATCTGCGTGTACTGTCATCTCATCATATCATCTGTTCATAATCTGAGATGTACACTATAACTTCTAATACTCTGGAGGAAATTGGATTGTACTGTATTATCATTCTTGCTACTTTGTATCCTCATTATAAGCAGACTGTAAGTTCTTTTTTTTTACTAGCCGTTACTATCCCACTCCTGTTCAAAGGCCTGCCCCCCTTGCCTCCATTTCTCCCAAGGTTGCTTGCCAATCTCTCCAAGTTCGAAAAGTTCTTATGAGAAATAAACAATTCTTTATGCCGATATGACGAAAGTGGTTCGATAGGACCCAGGACTACGTCACAAACATTTTCCATTTATTCTTGCCTTTCTTTTAGATTTGCCGCAGTCAGGTAAAAAAATCTGAATTGAAAATAAAATCTCTTAACACCCAATAAATGACGTCAAAGATTTCATAACGCTGTAGTTTACAGTCATTAGTTATTTTACTACACTTTTGTCCGGTCAAGGTGACCATTCGAGGGTCGAATGATATGGTCAATGGTCATTATCGTTATGCGCTTATTAAATGACAATTGTTGTAATGACAGACATCTTAGATTGTATTTGATATTGGAGAACCGGTTGGCAATGTATTGTTCTTACAATTCGGTTCTGATTAATTTGAGTCAGTGAGTTTAGTATGTTATTGCTAAATGTGATGATGTAGGTAGGTACCGTAAACCGGTAAAGCGTTTCATCTACTTGTATTGTATTAGGTACTGTAAACGTGTTGTGTTATTCATCTTATTATATTCTTTAGTTCATTTTAACAACCCACGAGGTGGATTGTCAAGTTATTCTAATTACAACCAGAGTTCATCTCGAAAGTATATACAAATCATTTAAATCTTCTTAGCAACATAAGCATCCTGATTTGTGAAGTTAGAGCGAAATCGCAGTATATTTAATAGCTGCTTTGCGTACCCTGGTGCGTGCATGCTTCAGGCATTGATGGACCGTCAACACTTTAAGAAGAACAGTAGCTGTTGGTTCACACCATGAACTGTTTAAGTTCTAGCTCAGCTGGTTCAACTAGTATTATTGGCTAGGAAATTGACTTTATTCTATTATCTTTGTAGTTCAGCTATGAGTATGATTGCCATTCGCTAATAGTTTACTATTAAAATACTGTTCACTAGATAATGGTGTTAATTCTGTCTACTCTTTCCCTCCAATAAAACAAGAGAGAGGCAGACATTATTAAGAGCTGTCAATTTAAGTTGGTCGATAATTATAGGCATGTATGCCGGTTAGAAATGTATTTTTATTGTGTTTATTTTATCTATATGACCAATGATGTAAATGAATAACTGTAATTTAATTGAATGTATTGTGTATGTGTGTATTGTTATTAAAATTGTATGAATAATGGGTCTTGTTACTTGATCATGAAATAAATAATATAATTATAACAATGTTCATACAATTATAGTTGTCATTTCAGAACCTATTGATTAAAGGCACGGCGAAGTTCAAGAAAAACTAATGTGACATTTCTGACTTAGTTCTTATCTGTCGCTGTCCTTTTCTTCAGCTGCCTGACAGTAAGTGATGCCAACTGTCTAATTTTAGTTTAGTTTGTGAACAGGGGAATCAGCGCCACTAGCTCACTAATCTGACCACGTCCTTAAGTCAAAGTCAAAGTCAAAGCATTTATTTCAATTAAACCATTTGCAGGCACTTTTGAATAGTCAAAGAGTCAGTTAGTTAGTCAGAAAGTTGAAGCTAGTTGCTCGTTCCAAAACGTAGGGTAGGTCTCTATGGAGAAGAACGAGCAAGAAACTCCACTCTTAATGATTGTGAAAAGAAATTTGGAGAAAATTCCGTGGTGTTTTTCCCAAAGTTTTTCGATGAATTTCCACTCAGAATGTCAAATTATTGTACCCAGACATCATGGCTCCATCTACTACTGCTTACATCCTTAAACATGACCAACTTTACCGCAGAAAGGAAAATGAATGTTAATCATATAACGTCGAGGAAGAAAACCCACAACCATATGCGACTAGCGACCGCACTCTTGCGCAACAGAACATTTAATTTAGAAAGTCAATTAATGCGTTTATTCCAAATTAAAACACAGTTTAGCGTTACAATTATCGCGATTATCATCTCATTTTTAGTATTGTTTTGAACTATCGCTGAAATAATCTTATTTTTAACACGCAATGTCTGTCCATAATGTAATAAATGGAGAACAGTTTCTAATGAAGATGTGTTAGAAGTAATTGTTTCAGCATTGTTACGAGAATGAAACGGTTTTGTGAAATTATTTATGAAATTAGTATCATTGAACGTAAGTTAGTGACTCATAAATCAACATATCTGTCTACAATGTTTACAAAATAGAATAGGAATGATCTTTCGTCATTTATTCAGTCAGTCAAATTAGAATATGATCTTTTATCGTATTTTTACAACATTTTTTATTTACCAAGTACTGTACGAAATCAGTCACAGCTGGGTTACTGGTAGTAAGAAGCCCGAAAGTTTGACAACAAGTGTTATTACGGAGCATCGGGCTACCCAGTAACTGAGTTGTAAGTAGTTTTGATGGCGATCCAGATAGGCAGTCGCTCCTAGTAAAGATTGGTATTTATCATACATATCGAGTTACACTGGAAGACGATTCCAGTGTAACTCGAAATTATAGTTGGGAAAAGGCTGGCAAATGGTGAACCGTACGGAATCACATACAATCACTTTAATGTTTCAATGATAATCACCATAATATCAGCCGTAAGACGTCCACTACTGGACATAGACCTCCCCCATAGATTTCGGCTTCATTCAGCGTGTTCCTGTAGTCGCTATAAGGTTTTCCATTGATAAACGCTTAATTAGATCAGCTCTATCTAATTAAGCGTTTAAGCGGGGGAGGTAGAACCGGTCGCGATAATAGCACCGCTCAATTTCTACCAGTGGGTGTCGTAGAAGACGACAGAGGGATATTGACCAGAGGATGGCTAACGTGCTTTATTACGGCTAAACCCCTCCTTGGGGGAGACCTATGCCCAGCAATGGCCGTCTAAAGGTTGACATGATGAAACGCTTAATTTGAAGAATTACAATGCTTAACTTCTAATAAATCACTGAACTGCAAATTCTTCACAAAAGAGGGCAAATAACTAGTATAGTTTTAAAACAAAATATAACAAGTTTAAGAACCTCGTTTACACGATTTATTAACATCAACAAGTAGCTCTTCTTGTGTTGCACTGTTAACTGTTATGAGGTTAGAATTGAAAGTAAAATCGTATAGACAGACAGTTTAGATTCCTGTCACGATCAACAGTGTCAAAATATTTGGCTCTGTTACTTTTGTTACACCTGTCGTTTACATACATACATATTTTACGTAAAATGGGATAAGTTGTCTTGCAATTGTTTCAAAACATCGCATGACATTACACTAATAAAAAAAAAAACGCAGTGTTGGTGGGTCATGTGTTAACGTGAATTTATGTACGTAACGGGTAATATTTTTAAAGAAAATATAAAATGTGTTAATATGTATGTCATGCACCTGTAATTTTTGAACGAACTGAAAAATGTTAGGGTGTTACCAGACCAATAGATCGATCGTCGATCGACGGTATCGATCGATGGTAGAATGCGTTAGTCGACGTCGATCGATAGTTTCTACTAGACCAATCGATCGACCGTCGATCGACGGCATCGATCGATGGTAGAATTATTAGTCGACGTCGGTCAAGCTGCTTGATTATTATTACTGATGGATTATAGCTGGGATTAATCGATCAACGTCGACCGATGCCATCGACGGGCAATCGATCGATTGGTTAGTGGAACGGTATCCGTCGATCAGCCAAAGTTACCACACCAATCGATCAATGTCGATCGATGTCGATTGATGGCATCGATCGACGATCGATCGATTGGTGTAGTACAACCCTAATGATTTTTTTGAGCTTTCAGCTATGGAGTGGCGTAATTAAATTTTGGATGTAGATGATAGATATGTAGCTCAGCAACATACAAACTCTATTCCCTGATTTTGTTATAACCAGGTTTTTGTTTTGCCTACCATTGTGGAAGCAAATTAAAAGACGTATTCACGTCTAAAAATCCTTGTAAATGAAAGTGAGTTTATTTAGCTATTCTTGTTTCGAATGCAGATTATTCAATAGTTACATGGAAAAATAAAATTCACGGTTTGACATATTTTTTATGCAAAAGCTGTCAAACCGCCATTATTATTCCTCTTGAGTTATCTGACGAATTAGCGATTAGAAAATCATCTTTTCAACTTTATGGCTGAGTTTTGCGTATAGGTTTTCCTTCGAGAACTTTTTTGGAAAACCATGATCTTTTGACCACTTCATTTTAGTATGTGTTCTATATGAATCATTTTCTAATACATTAGCAAAGCATAAGGATCTAAACACCTGCAATCTCAACGTCAACTGACCTAATACGATGTCTACACAACACGTAGGACATGCCTTCACAGCTGGACACCATGACGTTGATACATTGACTGTCCTGCATTCACATCTGATTGACACGAGAATGAGAAATGCAAGGGAGCGAATGTGAATGTAATTTTGATTAAGGCTTGATGTCCTAAACAGAACTGAGATATATTGAAGATTTGGGTTTTATTTTAAGGTTTTAAATTAAAATTTTGGTGACTAGCACATAGAGTTGCCAAAATGTAGAGAAAATACCACACTACGTACGTTGTTAGCACTTTTCCTATTTTGTTATATTTTTTTTATATGCACCGGCCGTGTTATCTCTCTTCATCACCCTTGGTTGACTGGTAGAGAATGCCTGAGGCATTAAGTCCGCCTTTGTACCTTTGTGCATGAAGTGTAAATAAATAAATAAATCAAATAACTATGTATCGAAGTTTTGCACTCGTTATCGTAAAATAAGAAAAACATGTTATTTGCTCAGTTATAAGCTCTTTTGGGCAGCTTTTCGATTCAATTTAAGTAACTGGTTAATTTAGGAGTAAGTGCCTACTCAAGATTTTTTACTTTTATTTTGTGTTAATATTAAGAGCATTATTTTTCAAACGCTAGTAATTACTAAAAGTCACATTTTAGCCCACTCTTCACTGTTTTTATCACAGCATCTTCTTGTCGTTTTGACGATACCTGTTGGTACTGATTGTATACAAATGTCACTCAAATGTCTCGCTGATGGTGGTGCGTGTGTTGGATCATTCAGCTCCCTCCAAAATGGTTGAGCTGAATGGTGCTGATTCACGCGTCATGTTCGTGAACGGGCGCTGTCAGTAGAGATTGGTCAACTCTTAACTGCCATGGTTTTTATCTTGATTATTTTTTATATTTTTTATTTCTAGATTACCTTCATTGTTTTCACATATAGAAGCAACAAGAATAATGTAAGCAGTATTTTGTAAAAACCTGATTTTAAAAGAGTGTCCGTGGAGTTTCTTGCTCGTTCTTCTCCATAGAGACCTACCTACGTTTTGGAACGAGTAACTAGCTTCAACTTTCTGACTAACTGACCGACTCCTTGACAACTCAAAAGTGCCTGTAAATGGTTTAATTGAAATAAATGCTTTGACTTTGACTTTGATAGTTTTTGATCCCAGTAAGTACGTAAGACTTCAGACTGCGTTGAGCCTGGTGTACTAGGAGTCGGAGGAGCCGAATGAATCATCATCATCATTTCAGCCGAAAGACGTCCACTGCTGGACATAGGGCTCCCCCAAGTGGCGCCACATTGACCGGTCCCGTGCGACTCGCATCCAGCGGATCCCCGCAACCTTTACTAGGTCATCGGTCCACCTAGTGGGAGGCCTTCCAACGAAACATTTAGTCGAATGAAATTACTTTATTTATAGAGAGCGACACAAACATCGCCTTGTTAAAAAAAATAACATAACGTTTCTAAATTCAAAATACTTTAGAACCAATCCAGAATTTAGACGAAACATTTAGTCGAATAAAATTACTTTATTTTTCAAGAGCGACACAAACATCGCCTTGTTAAAAAAAAATAACATAACGTTTCTAAATTCAAAATACTTTAGAACAAATCCAGAATTTAGAAAAAACATTTAGTCAAATGTTTTCGACCAAATCCAGAATTGGCTTGCCATATGCATACAACCTTGATAGTACCCACATTTAGTGTCATAAAGCTAATACCCGTGCTTATACTCAACCGGTATTCAAGGTTTCATGTTATCTGCATGCTCCACTTCATAATATTTTGAGCTATCATATATCGGTTCCAAGTAGCTGCACTAGATCATTATCTAAGTAAGCGGCTGTGAAAACTTGACCCGGTTATAGCAAAGCGATATTTTTAAGCAAATTACTAGATATTAATAAGTAATGTTGCCAGTTGAATAGCAGTTTGTTTGTCCATTTGTTGATTTGCTGGTTTTAAAAGGAAAACTAGAGTATAATTAGCTATTTTCTTGATTTTAGTTATTTGTTTTTGAAAATTGTTTTCAGAGACTGTGGTTTTTAGATCGGTAGCACGAGTTTCTAGGTTGATTTTATAAAGAAACTAGCTTTTTTAACGTGGACTTTAAAATTAATTAATATAAACCATTTCTCTCGATGTTGTGCCTCATCCCGCCAATTCGCGAGGAAGCCATCCAAGGCGTCCCGCCATCTTCTCCTTGGTCTACCGCGACCCCGCCTGACCTGATGGAGGGAATGGGGGGAGGCCTTTGCCCAAGAGTGAGACAGAAACGGCTAAATAAACAAAAAAAAAGTATATAAACCAGCTGGGATAGTTTAAGCAGCTGGTTTATATTTAAATTAATTTGTTTGGGTTTGGGTGCGCAAAAACGTGTTAAAATTACCTTATGTGTTATGCTAGGGCCATATTTGTGTGCTAAAGTTCAGCTAATTCCATTTAGTCGTTTAAACCTGAATGAGTAACAAATATTGATCCCTCCATTGGTCCATTCTCAAAAACTTTCCCGTTTATAATAGTAGGAATGTTTTGATTTTCCGTTTTTTTGTTGTTGTTGTATATGTTTGCCGTATGTCCATAACTACATTATCTATACAAATTGTTTAGTTTCATATTTGACAGGACATTTTTTTTAAGTGTCTACACTAAAATGCTCAGAAAAATCAAATCATAAAACTAGATAATCTCAGGATCTATTGGTTCGAATTGAAAAAATATTTTTGTGTTGGATAGTCTATTTATCGAGGAAGGCTATAGGCCCATGCGAAGCCGGGTCGGGTGGCTAGTCTTATATATAAAAATCTTCTGTGCGTGTTTATGAAAGTGAACTCCTCCTAAACGGCTGTACCAATTTTGATGATATTTTTTGCGTTTGCTCCAGTGGATTCGAGAATGGTTTAGATTCACAATTAGACCCGGTAGGTGGCGCTGTAGTCGGTTTATTTTTCAGGGCAGGGCAACGTCTGCCGGGCCCGCTAGTGTTTATTATAGAACATTAAAACACCATAAATCACATATATTACAAAACAAAAACCCATCAATTACTGCGTATCATTTTACAATGGCCATAGACCCCATATACACCTGCGGCTATTGAAATTTGACCTTTAAAGGTCGTGTGGCCTTGTGGTCGATTATCATTATGTGAAGATGTGAACAGATTCGAGATAAAGGCCCTAATGTTGCCGAATAGAAGATCGGAATCATTAGTTTTAATGTAATAATATGAATACTAGGCAAGTTGTCCCACCGCAGGGCTAATGTCTCTTTACATGAGAGGCACGACCATTAACCACCTCGTATGTTCCAGGCGGATGTGCGATTTCAGAATTATATATTACTAGCTTTTGCCCGCGACTTCGTCCGTGTGAATGTCGGTTATTGCGAATGCAGACGAAGTCACGGATTAAAAAGTAGCCTATGTCCTTTCCCAGGGTTCAAGGTATTTCGTCAATATCGGTTTAGCCGTTTCATCGTGAAAGCGTAACAGACAGAGTAACTTTCGCATTTATAATATTAGAAGAAGAAGTATGGAAGTATGGATAAATCAATCAGGTTTCCTCTCGATGTTTTCCTCCACTGTTGTCAGTGATATCCAAGATTTTAGAAGCCACGTATAATGAATTATAAAAGTCACACTGGTGCTTTCACGGACTTCAATATGCATCCTCATGCATGAGAGCTGCTGCCTAACTTCCTGGCCCTTGTGTTTGTGTCTTCTGCGGTTGCGTCTCCGTAATTATAGTACGAGCAACATCGAACTGACCAACGCGTTCTTTTGTAAATACATTTCGAAAAATACTGATGGATTTTAGCCGGGGTTAATCGATCAACGTCGACCAATGCAATCGAACGGCAATCGATCGATTGGTTAGTCGAACGGTATCCGTCGATCAGCCACACCAATCGATCAACGTCGATCGATCGATTGGTGTAGTAATACCCTTACAATCTCCCTCTGTGAACACCTAGGTGAAGTGAGCTGTCACCCGTCTCTCTGCTTTGTCAATCCCTAGCATCGGGACGGATGACTGCTCACTTCACCTATGTGTTCACCGAGGGAGATTGTAACATACGGCAACAGCCGTATAAGTGTTTATACGGTTTAGATATAGAGCATTTTGTGGTCTCGTTTCGTAGTATAAAACAAAGACGCTCGCGCGATTTGTACACTTATATCTTTTAAACGCAACGTATTTTAATGCAGTATTCAGCAATAAATAAAGTGATTCAAGAGGAAGTTTATAGGTACTTATAGTTTGATCTATATTGCACCCGTGCGAAGCCAGGGCGGGTCGCTAGTCATAAATAAATATAATTATAAACAAAGAGGGCCCTGGACGGTACAATAGCTTTAACTCTATGTAGCACCTTAAAACATTGTGGAATAAAAATAAATGATATGAGTTTGAGTACGAGTATTTACGAAATAACATACATTATCAATTTATTAAATAACAAGGTTAATGTTTGCTCTATATCACATTAGAAGCATATTTATGTGATATTTAAATCTAATTACTCATAAAAAATATAGGTGTGGCAATTAATCACTTGTTCTAATGTATTAGACATAATTTCGGTATTTATTGGCATCGTTACTTATAATATAATGTTTATTATGCCTAGAGGTGTTGACATATAACTAGGTAATCTGCGTAGCCTTTTCCCAATAGGGTATTACACCCATTTTTGAAAAGTGTCTCAATGAAATTCTGTAGTGCTAATATGCCACCAAAAAAATCACAAAATATTTATTTAATCGATAAGTGCCATAAAAATGCACCTAAATTTTAAATTTTCAAATTTCGCGCTTAGTTTGACGAAAACGCCTCTTACTGGACGCCATATTGCTCAGCGTAAATGACGTCAGTTCGTTTTGTATCAAATGAGCTCATATTAAATATGATAATTGTATATCATTTAAAAATAATTAAAAGCATATTTTGTAGTAGGTGTAATAATGAAAAAATTATGTTGGTTACGAAAATAATAAAGTACAAAGCCTATATTACGCCAATCGGTTGACTGACAGTTGACAATTTTTTGTTTACACAGCCTTATGGCGTAATAACATGGCCGCTACTATTTCACGGTGTTTTAGAACAGATTAAAAATACTGAAAACTTTGAATTGAATTTAAAAATTTGTTTTGTTATTTTATGAACTAAAACTTACATTTTCCGACTGCTTTATGCCTAAACTGTCTCAATAACATATTTATTGATTTTTCTCGTTTAGAGTAAAATACCCTATTATGTTGGGGTCGACTGTCTGACCGGATGCTGATGAATACCACATGAAGTAACTGCCTATTTCATCTCCACAACCCAGTTACTGCACCGCTTGGTAAGACTGGTTGTAAGACTTTTTGACTCCTGACTACCTATAGCGACTGTCAAAGATGTACGAATGACAGCTAAGCCCACCGATTGGCTCACACACACTGATTCATTGTTTGTTGAAATATAAGGAGTGGTCGTCAACTGTTTCAACATTTCTAAATATGTGAACACTATGTGTCGATTTACATAACTTAGCTGTCATTCCTTAATCTGTGATACTTTGTACATACTTTAATAATAATAATAATAAAAAAAAAAAAAAAAATTGTGTAGTGTTAAAATAGTGTTTTTTATGTAAGGTACATCGTATTCAGGTGTATTATACAGGGTGTCCAGTAAATAGCACGACATACTGCAGGGGGTGATAGCTTGGGTCAATACCTGTCAAAACATCACAATATATGTTAAGCACAATCTTACTATTACGGATTTACAGTTTTACAAAATTTACCGAACTATCGAAAAATCTCTACCTTGAAACAGATTTTTAAGCATCTCGTAATGAAAAATTCCTTTTCTAGTATTTTTTTTACATCAAATTATGCGTGAATAGTTACTTTACTCATTGATAAGTATTTTTTCTATCAAAAACAACAATGTTTTCAAGAAATACCGTTTTTTGTTTAAATTTTCACAGAACAATTTTCCTATCTTTAACCTAACTTTAACCTACAGTGGTGAAAAAAAAACTGTAAAGTTTTACTGAACATATATTGTGATGTTTTGGTAGGTATTGACCCAAGCTATCACCCCCTGCAGTATGTCGTGCTATTTACTGGACACCCTGTATAATTCGTGTAAATTCAAATATTGGTAACATCATTTTAAAAAGAGTAAGTATGGAGTTTCTTGCTCATTCTTGTCGATACAAAAAATACCTTTTGGAATGGGCAACTAGAATATTTTTTTTCTCATTTGACGTTCATAAGTGCCTTATAATGGTCTACTTGAAATATGAACGGAGTTCGCGTCAGAACTGTGTGGCATCGAAGTGATTCAAAAGTATGTGTGTGACAATCACATACTTTTAATAAATAAATTATATTAATTTGTGTTAGTAAATTAGTATTAAATTTGTGATTTTGATCATCTACTTTTGCTGTTGACTGTACGTTGGATCTCGGTTTGAAATGGATGGTCACCCATCCACGGTGAATCCGAGGCAAGAGAAGCTTATTCATGATCGATTTCATAAGGCTTTTACTTCCCCCCGCTATTTTGGGTTCCATACAAAAATACGCAACCCTTATAGGATCACTCGTGCGTCTGGCCAGCCGTCCGTCTGTCACAGCCAATTTGCTCCGAATCTACTAGACCAAATCAGGTGAAATTTAGTAGGATGGTTTAATCCTATGACCCAAACACAGATGTGCAAAAAAAATATATTAAAAAAAATAAGGGTCATTTTCGGGGAACAAATTGAGAAAAAAAAAGTTTTGTCATTTATCAAATAAATTGGGCTCGTTATGAGGATCCCAAATATATTTTTGTTATTATTGTGAAATAAATAATTTTGCTTTTATTCATGAAAGAAGACGAAAATTGATCATTCCCGCTCTGATCTCCGAAACTACTAAACCTAAAATTTTGAAAAAAATACATAATATAGTTTATTGCTTGTAGATTACAGGAAAATATATAAGAATTCTATCAAATGGCATTGTACGGAACCCTCTCCACGCGAGTCCAACTCGCGCTTGGCCGGTTTTTTTTCTTCTTTTTAACTCCACCCGACCCCTGCCTATAGGTACGTACTACTGTGTATGACTTACTAATTATTATAATTTTAACGCAACGGCTCTTCGTTGTCTGTTAACATGTGACGTGCAATGACGTGAACCTATTACTCAGTGAAAGTAAAGCAAAACCTACTATTTGAATTAATTTAATTACCATTAACGCACTCACGCTGATCAAAAATCGCCTGTATCACAATGTATTAGAGTCTAATAAAAGTGAATATGTTTGTTAGAAGTTAGCTTGTCATTCTGCAATGACTGCTCGTAACAGTTACATATTATTCAAATTAGGAAAACTTTCTTTGCGCATGTGCGTAAATGTTCTTATTTTGAGTTGTAACTGATTTTGATTGGTAGGTATGTAAGGGAGGGTATTTGTGCATGAAATTGCTATACAGTGTGATTTAATTCTGGAAGTCGCATCATTTGATTAATATAATTTATCAAATGACCCGATTTCCTGATTTAATGTTTTTAACAAACTACAATGCTGTTTTTCAACCGACTTCAAAAAAGGAGGAGGTTATCAAGTCGTTTGGATTTTTTTTTTGTTACCTGAGAACTCTGGACTGGGTAAACCGATTTTGATGATTCTTTTTTTATTTGAAAGTTGGTGCTTCCCGTGTGATCCCTTTTTAATTTGGTTCAGTTCTGACAATGGTATCCATGAGAAAACCGTATAAGTCTTAAATTTGCATTAAGTATGTACGCGATTTGTTTTTTTTTTTTTTTTTTTTTTTTACTATTAAATAGGCTTGCGTTTGACCGCAATTCACCTGAACACGCTTGCCTAAGATGAACCGGTTCACTCGTGCCTTAAAGATACCCAGATTATACTTATCAGGGAACAGAGAGGCGGGCAGGGAATTCCACAGTCTGGCAGTTCGCACAATAAATGTGGAGTCAAAGCGCTTGGTTGTTACGCGATTTCTCCGGCAAACGTTACCCGATTTTGAAAATTCTTTTTTTATGGATAGCTTCAGGGGTGGTCCCATATAAATTTTATCGAAATTGATTCAGCACTTTTAGAAAAAATACCCAAAAATTTTACAAAGACGACGTGTTAGTTTCTTTAATCTTTAGAGTAGTTAACTTTCAATCTCTTCTTAATAGATTCGGATGAGAAGGAGGTACTAAAAAGCGGAAAATAAAAAACTTTTTACAAAAAAGACAACCGCCTTCAAAAACTAAAAAGTGAAAAATAACTTTAGCACAGAACACACATTGACTTTAGTTTCGGAAGTCAGGTGGCAATACAAAACTACAAACAGAACAAATATCCGAATTTCGAAACTAAAGTCAATGTGTGTTCTGTGCTTAAGTTATTTTTCACTTTTTAGTTTTTGAAGGCGGTTGTCTTTTTTGTAAAAAGCTTTTTATTGTGTCGTTTACAAGGAAATAGATATTAAATGCAAATATTGACCTGAGTTTCAATATGAATTAATTGATGTTTTTTTTTTACATAAATTAGTCGCTTGCTAAGATTTGTCGCTTTTTTAAAGGATTGCGAACATGTTAATGATTGAATAGCTAATTCTATTTTGAATAGAAAGGGGTGGCATAGTTAATGTTTTCAATAAATCACTTGTTTTCGAGATATCGCCAAGCGGCTAGTCGACTCTTTATGTGACCAAAAGGTTGGCCCATTCTTGTGCCAAAGAATCAGCATTGCCAATCAACGTAGCAATTACGTCTTTTGCATTTGTCCGATTGACATCAATTTTGATGCACTATGAGCTTGGTGCATTTTGGTTCATAGTGCATCAAGAATGTCCGCATCTCATTTTTGACAAAATGACAAAAAGTTTTCTATATATTTAATAAGTATTTAATTACCCCTTTAACTTTACCGCCATTTAACTAATTTCAATTGAGACTTTAGTGTTTATTAGTGTTGATTGGAAATGCATAATTTGTCACTGAGTCAATTTCTTATAGTTATATTACCTCAGTGAATATTGTAATATTCATCCATCACGAGATAACTGCCTCTTTTATATGCCTTCAATAGAATTTAAAACATTATTCAGTAATCTTTTGAATAGATGTAATACACTACATCTATTTAAAAGATTACTGAATAAAGGTATTCAATCATGTGTTCTGTCAGTAGTATAGACTTGACATGTGAACGGAGGGCGATAGAGGCTACCGCCTCTATTACCACTTGTACTACTTCAGATTTCTTTTGAAAAACACTTTATTACTCTTGTCAATAGAGCTGATATTCCAGTCAGGCGATCTCTGCCAATTTTGGTCTTCAAAACTGTATACAGTATGTTAAATAACAGACGGCGTTCCCAGAAACTCGTTAATCTACATCATTCATAGATTTAAAAAAATATCAGCATAACAAAAAACAAACATGTACAGACTACAGAGTGTTGTCGTTTAGGTACGTATCCGAATTTGAATGAGATAAAAAAAAACCAGTGTACCTATGACTCCAGGGCCTCAAGTCTGCTATTACAATAGTATCAGAATGGCTATCATTCATTTCATAATTGTTGATTTTGACAAGTTTGGTAATCTACTAATATAATGGCGTCATTATGACTTTCCAATGGTCAACCACTGACACGCTATTGAAAGAAATGATATAGAATGATAATCTCGTACAAAATGACAACTGAATAGTCATTCTTAGGCACCTTACTTAGGCGGTAATCTGCTAAAATTTTGACTGTTCCTTTGATCAGTGACCTACCATTAGAACTTCATTGTGCAGTCATTGCTTTTAGTTCGACCGACCAATGATCGACCATTATGAATTTAGCAGATTACGAACTTTTAGCAAGATGGCAATGGGATGGTGTTGGAATGACGAAATTATGAAAATAGCAGACTTGGCCCCCAGCAGTCTTGTATTGGGCTAAACGAAATCTTTCGGGTGTAGCCTGAAAAGTGTGCTTTATCTATTGTTTATTTGCTAAGTTCTGCGATTTGTAACCCAATATTAAGAGTTATTTTATGTGATTGTTTTTGTTTTTTTTGTGTGTTTTTATGCGATTCTAAAATCACATTCTCTCATGATAAAGTTTATCCATAATTTTCGCACGTCTATTCTATAGAAACCTCCTTCCTCCGTGGTTTAGGTGAAGTGAACTTGAGGTGAGCTGTCATTTCACATGCTGAGGAACTCATCTCTTACTCACTCACTACACCATAATCCACCGAAATTTCTACAGAATAACCCTCCGGTTTATGAAAGTGCAAAACGATTCATATTGAATTATTTAAAACTAAGTGCACTGTCGCATTGTCTCAGTGTTAACATGCACTAAATGTTTCCAAGATGAAGGTCACAAGATCAACTCAATATGAAAGTTTGACATTTATACTTTATGCAGTGCGCATGACAATTTAGCACACCTTGTGATCCTTGACTTTGTTGACAAATTATTTTTTATCTAGTGCATAGATAGACTAAAACCCACTTGCACCAATAACTTAATCATAGTTCGTTGCTAACTCGAGGTTAAATTGCACAATGTCCCGACCACTAAATTCAAATAACCTGTAAATGATTATGAACTGTCAAATCATGATTCTCCTATAAATGTATGGCAATTTATACTTATGACGTCACTTGTAGTCATTTGACAACCCAATTGACTAACTATTTGTTTAAATTTATTTAAAGCAACTAAAAATCAAATTTAACAGTAAATAGAAAATAACCCCTGGCTTAAGGGTTTAAAGTCAGGGGTTCCTAACCTTTTCAATCGACAGACAAGACGACACTGTTGGCGCAGTGGTTGAGCGATCGATTGCTGTGCAGCGTGTTGCGGGTTCGATTCCCGCCCAGGGTAATAATAAATAATAATAATATGTGGGGACATTTTAGGTGGTAAACACTTTTTGTAACAATTGTGGACCCTGTCGGGCACAGCAAAACGTAGATTTGAAGGACTACTAATTTATAAAATGCAAACTAATACTTAATCTAATTATAATTTATGGTAACATTTTATTAATTATTATTTACATCGATAATTTTATTCATTATTAATTTAATCTAAAATTTTGTTATTCATTAAAATTATTCTGTCAGTTCTATGGATTTGTCAATTAAATATTCATTTATGCTATAATAACATTTTTTTATTAGTAATTTTTTAAATTTATTTGTAAAAATAGCAATCTTTTTCTCATTTCGACTAAACTTTGAGAGTTGGGGACGCAGCGCATTCGATTCCCTGGTCGGTCAAGGTCGCCCAAGGTCGCCCAAGGTCGCCAGCGTAATCGTCTCCTTAATGGTCTACCCAATTCACAATAGTGAGATTTCCTTCTTCATGTCGCGTCTACTGTCATTTTAAGATCATCCTACCACCACCCTCACCAGAAAATATGATACATGATGTGTAATTTAACCTGTTAGTAATAAACTGAGCTAAGGTGGTAAAACAGGGCTATCAAGAATTAGCTAGCTAGAATATTATCATGTAATGTTACTACATGTTTAAAGTTTAAGGTCGCATGAAAAAAGTAATTGTTTTGTGAGACGTTTGTGATGGTTATTATGTCTCATTGAATTGTTTCATCAAGTGCATAAGTCCATTGTGATATTATACATTTTGATATTTGTTCCATGAAATGTCCTAAAAAATCCATACTAGGTTTTTACTATTTATTTATAATCATCATCTTCCTGCTCTTATTCCATGTTACTTGGGGTCGGCGCAACATGCTTTCTTCTTCCATTCCGTCCTGTCCAATGTCATGTTTTGACTGACTCCCTTATCATTAATATCATTCCTCACACAATTCAACCAGTGTCCGGCTTCCTCTCCATCTCCATCCATCCACATTAACGTTCATAAGTCTTTTGGTCACATGCGTTTCATCCCTTCTCTTCACATGCCCATACCACAGTATAAATATTAGTACTACCGTACAGTAGCGACACGCTCCGCCTCCCTCCGAAACTGTTCCTCACCTCTTCCCGCTTCGAACGACTGCTCTGGGAACTGCATTTAGTTCGAGCGGCGCGTGGACACGCACACACACGCACGTATTTGTACAGGCCGTTATTTTGGTAGTAGTGTAGGTAATTAAATAGTTTCGTTTGTATAGAGTGTCGTAGGTGTGCCTATACCAAGACAAACGATTCCCCTTCGACTTTTCTGTCACTGGCGCCACTTTCAAACTTCCTCTAATATATTCATTTACTTAGACTACCCTTTTTAAAAATGCCTAAATGTGTGTGTCTTTGTTTGTCTTTTACGTTTTCACGGCTAAACTTTTGATAAAATATTGTACAGATTAAGCTAACAGCCCAAGAAAGAACACAAGCAACTTTATAAATCGCGATATCGTCTGCATCCGCGATAGCCGACATTTACGCGGAAGAAGCTATAGTTCCTAATATTATATTGTAGGAAGAAGTCGAAACACACGAGTTTAAGTAGGTATCCGGTTTTTTTTCTGAACACAACGGATACAAGTATTTAAAAATAAAACACGTTATGACATCCTTTCGGAAATATAATAAAATACTTTTTTCCGACATCCTGTCCTGGCAACTTTTAGACAGCTATTTATTTTATGATAGGAAAGAAAGTTGTAGTGAAACCAACAGTTAAATTAACTGAATTTTATATGAGAAACTTTTAGACGATTCTTTTTATACTACAACGTAAACGTTGTATTGCCGCATAAAAAAAGAAATAGCCTACGACCTATTCTCAGACCGACCAAATATACACAAAAAATTTCATGAAAAACGGTCAAGTTTCGGAGGAGTTCGATAACAATCACTGTGACACGAGATTTTAATATATATGAAAGAAGAAAAGGTATCTATTGTGTTTTATATAATGAACTAATCAGTGTCGCCAGCTTTACAGTACGGTCAACGTATCTTGGCGCGTCTGAAGTTAGCCGATTAGCTGCGCAGTAGACAATTTCGTTCCTAAAAGTTCCATTGCGCAGCCAAACAGCTAACTTCAGACGCGCCAAGTTACGTTGACCGTATTGTACGTAATTTTATGATTTTAGTATAGTTGAAATTATGACGATAGGCCTGACAGATGAATGTGTATAGATATTGAGTTATGCGTGCCTACTTGCTATATTCAATGTTTGAAGGGTCTCTTTCTCACTTTTTCGTTCAAGTGAGACGGCAGGTTCTAGCAACCTTACAGGATATTGTAAAAACTCATCATCTGCCTAGCCTTATCCCAACTATGTTGAGGTCACCTCCCAGTTAACCAGATGCAGCTAAATACCAGTGTTTTTAACCGACTTCAAAAAGGAGGAGGTTATCAATTTCAATGTTTATATCTTTTTTTTTTATGTATGTTCGGGCATAACTCTGTCATATATAGACAGATTTGCAAAATTCTTTTTTTTGTTCGAAAGGGGTTTATTCCGAAATGGTCTCATATAAATTTTACCAAAATTGATCCAGCCCTTTTTGAAAAAATCAACAAATTCCGAAAAAAATACTTAGACGACGTTTTAGTTTCTTCAATACATATTTGGAGGACTTACAATCTGTTTTAAGTGTGTCACCGTTTCTTAACGGATTTAGATGTTAAGGTAATACTAAAAAGCTAAAAATAAAAAGCTTTAAAAAAAAAAAAGAAAACCGCCTTCAAAATCTAAAAAGTGATAGATAACTTTAGCACAGAACACATATTACTTTACTTTCGGAAGTCAATGGCGGTGGCTTTGTGTTTGTTATTTTGTATTGCCACCGACTTCCGAAAGTAAAGTAATGTGTGTTCTGTGCTAAAGTTATTTATCACTTTTTAGATTTTGAAGGCGGTTTTCTTTTTTTTTGAAAAAGCTTTTACATGGAGCGACTCCACAATTCAGTAACTAGGTAACACGATATTTCTTGGTAAGACTGGTTGTCAGATTTACTGGCTTCCATATTGTTAAAACTAACATACATTATTACCAGACACTTTCTGTGTACCATTTTGCGAGATACTTTAAAAGAAAAGAAAGAATTCCTTCTTAACATTACATAATTATGAAGGATATGTGTATCAATTTTCGAAATTTCAGTCAGCGCAAAAGCCGTAGGTTTGGCAATTTGGATCTTGGCCCATTTTTGATCAATAAGTTTGGTTATTAACAAATGCAATGTTTGCAATAGGTAACTTACTAGATGACTACATGGTCATGAATGATTTCGAAATTAGACTACATATTGATTGCGTTGCGAATTACTATGCGTTGATTTTGATCACCTACTCAACACCTAGCTTTTTGTTGCTAATGCACTTCTCCTTATTATGAATTACTCAGTGATGAAATAAAAGATCCATAGTTAATGCTTGACAGGAAATGTTGAGATCAATCATCTTTTGCGTAGTGATTTTTAAAGATAATATAATCAGTTTTGAAATAATATTAAAAATAAAAACTCTATTTATTTTGCGTCTACCTTATTTAAATATTTACTTTAGTCTTATTTGTATTGTGTAGGAGAGTAGAGAGGTATTGGCCACGTAGAGGGAAAATTCAGGCTGAAAAAAAATTGTATTGTGTTATCTTGAATATTTATTATTTTTTATTCCTAGTTTGGGTTTGTTTCTGCCAAAACGAGATAACCGACGTTCTATTATTATTATTAATTAAATTATTTCAGACATAGTCCATACATTATATAGCAAATTCAAAACATATAAAAGACATGTAGGTACATTAAAATTATCAACAACAAATAACAAATAAATTGTAAAGTATTAGAATTACATCAAATCAAGCAATACATTTAAATTAATTTCTATATAAATTAAAATAATACACAATATAATCTTACACAAGATACACACATGTTAAATAATAAGAGGAGAGGCGCTAACATGAAGCTGCATCCACCTCTGTATCAGGGACAGGTCACCGCTCGGACAACACCCTCAACAGGAGGAGGATTTTATAATTTTGACATTTATTGCAAGGTAGTAATGTAATACACTTGGTATTTTAAATCGATTTGGTATAATTATGTTTGTGCGTATGTACTTACTAGCGACCCGGCCCGGCTTCACATGGGCCTATAGCTTTCCTCGATAAATGGACTATCTAACACAAAAATATTTTTTCAATTCGAACCAGTAGATCCTAAGATTAGCGCGTTCAACCAAACAAACAAACAAACAAACTCTTCAGCTTTATAATATTAGTATAGATGTAGTTGTGGTTTGACTCGTTATTCAACTTATTAGTAAAAATATTCTAAATTATTGAGTTTAAGTATTGACTGTATTGAGTCCCTTTTCAGGTGATGTTGTGTCCATTTGAAACCCTAATTATTTATGCTCATAAGACTAGATTCTTATCAATATCTTAGCTAGATTTCTCTAAACTTTGACAATATAATTCAGTATTACATAGATGTTTCTATAAATATATCCGGTGACAAACCAAAGTGCGAGAAAGTCATAGTAACTCCCCGATTAGTAGTCAGTGGGCATGACTGACAAATAAACACACGACGCCATCTTTCACCAAGTCTTTGTCTACAAATATGTAGTGCATTAAAGTGCCATGCCACTATATTTTGTAATTATTGTGTCCGTTACTTTGGTAACCATGGAATTTTGATGCAGTTGAGAGAGAGTTATGGTTTTGGCTTTTTTATTGTTGACTAGCGACCCATCACGGCTTCGGCACTAATAAAATATAGAAGTAACCTTCCTTGATAAATTCCTCTTTCTATTGGGAAAAACTAGATGAATTTACATACAATATTTTTGAGATTAGATTCATCATTATCATGTCAACGCGCACCTGCTGGGCATAGGTGTGTAACCCTCCAGGGGGGTTCAGCCGTAATCGCCATGTTTGACCGATGCATGTTGGCAATCGCAGTAGGTGTAATGGTACTCAGACGCTGCTGCCCATCCTCTGGTCAATATTCCTCTGTCGCCTTCTACGACACCCACGGGTAGAAATGGAGTGGTGCTATTCGTGGCCGGTACCACACGGCTTACTTCCAAGCTTCTTTCCAAGTGTTCACACAATTTGTGTCTACTGTATAAAAACAGTCCGTTTGCAGACCGATATTCACACTACTCCAGTGCCATAGCAGTCCGGCCACCTTTCCATTGAAAGAACGCTATGTTTTTATTTCTTGATAAGTTTTGATCCTTTTCAATTTTGGTTTTACGACCAGTAGATGACGATTCACCATAATTGATTTTGTCTAAAGAACAATAACCTTTCATTATTTAGTACCTACCTACTTTCATAAATTTTGTACCTACTGCCTAAGTAATAACCATTTGTCTCGAAAACCATAAAAACACAATCATAGTGAATTAAAAACGGCGTTAGAGACAGTTAATAGTCAGTTAAGTTCCTTTATAAAAAAGCGGCCAAGTGCTAGTCGGACTCGCCCATGAAGGGTTTCGTAGCAGCAAGTAACATAATATAAAAATTCTTGTAGTTCGTTGTAACTTTGATCGATGTTTTAATAGTAAAATGCGGTTTACGATTCATGCCGTATTAAAAAAAATACTACTTACTAGATCTCGTTCAAACAATTTTCGGTGGAAGTTTACATGGTAATGTACATCATAAACATTTCTTTAAACTTATTTTAACACATTTTACCACTTTGAAAGTGCCTCTCGCGCAAACTACTCAATTTAAAAAAAAAAAATTAGAAACCTCAATATCATTTTTAAAGACCTATTCATAGATACCCTTACACGTATGGGTTCGATAAAAAAAAAAATTGAGTTTCAGTTCTAAGTATGGGGAACCCCCAAAATTTATTGTTTTCTTTTTTATTTTTGTTGTGAAAATCTTAATGTCGTTCACAGAATACATATACTTACCAAATTTCAACAGTATAATTCTTATAGTTTCGGAAAAAAGTGGCTGTGACATACGGACGGACAGACAGACAGACATGACGAATCTATAAGGGTTCCGTTTTTTGCCATTTGGCTACGGAACCCTAAAAACAACAATGTACCGACCTAATGATAGTTTAATTTTGGACTAAATATCTACTAGATTTGGTAGTAATAGAAGCATAAATACAGATAAGTATTTAATCTGAAGGCAATTAGACCAAGTTCTATAAACTGATTTATTAAAATTGCTTGTATGTGCTTATTTTCATTACTTAATTGTAACCCATTTAGGTACATTTGCAGTTGTACTGTGGTTAGTACTCACTAATTTTATTTAATCGTCATTTAAGAGTACTTACTGCACGTGTTTAATGTCGATATTATAAGTACATGACATATATTCAAGGACTTGTTCTAATTATTAAATCCGTCAGGTGTTTGTGAGTAAAGTTCCTAGATATAAATAAAAACAAACTACCTTGTTTTAAAACTTGACGTTAAATACAGTATTATACATTATTTACTTTTACTATTTTCTGGTAACTAAAACTTTAAGTGACTGGACCCAAGACTGTTCCCCGGGGAACGCCAACAGTTATAACCCGAAATGTTCATCAAAACCGTTTAAAATTTTACTTTACTGTAATCTTACATTAAGAGACAATAATACTACGTGTAATCATTACTACTGTGGTAACGTTACTGTATGAGTCGGAACCTAAGCTAAAAGCGAAATTAATTTTATCATGGTGAAACTGTTTTAATCCTAATGAAATCACGTACCCGGTTATAAAAAGTTTTCTTTAACGGTAACTTTATAACTATAATAAAGAGGATATAATAAAGAGGTTTGTGCATAGTCGATAAACTACTCATTCGATTTTTAAAATTCTGTAACCAATAGAAAGCCACTTTATTATTGAGTCTTAAACTGGGATCCGTAAAGAAATTCACACGAAGTCGCGGGCAAAGTGCGTATTAATAAATAAGCAACCGACGGCTTAATAGCTTTTTCTTTAAGTATGTTTTTAATTCGCTTCATCAAAATCTTCAAAGGTTATACACCTATTTGTGAAATGAATGTAGAGATATCTGTAGAATCTGTTTTTTATTTATGATTTTATATTCCACTAGCTTCTGCCCGCGCTTTAGTCCACCTAGTGGTCAAGTATATCAAAAACATAGTCTATGGCATGCGGCAATAGTGTAGTTTTCTATATCAGTCAAATCATATTTGATAGGTACTTTCAAAGATAACTTTTTACAAACAAATATACCTGTGTGTTTAGATAACACTAATATCAAAATAATAAAAAACTGCGTTTGTCATAAGTTGAGTTCTTAGCACGAATTTAACTTCCTTATCGCTATGTTGATCAATTTCCTGAATATTTCACGCTTAGGTTAGAATTACCGTTGCACAAATATGTTTCATCTAAGGAAGAAATTTCATTACATTTATATCTACAAACTTGTACAATAGGTTTATTAACAAAGATCGTAAAGATAAACTTAAAGCCGCCTGATGCATTTGTGCAACAACAATGTATTGTGTGGTTTGCCTGCGGTCATTGCCCACGCTCACAGTAATTTGTCGGGTCAAATAAAACATCTACTTTAGAAAGAGAACTATTTCCGCAATTTTTTCTAACAATCTCTGAATAAGATGCCTCTCGACCCACTTTAGAGATTAATCATATGATTTACAACTATGTGAATGTATGGCAGTGCATTCACTTGCGTAACTGTGATCTAATAGGTCATAATGTAACTGTCTTTAAAATGACCGGCTGGGATCGCTCCGTGAATGCTTTGCCATATGATCAAAGATTACATCTGATTCATGACAGTGACTCGTCTTTTATGAAAGAGTAAATTATTGGATTAATCTATTCTAATCCATATTTGGTATAGGTTAAGGAATGATTTTGTAAACTCAATCTAATTTAAAAAAACTTGACTAGGCAGTATTTTTTTGAAAAAATCCTCGCATATTTGATCGACTTTTTTATCATCCTTTCATCATGAACTAGCATTTCTATGGGCACATGTTTATGCAATACATTTGCGTTCACTTTTTTTACAGCTTTTATTATGATATTGTAGGCTAATTAGTGGTTGTCAGATTGAGTAGTCTAGTAGGGGTCTACTCACTTAGTATTGCGAAATGTTAGGTATATAATTAAATAATGCTGCCGTACGTTTCATGCCTTATTCAGGCTACTAATTGTATAACTCTATTAAGATTGACATCGAGGACATTTGAAGGTACCTATATTTATCTAGGTTTATCAGCTCTGGCTCTGAGTGAATGAGATATTCCATATTTTTTATATGTCTATGCTTTTATAGTTATTAAGTATCTATCTAATTCTTCTATAGAACTGAAGAATCATATGAGCATAGTACGCTCATTCGATTCTTCAAATATTTCAAAGTTTTTAATAATTCTTTAGATATAAGTAATGTTATGCAATACTAGGTCTAATTTATCAGTGTCATGTAATCAAAAAACATCAAAAAATTTCGTATCACGAAATATGTTTTTTAGATTACACTTCATTTATCGCAAAAAATTACCTACATACAACCTTGTATTACTACCTTATAGCTTCAGACATTACTGTGTGACCTCTCTATTAATTTATATAACCTGTCTATTACATTCTTTATAGAATTAGTGTAGATATCAAATAGTTTAATTGAATCAATCATTGTGTTAGACCCCCTACTGTTCTGTCGGGTCAACAATAGATGATTTTTTAATACTCTAGATATCAGCGACTAGAGATTAAATATGACATGTGTTCGTGTATTATATCAGATAGGTTCATGACTCAAATGTGAGTTATTGGAACTACTTTCGAAAGTATTTGAAAGTCCTGTTTAGCGTTCGTGACTTTTTTTTATGGTGATCATGTGTTGAAATAAGATCGTTGTTTTCCTTGTAGATCCAGCTTATAACTTCATTATGTAAAGAATGTGCAGTTGTTTTTCATTTCAAACTTCGAATCGATAGTTTATTTTTTTGTTAGACTACTTGGGCCAAGTAGGTAGCCACATTTATCGCAGCATTAGTGACGTTTTGAATATCCTTTAACATGCAGGTGTAGGGGCACTTTGGACAAAGTAATAAGAGGGCCATTTCAAGCTAAAATTTTTGAACTCCTTTGTTGTCGTTTGTTGAAATTTGAAGTATTCGAACGGTTTCGCTACTGACTATAAAAGTGTTGTAATTAGTTTAGCAGTACCGTACTCTAGTATTCTGTACAAATCTTTCTCCTTATTTGAAGTAAACATCTCCCTTGGTAAATTTAGGTGAAATGAGCTTGAAATAAGCTGTCAATGTCATACCATTTAAACTTACATTATAGAGATGTTTACAGAGTAGATTAGCAGGAATACCTACACCTTTGTTCATTAAAAGCCTCTGGTTAAAATCGAAATTTTAATAAATGACACAAGAACATTCACAAGTTCATTCAGTTCATTTATGTCGTTCAATCATGATCATCATGTTACTGTTATCCAAATGAATGGTTAAATAACCGGTTCACGCTTGAACTTTTGACCACGGCTTCTGAAACCGATTACTTTTGCGTAACAAATGATGCTCATAACCTCGTATCTGTCAACGTGATTGGCTGTAGTAGACTATATCTAAATGTCTATGTTATAGAGTGTAGCTAAATGCTGATTGGATAAAATAGTCTAGTGTTATAATAAAGAATAATGTAGATCTATTTGCAGTATACTAGCATTTTGTGCGCGACTTTGTCTGCATTTAATGTAAAAATATAGCCTATGTTACTCGTTGATAATGTATAAACCTGTAAGTGAAAGATATGTTTACATTGGCTAAGTATTTTTTGAGTTAATACATTACAAATAACATTAAATCTTCTTCTTTATAATATTAGTTTAGAAATATACTTTACATTTACATTATCCTTCACGTAAAAAGTTAGACATAATAAGAGGAAATTGCTAGTAAAGTAATCGTGATCTTGCTCTATCATTCATTTCAAATTTTAAGGTTGGCCCCATTATAAAAATTATTGTATTCGTAAGTATTTTCACCCCCCGAATGATCAAAATTCAGCCTGTATCTTCAGACTCAAAGACGTTGCTAATTGTTACATTTAACTGAAGCACCTTCTCTTTACTATTTGACCTACATTAACCAAACCTCTCTAAACATGTTTTTTTTTACACCCATATGTCAATTTCCACTTACTTAACCTTTAACTCAAGGAAGCAATTAGTTTTAATGCAGTTGCATTAGTTTTGATACTTTAAATAATTACTATTTATGTAATATAATGTTTTTTATTTATTTTCAACATGTCTAGTCATACAAGCTAATATTGAAAATGAGATAATTACCCAATGTTGTGTCAGGTAAAATTTTTGCATACTTGATTTGTGTGATGGGAATGAATTGCCTTTTTTTTATTAAAAGTAGGTCAAAAAAGAGTGCGTATCAAGGTGGTTGGTTCAATTACTGTTATCCGGTTGTGTTTTTTTGTTATTTTTTGGTTCGACTTTCAGAGGACATACAAAAAATAACACACATACAAAATCTTCTTTTGTAAGATGTATGTTATTCAATGGATTGGTTATGGTCAAGCTACGCTTGCTGCTGTCAGTTTGTAGATGGGTGACCATCTTATTCATACCTAAACCCCTTTATGCCTAAGAAAGCACGTAAAACCGTTGGTCCCGGCTGTCATTCGTAGATCTTTGACAGTTGTTATGGGTAGTCAGAGGCCAGAAAGTCTGACAACTAGTCTTACCAAGGACTAATAGGACTAGTTAGAACTGGACTGGGAAGGTCAGACCGGCAGTCGCTCCATATAAAACACAGGTATTCAGTTGCATTCAGTTAGACTGGAAGCCGACCCCAATTAAGTGTGGAGATGATAAGTTGTTTAATTCAAACTTCAAACTTCGAAGACACAGTACCATCAAATACATCTTTCCCCTTTCTTTTTAAAAGCGGTTAAACTGCATCTGTTTGATCTTTCAAGAAAAATATTGTGCTTTATCCTTCTGAATAATCTTGTCAAACTTCCACTAATTAGCATTGACATACTTACTGCACTTAATTGTAAGACTTGAATGTTCTGAACGCTTTAAACTAAAACCATCCTAACATTGTACGTATGTGAATGTTTTGAGAAAGTACTTTCTTAACGTGGGAATTCCTTTAAGTTACCATAAATAATACATTCATTAATTACTAAAGAGTTTGGAGGTAATTAAACTCTTTTCCTTATTCGACATTTGTTGAACAATGGCCCTACTGAGTTCTTAAATGAAATGATTCAAGATTTGTAAAGAATTAAGATGTTATCATTCCAATAATGTTGTAGATTTTGTAAGTTTTTTGTTGTTTTTATCGCTCAGTAGTTATCTACTATAGGTAAGTACTTCAATATTTTTGAAAGGAGATGTGGTATCGTCAGTCAAAACGAATCAGACCACGTTTAAAATGTCGACTGTTTCTCGAAGTAATAGTAATGATTTTGGATATTTACGAATGCTGAATGATTCATGAATGCTGAATGATTCATGAATGCTTAATTTTAAAACTATTCTTAGCGTAAGTTTTGGTCGTCATTAAATTGTTATTGCTGGCTAGTATTTTAACACATTTGTAGTAAAACTTAATTAATTTATTGAAAGAATATGGTTTAGTTTGCATCGACAGACCTACGCTCAGTAAAATTTCTAAAATTAAAAGCCTAGGTAGGTGCATAGATCAAATTGAGCAAATCTTCCAATTACCTATCATTAGAGTTCACTTTGGCAACAGTTCAATAAAATCCACAATCTTACTTATTTGATCATTTCTCAATTAAGTGGCCGTTAGTATGGAGTTGCCAACCTTACCATTATCTAAAATATTAATTCTCAATGATTGATCTTTAACTCAGAGATTATCCTTCATCGAAGAACTTAACTCAGTGAAAGGTAACGTTACAGAAATGTATGAGATTTATAAGATAACAATATAATAGTTGGTTGGGAAACATTGAATCATTATGTGCTGTACATTCGGCAGTATTGTTAGACATAATTGTGGACGTCTTAAATATTCTCTTAGCGGTCGTGTCGCAATTTTATGTAGGTATTTGTTGCGAGTGTTTTTCGAAAATGGGATTTTGATGAATTGCCGTGAGGATATTGTTAACAATAGATGAGTTTTAGTAAAGTTAGAAGTTATGTGAGGTTGGTAAACGTGCCAGCTGGCCCATTTGGTAGAAAGTGGTAACTATGTACTGTAAATGTCATTTTCAAAACCACGGAAACCACAATGGGGATTGCCTTCATCTGCTGACAAGCCTCATGCATTTAAAAATAATAAATGAAGATTATTTATTTATTAAAACTTTATGAACAAAATGTAATAAACACTGTACATAGGCGGATTTAATGCCTTGTCAAAGTCAAATCATTTATTTCAATTAGACCATTAAAAAGGCACTTTTGAACGTCATAATAAAAAAAATATAAAGTTGATTCTAGTTGCCCATTCCAAAAGGTAGTTTTGTATGGAGAAGAATGGGCAAGAAACTCCATACTTACTCTTTTAAAAAAAAAATGTGTACAACATTTTGCATTTACAGTTTACAGTTATATAACTATACGTGAACACGATGGACCTTGCATAAAAACACTATATTGAAGTATGTACAAAGTATTACAAGATAAAGAATGATAGCTAAGTTGTATACATAGATACATAGATACTTGCCTTGTCTTATGTGTTTTTCTTACTCCTACTTGTTTACTTACTTCAACTTTCTGATTGATTTCGTTTCGGGGTCGAAGATAGTCGAAACTTGACGAGCTTCATTGCCTCTGCGCTTTTCTGGTAGTCGCTGCTGTTGACTCTGATTTTCAGGAGTCGCAGTGGTTGGAATTAGCTTGTTATGCAAGAATGGAAGAACGTATTCACCCAAATGGACACTTTCAAAAAGAGTTAATATCTGCTCAACCAAGGCAACAAAACAGAGTCAATAGTTTTGATTAGTTCTTAGTTCAACAGCTACGATTCTGGCGACACGGCTAATAAAGGAAAGCAAGTGACATTTGAACACCGACCACCAACCACAACTATTACGAAAACACCCAAATTGTAATGTAAAATATGTTAGATTTTGCGATTGAAGACCTTATTCTAATAGAAATATGACCCTGGTGTGTTGACAAATGTGCCATAAGTGTTATCAAAGTTAAGCCACCGTATTTCCTTTAGTAGTAGAGCACTGTGTGAAAGATCTCGTCAGGGAAAAGCCCATATTACACTTGGCTAAATTAAGTCGACTAAATTCAGTAGCTACTGAATTCAGTTACTACTTACTACTACTATTAATTACATTAGATACCTCTGCAAAACTTTTTTTTTAAATTGGTGGTTTGATTTGGATTACCTACGCACTGAAAGTATATTCAATTCTGTATGAAATATGAAACTTATCACACATACTCACACACTAACCTACTTACATACTCACCCTCACTACTCTCCCACCACACACTCATACACACACACACACACACACACACACACACACACACACACATCCACACACACATACTTGTTTTTGTTACCATGTTGTTTCTTTTTTTTGTTATAATTTTTCCTTTTACCTTAAGGTTTGACTTGTCTTACTTTTTGTTTATTATTTAAAAAAATAATACAAATATTCTTGTAGTATGACGGAAGAGACTGGACCTCACGACACAGGGTATCCTAGTGTAGGGGCCAGAGTAACTTGTTACAGAAAGTTCCAACTGTTTCAATAAAGAATATTATTATTACACTTTACTGAATTCAGTAGCGACTGAATTTAGTCGACTTAATTTAGCCAAGTGTAATAAGGGCTTTCGTGCTATCACCGTATCTATTACTGCCACAAAGCAACATGAACTGTGGTTGTCTCTGCGTTGGCAACGTACCTATCTTCTTCTTCTGCTTCTGACATTGCTGATGACTAGGCTTTGTTTACCGTTCAATCAAGGCAAGTCAGGCTGTCAGGCATAACTGGACTTTCCGTTGGTGTCTTCTCGTTTTGCTTGCTTTCTTTGCTATCCCAGACCATAAAACTTTTACAAGACTATATAGTTATGCGACTAGGTACACGCTAAGGGCATGTGGACATGTTGGGTACTTTCTCGCCGTAGGGTGTCCTTTGAGGAGAACAGCAAAAGAATGATTAGTTCAGATTGTTTAGGGACGAATTTAAAGCTAAAGGCTTAGCGGATTCGCTCGAGTAAGGGTCGGGGCGGGAGTGATCAACGAATATAGTAATACGTTTTATTATTTGTAAGACAAAGACAGCGATACTTTTGAGAAAGCTATCTATGATTACGGGTAGGCGTATCAGGTTGAATATTATTAGTGTACCTGTGGTGACCTTAATCACCTTTTTTATGGCATTGGGTTTATCCACTACTCTAAAAGCAAAAAAAGTACGTTAAAAGTATGAGTGCCGATGTGATTTATATGGGACATTCCAATTTTGTTTCTGGGATGTTTTTGCATCTACAAGGCTTCTGGTATTGCAGATAGATAGATTAGTGGTCACCGTTCGGTCTGCCTATAGGGCAGCGGTGACCACTTAACACACACACATACAAAGGGTTTCCCTCAAAGGGGGGTTCAGCCGTAATCGCCATGCTTGGCCGATGCATGATGGCGTTTGCAGTAGCTGTTGTGGTACTCAGAAGGACACTGCTGCCCATCCTGTGGTCAATATCCCCCTGTCGTCTTCTACGACACCCACGCGTAGAAATGGAGTAGTGCTATTCGCGGCCGGGACCACACGGCAACAGCACGACCACTTAACGCCAGATGGTTTATTTGCCACTAGCTTTACCCGCGACTTCGTCCGCGTGGATGTCGGTTATCGTGGATGTAGACCAAGTCGCGGATTAAAAAGTAGACTATGTCCTTCCCCAGGGTTTAAGCTATTTACATACGAAATTTCATCAAAATCGGTTTAGCCGTTTTATCGTGAAAGCGTAACAGACAGAGTTACTTTCGCATTTATAATATTACTAGCTGACCCGACAGACGTTGTCCTGTCCCGAGGGGAATGAAAAAAGGGTGAAAAAACCTACCCAATATGCACAAAAAATTTCATCAGAATCGGTCAAGCCGTTTCGGAGGAGTACGGGAACGAAAACTGTGACACGAGAATTTTACAAGTAAATAAGTAAATATAAGTATGGATCTAGTGATAAAAAAAAACCTGTTTTCTCTATAAAGGAATGTTTCTGAAGTTGGTATTTTTATTTGCAGTTTACAAATTGTAAAATTGTTACGTTACACTCCATTAAATCATATTACATCTGTTACCTCACTTTACCACTCGCGATATTGTTAATTGCTTCGACATCATTTACCGTTTTTGTTCTTACATTGCAAAATGATGAGTCATTTTATAAATGTTACAGATGTTATTCGTGTTAATGTGAATTTGAAATAATTTCTGCGAAAAAAATTGTACTAGTGAATGTGTATGTTAAAAAATTAATGTGATGACCGTAATGACTATTATATTTAATTCAAAATAGCAACATTATAAAGACATAGATCAGATAGATCTCGTAATAAATTTTCAATATTTTTAATTTGCATTTAAATATTAAATGTTCAGTATCGTCTAAAAAATACGTAACGTGCGAATGTAATGACTAAAACTCGACTTGAAACAGCAATTAGAATAAATTATAAATCAGTAATAACCTTTACGAGTAATGCCTATTTACTATCATAAAATCAATTTGTATGTGTGAGTTGAATTACTGAACCAGTGAAATACATATTTTATGTAATACGAGAAGAGTAACTCGTACTTACGTAAGAAAACTTCGTCCGCATGAATGTCAGTTATCGCGTAAATAGGCAAAGTCGCGGATTTAAAAGTAGCTTATGTCCTTCTTCAGGGTTCAAGCTATTTTCATGCCAAATTTCATCAAAATCGTTTCAGCCGTTTCATCGTGAAAGCGTAACAGACCGAGTTACTTTTGCATTTATAATGTATTTATAAATGTATATAGTATTATAGTAAATATAGTAACATAGTACCTGAGCGACCGAGCTTTACTCGGTTTTTTTTCCCCGCGTTTTTGTTAAATGAAACCTAGCTAGATCGATTTATCGCCCCCGAAATCCCCTGCATACAAAATTTCATGAAAATCGTTGAAGCCGTTTCCGAGCTAAAGACTATACAGGATGGAATTGAATTAATTAGCAACATTTTAAGCAGTGACTCAGACCACGAACCTGAACACCTTTCATTATGAAGCCAACTCAAACAGCGCGTTAAAAACAGCTGTTCCATACAGAAGTAGATTTATTTATTTATAAATAACCAACCTATATTGTCAGCTTACACCAGACATATAAGTTATTGGTTAATAATGTTAACAAAATAAGAAACATAAAATATCATAAAGCAACATAGAATATCAATGAAGAAGTGCAATAGGTACTTTTTTATATGATAAATTATTGAAATATATTTTTGAATATGAATATAAACACACCTTTAGAACAAAATATTCGTCTTCATTTACATGATACTTCAATTAAAGTACATTGACACCTTTTGCACAGAAGCATTTACTTTTATTTTCTTTTAAATTTTCAAATCATTCGTTAATTGATCAAGGCACGCCATGCGTAATAAAAAAACAATTACTCACTACAGAATTTTCTAATTATACTCTAACCACGAATCGTGGAACTGTTAAGATTTTTTGTTTGCACGTCTTGTCGGCTTTGGTCGGATGCACTCGAGTATCTTCGTCAAATACTATGTTGTTAATAATAGTAATAACATTGTTATCAAAATTGCATGCTAGAGGTCGCTCAGTGGTCGAAATTCTACCGTTTTTTTGTGCATTTTAGCTTTCTGCACTTCTTATAAACTTAACTATGCCGAATCTCGACTCCTCGGTGTGCGGAATATTCTTAAAAGGAATACAAAGTTATCTGTTCACGTAAAAACAAATAAATTATTTTGCTTCCATCTTCAATTCAGAATGCAGAATATTTTAGTTTTGTCTTTCGGAGTTCAACAATGCTAGAACAATTTCGCGGTTTTGAATTTGTCATTCTGTATTCTGTTTTCAAAATAGTCGCATCTGTGCTCGGCTATTTTATTCCCGTCAGATTTTGGTAAATCAAAGGCAATCTTTCAATAATCAAAAGCTTGAATGATCTGAATTTGATTAAATAAATACAATTCGTGCAGCCACAAAAAATATATCGATTATACTTTGAGGTAAGACTTGGATTCTTTTGAGAATCGTGGAGAATTGACTGCAATTGAACTAAAGCGTATCTGTTTCTGTCCATGACAGATGGCAGAAAAAATAAGAATTCCTATATTGACTACTAACTGCCTTAGTCACGGAATTCGAAATACTAGTAAATGTGAGGTAAGCTAACAATTTACTATGCAATTGTTAGATACCATTTCATTTTTTAATAACGGTAATAATAACTTTGTGGTTCCTATCTACCTGATCATCTACCAGCCTATTTCCATATGCTGGGGTCGGCTTCCAGTCTAACCGGATTGAGTTTTAGGACTTTCTGACTTCTGACTATCAATAATGACTATCAAAGATCTACGAATGTCAGCCAGGACTAACTTTTGCTGGCTTTAGTTGCCTGCTGAGGCATGAAGATGTCAGTCCACCAAGTTCCGAACTCCAGGTACCAACTAGGACTACTGGTTTTTTGATGTTGCTAGTTTCCATCCTATATTAAATAAAAAAATACGTGTCTTGTGTTGCCGGCCGCGAATAGCACCACCTTATTTCTACCCGTGGGTGTCGTAGAAGGCGGCAGAGGGATATTGACCAGAGGATGGGTAGCAGCGTCCTTCTGAGTATCACAACACCTACTGCGATTGCAACATGCATCGGTCATGCATGGCTATTATTACGGCTGAATCCCCCCTTGAGGGATACCCATGCCAAGCAGTCGGCGTTTAAGGGTTGACATGATGATGACCATTAAAAAAAAATTAAATAGTTAATGTAGTAATCACAGTAGATTATAAAAAAAAACAAATGATTAAACGCACTGCACTTTCCAAACTGGGAAAATTGCAGCGCCCGAGCAAGCCACGCGTGACCACACTGAAATATTTGATCTACCGCTTGATACAGATTACGTAATTGAATAATTTCATTTGTTATTGATTTTTACTGTTTTCGAGATTATAGTTGGTGTTGTGGATTAAAAAAGAAATAAAGTATAAATTATAATAAACTTATTATCTACAATTGGGAATGAGAGAGGGATACATTCAAAAAATTTCCCGCTCTCAATGGAAGACGTGCCTAAAATACTGGCAGCATTGACACGTTGTATGGCAATGCTGATTCTTTGACCTAAGAATACGCCAGCCCTCTAGCCTATATACGCCGGCGACCTTGAGCGACCAGAGAATCGTATGCGCTGCGTCCAAAACTCTAAAAGTTTAGTCGAAAAAATTAAAAATAAGATAGTATTCTTTAACTTTAAAAAAAGGCGTAATAATAATGTAATTGTCTGTAAGATCGCGGTGTGTTTTGTCCGCATCAGCTACAACTTTACGAGTTTATGAACTTAATCAAAAATATTTACATACTTAATGATTGAGAGAATGTTCTGGTTTAACATATTTTTTTTTAATCATTTACACTACACGTTTTGATGTGATTGTCAGTTTAAAATCTGTTAAAGTCGCTTGTTAGCGCCTTAATTGCAATACTAAAAGGCACTTTGAATGTCTATGTTCAGATGTGAACATTTTGTCTAAGTACACAATAGTAAACATGTGACAAAGTGACTACCTACGGTGATTAATGATCACTGTTTAATTGAATGTATATTAGTTTGTTAATTTGGGTTTTGTTCTGCTAGAACCAACCTGCATCGGAACTCCTATTATTTTTCAAAGTAATTTTGAAGATTTTGGATAAGTATTTAAACATTCGTTTTGGATGTAGACCTATATACATTGAATTGAATTTTTGCTGGATAGTCACGTAACACATTTGACATACCTATTGTAGTTTGAAGTCATTTATCTAATTAATGAGAGGTTTTAGCAGCAAGCTAATTTATGGGTCACTAAAATTGAACTTACGATATAGGTACCATTTTAATAACGTTAATTCACAGATAACAAAAAGTTACGAAGATGGCGATTTGATCTGCTCATTAAAATCCAATGTAAGGTAGGTAGGTTTAACAAAATTGGCATAGACGATTGACATTTCAAACATTTATGCATACATACTTAATTAGTTAGGTGTTTATCACAAGTGTAGCAAAAACAAGCCTAGGTTATATTAAGATATCATTTAAAATTCTGCATCGACATGAAGGCTATTCGGATATTTTTATTGCCTATGTATTTACAGCTAGTCTGAATAGTATTAATTTATTTCAATGACTTAGCCTACCTATTGAACTACACCCACATAATAGGACCAGTATTTTTATTAGTACTAACTTAATTAAGGTTAAGTGGATCTTGGACAGAATTTGATTTGCATTTTTTTTTATACCCTGTTCACAATAAGATTAGACATTTACTCAAACCTTTTTTACAGTCCGTTCAACCGATTTTGACTTCTATTGCGTTGGTGGCATGACAAATGACAACTGCAGTAAACAGTTGTATTGTAACCATTTTTTTGCCTCTAATGTCATCCTTAAGCCTACGGAATAGAAGTCAAAATCGGTTGAAGGGACTGTAAAAAAGGTTTGTGTTTATGTCTAATCTTATTGTGAACAGGGTATAGTTATATTTTGGCATATGGATTTTGCAAAGCTTTCCATAATTTGCAAAGGCCCCACGCTCTTAAATAGTCATTAGGTTCAAGATTTCGCGTGGAAGTCGAACAATAATTATGCTGTAATAAAAAATGTTTGTTGTAGGAAACAAAGTGATAAAAAGGGATATAAAAAAGCGTGTTAAAAAGAATAGTGATCTAGAATAGCACTACAGTTCATGTACTCTATATCAGTGTGTTTATTCTGTTATAAACCTCCCTCGGTGAACACCTAGGTGAAGTGAGCTGTCATCTGTCCCGATGCTAGGAATTTACAAAGTACTACAATAGGATGACAGCACACTTCACCTAGATGTTCACCGAGGGAGATTGTAATAGAGTACTGCAGTTCATGTACTCTATTGATACAGCTTATGCCAGCGACTTCGTCAATTCGACTTCGTCGTTCGATAATTCATGCGGCGTGCATTCATTCCTCTTGAATCACTCTATCTATTAAAAAAACCCGCATGAAAATCCGTTGAGTAGTTTTAATGATCTAAGCATAGGTACATAGGGACAGACAGAAGCGGCGACTTTGTTTTATAATATGTAGTAATAGTCTAGATAGAGCGGCAGTTTACTTAGTCTGAGACAAGGTAAATGTAGGTTTACTAACGCTTAATTTAAACCATAAAATGCTTAATTTAACGCGTTACTATTGAGTAACCAAACTGTGGACTTCGTTCATGGTTTTACATTAAATTGTACGATTCAATTAGTTTTAGTTCCATTTAATTACTTGCTTGTATTGAAAAATATGTTTCTGTATATATACTAATATTATAAAGAGGTAAAGTTTCTTTGTTGGTTTCTTAGAGGTTTTCTCTGAAAATAATGGTACAATTTCAAAAAATCTTTCACTGACAGAAAGCAAAGAAAGAAAAATCTTTTATTCATAGTAAAGTCGCGAAAAGCGACACTAATGCCGAAAGTTATCCTTACTTCCTTACTGTAGGTTACGCTTTCACGTTACGGTTACGGTTATAGGCTTGCGTTTGACCGCAACTCACTTGATCTTAAGTGATGATGCGGCCTAAGGTGGAGCACGCTTGCCTAGAATAAACCGGTTCACTCGTGCCTTGAAGATACCCAGATTATATGTATCGGGGAATAGAGAGGCGGGCAGTGAATTCCACAGTCTGGCAGTTCGCACAATAAATGTGGAGTCAAAGCGCTTGGTTCGAGATCGAAATCGCGGGCAAAGCCTAGTTATACCAATCACCGCTATACGGGTGAAGTTCCACGGTCTCGAACCAAACGTTTTGCTCCCACATTTATTGTGCGAACTGGCAGACTGTGGAATTTATTACCAGCCTCTTTATTCCCCGAGACATATAATCTGGGTATCTTCAAGGCACGAGTGAACCAGTTCATCCTAGGCAAGTGTGCTCCACCTTAGGCTTGAGTTGCGGCCAAAAGCAATCCTAAGACTATAAAAAAGTTATGAACAAACAATCAAAATGATAGTTGAGTAGGTACCGTCAAATGCTGTAACATTGCCTACATGCTCAACATTGCCTACATTCTAAAAAGTTAAATTATTGCCGCTGAGAAATGTTTTTTTGCCACATTAATAGCCGGCTTGCTTTATTTATTTTATTTGTTTATATATTCAGTTTCGGACAACAATGTAATACCATACACAGCAAAAACCTTTCTCAGCGGCAATAATTTAACTTTTTAGAATGTAGGCAATGTTGAGCATCTAGGCAATGTTACAGCATTTGACTAGAAAGTACTGCCACCGATAGAGATAAATAACCAGTATCGTCAGAATAGTTAAAATTTTCTTAGAAATCGATGGAAGTTTTTGGATATATGAAGGATAAACCGTGCATCAATTAAATTGTATTTCTTTCGAAAATGTCTTTTGTTGACTATACCTACCTACCTTTTCCAACAAGTTATTCTTTTTTTGTTCCGCGTTGGAAAAGCTTCATGGATGTCCTCCGCCCTGAGGCGGGCGGAGCCTGCGGAGGGGTCTGTCAGACTCTTACTGATCAAAAACCACTTCCATCCTTTCCATCTCACTCCGGCTCTAAAAACGGCTCATAAAAGTGCGTCAGCAAGTTCAAGTTAAAATAAAATATAACATTGTCAAATGTCCACGCTATGTAAAGCACGTACATAACCACAGTACGTACATAACGTGGTGTTAATATTAGATAAGAGACAGGTAGCTGCTCACCTTGTCCTTTGTGACGCTGAGGCGCAGGCGCAGGCGCTTACGATTTTATTACAACTAGCATTTATGTTGTTTTTTATGTTTTGATTAGAGTGTCATATTTTTCAACCGACTTTAAAAAGAAGGAGGTTCTTAATTCGTCTGTATGTTGCTTTTTCACATAAATTTTATAGAAATTGATTCAGCACTTTTTGAAAAAATCGGCAGAAACCACAAAATATACATGGATGATGTTTTAAGTTTCCAACCTTCTATTTTCCTTCTCTATTTTGACTGTGTTGCCGTTTCTTAATGGATTTGGATGATAAGGAGGAACTAAAAAGCGGAAAATAAGAAGCTTTTTACAATACAAAACATAGCAATACAAAACATCAAACAGAACAAAGCCACCGACTTAAACGCCATGTGTGTTCTGTGCTAAAGTTATTTATCACTTTTGAGATTTTGAAGGCGGTTGTCTTTTTTGGTAAAAAGCTTTTTACACTAGGTTTTGCGTCTTTATCTGCATAGACTTATCTCTTTATCTTCAATTAAGCCAAAGTACTAAATTATCCCAAGGGATACAAAATCGGGATTCAATTTATTCTGTGTTCATTAAATATGATAATAAATCAACAAGGTGTGATGAGGCCCAGGATCGGAAAAAATGGAAGGCATGGAGGGAGGCCTTTGCCTAGGAGTGGGACAGAATAGGCTAATTTCGTTCAGCCGTTTAAGTTTAAATGTCGCAAACATCCATCCATCTATTAATTCTTACAAACTTTTACGTTTAAAAGAGTAGCAGGAAGTAGAAAAGACTTTGAAAGTGCTGAAATATGTTTAAGATATTTTTGTGGTAAAGTAGTAAGCTAAAATTATGGTTTGAACCCGTTGCTTACACAAGACAGCAGAAAACCAGTTTTGAAATTACAATACTTCAATAGGAACTATTCTAGGATCAAAGTTTAAAACCTAGGTACATCAGTCTGGACTGAGACTGTACATAAATAAATCATTATTTTATGAGCTAATGTTACTGCCACTTTTACGTGCCATAAAGATCTGTAGTATGTAGAACAAAAGACTTCGCTGTTCGCTGAAGGCTGGCGACTATTTAGAATTTTCATGCCTAAGTGTTGCTAATCATTTAAGCGGTCTTATCAATACAACCTTTGATGGTGTTGTATTAAAAAACCCACACCGAATGCTGCCGACCCGCTTATGTGTAAAACGACCCTCAGAATTTTAAACATTTTGACCTCTACAATAAAGAACATGTCCTAATAAAACCACCACCTTCTTGTCTAGACACATTCTAATAACTAGGAAAACAGTTTAAGAAAATTACTTATTAACGTCGGTTTAAAACAAAGGAAGGAACACTAGAGTGTTTAAGGTAAACAACTTAGTTTTCATTAATGTGCTGAGTAAGCGGAACGTCAAGTCTTCACTTGGTTTTATTAAACTGGCTTGTTGGTGTCGTGGTTGCAAGCGTAGAGGGTTCGAATTCCAGGTCGGGTAAAATGTTAATTATGGCGTTATTGCATTAGGAATTTCTCAGTTACAGCCCGGAGTTCTTATTTTTTTAAACACGTTGCACACTAGGAATTACTCCTGTGTAGTGGGTGAGTTTACAAACATATAAACTCACATGCACAAACAGCCGGACCTGGATCAACTATCTGTAGGCCATACAAATATTTGTTCCGTGCGGGAATCGAACCCGAGACACGCAGCGCAGCAGTCGATCGCTCAACCACTGCGCCAACCGCTAGTTGATTATTGCGAGTGAGAGAAATTTCAAAATCGGTCTATTAGTTCTAGTGCTAACTCTTCAGCTTTATAATATTTGTGGGTATCTAGATTATTATCATATCAGTATTTTAACTAATATAATAAAACTGAAGAGTTTGTTCGTGTGTTTGTTTGAACGGGATTATCTCTGTAACTACTAGTCTGATTGTAAAAATACTTTCGCCAATTGGAAGCTACGTTATCAATAATAATAATAATAATATGTGGGGACATTTTCACACACGGCCATCTGACCCCAAACTAGGGAGACCCTGTACTATGGGTGTCAGACAGCTGATATACATACACAAATACATTTTTTTTATAAATACATACATATATAGATAAACAACACCCAGACACAAGGCAAACACAAGTGCTCATCACACAAATGTTTACCCTGGGCGGGAATCGAACCCGCAACACGCTGCGCAGCAGTCGATCGCTCAGCCGTGTAGTCAATGAGTGCATAGGCTATATTTTATTATCCAAAAATTAGGGATCCGTTAGAAAAATCACGCAAAAGAAGTCGCGGGGAAGTGGTAGTACCCATATTATATACAAATTAGCTGTATTACTTAAACATATATAGTTTTATGGTCACTATGCGTCGAGAGAGGTAGGACATCGCCTACGCGGAATATAGATGTTTTAAGTATGTTAATTTTTACATGAGGTCATTGTTTTACTAATATTATCACGCCTGTTGTTTTCATCTTCTCTGTATCTGTATCGTCAAGGGGTAGGCGAAAGGTCACCGATATTTTGCTTTTTTTTTCCCCAATATTGATTTTCTGATGACAATTCCAGATTCCAAGTTGTTACTGAGAATTGGGTTGCATCTTAGCTACGAATAGTTGATTCCTTTTAAAACTGCAGCTCAAAGTTATTATTTGCCTGTTCTGCCTGTTATTTACATTTTAAGAGAATGTAGAAAATTTAATAAATGCGTAATTTATCGTTGTCTGAGTTAAAATTATATGGACGATTTCTGAGTAATAATCATCACGTACGCACTATTTTCATGTAATTATAATTTAATTAATAATGTTTTTTTTCTTTTTCACAGGTAAGCATATCAGACACGCTCTAGCTTCAAAGAAAGTTGTATAATGGTAGGTCAAAGATCAGTACATCAAGCTACAATAATCTGTCAAATTTCTTTGATAGTTTTTCAACTTCAGTACCAAAGAATAAAGTTCATATTCAATTGGGGAATATTTGACAGTTCGGTATGGCTTGATGTACTGGTGTCTGTACATTACAGCCAGCCTACTCAAGATACAACTGCTTTAATTATTTCCGAATTAATGTTCTAATTGATTTCGATTACCATGTAGGTAGGTATAATAATATTTAAGGATCAAAGTTATGCAATTGTTATGAAATAATTTTCTCGACCGAATTTCGGTTCCGGTGGAAATTGCATGCCGAATAGCCAAGTACGCAGGATATGTAATAGTGGCACAAGATGTGTGTGCGCAAACACAAGCGCACTCCCTCTTCCCTCAAACTCATAGTCAGTTAGAACGCCAAGTCGACTCGACTGGGGAGGTGTGCTTTCCAAGGCACGGGGGTGTGACACTGCCAACTTCCAAACTCCGGGCTGTTACTGAGAATTCTAGGGCTGTTCTCAGTAGGTATAATGATATTCAAGGATCAAAGTTATGCAATTAGGTAATATTTTTTCCGACCAAATTTGGGTCACGGTGGACAATTGAATGGTGTCTAGCTAAGTACACAGGAGAGCGATCTGGCGCAGGACCAAAGGTTTTACGTGCTTTCCGAGGCACGGAATTGACATGTGGCCATGAGTCTACCTGCTAATTAATAATAGGTAAGTTCTTACCGTAACAGTCATGATGGCGCAGTGGTTAAGGCCTCGCCTGTCATGCACGAGGTTCTGGGTTCGTTATTGAGGACGAGCAAGTACCAATGTGACTTCATAAATGTTATATATGTACTTTCTAAGTTTATCTTGGACATCATTAGATAGATAGATAGATAGATTAAACGTTTATTTGGTGCACACAAAAGACAAACAAAAAATACAAATCAAATAAGGATTAGGCCAAAGTGAGGTGTGTGTTGCAAAGTTGCACCAAATGGGAGTCCAGCAGTGCTATTCTGTTACAATCTCCCTCGGTGAACACCTAGGTGAAGTGAGCTGTCATCCGATTGTAGTGCTTTGTAAATTTCTAGCATCGAGACGGATGACAGTTCACCGAGGGAGATTGTAATAGAATAGATATACAGCTCAGCATGTGTCAGGCACGTCTACCTGACGCTGATATTCTGCTGAATCCCTACAGTGACATACGGACGACGAGCAGATGAGATATATTGGTGTTGAAAGGTGTTGTGACAAAGTTTTATGCGTTTTTTGTGTTGTTTGTTTTGTTTCACTGACATCGATGAAGGAAAACATTACGAGGAAACTTGGATTTATAATTCATATAATTCTAATTATAATGCACGTGCCTTTTCTGTATAAGAAGAGACTTTTGCCTTGAAGTGAGACTATAAAGCCCGTCACATACGTAGCTATAATATATATTATAGCTAGCCACCACACCACACACTGTAGCTATAATATAATAACATATTTTCGCCCTTATTACGTCTGCGGAAGTTGTTTGTTTCACATTTTTGAAATATATATTAATATGCCTTGCTATATCTGTCCACATATTTTGGTGACGTAATAAAGATATATATTATAGCTACTTCTGTTTTCACTCAAAGATTACTATAGAACATTTATCGTAATATGCCCTGCTTTATAGGCTGATATTATTAATATTTAAGTACTTACCTATTGTTAATTAATAGTAGACGTATCTACTATAATTTTCTAGTACGTGGTTCGTTGTTTTATTGTCTTATGTTCAAGTTCAGGCAATTAAATTGCATGTTTTTGTTTTATGGCCCATAAAATTGACTACAAACCGCGCGCAGCAAAGAATATTCGTGCTACGTTATTATTATAGAAAAGACAATTTAAAGAAAATAATAGGGTTCGTCTCCATTGAATCACATTTTATAAATTCCTAATAACTTTTTTTAGGGATTTAATAAATGTGAAATCAAAGTAAATTAGACCAATAAAAGGCAATTTCGAACGTTATAGGTATAAGAAAAATTTGATCTAGTTGCCCCCTACAAAAGGTAGTTAATCGTATGGAGAAAAATTGGAAAGAAGCTTCATACAAGAATTGTTATACAGTCGTTTATTTGAAACTATTCTAGTTTTTCCAATTTAAATCAGTGTTAATATACTCATATTACAAAATTATCGACACGATCTATTTGCTATCAGACACAAACGCAAACGAAACGAATACTTTGAGTCTACATGTCAAACCAAATTACCATCGGTTGAACGATCAATAATTATAACAAGGAAATGAACCGGTCATTAATTAATTGGTACATAAATATTACTAAGGTCGTTAACGTACCTACTCATATTCTATTGGCAAGGATTCGGTAGAATGAACAAAATATGCAAGTATTCGCTTGCAATTAGTATGCAGCACCGATTTAACTTCGTTCATGAATGAATTCATTTACTTCAAACAGTGTTATTTATATTTGGAACTAGCTGATGGCCGCGACTTCGTCCGCGGGATTGTACGTTATGCGATTAAAAAAAAAATAAAAGTAGCCTAAGATTATTCATATGACATCAGCTATCTGCCAGTGAACTGCCAGTCCCGTCAAAATCGGTCCAGCCGTTTCAGAGATTAGCCTGAAGAAACAGACACACAAAAAATTTAAAATTGTTTTTTTTTTATATAAGTACCATAAACTTACATATTAATTTATTAAAAAGCTCAAACAGACATTTCAATTTTATCTATTTGTATGTGTATTTTAGTCTAAAATGATAAAAAAAGTTTGTGAAATTCAATTCCATTCTTTTTTTTTCTTATTTTATTTGATTTCTCCTATATCGTGGGTGTTATTTTGACATTACAAACAGACATTTCAATTTCATCTATTTGTATGTGTTCTTTAGTCTAAAATGATAAAAAAAGTTTGTAAAATTCAATTCAATTCTTTTTTTTTCTTAATTTATTGAATTTCTCCTATATCGTGAGTTAGGTGCAAACCTAAAAAATGTAGGTATTCCTAAACTCACATATGTAAAAAACCAGATCCGGAACAAGTCTGTAACATCGCCGTTAAGTGAAACTCCATTGACAAAGTAAGTTGAAAAGAAAAAGTTTATGTAATTGGACTTAGGCTTTCATTACAAGCACACGAGACATTTAATTGGGCCTGTGGAGTGTCCGGGCTAGAATAGCACCCACCCATTTCATCCCGTATCGTAGAAGGAAAACCTGGAAGTCGGGCATTAGCGGCTTTCGTGTAAAACAACTTCACAGCGATCAGCAACATGCCTACCAGGCGTGGGTATTATGGGCCCACAATATAAACCTCCTACAATATAAAAGCGGCAATTTGACGTTCGTTGTGTTTCGTTCCATGAGGGAGACTTTTAAATAATAATAATAAAAAGATTTTTATTCACTTCAGTAGTTAAATAAAACACATTATATAAACACTATGTAGCATTACAACTAAGCAAAAACAGTGTTTTAGATGAACTCTTGCACCCAGAATAGGATGCCAGCGTCCTCTCTTATGATTTGAAACATAGAAGTAGTTGTAAGTCTTTGTTCAACATTGGACGTCTTTCAGCTGATGATTAGGAGACATTGCAACTTCTGGTACTGCAGATGTAACAACTAAACATTAGATAAGGAGTGGAATTCCCTGCCTGAGTCTGTGTTTCCTGATAGCTACAACCTGGGAGTCTTTAAGTCAAGAGTGAATAGGTTACTTCTAGGCAAGCGTGCTCCATTTTAGACTGCATCATCGCTTCCCATCAGGCGAGATAGTGGTCAAACGTATGTCTATCAATTGATAAAAAAATAAATAAGATAGGTATCGGTTTTTTTGCCATGCAATGACAAAAAAGTGAATAGATCCAAAGAATACTTAGATCCAAAGAAAATTCACTTGACACTTGAAGATGTATGACGATGTCCCGCTACATCTTTGCATAACACATTCACCACAAAACCAACAACACCACTTAACCCATATGGAACCATCCATTTTGTCCCAACCGTCTAATTAGCTGGCCATACGTGGTCATTTTACGGCCAATAATGTCTTACACCATCGGCCATGCTTGTACGATCAATTAGACTAGAACGTTGTATGAAGAACGTGGAAGTTACATTGGTAGACTATAACGAGCGTGTGTCATGTCATCAATCCATACTTCCATACTTTTAATATTATAAATGCTAAAGTTACTCTGTCCGTTACGCTTTGACGGGTGAACCGATTTTGATGAAATTTGGCGTAAAGATAGCATAAATCCTGGGGAAAAATATAGGCTACTTTTTAATTCGCAATTTGCTCTGCATCCGCAATTACCGCCATTTACGCGGACAAAGTCGCGGGCAAAAGCTAGTTCTTAATAAATCTGTATCAAATGATCTACCAAGTAATTTAATCAGAATATTTTAAAAGGAGGTGAATAGGCCTTAATTAACCAGTCGATCGCCAAGTTTAATTTCCACCATCACCTACACTCCGTCGAGAGAATGGGAAAACAAGTAACGAGATAATTTGGCTACGTATACCTATTAGTAAAAGTTGGATGCTGAGAACCTTTGCCACTCTGATAGCCGAAAATGGCGCTAAAGCATCATTTGTTACGGTCACAAATCGATCAACCAGTGAGTCTTGCAATATTATTTATGTATGTTCCTTGAAAGACAAAATACTGACGGTCTGAAACAAGCTGCTTGCCTATATACAGTTTTTTTTTACCCACTAAACACTAAATAATGCAACTCGGTATTAGTTCATAAATAGATACAATGTAATAAGTCAATATCTTTTTACATTAAACCTATTTATGGTTGCCGTGTGTCCCATGTGGTTTTATAGTCTTTGGTCCCATCCCATTTCCACCCACGTGGGTGTCGTAGAAGGCGACAGCGGGATATTGACTAGAGGATGGGCAGCAGCGTCCTCCTGAATACCATAACACCTACTGCGATCGCCAACATGCATCGGCCAAGCACGGCGATTACGACTGAACCTTTAGACCCTTAGACTTAAAACTAAAATTTAGAATCTTTAAACACCCACTGCTGGATATAGGGGGGGCTTTGCCCAGCAGTGGGCTTCTAATACCATAACACCTACTGCGATCGCCAACATGCATCGGCCAAGCATGGCGATTACGACTGAACCTTTAGACCCTTAGACCTAAACCTAAAATTTAAAACCTTTAAACGCCCACCGTTGGGGGGCATAGAGCGCTGGGCTTTGCCCAGCAGTGGGCGTCTAAAGGTTGACATGATGATTTATGGGCTATGATTTTTGACAACTACATGGATGATGAGATGTATGTATGTATGGATGTATGTAGGTAGTTACACTGAGTACGACGTCAAAGAATGAGGAAGCTATAACGTATGTGACACCGCCTTAGCAATAACCTTAGATTTTTATATGTATGAAAAAAAACTATGGTTGCATGGAATTTTCGGTATTATAATTAGCATAGCGCCTTTTTCAATAAGTTGTAGGAGACTAAAACCGGTTAGTTAGGCTCGATAATTGTTGTAATTGGCTTGTTTATTGAGGACCACTTTCAGTATTATTTTTTCTAGTTTGGTTTTTTATTATTTTTGCTCGCAACTTCGTTCGCGTGAATTCTTTTACAGGTCCCTTATTTACCCAAAGATCAAAAACTGGACCCTATTACTATGACTCTACTGTCCGTCTGCCTGTCTATAATAATAATAATAATAATAATATGTGGGGACATTTCACATACGGCCATCTGACCCCAAACTAGGGAGACCCTGTACTATGGGTGTCAGACAGCTGATATACATACACAAATATATTTTAAATACATACATATATAGATAAACAACACCCAGACACGAGGCAAACACAAGTGTTCATCACACAAATATTTACCCTGGGCGGGAATCGAACCCGCAACACGCTGCGCAGCAGTCGATCGCTCAGCCACTACACCAACCGTGTCGTCAACCGTGTCTGTCTGTCACCAGGCTGTATCTCATGATCCGTGATAGCTAGACAGTTGAAATTTTCACTGATGATGTATTTCTATTGCTGCTATAACAACAAATACTAAAATATAATAAAATAAACTTGGCCAGTTTCCAAGTGCGAGTTGGAGTCGCGCAAGAAGAGTTCCGTACCATTATCTTTACAACATTAGACACTATTTTATAACCTATTTTTTTATATCGAGCTAAAAACGGCAAAAAATCACGTTTGTTGTATGATCACTCAGTGATAATGAAGCTTCATAACACATATTATTATACACACAGACATACACATTATTTTTATCCCCTCTTGGTATTCTTTTGGGGTAACTAACATCAATTTTGGCGCAGAGGAAATCGCAGGTTGTAGCTAGTAATTCTATAAGTACGTATTTGCGCTGGTTTATTATTTTAAAAAGTTACTTAAAGAAAACAAGTTATACACGTTAGTATAAGGATATGCAAGTTTACCTGTCACCACCTTAAGCGACTTTTATTGTTTTAATGGTCTAAAGTATAAATATCATGGTTTTAATGTCTGCTATTCTGTGATTTGCATAAAGAATATGCTTGAAAATTTTTCAAAAAGAAAAAAAAAAAATTGTTGTGACTAAGCTTTTCAATTAACTAAACAATAAAATCTATTCTAATCTATTATAAAAGTTACCACCTCAACTCATATTGTGGAATGTAATTAAGTATTTAGGATTGATTATTTTCCTATACTTCTCCATAGAAAATAAAAACAATTATCACATTTATTTTACTGATAAAAGTTTTTTGATGATTGAAAAATCAGCCCCAAATACATTAAATTCGCAGATTATAAATAATTACTAGCTTTTCCCTAGTTTTTTGATAATAAAGCATAATATACCTATAGCACTCAGGGATAATGTTTCTTCCCATTAGCGAAATAATTTACTGAATCGGAACGGAACGGAACGTCTTTATTTTTCTTATGATATACACACACATTTAACATTATATTTTTGTTTAAGTATTTTACCTATTTAATTATATTTTTTATATGCACCTGCCGTGTTATCTCTTCACCACCCTGGGTTGACCGGTAGAGAATGCCTAAGGCATTAAGTCCGCCTTTGTACCTTTGTGCATGAAGTATAAATAAATAAATAATAAATAAATCGGACCAGTAGTTCTGGAGATTAGATCGAACGAAAACAGACTCAACTTTAATTTATAATATGTAGTGATGATGATGTAGTGATACAATGATCTTGTTTCAATTAAAATAGAATCTTCACTGACGATTTTTCAATAATATTGCATGCTGACATCACCTATTTATTAAATACATGGAATGCACCCAGCCTAAATGCGACCCTGAATTTTATGAATTAAATAAACATAGCGTATTATAATAAATTAATAATGGTTTTGTTTAATTTCAAATTCAATCTTCACTGAAGATTCATCAATAACATTGCATGCTGACATCACCTGATGCATTATTTATTAAATACATGGAATGCACACAGCCTAAATGCGACCCTGGATATTATAAATTAAATAAACATAGTGGATTATAATAATTATACAATGTTTTTGTATCGTTTAAAATCCATGCAATATTAAATAACGATTTTTCAATAACATTGTATGCTAACGGCAGCTAATGCATTATTTATTAAACATAAGAAATGCACCCAGCCTGAATACGACCCTGGATTTTATTTTCGGTCAAGTTTAAATTAAGAATACAGTATTTAAAGAAATGTCACAGATTTAATTACAGCTTTAATAAATGACTGTTTAATTAATATTAATGTTTACAAAAATGTTTAACTTCCACGAATGTGACGTGAATTGTTTTTTTTTTCATGCTACTCGTATGCCTACGACGCGACGGTAGAAAGCTTTGAGGTGCTTGCACAGCATCATGACTTATCATTGTTGTAACTATTGTATGAAAATAAAATCACGTATGCATGTAAATGAAAAGAAGCAATGAGAGATTTGGCACTAACATCACAGTTCAAAAACTGGCCAAGTGCGAGTCGGATTCGCGCACGAAGAGTTCCGTATCATTATCTATACAACATTAGACATCGAGCAAACAACCGGCAAAAAATCACGTTTGTTATATGGGAGCCCCCCTTAAATATTTATTTTATTCTGTTTTTAGTATTTGTTGTTATATTGCGGCAACAGAAATACATCATCTGTGGATATTTCACAGTTCATGAGATACAGCCTGGTAGCGGACAGTCAGACAGACAGACGGACAGTGGAGTCTGAGTAACAGGATCCCGTTTTTACCCTTTCGGTACGGAACCATAAAAACGATAAGATCAGTAAAGATTACACGTTCATCGCTGTCAGCAATTTATGAAAGTGCTTTACGATATTCGGTATGTGAATGTAGTTTACAGATCGGCCATTAAATGTTGCAATATTTAGTGCCTTGCCAAGTTATGTGGCAACTATCTGCTTTAATACATACATTATAACTCTGCACACAGTTGTTTGTACTTGTAATAACGCATTCTATCACGCATGTTACACCTAAGACCTGAATATTTGAAATAGGCTTATTTAAAGACATTTTCTTTTTGCCAAATCTATTGAGTTTGTGGCAGCAAAAATTCAACTGGGAATTGGGAACTCGGTTTTCCAAATACTTAAAAAAAATGATACAAAACGTAATGAAATGATCTTTCAGGCAAATATCCATGTTACTAATCAACAATGTGCTGTGAAAATCGATAATTAGAATAAGAAACTTGGTACTTTTTGGTAATTAATCATTTTTTTTCAAAGTAAATCGATATTTTCTTTCTATTTTCTATGCAGTCTGACATTGACCACGCTTCAGCCGCTGTCAGCGTCTTAATGACAAAGATATCTATGCAAAGGGAATCGTGATCCATCTCGCCTTTTTCAAATGAGATCGAGTGAAGTCGGCATTTAGTCCTAATTAGCAACATCTGATTTTTATATTAAATGGCCTTCTGACCTCTGAAAACCTAAAAAATCATTAGGACAAAATCGATACATTTCTAAAGCTACTGGTATGCTATGTAATATTATGAGCATGTATAGTAGATGTGTGTCTGGGTGTTGTTTATATATATATGTGTGTATTTAAAATGTATTTGTGTATGTATATCAGCTGTCTGACACCCATAGCACAGGGTCTTCCTAGTTTGGGGTCAGATGGCCATGTGTGAAAATGTCCCCACATATTATTATTATGCTTGTGCTTTTAAAAATGTCAATTCATCACAGACTTTTTGTCCATACCTAACATTTAAAAATGAATAAATTAGAAACTCCAATTACAAAGGATAAACTTGATTTTTTCAGCACACATTTCAATCTGGTTTTTGAGTAATAAAATATGCTTTACATTTAGTAATTTATTATCTTATAATCATAAAAATTTCAATAAGGAAATATAATTTAGATAAGTAATCAATGTGCTTTAAATTGCCTAATAAAAATTATATTTTTGATTTGTAATGAGTTCATGGTGCTGTACCTAAATACAATTTTAAAGGTTATTTTTTTAATATTATGTAATTAATATTTTAATTTACATTCTACATTACGATTTAGCCATGTAAATGACACGATCTATTTATTTCACCTCTTGACCGGCTACTTACATAAGCTTGTTCATCTAGGTACAGAGGCCAGCACATCAGTCAAGCTACAAAGATCTGTCAAATTTATTTGATAGATTTTCAGCTCTATTTCAAAAAGGAAAATTTAACAGTTTGACTTGAAACAGCGTCTTTAACTAGGTAACACTCACGCAAGGAGGTCGCGTTTTCACCAAAGAAATAAATGCGTAGCGAGGGATGTGTGTGATAATGACCAATGACATCGCTTCATTGTCATAACTTGTACTAAGTTAGCGCTGTAATTGGTTAGTTTTACACACATCCCTCGCTACTCATTCTCATACATCTTTGGTGTAGCGCAGTACTCCGGGCGACCGAGCTTTCCTCACAATTTATTTTTCGTGTTTTAAAAAAATGAAATCTAGCTAGATCGATTTATCGCTCCCGAAACTTATACGTAACAGGGTAACATTTTCTTTGAGCGTGTTATACAGGGCGTCCCACGGATATGACACATGGAGGGAAAGTACCTTGAATATTGTAGATGGAACATTTTACTGCAATAAGACTTTATTTAAATTTAAAAAACAATTTAAACTGCATTCATAGATATTTAAATAATTACATGGTTGAACCGGAAATCGAAACTCGTTACACGAGAAAAATAATCAGCCTGTAGCTTTATCATACCGATCGAAAGGCTTCATCATAAGGATTATTTTTTGATAAATAACATAGTGTCAGAAATAAAAGGAAGAGCATGAATTTTGACATTTTTAATACAAAATTAATCAATTTATCAATTTATGTCCTTACGGCAATATCAGCTTTTCATTTTTCTGAACAAAATTTCTCATAAAATGTAAAATTCATGATCTTTCTTTTATTTCTGACACTATGTTATTTAGCAAAAAATAATCCTTATGATGAAGCCTTTCGATCGGCATGATAAAGCTACAGGTGCATGATTATTTTTCTCGTGTAAAAGGGTTCTATTCCCGGTTCAACCATGCAATTATTTAAATATCTATGAAAGCAGTTGGGGGAAGTTCGCGCATGTAAAACTGTATGAAACTGTGCGTGCGCGAATTTCTCCCACCACAAAATATCTTGCCAACTTACTTGCCAGGCATTATAACTAGTAACTGTTTAAATGTTTTTTAAATTCAAATAAAGTCATCTGTCAGTAAAATGTTCCATCTTCAATATTCAAGGTTCTTTCCCTCCATGCGGCATCGTGGGACGCCTTGTATATGTAAGTCGTTATCATTTTTAAACGAAAAAAAAATTAACAAATTCTTTGATTCTTTAGCTATCAAGTGGTGTAATAAAATGATGAAGTACTTAAATCATAGAAATGTAGCTACAACACGAAACTGTATGCTGCGATTTTATTGTCATTAGTTTTTCTTAATTGCCTCCCACTGTGGAGGTTAATTTAAAAACGTATTTACGTCCAAAACCTTAGAAGAGCGGGTAACCAGTTGATGACGCTGTCTATACCTATAAACCTCTTCTTTAACAGTTATTATTAAATTAATGTATGTAAGCAACAGAAAAACAGAAAATAACTGTGTCTTTCTGACAAAGCCGGAATTTCATTACCATGCAAAGAATTACAACAAAAGAAGCGTCCAGGAAAAAAACGAAATAAAAACTGCACCGTTTATTTCAATTCATAATTCGAACTTTCAAATTTGAAATTACACTTGAGGCCACACTAAAAAAGGCAAGCTAAGTACTCTAATTATTGATTTATTTATTAGAATCGTAAGACAGCCTTGATAGAGCGGAACTTGGAAAAATAGTTTGAACTGATAACTAGTTTACCAGTCATTTTAATTCTTGTTTATCTTAAATCTATTTCAAGAGGGGAAGGTAAGTCAGTACAAAAAGAAGAGTTGGCGTCCTCGTGCAAATATCACTTGTTCTTGGACTTCCCAGTAATGATATGTGGGGCAATTGTGGTTGTTTTTTTTGTCCGCCAGTGGTCGTGTACTTGGTACTCGGTCGTGAGCAATCTTAATGATCTTTTCTGTTGTAGATGCACCCGAGTGAATTAAATCATCTTAAAATATTAGTCAAATAAAATTGTATGGTTATCGATCTTTTTATCTAATAATATAATAATTTGATTTTTCGTATGTTTCTTTGTAATAAATAAACTCAAAAAATAATATACCGATTTAAAAAAATCGTTCACTTATAGAAAGGCTACATTATCAGCGAGTAACATCGATTATATTTTATTACTAGCGACCCGACCCGGCTTCGCATCGGGCCTATAGCCTTCCTCGGTAAATGGACTATCCAACACAAAAATAATTTTTCAATTCGAACGAGTAGATCCTGAGATTAGCGCGTACAACCAAACAAACAAACTCTTCAGCTTTATAATATTAGTATAGATAAAAATAAAATTAGTTTAGTCCCATCCCGGCACCGATGAATGAAAATGGGAATGTTTCGTTGGCATGTAAAGTTAATTCATGCGTGCCGAGACGGAAAGGTGCCGAGATGGAAAGGAAAATTCAGGCAAACGAACTCGAGGGCAATTAAATATATGAATCAACATGTTTTTTTATTTGTAGTCTGCTGTACATTTGTGTAATAAATTCCACGATTTTATCTGACACGCTATTACACTAAATTGCAATTTTAGATATTATTAAGTACATTTTTTTCAAAGATAATATATTTATTTAACCTTTAAGTCTTTTCAGTAGCTATTTAATTACTAAATAGAATGAGGTAACATAAAAATCAAAGGTCGACAACTTTTTACAAACCGCAGAACTATTAACCTCATAACATTTTGTTGCAAAAAAATTGGATTAGATTATAATTGATAATATGTAACATACCTACGGGTTTCTGTCTATAAGGAAATGATGTGTTTCACTTTTTGTTTCAATACGTCATCGTTTAAGAGATCAAGTGAAAAGAGCAATAACTGTAGGCCTAGGGTCAACAGTGGCGCCAATAGCATTTTCACGATTAAAGCCTTTAAGAGCGCGTATTCGATTCGTGACGAAAACTTCATGTTTTTGCGTTTTGCCCAGAGCAATATCGTAATTATGTGAGCAGATTATTTAAAGACAATTTACTGTTTTAGAAAGATTAAGTCTTGATTTAGACAGCTACAGAGTAAAAGTATAATTTTTAATTATGGTTTTTTAAAGCGAAGACAATTCTTTCATATCGTTTTACGAAAATAGGCGTCAGAGTTAACTTTCAGGACGAATACAACCATTACAATATGCCACAATATTCTGTTTTATGCGTTTTTCCAACAGTATATACAGTCATAAAGGCAGCTACAGAGCCAAAATTACAAAAATATTACTATTATGTATTAAAAAACAATGTTGAAAAAGTAGAAAATCGGTTCACTTTGACAATTTTTTTTCACCAGTTTTTGAATAAATACATAACTGATATATTTATTTTATGAAAGTAAAATGTTATGCTTAATATACAGAATATTTTTCAGTCCGTTATACGAGCTCATTTATTTTAGACAATTATTTTAAAAAGCACTGTAAAACATCGCGCGCTGTCGTTTGCCGATCAATTTCAATGATTCGTGCTTATTACGTGCATATATTTTTTTCTGATGCACACAAACAGACCATTGTATTGTACTAGTGTGTGTCAATGCTGCTACGCCGTTCTAGCAATCGTTTAGATTTTGAGTTGCGCTAAGTCGAATACGCGCCCTTAAAGAATGTATACCCTGTTCACAATAAGATTAGACATAAACACAAACCTTTTTTACAGTCCCTTTAACGGATTTTGACTTCTATTCCGTAGGCTTAAGGATGACATTAGAGGCAAAAAAGTGGTTACAATAACAACTGTTTACTGCAGTTGCCATTTGTCATGCTACCAACGCAATATGAGTCAAAATCGGTTGAACGGACTGTAAAAAAGGTTTTTGTAAATGTCTAATCTTATTGTGAACAGGATATAATTATAAATAAGTATGCAAGTGAGTTGGTTTGTTACGTTTTTACGAATGGTAGAGACTAAGCTTAAACCCCCAGAAAGAATAGGCTACTTTTTATTCTTGACTTCGACTGCATCCGCCGATAACCGACATTTACGCGGACAAAATCGCGAGCAAAAGCTATAGTTTTCAATGAAAAAATCGACCGAATTTGCGTTATGTTTACTTCGCGTTGTTATGCTTGGTGCATTCATTAAACATCTTTTATTTCTCAATCCTACAAAGAACATTAAATAAAATAAGTGACATTTAATGTCTTGTGGCTCGATACTCGGCATGGACTCTAAACTACATACGCCAAAGCCCGCGCTAGAAAATACCCGCGCAAAGGTAGATATAATCTTTTCACTTTTTTTTACAGGTAGTTACTGTAAAGGTTGCATGCAAATCGTACAGACTGGTGAAACAATGTGCTGGCTGGAAATTATTCTATATCGAATATTGAAGAGTATTTTTGAAATGGGTTCGAGCGTATATTTCTTCGTTGTGTTATGCGTACGCACTCATAGACCATTCGTACGTATTGACAGCACTATAACACTAGCTAATTATTACATACAATATTTCATATTTGATAACTTACTGGGACTGTCTCAATTAATTAAGGTGTTAAAAATGTATGAGATACGTGCGGACGCACTGAGAAGACTGGGAAGATTGATCTGCTTCTGGAGGGAGGTGGGCTGGTTGGAGTAATCGGCCGCTATGGCTCACGTACAATGGTCCATTTTAAGGACTAAGTGCGAAAGCAAACCCCCCTAACATAGATGTATGAGATACAATAAAAACCATTTTGATTTTTTGATTTGATTTGAGCTAAAGAATGCACAGTTGCATTGTAAGCGATTAGGAAAAAGAGTGGGGAGCGTCTTAGTAAATGGAACTACCTGTAATAAGTGTTTAAAAATACTTATTATAAAAAAATATCCTATGACAATTACCAAAATTTTAACAAAGTGGCATTCAAAATATTTTCCACATAATGATGTGGACACATCATTTTATTGATGTGGATATTGGCGTCGTCGGACATCGGCGGCATTGCTACGTTGGGGGACGTCACAATGCTTGGCCTCTGGAACTACGGGAAGCGTCAACTAACCAACTTAATCCCCCCATCCCCATTCCATCACCGGACGAGCAGGGATACGGCGAAGCGTCACCGCTATACGGTTGAAGATCCACGGTCTCGAACCAAGCGCTTTGACTCCACATTTATTGTGCGAACTGCCAGACTGTGGAATTCACTGCCCGCCTCTCTATTCCCCGATACATATAATCTGGGTATCTTCAAGGCACGAGTGAACCGGTTTATTCTAGGCAAGCGTGCTCCACCTTAGGCCGCATCATCACTTAAGATCAGACCCCTTATTCACAATCATTCGATTCGATTCCGTACCGAATCGAAAGTCAAAAGATATCGAAGATGTCCTTCAAACGCAATTCACAAATCCGAAACCGAATAATTTTGACAGTTCAACGAACATACGAAGACTGAAGTCGGAAATGACATTGTCGAATACGGTTCCTTACCGACACGGAAACGTATCGAATGGTTGTGAATAAGGGGGCTGGTGAGTTGCGGTTAAACGCAAGCCTATAACAATATAAAAAAAAAAGCTATTATTTTTCTATGGGCAGATTTTTGGTATATACTACTATGATGTAATGGTAGATGAAAGGATGGAAAAAAATAATAATAATAATAATGTTAGCTAAAATTTCATTACCCATTCCATGTTTCCATTAAACTGCTACAGCAAGTCCCCCATACCTAGTATGACCCCGTCGGGCTCACTATAGTACTTAGGTACTTGAAGTAGCTCCTTATAGCTAATTTATAGCTCCTATTTATAGACGCTATAAATACACAATACTAATTATAGTTACTCGCGTTAATTAAAAACCAAAAGGTGATCGTTCTTATTACGGTCACCGGGAATTTTCCTGTAGCCGATATGTTAATTGGAAATTGAATACCTAGAGTAAAAAGTTGAAGCTATAATTGGCAGTGTCCAATTGAAGTGCCCGTTGCCCTTTCCTTAAGGGTACGTCTTGTTATTTAAAAAGAAAACGAGGAAGTAGGTGGGTACTTAAGAATTTGATGTCCATATATTTGTACCAGGATATTTTTCCTTATTGTATTGGTGGAATGTCAAGTAAAAAACTTACTAGTAATTACTGCCATGTCATTTTGCATTTTTATTGAGTGAAAAAGTTTATAGTTCTTACTATTTAAGTTTATGATTCCAGTGTGCACTTTAATCTGTACCTAAGTACTCAATGTGTAATCTATATATATCGTTCTTAAATTGGGTTTATTTTTTCCAAAACAAAATATTTTATGTCAAAAGTACTCCCATTTATTTGAGTAATGGTAATGATTTTGAATATTTAAAGTGGATATTTGATTTTTTACTAGCTTTTGCACGCGACTTCGTCCGCGATGTTGGTTATTGTGGATGCAGACGAAGTCACGGATTAAAAAGAAGCCTTTGTCCTTCGCCAGGATTCAAGCTATCTTCATACCAAATTTCATCAAAATCGTTCCACCATGAAAACGTAACAGACCGAGTTATTTTCGCATTTATAATATTAAATATGAATTCAAAGCATTAGTTTTTCCTATACAGTGACCTGTTTTTGCCTGTTACTCATTTAGTATATTGAATTAGTTCAACGTAATTAATTGTATTAGAAAAAAAACAAAAAATATTCGAGATTGTAAATGTATTTATTTTAATAGCCTGTACGAAGTGTAGTAAAAAAAACGATTTGGATTTAATACATAATAATAAACAAAACGAATAATATAATTTAATATAATTACTGCGTCAGTAACATTTGCCTACCGATCCTACCTACGGCATCTTCGCTACGTGCTACAATAATATTTTCGTAGCCGCTACGCCGCGTAGCACTAATTACAAATACCCAATCATGATAAAATTATACTATACCAAATACCACAGATTTAAATGTGATAAGATGTGTTTTACCGTACCTACTTATTTCACGTGCAAAAATGGCGATACTAAGAAACGTGAACCCATGCCTTTTGTTCAATAATTGACGTTTTTATGATAAAACCGCTTCTTTTCTGTTAAAATTCTCCTTCAGTGAACCTCAAACTAACTTTACATTTATCGGCGGATTTTTTTTAATAGCAATGTAGTGCGTGACCTTCATTGGACGCTGTCGGGGACCATCTAAGGATTTAAATCTTTGACATTTACAGCATTAATTTTCATGCCGACAAAGATTTACATCAAAAAACATAATAGTTTTGACATCGGTATGCATTAACACACAGCCAAGCTAGTGAGCCTTCATAAATCGAAGCTGCTAATAAAATACAAAAGAAGTCACGGTTAGCGACTAGTTTTTAATACAATTCTTCTCCGTAATTGGTTGGTTAAGATTACAATGCATTGTTGGTTAATGTCAAGCTTGATGCTTATGTTGTTGAGGTGTTGAAATATTGATATTCTTGAATTATTATTATTGAGTTTTAAAGTATATAATATATATATATATATAAGTAGTAATATAATAGTAAGTATATAATATAATGGAATATATGGAGTGCGGGGACACCATTTCATAGAGAGGGACCTGCGCAATGTGCAGCATGTTTGTTCAAGATATAAGATATTTTGCAGATAAACTGTAATCTTTTAAAATCGTTAGGAAGAGGTAGATTATTTAATAATGTAATAAGTCTATCTTTGCATGCGAAATGGTAGGATGTACCAGTAGTTTATTTCGTTCTTAAAAACTCATTGTAATTACCTTAATACAGTGCAAATAAAAAAAACTAACTATTTCTATCTAAACATAAATAAAATAACGTACCAGATGAAGCCCTCTGGTACGTATTGCATAAGGCTTTATTGTGATAAAGCCCTGTCATGTGTGCATTTGTGTCTCATCACAAAATATATTTTATTTTATGGTCCTGGCTGCAGTCAATGGTTTTGATTAAACTATATGCCCTTAGTTGATAATGAGCTAAACAATTAAACTTTGCTATTGAAAAAAGTCTCTACTTTTTGAAGGAGTTCCTCATTATCTTAGTCTATCCAGTAAGAACCTAAGTACTGCACCTAGGTACGGTCACCAAAAGAGATAAGTATCCATGTCGCCGGAAATAGTTGAAGTTTACTTAGAAACCGATGGGTGTTTATGAATAAAATAAAATACAATCAATAGAGAATAAACATTTCAATGATTTAATAAAATTTCATTTGAAAGCCTCCATTGGTTTCTAAGAAATCTTCAACTATTCCCGACGACATGGATACTTATCTCTTTTGGTGACTGTACATATACATTAACATTTATTATTTTTTTCTTGTTCGTTATAATTGGTATCTGTCGTGCTTGAAGCAAATGCCTTGACAATATCAAATGTCAATTATTTGAATAAGTCACTTGTCACGGGGCCTTCCTGTTTCTATAATCATTGTTACGGATTAACCTTTAATGTACCTGTTTCTAGGTATTCGATATGCACAAACTTTATAGGTTATTCCTGATGAGATTCTCTCACCAGATGGACCGACGATGTCGTCAAGGTCGCGGGTAGCCGGTGGATGCAAGCGGATCTCACACCAGATAGACCGACGACGCCGTCAAGGTCACGGGTAGCCGGTGGATGCAAGCGGATCTCACACCAGATGGACCGACGACATCGTCAAGGTCGCGGGTAGCCGGTGGATGCAAGCGGCAGGTTGCCGCAGGGAGGCCTTTGTTCAACAGTGGACATATTGATGATGATGAGATCTTATTCAGTGCTTTATCCTTCTCGGTAATTAAGCTTAGTTTTTCCAAACCAATCTTTTAATTGGGAGCTCGTACTTAAAAAAAGTCGTATTGACCGGTCATGATCGACGCCGTAGTATGTGCGTGGATGGGTAAGAGACTTCTCTGTGCCTCAGAAAGTACGTTAAGCCGTTGGTCTCGACGTTATAGGTAGACCGAACCTAGAAATTCTGGCAACCAGTTTTTCTAAGGAATATCGTGTTACCCAGTAACTGTGGTTGAGGAGGTCAAATAGGCAGTCGCTTCATGTAAAACGTTAGTATTCAGCTGCATCCAGTTAGACTCGCAGCCGTCTCCAACATAGTTGGGAAAAAGCAAGGCTGATGATGATTTTTTTTTAGTTTATTCCTGATGAGATACTATTCTTCAGTGATTCTCTCTTCTCTCTTCTTCTTCTTCTTCTCGGTAATTAGGAGCTCGTGGCTAAGCATAAGCCGGATCGACCAGTCATGATGGTAAACCTAAGATTGCTTGTCTGTCAGTGGATGGGTAAGAGACTCATCCATCCGTGCCTCGGAAAGCACGTAAAGCCGTTGATCCCGGCTGTCATTCGTAAATCTTTGACAGTCGTTATAGGTAGTCAGCTAGAAAATCTGAGAACCAGTCTTATTAAGGTATGACGAGTTACCCGGAAACTGGATTGTGAAGCTCAGATAGGCAGTCGCTCCATGTCAAACTATGGTATTCAGCTGCATTCGGTTTCACTGGAAACCGTCTCTAACATACTCGTAGCTGGGAAAAGGTAAGGCAGATGATGATGATTCATTAACAACTAGTTATTTGTAATATACTAGTTATTTGTTATAAATAATAATAAAATAATTATGTACAAAAGAGGAGGAACTCGTAGGGTATCAAAACACGTCCGCATCGCTGTTAATGAGGCTGAGGCAGTTCTCAAAAGGCTGGCAACATTGCAACGTGGAATGTCAATGATGTTTTTTAACAGTAATGTTACTACAAAAGTACCACACTTGTTTCCTCACCACACATTTAATAAAGAAAGCGAAATTTTTCACTGAAATTGAGGTTAACTTCTTCCTAAAGTGGAATAAATCTTGACTTTCTGTTTATGGTAGTTTTATCTTCAGCAAAATTCTTCTAAAGGTCGAAAGCACGGAAAATATTTTCATAATAAACTTTATTTCGTCAGCAATAAAGTTACTATTGACTTGTCACATAATATTATATAAATACTGGCACGTCTTTCAGAAATCTGAAATACACTAGAAAATTAACTCTTCTACATTCGGAATAAGATTGAACATCACTTGTGCATTAAAATCGTGCAGCAAATGAGTTTACACTGTAGTGCACTTAATGTAGGTACTTTTTTTGGACAGCTCTGCATCATTATCCAAAGGCGTTAAAGGTTCCTGGATGGACAGGTTTTAGTGCCATCCAGTGCCCTTGACTTTATTTCAGTAATCAAGGATCGTTTTTGATTCTGGGTACCTTTATTTATAGATCGGGAAATACTATTTGTTCTTACCTATTTTATTGTTAAAAGTTTAATTGTAATTGTAAAAAAAACTTTTATGATTAATTAGCTCATCCGACAGGCGTTGTCCTATCCTTGAGATCATTCAAAACTCCCGTAGAAAACCATTTTGAGTTTTCCCGAATCTTCAAAATTTTCTAAGCAGTTTTTAAAATATTTCTTCTCTGTTAACCTTTTTTTAAAAAAGTAATAGCCAAATAGGTGCAACCTTTCTCAAAGGATTGGCTTACTAATGGATAGGAAATTTTTTAATCGACTTAAAAAAAAGAAGGAGGTGCTCAGTTCGTCCCGTATGTTTGTATGTATGTTTGTCCGCGATTATCTTCCGTTTGGCTGAACCGATTTTGATGCGGTTTTCAGAAAAGTGTTTGTTACATTCTGGAGAAGGTTTCAGTATACAACAAACCGAAATTTATTCAGCGCTTTTTGGAAAAACAACAAAAACCGAGAAGGCGTTTTCGTTTCTTCCATCTTTCCACCTTTGGAGGACTTTCAATCTCTGTTTTATTTAACTGTGTTGCCGTTCCTTAATGGATTTGGGTGATAAAGAGGCACTAAAAAGTGTAAAATAAAAACTTTTTTCCGAAATAATAGTTTCTGCCGGCGACTTCGTTCGCGTAGAAGTTAATTTAAAATATATTCTATGACACGCGGCAATAGTGTAGCTTTCGTTCAAAGAAGTACATTTTTTTGTAATCAGTTACGCAGTTTTGGAGATTACCGCCAACATCCACCTTTCAAAGTTTACTTCTTTATAGTATTAATAGCTGAGCCAGCTAACGTTGTTCTGCCATATAAATAAAAAAAAGGCCTACGACCTATTTTCAGACCTTTGGCAGGTCATAATTATAGACAATTTAAAAAAAAAACGCTCGAGCCGTTTAGGAGTTAGGAGTTCAATTATTAGCATCCATGGAGAGTACAGTTGGAGTAGTTTTTTATATACATATTAGATTATAGATTAGCCATTCTGTGCACAGCATACACATTTCATTTGTTACTTGTTTAAATTGGAGTCCATATCCAACATTAATATTATAAATGCGAAAGTGACTTTGTATGTTTAAACTACAGAACCGATGTTACTGAAAAACCCCAAGAAAGGATATTATAGGCTATTCTTCAATTACATTGTGAAATCGTTTAATAATCTATGTGTACTGGTTGCAAAATTGTTGAAATTTAAAAAATAAATCGCAACTGCGGTGCAATTAGACTGAAATAGTAGGTATGATATTTATTTAAGCATTCATTTTGACTTAAAGATTTGCAACAAATCAGATTTAAGAAAGATTAGGTTACAGTTAAAATGGTCTGTAGATTAGGATCAAATAACACATTTACATTATTTGTAAACTTGCAATCGAGTCTAAACTATATATACATTTATTCAACATCTGTTAAGAACAATGTCAAATTCCTTGGATTTACAAGTGAAGGATATGAATATGTGGAAAATATTTTACTTTGGGAAATAACTGTCTTAAAATTCAACAAATAATAATATGCAACAGGATTTGCATGCATCAGTATATCTGATGGTAAAAAATGCAAATTAAAATAAAAACAACATTTTTATGTCTCGTTTTGAATATCAGCAAAACAGATTAGCATCTTTGACATTCATACAAAATGCATCAAATACTAACAGACGGAAATTATTTAATCGCATAAATATGCAGATCAATGTAAATATTTAAAGTAAATAAATTCATATGCATTAAATTGAAACGACCTTTCATATACAAAACAGGTACGTTCATGACCTGACCTTTATAAAAAAGAATAAGGTCAAACATGCGATGAGTACCGTTGAAGATGACAGGTTTTAAATGTTCAAGATATTTTTGTGAAGAAATAGGTCAAACTTCGTCCTATTAATAATAAACTGATCGAAAGGTTTCGAGAGGTTTTGAAATGTATGTTTTATTTACCTAAAGTTTGTATTTTTAGTCTACCATGATGTCGACGGCTAGAAATGCTGTCGAAGGAAACAACGGTGTAATCAGAATATTAGGTTAGGTGGACAGATTGGTGGAGCATTGGCAATTTGTGATTGACTTTTGGCTATCAAATTTTGTTGACCTTATACCAATTTAACGATGCCTGTTACAGTATACCTACCGTAACAGGCAGCAGCAGGTAGCAGGTGTTTAGATTAGTCAATTGCAGGGTACTGCATCAAAACACCAATCTAAACACCTCCTTAGTAGCACTTGCTGTGCTAAATTATGCTTGACATCATTGATATTCAGTTGTTTAAGATTTCAGAAGCAGATTCTTACAGGCCAACATCTGAAAATAATCATCATATTCCTGCCCTTATTTTTAACGATCCGTCCTGGCAACCGCCATGATATCACTGACTCCTTTCTCTTTCATATCATTCTTCACACAATCCATCCATCTTTTCTTCGGCCTTCCTCTTCTTCTCCATCTAACCACATTTATATTACATCATCATATTATTATTATCAGCCTATTACCGTCCACTGCTAAACGTAGGCCTCTCCCAGAGATTGCCAATGCCAACCAAGCCGGTCCCACCCCCTGACAGCAACTTTCTTTACGCACGGTCCAATGTGTCGTAGGCCTCCCCATTTGTATTTGTAACTCTGAAAATAATGATTAAGACAAATGGTTTCTTCCTCAAACATATCAGTAACAATACCGAAACTCACAAAAAATGCAAATTAACATTTAAACTTCAATTAAAAACGCTCTAGAGCACATTAACTGCAGCAAAACATTTTAAAACCTTAATTGTTCGGACACGAAGTTATGTAGCCTCGGTTTAATAGAAAGGAGACGGTCATCTGCTGACCACGGTACAAGGACTGATGTGCATTACTGAAAGTGTTACGAATGTTTATGTTATAAAATAACTTCAAATTTGTTTTTATGTTGTAAATAAGGATGTTGGGTGGATGTTTGAGTGATGTTTAAGTTTAAATTTGTGAGTGGTGTCCGAAATGGCTTTAAAACCAATTCTAATTACAAAACGTGGCATTTAAAATTTGTACGGTCAGCAACAAATGTAGATTAAGAGGAAATACCACGGGCTAGAGAATTGAAAATTAGGTATTTTTAAAATCTATTGCTGTCGCGCGATGCCCGAACACGAACCGCAGAGCGCGATAGAGACAACTGCAGCTTTGACCGAAAATACCAATTAAAAGTACACAAAATCAATGATTCGTAGTCCCCTGATTTCTTCTCCAAAACTTAACCGATTTAACTGCTTATTTCATTAAAAAATAAAGAAAGGCTTTTGCCGTGTTCCTATGTTTTCTATTTTTTATATAATCAAGTTAAATTTGTTTTCTGAATGTTTGAACACAGCGAAAAAACCATGCCAATTTTTTAGGTTTTTGAATATTCATATCTCTTTTAATAATAAATTTATGAGAAAAAGCAAAACATAGGGACATGCCAACAGTAGCCATGGATATTTAAAAAAAAAAATAATTGATCTACTGGCATTATCCAGGGAGGAAACAGGGGACTAAGTTTGTATGGAAAAACGGCCCTTGTGTTTCCTCATAACACTATTACATTTTCATATCCTCTCCGAATTGCACAGCGTGCAATAAAGTAGAGGATGTACAACATTTGCTGATGGATTGTGTCCGAAATAAAGATGAAAGGGAATCACTCATGATTGAGCTAAAATTAAATAGGTTAGATGTAGGATTAATACAGTCAATTTTATCATTACCATGTTCAGAGAAAACAAAAAAAAATTGTGAGTTAATGACAGCCCTTGTTAAGTGATTCAATTTTCTTTTGTTGTTGTTGTTAGTAGATAAGCATTATATTGATAGACCGTAAGATAAAACAAATTGTATGAAGATATCTTGTAAAAGGGTACGATGGGGTTGACATATCTGAGATAAAAACCCCTAAATAAAAACAGATTAAAAAAAAAAAAAAAAATTCATATCCTCTAAAACCTAAGTAATAGCAGCTATGGGTGTCAGCTGTCTGACACCCATAGTACAGGGTCTCCCTAGTTTGGGGTCAGATGGCCGTGTGTGAAAATGTCCCCACATATTATATTATATTATTATTATTAGTATTTCAGGTCACAGTCAAGAGTTCTATCCTGTCCGTATTTTCTTCTACTCAAGAATTATGATTTAAAAATTTGAAATTAATCTACTTTCGTTGCTGACCGTACCTATTGGTTTTTCTATATAACAAGTTGTTAACATTGTAGTTATACATGAGTGACTCAATTGAACTTTATGTAACATCTTGCATTTATGTGTATATACTCGTACTCATGTTTAAGCAAATAAATATCTTGTACCTTGTACATTTTCAAGGAATTGTTTTTTTTTCGACGCAATAAGTGATTACTGTTACTTGATTGATTTACTGACAAAAAAAAAACTTTATATACATTTCATTATTTATTAAAAAGTTTACAAATTACCATTTTTGTATAACCTATTTATAAAACCTTCCTATAAAGCATTAACTGAGTAGAAAAAAAGAACATGAACTTTTAATAGTAGGTGATTTTAAATGGCAAAAAAAATTAGACCAATTTAGACATAACGATAGCTTTTTTATTGGCACTCCTAAATTGTGATGTGTCATAGAAAAAATGCATAATATGAAACTATTACTTTTCGATGTTGCATAAAAACTTTATGCAAGGCTGTGAAGCTGACAGGTACGTATAACATTTATTATGACAGGTTCTATAAGTCATCAGTTGCGTGTTTAGTTTTAATAAAAAGGTCATATTTGGTAACGAATCATATCGGTTAATGATTGATCAATACATAATTTTAATTAATCATTTTTTTATTCCGTGTGATTTTTTTCGTTTGTTACGTGAATAAGGATTTTGATTTTTGCAACTTATGAATATAATTATCATTAGTCATTATGGAAAATTATGATTTCATAATTTTTATTATAACATAATAATATTAAGTCATAAGTCATTTATTCATTTGTTAACATAGGTAGGTACAATAAAAATAGTTGTTAAACAGAATATGTGTGTATGTGTGTGTGTGTGTGTGTGTGTGTTATTCTTAGGTCACATTAGCTTTTGTCAGTTACCTGCTGAGTTTTAATTTTTTTTTTGCGCGGATTCCTAACAATTATTTTAAAATAAAATTGTTGCACTATACAACATCAGTTATGGGTCAGTGAAAGTCCCGTCAAAATTGAACCAGCCGTTTCGGAGATTAGACGGAACAAACAGACAGATAAAAAGACATACCTTTTAAAAATATTTTTTTAGTATTACTAAAAACCGTGTTAATATTCATAAATGCATTTAAAGCAGTTATTTTCACATTACAAATATACACTTCAATTTTATTTATTTGTATAGAAGACACATTATAGGTGTTATATTACTCAAGAATCATGTTAGTCAGACGTAATTGTAAAACTCAAGAATCATGTTAGTCAGACGTAATTTTAAAACTCAAGAATCATGTTAGTCAGACGTAATTGTAAAACTCAAGAATCATGTTAGTCAGACGTAATTGTAAAACTCAAGAATCATGTTAGTCAGACGTAATTGTAAAACTCAAGAATCATGTTAGTCAGACGTAATTGTAAAACTCCAGAATCATGTTAGTCAGACGTAATTGTAAAATTAAGCATGTGATAAACTATGTATGACTATTTACTGTCCTATTATGATCACAAATTGATGCATAAGGCGCTACCCCGACCAAAAGTGCGTTTTTCCTCGTTATTCAGGGGCTATTAACTCATTAATTAAGAGAAACAAACTAAATCTAAAAGCATGATGTTAATGTTCAATATCCTATCATCACATTCCACGTTCTTGTTTTTTTAGATGTACCTACCCTATATACACCTAAATCTCCCTGTATAAAAATGGCTAAAATAATTGAAAACATGTATCTTTTGCTAAAGTTGACGTGCTATTAATTTGAGGATTACACTAATAGATAGGTAACTTAAAAATCTTTATAATTCACGTTTTATTTTATTTCAAAAGATCGTTTCTTTTTTTTTTATAACAAAAACCCAAATGATTGTGCTAATTTCAATTCTGCGGCAAAGAGGAAATGTATGGTCAAGGTTATTTGGTCAGGGAAGAGCCTTCAGTAGTAACGAGAACTACAAATAAAACACTTTTAATCAAAAAATAAACATCATATTATCGAAAGCGGCGGTTTTTCCAAATAAGCACAAACGCTCTCGACTTCAAAAACGATAAAACATGTTAGCTTTAAATTATATAATATTCAGTACACGGTAAATCCATATTACATTTAATTGGACACCAAAATTACCCAGCAATTACTTATTACCTACTGAACTTCCATACCGATCCCTGACCGATATATCTCACAAAACACCGACATATTCAATCAAGTAACAGTTGCATCGTTTGACATCTTAATTTGAGTTCAACCTGTCTTGGAACACGTTTCGTGTCAGCTGTCGAACGAGGGAGGTCGACCTCTCACTGAGGTCAGGTTACCTCTTCAAGATCGTGATGTGGTTCAATTTGTAATTGGTTCAGATTAATACGTAGCTTTATATACATACATTTATGAAATATGTATATACTATGCTATATATTATACTAGCACATTCCCCGCGACTTCGTCTGCGTGAATTTTCTCAAGGACCCCTTATTTTTTAATGATACAATATAGCCTATGTTACTTAACGATAAAGTAGCTTTCGAATTACATGGTGAAAATTTTTTTGAAATCGGACCAGTAATTTTTGAGTTTATTCGTTACATACAAAAATACAAATCTTTCATCTTTATAATATTAGTATAGATTTAGATTCTAGCTAGCCACCACACACGGTAGTTATAATTATAATAATATATTTTCGCCCTTATTAAGTTGCGGTCGTTGTTTGCTGCACATTTTTGAAATATACACCTTTGCTATATCTGTCCACATATTTTGGTGACGTAATAAAGATATATACGAGTATTATAGCTGGGTCTGTGGTCACTCGAAGATTACTATAGAAAATATATCGTAGTATTCCTTACTATGAATTATGTTAATATATGTATATATATATATTTTTTTTTTTCAATTAAACCATTTACAGGTACTTTTGAATTGTCAGAGTCAGTCAGTCAGAAAATTGAAGCTAGTTGCTCGTTCCAAACAGTAGGTTTCTATAGAGAAAAACGAGCAAGAAACTCCATGAACACTCTTTTAAAATCAGATAAATTTTACAAATTTAGGTTACATCATTCATGTTGAATCTAAGGGTACAATGTGAGAACAATGTAACACGTCTTGCATGTTAAAAGTGGTCTAGAGACAAATATATTTATAATAACAATTCAAACCAAAATTTAAAATAACCGAGGCAGCTAAGAGATGACCAGTCCCAACCGACGGCGTCCGTTCATGAACATGACGCATGGATCGGCACCATTTAGCTCAACCATTTTGAAGGGAACCGAATGATCCAACACATGCGCCACCGGCAGCGAGACATTCAAGTGAGCATGACTCTCCCAACCGCCAGGGCATATTCAAGTCAATAAGAGGTATACCTCGTAAATGGTAGCTTTAAAGAACATAGTGCTCACATGTATGTGCTACGAAAAATTATATAATACTAACACATTGAGTTTATACAATGCAAAGATAATTTAGATCTACATCTTCAGCAGCTCCAAAAATTGTTACAAATGCTAATCAATTAATCTATGAACCCTTATGGCTGTGGAGCTAGACCAGCATCCAGCCAAGCATTTTTATCAGTGATGTAATCACTCAATTTATAATATGCTCGGTTGCATAGTATGCGTTTAATACAAGACTTAAATTTTGTCTCATTTAGTTGAACAATGTGGGGAGGTATTTTATTGTAACACTTTAAACAGTACCCCATGAAAGACGAATCTACTTTAGCCAGTCTGAAACCTGGTTGAACTAGTTGGTCCCTATTTCTAGTATTATAATTATGTCTGTCACCTCTTTTATCAAAAAGATGCAGATTTTTTCTAGCGTACATGATGTTTTCATAGATGTATTGAGAAGGAACCGTCATTATGTTAATTTCCTTATATTATATATTATGGCTTCGTCTGTAACGGGCTTTAATCCTGTAAATTACGGTCGATAATCGGACATGGTGGATGGGTGTCCAACTGTCCATCCGTTTCAATCCAAGAAGATCCATTCGAAGATCTTTGACAGTCATTCTAGGTAGTCAAATGTCAGAAAATCAGACCGCCAGTCTTACCAAGGGGTATCGTCAAGTTATGTTGAATCGGAATTACAATGTTAGAGAGCGACCCTCCCGATCTGGGTTAATTTAAACCTGTGTTTCAAGCCATCACTTTGTACTTTATTTAATAAATAAAATCCCAAAGATTTGTATCACCTACAGGCAACAACGAACTCTGTAACCTTTTGTTAAACCACTTAGATTGCATTTATTGTTCATGTTTTTATTTCCCCCTGTTTAATGAATCTTGTAACGACCGCAATCGAGAAAAAACTGCTTCATAAAGTCTTTATTAAATAAACTAGTGAGCGCCTTATTAATGTCTTAACATAACTATTAATAACTAAAAGTACATTGTACATTGTTCTCCCTTCTCAACTCTCTCTCCCCTCCTTCTTATCTAGTCTCACACTTTCAATATCTATGTTCCTCACATGCTAAGAACCTGCGGTCTTCTAATAACCTTCTGTTACTTTGCCCTTCTCATACTTCTGATTTTGTTCATTCTTCTTTTCATATCCAGGTCATTCTTCTCTGGGATGCGCTTCCTCTCCATATCAGGACGGCCACCAGTCTGTATGCATTTAAGCGGAAATTGCGAATTTATTTTCAGCACAAATGAGCAGAGTCGTCTCATGAACCTCTTTTCTTTTATTAATATAATATGTATATATATATATATTATGGGTATGTATATATGTATTTCGGGGTATATATATTTCATAATATTATTATGTATGTGTAGTTTTATATATATATAAATATATCTTTTTTCACTTTTTAAATATTACTTTTTGTAATGCACCTGCCTTGTTATCTCTTCACCACCCTTGGTTGACTGGTAGAGAATGCCTAAGGCATTAAGTCCGCCTTTGTACGTTTGTGCATGAAGTATAAATAAATAAATAAATAAAGTAGTTTTTTTTTTAATTTAAATATTAGTTTATTATAATATCAGTATTTATGTATTATTAACTTCATAACAAAATAGTTTAGTAAACTTTGTTTAGATCCAAGCTCAATATGCTTCGCTCAATTTTCTTTTAAAACAAAAATGTAACTACACACTATTCAATTCTATCTATAAAGTAACAACACGTGTTAGCTCGAAATTTTTTAAAACTTAGCTAAACATTATTCACATTTTCAAACGTATTAACAAATAGAAAATGTAATATACAATATGGAGACGACGATACGTCAAAAGATGAAAATTCTGGCAATATTAGTTCATACGAATATCTTGAAAATATCAAATAAAAAATACAAACATAATAAATGTAAACAAAATAGAACACTATTTGAAATATTGGTTTACTAGCCGGTGAGAAGAGCTGCAACTTTTGGCGCCATAATTTAATATTATTAATGCTCAATAAAAACAATTACACTGAATTAGCAAATCCTGTCATGATCTTTATTGTGCTGTTGTGATCGCCACTCTGTATCATCAACATCATCAGCGGAAAGACGTCCACTGTTGAACATAGGCCACCCTGTACATGGTAAGAAAACAAAAAAAAAAATTAACAGACTTTAATTGCTCAAAGATCGAGCTAGCTCAAAGCGTAACTAGACAACAATCATTTTATTATTAGGACTACCCGGAACTTTAAAGGAACTGATATAAATATAATATAAATACCTATCTACGATCTCATGTCTAGTGAAAGGATCCAAAGTTACGTTATCTGATGACCTAAGTTATACAACCTAGTCATCTCAAAAATTAGGAACAGATTTCGACAAAAGCTTACTTCTTAATATGATTTATGATTCTAAAAGAAGGTGCCTATGTTTATTTTGTGGCCTACATACTCAAAGATTTATAGTCGTTATAACATCTAGAATGTAGATGGTATCAAAAAATCTGAAGATTGTCTAGATTTTAGACGTTCTAGACCCATAACCATCGTTACGTAGCTTTGTAAGCATCGACCTTTTCCCATCTCTTTTAGAGTTGTCGTCAATATAGCGACTAGGCATTGCCTGACAGCCACATTGCTGGGAAATATCGATATTTTAAGATAGAAAGTTAGGTAAGTTACGTTTTATTGTTTAAGAACTTTCAAGTTATTGTCATGTGACATCATGCAATGATTATCAGAAGATATACGTGGAGAAGTCGTAGTGAAATTACGCAGTTAGCACCTAAACCAGAGGTTCCCAACCTTTTACCATACGAGCTTCTACCAACTTTCTTCTGTTTAGGGTTAAACTTTAAGAAGCAGATAACTTGTGCTGTGTATGCTGATTTGGAAGTATTGTAACACTTAGGCTACACTAGTAGTCTAAGCTACGTTGAATAAAAGATATGATCGACTTGTAGAAGATTATATTAATCAGATTAACGAGAGGAAAAACTTTAGGTAGCCCGCAGCTTAGAGCTGAGCCGGACTAACTCTGACATCACATGTCATAGTATGAAAGCTATATTCTACATAACTCAAATATCTATTTATTCCCAAGGTATCCAGACGGTTCTAACCATAGACTAAATAGTTATGGCTTCATTACATAAAGCCTCGTTGGCGGGCAAGTCTCTACATTAGCTACGCCCCCTTCATGAATAAAAGGGACTAGTAGCTTTTATTCATGTTCTGAACGTTCTGGAAACTCTGCAAACTTATACTACTGAACAAAAATAATTGACTAACTAACCTAACAACTACCTAAACCTATAGTAAGTCCCTACTCTAAAGAGGGAAATTACAATGAGGACGTCTCTGTAGAGATGGTTTAATCCATGACGCATGGGGTAATCAACTAAAAGAATTAACGAACAACAAATACGCTCATGCCATCATGTCCAAACCCCACTCTACCAAAACCCTCTCGAAAAGGTTAGAGTGCATCCCGCTAAACAAAATGATATGGTCAAATCCATATCTTCCATTCTTGGTGACCTATATTTCTTCCTATACGAGGTTTACAATTAAATGAGAAAAGACTAAACTCGAAACAAACTTTGTTCACTTAATAAACCATGCGTGTCATCGACAGCTTACGCAGAGATTATACTCTGTTAGCGTAATTGGCTACGTCAGTGAACGAGGCCTGTAGGAGTCCTACGCTAACTACATCAAACAATCTACTAAGTAAAAAAAAGAATAAGATACATGTTTTTGTACTTCAAGAAATGTGGGCACCATTCACCCATCAGTCTTCAGCTCGTAGCAAATATGAAAATACAAAAAAGCACGCATTATTATCATGTCGAAATATTTCTAATCACTTACATAACAATACACCTAGCATCAACTGTCCATCATGACAGACCTAAATAACCATGGTAACTATGCTGTATAACAACCAATAATTAATAAAATGACAAATAATACACTCCCTAGAAATATTATTGACAAAAAGTTTATATTTAATTATATTTGTCGTAACGTACACATGTCAAGAATTATTATAAACAAGAAGTTTCAATTCAATCGTATCCGTAAAAACTATTATGATACAAAACTGTTTAGAGCTAGCCATAAAAATTAAAATAAAATCATCTTTCAAAAATTGACAATAATAAAATTTACTTAAAGGAGAGTTCATACTACCGAATATTTTCTTCATCAAAGCTAGTCGTAATAAATTATTTTTAACCGACTTCGATGGAATGAGGTTCTCAGTTCGACCTATATATTTATTAATATATTTTATTTTTATTTTCCTATGCTTCGAAATTAATAAGGATTTAAAACTCATACGTGTTATAAATTTATTTATCACAGCAGGTAGCGGAACCATATTATATAATTTCACATCACGCGTGACCTTACTATTCGCTTCAATATAACTTTGGTTATCTGCGACGACGACGCTGACGATGTCTCGCGACGACTCGACGACAACATTTTCGTCCACCTCAACGAATGCCTTAACACTCGTCTTGCATTCTACCATCACCAAGTTCTCTTCCTGAACGTCAGTGACAACACTATCTTGTACCTGCTGGTACAAAACATTAACTACTTCTTCTTCTTTCGGCACCTCGACATCAGGTTGCTCTGAAAGATTTCTACTTAATAAAATAATCGGACCGGACTGACCCGATTCATCCTTCTCTTCCTCGTGTTCTAGAGGGGACGAGACCGACTCCTGTGCCTCATTTTCATCTAGGCTGCTCTCTGGACAGCTAGACACAGCAACCACATCTTTTTCAACACTGCCTGCTTGGCAGCCATCTTTTTCATTTCTCTGGGAAAATGAACCATTAATATCCACAGACTTAACTTCTTTCGCCGATTCCACTACTGGAATTACGGCTTGCTGCTGTAAGAGTTGCCGCTTCCTTCTAGCGGGCCAATCATTAGCGAATTCTTCCCTTAACTTATCGCAAGTCTCCTCGAAAGACATGCCATACTTGAAGAAAAGTCGGTAGTAGGCGTTTGCAGTACTCTTCACAAAACAACCCAGAAGTACTGGATAACCGGCTTCCTCCCATTCCTTGCGCTGTGCAACCGCTTTGAACTGTTCGAGGAAATCATCGAACTCCAAACCCTGAATACCATAATAATAGGGCATATCTTCCCCAGGGAAATAATCACGATCATGACGATACATCGTGGTTTATAATAACATATGAAAAACGACACAAATACTTCTCTGTATTTCCTTTTATGCGATGCCGAAAAATCGCTCGTCTGCACTGCACTTTATAATATAGACCGATTATACGTACAATTCTTCGCTGCTATACCAGCGTAATCATCAATCTGGCCTCACTAATTAGGCCTTCCAGCTACTTCTGCTGGAATATGAAACGCTCTGGGGGCGAGCACTCGCTTTTCGCATCTGAAAAAAATACTTCTAACCGGCGCCTCTCGCCAATTTGTAACACTTAGGCTACACTAGTAGTCTAAGCTACGTTGAATAAAAGATATGATCGACTTGTAGAAGATTATATTAATCAGATTAACGAGAGGAAAAACTTTAGGTAGCCCGCAGCTTAGAGCTGAGCCGGACTAACTCTGACATCACATGTCATAGTATGAAAGCTATATTCTACATAATTCAAATATCTATTTATTCCCAAGGTATCCAGACGGTTCTAACCATAGACTAAATAGTTATGGCTTCATTACATAAAGCCTCGTTGGCGGGCAAGTCTCTACAGTATACAACGTGCCTCAATATTCTGAGTAAACCTTAGTATTTTGGCAAGAATAAAAGTTTTTATTAACGCGTACAGTTTATTTGCATGAGTTACTTGTACGCCCAGGAACCAACGGTAGAGAACCCAAGTTATAGGCCAGGGCTTGCAATATTTTTTATTTGCGACACCCTTTTAGCAGACATTAAAGTTACTATATTTCTTTATTATTTTTGTATCAAAGAAAACTCCAAAGATCATAAGATTAATTATTTATTAGAAAACATAACAGTACAATCATTTTACTATAACAAGTGAGGAGAACAAATCATTGATTAAGAGCGTATAGGTAAATAAATTAGTCCTAAAGCTCCTTATGGTAATAAAACATAAACAAACGCCGGAATCCGGAAGAAAGTGATTGTTGACCGCAGTCTAGACATACCTACACGTATAAACTTAAGAGTCCTACTTACATAATTATAAATGCTAAAGTTTATGAGGATGAATTGATGGACTGATGAATGTTTGTTACTTTCACGCATAAACGGAATGATTTTCATTCCGTTTTTTGTGTTCCCGGGGGACAATTTAGGACATGACTGTGCTTACTTCAAAAATCTACGGATTTTTTTTTTAATTTATTTATCAAACATAGTGGTTATATTAAAGTTTGTTATAATTATAGTGTCACATAAACTTCTGGAATTTGTACGTGGCACATACAGTTGATTCTCATGCTATACCTACTTACTACTAAAAGAAATTAAAATAATAAAAAAGAACTCATGTTACATTAAACTTAACAATTATATGGTACCATAAAGGCAGCGCTGTCCCAAGCAAAAAAACATAGCCGAAATTCTTAAACAAAAACAAGAAAAAAAAATTGCGTTCTGTTTTCGGATGTAGGAATCCACAAACCAATAAAAATATCTACCAGTAGGTGCGTCACCCAGAACAACGCGGTACCTTTAGGGTATCATTATTGAGGCTATCAGCGCAAAAGCGGCGTAACCTTTTTAAGAACTTGGTCTTCAATTGTGTCTGGAAAAAGCTTTTTACAAAAAAGCCACACGCGTTCAAAAAGTGAAAAATAACTTTAGCACAGAACACACATTGACTTTAGTTTCGAAATTCAGTGGCTTTGTTCTGTTTGTTGTTTTGTATTGCCACCGACTTCCGAAACTAAAGTCAATGTGTGTTCAGTGCTAAAGTTATTTTTCACTTTTTGAAGGCGGTTGTCTTTTTTGTAAAAAGCTTTTTATTTTCCGCTTTTTAGTACCTCCTTCTCATCCAAATCTATTAAGAGATTGAAAGTTAACTACTACAAAGATTGATGAAACTAAAACGTCGTCTATGTAAAATTTTTGGGTATTTGTTGATTTTTCAAAAAGTGCTGAATCAATTTCGATAAAATTTATATGGGACCACCGCTGATGCATACCCTATCCATAAAAAAAAGAATTTTCAAAATCGGTTTACGTTTGCCGGAGAAATCGCGTAACAAATGGCACATACTTAATGCAAATTTAAGACTTATACGGTTTTCTCATGGATGCCTTTGTCAGAACTGGACCAAATTAAAATGGAACCACACGGGAAGCACTAGCTTTCAAATAAAAAAAAAATCATCAAAATCGGTTTACCCAGTCCAAAGAAATCAAGTAACAAACATAAAAAAAACCGACAGCCTCAACACTATGGTACAGCATACAAGGTTATTTGGATATAGGTAATACATAATGAAACCTGCATTGGACGTCAGAAGCTAGAATAAACCTGCTAGAGGTCCACACGAATATCTTCCTTTAGAAAGGTGTCGCAAAAAACGGAGACTGGTTTAATTATAAAGCTTATCATACCACATCTTTGCTTTTACAGGTCATCCGAGATATTATAATACACTGAAATGTTTTCGTTGCTATAGTTGCACCATGAAATGGTAAAAAAAGTACCGGTAAAATGCTGTAACATTGCCTACATGCTCAGCCTACATGTTTTTGCTGTCTATCGTATTACTAAAAGTAAGTCGGCTATCTACATGGCAAAAAACATTTCTCAGCGGCAATAATTTAACTTTTTAGAGTGTAGGCAATGTTAAGTATGTAGACAATGTTATAGCATTTTACTAGCTTCTTAACAGTTTTCTATGAAAAGTACATTTTTCTATTGTTTCACACTAATAATCGTTTTACTCATACCCTAAGTTAGCACAAGAGTGCGAAGTAGTAACGAAGCGAAGCGAGCGAAGCGTGCGTGCGTGCGTGGTTTTATTGCGTTTTTGTGTCACTCAATTTAGAAGTCACACAAAGCACAAGCTAGTAGTATATTTACCTTCTTACAGTCAATTCGTTGTTACAATGTTTACATCGTTGAAGGATCTTACAAAATGCGTCTGCCTGTCTGCTTCTTCAAATATTAGGTATCTACATTTTTGCAGTGGTTTAGAGTTTGTGTAATTCGAGGTAGGTATATTTGGAAATATTTTGCAAATCCTTTCGCTAATATTCCGTCAGCACTAAACGTAGACAAGGCTTAAGTTTATGCCTAACTCTCTAGGCTAAACTCTTTAGGTATTTGATATTTAGAATTTCTTAGATCCATTGTTATATTCGTTAAGTTTTCTCTTTGACTTAGGGCGCGTTGCTTCAAACAGTTGGTTAACGTTACATACGGACGAAATTACTATGACGTGAATTCTATTGTCTCCACTCAAGGTTAACTTATGGTGATCGATTGAGGGACCACCTATACGGAAGGTGGTCCCTCAATCGATCTCCATAAGTTAACCTTGCTAGTTCTTTTTATTCAGTGAACAGGAAGAGTTGGTATTCAATAAATTAGTTTTACAAACCTTTTACTAAGAGTAGTCATTTATAGAAGTCGTAAATTTTAACTAAGTATTGAGATATGGATGCCCGTCAGTCACGACTGAGGGACCACCTTTAACCGATTGTAACTTTTGAGTGGCTACTTTTACAAACTAAAGGCTGAATTTACAATTGTTTGAGAACTTTTACTAAAGGGTGACTAAAGGGCATTCAAAACCTCAAAATCAAATGTGGTCCCTCAATGGCAACGCAAACGAGATGTTTAACGTTTATTAAATGTAACAGGTTGTTTCATAAAAAACCGTCAGTTAAAGTTTTACTGGCTGCTAGTTTGACAATTGAAATTACGTTGCCTGATGGATGAAGCATCGGTTATGATAATAGTAATTTTTAACGTTTAGGCCACCATTTTGTGAAGCAACCCATTTTTTGGTTTGACGATAGTAAGTGCCATTTTTGATTATTACCCGTCAGTAAAGTATAGTTGAAGAAACCCGCCCTTAGTCGACTATAGTGCAGACTGGCACTATTGGGAAGCACTATAATAGAAGCATTAGTGCTCCTACGCCTATGGTTTTGCAGAGAAGCCTATATTTTAGTTAGTAAGTTTTCCTCACTAAACTGCTTTAGGTAATTTGTACAATCTGCGCATACCATTAGCAAAGTGAGGCATACTATTTCTCATTTCTATACTCACCTTTTTAAATTAGAACTCTCACTTAATAATTCCATAGGCCGTCTTCGATTTCTCATCAACATATCACATAAATATGTATATATTTATGTATATAGTACGTAGTTACCATATATTTCAATAATGATGAATATTTGCCTACTTTGTAGTTAATTGACTGGCCTTGGAATTGGCTACACGGCTGGCAGAATGGCTGAGCGATATTTTGCTGTGCTTCTTGTGGCGGGTTCAATTCCCGCTCGGAATAAATATTTGTATGGTTAGGTTGCTTGTGTATTTGAGTTTACATATTGGCAAAACGCACTCACGATACAAGATAAATTTCTAGTGGGAGGCCAAAAAAATTGGACTCCACAATTGAAAATTGCTTGGTGCTAAATGGTTGTTCACTAATCATCCTCTGCCTAGTCTTTTTCCAGCCCTGTTGGGTTTTCAGCCTAACCAGATGCAGCCGAATATCAGTGTTTTACATGGATCATTTGTCTATTTGAACTCCATAACCCAGTTACTCTGGGTATCAAGATACCCCTTAGTAACACTGACTGAAAGACTTTCTGGCTTTGTATTTTGCAAGCTAACATCTAATTAGATCCGCCTTTGTACAATGTTTTTTTTTACATTATGTGTATAAAGTTTAATAAATAAATAAATATCTTTAAAACAAACATTGATCGTAATTTTGATAATTAAGTACTACCATTAAGATTTTTATTCGGATCACAAACTCGGTAAAGTCTGTAATTTAGAGCTATAAAGATTGATCATCCTTTGTACACGAATTAACTTAACAATCAGGTTAAACGATTTAAAAGGGTTCATAATATGTTACTTAAACTGCTAATCAAACCGAACCTAAATGACATTAAACTGAACTCCTTAAAGCAACCAACCATTTTAATCGAGATAAAATCGATTATATTCTCGAAATTAATCGATCTCATTTCAATCGTGCACAGTCGGGTTAAATCGTGACACGTTCGGAACTGTATGTAAACTCATGCGCAGAAAGTGAACGTAAAAATGATTTAATGGGTCAGTTATGTCTTATTGTATGGCCGTGTATGATGTGTGGTCTGAAATAAATTAGTGATTTGTCTTTAAATTGAAGATTATTTAATTGAAAGTTTAAGAAAACATTGCTGTAATGCGCTATTGTGAATGGATTTTATTAAGCATTCAATTGTGTTTGCAAAATGCAAGCTTAGGTACAAAGTTGCCAAATAATCAAATGCATTTCGAATCGTAAGTTTCTAATAAGCAAACAGACTATCTATTGTTGTACATAAAGGTCAAAGTTATTTACAGTAAGCTTCGCTAAATCGATGTACATCCACACTTACTTTATTACTTTATCCATACTTTTTCATATTATTAATGCGAAAGTAAGTCTGTCTGTTACGCTTTCGCGATGAAACGGCTGAACGGATTTTGATGAAATTTGGTATGAAGATAGCTTGTACCCTGAGGAAGGACTTTGCTTTTTAATCCGCAACTTCGTCTGCATCCACGATAACCGATATTCACGCGGACGAAGTCTTGGGCAAAAGCTAGTTTCCTATAAAGTAGATTTCATAATACCTAGATTGGTATTACCGCCAACTTGAGGTGAGAAGGCAGAGACTTTACTACACAATTTCATCAATAAACTGGCTGCTCTTTGGTAAAACTACGGTTTTCCCAGTCATAATATATTGCGACCAGTAGTTAGTACTTTATGTCGGAATAGTTGCTCAACCTATACGAAGCACAAGTTCGATCGTGCATGGTTTGGGATGGATCAGCCAAATACCAACTGGAGGCGTTGGAAGTTATCGATAGACGTGCAGTGACGGTTCGATGACAGCTCATTTCACCTAGAGTTCATCGATTGTCGGCTTTCCTGAATCTCATTTCAGCTTAATTCGCTGAAAGAGATTTTTACAAAATAGGGTATTACACCCATTTTTGAAAAGTGTTTCAATGAAATTCTGTAGTGCTAATATGCCACCAAAAAAAACACAACATTTTTATTCAATCGATAAGTGCCATAAAAATGCATCTAAATTTTAAATTTTCAAATTTCGCGCGTAGGTTGACGAGAACGCCTCTTACTGGACGCCATATTGCTCAGCGTAAATGACGTCAGTTCGTTTTGTATCAAATGCGCTCATATTAAATATGACAATTGTATATTATTGAAAAATAATTAAAAGCATATTTTGTAATAGGTGTAATAATGAAAAAATTACGTTAGTTATGAAAATAATAAAAGTACAAAGCCTATATTACGCCAATCGGTTGACCGACAGTTGACAATTTTTTGTTTACACAGCCGTACGGCGTAATAACATGGCCGCTACTATTTCATGGTGTTTTATAACAGATTAAAAATACTGAAAACTTTGAATTGAATTTAAAAATTGGTTTTGTTATTTTATGAACTATAACTTACATTTTCCGACTGCTTTATGCCTAAACTGTCTCAATAACATATTTATAGATTTTTTCTCGTATAGAGTAAAATACCCTATTGCACTGTGAACAGCATGATTATCACTTTACGATTCTAGACCATTGAGTAACACAGATACGAATCGTTTTGTCGGTCCGTCCGTGTTACCATCTATTACATCACGCCTTCTTACATTGTGAAGGGTAAAAAGAAATGTGGACCGGATAACTTATTTCAATAAATCAATTATGATTACGATTACTTATTAGTTCGTGACTAGGAAGTGGAATTTGTGACTATGTTGTATTGATTTTACTTTAAGGCTCAATTCACACCGCCGCCTGCGGAGTTTTGTGCACATTGCATTATAAACTTTATGCACATTGTTTAACGTATAAACACAAACAACTGATCGCTTGTCTACCGACGAAATCTCATGAATTGGCTTACAATGAGTGGTTCTGTTCAGTTTTGCTGCGGTGTGAATGGAGCCTCATGCATTTAGTGTCAATCGACTTTATCAAAGTCATACCCCATTAATGAATTAAAATTATTTAAGTATCTGAGTAGGTATATATTTTTTTCAATTACCAAATGTTACTAGATCACCTCCTTTTAATTATATGTTACCAAATACCTCAGCAAGATTTTCAACTGATTACATTAAAATAAAAAACACGCAATAAACCATTTATTTAGTCTACATTAATTTTAATTAACACATTCATCAAATGATTGCAATAATTATAAAAAATGTATGTATGTATGCCAACATAATGAACTGCTTAGACTGTGACACTCAAAACAGTCTTTTAGCAGACTGTCGCTCTATGGAGGCGCTCATACTTGCAATAAAAAAAAACCTAAAAGTTGTCATTAAATATGTATTTGAGAAACTGTTTTGACACTTTACAAAATGGTCATATCTAGTACTAAATAAATATACTAAACTAAGTTTTCTGTGTTTAAATTTCCTATTATTTAAAACTACATTAATGAAATATTGTAAAAAGGCACAGGTTGTAGGTGTTTGCGGTGACATGTGACTTGGCATTGGCATTGAGGGCACTCGCGTACGTTTATGCTCTGACATTCAAAAGGTTAAAGACAAATCTTTTGTCCCTAGTGTCTTATAAGTTTAAGCTTCTATTATTGGTTGTTGATAATTCTGTCAACCAATCACAGCAGCTTACGCGAATTTGGCCATTTGTCACATTCATTTTTCGTTCAAGAATCTGGGAGGTTAGTGAGATGGTTAGAACCATTACATCCCTTGAATAATTTTACTCATCGGTCTTACTCTCAGATAGCTTCGTTAGCGTTAGCGAGTTAGCGTTTTACCATCACGAATGTAAAGTAACCTATGTATGACTCTTTAGTTGATGAATGAATGGTGAATGACATGTGTAAGCCAACTAAAATATAAATACAATTGTCTAGAAAGTGGAATGCAATATTTGATGTCTACATAATTTTGCTAGTTTATAACGGTGTCTACTGTCAATGATATTCGCACGAGTTGTCATTATCAGCTGGTAATGTAGCGGCCGCCATTTTATTAATCTCGGATAACTTGTTTACTCGATGCCTTTTGCATTTCCGATATAGCGATTTACTCTCGGTTACACAGTTATTCCGGGATTAAAATTTGGTAAAACGAAAAGTTCTCTAAATCTAGAGTAATGAGTGATTTAATTCCCAGGATAAGACTTATACAAGATTGGTCAAATTCGCCCTTAATCTATTACTAAACTATGAAGGTATATGGTAAGTGATATATTTAAATATGATGGTGTTAAATTCTTATGTATACCATCGCGTCATGGTCGGTCTAGTCCTGTTAGCTGTTACAGCATACAAACTATCTAAATATCTGCAATCTAGTTTAACTAGTTGTCCAAAGTATCTAAACATCTCCAATCTAGTTTCTAGTTGTCCTGGATTTTGCTGATTGATCTCTTATTTATTCAGTACCCCCTCTTCTTTCGCCTGATGGATTTAATATTAAACAAAAAAATATTACGTGTACCTAATTTTGAAAACCAACGTTACAGAATTGTGTAATGTCCAGCTGTTAGCGGAATTTTGCTTACAGTTTTGTGAAATTATTTTTGTTCTCTTTAACTAAGAAAACGATTCGTTATAAGTACGTGTTCAAGGAGGTACTTTTCTACAATCATTACTATTATATGCTGGTTGTGTGAACAATGAAATGAATGAGGGAGTCAGTGAAAGCATGACAGTTGACAGGAGGGAATGGAATAAGAAAACATGTTGCGCCGACCCCAAGTAACATGGGATATGGGCAGGAAGAAGAAGAATTATTATTATGTACTATGAATATCATTATTATGAATAAACCTACTACATTTCTGAATTCCTTATAGGTTTCTATTTCAATGTTTCTTCATAAGAGAATACTTAGATACTTAAGAGACTCTGTCTGATAAGAATAATGCAACCTTATTTATATTTGCTTAGATTATGAGATAGCCAACTCGAATTACGATGGAGTTGACAGTTCGCTGTAAGAACCCAGTTGCGAAAGAATATAAATCTATCTATTCTAAAACTCGAGAACGGCTGGACCGATTTGTCTAATTTTGGTCTTGAAATATCTGTGGAAGTCTAGGGAAGGTTTATACCGTAAGAAACTTAAAAAATCTATTGACAGGACAACGTCTGCCGGGTCAGCTAGTATAATAATAATTGAATTCCCTGTTTCAAGCGAGTACGAATAAATGTCTGTCAAGTTAATTAGAAACTGGTACCGTACACACGACATAGATATAAGTTTATATTTCTATAGTGTTCACAGTACCTACTTAAGTATTTAAAACGTATTCGTACTATGTCGAAAACATTGTATATTGATTCACAACTTTTGGACATCATAAAACACACCCGGATTAAAATCACCAATCGCTATAAACGCCTTTTCAAGTTCTTAATTATCAAAACAGTCGCTATATGAGTCATAAGTGAATGTTTCGAGTCCAAAACTAAATTATAATTTATTCTACTTTGTTATAAGGTATGAATAAATATGGGAATTATCGTAGGAGTTAACATTAGCGTTTAAAGGATGAAGGTCGTATCTTCTTATAAATTAATTTTGAGTTTTGTAGAGGGTCACCTTGGAATTGATAATTGTGTTTAAATTAATAAGTGCTGGGTATTTATTAATCAAGATAACTACAAAAGACGAGTGAAAACCTCGAAAGTGAATTAAAATTTTGCAGGAGTAAAAGAGACTTCTGAATTTTTTTATAAGTGCCGTGTTTATGATTTCTCAAGTTTAAATAAAATATTGCGGCTAATTTTTAATATCTTAACTTGATATTTGAAAATAACGCGCCTAGCAAAGTTAAATAAAAAAATCGTTAAAAGTCTCATGATCCAAGAACCCAGAGTCGCTAAACTTGCGTCATTTTAACTCATAATATGCCCTATACACTTAAATTCAACTAAGTCTGCTAATTTTGATACATGTTTAAAGCCTAAGGCATTAAGTTCAACTTTGTATCTTTGTGAATGAAGTATAAATAAATAAATAAATGTTTTACGGGAAATTGCCACACACTTACCTACCGTGTACCATAACTTCATTCAGACCCTAGAAAGTTTATAGCATCTGGCTACCCTGAAATCTCAGTTCATCAACAAAATCAAACGGTAAACAATTCTCATTTTATACTATTATAATACGAAATCAAAATACATTTCCACGCCCGCATTCTGGCCTATCACGTCTCACCGCAAATCAGATTCTGCTAATTGACAATTTGAACATACAGGGTTATCTGTGAAGCCTATGACCTCACAGGACTACATTATTAACGTCATGAACACTAATAATAAAAAAATTGATTTCTGAGTAAACGGTACATCGATCTTAATATTAATAAACATTTTCACATCATACTACCGTTGCCGGTGTAAATATTTAAATAGTATTCCTAATATAATTATAAATTAGTCAAAAGGAAAATATCAATGATAATGTGTTTAAATTTTTTTTTTTATTATAATTAGATATGAAATGTTACTAATTATAATTAAAATGCTAATTAGTGAAAAGGAAAATATCAATGATAATGTGTTTATTATAATAAGATATAAAATGCTAAGCTTAAGAAATGAAAAAATAAAACTCAATATACACACAAACTATTGATACAATCTAATATCAAATGGTTATTAATAATTCATCAACTTTTTACCAATATTTTACAATATTTAAATTGATTGCAGGGGTGGGTACCACGAAGTAAGTATAATAGACTTAGTGGGTGGTACTAACTTAAAAATACAAGTGTTAAAAGTCTGTATACCACCAAAACCTAAAAGTCTATTCCTGGGAATTTTTTTTTTGCCAAAAGTCATATGTATGTAAATATTGGTCAACCATCTTTGGATCCGCCGCGGCAAGCGTATCTTAACCTTGACCGATCGATCGGCCACGAGTCCCTCCTCCATTAGGTTGTATACCTCATCATCACCGTGTCAACTTTTAGACGCCCACTGCTAGGCATAGATCTTCCCCAAGGGGGGTTCAGCCGTAATCGCCATGCTTGGCATCGGCCAAGCATGGCATGGCGAGAACGTGCATTAGTGCGTTGGCGACCGCAGTAGGTGTTATGTTACTCAGAAGGACGCCGCTGCCCATCCTCTGGTCAATATACCTCTGTCACCTTGTACGGCACCCACGGGTAGAAATGGGGTGGTGCTATTCGTGGCCGGCTCCACACATCAGGTTGTATACCTATTCGTAGAATTTTTATATTTAGATTTAGACATCATCGTTCTTGTGTGGGGGGAACTGGGAAGCAAATAAAGTATTAATAAAATACTAATGTTCATTAATTTTCACCATATTGGAAATGTCAAGGATTTTCTATGGATTGAACGCACATGATATTTGCGGTAATTAGTATCGACAGAATTATTAATAGACAAAGCTGTAGGACGCCTTTTATATAAAAAAGCTTTTAGTTAAGCAATAGAAGTGAGTAATAGACAGGTGTCCATTACCTATTATATTTTGAGCAATACGCCAAGATGACCATCTATGAAAACTACATGATAATCTGGCTAGACAATGACGTCTTACAATCTTGGAAGTTTCATAACAATAAAAAAAAGACGAAAGACAAAACAATATTATAATATTTGAGAACATAATAATATAATATGTACATTTGAGAGTAAAAAGGCATAGGTATGTAGGATCATTTATGTGGTCATTCTTTGGATCCAAAACTTTATTAAAATAATCTTGGTAGGAAGTAATAATATGTTTAAAATTAGCCTTATCTTAATCACCTTCAAATTTTCGATTACTTAAATTAGGTACTTGACAGATAGTTTTGAATAAATTATGTTCCATTTTTGAACATATTTGCCGGCCTATTCTGTGAATATTTGCTTTGGTGAATTTAGAAGTTGAAGTGAGCTTAACGTGAATTAAGTCATTAGAAGCTAGGGAATGACAGTCACCTCAAACTCACTGAGGTAGAAGTTTACGGAGTAGCACTTCAGGTGAAAAGTATCTATAAAGAGATGGTGCAACAGGTTCTTTCTTCAGAATATCATTGTCAATATAGGCTTGTACGTAAAGGTACATACAGTCCGTGCCACGAAAGATGAGACTTGACACAGACTTGATTTGACTTGCGCAGTACTCGATTTATACTGCAGTACTATATATTACTAGTATGTCTAGTCTGTTACAATCTTCCTCAGTAAACACCTAGGTGAATTGAGCTGTCATCCGTCAGTCTGCTTTGTCAATCCCTAGCATCGGGACGGATGACAGCTCACTTCACCTTGGTGTTCACCGAAGGAGATTGTAACAGAATAGCTCTACAGTTATATCAAGTGAACCAATTACGACATCGAATCGGTCACAATTTAAATGCGTTATACGTGAAAGTTATGTGTTTTTGTTTTTATCGATAAGCTACAAAATGCAAGCTAAGGCGCGGTCGCAAAGAAAATATCCGACGCAATAAACACAGTGGACAGAAGGGTGGAAAAATTACTCAAATTGAACAGTAAAAAATAGTTTGATAATATAGGTACACAATTAAAAATGTGGAAGTTGCTTTCGTCCAATATTTTCAGCGATAACCTCATTATTTTTTTAAAGAATCCAATAGAATCAGCACGTTTTCAAAATTGTAAACAGAAAATAACAATTATTTAATGTGCATATTTTAAACTTCTTAAGAAAACCCGTAAAATAAATTCCGATTCGCAGATTCACATCGTCAACATGAATATATTTTCAATTTTTAACCTTATTCACGCAGTTGTGTGAGTGCAGTTGTTGCGATTAAAATCGTAGTAAGTCCTCCGCCTTAACTCGTAATAGTGACAAATAGTATGTAGTAGTGACAAAGCAAATCAATAAATATGACGTCATAGGTAGGATTGGTTGCCAGGTTTCCAAAAAACATTTGACAAGCGGATAAGAGATGTCTTGTAAAATGCTTTCGAAATGGTTGTTAGAACGAGACATTTCCTGTCTTTTTTGGTTCGGTAAAATACGGTTAAGTTAATTTTAGAAAGAGTGCTACTGAAAAATCCTTTTTTCGAAATAGACAACCGCCTTCACTTCACTTTACTGTTTTTAATATATATAAATGATTTACCAAAAGTAACCAAATGTCCCATGACGCTATTTGCCGATGACAGTACTGTAATTATTGAGTCCAAAAATAAGAATACTTATGAACAAGATATAAATGACACCATCAAATCTTTAATCACTTGGATGAATAACAATAACTTAAAAATAAACTTAACAAAAACAAAAATAATGTACTTCAGCCAACGTATACAAACACCAAATATTGATATTAGCTACCTCGGTACCGCAATTGATAATACAAAATTTTTGGGTGTTATTATAGATAAAAATATGAATTGGAAGTCACACACTGAGCAACTCAACAAGAGAATCAGTTCTTCTGCCTGTGCTCTATACAAACTTGCTTCAGTAGTCAACCACGAGACTCTCCTTACAGCATACCATGGCATCGTTGGCTCTCTTCTAAGATTTGGAATCATATTTTGGGGAAACTCTACTAACAAAGAATTAGTTTTCAAACAACAAAAAAGATGCATTAGAGCAATGTTTGGACTAGATACGATCGACAGCTGCAGACAATATTTCATTAAATATAAGATTTTAACTCTCCCGTCCTTATTTATCTATGAGGTAGCTGTTTTCGTAAAGACCAATCTCGGTCTGTTTCAGCGTCTATCAGATGTAGTTATGCGCAATCGTAGGGATAATAATAAACTGTGTATCGTTAGAGCCAATACGACATTAATGCACCAAAGTGTCATATGTCTGGCACTTATAATATTTAACAAAATACCAAAACTAATTAAACAATTAAACGGAAACAAATTTAAGCAACATTTGAAAAAATATTTAATTGCTAAATGTTACTATAGCCTTACAGACTTTCTGGATGATCATCCATAGTAATATAATGACATTTTGTTTTTTGTTGAAAGAAATTGTTGCATATTGGATTTGACTGAATTTATTGTTATGTCACTAGGTATACCTATCATAAAATAGGATAATTATATTAATTTGCATTGTTTTGTTACAGATAGATTATTTTATATACCTACTAAGTTTGTTTGTCCAATGGTACATTTGTCATATTGTACTTTACTTTTATTTATGATAGATAGATCCATTTAGTTTTCGTCTACTCGTGTAATTTTTACTTTGTACGCCATATTCTATGGCAAAACTTGTAGGCCAAGTTATATCCCAACATCTTGCACTATAAACCTGTGTATACTCATGTTTTACAAATAAAATATCTTTTATCTTTTTATCTTTAGTTTCGAAAGTCGGTAAACATACAAAACAGCAAATCACAAAATCATTGAAATATTATTAGAGAAATATTAGTAGTTTTTTTTTTTTTAATTTAAGTAGGTACCGAAAGTCGCGGTTATTTGCTAGTAGCGTATAAAAAAAAAACCATTTCTTTTTCATATTGAATTTGCAAAACGTTACAAGATAGAGATATAGAAACCAAGATAAACGTTCTTCAATTATAAAGAAAATAATTATAAATTCATTGTCATTAATAAACATCACTAACTTTTCTCGTAAACAAGACAATGAGTAACATGTAAGTATTAACTCCCTAGCTACTTTCCAGTTTGCTAACAAAACAAAACAGAGAGCTAAGTAATAACTTTAAATTTTGAACCGTAACTTACGACCATAAATTATAGTATTCATTTCAATTTGCAGCAAAACGAATGTTCATTATGTTCAAAAAAATCAAATCTTAATTTGCAAGTCACTTAATTTTTTTCCCCGAATAGTTTACAAACATTTCTAATTGTCATTTTGTAAAGGATTCATTACTATTTCTATTCATTCACTAGCACTTTCTGGCACTAGATTTCGTATATTCTCCTAAAATACAGCCAATGTAATACCGATAATGAAGCTTTCTATAGGTGAAAGATTTTTCGAAAACGGTTAAGTATTTTTTGAGTATATCCTTAACAAACCAACATAAGGGTCTCGTGGCTTAGTGAAAGCCGTACGGATGAATTGTTCATAGTTAAGTTACGCTTGTCCCGGTCGGCCCGCAGATGGGTGATCAATTTCACACCAAGCCCTCCGTGCGTTGGGAACGTAAAGCCGGTGGCCCCGGCTGTCATTCGTAGACCTTTGGCAGTCGTTATGGGTAGTCAAAAGCCAGAAAATATGATATTACTATCAGTCTTGCCAAGGGGTATCGTGTTATTCAGTAACTGGGTTGTGGAGGTTAGATAGGCAGTCACGCTCACGCTATAATAATAATAATAACATTCTTTATTCGGACAACCTTTCATAAACATTTACATTTTAAAACACACACACTACATACTACACACACACACACTCACACACACACACACACACACACTATGTTAAACACTGGTATTCAGCTGCATTTGGTTAGACTGGAAGCCAACCTCAACAAATAAAGCATAATCTTTTCTCTTGATGATATTAGTTTCGAAGAGATGCAATACTAAGCAAATACAATGTCAATTACCTACCATAACCATTGCTCAAAAAAAACACTCAGTATCTGCCATTAGCTTTCAAGACTATAGAACTATTCTGGGTTAAAACCCAGCTTCTATCGAACAAAAGAGAGAATCACTGACTGATTTCAGTTGCTAACTACAACAATAAGAAAGAACGTGGGTGTTGTGTTAAGTGTAACACTGATGTTACACTTGTAACGTTGCTGTTTATCCTACGCATATCATTAGCCCAGATTTAACAACAAAAGGATGTGTGATGTAAAGATTTTGGCAGTTACTTTGTTTTGAATTGTGTTAGACGGTTGCGTTTCACTGATGAGATGGAATTTGAAAAGTTAATAAAAATGAAAATTATCTGATAGACAGTCCATCATGTCAACCTTAAGACACCCACTGCTGGGCATAGGTCTGCCCCCACGGTTCGTCCGTAATCGCCATGTTTGGCCGATGTTTTATGGCGGTCGCAGTCGGTGTTATGGTACTCAGAAGGACGCTGCTGCCCATACACTGTAGGTCGATTCTGTAAAATTCAAACAACAACTCGCATCTCACATCGCATAAGGTTCAAAATGACCTTGATATATTTGACACTTTGAATCGGGTTCGAGTGCGTAGTGAGCAGAGTAAGCAGAATGCTACTTTTTACGTAATCTCATACTTTATCTGTCAAAATCTCAAAAATCAAAATCTTGTCAATTTAGTTCAACTCGCTGACACGCTCGCAAGGGTGGCGTTAGTGTAAATTCGAATTATCAACCGAGTTTTTAGAATGCCAATCAAGAAACTTACAGCGGATTCAGATTCGAAGTCTAGAATGAGGTCTTACAGAGTCACACCTCTGGTCAATATCCCTCTGTTGCCTTCTATGACACCCACGGGTAGAAATGGGGTGGTGCTATTCGCGGCCGGCGCCACACGGCGATAAATAGTCGCTCCATGTAAAATACTGGAAGCTGACTCCAACATTGATCGGAGAAGGCTCGGCAGAATTAATATTTCTAATTCTATTTTTTTAAACAATGCTTCGCGCATGTAACTTCTCCTATAACGTGGGTGTATTTTCAAACATATAATATCACATATACAAACCACTATTTTGTTATTCCAAGAAAATATCATTAGCTCAAATTATCTATCTATATAAAACCTTAAACGGAGTAAATATAAATATAAACCTTCTTGGAACTTATACGTTGGAACCGTTTGGGGTTGAAACTAGGGCATTGGACCAGAGTGTTCGTACTCATTTTGTTTTTAGGGACATTGCTAAGCGGCTCTAGTCGACTTTTCACTTGACCAGAGGGTTAGCCTTTTCTTGGGCCAAATAATTAGCATTCAACGTGGTAATACTGCTCGCCTTTTGGGCACTTGTCCCATTGAGAGCGATGCGGACGAGTTTTTTGATGCCCTGTGAACCCTCCATTGTACATAATATATTTATTTTTAAGCTTTGTATATATTTAACTCGGTTACAAGATTTTGTGAATAATAAATTCTACAAAAATAAAAATGAATGTTTGTGTGTTTATGTCCTCTATACGCTCCTAAAACATTGGTGATATTTGGTGGACTGTATGCCTATTCTGCCACAATCTCCCTCGGTGAACACCTAGGTGAAATGAGCTGTCATCTGTCCCGATGCTAAGGATTTACAAAGCACTACAGTCGGATGACAGCTCACTTCACCTACGTGTTCACCGAGGGAGATTGTAACAGAATAGCACTACATTTCTGCGTACGCGTGCGAAGGTTACTATCCCAGAAAATAGAAAAAAAAACCGGGAACGAAATCATGAGCAGCAACTAGTTAATAATAGCAATCAACAGATTCTTTTGATGGATTCATAAATCATTTCATTCACCATTACAGTGATAATTTGATTTCAATTCTTATAATAAAGATCTAAGTGCACTCTAACATCGACAGGCACTATTAAGCTTAGATTGCATCTCTAATAATACCTTAGCTAACGAACTCTAATAACAAAGCCAGCTTCCGACGTCCATCGAAATTCGCGAACCATTAAGAATATTTTGCAACTAGTAATACGTACTGATACTAAAAGAACAATAAGTCAAAATGTTACAGATTGTAACACACAAAAGGTTCTATGACCTACTTAGCCTGTTTAAAATCTAGACTATTACGAAAGCCTAATCTTAATTATGCGTGGACTTCTTTTAAAACCCTACCATATTTCTTATGTAGCAAGTTTGAACTTAAGAGCCGTTTATACAATTACATGTGATAGTTTAACCAGGATGTCAAGTCTGCTACAGTGTTTTATGTCCTAATGGTCGATCATTAACATGTTAATAAATATTGAATCAGTAGCCCTAGCCAAGTTACAATCGTTTCGTATCGTATCTCTTTCTACAATAATTAACGCCTCGTCGTAATTCATTTTTGATTTTCGGTCACGTGACTTATCGTTGAGATGACGCCATTCCCATACATCTGATTAGTTTTCTATTAGCGTTAGCGATTGTAGATTGTCAATTTGGGTAATTTGGCTAGGGCCCCAGACATTATTAGTATTTCTCCGTGGGGTGTCCAGGCCAGAATAGCACCCATTCATCCCGAGGGTGTCGTAGAAGGCGACTGAGGGAAAATCCGAAAGTCGGGCAACAGCGGCTTCCATCAGTGCACCTACTTAACAACCTCACTGCAATACAAGAGTCGTTAAATTAATACCTAGTAAAAAAACGGGTAGATTTTTGAGTCACAACGGAATACGTTTTAGACTTAATTGTACCACCAAAAATGTCACTACTAAATAACTTTCACTTTGACTGTTTGGACACTTTGGTTTGGACCATTTTGACATCATTATGGTTTCCGATTGTGGTTCGACGGTGGAACGGTTTTATGGCGAACATTGACAATTTATTAAAACAGTTATTTGTATTTGGTAGTATTGGTGGATACTTTAGGGCCAGGTGGAGCTAGTGTAAAATATTTTTCTTTTATAAAATTCCCATTTGATCGTGAATCGTAATTATTTTTGACTTTACTTGCATAGGCTTGCCAACACATCAATCAACGGGCCAAATAAAAAATAAAAGATTTTTACTGTTTCTTCTTTCAATGTATCACTAATTTAATACCTTAGTGCTCTAATTTTAGCTCTACTCTAGTTTTGCCAACACGAAGCTAGTATTCAGTTATCTATAACTAAATCGTATAATTATCAGAAATCATTTGTAATTAACGCAACAACCGTAACTTCACGCTTCCAATCCTTTCGAGAACAGACAAACAGGGTGCTATTAGCACTAATTCCTATTATAAACGAGTGTATCTATCGGTCTGTTTGCTGCATGTTTACTGCTAAACTACTGCGCTGATTTTATTGAATTTAGGCAGAGATTAAACTTCGTAATTCGATATTTATGGGTTGTACCATAGATATAATAATAATAATAATAATATGTGGGGACATTTTCACACACGGCCATCTGACCCCAAACTAGGGAGACCCTGTACTATGGGTGTCAGACAGCTGATATACATACACAAATACATTTTTTTTTTTGTAAATACATACATATATAGATAAACAACACCCAGACACAAGGCAAACACAAGTGCTCATCACACAAATGTTTACCCTGGGCGGGAATCGAACCCGCAACACGCTGCGCAGCAGTCGATCGCTCAGCCACTGCGCCAACCGTGTTCGTCTATAAGATTCTGTGGTTGTACGGAAAACACGTGGAGTCACACTTAGTTCTAAATGTTTGTATGTACAAGTCGAAGTTATTTATTAGTGAGATTTTCGGTGATGTGTACCACGTTCGAATTACAACTGACATATCTACCATGTCACCACCACGTCAACCTTTAGCCACCTACTGCTGGGCATAGGTCTCACTCAAGGCGGGGGGGGGGGGGGGGGGGTTCAGGCGTTATCGCCATGCTTGGCCGACGCATGTTGGCGAACGCAGTAGATGTTATAATACTCAGAAGGACGCTGCCGCCCTTCCTCTGGTCAATATCCCTCTGTCGCTTTCTACGACACCCACGGGTAGAAATGGGGTGGTGCTATACGCTTTGGGTGTACATTGAATTGTTATTGCGAAATAGAAACATGTTTGACACATAGATTTAGTTATACTATGTGTCAAATGAAATAAGAAAGATTGTGCGTTAGCTCGCTTTTGCTGAAGTAAGCTCAATTAAAGACAATGATAAGCTTGGATCGTTGTGACACATGTCTAGACCCTAACCAGTGGGCGGTAAGGGGCGTGGTCAGTAGCAAGGTCCTTTCATTAGCTTATTATAAAACCTTGGGCCGACTGGTGGCTGTCGGTTTTCGTTTTATGTTCGTATAACTTCGATTTTATTTGTTGTTAAATGACATATTGTAACGGTTAGTTAATTGACTAGCAGTATCCGGTAGATTTTTTAAACTTTGTTTTTTAGGGAGGGTAAAAACGGGACCCTATTACTAAGACTTCACTGTCGGTCTGTCTGTCTGTCACCAGGCTGTATCTCATGAACCGTGACAGCTAAAGAGTTGAAATTTTCACAGGTCATGTATTTCTATTGCTGCTATAACAACAAGTACTAAAAACAGATAAAAATAAATATTTAAGGGGGGCTCCCATACAACAAACGTGATTTTTTTATGTTTTTTTTTGCACGATGTCTAATGTTGTATAGATATTGGTACGGAACCCTTCGTGCGCGAGTCCGACTCGTACTTGGCCAATTTTATTATTTGGTTTTAGCAACTTCAAATGCTTTCGAAGTTTCTATGACTGACTTGATATAATGTGGTGCCTCTAGAAGTTGCTTGTTTAAATATCAATAGATCGAGATAGTTAAAAATAGATGGCATCACACCTGACACACAAACCTGTAAACATATAACCTATTTTTAAATTGAAACCGCAATTTTAGTAACTTTAAGGAATGCATTAGAATCTCAGTCTGAATCTGTAAAAAATACCATCTCTACCATCTCTTTTATCTACATTTTGGATATGATTTTGACATTGTTGCAGAGATAGATTGCCACTAGATTTTGAAGGTTTTTAATTAGTAGAATTGGTCTCCTGGAGTTGCAGTAGTTAAGAATACTGTGGTGGAATTGAAACAATAAAAAAAATCGGACAAGTGCGAGTCGGACTCGCTCACCGAGGGTTCCGTACATATCCATATTTAATAGTATAAATGAGAAAGTAACTCGTGTCTGTTACGCTTTCACGATGAAAAGGCTGAGCCGATTTTAATGAAATTCGGTATGAAAATAGCCTGAACCCTGGGAAAGCACAAAGTGTACTTTTTAATCCGGGACTTTGTCTGTATCCGCAATAACCGACATTCACACGGACCAAATTGAAGACAAAAGCTCGCTAAAAATAAAGAATATATTTTTTATGATTTAATAACAAATGTATAGTTTTCAGACTTTTCCCTGTACTGGTGTTGTAGTATAAGACGATATTACTTGCCAAATTTCATAGTTCTAGGTCAACGGAAAGTGCCCTATAAATTTTGATTCCCTTGTGAGTGTCGAAATGTACGTTTTGGGCGACATAAACGACCGTATCTTTTTTTTACGTTAACTTAGAAGTTTGATTTTTTTACAGCTTCAAGGGACCGTGAACCTAAGTATACAGTAATTTCAACTCGATACCTCTACGCGTTTCCGAGATAAAGTGTCTTGACAGACAGACGGACAACAAAGTGATCCTGTAAGGGTTCCGTTTTTTCCTAATGATGTACAGAACCCTAAAAACATTACTGTGAGCAGCAATTCAGAATCATTTTCAATATAAAGCTCGTAAATAAAAAAGACAAAACATTACTGTGAGCAGCAATTCAGAATCATTTTCAATATAAAGCTCGTAAATAAAAAAGACCTGTGTTTAAAAGAAACGATTTAATTTGAAATCTGGTTCAGAATTCGTTCAACTTGCTGACGCATTGTCAAGTAACTACATTATTTAACACAAACCTGCCTGTTATACGAATACAAGTTACGTAGCTTATCACGCAGCTGCTTTGTCCCGGGAAGTCTGACCGGCAAGGCTTTTGTCACTTTCGGCAAATTCAACCTTGAACGCTTTTACGAGGTTTGTCGCAAGTGATGGGCTGAAGCGAGCCGGATTTGATGCTATTTTGAAATGATTGCTTTTATTTATTTATACTTCATGAATTATGCACAAAGGTACAAAGGCGGACTTAATCCTTTAGGCGTTTTCTACCAGTCAACCAATGGTGGTAAAGAGACAATAATGATGTCAGGTGTATTTCAAAAAAACTTCAAAATTAGGAATTAAAAAACAGCATAGCTTTTGTTTTTTATATTAAGACTAGCGACCCGACCCGGCTTCGCATGGGCCTATAGCCTTCCTCGATAAATGGACTATTTAACACAAAAATATTTTTTCAATTCGGACCTGTAGATCCTGAGATTAGCGTGTTCAACCAAACAAACAAACTCTTTAGCTTTATAATATTAGTATAGATTATAAAAAGGTTAAGTTTTTTTTGTAAGAGGTAAGTAGGAGTACCTACTGGCCTGATTGACACTATTGCCTAGGTTGTTTTATGGTATACTAGCGATCGACCCGGCTTCGCATGGGCCGGGGCTCAGAGGCAGGCGTATTTTTAGTCGGGTTAATTTAATTTAATTTGATTTTATGATTTTAATTTAATTTTATGATTTTTATTTTAATGATGATAATAATTTTAAATTATATTTATGTTATTTTATTTCTTATTTTTTATTGTAATGAAATTTTATTTGAAATTGTAATTTATGACCTGGAAGTGGTTGAAATAAATGATTTTGAACTTGAATTTGAATAGCCTTCCTCGGTAAATGGACTATCCAACACAACAAGATATTTTCAATTCGAACCAGTAGATCCTGAGATTAGCGCATTCAACCAAACAAACAAACAAACTCTTCAGATTTGATTTGGTGTCGAGTACCTTAGGCTGTTTTATGATATTGATACTCGACGTCCATACGGACGAAGTCGCGGACAGAAGTTAGTCAGCAACAAACATTAAGGTTTTCCTAACTATTTATGTTTGATTTATTATACTTATTCATTTCTTAATACTTTTAGTTAACATCATTTCTGGGTAAAAGATAATACATTCGAAGAAATTAGTAATGAAAAGAGGTACATTCGTCATTATTAGACTTTATCTTATGCTTACTCAAATGTTTCAATTGATGTTACGAATTTCAGTTTGTTTGAAAATACATATCATCAGCCCATATTAAGTATATACTTGTACCACAGTTTATACGAAAGTAACATTTCTTTAATGACCCAGTTCTCGCTCCATCATTAACGATCCGCTCATCGCTTATCACTCACACCTGCATTATTATTACTTTATGCTGAAGAAAGCCAACTGGTTTAGCATGAAAGCGATCTCAAACTGGACGACTTTCGCTCAAATACTGACGAATATACGCATAACTATACATACTTAGCGAATGAAGCCAAAGAAATTAATTAATTATGATTTTAAACAGATATGGTGATAACAGGAATGTTTGAAAGTTTGACATTGAAAATGTTGATTAGGTGTTATATTTATATATATATATATATTTTTTTTTAAATCAAGAATTGGAAGAGATTAGAAAATTTAAATAAAGACTACTTACCTATTTTCGTATTAATATTCTATATGTATGGTTTCTAACCTTTTTGATTTTGTCACCCCTATGACTTAGCTAGGGAAACTGATTTACCCCCCCCCCCCCCCTCTCATGTTACCAACGAATATAGTACTTACATATAAAGATAAATAGTTAATGACATACACAGCTAGGGCATGAAATGCACTGGCGAGCTAGATTCGGTGTTATTGGTCTAATCTTTGTGAACTCATACAATTATGTATATTACCCTCACAGAATACCAGTTTTACCCACGCAGGGGTAATTACCCCCAGGTTAGGAACCGTGGATCTTTATCATTTATAGATTAAAACAGAAATAACAGCTAAAAAAATAAGTATTAAAAAAAAAAAACAAAAAGTACAGAGTGTAGTCGTTTACTTAACGGACTTAGTAAAAAAAATTTTTTTTTGATGGGGATATATTTTTTACACAACATTGCTTTTTAACAGAATAGTGTTTGTTGGTAACGAAAAAGCATTTCGGTAAAAAATAATGTTATCAGACTGAACCACAGTGAAGTGGCCAAGATTAGCTAGTTCACGAATAAAAAAAATTACGTCTTGGCTTGAGACGACGGTAAATTGGACAAAATACTAAGAAAACAAAATACCAATATAACTCACTTATTAAAATAAATACTAGTAAATCATTAAGAGATTGTAAAAGGTAACAAAACAGAAAATGTCACGGTTATGAGTCAGCCAATAAATGAGTTTGAACTGATTTTCTTTTTAGTCCAGTTTTGGTATGACAAATTATCATATTTCTTTAGCAATTATTGCTTACTAGCTTTTGCACACGACTTCGTCCGCGTAATTTTTATTAGGTATCCCTAATTTTTGTATAGTTAAATATGCCTATAATGCCTATAGCATTCAGAGATAACGTGGCTTTCTATTAGCGAAAGATTTTTACAATTGGACGAGCAGTGTCGGAGATAAGTGCGTTCAAACATACATATAAAAATCTTCAGCTTATAGACTAGCGACCCGCCCCGGCTTCGCACGGGTACAACGTAGATCAGACTATTCGTATAAACCTTCCTCTTGAATCACTCTATGTATTGATACTTGATTGATTTTTAATTAGAATGTTTTGGATTTCTCTTCACTTACATTGTTTTCACATATAGAAGCAACAAGAATAATGTAGCCTGGATTTTGTAAAAACTTGATTGAAAAGAGTGTCCGTGGAGTTTCTTGCTCGTTCTTCTCCATAGAGACCTACCCTACGTTTTGGAACGAGCAACTAGCTTCAACTTTCTGACTAACTATCTGACTCTTTGACTATTCAAAAGCCTGCAAATGGTTTAATTGAAATAAATGCTTTGACTTTGACTTTGATGAAAATCGCATTAAAATCGGTTGCGTAATTTAAAATAATGATCTAAGGGTACGGATTTTAATGCGGTTTTTCTATCGCAGATGGCGGGAAACGACTTGGTTTTGTACTATTTAAAGATGACTGTATAGTTCTTTTGGCACAGGTAAGATTTTCTTTAAAATGAATTGGTTTTATTTGGTTTGAGAAGAGGTATCATGATGTCATGCTTGCCATAATATGGAAGATTGCTTTAAATCGTTATTGTTAAGTTGTGTTTTATTTTTGGATTATCATTTACCCGAATATGGCAACATAATATACTATGCTTTCGAACACTTATTCAGGTGGCTTATAGTACCTAGTTATATTGAGGCTATACATGATACGTAATAATACGAGGTGTAAAAAGATTCTTCACGAAGTCAAAAGTTATTCCTGTCATTGCAATATTTTATTTGTTTTATGATCATGTCTTTTTTTATGTTATAACTAAACTTCAATCGAACAATAATCGAATCTCGTTACACGAGAATAATAATCATCCGGTAGCTTTATCGTACCGATTGAAAGGCTTCATCATAAGGATGATTTTTTGCTAAATAACAAATTGTCAGAAATAAAAGAAAGACCATGAATTTTACCATTTTTAATACAAAATTAATCAATCTATCAAATGCTCAAAGTTAGTCCCTTCCTGTTGAATACAAAGTAGCAAAAATTTCACATCAAATTTTAAAATGTATGGTCTTCCTTTTATTTCTGACACTATGTTATTTACCAAAAAATAATCCTTATGATGAAGCCTTTCGATCGGTATGATAAAGCTACAGGTTGATTATTTTTCTCGTGTAACGAGATTCCATTCCCAGTTCAACCATGTACCTAATTATTTAAATATCTATGAATGCAGTTTAAATTGTTTTTTATATTCAAATAACGTCTTCTTTCAGTAAAATGTTCCATCTACAATATTCAAGGTACTTTCCCTCCATGTGGCATATCCGTGGGACGCCCTGTATATAATATGATATGGCTTGTTATATCCCTTACAGACTAAACATTTTGATTTAATTTGTACCTTACCTATTCTATTATTGCATTATTTAATAATGCAAACGACTTATTTCCTCGTAACCGACGAGATCCCCACAGGCTCGTACTAGATATCCTTCCGAGACTAGCTAAATATATAATAAAAGTTGTGTCTCTATGTGTGTACGTATATTTAACAAGATACCCAGCAATCTCAAAAATTTAAATATGAGATTGTTCAAAAATAAATTGCATGTATGGTTGTGTAGTCATAGTTTTTATAGTGTCAAAGAATTCTTTGACAATAAATGTTAAAATAATTATTATGCTTGTAAAAATTTGCACGCATATAACTGTTAAGCAAAAACATGTATGTTATTGTTATTTTTTTGTGTCTTACCATCTTTTATACCGTGTTTTTAGGCAAATAAATATTATTATTATTATTAATAAAATCTCTCGCAACTAGACAAAATGGAGTACCCATTTTCTAAACCAATACCAAATCAATCAATTCGGTCTGTCTGAAACCTTTCCGGTCCTCCGCCTTCCGTATCTAGTCTAGACAATAAACATAGAAATTAATTTAGGCACTGACATCTTATAATGGGAAATAGCACTATTTTCACTTAGCTGTGGCGTAGTACCTGTTCCGTCTATTGTTTTATATTAGTTTCATTCGCTTTCTATTTATCCATTTTAATTTAAATGGGCTAGAAGCCAGAAAGTTTGACAACCAGTCTTACCAGGGGTATCGTGTTACCCAGTAACTGGGTTATAGAGACAGACAGGCTGTCACTTCTTGTCAAACACTAGTATTCAACTTCACCTGAGACTGGAAACTGACCTCAACATAGGAAACAGCTAGGCAGATGAAAGTGTCTACAAATTGACAATTTTATCTGATCTAACTTACAAGTTGACGACACGAATGGCGCAGTGGCTGAGCGATCGACTGCTGCGCAGCGTGTTGCGGGTTCGATTCCCGCCCAGGGTAAACATTGGTGTGATGAGCACTTGTGTTTGCTTTGGGTCTGGGTGTTGTTTATCTATATATGTATGTATTTACAAAAAAAAAAATGTATTTGTGTATGTATATCAGCTGTCTGACACCCATAGTACAGGGTCTCCCTAGTTTGGGGTCAGATGGCCGTGTGTGAAAATGTCCCCACATATTATTATTATTATTATTATTAAGTAACATTAGACATTTTAATTAAGTTAAATGTAATCCAATTCTAACAGACATTATGTACATGTGATTGATGACTCAATAATATATCGTGTGTTATAATAGTAATAAGTCACGAATTAGAATGTACTTGTGTGAACTAAATATTGTAATGTCATTGAACATCAATTTTATTAGGTATGTTAATGTAAGTAAAAAACACTTTATAAATAAATTAGCTATTAAAGATTGACACGTGCCCTTGTATAATATGGAGGTGATCTATATTGCAGATATTTGCAATCGGGTTCCCTCTATCTGGCAGAATCTTGATGCTCCGAAATTTATTTGGCATAACACACTTGGCATAATCTTCTTTAAACGAATATTCTTAAGGCATAAAAATTGTTTAATATAATAATTATTGTATGGCAGAATGTTTATATGTCCGAATTTACAGTGGCATACTTTTAAATGGCAGAATATTATTTCGCATAATTTCGTTTAGGATAACGTTAATTTAGCAGAATTTGATTTGGAATAATTTTATTCGGCATATTGCCAGTTAAATTATTATAAATAATATAATCATTATAAATTTCATGTTGTAGGTATAATTTTTTTTATTCAAAAATGATTGCTGGCTGCAACCACGTGGCTGAAGTCGCAGACAAAAGCTAGTCTAATCATAAATGTAACTAATTAGAGGCATTTTGAACAGCTTGAGACTGAGAGTATTATTACCACCCTGGTGTATTCTTCACCATATCAAATTATAAGGAATTATATTTATAATTAAGCCGTGTGCTGAGAATAGCACCACCCCATTTCTACCCGTGGGTGACAGAGAGATATTGACCAGAGGACGGGTAGCAGCGTCCTTCCGTGTACCATAACACCTACTGCGATCGCCAACATGCATCGGCCAATCAATCATGGCGATTACGGCTGAACCTCCCCCCTGGGGGAGACCTATACCCAGCAGTGGACGTCTAGAGGTTGACATGATGATGATAAGGTTAGAAAAGTACTCATGATGGCTTTAATGCCTTTCTGAGTTACAACTAATAGTAGTAATTAGTAATAATTTTCTAACTTATACTTATGTTAGTAAACTAATCTATTTAGTGATTATGCTGTTGTTCGAAAAACATCTTCGAACAACATCAAATTGTAGTGTTTAAACAAAAATAAATGAAACTGTTCAGCTTACTTGTAGATTCTCTACTGAGAGCTGAAGCTGAACAGTTTTATATAATAATAATAAATAATAATAATATGTGGGGACATTTTTCACACACGGCCATCTGACCCCAAACTAGGGAGACCCTGTACTATGGGTGTCAGACAGCTGATATACATACACAAATACATATTTTTTCATCATCTATATCTGTATATAGATAGATAGTGAAAAAAATCTTTTGATAGATTGGCAATTGCCAAACCATATCGTATGTAATGTCTATGTGAGAAACATGATTATATTTAAATTATGCATGTATAATTTTGTATTTTAATTCAAGGTTTCTTTCTAAAAAGATGTGTAGTTAAAGTTTGGTAATACGCGATTCGTTTTTCAAAGATTACTCTGACGTCATGCAATCATGATATTGGATTTATTTGATCGACATTTAAACAAAAAAAAAACACATTAATTACGTACGAGTATGTCGATTTACAAACTCAATATAGGCAGGAAGATATATATAATACTATCTTACTTCCTACTATGGCCCGTGTGGTGTCGAACGTAAAGAATAGCACCATCCCATATCTTCCCGTGGGTGTCGTAAGAGGCGACTAAGGGACTCACCAGAGAATGGGCAGCAGCGTTCTCTGTGCCTTTGTAACAACTATACTGCGATCGCCAACCCGCCTGCCAAGCGTGGCGATTATGGCAAAACCCCCCATTTTGGGGGTGGCCTATGTCCAGCAGTGGACGTCTTTCGGCTGAAATGATGATGATGATGACTTCCTACTACTATTATAAACGCAAAAGTTTGTAAAGATGAATGGATGTCATCTGCCTAGCCTTTTCCCAAGTACAATACGGTCAACGTAACTTGGCGCGTCTGAAGTTAGCTGTTTGGCTGCGCAATGGAACTTTTAGGAACGAAATTGTCTACTGCGCAGCTAATCGGCTAACTTCAGACGCGCCAAGATACGTTGACCGTACTGTAATTGGAGTCAGCTTCCAGTCTAACCTGGTGCAGCTGAATACCAGTGTTTTACATGAAGCGACAGCCAGTCTGACCTCCACAGCCCAGCTACTGGGTAACACGGTACCTCATGGTTTTTTTTTTTTTTTTGTTCTATGATGTATCCCAATAAGGTAACAACATAAAAAATACAATCTAGCCTAATACTAAAGCTAATGAGTAATTTAATTCTAACTTAATTTGCTAGGTAGAGTAAACCTAAGAATGTGTCCATTAACACTTTTCTTATTGTCTCTATTAAGGGGAAGACACTTTGTTCTTGTGTTCTTTGTGGGTAGCACTCACTTCACTAAACTAACTCAAAAGGTTTTGTCCTTTTTAGTCTTCTCATTATTATATTGGAAAACACCTCATGGTGAGACTGGTTGTCATACTTTCTGACTTCGGACTGCCAAGTGGCTGTTAAAGATCTTTGAATGAGAACTGGGACCAGTTAGTCCCGGTGGTAAAGCAGTTTCTTTACTTGCTTCCCGAGACACGGATCCCGGTTTGAAGTGGATCACCTATCCACAGACCGACCGCGGCAAGTGTAGCTTAACCATGACCGATCGATTCTAACGACTTTTACTTAGCCACGAGTCCTCGATATATTCCTAAGGATGGATGGATGTTTGAATGTTTATTACGCTTTCACGTTAAAACTGTTGAACGTAATTAGCTGAAATTACACATATAGTATTGATTTACCCCGACCTAAAGAACGTTTTTCTTCGTTATTCAGGGGCTATCAACTCATTTATTAAGAGAAACAAACTAAATCTAAAAGCATATCATTAATGTTCAATATCCTATCATCACATTCCACGTTCTTATTTTTTTTCATGTACTCTATATACTCGTACACCTAAATCTCCCTGTAAAAAAAATACTAAAACTAATTGAAAACATGTATCTTTTGCTAAAGTTGGCGTGCTATTAATTTGAGGATTATACTAATAGATAGGTAACTTAAAAAATCTTTATAATTCACGTTTCATTTTATTTCAAAGATCGTTTCTCTTTTTTGTAACAAAAAAAAAAACAACAATTGTGCGGATTTCGATTCTGCGGCAAAGAGGAAATGTATGGTCAAGGTTATTTGGTCAGGGAAGCGCCTTAACACATAGGATATCATGATTCGATCCCGTTTTTGTATTCCCATAGAATACTTAAGACTTTTTGGCTCAATTCTGATATTTACGCAGATGAAGTCGCGGGCAGAAGATAGTACCTACAATAATTTATAATCGTCTCAAACTGTCGTGTCATAAAAAAAATCGTGATTTAATTTTAAAATGCCCCTGAAAACATGTACCAATAAGTGCTTAGCTCATACTAATCTAGTGCAATCAGATATATTTGCATTCATGTAGAACATTATACGAGATGATTAATTAAATGCAATTAAAGACAGCTCGTTAGGAAATATATTCAGCAAACATCGAATTAATTAATTCTAATAAGTTTTATCTTAATAGCTCTAATATAGACTTATCGTAATCTTGTTTGTATAATCAGTACTTCTTTTTTTTTAATAATATTATAAAGAGAAAACATTTGTATGTTTGTTTTTTATGGATAAACTCAATTAAAAACATAAAAAAAACAACATCAAATCCTGTCTATTTATAATACTTGAATCGTATTAACCAAGTAATAAACGTAGAGTTAGATCAAACTGTGCTATCAAACTACAGTCCAGAGGGGCTATTTTTATAATTTCGTCATTTCGACACGATTCCATTGTCATTTTGCTAAAAGTTCGTAATCTGCTAAATTCATAATGGTCGATCATTGGTCGGTCGAATTAAATTAAATAACTGCACAATGACGTTCTAATGGTAGGTCACTGATCAAAGGAACTGTCAAATTTTTAGCAGATTACCGCCTAAGTCAGTCATTCAGTTGTCATTTTGTATGAGATTACCATTCTTTATCATTTTCTTTCAATGGAGTGTCAGTGGTTGACCATTGAAAAGTCATAATGACGCCATTATATTAGTAGATTACCAAACTTGTCCAAAATCAACAATACATTATGAATGACACGATTGTAATAGCAGACTTGAGGCCCTGGTTGGTCTAATTAGTTAGTGTAGTTTCTCAGAACGTATATCTGCGCCCGCGCCGGTCAAGTCCGTGTTATTATATAAAGCAGTGCCGCACGCGTTCTACTTACAATGTGGTGTAAATTATGAGATTAAGTCCCATTATGAATTACTAGCTTTTGCCCGCGACTTCGTCCGCGTGAATGTCGGTTATAGTGGATGCATACGAAGTCGCGGATTAAAAAGTAGCCTATGTCCTTCCCCAGGGTTCATGCCATTTTCATACCAAATTTCATCAAAATCGGTTCAGCCGTTTCATCGTGAAAGCGTAACAGACAGAGTTACTTTCGCATTTATAATATTAGTAAGTATTGATAAAGTACCTACATAAAGTATGGATTTATGGATATTACTACTCGTATGGATTCTAAAATATCATGTTGATACACTTTGCAAGAGGACCGGAGATGAAAACCATCTTACAAAGGACAAGGATAAATATTTTAACTTCATGGCCAGCCTTCAGTGAAAGGAGAGAATCGACAAAAGAACCGGTCTAGTGCGAGCGGTACTCAAATATGAAGGGTTCAGTACCACTGTATAATATTAAGATTGAGCAAAAAAACGCTGGAATAAACACGCTTCTTTTATAGGGACTCCCTTAAGTTTTTACTTTTATCATTTGTTGTTATGACGGCCATTTCAAATGTCTGCCTTTTATTTTGGGACAACCCCGCCACGCTATTCTCCATTTACTGTAACTTCTAAACAGTATCAACAGAGGCGACCACCATTAAAGTGCCGAAGCAATGATGCTCGACGAGTTCAAGCAGGTTGCCAAATGTCTGCCTATTAAGCTACTAAAAATACAGTCCTATGACAGAGGGATAGACACACAGACGGATGGATGAGCGAAGGCAATAAAACTCCGTTAGGACCTTTCAGGTTCCCGGACGGAACCCTGAAAAAAGAAATGGAATAAGAACGGAAGTTCAAAAATTGAATAAAATTATTACTCAAAAGCTTCATAACCGTCAATATCTTGCTCCATATATCGGAGTGTCGCAATACTTGCTTAACGCACTTGATCACACATGCGCCTGTGACTGAAACTTGTTCTGCTAACTTTAAGCACAATCTCTTAGACCAGTGAGTCATGGGTTTATTTGTAAGTTGGGTAAGCAGAGATATAGCACGTATCTAACTGTACACGTAAACTTACAAGGATACTGGTTAGTTGCTTAGTAGTCGAAGAAATGGAGCTGTTTTAGGTTTTGATCTTAGTAATGACATTTATTTCAGACCGTGTCGTGCCGGCGGCGAATAGCACCACCCCATTTCTACCCGTGGTTGTAGTGCTAGAAGGCGATAGAGGAATACTGACTAGAATTTCAATTCCACGGCCAATGTCAAAGAATATTTTAGGAAAATAAAACAAGACTTATTTATAAAGAATCACTTTTATTAGCGGCGACGACATCGTCGCGGCAAGTTCGTGGCTTGACGGAGAAATGCTGATCCGAGTTCACTACGCAACTTCCTAATAGATAACGTGTGCTTTGGAACTGCACAATTTAATTCCCCCATCCCCATTCCATCATCAGACAAGCAGAGATACGGCGAAGCGTCACCGCTATATGGTTGAAGTTCCACGGTCTCGAACTAAGCGCTTTGATTCCACATTTATTGTGTGAACTGCCAGACTGTGGAATTCACTGACCTGATAAGTATAATCTGGGTATCTTCAAGGCACGAGTGAACCGGTTCATCCTAGGCAAGCGTGTTCCAACTTAGGCCGCATCATCACTTAAGATCAGGTGAATTGCGGTCAAACGCAAGCCTATTTGAATAAAAAAAAAGAGTTAACTGACCTACTGCAGAACCTTTATACACATGCTACGGACCCCTAAAAGATCCGTGGACCCCACTTTAAGAAACCCTGGTCTAGACGAAAAACAAAATCACACACATGTAACTTTCGGTTCCGTTAAATATAATTTACACTCGTTATTTTAGTATTATGATTTTGACAGTGAAACCAGTGCCGATTGAGTTTCAAGCCAAGTATAGAAAACTAAATGAAAGCAGTGATAAGTGCAATAATTATGTCGCAGGAAGGAAAGCTGATAAGAAAAGGTGGAGTTGTCTTGGATATCTTATGAGACATGAAGTCTTATTTGATACTTAGGTACTTCGTAGATCTTATGGTAGGACAACAACAGTGTAAGAAAAAACGGTTAGGTATTTAAATTTTTGGTAGAAAATTTTACCTAGGTAATTAGTCGGTTTTGATATTAATAGCGCTTTATTTTTATATTATATAAAAGCATTAAACTCACAGTCACAAACAATTGATTAATTTATTTCATAGTTTACCATGAAGCCTACATTTTGATTTAATATTTTATCATTTTATGTTTAATGATCAGAATGAAAGCAATGGTTTATGATCTGTGTGACTGTGACAAAATGCTGAGCCGAAGTAAGACAGGTATCAATCTGGGAATGTCGAAAAAAAAGTATTGTAACTTCAGAATGAACCGCAAACGTATACCTACTCAATATCCAACTACAGTTCATTTCACTTAACCTCAAGTAAAACGAAAGTCCGATTCGAAGTAACATAGCTCCCGGCTTTCGTTGTCAACTCACAGGCCTTGACACCGGCTGCCAAACAACTTGCACTTTACTCACACAGTTATATGCTTTATGTATTATACCTTTAACATTATTTCTTAATACTCTGGGTTAACGTCCTGTAAGGCAGACCTCGGTTGGTGGAATTTTACTTGGAACTGGATCAGATTGTTGCTAAGGCGATTTCTGGTTTGATTTTTAATTGGAGGCTTGCTTTTTGTTTCATTTTTAAACTTGAGTATAGAATTCGGTTTTTGAGCGGTGATAGCTTGGTTTATGGTAAATGTATCTAACAAATGACGTATGTATATTGTCTGTTTTTATACCTTAATTATCCTATCCTACCTACTACTATTATAAACACGAAAGTTTGTGAGGATCAAAGGAGTGATGAATGGATGTATCTATTACTAATATCCATGATGGAACTACTTAATTCGGCATTGAGTCACTGAAATTTGCCGCGCCTATAGATCTATAGGCGCGGCAAATTTCAGTGACTCAATGCCGAAAAAAAACCTAACCTAACTTGATTGGTAGATAATGCCTAAGGCATTAAGCCTGCCTTTGTACTTTTGTGCATGAAGTATATATAAATACATGTCGCATCCAGTCAATAGTACAAACATGGAACGAATCGCAAGCGCGCCATTCGATAACATGTGATCTACCATCACTTTGGCGCGCTTCTACAGAGTCGTGATGTTTTCAACCCACAGCGAGGGGGACATTCAGAATTCAGTGTCTGATCGCATCGGAGCTTCTTCTCGGAGAACTGTACTCGATTCGTTGTTTAAATGTTATTCTGTTTATTATAATTTGAGTTTGTGTTGTATTGTGGTATTAATAAACACCGTGTATTGTACCCAGTGTGTTTGAATTGCACGAAACCCATCTTCTGCCCACATGATGACCGTATCTAACGGAGTAAATCCTTACGGATCCGACATCCATATATATTAACACAAGGGATTTTTATAATGTGCGACAAATTCATTACTTAGGCTTAATTCTGAAGACCAGTCGTGGTCAGAAGCTGGTCTGAAATAAACAAGACCGTTTGTGGAGTATTTTCAAATTTCTGATTAGACATTATCAAAATACTATTGGTTAGCACACCCTGTACCGCACCGCAATATAAATTCAATAATTGACCACGTATGACTTCAGTGTAGTATGGTATCACTCTTAAAACAAATCTAGTTTACCAAACTAGATTAAACTGCTTACTGCTACTTACGCAAACAATAATTTGACATTTCTTTCTCAACCTTGCTCTAGGCTTACATTTCAACCATTCATAAAAGAACAATAAAATAGAAAAAAAGTCTCATGTAACATGACACTGTGATACGATAACGTGTGATTAATCACTTGTCAGAACAAAAGACGGCGCGTGCGCAAGCCGGGGAGAAGGAGGGGGGACGAAGGTAAACAAGGTGACTTAGATATATGAAGTTCAATTGTGCGTGTAAATCAAGTTTTGAGTTTACTTAGACATTTGAGTACTTTGATAAGGAATGTTAAGGTCCACGATGTAGTTTTTTTGACACTATTTTGATTATAGTTATTTATTCATAACTAGCTAACCCGACAGACGTAGTCCTGTCATTTGATTTTTAAATTTTCTTAACGTTTTAGTTTAAGTTTAACGTTTACCTTCCCTGGACTTTCATAAATATTTTAAGACCAAAATTTGACAAAGCGGTTCAGCCGTTCTCAAGTTTTAGCGAGACTAATAACGAACAACGATTCATTTTTATTATATAGATAGTCATCCAATAAAAATAAACAATACATATGTATTATAATATGAATCCTTATAATATACCTTATAAGGATTCATATTATAATACATATATGTATTGTCTTCGTCCGAGTGAATGTCGGCTAATGCGGATGCAGACGAACTCGCGGGTCAAAAAGTACATGTGGACATAGGTCCTTTCTCAGGGTTCAAGCAATGTTCATACCAAATTTTATCAAAATCGGTTCAACCGTTTCGCGTTAAATATTAGCATGGAAGCATAGATTAAAACAATCATTAAAAGAAGAAAAAAATGTCATCGATATATTATTTGTTGTCTATACCGTATTGGGGGATAAAAACTTGCTTGAATTTATAATATAATTTGTCATAGTTTTTTGACACCACTGCGTGCACTTTACACGTAAGTTGAAATGGTCAATTAGATGGAGGCTTCATAGGCACATCGCTTTCCTTATGGCCAACACTGTTGATTCTGACTTTCAGGAGTTGCAGTGATCTAAGAATGTTGAAGTGGTCTTGGTGGGTGCTCAAATAAATGTTAATTGCCTATTCTAAAATTAGTGATTTTCAATCACAGGTCCTTAAAAAAAGTTGAAGTGGTCTTGGTGGGTGCTCAAATAAATGTTAATTGCCTATTCTAAAATTAGTGATTTAAAATCACAGGTCCGTAAAAAAAGTTGAAGTGGTCTTGGTATCTGACTGGTCTTCGGATTGATCGATCAAGGTTAAGCTACACTTGTCGCGGTCGGTATGTGGATGGGTGATCATACGTTGCATACCGAGTTCCCTCCGTGCCTCGGAAAGCACGTGTAGCTGTTGGTCGCGGCTGTAATTCGTAGATTTTTGGCTGCATCCGGTTAGATTGGAAGTCGACCCCAATATTGTTGGGAAAAGGCTAGGCGGATGATGGTGATGACCTATTCTAAAACTCTGATTTCAAGTTTTTGTTTAGATACCTAATATTAATTTAAGTATACATGAGCATAAACTACGAAATATCTATAGAGCTTTCAGAAGCTTAAAGCTTTAGCAATAATTAGTTGTCAAACTACACATGCATTGGAAAATACGTGTTTAAAATAAACACGTGTATTGCCTGTACAGTTACAAATATTGCAATGGCTATTTCTCAGAATACTGAGTCAACTGTGTGAGGTAAATAGCCCGCTAGCAGTTATTTCATAGCCAGTAATGTAGTTATAATTGCTTGTACTTATGACTGTTGTCGTGTGGTGCCGGTCGCGAATATCACCACCCCAGTTCTACCCGTGGGTATCGTGACCAGGGGATGGGCAGCAGCGTCCTTCTGAGTACCGTTACACCTACTGCGATCGCGGTCTCTGCGGCTAAATTTCCTCTTGGGGAGACCTATGCCCAGCAGTGGGCGACTTAAGATTGACATGATGATGATGATGACTGTTTGTATACTTAATTGTATTGGAGACATTTGAGAAAATTCAAGTGTCTGTAAATGGTTTCATTGAAATAAATGCTTTGACATTGAGTTTGACGTAATTACATAATAGTTGATTATGAAGGGGTATACAGTTCCATTTGGATTCATTATCGTACGTTCATAATTGTGGTTTTTAGTTGATTTGTAAACCTACATATTGAAAAATTTAACTAGTCAAAATATAATCAAAAATATAACAAACAGCTTATTTTATCACCAACATTCGTTCACGGCATTCCTCCGCGGTTGAATGCACAACTATTGTAACTCGAGACTATAAAAAAATATAATAGTCATTCAAATAGCGAGTAAACTTTGTAACACGATAGTTTGTGTACTTGAGTACTTGAGCAGTAATGTAATGTTAGTTACATACATTATTAAATTATTAAATTAAAATTATATTGCGATTCGAGCATAATATTGAAATTGTTTTCAAACTTACGCTAGCGGTAATTTAATATGTTATGTGGCATTTACATTTTATGGTTATAATAAAAATATTATCAAAAAACTGCTTTGATTTTTTCTGTTTGTTTGTAATGGATAATCTCAAAAAATACAGAATCTATTAGGTACCAATTGGTAGCAACGTTATTCCTAAGTGCAATAGGCTATATTATAGGTACCTACTAAAAAAAATAGAGGTCTTTAAAGTGCTAGTAATTAATTGGTTAGTTGGTTTGTTGTAAAAATTATATCTTGTTACAAGGTACTTTAGTTAAACTTAGTTGCGAACAGTGATACCTACTAGTATGTTGTTTTAAGTCAGTCTTAAGTTATTGCATTGTCAGTTACAGCTGCCGTAGAATTGGAACATAGATAATGTTAGGCATAAATTTCAGTTTCTATCTTCTTCGTTATACTTTGCATATTAAAATATAGATCGGAATTCCAAGTTATAAATGCGAAAATTCTGAAAAATTATAAACAATATTTAAATCCTTATACACAATTTATAGCATATATTCGCTGCACAATCTCATGCGAACTTCAAGACCATATCCTGGAAATAGATGAATCGATAAAACTTATGCTTTGATGAAAGAGTTTTGCAGTTAATGTAGAGCGATGTAAAGTTTTACATAAAAAACTTAAATCACTTTAAACAATAACTTAAAAGTTTGGATGACATACTGCGCAGTGTCAACGCCCTTGGAGAAGAAAAAAATAAAATGTCCTAACAGTAAAAACAATTGCAAATCATTTAAAATTCATAATTATTCTAGACTAGTTCCCACGACTTCTTCTGTGTAGAAGTCAAGTATAAACAATCAAATACTATTTCTCCAGATTTTTGTCATTAGACCAGGAGATTACTCCTTACAAACAAATGCATAAACAAACCTTGCGCATTTATAATATTAGCGTAGATTTCGAGAAGTTATCTAAACAACTCCTGTCGTATAGACCTATTGTTATTGTATCGAGTGGTGTAATGCCAGATATTTCGTCGTGACCACTGCCCACCAAGCCCGAAGGCCATCGATAGAAATATTTGTGAAAATAACTATATTGAGACACCTTGCTGGTTAAAAAACACCTCATTGAGCAAACTTGATAATGATTTTTACGCATTTTGATTTTCTTTTAATAAAATGACAGCTGTCTTAATTAAATTGGTGTGACCAAATGATTTGATAACCATTTGTTTTGTTATTTAAAATTTCGATACGATTCTTATTAAAAACGAGGAAATCAAAAGAGAACATTAATTATTATTTTATTGCCGTGCAGTGGTATAGTGACTAAAAATAAAAATAAATAAATAAATATTTAAAGGCTTGCTTTACTCATTAAAACATCACACATAATTATCATTGACATTTGGTGAAGGTTAACATCGTGCGTGGTATTATGGATATTGGATATTATAACCAGGATTTATAATATCCAATATATGGATATTATAAGTTCAGGACTTATAATATCAATATATTATATCGCCGTAGCCGTGTGGTACTGGCCGCGAATAGCACCACTCCATTTCTACCCGTGGGTGTCGTAGAAGGCGACAGAGGGATATTGGCCAGAGGATGGGCAGCAGCGTCCTTCTGAGTGTCATAACAGCTACTGCGATCGCCAACATGCATCGGCCAAGCATGGCAGTTACGGCTGAACCCCCCTTGATGGAGACCTATGCTCAGCGGTGGGGTATTTTATTTGTTCAGATTCGTAACAGCTATGGTTTGCCATTTTCAACCGACTTCAAAAAAGAAGGAGGTTCTCAATTCGACTGTATGTTGTTTTTTTTCGTATAGGAATTTGTTACGCGATTTCTCCGGCAAATGTGAATCTTTTTCCTCAGGGGTGGTCCCATATAAATTGTATAGAAATGTATCAGGCACTTTTTAAAAAATCAACAAAATTCAAAAAAATCTACATAGACGACGTTTTAGTTTCTTCAATCTTTGGAGTAGGTACCTCTGTTTTAAATGTGTTGACGATTCTTAATGGATTTAAATGATAAGAAGGTACTAAAAAGTGATAAATGAAAAGCTTTGTTTATTGAGAAAAGACAACCGCCTTCAAAATATTAAAAGTGATAAATAACTTTACCACAGTACACACATGACTTTAGATTTGGAAGTCTGTGGCAATTAAAGACAACAAACAGAACAAAGCCACAGACTTCCAAATCTAAAGTCATGTGTGTATTGTGTTAAACTTATAAATCACTTTTTAGATTTTGAAGGCTGTTGTCTTTTTTCAATAAACAAATTAAAGGTAATATACAGACGATAGCACATCGAGCCGTACCAAAGTTTATTTTTTTTTCCAATTGGCTATGAACCTTAAACTTTGGAAATAAAGTTGAAAATGTATCAAAGACATTTGACAGGTTGTTGTAGCTTGATTTGCTGACCTCTGTACCTACTTATGATAATATTGATTGAACGTATTTATTTTGCAACGATCGATACCTACAAACTTGTCCGTTTTTATGACCGATAAAAACGAAACATATTAACTTTATAAAAAGTTTAATTTCAATGACATTTCGTAAATTGACATTCAAATTGTGACAAAAAATTTGAAATTCAATAATTGAAAGTCAAAAGATATCGAAGATGTCCTTCAAACGCAATTCACAAATCCGAAACCGAATAATTTTGACAGTTCAACGAACATACGAAGACTGAAGACGGAAATGACATTGTCGAATACGGTTCCTTACCGACACGGAAACGTATCGAATGGTTGTGAATAAGGGGCCTGCTCCGACTTTCGGTACCTCGGGTCGCTGGTCCAAGGGGATGGCGATGTAGACCGAGACGTAACGCACCGGATCAACGCAGGATGGATGAAATGGCGACAGGTCACTGGAACAACTTGTGACCCACGGATGCCCCTCAAGTTAAAGGGGAAAATCTACAAGTCCGTGATAAGACTTGTCGTACTGTATGGATCGGAATGTTGGCCCGTGAAGAAGATGGATGAAAAAAGATTGCACGTAGCAGAGATGAGAATGTTGAGATGGATGTGTGGAGTTACCAGAATGGATAAGGTGAGAAATGAATATATTAGAAGAAGTTTGAAAGTGACGCCAGTGACAGAAAAGTTGAAAGGGAATCGTTTGTCTTGGTATGGGCATGTGAAGAGAAGAGACGAAACTCATGTGACCAAAAGAGCTATGAATATTAATTTGGATGGATGGAGAGGGAGAGGAAGGCCAAAGAAAGGATGGGTGGATTGTGTGAAGAATGATATGAATGAAAAGGGAGTCAGTGAAAGCATGACGTTGGACAGGACGGAATGGAAGAAGAAAACATGTTACGCCGACCCCAAGTAACATGGGATGAGGGCAGGAAAAAGAAGAAGAAGATCGGTATCGTCGCCATGAGGTTGGGATAGAATTATATGTACCTAACATGCCTACATCAGTTCTGTTCAAATTCAGGGACTTTACTAAATTATTTCTATTACTCATAACGGATCAATAAATGTTAACATTAGTCTTTGTTGATACTAAAACTTAAAAGGGGTTATTGTATGAACAGTTTTATTATGGAAATAACCCTAAAAACGTAAAGTAAAAAATCAGCTGATGAACACAATATTATGTTGAGTTACGCGAACATAAATAAATGACATAAATATACCAGATGATTAAAAAAAAAACATTCATATTGATATGTAGTACAGAAATCTCAATGTCGTGATATGTCACATCAGTAGATCGCGTCCGTGATATTACAGATTAACAGAATAGAGAGCTAATGAATACTCAGGTCATTTCAACCCTTTCACTACAAGAGAACAAACCATAAACACACGAATAATTAACGTAAGCACTTATAATTACAGTTCGCACACAAATAATGTTCGCTTGATAATTAATGCCTACATGTACTTACTGTTCGTGTATTAAATAAACTAAGTAGGTAAGGCGATATGTTGGAACACACGTGTGTTCACATGGTCCAAATAGGGCCATGCGGATAGGGCCATATGTACCACCTCTCACTTTAGATACAGGATGTGTGATTTTCATAGGGCGTTTGTGCACTACAAGGAATTTTACTGTCCGCCAGTCCAATTTTTTACGGTCTGATACAGAATCTCGTAGATTCAGATTAGGTTAAATTCCAAAATCGGACTGCCGGACAGTAAAATTCCTTGTAGTGCACAAACGCCCAATCTCGTAGATTCAGATTAGGTTAAATTCCAAAATCGGACTGCCGGACAGTAAAATTCCTTGTAGTGCACAAACGCCCATAGTGTTCTATCGGACAACACGTTTTTTTTATTTTTTATAAATTAAGTATGGGTTGTATAAGTGCAGTTTTATTTGGGGATGTGAGAAACTAGAATCAATTTACAAACTAAAAAGTTTTAAAAACAACATGCTTCTTTAAGAAAGAAGTGTACTAAAATACGTAGATATATTCTAGGTTCAGAATAACCCTCATTTGGTAACTCATCAGCATTATGACGACACGGTTGGCGCAGTGGCTGAGAGATCGACTGCTGCGCAGCGTGTTGCGGGTTCGATTCCCGCCCAGGGTAAACATTTGTGTGATGAGCACTTGTGTTTGCCTTGTGTCTGGGTGTTGTTTTATCTATATATGTATGTATTTACAAAAAAAAAATGTATTTGTGTATGTATATCAGCTGTCTGACACCCATAGTACAGGGTCTCCCTAGTTTGGGGTCAGATGGCCGTGTGTGAAAATGTCCCCACATATTATTATTATTTATTATTATTATTAATATAAGCGTACGTAGATATCAATCTAGAAGTTACGTTCTAGAGACGTATATAAATATAGATCTTTTCAAAATGGCAAAGCTTTGTAAACAGCTAAATTTAGAAGACCTACCAAGACAGACAGTGCACTTCGTGGCTGGTCTAAAATTTTCGTAATCAATCAAATTTAGCCGCAATCTGATCATAGCGACAATTGTTGTCAAATCTTGTCAAAAAGCAGATAATTGTAGGAATTTTTGACAGATTAAAATGCCCCCTAGTTAATCACCTAGAGAGGCTTAGGTTAAAATACTCAACCTGTATAAGGTTTCATAGTACTATAGGGCACTGATAATAATAGATGCTAATCTGTTATCTCAGATATCTGATCAGACTGGGCGTTCCTATTTTGCGTTATGACGATAAAAGGTGACATTAATGATCAAATCAACTGAACTATTTTGTGCACACAAAAGGTTCTTTTGTTCCATTACACGATTATAGTGGTCAAGATTCGGTCATATGATTGTAATCGTACAAAATTATGTCAAATGTTTTACTTTTCGATCTTAAATAATAATAATAGTAAAACCAATATATTTCTGTCGCACTACAGCGCAAAAGCCTCTTCTTGACTATTAGAAGGAACAGTATTGTAAAAGTTCATGAAGACCACCAGTTATCACCGATCTTGATCAATAAATTACTTTAATTTTCAAAATCAACACTATTAGGTACTATTTACTTGTTTTTTTCAACCGACTTCAAAAAAGGAGGAGGTTATCAATTCGTCTGTATTTTTTTTTTTATGTTTATCTTTGGACTGGGTGAACCGATTTTGATGATTCTATTTTTATTTGAAAGCTAGTGCCCATTTTAATTTCGTCTAGTTTTGACAATGGCATCCCAGAGAAAACCGTATAAGTCTTAAATTTGCATTAAGTAATGTGCGCGATTTGTTACGCGATTTCTCCGACAAACGTAAACCGATTTTGAAAATTCTTTTTTATGGATAGGGCCATATAAATTTTATCGAAAATGATTTAGCACTTTTTGAAAAATCAACAAATACCCAAAAATTTTACATAGACGACGTTTTAGTTTCATCAATCTTTGTTGTAGTTAACTTTTAATCTCTTCTTAGTAGATTTGGATGAGAAGGAGGTACTAAAAAGCGGAGAATAAAAAGCTTTTTACGAAAGAGACAACCGCCTTCAAAAACTAAAAAGTGAAAAATAACTTTAGTACAGAACACACATTGACTTTAGTTTCGGAAGTCGGTGGCAATACAAAACAACAAACAGAACAAAGCCACTGAATTTCGAAACTAAAGTCAATGTGTGTTCTGTACTAAAGTTATTTTTCACTTTTTAGTTTTTGAGGGCGGTTGTCTTTTTTTATATCAATATACAATATACTAATAGTGTAAGAAAACGTTTAACGATACTGAATGTTACATGTACAGGGTTAAATCTTTTGAACCGTACTACCTAAGTAGACACTTAGACACTTGAAATTTTCAAAGAATCTAGGGCGCTATGACAGCAAATAATTAAAAAAAATAAAGGTGTACAAGAAACGTGCTTATTTGGGCGTTGTTTCCTTGATCTAAATACACGGAACCCTTCGTATGCGAGACCGTATTTTTGTCACTGTACTCAAGAATTGCGTATATGAACTGTAATAGCATTTAATCTCTAAGCCGCTTAGAATTATCACTACACACTGCAGGAGAAAACGGCTCTGTAGATAAGTAATGACAGCTAATCATTTTCTCTCAAATGATTCTTTCAAATTGCATAGTAAACCGAGTTGCGTTTACGAGTTATCTCGATTTACATCTATGTTAAGTGCGTTGTTTATAGTTTTACACATTACATCTGAGGAGCTCATGGCTGAGTAAAAGCTATATATATATATATATATGTGGGGACATTTTCACACACGGCCATCTGACCCCAAACTAGGGAGACCCTGTACTATGGGTGTCAGACAGCTGATATACATACACAAATACATTTTTTTTTGTCAATACATACATATAATAGATAAACAACACCCAGACACAAGGCAAACACAAGTGCTCATCACACAAATGTTTACCCTGGGCGGGAATCGAACCCGCAACACGCGCAGCTGTACATATTGGCCGGTAATAATGGTTAAGCTACGCTTGCCGCGTTTTGTCTGTGGATGTCCATTTCATAACGAAACTCATCCGTCCCTCGGAATGCACTTAAGGCGCTTCCCTAACCAAATAACCTTGACCATACATTTCCTCTTTGCCACAGAATCGAAATTCGCACAATTTTTGTTTTTTTTTTAATAAAAAAAGAGAAACGATCTTTTGAAAAAAAATAAAACGTAAATTATAAAGATTTTTAAGTTACCTATCTATTGGTGTAATCCACAAATTAATAGCACGTCAACTTTAGCAAAATGTACATGTTTTCAATTATTTTAGTATTTTTTTTATATGGAGATTTAAGTGTATATAGGGCACATAAATAAAAATAAGAACGTGGAATGTAATGATAGGATATTGAACATTAATAATATGTGCTTTTAGATGTACTTTGTTTCTCTTAATTAATGAGTTAATAGCCCTTGAATAACGAAGAAAAACGCACTTTTGGTCGGAGTGGCGCCTTAAAGCCTTTGGTCCCGGCTGTCATTTGTCGAATTTGACAGTCGTTATAGATAGTAAACTAGAAAATCTGACAATGAGTTACAATGAGTTGATACCCCTTGGTCTTGGCTTACCAAGGGGTATCGTATTACCTAGTAACTGTTGTAGAATTGTAACTTCATAAAAATCGTGTATCTATCTGTTCTTGTTCCGCCAAAACAAAAAAAGAAACAAGATTTTTCTTTATTCCGCTTCAAAATCGAAGTAGCTGGCTGTTTATGCAGTTATGTCGCATGAAGTAACTGAATTATTCGTTCCAATGACCGGCTACCATCCGTCCAGTATTGTTCAAACCCACTTTATTTGTGTTCATAGATTAAAGATTTCATAATGCATTGTTGCAGATGGCACTTTCATTTTCAGTGGTACTCATTAAGCGTTACGTGCATAATTGATAAATGTACTTTCTCTTGTTATCTTTATTTGTTCTAACACATGTCTTAGGAAAATATTTGCTGCAAAGATTTATTTATTTTCTCTTTCATGTGATTTGTAGTGTACAATGCCATAACATCGTTTCTTTTTACTGAATTGTAACTCATATATTTCTTGTTTTATTTTACAGGTGGAAGGTGTGTCAAGGAGTAGAAGGTTGCAAACACCAACAGCTTCAGATGGCAACAGTGTAGCCAGTTCTGATCAATCAGAAACCGTGCAGCCTACTTTCAGGCCTAGGAGTAATAGGAGACGAGAAGAAACTCCTCCGAAAGAAAGAGATGTTGTCCGAACAAGGACGAGAACTAGGCCAGAGGCTGTTCCAACTCCAGAACAGCCTCAAGCTCCAAGTGCAAACAACGAACGATTCGATTCGAGAAGAACTCGAACGCGCAGTCAAGCAGCTAACACTGAATCTACTAACAAGGATGCTTCACTAACAAGAGAGCCTGTCACCAGGACCAGGTCAAGAGTAGTCAGCAGAAGGCCTACTACAACTTCTTCGTCTACTCAAGCGCCTGTTGACCTGACTTCTCCAAATATCGATGAAAGCAGACTCGAAGTGATTAATTCTAACCTAGACGATATAACGAAAATTCCTAAAGAAGACACAGCTACAACCACGCAGTTTAGACGTCGGACCTCTATAGCTTCAACAACTGAAAGTGTAGCCACGACGAGACAGCGTGGGCGTGGAAATACACGTGCTAATGCTAGATCATTAGATCTTGCCGTGTCAGGAACAACTAACACTTTAACAGTAGCCGAGAAAGCGCCCACAACGGCAAGAACCACCCATACGGCTGATTTGAGAAATTCAAGGAAGTTGAGATACAAAAGTCGGCCTTCAGAAACCGATACGAATTTAACTAGTGAAGGGCTCGTTACAGCAAATGAAGTAATAAAGTCTAGTCAGAACAAAGAGAGTATTACTAGTCAAGCAGAATTAAAAACTGCTGCTCCAACCATCGTCGAAACAATTGTTCAACAGAGCACCGAGCCGAACAAAGCGAAGACAACAACGTTGAAAGTGAAGAAGGTCGTAAGACGTCCTCTAGCAAGAGGGAAGATGAACTTTAGACCAACTGTTTCTTTGCCCAAAACTCATGTTTCAGATGAGATAGCCGAAGATGATAACTATCCAGCGAGTTTCAAGGCTCTAATACAAGCCAAGAATGCATCGGTGAGTAGGATTAATATTTGGTTACATATTTACATTCTTCAGTGACAATATAGAATTAAGAACAAAATAACGTATTTTAAACGTTCCCAACTCATCATTCATTTTATAGCAACATGTACTTCATTTAAAACATTGTAAATGAATTTGATAACAATTTACAGACACAAGTGAACTCTCCAACTGCCGAGAGTTTGTCACCAACAGCATCGCAAAAAGTTTACAAAACCTACTCTGCATCATCACAAACAACACTAACTGGGCCAGGCACAAACAAATATTCAAGGGTAAAAACTTACTATAGGGTATTAATTATAAAATATAAAGGCCCATACATATTACACATGTTAATGGATTCTATAACTAGTATTAAATAATGCAGTTTGCATTTACTCCTATTTTCTGTAATCGTTATTAGGTATAACGATATATGTGTCACGTACAAATCCTTTTTCTATCTTATTTACAGTTTCGCAACAAACAAACTGGAGTAGAAGAGTCAAAAAACGAGAACAATGAAGAAAGTAGAATATCTGAAACAACCGTAACACCAGAAGTGTCAAAATCTAGGAATTCTGAGTACAAGCCTCGAGGTACTTATTCTGCTAGAACAAGAAAATCGACCTTAGCTCCATCTTCAACAGTTACCACTGCTTCAGGTCAAAGTACTGAGAAACCGATGTTCAAGTACAACAGAAAATTTAAAGCATCCAGTACTGAGGCACCTCAAGTTGATGCTATCAAAAGCAAATCAGTTGAACCTAGTAACACGCCAAAAAAGGCTTTTGTTCGTCCACCAGTTTATACTAGAAAATTTAAGGGCAAAGCCACAAGTGGCTCTGAAACTTCTTCTACAGAAAGTGCAAAAAGTGAAAACTCAGCAAATATTCCACAAAGAACTGTGCTGCCTCGGACTTCTTATTACTCACGATTGAGAAACAATGTCAAAAATGAAACAACATCTACTACGGAATCCCTTAAAGAGGTCAATACCGAAACTGTAACAAAGAAAACAGAGGAAACAGTCGACACTCCACTTGTCTTTGCTTTACTAAACAATTCAGAAGATGGAGAAGCTGTTAGAATAGACACGCAACCTGAAAATAATGATAATCACATGTTTATTATATCTGTCACCAGTAAGGAGTCTTTGGAAAATAATGTTAAAGAAGTAACGAACATGGCAGAAGAATCTGAAAATATGCCTGTTGTTAACGTTTCTCCAACTATTTCGTCAAGACTTGACAGTGATAAATACAAATACCACGCCAATTATAAAGATCAAAATTCAACCAAAGATGTTGAAAAAGAAAAAGGGTCCTCCACAGTGTTCCCGCCCGTAAGAAATCTACAAACAAGAAAGTATGGACGCAATCGTAGCAAATCTAAAGATGCTGACTCCGATAACACAGTAACTACTCCTAAGCCCCGAGAAAGGAGTATCAGGAAATTCAGTGAATCCTTCTCTAAAACGACCGAGGCCTCAAACAATGGGGTAAGTACTTAACACTATATTTTTCCACTCAGTTTACCGACGAAGTTTTTGATGTTTTTCATTGTTATAACGAAACTTTACAGATAACTCCTGAACCAGATAAATCTAAGAGTAGGTTCAGTTCTAAATACAGAGCTTCGTATCTAGATAAGCCATTTTACAAACCCACTGTACCTACTATTACACCATCAACTGTAAGTAACATGATATTGAAATTAACACCATACCATGCTACAGTTTTTTTTTCAAAATTACAACCCCACTAACTGACCTGAACTCTACAATTGTATGTACAATGTTACGCAAAGCCCCTTTATCAAATTGGCGTTGAGATGTCGAAAATCATATTTATTTTAATTATAATATCTATCGTTGCACTTGATAATAATATAATCACCATCATCTTTATCAATTTAGAGTAACTACTGATTGTTTAATACTTTCAAATCAAAACATGACATAAAACTTTTGAACATACTAAGTGTAAGTAATTGAATTTTTACTATGGTGCTAACACTGAAAGCGCTAAAATAAAATCACTTTATCCATTCATTTATATTTGATACCTAGTTGTGTTGTAATAATAAAAATAATCAAAAAAAGTCAAAAAGTCAAATCATTTATTTCAATTAGACCATTAAAAAGGCACTTTTGAACGTCATAATAAAAAAATATAAAGTTGATTCTAGTTGCCCATTCCAAAAGGTAGCTTCGTATGGAGAAGAATGGGCAAGAAACTCCATACTCACTCTTTTTAAAAAAAAATGTGTAACTACAATATTTTGCATTTACAGTTTTCAGTTATATAACTATACGTGAATACGATGGACCTTGCATAAAAACACTATATTGAAGTATGTACAAAGTATTACAAGATAAAGAATGACAGCTAAGTTGTATACATAGGTACATAGTGTTCACATATTATTATTTACAATTATTGTAAAAGTAGACCTAGATTCAATAATACATTTTTATTAATAAAAAAAAGATAAATAAACAGATATATTGTATAAATATTTCAATAAATAAATGATTATGTAACGCGCGATTTTAGTGTTGGTTCTCGAAGCAAAAATTGTTCATAATGTGTTCAATGACTATTTTGAATTTTCATTTCATTAGATTACACTTTGTATTGCCTAAATTACAATCAGCAGCTACTCTTTTCAGATTGGCATTTAACTTTTCAACCATATTAGCATCAATTGGTATGAATCGTGTCATTTTAACATTAATAATTAGAAATTTCTTATTGCTAAAGGCTTGGCTGAAATTCTACGTCACTGACCACCTGTTGACAAAGTCTGTTGAAGAGCCTAATTGGTTCGAAGGAGACATATACACGACCGAGTCGATGTCAAGACTGAACAACACAACGCCATACTTTCATGAATCATCCATTGAACTGGTTAATGGAATCATATAGTTAACAACATATATCATTGTCACGATCATTGCTCATCACATTCACCCTGTTGTAAATGGATTTGATTTAGTTTTAAAGAGATATAGATTTTAAGGGCATTTATATTTCTGTAATAATGATAAGTCTATAGTGGTAGTCGTTTTTGATTATTTTATTGAGTAAAATCTCTTTAAGGCAAAATTTTACTTACATCCACAAGTTTCTGCGTTAAGATGTTCTATTTACCGCACGAATTATGAAAGCATTTATCTTGACGCAATAACTTAACAAACTAATGTACGTACATGTAGAATAGCATTCACTAACATACTATTAATATAAGACATTAAATATTGTATACATGTTACATCTTGTTTTAATACATAACGTCATCTATGGCTAACTTTCATTTAATACTAACTTCTAAACAAATCTTACTGTTATCTTAATTCCAAAATAAATAAAGAGGCTTTGGTCTTTGCACGAGTTCCTCCTACTCGGGATTTCCACTTCTTGCAACAATTTATTTTCAAACTTGAACATTTTAAACACAAAATACTTTATTTTTCTGTTTATATGGGTGAGATTACTTCTTATTTCAGGTAGAGGGAGAAGAGATACAATTAGGGCCAGACCTGAACGCTATTTCCTTTACTCAGACACGAAGGACATTGTCCTCGGCAGACTTGAGACTGTCCGAGAGTCTGGTGAAGCCGTCACACGTGATGAACGTTGAGGCTACACATCACTCGCCGTCAGTTACAATATCGATATTCGATGCTTTAGCTGATATACTTACATCTACACCCAAACCACGAATCTCGTCAACAACCGAAGTAACGAAAATACAAAATATTAATACTGACGTTAAACAAGTACTCAACGGCGTGAGTAGCAACATTAATGTAAATAGTGTCCAAGACTTAGCAGGTCAGGATACATTTATGTCGACGAACGCCGATGTAAGCACCACTACTAAACCTGTACAGTCCACTGTTCAAGCTACACCAAATGTGATTAACAGTATTTTTGTTGGGGAAACTGTTACACAGTCACTAAACACTGAAGACGGAAAAACCACTCCTGTGAATACACCACAACCTCCCATTCCCACTCCTACTACTCCTGTTTCCGCAAGGAAACCATTTGCTATAAGAGTATTATACTCTGATACAGAACCGCCAAAAGACAAACCCACGACTGCATCTACACCTACTCAGGGATCGACTGACAGCCCGAAAATGGTATATAACACTGTGTCTGATCTTTTATTGTCCAATAACAATTTAGTTTCTTCTGAACTAACTAGCATGTTGTCGAATAACATTATAAACATTATAGAAAATATGGATGAAAACAGTAGATCGAAACTAAAGACTTTAGATATGGCTAAAGTATTAAGAAGTTTGATCCCCAGAGCTTTAGATGGACTTGCGACTGTACTTGACAATGCTGATTCCATTCCAAACACAACACCTTACAGTTTGGAGGATATTAGGGATACTGAAAATATTGATATTGATGGAATAGAATCCAATAATACCCTCCAAAGTGTAGGCACTGGTGGTAATGTAAATATCACTGTAGATAATAGAAATGTACCCATTAGTGTCACACAAAACCCTGCTAATGTAAATAGTCCTGTTACACCGGGAGCTGTAGAGAGCACAAGGTCTGTATCTAGTAGCCAGGTGACGACAGCTGCCACTACTTTAACTACAGGTGCTGGTTCTGAACGATCTGTTTCTGCAGCTACACCAAACGCAACAGCGATTACAACAACAGCTGCGTCATCTGTCTCCTTAGAAACGGACTCGGTAAATGTAGATAATATTAATGTTATATCAAGTGACTCTACTAATAAGATTGTTCCGGTTCCCATACCTTTTCTCACAAACTTCCGAGGTGTAGATTTCACTTCCAGTGAAGCTGAAGATCTTCTCAGTAGTTCTAAAACACCTATTTTAAAATCCTTATCCTTGGTTTCCTCATCAATGTCACCACCGCGTGATATTGATTACATACAGGATCCTAGTCGAATATCGCAAATGCAATTATGGGTGCTATCAAAGAAAGCTAGAGTGTTGAAAATGATCGAAGACATAATTCGACAGCATAATGACGAGTTAGCAACAGTACCACCATTGATTGACTTAGTGAGCCCATCTGGCAATATCAATTTATCTGACCGTTTGACTAACATTATGAACACTATGATTTCCTCGACTGAACTTCCGACGACTCGTGATATTGAACCTACCACTCCTATGACTCCCCAAACCTTTGTTTTGAACCCTCTTTCCACCAATGTGTTTGAAACTACTACAAGTGGTAATCCTGTTACGAGTCTCACAACAACGCCATCACCGACGATAGTAGCTACAGATGGTGTGCCATCTACTACTGAGACCGTCTCAATATCTTCTCGTTTGGGTTCCACTACAGCAATCAGTAGCACAACGGGTTCGTCTTCTGTCACTACAATAGTGACTACCGAATCTAGTGAAACAGCCAATGATATTACAAGTACGACTCTTACAACTACAACGGATGGTCAGCAAACTGAGATATTAAATCGATTCCAAGAGAGTGCCATTATAACCACGACAGTTGCTAATACAGAAACAATGGAAACTACAACAGACGCAGCTAACACCGAGACAACGACACAACCAAATGCTGAAACAACTACTACAGTTGACATAGACACAACTACAGCTACTGAAGCTTCAGACAGCAACACTTTACAAACAACAGTTAGTACTCTGAATGTTGGAACACCAACAATTCCGAAAAAAGATTATGTTATATTCGGAATATTACCTAATAATACAGTGGTACGTAAAAATCCTAACGAGGACATATTGGAATCATTAACAGAGGCGAGCCCATATATCGTTTACGGTGTACTACCCAATAACACAGTAATACGTAAGTTCCCGAATGGGACTAGAGTGCCACGAGTCATGCAAAAAATTGACATACTACCAATCAGTCCGTGGAGTCTAAGAAATCCATACAGCCCCATCCATAATAATCCGGCCATTGTCAGACCGCAGCCTAACCCCATCCGAGATTCCACTAATACTGTGACATCCACAGACACATCAAATAACGGAACGGAAAGTTTAACCAACGACACTGTAAATAACCAACAATCGATGGTATTGACTTTATGTTATTTAGCTTGAACGCTCCGCTTGGTGCTTTGTATCACACTGGCAGTCGCATTGTTTCTGGAGCGGTCGGTGCATGCGGTAAGGACTTCGGGTGTCTTCGTAAGCTCTGCATGCCTTCAGCACGATAACTGCTTCTAATAACAACGCAAGGCGGTAACATTTTATTTCGTAATTGCAGATTACTTCATCGGCACTTAATATTAAAAGCAGTAACGGTATAAAAACTACCACAATTATGCCAGAAAAAAGCACTGCCTCGCATGTATTGAGTTTACGCACAACTACAATGCTACCTTCTATTGATGAGATTCTGCTTAATAGTATATCTTCGGCCGCTAAACAGGAGATGGTCATATCAGAAATGATGAGCTCTACTCGCGAACCAAGAATATTAACACTGGATATTGATCCGGAGGTATAATTATATTATTTATATAAACGTTTCCATATTTATATATTACTCTTTTATAATAACTGTGGTCACTAACAATCACTATAATTTATCACACATTTTCATATGCAAACATAACACTTGGACTTGGTTTAAAAAGTAGTGTGTTGAATTTGTTTTATTGAAAAGGTAAGTGGTGAAGGGTTACGCAATTAGTTATTTTACATTAAATAGAAACTGCTGGTACAAAATGTGATGACAAAATTTTAACATGAAATAAACAATTACAGACGAAACAAATACGTACGGAAAAGCCAGGGGAAGGTGATGGAGGTGCTGTATTTAAATTTATACCTATAGACGAAGTTACAGTACAATCGCAAAATACAAACGTACAGAAACTGGCTACGACGAGAACCCCAAAAGCAACAAATTCCGTACAATCTGAGACACAGACAATGTCAACATCAACAGTGACTGAGATGAGTACTCAGACACCACAGTTACAAACACAGGAAACCACTGCAAATGTCGTAGCAACAACCACTCAAGGAACAACGAGTGTTATTCCTGAAACAACAGTGGTGTCATCTGCATTCACCAATGCTCCTGTAACTATGGCGGCAACTACAAACCCGCCGACAACTACCCTACCGCCTACGACTACTACAACGCCTGCACCTACAACCACAACAACTGAGCTTACTACAACGACATCAACAACAACACCAGCGCCAACAACAACAACGACAGAACCAACAACAACAACAACTCCAACTCCGACAACTACTACAGAGGCACCAACAACACAGACACCAACGACATCACAAGCAACAACTGTAGTTCAATCCACAACTATTAGCATCGAAGAAGAGTTAAAGAGATATCGAGAAGACGTGCAATTACTTCAAACATTATTGCAAGCAACGGGCCGTAATCCAAAGACTTTAAATGTAAATCCTAATCCACTGTTGTTGGGAGATTTAACTACTACTACAAGACCAACAACTACAACTACAGTGGCAACAACAACTGCAGTGCCAACAACAACTGCAGCGCCTAGTACAACTCAAACCACCGATCCACTGAAGTTATTGCAGGCGTTATTTACAAACCCAATCAACCCGACAACACTATCTTTACCAAATGGACAACAAGGAACTACAACATCACGGTCTATAGAAGAAGATATCAAACAATTCGAGGAAGACACGAAATTACTTCAGGCGTTATTACAAGCAACGGGTCAAAATCCTGCTTCCCTAAATATACCCTCATTAGATAGTCTAACAACTAATAGAGTTCCTACGACAACACAAACAACTACTCTACCAACAACAACTGCCATACCAACAACAACGACGCCAACAACAACAACAACTACTACTACTACTACAGCTAGGCCAACGACAACTAATAGACCAACTACGACAAATAGGCCATCAACAACACAAACAATTGAAGACGACCTTAAACAATTCCAAGAGGATACGAAACTTTTACAGGCTCTGTTACAGGCGACTGGTCAGAATCCAAGCTCTTTGAATATTCCGGTGATTTCTGGTGTCACTTCCAATGTGAGGATAGCTTCCAACCCTCAAACAACGTCGGTAGGGTCAAACCCAACCACTCCATTGAATGTTAGGCCTGTTTTTTCAACAACAAATGGGCCACTATTTAAGACCTTTGCTCCTAGAACTCTTACCACTACGTTACAGCCTGTGACTGATGTTGGGATTTCAACGACTTTCACACCTTTCAACCGGCGAAGACAACCCACCACAACATTAGGGAGTACCGCAAATACAGTCAGTGGTTTCACTTCAACAACAGAAATGCCCAGTTCTTCTACTTTCTCCGTTGAAGAAGATTTGGCTTTCTTGAATAACTTGGTAAGTTAAATACAGCGGATTTGAGTTTTTTTTTGTCATTGTTATTAGTTTAATACAATTATTTAAACGTTTTTTAAATGGTTCACAACTGAATATGTTGATATTGGTCACTTGTAATCACGAATTGTGTGACAGATATGTTTCTTTCCATTTCCCGTTTATAGTGCCTTAAAGTCATGAACAGCAATAACATTGAACGTGAAAAGTCTCAGTTATAATGTTGAACTGCTACAAATGGACATATTGTATAAACTCTAATGTAATTTTAAACTACTGACAAATTTCTGATTTCCAGAAAACTGTGCTGAAAACCAACCCAAGTAACGAAGATCCTGAGGCGGCTCTCGCCAATCGTATCATAGCGCTAGCTGTAGAAAGGAGTCTAAATGAGATACAAACTGGAACCGGTGAAACAGTCCGTACAGGGAAAAATATAGCTGTCAGTGGAAACGAATTGATACCATCAACAAATAGACCAGCAACAACCACTACAACACGACCAACAACAACACAAAGACCAACAACAACAACACAAAGACCAACAACAACACAAAGACCAATAACAACACAAAGACCAACAACCACACAAAGACCAACAACAACTGTCAATGGGCAATCTATTGAAGATGATATCAGACAGTTCCAAGAAGACACTAAGCTACTTCAAGCACTACTTAAAGCCACAGGACAAGACCCATCCAAACTTAATTTACCCACACTACCTGACCTAAATGTGAGTCCCAATATACCAAATGGTGTCTATGATGACTTGAATCTACTCTCAAATCTACTAGCTTCGCCGTCGCCGCTGAATGAACCTTTCGATCCGCTAACGCCGAAGCCATCTGTTAATATTAATGTTAAGGGAGTTAACAAATTACCTGAGACAGCTTTGCCTTATGGTGCAAAAATAGCTGTTAAGGACAATCTCAAAAGTGAACAGGATGATGAGAAGTTGTTACAAACTTTGATCAAATTACAGGGCGCACAGGAGACTACAACACAAAGGAGTAAACTCACTATCACAGGTAAGGAGCCGCATTATATTTGGATTCATTATTAATATTTAAACTCACGTCGTGAACTATAATTGAAACTGGTTATAGTGACATTAGTGAAAACTACATCGTATTGGATAGTTATTTAAATTTTTTCATTGTTTCAAATGAAATTAGTTGCCATACCAAAAAGATTTTAAAACATTAACATAAAATGTTCCAGGACAATCTTCAGACGAGGCCCTAAAGAAACTGATTCAGCAGACACAATCTTCGGGCATGGTGTCCGAAGCGACTCAAGCGCCTATGTCTTTGAGCACCGAGTACGGCAAGAGCAACGACGCGTTGCTGGCAGCTTTGTTGAAGGAGCAAGGATTTGGTCCAACTACGGCAAGTTCTTTGGATGAGCAAATTCGACTCGCTGTTAGTCTAACTTTTCTTATTTCTCCTAATAATACATCGGTTGAAAACCAATTTCTTCCAAACCCATTTTACATTTTTAAACTTTACTCACTTTTCTCACTGATGCAATCAACTCGTAACTTCATTCCGCTTTCTGCAACATTATCTCGATATTTCTCATATATCTCTTCATCTTATTTCATTACTTTTATTTCAGTATATATGTATAATTCATTAGGAACTCTAGAATTAACTGTAACCTCGTAGGCTTTACTCAACCAAGTGGTAGTGACGCCGAAGACAAGGCGGACGACGACGACACCGCCCCCGCCACCAGCGCAGCGGAGGCCGATCTTGGACGGATTGGCCTGGCTCTGGCAGCAATGGAGGGATACGGCTCCAGGATCAGGAGGAGCCGGAGCGCCAAGGCCTAACAGAAGGCCAGAACCTGCGCCATCAGCCAGGCCTGCTTCATCAGTAGCATCAGCCACGACGAGCAACGGGGCCAACTGGTTTGGCTCTGGGCCGTTTGTTGGCAACGCTGATGATAGACCAACAAATAGAGTGGGTTTCGCATCGTTATTACTTAAACTATGTGATTGGGGATGAGGTGTTGGAAACAGACTTTAGATTAAATATGCAGATTTATTCAACGGAATATTTTCTTAATTATTTCGCAATCTTGTAAGTACCTTGTTCCTATTTAATCTAAGTCTGTCATTGTATAGATATTTGTATAGTAATGGAGTTCAGGTGGGATGTACATAGTGAGACATGAATTAAGATAATTATAATTTTTTCCTTAGATTTTCTTGTGTAATATTTTTGTTTTTCTTAGTTAAATTATTTATTAAACATTGGCTTCATTGGCTTGTACATAAACATTGTGCCGTTAAGCAGCGCGTTTTATTTTGTATAATAAATTGTTTTTAATTTATGTTTGTGTTTGTATATGTGTTGTATTTAATGTTAATAATATAATTTTCCCATCCACAGTTCACCCTAATTAGTACACCAGTTGTATATAACTCTTAAAAACCACTGACTAGACTTTACAGTAAACTTAGCTTGAATATCAGTGATAATCAACATTATTTCAAAACAATAAACATTTTGTAGTTTTGTTAAAGTCTAGATCAGTTTATTTCTTATCCCTTGGCATCATCCATTGCCATCTAACATACCATACCCCATAAATTTCCAAGGGATTTGGTAACATTCACCCTGACATGAATGAGTAGTATTAGATACCTCGGTAGATAGTAGTAGTGTTAATATTTTTGTACCCAATTGACTAAAATAATGACCTATTAAATGTGTAGAAATTCATTAATACAATAATTAGGAAAAAGTGTTACATATAAGTGTTTGTGCAGTGTAACATTTTCGTTTGGTGAGTAAAACAATGAAATTGGCTTCGAAAATAACAAAATTTTAATTCTTCTAAATTTTAATAATTCTGCTGGACGCTTGCCTATTAAAATTACTGATGATTTTAATATCTAACTATGGAAAGTTTGTACACTTTATCTTTTTGTAAAATTGTATAACTCTGATGTTCATTTGGACCTTTTAATTTTTTTGTAGTGTTGTATCAATATAAGTTCAGCATGTTTTAATTAACATTTCATTTACCTACCTATACTTTTCCTTCTCCTTTGTAGTATACATTTGTATATATTTGTAAATATCTGTGAATATTTAATCCATATTTACTAGTATGTATATAAAATAGTAGTGTAGTTTTCTGCCTTACGACAATTTATTTTTTGACTTTTATTTCACACTGTTTTGTTTAAATCTCACACTGTCCATATTTTATTTTTACACATTATGTTATTTTCATACTGTCTTTATTTTCCATATCCGTCACTTTCGCCACTTTTTCACTATCACACAAACATGCACTTGTATTTAAAATTCACATGTATGTTTGTATGAAGATTTTTAGTTCGTTTTTACTGTATAACACAATGTTCAGCATTCATTGACGTGGAGTGAAAATTGACATTGTCACTTTTGACCACATCAAAAATAAAAAGAATGGTAATATTGTAAATCGAGAACAGTATTGCAATTCAAATTATAATTTTATTCAAAAGAAAAATGATTAAAATTAAATCATTATTAAGTTAACAAAAATCTTCAAACAAAACCTACAGCACACCAGCACAGCTCACAGCCTCTGCAATACCATACATGCTCTTAAATTACCATCTTCATCAACAGTGCTAATATCTAACAGCAATGACTTACACCTAGATACCTCTGGAGCCTCCAAGAGCTGTAACGTCAGAACAGGAGCCTGGTCGAGGGCAGCTCGTGTCAGCTGCTATTAATGTTACCAGGGCATTCTCACAGTTCTTAGGAGCTGCAATACAGGTAAATACAATGTGTTTTAGCTGGGGCCTATTTTCGAATGAAAAAAAATGTAATCGAATGTCATACTGAAATAATCGAATGTCATATCTAAATAATCGAATGTCGTAAAGTGTAAGTTTTGTCATACATATTTAGGGATTTTATTAGGTGATAAAAGTATTGAAATGTAGGAGTTTATCGATTGAAAAAGTATGTTGTTGACGATATTTTTAAGGAAATTTTCAGGATTGTATTGAAGATAATTATTGTAAGTTGTAACTGTGTGAAAATAACCATAAATAATTTGACATTATAATAATTATCATTTAAACCATTTATTAAATCATTTTCATGAGTGACTTCTTCATCACTGATTAATTATTAACACTTAATACCACAATTAATTTAGTTTTGTTTTAATTGTTTTATTTTTTATTGATTTGAATGTTTACTTATTTGAAATTTGACCATAATTTTAAAATTAAAAAACATTACCTACCTCCATTCTCAAAGACACGAATAGAGATTTTAAAGTAAAACCTGTCCCTGAAGATTTGCAGTTCTGAAATACGTATCTTGATCACATCATTATAGGTATAGTTTCCAAGTACTAATTTATTATGGTCATATTCCAGGGTGCCGCCAAAACCGTCCAGAGCGTGATCCGGGCCGGTCAGCGAGCCGCATCCGACGTGTACGTGAACGGTTCTGGCGCTGGTTCTGGTTCCGGGTAACCACCGCACCGTACATAAAAGACTCCAATGTGTTGAACTAAAAACATTTACGAAAGTGTCATAGTATGCACTATGTGTTGCAAGTGCTCAAATGTAAATAGTCGGTTTTAAAGTTATAGTTATTTCGTAGCATTGACTTGAAAATTTAGATGCGTTGTTCGAGTAAGTCCTCTTATTGATTGGGATGCAAACATATCAGGTAACTTACTGACATACGCTCGTCGTATACCTGCAAAAAAAGAAGGAATTATTCAAAAAGTTATCAGTCTTGATTAGCCGGTTTAGGTCCTCTTGTGCCACAACTCCAAGATAGTTGCTGACACATTTCCCTAATAATAATAATTCATTTATTTTCAGGCTGCATAGGCCCATAGATAAATACCTTAACCTAAACATACATATTTTAATGTATGACATTTTTTTTTTGGTTACTTGCTAGCCACTAACTCTGACTTAAGGTTTTGGTGCAAGTAGGCCTTGAAAATTTAGTTGAAAATACAAAGACAGTATAAATTGGAACATGTTAGTAACATTAAACTTGATATTATGTTTGTTTACAACTTGATCCCATAAAAGTTCCTAAGCAGAGGTATTGAAAGTTTTCAATCAATGTCTATGAATCAAAATCATAAGAACTTTTGTAATATACCTACCTACCTTAATGTAGTTTGGTGGCAAATAGAACAAAGACATCTACTATTAGGTTTGCAACCTAAACGTCTGAATCTAGACTTAGGCAAACAATGTGATGTTAGCACTACCTTAGTTTATATTATTTAATTTTATTAATTATCTCTACATCTCTCTTAATGTTTTCATTTTATGACAAACGTATTTTTAATGTAAAACAACGCCTGAACGATTTGTAATACAAATATATTATGTTTCCCTTACATTAGTTTTCGTCAACTATGTTGAGATAATAATAAACAACACAATCTCTTCGGTTTATTACGCTTAGCAAATATAGGGTTGAACTTTGGTAGCTTTTACTTCTTTTAGTATATTTTTTAAAGATGAAAAAGAAACTCTTCTAAGTTAACTTCTTAAACTTACTTAAAAATAATGATGTCCATATATTATTAAAATTGTCCAATTTGGAATGATGAAAAAACTGAAGCCTTTTGTCATATGGAAATCATTTGTCGTATTGAGTACGACAGACCATTATCAAAAATTGTTTGACATCCCGACGATTTAGTTTTAAGAGTCTCTGTAATCTTAAGCCTAACATGTGCCATTTGCACGTGCTTGATGTACTCGCTTCTACATTCTTCAGCTATTATTTATTTATTTAAGAAAATCTTTGTTTTTCATTCGTGTTTGAATGTAATAAAGATTTGGGTTTCGAAGTCAGGTAGGTAATTAGTCGTTTGGTTGATTCTTGCAAAACAAAAATTATAACCGTCGGATAGAGCAATAACTTAAACAAAAATATTTATAACGATTTTAATATTAATTAAAATGCTCTCTTTAACGTTGTTAATGCAAATAAAAACGAAAATATTTTAAATAGGTATTGTGTTTTGTTTCTCTCTTTGCTGTTTTTTTTAAACCGCAACTTTTATTATGTAACAAAATTGAACATGACAATTAAATAACAAAAATTTATTGACAATTCAATTAACTCAAAATTGAAATATTGACAAATTAATGCATTAACTAAACTGCTGTAACTTAACTTACTAACAAACCTGACTGTAAAACTGGGGATGTTTTAATTTGCGACAACCAAGCCGTTTAGCTTCTCACTGCCTTTAGTTTTAATGATTAGTAATAAGTAAGGATCGGGTACTCTAGAATTAATGCTGCCAGCCGATTTTACAATTTAAATCTACAATTTAAACACCTTGTGTACCTACTACGGAATTGTCCATACAAAACTAATCCCCAGTTTTTTTAACGTAAAATTGATGTACCAAAATTTGCACAGTTATGATTGGTTAACTAAATTATCGACAACCGATCAACGTAACTTCCGCACGGTTGACAATTGGTCACATTAATTATAATTAATGTAAAATGGAATATAATTAATTGTCAACCGTGCATAAGCTATGGTGATTGGTTGTTAAAATTTCAGTCAACCAATCATTTGGCAGAGCATTTGTGACTTTAATTTTTCGTTCGAGAGACCGGGAGTAAGTAACGACATGTGTTGCCATGTGTTTAATGCGCTCTATAATTTTATTGCCGTCTCGTTTTATTCAAAGTAAAATGACAAAGACAGGCAAGATTTACAGAGCGTTTGATGACATTAAACAACTATTTATTTTTAATAATAATTGTAAAATCAGGCTTCCAGTGCCGAATAATGTATGTACCATTATTTGTATTATATAAAATTAACGGTCACTGCCAGTTATTTGACTCATTAATCTAAGCTTTGGTTAAATTTTATACCTTTGTAAAATATTTATACTCAAAATTAAAACTTTGTAAGTATATTATATTAGTAAATTACTATTGGAACTAATAGACTTATTTCTAAATCTATTTGACTTTCAAATTTTCGTTGAGCTTTGACGCTAACTATTATTTAATTAATTAATAAATTAAAATGCCTTTAAAATTATTAGGGCTTCATAATAAAGCGTACTGTATGTATTTGTATATTTATGGATATCTTCGGGAGAATAATAGGAAAATAAATTATTTTGTAAATTGTTTTATGGTTTTATTCATATTTTATTAACACACATCCCATATTATTTAAGTTCAACTTTTCACACAATTTTCGTTCCATATTTGAATAAATTGTTACCGTTAAAAGTGTCTATTGAGATGTGGTAACTTCTTCTTCGTTTTTCGAATCGATGGTTTTGTTTTTATTATTTTGACTACTTGGGTCCAGTAAGGTAGCTTATTAATCGCAGCATCAGTGATGTTTTTAATGTCCTCTAAGGTGCAGGTGAAGGGGCACTTTGGGCACTGTAGTAATTAGGCCATTGTCTGGTCAGGATCACCGCACTCACACTGGGTATCGGTGGGATCTATAATCCCCCATTTTGCTAGGTTGTGTTTGCAGCGGCATACTTGTGAGCGAAGTCTATTGAGCGCTTTCCATATAGGCCACTGCAAATCTGTTTCGAGTGGCAGATGTTCCAGGGGTTGAATGAAGTGTGGGTGTGGGTGGTGGTGGGTGAGGTTCCTTCCACAACTTTCGTCTCACCGTACGTGGTTGGTCTTGAATGGCCTGTGTGTTCGGAGAAAATGATGTGGTGAGAAAGTCTTTAGATAAAATGGACTTGGATCCCAAAGTTGCCAGTTGAAATTTAGAGGATAGGCAGAGTATATGTTATGGGTATTGAGAAAATATACTAGGATGTTTTTTGGAACTACCCAATACATTTATTGAGAGCAGCAAAATCACAAGCAATGTTCTTTGACATATATGTAACCCGTAAAACCTTTTTAGGTTTTACGCCACGCCACCTATTTCATGAGAACCCGGTAAGTTAAGTTCAAGTGAGAATCTTGAAACCTTTTATCATTAGGTACCTACCTACTATTCAGAAGGACATAAAGACATAAAATGATCCTACAAATCAGACAACTTACTTGCTTACAACTTAATACTCATAGTATTCTAACAGGCGCTGGTTTAAAAATAAAATCCTACAGCTTTAAGAAAAATAATTAATCGAAAACTAAACTACATACAAAAATAACAGTAACAACAGGCTTTTTAATTAAAGTGTTATTTGAGGCGGTTTAGTCCCATCTCGGCATCCATGAATAAATTTATCATGCCTACGAAACATTCCCATTTACATTCAAAGTTAAAGTCAAATCATTTATTTCAATTAGACCATTCGTCAAATGAGAAAAAAAAATGATTCTAGTTGCTCATTCCAAAAGGTAGTTTTGTATGGAGAAGAATGGGCAAGAAACTCCATACTTACTCTTTTTAAAAACGATGTTAACAATATTTCGACGGTGAAGTGCCAATACCTACTAACTGACATTTTTCGAGAAAATCACTTTTTGATCGTTTTGATTTGATTTTTGAGTTTTGATGGGTGTCGAGATGGGAAAGTGCCGAGATGGGACTACACCTTTAAAGGTGCCCCAGGAAAAGTTCTACCTAAGCAAGACCTACCACGTGGCAAAAACTTAATAATTAATACCTATAAGATATATCATTAAAAATCACATCTTTAACTTACATTTCAAACAATGATACAGCTAATCAGTTCAACAGTATATCAACGCATAAACTTAAACAAGTTTCAATCAAGTATCAAGATTAAATTTTAATGTTTTTCGACCTTGACGTGAGTGACATACTACTATAATGGTAGCTTTTTGTGGACACCTGGCGAGTTCGACTATTAATAGCTTTAAGGCGCATTTAGACGTGGACATTTTCTCGACTATTGAGAGGCGAAAATGTTTAACGAGGCTTTGATTAATAGAACACTTAAGCAAGAAGCGAAATCACGCTTACGATTATGGGCCTATATTACATGACACGCGTCATGCGATTTTCTCGAACTGTGTTTTGAAATATCGTAATACCTTATTTTTTTTTAATCGGGTGCTCAGATTATGAAACATAAGGCAGATAGACTGCGCGGAACACTGAGATTGAAGCCAAGAAAGCAAATACAAATTCAAAAACGAACACCTACAACGCGCTTCGTGCTGTCAGTCAGAACAGCACCAAACCACAAAGTATAATAGGCTTACAACGTGCACCCAACGCTGCATCGTTCAAAAACCCAACAAAAATACAAATAAAAATTCAAAAGCGAATACAATCACGAGATTGTAGGTAAGTATTCGTTTTGTAATTTATATTTACTTTTTTGGTTTCACTCTCAGTGTTCCGCGCGGTCTATCTGCCTTGTTTCATAAATAATCTGAGATCGGGTGCTTACTCGTACAACTTTAACTGTTGAAGTGATTTTTTTATTTATTTAGACTTCATGCAAAATGAAGAATGCATTCAGGGTGTTGATGGGGTTGCCGCGCTACTTACAGTGCTTCCGGCATGTTCACAGAAGCGGGTATAGATGGCTTTCACGCCATCATGCGCCAGCGATGCGCCTCCATCATCCGCAGGGTACGCGGCAGCCCCAACAGCATCTTGAGCACTATAGCGGGCAGGTGGGACAGTCCCATACTGGGGCATTAGATACGCCTACATGCCACTGTGGCGTATACTTAATAATAGTTTTAATTGTTTCATTTTCCTGGTAAATTTAAGTGCTAACACTAGTTTCTAAGTTATGTATTGTACTAACCAAATGGACATTCGTCTGAAATAAAAGAGTTATTATTATTATAACTGTATAAAGCCGGACTCAATACCTTAGGTTGTATATTCTCTACCAGTCAACCAAAGGTGGTGAAGAGATAACAATGGCAAGTGGTGATTGGAGCCTCCTTTTAAGCGTATTAGGAGACTCCGCTCATCCATGCATTAGTAGTTTTCATAAACATTTACATTTGCTTCTGTTTTGTCTCTTCTCCATACTCGTTTATTTCATGAGAGAAACTCTCCTAGTGTAAACGAGCCATTAGCCTAATAGGCTTAGGAAACATACGATTAATAAATGGGCGCAGGCGCTAGCGTTCTGAATTTAAATTAACGCACCTAAGTAGGCTTGTTATGATTGGTAATTTGTATGTGCAGGAAATCTTCCTTGTCTGGGTAAATTACTAGTAAGAGTAATGAACTGAGAACATGGTTACTTTTTTCCTTTTACTTGAATGTGGAATCGATCAAGCAGAAAACTGTCCTACTGATAAGGAAATTCATTCCGATTTGACTTTTATCGGTTTCAGGGTTAAGTTACAGGGCTTACTGCTATAAAAGGTTCACAAACAATAATACCTCCGTGTAAATTTCGTCCCAGGTGGCTAATCTTAATGAGAGAGACTGGCTAAGTACGCAGAAGATCGTCGTCTGTCCAGAAACCAAATATTGGTCGTTTGTCATAGTTTAACTATTGTGTCACCTAATTAACAGTTGAGCTCGTCCGATCGTTCCGCGGTCGACTACGCGACACCTCGCAGCGTAACACGACGCCGTCTCTTCGTGTGCAGTAGTATTTAAGTTTATTGTTTTAAAATATGTATTAGTTTATAATTATTGTTTTTATGCTAATGTATGTATTGTGTTTTATGGGCCTTAGTTGCCTGAAATAAAGCATTAATAATAGTATAGCGCACAAGTGTCGACAAACGCAAGCAGGTACACTGCCTCTTATCTGACTATCATGTTCTGATGAGATGGATATTAAACGCGACCGGGAAGAATAGGGGCAGGACCAAAAGGCTTTACGTGTTTTCCAAGGCATCGGGGTGTCACACAATGCTTAAAAAGCTTCTAAACCCCGGGGGTTGCTGCTAAGAAATTCCCCCATCCAAAAGCCCAGAGGATTTAACATTTGTATTAGCAGATGATACCTGTGTACCTGTCTGTTTCGGTTCATGATCATCATCATTTCAGCCTAAAGACGTCCACTGTTGGACATAGGCCTCCCCAATCCGCTTGGCAGGCGGATTGGCGATCGCAAAATGGTTGTTACAAAGGCACAGAGAACGCTGCTGCCCATTCTCTGGTAAGTCCCTTAGTCGCCTCTTACGACACCCACGGGAAGACATGGGATGGTGCTATTCTTTACGTCCGACACCACACGGACACGGTTTCGGTTCATAATCCCAAGTAATTAAGACAGAGTTGATACTTTTTTTTTCGTTGCAAAAACTAGTCTTGAAACAAAGTCAAAGTCAAAAGTCAAATCATTTATTTCAATTAGACCATTAAAAAGGCACTTTTGAACGTCATAATAAAAAAATATAAAGTTGATTCTAGTTGCCCATTCCAAAAGGTAGTTTCGTATGGAGAAGAATGGGCAAGAAACTCCATACTTACTCTTTTAAAAATAAATGTGTACAATATTTTGCATTTACAGTTTACAGTTATATGACTATACGTGAATACGATGGACCTTGCATAAAAACACTATATTGAAGTATTATTTTTAAACTTCGTAAAAGCCCCAAAACCTGACTTCCTATGTTTCCATTCTCATTGTATACGCAGTTTAGTGTCGTGATTGTTATTAAATTTAAAACCTATTTGCTTCAAAGGGTAACCTATTACCATTATAAAAATAACTATTATGGCGACAGCTTTTTTGTTCGGCGCGCCATTTTACGTAGGTAGGTACTGATATCGAGTCAGACGGGAAGCCAAACCCAAAATAGATTGATCGAAGCAAGTCGTTCATATTTTTTTTGCATTTAATAAGCCACTGATGGTCAAATACTCAAACACTACTCAATTTTAAGATGTCGTAGTCTCGTACTGTCACAATCACTGACGTAAAATGAGACAGGCAGCACGAGACTTAACGGCATCTTAAAATTGAGTAGCGTTTGAGTATTTGGCCATAAGATGTGATGTGATGTGTAATATAAAAAAATACTTAAGAAATTGAAGGTGCGTTTATAGACATAAAAAAAGCTCACAAACTTTTGCATGTGTGTGTCCAAGCATACCGCGGAGTGAACATCGTGCTATCTTCTAGTGCAAGTGCAATCAGCACCGTCGCAACTAACTTCACTCTCTTTTCGGAAATTCGTTAACGATCGTGTTCGTATCTCACAAAACTTTTATTGTAATTTTAAGAAAATATACGTATATATTATAAGAATACAATAAATCACTTCATTGAGGACAGCCCTCAAGATGATATACCAGATATATAATTATGTATGTGTAGTCTACATTTTAATTATTACATTTTTTGTTATGCACCTGTCATGTTATATCTTCATCACCTTTGGTTGTCACTTTAAATATCAATTATAATTGGTTTTAAAATATATTATACTGAAGAATCATCAGCATCTGCCTAGTCTTTTCCCAACTAAATTGGGGTTGGCTTCCAGTCTAACTGAATGCGGTTGAATACCAGTGTTTTACATGGAGCGGCTGCCTATCGAACCTTCACAACCCAGTTACTGGGTAACACGATACCCCTTGGTAAGACTGGTTGTCAGACTTCCTGGCTTCTGACTACCCATAACGACTACCAAAGATCTACGAATGGCAGCTGGGACCAATGACATGGAGGGAACTCGGTATGAAAGGGATGGTCACCCATCCACAGACCAACCGCGGCTAGCGTAGGTTAACCTTAGACCTATCGATCTGTACGGCTTTAACTTAGCCACGAGCTCCTCATTATACGAATTTATTTATTTAGATTTAATACCTAAGCCATTCTCTACCTTACGATATTAGTATTGAAGTACAGATAAAAAGCTTGAGAGGTGTCAAGGGACACCCGGATGGAACGAAGTTCCTTTCGATTAATTAGTGAAGGAATTGTAATAAAATTTTATTTTTTTTAAGTTATAATAATATATTTTTTTATTATTAACAAATATAATGTAATTAAAAGACAATTTAATTAAACGTGCCCGTTTATGTATCGAGCGAAATGGACTCCATATTGAGCAGTTGCTTCGATACAGGGAAGTGTAAATTTTATACCTAATAGGTAAGTTTTTTAATTAAGCCAAAGTTGATTAAAACTGTGTTTGTGAATAGTTCTAATTTATTTAAATAGGTTACCTATAGCACCTATAGGTACTACGCCTGCCTGCCTTTCTTTTTCTAGCAAAAGAGTACCTACTCACTTACCTACTTACAACTACAAATAATTCGCCAATGATAAAAGTAAGTACCACTACCTACCTAGGTACCCACCTAAGCTCCCACTGGCTTAATTTAAACCAAAACATTTTAATCAAATCAAAAAAAATATTATTGTCGCTAGTAAAACCTAGAGAAAAGTACTCTGTGACCTAGAGCGATAAGGTGCAGTGGTTACCTACTGACGACCGCGACCGATAGAAAGCTCATGATTATCAAACCCAAACTTTCAATAGGTACCTACTAAACAAAACATAGAAGTAGGTACAGTAACTACCTACCTACCTAACCTACGTATTCTATGGCTTAATTATCGACTTAAAATTTACACTCGTTTTCACAATCCACACAGTCTCACAGTGAAAGGTGGACTTATCTCGTAGGTCGTTATCATCGGAGTTATCACGCAATGATAATTCCGATGTCATTGAGGTAGGTACCGCCACTATTTGAGCGAATAAACTTAGGTACTAAACATATCGCCGTAGGTACCTAGTTCAAAGAGTTCGCCGCGCCGCCTTTAAATACATAAACATATTCTACGAAAAGCGAATTCGGACTTTATTTTGTAAACGTAAACGGTTAAAAATTGAAATTTTACCAAACTAGGTATGATAAAATTATTCTGAGAAACGTATAGGCAGGTGCCCGACCGGACAATAGGAGCTATGTGCAACCGAATTTCACGGTTAATGTGTAAAAATAAGGTTTTAATTCGCTCCAATATTTTCATAGAAAAGCCGCGATTCAACTAATAATGAACTCTATTTGACAGTTCCAACGATTCAATTTTTCTGTTCGAATTGTCTGCGTTTGTGAAGTAATAAAAATAGCAAAAAAGTGTCGTGACAACTTTTCGTAAGAATTTTTTCCGTCTAGCCCCCTTTCACAACGCGCGATAAGGAACTTCGTTCCAACAAGAATGAGGAATGAGGAGATGCGCAGGAGAACCAGAGTCACCAACATAGCAAAAAGAATGCCTAAGCTCAAGTGGCAGTGGACTGGGCACATTGCCCGTAGAGCGGATGACCGATGGGGCACAAAGGTCCTGGAATGGTCCGTGCTCATAAGCAGAGTTGGCAGGCCCCCCATAAGGTGAAACGATGACCTGGTCCAAGCCGCGCGAGACCGACACAGGTGGAGGTTTTTAGGGGGGACCTATGCCCTATGCCTATAGTGGGTGTCTAAAGGTTGACATGATGATGACAGATAAACACCACCAGCTCAATTCGCAAAAATATCTGTAGGTCATACAAAGTATGAATGAAAGGTGTGAATCGAATCCACAATACGTAACCAGCCAATAGATCAAGTATTGCGCGAATAGTACCGTCCGACGTCAATTGATGATCGTGCATCTCTTCAAATTATTTTGTGGTCAACCATTGTCGTGACATTTCTGTTTTTTTTTCTACCCGGACAACCGAGTGATTAGGTGCCATTTGAGAGAAGTCATTCCATCGCAAGCGCTTGCGCAAACCGGCTGTCGTCTTACACCTATCCTTCTAATTAGCTACTTACGCGTGTGAGTGTGTGACGTACTGTACGTGTTATCTCAATTGCGCGGTGCTCGCCTGTAGCCGAAGAGTAGACTACGAGTCAGAGGTTGCAATCGTGAAGATGACAACAATAAATACCACTTTTGATCGCGATTCTGATGAAGCACCTGGGCTTGGTGAAATGAGTGTAGACGGATCGCTTATTGATGAGGTATCACCACCACCTTGCATCACGTTCCGGAAAGGAGTATCACGCGGTTACGAGTCCGAATTCCGACAAGAATTCCAGCTATTTCAAGATAATATGCAGACTATGTTTGAGACGTGGTTCACAAAGCAAGACGCCAAGTTCTCCAAGTTACTGGACGAGTTCTCGGGCGTACAAAAATCCATCCAGTACATCAGTAATAAATACGATGACCTCGAAAAAAGGACGCAGGAAGTCAAAAATCGCGTTCAAGTGGTCGAAAAAAACGTCCAAACCCACGAACCACGTCTCACCGACTTGGAAGCGAAATTTGAGTCTATGGAACAAAGAGCACGTAACTGTAATCTTGAAATAAGTAATTTGCCTGAGAAACGTGGGGAGAACCTGATATCAATTATTGAAAACATTGCAAATGTTATAAAACAGCCCATTTCTGCACGTGATGTGATCGCAATACATCGTGTGCCGCAAAGTAACCCAAACAACTCACGGCCAAAGAACATAATAGTAAAATTTTCCAGCCAAATTATTAGGGACAACTTTGTGTCAGCTGTGCGCCTCAACAAAGGTATTACGTCGGGGCAGATAAATATACAAGGTTCACCACAAAATATTTATATAAATGAACACTTGACATTGCAAAACAAGAAACTATTTCGTCAAGTCAAAGAAAAAGCCAAAGAATTTGGATACAAGTTTGTCTGGATCAAACATGGAGTCATACTTGCTAGGGCTGACGTCACCACCGCTGCCATCGCCATTCGCTCAGAAAAGGATATATTCAAACTTGTACCCTATACTCGGGAAAATTAATTACGTACTATTTATACTAATAAGTGTGTGTTCATTCTTTGTTCAAAATATCAGTGAAATTATCGGTAGTAACGTGAATCATATTAGTAACTGCGTTATGTATAAAATACTCTGCGTGCAAACTCTGAATCTTGCATTGCTCTGTGGACCGACGAGGTATGCGACAATTATTATTCTTTCTTGGTTTTTTACTTCCACCGTCTTAATATTTTGTTACATATTGTATCGCGAATTAAACGTTAAATATTTACTTTTAAAGCTAATATCACTTCTTGTATATATAATATGTAACGATATTATTCGTCAATATAATTGTCTAAACTTATCTTTAATGCTCAGATATTCATTCTACCGGAGTTACATATTTTGCTATGTACTGATTTTAACGGGTCACCTGTGTACCTTTCTACCAGTAACTTTTAATAACATAATTATTTACCCGCACAATGAATAATAACATGTCAATTTATTACCAAAACTGCCGAGGCCTAAGGACTAAATTAAATACTTTGTATAATAATATTCTGGCGGACTCCCACGATATTATTATTTTATCTGAGACATGGCTGATTCCAGAGATTGGTGATGGTGAATTCATCGACTCAAGATATATTGTTTATCGTTGTGACAGAAATCGTTTGTTGTGTGGCAATGCGTTGTGAGTTATTGAATACGCTTTGTTACGACGACTGTTATTACACCATGCCACCCAATATTGATTACGTACTTTTAAAGTTTTATTCTAAGTCTGTTAATAAGTATCATACTGTGTGTGGCATATATGTTCCACCTAACCAAACACTAACGACCTACCAATCGTTATTTAGTTTGCTGGAGAAAGAAATTACATCCCATACTATTGATAACACGTATATTTTTGGAGACTTTAATTTACCACAGATCGAATGGTTTGCTCATAACACACCTGCATTTATGCCTCGCTTACACAACAACAGTAGCTCTATGGAAATCCTGCTTCTTAATTTCTTATCGGCTATAAACTGCAAACAATATAATAGCTTAAAAAATCAGCTTGGCCGCACTTTGGATTTACTGATTTCAAACTATGTCTGTGTGTGTGAGCCCGCACCTATTCCTCTCGTACCTGTAGATACTTATCATCCACCTTTCATGACAATTATCTCCTTAGAATTATTGCATAAACCTATGGCTCGGTGCTCCGGGCCCAGATATCGCTTTATAGAAGCTGATTACTCTGCCATTAATAAAGAAATAGACTTGGTTGACTGGACCCACGTATTAGAAAACCTCTCGCTGGATTCTGCTATCGAACGTTTCTATGAAGCAATTTATGAAATTATTAAGACTCATGTACCGATGAGACCGGTTAAATCCAACGAATATCCGATTTGGTTTTCCCGTCCATTGATACATATTTTTAAAAATAAAGAAAAGTCGTGGACTAAATGGAAAAAATATAAAAATCGTGTAGATTATGAGCAGTTTTCTTTATATCGAAAGAGATTTAAGTTTCTTTCGGCTGAATGTTTTAATGGGTATATACACTCAGTTGAAGTCAATATGCAAAAAGATATAAAACAATTTTGGTCGTTTGTGAAAAGCCGTAAAAGTAATACAGGTATACCTAACACCATGTCTTAAAATAATGAGGAATGTCACGGGCCTGTGAATGTATGTAAATTATTCTCAAAGTTTTTTAGCTCCGTGTATGAGCCGCTAGATGACAGTAACGTTAATAGAAACTCTGTGTCTCCTTTCCACAACCAAGTGACCTTATCTGACTTGTCATTCTCTCAAGATACGATAACTAAATCACTCAAATCTCTTGACGTTACCAAAGGCTCTGGGCCAGACGGTGTTCCTCCTTTCTTTTTAAAACACACAGCTGAGTCGATGAGTGTGCCCTTACTTTATCTATTTAACCGTAGTCTGAAAGAGGGTGTTGTGCCCCTAGCATGGAAGACTGCCAATATTACGCCAGTTTACAAAAGCGGGACGATAAAAGACGTTACCAACTATCGTCCAATTTCTTTGTTGTCCACCTTGTCAAAAGTCTTGGAGCGATTAGTTCATAATGCAATCTATCCTATCTTACATAATATTATTATACCTGAACAGCATGGCTTTGTTCAAAATCGCTCCACTGTGAGTAACCTTGTTTTATACTCAAATTATTTGTTTGAAAATATGGACAATCAACTTCAAGTTGACACGATCTATACTGATTTCTGCAAGGCTTTTGACAAGGTGGACCACGCCATGCTTTTACAAAAAATTGAATTTAATGGTATTCGTGGGAGTTTGCTTCGTTGGTTTACGTCTTATGTAAAAAATAGAACTCAGAAGGTTGTGGTCCACGGGTTTTCTTCTGACGTGATCAGCGTGACATCTGGTGTTCCGCAGGGCTCGATACTGGGTCCTTTGCTTTTTGTGCTATTTATAAATGACATAAATAAATGTTTTAAAAACTGTAGTTTTCTCCTGTATGCTGACGACCTTAAAGTATTTCGTAAGATAAGAACCGTTGAAGATTGTCTTAAATTGCAACATGATCTGGATCGATTGTCGGCCTACTGTGTCACCAATAAATTGCAACTAAGTCTGTCCAAATGTAAATTTATTACATTTACCAAAAAAGTTAATGTCGTACAATTTACATACTCGCTCTGTAGCACTCCTTTAGAAAAAGTTTCCTTAATCAAAGACTTAGGTATACTCTTTGACTCAAAGTTGCATTTTGATGCACACATTGATCGCATCACTGCCAAGGGATTCCAACTATATGGCTTCTTAAGGCGGACCTGCAATTCTTTTAAGAAACCATCTACATTCTTGTTGTTATTCAAGTCACTTATTAGATCTCAACTGGAATATGCCACGTGTGTTTGGAACCCACTTTATAATAAATATAGTGATCAGTTAGAATCAGTACAACGCAAATTTCTTCGCTTTCTTAATTTTAAATTCATGAACAAGTGGTCATCATATCACACTCTTTTAGATAAGTTTTCTCTGACAACTCTTAAAGTAAGGAGACTGTATCTTGATCAATCGTTCCTATACAAGATCTGTCACAATAAATTTGATTGTAATAACCTAATAAACCAAATATACCTTCGCATACCTAGTCGTTCCCAACGTATTCGTGATACTTACACTCACTGTCTATTTGCTCCGAAGCGGTGCAGGACCAACGCAGGAGAACGAGCTCCTTTACATCGATTAATGAAAAGTTATAACGATAATTTTGCTGATATCGACATATTTGCTTTGTCACACAAACAATTCAAAAATTACATTTCTGCAAAACCTGACTGTAATTACCCATAACGTCAGTTGTATTCCTTTTTACTATATTCCATTTTTTCACACAGTGTTTGCTAATTCACTTGATTTACTTATTATTAGTTTATACTTAGATATACAGTCTTTTATGTAAAAGTTTGCTTGCAACTTGCTATTTTTTTTATCTATTAGCATTACTCAGTGGATAACGGTGCTGGTTGCGTGATTACTTAAGTGTTTTATAAGTTTTTTTTTGTATTAAGCATTATTACGCAATTGTTTGTTATCCTAAAGAAATAAAAATAAAAATAAAATAAGTCTTCATGGCCCGCAATAGTGTGTTAATTGATTACGACACATGAGGTAAAACCTCATTTGACCAGTGGGTTAATTCTGTGAATATCTTCCTAGTTAACTTTGATTTCATTTTAAAGAAGCTAGAAGAAAGTAAAAATTAATTCCCAGATTTCAGAAATTTTATAAGAAAAACTTGATGACTGAAGAAGTGAAGACTCTATTTCTAATTCTCTAGTCTAACTCTACAACCGAAAATACTCACCCTGGTGTGTTACACATCAAAGTGTTACAGTGCTAAAGTGTTACACATCAAACAAACTGTCAAATTTCTTTGATAGATTTTCAACTTTATTTCAAAACAATAAGGTTCATATTCAATTCGAAAATTTTGCAGTTTGGTATGTCTTGATGTGCTGGCGTCTGTACCTACCGCGTTTTTATTATTCCGTGGTACCTACCTACCACAAATTGTGCCCTTGACTACAATTTGTTTAGATCTGAGGGCCTAGTGTGAGTTTTTATTTGAACACGATCGCGTTTATTATTATTATTATTATATTTAGGCTGTACTGTCCCACTGCAGGGCAAAGACCTCCCTCCATTCCTTCCATCGGTCTCGACTTTTAGCTATGTCTTGCCAATTCTTAAGGAAGCTATCCGATCGCGTTTACGTAAACTCAAATTTATATTGAAACTGGAACAGCGCAGTCTAGTGGCAACAATAAGAAACACAATAGTTAGTATATTTATTAATAATCCATACCATACCATATTATCCCATACAAATTGACATAAGCGATAGTTTACGTTAACACGATCGAGTTCGAATAAAAACTCACACTAGGCTATCTGAGAGCCTAGTGTGAGTTTTTATTCGAACTCGATTCGATCGCGTTAACGTAAACTATAGCTTATGTCAATTTGTATGGAATAATTGTGTTTCCTATTGTTGCCACTAGACTGCGCTGTTCCAGTTTCAATACAAATTGGAGTTTACGTTAACGCGATCGAGTTCGAGTAAAAACTCACACTAGGCCCTCTGTAGTGTTTAGATTTAAGTGATCAACAATAAGAGCGTTTACGCCGCGCCGCCGTATACCGGCAACATCGCAATCTAGTATCTTATTTCGTGGTTTCCGAATTTTATTATTTTATCGGAGCTATATTTAAAAAAAAAATCTCTGCTAACTATTTAGAATTAGGTAGAAAGTATGCAGAAAACGCTTACAGTTCTATTTATATGCAAATAATACAATCGAAACTTCCAAAGCGTTATTTTAATAGTAAAATAACTGTGAGCATTACGGTTAGGTACCTAACCTTAAAGTGAAAAACTCGCAATGAAAAGTGTATAAAAGTAGGTACTTTTTACACACTTTTCACCTAATTCTAAATAGGTAGTTAGCAGTGAATATTTTTTAAATATAGCTCCGATAAAATAAGAAAAATTGAAAACCACGAGTAAATGACACTAGGTTGCGACGTTGCCACTCATACGAATAAAAGCCTGTTGGTAACGAGCCAGTGAGCATTTTAAAGTGATCATCCTACTCGCAATGCTAATGGGTATGTCTATTCTGTTACCATCTCCCTCGGTGAACACCTACCCAGCTGTTATCCGGCCCGATGCTTTTGAGGGATTGACAAAGCAGACGGACGGATGACAGCTTACTTGACACCGATGGAGATTGTAACAGAATAGCTCTACTGTAATGGTCTTCTTTGGTGATTATAGGTGAAGTGAGATTGAGATGAGTTGTCAATCCCTAGCATAATGTACAATAACAAATCACCTCAAGTTTAGGTGAAGTGTAATGGCTTAAGAAACCAATTTACCTTAGGTACTTTCTAAAGATGTAGGTAAACAATTCGGAATCATGTCAAGGCTAAAGCAGGTAAGGAAAATGATCAAAATAATATCCGAAGCTATTATAAAACCACAATCGCACATAAGAAACATGTTCGTAACAGGCTCGTACCATGGACCATGTGATACCCACACTTTTTCCTGAAGCGATTCTTGTAAATAAGTTATTTTGAATAGCCAATAGGTTTTTTTACCGATCAGTGTTGCAATGTTTTAATATGGCTAAGTCATCTTGATATCATGTTCGAACATTATTAGTTAAGGGACGATTGTCTGATAACTCTTAGAGGAGGAAAAATGGCCGTTTGATATATTGTTGTTGTGTTGTTGTTGTTGTTATATTGTTTGTTTATTTATTGTTTGATTTGTTTGTTAGTTTATTTTTTTTGTTTAATAAATGGTTTTTTATTCAATATATTTTATTTACAAAAGCTATCAAACTGTCATGCCATAATTATTCGTCAGATAAAAGTTATATATCGAATAAACCCTCAACCAAATCTATATTGAGTCAAACATTATCCATCACACTTTTTTTCGTCTACAGTGTCTTTTCCCCCTCGCATTTGTTTTTCCGATTCAATTAAAAAAGAACATAAATAAATTGGATAGAATATAGGTACCCACTTATAAAAAATCAGCCCTAAATTATGTATTTGGTGCATCGTGTCATCATTGGACTTTAAAAGAAGCCTTCAATATTAAGTTTATTTAGGTTAGGACTTCAGCGTTACCTCAAAAACAGCCCCAGTAGAGAGTAAAAGGGTAACATAAAGGTACGGTCAGCAGCGAAAGTCGATTAACACTTCAGATTTTTTAAATCATAATTCTTGAGCAGAAGGAAATACGGACTGGATAGAAAATCATGATAAAATAAACTGTTGAGTATGATCTGCAATACTGTAAAGTGTTACTTACATCGTATTTGTTTTTATGTCTTTTCTCTAAAAGACAAGCGCTTTGCTTCCACATTTATTGTGCGAACTGACAAACTGTGGAATTAACTGCCTGCCTCTCTATTCCCCGATACATATAATCTGGGTATCTTCAAGACACGAGTGAACCGGTTTATCCTAGGCAAGCGTGCTCCACTTTAGGCCGCATCGTTTCTTAAGATCAGGTGAGTTGCGGCCAAACGCAAGCCTATAACAACATAAAAAAAGAGTGCTTTTGTTGCTGACCGTATATTATTATGTTGCTAAATGTGCCTGTAATATTCACTTACCAATTCGCCAGAAACTAGAATTTAGCCACGCGATGTGTACTCAATTATTCAATTCTTTAATGCACTCCGTACCTATGTATTACGTAGATGGTGTAACATAGTAAAACATTAATAAGGACACAGCAAAATTAGGAGAGAGGAAGAGGGCTAATAAGTACTTATTACACTGTACAATTTGTAGGATATCAATTTAGGAAATCGGCAGGTGTAATCGCAGTTAGAACAGATTGGATCCGATTTAGTGCAAAATGGGAGGTTTACTAAATTGAATTCTAAACTGGTCCAATTTAGAATTCAATTTAGTGTAGTGTAAGACTAACAACTTAGGTACAGTCAACAGCAAAAGTAGATGATCGAAATCAGAAATCCAATACTAATGAACGGAGTTCGCGTCAGAACTATGTGGCATCGAAGTGATTCAAAAGTATGTGTGTGACAATCACATACTTTTAATAAATAAATTAGTAATAAATTATATAAATTTGTGTTAGTAAATTAGTATTAAATTTCTGATTTTGATCATCTACTTTTGCTGTTGACTCTCGGCTTCTAAATTGATTTCCTACAAATTGTATAGTGTAATAAGTACTAAGCAATTCAATCTACACTAAAATTATAAAGAGGAAAGATTTGTATTTTTGTACAACGTATAAATTAAAAAACTACAGGTCTGATTTAAAAAATTCTTGCACCATTAAAATGCTTCATTATCCCTGAGTAACATAACCTATATTTATAATTAAAAACTTAGGGATCCTTGAGAAAATTAAAGTCGCGGGAATGTTGCTAGTATACCTTTTTTCTGTAAAAATCTTCTTGGGTGAATTGACCTGTCTATTCTGAAAAAACTACCTCAATGAATTTAGGTGAAGAGTCGAGGTTGAAATGTATGTAGCATTACAGTGCAATGCTGCTTGCCGAGGAAAAGGTTACAGAGAAGGGCTTCTTCATTAGAAACCTAATCTAAAATTTAACCTAAACTAAATTAATTGATATTTTATTTTAATAATAATAATATGTGGGGACATTTCACACACGACCATCTGACCCCAAAGTAGGCAGACCCTGTACTACGGTCTCAGATAGCTGATAAACATACACACATGCATTTAAATACGTACTTAAATAGATAAACAACAACCATACACAAGGCAAACACAAGTGCTCATCACACAACACGCTGCGCAGCAGTCAATCGCTCAGTCACTGCGCTAACCTTGGGGGCAATTCTACTAACAAATTAATAAAACAATTGCAATCGAACAGCAATTGAACCACAGCTTTCAAGCGTTTTCTTATTCTACTAATGAACAACGGTCCAATTGCGGACTCGTTACAGTACCGTAACAGTTGACATTCTCAAGTGCTATTCTGCTAACACAATCGATAACGAAGTAACTTTAACTTGCGTTAACTCGTATTCTTCTAATATTTTAACACATGCTTCTGTCGATACGAAACTGAACTGTAGCGGTCCTTCTGTCAAAATTTGCGACTGAAAAAAGCTGTTAAAGTGTAACTTTTTCTGAATCGTTGTACGATTGCTTTAATTTGTTAAAAAAAAAAGATGTTCTATGTGGAATTTCTCGAACTCGTCCATGAGGTTGACCTCGGAAGGGTAAGAAAAAGGAATATTTCGTCAAGAATAAGCAACAATGCTTTTGATTTAACTAATCGTCAGTTTGTGAAAACATACAGGCTCTCCAAAACCCTAGCAAGGTCTTTGATTGAGGAGATTACGTACGTAGTATTGACACACCAGCTAAACCAATACTATCCAAGCGACAGTATAAAATAACACAATATCGTAATTCAGTAACTCAAGTGCCAACCCTTTTAAATGGTTTACGCGTAGAATAAATATTTACTTACTTTAACTTTTCTCGCGTAGTCCAAAGCGTCATTAATACAAGTACTTCAAAATAAGAAATATACATCGTATCGCAATCAATCAACAAAATCCACTCACAACAAAACTTAAAGGGGGCCAATTCTACTAATTTGCAATATTAATTTGCACGTGGTGTATTTAATATGTAACAAAAATGTTACGACAATAACCAAGTGAGCCATTACTAAACCCTACCTTAAAAATAATTTCAACACCATTAACATTATTTAAGATCGGAAGTTAGTTATAACTCTCAAGTCCCCCAGAGGTACAGACGCATAAAGAATTACCCCCAATGATCTGGTCTAGGCCAGACGAGTTATTTATGTGCCCCATTAAACCACATGATGTTGGTGACATTAGGTAAAATGGAGCAAAAGTAACTGCATTTTGCTAATTGATATTTTTGTATGAGCTTGAGCTGCTGCTGCTGTGAGTTTAGTAATTAAATTTTATTTTATGAAGGATGTGGTCTAGGATTGAATTATGTAAGTGTTTTTTTTTCCTTTTAGATATACGTCATTGAATACCTACTCATTAAGAAATGTTTTTAACATAAGCAGAGAAATATTTGGGATTTATTTTTTAGCTTAAGTATTTTTCCACCACAAACAGAGTTATTAACGTGAAATATAATCCTTAATGATGAATTTATATATTAAATGCCGTCTATATTATTAAGAAAAAAAAAAACTGTTCGTAAAAGTAGTCAGACACGTTTGATAGTCTGGCTTTTAAGAGACATTTTTTATTCAGAATATTTTGTTTCAAAACACTTTTTTGTTCAATTTTATGAATAATAAAATGCTACATTTTATTTGTTTGGTGGTGGTGGGTTTTATTCGAAATACGATGCTTAATGATTATTTTATCTACTATCAAAGAATAGCTTAAAGCATGCATTTTGAACATTGTCAAATAAAATTGATCGAGAAGTATAATAAAACTTTTCTATAAAAAAGAGAACCGCCTTCAAAAACTTAAAAGTGATAAATAACTTTAGCACGAAACACACATGACTTTATTTTCGGAAGTCGGTGGCTTTGATCTGTTTGCTGTTTTGTATTGCCACCGACTTCCGGACTAATTTTTGTATACTAAAACTTTTCTGAAAACCGCATTAAAATCGGTTCAGCCAAACAAAATAATCGCGGACAAACATACATACATACAAACATACGAGTCGAACTGACAACCTCCGTTTTTTTGAAGTCGGTTAATAAGCCTTCAAATTGTGGATCGCATATCGACACTAGTATGTCCAAAAATAACTTTTTTGTCGCAAATATACTTTGTATAAATCTAATATTAGGAATAAAATATTTCCTTGATTATAATCAGTATATATCACATGCAGATAAATGTAATTATTATAAAACTAGCCTTATACCCATCACTTCGTCCGCATGAATGCCGGTTATCAGCAGATGTTTAATTTTTTTTATGCGGAGCCCGCAAATTCTTTTCTTAAAATAAAAAAGCCTTCAAAATCTAAAAAGTTATAAATAACTTTAGAACAGAACACACATGACTTAGATTTGGAAGTCGGTGGCCTTGTTCTGTTTGTTGTCTTTAATTAATAATAATAATAATAATAACTTTATTATCAGGCAACTGTGGCCCATACATAAAATACACAAAATAATAATAAACAATAACAAACTAATACATAGTAAAAACTAAATATATAAAAAAAATAATAAAAAAAACCATACGCCACACCATACGTCGGTGGCATATTAAATTGCCAACAACTTCCAAATCTAAGTCATGTGTGTTCTGTGCTAAAGTTATATATAACTTTTTAGATTTTGAAGGTAGACTTTTTTGGAATTTTGTTGATTTTTCAAAAAGTGCTGAATCAATTTCGATAAAATTTATATGGGACCACCTCTGAGGCATAAGAAAAAGAATTTTCAAAATCGATTCATAGATATTTGCCGGAGAAATCGCGTAACAGATATAAGTACAAAAAAAAAAACAACAACATGCAGTCGAATTGAGAACCTCCTTCTTTTTGAAGTCGGTTGAAAAATAGTCTATGTTACCTACTCCTTATATTACATCAGCTATAGATAGTTGAAATTGCTGGTCCAATTTGGAAATCGGACCAGCAGTTTTGGAGTTTCACGAAACAGACAGAGAGACAGACAAAAAATTATGTAATTTTGATAATAAAAATACTTAGACACTTCAATTTTATCTATTGATAGATAAGACAACAATTGAATTATCTGCACGTGATTTTCAGAATAGGATGTTCCTATTTCTAAGTTTATATCCTGTAAATCTTCTTTAATTAGGTAATTCGTCATTGTTATCACCATGATGTCCATAAACAGTGATACTTACGTTTTCATCTTTTTCTACGCGGAAGTACAATTGAATTTGATTGTATTCATTCATTTACAATATCACCAACCATACCAAAACGTTTAATTAGGTTTTACGGTATACACCGATGGAATAGGGTTGAACCTTCCACAGATTATTGTGTTCATGTAAGAACCAAAAGTTTTGATCATCCTCCAAGGAGCTAACTTATACAAAAGCCAAAGAAAAATTTATTGCATAACTGTGTACGCTAGCCGCGGTCGGTCTGTGAATGGGTGATCCCTATCATACCGAGTTTCGTGCCTCGAAAAGCACGTAAAGCCGTTGGCAGTTACAAATGACTGTCGGGACTGTCATTTGTAGATCTTTGGCAGTCGTTATGGGTAGTCAGAAGCCAGAAAGTCTGACAACCAGTCTTACCAAGGGGTATCGCGTTACTCAGTAACTGGGTTGTGACGGTCCGATAGGCAGTCGCTCCATGTAAACACTGGTATTCAGCTGCATCCGGTTAGACTGGAAGCCGACCCCAATATAGTTGAGAAAAGGCTAGGCAGATGGTGATGATGATGAACTGTGTACAGTGTGTACATTAATGGTCTTATTTTAGATGACATGTTTTTTTTTTATTATCTTTGTGCGGCTGTGTTATCACTGCGACCAGAGCTGGTCTAATGTGATCGCCGCTTGTGCTGGTTATAGATCGCCACCAAACCCTGCAGCTGTGAAGAACTGCAGGATCTACTTTGGGGCGATCTCCATTAATTCATCCGGGCTTAACAGGTATTTGCCCAGATGATTGTTGCGCTTGTGCATTAGTGCTCCGCATTCCCCCAGAAGGTGAAGTGGCGTTTCATCAGCCTCATTACAGCGTCTGCAGGTTTGCGTATCACTTAACCCCAGGTGGAACATGTGCTTGTTTAAGCAGCAATGTCCTGTAGTGGCTCTAGCTACAATGCGCAGGTTGTTCCTACTGAGTGCTTTGATAAGTACTTTCGAGTGTAACATGCCTGGAGACTCTTTCCATAACTTTATGGAAGTTTCGAGGCATGCTTTAGTCAGGGTGCACTGAGCTAGGCTTTTCGGTATGCCACAGAAGGGCTCTGAATCCTGCTGTGTGATATACGCTCCCGCCCTTGCAAGCTCATCGGCACGTTCATTGCCAGTGATGCCTGCATGCCCAGGCACCCATCTTAATACTAATCTATTCTTATTGCCTAGAGAGTTCAGTTTGGCCATGCATTCCTCTACTGGTTTCGATGAGACTATATTCGAGTCCAGCGCTAGTAGAGCGGCTTGGCTATCTGAATTAATGTATATGGTTAGGTTGACGTATTGCCTTTGCAGATTTATTTCCGTATATTCTAGGATGGCGTACACCTCTGCTTGGAAAATGGAGGCGTACTGCCCCAGGTTTACACTTTTGCTAAACCTGGGTCGTACTCCATTTATCCCACAACCTACTTTAGATCCTATTTAGGAACCGTTCGTGTACCAGATCATACAGCCTGCCTCCTGAGGTGGCTGGCTTTTGGTTCAGTAGTCCCTTGAAGGAATTTCCACGGAATATCTCTTTTCAAATACATGCCGCACTAGCATTGCATCAGTTGTCATGCCGAGAACTGGCATTTCCAGTATTGCGTCCTGTAAGGTCCTCATTTTCTGCGAGAGGCAGCAACTACTGCCCCGGATGTAGGTCCTGTACATGCTTGCTTTCGCCTCTTTGTGTATAAATAAATGCAGAGGCGGTAGTCAAAGCAGGGCGTTCAGAGCCATTCCCGGACTTGTTGACATAGCTCCTGCAGCGATTTTACTGACAGTTCTCTGAAGACTGTCTAGTTTCTTTATAGTGGTGGTCTGATGTGCTTTATCGTACCACACTACTGATGCGTACGTTATGATCGGCCGCACAATAGCTGTGTACGTCCACAGAGTGTTTTTGGGGTTAATACCTCAGTTGCTACCCATCATTCGTCCACTCCTACCAATTGCCATCTTGGCTTTCTTCAACACATTGTCTATGTGAGGGTTCCACGTCAGCTTTTGGTCGATTGGAAATATTTAACCTCCGTGGGAAAAGCGATCGTCTTCCTATTCAGCTTTGGCATTGCCAGTTTGTCCAAACGCCGTTTTTTCGTGAAGGGTACAATAAATGTTTTGTCAGGATTCACAGAGAGGCCACTTCTCCAACCTCACCCTCAACCTTCTTCACTTCACCAATCACTGACAATGCTAAGGCCTTTTTGCATTCTACTTGAGATAGTAGATTGGCAGAAGCCTCTCACAATGATTACCAAGTAATCCGCATAGCCTTGCGCATCAATGCGAGATTCTGCCAATTTGTGCAAAAGTTCGTCCACTGCAAGGGTTCACAGTAGTGGCGACAGGACACCACCCTATCGACATCCCTTTGCTGTGGGTACCTGGATTGAAGTCTGATGAAGGGTCATTTTTACTCCTCTGCTGGTGGGCATGAATTCTACCGTAGTTAGGTCGACATTTTTGCCTATCAGCCCATTGACTAGCAGCGAAGTCGGTGAGTTGTCAAAAGCCCCTTCAATGTCTAGGAATGCACATAGCGCTATTTCCTTGTCTTCTGTAGCTTCCTCCACTTTGTCTATCAAGCTCGTGAGAGCAGTTTCCGTTACGTGGATTTCCCTTACGGTACGCATGTTGACTGTCATGGATTGGTTTACTTACCAGAGCTAAATCTCTAATATTAGACATTTAGCTATATATATACCTATCAAGCACCTTCTCCATCGTCTTGAGGAGGAATAAAGAGAGGCTTATTGGTCTGAAGGACTTTGGCTGGCTGTAATCCTTCTTGCCAGCTTTTGGTATAACAAGGACTTTGGCTTTAGTCCATCGTTCTGGTACATGTCCCCAGGCAAAACTTGCTCTGAAGATTTTGATCAGATGGGGAAGAAGGCCATTTACCCCTTGTTGCAACAAGGCTGGTGTTATCCTGTCCTCCCCGCAGGCTTAATTAGGTTTAAAGGAGTCAACGGCCCACTTGACCTGGTTAGATCTTATGATTTTAGCAGCCCTGCGCCAGTCCTCGTTCCGAGGTCTATTAAGCGCTGGCTGTTGTTGGGGCAAGTCTATGCTCAGAGACCCGGGAAAGTGAGTCGCGGCCAGCCACATTAAGGTCTCCTTTTCATTATTCGTAAAGGAGCCATCATCCTTTTTAAGGCACCGATGACATGATAGTTCATGAATAATCTGAAGAAGGAGCGAGAATTAAAATATTATTAATAATTGCTAATTGACTCCTTTGACTTTTGATAAACATTTTCTATAAATAGTTGTTTAATTTTCTTATAAAAAAAACCATTTCATTTCATAGCTGATGGTAATCCATACTTATATTATAAATGCGTAAGTGAGTGTGCATGTTCGTTTGTTACGCTTGTACGGCTAAACTGCTGAATCGATTTTGATGAAATTTGGTACCTATTGACCAAGTTTAAACCCCAAGAAAGGATATAGGCTTCTTATTCCGCGACTTCATCTGCATCCGCGATAACTGACATTAAAGCGGTCGAAGTCGCGGGTAGGAGCTAGTTGATTATTTACACGTGTTGTTGGCAGAATAGTAACTAATATCGTATGTATATTGTTCGCGAATGTTTCATAGATATTAATAATGACGAAACTCCTAAAGAGGAATCATATTGCATCCTGTTCTCGATGTCAATTAATTATCGCATATCTTTTATCAAAATCTGAATTAGTATCTATGCAAGAAAACGAGTAAGCAAAAAATACCCAAGATATCACACCAAAAATAATCATTATGTATTTGTGGTACATGTTCATTGTATCCGTCTATAATAGGTCTATTTTTGGACATTTTCCGGCTGATAATGATGATTTAATCTGCTTCAATCAAAGAAGTGTTAGGCATCCCTATCGCGGATTAAAAGTTAAAATAGCTTATCTGTAACAAGGCTCTCTGTATTCTTGGGGTTTCCCAAACGAAGGTACTTGCAAGCTTTAAGACCGAATGACTAAGTAGGTAGGTATTGGGCCTATATTTATAAAAGTACATTTTGTAATAATTATTGGTGAATTTAAGCAGGTACGTAATACAGGTATTTCCTATGACTGTACATAAAAGTAAGAGGCAAAATTGGATTTTTATTTTTTTAAATTTAACTATACCTACTTCATGCACAATGTTGCAAAGGTGGACTTAATGCCTTAGGCATTCGTCAATGAACCAAGGGTGTTGAAGAGACACAAAACACAGTACATAAAACTATAAACTGTTACCTCTATGATTTTGAGAGCATATTATCTAAAGGGAGACACATTAAACGGCTTCCAACAAAAAAAATTGGAAGATTGGTGATGGGTTCTCTAAAACACCCCCTTGTACTCGTATGTTCAGCAGTTTAGGAGCTAAACGTTTTTAAATATATTAAAAAAATCTCATCTGACTTCACATTTTTATAATTTTCGCTTATTGAGCAGGATTTTTTAAATATTTTTATTGATTGATTAAATTTTCATACTAAGGTTTGGTAATGGTCAGAAAAAAATATCCGTATTATCATCACTCAAGATAGCTAAACTTAGTTTAAAGGGACCAAAATTAGCTCGACAATTATATTACTCCGTCAAAGACGTCGTCAGAATAACAACTTTACTCAACACATTTATCTAATTTTAGACCTTATACATTGCTATGCGAGTACTAATCCACAAACACTACACTTTTAAGTTCTGCTCACGTTCAATACAACATGAGTCAACTACGTGTATTGACTTCCATGTTCGAGAGAGAAAACAAAGTGTTATTATAGAACTTATTTGTACATCAAGCCGTAATGTTAGGAGAAAATATTGTGCAGGTGGCGTAGGTAATTTGCGTAGTAGCAATGTGACATGGCAAAGTAATATGACTGTTCTGGTATTGCGATTGGTAAAATCATAATCATAAACAGCCCAAAGACGTCCACTGCTGGACATAGGCCTCCCCAAGGGGTTTTGCCATAATCGCCACGCTTGGCAGGCGGATTGGCGATCGCAGTATGGTTGTTACAATGGCACAAAGAACGCTGCTGCCCATTCTGTGGTAAGTCCCTTAGTCGCCTCTTACGACATCCACGGGAAGATATGGGATGGTGCTATTCTTTACGTCCGACACCACACGGACGGTTTGGTAAAATGAATGATTTGAACTTGTGATCTGACTACGAAATGCGCTTACGCATGAGAGGGCAAGCCCAAACTATACCCTGTTCACAATAAGATTAGACATAAACACAAACCTTTTTTACAGTCCCTTCAACCGATTTTGACTTCTATTCCGTAGGCTTAAGGATGACATTAGAGGAAAAAAAAGTAGTTACAATGCAGTTGCCATTTGTCATGCTACCAACGCATTATAAGTCAAAATCGGTTGATCGGACTGTAAAAAAGGTTTGAGTAAATGTCTAATCTTATTGTAACCAGGGTATAGTGCAACTCCTGTAAGCAAGAATCAACAGTGGTAACCACCAGAAAAGCGCCAAAACAATGAAACTCAACGAGTCCCGGAGAAACCATTCAACTGTCTTCGATCTCGCAAAGAAATTAATCAGAAAAGAACAGTTTTGAGGGAGTGAAAGTTCAAGTTTTACTTTTTTGTAGGTATTCGCTTTTGAATCTGTATTTGCTTTTTTGGCTTCACTCTCACTCTCCGCGTGGTATATCTGCCCTTGGTTCCATAATCTGCGGGTACTGCTTTTATTATTACAAAAATAGGGATTCACAAAAAAAAATCACGCGGGTGCTGTCACGGGCAAAAGCTTGTAGGTACAGTCGACTACAAATAGATGTATACCCGTAAAGTTACAAATACATGTACCCATTTAAATAAGTGTACATACTTTGTTACAAATTATTGTACACATGAAATATGCCGCATATATGTATTCACTCAATGTGCCTAATTAATGTATACAGCAAGATTGACACTGTAATGTGTACGCTCTGAAACAAATTAATGTATTCACACTTCGTTACAAAATATGTATACAAGCTGTCGTTCTAATTTTAAATTTCAGAAATTCTGTCAAGACCGTTGAGAACTCTTTGGATGGTATAATATGCATAATAGTTTTTTTCAGTTATGATAGATGATAAAGTTTGTAGGTATGTAGGGGGTAATCTCTGGATTAATTCCTCTTTGGACAGAAAAAACTTAGGTTAATTTAGGTCGACGTCAAACCCTGCAGACAGAAATAGGAGCCCTGCGCAAGATTTATAATTTCTTGCCAAAATGTGAAGTAGATCAATTGTTATAAGTAAAAGAATATTATTGATAAGTTATACTATTAAAAGCAAGACATCGATTCAAGTTTCAATAAATTTGTTTTATGATTCGATAGTTTAAATTTTATCTATATCCAAATAATGTTAAGTTTAGTTTCTGTGTGGAAAGAAAAACAGGTTGAATAGAAAACACCTTCTTTTTATGAGTCGAGTGAGAGAAAAATAATGTAATAAAGTGGCGAAAATAATTTGTAACTTTGTTAAGTCAACTTCGATAAACAAATGACACGCCGATGACGTCACGCACGAAATAAAAGAGAAAACAAGTATTCCCGCACTATTCTAAAATTCTAAAATAGAATATTACACCTGTATACATATTATTGTAACCAAATATGAACCACATTAATTAGTTTCAGAGCGTACACATTACAGTGTAATTTTAGCTGTGTACATAAATTTGGCACATTTGATTGGAGCATAAATCTGGCATAGGGGAGACCAGGTATAAAAGTAACACGGGAAGAACGTAACAAATGCGTTTCTGAACAAATTATATTAGCTGCACTGGTGACTGCTTCCACAATATGTGCCATTTTCAACTCCCCATCACCTCATGTAGCACTCACGGCGCTGTGCCTTCAGGTTAAGGACGTAGCGAGTCAGTGCCGCGAAAATACCTCCAAAGTACGTTTGGACCGTTTTCTTCAACTGTGTTTGTCTTTATTATGGTAAGTATAAACTCATGTTTCAAGTGTCAGTAAAGTAATATAACTATTCGTTTTTCTATTTTGGCATTCAAAACGGTATCGTCCTAACGGATTTTTAAAGTTATAGGCAAGTATTTGTGTTCGGGAAAATTTAAAGATAGGGATGAAAGTAACAACTTATTACTTTCATCCCGATTATGATCTTTATATATCTAAGCATATGTTATTGTGCTTTTGAATATTTTACAGATTTATTTTCTTATTACAGAATGCCTAATATACATAAACGAACGACCAGAAAATGTATAGTTACTGAAGAAATAATGGATTTGCTACCTGGAAGAAAAGTACCATTTCGAGACGCTGACAATTCTTATCAGCTGTGTCATGTACCTAACTTTATAAAGAAAGGTTTGTATATGCAAAAGAAAAAAATGCTTGAAGACATCGACATCGTCTGATAATTTTCACATCCCATCATCTGCCTTTTCAGCTATTGTGCAGAACGTTTCGTCTATAAAGTTCAGTTATCGATGGTAAGACCCAGGAAAAACAATGAAAAGGGAAGGACAGGTAGAAAACCAGCAACAATGACTAATACTCTAAACCACAAGAACAAAGAAAGCTTAGATTCAAAGAAGTTAAGAAACACATTTTGCAAACTGCCAAAAAGGCAAAACAGGCAACGACTTCAATTGTTAAGAAAACTATAGAAGATTGTTATGTTTCCTAGATATGTTTAATTTTTTTCATAATTGTGACACGAATGTAAAACCTGATTTGTACATGAATATGTTGATTATGACAGTAACTTTGTCTTCAATTACAATGTTACAACCGTTCCCTTACGCTGTTACAACCAACCCTACGGGTGGGGATATGGGAATAGTTGTAACAAATTTCACTTTGTTTATTTTGTCGTTTTTCTCAAAATCTGTAATACCTGTTGCAATTAAACTGAAGTCAAATGATAGCTGAAAGACCTATCTATAGTGTGTACCTACACGTTAGAATTTTGATTTTTAAAAAGCTCTGTGAGAAAAAAAAACGAGAAAACTGAAAATTGTTACGTTCATCCCTGGTCTCCCCTACATCATGTCTACTAGTATTTGTAACAAACAATGACATGACAACATCATCAATGAATACATATTTTTATAACTTTCAAATGTATACATCTTTTTGTAGTCGACTGTACATAAAATCCTGAAACTCAAACCATTTATTTCAAATAAACCATTTACACCGTCCGTATGGTGTCGGACGTAAAGAATAGCACCATTCCATAACTTCCTGTGGGTGTCGTAAGAGGCGACTATGGGACTTACCAGAGAATGGGCAGCAGCGTTCTCTGTGCCTTTGTAACAACCATACTGCGATCGCCAATCCGCCCACCAAGCGTGGCGGTTATGGCAAACCCCTCCTTTGGGGGAGGCCTATGTCCAGCAGTGGACGTCTTTCGGCTGAAATGATGATGATGATGATTTACACTTTTGAATTGTCAAGGAGTCAGTCAGTCAAAAAGTTGCAGCTAGTTGCTCGTTCCAAACAGTAGGTTAGGTAAATCCTACATTATGTAATGCCACAATTAAGTATGTCTGTATTTGTTGTCCGATGTTGTTGCACAATACCAAGAACTGTTAAAAAGGCTATTAAATGGAAATAACGGCTTGTCCCAGCTCTGCGGATTTTCCTATAACAGTTTGGCGACATTTGTCTTGAGCAATTAAATTGTTTTCCCGTATTCATTTGCGTTGCGCAGTATCCATAAATCTTTTAAAACCTTTAGTAAGTAGGTACTGTCATTTCCCAAGATTTTTGTAAACAATATCTGCGATGTGTGTTGACAGGGGTTTGGTTCGCGTGGATGTAGAAATCTTAAAAAAATGGCTTTTCTCTAGCTGTGAGCATTTTTTTTTATTTGAAACGTAGTACATCGACTATTCCAGGGGTTGGTATCAGAATGACTGGATCGCAAATTGACCACGTCGCTCTTAGTCTGAATCTCAAAATGTCGTGAAGCAAAAAAACAAACGAAAATTCGTGAAGGAATTTGTCAGTCATTTTAAGTACCTACTGTTCTATTTAAAATTCACTTAACATATATCACGTATTTATTAAGAAAACATTAAATACCGAAAATATGAAATAAAAATAAATAATCATATACGGTTTTAAAAACAAAATAAGAATCTGGATAAAATAAAATAAAAAAATATCAGACATTGATTTATCACTGAGCAATCAGATATTCAGTAACAAATCGAACAAACGATTTTGAACTGAACTTTGTTCGAAGGCTGAAAATGTAAAAACATATAGAACTTGAATAAAAGTTTGTAATTTCTAAGTCATCATCTGTCTAATTTCTAAAGTATTGCGTCAAAACTCTGTAAAACTGAATTTTGTAAACACTTTTATTGTTCCTTGTTCTTTTATTACTTTGACATGTATAATACTATTTTTTTATAGCGCACTTTTTACTGTAAAATATAGATTTACCAAATTATCTTTATATTCTAGCGTAAAATTGTAAAACCAAATAGTATTCTGTGAATAACGCAGTGGATTGCATAATTATTAGTTTTTAAGTTCTTCTTTTTATATACCATCATTATGTAGTTGTTAGTTGTTCCAAATAAATAAAAAAATAAAATATAATAATAACAACGATAAAGTTTAGAAAACAGAAAACTTAATCCTTAAAATGCTCTTGTAAATTTCTCTCCAATACGACCAATAACCCTTATTGTACTGAGTGCGGAACTGTGGAGGATGTCTATCATTAGTTCGTGGAATGTGTAAAAACTAAGACTGGTAGAGAGGCTCTGAACAATCGGTTAAATATAAGCTTGATAGATGTAGGTATTTTTCAAAGTATTTTATCAGCGCACCTGTCAGAAGCAGCCATTTCTTTTTATTAATAAAATAAAACTATGAAGTCACGAGACAGTGAACTGTTCATGCATAATATTATAAAAACAATTAAATTAAAAGAAAGGGAAAAATAAAACTTAAGTACACATTAAAAGAAAAAAAAATGTGAGCCGTCACGGGACGCCTGGCAGATGTGAAACATCGACATTATTTTGTAAAAGTAATATGCAGAAAAGAGCAGATTGTGATAGGAACTAAATATGTCATAATGATAAAATAAAATATTAGGTTTTTTTTTCCAGATAACGATGACTATTTATTGAATAAACATTTATTTTCATTAAATACAAAAATTTACGAATTTATTTCAAATCGTGACTACTTAATTCGTTTAATCAGTGACTTCGGTAATCGCACAGTCGATTGCGCATGGCGACGTGTCGCCACACCGTACACACTACTGCATATAGACGTCGCCACGCCAGAAATCGGTTTTACGTGCGGCTATAGATGTTTCACATCAAAAATAAATAATTTGTCCAATAGCTCTAGTGTCTCATACCTACAAAAGGCTACGAAACCTTATCAAAGAGCATGTAAATATTTCAATGTGTTCGAATAGTTAATTGTTGCAGCCATTTTAGTTTATAAAATAGTTGTTAGTTTTGAATAAGTACATATTTAGGTTACGATGGGCCTTGCATGGCCTTATTTGTGACTTTAAGCCCCTAAATAAAATCAGATTTAAAAAAACAGAAACACACACTCCCCACTCTTTTCAAAATTTTTTTTTTTTTCTATCCATACATTCCAACCATAGATGACCGACCATGCACCCTTTCTTGTGACCACCCATGAAAGGCCATAAATTACCACAGAATAAGTAATTTACTGCGGTAAATACAATTAATTATGCATCCAAATAAAATAGCAGTAATTAATATCCAATTAAATTAAGATCCGTATTGTCAAGCGATTATATTGGAAAAATGCGAGTGTCACTTACAACGTTTGTGTACAACGAAATGATAAATATTCAATGTGGGCTTTTCCTATGAAGTACGTTAGTTTTTTAGTTTCAAGGATCAAGTGACGGATGCTAGAGATTCGATTTTGATATGGTTAGCAGTTACTGTTGGAACTCGAATGAAAATTAGCATAATATGAATTGAGCATACCGCACGGGGCGTGGCTCGGCTAAGTTAAAACCGTACAAATCGATCGATTCATAATGGGGTGATCAATTTCAATCACGCACAATGATGTAAATCCTGTTGCCGGTAATTTTGGGACCAGGTTGGATAGGGATACTTCTACATCAACGCATTGATGTAAAGTTGCCTACAGTTCTTTAGAGCTTCATTATCAAATAATTTTCGTTTTGCATTACAAACATAATTCTTACCCTGGGTTTTAATTATATTGCCTTTCATGACTTTTATGGTTAAGCTACGCTTGTCGGGGTCGGTCAGTGGATGGGTGACCATCCGTGGCTGTTATTCGTAGATCTTTGATCGTCGTAATGGATAGTCAGAAGCTAAGAAAGTCTGACAACCAGTCTTATCTAGGGGTATCGTGTTACTCATTATCTGTGTTGTGGAGGTCAGACAATGTAAAATAGTGGTTTTCAGCTGCATCCGGTTAGACTGGAAGACGAGCCCAACATAGTTGAAAAAAAGGGTTGACAGTTTGTTTTTGATCTAGGCGTCTAGGCGCCCGCCTAACAACCGGGCATGAGCCAGTACCAATGCCACTTTTATCAATTTCATATTTCTAAATTTATTTTGGCGATCACTGACATCGATGAGGTAAATCATCGTGAGGATACTTAAACTTTAATTAATATGCCTGAAATCGCCAATTCCCCTTGAGCAATCGTAATGATCAATGTTCGTGCCTTTTTTGTATGAAAGAAAGAAAGAAATACCATTTTTTCTCGAGAAAGTATAAGAAGAGTACCCAGCAGTAAGACAATAATAGGCTGGTATTCTAATAAAAAATGTCATTCCTGTAACGATTCATTAATTTAGTAAATCATTTTTTAAAGAAGTAGCTCTTTAAGCTTTTTTCTAAATTTTGGTAGAGGAAGATCTTGAAAGTCAGATTGTAACCTACATTTGAACACACATAGCTGAGCAATTTTTTTTAAACACCGCTGTCTTTGGTGCAGATTCTAGCGCTAGTCGTTGACTACGGCTTGATTTTCGAGGATGGGTATTATCACGTGTATAAATATCAAGAGCTTTCACAAATAGGTTAAGATGGGAAAGCTATTTATTTTCATACAATGTACAATATTTACACGAAAAAATAAAAAAGGAAAACCTATAACTATTAAACCAAAAAAAAAGCTAAGACAATAAGGCATCAAAAAATTCCCCCACATCGTTGTCAACTGGGAATGTGCCCAAGAGACTGGCGGCATGCGGCATTGCCACGTTGGATGGCAATGCTTAACCTCTGTCCGAGGTAAAAACCAACCCTTGGATCACGGGAAGTGTCAACCAATCTTTTGGAAATTTCTTTAAAAAGTAGATGAGCACTCGGACCCCACGACCCGAGGGTTTCAACCCCAAACGGCTCGAAAATAAAGTTATCGCTTAGGATACTATACTTTCGCCGTTTTCTGCAGCCGCAGCAGCAGCACCAGCACAGCACGCTGTACTAGGAAGATGGGATGGCGCAAGAGTATCGACACACGTAGCGTCCCACACTAAAGGCCTACCCAACTTCCATGGAAGTAATGACATGCCGTCCGGTCTCTTGCCATCGTCGCGTGCCAAGCCGTTGGGTTCCAAAACAACCGGAACGCCGACGGCAACGAGAGCACGACGGATAATGTCATTAATATTCGCGTGCCGCGCTATGCGACCCGCACTCCGGCTGCACGACAGGCCGTGGTGTCCAAGGCAGTTGACAGCTTCCCCACAGCGACAGCGATGAGGAGAGCAACAAGATGCTCCTAAACGTAAGGAAGCAGCGAGGCAAAAAGTAATGTCGTCAAACATAGTTCCTAGGTTTGACGACGGAAGTGCCAGAAGCCATAGACCCGACTCCCATTTTCCCACAGCCAGCAGACGCGCTCGCTCAGCAGAATTAGCAGAAGTGGTAAGTAAATTATTCTGTACTAACCTGCAGAGCGGCTCATCCCACTGTCTCTGAGAAGACGGGTTGTCAGGTAGATCAGTACGTGGGCAAGCAAGTTTCCAAGCATCTATGGCCTCGGTAATGCACGGCACATCAAAATCAACCAGTGTAGGAGCTACAATATTCCTGATTAATTTTTCAGTGCCGTGGACCGAGGATATAAATGCAGGTAAACCGATACTTGAAATTTTGCGGACGCCGAGGCCCATACGAATAGGTAGAGTAGCTTGGGCCCACACACGGTCGTCCATTGCCAAATTTAAAATAGAGGTTAAATGTATATTAATTTGAAGCAATCGTTCCGAAATGTCATTAAGATTAGATTCAACCAATAGAAACAAAACAACTATTGCCCACCGCAATCGAGCGACTTTTCATAGTAATTAAATCGTTCTGTCGCTCGACGATTATTATCTCGATCGATCACCAACTTGACGTAAGGGGTCAGGCGCCGGTTTCTTGGTACCGAATTAGTTACGACTCAGATGTTCCGTGAAGTTTGGGCGTTTTGTTGCGCGCGCGCAAGCAAGTTGTTTCGTCACTGATTACGTGATAATTCAGGTTCCGAACAATAAAGTAGGTTGGTTAAATTGTTTTTGTTTTTATTTTTGGATTGAGTGATGCAATTATGCATGCCGTCAGTCTAATATAAAGGGTAAACCAAGTTTTAGGTGGTTGGGTAAAACCCAACTAAACATGCAGTTTATAGGTTTCAGGTTTCATTCTAAATAGATCCGGTATTTTTTCAGTTGCTCTATATAAAACACTGGTATTCAGCTGCATCCGGTTAGACTGAAAGCCAACCCCAACATAGTTTAGAAAAGGTTACTCATTGAAGACAGATGATAAATGTCTTAAATGTTTAAAGTAAATACCTGATGAGGCATGTCAGCTATTTTGTGTATCAGTTAAATAAGGTTCATATTTGTTTGAAACACGTCAAAGTGTGTACTATTCGGTGGCCATTTTGTGTATTTTGACATTTTAAGGCGGCTGTGTAACCCGCTCATAGGTACAGTCAGCAAAAGAGATAAGTATCCATGTCGTCGGGAATAGTTGAAGATTTCTTAGAAACCAATGGGGGCTTTCAAATGAAATTTTATAAAATCATTGAACTGTTTATTCTCTATAAATTGTATTTTATTTTATTCATAAACACCTATCAGTTTCTAAGTAAACTTCAACTGTTTCCGGCGGCTTGGATACTTATCTCCTTTGGTGACCGTACATTCAGCAAAGAAGATAGGTATGCAGGGTCGTCAGGTATAGTTAAAGTTTACTTAGAAACCGATGGATGTTATAAATAAAATAAAATAAATTTAATAAAAAATATAAACATTTCAATGATTTAATAAAATATCATTCGAAAACATCCATTGGTTTCTAAGTAAACTTCAACCATTTCCGATGACCTGCATACCTATCTCTTTTGCTGACTGTACAAGCCAGACCAACCAGATCCAGACACAACCTATTGAAAGATGTTTCAGATGACCATAATTTATGGTTATGGTCATCTGAAACATCTTTCAGTAGGTAATCTTGAGGGCGTATGGTACTACCCAGCATCAGGGAGATACTTGTATCTCCTTTTTTATGTCTTTGCACATATGACAAACAAGCCAACCTGATCTTTAGTATTCACCCCTGCAATTAGACATCTACAATACCAACATGTAACAATTTCCCATTTCTACTCGTGGGTGTCGTAGAAGGCGACAGAGGGATATTGACCAGAGGATGGGCAGCAGCGTCCTTCTGAGTATTGTAAAGGTTGCAATCATTTGGCATGCTGGTGGAAACCATTAACTACATGGCTTTCGTCTAAACACTCTGGAATCTTTTTAGAACCTTTTTGAACTACACGAAAATATACCTCGTCCCGGTAGCTAGTATAGGATCGCCTAGTTGAGCTCTTACAGTAGCTACCATAACACCTACTGCGATTGCCAACATTCATCAGCCAAGCATGGCGATTACGGCTGAACCCTTGGTGAGACCTAGGCTGACATGATAAAAGTATCATGGCGAGATCCATACATTCATTTGTATGAAAAAAAAAATTTTTGAGGGTTTAAAATATTTTCCAATGTGAAGAATACATTACCAGGAGTAGATTGATAATAATATATATTTGATTACATAGATTGAACCATATTTTTAAACACCCGCATAATTAAAATATTACGAAATTAAAATAAATCCTTTTAGTTTCATCTCGATGCCCATTTTGTGTTTAATAAAAGAAAGAGACAAGCGACGTTAACGGATCTATCCAATTGGCAGACAAGTGATGTGACAAGTGTGTGGAAAAAAATAATCATTATCTGAGATGTTATTTCCCATAAAACAATACAATATCAAAGAAAGAACAGCAAAACGGCGACTGTCACTGTCACGGTTACTGTCAGCCGCCGTTTCGTTCTGAAATAATGAGCTTTTCGTTAAACGATTCACTTTTTTTTTGCGGGGTTTTAAAAATATTCTAAATGTCTCAAGATACTCTTTAGGTACCCAAGAATATAAGAATTAGAATTTCAACTTTTTTAAACATCTTTATTTTTTTTTGTGCAAATCCTACCATGATGCTGTAGCATGTAGGGATGTTGCCGACACGGATAGTAAATAATACCTATAGTTATTTATATTAATCAGTCATTCATTAGAGTCCTTGTTGTCGACAAATATTAATATTTCAACGTGAAAATCCCCTTTTTTTCGTCCCAATTCAACCACCACGTTTTACGATAGTAAGTACTTCCGTGATGCTGGGTCATCATCATCATCATTTCAGCCGAAAGACGTCCACTGCTGGACATAGGCATACCCCAAAGGAGGGGTTTTGCCATAATCGCCACGCTTGGCAGGCGGGTTGGCGATCGCAGTGTGGTTGTTACAAAGGCACAGAGAACGCTGCTACCCATTCTCTGGTGAGTTCCTTAGTCGCCTTTTACGACACCCACGGGTAGATATGGGATGGTGCTATTCTTTACGTCCGACACCATATTGACTACCGATGATGATGCTGGGTGGTACAGAAAAAATTACAGCTATAGCTGGCGATGATTGCTGACAGGCTGGACTGCCCCTACATGCTGCATTGCTGCAACAGGCATGTTCAGGCAAGGCCGTTTTGCAGGCGTTATTAATTAACTAGCGACCCGGCCCGGCTTCGCATGGGCCTATAGCCTTCCTCGATAAATGGCCTATCCAACACAAAAATAATTTTTCAATTCGAACCAGTAGATCCTGAGATTAGCGCGTTCAACCAAACAAACAAACAAACTCTTCAGCTTTATAATATTAGTATAGATAATTAATCCTAGAGTGTGTATTTGTATGTATATATAGTATAGTTTTATAATTTAAATTTTATTGGTATTTTATATAGAATTTGTGACATTTGGCAGCAATTTTATCATTATTATTATTTTATTCTACTATGTTATGTTAGAAGTGTGAAATGTTTTAAAATTATCTTCTATGGGTCTAGTTACCCGAAATAAATGAATATTATTATTTTTTTTTTTTTTTATAACATCTTTCAGTAAATATCCGGGTAGATTGTCGCAAGCGCAACTGTAGTGTGTGGGGTCTACCGTTGGTTGAGCAGAGTTATTGGGATTTTCCATGAGGAAATTCTTAGCAGCAATCCGTAGTCCGGATTCGTATCCGGTTATTGGAAATAGATTTGCCTTATTTACATAAGACTTATTATAGAGCACCTCGTGGCCAAGTATAAGCCATACGAATCGATCGGTCATAGGTTAAGTTACGCTTGTCGTGGTCGGTCCGTGGATGGATGACCGCATCCATTTCGTAACGAGACCCCTCCGTGCCCTGGGGGCCAAGTCTGCTATTTTTATAATTTCGTCATTCCAACACGATCCCATTGTCATTTTGCTAAAAGTTTGTAATCTGCTAAATTCATAATGATTGATCATTGGTCGGTCGAATTAAAAGCAATGACTGCACAATGACGTTCTAATGGTAGGCCACTGATCAAAGGAAATGTCAAAATTTTAGCAGATTAACGCCTAAGTCAGTCATTCAGTTGTCATTTTGTACGAGATTACCATTCTATATCATTTCTTTCAATGGCGTGTCAGTGGTTGACCATTGGAAAGTCATAATGACGCTATTATATTAGTAGATTACCAAATTTGTCAAATTGATTATGAATTCAATGATAGACCATTCTGACACTATTGTAATAGCAGACTTGAGGCCCTGGTATTCAGCCGCAATTATAAAAAATATTGTTTTTCTTACTCATCCACTATTCTTTTCTGATTAATTTCGTTGCGGGATCCAAGACAGTTGTAACGTTTCTCCGGGCTCCGAGCTTCATTGCCTTGACGGTTTTCTAGTTGGTTTGGGAACTGTTGGTTTGGGAATAGTGCGACGGGCAAGTACCACAAAAAAAAATCAGCAACATCCGATTAGACTGGAATTATATACCTACTTCTATCCCTGTCAACCCCTTAACCTCTCTGAAGATTTCAGGCTTGAAAATATATTTATACTATCTATACTTAATATCGTCCGTATGGTGTCGGACGTAAAGAATGGTACCATCCCATATCTTCCCGTGGGTGTCGTCAGAGGCGACTAAGTGGGACCAGAGAATGGGCTGCAGCGTTCTCTGTGCCTTTATAACAGCTATACTGCGATCGCCAACCCGCCTGCCAAGCGTGGCGATTATTATTTATTTATTATGGCAAAACCCCCCCTTTTTGGGGAGGCCTATGTCCAGCAGTGGACGTCTTTCGGCTGAAGTGGTGGTGGTGGTGGATACTTAGTTTTTGGTTTGAACGTGCTAATACCACATATACATATACCACATTCTCAGAAATACCCAAACGTTAATTATCGAATAAAATAAATAGTAGTGGCACTCGGTAAATATTGTATACTTAACTCATGACTGAACACTACCCCCTGAGATACAGGTTACCACCTAGTTCAGGGGATAGGATCAATACTTCTAAGCAACTATCACAGCCACCACAGCACATTGTATATTTTAAATATACAATATTGCTTGTTACTAAGTTTTACGAAATTAAGTTCTAAATATTGTAAAAATTTAGTGTTGAGAAATAAACAAATTATTATTATTATTTATTTATTTAATATTCGGAACTACTGAACCGATTCAGAAAATTCTTTGGCCTCATATCAAGCCATTAGAATATCCGTGTATCAAGCAAGCTAAGCATAGTTATTCCTGCTAGCTTTATATATTAAAATTAATGCGGACAAAGTCGATTGGTTACTGCGCTGCGTGTTGCGGGTTCGAGTTCGACACGGGACAAATATGTTAGGGTTGGGTAGCGTTTAACCAAAGTGTCAGGCCAAAATTTTTCTAACATACAATTTTTATCAAAAAATTCGAAACACCTCTGAAGTTTGTTTTTTGTGAGTTTAAGTTTTTTTTTACATTAAACAAAAGAAATAATGCCAGTTAATTGCGGATATTATAAGGTAGCGTTTAATATTAATGTTTGAAATTTAAATTAAATTTCTTTAGTTATCGTGTTTTGTTCAACAGGTTTAAGAATTTATAAAATGTTAGAAAGAAAGACGTAAAAGAAAAAAAAGAAAAAAAAGTTTATTCAGTATACCTCATATTCCCTCCCCGGGCTCTAATGACTGCTTCCATGCAGTTCGTCATGAAACGGATCGAGTCACAATCTTGGGTTGTGGAAGGTTTTCCCACTCTTCTTGTAAAGCTGTTTTAAACTGGCTAAGCGTCTCCGATTTCTCGCTCTGACTCGTCTCTTCAACTCATCCCATAGGTGTTCTATGGGATTTATATCCGGGCTTCTTGCTGGCCAGCCCATGACTGTAATACCGACATCGCTCAAGTATTCATTTACAATGTGCTTAGGGTACCTCATAACACTCCAGATACTCTTCGATATAACGTGACCTGTGCATGAACCGCCACCGTAGCTGACTGTCTTCAATGCAGCACTGTGAAAAATGCTCTCCCTCTCTTCGATATACCTTCTTTCTTCCATCGTTACCATACAGCATGATCTTACTCTTGTCAAAAAAGAGAAGTTTGCTCCATTGAAGGTATGACCAATTTAAGTGCTCTCGTGCAAAGATAAGGCGCGCTCTCCGGCCACTGTAAATTCTAGGCCATTAGCTGGTTTATGAAGTTTTAGGCCATGCTCTGCCAATCTTCTTCTAATGGTAGAATCACTCACAGTCAATCCTTGAACCTCACAAAGCCGCTACTGCTGTCGAATAAAGTTAAAGTGACGATTTCTTAGAGAAACAGACGCAATATACCGGTCATCTTGCTCAGACGTGACTCCATATCTACCAGATCCTGAACGGCGAGTAAACATACCAGTATCCTGATAACGCCGATACACTCTATTGACAACAGGGAGGCTAAAATGCAATCGTGAAGCCACAACACGCTGACTATGCCTTGAATCTAGCAACGCCACGACTTGGGCGGCTTCCTTGGGCGAGTTATCCATATTTGTTAGGAAAAAATCTTTTTAGCAGGATGTCACAGAGCTTAGTTTACAATCTCTATAAAAAAATCCATACTTTTTGAAAAAAAAAGGTGATTAAATGCAGAAATTCCGACGGAATACACTTTGAAAACAATATCAACATTCATTTATAAGATGAAAATTCGAAAATTTAAATTCAAATTAGGAATTGTGGTACACCATAGTGTAGACTAAACTGCCAGCTAATAATTTACGTATTTTCTTTAAATGATATCAGTTCTCTTTTTTAATAAAAGCCGTCTAAATAGTATTGCTGTACTGTTTTGATTGTTTTGATGAGATATTGTGTATTTTATTTTATCATTATAGACAGAGTTTGTAAACTCTAAAGAAGCATGAAATATACATAATATATGCTTTGTGAAAAGCTTAACAACATTATTTACTTTTTCTTTCTTTCTATAATTATAATTACTTTATAGTCCAGACACACCAACGACACTGTATACAAACGAAACGATTTGATTACCTACACTTCTACCAAAATAACAAACTGTACAAATGTGTGCTTGTGCAGAGCACGTTCGACGCTGGAAGAGGCCAGGAACAGAATTTCGGAGGGAGGTGGGGCGTGTCGCTACTGTACGGTAGTACTGATATGTATTTTGTGGTTCAGTTTTACCTAATCTACCTATTCATTTTGTTTTCATTGTAAAATGAATAAGTCTACTTGCTTCATTCTACATTAACATAAAATCTCGTTTCCGTCTGATACCTCGTCACTGTCGCTGCTTGCTAAAACAATTTTTTTCTTGTTTTTAATTTTAAGACTAAAACCGCTTCTTGTAAACCCACTATCACCATGGAACCAACTAAAACCGGTTAAACAAATAAAAACAATAAAACTTATACTAAAATATTATCTATCATGTGACCTCTGACAATTCCAATAAAACATATAGAGCCACGCTTTATCGATATTACAGATCAGAAGGAAAATATCGATGTTTTTTATTAAACTTAGAAAAAAGTCATAAAACTTTTTGCTCAGTTAACCAGACCACCTATGTACATAACAAGTACTTTACTACATGGCCAGCATTTCATCGGAAAATGCGAAAAAAATCGCCGTTCGACCACAGCGTTTCGAAGTAGAACAAAGTAGGTCGGCTAACTTCGTGGTTTGTCGGACCGCTTCGTGCGTCCTCGGAGATCGGCGTTCGCGCATACAGCATCGAGACACCGCCCCGGTCGCAGTCGCGCTCGTGCTTTGTAAAAGTTTTTCCTAATAATTACGTCACGGGATGCAAGCTTACTTCTTAAAAGCACATTGCACCGATTCGGACTGATATTTTTCAACTACCGTTGATTTGGAAAACTTTTTCTACGGATTAAATTTTTTTCTGTGGCCGTGTTGAACTGTTTGTACAAAAACATGTTGTGGGAGACGAGTTTTATCGAGGAGCCAGATACAGTGAGTACTTTTAAATATTTTTTTCTAATAACATTACTTTAATACATTTAATGTATTATTAATAATGTTTTAAATTATGAAACCGTGCCCGTTGCACGCAAACATAAGCAGGCACGTACTTACGGCGCATTTGTGTATGTGTGCGTTAACTTTCTAGTTTTCGCTCGACGCTCGAATGTATTTACATAAAACGTGAACAGTTTTTCATAATATAATCCACATGGAAGTGTTTAAAGCGTATTTTAGCGTGTAAATATTCATTGTGCACGTCCCAGCTGTGACAGGATTAGGAATAGCTATATTTAATGCAAATAAAATGTTGATTTTGACGTTATGCTGCGTGCGGACTAAAATGACTCTTCTGAGAAGTAGTGTTGCGTTTCGGAATGCTATGGCATTTTAGGTGCCATTGTTTTAGTTTGGCTCTGTTTTGTATTGTTGTATTTTAACATGGAAGAAACTAAACTAGTGTATGTTTATGTAATGTAATTATTGCACTCATAAGTTATTGTTTGCATAATTTATTCGGCTTACAACTTTTAGAAAAGATTTTAAAACAAAAACACTACTGGAAAAATGTTTTGGATTTTCTCCAAAACATTCGTTTGTAGCATATATTTCTATGTTCTTGTACATATAGCTTATCTATCATAAATTTTTTCATGCCCAAAAGAGTCTTTATTGCAATTTAATAGCGGCCTTTCCTCATCAGCTCAACATGTTAAAATTGAGGCGTAATTTGATTCAATTGGTTGCAAAATCATCCGCACTTTTTGTACCCGACAAGGATTACGTCATCATGTTGCTAAAAGTCAATACAAAGCCTTACAAGACAAGTACACACATAAGGCGTTACAGCAATGTGTATTCATTTCCTTACTATTGCTCTTTGAAGAACTAACCTAATTTGTGTAAAACTAAAATAAGTGTTGTATTTGACAACGTCGCTCATTATGCATATAAAATCAGAAAAACAACAGATCATAAAAATGAATAAATTAAACATAATAATATCCAGTTTGAACACACACATGTTTTGCCCTAACACACACACACTCACTCACAAACATATCATATCGCATTTTGGCTCTAAAGACTCCAAACTCGTTTACAAAAAGAAAAATGGTTTGTTTTCCCTATTAGTATATTAATCTTCTTTATTGACTTATTTTTCCGATAAACTTTATCTTAATTACATAAAGGCACTTTACATAAACTCTACAGATACCTATTACCTATTGTAAAATATAAAAAGAAATGATGCAAGAACTTATTAGGTATTATCAACAAACATTTGGTTGTAACAAACAAGTCTACATATATTATCGAAAGAAAGAGTAAAAGGGACTGAGCGATAGATACACGTGGAAAAAAGATAGATGATATCAGTGTATCGATAATCGGTATCTTTATTGAGTTTATTGACTAATTATGAAGCTGTTGATAATGTTAACAGATTAGATATTTCAACAATCACTTTGATACTTAGAGATTATAAAGATAATTATATTCTACCTGCCAGTTATATGACATCACTAAAAAATATAGCCCAGGCAATTTTTTACGTAGTAATATTTTCAAGACTATGAACGGAACCAGTATGTCAAGTTTTCGTCCTTAACCTGTTTTGATTCTGATCTCAAAAACGCGAAGTTTTCCTCAAATTTAGTTTTTTTTTCAAAGTCTGGATTAACTTGTGTCCTTTTAAGAAAATTTACTTGGACTACAGGTTTGCATGGAATCAATAATTCTTTATTGTCAATTTCAATGAAAAATAAGGCTAAAAGGTCATTCAACTAACGTAGGCAAAGCTAGGCTAGTAATAGGAAGAAAATGAATTTTCTACTTACTACTTAAAAACAAAGAAAACTTCACTAAATCGTCAACACATAATTCTAATATATAAAAAAAAAGAAAAGAATAATATTTATTTGGCACACAGCTTATCAAACATACACAGATAATAAAATAATAAAAATGGGAAGAATGATGTAAGCTTTTCAGAAATAAGTGCTACAAACATTGCTTTAAACTTAATTTAATCACGATAACTTCTTAACATCATAGAAAGAAAGAATTGATGTTTAATAAGCAAACGGATAATGTACGTACTATCACAAAAAAAAGGGACAGGGATTTTAAAAATCATAGTGTGAGACTCCTGTCCTGTCCTTTCAGAAATACAAATAAGTACTCTATAATATATCTCTCATATAGTACTTCTCACTTTATTAATGAGTTTATGCCTTTACATAAACCAGGTCCATAAACAAGGCCACTTTAGCCGCTAGTTACGCATCATCAGAGCGCAGCCTTATAATTAATGAAACGCTTTCTCAATGAACGCAACGCCATGCAGTGTTCGCGCACCCTAATGACGTAAGTAATAAACGCGTCAAGTATAAATTTAACTGATTTTCAAAGTTGAAATTGCATTGAAGAATAGATAATTAATTAATTTATTTAGACTTCATGCATGAAGGTACAAAGGCAGACTTATTGCCTTAGGCATTCTCTACTAGTTCACCAAGGATGGTGATGAGATTTTAATGGCATGTGCAGATTTGAATTTCAGCATTTTTATGGGATAATTTTCTCATAGTTTTCTGTGTGTATGTAGTAGCTTAATGAACAACAGCAAAACATTACATTGAACGATTTAAATCCAATAAATACTAATCGGTATGTCTATTCTGTTACAATCTACTTCTTCTTCTTAATCTTCTCAATTAATTGAATTGTGGCCAAAGCAAAATGATTCTCAATTTAAAGAGAAAATTCTTATTTTTTGGTGGTTAATAACATAATTGATAGATAGATAGACACATAGATTAATTAACTTTAACTAAGATCAAACACCCTAGTCATTTAAATAAATACACAAAAGAAAACTATTGTATATCCGAAATAACTTTCATATTTTAACACGTCGTCAATCTTGCAATGAATTTTCCCAAGAAAACCGAACAGAAAAATTGTTTGTATAAAATCTTCTGTGTAAAGTCAGAAAATTAGATGCGCCATGACACGCGGTGTGTAAGGAAACGTGATAGCCAAGTTAAGGCTGGAATGGTGAGAATTATACCTCCCAACAACTATGATAGGTGATAAAACTTAGGTTATAAAATCACAGCGTTTTACCGACCGATTACTTGTACCTCACGCACTTAAAAGACTGGGACATGTGCTACTAATAAAAGCTCTTTCCATTTCCTAAACATTGTATTAAAATAACATTTTGTACATAGAAAATGTAGAAAAACTAAAAGCTAAACTCGAAATTTCTTTGTACCCTTTTCTTGTTCTTGAATGTAGTGCATCTAAATATTTACTCTTCTGTTCACTTGACGTGTACACATGAAGACATAAAAATTGGGTGCATTAAAACTAACCCTTCAAAACCCTTTTTTTAGTAAAAACTAATAATACAAATAATCTCTCATAATTGACGCACACAAATCAAGAAGATCACGCTCTGGCTATAATTCCTCGATTTTCATGACAGCAATTTCTTTACAACGTGAAGTTCTCATACATACTTCCATACACGTGTCTCATTATACACAGTACATATTAAGAATATGTAATTAATACACCAATGACCTCACTAAACCGACGAGTTCAAACTTCGCGGTCACAGTGTGCACGACTACTCTCAGATTATGATCAAGTTATAGGCGAAGTAGGAAGTTATCGATTGTATCTACATAATAAAAGAAATAACAAGTGTTTATTGCGCTGTGTATGTTGACAGAAACGATATTGTAAGTACTATTGTTTTTTTATTGGTTAGTATCGATGAGTAGGCTTGGAAGGAGAAAATAATCAAGTGAATTCTTCTAAATATCGAACTTTTTTTTTTTCTGATGTTTTTTTTAACAAAATACCAGTTCTAATAACTAGAGTACCTTCATATATCTTACTCTTCATTAGCTCAAATTTGCAAAGCTGTAATTAAAATGATCTTGACATAATTATTGCGATCACTAAGATACCTAGAAGTATCAACCACTGTTGATAAACTTTATGTCATAAACAGTTCCTACCTAACCTAACCTACTAACCCTCAAGGCGTTCTTACACACGAGCGATATTAGCACTGGAGCGATAATGTCGCGGGCGATATAGTAGAAATTAAATAAATAATAAATTAAAAGTTTATGTCGGAACAACAAGACCAGATTAAGTAAACATGACTACATATCCAATATAAGCTGATCTCGCATTATATAGAATAGATATACAATGAGAGGTCAGCTTCTACTCGAATTGAATCAAACTCAATACAAACAAAAAAGGGTAGGGAAGCGATGATAGCTGCAAAAGCATAAACTGTAGCACAGCTAGCAACACCCTTCTCCAGATACAGAATGAAATGATGCTCCAATCAAAACGTGGTTAAGGGCGCGTATTCGATTTAGCGCAACTCAAAATCTAAACGATTGCTAGAACGGCGTAGCAGCATTGACACACTCTAGTACAACACAATGGTCGGTTTGTGTGCATCAGAAAAAGAAATACGCACGAAATAAGCACGAATCATTGAAATTGATCGGCAAACGACAGCGCGCGATGTTTTACAGTGCTTTTTAAAATAATTGTCTAAAATAAATGAGCACGTATAATGGACTGAAAAATATTCTGTATATTAAGCATAACATTTACTTTCATAAAATAAATATATCAGTTACGTTTTTATTCAAATACTGGTGAAAAAAAATTGTCAAAGTGAACCGATTTTCTACTTTTTCAACATTGTTTTTTAATACATAATAGTAATATTTTCGTAATTTTGGCTCTGTAGCTGTCTTTGTGACTGTATATATTGTTGGAAAAACGCATAAAACAAAATATTTTAGCATATTGTAATGAAAGTTAACTCTGACGTCTATTTTCGTAAAACGATTTGAAAGAATTGTATTTGCTTTAAAAAAACATAATTAAAAATTATACTTTTACTTTGTAGCTGTCTAAATCAAGACTTAATCTTTCTAAAATTGTCTTGAAATAATCTGCTCACATAATTACAATATTGCTCTGGGCAAAACGCAAAAACATGAAGTTTTCGTCACGAATCGAATACGCGCTCTTAATAGGTGATTAAGTTAATTGTTCTACGGGTAGATATAATATATCACCCTGGTGATAGTATTCCTCTTGTGTGGAAACACCATCAAGGATTATACGCGTAACCCTAATTAATGAGAACACATCGATTTTGAAATCATTGCGGAAATAAACATCGCATTAACACGTAGAGATTTGTTTACAACTCAAGTTTGATAAAGAGGTCGAGTGACAGACAGATATATCACTTTATTTATTTACTGATAGTTGCATCTCTTCCTTGTTTGTTTTGAAGGATATATTTTTTATGCTCGTTAACAATGGTATGACCACAGTTAAAAGATTATACGTACTTGATGGAGATAATACTCTGCACGATTATGTAGTCTCACGCACGTGCGCAGTGGAAGGGTTAATATTTTTTTTTTAATGTTTTATGTGACTGGCCGCAGAAAAGATGGATGAATTGTGTGAAGAATAGGGTATTTTACTCTATACGAGAATAAATCTATAAATATATTATTGAGACAGTTTAGGCATAAAGCAGTCGGAAAATGTAAGTTTTAGTTCATAAAATAACAAAACAAATTTTTAAATTCAATTCAAATTTTTCAGTATTTTTAATCTGTTATAGAACACCGTGAAATAGTAGCGGCCATGTTATTACGCCGTACGGCTGTGTAAACAAAAAATGTATCACTGTCAGTCAACCGATTGGCGTAATTTAGGTTTTGTACTTTTATTATTTTCGTAACCAACGTAATTTTTTTATTATTACACCTATTACAAAATATGCTTTTAATTATTTTTAAATGATATACAATTATCATATTTAATATGAGCTCATTTGATACAAAACGAACTGACGTCATTTACGCTGAACAATATGGCGTCCAGTAAGAGGCGCTTTAGTCAAATTACGCGCGAAATTTGAAAATTTAAAATTTAGATGTATTTTTATGGCACTTATCGATTGAATAAAAATTTTGTGTTTTTTTTGGTGGCATATTAGCACTACAGAATTTCATTGAGACACTTTTCAAAAATGGGTGTAATACCCTATTATAAAAAAGAAAAAGGAGTGTTAGTTATAGCATAAATTCCTTTATACATTATCAAATTTTGTTTCCTGCTAAATTGACGTAGCTGTAGGACAAGCAACTCTAAGATCTTAGACCACGGTTGACAGGACCAAATGGAAAAACAAAATGTGTTGCGCCAACCCCAAGTAACATGGGACAAGGCCAGGAAGATAATGATGAAATGTAACTTATGTGACTATATAGTATTGAGAGATTTATTAGCTATTTTATAAAAAAAACACATTAAGTTTAATATATTAGAGATATCTTTTATTAAAAAAGCTTTTTTACAAAAAAGACAACCGCCTTCAAAATCTAAAAACTGATAAATAACTTTAGCACCGTACACACATGACTATAGATTTGGAAGTCAGTGGCTTTGTTCTGTTTGTTGTCTTTTTTTTTTGCCACCGACTTCCGAAACTAAAGTCTGTGTGTGTACTGTGCTGAACTTATTTATCACTTTTTGAATTTTAAAGGCCGTTGCCTTTTTTGTAAAAATGCTTTTTATTTATTACTTTTTAGTACCATCCAAATCCATTAAGAACCGGCAACACAGTTGAAACAGAGGTACTCCAAAGATTTAAGAAACTAAAACGTCGTCTATGTAGTTTTTTTTTTGGGATTTTGTTGATTTTTCAAAAAGAGCTGAATCAATTTCTATAAAATTTATATGGGACCACCCTTGAGGCATACCCTATCCATCAAAAAAAGAATTTTCAAAATCGATTTACATTTGCCGGAGAAATCGCGTAACAAATATACAAAAAAAAAAAACATACAGTCGAATTGAGAACCTCGTTCTTTTTTGAAGTCGGTTGAAAAGTTAAACTTACAAATAACTCTAATGAGTAAAATGTAAAGCGCATTCAAAAAACTTGTTTGGTATAATAACAAGTTGAAGCTTTGATCTTTAAAAACTCGGAAGCAGTCCCTTTGAAGGCCGGCCGTGGAGCCATTATTGTAGAAGAAAATTACCATTAACACGTCAAGGTAAATTGTACTCTAAATCGTAGAAATACGGTACAATTCACATCACAAAACCAGTATTTTTTTGCATGTTTTATTAAATTGTACCAGTTTTCAACTCAGGTGCAAGTCTGGGTTTTACAATTTAGTCACGATATTTGACTTTGAGCTTTATTTTCTTAGCAAAACGATTTAAACTCGAATGCAGTAATGATACACTTGTTGAAAGTATAATGGATAAACTGGGTATTTTTTTTAAGTACTTTTTGACCTTAAATCTGTTACGATCCTATAATTTAAAATTAATTATGCGAACATAGCGAATGTCTTTGGATGCAATTATTTTTATTGGATACATTATGTTGACAATAATTATCTGCTAACGATTTGATGATAATACACCTACATTAAGGTTTCCGTTTTTTTGTTGGTTTTTGTTTCAAAAATCTTTTAAAGATCATGTTGATGTCATCATAATCAATAACTATGAATACCTTTAGAATAATTAGACGACACGGTTGGCGCAGTGGCTGAGCGATCGACTGCTGCGCAGCGTGTTGCGGGTTCGATTCCTGCCCAGGGTAAACATTTTTGTGATGAGCACTTGTGTTTGCCTTGTGTCTGGGTGTGGTTTATATGTATATGATATGTATGTATTTACAAAAAAAAATGTATTTGTGTATGTATATCAGCTGTCTGACACCCATAGTACAGGGTCTCGCTAGTTTGGGGTCAGATGGCCGTTTGTGAAAAATGTCCCCACTTATTATTATTATTATTAATTAACTAGCAGTTTCACGCGATTTTTTCCGCCTGGTTTTTTTTTACTATCCCCATGTTTTCGATAGTAAAATATAGCATAATTATGTTATTCGCTGATAGCTTAATATGTAATATTTGTTTTTAAATCGGTTAAGTATTTTCGCGTTTAGGTATCTATTACGAACAAACATACATACAAAAAATATTTTATCTGCATTATATTAGTTAAATAGTAGAAGCAGAAATTAATTTTAGTTTTCAAGTTCGGTATTTTCATTTAGGAACAAAAAACCAACAAAACTTTATATTTAGAAATCACGTGTCCCCCTATCATACTGTTTGTACTAAATCGTGTTTCACTAACCGATAAAAACAACTGGAACTAATTTGACAAAGGCCCAATGATATTTAAATGGAATAAACATGATTACTTACAATGTTTGACCGATTAGTAACGGTTCAACCACGCTCTGTTAGATACGAGTCGACTATAGTTAAACCAGTTTTATTTATTTTCTATCTTTAAATGTAAGAAAAACAGAGAAAACGAAGAAACAATAAAATTAAAAGATTTTATTGCAAAAAAATGTTGTTGCCTTTAGTCATGGCCAGCTGTGTAATGTCTGTTTTAAGAATTAAAATAAATGGTAAGAGTTTGAATTGTTGGAAATGTTAATTGCATTTATTTGGGTTAACAAAATATTATTTCTATTAGGATGAAATTCAGTTCAGTAATTCATTTAAACGCATTGTCATATTTTGTTATATTCATTAGCATTTAAACAGTATACGTGTGGTCTTTAAATTCTACTTTTCTTTTGCTAACCTATTCTGTCCCACTGCTGGGAAAAGGCCTCCCTCTATGCCTTTCATCTATCCTGATCCTGAGTTTCATCCCGCCAGTTTTGGAAGAATCCGTCCAGTTCGTCCCGCCATCCCCTTCGTATCTATAAAAAATCTCAAATTTTAAGCTATACAAAACCTAAGCGTGTTACTACACCAATCGATCGTTCGTCGATCGATGCCATCAATCGACATCGATCGACGTTGATCGATTGGTGTGGTAGCTTTGGCTGATCGGCGGATACCGTTCCACTAACTATTCGTTCGATTGCCGGTCGATGGCATCGGTCGACTTTGATTGATTAACCCCAGCTATAATGCATCAGTAATAATAATCAAGCAGCTCGATCGACGTCAACTAATAAATTCTACCATCGATCGATGCTGTCGATCGACGATCGATCGGTTGGTCTGGTAACACCCTAAAGTTTATTTACAGCAAAACACGAAAACTGAAGCCTATCATTTCAAATAATTTCGAAAGTACAAGAAAACTCTACACTTGCCACTTAAACTACTTACTCACACATTGGAAAACTTAGCCATGAACGCTTTCGAATTTTCCGCGCGTCCATACGCAATTAACCCTTGAATGACGAGGGACAATTTAGATGCCTCGGAAATCGTCGCATAGAATGGACATGCCGAGCTACATAGCCCGCGTATAGCTCGGAACAGCTCCATATTTTCTTGACTGAATTATGTAGGAAACAGTTCTGTGTTAAAAGCCTTTGGAGGACACGTTTTGTTACATTGTTGTTTGATTTGCGACGTTTTCTTGAATGGGTGGTTTGTATGGCTTGTTGGTTTTGTATTGAAGTAATAATAGCATAATTAAGTTTAGGTACTGGAATTTATTGCTAAATTAAAATACACTTAGCTTTTGCGCGACTGAATGTCCGATGTGATTTTACTTTTCTTGGAAATCAATTTAGTCTGTAACAAATTTTATCAAAATCGTTACAGTATATTATCCGTGAAAGCATAACAAACAAACAAACTCATTATCACATTTATAATCTTAGTATGAATTATAATACTTTCTTAAAATTCAGAAATCTTCCGTTCAGATAAAAATGTAATCGTATATAGACCCGTATCGTATACCAACTGAATTACGTGTTCATTCCCATTTACAATATTGAATAGCGTTTTAAGTTCCCACACAGTAAACTCACGCAGAAAAAACTTAACATTCGCCACGCTGATTTAACACACATGACTAATAACTTAAAATGCAAAACCTATGAATAAGCCTTTCAACATGCATGTTTTTAAAATGACATAAACACACTATTTCGTAACTTTAGACGCATTGTCTTCTAGAGCAGACATTTTAAGAGTACAGTTATTGAATAAGGTCTCAATATTGGCTATTTGATTTTCACTTTTGTCTATTCAGGTCGAGGACGCGCCTTTTTGACGTCACGTCAATGAGACATGGTCGATGTGAATGCCATATTCTTGCAATTTAAATAAAAGAAAATTTTCTACGCGCTTTTTGCGGGTTAACTTTGAAGCTTGTCTTTTGTTTTGCTTGATGAGATTTTAATGTTCCAATTTTAAAAACGAGGTACATTAGATTACGTAGTAGAAAAAAAATCTTGAATGAATGGTTTGCAATAGGTTGCCTCAATGAATTTTGCAATGGCCGCTCGTTTTAACTACTGGAATTTCCAACATTATGTAACTATTGTAATATGAATCTTATTGCAGTTAACATTATGGTTCGAATCAGCAACTGCATTGTCTATCTGACTCATTATATATCCGTTTTAAACCCCAGTTTTCGCGGTAATTAATTTTAGAAATGACTGTAAGAAGCTGTATAGTGGTAACATTAGTATCAGTATCAAACATCGTAAAAATAAGTTTATCACGAGTGTTCTCTAAGGAAAAATATTGTCAAAAATATGATTGTTTAAAATCTCTCGAGATGTTTACCAAAACAACAAAAAACTAGTTCTCGTTTTGCGCAAAATAAGGAAAATAATAATTAGATATTATTGTAAACACTAACAGGTACCTACTTGAAATGAAATATAAAGAAACTATTTAGATTTATCTTTCTACATTTTATTATACATGTCTGTATCACTTTATGTCAAAGGGACTGTGACAGGACGAGACATCTTAAAATTGAGTTACGTTTGAGTATTTGACCATAAGTATATTAATATTACAAATTAACCGGTCTAGTAGTAAACTAGGAAGTATAATAACTCTTGTGCAAGTCGCAAGGCTCCATTGTTTAAGTAGGTTTATTGTTATTATTATCTTGAAACACATCGGTAAGGTGGTAAGGCAGAAAGGGTGGATGCTTATTACTACCTACTGCTATAATTCTTTTAAATCTTTGAATACAATTTTACGAATTAATTTCCGAGCCGTTTGGGGTTGAAACTCCCGGGTCGTGGGATCCAAGTGCTCATCTTCTTAATTCCGCCGAGCCCGTTCCATCATCTGACCACCAGACGTACGGCGATGCGCCACCGGTACATGGTGGACATCCCACCCACACGCACAAAACGTTTTGGGAACACATTCATTGTGCGTACTGCTAAGGAGTGGAATTCCCTGCCTGGTCTGTGTTTCCTGATAGCTACAACCTGGGAGTCTTTAAGTCAAGAGTGAATAGGTTACTTCTAGGCAAGCGTGCTCCACCTTAGACCGCATCATCGCTTTAAATTTAATTATAAAATTTTAAATATAAAAAGAGAGTAAAAAAAATTTAAAAAAAATACAAATTTTCATATTTTTTCTCCGGTATATATATATAATCCATAGCACGAACTAACTTTTAATTCATTGGCCTTTTTTCAGGGGTGAAAGTATGTACTTATAAATAGGAACAACTTTTACTTTGAGACCATAGCACCCCTAAAATATAAAAAAGAAATATATAAAAGACAACTGCCTTCAAAAACTAACGGCTGTTTTTTTATATTTTTGTTTTTGCATTTTAGTGCCTACATTTTTTATCAGCCAATATAGTACACACTATCTAGGTATTAAAAAAAGAATCATCGAAATTGGACTACACTATAAAAAGTTATGCGTGGTCAAACAAAAAAAAATATACGTGTCGAATTGAGGACCTTCTCCTTTTTTGTATAAAATAAAAAAAAAAAAAAAAAAAAAAAATATTGCATATTAATTGTCTTATAGCTAAAAATAAAAACAAAAAATCGTGTCCATACTCATGTTAGGGATTAGTAGAATTTTTATCCCCCGGAAGATGTCCAGAGAATCAAAAGTCGGTATGTATAAAGCTCACCCTGGTTCTAATTATCATTGCCACAAAAAATCAAAGAAGAACGACCACAAACCATACTCATCTCTATTCTTCATTTCCTAATTCCAAACGTATACTTCCAATAAATCTATTAAGTTGTTGGTCAAATGAGTTGGTTCCATTTTCCAAGAATGGTTCGCGTCTCGACAGAGCATGTAGTCGAGTCACTGTCTCTGTCACTGAATCATCACGTTACGAAAGTCGAAGCAGGAAAATGAAAGAAGGCGAATGTTGCCAAACGAATAATTTGGCAAACTTTGTTGAGAAACCGATTGTATGAGTCAAAGTGATTTAATTTACTAGTTTGTTGCTTGTGTTTGCATCATTATTTATTTAGATTTAAATCATTTTCTTACAGAGTCCTAGTTATTTTTATATATAAAACTAGCGGGCCCGGCAGACGTTGTCTTGCCCTGAAAATCGTTACAAAAATCTAGGCCTAGCCTACCCTACCCCACCTATCTACCTACCTACCCTACCCCTACATACCTACCCTACATACCTACCTACCCTACCCCTACATACCTACCCTACCTACATACCTAGGTACCCTACCTACCTACCTACCTTATCAACCTACCAATTAACTGAAATACCTCTTCACTGCGAAGAGCCACCTTAACGTTCTCGAGCTAGCGCATAAGTTATGCGCTCCTAGTACCAGGGTGACATGCACTCCTACTACCTGGTTGACAGTTATGCGCTCCTAGTACCAGGGTGACCGTTATGCGCTCCTAGTACCAGGGTGACATAAATGTAAGAAATTCTATAACTCGACTGCAGTGCCACCTGCCGGATCCAATTGTGAATCTAAACCATTCTCGAATTCACTGGAACACGCACGAAAAAAAAACATCCTATCGGTCCAACCGTTCAGGAGGAATTCACTTTCATACACACGCACGGAAGATTTTTATATATAAGATAGGCAACAGTTCTCAGAGATAACGTAGCATCCTATTGGTGTTATCTCTTCCTGTGCCCTTCTCGGTTTAGTCCCATCTCGGCACCTTCCCATCAGGCACCCATGAAAGAAAATGGGCATGTTACGTGGGGACGATACATTAATTCATAGGTACCGAGATGGAAAGGTGCCGCGATGGGACTAAGCCCCCTTCTCATACTTCTGATTTAGTTATTTCTTCTTTTTATATCCAGTCTATTCTTCTTCGGAACGAGCTTCCCCTTGATATCAGAACGGCCGCCAGTCGGTATGCATTTAAGCGGATATTGCGAATATATTTTCAGCATAAGTAAGTAGAGTAATCTCATGAAGCAAAAAGCAAGAGTGTCGCCAGCCACCGCCAGCTGATGGCCTAGGGGGGGGGGGGGGAAGCTAATATATATATTTATGTAACTGTACTTTACCTATTTTTGTTAGTTTTTATCTATGCACCTGCCATGTTATCTCTTCACCACTCTTGGCAATGCCTAAGGCATTACCTAAGTCCGCTTTTGTACCTTTGTGCATGAAGAATAAATAAATAAATCTCCTGGTAATTCATTAAACAGTGGTGCTCCCTCAACCAATATGAATTTCATGAAGAAATATGAGTTTCATACATATAACGTGGTAAAGTATAAGGGAGCGTGATCTGTAAGGTTGGCTCAATTACATTGTAATTTAAGAGGCCTTTCCCGATACCGCGCTATAATAGAAAAGAAGTCTTTGACCAGATAGGGGCACTAATAAGTATAGAGGCTTGTGGACGTGGTTTATTAGATCAATTCAATGAGATTTAAAAATCATTCATCATCATCAGCCGGAAAACGTCCACTGTTGAACAAAGGCCTCCCCAGGGGAAAGGGGGGGGGGTTTGCCATTATCCCCACGCTTGGTAGGCCATAATCCCCACGTGTGGCAGGTATTATGTGGCATTTAAAAATCATTATCAAATGTAAAATTATTTTTTTTCGTCAAAAAGGTCTTTTTAAGTAGTTCATGTATTCACTATATTATCACTTAATGTAAAGGTGTGACATTGATGTCAGCCAAGGGACAACCATTCTGGCTCTATTAACACTTTTCTTTATTCGGGGCATCTGCGTGATAATTTTTTGTTCACAGATTTTTTTTACTCCGTGTTCAAATAGTTAATAAACGAAAATATTGTTTTAAAATTTTCACGTATCTAAAAATTTTCTACATGTACAAAAAAAAATTGTAGTGTCTATTTGTATTATTCAATTAACAGCTTCAAAGTAATGCAAGCGTTTACACCGTACTTACATAAACCAAATGACCTTTTAAAAACATGTTTGTCAGTCAAACGCCTAGACGATTTTGACAAAAGTTTCACTCAACTTATTATATTTGATAAATTAAAAAAGAGAATATATCTTGAATAAGAGAAAATAAGAATAAATCTATTATAAAATTGAAAAGAAATATAAATTACCTACATAACAACAGTACACGTGTAGGTTCCATTGTTCTAAGGCAGCCGAGAACTTGTACTTCTCCTAATTATCATTTATGAACAAATGCAACAATCATTATCCTATATCAACAGAGTCAATACACGTGCATGCTCACTCACCTACTTACTTAGTAAAGAAAGAAACGTCGATATAATATTTACAAGTATTTATAAGAAAAAAATCTTCTACATCTTACAAAATCAAAAGCCAAAAGTACCTAAACAACAAAACGTGTCACTCCTGACCAAACAAAAGGAATCGTGCACAAATCAAATTTATCGCCACGAATAATCGAGTGGGCGGCGAGTACCGATTTTATGTATCGAATGCGTTCGCGCAGCCCAATAGCGGCGGTGAAAGGGAAACTCGTTTGCGTCACAGGCTGTATAGTATTACGTTTGGATATACGACCTTGTTATACATGTAATTAATACGCGTAATTGTGGCTACTGTTTGCAAGTAGGTGTGAGTTGAGGTAGAATTTCGAACAAAGCTTTTAAAGCAAATTGATATGACTTTTACTATTAAATTTAAGAGCTAAGTAATCAAGCCTTAATGCCAAAGGTTTTAAGGACACACTTAAAGGTTAAATATTTCACTACGTAGACAAGTTTTGTAAATATTTACCGCCCGATTTTAGGCTTAGTGGTGCCGCTAACGCCATCTGTTAGCGTTTGGTGGAACTTTTAAGAAGTCAAGCTTTTTATAAATCATGCATGTTTTGGGTTGACCTTTAGATAACATCAAAGTTTATTAAGACGATAAATTTTTATTTACCCGTGACGAATTATTCATGTTCTTTGAATATTTCTCGATGTGGAATCTTTTTTTAAAATGATATCTATTAATGAAAAAAAAGACTCCGATTAGATTCGCGCACGTGGTTTAAAATGAAAAGGAATAAACAGCCATTTTGTATTCAGAATTGTTTTTGGGATTGCATAATAACCGTTGTCTGTAACTAAAGCGTACGGCATGTCTAATTACTTGATCACTTTATTATACCTAAGTTTTTAAGTGTTAAGACTTTTATGGTATTTAGGCTTTGCTTTTTGCAAATTCAAGGATTAAATTACGTTTGTGTGGGTTTCAATTAGTAGTAAACACAGCCAATTGCGTATTGTTCTCGGTAATTGAAATCAACTTACAAGCCTTACTGTTCACGGTATTTTTATTAGCTTTAAAAGATGTCTTCTAGATTTACAAAAATATATTATAGGAGTACCTAACCTGTATAAAAAATGACAGACGGTTTTCTCGGTAAAGAAAAATGTACTTATCTTTAATCAAACTTTTCGCAACTTAACCATGGGAAAACCCAACTTAAGTACTAACCTAAAAAAAAAAACAATTTACAATCCTTTTGTTCCTCGCTTAAGCCTTAAAGTAAAGCTAACAATCTTCATAGCAACAAACAAAACATATGCAATAATCGTAAGATCAAATCCGCCATTTTGTAAGCGGCAGGGAAAACCAGAGACCTTGACAACCGGTTCCTCTCACTGCGCGAGCGCACGATGCCGTACAAACATTTAATACTAGTATACATTTCGACGATTAAATATTTCAGTCGTATTTATATTTTTAGTTGCAATCTTGTTTTCTTTAAGGGTTAACTACATTCCACGAATCGGTTTAGGGAAATGTGTATAATGAAAGTAATATATTGCACTTAACTATAATTGACAATAATTAACTTTAATTATATCAACTGATTCCGTATCAAGAATTTTTATTAAAAGTTTGGAACAACCTCTGCTGCGACGGCTACGTCACATCTGAAGTATTGAAACCCAAACTTCTTTGCAGGCTAGACAATTCACAATGTCTCAGTCATTAAATAATTACGTCTCCTTCATTAATTCAATATGCCGTATGAAAAAAAAATACTATTATTAGCCAGTAATTAAATATACATTCTAAATTTATGCTCAGAGTAAATTTTGTATTTATTAACGTTAGATAGATAGTTAATAAATATTAAATAAATAATTTAAAAAATTCAGTTAATAGGATAAATTTATAAATTCTTGTCGTGGGTTTTGTTTTTATTTGTTATACAACAATCCTCTTCAGCGTTTGAAAATAGAACACTTTTTTTTGTTCTCTTGTTAACAAATTAAACCAAAATTAGACAATTGGCATCTCTTACTTCCAGGCAGCTGAAGAAAAGGACAGCTAAAAACTAAGTTAGAGATGTCAAATTAGTTTTTTTTAAATTTGCCGTGTTTTTAATCAATACGTTCTGACACTACAGGTCAGCTATTATTATATGAACATTTTAGATCAACTTAAATTGACAGCTCTTATTAATAGCTGGCTCTTTCTTGTTTTATTGGGGAGAAAGAGATTTAAATAGCTTTTAAGCGTAGCTTGTACACAACAGAATTCCCACCAATGTCTTAAAGTCATAAACTAAAGCAATGATAACCGACCTTTTGTCACATGACTTGATAACACACACCTCTATATAAATATTTCATAATCAGTATTAATAGTAGGTATACAATATAATTGATAAAAAGACAAGGGGTGTGTACTGTGTACGTGATATATCTCACTTAGCACATCGAAGCTAAAAATCAGTGTCAAATAAATGACGTTATCCATTGAAATCACATCTAATTATATCATCAACTTTTTGCGATTGTATTGTAACACTTTAAGAGAAGTGTGATGTAAAGATGACAAACAAAATTTGTGTTTCTCTTTTTAGGGGAATTCCCCTTCTACAAAAACAGAAATTATTTTAGCGACATTTTTTGATAAGTATGTCTATTTTGTCGAAATGAAATAAGTAAATACCAGCCTATTATCGTCCCACTGCAGTATGCCGATTCTGTAAAATTCAAACAACAACTCGCATCTCACTTCGCTGTTCACTCTCACTTCGCATAAGGTTCAAAATGACCTTGATATATTTGCCACTTTGAATCGGGTTCGAGTGCGAAGTGAGCGTCGAAGTGACGGGGAAATTACCTTACAGAATGCCACTTCTTACGTCATCTCATACTTAGTCTGTCAAAATCTCCCTGTAAATTTAGTTCAAATCGCTGACACGCTCGCAAGGGAGGCGCTAGTGTAAATTCGAATTTTCGAATGCCAATCAAGAAACTCACAGCGGATTCAGATTCGAAGTTTAGAATTGATGAGGTCTTACAGAATCACACCCCAGGACAAAGACCCCTTCTTATTCAGAAAAGACACGAGCATTGATCACCATGCTTGCACATGAATTATAAGTCCAGGTTTCCAGACAATGTTTTCCTTCACCGATATCAATGATGTCCAATAAACTTAGAGTATATTATAAATCATCATCTGCCTAGGCTTTTCCCAATTATGTTGAGGTCGGGTTCCAGTGTAAATTAACGAAGATGAATACCAGTGTTTTACATGGAGCGACTGCCTATCTGAACTCCACAACCAAGTTACTGGGGAAACACAATAACCATTGGTAAGACTGGTAATGGGACTGGGAATTTCTGTTGTTCGACTTTCTGGGTTCGAACTACCCATAACGGCTGAAAGTATATGAATACCTATGAAATGAAAAAGTCACATTGCATTGGTGTTTTTTTATATCTCCTAATAGGTTTACGTTTGGCCGCAACTCACCTGATCTTCCCCTGTCAGGAGACCCGACTGATGTCCGCTGCAAACTGTGGCAGGACACTTTTCCCCTACCCACTCAATATCTATCACCAAGCGAGCATCTACCCGCAAGGTCTAACCTTGTGTGGTCCATCTGGAAGGCCCTGAACCGTTTACGGACCCAAGTAGGAAAGTCGCAAAATGGGGCTACCTCGACAAAGCAGCAGCAGGGTGTGCATGTGGCGCCGAGTTGCAAACCAAGCCCCACATCCTGTCATGTCCTCTGTGCCCCAAATCATGCGATCAGGGTGAATTATGCGCTGCCACCGACGACGCCGTGGAAGTGGCTAAATTTTGGGCCAAACAAAAATAAAAGACTGTCGTGCCAGCTATACTAAGAAGAAGAAGTGGTGATGCGGCCAAAGGTGGACTTTTGCCTAGATTAAACCAGCAAACTTACGCATTTTAGATGGGCGCCTTAACCACTGACTGTTCCATCACGAATTTCAAGTTTTCCTTCCGAAGATTTCCTACGAATTCTGTGATAAGTTTAGTTTACGTGATATCCAACACGTGTACTACTCTATTATTAATCGAAACAAATTAATGACTTCCTATTAGGATTTTCTGAGTGCCATATTCACTAATGGGTATCTATTACCCGTTAACGCGTTTTCATTTTCCAATTATGTCACAGTAAAATTTTATCTAAATAGACCACAAATTATCCAACAAAATAATAGATACATATTATACAAAATGCATCCTTCCTCCCAAATGGCAAATTATAATTTGCCAGGATGCAAAATGTATATATATACATATCTGTGTAATTAAAAGCGTAAGGGCATTCACTCTCTGAATAAATAGAAATCTCTTAAATTACTTTACTTATGAAGCTGTAATTCAGCGAGTACTTAGGTAGTTTATGGGTACGTTTAGTGCAACGACCGATTTTGACGAAATGTCCTTACTTAGCCCAAGCAAAGTTTAGTCTTTCATTAAGATCTGTTCAGCTGTTTCACCGTCATGATTAACAGACAAACTCAGTTTCCTTTGCTTTTATATAATGCTGGCTTCAGCACGCGATTTTGTCCGCGTAGAAGTAACGTATCCCACGTTACTCGCAGATATTTGTAAAATAATTTATAAAATCGGTTAAGTATTTTATGAATTTATCTGTTACAAAATAAACATCAAAAAAACTTTTCTCTTAGTGTGATAATAGAAAAGGGCCACCTCTATGCTTCTGAGCAAGTACATTAATACCCACAGTTCGTGTAGTTGCTAATGAGCTCACGACAGATTCCTTTTATCCAATAGCCAAGCGGATCCTAGTCGAGGGACGGGAAAATACTATGCGGTCAAGGTAAACAGTAGGAATTGATACTCTTCTAATGGCAGTTAAATATAGACAATGAAATGAAGTACAATAGGTACAAAATACGATGTAAGGGGGCGTCATGACACAGACTCAGTTAATGATGATTTTTTAATATTATAAATACATAATAATATATGTCGGATCGTCAGGATTTAGTCCGTTAGATTCAGTCATCATGTGGGCAGAAGTAGGGTTTTATGCAATGCAAACACACTGGGTATAGGGTACAATACACGACGTTTATTAAAACCACAATTTAACACAAACTCAATTTAAAATAAACTCAGACTCAAATATTAAAATAGACATAGTAACACTTAATTAAACACAACGAATCGAGTACAGTTTCGGAACGTCTTAGCTCCGATGAGATCAGACACTGAAATCTGAATGACTTCCTCCCTGTGGGCTGAAAACATCACGACTCTGTAGGAGTGCGCCAAAAGTATCGGTAGATCACGTGTTCTCGATAATGGCGCGCTTGGATTCGATCCACGTTCGTACTATTGACCGGATACGACATAAAACTTTTTTGAATAGCTCACCCCATTTCTACCCGTGGGTATCGTAGAAGGCGACAGAGGGATATTGACAGCAGCGTCCTTCTGAATACCATAACACCACTGCGGTCGCCAACATGCATCAGCCAAGCACGGCGATTACGGCTGAACCCCCACTTGGTGACACTTGGAGACCCATGCCCAGCTGTGGGCGTGTAAAGGTTGACTTGAAGATGATGATTAATATATTATCATTATTATTTGCGATTCCTTGTTTTTCTCTTCTCTTTGTTGACGACCTTACACACAGGCCGGAGCCAATTGTGTTAGTGGGTAGTGTAAAGTGAGTGACACAAAGCCTTAACACTCTTCACATGTCATGTGTAGAGTGTTAAGGCTTTGTGTAGGAGATTTCGGTACAATACCGGTGGATGAGAGTACTATGGGGACGATATGGACTGTTTGTGCTTTCCACTGAGTTTTAATCTCTATGGCGAGGCCTTGGTATTTACTAAGTTTTTTGGAAATCGTTATTTGTATATTGTGTGAGTTAGGTATCGCTAAGTATATCTATTAGGTAAACTGTTTTATTAATTTTGTCATAAACATGATTAATATTATTTGAACTAGTTAATGCTCTAAAAATTGAAGGTCCATTTAATTTTAAGGTCAGTTCACATCGAGCCGAGACGCGACACAAAACTGTGCATACTTTTCAAGATATCGACACAATATCGTTCTCCGAGACATTTGAAAGATATTGTGTGTGAACTTATAACCCTTAAGAAACTGACCTTGGTATCGCAGTATATCGAAAATACGTAGTATCAACATACAAAGGAATTCGTTGCTTGTAGCATTAAATATTTATTATTGATATAAGTAGATACCCACATTCCTTCTAATTAAATTTAGTTTCGAAAGCACGAAATTCATGAATCTTCGAGACTTAATTAATTTCTTTAATGTCAATAACCCTAACACTAAGACGGTACGATACCTTATCTCAAGTCAATGTCAAAATAATAAAAGACCAATTCTATTAATTAAAAGCGGTTAATTAATAGAATCTAGTCGTAATATCATCTAAGAAACTATCAATATAAAAAATAAAAAGGTAGATAAATGCATTTTTGCATGCATTTTTGAATGATATGACACGTTATTGATGATGTCACGTTTTTTTTTATACAAAATGTAAAGGATGGCGAATTTAAAGTCTTCGTTTTTATAAGACATTACACACAGACAGAAATTAGTCTTATGAACGGTTATTTACCTTAACCGTGTTGACGACACGGTTGGCGCAGTGGCTGAGCGATCGACTGCTGCGCAGCGTGTTGCGGGTTCGATTCCCGCCCAGGGTAAACATTTGTGTGATGAGCACTTGTGTTTGCCTTGTGTCTGGGTGTTGTTTTATCTATATATGTAAGTATTTACAAAAAAAATGTATTTGTGTATGTATATCAGCTGTCTGACACCCATAGTACAGGGTCTCCCTAGTTTAGGATCAGATGGCCGTGTGTGAAAATGTCCCCACATATTATATATTATATTATATATTTGGAACCGGCAAAATGAAAATACGCACTCAGACGTAGAGTTGTGGACACCAGCCCGTCATACTACTACTAATACTAAACTGATGTTAGTTTCGTGCAACTCAACGGGAAAATGAGATTTAAATATCGTCACTATTGCCCCCCTGAACTATAACATAAAAAATATTACGCCCTTTAAAACTACATTTTCCTACGCCCAGAACCTACGTTCATTTTGTGTATATTTGTTTCTAAATAAACAAATACAGCCATGTGGTGCCGGTCGCGACAGCCGTGTGGTGCCGGTCGCGCAAAACACCACCCCATTTCTACCCGTGGGTGTCGTATAAGGGGACAGAGGGATATTGACCAGAGGATGGGCAGCAGCGTCCTTCTGAGTACCATAACACCTACTGCGATCACCAATATGCATCGGCCAAGCATGGCGATTACGGCTGAACTTTCTTGGGGGAGACCTATGCCCAGCACTGGGCGTAAAGGTTGACATAATGATGAAACAAATAATGAAGTCCAAATAAATTAGGTTTATTTGTTAGACAGTTTTCTCGCAACAAATCTGTACCATAACTGTGTTGGTTAACTGTCCAAAGTAGCATGTATTTAAAAGCTAAATAAATTAAGAGTTTTTGCCAAAAATAAATAAATTAGAATTTAACTGGCCGATACTAAAAAAGACTAAATATAGGCTTTTATTGAAATTCGTTAAAGTAATTACAAATTCCATGTATTTAATCATTTAATTACAAGAGTTCGTTAGCCAGTTTTTTATATATGTAGAGATGTTTTTGTGAGATGGCGCCGCTGTAAGAATGTTAGACACAAAAAATATATAAAAATACCAAGAAAGAGTATTTAGGTATTTTTTGTTTTATAGTCAACATATTGAAAAAATTGTTTGATGACATAATAAGAGTGTGCTTCGACAAATGCTATGTAGAATATCTTTAAAACAATATATTTTTATAGAATATCTTTCCATTAATTATGGAAGGGTAGTAATTAAAGGAAATTCCCCTTTGGTCTCACCTTTGGTAAAGGTAGTCCCAGTATTATTAAAAAGTTCGTCTTCTAATTTCATAAATGTCTATTTGTGACAAGATTTTTATCATGTTTTTGATTACAGAAATTGGCATTCAGGATGTATAAAAATGATAGAATAATAATGTTTAAGCAGTTCACATTATTCATTTACTATCACAAAATCAAAATTAGATAAATAAAAAAAAATCTTCCACGACATAAAAGACTGTCGTAAGCGTTATAATAAGATCCCCAATCAGATAAAAATCACCAAGATTTTGTTAATCTATAGATAATATGTATAAATTATGTTACCAATTAAAAAAAATACAAGTTTCCTTAAAAGGCGCCTGAATTGTGAAAAAGTTGCACTATCTTATCGACAAGTCGAACTTTGCTCCTTAAGATAAAATGACGTGATAAAAATATATATTTATCGGAGTGTAAAATGATAAAATGTTAAAAAGAATTACGTCTTTCCACGGAGACAGCCGCGCGGACAACAGTTGTAATCTGTTGTAAAAATAATAATGAAATGATTTTCTCGCTTCAATAAATTTTATAATTTATTTATCATTTATTTTCACTGTTAAAAATAAACCGTTCGAGTAGATAATAAGAAGTGATATTGTATCGGTATTTTTAAATACTTACTGGCAATTTTATTGTTTTAACTGTATTATTTATTTTTACGGACGTTTTCTAAAATTAATATTTTATAACATGGTGTCTGTTCGGGATTACTACTGGCGTAACTACGGAGGATCTTATTTTGTGGCTGAGGACTATCAGGTAATTAATAAATTAAATAGATAATAATACAATTCGGACAAAAAAAAACCGATTTATTTTTATTTATCTTTTGTCATGTTATTGTTTCTTCGTTGAATAATTTCTTTATAGACACACAGCGGCAGAGTAATAAATAATTAAAGTATATTTAATAATTTAATCCTAATAATTTGTCACCTTATATAAAATCACTTAACGTTGACATTTAAATAAAAGTGACGCACAATGACGGCACTATATTGGACGATCATTGTCAATTACGTAATTAAGGCTTTTCCCTCCATTTTAGTTACTTGCGAACTTGTAGCATTTTAATGACTTTAGAGCGTAGTGGCCATTTAGCGGTTTATAAGTAGTATTTGGATGAGCAGTTGCTCTATGTAATCTTGGTTACTTACCTAAATTTTTATTATCTTTTGGTATCTTAATATCTATAAATATGGTTATACACGTAAACTGTAGGTACGGTAGGTACCTAAAATGTCTCTATTGGGAAAAAGGGCCCGGCAGAAAGTGAAACTGGTCTTAAAGCCTTCTGGGAAATTCATTCTAATAAAATCAACAGAGTTCAAAACTTATACCACTTACCAATAACCATTGATTACAAAGTATTTATAATATATGATTAACGAATCGGTTGTTGTATAGTATATCTAAGGTTGATCTTATATTGATCAATATAATATTTTAATGTACACAGGCCAGCACATAAAGCTACAACAATCTTTCAAATTTCTTTGATAAATTTTCAACTTTAATACAAAAAAATGAGGTTCATATTCAATTGGGAAAATTTGACAGTTTGGTATGGCGTCCTGTGCTGGCGTCTGTTAAATGTCGTCCATGCGTCGGGCGTTGGTTTGACACTTAGACCTAGCGCAGTACTGAGTTTTAATAGAAGAAGAGACCAGTTTCTACTAGAATTATTACCAGTAGAGTATGATCTTCGTACCACCCACTTCCACTCATCATCTGCGTAGTCTTTTCCCAACTATTTTGGCGTCGGCTTTTAGTCTAACCAGATGCAGCTAAATACCAGTGTTTTACATGGAGCGACTGCCTATCTGACCTTCACAAAAAAAATACTGGGTAACACGATACCCTTTGGTAAGACTGGTTGTCAGAGTTTCTGGCTTCTGAGTACAAATTACGACTGTCAAAGATCTACAGAAAGTATGAACTTTCTTGGCCATTCTTCTCCATACAAAACTACCTTTTGGAATGGGCAACTAGAATCATTTTTTTCTCATTTGCCGTTCAAATGACAGCCGGGACCAACGGCTTTACATGCTTTCCACCCACTTGCACTTGGTAACATTACCCAAGTACGTATACAAAATATGACAAGCATTTGCTCACGACATGTTCAAACGTGGGTGTTTTATGAATGGGTTTTCGCAGTGACATAAAACAAAACAATGACATATCTCCGAAGCCGGCATTCCCACTTACATAACTATTGGTTATAAATAGATTGGCAAGTTATGTTGATGTCGCATATTATTAATATGAGTAACACCTTTTGATAGTTTTATACCTGAAGGCCAATTAGCTCTTAGCTAAATAAAACCCATACGGATCGATCGATCTTGGTTAAGCTACGCTTGCCGCGGACAATCTATGGGTGGGTGACCATCCATTTTATAACGTGCCCCATCCGTGCCACAGAAAGCACGTAAAGCCGTTGGTTCCAGCTGTCATTCGTAGATCTTTGACAGTCGTTATGGGTAGTCAGAAGCCAGACAGTCTGACAACCAGTCTTCCCAAAGGGAACCGTGTTCCCCAGTAATTGGGTTGTGGAGATCAGATGGGCAGTCGCTCCATGTAAAACACTGGTATTCAGCGGCATACGGCTATATTGGAAGCCGACCCCAACATACTTGGGGAAAAGTTAGGTAGACCTGAAGGCCAATTTTATTTATTCGCAATCAATTCAATCAATTAATCAATTTTAGTTAGCCGCAATCTCATTTCAATGACAATGAATTAAAAAAAATGTAAATAATATAATATAATATATAATAAAATAAAATAATATAATGTCCGAGACGGAAAAAAAGATGGGATGAGATGGGATGTAAGTAAAGTAAAATAGAGGCATTTTTATCAGATAAAGACTGAAATAAAATGCAATTGTTGCTATTTAGTTTGTAGAATTTCCACCCTACATTAAACTTCCTGCAGTAATTTATGATTCCCTTTGTAAAAAAAAAAAGTCTTAAGCACAGATAATGGTAAAATAAAAAAATAAGTTTAGACTTGAATATCTTTGATGGAACTTTAATAGGTTTCAAAATCATTTGGAAAATAATAAATACTGTAGGGATAGATATATATTTATGATACAAGTTTTTGTTTGTGATTTATAAGTTCTAAGTACATAATATTATAATTTTTTAAGCTTTGTATATAATTAATTGGTTAAGTTGTTTCAAAAAATCATTCTTTTTGCTTTCATTTTTACTAGCTACATAATTTAAAAAAAACCTTTGATTACTATTTAACATAGAACATTATTTTTTACAAAAGAAAGTACACCCCGTTGATGTCTTTAATACTACGTCTCATGAAAATTCTGATTTCAGTCAAAGATAACATATTTATTCCACATTATCATAACAATATTGATTAATCATCAAAGAATGTGTTCTTAGTTTAATTTAGATCATGCGACCAAAATGTGTATTGTTATTTTCTCACGTGCATGTATTGACGTATGTCCGTATACATGTGTGAGTGTATTGTACAATACACGTTCTTTGTCTGTACTACGAACTATTATTACTGAATGAATGAACTGCGGAAGGCGTGGGGCAATGACGTCATCAGTCTCATGCACGACTCACGATTTTTATCACCGATAGTAATGATGAGGGTGGGTTAACCCAAATTATGTAACTTATAGGTTATCATAACTGTCACGGTATTCAAGGTATACCTTGGTGATTTGATTTACATAGTACACGACTTTTCTAATTCGTACGTTCTTAATTCTATCTTGAATTTCACAAACAACGTGCAGAACTTGGACTTATAAATCAAAGTAAGTCTGATATCGCCAATGCACTTTCGGTAAGGGTGGTAACCAATTCTCTTGCTATAAATAAGAACGCCGGTGCCCTGCAGTGGGGGAAATCCGATCCAGCCTGTCCCTTTGCTGTCCGCTCCCAGCGACGCCCTAAGCCGAGGCTCGTACCCCACTGGGGGTGCCCTTAGCGTGTAGTCGCTTAGTTTTTAAGCTAATTTGCCCTGGCTGGAGGCCCTAAAAATAATAATTTTTAAGGCACCACAGGAAAGTCCGGTTAAGCAGCCGACAACCTCCTAGGTTGATATGCGAGATGCCAATCCGAAAAAAAAAAACCTGCAGTGGGGCAACAATAGCTTGGTATTACATTTAAATGCATTTCTTAGTAGGTAATTTTTGAGACTCTTCATTTACGAAGGTCAGTCAGTTACAGCCATTATCTAACCCACCTTTGCATAAATGGTTGAAATTTTTTAGAACACGAATTGATAGAATTTTACAATTCTTTAATATCTTATTTACTTCACTCAAATGGCAAAAAAATTACAAAAGAAATATACAATTCTATCGATTCGTATTCTAAAAAATCTCAACCTTTTATGCAAAGGTGGGTCAACTAGTTGTTCTGACTGTATATAGGTATAAATTATCGTCAATTTATGAAATAGTAACTATTTGACACTTATGAAGATTCAGAAAATGCGCAGTAAGAAATACCAAATACTATCAGTGGTGTTAAATTGAAGTCCTAACGATAACACTTACTAAATATACTTTATGGGTCACAACCGACTGAGATAAAAATGTTAATACAATGTATCAATATAATTAATAAACAATTTCTTGCATTAGCACGTCAGCGTCGGCCATTTGTTTACGGAAAATTTTACACAATTTCGTAACCATTTAAATTAAATCAGGTACAGGATATGACACGAAAATGTAACACAATGGAAACTAACTGAAACCAAATCACTTTTTAATTTTGTCTTTCATTTTAAATTTCATATTAGCGTCATAGAAAAATAATTAAGTGGCGTATGACGTTGGACGAAGCTATTCTAATGTGAGAAGTATTTGTTGTTATATTAGTTTAGTGGCAGCGTACTTCCCGTAGTGACGTACCCACTCATTGAGGCAAAGGCTTCGTGCGCGGGCGCCGAGCTCAGTGGCTGTGTGATCTATCCGCCGTACACACGCACTCATGTTACCAAAAAAAGCCGGGAAAAAAATATATAAACTTAAACATAATAACATACGAATTAAATTAAAACAGTGGCGGGAATTTTTGAATTGAGCACATTTCTTGTCTCGGACTGTCCTCGCCGGCCGGCTTTATAACATCAACGCAATGGATGCTGCGCAAACGCAACCCTGTTCGGATATTTGACTGTGTGAGTGCTTTTCTACATCAGTGAGTGGGGGTGACAGCCTGGGGAAGCAAGTGAGTGAGGCCTTTAAGACCATGTGGATTTGGGTACTTACATAAGTACCTGCTTGTGTGTTCAAGTTACAAAACATGTTGTTGTTATTGTTTATACTTCTTTTGAAGGTTATGTACTTTTATGTGGTTATACAGGTATATAGGGGTATATACATAGTTAGGTGATTGATTAGATAGAATCGTCGTTTCGAGGTTGTTTTCTAACGGTATCGAAACAAAAAGCAGTGTCAAGGAACTTAGAGCCGGTCACGTACATTCATATAGGAATATAATCAATTTGATATAAGCGATATGTTAGTTCAATCTAAGGTGCCTTATAATTGGCTTAGAATGTTTATAACGGGTTAAATACTCCATAAATCATAGATATCTTAAGCTTTGCAGATAATTGAAGTTTATTATCGTACCTATAGGGTTTTAAATGTCAATCTAAATGAATGATTACTGAACTTTTTAGTGTCATAGCCGAACATTTATCTTAGTATACAGGTTGTTCGGGTAAACACCGTTATCCTTGAAACCCTAACACCCTGTAAAGTAGGCGTGGCTAAATACAATCTTAAACATCCACACATTCTATTTTTATCCGATAAAAATCGTTAGACGACAATAAATTTAACACTTTGACATCCGTTTAATTGACGAATAACGTTTGGGAAATACCAAAGCTATTTCGTATAGCTCTAAAAAAAATAAAACACTGAATAATTATACCAGACTGACACGTTTTATGTTCTATAAAGTGTAAAAAAAAACAAGTATTTGATTCCGTATATGGCATTGCAGTGGTATGTATGTTAATTTTGTTACGTTTATTGTTTGTTGGTGGTTCTGAAGTGTTCTAGTAAAATGTGTATATTAAACATCATTCATCGACCAACCATTAAAAATGGTTGACTTTTTAACGCTGACATTCTAAGTACAAGTTTCACATTACATTGAACAGTTATAGATAATAATGGAGCACATTTAGTATACTTAAATAGTTTGATGTAATTAAGTTAATTAATGATACATTGTGGATTGTCTCTTCGTCAGAACTAAGATCAATTATAAAAAAAGAAAGGGGGCGGGACCGCGTAGCAACTGCTACGAGTTACGTAGCATCTATATTTATTAGGCTACGCTGATTTAAGTTGCTTGAACTCATGGTAAACTAAGAATGTTGAACCTTATGTTATTTAAAAACACAGATTGGTTTCGAATGAGAAGAATTTGGTATATGTATGTGAGGGGTTACGGATTTCGTAGTAAGAGCGAGATAACAGTACATAATAATAAGTTTGCGTTGTGTGTTAAGATTGCCAATTGTACACTAGTTTTACAAATCTTTTTCTTACTCTCCAACGTTACCCCAGACTAGGAATTTCTCCTGTATCGTGGGCTACACAAACAGAACAAATGTTGACAAACAGGTAATTTTTTTCTGTGTGTACTGTCACACCCACGACACTCCATAGAAACGAAATGATATAATTGCCTACACTACTACCAAACTAACAAACTGTGCGATTACGTGCGTCCATGTGCGTATCTACGCGCCGCTCGAACTAAAAGCAGTTCCTAGTACCAGTCGTTCGACGCGGGAAGAGGTGAGGAACAGTTTTGGAGGGAGGTGGAGCGTGTCGCTACTGTAAGGTAGTTTTAATATTTATACTGTGACCATGTGCTGTGACTATGTAGTGTACAATAAAGTATTGAATAAACAAAAAATAGGTGAAACATTGTAATGTAACTCATAGTTTCCAACTAGCTCTACCTTTGTAAAGTTTCTCAGGTTCTACAGTTGAGACTTACGTACAAAAATCATAAAATAGCCTAGCATGGCAGAAAGTTGATCACAAAGTTTTAGCAGAATTTACTGACTGATTATAATTATATCTACCTTTTCTTCTGAACCAAAATAAACAAAAAGAATGACAACTCAAAATGGGGAAACCCCAACTATCATACGTCAAAATAATGGTACGTGGTAATGGGCAATTTAATTTAATCTCGCACAAGAATCTCATTCAAGTGTAGTGTAATAATAATACAATTGTGCACAACAGTCTCTTGAGAAAAAAAGCCTCTTTTTATTTTAAGACCTAAGTCACGGATAACTAGGCTCTATATTTGGCTAGATTAAGATTTATTTTTAGACTTATTTGGGTGTGTGAGAAAAAATAGAGCATTTAGTTTAGAGTTTCATATAGTATAGTCTAGACGTTTATTAGTTTATGACAAGTTTTTTTGTGAGATTAGTAAATCTGTCATGTAAGTTCCTGAGATTGGTTGGCTAAATCATGACAAGTCACAAATATAGCAACAAATTAATCTGCTAACTTTTGTAAACAGGCGTTAGTTTTCTTGTTTACGTAAGAACTATTTAACGCTTTCTTTTCAAACAATATGTCACTGATAACATAAAGAGCAAAGATTTGTTTTTTGTATGTTCGCTTGTATTTGATTAACTCAAGAAATACTAAACCGATTTTAAAAATTCTATCACCAATAAGTATTATCAAAAAAATGGATGCATAAGAAAGTTGACGCGGACGAAGTCGCGGGCAATTACTGGTATAGGACATTGAATTGGCTGTAAATAGGTACTACAGGATGAAATTTAATTCATTAGCAAGTTTTTAAGGGGTGACTCAGACTACGAACCTGAACAACTTTCATTATGAGGCCAACTCAAACAGCGCGAAATAAAAATAGCTATTCCATAGGGAAGTGCAATAGGTACTCGGCCAAAATGTATGGAACAGCTGGTTTTTTTTCGCGCTGTTTGAGTTGGCTCCATAATGAAAATTATTCAAGTTCGTGATCTGTCGAGTCACTCCTTAAAAATTTGCTAATGAATTCAATTTCATCCTGTATATAACTTGTGTAGATTGCCTTGCACATTTATGACTAGTACCAACACGAATCTAGCTTTAGATACTAAATATTTCCTTAGAAATTGTCAAACCATCGCTCAAATTACTCGTAAAACTTAGAATTATTATTTTAACTGTAATTTCATAAGACATAACGGTTCATAGCCTTATTTATTTCCAATCAGTTAAACAAGATATACTGTGTTTATAAACATAAAGAGTTATAGACACTTACAGTTGGTTTTCATTACAATCAATTGCTATAACAAAGTGGAAAAGTTTCTTGTTGTACTGAAAGTCTGTTTTCGCATGAGTTTTTGTTTTGGCTTAGTAACAGTTAACATAAACTGCGTGTAGTGTAATTATAGTTTCATTCAAGCAATTTTAAATGGTTTTGTAATGATGTAAATAAGCTGGGACTTATATGTGCTTTTAAAAAAGTAATATTTTGAACTTTGAATGTGTTTTGGAGTTTGTCAGTTCTATAACTGGCGGTTTAAGTGTTTTGGATTTTACAAGACCTACCAACTCGGGGGCATTTCTCACCAAATAACATCCATTTCGAAAGTCCAACTCGCGAAGGAAAATGTAAAGTATGCATAGTTGACTGCCAACCTTCGTACTTGGAAGAGGCTCTAGAAGAAGAGAAAATGTTTGCCAGAATACAATGAGGTATTAACTTCATTTTTTTTACACATTATTTGTGAACTACTGAAAATTACTTAGAACTTTAAAAGTCTCTTTAAAAAATAGTCAATACTTATCAAATTCAGTATTATTGATATAATATCTTACGGCGACACCAAAAAGCTAGATCCTATGCTTATGTGTGTTCAACTAATTTTGTTTAGTCCTAAAAGTGCGAAAGAGTAACAAATATTTATACATCCATTTTCACAAATGTAGTAGAATTTAACTGAACAGAATTCCTCAAAATTGCTAAAATTTTATATTCTATATAAATACCTACCGCTGTTAAAACTTTCATTTAAAGTAAAACACCATTTAAAATTGTAACAATTTGTATGCATTACAGAAACGTTTTTTTTTTACTACCATATAAACGGTTGAGCGAACTTTAGTGGAAAACCCAAGGTCTGAACTGTAGCAGACTCCAGTACGGTCACGCTCGCTCTCGACGCCGATTGGTCGACAATGCTATGACGTCAACGCACATTGTCGGCCATTTTTTTCAAAAACGGAACATATACTTCCTACCGATTTAGCGATTGATATTAAAGAGGTTGCTATTGTTATTATTATCGAGTCGGTTTGTATATAAAAAAATGGTGCTTAAGACTTGTATATCATGTTTATAATAGAACTTTATGTACGTATTTAAAGTGCTAACAATCGGATGAAACGTTAACCTCTGGCTTTTCGAATGAAAAATTTAAGTGACAAATTGTCACAGTCCGCGTAAGCTACTGCAATTGGTTGACGATAATCCAGTTAACCAATTATTGGTTGTTTTAAATCTAGTCAACCAATCACAGCACTCCCGCGCGTTTGACATATTTTGTCACATATACATTTTTCGTTCGCGACATTGGGGGTAAATGTTTACTAAAACTATTTATGTCTCAGTCATTGATAACAAGATAACCGACTTGAAAAATAGAATTATGTAAACATCATTCAATATTGCCATAATAGTACAAATACTCGGGGTCAACATGACTGAACTTAGTCTCATTTATTCTCTATACTTATATTGTTGAGCTATGCAATAAACAGACGGTCATTGGCTTCAGTGCTAATAGTCTACATGGTATCACCATAGTAACAAAGTCGCTATTAGACTTACTCTAAGGAAAAAAACCTCTGTTATACACATATAATACAGAGTTGCTAGGTAGTTGAGAATTATATAATCATCAAGACGAGATAAGCATATACTTTGAATTGCAAATAAGTACATAATATTATGTACTCTATCTAGGTTAGTTAATTCAAGGGTATTCACAATAATGTAACGTTTAACAACTACCAATCACCATTTGTAGCCGTGCACAGTATTGAATATTAAAATAATTAATATAATTCAGTAATACCCAGTAGTTTTCTAGATTCGTTTGAACAAACTGACATGTACTGCTGGGTAATTTCATCTCTGATTACCAGTAATAATTAATTCTAGAAGTCGGAACTGGAAATATACTAGAAATGCCAGTTACTATGACAAATGATTTACTATAAAATGGAAACCATGTAAAAACTATAAATTCCCATATCCGTCTGAATATTTCTCAGAATATCTCGTAATGAATTATGATTTGTATCATTATTTCTTACTTCGGAAATCCGGATAGATAGATAGATTATGATCGGATATACTTTACCTTTGAGGTGTTGGGGTGACTTGCGATTAGGTATTTTTTGCTGTGCTTTATATTTAGCTGTTTTATTATGGTCTTTGGCAAGATGAAAGTAAACTATGAAATAAAGTCATAAATGTTACACAAATAAGAAGAAAAAGTGTGAAACTTTTATTTAAATAAGTATTAAAAGTTTGTTAATTTGGTATTTTACATACTTGTTGACATTTCATGATAATCAAAACATACCTTTCACGTTTTCTATTTTATAAGTAGAGTAATTTAAAAAATCGTTTTTTTTTTAATAGTCATTATGATTTTACATACTAAGTTATTATCTAGATTATTTTACTTTTACATATAAAAGTTAAAGTCATTCGTATTTAGTCTCTAAGTTGTTATTTTTTATCGCGGAGTGATTGGCTGATTAATTTTTCATTGACGTAATCGAAATGTTAGTACATTTCATGATTTATGTAACTTGGCATATACAAAAAGGTGTGTGTAGAAATATGTATATTAAGTATGTTAGAAGTAACTTTTACAGAAAAGTATGTAATTAAATAAATCAATTCTGTAACATTCTTAAGAATTTTCTATTTGACTATATTTGATTTTACTTACACAGTAAAATATATTATCAAAATGCAAAATTGTAACCTAATTACGCTATTAATAATAACCTAAATTCTTCGTGAATCTTTTTTGCACCATTATAAAAATTAAAATTCAATTAATCTGCATAATTAATGCAAAAATAATAAACAAACAAACTAGCAAATTGGCAAAGGTCACATATTTTAAATACGCGTCATACCTCAAATATTTGCGGTAAAGAATTTGACATAAATATTGTAATGAGATGTCTCGATTGAAACGAGAATTGTGAGACATTTCCGCGTGTTAAGTGTTGTCTAGACCATTAGCTATGTGTGACTACGAATAATGCAAATTGGGAGATAAGGATTAGGAGCCTGTTAAAAAAAACTGAATTTTCGCTAAAGATTTCCGTAAATGTTTTAAATTTTTCGAAACCTTGCCAAATATTTAGAAAGATTTAAAAAAATCCGCCAGGTACACCAATCCTGCATTGCCACTGTATTTATTACTAGCACTTTGTCTGCGTGAACTTCATCTTACGGATTCCTTAATTATTTGATAGTTAAATATAACTTATATTCAAACTAGATTCAAATTTTACAATATGACGTTCAAAAGTGCCTTTAACCCGTGTGGTACTGGCCGCGAATAGCATCACCCCATTTCTACCCGCGGGTGTCGTAGAAGGCGACAGAGGGAGGTCTAATTGAATTTAATGATTTGAATTTGTCTTAGACCTATAGCACTCAGGGATAAAGTCGGTTCCAATTGGTGAAAGGATTTAAAAAATCTATATAAAAATTACACCTTTTCTCTTTAAAATATGAATTCACATTATTTACTACATTGATAAATAATCAGTTTTTCCACAAAACACTAATAGTTGGACATTTATAATATTTTAACACCGAGCTACCTCGTGTAAAATATCAAAACAATTAAGTAATAATTCCTAATCGTTTGCTAGCGTAGATAGTGACATCATCGACCCCTTGTAACCAAATTATAAGTACCATTAAGCTGAGTCTGTTGAACATAAACCAGATTTCAATGATTTTATGATAAGACTCGTTGGTTATTTAAGAGGTCTTAATTTTCTGCGCGGAACCCTAATAATTAGTCTTAACCCACTCCAGTATATCAGCTACCTGCCAGCGAAGGTCCCGTCAAAATTGGATCAGACGTTTTGGGGATTAGACGGAATAAACAGACGAGACAGATAGAGGGACATAATATTTAAATATTGTGTTTTTGGTATAAGTACCGTGTAAACATTCAGAAGCATTGAGTAAAAAGTTTTTATTTTGACATTACAAACAGACTCATCAAATTTTATTTATTTGTAGTAGTATACTTCATCACTTATCCAAATCATAGTGCTTGTTTTGTACTAGGTACGTAAATTATAGGTTGAATGACAATTGAAATAGTCTCGTAAATAGCACAATATCTATCACTTTTTCCAATTGATTAGAGATACAAAATAACTTTAACGATTTCTTTTGTTTTTCAATTCAAAACCAGAAGTGTAAGTAATTTTCCTCCATGATTTTACAATTACATTAAAACAATATCAACCAATGAATATAGGCTAAGAACAACAATTACGAAGCAATGCAGATACGTGGGAAATATTTAAATGTAGTGACAATTGTTTGAAATAGTGAAAAAAAAGGTAGAAAAATCAAGACACAGGTTGATTATCCGGCCAGACCGGTTAGGTACAGAAGATTTTCGCAAAGAAAATGTGTTACGAGTTTACAACGCAGTTGTGAGTTTGTGATTTAAGTGCACACACGATGGGATTGTCTTTGCTTAGAGTAAGTTTCTTTTAAAACCTTATCACTTGTCAATATTGTGTGACGGTACTGGCTGGTTTCAATTAATACAACCTTGTTTGAAATTATGGTTATTAAACCATATGGTTGGTTTGGTTTGGTGAATTATGGTTACACTCTTTTAGAATAAGAACTTGAGGTCTATCGTGTGGGCTATCAGGTCGAGATATCTAAACTTATATTTACTAATATTATAAAGCTGAAGAGTTTGTTTGTTTGGTTGAACGCGCTAATCTCAGGATCTACTGGTTCGAATTGAAAAAAATCTTTTTGTGTTGGATAATCCATTTATCGAGGAAGGCCGCAAGGCATGCCAAGCCGGGTCGGGTCGCTAGTTATAAATAAAGAGGAAAGATTTGTTTGCTTGTTGCTACGATTTAGTTCAAAAACTACTTAATCGATTTTAAAAATTCTTTCACCATTAGAAAATCACATTAACAATTAACAAAGGCTATATTTATCAATTGAAAAAAATAGGGATCCTTGAGAAAATTCACGCGGTCGAAGTCGTGGGCAAAGTGCTAGTAAAATATAGAATAACTTATAAAGATAAATAACTTAATCCATACTTCCATACTAATATTATAAATGCGAAAAGTAACTCTGTCTGTTACGCTTTCACGATGCAACGGCTGAACCGATTTTCATGAAAATTGGTATGGAGATAGCTTCAACCCTGGGGAAGGAGATGTGTACTTCTTCTGCATCCGCGATAACCGACATTCACGCGGACGAAGTCGCGGGCAGAAGCTAGGACTTAATTAATATAAGTCTGAAATGGCCTATCCGCCTTGAGCATAAGTGTGGTGATAAATGTTCATGCCTTCTCTGTATCAGAAGAAGCCTTTGCCCTGCAGTACGATGAAAAAGTGACTAATTAAGGGTTGAACACTGAAATATCGACTGATAGATATTTATAGAAGAAAATTATATGCTGAGCTGACCCTAAGTAGATAAGAATGAAGGCAAGATGATGACGGCTTATATAAAAAAAGAAATGATCAGGTGTTAGCTGGTAACACACAGGTCACTGCCACGATATGAAAAAAGAAATGGTTGAAGACTGTGCACAGACGATCGACTAGACGATTGCACAGACTATGAGGGCCAAGCAAGAGCACGTGGAGTTAAAGTAACATAAATCAGATCGATTTTTTAAATTGGAAATTCCCGCGTCTTTTTAATAATATAACTATTTAGTTTGAAGGTTTTATTTATACCAATGGGAGATACCAATTGTGCTTGTCAAATAATTTCTAATTAAACAATCGAACAGAATCGAATACTCAACGGTCGCGCTAAGCCACAGGGCCTCAAGTCTGCTATTACAATAGTGTCAGAATGGTCTATCATTGATTTCATAACTACTGATTTTGACAAGTTTGGTAATCTACTAATATTTTGGCGTCATTATGACTTTCGAATGGTCAACCACTGACACACCATTGTAAGAAATGATATGGAATGGTAATCTCGTACAAAATGACAACTGAATGACGACTGACTTAAGCGGTAATCTGCTAAAATTTTGACAGTTCCTTTGATCGGTGACCTACCATTAGAACGTCATTGTGCAGTCATTGCTTTTAATTCAACCGACCAATGATCGACCATTATGAACTTACCAGAATACGAACTTTTAGCTAAATGACAATGGGATCGTGTTGGAATGACGAAATTATAAAAATAGCAGACTAGCAGACTTGGCCCCCAGTTCATGTATAATCGACCGTGTGCGTCGAATCATACATCGTTAATGATATCGAAGTTATTTTTGTTATCATTGTGTTGTTTGAAGTAAATGTGAACGCGATTAGGTACTTAATACTTATCAATTCTTGGAACCGGTTAAATGTTAGACCGATTATGTTTTTGTTCAATCCCATCTTAAAATAGAAAGAGCTATTGACATTAATAAATTTTAAAATGTTTTTCCCGCGTGGCATCATGCTTAATTTTAGTTTCCATTTTTTGATCACTTTTTGAGTTATTACGCAAATGATTCACAAATATATCAACACTAGATTTAGAATTAATCCAAAGTCATAAATTATTCCACGATAATACAAAAACGGGATATAAATTATCCTATGTGTTACGCTAGATCAATATCTATATGTGTGTCAAATTTCAGCTAATTTCGTTCAGCCGTTTAAGCATGAAAGAGTAACAAATTTATCCATCGATTTATCCTCACAAACACTTCTACGATGTCATAGAATCCGACAATAGACTGAGATACCTAATAACTTCTCTATATCTAATATACAAAACCTTAACAAATTACTGAATATATTGTCATCCTATTTACTCATTATCATGAGACCATTCGTTTTTTATTATTTAGTGACTTAAACTTCAATAGTATTAGACTTTTTAGTCACTACTAAATATAGCAGTCTATGACGTTGTGGATAGATAAATATACAACTCGTAAATGTGTATGTTTAAGACATCTGGATGTTGGTATGTCGGTGGATGACGTTAGCGCATGAACCGTAGGTCTTTATAAAATTCTAAACAAGTACCTTATAAATTCTTGTTTTAGGGTTAGGCTTCTCTCAAGCCAACAGACGTCTCCCACGTGTTCGACAGTACCAAAACAAAATTAACACCTGCCTTCAAATAACGCGTGTGAAATCCCACATTGTCTAAAATCGTGACTAAACAAACAATGCCTTTTATAACAGAACCAATTCGTTCGATACAATCTGTTTGATCAACAACTAATGTTTGTTCTCTCTTGTCCACAGATGCCACAAACGGTGCCTCGGTCCGGGTGCAGCCCGCCGTCGGCGTCTCAGGGAGAGAGAGCGGTCCCCGCCTCCCCCGCTGATCTACAACATCTCCTCCGCCTGCTCGGCGCTGCATCCCCCCCAGAATCGATGCTTCACTCCCCACCAAACCCTCACAACAAACCACCTCCACCTTACCCAGAAGACAACTCAAACAACGTCTTCTTGGAACGTCTATACGACTTTGAGGGTTACCCTACTCCCTCTCCATCATCAGACGAAGGCTCCATTCCAGCCGTCGCCCTGCAGCCCGCCTCGCCCTACAGTTCTCTTCAGTACTCGCCTCAAGTGTACATTAAAGAAGAACCTAACAGACTAAACGTGTCCGGTTTTGCGTCTCCCTATCCCCTGTCTCCATCAGGATCGTGTGTATCCTACGGAAGTCACAATCAATACTCATCACCAGTTCCACAACACGACGAATACATTGACATAGAGGAGCTCTTAAAAGAAAATCAGATACTACAAGACAGTGTCCATCAGAGCTACCTCACACCTAAAATCGAAGTTGAAGAGCCAAGGGACCACATTCTTTTGAGATCAGCATTAGAAGACACATCTTTCCAAAAGAGATTAAATCTCAGACCAATTCCGTTGGAGTTGGGAAGTGTGAAAATGGAGGAGAGCAGTGGAGGTGACGATTCTCTAGTCGCACCTGATATCGACCGTGTCCTCAGCATGGCCATCGAACAAACTAAGAGGGATGTGGACAACACATGCACAGTACTTGGAATCTCACCAGGTGAGTAAAAAACGTCATCACCGTTATTCTCTTAACTTTGATTAAGAGCAGTAGCACATGCAAAATATTTGTGAACGATCACATATGATTTACAATGGAATGTCATGGGAATGTTGTACTAGTACGTCTTACATGATTACTATTAGTATTGTAATTAATAGTGACGTCACTTAGATGTCGGTCGAGTAAAAAACGTATTTCCATGTACAGAATAATATGTTAGCTACCGCTGAGTATAACGCCATTATAAACATAAATGATTTCTTAGAAGTCGCTCGGAGTAGATTACGTAAGCTGTTTATGTTGGCCCAGCGATGATCTCGTCTTGTATTAGTGACGTCGACGCTAAATACACATTGATTGGATATGTAAAACTGAACATGGTTAGCTCGTTTCGCATTTTCTTAGAACGCATTTTCTTTCTCAGGGCTGTTAATTAGTAAGTCATTGATTACAAACAAGTTATAATGAGATTACGGTAGAATTGATGTGATGATGCCATTTGAATTAAACATTAATTTATAAATGTTTGAGAAATGTGTTTTGTAGAACGCTACATGGCATCCAATGAGATAAAATCACTAACCTTATTAGAATGCAATAACGGTAATAGTAAAAATTTACATAAATGAGAGGAGTGGGACAGTGGATAATATTGTGATTGTTTCTAGATCCAATGCATTGGAGCACTGGGGACGTTAAGGCGTGGGTAATGTTCACATTGCAACATTACAACCTGCCAATGGTGCCCATGGAAAACTTCACAATGGATGGCGCAGCTCTCGTAGCACTAACAGAAGAAGAATTCAACCAAAGAGCATCACAGGTACTATTTATAATAATTTGTGTATCTTTTATGATTATCGTATAACCCTGGGGCAGATTGAGGGCGTCAGACCAAAGTCTATACTGATTCATGTACTACTGATAATACAATGTTTACTTAAATAGTATATTAAAACAGTCAGTATTGGAGAAAATATCCACAATACGTGTTATCTTTGTGTTATCACATAAATTCTTCATGCCACGTGTCAGTTGAGGTCAAGTGATATACAATTATCGCTTGCTGTAACGTCGACGTAGGGGATTGGGCATTTTTATACATGTGTTTATGTTAATTCATTGTAAGTTAATTCACGGTCTTAACCTTATAGGAAAGTAAGATTAGCATTCAATGGTTTCCTATAAAAGTCATTATTGCAATTATCGTGATCAGAGTATGAATATTTAAAAGCAGCAGCACTGTCTATTGCTTAGACATCAATATATTGTTTAAATACTTTTTAATTAGTGTCACTGCTATTGTATTCATATCTAAGAATAATGTTACTGTTAAATCATCACCAACTACTTCAATAATTGCTTCTTGAATTTTTTCATGAAAGCTTACATCATATTTGGTTTTGCGTGGCTTCTGCACATACCCGTCGCGATTCAAATTAATGAGAATAGATGATTCATCTTTAATCTTATTTACGGACCAAAGTGCATATTCATTAGCATTTTCAACAGACACATTAAGTACTTTGTCTTATCTTCCTTAATTAGATTTTTTATTTGATCATAATCAAAATTGTCGATGAATATCTAATTCAGTATTTTTTTGAATTAGTATATTTAAGAACTAGAGTTAGTGTTATTCAATGAGTAAATAATGTTGCAACTTCAGCCTTATAGTGTAGATAATACTATCGATACTCGAGAAGACGCTGATAAGACAAGCATTGTTTTAGTAGTAATGACGCAATGCATCTTTTACAACAACTTACTATTATTGATTGTAAAACAAAAAGCTTACTATGTTTAAATGCGTTTACCTATAGTAAATTCTGTTGTAACATTATCAAATATTACAGAGTTAAATTGCCTTTCCAATCACTGTGATATTCTCCCGTAGTTTTGTTTGCGACATAAGGAAAAAAGTGCGATAAAATACATTCACTACTTATGATGTAACATGTGCAATGTGTAGGTCGGTACCTGCTTCCTCAAACACCATTGCGAAAAGTTCAACTTTAATTATATTTATGTAATTAGCAAGGACTACGAAAGTAAGGAAATCCGTTAGTGCTGTATCTTATGCAACGTATGTATGTTGTTGAAGACTAGTTCACCATCAACGTTTAGTTTTGCAATCATTGTTATGTCATCTCTTTTATTAAATATAACATGTGCAGCGGCACATATGACTTCAAGAATATTGATTTTAGTTATGCAAGCTCGTAGATTTTTAAAAAGATTAGGTCGATATTTTTGTCAGGTCATTTAAAACGCTGACTAGAAATAATTTAAGTGAACTCACTCTTTACAAACATCTCCGAATTTGTTTTTTCAGTATTGGTTAGCTTAATTTGTAATTATTTAAACATCTTGAGTATGTGTGGTCAAGTTGTTTCCCTATGACGGTACAAGGAAAACATCGTTTACATACGTAGTAATGATGAAGTCACGGCTTCTCATGGAAATTCATTTTTATGACGCCGTAGATGAGTTAACACTTCATCGCTAATATATTTCTAAGCTTTAGAATTTATACTTGCTTGAAGTAAAATCTTAACAGATAAGGAGAAGAAGGGGATAGAGATATTTTTGCCATCATCACGCAGTGTCGATGTCTTCTGCTTCTAAGTATAATTAAGTTCTAAGTATAATTACAAGCTTTTATTTATTTTAAATATAAATAAAACAGCACCAATTAAATGCAAACCATACCTAATAGACATTGAATTCATGTCATCACAATATAACAATCGCAGCTCAAATCGAATCCCACTACAATCTAATTTCAAGCTAAAACCAAGAAAAATACAGCAAAATAAGTAAAAAAAATAGTGTAGCATCGTATCGAGCACGCCAGTTCCAATGGGCAGGTATCTTTGTTATCGCACGCGCCGACGAGCCGACTTTCTCTAAGCGATGAAAGTCCCTGGGACCCGTCTGCATACAAATTGCATCTGGTTTGCCGTGTGGGAAGATATAGGTACTGAATTAGCGAGGAATTCAAAGATTGCTAGATAAGGGATAGCTGTGGAGTGGGTAATAGTAGGTTTAAGTCAATAACGTGAAGAATTTTGATCTGTCACTGATAATATAGTGGAGGTGTAGAGTTTTCTAATCATCCGAGTGGTTTATATGGTACAAGCAAAGTATTATTGAATCTCATTCATAAAGACTTAATAAATAATATGCAATGTTAAATACTAGTTTGATGCTATAAATGTGAAATACCTAGGATTTACGAGGCCATTTATAAAATTATTACTACGGTCAATCGAACTGTACCAAGAAGAGCAAAAGACGTTATTGTCTTTCAACCAATTTTACGACTAGCAAAAGCAGTTCCCAAATATTCCACCACAATTCTATAAATATTTAACACACGTTACAACCAGACATTTGGCGAATCTATTTCTGGGAGCAAAGCAACCATTGGAATAAAACTCGTTTCTTAATTAACAACCAGTCGTAAGATCCACGTAACTTTTGATATAAACAAGATAGATTCAATCAATATTCTTGTACCTAAACATCGGTAATGATCACTTAAAATGTTAGTTCATGGAAATCTTGCGTACTTTCCGAGTAATGTGTATATTCACTGTTGGTTCTGGTTTGATCATTGTTTATTATTGTTGCAGGCTGGAAGTACTCTGTATGCTCAGTTGGAAATCTGGAGATCATCACAGGGTCCTGATCATCATCAGTTATCAGCATCGCCGATTCCAACGCCTGCTGGTTTACCGTCTGCCGACGACATGAGTGATGGTGCGTATCTTATTTTTACTATTTTGTTGATTCTTAAAAACACCTCTGAGGGCTTAGCACGAATGCGTGGTGTAAACGTAACGAAGATTTGATTCGATTTTCGAATTGGAATATACATTTCATTATTTAGTTTGAATTTAAGGCTTTGCATCATTATCAATGGGTGATGCATATTGTGCTTGTCATGTATAATTAATTTTCGAATACTTTTATGCTAGCGCTCTCGCGCTAGGTCTACACTTTGAAAGTGAATATCCTGGATACCAAATAGGGTTGAGATATAAAGGGGAGGCCTCCTTAATGGATCATATTGCTGGGAGATTTGACCATAATTATAAATGTGTTCATAAGGTGTATCTTATTATAATGCCAATTCCTTTGCAGGGTTGGCAAAGAATCAAGAGTTAGCGACGGATAAGATAGGTACTAAACATGTTTTATTTTATCTCAATATTCTTTAAGGCTTTACACTGAAGCATGTTTGAATGAACTTAATTTACCTGCCATCATTCATTTCGTACATCCCTCACAATACGTCATAATTTCTCATCATGTGTCGATGCTTTTTTTTTTTACAAAAACGTTGCTCCACCTTTGGAATTTATCCTTTATCATGGGTGCGTTTACAAACATAAAGTCCCTTACACAAACAGCCACACAATTAAAATCCATTTAATTTATTGTCCTAGTATTATCTAACTTTAATTTAATCTAGATATTTAAATCGGAATTCCTAAGCGACTGCCACGCCTAGTATAGATTCATGGGACATTAATTAAATAAATAAGTGATGTTTAAGATTGTTGGAAATATGGATGATTGCGATTAATTTTCATACTGATCCGGGAATGGAGATAATTACCGGAGAAGAATGAATGCTTTAAAGAATTACAGGACCCCATTAAAAAGCCAACTGCTCCTGTGTTTCTAAAATATATTTCAACGATTGTAGCTCTTACCATATTAAACAATATTGTAAACAATTGCCCATCCGTGTTCAAATGTTGATGTGTTTCTTGCTCGTTCTTCTTCATAGATACCCACTTACGTTTTGGAACGAGTAACTATCTTCAATTTTATGACTAGCGAATTCTTGACAATTCAGAAGTGCCTGTAAATGTTTTTATTAAAATATATGCTTTGACATTGATGTAACAAATAAGTAAATCTCTCTATATTAAGCTAGTTTCCCACTCAAACCAAACGTTAGGATATCTACTGATCCTATCGTGAAGATGCATTCAAATACAGATGCATGATTGAAAAGTAGATAGTGCAGTGCATGGTTGAATGTAGCACGGCGATGCATCAGTCGCATGCATTGTGCTACGACCGTTACCAACCCACATACGGACTGTGTTGAAGACAAACGAGCTAATGATGTATGGCCATCGTACGCAGTTGTAAAGTCACTTTATGAGGGAATTGAAAACCATGATGTATTGGACGCAATGAGGACAGGCACGGTCTTTATTGGTGATAAACGATAAGATTTATTGTTGGACTATTGTTTGAGAATTTAACAATTAGGTTTGTTTTGTTTTTGAAATCGACGTCATGTATAGGAATTAGAAATATATTTTGCGCAACCTTTGAAGAAAAAATAGGACATTTCAAAGCTTATAATATTAATAAAAAAGTCATGATGACCCCCACTGGGTCATCCCAGCAACCAATGTGACGTTTTCATTCATGTATTTTCTTAGTATATTTTGGACATCACTGACTTAGGTGAAGGTAAACATTGTTTGGATACCTGGACTTTTAATAAATATAAGTTTGAAATTACCAATCCATCTTAAGCATGGTGATTAATGCTCATAGACGTTCTCTGCTAGAGAAAAGGCCTTTGCCTTACAGTGGGACAGTAGGTAATAGGCTGGTATTAATGTGATGATATTGAATTGCCATCAAAATTGATAAGCTAAACTAATAAAGCAAGTCTTATCGCAATTGCATAAAGATAAAACCATGACACTACAGCAGACGAGACTCCCTGTCGCCCTTAATGGGTTGACAGTTAGCTTATAAATAAAAAAAGTGTTAGATAGTGGCACAGGAAATTGCGATCGACAATTATCTGCGACTCAGTTGTCAGTGCACACATGTTGGTTGACATAAAGATTTATATCAGAAAGACCCTGACGATATAAAGTGTATCAAAGAGGTCACTGTGTCAAATAGTGAATTTAAAATTAAATCAGATTCTTAAAATGCAGAAGTTGTACAAATAGAAGAACATGAATACCGACTCGGCATTAAAAGAAGTAAGGTAAAAGTATTTTATCCAGCCGAAGCAGAAACTGTTGCACTAGAAAAACATGATACAGGCCAAAGTACGAGTAATTGATGACTTGAAAAACACTTGAAATTTCTTCGTAATTTTGTATACGATTGCAAGTATGATAGACATATTGATCGTTCCATAAAATTATTTGTTTAATAAATGGGTATTCTGAAACAAGTTAAAGCATTAAATCTTTAAATCACTGACCGATACAATGAATTGGATACTAATGTAATATGGAGCCACGCCTAGTTACAGTTAACCCATCAATCAGACGTTTGTCGTTCTATTGCCGTTCTGTCCCTTACATGTCGGCTTCGAATCCATATACTTCAAGTCTTCTTTTTGTGCCGTTTCCCGAAGGCCTAGTTCACGCCACCGGACCCACAAGGTCGTATACGACTAAAATAAAATTGCCGTCGGCATCGTGAAAATTGCCTTTGCTACCTTAACATATGGTACAAAGTACTTCGAATTTTAAGTAACCGTTGCCTGTGTAACTTTTCTCGTCTCTTTTAGAACTTTACTCCCATTTGTTTTACATTAGTAATTTGAACTTTATCGTCTTGTAGTTAAACATGGAATTTCTTTGGAGTTACCTTTTGCCATAGTTTCCTCAAATCGTCTGCAGCATTCCATTCAGCACTTGGCTTTCTTCTTTAAATAGCATGTTGCTATTTAACTGTTCTGTGTGCAGCGTTTTGTTTATATGATTCATTTGCTTGTCAGTCTGTTTACATGTCTAGAATTGAAGGCCGGCTGCCGTTAATTTGGTATATGTTTACAGCATCCATTTTAAAATAACTTTTTAGTTTAAACAGTTTTTGTAAAGAAACTTCTGTTGTGTTGTAAGTTTGTTACGTCTTTATAATAGCGCGTACTTGTACGATGGCGAGTTGAGTAGGCTTATAGCTTCAAAGAAACGATGAATTGGTATCATTAGCTTCTAAGAAGCTATGGTGTAGCCGTGTTGGCTGCTGATCTGCCTGCCCTATTTTCAATAGCAACATTATGGGCCTTTTAATAGCTCTAAATTGTTAAATTATGCGCTCTTTTATGCATTCAGGACGCCTTTGACACACACCCAGGCTCTCATTCTTGTTAATAATTAGCATTATAGTTTGAATATTAATTCTTTGTAGAGTAATCAGGAATGTAGGTGTAAGCTTTAACGATATGACCCGACATTTATTCAATGATTTTGGATGCTCCATTTTCAACACTACATTTCATTCCATTTACAGCTTTTAGTCCTCAAAATGTAAGATCGACAATTATGTTAAAGTACCTTTTCTTCAACAGATGAGGACTCTGAATCAGCTGGTACGAGCGCAACAGTTGGAGGCGGTAAAGCCAAGACTGGAAGTACACATATACACCTATGGCAGTTCCTAAAGGAGCTTCTGGCATCTCCTCACGTGCATGGTTCAGCGATACGGTGGTTAGACCGAAGTGAGTATTGAGATTCAAATAACAGCTATATGGGCTATATATTTTGGTATGATTTTAATTTTTGATAGACATTTGTTGAACCTTGAATTTGCAGACGATTTTGAACTTCGCAAAGTTTTTATTTTGATTGATTTTTAGGTTGTTGGAAATGAGACTGCAGATATAATTATTGTAAAACTTTTAAATGGACCGTAATTCCAAATTAATTAAAGTGAATGTTTTTAGCTATTAATGTTATAAATAAATCTTTAATATAGGTAATGATATCGATTTTCGTGCAACATTACGAATGTGACTTAAATAGAAAAAGTCAAGTAGGTAGGTACTTAAATTGAAGTAAAAAACACTCACATGATAATTGTATCATTTCTATTTTTAACGATTGCGTTGTTGTTATTTTGAAGTTGTTGGAATTGTAACGGTTTATCAGTTTTTATCAAAAAACTTATCCATTGACGTAAATTCAAATCTTGTGTTTGAAAAAGAACTATTTTGCGAAATGCTCATGTGATAAAGAAGATTACGATTTATGATTAAAACATACAAAATATTTTTATACAAGGTGTAATGCTGGCACTTCACATGGCGTATTTGTACAAATATTCGTCTTATTTGGATAGTACAAAATTTACCCTATAATTATTGAATTAAAGTCGATTTTGTAGTATCCAAATAAGGCGAATATTTGCACACAAAAGTATTTCAATGACTGGCAAAACATGTAACTTTTGGGTTCCATTAGTGACTTTGTAAATCCATACTAATATTTAATATTATAAATGCGAAAGTAACTCTGTCTGTTACGCTTTCACGATGAAACGTCTGATCCGATTTTGATAAAATTTACCATGAAGATAGCTCGCACCCAATGGTGTGCCTTCCATCAAAGCCGAAAAGCCTGGCTTGCCATCAATAACGCGAGATATAATAATAAAAAAAAAGGATAATTCCTCTAAATAAGTATTGAAAATTTATCTGTTTTTTTTTTGTAAAATCTGTCGGGCTTGCCCTAACTTTGACCCGTAGGCACGCCACTGCTCGCACCCCGGGGAAGGACATAGGCTACGTTTTATCCGGGACTTCGACTGCATTCGCTATAACCGTTATTCATGCTGACGAAGTCGCGGGCAAAAGCTAGTCTGTTATATTTATAACTAGCTGATGTCCGCGACTTCGCCCGCGTGATTGTCGGTTAACAGCGGCGTTTTAATTTTTTTGCGCGGAACTCTAATTTTTGTAAAAATAAAGGTAAAGGTAGTCTAATTTACTTCTTACCTATAACATCAACTATCTGCCAATGAAAGTCCTTTCAAAATCGGTTCAGCCGTTTCAGAGATCAGCCGGAACAAAGCGACAGGCAGACCGACCAACATTTAATTTTTTTTTTTTTTTTTATAAAACCGTATACCTAAACTTTCGTATGCATTTAGTAAAAAGTTATTTTGACATTACAAACAGACACTTCCATTTTATTTATTTGTATGTATAATCCTAAATAAAGTTCGTCTGTTTATTTTCTGAATGACATCATCTCAATCATAAATTGTTAAATAATGTGGTTTTCTTCTAATGAGTAGGTAATTCAAACATCTTTTTGAAAGAGCCGGTGGGTGGGAATGTCGAAATCGATTAAGTCATTTTTGAGATAAGACCAAAAAATAAATACCTACATCTTGGTGATTATACTTTGATTAATAGTTCAGTAATTATTAATAATATGTTGATGACTCATCGTATCGATGGGGAAATCCAAGAAAGTTTTGTTGACAAACCAAATTAAATCTAAAACGGGACTTTTAGATTTAATTTCTTGATTGAATTTAAATTTGATTAAATCTACGGATCACTGAAATGTGAATAATAATAATAATAATAATATGTGGGGACATTTTCACACACGGCCATCTGACCCCAAACTAGGGAGACCCTGTACTATGGGTGTCAGAAAGCTGATATACATACACAAATACATTTTTTTGTAAATACATACATATATAGATAAACAACACCCAGACACAAGGCAAACACAAGTGCTCATCACACAAATGTTTACCCTGGGCGGGAATCGAACCCGCAACACGCTGCGCAGCAGTCGATCGCTCAGCCACTGCGCCAACCGTGTCGTCAAAATAAGTCAATAATAATGATAAATAAATACGTGGGGACATTTCACACCCGGCCGTCTGACCCCAAACTAGACAGACGCTGTTTTATGGGTGTCAGACTGCTGATATACATACGTGTACGTGCTGATATACATATTAGCTGTCTACAGACATAAATAATCTACATACATAAATAATATATACGTATGTATGTAGATAGACAACAACCAGACACAAGGCAAAAACAAGTGCTCATCACACAAATGTTTGCTCTGGGTTTAATTCGAACCCTACACACACCAAAACCAAACACCAAAAACAAATACAGAAAATCAAACCTGTGTTCCCTACAAAAACACTAACCCTTATACGCCGGCGACCTTGAGCGACCAGAGAATCGTATGCGCTGCGTCCAAAACTCTCAAAGTTAAGTTGAAAAAATTAAATAAAAGATAGTATTCTTTAACTTAAAAAAAGGCGTATACTAAAAGATAGATAAAAAAATTGTCTGTAAGATAATGTAAGTTTCGTTTCATTATACCTGGTAGATTTTGTGGGATTGTCAATGTTTTGTCCGCGTCAGACACGACTTCACGAGTTAATTAAACTATTTAATATGAATATAATCAAAAATATTCACATACTAAATGATTAAGAGAATGTTCTAGTTTAACATATATTTTTTTCAAATCATTTACACTACACATTTTGACGTGATTGTCAGTTTAAAATCTGTAAAAGTCGTTAATAGCCCCTTAATAAACACCGAATAAAGATACACCAAGCGTATTCCTCGAAAAATGTAAGGTTAATCTGACGATGAACGGTGGTGTAACTTTACTTCGCGTTTGTTAATAGGACGGCGAGTGTATTCTTGAAGGGAACAATTATGATGACTGATGAGAAAACTGCAAAACCGAAAACTACATTTAAAAGACAAACAAAATGAATAATGTAAGCAATTCTTGTTTAAAATTGGCAATTACAACTTAATTAACAATGTTATCAAGGTTTATTGTTGTAACATCTTGACCACCCAAGACCCTTTTATCCAACCCAATGTACAGTAAACATCTCAAGTACAACCCAGTAAACTGTACACTATTTTGTTCGTTGTCAAGTAAACAATACCTAAAACTATTTGTTTATTAATTAATCGTGACCCTGTTAATTAGTAACAGATAAATTGCAACAACAACGTAATATGTATAAATGTTTGTGCATTCATATTACGCATTATTTAATCTTGGGGAAAATCGGGAAAGAATAGTTATGATCAGCAGTTCTACTGTGTGAAAAATATTTAGGTAAAGTGACAATGTCATCTTACCATATGCTAGGGATATATAGGATAAGTACCTAAGTATAATTACTTCGTGGTCGCTACAGTTGATTCTGGCTTGCAGGGCCTCAAGTCTGCTATTACAATAGTGTCAGAATAGTCTAACATTGATTTCATAATTGTTGATTTTGACAAGTTTGGTAATCTAATAATATAATGGCGTCATTATGACTTTCCATTAGTCAATCCCTGACACGCCATTGAAAGAAATGATATAGAATGGTAATCTCGTACAAAATGACAAATTAATGACTGACTTAGGCGGTAATCTGCTAAAATTTTGACAGTTCCTTTGATCAGTGGCCTACCATTATTAGTTTAATAATAATAATAATAATAATAATAATATGTGGGGACATTTTCACACACGGCCATCTGACCCCAAACTAGGGAGACCCTGTACTATGGGTGTCAGACAGCTGATATACATACACAAATACATTTTTTTTTAAATACATACATATATAGATAAACAACACCCAGACACAAAGCAAACACAAGTGCTCATCACACAAATGTCAATTAGAACGTCATTGTGCGGTCATTGGTTATATAATTCGACCGACCAATGATCGACCATTATGAATTTAGCAGATTACGAACTTTTAGCTTAATGACAATGGGATCGTGTTGGAATAACGAAATTATAAAAATAGCAGATATTGGCCCCCAGGACAAGTGATTTTGGTCTTACAAAAAATCTTTTAATAAATTATTTTCTTTGGCTTCTCTTAGGTTAACTAAAAATATCACCATAACTAATTTAATATTCTTTCAAATTAATGGTTTTGTGTGACGATTGTCATCATCGGCCACTTGCTGTCGACTTTAACTTTATGTACAGACGCCAACACATCAAGCTACCCCAAACTGTAAATTTTTCCCAATCAACTTTGAATCTTATGCTTTAGCGATAAAGTCTAAAATCTATTATAGAAATTTGACAGATTGTAGTAGCTTGTTGTGCTGGCGTCTGTACATTAATCCAGTTGCTCTCGAATCAAATTTGAAAATTCTTTTTCAATTTTATTGGAAAGGGTATGCCTCAGGGGTGGTCCCATATAATTTTATTCAAAATTCATTTAGTTCTTTTTGAAAAATCAACTAAAAAAATCACGCAGTCAAATTGAGCAACTCCGCCTTTTATGAAATCGGTTAAAACGGTTTAAATCTAGCCATTATCTCATCTCATCAACAATCTCGTCTCTCTTTCTCTATCTCTCTCTCACTCTGCCACAACATTAGTTAAATTAGAGGTATTTTTAACAGATTGCGATTCTAATGCACACATACTTAAAATTTAGTAGAATTTCCCACCATATTCTTATTCCGAAGTGGTATTTAAGAATGATCTTAAAAAAACACATAGAAAACCAGTTTGAACCAGTAGGTAGATACCTCTATGGTGAACAATAAGATAAATGTATCAAACGGGTCTTTGTCTAGGACCTGTTTTCCATACTATAAATCGTTGATAACTGTTATAAGTAATTGGTTTAAACACGGAATTAAGCCACTACCTTTGTTTTGCTTGCTATAAATTACTATGATTGTTAAGAAGGCGGGGCTAAGTATGTACTTACATTGTTCCCCATTGGCTGAGGTCAATATTTAGAAAATAAAAAAAACTGACCAAGTGCAAATCGACTCGAACACGAGGGTTCTGTACCACTGTACAATATTTAACACTATTTAAAAAAGACGAAAGAACACGTTTCTTGTATGGGATTCCCTTTAATTGTTAAGTTTATTTTATTTTTATTCTTTGTTGTTAGAGCATCTACAGACGCTTTCGCTTAAACATAAAATTCAAATGTCGTCATTTTCACATGTACGGAATGTGAACAGCCACGAAGCTTGGATTAGCCTCAAAAATGAAGACAGGGGGCTATATGGAAAATTATTAACTTTTGCGTACATTCTTCATCAAGCTTAAGACGCCTACTGTTGGGCATGGTCTTCCCCAAGGGGCGTTCAGCCGTAATCGCCATGCTTGTCCGGTGCATGTTGGCGATCCCAGTAGATGAGTAGTACTCAGAAGGATGCTGCTGCCCATTCTCTGGTCAATATCCCACTGTCGCTTTCTACGACACCCATGGGTAGAAATGGGGTGCGTACATTGTTTGGATTAAAATTGGAACAAGTCAATCATATGGAAGCTTATCTCTTGAAGATCTGTGATTTAGATCAACAATTACTTGATATTGGTGCTCCAATGGTGATGATTTTTTGATACTGTTGATTTTGAATGGATTACCATCAAAATATAATCCGTTAATTATAGCGTTTCAAAATTCTAACATTAAACTAAAAACAGAGTACCTAGGTACCTAATAGACAGATGGACGGATGTGAATGAAATCAATAGAGCTCTGTTAAAAAAATTGAGTATGGAACCATAAAAGCTTAAAATATAAATTGATTATTTTAATATTATTATCAGTAGACAATTTATTAAATATCTTGATTACTTATACTGGGCCATAAAAATAATTTAGTGATATAGACATTTCAATAGCCATTTGAATTAATCCTATTAAACTTATGCCACGTAGGTATTAACTTTAGAAGTCTGAATTAAATACCTACCTTATGCTTGTTCTATAAGAGACTTCTTTTCAAAATGCTACTTACCTCATTGGTTACCAAAAACGTGAGTAGGACACACTCATGCACATTTAAAATGGTCTAAAGTTACTATACAATGGGCTCATTAAAACGTGTACTGAATTTTACTCAAGCTAAATCGACTCATACCTACTGGGTATTTTATCTAAACTTTGAAACATCTTCCATTACTACATCTGGTAGATGTTTTCCATACCGAATCAAATCTGCTACTTTACAAATCCATACAAATATAATAAAACTTGTTTGTTTCTTTGAAAATGCTAATCGTCGGAACTGCGGCTTCGATTATGAAAATTCTCTTTGTGTGAATTCCGTGTGGTGCCGGCAGTGAATTTCTGCCCATGTGTGTCGTAGAAGGCGACAGAGGGATATTGACTAGAGGATGGGCAGCAGCGTCCTTCTGAGTACGATAACACCTACTGGGATCGCCAACATGCACCAGCTTAGCATGGCGATTAAGGCTGAACTGGCGTCCAAAGGTTGACATGATGAAATTTATTTAAAAAAGAAAATTGGGAAGAAAAAGCTAAGAAAATTCGCGTAGATGAAATCGAGGTGTGAAAGCCAGTATCTAAACATATATCTTGACTATGATCTGTAAATCTTTACTACAATAGATAGATATTATTTTATTATTTCAGATGGATGGATATTGTTCATTCCGAATGGAATGGCTACTTCACGAATCTAATCTAAATCGAATGCATCGGTTATCGAATCTAACGCATGGAAAATTCATTTGAACGACATTCCATGCTCAAGGTGATCTAGCCATTTAACATCTGTTCAATAAAATCGTATTAAATAAAGGTTATCTAGTTTCGTGACTCGCTCAGACGATTGGCAGCCATTGTTACATTATTGAGTCCTTTTCGAATCACGAATATTGTTTGTACATCCCTGTTAGATTGCATATTTGGTTTCTCGATCACGATTTGAACTGTATGCCAACACATCAAAGTTACAACAATCTGTCAAATTTCTTTGATAGATTTTCAACTTTATTACAAAAGGTTACCGTTATGGGACCGACGATTTGAAGAAGGTGGCTGGTAGCGGATGGATGAATATTCCCGATCGGTAACACTCCGTCGTCAACACTGTTGACGATCGGGAAAAAAAGTTCCATTCGTTCTCAGTGTTGAAAATCGGAACTTATTTTCCCAGTCGTACACATGCTTAGTTAAAGAGTCAACGTTTAGGTGGTATTCTATTAAAGACGAAACGGATTTTTAAAATTTGCAACACAAAAAATCACATACCTGGGTATATGTTGTACAGTAATTACAATAATAATAAGGGTTAACGACAGGCGTGTTACTGAACGGGAATAATTGTAATAATCGAAAAAAACGATGCGGGCTGCCCAAGACCGGGTTGGTTGGCGATCTCTAGGGGAGGCCTACGTTCAGCAGTGGACGGCAATAGGCTGATATGATGATGATGATGACAAAATGACAATTTGGTGTGCTGGCGTCTGTACCTACCACCAATCAATTGACATAATTTTAATGAACTGTCAAAACCCCATTCTTCTTTAAATATTGTATGGCAATAGCAAAATGTGACGTCACTTATTTGTTAGCTCAATTGACTAACTAAACATAATATTAATTTCAATGCAGCAAAAATTTTATGTTTAGTTAATTGAAAATTAATTCGGTTTTCAGGGTTAAAATAAAATGAGAAATTGTGTCTTGAAATTATTCGTTTAGGGTGTCTACAGCCCAATTTGTCTTTTTCAAATGTCTACTTGCATTCTAGTCATGTGGAGGTCTTCATAAATAATGTTTTATTAGATTTTGCCCGCGACTTCGTCCACGTGGATATCGGTTACAGATTGAAAAGTAGCTTAAATCTTTCCCCAGGGTTCAGGCTATATTCATACCAAAATTCATGAAAATCGGTTTAGCCGTTTCGTCGTGAAAACGTAACAGACAGATATGCTTTCGCATTTTTTAATATTAAGTATGGATTAATAAGTTGCGTATGACGTTCAAACATAACTATGATATTTCCAAGTTTATAAGATAAGATAGTCTTAATGATATCTAGAAATATAAATGCCATCATAAATCGTACTACTTCTTTAAAATCCATTGAATTAAAAACAAAATGGCCGACGTCTAAAATGGAACTTCATTCAGTGTGATCGTTTTTGTAGAGGTTTCTGTTTTCCGAATTGCTTTCACTCGTTTATTTTTATTTAAGTAGAAATCAACAAAACAGTTGTCGCTATAACGTCTTGTTTCTTTGTCTTAAGTTTCAATAGTACCTAATAAGTTTTTAATGATTTTTTTTAAGTATTCTAAGAAGATCGTACTTCTAACAAAAATTAAATTTATATCGGATTAAATCAGGACACGATTTCATCGCGGGACAAACATTGGGCGAAATAGCGGTCACATTCGCATTTAAATGCATGTTACGTATCGTTGTGATTTTTGAAAAACAATGCACTGTTTTATATCTTCTTAGGTTAAAATGTACCTTGGGAATCATCGAAAGATTTCTAAAGACCACTAACTTCAATTAAAGCACCTTACATTTAATACCTTCTCGTCAATCACGAAGTCTACAACTTAAAATGTTCATCAAATGTCTCTCAAAAATAAAATTCGCAAATCGATTGTATGGAACAAATGTTTAATTCAAACCATGCTCCACAGGTAACGGCGTGTTCAAGATTGAGGATTCAGTACGTGTCGCCAGGTTGTGGGGCAAGAGAAAGAACAGGCCAGCCATGAACTACGACAAACTGTCCAGAAGCATCCGACAATACTACAAGAAGGGAATCATGAAGAAGACAGAAAGGAGCCAGAGGCTTGTGTACCAATTCTGTCACCCATATTGCTTATAAATACTCTTTAGTTTATAAGTAGTGTACATAATTTATTTAAGTTGTATATTAGGGTGCGCGAGAGCCGCGGTAATGCGGACGGTACGATGACTGGCTTCGTTTTGCGGCACAATCGCAAATCGCAGCGCAGTCGCCGAGTTTGTTGACAGCCGAATTTTCATCGGTTCTTTGTATCGACTTGTAAGTCGTGAGGCCGGGAATTAATAGGCGTCTTGTACACTATCCCTCCATATAATTCGGGAAAGGTAATTTTCTCTGGAATTCTATTGGATGGGACTTTTTGCTGTGTTATGTATTAGTTTTTACCAGCGTGTAAACGTTGACGATCCGATAGTTCTGTGTTAACGCAGGATCGTCTGCGTCGAAAGCTGGTAATGTTTATCCCATATATCTATGATATATTTCTAGTACGTTCTATGAACTTTTAGTTAATTAAGAATTCTGTAAATATTAAGAAAAATGTGCCCTCTATTGTTTGGTAGGTACTAAGAATAGTGATTTAAAAAGAGATTATTAAATTCTCGTTGTAAGTTTATAAACCTGTTGAATATTTTTGTATGAAATATAAAACGAAGAAAAAATGTTAATCTAATTTTTATATTAAAAATATTTTAAAAAATGACGAGTTACGTCGCATATTGCAATAATAATTAAATTAAGTTTTTTATTCTTTAATGAAGGCGGAGGATTCGTGCGAAATTTTGCGCCGCGTTGAAATTGATGATTTTGTAATTTTGTGCCAAATAGACGATTAGAATTTATTCGGGACAAAATTTTATTGTATATTATTTGTAAATTGGAGTCCCGCCGTAATGTAAATACTTTTTTTGTATAAAATATTTGCAATATTGGTGTTGGGATCGCTCTAAGAGTTTAATATACTTAAGTTTTATTATCATGTATTTTTTAAGTTAACGCAGTTAGCGTTATTATAAATTTTAGTAATTAATGAATATTGGACCAAACTAATGTAGATTTTATGAATCAATTATTTTAATATCACAATAAAATAAAATGGCCATTAAGTTGTTATTTTAATTTTCCTGATACACTTTGATAGTCAATTAGTTTTTATTAATAATACACCTGTGAGTTTAATAGCTCTTCCTAAATATCAGTTAGGCTATAAAAATCACACTTTAATAGCTACCGTATGGAGAAAACACAGAGTTGTAGTTCAAATGATTGATCGGTGTAGTTTGAATCAAAATAAGAGATCATAAAAAATGGTGCTACAAAACCAATTCTCACAGTGACTTACAGAAAATGTGAAATTCACGTGACTCATTACCTACAAAATTTTAAGCTGTCATATATCGCGACTAGGTAGGTAGGTAACTATTATCAGTAATATTTTACCTACATGTAAACCACACCTAGATACTCAAAACACCCACGTCACAACATTACCAATTAAGTACCTACCACATGTTTATGACACTAACAAATTGTTAAAAAACTTTACATGACAAAATATTGTTTTAAACGAAACGTTTTTTAAGCAAATCATGCGCAGATCTGGACCACATTGCGTCAAATTGCGCAAAAGTGACGTCACGAGCCGCCAACTGCCAAATTCCAAGAGTGAAAGTGCCTTTCGCCGTCCTCTGGGAGGGGAGGACGACCTCTAGAGGGGAGCGGGGGGGAGTGAGGAGGGAAATTGTGTAAGAAATATCCACTTGGTCTTTGGACTTTTATTATTGTTTGCCTTTGTGGATGACAGATGATCGTGCGACAATAAGTAACTATTGTATGCAATTCAATGTCTAAATATTGAACAGTTTAGTAGATAATTGTATTGAAACATTGCTAGTGGACTTGCGTATAGGTTACTTTTATGTTTTGTTTAAAAAACGTTCCCATTAAAAAAAAAATTGACAAGATTTTCACATTGATAGTTCCTGACAAGATTTCAAACGTTTTTAACCGACTTCAAAAAGGAGGAGGTTATCAATTCGAATATTTATATACATATATTTTTGTATGTATGTTCGGGCATAACTCTGTTATATATAGACGGATTTGCATAATTCTTTTTTTTGCTCGAAAGGGGTTTATTCCGAAATAGTCCCATATAAATTTTACCAAAATTGATACAGCTCTTTTTGAGAAAATCAACAAATTCCCAAAAAAATACTTAGACGACGTTTTAGTTTCTTCAATCTTTGGAAGACTTACAATCTCTTTTAAGTGTGTCGCCGTTTCTAAATGGATTTGAATGTTAAGACAACACTAAAAATCGAAAAAGACAAAAGAAAACCGCCTTCAAAAACTAAAAAGTGATAAATAACTTTAGCACAGAACATAACATTGCTTTACTTTGAAAAAACTTTTTTTATTGGCAGAATTGGCCTTCAGTGTCGGGAAGGGTCGTGGTCGTGTCATACTCGTAGATATGGAAAGTTGGAGTTCCCGACGCCGACCGACGGAAGTGACGTGACGAGTCCTCTTTGGTATAGGTAAGACCATTTAAGGACCACGTAAGGCTAAGAACTCACGATGTGGTTTTCGCCCGCGCCCTCTGCGGTGGAAGAATAGTCCAAACTCACGGAACCGGAGTTCTGTGCGGTTATAATTATCACCCGCAGACTTGGCGGGCGATTATCGCAACACGTGCAAGATGGGCGCTGACCTTTCTTGCACCATAATAATTAATAGATCGACTTAAATAATTATTTTGTAAAGTTTGATGACAAAACGTTCACAGACACGTCACGACGTCACGAGTACTTAATAACAAGTCACTGCAAAAGACTTCAGTAAAAGACTTTTTAAATGATGATATATTATAGAATACGACTATTATACAATTACCTATAGTCAGCCTATAGTAGGTACATTTATTATTGCAATTTTAGTTAATTGTCAACTAACTAAATTAAAAATATTGTCAATTAAGTAAATTGTTATTGTTTCTTATACCTAAATTCCTGACTATCTGATTTTAATTACTCATTATTAATTCTACCCATATTGTTGACATTTTTTATTTATTATTGTTTATTTAATGTAATGATTTGCATGCCGTAAGGTAAAATGTAGCTGATCTCATTTATTTATGTTACTATCCCATACTGTACCTACATTTAGAGCAAATAAAATGATTCTGATTCTGATTCAAATTGGCGTCGGATTTCTGTACCCCGGCTTGCCACTGCGGTCGCCCGCTAACCGACCGCGGTGCTCGCGTGTGCAACCCGCCGAGGCTGCAGGAGCGATTCTACTAATCGCCCGCCGGTGCAGCGGGAGCCGCAAACAACCGCGCATACAACGGGCGTAAACCGCGTCGTGAAATGTGTTTTGTTTTTTACATATATATCTGCATTCTACGAAAGCTGCGGGCCCACAACCGCGGCAGACGCGGGTGAAAACCGCATCGTGAGTTCTTAGCCTTAGAGTATATCAAAATATATTCTTTTGACCGAATTTCAGTCACGGTGACCAATCTCAATGGAGGCTAGCCAAGTATGCATGAGATATTATCATGTACAAATGTGTGCGCAAACGCAGGTATACTCTCTCTTCCCTCACTCTTGTAGTTCGATGGGACGGCAATCCGACGCGACCGGGGAGAGATCAGGCGTGGGACCAACGGCTTTACGTGCTTCACGAGGCACGGGCACACCTACGACACTCTATACAAGCGAAACGATTTAATTACCTACACTACTACCAAAATAACAGACTGTAAAAATACGTGCGTGTGTGTGCGTGTCTACGCGACGCTTGAACTAAAAGCAGTTTCGAAAGCACGTTCAACGCGGGAAGAGGTGAGGAACAGTGTTTCGGAGGGAGGCGGGGCGTGTCGCTCTCGCTACTGTACGGTTGTACTAATATTTATATTGTGACCGCGAGTTGCTACTGAAAAATTCTTAACTATCAAACCCTATAACTCGAGTCGATCTGGAAATCGACCCCAGGACCTTACAGGGTATATCCATAGTATACAAATAAGTCTATGACCATGAAAAATCGTGTTGGGAAAAACGATTTCATCACAGTGTTTGTTTATGCCACAACAGAAAATACCCTTTAAGACTAAATTATGAAAGTTCAATTTCAAGGTGTTGACGTCAGGCAGAAGATCAAGATGAGTCAGTGATATTTAGTACGAATTTTGGAGTACCGTTAGGTTAAATAGTTAAATTATGACCGGCAAATATAAACACTCTTATTTAGAATATGTGTCTACAAACGCTGGCAATGGTTTCTGTTTTGAAGGGCTTCATTACAATCCCTTAGTTTTAGGTACTGATTGATTTGTTTTTTTTTTTGTAAATACGCGAAGTGTCTAACCTAGAGCGACTGACGTCGAAGTCAAAGCATTTATTTCAATAAATCCATTTACAGGTACTTTTGAATTGTCAAGGAGTCAATTAGTTAGTCAGAAAATTGAAGCTAGTTGCTTGTTCAAATACGTGGGTAGGTCTCTATGGAGAAGAATGAGCAAGAAACTCCACGGACACTTTTTCAACCGACTTCAAAAAGAAGGAGGTTCTTAATTCGTCTGTATGTTTTTTTTGTATATTTGTTACGCGATTTCTCCGGCAAATGTAAAGCGATTTTGAAAATTCTTTTTTTAATGGATAGAGTGTGCCTCAGGAGTGGTCCCATATAAATTTTATCGAAACTGATTCAGCAATTTTTGAAACAATCGACAGAAAGCAGAAAAGTATAACGATGTTTTAAGATTCTCCAACATTGTAATTTCAATTTCTGTTTTGACTGTGTTGCCGTTTCTGTATGGATTCGGATGAGGCGGTACTAAAAAGCGAAAAATAAAATTAAGATTTTTTAACCGCTTTCAAAATCTAAAAAGTGATAAATAACTTTAGCACAGAACCGCTACATATATTCAAGGCCTTAAGCTTTGCCGCCTTTGTACAGTGTTTTTTACATTTTGTGCATAAAGTTTTAATAAATAAAGAAATAAATATATGACTTTAATTTCGGAAGTCGGTGGCAATACAAAACAACAAACAGAACAAAGCCACCGACTTCCGAAACTAAAGTCATAATTATGTGTGTTCTGTGCTAAAGTTATTTATCATTTTTTAGATTTTGAAGGCGGTTATCTTTTTTATTCTTGTTGCTTCTATATGTGAAAACAATGCAGGTGATGTAGAAGAAAAGACGTAGAGGTTGGTCTCTCGGAAGATAGTCAGAACAGATCTCTGAACAACTGGAGATATCTATGAGCAGTTCACTCCACTCTGCACTCCATCAGGCGACTGATCGCATCTGATGGAGAGAGATTGTTGACAGGATGTAAGGGAGTCACGATCCTCAGCAGTGAGGGTACGATCAAGAAGAGAGAAAGACTTTTAGTGATATTGAAAATGGCTACTTTAACAACACTCACTTTTTAACCGACTTCAAAAAAGGAGGAAGATTTCGACAAGTATTTTTTTTTATGTTTAGCCATGAGTTACTTTTTGCATTTTAATGCGAATTTTATTTATTTATTTATTTATCTATGCATGGAAGACTTACAGCTACAAAAACTTAACAACAAAAAAGAAAACAATAGTCGACAGAAAGCCAATTACAAGTCTTCGCGTTTAGAAACATTACATTATAATGTACAGACGCCAGCACATCAAGTTATACCAAACTGTCAAATTTTCCCAATTAAATATGAACCTTACTCTTTGGTTATAAAGTTGAAAATCTATCAAAGAAATTTCAATACCTCAAAGTTGGTCCCATATAAATTTCATGAAAATACTTTACCTCTAAAGGTTGATAGTTAAGGGATAACTTATTTTGTTTGGTGTTACCGTTTCTTAATTAATTGGATAATAAGAAGTGTAAAAAAAACCATTTTACAAAAATGACAACCGCCTTCAAAAACTAAAAGGTAAAAAATTAACTTTAATTTCGGAAGTTTTCGGCAAGGCAAAACAACAAACAGAACCAAAGCCGCCGACTTGCTAAATTAAAGTTATTCTTTAAAAAGTAACACTCACTTTATTATCGCCTCCTAAGTCACCCCGAGGTGTAGAGCTCATTTTTGACGAATATTTCGGGTTTGCAACGTTTTTGTTTTCTATTTGGAAATAACCCGCATCAATTGACAAAATACTAATAGGAGAAATTGATTTCCCCGTAGATTTTGTCGTAATTTGTCACGTTACTCATTCATCAACTCAAATGAATATTTAATAATTTCAAAATAACTAAAAATCTAATTTTATACTTAATGGAACATTAATTAGGTTTTCATGCCTAAACTAAAGTACTTCTATAGAGATATTTTGTCTTGTAGCCACCAAATTATACAGGTATTATTATAGTATTTATTTCGGGCTACGCTCATAGTGTTAGTAAAATATAAACATTTTATTCAGCGTGGAGTTTCATCCAATGTCCTAGCATTGGAGACTTCTATCAATCTGCAAATAAACTCAAGACAGTAGGCGCAACTTAATAGACGCGCTACATCGCCATGGCAGCCCCAACAGTATCCTGATTATTCCTGAGTGCGTTATTATAGTGGACACGTAATACGTAATACATTTACCTCTCCACTAACAATACTTGAAACATACACGCTGAAAAAATGGTGGTTTTCTCGCGGCAGAACGATTTGCCCTCGAAAAAAATAGAAATGTTTTTATTTTACAAATAATTAAAAAAATATGCATCAGCTCCTCTTATAACGGTTCTAAACCCGTAAAAGTGTGAAGGGAATATTAGAATAACTTTTAGGAAGTAAGTATTGTGTTTCGTTAACACAGAACCTCGCGCAGTCAGCCGTTTGCGCTGTATTACTATTGGTTTGGGGTCGCTAGCTTTCCACAATTTAAAAATCGGCCGTTTTATAATATATTTATTTTTTTATTAATCGATCGTACTACCATGACAAAATCATATCGCTTCGGGAGAATAACCACTAAAATTTCAGCATGTATAAATCGTTAAGGGGGCCTAATGAGACTTACTTGGTTTAAAAAAAAAACTTAGAGTAGCCACCAGTTGTCCACAAATTAAGACAAAAATTACTAACCTAAAGACAAAGTAACGAACCCGTAGTTCTTGCCACCTCTAGGTACTTATTTACCAAAAAACTTTTCAGTCATTATTTTGGCGCAGTAACTGAGCGATTGGCTGATACGCTGCGTGACGCGGGTTTGATTCCCGCACGGAACAAATAATTATTTGTATGGCCTATACCTAGGTAGTTTGGCTGTTGGTGTATGTGAGTTTATGTTTGTAAACGCGCCCACGATACAGGAGGAATAGGGTATTTTACTCTATACGAGAAAAAAACTATAAATATGTTATTGAGATAGTTTAGGCATAAAGCAGTCGGAAAATGTAAATTTTAGTTCATAAAATAACAAAACAAATGTTTAAATTCAATTCAAAGTTTTCAGTATTTAATCTGTTATAAAACACCGTGAAATAGTAGCGGCCATGTTATTACGCCATACGGCTGTGTAAACAAAAAAATTACAACTGTCAGTCAACCTATTGGCGTAATATAGGCTTTGTACTTTTATTATTTTCGTAACCAACGTAATTTTTTCATTATTACACCTATTACAAAATATGCTTTTAATTATTTTTAAATGATATACAATTATCATATTTAAATTTTAGATGCATTTTTATGGCACTTATCGATTGAATAAAAATTTTGTGTTTTTTTTGGTGGCATATTAGCACTACAGAATTTCATTGAGACACTTTTCAAAAATGGGTGTAATACCCTATTCCTAGCGAGTGACAACGTTTTTATAGAAGAGAAAAAAAACTTCAAGAACAACTTTAAGCAGTACCTAATATTTACTTAAGAAAATAAAATCTATTTTAGTCTACTTACCGACAATAGTATACTTGAAAGAAGTTATCATTTTGATCTAACTCGTATAAATGACATCCAAAAATTAATAGATAACCGATAATTAATTGGGTAGTACCTGAACGTTAAATTATTTTAGAAAATTCGTCATCAATGTTTTAAAATATTGTGCAATAATTTAAATAATTAATGTTGATTGGTTGATAAATATCGCTATAAACGGATAGCGAATTATCAGACATAAAATAATGAAGATTTTATCTTTTATCACAGTAAGCTATAGTATCATTAGGTTTATCTAAAAAAACAGTCAAGTGCAAGTCGGATTTGCACGAGAATGGTTCCGTACCACCGTTTTAACAAAGGTCCAGTAGAAAACCAGCGTCAGACACAAGTGCTCTGGCATTTATGCTGTCCAGGGGGCCAAGTCTGCTATTTTTATAATTTCGTCATTCCAACACGATCCCATTGCCATTTTTCTAAAAGTTCGTAATCTGCTAAATTCATAATGGTCGATCATTGGTCGGTCGAATTAAAAGCAATGACTGCACAATGACGTTCTAATGGTAGATCACTGATCAAAGGAACTGTCAAAATTTTTGCAGATTACCGCCTAAGTCAGTCATTCAGTTGTCATTTTGTACGAGGTTACCATTCTATATCATTTCTTTTTTCAATGACGTGTCAGTGGTCGACCATTGGAAAGACATAATGACGCCATTATATTAGTAGATTACCAAACTTGTCAAAAACAACAACTATGAAATCAATGATAGACCATTCTGACACTATTGTAATAGTAGACTTGAGGCCCAGGGGGCTGCTTGGCGCAGCTGTGGGGCACACAATAATGTTTTATTTATTTTCCCTTTATTTATTTTTTATAGTCTGTTTCACATTGTGAGAATTGTCAAGTGTCTACCTATTACACAAGATCACATCACTATCGTGGTCACACCCGCCTGTCCACCACTAAGTTCATTTTTGCTTGCACTCAAAAGATGGAAGCGCTCTCTACCCCGCCCCGTTGACTTCGCAGGCGCCAAGGGATTTTTTTTTAACTGAGCAGGCAGGAAAGTCCTCGATAGTACGTAAGGCTGTGGTGCGCCCGAGCAGAGAGACCACTCAGAACAAACCGTCATTTTTAGCACGCATACATTGACATTACATTTATAGGCATTCTCAAGCAGTTTCAAGCAGACTTCAGTCTCGAATGTCACGTGTTGTCTAAATTAATAAATGAGATACATTGACATTCCATGACGAACAGGAAAATTTTGTTATACAAAAAATGCAAAGAGATCCAACCAATGTCAATAAAATTTCATATTCTCACAAATAAAACCTACAGAGTCAATACAGTAGCAGCCCTAATGAGTTTGGTAAGTTTAGGTAATTATTTTTGAAAATGGCGGGAGCGGACTTTCTGTAACCTCTATATTTTGTGACAAGATACAGTCCCGTGACAGACTGACGGACACACAGACAGACAGTGGAGTTCCGTTTGGCACACGGAACTCTAAATGTTTATTAAAACGTATTTTTTTATGAAATCATGTCTCAAAATTCGGTGATATCCAAAGTCGTTACTATGCCTGATTTTTGGTAAACAATAGGTATTTAAACCCCCATAATCCGGCCCGCCCATATTAACAATTCTTCAGCCGTTTATTAGGTTTTTTGTTGTTGTTTTCGAAACGCCACCCACCAAAAAGGTTGTCACAGCAGACGTGCATTGAATTTAATTGTTCATCTGTTTCTTTACGATAAATATGACAAGTACAGTCCAACTTAATTTCTGTGGAATGGGTGGTAGTGTTGTTCATCAACAAACTTAAAAAGTTTATACAAAAGACGACCTTATGTCTTCTTCTTCTTAGTCGTTCACTCCTGACGGACTGGTCGTGGTCATGGGACGTCGCTCACAATTGCGGTCGCAGCCTTCTCCACCGGTCTCTACTGGCTACATGGCGAGCACATTCTGCAAGGATCTTAGTCACAGATTTGATGGAGTCTGTCCATCGGGTCGGCAATAGACCTCTCGGCAATAGTGGTCTCGCGCCCTCGACTCTTCCCAGAATCACCAGACGGACACGCCCGCGGGCAAGTCTGCAGACATGCCCGCCGGACCTCGCTACTATAGGTCTGTGTAATGTTTGTTTATACCCTGTTCACAATAAGATTAGACATTTACTAAAACCTTTTTTACAGTCCGTTTAACCGATTTGGACTTCTACTGCGTTGGTAGCATGACAAATGGCAACTGCAGTAAACAGTTGTATTGTAACCTCTTTTTTTGCCTCTAATGTCATCCTTAAGCCTACGGAATAGAAGTCAAAATCAGTTGAAGGGACTGTAAAAAAGGTTTGTGTTTATGTCTAATCTTATTGTGAACAGGGTATAGTGAAGGACCGTCACAGTCAGTCTGGCAGACTTGCCGTAGCTTGTCCGCGCGATCTCATTTTGTCTGCTAGGGCACATGTCCGTACAGACATCATGTCCGTATGTGAAGGCTCATCGCGGACCGCCTGCTGTCAGACCTGAGAGCGACAGCAACCTGTACAGATGTTTTTATTTTATGATTTATGTATCGTACTGTGGAGTAAGTGTAAAAAAAAATAGTTTTAATGAAAATAAATTATTCTGGGGGATTTTTAATTTCATTTAAGAGTATTACTGCGGTATCTGTGAGGTGTCGCGTCTGTGTGGTGTCGGACGTAAAGAATAGCACCATCCCATATCTTCCCATGGGTGTCGTAAGAGGCGACTAAGGGACTTACCAGAGAATGGGCAGCAGCGTTCTCTGTGCCTTTGTAACAACCATACTGCGATCGCCGACCCGCCTGCCAAGCGTGGCGATTATGGCAAATTCCCCCCTTGGGGAGGCCTATGTCCAGCAGTGAACGTCGTGATGATGATTGCGGTATCAGGGTATCAGGAATCGTAACAACTAAACCGTGTAGCCGGTTGAGACACAGATAACAAACTGACGAGTCCGTGTAGTGTATTGCAGCGCCAGACATGCCCGGGTAGACTACTCGCGGGCCTGCCTACGGGATGCGGGATGACTGTTAGTGAATTTAATAATAATAATATGTGGGGACATTTTCACACACGGCCATCTGACCCCAAACTAGGAAGACCCTGTACTATGGGTGTCAGACAGCTGATATACATACACAAATATATATATTTTTTTTTGTAAATACATACATATATAGATAAACAACACCCAGACACAAGGCAAACACAAATGCTCACCACACAAATGTTTACCCTGGGCGGGAATCGAACCTGCAACACGCTGCGCAGCAGTCGATCGCTCAGCCACTGCGCCAACCGTGTCGTCACAATTCCCCGCTTTAGGAATCATTGCTGCGGGTAACGTGTCCAAAGAATCTGAGGATTCGTAATTGCGCAAGCGACGAGCGACGTCTTTGTTTTGAGTTTTTTGAGTCGTCGTTATGACTTGTATCATGTACTAGCGACCCGCCCCTGTTTCGCCTGGGTGCAATGTAGATCAAACTATGCGTATATACCTTCCTCTTGATTCGCTTTATCTGTTGATGAAATCCGTGGTGTAGTTTTAAAGGTCTAATAGTATAGACAAAGATTAGTCCTAAAAACATTTCACAGCTAAGTGTTGGTGTTATTATTTCTCTATACATACATATTTATACAACAGGTGTTCAAATAATCCAGTTTTAGAATTTTATCAATCTAATTTGTGTAACAAAAGATTAAGACTAGCTCAAATTACAAGTACATAATTAGTTCTGCGAAAGGTCAACCCATTTTGAGCAAATTGATCATAAATAAATAGTTTAATCGCTTGGACCGATATTAAAAGCTTGTGTCTGCTTGGTGTGAATAATTTCCGATGTATTTGGGTGTGGTCTAAAGTGAAGGCCTAAGCGACTGCGCAAAAAATTGTACAAAATTTAGATCAATTGATCATGTGCTTGCGTCCTTCATCACTTCAGGTTACTATTGGTCCACTGTTGGATATAAGCCTCCTCCATGGCGCGCCATTTTTCCCTGTCCTCTGCCTTTCACATCCAGCCACTGCAACCTTAGTGAATACGATTCGTAATGATTACGTCCCCTTCCAATGTCATCTATTAATGGCAAGTTCGCCGGTAGGGTCACCTGGCGGGGTCAAAATAGATACATAATCTACGAGATGAGCACTAAAAAGAACTTCGAGGAGTACCTACCCTGGGTATTTAGGACGAACGGTATACGTTCGTTCTTAATACCCAAGGTAGGTACTCCTCGAAGTTGTTTAACGTCGTGCTTCGTGATTGTCTAAAGTTCATAAATGTATTACGGGGTTCTGTGTTATGTGTTATAACAAAATTTCTAGTGATATATTGCAACTAAATGAAAGACAATTTAAAACATATATTAAAGTACACTCTGTAAACAAGCATATTACAGTTTAGAGGATTATATCCATGATAAGAATGCTTGGAAACATGCTGGTCCGGGCTCCATAGGACAATCTACAGTCTAGACAAAATCAAACGGATTGCTAATTAAAACTACTTAATTTATACTTAGTATATACATTATATTTAATTCTTGCTTTGGGTCACACACTGGTTCATAGGTTCATAGTTTGTTGAAATGTATGCAGTGGTTGTCTACTTTTACAATAATTGTAAATAATTATATGTGAACACTATGTATATATGTATACAACTTAGCTGTCATTCTTTATCTTGTAATACTTTGTACATACTTCAATATAGTGTTTTTATGCAAGGTCTATCGTATTCACGTATAGTTATATAACTGTAAACTGTAAACGCAAAATATTGTACACATTTATTTTTAAAAGAGTAAGTATGGAGTTTCTTGCCCATTCTTCTCCATACGAAACTACCTTTTGGAATGGGCAACTAGAATCAACTTTATATTTTTTTATTATGACGTTCAAAAGTGCCCTTTTTAGTGGTCTAATTGAAATAAATGATTTGACTTTGACTTTGACTTTGTGCCAACCATAAACTACAGTCTCTCGTTGGGCCTTTTTTATTGCACCCCAGTTTTCTGTTCTTACATTTAGTAGGTAAGCTAAGTATAACGCGCGAATTAAAAATTACGGCCAGACAAACGAGGTAATAATGCCATTTCAATCACACAGTATAACGAGCGAGTGAGAAGACATTATAATAGCCGCCGCAATTTTCAACTCGATTTTTTAAATTAAGGGCACAGGTTATGAGGTCATAATAGGTACCTTCACTACCTACAAACTTTTTGCGGCATCGTAGCTTCTTCTTTGTCGGAAATAGTGTGTCCGTGTATCCTCAATAGGGTGAAGTTGGGATTTGTGCATTGGGCCCGGTTAATAGTATAAAATAAGTTCGCCCCTTATTACATTATGAGAGTTAAATAGAACTTACTGGCGAAATTTGGAAATACTCACCTCATCGAGTAGGTACTGCTTTATTATCTCTTGCTTAGGGTTAATTGGACGTCAAGGGAAAAGGGAGACTGCAGAAACAATAGCAGGAGAAATCGTGATTTCTAGACACCCCAGCGTTTAAATTTTTCGTTGGTTTTTATATTTAAGAAGCTATTCCATACATTTTGAACGTTTTTATCTTTCAATAAATTACGATAATTTTTAAAAGTGATCTAGAATAGTAGGCTGAATTCAGGGTTAAAGTTTTTGTAACGATGTTTATTTTCACCGGGTATTTACACATTACTAGCCGTTGCCCGCGACTTCGCCCGCGTGATTTTTTTTACGGTTTCTTATTTTGAACCGACTTCAAAAAAGGAGGAGTGGAGGTTCTCAATTCGACTGTATGTTTATTTTTTCTTTTTTTATATTATATATAATATAGCTAGCACCCAGGGATAGCGTAGCCTTGTCGCGAAAATTTGAAGTATGAGAATCATGAAAAATTGTCAATTTCACAACTTTTTTTTACCAATGTTACCTGATAACATTTTTTGAAACGATTTTGTAGACAAGATGTCCTCGTCAGGCCTTAAATAAATAACACACCGTCGTTTTTCGTCGGGGGTTAAAAATACGCACAGACAATAATTTACCATAATTATAATTTATATGACAAAAGAACTTGGAAGTCGCTGGAAGCAGGTGTCATACCGGTACGACGTCCGGGGCTTGATGGTATTTTTGATGATAACATACCGGTATGACGGCCAATACCCAAACGGAATAAAAGAATACTTGGGACCACTTGGGACCACACACAAAGTGGGCTGTCAGAGCATTCTATAATCTCCGCAAACGCGAATCTCTAACCGAATTGTTTAAACAGATTAACATCATGACGGTACCGGTAATTAGTGTACGATACTTAAACACGTGATTGTGTTTATGATAACAAACAACTTTCCCGAAGAAAAAATGTTTTTTTGTACTGGTTCACTTTAGGTCACAGGGTGCGCGCGCGTGAATTTCATACGACTGTTGTGTTATTGTGATAAAAGTGAACCAGTACAAAAAACTTTTTCTTCGGGAAAGTTGTTTGTTATCATGAACACAATCACGTGTTTAAGTATCGTAGGTACGCTAATTACCAGTCACCCTATATATATGAAAACATTATGCATGTTCGAAAAAATCTTCATCTTTTAAAAAAAATAGGTGACAGACATAATGTTTATACTAGAAATAGGAACAAATTAGATCAGCCAAGCTTCAGATTGTCAAAAGTACATACGTCTTTTATAGGGTACTGTGTAAAATGCTGTAATAAAATACCACTTGATATTTTAAAATTGAATGAAAAACAATTTAAAACATGTATTAAACGCACACTATGTCTGTAGACAAAACATATTATAAGTTAGATGATTACATCAATGATAAAAATGCTTGGCTGAATGCTGGTCCTGCTCCACAGCCAGTTTAGGGAATTTCTAAATTGGAGGAGAAGGAAGTTTCCTACCCCTTTTTCTATTGACATGAGTAACGAGTATCGTTATTATTATACATAGATATTTTTAAATTAGTGACTTATTACACTTCTTATGTTAATACAATAATATACATTGGAAACCATAGTTTTGTATAATTTAGCAGCATTATTTAAATTTTGTAAATGTGAATACCATGGAGCCATTTACTAAGTACCTATATTAATACCATACCAATTATGTTTGACAAAAATTAACATGGCGGTTGGGAGTATTGTCATGCTCGCTCTAATGTCTCGCTGATAGTGGCGCGTGTGTTGGATCATTCGGCTCCCTTCAAAATGGTTGAGCTAAATGGTGCTGATTCACGCGTCGTGTTCGTGAACGGGCGCTGTCAGTAGAGATTGGTCAGCTCTTTATCTGCCATGGACTTTTTCTTGCTTCTTTTTTGTGTTTTGTATTGTTAGATTGCCTTCATAGTTTTCACATATAGAAGCAACAAGAATCATGTAACCAGACTTTGTTTAAAAACTTGAATTAAAAGAGTGTCCGTGGAGTTTCTTGCTCGTTCTACTCCATAGAGACCTACCTACGTTTTGAAACGAGCAACTAGCTTCAACTCTCTGACTAACTGACCGACTCCTTGACAATTCAAAAGTGCCTGTAAATGGTTTAATTGAAATAAATGCTTTGACTTCGACTTTGACTTTGACCACAAATCAATTGACAATCTTTTTATAATCAGTCAGACATAGGTCTCTCCAAGGGGGGGTTTTGCCATAATCGCCACGCTTGGCAGGCGGGTTGGCGATCGCAGTATGGTTGTTACAAAAGCACAGAGAACGCTGCTGCCCATTCTCTGGTAAGTCCCTTAGTCGCCTCTTACGACACCCACGGGAAGATATGGGATGGTGCTATTCTTTACGTCCGACACCATACGGACGAGGACGGAGATTTTGTATGGCAGTAGTTAAATATGACGTCACGTTTTTGCCAACTCAATTGACTAATAGTTTATTGATTGCGAAGCAACTAAAAATGGGATTTTATACTTAATTCAAAATTAATTAGGTTTTCACGTCTAAACTAAAATGTTTTTTGGAGACGTTGTATCTTGAAATTAAGTAGGTTCATGATGTCAACCAATAAATTATATACTTTTAGTAATAAATATCCTCTCCATTACAATATTTGAAATATATAAATTGTTAATGGGACTTGGTGACCTGACTTACAGGTTTTGAAAAAAATAGTTTATGCACCAGTCTTCCGCAAATTAAGATTCTTTTTTTCTAATCAACATAAGGGCACGTATTCAATTTAGCGCAACTCAAAATCTAAACGATTGCTAAAACGGCGTAGCAGTATTGACACACACTAGTACAATACAATGGTCTGTTTGTGTGCATCAGAAAAAAAAAATGCACGAAATAAGCACGAATCATTGAAGTTGATCGGCAAACATACTTTTACTCTGTAGCTCCCTAAATCAAGACAATCTTTTCGAAAACTGTAATTGTCTTTATATAATCTGCTCACATCATTACTATATTGCTCTGGGCAAAACGCGAAAACATGAAGTTTTCGTCACGAATCGAATACACGCTCTTAATGACAGAGTAACTTAGCCGTTAATTCCACTTCTTCGCCGCTGCTCAACTAGATTGCTCTTGCCACATATTATTCTTATTTATAAAAACATTTTAAGTCATTATTCATATCATTTGTGCGATCCGATCACCGCATCCATATCGCCGCCGCCCGCCGTATCATTCGACGTACTAATAATAATAATAATTTAATTTATTCAGATAACAAAGATCCATTGGGTTAGTAACAATAGACTTAACCTATGTTAGTACTTAACTAAACACACAGACAGTACAGGAAAGTAGTGACTTCACCAACGGGCTGTCATGTCTCCCAGTTATAGCTCGTAGAATACTGCCAGGGCTACCACGGAGTCTGTTTAGCAGCTGTCTAACGGCATACAGCGTAAAGCAGTCGGTAAGTGCCTCAGCGTGTATGTCAACATAGATGACACGCTACAGTACCGACCGAGGCAACCGCAGCAGCACTCTAAATTCGTATCGAAACAATCGATATGTGTTATAGCACAAAGTATGTAAGGCTGCGTCGCGTACCTACCCTTTATATTTTGTGGTTATAGTTCCAGAGACCTGTCAAGCTATCGTAGATGCATTAAAAGATAACATCAAGCGAATTTACGATTTTTATTATGGAAACAATTGTTAATTACTAAGAATATTGAACTTTATGCATCAGATCACGCAAAGAATCTTTAGAATCAATACAAGTATCATCAACTTGAACCTCTGGAGAGTAATTCACTTCTGAAGCTGGTGAATTAATCATTTGTTGTACTTGATTTTTAACCATAGACGGTGCTGGATTATCGGCTCTGTATGAACTGGCAGAAGCTTCAGACATTCGTGAACTTCTAGTCTCAGCCACAGAGTATGACGAAGATGCCTGGGCACAGTACCCGCTCTGATATTCATATTGTCCACAATCAGCGTTGTATAGAATGTTGTTTATTTGGTGTTCTACAGTAATGAAGGTATGTTTGGAATAACCTCTAAATTTGCCAGCCAAATAATTCGCATATAGTTGATACTGGTCTAATCCAGTAACGGGAGGAAAAGAAGCAGTGGCTGCCGCATTGACAGTCGAGGCTGATGACTTTAGCAAATCAAATGAGGTTTGCAACATTGGGTCCTGGGGCGCGTCGCTTCTTCTCTTTTTCTGTTTCGGAGATTTGAATACCGATTCTGATGGATTCGTTGCTTCATTATGGGGTCCTTGCTCCTTGAATTCAGTGCTCTCGATGGAAGAGGGTAGTTCATCCTGTGATTCGTAATCTTGGTCTATTTGGCCTTTTTCCACATTGTCAGATGTATATTGTTTAGATGCGTGATCTTGCTCTTCCTGCATTCAAAATATGAAATATGAAATCAATCTAATTATACAATTTGTTACAGATACCTACATCACATGAGGAATGGAAGAAAATAAGTTCTGAGTTTCAAAAGTGTGGGGATCTTCCACACGTGATTGGTGCTATAAACACTGCACCATACCATTTTACAGGAATATGTTACGTCAATCCTCAGCAATAAACACAAAATAGTTCGTGTTTTCCGAAATAATAAATGAAATAACTTAAAATTTAGTCGCATCTCTTTCGAACGCCTATCAAATGTCAAACTTTGTAACAAAAGGCTGAACGCGATGAGGGACAAAAAATATTAGGCTCTGTCTCTTTTAATAACAAGCGTCTTGTATAGGTATAAGTATTTCTCTTCATATATTTTTCTTGTGTAAGCGAGATAGAAGATGACCAGCAGTCTATAGTCACAGAATACTTAATAGTACTATGGTACTACGTACTATAGTGATCTCTGTCTAAATTACAAGCATATTATTTTATTGCAAGACCTGTCAAAAAGAAACAGCATCAGCAATATGTAAATATTTGTATGCACGCTAAACGCCGTCTCAAGTGTTTGTCACTAAAATGTAAAATGAGAAAACCTTGTTTTTAAAATAACTGTTTATTGTCATTGCAAAGTTAAAAAAAAAAATATTCACCGTGAAGTTGTCCCGGAGTTCAACGGGTTAATGTAAATTAAGGGCGGGTTGCTTCAACTAACCATTACTGACCGGTAATAGTCAAAAATGGCGCTAACTATCGTCAAATCAAAAATGGGTTGTTTCACAAAATCATACGTCAAATAGTTACTATCAATGATATTTAATATAATATCATTGGTTACTATTACCATAACCAACCAGTCATCGTAATTTTATGTTGTCAAACAGCTACTTTCAAACATCAAAATTCTATGGAATCACTTTTTGAATAACTTTAACTGACGGATTTTTATGTCATGAAACAACCCGTTACATTTAACGTACGTTAAACATCATCAGTCATAGTAACTTTTTAACCGTCCATTAATTATGTAACGTTAACCGACTGTTTGAAACACAGAACATATAAAGGAGGTTAGAAAGGAAATAGTTCCTGATTTGTATCAGAACGCGTGTCGCCGTTAATCTCCCACTCTTTAACTTCACTACAAGCAAGAGACCAATGCCTACGCGCATTACACACACAAATAAACAACACGCACTTAGATCGTGAGTTTGCTATTGGTTGTCACACTAACGCAATCACTGCGTTTCACGTACACTTATACATGCGTAGAAGCTCATGTATGCTAGCTAGGGCGACTAAAAGGTCGATTATTGATATCGATAAAATTAATGTAATCTTGTTTCTTACTTTGCAAGTATTGTGGACTATGTGGACTTCTGTAATGCATGTTGTGAACATGTATTCATGCGAATATAGAAACAAATAAATAAAAGTGAAACAAATAAAAAATACATAACTGAATTTTAAAACCAATTTTATTATTAACATTAGGATTTAATATGGAATATTTACCATGTTTATTATTTGTTTATTAGAGAAAATCGGTTGCCTCTCAACCTTACATTTCCGGTGCTTATCACCAGTTCAAAAAGAAAAAAATTATTGTCCCTGAAATAATACGTATTTATTAAGTAGCATACGCTTGCTCTCTTTTAAATTGGAGTTTTTCAAAATGAAATGCAATCTAACACTAATATACTTTTCTATGATAGCCTTAGTTAGGTCTGTCACATGGCTCGCACTAGGATATAAGCCAACCTGATGATGACTTATGTTGTTAAATAAATCAGTCCCAACGAAGCTGCGCATAATCTTTGCTGTTAACAAATGCTTGTTAATATTCCGAAGGTTTGCGGTGTACTTTTTTATAACTGCTTCAGATGTTTTGCAGATTAGTAGCAGTTCTTTCGAAGGGTACAAGAGACCACCTTTATCTTTTGCTACTATAAATTTATGGTCGGAATTTATTTCACTTGATAATAGTGCTCCAACACAAATGTCACAATCAATTTTTTTCATTAAAATGTGTGCTATGTATCCCGCAATGTGACTTATAATTTGTTGACTAAAATCCGAAATATTTTGGAAAAATAAATTTATGTCTTCATCATCATTATTTTCGGAAACCATATCGTCTTCTATTAATCCATTATTAGTTGTTCTATTGATGCGTTCTATAGGCGATGATGCGCAATTCAGAATAGAAATATGTTCCAGAGCCAAGCAATTTCCACTTTCGAGAGCCTTTAACTCGATATGCACCAGTAGTTTCTTATATGCTGCCTTAAACTGGCGCGCCGTAGGGTTGTTATTGGCTCCGCCATGTGACCTTATATTGCCAAAGAGCATCTCGAGGTGGTCTTGGCTAATTTTATACATTGGCATATAAACAAGTACTTGAGTACGTATTATATGATTATAAATATGTTTTACTGCTTCGGCGCAACCAATGAACCCAATAAAGCCTGTTTTTCGCGGGCTTTGTATTAACAGTCTGTCGTCTAGACATTTTAATCGTGATAGGTAGTCGACTGCTGTGTCTAAGAATCCTAAAAGCTCCATTGAATTAATTTCCGTAAGCGCTTTCTTAAATTTAAATTGAAAAGAGCTTCGGGAATTGAATATGTCAAACATATTATTAATTATCCGCAAAAATTTCGATGTTGCTTCACTATTTTTAAATGCAGGTAGTTTAAGTTCATTGCAACAAAAGTCTATAGCATCCGCTACACTGAGGCTGAATAGCTGTGTTGCGAGCTTAACCTTCATTTTTTGATTTTGAAAATGTATGTGACGGTAACGTAGCTTGTTAGCTAAATGAAAATTTTCTCTTTCTTGAAGCTTATTTAGTTCTTCCAAAAATTTCCACTGTATTTTATTGCCATCTAGATCTATAAAAGTTTTATAGCTTTGAAAAGCGTTCCGCAACAGTTTGATCATGTGAGATGGATCCAAAATTACCAAAATTGGGTCTTTAGTTACAGGATGGTTGAAAGTAATTCTTCGATCTTCTATAGAACAACCCAAACATTTCACCATTGCTATATTTGCAGCGCATCCATCGAAAGTCAACGATATAATTCTTATACCGGTTTCTTGGATAAGTTCTAAACATTGTAAAATTAAGTCAGAACGCTGACTTCCTGTTATACCATCTACAAGGAAATAACCAACGGGAACTTTAAAGTTACAGTTTACGCTTGTAACTAAAAAAACTAGAGCCTCTTTAGCTTCTAACACATGATCTCCTTCAACGCCAGTACCGATATCAACGTGTCCCACTAATTTTTCACCGTCATATTCTATACGTCGGCGTATAGACATTTCGTCAATAGTTAACCCCGCAATGATGGTGTAATTTGTGTTTTTAGCTTTTTGTTTCAACGCTTCTAAGGATTCTTTAGTAAAACCTGGGTCTCCTCCGATTTTTTCATACCACTTTCTAAGTGTACGTCTTTCTGGCAGACAAGTATCGAACGTTTTACGTACGTAATCGTAGGCCTTCGGTGAATAATAATGTAGCGTCAACGCAAAGGTACGAAGCGCTGGGCTATATTTTTGTTTGCATTTTCCTTCAGACTTTTTTGTAACCATGCGCCGTGTCAGTTCTTGAGCCTGTTAATAAAGAAGAGTAGTAACGCTTTTTAATATTGAAAGAAAGCAAGAAAACGATCGACATCAGCATACAAAATACGAACACGGATAGTGTAAGAGTCTGATATACCTGTAAATTAATATTTTTCAGAATATTCGTGTCTTCATCTTTCAAACAAAACTTTTCTTGAATATTAATTAAAATGTCTTCAATTTTATTAATTTTGCGTTTTAATCTTCTATTTTGGGCTTGTATTCTTTTTATTTGTAATCTCTGCTTCTTAATGATATGTTCCTTAGTGTTAATGATGTTTTGTAGTTTTCTTTTTCTAGGTGAAGTTGCGTTTGAAGGCGATAATAACTGTTGCTGTAAATAAAAAAATAAACAACATTATTTTGTAACTGTGTTAGCACATTCAACATTAAAATGATTTTTTAGGGGTTTTCATTAAATTTAATTTAATTATATTATTTACTAGCTATCACAGCATATTTTTTTACCTGAATGCTTCGTGGTTTCATGGACTTATCTCTTCGTGGTGTAGATGGAGCTGGTTTTTTGCCATCTACAGTCGGCTGTAATATAAAAACAACGTGACTATTTTATACTTAAGTACTTACTATTAATGTATCTAATCAGGATGAAAAATTTTATTACCATGTTTTGACATGTTTTTTCATCTACGTTAGATTCACCCTGAATTATGTTGGGGGTAGATGCAGCTATTGTTACGGTATCACTGGTAGATGGTAGTGATGACTGTAAAAAAATTGTTTATTAGCAGTAATCAAAAAAGTATAAAAAAAGTAAGGACAAAGGCCTAATTTTGAATTTCCTTCGTTTTCAACCATAAGTTTTATAAAAATAAAGTTTACGAAAGATGATTTAGATATCGCCATTTCTAGACAAAAAACTGATTTGACGAGACTAAAATAAAATTTTCTAACACATAAAATCAGTTTACTTACTGAACAACACATAGCGATATATTTGTGCGGATAAGCGCCTGGTTTTAAATTTCTTTTCCCTGACTTTGTTGTTATGTAATTATCATCATCGAAATGTTGCGAACAAATTGTGCTACATTTAGTAGGGATCCAATCAATTCTACCAGTTGTCTCAATCCACAGTTTTCTTATACCTGGATCTGTTGGAAACCTAAAACATATTAAATCATGTCAGTTTCAATTGAAAAATTACATAAAACTTAAATTAAAAAAATACAAAAACCTCACTAAAAATCTATATTAATAATTGGTCGTAATAAATAACATTATTTTAGTTATAAAGTGTACTATTGATAATAAATCATTTGTATCATAGTAATTATCGACATTGTTTACAAATTGGCACAGCACTATCGACATGCCTAGATTTCGTGGAATTGATCCTTTGGTTCGGTACTCGGGACTCTCGCAGTGAATATAATACATTGCGCGATCGCTCACGTAGTGCAAAATGGTACCCATCCATTGCAAGCAATATATTACTATTCGTCTGCTTGCGATTATATCGTTTTTGTCTACAAACTTCATAATGCTAATGTTATAATTACAAATATCACAAGTATTTTAATGTTTTTGGACTTACCGGTGGAAAGAAATCCCTTCTCGTGCTACACTACACACCTGGCTTCTTTTCCGACACGTTATAATAGCGCAAGACGGCATAATTTAATATTTTTTGCGGAGCTTACGTACGCTGTCAAAACAAGAGCGCGATTGCGGGCCGGTAAAGTAAATTTCGGTTGATATTGAGCATTTGCTCATAACCGCGGCGCGCGTGCCCCGCCCACAAGGCCCTTCTAACCTCCTTTATATGTTCTGTGGTTTGAAACAACCCGCCCTTAGTAAAGGTGTACTGTAGGTAGGTACTCACAGTATGAATCTTCGGGCGGGTCCTGTTTCTGTTCATTAGGAATTGCATATATTTGAAAGGAAACCAAGTGGACTGATACACCTCATCAGCTCCTATAATTTAAATTATATCATTATTACTACCTACTACGATATAAAAGTATAACTCACTGTAATCTCTCTGTTTTTCGAATTGTAAGAAACTACCTTCATTTGTATGCGAAAAGATCCGATAATATTTTATCAAATCACGTGTCTCAAAAATTAACAAAACTACTTACTTAATTGATTTTTTATTTACACGTAGGTAAGTTTGTACTCACCTTTTCCTGCTGTGGTAGTTTTATTTATTTTTGATTTTTCACGGCGCAGGGCTGCTAACAAATAGTCCATTTTTTTCTTTAATTTGTTAACATTACACTCCATTTCGACGGAAAGTTCTTCCCAGGCCTCCTGCTTTAAATTCCTGTTATAATAGTTTCTGTGGCTGGGGTCCCACAATACATCCTTTTCTTTATAAGCCTCGATAAATTTTAAAACATTTTGGTTATTCCAAATCATTTTTTATTAGCGCGGTACGACTAATGACAAGAAACATGCAACGCGGTGTGGCGGACGCGCCCAGACTGACATGCGCACAACCGTGCCGTATCCGTATCTCCCTTGATGATCGGACAAAAACCGGTTCGAAGTGGAACGGGCCGTATCGCGCGGTGTATCAGAGCGGTGCGGTGGATCAAGACTCAAGACTGCGTATCATGATCGCTCTGTGTCTAAATAAAGAATATATTATTATTATTTAGACGGTCATGCTACGCGTCGGTGATACGGTGAGGGGATCGAGCAAATGATCATATTATTATTATTATGAGTCGCGCGTGGTCTGTGATTACGCAACTGAATGAATATTTTAAGTAATTGTATAGCACATGATTACCTTTATAAAAAGGTTTATCAAATTACATATTAAACAAATTATTTATTAATGATTTCTTTAATTTGTACTTAATAGTATTAAGGTCTACAAAAACTCCAAACTTTTCTCTTTAGATACAAAACAGCGTTATAAATCAACATTAACAAAACAATATTTAATACCTACCTATTCTTTAATTATCATGGAAATCAATCAACATTCATCATCAATTGCACCAAGTTAAAGGAACTCTAAAATTATATTATTTCTATTTAGCTTTTTTCATGAAAAGTATACTGTACCGCCAACCTCTCAACACTTGCACACACCATAAGCGTACTGTGAAGGTCGGCAACATTCCGAATTTCTGAGTCCAGTCGAGTAGCTCAACGCCTGGTACGGCCGTCACGGCTGGCGCTCCTAACTCGACAACTATGTCTAATGACTAAGTATATGACTAAAGCTTTCAATTGTACTTCATTTTGGGGTCAAAGGGAGCTATAAAAAGTTTTTTTACAAAAAAGACAACCGCCATCAAAAAGTAAAAAATTACTTTCAATTCGCAAGTCGGCGGCTTTAGTTTGCTTGTTGTTTTGTATTGCCACCGACTTGCGAATTGAAAGTTATTTTTTACTTTGGAAGGCGGTTGTCTCTTTTGTTAAAAACTTTTTTTTTCACTTTTTAGTGCCTACTTCTTATCATACAAATTAATTACGAAATGGGGACACCAAAAAAATTCAGTCATCCCTTAATTTTCTACTCTTAGGGGTGGAATATTTTCTAGAAAATTTCTGTGAGACGACATTTGAGGTTTAGGTACACTATCAATTAAAGCATCACCATAGCAACCCTAACATCATCCCAACCCTAGCATCTTGGCATAACATAGCGACCCTATGAACTTTAATTTAAGAACTGTATTTACTATATGTTACACAAATAAAAAATGATTTGATTTGATTAGATATGATCAAAATCGGACTAGACCGATAAAAGTTATGCGTGGTCAAACATAAAAATAAATATATTATACAAAATAAAAAAATGTTCATAAAATGAAAACCACTAGGCCAAACAATGTTAAATTTTTATGGGACCAAATGGCAACTATTCCGCATTAAACTAAAGAAGAATCACGCAAATCGGATCATAAATCTCAGAGTAATCGATGTACATACATAAAAAAAAAAACAACCAACAGAATTGAGAACCTCCTCCTTTTTGAAGTCGGTTAAAAATTAAAGATTGTAGCCTGTAGGTTATTTTTAACCGACTTTAAAAAACATGCAGGTTATGGGTAGGATGTTGAGGGCATTTTAAAATATTATTGTGAAAATCGATTGTTTTCCTTTCGCTGAAGCCCTGACTTTACTGTACTCGACATCGTGCGTGTCAGCCGTGAAATCGACGTCGAGCTCAGTGACGGTTTTTGCTTAGCGAATATTGTTTTTCATATTTTGAACTGTCAAAAGTGTCAAATTGAATTTTCCACCAAAAACCGTTATATTCATGTGGCAGTAGCGCTGCGTAAGCAAAGGTTAATGAATACGAAAATGTAACTTGCTGCTGCCGCGGCGTCGAGCTTTACGTTGTGTTACTTCTATTATAGAATAGCACCACAGTAGATATTTCCGATAGCTGTCACAAAAAATACACAGATAATAAACAGAACAACTTATAGTACCTACCTATTAATTAAGATTGAGATAGGTAGGTATGTACAGTACGCAAAGGAGATAAGTATCCATGTCGTCGGGAATAGTTGAAGATTTCTTAGAAACCAATGCGGGCTTTCAAATGAAATTTTATTAAATCATTGAACTGTTTATTCTCTATAAATTGTATTTTATTTTATTCATAAAAACCTATCGGTTCCTAAGTAAACTTCAACTGTTTCCGGCGACATGGATACTTATCTCCTTTGCGTACTGTACCTGACACACCAATCCATAAAGTTTTCAGTGTTCCTTCAAAGTCTTGAACATGGCTTCCAATCATGAAATCTATTAAAGAGAGCAGAGTCCAAGATTTACGGGCCATTTTGCATCAAGACCTTGACTTTTCCTAGCGAGAGTGCTCTCAGGTAACTTGTAGTTATTATTCATGATAAGACACTACAGTTAGGGAATAAATATAAGAAGAAAGTTCTGTTTCCAAAACGTAGGTCTGTATTCCCCTAATAAGTGCCTGCTCTCTGCGTATGATGAGTTCAACGATCGTATAATAATATTCATGTGTATACACAGTTTACAGTAGGGTACAATACGGTCAACGTAACTTGGCGCGTCTGAAGTTAGCTGTTTGGCTGCGCAATGGAACTTTTAGGAACGAAATTGTCTACTGCGCAGCTAATCGGCTAACTTCAGACGCGCCAAGTTACGTTGAGCGTACTGTACTAGCATCGCGAAGAGATCATTAATTGGTCAAGCAAACAATGAGTTGGCCACCTATGCAGTTAAACATGAATTGTTTTCCTTTTCCTACAATTTAAAACAATTCATGTTGGACGGAGGAAAATGGATAAATATTAGAGTTATATTTATCCGTTTTACTTTATTCAACAAACAGCAGTCTTTTATCTTTATCGGTTACTTACCCTATAGTACCCTATACTTAAGAAGACCCACGTCCATTTATGGTCAACGATTATCGTTATTGATAGACGTGCCAAGAGGCTCATTAAAAATGACTCCCTGGTTAGGGCTAAGCTCCAGAGCCTTGAACATCGCCGCACCGTCGCCAGCCTATCGGTCTTTTATCGGGTACATTTCGGAGAGTGTGCTTTGGAATTGCACAATAATTTAATTCCCCCATCCCCATTCCATCATCGGACGAGCAAAGATACGGCGAAGCGTCACCGCTATATAGTTGAAGTTCTACGGTCTCGAACCAAGCGCTTTGATTCCACATTTATTGTGCGAACTGCCAGACGGTGGAATTCGCTGCCCGCCTCTCTGTACCCTGACAAGTATAATCTGGGTATCTTCAAGGCACGAGTGAACCGGTTCATCCTAGGCAAGCGAGTTCCAACTTAGGCGGCATCATCACTTAAGATCAGGTGAATTGCGGTCAAATGCAAGCCTATTAATTAATTAAAAACAAACGCGAGCATGATTGAAAAACTTGTTGTTTCTTCCACCGCTATGGATTTAGCTAACAAGCGAGTGAGAATGCAATAACATCGAACGAAAATGGGTGTGCGGAATTTTCACAAAACTTGTAAACCTACAATAGGAAATACAGGGTTCTTAAAAAGCCTGCCAAGGTTTTGGAAAAAACTTTTTGTAAGGTAGGTATTTCTCTCAGGGGCGTTTGTGGGAGTACTTCAATGATTCGACGCACGACTAACAGTAAAAGTTATATATATTTGGACGTTACAACACACTTTAGGAATCACAAACAATACAAAACAGTAATATGACAAAATTATATGCGTATCGCGGCAAATGGTACGAACCGGCCGGCGATTAGCAGTCCACTGTCGTTGGCGGGGGCGCGGGGGTGTTATGTCAACTCGATTTTACCGCGCTTAAGGGGACGTCAGAGCACAAGTTGCACGTTTATTTAAGGCCGTGTTACATCCTCCCCCTCTGACCTAGACAATGCGCCCACGCGTCTGGGTCAGTCAAGAAACCTCTTAGGTCTTCCGCGCTTACGCTTTTCGTTGACCGGGGCTGGCGGTACGTCGCCTACGAATGGGGTCAACTGAGAGACGTGGTACCTACCTAAAGCTTCGTGGCTACTGACCTTTCCCAACACGTATGTGGTAGGGCTCGCAACTTCCTGAATCCGATAAGGACCGTCTCGTCGCGGTATGAACTTAGGTGTTTGCCCGCGGGTCGTATCATTACTCCCTTGGGTCTTCAAAAGGACCAGATCACCGATAGAGTAATCGGGTGCAGGGCGTCGACCCTCGTCGGCATAACGCTTCTGATTAGCCTGAACCTTTTCATGCACTTCCCTAGCATCGAACAACACGGTCGACATTCTCTGAAGGTAAGGGGTAAGGCTCGTCACGACATTGTCACTTTCAATAATGGTACGCATGTCGGTGATAACGTCGGCTGGCGCACGCATCTCCCGTCCGAACGTAAGGTACGCTGGTGAGTAGCCGGTGCTACTTGTCACCGCCGAGTTCATCGCGAAACGAATCGCGGGCAAGTGGGCGTCCCAGGTGTTGTGATCTTTCCCAACCAAGATAGCGAGTTGCGGTTTAAGATCACGGTTTTTCCTTTCAACCGGGTTCGCTTGCGGGTGGTAAACAGGTGATAGCGACTGAGTAATCCCGAACGAATGGCAAACCTGTTGCATGACTTCACTAATGAACTGTACTCCATTATCACTCATTATCCGTCTGGGCACTCCATATCTCAGGAAAACCTCTGAGATCAGGATCCTGGAACAGTCTGCGCTGGTGGCGTTCTGTAGGGCGAATAGTTCTACCCATCGAGAGCAAGTGTCTTCCAAGATAAGGATCCATTTATTCTTATTAGCGGTCTCCGGCAATGGGCCGAAAAGGTCCACGGCGACGACTTCAAAGCGGCGATTAGTCGCAGGCGTCTGTAGCAATCCGGCTGGTTTTCTGTTATCGGCCTTGTACCTCTGACATTCTACACACTTCTTCAGGTATCCAATGATAGATTGCCGCATACCAGGCCAGTAGTATTTAGACTTCACACGGTCTAGTGTGCGCTCAACTCCGCAGTGTCCAGCCGTCGGTGCGTCATGATACTCCGCCAGGACCTTGTCGCGCTCGTGCTCCGGAACAACGAGACATCCCGTCTCTATTTCACACTCGTCTGGTCCGTATCTGTATAGTATGCCATCGGATATGATAAATCCCCGGTCGGACCAACTCCTCCCCCTAAACGGTTCGTCGGTTGACTCGAGGTCCTCTACGATCTTACGTACCTCGGGGTCCTTGAGTTGGTTCTCACGAACATCCTTGGGGCTTCTTGATGGAAAATCGACTTCAGCGTAGCGGACGTCGCAGTCTGCTTCCTCAGCACAAGGTGGACGCGATAGAGTATCGGCGACAACGTTAGACCTGCCAGGTGTATACTCTATGCGCAAGTTATATGCCTGAAGAGTAAGGGCCCATCTCGCTAAGCGTCCGCTTGGTGACTTCAAAGTCATGAGCCATCGCAGAGGTTGGTGGTCGCTCTTTATTACAACCTCTGATCCTTCGATGTATGCGCGAAACTTAGTGACAGCCCATACAACCGCTAATGCTTCTCTTTCCGTTGTGTTATAGTTCCTCTCCGCACTATTCAACAAACGGCTTGCGTATTCGACTGGTCTTTCCTCGGGACCCTCCCCCTGCATCAGCACTGCTCCGAGGCAATATCCGCTGCTGTCAGTCCTCAGCGTAAACGGGATTGATTCGTCGGCCTGGCGTAAGACCGGGGCGGAAACCAGCTTGTCTTTGATGCAATCGAAGGCGTCTTGTTGCTTCGAGGTCCATATCCACTTACTGTCCTTTTTGAGAAGATTCGTCAAAGGTCTGGCGACGTCGGCGTAGTTGGGAATGAAGCGTCGGAACCAGCTTGACGTTTGCAAAAAGGTCTTCAAGTGTTTCGTGTTCTCGGGAGGGGGCATGTTGGCGACAGCCGCTGTCTTATCAGGATCTGCCTTCACCCCACCTGGTACAATCACGTGGCCTAAAAACTTCACGGACTCGCGAGCAAAACAACTCTTTTCACGGTTCACTCGTAAGTTAAACATCTTGAGTCTGTCGAAGACAGCATTCAGGTCTTCCAGGTGCTTCGGGAACGACTCCGATAGGATTATGACGTCATCTAAGTACGTGAGCATGCAAACATCTGCTAGTTCCTTACCAGATCGGAATCGGTCCATAAGACGCTGAAAAGTGGCTCCTGAGTTCCTTAGACCCATAGGCATCCTTTTAAATCTAAAGCAACCGAGTGGGCTCACGAAAGCCGTCTTGTCGCGGTCGTCCGGTTCCAAAGAAATTTGAAAATACCCTGATTGGAGGTCACAGGTCGTCATAAAACTGGTGTTCTTAGCTGCGTGGAGAATATCTTCTATGCGTGGAAGCGGGTAGCGATCAGGCTCTGTTACAGAGTTCAATTTCCTGTAATCCACGCAAAGCCGAACCCCTCCATCCTTCTTCGTCACGAGGACCACGTTGGCAGCCCAAGGAGATTCACATTCTTCAATCACGTCAGCGTCCAGTAACTTCTGCAACTCCTGTTCCAGCATCGCTCTCTTACTGGGGGACATCCTGTAAGGAGGTGAAGCGATGGGTTCCTGATGTGGGTCAATCTTCAACCGATGCGTGGCATATTCCGTAGGGGGGCCATCCTTCGCGAAGCGGTCAGAGTTCTCTATCAGAAAAGTGTTTAGTTGGATTATCTGATCAGTCGTCAGCTTAGTGCCTTCATCATCCCTCAGCGCGAGGTTTGATGCTTCTGCCTTCATCAGCTCCATCTGGCCTCCGGTAGGCAGGTGAAAACTGGTGACAAACGGATACCAACACCGTGGCTCGTCGTTGAAACACCAGCTGCTCTGTGGTAAATCCAACAGGATACTAGCCTTCACAATAAAATCCCTACCTAGTAATGTCCTGGTCGGCGCGTCAGGTAATACTATGAACGTGGTAGGTATAGTGTGTTTCTCTAGGATGACGTCGGTATTGCACTCGAGTGCAGTACATACTTGCTGTGATCCGTCGGCAAGTGCTATGGTACGTGATGTTCTCCTAAAAACCACGCCAGCTATAACGAGTAAATCGTACAGCATGGGGCCCGCGATAGAATGTGTGGCCCCCGTGTCTAAGATGGCCACCCCATTGCGATTCGCAACCTGAATTTCTACTAACGGCCGCGGATCGTTATTATCGCATACGTGAGCGCTACAGAAATCCGATTTACTCGAGGTCGACGCGTTTTTGCAGTTACTACACTTCGACCGTACCATTCCCAGTTGACCACAACCGTAACAACGCAACTGGGTACTATTGTTAGAGCTATTAGAAGAATCGGTAATCTTACCGTCTTTCTTCTCCTTATTTCTACAATTATCTAGTGTATGTCCGAAAAGTTTACAATAAGTGCACTTCGGTCTAACGCGCTTTTCCCCATCACTAGTTTTCGCAATTGATGTGTTCGAATTACTATGTAAGGTGTCGCGCGATTCTGACGGTCTAAAATTTTGTTTACCTAACTTTCGGGGGTCACCTACGGTATTCGTAGGGTTAACGTTCGGAATTGTGCTCGAACATTCCCGCGCGGCAGCGAGCGGGTTGACAACGGAGTTCGCAATGTTTACATTATTATTATTATTTGTACTAATAACATGGGAAGAACTCACCTCCGCCAACGACTCCTCAACTAACCTGGCCTTCGCAATTAGTTGTTCCAGCTCGTACACCTCGTCGCGAGACACTCGTTTTCTTATTCTACGATCTAATAAACCATAAACTATATCTAATAACATCACTTCTGGTACAACATACGGTAATTTAGATAATAAAGCGCGCACTTTACATATAAATACGTCGGCCCGTTCACTATTTTGTTCGGCACTGAATATGTCACGAAAGATTTTATAACCGGGTCGCGGCACTCCGTACATTCCTCGAAGACGTTGCAACGCGTCGGCCCATGACGTTATCGAAGACTTCACGCCTTGCCACCAGACGGCGGCCTCGCCGACTAGCAGCATCGGCAGTCCCCGCAGAGCATGCTCGTCGCTGATGTTGGTGCAGTCGCGGTATACCTCAATGGCGTCAATGAATGCCTCGAGTTCTTCCGCGTTCTTCGATGACCCGTCAAAGCGCGCCGTGCACTTAGCGAAGTTACCTGATTGCCGCGGAGCATCACGCGAGTCAGGTGGTCGTGGTGATGAAGTGCATGGTTTATCTTTGTTTGCCAGTATGTTCTCTATGAGTATTCGATTCGCTTCCGCTTGACTCCTGGTGATGTTGGAGACAAGGGACTGAAGCATTTCCTCAGACATGGTGATGTTCGGTGATGATAGCACCGTTCTATTCCGTTCCGTGTCTGTGTCGGACTCCGACCCGTCATCTCTTCTGGTACGTCGTGTGTTCGGCATAGTAACAGGGCGCTAGCTCTTCTGTAGGTACTTCGCTTGATGAACACAGGTTACACAGGTGATGTTATAATGGGTGGTAATACGTGAATACCTAGTTACGCATTACGTAGGTATTCAATCCGTTGCACGATTTTGAACGTAAGCTTCGAGTCGCCCGCGCACTAACTTTTGGCGCGGAGAATGGACTCGCCCAGTGTGAATTTTATCGCCTGATTTTGCACTGTTTGGAACAATTTCTCGTGAAATGCACTGTTGTAAAGGGTTCACAGTATGTGTTAGCACAACAGTAAACGGCACTTTTAGTTGATTTAAGTTGATTTCACTGTTATCGTGCCCGCAAGTTGGGCGACACTGTAAGGTAGGTATTTCTCTCAGGGGCGTTTGTGGGAGTACTTCAATGATTCGACGCACGACTAACAGTAAAAGTTATATATATTTGGACGTTACAACACACTTTAGGAATCACAAACAATACAAAACAGTAATATGACAAAATTATATGCGTATCGCGGCAAATGGTACGAACCGGCCGGCGATTAGCACTGAGCAGTCCACTGTCGTTGGCGGGGGCGCGGGGGTGTTATGTCAACTCGATTTTACCGCGCTTAAGGGGACGTCAGAGCACAAGTTGCACGTTTATTTAAGGCCGTGTTACATTTTTCATTTACAATCTTGTGCGAGGATCTTACGATTCTTTACTTTTGTAATGTAAGTAGCGAAGGTATGTGTAGGTACCTACCTTATTTTATGTACCTGATTTTCGGACGACTGCACTGAAATTGTTCCTCAAAAAAAAAAAAAACCTGGAATAGAAACTTACACACCACAAGATACCTGTGTGCTCAAAATATCTGACTGTGGACTGGCCGCTCTTAACTAGCTAACGTAGGATCTCCAATGCCCCTACATACTGTTAGTAGGTATCTACAATGCAGCCGTACGAAGCAGGGGTGGTTCGCTAGTAAAAAATATAACGTCGTGATGGAAAGAAAAGAAAAAAGAAAAGAAAGAAAAAATGTTTGTTGACACAGACCTAGAAAAGTAATATAATTTACTGATAGACCTCACATGATACGCCATCTATCGGTCGCCAGGACACATTAATATAATCATTAAAAATTTGGAAACTATCGCTTGAAAAAGGTTTCCTACGTGATTCAAATATACCTATTCCTATGTCGAAGTTAAAAAAAAATAAAGTCACTAAGTATTCAAAAAGGAACAAAAAACTTATTTTTAAAACTTACTGTTGTGTTTTTTTCTTTCATGTATTTCGGCCAATCCATTAGGTGTTTCATGCGCGATGGCGTGAAACGAAACGCTCCAATTTGCGTAGGCCCGCTGACGTCACAATGACGTCATTAGTGTTGACATTTAACATTTCGGTAGTGGATCTTTGTTTTTAGTTTCCGAAATTAAATATTATTTAACTACTATTAAACATGAAAATGCGTTAAACATAAAGTTAGATAATAAGTTTGTGTTACTTTCTTTGATTTGCCGAAGTTTAATATGCTTGATAGTATAGTTATTGTATAGATAAAAATAACTTAATAGTGGTTGTAAATTGCGTGGGTTTTCGCCAAAAATAGATCATAATGAAGCCTGGAAAAAGCGTGGATGTGAAGGAGGAAATAGCAGAAGTCCATACGTCTGCTCGGTCACCGTCTCCGAAGCAGAAAATCAAGAGATCTCGAAGCCGATCCGGGTCGCGAAAAATGTCAAATGGTCATACTACACCGAACGACACTGCAATTACAGAAGAACTTGTATCAGACAAGTCCAAAAGAGACAGCTGGATAAAATCAGAACATGAATCTCTAGACACTGAACTACCAATCCATGATCAAATAAAACAGGGAATCTTAGGTTTTGTTGAAAAAGAATTAAAAAATTCAGACAAGAACCCTTCATTTGTATTTTACTCACACGATCCTAATCATTTGGATGACAAATTGATGAAGAGTTTATCGAGGCCTTCTAGCGGACATAAGGAGAAGAGGAGTCCGTCTTATCGTAAGAAGAAACGGCACTCATCGAGACATAGAGATCGAGACTTACATGATTTTGATATACCTGGGTCAAGTCTTAGTGCTTTGGAAAAAGTAAGCTTTTATTTATGTTTAAAAAAATATTTGAATGTAGTTTTAGTTTTTAGTGATTTCTAAGCCCCTAAGACGACCCACTGACCGAAAAAGGTCACGACATTGGTACTTACCCATGCCTGGTTGCAAACCTTCAACAACCTTATGCACCCCACCCTTATGCAGGCTCCTTAACCACTGGGTTATCACAGCTATGCACATGTTTATCTGGGGGACGTTAGTGCCCACGCCGAGATGAGCAAAGCCAAGCACAAGGGCACTACCTACCTTTTCTCAAAGCGCTTTGTTGCTTTTTTGAACCCTCATAACTGGGGTTTGGATTATACCAGATAAACCAAATTTTTGGGATGTTCTATGTTCTATGTTAGGGGGGTTCGGTTTCCGCACTTAGTCCTTAAAATGGACCATTGTACGTGAGCCATGGCGGCCGATTACTCCAACCAGCCCACCTCCCTCCAGAAGCAGATCAATCTTCCCAGTCTTCTCAGTGCGTCCGCAAGGGAGTTTGGCGTTCCAAGGGTCTCCCTGCGGATCTGGGTGACGCCAGTGCACTCAAGGAGCACATGCGGACATGCGCCACCGTTTCTTCCGCCTCCATGCAGGCCCTGCACAGAGGACTATCAGTGATACCTAGTGTGTGAAAGTGCTTATTCAGTGAGCAGTGTCCGGTGATGGTCCCCGCCACCAGTCGCAGGCTGTCTCTGTCCAGGTGCAGAAGGCGCTTGGTCAGCTTTGTATCCAGGGATGGCATAGCCTCCTTGGACTGCCTGCACCCTGGTGTCGAGGTCCACCATTTCTCCGCTTGTGTTTGTGTGTAATCTCTTAGCCAACTTCTCAACTGATTGAACGGAATGGGCACAATGGGTTCGGGTCCGAAGGCTTTTGTGCTCGAACCCCTTCTGGCAAGTTCGTCGGCCGCATCGTTACCTAGTGAACCACTGTGTCCTTTGATCCATTGTAGTGTCACTGTATTGCGGTTTGGTTCTGTAATGCGTTCCAGTGCATTATGACATTCTAGTATTAGTCTCGACGTGATCTGGTTTCTCTCTAAGGATTGAAGGACTGAGGCACTATCGGAGAGTATACGGATATGCGTATCCGTGACTTCCCTGGCCTCAATGGCGTGTGCTGCCTGGATGATGCCTACGCATTCTGCTTGGTAGACAGTGTTTAGTATTCCTAAGGGCCTAGATATTTTAATGTTTAGGTCTTCAGAGAAAACCCGACTCCGGTGCCGAGGTCGGTTTTTGATCCATCTGTATAGATCCTTAGCTCATTTGGGCCTGAGTAGTCACACAGCTCCGCTGTAAGCTCTATGTTGTAGTGTTTCTGGAAACAGTGTATTTTCAGGGTTCTGTCGTTGGGTGATGCCATCATGGGCTGTCGTTTGATTGCTTCCTCTTTTATCCGTGTATGTTTGATTCGGGAGTCTTTGCTTAGGGTGCCGGATATATCGAGCCTGAAAGCCGCTAGGGTCGCTTCCTCTCTCACGACGAGATTTAGGGGTGGCAGTCCTAGCATCGCCTGTAGGGCGGCAGTGGGTGACGTTCTCATACTGCCGGTGATCGCCACGCAGGCTAATCTTTGTAGTTTCTCGAGTTCCTTCTGGGCTGTGCTCAGATTGGTCCTGGGCCACCAAACTAGGGAGCCGTATGTGACAATTGGTCTGATGACTGTGGTGTATAGCCAGTAGGTGATTTTGGGGCTTAAGCCCCAATTCCTGCCAAGCAGTCTTTTGCATTGCCATAGGGCTATGCTGGCTTTTGTGGTGATGTAGTCAGTGTGTCTTGCCCAGGTCAGCTGTTTATCCAAATATATGCCCAGGTATTTGGATTCAGCCGATAGGCTTAACGTAGTTCCAAAGAAGTGTGGTAACTGTAGAGTTGCCAGCTTCCTTTTCTTTGTGAAAAGGACGAGTTCGGTTTTAGTAGGGTTCACTGCTAATTTGTACTCCTTGCACCAGTCCTCTACTATCTTCAAGGCTTGGCGCATAAGGTTGCATAATGTGTTTTCATGTGTGCCGTTTATTATAATGGTTATATCATCAGCGTAACCCACTGTGAAATATCCCCTGTCATTTAGGCGCCTTATGAGGCTATCTACTACGAGATTCCATAAGAGTGGTGAGAGCACGCCTCCCTGCGGGCATCCCTTCGCCACAATGGCTCTTGTGGTGTCATTCACCGTGACTTGTACGGCTCTTAGTCTGAGCATGTTGGTGATCCATCCTCGCAGGGTCGAGTCCACACCGTGTTCCTCGAGACCTGCGTTGATGCTGTGGAATATGGTTTTGTCAAAAGCGCCTTCTATATCAATAAAAGCCGCTAGTGAGGAACATTTGTGGTCTACCGCACATTCGATCTTGGAGATCACACTGTGCAGTGCTGATTCCGTTGATTTCCCTGTGGAGTAGGCGTGTTGCTGCTTGTGTAGTGGCAGCCTCCGGAGAGGTCCGTCCCGGATGTGTCGGTCGCAGAGTCTCTCAAGGGTTTTCAGTAGGAATGATGTCAGGCTTATTGGCCTGTATGCTTTGGGCTGTGTGTAGTCCTTTTTGCCTGGTTTAGGGATGAAAATAACTTTCACCTCTCGCCATGCAAGTGGTACGTAATTGTGTGCTAGGCAGGCACGATAGATTAAGACCAGCCACGATGTGAGGAGATCAACTCCCCATTGCAGTAGCGCTGGGAAGATTTCGTCTAGGCCTGCCGATTTATAGGGTTTGAAGGTTTTAATTGCCCACCTTATTCGGTCTTCTGTTACTATGGTACTGGCTCTATGCCAGTCCTGGTTGTTAGGTGTGTGTGTTGGCTCACTTGTCCATGTCCTGTCCTCGGAGAGGCTGCAGTCCGGGAAGTGAGTTTCTAGTAGAACTTTACTTGTTTCAAGTCCTGTTTTCGTGTATGTGTTATCTGGGTTTTTCAGCGACCCGAGGGTGCGGTTTTGGTCGGTGGCTAGGATTTTTCTCACCCGTGCGGCCTCGTTGTGTGATTCAATATTCTCGCAGAATTTTCTCCAGGCTGCTCTGCTGGCAGCTCTGATTTGTTTTTTGAATGTGTATTGGGTTTCTTTGTATAGCTCCCAGTCTTCGGGTAGTCTGGAATTTTTGGCTTTGTTGAATTGTTTGCGTACCTCTAGCCTGAGCTTGCCTAGTTCCGCATTCCACCAAGAGTTTCCCTTACCCTTGGCGTTCGGGTCTTTTAGTTTGCAGCAGGTGTGGTAGGCTTCAATAATATATTCTGAGAGCTTTGTTACGGTGTCCTCAAGTTGTTTGGGATTCTTTATGCTTAAAGGTGTTTGGTCCCTGGCTAGTAAGGAGGCCAGGAGTCGTTTGTAGCCAGGTACATTGGTTCGGCGCGGGTTGCGCCTTGGTTCGGGTTTTTTTTGTGTTAGCTAATAGTGAGAAACGAATCCTTCTGTGATCGGAACAGGAGGGTTCATTGGATACATGCCAGTTTGAGATAAGATTTGCCGCGCTTTCTGAGGCAAGGGTTAAATCAATAATTGTTTGTCCGCGGGCTGTGACCCAAGTGGGTTCTGAGCCATGGTTTATAATATTAAGGTTAGTTGAGAAAAGATACGTGCATAATACCTCGCCCCTGGAGTTGGCTTTGTTGCAGCCCCAAAGTGGGTGATGAGCGTTTGAGTCCGTGCAAATGACCAGGCTCAGGTTGGCATCTTCGCAGTGCTTCACCAGGTCGGTCATCTCTTTAGGTGGGCAGTCTTCGTGTTCGCCTGGCATGTATACCGACGCTAAGACTATGTCGGGTGTTTCGTTATCAGTGTTGAGCCTGACGGCTGTTAGATCTCTGGAACAGAATTGCGTGAGTGTTGTGGTAGGTACATCTCTGGGTATATAGGCACAGGTTCGTGGCTTGCCTGTGCTCTGTGTGTCAAGAATTAGCTTACCTCCGATGTTACTGAGGCCGCATATTCTGTTGTTTCTGATCCACGGCTCTTGGATCAGTGCGATGGTTCGGGGTTGTACCTCCAGCGCCCTGCGCAAGCAAGCCGTGGCAGTCTGGCTATGCTGGAGGTTTGTTTGGATGATTTTGAAGGAACTGGACGTGGTCGACAACGGCAATGGGGTGAAGTTAGGAGGAGTCCGATCCATCGGAAAGTTCCCCCCCGTCCTCCAACCCATGCCGGCCGTCGCCGGGCGACGAGGCGAGCAGTTGCTCCGTCCACCCAGGTGATGTGGGTGGCGCACTCACTGCCTTCGTGTCAGCCATCGCCGCTCTGGCCATCTCGTCCTCCAGTTCCTCCATTGTCACCTCGTGTTTCGTCGGTGTTTCTGTCGTCAGTGCCGTGCTTGGGGTCGCAGTCTGGGTTGAGGGTTGGGTGTTGGGGTAGAAGCGGACGTATATTGAACCAAGTAGGTACGATACACGTCGCTCCCGCCCCAAGACCTTTACGACTTCGTCCGGTGGGATACCCAGGGTCAGGTATGTCCCGTGGTTATCACCACCGACCGATGTCGCCCTGTAGAGAGTCCATCTACCAATGTCGTACCACGTGTTCTGACGGCTCAGAACACTCTGGAGCCGCGCTATGTCTCCGTTGTACCTGGGTACGAAGAGCGCAGCGCGGACTCGGGTCGGCACCTCGGACTGCTTCATGACTGTCAGAGTGGCGTCCGTGTTGGGCAGTCTTATTTTGGGCACGTTCTGGGTTAGCCAGGTCAGGGCATTTTCGTCCTCGCACCACATCTGGACGGTGCCATCCGCTATCCGTGGGTAGCCACGGAAGGCCGGGAGTGGTTTTGAGGGGTCAGCGTCCATGACGAGGTCTTCGAGGCTGAGCTTTATGTGCTCAACCTCGTCGGTGTTCATGTCTCGGGTTGGAGGCGAGAGGCAAATCGCTACGGCGAGCCGCGCAGGAATGTCCTGAGTGGCCCGTGCGTAGGTTCTTTGTCCCCCTTGAGCGGTCTGGACTTTTACACGCTTGGCATCTCCCTGGAGCGTGCTCGGTGAAGCCGTGTCATCCGGTCGTTCCCTCTTTGCCGCACCCTGGCCACTTGGTCCGGGTTGCGGTTCTGAGGGGCACGACGGGATGTGCTGTGCCGCGGGCGCCTTGTGCAAAAATCCAGATCGCTTGCCTCGTTTTTTTGTGTATTGGTGTTGGTGTTGTGTTGTGTCAGTACGGTTCCGGTTACTGTCCCCGCCTGGCCCTGGCATGGACAGTGACGTTTCGCGCTGGGTTTCCCCTTCGCGTACTGGTCCCTGCCCATGTGTTTCCGCGTCCGGTCGCTTTTCGCGCTGGGTGTCCCCTTCGCGTACTTGCGGCTGGTCGCGTACTCCCTTACAGTCAACCGTTTTTGCATCGCGCTGGCTATTGCCTTCGCGGATTTTGCGTAAACGGTTGCTGAGATTCTTCTCTCTGCTCCGGATTTTTCCGCGCTTTCCTTTGAGCAAGCGTACTTCGTCCACAGAGGTGAAGTCAGAGCCGCCGGATCCAGCTTCCTTTCCCGTCCCGTGTTCTGTGTTGATGTCCCTAAGCCTCGCTTCGATCTTCTCGCGCTGTAATGCCAGCGCGCGGAGTTCGCCTTCGAGGCTAGAGAGTCGTGCCTTGTCAGTGTCGTTGTCAGGGTTGTTGGTGATACTATTCCTGACGATGCTCTGTTGCCAGGCCGTCGTGGAAAGTGTAGTATGCTTCAGGGTAGTAGGCGCAGGAGTCGCAGCCGTTATTGTGTCAGTAGGCGCGGTAATCGCAGCCGTAGTTGTGCCAGGTGGCGCGTGAGACGCAGCCAGTATAGTGGGCGCTAAAGCAGCCGCCGCGCCTTGGCGCGGCATCTAGAAGCAGATTTGGGCCCCCCCCCCAGATTACGAAGGGGGCAGACCGACGAATCGGTGTGGGATTCCCCGGCATTGCCGGGACCCACCTGGGGAAAATTTTCCTTCTTCTGCGACATGGTTGGGTTTTGTGGTGGGCTTTTTTGGAAGTGAGGTTACCCCTCCTCATGGACCGAAGCGAAAAATGGGGAAAGGGATGGAGGGAATTGGGTTAATTGAAAGGTTGAGTGGGCAAAGGCGCCAACCAGCGAGATAACCTCCGAGCGAGCGATGGGCGTCCGAGAAGCAGCAAACAGACAAAGCGGATCAAGCGAACCTAGCAGGTGAAGCTCGCAATCCCAGGGCATGATTATACCAAGTGATTGCGAGCCCCGACCGCAAATTCGCTCGACCATCCGCTGCCCCTAAACGACCACCACCCACCCAGAGCCACTCACTAGCCGACACCTCCACCAACTCAACCCCTCAATTGGATATAGGATCACAGGAGAGGGGGATTGGGTTACCCTAGGCCTGGGATTTGGCGTTCAGGAACTTCTCTTGTCCGGGGCCATACTAGGCACACCGGAGGTGTGATCGACCCCGTCAGTCCGGGGGTCGGTCCCACATCCGGTGCTAGGCTATCCGCAACCCGCCATCCCGCTCGGTTGCATGAGAAGAAGTGCCCGGCGGTCCAAGTCTATCCCACACGGTGGGTACATGTCCCACCCTGTTGAACAGGCCCCGACCGCCCCGAGTAGTTCGAGTTTTGGGATATGATGTCAATAGTGAACTTATTAAACATATAAAGTTTCAATTGAATAGCTCTCATACTTTAGATTTTATTGGTATCGAAAAAACTTTGATTTCGTCACTGACTCACTCACTGATGATTATCAAAATTCTAGGGTACTTCCTGAAGTCCTAGAAAGCTGAAATTTGGTATGTAACCTAATATTGGTACTATAAAAATTCTGACACTAGAAAAAATTAACAAAAAAAAAATTTGTCATTATCAACTACAATAAGAAGTGAAATCCCACTAAAAACATTTTCATGTAAAGTGTTGCCAAGACGAGACCATATGGCTTGCACTGTTAAAAAATTATCAGATCTCATGTAGAGCCAAGCTCCTAACTCCATAACTCTACAAGCCCTAACTTCACAATGGCGTGGTATTTTAAAGAGGATTTTAAAGTTGAAATAATATAGCTGGTTTACAAAAAAAGCTTTTTACAAAAAAGACAACCGCCTTCAAAAAGTGAAAAATAACTTTAGCACAGAACACACATTGACTTTAGTTTCGAAATTCAGTGGCTTTGTTCTGTTTTTGTTGTATTGTATTGCCACCGACTTCCGAAACTAAAGTCAATGTGTGTTCTGTGCTAAAGTTATTTTTCACTTTTTGAAGGCGGTTGTCTTTTTTGTAAAAAGCTTTTTATTTTCCGCTTTTTAGTACCTCCTTCTCATTCAAATCTATTAAGAAGAGATTGAAAGTTAACTACTACAAAGATTGATGAAACTAAAACGTTGTCTATGTAAAATTTTTGGGTATTTGTTGATTTTTCAAAAAGTGCTGAATCAATTTCGATAAAATTTATATGGGACCACCCTTGAAGCGTACCCTATCTATAAAAAAAAGAATTTTCAAAATCGGTTTACGTTTGCCTGAGAAATCGCGTAACAAATCGCGCACATACTTAATGCAAATTTAAGACTTATACGGTTTTCTCATGGATGCCATGGTCAGAACTGGACCAAATTAAAATGGGACCACACGGGAAGCACTAGCTTCCAAATAAAAAAAGAATAATCAAAATCGGTTCACCCAGTCCCAAGAAATCAGGTAACAAACATAAGTAAAAAGTAGTACAGTTTTTGGCATTTTAACACAAATGTAAACACTTTTTAGAAACTTGTTATTGGGCTATCTTGGGAAGCTGGTCGCTGAAGATGGCCCGAAAAATATTAGTGAAAGTATATGCATTATAAACTCTTAAACACTTTTAACATAAAACATCGAAATAAAAACACATACTTCCTATAACATTATTCATAAAAGGTAAAAAAATCAACCAAAAATTTAAATGTGGGCTATCTTAAATCTATCAAAATGAAAATCAACTATAAAATAAAAACAAACCACTAAATAAAATAAAATTTAACTTCGAGATCAATATTGAAAGTAACTTATCAAAAATAAAAATAAATCAGATTTTTTTTCTACCATTTTTTTTTTTTGATGTCATTCATTAAGGGAATTATATTATGGGCCATGATAGGACATTACACCCGGGTTGAGTATAATCTCGTAAAAATACAAAAAAAGGAAATAAAATAATAACACCCACCTGTAATTCGCTTATAAATAGATTAAATATGAATTTTCACATTTTAGAGCAAATACATTTGTCTTAAATTCGTAAATTTTCAAAAGGATTTAGATAATGCAGGTAATAAAAAGTGTATCGTCTTGACATGAACAAGCAAACTGCCATCAGTCTCCAAAATGGCGACGCGCCGGTAATGAAACACACTTGCACTATTGTCTATAGTACAAATAGCATACACCCACGAAATTTCAAATGTTTCGAATAACCATAACTGTATTTTTTTTAATGTGGGCTATCCTAGGAGCCGGGCCATCTTCGGCGACACTACCTTACAGACGAATTGATAACCTCCTCCTTTTTTGAAGTCGGTTGAAAATGACTCTTAAAGTTTCATCCCGATTCACCCCTGCCTCCCTATTCACCCCGTTACATTGTTTGTGGAAAAATCTATTCTAATAATATATTTTTCAATACTTTTGACAAATTTACATTCTCCTTATACTATTTGCATTGAATTATTTCTGACATTATTTACCTCTGTAAACAAAATGTATTGGTGACTTACAATACATTTTGTTTGTAAATAATGTAAATCTATACATTCCAGGTTGACGACTATCTCAAAGAATACAATAAAGATGAAGTGGTAACTCTTAGCGGTGAACTTGAGATTGAAGCGCATGATGTGGAGAACAATAATGGTATATCTAAGGAACTACGTCATAAACCGAGGAAGACCAGAAGGAAAGTGCGGGATGAGAGACAGGACAGCAACGCTAATGGACGAGATGTTAGCCCTAAAGTGTTTAAGAGTGGCAAGAATAAATCAGGGTCAAAAGCAGGTAAATAAACTAAAATGGTTCTCTTTTATTCTAGTATTTCTTTTTAATTATTAAATAGAAGGCAAAAGGTCAAATTGTGGCAAGCAGTTTTTTTATAACTGCTAATGAAGAACAACGGACCAAAAAGTTCCTTAGATCACGAAGATATACCATTTTCCTTTCTTTTGGTCGCTTTTTTATTTTGGTTTTAGAGGCTTTCGTGAACTCTGGATGACTAAGGGCTCTTGCACACGAGCGGCATGTTGTCAACGGCAGAGACAAGCTGCTCGTGTGTAAGAGCCCTAAGCCAGCCTCAGTAAAACTCAATTTTTTTTAACATTAAAGTACCTACGTAAAAGTTATAATCATTCTTAATTAATTTTTTAGCTCGTCCAACGGACTTAACAACTATGTTAGAAACCTTGGAATCTAGCATGCCGTACCACGATACTTACTTAGATAATCCATTCTCTTCACCATCTCCACTGACGTCACCAAACGATGACAGACTAGACCCGTTCGGAGCCCGTAGACCTGAGAAGATATATCTGCAAGGCGGAGGGACGTTTAGAGCTGTGTCGAGGGATAGGATTCTGGAGTCACAGCAGTCTAGAGATGGTGATAAGTATTTAAGGTATGATATTTTTTCCATTTTAACCTATTGACCGCCATATGAAAAATACAAAAGCGTGCCCTCGGTGCCATACTACGAATTATTATATGGAAGTATGTTTCTAAACGTAATAGGTACCATAGAGTAGTAATTAGTCTGTCATGCTTGTCATATGTTCGTGACAGTGGCGTACAGTGCACGCGCTTGCTTGTCACGTATTTGTGACAATGGCGTTTAAAAGGTATATTAAATACACCCTTTTTCCATAGGTTTCAGGGCTCCACACATTTCTAAATATGTATATAACGCTTGTGGTTAAGTAAAATCCCAAAGGATCAATCTGTCAAGGTTAAGCTACGCTTGCTGGGGTCGGTCTGTGGATGGGTGAGTCAATTTCAAACCGGGACCCCTCACATCCCTCTTAAAGCACGTAAAACCGTTGGTTCCAGGGGTGTGTGATTCTCTAAGACCTCATTCTAAACTTCGAATCTGAATCCGCTGTGAGTTCCTTGATTGGCATTCTAAAAACTCGGTTGATAATGCGAATTTACTCTAGCGCCACCCTTGCGAGCGTGTCAGCGAGTTGAATTAAATTGACAGGGAGATTTTGACAGATAAAGTATGAGATGACGTAAGAAGTGGCATTCTGTAAGGTAATTTTCCCGTCACTTCGACGCTCATTTCGCACTCGAACCCGATTCAAAGTGTCAAATATATCAAGGTCATTTGGTATATATAAGGTTATGCGAAGTGAGAGTGAATAGCGATGTGAGATGCGAGTTGTTATTTGAATTTTACAGAATCGACCTACAGCTGTCATTCGTAGATCTTTGACAGTTGTTATCGTAAAAAAAAAAAAAAATAGTTTCAATTATAATTATATAATTTTTTCAATAATTTTATTCATTTAATAAACTGCCTTCACCATTCCAGATTAGGCGACCTAACGCCATTAGACGTGGCGTTGACTCTTCAGAAAGCCTGGCGTTCTTCCGCCCCGGCCTGTCACGGGGTCCTCGGAGGTCTATCGTTGATGCATCTACTCCTCATCAGCTACTCAGATGGCTTGGATGCTGGGCACCTGTCCTTCCACGCGATCGTCACCATGCCTTATGTCGCTACTTATTATTTCTTCTGCGTTCTGTGCTTGCTATCAGTTTTGGATAGGTAAGTGCTTTTATGATATCTTATAACTATCTTATACTTTACATTCGATTATGCGTTAGTTAAATTAACGCATAAGCGAATGTAAAGGTAATTTTTAGCTAAGAAAGTGTTGACACGACGTCTACAAATAATTGATTTGATGAAAAAAATCGATGCATATTTACTTTTAGTCCATTTGTCGATAGGAAAGTATGCGACTATATAAGACTTCTAGAAATAATTGACTTGAAGAAAAAAATACACGACTGTCTCGGAATCGCTGATTTTTTTTCGATACAAAACTCCATTTCATACTAATACAACTCCCTGCAGTCTAGCTAAAATGCATCCTATTATCCGATCCCTGCTTCATCGTCATTGCTGTACAGTTAGAGAACTTTTCGTTCTACCAAATTTTACGCTGTTTGTACACCAACGCGTTCGTATGCGGCAGTGAATCACTGCGGAACTACTGCGTAACGAAATATCTGCGGAATGTTAGTACACTGCAGTTTTTTCGCAAATAAATGTCATTGTAATTTTCCTTCAACTACCCTCCATGCCACCTCTTTTTTGTACGCATTTTTATAACCTGCGTGGCCAACTGCATATAATTCGGGATAATTTCTAATTTTATTCAAAAATATTTCAATATTTTCGACTTCCATGGTGCGAAATTCTGTCCTCACCGGCAGAACACGTGCGGACGCCTTGCGATGCGAAACACCACTAGCGAAACGTCTGCGTCTGTGTAACGACAATTTCCGCAGTTCCTTGCGAAACAATAACGACAAGGACGCAACTATTTCATGTAGCTAGTACTAGAGTGAGACATAGCGTATGCGATATTCTGCCATACTACTGACAGCTTTTTCGTTGTTTCGCTGCCGCATACTAATGCGTCGGTGTACTAACAGCGTGGATTAACTGTATATCCGAGAGTAAATCGCTATACCGCCAAAACGCATCGAGTAAACAAGTTATCTGAGATTAATATAATGGCGGCAGTTACTTCCCTTAAAATCATGTCTACGCTAAGTCGTTGACCTGAAGCTGAAGAACAAATAAGCATATTCTTTAATTGTATACCTAATATTCCTTCTAGACCATAAAGTGATTTTGAAAAATCATAATTTATTGAATTAGGGGTAATTTTCCTACATTCCAGACTCGACGTAACCAGCCTAGACTTGACCCGGGGTCTACAGCCATACTTTCAACCTATAGTCCTAGTGATACTGTACACCGCCTGTCTGTTGGTCTGTACTGCAGCCAGGATGTACGATGAGCTGATGGTCTACCAGTACTCGCCTCTAGTCAATAATATTACTAGCAACGTTACAACTGTAAGTTTTGAATAAATATCTGTTAACACCAGACACCTAACTGGTAACTGTGAACCTGTAAGTTAATGAAATGAGTACTGCAACTACAAAGTCTTTGAAAACTTGAGTGAGGAAGTTGTCAAAATGTCGAAGATACAGTCAATTTTGTTTATTTTTCATAAATAAGTTTTCACTCAAAATGTAAAGGTTTCCGTATCGAAGGCCACCGCTAACCGAATGAAGATGGATCGGATGTTTTCGCGCTTAATTCTATAATTACTAGCTTTTGCCCACGCCTTCGTCTGTGCGAATGACGGTTATCGCGGATTAAAAAGTAGCCTATGTCCTTCCTTAGAGTTCTAGCTATCTTCATTCCAAAGAATCATGGCGAGATTCATAATTTCATTTGCATGAAAAAAAAGTAATTTAGAGGGTTTAAAAGATTTTCCAATGTGAAAAATACATTACCAAGAGTAGATTGATATACTTAGCATATTTTTAAACGACTGCATAATTAAAATATTACGAAATGAAAATAACACTTTTTCGTTTCATCTCGATGCCCATTTTGTGTTTATAAAAAAAAGAAAGTGACAAGCGATGTTAATGGATCTATAAAATTGGCAGACAAGTGATGTGATAAGTGTGTGGAAACAAATAATCATTCTTTTGTGATATTATTTCCCATAAAACAATGCAATTTCAATGTAAGAACTGCGAAACGGCGGCTGTCAGTGTCACTGTTACTGTCGCCGTTTTGTTCTGGAATAATGAGCTTTTCGTTAGTTTATTTATTTATATATTCAGTTTCGGACTACAATATAATCCATTTTGTTAGTAAAAAACCTTATACCTAATGTTAGTATTTCAAAACAAATCACAAATCAACCGTCAATAATAAAACATAACATATTATGATCACTTAAGTGTCCGAAGCAGGTTGAAAGAAAGAAAGAAAGAAAAATTGTTTATTTATAACCTCGAACACACAGAGAACTACCACGAAATGGTCTAGGGGTGGGGGGTCTGGGGTTCTAGGTTGCACAGAGAATGACCACGCAGGAGATCAGGTACTTAGTTGACCATCCTCTACAAAATGCCTCAGAACAGGAGAGTAAGGACTCTTCGCCACTCATTTCAGGATACTATTGTTGCTGACCCGCGTTTGATGCATCAGTGAAGCAACTTTCTTACGTATGACAGCGTGGAAACCGTCAGTTCGGTCAAAAAACATCTCCGATGCACTACAACGGGGCAGTCCCAACAGCATCCTGAAAACATTATTATTCTGGACGCGTAGGGCACAGGGTTAAACTATTAACTTTTTTTTTGCGGGGCTTTGAAAATATTATAAATGCCTGAAGGTACTCTTTAGGTACCCAAGAATATAAGAATTAGAATTTTAACCTCTCTAAACATCAATTTTTTTTGTACAAATCCTGGCATGATTCTTTCATCAAAATCAGTTCTGCCGTTTCGTCGTGAAAACGCAACAGATAGACAGACAGAGTTGCTTTCGCATTTATAATACATATTAGCATAAATTTATACTAGCTTTGCCCGCGACTTCGTCGGCGTGATTTTTAAGAATTTCAAGTAAGAATTTTCAGAATCGGACCAGGGGTGTGATGTAAGACCTCATTCTAAACTTCGAATCTTAATCCGCTGTGAGTTTCTTAATTAGCATTCTAAAAATTTGGTTGATAATTCGAATTTACACTAGCGGTACCCTTGCGAGCGTATCAGCGAGTTGAACTAAATTGACAGGGAGATTTTGACAGATAAAGTATGAGATGACGTAAGAAGTGGCATTCTGTAAGGTAATTTCCCCGTCACTTCGACGCTCACTTCGCACTCGAACCCGATTCAAAGTGTCAAATATATCAAGGTCATTTTGAACCTTATGCGATGTGAGATGTGAGTTGTTGTTTGAATTTTACAGAATCGACCTACAGTAGTTCCAGAGATTAACACGTTTAACTCTTCAGATTTATAATATTAATATAATTTTATTTTCTATTTCAGCCCACAATACCAACATTCTACCACACGTGGACACACTTCTCAATATGGCGGGCCGTCCTCTCAATACTAGGACTGGTATACTTCATCATATCCAACCCTCCAGACTTGGTCTTCACGAATCTCAGCAAATTATTACAGTTCAAACATACCTTGCAAAGTATTGGATGATTCTCCTTAATACCCTAGCTTTAAGGTCTTAAATCGCCTTTCCATGATTTTATTAGGAACCAGTGGCAGCATAAGCGCGAGGAATAAACGGAACGTAAATCCTAACTATTTTTAAATTTAGAATTACCGTTTCGCACATAATATTTAGATTGGAGTCTTTATTTATATCAATAGGTGGTATAAAATTCAACCAAAATGCTATAGAATAGAGTTGTATTTTCAATTCGAAAATCGACTCTTTTACGGCAGCGTAGGTGTATTAGACTCTCTGTACCATTATTATTTGATTGGAATTCAAACACCTGAATACTTAAATTAAACTTAACATTAATACATTTTTAAAAATTGTCGCGTCAATACAACTACTAAGTAATAGTAATAAAACTAATAGTAATCTATCACTTCAACAAATATACTAAAGATCATTATAACAGAACGGCTCCGATACACCAAATATTTGGCCATTTAAATTAAAGCTTTAAATTGTGCGCATTAAAATAAGTTTTATAATGACAAGCGGTGGCTCGCGGACGGCGAGTTGACGGCTAACGCCTGAAAATTTCGAGGCGATTTCGGCAGGTCCATTGCCGTGTCGGAGCGGTGATTGTGACACTAGGAAGTTTGCTAAAAGTCAATATTCACTATAGTCAGCGCGTTATCAACTGAGTTGTGAGGCCATTAATGTCAATAGAGATAGGAATGTGCAGCGCGCCGGGACCATTTAAACGGCTACCTTTTCACGTGGTGTCGATGAATATACAATTTTTATGGTTTATACTGGTATTTAATTTAGTATCTTGTAGACACTAATATCATACTAAATGAAACGCCCATAGAACCCGTATAGTCACAGATTAACTAATAGTTCCTTTGGAACAGATACTTCACTCCACAGAAAACGAACGAACGTTATAATTGCCTACAAAAATATTACAGCCGCTCGTGCGCGCTAAAACGTACCTTACGCACACGCTCGAGAGTATCTACTACGTCGTCTGCCGTGGTGTCGGGCGATCAATTGCGTCAAATTACACAAGGGCTGTCTGTGATTATAAAATGATTACACAAAAGGTTGTGAGTATGTTTTGAAAAATAATAAGTAAATTGTCTAATCAAATCAATAAGTACATAGAATTACGTACTATTATAAAACTTTCTTGTTATAAAAGAACCAAAGTAAAGTAGTAAACATAATCTACCTATTCCAATCTCTATTATAAAGAAATATAATCAACAGAGAAAAAACAAATACAAAATATAAACCTTTCCTCCTCCTTAGGCAATTTAAAAAAGGATAAACTTTTGTTGGTTGTTATATTTTGACAGCAGTCTAAACTGCAATATGCACGATCAGCCATTATTAAAGCTGCGGTCGCAGTATCGTAAGTAACTATTACTTGTTTTAAACTATATCGGACAAAAGTTCTCTGGGGTATACACACACTTGTATGAGCGCGTGGCAGCCCGACTGGATTATGGACGTCCGGACGAAAGCGAGCCGTAGGTACTTAAGCGCGTGACCTTCAACGAGTGACGAAGGCCTGGTATAGTTTAATAACACAACTTTGTTAACTCGTTAAAGTTTAGGAACAAGATACAATAATAATCGTTACTTATCGATATATTTCTTTTATTGTTACGCCCTTCACTTATCGATATATTTCTTTTATTGTTACGCCCTTCACTGAGGCCCGTAATTGCAAGCGAGATAGACAGACGGAAATGGTTTACGGCTCGACGACTCAGTTGATAACGTGCTTCCTATAGTCGTCGATAGTATTACATAAAACTTTATTCTTTATTCTTGCACACTCGTAATATATTCCAAGCCCAAAAATAATTACTTATTACAAACATAAGAATCTCATTTTAAACCAAATAATGATTGAAAAGTACTTAGAATTAGTTAATATTTAAAGATCTCTGTAAAAACCTTAATAGAAACTTTTATGTTATTTTATAACGCTTTAAGAACGACTACTTATTGTATAAAAACATGAGAGAAAACTATAGAGTATTCTTTCTAACTCATGAAATGTTTGGTAAGAAAGAAAGAGAGGCCAATATTGCAGTGACTTTCTCTTGCAGAATGCTGTTCACGAAATGTATACGACTGCTAGTCAGAATTGCATTTATTTTTAATTTGAATTATAAGCTTTATGTTATAAGGTTCTATGTCTAATACCTCAAATAAGGTGATTGTATCGTTGAATAGGTTTATTTATTATGAAGTCACAGTAATTATTTTTATAATTATTATAATGCACATTCCAACAAAATAATAACACTTATCTTACTCGAAAACAAGCTGACAATCTTTACAATAAATTATGCCAAATATCCAAGAGTAAAATATGATCAAGAAATAAAACCTATTTTTTTAAATTCCTACCTTTGTAGTAACCATTTTAAATTATAGGATTAGACTTTTTTAATTTATGGTAGAAACGTGCATAAACCATATCAGCTTACTTTTATAACATCTCATTGTTTAATAATATATTATATAATAAGTATGTAATACAATGTAATATTACAGTAAGGCATATATTACAGGAGATATTGCCGATATTTCTCCGATATATTATAAAACTGCAATATTTTTAAACGCTTTAGGTACATTCATAGGCCAGTACATCAAAAGGTAAAATTTTCCCTATTGAATATGAACCTTATGCGTTTAGAATAAAGTTGAAAAACTATTAAAGAAATTTGACAGATGGTTGTAGCTTGATGTGCTGGCCTGTATGTATATAGATCTCAAAAACAGATAAGTTCTGGACTTATTCACTGTAAACACTTTTTGGTTGGTTTGCGTTAAACAAGATGTAAAATGATACATCACAATAGCCGGTATCCACTTATAGTGCCCATTTATAATTAATTAACACTGTGCAAAAAATATTGCTAAGGACTTTTATTTTTGATCTGAATCACTGTTTACTGTCGCGCAATGTTACGCACGCAAAACGTGCTTACACGGGTGCATGCAACAATGCCAGGGTCGGATCTATACAAGGGTTTATTGGGCTGCAGCCCATAGCCCCCTGAATATATGGGGCCCCCAGCCCCTATCGAAGACAATCATCATTATTATTAACTAGCGACCCGGCCCGGCTTCGCATAGGCCTATAGCCTTGCTCTATAAATGGGCTATCCAACACAAAAAGAATTTTCCAATTTGAACCAGTAGATCCTAAGATTAGCGCGTTCAACCAAACAAACAAACTCTTCAGCTTTATATTATTAGTATAGATATGAAAAATAAAACTACCGTAAACATATCAAAAGCAGTTTTTTTGTCAAAATGGCAATTTATTCATTAAGCTGGGCCCTACGTAGTATTAGCTCAGGGCTCCAGAAACTCACAGTCCGCCCCTGAACAGTGAGGGTATGTCCCGTTCAGTTAAAACAAATTTTACGTAAAAAAAAGTTGGTACTTACTTTGAATTTTAAAACTCTTTTACCAGAAAATTCTCAAGATAAGATCCAGATCAAAAAAAATGGCATTGATGGGGAAACATGTCATTGTCGGCTTCTTAAACTGTCTTTTTACATCTGATATTGTAAGTATTTTATTTTGAATGTCACTTCACTAAATGTAAAAATATTCAGAGATAAATTCGGAACGGTGGCGGCTTTATATAAAAATAAATTATAATAAAACTAAATATCTAGTCAGTTATTTTAAGGGACCATTGCTAATCTAAATTGTTTGCGGCAGCTACTCGAATAATTCTAAATTAAATATTTACATAAATTAAGACTTTATCAACATTCTCAATAATATAATTTATAACTATCGCCTAATTAGAAAAACATTGTAGAATTGATTGCTGGATTTGTGAAGTTTAAATTAATAATGTACTTATTCCATTAGTGTAGACAAAATAATTATAATAAATTATATTTATAAAATAAAGGTACATAATTTTATGCGTAAAAAGTCAATAGTCGCGTCTCTCACATGTTTTATGTTTGTATTGGTCTTGAGAAAATTTAGAACAGAAACATTATAATACATTGCAACCAATTTTGATATTCCAGTAAATATTTAATCACTTTTTTTGTGTGATTTAATGGAACTTTTATGTCCAGCGCCTACAAATCACAGGCTTTCAATCCGATAAAAAGGTTTAATGGATTACACGATTAGCCTTCAAACTGAACTCGGTTACCACCAAGTCGATTGTTTATTGGTCTAATCATCTAGTGTTTGTCATAGCAGCCTAACCTGGGCAATTAAGTATATCGGCCGATTAAAAGTCTGTGGTCTGCGGGGCTCTAAACAGGCGTTTAAAGGTGAACACACACTTAACCGAGCCGAACGGATCGAACGAATGAAATTTTAGAATTATGTATATGAAATCTTATGAAACCTCGCACACTTGACCGCGTCGAATCGTCTGAATCTGGAAGAACCCCAGAAATCCTAGACGAATTTGGATGACGTCATCAGATTGGACGCGGCTAGTGCGGTCGACTCGACCGATGCGCGCGCCATTCTATAAGTTGCGTCAGTTGTACGACAGAGGAACGCGCCAAGATTACTTCTTAAAGGAAATAGTGCGGATATGTGTGCGATTGTCGATTCGTTCGGCGCGTTTGGCTCGGATAAATGTGCGTTTATCTAAATAATGCATAATATCATGAGAGTTTGGAGGGTACAGGTAAAGAGAACTATCTCATATGGCGTGAACGTTGCAAAAGTGTCCAGCTAAGCAGTAAATGACAGTTCCAAAACCCGCCAAAATGGCGCTAGCGTAGGCACAGAGTATGGTATGAATGTAGTTGGCTGACGGATTGAAGTAAGGGAAAATTTTTACGCGGTCGCGATTGTAGTGCGACCCTTATTTAACACATTTTAACGAACACTTTGATACACAGAGATAGTTTTCTTTTTTCTCTACCCCTGCATAAAAAACAGCTACAGGAAAATGGCGCCTAAAACAAACAAGTTTGACATAGCCGAATAAGACAGCGCTTCATGCCAGAAAGAGAGCAAATACCACCGATCATGAGTGTCATCACTCAATGATCTGCTAATTGTAAATTAAAGTTAAGTAACTATTGAATTGAAATATCGTAATTTAATGAAATGTAAACACTATTTTAATTAAAAATGTTATAGCTAGTCATGTTAAGTCGTATATTATAGTATTACACCTTTCAATTTGTCGGGAGAAATAGCGTATGGTTATATCGCATAGCTGTGATCTATGATTTAACCTTACTAGTATTGTAAATGTGAAAATTTGTATGTTTGTAAATCAATCACGCTTTAACGACTGAATGGAATTAGCTGAAATTTGGCACACATATTTATCTAGCTTAACTCATAGAATTATTTGATTTTGTGCTTCCGTGGGATAATTTGCGACATTTTTTAATGATGAAATTCAATTTCTCATTAGTTTATTCGGGGTTATTTCTAAAGTGTCCGCATACGTCTACGTATAAAAAAGTAAAGGCGATACATTTAAAGGGTGTACAAGGTTTTAAGAAAAACATGATAAAGGCGTAAAAAAACTGGAGTCATATTTGTTTGTTTGGAAAATGGACGCTTTCTCTTCAATGAAATATTGTAAATACACTTCCGGACAAATAAATCGAGCTACGGCCGGTCCGGTCCGGAAGTATAATAGAGAGTATAATAGAGCTGTATTTTTTTTGTGTGTAAAGGTCCTAGGTCTTTTAAAATTATCGTTAATTCAAACAAGAAACAATGACGTCACCGAAATGATTGCTAGTATGTAGTACCTTCAAAACTGCATAACATTAATTTGATGTTTTAAGCCTGTTATATCCATGACAATACTGGGTGGCTCGATTTGTTGGTCCAGGAGCGTAGGACCTAGGTGTGCCGACTGCTGTATTAATTGGTTACTCACTCTTTAACGTGATCTAATGCACGAAGGTAACCTATACCCACAATAAGATTAGACATAAACACAAACCTTTTTTACAGTCCCTTCAACCGATTTTGACTTCTATTCCGTAGGCTTGAGGATGACATTAGAGGCAAAAAAGTGGTTACAATAACAACTGTTTACTGCAGTTGCCATTTGTCATGCTACCAACGCAATTTAAGTCAAAATCGGTTGAACGGACTGTAAAAACGGTTTATGTATATGTCTAATCTTATTGTGAACAGGGTATAATTTAAATATATTATTTTTCTCTTAAGGTTCGTTAAGTTTTTTGCCGTGGCAACTTTTGACTTAAAATGTTAATCTTCTATTTCAATAATTTTTCAAATAAGAACCTTTTTTTTGTTTACCTTTTTTAAACCTCATCCGAAACAAGTGGCCCTAGTGGACCTAGTTAAAAAAATTATATCAAAATAATAAATTGACTATAATAAATGTTAGGAGTTACGATTCATGTACTTATGTATAAGAAAGTCTAATATATAAAAATATTGTAAATCACATAATATATAAATATTGACTGTTGACAGATGTAATTCAAATATAACAATTGATTTGGGTATAAATTATTAAGTTTGTTTTATTAATACATTTAGGGTTGATTTTTGATTCGTCACATGTTTTTTTTTTCTGATGAATAAATATGACAGTTTCGGCTTTTGAATAGAAAATATTTCAACCGCCGTAATACACTAACGTGCAAAAAACATGGGACATTCGTCAAAATTCAAAAGCAATTTCCTGGTAGATTTTTGATTCAATATACAGGGTGTCCGTTAACGGATAACCTTGAAATGGCAGTAGAACTTATGGCCATTCAAAAAAAATACGAAAAAAAAAACTATCATAAGTTGTACCTAAGATTAAGTATAAAAAAATAAAAACTTGCCTTATTTTACTTTATTGCACTACGCCTAGAAATGTTTTTTTTTTCCTATTTTTTTCTGAATGGCCATAAGTTCTACTATAAGCCATTTTAAGGTTATCCATTAATTACCGGATACCCTGTATACCGTAGTTACCTAATTATTGTAAAGTCAACCCTTATCCCTTATCAGCAATAACACGTATTTTTTTTTAGTTTTACTTTTCACGGTTTTTTTTCACTATTTCTTTTAAACTGTACTGTTAAGGCCTATTCATACCTAAGCGGTATTCGCTACCGTCTGCGGCAGAGAAAACCCAGTGGGTATGCGGTAATATTACTGTTCAGACCTAAGCGGTATTGAGTTGTGAGGGGCCGGGATGCATGCCGCTGCTCCCGCGTGGTATGTACCTCTACCCACAGCGGCAGCGAATAACGCTCAGGTCGCTCTAGCCGCGGTACTTGATACTAAATACCTGAGCGAAACCCGCGCGGTATGTACCTCTACCCACAGCGGCAGCGAATATCGCTCAGGTTTGAATAGGCCTTAAAGAATGGAATTTGAGTGTGTGAAACCTACCTACTGTAAATTAAGTATCTACAACGCCATTTCAACATATAGATGATGCAATCCACGAAGACGCGCCCCACTCTTTTTCCTAATCGGTTGCAGTGCAAGTGTGCATCCATTCGCTAGTGTTGTAGTGCTATCGATACGTATGAATTGTCTATGAGTGCGCACGAACACTACGATGACACATACGCCTGGAGAAAGCTCCCCACACACCGCGGCCTCCTCGACCAATAAATAGTGGGGCGCGTCTTCGTGGATTGCACTATCTATAGTCTTAGAAAAACGATACGATCCTAGTAAACCGTGCGAGCTTCTAACGGGCGCTTTTTAAACGAGGGGTTTTTTTACCGCCTTCTGAATTGTCAACGCCCAGTGCAACACGGAGAATTGCAAATCCAGTGATAATATCCACGCCAATAATTAAACTGTGTATAATGGACACTAACTGGGTACCTACTTGACACCAATCAATAGACATACTTTTTATGAGCTGTCAAAACGATTTTCCTCCATAGATTTTGTATGACAATAGCGGCCTGTGACGTCACTTATTTATACCAACTCAATTTACTAACTATTAATTGATTTCAAAGGAACTTAAAATCGAATTTTACAGTGAATTGAAAATTAATCGGGTTTTCCGGGCTAAAATAAAGTGTATTAGGTATTGATAAGTTGTATTTTAGAATTATTGGTTAATGGTGTTAATAACCCAATTAATTGACATACTTTTCAGGAGCTGTGAAAACGCTATTCCGCCATAGATTTTGTATGGCAATGGCAACCGTGACGTCACTTATCGGCCAACTTAATTGACTAATAATTTATTGATATTAATCGAAAAATTGAATTTTATACTTACTAGCTTCTGCCCGCGGCTTCGCCCGCGTAAAAATGAACGATTATCCCAAGGGAACACATTATCGGGATAAAAAGTATTCTATGTGTTAATCCAGGAAATGGTCTACCTGTGTGTTAATTTTCATGCAAATCTGTTCAACGGTTTACGCGTGATTGAGTAACAAACATCCAAACATCTTCACAAACTTTCACATTTATAATATTAGTAGGATTGGCTCAGATTATCAAATACAAGGCAGATAGACCGTGCGGAACACTGCGAGTAAAGCCACAAAAAACAAATACAAATTCAATAACGAATACTTACCTACAATGTCGCTTTTGAATTGTTAACTGTATTAGTATTTGTTTTTTTTTAACAATGCGTCGCATCGTGCTGTACTTACTCGCGTCAGTACAGCGCGAAGCGAATTGTAGGTATTCGTTTTTGAATTTGTATTTGCTTTTGAAGCTTCACTCTCAGTTTGAAGCTCTCAGTGTTTCGCACGGTCTATCTGCCTTTTGTTTCATAATCTGAGCTTAGAATACAGTGTTTTAGTGTGTCTTGGAATCATTGATTTTTGGTGTCTACACCTGTAACGACCAGTGCAACACTGAGAGTTGCAAATCCAATGTGTGGTAAAAAAACTTTGCGTTCAAAAAACGCCCGTATGAAATACCGCTAACGGGTGTAGTTCTCGGCAAGAAGACATTAAAACCACCTGCTATTGAAATAAATGTACGCGGTAAAGTTTTAAGGTCTTTGTGTTGCTGTAAGGACTAGAAAATACTTTACTAGGTTTAGATAAAATAAAATGTTTTTATTTTCATACGGTTGAAAATGCTCTGTTATTAGGTAGGTAAAGGTCATAACGCTGACGTGAACCGTTTATGGAATACTATCTTTTGCCCCCGACTTCGTCCGCGTGAATGTCGGTTATCGCGGATGTAGACAAAGTCGCGGATTAAAGAGTAGCCTATATCCTTCCCCAGGGCTTAAACTATCTTCGTACCAATATTACATCAAAATCGGTTCACGCGTTTCATCGTGAAAGCGTTACAGACAGAGTTACTTTCACATTTATAATAATTACTAGCTTTTGCCCGCGACTTCGTCTGCTTGGATGCAGAAGAAACCGTAGATTAAAAAGTAGCCTATGTCCTTCCCCGGGGTTCAAGCAATATTCATACTAAATATATAGGCAATATTCTCCTAATTTTGCTGTGCCCGACAGGGTCCATATTGGTCAACTCCTTGTTATACCACCTATTTAAAACATATGGAATGCAATAAAGAATTTGAATTTGAATTTAAATTTCATGAAAATCGGTTCAGCCGTTTCATCATGAAAGCGTAACAGACAGAGTTACTTTCGCATTTATAATGTTAGTATGGTGTATATACACTTCTGGACACATCTATTGGCCCACCTTGTATTTTCAGTTTCGTTTGGTCCTAGCTAAAATTTTATATTAGGTCGAGCAAAAAGTTTTTATGCAGTTTTGAACCTGGCACTTTCACAATTTCATTCAATAGTCTTTTTTTGAATTTCGAACACAGAATTTAAAGAAACAAAAGACAATTTGGAGCCTGTTTGTTGATATCAAACAATCGAATACTAAGAAAACTTGGTTTTATTGGTTTACTTGGATTTAATTCTTGAAAAAGTGATTGATATCTTTGGTTTTGCAACAAACATTACTTATTCTTAACATTAAGGTGAGGTTCTATCAATAATCTATGGATACTACACCTGAAGTCGCCGCCCAAGCTGTGGCACTTATTCAGGCCGGACACAGCCAAAGAAACGTGAGTGCTCAACTTAATTTAAGTCGATCTGCGGTCCGAAATGTTTATCGGAGGTACCTAGAGACTGGCGGCTTTGTTCGTCGCCAAGGAAGGCCACGATCTCGGGTCACAACTGAAAGGCAGGATCGATTCATCGTGACGACCAGCTTGAGAAATCGTCACCTTACCTCCATTGAGATACAAAACCAACTTCGCGACTTCCACGGAGTATCTGTGAGCGCTCGAACTGTTCGGAGAAGGTTAAAAGAACGCGATATGGTACCACACAAGCCAGCTAATGGGCCCAAACTAACGCGAGCCCACCGAACAGCGCGCCTTCATTTCGCACGTAGTCATTTAAATTGGACACAGCAAGATTGGAGCCGTGTATTCTTTTCTGATGAGTCTAAAATTGTGTTACATGGCAATTATGAAAGGAAGAAGGTCTACCGACGTAAGGGAGAGCGTTTCGCACAATGCTGCTTTGAAGAGAGGGTTGCTTATGGCGGTGGCTCATGGACTGTCTGGGGCGGTATATCCGCGAGCGGCAAAACTCAACTTGAGGTTGTTACAGGACCACGGCTGCCAACATTAAATGCTGAAAGGTACATTCGTGAGTGCTTAGAACCTCACGTGATACCATACGCGGACTATGTGGGCCCAAATTTCCTTTTTATGCATGATAATGCAAGAGCCCATGCGGCCGGCATCGTCAGGGAATATCTTCGGGATGTGAACATCACAGTTATGGACTGGCCAGCCAGAAGCCCAGACATGAACCCCATTGAATACATGTGGGACGAGCTAAAAAGACGTGTTAGGGCTCGTCAGCCAGTTGCCCAGACGATGCAGGAGTTGAAAACTGCCATAGAAGAGGAATGGGAGATGATCCCTCAAAATTTCATAGAGCGGTTGATAAACTCTATGCCTAATCGTATGAGAGCTGTGGTAGGTGCCCATGGAGGCAACACGCGTTATTAAATTAAACCTTTATTTGATAAAACATGTTTTTTATTCAAAAATCAATTGCCTTTAACAAGGCGCATATCCGACTTGTTAGGCGTAGCTCCATGTCGTATGGTATTCTGAATTCAAATTTAAAACAATACGATTGAAAAAGATGGTAAAATGTATCAGGTTTAAAACTGCATCAACAGTTTTTGTTCAATCTAGCAATCATATTTCGGTAGGGGCCATCGAAACCTAAACTCTAAGGTGGGCCAATAGATGTGTCCAGAAGTGTATAATATATATAGTAAAGTAATAATATAGTATATGTAGTATAGGATGGATTGGCCAGAGAGGGCAACACAGAATGACAATGATAGGTTATGGGGAAGATCTTGTCCAGCTGTAAAAATAATCAATAACATAATTTGCCTAGCCATCACTAGCATTTCCCCCAACTACGTTGGGGTCGGCTGCCAGTCTACCAAGGAGGCGATTCTCGCGCAATAGACATAATGTCGAATTAGAGATATGTCGAAATAAAATGGCGGATGTCGATTGAAATCGAATTTTCGTATTCTCGAAATGTCACATTAGAGAAATGTCTATGCCCAGCGCTCGACTTGCAACGAGTGGTAAATGTCAGTAGACATGAATGTCGCGTATGAAGTCTATCGAGTTCTCTAGTGGTTGTTGCTGCTTGCTCACGCAAATTCCGTGGAATTGCCATTATTCCTGCCAACTGTTGACTCATTTCTACACGACAAGAGAAAACATAGTCTAATTACGCCAAAAAATAAGTTAAACTTACCAAGCACTAAGCTAAAAATGCACTCAACAAGTAGGTACACTAGCCATGTCAATTAAAATATGTACTAATAAATACCCGATATATTTAAAGAACAACAAAATAGTAACATACATTCATAAATAAATAAAAAGAGTTTCTAATATGTAAATGTTATTACATTTACCTATCTAATATAAATAAATATACAATTTTCTAAATTAGGTAGGTACGGTCACCAAAGGAGATAAGTATCCATGTCGCCGGAAACATTTGAAGTTTACTTCGAAACCGATAGGTGTTTATGAATAAAATAAAATACAATTAATAGAGAATAAACAGTTCAATGATTTAATAAAATTTCATTTGAAAGCCCCCATTGGTTTCTAAGAAATCTTCAACTATTCCCGACGACATGGATACTTATCTCCTTTGCGTACTGTACATAATGTAATTACATTCAAATAATAATAACATAATAATTAATAATACAATAGAAATTAAAAATAGAATCATTGCCTAAATAATAATTTCATAATTTTATTAAAATAAGTTTATAATTACATTACATAAATAATCAGTTACAATCAACTAAATAGTCAAACAAAAGCCCTTTTATTCTCTCCTACTTTTACTTTTGCTGTGCCCGACCCGGATCCATTGTTAATTTCTGTAAGTGCACATGTGGATGCAATAAATATATTGAGTGAACAACAAAAACAATGACAGACAAAAGATACAAAAAATTACGTTACGTTTCGTGATAGAGATCCAAAAAGCCTGCGACATTTATCTCTATTGATTCCAAGAATACGATTATACTTATACATTTTGTGACATTTTCAGTAGACATTTAAAATTAGACAATATCTCGAATTAGAGATATCTTGAAAGAATTGAGAATCGCCTCCCAGTGCTATGCATGAAGTTACTGCCTTTCTAACCTCCACAACCCAGTTTCGGGGTAACACGATTCCCCTTGGTAAGACTAGTTGTCAGATTTTCGGGTTATTCCCGTTCGTCCCCGCCCCGTCGTCCCCACTGGGGACGAGTGGGAAAATAAAGTGGTGATTATTGGAACTTTTTATTTCCCGCTCGTTCCGCTATAGACCGAGAGTCAAATTGCAATATTTTTTTTTATTTATCTATATATGTATGTATTTACAAAAAAAATAATGTATTTGTGTAGGTATATCAGCTGTCTGACACCCATAGTACAGGGTCTCCCTAGTTTGGGGTCAGATGGCCGTGTGTGAAAATGTCCCCACATATTATTATATATATTATATTAATAATGGGGATTTTAATAAGAGATTTCACGGACTGTTAAAATGTTTTAATTACGACTTTCTGAGCAAGAGTGAACAATATTTTTGTTTTTTTTTATTGATTATTTGATTATTTAAAAAGACAAAGGCAATTATTTTAGTACAGTATTCGCGAATCTCCTAAGTTGACCTGAAAAAAGATACGGCCGTTTATGCCGCAAAAAACGTATATTTCGACACTCTCAAGGGAATCAAAATTAATACGTACCCATACAATTATGACAATTGTATGGGTGAACAAATCACGGAATTTGAACCCTCGCCTCGGTGGGCGAGTCCAACTCGTACTTGTCCGTTTTTTTTAACACAAAAAGCTTACGTATGTCTCATAACTCGTAGGTGCGTAAACACACACAAACAACAAACAGTTTGTTTGCTTTTGTTTGAAACTCGTATGGCACGTGTAGGTATAAACTAACAAGGGTAAAAAGGTAAAATTAGTTGTTTGTTAGTAAAATGTAACTTCTGGACGTATAATCCAGTTACAAAAAATCTTTCACTGATAATTTTTAATGTAGGTAATTATTTTATTTGTAAATTAAGTCGAAAAATAATGAGCTGATTTGGCAAAGTTGTGAGTGTGTGCATTATATATACTTCATGCATAAAGTATGTACAAAGGCGGACTTACAGATATTCTCTACCAGAAAACTAAGGATGGTGAAGAGATAACATGTAGGTGCATAGTAAAAAAAACCGGACAAGTGCGAGTCGGACTCACCCACCGAGGGTTCCGTACAAATATGTAGGTACATATTCATACTTCTATACTAATCCATACCTACTATCCATACTTTGATCTACTCAATATTATAAATACGTTTTTTGCGACATAAACGGCCGTATCTTTTTTTCACGTTAACATAGAGGTTGATTTTTGTACAGCTTCAAGGGACCGTAGTCTTAAGTATATGGTTGGTTTAATTTCAACTCGATACCTCCACGCGTTTCCGAGATAAAGGGTCTTGACAGACAGACGGACAAGAAAGTGATCCTATAAGGGTTCCGTTTTTTCCTTTATAAAGATATAAGCTTACAAAAATGGTAGACTACACATACCTACATAATTATATATCACATTATTATGACATAATACTTAAATCATCATCATCTGCCCAGCCTTTTCCCAACTGTGTTGAGGTCGACTTCCAGTCTAACCGGATGCAGCTGAATACCAGTGTTTTACATGGAGCGACTGCCTATCGGACCTCCACAGCCCAGTTACTGGGTAACACCATACCCCTTGGTAAGACTGGTTTTCAGACTTTCTGGCTTCTGACTGCCCATAACGACTGCTAAAGATCTACAAATGACAGCCGGGACCAACGGCTTTACGTGCATAACATACTTATACATAAAAATAAATCAAATTTTAAATGAAAGGGAAGAAAGCTAACAATACACATTTCATTTCCGCCCTTAACGCAGACATAATCTCGGGTGAAAGCTAGTAAACATAAAACCCTATTTCCTACGCCCCTTGAAAGAGAAATAATGGTAGATATAAAATCCGTGTCATCCCTACAATAATGTCACTTCTTTTATATGCCTTTGATAGATAGGTGTCTTATATTATTCTGTCTTTGTTATTTTATGTCACATTCAACCGTTGGGAGAGCCACCTTCTACTTGGTAAATATACTTTATAGATTACTTACACGAGAAAGTAAAAATCAATTTCAGTAATAGTACGGGAGGTGACGCTCGATTTTTATGAGAAACTCGCTTCTGCCCTCGACTTCGTCCGCGTAGACTGGATTAGTAGGAAAACGGGATAAAAAAACAAAATTTCTACGGGTGTTACTACACCAATTGATCGATCATCGATCGATGCCATCGATCGACGTTGATCGATTGGTGTGGTAGCTTTGGCTGATCGACGGATACCGTTAGACTAACTAATCTATCGATTGCCGGTCGATGGCATCGGTCGACGTCGATCGATTAAAACCCCAGCTATAATTCATCAGTAATAATAATCAAGCAGCTCGATCGACGTCGACTAATCCATTCTACCATCGATCGATGCCGTCGATCGACGATCGATTGGTTGGTCTGGTAACACCCTACGAATTCCGTTTAGCCGTTAAAATGTGAAAGAGTTACAAACTTTATCCATCCTCACAAACATTTGCGTTTATAGTATAATATTTATTATTATTTATTTATTTATACTTCATGCACAAAGGTACAAAGGCGCTAAGCTCTTTAAAATCTGGTTGCCTAATACTTTTTAGGAAGTCGGGGCACCCTGCAGACTCGCCGTCCACGTACCAACCCATAGTGCTGTTAGACGAGCGACCTGCCTCGTCAGCCACGACAAGAGCTAGTACGGTTTTCGGTATGAGCGCTCTACCATCCACGCGATATTACGGGTGAAAGGCCGATGGCCAACAGAGTCAGCAGGGGGAATCGCACGATATCCCTCGAGGCGGCTTGTGCACTGGCCTGATCATCGGCCACCATGCGGAAAGGGAGAGGGAAATCACATCTTCTCAACCGGCCCGCAGCTGGTGCACCGGGCGTTGGCAAAGGGCCGACAACGCCCTTTTCCAGCCCACCTAAATGGGTTCAGTGGTGACGAATTTAGAGGCGTCCCCACACCAAACATCAAGACACAAGTGGCGGCTCGTCGTACCTCGCAAATTGTTTTATATAAGTCGAAATAATTTAACTTCTTAGCAGTAGCATTTCCTATAAACAAAACGTATAATCTTTCTACACTTAAATTTTATTTACTGAAACTTCTTTCTGCTTTAGCGACACAGTCAGCAAGATCAGAAACGCTGTCCACACATTCGGGAAAAAATCCTGCCAGTCTTTTTGTTTAATAAGTCGAAAAACTTTGATGACGATACCATTCTTTTAATAATGGGTTCAGACTCTTAGATGTCACATTTTCTCCATCAGTTACCTAGCGCTTGCCCGTGACCACACAAAATCGAGTGTACGACTAGTCGGCGCATTTCCTGTTGATTTCGGCGCCCCTAAATGACGACGCCCGGTGCGACCGCACCGCTCGCACCGCCCTAGGGCCGCCGCTGAAAGAATGTTATGCGGAGATAACTTGTCATAAATTATGATCTCATCATTGCGGTTTTTCAGGTCTTTACCTGGAACCCTTCTAGTTGCGAAGGTACTGAAGACTTCTAGACCCTTTCTAGAAGTCTTCAGTACCTCCGCAACCTAAGAAATTCCAACTTTTAAAACGATTAAGTATTTACGAAAGTAAGCTTTGTCAAGAAATAGCTCTGTCTAAAAGTTTTTTGTCCAGACTCAGTTTTAACAAAACTTAAATTAGCCTCGTGTCTGGGGTATTATTTTTAGAAGACGATCGACGACGAACTTCCCAAAATTGGGTTACCAGTTAATTCTAAATAAATCTAAATATTTTTTTAAATTAATACATGATTGGTCGCTGCTGAGCATTAGATCCTAGGTTCGATCACTTGATCGAGCCAAGTGTCAGGTAGGTAATTATTGAGTTTTTCGCTAGAAATTCTTCAGTAGCAGCCTAGAGTCTAGATTTGTCCTTTTTGGTAACTCAACGGTCGGTCTTGGTTCGGTAATTTAACGATTGACGGTAACCCTCTTAAAAAATCTATCTCTAAATCTTCCGAAGATCAACTTTTCAATACTTACTTTTACTGCGTCCGCTGTAACCAACATTAAGGGAAATTTAACGTTGAAGGCAAAAGCTAGATTAATATCACGTCTCACATCATTTTTTGATTTATTAAAGAAGTGTTTATTTGTACTTCGACTAGCGAATTTTTTATACTATGGAAATATGCAAAACGTATACAAGCGGACTTAATGCCTTAGGCATTCTCTATCAGTCAACCAAGGGTGGTGAAGACCCTCCGTCACCTCTACGATGGAGGAACTCCATGAGAATTTCCACCGCGCAACAAAAAAAAGTTAATTAACAACAGAAAACGGTAAACTACGTATACATAAATATAAATATAAATACATAACTAATCTGTATATTATACTAGCTGAACAGACAGACGTTGTCCTGTCAATTATATTTTCAATTTTCTCACCGTATTAACCTTTCCTGGACTTCCACAAATATATCAAGACCAAAATGAGCCAAATCGGTCCAGCCATTCTCGAGTTTTAGCGAGGCTATCGAACAACGATTTATTATTATTATATAGATAGTGATAACAGTTATAATAAACATCTGGGCGACCGAGCTTTGCTTGGTATTTCTTTTTCTCCGTGTTTTAAAAAATGAAAGCCAGCTAGATCGATTTATCGCCCCCGAAACCGCACAAACATTTCATGAATCGTTGGAGCCGTTTCCGAGAATCAGATATATATGTCGTATCCGATCAATAGTACGAACGTGGAAAGATCAAGCCCACCATTATCGAGAACACGTGTTCTACCACTACTTTTGGCGCCCTTCTACAGAGTCGTGATGTTTTCAGCCCACAGCGAGGAAGACTTTCAGAACCCCCAGTGTCTGATCGCATTGGAGCCAAGACGTCTCGATTCGTTGTGTCTTAAGTGTTACTATGTCTATTTTAATTTGAGTCTGAGTTTATTTTAAATTAATAATGATATGTGGGGACATTTCACACACGGCCATCTGACCCCAAACTAGGGAGACCCTGTACTATGGGTGTCAAACAGCTGATATACATTCACAAATACATTTAAATACATACATATATAGATAAACAACACCCAGACACAGGCAAACACAAGTGCTCATCACACAAATATTTACCCTGGGCGGGAATCGAACCTGCAACACGCTGCGCAGCAGTCAATCACTCAACCACTGCGCCAATCGTGTCGTCAAAAAACCGAAGAAATCGAAAAAAAATAGTTCGTGTTAAATTGAGGTTTTAATAAACGCCGTGTATTGTACCCTATACCCAGTCTAGGACTTCTTTAATTTTCAGGACAGGACAACGTCTGCCAGGCCCGCTAGTAGGTTGGTAGGTATATATTTTACTTTCCAAAAAATCGGAATCCGTAAAAAAAATCAGGCGTATGAAGTCGCGGGCTTAAGCAAGTTACATAATAATATAATTATGTGGAAAATCTGGTGATGTCCTTATTCCGACGCTGTTTTCCTGGAAACGATTATTTAATGAATCGTGGCGTAGTGGGCATACAAAATTAATGTAATTTTAGGAATGTAGGATGTATGTAATGTTTTTCGGGTTTGCAGATATTATTATAGTTGTTGTGTTTCCATAATTAATGTTACTATATCCTATATTTTACTATGCGTTTATGTAAGGTCAACTTCCAGTCTAACCGGATGCAGCTGATTACCGGTGCTTTACATGGAGCGACTGCCTATCGGACCTCCACAATCCAGTACCTAGGTAACACGATACCCCCTGGTATCGGGTGATGGGTAGTCAGAAGCCAAAAAGTTAGATTTAGATAAAGAAAGATCAGAAAGTTAGATCATGCCCCCATCTCCGCCTAGGCCTACCGCTATATCACTTGCCATGAAGAGGGACCCATTGTCTCACGCGATTGGCCCAATGATCGCATGACATGCGGCAGATGTGTCCAGCCCAATTCCACTTTTGCGTGATAGCTTCCGAATTGGGCTTAAATAATGAAATTAATTTTCAACGAGACTTCGTTAAAATGATTTATTGTTGAATAACTTCGACTCTTATAGAGGCAATTAAGATTTGACCTAGATGCTAGGTCAAAGGTCCAATTGATTTCAAGCTTCTGCGCCCATTGAAGACCTGAAAATGGGAATTCCAGTTATTTATGAAAGCAAAATATTATTTACAGAAATAATTTTTGAACAATGTGTATTATATTTTGCAGCTTCAATTGGCTGAACTATTTGTATCCGAGTAGTAATTAATGATTAATTTAATTTTCAAATACTCTACAATCAATAGGTATCTCCCCTTTGTATTTACTCTTCTTCTTTTTTCTGCCCTTATCCCATGTTACTTGGGGTCGGCGCAACATGTTTTCTTCTTCCATTCCGTCCTGTTCAACGTCATGCTTTCACTGACTCCCTTTTCATTCATGTCATTCTTCACACAATTCACCCATCTTTTCTTTGACCCTCCTCTCCCTCTCCATCCATCCAAACTAATATTCATAGCTCTTTTGGTCACATGAGTTTCGTCTCTTCTCTTTACATGCCCATACCAAGACAAACGATTCCCTTTCAACTTTTCTGAACTTTTCTTTTCTCCCCTTTGTATTTACTAAAACTGAAAAAATAGCTTCTCTTATTGTTAACGCGTATCACTTGTAGGTACTTTGTTGTTTATATGTGGAAGCTTTCAGCCGCTTTATTGTATTTTGTAACTAAAAACCTATTCATAGATCAAGTGAGAGTGCTGAGTTAAAGTTGCCTATTCAAAACGTCAACTTTAAACAAACAATAATGACGCGGAGAAATAAGACCGCAGGGAATTAATTAATAAATTATGTCCCATCCGGTCATTAGTACAGACATGGAACGAATTGCAAGCGCGCCATTATCAATAACACGTGATCTACCACTACTTTTGGCGCGCTTTTTCGAATTCAGTATCTGATCGCAACGGAGCTAAGACGTCCCGGAACTGTACTCGATTCGTTGTGTTTAAGTGTTACTATGTCTATTTTAATTTGAGTTTGTGTTAAATTGTGGTTTCAATAAACACCGTGTATTATACCCAGTGTGTTTGCATTGCACGAAACCCATATTCTGCCCACATGATGACCGAATGTAACGGAGTAAATCCTGAATGTAAATTATTAAAAAATACTAGTAATTATTGAAAAAGTTTCATACGTGTAGGCTATTTTTCATAGGCTATTTTTCACCATATCTGTCGGCGACGAGATCCACGAACAACAGTCAACAATGATGTATGTAGTATAGGGCGCTAATTAGATTTAAATGTTTGTTATTTTTTCTTACAAGGTTCTAATTAGTATATAAGGGTGTATTTACGTAATATTTTAGCGATTCATTCTAATAAAACTAGTTATTTGATAGTTGTAAAGTAAAAGTTTGATCTCAAGTAACTTTGTCCAAATAATTACGTAACTTGAAAAAGTGATTTTTTGTTTGTGTACATAGCGATTTGATTTTAGTCTTAAAAGTTAGATATTGATTTAAAAATGTATATACAAAAGGTTTCATAAGGATAGAACTTACCAATTTAAAGTTATAGCAAAAAATGTAAAGTGAAAATTGCGAATCACACATTTTTACGAGTTTTTGTTCTAGGATTTTTTTATTAAGTTATTAAATAGTTAAGATTTGTGTTTTATTTCATTAATTAGGTTCATAATTAGTTAATAAGATAAAAATAGTAAGGATTTATTGAAATAAATAAATAAAATGAGGGGTCCAAAGTTTTCGGCTAAGGGAAAATTGACGAGCAAAACAGGCCCAAATTACGCGGACCTCTGTCCGGTAAGGCAGGCCGGTATATAAGGCGAGCCATTTTTCGGTTCAAGTCAGTCCCACGGTGAACGACCACAGGGAACTTACATCCCTGTTAAAAGTGAGGAACATTTCGTTCCACACTTATTCCCTGCCCGATGATAAACCCACCCGTGTGGTAATCCGACGCGTCCCCAAAGAAATCTCAACGGAAGAGATTCTCGCCGACCTTCAGTCGCAAAATGTCCCAGTATCCGCTGTGCATCGTCTGCACAAAGCTAGGGGTGCGATTGCATACGACTCGGTTCTTGTCGTGTGCGATCACACCGACGGCCACCATCCGATCTTTAAAGTAAAGTCGGTATGTCACTTGTCGGGCATCTCTATCGAGAGGCCTTATAAATCCGATACGGTTGGACAGTGTCACCGCTGCCAACTTTACGGTCACGCCCAACGCAATTGCTACGCGACCCCTAGATGTGTCAAGTGTCTGGGTGAGCACGCAACTGCTGACTGCCCCCGTCCGAAAGACCGCAATCTGTGCACAGAACCTCCCAGCTGTGTGCTATGCGGCCAATCAGGTCACCCCGCCAATTACCGCGGCTGCCCCAAAGCCCCAAAATCCTCTTCTCCCAAGCTGACCAAGCGTGCGAACGCTCGTCAACAAAGGGAAAGCCCCTCTGTTAAGATTCCCTCCTCAGAGATGCCCGAGCGTCTCAGCCCTCAGAGGCCCTCCCCATGGAACTCGCTGAATCATCAGAGAGCGTTCCCTGCATTGAGGCCCTCCCAATCTCTGCCCATGCCAGCGCTGATGGATTCGCCAGTCCCCGCGCCGAACCTAGCCTCCGCGACCACGCCCCCCCTACCTAAGGTCGCCCCCGCCGCTCCTAAAGCCGCCACCGCCGCTCCTAAGGCCGCCCTCGCCCCATCTAAGGCCGCCCCCGCCGTTTCAACCGCGCCCTCAGCCTCCCGCGTACCTGCATCTCTCCCTACCGAGAGGATAGGCGAAGTCATCAACCTCGCCTACCAAATTTACCGCAACCCCGCTGCTGAAGCTATGGCTAGGGATATACTCGCGTGTAAAGCAAATATTAGCGACATCCTTAAGGTGTTCAAAGCGTATCCGGAGATTACGCAAGCCCTAGATAAACTTTACCCTTGCTAATCCAATGGATAAGGAAAGGCCGTGTACTAATAAACCCCGATCCCTTAAGTTAGGATTCTTTAACGCCAATGGCATTACTAACCAACGTGATGAGATCGCCAATTTCCTCCGCGACCATCAACTTGATATCCTTCTCATACAGGAGACCTTTCTTAAGCCCCATCATCGTGACCCGAATATTGCCAACTACCGTATAGTTCGCAATGATAGGTCTCGTTGTCACAAGGGCGGTACCCTAATATACTATAGAAAGGCTCTGTACTGCATTCCTATGGACCCTCCTCCCCTCGCTCGCCTCGAGGTCTCTGTCTGTCGGCTCGGCATGACCGGTCATCAGCCGTTAACTATTATATCAGCATACGTCCCTCCATCACCATTGGAGGATGATCCTATCCTCCTCAAGGATGACCTTTCTGCTCTTCTTGGCCTGGGTGACTCCGTCTTACTGGCGGGCGATCTCAATGCCAAACATCCCTCCTGGAATAATAACAGGACCTCTTCCAGAGGTAGGATCGTGTTTAACCTCTGTTCTCAACTGAACTTCGACGTCATCGCCCCGATGACTCCCACTCATTTCCCCCACGATCCCAACCATCTTCCCGACATCCTCGATATAGCGCTGCTCAAGAATGTGAACCTCCGTTTGCAATCTATAGAGACGCTACACGAGCTTAATTCCGACCATCGTCCAGTGATATTAGAACTAGCTCCCCGTTCAGGTCCCTCTGACCCTAGCCAGCCCCCTCCGACCCAAATTATTACCGACTGGAGGAAAGTAAGCGAAAGCCTACAATCCACCACGTCGCCTCACTTGGACGCTATCCCCGACCACTTGGTGACAGTCGCGGACACGACGGGCGCGATCGACTCGTTCACAAATCATGTACAATCCGTCTTGAACGATTGTTCAAGGGAGGTTCCGGCGATGAGCGATCATCGCTGGAAACTGCCTGACGATGTGCGTGATCTGTTGACCGAGAAGAACGCGGCCGTCCGTGCGTACAGTGCCTTCCCCTGCGATGCGAACAAGGCTCACATGCGCTCTTTACAGCGTGCTGTAAAGAAACGCATCGAGGAGCTGCGCTCCAGCCGCTGGGACAAGACACTTAGCGAACTCGAGCCCACCCACCTAGCCTTCTGGGAACTCCAGAGGAAGCTCCGTTCTTCTAACGAGGCCTCCATGCCCCCTCTCATTCGTTCCGACAGTAGCGTCGCCTTCGACAACGATGAAAAGGCTGAATGTCTAGCCGACAGCCTAGAGTCTCAATGCACCCCCAGCTCTCAACCAGTAGACGAAGCTCACCTTTCTGAGGTCGACGCCGAAGTCGAACGTAGAGCCTCTCTCCCACCCGTTGAAGACCCTGATTATCCTCTGCCTCCTGTCACTCCAGACGAAGTGCACGATATTATCAAGAGGCTCAAACCCCGGAAAGCCCCCGGCTCTGACGGTATCACCAATAAGGTGTTCAAACTCCTCCCCGCCCATCTCATAATGCTAATGACCGCCATCTTCAATGGCGCTCTAAGCAACAACATTTTTCCTCAGGCATGGAAAGAGGCCACCGTTATCGGCATTCCGAAACCAGGCAAACCCAAGTCTGATCCCACCAGTTACCGTCCCATTAGTCTACTCAATGTTCTAGGCAAAATCTACGAGAGGCTTATTTATAAGCGACTCAAAGACTTTGCCGAAGCAAAGAGTCTCATTCCCGACGAGCAGTTTGGCTTTCGAACCGAACACAGCTGCGTCCAACAAGTCCACCGCATCGTCGAGCACATAAGCGCTGGTTTTCAGCGTGGCTTGATGACGGGTGCACTCTTCTTTGACATAGCGAAAGCATTCGACAAAGTCTGGCACAACGGCTTACTATACAAGCTTTACCAACTCGGAGTGCCAGATCGTCTCGTGCTCATCTTGCGTGACTTTTTGTCGAATCGCACCTTTCGCTATCGCATCGAGGGTGCGCTCTCTTCACCCCACCCGATACGCGCTGGCGTCCCTCAGGGCTCCGTAGTATCCCCCCTCATTTTCACGCTGTTCACCAGCGACATCCCCAAAGATAAAAAGGCTCAGTTGGCTCTATTCGCTGACGACACGGCCATCTATTACTCGGGTCGTAACCCAGACTGCATAGCTCGTACCCTCCAATCCGCGGCAAAAGCCTTAGGCGCTTATTTCCGGAAATGGAGAATCGAGGTAAACCCCATCAAGAGTCAGGCAGTACTCTTTTCCAAACCGCGTTCGTCCCCCTCTCTGCCCAGTCCGATAACCATGTTCGGTAAGCCTATCCCTTGGGAGAAGCAAGCCAAATACCTAGGTGTGATTCTGGACCACCATCTTACTTTCGGAGAGCACATAAAGACGGTGCGTTCGCGCGCCGCTTTCGCTCTCGGTAGGCTCTACTTCATGTTGAATGCACGCAGCAAATTGTCACTCAAGTGCAAATTGCGCATTTACACGGCGTGCATTCGTCCCATCATGACGTACGCCTGTGCTGTATTCGCACACGCGAAACCATACCGTCTCCATAGGATGCCGACCCTCCAAAACCGTTTCTTGCGAAGAATCACAGGAGCCCCTTTTTACCTTCGCAACGAGAACCTCCATCTCGATCTAAAAATACCTACCATCCAGCAGTTCATGAAACGCTCCGCCAAGCGCTTCTTCGACACTGCTGAGAAGCACTCTAACCCGTTAATCGTATCGGCCGCCCGGTACACTCCCTCCCGTATTAGTAAGACTCGACGACCGAGACATACTCTGACCGACCCTGACGATGCTATTACTCTCCTCCAGGAGAGCAATAAGGCCACCAGTACAGTTAAGAAACACAGACACAGACCGCCGTCATTCCGTCCTCGCCGCCGAGGCCCGCCGCGACGACCCCGTACGTCCCCTCCCCGACCCTTGCTCGTGCCAGCCCGCGCCGCTGAGCCTGTAGTTTTAAATTCGTCCCTAAATAATGGAAATCCGATCCAGCCTGTCCCTTTGCTGTCCTCTCCCAGCGACGCCCTAAGCCGAGGCTCGTACCCCACAGGGGGTGCCCTTAGCGTGTAGTCGCTTAGTTTGTAAGCTTTTATGCCCTGGCTGGAGGCCCTAAAAATAATAATTTTTAAGGCACCACAGGAAAGTCCGGTTAAGCAGCCGACAACCTCCTAGGTTGACCTGCGAGATGCCAATCCGAAAAAAAAAAAAAAAAAAAAAAAAACGGTTCAAGTCAGTCGCAGCTCAGCCGTTGAAGAGGCAACATCAAGAAAAGGGAAGCAAGCCGAAAACTGCGGACAAGAAAGGTTCAAGAAGAATATCTGCGTTTTATTTGCCTGCGCCGCCTCTTCAACTCCCCGTCTCTCCCGTGGTCCTTGTGGGTGGTGCCCACGAACACATACGCATTCAGGGGTGCGTGGTGACGTACGTCACCAGCAAACAGTTCGTCAAAAACGTACGTCAAACAAACGTTTGGGAGATTGACCCAGGGTGCCTGCGGGTACTGACCATACCCCAGCCGCCCGAAACAATATTCTTTTTATGAGTTCCAAAAAGATATTTTTTCCGACACCCATACTAGGCTCTCACAGATTTGTTGTTATCGCTTTGCAATCTCGCTCTTAACAAATTAATTACCTAATTATATTGTATAAGTCGTATTTGGTGTAATTTTCCGAAAGGTTATATTGTTATATTAATTGTAAGCTGTGAAGTAGGTTGATATACATTTTGTGGGTCCATTTTCCGTTTTTATAACTCCTATTTATTTATTTTTTTGTTACAGAGGGCATAGTAATAAACACCTTGTGAAAATTTTAAGTGTTGACAGAGGTACAGACGGACGGACGAACGGATGAACGAGAAGACGGGTTCGGAAACCTAAAAATAAATGAATGTATCAATAACACTGCAACGTTCCATTATTAAAAAAACACGAGTTTTCAACATTGTTTTCTTTTTAAAACGTTAACTGCGTTCATTTCCTCCACAAAGGACGCGCTAGTAATTTCCGCAGCTGAACCTAACAAGGTAAATGTAAATTTTAGTTGAAAAATGAATTTAAAACTCATTTTCAAAAACAATAAATTATAAATCCTTTTATAACAGTCATATTCAAAACCATTTATTTCAAATAAACCATTTTACTTGTGAATTGTCAGAGTCAGCCAGTCAGAAAGATGATGCTAGTTGCTCTTTCCAAATAGTAGGCTTCTATGGAGAAGAACAAGCAAGAAACTCCATGAACACTCTTTCAAAATCTATACTAATATTATAAAGCTGAAGAGTTGGTTTGTTTGGTTGAACGCGCTAATCTCAGGATCTACTGGTTCGAATTGTAAATTATTTTTGTGTTGGATAGTCCATTTATCGAGGAAGGCCCATGCGAAGCCGGGTCGGGTCGCTAGTCAATAATATATGTATTACTTCATGTCACTTCATTCATGTTGTATGGGGTGCAAAACCAACAGCTTTGGTGCTTACGGCTTATTACATTTTTCAAACGCAAACAAAAATAAGTAGTAAGTGTGTCTATGCGGTGGACCATTAAACATTAGATGGGTCGGCTCATTTACGATTCAATTAAATAAAAAAAGAACATTCTAGATATTTTGTAACAATACTGGTTAAATGTAGGTGTACCATCATCTACCCAACCCCCCTTCGAGGAAAAGAGACAGTTATAACGGTCACATAGGCTTCGCTAGTTGAACGATATTTATTTCGAAAGCTTTTATTGGAAAACGTTGCTGCCACGGCTGAATGGGCGTAGAATTTTCCAAGAACAAGTAAAAAAGTACGTGTGGGTTTTTTCATTACAAATTTCTCCTGAAATTTTATAACAACACTCAGTAAAGGTACGAAAACTCTTGAATTAATGATTAAATAATAAATACTGTAAAAGCTCAACTTGACAAGCCCTTACTAGGTACCGGGATAAGGTATAATTTATAACGTGTGGGAGGACGTTGGTGATACTTCAATCAAAGAGGGACTCTGTTAGAATCACTCTATTATAGAACTAATAGGTAGGTCAGCCTCTCATGGTTGCCGGCTAGACAATATTCTTGTCATAATAAAATTAGACTAACTTTCTAAGTACAAAAAGGTTCTAGAAATAATCCAGAGGGTTGAGACGAAGTCCATATTTTGTCAATGGTATCAATTCATAATATTTCCACTTATACAATTTTATTTACACTAGTGTAGTTTTGACATTTATTTCATCAACTATACTCCAGTTATAATAGCATTAGAAAAAGAGGCTCATAGAAGCAGGAATGCAAAACATTTTATTTCAAAGATAAGTTAAAACAATTTAAATTAAACTTATTTTAATATAATTTTGATAAATAGATCTAAGATAGAACTAAATATGGACGTATAATAATATAAAAAGAATAAAAGTCTTTAAAGATAAGGTAAAATTTAAAATTAGGTAGAATTACAGTGAAACGAATAACGTTCCGGGTATTGTTCATCCCTGCTTCTGTTAGGTTTTTACCCTTGACACTGTACTTTTAAATTGGAATTAAATCATGAAGATTTAGGTATAAATGGAGCCAACACTTGGAACAAAAACTTGAAACCAACTGTGGGCTGATGCTCTCTTTCTGAATGCATACATAAGAACGACACAGTGATATGTGTTTTCTTTATCTTATGTACGCATTCAGAAAGAGAGCGTCTGCCCACAGTTGGCTTCACTTAGGTATTTAGAGTGTTGCCTCCACTCTTTTTTATAAGCTTCTTGAATTAAATATACAACTGAATGAAAACCACATAATTTGAGAAGATAAATTATTAAAATGGTTACAAATACGCGCGACAGCTACTGTAAAAATAGATTATATTAAATTCGGTGTCTATCGTAGCTTTAACATTGTTTATTGTACTTTTGTTACAAAGTGTGCATTAAAAAGAACCTTTTTTAACTTCTGTCTGTAAATAGAGTATAGTGTAAATTAAGTTGATTTTAGAATAACTTTAAAAAAAGTAATTAACCTATAGACCGCCACCGTCATGTATAGATGACAAATCAAAAATGCCCAGCAAGCCACGGTCTTCTATACGTCATTCCATAGATTACTTCGGCATGACACGGCATGCCGCGTCACGTCGTTGCGTCCCGCAGCAAGCCTAGCTACTCACAATTCAACTAGTTTCTCAGGCTCAGGCTGCGCGCCATTCACCGAAGACACCGCCGCCGTTTCAAACCTTATTTCAATTAGTTAAGCTGTTATAATCCTCTGGCCTATGTGACTCGCGGGATGGCAGGGCCTGCCGCGGAGAGCGACCGCATCACACCGCGGCAGTTCGTGGAATGAAACGACATGCCACGTCGTGCCGCGGTATGATTGTATCGAAATAAAGTAATATGAATTCTAATCTCAATAAAATAAGGATAAAAATAGCTTGCTTCAAAATCAATCCTTTGCCGTGCCGTGCCGTGCCGCGACGTCCGTCAGCGCCGGCCCTAAACGATCAAACTAAACTTTATGTGTAAGTTATTTTTAATAAATCCATGAAAGCTACTCCGTTGTTTTTCTAGTCGCAAGCTAAATTGCTGAGCTTGGGATCCGGGGTTCGATATCTAGGTCTGGCAAAGTTTTTTTTTTTTTTACATTAGGAATTTTTTCACAACAGTCGCAATACAAGACAGATGTGGATACTGTAATGTCTCAGCTGTATACTGTCCACCAAAACATCGAATTGACTCCGACCTGTTCTCTCACTTCTTCACAAGTCTAGGCAATCGCTTCATAGCAGGAGGCGATTGGAACTCCAAACATGTTCACTGGGGTTCAAGGCTAATAACATCTAGGGGAAGACAACTAAAGTCGAGCGTCGATACAAATCACCTAAGTACAATTGCTCCACTAGAACCTACTAACTGGCCAGCTGATCACAATCGAATCCCGGACATACTCGACTTCTTCTTAACAAAAGGACTCTCCAAACAGTATATGAAGATCGAGTCATGTGCTGATGGGTCATCTGATCACACCCCAGTCTTACTAACTATCAGCTCAACTATAATTGAAGTTGAGAGACCCACAATGTTATACAACCGGCATACCGATTGACCCTCCTTCAGGGAACACATAGAAGAAAACCTATGTGTTCCCTGCGGAGGAAAGATGCGGAGGAAACTGAAACAGCAGTAGTGCAATTAACTAATCTCATACAAGTTGCCGCGTGGAGAAGCACGCCTACTACGGAACATAGGAACCAGCCCACAAACGTACCACTGGAAATAAGGAACATGATCCAGGACAAACGTAGACTACGCAGAGTTTGGCAGCTGAGCCGTCATCCGCAAGACAAGGCCGTCCTTAATAAAGCCATTGTAGAACTCAAGGAAGCTATAAAGAATGCCAATGACCTAACAATGCAAGCTAAGCTGGAGTCACTAACTGCTACTAAAGCCAGCAACTACTCGCTTTGGAAAATTACCCGATCTTGTGACAGACCCAACTTACCGAAAACCCCAATAAAAAAGGAAAACGACTGGGCCAGAACAAGCCAGGACAAAGCGGACTTGTTTGCGGATCATTTAACAAGCGTATTCAAGCCGAATGTAATACTAGACAACTCATCAGAAGAATATGTTGATCTCATTCTAAAACAAGATCTTCAAATGGACTTTCCCCCTAGACCCGTGTCGCCCGTGGAAGTAATAAAAACGACTAAACGGCTGGACAGTAAAAAGGCACCGGGTTACGATCTGATAACTAAAGAAGTATTGCTGGAACTACCGAGAAAGGCTATTGTTTTCATCACGATCATCTTCAACGCTATGTTACGAATAAGGTACTTCCCGAGTGCGTGGAAAGTCTCGGAAATCATCATGATTTACAAGGCTGGCAAAATAATGACCGAAAAAACATCCTATCGGCCAATCAGTCTGTTATCTACCCTATCCAAGGTACTGGAGAAGACAATACTTCGCAGAATTATGCCAAGCCTCTTGGAGCGCAAAGTGATACCAGATCACCAATTCGGCTTTAGAGAACGCCATGGCACAGTTGAACAAGCCCACAGAGTATGTGATGCTATAAGAAAGTCCTTAGAACAAAGGGAATACTGCTCGTCAGCGTTTTTGGATATTCAGCAGGCATTTGACAAGGTCTGGCACAAAGGCCTACTATGTAAGATCAAGCAGAATATTTCCCACTCATACTTTCCAATCTTTAAATCTTATCTCGAGGATCGCATATTTTATGTGAAAGAAGGTGACGCGACTTCTGAATTCCAAGAGATAAACGCCGGGGTGCCACAAGGATCTGTTCTCGGCCCCATGCTCTACACGTTGTACACTGCTGACCTACCGCTAACCCCAGGGACAACCACAGCTACATTTGTAGACGACACCGCTATATTAGCTAGTAATTAAGATCCAAGACTGGCATCAGAGAACCTGCAGAAGGGCCTTAACAAAGTATACGAATGGCTCCAAAAATGGAAAATAAAGGCTAGTACTACAAAGTCAGTACAGGTGACATTCACCCTTAAAAAAGGAGACTGCCCACCTGTCAAGTTGGGCCAATCTACTCTACCCCACAGCGACCATGTAAGATATCTTGGCTTACACATTGATCGTAGACTAACCTGGAGGCACCACATCAAATGCAAAAAGCAGGAGCTTCAGCTAAAGTACAAGAGCCTATACTGGATGCTAGGAAGAAACTCGAGACTCTCTTTGGACAACAAACTCCTTATCTATAAAGTCATCCTAAAGCCCATTTGGACATATGGTCTGCAACTACGGGGCAGCGCAAGCGATTCCAACATAAATATACTCCAGCGCCAACAGAACAAAATCCTAAGAACAATTGCAAACGTACCATGGTACATAACCAACAATGAAATTCACGAGCACCTTGAAATGAGAACGACCAAAGAGGAAATTCGGAGTTTGGCAGCTAAATATAAAGAGCGGTTAATCTATCACCCTAACGAACTTGCTCGCCAACTCACCATGGACCAGTATGTTACACGGCTAAAACGTCATCATATTCTAGAGCTAGAAGACCGACAGTAGCTCTAGGCAGCAGATGAGTAGATGCTTCCAATGGGAAGCCACTCCGCATGACAGTTTCACAGAACAGATTTGCTCATAGTCTTAGGGCTGATTGCAAATAAACACAGAAAGTAAAAAAAAAAAAAAAACATTAGCAATTTCTCAGTAGCAACGTTCTCTGTGTCTTTGTAACAACCATACTGCGATCGCCAATCCGCCTGCCAAGCGTGGCGATCGCGACCGTCATTCGTAAATTATTTTTACGAACGTTATGGTGCAGCGCAGACGACAGACTATCCGTGACGCACTTTTTAGTCTGTGAAAATAGAACCTATGCAATTATATGCAGTAACGCACACGACGCGCAAAAAGTCCGGCGCACAAAAAATCCGTGTAATTCGGGCAGACCGCACCGCGCCGCGCCGGCGCAAAAAGTGTGTGAAAAAAATTGAACGTTTGCTTCAACGCGCGCTAACGCAGACTGCGCACACTTTAGTCGGCAATCTGCATTTGCTAGGGGTGGACGTAACGCACGCGATCTATTATCATGGCGCCAGAGGTCGACGTAACGATGTTAATTCAAGAAATACAAAACAGACCAGCAATTTATGATACTTCTAAGGCAGAAGAAAGGATGTTGTTTCAGAATTGAATGTTTAGTATGGAACTGTCCCTTCAGTAATCTTTCCGAAAGTATAGGATGTACCCAAAATTCTCAATTTCTTCTTCTTTTTCTGTACTTCATGTACAAAATAATACTTCGCGATCTCTGCACGATTTCCATAGCGTCTACGTCCCTACAGCTCTGCCGACAGAATGATCGAAGATGTGCGTCGTGTGCGTTGAGTCTGTGAAAAATCCGCGACCGACTTTTTGCGCGCCATTCAGACTTTTTGTGCGCCGCAGACTCGATCGCACAAAAAGTGTGCCGTCTGCGCTGCACCTATTACTATTAGTATGGGGGCCACGTCCCAATTTAAAAAAAAGTCGATCTATGTAAAATACTGGTATTCAGCTGCATCCGGTGAGACTGGAAACCGACCCCAATATATGTAGTTAGGAAAGGCTAGGTCGATTAATAAAAAAATCCTAGTACACAATGTTTGTTTTCGTATTTGGTATATTTCGTATTAACGTAGTTTAGTTACAAAATGGTGGAAACGAATCCTTAGAGGTAAGGGGCCGATTATATTTACTTCTTTGAAGAACCCAATTATCGACAGTAGGTACCTTAATAACTTGAAACAGTACTTATATACAATTCTTTGATCGCTTTAGCCTTATCATGATGCGAACAAAAATAAATAATAGTCTTTGCTACACATCAAAGAAATAAGATTCTGTGTAGTATATCAACATACCGGAATTTTTTGCTTTTTTATTTAATTTTTTTATTATCGTTTGACCACTATCTCACCTGATGGGAAGCGATGATGCGGTCTAAGATGGAGCACGCTTGCCTAGAAGTAACCTATTCACTATTGACTTAAGGACTCCCAGGTTGTAGCTATCACGAAACACAGACTCAGGCAGGGAATTCAACTCCTTAGCAGTACGGACAATGAATGTGTTCCCAAAACGTTTTGTGCGTGTGGGATGTCCACCATGTACCGGTGGCGCATCGCCGTACGTCTTGTGGTCAGATGATGGAACGGGCTCGGCAGAATTAAGAAGATGAGCACTCGGATCCCACGACCCGGGAGTTTCAACCCCAAACGGTTCGGAAATTAATTCGTAAAATTGTATTCAAAGATTTAAAACAATGACAGTAGGTAGCAATAAACATCCGTCCACCCGAAAGGAATGCCTTACCACCTTACCGATGTGTTTCAAGATAATAATAACAATAAACCTACTTAAACAATGGAGCCTTGCGACTTGCACAAGAGTTATTATACTTCCTAGTTTACTACTAGACTGGTTAATTTGTAATACTAATATACTAATGGTCAAATACTCAAACGTTACTCAATTTTAAGATGTCTCGTCCTGTGACAGTCACTTTGACACGAAACGTTTTGGGAATACATTCATTGTGCGTACTGCACGCACAATGAATGTATTCCCAAAACGTTTCGTGTTTGTGGGTGGGATGTCCACCATGTACCGGTGGCGAGACAGTACCAAGAAAGTAAAATAATACTAAGAATAGAAATTAAACCAGCTTATTACTGTCTCACTGCAGGGCAAAGGCCTCTTCTCATACAGAGAAAGCACGAGCATTGATCACCACGAGCGCTCGGCGAATTGGTGCGATTTCAGTCTTATATTCATCAAAAGCTTTTTACAAAAAAAAGACAACCGCCTTCAAAAACTAAAAAGAGAAAAATAACTTTAGCACAGAACACACATTGACTTTCGTTTCGAAAGTCGGTGGCTTTGTTCTGTTTGTTGTTGTTTTGTATTGCCACCGACTCCCGAAACTAAAGTCGATGGCGCGGGAGAAGAGTACGGTCTACCTGACAGGACTTTGCCTAGCTGCGGGATACCGGCAAGAGAAAAAACAAAAGAATCGGGATTGTGACTTTGTATGAAGAACATCGTGTATTGTTCAGGGTCACTTTGGAGTAATAAGGCAACGGCTGCTTGCCGAAAATTGTTTTAGTTTTACGATGCCATGTGTAAGCATAAAAGTTTCGTCCACTGTTTCAAACCAAATTGTTTGTTTTCTACATAATGGACTGAGGCCCCCGAGGAGTCAACCTACGTCATTTTAACACAGCAAATTTTGTCCTCAGTAGTACTATCGATACATAGAGTAAAACTTAAAAATAAAAATGTTTTTTAACCGAATTCACACTGCTACAGAGCATACTTACTTTACTTTCGGAAGTCGGTGGCAATACAAAACAACAAACACAAAGCCACCGCCACCGACTTCCGAAAGTAAAGTAAGTGTGCTCTGTGCTAAAGTTATTTATCACTTTTTAGTTTTTGAAGGCGGTTTTTTTTTAAGTTTTTATAATATTTCAAATAATTAAAAAAATATGCATCAACTCCTGTTATAACGGTCCTAAACCCGTAAAAGTGTGAAGGGAATATTGGAATAACTTTCAGGTTAGTATCACAGGACCTCGCGCAGTCAGCCGTTCGCGCTATATCACTATTGGTTCGGGGACGCTAGTTCTCCACAATTCTAAAACTGCCGTTTTTTAATAATTTATTTTAATTATTTTATTAATCGATGTACTATGAAGACAAAATCATTGCGCTTCGGAAAAATAAACAAATAACCAGAACCATTAGTAATACTAATTTTCTCTGAGCATGTAAGAGTGTTTACATTAAAGTAACTTTTAGACGACGTTATCAAACAAAGCCGTAATTGTACCTGTTTTACACTTCGTGTCTTGAGCGGTTCATCATGATTTACTTACTATAGAGATAGACGGTTACACATGTTCATACAGTGCGGTTTTAGACTAGAAAAAAGGTTTTTATAAAAATCTGACTATCTACATTTCAACGTACTCATGTCTATATATTCTATTTGTTCTAGCAAAAGTACTAACTAAACTAAACTACTAAAATTTCAGCGTGTGAATAATTTGCAGTTAAGAAAGTTTGCGTATTTCGTAGTTTCGTTGCTGGGTATTTTTTTAGGTATCAGTTATAAAAGGTACCTTATACACAAACGCTCAAGAGTGACGGCTGATTATTATAGGTAGGTACTTATGTTTCACAGGATGTGTAAGGCGTTTCAATAGATTATTGTCAGATACTACTACCACTAAATATAAAGGTTACAGAAGGGCCGCTCCCATCATCTTCAACAATAAGTAAATAAACTTGCCAAACACACTAGGGCTGCTACTGTATTGACTCTGTAGGTTTTATTTGTGACAATATGAAATTTTATTGACACTGGTTGGAACTCTTTGCAATTTTTGAATAACAAAATTTTCCTGTTCGTCATGAAATGTCAATGTCTCTCATTTATTCATTTAGACAACACGTGACGGCCGAGACCACAGATATAGATAGACCTAGATAACGCAAGAGCAACTACTTCGCGTGCCTATTTTCGTGCCTAACTTACGATAAAAAATCGTAAGTAAAAAAATAAAGTTAACGTTTCCTTCCATCGGTAAGTCATTTTGTAATTAATATTATGCGTAATTAATTTAAAAAACAATTATTTTTAATCTAATACCCTCAGTAATACCTGGGAATACCAAATTTAGAAAAAACAAAACAATCGTATTACATTGTGACGCCCAAAAAATGGCACGCTTGGTTTTCATAAGATCGTGATACTTGCGTTATCTAGGTCTATCTATATCTGTGGTCGAGACTGAAGTCTGCTTGAAACTGCTTGAGGTTGCCTATAAATGTAATGTCAATGTGTGCGTGCGAAAAATGGCGGTTTGTTCTGAGTGGTCTCTGCTCCGGCGTGCCACAGCCTTACGTACTTTGTGCTACTACTGGGAGAAATAGCGATTCAGAAACAAATACATAATTTTTGAAATCGTGGAGGGGCGCATGACTAAGAAAAAGCCGTACGAATCGATCAGTCAAAGTTAAGCTTCGCTTGCCGCGGCCGGTCCATGGATGAGTGACCATCCATTTGCCTCAAAAAGCATTTCTGGGCAAATATATTATTCGTAGATCTGACGGTCGGTATGGGTAGCTAGAAGCCAGAAAGTCTGACAATCAGCCAGTAAGTGGATTGTGGTGGTCAGATAAGTAGAGCCTCCGTGTAAAACACTGGTATTTAGCTGTATCTTTAAAATTGGAAGCCGACCCAAAAATAGTTTGGAAAAGACGAGGCAGGTGATGACATCGTTTTGAAAATTGCTTTTTTTCTGTTTACGTGTCCTGTTTATCTATTCATCGGGAACGGAACAAAAGTTTCAGGTTTAAATGGAATTGTTTCTTTTTGTTTGTACCTAACTGCCTTGTTTTAATCCAACTGCAGACAGTAAAGTTTTTGTTTTTCATGCTTATCTAGATACGTGTCTAGTATGTGGGTTTCTTTATTCCTCGAAGTATCCAAACGGTTGGATGGATTTTGATTCATGAGGTGTCTACACCCAAGGAATTTCTCCTGCATTAGTGCTTTTACAAACATATAAACACACATAAACAAAACAATCAGACTTAGTGTCTAAACACACTATGCCGAAGTTACGCGACCTAAGTTCGGCGGCTGATTTTACGTTCCGACGTATTCGGCTGATATGACATACCATATGTGCCGAACTTACGCGGCAGAAATTCAGTTCCGCAACTTTGTGTGTGTATTCAGTGTCTCGAGCGCTGTCGTGGCGTCGTGTCGTGTTATCTACACAGTTGGACAGACAGACGCAAAACAAAGTGATCTTGTTATTAATGTGTGGTCACAGAATAAGTTGCCGCTGAACTTACGCCCGACCGAAGTTCAGCCGTACGCTATGACGCGACGTAATTTCGTACTCAGTAATTCAAATAGCATTGCAGGCGTAATTGTGCTGAACTTCGGCATAGTGTGTTTAGACACTTAGAACATATTGTCATTCTGACAAACGTGGCACCATTAAATGGTCCTAACCACATAGTACGTAGACTCATTGACATAACGTTTATAGGGATCCTCAAACAATTTCTTCCGTTTCCAGACTTCAGTCTCGATTGTCACGTTTTGTCTAAATGAATAAATGAGAAACATTGACATTTCAAGTCGAACAGGAAAATTTTGTTATAAAAAAATTGCAAAGAGTTCTAACCAGAGTCAATAAAATTTCATATTGTCATAAATAAAACCTACAGAGTCAATACAGCAGCAGCCCTAGTGAGTTTGGCAAGTTTAGGTAATGATATATGAAGATGGCGGGAGCGGTTCTTCTGTAACCTTTATATTTTGTGTCCTAACTGTGTAGTTTCAGTCTAAAGTCAACATAATCATAAATCAATAAAGTCCCAATTCCTTTAATATAATATCTATACTTACATTTTGAAACTGAAGAGTATCTACGTTTGTTTTTATTTTGTTGACATGCCGAAATTTTTTGATTTTATTTCCGGAAGAAAGCTTCGTTATTCTGGAGTGCGTGAGTGACTATATTTTATTATAAAAAAAAAACATTTTAAGAAAAAACGACAACCGCCTTCACTATCACTTCGCCTTTCTCACTTTTTCGATTTTTGGTACCTCCTTAACATGCAAATCCATTAAGAAACGTCAACACAGTCAAAACAGAGATTGAAAGTAGGTACAAGGTTGGAGAAACTTAAAACATCATCGACGCTTTTTCAAAAAGTGCTGTATCAATTTCGATAACATTTATGTGAGACCAACCCTGAGGCATACCCCATCTATCAAAAAAAGAATTTTCAAAATCACTTTACATTTGCCGGAGAAATCGCGTATCTAACAAATATACAAAAAAGAAAAAAAGCAACACACAGACGAATTGAGAACCTCCTCTTTTTGAAGTCGGTTGAAAATGTATTTAAAAGGAAATTCTTGCAGTCCATGTCGCGGGCATAAGCTAGTCGCTGATGTGTGAATGGGTTGATAGAATTGCTGACCATTAAGTCACCGTATTCACTTACATAAAGACCGTAGATTGGAGGTAAATTCAAAGGTCTGTAACACCTGTAGGTAAGTAAATTACGGTTCAAATCAAAGGGCAAACATATTTCTATACGTCTAGACTTCAATTATCCGTAATTATTCTCATTGTTTTGTGACGTCACGATTTATCGAAGGTGTACCTTGTATCCAATTTTGCCTATTGTTATAATTTCTATGGAAGCCTAGGAGGTGCGGAATATTGTGGAATTGACGACTCGGATCCCAGAGTTACCAGACATAATTACGTCAAGAGGATAAATAGAGGAATATGTTAAAAATACATGTGTGCTAGCTAGTTTCAAGTAAGTACGTGGCTTAATAAAAGCCGAAAACCCTCCTTGCTACAGACAGCACGTAATGCCGTTGGACCCGACTGTCTTTCGTGGATCTTAGGCAGCCATTATGGGTAGTCAGATGCCAGAATGTCTGACAACAAGTCTTACCAAGACGTATCATGTTACCTAGTAACTGGATTGTGAAAGTCATAGGCAGTCGCTTCATGTAAAACACTAGTATTCAGCTGCATACGGTTAGGGTGTTACCAGACCAATCGTTCGATCGTCGATCGACGGCATCGATCGATGGTAGAGTGGATTAGTCGACGTCGACCGAGCTGCTTGATTATTATTAGTGATGGATTATAGCCGGAGTTAATCGATCAACGTCGACCGATGCCATGGACCGGCAATCGATCGATTAGTTAGTCGAACGGTATCCGTCGATCAGCCAAAGCTACCACACCAATCGATCAACGTCGATCGATGTCGACCCATGGCATCGATCGATGATCGATTAACCCCGGCTATAATCCATCAGTTTCTTTTGAAATGTATTTACAAATGGACGCGCAGGCCAGGTACATAGCGGGCGGGGCGCAGGCGGGCAGCAGGTGAGAATGGGGAGCGGACGGCGCGCGGTGCGGCTAATCCGGTCTGGTAGAAACTATCGATCGACGTCGACTCATCCATTCCACCATCGATCGATACCGTCGATTAACGGTCGATCGATCGGTTTAGTAACACCCTTAGACTGGAAGCCGATCCCAACATGAATAGTTGGGAAAAGGCTGGGCAGCTGATGATGACTTGCAGTTTCAATGATCCGATTGGCTCTTGCGCTGCGTGCGGTAGGTTCAATTATCGTACGGAACAAATATTTGTATTACCTACAGGTACAGTTCGATTCAAACTTAATGGCGGCTGTGAAGTGAGCCGTTCGCTGCGCAGTACCCTGCCCCTTACCCCCGCTGTCACGTGAAATTGTTACTGCGCAACCACTCGCCTCGTGTTCACAGCCGCCATTAAGTTTTAATCGTACTGTAGTTGTTCCGGATTTACTTTTTTTTTATATGAATTTATAGGTTTGTAAACACAGCCACAATACAAGAGAAATTACTAGTGTAGGGCAAGGTTTTATTATAAATATCGTAGAGTACCTACGGGTGAAGACCAATGGACCTTAAGGCTGGAAAAGTTGGAGGCGCGCCATGACAATTTCGAGTCGTTCATGGTGCGCGTTCCAACTCAATCTTTGACCTTCCTCAAGGAAGAGTTTTGGCCGAAAGGTGTACTGTATCGGCGTTTTCGCTCTCGGCTACGCGACACCTCGCAGCGTAATACGACGCCGTCACTTGGTGTGCAGTAGTTTCAGTCTATTGTTTAAAATATGTATGTGTGTGTGTATGTATGTGTGGTGTGTGTGTGTGTGTGGTGTGTGGTGTGTATGTGTGTGTGTATGTGTGTATGTTATTGTTATTGTTTTTATACTTATTTATGTATTGTGTTTTTTATGGCCTGAAATAAAGGATAAATAAAAAAAATAATAAAAAACTAGCTGATGCCCGCGACTTCGTACGCGTGATAGTCGGTTATCAGCGACGTTTTAATTTTTATGCGCGGAACCCTAATTGTTTTTTCTAAAATAAAAGTAGCCAAAGTTATTCCTTATAACATCAGCTATCTGCCAGTGCCGGTCAAAATCGGTCCAGCCGGACCGATTGATATCAGCCAGAACAAACAGACAAAAAGAAAAAAAAGTATTTTTCATATAAGTATCATGTATACTTTATTTTGACATTACAAACAGATACTTAAAGAATCATGGTGAGATCCATACATTCATTTGTATGAAATAAATAAATAATTTAGAGGGTTTAAAATATTTTCCAATGTGAAGAATACATAACCAGGAGTAGATTGATTTACTTAGGTACCATATTTTTAAAACCCCGCATAATTAAAATATTACGAAATGAAAATAACACTTTTTCGTTACATCTCGATGCCCATTTTGTGTTTATAAATAAAAAGAAAGTTACAAGTGACGTTAACGGATCTATCAAATTGGCAGACAAGTGATGTGACAAGTGTGTGGAAAAAAATAATCATTATTTGTGATATTATTTCCCATAGAACAATGCAATTTCAGTGTAAGAACTGCGAAACACGGCGGCCAGTGTCACTGTTACTGTCAGTCGCCGTTTCGTTCTGAAATAATGAGTTTTACGTTAAACTATTCATTTTTTATTGCGGGGTTTTAAAAAAAATTGTAAATGCCTGAAGATACTCTTTAGGTATCCAAGAATAAAAGAATTAGAGTTTCAACTTCTCTAAACATCTTTATTTTTTTTGTACAAATCCTGCCATGATTCTTCTATTTATTTGTATAAAAACTATACTTAGGTAGGTAGGTGGATAGCTTATTATTCTTATACTTAATCTAAATATAATCAAATCCAAGGACAGGATTTGAATAGATTCGTCTATTTTCTGATAGTCTCCAGGTCAGATTTAAAGTTGTGAAGGCCGTGGGTTAACCAGGACGTCTTGTATATTATATACAAGCCGAAGCTTCGGTGGTGAGCGTAAAACACATCTGCGACGATAAGGTCGCGTGGGACCGCCGGAGCCCCGCAGCGCCGGAGCCGTGACAGAAACCATGCCTGCTGCATGTTGCATGCTGCATGCTTGCTGCATCCATGATGTATGTTTGTTTGGTTAGTATGGTAAAACTATATATAAGGTCTTGAAAAAGATTTGAAAAAGACGAAACTTCTTTTATTTCTTTGATGGACATAAATATTATATCTATTTCTTATCTAAATATAAATCAATTGTGAAAGCCCAAAGACCCTGGTTATCCTGCTCTAAATCCGGCCGTAGACAGACTTAAAAATTTACATTGAAATAACTATACCCTGTTCACAATAGGATTAGACATGAACACAAACCTTTTTTACAGTCCCTTCAACCGATTTTGACTTCTATTCCGTAGGCTTAAGGATGACATTAGAGGCAAACAAGTGGTTACAATAACAACTGTTTACTGCAGTTGCCATTTGTCATGCTACCAACGCAATAGAAGTCAAAATCGGTTGAACGGACTGTAAAAAAGGTTTGAGTAAATGTCTAATCTTATTGTGAATAGGGTATAGTATTAGAGAAAATTAAAAAAAATATTCGTGGAAAAGCAATAGGTTTTGTTTAATAAAAATAAAAAAATACTGTAATCCGACCGCGTAACTGAGACTATTCCTGAGGTAACGGCGCAATGCGGGAGGGGTGACAGGTGACACAAGTTGACGTATCAGTGAGCTCTCACACGTCACCACATCCCTCCCGCACTAACCATGATAAACTAAGAAAGTACATTTAAGGAACATTAAATTACAATTTATTTAATTTAGCTAGTATTCTTAGTTTTCGGAACTTTCAGGTATCTTTACGTGACCCTAACTCATTGTTCTCGACCCGCATTCGAACCCATTATCTCATGCAATAGACGTTGGCGTTTTTGTTCAAAAAATATTTTGTTTAAGCCCACACCATACGCCTTTAGCGATTATCTATAATATCAGACATCATTAAAAGGATTCTGAACTCTTTCAAAAGCTTTCTAAGAAATCATTTTCTACTTTGAATACTATTTTTTATTAGTACACAAATCTAAGCTTAACTTAGAGGAAAAACATGTTCTTTCTTGTCGTTCGCGAGTACAAAACAGTTTTTAGAATTACAAATACCGACGGCTTGCTACGGCGTAGCTTTCACGTAGACCACGGCTACGCGATTTCGTAGCTTTTGTCTGCTACGTTCAGAACACGTTTTTCGATAGTGCCAATATTGTTTCAAAATTCGCTTGATTGAAGCTAAAATGTCCATGATGGGATCAATAAAAATCCTTGTACCAGAATATTGGATTATGAAGTGTCTCGTAAGTTTGCAGTAAATTGCCTTCTTATTGAAGTTTTGGGCCTGCTTTGAATAAAATGATCGTAAGTCTTAGATTGGGTAAAATAAATTTTGTTTTATTATCTAGGACTTTATCGATGATAAAATGTCCCTATATATCATGAATTTCGATACTCAAATGTGGAAAAATCAGCTCTTGTCTTCTATTTTTTCAACAGCCCAGCGCCATGTTACAAAATTCTTTTGACTGAGTTTCAAACTTAATAGAGACTAGAAAATTACACAGGAAATATTATAGTGCACGAGTTTGTGAGCAAGCACAAATGCACAGAACAGTAATAAACAAATAAAGTTTAAAAACTAAAACCCGACCACAGCAAGATTTTTTGCTGTGGTCGGGTTTTAGTTTTTAAACTTGATTTCTTTATTTAAACCATTTTGGAGTTTAAATGTACTGGTAATCTTTTTTTAAGTATTATATATTTAAAAGGTGAACCCCTTTCCAATGATACCAAACACGGTATGCGTATCTTAATTTATTTGGTAACCTTTCCTTTTTTTTAAATAATTTGTGACAAGTCACAACTAAATATTGTATATTTGAAAGGTACTAGTGAAACCCTTTCCAATGATACCAAACACGGTATACTTGTCTTAATTTTTTTTTATCTTGGTTTTTTGTCCGCCAGAGGGCGCCACATTAGATTCGGTGACACGTCATATAGCCTATAATCAGCGGACAATCAAGACCCTTCTAACGATATCTCACTTGTTCAGTTCTGATAAGTAGTTTAGAAGCTATGAGCGAACAGATGAACATACATCATACATACACACATACAATCATAGTCTGTCAAAATCATAACCCTCCTTTGGCTTTGCCGTAGTCGGGTAAAAAGTCCGTCTAAAAGAAAGAAAGAAGAAAGAAAAACCATAAAATCAACAACATTTTTGACATTAATTGTTACGAGAGGTAATTCTTCTACTTTTTAGTAGCAATCACATTCTTAGCTCAGTGTCATTACCAACATTTATTAACATCAATAAAATTGTCGTTGAGAGATTAAGACAAAAGCCCGAATATCTGATGGTAGCCAACTGAAACCGTTCCTGCGATAGCTACGCGGTGCGGGAGGGGTGACAGTTGTCATCACCGTTGTACCAGATTTTGAACGTTTTTTAGTATAATTGGCCTTCTGATATCTGTTTTACTTATTCCACCTATGTTCTACAAATAAAGGATTAGTATTTGTATACAATAGCAGCCGCAAATAGATTTACAAGTAAGTCCCATATCGGACATAAACTGATAATAATGGAATGTGGGTGAATCAAGACGTTTCCGTAGTACTTGGTGTCGATTTGTACTAGTAATGTAGACACGTGTACGTGGGAGTGAGGCATTATAAACGTCTATTTTTGAATACTATGGGTACCGACATAAAGACTATTTTTGATTGTCACCACCACTTCACATGGAAGAATTACTTCGGTTTAGCAGTTTCCGTCTCTGTTTTGCGCCCGGTGTTAGGCAGTTGTGCCATAGTGACAGGAATAAAGTACGTGTATACATACAGAATTAAAATTAATAATACATTACTGCAAGATCTGAAATTAGAGTGGTTCACGACGAGTCTGCTATTTCTCATGGCGTGCAAATATCTTAGGTAAAAATTTAAAAAATCATTGATTCAAAGTTGTACACTTTTACACTTTTTTATACTTCTACATTTAATTTCAGGCACATGGCGGTTGGCGCAGTGGTTGAGCGATTGACCACGCTGCGTGTCGCGAGTTAGATTCCCGCATGAAACAAATATTTTGTATGGTCTACAGATAGGTGTTCTGAGTCTGGCTGTTTGTGTATGTGAGTTTGTATGTTTGTAAACGCACCCACAACACCAGAATAACTACTAGTGTGGGGCAACGTATTTGAAAAAAAAAAAACAGTGGTTGTAGTAGTATAACGGGCTGGTATCCGCAACTCCACGTCTCAGCGCAAATTTTGCGTACAAAAAAACAGTTAAACAAATTTCTTAAATTCTATCATTTACTTTATCCAATTATTTAATTATTTCCTTGTTCATAAGTACAGATCCTCCTGTCCTTTAAACTAAATAAATAGTTCAACAGGAACGTATATTCTTAAGCCCTCTGGAACAACGCCAGATGCTAAGGCATTTCGTAAACGTACAGATTTGGGCTAGTTACCAATTTTATTCATCATTATCTTCATCATCATTTCAGCCCAAAGACGTACACTGCTGGACATAGGCCTCCCCATAGGGGGGTTTTGCCATAATCGCCACGCTTGGCAGGCGGATTGGCGATCGCAGTATGGTTGTTACAAAGGCACAGAGAACGCTGCTGCACATTCTCTGGTGAGTCCCTTAGTCGCCTTTTACGACACCCACGGGAAGATATGGGACGATGCTATTCTTTACGTCCGACACCACACGGAAGACCAATTTTATTATCATTAAATTATCGACTTAGTATTGCTTCTGAATATAAATAATAATCGATCATTGGTCCCGAGATATTAAAGAGGCTTAAGGATTTTTACATTTAATGCTTCTAAAATAAGAAAATCTCCCTAAAGTTTTGTTATTAATGGTAAAATCTTTTAATTAGGAGCCTTTAGGGATTAGGCAGCTTTTAGAAACGCAAAATATTATGCACTAGCGTTTGCCCATGAATTCGTCTGTGTGATAGACAAATGTACAGCGGCCGGCACATCAAGCTACAACAATCTGTCAAATTTCTTTGATAGATTTTCAACTTTCAAGAAAATAAGGTTCATATTCAATTGGGAAAATGTGACAGTTTGGTATGACTTGAAGTGCGGGCGGCTGTACAATCAAAAATATTCTATGACACTCAGCAATACTGTTCCTTTCTGTTTTGGGTATTTTTTAGGGTTCCGTGCCTCAAAAGGCAAAAACGGAACCCATATAGAATAACTTTGTTGTCCGTCTGTCTGTCTGTCAAGACCCTTTATCTCGGGAACGCGTGGAGGTATCGAGTTGAAATTAAAACCATATACTCAAGTTTACGGTCCCTTGATGCTGTAAAAAATCAACCCTCTATGTTAACATGAAAAAAAGATACAGCCGTTTATGTCGCAAGAAACGCATTTATAATATTAAGTAGATTAAAGTATGGATAGCAGGTATATATTAGTATAGAAATATGGATATGTACCTACTAATATGTACGGAACCCTCGGTGGGCGAGTCCGACTCGTACTTGTTCGGATTTTTTTTAATTGAACCAGTACATTTTCAGATTACGTCTTACATTAAAAATAAAAAAAAAAACAAACAAATAAACTGAATCCCTTTGTAATATTAGTATACATTAGTATTCGGTAGAAATAAGAAGGGTATAGCGGAGGATTGAAATTCCTAAAGGGTTATCTTTTTGTTTCGGAAGTAGGTTCGATCACTTACCTATAATGAGATTTTACCATCGTAAAGATGGTGTCTAGAGGATTGAACACAAAATTGAACAAAGATTTTATTTATTTTTCGTAGCTTTAGACTTTTGACCTAAAATTCTGTAAAAACTATACTTCTAACAGCCTTTTAGGGTTATCTAGCTTTCTGAAAGTATTGCATAAGCATTATGATCTTTTTTTAAGAATAATGAGTATTTAGTAATAACGCATTTCTAGTTTATAAATACAATCTTTACAGATTTGGTACCAATCTCCAATCCAAAACACTCAATTCCTAGGATGAGGAATGTTCTTATCATCTTCTTCATCTTGTCAACCTTATAATGCCTACTGCTGAGCATAAGTCTCCCCCAAGGGGGGGATCAGTCGTAATCGCCATGCTTGGCCGATGCATGTTGGCGAAAGCAGTAGATGTTATGGTACAGTCAGCGTCAGAGTAAAGGAAACCCCCGAAGACTTAAAGATTATCGCCCGAGCGAACACACGGCGGGCGCGTCATATGACGCAGGCCCCGAGCAGCTCCCCTCTCTCGTCGCACCCATCTGCCTGGTTCATCAAACCCACTCAAATATTGTTTGCAAGTTTTTAATAGTTACATGGTGGTTTAGTAGTTACATGGTATTTTTTTTGGCTTCTGGCCGAACCGTATACCAAGAATAACTTACAAAAAGACACTTTACGTGCGGTTGAGAATACGAACCAGGCGCCAGCCGATCACTTAGACCGTACCTTATACCACAAGGCTATTGCGTCAGATAACAATCACCACGAAAATTCAAATAGACTAAATTCTTTTATCAAACAAAGTTGATAACGGTGTCTAATCTTCTAGACATTAAGGTTTAAATTTCAACTTCCGCCACGTTTTATAATATTAACACCTTACCGTCTTGTTTTACAAAATGCAATATGTTACTCCTCAATTACCTAAAAGATAAGGTTGAAATTAGCATAGATTTCTTGTTTGGCTGAATAGAATGAGCTTGATTCCGATCGTTGCACCACCGTAGTTTTACTTCAGAAAAGTTACTGCTGTATGAACAGCGAGCTAAGGTTGAATCTATACATATAATAAAACAGTAAAAAAACTGTGTCTGTACATTGAATATATTAAAAAAATAATAATTGAGGGGGGTTTAGAAACAGTAATAGAGCACGAATCCAAAAAAAAAAGTCTGTCTGTTTGTCTGTTTGTCTGTTTGTTTGTACACGCTAATCTTCGGAACTGCTGGACGGATTTGAATGATTTTTTTGTTGTTGTATAGGTATTAAGTCTGGGCAACATATAGGCTATAATTTATCTTGGAAACTTGAACACCTGATGCAGAACCGCAACAGACCAGCTAAACTATAAGAGATGCAAAAATTGTTCCACGTGATGAGCATTTTCTGCTGAGAGAATAAATTTGAAGATCTGGAACACCTGATGTGGAACTCCAAGAGCCCAGCTACACCATAACACATACATTAATGACGTCTAATAAAAGTTGTTCGGTCTGATGGGCATTTCCTGTTGACTTATAAAAATCGAAGATCAGAAACATCTGACGTGGAAATCAAATCTGTAATTTTTTAAATTTAACTGTAAAGCTACCTATCACTAATTTCTCTGTATATTATAATAAGGTGGGAGTGAAGGCGGTAACAGTTTAGGACTGATTTTTGATGACGATGGTATATCATTGAAAATTTGACTCTACTGGCCAAAATTGCCATTTATTTTTTCATTTTATCGAATAAATATACCTTCGAGCTTATGTTATTTGGGTGTTTAATTTCCATTTATCTTCGTGACACGGTAGCCTACCCGGTAACGCGGTCACTTAGATTTTAATTGATCAGGTAGGTATCTTCTTTACAATAAAACTATAACCATGCCTAGAAAGAGGTCAAATCTATCCCAATGTTCCAAAGGAGCTAAACGATTGAGGATCATAAGATCCCAAGAATCTACCGAAGAGCGTCAGGAGAGACGTGATGCTGTTCGAGAACATCAGGCTGCAACTCGCTGCGCACGTGATGCACGACTAACTGCTGATCGAGATTATCATAAACTAGCGACCCGACCCAGCTTCGCATTGGCCTATAGCCTTCCTCGGTAAATGGACTATCCAACACAAAAAGATTTTTTTAATTCGAACCAGTAGATCCTGAGATTAGCGCGTTCAACCAAACAAACAAACAAACTTCAGCTTTATAATATTATAGTATAGATTGTCCCGAACACGCACACAACAAAATATTCATAATCAGTTAGAAAGTGAGAGAAAAAGAATTGCTGGAGTACGGCATGAAGAGACAGAAGAAGAGCGCAACGAACGTTTGAATTCTGATCGACTTCGACATTCTCTGAACGGAATGTCGATATCATCTGAAGAATCGGATGTGTCTCAAGATATAGCCGTAGGTCATGGCGACCTTCCTTGGGTTGGTAAGGAACGAAGTTCATTTACGTATACTCCTATGATTGACTACGCCACATATTCCGCCATCGGAGGTATGATTCAAAATTGTACTTTTTGAACGTCTCGAATCATCTCGCGCATCCGGTAGTTTTCCCGTCCCCGGGCTCTTAGAATTCGACATCATACGTTTCAGATCTTCGATTTTGCCGACCCCGTAGTTGCTTGCATAAGCAACAGGATCCGTGTACGAAGTCGCGGGCAGAAGCTAGTATTTAATATTTGTTATTAATAAAATATTATTACTTGCACGCTGAACATACTTATAGTATTGTATATTGTAGTATTGACTACTAGAGTAAATAAACAAAACAATCAAAAAGTAAATGTATGTACCTTATAAGTTTATGTATTGGGAAGTTTTAATTGCTACAGTAACTGCAGCAATTAAAACCCCTACAAGTGTTGGGGGTGCGTGTGTGTGTTCGTCTGTGTGTCACAACATTAACATCAACATTCTTCATTCTAGTTACAACATTAACCTGACAGACGTTGTCCTGTCAATCGATTTTTCAATTGTCTTACCGTATAAACCTTCCCTGGACTTCCACAAATATTTCAAAATAAGGCAAATCAGTTCAGCCGTTCTCGAGTTTTAGCGAGACTAACGAACAACGATTCATTTTTATTATATAGAAGATCTATAAGTCCAGGTTTTCTCATAATGTTTCCCTTCACCGATGTCGCTGATATCCAAGATTAACTTAGAAAGTGCATAAGAAACTGTAGAAGTCACATTGGTATCTAAGTACTTGCGCGCGCCCAGTTGCGAACCCCCAGCTTCGAGAATGAGAGGAGGGAACTTTAACCACTGGACCATCGCGACGTGACAAAAATATGACGGTACCACTTAATGCGCTAAAACAAGCGACTTTTGCAGATTTTAAACTGACAATCACGTCAAAATGTGTTGAGTAAATGATTTGAAAAAAATATATGTTAAACTAGATAGAACATTCTCTTAATCATTTAGTGTGTGAATATTTTTGATTAAGTTCTTATTAAATTGTTTAATTAAACCGTGAAGTTGTGTCTGACGCGAACAAAACATTGATAATCTCAAATCTACCAGGAATATTTAAACGAAACTTTTACTATCTTACAGACAATTTTATTAACTATCTATTAGTACACGCCTTTTTTTTTAATTAAAGAATACTATCTTTTATTTAATTTATTCGACTAAACTTTTGAGAGTTTTGGACGCAGCGCATACGATTCTCTGGTCGCTCAAGGTCGCCGGCGTATATCGTCGCCTTAACTAGCAAAGTATACACTTTCATTCACATTGAGTGGAGTACTCAATAATGATGTTGGGGAAAACCTTGAAAAACTCTTCGTAATACTAATATTATAAATGCGAAAGTAACTCTGTCTGCTACTTTTTCTCGACGAAGTGGTTAAACCGATTTTGATAAAATATTAATATTGCTTGAACTCTGTGAAAGGACATAGGCTACTTTTAATCCGCGACTTCGTCTGCATCCGCGATAACCGACATTCAGCCACCGCAGACAAAGTCGCGAGAAAAAGCTAGTATTGTAATAAAGAAATAACATCAGTCTCCTAAATAATCTGTCATGAATATTACTCTTATTATGAAGATAATTATGTTTTATTAGACTGGCAACACATTTCACCAAAATTACGTCGCGTGTTGCCAAGATGAAGATTGGCAACGTCGCTTTACTTAATTTGCTTGACTTATTTTATTTAGTCGCGCAATTAAAGTGAATTTGTCTAAGCATATTCATAGTCAACAAAAGAGATAGGTTACAAAAGTCATCAAATATAGTTGAAGTTTTCTTTCGTCTCTCACCGAAATGCATCGCTGTCGTCTAGATCCTGGTCTTCGGACTAAGTTTCCAGTCTGCCTGAATCTTTTGTGTACCTTCGAGACACAGGACTGGCTCAGATGAAGCTGTCGAGCGATAGTACGCTGAGACAACCCTTGCTAAATTAGGATGACAACTTGAACGGCTTCTTCAGGTGTGGTTTCCATTTTCTTTTAGCTTAAGTGTTACCAGTGACGTGAAACATAAGACTGATGACCAATTTTCATAAACGCTCACTTTAGCCGCTGGACACACAGAAAAGACGTTAAGCAAGGACGGGGCGCGGACATAAGTCTCTTCCGCGTCCCTTTCATACCAAATGTATAGAAGCGTCGCGACGCAACACATACAGAAACAACAGGGTGCGGACACAACACATAGGGCGTTTGTGCACTACAAGGAATTTTACAGTCCGTCAGTCCGATTTTGGAATTGAACCTGATCTGAATCTACGAGACTCGGTATCAGACCGTAAAAAATCGGACTGGCGGACAGTAAAATTCCTTGTAGTGCACAAACGCCCTTACTCGTCAGCGCCCTATTATAAAAACATATAGAAAGGACGGGGCACGGACGGGGCACGGGCGCGAGCGGACGAGGGGCGCGCGAGAACGGGGGTGCAAGCGTGGTGGGGCGCGGGTGCCGGGAATCGCGCAGTGCGCGCGTCGCTGTGTCATACACAACTACCTGCGTAATCTCTCGTGGCGCCCAGCGTCACGTCCGTGCCTCGTCTTTTCTATATGTTTTAAAAAGTCGCGACGGCGCCCCGTTTGCGCCCTGTCCGCGCCCCGTCCTCCTCTTACGACTTTTCTGTGTGTCCAGCGCCTTAAGGTTTCTAGACTACCATACATATATGGTGTTCAGTTTTAAAAATTGATGTCTTTTGTTTTCACGTTCCAAGACATAAGGTGAATAATCTTTGGTTATGAGGTTGAAAGCTAACAAAATTACTTTACAAATAATATACCACACTCCTTAGTTCATTGCATAGAAATTGTAAAAAATATTTTGAGCAATGCGCGATGAGGTGATTCCAGTTTATTACTACAGCTCTAGGTTTATGATAGTAAAGTAAAACAATTGTATAACTTTAACTAAAAAAGTTACAGTCAAATAACTAACTCGCTCAATCTGCTCGTCTGAAGAAAATGCCAAACATGTCATAATACTTCTAACCTTCAAAGAGATCATTCACATCCTTCGGCTTCAAAAAAACTTTACCTTTATTTTTATACCTTTTATTATGAATTTAGAATAAGTACCTAGTTAACATGACAAGTTAAAATATCGCACACACATGACGTAAAAATCACTTCAGACTTGACTGGATTTATGTTTATCTCAGATTATGAAACAAAAGGCAAATAGAGCGTGCTTTACACTGAGAGTGAAGCTAAAAAAGCAAATACAAATTCAAAAGCGAACGCCTACAATCTCGGGATTGTATTCGCTTTTGAATTTGTTTTTGTACGTTTATTTGTTTTTTTTTAACGATGCGTCGTTTCGTACTATCACAAAATATAGAGGGTACTGAAGGACCGCTCCCGCCATCTTCAAAAATAATTACCTAAACTGCCAGACTCACTAGGGCTGCTACTGCTTTGACTCTGAAGGTTTTATTTGTGACAATATGAAATTTTATTGACACTGGTTGGAACTCTTTGCATTTTTTTATAACAATTTTTTTCTGTTCGTCATGAAATATCAATGTCTCTCATTTATTAATTTAGACAAAACGTGACAGTCAAGACTGATGTCTGCTTGAAACTTCTTGAGATTGCATATAAACGTAATGTATGCCTGAGTAAAATGGCGGTTTGTTCTGAGTGGTCTCTCTCCTCGGGCGCGTCGCAGCCTTACGTACTTTGTGGTACTATGCTGACTCTTGCCAATACAGCACGAAGCACGTTGTGGGTATTCGAATTTGAATTTGTATTTCCTTTTTTGGGCTTCACTCTCAGTGTTCCGTGTGGTTTATCTGCCTTTTGTTTCATAATCTGAGATGTCTATACTAATACTAATTTCTAATATTACAATAAAGAGGTAAAATTTGTTTGTTAATTTGTAGGTATGTAGGGGATAATCTCCGAAACTACTAATCCGTTTTCAAAAATTCTTTCACCAATAGGAAGCTACGTTATCCCTGAGTGTAATAGGCTTTATTGCATTATCAAAAAATATGGGACCTTGAGAAAATTGACACGGACGAAGTCGCCGGCTAAATGCTAGTATAACATAATTCTAGAGACGCGTGGAAACTAAGAATTAAAAAGATTTGCAATAAAACACAATATTAACATCTAATGGAAATGGAGGACTGTAGGATAAAACGATATACTTTACGATAGTGTTGGTCATAAAGGGTTATAAACGACGCGATTTCATATGTAACTCGATTTAATGAGTTTATGTTAAGCTTGTTATGGTATATTGGAAGCATATTTGTCAACAATTTTGAATTGTCTATTGCTTAGGAAGGCTATTTTTTATTAGACAATGTTATTTTTTTTTTCAAAAAAGAAAACCGCCTTAGAAAACTTCACAGTGAAAAAAAAGCTTTTTTACAAAGATGACAAGTGCCTTCAAAATCTAAAAAGTGATAAATAACTTTAGCACAGTACACGAGCTTAGATTTGGATGTCGGTGGCTTTGTTCTGTTTATTGTATTTAATTGCCACCGACTTCCAAATCTAAAGTCATGTGTCAAAATTGGGTTCATTAGTTTAGCCACAAAGTACGTAAGACTGCGGCGCGCCTGAGCAGAGAGACCACTCAGAACAAACCGCCATTTTACTCACGCACACATTGACATTACGTTTATAGGCAGTCTCAAGCAGTTTCAAACAGACATCAGTCTCGACTGTCACGTTTTGTCTAAATGAATTAATGAGAGACATTGACATTTCATGACGAACAAAAAAAAAATGTTTTAAATAAATGCAAAGAGTTCCAATCAGCGTCAATAAAATTTCATACTGTCACAAATAAAACCTACAGAGTCAATACAGGAGCAGCCCTAGTAAGTCTGGCAAGTTTAGGTAATTATTTTTGAAGATGGCGGGAGCGGTCCTTCTGTACCCTTTATATTTTGTGGTTTAGCCGTCTCCTTCTTCATAGTGTGTCGGTGGCAAACACAGATGTGTCATATGTGTGTGTTGTACTTGTCAAATCCCTTGTTTGGCCCAGTATTCAGCCACGACAGCGCCATCCGTTAACGCAGTCATTAGGTCCTCATGTGTGCATGTGACAGAGCATGAGGCGCAAGATAGAAGGTGGACTATGGTCTGTGGAGAGATGCCGCACATAGGCACTGAAGATTGGCATCATCTGAGAACCCCCACCTTTGAAGATTCTCTTTGCAGCCGACCTGGGCCTCAAGATTTCTTTTCTAATCTCCAAACATTTCTTTCTTTCTTTCTTTCATATGGAATGGTAATCTCGTACATAATGACAAATGAATGACTGACTTAGTTTACGAACTTCTTACTACTTCAGATTGCTTATAACACTTATAAATAATAAATGTAAATATACATATAAATTAAATCTGGCATGAATAAATGTTCAAATTTTGTAGTAGCCTTTCGAAAATAATTTCTACTAACGGGTTTCATAATACTGGCAATACGGCAATGTCATTACAACACAATTCTATTACGAGACCATTGATCGACCAATAATCGACCATTATGAATTTAGCAGATTACGAACTTTTAGCAAAATGACAATGGGATCGAGTTGGAATGACGAAATTATAAAAATTACAGACTTGGCCCCCTGGTTCGGTTTAAAGTTTTCCAGATGGTAAATACAAGTTTAGCCGTGAAAGCGTTATTTAGACGCGTCATGTTTGTGAACGGGGGCCGTCAGTTGGGACATGGTGTTCTCGTAGCTGCCTCGGTTATTTTAAATTAATTTTGAATTGCTTATGATTGTCTCTAGACCTCTTTTAACGTGCACAACTTGTTACATTTTTCTCACATTTGTGTCCCGTAAAATCAACATGAGTGATGTAACCTAAATTTGTAATACTCTATTAATTTTAAAAGAGTGTTCATGGAGTTTCATGCTCGTTCTTCTCCATAGAAACCTACTGTTTGGAACGAGCAACTAGCCTCAACTTTCTGATTGACTGACTCCTTCACAATTCAAAAGTGCCTGTAAATGGTTTATTTTAAATAAATGATATGAGTTTGAGTTTGAGAAATCGAATTTTATGCATTTGCATATAACTCTCTATTCTTTTTTTCCAATCTTTTAGTAGTGTGAGGTACGTTTGGGGTGGCGATAACGTGTAGGACGCGGGCGCAGTGGCTAACAGACCAGTGCGTCTGACTGATGGAGCAGCCGTTTTGGGCGTAAAAATTAATGTATGTATGTATTTATTTCGGAGTATATATATTCCCGAATATAGTAGTAGTTAGTGTGTGTGTGTGTGTGTAGTTTATATTCACTTTTTAAATGTTACTTTTTGTAATGCACCTGCCATGTTATCTCTTCACCACCCTTGGTTGACTGGTAGAGAATGCCTAAGGCATTAAGTCCGCCTTTGTACGTTTGTGCATGAAGTATAAATAAATAAATGTAGGTGACAAGTGTCACCATGAATCAGGATTTGTACAAAAAAATAAAGATGTTTAGAGAAGTTGAAATTCTAATTCTTATACTCTTGGCTACCTAGAGAGTATATTCAGGCATTTAGAATATTCTTAAAATTCCGCAATAAAATTGGATATTAAAAGTGAATACTTAGCTTAACTGAAAGCTCATTATTTCAGAACGAAACGGCGGCTGACAGTAACAGTGACACTGACAATCGCCGTTTCGCAGTTCTAACACTGAAATTGCGTCGTTTTATGGGAAATAATGTCACAAATAATATTTTTTTTCCACACACTTGTCACATCACTTCTGCCAATTTGATAGATCCGTTAATGTCACTTGTCTCTTCCTTTTTTTATAAACACAAATGTATTATGTACATTGTCACAAGAACTATGCATAATTTTTAGAATATTTCACTGTTTTTGTACCGTCCTTATTTAAGAAAATATAAAAATATTTTTTTTTTATTTTGCATTGTGATTATTTTAGGTACATCAAGAGTTTTAGTGCATATTTCGTCCTTTTTTAGTGCATATTTGCAAGCATAATTTGGCACTTTGTTAGTGCATATAATTCGATGTCTAGTTATAAACAAACTAACTTACTTTTGCATTGAATATATTAGTAGGGATTTAGGAAAAGTTAACCGTCTAGTGTTGTTTAGGCTTGAGGGGGCTTACTGCGGTGCTTCGGTTAAACAAGCGTGGGTTAAACTTTATCTTTTGATTTTTATTTATTTATGAAGTATGGAAGACTTACAGCTAAACAAAACAGAATAAAAATGGTAAATGAAACAGACAGCCAATTACAAGTCTTCACTTATAAAAAACAGACAGGTAAAGATGGTGTGAACAACATAGATATGATGATAATTTAGATGTGTTGGTGTGATATTGTTGTACAAAAAAAAATTGTAATTTACTTATAAACAAAACAAATAGCGCTTTGTTCCTGCTAAGAAATAGAAAGAAAGAAAAATAATTTATTCGCCCCCCAGGACAAAAATACACAAAAAATAACATTAAAAAAGAAAAAAAAACAAGAAAACGAAAATTGGTCCTGTATGAGGCCAAAAGGCTCCTAGTATAAGCCAAAAGTATTGTTGGAGCATAAATAGATAGTATCTATGAATTCTTTAATAGAATAAACAAAAATATCCATTTATATAATTTGTGCTTAAATGCTCTAGAAATTAGTGTTTTTAAATAACTGGACTTTGCCCTGCAGTGGAACAGACAATAGGCAGGTAAGTGATAACACGGTTTGTGCAGTGGCTGAGCAATTGGCAGCTGCGCTGCGTGTTGCGGGTTCGGCTCCCGCACGAAACAAACATCTGAATGGCCTATAGGTAGTTGTTTCGAGTCTGGCTGTTTGTGTACGTACAGAGACCAGCACATCAAGCTTCTACAACAATCTGTCAATAGTACTTTTGAACGGTTTAATTTTATCCTTACTACTACTAGGAAACCTAGTAGGGTGGTAGATTTTTTTACCTTTTTATGAACTTTTATTTTGTAGTGATTCTATGACGGGTTGGTGTCCGCCACTCCATGTCTCAGTGCGTATTTTGCGAATTCAGTGAAGTTATTCTTATAACTAGGGCGTTCCGTAAAAAAATGTTATACAGCTATAACGCGTTTTATCTCAATGAGGGTTTTGACTGAAGCCAACCAAAATTAGTTTTGACCGGTTAAGTGTTGTGACTGTAACATATATAAGTTTAAGTTGTACGTTGCTTTATAGCTAATAGTTTTATACTGTCACGGCTCTGGCGTTGCGGGGCTACGGCGGTCCCACGCGTGCTTATCGTCGCAGATGGTGGTGGTGGTGGTTATTCACGCTCATCACCACAGCTTCGGCTTACTACGTGGAGTCGGTTTCGCAGCGATTCGTTTCTGTCATTAACTTTTGTAGCACAACATATTGACTTTTTAAGACAATAATTTTAGTTATTGTGTTTTTATAATTACATTTTCGTTAAAATAAATTCCATGGCAAAATACACCAAACAAACAATATTCGTAAAAAAATAATAACTTTGATAAGTTTGTTAAACAAAAAAATGTGATCAAAAATTCATTGAGTTGTGTTTCTGTGAAATATGTTTCATTCAAGTAAATAGTCTTTGTAACAATAATAGTCGAAATAAAAATACAAAAACCAAATATTATATGAAACATTTTCTTGGAAACGAAATTCTATGAAATTTCTGTTTGCGAAACAAGGGGTCACCATAAGTTTATGTTTGTAAACGCACTCATGATACATGATACAGAAATACCCTAAGTAGGGCAACGTATTTGTAAAAAAGAAAAGGATGAACGAAAGTACAAAGAGATATTATTATAACAATAATGTTGGAGAAGTATCAATGCTTGTTCCCAAAAACAATATAGGTACATACTTCTTTTGAACAACGGTCGTTGACCGATAATAGCTGTGTCGAGTCACGTCAGTTTTCCGGAACATTAATCTTAAACCGTGTTTTTTTCACCGACTATAATCCTCTGATCGTGGTGAGGTTTTCAGCTTTCTGAACGTTCTTTTATTTAGCAAGATAAAAAAGGTAGGTAAAGTACGTGGGAGTTTAGAAACTCCTACTTGAGGATATAAATTTTCCCGGGATATTTTTAGGTGGAATTTCTATTGAAGTTTATGTCTGATAACAGTTTATTTTTTTTACTAATATCTGAATGATCATCTGTCCGCCTTAAAATTTGTCTGTTATGTCCGCAGAAGAAGTCATGTGGTGCCGGTCGCGAATACCACCACCCCATTTCACCCACCCGTGGGCGCTGAGAAGGCGACAAAGCGATATTGATCAGAGGATAGACAGCAGCGTCCTTCTGAGCACCATAAATCAGCAAAGCTTGGTTATTTCGCTGAACCCCGCCTCGGAGGAGACCTATGCTCAGCAGTAGGTGTATAAAGATTGAAAAGATGCAGACCAGTTTAAACAAAATAACGAATAAAAAACTCTGCAGGTTTAAAAAACTAAATCATGTAATCACATTGATTTTGTCTTACTGTAGGGAATATTACGACGTTATAGCCAAGAAGGAAGTATATACCAGTGGTTTCTATGTCCGATTACATCATCATGTGACCTATAGTGGATCCAAGCAACGGTTCTTTGCACTTAGCATAATGACCCATTTACATGAGCAGAGTTTGTCGCCCGTCGGGAGACGAGAATGTCTGAACGGGTCACCAGGCGATAATAATAAAAATATCATTTATTTCGGGTGACAAAAGACCCACAACATCAACCTTACAGACTATCATACATATTTATAAAAACCACAAAAATATTACTAAACTATACTACTACACTACTACTGCTACTAATTTTATCTCTTTGTCTATTATAAACTCATATTTAGAGTATAAGACCTACAACGCACTTGCGGCTGGCCGCACCATATGCGGTGTCCCGCTACGGCACGTCGTATTCCGACTAACCGTATCGTCTCGGTTTTTTTACATTAATTACAAGCATTTCTTTTCCATTATATTGATGGCTATAAGCGACAGCAATTATGAATTCATAACAATAGATGTGCGGCCCGCCACAGCTCCAAGACAACCGGAGCGGTTGATCGCAAGTCATTGCATTGATATTATTTCTATTATATATTTTCTTTATTTCTATTTATGAACTGAACAAAATAAAGTGCAAAATGAAATTACATAGTTGGCTTCGAGAACTTAATTACGATGACACTGAAAAGTTACTCAAAGTCTCAACATAAACCCTATATACGAATAAAACAAACAAGCAACAAAAAACCACACAGACACGCCCCCCCCCCCCACATACACACACAACACTCACTTCAGTACTACACAAACTACACAGTACACATACACGCAGTACACACTCAATCTCACCCCGATATTAACTATACTAACCAATCATTATAAAATTGTAACTATATCAATATATATATAAAAAACAAAAATGTTAACATGTCCCTAATCGCACACTTTTGTATGAGCGCATATCTAGATATGTTAAATGTAAATGAAGGAGTCCTGGTGACCTGAAATACAGGCCCTGAGCCTAGTTTAGGCACCAGTCTCCCACAATATAATGTTTTGTATGGCACCGTAGAAATTAATAAGGCTAGCAATTAAGATTAATATTGTGGAGAAAAATAAACATTTTTTTTTATTTATTTTTTTTTTATTATGCGGTTTCATACAAAAATTTAAATGCGGCCTACCGCAACGGCACGCAGCAATGCGGCCAGCCGCAAGTGCGTTTCAGGTCTTAAACACTATTATCGTACTTAGGTACTGTCGACCACAAATTATGAGTAACAACACTTGAACTACAAAAGTTGCTCTTATTACTACGACCTTAAGCCATCATTAACAAATTTTTTGCCACCGAAGTGCGGTTATCTGCATCTAATTAACTGTTAACAAGTCTACGTAATGTTTTCGATAATGGGCTATTTAAAGTCGACGTCAAAACATTTTTTCCAAATAAATCATTTACAGGCACTTTTGAATTGTCAAGAAGTCGGTCAGTTAGTCAGAAAAGTTAATGGTCTAAGATCCGCCCTCTAAATCTATACTGATGTTATAAAGCTGAAGAGTTTGTTTGTTTGTTTGCTTGGTTGAACGCGCTAATCTCAGGATCTACTGGTTCGAATTGAAAAAATATTTTTATGTTGGATAGTCCATTTACCCGAACCGATCACTTTTCCGAATTATTTTTGTCCGAATTTCATTTTACTGAAAACTATTGACCGACGTATTTTTGCTATGTACATTATTTGACATATTTTTAGATAATCGAAGTACCATGTGTCATGGGTATTATTTTACCGAACTATGTTTCTCCGATTTACAAAATAACTTTTTCCTATTGGCCGAAGTCTCTTTCGAACTATTTTCATTTGCCAAATGATTTATTTGCCTTATTTTCACCCCGTCAAAACAACATTTTACGTAATATTATTTGATCACAAATATATAGCCGGTTTTCAACAAAAATTAAAATAGTAACAGAAACGAATCGCTGCAAAACCGACTTCACGCACTCTTGTCTGCCCTACCCCTAAAGTGTAATTTAAGAACGCGTAGGCGCCTTCGCGTTCTTAAATTGGCGAGCTGAGGAGCAGGCGGTTTGAAGGCCCGCCGCCGCGGCTCAGGCTGGCCGGCGGAGCCGGCCAGCAAGCCGAAGCTGCGGTGGTGAGCGTTAAAACAATCTGCGACGATAAGCTCGCGTGGGGCCGCCCAGACCCCGCAGCGCCGGAGCCGTGACAGAAACAATGCTTGTGCATGTTGCATGCCAGCTTGCATGTTTCATGCTTGTTTGCACGCTGCATGCTTGCTTGCATGCTGCATGCTTCTTTGCATGCTGCATGCTTCTTTGCATGCTGCATGCCTGCTTGCATGCTGCATGTTTGAAGCAAGCATCTTGTTTCGCAAGCTTCTTACTGGGACCACTTGTTTTATTAAGTGCCATTACATTTAAATAATTAATGAAACAAAATAGTAGGATATACTCTATAACGCCACTGTAAATAGGTACATTAGTTTTGAAAACTCTTTCAAATATTTAATTTCACTCAAATAGTCTTTAATTTGCAACAACTACTTTCCAAGTCCCCAATAAAAAGAGAATTTTTAAACCGTGGTTAACCCCCGGACTATTGCGTTGCATTCGTAATAGGGATAAACTACATTTTAAACTGAAAAAGAATCCAGAAAATAGTACCCTTGAAATAACGTATAAGCGATATCGGAATTTCTGCAACTCTTTGCTTAAACGGCTGAGGAGACAGTACGAAAAATCGTTACTAACTAGTGTTAAAACTAGCAAAGACTCTTGGAATGCCATTAAAACCATAATTAATTATAATAAACCCAAAACCACATCCGAGGACTTGTTACCCTCTATGGATAAAGTTGAACAAGAACTAGAACTCGTGAATGGCTATTTCGCAAATATTGGCAAACAGCTAGCAGACGCAGTGTCTGTCTCTCGACCCCAGTTCTTCATCAGACGACTTTTCTATACCCCGCCTTGCCAATTCTTTTGTGCTTCTTCCTCCTGATGAGGCTGAACTGGAGTCTTTAATACTGGGCCTTAAGAATAACTGTTCTGCTGGCTGGGATTCAATACCCGCACAACTACTTAAATTATCTAAACACATTATAATTCCTCCTCTAATTAAACTTTTTGAACTCTGTATTATACAAGGAATATTCCCGAAAGTTTTTAAGTGGGCTATTATCACCCCTGTTCATAAGGGTGGGGCTCGAGACGAAGTTTCAAATTACAGACCGATTTCAGTCCTTACATCTTTATCCAAAATTTTAGAAAAAATATCGAACAGTCGTTTAATGAAATATCTTGAAAAATATAACATCTTATCAAATTCTCAATTTGGGTTTAGGTCGGGGAAAAGTACAGAAGATGCTGTTAGTACATTAACGGACTATGTTACTGCACAAATAGATTCCAAGCAAAAATGTTTAGGTGTATTCCTCGACCTAGCCAAAGCATTTGATACCGTCTCGATTCCTGCCCTTGTGAACAAGTTAGAATGCATTGGTATCCGGGAAAATGCACTAATGATTTTTAAAGATTTTCTTTGCGGCCGTTTGCAACAAGTCAGAATCGGAAATCATGTTAGTAAGGCTACTCCGGTGGTGTACGGGGTCCCCCAAGGTAGTATCCTCGGCCCGAGCCTCTTTTTAATTTATATTAATGACTTATGCGAACAACAACTTCTTAATGGAAAAATTTTCACTTATGCTGATGACACCGCTATAGTTTTTCATGGTGATTCTTGGGACGGGGTCAAAGAATTTGCTGAGGCGGGACTTCATCGAATACGTCTATGGCTCAACAAAAACTTATTAACTTTAAATCTTGGAAAATCTACGTATATACAGTTTTCTTTTGCCAAAACATTGCCAACAAATGTAGATCTAAAGGTTCATTCTTGTAATTATTCCCCTAATACAGATTGTTCATGCCGTTCATTAACAAAGTCCACCGATGTTAAATATCTTGGGGTTATACTGGATGAAAGATTGACCTGGCGTCCATATATAGAATTGATGACAGCTCGTACTAGAAAGCTTATAAGGGTGTTTAAACGTCTAAGACATGTAGCCGATTTTCAACTTTTTTTTGTTTGCTCCAATGAACGCACCCCAGGTTAGGAATGTAACAAAAACTATTCCACATTCACTTTCATACATATAACATCATAAAACACAATTTTCATCCATGCATCCACACTATACAATTTTACACCCACACTTCACATTTACACTTTACAATATTATTATTTGTTTTCCTCTTGTTTTTCTCTTTTTAAGTTTTTGTGCAAAACATTATTACTGTTGTGACATCTAATGGGAGAAGGCACTGACTTCTGTAACACAGGTCTCTGAACCTAGATCAGAAGTCAGGGACTTCATAGGTCTTGTGTATCTTTTATTTGTGAATAAATTTATTTTATTTTATTTTCAAAAGTTTTTGATTTTTCGTTTCTTTAACGACGTATTTTTTTTTCTGGTAGAGTACCGGTTATCGTTGACTCAAGATTAGACATATTTACTTCTAGGCGTTTGGTGAAATATGGTAATTAAAACAGTGGTATAACGAATGTTCGAACAAATGTTATTTCGGCTAAGTGTAACTTCGGTAAAAAGTTTTTCGACCAAATGAAACGTCGGAGCAACGACAAAAAGCGAATTGATAATAAGGTCAACTGATATAGTGGCAGACGTGACTTCGATGAAGTAAAAAAATACGAAACGAGAAAAGTTGAAAAGTTTTAGTTGAAATGAAATTCGGTCAAATATTTTTCGACCTTATGATAGGTAACCCTGGGTCGGGTCGCTAGTATCATAGATAAAAATCAAGTGTAAGGTTATGTTTTTTGTTGTTGATATTTAAAGTGTAAGGCAATAAATTCTGCCGACAGAAGGTGTCTGGCAGTATTCAAATTGTTTACAATATTCCCTACGTAAAAATCTGACATCGGACTGTAAGTAAAGTGACGACAATTTTTACGTAAATAGGTGTAGCACCCTGGTCCTGGTACCTAAGAAATGGCCGTCAGCCTAAGCTAACAGGCATGTATACGTTCATTGTACACACTAATACTACATTATTGTATATTATATTTTGTCCATTAGAAAATAAGTAAGGTCTGGGATCTTACTCTTTAAAATTAGTGACCCGATTTCAAACGCAGGCTCTCTAGGGAAGAACGAGCAAGAAACTCCACAGGCACTCATTTCCATTTGAGGCAAGGAACTCCGTGTTAATAATCCTTGAAACAAAGCACATTCATACTCATGGAAGTTTATGAAATTATTTCTTAATTTGCGAAACATTTACTAAACGATTTCACTTACCACAAAGCATTCTTGAATGCTTTGCAAGCGAAAGCTTGAATTTCCGAATAAATTCCTTTTGAAGCTCACAAACTATGCACGTTGAAGCACAATTTACGTGCATTGAGTTTAGTTTAGTTAAGCTGTAGCTATTGTTACGAGATGGGCTTTGCGATAAATAAATTATACCAATTTATACCAAAAACACAAACTCTTTATTTAAATAATCACAAATACAGTAATCAGAAACTTCCAGGAATCACTTGAGTATCGTTCACTTCGCAGTAGTCGCAGTTTTTGCATTCAAATAAATAATAGTTTAAAAAAACTAAAAAACACGCTTTTTATAGAAGACCAAACTAAAAAATAGAAAATAAATTTTAATAAATTATTTTATTTAAAAAAAAAGCGTGGGGTGCTTTTTAAGATATTATCAAAATGATAATCACTCTACTCATATCTGTCAATAAAATATTTATAACTATTGACACCATGCACCCCACGCTTTTTTTATAATAGCTGTGTTTATATAATAGCTGTTTTTTCGGCAACTAATTTTGAATGACTTATGTTTTTTTGTTTTTTTTTTAATAATTTTATCAAATTAGTGTATTGTCATCGGTCCTCGATAAATCTACAAAGTTTGAACGAAATCTGGCCGTTTAAAGTGGGTCAAAATCGCGCCCAAAGAAGTCGGTTACAAACAAACATACAAACCTACAAACATACAGGTGAAGCTAATAAAAAGCTGATAAAAACAACTTACTCGTTAACGCCTGCTGCCCGCTGTTTATAAGAGTGAGAGTTTCTAGATAGTTCTGGGACATATTCGAGAACATTCTAGCATACACGAGAATGGTCTAGAATGTTGCAACACGACAATTAATCATCTAGAAAAATGTGGAAAGGTCCCGAATGTTCCAGAATATTTCTAGTTCTGCTACTGTACCATACATAGCGCTAGCGTGGCGTCTTGAGTTGTAGAGACCAACGTGACACAATATTAAGTGGTGTTGGATTATTTTACACACCGGAGCGGACAGATTGCAGATGAGGTCAGATACTGCAGTAGTTATTAGTCCATGTTGGGGCGAACCCGTTCATGTTTATAGCTAAATAAAATCTGAACGACTCAATCGATCATCCGTGATTGGATGATCATCTATTTCATACCGTAACCCTTCCGTGCCTCGGAAAGCACGTAAAGCCGTTGGTCCCGGTTGTCATTCGTAGATCTTTGACAGTCGTTATGGGTAGTCAGAAATCCAGAAATCTATCTTACTAAGAAGTATCGTGTTACCCAGTAATTGGGTTGTGCAGGTGCAGGTCATGTAACATACTGGTATTCAGCTGTATCCGGTTTGACTGGAAGCCTACCCTAACATAGTTTGGAAAAGACAGGGCATAGGATGGTATGACCTAGTTCAAACAAATAGAACTGCTGTATCTGAACGCGCCCATAAAGAATAAGTATTGTATTTTATTTACCGGCGCGAAAAACATAACCCTTTCCTTGCAGTCGGAGTAAAAAAGACCAACCTAAAACATACACTAAGGAAGTTATGATATATGGTACAAAGGAAGGTATGCAGGAGGACGTCAGTGAAGGAGGATGCTCAGGAAGACGACAGCAGATGCAGATAGGGCGGGTTGAAAAGTGAGGACAGGCGCGTAGTCAGCTCCAAGATCGAGAACAGAGGTCCCAGGTGGACCTTTTCGTGGGATCCCCTGGGAAATGCAGGCACGCGTCAGTTCGTCCATGCGTCAGTTCGTCAACCTTGATTAGTTTTGCTGACCGGTTGACTTCAGTAGTTGATGATGACTGTTTCGTATTCAATGGTGAACTTTTTACATAAAACGTTTAAACATAAAAAAGTTTACATAAAACGCAACCACCTTCATAAACTAAAATGAGATGTTTTCCCTTTATCACCACACTGTAGCTCGTATCAATAAACCAATGTTGAAGTAAATTAATAAAGTTGTTTATCACTTTTAAGATTTTGAAGGCGGTTGTCTTTTTTGTAAAAAAGCTTTTTATTTATCACGTTTTAGTACCTTCTTAACATCCAAATCCATTAAGAACCGGCAACATAGTTAAAACCGAGGTACTTCAAAGATTGAAGAAACTATTACAACGTCGTCGTCTATGTAAATTTTTTTGGGATTTAATTGATTTTTCAAAAAGTGCTGAATCAATTTCGATAAAATTTATATGGGACCACCCTTGTGGCATACCCTATTTATTAAAAAAAGAATTTATAAAATCGATTCACATTTGTTGGAACAAATCAACAAAAAAACCACATACAGACGAATTGAGAACCTCCTTCTTTTTGAAGTCGGTTGAAAAGGATAGTCACAAACCGATTAATAGTTTCGGATAAATGCGTGGACAAACATACAAACCTACATATAAACATACAGACAAAGCACTCGTGGTAAAATAAAACTCGTACTCGTTCGGTCATGTTTAAGCTACGCTTGTCGCGGTCGATCCGTGGAAGTCCGGAGGATATTTGGTAGTAAACCCACCACCATTCATTTACTACCAAATATCCTCCGTGCCTCGGAAAGCACGTAAAACCGTTGGTCCCTGATGTCATTCACAGATCTTTGACAGTCGTTATGGGTAGTCAGAAACCAAAAAGTCTGACAACCAGTCTTGCCAAGGGGTATCGTGTTGCCTAGTAACTGAGTTGTGGACTCCGACACAAAGTACCTACGCAAGGCTGCGTCGCGCCCGAGCCGAGAGCCAAACAGCCATTTTTCGCACGCACACATTGACACTACGTTTATAGGCATTCTCAAGCAGACTTCGGTCTCGACTGTCACGTGTTGTCTAAATGAATAAATGAGAAACATTGACATTTCATGACGAACAGGAAAATTTAGTTAAAACTGCAAAGAGTTCTAACCAGTGTCAATAAAATGTCATATTGTTACAAATTAAACCTACAGAATCAACACAGTAGCAGCCCTAGTGAGTCTGGAAAGTTTAGGTAATTATTTTTGAAGATGGCGGGAGCGGTCCTTTCTGGAACCTTATTTTGTGACTCAGATTATAAAACAGTTGGCAGATAGACCGCACGGAACAATAATGTGAGGCATTTACTTACATATGTATGTAACAAATAGATAACATTCCTTATTTTTGAAGTCGGTTAAAAAAAAACTAATGAAATGTAACCTCCAACACGATATTACACGTCAAGTATGACATGCCATTATAAATCATGGTGCGTGCTTCTAAACAATGATATAGAAGACGCTGTCAGACAATAGACGGAGAGGTTCAAGGATGGCTGTGGGTAGGAATATTAACGACAGCGTTGACCGTTGTCTGGTCTCTCTTTCGAATGACATGGATAGAGTGACGTTCGTGATTTCTAAAGGGTATCGAAGTAACTACATGGTGTACGAACCGTTGGTGTTACATAAAACTATATACAGGCTGTCCAGTAAATAGCACGACATACTGCAGGGGGTGATAGCTTGGGTCAATACCTGCCAAAACAACACAATATATGTTCAGCAAAATCTTACGGATTTTTGTTCACCACTGTAGGTTTAAGTAAAACGATAAGAAAATTGTTCTGTGAAAATTTGAACAAAAAATTGTATTTGTTGAAAACATTTTTGTTTTTGATAGAAAAAAAGACTTATCAATGAGTAAAGTAACTATTCACGAATAAGATGAACAAAAAAACTAGAAAAGGAATTTTTCATTACGAGATGCTTAAAAATCTGTTTCAAGGTAGAGTTTTCGATATTTTGGAAAATTTTGTAAAACTTTAAATCCGTAAGATTTTGCTGAACATATATTGCGTTGTTTTGGCAGGTATTGACCCAAGCTATCACCCTCTGCAGTATGTCGTGCTATTTACTGGTCAGCCTGTACACAAGGTTAATTTTCCATTACGTAACAGCCGAGAAGGGTTCACTGTACTCATCATTATGAACAACATTCACTTTATGACGAAGCCTGAATGGGTGAAAAAAATTAACGGCTCCATTCATTTTGTCGATGTGGAACAGAAAAAGCATGGAGCGGCTGATGTTTTCGTGGAAATTGCGCTGCCATATTATGGCCGGTCGTGAAAATAACGGCCTTTTAGTGTAGCTGTCGAAATTACGCGACGAAAAGATCTACATGTTATATTTACCTATATACACAAAAGTGGGCCTAAGCACGAGCGCTCTAAAGTAATGGTTTGTAGACGATTTTCAAATTAGAAATAGGACTATCATAAAGCATTTTAGTTTCACCCATTGATTTACAATTTAAAATTTGATTGAATTTACGTTATGTTTACTCGTGTGGAAGGCCTCAGGCCGAAATTACGTAGAAAATGTAAAAACGCGTACCTATTTTCTGTCACTGCATTTTTGATGTGGGTGTGTCAGTAAGCTAAAATTTTTCTGTCGCAATGGTAGAATCGGTGACAGGTCATGGAAAACACGACCCAACTACCACTTAACACACCACACCTCATACCGAACCACCCCACCCGCCCCCGCCTCTGCCTCACTCTGCTACAAAATTTTTTTAATTATAATATTTTTTTTTTATTTTTTTTAAATATAATAAAAGAATACCGTCGTGCATATAATCTATTTAATAGCTTCTTAAAAACTGGAAATTAACCACATTCATTTTATCATTCACTGATCATTCTTCTACAAAAAAGGGTGACAAAACATACATTAATAATTACTGCCCTGTTAGTCTGGTTTCGCACCTATACAAAGCGTTTATCAAAGACACCGAAGACAGAATATCAGGATACCCCAGGCGGAGATGGTAGGATGATCTAGACGCTTTTGACAAAGACTGGTCTGAAATAGCCCTTGACAGACAGAAGTGGAAGGAGAGTAAAGAGGCCTTTGCCCTGCGGTGGGAAAATACAGGCTGTAAAAAATAAAAAATATGATTGTGCCGGTTTATAATTATTAATTACTTTAAAATAATATCATCATCATCATCATGTCTACCTTTAGACGCCCACTACTGGGCATAGGTCACGCTCAAGGGGGGGATTTAACCAAAATCGCCTTGCTTGGCCGATGCATATTGGCTATCGCAGGTAGGTGTTATGGTTCTCCGAAGGACGCTGCTGCCCATCCTCTGGTCGATATCCCTCTGTCGCCTTCTACGACACCCTCGGGTAGAAATAGGGTGGTGCTCGTGCCATTCGCGACCGGCACCACACGGCTTAAAATAATATACCTAGGTAACCTAGGTATTCATAACAACAATACTGCGATCGCCAATCCGCCTGCCAAGCGTGGCGATTATGGCAAAACGCCCCCTTGGGGAGGCCTATGTCCAGCAGTGGACGTCTTTCGGCTGAAATGATGATCTTGAACAACTAAAAAGCTTGAAGTCTTTTTTAGGGTTCCGTACCTCAAAAGAAAAAAACGGAAGCCTTTTAGGATCACTTTGTTATCGGTCTGTCTGTCTGTCCATCTGTCTGTCAAGACCCTTTATCTCGGAAACGCGTGGAGGTATCGAGTTGAAATTAGAGACCAAATACTCAAGTCTACAGCCGCTTTAAGCTGTGAAAAAATCAAACTTGAAAAAACGTACATTTCAACATTCTCAATTATGAAATTTGGCAAGTAAAATTGTCTTATACTACAAGTACAGGGAAAAGTCTGAAAACTATAATATTTGTAATTAAATCATAAAAAATATAGTATTTATTTAAAGTACGAAAGCAATCATCGAGATAAGCGCGGTTATAAATGTATGGGTGACCAAATCACGGAATTTCAACGGAACCATCGGTGGGCGAGTCCGACTTGCACTTGTCTGGTTTTTTATTTAAATAATGAAAGAGGCAGCTCTTTCCAACTCTTCGGTATGTACCCCCACTATACTTGTTTTTACCAGTTTAACCCTTGTGTTAAAACTCTTAATGACATAAATGTATTATGTAGCGTAAAAGCGGCCTAAACGGTGTGTTCATGGCCCTAAGCTTTAGATCATTTCTATGTTATGTTTAGAGTAGGCGTTTTGGGGTCTAACTATGTATTTGGCTAAAAGTTCTGTTAGAATTAAAATGTTCCCGGCACGTGTCGACTTGAATGGTCCAATGACCACTTAGTACAGAGGTACACGTGTCGAAGTGTTATTACAGTTGAGGTTGACTTTATCTAAAACAGTTAATTTAAGGCGACGAAAGTAACTTGGTTAGAACATTTCCGTATATAAGAAATCGTATATTCTTCTTTCCTCGTCCTTCTTCCAATTTATAAAACTTTTGTTGTACTTGCTTCTATTTTTGCGATTTAATGGTTGCTCTTATAGTTAAAGTTAACAAGAACAAGTGTTATAATAATTAAATTTGATGTTGTTTCTTAAAGCTTTTTTGTATCATACGTTAAGTATAATAAACATTAAGGCATTACATTTAAGGCAAAGACGCACGTGAGAGATACGATCCATTTTTTATAGGACATTTTATTTTAAAACCATTTTGCACATAATTTTTGTTTGATTTGAAAACTTTACTGTCGTTTAGTGATGCAAGTTCTGTTTATCATAAATTTGTTATTATTACATAGTATAAAAACAATTCACTCCCCTCTTTTAAACTACGCAACGGGTTTTAGTGCGGTTTTCATCAATACAGTGATTCAAGACGAAGGTTTAAATGTATAATTTGATTTACATTGCACCCGTGCGAAACTTGGGCGGGCCGCTAGTGAAATTATATCAAAATGAGGAATGTCGTATACTTTTATGTTAGCACGTTCGTCTTAAGTCTGCTAAGTCATTTACTTAAATGAAGGTAGGCAATATGCTTGTTCAAAGGGCATATAAAAAACACATTTCTTCTGAGTGAATCCCGTATAATTTTTAACTTTATTTTATGTTTTGATTATATAGAGCGGCTATAATAGTAATACGCACTCTATAGAAAAATAAAATGTCTGTTGTTGTGTGTGTTTGTAGAAAGGTTCAAAAGATAAAACCCTGTGGCAGACAGACGTTTACGGGACCTTAAAACTTCATTTCATGTCCATTGTATTAAAAGTAAAGTGACCTAAATGTGAGTTTGTAGTAGAAAAATCTTCCAAGCTGGTACCAAAGTGGCAAAAACTAAAGTCAAGCGCAAGGTCAACAATTATAAATGACGGTCGGTGACCTAACTGGGGCGTGTCTTAGCACTTAGTCTTAGGCCTGTGGAAAATACCTAACCTAACTTAATTATTAGTGAGACTAAGCGGATGATGGATGAATTCATGTATCACTGTTAGTAATGTTGTTTATATTTTCATCGGATTGTAGAAGTCTATTAAAACAAAAACAAAAAGAGAACCTGTTGTATAAAAAATATTATTTTCTACGAAATTCCCATTATTAAATAAAGAGAAATTATTTTCTATTACTCGCTAATTAGGAAATTATTCAGTATTATTTTTCTTTGACCATTAGGAAAAGTTCATAATCTTGTGATATCATAAGAAACAAATTAGAAACCTACAATTATTAACCAACCTGTAATTGGTTCTACAAAGAAAGAAAGAAATAAGTCTCCGCAAAAACAAAAAACCAAGTTAATTAAAACAACATAATTCTCGTGTGCCCCACAGCTGTGGCCAAATAGGTCTAGCAAATTGTAGAGAAAATCATTTACAAAAAATAAAGCTTGGCCATTTTGAAAAGTCTTATTTCTTTTAAAGTTTCACGAAGTTTTTTTTTTATTATTATTAACAAATAGGCTTGCGTTTGACCGCAATTCACCTGATCCTAAGTGAAGATTCGGCCTAAGTTGGAACACGCTTGCCTAGGATGAACCGGTTCACTCGTGCCTTGAAGGTACTCAGATTATACTTATCAGGGAACAGAGAGGCGGGCAGCGAATTCCACAGTCTGGCAGTTTGCACAATAAATGTGGAGTCAAAGCGCTTGGTTCGAGACCGTTGAACGTCAACTGTATAGCGGTGACGCTTCGCCGTATCTCTGCTCGTCCGATGATGGAATGAGGATTGGGGAATTAAATTGTGCAATTCCAAAGCACACTCTCCGAAATGTACTCGATAAAAGACCATTTTCAATTCCAATTCAAATTCTTCATTACATTCTTTATGTATTAAATAGTTCATGTTCATCATCTGTCAACCTTTAGACGCCCACCCTTGGGCATAGGTCTCCCCTAAGGTGGGGTTTAGCCGTAATCGCCATGCTTGGGCGATGCATGTTGGCGATCGCAGTAGGAGTTATGGTACTCAGAAGGACGCTGCTGCCCATCCTCTGTTTAATATCCCTCTGTCGCCTTCTACGACACCCACAGGTAGAAATGGGGTGGTGCTATATTCGTGACAGGCACCACACAGCTTCACAATGTTAGAACATCCTCTTTTCCAAACATTGTAATAAAAAGTATATTTCAAAGAACAACTTAATTTTGTTGTATGAAAATGATGTAAGCGTCAAACCTGTGTCAGATAAATTAATAAACCTTTTCAGGGATTGGATAATCCCGGATTATAGCTATGCCAAACTAAAACCTCGAAAAATGTATGGTTAATCTGTATGTCTATTCTGATACAATCTCCCTTGGTGAACACATAAGTGAAGTGAGCTGTCTTCCGTCCATCTGCTATGTTAATCCCTGCTATCGGGACGGATGACAGCTCACTTTATCTAGGTGTTCACCGAGGGAGATTGTAGTAGAACAGCACTGCTGTAGTAACTTGTTTTCTAACGGTACTTACTTACTTAACAAATATTTGATATAAATTAACTCATGAAATAACAAGTCTTGTCCTTTAACAATACTTATACAAAATATTTTTAAACACTTATTTTAAAAGTTTCATGCCCATTGCCTTCTCCATACGAAACGATCTTTTTTGGAAGGGCAACTAGATTAAATTTCTCATACGACGTTACTTAAATTATTTGACTTTGACTTCATTAAAAACACAGAAACACAGGTTCAGGCAAATGAGCACCTAAATGTCCTATTTAAAATTCTCAGATATGTTTTGTATGTGTCTTTTTATTAAATTAATAATAATTATTATTATTATTAGCATTAAATCAGCCAGGAATAACCGCCTAAGATCAACGTGTACCATCAAAACACCAAAGGATAATGCAACTCCACGCGCATGCGTACTAGAATTCACACTGTTTTCATTCAACACTTTAGTTTATCCGGAGCATTCGAGGCAACCTCCCGCCTCTCGTTTGCAAAAGTTCTCGAAACTTTACAACTTTTCTTCAAGTGGTGAAAATTTACTCTCACGTGGTGTTAAGTGTAGACTAAGTTAAGTGCTTGTTAAGTATGTGTGTGTGTGTTATTTTAAGTGTAATAATGTTTGTGGTTTAGTGAATTATGGATTATAAAAAACTTTTTAAGAGTTTGTGCTTTACTTCGGATTGAGTTTTAAAAGTAAGTTTTTGTATTTTTTTTATAAAAGTTATGAAAAGTTATAAAAATTATGAATTTAGGTTTGAATGAATTTTGAAAAATGATAGGATCAAGGTATTTTTCATAACGCAGTCAGTTACTTAATACTGACATTAAATAAAAAAGCACAACTTTCAAGCTGGCGTTAATCCACATAAAAAAATCCACGACTTTGTATATTTTTTTAAAAAGTTCTAAATAAATATTTTTTTCATACAATAAATGTCAAACTAAATTGTAATAATCATGATGAAATTAAATTAAGAAATTGTAAATTATATAAAAATAATAAAATCAATGAAATGAGATAAATAAAATAAACAAACATTCTGAAGCAAGTTAGTTAGCAATTTCTTCATCGTAGCAAAAAAAAAAAAAAACGTTACCGATTTACGATATTTATAGTTATAACTAGCTGACCCAGCAAACGTTGTCTTTCCATAATTATTTTAAAAAATACCCTACAACCTATTCTCAGATCTACCAAATACACACAAAAAAAAACCATCAAAATCGGTCAAGCCATTTCATAGGACTTCGATAATAAACATTGTGACACGAGATTTTTATATATTACATTAGTTAGAGACACTTTTACTGCCGCACTAAAGGACGTCACTTAATAATAATGAATCATTAATTTTAACGACCAACATAAATTGGAACGCTGTCAGTTAAAAATATGACAGATTGAGAAGCCAAGTTATGTTGGTCAATTAAATGTAATGATTTATTATTATTAAGTGACGTCTCTGTGTGCGGCAAAAAGAAACAATATGTTCACAACTACTAAAGATAATACAAATACAAAGACTACTTCACATTGAAATACAAATAGTTTATTTATTTGTACACGAAGTATAAATAAATAAAGGTATGTAGGCACGCCATTTCTACCCGTGGGTGTCGTAAAAGGCGACAGAGGGATATTGACCAGAGGATGGGCAGCAGCGTCCTTAAGAGTACCATAACACCTACTGCGATTGCCAACATGCATTGGCCAAGCATGGCGAATACGGCTAAACCTCTCTTGAGGGAGACCTATGCCCAGCAGTGGGCGTCGAAAGGTTGACATGATGATGATGATGATGACGCCTTTTTACCTTTACGCCTTAGGCATTCTCTACCAGTCAACAAAAGCAAAGCATAATAATAAGGTAAAAAACATACCAAGTAAAAAAGCCTACACGGGCATTCATAATAATATCCAAAGGCAAATGTCCAATTACAAACATAAACTTCTAATAAAACAAAGAAAAACACCATCTGTCAAGCTCAAAAAGATCCGTTGTTTCTAATTAGCCTTTTTATTATTAGCCTTTTTATGGATACAAAGACTACGCCACTAAACTGTCCTACACAGTCATTATCTAATCTATACTCCAATTACAATAGCATTAGACAGAAGTTGAAAAAGGTTATTTTTAATGCACACTTAGTAACAAAAGTACAATAAACATATTACAGTTACGATAGACGTCGAATTTACTATAATCTTTTTCATCTATTTCACCGGTCGATCGCAAGCAGTTTTAGGGTCGATCGCGAGCATACTTTCAAAAATGTAGCTGTTGTAAATATTCTCAGCGAGTTAGAAAGACGTTTTTCTGAATTACGAAAATTGTCGAGAATTGATTGTTTATCTGTTGTCTTGTCAGGATGTTGAAATAACTGCTTCTGAAATATCGAATACCTTTGACATGGACTTGCCATTTCTTGAATACGAGATGATACAGATCATTTCAGACATACATCTCTATGCCAGAGCAATAAGTACCGAATGTTAGTCTCTTTTAAGGCAAGAAAAATATCCAAGTCTCAAAAATATCGCCCAGTAGTAAACTACTTTGTTTGGGTCGACGTATTTATGCGAATATGCGAAAGCATATTTTTACTATAAATGTCTTTATTTTTTTTTCTACTTGCGAGTCGTTCTTCTGTCGTATAATTTTAATATCGTAGATCGCCAATGTTGCAAGTATGCCCAACCCTGATCTATTTCTACAGTAGCTGTCGCAGTTAATTGTATTCTTTTAAATAATTTATTTTATGAAATTATTAGTTTTTCGTTAATGTTTAAAATATTTTGTTTATACTATTTTATACGTACATATTTTAGTACTATCTCAGATCTATTTATCAAAATTATGTCAAAACACTAAACTATAATTAAAATTGTTTTAACTTATCTTTGAAATAAAATGTTTTGCATTCCTGCTTCTACGACCTTCTTTTTTTAACCCCCGACGAAAAAGAGGGGTGTTATAAGTTTGACGTGTCTGTGTGTCTGTGTGTCTGTGTGTTTGTCTGTGGCACTGTAGCTCTTTAACGGGTGAACCGATTTGAATGCGGTTTTTTTTATTTGAAAGCAGATTCTCTAGCGATGGTTCTTAGACATGTTTCATCAAAATCGGTTCAGCAATTTTAAAGTTATCAGCTCTTTTGTTAGCTGCGGTAGGGATCTAAGACGCATACCGGATGTTTACTTTGCTTTCAAACATATTATTATAGGTGACCACGCTGAACTAAATAACGTTTAAAAAATTTAAAATAAAAATTAAATTAAAAATTAAAAAAAACCCCCAACGCAAAACATTAAAACGATTATGTAAAAAGTCAAAAATAATACCTTTTGTTGAGCCATCAAATGTTTGTTCGTTGAAATGGCGCTATAATGTCGCGGCGGGGTACCGCTAAGTTTAAAGCAATAACTAAATAGCTAAAATAGCGAACTGATGGTAACTAGATTTGCAACAAGATTAACAACTAGATTAGCAACAAAAATTTGATAATATCAAAGCAAATTGGTCGGAAATGCTGGTAAATAATAGACAGTGAATGAAATTAAGGGACTGACCTACTTAAGCGGTACCCCGCCGCGACATTATAGCGCCATTTCAACGAACAAACATTTGATGGCTCAACAAAAGGTATTATTTTTGACTTTTTACATAATCGCTTTAATGTTTTGCGTTGGGGGTTTTTTTAAATTTTTAATTTAATTTTTTTAATGCTATTATAAATGGAGTATACATTATTAGATTTAATAGAACTCAATACATACAACAGTAAAAAGAATTCAATACATACAGGAGACGTACCTAATTAAAGTTTTCTTTCCTTATTCTAAGTGTCGGTCGTTTTATATCATGCTATATTTAACACTTTCTCAATATAAGGGTCTAGGGTATATTACAACAGGGTAACAGGGTAGGGTATATTTTGCAAGATACATAATAAGTAGGTACTCGCTAACGCCTACGCTTGGGGTATAATACGACGACACGGTTGGCTCCACAGATATAGATAGACCTAGATAACGCAAGTATCACGATCTGTATGAAAACCAAGCGTGCCATTTTTTGGACGTCACAATGTAATACGAATGTTTTGTTTTTTCTAAATTTGGTATTCCCAGGTATTACTGAGGGTATTAGATTAAAAATAATAGTTTTTTAAATTAATTACGCATAATATTAATCACAAAATGACTTACCGGTGGAAGGAAACGTTTACTTTATTTTTTTACTTACGATTTTTTATCGTAAGTTAGGCACGCGAAGTAGTTGCTCTTGCGTTATCTAGGTCTATCTATATCTGTGAATTGACTGCTGCGCATAGTGTTGCGGGTTCAAATCCTGAGTAAATATTTGTGTGATGAGCACTTGTGCCTGCCTTGTGTCTGCTGGTTGTTGTTTATCTATATTATACGTACCTATTTATGTATTATATCAGCTGACACCCATTCTACAGGGTCTGCCAAGTTTAGGGTCAGATGGTCGTGTGTGAACTGTCTCTACATATTATTATTATTGTTTGTTTGGAACATCCCAACATTCAAGAAAGGCCACTAACACAAGGTGTTACTGACTTAACATAGGTAGGTTTTTGTTGACAGTTCCTTAGCCAGTTATTGCAAAAGTTTCCAGTGTTTTTAGGGTTCCGTACCTCAAAAGGAAAAAAACGGAATCTGTCTGTCTGTCTGTCAAGACTCTATATCTCGGGAACGCATGGAGGTATCGAGTTGAAATTAATACCATATACTCAAGTCTACGGTCCCTTGACGCTGTAAAAAAAACAATCCTCTATGTTAACGTGAAAAAAAGATACGGCCGTTTAAGTCGCAAAAAACGCATTTATAATAAAGTAGATTTATGTATGGATAGTAGGTATGGATTAGTAAGTATAGAAATATGGATATGTACCTACAAATATGTACGGAACCCTCGGTGGGCGAGTCCGACTCGCACTTGTCCGGTTTTGAATAATTATACCTGTGGTGCTAATGTAATATACCTACGTATTTTACTGTTTATAATTCTCAATAAATGCGAGAGTAAGTCTGAATATCTGTTTCGACCGACCCATACCACTGAATTGATCGTAATGGAATTTGATAAAAGCGTAACTTAGGATGTATTTACGGACATACGTTACTTTTTAATCTACGATTTCGCTTGCGTCCGTGATATAACTGATATTCACGATTCTTTTTCATTCTTTTCTTTTTTTTAAATTTCTCTCCCACACTAGAAATTCCTTCTGTATCGTGGGTGTATACACAAACATAAACTCAAATACACAAACAGTCAGACCCGAAACTACTATCTTTAGGCCATACAATATGAGCGTGAACGAAGTTACTGAGAACTAGTAAAAACTAATTGCAAAAGTTTTAGATATCCATCATATTTATGACAGGCTTTTTTTATTTTTTTTTTTTTTTTGGGACAACTCACACACGGTCATCTGGTCCCAAGCTAAGCAGAGCTTGTGTTATGGTAACCAGACAACTGATATACATACTTATATAATTTATAAATACATACATATTATAGATAAACACCCAGACACAGAACAAACAATCATGCTCATCACACAAAGTTTGTCCTGGGTGGGAATCGAACCCACGACCTCCGGCTTAGCAGTCAGGGTCAGTGACCACTAGACCAACAGGCCCGTCCGAACTTATTTCCAAAGCCTGTGTCCACCTTTGTCGAGGATGATACAGTCACAAAGTACGTAAGGCTGCGTCGCGCCCGAGCAGAGAGACCACTCAGAACAAACCGCCATTTTTTGCACGCACACATGGACATTACGTTTATAGGCATTCTCAAGTAGTTTCAAGCAGACTCGAGTCTCGACTGTCACGGCTAAATGAATAAGGGCGGAGTGTTTCAAACAGTCGGTTAACGTTACATACGGACGGTTAAAAAGTTACTATGACTGATGATGTTTAACGTACGTTAAATGTAACGGGTTGTTTCATGACATAAAAATCCGTCAGTTAAAGTTATTCAAAACGAGATTCCATAATACTTTGACGTTTAAAGTAGCTGTTTGATAACACAAAATTACGTTGACTGGTCGGTTATGGTAATAGTAACTTTTTGACGTATGATTTTGTGAAACAACCCATTTTTTTGATTTGATGATAGTTAGAGCCATTTTTGACTATTACCGGTCAGTAATAGTTAGTTGAAGCAACCCGCCCTTAATGAGAGACATTGACATTTCATGACGAACTGGAAAATTTTGTTTTAAAAAAAATGCTAAAAATTCCAACCACTGTCAATAAAACTTCATATTGTCACAAATAAAACCTACAGAGTCAATACAGTAGCCGCCCTAGTGAGTCTGGCAAGTTTTAGGTAATTATTTCTGAAGATGGCGGGAGTGGTCCTTCTGTAACCTTTATATTTTGTGATACAGTTGTGTAAGCATGACTTAGTCATGGTTAGTATGGAGGCGACTACCTAAAATGCACCAGACGCTCTCAAGTATCGTAACTCGAGAAGGATTTTCAGTTTGAATTGACGTTATCTTAGGCAACCCCTAACATAACAGCGCCCGTTTCGCAGATGATTGGGCAAAGGTGTACCTTGAAAACATTTACATCACAGTTACTATTTCACGCTAAATTGTGGTTGTATTGTTACCAACTTAGAGGTATGAGGAACAGAGTGGAAAGTTCCTCATCCTCCGTAGAAAAGGGATGATCCTCCAAGCAGGGGTGATATGTCTTTTGGGTTACTATGCCCAACAGTTGTAGTCGGTATTTTGTATCTATGCTAATGTTGCGGAGAACTCTGCTTGCGCGATCTAGGAATCGTAAGTTAATAGTTCGTAACATGTGCGATAGATGTCGCTACACTACCTATGTTGTTGAGTAACGCTTAATAATAATAATAATAATTTATAATATGTGGGGACATTTTCACACACGGCCATCTGACCCCAAACTACCCGACCCTGTACTATGGGTGTCAGACAGCTGATATACATACACAAATACTTTTTTTTTTTAATACTTACGTATATAGATAAACAACACCCAGACACAAGGCAAACACAAGTGCTCATCACACAAATGTTTACCCTGGGCGGGAATCGAACCCGCAACACGCTGCGCAGCAGTCGATCGCTCAGCCACTGCGCCAACCGTGTCGTCAAACGACTTCTAAGTTAATAAAACTAGGACGAGTAAAGAAATAGGAAGGTATAGGAAAGAAAAAAAGCGTGTCTAACTATAATTTGTTATGGTAGAATCTAAATGTTGTTCAAAAGGGACGAGCAAATATTTAGTGTTAGTCACAGAGTACATTGGTGTTAGTGACCCGTGCGTACTTTTAATCGCCACAGAAGTTAATAATACTGAGGGCCACGAAACGCAAACCCTATAGCGTTTTCGTTCTGAACTTCAAAAGGCAGCGGCGAGGAGTAAAAGACGAAATCAACATGATTGAATACCAGTCCACTGTTTAATACTAGTCCACTGTTTAATACCAGTCCACTGTTTAATATCTACCTGTCCACTGTTTAATACCAGTCCATTATTGAATACCAGTCCACTGTTTAATACTAGTCCACTGTTTAATACCAGTCCACTGTTTAATATCTACCTGTCCACTGTTTAATTCTAGTCCACTGTTTAATATCTACCTGTCCACTGTTTAATTCTAGTCCACTGTTTGAACTGGAAAATCAAACTTCTAAGTTAACGTGAAAAAAGATACGGCCGCTTATGCCGCAAAAAACGTACATTTCGGTTCTCTCAAGGGAATCAAAATTTATAGGGTACTTCCCGTTGACCTAGAACTATGAAATTTGGCAAGTAATATCATCATATACAAAAAGTACAGGGAAAAGTTGAAACTATATATTTGTAATTAAATCATAAAAAATATAGTCTTTATTTAAAGTACGAAATCAATCATCGAGGTATGCGCGGTTATATTGTATGGGTGACCAAATCACGGAATTTGAACGGACCCTCGGTGGGCGAGTGCTACTTGCACTTGTCCAGTTTTTTATTTAAATAATGAAAGAGGCAGCGCTTTCCAACTCTTCGGTATGTACCCCCACTTTACTTCCTCACTTATACTTGTTTTTACCAGTTTAACCCATGTATTTCAAACTGTTAATAACATAAATGTAATAGGTAGCGTAAAAGCGGCCTTATCGGTGTGTTCATGGCTCTAAGCTTTAGATCATTTCTATGTTATGTTTAGTGTGGGAGTTTTGGGATCTGGTATGTATTTTGCTAGAAGTTCTATTCGAATTAAAATGTTTCCAGCACGTGTCGACTTTAATGGTCCAATGACCACTTAGTACAGAGGTACACGTGTCGAAGTGTTATTACAGTTCAGGCGGACTTTATCTAAAAAAGTTAATTTAAGGGGACTGGAAAGTAACTTGGTATATAAAACATATACAAGATGATTTTTTATGCACGCACCAAATTTCTCAGGGTGATAGTACCCATGAAATTGAATAACTTTCTCCAAAAAACATGGGTCGAAATATTAAAAAAAAAATCGGACTTCCCATACAAAATCGATCAGCTGACTATTGATTTTGTATGGGAAGTCCGATTTTTTTTTTAATATTTCGACCCATGTTTTTTGGAGAAAGTTATTCAATTTCATGGGTACTATCACCCTGAGAAATTTGGTGCGTGCATAAAAAATCATCTTGTATATTAGAAATCGTATATTCTTCATTTCTCTTCCTTCTTCCAGTTTATACAAATTTTAGTTATACTTGCTTCTATTTTTGCAATTTAATGGTTGGTCTTAAAGTAAAAGTTAACAAGAACAAGTGTTGTATAAATTAAATTTAATGTTGTTTCTTTAAGCTTTTTTGTATTAAACATTAAGTCATTACATTTAAGGCAAAGACGCACGTGAGTGATACGATACATTTTTAACCGACTTCAAAAAGGAGGAGGTTATCAATTCGAAAGCTTACATATTATTTTTTTATCTATGTTCAGGCATAACTCTGCCATATATGGACGGATTAGCAAAATTCTTTTTTTGTTCGAAAGGGGTTTATTCCGAAATGGTCCCATATAAATGTAATCAAAATTGATACAGCCCTTTCTGAGAAAATCAACAAATTCCCAAAAAAAAATACTTAGACGACGTTTTAGTTTTCTCAATCTTTTGAGGACTTACAATCTCTTTTAAGTGTGTTGCCGTTTCTTAATGGATTTGGATGTTAAGGCATCACTAAAAAGGGACAGAACTTATTTCACTAAACGACAGTAAAGGTTTCAAATCAAACAAAAATTATGTGTAAAACGGTTTGCCAATAAAATATCTGTATATTATGTATTGCCACCGACTTCCGAAAGTAAAGTAATGTACTGTGTTCTGTGCTAAAGTTATTTATCACTTTTTAGTTTTTGAAGGCGGTTTTCTTTTTTTTTTAAAAACTTTTAATAGGACATTTTATTGGAAAACCGTTTTACACATAATTTTTGTTTGATTTGAAAACTTTACTGTCGTTTAGTGATATAAGTTCTGTTTATCTTATATTTATTATTATTTCATAGTATATAAACAAAGCCACTCCCGCTGTATGTACGCTTAAATCATTTAAACTACGCAACGGATTTTAATGCGGTTTTCAACAATAGTTAGAGTGATTCAAGACGAAGGTTTATACGTAATAGTTTGATTTACATTGCACCCGTGCGAAACCAGGTCGCTAGTAAAATTATATCAAAATGAGGAATGTCGTAAACTTTTATGTTAGCACGTTCGTAATAAGTCTACTGGTATTGTAAAAGGCTGGTACGTCATTCACTTAACTTAAGGTAGCCAATATGCTTGTTCAAAGAGCATACAAAAAACACATTTCTTGTGAGTGAATCCCCTATAATTTTAACTTTATTTTATTTTTATTATTTGATCTTATAGATGATAGTAATACGTACTCTATAGTAAAAAAGGTTCAAACCTTAATACAAACACACACAACAACAGACATTTTATTTAGAGGAGATAAAACCCTGTGGTAGACTGACGTTTATGGGACCTTAAAACTTCATTTCATGTCCATTGTATTAAAAGTAAAGTGACCTAAATGTGAGTTTGGTTAGTAGAAAAATCTTCCAAGCTGGTGCCAAAGTGGCAAAAACTAGAGTCAAGGGCAAGGTCAACGAATATAAATGATGGTCGATGACCTAACTGGGGCGTGTCTTAGCACTTAGTCTTAGGCCTGTGGATAACTATAGGGTGGAAAATACCTAACTTAACTTAAATATTAGTGAGACTAAGCCGATGGTGGATGAATTCATGTAAAGTTATTTATATTTTCATCGAATTTTTTTCGCTAATAGATTTTTCAACTGACTTCAAAAAAGGAGGAGGTTGTCAATTAGACACTCATGCCCGTTTTCACCAACTGCCCCTAAATTTTAAGTAACCCCTAAGACATTTTAGGTGACGGAATCGCAAAGAATTCCGTCACCTAAAGTCTCTTAGGGGGTACCTACTTAAAATTTAGGGGCAGTTTGTGAAAACGGGCATAAGTATGTTTTGTTTCTGTTTTTATGTATGTATGTTACGTGATTTTTCTGGCAAATGTAAATCGAATAAAAGAATTGGACGATCAGATGATACTAAAAAGCGGAACATAAAAATTATTTTACGAAAAAAAAGACATTCGCCTTCAAAAACTAAAATGTGGGAAATAACTTTAGCATAGAACACACATGACTTTAGTTTTGGAAGTCGGTGGCAATACAAAATAACAAACAGAACAAAGCTTTTTAGTTTTTGAAGGTGGTTGTCTTTTATTTCTTAACGACTATAGTATACTAATATTATTAAACTGCAGTGCTATTCTGTTACATATCCCTCGGTGAACACCCAGGTGAAGTGAGCTGTCATCCGTCCCGATGCTAGGGATTGACAAAGCACTACAATCTTAATCGATATCTATTTTACTTTCAACGACTTACGAATTATTAGGTATGTTTAATTTATTTCAAAGCTATTAATTAAGTATATAGGGTGACTGGTAATTAGTGTACGATACTTAAACACGTGATTGTGTTCATGATAACAAACAACTTTCCCGAAGAAAAAATGTTTTTTGTACTGGTTCACTTTAGGTCACAGGCGTGCGCGCGCGTGAATTTCATACGGCTGTTGTGTTATTGTGATAAAAGTGAACCAGTACAAAAAACATTTTTTCTTCAGGAAAGTTGTTTGTTATCATGAACACAATCACGTGTTTAAGTATCCTACACTAATTACCAGTCACCCTATATAAACATACTACCTCTTTTAATAATAATAACAATAAAACATAATCTGACTGATTATGTTTTCTTGTTAAAAGGCTGAATATCGACCGACCATATAAATAGTCACAAGTCAATGGTGGATACCTACTTATGCAGAGATAAATAGGTAGTATATAGTTACAGTATGGATCAGATACACGTCAGTGGCGCATTTTTTTTTTTTTGTTATTGTGAACCCATTTTCTTTTCAAACAAATTTCTATTTTTTCTCTAAATCTAAACACAATCAATGAATAGGTGAACCTAGCGCGATGATGATGATGGTAGTCGGTGGATAAAAGGATAAAAATTGAACTACACACAAATTTTATCAAACATAACCTATTATGTAGTTAGGTATTTCAAGCTATGTCATCAATTTATAATTTATATAAAAAGACGTTCATATTTTGGTACCTTGTATTTTAATAGGTAGTTACCTACTCACAAAATGGTAGAGAATGATACAATAATACCTACTAACCTACATCATCAATCTAACAATTATTATCATACGAGGTAGGTATGACAACCAACGCAAATGTTCGTCATAGTACTCATGACATGACTGTGACTGAAACTGAAAGTTGACCGATCTCACTTCACTTGGCTTAAATTAGGTATTTAACCTCAAAATCACTTGAGAAGAGGACGCGCAGCGTTGTTGCCTAGCAACAACGCGTACCTAGAGCAGTGCTGCAAACCACAAAAAAAAAACGTGAAGACTATTTATGCCAAAATAAAAAAAAAAATGTTTTGTGTTTTATTAACAATCGCAAATAGAAAAGATCTTGACAAGATATATCATACACAGGTGTTTTATTTTATTTGCTATCTTGAAATAGCGCGTTTACCAATATTGAAAACATTTTATTCATCCTCTTCGGAGAGTTGAAAATCTTAAAAAACTGTAGCGTTGGTAACACAGACCCTGCGACATCTAGTGATTTTTTCACATGACAATACCTAACACCTTTCACATGAGAATCACGTGATATCACCATGGTTACGGTGACTAGTTGTTTACTCTTGAGCGCTGAATTTGAATACCAAGTTGCCAACATACGAATGCGAATGACAATATTTTTTTCATAACAAATATTTTGTCAGTGTCTAGGAAAATAACTGTTTTTATTTTGAAATTCAAAAAGCAATAAAATGTCGCGTTTTGTTAAGTTTTTTAATAAATCCGCTATCCGCTGATGATCTTAGTGCAATCGGTGAACACCTACAGCCTACAGATGATGCGCTGACCTGCCAAAACGTTTGCCGAGAAGGAGACACCCCCTTACCTATTATTTGATCTACATTATGTAGCTTCTCACCTAATTTCTACCAATTTGTACCTACTACTATTTTATTGTACATACAAATTATAAACGTAAATAATATTCCTCATATTCATAATACAGTAGGGTAGGGTGAGATAAGATTCTCACTTCACTTTGGCCGGGAACGGGTGAAATTGAGTGAATTAAACCAGTGAATTTCTGAATTGACAGTTTACAAATAGAACAATGAAGTGACTTGACAATAATAAATGCCAATGGTGACAATATTATAATTGAAATTGTACATTCTATTATTATTTTTATAAGTTTCGTTTATATTTTATTCTGGTGTTAAGCTGTATATTTATAGGTACCCTAATTCGTCTAAAAACAAATAAAATATTTATATAAATGTGTGATTCAAATTACTATGGAGCTTCTCAAATTAAAATGGGGAGAGTTACCTACTTCCAATTCAGCAAGGCAGCACAGTATTACCATAGGCACAGTAAAATAAAAATATACAGTTCTTTACTTTTATCAGATGCTAGCGACCCGGCCCAGCTTCGCATGGGCCTATAGCCTTCCTCGATAAATGGACTATCCAACACAAAAATAATTTTTCAATTCAAACCAGTAGATCCTGAGATTAGCGCGTTCAACCAAACAAATATTTTATTTGTACAAATTGAATTTTTATTTAACCGTGAATAAGCTTGCTGTACGTCAATAATTATTATGAATTGTTTTTTTCACGCTACTTTTGACGTATGACCTTGGCGGGACGTACAGCAAGAAGGATGGTGAATAAGGCGCATTACCTGTAAACGTCGTGATTTTTTATATACTCTTTGATTATCTGTGGAAATCTGTCGAGTTGCTTTTATTTTATCTCTGGGCTAAGGGCTTTGGCTCTTTGTAGGTTTGTATTTGTATTGAATTTTAATTTTAGAAGATAAAATTATCATGACAAGAGTAACAATATTCTTTAACTGAAATATCAAGGACGTTAAATATAGATTATTGTGGCAAATAAACAAATGAAAAGTGACAATCTGTGTTTAGTCAAACAAAACTACATAAATGGATTTTTGAACACATTTCAACATTATTAGTTTTATGTGCGTATGTCATTGTAATTAAATGTCGTTATGGATTTAATAAAAGTTGCTATGGGGCTACTGTTACGTTAAGTGTATACAAGCGGGTATGGCCCAATTTGTGATGAGTTCATAATTTATTATTGTATGTACTAAGCTGTTGAGTAATAATTTCTGTTTTCCTGTGGGTTGGAATGCAATGCATGCATGCACTTCGTGCCATAAACCTCACTACATATTTCATTCTGCCACTACGATTGCACCAATAAGCTTGTAAACCGCTGCAATGTGTGGAACTCCTACTTTCCACACCGTATCTTCGGTCAATAGGAAGTCGCATGCGGTAGCTGATCTGCACTGCAACTAACACGAGCACCCTTACTTGCGCTTTCAGGGTTCTTCATCTACGCTGAGGGCAAATCATTTGCACAACTGGAATACACGCTACACGCTGCCTATGCTGAGACATACCTGTGGCCATACACTTTTCACTGGACATCTTGCGGTCAGCATCTTTTGATGCAAAACAGGACTTAAAAATTATAATACAATAAATTCTGTGACTAAAGTGACCAAGGACTTTGTAAACTACTTATTTTAGAAAAAAATAAATGAATGTTTGGATTGAATAATTAATAACAGTCTGCTATGTCTAGTCATGTAAAATTATTAATTTTCTGTGTTATTGTTCCTATGTTATATTAAGGTATCTATTTAAACTAATATTGTAAAGAGGTCAATTTCTTAAAATTCATCTTATTTCAAAAATTCTTAAATCAATAAAAAGCCACTTTATCAGTAAGTGCTATATTTTATTATCAAAATCTTTGAGATCCAAAACAAAATTAATGCAGAGGAAGTTATAGGCAAAAGCGGACCCTGTAATAACTGCTATAGAAAAACATGCGTACCTACACTACACACTTTTGTTGTTATGTAATAATAAAACCCTGCTGCATCATTGAAAGTACTGCATTGGCTGTTGGTGCCACAATGATTATAATGTATTTTAAAGTTTATAGTCTACAGTTAGTGTGATATGATTAATGAAAGATAAAATGTTTGGATGAGTGTGGGAGTAAATCATATCAAACAGCAAAAATAGTATTGAATGCAATGATATTATATTATATCATTGATTGAATGTTTACTTTACCTACCTTTTCAGCTAACATCACCCAGAAGTTGGCCACTGACCATCATCAAATAGCAGAACTTTGTTGCCGGATAAATAAAAATTCAATTTGTACAAATAAAATATTTGTTTGTTTGGTTGAAACCAAACAAACAAATACACCACCACCACCACCACCACTGGTTTGAATTGAAAAATTATTTTTGTGTTGGATAGTCCATTTATCGAGGAAGGCTATAGGCCCATGCGAAGCTGGGCCGGGTCGCTAGCATCTGATAAAAGTAAAGAACTGTATATTTTTATTTTACTGTGCCTATGGTAATACTGTGCTGCCTTGCTGAATTGGAAGTAGGTAACTCTCCCCATTTTAATTTGAGAAGCTCCATAGTAATTTGAATCACACATTTATATAAATATTTTATTTGTTTTTAGACGAATTAGGGTACCTATAAATATACAGCTTAACACCAGAATAAAATATAAACGAAACTTATAAAAATAATAATAGAATGTACAAATTTCAATCATAATATTGTCACCATTGGCATTTATTATTGTCAAGTCACTTCATTGTTCTATTTGTAAACTGTCAATTTAGAAATTCACTTGTTTAATTCACTCAATTTCACCCGTTCCCGGCCAAAGTGAAGTGAGAATCTTATCTCACCCTACTGCATAAACTGTATTATGAATATGAGGAATATTATTTATGTTTATAATTTGTATGTACAATAAAATAGTAGTAGGTACAAATTGGTAGAAATTAGGTGAGAAGCTACATAATGTAGATCTAATAATAGGTAAGGGGGTGTCTCCTTCTCGGCAAACGTTTTGGCAGGTCAGCGCATCATCTGTAGGCTGTAGGTGTTCACCGATTGCACTAAGATCATCAGCGGATAACGGATTTATAAAAAAACTTAACAAAACGCGACATTTTATTGCTTTTTGAATTTCAAAATAAAAACAGTTATTTTCCTAGACACTGACAAAACATTTGTTATGAAAAAAATATTGTCATTCGCATTCGTATGTTGGCAACTTGGTATTCAAATTCAGCGCTCAAGAGTAAACAACTAGTCACCGTAACCATGGTGATATCACGTGATTCTCATGTGAAAGGTGCTAGGTATTGTCATGTGAAAAAATCACTAGATGTCGCAGGGTCTGTGTTACCAACGCTACAGTTTTTTAAGATATTCAACTCTCCGAAGTGGATGAATAAAATGTTTTCAATATTGGTAAACGCGCTATTTCAAGATAGCAAATAAAATAAAACACCTGTGTATGATATATCTTGTCAAGATCTTTTCTATTTGCGATTGTTAATAAAACACAAAACATTTTTTTTTTATTTTGGCATAAATAGTCTTCACGTTTTTTTTTTGCGGTTTGCAGCACTGCTCTAGGTACGCGTTGTTGCTAGGCAACAACGCTGCGCGTCCTCTTCTCAAGTGATTTTGAGGTTAAATACCTAATTTAAGCCAAGTGAAGTGAGATCGGTCAACTTTCAGTAATTCAGTTTCAGTCACACACAGTCATGTCATGAGTACTATGACGAACATTTGCGTTGGTTGTCATACCTACCTCGTATGATAATAATTGTTAGATTGATGATGTAGGTTAGTACTAGTAGGTATTATTGTATCATTCTCTACCATTTTGTGAGTAGGTAACTATTAAAATACAAGGTACCAAAATATGAACGTCTTTTTATATAAATTATAAATTGATGACATAGCTCGAAATACCTAACTACATAATAGGTTATGTTTGATAAAATTTGTGTGTAGTTCAATTTTTATCCTTTCATCCACCGACCACCATCATCATCATCGCGCTAGGTACCTATTCATTGATTGTGTTTAGATTTAGAGAAAAATTAGAAATTTGTTTGAAAAGAAAATGGGTTCACAATAACAAAAAAAAAAAAATGCGCCACTGACGTGTATCTGATCCATACTGTAACTATACACTACCTATTTATCTCTGCATACAATTGTAGGTATCCACCATTGACTTGTGACTATTTATATGGTCGGTCGATATTCAGCCTTTTTACAAGAAAACATAATCAGTCAGATTATGTTTTATTGTTATTATTATTAAAAGAGGTGGTATGTTTATATACTTAATTAATAGCTTTGAAATAAATTAAACATACCTAATAATTCGTTAGTCGTTGAAAATAGACAAAGTAAAATAGATATCGATTAAGATTGTAGTGCTTTGTCAATCCCTAGCATCGGGACGGATGACAGCTCACTTCACCTGGGTGTTCACCGAGGGATATGTAACAGAATAGACATACTGAAGATGAGATTTTATTGGTTGTTTTTTTGTTTGAACGCGCTTATCTCCGAAACGGCTGATCCGATTCTGAATATTATTTCCCTAATAGGAAGCTAAGTTATCCATGCGTACTACTATTATTCTTAATTATCAAATAATAGTTTTTTTTACCTGTGTTGCCCACTGCTGGGAAAAGGTCTCCCCTTCCACTCTACCATACATGTATATTGTCCTTTTTGCCCCTTTTGGCACACGTTTATTATTTACTTACACGTTTGTCGTATTATACTTTTTAAATATTGTTTTACATTCATATTTGACTTATCAAGGGTATTATCGTTACTTAGGTTTCGTAAAACTCATACATTCAACGCGTTAATTAAAGTGAGCATTAATATACACACAACTAACACAAAATATCAGAATAATATGCCCAGGCTTTAATATAGGTGTGTGTGCATTTGAGCGGGGTGGGACATTGTAGTAATGAATGTGTAACGGAGTGTTTCCATTGATCAATGAGTGTTACTATTCACTGTACCGTAAATGACGTGAATTTAGTGGAATGCTATTTGCTAATGTTTTGCCTGTCAAACATCAGGGGGCCAAGTCTGCTATTTGTATAATTTCGTCATTCGAACACGATCCCATTTTCATTTTGCTAAAAGTACGTAATCTGCTAAATTCATAATGGTCGATCATTGGTCGGTCGAATTAAAAGCAATGACTGCATAATGACGTTGTAATGGTAGGTCACTGATCAAAGTATTGTCAAAATTTTAGCAGATTACCGCCTAAGTCAGTCATTCAGTAATCAGTTGTCATTTTGTACCAGATTGCCATTCTAATCATTTCTTTCAATGGAGTGTCAGTGGTTGACCATTGGAAAGTCATAGTGACGCCATTATATTAGTAGATTACCAAACTTGTCATAATCAACAATTATGAAATCAATGATAGACTATTCTGACACTATTGTAATAGTAGACTTGAGACCCAGGTCAGACAGTATTAACCGATGGGCTATAGGGTGTCAAAATAATCACATAGCCGTTACGTAACGTACACTGTCCATCAAACCAAGTGACGTTAAGCAAAAATGATTGCTGGGAAATGTCTTTTATTTCATCATCATCTGCCTAGCCTTTTCCCAACTATATTGGGGTCGGCTTCCAGTCTAACCGGATGCAGCTGAATACCAATGTTTTACATGGAGCGACTGCCTATCGGACCTCCATAACCCAGTTACTGGGTAACGCGATACTCCTAGGTAAGACTGGTTGTCAGACTTTCTGGCTTCTGACTACCCATAACGACTGCCAAAGATCTACAAATTACAGATTTTATTTATGGGTTAGAACTATTTATGGTAGCACGCAATGTCATCATCATCAGCCGGAAGACGTTTACTGTTGAAAAAAGGCTTCCCCAAGGGGGGGGAGGGTCCCATAATCCCAACGCTGGGCAGGCGACTGTCACATCGCAGTGAGGTTGTCAAGTACAGGGAAGCTGCTGCTGCCCAACTTCCGAGTGTTCCCTTAATCGCCTTCTACGAAACCCTCGGGATGAAAAATATCACAACGCCCGGACAACCCAAGGGCAATGTAGAAATAAATAAATATTAGTGTCTCGGTAAGATCGTAAAGCACATAAAAGCTGTTGGTCATTTGCAGATCTTTTACAGTCGTTATAGGCAGTGTACGGCGCAACCGTACACTGCGAAATTATTGTACATACCGCGTCAGCATATCCGCCAACATTAACACTACGAGCCAGGTCGTGACGGCCAGTAAAATCTAACTATTTGCCCATCAGCCGCGACACGGCCGCCGAGTGCGCTCGTAGTCTAATTATTCATTTTTACTTACTCAAAGTCAAAGTCAAAGTCAAAGCATTTATTTCAATTAAACCATTTACAGGCACTTTTGAATTGTCAAGGAGTCGGTCAGTTAGTCAGAAAGTTGAAGCTAGTTGCTCGTTCCAAAACGTAGGTAGGTCGCTATGGAGAAGAACGAGCAAGAAACTCCACGGACACTCTTTTAAAATCAGGTTTTTACAAAATACTGCTTACATTATTCTTGTTGCTTCTACATGTGAAAACAATGAAGGTAATCTAGAAATACAAAATATAAAAAAATAATCAAGATAAAAACCATGGCAGTTAAGAGTTGACCAATCTCTACTGACAGCGCCCGTTCACGAACATGACGCGTGAATCAGCACCATTCAGCTCAACCATTTTAGAGGGAGCTGAATGATCCAACACACGCGCTACCATCAGCGAGACATTTGAGTGAGCATGACAATTCTCTCAACCGCCATGCTCATTTATGTCAAACACATAATAATTTACTTAATATATGGCTCCATGGTACTCACATTTACAAAATTGAAATAATGCTGCTAAATTATACAAAACTAAGGTGTTGATGGATGGAAGGATGTTTCTAAAATGTCGAAAAAGTAATTAAAATATATTTGTGTATAATAAAAACGATACTCGTTACTCATGTCAATAAAAAAAGGGGTAGGAAACAACATTCCTCCAATTAGGAAATTCCCTAAACTGCCTGTGGAGCAGGACAAGCATTTAGCCAAGCATTTTTATCATTGATGTAGTCTTCTAATTTATAATATGCTTGTGTACACAGTGTGCGTTTAATACATGTTTTAAATTGTCTTTCATTTGGTTGTAGAATATCAAGAGGTATTTTATTATAAAATTTTACACAGTACCCCATAAAAGAAGTATGAACTTTTGACAATCTGAAACTTGGCTGATCTTATTTGTTCCTATTTCTAGTATAGACACTATGTCTGTCACTTATTTTAATAAAAAGATGAAGGTTTTTTCGAACATGCATAATGTTTTCATATATGTATTGACAAGGTACCGTCAAGATGTTAATCTGTTTAAACAATTCTTAGAGACTCGCGTCTGCTGAGATTATAGATGGCTGGATACTTACAATTTAGTTCACTACCGGTCATCGAACGCACCGCGTGTTCTCACGTATCAATATCATATCAGTATCATCTATAATTTGTAATTAAAAACTATCTTCATTTGAGTTTTGGTGTTAACTTAGTGTAATAAACTGTTGGACCTTCATGGACTAGTATCATTTAATATCATAGCATTCTATCAGTAACAGCTGCACGGTACATTACCGTACAGGCAGTCAGAAGCCAGTAAATAATTATGACAACTAGTCTTACCAAGGGGTATCGGTTTACTCAGTAACTGGGTTGTGGAGGTCAGGCAAGCAGTCGATTTATGTAAAACACTGGTATTCAACTGAATCCGGTTAGACTGGAAGCCGACCCCAACATCATCTTCCTAGCCTTTTCCCAACTATATTTGGGTCGGCTTCCAGTCTAGCCGGATGCAGCTGAATACCAGTGTTTTACATGGAGCGACTGCCTATCGGACCTTAACGTCCCAGTTACTGGGTAACACGATACCCCTTGGTAAGACTGGTTGGCAGACTTTCTGGCTTCTGACTACCCATAACGACTGCCAAAGATCTACAAATGACAGCCGGGACCAACGGCTTTACGTGCTTTCCGAGGCACGGAGGGAACTCGGTATGAAAGGGATGGTCACCCACCCACAGACCGACCGCGGCTAGCGTAGCTTAACCTTTGACCGATTGATCTGACCCCAACAAAGTTGGAAAAAGTCTAGGTAGATGATGAGGTACCATTTAAGTACCTTAAACGACTATTTGGAGAAGGTGGCTGGCAGCGGATGGATACAGGCTGCCAAAGACTAGCTTGGTTGGCGGTGACAAAAAAATAGAAGCGTGGTTTTTACATCTGCCTTAAAAAACAATTTTCAAGCTCTAACGAAAGCTGAATACAAAAGCGCGAAAACAAATTGAAAAATTAACAAGTTACACTAAAAACAAAGAATGTTAAACGCTAAATCCAGCTTTTCAAAAAATAAAAGCTTGGTATTGAAAAAGAGCTTTTTTTATACGTTGTCCTACACTAGAAATATCTCCTCACTAGCAATAACGTAGATATAGGGTAAAAAAACGGATTCCAAAAATTACAAAAAAAAAAACTGTCTAGGAGGTAAGAAAGAAAAACTATTTATTCACGAGAAAGTGACCAATTTTGAGTGATCTATTTTGTTTATGTCTTTGGATGACAATCAAGCCGAGTGCCGCCCAATGTAATGTTGCCTGTAGACGTTTGCAATATCAGATTCCTGGTAGATGCGTTTTATTTGATTACACCGGCATATACCATCACATTTATTATTTGATTACACCGGCATATACCATCACCTTTATTATTTGATTACACCGGCATATACCATCACCTTTATTATTTGATTACACCGGCATATACCATCACCTTTATTACATTGGTACACAGGGACGCCGAAGTTGCTTTCCGCCAAAACTAGATGAGATGATAGTATTTACCCGGACGTGCTCCTTTACAAACACCTACCACCACCACCATCGGTAGTCCGTGTGGTGTCGGACGAAAAGAATAGCACCATCCCATATCTTCCCGTGGGTGTCGTAAGAGGCGACTAAGGGATTCACCAGAGAATGGGCAGCAGCGTTCTCTGTGCCTTTGTAACAACCATACTGCGGTCGCCAATCCAACTGCCAAGCGTGGTGGTTATGGCAAAACCCCCCCTTGGGGAGACCTATGTCCAGCAGTGGACGTCTTTCAGCTGAAATGATGATGATGATGATGACCATCACCACATAATTTCTAAAGAGCTCTAGTACTAATTGTGTCACGAGGTGACCGCGTGGGTTTGGACTCCGCTCGCCCCTTGAATCTTGCTCCTAATTGCCTAAGTGTATCTCCTCGCCCCTTTAAATATTAGATACCCCAAATCTTCCCCGATTGTAAGTAAATTGAAAGTACTGTCAGCATTAAGTTTTTAAATATTTAAATTCATATTTTTTTATATGTAGTAAGTCGCTAAAGCACCGACTTTCAGTTTATTTCTGCTTTCCTGGTAGTTTACCAAGATTTGTTATCAACAAAATTAAAATTATAAAAATTGTGTTAATAAAATGTCAAAAACACAACATTGTAGATTATCCGTAACTACAACCAGTCATGAGTACCTACGCACACAGTTTTTCGAAACATAAACATCAAACATGGCGTTATGGCGCATGGTGTTATTATTATAATGTAAGCATTTTTCTGTCTAACTAAACCTTTTTTCGTTAAATTTCCAAGGAAATGCCACATGGGGCGAATCAATACACTAAAAAATATATTTAAATGTCAATTTTCCACTCGCCCCTTCGGTTTCGTTAGGGGCGAATCACTACACCAAAATAATAAAAACGGGGTGAGTTGGACATTTTAATCAAAAGGGGCAAGATCCAAAGGGCAAGCGGAGCCTAAACCACCACGTGAGGCGCGGTCGACCAGGGGAACTAAAAGTTGGAGATAAATTATAGATCACAACAGTAGCACACTAGGCACACTAGGTAAGGAAGGAAGGCTTTGGGGTCAGACGGTAGATGGGCATGGCTCTCTCCAAAACGTGGTCTGTAGTCCGGCTGGGATCTTCGTCAGCTGCCGGCCGGGATAGAAGGGCAGAGCTCGGTGGTCTTCTATGTGCATCCCGACATGGGGGCACAAGGAGTCGGTGACGGGGCCGGTTGGACCCCTTTCCCGAAGTTGCGCAGTCGCGGTCCCTAAAAATAGGGACCGGGCGTTAATGCAAGGCAGGGTCCGGCGCGCGGAACCTTAAAAATTAGGTCGTGCGGAGAAGGGTAACCGCAGGCGTGCGCTAGTGCCGCGCATCGCAATTGAACTTAAAGTACGTCCCTGGTGATACTTTGTTACTTTATCAAATCTGGGAGTTACACAGAGACCTTAGGGCAGACAAGCGATACGATAACTTAGTATTTGTTCACACACAGATACGTGAAATACACTCACTTTTTAATAAAGCGATACAATTTTGTAGCTATTTAGTAATTATAAGTCCGATACGTCGTGATATTAAAAAGTGCATGCCTTGTCATTTCTCGGTGTGAATTGACCCTTAATTTTACACAGGACTCATCGTTTCAGCCAAAAGACGTCCACTGCTGGACATAGGCCTCCCCAAGGGGGGGGGGGGGTTGCCATAATCGCCACGCTTGGCAGGCGGGTTGGCGATCGCAGTGTGGTTGTTACATAGGCACAGAGAACGCTGCTGCCCATTCTCTGGTAAGTCCCTTAGTCACCTCTTACGACACCCACGGGAAGATATGGGATGGTGCTATTCTTTACGTCCGACACCAGGACTCAGACACGACACACGGACACAGGACTCAATATGACATTTTGTAATTTAACTTCGTGTTAGTAACGAACTCTGAGTTAAATTGTCGCATGAGGACCTAAAGGTATAACAATTCAAACATTATATAAGCGGTGTTCAACGGTGATCAGTCTCAACGGACCACCCGTGTTTGTAAACATGATTCAACATTATTCAACTCAACCATATTATTTGGATAAAATCCTATGTCGTGGTTCCGTGACAAAAAGGGGTTTCTGTATCCCACATTATGTAGGTATCATGTTTTAGAGTGGAAACCGTGTTTGGGTAAGCCTATCATATATAGGACGCCCTACGGCACGATGGACCAACAATTTGAAAAAGGTTTTTTTTTAATTCTCACCTGATCTTAAGAGATGATGCGGCTTAAGGTGGAGCGCGCTTACCTAGGATGAACCGGTTCACTCGTGCCTAGACGATACCCAGTTTATACTTATCGAGGAACAGAGAGGCGGGCTCTGAATTCCGCAGTTCCGGAGTTCGCACTATAAGGTGCTTTGAGGCCGTGGAACCTCAACCATATAGCGGTGACGCTTCACTGTGTTGCTCGTTCGATGTTGGGATGGGGATGGGGGAATTAAGTTGTGCAAAGTGGCTTGCAACGGATGGCTGCGGACAGTCCAAGACCTGCCGTCCACTGCAGTAGGTCACCATCATCATCATTTCAGCCGAAAGACGTCCACTGCTGGGCATAGGCCTCCCCCAAGTGGCGCCATATTGACCGGTCCCGTGCGACTCGCATCCAGCGGAACCCCGCAATCTTTACCGACCCCACTCCCACTGTCACTTAAGTTTGGCAGTTCTTCGGGCTACGTCGGTAACCTTGGTTCTCTTGCGGATATCCTCATTTCTGATTTTATCACGCAAGGAAACTTTGGGTGACTTTAAGCCTTCTGATGAGGCCCATTGTAAGCGACCACGTTTCGGTCCCGTACCTATGTAATCACTGGCAACACACACACTGCAGTAGGTCGATTCTGTAAAATTCAAACAACAACTCGCATCTCACATCGCTATTAATTCTCACTTCGCATAAGGTTCAAAATTACCTTGAAATATTTGACACTTTGAATCGGGTTCGAGTGTGAAATGAGCGTTGAAGTGACGGGGAAATTACTTTACAGAATGCCACTTCTTAATCTGTCAAAATATCCCTGTCAATTTAGTTCAACTCGCTGACACGCTCGCAAGGGTGGCGCTAGTGTACATTCGAATTATCAACCGAGTTTTTAGAATGCCAATCAAGAACTCAAAGCGGATTCAGATTCAAAGTTTAAAATGAGGTCTTACAGAATCACACCCCAGGCCCCTATATACGTTCAGCTGTCAGTGGATGGAAATAGGCTAATATGATGTTGACACTATACATGTGCTACAATATGGAAATAGGAGGGCTAAAAGTAATAAATAAACTGTCTCTGTGTCTGTTATTAAACGTGTGTACGCAAAGGCTCGATGTTTTTTTTCCGCACACTGAATTTTTTACGTTCGGCTCAGCACCGAGAGCAGAAAATTCAATAGTGCGATTTTTTTACGCGATAGAGATTATTTTAACGTCTTTTTTGGGTTCTCTTCTCTAGGCGTAAAATGCCGCGTTTACAAAGAGCCCATGCGAAAAACGAACAATGGAGATACCTGGAAATGTTGTTAGGCAACCTTTGATATTTCAATAAACAAGAACTGATAGAAAAAGCAGATCACAATAGAATAGGGTAGGTCCATGGTTTAAGTTTGGTGTACAATAACGAGCTTCCTATTTTTACTTCCCACAATGACATGGATCGACTGTTCTAAGACAACTTAGAAAAACGACTGTTCCAGAATAATATACTTTTATTATAACTTTATTAACAAGAAAACCAACTCAGAATCAAATCAGTTCGCATACATTAAATTATAATACTTCGGGTACACAACAATATTTCAAACTTTCATCGATCAACGGTCAATCAGGCGAGGTTTTACTGATAGATCTTCTCGAGTTGGTCGTCAGCGATCGAATGATAGAGTTTTAGCCGTCTCCTAACTCTTTCATATACACTACAGTTAGTAGGGGACGGGTATGGTGTTGCCAACTCTTAAGTGTTGCTAGTTAAATGTACATGATACTACTACATTTTGTAACAATATGTTCATCACTTCTTGTCTAGTCTATAACCTAACACAATTGCGCTTCTTTTTCTTCGTTTCGAAGGTAATTTTTTTTTGTTAGACTAAGTGGTGGTGGATGATGTTTCTTTCAATACTTAAATCTTACCGTAAGTATTTGGTCCTGGATCCCCTCTACAAACAGTTGTGTGTTTGTGGTTCTGCGTTCCGGGTAGACTTAAGAGTCGGAAGAGTTTTCTTCGCAGCACAATTGCGTTGACGTAAGTTGTGACGTATTCTATTCAAATCGATTTTAGAATTGTAAATATCCCCGTGGGGTGTCCGGGCTGGCAACACCCCCCCCCCCCCTTATAGGGGAGGCCTTTGTTCAACAGTGGACGTCTTCAGGCTACTGATGTACGAATACGATGCAGTATTTTGGTACAATTCTATAAGACAAGCATGACTAGCACTATCACCCCTTGATATTAATAAAAAATAATATGTGCCAACTGAGTATTTTTAATAAAAAAATCGATAAAATTTACGTTAGATTTACTCTGCACTCTCGTGGTAGACCCTCAGCTGTCAAGCAGTCAAACTAGTACAAAGAGGGTACATTTCTTTGAAGTAAAATAATAACGTATATAATTATAAACCACACACAATTTGTTATCTACTCGGCACACACTTTATGAAAACAGGCTGTTTCTAATATACCTATTATATAGTCAACTACGGTATGTAACGATGTTGTAATATTTATTATTACTATGTAAACGTAATATATTATTACACACCAACGTAAAGACGTTAGTACGTAATAATATATTACGTTCAAAACCGTAATAATCATAATCAAAAATGATGAAACGGTTTGGTTTTTTTTGGTGGTGGCAAATGGTTTTTGAAATCGTGATAGTCTAGTGGGTAAGGCGCTCGTCTCACAGGAACGATGTTGTGGGTTACCAGCCAGGTATGCACAGGTACCAATATCACTTTTTCATTTAAATACTCATGTTGATCAAGGAAATCACTGACCGATGTCAGTGATTTCCTTCACCGATGTGAAGGAAAATATCATGAGAAAACCTGAATGTATTATAAAGAATCATGGCAGGATTTGTACAAAAAAATAAAAATAAAGATGTTTAGAGAAGTTGAAATTCTAATTCTTATATTCTTAGGCACCTAAAGAGCATCTTCAGGCATTTACAATATTTTTTAAACCCCGAAAAAAAAAGTGAAAAGTTTAACGAAAATCTCATTATTTCAGAACGAAACGGCTTCTGACAGTAACAGTGACACTGACAGTCGCCGTTTTGCAGTTCTTACACTGAAATTGCATCGTTTTATTGGAAATCATTTCACAAATAATGATTATTTTTTTCGACACACTGGTCACATCACTTGTCTGCCAATTTGATAGATCCGTTAACGTCGCTTGTAACTTTCTTTTTCTTATAAACACAAAATGGGCATCAAGATGAAACGAAAAAGTGTAATTTTCATTTCGTAATATTTTAATTATGCGAGGGTTTAATAATATGGTAAGTATATCAATCTACTCCTGGTAATGTATTCTTCACATTAGATAATATTTTAAACACTCGATTTTTTTTTAAACACAAAATACATCGCAAAGTGTTTATAAAAAACATTGTAACAAAGTGACATGTAAATAATTCTGAAATCACCAATCCGCCTTGACCAAGCGTGGTGATCTCGCTCGTACCTTCTCTGCATGAGAAGGCAGTGGAACAATAATATACCGTTTTTGTAAATGTCAACCTTTAGACGCCCACTGCTGGACATAGGTCTCCCCCAACGGGCAGTTCAGCGATAATTGTCATGCTTGGCCGATGCCTGTTGGCGACCGCAGTAGGTGTTATGATACTCAAATTAACCGTCTGGGGTATATCCCTCTGTTGTCTTCTATGACACCAACGGGTAGACATGGGGTGGTGCTATTCGAGTCCGGCATGACACGGCTGACTTTGTACGTAAGTACGTAATAGCAATAAGGTCGACTTTCATACTTCAAGTACTGTTACTGTTGTGGGGTTGTACAGGTATATTTAATGAAAACAGTCACGAGTTATAAAGAGCTTATTAGCATCTTCCTGTCCATGCCAAATTATTTGGAGTCGACGCAACATGTTTTCCTCTTTCATTCCGTTCTGTCAACCGTCATGCTTTTACTGACTCCCTTTTCTTTTATATCATTCTTCACACAATCCATGCATCTTTTCTTTGCACTTGTTCTCCCTTTCCATCCATCCACATTTACAGTTTCACCCCTCCTTCGGTAACATAGAGCTATGAAGTGCATTATGCTGTCAACAATGCTTAGACGATCTAAGTAAGCAATAGCACGTACACAACAACTCACAACTGCCGCAAAGTGAAAGCCACTTTTCATTAAACACATTTTGCTAGGACCGCCAAATTGATATAAAGTGTCTGTCACTGACCGTTAGGACCGTACGTAACCGGGGCGCCACAAAATACAATGCATTATGTCTGATTGAATGAGCAATCGGATGTCAGTTGAGGCCATAAAGTTATATCATTTTGTTGGTAACGTGATCTGGTTGCACTGCCATGGCGTCCAGGTCAGATAAAGTCGAAATCAAAGTCAAAGCATACAAGCATTTCATCATCCTCATCAGCCTGAAGACGTCCACTGCTGAACAAAGGCCTCCCCCATAAATGGGGTCGTTGCCATAATCCCCACGCTTGGCAGGCGTCTTGGGGATCGCAGTGAGGTTGTTAAGTACACGGAAGTCACTGCTGCCCGACATCCGGATTTTCCCTTAGTCGCGATGACTCCCTCGGGATGAGATGGGGGGGTGTTATTCTTGTTCGGACACCCCACGGGCCAGACTGCTTACAGGCATTTAATGAAACATTTTACAGGTATTCTATCACACCTTTTACTGGCACTTTTGACTGGTAAAGGACTCGGTGGGACAATAATAATAATAATAACTTGCGCTTACACACAAGTTTAGTTAAGTTGGGGCGCTTTCGCGGCGTTTACGCGACTGCGCGTACGTCAGTCGCGTACAACGCTACTTTTTCGGCCATGCAAGATCTTTGAAAAAGTATATGAAGCCCATACATGTTTTACCTGGCGAGACGTAAATTTTGTATACATAATAACACAAGATAAAATCACAGTTACCCATGAACAACATACATTATACCATAGTTTGTTTACCTACAACCGTCATTAAAGTGTCAGTTAAATTTATTTTATAACATTTAGGTACATATATTATTGGGATACATCATTATTTTAAGTATGTGTTCATTATTTATATCAAGAGACAGCATAATTGTATAGAACGAATTAGCTTATGTTGTAGTGTTTATTATGTACAAGCTATGCCCGCAGCTTCACTCACGTGACTATGTATGCTATTGACATAGTAGGTATCCATCGATAAAATATATATATGTACTACGCACTAAAATATACTTCTATGTAGGTATCTATAGGGTGACTGGTAATTAGTGTACGATACTTAAACACGTGATTTCGTTCATGATAACAAACAACTTTCCCGAAGAAAAAATGATTTTTGTACTGGTTGTCTTTTATCACAATAACACAACAGCCGTATGAAATTCACGCGCGCGCACGCCTGTGACCTAAAGTGAACCAATACAAAAAAAAAAAATCCTTCGGGAAAGTTGTTTGTTATCATGAACACAATCGTGTTTAAGTATCGTACACTAATTACCAGTCACCCTATATATTCGAAAATTTTAATTATTACTTAAACTTGTCCTCTTAGTAATTTTGTTTGGTTTGAAATTTAAAACAAACGAAGTCAAACTCTAGCAATGATACGGTGAAACATCACCGCTATAAGGTTGATTCACACAATCTGGGTACCTACCTTCAAGGCATGAGTGATCCGGTTTATCCTAGGCAAGCGTGCTCCACCTTAGATGCGCACGCAACATCACTTAAGATCAGGTGAGTTGCGGTCAAACGCAAACAAATTAAAAATAAAAATAACCGCAAGGAGTTATTTTTATTTTTAATTTGTTTGCTGCTGCTTGCTTCGTGTCTATACAGTTCCTGTGTCCACCTTCTGGCTACATCAGTTCAATCATGTGTGCACAGCTCAATCGAATGCCAGAAAGTGGGTTTTTAACTTGCAGGATTTGATTACCTACAGAAAAAAAGACAACTAAAAAAAAGCTTGTAATCTAAACTAAGTAATATTATAAAGTCGAAGAGTTTGTATGTTTGTTTAAACGCTCCAATCTCCTGAACTACTCGTCCGGTTCTGAAAATTCATTCCCTAATAAATTTTATCATAAAAAAAATTGAGATCCGTAATAAACTTTACATGGACGAAGTCGCGGACAAAAGCTAGTTCAATACTCAATACTCAATACTTTATTACATTCCACAATGTGAGTTCAGGTGGTAACTTAGATATATAGATCGTTATGGACCCTGTCGAGCACAGTAAATAAGTAAGTAGGAGAGAGGAAGCTTTTAATCTAATATTCAGCTCAAATGTATCGCCTAACTTATACCTATTTTTTTTGCGTGCATTTTTATTGGGTTATAGGTATATGTATATGTACTTATACATGTTTGTCTAGTAGTTAAGTATGTTCATAGCGTAAAAATATTCTGTGGGCGTAACTGTACAGTACGCAAAAGAGATAAGTATCCATGTCGTCGGGAATAGTTGTTGATTTCTTAGAAACCAATGGGGGCTTTCAAATGAAATTTTATTAAATCATTGAACTGTTTATTCTCTATAAATTGTATTTTATTTTATTCATAAAAACCTATCGGTTTCTAAGTAAACTTCAACTGTTTCCGGCGACATGGATACTTATCTCCTTTGGTGATCGTACATGGGTTTACCGTTATTAGTTGTAATAATATACAGTACTTAATTACATCTGCTAAGTTTATTGTATTTTATAATATAACATCATTCCTATTCTCCGAAGGGTTGAACTGCGTTGAAGAGTACACCCACATTTTTGGGCAGTTGTTGTTGAGTTAGTTTCAGTTGCGGGTTCGAATCCCGCCCAAGGCAAACATTTGTGTGATTGTGTGAGCACTTGTGTTTGCCTTGTGTCTGGTTGTTGTTTATCTATAGGTATAAACGTATCTATTTATGTATTTGTAAATGTATATCAGCTGTCTGACACCCGTAGTACAGGGTCTGCCTAGTTTGGGGTCAGTCCCCACATATTATTATATTGGATGGCGGTAAACGATTATCCGGCAGTATTTGCGCGATACTTCAACATACATACGGGCCAAAAATTTAACAGCTATATTATTGGCATCGTTCCCTGACTTCGTAGCAACTAACTACATACTTTTTCCCAAAAGTATTAATTAATGTACAGTTTTTATTTCGCTACGATTTTATTATGATACGGACTAAGTATTATTTTTCTAAATAGTTTTATGGGTCACAAGGTGCTGTTTCAGCTCATAGTTTCCGTGTCAGTCGCTCGGTTGTGCGAAATAGAGCAAGTCGCTTTATTAAAATATTGGGTACTAAGTTGTCAATTTTCCTTAAGCACCTGGCTACTTTTACCTCTTAAATGATAAAGGACAGTGAATTTAAAGTCTGGACTTCTATCATTATAAACTGTTTTCAATCAATCGAATGGCTTTAAATCTATGCTCAAGGTGAGTTTTATTCCTTATGTAGATATTGCTTTCGTTCTGAATATACCGCTGAGAGCAATCAATTAATTATAAAGCATTGTATTTGAGTCTGGCACTTCATAAATCACCCGTCCGACCATTTTTTGCTGGAGAAATACTCTTTGTTTAGGCTATATTTGATTGTGAGCAAGCTGTTAAATTTTCGTGTTGACAGACGAATTTTAACTCAATTAATTTATGTTATTTGAGCTAAATTTGACATACGGGATAAATTGTATTCTGTTTGTCTAGCTAAGACAAAATAAATAAAGTGTACCGGTCTATGTAAGTTTATTTAACGCGTTGTTTGCTAGTTATTCTCGTAAGTACCTATTGATATAGGGAGGTACCTATATAATATACAGGTAGGTATGTCTTTCAATATTTGTTTAGATTGAAGATCATTTGGGTCAGTAAGTTGGAATGGGAATTTAGAGATTGGTTGGAGGTTTTGATTACCCCTTTGGTGTCGTGCGGCTGCTAAGCGTGTGGGTTCTGGGTTAGATTTCTATGTTAAACAAAATGTTATTGTATTTTTCATTAAGAATGTTTCAGTAGCTACCCGGAGATTGAAAGAAGGTGGCGTGATACCATTCGTGTGAATGACCTAAAGAAACGTGCAACAATTAAAAACGTTAGAATTATGATTTAGAAGCTTAACCTTCGTGAATTGACATCATTATTGATTGTTTTTAAAGGGTAAAACAAAAACATGACTATATATTTGTTTGTTTCTTCACATCTCCGACAATCCTTAATCGAATTTTGATATTCTACTCCGAACAAATGCATTTTATAGATACTCAGGCTTTAAGTATCAATAAAATGTTGTTTCTCAAACTCAATCTGCCTCTACTAATGGTCAAAGTTCAGACATGAAACAAAATATATACTTGTTGGGAATAGAACTCTAATGAGTCTCCGAAGACAGTACTTAGTGACTTTTTTATGATCCCGATAAAGAGAAAAGAAATGTGTAACAGTTAAGTAGTTCAATATAGAGCAGCTTATGCTAGAGTAGTTAGTTTCATTAATTGTAAATGAACTACAACAGTATGTCTATTCTGTTACAATCTCCCTCGGCGAACACCTAGGTGAAGTGAGCTGTCATCCGTCCGTCTGCTTTGTCAATTCCTAGTATCGGGACTGATGACAGCTCACTTCACCTAGGTGTTCACCGAGGGAGATTGTAACAGAATAGCACTGCAGGGCCTGTAGACCAAATTCCTTTTCTATTAGCGTTAACGCCAACGGAAAATTCAAGTTGTATGCAGTTGACGTTTGCTTACCAGATGTCACGTGATGCAAATATGTCAACTACTTTACATACAATTTGATATCTCTGTTGGCGTTAACGCTAATAGAAAAGGGATTTTGTCTACAGGCACAGAATATTATTTGTCTAGCCTTTTCTCATCTAAGTTGGGGTCGGCTTCCAGCCTAATCGGATGCAGCTGAATACCAGTGTTCTACATGGAGCGAGTACTTATCTGACCTCCACAACCCTGTTACTGGAAAACACTATACCTCTTGGTAATACTGGTTGTCAGACTTTCTAGGTTTTGGCAACTTATAACGACTGTCAAATATCTACTCTACTATAACTCAAAGTTTGCCAAAGTGCTATGAAGCGCAGCATACTTAGTGCAAAATTAACTGACTGCATTAGAAACACCTATAGATGTAACAAAGAATTTGGTGTTTTAAACATTGCTTGTCCCAGTCACTTAGCGACACACTTAAGTAGTGGTTAAGCAGCAATGTATTTACTGCAAAAATAGTACAGTCGCTGTGATATTTGAAAACAAAAATAACGTAGTAAAGTCAAGAAATATTTCACGATGTTTTGTTTTTCCTGATTTTAAAGACAAATGTAGTAAAATAATTGTACCTACATACCTAATATTATGATTAGAAATTCCATAATTTACAAAGTTTTTATTTTCGTTTTGGTTTTTACAGGAAACCACTAAACAACACGGTATTCTTATATTTTGTCACAATCGCGGTCAAAAGCACACTAGGTCGCGGAGACAGCCATTTGCAAAATGTTGGTAGGTACGTTTCGGGCCTTTCGAGCCGACACAGACACGCCCCTTAGCCACTTTTACTGTTTTTTAGATTTCTATGGAAACACCATACCTACTGCGCTGCAAAATACAGATTGTTGAGGTGGCCAAAAGGCTGCCCAGCTTAAATGAGACAGGGCTGGACATATCTGCCGTATGTCGAACGACCTATGGGCCCGTAAATCCCAAAACTGGTACCCCGAAATGACGAGAAGGGGCCGCGGTAGACCACGAACAAGTTGGTGGCGGGACGCACGAAAGAAATGGCGGATAGACCTGGACGGCTTTTTTAAGAATTGACAAGATATAGCTAGTTGAGACCGATGGAAGCATATATATCCGTCCGTGGATGGAAGGAACGCAAGGAGGTTACGATACGAAAATAATAATAGGTATAATCATAATTAATAAATTAATATAGTATCTTGACTTGGCCCGCGAGGTTGTCGACATATGGGATGTGGACTCAGTGATCATTGTGCCGATAGTTGTTGCAGCCAATGGCTTAATTGCCAAGAGCCTCGACCAACATCTAAGGAGGCTCTCGTTAGGCGACTGGATCAAGGGTTTGATTCAGAAGGCAGTACTTCTGAACACGGCCCGCATTGTCAGGAGGTTTCTCTCTCAGGAGCCCTGAGCTTGGACTCTGTTCCCGATACCGGTGGGCTACAATTTTTTTATATTTTTAAATGTTTTTATTTTTTTATTAATATTAAAAAATGTAAATTATGTGTATATACGATGAATAAATAATAATAATAATATTAATAATAATAATATGTGGGGACATTTTACACATGGCCATCTGACCCCAAACTAGGGAGACCCTGTACTATGGGTGTCAGACAGCTGGTCTTGTACATACATAAACACATTTATGAAAAAAAAAAATGAAAATGAAAATGTTAGAAAAACAAGCGTCTATTACCTATACTACCTACCGTACATGCGGAGGATTTGTAAATTCCAAGCATGACAGTACCTATATGAATACATTGAATTACTAAACGTCAGACAACAATCCCTTTGATGAACATAACCGAAAATCTCAGAGTCTTGAGACCTTCGTTAATGTAGCGGTAATGAAATTTCGAGGATAGATAGAAGAATGTGTGATTCAGATGGCGTGTTACATACTTGTTTAGTTTAAACTTTGAGCCCATTTCCAAGTACCAGGTATAAAAATGTTTAAAGCTTTCTGCCAGTATTTTTACACGTGCAGCCTTTGGACCAGTTTTACGCAGAGGACATACAGCGATCTGAGTGTCCAATACAATGCCGCGTTCAGGATACTGTTAGGGCTGTCGTGGCGCTGTTGTAGTGCGTCCGGTATGTTTGCGGAGGCGCGCACGGATGATTTCTATGCCATAATAAGAAAAAGGACCGCATTCACGACCTGCCAGCTGCACGCCGCCACCAATAGTCTCCTGAGCGTGTTTCGAGATCGGTGGGACTCCCTTTTGCTGCACCACTGAATTTACTAACATTAGTCTTCCAGTAATTTTGCTATACTAACACTATGGACTTATGTCTGAAATAAAGAATTTGAATTTGAAAATAGGTATCATCATCTTCCTGTCCTCATCCCATGTTACTTGGGGTCGGCGCAACACGTTTTGTTCTCCTATTCCGTTCAGTCAAATGTCATGATATCACTGACTCCATTCTCTTTCACATCCATCCATCCAAACATTGTCATCTCCGCTATATGCAATCTTTTATCATCCATCTTCTTCACGGCTGAAAATTCGGATGCATACAGTACGACAGTTCCTATCACGATCTTGTAGATTTTTTTTTAAACTTGAGGGGCATCCATGGGTCGCAAGTTGTTCTAGAGACCTGTCGCCATTTCATCCATCCTGAGTTGTTCCGGTACGTCTCCGGAGCCATCTCCTTGGACCCGAAGTACCGAAAGATACCATAATCTCTAAAGTTCAATAGTTTTTTTTTGTTTGTTTTACTATAACTTTAGCCAGGTAGTTTTAAGCTCCTATCTTACCGACTTTATCGACATATATCTCTCTATCTTCTTCTTCTTTATCTTCTCTCAAAATCCCCAAGGACGGAGATCTGCCGATTTTGGAACCCATGGATGGCATTTCCAGCGGTTTCTTCTATGTATAAAGTTTTATTAGTAATTTATGAGATTTTTTATTACCTGTAAAGCCATACAAATATTTGACCCGAGCGGGAATCGAACCCGCGCTACGCAGCGGAGCAGCCATTGCTCCAATTGTCAAAGAAATGGAACATGTAAATGCATTTGAATTTTGAATAATCGTTGTCAAAATACACATGTATAAATGAGATGTTATGACGATAAATCACTAAGTTAACGGGCCTACTATTGAGTAATACCTACATGACAAAATGTTCTGAACAAAAATTAGCACACTACGTTTTCTGAACAAATCTGGGTAATGAAACTGCCTAACTTTGCACAGGCGTGAACGCAATAAACGAACCCCAATTAAACCTGTAATTATAGGTTTTATTCGAACCGATAGAGTTTTATGTACGTAGAGGTAAAAGGCTCGGTAGGTTTAATACAAGCGCGCTAACGTAAAAGTATTTAATTTCAAAGTCAAAGTTCAAGCATTTATTTCAATTAAACCATTTACAGGCACTTTTGAATTGTCAAGATGTCGGTCAGTTAGCCAGAAAGTTGAAGCTAGTTGCTGGTTCCAAAACGTAGGTAGGTCTCTATTTTGGGAGCGGTGAATGCTTATGCGAAAGTTCCACCTCTGCCTATGGCCGGGGGTGCGGCCCGGCCATAGGCAGAGGTGGAACACCGCGGTGGTTTTAGCCGGTAAGAGACCGGCATACCCCTCCATCAGCCTCACGATGGAGGAAGTCCATGAGGATTTCCACCGTGCATAAAAAAAAATAAAAAAGGTAGGTCTCTATTTTGGGACTACGTTCACAACCAACCCACCCACTTTAACTCCTGAAAATGCTGTGCATAAAGCACCAGTAGCGACAACGAGATTAAGGCACGAAGGCAATGAAACTCGACGAGTAGGTACTAGTGAATATAATTTTATTAGTACCTATACGTGGGCTGTTCGAAAAATTGTTACTGAAATGAAAACTAGTTAATATAAGAAAGAAAGAAAGAAAAACCATTTATTCACGAGAAAGTAACGCACATTACACAACAAGACTAAATATAACTATACTAGACTATATATAAAAAGTTTATATATAGCTTTTCACAATATTCCGTTTCAACTGCACTTATGCATTTGAGTGAACCAGCTTTCGAAACATTTAAGTAAAAAATGCCTTAGGCATTCTCTATCAGTCAACCAAGTCTACCAGTCAACAAAGATTTGTATTTAAATAAGCTGTTAATTCTAAACAGTTTCAAGAAAAAAGAGTTCGTATTTATTCTGTGGTGCAATTTTTGGAACAATTTAGGTCGATTTTTGTGACACTAGCTTCGTCGACGTGATTTTTTTACAGATCCCTCCCATTAATCCCATTTTTTTTGATAATGAAATATAGCTAGCTCAATGGTAACGTAGCTAACTATTAGCGAAAGTATAAGTATTTTCAGCATCGGTCTAATAGTTCCGGAGGTTAGCCCGAATGAACAAACACTCAACTTTAATTTATAAGAAATAGAGATGATTTTTTTTTTATGTTAGTGAAGTAGGTACTTACAATGATTATATTAATATATTGATATGAATAAACGAAATATGTTTTTCTTTTTTAATATTCTTATAAGTTTTCGTTTGACAACAAGAGTTATCTGATCACGCACGCAGATAAACCGATCACTCGCACGCTTTGAAGACAATAATCCATACTTAATGCATACTTTAATTAATATTATAAATGCGAAAGTAACTCTGTCTGTTACACTTTCACAATGAAACGGCTAAACCGATATTGATTAAATTTGGTTTGAGAATAGCTTGAACCCTACGAAAGGACATAGACTATTATTTAATCCGCGACTTCATCTGCATCCGCGATAACCGGCATTCACGCTGGCGAAGTCGCGGTCAAAAGCTAGTCTTATATATATAAAAATCTTCTGTGTGTGTGTATGAAAGTGATCTCCTAAACGGCTAGATCGATTTTGCTGAATTTGTTTGTGTGTGTTCCAATGGATTTGAGAATGTTTTAGATTCACAATTGGACCCGGCAGGTGGCGCCATAGTCGCCAGGCCCGCTAGTAAAATATATAAAAAAAATCAGTTTAAAAACTAAAACCCGACTACAACAAAAAGTGATCTAAAAAGTACGAAACAAGAAAATATTTCACACAGAAATCAAGACATAGGTACAAAATGGTCAAGGTAAGCCGTGGCATGCCTGTGTCCCATATGAGTGCGATGAACATGAATTATAATGGCATGCAACGACGGCTTACCTTGACCATTTTGTACCTATGTCTTGATTTCTGTGTGAAATATTTTCTTGTTTCGTACTTTTTAGATCACTTTTTGTTGTAGTCGGGTTTTAGTTTTTAAACTGATTTTTTTTTATTTTTAAACCATTTTGGAGTCACACCTAAGTATTCTATATTTAAAAGGTACTAGTGAACGCTTTCTAATGATACTAAACACGGTATGCGTATCTTAATTTATTTGGTAATCTTTCCTATTTAAAAGAAATTAATTTGTGACAAGTCACAACTAAATATTATATATATTTGAATGGTACTAGTGAACCCCTTTCCAATGATACCAAACACGGTATGCTTGTCTTCATTTTTTTATTTAATCATGGTTTTTTTGTCCGCCAGAGGGCGCCACATTGAATTCGGTGACACGTCATATAGCCTATAACCAGCGGACGATCAAGACGCTTCTAACGATACCTCATTTGTTCAGTTCTGATAAGTAGTTTAGGAGCTATGAGCGAACAGATGAACATACATACATACATACATACATACATACATACATACATAGCCTGTCAAACTCATAACCCTCCTTTGGCTTTGCCGTAGTCGGGTAAAAATAGCCTTATATGTCGTGAAAAAAAAAAGAATACATTGTTCTTAGTTTGAATTTTCTCTTAAACATAACTTACATAAGTTTCTATCGCCTTGAAGATACCCAGATTATATTATGCGTAGAACAGGTATTTCTAATTCAAAACCCATCCATTTTTTTGTTTACTCCGCTCGCTTATTCTAGGCCTTCTTTACAAAGAGCACACCCTAGTTTAGTAGTTTATTTGTTTTATAACCCTGTAAGTAGGATCATCAGATACATTATGAACACATTAAGGCTGAGCTACTTTCCAGTTTTCAAGATGTAAAATGTACATTATTAAGTTTTGCTTTTTATTTAACGAACTTGCTGTGCTGTGCACCTAAGTATAACTAAAAGAAAGAAGTATTGTTACTGGATTTGGTTTCCAGCCTTTATACGTGTAAGAAAAGAAATATGAAAAGTTGACTCAGAAAAAAAAAAAAAAAAAACTGTAAAAGCCCGGTGTCTGGATTTGCTAAAAATAATAATAAAAATAGGGAACTGATCACTTTTTCGAATTATTTTTGTCCGAATTTCATTTTACCGAAAACTATTGACCGACGTCTTTTTTGCTATATGCATTATTTGACATATTTTTAGATCATCGAAGTATCATGGGTTACGTATTATTTTACCGAACTATGTTTTTCCGATTTACAAAATAACTTTTTCCTATTGGCCGAAGTCACTTTTGAACTATTTTCATTTGCCAAATGATTTATTTGCCATATTTTCACCCCGTCAAAACAACATTTCGGAATATTATTTGATCTTAAGTATATAGCCGGTTACTTGGTAGCCTTTTCAACATTAAATTAAAATAGTGTCATAAAAAGTCAATATGTTACAAAATTTAGTGACAGAAACAGACAGACCTAGAGTGTAATTTGAGAACGCGTAGGCGCGGAGGGGTGGGGCGGCCCGCGAGCTGAGGAGCAGGCGGTTTGAAGGCTCGCCGCCGCGGCTGAGGCTGGCCGGCAAGCCGAAGCTGCGGTGGTGAGCGTTAAAACCATCTGCGACGATAAGCTCGCGTGGGGCCGCCAAGGCCCCACAGCGCCGGAGCCGTGACAGAAACAATGCTTGTGCATGTTGCATGCCTGCTTGCATGTTTCATGCTTCTTTGCACGCTGCATGCTTGCTTGAATGCTGCATGCCTGCTTGCATGCTGTATGCCTGCTTGCATGCTGCATACCTGCTTGCATGCTGCATGCTCGAAGCAAGAATCTTTGTTTGCAAGCTTCTTACTGGGATGACTGGGGTTTTATTAAGTGCCATTACGTTAAATAATTAATGAAACAAAATAGTAGGGGACTAATCTGAAATAAGCTGTCTATAACGCCACTGTAATAAATACATTAGTTTTGAAAGCTCTTTCAAATATTGAATTTCACTCAAATTGTCTTTATTTTCAAAAGTTTTTGATTTTTCGTTTCTTCAACGACGTATTTTTTTTTCTGGTGGAGTACAGGTTATCATTGACTCAATATCAGACATATTTACTTCTAGGCGTTTGGTGAAATACGGTAATTAAAACAGTGGTATAACGAATGTTCGAACAAATGTTATTTCGGCTAAGTGTAACTTCGGTAAAAACTATTTCGACCAAATGAAACGTCGGAGCAACAAAAAAAAGCGAATTGATAATAGGTCAACTGATACAGTGGCAGACGTGACTTCGATGAAGTAAAAAAATACGAAACGAGAAAAGTTGAAAAGTTTTAGGTGAAATGAAATTCGGTCAAATATTTTTCGACCTTGTGAGGTTGAGGTGGGGACATTTCCCACATGGCCATCTGACCCCAAACTAGGGTGACCCTGTACTATGGGTGTCAGACAGCTGATATATATACATAAATACGATTTAAAATTATGTGGGGACATTTCACACATGGTCATCTGACCCCAAACTAGGAAGACCCTGTACTATGGGTGTCAGACAGCTGATATACATACACAAATACATTTAAATACATACAATAGATAAACAAGACCCAGACACAAGGCAAGCACGAGTGCTCATCACACAAATATTTACCCTGGGTGGGAATCGAACCCGCCACACGCTGCACAGCAATAAATCGTTCAGCCCATGCGCCAACCGTGTCATCAAATAGAAAAAAAAAATTGCAATATTTACGAGTACACATCTAAGTAATAATCCACTCTCGAATAAACTGTAAAAAAAAACAGCTTTTGCCCGCGACTTCATCCGCGCCATCCTTTCTTTGAGTTTAATCTTAGTCTGAAAGACCTAATTAATCAGTCTGTCTTTGTCTAAATTTCATCAACATCGGTTAAGAAGTTTAAATCCGTGAAAGTTACAAACATACTCACTCTTTCCATTTCTGTCATCAGAGAGCTAATTCACGTAATTTTATGACGCGCCGATGAAGTTGTAGTGCAGTTGCAGTTAAGGTCAAGTTTGAGTGATAAACGGTATTCTTGTAATCTTTGAACTGCGCGTAAGCTGCGCGTGAAGTGCACGTCAACTGTACGACAACCAAACCCTACAAAACTTACCTAATGGTGTAGCCACATGAGAGAAAGAATATTACTTACTAAATAATTCAATGGAATCGATTACAATTCAATGAACATGACGTTATTATAATATTAAAATAATACCCCAGTACAGATTTTTGTGCTTTTTAACTGTCATTTTGAAACGTCAAACGAATAATAGAATACCGATCATGTTGCGTTCCGAAGCATGCACCAAAGACACGCAACAGTAGAATGCTGTTATTGCGCTCGCGTGACACGAACTGACAGCAGTAGAGAATACGAAAAGCGTTGTTTTGATCGAAATTTAACTGCAACTGCACCGCAACAGCATTTCTTTAGTTACGTGAATAAGCCCACAGATATGCTATTTATTAATTTATCGGTCTTAAAATGGATAGAAAGGGAGAGCCAGAGCAAAGAAAAGAAGAAGGATCATGTGAAGAATGGTACGAAAGGAAAGGGAATCAGTGATAGCATGACGGTTGACAAGAAGGAATGTTAGAATAAAGTATTCGGCTGACCCCAAGGAATTTAACATACAACAAAGGCAGGAAGATTATCATGGTCAAATAAAGGGAATCGAAAGCAACGTGAATCAAACAATTACAAAGACAAGTCTTGACATTTCAGCCGCGTAATGGATCCCAGCCTATGGCCCTCACAGAGAAGACGCCTGGGTCCCAACACTGGGAGCGTCATTGGCTGATTCTGTAGGACAAACATGTCTAAAGAAGCAATTAATAACTGCTTGTCAAAAGACCATTAGGTTTAAGTTTACTTACGATGTTTTTCTTCAACTTAACTCAACTATGTCTAAGAAGAATTGATTACCTGTGAAGAAAGAACATTTATAAAAGCTGTAAGAGTGCACCTGCTAGGTTTCGGTCATTAATAAAATATTATAGCCGTTATTTTAAGAACAATGACTAGACTTAATTGATTTTCAACCGACTTCAAAAAAGGAGGAGGTTATCAATTCCTCTGTATTTTTTTATTTTTTTTTTATTTATTTTTTTATGTTTGTTACCTGATTTCTCGAGACTGAGTGAACCGATTTTGATGATTCTTTTTTTATTTGGAAGCTAGTGCTTCCCGTGTGGTCCCATTTTAATTTGGTCCAGTTCTGACCATGGCATCCATGAGAAAACCGTATAAGTCTTAAATTTGCATTAAGTACGTGCGCGATTTGTTACGCAATTTCTCAGGCGTAAACCGTAAACCGATTTTGAAAATTCTTTTTTTCATAGATAGGGTATGCTTCAGGGGTGGTTCCATATAAATTTTATCGAAATTGGTTCAGCACTTTTTGAAAAATCAACAAATACCCAAAAATTTTACATAGACGACGTTTTAGTTTCATCAATCTTTGTAGTAGTTAACTTTCAATCTCTTCTTAATAGATTTGAATGAGAAGGAGGTACTAAAAAGCGGAAAATAAAAAGCTTTTTACAAAAAAGACAACCGCCTTCAAAAAGTGAAAAATAACTTTAGCACAGAACACACATTGACTTTAGTTTCGGAAGTCGGTGGCAATACAAAACAACAAACAGAACAAAGCCACTGAATTTCGATACTAAAGTTAATGTGTGTTCTGTGCTAAAGTTATTTTTCACTTTTTGAAGGCGGTTGTCTTTTTTGTAAAAAGCTTTTTTTGTTCTATTTTTGAACCCAACTACGGCGGCGCAAAAAAGATGATGTGGAGTTATGATTTTGATCGGTGTATATTTGTATGTTTATCTGTTCCCTCATAACTTTTAAACTACTTATTATAATTTGGGAAAACACATAAATGCGTTGGTCCCGGCTGTCATTCGTAGATATTTGACAGTGGTTATGGGTAGTCCAAAAGCCATTAAGTTTGACAATCAGACTTACTAGGGGTATCGTTTTACCCAGCTACTGGGTTGTGGAGATAGGATAGGCAGTCGCTCCATGCAAAACATTAGTATTCAGCTGCATCTGGTTAGACTGGAAACCGACCCCAAAATAGTTGGGAAAATACTAAGCAAACGATGATGAATTAGTAAGCGAGTAGGATGCTTTATTGAAAAAAGAAAGTTTTAATCATTGAACATGAAGGTAATAAATAAAATTAACTAATTAAATAGATAGGATTGTTCACATGAACAACTCTATCTATGTATTTAATGTTTTTTTCTATTAAATAATGCCACAAGTTATTTGTGCGAAATTGTTTTGTAGTCAAAACTTTTGCAAAATATAATTAATTTGACAGCGTGTAAAACAAAAGTAAGTATAGGTAATAAATACTTCTTAGCTTTATTAAATTAATGATCGAAGTTTTGTCTCAACTTAGCCGAGCGTGATATTAGCAAAATCAGAAATTATATCTTGAAGTTTCAGTAACTGATTTATAGGGTTTCTTCAGGTCCTTGTTTATTGCTTTAGGGTGCATGAACACTGACGTTGGCAACACAATAAATTCTTACTAGTAGTTTTAGCACCACACGAATAGCAGTACCCCATTTCTACCCATGGGTGTCGTAGAAAGCGACAGAGGGATATTGGCCAGAGGATAGCAGCATCCTTCTGAGTACTATAACATCTACTGCGATCGCCAACATGCATCGGCCAAGCATGGCGATTATGGTTGGACCACCCTTGAGAAAGACCATGCCCAGCAGTGGGCGTGTTAAGGTTGATGAAAGAGGAGGAGTAGTTTTAGTAGTTAAGGCGCTTCCCTGACCCAATAACCTTGACCATACATTTCTTCTTTGCCGCAGAATCGAAATCGCACAATTTTTTGGGTTTTTTGTTATAAAAAAAGAGAAACGATCTATTGAAATGAAATAAAACGTGAATTATAAAGATTTTTAAGTTACCTATCTATTAGTGAAATCCTCAAATTAATAGCACGTCAACTTTAGCAAAAGATACATGTTTTCAAATATTTTAGTAATTTTTTTACAGGGAGATTTAGGTGTATATAGGGTACATAAAAAAAAATACTAACGTGAAATGTGATGATAGGATATTGAACATTAATTATATGTTTTTAGATTTAGTTTGTTTCTCTTAATTCATAAGTTAATAGCCCCTGAATAACAAAGAAAAACGCACTTTTAGTCGGGGTAGCACCTTAAATGTTGAAATGTCGTAATGACATTAGCTAAGACGCCTGCCTCTCAAGGACGAGGTTGTGGATTCGCAAACGGGTACGAGCAAGTACCAATATAGTTTTTCAATTTCATAATTATGTAGTTTCTATTAAATTTATCTTGAACATCACTGACATATCGTTGAGGCAACCTGAACTTATAATTTACTTACGGTGATATCATTCATGTTCAATCTACGGGTACAGTAGTGTGTTTTCTTTATGTATATGTACAGTCAGCAAAATAGATAGGTATCCAGGGTCGTCAGACATAGTTAAAGTTTACTTAGAAACCGATGTTTATTTTGTTAAAAAACATTTGAATAAAATTAAGAGAATAAACATTTAAATGATTTCATTAAATTTCTTTCGAAAACATCCAACGGTTTCTAAGTAAACTTCGACTATTTCCGATGACCTGCATACCTATTTCTTTTGGTGACTGTAGCTATCTGTGAAAAGGCCGTTTTTAACACGCTTTCTCTTTTATTTCCAGGTATTTAAAATGGAAGAAATAAGCACAATACTCAATTCGTCTCTTCTCCGTATGAGAGAGACTTCCACCGCCTCAACATTCATTGCAGTCCGCAACACAAGCGTTGTTGCAGGCAAGGTTGCTAGCAACGCGTATGAATGGCGATTCATACTGCCACCGTACATCTTGATATTCATGTTGTCTATATCAGGAAACTTTCTTGTTATAGCAACGCTTGCTAGCAACAGAAGAATGAGGACTGTCACCAATGTTTATCTGTTGAATTTGGTAAGTGTAACACAGTGTACAACACGTAATGCAACACACAATACAACATGCAAAGCAAAAGTGTTTGTACAGACAACGTCAACTGCTTAGGGGGTAAGCAGTTGACGCTGTCTGTATAAACAGTTTCGAATCCGAAGAAATTTTAATACGTGGGGGGTAAGCAGTTGATTACGTAGTCAGTACTTTATGTTCGCGAATCGATTACGTAGATTTATATAACCTTGCTTGTTGTATTGTAATATTTGCCACTTTTACTTTTCTATAATTAGTTTTGCCTTAAATTGCCTTAACATTAAACAGCTACATTATACTAACATCCATCGTAATTTTCTTCCTGTCCATATCCAATGTTACTTGGACCTAGCCCAATACTACGTCTTCTTCTTCAATTCCGTCCTCCCAACTGTCATGATATCACTGGGTCGTTTCTTTTTCATATTATTCTTTACACAATCCATCTTTTCTATGGCCTTTTTCTTCCTCTCCATCCATCCACATTATTATATTCATTACTCTTTTTAAACCTCGTTCACGTTCATAACATTACTAAAAAGGGTTTACCGTCATGATTGTCACTGACTCCCTTTTCTTTACCCTTTCTCTACCTCTCCATCCATCCACAATATTATATTCATTACTCTTTTTAAATCCCTTTCATGTTCATAACATTATTTACACGGGTTTACCGTCATAATCATGACGGTAAACCCTTTTAAATAATGTCATGTCACTGACTCCCTTTTCTTTAATTTCATTCTTCACACAATCCATCCAACTTGTCTTTGGCATTTCTCTTCCTCTTCATTTATCCACATTATTATATTCATTACTCTTTTTAAACCTCGTTATATTCATAACATTACTAAAAAGGGTGTACCGACATGATTGCCACCGACTCCCTTTTCTTTCATAATTATCATTGTTCACAAAATCCATCCAACTTGTCCTTGACCTTTCTCTTCCTCTCTATTCATCCACATTTATATTCATAACTTTTTTCAATCTCTTATGACATCACTGGGTCGTTTCTTTTTCATATTATTCTTCACACAATCCATCTTTTCTATGGCCTTTTTCTTCCTCTCCATCCATCCACATTATTATATTCATTACTCTTTTTACCCGACTACGGCAAAGCCAAAGGAGGGTTATGATTTTGACAGTCTATGTATGTATGTATGTATGTATGTATGTATGTATGTATGTTCATCTGTTCGCTCATAGCTCCTAAACTACTTATCAGAACTGAACAAATGAGGTATCGTTAGAAGCGTCTTGATCGTCCGCTGGTTATAGGCTATATGACGTGTCACCGAATCCAATGTAGCGCCCTCTGGCGGACAAAAAAACCAAGATTTAAAAAAAAATGAAGACAAGCATACCGTGTTTGGTATCATTGGAAAGGGGTTCACTAGTACCATTCAAATATATAATATTTAGTTGTGGCTTGTCACAAATTATTTATAAAAAGGAAAGATTACCAAATAAATTAAGATACGCATACCGTGTTTAGTATCATTAGAAAGGGGTTCACTAGTACCTTTTAAATATATAATACTTAGCTGTAACTCCAAAATGGTTTAAATAAAAAAAAATAAGTTTAAAAACTAAAACCCGACTACAACAAAAAGTGATCTAAAAAGTACGAAACAAGAAAATATTTCACACAGAAATCAAGACATAGGTACAAAATGGTCAAGGTAAGCCGTGGTTGCATGCCATTATAATTCATGTTCATCGCACTCATATGGGATACAGGCATGCAACCACGGCTTACCTTGACCATTTTGTACCTATGTCTTGATTTCTGTGTGAAATATTTTCTTGTTTCGTACTTTTTAGATCACTTTTTGTTGTAGTCGGGTTTTAGTTTTTAAACTTATTTTTTTTTAAACCTCGTTCACGTTCATAACATTACTAAAAAGGGTTTACCGTCATGATTGTCACTGACTCCCTTTTCTTTAATTTTATTCTTCACACAATCCATCCAACTTGTCTTTGGCATTTCTCTTCCTCTTCATTTATCCACATTATTATATTCATTACTCTTTTTAAACCTCGTTCATGTTCATAACATTACTAAAAAGGGTGTACCGTCATGATTGGCACCGACTCCCTTTTCTTTCATAATTATCATTATTCACAAAATCCATCCAGCTTGTCTGTGGCCTTTCTCTTCCTCTCTATTCATCCACTTTTATATACATAACTCTATTTAAATATCGCTCATGTTCATAACATTACTAAAAAGGGTGTACCGTCCTGATTGGCACCGACTCCCTTTTCTTTCATAATTATCATTATTCACAAAATCCATCCAGCTTGTCTGTGGCCTTTCTCTTCCTCTCTATTCATCCACATTAATATACATAACTCTATTTAAATCTCGCTCATGTTCATAACATTACTAAAAAGGGTTTACCGTCATGATATCACTGGGTCGTTTCTTTTTCATATTTTTCTAATCTTTCTTCACACAATCCATACAACTTGTCTTTGGCCTTCCTCTTCCTCTCCATCAATCCACATTATTATATTTATTACTATTTTTAAATCTCGTTTATTTCATAACATTACTAAAAAGGGTTTACCGTCATGATTATCACCGACTCCTTTCATTCCGACCTTTTTATTCTTCACACAATCCATACAACTTGTCTTTGGCCTTCCTCTTCCTCTCCATCCATCCACATTATTATATTTATTACTATTTTTAAATCTCGTTTATTTCATAACATTACTAAAAAGGGTTTACCGTCATGATTATCACCGACTCCTTTCATTCCGACCTTTTTATTCATATCATTATTTACACAATTAAGCCTATTATACGGTTCACGAATATTTAGCCGAAAAAGTTTTTGATTGACGCATCTGACTCTAATTAATACAGGACTTAGTAGGAGTTTATGTTTGACATAGATGTTTTGTATTATTGACATTATAATTTTTGACATATTTTGAATAAGATTCAAAATATGTCAAAAATTATAATGTCAATAATTTAGATTTATAATTTAGAAATTGTTCTAATTTGTATTGTTTCACATTATAATTCTTGGTATATTTGAAACCTTGACATATAAACATACTTATGAACGTTTAAATTTGAATTAGTAATTTCAATGTTTCAGTATTTGATGTAAAATGATTGAATCTTTCTTTTGAGTATTTGTACGCCGATACTTACGGCTAAACCTGACTAGACTTTAATTAATGAACTGACATGTTTAACAAACAAATAAATCTATTCTATTCTATTCAATCCATCCAACTTGTCTTTGGCATTTCTCTTCCTCTCTATTCAGCCACATTTATATTCATAACTCTTCATAAATCTCTTTGAGTTCATAACATTATTGAGACCCATAATACTAAAAAGGGTATTTTCCTTTAAACACTAAAATGGAATTGTATGCTCTTATTAGAACACCATAAATAACTGGAATTTCCGGAGCAATATCCGTACTGACTGAATTTATATTAAAGCAATTTCGTAAATGTCTGGTTTCCGATTCCCGCGTCCGGACCGGACTGGACCTTGTACGTTACGATTGATCAGCCTGAAAGGAATCCTCATGAAGAATTCATGATCCGTTTTAATCTCGATTTAATCTTCGGCTTCTAATACGGAATTTCAATAACATAATTGGAAACGAACTGTATTTTAACCTATAGTTCAAATTATAAAGAGGTAAGCTTTGTTTGTTTTTTATTTATTAGAGGTAATGGAAGTGGTGATCTGTTCATCATCATCATTTCAACTTTTATATAAGGGGTCCAGGAGCTCGGCATCAAGCAGCGTTTGTCGACCGTAGTACAGTTGCGCATACTGCAATACTTCGGGCATGTCTCTGGACGGGATAACTCCATAGAGCGGTTGGTCGTACAGGGGAAAGTGGTGGGAGTCAAACCGCGGCAGATCACCAATGTGATGGACTGACCAAGTGAAACCCGCAGTAGGAAACCGCTTATCTGAATGCGCCAGACAGTCTGATAACAGGGAGAGATAGCAGGAGATGTGATGTGAGCTGTGTCCACCTCTACCACCGGAGTGGACGCCTCGACGTGACCACGACCGCTCTGCCAAGAGCAAAATGACAGAGAAGAAGATAAGGGGTGACCCAGCCGTAAACGCCATGCTTGGCCGATGCATGTTGGCGGTCGCAATAGGTCTTAAGGTACTCAGAAGGACGCTGCTGCCCATCCTCTGGTCAAAATAATGGTCATTACAAAAATAATTTAATCATACACTATAGGTATGTTTCCACAATATATTTGACTTCGACGCGGTTGAAGTCACAGGTAGAAGCTAGTACATTATATATCACGCTACTTTTTTATAAAGGGTTAAACAGAGGTGTACCTTGGCCCGCTTCAAATGCAAGGAGAACCCAGCGTGTATCTGCGACCCCGACAAGCAGGAGACAATCCCCCACCTCCTAACGGAGTGCCCTGTGTATGCGACCTACAGGCACGAAATTGAGATTATTAATAATAATAATAATAATATGTGGGGACATTTCACACACGGCCATCTGACCCCAAACTAGGGAGACCCTGTACTATGGGTGTCAGACAGCTGATATACATACACAAATATATATTTTTTTTGTAAATACATACATATATAGATAAACAACACCCAGACACAAGGCAAACACAAGTGCACATCACACAAATGTTTACCCTGGGTGGGAATCGAACCCGCAACACGCTGCGCAGCAGTCGATCGCTCAGCCACTGCGCCAACCGTGTCGTCCTCGTTGAGATTAAAGTTGAACCCAACATAAATAAACAAAATTTTAGTATCTTAATAGCACAAATAAGGACAAACGATACATTTATAGACCATGTAGTGAAAATAGTAAAATTGTAAATAAGAGAAACAAATAATAAAATGAAAACAAAACGCAGGCCTCATAAAATCCCTGCAAAAATAATAGCAGGGGCTCACGCTTAGGTAGGAGTGCGGTTTCAGTCGGTAAGAGTCCGGCACTGCCCAGACTTTTTATTTGGGACAAGCCCGCCACACTATTCCCTAACCACTGTAACTCCTGTAAGCCAGAATCAACAGTGGCGACCACCAGAAAAGCGCCAGAGCAATGAAGCTCGACGAGTCCCAGAGAAACGATTCAACTGTCTTGGATCCCGCAACGAAATTAATCAGAAAAGAACAGCGGAGGAGTAAGAAAAAACTTATTTTCCACTTCCCTCCAAATCAAGCAGGAGACAGAACAGAACTAGGCCAATGGGCACAAAGGGACGTTTACAACTGGGAGAAATCCAGTTGCTAAGCACCACGGATTATAATTGATAATTAATGGGCCTTAAAAAGTGAGCTGTTACATTAAATTTGATTCCCATAATAGGTATGGCAAAATCGCTTGAACGCACGGAAATTAGTTCTAGTTTCCACAAGGTTCTACATCTGACTGTGTATACGAACAATCTGCACATCATATCTTATGGGAGTGTATTATTTGGCAGAAAGAACGCAATATTATGTTGGATAGTGTTCAGGCTACATCCGGAGCAGTTTATTATGCACTGCCCAGACTGTTGCAACTATGGGATCGTCTGGGCGTCCATGAGGATTTCCCACTCCTGCCTCAACTATAACAAAAAAAAAAAAACAGAGGTGAACCCAATGTACCTATTGAGTGTGTTATTGGTTCAAAGTCCTGATAAATAGAGTTGCAAACAAATTTGAACTGAATTTAATAACTCTTTAATCGTATTCTACAATAACTGTGGTAGAGAGTACAGTAATATATGACGTAACCGGACGATGGTATGGAAGTGAATAGCATACCGCTCGCTCGCGCTCCGGCACAATATCAAAAATGCAATTCAGTGTATCGTATCGCTAGTGTCGCTGCATACCTATGATATACAGATATTTTACCAGGTACCTACAACCGAATAGAATATCTTTAATTGCATTAAATGTTGTTATGGTACTTATGTGAGTGGTCACATTGCCCGTCGGGAACCAAATAACCTTGAAAAGTTGATGGTTATGGGCAAAGTAGATGGGAAAAGACCTCGCGGACGGTCACCTAACCGCTGGTCTGACCAGTAACCGCCCTCACTGGACTCTCTGTTACGACCGCCCTAAGAGAAGCAGAGAACCGAACGAAGTGGAAAAGCGTAATATTTAAAGCCATGAAGGCCTTTCAGGGACAGACCTTCAGTAATGAAGAATACAACGAAGAAGAAGAAGAAGAAGAAGATGGTACTTAAAAAGTCTTAAATATATATGGTTTTAGGTATCGTTTTGCTTGTCTCACTACAGGTCGTAGGCCTCTTCGTTCATCATCATCAACCTAACCTTTTTCCAACTATGTTGGCATCAACCTTCCAGTCTAACCGGATGCAGCACAATATCTTGGTGGCCGATATCTTGATGGCTTAATTTGGTGGCCGATAGGTTAGACCTTTTTACGTGTTCACGGGGCGAGTTCGCAAGAGTGACGTTGCACGTCTTGTGTAATGAGGTGTAACATTCTTTTAGGAATAAACTTAGTACTTAATACTTATATTAGTAGTAATAGACTTAGTATAAATTTAGGGAAATTAGAATTGTTAAGGATAACTGCACTACCGCATTGGGAAACTGTAATGGTAGATGTAAGGATGGAAATAAATAAATAAATAAATAAATAAATAAATAAATAATCAGTGCTTTACATGTATCGAATGCCTCTGACCACACAACCTAGTGACTGGGTAACACGATAGCCCTTGGTAAAACTGGTTGTCAGAATTACTGGTTTCTGACTACCCATACCAACTGCCAAAGATCTACGAATGAAAGCCGGGACCAACGGATTTACGAACTTTTCGAGGCACGGAGGTAAAAAATGGATATTCTCTCGGTATTAAATGGATGATCACCCATCCACGGGGTGACCGCGGCAAGCATCGCTTAACCATGACCGATCGATTCGTACGGCTTCCTCTTGATTGCACAAAGGGACATTATTTTGTCCCTTTTTTTTGTCCTTTTCTTTCGTTTTTTACCTTCCAGTATGATATTTCGTGTTTACAGGGTTTTTTTTGCCATGGTATTCTAAGAGCTTATACTAAATGATTCTGTATTAGTTAACGCGTCTATCAGTGTGTAAAACAGTTAAATCAAGCTTACAGTAACGTCAAAAAAAGTTTTATTTTTTTTGTCAGTATCACATGTCTGCGAAAAAATATCTTTTACGTTTTTTTTTTTCATATTTTCATTCATTTATATGTGAATTTCGTTTTCTTAAGCCCAATGATAATTTGATTAAATCTCAGGGTTATATTGGCAAAAAATTGCAAAATCTTTTTAAATTTCGTAAGAATAGGAGAACAAATATCAAAAATATAAATATAGAGCAAATTCAACCCATATTCGCAGTTTAGCCACGAGATCCTCAGCCACGAACTACAACCAAAGACCTATTAGTAACTTACTTTGAGTTAAGTTTTTAGCACAAATGGGTTAAATATTACATCCACATAAGTAGATTGATGCCACAGACTACATACATAAACCTATACGATCCTTCCTGAATCCCGAAATCTCCTCTTATGGTTAAAACATTACCAACATATTATACTTTGTAATTACTTTCTCATGGAGCTCCAGGGTTTTATGAAACATTACTACCAACATGAATGGTATGTTGATTAAATTTCCGCAGACTCTGAATACATCATCGTGGATATATACGAGTACGTAGATAGCATACTTTTTAATTTACATCGTTTATAAGATAAAAAAAGAAATGTTTGCATAAAGATAGTCAGCGAGAGTACGTGGGCTGTCTCAAAATTGAGAGTGAAATAAAAAAAAATGTATTGTATATTTCTAGTAGTATATTTATAGCTTCGATTTTTAAGTTAAATTAAATACGGAATGAATATCAAATCAACCTTAAAATAACTCTTAGCAAATGCTGAAAACAGTACAATGCACTGCTAAAGATAAGATAAGATAATTTTTATTTGATTATAAATTATACATTTATTAATAAAATATTTGATTAAATAATATAAAAGGATCAGTTAATTTGTACAGTAAGGGGTTACAATTGTAATGGTCCATATTTTACAGAGAACAGCACATCAAGCAACCTTAATCTGTCAAATTTCTTTGATAGTTTTTCAGCTTTATTACAAAAGGATAAGGTTCATGTTCTTCCAGGTGTCTGTACTTATAATATCTGGTGGACAAATAACGTAAAAGTAACAGCGTTAATGTAATTTGTTGATGAACCGCGTACCCAACAAACAGAGGTAGGTACTAGTACTTTCCGTGATAGACAGCTAACCATAGGAAGGACAGATTGCATACTAAACTTACCTTCATTGCTATTTTTATAACAACGTATAAAAAATACTGACGATTATCTTTCATTTGAGACATTAAAAATATAACTGGGTTTATGTGTACTTTATTATAATAAAACACAACAGCCTAGGTTATCCTTCTCGGGGTAAGTTGCTAACAAGGGCCCATTAAATTAAGATATTATCTCCCGAAGTGAAAGCCGAAACTTGACCTTAATCTTGACTTGACGTGACACGTGCAGAAAGCTTAACTCATAATTAACTAACTATGAGTTAAGCTTTCAGTGTAAGTGGACCTAAAGAGGCCTAAATTTAAGGCGGTCGGATAGATGAGCGGAAGGTCGCGAATTCCTACTGTGCTGCTTTATTGCTGAGCTGCGGAAATTAAAAGTTATCATTCAATTATTAAGATTAGTAAATACAAGTAAAAGTAATAAGTAACACGCAGGAAATTCGCAGAAAAATCAAACACAATAATATTTTTTCTTACGCCTCCGCTGTTCTTTTCTCATTAATTTTGTTGTGGGATCCAAGAGAGTTATTGAATTGTTTCTCCGAGACTGGCTCGAGATTCATAGCGTTAGAGTTTTGGGTGTAAAGGTGTGTTTTTGGTAAGAGTGGAAAGTTATAAATTTAGTTTTGATGTAATTGATTCTAAGGTTATGTGAGGTCAACCAATTACTTGCTTCAGTGAGTGCGTAATTGAATTTTTCCTCTAGATTTGTATTATTTTGACATGACACTAATAAAGATAAATCATTCGCGAATAAAACACTTGTGTTTGCTTTATCTGGGTGTTGTTTATTTATATATGTATGTATTTAAAAAAATGATTTGTGTAAGTATGTATATCAGCTGTCTGACACCCATAGTATAGAGTCCTCCTTCCTAGTTTGGGGTCAGATGACCATGTGTGAAATGTTCCCATTATTAGCTATTATTATTATATGAGGAATAGTAAATAACTTATGACACTTCCTTGGCGGATAGAGGCGTTCATAATTTTACTGCTCGGTTGTATTTCAGGAGCTATCAGTTTCGGGTAATTCGCTTTCTGGAGTGGTAGGGGAGTAGTGTGGCGAGTATTGCCAAAAAAATGTGGAATGGTAGAATGGAAATCATGACCCAGAATTTTACTATCGATTCATGATTGACCAGGAATGTTCTTCCAGGAATGTTTTTTTTTTTAATTTCCAAGAGTGCATCATTTGCTCGGTCAGACTGTATAGATTATCTCATTTTTTTGACGTGAAAACGTCTATTACATCTATCTAACATTGTAACTCCGATTCATCATAACTTGCACTCAATGCTTGCTAGTTAGGTATATAATATAAATATTTGAGTTTTAGTTTATTTTTAAGCAATATAAATACCTATTTGTATAGAAAAATATTCCTATTATAGAGTAATGTACACATTTTTTGTAAACGATATTCAATAAATAAAAAATAATATTATTATTTGCTCCTTAACGCACAGTGATAGCTTTTCAAACTTCCTTGTGTTACAAAAGCTTTTTACAAAAAAGAGAACCGCCTTCAAAAACTTAAAAGTGAAAAATAACTTTAGCACAGAACACACGTTGACTTTAGTTTCGAAATTCAGTGGCTTTGTTCTGTTTGTTGTTTTGTATTGCCACCGACTTCCGAAACTAAAGTCAACGTGTGTTCTGTGCTAAAGTTATTTTTCACTTTTAAGTTTTTGAAGGCGGTTCTCTTTTTTGTAAAAAGCTTTTTATTTTCCGGTTTTTAGTACCTCCTTCTCATCCAAATCTATTAAGAAGAGATTGAATGTTGACTACTACAAAGATTGATGGAACTAAAACGTCGTGTATGTAAATTTTTTGGGTATTTGTTGATTTTTAAAAAAGTGCTGAATCAATTTCGATAAAATTTATATGGGACCACCCCTGAAGCATACCCTATCCATAAAAAGAAAGAAAGAATTTTCAAAATCGGTTTACGTTTGCCGGAGAAATCGCGTAACAAATCGGGCACATAATGCAAATTTAAGACTTATATGGCTTTCTCATGGATGCCATTGTCAGAACTGGACCAAATTAAAATGGGACCACACGGGAAGCACTAGCTTTCAACTAAAAACAGAATCGTCTAAATCGGTCCACCCAGTCCAAAAAAATCAGGTAACAATCATAAAAAAAAAAAAAAAAAAATACAGACGAATTGATAACCTCCTCCTTTTTTGAAGTCGGTTGAAAATACCGTCAGATTTCAATCGCTAATAACTACGACACTATCATTGCGATAACAATGGTTGAGGTTACAATGGGTAGAACATGACATGTCTGTATGCGATTGTTGTGCAGTGCTTGTTAACCTGTGACGCCTTTGGTCTGGTGTAGATGTCAGTGCGTGATTGTTGCGAATTGGCATTGTGTAAAATTATAAACTAGTGTAGAATGAGAACGCGTCTAGTTAGGACGTCGATTCAAGTGTCATTGTAAAGAACTTGAAAAGCATTATTAGAATTCAAAGAGAAACAACATAAATATTCGCCAAAATATATATAACTCATCATCAACATCATGTCAACCGTAAGACCCCCACTGCTGGGCATAGGTCTCCCCCAAGGGTTCAGCCGTAATCGCCATACTTGGCCAATGCATATTGTCGATCGCAGTAGGCGTAATGGTACTCAGAAGGACGCTGCTGCTCATCCTCTAGTCAATATCTCTTTGTTGCCTTCTACGACACCCACGGGTAGAAATGAGGTGGAACTTTTCGCAGCACATACGGCACCACACGGTTCACATACCTATAGAATTAAATTGAAAATTGTAAAAACACTTAAGATATCGTCTCATATAAATCGTAAACATGCGCAGAATTTTATGAAAAGAAAAATCAGAGGAAAGCTCGCATCAAAAGAAATAAAAAAAAAAGACTAGAACCGAGCAAACCAGGGGCTCGACAGCATTAAGAGGAAACACAAGGGCCGTTTTTCCATACAAACTTAGTCCCCTGTTTCCTCCCTGGATAATGCCAGTAGATCAATTTTTTTTTAAATATCCTTGGCTACTATTGGCATGTCCCTATGTTTTCCTTTTTCTCATAAATTTATTATTAAAAGAGATATGAATATTCAAAAACCTAAAAAATTGGCATGATTTTCCGCTGTGTTCAAACATTCAGAAAACAAATTTGACTTGATTATATAAAAAATAGAAAACATAGGAACACGGCAAAAGCCTTTCTTTATTTTTTAATGAAAAAAGCAGTTAAATCGGTTAAGTTTTGGAGAAGAAATCAGGGGACGACGAATCATTGATTTTGTGTACTTTTAATAGGTATTTTCGGTCAAAGCTGCAGTTGTCTCTATCGCGCTCTGCGGTTCGTGTTCGGGCATCGCGCGACAGCAATAGATTTTACAAATACCTAATTTTCAATTCTCTAGCCCGTGGTATTTCCTCTTAAAAGAAAATGAAAAAACGTCGCAAAGCAAACAGATTGTGAATAAAATTACATAGGTACATACACTTATTATGATTTCATCCCGACGTTTTCACGGAAAATCTACGGCGACTGAACCTTGGCTTTGGCTTGTTTTAATAACCGGCAAATTACGATTGTTGGAGGAGCTCGTGGCTAAGTTAAAGCCGTACAGATCGATCAATCAAAGGTTAAGTGCCTCTAAAAGCACGTAAAGCCGTTGGTCCCGTCTGTCGATGATTCGTAGATCTTTGGCAGACGTTATGGGTAGGCAGAAGCCAGAAAGTCTGACAACCAGTCTTACCAAGGGATATCGTGTTACCCAGTAACTGGGTTGTGGAGGTCCGATAGGCAGTCGCTCTAAGTTTTTACTTGCACTGGTATTCAGCTGCATCCGGTTAGACTGGAAGGCGACCCCAACACAGTTGGGAAAAGGATGGGCAGATGATGAGACTCGACGTTTGTGATTAAGGCGACGAACTGTTAAAGCGTCGGAAATTTGCAACTACGTATGACCAGTGAATAGTCTTCTCTGAAGACCTAAACATTAAAATATCCAGGCCCTTAGGAATGCTCAACACTGTAGACAGTGTTGACAGTGTAGACATTCTGCTTGTTAGACCAAGCAGAATGTGTAGGCAACATCCAGGCAGCACACGCCATTGAGGCTAGAGAAGTCACAGATACGCACATCCGTATACTCTCCGACAGTGCCTCAGTCCTTCAATCCTTAGAGAAAAACCAGATCACGTCGAGACTAATACTAGAATGTCATAATGCATCATAATTAGACTTAAATGAATATCATTATCTATACTTCATATGACAGGGAAATATGTCTAGTATGTTGTGATATTATTTTATTAATAATAAATGCAATAATTGTTCCATGGCTTTTAAATAAATATATTTTTTTTTCGAATTACTTGTTTGACCTTGTTTTGAGTAAAATAGATTATACTAACCATTTAAAAAAATGTATAAGTTTGATCTGTATTCTTTTATTTTTTTCTTTAATATAGCTTTTATGGTTAAGTAGCTATGTAGGTTTTATGTTACGACGGAGCCGCGCGGCCGTGCGTTGATCGGACCCGCGCGCAGCTGGACGGTAGAGGGGGAAACAGTCGCGCGGGGTGGACGTGACAGTGGATAACCTTTGACCGACCGATTTGACCGGTTTTTACTTAGCCACAAACTCCTCAACCAACTCGAGTCTACAGCAAAAAAAAACAAAGAACATTGGCCAAGTGGGAGCCGGTCTCGCACATAAGTGTACGGCCTGAGTGTCCGCTCCGGTCGACCGTAAGGCGGGGCGGTGATGATCGTTTGTCAAAGCGTTTTCTGAGTGGCCTGAGTGCACTCTCAGCGGTTGGTACAGTCGCCGTCAGATATATTGTAGCAGACAAGGTGACCAAATACTTCTGAACAAAATAACCACAATTTTTGGTTAGTTATTTGTATAGAAATTGACAAGCATCTGCTCAGATATAAATGAAGTAATTAATGTTCAGATATTAATGGTAACTTGTAGTGTATGGAACTTATTGACGTCTGCTACCATATATCTGACGGCGACTGTGCGTTTCGATCATGGCATCCGCGTTGTACGATATTAATGATAATATGTATTTAGAAGAAAATTTGTGGCTTAAATATAAATATGTAATTGTTACGGACGCCGACCTAAACTGTAATAGACGCTAACTGTAAATAATAAAATCATATTATAAACATGTTTGAATAAGAACAAGATGTAGCGTTAAGTTTGATAGGTTTAGTGTAAGCATTATAGGTACAAACCATGTTGTATTATATAATTAAGTAGGATAGATAAATAGGTAATAATAATAATTACGAATTGTACATAGTTTCAAGGCCATTTGGGCGCAAAGTAAGCGATCGAGTGGTCGGTCGAGATTTTCATTGTTTACCCCCGCCACTACTTGCACCCAGGTAGCCGTCTATATAAAAGGGCACTAGGCCCGCTTGAACTCAGATCGAAAATAGCAACTGACTAATACTGAGCTAAGAAGAATAAATGGGAAAATAATCAAGCCTGAAGAATTGTTTTATTTTTAAAATATATACAGTCCACACTGAACAGTTTGGTCCTTCCGAAGCCGGATAGAAGAACGAAGATCCGGCGGCAACCTGGCCTACTGAACTCCAGACGAAGTACGAAGCTCTGAAGAACGAACACGGCCATCAAGCAAGACCTGTTTCGACCTGAACGACTCACCGAACCGAGCCGACGGGTTTCAACAGGGATATCAAGCCAAGGGGATTATTCACCGTGCCGAAGAAATACTGATCAGAAGAGGTACCAACCTGAACGCGCCGTCGAACACAGCAAACTGAACGTGCTGTCCGGTGCGCGTTGAACGCTGCAAACTGAACGTGCGGCCTGGTACGCGACGACACGAACACGCATAAGAAAATGGTTGTCACTCGAAGCCAAGGGGACGTAGCGGAGATTGAGGAACAGCGACGCATCCAAGAACAAGAGGCGCGGCGTGCCCAGGAACAAGAGATGCGCCGCAGGGAAACTGAACAAATCGAACGCGAAAGAACACGAAGATTCTCACTCGACCCACCGGCGTCGCCATTTTCAAAGATAGCGGACACCAGTACGGCGGCGGGGCCTTCTGGACTCCAAGCAACGACGACCAATGTGACCCGACGAAGAATGGGATCACCGGCCAGGTCAATGCGATCGACAACGAGCGTCACAACTAGACTACGGATGGCGGAACTGGAAGCAGCCGAGAAGTTGGCAGCCATTCAAAGAAAAGAGTTGGAACTGGAACAAGAGTTGATCAAGAAGAGGCTGGCAGTTGAAGTGTCAGTGATTAACGACGAAGAAAGCGTACACGATGATCAAGAACCTGGCCCTCCCCGTGAAGAACCCCATCGAAAGGTGGACGAGTGGTTGAGAACCAACCCCCTCAACCCACGGGGGGAGGAGGGGCCCAGGGAAGAACCGAAGCAAATACGATTCGAAGCATCGGGGGCGAGATCGCCAACCCCGACACGAGCAAGAAACAGCATCGAACATTTGGCGGCAACCCTCGAGAAGATGGCCAGACCCAGACCCAGGCATATCGACTTACCTACGTTTTCCGGTGCAGTCAACGAGTGGCTGCCATTCAAGGCAGCGGTACGAGACACAACAAGCATGTACCAGATCTCAGCGGCCGAGAACATACAAAGACTGAGAAGCTGCCTCAAAGGGGAAGCAAGGGACGCCGTGGCCGCTCTTCTGCACACAGCCACCGAACCTGATGTGATTATGAAGACTCTGGAGCAATGTTTTGGAAGACCAGAAGTCATCATTGATCGGGCGCTGGAAGATCTGAAGAAGCTGCCGAAGCCGGGCACGTCAGCAACAGAGCTTAATAGCTTCGCTATCAAACTACAGAACATCATCTGTGTCCTGAAAACCATCGATCGAAGGGGATACCTATTCAATCCATTGATGACACGAGAAGTACTAGACAAGCTCAGCCCGCATCTACGATCTCGCTGGTGTGACTACGCATATGAACACGAAGGGACGGCAGACCCAGAAATCGTCGTGATGTCACGGTTCCTGATGAGAGAAGCTGACCGGGCGATGAGATACACATACGCCCCGGCCACAGGCGCTGCGACTACGAAGAAAGAAACCCGACCCGCCGTGATACTAAAGAAAAAGGCGAGCGTTTTCACTACGACCGGGGGAGCGGAGGAAGAAATTGAAAAATGCCCCAAGTGTGGACAAGCCCACGCACTAACACAGTGCCCAAAATACAAGGCACTCGCCGTGAATGAACGATGGAGTTTCCTGAAAGAAAAGAAGATTTGCTTCAAATGCGCTCATAAACAACATAGGCGCATGAACTGTAAAGCAAAGCCGTGCGGCGTGAATCAATGCCGCCGCCCGCATCACGAGACTTTACATCAAGAACACGACGAGAAGACTGAAGTCGCGAAGGAAGCCGAACAACCTAAAGAGGAAGCAGTCCTGTCCGTGGCTGCCCGTCCAGCCGCCGGCCCGCGAACAGTCATGTTGAAGATGTGTCCTGTCACCGTGTCCGGACCACGGGGGGAGGTGTCGACCTACGCACTCCTAGACGAGGGTGCAACCATTACACTCGTGAACCAGGAGTTAGCATCCAGCATCGGGGCGGAGGGACCATCACAGACACTGCGCTTAAACGGTGTCAACACGTCGCAAGATGAAACAGAGAGCCAGCTTGTGACAATCAAGGTCAGGGGGGCCAAAGAAAAGGAAGCTTACAAGGTCAGAGCGAGGACCATGAAGAACCTTCAACTTTACCAGCAAGCCATCCCTGAAAACCTGCTAGAATATGAGCACCTGAAAGACCTACCTAGGAACGAGGTGTGCTACGAACGCGCGCGCCCCGGGCTCCTAGTAGGAACCGATCATTGGGAGTGCATCGTCTCCCGTGAACTACGAATCGGCGGCCCGAACGAGCCGGCCGCTTCAAGAACTCAATTAGGATGGGTGGTGCATGGAACCGCACCGCGCAGCACCATCATGCAAGAAGGCAAGGTGCTACATCTCTACGAGCCCGACCGATCATCGAACGTGAGCAACCAGGAGCTCCACAACTTGGTCGAGGCTCACTTCAAAATAGAAGCACTCAGCATCCACGGCAAGCCGCGAGTGAACGAAGCGGACCAACGCGCCGTCAAGATCGTCGAGACAACAGCGAAGAGAATCAATGCAGGCTACGAGGTGGGCCTACCGTGGCGACAAGATAACATTATCATGCCACCAAGCTACAGCCAAGCACTCCGCCGTCTCAAGAAGATAGAACAGAAGATGGACGCCGATCCAGAGTTCGCTGAGGAATACTCCAGGCAGATCAACAACCTGCTTGAGAAAGGGTACGCGACACTGTGCGGCGGCTCGGAACAAACAAGTCCGGTCTGCTGGTACTTGCCACACTTTGCCGTGAAGAATCCTAACAAACCCGGCAAGTGTAGGCTAGTATTCGACGCAGCCGCACGAAGCAACGGGGTGTGCCTCAACGACGCGCTGCTGGAAGGCCCGGACATGCTGCTGGCGCTACCTGGAATACTCTTCAGATTCCGGGAAAGAGCGATCGCGATAACGGCCGACATACAAGAGATGTTTCTCCGCATAAAAATAAGACCAGAAGATCAACCAGCCCAGCAGTTTCTATGGCGAGGCAACGAAAGAGAAGCGCCTCCTGCAAAATATAAAAATTAAATTAAAAATTTAAAAAAACCCCCAACGCAAAACATAAAAGCGATTATGTAAAAAGTAAAAAATAATACTTTTGTTGAGCCATCAAATGTTTGTTCGTTGAAATGGCGCTATAATGTCGCGGCGGGGTTCCGCTTAAGTAAGTCAGTCCCTCAATTTACCAGCATTTCCTACCAATTTGCTTCGATATTATCAAATTTTTGTTGCTAATCTAGTTGTTAATCTTGTTGCAAATCTAGTTACCATCAGTTCGCTATTTTAGATATTTAGTTATTGCTTTAAACTTAGCGGTACCCCGCCGCGACATTATAGCGCCATTTCAACGAACAAAAAAAGTATAAGAAAAACAAAGTATTATTTTTTACTTTTTACATAATCGCTTTTATGTTTTGCGTTGGGGGTTTTTTTAAATTTTTAATTTAATTTTTATTTTAAATTTTTTAAATGTAATTTAGTTTGGTTTTGTGTGGTCAGTGTGGTCACCTATAATAATATGTTTGAAAGCAAAGTAAACATCCGGTATGCGTCTAAGATCCCTACCGCAGCAAACAAAAGAGCTGATAACTTTAAAACTGCTGAACCGATTTTGATGAAACATGTCTAAGAACCATCGCTAGAGAATCTACTTTCAAATAAAAAAAACCGCATTCAAATCGGTTCACCCGTTAAAGAGCTACAGTGCCACAGACAGACACACAGACACACAGACACACAGACACGTCAAACTTATAACACCCCTCTTTTTCGTCGGGGGTTAAAAATGACGAGCATGATTTTCGGCGCAGCAAGCTCTCCGTTTATGGCCCACTACGTCCGGAACCTCAACGCGGACGTACATGGGCAAGAGTTCCCGCGAGCCCTAGAAGCGATCAAGGAAAACCATTACATGGATGACCTAGTAGCCAGCTACGATAACCCAGAAGAAGCACGAAAGGTGATAGAAGAAACAAGAGTGGTGCACGCGCACGCGGGGTTCACGCTACGAGGATGGAGCTCGAACGAACGAACAGTGCTACGAGACGTACCCACCGAACTACATGCCACCTCTCCCACGCAACTGGGGGGAGAACAGCCCGAGAGTAAAATACTCGGGCTATATTGGACCGCAGAACGAGATGAGTTGGGGTTCAACACGTCCATGAACAGAGTGCCAACCGAAGTACGAACCAGAGCCCGCGCACCGACCAAACGAGAAGCCCTTAGTGCAGTCATGTCCATCTATGACCCGTTAGGACTGCTGAGCCACTACACGATACGATCCAAGATAATACTACAAAGTTTATGGCGCCTCCAGACCGCATGGGACGAACAGATTCCAGCAGAAGAAAACGAGCTCTTTGCGTCCTGGCTCGCGCACCTGACCGGACTGGCTCAGCTACGATTGCCGCGATGTTACCTAACACAGAAGTATGAACGTGTCGATCTACACATATTATGCGACGCCAGCGAACAAGCCTACGCGACCGTGGCCTACTGGCGAATCATAAACAACGACGGAAGTATCGGCGTGGTGTTGGTGGCCGCCAAGGCCAAGGTAGCACCGAGACGAGCACAGACAATACCGCGACTAGAACTCCAGGCGGCCGTCATCGGAGCAAGACTCGCCGACACTATAAAAAGGGAACATCGAGTCAAGATCAACCAAACGACCTACTGGACCGACTCATCCACTGTAATACATTGGATACGTCACGACATGCGACGCTTCACACCGTTCGTCGCACACAGGCTGGGTGAGATCGCCGAGCTAACCCAGAAGGAAGAATGGCGATGGCTGCCCACGGAAGTGAATGTGGCCGACGACGCGACGAGGCTCACCGACACTCCACTGAGCACGGCGGACCGATGGTTCCAGGGGCCTAGCTTCTTACATCTGCCAGAAGAACAATGGCCCATGATGTCGACAACGGAAGAAGAAGACGAGGAGGAGGTCCTACACGTGACGCAAGAACCAGGACGAGATAGCTGGCTACCAGACCCGGCCCGCTTCTCGAAATATGAAGTCCTGGTGAGGGCCACTGCACGAGCGCTCGCCTTCATAGACATCTGCCGACGTAAGGCCGTGAGCATGGAGCATCGACACATCCAGCGCGCCGAGTCAGAACTTATCCGACGCGCGCAAGAAGAAAGTTTCAAAGAAGAAATAGAGAAGATCAAGTCAGCTCGCCCCCTAACTAAGACGAGCAGGCTATACAGACTGGACCCTGTAATAGAAAACGGGCTCCCCAAACGGGACGGATCGTGGCTTCCTCGGCACCGACAGAGACAAAGCGACCCATCATCATGGACGGTCGACATGCGCTAACTAGACTGAAAGTGCTACGTGAACACTGCGCTGCGGGCCACGCCAACAGGGAGCGCGTGACAAATGATCTACGGCAGCGCTATTGGATCATACATCTACGACCCACTGTGCGCACGATCGAGAGAGACTGCGCCTTCTGCAAGAAGTTGAAGGGGACACCACGGACGCCAGCCACGGGGGACCTGCCGCACGCCCGCCTCGACCCTTTCCACCGCCCGTTCACCAACTGTGGGGTGGATTATTTCGGCCCCATGACCGTTAAGGTGGGCCGTCGCCGAGAGAAAAGGTGGGGAGCGCTATTTACGTGCGTCACCTCCCGCGCTGTGCACATAGAGCTCGTCGCATCCCTATCGACAGACTCTGCGATCATGGCACTAAGAAGAATGGCTGCACGAAGGGGATGGCCGCGATTAATTTATTCTGATAATGCGACCATCTTCCGCGGGGCTGATCAAGAGCTCCGCACCGCCTACACTGAATGGCTGCCTGCCCTGAAGGATGTGGGGCTACAACACAGAGTGGAATGGCGCTTTATACCTCCTGGCGCGCCCAATCAAGGCGGCGCGTGGGAGAGAATGGTGCGCTCCGTAAAAGCCGCCCTTAAAGTAACCCTACAAGAGAAGGCGCCTTCAGAAGAAGTACTCAGCACGCTCCTCGCCGAAGCTGAGTTCTGCATCAATGCACGACCCTTGACCCACGTCAGCGTGGACCCCAATGATCCTGAGGCCCTAACTCCCAACCACTTCTTATTGGGGTCTTCGAACGGCCTACCAGCAACGGGACCATGCGACGAAGCCGACCGACGAGCATGGCGAGCTAGCCAAGCGCTTGCCGACTGCTTCTGGCAGCGCTGGCTACGAGAATACCTGCCCACACTGGTACCCCGTGGCGAGCCGAAGAACGACGCGCGGCCGCTGCAAGTAGGCGACGTGGTCGTCGTGGTCGACAGCACACTGCCCCGGAACACCTGGCCTATGGGGGTCGTCGAGCGCACGCATCCGGGAACCGACGGCAGCATTCGAGTCGTCGAGGTGCGGACCAGAACCGGCATCTTCCGACGCCCAGTGAGCAAGCTCGTCGTCCTGACGAAGAAAGAAGAGGCTGCGCAGGCTTCGCCGGGGGGAGAACTGTTACGGACGCCGACCTAAACTGTAATAGACGCTAACTGTAAATAATAAAATCATATTATAAACATGTTTGAATAAGAACAAGATGTAGCGTTAAGTTTGATAGGTTTAGTGTAAGCATTATAGGTACAAACCATGTTGTATTATATAATTAAGTAGGATAGATAAATAGGTAATAATAATAATTACGAATTGTACATAGTTTCAAGGCCATTTGGGCGCAAAGTAAGCGATCGAGTGGTCGGTCGAGATTTTCATTGTTTACCCCCGCCACTACTTGCACCCAGGTAGCCGTCTATATAAAAGGGCACTAGGCCCGCTTGAACTCAGGGGTTTTTTTTTTTTTTTTTTTTTTTTTTGGATTCCGCTCTCGCCTGCTGTTGAGTGCACACGTGCTCCCACTCTGCTACGCCGATCGCTCCCGCGCACCCCGCGCCCACCCGACGTCTCCGTAGCGCTACGCCGTAGCGCACGGCTACGCCACCGCACCCCGCGCCGCTGCCGCCGGCTCGTAGCCGGTCGTCGCGTCACCGCCTCCTCGTAGCGCAGCTACGAGTTCGGTTACATCGTAGCAGGTCGGTTACTAGTGTGCCCATACTCACGCGTAACTTATCTGCTACGATCGCGTTTCGCGCGCCCCGCGCAACGGTTTGGTCCCTTAAGGACTAAAATCCACTGGTTTTTCGGTGGTACTTGGAGGATACCTAACGGTGACAACGATCCCAAGTGGGTGGTGACCCGCCCCACCCGCTGACCCCCTTAGGGGAAAGCAGTTAGTCGGAAGGGCTCCGACCGCGGCCTTGGGGGGACTCCTAGTCGCGGTCTGGTAGTTTGTTAACCCCCTTTTATTACAGCTGCACCCGGGACGTCTGGGTGTCTCTACCCCAGCGGCCCGGATCGGTCGCAAGACCCATAGGGCCCTACCGCACATTGTGATTGGCGGTAGGTACTCAAGCTTAGGGCACACCGTAGGCACACACCTCCCTGACTATCCCGTCAGGGAGTGCACTCATCCCCGGGTTATCCCACCCGGGGAGTTAGGTAGTTAGGTTTTAGGCCCCTCAGGCATCAGACAGCTTGGTAGCTGACGAGTTTGTTTTCAGGACTTTCTTCTCGTCAGTGGACCAGTAGGAAAGTCTTGCGGGTAGGGAGTTTTTTGTGGGCACTGTCTGCCCGGGGTTACACGTGTAACGTGTCTCCCCGGGGCGTGGTTAGGAGTTTAATCTCCCCCCCCCCCCCCACTTTGTTATCTTATAATCTTTGGGCCCACAATATGTCGGTCCAAAAGATCATTGAATTTCTCGTCAAAGCTTTCAGTGAGGACCCGTACCTCCAAGAAAAATACGGAGATGAATTCAATACGATAAAAATGGCGGCGTTTGAAGACCCCGTCTCCTCTCCCGCTTCTTCCGAAGTGTCGAAAGACACAGAGGAAGAATCCGACATGGACACAGCCGTCTCCGACGGTGAGGCGACCTCCGCCCCCGTGTCCTCCCCCTCCACCCCCGCATCGTCCTCCGAGGATGACTACCAATTCGTTGGTAGTAAGGGGAAGAGGAAGAAGGGTAAGTCCCCTTCCTCGGCCAGCAAGGCCAAGAAGTTGGTGGTGGATACTGCCACCCCCTCTCCTCCCGGTGAGACAAACCCGCGCCCCTCTAGCGCCAGCCGTCCGCCTAGCCCTATGGCCGTAGCGACCCCGGCTATTGCCACTTCGGTTTCGGCCACCCCGGCCTTAACCCCCCAGGCTAAGACCACCCCGGCGGCGGCCACCTCGGCTGCCCCCGTTAAGAAGACCCGACCCCCTCCCCCCTTGTTCATTCACGACAAGGCCAAGTGGCTGGAGGTTTCCAAGGCGTGTAATGAGCGCCGCATTAACTATACAAATGCCCGAGCCGTCCAGCTGGGCATTAAAGTGACACTCCCCACCACCAACGATTTCAGGGAGTTGAATAAACTCCTGTGTGGAAGGAACATACCGTTCCACACATATTCCCTACAAGAAGACAAACCCGTCAGGGTCGTTGTGAAAAACGTCCCTATAGAAATCTCCACCTCGGAGATTCTCAGTGACCTCGAGTCACAGACCATCCCCGTCGCCGAGGTGCACCGCATGCACCGGAAGAACGGCGACTCATATAATATGGTACTGGTGGTGTGTAATCCCACCGAGGGGCACCACCCCATATTTCAGATCAAGAGGATCTGTGGCCTTTCGGGCCTCAAAATCGAGAACCCTCACCAGAGTGGTGAGATGTCGCAGTGCCACCGTTGCCAGTTGTACGGGCATGCCCAACGCAACTGCCACGGCAAACCCAGGTGCGTCAAGTGCCTGGGGGATCACGGCACTGCCGATTGCCCGCGACCTAAAGACCGCACCTTATGCACGGAGCCTCCCTGCTGCGTGCTGTGCGGCGAAGCTGGCCACCCAGCTAATTACCGGGGGTGCCCCAAAGCCCCCAAGTCGTCGGCCCCTAAATTGGCCAAACGTAGCCAGGACAGGCAGCAGAGGGAGCGTCCCGACGCTTCGAGGAAACTCCCCCCTCCCTCGGGTGCACTCCCCGCCACCCTCGCCCCCCAGCGCCCCAGCCCCTGGAACGCGCTTAACCATCAGACCCACTTCCCAGCGCTGAGACCCACTCAGCCGCTGGCAGCTCCAGCCATCCCTGCACTGATGGCAGTGCCTATCCCCCCCCCCTCTCCCCCTAGGCCTATTATCAAAGCGGCCGCGCCTTCAGCACCCCGCTCCCAGGCCAAAGCCCCATTCGCCTTCTCGGCTCCCCCTCCCTCCCTTGCGTCCAATCCCCTCCGCCCTCAAGCAGCGATGGACCCCTTTGACCCCTTCAGGGTCATCACAAGCACATTCGGGGTTTTCCATAGCCCTCGCGGTGTGCAAATGTCGCGTGAGATAATCGCCTGCAAGGGTGATTTCATACGCCTAGCCCAAATATATGATGCGTACCCGGACGTTACGCTTGCCCTCCGAAACCTTCCCCATAACAATCCGTAATGGATAAAACTCCCCCAACGAGGCTCAAACCTAAATCCCTAAAGATAGGGACTTTTAATGCTAATAGCCTTAATGGCCAACGTGATGAGATCGCCAACTTCCTCCGCGACCATCACCTAGACATTCTTCTCGTTCAAGAGACATTCCTTAAGCCCCATCAACGTGACCCGAGAATCGCCAATTACCGGATTGTTCGTAATGACAGGACTCGGTGTCACAAGGGAGGCACTCTTATATATTACAGAGCGGCCCTCTACTGTATTCCTATGGACCCTCCGTCCCTCTCGAACCTGGAGGTCTCTGTCTGTCGGCTGGGCATGACAGGCCATCAGCCCATCACTATCGTCTCGGCGTATCTCCCCCCCGCCAACGCCAACCCCACAGAGGTCAATGCCTCCTTAAGAGATGACCTCACGGCCCTCTTCGGACTAAGTGACTCCGTCCTTTTGGCGGGAGATCTTAATGCCAAACACCCCTCTTGGAATAGTCACACGGCTAACTCCAGAGGCAGGGTACTGTTCGATCTCTGTAGTTCCCTTAGTTTTGATGTCATCGCCCCGATGCATCCGACTCACTTCCCCCTCGATCCTAGTCATCGCCCAGATGTGCTAGATGTCGCGCTTCTGAAGAATGTAAACTTGCGATTACATTCTATAGAGACGATCGACGAACTTGATTCGGACCATAGACCAGTGGTCTTGGAGCTCGCGCCCAGATCCGGTCCCTTCGATCCCACTCAATCCCCCCCCTCTAAAGTGATCACGGACTGGGGGAAAGTAGGCGTATTGCTGAAATCTACTGAGTCCCCTCACTTAGACCGAATCCCGGACAACATCGAGACTGTAGCGGATGCGGAGGCCGCGATCGGCTCGTTCGCAGAACACGTGCAATCCGTCCTGAACGAATGTTCACGGGAGGTTCCGGCGGTGGATCATCGCTGGAATCTTCCGGACGATGTGCGTGATCTCGTGACCGAGAAGAACGCGGCCATCCGTGCCTACAGAGCTTTTCCCTGTGACAGTAACAAAGCTTTTATGCGATACTTACAGCGTAAAGTAAGTAGACGCGTCAAAGAGTTGCGTGACGATCAATGGGATAAGATGCTCGATGGACTCGTCCCGACCCATCAGGCCTTCTGGGATCTGCAGAGGAAACTACGCTCCTCTGAGACCACCTCCATGCCCCCTCTTATCCGACCCGATAATAGCGTCGCCTTCGACGACGACGCCAAAGCAGAATGTCTGGCCGACAGCCTAGAGTCCCAATGCTCCCCAAGCACCCAGCCAGTAGACCCAGCCCACCTCGCTGAAGTGGACGCTGAAGTCGAACGCAGATCCTCACTCCCTCCCGTAGAGGACCCGGATGATCCCCTGCCCCCCGTCACTCCTGACGAGGTGGAGGAGATCATAAGGGGTCTCAAACCTCGGAAGGCCCCTGGCTCAGACGGAATCACCAATAAGGTGTTCAAACTCTTCCCCCCCGCCCTGATTTTGTTAATGACCGCTATCTTCAATAGCGCTCTTTCGAACAATATGTTCCCACAATCGTGGAAGCAGGCTACCGTCATCGGTATTCCCAAACCGGGCAAACCTAAATCCTCCCCTAGCAGTTATCGCCCTATAAGTCTCCTCAATGTCATGGGTAAGATCTATGAGAAACTTATTTATAAGCGACTCAAAGATTTTGCCGAGGCAAAGAGCTTAATTCCTATAGAGCAGTTCGGATTTAGGTCCAGACACTCTTGTGTCCAACAGGTGCATCGTATAGTCGAACATATCAGCGACCGTCGCCAGCGCGGCCTGATGACTGGCGCCCTGTTCTTCGATATTGCGAAAGCATTTGACAAGGTATGGCACAACGGGCTGATATACAAGCTATATCGGCTCGGTGTGCCAGACCGTCTCGTTCTCATTCTTCGAGACTTTCTGTCGAACCGCACCTTTCAATACCGCATTGATGGTGCGCTTTCTACCCCGCACCCGATACGTGCAGGAGTCCCCCAGGGCTCCGTGATATCCCCCTTAGCCTTCACGCTATACACTAGCGACATCCCGAAAAGTAGAACGGCGCAGTTAGCCCTTTTTGCTGACGACACCGCCATATACTATTCGGGTCTGAGTCCAAATATTATCGCCCGCACCCTCCAAAAATCCGCAACCGCATTTGGCGATTGGTCCCGGAAATGGAGAATAGAAGTCAATCCCGACAAGAGTCAGGCGGTCATTTTCACAAGACCCAGAGTCCGCCTCCCCCCCTCTCCTAGCCCGATCACCTTGTTCGGCAAGCCGATCCCTTGGGAGAAGCAAGCTAAATACTTGGGGGTCATCCTAGATCGGAGATTATCCTTCGGGGAGCACATAAAGACGGTACGTTCGCGCGCCGCTTTCGCCCTCGGCAGGCTCCACTCTGTGCTGAATGCGCGCAGCAAATTGTCACTTAAGTGCAAATTGCGTATTTACACCGCGTGCATTAGGCCCATCTTGACCTACGCTTGCCCCGTGTTCGCACACGCCAAGCCCCACCACCTACATAGGATGCAGACCCTTCAAAACCGATTTCTCCGAAATGCCACGGGCGCCCCGTGGTACATTAGGAACGAACGACTACATGTCGACCTGAAAATCCCCACTATCAAACAGTGCATGAAACGTCTTACCAAGCGTTTCTTTGACTCAGCCGAGAAACACCCCAACCCCCTAATTTCTTCGGCATCCCGGTACGTCCCATCACTAATATCGAAGATTCGCCGTCCAAGGCATACCCTCATCGAACCCGATGATCCCATCACCCTCATCCAAGAGAGTAGTAGGGAAACCAGTACGATCCGTAGTAAGTACAAAAACAAATACCGACCGCGACTCCGGCCCCGCCGCCGAGGCCCTCCGCGACCCCCCGTAATATCACAGACCGACTCTTGCTCGACGAGCCAGCCCGCGCCGCTGAGCCTGTAGCTTTAAATTCCCCTAAATAATTTCGACCCAGCCTGACCATTGCTGTCCCCTTAATGACGCACTAAGCCTAGGTTCGAACCCCGCAGGGGGTGCCCTTAGTGTCTGTTCATTTAATAAATATCCTTAGTTTGTAAGCCCTGGCTGGGGGCCTTAAAGTAATTTTAGAGGCCACCACAGGATTGTCCGGTTAAGCAGCATCAACCTCAGAGAGTTGTTGCGCTGCGAGTGGTCATATCAAAAAAAAAAAAAAAAAAAAAAAAAAACGCTTGAACTCAGATCGAAAATAGCAACTGACTAATACTGAGCTAAGAAGAATAAATGGGAAAATAATCAAGCCTGAAGAATTGTTTTATTTTCAAAATATATACAGTCCACACTGAACAGTAATTATTGTATGTTGTAAATATTATTTTATATTGTTATATGTTATTATGACTGTATATACTATTATATTTATTTATATTATATATGTTTTATATAAAGAATGCGAAAATAACAATATTTCAGGTTAATTCTGAATTTGTGTAATTATTTCTTCGAACAACATCCTTCAGCAACGCTCGTATCACCGCGGCTACACAAACACGTTTGCAGTTGCACGCGACGCCCCGCTCGACGCTTCGCTCGGCCACCACATAGGACACCACTACGCTGCATTAGTTTGACATGAACGCCGCCCCGCCCTACACTCGACCAGAAGGCTAATTCACGTAATTTTATGACGCGCCGATGAAGTTGTAGTGCAGTCGCAGTTAAGTTCAAGTTTGAGTGATAAACGGTATTCTTGTAATCTTCGAACTGCGCGTAAGCTACACGTGAACTGCACGTCAACTGTACGACAACCAAACTCTACTAAACTTACTTAAGGTGTAGCCACATGAGAGAAAAAATATTACTTCATCGAATTGATTACATTTCAATGAATATGATGTTATTATAATATGAAAATAATCCCCCAGTACAGATTTTAGTACTTTTTTACTGTCATTTTGAGACGTCAAACGAATAGTAGAATACCGATCATGTTGCGTTCCGAAGCACGCACCAAAGAGCAGCAGCAACAGTAGAATGCCGTTATTACGCTCGCGTGACGCGAACTTGACGCAAGCATGTCTGACAGCGGTAGAGAATACGAAAAGCCAAAGTCAAAGTCAAAGTCAAAGATCTTTGCGTTGTTTTGATCGAAACTTAACTGCAACTACACTGCAACAACACTTCTTTACTTACGTGAATTAGCCCACAGAGCGTGCACTCAAACCGCCCACTAAGGAATACGTATCACCGTACTATTTATATAAATCTTTACTACATATAAATAAAATTGAAGTGTTTGTATGCAATTTCAGTTGACAATTTTTTACTAAATGCATATAAAAATATATACGGCACTTATATAATTTTTTGGAACGAAGTTCCTTAACGGCAGCGGAGTGTAGCATACCGTATTCCTGGGACTCGGCGGTCGCGGCTTACGGGTAGTGCGAATTAGTAGAAATCGACACGTAACGAAATGCGTGTGTGTGTGTGTGCGTGTATCGAGCCGCTGCTGCGCACTCACCGTTCCTTACGGGGGTCCCCCGAACGCCTAAGTTTTCTTTTAGATTTGTCTGTCTCTCTGTCTGTTTGTTCCGGCTAATCACTAAAACGTCTAGACCGCTTTTGACGGGACTTTCACTGACAGATAGCTTATTTTAGAAAAAAATTAGAGTACTTCGCAATTAAAATTTAAACTTCTCTATTGATGAATGAAGTCGCTGTCAAAAGCCGAATAGAAATTGTTTCTTGCACTCCCACTTAAATTCCTAGCTTTTGCCCGCGACTTAGCTTACAAAAATTAGCCTATGTCCTTCCCCAGGGTTCAAGCTATTTTCATACTAAAATTTCGTAAAAAAACGGTTCAGCCGTTTCATCGTGAAAGCGTAACCGATAAAGTTACTTTCGCATTTATAATATTAGTATGGAACTATGGATTAAGAATGGATTAATATGGATTTGTTGCTATCGCGGCCATAATATTACACAACACACTTAGTAATAGTGTTTCGCTGGGCAGCCTACAAAGGACCCTAAAAAGCAGAACAAAGTGGAAAAATTCAGTGTGTACTTATGTACGCGCGTGAGAAGTTATACTTCTTCGAGTCACAAAATAGCAACGAAGGCAGTAAGTAGTTCAGCATGTACGTCAGAGATGGCGTTGTTTACAATTACTCCCGTGAGAATTTTGTGTGACGGTGTGCGCGCGCATCGTAAAATTTCACTCTCATCATTTTTTCATAACGCGCCTAAAGAAGTATAACTTCAAAAACTCTTGTAAAGCAACCACAAATTCGTATTGTTACGTAAGTTGGTGTCTTCAATTTGTTTGTTTATTTTTTTTGTGCCCCAGGCATACAAAACAATCTATGTAAATATGAGAGTTTACAGAAGCCGCGTTTCCATTGATATCAAAGGAAGATTTGAGAAACAGATAGAGACAACAGAAGTGAAGATTCTGTCATGTTTTTTTGATGTTATGAAAATAAAATTGCTTTCCAGGAAAATAATAAATGCTTTTGAATGAAACCTTAGCACCGATTTCGACAAATTACTACTCAGAATTTCCAATAATTCAATTTCTAAAATAATACTATTTTCTTTGAAAAACCTACGCTATACGACAAAGTTAAACGGAAATAAAATTTTACGTTATTTTTATTGAAAAGGTAGACATTTATGTGACGTCAACTTAGCGCCTACGCGCCACGCTACGCGGCTACGCCGTAGCACGATGAGTGCTACGATCGTAGCCTCTAGGGAACTTTATTATTATATTCTAGGGTTTTATTATAAAGGCTGTAATTTTAATGAACTTGGGCATGACACACATTGTGAAGATGTTTTTAAGCACCCTTAGGGTCCTACGGAATCACTAAAAGGCGGGCTGTTATTTTTGTACCAAAATTGTTTTATAAGTTTTATGACACGGTTGACAAAATGGCTGAGCGATTGACTGCTGCACTGCGTGTTGTGGGTTCGATTCCTGCATGTAACAATTTGTATGGCCCGCCTTATAATGGCTCCGGGTCGGGTAGTGTGTGTATGTGAGTGTATAATTATGTTTCTGCAGGCATCCGCATCGCAATATGTTTAGTTCAGGCTACGTACGAACGCATGTACGTATTGTACGTCAGACTATTAAATCATACCAACTTTGAAATGCAAAAAAGATATTACACGGTTAGGGAATACTTAGAGGACAATTTAATCATACTTAGTGAACATTTTTAGGACATTTTATAATTTAGTACAACATTGACATAAAATAAAAATTGTATCGGATTGACATTTGCACACCATGTATGGCAGGATATGCTGGAACTATCTATTATGTACCATATTCTAACAAATAAATATTTTGATTTGATTTGATTTGAAAATAATCATGGCAAGATGCATACATTCATTTTTGTATGAAAAAATTATATAAAAAATATTTATAGGGTTTAAAATATTTTCAGAATATTTTGAGAATACATTACCAGGCATAGTTTGATATACTTATCATATTTTTAAACCACCGCAAAATTAAAATATTTCGAAATGAAAATAATAGCTTTTCGTTCCATCTTAACGGGTCTACCAAATTGGCAAATAAGTGTTGCGAATCGGTGTTAACTCCGCTCCTGACATTATTTGTGACAATATTTCCCATAAAACGATGCAATTTCCGTGTAAGAACTGCGAAACGGAGGCTGTCAGTATCACTGTTACTGCCAGTCGCCGTTTCATTCTGAAATAATAAGTTTTTCGTTAAACTATTCACTTTTAACATCCACTTTTTTTTGCGGAGTTTTAAAAATATTTTAAATGCCTGAAGATACTCTTTAGGTACCCAAGAGTATAAGAATAAGAATTTTAACTTCTCTAAACATCTTTACTTTGTACAAATACTGCCATGATCCTTTATTATTTGTAAAAAATAGAAATCAATTCAATTTTTTTTATTTTTTTTATTGTTCTTAATATTTATATCAAACTAAAAGTAGGTATCCAAAATTCCAGTTCAGAGTAGTTCAATGCCATTTTATCCAATAAAATATTTTTATGATACAATTTACATGAGTTATAATAGCAGGGTTTAATGTTAAATGTATTTACCTTTCGGCATCATAAATATTCATTTATAACCAAACCAGCGACCTTGTCTGCGTATGCTTCAGGACTAAGTCAGAATGCAATATTATCCTACAGAAACGTATGTATCAAGATGTCAATATATATATAAATATTGACATCTTGATACATACTCCCATGTGGGAGCAGTATGCGAATCCCCCACTTCCGGCCAAAGGTAGAGGTAAAACAGGGCGGTGGTTTTAGCCAGTAAGAGTCCGGTGACATGCCCCTCCGTCACCCCCACGATAGAGGAAGTCGAGTGAAGTGAAATTCGCCAATTTAATAGTTATGTGCCTGCAGTTATGCGAGAACAATTTTAATTTTTGTCATTACTACATATTTTATGTTAACCTAGATTTATGTGATTGGTTCTGTAAGACGTGTAAATCATATAAATAAATAAATCAATAATATTAAAATATATAATTCCCACGGCGCACAAAAAAGGGTCAATATCTACCTACATGAGTGCCAAATTTCAGATCATTCCGTACAACTTGAGCGTTAAAGAGAAACAAACATCCATCCATCCTCAAAAATGTTAGCGTCTATAGGATGATATTAGGATTTTGTAGGACGTCACGTAAATTTTTCCAGAAAAACAAGCAGTCGGAATGTGAAAGCCTCATACAAATAAGATCAAGAGTAACGAGAAAATCACTAACATACATACATATATTCATATTATTTTGTATTAAAATAAAATGTATATGTGTATGTATAACAGCTGTCTGACACCCATAGTACAGGGTCTGCCTAGTTTGGGGTCAGATGGCCGTGTGTGAAAATGTCCCCACATATTATTATTATAGGCGGTCAAAAAGAGAACCTCCTATTTTGAAGTCGGTTTAAACGTGGCTCTTCTCATGTATCATGGTAAAATTCAAACAACAACTCGCATCTCACATCGCTATTCACTCTCACTTCGCTTAAGGTTCAAAATGACCTTTATATATTTGACACTTTGAATCGGGTTCGAGTGCGAAGTGAGCGTCGAAGTGACGGGGAAATTACCTTCTCATACTGTATCTGTCAAAATCTCCCTATTAATTTAGTTCAACTCGTTGACACGCTCACAAGAATGGCGCTAGTATAAATTCGAATTATCAACCGAGTTTTTAGAATGCCAATCAAAAAACTCACTGCGGATTCAGATTCGAAGTTTAGAATGAGGTCTTACAGAATCACACCCCTGCACGCCAAGCAAATATTTGTTCCTTGCCGGAATCGAACGCACCAGTTAAATGCTCAGTTAGGCCAACTGTGTCGTCAATCTTTAATATTAACAATCATCATCATCATGTCAACCTTGAGACGCCCACTGCTGGGCATAGGTCTTCCCTAAGGAGGGTTCAGCCATAATCGCCATGCTTGGTCGATGTATGTTGGTGATCGCAGTAAGTGTTATGGTACTCAGAAGGACGCTGCTGGCCATCCTCTGGTCAATATTCCTCTGTCGTCTTCTACGTCACCCACGGGTAGAAATGGCGTGGTGCTATTCGCGACCGGCACCACACGGCTAATAGTAATTATATTAGCTTATTACTATCCTACTGAAGGGCAAAGACCCCTGTTCATACAGAGAAGGCACGAGCATTAATTACCACGCTTGCTAAAGGCGGATTGGCTATTTCAGACATATATTTTCCTTGACTGATGTGAAAAATAATTATTAGGTACTACATCATGAGCATTACGGACTGGGTAAACAAGCGCTTAGCTTAGTAAAATCATATTTAAGTGATAGACTGCAGCAAGTTCAAATAAATGGTGTTAATTCATCGGGCTTAAAAGTAAAAATGGGGGTACCGTAGGGCTCCATATTGGGTCCGTTCCTCTTTTTAGTTTATTTAAACGATTTACCTCATTTACTGAAAAATCAACCACAAATGGTGTTTTTTGCTGATGATACTTCATTGATTTTTAGAGTAAATAGACGGGCACAGCACCTTGACGACGTAAATGATGCCATGCTTAAGATTCATAATTGGTTTACTGTAAATAATTTAGTATTAAATGAGAAGAAAACTAAATGCATAAGATTCGCTTTGCTGAATGTTAAGAGTAATGAATGTAACGTTGTATTGAATAAGGACATACTTGAATTCGTCGAAAGGACTGTTTTCCTAGGGATTACGCTTGATTCCAAGCTACAGTGGGGTCCTCACTTAACATTTCTTGCAGGGCGGTTAAGTTCAGCCGCTTACGCTGTCAGAAAGATCCGGCATTTGACAGACGTGGATACCGCTAGGCTAGTATATTTTAGCTATTTTCATAGTATCATGTCTTACGGTATTTTGCTATGGGGACGGGCTGCAGATATGGATTCTATTTTTATTTTGCAAAAGCGGGCTGTCAGGGCAATATATAATCTCCGCAAACGCGAATCTCTAAGAGAATTGTTTAAACAGATTAACATCATGACGGTACCTTGTCAATATATATATGAAAACATTATGCATGTTCGAAAAAATCTTCATCTTTTTAATAAAATAGGTGACAGACAATGTTTATACTAGAAATAGGAACAAATTAGATCAGCCAAGCTTCAGATTGTCAAAAGTACATACTTCTTTTATGGGGTACTGTGTAAAATGCTATAATAAAATACCACTTGATATTCTACAATTGAATGAAAAACAATTTAAAACATGTATTAAACGCACACTATGTAGGCAAGCATATTATAAGTTAGAAGATTACATCAATGATAAAAATGCTTGGCTGAATGCTGGTCCTGCTCCACAGCCAGTTTAGGGAATTTCTAAATTGGAGGAAAAGGATGTTTCCTACCCCTTTTTCTATTGACATGAGTAACGAGTATCGTTATTTCTTATATATCGTTATTTTTAAATTATTAACTTATCACACTTCATATGATAAAATAATATACATTGGAAACCTTAGTTTTGTATAATTTAGCAGCATTATTTCAATTTTGTAAATGTGAATACCATGGAGCCATTTACTAAGTATATTAATACCTTTATGTTTGACAAAAATTAACTTGGCGGTTGGGAGTATTGTCATGCTCGCTCAAATGTCTCGCTGATGGTGGCGCGTGTGTTGGATCATTCGGCTCCCTTCAAAATGGTTGAGCTGAATGGTGCTGATTCACGCGTCATGTTCGTGAACGGGCGCTGTCAGTAGAGATTGGTCAGTTCTTATCTGCCATGGATTAGATGCCACTTTATCTTGCTTCTTTTTTGTGTTTTGTATTGTTAGATTACCTTCATAGTTTTCACTTAAAGAAGCAACAAGAATCATGTAACCAGACTTTGTAAAAACTTTATTTAAAAGAGTGTCCGTGGAGTTTCTTGCTCGTTCTTCTCCATAGAGACCTACCTACGTTTTGGAACGAGCAACTAGCTTCAACTCTCTGACTAACTGACCGACTCCTTGACAATTCAAAAGTGCCTGTAAATGGTTTAATTGAAATAAATGCTTTGACTTTGACATCATATATTTCGCCAAATGTGTTCTAAGTCCCATATTAGGAGGCAACCCTATCCAACGGATACCAATCTCACCACCGGGCTGACATTCAAATATTCCGAATGGAAAACACATTAAAACTTTGTTCTCCCTAGGATTCAAATCCAAAAACTCAACTCGGCAGCAGTAGTGACCACTAGACCAACAAAATTTTATGTTTATTTTAGTACTGAATCAAGTTTTCCATAATTGTAACTTAAAGTATCAAAGTGGCTTTGTTTGCTTGTTATAGACTTGAGTTATAGGTCTGCAAAGTTTTAAATCGATACGACAAATAGTAATTAAAGTACCTAAACCAAACATAAATAATGATAATACTCTCCGAACAGAATTTCGATCACGGCGGTCAATCTCAAAGGTGACTAACCAAGTACGCAAGAGATGTTAAAGTGCACAAGTGTGTGCATAAACACAGGTGCACTCCCTCTTCCCTTACTTTCAAAGTCCGATGGGACGGTAATGCGACACGACTGGGGAGAGATTAGGCTCAAGACCAACTTTAAGTGCTTTTCGAGGCACGGCGGTGATACACCACCAACTTCAAACTCCGAAAAACCCAATAACACATTGTCCGATTCGGGAATCGAGCCTAAGGATCTATTCAGACGTACCACAACCACAACCACAATAAAACACGTAGTCGGGCACATAGGTATAAAAATGAATTGCTGTTCGTTAGTTTCGCTAAAGCTCAAGAACCGCTGAACTGATTTGGATAGTTTTGGTCTCGAAATATTTGTGGAAGTCAAGGGAAGGTTTAAGTGGTACGTAAGGGACAGGACCACGTCTGTCGGGTCAGCTAGTGTTTTATAAAAAAATATAGTTTAATTCACACTGACCACTTGGCACTTTGTCGGTACGACAACGCAGCTACAAAAAGCCGCAGCGTCACTACTCACACGTAACTTGCTAGACCAAATTTTGACGCAGCGATGTGGTGTGGTTGTGGTACGTGTAAAACAAGCCTAAGACGTGGATGAATCAGTAGTCGCTATTGCTACCACAAGACCGACGCGACAGTCAAACTAATATAACAGACCGTGTAAAAAGCCACTTAACGAGGAGGTGCTCGTGGTTCAGTAAAAACCGTACAGATTGATCTTGGTTAAGCAACGCTGTCGCGGTCGGTCCGTGGATATGTGACTATACATTTCTACCAAGACTCTTCCGTACCTCAGAAACGTTGGTCCCGGCTGTCATTTGTAGATCTTTCACAGTCGTTATTATCATTATCACTTCAGCCAAAAGACGTCCACTGTTGGACATAGGCCTCCCCCAAAAAGGGGGGCTTTGCCATAATCGCCAGTTTGGCAGGTGGGTTTGCTATCGCAGTATGGTTGTTACAAAGGCACAGAGACTGCTGCCATTCTCTGGTGAGTCCTCGCCTCTTACGACACCCACGGGGAGATATGGGATGGTGCTATTCTTTACGTCCGGCACCATACGGACGGTCGTTATAGGTAGTGAGAAGACAGAAAATCTGACAACCAGTCTTGCCATGGTTACCCAGTTATTAGGTCGTGGAGGTCAGATAGGTAGTCGCTTCATGTTAAACACTGTTAATGTTAATCACTGCTTCATGTTAATCACATTCAGCTGCAGCCGGTTAGACTGGAAGCCGTTTAATTTCGTTGTGGGATCCAAGACAGTTGTAATGTTTCTCCGGGTCTCGTCACCTCAACGCTTTTGGAATGGTCGCTACTGTTGATTCTGGCTTTCAGGAGTTTGGGATTAGTAAAAAAAATGACTGGAAGCCATTTCCCAACTATATTAGGGTTAATATAGTTGGGAAATGGCTGTGCAGATGATGAGGTAAATTTTAAAGAAAAGAAAGAAAGAAAAAGCGTTTATTCGCCCCCCAGGACAAAAACACACAAATGATAGTCTTTTTACATCAATGTATTTAGTTAACGAATAGGTGATTTGCTTTTTTTTTACTCCTCATTTTACCCGTATTACGTACGAAATACGGGTAAAATTAGTCTTTTTACATCAATGTATTTAGTTAACGAATAGGTGATTTGCTTTTTTTTTACTCCTCATTTTACCCGTATTACGTACGAAATACGGGTAAAATTAAAAATAAGTAGAAAGAAAAGAAAGAAATACGGTGTCCCTCAGGAGATATTAACCACTAAAAAGCCTATCTTAAACCCACCTCTATCTTCATTAACAACAAGCTTAACACACTTGCTCAGTATTATTAAATGACTGCACAGACTACTCTATTTCACCCCCTTTGGGGGTGGAATTTGAGTGAATGCAAACACCGTAGAATGAACGTACCTGACAATGAATAAGTAGACTTTGTACTAATCATGAAAGTTCAGGAACTATTCTGTCAGACAGTATTTCGCTATAACTACATTAAAATACTCGTAATTTAAAACTGGAGAATTTGCTTGATTTGTTGTTTAAACGCGTCGATCTCTAGAACTTTTCGTCCGATTCTGAATTATTTTACCGTGGGGTGTCTGGGCTAGAACAGCACCCACCCATTTGATCGTAGACGGCGACTTAGGGAAAACCCGGAAGTCGGGCGACTTTCATGTAATCAACAACTTCACTGCGATCCCCGAGACCTCTGCCAAGCGGGATTATAGCAAACCCCTCCCTTTTAAGGTGGTGACCATTGTTCAGCAGTGGACGTGTTCTGGCTGATGTTGATGATGATGAATAGGAAGTTTATCGCAAAACTTTATCAGACCCAGGTGGAAATGGCGGGATGGTCTAGACTCCATCGACAAAGGTTCCAAAAAGGCTTTGATAGAGAGAAATCGAAGGAGAGAAGAGTGGCCATTGCCTTGCAGACTGAAAATTCAGTTAGAAAAAAAAAAGGAAGTGACGTTACCCCTGAATACTATAATTGCTCTTTCATTATCAAAAACTTTAGGGTTCCATAAGAAAATTTACGAGGAGTTCAAGCTAGTATTTAATAATGTCAGATTAAAGTTTCTTAGATTACACCCATACGAAAATTTGGATCAAGGCCGGTAAATATGACGGGGAAATTCTCATAAGTTTATTGCCTCTTTCTTTTCTGGGGTTCCTTACCCGAGGGGTAACTCTACTGTCCGTCTAGCTCTCTGTCACCAGGCTGTATCTCATGAAACGTGATAGCTAGACAGTTAAAATTTTGTGTCAGTTGAAATCTATTGCCGCTTTAACAACAAATACTATAAACAGAATAAGATGTTTTGCCATTTTTTTATCGATATTTACAAACAGGTTATAATATAGTGTCTACTATTGTGTAGATAAAGGTAAGGAAACCCTTCGTGAGCGAGTCCGACTAGCAAAAATTACAAAGACTAGCTTTTGAGTGCCTACTTTTTACCATCCAAATTCATTAAGAAACGGTACACTAAAAAAACAAGGAAATAATTGTATCATGCCCACAATCGATAAATAGATTTTTTTCCAGAAAAATATGCAGTTGAATAATGAAATCTCACTTAAATCAAAGCAGGAGTTCTTGAGAAAATCACGAACACATCACTTACATACATACGTACACAGGGGTCCAACAGAGAATCCCCTCCTTGGGACTTGACTTTAACTTTACGTCTTTAATTCGTTTCTGTGACTTAATCGTATTTTGTCACCAAGTATTCAATTTATCAATTTCATTTCAGTCGACTCCGAGCAAGTTATTTTCCTTTTATTTAAGGTATTTCAGATTTGTATTCATGGAGCAGTGTTAAGGGGATATTAGGGGTTCAGTCAGTTCATTTATAATTAAAGCAAGCAGTGTGGTGCCGGTCGCGAATAGCACCACCCTATTTCTACCCGTGACCCGTGGGTGTCGTAGAAGGCGACAGAGGGATATTGACCAGAGGATGGGCAGCAGCGTCCTTTTGAGTACCATAACACCTACTGCGATCGCCAACATGCATCGGCCAAGCACGGCGATTACGGCTGAATCCGCCTTGGGGGAGACCTATGCCCAGCAGTGGGTGACTAAAGGTTGACATGATGATGATGATGAAGTGGTAGTTGTGCCGGATCTGGTTGTTTGTTTATGGGTTAGTACACGCACCAGGGGCGTAGCTACCATCATATCAGCTGTATCAATGATACGGGTCCTCCAGCTACAGGGGGGCTACAAAAATTTCGCTTACACGTTGGGGTGTAAGCGATTTTTTTATGACAAGAATATGGGACAGTGACAACAGTATTCTGAAGACAGTGGCAGAGAACATCAGAGTTATGAACGAGTGAAGTGTTTGCGTCGTCGTCTTTTGGTTGTGAACTTGCTTATAAACTTACTAGTATCTGCCCGCGGCTTCGCCCGCGTAAAAATAACGATTATCCCAAGGGAACACATTACCGGAATAAAAAGTATCCTATGTGTTAATCCAGGAAATGGTCTACCTATCTGCCAATTTTCATTCAAATCTGTTCAGCGGTTTACGCGTGATTGAGTAACAAACATCCAAACATCTTCACAAACTTTCGCATTTATAATAGACATTTACTAACATAGTAGTAGATCCTATGTGGTCCGAAATAAAGAATTTATTATTTATTATTATTATAGTATAAGTATTTGTTTATATTTAATATGGGTAGGTATATGTACTTATTTATTTTAAAAAAGATACTCCCCGTTTGAGCTTCGCGATAATCGGGTAGGAGCTGCCCCGACAAATTTTGATACAGGACCCCTTCTAAGGAAGGCTATGCCACTGAAACCTTAGAGAATTTATATTAATTAATTGAAACCTTAGAGGTTATAAATATGATCGAAGACTGAAACGTACCCGCGAATCAGCAGAAATTCCCGTTGTTTAAAAAAAAAACAAATCATAAAGAATTTCGTACTGAAATCTTTGTTTGTGATTTGGTAGTTTTGTCAAATAACTTAAATTCTAAAATGACACACGGTAATTCAAAAACCTATATTTATTCAGAACAGTTTTCTTAAAAGTTCAGACTTAATGCAGAGACTCGTGCAAAAACTGTTTCTAGGTCAAGCGGCCATTTTTATATTCAAGTCTTGTTCTATTTTTATTTCCGCCCTAGAACCTACTAGTTAGAATTCCTGTCAGGTCAATATCTGCCTAGTCTTTTCCCTGCAATTTTTGGTCGCCTTCTAGTTTAACTGGATACAGCTGAATATCAGTGTTTTACATGGAGCGACTCTTTGTTTGACCTCCACAACCCAGTTACTGGGCAACACTGCCTCGTTGGTCTCGTGAAAAAAATCAAAAAGTTTTTTATTATTACTACACCCGAGACACAACATACTTCCATTGATGCCGACGCGACTCTAAGCCAAAGTGAGCTAATTAGCATAGTTTCAACGTACCTCTCACGTAGCGCTTATAACCTATTAAATGAGACATTTTACCTTTTTCATTGATTGATCCGATTCGCAAGAGATACTTATACCTACATATTTACTTATTACGACTTTATGTTCATACATAATAATAATATTTAACAACATGGTTGGCGCCGTGGTTAAGCGATTGACTGCTGCGCTACGTGTCGCGGGTTCGATTCCCGCACGGAACAAATATTTGTATAGCCCACAGGTAGTTGTTTCGGGTCTGGCTGTTTGTGTATGTGAGTTTATAAGTTTGTAAACGCACCTACGACAGTCGTGAACCCCGAAGCCCTCCACCCCATCGCAGTCGAAACAAGAAACGCCATCTGCCCCAGTAACTGCCAGAACAAGAGCGTATCCTTGTTCTGATTAAAAGCTCATGTTGGGCTGGAGCACGACTACTTACTTCGTGGGCTGGAGGGTAATGAGAGAGCCGACTCGCTTGCAAAGGAGGCTGCCCTGAAGTCAAAGCGTGCACCCGACTATGACAGATGCCCAGTTTCATTCGTCAAGCGAGCGATACGACTGAAAACGCTGGGCGAATGGAACCGGAGATACTGTACTGAAGAAACGGCGGCCACCACTAAGCTCTTTTTCCCATGTGCGATCGCGGCGTACAGGACAGTGCGGAAATTGTAAATGACCAAAAGAGCTGACCCAAGCCCTAACGGCACACGGTGGGTTCTCCGAATACTTGACTCGCTTCAAGACCCCAGCGTGTATCTGCGACCCCGACAAGCAGGAGACGATCCTCCAGTGACAGTAACAGAGTGCCCTGTGTATGGCTCCCACAGGCACGACCTGGAAACAAGACTAGGAGTAGAAATCAGAAAAGAAAAGTTATGTTGTTTATTAGATAGTAAAAAGACCGAGAATAAAATAATAAAATATATAGTTATAATTGTTATTTTAGTAAATGACAGAAACAAAACGTAAATAAATGGAAACGAAAAAATACAGCCATAAACAAAATCCCTGCAAAAGCAGTAGCAGGGGCGCACGCTTAGGCAGGAGTGTAGGTTTAGCTGGTAAGAGTCCGGCACTGCCCAGGCTATGTCAATTATGGGACAGCCTGGGCGTCCATGAGGATTTCCCACACCTGCATCAAAAAAAAAACACAGGAAAAATTGCGGGCAACGTTTTTGTAAAAGAAAAAAAAAACATTAATTCGGTTGGCATAGATTTATAGTAGGTAATAAAGATACTGTACCTAGACACTTTAGATTATATCGATACATAAACACTCTAAAATACTGTAAATAAATTATTGGCCCAAAATCGTAAATACCGTGTGGTGCCGGCCGCGAATAGCACCACCCCATTTTTTTACGTAGTTGTTAACACAAAACACAAAACGACAGAGGATTATTGACCAGAGGATAGGCACTTCAACTGGCGATCACATTCTTAATAGAAAAACCCAATAACACTTTGCTCGACCTGGGAATCGAACCCAGGACCCGACGCTCTTATACTTTAACTTGAATCCTAAATTATTAAGACAAGGTATTCACACTATATGATATGAAAGAGTGGGGTCTACTAACACATGCTTTATTTGCTTAAAGGGAGGCTCCAATCACTAGTTTGTATGTAAGAACTTGTAGAAATAATAAAAAACTTTTAGATTTTTTTGATGATATTGACCAGAGGATGGGCAGCAGCATCATTCTGAGTACCATAACTACTGTGATCACAGGCCAACAGGCTCTTCAAGCCCCAGGTCTTAAGGCCTTCAGGCCCTTTGGTGGAGACCCAGCAGTGGGTCTCGAAAGGTTGGCATGATGATGATAAAGAATATCGTAAATGAGCCGCTCCGAGCGCGGTACCAAGATTTAAAATCACTTAGCATTAAATTGAGAACTCTTTTCTTTTACTTCAGAACAAATGTTTTGCCATTACAGATTATTAGTTCGTTAACCTTTTATTTTAAATCACTTGTCTCACCTTCATAAGTTTGCAGAGTGAGAGTGGGAAAAAAAAGCTCATTCCGTCACGTAGATTCAATTTATCATATTTTTTAAGTTTGACGTTGGATTATTTTTCATATTAAAACTGCATTATTGGATTTTTCACGGCTTGTTTATTTAAAAAAAACTAATGTAATACAAAAATTAATTATGGATGCACGTGCCTAGACATGATACAACATCAAAATTAACGGTAGGTTTAGCAGAAGCGCGTGCGGTAAAGCAAAATTAACGTAGCTGTTCCGTATCCTGCTGTTTGTGTATGTGAGTTTATGTTTGTGAACGCACTCATGATACCTACAGGAAACATGCACCTGTGACCAACAATAAATAAACAAATGACTGAACACCTAGTGTAATATACCTTTTAAAACGATGGCCCCACTTTAAAGGAAAATGTATTACATTTTATTATACTTACATTACATTTAAAATTCATCATCTTCATCATCATATTAACCTATTACCGTCCACTGCTGAACGTAGGTCTCCCCCAGAGATCGCGAACCAATTAAAAATGATGATTGATTTAGAAATACGACGGTCCTACAAAATTTTGGTGTAGTTTTTTACGACATGCACAATTAGTATTACCCATTGTTCTAAATACAATCTTAAAACGAATTAAATCAGTATGTATTTCCATTTTAAACTAATTGATCGATTTTAAGGCTGATTTTCCCAATGTCAGATATCTTTAATCTGTGGAATAAAATGGACATCTCACAATTTTTTCATGCATAACTGTCAAAAATTCAAATTATGCTCGCAGAATGAGCCAACTCGCCAGTATTTTGTATACATACAAGTAAATTACGCCTCCCTCACTCAGTGGCCAACTGATCGCCGGAACAAACGCCCTCTTGTTTATGTTCGTGTTTTGTGCGAAAACAATGAGTTTCGATACATAATGATTATGAAAGGGGATCAAAACCATCTATGTCTATGGGATACTCAGTCAGTAGCCACTGGCTACTTATTTGGCTACGATAGGTAGCCAGAGGTAGCCATGGCTACATTGCGTCGCCATGGGGCGTCGCAATGTGTTAGAACCCTTTTCTAACCCTATTTTATTATTCGAAAAACGAATTCGTTTACGTTAGCACGCTCGTAATAGGTGTATTGTTAACAGTTTTTATGCTAGTGTTCTCTGATGTTAACAGTTTTTTTAACCTCTACTGATGACATTTTTTAACCTATGGATTGACTGGTCCCTTTACCTGTTGACAATGAGGCTTATCTAAATCTGAATCTAAACTTTATATTATGTTTGTAAAGGATGTTAAACTCCAAAAATACCAAATCGATATGAAAAATAATTTCATCATTAGAAAGTTACTTTATTCCTGAGCGCTATAGGCTCTATTTAACTATAAAAAAATTAGATATCCGTAAGAAAAATGCTGCCAAGTTTAAATGCGTTTGGCCGTGTCACGTCAGCCGCATGAAGATCGATGGGCAAGAGCCTGCACGCAATAGGTGCCTTACGATGGACAGAGTCGCCGATCACGGCCCAGAAAGAGCAGGCGAGATGACCTGGACCACCAGACTGGATGTACCAGTAGAGCTAGTTTAAGGTGGCACAGAAAAAAAGTTCCTGGAAAAACTCGGGGGAGGCTTTTGCCTAACAATCGTTCAGCATAGGCCTAGAATAAAAAAAAAACAGTTTTCGTGCCTCACACGACTATCGAGCACATTGGAGTTCGAAAAAATATTGTCGCTGAGCGTCGAGAAAGTCGGGAAAAGGAAAAGGTCTAATTCACAACAAACACCGAGAACAGACTCTGCAAAACATGAAATTTTAAATGTCATGTGAAAAATGTCGTTCGGACTTTTTTACTTTTTTCAAAAAGGTTAGGCTACAGGGCAAACCCTTAACCCGGTCATCTTTGTCTTAGGCTCAAATTGTAGTTGATATCATTATTCGTTTCCAAAATATCGAGCGCCAAAATCAAAAAATCGGAAAAAAATGTTTTTTTTTCACTATTCCTGAGAAAATGTTTTTGACTTTCTCGAATAATTGTTTTTGCACCTTAAAGCTCTTATAAATACGCGTCTTTTAAGCTATTTTTGAATATCATATCTTCACAACTCTCCGAGATATATGGGGATCGCACATTTTCGTTAAATCGAGGCCTACATTGGAGTGAACGAAAGGACATTTCCAATGTCAAAAACAAATCACGCGTACTTAGTCGAGGGTAAAATGCTAGTATTAAATAATTACTTTGGGTAGGTCAAGGGACTTAACGTCTGACAAGAGAGTACATACATGTCAATTTATTCACATCGATGTTAAATTGTTTTTTAATAAACCCCTGCACTAGGATTTCTCCTATAATATATCGTGGGTGCGTTCACATACACGTCATATACAAACCATCAGACCCGAAACCACTTCGTGAAAGTTATACAAATATTTGACCCGTGCGGGAATTGAACCTGAGTGATAAGTACAGCATAGCCTGCAGCCAATTGGTCAGCCAGTGCGCCAACCGTGATATTCATTAAGCGTGGAAGTTTTGTGTTTGTTTTTTTGATTGACTAGCTTTTGACCGCGACTTCGTCTGCGTGAAGGTCGCTTATCGCGGATGTAGATAAAATAGCGAATAAAAAAGCAGCCTATGTCCTTCCCCAGGGATCATGCTATTTTCATACCAAATTTCATCAAAATCGGTTCAGCCGTTTCATCGTGAAAGCGGAACAGACAGAGTTACTTTCGCATTTATAAGATTATAAGTATATAAGTATGGAAGTATGGATATAGTATGGAATTTATTTCGATCCTGTAATATTGAAGGCATTATTAATGACGATTAGTGTAGGTATGCATTTTAATGGAGTTCAATGCAGGATGCCTACACTCAGCAACGAGTGACACAAGGCTGAGAGAGAGATACATTAAAATTATGTTGGTAATGAATAAAAGTCTAATGAAATTAATATATTTCACAATTCAAAAGTGGTCAATGGTTAAACAATGAAAACCATTTTATTTGAAAAGTTGAGTAATTTTACATTGAGAATTCAATGAACACATAATAAAATACAAATTTGGAAAAGCCCAACGATATCATTAGGATCGCGGGAGATACGAAGGCCAATTCTGTATATTTCAGAACAATCGTATTCTAAACATTGGTTCAATCTATCAAAAACACTTTTTAATTACATACATTTACACAAACTTATTGAGAAAGTTTTTGACATTGAATGTCGCTAAAATGACATTGGGTCTAGATTATGAATGTTTTTCATTTGTGGAATTAGCCTTCCGTACGATGAATACATAAAACTATGAAATTTGACTGAAATGAAAAATGCCTTTACCCAGCAGTGATGCAAATTAAGACGTAAAAAAAGAATCATCGAAATCGGACTACACTGAAAAAGTTACGCGTGGTCAAACAAAAAAAAAAATGTTCATAAAATGAAAACTACTGGATCAAACTATGTTAAATTTTTATGGAACCAAATGGCAACTATTCCGCATCAAACTAAAGAAGAATCACGTAAATCGGATCATAAATCTCAGCGTAATCGGTGTACATACATAAAAAAAATTACCAATCGAATTGAGAACCGCCTCCTTTTTGAAGTCGGTCGGATAACAAGCGATTTGTTATACAACGAATGAATTTTTTCACTCGTCGGTTAAAAATTGTTTGTGCAGGCAACTTTAAGTCCTCAATAATGATTACAGCACATCACCGTCATTCAAATTGGGACTTTCAATCGTGTGCGTTAAATTTTTTTTATAATGACACGATTAAAAAGGTTACGGCGCCCAGCTTGTTGCAGCAAATGGTTGGATTTTTCGAGGTGAATCCGGTCGGTCCGTTGCTTGTCGGCTGAAATTATGAGTGATGACCATTAGTGGCCAAAATATGCCTGTGGTATTTTGTGCAGAAATAACGTTAAACAGAACCATTGACTGACTGACCTTTTGCTATGTTAAAATAAAGATAAGTTTTTTTTTAGCCAAGTTAATATTCCCAATCACTGAAACGTCTGAAAGTCAGAATCAACAGTGGCGACCATAAGAAAAGCGCCCAGGCAAAGAAGCTTGACGAGTCTCGGAAAAGAGATTTAACGGTCTTCTATCCCGCAACGAAATTAATCAGAAAAGAACAGCGGAGGAGTAAGAAAAATCAAATTGTACGGGCTTGCAATGAAAGTCTAAACAAATATCTTATCTGCAGATATTAATTATTATTATTATTATTAGCATTTGTATGTCAGATCAGTACAATCCATTATTGTTAGCAATGACATAGACAACTTACAAACTAGTGATAGTACATATACTTCTGTCAATTAATAAATTCAATAAACATGTCTGGAGTTCACAATAATAATACACACACTACTTTTGGGCACGGTTTGCAGGCAATACTAGCATCCTCATATTTTTTTTTTTTTTTTCGGATTGTCATCTCGCAGGTCAACCTAGGAGGTTGTCGGCTGCTTAACCGGACTTTCCTGTGGTGCCTTAAAAAATATTATTTTTAGGGCCTCCAGCCAGGGCAAAATAGCTTACAAACTAAGCGACTACACGCTAAGGGCACCCCATGTGGGGTACGAGCCTCGGCTTAGGGCGTCGCTGGGAGAGGACAGCAAAGGGACAGGCTGGATCGGATTTCCATTATTTAGGGACGAATTTAAAACTACAGGCTCAGCGGCGCGGGCTGGCACGAGCAAGGGTCGAGGAGGGACTAGCATCCTCGTCCAGTGCTTCCATATAAGGCCGTCAGTCCTATCTGCTTTGATTCTATCTGATTAACCTAATCATCTTTTCTTTAAATATAAACCTTTCTAGAAGCTGCCTGAGTCATAATCATCTCCCTGTCCTTGTCCCATGTAACTTGGAGTTGGCGCAACACGTTTTCTTTTTAACCGACTTCAAAAAGGAGGAGGTTCTCAATCCGGTTGGTTTTTTTTTATGTATGTACATCGATTACTCTGAGATCTATGATCTGATTTACGTGATTCTTCTTTAGTTTGATGCGGAATAGTTGCCATTTGGTCCCATAAAAATTTAACATTGTTTGGCCCAGTAGTTTTCATTTTATGGTCATTTTTTTTTTGAAATATTTATTTTTATGTTTGACCACGCATAACTTTTTTCAGTGTAGTCCGATTTCGATGATTCTTTTTTTAATTGATAGTGTATACTTCAAATTTGGTCCCATATTAATTTCAAGAAAATATTCTACCCCTAAGGGTTGAAAATTAAGGAATGACAGATTTTTTTTTTGGTGTCACCGTTTCGTAATTAATTTGTATGATGAGAAGTAGGCACTAAAAAGCGAAAAAAAAAATTTTAACTAAAAAGACAATTGCCTTGAAAAAGTAAAAAATAACTTTCATTTCGCAAGTCGGTGGCAATACAAAACAACACGCAAAACCAATGCCGCCGACTTGCGAATTGAAAGTTATTTTTTACTTTTTGAAGGCGGTTGTCTTTTTTTCCATACCGGTTTGTCAACCAGGCACTCGGCTGATACGGCTACCTTAAAGACTGTCTACTACGCTCTAAGTCAATCAATACTTTCTTATTGTATTTCTATATGGGGAGGGGCTGCAAAGACTTATATGTTGTAAGTTGAGCGAGCTTAAAGCTGTCCTGAAGGTCCTTCAAACCGTTTAGACATCCTACATCCTGTCTGTATAAAGAATCTCAGGTACTTTCTGTTAGGCAGTTGTTTGTGCTGCACACAGTTATGCGTAAGCATCTGACGGTGAGGTACGATCCCGATGCTGGAGATAAACGTCGACATTACTCGGTATGCCCTACTCAACGATGCAATACGGCACTTGCTCGACGGCACTTCTATGGTATCGGGAGTCGGCTGTATAATAGAATTGACAAACATTGCTCTATATACCCCACTACTTTTCACGAATTGAAAGTTAGGGTAAAAAGGTGGTTACAAGCGCAGAGCTACGAAGAAACGGAAAATCTTATAAAGTTATCAAGTTAAGCATTACTTCTTTAGACATAAGTTAACCTAGTACGATGAATGATCCTTCAGACACAAACACACAAACTCACAATCCTTCCTCACTCATGCATTACCATTTAACATTTTCACTACACTTACACACATTCCACTAAAGGCTTCCTCTCTTGTATACTGCGCCACTCTTCATATCGTCTTCTGACGCAACCAATGTTACCCAGATATGTTGATTTATTGTGAGAATGCTGGTATCCATAACACAAGTTAAATCTTTCTTTGGATACCAGAGTTCATACAAAGACTGCATTTAAAACACTAATGGTTACAAAACTGTAATACGCCATTATTGTATACGCATGGTGTTGCTTGTAAGTGTTTGACTGTACAACTATTTTCTGTTCAATAAATAAAATCTTAAATCTTAAACCGTTATGATGTCACTGACTACTTCTCTGTCATATCACTCTTCACACATAACTCTTTTGGTCACATGCGTTTCATGTCTCATCTTCACAAAGACAATCGATTTCCTTTCAATTTTTCTGTCACTGACTCTTTCAAACTTCCTCTAATATATTTCTGACATTGTCCATTCTGGTTACGCCATACATCTATCTCAACATTCTCGTCTCCGCTACATGCAATCTTTTTTAAAGAAACTGTAACAATTTAACGCCTACGCGAACGTTCCAGTTAGTAATAAAAGTTTTATTGTTTCAGGCGATATCGGATTTTTTGCTGGGCGTGTTCTGCCTTCCATTTACGCTGGTGGGACAGATCTACAGGCGGTTTCTGTTTGGAGCGGTGCTGTGCAAACTTATTCCGTTTCTGCAGGGTAAGTTTTTAACGAGATTTTACACGTACCTGTCACTCGCTCTATGTATATGTCAATTCCAACTCATATTAACCCATGCCATCGAAGAAACTAATTAAAAATAGCAGCCAAATAAAGTAGCTCATCATGCATCATGCATTTTATCTATATATGTATGTATTTACAAAAAAAAAAGTATTTGTATATGTATATCAGCTGTCTGACACCCATAGTACAGGGTCTCCCTAGTTTGGGGTCAGATGGCCGTGTGTGAAAATGTCCCCACATGTTATATTACATATTATTATTATATTATTATGCCTTTTCACTCATAAAATATAGTGAGCGAGAGAGAAGACACGATAAGTGCCATTATTTTCGATTATGAAATGGAGAAAGTAATTGGGTTGTGGAGTTGAGACAGGCAGCCGCTCCATGTAAAACACTGGACCTAATAGACTGAGTTTGGTCCCCCAGAATGTGACATACCTTTGTAAGCCACTGACAAAACTGGTGGCCCTTAAATATGTCAAGAACCAGTTTCACCCTCTTCCAAAAAGTTCTGATTAAATACCTTAGCAGGTAATTTCATAAAACCTTTGTTATATTTTTGAATTTGAATAGAGTGGCGGTGAGAACAGGCTCTGAATATATAATATAATATTATATTAATCTGTAAAAAATCTACCACTTTGCCCACACGATTTTTTTAACGAATCCCAAATTTGTTGAGTTTATTATTTTTTGAGTTTATCTTATAAATCTTATCACTTTTATAATATTACTTTAGATTACAAATAATAATATGATTATTTCTGTAAAACTTCCTAAGAGAATAACAAATATTCTCATCAAACAAATCGAGTGTTTAATTATGAATTTATGTTTCTACAATGAAATAAGTTTCGATGAAAACATCCTGTTTGACTTATAAGTTTCTACGAGAGTATTAATTTGATACGATATACTTAAGCGGCTCACAATGATCTTTTTTATAAGAAACAGAATATCTATTAAGCCAAGACTTAACCTAATTAGCTCTAGACAGAGGGGGTTCAAAAGGAGAAAGGCCCTTTGCCCTGCTGTGAGACAATACAGGCTGAAAATAAAATATAATAAATTAACTTATTTGCAGAAATTTATTTTATAAAGTGGCAAGAGACATACACCAGCACATCAAGCTACAACAATCTGTAAAATATCTACGATAGATTTTCAACTTTAATACAAATAAGGTTTAATACGAATAAGGTTCATATTCAATTGGAAACATTTTAAAGTTTGGTAAGGCTTGATGTGCTGGCGTCTGTACCCACTATAAAAAGTGCAACTGGGTTTAAACTAGGAAAAACCCCTGTACTATTTAAGCACCACTTTTATTCATCACCTGACTTCGATGACCATTTTACAGAAAAGAAACGATAAAAAGAATAATGTTCCTCTAACATGTCACGAGCTCGAGGTTACCCCAATGTCAATACCTATGAATGAATCAATCGAATGGACGACATCGATCGATGGTAGAATGGATTAGTCGACGTTGATGAATAGTTTCTACCAGACCAATCGATTGATTGTCGATTGACGATCGATCGATGGTAGAATGGATTAGTCGACGTCGATCGAGCTGATTTATTATTATTAGTGATGGATTATAGCCGAAGTTAATCGATCAACGTCGACCGATGCCATTGACCAGCAATCGATCGATTAGTTAGTCGAACGGTATACGTCGATCAGTCAAAGCTACCACACCAATCGATCAACGTCGATCAACGTCGATCGATGGCATTGATCGATAATCGATCGATTGGTGTGGTAACACCCTAACTAACTAACCGACTCCTTGACCATCCAAAAATGCCTGTAAAAGGTTTAATTGAAATTAATGCTTTGACGTTGAATAGTGTAAATATGAAATTATAGAAAAAGAACCTAACATTCTTCATCTTTCTTCAACAGCGGTATCCGTCTCAGTGGACGTATGGACACTCGTCGCGATCTCCTTGGAGAGGTACTTCGCAATCTGCCGCCCCCTCAAGTCCAGAAAATGGCAGACCCAATGCCACGCCTACAAGATGATAGCCATGGTCTGGTTCCTGTCCATAATGCTGAATGCTCCGATCCTCATCGTATCTGATCTACAACCGATGAGGGGAAATGGTAAGTGGCTTTTGGTTTTGTAATACCTAGTATAGCGTAGTTGACTGCTCCATAGGTCTCATGCGAGACCTCGCAAGTGAGACTGCTGAGTATGGGCATCCTGGGTAAGATTCTCAGATCAGGCAAAAAGTGGTGCTTGGTTTTTCTATTACGTGTTTCAGAATTTCGAAGTTTGTGGTGAAATTATTTAACGCCTTATCTCTCCGCGGTGGTCGGATTGGGGAACACCCAAATATTCCGAAATATTTTATTCCGAATTTCGATGTTCCGATATTCAAAAGTCTGAATTTGAATACCCAAGAAATACAATGTCTATTATTTAAAATTACGAAATTTATTTCACCGAATGTTTAAATCCGATTTGTTGGTTTTTCGATTTTCATTTATGTTCGAAGAATCAAAATCTCGACGGGTTCTCGGTCCGAAAAACGACATTCCGAATTTCAATACTTCGAATAAACTGCTAAACTTAGGATTATATAACATTCAAAATCTATAAGTAACGTTTATTGTAATTTAAATACGTCTACTCTGTTATTAATATTTGTGCATTGATGTTATTTTTTTGTGTTTTTTTCTTCTCCTTACGTACATGCGTCGGGTAGCATCTACTGATATTGTATTCTTTGGGTTAATTTAAATTAGAACAGTGGCCATTAACGCCAGATTCCCTCTGTTGCGAGTGAATCATTTGGGTTAGGTTACGTTAGAACTGTGACCATTAAAGCGCGAAGGCGAGTGAGCGAAGCGAGCGATGTCGCGGTAGCGGCCGCCGCGAAAAAAAAAATTTTATTTAAAAGTAATCAATCATAGTTTAAAATGAGAACTACTACACTGTAAATAATAGTAATTGGTATTTTAATAATCGGAATTCGTATTTTTGATGTCTCGAATTTATCTCGGATTTTTGGTTATTCTTCGATCTTTTGAAACTTGGTATTTTTTGAAAATAGAAACGAATTAAACGTTTCGAACGTTTCTTCTGAAACGTTCGGAATTTTGAAATTTTGATATTATAAAATAGTACGAATGATAAATCAGAGTTGTTATATTATTCGAATTTTTGAACCATTCGCAATTACGAAAATCGGTATTTTGAAATTCTTATTTCTGACTTTCGGAATAAAGTTTTTCGTATTTATGTAGTGTACCCGTTGGATTGCTATCCCATCGAACTATGAGAGTGAAGGAAGAAGGAGTGCACCTGTGTTTGCGCACACACTTGTGCACTATAATATCCTGCGTACTTGCCTAGCCGTGTGGTGCTGGCCGCGAATACCACCACCCCATTTCTACCCATGGATGTCGTAGAAGATGAACAGAGGGTTAGACGGACATGGACATGCCATAACACCTACTGCGATCGCCAACATGCATCGTCCAAGCATGGCGATTTCGGCTGAACCAAAACACCCCCCCCCCCATCCCTTGGGGGAGACCTGTGCCCAGCAGTGGGCGTCTAAAGGTTGACAAGATGACGAAAATTATGATGACTTACCTAGTCTAGATTGAGATTCGCCGTGGTGACTGAAATTCGGTCTGTAGAATATTATTATTAGTCAATTCAGCAAAGTAGGTAACAAAACGCGCTGACCTACACAATATCTCATTAATTTACACACATATTAATTACGTCATAATTAATATATGACCAAATATGCCAAATGTGTTAAATTACTCATTAGCAATAACAGTTCAATGTTTGTATTTAACCACGATTCATGATGACGTATTTTTGTGTGAACAGATATTGACGAAAGTGCTTAGATACACAATATTGTACCCACCAGGATAAGAACGCAAATGCGAGCACGCAATACTTCAGAACAATCTATTAAATTCCTTAGTAAACTACTAAGTGCTCATCTACTTTTTAAGGAAATTTCCAAAAGGTTGGTTGACACTTCCCGTGATCCAAGGGCTGGTTTTTACCTCGGACAGAGGTTAAGCATTGCCATCCAACGTGGCAATGCCGCCAGTCTCTTGGGCACATTCCCAGTTGACGACAATGTGGGGGAATTTTTTGATGCCTTGTTGTCTTAGTTTTTTTTTTTGTGTAATAGTTATAGGTTTTCCTTTTTTATTTTTTCGTGTAAATATTGTACATTGTATCAAAATAAATGATTAGTACACTTATTTTAGTTTCGTTTCGTCGTCATAATTACCATTTCTGGTCATTTCCCAACTGTTTTGGGGTCGGCTCCCAGACTAACCAGAGGCAGCTTGATACTAGTGTTTTACATAGAGCGACGGTCTATCTGACCCCCACAACCCAGTTACTGGGTAACACGATATCCCTTCGTAATATTAGTTGTCAGACTTTCTGGCTTCTGACTACCCATAACGACTGTCAAAGATCTACGAGTGACAGCCGAGACCTCCCGTTTTACGTGATTTCTGAGACATGTAGGGGTCTCGAAATGTATTGTCACCCATCTACGAACCACGGCAAGTGTAACTTAATCATTGACCGATCGATCTGATCGACTTTTATTTAGCCATGAGCCCCTGTCCTGCTAGTTTCAAACAAAATTGATGTCAAATTGCTTTTGACACAATAATGGGTCGTAAAAGAGTTATATTATTGATGTTGATCGAATTCAAATTGCCTAAGTTTTGGGGAACATACTTAAGTGGCTTAGGTAAAAAGACAAATGGACTATGTCAATTGACTATTTCACCTTGACGAATCAAATGTGAATTGACTCTATTATACCAAATGTCAAATATATAATCAAAAATAAATAAATATCAAATGTGAATTGACTCTATTATACTCTCATATATTCAAAGTAATAACTTAGCATTTATTTTTAAAAGGTGAAAGCATTCTTCTGATATGAATCGTTTTTCAGATTTGAGCCGAATTACCAAATTCCAAAAACATTTTTTCTGAAGCTTTTTATTATAATAAAAAGAACCATTTATATATTAGGTTATTGAATGTCCTAAAATTGCTTTCCGTATAACAAATAGCTTACTTACTTAAGCGGTCACATCCCGATCGGCCTAACGTCACCACGAGCATGAGTGAAAAATGTTTTGTTTCATTCAACCCAATATTTGAAAACAAACGCGTGAGTGAGAACGCGCGAAAATAGGCGCGCGGAGATTTCACGAAACTTGTTTCAGGAAATATGTGTTTTTAAAAAAGCCTTACAAGTTTTTGGTAATGTTTATAATCCGTCAGTTAGATTATCGAAAAATATTGGATACAAATCTATAAAAACTGACGAAGCTAAAACGCATCAAAGATCATAAGTGGGGATTTGTGACGTCACTTAGCCAGTAAAAGTGTACTGACATAGTGATGTCACACGAGCTTTCGATGCACTGTGTCGTCTTCATTTGTTATTTACGTGGAAAAAGAAAAACCACGTGTCCAATATTTTTTGGAAATCTATCTGACGGACTAATTAGATTTTTTGGTAAAATACCCTATTAGAATCTCTATTACATGTGCAAGGTTTCTATGAAGCTGTTTTTTTTTACTTTATCAATGTATGAGTGCATTATGAACGGCAAAGTTCGGATAAAAATTATGCAAAAAACTGATTTTCAGACGTATAGGTACACTAATTTGTTTCTCAAAATATTTTTTTCCGTTACCATAAGAACCTAGATACTTATAAACCAAAAGATACCTGCGTATTAAAAATATTTTTAAGAAATTTTGTTATAATGCCGTAATCACATACAAGCGTTTGTATGCGAACTTAGACAGGTTGGCCACCCTTAAGCTTTTGATACTGTTGTCTTCTCTTCACATATAAATGTTTTTAGATTTTGCCTTCGAATTCGTCTACGTAGACTTCAGAATTAAGCTAAACTAGCACATAGCCCGCCACTTCGTCCGCGTGATTTATCTTAGGGACCCCTAATTTTTGAATAATGCAATATAACTTATGTTACTAAGGGATAAAGTAGCTTTCAATTGGTGAAAGAATTTGCGAAATCGGACCAGTAGTTTTTGATTTAAATCGTAACAAGCAAACAATAATCTTTCCTGTTTAACATTAGTTTTAACACAAATTCAGGATTAAACGTTATCCTTCATGTTAAGCTAGATCAATATCCATATGTATGGTAAATTGCACCTTTCCGATCAGCCGTTTAAGCGATAAAGGGTAATAAACATTCATCCACACATCCTCACAAAATGTCGCATTTATAAAAGTAGGATTCACACCGAATTAGAATTGAACATATCCAATTCTCGCTGAAAAGCATCTACACAATTTAGGCTGTAATAAACCTATTTGTTTATTCAACAATAGAGATACAAGCTGAATTAAATACCCAATTACTAAGCTCCGAAAATTCCGCTATATAAAATACAGGTACGAAAATGGCCCTACAAATTAAATTTATAAAAATAAAGTCAGTAAAATGATTGCTTTGTTTTTCTTTAGGCGGTTTTCACATCTGCAGTTTTTTTTTTATAGTTCTGGAATATTCTGTTGCCTAAATTTGATCGATTTAAACCATTATATAAAACCTGGCTCGCGCAGTTCTATGCTTGTTATAAATATGATGTAGGGTCTTTACACCTTTCAATGATGATAGTTTTGAGTGATACGCAAGAGTACGTAATTATACACTTTATTAATGAAATTAATTGAATGATAATGAGTGCACGCGAGTTGAATGATATTCGTGTACTAAAGTATAGACCACTCGTGGCAAGTAAAGTGCTGACACAATTATGTAAAATTTATAAGTGCTTACACTGTAGATATTATTATGATATGACTTTTAATTCGCTACCGATTTTTCGGGGGTTCAATCTTATTTTACATTCTAATGGGCTTAAATTGTGTTGTGCGTCAGTGAGTGTGGCCAAAGTCGGGTGTGTAATATATGGCATAATAAGAGATAGTATAATATCACTTGAAATAACGTTCACATGATATAATTTTCAGATGCTATAAAAACAAATAACGTAATTTATGTGGTCGAATGTTATATTTCATATAATCTTCTTTTGCTCTAATAACATTTAGTATAACGTTCATTTCATATAATTTTCATTTTGTATAATGCTCTTTTTATATAACGTTAAGTTGACCTAGTTTGCCTTTGAACTAATTTTGATATTAACTAAATTTCAGTCTAAATTCTGTAATGAATAAGTAAATATCAGGAAACATACTGTTATAACCGTATGTAAAAATGTACATTGTTTTATACCTAATAGTTAAAGCAAGCATGCAGCATGCAAGCAAGCAAGCATGCATCATGCAAGCAAGCATGCAGCAGGCATGGTTTCTGTCACGGCTCCGGCGTTGCGGGGATAAGACTACGTGGATTCGGTTTCGCAGCGATTCGTTTCTGTCATTAACTTTTGTAACACAACATATTGACTTTTAGACAATATTTTTGTTATTGTCTATTGACATACATTTTCGTTGAAATAAATTCCATGGAAAAATACAATAATTCTACTGTTCGATAAGTTTGTTAACAAAAAAAAAGGGATTAAAAATTCATTGGATTGTGTTTCTGTGAAATATGTTTTATTCAAGTACCTAAATAGTCTTTGAAACAATAACAGCCAAAATAAAAATACAAGAACCAAATATTATAATTATGAAACATTTTCTGGGAAACGAAATTCTAAGAAATTTCTGTCTACGAAACAAGGGGACACCGTTATAACCTCATCTAACCCATACGATTCACCAACAATAGAGGGAATCTGGTTAATGGTCGCTGTTCTAACCTAACCCAAATTATTCAATAACTAAATTATGCTAAACGTTACTTATAGATTTCAAATATTATATATTATTATACTATATGAATATTATTATACTATAACTGATTATTATACTATATGAATATTAGTTCAAATGTGCATTATAGAGAATGTTCATTATACCATATAAAATTAGGTAAAATGAAATTATATCATTTGATCGTTATATTAAAAAAAAGTATGTTAAATGAAATTAGATTATATGATCTTTAGAGATTTTGTTATTATTTCAAACGTTACACACCCGGCCAAAGTCACCTGATCTTAAGTGATGATGCGAAGGTGGAGCACGTTTGCCTAGGATGAACCGGTTCACTCATGCCTTGGGGATTCTCAGATCGTATTTATCGGGGAACAGAGAAGCGGGCAGTTAATTCCACAGTCTAGCGGTGGGCACAATAAATGTGCAAACTGCCAGACTGTGGAATGGCAATCTCTCAATCTAAATTCTTTTAATATTAAATTTTTATCTTTGATTTATGAAACTACGTTGTTATTAATTATCTCTAATCTCTTAAATCTATCGGCCAGTTCTTTGTTTAGGAATCATGAAAAGTCACTAAGTGATAAAATAATTATTATTATTTCTATTTATTTAAGTTCACAATAAGTTTAATGTACTGAGAAGGATTTTAATTAAAATTTATTAAGAAGGTACCTAGAAGACGCTAAATGTGAAAATACTAATTTAATTATGTGAACAAAGGAGATATAATAATATTTAAGAAATTTAATTAATTAAAATTCTATTAGTAAATGGTTTTCTTAGTTTTTAGGGTTCCGTACCTCAAAAGGAAAAAACGGAACCCTTATAGGATCACTTTGTTGTCCGTCTGTCTGTCTGTCTGTCTGTCTGTCTGTCAAGACCCTTTATCTCGAGAACGCGTAAAGGTATCGAGTTGAAATTAAAACCATATACTCAAGTCTACGGTCCCTTGAGACTGTAAAAAATTCAACCCTCTATATTAACGTGAAAAAAAGATAAAACGCATTTATAATGCGTTTTTGCGACATTAACGGCCGTTTCTTTTTTATATATTAATTAGATTAAAAAATATATTAAGTAGATTAAAGTATGGATAGTAGATATGGATTAGTATAGAATTATGGATATGTAGTATATGTACCTACAAATATGTACGGAACCCTCGGTGGGCGAGACCGACTCGCACTGGTCCGGTTTTTTTAATTACGATGCGTCGGTGGGTAAGGCACCCGCCTCTCATGCTCGAGACTATGGGTTCGCAACTATTCACAGGCAAGTACCAATGTGATCTTTTCAATTCATAATGTACTACCTATATAAGTTTATCTTAGTTATTTTATAGAAATTAATTCAGCACTTTTAAATTTGAATTTTTGGGACAAGTCCTTCACAGTATTTCCAAATAACTGCAACTCCAGATTCAACTGTGGCGACCACCAGGTAACGTCGAAGCAATGAAGCTTGACAAGTCCCGGAGAAACGATTTAACTGTCTTGAATTCCGCAACGTAATTAATAAGAAAATAACAGCGAAAGAGTAGGAAAGAAAGATATTTACCATTTCCCTCAGTATTAAGCAGTAGACAGAACAGAACTAGGCCAAAAGGCTCAAAGGGACGTTCGAACGAACCTTTATCTTTATATGCCTACTAGCAAACCGACCTGACTTCGCATGGACCTATAGCCTCCCTCGATAAATGGACTATCCAACACAAAAAGAAGTTTTCAATTCGAACCAGTAGATCATGAGATTAGCGCGTTCAACCAAACAAACAAACAAACTCTTCAGCTTTATAATATAACTAGCGACCCGACCCGGCTTCGCCTGGGCCTATAGCCTTCCTCGATACATGGACTATCCAACACAAAAAGATTTTTTCAATTCGAACCAGTAGATCCTGAGATTAGCGCGTTCAACCAAACAAACTCTTCAGCTTTATAATATTAGTATAGAAGTATAGATATAATAAATTTAATATATATATATGAATATATAATATAATATATAAAGTATAGATTATAATATTTATCATTTTAACATTAGCCATTATTGACTGAACAAAAACATCGTGAGGTCGAGACCTATGACCTGCAGTGCGACAATGATAGTCTGGTAATTATTATTTTTCGTCCGACCCTAAGGACTAATAACAAAATGTTGTTGGTAATTTTTATTTTTGGTATTATTTCCAATTCTTGTCACGTAACTATGTATGTGAAAATGAAAATCAAAGGAACGGGTTGTATCCCTCACGATGCCCAAATAACAGGATTATGAGCTCGACAGTACTCGGGTTAATAAGTTTGTGTCTACATGTCGGGAATTTAATATAATGGTTTATTTCTGTTCGTTTTGTATCGTCAATTATGTCAAATATGTAGGTGGACTCGAGGTTTTGTCAAAGTCAAAGTCAAAGCATTTATTTCAATTAAACTATTTACATGGTGGTCGATCGACTTCTAGTGAGAACGGTCGCGTCACACACGCTCTTGCACAAGTCCGCGCTCGTGCAAAAGTGTTGACGCAGTAGCCTATTCCGACGCGTTTGACGACACGGTCGTCGCGATGACCTACATTCCACCGTAAGTGAATCATGTATCATTGTGCAAATAAATGGTAAGTTATAGTTTTTAAAATTATAACTTGTACTCATTTATGGCCTCACCAAACAAAGTAGTCCTCGTAACTGAGCTCGAGCATCAGTTATTCACTCGGTTCAAAGAGGAACAGAATGAGCGCATACAACTGCAACAGCTAGTAAAAGACCTCTGTTAGCGACGAACTATGAACTTTAAGTGAAACTGCTAGTGTTTCGATAACGAGGAAGTAGTGTTAGTTATGAACAGTGAAAGTACTAAGTGAATATGTTTCGTAATGCATGTAAGTAGTGTACATTAATAATCGTGCGATAACTAAGTGGAATACGTTTTGTTTGAATATTAAAGTAGGGCGCTAGCAATTAGATGTAATTCTGTTAAGCTATACGTGCTGAAACAATAAAGTAAATAAGGTGTAGTTGCATTCTTATAACTTTAAAGTGAATATGTATTAAAATAAGTTTTCAGAGGCTGATCTGTAAGAAATTAAGTGAATAAACTTGTTAGTAGTTAAGGCAAATATCGAATAAAGTGCTGGTTTTGTTTTGTAATTTATTTACCTAGAAGTTTAAGGGTTTAATAAAATAAAATAGAATGGTAGTTAGGAAAATCTAGGATTTACTAAGTTTTTATATGTACCTACAAATAAAGTGAGAATTTCCTGTGATTTTATTTCCACACACTTGGCGGCGCCACATGTACCATGTGGCACATAAGTTTAAGTACTGAGAAACCTTACCGTAACGAGGACCGCCAAGGGTTTTTTGCTATTTTTAAGGGTTAAAATCTAGATATAGTAATAGGGTTTTTTGTAATTAGCTAGAGTAAGTTAATACCCATGCGCTGAAAATGTTTGTAACATTATAAGGTATATTTTACCACCAGAAATTGGCTGAAATAGTTTCCCCATACAAACGGCGACAATGGTGCCGTGTGCAAAATATTAGTGTCGAGCGCAAATTTGCAGGGCTGTGATTGGTCAGAACAGCCTATATAAGGAGGTCAATTTCGGTGGTTCGATATTCCGAATCCAGCAGTATTATAATAAAGAAGAAGTAACACTCCGAAGAAGCTTTCATTTCGCCTGAACGGTTACCGGCCCTTCCCTGATTTCATCCCGCCAGCAAGCAATTCATATTCAAACGCAACAATTTGGTCCTTCAACGTCGGATCGGGTTCAAGAAAACTGGGAAAATGCCTTCTACAAGATCAGCGCGTTCGAAGACTACGGAGGAAAGTACTACGTCGGCAGATTGGAGCCCGGGTGCAACCAGTGAAACTGCGAGCGAGACTACTGCGGGCGCGTCAGTCGCGAGCCGGTCGACGCTAACAAGGAGGACGCCGCCGCCTAGCCTGCGGGCACACCAATCCAGTCGAGCTGCCGCAAAGGAATCATCACGGGGGCAAGCAGCCTGCGCCGCGCCCTCGACCCGCGCAACTGAAGAGCAAGCAGGGGTGCCGACCCGCACCGCGCCCCCGACCCGCGCCGTCGAAGAGCGACCAGGGGCGCCGACCCGCATCGACGAAGAACAAGCAGGGGCGCCGACCCGCGCCGCGCCGTCGACCCGCACCAACGAAGAACAAGCAGGGGCGCCGACCCGCGCCTCGCCATCGACCCGCACCAACGAAGAGCAAGCAGGGGCGCCGACCCGCGCCGCGCCGTCGACCCGCACCAACGAAGAGCAAGCAGGGGCGCCGACCCGCGCCGCGCCGTCGACCCGCACCAACGAAGAGCGACCAGGGGCGTCAACCCGCACCGCGCCCCCGACCCGCGCCATCGAAGAGCAAGTCGAATCATCGTATCCGGCACACCGGGTGGAAAGCTACCTCACACAGCATAACCCGGATAGAAGTGTCGCCGTGAAAGCACGTCGTTATGAAGGAAGCGTGCCAACAACAAGAGATGAGAGTCTGCATCAACCTCGCCAAAGGAAGCCGACCCGCGACTTAGATACCCAGTCAGTCCGTTCATCGCACAGAAGAAGAACAGAAGCGCAAGCAAGAATGACAGTGGCCTTGAGGGAGCTGGAGCTAGCGGAGGCACGATCAAGAGTAGCTCAAGCCGAGTTGGAACTTGTGACTGCAGAGTCAGAAGAAGAAGATGGAGCGGGAGAAGAATTATTCGAGCGATCTCAAGAAGTGGAGAAGTGGTTCATCCAGAGCGGGGTCAAGCCTAGCAGGGATCAGAGGCCGTTCGAACCAGAAGAAAAGAAGAGCGATATACAGGAGTTAGCCCAAGTCATACTCAAGCTATCAGACAGATCACGCGACGTCACAACACCGAAGTACCTCGAGCTCCCCCACTTCAGCGGGACCTGCGAAGAATGGTTGGCGTTTAAGAGATCATATGAAGACACGGCCGCCTCCTTCAGCAACGCACAAAACTTAGCGCGCCTAGGAAGAGCAATCCAGGGGAAAGCCAAGGAAGCCGTCCAGAGTTTACTGTTCACCGCCGAAGACCCACAAGAAGTCATCAAGGGGTTGCAAGCAAGATTTGGAAGGCCCGGAGCATTGGCACTGGCTGAACTAGAGAAGATGAAGAACCTGTCAAAAGTGGGCGAGAACCCAGGCGATATATGCGTGTTTGCAAGCAGGGTGAAGAATGCCATTGAAACAATCAAGGCATTAAGGAAGCCGCATTACCTAAGCTCGCCTGAAACCATGAAGGCCATAGTGGACAAGATGCCGCCCTCCATGAAGTTCCGGTGGTTCGCCTACCATAGAAGTAGAAGAGATGAAGAAATTCAAGAGTTATTACTCATTGAAGCCTTCTTGGAAATAGAAGCCGACATGTGCGGGGACTTCGCTCCACCTGAAGCGCTTGCGGAGCAAAGGAGGAGAACGAGAAAACCTGTCAACACGGTGCAAGAGGCGCCAAAAGAGAAATTTAAGAAGAGTTGTCCGATCTGTGAAGAGGAACATTTTGCATTAGAATGCGGAAAGTTCAAAGAAGCCAGCATAGATGAAAAATGGGACTTGATCAAGAAAGCGAAGATTTGTTTCAAATGCTTACGTTTCAAGCATTCAAGAATCAACTGCAAAGCTCCCGTCTGCAAGCTGTGCAAGAGATGGCATCACACTATCTTGCACTCAGAGAAGCCGCCAACGTCCGCGGGGAAGAAGCCTAGTGAAGATGATAAAGGGGGCGCACCAGAAGAAAGGGTCGCCTCAATCCACAGCTCCAAGAGAGAAGAGAAGATTTATTTGAAGATCATCCCCGTGAACCTCTACGGGCCCAAGGGTCAAGCGAGCGTGTTAGCGCTACTGGATGAGGGGTCAACAGTCACACTCCTAGATGCATCAATAGCCGAGAAGATTGGGGCCAAAGGGGAGAGAGAGACTCTTGCAATCGAGACAGTCGGTGGGAAGGTATTGAGGAAGAACAACTCTCAAAAGATCAAGTTGAAAATTAGAGGGGTTCACAGTAGAGACAAGAGGACCATCGAGGCGAGAACCATTGACAACCTGAAGCTGTCAGAACAAAGCATAAGCAAGGAAGTTTTGAAGAACTGCCAGCATCTGAAGGCAATTGAAGACCAACTCTTCTATAACTCCGAAAGACCCAAGCTGCTGATAGGCCAGGACAATTGGGGTCTCATAGTATCCAGAAGACTGAAGAAGGGCAAGCCGGCGGAGCCAGTAGCCTCCCTTACTAACTTGGGGTGGGTGCTGCATGGGTGTGAAGCAGGTTCGAACGCCATAGTGAACTTCATCCACCATGGCAAAAGAACAGTCGCCGAAGAAGATATAGAGGAGGTTGTTCGAGAGCACTTCCAACTGGAGTCGCTCGGGATCCAGAATAAGCTGCCGTCAAATGACAGCGACAGAAGAGCATTAGAAACCCTTGAGAAGACTACGAAGAGACTGGCAAGCGGGCAATTCGAGACGGGGCTCCTATGGAAGAGGGAAAACGAGTCCCTGCCTAACAATTACAGGCAGGCACTTCGACGCCTAGTCAATATTGAGAAGAAGCTGGATCGAGATGAAGAAGTCAAAGAGTCCTATGAGAAGCAAATTCAGAGCCTGATAGAGAAGGGGTACGCGGAATCTGCTCCGAAAACGGCTGCTAAAGGAAGGGTGTTCTATTTGCCCCACTTTGCCGTTATACATCCAGTCAAGAAGAAGCCGAGAATAGTCTTCGACGCAGCGGCTACATGCGAGGGGAAGAGCCTCAACGATGCCCTGCTTCCAGGGCCAGACCTATTGCAATCACTATTTGGAGTGTTGCTCCGCTTCAGGGAAGGGCCGGTGGCCGTGATGGCCGACATCCAGGAGATGTTCCTTCGGGTCAAAGTAAGGGAAGAAGACCGAGACAGTCTGAGGTTCCTGTGGCGCGGGAAAGAAAGGAAGGGCAAGCCTGAAGAATTCAGGATGTCGTCGCTCATTTTTGGGGCAGCGTCATCGCCAGCTACGGCGATTTACGTAATGAATAAGAATGCAGAAGATTTCGAGAAGACTCATCCCGAAGCAGTGAAGGCAATTAATAGGAATCATTACATGGATGACTACCTTCAGAGTTTCACGTCTGCAACCGAAGCTAAAAAGATATCAAAAGAAGTGAAGGAAATTCACGCAGAAGCAGGTTTTCACCTAAGGGGTTGGGCCAGTAACGACTCAGAAGTACTGGCGGAAGTGGAAGAAATTAGCAAAGAAGACTCGCTGCAACTAACAAAAGAAGAGAAAACTCTGGGGCTAAGATGGCTGGTGAAAGAAGACACGCTAGCTTTCAACGTTGGGTTACGCAACACATCAAAGGACCTGCTAGACGGCAGGCGGCCGGCCAGCAAAGAGGGGGAAAAACGTCGGTACCTGCCCTTAGAGGAAGAGCACATAAGGAAAGCAGAACAGTTACTAATGAAGATGAGTCAAGAAGACAGCTTCGCGACGGACATCAAAAGTTTGAAGGCAGAAAAACCATTAGAAAGCGCTAGTCGACTCAAGAAGATAGACGTCTACGTAGGAAGTGACGGTTTGATCAAGTTACGAAGCAGAACGATGAAGTTTCGTGACGAAGAAAGAAGAAAAATGAATCCTATCGTCCTGGATGGGAAACAAAGAATCGCGCGCCTCATCATACAACATTACCACAGAAAGTTCCTTCACGGGAGCACAACTACGGTTATGAACGAGATTCGCCAGAAGTACTGGATTCTGGGCCTAAGAGCGACCTTAAAGGCGGTCGCACACAGCTGTCAGTGGTGCAAGACAAAGAAGAGGCTACCGGAAGTGCCTCCAATGGGCGACCTACCAAGCGAGAGGTTGCAACATCACCAGTTCCCGTTTTCTTGCACGGCCGTAGACTATTTCGGGCCCATGCAAGTCACCGTAGGGCGGAGAGTCGAGAAGCGCTGGGGGGCGTTATTCACTTGCCTCACCACCAGGGCAATTCACCTCGAGCTGGCACCTTCACTCAGCGCCAGCTCCATGATAATGGCATTGAGGCGGATGGCGGCCAGAAGAGGGACCCCGAAAGTTATGTTCAGCGACAATGGAACTAACTTCGTTGGGGCAAGCAAGGAATTAGAAGAAGCCGCGCAAGAAAGGGGCATCAAGTGGAAGTTTATTCCCCCGGGAAGCCCAAACATGGGGGGCGCCTGGGAGAGACTGGTGCGAACAGTCAAGACCGCTCTGGCAGCGGTACTCAATGAAAGAAGCCCTCCTGAAGAAGTCCTCCATACATTGATGACCGAGGTCGAACACACAGTAAATTCCAGACCCCTCACTCCTCTCAGTATGGACCCCGAAGACGACGAGAGCCTGACGCCTAACCATTTCCTTCTGGGGAGATCATGCGGAGCAATGGCGCCGGGAGAATTCAACGACACAGAGTTAATCGGGAAGGCTAGCTGGCGGACTACCCAAAGGCTAGCAGACCACTTCTGGGGAAGATGGGTCAAAGAGTACCTGCCCCTCCTGATGCCAAGAGCCACCAAGGGGCGGGAAAGCAGTGACCCACGAGAGGGAGACATCGTACTGATCGTGGACGCCACACTACCACGAAACTCATGGCCCCGCGGAGAAGTCGTCAAGGTGTACCCCGGTCCAGACGGCAGAACCAGAGTACTGGACGTGCGGACGACGGGAGGAGTGCTGCGCCGGCCCACGCGTCGTGTCATCGTGCTGGTTCCTGCGTCATCGTCGCTGCAAGGGGATGATGTGCTGCGCACCGCGGGGGAGAATGTTAGCGACGAACTATGAACTTTAAGTGAAACTGCTAGTGTTTCGATAACGAGGAAGTAGTGTTAGTTATGAACAGTGAAAGTACTAAGTGAATATGTTTCGTAATGCATGTAAGTAGTGTACATTAATAATCGTGCGATAACTAAGTGGAATACGTTTTGTTTGAATATTAAAGTAGGGCGCTAGCAATTAGATGTAATTCTGTTAAGCTATATGTGCTGAAACAATAAAGTAAATAAGGTGTAGTTGCATTCTTATAACTTTAAAGTGAATATGTATTAAAATAAGTTTTCAGAGGCTGATCTGTAAGAAATTAGGTGAATAAATTTGTTAGTAGTTAAGGCAAATATCGAATAAAGTGCTGGTTTTGTTTTGTAATTTATTTACCTAGAAGTTTAAGGGTTTAATAAAATAAAATAGAATGGTAGTTAGGAAAATCTAGGATTTACTAAGTTTTTATATGTACCTACAAATAAAGTGAGAATTTCCTGTGATTTTATTTCCACACACTTGGCGGCGCCACATGTACCATGTGGCACATAAGTTTAAGTACTGAGAAACCTTACCGTAACGAGGACCGCCAAGGGTTTTTTGCTATTTTTAAGGGTTAAAATCTAGATATAGTAATAGGGTTTTTTGTAATTAGCTAGAGTAAGTTAATACCCATGCGCTGAAAATGTTTGTAACATTATAAGGTATATTTTACCACCAGAAATTGGCTGAAATAGTTTCCCCATACAAACGGCGACAATGGTGCCGTGTGCAAAATATTAGTGTCGAGCGCAAATTTGCAGGGCTGTGATTGGTCAGAACAGCCTATATAAGGAGGTCAATTTCGGTGGTTCGATATCCCCACCCGATACGCGCTGGCGTCCCTCAGGGCTCCGTAGTATCCCCCCTCATTTTCACGCTGTTCACCAGCGACATCCCCAAAGATAAAAAGGCTCAGTTGGCTCTATTCGCTGACGACACGGCCATCTATTACTCGGGTCGTAACCCAGACTGCATAGCTCGTACCCTCCAATCCGCGGCAAAAGCCTTAGGCGCTTATTTCCGGAAATGGAGAATCGAGGTAAACCCCATCAAGAGTCAGGCAGTACTCTTTTCCAAACCGCGTTCGTCCCCCTCTCTGCCCAGTCCGATAACCATGTTCGGTAAGCCTATCCCTTGGGAGAAGCAAGCCAAATACCTAGGTGTGATTCTGGACCACCATCTTACTTTCGGAGAGCACATACAGACGGTGCGTTCGCGCGCCGCTTTCGCTCTCGGTAGGCTCTACTTCATGTTGAATGCACGCAGCAAATTGTCACTCAAGTGCAAATTGCGCATTTACACGGCGTGCATTCGTCCCATCATGACGTACGCCTGTGCTGTATTCGCACACGCGAAACCATACCGTCTCCATAGGATGCAGACCCTCCAAAACCGTTTCTTGCGAAGAATCACAGGAGCCCCTTTTTACCTTCGCAACGAGAACCTCCATCTCGATCTAAAAATACCTACCATCCAGCAGTTCATGAAACGCTCCGCCAAGCGCTTCTTCGACACTGCTGAGAAGCACTCTAACCCGTTAATCGTATCGGCCGCCCGGTACACTCCCTCCCGTATTAGTAAGACTCGACGACCGAGACATACTCTGACCGACCCTGACGATGCTATTACTCTCCTCCAGGAGAGCAATAAGGCCACCAGTACAGTTAAGAAACACAGACACAGACCGCCGTCATTCCGTCCTCGCCGCCGAGGCCCGCCGCGACGACCCCGTACGTCCCCTCCCCGACCCTTGCTCGTGCCAGCCCGCGCCGCTGAGCCTGTAGTTTTAAATTCGTCCCTAAATAATGGAAATCTGATCCAGCCTGTCCCTTTGCTGTCCTCTCCCAGCGACGCCCTAAGCCGAGGCTCGTACCCCACAGGGGGTGCCCTTAGCGTGTAGTCGCTTAGTTTGTAAGCTTTTATGCCCTGGCTGGAGGCCCTAAAAATAATAATTTTTAAGGCACCACAGGAAAGTCCGGTTAAGCAGCCGACAACCTCCTAGGTTGACCTGCGAGATGCCAATCCGAAAAAAAAAAAAAAAAAAAAAAAAAAAAAGTGGTTCGATATTCCGAATCCAGAAGTATTATAATAAAGAAGAAGTAACACTCCGAAGAAGCTTTCATTTCGCCTGAACGGTTACCGGCCCTTCCCTGATTTCATCCCGCCAGCAAGCAATTCATATTCAAGCGCAACAACCTCAGTAGTCAGATAGAAGCGCTACAACACCAGCTGAAAGTCATTCAGGAGCAAAAGAATGTTACCTCAGAGAGGGAACACTCAACGATCAATAAACCTCAGAAGGCATTCGAATATGGGACTGACGAAGAGGAACTTGCCAGAGAAACAGAGTGGGTACGGCAAAAAAGTAGGAAAAAAAGGAAGTTAAACACTTCACTGTCTCCTCCTTCTCAGGGAGGAAGCTTGAATGAATCTCAGGCCAGTACAAAACCCGAGAAAACAAAAGAAAAAAGAGTACCGCAACCTCCACCAGTCATAGTCGAAAATATTAAGAACTACCAGCAGTTCTACGACCTTCTTTTGGCTAGCTTAAATAGAGATTCATTCATGGTAAAAATGATGAACGGAGATACCGTCAAAATAAACGCCAAGGACGAAGACTCATAAAGAGGGATAACCAAATTATTGTTGCAAAACAACTGTCTCTGGCACTCTTATGAGAATAAGCAGGACAGACCGATAAGGGTAATGGCCAAAAATCTGCATTCGTCATGTTTGCCGAACAGAATAGTCGAAGATCTAAATGCTAAAGGCTATAAAATCCAGGAAGCGGTAAACAAATTAAGTTGGAGGACTAAGGAACCTCTAAACATGTTTATGTTATCATTCCAAAAAGATGAAGACATAAACCATATCTATGGTATTAAGACCATACTAGGTTGTAAGGCAGATGTGCAGCCTTTAAAAACATCTAAATTAATCCCACAGTGCAAAAGATGTCAAGCATATGGCCACACCCAAAAATATTGTTCAAAGGAACCTAGGTGTGTGAAGTGCACTGGTAAACACCTCACAAAGGACTGCACAAAGTCGTTAGCTACAAAACCTAAATGTGTTCACTGTGGCGAACCCCACCCGGCTAATTATAGAGGGTGTATAGTAGCTAAAGAACTGCAAAATTTAAAAAATAAAGCTTCCAAAAAAAAGGTAACTACACCAAACATCCTGGCCTCTGGTGCTGAGAGACAACAACCGTTACGTTCTACTCACCAAAAGGTAACAAATAGTGTGTCTTACGCGCAAATAACAAAGGCATCGCAGCCACAGTCACAGCCTCCGGTGCCCATCAAGTCTGGAAATACAACTACAGATGAAAATATCAGTAAGATTTTGGACATGTTAACCTCCTTTGACCAAAGGTTGAGAAACATAGAAAATACACAACCATCTACTTATCCTAAACAAAAATGACTAACACACTAAAAATTATGACGTGGAATGCAAACGGACTCCTAAAGCACCGAAACGAGTTGCAGGCAGTCTTATCAACAGAGCAAATTGATGTGTGTCTCATATCAGAATCCCACTTTACGAGAGAAACCTTTACTCATATAAAAGGCTATAAAATATATCATGCACTGCATCCCAACAACACAGCGAGTGGAGGAAGTGCCATCATTATTAAAGAGAATATCTACCATTATTTAGAACACAAATGCGAAGAACAATCTGTACAAACTGTAGCCGTTGTGGTCAGAACCAAACTTCATGATATTACCATAGCAGCCATATACAGTCCACCTAAGTATGCGCTAAAAACAGAGCAGTACAAAAATATATTGAAAGTTCTTGGTAACACATTCATATTAGGAGGTGATTTTAATGCTAAGAATACACATTGGGGGTCCAGACTAACTAACACCAAGGGCAAAGAATTGCTATGTGCCATCAGAGAAATCAAGTGCAATGTGATTTCAACAGGGAAACCCACTTACTGGCCTACCGATATTCGAAGAAAACCAGATCTGATTGACTTCTTCATTTACAAGAATCTGTCAGCTCCATACCTTAACATAGAAGAAGGATATGATATGCATTCCGATCATTCACCTATTATATTAACTCTAAGCGAGAAAATAATACAAAAAGAGAGCAATCCAAGTCTAGTAAACAAAAACACGGACTGGGAGAGCTTTCAATTTGATTTAAACAATAGTATAAACCTGAAAGTACCACTCAAAAACAAACAGCAGGTAGATGAAGAAGTAGCAAAATTCATTACCGACATACAAAGCTGCGCCTGGCGAAATACACCTGACATGAAAAGAAAAATTACAACGCACAGATATCCAGTAGAAATAACCAATCTTATAGCCATAAAGCGAGTCCAGAGACAAAGGTGGCAACAATTTAGGTATCCGCCTGATAAAACATTGCTAAATAAACTCACAAAAAGATTAAGCAGAGCAATTCAGGAATTTCATGATGATACCACAAATGCTTACCTTAGCCAACTATCAAGTAATGGTACATCAGATTACTCGCTATGGAAAGCCACTAAAAGCCTAAATAAGCCCATTACACACATTCCCCCTGTTCAAAAAATAGATGGCAAATGGGCTACAAGTAATGAACAGAAAGCGACTGTATTTGCAGACCATTTGGAACAAATTTTTCAAACGAACAATGAGGAAAGCTCTGAAAACATAGCATTGGATACGACTTACTATGATGACTTGGAAATAAAACTCGTCACCCCAAAAGAAGTTTACAGCATGATCAAAAATTTAACCAAAAAGAAATCGCCTGGATACGACCTGATCACTGGCGAACTGCTCCAAAATCTCCCACGTAAAGCCATAGTAAAACTAACAACCCTCATCAATGCCACATTTCGACTAAAACATGTGCCTAATATGTGGAAAGTTGCTGAAGTTATCATGATCCCTAAGCCAGGAAAACCACCTCGTGAAGTAACATCATATAGACCCATATCACTCTTACCAATCATAGCGAAATTATTTGAAAAACTGCTACTCAGACGTTTAAAACCTATTATAGAAGACAGAGAACTGATTCCTAATTACCAATTCGGTTTTAGAGAAAAACATTCTACAATAGACCAAATTCACAGAATTACCAATGTTATTGAAAAAGCATTAGAAGAAAAGAAAGTTTGTTCTACAGTATTTCTAGATGTAGCTCAAGCGTTTGATAAGGTGTGGCATAGAGGCCTTATATATAAACTAGGTAAAATGCTCCCAAAACAATTTGTGGACATTTTAGAATCCTATTTAACAGAGAGGACATTTAGAGTGAGACATGAGGATGCCTATTCAGATATCAAACAAATAAAAGCTGGTGTACCACAGGGAAGTGTTCTTGGACCTATCCTGTACCTACTGTACACCTGCGATATCCCTGAAACTAAAAGCAGCACCATTGCTACCTTTGCAGATGACACGGCTATCATGGCTACAGGTGTCACTCATAAAGAAGCAGTGGAGAAGGTACAAATTGCCATCAATGCCATCACCAATTGGACGAAAAAATGGCGAATCAAATTAAATGAGTCAAAATCCACCCATATAGATTTCACAAACCAAAGACCTAATCATACACCGGTATACATTAACAGTCGTGTAATACCATATGAAAATACGGCAAAATACTTGGGCATGACGCTAGATGCAAAACTTCGCTGGAAGGCTCACGTCAAAAAGAAACGCCAAGCTTTAGACCTACGCTACAAAAATATGTACTGGCTACTTGGCAGACATTCTACTTTGTCAGTGTACAACAAAGTGCTTTTATACAAGCAAGTACTCATGCCTGTATGGACATACGGCATTCAACTTTGGGGCTGTACAAAACCAACTAACGTTGAAATCATTCAAAGATTCCAAAATAAGGTACTTCGGAGTATAGTAAATGCTCCTTGGTACGTTAGAAATGATGACATCCACCGAGATCTAGGAGTGGACCTAGTTACTGTAGTCATAAAAAAACACGCAGAAGCACATGAACGAAGGCTTCTCCAACATGTGAATGTCGAGGCTATTCAGCTCCTTGACACCACGGACATAGTAAGAAGACTCAAGAGAACTAAGCCCTTTGAGTTAGTATAGTGAAGTGAGTGTTACATAGTGCAGTGAGTGCTACTCTTAAAGAACACAAGAACAAAGTGTCTTTCCATCATAATAGAGACAATAAGAAAAGTGCCAATGGACACATTCTTAACCATGTAAGATTTTAGCAAATTAAGTTAAATTTAAATTACTTATTAGCCTTAAGGTCTAGATTGTAATTGTTATGAGTAACCGTTTAATTACGAGTACATCATAAATGAAAAAAAAAAAAAAAAAAAACTATTTACAGGCACTTTTGAATTGTCAAGGAGTCGGTCAGTTAGTCAGAAAGTTGAAGCTAGTTGCTCATTCCAAAACGTAGGTAGGTCTCTATGGAGAAGAACGAGCAAGAAACTTCACGGACACTCTTTTAAATCAAATTTTTACAAAGTACTGGTTACATGATTCTTGTTGCTTCTATATGTGAAAACTATGAAGGTAATCTAGCAAAACAAAACAAAAAAAAAGAAGCACGATAAAGTCCATGTCAGATAAGAGCTGACCAATCTCTACTGACAGCGCCACGAACATCACGCGTGAATCAGCACCATTCAGCTCAACCATTTTTGACAGGAGCCGAATGATCCAACACTCGCGCCACCATCAGCGAGACATTTGAGAGAGCATGACAATACTCCCAACCGCCATCTTCATTTTTGTCAAACATAATATTAATCTACTTAGTAAATGGCTCCATGGTATTCACATTATACAAAATTGAAATAATTCAATTGTTTTCATTCAATATAATAGCTAAGTTAGGAAGTTTTTATGTGGGTGTAATTTTTTCATATTATTATACTATTTAGTATCCTACTACTGTTATAAAACAGTTCTGTGTATTTCGTTCTGTGGTCAGCAGTGCTGTGTTCGGTCCTGTTATCTGTTGACCAAAATATTATAGAGCCATGCGAGTCCTGACTTGTTTATTATATCATATCACTAAAATAATTTAGGGATTTGATCAAATCACCAACTTTCTTTAGGGAAATGACCCAACAGAGTTGTTATTGTAGCATCTGCCATAATTTGACTAAATTCTTTAGAGATTTGGTCAAATTACTAATTGTACCATTTTCTTCTCCATACGAAACTACCTTTTGGAATGGGCAACTAGAATCAACTTTATATTTTTTTATTATGACGTTCAAAAGTGCCTTTTTAATGGTCTAATTGAAATAAATGATTTAACTTTGACTTTGACTTTTACCGTTCATCTACCCGGTAGTCAGACCTAGTAAAGACGCTCACGGGCCTGCCAATAACCAAAGCTATATAAAGACCGCCGAGGACAGAAATACGTGAAAGAACATCGAGTTCATCGAGTGATCAACACTTCATACTAGACACGACCTTGTAACGAGTCTTTTATGCTCGCTACATGTGACGCAATCTTCATTTCTTCTAAGACTTCACCATAGTGTAGGTCAATTTCTCGTCCCCATTTAAGGATTTGGACGGAGTTAATTTTTATAGCTCATGCTTGCATGGGTCTAGGTCGAGAAGTAAAATCTCTCCAACCGGAAACGTCAAAATCGAATTGAGTCTGACAGCCGGAGAAATAGAATCCACCTGTCAAACCGACGCGACTGTCAAGGGCTCAGCGTGAACAGTGAACTTAAATTCTAAGGAGCGAACACTTCACCAAATCCATAGCCAATAAATCTATAAAATGCCCACACTATGGTGAAGTCTTAGAAGAAATGACGGAAGATGGCGTCACGTGTAGCGAGCATAAAAGACTCGTTACAACCTTCAGCAATGAAGTTACCGACTAAGAAGAAGAAGATGAAGAAGAGACCATTTCCCTGCGACAGAAATATACCTAACATCACAATTGAACCTTGATACCCGTAAATCACTACATAATTATTATAGACTAGCTGATCCCACAGACGTTGTCCTGTCAATAGATTTCTTAATTTTCTCACCATTTCAACATTCCCTAGACTTCCACAAATATTTCAAGACCAACATTAGCCAAATCGGTCCAGCCGTTCTCGAGTTTTAGCGAGACTAATGAACAACGATTCATTTTTATTATATAGATTAAAGTCCCCGAAGTTTGAGTTTGTTTGGTCTAATCTCAAAAACAACTGCGCGGATTTTCATATGGTATTCATTAATAGAAAGAGAAACTATCTAAGAAGGCTGTAGCCTATAATTTATAAACACTTTCGGCTATAGATAATTAAAGCTAGTCGCGTAAAGCCCTTTTGGGTTGCTAGTTTTACTGTGAATTTACTAACTTGAACTATTTTCCAAACACAAACATTGAAATAAAAACTTCCGTTTTAAGCCTATACCTCAAACTGATCCTCTATAATTTACGATAAGGTAAGATAGAAACCCTCGTTCCTTTCCAATAATATAACATGACACAACCGGCATGTCAATTTGAAATAGTATGGTAAACGCTTTTTGCAGATAACTTTTGAGAAAGAAAATTTGTTGCTATTACTCTCGACAAGTACCCTTCTGTGCCTCAGACAGCATGTTTACTGGCTGTCAATCGTGAATCTTATAGGTAGTCCGAAGCCAGAAAGACTGACAAGCAGTCTTACCAAGGAGTATCGTGTTACCCAGTAACTGGGTAGTGGAGGTCAGGTGGGCGCCGTCAGTTGCCACTGGTCATCTCTTAGCTGCCTCGGTTATTTTATATTTATTTCGAATTGTTTATGATTGTCTCTAGACCTCTTTTCACTCAATTTTTTTCACATTTGTGTCCCGTGGAATGAACATGAATGATGTTATCGTCTAGTGATATTAAAAGAGTGTTCATGGAGTTTCTTTTCTCCATAAAAACCTACTGTTTGGAAAGCGCACTAGCCACATCTTTCTGACTGACTAACTTGTTTGTAATAAATGATTTGAGTTTGAGTTTGACAGACAATTATAGCTCCATGTCAAACACTGGTATTACGCTGTATCTGGTTATATTGCAAGCCGAATTCAACATAGTCGCGAAAAGGCAGGCAGAAAGCACTAAAAAAGTACAAAGTACTAGCTAAACTAGTACTTACTTTTGCCTGCGATTTCATCCATGTAGAAGTCAAACACCACGACGACCGATACGCCTACTACCTATTAACTTACAAGGGGTGTGATTCTGTAAGACCTCATTCTAAACTTCGAATCTGAATCCGCTGAGACTTTCTTGATTGGCATTCGAAAAACTCGGTTGATAATTCGAATTTACGGTGTCCCCTTGTTTCGCAGACAGAAATTTCATAGAATTTCGTTTCCCAGAAAATGTTTAACATAATATTTGGTTCTCGTATTTTTATTTCGACTATTATTGTTTCAAAGACTATTTACTTCAATGAAAAATATTTCACAGAAACACAATTCAATGAATTTTTAATCACATTTTTTTGTTTAACAAACTTATCAAAAAGTGGAATTCTTTTTTAACGAATATTATTTGTTTGTTGTATTTTTCCATGGAATTTATTTCAACGAAAATGTATAGATATAAATGGACAAAAACAAAAATGTTATCTTAAAACGTCAATATGTTGAGCTACCAAAGTTAATGACAGAAACGAATCGCTGCGAAACCGACTTCACGTAGTCTTGTCTGCCCTAGAGTGTAATTTAAATCTGCGTAGGCGTGGAGGGGCGAGGCGGCCCGCGAGCTGAGGAGCAGGTGGTTTTAACGCCCGCCGCCGCGGCTGAGGCTGGCCGGCGCAGCCGGCCAGTAAGCCGAAGCTGCGGTGGTGAGCGTGAATACCATCTGCGACGATAAGCTCGCGAGGGACCGTCGGAGCCCCGAAACGCCGTAGCCGTGACAGAAACTATGCCTGCTGTATGTTGCATGCTCGCTTGCATGATGCATGCTTGCTTACATGCTGCATGCTTGCTTGCACGCTGCATGCTTGCTTGCACGCTGCATGCTTGCTTGCACGCTACATGCTTGCTTGCACGCTGCATGCTTGCTTGCACGCTGCATGCTTGCTTGCATGCTTCATACTTGCTTGTACGCTGCGTGCTTGCTTGCATGCTGCATGGTTGCTTGCACGCACGCGCGATAAGTTTGGTTAGAACTGAGAGTCCCATTCTTGGGAATAAATTTTATAATAAATAAAAACTATAAGGATAAAGAATATTTGATTTGTTATTCTATGATATGATAATTCTAACAATAAACTTTATGTGAAACAATAATCAATGATTTGAAAATCTTGAAAGTAAGTATTCTGCGTATTGATTATTCTATGAAACTATATTATTAGAAAAAAAATATTTGAAACGAAATTCTATAAAACTATTAGCTATGAAACAACGTACAACCCGAATTTACACTAGCACCACCCTTGTCGCGTGTCAGCGAGTAGAACTAAATTGACAGGGAAATTTTGACAGATAAAGTATGAGATAACGTAAGAAGTGGCATTCTGTAAGGTAATTTCTCCGTCACTTCGACGCTCACTTCGCACTCGAACCCGATTCAAAGTGTCAAATATATCAAGGTCACCTTGAACCTGATGCGAAGTGAGAGTGAATAGCGATGTGAGATGCGAGTTGTTGTTTGAATTTTACAGAATCGACCTACAGTCCCTTCACAGGTCGAACTATTTTATTATCGTGTTTAGTCAGTGTGTGAATGAGAGGGAAAATGAAAGGGGTTCTCCCTTTCATTTTTAAATATTTAGGCTATTTTGTTCTAAGAGTCGTCTTTGTATTTTATTCATTTTGTCAACCCTTTGAATGGCCTCGGATAACATTTTACTGAGAGAGATAAACCGAACTAGTTGAAATAAATGTACCTACTGTTGAAGTTAATATAATACTTTTCGTTAAAACCTTTTTGACTTTCAAATAAATGCCATTCAAATAAATTTGTACGAAAGGATCAAACATAAATAATAAAAGGTCTTGTTTTTTAAAAGTACCTAAAGCTAATTTAAAATAAAGCTAGTGTCAATGTGAGAACAATGAGTTTTGCCTTTAATTGCTTAGTTAGGGTTTAATGCCAAAATGATATATTAAATATTTAAAAAGATAAAGTTAGTTTAGTAAGTTAGTTTTTAGGGTTTCGTACCTCAAAAGGAAAAAACGGAACCCTTATAGAATCACTTTGTTGTCCGTCTGTCTGTCAGTCAGGACCCTCTCGGGAACGCGTAAAGGTATCGAGTTGGAATTAAAACCATATTATTATACTTAGGTCCACGGTCCCTTGAAGCTGTGAAAAAAGTCTAAGTTAACGTGAACAAAAGATACGGCCGATTATGTTGCAAAAAACGTACATTTCGACACACTCAAGGGAATCAAAATTTATTTGGTACTTTCCGTTGACCTAGAACTATGAAATTTGGCAAGAAATATCGTCTTATACTATTAGTATAGGGAAAAATCTGAAAACTATTTTAATAAAAAATATATTCCTTATTTATTACGAGCTTTTGCCGCGATTTGGTTCGTGTGAATGTCAGTTATCGCGGATGCAGACGAACTCCCGGATTAAAAAGTAACCCTATATGCTCTTTCAGGGTTCAAGCTATTTTCATACCAAATTTCATCAAAATCGGTTCAGCCGTTTCATCGTGTTAGTTAGTTATCTACCTATAGATTTGTACGGAACCCTTGATGAGCAAGTCCGACTCGCACTTGCCCAATTTTTAGGGTTCCGTAGCCAAATGGCAAAAAACGGAACCTTTATGGATTCGTCATGTCTGTCTGTCTGTCTGTCTGTCCGTATGTCACAGCCACTTTTTTCCGAAACTATACGAACTATACTGTTGAAACTTGGTAAGTAGATGTATTCTGTAAGCCGCATTAATATTTTCACACAAAAATAGAAAAAAAAACAATACATTTTGGGGGTTCCCCATGCTTAAAACTGAAACTCAACATTTTTTTTTCATCAAACCCATACGTGGGGGCTATACATTTTTGCATTTTTGAAGACCTATCCAAAGATGGATAGGTCTTCAAAAATGATATTGAGGTTTCTAACATATTTTTTTTCTAAACTGAACAGGGCCTCAAGTCTGCTATTACAATAGTGTCAGAATGGTCTATCATTGATTTTCATAATGACGCCATTATATTAGTAGATTACCAAACTTGTCAAAATCAACAAGTATGAAATCAATGATAGACCATTCTGACACTATTGTAATAGCAGACTTGAGGCCCAGTTTGCGCGAAAGACACTTCCAAAGTGGTAAAATTGTCCCCCCCGAAACTAAAAGTATATGATGTACATTACCATGTAAACTTCCACAAAAAATTAGTTTGAACGTGATCTACTGAGTAGCTTTTTTTAATACGTCATAAATCGTAAACCGCAATTTACTATTAAAACATCGATCAAAGTTACAACGAACTACAAGAAGTTTTATATTATGTTACTTGCTGCTACGGAACCCTTCATGGGCGACTCCGATTCGCACTTGGCCGCTTTTTTTGTTTGTCTCTGGAAGTTCTGATGGCTTAAACAATTTCATCATGGTGTCGTAACAAGGTGTTATGGTACTCAGAAGGACGCTACTGCCCATCCTCTGGTCTATATCCGTCTGTCGCCTTTTACGACTCCCACGGGTAGAAATGGGGTGGTGCTATTTGCAGACGGCACCACACGGCTTGACAATCTCCAACAAGGTCTATTTAACAAAAAAAAATTGTTTAAGCTAGCATTCTTAGTTTCCGAGACTTTCAGGTATCTTTATGTGACACTACTCATTACCTACTCAGGAGTGTAGAATATGTTTTTATCTCGTTTTTATGTTCCCTAAGGGTGTTACCAGACCAATCGATCGATTGTCGATCGCCGATCGATCGATGGTAGAATGGATTAGTCGACGTCGATCGAGCTGCTTGATTATTATTAGTAATGGATTATAGCCGGAGTTAATCAATCAACGTCGAGCGATGCCATCGACCAGCAATCGATCGATTAGTTAGTCGAACGGTATTCGTCAATCAGCCAAACCTACTACACCAATCGATCAACACCGGTCGATGTCGACTGATGGCATCGATCGATGATCGATCGATTGCTGTAGTAACACCCTTAGGGAATTTTAGGAGTTTGGCTTAATTAAATATTTGTGTGAACAAAATATAAAAGCTTTTGTTCGCTTTATCATTACTAATCCAATTAAATAACTCCCTCTCATTAACAAACGAAATATCTCCTAAGTGTTTACTTATATATAATATGTGTTTACTTAATTCCCGGGTCGTGTTTAATCGGATTGTTGATTTAGCAATAATGAATGAAGTTGAGGCGACTATGATATCTTTATCTTTCGGTTTCCAGAATTATCATTATAAATTCAAACATATATTCAAACATGTTCAACGTGTTGTAATCTCTTTGTTTTTATTATTCAATGAATTATTATTATTGAATGAATAAGTTTTTAATTTAATTATTTATATTTATTACTAGCGACACGACCCGGCTTCGCATGGGCCTATAGCCTTCTCGATAAATATGTGGGGACATTTTCACACACGGCCATCTGACCCCGAACTAGGGAGACCCTGTACTATGGGTGTCAGACAGCTGATATACATACACAAATACATTTTTTTTTTGTAAATACATACATATATAGATAAACAACACCCAGACACAAGGCAAACACAAGTGCTCATCACACAAATGTTTACCCTGGGCGGGAATCGAACCCGCAACACGCTGCGCAGCAGTCGATCGCTCAGCCACTGAGCCAACCGTGTCGTCAACTGGACTATCCAAAAAGAATTTTTCAATTCGAACCAGTAGATCCTGAGATTAGCGCGTTCAAACAAACAAACAAACTCTACAGCTTTATAATATTAGTATAATAATACAGTATAGATGAAATTATTATAAGCACTACGTGTTGTCCAAAACAAATACGTCTTTCTTACCAATAAATGTGTTTAGGTTTTATGTGTAAATGTGTAATGTATGTGTGTTTTATGTATAAATTTAAAATTCGTCTCTGTTCGGCTCTGGAATCTTAGACGATATTATGTGTTAGGCCAGACCACCCCATTTAGAGAGTAATATTTCTAATGGAATTTTTTATTGGATGACTATAAATCTACCTCGCTGGCGTCTACGTCTACAAATTGACCAATGCATTGTAATAACGTATTAGAATACACTACAAATATGCTACACACTGTTTTATTACGAATACCCATGAAGATATAGGTATAAATGGAGCCAACACTTAGAACAAAAGCTTGAAACCAACTGTGGGCTGATGCTCTCTTTCTGAATGCATACATAGGAACGAGACAGTGATATGTGTTTTCTTTATCTTATGTATGCATTCAGAAAGAGAGCGTCTGCCCACAGTTGGCTTCACTTAGGTATTTAGAGTGTTGCCTCCACTTTTATCTATAAGCTTGTTGCGAATACCTAACACGTAAAAATATTCAGTAAGAGTTGATTTTCAAATTGTAAATACGATCATCCCTCAAACGTGAAATAAAAGTTATTTATTTCAATAACACCATGAACGGGCACTTTTGAACGTCATAAACTGAATCTAGTTGCCCTTCCTAAAGGCAAATTCGTAGGGAGAAGAATGGGAATGGAAAAATGAGACTCTTTTAAAATAATTCTTTATCATTACAGGAGTGTAGGTACATTTAGTATCATGCATTAATAAAAATAAAATCTTTAATCGTTCGAATTAATCGTCTGTTGTAGGCCCTCTGATAATATTACCTCATATAAATGCGTAGTATCTGGGGTAAAGAATCCTAAAAATAATTAAATGCGATTAGTTTCAAAGTTTTAAGCAAACTACGTATTTAACCCCACCTTTGCTACGTCTCATATTATGCAAATGTATTTTTGATCAGAAAGTAACCATATACAGGGTGTAACGGAAAGGGGGTATATATCCGAAGGGAGGTCAATGTACTCGTAAAACTGAATAACATTCAACACAAAAAAAATAAAAATTAAAAAAAAAATTGTTGGTCTCTTCATAGAAAATTTTAACTTGCCGCCTAAATTTTGTATGAAGAGACCAACAATTTTTTTTTGAATTTCGATTTTTTTTATGTTGAATGTTATTCAGTTTTACGAGTACATTGACCTCCCTTCGGATGTATACCCCCTTTCCGTTACACCCAGTATAATTTGCTCTTAAAATGGGTTGCTAGATGTCGTGCACGTATAACAATATTTTTAAAATGATCTTTAGATTGCCCCGGTTCTGTAGAGATGTTTACACAGAATCGTTCTGACAGCTTCCACGCAATCGTGCGGAAGAAAACAGCGTCACTGGCAGATGAAACTCGGGTCAGTAGCTACAGTATTCTCAAAACAGTGGCCGAAAGTGTGTTTTCCCTTTTTCTGAAGCATTTTGTGGAGAAGATGACCGAGTATGTGTGTATTTGTACTAAATGTTAGATAGGTTAGATAATTGACAAAAACTTTTTTACAAAAAAGACAACCGCCTTCAAAAAGTAAAAAATAACTTTTAATTCGCAAGTCGGTGGCTTTGGTTTTGATTATTGTTTTGTATTGCCACCAACTTGCGAATTTAAAGTTATTTCTTACTTTTTGAAGGCGGTTGTCTTTTTGTAAAAACTTTTTTTTTCGCTTCTTATTTACAAATTAATTACGAAACGGTGACACCAATTTCAGTCATCCCTTATTTTTTTACCCTCAGGGTAGATATATTTTCCAATAATGGGACCAACTTTACACTAACAACTAAAAAAAGAATCATCGAAATCGGACTACACTGAAAAAAGATATGCGTGGCCAAACATAAAAGATAAATACGTTTCGAATTGAGAACCTCCTTCTTTTTTTAAAGTCGGTTGATAAATAAGTAAATAGAGTTCCAGCGCTATTCTTGTGGCACGGAACCTTAAAAGTGGCCAAGTGCGAGTCGGACTCCGGCCCATGAAGGGTTCCGTAGCAGCAAGTAAGGTAAATTGCGGTTTACGATTTATGATGTATTAAAATAAAACTACTTACTAGATCACAGACATGACGAGTCCATAAGGGTTCCGTTTTTTGCCATATCGCTACGGATCCCTAAAAACGGTGTAAAATTCCATTAACCTTCAGGAATGATTTAAATGCGTACACCGTCGGCGGCAGTTCGGCAGTGTACAACTTCGAGTCACTTAAGATTTTCGTGACCTGATTAAATCCTTGACTATAAATGATAAACATCAAACTATTAATATTTTTGGAAGAACATGACTGTTTACGATGTTTTATTAGCAATGCATGCAATGACTTACTTTAACCAAATTAAACATCTTGACGTAATATTATTTTTTTTTGGTATACTAACTACGCCCACGGATTTGCTCACGTGGATCTAAAAAAGTAGGAAATGAATACTATCTCATCACAATACTCAAGGGGTTATCGGGCTGGAGTCTGCAACTCCACATCTCAGTATTTTGCGTACGGCTGGGAAACTGATCATTCGATTCCAGCGTCTTAAGATAATCCTGTGGTATTATTCTATAAGTAACACAACCTAAAACTCGACGCTGCGGCAGCGGCTACTTCCATTTTCATATTAATTATCCTTTGCAGCGCTAACCCCACGTTAATTAACGGATTTTGATGGAATTATTCAAGGTTTAATAATTTTATTGCCCCAATCTACCCGTGGGTGTCGTACAAGGCGACAGAGGGAAATTGACTTGATATTGGGCAGGGCAGCAGTGTCCTTCTGAGTACCATAACACCTACTGCGATCGTCGACATGAATCAAGCATGGCAATTACAGCTGAACCTCCCTTGTGGGAGACCTATGCCCATCAGTGATTGTCTGAAGGTCGACATGATGATGATCATATTGATCATCATCAGAGAATAGAATAGCAGTAACGCCTTGACGTTACTGACGATCTCTTAGAGAGTCTCTGGTTTACTGAAGTCCTTAGCTTTGTCCTCCTAAGGGGAGTTAAGAAGGACATGAACTGATGTCTCACCTCCATCCGTGCAGGCTCTGACCTCCTACAACAAAAAGATGTTTTATTAAAAGATCCGTGACTATTTATCGCGGCTGTGACTGTACGCAGCTGTTGTTTAGATAGTCGGAGAGTTTGTTTAGTAATGCGGGCACGTATTTACTAGTCAACATTTCTCTATTCAGTAAAGTTTCCTTTGAACCGCACTCATGTGACCGTAAACAATTCAAAAGTCAACTCTCTTTACCCGTACAATGAGAGGTTAGAACTGGAAATATATACCTTGAAATGTCGTCGTGCGTTCATAATATGATTTAGGCTTAGTTTACACCGAGACACGATGCGAAGTGACGAGCCACTCTATAAGATAGCGACAAAATATCAAACTTAATTACTACACGATAAGGTATAATATGCTGTGATGCTGATGGCCCAGTGGTTAACGTATGCCTTTCATGTATGAGGTTGTTCGTCGGACAAATATCTACCAATGCGACTTTTTCAAATTATTTATGACTTTCTAAGTTTATTTTGGACATCACTACAAGGAAAACGTGAAGGAAAACATCGTGAACAAACCTGAACCCCCCCCTCCTCTGGGTCCTAGAAGTCTGGGGTGTGATTCTGTAAGACCTCATTCTAGACTTCGAATCTGAATCCGCTGTGAGTTTCTTGATTGGCATTCTAAAAACTCGGTTGATAATTCGAATTTACACTAGCGCCACCCTTGCGAGCGTGTCAGCAAGTTGAACTAAATTGACAGGGAGATTTTGACAGATAAAGTATGAGATGACGTAAGAAGTGGCATTCTGTAAGGTAATTTCCCCGTCACTTCAACGCTCACTTCGCACTCGAACTCTTTTCAAAGTGTCAAATATATCAAGGTCATTTTGAACCAGGGGCGTAGCTACCGCCGTATCTGCCGTATCAATTATACGGGGCCCCCGGGCCACGGGGGCCCCCAAAGTGTGTAAGGAAAAAAAATAAAAACTTTCTAATTTATTTTATTTTACAAATGACAAAATTCTATAAAGCAATTACTTTTTTTCCCGCCTTAAGCGTGCGTTCAAAAGTTGGCAACACTCTACATCGTTATGGCGGGCTGCGGGACTTCCCCGTTTTTAACCCCCGACGTAAAAACGACGGGGTGTTATAAGTTTGACGTGTCTGTGTGTGTGTGTGTGTGTGTGTGTGTGTGTGTCTGTCTGTGGCATCGTAGCTCCCGAACGGATGAACCGATTTTGTTTTTGTTTTTTTTATTTGAAAGGTGAATTAGTCGGGAGTGTTCTTAGCTATGTTTGATGAAAATCGGTCCAAGATGGCCGCCGCCACAAAATAGCTAATCACATATTTTTTCACAACTCCATCAATATGGGTATCAAATGAAAGGGCTTCACTAGTAGAATACTTTACACTATGATAAATTTCAAAGCCAAGATGACCGGCACCACAAAATGGCGAATTACATTTTTTTTTCACGACTCCCTCAATATGGATATCAAATGAAAGGGCTTGACTAGTAGAATAATGCATACTGTATTGAAAGGCAATGAGGAATATTAATTAACTAACGAATTGGAAACTAAAAACTTGAAAATTAATTTTATCAACTCTAAGGGCCAAAACACCGGTTCTCTGCTGTTTAAACAGCCGGCTGTTTAAACATAGGGCAGACTGGGTACGATTGTGCCAGAGTACGGTTGTGCCAATTGGACGTAGTTACGCAAAAAGAATCCAATCCACATTTTTTCCAAAATTGAATTATATAAATACCAAACGCATTCAGGTGATATCTTTAATATCAAAAAAGATCCATGTGACGAAATACAACTTAAGACGTATCTACAACTTCTCAAAACCAGACTAAATTACATTTAAAAACTTTCAAATAAAAATTAAATTAAAAATTTAAAAAACCCCCAACGCAAAACATAAAAGCAATTATTTAAAAAGTAAAAAATAATATCTTTTGTTGAGCCATCAAATGTTTGTTCGTTGAAATGGCGCTATAATGTCGCGGCGGGGTACCGCTAAGTCAGCAATAGCTAAATAGGCACTAATCTATCAACGTCGATTGATGTCGACCGACGGCAAACAAACATCACCATTCGTATGTATATCAAATGGTGTAGCAAATAAGTTTGCAATTGAGTCGCTTTGTTAGTGTTAAAAGTGAACGCAGCGTTGCATCTTGGTGTGAACTGGCCCTTACAGATTTTTGGCGTCTTTCATTCAATAATCTGTGTCTATTCTGTTACAATCTTCCTCGGTGAACATCTAGCTGAAGTAAAATGTCATCTGTCCCGATGCTAGAGATTTACAAAGCACTTCAATCGGATGACGGCTCACTTCACCTAGGTGTTCACCGAGGGAGATTGTACCAGAATAGCACTGCTGGTAACCAAATCTTTGTTTTTCTCGTGAATATACAAATAAGATTATTAGTCACTTATTAGGACGAGACAATATATATGTATGTAGGTGTATGCCTAGTGATTCTTAGCTAGTGTGAACTCGTCTGCATTTGCGATAACCGACATTCACGCGGACCAAATCGCGGGCAAGAGCCAGTGTTTTAACTAATTTTACACCACCTTGTTAAATGTCGTACATTTACATGCCAGGCCAGGTAAATAATACATAAATTATAATGCCTATTATAAATTCAACAAAAATATAAATAGAGTTTTTTCAAGATAAACTTCGTATCATTTTAAAATTAATTTGTTTGACGGGAAATTAAATAACCGCAAACCTAGATAATAGAGGCTTTATTCTATTTACAAAATTTAATCGAGTTTCATTATTTATGGACCAAAATTTGACTAGACGGCTTTTGTATAAAGCTGTCTATCAGGAGAATCTTCTTGAACAATTATTCAAACAATACTATGTAGGTATAATTGTTTAAATAAATAATTGTTAAACAGACGATTATTGAAGTATCTACTCATGTACTTCAGTTTGCTGTGGTTGTAATTAAAAAAAAACCGGACAAGTGTGAGTCGGTCTCACTTACCGAGGGTTCTGTACAAATTTGTAGGTACTTATCCATACTATAATATTATATTTATAAATGATACTTCACTTCGCCCGCGACATTGTCCGCGTGGATTTCGAAAATACAGCCCATAATATACTGGTACGGATACTGTAGCTCTCTATAGGAGAAAGAATTTTATAAGATTTAGGTTAGATAGGTAGGTACCTAAATAAATTTAATAGGTAATCTAAATCTAAATCTAAAAAAAAATTAAAGCTTCTCTGTATTCACTGTTTAAGGGGCTATTAAACGACTTTTACAGATTTTAAACTGACAATCACGTCAAAATGTGCAGTGTAAATGATTTGAAAAAAATATATGTTAAACTAGAACAATCTCTTAATCACTTAGTAAGTGAATATTTTTAATTATATTCATATTATATAGTTTAATTAATACGTGAAGTTGTGTCTGACGCGGACAAAACATTGACAATCACACAAAATCTACCAGGTATAATTAAACGAAACTTACACCATCTTACAGACAATTTTATTATCTATCTTTTAGTATACGCCTTTTTTTTTAATTTTGAAAGAATACTACTTTTATTTAATTTTTTCGACTAAACTTTGAGAGTTTTGTACGCAAAACTGATGCAGAAAGGACGCAGTCTGCGTCCAAAACTTTGTTATTATAAATTGTTATTTTCTTGGGTCAAACTTTATCTGTTTCTTTGGTTGGCCAAAGGGAAGTTTGTCCCAGGGACTTGTTAATTTAGTCAGGGCAATTTTTTTTACGGGAAACTGGAGTCGCTTAAACGATCTATGCAGGTCTGTGGGAACCATTGGAATTCTCGGGATCTGCTTCAACTGGCCAGCTTCTGGTCCAACGACAATGGTCGCTACAGTCAGGGCATATTTTAAATCTTTTATGAGTTGCCTTGTACTATTGCACAGGTTAGGTGGGTTGACATTTTTTAAAAGCATGGTAGGCATTCCGATTTTTAATAGCAGTTCGTCTGGCACGCCAGATGAATTTAAGGAAGTTCACAAATTCTGGCGGATAGTGGACTGCATCCTCGATATTACACACTGTATCAACACAAGGGTGTGCCGAGTCGCTTCTTAGTCGGAGGTGAAGGCGTGGAAGGTCCTCGTTGCCGGATAAAACTGTTTGCCGTACCCCCGGGATTGCGCACTCGTCGAGCTGCGGCTGCACCCACAGCCCGAGCTGTCGCACTGTTGAACTCTTTGCTGGATATCTTCCATGATAAAACGAATTATGTGTGTAAATGTTTACATTTATTCTTAAGTAGTATCATAAGTAAGTTAAGGTTAGTCATAAGATAATTAAAATGTAAGCAATTTGGTCGCAAGCACTGTCAGCTTATGTTTTTAAATAAATAAATCAATGGACTTGTAGATTTTGACTTGGTCGGGGGCTTTTTGTAAAATAAGTTTATTGATTTCATTGACTGTATCGTTTATATGGGATGATAGCCCTTGAATAAAGCCAACGAATGTCTCTATCTAGTAAATATTTAAGGTAAAAACTTGTGACAGCGGACCAAGGGGCCCATTTTTGCGTATCGAACATACCTACAGTTGCTCCAATGAAAATGTCAATGGGAGTTTGAAGGTAGAATGTGCAGTTTTACCGTCGCCTTCTATAATAGCTGCAATCCCTGATGGAGCTACTGCCAGAGCAATTTTTCAGGATTAGCGAAAAATGTTCCCCATGTGCCACTTGGAGTGTCCAAAATAAATATTTTGCCTTTATTGTTCTTTATGCTGTCAATAATTGCATCTAAAGCCGGCTTTTGATCTGTGACTTACTTCAGCAAATTTTCATTCACAAAAGTAGCCAATTCACTGATACGAATTCACTAATGTGGCTATTGCATCATTTCCTCCACATCGCACGAAACTTATTTTCTATTTATAATAAACTTTAATTGTACATAAATTGTCATCATTATAAGGCGTGGTAAAGTTCTGATTTTGCCGTCAAACTCCGTGTCTAATGTCTTAACAAAAATCGTCTTTGAAAAAAGTCCTGATGAAATCCATCTGAATCATTAGATTTTTTATTATCTTAACACGCTTTTATTAAAAAGCGTGTTAAGATAATAAAAATAAATCTCGAGAACGGCTAAACTGGTTTTACTTAAGCGGTGAGAAAATTGTGGTAGGTAGGATATGTAGGTAGGTATGGTAAGGTAGGTAGGTAGGTTAGTAGGTAGATATGTATGCTGCTACCTACCTACCCTAGGTAAGTAGGTCGGTAAGGTTGATAGGGATAGGACAACGTCTGTCGGGTCAGCTAGTAACTCAATAACTTTCAATGAAAATTGCAACATTGAAGCTTCTCTTAAAAAAATTCAAGTGATTATCATTTTCCAGCAAACCTCTGTCCCTGCAAGCGGCTTGATACGTCTCCTTGACCACTCCATTCAAAGTTTTTAAATCTTCGAACGAAGTTGGGCTGCATACGTGGTGCAACAAAATTCTAATGTAAAAGAATTCTGATTGATACGGACCGTACACTCTTCCCAAGGCTTCATATCTTTTTATGCCTGGATGCCCTTCTAGGTTATGACCGCGCCTTGAGAACTTGTTATTAGCCCACGTATAATAGTGTGGAACTTCATGGTACAACATAGTTTTTGCAAATTTTTCGGTATTGTAGAGTTCCAAAAACGCCATCAACGTGGCGATCAACGTTTTTCCTAGTGTGCTATAGGTAAACTAATAAAATATCCCGTACAAAGTATGTTCTACTTAATGCGGTGCGTGAATGTTGGACGGAATTTTGCAATTTAGTAATTTTATATTATCTTCGAAACTGCTTAACCAATTGGCATACTTTAAAGGGCAAATCTTATCTCTATGATGCCCTTGTGATCATAATATTATTCTTTTTGATAAGGTTTAATATTTCGTTCTTTAAAAACTCGTCCAAACGTAGGTAATTATTTACAATTATATAAAACTGTTTAACAGCGCATGCAAAAAACTTCGTTTTAAAAGGTAATTCTTTCCGCCTGGTTAGACAAAAATTGTGATAGCTCAGCTACTAAGCATGATATCAATATAAATTATAGCCTATAGCACTCCGGAATAACGTAGCTTTCTATTGGTAAATGAATTTATGAAATAGGCCGTGCAGTTTCGAAGATTATCCCCTACATACAAACTTACAAACAAATTTTACCTCTTTATAATATTATTAGTATTAGTAATACTATAGATTATCAGATATAAATGATATAGCAACTCTGTCTGTTATGCTTTCACGATGAAACAAACGGCTAAACCGATTTAGATAAAATTTGGTATGAAAATAACTTCAATCTTGTGAAAGCACACAGGGTACTTTTTAATCCGGGACTTCGGCTGCCGCGTTAACCAACATTCACACGGACCAAATCGCGGACAAAAGCTCGTTATAAATAAAGAATAATATATTTTTTTAAATTTAATTACAAATGTATAGTTTTCAGACTTTTCTCTGTATTTATAATATAATACGATATTACTTGCCAAATTTCATAGTTCTAGGTCAACGGAAAGTACCCTATAAATTTTGATTGCCTTGAGAGTGTCAAAATGTCTGTTTTATGCGACATAAACGGCCGTATCTTTTTTTCACGTTAACTTAGAAGTTTGATTTTTCACAGCTTCAAGGGACTGTGGACCTAAGTACACGGTTTTAATTTCAACACGGTACCTTCACGCGTTCCAGAGATAAAGGGTCTTGACACACAGACAGACAGACGGACAACAAAGTGATTTTTATATTATTTTATTGGTCTCCAACAAAGAATACACCTTACATGCTATATTCTATAGGACAAGAACACAAATCTATGTGCTTCCTCAATTAAAGGAGACCACATCATGCAATAGAAAACAAACAGTTAAGCTAAGCTGATCCTATAAGGATTCCGTTTTTTCCTTTTGGGGTACGGAACCCTAAAAAACAATCTTTACATCAAAGTCGCTCCCACCGTCTGTACGTTTGAATTTTTTAAACTACGCAAAGGATTTTAATGCGCGCTTTTCATCAATAGATAGAGTGATTTGAGAGGAAGGTTTATACGTATAGTTTGATCTACATTGCACTCAGTTAAAGCCGGGGCAGGTAGCTAGTTAATACTATACAAAATAATATGACCTTTTAACCCTCAAACTAAATAAAATGAAAAATAGGTCTCAAAGGTCCCAATCTAATCATCAAATTTGTATAACATCAATCTGGATAAAAACCCATTTAAATTAGGTCTTTAGATCTAGGGCTTCCATTGAGTAAAGAATTTGTTTGAAATAAAAATAGGCTTTGATATATCGACCCTTTTTAACATTCATTTCTTTAAAAATAAGTTTAATTTGCATACGTGAAATGGGTTTTCATGAAGCGTTATCAAAGTAAGTTATTGGTAAGTAAGTGTACCTACAAGTCAATCGAAATCTACACAAATAAATAAAATTGAAGTGGGTGTGCACAAACAATTACCTACACACAAATATTCTTTAAAAAAACGCCCACTGCTGGGCATTGGTCAAGTGGCAATTTAGAAAACTGATGATAACGCAATCGGGGTCAACAGTAAGGTCGTTGTAGCTATACCCGGTTCACAATAAGATTAGACATAAACACAAACCTTTTTTACAGTCCCTTCAACCGATTTTGACTTCTATTCCGTAGGCTTAAGGATGACATTAGAGGCAAAAAGTGGTCACAAAAACAACTGTTTACTGCAGTTGCCATTTGTCATGCTACTAACGCATTAAAAGTCAAAATCGTTTGAACCGACTGTAAAAAAGGTTTAGGTAAATGTCTAATCTTATTATAGGTACATACAACATTTAATTACGTCATCACTCGATAGCTTAAGGATCAAAGAATTCCTTACAGTTTTCAGTTCGTTCAAAAATGATTATGACACACATGTTAATACGCTCAACGAGAATATTACCCACTGGCTTTTGCCCGCGGCTTCGCCCGCGTGGATGTCGGAAAATATCCCACGGGATACCGGGATTAAAAGTACCTTATATGTTAATCCAGGTAAACAATGTCTTCTTTCACTATTTTTTATTGTGTGACAACCGTCAGCTGGATACCTCCTCCTATATTGCGGATATCCATCGTCTCCTATCTGGGTGTCCTTGAGAAGTGGTCGAGGGTGCCTCTTGCTTCTCAGTGCAGCCACTATCTTTCATGCAGGGTGATTTGTACTTTAAACTACCACAAGGATCATGAATTATGTTTGCCTTCACAATACCGTAAAGGAGAGGCTCCTGTTCAGGCTCAGGTATTTCTGCACAAATAACTTTGTCGACTTGATCTGAGTTGATACGCTGCTGTAGCCACAGCAAGATGTGCATGTGAGGAAGAACTCGTTTTTGTCATTCCACTGAGTATATAAAGAAAAGCATCCCCCTAAACAGAGTACCTTTAGTCAGAAGAGCCATCATCTTTTTCAACATTAGGTGAAATACCCTCGCAATAATGTTGTGGCGATTGTGTAACTTTTGACCAGGTAAAAGTATATCTGTGATCTCTTTCCATCGAGTATTACATGTGAATGTGATAAAGAGTTCAGACCGGCCGTATTTGCGCACGTCTTACCCCCCTATGGCATCCCTCATATGTACAGACGCCAGCACATCAACCTATACCAAACTGTCATATATTTCCAATTGAATATGAACCTTATTCGTTTGTAATAAAGTTGAAAATCTATCAAAGAAATTTGACAGATTGTTATAGCTTGATGTTGCTTGTGCTGGCTGCTGTACGTAACTGTCAGCCTTCATCCCCTATTTTACCCTCTTCTGGGATGATTTTTCAAAAACGCTGATACATGTAATATTACTGATATAGGTCAACCTTTCCGTCCGTTTTAGAGTCAATACAAATTTTTCATCCCCTATTTTACCCTGTTCTGGGATGAATTTTCAAAAACGCTGATTCATGTAATGTTCCTGATAAGGGTCAACCTTTCCGTCTCTGATTTAGCGTCTATTACAATTTTATATCACCTATTTTACTCTCTTCTGGGACGATTTTTCAAAAACGATGATATATGTAATGTTCCTGATATAGGTCAACCTATCCGTCTCTGTTTTAGCGTCTATACAAATTTTTCATCCCCTATTTACACTCTTTCGGGATAACTTTTCAAAAACGATGATACATGAAATTATTAATTATCAACCAAAAGGCTAAATACAAAAGAACAATGGCGAAAACGTAGCGTAACTTAAATTTGAGCGTCTAAAAGTGACTTACATACGAAAGAAATTACATTATTTTTCTACGATTTTTCAAAGTATCACATTAACCAGTTATCGCCGGATAAAAAAATTATGTTAAATGAAAACATATTTGACTTTTCATTAACGTTTAGTGTTGCCATTTTATATTTATTCTGCCAAGTGACAGTAAGTACTTAAAGCATTTAAAGTATTGTAATCAGTTTTAGTTTGTTATTACAATTAAACGGAGTACGTAAATGAATACAGTTTATTTCCAAGTGTAGGTTTCTTGCAGGTATGTAAAAATACTGTGGTATAAAAATAAACCAATTAGTTTCGATTAATGACTAGCAAAAAGACTAGTAACCCAAATCTAAAAATAATTCCTTGGTAATTGACACAGAGTCATAAACAGATCTGTGCACAAAGTAAAAACGATATGATCGATGTATACATGTAGTAGATACCTATTGTATACATAAGGTAAGGCCAAAGAGTATTTATAACCACTGGGATTACCAACCTTAAACAATATTTTTACAAGACATTTCATTCTGAATTAACTAGATAAAGAAAATACTAATGCGATATTGCCTTTTTACTTCCTCATTTTGGAATATAAAAGTTACCATAGACATAACCTACAAAAGTTCATGACTGAATATTTATTATTCTCGGCCTTCTTGAACAAAAAATCTTGTACAAACTAATTCAGAAGGTGATGCTGAATTAAATAAGATATTTTTCATTTAAAGACGGTAGGAATTTAATCTCAACTAAAACAATGTATGGGTGGCTGCCATTGTTCTTTAATGGTTTGAACTACAAAACTAACGGGTATCCCATTTATACATTCATCCCCTATTTTACGCCCTCAGGGACTGATTTCCCAAAAACACTGAAACACGTGGTTTTTTATTTATTACCAGAATGATAAATACTAACTTTCATGGTTTAAACTACAAAAATTACGATTTTCCATTCCAACTTTCATCCCCTATTTAACTCCCTTAGGGGGTTGAATTTCAAAAAATCTTCCTTAATCCTTGTCTACATTATAACGGAAAACTTTGTGCAAAATATCAGCTTTCTAGGTCCAAGGGTTTGGGCTGGGCGTTGGTGAGTCAGTCAGTCAGTCAGTCAGGACTTTTCTTTTTATTTATATAGATTACGTCAGCAACACTCCGTTATTTTTTACTTAGGTAGGTATTAATATCTTATTTTTAAAATTTATATTCAGAACAGTACATAGATATTGTATAGGTACTTAAGTATAAAATCTTCATATAAAAATATAAATCTTCTAGCATTAAAAAAATACTTAAAAAACTACAAAAAGTAAAACTGTTAATGGGGGCTGAGCTTACGACCAGTGGCTTGCAAAGCGTTCATCAAATCGTTATGTTATTGACTTCTACGGTTTACGGATCAAAATAGCCGTTCTAGTTTGGCATGATTTACCGCTTAGCTCCTTAAACGTATAGCGTGATGGTAGTTATTTCCAAAGGTGAATCTGCAGCTATCTACAATATTCCATCATTTTGTACCGTCTTTTTAGAATGCTGTGTTAAACTGTAGAAGAATACGAACATTATGCGCCACATATTGATCATCTCCCAAAGCAAATAAGCGTTAAAATAAATACCGTAGCATATGATGCGAATGCTAAGGGTGTCACTACACCAATCGATCGATCATCGATCGATGCCATCGGTCGACATCGATCGACGTTGATCGATTGGTGTGGTAGCTTTGGCTGATCGACGGATACCGTTCGACTAACTAATCGATCGATTGCCGGTCGATGGCATTGGTTGACGTTGATCGATTAACTCCGGCTATAATCCATCACTAATAATAATCAAGCAGCTCGATCGACGTCGACTTATCCATTCTACCATCGATCGATCGTCGATTTACAATCGATCGATTGGTCTGGTGGAAAGTATCGATCAACGTTGACAAATCTATTCTACCATCGAACGATGATGACAAAATACGAAAAACAGACAAAAATTCTAAAAACTATCTTTTTGAAATCAAAAACACCTAGCAATTTCTTTTTTACAAAAATATTCAATGTACAGTTTTGACGTCTCTGCGTTTTTGTTATATGTATAACTAATTTTAAAAATATCTATCCATCTGTTTCTTCAGGGTTTCACTTTCAAAACGGCTGTTCCGATGTTGACGAGACGTCCACTGGCAGATAGTTAATGGGCCAATAAACTGATGTTATTTTAGAAAAAGAATAAGGGTTTTGCGCAAAAACGAAACTTCGTATATTATCTAAATTCACGCGGACGAAGTCACAAGCAAAACTTATAGTTATTTAATAAAAGTCCTCATTTAGAGTTCAAACTGTTAAGTTAGTAATTTGTCAATACATGAAACTCATTTATCTTTTGGTGTCGACTTAATTGCCAATTACGTAACGATTAATTATTTTAATAGACGTTATTTAGGGCTTCGTGGTTTAGACAAAGCAATACGGATTGATCGATCATGGTTCAACTACTCTTACTACGGTCGGTCCTTGGATGAGTGGCCATTTAATTCATACCGAGTCCCCTCCGTGCCTCGGAAAGACATAAAGCCGTTGGTCGTTTTGGGTAGTCAGAAGCCAGAAAGCCTGACAACTAGTCTTGCCAAGAGGTATCGTATTACCCAGTAACTGGATTGTGGAGGTCGGATAGGCAGTCGCTCCAGCTAAAACACTGGTATTCAGCTGCATCTGGTTAGACTGGAAGCCGACCTTAGCGGGCCATGGTTGGGACCTAGTAAGGAAATGACTAGGCAAATGAAACTAGATTCGAATAAGTGTTTTAAGGGGCTATTAAACGACTTTACAGGTTTTAAACTGACAATCACGTCAAAATGTGTAGTGTAAATGATTTGAAAAAATATATGTTAAACTAGAACATTCTCTTAATCATTTTAGTAAGTGAATATTTTTGATTAAGTTCATATTAAATAGTTTAATTAACTCGTGAAGTTGTGTCTGACGCGGACAAAACATTGACAATCACACAAATCTACCAGGTATAAATAAACGAAACTTACACCATCTTACAGACAATTTTATTATCTATCTTTTAATATACGCCTTTTTTTTAATTTTGAAAGAATACTACTATTTTTTAATTTTTTCGACTAAATTTTGAGAGTTTTGGACGCAGACTGCGTCCGTTCTGCATCAGTTCTGCGTCCAAAACTCTCAAAGTTTAGTCGCTTCACGTGTTAATTAAACTATATAATATGGATATAATTAAAAATATTCACTTACTAAATGATTAAGAGAATGTTCTAGTTTAACATATTTTTTTTTCAAATCATTTACACTGCACATTTTGACGTGATTGTCAGTTTAAAATCTGTAAAAGTCGTTAAATAGCCCCTTAAGAACCTGAACTGATTACTTTGAAGGGAGAAGGGAAGGGTACAGGCTAAGCAGATGACGAGACGTTATTTAGGTAGCGAATGTTTTTTTTATTAACTTTGTGGAGGCCTGATCTATTGTGATCACCACGTGATTTGGCTAAAGATCGCCCCCAAACCCTGCAGCTGTGATGAACTGCAGGATTTGCTTTGGGGTGATCTCCATTATTTCATCCGGGCTTAACAGGTGTTTGCCCAGATGATTGTTACGCTTGTGAATTAGTGCTCTGCATTCCCCCAGAAGATGGAGTGATGTTGCATCAGCTTCCTTACAGCGTCTGCAGGTTCGCGTATCACTTAGGCCTAGGTTGAACATGTGCTCGTTTAAGCAGCAATGTCCTGTAGTGGCTCTTGCCACAATGCGCAAGTTGTTCCCACTGAGTGCTAGGACTTGGTTACCAAGCCTTCTGTCATAGGCTTTGATAAGTGCTAGCGAATCTTTGTTTCCAGGTATGGCGGTAGCTAATTACCAACCAAGCTCAAATAAAAAACCATATTGAAAAACGCACTACCACAACTTTCAGCTGTCATTTTTGCTACACTAGACTACTTGGAAAATAATGATGACATACAAATCAAAACATATTTCCTTTTCTCACACTTGGTCCACGTAAGCATTGCTGTGGTGGGTACAGCGACCAATCTTTTGGTCGATTTCAGACTTATATTTACCTACAAAAGAAGGGCTGTGGCTGCATAGGGATACAAGTTTCACCGAGTCAATACTGTAAAGCAATATATTTCAGGGCTGGTATCTAGTAGGTACGAGTAGCGTCATATATCCTACTAATATTAAAAATGTGAAAGTTTGTAAAGATGTTTGGATGTTTGTTACTCAATCACGCGTAAACCGTTCAACAGATTTGCATGAAAATTGGCACATAGGTAGACCATTTCCTGGATTAACACATAGGATACTTTTTGTCCCGGTAATGGATAACAGTTCTCTAAACGCGGGCGAAGCCGCGGGCAGAAGCTAGTTTATTATAAGTCCAGATTTCTTAACGATATTTTCCTTCACCTTATAGTATCTAATATACTACTTACATATCATCCATGATTATATTATTTTCTTTGTAATTATCTTACAATTATACTTAATTTACTTCTTGTTTTTCAAAGAATTAGCTGAAATTGTCTGTGTCCGTATTATTGTTTATGTTAAAAATAGAATATCAAAATCACTTAGTCTATTTTTCAACAAACGATAACGATATTGCTAATTCATCATTTCAGTAATGCTGAATTGAAATTTTAAATTGCTAAATACCTCCGCAGCCTGACTATCCAAGAGATTATAATTATTTCATTTCTCTTTACAGCTTTCGCTAAAAGCTATTTCCCAATACAGCTTACGCCATTGAGCCAGGATTAGGATCCTCTTTCAATTCCATCTAATTTAAAAGAGCAATTAAAATTGCTCCGATGGGAATTAACTTTTTTTTCAGAATTGTCTTTCTATTTTAACATTTATTACAATCAAATTGAGAATAATTATAAAAAATTAAGAAGTCTCTCATACAGTTCCTTATTAATAAACCCGGATTCAAGTTACACCAGTAGGCATAAGGTAACTTCGGCTTAACCATAAGGTTTTCAAGGTTTAACTAAGGTATTAATTTTATTGATGTCATTCCGAGTATGTTACTAAGGGCGGGTTGCTTCAACTAACCATTACTGACTGGTAATAGTTAAAAATGGCGCTAACTATCGTCAAATCAAAAAAATGGGTTGTTTCACAAAATCTTATGTCAAAAAGTTACTATTACCATAACCGACATTGTAATTTTGTGTTGTCAAACAGCTACTTCAAACGTCAAAATATTATGGAATCTCTTTTTGAATTACTTTAACTGACGGATTTTTATGTCATGAAACAACCCGATACATTTAACGTATGTTAAACATCGCACGTCATAGTAACTTTTTAACCGTCCGTATATTTGACGACACGGTTGGCGCAGTGGCTGAGCGATCGACTGCTGCGCAGCGTGTTGCGGGTTCGATTCCCGCCCAGGGTAAACAACGGTGTGATGAGCACTTGTGTTTGCTTTGTGTCTGGGTGTTGTTTATCTATATATGTATGTATTTACAAAAAAAAAATGTATTTGTGTATGTATATCAGCTGTCTGACACCCATAGTACAGGGTCTCCCTAGTTTGGGGTCAGATGGCCGTGTGTGAAAATGTCCCCACATATTATATTATATATTATATTATATTATTATATATAACGTTAACCGACTGTTTGAAACAACCCGCCCCTAGAGTCTCTTAGTCTTTTGGTTTACTCAATCCTTAGCGTATATGTAAAATAAATGGCTTTTGCACAGCACAACGATGTTGTGTTTTGTACGGTGCATGGTAGGTAAATGAACGCTGTTCCTGATGTTATAAGGTTTGTAATTGATTGTGTAGGTAGTAGGTTCTGAATTATGAAGTGTGGGTGTATGCGCGACTGCGTATTTATTCCTTTTAGTGAACTGCAAATGTAGTAGTTGGAAGGGCTGGACCGGCGACATTGGGTTTTGATATATTTTCGACTGCTAGGGCATATCTCCTTCTTTCTTATATCTATGGCTACATTGCACCCGTATAAAGCTAAGGCGGGCGCTAGTATATTTTATATATTGTAAGTTTCGATCATCATCATCAGCCGGAAGTCGTCAATTGTTGAACAAACGCTTCCCCCATAGAACACCACAACGAGCGGAAACCTGCCGTTTGCATTCACTGGTTACCCGCGACCTTAACGATGTCGTCGGTACATCTAGTGGGAGGCCTACCAACGCAGCGTCTTCCGGTTCGAGGTCGCCACTCGAGAACCCGTCTTCCGCATCGGTTATTGGTTCTTCAAGCGATGTGGCCTGCTCGTTGCCACTTTAACTTGCAAATTCTGAGAGCTATGTCGGTAACCTTAGTTCTTCGGCGGATTTCCTGGTTCCGGATTTTATCGTGCAAAGAAACTCCGAGCATCTTCATTTAAGTAAGATTTTTCATGAGAGTTCCATGTAAGTTTAGATATAGGAGGTAATCTCTAATACTACTAGTCTAATTTAAGGCGATGATAATTATACGCCAGCGACGACGAAAATCGTATACGCTGCGTCCAAAACTATCAAAGTTTAGCCGAAAAAATTAAATAAAAAATCGGTTTCTTTAACTTAAAAAAGACGTATTCTAAAAGATAGATAATAAAATTGTCTATAAGATAGTGAAAGTTTTGTTGAAATAAACCTGATAGATTTTGTGTGATTATGTTTTGTCCGCGTCAGACACAAATTCACGAGGTAATTAAACTATTTAATATGATATTAATCAAAAATATTCACATACTAAATGATTAAGAGAATCTTCTAGTTTAACATACATTTTTTTCAAATAATTTACACTACATATTTTGACGTGATTGTCAGTTTAAAATCTGTAAAAGTCGTTTGTTAGCGCCTTAATAAATATATGGTACCTTTACTTGATCTTCATGCGCTTGATGCTATTTGTGTCTATATGAAGGTATGTGTATTTTACTCTGAAATATCAAATAAGGAAGAATTCTACTCATACTATTCGCAAAAGTTTGTGAGTATATGTAATTGGTATACTATTTGCCACACACATGTGTGTTGATCTAGCTACCCGTAAGATAATTAATTACTTTGGCGTAAATCAGAAATCTACGCAGATGTGGTCGCGGTTAAGGCGATATACGCCGGCGACCTTGAACGACCAGTGAATCGTATGCGCTGCGCTGCGTCCAAAACTCTCAAAGTTTAGTCGAAAAAAATAAATAAAAGTAGTATTCTTTAACTTAAAAAAGGCGTATACTAAAAGATAGATAGTAAAATTGTCTGTCAGATAGTGAAAGTTTTATTTAAATAAACCTGGTAGATTTTGTGTGATTATCAATGTTGTGTCCGCGTCAGACACAACTTCACGAGTTAATTAAACTATTTAATATCAACTAAATCAAAAATATTCACATACTAAATGGTTAAGAGAATGATCTAGTTTAACATATTTTTTTTTTTCAAATCATTTACTCTACACATTTTGACGTGATTGTCAGTTTAAAATCTGTAAAAGTCGTTAAATAGTTAGTCAAAAAGTTCGTTTTTGAATACTAAATAATAGTATGTTATTACTAAGTTAAAATAACAAAACAAACATTTACATTATTCGTAAGAAAGACAAGATTGGATACTTACATGTTAAGTCAAGTAGGGTTGAACTAAAGTACGTATACGGGACGGGTGGTACGGGAGTTCGGATAATATATTCTGAGGATTGTAGCGGTTCCGTATGAATAGTAAAATCCTCAGAAATCTGGCTTTAATAATATCCGTTCCTGTTCCGGCTCGTTTGGCCAGTCCCATTTATAATTTTATCATACATCATGCACAAAAGTACAAAGACGGATTTGATGCCTTATAATTCGATTTTTTTAAATGTAGGCTGTTTCCTCCTTATTTTATAATTGATCTTAGTTTTGCATCCAGCATTAAATATTTAAATAATTCAATTTATTACGTCGATCCAACCAGTATGCTCATATCCAGCAATAATAATTAAAATATGTGGGGCCATTTTACACACGGCCATCTGACCCCAAACTAGGGAGACGCTGTACTATAGGTGTCAGACATGCATTTGTGTATACATACACAAATGCTTTGAAATACATACATATATAGATAAACAACACCCAGACACAAGGCAAACGCAAGAGCTCATCACACAAATATTTACCCTGGGTGGGAATCGAACCCGCAACACGCTGCGCAGCAGTCAATCGCTCAACCACTGCGCCAACCGTGTCGTCAGCAGTCAAAGTTCAATGTACTTCCCAAACTTATGCTTGGATTTTGGACGGTCGGATTGCCGTCCTATTGGACTATAGGAGTGAGGGAAGAGGGCGTACACGCGTAATACGCGCGCTCGCTCAGCGTTCTCGTAGTTACAGCGCAGCGAACGCCTCGCGATCGCGCAGCGCCCGAGCAGAGCGTATTTTATATCGATTTATTTTAAACCTTATATTGCAAAGGAGAATCATTTAATTGTTGCTAAAGAGAGAGCGATGCGTACAGGACGCTCGCGCTGTGTCGCGCCGAAAGAAATCGCGCTGGACTGAACGCGCCCTTACCATTAAGGGGCTATTAAACGACTTTTACAGATTTTAAACTGACAATCACGTCAAAATGTGCAGTGTAAATGATTTGAAAAAAATATATGTTAAACTAGAACATTCTCTTAATCACTTAGTAGTGAATATTTTTAATTATATTCATATTAATTAGTTTAATAAACTAGTGAAGTTGTGTCTGACGCGGACAAAACATTGACTGTCACGCAAAATCTACCAGGTATAATTAAGCGAAACTTTCACTATCTTACAGACAATTATACTATCTATCTTTTAGTATACGCCTTTTTTATGTTAAAGAATACTATCTTTTATTAAATTTTTCGACTAAACTTTGAGTGTTTTGGACGCAGCGCATACGATTCTCTGGTCGCTCAAGGTCGCCGGTGTATATCGTCGCCTTAATAATGGTAATACCACTGTGACCGAATTCGGTATGGAGAAATTATTAGAGATAGTGATATATACAGGCTATTTTATCTTTACTTATAATCGAGCTTAGTTCTAAAATAAGCCAACTGATAACCTCTTGATAATTAAATTAATTTTAGTCAAAATTATTTATTAAAGTATTGTCGTCGGCGACGACAATAGGCTGTGATCCCCCAGAGATCGCCATTCAACCCGGTCTTAGGCAGCCAACATCTATCCATCATTCCATCTATTCCTTCATAGTTATGTATAATTGTAATATTTTTTGTCAATATCCGTGATTTTTTTATATTTGACGCTGATTAAGTTTATTTTTAACTAGCGACCCGGTCCGGCTTCGCATGGGCCTATAACCTTCCTCGATAAATGGACTATTCAACACAAAAAGATTTTTTAATTCGAACCAGTAGATCCTGAGATTAGCGCGTTCAACCAAACAAACAAACTCTTCAGCTTTATAATTTTTAACTACCGCGTTGAGTTAATGTTGACTTCGTCTACGTGCAAAGTGATCCGTCGATTGTATTTTCACGTCACAGCTATGTAGATATAATTAAAACTGAGATAATGTCGTGTGAGTGCAATATAACGATTAACGAACTACTGTGCTTCATCCAAAACAAGTGCCATGTAATGGACGAATTAAGCCTAGTGCAGATTTGCTGCTCCTGGTACAATGAAGAAGAAATCGAAAATGCAAAAACGTATCTGTGCGAAATAACTGGTAATCGAAAGATCATAAGGAAAGGAGAAAAGAAAGCGTCTAGCAATATATCGGATATTCTTAAAATTATAAAAGAAACAGAAAAGGTGCCGAAGTTCGTTGCAATAGATTTGAACCGTCTACCGCCCGTGACCTTCGACCACCTTGATGTAAGCAGCTTACTTATGACGCTTGCTACTATAAGGAACGAAATGCAGACTTTCAAGGACGAGACTAAACATGTTATTAACAAACTTGAAGGAGAAATAACCGAATTGAGAAAACAAAATTCGTCATCGAGAGTCGCCGTTCAGCGCGTACGCGACAACCTACCCCCATTAACGAACACATCTGAGCGTCAACTTCAAATTAGAAACGTTACTTTAACGGAAAGTGAGCAGCCAAGTACTCCACTAATGCAAAACTCAACCTTAAACTTTAAGCAAGCGGTGATGAGCAACAAGGCGCAACTTACTCCATCCAGTGCCCACATCAGCGGGAATGTTGATGACGATGGTTTTACTCAGGTCACAAGAAAAAGAAAACGGCAGCGTATCGAAAACTGCACCGAACCTATGTATAAACCAAAATACCAGTCGAAAAACAAACGTGGGACAAATACCACATCAACATTAAAAGCAGCAGAGCAAATAGTTTCAATATATATATCTAGGTTTGCAAACGAATGCACGGAAACGCATATAAAAAACTATTTCTCCGAGAACGAGCGTACCATTTGTGGAATTGAAACGCTAAACCAAAAGAAAACTACGAACTTTAAGTCATTTAAAGTATTGGTAGCGAAGAAGGATCTCGTGACGGTGCTAAAAGAAGAATTTTGGCCAGAAGGAATAGTTTTTAGAATCTATAAACCAAGTAAAAACGATGCGGAAAGCAACACAGTCTCAGATTTAAAAGATTAAAATATTTTCAATAAATAAATAACACATAGAAGTACCTACATATCTACATATAAAACCACTACATAAATAAATACTTTTTATTTTATTTTTTGGAAGAGAAAGTACGAAATAAAGATATAAATATGAACAAGTTAGTGAAAATGGTCAGCTTTAACTGCAAATCTATAAAAAGGTCACTGCCGTATGTCACGCAATTATGTGAAGATTATGATATAATAGCCTTACAAGAACTATGGTTATTACCCGAAGATCTAGGGCTCCTGGGTACAATATGTACAGAATTTGAATACCAAGCGGTGTCACCGATCGATACATCATCAGGGACGTTGAAAGGAAGACCGTACGGTGGTGTGGCACTCCTCTGGAGAAAGTCACTATTTACTAGTGTCGAGCCAATAGTGTCGCCGTCGAAACGCATTGTGGCGATTAGAGCGAGCCTTCTGGACCGTTGTTTGCTTGTGATGTCAGTGTACATGCCTACCGAGTGTGCGGACAATCTACCTGAGTTCACGGAGTGTCTTGGAGTGATGAATTCAATAATAGAAGATAACGGCATTGAGTACGCGGTGGCGTTAGGTGACTTTAACGCAAACGTAGGTAGTATGTTCTATAAGGAGCTGTGTTGCTACTGCAAGGAGCAGGATTGGGTTTGCGCTGACCTCAACATTCTTGGTGAGTCTTCCAACACCTTTACATATCTGAGTGAGGCTCACGGTACGTGTAGTTGGCTTGACCACTGCGTCGTGACGTCGGCGGCTTACAACATTATAAAAAACACAAGAGTTGTTACTGATGTCTCATGGTCGGATCATTTTCCTTTGGAAGTGGCATGTGATTTGTCAGTGATCATATCAAAGACTACTTTAAATAATAATGACTATGTTAAGAATAAAATTGTATGGGGTCATAGAAATAATGAACAAATAGAATCATACACAACTTTCTGTAACGATTATTTAACAAACTTGAACTGTGACCGGTACAACATACATTGTAATGGCGTTCCGTGTAATAACCAAGATCATTATCACATGTTAGATCAAATGTATTCGGAAATAACAAACTGTCTGTGTAAAGCAGCCAGTCTGGCCTACGCTGGCAACAAATTTAATAAAAAGAAACGCATAATAGGCTGGAACTACCATATAAAGGAATTACATACACAATCTCGACATGCATTTCAACTATGGTTGTTACACGGTAAGCCAAAACAAGGTGTAGTATACGATGATATGTGTGTAACTAGGAAAAAATATAAAAATAAAATAAAGTGGTGTCAAAATAACGAAACGCAGATTCAAATGGATATAATTGCTGGACATAGATCTAATAATGACTTCGGAACTTTTTGGAAGTCAACCAATAAATTATCTTTTAAACCTACCATACCCGTAACCGTTAACAATAGCCAGGACCCCAGTGAAATAGCGGAGATGTTCGCTCAGCAGTTTCAAGTGTCCGCCAGCACAGGTGGCGGCCTGCAGTATGAGTCATCGCGCGCGGATCGTCGAGCCCGTGAGTCATTATCTAATACAAGTATTTCTATAACTGCTGACACGATATTACAATGTGTTAAAAATATGAAAAGAGGAAAGTCACCTGGGCACGACGGTCTGAGCGTGGAGCATGTACTGTACGGCGGACATTTATTGTATGAAATATTAGCTAAGTTCTATAACTTGTGTTTATCACATTGTTTTCTACCAAAAAACTTTATGAGAACTGTAGTAGTCCCTCTGTTTAAGAATGGGTCTGGAAATGCCTCTGACTTAAAAAACTACCGAACCATTTCCCTGGCAACAATTTTCTCAAAAATTTTCGAGCGTATTCTGCACCCTCAGCTTCTTAAATATATAAACATAAATAATGCGCAGTTTGGGTTTCGTGCCGGTTTATCAACAGATATGGCCATATATGCATTAAAAAATACAGTTAAATACTACAACTCAAGAAATACAACCGTGTATGCCTGCTTCCTGGACCTCAGCCGGGCATTTGACACTATAAATTATAACATGTTGTGGTCAAAGATGGAGGAAGCTGGCATACCATGTGACGTATTGGGACTGTTGAAATACTGGTACGGATCCCAGACCAATGTAGTAAAATGGGGCAGCTGCGGCTTTTCTAACGAGTACACGCTGAAATGCGGCGTAAGGCAGGGCGGCTTGACATCACCGACCTTGTTCAACCTATATGTTAACGGATTGATAGAGGAGCTCAGCGGGTCAGGGGTTGGCTGTCACATGTGCAATCAACCAGTTAATAACTTAAGCTATGCCGACGATATGGTCCTGTTGAGCCCCTCAATCGAAGGCCTACGTACACTGTTATTGATATGTGAAAAATACGCCATGAGTCATATGCTAACTTACAATGTAAAAAAAACTGAAGTTATGATATTCAAGCATGAAAATACAAATAATTTTAACCCAGTAATTACCCTCGCCGGCTCACAACTAAAAATAGTGTCGACTTTTAAATATCTGGGGCATGTCATAAAAGATAGCTTAAGAGATGATGACGACATGGAAAGACAGAGAAGGTCCATTGCTGCAAAAAGCAATATGTTGGCACGCCGATTTGCGCGGTGCAGTAAGGATGTAAAAGTTACTCTATTCGCGGCGTACTGTCAGTCTTTCTACACCTGCTACCTGTGGAGGAACTACACACAGCGTACATACAATGCACTACGCGTGCAGTACAATAACGCGTTTAGAGCTATGCTCAACCTACCGTGGCGGTGTAGCGCGTCTGGCATGTTCGCCGAGAATAGAGTAGATGATTTTTATGCAGTGATGAGGAAAAGGGCCGCCTCCTTTATGAAGAGAATAAGAAATACAAAAAACAATACTGTCAAGGCTGTGTATGAGTGCTGCAAATTTAGCATAAGTAATATTTAATTTAATAAAAAAATAAAAATTAGTTTTATGTATCGCAATAATAATAATGGTGTGTTATATTTATAAATTAATGAATTGAATGAATTGTTATGAATTGTTATATTATTGAATTGAATTTATGAATTGGTGTATTATTAGTTTTATTTTATTAATGTATTGTTCTATATGGGTTAAGTACCTGAAATAAATGAATATTATTATTATTATTATTAGTATAGATAATTTAAGAATACATTGGGTATTTATTACTAACTAGTAACTTCATAATTATGTATACTGTAATGAATAATTTTTACTAAAATTAATTGGCCTACGTTCAGCAGTCAGTGGACGACAAAAGGCTGATATACATATACCTTAAAGAATATATTTATATTCTAATAATAATGCAACATGTCGTATAGTTCATCCGACCAGTTACCTAATAAACATTAAATAATATACCTATTACATTAGCAACCCGACCCGGCTTCGCATGGGCCTATAGCCTTCCTCGATAAACGGACTATCCATTACAAAAAGATTTTTTCAGTTCGAACCAGTAGATCCTGAGATTAGCGCGTTCAACCAAACAAACAAACAAATTCTTCGGCTTTATAATATTAGTATAGATATCTATGTAATGAGAACTCTTCTTACTTTCCCCGGGTAAAAATCATATAATATTCATAAAAAAATATCAACGGCAAAGTTCAATAAAATAGGTATTTGCATTACAAAATATTTTGAACAAAGCTTACTTATCCATTTAAACCACTACCAAACAGCCAGACAGCTTATAACCTAAGCTTATAAAATAAATAATATATAAAATGTCGTACAAAATCTACTAGCAAGATATGAACCTATTACAAAATACGCGGAGAACCTGTTACGAAATACGCGACGTACCATCACGTGACTATTAGAACTAAGCCTTCTTACTTCCTAATCGCCTTTAAGACTTGAAGTCGAACCAAATAGGCGATAGGGAGATTATTCAGTAAACCGTTATGAATAATGAAACGAATAATTTCGAACGTCAGTCGTTTTGATTTAGAATTATTTCCTCTGTATTGTTATTATGTTGAATTATTGATGTTTGTATACACGCAATAGGGTTTTCTGTCTAAGAACCTTCACAAGTAGTATAATGTCGGTCACACCTTTGGTTGTCCATTTTCCAACCAGCTGCCGGACTAATATTTTTTAACCGACTTAAAAAAAGAAGAGGTTCTCAATTCGACTGTATGTTTTTAGTATTTTCAACCGACTTCAAAAAAAGAAGGAAGTTCTCAATTCGAAACGTATATTATTTTTATGTTTGACCACGCATAACTTATTTCAGTGTAGTCCGTCGATGATTCTTTTTTGACGTGACAACGTCTTATAATTCGATAGAGCCGGCTGCACGCACGAAAAAAGATGACGTATGCGGCGTTAACATGACGTATGCGGCGTTACCATAACGCCGCTCTGAGGCGTTCCATGTAAGGCTTGAAGTGCAAGCGAGAGCGCGGAATGAGCGACAAAGAAGCACAATCGGCATGATTCTTTCGCGTTGTCACGTTCAACTATCGTCAGTAAACCGACTTTACAGACAACCAATTTTTTAATTGATAGTGAATACCTCAAAGTTGGTCCCACATAAATTTCATGAAAATATACCATCTCTAAGGGCGGGTTGTTTCAAACAGTCGGTTAACGTTACATACGGACGGTTAAAAAGTTACTATGACGTGCGATGTTTAACGTACGTTAAATGTAACGGGTCGTTTCATAACATAAAAATCCGTCAGTTAAAGTTATTCAAAAAGAGATTCCATAATTGACTGGTAGAGAATGCCTAAGGCATTAAGTCCGCCTTTGTACCTTTGTGCATGAAGTATAAATAAATAAATAAATAAAGAAATAAATAATATTTTGATGTTTGAAGTAGCTGTTTGACAACTCAAAATTACGATGACTGGTCGGTTATGGTAATAGTAACTTTTTGACATATGATTTTGTGAAACAACCCATTTTTTTGATTTGACGATAGTTAGCGCCATTTTTGACTATTACCGGTCAGTAATGGTTAGTTGAAGCAACCCGCCCTAAGGGTGGAAAATTAACGGATGATTGAATTTTTTTGGTTCACCGGAATTAGTTTGTATGATAATAAATAGGCACTAAAAAACGTATTTTTTTTTTTATTAAAAAGATAATTTTTACTTTTTGAAGGCGGAGCAAAAAGTAAAAATTCCTATTAAAAAAAATCCCTATTTTAACTGTGTTGTCGTTTAGTAATGGATTTGGAAGATAAGAAGGTACTCATCATCATCATCATCATAATCAGTCTGAAGACGTCCACTGTTGAACAAAGGCCGCTCCCATAAATGGGGGGCGTTGCCATAATCCCCACGCTTGGCATGCGTCTTGGGGATCGCAGTGACTTCACTGCGATCCCCAAGACTAACTACTTAGTTAAGCACACGGAAGCCGCTGCTACCCGACTTCCGAATTTTCTCTTAGTCGCCTTCGACGACACCCTCGGGATGAATTGGGGGGGGGTGCTATTCTAGCCCGTACACCCCACGGATACGGGTAAGAACGTACTAAAAAGCGAAAAAAACTTATTTTTATCGTGATATCACAACCATATCGAGAGAAAACAGGATATCACTTAAATACCTATACCTATTGTATTAGGTATAAATACTTTCATAATTATTTTTTTTACTCGTATGAGATATTTTATCCTGAAAACAGAAATGGAACAGCCCCCAGGCCTGAAATTAGGTCATGGATCTGTATGCTTGTAAACCAAATACTTCTGAAAATCCCGGGATCTTTTGTCAAGCCTACCCCGCAATGAGATTACCATTGGAAATCTTGAACACAGAAATCTTTCAATGACACGCATTCCAAATACAAATCTCAAACATACGTAATCCTTTTAGGTACAAAATACGCGCGAAGAAAAATCTGGAAAATATTCGGGATAAGACTACACAATAAACAAAATTGTGTTGCGTGACCTTAGAAAATAGTTCGGTCTAACATTCATTCGCTCCATCTATCATTCTTTATTCATGTGAACTACAATTGAGATTTCCAAGCTCTCACGTAAGTATTGTATTCTAAAAGAAAACATATTTTTAGGGTTAAACCTCAAAAGGAAAAACGGTACCTACCTTATAAGATCACTGCTTTCGGAATTTATCCTTTACTTGTGCTACATGACACTGCTTCTTGCCAACTTTCATGATTCTTGTATTTAATATTACTTTTAGCTGGATAACCCCACCCACTCCTGTGAAAAAAGGTCTTGACAGACGGATAGACAGCAACACGAACAACGACCGTGTCGCTGTCTATCCGTCTGTCATCTCTGTCATCGGTTATTCAGCTAAAAGTAATAAGTATTAAATACAAGAACCATGAAAGTTGGCAAGGAGCAGTGTCATGTAGCACAAGTAAAGGATAAATTCCGAAAGCCGTAATTTATAGTTATGTACGGAACCCTCGGTGCGCGGGTCGGATTCGTACTTAACCGGCTTTTTTTCTACATTTATCTTGAAGAGCCATTATTTTTCGGGTGGGTATTGAAGTATTGGAGTTATTGAAGATCAGTATTAGAAGGTATTGAAGAGCAGTATTCAAATAAAAAGAAAAATACCAAATAAAGATACTTACAGCTGGCTTGGTGCGAGTAGACGCGAAGGGTTCTGTACTGATCGACGTATGTACATTAATTATTTACCACTACATACAAAGAAACACGTTTATTTAGCAGCATTATTTCAATTTTGTAAATGTAAATACCATGGAGCCATTTACTAAGTATATTAATACCTTTATGTTTGACAAAAATTAACATGGCGGTTAAGAGTATTGTCATGCTCGCTCAAATGTCTCGCTGATGGTGGCGCGCGTGTTGGATCATTCGGCTCCCTTCAAAATGGTTGAGCTGAATGGTGCTGATTCACGCGTCATGTTCGTGAACGGGCGCTGTCAGTAGAGATTGGTCAGCTCTTATCTGCCATGGATTAGATGCCACTTTATCTTGCTTCTTTTTTGTGTTTTGTATTGTTAGATTACCTTCATGGTTTTCACATATAGAAGCAACAAGAATCATGTAACCAGACTTTGTAAAAACTTGATTTAAAAGAGTGTCCGTGGAGTTTCTTGCTCGTTCTTCTCCGTAGAGACCTACCTACGTTTTGGAACGAGCAACTAGCTTCAACTCTCTGACTAACTGACCGACTCCTTGACAATTCAAAAGTGCCTGTAAATGGTTTAATTGAAATAAATGCTTTGACTTTGACTTTGACTTTGTTTCTAGTAGGGGTAAAAAAAAACAATACCACAGGTCCCCTGCAATTTAAAATGCAATTTCATGTTTTTTATTGAAGTAAAACTTCTTTACGTACGCTTGACTTTTGGAGTAAGCTGGTGAATGCGTGACGAGAGCGTTAGGAAAAGTATGATCGGGCAAGGCGAACGGAAGTTGAGACGGAGATATAAGTTAGTGAAGATAGAAATAGAGAGAGTTACGTTTCGTATATTACTGTAGGGGCAGGAGAGAGAGGTGCGAGCACACATTTTCTTTTTCTCTTTCTCTCATAGCCAGTACCATGGGGATACATACATATACATGGGGCTAAAGAAGTTTTACTTCAGTCGTGTGGTCTAAGGGTATATGGTCTATCTATATATGTATGTATTTACAAAAAAAAAAAACATGTATTTGTGTATGTATATCAGCTGTCTGACACCCATAGTACAGGGTCTCCCTAGTTCGGGGTCAGATGGCCGTGTGTGAAAATGTCCCCACATATTATTATTATTAAGGGTGTTACCAGACCAATCGATCGATCGTCAATCAACGATATCGGTCGATGGTAGAATGGATTACTCGACGACGATCGATAGTTTCTACCAGACCAATCGATCGATTGTCGATCGACGATCGATCGATGGTAGAATGGATTAGTTGACGTCGATCGTGCTGCTTAATTATTATTCATCATCATCCTCATTTCAGCTGAAAGACGTCCACTGCTGGACATAGGCCTCCCCCAAAAGGGAGGTTTTGCCATAATCGCACAACCGCAGATCGCAGATCTTAGTCGCATAATCGCGGGTTTTTCATAATTATTATTAGTGATGGATTATAGCCGGAGTTAATCGATCAACCTCGACCGATGCCATCGACCGGAAATTGATCGATTAGTTAGTCGAACGGTATCCGTCGATCAGCCAAAGCTACCACACCAATCGATCAACGTTTCGATGTCGACCGATGGCATTCGAGGAACACTGTGGTGGTTTTAGCCGGTAGGAGTCCGACACACCCTCCCTTCTTCCCCAGACGGGGGACAGTCCATGAGGATATGATGCCCCCATAAGAGGGACCAGCGGACGATAGATCGGGGAATCTATCGTTTACGATACACGGTCCCTGGAGCAGTGGTGATGTCCCAGTGCATCCGGACATCGCTGAAGGAGGTGGGAGCCCGGAGGCGGGCGAAGAAGAGGGAGCCCTGAAGTGGGCCACGCAGGATGGGTCGCGAATGTCATGCGTAGCAGTTCTCGCGGCCCAACCATTAAGGCGAAAGTAGGTGCACAGGCGGAGTTTTTAGTGGGTGCAAGCCCCACATAACCATGTCGTCTCCCCGGAAGGCGTGGTGAGCTAAGCATTCTCTCGGCTCAATAAAAAAAAAAAAAAAAATGGGTTCTCCGTGGATGGGTGACTATAACGACTGTCAAATATCTACAAATGGCAGCGTGCTTTTATCTTCTTTTTTCTTCTTTCTTTATCTTTACGTGCTTTCGAGGCATGTAGAGGTCTCGGAATAAATTGGATGGTCATCCATCAAAGTCAAAGTCAAATAACTTATTTCAATTAGACCATTAAAGGCACTTTTGAATGTCGTAATGTAAAATTTGAATCTAGTTGCCCATTATAAATGGTAGTTTCGTATGGAGAAGAATGGGCAAGAAACTCCATACATACACTTTTAAAAAAATTATGTTTACAATATTTGCATTTACAAGAAGATCATCCACGGATTGACCGCGGTGAGTGTAGCTTAACCATTACGGAACAATTCGAGTACGGCTTTTACTAAGCCACTCCGAAATTGGGTAGTATATATCTGACATAATTAGTACCCTAGCTAATAAGACAAAGTCGGCTTCAGAAACCGCTAATGACTTAATAATTCAATCTACTAATCAACATGTGGTTTATTGCCTAAGTCTAAAAACATTAATATGGAGGAGTGAGTGGAAATACGTGTACAGGTGCTAATTAAGCTTCTTACGCCCACTAGTACCTAAAAGATAACTCAAAGTTACTTAGATGCTAACATGCGGTTTTATTACAGACTAGCACTGGGCTAACTGCGTGAGTGTCGTTAATTCCCTGGTTAGGGCTAAGCTCCAGAGCCTTGAACATCGCCGCACCGTTGCTAGCCTATCGGTCTTTTATCGGGTACATTTCGGATAGTGTGCTTTGGAATTGCACAATTTAATTCCCCCATCCCCATTCCATCATCGGACGAGCAGAGATACGGCGAAGCGTCACCGATATATGGCTGAAGTTCCACGGTCTCGAACCGAGCGGTTTGACTCCACATTTATTGTGCGAACTGCCAGACTGTGGAATTTGCTGCCCGCCTCTCTGTTCCCTGATAAATATAATCTGGGTGTCTTCAAGGCACGAGTGATCCGGTTCATCCTAGGCAAGCGTGTTCCAACTTAGGCAGCATAAGCACTTAAGATCAGGTGAATTGCGGTCAAACGCGGCTTGCGTTTGACCGCATTGACCGTATTTGATAATAATAAAAATATATATATATATATGTCGCAGCAAGCGATAATTTAGCGATAAAGAGGATTCGAATTGATTATTGTAGTACCTACAGAAGAAATGGTAAACGCCGTGACGTCAGCTGTCGGTTAAAATGGCGCCATGTGGACAGAGTCGTGTTGGAGAGTGGGGACCGGGCCAAGCTCACTTTAGCTCGAGGCACGAAGCAGGACACTCGCCTAATACGAAACTGTCGGTTTACCTATTTGAATTGTATTGTACGATCACATTTAATAAAGTAAGGTAGTTAGTACTGCATTGAATATTGTTATTTTACAATGAACCCGACACCACCGAACCCAAACGATGTCGGCGCTCCCGCTCAGCCATACCTGACGCCGACATATATATTACAGGCGCGGCTCGCACATAGCGCTCCACAACACGCGCTCCAGTCTGCGGACAGAGATGTTATATTAGCCATTGCTGTAACTATAGGTTTTATAGATGCATTATCGCTTCGGACGTCATATATTATAGGTACATTAATAAAGTATATTACAAAAAAAAAGAATGCGCTGTTCTCTCATTTTTTACTTGAATAAAAGTAGGATTAACTATCTGCCAGTAAAAGTCCCGGCAAAATCAGTGCAGTCGTTACGGATATTAGTCGGAACAAACAGGCATACAGAGATATACAAAGACTGAGCTTTGTCTGTCTGTTTATTTAGACAGACGATATTATTTTGGTTTAAGTACCTTGTAAAAAATCATTTATGCATTTCGTAAAAAGCAGTTTTTTTTGACAGCAGTTGTTAGACATTACAAATAGACACTTCAATTTTACTTATTTGTATAGATATTAGATATCGTACATAATAGGCCTGTGTTAGCTACTAACAAGGAGTTATAAAATAATTCTTGCTGACGCAAACCGTCCTTTATGTCTCTAGCACGAAGTAAGTAGTTCTTACTTCGTGGTATTTAGTTATAATAAGAACTAGTTTTAGTTTACAGTGTGATTTTTTAGTAAGGCTTTCCACATGAAGTTAAAAATAGGAGGTTCTCGGTTTATTTGTAGGGGGTACGTCAGGTGGTACCTATATTATTTTATAGATCTTAGTTAACCTAAGCCAGCCTACAATATCTCAATAATTGAATTTAATACGGCAGATTAAGGGTCTATTCAGACGTACCACAACCACACCACAACCACATCACAACCACACCATAACCTCAGCACAACTACACCACAACCACACCACATCCACAACCACACCACATCCACACCACAACCACACCACAACCACACCACATCCACACCACAACCACAGCACAACCACACCACAACCACATCACAACCACACCATAACCTCAGCACAACTACACCACAACCACACCACATCCACAACCACACCACATCCACACCACAACCACACCACAACCACACCACATCCACACCACAACCACAGCACAACCACACCACAACCACAACCAAAAAAACGTAAACATTAATAGTTTAATTCACACTGACCACTTTGTCGGTCAAAGTCAAAGTCAAAGTCAAATCATTTATTTCAGTTAGACCATTATAGGCACTTTTGAAAGTCATATTGTAAAATTTGAATCTAGTTGCTCATTCCAAATGGTAGTTTCGTACATACGTATCATACACCCACTTGACTGCTCGATCACCTTTTGACGCTGCAATGTGACGTGGTTGTAATGTAATGTCAAATGTGTAACATTATTATCTAGCAATAACAGTTCAAAGTACAGAGCCCAGCGCATCAAGCTATCCCTATCTGTCAGGTTTTTCAACTTTATTACAAAAGAATAAGGTTCATGTTCAATTGCGAAAATTTAAGTTTGGGATTTTTTGATGTGCTGGCGTCTGTACATTCCAAACGTATGCTTAGAATAGATGTTAAATTAATAAACGGTAAATATCCAAAATAAAACAAAGACAACTTCGAAAAATGGGAGACATTTTTGGTGTGGGATGATTCATTTTCGTATAACTAGCCCCTTTTGGAGTAAAACACGCCACTGTCGCACCGCACGATTTTAACTTTTGCGATGCTAAAATAAATAAATAACCGCAAATAATAAGTCTGAAGTGGAAGTTGGCCGGCCACGTCTGCAGACGGATAGAGGGAGCAGACAAGCTTTAGAGTGGACACCGCGTTGAGTCAAGCGTAGTGTGGGACGCCCTGCAGCACGATGGACCGACGATTTGAAGAAGGTGGCTGGCAGCGGATGGATGCGGGCATCCCAAGACCGGGTTGGTTGACGATCGCTGGGGGAGGCCTACGTTCAACAGTGGACGGCAATATGCTGATATGATGAATAATATTAACAATACTTTTCCTCATGAAATTAAACGTAATACACGGTAACGAAAAAATTAACGTCCTGAATTTGGTAAAATATGTTTCCGTTCAAGAGGATAAAAGTATTTAAAAAATAATCTTGTCGTCAATTATTTAAAATATTTACAAAAAGTTTTATATTACGATGCTTACGAAGAAATTCGGTATCTTTAGAAATCAAATTTCATAGCTAAGAAAAGAAAAACACGACGAGAATCTTATTTTAATGCACGATAAAAGATAAAAGTTATTTACTTTATGTACGACCCAAATGTCACCTCTTGAACACAGAAATAAGACATTGTTTTACTTAGACAAAGCAATAATTTACGCCAAATCAGGGTCAACCCGAACCCTTTGTTTCGACTTATAATACCTAGTGACCCAGTATTTAGATGTGGTAACATTTAGGACAAAGTACCTACCTACCAAACCCAAAAAAACTAAAAGGGCCTTTCACCACCCTTGGTTGACTGGTGGAGTAGTCCTAAGGCATTAAGTTCGCCATTGTGCATTTGTGCCTGAAATGTAAGTAAATAAATCTAATATATCTCGTTTCATAGTGTTTGTTATCAAACTCCTCTAAAACAGCTTCACCGATTTTTATATATTTTTTTGTGTATATTTGGAAAGTCCGAGAACAGGTCGCAGGTATTTCTTGTCGTAGCTATTCGACTAAAAAAACTAACACAATAAGACATAAAAAAAATCCTTCACCGTCATCTGGGATTGTAACTAAGAGACTGGCGGTATTGCTTAACCTCTGACCAAGGTAAAAACGATTGTGGATCACGGGAAGCCTCAATCAACCTTTTGGACATTTTTTTTAAAAGAATTGCACTCGGACCCCAAAGGACAATGCCAGAATCTCTATAGAACTTTGCCCCACTCAATAAAAGTCATGTGCAATATGTAGCATCTTACTGTTTATTTATTGCTGATAACTAAACATTTAGCTAAACTTAGTGACTGTAGAACTTGCGGTTTCCGTGTAAATCTAAAAACATTGATTATAGGTTGAACTTATTTTAGGTTAAATGAGTTTGTATTTTGTGGGTAGGTATTTCGTAATCCGCAAGTTCTAAAGAAAAACAATTTACTATAGAAAGGTTATATATTCATTACAATTATTTTCATTAATTTACTTTTCTGTACATGGATGGGGCAGGATCTGGCATTGTCATTTCTCGTGAATAAATATAGCTTTTCTTTCTTTATTTCAAACGGCTTGAAAATAACGTTCACATTAAGGTTACCATACTTTCGCCGTTTAGGTTTTCTGCAGCCGCAGCAGCAGCACCAGCACAGCAGGCTGAACTAGGAAGACCTTTAGTTTGTATTGTATCACCCGTGAGAATATTTCAATACATCGAAAGACTCAAGTGTATAGTCACTTTCGACCAGATAAATTCAGTGTAGAAATACCACAACACTACAAAGAAATTGCGCCGTGTTTTCTGATGTCTAACAAATGTTGTAGGAAGCGTTTAATTACTCGCACGAGGAGGAATTTCATTATCACTTCCGCAGCTCTCGACTTAGATGGACGGCTGGGCAAGTTTCTTAACATAATATTGTTTTTCTTTTTACTGCTAGCAATGTAGAATAGCAATGGGTTCCCTCACATATAGGCTTAATGGGTAACGAAGACGTTGATAATCTGGCCAAGAAAGCTACTTTTGAGGGAATCGACCTTAATATTAAACCGATTTTTTCTGAAATATTACCCAAGTACAAGGATAAATGCTTATCAACTTTGGATGGAATATTTTAATATGAGGTCCAGAACTAAAGGTATATGGTACAAGACCATAGTTGCTGAACCTCCTCGCATACCCTGGTTTAGTAATGGTAAGCTGAGTAGACAATTAGTGGTAATGGCTGAGATCTGGACACATGCTACTCAACAATTTCGGTTTCCTTATGAAAAAGTGCAACTTTCCGAACTGCGAAGTATGTGGAACTGTGGAAGATGTCATACATTTGTTGACGGAATGTGTGCAGTTTCAAGCTGATAGAGAAAGGTTAATAAATGATCTACAGTTAACTGAAAATAATTTAGGATTGTTTCACGAAATTTTGTCAAAGCCAATGTCAGATGCTGCTAAAAGATTGTTTAGATTTGTTAGATTACGTTTTATATCTACTTAGTTTATTTATTCCTGTTGTAGTCTCGTGAAAAGGTACGATGGGACTGCCATGTATTGTCATACAAAAGTACCTATATTAAATGAAGAGGAAAAAATATGTAGAATAAAAAATAGGTCACTTAATTCACAAACTACCTACCCTTTGGCCGCGACTTTGTTTGCACGAATGTCGGCAATGACGAGAAAAAGTAGCCTATGTCCTTCTCTAGGGTTGAAGCTTTCTTCATACCAAATTTCTTTAAAATCGGTTCAGCCGTTTCGTCGTGTTAAAGTTACAGACAGACATACAGAATTACTTTCGCGTTTATAATAATTAGTATATTAGATAATGATATGCCTGTATTAAAGTTCGAAATTGCGTGCAGGATGCACGGTACCAATGTATAACCTGCCACGTAGATACGCAATTTTAGACTCTATTTCTGTTATTTTTAGTTAATTAAAACTGCCTGCGCATAATTGCTGTTATCTGCGGTTTGGGTACGTCAAAATTTCTGTAGTCACATGACAGCAGACTGTAATTTGCATATACTCCATGCAAATCACGAGCGTCTGTCATATTATGACTTAAATGCTATTGACATTTTGAATTGTAATGATTGACGCGCGCTCGTGTAATGCATCAACTATAAATATTTACTGTGGTTCAACTGTTCAAAATATTAAGTTTTGGTCTCACATGATTCCCATCAAATATAATTATGAGCAACTCTCGACAATCCAATTCAATTTACGTTAGAGATGACTCTGCTATTTATTGTTAGAAGAAAATTTTACTGTCTTAAAAGTAACGTCAACTTCTGCTGTCTGTTATAAATAATCAACAATTTCCGTCTAATTAAAGTACACAGGTGGAGCGCCTAAAATAATATTGATTTAGACGTCTACGTTACCTCGATCCAACATGCGGCCTTTCACACTAAGGGCCATACTTGTTCATGGTCAGTGTTGATTATGAAGTCAGGAGGAACGCTCGATATAATTCGATATACCAACCTAAGTTTAGGTTTGTTGCACACGTACCACACACCGACCACACACCGACCACAACCACTCAGTGGCGGGATCTTCATACAAGCCGAAAAGCCCGGCTTGCACTAATAAGCATAAAAAGACCTAACTGAGTAACTTAAGCACGGCACTGCAACCACACCACAACGACACCTTATACGAAAATGAATAGTTTAATTCACATAGACCAGTGGGCTAAAAAAGCACTAAAATGTGTACTGGAGTATTATTTTAATATTAAAATAACGTCATAATTATTGAAATGTAATCGAATCTATTCGGTTATTTAGTGAGTAATATTTTTTCTCTCATGTGGCTACACCATAGGTAAGTTTGGTAGAGTTTGGTTGTCGTACAGTTGACGTGCAATTCACGCGTAGTTTACGCGCAGTTCAAAGATTACAAGAATACCGTTTATCACTCAAACTTGAACTTAACTGCAACTGCACTACAACTTCAACGGCGCGTCATAAAATTACGTGAATTAGCCTTCTGGTTTTGCCGTCCAATTCAACTGTGTGGACGATATCGACCACATCGCAGTCACAATGTAACCACCGCCGGCGACATACCGAAGGAACCGTATCGCTCGCGACCAATTATAATATAACAAACATAGATATCCGATCGCAAAGCACACTTGCGTCGTTTTTGTAGTTACCACAACGCAACTGAGAGATCTGTAGAGACACTATTGACACATTACCACTACCCATGCACAAAATACGCGGTGAAACGTGGAGTTGCGGATACCAGCCCAATACTTATTTACAAAACCCACCGTACTATGGCAGTACCACTGCTCGTCCACATTTTTTTCACTGTGTGGTTTAGTTAACCAGATACTGTCGATAAAGATTTCAATTCCTAGAAGAAACAAATTGAGATACATATCTTCAGGTTTCTTACTTATATTTAGCTCGGCCACAAATCCCAACTGATTGACAAAGTGAAAATGCGAATTTCATAGATAACATTCGATTTTACGCGCTTAACTTGAGCGAGAATCTATGAATAAATCATGAAAGATGTTGAAACTTTTCGCTGAGTTTATTACCTACTTTTCGTATTGGCATTTCAACTTGACATTTAGCTTAGATTCTAAAACCGTTGAGAAATGCAAAATTATTTTAATCCAACCGATTCTTGTTGTGATAGAAGATTTGAGGGAGATTGATTGGCTTAAAAACTACCATTTAAGAAGTTAAGATCCCAGTGTCGACGTCACGGTTCCAGTGGTTAAGCGATAGGCTGGTGCGTGTTCCGGGTTCGATTCCTCACGGAACAAATATTTGTTTGGCCTACAGATAGGTGCTCCCGGTCTGTCTGTTTGTGTATGTGAGCTTATATGATTGTAAACGCACATACGAAACAGGAGAATTACTACGCAACGTCTTTCAAAAAATTTTTTTTTATTTTTTATTTTTCGACATTTGTAATATCTAATCGACATTTTTGTAATATAATTTAATAATTGTTGTATCAAACATAGCTATACCTAATATGTAGTACCTAATTCCTGATGTTCTTGTTTAACATAATAATAATATAATGATAATTAATTTAGCATGCCATAAGGTAAAATGTACCGGGACTCTCCTTCAAAATGAACACCCTGTCTGTTTACCTACATTATGGCAAATAAATGATTTCTATTTCTATTTCTATTTCTTTATAAAAAAGATAGGTTTGCCCGTCTCATAGCATCTTAGTACCTATAGCTGTTTAGAGGAATGATGATGATAATGCGATCCGACCCATTTCGACCAAGGCATTTGCTATTATGTAGCTGACGTTCGTGCGCTCGCCTGTGGCCTTTTGAAACCAAGCCTCTTTGTGAAGACCCTCGCACATTACGGGCATGTGAGCTCACTATCTTTAAGCTTATAATTAATTGCCGCAGGTGGTCGGGCTTTCAATCTGTCGCGCTTGTCATCAAGCTCAAGACGCGGCTTAAATCCTCTTTATTTTTTTTATTTTTTTTATTCTTAATCATGAACTTAGGCTTGAGGAATAAATTCCGAATATGTCGATAAGAGGATATCTGTAGTAACTAGCTTTAATGCAGGGCCTTTTTTCAGGGATCCAGGAAAGGTTAAAAAGATATACCATCCTCACTTATGTTCTACTTGTTTTTAAATACCTATGCTTTACAGGATACTGTTCCTCTATCCTGAAAATTTCTGGCACGCTAAAATAACCTTGATCTGGGGACTTTAGTATCTCAATTCATGAGTCCTAGCTACTTTCAATTTTCAGTATTGTACTACTGAAGTAAAGTTTAGTGTGACCATCCTCTATCCTGCTACCTATCCATACTAATAATATTAGGTATAAATGTAAAATTTAGTTTGTTAGTTTGAAGACAAAAACTTAAAATACGGGTAATACTAGTCTAAAAGAATATTTTGAAAAGTCTATCAAATTAATCCTAAAAACGAAATTAAAAAGAAAACAGTGATACACTAAAGAGCATATAAATGTAACCAAAATAAAACACCACATGAAATATTGGTTTTCTTACTTGTGAGAAGAGCAGCAACTTGTGGCGTCATAATTTTATATTATTAATGGTCTATTCAAACAATTACACCAAATTATCAAATCCTACAATGATCCTTTTTTGTGTTATTGCCATCCCCATCCTGTATAGAGCTTGAACCCCCTAATCTTTTAGCGATTGTATTAGCGATAACCGACATTCATGCGGACGAAGTTGTAGTCTAATCTATAACGCGAAAGTTAGTGAGAATGGATGGATGTTTGTTACTCTGCCACATTTAAACGGTTGTTGTGCTATTCTGCAATTAATAATCTACTACCTATAAGCAGATAGTTTGTAAGGTTAAGGTCAGGTCAAGTGCTAGGACAGCTACTCTTTGTAATTTTCGAGGTGGTGATCCGTAATTTCTACTGGAGTATGTCTTTTCTCTTGAGACGTTTTTGGTAGCATCGAGTGGTTAGACTCGCCGCAAGTACATTTGGATGATTTTCAAGTCGCTTTTGATATTTTTTTGATGAAGCCTTAATTTCCTCTTTTATAGTGGTCATGTTTAGATGTGTGTGGATTTCGGAGTTGGTAATAAACCACGGAACTTGCGCTATTGTTCTTAATATTGCGTTCTGCATTCTTTGCAATATTGTGATGTTTGTATTGCTTGCACTGCCCCAAAGCTGAATGCCGTATGTCCAAGTTGGACATATGGCAATCAGCTTTGGGGGGCATTCATAAATCATTAAACATTTCACGTTGGCTTACGCTGAAAACCAGCGCCGTGATTTCGCGCCTTCGTGTGCGGACCACAGCGTCACACACACACTGAGCGTCAACCATTTCGCGCGGCTGTGACGCATATTTACGTCTCAGACATTATTATTATTTTTTTTTTGTTTTCTACAACATAAATCCACTTGTTTTAGTTTTAGGTTTTGCTGTACAAAATGTTTTGTAATGTGCGTCACTTTCTCGTGAATAAAATGTTTTTCTTTATTTATTTCCTTTAAAACATGAGTAAACAGTATAGATGTTTTCACATAGGATATTTTTTATCGCTTTTTGTGTATTAATTCTGGAGTCTATGCAGACAAAAAATTCAGAAGAGAAACTAGATAAAAATAAAGAGCAAGCTACTTCGGTCAAATAAGCAATTTTTCTAAAATGTCCAACTGAAACTTGTTTTATTACGAAGTCAAAGTTAAAAGATAAATCTTGGCTATTTCACGTGCAATTTAAGTTTCCAGCTTTTGCATTTTTATACCGTATATGAAAATCTACCTCTCCGAAAAGCTTAGGTAGGATAAATGTTGGCATTTTGTATAAAGCCCTGAGCATCCGCTCTTATTTTCTTGAACTCGCTGGCTTAGCGCTAGGTACCGTATAGTATGCCAGCATTCCCCAGGCGGATATAAACAAAGTTAAAGTTACATATATTATGTATAAGCTGGACTTGTAAGCTTGCCAAAAAAATTACAAGTTAGATTCATGAAACTATTAGTAGATAAAAGTACAAAAAACCGTTGTAAAAGTAGTGATTACGAAGATTTATTTTTGGAATGTAAAATGCTGCCGGTTCATGAGAGGGTAGTGTTGTCGGTAGCTGTAGACCAGTATAGTAGCAATCAATTTAAAAACACTATTATACGCGCAAGATCGCAAAGAAATAATAATATGAGAAGTTTTGTAGTGCCTACTTGCAATAATTATTATGGTCGAAGGTGTAGAAGTTTTTTAGTCCCAACTATTTTTAATAACCTCCCAACCGAGCTAAACAATTGTGTCACAAAAAGATGTTTTAAAAATAAAATACATAAGTACCTCTTTAATATATTTTGCCAAAGCCTCACTGTAGAGAATATTTAAAAGTTTGTTGTTAAAACCGGAGCTACGTCTGCCAACAAACTGCTTTGCAGTTTGGCAGAGGTAAATATAGCGTGTAACAAATTATTTATGTGAATAAACACTTTTTTCATTTTTTTTCATTTTCATTTCATTTTATATACCTGTTTGCTGAGATTTAACACGCTAAGGTCCACTTGCGCAAAATAAAAAATAAATTGCGACAAAACGAATGTCTTACATCATTATTTTGTAATTTAACATCGTTTTTGCTAATAATTATGAGTTAACGAAGCCGTATGGTGCCGCTCACAAATAGCACCACCCATATTTCTTCCTGTTGATGTCGTAGAAGGCGACAGACGGTTGGCGCAATCGTTGAGCGATCGACAGCTGCGCTGCGTGTCGCGGGTTTAATTCCCGCACGGAACAAATATTTGTATGGAATATAGAACCCGGGTTGTGGGTCTGGCTGTTTGTGTGTGTGAGTTAATATGTTTGTAAACGCACGTGGGGCAACGGTTTTTTAAAAAAAAAATAAGACGAAAATAAGAAATAAGAAATTGACCAGAAGATAGGCAGCAGCGTCCTTCCGAGTACCATAACACTTATTGGAATCGCCAAAATGCATCATCATGTATCAAAGTCAAAGTCAAAGTCAAATCATTTATTTCAATTAGACCATTAAAAAGGCACTTTTGAACGTCATAATAAAAGAATATAAAGTTGATTCTAGTTGCCCATTCCAAAAGGTAGTTTCGTATGGAGAAGAATAGGCAAGAAACTATCGTGTATCGAGACATCGCGTGGCAAACATATAAAATAAAACATACAGTCAAATTGGGAACTTTCTCCTAGCTTTGAAGTCGGTCGAAAAGGCTAAACAGTTTGTTTGTTTAGGGCCCTTTTCCTGCCATGCGTATTTTCGCCCGCATGCGGGTGACAGAATAAAAATTTCATTTGCCGGTGCAGTGTCGTGCGTGTCGCCAATGAATAAACTCGTGCATACTATTACCATGCGTGCCACCGGCGTCTCAGTAAAAACAACACTGAAGGCAGAAGAACGCCACCAGCATCCGGTTAAGGAGACGATATACGCCGGCAACCTTGAGCGACCTTGAGCGACCAGTGAATCGTATGCGCTGCGTCCAAAACTCTCAAAGTATAGTCGCAAAATTAAATAAAAGATAGTATTCTTTATCTTTAAAAAAAAAGGCGTATATTAAAAGATAGATAATAAAATTGTCTGTAAGATAGTGTAAGTTTCGTATAATTATACCTGGTAGATTTTGTGTGATTGTCAATGTTTGGTCCGCGTCAGACACAACTTTACGAGTTAATTAAACTATTTTATATGAATATAATAAAAAATATTCACATACTAAATGATTAAGAGAATGTTCTAGCTTAACATATATTTATTTCAAATCAATTACACTACACATTTTAACGTGATTATCAGTTTAAAATCTGTAAAAGTCGTTAATAGCCCCTTAACACGCACGCGGGCTCCGCGCCCGCAGCCAATCCGCGTTCTACGCGCGCGCTGCCCGCATGTTAAGAAAAACATGTATAAAATAATAGGATGCGGGCAGCCCGCACGCGGACTAGATCCGCGCACTAGCGAAAATACGCATGACAGGAAAAGGGCCCTTAGTTAGCGTCAAATTGAAACAAATTGAAAAGTTAGCTATACTCCATTTACAATAAAATAAGACATATACACAAACCTTTTGTCCTTTTGTCTTTTGTCACCACTAAACTCCATTTACAATAAGATCAGACTTTAAAACAAACCTTTTTCACAGTCCCTTCAACCGATTTTGACTTATATTGCGTTGGTGGCATGATAAATGGCAGCTGCAGTAAACAGTTGTTATTTATTTATTTATTTATTAACACTTTTAGCACAATGTACAGAGGCGGACTTAATGCCATAGGCATTTTCTACCAGTCAGCCTTTGGGTGATGCAGAGACACGCAGTGGTAGGTGTAAAGAAAAAAATAATTTAATTAAGACTAAGCTAAACTACAAGGATATAAAAATAAAATACTATAAATATATAATATAAATACTACATAAATATACCATCAGACTACATATATACTACTGTAAATAGATATTTACACGGATATTAAAAAAAGAAAAAGAAAAGACAAACAATGGAGAAAACATTACCGTTGTGATGAAACTGACAACTTCTTGTGAATGTACTCTCGAACTTTAATTTTGAACGCTAAGCGATTGGTTGCCATCCTGATTTCCTGGGGAAGCGCATTCCACAGAGAAATGGATTGCACAAAGAATGACCGCTGAATGAAGTCAGTGCGGTGAGAGGGACAATGAAGAACACGGTTTTGCGATGATCGCAGACTCTTATTATGGTTGGCACAAATGTACTGAAAGTGGGGAGCAAGGTAACTAGGGGAAGTGGGAGAAACAAGAAAAGAAAACAAGGTGGTTAGCGCCCTTTGCTCCCTACGCTGACGTATGGGCAACCACTTAAGAAGAGACCGGTGCTCGGAGACATGATCATATTTCACCATAATCGATGATAGGAAAAATTAAGGACTGTACAAGCATTGTTTTCGTATTTGAGGGTAAAAAGTTTCTCAAACGGTACAGAGCTCGCAACGAACCACTAACCACTAACCACTTTTTTGCCTCTAATGTCATCCTTAAGCCAACGGAATACAAGTCAAAATCGGTTGAAGGGACTGTGAAAAAGGTTTGTTTTAAAGTCTGATCTCATTGTAAATAGGGTTTTGTGGTGTTGATTTACCTCAATACTCCACGCAAAAAGCGAAATGTTAAAAAAATCAACTCCAAAACACCGCATCTGCAATTTAGGTTCCCGCATTGCAAATTTTGATAGCATTGCGATTCGGTGTTTTTGCTGCGCTATTTTCTTTCGCTCGGTAAAATACTGCCTGAAATGGTGTAGATATGATTCACGGGCAATGCGCATGGCCGCTCATTTTTTACCGGACGTGACACTGCTATTACGATTTCAGTTTTAGATGAGATCCTCTAACTCAAAAACAAAATGATACACAGGTTTGTGTATCGACATCGAAAAAGTTTGTGCTAAAAGAGGATATTCTCGACAGCACGCATCTGTAGAAACGTAGTCTAGTATTACATATTTCGGACAATCAGTTATTAAATTCAAAGAAATTATGTAGAAAGACAAAGGCATTTAATACGAATGTTACCACTTTGCCCCACCACCCACCACTTTACAAACCGATTCCTTCAGAAACAAATAGTAAATACGGCCTACGTGTTAAATCCAACCTTCCAGCACTTAACTCACAGGTAGATATACATTTATTTTTTTTACAAACGGATCTAAAAATACGAGAAAACCTACCCATACTAATAGGGTATTTTTTTTTATTAATACACGTAATTTTTTCATTAATACACCTATTACAAAATATGCTTTTAATTATTTTTAAATGATATACAATTATCATATTTAATATGAGCGAATTTGATACAAAACGAACTGACGTCATTTACGCTGAGCAATATGGCGTCCAGTAAGAGGCGTTTTCGTGAAACTACGCGCGAAATTTAAAAATTTAAAATTTAGATTAATTTTTATGGCACTTATCGATTGAATAAAAATTTTGTGTTTTTTTTTGTGGCATATTAGCACTACAGAATTTCATTGAGACACTTTTCAAAAATGGGTGTAATACCCTATTCTGAAGTGGGGCAGAATCCTCAAAATTTTTATACTAGTGGAATCTGCCTCATCAAATCAGTCAGCAGTCAAGCAGTCTATTTGCCACAGCTAACCCAGCTGCTACTCCATGTGGTGCCGGTCGCAAATAGCACCACCCCATTTCTACCCATGGGTGTCGTAAAAGGCGACAGAGGGATATTGACCAGAGGATGGGTAGCAGTGTCCTTCTAAGTACCATAATAACACCTACTGCGATCGCCAACATGCATCGGCCAAGCATGGCGATTACGGCTGAACCCCTTGGGGGAGACCTATGCCCAGCAGTGGGCGTCTAAAAGTTGACATAATGATGAACGATGATGATGATTTGCCACAGCAGCGTGGCGGCTTGGTGGGGCAAAGTGGAAATACGCCCTAATATCTAAACTTGTAGTTAGTCAGATTTTTGTTGAATAGTAACAGGCAATATTAATAGCAATAATGAGAAAAAGTGAAAGTGCGTGTGTAAAAGTGTAAAAAAAATATGAGTTCAAAGACCTTTCTTTAGGTATTCAGTTATTTTAATTACACCTTTTATACACCTTGTTTATATAGGGGTATATAAATATAAAGATCACCAAAATTCTTTAGGATCTTAAGCTCCCTTACCAAAAAAATATACTAAATTATACCAAATGTACTAAATGGTCACCAAATCTTAGTGTGCAAAATAATCAAAATCTTTTTGACGCCCCCTGGGGCGGATCCGACATGGTTAGGTTAGGTTAGAACTGTGACCCCCTACGCACAAAGCAAGCGAGCGGAGCGAGCGTGCCGCGTTAGCGGCCGTCGAGTGCCAGAATAAAATCGCTTTTTACAGTCAAACTCATACATTTCTACAATACTTTAGGAAACACCATTTTGGTGACCATTTACTATTTTTGGTTTTATTTTATTTACTATTATTGGTGATCATTTAGTAGATCTGGAGGTTCGTTAAACATAAGCCTTTATATAGTTGATATTCTCAATGATTCAATAGCTTACATCCACTTTTCTTTTGCAGCCTTCAAATGCAGGGAAGTATGGCCCAGCCTGCAGCTGGAACGGGCTTTCAATATTGGTATTGACGCTGGGCTACTGCTGATCCCCATCTTCATCATGTCGTTTGCGTACTCCCTGATCGTCACGAAATTATGGAGGGGTATGCGGCATGAGATCCAGCATAACTTCAAGTGGCAGAGACATCGTGAGTAGAACTTTGAATTTTATAGGTACTTCTCTTGTGAATAGTATGTGAATGTGTACTTCTAAGAGCTTAAACCTGTTGAGCCCGTACAGTACCGGACCAATTTATATATTTACTGAGTTAGAGAAGGTTGGAGGGTTTACTCAACTAAAGAGGGAATCTGCTTTAAATACTGTATTTTATAGAATAGCATATCGGCCTCTGACGGCACTAGGCTTCACATAAAAATAAGACTAACATTCTAAATACGAAAACCTTCTAGAACGAATCCAGAGTGTTTAGACGAAACATTTAGTCTATGGTTTCGAACAGCATACCATGTGCCTTTACCAAGAAGCATGAAAAATGTATTGGATCGAATTTACCCTCCTTTTTTAGTCAAAAGAAATCAGGTATAAAATTGGCCTTTGTCTAGTGACGGCGCAGTGTAGACTAGAGAAAAAGAAATAATATCACCACGCGTAGCACTAAGTGTAACATAATGTAACTCTTGCCACATGTAACAAAAGGTGTAACAATCGTCACGTTAGGTTTCATGCAGTGTGTAGCGACCCTAACATTAATGTTGCCATGTCAAACATCAACAAAATGTGATATTTATTCAAAGTACCGGTACATTTTCCTAGTTACATTTTGAATTACAAATACCCTAAGTCTGTAGTTTGATATTCCGCACATTATAATGCTGGGAGCTATAAAATTTAATACATAGTTAATTTTGTGACAAAGGTAAGTACTTACCTAAGTTTACTGCCCTCGACTCGACAGTGCTGAATTTTCATCTGCCTAGACATTTTCTAACTGTGTACGAGACGTCCTGTCTAATTGGATGCAGCTGAATACCAGTGTTGTACATGGAGCGACTGCCTTTCTGACTGACAGTTTTTTTTAAATATTTTGTATTGCTCTTTATTTGCATTTTTTTTTCACTTATAGAAGCAACAAGAATGACGTAATCAATATTTTTTTACAACTTTATTTAAAAGAGTGTCCGTGGAGTTTCTTGCTCGTTCTTCTCCATAGAGACCTACGTTTTGGAACGAGCAACTAGCTTTAACTTTCTGACTAACTGTCTCTTTGACAATTCCAAAGTACCTAGGTACGTGCCTGTAAATGGTTTAATTTAAATTAATGCTTTGACTTTGACTTCCATAATCCAGTAGTAAGACTGGTTGTCAGACTTTTTGGCTTTAGACTACCCATAACGATGGTCCAAAATTCACGAATCACTTCAAAAATTGATTTAAATTTTTATAATACGTAGGAAGTCATCATCTAACTAACAAATCTAACAATGGTAGCAATTTTTAAGAACTATTTCAAATTGTGTACTAGAGGTGACCCACTGTCCTGACGTTTACGAACGATGCAGTATAGATTATTGGTGGTATCAGGTGTGGTGATCTTTATAATCCATGTATCCATACATCCATCCATGTTTGCTAATAAATAAATGATTTATGATTGATCATTTATGTGGTCTTCGTATGTATGTGTCTTCCATCTTGTTGGCACACCACCGATATGCAATCCGTCTATTTACTAAGGCCATTGTAATAGTAAAATGGTGTTGCATATGCATCGGTTCACGACAAGGGAAAGCACCCACATGTGTTGCTTCTGCCTAAGTGAATTAACTAGTCATCATGTTGACCCCAACCCACGTAATCTCTCCTAAGCATGTTCGAAGTCAAAGTTCTTTCTGCATAAATCCCATAAATCATATACTGAACTGGATTAAAGTATTGCTTGTTTAAAATCGCAAACATATTTAGTTGACAAAACAGCCATTATCGCAACAAGACTAACGAAAACTTTGTTTCTGCTGACAAGTTATAAAATATTGGCAGCTGGGAAATCAATTTATAAAATTGTATCTACATTTATCAATAACTATCTTTTGTCAGCGACTTCGTCTATGTGGTATTTTTTACTGATCTGTAATTTTATTGATAACAAATTGATGCTTGCGATTTCGTCCGCGTTATAGTAGGCCATCAGCGGGGTTTTAATTTTATGCGCGGTACCCTTTTTTTCTAAATAAAAACCGTAGCCTAATTAGCCTAAGTTACTGGTTTTAACATCAGCTATCTGTCAGTGAAAGTCCCGTCTAAATCGGTCCTGCAGTTTCAGACAGTAGCCGGAACAAACACAATTTTTTTTAAATAAGTTTTTTATTTATTTTTTACTTTTTTCAATTTTTCGATTTGACATGCAAACAGACCATTCATTTTATTTATAGAAAAAATTAAACATTTAAACCACTTTAAATTTTTGAAGGCGGTTGTCTTTTTTATAAAAAGGTTTTATTGTTATGATAGAGAATGCCGAAGGCATTTGTCCGCCTCTGTACAGTTCGATTCAAACTTAATGGCGGCTGTGAAGTGAGCGGTTGACAGCGCAGTACCCCGCCCCTCACTCCGGCTGTCACGTGAATCTGTTACTGCGCAGCCACTCGCCTCGTGTTCAGAGCAGCTATTTAGTTTGAATCTTACTGTACCTTTGTGTATGAAGTATGAATGAATAAAAAAATAGTCATAAATACTTTCAAGTAGGTAGATCGCGTGTGGAATATTCTGTAAACCCCAGAGGTACCGTAACACAAATAAAATAAGCTAACTTATCACTTAAGGCTTAAGGTAAAAAGAATATTTACTTTATTCAGCTCCAATCCTTCGTCACAATTATGTCCAAATGGTACGTGACATCTATCTTATGATTTCTATTCTCGGGCGCTACCTTACATTTGCCTGTAATGTAACAGTTGAGATTCGAGCATTACTTCACTGATGGTGGAGAAATAAGCAGTACAGTGCGCAAGTTTTAATGATACATTTTGTAACTTGTGGCATTCCCTTATTGGGAGAATTTGCCTGAAATATAACAGTTCAGATTCGAGGATTATATTTGTGAGTGAGGTGAAGTGAGCACTACAGTGTGGTACTTGTACTGATACAATTTGTAACAATAAGGTGGTCCCTCAGCGGAAGCATTTGCCTGTAATGTAACAGTTGAGATTCAAGCATCGCATTACTTAGTAAGGAGAACTGAACATTACAGTGCGCAACTTGTAGTGATACATTCTGTAACATTGAGGCGCTCCCTCATCGGAAGCGTTTGCCTGTAATGTAACAGTTGACATTCCAGGTCAGTATTGAATCTTTCGTTGTTACATTACAAGCGAATGCTCGTCAGTCAGTGAAACACTACTGTAAAGCAATGCACAAAATATATTTTTCATCCCACCATCTCGGAAAGAGTATTTTTAATCTTCAATATCTGAGTGGAAAAGCCGTTTTTATTCTCTAGAGGATAAAGTAAATTTATCTTCAATATCTGAGTGGAAAAGCCGTTTTTATTCTCTAGAATATAAAGTTTTTTTTTTTTTTTTTTTATCATTTGATAGGCATACGTTTGACCTCTATCTCACCTGATGGGAAGCGATGATGCGGTCTAAGATGGAGAAATTGAATTTAGAACATCGTGTGCACTAAGTTTGTGAATTAAAAAAAAACATTAAACCCATTTACTGCTACCTCTATGGTGCCGAATATATCATACAACTTTTTTTTAATTTGTTAAAAACTCAGACTTTGTAGACTGCGGTCAGCCGCACGGCTAGGCGCATTGCGGCTACCCGCATAGTGCTTATGAGCCCTAACACGCTTGCTTAAGACGGATTGGAGATTTCAGAGTTATTTTAATTATAAATCCAGGGCCTGTAGATAAAATTCTTTTCTATTAGCGTTAACGCCAACGAAAAAAAGTCAAATTGTATGGAGTTGACGTTTGCTTACGAGATGTCACGTGATGCAAATATGTCAACTGCAAATAATTTGATTTTTCCGTTGGCGCTAACGCTCGTAGAAAAGGGATTTTGTCCACAGGCCCAGGTTTCAACACGATGAAATAATGAAGGCATGTGAATTGAGATGAGTTGTCAAGTTATGTTAAAAATTGAGTGTGAAGGCCTGTGGATAGGTAGGTACTGTGAGGGATCGCTATTAACTAAATACGTTAAATAAGACGTAGGAGAACTTTTAGAGTAAGAAATACATGACCATGCCTTTACGGCTCCTGGTCTGACAGACTCAATAGGGACTTACTTTGACTTAAACTTAGAAAAGTAAAAGGAATTTCAAAGGAAAACCAATTTATTTAAATAACTTCCGCCCAGTTTTTAAAGGATCTATTTTTATTCATCAATCTTGGGCATCACTGACTTGTGATTTTAAAGTTTTTCTTAGAAAAAGGATCTTGAATAATGATACCACAAATACCAATTGTTAGTTTCAACATCTTTTCGTAAGGTTCATATATTTTTGGAACAGAGCTAAAGATTGAAGTCAACTTTAGTATACACAAGTTTTTGACCGTGATTTCTTTTGCCAGAATTTTATGGATCAAATTTTTTTTGTTGATAAAGCCTAACGTTACAGCAGGGGTCGACAATCTGCGGCTCGCGTCGCGAGGTTGTGTTTCTTCAGATCCTAATGCAAAGATTTTGCAATCGATCATATAGTTTCATATGATTCAAGAACGAGTTTACATGCCGTTAACTCGTGTCTTTGTTTAGTACACAAGCCTGCCGCACTAAGTATGGATGGTCTCCTAGGAACGTTTTCCTGTAACTATAACGGTTAAGGTACCTGCCCTTACCGAAGTATACATATTAGTACTACCGTACAGTAGCGACACGCTCCGCCTTCCTCCGAAACTGTTCCTCACCTCTTTCCCGCGTTGAACGACTGGGGAACTGCTTTTAGACACGCGCGTATGCGCGTAGTCACGCACACACACGCACGTATTTGTACAGTCTGTTATTTTGGTAGTAGTGTAGGTAATAAAAACGTTTCGTTTGTATAGAGTGTTGCAAAAAAACAACCTGTATAAACAAATATTATTATAATCTTCCATATTATACTTACAATAAAATTAAATCGATGTTCGTTGGTCTCGCTAACATTTGAGAACGGCTGGACCGATTTCGCTAATTTTGGTAATTCAATATTTGTGGAAGTCCAGGGTAGGTTTAAACGCAAAGAAAATTAAAAAAGCAATTGACAGAACAACGTCTATCAGCAGAGCTATTCTATTACAATATCCCTCGGTGAACAACTAAGTGAAGTGAGATGTCATCTGTTCCGAAGCTAGGGATTGACAAAGCAGACGGGCGGATGACAGTTCACTTCACCTAGGTGTTCACCGAGGGAGATTGTAACAGAATAGACATACAGGTCAGCTAGTATTTAATAAATAAAACTTTTAGTGGCTCTTTGAAAACTGGAAAATTTTGGCTCTTCAATTTTAAAAGGTTGCCGGTCCCTGGCGTTTAGGACTCAGAGATGACGTAGCTTCTTATTAGTGAAAGAATTTTGCGAAATCGGTCCAGGTGTTCTGCAGATTAGCCCGAACACTAACTTAATTTATATAACACTTTTGAGTTACAGAGATAGGTAACTTATCTGTAAAATGGCAGTTTTTGGAACTAATATCTACTTTGCATAAGGTAGACTTTTGTTTGTTTTATTCAAAGCACTTAGTGAGAGACTAGATTATACTGAAAGATAATCTAACATCAACATGCTAGAAGGCATAGAAGGTCCTTTAACATAACATAGTGAGACGTATCAGCTACCTGCCGCCGCTAACCACCCCTTACATAGGTACATTATTCGTTAAATCTATTTTATAATCCATCCTTACATACTTTAATATTATAAATATAGTAATTATATATAAGGTGCTATAAAAATATCTGCCACGGCTGCAATGGAAGACAGTATTGTGTTTATAGATTACAATAGTAAAGATAAATTATTGATCATTTGTCATATTTTTTTTTCATACAAAAAATTGTACGTATAAATTTGAATTGATTTATTCGCATAAAACCATCACGTAGACTTGCTGTTGCCACACCGCACCGAATAGGTACAATTCAATCGTTTCGCAAAACGCCGGCGCCGTTCATACACTGTTGCCATTCTTATCATTACGCCCCCACCCTGACCCGCACTACCCCGTTCGTCGCACGCGCCAGCCGACCGCCCGCTCGCCAGTCGCCCGGTCGCCCCCCGCCCGCTCGGAAGTTAGTTTTAATTAGCGGTTAGCGACGGGATAATCGCTCGCGCTTCCTTTAAACATGCCTCCCAGACGACGGTATTCCAATCAAGCATATCTTGAAATGGTGTTGTGCTACCGCGAGTGTAACTCCATAACTGCGCATGCAGTAAACTTATACCAGCAGAGGTTTGGTGTGCGAGTGAGTCATCATGTGTGGAAGAACTAAAAAGGCGCATCAAACGCGCATTTAGGCAAGTAAAAAGTGAAACGGACACATTAAATAAAGTGAAGAGACATGTACGTAAGCGTGCCTACATTTGTGTGCAACGCGAAGGCGAAGGCAACGCCAAGTTACTGTAATTTATCGTTATTTGATACCTAAGTATTAATCTAAGCACCTACTGTTTAAAAATAATAAGAAAAAATTGCGATTCTTACACTAACTTGTCAGTCCAAAGCCTGTTTTAAGTGTGATGGGAAGTTTATCATCTTATTTACCTACGTCAGTTTTTTGGAAGAATGCGGTAGCTGGTAAGTAATTGCACTTTTAAAACACTTTTTTCCCTGCGTATTATTGTGTACCTAGTAGGTTAGATAGTGACGAACTAATCAGCTGATTTCAGTTTTCATTCACAGAACAGATAGAAAGAGATAGCAGTTGTTTTCATTGACGAAGCGACACATCGCGCGTAATTTGTGAAACGCGTTATGCAGAGTAGAGTCAATGTTTATTAAACTACTTTATTTTCTCAAATTAAAGTAACTGTTCTGGGGTACGAAAGTTCTTCACTATTGTAATCTTTAAACACAATACTACCTCCCATTAAAGCCGTGGCAGATATTTTTATAGCACCTTATATATATAAATATTCCATACTTTAATAGCAATAACGCGTTTCGGGTCATACTTAATCTCCCTGGCGGTATAGCACGTCTGGAATGTTTGCTGAGAACAGGGTCGACGATTACTATGCTGTAATTCGTCGGTTTAGAGCACCATTTCACTTAAGATTGACTAATTGTAAAAATAACATTTATATGAACACTAATAATTTTGTTTTGAAATAATTTATTGACTACCTGATGGATACCTGACATTAATTTAATTTTAAATATATTTAATAATTTAATCTAATTTAATTAATTAATTTAATGTAACAATAATTCAAATATCAGTAATAATTCAATATATAAATAAATAATTATATGAACTGAAATCTATGGATGTATGTGAAGAATGTTGACTTGCCTGAAATAAAGAAATTTTATTTTTTTATTTATTTTCATTAAATGTTTAAAATTTTAATTTTAATTATTTAAATAAGTTTTAAAACTATTTTTTTTTAATAATATATTTATTATCCATGCAGCAAGCATGCAAACATGTAAACAAACATGCACCATGCATGCACACAACTTCACACAAGCATGCAGCAAGCATGCAGCATGCACACAAGCATGCAGCAAGCATGCAACATGCAAGCAAGCATGCAGCAAACCGGCAGCATGCAAGCAAGCATGCAGCAAGCATGGTTTAGTCACGGCTCCGGCGCTGCGAGGCTCCGGCGGTCCCACGCGAGCTTATCGTTGCAGATGATTCTCTAAGGGAACTGTTTAAGGAAATTAACATAATGACGGTACCTTGTCAATACATCTATGAAAACATAATGTACGCTAGAAAAAATCTGCATCTTTTTAGTAAAAGGGGTGAAAGACATAATTATAACACTAGAAATAGGGACCAACTAGTTCAACCGAGTTTCAGACTGGCTAAAGTAGATACTTCTTTCATGGGGTACTGTTTAAAATGTTACAATAAAATACCTCCCCACATTGTTCAACTAAATGAGACAAAATTTAAGTCTTATATAAAACGCACACTATGCAGCCGAGCCTATTATTCATTGGGTGAATACATCACTGATAAAAATGCTTGGCTGGATGCTGGTCTAGCTCCACAGCCATAAGGGTTCATAGATTCATTGATTAGCATTTTTAATTATTTTTGGAGCTGCTGAAGATATAGATCTACATTATCTTTGCATTGTATAAACTCAATGTGTTAGTATTATATAAATTTTTTCATAGCACATACATGTGAGCACTATGTTATTTAAAGCTACCATTTACGAGGTATGTCTTTCATTGACTTGAATGTGCCCTGGCGGTTGGGAGTATGTCATGCTCACTGTAATGTCTCCCTGACGGTGGCGCGCGTGTTGGATCATTCGGTTCCCTTCAAAATGGTTGAGTCGAATGATGCCGATCCGTGCGTCATGTTCGTGAACGGGCGCCGTTAGTTGGGACTGGTCATCTCTTAGCTGCCTCGGTTATTCTAATTTGGTTTTGAATTGTTTATTATGATTATATTTTTATCTAAACCTCTTTTAACGTACACGACTTGTTACATTGTTCTCACATTGTACCCTAGATTCAATATGAATGATGTAACCGAAATTTGTAACATATTATTGATTTTAAAAGAGTGTTGTTCAAGGAGTTTCTTGCTCGTTCTTCTCCATAGAAACCTACTGTTTGGAACGAGCAACTAGCTTCAACTTTCTGACTGACTGACTCTGACAATTCAAAAGTACCTGTAAATGGTTTATTTGAAATAAATGATTTTGAGTTTGAGTTTGAGTTTGATGGGTTTTACGCTCACCACCGCAGCTTCGGCTTAGCCACGGCGGCGAGCGTTAAAACCACCTCCTCCTCAGCTCGCGGGCCGCCTCGCCTGCCGCGCCTACGCGGGCTTAGATTACACTATAGGAGTACGGCAAAAAAGACTACGTGAAGTCGGTTTTGCAGCGATTCGTTTCTGCTAGTAACTTTTGTAGCACAACATATTGAATTTTTAAGACAATACTTTAGCGTGGCACAATAGATTTGCACCGTAACATTATGCGAAATGAATTGATGCCAAAACAAATTAGTCTTCAAGATTATAATGCCAACATAAACTGTATGCCAAAAAATAAATATGGCAAAGTATAATTTTGTCAAAACGAATTATGCCAAAACAGTTATGCCAAAGTATGCTAAGGAAAAGAACATTATGCGAAAAGAAGGGATCGCTCTTATAGCAACCAGGGAATAAATGTCCTCACCGTTTGTCATAATCACCTGCAATATTAACGGTTGTCCGTGTGGTGTCTGACGTAAAGAATAGCACCATCCCATATCTTCCCGTGGGTGTCGTAAGAGGCGACTAAGGGACTTACCAGATAATGGGCAGCAGCGTTCTCTGTGCCTTTGTAATAACCATACTGCGATCGTCAATCCGCCTGCCAAGCGTGATGATTATGGCAAAACCCCCCCTTGAGGAGGCCTATGTCCGGCAGTGGACGTCTTCCGGCTGAAATGATGACTAACGGTTGTTTTCAAGGCTAAATAACTGTTGAACACAGTTTGATGGTAGGATTTATATAATTGAAAGCACGTAGAAATAACAAAAATATATAACTTTTCTATACAAAATGTTTCCTAATGTACCTACTTCTATTTATTGGAATAAACACCTAAATAAAAATGCTGTAATTCAACGTAATATTATGCGTCCCTTTTTTGCGAAACTCTATTTTGTGCGTACGTGCTTCGGTTGAATATCGAGCAATGCGACAAATATCACAGATATACACGGTAAATACATTTAACTCAATAATGTTGGTATTTCGCCCGCACATGGTACGTATAATTGTTTGAATAGGTAGGTACTGAATGTATTTGCCATTTGTATGGACCGCAGCGTTGACGAATTGTACGTACATGACACGTTTTCATTATTGTATATGTATGAATGTATGATACCTACCTGCTGAACATATAGCTTAATTCTAGTTAAAAATAGATTAGTTTAAAGGCGCTTGTGGCGAAGTTATAGCCGTAAGGATCGAACGATCAATTCTAAGCTACGCTTGTTGGTTGGTTCCCTTTATGTCGAGTCCCTTTACGTCGAGCCAAAAACCTTGTCTCGCTTCTATTACCTCTACGTCTCAGACTCGACGTAAAGGGACTCGACATAAAGGGAACCAACCCGATTGTCGCGTCGCCGTATGAAGTGACCATCCATTTCTTAAAAAGGTTCATCCGCGTCTCGGAAAGCACGTAAAGCTGTTGGTCCCGGTTATTATTCTTAGATGACAGTTGTTATAAATAAATAAATAAAACCATTTATTTTCATGTTACAAAGACCCATAGATAAATACCTTAACCTGAAACTGAGTACAGGAACACAAATACCGACACTGGAACGGACCCAAATACCAGCAGTGGATACTCGCCCCGAAAAATGCTTGTGTCTGATCTGGAGAAGTACTCGAATCTAGATGAAGGAATCACGAGCTCTGACCACAACTTATTCAAAATTAGTTATAATACCTACACCTAAAGAAATGAGTAGAAAAAGAACAATAAAACAGTATAAAACCAAATACGCTAATTGTACCCAGCTTCATAAGAAACTAGGACAATTAAAACCGGACAACATAATAAATACATATATAGACACTACTCGTACAAATAATAAAATAAATTTTGATATAAATTTTAACGAATTCATAGACGTAATAGCTAAAATTAAAAAATATAAATTCACCTTACTGTTGTGGTCAAACAAGCTCGCTGATATCAATTATGCTTGCACTAAAATACAAAAAGTCGTAGTAAATAGTATTATAAACAGACGAAGTAAAATATGATACCAATATAAAATAATTTTATACACCGAGTATCATATACCCTAGAATTTAAAAATGAATACCTAGTTTAAAATGCAAGTAAAACAGTACACTTTAAATAAGATTTTTCTTTTTCTTTCTGAAATACATAATGAAAGACTTCTCTTGTCAAGTCATGAGTTCTCCCTTTCGTAAATCAGTACAAAACTACAAAACTACAAAACTATACCAGTTTAAAAAATTAAAATAAAGCTTAAATTATATAAGTAGGTAAATTTATTATAACAAAATCTTGTATCTAACATAAAACATAGTTAAATAATGTCTTTGAAAATCATCAGGGAATATACGCGTGGCAGGAGCGTGGTTTTAGCCGGTAAGAGTCCGGCACTACCCAGACTGGCTCACCTGTGAGGCAGTCTGGGTGTCCATGAGGACTTCCCACTCCTACCAAACCAAAAAAAAAAAAACAAAATACCTTAACCTAAATATACATATAACAAAACAACAATTGTGTTAGTAAATAAATCTAAAACTATGTTAATACTCGGATCACTTCGTTGCACTAAGTCTTTATGCGTTCCGGTGGCACTTGGCCGCGAAAGTGGCGAAATTTTTTGTTGTTGACGAATTTGGCCTGAAGCCAAAAGCTTTCTTCCAACACCTGATGCAGGTAGAATGTTGGTATGCGCATCACAAACGCCTTAAAGTTGACGTTGCGATGCGACTCCAGCAGCTGCACTCTCGGCGCGTACTACAGCCTTTGGCGCACGTACTGCACGATGTCTTCCGCGTCGGTGGTGTAGTGGAGACGGGAGATATACAAAGGGGTATTCGGCTTCGCAGCACGTAGCTTTTCATTAGGCTCCATAGGAGCCTTGCCGCAGCGGTTCTTACAGCTCGTCTGTCGGCGCTTCCTCCTTTGCATCGTCACGAAGCCGTCTTCATCTGCCGGGTTCTTTTCCTTCATACTCACGGGCTTTGCGGGAGGAGCAGTGGGGGTGCTTACATTGACCAACGGGTGAGATGGTCGCGTCAATCGGGCAGTGCTACGGGGAGGATCTGCGGGGACGGGAGCGGGGCTACGAGGCACGCTGGTGGCGCAACACGCAGACTCAGCAAAATCAAAATCTAGAAAGTCTGACAATTAGTCTTACCAAGGGGTATCGTGTTACCCAGTAACTAGATTTTGGAGATCAGGCTGCATTCGGTGAGACTGAAAGCCGACAACATAGTTGAGAAAAAGCTGGGCAGATGATGATCTAAACTTAATACACGTGCCACATTATATTCAGGTCAGATTGAAAATAGAGTTTGGTTCTATTAAAAGAGTAATATCCCACACAGTAATAAAATTTATTTCATGTATCAAAAATCAAGGTACCGTTTGAATAATTCTTGAAGAAAATCTCAATATTGTTTACATTATGGCCAAGTGTAGCGAAGTTGAAATTTCCTGGTTTTGTTTAAAAAACAGGAAATTTCAGCTTCGACAAGTAGAAAATCTTTCGCTTGGAAAGGTTTTTCAATAGATTTCTTTCTTTAAAATTACACAGGGTTATTTTTCGGTTACACCATTTTTAAGGTACATTTTTGGATAAAAAATAAGCTTCAAGATAGCGAAAGATGATGGATGGTTGAGCTTTATTTTCGGCGCAAGCTTTTGTTAAGCATGACTTTCAACATTGCATGTATTTGAAAAGGGTTCACCGTCTTAACCGAAATAAAATGACAGTGATTTTTTTTTTCAGTCTTCTAAAAGTCGCTCTTACGTTTTATTTAAGTTAGCTTAGATTCCCGGTAGTAACGTAGTTCTTACAGTACCTACCTACTTACCTACCTAAAATTTTGGCAACAACAACCTACCACACCATATCTAGGTTACAACGGGTACGGTAGATACGTAGGTAGATAGGAAGGTAGGTAACTAGGGTAGGGTAGGTAGGTAGGTAGGGTAGTGTAGGATAGGGTAGATAGGTAGGATAGGTAGGTATAGGTCGGTAGGGTAGCGTAGGATAGGTAGGTAGGTAGATAGATAGGAAGGTAGGTAACTGGGGTAGGGTGGGTAGGTAGGTAGGGTAGTGTAGGATAGGGTAGATAGGTAGGATAGGTAGGTAGGTAGGTAGGGTAGGGTAGGATAGGTACCTACCTATCCGGTATACCTACCTACCTAGGTAGGGTAGGGTAGGTAAGTAGGTAGGTAGATTGGTAGGGTAGATAAGTAGGGTAGGTAAGTAGGTAGGTTGATTGGGAGGGTAGATAGATAGGGACGGGGTAACGTCTGTCGGGTCCGCTAGTTGTATAATAATTCATACGTAAGCACAACGTTTTGCGTGAGTTACATTACGCACCATCATCATCTGCCTAGCCTACTCCCAACTATGTTTGGGTCAGCTCCAATCTAACCAGATGCAGTTGAATATCAATGTTTTACATGGAGCGACTGCCTATGGACCTCCACAACCAAGATAATGGGTAACACGATACCCCTTGCCTCAGATGAAACAAAAGGCAGATAGACCGTGCGGAACACTGAGAGTGAAGCCAAAAACGCAAATACAATAATATTCAACAGCGAATAGCTTTTTGGCTTCAGTCTCAGAGTTCCGCGCAGTTTATCTGCCCTTTGTTTCTTAATCTGAGCTCCTTGCTAAGATTGGTTGTCAGACATTCTGGCTTCTGACTACCCCTAACGACTGCCAAAGATCTACGAATGACAGCCGGGACCAACGGCTGTACGTGGTTTCTGAGGCACGGAAGGAACTCGATATGAAAATGGATGGTCACCCATCCACAGACCGACCGCGGCAAGCGTAACTTAACCTTTGAAAGATCGATCTGTACGGCGGCGTTTACTTGGAGAGCTTCTCTCCTCCTCGTTACATTGCGCACCAGGTAATAATGAATTCCGACACTAACGCTTTTAGTACACCGACGCGTTCGTATGCGGCAGCGAGTCACTGAGGAACTACTGCGCAACGAAATAACTGCAGAATGTTAGAACACTGCAGGTTTTTTGCAAAGAAATGTCATTGAATTTTCCCGTGTTTTTTTTATCTTTCCTCCATGCCACCTCTTTTTTGTACGCATTTTTATAATCTGCGTGACCAACTGCATATAATTCGGGATAATTTCTAATTGTATTCAGAAAGATTTCATTTTCGGCTTCCATGGTGCGAAATTCTGTCCTCACCGACAGAACACGTGCGAACGCCTTGCGATACGAAACACTACTAGCGTAACGTCTGCGTCTGTGTAACGACGATTTCCGCAGTTCCTTGCGAAACAATACCGACCGACAAGGACGCAACTATTTCATGTAGCCAGTGCTAGAGTGAGACATAGCGTATGCGAAATACTGCCATACTACTGACAGTTTTTTCGTTGTTTCGCTGCCGCATACGAACGCGTCGGTGTACTAAAGACGTAAAAGTAAAATTCCGATTCCCATCAATCATTTTTGCTCAATGTCACTTAGGCAGCAGACGAAGTTGACAGCTATATAATATGTGTTTTTACAAGCTGTACATCTTTTCTGTATTGCTTCAGACTTAAGAGTGAAATTCCTTACTTGATGTATTATCTTATTCCGAGAATTGTTAATGTGCATGAAACATTACGGTATTTCATTCAACGCTTCTAAAATTAAAGCCATAATCTCTATATTGAAGAAGCAATAGGATTAAGCTGATATTGTAGTAGGCTTTGATTAAGCATCAAACGGCTCCAATACTTTGTTGTGGCATAATTCTTTACACGTGGAATGACAATGAAAATGTGTTATTGTACATTGAATATTTTCTTAGAGGGGATATAAATGATCTGTAAGCCTCACACGATGTAATCGGTGTATAAAGCCCAGTATTCACTTGAAAAATCAAATCTTATTTTTCAAATGTTTACAACGCTATTAATATCACGAAACAGCGTTTTGAAGGTTCCGTACCCATAGGGTAAAACCGGAACCCTATTACTAAGACTACATTGTCCTGGCTGTCTGTCACCAGGCTGTATCTCATGAACCGTGATAGCTAGACAGTTGAAATTTTCACAGACGATGTAATTCTATTGCCGCTATAACAACCATAAAAATCAGCTGTTCCATACAGACGTGCATAATCGGAACAATGCTAAAATCGCTCGGTAAAATGTATGGAACAGCTGGATTTTTTTTTGCGCTTTTTAAGTTGGCTCCATAATGAAAGTTGTTCAGGTTCGTGGTCTGAGCCCCTGCTTCAAAATTTGCTCATGAATTCAATCTCACCCTGTACATAATGGTACGGAACCCTTCGTGCGCGAGTCCGACTCGCAATTGGCCAGTTTTTGTAGTTAGAAATTAGAATATTATTATGATCAAGTGCGAACACGTTGCTAAAACAACTTTGTTCCACAATGTGTGGCATTCGATTAGTTTTACTTAAGGAAATGTTTTCCATTATTTTCTTTTCATTCCCCCTCCTAATTATATTATGTGAATTATTCCTCACCCCATAACGATGAAGAGCCGCAAAAGCAACACGGTGAGTTTGCTCATGTCTTCAACGTTCTCATAAATCAACCGCCCAATAATTAGATTTGCATCGATCTATTGTATCTTTTACAAAAAAGAGCTGCGAATACATAAACCGTTATAGTATTAAAGTCCAGGGAAATTAAAACAATTCGTCTGACAATATATTTTATTAAATTTTATACAAAATCACTTTACACATGTGTACACTTCAACTGTTCGATGTCGACTGCCTAACCATCGCGCGCACTACTTCCCACCACATGTTATCTTTTACCGGAAACAGCCTAGGTTGACATTTATAATAAAACGTGATGGTACAACCGGAAGTAGTGCGTGCGATAACACTTAATTTGGTTATTAATGCAAACAGTATGTATTAAATATTGTAATTAAATTTAAATACAGATAATAATTTGACAAAGAATATTTATGTGATCAAGTTAAATATTTAAAAATTATTAATCGATTCCGGAAATCTGACTATCGAAGAAAGAGTTTCTAACAATAGGTATCAAATTGAACCATAATAATGTGACTGTAAATTGGCCAAGAGTGTACAGCCTCCAAAAAAAAAAGCCCTACGCCTTCTGAATCTCGACTACTTTTCCAATATAACACACCAAACATCGAGTAAGTGGCTGTAATGGAAGTACCGTGTACTTGATTTGATGTGTGTATTCAACACGGTAATGAAAGTTTTGGTGCGTTGGTGGATACCTAGCAATATAACGGGAATTCCAAAGCTATTAACGTAAGAATAGGACTCGTATTTCGCTGTATTGTGATTTATTAATAGATTGTTTTTTTGCGAAAGGGTAGATTTTTATAGAAAACTAACCGGTCTCTGCCCTGATTTCTTCCTCGGAGGCTTCAGAATTAAGTCAAGGTTCTACGAAAATCGGGAAAAAAATGATCCTATGTGTTAAGCTAGATCAGTATTTATATGAGTGCTATATGAGTGCTATGTGAGTGCTATATGAGTCCGATATAAGTGCTATATGAGTGCTTTACTTCATTTATAATAGCATTAGAAAAAGAGGCTCGTGGAAGCAGCAATGCAAATCATTTTATTTCAAAGATAAATTAAAACAATTTTAATTAAAATTGTTTTAACATAGCTTTGATAAATAGATCTAAGGTAGTCCTAAATATGGACGTATAATAAAATAAACAAAGTAAAAGTATTTTAACGATTTAGTAACATTTTAAATTGGGTAGAATTACAGTGAAACGAATAACGTTCCCGGTAGGCCGGGTTCCCACTATGCCGGCAGGTTCGCCGGAAACCGGATAGTGTGAATAGCTTCATATAAATTGTACTGCCACTAGCCCTTCCGGCAGTTTTACCGGCCTGGCAAATCTGTCGGTCCGGCGTAGTGGGAACCCGGCCGTATTGTTCATCCCTGCTCTATAATGGCGCTATAATGTCGCGGCGGGGTACCGCCAAGTCAGCAATAGCCCATCCACATTATACTCTTTCCACATGCTCTTGAGGCACACCAGCTCCTAGCGAACTCATGGATTTGCAATGAGATTTGACTTACGCGGTACCCCGCCGCGACATTATATCGCCATTTCAACGAACAAACATTTGATGGCTCAACAAAAGATATTATTTTTTACTTTTTAAATAATTGCTTTTATGTTTTGCGTTGGGGGTTTTTTAAATTTTTGATTTAATTTTTTATATTTAAATCAAAATCAGTGTTACAAGGACAAACCTTTCAAGGAATTGTCAAAATTTTAATTATCTTAGAATCACGTATTTGGGATTTTCTGCTTTGAAGTCAAAGTCAAAGCACTTACAAGGTGAGCAATCTCAGCTGACAACACCTGTCGGTCGATTCTGTAAAATTCAAACAACAACTCGCATCTCACATCGCTGTTCACTCTCACTTCGCATAAGGTTCAAAATGACCTTGATCTATTTGACACTTTGAATCGGGTTCGAGTGCAAAGTGAGCGTCGCATTGACGGGGAAATTACCTTACAGAATGCCACTTCTTACGTCAACTCATACTTTATCTGTCAAAATCTCCCTGTCAATTTAGTTCAACTCGCTGACACGCTCGCAAGGGTGGCACTAGTGTAAATTCGAATTATCAACCGAGTTTTTAGAATGCCAATCAAAAAACTCACAGCGGATTCATATTCGAAGTTTAGAATGAGGTTTTACAGAATCACACCCCTGTTCATGAACATGACGCATGGATCAACACCATTTGCACCACGGATCTCAACCGCAATGCTCATTTATGTCAAACATATAATCTATACTAATATTAAAACTGCAAGAGTGAGTTTGTTTGATACGCTTACACGGCAAAACATCTAAAGCAATTTTGATGAAATTTGGTACAGATTAAGTTAACACAAAAAATTAAATTAAAAAAAACCCCCAACGCAAAATATAAAAGCGATTATGTAAAAAGTCAAAAATAATACCTTTTGTTGAGCCATCAAATGTTTGTTCGTTGAAATGGCACTATAATGTTGCGGCGGGGTACCGCTTAAGTAAGTCAGTCCCTTAATTTCATTCACTGTCTATTAATTTACCAGCATTTCCGACCAATTTGCTTCGATATTATTAAATTTTTGTTGCTAATCTAGTTGTTAATCTTGTTGCAAATCTAGTTACCATCCGTTCCCTATTTTAGCTATTTTGGTTATTGCATTAAACTTAGCGGTACCCCGCCGCGACATTATAGCGCCATTTCAACGAACAAACATTTGATGACTAAACAAAAGGTATTATTTTTGACTTTTTACATAATCGCTTTTATGTTTTGAGTTGGGGGTTTTTTTAATTTTTAATTTAATTTTTATTTTTAATTTTTTATACGTACCTAATTTAGTTTGGTTTTGTATAAGAGTTTACAAAAATAATTTACAAGTTTTTAGTTTTCATTTCGTTACTCATTCCTCATTCCCTTGCAATATAGTATACATATTCTACTAGTCAAGGCCTTTCATTTGATACCCATATATTGAGGGAGTTGTGAAAATAGAATGTAATTCACCATTTTGTGGTTGCGGCCATCTTGGATTTAAAATTGGTCATAGTGTATAGTATTCTACTAGTCAAGCCCTTTCATTTGATACCCATGTTGAGGGAGTTGTAAAAATATGTGATCCGCCATTTTTTGGCGGCGGCCATCTTGAACCAATTTTCATCAAACATAGCTAAGCTAATTCCGACTAATTCACCTTTCAAATAAAAAAAACAAAATCAAAATCGGTTTATCCGTTCGGGAGCTACGATGCCACAGACACACACATACACACACACACACACACACAGATAGTTACGTCAAACTTATAATACCCCGTCGTTTTTGCTACTAGGTACTAGTGTTCTGTATAATCTGGCTGCAGCATAAGACCAAGAATTCTATAATCTTGCATAGTTTTATAGCAAACATGGGTGGTCAGTGTGGTCACCTATAATAATATGTTTGAAAGCAAAGTAAACATCCGGTATGCGTCTAAGATCCCTACCGCAGCTAACAAAAGAGCTGATAACTTTAAAACTGCTGAACCGATTTTGATGAAACAACCGCATTCAAAACACCCCTCTTTTTCGTCGGGGGTTCAAAAGGATATAGGCTACTTAAGAATCCATGATTTCAACTGTACTCGTGATAACCGACATTTACGCGGACGAGGTCGAGGGTAAAAGTTAGTAACTTAATAAGCCTATAAATAATGACCCCATAGTCTATTTAGGTACACAAAAATCGATCAACTCAGCATTAACTGCTGGATCAAAACTAGTCACCGTTTCGTTATATTACACTCACTTCTAGTCTTCTACTATGAGTTAGCCCTTGCTACCTTCTTTGTCTTCATACTTATATCTGTCTAGCTAAATTAAGTTGCCCAATTCGTGGTCAACATTGGTGCCGATTCCCTTGTTCACAAACAAAACTAAAATTAGGCATTTGGCATCTCTTACTACCAGGCAGCTGAAGAAAAGGACGGCGACATACAAGGACTAAGTTAGAGATGTCAAATTAGTTTTTCCCTTGAACTTCGCAGTGTTTTTAATCAATACGTTCTGAAATGACAACTATAATTGTATGAACATTTTAGATCAACTTAAATTGACAGCTCTTATTATTCTATGTCTCTGTCTAATTTTATTGGAGAGAAAGAGATATAAATAGCTTAAAATTAATTTAGTTCGTGCACAACAGAATTGGCACCATTAATAATGCTTCAACTTTCTTTTGATCTCAATACAGACTTGAAGAAGCTAATGCCTTTTCAGAATTGGGAAATTATCTGGCTAAACTTTGTTACAACTACGTTTTGGAAATAACAGGAGAATTAGACAGCACTGGAAAGGCAAGTCTCCGTTAAATGTTTCAACTAGCTTTTAATTAGAGAAGAGGCCATTGCCTCTCCATCTCTGTGCAATTATCCGGTTATTTCTTGCAAAACTTTGTTACAACACTTATCTATTGTTACTTATAAATGGTTTAAGTTGTGTACAGGATGATGACCTCTTGCCACCTGATCAAAGGGCCACACTGTCAAAGTAAATAAATGAAAAATAATCGCTAATGTAGGTTTTTTTTTGTTCACAGTAACCAGTTGCAAAAGCAGCCACCTGTTGCCAGCAACTCCGATTATTAAAAGCAATTCGACTGAGATATGCTGCAAGAAATGGTACACGAAGAAACTGCAGAAGGTAGGTTAAAAACTTAAAAGTATTAAGGACTAGCTGACCCGACAGACGTTGTCCTGTCAATCGATTTTTCATTTTCTTACCGTACAAACCTTCCCTGGACTTCCACAAATATTTCAAGACCAAAATAAGCCAAATCGGTCCGGCTGTTCTCGAGTTTTAGTGACACTAACGAACAACGATTCGTTTCGACGATAGATAGAAGATTTGTCTCACTCATTCTCTTTAATAGATACTATGAACGTAAAAAATTCAAAAATTTATAAAAAATCAGATTGATTCTGAAATTAGAATACTGAAAATCTTAAAAGTTACTAGAATTGCCCTCCAGATATAATAAAAATGTAACATGTGAATGAAATGATCTGCCTTAATCTGAACTTATTGGAAGGTGGTGAAACAGGCCTTAAGAATATTAAAACAAATAAAATTACGTTATTTTGTGAAAACAATCTATTTTAGAAATTATTAGCGACATATCTAGGTATTCTGTTACAATCTCCCTCGGTGAACACCTAGGTGAAGTGAGCTGTCATTAGTCTCGATGCTAGGGATTGACAAAGCAGACAGGCAGATGACAGCTCACTTCACGTAGGTGTTTACCGTGGGAGGGTGTATCAGAATAGACATACTGCAGTGCTATTGTATTACAATTTCCCTCGGTAAACCCTTATGTGAAGTGAGCTGTCATCCGTCCGTCTACTTTGTCAATCCCTAGCATCGCAAACATCGGCATCGGCAGATAACAGCTCAGTTCACCTAGGTGTTCACCGAGGGAGATTGTAACAGAATATAAATACTGATCCGGCTTCACATGAGTATTATCGTAATATTTCAACCAATTCACACAAAACCTTAACAAATTATTCAATTAAACTATCCTCATGAATCACTGAAAACCCGCATGAAAATTTGTTCAGTAGTTCATAAGTTTATCGCAAACAGGCAGATAGATAGACTGAGCCGACTTTGTTTTGGTATAATATGTAGTGATTCTTTGTTTCATCCTTGAATGTAGAACCACGTCTAGTACGAACAAGCCTTAAACATAAATATATTATGTTGTGATTACATTAGCTACGTTTGTTTACGACCTAATAATATTATATTGCAATCTCCGCAACCTCCCTATGAAACTGTGTCAACATGAAAGCTTGGCTACACGCTGCGACACAACGGGCGCGTGCAAACAAGGGGGAAATTCTATTAACTTCTAGAAACGTTAGCATTCTAATTTCAATCTCATGGCTAAGTACTCATTGTTAAGATACTGTTTAGTCTCGTCTTCTCTCTATCACTTACCGAATGTCAAAGTGACTGTGACAAGCAATGACGTATTATAAATAGACGCGTCATACATGAACATTAGTGCACTTTAAAACGGCGCAAACTTTTATACCTACACACCAGTAGGCACATACAATTATACAGTGCGAAGAAAAGGACAGAAGCATACAGCGTTTATCTGTTAGAAAAAGATAAACATACATATTTTGTTACGTCAGTTATGTGTGAATTACGAGCGATACTGACGTATAGCCGCGACACTGGGTGGTACGTGACTAAGTGAAACCCGGGCAATTGCCTTGCTTTAATATTGCCATTATTAAGCGCGGGTAACGCATCTAAGTGTTTTTATATTATTGGTGACAGGTACGAGATTTACCGACTTCTCTTAACATTAAGTAGCTTCGAGTTTTTTATTAGCCATCAATCTGTAAATTTTTTTTTAAAAGATTTTGTCTTTGATTGTTTCTGAGATAAGACTGTGGTCAGATTTTAAATGTTTTTAATTAGAAGAATTGACCTTCAGTTTGCACAAATAACCAAAAGTACACCATGTACGGTCACCAAAAGAGATAAATATCCATGCATGTCGTCGGTAATAGTTGAAGTTTACTTAAAAAGTGATGAGTGTTTATGAATAAAATAAAATACAACTATTAGAGAATAAACAGTTCAATGATTTAATTAAATTTCATTTGAATTCCATGAAAGCCTCCATTGGTTTCTAAGTAAACTTCAACTATTCCCGACGACATGGATACTTATCTCTTTTGGTGACTGTACATTATAATATTTAAAGACCACAGCATAATTTAAAATTAGGTTACCGTCTGTCTAAATGCGATTTGTAAAAGGATGTTTTACAATGTTTTGCAAGTGATATGATTGACTCAGTGGCCGAGTCTTTAGACTAGAAGCAAACAATATGGCTGCCTACTTAGAAGTTCTGTTTCATGCGAGTACTGTTTGATATTAATTTTGGATGAAATATTCGATATTGCCTCGTGTCAAGCGATGGATCTAATTTATATAATTATAATCTAATATGTGATGATATGTAATTGAGAAACATACGACACAAAATTAGAAATGTTACCTACCTATGTTACAGATACCAAATAAGCTTCAAAACAAATAAGTTAGATAGTACTTTATTTCTTTGACGTAAATTTTCCGTGACTGCCTTCACGGAAAATTTGCGTCGAAAGAAAGATGTCTTTCTCCTACCTTAACGCAGAAATTACACACTCACAGACTCACAGTCATGTCTAGGCCTTGTACCCAGTATTAGTTAAAAAAAAGTTGGAACTTTGATGTTCAAAATCTCTATAAACAGAAGATATAATCCAGAACGAAAAAACATAATATCACAATCATAATCAAAACATGTACGTAATTTTTGGCTTTGTTATGAGCCATTAGCGATCTTTGGGGAGGCCTACATACAGCGAAGTACTACAGTAGGCTACAACACGGCGAAGCGTCACCGCTAGATTGAAGTTCCACGGTCTCGAACCAAGCGCTTTGATTCCACATTTATTGCGTGACCTGCCAGGTTGTGGAATTCACTGCCCGCCTCTCTGTTCCCTGATAAGTATAATATGGGTATCTCCAATGCACGAGTGAACCGGATTATCCTAGGCAAGCATGCTCCACCTTAGGCCGCTTCATCACTTAAGATTACCTGATCTTATGAGATGAGGCTTGCCCTTGACTGCAACTCAGAGTGAGTTAGAGTCCTATTAGGATAAAAAAATAAATAATAGTTTAAAAAATCTAAAAACACGCTTTTTATAGAAAACCAAACTAAAAAATAGAAAATAAATTTTAATAAATTTAAATTAAGAAAAGTGTTAAAAATTTCAATAAATATAAAATAAAAAGCGTGTTTTTAGTTTTTTTTAACTATTATTTATTTTTTACTTTTTAGTTTGAAAAATGGAATAATTTTATCAAATTAGTGTATTGTCATCGGTCCTCGATAAATCTACAAAGTTTGAACGAAATCTGGCCGTTTAAAGTGGGTCAAAATCGCGCCCAAAGAAGTCGGTTACAAACAAACATACAAACATACAGGTGAAGCTAATAAAAAGCGTGTAAAAAATGATAATGATTAGGAAGTGCCTTTTTACACCTTTCATAGCGGCCGACATCTCATCTCATCTGCAGTTTATACTCTCATACTAGCTGCACCTATTCTTAGTTAATAGTCTACTACACGGTTCGATTACGTGTGAGAGCAAGTCGCAATAGCTGGATTATTGTCCATTTGCAACACATTCACGTACCTACACTCGGCGAATGGACAAACTCAGGTAATGGTAAAGAAATCTCCCTTGGCTATAAAATAAATATGATTCTTTCTTGTGATTGTTTCTTTCTTTATGTCACGAATGTATCAGATGTAAACAGACAACGAAGCCAAGATTCACAATCATTTGTAATATCCATTATTTTGCTACTTAGATTTTTTTTATTTGGAACCTAGACAATTTTTTTTGAAAACTATTTATTTTTGATCTGAATTCCACGACCTCTGTACCTCTACCCGTTACGGTTAGCATGATAACATTTTCTATTCATTTCTTGAATAACGTTTACAAATGTAGTGTTCAAAAATGCCTAAAAATAAACTAAAATATGTTTATTACTACAAGGAGCTCGTGGCTAAGTTAAAGCCGTACAGATCGATCGGTCAAAGGTTAAGCTACGCTTCCTGCGGTCGGTCTGTGGATGGGTGACCATCCCTTTCATACCGAGTTCCCTACGTGCGTCGGAAAGCACGTAAAGCCGTTGGTCCTGGCTATCATTTGTAGATCTTTGGCAGTCGTTATGGGTACTCAAAGACAGAAAGTCTGACAACCAGTCTTACCAAGGTATAATGTTACCCAGTGACTGGGTTGTAGGGGTCCGATAGGTAGTCTCTCCATGTACCTAAAACTCTGGTATTCAGCTACATCCGGTTAGACTGGAAGCCGACCCCAACATAGTTCGGAAAAGGCTCAGCAGATGATGACTACAAGTCATGATAAGTAGTTCGAAATTACAATGTTAGGCAGCGACCTGTCTGAGCTAGGCTAATTCAAATCTATGTTTCAGCCTTTTAGGCCATCACATACACACACACACATTACATACAAAACATACACGCATAAACATAAACGTACATTTAAATTATAAAGTGAACTTAAAAGTTAAACTGATATAAACCAATGTGCATTATATTGCTATAAACAGCGAATTTTGACAAAAAAAAAAACAAAAGTGTTTTCTAGCATTTTTTCATTTATATTGAACGATTTTGATTCGTATAGGCGTATCTGATGGATTACTACTTTACTGTACAGAGATTTTACAGAATATCTACGACTTTTACTCTATTAAGATAATAATCTGTAAAACTTTACGACGGTCAGTGACATAAAAAAAAAATTCTCGACCCGTCGCTACCGTAAAAAATCAATGATTTATAGGTACTATCAAAAGTTATTTTGACAGAGCATTAAGGTCGCTATTCACTTAAACGAATCAATATAGTTTGGCATTTTCAACACCACATCACCAAAGGTTGGTATATTGAAAATGCTGAACAGATTAAATGTCTATTAACCCTTTTCTTTTATTTGCTTTTTCATCAAATATATTATCCTAACCCCTCATTTACACTCAGCCCCTGCCACTGCTACTGCTGCTGCCGAAAAAATTGCCATAATTACTTCTGCGCTACTACCGAAACGAGCTTCACACTCAGCCTTCATAGGCTGAGTGTGAAGCTCGTTTCGGCTCGTTTCGGTTCGTTCACTAAAGAAGTATGAACTTCTTTAGTGAACGACTCGCAACAATGGATGACGTCGAGGTTGTTGCGGCGACAGCATCATGTCTGCTCAGTAAATGCCACATTTACACTCAGCCCTATTGGGTAGGAAAGCGAGCAGAGTAGTGGGCAGCGCGAGAATGTAAACAGGTCACTCGCGCTGCCACTGCCCGGCGCTCCCTCGTTCAATAATAACTATGAAGGCTGAGTGTGAACACTCACTCGCTTAGGTACTCGCGCAGAAGTATTTAAGGCAATATTTCCGGCAGCGGCAGGAGCAGTGGCAGGGGCTGAGTGTAAATGGGGGGTATAATATACAACTATATAATGTGCTTTAAAAAAAATCAAAAGACGCGGTCGTCAAAGATGGTGGATGAAGGAAATGTAGGGTATGCAGGGTAGTTAGGGTAGGTAGATAGGCAGGTAAGTAGGTAGATAGAGACAGGACAACGTCTGTCGGGTCAGCTACTATTTATATAAAACAAAAACTCTTTGAAATTAACCACCGAGTTATTATTACTACGGAATTAACTCATTTTAACAATGATTACTTTTAAAGTATTAACGACTATTTATTAAAGGAAACAAAACCTAACACAACAAAACACGTTATTTCGTGTTCAGCGGTAAGTGAGCGAGAATGCTGAATGTAAACACTCACTCGTGCTCGCCCTGCCCGGCCTTTGACTTCCGCACGAAAAACCGACAATCAAGGGAGCAAGGGCAATGGCAGCGGCATGAGCAATGGCAGCGCGAGTGACCTGGGCCTCAAGTCTGCTATTATAATAGTGTCAGAATAGTCAATCATTGATTTCATAATTGTTGATTTTGACAAGTTTGGTAATCTACTAGTATAATGGCGTCATTATGACTTTCAACAACAAATGGTCAACAACGCACACGCCATTGAAAGAAATGATAATAATATAATAATATATGGGGACATTTTCACACACGGCCATCTGACCCCAAACTAGGGAGACCCTATACTATGGGTGTCAGACAGCTGATATACATACACAAAAACTGTTTTTTTTTTTGTAAATACATACATATATAGATAAACAACACCCAGACACAAGGCAAACAAAAGTGCTCATCACACAAATGTTTACCCTGGGCGGAACACGCTGCGCAGCAGTCGATCGCTCAGCCACTGCGCCAACCGTGTCGTCAAATGATATAGAATGGTAATCTCGTACAAAATGACAACTGAATGACTGACTTAGGCGGTGATCTGCTAAAATTTTAACAGATCTTTTGATCAGTGACCTGCCATTAGAACGTCATTGTGCAGCCAATGATCGACCATTATGAATTCAGCAGATTACGAACTTTCAGCAAAATGACAACGGGATCGTGTTGGAATGATGAAATTATAAAAACAGCAGACTTGGTCCCCTGTTTACATTCTCGCGCTGTCCATTTTCCTGCCCACTTCCCTGCCCAATAGGGCTGAGTGTAAACGTGGTATAAGAAACACAAAACGTTCTTTCAAAATGGCAAAACATTAAACGAGTCAAATAAGTGTCTATATAGTAGCATTACTAGAGACAGGTTTATGTATAATCGATTATAATTTTTTTTAAACAAGAAATGCTCAAAGGAACACAAAACGCTCTTTCGAAACGGCAAAAGATTAAACGTGTATATATAAATAAGTGCCAATCTCTCAAACCAAATTAAGCATCTTATTGGCCTCGAGCAAGCATCGTGATAGTTGCTCGTGTCTTCTCTGTATGATAAGAGACCTTAACCCTGCAGTGCGACAATTTATTATAAGCTGGTATTACTATTAATATATATGTTACGTAGATCACCTATAGTGCCACCTATTATCCAGTAGCAGAACTACGCTAGATAGCGACATCTATTGTCGAATAGCGGAACTATGTCACAAACTGGCGCCATCTATTGTCGACTAGCAGAACTACAGGGTCCAGGACTTTCGAGATCATTCTACATTATTCGAGATGGTTAAGTGTCGTGTTGTAACCTTCTCGAGCAATCTTGTGTTTGCTGGAATTTTCGAGAGTATAACCTACGCCACATATAAATAGCGAACAGCGATGCGGAGAAGTTACCCTCCAAAACCGTTTCTTGCGAAGAATCACAGGAACCCCTTTTTACCTTCGCAACGAGAACCTCCATCTCGATTTAAAAATACTCACCATCCAGCAGTTCATGAAACGTTCTGCCAAGCGCTTCTTCGACACTGCTGAGAAGCACTCTAACCCTTTGATCGTATCGGCCGCCCGGTACACTCCCTCCCGTATTAGTAAGACTCGACGACCGAGACATACTCTGACTGACCCTGACGATGCTATTACTCTCCTCCAGGAGAGAAATAAGGCCACCAGTACAGTTATCAAACACAGACACAGACCGCCGTCATTCCGTCCTCGCCGCCGAGGCCCGTCGCGACGACCCCGTACGTCCCCTCCCCTCCCTTGCTCGTGCCAGCCCGCGCAGCTGAGCCTGTAGTTTTAAATTCGTCCCTAAATAATGGACATCCGATCCAGCCTGTCCCTTTGCTGTCTCTCAGCGACGCCCTAAGCCGAGGCTCGTACGCCCACAGGGGGTGCCCTTAGCATGTAGTCGCTTAGTTTGTAAGTTATTTTGCCCTGGCTGGAGGCCCTAAAAATAATAATTCATAAGGCACCACAGAAAAGTCCGGTTAAGCAGCCGACAACCTCTTAGGTTGACCTGCGAGACGCCAATGCGAAAAAAAAAAAATGAAAACTGTGAAGTTTGTTACTTTTTGAAAGCGAAACTGAAAACTGCGACTATTGCGAATACTGCGATATAAGTGATTAACAAGTGGTTTTTGCAAGTGATTGATTATTGAGTTTGTGACTTTTTAAATAAAGTGTACCTATGTGTTTTGTTAGGTATAAATAATTTATACCTAACAAAACACAAACACTTTATTTAAAAAAGGTTTTTACAAAAAAGACAACCGCCTTCAAAAAGTGAAAAATAACTTTAGCACAGAACACACATTGACTTTAGTTTCGAAATTCAGTGGCTTTGTTCTGTTTGTTGTTTTGTATTGCCATCGACTTCCGAAATTAAAGTCAATGTGTGTTCTGTGCTAAAGTTATTTTTCACTTTTTGAAGGCGGTTGTCTTTTTTGTGAAAAGCTTTTTATTTTCCGCTTTTTAGTACCTCCTTCTCATCCAAATCTATTAAGAAGAGATTGAAAGTTAACTACCACAAAGATTGATGAAACTAAAACGTCGTCTATGTAAAATTTTTGGGTATTTGTTGTTTTTCAAAAAGTGCTAAATCAATTTCGATAAAATTTATATGGGACCACCCCGAAGCATACCCTATCCATAAAAAAAAGAATTCTCAAAATCGGTTTACGTTTGCCGGAGAAATCGCGTAACAAATCGCGCACATACTTAATGCAAATTTAAGACGAATACGGTTTTCTCATGGATGCCATTGTCAGAACTGGATCAAATTAAAATGGAAGCACCAGCTTTCAATTTAAAAAAAGAATCATCAAAATCTGTTCACCCAGTCCAAAGAAATCAGGTAACAAACATAAAAAACACACACGGCCATCTGACCCCAAACTAGGGAGACCCTGTACTATGGGTGTCAGATAGCTGATATACATACACAAATACATTTTTTTAAATACATACATATATATATAAACAACACCCAGACACAAGGCAAACACAAGTGTGCACAACATTTGTGTGATGACAAATGTTTACCCTGGGCGGGAATCGAACCTGCAACACGCTGCGCAGCAGTCGATCGCTCAGCCACTGCGCCAACCGTGTCGTCATATTTAAAGGGATTTAGCGTAACGTTTATATTTCTGCGTGTCTCTAGTAATGCTACTAAACGAGTAGATATTTCTATATATACGAGCTGGGGTTTGGGACAAATAATTAATTGGTGTTAATTATATATTCTAAAGAAAAACGGAAAAGAAGTTATCTGAGAGTAAAACCAATGAGTTAAATAGGCTTAGTTACTCTGGTATAACATGGTATTTACCCGAATCCGCCCAAAAAATGATAAGGCTAAGTAAACCAAACCTATAATTAATAACTGAATATCAATATTAACTTTTACTCACGGAAAGCTAATTATAAAGTTTTTATAATTATGATGGTCGATCAGTGGTAAAGTTGTTATTGGTTAAGTAGGCACTTACTGTGGATATTACTTTAGTTTAATAATGGAAAGGAAATTTAATAGATAAAAGTTTTAGTGGTTTCTGAAGCAGTTGGACATTCCTATTAGTCAAATTCATTTATAATTACTAGTTGGGATTTCTCGCAGCTATGGAATATTTTGGTTGACGAAACTAGTGTCAGATTGGGAATTACTCGTTTTGCTCACCTAGTTATCTACTTATTTTTGTTTCGGACTTTTTCTTCATGGACGAATACATACTATTTACTTAGTATTACAAACTAGTAGGTACAGTCAACAGCAAGAGTAGATGATCAAAATCAGAAATTCAATACTAATTTACTAACACTATTATAGTAAATAAATTAAAAAATAAATTGGTATATTATATATACTAATTTATTACTAGTTTATTTATTAAAAGTATATGATTGTCACACACATACTTTTGAATCACTTCGACGCCACACAGTTCTGACGCGAACTCCGTTTATTAGTATTGAATTTCTGATTTTGATCATCTACTTTTGCTGTTGGCTGTACTAGCATAGATACTCTTGTTCACAAACTTAACTAAAATTTGACATTTGACGTCTCTTTCTGCCAGACAGCTGAAGAAACGACAGATAAGAACTGAGTTAGAGATTTAAAAAAATAGTTTTTTCTTGAACTTCGCCGTATTTTAATCATAATTGTATGAACATTTTAGATGAAATTAAATTGACAGCTCTTTTTAATATCTGTCTCTTTCTTGTTTTATTGGAGACTACCTTTTGCTCGCGACTTCGTCCGCGTGAATGTCGGTTATAGTGGATGCAGATGAAATCGCTAATTAAAAAGTAGCTTATGTCCTTCCCCAGGGTTCAAGCCATTTCCATACCAAATTTCAACAAAATCGGTTCAGCCGTTCATCGTGAAAGCGTAGCATACAGAGTTTTTTTTTTTTTTATTCTTTATTTAAAGAGCTGATTCGCTAAGGCGAATATGTTGCTCTGTAATAACATGCAATACAAATGATCTACACTAGTTACACAAAATTAGTTTTATACACATCATTCTATAATACTAATTATCTATCCTTCAAACCACACTTAACAATGTGTAGTAGTATCTTTGTCTTACCTGAAGTCGGACAAGCTAAATATGAATTACATAATCCAATGGAACTGCCGCCAAACATTAAACGTCTTTCCCTCTCATTTCGAACACATTCCATCAAAATATGGAATGCATCCTCTTTTCGGCCACATGTATTGCATAAAGGCGATCTCACTTTCTGCATGAGGTATGCGAACCTATTTAATGGTATATGTCCAGAGCGCAATCGTAACAGTAACACGAGGTCCTGCCTACCTAGTAAAATATTATCCAAGGTGAGTTTAAGGGGTGCGGTTGAATGGTCTTGAACCAGATTCCTTTTTCTAGGGAACGCTTATCAAAATGTTCTTTCCAAAGATCGCGACACTTATTTTTAACTAGCCCTAGACTATCAGTATAAGTGGGTAGTAGTGGAAATTCCACACAGAGTTACTTTCGTATTTATAATATTAAGTATGGTTTAGTAAAGTATAATAAGTATGGAAGTATATCCATACATATCCATGTATGGATAAAGAGATATAAATAGCTCAAAATAAGTTAAAATCGAGCACAACTGAATTGACACCATTATCTAGTTTAAAAAAATAATTTCTTATCAAGACCACTGTTTTCAAACTTCCGCGGTTTATAAATAGTTAAGTATAGCTAAATTTACATTAATAAGATAACTACCGTAAAAGATACGATCCAAATTACACATATACAGAAAAAAATCGCAACGGTTTTGTATTTCAATTGTTATGCATATATCTTTATGTAAAATATGGTTCCCTTGCGTAAAAATTATCCTTTTGTCTACAGAACGATTCAAAACAGTGACAGGAGTACACAGTCGATAAACCTTAAGCTGTATTATAATATATATATCTTATTATCCTTTTACTTATTATACGTATCTAAAAAATATCCTTTTGTCCACAGGACGACTCCGAGCAACGACTGGACGTGGACAATACCAGCACGCAGTCTTATTGTATGCACACCGTCGACCTGGAGTTCAGACACGTTGTCAGATCCACACACATCGATAAAAGCATAGAGGCAAAGAGGAAAGTGAGTAGATTGCTTTACTAGAATACTAACGATCCACCCCGGCTTCGCAAGGTTACCCGTAGACACTAAAAAGCGAAAACAAAAACCTTTTTTTTTTTTAGGAAAATGACAATTAGCGGCTTTGGTCCTGTTTGTAGTTTTGTATTGAAACAGACTTGCGAAATTAAAGTTATTTTTTACTTTGAAGTTTATGAAGGTTGTCTTTTTTGTTAAATCAAGTTTTTTTCGCTTTGTAGTGTACCCGTGTGCCTCTTATCATCCAAATTAATAAATATTTGTTGGAAAAAAGCGTTTTAGTAATTAAAAAACAACAAAACTTTCTCAGCTTAATCAATTTATTTGATAAGTGATACTGACACTCCACGTTTTCTGTGATTAATGGCCAGAAAACATGGATATCATTTTATTCAGATAAATAGGAATATGATTGTTTTATCAACTTTACATTGACATGGTGGGTGGCGCGGCACCGAGGTGGCTATATACCTACCTCTATAATAAACCTTTGAGAGCAAACCATATTTGGATAAAAATTCAATGCGATTTGGTATACTTTTGAAAGGAAACTGAATGAAGAGGAAAAGACGTTTTCTTAGTTAACTTTTGGGTTAAGAAAGTTTACTTTGACTAGCGAAATTTTGATAACTTTGTGGAGTTTTCTAAAGTCGCACCCTTCACGCCTGTAACGTTACAGTTCAAGTTCGAGTATTACATTAGTGACGAGAATTATTGTCAGTTAGAGAGAGAGAGAATAGCTCTAGAATAATCTTGGATTGTTACATTTCGGGCAATTTTTTTTTTTTTTTTTTTTTTTTTCTTCCTATGAAGAAGCTCTTTCATATTTTATTTTAATGTTCCCAATAGTATTTTAATATTATTTATTTTATGATAAACCGGGGATCCACTGGATCCAAGTCGCATGAGACCGGTCAATGTGGCGACACTTGGGGGAGGCCTATGTCCAGCAGTGGACGTCTTTCGGCTGAAATGATAATGATGATGATGATGAATAGGAATGATGATGAAAAGGATGAAATTGCCCGTGGGGTGTCCGGGCTAGAATAGCACCTCCCCATTTCATCCCGAGGGTGTCGTCGAAGTCGTCCCCAAGACGACTGCCAAGCGCGGGGATTATGGCAACGCCCCCCATTTATGGGGGAGGCCTTTGTTCAACAGTGGACATCTTCAGGCTGATGATGATGATGATGAAAATATAAACCCATAAACCTGCCTCTAACAGAGCAAAGGCCTAAGTTCCCATTGCCGGGACTTACTCCTCTTTGCTCAGTATAGGTACAAAAATTTTGCTTGAATTCTAGGACGAAACCAGAAAAAAGTCTGCTCCAACATTTTACCAGTAAACAAATGTTGAATTTAGTTACGTTTTCAGGTAATACGAATGCTGTTTGTCATCATTATGGAATTCTTCGTGTGTTGGACACCCCTGCATGTTATAAATACGGTAAGAATTTATTTTTAATATACATATAGAACGTCGTTGGCTAGTTTTGGCTGGGATTGGCCGCCATGATTGTATGTCAGTCGGAAGAACTATTGTTAGTTTTTTTTTTTTTGGAAATTAAAAACAACGTCGATCAGAAAATTAGTCAACTAAATTTCGTGATGGCCCACTACCTTTAATGCCTGAGGTTTTAGATTCTATAATGAGACGTTTTCAAATCATAGTATTATGTATTTTCTAAGTTTACCTCGGTCATAACTGAAGGAAAATACGTGAAGAACCTTAATTAATATAAGTCCGGAATCGTCGATCCCCTTGAATAAGCGAGGTGAACAATGCTCATTGTATGACAAGAAACCTTCGCCCTCCAATGTGACAATAATAGGCTAATATTACCTTTCCAATAATCGAAATATAAGTAAAATATAGTTAATGTTTTTCGTAATGGCATCTGGCATGTTGACCTAGAAGTTGTTAGCTTCTCAACCGAATTTTCCAAAAAGATAATAGGCAATTATCCCTGTACTTGCCTACGGTACTTTAATAAATTAAGGCCTTCAGTCAAGACATAGGAAGTTAAATATAGAAACCCGTTAATTACATCATAGGAAACGGAAAGAACCCACATTGATATTACTTTAATGTTTGATTAGAAAACTCGTTAGCTGTATTAATTACTTCGAGTTTACACGTGGAAAGACTGATAGAAAACTAACATTAATTGCACGATAATGTTGTATTTTTATTTTTGTGATTGTAAATATTATATAGGTTTTTTATAACAAATTTAATTTTTTATATAATAATAGGTGTCCCCGAATCTGCATTTAAACGAACTTTTAGAATTTTACTGCTTGAATGCATATTACAAAGGATTATGTACATGTACATCCTGATTATGGCAGGATTTGTACAAAAAAAAAGTGAAAATATTTGTGCGAGAAGTTGAATTTCTCATTCTTATACCTACTCTTGATTATTAAAGAATATCTTCAGGCATACAATATTTTTAAAACTCCGCAATAAAAATGGATGTTAAAATTGAGTAGTTTAACGAAAATCTCATTATTTCAGAAAGGATCGGCGGCTGACAGTAACATTGACACTGACAGCCGCCATTTCGCAGTTCTTACACTGAAATTGCATCGTTTTATGGGAAATAATGTCACAAATAATGATTAATCAATGTACTTTTCAACTCTGTCATTGTTAGGAACCATTATTATTAATTGTCTGCCAATTTGATACATCCGCTAATGTCAATTGTCAGTATATTTTTTTTATAATCACTAATTGGGCAACGAGATGAAGCGAACAACTGTTAATTTCATTTCGAAATATTTTAATTTTAAGTCTGCCATCGTAAGCAACGATTCTTATCAATTGTCTGCCAATTTGATAGATCCGTTAATGTCACTCGTCAGTTTATTTTTTTTATAAACACTTATTGGGCAACGAGATGAAAACTGTTATTTTCATTTCAAAATATTTTTATTATGCGGGGGTTTAAAAATATAGTAAGTATATCAATCTACTCCTGGTAATGTACTCTTCACGTTGGAAAATATTTTAAACCCTTTAAATAAAGTATATCAATCTACCTGGTAATATAATCCCCACATTGGATCATTTTAAATCCTTTAAATGTTTTTTTTTGTACAAATGAATGAATGGATCTCGCCATGATTCTTTAGATGCTAAGAAATAACCACCATGCTGAGTTGTATTTAAAGTAGCTTACATAGTAGATAACTAGTGGCTAAGATAGTATCATTCAGACGCTCGTTAATTGTGGCTGACTTCGAAGGATTTTCATTTCATTTATTTATTCATTAACAATTTTTACACTGTGTCTGAATGTTTTACAAAAAAAAAGACGGGTTGCACTCCGGGAGTGCCGGCAGAAGTGAAAACTTGATTATTAACGTTGAGCATGTTTGATATTTTGGAATGGTTAGGGAATAATTTTTCACCAATTGCTTTATCAGTATAAAAGTACTATCATTTATGTGGTAGAATACAATATTCATTTATTGCGCTATCGTACACAAACATGACAATTTATATTACATTAAAAATTTAACACTTTAAAACTATTACAATTATTTTACATTAAAACTCTCCATCCGTCTTACGCTTTTTCGATCAGGTCACGTGTCCTGACGCGAGTTTAAGATTTTATACCCATTACAGAAAAAGTGCTCAACGCCGCTAAAGAAGTTTTCACTTCAAAAAGCTTTTTACAAAAAAGACAACCGCCTTCAAAGTTTTTGAAGGCGGTTGTCTTTTTTGTTAAAAGCTTTTTATTTTCCGCTTTTTAGTACCTCCTTCTCATCCAAATCTATTAAGAAGAGATTGGAAGTTAACTACTCCAAAGATTAAAGAAACTAAAACGTCGTCTATGTAAAATTTTTGGGTATTTGTTGATTTTTTCTAAAAGTGCTGAATCAATTTCGATAAAATTTATATGGGACCACCCCTGAAGTATACCCTATCCATAAAAAAAATTTCAAAATCGGGTTACGTTCGCTGGAGAAATCGCGTAACAAATCGCGCACATACTTAATGCAAATTTAAGACTTATACGGTTTTCTAATGGATGCCATTGTCAGAACTGGACCAAATTAAAATGGGACCACACGGGAAGCACCAGCTTTCAAATAAAAGAAGAATCATCAAAATCGGTTCACCCAATCCAGAGTTCTCAGGTAACAAACATAACCTCGTCCTTTTTTGAAGTCGGTTGAAAAAAGGAATTAAATACAGAGAGAGCATGCAGAGAGTAATTGAAATAATAAATAAATAAAATAAATAAATAAATAGCAATCTTCAACTAAAGTCTAACACATAATAAAACAATAATAACAATCTAGACAAATCAGTACAGGAATATTTGGTTAATTCAATGGAATAAATCTAACATATAAAAATCAAGGTATTGTAGATTTTTAGAGGCGAATAATGCTATTAAAAAAAAAAAATACCGACGAATTGATAACCTCCTCCTTTATTGAAGTCGGTTGAAAAAGAAGTCTGTTTAATTAGCACCCAAAAATAATTTGCGTTAACTCTGCCAAAACAAACCAATCCACGTCCACATTTCTGTCTAATGCTATTGGATTATTCCTTGCCATTATACTCCTGACATCCTGACAGAGAGATCGTAGACGTCATTTTGAAAAGACATTTCGGGCGGCCGTAATCCGCTTCCATCCTTTTCTATTGGCTGTGGTACTGCCAAATATTTATAATATGCTTTTGTATACTTAACGCTAATAAATTTTATATCCATTTTAGCCATGCATTTGGGATGTTATTGCTAGATAGTACCTGTTGTAACACATTAAATTACAACATATTAAATTAATGTCACTGCAGACCCACCGTACCCCTGGTTTGACATCATTAATTGAATTTATGAGAGATTGTAGGTTAACTCGTTTTAGAAAAATTAACGTGAACAGGTCCTCACACAGTTACACAAAAAAATAACGCAAGACCATAATATACGATGCTTAGTTATCTACTTAGCTTTGGCAAAGACTAGGTATGTATAATTATATGGTAGAAATATATTCTGCCACCGAGCAACTCTAGTTTATTTTAGGTCAGTGCCAAATTAAATTACAGACTCACGAAAAAAAAGAAAAACCTTTTTTACAAAAAAGACAACCGCCTTCAAAATCTAAAAAGTGATAAATAACTTTAGCACTGAACACACATGACTTTAGTTTCGGAAGTCGGTGGCTTTGTTCTGTTTGTTGTTTTGTCTTCTGACTAGCACATCCACAGCATGCGACACAAAAAAACCAGCCATTTTTTTAAAATGAATATAGCAAATACAGAAATAAAAAATATCTTTATCACTGGAAAACTGTCGGCCTTTTATGCTGACCTTTGAAATAATTCTAATACAACATTCTATAGTTAAACAAAACATAAAAGAACAACACAGTCAAGTGGTCATCATGACCTTTCAGAAATATTACAAAATATATTTTCATAACGATAGGTCTGTCTGTTGTTTTTGAATAATTATGTAGGCACATAGAAAACATTGTAGTCACATTTTTCTTTTTGGGTGGTCTTTTCATCATTATCATTTCAGCCTAAAGACGTCCACTGCTGGACATAGGCCTCCCCAAGGGGGGGTTTTTGCCATAATCGCCACGCTTGGCAGGCGGATTGGCGATCGCAGTATGGTTGTTACAAAGGCACAGAGAACGCTGCTGCCCATTCTCTAGTAAGTCTCTTAGTCGCCTCTTACGACACCCACGGGAAGATATGGAATGGTGCTATTCTTTACGTCCGACACCACAGGGTGGTCTTTTAGTAAAAAGAAATATTATCTATGTCGTATCCGGTCAATAGTACGAACGTGGAACGAATCAAGCCCGTCATTATCGAGAACACGTGATCTACCACTACTTTTGGCGCGCTTCTACAAGCCCACAGCGAGCAGGACATTCAGAATCCAGTGTCTGATCGCATCGGAGCTAAGACGTCCTGAAACTGTACTTGATTCGTTGTGTTTAAGTGTTACTATGTTTAGTTTAAGTTGAGTTTGTGTTAAATTGTGGTTTTAATAAACGTCGTGTATTGTACCCTATATCCAGTGTGTTTGCATTGCACGAAACCCATCTTCTGCCCACATGATGACCGAATCTCACAGAGTTAATCCTGAGGATCCGACATCTATATATTATAATAAAGTTAAGGTCGGCTTTGATTTAACAAATCGGACGGCGGGTACCATAATCTGACATAATTTATTTGTTTGACATTTTTCAATCGAGACTCAACCTGCCCCCCCCAGCCAAGTTACAAACGTTTCGTATCGTATCTCTTTCTACAATAATTAACGCCTCGTCGTAATCTATTTTTGATTTTCGATCACGTGACTTATTGTTGAGATGACGTCATTCCCATACATTTGATTAGTTTTCTATTCACGTTATCGATTGTAGATTGTCAATTTGGGTAATATGACTAGGAGCGCTGTTCTCTGTCGAGGACAAAATGTAGCCCACATTGTATTTTTACTTGAGATAAGAAGAGTCATAAGATAAGAAGAGTCATAATTATGTGAAGGAGTACTTAATGGGTAGCAATAAAACGAGTGACTGTAAATTACAATTTTAAGTGTCAAAATTAATTAATTTGGGTTATATAATTACTAAGTGAGCGACTGACTGTAAGTGACGAAAAATCAACAGAATAGTATCTTACAAACATTAATTTGAGTTACTTAAAATACAAAATGAGCAGCTTCATAATATTTGAGCGACTTAATATTTGTTTGAGTGTCAACGTTACGTCCTGCATTTTTTTCAATATTTGGCAATGTATTTTTTATACTGAGCGGCATTTTATCTTAAATGAAGTGTTTCGAATACAAAAACCACTTTGAAAAATACACTAATGAGCAATTTAGCGGTAAGACATTCACGAGAGTTGAATGTTCAATACAAACTTCAATACAATAGAGGGGATCTGGCGCTCGGCGGCCGCTGCCGCGGCACCGCTCGCTACGCTCGCTCGCCTTCGCGCTTTGATGGTCACTGTTCTAACCTAACCTAACCTAACCCAAACGACCCACCATACCACCAGGGGTATGGCCTGTGGTACGGTGGGCCACAGGAAATCGATTCTATCTTAATATTGAAGTTGCCCTCTCTGTATTTCCAGTAGCTCACTTAGTAATGTAGTCGCTCGGATAAAATTTTAATATATGAAATGGATTTATCACAATCCACTTTTTGTAAGCTTGTTCTGGATTTTATTATTAATCAATATTCGTCGTTAGTTTAGTTAATTTTTCGCTTACTCAAATTCATACCGCTCAAGTTATTAATACAGTATCTTCTTCTCCATAGAAACCTACTGTTTGGAACGAGCAACTAGCTTCAACTTTGTGACTGACTGACTCTGACAATTCAAAAGTACCTGTAAATGGTTTAATTGAAATAAATGATTTTGAGTTTGAGTTTGAGTTTGAGTTTGAGTATGTCATCATCAATCGCAAAGCTTTTTTTTAATCGCTCGTTTTATAATTCCCCGTACTTAATACGTATCTTTTAATAGGCTCAAATGTAGCTACCGATCTAAAAAAAATTGGTTAGTGTAATTTCAAAACAAAAATATTTTGAATAAATAAGCATGGTATTTTTTAGCATTTTTTTATTAAAACAACTAAGTAGGTGTCACCGAGTCTTAAGGGAGCGTATTCGATTTAGCGCAACTCAAAATCTGAATGATTGCTAGAACGGCGTAGCAGCATTGACACACACTAGTACAATACAATGGTCTGAATGTGTGCATCAGAAAAAAAAATACACACGAAATAAGCACGAATCATTGAAATTGATCGGCAAACGACAGCGCGCGATGTTTTATAATGCTTTTTATAATAATTGTCTAAAATAAATGAGTTCGCATAACGGACTGAAAAATATTCTGTATATTAAGCATAACATTTACTTTCATAAAATAAATATATCAGTTATGTTTTTATTCAATTAATGGTGAAAAAAAATTGTCAAAGTGAACCGAATTTTCTACTTTTTCAACATTGTTTTTTAATACATAATCGATCGACCGCGATTAGTACCACCCCATTTCTACTCGTGGATGTCGTAGAAGGCGACAGAGGGATATTGACAAAGGATGGGCAGCAGCGTCCTTCTGAGTACGATAACACCTACTGCGATCGCCAACATGCATCGACCAAGCATGGCGATTACGACTGAAACCCCCTTTGGGGAGACCTATGCCCAGCAGTTGGCGTCTAAAGGTTGAAATGATGATAATGATGATGATGTTATGGTATTTATTCATGGGTCTTTGTAACCTGAAAATTATCATCATTTGCCTTGCCTTTTCCAAACTCTGTTGGGATTGGCTTCCAGTCTAACCGGATGCAGCTAAATACCAGTGTTTTACATGGAGCGACTGCCTATCTGACCTCCACAACCCAGTTATAACTGGGTAACACAATACCCCTTCATAAGTCAAGTTGTCACTTCCTGGTTTCTAACTACCCATTACGATTGTCAAAGATCTGCAACGGCTTTACAACCTTTTCGAGGTACGGAGGGAATTTGATAAGAAATGGATGGTCACCCATCTAAAGACCGACCGCGGCAAGCGTAGCTTAACCTTGACCGATCGATCAGTGCGACTTTTACTTAGTCACGAGCTTCTCCTGTTACCTGAAAATAAATGGTTTATTTTACTTTGAGAAGAGATAATTGCAATAATTGAATCAGTTGGTGTTCTGTGAAGATCATCATCATCATCAAGTCAACCTTGAGATGCCCACTGCTGAGCATAGGTCTCCCCAAGGGGGGTTCAGCCGTAATCGCCATGCTTGGCCGATGCATGTTGGCGATCGCAGTAGGTGTTATGATACTCAGAAGGACGCTGCTGCCCATTCTCTGGTCAATATTCCTCTGTCGCCTTGTACGACACCCACGGGTAGAAATGGAGTGGTGATATTCTCGACCGGCACCACACGGCTGTGAAAATCACCGTCTGCGAATCTTCGGGTGAACTGAGGTGGTGAGGGCAAGAGCGGCCTATCTTTTCCAGACACAATTTAAAATGCTTTGTATCTGGAAAAGATAGGCCACTCTTTCGCTGACCGCTTCAACTGTCGTCACCTAATCTTAGAGACTTCACCTCACGTAAACTTCATTTAAATTCTTTATGGAATATCGACTGATTATAGACTGATTTTTCTAACCTTGTTATTGTCTTTGAGATAACTTTTCTAAAGTTAGTATAGAAGGATATTTTAGTGATATAAAACTTATAAACCCAAAGAGGAAAACACGACCTCGCAAAGAAAAGTTTAATATCGAATACTCTCTCGAGATTATTACCACTATAACAATCTTCCAACCTACGTCGTATCTTTCTCATAACTGTAAAGTTGTATAAAACTCTTCACTATGCTCTTTGGCTATACAATACAATACAAATTTATTTATTCAAGTAACAAAGACTCATCGTGTTAGTAAACTTAAGAACTAGGTTAGCTTATTCTACTTAAATTTGTAATTAAACTTATTTCACCCCATGCGAGATAGCACTGCAGTGATTAATATAAATGCAATCAAGTCTGCTCGCAATAACTTTCAGGATATTATTGGAGCTGGCCCGCACTCATAAACTTCATAATAATAGATTACGTATAAAAGTTTTTGTACAGTTTAAAAACTTTTAATCTATACATATAATAAAACAGTAAAAAAACTAGTGTCTGTACATTGAATATATAAAAAAAAAAAGGAATTGAAAATTGAAAAAAAATCTGTCTGTTTGTCTGTTTGTTTATACACGCTAATCTTCGGAACTGCCGGACGGATTGGAATGTTTTTTTTTTTGTTGTATAGGTATTAAGTCTGGGCAACATATAGGCTATAATTTATCTTGGTAACTTTAACACCTGATGCAGAACCGCAACAGACCAGCTAAACTATAAGTTCTACGTGATGAGCATTTTCTGCTGAGAGAATAAATTTGAAGATCTGGAACACCTGATGTGGAACTCTAAGCTATAGTCATTCAATGACGTCTTAGCAAAAGTTGTTCGGTCTGATGGGCATTTCCTGTTGACTTACAAAAATCGAAGATCAGAAACATCTGATGTGGAAATCAAAGCTATCACTAATTTCAGTGTAAAGCTATCACTAATTTTACTGTATATTATAAAATACCATAAGCTGGGAGTACCTCCACGCGGTGAAGGCGGTAACAGTTTAGAACTGATTTTTGATGACGATGGTATATTAGGTCCTTACATATGAAATTGCCGATACTTAATACTGGCAACTTTGAAATCAAATATTTTGTGTTTGATTAGGAATTCCAAATTCAAAATTATTTCAAAATAAAGACTTAAGAATATTGTTTTAAAATTCGTGTTTCATTTGTTTTCACGTCATTTGTTTGGGCTTGAAAATTGCTATAGCAACAACAATGGAGAAATTAAAAATTCGCAGTATTTACGAATATGAGTTCCACCATGGCACCAGTGCAGCAGAAACAGCTCGAAGGATTAACGACGTGTACGGGTCCAAGCACCGCTAACGAACGAACGGTGCGTTTTTGGTTTCAACGTTTCCTTTCTGGAAATTTTGATTTACAAAATGAGCCTCGTGGACGACCGGATACTCAAGTGAATAATGAAGAATTAAAGGCGATAGTGGAAGCGGATCCATCTCAAAACACTTCTGAATTACCAGCAGCCTTTGGAGTAAGTGACAAAACAATCATTATCCATTTGCGTCAAATTGGAAAAGTGAAAAAGCTCGAAAAGTGGGTACCGTACGAATTGACTGAAGCACACCAACAAACACGCGTTGGTTGCTGCGCTTCTTTGCTCAATCGTCACAATAATGAGGGAATTTTAAATCGTATTGTCACTTGTGATGAGAAGTGGATCGTGTACGATAATCGCAAGCGATCATCACAATGGCTTAACCCTGGAGAACCGGCAAAACCTTGCCCCAAGCGAAAACTGACCAAAAAGAAAATTCTAGTTAGTGTTTGGTAGTCCTGTGCTGGTGTCATCCACTACAACTTCTTGAGATCAGGCCAGACGATTACTGCAGACATGTATTGTCAACAGTTGCAAACAATGATGGAAAAGCTCACCATTAAACAACCGAGACTGGTCAATTGCTCTAGCCCATTGCTCCTTCAGGATAACGCTCGACCACATACTGCACATCAGACGGTCGCCAAGTTAGAGGAGCTGCGACTGGAAACTCTGCGTCACCCACCATACTCTCCAGATCTTGCCCCAACCGATTACCACTTATTCAGAAATTTGGACAACTTTTTACAAGGAAAAAAATTCAATTCTGATGAGGCAGTCAAAACAGCCTTCAAGCAGTTCATCAATTCTCGCTCCCAGGATTTTTTTACCAAAGGGATCAATGAGCTTCCGATAAAATGGCGGAAGAGTATCGATAACAATGGTGCATACTTCGATTGACTAAATATATAATTTCTTTTAAAAAAGTTATTTTTAATTTTTTGATACCGAGCGGCAATTTCATATGTAAAGACCTAATATCATTGAAAATTTTACTCTACTGGACAAAATTCCCATTTACTTTTTTTTTATCGAATGCCTTCGGGCTTATGTTATTTGAGTGTTTATTTTCCTTTTCCATTTATCTTCGTGACACGGTAGCCTACCCGGTAACGCAGGGGAGCAGTCACATAGATTTTAATTGATTAGGTGTCTTTACAATAAATTTATAACCATGCCTAGAAAGAGGTCAAATCTTTTCCAATGTTCCAAAGGAGCTAAAAGATTGAGGATCATAAGATCCCAAGAATCTACCGAAGAGCGTCAGGAGAGACTTGATGCTGTTCGAGAACATCAGACTGCAATTTGGTCCGTGGAAACCTCTCAGCGTATTTACGCCTCTACATACAGGTCTCTCGACTGCCCGCTGATCGTGAACGTCATGCATTGTCTCGCGAATCGGAGACGTTCACGGATAGAGAATTGCGCTTGAGTTCTCAGCGTATCTACGCATCTGCTTCTAGGTCTCTAAAGACAAGTGCGGAACGTGATGCACGACTGTCCGCTGATCGTGAGTGACATGCATTGTCTCGCGAATCGGAAACGTTTACCGATACAGAATCACGCTTGAGTTCTCAGCGTATTCGCACATCTACTAACAGGTCTTTTGAAACGAGTGATGAACGTGATGCACGACTACACGCACACAAAATATTCATAATCAGTTAGAAAGTAAGAGAAAAAGAATTGCTGGAGTACGGCATGAAGAGACAGAAGAAGAGCGCAACGAACGTTTGGATTCTGATCGACTTCGACATTCTCTGAACAGAATGTCGATATCATCTGAAGAATCGGATGTATCTCAAGATTTAGCCACAGGGCATAGCGACCTTCCTTGGGTTGATAAGGAACGGAGTGCATTTACGTATACTCCTATGATTGACTACGCCACGTATTCCGTCATCGGAGGTATGATTTTAAAATCGTACTTTTTGAACGTCTCGAATCGTCTCGCGCATCCCGTTGTTTTCCCGTCCTCGGGCTTAGAATTCGACATCAGACGTTTCAGATCTTCGATTTTGCCGACCCCGTTGTCGCTGGCATAAGCAACAGGATCCGCGTACGAAGTCGCAGGCAGAAGCTAGTTTAATTAATAAATCTAATACAAAGGAGTTGTTTTATTGTTATTACTAAAGTTTGTACAACGCAATATGCGAAGTTTTCTTACAATCTTCTGATTGTCTATATATGTCTGGGCAAACTAAGTTTACTATATTGTTTAATAATGTTATTTATGTACACATATTCATGTAAACAAAAAGCCAGAAAGTCCGACAACCAGTCTTACCAAGACGTATCGGGTTACCCAGTAACTGGGTTGTGGGGGGGTCTCTCCATGTAAAACAATGGTATTCAGCTGCATCTGGTTACACTATGTTACACCCCGGACACTTCATACAAAACTTGCAAAATAATTACCTATTACTACTACAAAACCAAATGACGTCTGTACACGTGCAAATGTGTGCGTGAATTTTAGTAGGGTTGAATCAGTTGGATGTCGTGGCGTATAAAATGGCGCGAAAAGTGCAGCGCTTTGCGTCGGGCGAACCGAACGACGTCGGAACTACCCGAACGTTTCGAGCATTATTATGAAGTGATCTTGTCCGAGCGTTCAATTATTTATTTCTTAAAGAAATAAAATAAATGATATTTGATTTTGAATACTCGGATTTGTAATGACATAAAAGTAATATTATAATATTTATTATGTAAAGAGGTTTATTTATTCATCAATAATGGTAAATTAAGGTACCTAATTACAAAATATGGAATTCACGATCGCCCCGTACCATTACGCGGCAACGCAATGGGGCGACGCGACAAAGTTAGTGCGTAGGGTACTACTTTTCAATTCCAAGAATGAATAGAACGTGAAAGAAAGGAACATAAGTACATAACTAAGATAATAAAGAGAGAGAGCAATATTAATAGCTGGTAATGTTGGTATGTTATTATTACGGAAGTTTTAATTGTATTATTATAAAACGACGAAAACTTGGAAAATAAATGAATCATTGAGATTAAAACTAATAAATAAAACTTAAAACAAAATAAATCGCAAAATTGTGTGTTTATGTCAGCAGTACCTACAGCGCTGCAGTTCTTACGATTTTGAGCGCCCTGGCTAAAGAGTCGGCGGTTAGCCTCTCCAAGTGCGGGGTGAGGGTGCGGTATCTGATATAGCGCGGGGAAGGGAGTGTCCCTTCTGTACGTAGTACTATTAAGTATTCTGTGACTATGTTAGACTTCATGATAACAAAAAAAAAAAAAAAAATATTTTATAGGTAATGCTTATTTTTAAACAAATCTCTTCCAACATATCTGCGATACGAAATTTTAACTTCTTCTGAGTGCAGAATATACCCTAAAAAAACGAATAGACTATATGCACGTGCCCCAACATAATGTTGGCACGTGTCTGTGTCTTATTAAAATGCTGTACTAAGAAGTAATGATAAGATTATATTGATTATATTGTATTCTAAGGATAATGATAATATTATATTAAAATCTAACTACCCTACTGACTTACACATGCAAATACTCAGGGCAAAAGCAAGTATTTAATATAGAATGTATTCCATGAATACATTACTGCTACTCTAGACTCCACTGAACGGAATACGGATAAAAGTTCAATTCAGGACGTAAGAGCGTCTCAATAAAAGGTTGATATTGCCTTTGCATGTAGTATTCCGGTTGGATAACAGCACCTTAATTCCATTTTACGGTTTTCCATTTTTCCGGATTTTCGAAATGTTATGGTTCAAGAGCTGCTACGTCTAGGAGCCAGAGCACGTAATTGTAGCGTGTCTCGCACGTAATTTTGTTTGTATATATTAAGAACAGAAAGACAGATAGTGCGAAGAATGATATGGAAGAAGGGAGTCAGTCATAGCATGACGTTTGACAGGACGGGATTGAAGACGAAAACGTATTGCGCCGATCTCAAGTAACATCGGACAAGGGCAGGAAGATGATGATGATACAGATTTATCATGTAAAGGACTTTAAATCTTTATGTTATATTATTTGTAATATATTCCTCCATCATCACAAAAGCAAAAACTCTTGCTGTACAGACAGAGTCATCAACTGGTTACCCTTCATGCATTAAAATTCCTACGAAAAGGGGGTAACCAGTTGATGACGCCGTCCATAACATTTATTGAAATGGATATAAAATCGATTCAAACATTTTTGTTGTTTAAAATCAATAAAATCTAAAAGTACTATTATAATAAAATTCAGAATTGTTCTCGAGAAACGCCATTAAAGAGCTATAAAATTTTATTATCCCCCGAATGAGGGTACATACTTCAGATTTCATAGTTAACTCGTGTGTGTAGAACATAACAGACAAATAAACTAACAAACCTAGCTAAGCGTGAGGTTTTGGGTTAAATTTCCAGGTCAGTCAAAGTGTTATTCGGTTTTCCCATTAGGAACTTCTCAGTAAAAGCACGGACTTTGAAAGCCTCAGAAAGAATGTAAAGCTGTTGGGTTCTACGCACTCATCTTTCCTCGGTCGTGTCAAATTGCCGTCCCAAAGGGCTATGAGAGTGAAGGTAAAGGGAGTGCATTTGTGTTTGTGCACACACTTGTGCATTACAATGTCTTCTGTTCTTGGCTAGACAACATTGAGATTGACCGCCGTGACTAAAACTCCGTCGGAGAGAGTATTTATGTTTAAGTACACACGTTTACACACTAAGGCATTGTAGGATTTTTATTAACTATAATCTTGTATTCTCTAACCAACAAAAAATTACGAATCTCCATAATTATTTGACAATTGCTACGCAATTGCAGCTTTAAGGGCAAGTTCACCAACTGATCTGAACACAATCAGCGCTTAACAACGACCAAATCTTGTTAGTCAATTCCAATACATGGTCATACTGATTGACTGGTGAAATTCGGCTTAAAAGTCCCACCTTAAAACATAAGGACGTAACCATATACTATAGTAGTATCCATATGGACGGGTTTACACCAACACGAATAGCGGCTGCCCGAAAATATTACTGCAGTATTTGACCGCGCCCACAAGTGGTCCGCTCCAGTGTGGCGTGCCTTAAGTTGACCTGTCTAAACATATGATACACCTTAAATTATGGCGATATTTATCGCACTTCGATGCAAACAACAACTGACGTATCATACATACATCGATATTTCTAGAGTTCTCTGCGACATTAATATCCCGACAACCAACGACATTCGGGCAGTTGCCCACCTGAGCACACCAGACACAACAACCGTCTGGTTGGAGGAACCTCCCTCTTTAATGAAGAATGTGGAACTTTCCACCCTGTTCCACATACTTCTAAAAATATGTCACCGAGTAGCTCAACCCTCTTCTTGCTAATCCATACTAATATTATAAATGCGAAAGTTACTCTGTCTGTTACGCTTTCACGATGAAATGGCTCAACCGATTTAAATGAAATTTGGCGTGAATATAGCTTGAACCCTGGGGAAGGACATAGGTTACTTTTTAATCCGCGATAACCGACATTCACGCGAACGAAGTCACGGGCAAAAGCTAGTAAGATAATAAAACGCTACACGTTAAGGCCTCGTTTATGAACGCCAAAAATCGATTCTGCGTTAAAGAAGTGATTTTTGGCAATGACGCGAGGTGCTATGCCCCACACGCGACACTCGATGCTCCGCGTCTCCGTAAACGAGGCCTTGATCTTGAAATACAAAGTCACAATTTGAACTATTCGTATTCCTGAAAAATTTTAAAAGCTTTTCTATTTATCCACCCCAGAATTTCGAGGATTAATTACTTCTATTCTGAGCCATGCATTGCGTTTTCTACGTATACATTTTGTTTTATTTATTAGAGCACTTCTACTAATTAGTGCTTTGTTTTGATTATAATCTGGTCTAGACTAATGATTAATTTAATTGTATACCCTTTTTTTCGTTAGTGATTTTCTGAGAGCCTAGTGTGAGTTTTTAAACCTATCGACGTTCTCTTAGGGTCAGCTCACACCAAGATGAACCGACGCGACGACGCTGCGTTCACTATTTAGAATAGTTATACAATATCAAACCTAGCTACATGGTATACCTATGCTACCTGTGTGGATGGGCCATTACTTGAAGAAATTTTGATTCCATTTGAAACCAACAACTTTTCTCTTTTTAGGGTTCCGTACCTCAAAAGGCAATGACGCCTTGCCCTAGAGGCACCCGGCGGGTATGGCGATACAAGTCAGCAGATTGGGATGGCATGCGATCTTTCTTCGCATGTTATCCTTGGCAGCCTACTTGCTTTTCTTCGACTGATGCTTCGTTGTGCGCGGATGCCGTGACGGATGTGTTGCGGAGGGGGATGGAGTACTATATTCCGTTCTCAGACGTAACAATGTCTGGCGAAGCTCGCCCATGGTTTGGTGCTGAGTGCATTCGTGCTAATGCGCTAAAACATTCAGCGTACCTAGCATGGGTTGACGCCCGCACTCGCAAAGCAAGTGACGTGAGCCGGAAGAAGAGAGCCTTTAACAGGGCTGCCAAGTCCTGCAAGAAGGTGTTGCAGAGAGCTCGGTTTGACCACATTAGCCGAATAGGGAACAAACTTGCTTCATACCCAGCAGGTAGTAAGGCTTTTTGGTCCCTGGCTAAGTCGGTCGAATCGAACTTCTGCCGCCCCTCACTACCACCACTGCTGAGACCGACGGGTCGCTGGCCCACTCCGCTGAGGAGAAAGCTAACTTGTTCGCCTCTATGTTTGCGGAATCGTCACGTCTGGATCCGGGTGGCGCGTGGCCCCCTGTTTCTTCTGTTGGATGCGAGTCGAGTATGTTGAACATAAGCATTCATCAGAAGGACGTTCTTAGGGTACTGCGTAACCTAGACGTGAACAAGGCTAGTGGCCCTGACGGGATTCCAGCAATTGTACTGAAGACTTGTGCGCCTGAGTTGTCTCCGATCTTGACGCGCTTATATCGCCTGTCGTTTGAGACTGGGAAAGTGCCGATGGCTTGGAAGCAAGCTAACGTGCAGCCCGTGCCCAAGAAGGGTAGTCGGGCTGACCCGTCGAATTATAGACCCATTTCGGTGACGTCCATACTCTGTAAGAGTATGGAACGGGTGCTGAATCGTAAGCTCCTGGCATACCTAGAAGCGAATGATATCCTCAGTGACCGACAATACGGCTTCCGCCGAAATCGATCAACTGGGGATCTACTAGCGTATGCCATTCACATCTGGAGTGAGGCCATCGAGAAGCATGGAGAGGCACTAGCAGTCTCCCTTGACATCTCAAAGGCCTTCGACAGGGTCTGGCACGATAGCCTTATTAATAAGCTTCCTTCCTTCGGTCTGCCCGCTGGATTGTGTGATTGGATTGCAGATTTCCTGAGGGATCGGTCTATTCGAGTGGTCATAGATGGCTGCTCGTCCGGACTGCTGGATATTAATGCCGGGGTTCCTCAGGGGTCGGTGCTCTCAGCAATTCCTGCTGCATATTAATGATCTGCTAAAACCAGGTACCTTTGGGTATGCAGACGACAGCACTGTCGCTGAGAGATACGTTTCCGACGCACGAGCTGGTGGGTCGCAGATCCGGTCTCTCCGGGAGGCGATGGTTGAGCGCTTGAACTTGTCCTTACAGGCTGTCTCTGAATGGGGCGACGCCAATCTGGTTAAGTTCAATGCTGCTAAGACCCAAGCGTGTCTCTTTTCCGCTAAAAGGAGCCAATTCCACCCAGCTCCTCTCCTCCTCTTTCCGAGGTGTTACCGTGCCGATAACCGACCGACTTGAGCTTCTTGGTGTTACATTAACATCAACCCTCAATTTTGGCCCTTTCATAGAGGCAAAGGCTCAAGTGGCTGCCAAAAAGCTGGGGATCCTAGCAAAGGTGAGACGGTACTTCACGCCGGAACAGCTGCTTAAACTTTATCAAGCGCAAGTTCGATCGTGTATGGAGTACTGCTCTCATCTTTGGGACGGATCTGCCAGATACCAGCTTGATGCCCTAGAGTCAACTGAGAAACGAGCCAAGAGGATCATTGGCAATGATAGGCTCGTCGAGTCAAAGCTTCAAAGTCTTGAGCATCGACGCCGAGTTGCTGGCCTGTCGGTTTTCTATCGGTTGCATTTTGGGGAGTGTGCGACGGAATTGCATAATTTAATTCCGCCGAGCCCGTTCCATCATCGGACCACAAGACGTACGGCGATGCGCCACCGGCACACGGTGGACATCCCACCCACACGCACGAAACGTTTTGGGAATACATTCATTGTGCGTACTGCTAAGGAGTGGAATTCCCTGCCTGAGTCTGTGTTTCCTGATAGCTACAACCTGGGAGTCTTTAAGGCAAGAGTGAATAGGTTACTTCTAGGCAAGCGTGCTCCATCTTAGACCGCATCATCGCTTCCCATCAGGTGAGATAGTGGTCAAACGTATGCCTATCAATAGATAAAAAAAAAAAAAAAAAAAGGGAAAAACGGAACCCTTATAGGATCAATTTGTTTTTTATCACTATGTCTGTCTGGCGGTCTGTCAAGACCATTTATCTCGGGAACGCATAGAGGTATCGAATTGAAATTAAAACCATATACTGAGGCCCACGGCGGCCCCTTAAGGCTGTGAAAAATCAAACTTTTAAGTTAACGTGAAAAAAAGATACGGCCGTTTATGTCGCAAAAACGTACATTTCGACACTCTCAAGGGAATTAAAATTTATAGGGTACTTTCCGTTGACATGTATTTTTAATTATTTAATTACAAATGTACAGTTTTCAGACTTTTCCCCATGTACAGTATAAGACAATATTACTTGCCAAATTTCATAGTTCTAGGTCAACGGAAAGTACCCTATAAATTTTGAATTCTGTTTTTATAATGAGCTTTTGTCCGCGATTTGGTCCGGATTAGAAAGTACCCTACGTGCTTTCCCAGGGTTCAAGCTATTTTCATACCAAATTTCGTCAAAATCGGTTTAGCCGTTTCATCGTGGAAGCGTAACAGACAGAGTTACTTTCTCATTTATAATGTTAGTATGGAAGTATGGATATGTTAATACATATCCTCTGTCTCGGTGAGCGAGTCCGATGTTTTATTAAAGAGCTCGTGGCTAGTAAAACCCGTACGCATTAATCGGCCATGGTTAAGCTGCGGTCGGTCAGTGGATGGGTGACCATCCATTTCATACCAAGACCCCTGCGTGTCTCGAAAAGCACGTAAAGCCGTTCGTTCCGGCTGTCATTCGTAGATCCTTAACAGACGTTATGAGTAGTCAGAAGCCAGAAAGTCTGACAACCAGTCGTGCCAAGGGTGTATTGTGTTAACTAGTAACTCGGTTGTGGACCTCAGACAGGCAGTCGCTCCATGTTAACACTGGTATCAAGCTACATACGGTTACTGGAAGCCGATTCCAAAAAAAAATTGGGAAACGGCTAGGCAGATGAATCTTATTTTTTTAGGCTTCCGGCGACTGGGACCGCAATTAACTGGGACTAACGGTCCCAGTTGCTGAATCCATTTAATTTTAATATTTTTCTTTCGGAGACTGGGGCCACTCATAGATGAATAAGAAAAATGTATTGTTTAAGTCAAAAACTTTAAGTTATGAAGAAAGCACGGAGAGGCAATTCCAAAGGCTAATGAACGAAATGGACCTGGGGAAACAATAACCATCACAGCTGTATAGGGCAATGGCGGTTTCTGCCAAGAATTGCGGCATTACAGAAGAAACCACTAAGAAGGCTGTGGTTGAATCGTTTACCCCCGGGCGCGTGAGCGGCCCTGGCAGTAACGGGAGACACGAAACTTTAGAACCTCGTAGCAACTGCAGACAGAGTGATGGAAAACATAGGTACCGGTGAAGTAGTGTTAATAGCGCCAAGCACATCGATCCGATAGGTGACACAAAGGCGGATATGGCCAAACACCTCAGCGCGTTAGCCATGAAAATGAAAGAGTTGCGCGGGGAAATAAACGACATCAGAAAGCAAGACGGAAACCCGCGACAAGACTGGGCAGGGCGGCTATAGCAGCTAGCTACAGGCCCATTAGCCAGTCAAGATCGCGTCACACGCCGAGTTCCCCGTATTGGCTATGCATATACCATTTCTGTTACCGGGAAAACGCGCGGTCGTGCGAGTCGCCGTGCAACTAGTCTAATGCTGGGGCCACACTAACGGGAAATGCCATTAATTATCGCGATAATGGACGTTAACCATAGGTGTAGCCACAACTTAACGGGATAATTTGACAATGGCATTAACAATGCCGGTCGGCGTTAGGCGATAGCTCAAGTGGCGGTACATCAAAGAGATTAACGCGAGAATTGATGCGATGAAGTGGCCACACTACGTATTGTCAGTGTGCGTCGAGAGCGCAACGGGAGCGGACGTGTTTGTTTTTTGTACGACGGATTTGCCTCCGACGGATTTCCTGTACGATTCCTGTGCATTTGTATCATCCACCATCTTCTTTTTCTTTGTTTCCGTTTTCTCTTTATTCGGTAATGATTCAATAAAGTCAAATAATATAAATTTACACTCATGAAATATAGAGCTCTGTCGACGTCCATCTTGCTTGAATTGAAGTAAATTCAACGCCGTTTTTATCGCCAATAATGAGCATTCATGTTGACCGTTGAAGTGTGGCCACCCACTTTAATGCGGTAAAAAATATTGCAATAACTATCGCGATAACGGGCATTGACGTTAAACGCTAGTGTAGCCCCAGCATAAGAAGCAGCGAGGTACGGAAAACTAAATGCGGTGCAGTCATCATCGGTGGGAGATTGTACCGCGCGTCATTTATTGGACCCTAATAATAACACGTACAACAATATAATATTAAAGAAACACCCTTTGTATCCCGTTCTTGTTATTTAAAGTTTTCGTAATAAAAACATACCTACACATAAGTCACGCTAAGAATAGTCAACAATTAAAATACGTTAAAAAATCCTAACGGTATAGCATCCAAATATCAAATGGGCATTCAATGATTGAGAAGATAAAAAAGACTGATGCTGTTTGTGACTTAATCGTAAAATAAGTATTGGCCATTGTTTGGAGAAATTACGATGACCACTTAATTCTTAATTCTGAATTCTAAATTCTCAATTATAAATAAATGATATTTTTAAATCAAAGAGCTTTTTTCTAAAATTATTACTGTAAACATTTTTCGTTACTATTACGTTTTTTTCGTAACAATTTTCTTACTATTTTCGGCTTGAACAACTGATTTTTCTTATTCATTTACGCGTAGTCCCAGTCGCCGGAAGAAAAATATTAAAATTAAATGGAACCGGCAACTGGGACCGTAGTCCCAGTTAATTGCGGTCCTAGTCGCAGGACACCTCTTTTTTTTTGCTACCCAAAACAAAACGGTCCTTTCCAAGCTCAGTTCTTAGTGATGGTCGTTTTGACCATTACTAAGAACTGAGCTAGTTCTGGCAATTGTAACTCTTTATTTTTATCGACTCATTGTTAACGACGAACGTTAAGGCACCAGCGTTCAATATTATGATTATGGCAATCACGCAAACATCAAATTAATGTTTCACTTTACAAATAATAGGTACCCAAAATATATTTCAGAACAAACCATGATATTATCATTTTTGACATTAACAAACAACACCTCAACTTTTTCTATTGTATGTTTTTAAAGGGGTGTAAAACAGTCGCTGAACTCTAGAAAGTGCACCTCTATAAAGAAGCACTCAAACTTTTAATGGAAAATATTCTGCTTTGTACTCCTTCGTAAAATCGGAAATCACACCCCATTCTCACCCCTAGCTACTCATAAGTTTGTCTGCGGCATTCGAAACTTGAAAACAGCCTATTAAAATTAAATAGCCTTGTTATGACTGGAATGAAAGAAAACTTTTTCTTTTCAATCGTTGGGTGGATTTAAAGTCTTATATTTCTGATATTTTTAGCGAAGTCAACCTCTCGATTATTTTTAGAACAGTTAACGAGTTTTTTGTTTTCTTGTTATAAAAATACTGGCTTCTGTCCGCAACTTCATCTGCATAGGAGAAAAAGTCCCTATTATCTTAGTGTTATACAAAATCGGAAAAAAATATCTTATAATAATTATGTTTAGCTAGTTTGTTTTTTACACACAATAATTGCTTATTATTTATTTACATTATTTATAAGAATAATAAAAAAGAAATCTTATAACTAAAAATGAATGCAATAAAGCAGCAATTTCCTCCACATGACCGTCATGTGAGAACGTGCCCAAGAGACTGACGGCACTGCCACGTTGGATGGCAATGCTTAACCTAAGTCTAGTTCGTGCCCGTGATCCAAGGGCTGGTTTTTACCTCGGTCAGAGGCAAAGCATTGCCATCCAACGTGGCAATGTCATCATTCTCTTGGGTAAATTCCCAGTTCACGGCGATGTGGAGGGACTTTTTGATGCCTTTTTGTTTTTTTTTTTTTTTCGAAGTTTGAGTGTTATATATACTAATATTATAAAGCTGAAGAGTTTCTTTGTTTGTTTGGTAGAACGCGCTAATCTCAGGATCTACTGGTTCGAATTGAAAAATTATTTTTGTGTTGGATAGTCCATTTATCGAGGAAGGCTATAGGCCCATACGAAGCCGGGTCGGGTCGCTAGTTTATAATACAAGATTGAAGTGTAAATTGTCAATAACACCTTCTACTTATATAACCTTTTGGATATTTCCTTTAAAAGAAGATGAGTACTCGGATCAGCTATACCAATATTTATTTGTAGGTATGAAGAGTAATAAATGAATCCACTAATTTATTCATCCTCCAAAACTTCGCGTATATAATAGTACGGTATGAATAGAAGGATAATATAGTACATATTACTCAGTAGTAATAGGTAATATTATCCTTCCTTCCTTCCTTTAGAATATAGAGGCAGTCGTCTATATTCTTTGTAAGATCAAGACGTTTAATATACCCACAAAACGCCAGTTATCTTAAAAATTCCATGTAATAAATAGTGAGTCTATTTGAGGAACGCTCTGCCACAATCTCTCAATGATTAAATTAATGTCGATATCTTAATTGAATATGCCAAATGTGTTACATAAGTTTGTATCTAGCAATTACAGTTCAATGTACTGACATCCCCGCCGGCACATCAAGCCATACTAAACTGTCAAATTTTCCCAATTGAATAGGAACCTGATACTTTTGTAATAAAGTTGAAAATCTATCAAATAAATTTAACAGATTATTGTAGCTTGTTATGCTGACCTCTGTACATCCAAAACTTATGCTCAGAATAAGTTCAAAATTAATCAGCATTAAATATCCAAAAACATTACATTTCAGCTACGCTGAAAAACTGGTGATTTATTTTGTAATTTTGACAGAATTTCCTCACTCTGTTTTTTAAGTAAACCGCTACCAAAAACATTCACTTTGAGCAAAATTATTCATGACAAGCAACAGTGCCACTATCTCTGAGGCTTTATTTTTTATCCCAAATGAAAAATGGTACGCCATCTACACTCATTTCAAGTCATAAAGGAGAAAAATGTTGCCACTTAATAAAACTTCCAAAATGTCGGCTGCTAAGATACACAAAACTTTTGCGGATAATCCTCTTATCTAGGACGAACGATGAGGGTCACACACCCATTTCCTGAAATGGTCGTCAAGTGGATAATACACTCCTCGTTTTGTATTGTCCTGTTAGGATCGACACACATGAAAGTGATGCGGCGCCACGCCTGAAAGATGCGACGCTGATCGATGCGTGGTAGTGCTGTGTAGTTTATTTATTGATTGTTAAGAAAGCTTACAGTTTAAGATACGGGATGGTTTAGATATTGGTTATTGATATGCTATTACGGTGTGGCATTTTAGACGTGTTACACAGGTGATCCACTTAAGGACGCTGTTACATTATTATACCAATATCGCCGTTTTTCGGGTACAATTTGAATGCATCAAGAATCCCAACTGTTAGGATATCATTTAACCATTTAAAGACAATTTATTCATCTCAAGATCTAGGGCATAAAAATTGCATAGTCCCATACAACATTTTCACATAATTTCGATTTTTCCGTCGCAATAATCGCAGAAAATGACAAAAAATGGGGTCAAAATAGGTACATGTAAGCTAAATCTACTGCACATTTTTCACTTTCAAATAATAAGAAATTATACCATATATAGCCCTTTAGATGCCTACGTAATTATTTTGTACCTAAATAAATAATTTAATAATTTATGAGTTAAAATAAGTGCGCGCAAATTTCTCCATACATTTCCTGTTCACAATCTGCCATTAGGCGCTCAGAGGCGCGAGGAGAGAGGACAGAGGACAGAGGTTAAAGCATGAAGGAAGTATTGCATGTAAATCTGTGGTTCCGGTTGTTACTTGTCTTTTGTCGGGTAGTCAAAGATAGAAAGTCTGACAAACAGTCTAACTGAGAGATATCGTGATACCCTCAGATTATGAATAAAAGGCAGATAGACTACGTGGAACACTGAGAGTGTAGCCAAAAAGCAAATACAAATTCAAAAACGAATACCTAGAACGCACTGCATGCTTTACTGACACGAGTCAGTATAGCACGAAACGCCGCATCCTTAAAAAAAACAAATAAAAATTCAAAAGCGAATACAATCACGACATTGTAGGTATTCACTTTTGAATTTGTATTTGCTTTTTTGGCTTAACTCACAGTGTTCCGTGCGGTCTATCTGCCTTTTGTTTCATAATCTGAGGTGTTACCCATTAGCTGGGTTGTGGAGGCTAGACGGGCCGGTTCATCTAAAGAACTGGTATTCAGCTGCATCTGGACTGGAAGCCCACCCCACATAGTAGGCTAAAGTCTAGGCAGATGGTGAATTATTTATATAATAATAATAATAATAATAATAATAAATAATAAAAATCTTTATTTCAGACCATACAAGATCCATAAAAAAAAAACACAATTAGAATTAATTTTTTTTTTTTTTTTTTGTAACCGCGACGCCGTCCATCTTCAGGCACCCATTGCGTGGAGACAATTGCAAATTAATAAAACAAAATACAAATTAAATATTAAATTAAAATTAACAATAAAATGCATATCCAGAATAATTATTAAAATAAAACAATAAAATCCATTAATAAATAAAATCAAAAAAAAAAATATAAGAAAATTACAATAAAAATCAGTTATCATTTGAAATCCAAAAATTAAAAAAAATACTGTAAAATCCATTAATAAATAAAAAAAAAAAAATAGGTATATATATTGTAATCATTTTCTTAAGCTAACTGAAATGCGCTGTACGTTCCACGTCGTCAATTTGCGTTGCGACGAGCAGTGTCGCCGAGATTGGCGGTGCGATACCGCTTTTATGTGTGTTGGCCCTTAGATGACTAAAGAAATAAAATAACCGTTACGGTTTTACTCCGTAGAGAGCCAGAGAGACAAGCAAGAGGTCTATATTATTTGTAAGTAAATAAAATTTACAACAAAAGGAATTTGTATTGAATCGTGGGTGATATAAAAACAAATCTCTCACATAAGTACAGAATCTGCACACAAATATATTGTATTTTAAATCTCCAGCCGACTAAACACAGAAATAAAATAACACGACGTATATTTAAATAAAACACTAGTAAATATTTACTTGATTTTTGAGCGTTGGCGACCTCAGACTACGATATTCTGGGATAACCTAAAATGCATAGAATAGGCAGTCATCGTTTACTATCATCTGACACTGTGTCAGATCAGTGTCATTATTTCAAACTGACAAGTCACTGCCAAGGACGCAGTTTTTGTCTGAATGGCGCTTAATCCATTACACAGGCATTGTACGGGTTGATGGATGTGAAAACCCAGTACATGAATAAAACAGTTTTCTCATTTATTTTCCGTTGGCTTTTGGAGAAAAATGATACACTTAGAATAAATTCCTAACATCGTCTTTCTTTTCAGATCTACCTATTCTACCCAGACGAGCTGTATCAGTACATAGGGTCTAAAGGTGTGGTCTTACTGCAGCTCCTCGCCTATTGTTCCTCCTGCTGCAATCCTATTACATACTGCTTCATGAACAGGAAATTTAAGCAGGCCTTCATCAGCTTGATCAAGTCTTTCAGGATATTTGGGTAAGTAAATAAAATGAAAAATGAAAAAAGTGTTTATTCACATAAATAATTTGTTACACGCTATATTTACCTCTGCTAAACTGCAAAGCAGTTTGTTGGCAGACGTAGCTTCGTTTTTAAACATATTATTATTCTATAATGACACTTTTTCACCTTTATTGAGATAAAACTATTCCTACATTCCTTAAATTTAACAACAAACTTTTAAATATTCTTTACAGTGAGGCTATATGTTCAATGTTATATTAGATGTGATTAAACTTATGCCTAATGATGGATTCGACCAAATGCTAAGTTATACCCGGGTTAGTTACCCTTGAATAATTTTTCATTGGTCTTACACTCAGATAACTTCGTATGCGTTATTCTTTCACAAACGTAGAGTAGCCAATACTAGGCAAATTAATTCATCAACTCAACAGTTGTTACTATTAAGCTGATGAATAAATTTTGAATCACATGTGTAAGCCAACTAAAATCGAAATACGATTGTTTATAAAGCAGAACGCAAGATTTTTTGTCTACATAATTTTGCCGGTTTATAATGGTGTCATTACTGTCAATGATATTAACACGAGTTGTATGTAGTGGCCGCCATTACAATAACCTCAGATAACTTGTTTATTCGATGCATGGTGGTAAAGCGATTTACTCTCGGATAGAGAAATATCGGGATTATAATTTGGTAAAACGAAAAGTTCTCTAACTCTAGAGTGATGAGTAATTTTATTCCCAGGATAAGACTTAATAAGTTACAGATATAGTGTTGCCAGCGGGCAGTCTGTCAGCTTTGAATACGAAGCTTTTTGCTTTTCTCTGAATATACACGGCACACACAATGCGGAGATTGTGGAACTATATAAGATATATCGAATCCATCCTATGGTATTAAGTCTTATAATAATAATAATAATAAACCATTTATGTCGGGTATCAAAGACCCATAACATAAATACCTTACAGACTATCATACGTACTTCTTCTTTATCTTCTTTTTATACCCTTTCGTTGCATAAAGTTTTAATAAATAAATATTTCCAGCGGTAAAATGCGCATATTCAGTTAATTAAAATCCTTTGAAATATTTCGACTGTCTCCGTAGGGTGACAGTGGTATTTTAAATTAAATAGGGAAGCCTTTTGTCTTCCCAAGATACACAGCTGTGTTTAAGTGAAGAATTTATCAATATGGAATATTTCTGCTGGATTTAATCAGTGAATAATATTGTATGTTCTGTCAAACATACAATTATTCACTGACTATACCGAAATAGTAGACCCGTGTAATTCAATTAAGGGTTAATATGTGCTTTAATTATATATTAAACTTAGACTAGAAATAGACCTATAACCCTTCGTACGGTCACCGACAATAGTCGACAAGTCACACTTCACATTTTTTTTATATCAATTATTAAGCAAAACAAAAGTCAAATCATTTATTTCAATTAGACCATTAAAAGACACTCTTGAACGTCATATTTTAAAATTTGAATCTAGTTGCTCATGAATAATGGGTAAGAAACTCCTTAACATACTCTTTTAAAAAAAGGATGTTTACAATATTTGCATTTACAAGAATGAATATGTTATGTGAATACAATGTACCTTGTATAAAAATCACTATATTGTGGTATGTACAAAGTATTACAAGTTAAGAAATGAGAGCTTAGTTATGTACATAGGCACATAGTGTTCACATATTTACAATTAATAATACAGTAGACGACTACTTCTTCTATTCCAACAAACAATGAATAGTGTGTGAGCCAGAGTAATCTATTAAGTACAATAAAGAATAAAGTATTAAATTTAGTAGTTTGAATTAGCAATCAGTTTGATTTTGTCTAGAATAGTAAAAGCCATGATGGTTAAACCACGCTTCCCGCGGTCAGTCCGTGAATGGGTAACCATCTGTTTCAGACTGAAATCCCTCTGTGCATTGGAAAGCAGGTAAAGCCGTTGATCCCGGCTGTCATTCGTAAATCTTTGACAGTTTATAGTAGTCAGAAGTCAGAAAATCCGACAGCTAGTCTTACCAAGAGGTATCGTTTTACCCAGTTACTGGGGTTGTGGAGGTCAGATAGGCAACCGGTTAGACTGTGAACCGAGCCCAACATAATCGGGAATACGCTAAGCAGATGATGACTACTGTAGAACTGCAGTGCCCTAACCAGGTAAATAATACTTTATTGACATAACAGGTTACAAAACTTTTTTGAAGCCTCTGACTCCTGAACTAGGTGTACCTGTATGTCAGGAGTCAGATTAAAATCAACATCATTATTAAAGTCTAGTCATATTTTGGTCACCAACTTTTTAACCTCGCTGAAATTTTGAAGACAGGATTGGGCACTTATGTGGTACTTATGGTAAATCAGTATCCCGTCAAATTATATCAAAATTACAGCATTTTTAAAACTCGTAACAGATTTCCAATTACATTTGGTGGAGTGCACTGACCGTATAATCGCCTTAATCTAATGTTACAGCGAATGGCGCGTATTTCACTTCAAGTTGCGCTATACAATATAACACAAAAGAAACTCGAAACATACTAGTATGTGAAGAAACCTCTCTAGAGGGTAGTTCAAATAGTCTCACGGCTTGTGTGTAAGCTCCGTTTAATCTCAACGGTAATAAAATATGCTCGAATGGGTTTATACGGAGACTTTTCTTAGACTGAATCTTTTTCCGAGAATATATAGATGAGATTAAAGTAGGGTCGAGACATCAAACCGTTTTGAATTAGAATATTGAGTGACAAGCTCAATTTGATATCTAACTAACCCCGACTTTTGACCTAAGTACCTTCTATTAAGGTATTGTTTCCAATTTGCTTTGAGAGACCTGTATTTTAAATTTACACGGTCTATGACTTCAAAAACTAAAAAGTGAAAAAAAACTTTAGCACAGAACACACATGACTTTAGTTTTGGAAGTCGATGGCTTTGTTCCGTTTGTTATTTTGTATTGCCACCGACTTCCGAAACTGATAGTTATTTTTCACTTTTTAGTTTTTGAAGGCGGTTGTTCTTTTTGTAAAAAAGCTTTTTATTTTTCGCTTTTTAGTGCCCTCTTCTCATTCAAATCCATTAAGAAACGGCAACAGAGTTAAAACAGAGATTGAAAGTACTCGAGGTTGAGATCTTAGTCTATTTTCTTTTTGGGGTTTGTTGGTTTTTTCAAAAAGCGCGATTATTTATATGTCACCACACGGATAGCACCAGCTTTCAAATAAAAAAAGAATCATCAAAATCGGTTCACCCATTCGAAAGTTCTGAGGTAACAAACAGAAAAAAAATACAGACGAATTGAGAACCTTCTCCTTTTTTGAAATCGGTTGAAAAGCCGTATGTATCAATTGGTCATGATGGTTAAGCTACACTTGCCGCGGTCTCTCCGTGGATGGGTGACCATCCGTTTCATACCGACAAGTCGTTGGTCCGTAGATCGTAAAGTGCTGGGTAGTTACAATGTCGAATGTGCAACCTGACTCGGAAAAGTTAGGTTAGGTTTCGTAGATCTTTGACAGTCGTTTCAGGTAGTTAGAATCTAGAAAATCTGACTACCAGTGTTACCGAGTGATATCGTGTTACCACTTACCAAGCAACTGAGTTGCGGAGGTCAGATAGACAGTGGCGCTGTGTAAAATACTGGTATTCAGCTGAATCCAACCGGATCCAGCTTAGTGTTACGACACGGTTGGCGCAGTGGCTGAGCGATCGACTGCTGCGCAGCGTGTTGCGGGTTCGATTCCCGCCCAGGGTAAACATTTGTGTGATGAGCACTTGTGTTTGCCTTGTGTCTGGGTGTTGTTTATCGATATATGTATGTATTTACAAAAAATAAATGTATTTGTGTATGTATATCAGCTGTCTGACACCCATAGTACAGGGTGAGTGAAAATTATTATTATCATAGTATTATTATTATTATTAATAATAATAATATGTGGGGACATTTTCACACACGGCCATCTGACCCCAAACTAGGGAGACCGTTTAAAAAGAAGCCAACCTATGTAGGTTGGCTACTTTTTAAACCGCGACTTCGTCTCCATCTGCGATAACCGACATTCACGCGGACGAAGTCGCGGGCGATAGATAGTAAATAAATAAAGATAAGTAGTAGTTTACCAGATCAACAACTAATCATTCCAACACAAGTCGAGATGTTTTGTAAACTAAATTGTAGTCTCTAGTTCTTGCACAGTAAAGATATCTAACAGTATTGTGACTCGGCCCTGTCCTTGAAATAATTACCTACACGCGCGCAGAACCTTAACACGCGATAGGGCTGTCTCGCGTACAGTGTTTTAATTTCTTCCTAGTATATGTTTTATTTTCTTTCTAGTTTTGTGATTATAAATTTGTACTTAGTGTTTTATTTTCCTTTTAGTTTTGTCATTGTAAATATAAGTTTATAATATTTTTCATTTAATTAAAAAGAAACGAAATACGTAAATGAAATAGGAAGTGTTCAATAAAAATGCATGTTATGTTTTTGATTAGAAGATTTAATAAAAAAACCACCCTTATAAATTTAAGACCGAACGATATTTGCGCCTCAGTTGCAGCCATTCAAGGCGTCTCAAAAAATAATCTTTCCCTTTATTCTGCAATACAAACTTCAACACCTACTTTTTACTCAACCAAAATGCAAAACACAGCTGACAAAATCTCTAACTACCGACTACACAAAATCTTACTTAAAAAATAAATAATAATGTAAATTTTACTAAATAGGTAGATACAGAGTCCAGCACAAGCTACAACAATCTGTCAAATTTCTTTGATAGATTTTCAATTTTATTACAAAACTGTAAGGTTCATATTCAATTGGGGATGTGCTGGCGTCTGTACCTATCATTTACTCTCATAATCATTTTATAATGATATTTTGTTTTTTTTAATTCAATAACATATGTAAGTAGCTATTACATAAGTAGGTAGATAGACTAGCCTAAAAAAACTACCTAGGTACTTACCGGTTCGTTTTAACGCGAGCGTAGGTAGGTTGTTTTTTCACCCTATCCACTTATTTGTTTAATCCAGGTACTTTACTCGGTAGAAAAAACAAAATACTTACCCTTTAAAAAAAGAAACAAATTACGTATAGTATAGTAGTATTAGAAACCAGAAGGGGAAGACATTCAAAAAAAGACAATTTTAAACACCATATGACTAATTTATTCCAAAATAGACTTAGTTCTAACAAGATTTCAATAACTCGAGCGAACACAAATATCCGTTAGCATTTATATCAAGAAATACACAAGTACACAATAAATCACAGCAAATACATAAACACACAAGTCAATATATGGAACGAACTCACTGTAAAGTAGTGTAGGTACCAAACCCTTTCTGTATGACGACTCAGCAACAAGTGAACCTGAATCTTATAGAGCACGCGCTTTTATAGTACTCAGGTACCCTCACAACCAAAAAATATTAAAATGCCTAACACGGCCTCTCCTGACCGTGCGCCGTCCTCGGCTGCACCAGGGACGCTGTCTTCGGAAGCGCTGGTGGGCACGGCGAGAGTTTGATCGCCGTCTTCGTCTGAATTGGTTCCGTCTGTACTTGAAGCGCCAGCAGAACCGGCAGAAGCACCAGCATTAATAGTAGAAGCAGTAGCAGCACCAGCAGAAGCACCCGCAGCGCCTGCAGAGGCACCAGCGGCGCCTGCACAGGCACCAGCAGCGCCTGCAGAGGCACCAGCAGCACCTGCAGAGGCACCAGCAGCGCCTGCAGAGGTACCAGCAGCGCCAGCAGTGGTACCAGCAGCTCCAGCAGAGGTACCAGCAGCGCCAGCAGTGGTACCAGCAGCGCCAGCAGTGGTACCAGCAGAGGCACCAGTAGAGGTACCTGAAGGCTCACCAGCGATGTCGTCATTGCTATCTGTATGAGAAACAAGTGGTTATTATACGTGACGATATACACGTCTGCCTATTCTTTTGCTTGCACTCAATTCGTCTTACGTGACCTTTTTCTTTCATTCCTCAGACACAACTAACTAGCTAACTAGCTAAATAGTCTATGAGGTGCCAAGACGTCATCTTAGTACTCCATAGAGTTCCATTCATCACACAGCACAGACATGATTCATTCGTTTATTCGCTGTCATGTAGGGCGTTAATCGCCGAAAGGATCGTCTCGCAGTCCGTCCTCTACATGACACGCGTGCAGGGCGACTACCAAAACACCAAAAGGAACGTCTCGCAGTCCGTCCTTTACATGACCATCGTGTAGGGCGATTACCAAATCACCAAAAGGAACGTCTCGCAGTCCGTCCTTTACATGACCATCGTGTAGGGCGATTACCAAATCACCAAAAGGAACGTCTCGCAGTCCGTCCTTTACATGACCATCGTGTAGGGCGATTACCAAATCACCAAAAGGAACGTCTCGCAGTCCGTCCTTTACATGACCATTGTGTAGGGCGATTACCAAATCACCAAAAGGAACGTCTCGCAGTCCGTCCTCTACACGTCAAAACACACATAATACGGGCACGACATCCGTAATACGTGGGTGTCAAAGCCACTCTTTGTGAGACTGGCTAGGTACCTCGCAGTTTACCTAACGTAGACGTCTCGCAGTCCGTCTACAGTCTCACCCCAAGATCTACCTGTCACAAGGCAAGCGCGCGCGGCTATAAAACAACACGCTTCACGTCCCATCGGACGGCACCTGATGTGCGCACACAGCACGCGTCTTTCGGGTCAGCACCCGAGGCGCACACACAAGCGCGCGTCCTCCGAGTCAGCACCAGGGGCACATACACATGCACGCGTCGGGGCGCATACAAGCACGCGTGTTCCGGGACAACACCCGAAGCGCACACGCGGCACGTGTCCTCTGGGATAGCACCCGAAGCACGCACGCGGTTCGTGTTCTCCGGGGTAGCACCCGAAGCGCACACGCAGTACGCGTGCTCCAAAACCAGGTACTCCAGGGCGCCAGCCTATGGGGCGCACCGGATCCGGGCTGCATCAGCCAGCATAGCAAGTACATGCCTCACACTCACTCGCACGGGTACACAACACATGTGCAACCAGATCTTAGAAAAGAAATAAAAGGACATTAGAGGTTTGGTTGGAACTTCTCAAAAACACCACACAGTTCTCAACTTCACTAGCCTTTCCACCATGTATTGAACTTTGGCCTGTTTGTTAAATCGAATGATTTAACACTGAAAGAAACCCGTAAGGCCTATGAACTAGTTTTGTTTGACATTAGAAGGGGTAGGTCAGTTACCTAATATGTCGATTTAGTACCGACTCGGCCTAACCTGACCAGTTGTTTTGAAACTCAGATCAAGGGACCGGTCGGTCACTATTTATTTATTTAACACATGGAAAACTAACAGCTGTACATAGAGTGAACAAAAGAAGCCAAGTTAGTTACATAAAGCCAATTACAGCGTCAGTAACAATTATTATTGTGTCCTAATTTCTTACAGAAAGAACAGACGGGTTTAGCATTACTATTACAATCGTTTGACCGCAATTAACACATTTGATTTCAGATCTACTAAAATTGTTAATTATGTACTTTAGTCATAAATTGATGAGTCAGATTCATCAGACTAAGGGTTACCAAATTTACGAATAGACATTAAGTGGCTAAAAAGGAGACGTAGGTTGTCGCTAGGTCAGATTGATAATTACTGAGCACCTGTACGTCACAGATACCGTGTATCACTTTTTGAACCATAAGTTATTCGCTTAACCATCTTACTACACGTAACTTTAATAAAAATGAACGATGCGCATAGTCAGCATAAGACAACAACTTAATTAGACGTGGTGTTTATAGCGTCGTGAGTTTGGGCATAAATAATCTTTTGCGGACACAACGACGCACAAATAAAAAATTTGATTTGAACAACTTACATTTCTGAACTAATTTCAATAATGAGCGATCATTTGTAGCCTACTCGGTAAACCACGTACGAGCATCAGCTAGAAACAATTACAAAAGGCGTTTCATGATCGCTGCAATTATTTGAAGTTTTGTTCGATCAATTTCGTCACACCACCATTAATATTTTTCACGCTAAGATCGATGCTAGAAATAAAATATTGGTCAGATCTCACCCGGTTAGACAGATCGCGTTCACCATGTGGTTCACCGGCGCGATCCATCAAGTCTGACCGGCACAGAGCTCTTTCAAAGTAGGTGGCACACGTATCCGGAGTCCATTCTCTTCTCCATGGTACCTTGTATTCGCTTACGGCGAACCGAGAACCAGCTGTAGCTCATACGCCCATGAGCAAGCGCTATCACCACACGGTAGGAGTGGCGTACGTGACCGCGGTGCTTGCGCCGATCGCCTTAGCAACAGCGACACAACGCGCTCGTCACGGCGCTGCGATATCGAAGCAGTCTGGCGCCGGGAAGGCGGCGTCGGTGCGCCACGCTCGAACCGTAGTGTAATCATGTGAAAATACCCTCCTAGAATTATTGAAAGGTTTTCGTTAGGACTGGTTATTATCGTTACGATTGAAACACTGAGCACTGGGTAACATATGAGGTTTTGGCACAATACATTTTACAAAACTCGACAAGTAGTCCACTATGTTTTCAGGAGTTAATTTACCATTCCTCGCCGGACGTACGAACGTGCATATTCAGCACAGGTAGAATATTTGTCAGACTCGGTACACCCAACATTGCACGGAATGTTCGCAATATCGACAGACAGTGGGCACAACGATTTAAACTCAATTTGGAATTTAACTCAATTTTAAATTGAACCATCGCATGGTGCTAGCCCACTCGCTGAGCCGGATACAGGCTTCCCTTAAGGCAATGACCTACGCGAGCAAGACATTCACCATCCTCCCAATGATTACGCGATACAACTTCATCGCACCACGTGTAGACATCATAAACACTCAAATCAATATCAGAGAAAAACATTGGTTTGATCTCACCGTGATTATCATCATAGCGTCTAGAAAGCGTTTTGCTATGCTTATGGCGTCGTTAAGCGTCGGCAGCGGTGTGGCGGCAAAGTCTCTTCAAAACCTCATCCAACTTTGGTGACGAGGTAGTTCGTAACGTATGAACCTTTTTTCTTGTAATTAACCTCCAAAACCACTGCAATAAAACACGGTAACCAAAACACTTCTTCAAATTAATAGAATCGGAGATAGCATTCTAGCGGCGGTATGCTATTACGAATTGACAGTTGTTTTCATTAATGGCAGTCAGTCGCGACATAATAATTCCCAATACATTTTTCACGGAAACATGGGGGTAGAATCGAGATCCACCATGACACGATTCGAGTTGACCGTATGTGACCTGCTACGACGTTTACACGAGCTGTCAACTCGTTTGTTCGACCACGAAGAACGTCCCGACATTATAAAATCAAAGATGAGGGTACTTACGGTTTAACGACGTGTACACTTAACATTAAAATAGTTGAACAAAATAGCGGTTACTACTTTGAGAAGAACAAACGCGATTTTACCACAAAACAGGAAGCGACAGCGAGCAAGGCGTCGTGTTTTATTGTGAGGCAATCGTGAACCATACGCGTGTCGCAGTTCACTGTGACGGCAACACCTACCCACACAGCGAGGCGATCGTGAACCATAGGAACGTGTCATGGTTCACTGCGATGGCTACACCCAGCTCCAGAGCGAGGTGGTGTCATAACCAGCTTTTCACGGAGTATTGTTATTTGAAGTTAACGGATGTTTGTGTTGGTATCAAGGCTAATAATTGTGAGCAAATGAGTTCAATCCCACTTCTGATATTAGAAACCAGAAGGGGAAGACATTCAAAAAAAGACAATTTTAAACACCATATGACTAATTTATTCCAAAATAGACTTAGTTCTAACAAGATTTCAATAACTCGAGCGAACACAAATATCCGTTAGCATTTATATCCAGAAATACACAAGTACACAATAAATCACAGCAAATACATAAACACACAAGTCAATATATGGAACGAACTCACTGTAAAGTAGTGTAGGTACCAAACCCTTTCTGTATGACGACTCAGCAACAAGTGAACCTGAATCTTATAGAGCACGCGCTTTTATAGTACTCAGGTACCCTCACAACCAAAAAATATTAAAATGCCTAACAGTAGGTATACCATTTTTTTTAATAGTCTAGTAGGTACCTATAGACTGGTAGTCATTTGTTTATAGTCTATTAAGTTTCAGGAACATAGTCTTTCGGAGTTTCCAGGTAATTTAAAAAATGTTATCACTTGTTTTGTACTGCCACCGACTTGCGAATTGAAAGTTATTTTATACTTTTTGAAGGCGGTTGTCTCTTTTGTTAAAAATTTTTTTTTTCGCTTTTAGTGCCTACTTCTTATCATACAAATTAATTACGAAACGGCGACAACTTTTCAACCCTTAGGGGTGGAATATTTACTTGAATTTTTTATGGAACCAAATTTGAGGTATACACTATCAACTAAAAAGAAGAATCATCTAAATCGGACTACACTGAAAAAAGTTATGCATGGTCAAACATAAAAATTAAAAAATGTTCATAAAATGAAAACTACTGGGCTAAATAATGTTAAATTTTTAGGGGACCAAATGGCAACAATTCCGCATCTAACTAAAGAAGAATCACCTAAATCGGATCATAAATCTCGGAGTAATCGATGTACAGTACGCAAAAGAGATAAGTATCCATGTCGTCGGGAATAGTTGAAGATTTCTTAGAAACCAATGGGGGCTTTCAAATGAAATTTTATTAAATCATTGAACTGTTTATTCTCTATAAATTGTATTTTATTTTATTCATAAAAACCTATCGGTTTCTAAGTAAACTTCAACTGTTTCCGGCGACATGGATACTTATCTCCTTTGGTGACCGTATATACATAAAAAAAAAACCAACCGAATTGAGAACCTCCTCCTTTTTGAAGTCGGTTAAAAACAACACAATATTCGCCACTGCGGCGTATTCGAGACTGTCGGTATACTAATTTCCCTACTAACTTGAAAAGTGTAGGTACGACTCGCGTTCCGACCGTTTGTATGAAGATAGAATACTGTTAGATATCTTTACTGTGGTTCTTGTCGACACGAGATATGAAAATCCAGTCCTTTCATAAAATATTTAGTTGTAGGTTGCATAAACAAGTTTCGGCTCCCAAAACACGTTCGAAAGATTCAATTTAAACTTATACGATAAACCTTAGCATAAGTTTAGAAAATACCAGTTGAAATGAGTCGTTTCAGTTAAATGCTTCGAAGTTTTCGATTTCATTTTCTGCTTCTGAAGAATTGCCGTCACTTGTAATGCAAACACCCGCTGTTTTGATCCCAATGGGATTTGCCAACTGCAAATTCTATGGAGCAATTTATATGAGTTTTACTTTCTATTTCATCGACACGTACAGCGGTTCATTTTGTGACGAGAATTTTAAATCAGTGTCAATATCAAGTAGTGTGCATACAATTTAATAACATTTGCAGTCTGAAGATTATTAGATGAGAACTTAGATGACATTGTGGTTGATTAAATTGTGGTTTTGTTAAGCAACTTATTCACTTACTTACCTACCTAATATTGAACTTATTTACTTCACATTAAAGTAGATATACACGTATAATTGTAAACGCGTAAATTGTATCAAAATTGTCGCGAGATGCATCTCGCAACTTTATTTTAAGTTCGATATTGTATCATAATTTAAAAGTGACTGAGTGAGTGAGATTAAAGATGATACAGTATTTATTTGTAACAAAGCATCGAGCCACTGTAAGTGTTACAACGCACGTGCAGCTAGCCAAATTGCGGCGTGCCATTGCGAGAGACCGCATGTACTGCGGCACGCCGCACAGTAGATCGAAAAACGGCTTTAAAGGAAATAGGGGCATGAATATTTAAGTCTCGTTTTTTATGCTTAAAATTGCTTCTATTAACCAATTGGTTTTTAATAAGTGTATTTTTAATTTTAAGATTGGTAAAATACGAGACAAAGATTTTTTTTTCACGATTTTTAAAAAAAAATCCGCAGGTTGGCCCGTAATAAAAAGTATATCAAAAAATTACAAATAATTAGTACTATAACCGTGTGCAAGGATATTACGGCCTGCCTTGCAGATTTGGAGATATCTGTATTTTTCATACCTATCAGCTCCATACATTTTTTTTTGATGATATATTTCAGTATTGTATTGGTTGATAGAAGCAATTTTAAGCATAAAAAACGAGACTTAAATATTCATGTCCCTATTTCCATTAAAGCCGTTTTTCGATCCACTGTGCGCCGTATCGTCTCGGTTCTATTGCGGTCCACCGCATGTCGTCATCATTACAAGCATATCTTTTAAATTATATTGATGGCTATATATGCGACAGCAATTACAAATTCATACTGGCCTGCCGCATGCGGCACACCGCAAGTGCGTTATAGGTCTAATGTGTCGTACGTTGTCAGCATCGAAAAATTGCAGGAACGACATTACGTGACTTTTTTATTCTATTTTAGGGTTTTGTTTGTATTGTGCCATTCGTAACAACGTTACTTTTAATCGAAATGCTAGAGAAAATGCTCAAATATATTGACTGAAAAGTGCGAAATACGTTGCGTTACTGTGTGAACTTACCTTTAGATCTAACAATATTTGAACAAAACGATTTTAAGCTCAACCACACGAGAGCTCTTCTATGTCAACGCTCCGGTTCTCATCATTTAGGTATTAACTCTAATTTGCGGTTAACTGTAATCTAACTTATTTGATTCTGGTGGCTTTAGAAATCAAATGTTTTACAAATGATTTATTTTGAATCCTTTTTTCTGTTTAATTGCCAGTTTCATAATATTCCCGTGATTTAAAACTGTGCATATACCTCCTGAAAAATATCAACAAGAAGTGTTTAACTAAAACTGACACTGTTAAGTTAAAATTGCAATGAAAATAATATAAACATTTTCCTAAGTATTTCGAATTTGAAATGTACGAAAATAAGTCTTTATGACACCAAAATCTTCAAAGATTGTTGAAGAATTTGATGTTATAAAGAATTATTTTCATTATATTTCAGCCAGTTTATACAAAACTTAACATTTTAATGAATCACTCTGTCTATTGGTGAGCCGCATGAAATCCGTTCAGTAGTTTTTGAGTTTATCACGAACAGACAGCTACGTAGAAGTGGCGGTTGGGGCTTTGTTTTATTAATTATGTTGTGATATGAGACTCTTATCTACAGTAGCATAAACACCATTACAATTTAATCTATTTTACCTCTAAATGTGAACTTGGAATGACGAATGCGTTAACCAATCATACAGTTGGTTTGTGGTCTCAGGCGTGGAGAAGTAGTTACTATCCCATTAATTAATTTACTTTTTCAAACGCACCTCCTCGAAGCATTGAAATATTTATGTTGAATTCAGCAACTTTGCTTTGTGGCAGAAATGGAAAAGATGCTTCGAGCCTGTACGCACGTGTAGAACCATAACTACCTATAAATAGGGCATTGTAAAACCGTCTTTAACGACTTATGACACGTTTCATTTTATTGCCGGCGATGTATTAACGTCCCTCATGTTTCAGCGCCTGTTTTCCTGAGAAGTTGGAGTGCAAACAAGCAACTCCTCCCCCGGTGAGTTCCAGCCAGGATGCTACAGCCTGCGTGATTAGGGGCAGCCACACTGGACGCACAGGTACCTATCTATTCATATTTGGCAAACTCAAACTCAAAACTCAAACTCAAAATCATTTATTTCAAATAAACCATTTACAGGTTTACAGGCAACTTTTGAATTGTCAGAGTCAGTCAGTCAGAAAGTTGAAGCTAGTTGCTCGTTCCAAACAGTAGGTTTCTATGGAGAAGAACGAGCAAGAAACTACATGAACAACACTCTTTTAAAATCAATAATATGTTACAAATTTCGGTTACATCATTCATATTGAATCTAGGGTACAATGTGAGAACAATGTAACAAGTCGTGTACGTTAAAAGTGGTTTAGATAAAAATATAATCATAATAAACAATTCAAAATAAAATTAGAATAACCGAGGCAGCTAAGAGATGACCAGTCCCAACTAACGGCGCCCGTTCACGAACATGACGCACGGATCGGCATCATTCGACTCAACCATTTTGAAGGGAACCGAATGTTCCAACACGCGCGCCACCGTCAGCGAGACATTCCAGTGAGCATGACATACTCCCAACCGCCAGGGCACATTCAAGTCAATGAAAGACATACCTCGTAAATGGTAGCTTTAAATAACATAGTGCTCACATGTATGTGCTATGAAAAATGTATATAATACTAACACATTGAGTTTATACAATGCAAAGATAATGTAGATCTATATCTTCAGCAGCTCCAAAAATAATTAAAAATGCTAATCAATGAATCTATGAACCCTTATGGCTGTGGAGCTAGACCAGCATCCAGCCAAGCATTTTTATCAGTGATGTATTCCCCCAATGAATAATATGCTCGGCTGCATAGTGTGCGTTTTATATAAGACTTAAATTTTGTCTCATTTAGTTGAACAATGTGGGGAGGTATTTTATTGTAACATTTTAAACAGTACCCCATGAAAGAAGTATCTACTTTAGCCAGTCTGAAACTCGGTTGAACTAGTTGGTCCCTATTTCTAGTGTTATAATTATGTCTTTCACCCCTTTTACTAAAAAGATGCAGATTTTTTCTAGCGTACATTATGTTTTCATAGATGTATTGACAAGGTACCGTCATTATGTTAATTTCCTTAAACAGTTCCCTTAGAGAATCGCGCATACGGAGATTGTAAATGGCTCTGATGGCTCTTTTCTGCAGAATAAAAATAGACTCGATGTCTGCAGCTCGTCCCCACAGTAAAATACCGTAAGACATTATACTATGAAAATAACTAAAGTAGACCAGTCTCGCGGTATCCACATCAGTAAATTGACGGATTTTTCTGACAGCATATGCTGCCGAGCTTAGCCGTCCAGCGAGAGATGTTAAATGAGGACCCCATTGTAGCCTTGAGTCGAGCGTGATCCCCAGGAAAACAGTTTTATCAACGAATTCCAGCTTCTCATTATTCAATACCATGTCACAGTCATTACTTTTGACATTTGGTAAAGAAAATCTGATGCACTTCGTTTTTTGTTCATTTAATACTAAATTATTCGCCGTGAACCAATTTTGGACTTGCAGTAAGGCGCTATTTACGTGGTCTAGGTTCTGAGCTCGTCTGTCTATCTTAAATATTAAAGAAGTGTCATCAGCAAATAACACCATTTGTGGTTGATTTTTCAACAGATGAAGAAGATTATTAATATACACTAAAAAGAGGAAAGGACCCAAAATTGAACCTTGTGGAACCCCCATTTCTACCTTTAAACCATGTGAATTCACCCCATTTATTTGGACTTGCTGCTGCCTATTAATCAAATAAGATTTTACTAAACTAAGCGCAAGTCTACCTAGTCCGTAATGCTCAAGTTTCAAAAGCAGTGTGTCATGATTTACGCAATCAAATGCCTTGGAGAGGTCACAAAAAATTCCTATGGCATCTTGCGCCTCTTCCCACGCAGTAAATATGTGTTTTAATAAAGTGACACCAGCGTCAGTCGTACAACGTCCTTTGGTGAAACCATACTGTTGATCGTGTAAAATGCCATTAGTGTTAAAATGATTAAGCATCTGATTAAGCATAATCCTTTCAAAAACCTTGCTGAAAGCCGGCAGCACGGACACGGGTCTATAATTATTTGTGTCTTTACTGTCACCGGATTTGAAAAGAGGTATAACCTTACTAAACTTCATTAGATCCGGGAAAACTCCTTGGTCTACGCACATATTAAATATTAAAGCCAAATAAGGCGCTATTGTCTCAATTATAGACGTACAAACTTTAATAGACATACCCCACAGATCCTCAGTAAATTTTATCTTAATTTGCCGAAAAGCTTTTAAAACTGTCACGGGGTTAATATGTTTAAATTGAAATTCTACCGGGCAGCCTGGTACGTTCGCTTTTAAAAAGGCAATTGAAATGCCAGGTGAAGAATTTAAAGCTTCCGTGGTTTTAATTGGTATGTTGGTAAAGAAATTCACAAATTCATGCGCTACTTCTATGTTAGAGCTTAGGGGACCACGTGGTGTCTCTAATGTATACTCAGTGTTACGAACTTTTTCCTGCCAGTCTCGTTATTAATAACTTTCCAAACTGTCTTTATTTTATCGTCTGCCGATTTGATTTTGTTGCTAATGTATAGGGCCTTCGCTACCCTGCAAATATTTCTAAAAGTTTTAGAATAAGTAGCAACATACTTGTTGAAAGTATCCGTGTTAACATAAGGCTTAAGGCCATAAAGCTCAAACAGTCTTTCCCTACTTTTTCTAATACCTCTAGTTGCCCAGTCACTAAACACAAACTTAGGGCTAATATGTTTTGTCTTTTTTTCAAAATTATTATCGAATTCAGACTGCACTACAAAAAAGAAATCATCATACAATTTATTTGCATCGTTATTATTATGGTCTAGAGTACTTAACTTATCATTTAAGGTAACATTGAATCTATTTAATTTACCAGTTGTTATTGGTCTAAATTTTATTTGCACTTTTGTTAAAGGCATTTTAAACACATAAGTTACCGTTTGACCGCTATGATCCGATGGCAGATAATTAACAATGGCTTTATCTAAATAATCACAATCACAAAAAATATTATCGATACAAGTAGCAGTCGTTGGAGTTACTCTAGTAGGTTCCATAAAAACGTTCGACAAATTAAATGATTTAAATAGGTTTAATAATCGACAACTATTCAAATTATCTTCTAAGATATTAATATTAAAATCACCACAAATAATTGCAGATTTGCTACAAGTTGCAAGTTTCACTAGGACATCTTCCATTACCGACTCAAATAAAGAATAGTTTAGGAAAATTGGGGGTCTGTACACGCACACTATAATATGCTTATCCAGCTCGACACAGGATAGTTCAATGCAATGTTCAACCGATAGGCTAACAATGTCATTCCGTTGTTTATATTTCAAACAATTTTTTACTAAGATTAATGACCCTCCACGGGACATAGCGTTACGATTAAAACAACTGCCTACACTATAGTTTTCATAATTAATTAGCATCTGGTAATCTTTTAACCAATGTTCAGTAAAACAAACAATGTCAAACATGGTTTTTTCTAAAAACAGTTCAATTTCTAATAATTTGGAAGAAATACCTTGAATATTTTGATGAAATAATTTTAAGGTATTCTGCTGTTTTTGCAACTTAACTTTTTGAGAGCAAGAAGGTACTTTATTGTTTGTAGAAATAGCTATATTGTTACTGGTACCTTCTATTGTCTTACAGACTAGTTTAAATGAGTATCCGGAGTTTGACCACGGACTTCAATAACAGGTAGTGTGTTCCTACCACTTGTGAAACTCCCATCAATAGATGGCTGGTCCATAGTGACACATGGATCCTCCTTCGTACACTTTGTAAAATTATTTATAGCAGAGCTACAATTATTCACCTTATTATTAGTACTATTACTAAATGTTGAAGAGTTAATAACACCTGACTTCGACATACTACTTATGTCTGAGTTAAAACTATGAGCTAATAGCCGCGCTATTTGACGTCTAAACCTAATGGCCAGATACACGGTATCCCTAGTCGATTTTAATTTCTCAACAAAACTGTTGGTGTCAAAAAACAAAAGCTTATCACTATAGTGACTTACTAAAAAATGCACATGATTATTTAACATGTGTATATAATTGTTCTGTCTAGATGTTAAATGTTTAAAATATGGGAAAGCACACAAAATTATTTTATTACAATTAATATTTAGAATCTCGGTAACACTGTCAGTAATATCCTCCTTTTTGACCGTTAAACTATTACCTATAAATACACAAATATTGGTGGAAGGATTATATTCGAACTTTGGTATTGTTGACATTATATGTTTGTAGGACAACCCAGGTGTACAATGGTTTAGGGTGTTATATCTAAGGTTATTATTAATTAATTTCCCTATACCTCTTCCTATACAGCATATAGGCATATATAGGCAGCAACTATTATCATCATCATGTTAACCTTTAGACGCCCACTGTTTGGCTTAAGTCTCCCGCAAAAATCTTCACCTGTGTCGGTTCCGTGCCGCGTTCATCCAGCAACTATCATTCATCATCATCATTACAGCCGAAAGACGTCCACTGCTGGACATAGGCCTCCCCCAAAAGGGGGGTTTTACCATAATCGCCACGCTTGGCTGGCGGGTTGGCGATCGCAGTATGATTGTTACAAAGGCACAGAGAACGCTGCTGCCCATTCTCTGGTGAGTCCCTTAGTTGCCTCTTACGACACCCACGGGAAGATATGGGATGGTGCTATTCTTTACGTCCGACACCATACGGACACCAGCAACTATAGAGAAGAAGAATCAGTTGACAATTGTAATTGGGAAGAAGAAATCATTATCCAAGACCTAATTCCAAGACAGAACTTGTCTAAAAAGGTACTTGATTTTTTGAACCTGATTAATTTTCAATTTACTGTAAAGTTGATTTTTAGTTGCTGTGAAATCAATAGGAGTTTACTAATTGAGCTGGCAAATGACTACCTACAAGTGACTTTTCATACAAAATCTAAAAAGAAATCTCGTTTTGACTGTTCACACAATGTATATGTCAATAATTTGTTGCTGCCATCTACCCACTTGTCCGGTCCACACGACGGTTGAATAATGTCAGTTGTGTAGATCGTATCGTGTATCACGATTGTCACAGCAGCTGAGTGATTGGCTGCTCTACTGCGTATCCCGGGTTTCCCGTATGGAACAAAATAGCCACAGGCTATTTATATAGCTGCAGGTCGTTGTTCCAGGTCTAGTTGTTTGTGTATCTGTTTATGGGTGTGGAAAAGTTTCAAAACACGGCAAATTGGAGTAATGTGCCAAACTGCTTAGCAGTTAATTTCTTTTATTGTAAAAATTACGTATACTAATGGAATCCTGCATTTTGTATGCAGAATTTAAACAATCGATACGTAGCTTAACATAAATAAGGCTTATCAATTGACCGTAAAGTATCAAAATTGTTGAGGCACAGCGTTGGTAGGCCTCCCGCCAGATGGACCGACGACATTGTCAAGGTCGCGGGTAACCGGTGGATGCAAGCGGTAGGTTGCTGCTCGTTGTGGCGTTCTATGGGGGGAGCCCTATGTTCGACAGTGGACGTCTTTTGGCTGATCAAAATTATTAACATCACGTAGTTTACGCTTATACATAACAAGATGCCCCTTGGTAGGTAAGACTGGCTGATGCTTTTTTGGCTTCTGACTAGCTTTAACTACTGTCAAAGGTCTACGAACGACAGCCGGGACCAAAGCGGCTTTACGTGCTTTCTGAGGCGTAGAGGTCTTGGTATGAAAATTGATGGTCACCTAGCTACGAACCGACAGCAGCAAACGCTTAACTATCACAACGATGGATCCGAATGGTTTTTTTCAAAGCCTTGAGCGCCTCCAGCTTATATTGGACATCATCATCATCATCATGTCAACCTGTAGACGCCCACTGCAGGGTATAGGTCTCCCCCAAGGGGGGTTCAGTCGTAATCGCCATGCTGGGCCGATAAATGTTGGCGACAGCGGTAGGTGTTATGGTACTCAGAAGGCTGCTGCTGCCCATTCTCTGGTCAATATCCCTCTGTCGCCTTCTACGACAACCACGGGCAGAAATGAGGCGGTACTATTCGCGGCCAGCACCACACGACACAGATAAGACTTTATTTGTTGCAATATAATCTAGATTATTTTGTCCTTGGCATTTTCTTGAAACTTGACTGACAAGGTTGTGTTGTAATCGGTGTTTGATCCTCGTTTAGTTGTTTACATTATAATGTTTACTACAAGACTATTAAATGAAGCGAGCAGCCATTAAATACGAGCAAGTCACGTAGATAATTTTCTAGTTTTGAACAGGTATGAATAAGCGGATTACAATATTAACCATTTATAAAGTGGTTTACAAATCAAATCAAAATCATTTATTTGCTTAAAATGTGGTAGATACACAGATGATATGTTAAGAAAGTTAAAAATTCTATTAAGGGTATCTACACCTATATCGTAAAATAGTTATAAACACACGCAGATCTTTACATATACTCCATTTACAGTAAGAGATTAGACATATACACAAACCTTTTTTACAGTCCGTTCAACCGATTTTGACTTATATTGCGTTGGTGGCATGACAAATGGCAGTTGCAGTAAACAGTTGTTATTGTAACCACTTTTTTGCCTCTAATGTCATCCTTGAGCCTACGGAATAGAAGTCAAAATCGGTTTAACGGACTGTAAAAAAAACGTTTTTTCAAAAAAAAAGAAAACCGCTTTCAAAAACTAAAAAGTGATAAATAACTTTAGCACAGAACACACATTACTTTACTTTCGGAAGTCGGTGGCGGTGGCTTAGTTTTTCTTGTTTTGTATTGCCATCGACTTCCGAAAGTAAAGTAATGTGTGTTCTGTGCTTTAGTTATTTATCACTTTTTAATTTTTGAAGGCGGTTTCCTTTTTTTTTTTACTTTTTATTTTTCGCTTTTTAGTGTTGCCTTAACATCCAAATCCATTCAGAAACGGCAACACACTTAAAAGAGATTGTAAGTCCTCCAGTGATTGAAGAAACTAAAACGTCGTCTAAGTAATTTTTATATTTTAAACTCCGCAACGGATTTGAAGTCCGTATGGTGTCGGACGTAAAGAATAGCCATCCCATATATATCTTCCCGTGGGTGTCGTAAGAGGCGACTAAGGGACTCACCAGAGAATGGGCAGCGTTCTCTGTGCCTTTGTAACAACCATACTGCGATCGCCAACCCGCCTGCCAAGCGTGGCGATTATGGCTAAAACCCCCCCTTTGGGGGAGGCCTATGTCCAGCAGTGGACGTCTTTCGGCTGAAATGATGAACGGATTTTAATGCGTTTTCATCAATAGATAGAGTGATTCAAGAGGAAGGTTTATACGTATAGTATAAATGTTGTTTTCTATATATTTTTTTTAAATATGTCGATAAATGTTCAAGATGTCGGATACAATTAAGCATTGTACCCGTGCAAAGCCGTGTGGTGCCGGTCATGAATAGCAGCACCCCATTTCTACCCGTGGGTGTCGTAGAAGGCGACAGAAGGATATTGACCAGAGGATGGGCAGCAGCGTCCTTCAAAGTACCATAACATCTACTGCAATCGCCAACATGCATCAGCCAATCATGGCGATTACGGCTGGACCCCCCTTGGGGGAGACCCAGCCCAGAGAGGCGTCTAAAGGTTTACATAATGATGATGAAGCCGTGGCGGGTCGTTAGTTACTTACAATAGTCAAAGAAGTAGGTAGCAATAGTTCATCCTGACTTAAGGGCCGGCCACACTTAAGCGTACAACTTACGGTCATAGTCGCGAGCGTGGTCAGATATTGCAGTAGTATTTTGTCCGCGTTGGTGTGTATCCGTTCATAAAAATGCTACTGAAGGATCCGACCGCGTCGTAAGATCCGATCAAACCAGTTCCTTTTCTGTCCACCTCCAGCGACGCCCTAAGCCGAGGTCTATACCCCACAGCTCTCTTAGCGTGTGGCCGCTTTGTTTATAAGTTTTTGACCCTTGAAGACAAGAAATTCTAGCTAAGTAGTCCCCTAGATCAATCGAGAAATCTAGTGTCTGCTTATTACATATCAAAATACAGATACAGTCCTGAGACCCACGGTCGGACGGACGGACAGAGGAATTTTAATAGGAGTCCCGTGGTAGGAACCAATACGGATACTTAAGGTATTAATGCATCGATTCCGACGTATGTCCGTATTTCACTCAAAAAGTACCCACCGTCTATAAGCAATAGGTACCTACTCGAATGATAAAATTCACTTTCATTTTTAAATGCGGTCATTTCATTTTGTGAGTTTTCACACGACCCAACTGCTTTCTAGTTAAGCCGGAATACGGAATTTGTTTCAGCAGAAGGCTTTCACAAAGTGGCTATTTGCTTCGCCGCTTTGTAAATGTTGGCTTTTGCTTTTGAATGTGTACAGTCATCAAAAGAGATAATTATCCATGTCTTCGCGAATAATTGAAGTTTACTTAGAAACCGATAAATAAATTGCACCAGTGGGCCGGACCACTAGTCTTCCATTAAATTAAAACCAATTGATGCATGTATGAAAGATCATCACTAGAGAATGGCTCGACCGATTTAGCAAATTTTTTTTTGCTGTGTTCGTCAAGAAAAAGGTTATATGAAAGACGTTTACTGGAAAAATGGAATCGGAAAGAATCATGGCAGGATTTGTACAAAAAAAATGTTTAGAGAAGTTGAATCTAATTCTTGGGTACCTAAAGAGTATCTTCAGGCATTTACAACATTTTTAAAACCTCGCAAAAAAATGAATAGACGACGCAAAACGCAAAACTCATTATTTTAGAACGAAACGGCGACTGACAGTAACAGTGACACTGACAGCCGCCGTTTCGCAGTTCTTACATTGAAATTGCTTCGTTTTTTGGGAAAAATATATTATAAATAATGATTATTTTTTTCCACACACATGTCACATCACTTGTCTGTCAATTTGATAGATCCGTTAACGTCGCTTGTAACTATCTTTTTTTTATAACACACAAAATGGGCATCGAGATGAAACGAAAAAGTGTTATTTTCAATTCGTAATATTTTATTTATGCGGGGTTTTAAAAATATGGTAAGTATATCAATCTACTCCTGGTAATGTATTCTTCACAGTAGAAAATATTGTAAACCCTTTAAATTATTTATTTTTTTCATACAAATGAATGTATGGATCTCGCCGTAATTCTTTGCACCTAGGCAAAACCGTGACGGGTCGATAGTACCTTTAATAATATGGGATATGGTGGTATAACCTGGTGTACGTCGCAACTCCACATGTCAGTGCGTATTTTGCTTACTACATATTATGGGGTATAAAAACACCCATCGTATAGCCATCAACCATCATAGCCTAATAACACTTACGCATACTGCTCATCAAACTATATGACATTCATCATCATGTCAACCTTTAGACGCCCACTGCTGAGTATAGGTCTCCCTCAAAGGGGGTTAAGTTGTAATCGCCATACTTGGCTGATGCATGTTGGCGATCGCAGTAGGTTTATGGTACTCTACTGTTACTGCCCATACCTAATCTGGTCAATAGAAACGGGGTGGTGCTATTTGTGGACCACACGGCAAGTAACATTGACCAAAAATTATTACTGAGAAACGTCTTCTATTTTTGGTGTGAAATATCACTCTATATGGTACCTCAAAATGTAATGCACGCAAAACATTGTGGTTACGGGTGCATGCAAAAGGGGTCGTAGGAGTCGTGTTTTCGTAACAACACCTTTAAAAAGTTAGAAGTTTGATCTTCAATATCTCCATGACCAGAAGGGGTAGAAAAACAAACTTTATAATTATTTAAGTGCTCTTTTCATAGTTTATTGAGTATCTGTTTTTTTTTTGTGAGAACGAATGCATGGATCTCGTTTTTTAACTATGAGCCCGTGGGATAATTTAGAATTTTGACTACGAGAAGTTTACGTAAACAAAGTCGGAGGTAGAAGCTAGTCAGAAATAAATAAATTGAAAACCAATAAATGATTAAGTTTTATGAAATAAACATGGCCGCTGCGACCCACCCAAAATTATTATTTTCTGCTTTCCTTTGCCGGCAGAAGTTATGAATCATTCCATTACAAAGTGATCTAATATTCGATAAAACTGAACATATAAAAATAAAACTTATGAAAAGAAGGTAAAAGTCAATTCCAAACGTAATCAAATAACGTGTGTGCGACAGCTTTTGAAGTTATGCCTTCGATATTTTTGTGTAATATGTTAGGTAATTTATTACAAAGTAATCTATTTTTATTTTTATTAAACATCGTAATGTGTAGCAGACTTATTTCGTACACAAACAGTTCATATGGCGTCACCCGTCTGAAAACGCTCATGATAAAAATAAAAATAAATAATTAGGTATTACTTGCTACAGAAGACAACAACATCACAGTAATTTTATTTACTCGTAGATCATTGTTACCCTTACATAAATGGCTATTGGCACCATGAATTTGATTAGAAACATAAATACATCAATTCACTTTCTACACTTCATAAAGCAGCGAGCAGTTTGCAAAGAAACGACGCCGTTTGTGTAATGACGAATAATACAATATGCCTCCGAAATATGTAACTCGATATTGCTGATATTTTTCATTGACTCACGTCATTTGCGAGCATAGCAGCATAATACGTATAGGGTTGGAAGAAAGAAAATTGCGCTCTAAATTATTGGGTTAGGTATTCAAATCGATCGTTAACTACTAATCGGATATAAATATAATAGATCGATTACTCGAAACACAAACCAACAAGTGACTTGAAATTAATTCATGAATAAGGAGATAATATGTAGATTAATTATTATTCAAATAGTGGTTTTGAATAATTGATCTGAATATTATCTATTTGAGTTTACAAAGCATGAACAACAACGTGTTAATAGGTTTATTAACCTGTAATAAATTAATTATAGATTTTAGATTAATCGACTTTTATACCATTCATTACTTACGTTCACATTTAATGAACCAAAGACTTCGATGCTTTGTTCACAATTGTCAGTGTTTGCAAATGGTTTAATTAATTTACATTATCATTAGCCTTTGTGAATGACAACTGAGCTTACCATCTGCCAAAACAAGGCAACCTTTTAATAATTAAATTAATTACGTCACACAATATGCCAGATGTAATTTCATTAGGTATTACTATTGTTATCCGGCAATTGTTCATATTCAAAATGTATGCTTAAAATATATATAAAATTAATGAACGATAAATAAGTAGGTAAGCAAATTCATAACAATTTGTTAACTGTGGAATTCACTGCCCGCCTCTCTATTCCCCGAAACATATAATCTGGGTATCTTCAAGGCACGAGTGAACCGGTTTATCCTAGGCAAGCGTGCTCCATCTTAGGCCGCATCATCACTTAAGATCAGGTGAGTTGCGGCCAAAAGCAAACCTATAACAACATAAAAAAAAAATAACAAAAAATAGGAGAATTAATGAGTGCGTGGGTTTTTTTGGACCGGGTAACCGGTGGATACAAGCGGCAGGTTGCCGCTTGTTGTGGCGGTCTATGGGGGAGGCCTATGTTCAACAGTGGACGTCTTTCGGCTGATGATAATGATGATGAGATTTGTTTTAGCAAAACTATGTTCAATTTATCCTTGTGATATCCTCAACGTATTTCCTCCTCAAGTTATAAAACTTCATCATTTCATATACTTAACTTAATATGTTTTTCTTACTCGTCCGTTGTTCTTTCTGATTAATGTCGTTGCGGGATCCAAGACAGTTGAATCGTTTCTCTGGGACTCGTCGAGCTTCATTGCTGTAGCGCTTTTCTGATAGTCGCCACTGTTGATTCTGGCTTACAAGAATTGCAGTGGTTTCGGAATAGTGTGGCGGGTTTGTCCCATATAAAAAACCGGACAAGTGCGAGTCGGACACGCCCACCGAGGGTTCCGTACATATTTGTAAGTACCTACGTATCCATACTCCTATACTATTCCATACCTACTATCCATACTTTAATCTACTTAATATTATACATGCGTTTTTTTGCGACATTAACGGCCGTATCTTTTTTCACGTTAACATAGAGGGTTGATTTTACAGCATCAAGGGACCGTAGATTTGAGTATATGGTTTAAATTTCAACTCGATACCTTTACGCGTTCCCGAGATAAAGGGTCTTGACAGACAGACCGACAGACAGACGGACAACAAAGTGATTCTATAAGGGTTCCGTTTTTTCCTTTTGAGGTACGGAACTCTATAAAATACTTAACTCTGTTCCAACTATGGTTGGGTCAGCTCAGTTTTACCCAGTGACTGTGCAAGACTTGGTTGTCGGACTTTCTGACTTCTAACTACTCATAACAGCTGTCAAAGATAAGCGTATGACAGCCGAGACCAACGGCTTTACGTGCTTTCTAAGGGACGATGGGGTTTTGGTATGAAGTGGGCGGTCATCCGTCCACCGACCGACCGCGGTAAGCGTACTGATCCGATCCATATGGGGTTTACTAAGCCACGAGCTCTTCTTTGTTATCAAACTCATTACTTGAAGTCCTTTTGATCCTAATAATAACGTAGTTTCTACATACGCAAAAACTTTCAAAGTAAACTTCTTATTTGACTTTTTTCGTCGTAAATCGATAATATACAGTCATAAGTATAAAAGCAAGCGATAATTTAACGATATAATTTTTTTTTCATTATTGCAGTACAGAGGAAATTAATGGTAAACGCCATGACGTCAGTTATCAATTGCAATGGACAGAGTCGTGTTGGAGAGTGGGGACCGTGTCAAGCTCACTTTTGCTCGAGGTCGAGACACCAAGCAGGACACTCACCTAGTACAAAACTGTCGGTTTACCTATTTGAATTGTGTTGTACGATCACATTTATTAAAGTAAGGGTTACTTAGTACTGCATTGAATATTATGTTATTCTACATTGAACCCGATACCACCGAACCCAAACGATGACGGTGCCACCGCTCAGCCATCGCTGACGCCGTCATACATATCAGGGCCTCAAGTCTGCTATTACAATAGTGTCAGAATGGTCTATCATTGATTTTCATAATGACGCCATTATATTAGTATATTACCAAACTTGTAAAAATCAATAATTATGAAATCAATTATAGACCATTCTGACACTATTGTAATAGCAGACTTGAGGCCCTGTTTACTAGTACAAACTGAAATACAAAACATTTCCATTTGACTGAACATAAGTTTCATATTCCACAAAAATAAAATTCAAGACAATATTTTACCATAAACATCTCTACCTTTTCACCAATAAAATTTTATATTAACTTAGGTACTGAAAAAGATTGAATCCATCGGTCAATCAACCCCATATATTTGAAAAAGCCTTAAATATAGAGCTAAAATTAAAATATGAAAAGAAAAATCAATTTTGACCGGCTAGCCTAAAATGTGATTCTGAAATTTTGATACCTATTTTAAATTTAATTATAAAAGGACTAAAGGTTCGCCTCCACAAGAAAAAAGAGACCTTTTGACAAATGCTGCAAAGTAATGAAAGGATCGACGGTGACTCTTTATCATGATGTCAATGTGGACACATGGGTAATAGATTTCTATTTGTTGCAAAGTCTACATGTCACATTTATTTATTTATGGTTCATGCACAAAGATACAAAGGTGGACCTATTATTGTCACAATAAAAACTGATATCATCGGCGTGTTGACAACGGTAAATTCATCGTCCTTATTCTACCGACCTTCTCTTGTGCCTGAAAAAAATGTACCTATATAAAACTCACACCGTAGTAAATTTAACCATACTTTTAATATTATAAATGCGAAAGTAACTCAGCCTTTTACGCTTTCATGATAAACCGGTTAAACCGATTTTGATGAAATTTGGTATAAAAATAGCTTGAACTCTGGGGAAGGACATAGACTAGTTATTAATTCGCCACTTCGTCCGCGATAACCGACATTCACGTGGATGAAGTCGCAGGCAAAAGCTAGTTGTTGAAGAATTCATTCAATTTAACCGAAGTTAAATATTTAAGCCGCTTGGGGTTGAAATACTAGAGCCAAAGTGCCTAAGTGCTCATCCTCCACCTTGTTTTTAGGGACATTGGTCGACTCGGCTGGCCTTTTCTTAAGCCAAAGAATTAGCATTGCCATATTATGTGGTAATGCTGCTAGCCTTTTGGGCACTTGTCCCATTAAGCTTACCCTTCACTCCATTTGCACATAATTATTTTGTATCTTTATTAATAATTTGTATCAAGATGGATGGATTGTGTAAAGAATGATATGAGTGAAAAGGCAGTCAGTGAAAGTATGACCTTGGACAGGACGAAATAGAAGAAGAAAACAAATGTTGCGCCGACCCCAAGTAACATGGGATAAGGGCAGGAAGAAGAAGAAGAATTTCTATCAATCAATCAATCAATCAATCTTTATTCGTGAACACAGGTATTACAATAAAGGTGTTGTTTATATTTCATTCGTTTGTATTTTTTTTTTAATTGACTTACACTTCACTGATAGTATTAGAGTTATTAGAACGGTATGGAGTATCTAATGAAGTTATTTGTATTAATATTCTGTTTAACGTAATCTTCCCGTACATTTAACCGAGCAAGATGATCCAATTAGCGAAATGTCTGAGGAATGTATATTCCACAGAAATTTTGTTAATTAATAGGGACGTTTCGAATGTATCAAATATTCTCTAAGCTCTGATGCTTCCGAAAAGGCTTTTGTTATTTGGAGTTTATAACAATAGGATTTCATGTCAGATCACGACCTTTTATTGACATTTGACAGTAACTTAACCTTTGTTTACTATCTTCGTGATTTTAGTTTATTTTTTGTTAAATTGCTATCATTAAAACTTCATCAAAATGTTAAAAGTACGCGCTCTCAAGGTTAACCAAAATGCTAAAATGAACATTTCAGGGCTTCAGGGCAGAGATTTTTATAAGACGAAACATAAAACACCTTAATGTCATGACATTATAGTTGAAATTTTAAACCTACTGTTTTAAAATTTCAACTGACACGAAATCGTGTAGGTTTTGTAGCTACAACGATTACTCGTATCATTGAAAGGGAATTGCTCAGTTTGTTAGGGTGCATGGTTTAGCGTGGACATTAACTCTATTCAGAATTTTTTTTTTGTACCTTTAAGAAATTAAATAACACATTAAGGTTGCAGCAAGTTGCAAAAATAAGCCCTTACTTGCATGCGAAATATTGTGATTTTTCAATCAATCAATCAATCATTTATTTTGTTAAACATAGGTATAGTTACAGATAGTATGTTCTTTAAAATATGTGCACTATGTTTTGCCAATATATGGCGTACAAAATCAACATAACAAAACAAGCAATTACAAATAAAATTAGGGTGGCATGTCAACAGATTACATTCAAGAAATAATTAAGTTTAAAATATGTCAATAAGGTTGTGTCAATGGCAACAGGTCATTACAATTTTATATAAATCAAAACATTCTATAATTTTATACTCAATTAATAAATAAAATCATATGTTTTTAATTAGCAAGTCGGAATCTTCATATCTCCGTTTATCAGTAATAAACTTAGTGATGTAGTAGTAACATCTATCTATAAGTAATTTAAACAAAGACCTCTTAAACCTTTTTGTGAAATTTTAGCCAGAGCTGTCGTTTAGACCGGGTTTAAAATAGCGACAGCATCAACATAAAACATTGAAACATGATGGCGTCCGAACATGTACACAATTCCGCAGTAAATTACAACTGACGTACAATGCCTCCGAGCTACCCTAGAATGTTTTGACGTGTGCCGTTCGAGCTAATTTCGACCGGCGAATTTCAAAATATTTGAGGGTAGTATTTGTTGTAGTAAAATTTTAAAGTAACAACATTTTTTTTATTATTAGCCGACTAAGGCAGAGCCGTAAAGGGGGTGGTATACAATACCTTTGTGAGATGTATTTTAACAAAATCTAAAGTCTCAATGGAGGCATCATGTGGTTCCCTAAAGTCGCATTTCCATGACATATTAGTGACTAACAAACTGACTGAATATCGGGACTGAATAAGACTACAGTTATACACTATATTTGATGAGAAGGCTCGTAGCTAATAAAAGCCGTACGTCATGCTACGTTAGCTACGCTTGCCGCCATCGTTCTGTGGATGGGTGGGTGGTGGATCATCCATTTCGTACTAAGGTCCCTCCAGGCCCCGCAAAGCACGTAAAAGCTGTTGGCTGTCATTCGTAGATCTTTGACAGTCGTTAAGGGTAGTCAGAACTTCAGAAGCACGAAATTGTGACAACCCGTCTTACCCAGTAACCGTGGAGTGTGTTGGGGAGGTCAAATAGGCAGTCGCTCCATGTAAAACACTGGTATTCAGCTGCATCCGCGAAGAATGAAAGCCGATCCTAACATAATAGGTATAATAACATAACATAATTCTTCTGAAATCATCATCATCATGCCTGAAAGGCTAGCCAGATGATAATGATTTCAGAAGAATTTCGTCAGGGATCTTTATAAGTTTTTCAATTTTTCACGTAGCAGAGTTTATAGTTTTTAGTTTAATTTTTTCGTCTATTTTAAAACAGTCTAGAAGTCGCAAGTTACAATTTGAATGTCGATTCATTTATTAATTCTAAGGAAGCAAAATGTCCTAATAATTATGAATATCGAAGATCATTATTCGATTCATTCAAGTTTGAATAAATAATGTACTTCATTGGAGAATACGATATCTTCTATACTAGTAAATGCAATTGAAATGTCTGTTTGTCATGTCTTAATAACAGCTTTATTAAATGTTTAAATGAATGTTTACACGGTGCTTAACCAATAGCACTTTTTTATATTGTCTATCTGTGTGTTCCGGCTAATCTGCTAAACTGCTTTGATGAATATTCGGACTTTTGACTTTCATTGGCAAATAGATGATGTAATAAAGAGTAACGTAGGCATAGAATGACGGTTCTGGCCTAAGAAACCCCGCAGATAATCCACATTTACGCGGACAAAGTCGCGGGCATAGCTAGTTCAAAATAAAATATTGAAATTCAAAAATGAGAGACCATAATTTGTAATGAGAAAATTCAGCAACTATTTTATTTACGATGATAAAAAGAATAGTAAACTAAAAATGAATTGATTTTTGATACGTAAAAAGTAAACATAAAAATAACAAAGACAATATAGACGGTAGTTAATTTCTTGCATGAACTAAACGTAGCCAACGAACTTTAAATTCAAAATCGATGTATCAAAAACGATGCATAGACTATTGCCCGCGTCTTCACCGCGTGAATTTCTTTACAAATACCTATTTTTTTACCAGACTGCGCCAAGAGGGGCAACAATTTTGGGTTTAGACAAATTGAACGAATTTGATAACGAAATAGAAATCATAGATATGTCTTGTCAGTTCATTTATCAAGTAAGTTAATAATTTTTCAAGCTGTCAGGTATTTTTGTTTATTAAAATAAATAATAATAACTTTATTATCAGGCAACTGTGGCCCATAGATAAAATATACAAAAATAATCTTAAACAATAACAAATTAATACATATTAAAACCTTATCAACTATAATTAAATACATATATCCTAATTCACACGTAAAGTTGGCGTCGTGTGTCGCGCGGTGTCAGCAGGTAGCCGGCCTCGGAAGCGCCGGAGCACAACACCTTTCGGCCAAAATTCCTCCTTCGTGAAGTTTGACAGATGTTCAGTTGGTACTCCCACCACAAAGGAGTTGAAGTTCACATTGTGGCTCCAGGCCAACCGCTCGACCCTTAGAGTAAAATTCGACTTAATTCGTTTGTACTCTACAATCTCCTCAACCTTTGTAGAGTGGTGCAGTCCAGACACATACAGCAGCATCACTGGAACAGCAGGACGCAGCAGGTGGTTCGGTCCGGTCGGTGCGGTCCTACACTTGTTTGGACAAGTTGGTTTCTTCATGCTCTTCCCCTTTCTTCCCGACCTTGATGAAACCTTCTTCGTCGTTCGTGGCCTTTTCAGGTCCATGTTGCTGATGCATACGTGCACTTTCGTTATGGCTCTGCTTAGCCCCTATTTCACTTCGCCGCTTGTTCTGTGACGTAGCGAGTTCGCTGGTTGCGACAATTGCTGCGTAGGCACGTTTGGGGGTCGACGTACCTACGCGTGGCGCTACCTCCTTCAAGGCAAAGACGGCAACGGTGCGAGTCATTTCGTTCGCACAACTAGCGTTTGGTGACGCATTGGCTGACGTTGGACTTGCCGATTTAAAACTGCCGGCGCTGGCATTCTGTGCCTCGCGACTTGTGTCCACGATTTCGACGTCCGGTTACCTACTTACAGAAGCAGCTCTGCGCAGCAACACCACTTCGGCACGTAGCTCTTTTACGTCTCCAACCGCTACTGTAGCCTGGCTAGACCCGTATTCAGGGACGTTATGTCTTTTAACATCCTGGTCCACGTCGACATGGTCGAACGTGACGGGGGCAGCTTATGCAGGTCCTTTGCCACGAAGTCGGGTATATCATCAGGGTCAACCTCCTTCAGCAGGCTGATGATATCCTGGACGCTTTTTGCGGTTCCATCCCTCCGGCGGGACGGCATCTGGTCAACTTTCCCAAGGGTCTGGAACAACAGCAGCTTGGTACTGCTTACTTCCTCTTCCTTGTACTGGGACTTGCATTTTAGCAGAATGCTCAGCTCATCCATATAATCGATGGCACGTTTAACGAATGCCAACAACTCGTTGACTCGTTGAGTGGTTGGGAACCCATAGCGACGAAAAACGGCAGCGGCTACAGCCGCGCGAAACGCGAATTAATATCCGGTAACTGCAACACAAACACGTCCGTACTCGAGCGCAGTCTGGCGCGCTATGCCATATAAAACTGGCCAAGTGCGAGTTGGACTCGCGCACGAAGGGTTCCGTACCATTATCTATACAACATTAGACATGGAACAAGAAAACGGTAAAAAAACACGTTTGTTGTATGGGAGCTCCCTTTAAATAATTGTTTTATTCTGTTTTTAGTATTTATTGTTATAGCGGCAGTAGAAATACATCATCTGTTTTGCTATCACGGTTCATTCGAACTAACTGTCTGGTGACAGACAGCTAGAGAGAGAGTTGTGAGAGCAAACAAATAAAATTTAATATTAGAAAGAAGAAGAAAGAAAGAAAAAAGAGAGAAAGACTATGTAAGAGATCCTTACATAGGACTCTTACTGGTACCGGTATATGCGTGATCGTAATATGATTATTTTATAAATAAAAGCACTGAAACTCGGTACTGGATTATATTATCAGATACTTATTGTGTGCCCGTGACAAGATCAGGCTAGGAAGTCCTAATGTCAAACGTAAAAACAATACAAGTCTACTATTCAAACTTATTCTAGAAGTTTGCCGAGTGTTCCGTCATAGAGTATAATATCTAATGGCTATTATCTCAGAAACACATCAGATCTCCACATGAGCTACGCCCCCTTCATGAATAAAAGGAACTAGTAACTTTTATTCATGCTCTGGACACTCTGCAAACTTATACTACTGAACAAAAATAATTGACTAACTAACCTAACAACTACCTATACCTATAGTAAGTCCCTACTCTAAAGGCGGAAATGTCGATGGGGACGTCTCAGACGAGATGGTTCAATCCATGACGCATGGGATAAACAATTAAATCCAATATTATTAAAAGAAAACCGGATAAATGAATACTAAAAACGCTCATGCTAACATGTCCAAACCCCGCTTTTTTCTTTCTTTCTTAGTTGTGAGAGCAAACAAATAAAATTTAATATTATTAGTGGAGTGTGAGTCTTAGTAATAGGGTCCCATTTTTACCCGTCGAGTACGTCAGGGACATGTTGTAGCTACGCCAGACGCTAGCACATCAAACCATACCAAACAGTAAAATTTCTCGAATTGAATATGAATCTTATACTTTTGTCATAAACTTGAAAATCTATCAAAGAGATTTGACAGATTGTTGTAGCTTTGATGTACTGGCCTCTGAACAATATACCGTTTTATGTTGTGTCTGGGTCTGCAGGCAATTTTATTAAATGCCCTTTACACCCTTTGTAGTTGAGCTATTCAAAGTTAACTGTCTATCCACTATTTATTTGATTACTAGCTTTTGTCCTTAACTTCGTCTGCGTAGACTCCAAAATTGAACCAAAGTTCAAAAATATCCCTGGGGAACACAACAAAGAGATAACAATTACCCTACCTATATGTTAAGGCCCTACCCTGCCCAAATAAACTTGAGCATTCGTTCCCTCTGCGAAGCGCAAGAAATACAGTAGCAAAATACGCTCAGATTTTAGAATAAAATCTTTATAAAATCAAATTTTGAGATTTTTATAAAGGAAATTGTAGAATAATGTTCATAATTAAATTGCCTATCCATTAGTGTTATTAGAAAATAGAAATAATGGTTATTTGACGAGGAGATGCATGGTTTCAATAATTATTTCTCATTTCTGTGGTTTCGTTGTGAAGAGATTAATAATAAACATTATACTTCGTAAAAAAAAAGAAGATCTACCATTTTGAAGTCAAGATTATGTAGAAATTTAGCATTTTTTTTTTTGTTGATATTTCTTATGGATATAGAGTATATAGATCCGAAAAATTGCACATAAACGGCTAGCGCTGCGGTTTGCACAGGGACGCACCTTAAGTTAGATCAATATCTTTTAATATGGTTGCCAAATTTGAACTGATTCAGCCGTTTAAGCGTAGATCTGTGACAGTCGTTATGGATAGTTAGAAGCCATTAAGTCTGACAACCATTCTTTCCAAGGGGTGTCGTGTTACCCAGTAACTGGGTTGTTCAGGTCAGACAGACAGTCGCTCCATGTAAATTCATCAATTTCTTATCAATAAGAAACTGATGAATCCAGTAAAGTTTAAGATATTATGTTATTGTAATTCCCGTAACGGGATACCTTACCTTGGCGCGTCAGTTGTTACATAAATCGTGTTTTGGATACGTGCCAGAGATATTGGCTATCCAGTTGCAGACACTAGTAATCGAACGGTACATACATTGATAGATAGGTACTAGGTACAGTCCAACAAACACACAGCCAGCACAACATGCAGTTAAGCAAACTTGCAAGTACCTGCTTTTATACAATGTTGTGAGTAATAATTTTAAGGATGCTGTAAATATTTATTTATTGCTAGCGACTCGCGTGAATTTCTTTACGGATACCTAATTTGTTGACAGTATAATACAATCTATAGAATTCAGGGATTATGTATTATCCTATTACCGAAGTAATTTACAGAATCGAACCCGTAGTTCAGGAGATTAGCCCGAACGAACATAATCATGGATCTGCCAGATACCAGCTTGATGCCCTAGAGTCAATTGAGAAACGAGCCAAGAGGATCATTGGCAATGATAGGCTCGTCGAGTCAAAGCTCCAAAGTCTTGAGCATCGATACCAAGTATCTGGCCTGTCGGTTTTCTATCGGTTGCATTTTGGGGAGTGTGCGACGGAATTGCATAATTTAATTCCGCCGAGCCCGTTCCATCATCGGACCACAAGACGTACGGCAATGCGCCACCGGTACATGGTGGACATCCCACCCACACGCACAAAACGTTTTGGGAACACATTCATTGTGCGTACTGCTAAGGAGTGGAATTCCCTGCCTGAGTCTGTTTCCTGATAGCTACAACCTGGGAGTCTTTAAGTCAAGAGTGAATAGGTTACTTCTAGGCAAGCGTGCTCCATCTTAGACCGCATCATCGCTTCCCATCAGGTGAGATAGTGGTCAAACGTATGCCTATGAAATGATAAAAATCATCATCATCATGTCAACCTCTAGACGCCCACTGCTGGGCATAGGACCCCTAACTTTTTAATAATGCAATAAAACCAATGTAACTCAGGTATAATGTAGCATTCGATTGGTGTAAGAATTTTGAAGAAAATCGCACCAGTAGTTTTAGAGTTTATTCGTTACAAACATATTAAAATACAAATATTTGCTCTTTATAATATTATTGTATAGATGTTGTGATGTTGCACAAAAGTTCAAAAGTGGACTTAATGCTTTAGGCATTCTCTAATAGTTATCCAAGGGTGGTGAAGAAATAACAAACTTTAAAAGTAAAAACGCAGGCAATAGAAAGTAATATTGGCAGTGTAGCGAAAGGCGAATAATGTTTGCCTGTATACCAAATATCTTGTTCGATTGTATTTAGGTTTGTACCGTAGAAACTTCAATAAAATATGTCGTATAAATCTTTTAAATATGTCTGCGAATATTGTTAGTTGTGATTTAGTGTAAAAGCTTAAACTTTGTTGTTATGTGAAACATCTTGGATTGTCAGTTCCGTGTTTATCTTCCAGATCGGATGGCCATTTCATAGTTTTGTAGTGTGAGCTATTTTGCTCTAGTTTACTCCTGTAGTTTCTTTAGATTTTTTCCCACATGAATAAATTCGAATTAACATACAACTCTCATACACAAACAACCAGGCCCGAATCAATTACCCGTAGACAATGCAAATCTCTTGTAAACTTTTTTTACAACAGGATTTACAACAGGATCGAAGTTCATCACGCATTTTTAACTTCGAATCTAATTCGAAATAATTTCTGTATAAATCTTGAGTCGGTACTTACACATAAACAGGCACTAGAAAGAGAAAGAAAGAGAGAGCGTACGTCAAACGAAAACAGAGGCGTATAGAGGGGTATAACGCAAAAATCTTACGTTACGTTACATTTTCTCCCGAACCACATATATTCAAAAAACCCCAAAAGAGAAACAAAATAAATAAAAAAAAATGTATTATAAGAAATCGTAGGTCTGCCTGAATTGTTTGATGCAAGAACTTTCTACATGCTACCAAATTTATTTGTAATTAAGTAAATCTACAAGTTCACTAACTGCTAAACTTAATAAACTCGTAACCAACAAACAACAGATTGCAATATTAATTTCTGTCTTGCCAGCTTGTTCGTAATCTGTGGCTGGCGACATTATTCTAGTCACGGTATACGCGTACTCTGACGATATTAATTTAATCTCCATCTGTGATGTGATTTTGGTGCAATTTTTTTTTGTATAAAATAAAGCTCTTTGTAAAGATGCACATCGGAGAAAGTATTATCACTTTATCTATTTCAAACACCAAACTTATTTCATCATCATCATTATTACCATCATGTCAACGTTTAGACTCCCATTGCTGGGCAAAGGTCGCCCCCAAAGGAGGATGCATGTTGGCGATCATAGTAGGTGTTATGGTACTCAGAAGGACGCTGCTGCCCATTCTTCTACGACACCCACGGTTAGAAATCGGGTGGTGCTATTCACGGTCGCCATCACACGGCTTCAGCCGCTGCACCAAACCGGTTTATAAATAGGATGACGATTAATAAATCCAGACACGCGAAAGTGTGTCAAGCCAAGCTCCAAGTATATTAATAATACAGGGTGGCTTTTAAATTACTACTTATTTTACTGCCTGTGAAAATAATCATGAATACTAACAACGTAATGGGACTGACTCTAAAAAAAATAGCTGTTTTGTACATATAGGTTCATGGAACAGCGGATTTTTATTTCATAATTTACAGTTTGCCCCATAATAAAAGTTGTTTTATTCATCAGGAGTAACATCCCCTGAAAGATTGGTTCCATTTCTGTCGTGCTCGAGTTAAACTTATTTTAAACTATTTCTATCTCTTTCTCTCCAATAAAACAAGAAAGAGACAGATACCTGTTAATAAGAGCTGTGAATTTAAGGTGATCTTAAATTATGATACAATTTATTATAGTTGTCGCTCATGTCAGAACGTACTTATTGATTAAAACACGGTGAAGTTTAAGAAAAAACTAATTTGTCATCTCTATCTTATCTTATTATCTGTCGCCGTCCTTTTCTTCAGCTGCCTGGTAGTAAGAGATGCCAATTGTCTTAATTTAGTTTAGTTTGTGAACAAGGAAAAAAGTTAACCGGTATAATAATAACGATAATAATAAAGTGCTGAGAAAAATAACACTTATACGAAAATAATATGATAATAATATGACTTCAATATTAACAAAAATGCAATTCAGCAAAACGAATCGCTAGGGTCGCTACAGGTCCCAGTTTATTTTCAGACTCGTTGGATGTTTCAGCCTTATCTCTAGGATGGCAGCACCTGCAGCTATGCCTCTGATATTGCCTACATGATCGCTTACAATCAGGGAGCAATTCTATACTACATTTACAATAAGATTAGACATATACACAAACCTTTTTTACAGTCCGTTCAACGGATTTTGACTTATATTGCGTTGGTGGCATGACAAATGGCAGCTGCAGTAAACAGTTGTTATTGTAACCACTTTTTTGTCTCTAATGTCATCCTTAAGCCTACGGAATAGAAGTCAAAATCGGTTGAAGGGACTGTAAAAAAGGTTTGTTTTAAAGTCTAATATTATTGTAAATGGTGTATAGTACCTTTGAGATACGTTCGCATTCTAATCTGTCTCAATCTGTCACAAACGACTTATTATTATATTTTTTGAGAAGATTTTGACATTGATTCATGAAAAACGTTAAAAATCTAGTTGCAGTCTCAATGACAGATTTGAAATGGCAACTTTATTTAAAAGTTTTTAATTAATGGAATTGGCTAGATGACACCACCAATCAATTGACATACTTTTTCAAAACTGTCAAAACGCGATTCCCGTACATATTTTGTATGACGATTTATACTTATGACGTCACTTGTAGGTATTCGTTTGACTACTCAATTGACAAACTATTTATATAAAACCAACTACAAATTTAATTATACAGTAAACTGAAAATTAATCTGTTTTTCAGGGCTTAAATCAAATATTTTTTTAGAGAAGTTCTGTCTTGAAATTATCTGATAATGTGCTTTACCCAATTGGCCTTCAAATTTCCCTATACTTGAAAAGGAATAGGATAACTCCACTTCGGTCCACTTCTCCGTCTACCTCTCCCTCTTTTACCTTCAATCATCACATAACACCGTCCCTTTCCTGTACAGTAACTGGTATGTTTTGTTCCAGAGCTGGATGGACTGGAAGGTGAGGATTGTGTTTAGCAGCGGTTCACACAGCACTTGTCTGGGAAGCGGCGTGCATCCCGCGCTTCCTGCGCCCGTGGTTGCACGTCCCATCACTCAGGTAACCAATTGAAGCACATGAAGAAGAAGCAAGAAAAAAATACCAGCTTATAATTGTCCTAATGCAGGGCAAAAGCCTCTTCTGGTACAGAGAAGGCACGAGCAGCAGGATTGCTCAAGGTGATATCAAACTAATAATAATTAGTTCAGGATGTCTCTCGATGTTTTCATTCACCGTTGTTAGTGAAGTAAAAAACAAGGGAGGAGCTCGTGGCTAAGTTAAAGCCGTACAGATCGATCGGTCAAAGGTTAAGCTACGCTAGCCGCGGTCGGTCTGTGAATGGGTGACCATCCCTTTCATACCGAGTTCCCTCCGTGTCTCGGATGGCACGTACAGCCGTTGGTCCCGACTGTCATTTGTAGATCTTTGGCAGTCGTTATGGGTAGTCAGAAGCCAGAAAGTCTAACAACCAGTCTTACCCAGGGGTATCGTGTTACCCCTGGGTTGTGGAGGTCCGATAGGCAGTCGCTCCATGTAAAACACTGGTATTCAGCTGCATCCGGTTAGACTGGAAGCCGAACCCAATATACTTGGGAAAAGGCTAGGTAGATGATGAAGATGAAGTTTGAATGAATGAATGAATGATGATGAATGATGAATTGTAAAAATCTCATTGATACTTGCAACTCCATGTATGTGAGAAACAAACTAAAGGAAAACCTCGTTCAAACCAATGAACCGTGCGAGGTTAACAATTTACGACCTTATTGCATAATTCAACTATCTTATCACACTAGATTCAACATTATTCCTTCAAACAATTCCACAAGCGTTGTCTATCTTATTCCTTTCAATTAAATTCAATAATTGAAGTGGTTGCGCAATTTAGATCTAAATTTTCCAACGCTTCATTGATGCGAAGGTATCAATTGAAAAATTGACAAAACGTATATCGGTTAGCTATTTTTATTTTGGTTTTTATTTTATGGAACTGGTCTTTTACTTAGCAACGAGCGCCTAATTTTAACAAATCATGTGATGAAGAAGACTGACAACGGTACAGCCATGTTATTCTGTAAGAACTCACTCCAATTCTCACTTCTGATTCCGCGATGAAAACTGTTTTAGGTATTCTGTAACTCGATGAAAACTACACTAGCGCCACTAAGTAACAATAAAGGTGAAGCGAACTATTATTTCGTTACTATTTAAGCGAATACCAAATACTTTTCACTTCAGGTAAGTGAAATCGGAAATGAGATAGGATTCGAATTCGCGGGTGAATTCTTACAGATTTGCACTGCTGATCATGTCTACCAGCTCTGCAAAGCTTTTTTGGAAGAATTTACAGGAATACTAGTGGTTTTATGAATATAAATGTGGATGTATGTAGAGAGGGAGCGGAAGGCCAAAGATGCCTGGTAGTGGTGGGATGGGTTGTGTAAAGAATAATTTAAAAGAAAAAACTTATTAACAAAAAAAGCGGCCAAGTGCGAGTCGTACTCACCCATGAGGGGTGCCGTAGCAGCAAGTAAGGTAAATTGCGGTATACGATTTGTGACGTATTAAAAAAAAACTACTTACTAGATCTCGTTCAAACCAATTTTCGGTGGAAGTTTACATGGTACATGGTACATGGTCATGGTATTTTTTTTTACTTTATCTTTCTCTTATTTTAGAAGTTACGGGAGGGGGCACGTTTTACCACTTTGGAAGTGTCTCTCGCGCAAACTATTTAGTTTAGAAAAAAATGATATTAGAAAACTCAATATCATTTTTGAAGACCTATCCATAGATACCCCACACGTATGGAATTGATGAAAAAAAGTTTTAGTTCTAAGTATGGGGAACCCCCAAAATTAATTGTTTTTTTTCTATTTTTATGTGAAAATCTTAATACGTTCTCCAGAATACATCTACATACCAAGTTTCAACAGTATAGTACTTATAGTTTCGGAAAAAAGTGGCTGTGACATACGGACGGACAGACAGACAGACAGACAGACAGACAGACATACATGACGAATCTATAAGGGTTCCGTTTTTTGCCATTTGGCTACGGAACCCTAAAAAGACAACCGCCTTCAAAAAGTAAAAAATAACAGTTCAATTCGCAAGTCGGTGGCAATACAAAACAACAAGCAAAACCAAAGCCGCCAATTTGCGGCGGAAGGCGGTTGTCTTTTTAGTTCAAAAAGTTTTTTTTTTTCGCTTTTTAGTGCCTACTTCTAATCATACAAATTAATTACGAAACGGTGACACCAGAAAAAATCAGTCATCCCTCTACCCTTCTACCCTTAGAGGTAGAATATTTTCTTTGAATTCCACATCAAACTAAAGAAGAATCACGTAAATCAGATCATAAATGTCAGCGTTATCGGTGTAGTACATACATTAAAAAAATACCAATCGAATTGAGAACTACCTCCTTTTTGAAGTCGGTTAAAAATAATCAGTGATAGCACGACTGTTGACAAGACGGAAGGGAAGAAGAACAAGGACAAGAGCAGGCGATGACTAGTAGTTTTATACTCCCATTTATGATTCTGGTATCGACTCACAAGGTTGACGATCGACGTCAACCTCCTGAGTTGATAAAGACAGACGGACTAATAATTAGTCTAGGTGAATCAATGTCACGGGGCGATTTTTGAGTAAAGAGTATTTTTCTAACCGCACACTGTACGAGTATTTTATAACGCCTGGCTCCAAGAGAGTGGCAACAGTCTGAACGACTTAATGTACAGTGGACCCAACTTACAACGAGACCTATTAGCACTTATCATAAACTGGAGGCAATACGAATACGTAATCACTGCGGATATTGAAAAAATGTTTCGTCAGATACTCGTTAGAGAGCAAGATCAGCCTCTGCAAACGATCATTTGGAGAGATTCAATGGATGATCATTTTAATCAATATCAATTAACCACTGTAACGTACGGAACCAAGGCAGCACCATTTTTAGCTATGCGGACTCTAAAACAACTCGCGGTAGATGACGCCGAGAAATATCCACTAGCAGCAGCAGCTGTACAGAACTCCTTCTACATGGATGATTTGCTGAGTGGACAGAATACCGCCGATCAAGCAAAAGAGCTACAACAACAACTTATTAAAATGCTCCATGGCGCTGGTATGAACCTGCGAAAATGGTCAAGTAACAAGCCAGAACTCCTGCAGAACTTAACAGCCGACCAATTGAACAGTCCCTACGAATTTAAGTGTCTCGAATCCAGAAAAACTCTTGGCTTAAAATGGAACCCGTCATCCGATACATTTATATTTCAAAGTCATGTAATTCCTAACAATAATGCAGTAATTACAAAGCGGCAACTATTGTCAGAAGTATCAAAGTTATTCGATCCTCTTGGTTGGTTATCACCGCTCACAATCAGAGCGAAGCTACTGTTTCAACAAACGTGGTCCATTGAAACCAACTGGGATCAAGAACTTCCAAAGGACATGCAAGAATATTGGCTTAAATTAAAGGAAGACATCAACTGCATCGACAAATTTCGCATACCAAGATTCTTAGGTATGCGAAATTTTGTTTCTAAAAAAACCGCAGCGACGACGAGCGCTACTGTACAGTCACCACCGGCGCAACATAATGTCAATCACGTCGCAGCTGAAAATGAAGAAATACTGTTAACCACGTTGTCGTTGACAGTACTATCTGAAAATGGTACATATATCACATTACGAGCGCTTCTAGATCAGGGGTCCCAAATTTCATTGATTTCTGAAAATGCGACTCAAATGCTAGGCTTGCAACGTCGACAATATCATGCCTCCATTTCAGGAGTAGGTCCAGTCTCTAAACAAAGCAAAGGGATTGTAACACTAGACTGCAAGTCCATCTACGGAGACTACACTCTGAAGACTCAAGCGTTGGTTGTATCAAAGGTCATCAGCAGCCTGCCGAACTCATCATTCCGCAAACAGCCCTGGTCTCACCTGCAACATCTACAGCTAGCAGACCCGGAGTACAACGTATCAAGACCAATCGATCTTCTTCTGGGTGCCAGTGTATATTCAGAAATTATATTAAACGGTCTAATCAAGGGCCCAGCGCAGGCCCCAATAGCTCAACAAACCAAAATGGGTTGGATCCTATCAGGAAATGTCAAAAGGTTCAACTGTCATGTCGCTATCAATGACATTGAAGAAATAGCCAAGTTTTGGGAGTTGGAGGACATTCACGACTCATCATCATCAAACGCGACTATTGGTGATCAGTTTTGTGAAGATTTTTACAAAACCACCACGAGACGTTTAAACAACGGCATGTATGAAGTTGGGATACCCATGATGCCAGGCTTTGAGCAGCAGCTCGGATCATCAAAGTTTAAGGCCATAGCGCAATTCAAACAATTAGAGTCAAAAATGTCCAAAAATAAATCATTTTCAAATCAATATAAACAATTTATAAACGAATACCAAGAATTAGGTCACATGCGACAAGTCGAAAGTATAACAAATCAGGCATATTACTTACCACATCATGGAGTATGGAAACTTGATTCCACAACAACAAAGTTAGGAGTAGTTTTTAATGCCTCATCCAAGACTACATCGGGTAACAGTCTGAACGACTTAATGTACAGTGGACCCAACTTACAACGAGACCTATTAGCACTTATCATAAACTGGAGGCAATACGAATACGTAATCACTGCGGATATTGAAAAAATGTTTCGTCAGATACTCGTTAGAGAGCAAGATCAGCCTCTGCAAACGATCATTTGGAGAGATTCAATGGATGATCATTTTAATCAATATCAATTAACCACTGTAACGTACGGAACCAAGGCAGCACCATTTTTAGCTATGCGGACTCTAAAACAACTCGCGGTAGATGACGCCGAGAAATATCCACTAGCAGCAGCAGCTGTACAGAACTCCTTCTACATGGATGATTTGCTGAGTGGACAGAATACCGCCGATCAAGCAAAAGAGCTACAACAACAACTTATTAAAATGCTCCATGGCGCTGGTATGAACCTGCGAAAATGGTCAAGTAACAAGCCAGAACTCCTGCAGAACTTAACAGCCGACCAATTGAACAGTCCCTACGAATTTAAGTGTCTCGAATCCAGAAAAACTCTTGGCTTAAAATGGAACCCGTCATCCGATACATTTATATTTCAAAGTCATGTAATTCCTAACAATAATGCAGTAATTACAAAGCGGCAACTATTGTCAGAAGTATCAAAGTTATTCGATCCTCTTGGTTGGTTATCACCGCTCACAATCAGAGCGAAGCTACTGTTTCAACAAACGTGGTCCATTGAAACCAACTGGGATCAAGAACTTCCAAAGGACATGCAAGAATATTGGCTTAAATTAAAGGAAGACATCAACTGCATCGACAAATTTCGCATACCAAGATTCTTAGGTAACACAGAAAAAATGTGTCAATTACATGCATTTTGCGATGCGTCGGACAAAGCTTACGCTTGCGTTATTTACCTCGTCACCACGAATAATAAGGGCGAGTACACATCGACGATTGTAGCGGCAAAAACAAAGCTAGCACCGGTCGCAAAGAAAACATCGCTCCCAAGGCTGGAACTGTGTGGCGCGCTACTTTTATCCCAACTTGTAAAGAAGGTTATGGAGTCCCTACCAAATATAGGAATGACGCTTCATGCATGGACCGATTCCATGATAGTTTTGGGCTGGCTACACGGAGATATATCCAGATGGAAGTCGTTTGTAGCTAACAGAGTTAAGCAGATAACCAACATAGTTCCAGCAGAATTCTGGAGTCATGTCAGCTCGGAAGAAAACGCAGCTGATTGTGCAAAACGAGGCATAACGTCTCAACAGTTGTTAAACCAATCTTTGTGGTGGGAAGGGCCTGAATGGCTAAAAGGTTGCGAGAGGAAAGATGCAGTGAAAATCGTATACCAGTCCCCTACAATAGAAACAAAAACTGTTTGTGTGAACACAGCCTTAATGGAAAATAACATTACATTTATTACTGACCTACTGCAAAATTATAGTTCGTTGACACGAATTGTGCGGATTATTGGCTGGGTGTCACGTTTCATCAAGCGAGTTCGCGACAAACAGATGGCAACGCATGGTTTTCTAGAGTCATCAGAAATAAACAACGCTTACAATTTAATTATTAAAGACGTGCAATCACAGGAATTTCTTCAAGAATTGCAACATATTAAAAGTAAACAACGTGTGAGCTCAAAAAGCAAGATTTGCTGTCTAAACCCTTGGCTAGATGAAAATGGCTTATTAAGAGTTGGTGGACGTTTAAAACACGCCAGTATAAGCAAATCGGCGAAGCATCCCATCATACTACCAAGCCACAGTCGACTTACTGATCTAGTCATTAGCCAGGCACACATAACAACTTTGCACGGTGGTCCCCGACTAACACTTTCCTACATAAGAGAAAGATACTGGATCATCAGCGGAATCAGGACGGTAAAACGGCAGTTAAGACTGTGCGTTAAGTGTCGCCGATTTAACAACGAAGTCCAACAACAAATTATGGCAGACTTACCACGAGCCAGAGTCACTCCGTCAAGGCCATTCACTCATACCGGTGTCGATTTCACGGGCCACGTAGAGCTGAAAGTCAATAAAGGACGCGGGATCAAAACCACGAAAGGGTACATAGCCGTCTTTGTCTGCCTGTCTACTAAAGCAGTCCATCTAGAACTGGTTTCAGACCTGAGTACGGCCGCCTTTCTAGCAGCGTTTCGTCGATTCTGCTCCCGACGAGGATCACCAGCCCACATGTATAGTGACAACGGTACAAACTTTGTAGGCGCTAATCGACTCATAAAAAAGGAGTATAAGGAGATTATTCAGACTATCAACCCGGACTTCTTTAACAAAATCAGTGAGCAGAACATTCAGTGGCACTTTAATGCACCAGCCTGGCCTAATGCTGGTGGACTTTGGGAGGCGGCTGTGAAAAGCCTGAAATACCACTTGAAAAGGGTCATAGGCGATCAACGTCTTACGTACGACGAGTTTTCAACGTTACTTTGCCAAATAGAGGCGTGTCTGAATTCCAGACCTTTATGTCAACTCACGGAAAATTCAGACGACGACTGCCTTACTCCGGGACACTTCCTGACTGGGGCACCGATTATATCACGGCCTCAAACTGAACCGGAATCGTTAACGCTGAAAGCGCGATGGCAACTCGTCCAAGCTATGACAAAGAATATCTGGCAACGATGGTCATCGGAGTATCTGCAACAGCTACAAACTAGAACCAAGTGGCAACAAGCACGACGTAATCTTGAAGTCGACGACTTCGTCCTCATCCGTGAAGAGAACGTACCGCCAGGTAAATGGGCAATGGGACGAGTACAACTACTTCATCCTGGAAAGGACGGGTATGTGAGAGTAGTTACTGTAAAGACAAGGAACAACACTATACAGCGTCCAATCAATAAGCTTGTATACTTGCCTGTAAATGAGAAGGTATCCCCATCCAAACCCATGAACCAGTGTCAGGATGAGTCTTCCACTTCGTCATCAGATCAAGCTGAAGGCAAAAGGCAGCCGCCGCGACCACGAAAGCAAAAATCTTTGCATGCCTTTTTTTATCAGTATTTTACTAATGCTTTTCTTTACATCTCCTAGTCTACAACAGAAAGTGACGACATACAACGTTACGCAAATTACCACAAACCAAGGACTTTACTTCGACAAGATGGCTAACCTCCAAGTTATCAAGGACGATTGGAAACTCATCGTGTTTTATAATATGTCCACGTTCTATCACGGAGTAACGAACATTAAAAACTATGTCAAGCACCTAAAACAAACCGCTGATTGCATGGGTTCGCAATACGACAGCGTCGTCCTACAATTAGAGCACGAAGTAAAGGAACTTGAGCATTATCAAAAACTCCTTGAAAACCCTAACGCTAGAAGGCAAAAACGTGGTTTAATCAACGGAGTAGGGTACCTAGCAAACACGTTGTTCGGAGTATTAGATGAAAACTTCGCTCAACAGTATAAGCAGGACATAGAAAAAATATCGAATAATGAAAATCATCTTCAAAAGTTACTGAAGAATCAAACCTTGGTCGTAGAATCAGAATATAACATTTTACGACGCAGCGAGGAGACTATGAACAAACAGTTCAAATTTATAAAACAACATCTTCTAAACGTCACTAACGAAATCAATAACGTGCGTCTGGATAACAGAAACGGCATTTATGTAACATCATCCGCCCTAGCTGCGAGTATCATATTGTCAAACCTAATGCGAATCCAACACACACTTATCAACACAATGACAGACATCAGTCACGGTCGCATCGACCCGTTCCTACTGACTCCCGAGCAGCTGGCTCGTCAGATCAACATAATCTCCGGTCAATTGCAGGGAAATCTAATGACCCCAATCGAGTCATCAAACCTATCAGAGTTGTACAAGATTATGAAGGCGTTTGCAACGCTGTGTGATGGCTATCTTATTATAGAGATAAAGATTCCGCTTGTGAGCAACGATATCTTCCGAGTTAGACAGAGTCATACCTATCCCTCAGAAAAGGGGGTCGAAACACGTTCGCACTGTCCCAAGCTCACCATATATTGCCTACAATGTACAAAAGGATCTCGCTCTTCTCTTATCAGATAGCGATCTGCAAGCATGCTTTCATATCACCAGTAACAATCGGCTATTCTGCTCCATTGACAAACCTGTTTACAATCTGGGAATAAAACAGTCGTTATGCGATATCCAGACCGTAAGTAATATGAGGAGCGCTTGTAAACAAGACGTATCCACGTGCCACAATTATTGGGTCAAGTTACACAATTTAAACTCCTGGCTTTACACCTGTTGTGAGTCATGTGAACTCCGTATTCCCTGCATTGCTGACACAACAACAACAGAAATACGAGGTAGTGGTATCTTTGACCTAGGTTATGGATGCACACTGAAATCGGATTCGTACAGTATTCACACACACAACAACTACTTACGTTATTTAAACATGCGATCAAATATCGAAGTCCCAGAGGTATCCATATTGAACTCTTTAATAAACACAACCTTGCCCAACGATATCTACGTACCAGAAAACCACACCCTTATGTGGAATCAGCTTAGAGACCAAATAACCAATATAAAGGAACAATCTTCTACACAACTAAACGTCCACGACATCCACCATTATTCCGTCGTGTACGTTACCTTGGCCTTGGTTCTCGTCTTAGGCGGCATATGCTTATATTTAATTATAAGAAGTAAGTGCCAAGTCGCATCTGCGCCGCAGCAGCCTGAGACGTTGGAGGTACGTGTACTGGCGGGCGAGCGAGCCCCGCGGGCGGAGGCGCAAGCTGACCTCACAGGACCGGGATCTACTGAGTGCGCGCGTGAAACAGTGCTAGTGCCAGTGCCAGTGCCAGTGCCAGTGCCAGTGATCAGTGAGTTCAGTGATATAAGTAAAACAACGGAAAGTGTAAATAAAGGGACCTCTCCTATGATGAAATATTAACTAGAACAAAATCAGACAATTTAGTGTTAGATACAAATACAAATACAAATACAGAAGATTCAGATTCAGATTGTTGAAATCACCTTGTAACAGCTTTCAACGAAAACATTGTATCATTTATCCTAAGTCATCATTTTTATTGTATCTAGACTCACTAGGTTTCATCTAGGTTAAACATATTCCCTCGTCTTCTCCTTTAGAGTTGGCAGTATGTACGGTGAACCCGCACATTTCGTAATATTAAGTAGGTTAAGCTACATCAGCGTTTGCATACGCGCGATCATTTAGCGAACTGGCTAAGTAAAATAAATCAGTGATTTTACCACACTCAACACGGGCGGTTTAATTCATCATCCCCGGGTTTTCCATCATTACAAGTGTACAGATCAATCATCGTATGCTTGAACAAAGTGTATAGACTATCGTCGTACACAATGCGCGGTGGAAAACATCAACTATCGACGTTAAACAGGCGCTGTTACCGCAAATTATTGTGTAGGATGCTGATAAGCAATAGTGTGTCAACCCACAAAAAGTAACATTTGGATATTTTGATGTATGTATGTATGTATGTATGTAGAATACATCAAAATATCCAAATTTTACTTTTTGTGGGTTGACACACTATTGCTTATCAGCATCCGTTTATGCTTGACTTGACTAGCACAGTTAAAAGTCTAGTACTCGGGTTTTGGATTTTCAAACCAAGATTTAACCAGCGATCGATTCAAAAACGTCCTTAAAAATTATGTCTTTGGTTGGTGAAATTGAGTGCGTTTCTTTCTTTATTATTCTTTTACGGCTGAACTACTGAATCGATTTAGATGAAATTTGGTACAAATTAAGCTTGAGCCCCAAGAAAGGATATAGGCTACTTTTTAACCGACTTAAAAAAAAAAGGAGGTTCTCAGTTCGACCCGTATGTTTGTAGGTATGTATGTATGTATGTATGTTTGTCCGCGATTATCTCCCGTTTGGCTGAACCGATTTTGATGCGGTTTTCAGAAAAGTGTTTGTTACATTCTGGAGAAGGTTTAAGTATACAACAAGCAAATATTTATTCCGCGCTTTTTAAAAAAAAAAGCATCAAAAACCGAGAAGGCGTTTTCGTTTCTTCCATCTTTCTATCTTTGGAGGAGTTCTAATCTCTGTTTTAACTGTGTTGCCGTTCCTTAATGGATTTGGAAACTTTGGACTTTTTTGTAAAAAAAGTTTTTAAAAGTTTTTTTTATCTCTTCGTACGACATTCATGCGGACGAAGTGGAGGACAAAAGCTAGATCATCATCATCGTTATTATCAGTCTATGCCGTCCACTGCTGAACGTTGGTCTACCCAGGAGATCGCCTACCAGCCCAGTCTTGGGCAGCCCGCAACCATCCACTGTCTGCCACCTTTTTCAAAACGGTTCATCGTGCCGCAAGGCGTCCCTTCGCTTGCCCAAACGCGATCTCCACTCTAAAGCGTGAACGCTAGTTGGTTGTATTGATTCATTTGCATCTATGTAGTAAATGCATCAAATGATTCAATTTCATCAATTTATGTTGTCATATTTGTAACCTGTTCGTCTGGGTTTTTGTATATTAATGTTAACGAACCTTGGTGTTTTCAATAATAACTTCTTCCATCCTCAGGTCATCGAAACAGGAGAAGAAGGAAGCCAGTTCCTGTACCGCATCACGTGGGCGAGAACGGGACTGTCAAAGTCCAATGGACCAACTCAACCACTTTATGAGTAGAAGACTGTGTCAGCGTGTCAGTGATATACGATTGTGCTCTTTAGAACTATCTGCGCAGGGTTCATTTTGGATTGTAAGGGACAGTGTTGTGATGACCTTTTAGACTGCAGTGCTTAACTTCTTTGTCTTAAAATTGACTTTTAGTGACTGATCAAGTGTTTTGGAGACAATGTTAAACTTGTACTTTCTGAACTGTTTTAACGACGTTATATTTTGTACTAGCGTTTTTTTTTAGCGCAACAGCACAATAATCATACAAGTGAATTAATAAATTGACCGAAATCGTTTTGGCCTTCGTTTCGACTGCTTGTATTTGGTATTAATCAAACGATAGATCAATTATATTTGTACAGAACCAGTATTACGTTTCTATCTATCTTACGCTAGAAAAACGCTCCATTGACGTGTACAAAGTCTGCGCGCAAGTGCTAGTCACCGCCTGAGGTATGTGAGCTGTGAGACGGCTGTCAGACTTCCAAAGGAACTATTAGTTAATCTATGCTACACTTACGCGCGGGCTTTAGGCGTATAGGTTTTCACCAAAGCAGAGAGGAGAGAATATGTCTCGTACAACTAATCGGCTTGCGTTAATCTCACATCTCACCGCTTAGCTACGCTTTGTATCATATTGGTTGCTTAAGACATAATTATCTAGACATCCTGCGACGAGTCGGCAAGAAACACTAACTTTGGGATACCATTAAAGTATGGAAGGAAGGTTGCGCATCTAAGGTACGTGATAAGACTTGAAACATACTCCCTTTTATAACATATCATGATGGGTAAAGTACCTGGAAAGCGAGGCGTCAGTCGCAGGAGGAAGTAAGGAACCTACGAGAGTGGACTGGTATCTCAAGCGCCACGGAACTATTCCACCTCGCGAAAGAAAAGGGAAAAGTATGCAGAGCTGACTGCCAACCTTCGTAGTTCACAGAGGCACTAGAAGAGAAGTAGAGAAGTAGAGATATCTCCTCTCTTCTCCGTTTTGGTGGGAACGGGGCCTTGTACGTCAAAAATATCTTTTGTACAGAGTATATGCGCTATTAAATCATTAACCATTCGGTAACTATATCTACATCAGAAAGCGTAAGGCAAGCTTTGAAATAAATTGTGTTGTGATTAATGTTCCATTTAAGATGGTGGACATTCAAATTTGTGATTTAATCACGTGTAAATAATGTTATAAAAACTTGTAATTATAATTGATGTACATTTTGTAAAGACCACTGTTTTGTATGTGATTCAATGATGTCCTAGATATTCTCTTTAAGTGTATATAATAAAAAATGTTTATCTGATATTGAAAAAGGGCTTGCTTTTGCTGTTATAGTTCTTAAATGGAAAACTCTATACTGTCATGAAAATTCGTATAATAGATTGATTTTCTTGTCTCTTAAAAGACGAGTGGTGTGCTCAATAATTATAAATATCACTATTAATGATTGTTATAATTGAAGAAAGACGAAGTATTTTATTGGCGACTTAGGGCCTTTGCCACGGCGGCATGGCAGGGGATTTTATCTGGAGCATAATACACCTTATAGTCATGAATTTATAATTTAAATTTCAATGATTATCGATGTGGCTACTAAATCAAATGCTGCTGTGTACTAGATCAAATGTGTCAGTGCGTGTTGGAAATTTTACCTTTAATATCATAACGTTATAGTATATTATGTTTCGGCACATAAAAATCTCTTGTCGTACCGTTTTGCCGGTCGGTGTAGACCGTTAAGAGATTGAACTATGTATACAAAAAAATTGGGGCTATACATGAAATGAGTTGACACAACGAATGTAATCTAGACGCAATTACACGCGATATCTTTATTGGATTAAAAATTATATTTCTTAAAGTATTTTTTGATCACATACCAATGTTGCCGTTGCGTTGTTCCGAATTACCCATAACGACTGTCAAAGATCTAGGAATGACAGCCGAAACCAACGATTTTAACTGATCAAAATAATTGTAAGTCGGCAAGAATCACTAGCAAAAATGCACCTTATAAGCACATAAGCTGTTTACACAAGGCTTTTGAATAGTCGCGTATCGTTTAAATGTTTTACATTAGGCTTTAATCTCGGTCGTTTTGCGACCATTCCTAATCTATGTATATAACGGATAATTATTTATAGTGGGGCAAGGACTTGTCTCACATAAAAAGTGTTGCTTTTAAAGGTACGGTCAGCAACAATAGTCATTTAACACTTCAGATTATTAAATGTTAAATATGGAGCACATGAGACGCATCGAGACGAGTTGCCTTGCCTCGAGCACTCACTCGGTTCAAGTCGCGGAACGCCTCGCGAGTCATCCACGGCCGCATGTTCACTTGTAATATTATGCCACGTGTGATTGCCCATAATGGAGCCCCACCAGTAGATTAAAACTATTATCAATATTTTATCTATTTATATAACAAAGACTATATTCTCTTTGTTACATAATGACGAATATAATTGTAAAACGGTCACATTGGTATTAAAAATAATGTCAGATCTTTACCCACGACTTGGTGTTGGTGAGGCAGTAGGGCACTTTAATGTTTTAGAAATTAAAAAATAAATATTTTTAATAAAACAGGGGTTAGCGTTGAGATATTTATCGTGAGAATTATTAAAAGGGTGTGCAACGACAAACTGACTATCTTTAATTAATGTAATAAAAAAAAAAAGTAAGTGGTAATATAATTAAAGTTGTGTAAGTAAATATTATAATGTAAGTTGTTAAGAATTTGTGATAAATACTAAATCCACCTCTATACCCATGTCTGAATTTTCTTTTTACTACTCTGTAAAATACTACTTAATTGTTTAAAATTATAAACCACTTTATTCTGCATGTGGGTACTGGATGTGAATTTTTAAGATCTGGTAATAACGTTATTTAACGTCGGTTATTAAAAAAACAGCTGTTCTTTAGTCCACGGTGTGAGTTGCGGAAGGAACACCACCAACCACCACCCAACTTCGTTCAACCCCAAAAACACTAGGCCACTGCAAATCACTTCCTAGTGGCAGGAAGTCATTTGCAGTGGCCTATATGGAACGCGCTTAATAGATTGCGCTCCCAAGTACTTAGGCCGATGCAAACACAACCTAGCAAAATGTGGGATTATAAATCTCACCGATACTCAGTGTGAGTGCGGTGCTCCTGACCAGGAAATGGCCCACTTACTACACTGCCCAAGGTGCTCCTACACCAGCACATAGAGGATATTCAAAATTCTATCGAATTATATTATTACTTACGAGCCCCAAGTAGTCTCACACAAAAATAAAATACCATCGATTCGGAAAGAAGAAGCTGTTTCATACAAAGGTCCTATCATCATCATCATTTCAGCCGCAAGACGTCTACAGCTGGCCATAGGCCTCCCCAATGAGGGGTTTTGCCATAATCGCCACGCTTGGCAGGCGGGTTGGCGATCGCAGTATGGTTGTTACAAAGGCACAGAGAACGCTGCTGCACATTCTCTGGTAAGTCCCTTAGTCGCCTCTTACGACACCCACAGGAGGATCCTTATCCTCCTGTGATGGTGCTATTCTTTACGTCCGACACCACACGGACATGCACATTGGTCCTATACCTCATCATAATCATCATTATCAGTCGGAAGACGTCCACTATTGAACAAAGGCCTCCCACATAGAACGCTACAACGAGCGGAAACCGGCCGCTTGCATCCACCGGTTACCCGCCACCTTGACGATGTCGTCGGTCCATCTGCTGGGAGGTCTACCAACATTACGTCTTCCGGTTTCTAGTCACTCGAGAACCTTTCTTCTCCATCGGTTAAGGTCCTATATAGACTGACAAAATGTATGGAACTGCTCTTTGTTTTTTAATAACAGACGAAAAATGTTGTCTTTTTGGCTTAAAGTCGTGTACTGAATCAATGTCAAAAGTTTTGGGTAATAACGACCCTTCCAACGTGTAAATATGGTCTATTTAAAAACTCATGTTCTTATAATTGTGTTACTTAGTACCTAATAAATACATAATAAATAACTGTTCCATTCACTATTGTCTACTATGTATAACTGGATTATCAATTAAATTCGATGTTCGCCGTTCTCATTTGAATTTCAAAATAAAGTGTTGAACTGATGATGAATTTTATTGTGTCTTTTTTTAATTATATTAACACCTACATTTGAATGATTCTGATCAAAACTTATACTATATTCAGCTATGTAAAACGGAGGCGGGACAACAAGTCCATAGTGCACCTTGTTAAGCAGGGAAGGGTAGCAGGTATGATAGCACGCGCCAGGTCACCCATGCAATGGTCTGATCAGATTATATCTGCACTGGGCATCCTATTTGCATAAGTGCACAGCTAAAGATAAGGATGGCATCTCATAGTGAAGCAGATTACAGCTTCCCGAAGTCTAATTTCAAAATGAATCACGGTCGCTCTGCCAAGAGCGCTCTCCAAATATTGTTTTTTTTATTCCTCAAATAAAAAAATCAATACTTGGAGAGCGCTCTTGTGTGCTGCTGTGCTGTACTCCCGTGGCACAGTAATGTTATCTACAGTATCTATCTTCATACAAACGGTCGGAACACGAGTCATACCTACGCGTCTCGAGGTTAGGTAGGCATACAGTCGCGAATGCGCCGCAGTTGACGAACGGACGGTGTGACGGTTTGAAAGTAGTAAGCGTGCCTTTTGTAATAAATATTCATTGAAATAAGTACAAGTATTAACATAATATGGCAAAGAGCAATTATAAACTTTCCCGAGAGTATTTTTAATTAAACTTTTATCCGAACACAGATTTTTTATATTAAATTTATCAATAAAGGGTATCGTACGTCTCAGCCGAGGCATAAATATTTTCAGTCTCAAATTTAGAAAGATGTTATTTTTTTTTACAAAATCTAATACCTACTCAAAAAATACATGTCATGTATTTTATTGAAAAAAAAAATTAAATACCTATGCAAAATTTACAGTAAAAAAAAATAGAAAGAAGCTCAATTAAGTTGATAACAATAAAATACTGCAGGCGGACAGCCCTCTCGCGTGTTTACGTACCGCGCGGCTGTAGGTAATTATTTCAAGGACAGGGCCGAGTCACAATACTGATAGATAACATTACTGTGCCCGTGGTGAGCACGGCTATTGAATTGACGACATGGTTGGCGCAGTAGCTAAGTAATTGGCTACTGCTAGGGAGCCAATAAACGGGTCTAGTTTACCTATCGTCGCCTTAGAGTGAAAACCTCGGGAATGCATTTTTGCTCAAATTTATTTTATTGCTTTTCTAGGAAGAAAACCTCGCTACGCACATCCTTATCTAACTCATTTGTTCATTCGATACTCATAGCGCCATCTATGACAGTAAATGAGAACCTCGTAAATACTCGCATCTGTCAGTTTGGCGTGAATACCTTGCAACGAACGTGTCGTTCCTCATTCGAAAATTGATCGAACCATTCTGGATATAAAAGCGGTTTGAATCTCGATATTAATTAATAATAAAACATAAAAGACACCGTACAAAAATTTTGCAGTTTTTCTTCCTCCTGAAAAGTTACCTCTTTACGAGGTTTTCACTCTAAGGCGTCGCTATGTGTATTTGAGTTTACATGTTTGTAAACGCACCTACGACACAGAAAAATCTCCTAGTGTGAGACAACGTTAAAAAAAATGCCTATTTAATATTGAACAGAAAAATCAGTACCTATGTGTTTTTATTAAGTGTAGTTAAAAGCATCTCCAGTATCGTGATCAAGACAGTAACATACTGTATCAATATTTTAACAAACCCAATTATCACTAAACTTCCGTCTAAATACAATTACGGATATTTGTCAAGCTTGAACGAAGGCGTGCTCGCAAACAGCGAAATTAATTCGTTTTGTAACAACTCAAGTGGAAATGAGATGTCGGCTTAAGAATCACAGGGTGTGGTTACAGTGACAGCGGATTTTGATCTTTCAAGTGTCGATCTGGTCGACCAGAAATTCGAGAGCATGATCGGCCCCTAACTCTCAGAGAGGGGGATAATATCCCAGCAGTGCGAGCGTTATAGGCTGATTCATTAATCTACTCGACTGAATAATGAAGTTGTTTACTCCGTCGGCAATGAGTTTTCCGATACGTAGCGGACTTTAACGACAGGTTTACATTACCTCTTCAACTGACAGAACTGAAGGTAAGTACCTAAGCTTCTAAATTATGGTGTTGTATTTATAAACATAATGTAGCTAGGCTTATCAAAAGTTAAAAAAAAACTCGTCATTGCTTAATTTGTATTACTATTTTTTACATTAATATGCGGACGACGTCAACTGGTTAGCCCTTTTTTTAATGCGTGACCCCGCACGCCATCACTAGTTGATTGCCTACACAAATTATAGTTAAACTGGGTTTTTTAGAATAATTCTTGAAAAAGGGTCATTCTTCTTTATAACAAACTACCTTTTGGAAAAGGAAACTAGGCTCAATTTTACTTTTAAATAAAATAAAGCTAAAAGTGTATCGTACTTACCAAACACTCTCAGAGAAACCATACCTGTTTCTAAACAATGTATCTTTTATAATTAGACCGTGTAATTATGCTAACGTACTGAAGAGCAACTACCTCTACTACGAATACTACTATCTAGAAACAATTACACGACGGCCACCAGTCGGTTCACGTTCAAAGTAAAAGCTCGCAAATTCTTTCATAAGAAGTTGGTATACTCGCCCCACAATTAATTTGTTGTATTTCTCTATCTATGTATGTTTAGCTCTTTACTCTTTATATTTGGTTTGTATGTATGTACATAAATATTTATTATTTTATTATTGTAAATAAGTTTCGTTACGCCTACCATATTTTGTCTCAGCCTCACCTTAAGGTATACGTATAGTAGAAAATGCCTAAGGCATTTAGTCCGAGTTTGTAGTGTTTTTTATGTGCTTATAGTTTAATAAATAAATACACTGCACTAAAATGTTTATTTTATTATGAAGGTCAATTTTACTAGTAAATAAAAAACGTTTAAAATCGACTCGCAATCTCATCTCAGCGACAATCAATGTCAAAAGGTTAAAGAAAGAAAGAAAAGTATTTATATACAATTAATTTAAATAAAAATATTATAGAAACATTGTTACAAAACCAAAAAAAAATGAGAAATATAATGTCCGAGACGGTAACATGCGTCACTAGGTCAAAGAGTACAATCACTAGGTACCGCACGAAACTGCCAACGTCAATGCGGCTGTGTACTAGGTACCGCACGAAACTTCCAACGTCAATGCCGCTGTGCACTCGGTACCGCACGAAACTTCCAACGTCAATGCCGCTGTGCACTCGGTACCGCACGAAACTGCCAACGTCAATCCCGCTGCGCACTAGGTACCACACGAAACTGCCAACGTCAATCCCGCTGTGCACTAGGTACCGCACGAACCTGCCAACGTCAATCCCGCTGTGCACTAGGTACCGCACGAACCTGCCAACGTCAATCCCGCTGTGCACTAGGTACCACACGAAACTGACAACGTCAATACCGCTGTTCGCGCAGGCAGGCACGAACCATGACTGGTCGGGGTTAAAAAATGGCATGTTGTCAAAAATGTAGGTAAATAGGTGTTTTTGACAGATTGAGATTGTGATTTAAATGCGAACAATCCTAAAAGTTATTAGAATTGCCCCCCTGATTGTCAAACCGTGTGTCTGAAAAGATTTACTATCAGTAAAAATGATGAACTTGCATACAAAATAGAGGATGAAATAAAAAAATATTTCCTTCTTAATGCTCTGCTCACCTTAGTTATTTAAGCAACTTTTATATACAGGGTATTTTCTAATTGCAACTGGAGGGAAAGTACTCTTAAAACTTGAAACAGCAATATTTTACTCAAAGGAAACGTTAAACCGACTAACGTAAATTCCACTTTGTAGAACTACCAAAATACATCATAATAATATAGCTATAAGACTAAATGTTTCATCAAATAGTATGCGAATAATAAAACAAAAAATACAAATATTTATCCAAAATTAATTTAAAACGATTATTCATGAAGATATAACTTGTAAACGAATCAGTCTGTTATCTTTCAACTTTACAATTAAAGACGTAGCGTCAAAAGTTGTGACGAGTATTAATGTTTAAAATAATGCAATAGTGGGTAGGTATTTTATTTAGATTAGATAATAATATCAAAAGTATGACGAGACAGATAATTATGAAGTTTGAGTAACTGAAATCTTAGCTATTAGGGATGCACAACAAAATTTACGCGGACGAAATCGGTGGAGTGGCAGAAGATACTTTGCTATAAGAATCAAGTAAGTATAACAACTCCAGTTCGTTGAATGTTTTGCTATACTACATGTCAACGGCCATTAATCAATAACGGCGACGACTGGCAATTATATTTGGGTTTAACGCTACTCTACTCTAACGCAACCTAATTGCGTAACACACATCACGTGAAAAATTGATTGTAAGGTAATCAACTGTAAATGGTTTCTTTTTGTTTTCTTTACTGTTAAGGTTAGGTATTTTATTATTCTATCTTCTAATATTTTACAGAATTTGTTGTGTATTTATATTACATAATTCCACTGTCAAAATTCATTTCATTGTTAAGTATTTATTTTGTTAGCTTAGTTGTTCATTTTATTGTGTATGCTGTGGTCTCCTGTAGTTGAAGGAGTACGTACACCTACGAAATACTTTGTTGGATTTTAATAATGTCATGTTTTGTATAGGTATATATTTTGTTGGTAATCCTAAAGTAAATAAATAAATAATGTAAATGCCTTTTATTTAGATAGGAAAAACAAAAAATTGTATTTTTAACTGGTCGAGCAGGCTAACTTCTCGAACAGATCATTTATATTAACATCTTTTAGATTGAAATAAGAAAAGTGTGTCAAGGAAAGTTGTTAATTAAAGGTTTTTTTGAGTATACCGAACAGATTAGGCTGACCCATTCAAGTGAACAGACACTCTGACGCATTTACCCCGCTGGACTTATCGGTCTTTGGAGACGCAAAAACTTAGGCTCAAAAAAGTACTGACAATGAAGTTATATTTTTAATTAATACTAAGATAAAAATAATTTCTACTGAGCTGTTAACAGACGCCGGTTGTGCCTCTTTCTAGTATTTTTTATGAATTTGTAAAGGTAACATACGGTACCTAATAATTATAATGTTGTCGTTTCTTTAAATAGCAATAATAAATACACTTGCGGCCAATGAAACCGGTAACGCGATATTTTAATAACTTCAAAACATAATTTAGATTCTTTTGGCGAGTTATTTAAAATGCTAAGTTTATTATTTCCCTCCACGGCTCTGTGGTCATTCGATAAAAAAATTGCCGTTTCTTTGTGAAAACTTTATTTAGTTCTCTCTCTATTATAACAGTTGGAATGTAAAGCTGGGTTGCGCTAATGTTTTTGCTCGTCTCTGTACAAAGTTTATGGTCAGAGCTCCTTAGTTAGCGGAAATATACATTACACTAGAAGTCTTAAACATATTATAAATAATGCATTCTGCTAAAAAGGCGATTCGATGCATATCGCTATGCATATTTTTGGATATGTTGTTACTGAGAATTAAGATCGTCATTAATTATCATTTCTTAGAAAATGTCCACTGCTGGGCATGGGCCTCGCCCTAGCGTCGCTACATCGACCGTAATTTTAGTCCAATGCTTATACTTATGCTTTTTTTTTTGCTTATGCTTATGCTTTTATTCAATTGGGTCAACAATTTCACTGAAATATTCAACCTTACCGTTGTTTAAAATGACATACCTAAGAAATAACCCAGTTTTTGTTTTAAATGTTATTAAGTTCAAAACAATTAGACTTCTTGCAATATAATTAGTTTCGGAAGTCTGCAGAGATGCAAGACGAGGAGACCGAAGAGATAGTTGCAGCAACATTTTGTTGTGTACGAGTGTATACATCATATTAATAATTATAGAATTCCACTCCTGACAGGAAGCAGAAGAATGTTTTTACCGCATAAATATTTTTCAATGAAATACACAATTATGTTTTATCGCTAAATATAAATTAAACGCACGCTCGCATTCTCACTTTTTCTTGCATTGTTACACACAACCCCACCTGCGCGGCTGCGTCTGCGCATCGCTCTAGTATGTTTTTACTATTCTTATATTTTAAAGTAAATAAAATGTATCATAATTAAAAATTGATTTAAGACAAAGCTTATTTCTTTGACAAAAAAAGTAGGATGAAAAGTTGAAAACTAAAAAATATAATATACTTTAATACAGTCAAAAAATAAATTTAAATTTTAAGTCTTATCAAATTAAACGAATGCGCGGAAAAAGCTTAAAACTTCACTAGTTAGAGTTAGAATATAAAATAAAAATCTTATCATTTTTTTTTGTCGTAGCGTACCATCTGCTAACTTACGGTAGGTACTTATAGCCACAATTACTATTGATTCTCTGCTCGTCAACATGCAGGTTTAAAAAGACTAGGAATATTGTACTAAAAATAAATTGCTGAAACAATATTGTTTGCCAAGAAAAAAAAAACTGACTAAAATAACTTAATCCGGGAATGCTTTTGTGCACACATTTTTATCATTGTATACAGAATTTCTAAATTTAAACAGTTTTAGGGAAATGGTTGATGTAGCGACTGCGAACATTCATTAGTCATTTTTTGAATTACGGATCCAAAGGGTAAATTTAGCCCTAATTGCTGTCAATCATCCGTCCTTCCGTCTGTCTGTTCATCTATCATAGGGTAGTTTTTTAAGTATGTATTAAAATAGCCATTATAACAAAAAATACAAGAAAAGTGTTTTTTTTTCAATGATTTTTGCTCGATCTTAATATTGAACAGTGGTACGGAACCCTTCATGTGCGAGTCCAACATGATGCACTTGACCGGTTTATTCAAAACATCTTCGCACATATCTCATAAAAATATACCCTTACAGTGGTGAAGCAAATTATACCTGCTGGGATCGGTTTTAAAATACAATATTTATTTTACCAATCATAATTTTTATCAGCTGATACGCGTTGTGATTGAATAAACAATCTGCAGTTTTCCTATAGAGATGATGAATCTGAAATTGATAACGTTTTTAGTTCTAAAACGTGACGGAATCATTAAATCTATAGAACAATGAAAATAAATAATGATGACTTAACATGACTTTAAGTTACATTTTGTTTCATCACTTAAAAATTGTGTACCGTGCCGGTCTTTATATAAGTAATTTCATTGAGTTTAATTACTTATCAATCAAAATATGCCCGTCTTTCTTTATTTCTGTTGCATGGAGCGCCCTGTCTGTACCATCAGTAAGAGATTTCTTCTATATTTTTTTCTAATACGATAGATACACATAACGATATAATATTTTCTGTAAAATAAAGAGGTGATTATTTTACAAAAAAAAAAAATCTAATCTAAAACACCTTTTGAGAAAGAACGGTTATCAAGTGACATAATTAAATGTAAGTACGAAAATTACTTTTTTTTCACACAAACAAAACTGAAAAAAGTAATTTATGTGTATACAAGACCCTCAGAAAATATTCCGAAATTATTATTAAGTTCGAAAATTAAATTCTATTAAAAAAGGAGAATAAAAAAAAGAGAAGAGAATTAAAAATAAATTGACTTTGTCAACAAACTCTCGACAATTGGATGTTGCGAATAATGTCATGCTATCTATGCAAAAATATTGAGTTAGCATTATTTTGTTTTGATTTCTCTGTCATGAATAATAATATTAAGGGTGAAAATCCAAACTATGAGAGGATTGGTCCGAATGCCGATTTCAAAGGAGACTCTGCATTTTTTTATTTTTGAATCCTTATGTAATCCGTTCTTCTGGTAAAAGAGACATCCAATCCCTCAATTTTATTAAAAAAGATGTCTAACGATGTGTTGGACCATATCTTGTGAAGAGAAAATGGGTCACATTAAAGAAACCGTTGGCATTTTGATGGAATTTTCCGTATCGGATTTAAAACTAGTTATCTTACACATTAGAAGAAGTCTTCACCCTGCATGCTGTAGTTGGACAGGAATTTGCTGGTATTGTCATAATTATTATTTATGTTACACATGGAGTGGAGACCCTGTTTGGGCAAGCGTAGTGTAGGACACTGCGGGACGATGGACCGACGATTTGAAGAAGGTGGCTGGCAGCGGATGGATGCGGGCTGCCCAAGTCTGGGTTGGTTGGCGATCACTGAGGGTGGTCTACGTTCAGCAGTGACGGCAGTAGGATGATATGGGGATGATGTTACACATGATATTATTCCCAGAATCACTTCAAGAACATAACTTGACAAAGTTGCTCTAAAGATATTTTTCACATATTAAGTACTGTAGACCATCATCTTCACGTATAATAATTCTAGAATTCATTTTATTTTATTTTATTTTTACAATTTTAGGTACCGTGTGGTGTCGGACGTAAAGAATAGCACCATCCCATATCTTCCCGTGGGTGTCGTAAGAGGCGACTAAAGGACTTACCAGAGAATGGGCAGCAGCATTCTCTGTGCCTTTGTAACAACCATACTGCGATCGCCAATCCGCCTGCCAAGCGTGGCGATTATGGCAATACCCCCCCTTGGGGAGGCCCATGTCCAGCAGTGGACGTCTTTCGGCTGAAATGAATTTTTTTTTTTTTTTTGAATTGTAACAAAGTAACTATTGACAGTTGCTAATTACAAGCTTCAACAAATTCATGCTTTATGTAAACATAATTATTATTGTAAAGCATGCATATTACAAGATTTAAGTTTTGAGTTTCTTGCCCATTCTTCCCCATACGAAACTACCTTTTCAAAGGCAATTAATTACATTTAATAGTTTTTCTTTGAAAAGAGGTTCAAGTATTTAACGGTCTAATTGAAATAAATCATTTGACACAGTTTCACTGCGACGATCTAAAAAGTAGGTTTAATGACGATGTTCTCCTTGACGCACTTATCTGTCAACGACAGACCATGTTTAATTAGATTCAGTTAGAGATGTTACCAGCAAAATTTCTTAATTTATTATAATTATCATCATCATCATGTCAACCTTTACAAGCCCACTGCTGGGTATAGGTTTCCCCCAAGGGGGGATTCAGCCGTAATTGCCATGTTTGACCGATGCATATTGGCGATCGCAGTAGGTGTTATGGTACTCAGAAGGACGCGGCTGCCCATACTCTGGTCAATATCCCTCTGTCGCCTTCTACGACACCCACGAGTAGAAATACGGTAGTGCTATTCGTGACCGGCACTACACGGCTTAAATTATCATAAATTATTCTGTTTTCCAGAGCACTTTCACATTTCAGACTAGTTAATAAAGTGGCTTCTTACTGGCCTTGACCGAGATTTTACCTACTGTATAGGACACTAGGGACAGATGCCTAAACTAAAATTACTTTGACAGTTAAAACGTGGTAATCGAGAAAGGTCAAATATAATTACAAGTTATATTATACACATCGCGACGCAGGAGTGTTGTGTCGGTAATGGAGTTGTAGGAATGTATTTGCACTCGCTGTGTCTTGTTTGATAGATAACAAGCCCGCGTCAATGTCGGTTTATCGCAGATGCAGATGAAGTTGCAGATTAAAAGAAGCCATGTCCTTTATTGGGGTTTAAGGTTTGTATACATGCCAATAACCTTGAGCATTTGGCCCGTACTGAATTTGTGGATGAGTGCGGGGATGATGTAGACGCAGTATTTAATCGGACGCATTTTTAATTTATTGTAATAAACATAATACATATTTGTAAAAAGACCAGAGGCCGAACCAGAGTTGGATGCCACATAGGGGGCGAATGCCTAAACAACCTTAGTTACGCTGACGATATGGTTCTGCTCAGCCCCTCTGCAGCTGGATTGAGGAAGCTTATTAAGATCTGCGAGCGATATGCAGCCACTCACTGTCTAACTTATAATGTAAACAAATCAGAAATATTAATATTCAAACACGGTAAGGGACCGGAACATGTGTTGCCAGTTTATTTGTGTGGATCTCCCCTTAAAATTGTAAGTAAATTTAAATATCTTGGACACATAGTGACTGACGACCTAACTGATAACCTTGATCCTTGACCTTGCGAAGCATTGCTTGTAAAAGTAATATGCTTGCCAGACGATTCGCGTACTGTTCGCAGCAGGCTAAAGTGACCCTGTTTAAAGCATACTGCCAGGCGTTCTACACCGGCCAGTTCTGGTACAAGTACACGAAGAGTACACACAATACGCTTCGTGTACAATACAATAATGCGTTTCGGGCCATACTTAATCTCCCCTGGCGGTGTAGCGCGTCTGGAATGTTTGCCGAGAACAGGGTTGACGATTTCTATGCTGTAATTCGTAGGCTTAGAGCAACATTTCACTTAAGACTGATAAATTGTAAAAATAGCATTGTAACCTCTGTATACCGCTCCATTTATATGAACACTAATAATTTTGTTTTAAAATAATTTATTGACTACCTGATGGATACCTGACTAATTTAATTTAAACAATATTTAACAATTTAATTTAATAATCAAAATTAACAGTTTTATATAACAATAATTCAAATATCAATAATAATTCAACATATAAATAAATAATTGTATGAACTGAAATCTATGGGTGTATGTAAACAATGTTGACTTGCCTGAAATAAAGAAATTTTTTTTTTTTTTTTTTAAGTAACAAACCCTTTGTATTGCAAAGCAGTACATTTGACATTTTTTTTCTTATTATGTGATACCGATAGAAAAATTGTGGCTAAACCAAATTACGTATCATATAATGTAGGCCTACTAACAATTTTTTTCAGATGTAATTTCTCTGTAAATGCCGACGAAAAGTTGCTTCATCTGCATGCTTCTTTCAAGCTTTTTTCGAGAGAGCAGTCTTAAGCCTAGTCTTTGCCAAATTTCATTAAAATTAGTTTAGTAGATGAGCTGTGCATTATAATATTATACAGTATGGATACTAATAATAATGTGTGTCAGTCGCAAATTTAAAATTTTCATAAGCCTAAAACCGAAGCATAAATTGTTCAAATCTAAGCTTTTTTTTCATCCTTGTTTGATAAATAACAAGCCCGCATCAATCTCGGTTTATCGGGGATGCAGATGAAGTTGCAGATATAGAAGAGAGTAGCCTAAAACCGAAGCATAAATTGTTCAAATCTAAACTTTTTTTCATCCTTGTTTGATAAATAACAAAGCATCAATGTCGGTTTATCGCGGATGCAGATGAAGTTGCAGATTTAGAAGAGAGATGCCTAAAACCGAAGCATAAATTGTTCAAATCTAAACTTTTTTTTCATCCTGAATTTTTCCACTGCAGGCAAAAGGCCTCTTTCCACTTTTCTCTATCCAGTGCTATTTGGGTCCAGTCTTTGTCGAAGGAGTCTAGATCATTCCGCCATCTCCATCTGGGCCTGCCGCGATGTCTGCTTGCCATGTAAAGGTACTCATTGGGTCATGCGTTTCACCTAATTATTGTCACACATGCGGCAGATATGTCCAGCTCATTTCCATTTCAGCGTGTTAGCTTTCCGAGTGACGTCAGCTAATATACAACTATTTATCGTCAAACCAAAAGACAATAAAAATGATGACTTCAGTTTAAAAAAATACTGGACTCTGCTGTGCCGTGCGGTGCCGGTCGCGAATTGCACCACCCCATTTCTATCAGTGGGTGTCATACCTACAAGGCGACAAAGGGATATTGTCCAGACGACGGGCAGCAGCGTCCTTCTGAGTACCATAACACCTACTGCGATCGCCGACATGCGTTTGCAATTGCACCACCCCATTTCTAACAGTGGGTGTCATACTTACAAGGCGACAAAGGGATATTGTCCAGAAGACGGGCAGCAGCGTCCTTCTGAGTACCATAACACCTACTGCGATCACCGACATGCGTTGGCAATTGCACCACCCCATTTCTAACAGTGGGTGTCATACCTACAAGGCGACAAAGGGATATTGTCCAGACGACGGGCAGCAGCGTCCTTCTGAGTACCATAACACCTACTGCGATCGCCGACATGCGTTGGCAATTGCACCACCCCATTTCTATCAGTGGGTGTCATACCTACAAGGCGACAAAGGGATATTGTCCAGACGACGGGCAGCAGCGTCCTTCTGAGTACCATAACACCTACTGCGATCGCCGACATGCGTTTGCAATTGCACCACCCCATTTCTAACAGTGGGTGTCATACCTACAAGGCGACAAAGGGATATTGTCCAGACGACGGGCAGCAGCGTCCTTCTGAGTACCATAACACCTACTGCGATCGCCGACATGCGTTTGCAATTGCACCACCCCATTTCTAACAGTGGGTGTCATACCTACAAGGCGACAAAGGGATATTGTCCAGACGACGGGCAGCAGCGTCCTTCTGAGTACCATAACACCTACTGCGATCGCCGACATGCGTTTGCAATTGCACCACCCCATTTCTAACAGTGGGTGTCATACCTACAAGGCGACAAAGGGATATTGTCCAGACGACGGGCAGCAGCGTCCTTCTGAGTACCATAACACCTACTGCGATCGCCGACATGCGTTTGCAATTGCACCACCCCATTTCTAACAGTGGGTGTCATACCTACAAGGCGACAAAGGGATATTGTCCAGACGACGGGCAGCAGCGTCCTTCTGAGTACCATAACACCTACTGCGATCGCCGACATGCGTTTGCAATTGCACCACCCCATTTCTAACAGTGGGTGTCATACCTACAAGGCGACAAAGGGATATTGTCCAGACGACGGGCAGCAGCGTCCTTCTGAGTACCATAACACCTACTGCGATCGCCGACATGCGTTTGCAATTGCACCACCCCATTTCTAACAGTGGGTGTCATACCTACAAGGCGACAAAGGGATATTGTCCAGAAGACGGGCAGCAGCGTCCTTCTGAGTGCCATAACACCTACTGCGATCGCCGACATGCGTTGGCAAAGCATGACGAACCCCCTTTGGGGCAGACCAATGCCCAGCAGTGGGCGTCTGAAGGTTGACATGACTACTAACTGTGCTATTCCTATAACGTTATTATTGCCAATAGCGTTATTGTCGTTTTTACTCCGTAGTCAAGTTGTCTATTATTACATTGGAATTTGTATGTTGTTTATCAAACAAATTGATAATATTATGACTACCGGATTTCGAATGATATCATTGTTTTCATACCTGTAACAATACTCTCGTTCTGTAACATAATAATGTTTGTAAATTAAACTGGTTTTCGCCCTAGTAATTCTACTGAGATACCACAAGAGAATTAGTATTAGGAAAAGGGCAAGGTGTCAATTAACAAATTTGTCTGACAGGATGGTCAGACCATTTAGTTATCACCGTGTCACCTATAAGTACTTGACCTTTCACAATGTTCGCCTTAGTTTTTGGTCCTTATCTCCGCGAACGAGGACAAAAGACCGAAACCTGAACACGTTAGACTGAAACATTTGTTTCTTTTTGTACATTTTTAAGATAAGTTCTTTAAATAAGTTTTGTTATTATTTAGCAAATTTGAAAATAGATGCCTTTCTTTACATTACAATACCTGAAGAAGATAACATTTATATTTACGCTAGCTATGAATTTGATATTTTTATTTTTAGTACAAAATATTCTTTGTTTTTTTAAGCTACATCAAACTCAAACTCAAACTCAAACTCAAAATCATTTATTTCAAATAAACCATTTACAGGTACTTTTGAATTGTCAGAGTCAGTCAGTCAGAAAGTTGAAACTAGTTGCTCGTTCCAAACAGTAGGTTTCTATGGAGAAGAACGAGCAAGAAACTCCATGAACAACACTCTTTTAAAATCAATAATATGTTACAAATTTCGGTTACATCATTCATATTGAATCTAGGGTACAATGTGAGAACAATGTAACAAGTCGTGTACGTTAAAAGAGGTTTAGATAAAAATATAATCATAATAAACAATTCAAAATAAAATTAGAATAACCGAGGCAGCTAAGAGATGACCAGTCCCAACTAACGGCGCCCGTTCACGAACATGACGCACGGATCGGTATCATTTGACTCAACCATTTTGAAGGGAACCGAATGATCCAACACGCGCGCCACCGTCAGCGAGACATTCCAGTGAGCATGACATACTCCCAACCGCCAGGGCACATTCAAGTCAATGAAAGACATACCCTTTAAATAACATAGTGCTCACATGTATGTGCTATGAAAAATTATATAATACTAACACATTGAGTTTATACAATGCAAAGATAATGTAGATCTATATCTTCAGCAGCTCCAAAAATAATATCTATCTATCTATCATCTAGAGTAGAATCCGTTTATTATGACTCCACCTGTTTTGATCAACCGCTTAAGGCGACGATATACGCCGGCGACCTTGAGCGACCAGAGAATCGTATGCGCTGCGTCCAAAACTCTCAAAGTTTAGTCGAAAAAATTAAACAAAAGGCGTATACTAAAAGATAGATAATAAAGTTGTAAGATAGTGTAAGTTTCGTTTAAATATACTTGGTAGATTTTTTGTGATTATCAATGTTTTGCCCGAGTCAGACTCAACTTCAGGAGTTAATTAAACTATTTAATATGAACTTAACCAAAAATATTTACACAATAAATGATAAAAAAACATGTTCTAGTTTAACATATATTTTTTTCAAATTTACATCATACATTTACACTACACATTTTGACGTGGTTGTCAGTTTAAAATCTGTAAAAGTCGCTTGTTAGCGCCTTAATATGAAGTTATTGCAGTGCAAAGTTTGGTTATCATACTAAATCTATAGCAAAAATTGGATATAATGACTTCGTTCAAAGTGATATGTTCCTTATTATGACTTATTTTTAAGAAATTATGTCCGGCAATAGCGACCCTCTCCACCTGTTTTCCTGCATCGACGTCTAGTGCGTGCGTGTCGCGTTGTACGTGGCTCATTTTTGTTTTGATTCGCAGTGACTGATATATTGGTATTGTTAGTGATTTATTCACAAAATGACGTCGCAATGTCGTAAATATATAATTCAATTATTTATTCGAGTAATACAGTAACTTAGTGCTAGTAATATCTATGTTAGTAGACTAAACTATATACAAATAAAGAAATTAACCTAATACAACTAGTGCACAACTTCATTTTGTCGCAAGTCCAGCAGAAATTTTGCAGCACCGGTACACGATCGCGCAATCCAGCCGGCTGGAAATAATTTTCAAGATGCTTTTGCGCAGCACTGTATAATATAGCAATCTACGCGGACATCCGCAAACGTCCCTGAAGCACTACAAAAACGCAGCACTCTAAAGGCGTTATTACACTGGACTCGAAGGGCGCTGTATGTTTTTAGTTAACTTTCAATCTCTTCTTAATAGATTTGGATGAGAAGGAGGTACTAAAAAGCGGAAAATAAAAAGCTTTTTACAAAAAAGACAACCGCCTTCAAAAAGTGAAAAATAAATTTAGCACAGAACACACATTGATTTTAGTTTCGAAATTCAGTGGCTTTGTTCTGTTTGTTGTTTTGTGTTGCCACCGACTTCCGAAACTAAAGTCAATGTGTGTTCTGTGCTAAAGTTATTTTTCACTTTTTGAAGGCGGTTGTCTTTTTTGTAAAAAGCTTTTTATTTTCCGCTTTTTAGTACCTCCTTCTCATTCAAATCTATTAAGAAGAGATTGAAAGTTAACTACTACAAAGATTGATGAAACTAAAACGTCGTCTATGTAATTTTTTTGGGTATTTGTTGATTTTTCAAAAAGTGCTGAATCAATTTCGATAAAATTTATATGGGACCACCCCTGAAGCATAAGAAGCATATGAAGAATTTTCAAAATCGGTTAACGTTTGCCGGAGAAATCGCGTAACAAATCGCGCACATACTTAATACAAATTTAAGACTTATACGGTTTTCTCATGGATGCCATTGTCAGAACTGGACCAAATTAATGGGACCACACGGGAAGCACTAGCTTTCGAATAAAAAAAGAATCATCAAAATCGGTTCACCCAGTACCAACAAATCAGGTAACAAACATAAAAAAAAAAAAAAAATGCAGACGAATTGATAACCTCCTCCTTTTTTGAAGTCGGTTGAAAATGAGCCCACAGGCTACACGCATAGAATGAAGTACAATATGCTCAGAATAACACGACTTTGCCTTCAATCGATCAGCGTGCAAACTTGCGAGCTGTCTAACATGACAGCTCGCAAGTTTGCACGCACAGACAGCCGCCCTTCGCTCCCGTTCGATGTCATTATCATCCCTGAGGTCGTCAGTCAGATTGTGCCCTAGATATTTAAATTGGTTTAGTCTCTGTAAAGGAATATCGTTCAGTTTAATGCACAATGCAATCTCAATAGGTACACTACTGCTGCCAGCCTCAAAGACCATAACTTCACTCTTTTTCACGTTGTACACAAGTCCATGTTGACCTTTCGCAAATCCCCAACAGCTTGCTGAGGCCACAGGGCGACGCACTCAGCAGCACCATGTCGTCCGCATAGCTTATATTATTTAAGCACACTCCATCTATATATCAGCCTTCCCTGGTGCTGCTGAGCTCCTCAATCATCAATCAAATCAAAATAATAGATTGAAAAGTCGTATCGGTACCTACTTACCACAACCTCGTACATAAGAATCGGACGAAATAACCACTGGACCATCACGACATTTTAATGTAAATATAAGAAAAATAAAACAAAAGACGACCGTATTCAATTCTATTTTTAAATATTTTCATGAAAATAAACAGAGGATCTTTTTATATTATTACAAACACGGCATTCACGTTTATCAAATTATCATAACAGAAAACATGTTTTGTTCGGAACTTCAATGGTTTTTGTCTTTGTGGATATTATTTTAAATATGTATTGTATTTTTTGATAATAATCTTATATTACACTGCGTGCTTCGTTCTCGATATATTTTATAACAATGCAGCATCTTCGTGTTACTCGGCAACTAAACGCAATTTTCAGAGCTAAAACTAAACGGAAGTATTAGTGTGCGTTATCTGTGTCCTAAATGAGAAATGTCATTGTTTTCGTTTGCGCGGCAACTAACACTGTGTTCTGTAGTTATTTGAGTAAATTTTATTGTTTAAAAGTTAAATTGTGGATATTTCAATCACAAGTGTGCCTAAAAGGCGTTATGAAGAAAAATATTTACATTACTACCTACATATAGAGAATAAGTGATACCGACCACTTTCTAGTATTCCAGGTTCCAGGTAACAAAATGTCTTGTGATGTGATTGGTATTTTACCGGTACGGCTACTGACTTTCATAGCAGTTAAAGCCGCAAGGTCTTAATAACCTTTGTACCGGTTGAGACGGGTGGTGTACGAGATACATCGACGTGCTCACTGGACTCGGGTCATACACGTGATGTAAGGACGAGATCACTAGATTCGGGTCGTATACGAGATATACGGACGATATCTTTACTCTTATGTGAAGCCTGCGAGGCCCCAATAAGCAGTTTTTACCAATCACTTGTACACATCTTCCAGTGGTAAGTATAGCTTTTCAGATTACAGTACTTACCTACTGATAACAATTCGAAAGAAAGTCGATTTCATTGCAATGGTACCTACCACGAGATATATATGTCACCAGGACCTATGACAAATACGATTCCAAAAGAACCTGGAAAAATTATAATAACACCAACAATAAGTTCGGTGGTACTTTTAGCACTAGGCGATCTCATGCCAGATAAGCCTGCATAATTACGATTCCACTAAAAACAGTGACTTGGCTCATATTTGGAGCGATAATGGTCTTCTTAAAGAGACAAAACAAAAAATTTATGGAACAATTGATTCCAGAAAATGACCCTTCAATGAATGCACCGAAGCTTAATCCTGGGATTTTTGCTTTGGTTAGCTATATTATTGTCAACAAAGACAAAAAGATAGTTGGAAAACAACCAGCTAGGCATTGGACTGTCTATAACAAAACCAAGGAGAAACTTAATCTTCCTGGTTATGGATACTTAAAAAGTTTTAAGTAAAGCAAATATACTGAAGTGCTATAGTGAAGTATATATATGAAGCTAATCTTAGTGAGAAGATCAAATTATTGAAAACTTGACAACAAAGTGGCCTGTCCATCAAAAACCTAAAGGAAACTCACAAGGTTCTCCTCGGTACAACCCGAGGACAACAGCGAGGTACGGACACAAGAAGACCCAATGCTCTAATCAGGCATGGAAATATTATAGCCACTATTATCAGTCCACTGCCAACAAATCCAAAGCCTCAGAGGATCCTGCTTGCACATAGAGGTAAGTCATGCTGGAAGGCTGACACATTCTTAATCTTGATGGAACAAAATGTACTAAGATAAATCCATACTTAATTAATCACAAGATACGTATATACGATATATATATATATATGTCGGAGACAGTTTATTAATCACATTGTGGGTGTTAACTAAATTTGTTATGATTTGTGTTTCTTATTGTTAATTTATGTGATTTTACTATCAATTATTGTCTATTAATTCGAAACATGATTAATTGTGTGTGCACACTGATTTGTGGTTACTTTATTTCGATAATTGTTATCGATGGTTTTATTCAAAGCAATTGTTGACACGTTACTTTGAATGTAAAACGAATTACTTTATGAAATCACTATTGTTTATTCATGACAATTATTATTGTGTTATTTGATTACAGATCTTATTAGATTCAGCACATTTTAGTGTTTTGTATCAAGTAAACGCGTGACGCACTTCCGTGCGCATGGGCAGACTTGTATGGAGAGGTTGCAAGGTGGGGGGCATCGCCTTATAAAAGAGCGTGCACTCCGTAAGTATGGCCCCATCATGACGTATGCCTGTGCTGTATTCGCACACGCGAAACCATACCGTCTCCATAGGATGCAGACCCTCCAAAACCGTTTCTTGCGAAGAATCACAGGAGCCCCTTTTTACCTTCGCAACGAGAACCTCCATCTCGATCTAAAAATACCTACCATCCAGCAGTTCATGAAACGCTCCGCCAAGCGCTTCTTCGACACTGCTGAGAAGCACTCTAACCCGTTAATCGTATCGGCCGCCCGGTACACTCCCTCCCGTATTAGTAAGACTCGACGACCGAGACATACTCTGACCGACCCTGACGATGCTATTACTCTCCTCCAGGAGAGCAATAAAGCCACCAGTACAGTTAAGAAACACAGACACAGACCGCCGTCATTCCGTCCTCGCCGCCGAGGCCCGCCGCGACGACCCCGTACGTCCCCTCCCCGACCCTTGCTCGTGCCAGCCCGCGCCGCTGAGCCTGTAGTTTTAAATTCGTCCCTAAATAATGGAAATCCGATCCAGCCTGTCCCTTTGCTGTCCTCTCCCAGCGACGCCCTAAGCCGAGGCTCGTACCCCACAGGGGGTGCCCTTAGCGTGTAGTCGCTTAGTTTGTAAGCTTTTATGCCCTGGCTGGAGGCCCTAAAAATAATAATTTTTAAGGCACCACAGGAAAGTCCGGTTAAGCAGCCGACAACCTCCTAGGTTGACCTGCGAGATGCCAATCCGAAAAAAAAAAAAAAAAAAAAACGTAAGTATGGCAGTCGATCCTCGGATTCGACTCAGTAAAGAGTTCCTGCTCCCGACAATTCTGTCGGTTTACCTGGTACAGCGCTGCTGTATATTCACATAGCTGTATAGGCTTGCTGCTAGCGAGCGATACACTTTGTATTTGGGTGGCTTATGCTACTGTACGAACTATGAACCTTAAGGGTTTGTTCGTTTATCATTGGGTGGCTTAGGCTGCTGTACGAACTATAAACCTTAAGGGTTTGTTCGTTTATCATTGGGTGGCTTCGCCACTGCACGAACTGTGGGACCTTAATGGTCTGTCCGATTAACTGTATTTTTGCTGTACCTTGAACTTACTTTATTCTTGTTACTGATTACCATTTGCATTGTGTTTCCTTTACTAATAGTGTAATTGTTTTCACAGGTATGTTGTTTATCCCTAATGGGATAATGGGAACGCTTATAGTCCTGACGATGTACTATACCGCTCGGCACTCCTCCTCGATCGCACCTGACGATCCGACATATATATATATATACATCGTATAGGTATATATATATATACCTTTGTATCGAAACCGCACCAGAATTAGGTGAGTGTTAGGTGAGTGTTATAATAGATGATCAAACGAACTTACCTATGTGAAGTTCGATCATTATTATACGAAGTGCTTCGTTCGAAGATAAATGTTCCCTACCCACCCCACCCCAGATAAAATTGAGATGACCTTACAAGAATCTAAAATTAATGACATTTCCCATTTAGGACACAGATAACGCACACTAATACTTACGTTTAGTTTTAGCTCTGAAAATTGCGTTTAGTTGCCGAGTAACACGAAGATGCTGCATTGTTATAAATATATCTTCGAACGAAGCACTTCGTATAATAATGATCGAACTTCACATAGGTAAGTTCGTTTGATCATCTATTATAACACTCACACACACTCACACTGATTAAACACGTATTCTCGAAAATTCAAATGACCTTTAAAGCTAGTACGTAGTTTATAAGTACGAGACGTCATCTAAGAATATATTTGACTTTGACTTATATGCGAACGAAGTCGTGGGAAAAAACTAGAAAATTCTACTAATTTACTATTAAACCGGTACCATAGACGTAAAGTTATAACATCTCAAGAAGCTACAATTAGACAGGCACCACTCTTCATATGGGAAGACAGCAATTCTACTTGGAGGCAGTACCTTAGACATAATTATGGAACTTAACAAGGTATTATCGGGCTAAAAAAAAATGGAAACGGCTATCGAGTTACTATTTACACTACGTAAACATTTAGTTCGAATGTAAAACACTCCCGGGCTTCGAGCTACACTGCATTTGAAATTAGAATTTATCCAATTTGGCTTTCGTAAAGTCATTACTTTTTTTTTCCTTCTGGCCAATTTCAAGTAATTATTTACATGGTGGGGAATAAAGTTAGGGAAACGGAAATAGAATTAATAATTACGGAAATTGGGAGTGTGTACGATTAAAATAAGATCAGTAGATATTTATATTATGAAATAGGAAAAAAGTAATGAAGGTAGAAGGCAATGAGAACTATATTACTTACAACTTTATATTATTTACAGTAATGAATGAGACTATACATTTATATACAGGAAAGCTATTAGTACAAAGTAATGAAAGTATTGAAGTAGGAAAAGGAATACGGAGGGACACAAGGTTACTAAGTAAGGAAAAATGGTCATATAAGGGACAGGAGAACAAAATATGATTTAAAAGTCATTACTTTATAAACAGTCATAAATTAAAATTTGGAACATCGATGACATTAAAATGATGGCCAGTATTTCGAATTCAAAACAGCAATTCTTTTTTGTTTTTTTACTCATAGTTATTTTGATTATCTCGGGAGAGGGCGCTACAGTGCCGCAGTAAACATCAACTCCGTAGAAAACACCAGTTTAAAAATAGAAAAACAGTGTATTTTGGTACAAACAACGCTGCTAGTGCTGAAATAATAAGTGATTTTGGTGAAGCATAGGGGATAATGTGAAATGGACACGTACTAATATGTAAAAACTGGAAACATTTAAAGTGCAAGCAAACATCAGTGTTACTGTTCTGTGAACTTTTTTCGCGCAAATGACCGATCGAACTTAAGCTGAACCCCGTTTCATTTGGTGCAAAAGTGAAATAAATAAATTGAAGTGTGAAATAATTACTTTGAAAAATTACCTCCAAACATAACCTAAAAATAGAAAAACAGTGTATTTTGGTACAAAAAACGCTGCTAGTGCTGAACTAATAAGTGATTTTGGTGAAGCATAGAGGATAATGTGAAATAGACACGTACTAATATGTAAAAACTGGAAGCATTTAAAGTGCAAGCAAACATCAGTGTTACTGTTCTGTGAACTTTTTTCGCGCAAATCACCGATCGAACTTAAGCTGAACCCCGTTTCATTTGGTGCAAAAGTGAAATAAATAAATTGAAGTGTGAACTAATTACTTTGAAAAATTACCTCCAAACATAACCTAAAAATTTTTGTTGTACTCAAAAATTATTTGCAAATGTACCTCAAGATTCGGGTGACCTACAACGCCATCTAGTAACAACCCGCGGCGGTACTGCTTCGCCATACTAATCGATCAGTTTACGAGGTGTTTTAATAGTGCGAAGGTGCACCACCAGAGGGCGACACGGGCGTATAAACAAAACTCAGGCATACGAATTTCAGCATCATGGAGGAGGTTTTGAATGCACTAAAACAAATACAAAAGGAATTGGATGTGCAGAAAACGACAATTCGAGAAAGTGCAGAAAAAGTGACTGAACAAGTTACACGGAACATTAATATGATGTTAGAAGAAAAATTTTATGTATGGGAAGAAAAGCACGAAAAATTAAAGGAATTAGTGGAAAACCAGGAGAAAAGAATTTATTTCTTAGAAAAACAGACAAGGACTAGAAATGTAGTTTTTTTCGGTATCGAAGAAACAGAATCGTCATACGAAAACCTAGAAAAAAACCTTATCAAATGGATAGAACAACACTTCTCTATTAAATTAACCTACATTGATATACAAGAAGCAAAAAGATTAGGAAAGAAAGGCGACAGACCACGCCCAATAGTTGTGACTTTTTCAACGCTAGGAATCAAAATAAAAATTCTTAAGCAAAAACAGATGCTAAAAGATACTTCCTATTACATTCAAGCGGACTATCCAAAAAACGTGCTAGAAAAGAGGAAAGAATTAAAGGAACAGCTGAAAGTAGAGAGAGAAAAGGGAAACATAGCCACAATCAAATATGACAAACTGATTATCACCGAAAGCATTAATAAAAGAAAACTTTCTTTATCACCCGAAAACAGCACCATACCAAAACAAAATAAAACTACTCAAGCCAATAAAAAGAACAAATCACAACAACAAGGCTCGACAGCCAAAAGATCAAATAGCATTTCAGAAGGAGTAATAAAACCTGGCATGTTAAACTTTTTAGTAAACAAAAATACACCTAAGACAAATAGCACCCAGGATATAAACGATACGAAAATATAGCAACTAAGCCCCTCCTCCTATAAAGATCTCAACAAAAATGAAACTAGAACCAGAAACACGAAACATCTTCCAACCCGGCTGGTCACCGTGGAAGATTATGACCACAACCCTCCAAAAAAAAACCACAAATACGGATTACAGGAAAAATAAACAATTAACCCAATTAAAAATTGCAACTTATAATGTCAGGACTTTATCGTCATACGATCGCTTACTGGAGCTAGAAGAAGCAATACAGGAAATTAATTACGACATAATAGGTATTTCAGAAGTGAGACGACTTGGTGACAAAATAGAGGAATACGAGAACTTAATACTCTGCCACATAGGATGTATACCGGGTAAATATGGAGTAGGCTTTATCATAAATAAGTCTCTTAAAAACAACATAGAGAGCTTTATTGGACTAACAGATCGTGTGGCAACGCTAAACTTGAGCTTCCAAGGGTTTATGATATCCATTATACAAGTATATGCACCGACGGACGCAGCGAGCGAGGAAGAAATAGAAGAATTTTATAAGACCATAGACAAAGCGATGGAAACAACATATAAAAACATTATACTAATGGGCGACTTCAACGCGAAGGTCGGTGCACTCAAAGAACGTGAATACTTAACAGTACAACAGCATGGGTATGGTGAAAGAAACGACAGAGGGCAAAGACTTGTAGACTACGCACTTGAACATAACCTAACCATCATCAACACATGCTTCAAGAAAAACCATAACCGAAGATGGACCTGGAGATCCCCAAATGGACAACACAAAAACGAGATCGACTATATTCTATCTAACCAACGAAAAATATTTCAAAATTTTGAAGTCATGAATTTAAATTATCCGTCAGACCATAGACTAATTAGAGCATCAGTAAAAATGACCAAACAAAAACAAAGCAGAGTAAAATTTACAAACAAAAACGCAATCCAACTAAATAACAAAGAACAAGTAACAACATATAATAAAAATCTAAGATCAATGCTACTCTACCCAACCATCAACTTGGAAAACACCTCGGTGCAAACTTATTATGATAAAATAACGGATGCTATCAGCCAGAGTTTAAAAAAAGCTCGAGAAGAGGCGAGAAATACAAATAAACATCACAAAATACTATCAGATCGCACAGCTATGTTATTAAAAAGAAGAAAAGAACTACAAGAAACTAAAAATAAAAATCGACCTATTAAAAACGAACTCTCCGCACTCTACAAAATAACAAACAAATATATAAAAAGGGATTATGCTAAATATAGACAAGATACCATAGAAAGGCATTTACAACGCACAGGAAGCACAAAGAGGGCCTTTAAGGAACTCAGAACAAGCAAGAGTTGGATAGAAGGGTTAGGCAAGCATGGTAGATATCTGTGCAAACGAACTGACATTATCAATGCGGCATCAGACTTCTATAGGAAATTGTACAGCGATAGAACCAAAACGACTAACATCTCAAATGCTATCAATCAAAACGCCAATGAACCAACAATTAAACCAGTTGACGAAATGGAAATCATAGAAGCAATTAAGAGTTTGAAATTAGAAAAGAGCCCTGGCTCCGACAACATCACTAATGAATTATTGAAAATAGCACACACAACATTAGCCGAACCATTAGCGAAACTATTTAACTTAATACTGCAAAATTCTGAAACACCCTTGCAATGGTCGGAATCAAATATTATACTTCTCTACAAAAAGGGCGATCCGAAGGATATTGGCAACTACAGACCGATAAGCTTGTTACCGAGCCTCTACAAACTCTTCTCTACCATTATTAACAAAAGAATCAGTAATACTTTGGAAATAAAACAACCGGTTGAGCAAGCAGGCTTCAGAAAGGGATTCTCTACAGTTGACCATATCCACACACTTGAATTAATTATAGAAAAGTATCAAGAACAACAAAGACCGCTATACATAGCGTTTATCGACTATCAAAAAGCTTTTGATATGGTAACACATATAAGTATATGGGAGAGCTTAAAACAACAGAGTGTAGAAGATATATATATAAAGGCTATCAAAAGCATATATAACAACAACAAGGGTAGAATCAAGCTAGAAACTCTCGGACCTAGTTTTCCTATAGAAAGAGGCGTAAGGCAGGGCGACCCGTTATCTCCAAAAATATTTATAGCCATCCTGGAGGCTATAATCAGCAAGTTAGATTGGAACAAGGCAGGACTGTGTATAAAGGGCGACTACTTAAGTCACTTAAGATTCGCGGATGACCTAGTGTTGTTATCGGAGTCCAGCTCCCAGCTACAGATCATGATCGAAACTTTACATTTAGCTAGTGTCAAGGTAGGATTGCAAATGAATCTCACTAAAACTATGGCAATGACAAATAGGGGGAGAAAAGTAATAACAATCAATGGAGAGCCACTTGAATACACCGATAAATACATCTATCTGGGGAAGCAAATTAGTTTTGACAGAAAAAGTAACGAACTTGAAGTCGAAAGAAGAGTACAACAAACATGGAACAAGTATTGGAGTTTAAAGGAAATCTTTAAAAGTAACCTCCCAATAACCATCAAAACGAAAGTTATGAACTCCAGTCTCCTACCATGCTTAACGTATGGATGCCAGACGTGGAAATTCACCTCAAAACTGAAAAACAAAATCACAACCTGTCAACGAGGACTAGAGCGCAGCATGCTTAAAATAAATAAATTATTAAAAATACGTCACACAAAAATAAGGTCAATAACCAAAGCAACAAATGCATTGAATTATGCACAAAAACTCAAGTGGAAATGGGCAGGGCATGTCGCGAGGCTTAAAGATCAGAGATGGACTATAAAAGTGACATTCTGGAAAGGTCCTCCAGGTAAAAGGAGAAGAGGAAGACCGTTGACACGTTGGGAAGAAGACATTGCAAGGACAGCTGGCTCAAACTGGAAACAGATCGCACAGGACAGAGACAAATGGGCATCTTTGGAGGAGGCCTTCACCCAATTTGGGGTTCCTGCAGATATTGTTGCAAACTAAATTAATTATGTTATGTTATAATATTAAGTTAAGTTAAATTAGTTAGTTAGTTAGTTAATAATTAATAAATAAAGCAGCAAAGGAACATCAAACTAGTTATACGTATTTTAAATTAGATAGTAAAACAATAAAAGAATAGCTAGTTATGTGAAGTAAATTAATGAAATTAAATAAGTAACTCAAAAAGCAATGTAAACTAAATGTCAGGAAATAAAAGGCTATTTTATTTTATTTTATTTATTTTATTTTGATTATCTCAGCGTCTTTATAATGGAGTGTGTATTAAATTCGACCTAGGATTACTGGTCCTTAGTTCCAAAACGTGACCAAATTGGGGTTATCATAAGATAATTTTTCAGGGATCATAGCTTACTAATCGGGGTTACTCTGCTTGGAAATTGCATACTCAATTGAGCTAACTTGTCCTAGTAACGGTCGGCTTTGACCAATTAAGGAATGACCCAATGCTTTGACAAGGCGCTTATGTTCCATCAATTGCATTTAGCTCAGTATTACTAATTAATTAGGTATTTAAGTAAGTACATATCGGATAAGGGTACTTTGTGTGTGTATCTACTGTCAAAGTGGTAAGTTTAACTTTTAATTACATTATTATGTACAGACAGCGTCATCAACTGCTAACCCCCCACGCATACAAATTACTTCGGATAGGTAAGCAGTGAACTTTAAAATATGAGTGGTAGGTATTTTACATTTTTTCACAAAAAAAAAAACTTTGAAATTTCATTAAAACAAAGCGGTATTAAAGAAAACAGGCAGAAGAAATATAAAAAGGTTTGTAAGAGGTAATCTCTGAAATTACTTAAGTATCCAATTTCAAAAAATGTATAATTGATAGAAAGCTATATAGGGTGACTGGTAATTAGTGTACGATACTTAAACACGTGACTGTGTTCATGATAACAAACAACTTTCCCGAAGAAAAAATGTTTTTTGTACTGGTTCACTTTAGGTCACAGGCGTGCGCGCGCGTGAATTTCATACGGCTGTTGTGTTATTGTGATAAAAGTGAACCAGTACAAAAAACATTGTTTCTTCGGGAAAGTTGTTTGTTATCATGAACACAACCACGTGTTTAAATATCGAACACTAATTACCAGTCACTCTATATATACAAAAAGCTTTATTTTTATATAAAAACGTTGGCCCTACACTAGGAACTTCTTCTGTATCGCGTTTACAAACATATTAAACTCACATACACAAACAACCAACAACCAATATAGGTACTTATCAACTACCTGGGTTGTTCCAAAAATTGTTAGCCACAAGATAAATACAGTCTCTTTTATCTTGTAACTATTTTGAATAGACAGCTAATTTCAATACAAAGAATCATGGCTAGATCCTTTGTATGAAAAAAATAGATTTTTTCCTAGATTCATTTGTATGAAAAAAATAAATAATTTAGAGAGTTTAAAATATTTTCTAATGTGAAGAATACATTACTAGGAGTAGATTGTTATACTTGCCATATTTTGAAACCCGCATAATTAAAATATTACGAAATGAAAATAACACTTTTTCGTTTCATCTACATGCCCATTGTGTTTAAAAAAAAAAGTGACAAAGAACATTAACGGATCTATCAAATTAGCAGATAAGTGATGTGACAAGTGTATGGAAAAAAATATCATTATCTGTGATACTATTTCCCATAAAACGAAGCAATTTCAGAGTAAGAACTGCGAAACGGCGACTGTCAGTGTCACTGTTACTGTCCATTTCGTTCTGTAATAAGGAGCTTTTCGTTAAACTATCACTTCGTTATGCGGGGTTTTAAAAATATTGTAAATGCCTAAAGATACTCTTTAGGTACCCAAGAATATAATTAGAATTACAACTTCTCTAAATATCTTTATTTTTTTTTGTACAAATCCTGCCATGATTCTTTTCTTGGTAAAAATCACTGGCCACCTATGTGTAGTTCTTTTTTCAAATATTTCACAAAACCGATAGACCAAAGACCTTTGTTTCATCTGTCTCGGTAGCATTCTTTTTCACCAAGATAACGCGTCCGCTCACACTGCAGCTGCTAGAACCATGGGCTATTTGAATACTCCGGAGTACAATATTAATGCATCCTCCGTATAGCCCAGATGAACTCCACGCGATTTTTTTTTCTCACGGTAAAGAATGCTTCATATGCGAAAATTTAACACTGCAGACGATGCACTCGAAGTAAATCAGCGGTTATTTTCCTGCCAGATACATTTTTAAAATGTTTCGAAAGCTGGTTTACCCGAATGCATAAGTGCATTGGGGTTGGAGGGAATATTTTGAAAAGCTATAAATAAACATTTTTCATATATTTTAACTATTTTTCATTTCACTAACAATTTATTGTTGGAACAGTCTACGTACGTGGACCGAGTGGCGGACAGCAGCTATCATCATTTCAGCCGAAAGACGTCCACTGCTGGACATGGGCCTCCCCCAAGTGTCCGGTACACATTGACCGGTCCCGTGCGACTCGCATCCAGCGGATCCCCGCAACCTTTACCAGGTCATCAGTCCACCTAGTGGGAGGCCTTCCAACGCAGCAGCAGCTATAGGTAGTAGATATTAAATAATCATAGTATGCCATGGCATGGGATGGCATGTTTGTGCCACATCAATGTTTAAAAACACATTCTCCTAGTTTTGTTATCAAGTTCAAAATCCGTAACATTGATACTTCCTTCTCATTTGTTTAAAATAATCCGATCGTTCTATCTACACAAATCTATACATACATATACACATATACATACTAGATACTGCATACATACAAATTAATAAAATTGAACTGCCTGTTTGTATGTCAAAATAGCCTTATACTAAATGCATAATTATTATGAAAGTTTATTGGGTTGATACTTATATCAAAAATCAAATTTTAATTTAATTGTTTGTCTATCTGTTTGTTCCGGCTAATCTCTGAAACGACTAGACCGATTATGACGTGACTTTCACTGGCAGATAGTTGATGTTTTATGGAGTAACTTAAGCTACTATTTTAGAAACAAATACATGTGCGGTCGGGGGACCGCCGTAAGGAACGAAGTTCCTAACGTACGTAACTGAACAAAAAAAACTAGGTGTAACGTCAAATACGCAAAACCTGAAATTAGTTTGATTAGAATAACGAGCAGAATCAATTGAACCCTTTTTTTGAATAGGTCACATTTTTAAAAAAATCTTCATTATACATGTTGCCTTGTCTATTTATTAATAAGTCAAGCCATCACGTGCGCAAACCTGCCAAAATAGGTAAACCAACACAAATAGTTGTCGTTCAATTAAATTTTTCTCATACGCGTGACAATAAAAGTACTTATTTCAATGCAAATACGAGTCTTGGTAAAACTAAAACAGCACATAAAACCTTTAATTTTTTTTATGATTTTTTTTTCTTTCAGTATTAGGTTAACTGAATTAAAAATCATTTGGGGTGTCTGAGGTTTTGCGTGTTTAACATTACACCTTGTATAGGTATACATATAAAAATAATTATAATACAAAAAATATAATGTATTTAAGAGCACTCGCCTGCTCGCCCCTCGTATGCTCTTTGTTTATAGTAGGCTCCATACACGCACACATACACACACGCATTTCGTTACGTGTCGATTTCTACTAATTCGCACTACCCGTCACTTCGTTCCAAAAACAGAGTTACGAGCAAAAAAAAACTCCTGATAACCTGCAATCACGCGGGCGAAGTCGCAGGCATCAGCTAGTTTGCTAATACATTAGTACAGAGTACAGTAGCTGGGTGGCTAATAGTCATATAATCGTGAACCACGCAGCGTTCACGCGTCAATCAAATCAGACTCCACCTGTATGTCCGTCTATCCCCACTCTAAACCTACAGTTATGAAAATCTTACTTTACGATTGCTCTTAAGATAACAGCTATACGACTCGATGAACGTCCTCAGTTGCGCGTAGAAAATGTGAACAAGTGATACCAATTAAAAATAAACATTGTTCTAAAAGTGATAAAGTTGATATTGTGTTGTGTTGTGTGATACATATGAACATGGAAAATGAAAGGTAAAATCTAGTGTTTGATAGTTATCTTGTGTTTTAGAGGATTGCAGTGAACGAAATGATTGATTAATGATATAATATTACAAGTATGTATCTATTTACTATTTGATAACTGACTCTACGTGACGATATACCTTACAATCAAAGAACTTTTACCTAGATGATTTCATTATTAATACTTTTTGCGTTTCATACTTTTTTTGTTAGCACTAGTACTTTTAAGAAACAGGCAATATTCTATTCGATGTTCTCTTATTTAAAATAAAAAATAAATTTATAAGACAGGGAATTTTTTACAAAGTAGAGCTTACCACGAAGAAAATGTACCGTAAATTATATCGATTCTTAAATTAGAAATACTGGTTTCGCACACAATATTGATTCGTGTCAATGTCAATACTAATTATGCTTGTCGTACAAAATTAAACCAAAATGCTATAAAATATAGTCGTATTTCCATTTGACTCGAATAAGTAGCATACTTTTAATATATGTTAACGCTCTCATGCTAGGTCTACAGATTGGTGAAACTGCATGGATTAAATTAGGCACGAAAACCATCTGGTATTAACAATTTTATGTTACTACTAAACTAATCACAGTGTAGCTAACGTTGTATGTATTATAATGCTAATACATAGGTATTTATTTTTTACACGATCAATTAATTTATAGGCACATGGATTTTTCCACACGTAACACATTTTCTCGTACTTACGTATTATTATCCCACGCAAGGCATAGGCCTCGTGGAGGAGCTCGCAGCTAAGTTAAAACCGTACAGATCGATCGGTCAAGGGTTAAGCTACGCTAGCCGCGGTCGGTCTGTGGATGGGTGACCATCCTTATCATACCCAGTTCCCTCCGTGTCTCGGAAAGCACGTTGAGCCGTTGGTCCCGGCTGTCATTTGTAGATCTTTGGCAGTCGTTATGGGCAGTCAGAAGCCAGAAAGTCTGACAACCAGTCTTACCAAGGGGTATCGTGTTTATCGTGTTACCCAGTAACTGGGTTGTGGAGGTCCGATAGGCAGTTGCTCCATGGTAGACACTGGTATTCAGCTGCATCCGCGTAAACTAGAAGCCTACCCCAATATAGTTAGGAAAAGGCTAGGCGAAGGCATTGAACATCACTCTTATACGAGGCGGATTGGCGATTCCAGACTCATATTAATTGTGAGTCCAGCAGTGCTATTCTGTTACAATCTTCCTCGCTGAACACATAGGTGAAGTGAGCTGTCATACGTCCGTCTGCTTTGTCAATCCCTAGCATCGGGACAGATGACAGCTCACTACACCTAGGTGTTCACCGAGGGAGAATGTAACAGAATAGCACTGCCGATTGCAGTGCTTTGTAAATCCCTAGCATCGGGACAGATGACAGCACACTTCACCTTCACCTATACCCTGCTCACAATAAGATTAGACATATAAACAAACCTTTTTTACAGTCCGATCAACCGATATTGACTTATGTTGCGTTGGTCGCATGACAAATGGCAGCTGCAAAAAACAATTGTTATTGTAACCACTTTTTTGCCTCTAATGTCGTCCTTAAGCCTACGAAATAGAAGTCAAAATCGGTTCAAGGGACTGTAAAAAAGGTTTATGTAAATGTCTAATCTTATTGTGAACGGAGTATAGGTGTTCACCGAGGGAGAAACAGAATAGCTCTACAGGTTTCCCGACATAGTTTTGTTTCACCAATGTCAGTGGTGTCTAGATACTAATATTATAAAGAGTAATATTATACAGGGTGGCGGTGACAATAACATAAAAAAGGATCATGTCAGAATTTGGTAATTTGATGTTATTGAACTTTGGCGCCACAAGTTGGCGCTCTTCTCACAAGTTAGTAAACCAATATTTTAAATGGTCTTCTATTTTGGTTACATTTATGTGCTCTTTAGCTCAGATTATGAAACAAAAGGCAGATAGATCGCGCGGAACACTGAGAGTAAAGCCAAAAAAGCAAATACAAATTCAAAGAAGAGAAAAACAAATACAATCACGAGATTGTAAGTGTTTAAATAGATTAAGACACAATAGTAATTAGTAGCTAGTCACCTTTCACACACATTCTTTTTTTTAATTTTTGTGATGATTCGGCGAGTTATTTAATAGTTTCAAAATATCCTTATGAACTAGTATTACCATTATTTTCATTTTTGTCGTATCGTCATTCTCACTTTGTATAGAGGTTAGTTTGTAAGTTTGTATGTAGGGGGTAATCTTCAAAACTATTCATCCGATTTCAAAAATTCTTCCACCAATAGGAAGCTACGTTATCCCTGAGTTCTATAGGCTATATTGCAATATTAAAAAATTAGGGATCCTTGAGAAAATTTACGCGGACGAAGTCACGGGCAAACTGCTAGTGCAAGATAAACTTAGAAAGTACCTACATAAATATGAATGGAAAAAGTCTTAATAGTTTTTATTCGTGTCCGGTTAAACCCAACCCAATATCAAATATTCAAGAACCGAGCCAAAATCTGGTTTAGTTTAGTTTGGTTAAGTATCTCTAAGCCAATAACTCCATAAAAACTAGGTACCTATAGTTATTTAGCGTAGAGCAAAAAAAACCGCATGAACTATTTGACTTCCATTTAATACTGATTGTCGCAGATTGCTTCGAATTATTCTCATCTCCAATTGTCTGAAATGATCGTCTGTCGTACTTATTAGGTACTAGATTTTGCCCGCGACTTCAATTGCGTAGTCTTCAGAATTAAGCCAAAGGCCCAAAATTAAAGAAGAAAGAAAGAATAACTATTTATTCACGAGAAAGTGATGCACAAATAAACACATTGTAGTAAAACCAAGTCCGTATGGTGTCGGATGTAAAGAATAGCACCATCCCATATCTTCCCGTGGGTGTCGTAAGAGGCGACTAAGAGACTCACCAGAGAATAGGCAGCAGCGTTCTCTGTCTTTGTAACAACCATACTGCGATCGGCAACCCGCCCGCCAAGTGTGGCGATTATGGCAAAACCCCCCTTTGAGGGGAGGCCTATGTCCAGCAGTGGACGTCTTTCGCCTGAAATGAAGATAAAGATGAAGCAAAACCAAAAAAAAAAACACTTTTTTCTATAATTAATTTTTCTATAACAAACCTTGTTATTTTTATTTATTTATTTTTACATTTTTACATTACACAATAGCAAATTAATATGATAAGTAAAAATCTCATACAGACAAGGCATGAGCATTGATCGCCTCGCTTGCTCAAGGCGGGTTGGCGATTTCAGACTTACATAATAGGTATATGTCACATCCGGTCAATAGTACAGACATGAAACGAATCGTAAGTGCGCCATTAGCGACAACACGTGATTTACCACCACCATTTTGGCGCGCTTCTACAGAGTCGTGATGTTTACAGCCCACAGCGAGCAGGACATTCAGAGTTTAGTCTCTGATCGCATCGGAGCTAAGACATCCCGGAACTGTACTCGATTCGTTGTGTTTAAGTGTTGCTATGTCTATTTAGTGTTACTGTGCTAAATTGTGGTTTTAATAAACACCGTGTATTGTACCCTATACCCAGTGTGTTTGCATTGCACGAAACCCAACTTCTGCACACATGATGACTGAATCTAACGGACTAAACCCTGACGATCCGACATAGATATTAAACCGCATTTATAATAAAGCATGTGTAATTTATGTCTTTGTAACCTTTTAATTACTCCTTCTGTCACCCCACAACGTAGGGTCCTAACCACTAGACGATCACGACGATTTATACACCTGCCATGTTATCTCTTCACCACGCTTGGTTGACTGGTAGAGAATGCCTAAGGCATTAAGGGGCTATTGACGACTTTTACAGATTTTAAACTGACAATCACGTCAAAATGTGTAGTGTTAATGATTTGAAATTTAAACTAGAACATTCTCTTAATCATTTAGTATGTGAACATTTTTGATTATATTCATATTAAATAGTTTAATTAACTCGTGAAGTTGTGTCTGACGAGGACAAAACATTGACAATCACACAAAATCTACCAGGTATAATTAAACGAAACTTACACTATCTTACAGACAATTTAATTATCTATCTTTTAATATACGCCATTTTTTTAAGTTAAAGAATACTATCTTTTATTTAATTTTTTCGACTAATCTTTGAGAGTTTTGGACGAAACGCATACGATTCTCTGGTCACTCAAGGTCGCCGGCGTATATCGTCGCCTTTGTACATTTGTGCAGGAAATGTAAATAAATACCTAGTATTAGTAGTAGTATGACGGGCTGGTGTCCGCAACTCCACGTCTCAGCGCGTATTTTGCGTAAATAAAAACCTAAATAAAGTAAAAAATAAAATTAATGGATAATGCTAAATGGAAGAGCGTAGTTTCCTAATACAATCAATTCTTGCTTAAAAAGTGGTATTCAAATTACGTATTGATAATGTGATTGCAAAAAACATTTTTTTTAATCGATATAGTCTCTGGGTACACTACATAAATACGAAAAACTTTATTCTGAAAGACAGAAATACGAATTTCAAAATACCGATTTTCATAATTCCGAACGGTTCAAAATTCCTAATACACTTCTGGACACATCTATTGGCCCACCTTGTATTTTCAGTTTCGTTTGGTCCTAGCTAAAATTTTATATTAGGTCGAGCAAAAAGTTTTTATGCAGTTTTGAACCTGGCACATTCACAATTTCATTCAATAGTCTTTTTTGAATTTCGAACACAGAATTTAAAGAAACAAAAGATAATTTGGAGCCTGTTTGTTGATATCAAACAATCGAATACTAAGAAAACTTGGTTTTATTGGTTTACTTGGATTTAATTCTTGAAAAAGTGATTGATATCTTTGGTTTTGCAACAAACATTACTTTTTCTTAACATTAAGGTGAGGTTCTATCAATAATCTATGGATACTTCACCTGAAGTCGCCACCCAAGCTGTGGCACTTATTCAGGCCGGACACAGCCAAAGAAACGTGAGTGCTCAACTTAATTTAAGTCGATCTGCGGTCCGAAATGTTTATCGGAGGTACCTAGAGACTGGCGGCTTTGTTCGTCGCCAAGGAAGGCCACGATCTCGGGTCACAACTGAAAGGCAGGATCGATTCATCGTGACGACCAGCTTGAGAAATCGTCACCTTACCTCCATTGAGATACAAAACCAACTTCGCGACTTCCACGGAGTATCTGTGAGCACTCGAACTGTTCGGGGAAGGTTAAAAGAACGCGATATGGTACCACACAAGCCAGCTAATGGGCCCAAACTAACGCGAGCCCACCGAACAGCGCGCCTTCATTTCGCACGCAGTCATTTAAATTGGACACAGCAAGATTGGAGCCGTGTACTCTTTTCTGATGAGTCTAAAATTGTGTTACATGGCAATGATGGAAGGAAGAAGGTCTACCGACGTAAGGGAGAGCATTTCGCACAATGCTGCTTTGAAGAGAGGGTTGCTTATGGCGGTGGCTCATGGACTGTCTGGGGCGGTATATCCGCGAGCGGCAAAACTCAACTTGAGGTTGTTACAGGACCACGGCTGCCAACATTAAATGCTGAAAGGTACATTCGTGAGTGCTTAGAACCTCACGTGATACCATACGCGGACTATGTGGGCCGAAATTTCCTTTTTATGCATGATAATGCAAGAGCCCATGCGGCCGGCATCGTCAGGGAATATCTTCGGGATGTGGATCATCACAGTTATGGACTGGCCAGCCAGAAGCCCAGACATGAACCCCATTGAGCACATGTGGGACGAGCTAAAAAGACGTGTTAGGGCTCGTCAGCCAGGTGCCCAGACGATGCAGGAGTTGAAAACTGCCATAGAAGAGGAATGGGAGATGATCCCTCAAAATTTCATAGAGCGGTTGATAAACTCTATGCCTAATCGTATGAGAGCTGTGGTAGATGCCCATGGAGGCAACACGCGTTATTAAATTAAACCTTTATTTGATAAAACATGTTTTTTATTCAAAAATCAATTGCCTTTAACAAGGCGCATATCCGACTTGTTAGGCGTAGCTCCATGTCGTATGGTATTCTGAATTCAAATTTAAAACAATACGATCGAAAAAGATGGTAAAATGTATCAGGTTTAAAACTGCATCAACAGTTTTTCTTCAATCTAGCAATCATATTTCGGTAGGGGCCATCGAAACCTAAACTCTAAGGTGGGCCAATAGATGTGTCCAGAAGTGTATAACAAGTCCGATTTATAATTCATCCTATTATTATAATTCTAAAATTTCAAAATTCCGAATAAATAAATACTATTCTCAAAATACTGAGTTTCAAAAGATCGAATAACAAAAAGTCCAACATAACGAAAATTCGAAACATCAAAAATACGAATTCCGATTATTAAAATACCGATTATCTTTTTTTGCAGTGTATTAGTTCTCATTTTAAACTATGATTGATTTGAATAGAAATATTTTCTCTAAAATAAAAATCAAATATTCATTATTGTTTACGAGTATCTTATAAATAAAAATCTTCTGTGCGTGTGTATGAAAGTCAACTCCTCTTAAACGGCTGGACCGATTGAGATCAAATTTGTTGTGCGTGTTCCAGTGGATTCGAGAATGGTTTAGATTCACAATTGGATCCGGTAGGTGGCGCTGCAGTCAGATTTTTTTTTCAGGGCAGGACAAAGTCTGCTGGGCCCGCTAGTTTAATATAAAATTTATTACCAAGAATGGAGTCTAGCCAAATCTAATGCGCGTGCGTACAAGCAACCTATCCTAACCCACCCTAACCTATCTATCTATCATCAATTCATTCGGATTTAAATTACACTCTAGGGTGGCTACGTGGAGTCGGTTTTGCAGCGATTCGTTTCTGTCATAAACTTTTGTATTTATATACATTTTCGATTAAATAAATTCCATGGAAAAATACACTGAACAAACAATATTTGTTAAAATATAATTCTACTGTTTGATAAGTTTGTTAAACCAAAAAAATGTGATTAAAAATTCATTGAATTGTGTTTCTGTGAAATGTTTCATTCAAGTCTTATACTGCGTCAATAGTCTTTGACACAGTAATAATCGAAATAAAAATACAAGAACCAAATATTATATGAAACATTTTTTTGGAAACGAAATTCCTGTCTGCGAAACAAGAGGACACCATACATTAAACGTTACATATAGATTTTGAATATAAATAGCGTAGCTGAATTGAATCAGAATCCTAATTTTAATAGTTTATTCGAAGTATTGAAATTCAGAATGTCGTTTTTCGGACCGAGAACTCATCGAGCATTTGATTCTTCGAACATACGAAAATCGTAAAACCAACAAATCGGATTTATGACATTCGGTCAAATAAATTTCGTGATTCTAAATAATAGAGATTTTAATTTTTAGGTATTATGAAATTCGGACTTTTGAAAATCGGAATATCGAAATTCGGAATAAAATATTTCGGAATATTTGGGTGTTTCCATAGTCTCTAAATGCCAAATTTTAACTAATTTCGTTCAGACGTTTAGGCGTGAAATATTATCAAAAATCCATATGCGACGTCGCTTCACAGTTTTGATGCGGTCTAAGATGGAGCACGCTTGCCTAGAAGTAATTGTGTGGTATGTCGTACCACGTCATGACTTCATATCTTGCGTAGGTATCTAATCTACGAATTTACTATTGGCAGATTCACATTATTCTCTGTGTATTTTGTCAAAGGTGTCATGTCAAATGTAGGGATTTTACACGCAACACGACACACTACATTACAATAATGTATTTGAAAGCTTAACATACAATGAAGGTACACGAGCGAAATTACTACTGGAATAATAATAATCCAGGAGAAATTGAAATTAGTCTACCGATAGAGAATTATCGTCTCGGTAATATACCTAGTTCGTGTTTAGCGATACCTTCATACAATCAAAAACGTAGGTACGTATCTATTAAGCGGATAAGACACGGTATTGCTCGAATTGTTAGATGGAAAAAATCTCTTTATTTGATTTTCACATGTAAAATAATAGCAACGATCAAAAGTTGTAATAAGACTTAATTTTGAACAACAATAAGTAAGCTTTTCGCCAAAGTTGCTTTTATAATTTGTAGCCAATAATATCATCGTTTTCTGTGTATTGAAAGTACATTTTAATATTCAAATGTGTGAGTTTGGCGACACCGAATCCTGTATGAACACGGAATAGTAAAAACGAGAGTACTTACTAGGTAAGACCAAGGGCACCTTCAGTTGATTTTATTATTCCGTAAGACCAAAGACTATAAAACCCTCTTTGGTTAAGACATACAGTGACAAAGTGACTAACGATAATCGATAGAGCAATACTCGTGTAAAACATCAATATTGAGTTGATAAATACAACGTTTCTTCATGAGTTATTAATCGATTAACAAAACGATGGCAGGTTTTAAATTTTCCGGTCATGCATAATATAAATATAAGACATTGTCACTCGGAATATCAACATACAGTAGATAACATTAACGAAAGTCGTTCCGATTTACTGGTAATACAAAGCAGGTATATATCGCCCCTAGATATTAAAAAAAAAACACCCCAAGAGAAAAAAAAAAATAATATCATAAAAATTGGGTAGGTACGTAGGCAAAAGAAACACACTGAGCATGTTTAGATTTTTTTACAATTTTTTTTTTCTGATATTTTTTTCTTAATCTATTAATGCAGCAATTAAACCAGATGCTGCTGAATTCCAGAGTTTTAAATGGAGCGCCTGCTTATCAGCCATCCACAACCCAGTCCTAAATCTATTAATGATGATGATGCGGTTTCCTACCCCTTTTTCTATTGACATGAGTAACGAGTATCATTATTATTATACATAGATATTTTTATTTATTTATTTATCACACTTCATCTGAAAAAATAACGTACATTGGAAATCTTAGTTTTGAATAATTTAGCAGCATTACGAGGGCGGCACTGAAAATTTCGGGAATCAAGGAAGTGACACAACATTACTATTTTAAAATGTATTTATTGCTTTTCGAAGTATTCTCCGCGAAATTTGACACATTTTTCCATACGATGGAACCAATCATTGAAGCAACCATTCCATTCGGAAGTTGGGGTTTCCAAAATGACAGTTTTGTAGGCGTTCACAGCTTCTTCAGGTGATGAAAATCTCTGACCACGCAATTTAATCTTTATTTTAAGGAAAGTATAGAAATCATTAGGGCTTAGGTCGGGGCTGTACGGCGGATGGTCTAATAATTTTATGTTTTCTTGCTCTAAAAACTCTTTTGTTCTGTGCGCGTTGTGAGAACTCTCATTGTCGTGATGGAGGATGATGCGGCGGTTGCAGTTCTCTTTACGGAGTTCAGAAACGACCTGTGGCAAACAAATGCTAGCATACCATTCTGCATTAACCGTTCTTTGTCCCTCAAGAGGAATAGTCGCAACATGGCCAGTTTTAGAGACAAACGTGGCCACCATTTTTTTTGCAACACTCTGTGAACGAACAATTTTTGTTGGCTTTAACTCATTTTCGAACACCCAAACTCGTGACTTGTTTCGGGTTCATACGCGTATATTCAGGATTCGTCACCTGATACGATGTTGTATACAGCATTTGAGGATCCTGCGTGAAATTTTTCGAGAGTTCTGACGCACCAAGTAACGCGAGCCGCCTTTTGCTTTTCACAGAGCGAATGCGGTATCCATCGGGAAAACAACTTTTTTACACCCAATTGTTCATGCAAGATTGATTTGACTCATGCCAATGTCTAAAGTTGCCTGAATTTCGCGGTATGTCACATGTCGATCTTCCTCAATCAGCTTACGCACAGCATCAACGTTTTCTTGGGTGACTGCAGTTTTTGGACGACCTTGACGGGGATCATCATTGAGCTTGACACGTCCACGTTGAAATTCAGCAAACCAGCGATAAACTGTGGTTTTGGATGGGGCTTCATCACCAAATGCAGAAATCACCCGGTCAACACACTGTTTTTGTGATAAACCACTTCGAAAGTCATAATAAATCATCGCTCTTGAATTTTCTCGAGTCAATTCCATTTTCTCAACGACTAAACAAAGACGAAACCTTGTGACAAGACCGAGAATCTTTTTTTAAATAAATAAATGATATTCGATTTTTAAAACCAAGGAGTTTTCAATTAAAAAGATTTTAATAGGACAGGAACAGTGGAAATATTCTATTCCCGATACTTTTAGTGCAGCCTGGTATTTAAATTTTGTAAATGTGAATACCATGGAGCCATTTATTAAGTAAATTAATGTATGCTAGAATCCACTAGAATCCACTAGAATCAACTTTATATATTTTTTTTATATGACGTTCAAAAGTGCCTTTTTATGGCCTAATTGAAATAAATGATTTGACTTTTTTTTATTTTTGACAAACATGAGCATGGCGGTTGGGAGCATCGTCATGCTCGCTCAAATGTCTCGCTGATGGTGGCGCGTGTGTTAGGTCATTCGGGTCCCTTCAAAATGGTTGAGCTGAATAGTGCTGATTCACGCGTCATGTTCGTGAATGGGCGCTGTCAGTAGAGACTGGTCAGCTCTTATCTGCCATGGACTTTATCTTGCTTCTTTTTTATGTTTTGTATTACTAGATTACCTTCATAGTTTTCACATAAAGAAGCAACAAGAATCATGTAACCAGTACTTTGTAAAGAACTATTGATTTGAAAGAGTGTCCGTGGAATTTCTTGCTCGTTCTTCTACATAGAGACCTACCTACGTTTTGGAATGAGCAACTAGCTTCAATTCTCTGACTAACTGACCGACTCCTTGACATTTCAAAAGTGCCTGTAAAAGGCATTGATCTCAAATATGTAGTCCTATTTCTCCTAATTAAAAACATCCAAAATTTAGTCGCAATTTCATCTAGACGACAATTAAATCAACGTCAAAAACTTGTCCAAAATGTAGGTAAATTGGAGGTATTTTTGACACAATGAGACTGAGATCAGAAAGCGTATGCCCAAAAGAGTTATTAATATTTAAGTGGATGGATGGATAAGAAGAGGAAGGCCGAAGAAAAAATGGAAAGATTGTGAGAAGAATGAGAGAGTCAATGATAGCAAGATGGATCACAAGACGGAAAGGAAGAATAAAATATGTTGCGCCAACCCCAAGTAACGTGGGATAAGGGCAGGAGACTGAGATAAAAATGCGAACATTGAAAAATACTTTTCTCCATTTGCAATAGCATTAGACAGAAGTTAATAAAGGTTCTTTTTAATGCACACTAACAAAAGTACAATAAACATGTTAAAGTTAAGATAGACACTGAATTCATTATAATGTACTTTTACAGTAGCTGTTGCGCGTATTTGTAACCATTTTAATAATAATTTATCTTCGAAAATTTTATGGCTTTCATTTAGTTGTAAATTTAAAATTACAGTGTCAATGCTAAAAACCTGACAGAAGCAGGAATGAACAATACCCGCAGCGTTATTCGTTTCACTGTAATTCTACCAAATTTAAAATGTTACCTAATGTTTAAAAGACTTTTATTCTGTTTACTATTATACGTTCATATTTAGTACTATCTTAGATATATATTTATCAAAATTATGTTTAATTAAAATTGTTTTAACTTATCTTTGAAATAAAATGTTTTGCATTTCTGCTTCTATGACCCTCTTTTTTTCTAATGGAGTATAGGTAGAATTTACGCTTAGATCTGATAACCAGTTGTAACTATGTAGTATGTTAATAGTTCCAACCAAGGTTAAAAAGTTACTTATTATGGCAATTTATTTATTTTGTTCTCGAAGTAGGTACTGCGAACACTAGAGCATGTTAACGATACCAGATACTAATATGTGTCCTCTAGCACACCTACGACACTCCATATAAACGAAACGATTTAATTACCTACGCTACTGTCAAAATAACAGACTGTACAAATACCTGCGTGTGTGTGCGTGTCCACGCGCCGCGGCTGCGAGAATTTAAAACAGTTTCGAGAGCACGTTCGTTGTGGGAAGAGGTGAGGAACAGTGTTTTGGAAAGAGGCGGAGCGTATCGCTACTGTACGGCAGTACCTACTAATATTTATACTGTGCCGTGTATGCTGTGTGTGTAGGAAGGATAAAAAAAAAAAGGGAAAATGTAAGTAATTTTTTTTTAGAGTGAATCGTGCTATCCCTTAGGGCGGCTGGCATACAACTGCCAAAATATAAAAATAATTATAACGATTTATTTTATCAAAATTTCAAATAGAAAAATTCGATTCGACAATTGTTTTACTTTTAGAATCCTTTTTCTGTTAGCGTTAACACCAACGGAAAAGTCAAATTGTGTGCAGTTGACATACTTGCATCACGTAGCATTTGGTAGGTAAGTATAAACGTCAACTCCATACAATTTGATTTTTCCGTTAGCGTTACGTTAACGCTAACAGATAGGAATTTTGTCTACATGTCCAGATCGTAAACTATGACTGTGTAGTCTAGTTGTTTAGTAATGGTAGTAGTCAGAGGTTTTTATAAATTGAACAGGGAAACCGAATGAAATTCGTTTATTTTTAAAAAGCACGCCGCTGGCACTCCGTGAGTGCCAGGTCAACCATCACCTTGATAAAAAAGAATCATAACGCTTCTAGTTTCTAAATACTTTCTAGTACAAATCCAAAGTGTATACATGGTGGGGGTGGGGGATTTACGAAAGAGCATATAAATGTAACCAAAATAAAACACCATATGAAATATCGGTTTTCTAACTTGTGAGAAGAGCGGCAACTTGTGGCGTCATATTTTAATATTATTAATGCTCAATAAAAACAATTACACCAAATTACCAAATCCTGCCATGATCTTTTTTTGTGCTATAAATTGCCATCTCCACCCTGTACGAAATATTGTTATCAAGTTAAATGCTTTCGACAAGGTTGCAATACGCATACAACCTTTGCAGTAACTACGTCGACTATTTTCTTAGTAAAAACTAATTAACTTAATTTGTATTGTAATAACATAAGTACAATACAAATTGGGTTCCAGGCAACGGTAATTTTCCTAAGTAGGTGGACAGTGGACAATTTCGACTCTCGGCAATCAGCGTCGTTATTTAATTATAATTAATCTTTGACTATAATTTTATTGACCAGCATATCATAACACGCCCTACTATAAAAGCGAAAGTTTGTGAGGATGGGTTGATGTTTTTTCACGCTTAAATGGCTGAACGAAATTAATTGGAATGCAGGTACACTATAGTGCATTGACATACATAATTTGGAGATCGTATTTTAAGCAAGAACTGCTCGAGTTAGGAGACTTGCTCTTAGACTTAGCATAATGCATTAATTTTAAATTGAATATAAAAAAAAAAACAAAAAAAAAACATGAAAAATAAACGCAGACCGGGACGGCATGGCAAGGGATTTAAATTTTTACTAATGGTCATTCAAACGTATTGATATAGAAATACGATATGAATTGCTATGCTTTAAAATGGGTTGTACGTTGTTTCATAGCTAATATTTTTATAGATTTTCGTTTCACATAAAAATTTTCTAATAATTTCGTTTCATAGAATAATCAATACGCAGAATACTTACTTTAAAGATTTTTAAATCATTGTAATTTTTTTTGTTAGAATAATCATATCATAGAATAACAAATCAAATATTCTTTATCCTCATATTTTTTATTCCCAAGAATGGGAGTCTCCGTTCTAACCAAACTTACTGCGCGTGCGTGCAAGTAACCATGCAGCATGCAAGCAAGCATGCAGCGTGCAAGCAAGCATTCAGCATGTAAGCAAGCATGCAACATGCAGCAGGTATAGTTTCTGTCACGGCTCCGGCGTTGCGGGGCTCCGGCGGTCCCACGCGAGCTTATCGTCGCAGATGGTATTCACGCTCACCACCTGCTCCTCAGCTCGCGGGCCGCCTCGCCCCTTCACGCCTACGCAGATTTAAATTACACTCTAGTTGTAGGGCAGACAAGACTACGTGGAGTTCGCAGCGATTCGTTTCTGTCATTAACGTTGGTAGCACAACATTTTATTGACTTTTTAAGACAACATTCTTATTCTTGTCTAATATCTATACATTTTCGTTGAAATAAATTCCAATACAACAAACAAACAAAATTCGTAAAAAAATATTCTACTTTTTGATAAGTTTGTTAAACAAAAAAATGTGATTAAAAATTCATTGAATTGTGTTTCTGTGAAATATTTTTCATTGAATGTAGTCTTTGAAACAATAAGTAATAGTCGAAATAAAAATACGAGAACCAAATAATATGTGAAACATTTTCTGGGAAACGAAATTCTATAAAATTTCTGTCTGCGAAACAAGGGGACACCTTTAAAATGTTGCCTTGGCAACGAAAGGGATTTCACTGCACGTTATTGAAAGACGTTCCACGGGCTCCCGCGGTGGGATGTCGTGGCGTACTGCGGTAGGCAACGGCATGCTAAGGACTTCGGCGCTCGTTGTGACATACCGCGGAGTGAGGCGGGGGTCGACTGAAAGTATATCGGGCAGCGGGAGCTGCCGAGACGTGCTTTGTCTTGCCGCAGCACGCCGTGGCATGCCGTGACAAAGCGCTGGAATGCCACAGTATCTAAGCGGCTAGTGTGCGCTGACTGACGGCAATCCCGTGCCATACCGTCCCGGTCTGCGTAGGCCTTAAAATAATAAGATAAGTACCTACCAAGGTTTTTATAAATCCTAATATCATCATGTTTTCTAAACTATATTAGAATCGGCTTCCAGTCTTACCGGATGCGGTTTAATACCAATGTTTTACATAGAGCGACTGTCTGCCTGATCTCCACAAGCCAGTTAGGTACTGGGTTACACGATACCCTTAGGTAAGATTGGTTGTCAGACTTTCTGACTTCTCTCCCGACGGTCAAAGATCTACGAATGACAGACGGGACCAACGGCTTTACGTGCTTTCCAAGACACATCCCGGCGTTCTCAAACATGAATATTTAAATTAGATAGTTTTAATCACTTTTTTAGTTGTTTTCACAATTTAATGCTGAAATATACGCAGACAAAATCGCGGCCAGAAGCTAGTACATAATATTAACAATACTAAAATATTGACAACGTTAAAAGTAAATATTTAACCAAAATTAAACTTATTTACCTATAATAAATTAAAGTGGTTCATGTACAGCAATTTACCTCAGTTTACCTTGAATATAAAGTAAACATAATTATTACAGTATAATAGTTCAAGATCCCACACAGTCACCACACTTACGTCATCTTAGCATGACTGGAACTTAAAAAATTGATAGAGTAATAATTATATGCATATTTATTATATCCCGACCGCTTAATTGGGACCGACCCTGAAGTAGCTACTGGTGCGCTTCTCCGTATTGACGTATCAATGAGCACTTGCGTCACTTCACCACGTCCCTACTGCACCGCACAGCTTTCTCAGAGACGGTCTCAGATAAATGTGCAGGCTAAGCTTCTTGCCTTTTCAGAATGTGTCTTTTATTACTTCTGGAGATTTTATCTCTATGAATACCTTTAAAGATACCTTAGTTAATAACGTAAAATTCAAACGGTTCATTTTTTAATGTTGTTTTACATATTGTAAAATAAAATTAACATAATGTACACTATTTCCAGACTAACTTCAATCAGATGTTCAAAAACTTAAAAGTGATTAATAACTTTTGTACAGCACATATGACTTTAGTTTCAGAAGTCGGCGGCTTTTATTCTGCGTGATGGTTGTCTTTTTTGTAAAAAAAAATGTTTTTTATTTTCGCTTTGTTACAAAATATAATATTTGAAATAATTACTATAATGGATAGGGTATGTCTTAGCCATTAAGAAAGATTTTTCTTCGAAGAAAATTAAAAATATTCCCGTAGAAATCGCGTAAAAAACATGCAAAAAACACAGTTCAATGGAGAACCTCCACATTTTTTGAAGTCGGTTAAATAAGGCCTTGTATTGAAGATTGCACCTTTCTTCTATCAATTCTCACAGCAACACTAGTGATATGTACAGCAGTAATGACGTAGGTCTAGCGAGTATGGGATCTAGTTCTATTTTTATACCTAGTCTAACCACGTCGCTTTACCGTGAGTGAAGCCTAATCTCTTCTAGACATCACCAATTACTATAGTGATGAGAAACATCAAAATGAGAACCTAGATTTACATGCCTCGTTAGCCTAGTAACAACAATTCGAGATCTGGGTTTAAAAAAATACTGTGTAATCACAAAACAGTTCTAACTGAAGTCGAATCTTAATCTAGAGATCCAGTTATTTCATTTTGAACTTTGTTTCGATTGAAATACGATGTTACTACTAAAACTGTTTTTAGAACAGTCTTAAGTTGTTAACTTGGAATTTATAAACGTCTTATAACAATCACTCTAGTTGAATCTTGCACCAAAGTTTCACCTCGTTGCGTAATAGTACGATTTGGGTCTTTTATTCGTAAACTGGAAATAGTCACGTTATTATAAGGACCGGGAGTCTAAGCTACGTTAAATGAAAGGTATTAACAACATTCAGAAGACTATATTAATAAGATTATCGAGAGGTAAGATTTACAAGGCCGCAGCTCTGAGCCTAGCTGGGTCTCACTGACATAACATGTCATAACATAAAAACTATCTTCTACATCATTCAAATATATTCTAAGGTATCCAGAAGGTTCTAACCATAGACTAAATAGTTATGGTTTCATTACTTAAAGCCTCCCTGGTGGGCAACTCTCTACATTATCTATTCCATATAACTTCATTAGGTTCGACTTACTTTCCATTCACAAATCCTTGCTGCAATCCATATACCGGCTATCCGGCATATCCGGCTACTAGCAGTGCCGCGCGCACGAACCAACTTGCTCGGCAAGGCGCCACTGGCGCGCGCCTTGCATGCACTCAATGACACTGCTGGCAGAATTGATTTGTTTTCTTGCTCTCTGAATGAATTCACAAAGACTACATTATATGTATTGTGCTATACGTAATAAGATTGAATTACTTAAGTACCAACCACGCTATCGCATTGGTTTGTGTAACCTGTAAAGGTGGTTGTGTTTGTGATAAAATAAAAAACGCACAAAACGTTTTGGGAACACATTCATTGTGCGTACTGCTAAGGAGTGGAATTCCCTGCCTGAGTCTGTGTTTCCTGTTAGCTACAACCCGGGAGTCTTTAAGTCAAGAGTGAATAGGTTACTTCTAGGCAAGCGTGCTCCATCTTAGACCGCATCATCGCTTCCCATCAGGTGAGATAGTGGTCAAACGTATGCCTATCAAATGTAAAAAAAAAAAAAAAAAAAATATATATATATATAAATCTTATCGAAAAATATTTTACATGTGATGTCAGTTGTATGCATATGTATGTAGTAGATTCTGTCTTTAATTTCACCCGGCTGTAAGTCATCAACACGCCGACTATTTTGAAGTCGACTTCTAGTCTTACCGTATGCAACAGAATATCAGTGTTTTACATGGAGCGACTGCCTATCTGACCTCCACAACCCAGTCTGACTCTGACAGACATTCAGTTGTCAGACTTAATGTATATAGCTAACACTTAGAACTAATTAACTTGCTTTTCTTTGATAAATATTGCATTTCATGGGTAGACTGTTGATCCCAAAACTGTAATGCTTTATTAATTGCTTGCTTTATCAATTGCTTGCTTATTTAATTGCTTTAATAAAGCATTGCAGACTGATCTCATGGTACACAGTTACTTAATAAATATAATTCTTATACTAAGACTTGTGATCAACTTAATGATCAGTCAGCTTTTGACTTCCCATAGCGACTGTTAAAGATCTACGAATGACAGGCGAGACCAACCGCTTTACGTAGTTTCCGATGGACGAAGGAGTCTCGGAATGAAATGGATGGTCACCCATCCACGGACCGACCGCGGTAAGCGTAGCACAACTACGACTTATCGATTCATACGGTTTTTACTTAGCCACGAAAAATAAAAAATTTGAAATTAGAAATAAAAAAATAAAAAATTGTAATTAGAAATTCCAAATATTACCTCTAACAAGCAAACAAACAATATACCTTTAAATATATTAGTTTCGATGAAACTACAAAATGCTTCTCCACAAAGTATGACAAGACGTCCTTTCCCTGCTCTTGTAGCGCGACGTGTATGACGTATGAGATACGGAGCGGACATGCGGTTATAATGATAACACGTCTGTGTGCAATCTTAGTCAAAGTCAATGCCAAAGTCAAATCATTAGGGGACAACTCATCCGCAAATATCTCGTCCGCGGATGAAACGCCACCCTTGACAAAACGTTAGGTGGCAACATTAAAAGATACTTTTGAACGTCATAAAAGAAAAAAAAAATCTACATAGTTGTCCATTCCAAAAAGTAGTTTTGCATGGAGAAGAATGGGCAAGAAACTCCATATAATTATGTTCTTTTAATACAAACACAATCACAAATTACTCGTACTAAACATAGTATGCATGTAGTTTAAAATCACAATGACTTGAATGTGTAATGTATTTGCGAGATAAAAATACTACTAGATCCTTATCTATATAAAGTCTATCTTTGTGTGTGTTTGTACTTATCTACATACAGGTTGGATGTCTTTTGTAGTTATCTGCTTTGCAATTCGCAACACACTTGCCTTGCTATTTTAATCTGAAGGATTTTGACAAAAAATAAAATAATACATTGTAATTAAATGATTTTTTATTCAGCCAAATTACAGAGAAAAAATATTACATGATAAGTTACTAACTGAACGAGTGAACCGGTTCATCTCAGGCAAGCGTGTTCCAACTTAGGCCGCTTTATCACTTACGATCAGGTGAATTGCGGTCAAACGCAAGCCTATTAAATAGTAAAAAAAAAAAAACTAAGGCTGTAAATACTGGTAGCAGATTTGAAGAGAGTCTCAAACTAGGTAAGTTCCTGTGTTTTGAGTCAACAGTCGGTTCTCGCTCCAACTATGAATGCAGCAAAAGTGAGAAGAACAACATACAAATAAAGATAACTAAATAAACAATACAAAGTTATTATTATATACTAGCTGATGCCCGCGGCTTCGCCTGCGAGGACGTCAGTTATCGCGACCAAAAGTCATCATAAAATTTTGATCACGGGATCAAAATTGTATGATTCATCATCATCATCATTTCAGCTGAAATACGTCCACTGGTGGACATAGGCCTCCCCCAAGGAGGGGTTTTGCCATAATCACCACGCTTGGCAGGCGGGTTGGCGATCGCAGTATGGTTGTTACAAATGCACAGAGAACGCTGCTGCCCATTCTCTGGTACGTCCCTTAGTCGCCTCTTACGACACCCACGGGAAGATATGGGATGGTGCTATTCTTTACGTCCGACACCATACGGACTCTGTTGTATGATTACTCCTCTTTAAATTATAATAGATTAAATTATATGATGTAAAAGAGTAAAATGATGTCATGAAATGCTTAAAGCCTCTAACTTATTTAAAATGATAAGGATTAATACCGTATTTGTGTAAATAGCTTTCCAATTACCGCTCTATAGTTGCCCATTTTTTAAAGTATTAAAATGGATATAGTATGTTTTTCTTAAGAGATAGACATAAGCCATTGCAGATTTTTCTGTAGACCTATATAAGATACACAATTCCACCATAAATCATTTTGTTATATCTCAAAGGGTTTGGCAGCGTTTTCGTTTAAAGCTCCCAGGCGGCTTATTTACAAATATCATTATATTTTAACCAATGTATACAAAAACTTGACAAATTATATATTAGAACCTTCCTCTTGAATCACTCTATATTGAAATAACCCCCATTAAAATCTTTAGCGAAGTTTTCAAAATCTTAGCATACATATGGACAGACAGACGCGGCGGGGACTTTGTTTTATAATTATGTAGTGAATAATATTTATACGTAGTGATGATAGTGTGATAGTGAAAAAACTACCCAGGAAACGCGCATGTTGGGTTGACCTGCATCGCTGACCACGGCACACCCTGTCAAACCTTCGCTTCCGAGTATACTGTAGGGTCGTATTTTATTTTAAAATGAGTTTTTTTAGAATTTTATTGTTTGTAAAACAAACATCTGTCTTACACTGAGAACAGACAGATCTTTGTATAGTTAAGTAGTGGGATAGCGGAATGACTTTTTAGCCAAGACTTTAAGGATAGCTCGTTGAGATCTCTCTAATTTCAAAATACCTATGTTTTTTGAAATTAGAGATTGCTTTATATAATGTTTGAAAAATTCGTTTGTGAAAAATATTAATTGTCAAATGAAAAAAGACATTTTAAGGAATAGACATTAATTATGTCTTACGCAATTGGCTGCGTACTTGTCTGTATGGTAAAATTATTATTTTTAAACATAATATGACGTTTTTATACAGGATAATACAGGCATTATATTACTTCTGAGTGGAATCTCATTTCCCGGTTTTGCCCAATATCCTTTGTCGAACAGAAATTTCGCGCAATTGTCCTTTCGCGCAAGTGTCTTTCGCGGAAATTTTATTTTCTTTTCTCTTGTACTAAGTAAGTCAGTTACATTATTTCGAAGGGGAACCGTGCTACACTCGAAATTTTTTCGATATTTACCGCGGCTCAAGATTTACAGAGTGAATGGATACAAGTACAAGTTCGAAATGGATGATGATCAGTGATTTTGGATTTTGACTATTGGGATTTTTTACATTGTATTGTGAAGTGACATCATCAATTCTGAATTATTTAGGTATGCAGTTTTATATACATGAGCATCATAGTGATGGAAATGATATTGTTGGTAGGTACGTTTTTTAATATTTACTTAAAACTTTTTTCATATTTTTTTGGACCTGTAATTCATCATTCAACCAAACGCACGATCCAGTACGTTCCTTTACATAGCATGTAACATGGTGGCAAGAGCAGACGGAGACAGAGACCTAGGGTGTAATTCTGTAAGACCTCATTCTAAACTTAGAATCTGAATCCGCTGTGAGTTTTTTGATTGGCATTCTAAAAACTCGGCTGATAATTCGAATTTACACTAGCACCACCCTTGCGAGCGTGTCAGCGAGTTAAACTAAATTGACAGGGAGATTTTGACAGATAAAGTATGAGATGCACTAGAACCCGATTCAAAGTGTCAAATATATCAAGGTCATTTTGAACCTTATGCGAAGTGAGAGTGAATAGCGATGTGAGATGCGAGTTGTTGTTTGAATTTTACAGAATTGACCTACTCAATAAAGACTGGTCCCAAATGGAGAGAAATGAAAGGTGAGTAGGGAGGTCTTTGCCTTGCAGTGATAAAATTCAGACTAATCATAATAATATGAGAAATACAAAGTATTATGCATTTTATAAAACAAAGATAAGATTGTTGATATTTACATTGTCTATACGAGTAAAAATCTGAATCTTAAAATCTTAAGATAAGTAGATAGATCTTCTATTTTACGAGCTGACAGCTATCTTAATTCTTCAATATCACACACTTATAAATCCTTGCTGTCACAAGACAATAAAGGTAATGATCATTCGAATCAAGATAACGATATTTACAGGTATGTACCTACACGTCGCATTTTTAAGTATTTTCACCAGAACTACAATATTGGTTATATATAGCAGAAACTTCTAGCCTAAATTCAAATAGTTTGAAATATTTTATCAAACTTGAAAGCAATATCACAAAGGTCAGAAGATACGGCCTAAGATACGGGTCTTAGTTAGGAATTGGAAAATGACAGTCAAACAAAGGAGGCTTACTTATCATTCCCTTTCACTATACCCTGTTCACAATAAGATTAGACGTTTACACTAACCTTTTTGCAGTCCGTTCAACCGATTTTGACTTATATTGCGTTTGTAGCATGACAAATGGCAACTGCAGTAAACAGTTGTTATTGTAACCACTTTTTTGCCACTAATGTCATCCTTAAGCCTACGGAATAGAAGTCAAAATCGGTTGAAGGGACTGTAAAAAAGGTTTGTGTTTATGTCTAATCTTATTGTTAACAGGGTATAGCAAAATATAATGTGCAAGTGAGAGAGAATATTTACCGGTTTCATTTTAGCTTTATTTCTTTAAATCCTCGTATCTAGCAAAGGTTGTATTGAAAATGGTGAACCGATTCGAATAGTTGTTTTTTTCTTTTCTTTCGTGGTGCCTTAAAGTTAATTTAAAGCCTCCAGCCAGGGCAAAAAACTTATAAACTAAGCAACTACACGCTAAGGGCACCCCTTGTCGAGTACAAACCTCGGCTTAGGGCATCGCTGGGGGAGGGCAGCAAAGGGACAGACTAAGAGCGGTCAGCGAAGGGACAGGCTGGATCGGATCTCGATGGGACGAATTTATAGCTACAGGCTCAGGGCCACGGGCTAGCACGAGCAAGGTTCAGGAAAGGGGGATTAACGGGTGGGGGTGTCTCTTCAGCGGAGTCAAAGAAGCGCTTGAAGGAGCGTTTCATGTCGAGATGAAGGTTCTCATTGCACCATCACAGACAGTGTCTGAACGGTGCTTAGCCTTATGAGAATAGCAGTTTTTCCTTTAGGAATTCTCAGTAGCAGCGTTGAGTGGTGTTACAACCCCGAGCCTCGAAAAGCTTGTAAAGCTGAATTGGTTAAACAGACACAATAATATAAACATGTCGGATCGTCAGGATTTAGTCTGTTAAATTCGGTCATCACGTGGGCAGAAGATGGGTTTCGTGCAATGCAAACACTCTGCGTATAGGGTACAATACACGGCGTTTATTAAAATTACAATTTAAAATCAACTCAATTTAAAATAAACACAGACTCAAATTAAAATAGACATAGTAACACTTAAACACAATGAATCGAGTACAGTTCCGGGACGTTTAGCTCTGATGCGATCAGACACTGAAATCTGAATGTCCTGCTCGCTGTGGGCTGAAAACTTCACGACTCTGTAGAAGCGCGCCAATGGTGGTGGTAGACCCGTTCGTGTTGTCGTTAATGGCGGGCTTGCGATTCGTTCCATGTTCGTACTATTGACCGGATGCGACAAATATAATAATAATCTTTCGACCAAATTGAATGAGTATTTGACACATTGAGTTGAAATATGATGGCTGTGTACATGATTGATCAGTCGTTTTTAATGTACAGACAGCGTCGTCAACTGCTTACCCACTACACATAAAATTTATTTGGTAAGCAGTTGATGACGTTATATGTACTAGCTTTCGCCCGCAACCTCGCACGCGTGAATTTGTTTTCGCGACAATGGGTTCAGTTCGGATATCTATGGGTTCAGTCAATGGTTTTGCCGTGGTGAGCCGACCAACACTCCGACAAGACACTGAACTTAAAAGAGTGTCCGCGAAGTTTCTTTCTAGTTTTTCTACACAGAGACCTCCTACGTTTTGGAACGAGCAACTAAATTTTACTTTCTGACTAACAAACAGACTCCTTGACAAAGTAAATGGTTTAATTGACTTTGATACAGACAGTACTTTCGCCTTTCAAATGAAATCATTTATTACAAATAAACCATTAATAGGCACTTTTGAATAGTCAAGAAGAAAAATCAAGCCTTTGAGAAAATAAAAAAAAATGAAAGTTGAAGCTAGTTGTTTTTTTCCATAGAATCCTATGTCGTTCCAAACAGGATTCTATGGAAAAAAAGAAAAACATCTTGAACACTCGTATAAAATCAACAAATTATTAAGATTTAGGTTCATGTTTATTTTAGTGCAGGCACAATGTGAAAATAATGTAATTGTTTTATAATTGAAAGATTATGTTGTCCGCAGATCCTCAACATTGTAACAGGGCAAACATAGAGGAATGCTATAAAACATCCTTCGTTATATTGGCCAGGATACATTTTATCATGTCGGGAATTCCAGGAAATTGCAATAAGACCCGCCTTATTGACTTCTAGACACATCCGTGCTGAAAGGTTACTAGAGCAATATAAATATTAAATCTGTTTGCAGGAAACTTCGGGCTGAAGTGAATATGAGTTTTGAAAATGTGTTTAGTGCTTCCTAGTGATCGTAATCCAAATCAGTGTTTACCTACACAAATAAATTTCATTGATAGTAACATTGAGCGTGTACTTTAAGCAATTGAAGCGATTGTTACGTGAATGACATTGATGCGAACATTGATTTTTTGCCACAGCAATTGAAGCGCTATAATTGCTCACAAAAAAATTGACAGTCGCGAATGACGTTTCGACGACGCAAACAGAGCAGAAATATGTTTAAGGACTATGTTTAATGATGAAGAGGGACCAAACTGATAGGTCAATTATAATTACTTGTCATTTGCTAAATACCGTAATTGCTCAATAGATGTCGTTATTCCGTGACGCATATTTCCTGTATCGCGGTGATAAGATTCTCCTACAGTAGAGCTATTCTGTTACAATCACCCTCGGGAAACACCTAGATTAAGTGACCTGTCATCCGTCCGTCTGCTTTGTCAATTCCTAGCATCGGGAAGGATGACAGCTCACTTCACCTAGGTGTTCACCGAGGGAGATGGTAACAGAATAGCACTACTGATTATAACCTCAAGTGACATACGAGTATATAATGAATTGTCTTGCTCTGGAAGTTTTGTTCTATTCCTTCGGGATATATTTTTGAAATTCTGTACAAATATTCAATAATGAAATTGAAAGTATAGAGCTGAAAATTGCGTAAAATATAATAGGTGAATGCCGCTGAAATAATAACACTTACAATCTTGAACTTACTTTAGTTTATTAACAAACAAAATATTTTATCTGCGTTCAAAAAGGGTTTTTGTTTTGTTTCAATGCTTGGCCACGCGCAGTTTTTACCGTGGGGTCCGATTTCGAAAATTAATCTGGAACCGGATGGGGTATGCCTTGGGTGTTGTCCCATATGAATTACATGAAAATATTTCACCTTCTAAAGGTGGACAATTAGGGGATGACTTAATTTTATTATGACACGATATCTCTGGCAATTGTGGATCGATTTCTGAAAATGTGACGACACGGTTGGCTCAGTGGTTGAGCGATCGACTGCTGCCTGCGTGTCGCGGGTTCGATTCCCGCACGGAACAAGTATTTGTATGGCCTACAGATAGTTGGTCTGGCTGTTTGTGTATGTGAGTTTATATGTTTGTAAACGCACTCACGACACAGGAGTAATTCCTAGTGTGTGGAAACGTTTAAAAAAAAAAGATTTCGAGAATTATTTTTGTTACCGTTTCTTGGTTTCTTAATGAATGTTGATGATAACAAGTGGGTACTAAAATGTGAAAAATATACAATTACAAAAATACATCGCATAGGTGTTTCCCAAAAGTAAACCGTAGACAGAGGTCTCGAAGGTACATTTTTATACCTACTTATGAGGGTCTAACATTATGTTAGTTAAGCTAAATGGCCTCGGTTTTACGAGCGAAAAATTTATGTGACAAAAGGTCAAGAGCGCGCGCTTGTCACACTTTCTTATATCATTTAATACCTGACCCGACAGACGTTGTCCTGTCAAACGATTTTTCAATTTCCTCACTGTATAAACCTTTCCTGGACTTCCACAAATATTTTAAGACCAAAATTAGCCAAATCGGTCCCGCCGTTCTCGAGTTTTAGCGAGACGTTGTTACGACCTTACATTACAAATCTTTGAATTTCTCGGTTTTCCTTTGTTATAATATGCATGTATTATATCTTTAAACCTTCCTTTTGAATCACTCTTATCTTATAAAAAAGCCGCTTTAAAATCCGTTGCGCAGTTTTAAAGATCTGAGCATATGTCGCAGTAAGATAGATAAAGCCGTAATATAGTTATATCCCTAGGGATATAATTATATACCGTAACATAGTTTTAAAGCGATTCTTTACTATCTCACTAGGAATATAGTTATAAAACCGTCGAAGTTTAGTGATATACTTATGTTACTAGATTAAGTTCAGTGTTATAAATATATAACGGTTTGTCTCAAAATAGTCATATTGTATCATATTGTAGTATATTAAAGCTTATTAAATTTATTCTCAAACAATTTTTACAAAATTGAAAAAATTTCAAAAGTGTGCCACTTTTTTGAGACAGACCAATTACTTGATTAAGCTTAGTGAAAGAGAAATCTACCATAAATAATTAAATAAAACAAAATTTTATTGTTTTAATCTTTATTAATAAAATAAAGGGACAGACATCGGGAAGCGACTGTTTTATGTATTGATAAACAATCAATAGAACTATTTTTATAATCATATAATAATTATTTGATGTATATTTTATTAATTGCAGTGTACGAAGCAGCACAGAAAATGTCCCGTCGACCACACAATCAACGATCACGCTTGACAGAAAGGAAGATGATAAAGATGATGACTACAATCCCTTCGAACACAGAAATGTTGTTCATCCTACTTCGTAAGTACCTACCTATAAGTTTGAAATTAATACTGGTGAGTTTTAAGTATTTCAAACTTGATTGAGGAAAAAACTATAGAAAATTGGAACTTTGACTCATCCGAAAGTGTGGTCTAGAACAAGAAAAAAGTCATATAATATCTTTTTTACACTCATTACGTATCATTCGTCAGAGTCTCGAGTTCATTTTTTTAACTGACTGAAATAAAAATAAGGGTATAATTTTATTCAGAGTAGTCCGATTTTGATTATTCTCATGAAAATATTACACTCAAACAATGACAATGAAGGGATGACTTCAATAATTTATTGACGTCACCGTTTCGTAATTAATTTATATGATAAGATGTGTAAAAATAGATGACTAAAGACCTCTGAATTACCATTTTTCACAAAATGCATCTTCAGTCTTTGTTTTGCATATATTTTCTTCATTTTAAATTAAATAATGGTTTTGTTTTTGTCACAGGACTTTAGGGGCATTCTTCCACCTGCTCAAATCATCATTAGGGTCAGGATTGCTTGCGATGCCAGCTGCCTTCAAGAACACCGGGCTGGTTCCTGGTTGTATTGGTACAGTTCTCGTCGGAGTTATAGCTACACATTGCGTACATATATTGGTAAGTCAAATAATATATTTTTAATAGTAGTGCCATAATCGATCGTAATTTTATTCGTGCTTTTGTTTAAAATCTTTCTCCACTTCTCTATATAAACTACAAGCTTCTGCCTGAGAGTTCGTTTACGTCGGTAGTTATTAGAATTAAAAATATCTCTCTCCCGTTCAATTTTTTTTTGGAGAACACACGGACAAAAAATATTTTACGTTTCAGTGCCTAATTCTTATCATTCAAATCTATTAAAAACGGTAACTGACACTATAGATTAAAGTTACAAACAACATTTTAAAAGTTAAATAGCATTGAATGAAAATGGTACACAACTCAACTTGCATAGGGTTCACAATGAGTAGACATTGCAGAGTGTTTCCTGGCACCACAAAATAAAAATATTACAGAAGGACCGCTACTGCCATCGTCGAAAATAATTACCTAAACTTGCCAGACTTCTAGGGTTGCTGTATTGACTCTGTATGTTTTATTTGTGACATTATGGAATTTTATTCACACTGGTTGAAACTCTTTGACAAACAAAACATCAAACATGAAATATCAATTACATCATTTTGATCATTCATTTTGACAACACATGTCGCCAGTCGAGACTGAAGTCTGCTTGAAACTGCCTGACAATGCCTGTAACCATGTTCTCAATTTGTGCGTGCGAAAAGTGGCGGTTTGTTCTGAGTGGTCTCTCTGCTTGGGCGCGCCACAGCCTAACGTACTTTGTGCTGTCACCTAGTTAGTTTACCTCGTTTTTTATTTTTCGTATTTCGTACGTAACGTAAAAACTAAACGTTAAAAAGCGCTAACAATGTTTGTATGCAAATATGAGTGCTTTTTATTAAAGTTATTAAATAATGTGATCGTAGCGTTTCGAGCGCTTTACTAAGTGCCTGAAGCGAGGTATATTAAGAATTACCTTTGACACAAATTAATAGATTTTACTGCGACAAGTGGCTCGTGGCTAAGTAGAAGCTGTACAGATCAATAGGTCATGGTAAAGCTACGCTTGCTGCGGTTAGTTCATGGATGGGTCTATAGGAAATCAGGTTACGGTACGTGTGAATTAAAAAGCAGTTACTTTGGATTTAAATAAAGATAAAAGATAAGATAAAAGATAAAGAAAAACATTTATTTATTTTCCGCCACAACTTATAAATAGTGCAGTTTAATTGTAACAGTTTCTACATAAGTATTGTAGATTATGGGGTGGACTGGAGCCTAAACTAGGGAAACCCTGTATTTCAGGCCTCCAGGGACACTCACCCACGGTATGAGCACAATTTACAATAACTATGTTAAATACAAGTATAAAAATACAGTATGGGTATCGAAACTGGTAGAAGGAAAAAAATAAGAGAAAATTTATTAATCCATAATGTTTGTGTATGCGTGTGTGTGGTGTGTGTGTGTGTGTGTGTGTGTATGAGTGTGTGAGATGTATGTTACTTTACGATAGTTATAAGGGATTCAGTGTCTTGATAGTTAAGTTTCGCAAGATGTTTTTTAATGATGTTTTTGGCTTCATGTGAGTTTTTAGGAAAAATGTGAAGCAGTGAGTTGATTTTATTACATATTTATGTACGGTGCAAGAAACCAGGATTGACGTGTAAAGAAGGCGGTGTAGTGTCTAACCGAATCGCATACCCTGTTTCTTCTACGAGAATGATAGGCAGTACATGGGTTAAATGTAAGCTCTTTATGTTTACGAAGTGTAGTATGCATAACAAATAATGGTCTTACTGTTAGAACATCGCATTCTTTGTAAAGACTAGATGTTCCTACATCTAGTCTTTACAAAGAATGCGATGTTCTATCGAAAGGGTTTCCTAAGCATTACCTTAAGCAAGGAACTTTGTGCGCGTTCAACGAGTATAAGTTTTATTTTGCATGCCCCACCCCACACGGGTATACAGTAATCTATCACAGATTGAACCAGAGCAAAATAAACTGTTTTTAATAGAGCTGGTTGCAATGTATTTCTGAGCTTTATAAACATCCAAATCAATTTGCGGGTCCGTGCTGATAGAAGATCCAGTTGAGCTTTCCAATATAAAGATTCATCGAGTTGAATACCGAGGTACCTAATGTTATCTGTTTTTTCAAGGGACAGACAAGAGCATGTTGTAGATTTTAGTTAATACATGTATGGACTTTAAGAGTGAAATTGTTGATATTTGGTTGTGTAGATTTATTGATTGAGAAGGTAATGTACTTCGATTTTTTTATATTTAGTGTAAGTAAGTTTTTGTTCAGCCACTGGAATATTTGATGAAGTCCTTCTTCAGCATAATGCCGTGCTTGAGCCCAAGTTTCTCCCTGAAATACCAGTGCAGTGTCGACCGCATAGGGTAACACTTTGCCATTTAATGGAGTGTAATTACAGAGCTCATTGATGTAAATCAAGAAGAGACTTGGGCCAAGCACACTTCCCTGGGGAACTCCGCAAGTGATAGGTAGAGGGCAACTGATATGATCACCAACCTTCGTAGCTTGGTATCTTCCAGAAAGAAAATTTTTGAAAAGTTGAAATGGTAGACCGCGAATACCAATCATTTCTAGTTTATTTAGTAGTATGTGTGTAGAGACCGTGTCGAACGCCTTTGCTAGGTCTAGGAAGACGCCAATATATTTCCGACTTTGGTCCAAATGACTTGCAAGATGATTAGTAAGCTGTACCACTGCATCTTCTGTCGATTTGTTTGGCTGGAAGCCAAATTGTGATTCAGATAGGAGGTTCTCATGCTCTAAGTATTTCATCAGCCGTTTATTAATAAGCCTTTCAAGTAATTTAGACATTGCGGGAAGTACTGATATTGGGCGGAAGTTTTCAACACAGTCTCTATTCCCCCTTTATGAACGGGGTGTACTATCGAGCGTTTAAAGCTATCAGGAAGAATGCCTTTGTTAAAACAACAAAGATTAAATATATGTGTTAGTATTGGACTAATAATGTTTTTAGTGCGTTTGAGAAATGCTACAGGTATACCATCCCATCCTGTGGCAGAGTCATTTTTGAGATTAATAATTAATGAATCGACTTCAGCAACATCTGTTTCAAGTAATACGAAAGATTTTGAATGAGAAGAAGTGTTAATACCGCAGGTTATTTTGGATGGACCTGTCCAATGTTATTTGCAAGTTTCAGACCTACCTCAGTAAAGTATTGATTAATCATGTTCACAGAAGAATTTGGGTCATCCGGGCTAAGTTTTAAAAGTTCCACGGCTGGGTTTTGGTTTCGTGTGGTATTGGTTATTTTACGAATAGTGTGCCATGTTTCTTTAGGGTTTTTACATTTATCAATTGATGAGCTTTGCTACTTGTCTTTAATTTTGGTTAGTAAGTCGTTACAAAAATTTCTATATCTATAGTAGGATCTTTTGAGTATTTCATCTGATGGCGAGGCATTGAGCTTATTGTGGAGAGCGTCACGATGTTTTATGCACCTAAATAAGCCTGGAGTAATCCAGGGTTTCATGATTTTCTTTCTATTTGGAACTTTACGCATAGGAGTACTGGATTCCAAAGCTTCTTTTAAATATTGGGTTAATGTCTCGGTGGCATGGTTGGGATCATCACTATACAAAATAGAAGTAAGGTTCTTGTATCTTAAGATAGTAAAGAAATAATGTTAATTATATTTTAGGGAAGATTTTATGTCTGTCTTCTACACAGTCGAAAAAATAAGAAAGTAACTGTTTTTTTTTCGGAATGGCGTCTCGATGTTCAACCTACGAGGTTGTCGGCTGCTTAACCGGACTTTCCTGTGGTGCCTTAAAAAAAAATATTTTTAGGGCCTCCAGCCAGAGCAAAATAACTTATAAACTAAGCGACTGCACGCTAAGGGCACCCCCTGTGGGGTACAAGCCTCGGCTTAGGGCGTCGCTGGGAGAGGACAGCAAAGGGACAGGCTGGATCGGATTTTCATAATTTAGGGACGAATTTAAAACTACAGGCAGGGAGAGCAAAAGTAACTGAGGGTAGTTGTCGGCTTTTATATTAATCGTTAGTGACAGTGTTGCCATTATTGAAAAGTAAGAATCGATACATTTTTGCACATTAAAATAGACTAAATACCAACAGGGTCATCATCCATTACACATTGAGGCAAGGGGTTTTAGAAAGTCGTAGATAATAATAATAATATGTGGGGACATTTTCACACACGGCCATCTGACCCCAAACTAAGGAGACCCTGTGTGTCAGACAGCTGATATACATACACAAATACATTTTTTTATATATAGATAAACAACACCCAGACTCAAGGCAAACACAAGTGCTCATCACACAAATGTTTACCCTGGGCGGGAATCATACCCACAACACGCTGCGCAGCATTCGATCGCTCAGCCACTGCGCCAACCGTGTCCCAGCGTTTGTTTCATTGTGGGTAGTTTGTAGCCAGAAAATCTGACTACCAGTCTTACCAAGAAATATCGTGTTACCTAGTACTTAACGGTTGTGGAAGTCAAACTGGCAGTCGCTCTGTGTTAAACCCTGGTATTCAACTTTATTCGGCTAACCAATATGAAAGGCAAAGTAGTAGAAGGGCCTTTGTACGTTTGTGCATGAAGTATAAATAAATAAATAATAAATAAATATAACCTTCATGAAAAATAGATTATAACGTTGTTTGACTTTGAAATTATAATACCGAGATTACGACTTTACTAATTATTTTCTTAAATTACACAGTAAATAAAAAACCCCCAACGCAAAACATAAGAGCGATTATGTAAAAAGTCAAAAATAATACCTTTTGTTGAGCCATCAAATGTTTGTTCGTTGAAATGGCGCTATAATGTCGCGGCGGGGTACCGCTAAGTTTAAAGCAATAACTAAATAGCTAAAATAACGAACTGATGGTAACTAGACAGACAGCACTGGTTTACAACAAGGCTCCCACCTCAGTTTGTGGTCGACTCTTTGTTTGGAAGCACGCCTTGCGATATTGCTCCTTACCTATCTAAACTTCAAAAAGTTGGCGTGGCATTAGCTCTTGTGTGCGCAAGTGAAGAGAAAAAAGAAAAAAATGGATGAAGCGTTAGCTTAAGGAAATAATAAAACTTAACTCATCTAAATTTTATGAATCTAGTTGATATTGGTGACCTGTGCAACTTTACACTGTTGTAAACCGCCGGTGGAGACCAATGTGGAGGGCTTGTTTAGAACAGTCTGGCCCCTTAACCTTTCCCGGTAATGTGTGCCTACAATTAGCGCATGTAATAATCCGTATATTATATAACCTCGCTTCAATACATTGCCAGTAATATTGAAGTATTGCCGGGCTATATTATAAAATGGTGCAGCTACGTATTATAGTAATATAGAATCGCCCGTTTATCACAAAAAAAACAACAATAACGCAAAACAATTATCAATAATAATAAAAACACAATAATAGTAATGCTCACAACTTAAAGTTAATAAATGAACTGTAATATAGCAATAGTATAGGAGATGCTCAAACTTAAGAAACCCAGCACTAAGTTCCTATTCAGAATAAACCCATTCCACATTGAGTATTTAGAAGAACAAGCGTCGATGTAGTCCATGGCATCATATAAGGTGTTTCGTAGATGGTTGTCTGCGAACGTTAAAACAAAATAAGTAAATAAGTAGATTAATTAAGAAATCAAACCAGGCAACTAGTGACAAAAAAGTTAAAAGGGACTCATTGGTGTTGGTACGGGCATGTAAAGACGAGGAACCGAACACATGACTAAACGAGCTATAAATATAAATGTGGATGGATGGAGTGCGAGAGGAAGGATAGAAAAGATGTATGGATTGTATGAAAGATGAATTGAAAGAAAAGGGAGTCAATGATAGGATGACAAGACGGAATTAATGGAAGAAAAAAAAGCATATTACGTCGACGTCGAGTAGAACAGGACAAGGGCAGAAAGATAACATGATGATGAGAGAAATCATGACATCAAATTAACAAAGTAACATGAAATGGTGATACGCGATAAATCGAAGTTGAGAAATATTTATTACATTAAGAAACCTAAAATCATTTCACTGAGGCCAGCCCATCAAGCTACCCCAATCAATCAAATTTATTTGATATGTTTTAAACTTTATTACAAGAATAAGGTTAATGTTCAATTGGAAATTTTTACAGTTTGGGATAACTTACCTTGTCGTCTGTACTTATCATTATGAACAACTTTTACACTGAAATCACGAAAAATATTCAGCGGATATTAGGATTCATAGTTGGACAAAATTCATGGATCATTTAATTTCTTATACTAATGATAAGTTCAAGAAACCTCAAGAGGGGCGCGCTTCTTGAGGTTTCCATATCATAAGACTGATCGTACCCAAAATATATAATAAATGAGTACCTGTATACATCAATATCTGATCAGCAAATAACATCTGTATTTCATTCAGGTCATTTGCAGCGAATTCCATTAATGTCGATGGTAGACACAACATTAGTATAGACAGACTCAGTTGCAAAGCCCAAAGAAATATTATAAGCATAGATTCCTAAAACAAAAGAAACCACTAAACAAACATTCAAAAATACAAATTGTTTCTCTTCATAATATTAGTTTTTAAAAACTGACCTGATTGAAAAACCAGTCCACATAAGGAATCGTGAACAATATTCTTGTAAATTGACACACAAAAGCTATTATCATCTTTATCCTCATAATCTTGGTTGTAGCATCCATATTGATTGTAAGTTTCATGAATTCATCAATGAATTTTTTGACAAGATTGGTTTTTTCATAATCATTCATATTTTTAGTATTAAACTTATTGTTTAGTAATTTTCTTAACCCTCCTGTTATATTACTATAATTATCAGTTATGTAAACTATAGTTAGTAGACTAAAGTGATTTGAAATGTATCCATAAATGTAGATGCCAATTGTTATGAGTGAAATACCTTCTGCTCCTGTTATTAAAAGGCAAATACTGTATCCAGCGAATACAACGAATATCATGAAATATGTTACTGAACAGTTTTGTTTTATCGACAATGAATTAAAAGTCAATTTTGAAGAAAATTTTATCACGAATTCTTCTTCGGTAATCAATGAAAGACAAACTTGAGCGACAGTTTCAAAAATCACAGTAGCATCATAGATATATCCAGCTAAATTAGAATATAGGTTGTCTTCAGATAGAATAATTAAAAAATATACAATCGATATTCCACAACTGACGACGCAGTAGAGTTTTGTTAAGAGACAGATGATAATAGAATTCGTGAATTTGAAGTAATGCCCAAATACAAGCCTGAACCACAACACTCTTTTGAATGTGAAAAGTGATTTAAGCTTTTCGGTGATACCTTCTACCACTGGCATTGTATAAGTTTACCTTTATAAGAGTATGATATTGCTGTGAAATACAATTTGATACTGGACAAGGCTTACTCCATACAAGTATGTTGGCTCTATTGTTGATTACCTTTATTTTTATAGTATTTACCTTCAATGGATTATTTTAGTACTCTAGCATTTTCCCTTGACTTCGTCTATACTATTGTGGACTTTTTATTTACATACTTAAATACATAAACTTATTTTCAGTAGTTATTAAGGTATCCAAAAATTAACAAACAGTAGTGTTTTAGACTGAAAAAATCGGATTAACTCACTGTGTTGCCGGATTCGTCCGACTAGTTTCGATGGCATACGGCCACCTTTTACAAGAACTCTTGTAAAAGGTGGCCGTTTTTCTCAGTCTATAATGTGTAACAATACTCACGTTTTGTTTAATGATAAAATAGTGTTAAAATTAATTCAAAGTATATAATTTTCTTTTCCCTTCGAATACAACAATTATTTTCATTCTCGTTTACTTTTTCATATGAATAGGTACATTAGTTTATTAACTACTAGCACAAAGCGCGACTTCATCCGCGTCAATTTTCTTTGATCCCTAAATTTTATATAAAGCCTTTACGTGCTTTGCGAGTCAACGGTATTGACACAACGACGTGTGCGTGACACCAACAACTACCTCAAACTTCAGGCTGCTGAGAAATGCCTAATAGAAAAACCTTGTATGTCTTTTTGTCCGACCTAGGAATCATACCCAGCGTCTCATGCTCAACAGTCTCACTTGGGAACACATAAACTTGGCAAATTCGTTCGAGACACTCCCATGGTCAGCGGGCGACGGGACGTAAGGAAGTGCGTGCGCGCGGGACGGGCTTCGGGGTTTTCTGAGACCACAAAAAAATGACTTTAAGACCATAGCATACAGTACCAAATTAAATCCACGTCCAAACTTGATGTTCGGCCATGCTCGAGCTTGAAAGATGCGTGTTCGAGTATGCGTTCGAGTCGCCCGCGCCAGATTTAATATTGCCACAGCGAGAAAACGATCTGGACGTATGTTTACTACCTACGGCGTGGCCGGCGTAGGTAGAAAACAACGTAGGATTACGGCATCAAACTGGTCATGCACGCCCACTTGGAAACCCAGAGCATTTTCAACGGAGCTTGCTCACGGAGGGGCGAGCATGCCGCCTGCATGGTCGAGCAGTCAAAATTTTGCTCGACCACGCGAGACCATTTTGCAGTTTGGTGTGCACTGGCCCTTAGTCGGGCGCCGTCGCAGTCAGTAACGTCCTCCGCCACCCGCGTGGACCATGGCAGTGTCACGTACGAATTTTCCAAGCTCTAATGCCTATGCTAATAAAAGTTTGATAATTACAGGTATCTACCTCACGAGACGTCTGTAAGAAGGCTCGAGTACCCCTACTTAGCTACACAGATACTTGTGAAGAAGTATTTAAGCAAGGTCCCAAGAAATTGAGGCGGTATTCTAAACACATCAGGTACGTTAAAAAAAGAAAATACGTTTATTTATGCCAAAGCACAAAAAAATAGAGATAGATATGAGAGACACTTTGGTCATGATTGATTTTCAAGATCTGATGATGAAGCCGGAAGATAGGAGCTGGAACTCCATAATGGAACAACGTGTTTGGAATTCGGAACAACGTATTCTAGCCATGGTGGAGTGAGCTTGTTAGAATTGTCACAAGCAAATCTAGGAATGGTCAAAAGTATAAAAAGGATTTATATATTTTCTCTCGAAGAAAATAATACCTACATCACATCCGTGTAAAACAGCCATCGCTTAGCTCAAAATGCATTAGAACTGCTAAATTCAGTTTAAATTCAGTCGCTAGAATTGAATTTGAAACTAAGTGCACGATAGTTTTATAGAGACATGTTCTACGTTTGCAACCAATAATGCAGAAAGGAGTTCTCATACCGAATACGGTAAGGTACAGAGAAGGCGCAAACTATACGAGTGCGGCAATCTATACACACTAGCGCACCGCGTTCTGTGTATTATTGAATACGGCGAGTAACAAAAACTCTACAACTTTCTGATAATAATGTATCTTTAACACTTCCCTGTAGGTACGGTCACGAGCAAAAACATGTAAACAGTTTTGTTGGTCTCATTCTAAGCTGATTTTCTCCTAAACTATTGATTGAAATGTTATGGGGTTCCGAATAGGGTATTTTTGACCCCAAATTACTATAAAATAAGTTTTATTTAGAAGTTCAAATAGTTATTTCACGATAAAATTACTTTTGAATTTTGCAATCTGACGCGTGACTGTACAGTATTTAAGATATATTTGTATATAAGAAAGTAAAATACGTGTTGTCTCAAAATGAGCTATGGCTGCCATACTATTCCCAAATCGCTGTAATTCCGGAATGCCGAAAATACCAAAATCGACAAAAAATAATGTGTAGCAAAACATAACAAAACGCACCAAAACAGAAACAAAATTACACTCGCATACCGTTGGGCATCCCATATCTTCTCGTGGGTGTCGTAAGAGGCGACTAAGGGACTCTCCAGAAAATGGGTAGCAGCGTTTTCTGTGCGTTTGTAACAACCATACTGCGATCACCAACACGCCTGCGAAGCGTGGCGACTATGGCACCCCCCTTCCTCAACTTTGGGGTAGGCCTATGTCCAGCAGTGGACGTCTTTCGGCTGAAATGATGATGATGATGACCGTTGGGCATTGTCTCAAAATGAGTCAGCATTAACGACATGTTCCTCTAACTATTCTGTAAATATAGACCATGTGTGTAACGTAGGTAGAGCTCTTGTATCTTGGACCACGTAACTAAGAGACACGTAATGAAGTAAAATATATGAAACGTACTAAAACTTTCAGACACTTTGTGGACGCGGCAATGGCCGGCGTATGTCTCGGTGGGACAAGCGTATACGTGATATTTATCGCGTCTTCACTCAAAGATGTAAGTATACAACTTATGAATACATAAACCAAAGACTGTGAGTTTTCCCAGGAGATGCCATTTGTCAACCATGATTCCAAACCCGAAACTGTTACTGAATGATTTATAATCTTATTTGGAATTATCGTAACTTCGTGTACCTTCTCTACATTTATTTTTAAAGAGCCACTGATATAACTAACTGAGGTACCTATGGCCAGTAAAACAAAAAATTGGTGCCTCGAAATGGCGAGACGGGGCCGCGGTAGACCACAAAGGAAATGGCGAGTCGACTTGGACGGCTTCCTTAAGTTGCGCAAAGTCGAGACCGATGGAAACAATACAGGGAAGCCTTTTCCCTGCCGTAGGATAGTACGGGCTAAATATAATAACAATAATAACCGACATAATAGACCCATTATTTCAAAGAAATAAAAAAAATTCTAGCATACTAGTGACTGGAATATAGAATTTTAAATAATTTTAGGATATATTTAAAAGCTGCTAACTTATAATAACTTCAATCATTTCATAAATTACCTACATAGATAACAAGCTTTTAATTATTTAAATCAACTTAATGAGCCTGGTCGCAAGAAACTGTTGCTGAAGATTTTAATAATGTTTTAGGAAGCGGTGTTGCAACCAAATATTTAGGCGTTGACGTTTAAGAGCTCTTACACACGAGCGGCATGTTGCCAACAGCAGAGGTAACTGCTGCCGTCGATACATGTCGGCGGTAGCCGTCAATTTGTTGCAATGTCATAAAAAGTAATTCTAATCCTTCTTTTCAGATCTTTGATCACTTCGCTCCGTCAACGAAATATGAAGTTGAAGTCTATTGCGGGATTCTCCTACTCCCTCTTATTCTAATCACGCAGATAAGGCACCTGAAGTTCCTGGTACCATTCTCAGTTCTGGCTAACGTGTGCCTCGTAGTAACTTTTGGTATAACTTGTTACTATACGTTTACTGACCTGCCCCCGTTGGATAACATCGAGATGGTCGCTAGCGTTGACAAATGGCCACTGTTTCTTAGGTAAATATAATGCACGTCATCATCACCTGCCTAGTCTTTCCCATGTTGGGGTCGGCTTCCAGTCTAACTGGATGCAGCTGAATCTCAGTGTTTTGCTTGGAGCGCCTGCCCGTCTGACTTCAACAAGCCATAAACTGCCACGACACGCCCTGGTAGGACTGGTTGTCAGCATTTCTGACTTCTGACTTACCCATAACTATTGTGAATGACAGCCGGACCAACGGCTTTACGTGCTTTACGAGTCACAGGCACTCATCAAAGGCCTATGTCAGAAGGCTTAGTAACCAAGTCCAAGCACTCAGTAGGAACAACTTGCGCATTGTAGCTAAAGCCACTACAGGACATTGCGGCTTAAACAAGCACATGTTCCACCTGGGGTTAAGTACTATGCAAACCTGCAGACGCTGTAATGAGGCTGATGAAACGCCACTTCACCTTCTGGGGGAATGCAGAGCACTAATGCACAAGCGCAACAATCATCTGGGCAAATACCTGTTAAGCCCGGATGATCTAATGGAGATCGCCCAAAAGCAGATCCTGCAGTTCATAACAGCTGCAGGGTTTGGCGGCGATCTCTAACCAACACAAGCGACGATCACAAGAGACCAACTCTGGTCGCAGTGATATCACAGCCGCACAACGCAAATAATTTACGAGTCACAGAGATGTCTCGGTATGAAATGGATAGTAACCCATTCACAGACCGACCAGTTGATCCATACGGTTTTTACTTAACCACCAGCTCCTCCGAGGTCTCGGACTCCGAAGACTACGAGGGTCTTGAATCATGTTCAGTGGCCAGCACATCAAGCTTCAACAATCTGTAATTTTGTTTGATGGATTATCTATAAACTTTATTACAAGAGCGTAAGGTTCATTTCAATTGGGATGATCTGACAGTTTGGTATGGCTTGAAGTGTTAGCGTCTGACAATGGTAAAGTTTCACAATTTCCTTTCCACTGTGGATTATTTATTATTTACGTTTCGTTTATTTACGCTTTTTTTATGTTAGGAGCTCGTGGCTAATTAAAAACCATACGCATCGATCGATCAATGTTAAACTCCGTTTGCAACGGTCGGTTCGTAGATGGGTGATCATTCGTTTCATACCGAGACCCTTCTATGCAATACCTACTTTAATATAACAACTAAATAACTACCAGCCTCCTATTGTCCCATTGGTAATACCAGTGAAATATAATAATATTTCAGTTCTCCCCAGTCTTTAAATTGAAAACAACTGACGGAAAATATTGACAATTCAAATTACGGTAGCTTAACCCGTCCAACCTGGACCGTCTGATCCTGGGGATTACCATACTGTCAATCAATAGGCATTATTATAAAAAAACCGGACAAGTGCGAGTCGGACTCGCCCACCGAGGGTTCCGTACATATTTGTAGGTACATATCCATACTTCTATACTAATCCATACCTACATCCATACTTTAATATACTTAATATTATAAATACGTTTTTTGCGACATAAACGGCAATATCTTTTTTTCACGTTAACATACAGGTTTGATTTTTTTACAGCATCAAGGGACCGTAGAGTTAATTTCAACTCGATACGTCCACGCGTTCTCGAGATGAAGGGTCTTGACAGACAGACAGACCGACAGACCGACAGACAGACAGACGGACAACAAAGTGATCCTATAAGGGTTCCGTGTTTTCCTTTTGAGGTACGGAACCCTAAAAAACGAAACAATACAAATACTTATCATCGATTATTGTCTCACTGCTGGGCTAAGGCGTATTGTATCTTGTACAGAGAAGGCATTGATCACCACGATTTGTCAAGGCAGCTTAGCGGTTTCATACATTTATTACATAAATGAATATAAGTACAGGTTTCCACATAATGGTTTCCTTCACCCATGTCAGTCGTGTCTAATTCTGCCACTTCACTTGGCGTATTTGTTCAAATATTCGCCTTATATGGATAATAAAAAATCGATTTCATTTCAATAACCATAGGATATATTTTGTATTAAATATGGGACAAACCCGCCACACTATTCCCAAACCACTGTAACTCCTGTAAGCCAGAATCAACAGTAGCGACCACCAGAAAAGCGCCAAAGTAATGAAGCTCGACGAATCCCAGAGAAACGTTCAACTGTCTTGGATCCCGCAACGAAATTAATCAGAAAAGAACAGCGGAGGATTAAGAAAAACATATTTTCCACTTCCCTCCAAATCAAGCAGGAGACAGAACAGAACTAGGCCAATAGGCACAAAGGGACGATTACAACTGGGATAAGCCCAGTTGCTAAGCACAACTTATTTTGTATTATCTAAATATGGCGAATATTCGCATAAATACGCCAAGTGAAGTACCAGCCTATGATAAACACATGAATAAGACACATTGACACTTATCCCAAAAAGTGAAGTATAATGCAATTTTTTGCCATGTGCAATGAAACTGTTAACTGTCAGTTTCCTAGTCCTGCCATAGATATCATCTGCCCAAAAAATAAGGGGAGGGCTTCAGAACCACATGCAGTCGAATCTCCTTTCAGTACACAAAACTGCAAAGCCAATAAGTATACTAACACATCACAGATTCCCATATTATGCAACGAGTGTCAACATCTAAATGCAATTTGCCTTTAGTTTTGGTTCCTTGGCATTGTTGAGCTTTTATTGCGAATTCCTTCAATTTGTTATTGCGGTGGTCCCCACGCTTTGAACGTTATTGCATTTTGCATGTATGGCGTTCGCTTTTGATAACACTTTTCTTGTTGGAACTTGACAACGTTAAAGTTTTTTGATTTATTAATTCATAACTAGAAATTCATGGATTCAAATATTTTCCAATTAAAGAATGTCTAAAACAAAAAGGATGTGAACCTACGTAGGTATTTTCGTTTATTGGTACCTCTCCACAAATACAGTTTTTTGGGCATTCCTTTACATACAATATTTTAACATATGCTCGTTAGAGATGGCATGTAAGGTAAAAGATATTTAGCTAACAAGCTTATACCCGCGACTTCATCTGTGCTGACTTCTGAATTAAGTCAAAGTTCAAAATTATTCCACGGGAAAACCAAAACGGGATAAAAATTACCTTATATCTTAAGCTAGATCAATATCTACCTGCCTTTACCTTTCAGCGAACTCAGTTCAGCCGTTTAAGCGTAAGTGTAACAAACATTAATTCATCTTCAAACTTTCACTCTTATAAAAGTAGTTAGAAGTAGATTTACGTTCCACTAGGCTAGCTAGGTCGTTGCGTGAGAGTGGTTGGATGTTTAATCATATCCACCAAATTAAACTCACTCATAATTTTTCTTATTTCCAGTACCGCAATATTCGCAATGGAAGGTATCAACGTTGTCATGCCCGTGGAAAACGAGATGGCTAAACCACAGGACTTCCTCGGCTGTCCCAGTGTCCTCAATGTGACTATGATCTTCGTTGCCATACTGTATGGTGTCGTCGGGGTGTTTGGCTACATGAAATATGGCGACGGGGTCCTTGGGAGCATCACGCTGAATCTACCAGAAGGTGAAAAGTGAGTATAAGGTACAACGAGCCATATTATAATCATCATCAGATTGAGAATGAATCTTTTCGTTTTGACAGCCACTATAAACATTGTAGCTACATCATCATATCGCACCACCATTTTGTAATCAAAGTTCTCCGCGACAATAGCATATATATAAAATCCTGGCAACAACCATCGGGCAGTAACTGGTGGGCCCAGACATAACATTCGTCTTGTCGGAGGATCCTCTCTTTTCAATGAGAATCAGGAACTTTCCACCTTGTGTCTCATACACTCTAGACTATCATCATCAACAGCCCGGGTTCAACCACTTCTGGTAGACCTCTCTTTGTTTGTGTTGATTTACATGCTCCCGTGCCAGCCTATCCAGGTTCTATCCACAATAGCTTTAATATTGTCCTCACGTCTCTGCATCGACTCAGACTGCCACTTCACACACACTTCTTCATGTCCTTGGACAATATTAACTAATCAAGTGTGACGTATTATCCTTATTGATTCAAACGGTTGAATCTGAAGCATGTGGCGTATAGTCTACTTGGGAGTGAACTTTATCCTAAGCGCATACTTCCGGTCTCTTTTGGATATATTCTTCGTGAATTTAGGTGAGGTGATCTTGAGGTAAGCTGGCTGTCATCACAATTTACCTTAAGCCCACTTCGCCTAAATTTATCGAATGAGATTTTTATAGAAAAGCACTGTAGGTTAATATTCTATATCAGAAATTACCACAAGAGATACAGAAATAACATGAATTCAGAATCTACGCGTTACCTCGCCAAAAGCGTTAATCAGACCTCCAGTATCACTAGGTACCTTCAATTTGGAACCATCAATAGCATTAATTGAGGTCCAAAGCTTACATAAATAACGTTTACCTTCTGACCTAAATTTAATCTAAGATTTTGCCGAAAATACAATTTAAGCTTCCGAATTGCGGTCTACTAAAACTGAAAATCATGACGCAATGAATTATTAAAGTGAAGTCTGTATCTGATTTAGTTGTCATCGTTAAACTTAAGCTAACAGTGAATTAATGAATCTATATTATACTTATTATTTAAATGAAGTCATCTTTCATAATTATTCTTTTAATTTATTTTGTTTGCCTTTACAATTGAATGTAATGTTTGAGAGACATCGATCGCTTACTGAAGTACCTACCATAACAAAATAATAAGAAACGTAGGTAAATAAACCTTTTAGTTGTTTTGCCTAAACGGGTGATTAAAGGCAATTTTCGTTAATGAAAAAATACTTACATCCATACAAACAAAGATTTGTCAGCTCCAAGAATAATCAAAACAATTTTACTTTGTTGGCTAGATTATAATTGTGAAATGTAGCATGTTTACTCGGATCTATGACCAGATAGTCTCAGCTATTTGCTGATACTACCTACTACATATAGTATATTATGCTAATTTTATAGGTACACTATCTAACTAGATAGTGTTGAGATGTGTGATCGTTTAGGCAAGAAAAGTGAGAAATGAAGACTGTACTTCCAAAATGTGTATGTAGTCTGAAGACCTATAAAATTGTGGAGTCCCACAACGGAGTTACTAGGTAACATGAGACTTCTTAGCTAGACTGGTTGACAGACTTTCTGGCTTCTAACTACCCATAACTGTCAAAGATCTATATATGACAGCTGGAGTCAACGGTTTTACGTGCACCTAGACTTGTTGTACGTAATTTACGATAGATAGAGGAAAAATAAATTAGCCAACCAGCTAAGGATCAACCGTACGGCTCGATAGCTCATTGTTCAGCTACGATTATCGCGGTCGGTTCGTGGATGGTGAACCATCCATTTTACACCGAGTGCCTCGGAAAGCGGTTGTTCGTTGTTTTATATAGCTAATAGTTTTATAGAATTTCGTTTCACATAACTCTTTTCTCATAATTTCGTTTCATAGAATAATCAATCCGCAGAATACTTACTTTGAAGATTTTTGAATCATTGATTTTTGTTTCACATAAAGTTTAATGTATCTAAGAATAATCATATCATATAATAACAAATCAAAATATATTCTTTATCCATATCTCAGATTATGAAACAAAAGGCAGATAGACCGCACGGAATACTAAGAGTGACGCCAAGAAATCAAATACAAATTCAAAAGCGAATACAATCACGAAATTGTATTCGCTTTTAAACGCACGCGGGTATTCAATTTTAAATTTGTATTTGCTTTTTTGGCTTTACACTCAGTGTTCCGAACGGTTTATCTGCCTTTTGTTTCATGATCTGAGATCCTTATATTGTTTATTTAATATAAAACTAATTACCAAGAATGGGGGTCTCAGTTCTAACCAAACCTACTGCGTGTGCGTACAAGCAAGCATGCAGCATGCAAGCCAGAATGCAGCGTGCAAGCAAGAATGCAGCATGCAAGCAAGCATGCATCATGCAAGCGAGCATGCAACATGCAGCAGGCATGGTTTCTGTCACGGCTCTGGCGTGGCGGGGCTCTGACGGTCCCACGGGAGCTTACCGTCGCAGATGGTATTCATGCTCACCACCGCAGCTTCGGCTTACTGGCCGGCTACGCCAGCCAGCTGAAGCCTCAGCTGGTGTTTAAACCACCTGCTCCTCAGCTCGCGGGCCGCTTCACCCCTCCGCACCTACGCAGATTTAAATTAAACTCTAGCTGTAGAGCAGACAAGACTACGTGGAGTCAGTTTCGCAGCGATTTGTTTCTGTCATTAAGTTTTGTAGCACAACATATTTACTTTTTTAGACAATATTTTTGTTATCGTCTATTTATATACATTTTCGTTGAAATAAATTCCATGGAAAAATACACCGAACAAACAATATTCGTTAAAAAATAATTCTACAGTTTGATAAGTTTGTTAAACAAAAAAATTGAGATTAAAAATTCATTGAATTGTGTTTCTGTGAAATATGTTTCATTCAAGTAAATAGACTTTGAAAAAATATTAGTCGAAATAAAAATACAAGAACCAAATATTACATGAAACATTTTCTGGGAAACGAAATTCTATGAAATTTATGTCTGCGAAACAAGGGGACACCTCATCATCATCAGCCGAAAGACGCCTACTGTTGAACATAGGCCTCCTCCATAGAACACCACCACGAGCGGCAACCTGCCGCTTGCATCCACCGGCTACCCGCTACCTTGACGATGTCGTCGGTCCAAAACAAACCTTTCATTCGCATTCATGTCTCCCATTTTTTGTTAAGGCGCTAACAAGCGACTTTTGCAGATTTTAAACTGACAATCACGTCAAAATGTGTAGTGTAAATGATTTGAAAAAAATATATGTTAAACTAGAACATTCTCTTAATCATTTAGTATGTGAATATTTTTGATTAATTTCATATTAAATAGTTTAATTAAATCGTGAAGTTGTGTCTGACGCGGACAAAACATTGATAATCACACGAAACCTTCCAGGAATATTTAAATGAAACTTTTACTAACTTTCAGACAATTTTATTTATTATCTATCTTTTAGTATACGCCTTTTTTAAGTTAAAGAATACTATCTTTTATTAAATTTTTTCGACTAAACTTTGAGAGTTTTGGACGCAGCGCATACGATTCTCTGGTCACTCATGGTCGCCGGCGTCTATCGTCGCCTTAATTGTATATTAGTAATGATTAGGATTACTTATTTAACGTTGATTAATTTTATATCTGTTTTAAGCAGCAATTTGGGATATGAACTTAACTGTTATTGCCAAATAGTAATAATGTAATACTTCACCTGGCATATTATTTGACGCAATTAATAAAATTATTTAAAGCTTGCCTCGTTTTGGCAGATGTCATTCACAAAGGTCAATGATAATGTAAATTAATTAAACCATTTGCAGACAATGACAATTGTAAACAAAGCATCGAAGTCTTTTGGTTCATTAAATGTGAACGTGGGTAATGAATTGATATAAAAGCCGTTTAATCTAAAATCTATAATCAATTTATTACAGGTTAATAAACCTATTAACACGTTGTTGTTGATGCTTTATAAAACTCAAATAGATAATATTCAGATCAATTATTCAAAACCACTATTTGAATAATTAATCGAAATATTATCTACTTATTCATAAATTAATTTGAAGTCACTTGAGATATTATGTGTTTTGAGTAAGCGATCGATTACATTTATATCAGACTAGTTACTGCCCGCGAATTGTCCGCGTTTACATCGCGACTGCATCCGCGATAGCCGACGTATGTCGACGCAGACGAAGTTCCGTTAAAAAGTAAGTAGTTTTTGTCCTTCCCCAGGATACAAGCTATCTTCATACCAAATTTCATCAAAATCGGTTCAGCCATTTCATTGAAAAAGCGTTACAGACAGAGTTACTTTCGCATTTACAGTATTAGTGTCAATATCGATTAGTATTGATTAGTAGTCAACCATTGATTTTAATACTTTATTCCAAGCCTATTCGTATTCGTTAATCCACTTTCGACCCCTCAACCCCCAATGTGTTATAATGTGTCCACTGGACCCCCAACTATAGTTTATTCTCGACCCTTGGGGGTCTATAGTGACAAGCTTGCAAATTACGTGAGTCAATGAAAAATATCAGCAATATCGAGTTACACATTTCGGAGGCATATTGTATTATGCGTCACTCATTACACAAACGGCGTCGCTTGATTGCAAAGTGCTCGCTGCTTTATAAGGTGCAGAAAGTAAATAGATGTATTTATGTTTCTAATCAAATTCATTGTGCCAATAGTCATTTATGTAAGGGTAACTACGATCTACGAGTAAATAAAATAACTGTGTGCCTTCTGTAGCAAGTAATACCTAATTATTGATTTTTATTTTTACCATGAGCGTCTTCAAACAGGTGACGCCATATGAACTATATGTGTACGAAAATAAGTCTGCTACACATTACGATGTTTAACAAAAATAAAAATAAATTAGTAATAAATTACCTAACATATTACACAAAAATATCGAAGGCACAACTTCAAAAGCTGTCGCACACACGTTATTTGATTACGTTTGGAATTGACTTTTACCTTCTTTTCATAAGTTTTATTTTTATATGTTCAGTTTTATCGAAAATTAGATCACTTTATAATGGAATGATTCATAACTTCTGCGGGCAAAGGAAAGCAGAAAATAATAATTTTGGGTGGGTCGTAGCATTCATTTTTGCTTTATAAAACTTAATGATTTATTGGTTTTCAATTTATTTATTTTTGACTAGCTTCTACCTCCGAATTTGTTTGCGTAGACTTCTCGTAGTCAAAATTCTAAATTATACCACGGGCCCATAGTTAAAAACGAGATCCATGAATCCATTCTCACAAAAAAACCCAGATACACAATCAACTATGAAAAGAGCACTTAAAGAAGTCAAAAGTTTGATTTGTTTGGTTTTTTTTTATATTTTGTAATGTGCGTCACTCACTCTCTTCTTCTTTTTCCTGCCCTTATCTCATGTTACTTGGGGTCGGCGCAACATGTTTTCTTCTTCCATTCCGTCCTGTCCAACGTCATGCTTTCACCGACTCCTTTTTCATTCATATTATTCTTCACACAATCCACCCATCTTTTCTTTGGCCTTCCTCTCCCTCTCCATCCATCCAAATTAATATTCATAGCTCTTTTGGTCATATGAGTTTCGTCTCTTCTCTTCACATGCCCGTCATGTGCGTCACTCTCTCGTGAATAAATGGTTTTTCTTTCTTGTCTTTCTATTTTCTACCTCTTGTGGTCATGGAAATATTGAAGGTCAAACTTGCAACTTTTTAAAGGTGTTGTTACGAAAACACGACCCCTACGATCCCTATTGCACGCACCTGTAACCACAATACTTTGCGTGCATTACATTTGGAGCTACCATAAACATTTTTGACACCAAAAATAAATGGCGTTTTTCGGTAATAATTTTTGGTCAATGTTACTTGCCGTGTGGTCCACGAATAGCACCACCCCGTTTCTACCCGTGGGTGTCGTAGAAGGCAACAGAGGGATATTGACCAGAGGATGGGCAGTAGCGTCCTTCTGAGTACCGTAACACCTATTGCGATCGCCATCGGATCGTACAATCACATCAATATTTCTTTTTTTCAGACATGCATGAGTTCATACTGATATCCGATATACATCATTCGTAAATTTTCACAAATATTTTGGCTCCAACGATTATGTTTTTACAAGCTTATTCTCATCCACGTCTGGGTATTGGCATGTGTCTGGCTAACGAAATCCGAAGAGCAAAAAATATTTTTCATAAAAAATATCTTTGTTTTTTTTTGTATGTATTTTGTTTTGCGAACTGCCGAAAAAACTTTGATTATTTCGCTACTTTCACTGTAGTTTTCACGATTTCGACCAGCTGTTGACAAAATACTCTAGGGAGAATGACCCCAAATCGATTTGTATTCTTGTTATTGAGTAATTCGTTTTTTTCTCCTAAATCTGATATTTTTCCAACACATAAGTTCAGCATACTTTCACTAGCATGAACACGGCATAGTAGGTACTTACATAGTTTCATGATCGTGTCTGCAATGCACATCCTTATTATGGCTATTATTTTTTTAGAAAGGGATTAATTGCTTTAAAATCGATATTAGATATTCAGTAAACTATTATTATTTTAAAAAACTCAAATAAAAACAATCTCATTTTTAAATTATTAGCTAGGTTACCTTTATGAAAGATTGTGTACGAATTTCGATTGTGAAAAAATCGAGTTAGTTTACTGTGTTCTGCAAATAATAGATTATCTAAAATCTTTTCTACGTACAGACAACGTCATCAACTAGTTACCCCTCACGCTTTAAAATTTATTTGGATTGTGACAGTTGATGTTCGTACCTACGAAGTGCTTTTTTACCAGCTTTTTATTAGCTTCACCTGTATGTTTGTATGTTTGTTTGTAACCGACTTCTTTGGGGCGATTTTGACCCACTTTAAACGGCCAGATTTCGTTCAAACTTTGTAGATTTATCGAGGACCGATGACAATATACTTTAATAATAATATTTTAATTTAATTTTAATTTAATTTACTTTAATATTAATAATAATATATATATAATTTGACAAAATGATTAAAAAAAATAAAAAAAATAAAAAAAAACATAAGTCGTTCGAAATTAGTTGCCGAAAAAACAACTATTATATACTAGGAAGGTACTGCACAAGCGCCCCTAGTAGAATAAATGTATATTCTATTTATAGATATAGATATAACCAAACTAAAAAGTAAAAAATAAATAATAGTTCAAAAAAACTAAAAACACGCTTTTTATAGAAAACCAAACTAAAAAAAATTTAAAATAAATTATAATAAATTATTTTATTTTAAAAAAAGCGTGGGGTGCTTGGTGTCAATAGTTATAAATATTTTATTGACAGATATGAGTAGAGTGATTATCATTTTGATAATATATTAAAAAGCACTTCACGCTTTTTTTAAAATAAAATAATTTATAGAAATTTATTTTCTTTTTTTTTAGTTTGGTTTTCTATAAAAAGCGTGTTTTTAGTTTTTTTAAACTATTATTTATTTTTTTAACTATAAATATCGATACATTTTAAAAGCATTCCCCGATTACCCTCCGTCCACTGGTTAAACCGATTTTTGACAGATGGAACTAGCGATTGCAGCTACACGTATCGTTTTGACCATTTACTTTAACTTGTATATAGTTGCGATTATCGACTTTTTAAAGCAAGCAACAAACAATCGTGATAAATGTCCTATGCAAAGACTCGTTCATCAGACGAAAGTTCCATGTCGGAAAACGACGAATAACTTATTGATTTATTTATAAAATTACATGTAAAATTAACTTTAACATATTAATTTGGTTGTATCATTTTCAATGTTCAAAACCAGCAATATAAATCCTTTGAATTATTTTCAAAATATGTAGGTTATGAAAATATGGGTCAATTTTCAAATTGATTCATTTAATTTCAAACTAAGTCACAGAAATGACTGGTTCAAAGAAAATCCTTTTTTTACAAACAAGACAACCGCGTTTGTTGTCTTTAATTGCCACCGATTTCCAAATCTAAAGTCTTGTGTGTTCTGTGCTAAAGTTATTTATCACTTTTTAGATTTTGAAGGCGGCTGTCTTTTTGTGTAAAAAAGCTTTTTATTTGTCACTTTTTAGTACCTTCTTATCATCCAAATCCATAAAGAACCGGAAATACAGTTAAAACAGAGGTATTACAATGATTGAAGAAACTAAAACGTCGTCTATGTAGATTTTTTTTCAATTTTGTTGATTTTTAAAAAAATGCTGATCAATTTTGACAAAATTTATATTGGACCACCCCTGAGACACACCCTATCCAATAGAAAAAGAATTATCAAAATCTATTCATATTTGCCGGAGAAATCGCTTAACAAATATACAAAAAAATATATATCATACAGTCGAATTGAGAACATCTTTCTTTTTTGAAGTCGGTTGAAAATTAAGTTTAGCTGTTTGATATTACTTAGATTAAAGTTGTTTGATTTTTAGGGTACCGTACAAAAGAAACGGAATCCTTATAGGATCACTCGTGCGTCTATCTGTACGTCCGTCTGTCACAGTCAATTTGCTCAGAATCTACTGGACCAAATCATGTGAAATTTGGTTAGATTGTGTAATCCTATAACCCAAACACAGATGTGCAAAATAAATATATTTTTTTTTTAATAAGGGTCATTTTCGGGGGACTAATTAGGAAATTAAAAAAAGATTTTGCAAACCTTACTGTCATATATCAAATGGAAGGGCTCGTTATTATTATTATTAATTCATTTATTTCAGATAATAATAACCCATAAAATATACAAAAACATTAACATAAAAACATAAAACTGGATTAATATTAAAATTGACTTTCGTTCATTAATATGTGAGGAATAATTTAATATGTGAGGACATTCACACACACACGGCCACCTGACCCTAAACTAGGGAGACCCTGTACTATGGGTGTCAGACAGCTGATATACATACACAAATACTTACATTTTTTTTTAAATACATACATTATAGATAAACAACACTCAGACACAAGGCAAACACAAGTGCTCATCACACAAATGTTTGCCCTGGGCGGGAATCGAACCCGCAACACGCTGCGCGGCAGTCCATCGTTCAGCCACTGCGCCAACCGTGTCGTCAAATATGTCGTTCATTCATCCATTCACACATTTATTGAAATAATAATATACAGAATAAAATTATCAATACAATAAAATCGTACACAGTTAAATACTAGCCATAAAATAAACATCAAACCCCCCTCCAAAACCCCCTGATTCCCAAAACTACTGAACCTAAAATTAAAAAAAAAACAGAAAATATAATTCATTGCTTGTAGATTACAGCAAAACCTATATAAGAATTCTATCAATTGAAACTAAAGATTGAATAAAAATATTTGACTTTGGTATTGTACGGAACCTCTCCATGCGAGTTCAACTCGCACTTGGCCGGTTTTTATCTTGTCTAAGAAGATTATTTAGAGATGTAAAGCCTTTTTATTGGTATTATTATTTATGATAATAATATGCGTAGTGCATAGATCCTCTTTGTTTCTGATGAATAAAACTATTGTTAATCTCAATGTAAAATGTACTCTTTGAATCTCTGTGTCATGTCATTGTCAACGTTGTCAATTTTGCAATTTTCTTGTTTCACAAGTCGTATTTTATAGGTATCTATTGAAAATAGAGCAGCAATTGTTGCCGAACTTGAAGCTGGCTACAATATCAGTGATATAAATCGTAATAAGAAACGAGTAATAAGAAACGCATTACACTCAATGGGTTCTGGACGAATCTCTGCCAATACATGGGGATCAGCGGGAGGAGTGGGCGAGCTTGTTCTTCTTCATTCAAGGGTAATTGCAACAAAGTTCTATCGGTTCTGGAAGACAGTATGCCACCAAATGCCCGTATATCCTGATGATTTACCTCAGGTCAGCACGTTCTGAACACGCTCACACGCACTCTGCTCGTATTTTGAATCAACGCAGATTTAAACGCGGTAGAGAATCTATGGAGTTTAAAAATACAGCCAACCCAGAAAGTATCGTCGTAGCACCCCCGGCTAACGCTAATTTTCTACACTTATCATTCAAATTCATTAAAAAACGGCAACACAGTCAAAACAGAGATTGAAAGTACAAGGTTGGAGAACATTACACAAAGTGGTGCAGCGATGGAAAAATAAAAACGAAAGAACAAGAATGGTAAGGAAGACCACTGCCAAATCATTTGGGAAGATAATAAAAAAGAGACGTACTATCGTGGACACACCCGCCTGACCACCACTATGTTCATTTTTGCTTGCACTCAAAAGATGGAAGCGCTCTCTAGCCCGCCCCGTTGACTTCGCAGGCGCCGAGGGATTTTTTTTTAACTGAGCAGGCGGAAAAATCCGCTATAGTACCTACTGCTGTCGACTTGTGGGTTCCATGGGAAAAAGTGCCAATGTGTGATTAATGTTAATGGGGGTTATATTTAATATTAAATAAAATAATGACAAATTATTTATTTGTACTATTCTTTCATTTTCGGTCAAGAATGAGGTTAGTCCTATCAACAAAGCGGTTGATCCCGACAATAATGTTTCTATCAATAAAACTTGGTAGTGGGGCAATATAGAGTATGAATAAAGATTACAGTACACATAATAATAACGTAAAGCTATCCTAATAATATATTGTTAGTTTGTATGTAGGGGGTAATCTCCGAAACTACTCATCCGATTAAAAAAAAAAAATTCACCAATTAGAAGCTACTTTAGCCTTGAGAGCTATATTGCATTATCAAAAATCCTTGATAGATAAAGATAGTTCACGCGGACGAAGTACAAATCTTCTTCTTCTAATATATATAAATTAATCGCTGAATGTGTTGCTAAGCGCATAACTTGCAAACGGCTGGACCAAATTGGATAATTCTTTTTTTTAATATTCGTTGAAGTACGAGAATGGTTCCTACGGAGAAAAAAAAAAAATACTGAAAAAAAGAAAAAAAGGGTGTGTAGGGTAGGTAAATAGGCAGGTAAGTAGGTAGACAGACAAGACAACGTCTGTCGGATCAGCTAGTAAGTAGTATGTATATAAAAATCTTGTAGATAATTTATATAAATAAATCTTGTAGTGGAGTCGGTAAAACAGTAACCAAATCATTTAACGTAACAAAACGAAACATTTATTATAATTTAGGCAGTACCACGAAGTAATATTTATTTCGTGGGCAGTACTGTTGTCTTCATTTGCGCGAGCAAAAGTCGACTTTTATACTGCGACTGTACATAAAATTATTATTTTCGATTTATTAATTTAAAGTGATTACATTCGATCCATGTGCATAACATTTTTTATGTTTTTTTTTGTAAAGACTGATACGCATACTGTATTATAATGTCTGTAAGAAGTCTGTAAGAATAATAATAAAATAAATCAATAGAGTGAGGCAGTTTATTTATTTATTTTATAACAAAATATAACGTTAACTTTTAAGTAATCGGGAATAGTTACGTTCTAACGCAGCTATCAAAAAAGTAATAGGGTGTTACTACACCAATCGATCGATCGTCGATCGATGCCATTAATCGACATCGATCGACGTTGATCGATTGGTGTGGTAGCTTTGGCTGATCGACGGATACCGTTCCACTAACTAATCGATCGATTGCCGGTCGATGACATCGGTCGACGTTGATCGATTAACTCCGGCTATAATCCATCACTAATAATAATCAAGCAGCTCGGTCGACGTCGACAAATTTATTCTACCGTCGATCGACAACCGATCGGTTGGTCTGGTAGAAACTATCGATCGACGTCGACTAATCCATTCTACCATCGATCGATGCCGTCAATCGACTATCGATCGATTGGTCTGGTAACACCCATAACCCAATGGACCGGGTATAGTTAAAAGTTCTCAGAAATGAATGAAAAATAAAATCAACAGTAAAACGCAGTCTATGCGATTTGCTTTCTCAAAGAAAAAAAATCTTCCCATTCAATATTCATTGCATTATGCCAGGGTTCAGCAAAATGAACTAAGTATTTCAATTTTCACTGTTTTACTTTATACACTACATAATAGATTTGAATATTATTATATTAAATCCTGTGTGTGCAGTTGTCACCATGGCTCCGGGAATTTGTTTGTGCCATTTTAATTCCTTTATATCACTCTGGCCTACATGGACAAACATTACCTGGGGTGGTAAGCTGTTCAAGTCTTCATCGACTAGTTCATCGTCTCGCTCGAAAGCCAAGTCCCAAAGCGCAACTACATGGTCTTCGCCAGCGGATGCCAATACAGTTGGCTCAGTCCAGTGCCACTGTATCGAAGTAACGGGCGCTGTGTGGTACTTGAAAGTACTCAGTGGGGTTTTGCTTGCGAATTGTCTTATATCCCAAATGTGAAGAAACCCATCATCGCCACCACTTGCAATAAAAGGCGATTTACTATTCCATGATATAACATTTATGTAACTTTGATGAGCATTTTTTACTGAGAGCATGCAAGCTTTCTGAGGAGGGGCTCTCGTATCCCATATTATTATTGATTTATCTAAGGAACATGATGCTAAAACATCCCGTTCATTAGGTGACCACTGCATGTCTTCAACAGAACTAGTGTGTCCTACCAGAGGATGCTGGTCCACTTCCCATGTACCAGCTTGTTTTGGTTTCCAAATATGAATATTTCCTCCAGAATCACCTGTCGCTAGAACGCCAAGTTCTGTAGGACACCAATCAATTCCAAATCCTTCTTGCTGATGCCCATTGAATGAATAAAGAGGCTTAACAGGATTATTTACAGTATCCAGATTGTAGCGTTCTAGCAATGTAGGATCATCCACTACTTGGAGTTGCTGTGTCATATTCCAAATGTCTACCTTGCCGAATTCAGACCAACTTGCTGCTAAAACTGAATCTCTGAAACTTGTTGCTCTTATTCTATTAACACAGCCCTGGTGTTTGATGAAGGAGAATGTCATCTGTGGCTTCTTGTCTTCGTTTGTCTCTTTCTCACTATCATCATCCTCAACTTCATCAGATTCTTCATCATCCTTGGCTTTTGATGTTTTGTGCAGGTTAGACATTTTGATAACTAAAATATCATTTAAATGGGCGGTAGCAACTTGAGTACCGGCAACTAAATAAGCCGTCATTGGGAACTCATTTCTGTCATTACCAAGATTATCAGGAACAATATCGAAGCTAAGACAAGGGGCGCCAGTCTGGGCTTGATGAAGCATCACATAGGCAGACTGGTCGCAAATTAAATGCTCGTCTTCCTTTAAAGGTTGCCCAGGAAGGTAAGTCTTGGGACCTTCATCGTTTTCCTCCATGCCTTCCACCACTACCTCCATCTGGTCTTCTGATTCATTCGCTGACATATTTATAGAAACTCGCTTGTCTCTTTAAAAATAATTAATAAATTAACAACAACACAACATGCAATACAGATTCAGATTTACACTAATTGACAGTGACAGTCGACAAGCAGGATGACTAGAAAATTGTTATTCACTTTTTTTATTTCCATTTACTTCATTTTGACAACAACAACTGGCAAACGGCGTCTAATAATTATGAAACGTACACTGTTGGATTTTCAGCAATCGGCTCAGTGTCGAGAGTTTAAAATCCTGCGGTGCAATAATATTTACGAAGGTACCTGCCGTATTCCATTTAAGTTGAAATTTTAACAAAAGTTGTTCTAATACAACAATACAAATACATTGAGTTATATATTGTACTACGTACGTAGTACATATAACTCAATATACAAATATTATTTTGTCATAAAACCTTCATGCTGTAAATCAAAATAATGAAATAAAGTCTATTATGGTACTTTTAGAAATAATATCATGTAGGTAAATGCTCAGATTATAAAAAAAAAAAAAAAAAAAAACATTTAATTCAGACTATTATTGTCCATATTTTGTTAGTAACATGGTCTTAAAATTATGTTAGTCAAAATAATATCGCAATAAATTACCTATCGAATATTGAAAATAAATTAATTGAGAACAAAACCTAAATAACAATAAATTGAAACAAATGAAAAACGAATTGATTGTCATTATAATTAAATGAAAATACTATTAAAATTACAATTGAAAATAAATAATTTAAAATAAAACCTAATCAACAATAAATTTAAATAAATAAAAACTAATTAATGGTCATTATAATTCATTGAAAAATACTATTAAACATACAATTGAAAATAAATAATTTAAAATAAAACTAGGAAAAATGTCATTGCAAAAATAATTCGCATCAGGTAACATGTAGTCCAATGAGCCTACCCACAACAGCCGACACTGACCTGTCTGCAATCATCCTTAGGATTCCGTTGCGACTACCTCGAATTCGCCGAATTAATGAGGCTGACTTTTTGCGCATTAAGGCGTAAAAGTCATCCACCCTCGCGTCGGCAAACATGCCCGAGGCACTGCAAAATCGAGGCAGCCGCACCAGAATCCTAAAGGCGTTGTTATATTGGACTCTGAGAGCATTGTAGGCCCGCTGCGTGTAGTTGGTCCATAGGGCGCTGGTATAAAAGCTTTGGCAATAGGCCCTAAAAAAAGTAACCACCTGGCAAACCTATGCACCAACATGTTCGCGCGCACCGCCAATGCTCTCCGCTCTCTCTCGATGTCTGCGTCATCATGCAGGCTTTCGGTCGCAATATGCCCTAAGTACTTGAACTGAGAGACTCGGCTCAAAGATACTCCGTTGAGATACACTGGTGGTATATGTTCAGGTTGTTTATTATTGCCTCTGATGAGCATATACTCACTCTTTCCAACGTTGTACTTCAAGCCATGCCCCCCAGCGTAGGCCTCACAGATACTTAACAGCTTCCTTAGCTGTTATTATGAAACAAATTCAGTAGACCGCGCGGAACACTCAGAGTGAAGCCAAAAAATCAAAATCCAAATTCAAAAGCGAATACCTACAACTCGCTTCGAGCTGTATAATTACCGGCTTAGATTATTAACATGTCTAGATAGAGAGTCTGTGCCAGTAAACGGAAATTTCCGTTCACTGGTCTGAGCGTATAAACGTCGAAAAAAGAATAGGCCAACTATTGGCCTGTTCGCTCGAAACCGCCCACTCAGTGGCGAAACTGTCATTGTATGGTAAACACCAGTGAACGGAAATAAAACAGTGGCCTGTATAAGTGACGAATTGCGCTTTATTAATTGTCTAGAACCTACAAAAGACGATTGAAAACAACTAAAAAAGTTACCTATCTCTCGTCGTGTAAATACATTTAAAACAACTAAATTATAAAGAAATAATTAAATAGAAAAGTGTAATTTTATTCAATAATTTGGCGTCATATTTACAGAGTGGCCTGTTAATTAAAAGTAAAATTTCCCATGTGAACGTCAAATAATTAAAAAAAAATAATCATGATCACGAAACTATATAGTATGTATTCTACGTATTATAAATACAATTAAGTATACCTTGACAAAATGGAAAGAACAGCTGATTTTTTATTCGCAAATTTAGGGTTGTTCTCATATTAAAAGTTGTATATAATGCTGAGAACAATGACTTCTTAAGAGATTTCCTGTATGAATTAGAAGCCAAATAATGTTCGCTTGTCATTGTATAACTACTGTGTCTCCTAAGCGACAGTTAAGCTCATAATAGGTAAGAATAAAAAACCTTCATTACAAATATATTTTACCTAGCCATACACAATCACAGCATAAACTTTAGCAGAAACACTTTATAAATAAGAATGTATTTAAATTTAAAACAGATTGTAGACAATTATCACCAAGTCAAAACATATTCCCTCTTTTTATGGGAAATATTCAAGGGCTGGTATCCCTTCCAATGATGCGCGCGCATGTAAAACAGTAGAAACTACGCTTACTTGTGTGCGTGTTACGCACACAAGCCCTAACAATCTGACCTGTTGTTATTGTTGCGATTGCAGCGCAACACTCTATCTAGACATATATACAGGATGTTTCGTAGATCGATGCAAAGCCGTAAAGCGGAGCTAGTATAGACTATATACAACCATTTGAACCGAACTTGTCTTAACCGAAATGTGACTAATTTTTTTCAGCAAAATGTTAATGAGTTTTGATGACAAAACCCAAAATATTGCAGTTAGTTGCAAATAATGGCCAATTTGAAAGATAAGTCATTTATTTTTTAATTTATTCGGTTAACCTAATGCGTAAACAATCTAATAAAACATAATTAGGGAATCTGTGTGATAAGACAATTTTTGTAGCAGACATTTTAAGTCAAAGACATTTTTAAAGATTTCAGAAATCTGTTTTTAAAAGGCATGCAAAAAAAATCACGGGTGATGATTTATTTGTTCAAACATTTTTAAAAACATGTCTGGTTATTGTTCTTTCTTTCGAGGTATCAACTACGCCGATAGCTTATCAATTATGGAAATTAAGACCTACAAACCAAATTGAGGGAGAAAATTAAATTTTTTAGGCAAACTATTTAAAAGTAAACTATAATTAAAATCATTTATTATTCGTATTCAAAATGTTCGCCTCGGTCTCTAACACCAACATAGGTCCGTCTTCACACATCTGTTGTTGTTATTTTTAACTTCATCTCCAGTTTCATCGTTTCAAACGCTAAATTAATTCTCTCAATCAATTCTTCTTTCCTGTTTATTTCCACATTCGTATAAACTTCCTTGGCCTGACCCCACACGTAAAAGTCTAGCGGAGTCAGGGGTGACCGGGTGGGCCAAGGGATTGGCCCGTCTCTGCCGATCCAGCTGTTAGCGAGGCAATTATTTAAGTGCTACCGTACATTTACCGTCAATTTTCCCCCAGTACAAAATCTCTTGCTAATTTCCGTGCCTGTAATTATACCACAAAGTACGTAAGGCTGCGGCGCGCCCGAGCAGAGAGACGACTCAGAATAAACCGCCATTTTTCGGACGCACACATTGACATTACGTTTATAGGCATTCTCAAGCATTTTCAAGCAGACTTCAGTCTCGTCGGTCACGTTTTGTCAAAACGAATAAATAATGTAATTGACATTTCATGACGAACAGGAAAATGTTGTTAAAAATAAATTGCAAAGAGTTCCAACCAGTGTCAATCATATTTCATATTGTCACAAATAAAACCTACAGAGTCAATACAGTAGCAGCCCTAGTGAGTCTGGTAAGTTTAGGTAATTATTTTTGAAGATGGCGGGAGCGATCCCTCTGTAATTTCTATATTTTGTGGCACAACTGTCTTCTTTACTCACGCAGAGTTTGCTCACATAACGCCGCAGCTGTTTGTTCATAGTGCGCCATTTTGTCAGATCATGTCAACTGTGCAATTTTTACTATTAGTTAAAAATATCGAACAAATTATTCGTTTTAAATGTTGCATTGCAAATAGAATTTCGTGTGCACTGAAAATGTTACATAAGGCTTTTAGTGAATCGACTTTATCTAAAACACGTGCGCATGTGTGTATAATGCATTATGTGGTCGAGATGTGGTGTAAGATTTGCCTCGTTCCGGTTTGCCATCAACGTCTTTTACTGAACTAACATCGCTATAATAAAGGAAATGGTGACTGAAAATAGTCGTTTTAATCTGGGAAAGATAGCTGCTGAAATTTTTGTGTCTCTCGACTAGTACCGAAAGATTTGATTCGTCTGCAAAATCGCAATCGGACATTGCTGAAGACGTGTTAGAAAGAGTCAATTCCGACCCCACATTCATAAAACGCATTGTTACTGGTGACGAAACATGGGACATGCAAATCAGTCAACAAGAATCGGAATGGTGCCGTCTAACTGAAAAATGGTGACGTAAAAGAAAATTCGCGGCAACTACTGAAGTCGATTCCAAAAAATACGTCTAAAAATGTTTTGATTAATTAACAATTGCGATACAATTTTAGATATTTAATACATTTTATGATTTTTATTGAATAATTCCCGGTACTTTTTTGATACAGTAGTATGTATCATCTGATTAATTTATTTAAATCTTTGTTCTCAGTTTAGCATTGACTGCAAAAATCCTAGTGGCAGTGGCGGTATTCTTCACCTACTGCCTTCAGATGTACGCGCCTATGGACATTATATGGACGAGGATCAAGATCAGGATCAGCAAGAACTACTATAACATCAGCCAGATCACGCTTAGGACTGTCAGTGTGGGTTTGACTGGTGAGTTTCTTTTTATAGACAATTTTTTTCACTAGATGAATTTCTTTTGTGTCGTGGGTGTGATACATGCAATTAAACCCAGAACTATACTGCTTTGCTTGCCACCAGGCAATTCTATAGACAATAATTAAAATGTAATATTCAGAAATAATGTTAATGAAAATTAATGAAATAAGAATAAAGGCAGTATTACCGTTAGAACTATTTAATAAACGAAATAACAAATTAGTACGACTGACAGTGCACAATTTACATGGACGAGAGAGCGCCTACTATATAATGAATAGCAGACACTGACATGCGTGTTACACATTGCCGTTACTCGTAGCGTAGGCGTCCATACTATCAACAAAAATGGAGCAGCTTAACTTACTTTCTGGTTTCTGACTACCCATAATGACTGTCAAAGATCGACGAATGACAGCCGGGAGTAACGGCTTTACGTGCTTTCCGAGATACGATAGGATCTCGGTATGAAAATGATTGATGGTCACCCATCCACAGACCAACTGCGGTCAGCGTAGTTTAACTACAGTATAAATATTAGTACTACCATACATTAGACACACGCTCCGCCTCCCTCAGAAACCATACCTCACCTCTCCCCTCGTCGAACGACTGCTCTGGGAACGGCGTTTTTGTTCGAGCGGCGCGTTGACACGCACACATGCACGTATCTGTACAGTATGTTATTTTAGTAGTAGTGTAGGCAATTATATCGTTTCGTTTATATGGAGTGTCGTGGGTGTGGTTTAACCATGACCTCTCAACCCTGGCTTTTACTTAGCCACAAGCCACTTCAGAAGTTACATTAAGTTAGTATTACTGAACTTATGTTACTATAATTGACAGGCTCAAATGGGATTTGGTGGGTCACGTCGGCACGGGCAAAGGTCTCAAATAATAATAAGCTGTACCAAATACACACAACTTACAAACTACTACCTACTGCTGAAAAAATATCTAAGTATTATAGAGTTAAAAGAAGAAGAAGCATCTGCAAAAAGTAACCGTAGTCCCCATAGTGTTGTCTACAACAGGAGTAATACCAAAACAACTCCACCAGTCCCTAACTTCTCTGGACCTGCCCTCTAACACCTACCACCTGCTGCAGAAGGCAGTGATACTGAACAGACAGGTAAGGAAGTTCCTGCAATGTGAATCAGACAACCCGCATCAACATATCCATTTAAACATACCGTCATCTCTCTCTCCAGCTACAATGCAACACCGTATTGTACCTTTTTTTTTTTTTTTTTGATACGGGGTGGAAAATCCTCATGGATGTCCTCCGCCCTGGGGCGGGCGGAGGGGTCTGTCAGACTCTTACTGACTAAAAACCACCCCGGTGTTCCAACTCACACCTACGTCGGGGGTCGCGGGAACTGGAGATACTTCCGCAACCCCCGGCTGGTGCCGGCCCGCTACAGCGGGCCCCTTCTCAGGTCAGGGGGGGGAGTGAGGTGTTAGACTCCCCCCCGGACGTCTTAGAGGGGCGCGCGTGGAACACTACGCGCCGCCACCTCGGGTCCTGGTGTATGTTGGGGGCGACAGACGTCCCCGAGTCTGCCGCCCCTGGACCCATTTAGGGGGGCCGGAAGAGGGCGTTGTCCGCCCTTCGCCGACGCCCGGTGCGCCTGCTGCGGGCAGGGTGGGAGGTTGAGATCTCCCTCTCCCTTTCCGCAGCCTCCTTCTGCGACATGACACTTTCGCAGAAGGAAACCACCGCGTCCCAGGACTCTGCGCTGTCGACCATCGACTCGACCACGGCCGACAGCGACAGGTCACTGCCTACTTCTGAGACGAGGGCACGGCGCGGCCCCTCCCAAGCGGCACATTCCGCCAGCGTATGCCGCGCCGTGTCCTCCCGGCAGTCGACGCAGTGGTGACACCGGGCGTCCGGCTCCCTGTTTATGCGACATAGGTACTTCCCGAAGCAACCATGCCCCGAGAGCACCTGCGTCACCCGAAACGACAGGGAGCCGTGCCTCCTCCCGAGCCAGCGCTCGAGCACTGGCCGGACCGCCTCGATGATGGCGAGGCCGGCGGTAGGGCGCGAAAGCCTGTCCCGCCATTCCGCCACCAGGACCTCGCGAAGCTGAGACCGACGCAGCTCCATGTGTCGCTGCATCGGTCGCTCGCCCCGCGCCCGCGCTTCCTCGCGCCACCGGAACAGTGACGCGAGACCGTATTGTACCTATTACTACCTCTTTAACTCATAACCCAGCTGATAATCACTTGGCTTAGGCCCGTGCTATCAGTAATTTCCGGCTACCCGGCTAGCCGAGCAAATAAAAACGCATATAAATTAATAATAATAATAAATCTTTATTCACATAAAATAGTGACAAATTCTTAAGAATTCCCTGAATTCTACGCTAGGTTCAAAGACCTGTATTACAGAACTCAGTGACCTCTCTACGAAGCGCCGCATCGTTAGCTCATCACACTGTCACTGTGATGTGCTAACGATGCGGCGGCGCTTCGTGCTATACTAGGTATAATATAGTGACATAATTTTCAACCGACTTCAAAAAAGGAGGAGGTTATCAATTCGTCTGTATTTTTTTTTTTTATGTTTGTTACCTGATTTCTCGGGACTGGGTGAACCGATTTTGATGATTCTTTTCTTATTTGGAAGCTAGTGCTTCCCGTGTGGTCCCATTTTAATTTGGTCCAGTTCTGACCTTGGCATCCATGACAAAACCGGATAAGTCTTAAATTTGCATTAAGTATGTGCGCGATTTGTTACGCGATTTCTCAGGCAAACGTAAACCGATTTTGAAAATTCTTTTTTTTACAGATAGGGTATGCTTCAGGGGTGGTCCCATATAAATTTTATCGAAATTGATTCAGCACTTTTTGAAAAATCAACAAATACCCAAAAATTTTACGTAGACGACGTTTTAGTTTCATCAATCTTTGTAGTAGTTAACTTTCAATCTCTTCTTAATAGATTTGAATGAGAAGGAGGTACTAAAAAGCGGAAAATAAAAAGCTTTTTACAAAAAAGACAACCGCCTTCAAAAAGTGAAAAATAACTTTAGCACAGAACATACATTGACTTTAGTTTCGGAAGTCGGTGGCAATACAAAACAACAAACAGAACAAAGACACTGAATTTCGAAACTAAAGTCAATGTGTGTTCTGTGCTAAAGTTATTTTTCACTTTTTGAAGGCGGTTGTCATTTTTGTAAAAAGCTTTTTATTTTTATCCGACTACGGCAAAGCCAAAGGAGGTTTATGATTTTGACAGGCTATGTATGTATGTATGTATGTATGTATGTATGTATGTATGTATGTATGTATGTATGTATGTACGTATGTTCATCTGTTCGCTCATAGCTCCTAAACTTCTTATCAGAACTGAACAAATGAGGTATCGTTAGAAGCGTCTTGATCGTCTGCTGGTTATAGGCTATATGACGTGTCACCGAATCTCTGGCGGACAATTAAACCAAGATTTAAAAAAAAATGAAGACAAGCATACCGTGTTTGTTATCATTGGAAAGGGGTTCACTAGTACCTTTCAAATATATAATATTTAGTGGTGATTTGTCACAAATTATTGTAATAAAAGAAAAGATTACCAAATAAATTAAGATACGCATACCGTGTTTAGTATCATTGGAAAGGGGTTCACTAGTACCTATTAAATATATAATACTTAGCTGTGACTCCAAAATGGTTTAAATAAAAAAAATAAGTTTAAAAACTTAAACCCGACCACAACAAAAAGTGATCTAAAAACTACGAAACAAGAAAATATTTCACACAGAAATCAAGACATAGGTACAAAATGGTCAGGGTAAGCCGTGGTTGCATGCCATTATATTCATGTTCATCGCACTAATATAATGCACGGATACAGGCATGCAACCACGGCTTACCTTGACCATTTTGTACTATGTCTTGATTTCTGTGTGAAATATTTTCTTGTTTCGTAGTTTTTAGATCACTTTTTGTTGTGGTCGGGTTTTAGTTTTTAAACTTATTTTTTTTTAATGTAAATAAATGCAGTAGTGTGGATTTTTGAGTGAGTAAACAGTGAGTGTGTCTGGTGTCTGGGTGGATGGGTTAGTGTGTGTGTCTGTTACCTGTGTCGTGTACATGTGAATTGTGTGTTAAAATTATGTAGGTATGTGTTTCACAAGATTTTATAGTAAAATCAATTCTGTTTGCTCATAATCTAGTCCTAATAACCAATTCCTACCAGTAGATTAAATTATGATAAATAAGATTAAATACATATTTAAATATATTCATATCTACACCGGCCCAAGGATGTGTGTGGCAGGATGACCTTGACGCGTTCCTCGAGGCCTGGTTCAAGGTGGTGTAAGCAATACCTACCTGGAATGATTTGGACGTCTAGAAAAACCGATCAAGTTCGAGTCGGATTCGCACATGAATGGGTACCTAAAGATCGAGCAAAATAGTCGACAAAAACGAGTTTCTTGTGTATACAAGAAACCCGATTTTGTAAAGGGTATCCTTTAATTTTTAATTTTACCGCTGACTGACATGCAAACACCGAAAAGATCATGTTTCTCATATTTTCTTGTTTTAAATTTTATTTTTTAAGAAATCTTGCCCCACCCTAGGTATTTCTCCTGTGTCGCGGGTGCGTTATATAAACTTACATACTTAAACAGCCAGACCCGGAACAACTATCTGTATGCCATATAAATATTTGTTCCGTGCGGGAATCGAACCCGCGACACGCAGCGCTGCAGTCAATTGCATAACCACTGCGCCAAGCGTGCCGTTTGTTTTTATCGTGACTATAGTAATACATTTACATTTCAAGTGTCTACCTATCGGTTCCAAAGACTGCCAGACAGACGGGATTTTTCCAATGCGCTCCATGAATGCATTCTACTGCGCTCCAAAATAAAATAAGTAGAGTCAGCATAAAAGACAAACCATAGTTGTTTGTTGCAAAATGTACTGCTTTGGCACATTAATTGCGTCATGAATTCATGATGCATTTTTTTTATTTATTTTTTTATGTTGGCTTGCATTTGGCCGCAACTCATCTGGGCCTCAAGTCTGCTATTACAATAGTGTCAGAATGGTCTATCATTGATTTTATAATTGTTGATTTTGACAAGTTTGGTAATCTAGTAATATAATGGCGTCATTATGACTTTCCAATGGTCAACCGCTGACACACCATTGAAAGAAATGATATAGAATGGTAATCTCGTACAAAATGACAACTGAATGACTGACAGGCAGTAATCTGCTAAAATTTTGACATTTCCTTTGATCAGTGACCTACCATTAGAACGTCATTGTGCAGTCAATGATCGACCATTATGAATTTAGCAGATTACGAACTTTTAGCAAAATGACAATGGGATCGTGTTGGAATGACGAAATTATAAAAATAGCAGACTTAGCCCCCAGATCTTAAGTGACAATGCGGCCTAAGGTGAAGCACGCTTGCCTAGGATAAACCGGTTCACTCGTGCCTTGAAGATACCCAGATAATATGTCTCGGGGAATAGAGAGGCGGACAGTGAATTCCACAGTCTGCCAGTTCGCACAATAAATGTGGAAGCAAAGCGTTTGGTTCGAGACCGTGGAACTTCAACCGTATAGCGATGACGCATCGCCGTATCCCTGCCGATGATGCGTGGTTGATGATCATGGCAGAAGCACCACAAAGTGAAAATATTTCCAAATTTAATGATTACTTTACTTTGATGGTCAATGGTTAGACAATGGAAAACATACAGAATTTTTAAATTGTTGCGGTGAAAGACCGAACAAATTAATAACTTCATGGCATCGTAAAAATATTGCCAGATGTGACGTTGTGATTGACTGAATAAACATATTTGATATGCATTTTTTTTAATGATATTTGTTTAATTTTTCATGCTATAGGTATTACTTTTTTACTAACTCTACTCAACATTTCTTGGAGCGCGGTGGAATCAATGGTATGAACATTACAATTATGAAAACAATGGGATTTGGAGCACAGTGGAACAACCCACAGTCGGACGGACAGGCTTATTTAACCCCTTGAGCACACTTCGGCTACGGAACACTAACAAACGTTAGTATAATCGCCTAATAATTATTTTTCATTTTGTTTCAGTTATTCTAGCAGTGGCAGTACCAGACCTCGAACTTCTCATTGGTCTCGTCGGCGCCATTTTCTTCTCAACCCTCGGCCTGCTGATCCCAGTAGTGGTACAGACAGTCCACCAGTGGGAACGAGGACTGGGCAAATTTTCCTACATTCTATGGAAGAACATTTTATTGTTTTTAATCTATCTCATTGTCTTAGTTTCTGGCTGTTATGCGGCCGTTGACGCGATTATAGCAAAGTTTAGCTAAGTGGAATAAGTTTATTTATTGTAGTTATTATTTTTATAATAAAAAGTTAATTCATATTTTCTGGTATTTTGATTGACAGCAGGTGAGCTAAAAATGGCTCCGAAACGATGAATTGGCACTGTCAATTTTACGTTTCAAAATATACTTAACTCGCAACCCGACCCGGCTTCGCATGGGCCTATAGCCTTCCTCGATAAATGGACTATCCAACACAAAAATAATTTTTCAATTCGAACCAGTAGATCCTGAGATTAGCGCGTTCAATCAAACAAACAAACTCTTCAGCTTTATAATATTAGTATAGATTTATGTCTCAAAGATTTACATTGGTAATTATTTAGTGAGAAACAAAGTTTTAATAGTAATAATACGTATACAGATAATTATAGCCCAGAGCGCTCGTCGTGGAGTAAGCTAGTATATAATTAGTTATTTTAAGGCGACGATATACGCCGGCGATCTTGAGCGACCAGAGAATCGTATGCGCTGCGTCCAAAACTCTCGACGCGCCCGCCGCGCCCGTACCGCACGTGCCGCGTCTCGTGCCACCAGAGCCGTGCACAAGGTGAGTCACCACACTATTACACCTAATATGTACAGACGCCAGCACATAAAACCATACCTAACTGTCAAATTTTCCCAATTAAATATGAACCTTATGTTTTTGTAATAAAGTTGAAAATCTATCAAAGAAATTTGACAGATTGTAGTAGCTTGATGTGCTGGTCTCTGTACAGTATCTCTCGCGTGGTGGAGAGACGCGCCCGTGCCGACCCAATAATGTATTACAAACCCTAGATTGTATAAATCGCCCTAATAGCGACAAGAAAGTTTAGTCGAAAAAAATAAATAAAAGATAGTATTCTTTATTTAAAACTAGCAGCCCGCCCCGGCTTCTCACGGGTATTAAACAAAAATTTAATAAATTTTTTTACACACACACACACAATCTCCCATACATACTTTCTCGTTTTTGCGTGGGGTCATTAAAAAAGAGTAAAATAAAGAAAATTCGAATATGAAATTATATTTTTTTGTATTTTTTTTTCGCGGCTCTTTATTTCTTGACATTGACTCCCCTCCCTTAGCCCAGTGACGCCTACATCGCTTATTATTATTATGGTGTCGTCTAACTGAGCGGCGTGAGCGGCGACCATACGACATTTTTCAAATAACTTACATTTTTAAACTTGTGATATCTTTCGAATGGAATGTCCAAATTGAATAATTCAAAAAGTCATAATTATAATGGTATTGAAGCAGACTTAAATATGAAGTCATTTATTTTGATTAGGATTAATTCCAAAGTATAAATAAAAGAGCTTTTATAGCGGTGGCATTTATATATATTTTTTAAAATAAATAAACACTTATTGTGACGTAACTATAATAGTTAGACATATTCTGTCGCGATATTTTTTGTAGACAATTATATGTTCTGCAAAGACATAGTACATTATTTAGTTCTATAATCAATAGTTTTCGCAGCGCACGCGATGTAAGAGAGTTTTTTGGTAATTTTTCACACCTTGGGTTACATTATTGGAGTTTTAGTATGGATCCCTAAATTTTTTGAAAATTTAATATAGCCTATGTTCACCGGAGATAGTGTAGCATCCCAACAGTAAAATAATTTTTCAAATCGGTCAAATAGTTTCAGAGCCTATTCAATGCAAACAAACAAAAAAACAATCAAATCTTTCCTCTTTATAATATTAGTGTAGAAAAAGGCGGGTACTGAAAGACAGATTATAAAATTGTCTGTAAGATAGTAAAAGTTTCGTTTAAATATTCATGGTAGATTTTGTGTGATTATCAATGTTTTGTCCGCGTCAGACACAACTTCACGATTTATATATATTTAATATGAAATTAATCAAAAATATTCACATACTAAATGATTAAGAGAATGTTCTGGTTTAACATATATTTTTTCCAAATCATTTACACAACACATTTTGACGTGATTGTCAGTTTAAAATCTGCAAAACTCGCATGTTAGCGCCTTAATAAATCTGATGAATGGTTACATCGCAATAAATTAATAGAAGCGCGCGCGTTGTTGTACACATCAGGCGCGCCTCTTATCGGCACTGTAACAAAGTACCGGGCACACTTTACAACACTATTTTTCATTACTAATGGGGTTAAATTCACAATAGCAATTATACAAGCGCTTTCTATCGCTGTAGAGAACGTTAGCAATCTCGAATTACCATTTCAGGGACGCTTTTCAAGATAAAAGGACATCATATTCTGAGATACGTGTTATGGCATTTTTTCAGGCGAGCAGAATGTCAAAGTCAAAGTCAAAGCATTTATTTCAAATAAACCATTTACAGGCACTTTTGAATTGTCAAGAAGTCGGTCAGTTAGTCAGAGAGTTGAAGCTAGTTGCTCGTTCCAAAACGTAGGTAGGTCTCTATGGAGAAGAACGAGCAAGAAACTCCACGGACACTCTTTTAAATCAAGTTTTTTTACAAAGTCTGGTTACATGATTCTTGTTGCTTCTATATGTGAAAACTATGAAGGCAATCTAACAACACAAAACACAAAAAAGAAGCAAGATAAAGTCCATGGCAGATAAAGAGCTGACCAATCTCTACTGACAGCGCCCGTTCACGAACATGACGCGTGAATCAGCACCATTCAGCTCAACCATTTTGAAGGGATGATGTTATGTGTGATCAAGTTTTTTTACCATAACTTTTGTAGTATGGGTTTTATATATTTTTTTACTTAACATGTTTTTACAGTTATCTACTAAAGCATACCTTTTTTTTGCGGATTTCATGTTTTTTTTCAAAATATCACTCCTTACTTCAGATAGTAATCGGTATCAAACGTAGGTAAATCGATGAATACATTTTTTTTGTGGCAATTATGCTTTCCACAAAATTCTTTTTTTGACGAAAACAAGTTTTTAAATGTGGGCTCAGAATATGAATAAGAAATGAGAGATAGTCCGCGATGAAAAGGCAGATAGACCGCGCGGAACACTGAGAGTGAAGCCAAAAAAGCAAATACGAATTCAAAAGCGAATACCCACAATCTCGTAATTGTATTCGCTGTTGAATTTCTATTTGTATTTTTATTTGTTTTTTTTTTTAACGATGCGTTGTTTCGTTCCAAACTTCTAAACTGAATCGGTGCTCGTGTCAGTACAGCACGAAGCTCGTTGTAGGTATTCGCTTTTGAATTTGTATTTGCTTTTTTGGCTTTACTCTCAGTGTTCTGCGCTATCTATCTGCCTTTTGTTTTATAACCTGAGAATGTGGTGTACTGTGTTACACACAATACAAACACAATAGTTGCGTACCTACGTTACATTGCACGCTGTTATTAATTAAATAGTCCAGGTCCCAGAAAAAATAAATAAAAAAAAAGCTGTTTAAAACCGTGCTTATATTTACACTAGCTTTTGCCCGCGACTTCGTCCGCGTATATATCGGTTATCGCGGACGCAGACGAAGTCGAAGTCGAAGTCGAATAAAAAGTAGCCTATGTCCTTTGTTGGGGTTCACACTTACCCTGTACCAAATTTCACACAAATCTGTTCAGTAGTTTAGGCGTGAAGAAAAGACAGACAGACAGACAGACAGAGTTACTTTCGCATTTATAATATTAGTTAGGATGTATGCTAGCTAACAGCTAAGTAATGAGTTTTTTTTAAACCCCCTGTAATGGCTTTCTGACTCATACAGAGCCCTTTTCTGAGCAAGGTAGTGGTCATAAAAACAATAGATTTTTTTATGTACTTAGTACAGAGGCCAGCATATCAAGCTACTACAGTCTGTCAAATTACTTTGATGGATTTTCAACTTTATTACAAAAGCATAAGGTTCATATTTAATTGGGAAAATTTGAGTTAGGTATGGCTTGATGTGCTGGCGTCTGTACATTTAAAAAGTAAAGTTTACTGACAAGTCCAATTAGCAGTGTATACTACATTGTTATAACAGCTGTTGATTAGATCAAATAGTCCGCTGAAACGACTCGCTATAAAGAATAAAGTATAAAAAAAACACATACACACACGCCCACTCACACTCAAAAACGGGTTTACGCTCCGTTCGCCCCACGGATCTCGCCCCTTTCGATTAAAATGTTACATACACCCCGCTTTTATTATTTTGGTGTAGTGATTCACCCCTTGGGACATTTCCTTGGAAATTTTACCAAAAAGGTATAGTTAGACTGAAAAATGTATACATTATGAAAAACGCCATGTTTAATTTAAGTATATGTAAAGGATAGGAAGGTAAAGGATCTATCTACATTATTGTGTTTTTGTCATTTTATTTCACAATTTTTATAATTTCATTTTTGTTGATAACAAATCTTAGTAAACTACCAGGAAAACAGAAATAAACTGGAACTAGGTGTATGTATTTTTCTGACTAACTTCTTTTTTGGTAAAATTTACAAGGTAATGCCACAATGGGCGGATCATTACACCAAAATAATAAAAAACGGGGTGAGTGGAACATTTTAATCAAAAGGGGCATGATCCAAGGGGCGAACGGAGCGTAAACCCAAAAACGTTTAAAGAATTTTATAATAACGAACAGAGTATCAGATGGCCTAGTATGCGTAATGAGTGTGCTAACGTAATAAAGTCGATTTTCGAATTGAGTAGGTATTTGACCCCATTAACCTTCGATTATCAATAACAACCTTTAATTCCAAGACGCAACTATTTTAATAATCAACCTTGAAATATGATTAATTTACAATTAACTTGCAATCGATATTTAGTTTAATTTGAAATCAGTAAAGTGTAGTGATGGGCCGAATGTGGTTTGAACCGAATACGAACTTCGGCCGAACATTCGGTAAAAATTCAAAATTCGGCCGAACTTCGGCCGAAGTTCGGTTGTTTTCACAGTGCTTTCTCGGGTGCGACAAGTCCTAACTTGCTTACGCACTCACTTGCATTATTGGTGAGTACATCCTGCCCGCAACCCGCGCAACCGCCGCGGTTCTCTCGGCCGGCCGGTCACTCATAGCAAATACGTAATCTACGCGACACGTGCGCTATTGTTTATTTTTTTACGTGAATTTAAGTGGACTAACGAGGTTTAAAGTAATAGTTACTAAATATTTTCTTATTGCGACTGTAAAATACAATGAGTGGGAGAATAAAATCAAAAACCGACTGCATCAGAACTAGATAGATATTGAATCAAACTGATAATTTGCTGTCCAAAGACCAATGTCCTTAAGGTTGGTGGGCTAAGAATAAGGACAAGTTCCCTCTCATGAGTTTTTTAGCACGAATATTTCTATCGTCTCCTGGAAGCTCAGTATATTCTGAGCGACTATTCTCAGAGGCAAAAAATTTAAACGAACAAAAACGTAACAGACCCCTGCCTGAAAAAGCAGAATCCTTAATGTTTATGCATCATAACCTGCCCCTGGTCAATTTTAATTACTAGTAGGTCGTAATACTTACGTAATTTTATTTTCTATTGTGATTAAAGTTGATTGATTGATTGATTACAGGGAATAAATAAATGACTGACTATGATTATGAAGTGATTGTTTTATTATTTGAGCCAAAATAATAAAAAGAAATTCGGTTGAACCGAATGTGAAACGAATTTCGGCCCATCCCTAGTAAAGTGTTTTAATAGTCAATTGAGTTGGTAAAAAGTGAGGTCATATTTTACTATTGCCCTCAGATTATAAAACAAAAGGCAGATAGATAGACCGTACGAAACACTGAGAGTGAAGCCAAAAAAAAATTCAGTGTGTACTTATGTACGCGCGTGAGAAGTTATACTTCTTCGAGTCACAAAATAGCAACGAAGGCAGTAACTAGTTCAGCATGTACGTCAGAGATGGCGTTGTTTACAATTACTCCCGTGAGAATTTTGTGTGACGGTGTGCGCGCGCATCGTAAAATTTCACTCTCATCATTTTTTCATAACGCGCCTAAAGAAGTATAACTTCAAAAAGCTAATACAAATTCAAAAGCGAATACCTACAACGCGCTTCGTGCTGTACTGACACGAGTCCATATAGCTAGAAACGCTGCATCGTAAAAAAAAACAAATAAAATACAAATATAAATTCAAAAGCGAATACAATCACGAGATTGTAGGTATTCGTTTTTCAGTTTGTATTTGCTTTTTTGGCTTCACTCTCAGTGTACTGCACGGTCTATCTGAATTTTGTTTCATAATCTGAGCTATTGCCATACAAGATCAAATCATTTATTACATTCATGGGAATCGCGTTTTGACAACTCATAAAAAGCATGTACTCCATTGCAAATACGATTCTTCTACTAAGCGTTATGGTTTAAATTGATACGACAAGGATATTTAATTGAGAAGTATCAGCCATTGACAAGAACTACAGTCATATTATGTGCAAAACGGGTATTTATGATTAAAAATCGTAATTTAGTTTTTTAAAATTTTCGTATACTAGAGAGAAAGTATTTTTATTTATTATCAAGTTGAAATTAAATATCTTCTATCTTTAAAAAAGAAAGTCGTGTTAGTGTTACACTATTTATAACTCAAGAACGGCTGTACCGATTTGGTTGAAAATTGGTGGGGAGGTAGCTTACAACCAGGAGACGGACATAGGATACTTTTTTTAGTTTTCCTTTTTTTTTGTGGGTGTAGTGTAGGTGTAGGGTAGTTGTAGGTAAATAGGCAGGTAAGTAGGTAGATAGGGACAGGACAACTTCTGTCGGGTCAGCTAGTACATAAAAACCAATAAAAAAATACGTTCGCTTTCTTTGCACGTTCATGCTATACCCTGTTCAAAATAAGGTTAGACATTTACTCAAACCTTTTTTACAGTCCGTTCAACCGGTTTTGACTTCTATTACGTTGGTAGCATGACAAATGGCAACTGCAGTAAACAGTTGTATTGTAACCACTTTTTTTTGCCTCTAATGTCATCCTTAAGCCTACGGAATAGAAGTCAAAATCGGTTGAAGTGACTGTAAAAAAGGTTTGTGTTTATGTCTAATCTTATTGTGAACAGGGTATAGGCCCTATGGTGAGTATATTCGAGGATAAAAAAACGAAAAGTGACTTGAAAATAGAGTGTTATCAAGGCTTTTTCTATTTAGGACTTGGTTGTGAATGTAGAATAGAACTTTAAAGGTGGGTACTGACCGGTGTTACAGGCCGTAATGTACAGACGCCAGCACATCAAGCTACTACTATCTGTCACATTTCTTTAATCGATTTTCAACTTTATGGTTAAAGAATAAGGTTCAAGATTGATTGGGCAAATGTGACAGTTTCGGGTAGGTTGACCTGCTGGCGTCTGTACCATTACACACAGCGAGCATGTCACGTTACGCCGTGTTCTAATCTGCGTGTAACATGCTCGTTAAGGCGCTAACAAGCGACTTTTACAAATTTTAAACTGACAATCACGTCAAAACGTGTTGTGTAAATGATTTAAAAAAAATATATGGTAAACTAGAACATTCTCTTAATTATTTAGTAGGTGAATATTTTTGATTAAGTAGTTTAATTAAATCGTGAAGTTGTGTCTGACGTAGACAAAACATTGATAATCACACAAAATCTAACAGAAATATTTAAACGAAACTTCTTTTAGTATACGCTTTTTTTTCTAAGATAAAGAATACTATCTTTTATTTAATTTTTTCGACTAAACTTTGAGAGTTTTGGACGCAGCGCATACGATTCTCTGGTGACTCAAGGTCGCTGGCGTTTATCGTCGCCTTAAGAGCGCCTTGTTTCCCCTTTCTGCACGAACGCTCGCTGTGTAACACGTTACATTACGCCCCGTAATGCCGGTCAGTACCCAGCTTTAGGTTCAAATTCTATTTTTGAAACAGGAAGTCGGAATTCATTCCCAAACTCGGCATAGTATGTAGGCATATTATGAAATCTTCATACTATATTCAGTACCTAATTAAGTACAGTTAAAAGGGACTAGTAAATTACCATCATCTTCATAATCATCTTCTTGCCCTTGTCCTAAGTTACTAGGGGTCGGCGCAACTCGTCCACTTTTCCTGTCAACCGTTATGATAACAAATTACCATTAGCCAGGCAATAATCAAGGTTCCAGGCTGCTACTGATAATTCCTGTACATTTTGAGGTAAGTGCCCGACTCTGCAATCCAACCAAATACCTATGCAGTCGGTTGCAGCAACACTGTAAGCGCCTCGCCTCTGCGATGCCCTCCAGCAATTTGAACCACACAATTCCAATGTTTTGCAATCCGTTTAGAAACTTATGTCCAGATGATACGTAAGATTGAAGATGATGTCAGACGATGCATAGGGCACAGGCACAGACCGCCACCACGATTGTCACTAGCAAACAAATATTTACCTTGTATAAGGTTAATAAAGTTGAAAATGTAAACTGACATTAATCCGAGTGAGTATCATAGTGGACTAAGGTATTTTCGACTTTATTTTAAGAGTTGCATTGTTAATAATTGTTTGTCACTGATATTATATACCTACTTTAAGTTGAACTATAGCCTGTCTTTCTAGGTGAAACCGGTGTTGTAAAAGGTAAAAGTAGGACAGGTATGCATTTATCATGCCATCTTACAACATATTATTATTACTAACACTGAAATTTTGGTAATTGACAAATTAAAGTATCAAAATTAGAACGACGATGTACGGCAAGAGAAACCATTTTGATAATTTCATCATTTACAAATAAATAAATTTAGTCATTTAGTAGACAGTATTTGTATGGGAAATATTGGAATTCACTTTTTTGGACCCGTTATTTAATAAATACCTAAATTATGATTAAGTTACTCGCTTGACTACAAGTTAATAATTGATTATCTTGTCGACTAAATTAGTATTACAAAGATAAAAGATTTGTATTTTTGTATGTCTCTAATGTAATGTTTAGAAATAGCTAAATTCAAAATACTTAACCGATTTTGAAACGGCAAAGCTAGTCTAGACCATAAATTGTTAGGCTAGATGCACACTGATGCAACCACGGTTACAAACACGATCTAACTACCTGCATGTGGCTAATAAAATCCTTAACTAGCTGAAATTGAGCTCGTGCGTGATGCGCATCCCGATGCTTAGGCATTTAGGCATGACCTGCATTTTAATATTAAACTAAAGATTTGTCCCGGCTTCACATGAATATCATTTACCTAAAGGCACATTTTAAATAAAAAAAATAATTTAATTTTCTTTCTTAAATAAACGTAATCCGTCTGTTCTAGTGCACTTAATGTTTTCTTCTATATAAAATACTAGCTTTTGCTCGCGACTTCGTCCACGTGGATATCGGTTATCACGAATTAAAAAGTATAGTCACTGTTGTGCCGTCTCGTGATGCCAGCTGCGAGTAGTACCACCCCATTTCTACCCCTGGGTGTCGTAGAAGGTGACAGAGTGACGAGAGTATGGGTAGCAGTGTCCTTCTGAGTACCATAACACCTACTGCGATCGCAAACATGCGTTGGCCAAGCATGGCGATTACGGCTGAACCATCCCTTTGGGGAGAGAGCCTAGTAGTTAGGCGTCTAAAGATTGACATGATGATGGTCAGATGAGTGCGTTTGCGTTCAACTGGGTCACGGTCACACCAGTGCGCATCAAACCTAACAGTTCGTTATGCGTATTAATTCGTAAGTCGTACGAAACACCTCAGTCTCGTAACCTTTTGAATGTATCTAGATAGGCAGTTCATTGTAACCGCAGTAACCGGTTTTCTAAATACGGAATATTTATTTTCGTGTAGCTAGAGTGCGTGTGAGGTTCTAGGTCAGACAAAAAAAAACAAATTTGTTTTTTTTTTATATTTTATCGTTTTTTTTTAATAAAACCTAACTTAACAGAATCATACCAAGGTCTATATTTTTATGTATGTGAATGGATGTTTGCCAATCAGTCACACCATAACGACTGGATGGATTTGGATGTAGTTTGGCATAAATTCAGTAGTCCTTGATTTGTATTATATACACAATCATTTTTATCTCTCTAGCTTACATTTCCATGTTATAATTTTCATAAACGATATCGCATTGTGGCCTCCACGGGCGAAATTGCGGTCGAAAATTAGTTAGTAATAAAAAAAACTTAACAAAGTCAGTCACAATAAATACATTATATACTAAGGAGCGTCGTGACTAGCTGTAACTGTAGCTAGTCATACTGAGAATTTCAGGAAAGGATATGAAAGACTCCCTCTAGCACAACTTGGGCAACTCAATAAGGTGCACTTTGAATTTGACTTTGACGTTGACTTTGACTTGGACTTTGACTTGGACTTGGACTTTGACTCGAACCTAAAACGATGATGCACGTCTGGAAGTTGTTGCCACCGTCACCTCCATCACCACCTTTTCCGTTGCTGTCGTTTTTATTTTTAGTTTTGTTTTCTTCTTTGTCGTCTGTTTTGTTTCCGTTACCATTGTCTTTGTTGTTGACAGTCCAGCCTTGGTTATTGTCGCTAACTACTTTTCCGTTCCAGCTTTGGTTGTTGTCGGTAACAACGTTTCCGTTCCAGCCTTGGTTATTCCCGTTACTAGCGCCTCCATTCCAACTTTGTTTGTGACCGCCATTCCAGCCTTGGATGTAGCCGTTATTACTGTTTCCGTTCCAAGCTTGGTTGTTGTCGCTAACTAGATTTCCATTCCAGCCTTGGTTGTTGCTGGGAACAACGTTTCCGTTCCAGCCTAGGTTGTTCCCGTTACTAGTGCCTCCGTTCCAACTTTGTTTTTGACCGCCATTAGCTTGTCCGTTCCAGACTTGGTTGTTGCCGCCATTAGCTTGTCCGTTCCAGGCTTGGTTGTTGCCGTTACTGACACCTGCATTCCAGGCTTGGTTGTTACCATTAGTAGAGCCTCCGTTCCAGCCTAGGTAGTTGCCAGTACTAGCGGCGCTATTCCAGCTTTGGTTGTCATCGCGGATTTTTCGGATGGGACTACTACCTCGAAGACGATATTCGTGGTAGCTGTCTAGGAGCGTTCCGGCATTAGCACATGCCACCAAAGCGACGAATATGCACTGAAAAATATAATCATTAAGTTATAATAAAACGTATAAAGTAGTAAGAACTAGATTAGTGTTTTTTATACAAATAAGCTTGTTTTAGGCCGCAACTTAATATTAAGTACGGTTTATCACCACTTATTTTACATTGCACATTACATTGCTTAATTTTAAGTATCGCATTAATTATTTATCTCAATCTGTCAAATGCCTCATTTTTGACAAGATTTTGAGATTGATTGTCGCTTAGATGAGATGCCAACTGAATTTTGAACGTTTTTAATTGGTAAAATCGGCCTTCTGAATTGTAGCAAAAATTACAATGTATTTTAAGCGATTTGATTGAAATTTAGGATTTATTTTTATTTTAACCTTTCGTTAGTTACTTTTAATATACGGAATGTAAAAAAATCCTTGTTCGATTACAACGTTGGACATCCATTGGTTCTAATAAAATTATAAATTTTGCCTTTTTGTAAATTGATTATCCCTTTTTTTGCCCTAGCTTAAGCTGTCCCACTGCTGGGCAAAAGCCTCCCAAAGTCCTACCAGGAACTTTTGATCATTTCTTATTTTTCCTTAATAAAACGAACTATTCTTATTGCTTCTAAAAATTAATTATAAATATTACATGTGATATAACATTTAAATCAAATAATATTTCGACTTTGTTTTTTTTTTCTAGATTAGGCAATTTACTAAACTTACCGCTACTACGGTCCTCATGATGCTTAGCGTTGGACCGTACCGTAGTATAGTGATGTCGTTGGATTACGTCCAGTGATTTATAGTAAAATAGCCGTTTAGAAAGTAAGCCGTTGCAAAATAGATTTTTTCCAAAAATACCGCTCATTATGTCATGGTCTTTAACCAGATCAGTATTATAAAACAAAATGAATCTATTGCCAGTAATGCATTTTTGTAAACATCGCTATGATTTAATTTGTCACAGCGGCTGCTTAATTTATTTTAATTTCCATTCAATAATGAATAAAAATTAAAATAAATTAAACAAAATTCATCTATTTGAAAAACATGAACCAGTAGAACATAGGAAATTATAAATACAATAACTATTAAAATAACCTTGATACACTAATTATAATTACATTTTTTGTTTTGGAGTATCCCTGAAAACCTTTTAAGTAAAGGATGTTTTGAATACTTATACCTTTTTATGTTTTATGTTTTGAAAATACCTTTTTTTTTTTAACTGAAGTTTCAACTACTAGAACAAATACATAAAATATATACCACGATACCTCTACTGTTTTTCACACCAAAAATAAAAGTCGTTAGTAATTTCCTAGCAATTATTTTAGCAGAGTTTGAAGCACAGGATTCGTAGATAATGGGTTTGTGATATTATGGCGTTGTCCGTGTGGTGTCGGACGTAAAGAATAGCACCATCCCCCATATCTTCCCGCGGGTGTCGTAAGAGGCGACTAAGGGACTCACCAGAGAATGGGCAGCAGCGTTCTCTGTGGCTTTGTGACAACCATACTGCGATCGCCAAACCGCATGCCAAGCGTGGTGATTATGGCAAAACCCCCCCTTGGGGAAGCCTATGTCCAGCAGTGGACGTCTTTAGGCTGAAATGATGATGGCGTTGCAGTGCGTCTGAAATGTTTGCTGCAGCATGCACGGACGGCTTTAATGCCCTAACCCCTAACCCCCCCCACCCTAACCTATTAATTAAAACAATCGAGCTTGCGTTGCACAGTAGACTGACAAAACGTTTTTATTAACCAGTACATAGTTTACATTAGGTACATATTTTATACTAGGTGTCGCTACTGGTACTTTGTATTAATACATATTTTGATATACAATTAATACCATAATGCGTAAGAAAGTGACTCCTTACTGCAACGCTTGAGTAACACTCGAAACGGCATCCTAAATACACAAGTGCGAGTCGGACTCGCTCACCGAGAGTTCCGTACAAATGACAATGCCAGATACTGCCCCACCCATGTACAGAAAAGTAAATTAATGAAAATAATTGTAATGAATATAGAAACTTTCTATAGTAAATTGTTTTTCTTTAGAACTTGCGGATTACGAAATACCTACCCACGAAATACAAACTCATTTTACCTAAAATACAATTTAACCTATATTCAATGCCATTAATGTTTTTAGATTTAAACGGAAACCGCAAGTTCCACAGTCACTAAGACTAATGTTTAGTTATCAGCAATAAATAAACAGTAAGATGCTACATATTGCACATGACTTTTATTGAGTGGGGCAAAGTTCTATAGAATTTCTGGCATTGTCCTTTTTAGGTACATATCCATACTAATATTATAAACGAGAAAGTAACTCTGTCCGTTACGCTTCCACGATGAAACGGCTGAACCGATTTTGATGAAATTTGGTATGAAAATAACGTGATTGCTGGGGCCTTCCCCAGGGTTCCAGTTATTTTCGCACCAAATTTATTATTATTTATTTATTTATTTATTTACTTTTTACTAAATTCTTTTTAATCTCGGACTTCGTATGCATCCGCTATAACTGACATTCATTCGGACCAAATCGCGGACCAAATCGCGGACCAAATCGCGGACCAAATCGCGGACCAAATCGCGGACCAAATCGCGGACCAAATCGCGGACCAAATCGCGGACAAAAGCTCGTTATAAATAAAGAATATATTTTTTATGATTTAATGACAAATGTATAGTTTTCAGACATTTTCCTGTATTATTAATATAAGACAATATTACAGTTCTAGGTCGACGAAGAGTATCCTATAAATTTTGATTCCCTTGAGAGTGTCGAAATGTACGTTTTTTGCGACATAAACGTCCGTATCTTTTTTTACGTTAACTTCGAAGTTTCATTTTTTCACAGCCTCAAGGGACCATGGATCTAAGTATATGGTTTTAATTTCTACTCGATACCTCCACGCGTTCCCGAGATAAAGGGTCTTGACAGACAGACAGACAGACGTACAACAAAGTGATCCTATTTGAATTCCATTTTTGGGAACCCTAAACATAGGTAAAAATAGGATTAAATTAAATAAAGTATGTGCTATATTAGAAACTGTTTAGACAGCTATCTTTATGCTAACTCTCGCCAGATGCCTTATTATAAAAATGTCATGTAAACTGTCGGTCACAATGTAATAAATGATTTTACCAATTCACAAGATTTGTTAATGGCGACGAGATAAAGCCAAATAAACATTGTGTAAATAGATATATGAAATGGAAAAACTAAGAAAATATCGTGGCACTCTACGCGGGATGCTCACGCGACTCGACACCTATGTCGATCAGAGGGCAACGATGTCTGACGAAGACATTATTGTTCGCTTCCGGGGCCTGAAGAAGAAGACGATCCTGGCTATACGGGAGGTACAAGAAAAAATCGCCTTTGATCCACAGCAGCTAGGAGAGGAGAGATGTTATATTGGAAACTGTTTAGACAGCTATCTTTATGCTAACTCTCGCCAGATGCCATATTATAAAAATGTCATGTAAACTGTCTGTCACAATGTAATAAATGATTTTACCAATTCACAAGATTTGTTAGTATATGTACTAACAATTCTAACATGGCGTTTATGAAGAATCTGTTGTTTACCCTGTAACAAGTTATGAACTATACCAGGTCTAAAGTAAAGATATTTTATTATATTTTATTGCCTACATTTCACACCCCCTGTATACGGCATCGGTTTTTATTTTTAAAAGCTTTCATTAACACTGTTTTGAATAATGAAGACTTATCTATTTATTATTAATAATAATACGTTTATTTCGTGTGACATATGGGTCAATTCTCAAACCCTACTCAATTTTATCACGTTGACTATCCGTCAAGCGGACACAATAGTTAAGAGGGAACACAAGGGCCGTTTTTCCATACAAACTTAGTCCCCTGTTTCCTCCCTGGATAATGCCAGTAGATCAATTTTTTTTTAAATGTCCATGGCTACTATTGGCATGTCCCTATGTTTTCCTTTTTCTCATAAATTTATTATTGAAAGAGATATGAATATTCAAAAACCTAAAAAAATGGCATGATTTTCCGCTGTGTTCAAACATTCAGAAAACAAAGACTTGATTATATAAATAATAGAAAACATAGGAACACGGCAAAAGCCTTTCTTTATTTTTTAATGAAAAAAGCAGTTAAATCGGTTAAGTTTTGTAGAAGAAATCAGGGGACTACGAATCATTGATTTTGTGTACTTTTAATAGGTATTTTCGGTCAAAGCTGCAGTTGTCTCTATCGCGCTCTGCGGTTCGTGTTCGGGCATCGCGCGACAACAATAGATTTTACAAATACCTAATTTTCAATTCTCTAGCCCGTGGTATTTCCTCTTAAGGCGACGATATATACGCCGGCCACCTTGAGCGACCAGAGAATCGTATGAGCTGCGTCCAAAACTCTCAAAGTTTAGTCGAAAAAATTAAATAAAAGACAGTATTCTTTAACTTCAAAAAAGGCGTATACTGAAAAATAGATAATAAAATTGTCTGTAAGATAGTAAAAGTTTCGTTTAAATATTCCTGGTAAATTTTGTGTGATTATCAATGTTTTGTCCGAGTCAGACACAACTCCACCATTTAATTAAACTATTTAATATGAAATTAATCAAAAATATTGACATACTAAATGATTAAGAGAATGTTCTAGTTTAACACACATTTTGATGTGATTGTCAGTTTAAAATCTGCAAAAGTCGCTTATTAGCGATTTAAACGTTAAACAATCGCAATGCATTTGTAATTATTTGGACAGGGAAAGGGTTAAGATGCCGTTAAGCCTCGTGCTGTCCCTATAACTTTATTTCAAAGTGACAGTCATCATAATCATCATGTCAACCTTTAGATGCCCACTGCTGGGCATAGGTCTCCCCAAAGTTCAGCCGTAATCGCCATGTTTGGCCGATGCATGTTGGCGATCGCAGTAGGTGTTATGGTATTCAGAAGGACGCTGCTGCCTATCCTCTGGTCAATATCCCTCTGTCGCAGTGACAGTGACTTTACGAAATTGAGTAGCGTTTGAGTATTTGGCCAATTATAGACCCATAGAAACCTTAACCTATAGTATTAGTAGTGGCCATGACTGGCCACACCTAGACAACACATGACATGACCCACTGATTTTCAACCTTCGGACTTTAAAAAATGATGAAGGTTTGCAATTCGACACGTATAATTATTTTAGATTTTTATGATTCTTTTTAGGGTTCCGTACCTCGAATGGAAAAAACGGAACCCTTATAGGATCACTTTGATGTCCGTCTGTCTGTCTGTCAAGACCCTTTATCTCGGAAACACGTGGAGGTATCAAGTTGAAATTAAAAGCATATACTCAAGTTTATGGTCCCTTGAAGCTCTAAAAAAATCAACTTTCTATATTAACATGAAAAAAAGATACGACCGTTTATGCCGCAAAAAACGTATATTTCGACACTATAGCAATAAAAGCAAGAAGAAAGAAAAAATGTTTATTTGATACCAGACCATGTGCACATAAGGAATCAAGGGAATCAAAACTTATAGGGTATTTCCCGTTGACCTAGAACTATGAAATTTGGCAAGTAATATCGTCTTATACTACAAGTACAGGGAAAAGTCTAGAAACTTTAACTATCTAAAACATTTGTAATTCAATAAAAAAAAATATTTAATCTTTATTTATAACTAGCTTTTGCCCGCGATAACGTCGGCGTGCCCTTATGTCCATTCCCAGGGTTCAAGCTATCTTCATACCAAATTTCATCAAAATCAGCTCAGCCGTCTCGTCGTAAAAGCGTAACAGACCGAGTTACTTTCGCATTTATAATGGTAACCGATCACTTTTCCGAATTATTTTTGTCCGAATTTCATTTTACCTAAAACTATTGACCGACGTCTTTTTTGCTATATGCATTATTAGACATATTTTTAGATCATCGAAGTATCATGTGGCATAGCTATTATTTTACCGAACTATGTTACTCCGATTTACAAAATAACTTTTTCCTATTGGCCGAAGTCTCTTTTGAACTATTTTCATTTGCCAAATGATTGATTTGCCATATTTTCACCTCAAAACATCATTTTACGGAATATTATTTGATCACAAATATATAGCCGGTTACTTGGTAGCATTTTCAACAATTAATTAAAATAGTGTCACAAAAAGTCAATATGTTACAAAATTTAGTGACAGAAACGAATCGCTGCAAAACCGACTTCACGCAGTCCTTTCTGCCTTACCCCTAGAATGTAATTTAAGAACGCGTTGGCGCGGAGGGGTGGGGCGGCCCGCGAGCTGAGGAGCAGGCGGTTTGAAGGCTCGCCGCCGCGGCTTAGGCTGGCCGGCAGAGCCGGCCAGCAAGCCGAAGCTGCGGTGGTGAGCGTTAAAACCATCTACGACGATAAGCTCGCGTGGAGCCGCCCAGACCCCGCAGCGCTGGAGCAGTGACAAAAAACAATGCTTGTGCATGTTGCATGCCTACTTGCATGTTTCATGCTTGTCTGCACGCTGCATGCTTGACTGCACGCTGCATGCTTGCTTGTCCATACTTGTTTGCATGCTGCATGCCTACTTGCCTGCTGCATGCCTGCTTGCATGCTGCATGCCTGCTTGCATGCTGCATGCCTGCTTGGATGCTGCATGCTTGAAGCAAGAATCTTTGTTTGCAAACTTCTTACTAGGACCACCTGTTTTATTAAGTGCCATTACATTTAAATAATTAATGAAACAAAATAGTAAGAAACAAATCTGAAATTAGCTCTCTATAACGCCAGTGGAATAAATACATTAGTTTTGAAAGCTCTTTTAAATATTTAATTTCACTCAAATTGTCTTTAATTTTCAAAAGTTTTTGAATTTTCGTTTCTATAACAACCTATTTTTTTTTTCCGGTGGAGTACGGGTTATCGGGATATTGACTCAATATCAGACATATTTACTTCTAGGCGTTTGGTTAAATATGGTAATTAAAACAGTGGTATAACGAATGTTCGAACAAATGTTATTTCGGCTAAGCGTAACTTCGGTAAAAAGCTTTTCGACCAAATAAAACGTCGGAGCTACGAAAAAGAGCGATTTGATAATAGGTCAACTGATACAGTGGCAGACGTGACTCCGATGAGGTAAAAAAATACGAAACGAGAAAAGTTGAAAAGTTTTAGGTGAAATGAAATTCAGTCAAATATTTTTCGACCTTATGATAGGTAACCATTTATAATATCAATTAATAAAGTATGGAAAACTATGGATTTAAGTATGGATAGGTATGGATTAGCATGAAAGTATGGATATGTACCTACAAATTTGTACGGAACCCTCGGTGGGCGAGTCCGACTCGCACTTTTCCTGTTTTTTTTAATTAATAGTGTATACCTCAAACTTGGTTCTATATAAATTACATGAAAATATTCCACCCCTAGGGGTGGAAAATTAAGGGATGGCTGATTTTTTTTTGGTGTCACAGTTTCGTAATAGGGTATTACACCCATTTTTGAAAAGTGTCTTAATGAAATTCTGTAGTGCTAATATGCTACCAAAAAAAAACACAATTTTTTTATTCAATCGATAAGTGCCATAAAAATGCATCTAAATGTTTAATTTTCAAATTTCGCGCGTAGTTTGGCGAAAACGCCTCTTACTGAACGCCATATTGCTCAGAGTAAATGACGTCAGTTCGTTTTGTATCAAATGAGCTCATATTAAATATGATAATTGTATATCATTTAAAAATAATTAAAAGCATATTTTGTAATAGGTGTAATAATGAAAAAATTACGTTGGTTACGAAAATAATAAAAGTACAAAGCCTATATTACGCCAATCGGTCGACTGACAGTTGTCAATTTTTTGTTTACACAGCCGTACGGCGTAATAACATGGCCGCTACTGTTTCACGGTGTTTTATAACAGATTAAAAATACTGAAAACTTAGAATTTAATTTAATTTGTTTTGTTATTTTATGAACTAAAACTTACATTTTCCGACTGCTTTATGCCTAAACTGTCTTAATAACATATTAATAGATTTTTACTCGTATAGAGTAAAATACCCTATTAACTTGTATGATACGAAGTAGGCACTAAAAAGCGTATTTTTTTTTTTACAAAAAGACAACCGCCTTCAAAAGCTTCACAAGCTTTAGCTTTTGAAGGTGGTTGTGTGACAGTGTCAGCCGTGAAATAGACGTTGAGCTAAGCGATTATTTTTGCTCAGCGAATATCGTTTTTCATATAAAAAACTGAGTCGAGGTCAAAGTGTCAAATTATTCAAAAAATTCTCAAGTAGGTAATTCACGTGCCGCTAGCTAGCGCTGCCGCGCTGCGTCAGCGAGGGTTAATGAATACGAAAATATAAACTCTTTAGATTTTATGAAGCTTTGTTATTCCTGTGTGATATTGGCTATATTTACTTATCAAAATGAGTGATGAATAAAAGAGAAAACTCAGACGACGGAAATGGAGAGCAAAAGCAAGTTTTACATAATATTAAATAAGGTAAAGTGACGTATATGTCTTAAAAAATCCAAAGCATGATGAAAATACCAATGAGATGAAGAGATATCAACATTGAATAAAATTAATAAATATTTATTTAGTTCAAACCGCTAACATAACAAATATAATATATGAGTTATTGATTGCATGGGTGAGATATAAATCACCTCTAGGTTATAATGCAATCAAGTCTAGTCTCATCATAACTCTAAACACGTTCTTACATCATAATGAATTCCTGCTACATTGTAAAATATGCTAAGCGTTGTATTTGTTAAAGTTTATCAACAAGCTTTCGCCTACGACTCCGTCCGCGTAAATCTACTGACAGATCCATAATTAAAATAAAAACCAGCCAAGTGTGCGAGTTGAACTCGCGTGTAGAGGATTCCGTACAATGCCAAAGTCAAATGTTTTTATTCTATCTTTATTTTTAAATGATAGAATTCTTATAGGTGGTCCTGTTAGCTACAAACAATGAACTATATTTAGTACATATTTAGTAGTTTCGGAGATCGGAGGGGGGGGGGGGAGGGTTTAATGGTCAATTTATGTCTTATTTCATGAACAAAATCAAAACTGTTTATTTTACAATAATAACAAAAATATATTATTAGACACAGTAAGGTTTGCAAAACTTTTTATTTTATTTTTCTAATTTGTCCTCCGAAAATTACTCTTATTTTACAAAAATATTTACTTTGCTTTACTTTGCACACCTGTGTTTGGGTCATAGGATTACATCATCCTACCAAATTTCACCTGATTTGGTCCTGTAGATTCGAAGCAAATTGATTGTGACAGACGGACGGACAGATCTATAAGGGTTCCGTTTTTTTTGTACGGAACCCTAAAAGGAACATATAGTCTAAGTACTGATGGCCCAGTGGTTAAGGCGCCTCATGTACGAGGTTCGCAACCGAGCACGAGCAAGTACCAATTTGACCTTTTTCAATTTTATATGTACCTCTATGTACCTATATCTTGGACATCACTGACTTGATTTCACACATGTAGGAAACACGTTGAAAAATATTGTAGATTTTTTTTTTTGCGAGACTTGCGAATTGAAAGTTGTTTTTTTACTTTTTGAAGGCGGTTGTCTAATTTGTAAACTTTTTCTTTTTTTGATTTTTACTGCCTACTTCTTACCATACAAATTAATTACGAAACGGTGACACCAAAAAAATTCAGTCATCCCTTGATTTTCTACCCTTAGGGATGGAAATTCATATGGAATTAAATTTGAGGGATACACTATCTAAAAAAAGAATCATCGAAATCGAATTACACTGAAAAAGTTATGAGTGGCATAAATCTCAGCGTAATCGGTGTACATACATAAAAAAAAATTACCAATCTAATTGGGAACCTCCTCCTTTTTGAAGTCGGTTAACAAAGCATAATTTGTGAGCAATGTACTGTACTGAGATTATTGATAGGTCTCCGCGCGCACCGACTAAATACCACACTACCTAAAAACAATAGCTCCGTGGATGGGACAACTCAATATATTATGTTAGTGTGTATAAAACAAAATGCAAGTAGGCTAGTGTGCGTAAAAATGTGCATGAAAAATACTCTGTACCTCCACCTGACACATTGGTTCTTAGGAGACAGGCTCGGGTAAGCCAAAACTTGGCTTATAGTAGGGGAGCCGTAGAGGGGATTTTTGGATTTACTCGAGCGCGGCAGAATAACATATGGGGAGCAGCCTTGGGACTTGTGAAGTGCTCCCACCATACCTGAGCTTATTATGTAGCGTCGAATAGACATTCGACGCTACGTCGAATAGATCAGATCAGCGATCAGATTAGGAAAAAAAATCGATCATCGGTAAACTCGATCGCGTCAGATTAAGGCAAGATAAGTTAATTACACGCAGAAAAGTGTGCATTTTAATAATATGACAATTTGAGCGTGACATAAAGAAATGTCAAAGTCACAAAGTTGCAAACAAAAATCGTTACGTGAACATTCTCGAGCGCGGTTATTTTTTTATTTATTTTGAGGAAAACTAGTTACGTATCACGGAAATAATATAATTTGCCGATTTGCCCAAGCCGAAGTAGCTAAAATCATCAATAAAGTGTGGTGCATGTAGTTTTCTTTGCCCTGGCCGGAGGCCTTGAATTTATTTAGCAACACAGGAAAGTCCGGTTAAGCAGCAGAAAACCTCATAGGTTGACTTGCGGGATGTCATTTATAAAAAAGAAAGATGAAGATGAAGAAAGATAAGATAAGATAACGACCAAGTCGAACCGAACTTCCAATATGAAGACAATTCCACTGACGATGATGATTGAAAAATTTGTTTCGTTTTCTTTTTTCTCAGTACACTATTTTATTTTCTAAATACAGGTTTTCTATCCATTTGGATAAAAATTTAAAACCTATTATGACTTAGCACACTGTTTCTCTTAATTATATTTTCGCTTAACATTAATTACGCATAACGCATAACTTTTTTAAGATTTTTTTCTCTAATCATATTAATGATTTAAGCATAAAATTCTACAAAATAAACTTATTAACGCATAATGATATTAAAACATATTTTTACCATGCATGCAGCAAGCATGCAAATATGTAAAGAAGCATATGCTATGTATGCTGCAAGCATGCAAGCAAGCATGCAGCATGCAATTGAATGTAAAAATAAATTATTACATTCATTCAAATAAAATTAACAAAAAGATATGAATATTTTTTTCTAACCGTCAGATTAAGGAAATTCCACCACATTATTGTCAGATTATGGGTCAATACGACAAGGACGTCAAGATGAAGCGTCTGTATAAGAAACTGATGCGCTCGAGTATTTCGAGGTTTCGATTTTTTTTTACATTTTCAAAAATCGACCGTGACCTTTGGGCTCGTCCAAATCGTCAGTCTTTTGAATAGGAGCTACTTGAGGCTTCACTTAACATCCCTTCTCAATATCTGACGCGCTCGACAAAATTCGCTCCTTCTTTCTACCCCTTCGTACGGCCACCCCCACCATACAAACCGGCAGATTAACATTTTCCATTACCAGAAACACGTGGGGCGCATACACTATTAATATCTGACGCGCTCGAGTATTTCCATGTGACGGGTTTTTTTTTTACATTTTTGAAAACCTGTACACGCTTCCCCCACCAGTGAAAGTGCATACATCTCATAACCTTTTTTTCTTTTTAGCATCTAACCTTCACAATCCAATAGATCTCCACGACGCTCGAGTAAATCCCGATTTAGCCTCTTGGGCTCCCCTACGTTAGTATTTGTGGTCCCATTTGACAAGTACGTCAGCGGTATCTAGTCGGAACACGCGGAGACCTCAATCAATAATCTTAGGTACTGTACTTATTTATATTTTCAAATTATATTGAATGTTTCATGAACTAAACAAATTGTGCCTCATTATTCTCAGTAATATGAATAATTACGATTTCATTAATTAAATAACTAATATTTCCTTTTTACATCACCGTTCAAGGTAATACTTATTGTTATAAACATATCATAGAGCCACGTACCGTGGCCAGTTGTGAAATATGCTGCTTAAATTCAAATCGCTAATCCTGTTAAAAATATGCAAAAGTATGTATGTTTGTTCCCCCATCGTGCTTAAACGGTTGAATATATGTAGATGAAATGACAATGCCAGATCCTGCCCCACCCATTTACAGAAAATGTAATTTAATAAAATAATTGTAATGATCATAGAATCTTATTATAATAAATTGTTTTGCTTTAGAACTTGCAATTTTGCGAACTTGCGTTCTTGGTTTGTTTCCACGAGACAGGCTCGAGTGTGGAGTTGTGTGGAGTTCATTTGCAAAATGCTTCCTTTGTGTCTTATATTTGTTTTTTTTTTGAGACCCTAATTGATAATGTAGACTATTGTAGATTATAAGGAAATGTAAAGAACTTTTTTGCTGGCAAATGAACAACATTATTATTATTACTTGCGGATTACAAATCAATGCTAAAACGAATGCAAATACAGTTTTTTGATTTAAACAGAAACGGCAAGTTCTGCAGTCATTAAGACTAATGTTTAGTTATCAGCAATGAATAAGCAGTAAGATGCTACATTTTGCAAGCTTGTACATGACTTTTATTGAGTGGGGCAAAGTTCTATAGAGTTTCTGGCATTGTCCTTTAACACACAGGCAGACTATATCCTTACTTAAAATATATAATAGGATACTTTTTGTCCAGGTACCACAGGTACCTATATGAAAAAGTTCTCTTAGGATTCGATTAAAACCGCAAGACATCAGCTGGTTAGGTAATTACTATTAATCTACTGACCTTGGTGTAGAAGTAGCATTCGCAGACAGATATGAGGGCGGCTTTGTCAGCTGTTGCATCCTCCAACTAGTTTAGAAACGAAGCCTTTGTTCTGCAGTAGGAAAAAAAAAAGCACTGTGGCACTCGGGGACTGCCACGGTTAAGCTATTGCATAGCATTTTGTATATATTATTATATATATATATATCACAAAGATATATATATTATATATACATAAGTACACCTACCAACACATCCCACCACCTACACCCCCACCCCCCACACCAACCCCCTATACACCCCACCCCCCCTACCCACAACCTCTACCCAATACCCCTACACCCCCTCCCCCTCCCCACTACACCTCCAACACCCCCCAAAACCCCCAACACCGCCTACACCCTACCTCCCCCGAACCCTATATAGGGTGACTGGTAATTAGTGTACGATACTTAAACACGTGATTGTGTTCATGATAACAAACAACTTTCCCGAAGAAAAAATGTTTTTTGTACTGGTTCACTTTTATCACACTAACACATCAGCCGTACGAAATACACGCGCGCGCACGCCTGTGACCTAAAGTGAACCAGTACAAAAAAAAATTTACTTCGGGAAAGTTGTTTGTTATCATGAACACAATCACGTGTTTAAGTATCGTACACTAATTACCAGTCACCCTATATATACCATATACTTATACGTTAAGCGAACGCTCGGCCAAACTACATGGTAGGCGGAGTGGGGGGTGTCAGGTTATATTTTCGTTACGGAATTTCTTGAATCGGTCGTCGCGCTCAAAGCCCGCGATAAAAGCTATGCAATAACTTCAAAATAGTCTGGTATTATTATTATTATCAGCCTTTTGTCTTCTACACTACAATGTAGCCTTCTATTAGTGAAAGAAATTTCAGATTCGAACCAGCAGTTCCGGAGATAAGCGCGTTAAAATAAAATAAAAACAAACAAACTTTTCAATTTTATAACATTAGCAAGAACAGATGTTCGTGTGACCAGGTGTCACGTACTTTTAAAATTTCAACAACATCTCGTTTAGATTACAATTTAAGATCCCAGACTCGTCTAACCTACGTCATCTCAACATGGTTGAAATTTTAAGGATGCGTAGTGGATTTCTTTGCCCGATAAAATCTGGAATGAGGAAATTCCCTGAAGAACTAAGGTCACCGACATAGCTCTCAGAATACGCAAGTTGAAGTAGCAATGGTCAAGCCACATCGCTCAAAGAACCTATAACCGATGGGGAAGAAAGGTTCTTGAGCGGCGACCACGAACCGGAAAACGCAGCGTTGGTAGGCCTCCCACCAGATGGACCGACGACATCGTCAAGGCCGTGGGTAACGCAAACGGTGGACGCAAGCGGCAGGTTGCCGCTTTTTGTGGCGTTCTATGGGGGAGGCATGGGAGTGGACGTCTTTCGACTGATGATGATGATGGAGAAATAGGTTTTAAAGATGGTCACGATATTTTCCTGTAAACTTCCAATGAACCCAAGATCTCTACATGATGTTCTTGTATGCACGTGCACTACTTACAAAACGAAGGAAAAAAAAAATATATGAAAAAAAATTGGTTGTCTGTAAAGTCGGTTTACGGACGATAGTTTTACGTTATGACATCATAAAGAAACATAATGGCTAACATATATAACCTAAACAAATAATGGCTTCCGTCAAAGTGGGCGGAGGTAATTGCATGGGCCGATCGTGCCTCTCTATAGCTTGGTCCGCGCTCTCGCTTGCACGCTCAGGCTTAGGCGGAACGTGACACTTTATCGTGCGTGCAGCCGGTGTTCATCAATTTATAAGAGGTTTTTATCACGTCAAAAAAAACAAAGAAAACAGACAAAGAAAAAAAAACAAGAAATCAAAACAAAGAAAACAAAAATAGGTTGTAACAGTTTGTAAAGTCAACAACAGTAAAGTCGCTTTCCATCGTCTGTCCTTGTGTATGCTCAGATCTTTTTCTACGTAATGAATTTTAATGCGCAAAACACCATGCACAATTTAAAATTAAATCAACAGTAGGTACACACGTTACATTTCCAGTTAATGCTGATCTCGCATTGTATAGGATTTCCGTACAATGCGAGGTCAACTTATACTGGAAATGTATTGCTTGATGTGTAGCCGTGTGAAGGTACGTACGTACCGACCGAAAGGCGAGAATATTGTGATTATTACACAATTATGGAAAAATCTAAAATTTTTAGAAATGTGGGACAAAACTTCAGGACGAACGGACAATAAGGCTCTCCCACACAGGCGCGTCATTATTTATTATTATTTATTTCCAAAAATCGGATAACAGAAATCCATAGTGTTAGTAACTTACCTTATACTCGGATCAAGTGTTTTTTTTTTTTTTTAGTAGCCCGTTGTGTCCCACTGCTGGGCAAAGGCCTCCCCCGAGTTCTTCCAGTTATTTTTGTCTTGCGCTGCCTCGACCCAGCCCCCGCAGTACGCGTCTAGGTCATCTCGCCCCCTCTTCCTGGGCCGGCCTCGGTGACGCCGACCATCTTCAGGCACCCATTGCGTGGAGACCTTTGCCCAGCGGTCGCTGTGCATGCGGCTGACGTGACCCGCCCAATCCCATCAAGTGTTAGTTCATAAAATTAAAACAACATTTTGAGTTTGAAAAGCATTTTGCACAGAAGATGATGAGTTTCTTACTCGATCATCCTCTCCACAAAATGCCTCAGAAAAGGGGAAATCACACTCTCGGCCACTGCGTTATGCGTCCCGATTCCTCATACTTCTATTGCGTCGTTATTATCGCAGCAGTGTGTAACTTTGTAGTCGTCCTAGTAAGTAATGTACTGAAAACAAATATCGCAAAAACGCATGCGATATTATCGGCCGGTAAGAAAGAAGCTAAAAACTACGCATTCCATATCTTCTTAACGAAATATTCCTCTCTTCTCAATTTTTTATTCGTAACGTTCATGATAACGTAGTTCTGGCGGCTCTAGGCTCTTAGCTTATTACGTTGTGAGTTGAAATTTTAATTTTGTGACCTACTCTGCGGCCGTGCTCTCTAAAAAATATCCTTGCTCGTTATTTATTGCAGCTTGCAGTCTGCAATGTTTGACGACACGGTTGGGGCAGTGGTTGAGGGATCGGCCGCTGCGCTGCGTATCGCTGGTTCGATTCCCACACGGAACAAATATTTGTTAAGGTGCAAGCGCCAGGGTAGCTCCCGAAATTATATTAATATTATATAAATATTCGTACATTTTAGGGTTCCGTACCCAAAGGGTAAAAACGGAATCCTATTACTAAGACTCCACCGTCTGTCTGTCTGGCTGTCTGTCATCAGGCTGTATCTCATGAACCGTGATAGCTAGACAGTTGAAGTTTTCACAGATGATGTATTTCTGTTACCGCTATAACAACAAATTTACCGTTTTCGTCGTGATTTTTGAAGTTATACTTCTTTAGGCGCGTTATGAAAAAATGATGAGAGTGAAATTTTACGATGCGCGCGCACAGCGTCACACAAAATTCTCACGGGAGTAATTGTAAACAACGCCATCTCTGACGTACATGCTGAACTACTTACTGCCTTCGTTGCTATTTTGTGACTCGAAGAAGTATAACTTCTCACGCGCGTACATAAGTACACACTGAATTTTTTTTTTTTACCGTTTTTTTGCTCGATGTGTAATTTTTTTATTTTATTGCATTTTATTTTGTTTTAGTCATTCATAAATTATCAACTTCACTTCTAAAACTACTATGTTAATATTCGATGAGTACCACTATTATGGATTCAATGAAATGTACAACTCTGACCCCCAAGATACAGACAAACGTCTAGTTTGGGGATCACCGTTAAATCTACATATGTAATGTACTTGATTATTAATAAATAATTTGAATTTGAATTTGAATTTGAATAATGGTACGGAACCCTTCGTGCCCGAGTCCGACTCGCACTTGGCCAGTTTTTTGCATTATTTCAATTAGACCATGTAAGGCACTTTTGAACGTCAAAAGAGAAAAAAAAATGATTCTATTTGCCCATTCCAAAAGGTAGTTTTGTATGGAGAAGAATGGGCAAGAAACTCCGTATTTACTCTTTTGAAAACGATGTTAACAATAATTTGCATTCACAGAAATTATATAATTATACGATGTACCTTGCATAAAACACTATATTATTAAAGTATGTATGTATCACAGATTAAGGAATGATAGCTAAGTTATGCACATAGACGACCACTCCTTATATTTTAACAAACAATGAATCAGTATGTGAGCCTGAGCAGTGTTTAAGTACTTACAAAAAAGAGTCAAATATATAATATACCTTATAAATATTTATACTAAGTATTTTTTTTTTTTTTAATTAGGTGTTTTAAATAAGCAATCGGTTCGATTATCATTATTATTATAGTCTGAAGGAACAGCAATACAACACGACCGGGGAGAGACCAGAAGCAAGTCTAATAGCGACGTTAAGTGCTTTCAGAGGCACGGGGGTGTTACACCACAAACTTACAAATTGTTGCTACTGAGAATTCCAGTAAAACTCAATAACACTGCCTGACTTGAGAATCAAATTCAGGACGCCTCGATCAAATAATCGTTGCCCCACATTAGGAACATATAAACTCACATACACAAACAGCCAGACCTGGAACATTTATACCTGTAGGTCATACCTACAAATATTTGTTCCGTGCGGGAATCAAACCCGCGACACGCAGTTCAGTAGACCATCGCTCAGTCACTGCGCCAACCGTGTCGTCTAATTAACACAAAAAAATATCGACTAATTGTCACATCGATTCAATCAAACACGTCTAGTGTGTTGAAATGCCATGTGGTTATAATAATAATAAAAATGAAAAGAAAAAAAAGAAATGAGAAGTTTGAAATAATACATAATAATAACCTTTTATGCTTTTATGTTATGCCTAGCCCTTTCGCCTACCTCGCTTTCCTAATATGGTAACGGCCTTAATATTTATACTGTGCTTAAGAGCTCGTAGTAGATACCTACACGTATCGGAAATTAGGGCGATTTCTAATATGGAAATACCCGATTCACACGTAACGTTAATATGACATTATCCATAATTATCAATGTGTGAAACTAATTAATGACGGTTTTGTAAATGATAGTTTGAAAATCGAATAAAATTAATACGCTCGAGCCTGTGCAGTCAGTTAGTACCCGTCCCGGACGTCATGAAGATAGGACGTATTTCTATGATCGCTTGCGAAATTTCCCGTTCAAATGTCCGCGAATTCGCTGCGCCATTCCCTTGGACAAGTGACCCGAAGTACAAGCCTAGCCCAAGCACGCTCCCGATTTCACTTAGTTCCCGAAAATGGACACGCAATTTAAAAACAATTTTTAAGGTCTTATCACGGATTTGTAGATCTTCATTTTAATAGCGACCGATCGACATTGGAATTTTGAAGTTTCGTGCTCTTGAGTCCGACGCTAGCGCCAAATTGTTTTTAAATTGCGTGTCCATTTTCGGGAACTAAGTGAAATCGGGAGCGTTTGGCTTGGCTTGTACTTCGGGTCACTTGTCCAAGGGAATGGCGCAGCGAAGTAGACCGAGACGTAACGCACCGGATCAACGCAGGATGGATGAAATGGCGACAGGTCACTGGAACGACTTGTGACCCACGGATGCCCGTTGAATAGGGAAATGTATAAGTTGGTGATAAGACCTGTCGTACTGTACGGATTGGAATGTTGGACCGTAAAGAAGATGGATGGAAAAATATTGCAAGTAGCGGAGAATGTTGAGATGGATGTGTAGAGTTGTGGAGTGACCAGAATGGAAAAGTTGAGAAATGAATATATTAGAGGAAGTTTAAATGTAGCGCCACTGACAAAAGAGTTGAAAGAGAATCGATTGTCTTGGTATGGCATGTGAACAGAAAGAATGAAACACATGTGAATAAAAGAGTTATGAATATAAATGTGGATGGATGGAGATGGAGAGAAAGGTCAAAGAAAAGATGGATGGATGGTGAGACGAATGATATGAATGAAAAGGGAGTCAGTGAAAGCAAGACGATTGACAGGGACGGAATGGAATAAAAAAACATGGTGCGCGCCCAAGTGACATGGGCCAAGGGCAGGAAGATGATGATGTTTGTGTTAGAAATTCACGATAATTGTAACCACAAAATAAAAATTCTCAACTTTAAAGAAAGAAAGAAATATAATTTATTCGCCCGCCAGGACAAAAACACACAAAAATAACAAAAAACAAACAAACAAACAATCAAACAACAATCAAACAATCAAACATCATAGCCTATATCATAGCCTATCATTAAATACAATGTTAGCTTGTGTTGTGGGACAAAGATTTTATAGGCATTATAATTTCTTTTTTTTTATCATAATATAGGTTGCGAAGTCACTATGATATCAGTATTTGAAAATATTTGACGACACAGTCAGTGCAGCGATTGAGTGATTGGCTATTGCGCTGCGTGTCGTGGGTTCAATTTCTGTGGTGCTGTTCTCTAAGTAAACCAACTAACCAACCAACCGTTACTCTGAGTAACTAACCAAAGCTCGACGCTGCGGCAGCGGCGAGTTACATTTTGATATTCATAAACCTGCGCTTACGCAGCGCTTGCGTCACGTCAATTAAAGGCTTTTGGTAGAACTACTCAAGATTGAATAATTTTGCACTTTTGACAATTCATACTAATATTATAAATACGAAAGTAAATCTGTCTGTTACGCTTTCACGATGAAACGGCTGAACCGATTTTAATAAAATTTGGTAAGGAAATAGCTCAAACCCCGTGGAAGGTCATGGGCTACTTTTTAATCCACGACTTTGCCGACATCTACGATAACCGACATCCACGCGGACAAAATCGCGGGCAGAGGCTACTATATTATAAAGAGGAAAGATTTGTTTGTTACAAAAACTACTGGTCCGATTTCAAAAATTCTTTTACCATTACAATGCTACATTATCCCATAGTAACATAGGATATATTTATCAATTGAAAATAATTGAGATCCTTGAGAAAATTCATGCGGACGAAGTCGCGGGGAAAGTGTTATTCATACCGATCATTTTATTGCTACAGTTAGAAGCGCCTACCAGAAATCTCTTTGCAAATACAAGAATACACATATCCATAGTTTTGCTATACACTTTAAATAAGGATTTGTTTTATTTCACTCGTCTCCGTGGGGTGTTCGGTCTAGAAGAGAGAAGAGGGTGTCGTACAAGACGACTAAGGAAAAATCCAAAAGGCTTCCGTGTATTTAACAACATCACTGCGATCCTCAAGACGCCTGCCAAGCGTGGGGATTATGGAGATGATAATAATAATAATAATTTATTTATTTCAATCAACTTTGGATCAATTGAAATTGAAAATTTTACATAATAATAATAATATGCAAAAAAAAATTAAATACACAAAATAAAATAATAAATTAATACTAGTCTAGTTTAACAAATGCGCTCAGGATACTGTTGGGATACTGTTTGTGGTTGATTATGACCTTGGAGAGGCCTTAGTTCAACAGTGGACGTCTCCAAGCTGATAATTATCTTATCTCACTCACATTTTTTAAATAGTCGAATAGTAAATAGATTTCAGTACTCACAAAAGTCACCACGTTTTATCTAATGATTTGTACATTTCACTAGATCAACTTTTCAAAGTTTTAAACGACTTTCAAAAAGAAGGAGGTTTTATGTTCGACTGTATGTATTTTTTTATGTATGTTCACCGATTCATCCGCCAATTGTTGACCGATTTTAAAACTCTTTTTTAATGGATACGGTAGGCCTCAGGGGTAGTCCCATATTAATTTTATCGAAATCGATAAAGCACTTTTTGAAAAAATCATCTAAAAGCAAAAAAACATACATAGATGATGCTTGCCATCAGTAATGTAATTTATTTTCTTCAGGACATAGACCTCGTTACAAATGAGCTACACTGATGTTAATTTTTGAATGTTCCGCACATAAAAATTAAGTCCCCGCAGATTAGCAACACCTTAAGGTAGACTGGTAGAAAATGCAAGGAATACCTTGCATTTAACCCCCATTTTTTTATTTATTTTTTTGCTTTTATTGGTAATTTGATTTTCACATTATGAGCATAAAGTTTAATAAATAAGCAAAATTCACGGAGACGACGTGGCGGGCATAGCTAGTACCTAATGATTAAAACAACATTCCGTTGACGATAACAACTGTAACACTGTTATTTAAATAACTATCAGTAATAACTAGCTTCATGAAGGAAAACCTATTTTCGTTCAATGTTAAAAGTTATGTTCAGCAAAATACACAAATGTTATAAGTAGTTTAAGGTAGTTACAAATGTCAATTTACATTGGTCTTTCATTGTTAGCTCTTTAATTGGGTTCTGTCTTGCCAAAATGATCAACCATCATCATCATCAGCTGGAACTCGTCCACTGTTGGACAAAGGCCTTCCCCTTCTTCTTATTTATTATAATAAAAAAAGTAATATAAAATAAAAATACAAATACAAATAAATACAAACAAATACTAATATAATACAAATTAAAATAAGAAATAAAATCTCCATTTGAAATAACATGGTAATGAAGCAGATAACGATCATTATCTTTAACAAACACGTGTTGCAATTTGAAACAAAATTCTACAACAACATCTTACAGACGGACAACTAAACTACGATAATGATAACAATAATTTCTATAAGTTTACATTGAAGCGACACAACTGGATGAGACACGACATTACTCGTTTATATATAAATGATCACGACGACGGAAATGAACTATTCAGGCAAAAGTGTTCAGTCCTCGCGTTTGTTTAAGTGACGCACATAATGTTAGCATTTCCGATAAAGTTTTTGCTATCAGCACTGTTTTTTTATAGTTGTTCGACTTATGAAATTATTGGACGCTTTGCACCGTCGTACCACCTCTACCCGCCGTACGGCTGGATGAACGATCCCAACGGCTTCAGCATATTTAAAAATGAATACCACCTGTTCTATCAATACAACCCGGAAACTAGCCAGGAGCCTGGAACTGCGCACTGGGGGCATGCAAAGAGCTCCGATTTAATAAATTGGAAAAATCTGCCTATCGCAATGTTTCCAGATGAATCGTATGACAAAAATGGAGTGTTCTCTGGTAGTGCTATAATGGTGAATGATACAATGTATTTGCTTTATACAGGAAATCACAAAGATCCTGCAAAGCAACGACAAGCTTTAGCCATAAGTACTGATGGAGTTGAAGTAACAAAATATGCAGGGAATCCTGTCATCGAAGGGGAAGAATATCAGCCGCATATCAGAGACCCAAAAGTATGGAAGCACGGTGATTATTATTACATGGTGTTGGGAAATTCTTTCGATAATAATACTCGCGGACGAGTACTACTTTATTCGTCGAAGGATTTGATTTCTTGGAATATGGTGTCAGTTTTAGCTGAGTCTGATGGTCCCATGGGTTATATGTGGGAATGTCCAGATTTCTTTGAATTGAACGGATACTACGTTTTATTATTTTCCCCACAAGGTCTTGAACCTCTGGGTGATTTATACCGAAATCTTTTCCAATGTGGTTACATAGTTGGCCGTTTTGATTGGAGTACTTATTTGTTTGAGAGTGTTACGGAATTTACGGAATTGGATCGTGGACATGATTTCTATGCTACCCAAACAATATTAGATGACGATCAACGTAGAATTGTAATTGCATGGTTTGATATGTGGGAGCAAGATTATCCTGAGCGCGATGACGGCTGGACTGGTCAAATGACAATTCCGAGGGTTTTATCCCTTACGGAAGATTATAGGCTTATTCAAAAACCCGTTGAAGAGCTTTCTGCTGCCCATGGGCGTCTTTTATACTCAGGCAAGCCTCGAGGTGGTCATATCACATGGTTGGAAAATAAGGCAGCTGAAATAAAAATAACAGCATCAAAGTGGAAGAATTTTAAATTATTTATAGAATCTTCGAACGTGAGTGTTACAATTTGTTATGATTTCTTAAATAAAACAGTGACACTGGATCGTGGTGGTGAAGATGGTATGCGTAGAGCAAAATGGGAGCCTAAAGGAAAACTGTTGTGGTATATTCTTGTGGACACGAGTTCTATTGAACTGTTCTGTGGTGTAGGTGAACTTACCTTTTCCAGTCGATATTTCCCTTATGATGATGTAAAGGTTAGGTTGGGAAATCATGTGTATGTTGATGAAATGGTTGTTACTGCAATGCGACGCACTGTAGAGGAGCCTAATATGAACTAAACTATTCAGTGGTTCAAACCTCGATAAGATCTTTTTTTTTGTATATACTGAATATTATGTTCTTCATAATCTAATTATTACATTGTTAACTAAATTGGCGATTATTGTAAAACAAAATGCTTTGTCATTATTATAATATTGCTTTGTGTTTCGTTTGCTACATTTAATGTCATATATTTTGACTTTAGTTTACTTGTTTATTTATAACTTCAATATTTTATTAACATAAACCGATGGAAGCTGTAGTAAAGTTACTTATAAATAGTTAAATATGTTGACCGCTTACCATTTGTTATTTTATAAAAACTCAAAGATGTCTAAGTAAGTAGTATTTATTTTATAATTTAACCAAAGAAACTGAGTCTAATAAATTGTTATACATCAAACTCTTTATATATCACCCGAAGTAAAGTTATGCCAAACGAAAACCTTGTCAAATGACAGATTCAGTTGTTGTTTGTTGTGAATGGGGGGCTGAAGTGTAAAGAGCTATATTTATAACAGTAAAAAAAAAAGTAATTTAAGCACATTTGATTTGTAATAACCAATTTTTTGCCAAAACTGGGCCAACTTTTGAGGAACATAAAAATACGTAAGTTACATTTTTAAATTCTTGTATGATATTAATTAACAGAATTTTTATACTCAGAATTGCAGCTGATATAATACATTGTGTATTACAACAAATAGGAAAACGTTCATAAATTATTATGTGTAATGTATTGTATTACAGTAACAGTTGCGTAAATAAAGTACAAATTAATAAATTCATCTATATTTGGTATCTTAAAATACTTTCCTGGTTGTGGGTACCCATTTTCAAGTTTATGCCTATTTTTTATTACTTAAGAACAAACGCAATTTACGTGTAATTAGTTGACCGAATGACACATTTAACGTAACGTTAAATATCTTTTAATTATTTTACATACATCTAAATATGTACTTTATAGAACTATATATCTATATATTTATATATTAATCCCTATTTCCGTTGGTCACGGCATCACGCGTGAACTGCTGGACCAATTTCGCTAATTTTTTTTTTGTTGTGTTTGTTATTGGAACGAGAAGAAGAATATGAAACAAGAAAGTTACGTGGAACATTCAAAAAATCAAAAACACAAAAAAAAATACATAAATGGCGTACTTACTAATTTCTTCACCAAAAAATTATACATAGATGACGTATTAGTTTTTTTTTTTTTTAGGATTGGCTCAATTGGTGTAGATAGGGTATGTAGGGTAGGTAGGTTAGGTAGGGTAGGTAGGGTAGGTAGGGTAGGTAGGGTATGTAGGGTAGGTAGGGTACGTAGGGTAGGTAGGGAAGTTAGGGTTGGTAGGGTAGATAGGCAGGTAAGTAGGTAGATAGGGACAAGACAACGTCTGTCGGGTCAGCTAGTATACAATAAATTATACAGTAAGTTTAATAACAGAAGGCCCTTTTCCTCGTTAATGTACATCATTAATATATTTAATAAAAACATATAATGGCATAAAACATATAAGGATTCAAAAAATCCTAAAATGTATAGAGTGTTTCTTTTACGCATCCGATTTTGTATTATAATTAAAAAACAATAAACAGTTTTATTTTGGTTGGATTTTTTTAGTACCTATAATGGACGATGTATTATTACCGTATAAAGAAAACGCTTTTCAGTAATTAACCAACTGTAAATCCATATATTAAAAAAACAAGGAATATAAGTCTTACTGCTAGTTCTGAAAAAGCATCGAAATAATAAAAGGTGGCCAAAAGAAAACAATTTTAAAAGTTAGAAAACTACAACAGCATTCACACCTATTTTTATTTTGCGTGTTTTCTTGCCATGTTCTACCTTTTCATTGTATAACAAACATTAAACCCATAATCACCTTGCCAAGGTCATCGGTTAAACACAATGTTATAAGTGCATAAACACTTGCACAACGCTTGCGTCATTCAGACGGCAAGATCGCGTTTCTTTATGAAGAAAATGCAGAAAATAACATCGAATTATAATCATCATCATTATCGACTTAACCCTTTCCCAACTGATTGGGGTCGGGTTCCAGTCTAACCAGACGCAGCTGAATACCAGTGTTTTATGGAGCGACCGCCTATTTGACATCCACAACCCAGTTACTAGGTAATACGATACCCCTTAGTAAGACTGGCTGTCAAACTTTCTGGGTTCTGACTAACCTTCATCATCATCATTAGCCGGAAGACGTCCACTGCTGAACGAAGGCATCCCCAGGGGTTCCATAATCCCCACGCTTGGCAGGCGTCTTGTGGATCGCAGTGAAGGTGTTAAGTATACGGAAACCGCTGCTGCCCGACCTCTGGATCTTCCCTTAGTTGCCTTCGACGACACCCTCGGGATGAAAGACGACGGGCCGGGGGGGGGGGGGACTGACTACCCTTAACGACTGCCAAATCTACAAATTACAGACGGGAAAACGGCTTTACGTGCTTTCCGAAGCATGAAACGGTCTCGATATAAAATGGATCATCCACGGGTGGATTTGGACAGGGATGGATGGACTTTCCCTTCCATATGGGTCGTCGATCGTCAGGTCCGTCTACCGTCGCCTGTCCACCAACGTGGTAAGAATTGTATGTCTCACGATGACTATAAATTATATAGGTTGTGAGTGTCGTGTCTTGACTCAGTAATAGTTTTATTCTGTGGGTTAGTTAAGTAGATGCTGTAATTATTTCTGCAATCAAAATAAAATACTCTTAGCACGAAAGACCAATCTGAAAACTAACAAAGGGTAACAATCTTAATTAAGAAGTAATCAATGAATTTTAATCGCCACTGAAATTAAGTCATTTTAATTGGTGGAAATCACAAATAAACGAGACAGCAATTATTGTTTTCAATATAATTGACACCCTTTATTGCACGTAAAGTAAATATATCGAGCATAGTACAATGACCTCTACCCTTGAATAGAATGGCCCTTGTGAGTATATGTACAGATATCTACTAACATTGTGTATGTGTATGCTTTGCTATAAGTAGTTTAACTAGTGTATGTGTGTGCATCTATGTATTTATGTGAATGTCTGTGTGATGTGTGTCTTGTAACGCTATTATGATTTCAGATCATTAACTCCTATAGTATACAAACGAGTATAGGTTGGGGAAGCCATCGGAGTTTACGCTAGGATCGAATTGAAGGGGGTTTTTAAGTTCCACGCGGGGATATCGAGGGCCAAATGCTATTAAAATTTGATATCACTGTATCACTAAACTGGTTTTGATGAAGTTGCTAACTTACCTAACTAAAGATTAAGTATTTTTCTGTGCTGGTGTTGCTGCTCCGGCTGCCGAAAACCTCAAACGGCGAAAGTATAGTATTCTTGGTGATAACTTTATTTTCGAGCCGTTTGGGGTTGAAACCCTAGGGTCGTGGGGTCAGAGTGCTCATCTTCTTTTTAAGGAAATTTCTAAAAGGTTGGTTGACATTTTCCATGATCCAAGAGCTGGTTTTTACCTTGGGCAGAGGTAAAGCATTGCCATCCAACGTGGCAATGCAGCCAGTCTCTTGGGTACAGTCCCAGATGACGGCGATGTGGAGCAATTTTTTGATGTCTTATTATATTCGTTTTTTTTATAGATAAAGGTTCTTTTTTATTATTATACGCGGAATTAATAAAAAAAACAACTACCTACTACTATTACTATTTCTCGATGAATGGTGAAAGCGAGGTGACCACAAGGCGGGAGAACCGGGTTGCATTGTATCACAATGTTGATTTCTCTGTTCTTCGTTTGTATAAAACCACATCGACTAAAGATAGCGTGTCAGCGCAGGCCTAATATACTCCAAGGTTAAAACAAAAGAAATACGAATTCAGAACTGCGTGAAATTAAAAATTCTTTGAGTACAGATATTTTTGTAAATAATAATCCAAGTTTTTATTTTACTGAAACACTTTATTTTTTATGATGAAACTAATAAATTAAACTACAATTTTGCCATTTTTTCGTTATGCACGAATGAGCTGTGGTAATAAACTTTAGTAAAGGTTCGTTCAAATGATGTTTACAGATGTTTTCTTCTATAAAAATTCCACGATCTATTTTTAGCGACTCATTTTACGCCAGCTTATGCTTGTCTGGTCAATCCTTAAGGCCGGGCCAGACTGTTATAAACAAGCTTCCAACAGGGGTCACCTTGGTGGGAGGCTTGTGGAGCCCACGGTTAGTGTTTGCGTCCACACTGGTTTACAACAAGGCTCCCACATCAGTGTGTTATCGACTCTTTTCCTATCACCATCAACTTTTCAAGGTCTTATGGTTGCCAACGGGAAATGTGACCAAAGTAACCGAGAAGTAGGTACTTTACTACTTTGGTAACAGATCGTGAATATCTCTTTTACGTAGTTGCTCGAGGATAGATTTTCGTTTTGTTGGCGACACCTGTAAGCACAATGTTTTGCCTGTTACATTATGCTACAATAAACAGTGATTTTTCATTCTAAAAATAAAAAAAATATTTTCCGGCAATAATTTTTGCTCAATTTTACTTAATTTTGATGGGCAGTAATCGTAGTAATGTGATGTTTTTTTTATTACATCCAGTAAAAAAATACATCTCACAATCATGAATCTTAATTATTGAACTTAGAGGCTGTTCATCCAACTGATCCAAATAAACATCATTACTTACGCTTCCATGGTAACAACTCAAGCTTGAAGCTAAGCGGTAGGTATTCAGAATTGTGGCATTTCTAGTATATTGTTTATCCGTTTTCAAGACCACGAGATCCATTAATGCTCTGAGCCTAGGCATTCGTATTGATTAGAGGTTTGAGTCAAACCGAAGTTCATTAGACCGTGGTATTGTTTAAGGAGAGGTGTAAGGTTGACTGTCCACTGGGCCAGAGGGGAGAGAAGCGGAGCGAAGCTGTGGAAACATTAACCAATGGAATTGCATAAAATGTCCGCTCTGTTTCAGTGGACAGGGATTTGTGAAAGGTTCCCTCTATACGGCAGAATCTTGATGCTCCATTTTTAGGGTTCCGTACCCAAAGGGTAAAATGGGACCCTATTACTAAGCCTTCGCTGTCTGTCCGTCCGTCTGTCCATCCGTCTGTCCGTCACCAGGCTGTATCTCAAGAACCGCGATAGCTAGACAGTTTAAATTTTCACAAATTATGTATTTCTATTGCCGCTATAGCAAAAAATACTGCAAATAAAATAAAATTAATATTTAAGGGGGGCTCCCATACAACAAACGTGATTTTTTACTGTTTTTTGCTCGATGTCTAATGTTGTAGATAATGGTACGGAACCCTTTGTGCGCGAACCCGACTTGGCCAGTTTTTTTTTGGCATAACACACTTAGCACTTATGCCATTATGGCATAAAAATAATTTAATAAAATTATTGTTTGGCCGAATGTTTAAATGTCCGAATTTACAATAGCATACTTTTAAGATGGCAGTATTTTATTTGGTATAATTAAAAAGACTGATTTGTCTTTACAAATTGCGAAAAAAAAACATCTAACCCAAAGTACAGTCAACGTGGTCAGTTGAATTGGTGCAAGAGCGAGCGCAGCGAGTTCCGAAACTTGGAGCACCTCGACTCGGACAAACCGACCGTTGACGATCGTGCCTAATTTTTATGACTGTTGATATATGTGTTAGGATTAGAGAAATTATGCTTAAAAACTGACTGTGAACTTTCTTCGATATGATAATAAATTAAAAAATTAAAATAGTTTATTTCTTTAACCTTTCTTTTACATCATTGTATTCTATGGCTGGATCCACCCAGGAAGCATGTAGCTATGCTATGTATTGGGTGGTTCCGCTCCTCCCTAGGATCAATGTATTTTTGGGTAACCAGATAACTATTTTAAGTATTACACTAAACAACTAAACAAAATGAATTAAAGATAAAGATAGGTACTGGTATGTCTCTTTGTGAGTGCGTGTGTGTGTGTTTGTGTGTGTGTGTAAGTGTGTACAAGTGTGTGTGTGTCTATTGATAGTTAGAACGTATTATCACTCATACAGTCTGTGTGAGTTTAAAATTTTGCTCCTATTGTGAGACTTCTAGCCCTACGATGTATCCTGTGTATATCTTGGGATCGGGAAGTACCACTAGAAATCATATACGTTGTCTAGAGTTCGTATTTAAATAATGAGTTCTCTGTGTCACAGTACCCAAGCGGCTCGAGTATAATGAAGAAATATAATGATGATTGTACTTTTTAATTATTATGGATATGAAATTATTTGTAAAGATGATTCTGACTTACAAAATTATGAGTTCTGAATGTATGATAAATAAATGTAAGTATGCCAAACGATTTTCTGCGAAATGAAGTTTATGCTATCCGCCGTTATGCAATATAATACTAAAAAGTTCTGCTATAAAGGCAAGACCCATTTGCGAACTAGTTAAAAATTCATACAAAACCGGAGAGCGGAGCGGAAAGCGGAAAAACCAGTCGCAGGGTATTGTAGTCGCAGGGCTTGCAGAAAATTACTTATCGTGTGAACTGTAAACTCTAGCTCCACACAATCGGAGTGCGGAGCGGAGTTGCGCGCTCCGCACTACCTCGCTCCGCATCGATGGACAGGTAGCCTAAGGAGGTTATTCAATGCGTATTGTAGCTTTGTATAAGATACTGATTAATCCTACGTTAATACCAAGGTATAAAAACATGCTGTGTCTTGTGTCTACTATTTTCTTTGTATAACTGTAAGTTGTCAGAGATGTGACTTAGTTAAGATACAAATATCTGAAATACAGATACAAGATACGTATTTTCATGTTGTATCTAAAATACTATTTTAAAATTAATTTTGTATCTTGTATATTTTAAGGGCGCGTATTCGATTTAGCGCAACTCAAAATCTAAACGACTGTTAGAACGGAGTAGCAGCATTGACACACACTAGTACAAAGCACACACATTAAAGTACCTATTAAAAAAACATGTAAACTACAGTATTGGAAAACTAAAAAGCAGGACATAAGCTTGAATAATTTAAAAACTTTTAAAACACATCTTAGCTCTCTATCTTTTATACAAGTTTCTGATTCTATGGACGCAAACAAAGCTTTTAACAATTTCATGGACGATTTCTCTCTTTTATATAAACTATGTTTTCCGGACAAAATTATTACATTAAAACAAACAAGAAAACGAAATGGATATCTCGTGGAATAAAAATATGTAGCAAGAAACAAAGGCAGTTACTATGGGAATATAGATTAAATCCGGACCCAATGAATAAAAAAGTTCTTAAAAACTATACAAAACTTTATAGAAAAATTATTAAGCTGACACAAAAAGCACAAAATAATCATTATATAAACGCCGCTGACAATAAATCGAAAGCTACCTGGCAAATAATTAATAACACCAAATTGTGTCTGCCACAGGAGCCTATCATGTGCATAAATAAAGATTGTTTGTCGTTTACACACCCCGCAGACATTGCAAACGAATTTAATAATTATTTTATTGATGACATTGAAAATAATGCAAAAACTGACATTACATTTAATAATATTAATTTTAATAATCAGACATTAAATTCCTTGTTTATGCAACCTGTCACTATTGACGACATAATAAAAATAATTTCCACCCTAAAAAACACAAGTACTGTTGGTTACGATGGCGTTTGTACTAAAGTCATAAAATTCACTAAAGAAGTAATAGCACCTCCTTTAGTTCATATTATTAACTTGTGTATTACTGATGGCATATTTCCTGACAGGTTAAAAAAAGTTATAATAAAACCCTTGTATAAAAGAGATGACAAAACTAATTTAAAAAACTATAGACCTATTGCCAAAATTCCAATATTTTCAAAAATATTTGAAAAAGTAATTTATAATTCTCTTTATGCATATTTCGAAAAATATGATTTATTTTGTAAAGAACAAAAGGGGTTCCGTAAAAATACTACAGTTAATATGGCACTCTTTGACCTATTATCTAACATCTTGTCATCCGTAGATAATAGAAATCCAGTATGTACAATTTTTACTGACATGACCAAGGCCTTTGACTATGTGGACCATAAAATTCTGTTACACAAGCTACATAGCTATGGTGTTAGAGGAAACATTCTATAGCTGATAGAATCGTACTTGAGTGATAGAGTCCAATGCGTAGAAGTGTCTAGAATTTGACCAAAGTGTAAGTTAGAGACAAAATATGTATCTAAACCAAGGAATGTAAAATATGGTGTTCCACAAGGTGGTATTCTTGGACCGCCATTTTTTTAAATATATATTAACGATCTCCCGAAAGTAACAACAAACAAAATGGTTCTTTTTGCGGATGACAGTACAGCTGTAATCAAGTGTACAAATAAAAATGATTACGAGCAAGACATAAACACTACGTTAGAAAATATAATAAATTGGTTACATAATAATAATTTAGTAATAAACCTAAATAAGACAAATATAATGCACTTTCATCAACGTAGTGAACACCCAAATGTTCGCATTGACTACCAAGGGTGTAATATTGAGGAAGCAAATGAAGCTAAGTTCTTAGGTATAGTGATCGACAGCAAACTCACTTGGAAACCTCATATTGAAGTCCTTTGCAAAAAACTTAACAAATCTGCATATGCTCTCTTTCAACTTTCAAAAAAAGTCAACAGTCAGGCTCTTTTGACAGCCTACCATGGACTAGTTGCTTCAGCTCTGCGGTATGGTATTATTTTCTGGGGGCAGTCTACCGATAAGGAACTGGTATTCAGAATGCAAAAGAGATGTCTAAGGTCAATGTTAGGTCTAAAAACAACAGATAGCTGTCTTCCCTATTTTAAATCTTTAAAAATTTTAACTTTTCCGTCTTTATATTTTGGAAACAGCTTTGTTTGTAAAAAACAATCCACAATTATTTAAAAAAGTTTCGGAAGTCAGAAGAAATCCAATACGGACTCAATATTTAAACCATGTATGTCATGTAAAATGTAAAACCGCGCTAATGCAGAAAAGTGTGTTTGGTGCTGCCCCGCGCATTTATAATAAAGTACCTAATGTAATAAAAACTATGACTGTAATAAAATTTAAAAGGGCACTTATCGAAATATTAACTGAGAAAAGCTATTACACTATTAACAACTTCCTTAATGATGAATCGCTGACTGATTGACATATTTTTATCATTGTAACATACTTTGTAACCAGTCCGACAATTTTATTTTTTGTAACCTAACATGACATTTATTTAACTAAATTTGACATTTATAATTTTTATGATTTGACATTTATATTTCGTAAAATATTTTTTTAATTTGATTTTGTAATTGAATGTTATTTGCATGCCCATGCGTCGGTAGAATATGGAGGATTTTACTATGTATAACAGAACATCTTTATACTAATTACCCATGTTTGCAAATTAATAAATGATTTGATTTGATTTGATTTGAAAGCAGTGGTCGGTTTGTGTGCATCAGATAAAAAAATACGCACGAAAATAAGCACAAATTATTGAAATTTATCGGCAAACGACAGCGCGTGATGTTAACAGTGCTTTTTAAAATAATTGTATAAAATAAATGAGTTCGTGTAACGAACTGAAAAATATTCTGTATATTAAGCATAACCTTTATTTTCTTTATAAAATACATATATCAGTTATATTTTTATTCATTTTTTTAATACTTTTTCAACATTCTTTTTATATACATAACAGTATTATTTTCGTAATTTTGGCTCTGAATGAGACTTTAAAACTGAATATCCTGTTGGAAAAACGCATAAAACATTATATTTTCGAATACTGTAATGGTTGTATTCTTCCTGAAAGTTAACTCTGACGTCTATTTTCGTAAAACTTTAAAAAACCATAATTAAAAATTATACTATTACTCTGTTGCTCCCTAAACCAAGACTTGCTCTTTGTAAAACTGTAATTGTCTTTAAATAATCTGCTCACATCATTACGATATTGCTCTGGGCAAAACGCGAAGACATGACGTTTTCGTCACGAATCGAAATACCTTTTGTTTGGTATCTTAGTATTTTGTAAATACTATGATTCCTAAAATACTTTTAGTACTATTTATCTATGCATTTAATCACAAAAAGTGACAAGATTCAAGATAGATAAAACTGAACGCGCTGTTGACTTTAGTCTGGGACCAAAGTGATAGTTACCGATTCTTTCTTTCTACAAATTTTATCGGCTATGAAGTTGCCCCCCGCTGACTTCTGTCATTTATATTAATTATTCCATAAGAGTGATCAAATGTTTGAAGAACTGGTTTGACTTAAGTCTTCATTAAAACCCTAGTAATATATTTTGGCTTGTCACATTTGAGCGAAATAATTCACGTAAAAAAAGCTTACATACATTTAATAAAATGCTGTTTTCTTATAAAAGTATTTTATCTTTAAAAAGTATTTGGAAGATACGTTTTTTTGTATTTAGAATTTCAAATACCATTCCAGAAAGTTATTTATATCTGGTATCTGAAATACTTAATTTGAAAGTATCTTGCATTTTGTATTCCAGATACTTAGAATATGGTATCTCGTAGATCACAGTTGTGAACACCATTGCACCAGTTGTACGAAAACTTATCAAAAATGGAAACAAAATAGTCAACAAGAACATTCAGAAATTATATCAATACGTCATGCATGACATACATTATGGTTTATCTAAATTAAAGTCAAAGTCAAATCATTTATATCAATTAGACCATTGACGGCATTTTTAAACGTAATTTACAAAATAAAATATAATTAAATTGCGTCTAGTTGCACCTTCTATTTATGGTTTCGTGTACATTTTAGAAGAACGGGTAAGAACCTCGAAATCTACTCTTAATAAAATCGTTTCTGTATAGGTAAATACGGTCAGCGACAAAAGAACACATCATATTCTTTATTTTATATTAATGAGCGCAATATTAAACGAAATCTGAAATATGTAAAATCAATATAAAATAAACGTCAAGCTTTTACCTACCTGTATGCCTATTCTGTTACAATCTCCCTCGGTGAACACCTAGGTGAAGTGAGCTGTCATCCATCCGTCTGCTTTGTCACTCCCTCGGTGAACACCTAGGTGAAGTGAGCTGTCATCCATCCGTCTGCTTTGTCACTCCCTCGGTGAACACCTAGGTGAAGTGAGCTGTCATCCATCCGTCTGCTTTGTCACTCCCTCGGTGAACACCTAGGTGAAGTGAGCTGTCATCCATCCGTCTGCTTTGTCACTCCCTCGGTGAACACCTAGGTGAAGTGAGCTGTCATCCATCAGTCTGCTTTGTCAATCCCTAGCATCGGGACGGATGACAGCTCACTTCACCTAGGTGTCCACCGAGGGAGATTGTAACAGAATAGCACTAGATAATAAATTTATTTAGACGATATATTATACCTAGTTGCACTATTTCTATTTTAAAGCATTTATATGTATAATAGAGTCTAAACTTTTAAACATTGTTTTTTATCTAGCATTCTAGCCTATACTGTACCACTGTTGGTCAAAAGGCTTACTGAATATTCGGACACAGTGTCCGAAATTATATTTTTTGACTGATGATCCCGTGATCCGGACACCAATAAAAAAGCCGTTTTAGAAAAAATTCAGATAAAAATATTCCGGCGCGAGTGATTGCGTGTTTGTATTGAAAAACAGTATGAGCAGCGCTAACTGGCCCGGGAGTTTGTGACAGGTTTTCACGACACGACCGTACGAGTTTTAACGGCGTAACAGTTTGAACCAAGTAAACTGGAGTTCAGCTAAACCCCTTGGGGGAGACATATGCCCAGCAGTGGGCGCCTAAAGGTTGACATGATGATTGCGTTTCACCGCTAATGCTCACCTGATCTTAAGTGATGATGCGCCCTAAGATGAAGCATGCTTGAATAGGATGAACCGGTTCATTCGTGCCTTGATGATGCTCAAATTACATTTATCGTGGAACAGATAGGCTGGCAGTTATTTCCACAGCCTGGCAGTTTGGGCTATAAATAAGGAAGCAAAGCGCTTGGTTCGAGAACGTGGAACTTCAAACATATCGTGGTTACGATCCGTCGTAAGTTCTAGTTTTAATGCTAATGAGGAACCCACTAGAAACTTTCATAAGTCAAAGTTACAAATTAATGCAGCAATAAATTTTGAAAATTGTCTGCATTTTGCGCCTTGCACCGCCATTTGCCTTCAAAACTTTTATAATATTAATGTTGGGGCAAAATTTTGAGGAGGTAAAACTAGAAAACATTGAAAGACTGCCTGGAGAGTATCTATCAAGGTAGACAAAATATTATAGAATTGATGTTTGCTGCCGGGTCCAATGAGCATTTAAAAAAAAATCTCGAATAAAATTCAATCATTTTGTGGTGAAATAAAATACATACATACTCTATAATAATCATTTTCCATAAAAATATCATACCTAGATCTCTCCTTAAGACGTTAACAAGACCTGAAAATTCCAATTCCATTTAAGAAAAAAATTGTCTTATCAATTTTATTGAGTTTGTGGCCTCAGGCCTTTACTTTTGCGTTTATAATATTTTAGTGTGGATTACTGTGTGGGTACTACAACTTAAGGTGTAGCGGTTTTAAGTAATTTATATTATGTTATTTAATCGCCTTTTTCTTTTCTACTTTTGGATTCGATAAGCCTGCGGTCTTGACTACGAAACGTGCGGCTGGCTCCGCACGTTTCGTAGTCAAGACCGCAGGCTATCTGTTTAAAAATAGCCAAGTAATTTTTTGATTCAATAAGGTAATTAACTACTTGTTATTCCGATCTCTTAGTAATCATGTCACGCCTTGGCAAGCTTTGTGCGTAGGAAGACGTCGAAAAACTCACTCTATAGGAAAAAAGTTGAAAAACAAACTGATACTTCAAAAATTATTAAGTAAAAGCAATTTTGTTTGATACATAATTTTGATGGCTTTAAATACGGCAAAGTCTAAAACGAAAATATTATAAGAATTTTCTCGTGCATTTCGATGTAATGTAATGTTCTTACGAATGGTACAATACAAAGGCTTAAATGAAAAAAAGCATTTCCATGTAATGTAACGTTCTTGCGAATGCTTCACGAAATGCTCACAATCATGACGAGTGAGCATACATGTAACATTCTTTTCTATTTTGCATTTACTCCTTGTTGGAACATCGGATCTGCTGCTGCGTTTTTACTCGATGAAATGTTACATAAATTCGGTCGGTGGTTTGTTAAATCGAGTTGTAATAAAGCGTTGAGAGTTAAGCTCAATATTCAGTTCGTATGTGAGAGATCGGCTCGGTATTTTGTTTATATTCTAATAGGCTTTCGTTTGGCCACAATTTAATCGTACCTGAATTTAAGCAATGATGCCTAAGGTGGAGCATGTTTGTCTTGGATAAACCGATTCACTCTTGTCTTGAAGATACCCAGAGTATATTTTTGGAGAACAGAGAGGCTGGCAGTGAATTCTACAGTCTGGCAGTTCGTGGAAGCAAAGCGTGCTCTAGTGTCAGGTATGCTAACCTATAAAGTTACAATGTTAATTGTTCCGGGAAAATAACATTACCCACTTCCTAGGTAAACTTTAAACTTGTGAATATCCATTACCCCATACCCAAACTTCTGCACAAACTGGTGAACGTTCAAAGTTATTATACAAGTTGTTAAAACTCAACAAACTGCACTAGGGTATCTGCAGAAATTATAGATGCTATAACTTAGAGTGAGAATAATTTTCAGATGCAATTTTCAGTAATATTCAATAGTTTGAATTCAAGAGGAAACTTCCAGTAGCCATTCGGGTTCTGAATTTATGCCCTAATATTATAATTTGTGATCATAATTAATTACCTACTTATAAAGCACATAAAGCCGTTATTTATTTATTTTATTATATTTTAATTTGTTCAAGTTTACATACAATAACCCCCCGATAGTCCATAGTCAATATAGTCCTTCTGTCATTCATAGCTATCTTTGACAATCGTTATAGGAATTCAGAAGCTAGAAAATCTGACAACTAGTCTTATCAAGGAGTATTGTGTTATCCAGCAACTGGGTTGTAAAGGTCCGATAGGCAGTCGCTCCATGTAAAACACTGGTATTCAGCTGCATCTGGTTAGACTAGAAGCTGAACCCAAACATTTGGGAACAGTTGGGAAAGGCTAGGTAGATGATGATGTGTGCTTTTTTTTATATTGTTATAGGCTTGCCTTTGACCGCAACTCACCTGGGCCTCAAGTCTGCTATTACAATAGTGTCAGAATGGTCTATCATTGATTTCATAATTGTTGATTTTGACAAATTTGTAATCTACTAATATAATGGCGTCATTATGACTTTCCAATGGTCAACCACTGACACGCCATTGAATGAAATCATATAGAATGGTAATCTCGTACAAAATGACAACTGACTTAGGCGATAATCTGCTAAAATTTTGACAGTTCCTTTAATCAGTGACCTACCATTAGAACGTCATTGTGCAGTCAATGATCGACCATTATGAATTTAGCAGATTACGAACTTTTAGCAAAATGACACTGGGATCATGTTGGAATGACGAAATTATAAAAATAGCAGACTTGGCCCCCTGATCTTAAGTGATGATGCGGCCTAAGGTGGATCACGCTTGCCTAGAATAAACCGGTTCATTCGTGCCTTGAAGATACCAAGATTATATGTATCGAGGAATAGAGAGGCGGGCAGTGAATTCCACAGTCTGGCAGTTTGCACAAGAAATGTGGAGCAAAGCGCTTGGTTCGAGACCGTGGAACTTCAACCGTATAGCGGTGACGCTTCGCCGTATCCCTGCTCGTCCGGTGATGGAATGGGGACGGGGGAATTAATTTGTGCAATTCCAAAGCATACTCTCCGAAATGTACCCGATAAAAGACCGATAGGCTGGCAACGGCGCGGCGGTGTTCAAGGCTTTGGAGCTTACCCTTAACCAGGAAGTCGTTGACTATCTAATCTAAGTGATCTTAAAAAAGTGCGGTGATTAATGTTCGTACCTTTTCTGTATGCCCTGTAGCGGGATAATCATGGGCTGGTATTTTCAACCGACTTCAAAGAAAAAGGAGGTTCTCAATACGACTGTATGTTGTTTTTTTTTATTGTATATTAGTTACGCAATTTCTCCGGCAAATGTGAATCGATTTTGAAAATTCTTTCTTTTACGGATAGGGGTGGTCCAAATAAATTTTACCGAAATTGATTAGCACTTTTTGAAAAATCAATTAAATCCCGAAAAAATCTACCTAGACGACGTTTTAATAGTTTCTTCAATCCTTGGAGTACCTCTGTTTTAACTGTGTTGCAGGTTCTTAATGAATTTGGATGATAAGATGGTACTAAAACGTGATGAATAAAAAGCTTTTTTACAAAAAAACACAACTGCCTTCGAATTCTAAAAAGTGTTAAATAACTTTAGCACAGTACACACATGACTTTAAATTTGGAAGTCGGTGGCAATTAAAGACAACAAAGAGAACAAAGCCACCGACTTCCAAAACTAAAGCCACGTGTGTATCGTGCTAAAGTTATTTATCACTTTTTAGTACATTCTTATCATCCAAATCCATTAAGAACCTGCAACACAGTTAAAACAGAGGTACTCCAAGGATTGAAGAAACTATTAAAACGTCGTCTAGGTAGATTGTTTCTGGATTTAATTGGTTTTTTCAAAAAGTGCTAAGTCTTTTTGGTAAAAAAAGCTTTTTTAAATTTGTGTAATATTGTTATTGGCTGCTGCCACTGTTGTAGTGGTTGCAGGCGAGACTGTTGAGTACGTGGTCCTGTGTTCGAAACCAAGGTCAAGCAAAAAGTGTTAATGGGTGTTTTCATTCAGATTTTCACAGTAGCAGCCCAGAGTTTGGAAGTTGGTGGTGTGACCCCCGTGCCTCGAAACTAAACCGTTGATACTGCGCTTTATATCTCCCCGGTCCCATTGCACTATGAGAGTGAGGGAAGAGGGAGTACATCTGTGTTTGCGCACACACTTGTGCACTGTAATACTTTTTTACTCGAGACTTAATCGAGACAAGGGGTGTGATTCTGTAAGACCTCATTCTAAACTTTGAATCTGAATCCGCTGTGAGTTTCTTGATTGGCATTCTAAAAACTCGGTTGATAATTCGAATTTAACCTAGCGCCACCCTTGCGAGCGTGTCAGCAAGTTGAACTAAATTGACAGGGAGATTTTGACAGATAAAGTATGAGATGACGTAAGAAGTGGCATTCTGTAAGGTAATTTCCTCGTCACTTTGACGCTCACTTCGCACTCGAACCCGATTCAAAGTGTCAAATATATCAAAGTCATTTTGAACCTTATGCGAAGTGAGAGTGAGTAGCGATGTGAGATGCGAGTTGTTGTTTGAATTTTACAGAATCGACCTATAGTTCTTGACTAGTCTCGACTAAGGTTGGCCGCCGTTACTGAAATTTAGTCGAGAGAATATTATTATTATTACGTAAAAACATTTTCAAATATTATTGCCTACGGCGTATTATTTAGACTCAATTAAACCAAATTAAATTGTAAATTATTTTGAAACAAACAAACAGTCTTTTAACATTTATTTTCTTTTGCAATTAAATGATGAAAAAACTTTTGCACAAATATTTTTGACATTGTCAACACAAAGTATCAAAGAAGCACTCTTTGCTTTTTAAATCTCTGCAAAGTTTGTAATTAGGTACTCTTGTCTTTTGATAAAAAAACTGTTGTAAACTATATTCTTTAGTAGTGAAAAGATTATTATTTTTGTGTTTTATTTATTATAATGGAAACAATAAACGGAGTCTTAAATAAATGAAAATGTGCCTATGTAATGTGCCTTCAAGTACATAAAGTTACAGTTCCAGCAATGGGATCAGTATAGGGTTTGCGCCGTTTGCCGTGAGGTTTTCTGCAGCAACAGCACCAACACATGGGATGGCGCAAGAGTATCGATACACGTAGCCTCCTACACTAAAGGCCTACCCAACTTCCAAGGAAACAGAGACATGCCGTCCGGTCTCTTGGCATCTTAGCGTGGCAGGCCATTGAGTTTTCGATCGCTGCGCTATGCGACCCACACTCTGCATGACAGGCCGTGATGTACAAGGCTGTTGATAGCTTCCCCGCAGCGATGAGGAGAACAGAAGGAAGCTCTTAAATGTAGGAAAGCAACCAGGCGAAAAGTAGTGCCTAGGTTTGATGACAGAAATGCCAGAAGCCAATGATCCAACTCCCATTTACCCACCGCTAGTAAATATCTATGCAACAATAGCAGAATATCAAATGGCAAACGTTCAAAAATAACTTTTAAGCAAGTAAGTCCTTAAGAAAATTGCTAAAATGTTTACCAGTTTAGGTAACGCACTCAACTGTCAGAACAAAATCCACCATTACTCCTTTATTTTAAGAAGTGTTGCCAGTTGTGAGTTTTGAATATTCTCTAAATTAATCTCAACACCATCTAGCGCATTCAAAATAAACTAGAACGACACACAGTTATCACAAAACAATGTTTTTCTTATAGTGGGCAATCACTGTCAGTGGGCAATAACTCTCTGGTTTACCCTATTCAAATTTGTGAAAAGTGTGGAACCTACAAGAATATTTTTTGTGGAATTCAAAAAACTTGTTTTCTTTCTATTTAGTTTCCTCAGGTTTACTTAAACAGGTTATGGTAAATTGACGACGGTGATTAATAGACGGATAGGTTAACGAAAAAGAAATATGAATCAAAATGAAGAAAAAAACAAAAAATGAGGTTATTGAAAAAGCAATTTTAATGTGAACCAAATAATGTTTTTATTCGTTAATATTTCGTAATAAGTAATCTAATAATATCACATAATATTTACATTATTTATAAAACTAAAACAATGTTACTCATTTCTATTCACCATAGAAAATTCCACACGTAAATTGTAAGAATAACTTTCCGCAAAAGGAGAATACGCGAGGATGATTCCCACTTTTTTCTCACTTAAATAACTAAACTTCTTACTTACCTACACAAAATCAATTATAGTTAGGGATCTCTAATTAAGTTGTTAAATTACAAAAATACAAGTAGATAAAGCTACAGTTAATATCGTGGTATTAATGGTTTTCGTATGACTTGCGTTAGGTATTTAATTAAGATACATATCAAATATTGTAAGAACTTTAATTGGATATTTATCATTTTTCTGACGTGTGTGTGAAATTTTATACTAGTCATTTAAGATCCGGTTTCATTAAAGAAAATCGACGAAAAAATAATTTGAAAAATTGTCAAGTGCACTGTCAGTGACTGGTTCTTGATAATTCAGTGAACCAATCACAGTACCTTCGCTTTTTAAATTGTCGTTCGAAAAACCGGAGTTGGTCTTAAAAATTATTGCGTCATCGCCTTTTCATTAAGTAGACAAAAGCTTGTAATACATAGCACATTAGAAATAACTAAAAATAAATACTGCGGGATTACAAAATAATGTTAATTAACTTATGTAGATACTAGATACACACCTTATATAATAGTGGTTTGTACTTTACATTAAAAACTACTGATTTATGATACAATAAAGAAATACTTGGGTAGTTTAATATTATAGTTAAATTGTGACTATGCAGAATACAATAGGGTTCAATATTCTGCCAAAAAGCCACGTTAAAATGTTTTCCAGAATTAGGTGCATAGTTATATTATTGTTCCTAGTGTTGGGCAGTGTTTTCTTTGAAAATGATAAGAAAATAGAAAGAAGAATTTTAACGCTGAATCTTTTAAAATATATTCAAGCAAAAGTTTTTTAATTATTGGCCGTAATGAACAGTCACCAAAAGAGATGAGTAACCAGGTCGTCGCATATACTTGTAGTTGAAGTTTAATTAGAAACCGATGGATGTTTTTGAATGAAATTTAATTTCATTAAAGTACAACTATTCATTCTCTATTAATTTTATTTTATTTTATTCAAATAAGTACATCCATCGGTTTCTAAATAACTACAACTATATCCGACTCAAAGACTACTAAGTTTAGTTACTAATCTCTTTTTTTGACTGTACTTGACACATTTGACATCTTGAATTAGTTTGACGCACATCAAGTCATCCAACTAATTGACAAATTGTGAGGCGGCTCGTATTGGCAGAACTAAGATTAGCATTCTTCATAAATTCTAATTTCACAACCACGTCCAAAGCCTAATCACAGCGAAATAAATACTAGTATTATAACCAGAATGTATTTTTCCCCTGTCCCATGAGTCACATACGATTCACATTGATTGTTTAACTGAAAGTGTTAATTAGTTCTGGCACTAATACTTGGTGTGAATTGGGTAGCAGATCCCGCCTATCAATTTACTCTTTATGTACGGCAATGGTAATCTGTTACGTTGCACTTATTTGCCAATACAATTGACTATTTTTATACCAAATGAAAATCGAATTTAACTATTCATATAATTAATTAATATTAATATCTATATATTTTTAATTATTATTAATTAATTATTTAGTAATATAACATTTTTCGGGATTTTATGTTTACCACATTATTTTTTTCTTAAATGACAATCAAAAGTGTCTTCGGGTTTGAATTATTAGTCGTGTGCGGATCCACCATACCACTGGGCGGGCATACCTGTGGTGGAATGGTGGGTCTAAAACTATACCACTGTCAAAATCTTTTGGTTTAGGTTAGGTTAGAACTATAACCATAAACGCGTGAAGGCGAGTTAGCGAAGTGAGTAGTGCCGCGGCAGCGGTCGCCGTGCGCCAGATCACCTCTATTGTTGGTGAATCATTTGGGTTAAAATGGGTGAGTGGTATAGTTTTAAACTCACCCATCCGCCCATATCACCAGTGGTATGGTAGGTCCGCAATGTTATTGGTCAACTACTCAATAAATAAAAGACCGATTATATAAACATGCACTATCACAGTTGTTGACTGAATCACTCAATTAAACTACAGATGTCTTACCTAGTCTAAACCAATTTCTTAATACAAATGGTAACTTGACTTTCATTGCATTTTACTTTCCTATTATGCTATAGGTACTTAAAATACCTACGGAACCATCTCGATTCCATCTATAATGGCGTCACATACCTAATTATAACGAATGCTAAAACATATTTAATTAAGCCCAAAGTTATATAAAGTCTCCGATTTTTTTCTTCTGGATCTGAATATTGAATGTAGCATGTTTGTACTCAAAGATTACTTTTTTAAATATTTTTTGGCTTGCATTCGGCCGCAACTCACCTAATCATAAGTGATGGTGCGGCCGAAGTTAGAGCACGCTTCCCAAGGAAGGCCCGTTTCACTCGTGCTTTGAAGATACCCAGATTAGACTTATCGGTAAACAGAGACGCGGGCAGTCAATTCCACAGGGTTTGGTTCGAGACCTTGGAACTTCAACTATATAGCGGTTATAACTAAACTTTAAATAACTCCACGACCCTTGTACTGTTGCATGCAACAGTACCTTAAGTCACTGACTGCCGGGCCAAAAATGTTGAAGGTAAAACCTCCACTAGCGTCGGTCACCGGTGACCACCACGGCGTTCAACGTGTTAAGCACTTATTCGTTCCAAAATTAAAAGTCTTTTCCGAGCAATAATTAGTTCAATGTTACTTTAGTTTTATAGGCAGTATGCGACTATGTGATGTCTTTTTTTACGCTCCGTAAGTCTCCAAAATCACGTCAAAGTGGCATTTTCATGAACTTCATGGTTCTCAAGGCTATGACCACCAAAATCCTCAATCATGCCTTGTACAGAAACATAAGCTCCTGAAAAAAGAGCTATAAGGGAAACGATTCCAATAAGCAAGTTCTTCCAAAGTACATATTTGAAGGGTCCCAAACCGGTCTCCCAGTTGTACACGGTATCTACTACTGCTGGGATGAGGAGTCCAAGGGTGGAAAAGAAGACGGCACCAACGAAGCTGATGACCAGTTCCAAGTTTGGAAAGGCTGCTGCGATTGCGACTGTGGACAAGGGAAATTAAGAATAAATTATTGTTAAGCGCAATCTATAGCAATCGTGTAAAGCTGAACGCTGTGTGAACGCGCTTATTTTCGGAACTACTAGCCCGATTATGAAAATGATTTTGTTAGTTGAAAGCTGCGTTGTCCCTAAATTTAATGCTGTAGGGTATATCTTTTATTTAAAAACTAGCGACCCGACCCGGCTTCGCATGGGCCTATAGCCTTCCTCGATAAATGGACTATCCAACACAAAAAGTTTTTTTAATTCGAACCAGTAGATCCCGATATTAGCGCGTTCAACCAAACAAACAAACAAACAAATAGCTTTATAATATTATATATAGATATGAATTCACAAGTAAAATCACGAGAACGACATAGTGGGCAGAAGCTAGTGATCCTACTAATATTATAAACTCTACAACTATACCATTTTGACCCGAAAGTGCCTGATTGTGTTTTACAGCAATGCATATTGACTAAGATATTAAATCTTCAATGAATACAGGCGTAATAGCTTTTGCCTGCGTTCGTTCACGTTAATGTCAGTCGTCACTAACGCAGACAAAGTCGTTGGTTAAAAGTATAGTCTATGTCCTTAAGCCCTAAGCTACTTTTTCAAATTTCATAACCGGTGCAATGGTTTTGTCGTGATAACGTAATACATAGACAGACAGAGTAACTCTTGCATTTAAAATATTAGTGTGAATGTATTCTTACCTGCCATAGTAACCATTATTGTCCTAATCACGATCTGGACCAGGTTCTCATATCTTGACTCCTTGCCTTTCCTTTTCCTTGTGATCATTTCCATCGGGACGTAGAACTGAAGAGCGAATGACAGGAAAATTACGAACGCCATTAGCGCTTTCGCAACTTGGGCGACACTGCAAAGATAAATACATTGGCTAAGTATAAGCCGTATGGATCGATCGAACACAGTTAAGCTACGCTTGCTGCGGTCAATCGGTGGATGGGTGACCATCCATTTCATATCGAGACTCCTCCGTACGTCGGATAGCACGTAAAGCTATTGATCCCGGCTATCATTCGCAGATCTTTGACAGTCGTTAAGGGTAGTCAGAAGCCAAAGAATCTGACAACCAATGTTACCAAGGGATGCTGTATTTCCCCGTCATTGAATTGTGGAGGTCAGCCAGTCGCTCCATCTAAAACACTGGTATTCAGTTGCATCCGGTTAGACTGGACGACTGACTCCAATATACTTGGGAAAAGACTAGGCAGATGATGATATGCGCATGAAAGATAGGATATATTGCAACAAATATTGATGGGCAAAATTGCAGAAAAATGTGGAGTTTTTCCACCAGACAGTCGGAAAAGTCCTGGCCACGAAATATTCGGGAGTGCACCGGACACAAGACAGCCATGGAGTTGTTCTACCTCGCCAGGGACATGGAGAAGTTTTCTTGCCCATTCTTCTCCATACGAAACTACCATTTGGAATGGGAGACTCAAATTTTAAAATATGACGTTCAAAAGTGCCTTTTAATGGTCTAATTGAAATAAATGATTTGACTTTAACTTTGACCATAGAAACCTACTGTTTGGAACGAGCAACTTGCTTCAACTTTCTGACTGACTGACTCTGACAATTCAAAAGTACCTGTAAATGGTTTATTTGAAATAAATGATTTTGAGTTTGAGTTTTTTGTCAATATTTTGGAGAGCAAACTTAAATATTAGAGTTTACAAATGAAATTTATCGAACATAATTTCAAACTTCAAAGCAATGTAAATATTTAATTTATAATATTTTGAAGCTTTCATAATCTTGTGATATTACTACGAAACCTATTCTAAAATGATGTCGTGATATTAATCGTGTAGGTTGGTCACCCAAATTGATTTTGTGTAACAAATTTCATGACTCATGGAAACACGTAATAAATTATGTGCCTACTAGAATAACAAAAGAATGAACGAGGTCTTGTATGAAATGATTTGGCATTAATATGATAGAAAGATTATTATGATATAATTATTCTTATGGTTTACGAACTCTACACTATAGTCAAAATATGTAGCTTGGCCGTTTCGCTACCGTCACATGGGCGTAAGGTGATTACTTTTCTGTTAAACAATAGTTCTTGTAGTAGCGAAATATCATATGTCGAGAATTTTATTTATCTGGTATAATCCAAACCCAAGACAAATGGGTTCAAAAAAACGACTAAACGCTTCGAGAGAAGGTAGGTAGTGCCCTTGTAATTAGGGGCAAAATAAATACTTCGAAAAAAGAGCATTTTATAGCCAGTCTTTAGAGCACACAATGGTTGTCGAAATAGTAGATTGTTATACAAGGAGCTAAAATGACCCATTATATACGAGGTAGTTTTGCTCCCGAGCTTTAGCGAGGGAGTAAATAGAAACCGAGTTTTAATGGGTTTTAGCGCCGTGTGTTACACTATACTTTTCACTACGATTGCGAGAAATTAATTACGGTCACTACCAATTCAATTTGCAATTAGAGAAAAATTATAAAGATTTCGCGCCGATGTCTTTTTTTGTTTCTTCTATAGCCGCAACACATTGCATGCATTCTACCAGAGATCGCCGATTTTAGTTCCATTTTCAAAATTAAAATGAGGTTCTTTTTTTATGAAACAGTAATAAGACGAGTCTTTATTCATGATTATTCTACTTATGACTAAAGACTTTTTCGTTTTTGTAGGCTCATTGTCATATTCGACACACAAAAATTAAAAAAAAAACTTTTGCACTTTTCCTTAAAAGATGAAATGCTATTTTATCCCCGCTCTGGTATGCTACAATGACGGCCGTTTTGAGCAAGAGAAGTGAAAATATTTTTTTACTCCGTCATTTTGCAAATGACGCTTTAACGACTTTTACGATTTTAAACTGACAATCACGCCAAAATGTGTAGTGTAAATGATTTGAAAAAAATATAATATGTTAAACTAGAACATTCTCTTAATCATTTAGCATGTGAATGTTTTTGATTACCTATATTCATATTAAATAGTTTAATTAACTCGTGAAGTTGTGTCTGACGCGGACAAAACATTGACAATCACACAAAATCTACCAGGTATAATTAAACGAAACTTACGCTATCTTACAGACAATTTTATTATCTATCTTTAGTATTTATTTATTTATCAAGTTGAAGGACGAGCAAAAGATCATCTGCAGGTTTAAAGCGACCAGAGAATCGTATGCGTAGCCGAAAAAAATGAAATAAAAAGTAGTATTTTTTAACTTAAAAAAGGCGTATATTAATTAACGATTTCAGACTTATATTATCTAATCTAATTTATTTTAAGTCTAGATTTCCTTACGTTGTTTTCCTTGACCGATGTCAGTTCGTCATCATCACCCGGAAGACGTCCACTGTTAAATACAGGCCTCCCCCATAAGGGGTACGCTTGGCAGGCGTCTTGGGGATCGATGTGAAGTTGTTTAGTAGGTACACGGAAGCCGCTGCTGCCCGACATCGAGAATTTCCCTTAGTAACCTTCTACGACACTTTCGAGGTGATATGGGGGATGCTATTCTAGCCCGGACACCCCTCGGGGAATGCACGACCCCGATGTCAGTAATGTCCAAGATAAACTTAGAAAGTACATATGAGTTGAAATAGTCACATAAATTTCTACTTGGGTCGAAATTTAAACTTCACGATGAATCATTAATTCAGGCCTCAAGTCTGCTATTACAATAGTGTCAGAATGGTCTATCATTGATTTCATAATTGTTGATTTTGACAAGTTTGATAATCTACTAATATAATGGCGTCATTATGACTTTCCATTGGTCAACCACTGACACGCCATTGAAAGAAATGATATAGAATGGTAATCTCGTACAAAATGACAAATGAATGACTGACTTAGGCGGTAATCTGCTAAAATTTGGACAGTTCCTTTGATCAGTAACCTACCATTAGAACGTCATTGTGCAGTCATTGCTATTAATTCGACCGACCAATGGTCGACTATTACGAATTTAGCATATTACGAACTTTTAGCAAAATGACAATGGGATCGGGTTGGAATGACGAAAATATTTATTTATTTATTTATTTATTTATCCATCTTACAACTATCATGACAGGAGCTAAGCCTAATGCGATAGCGTACTTATCTAAGTGTTACCTAACTAATTTAAACATGACTGTGTATAACCTAATATTACGTATTCTGATAACTAATAACAAACAATGCATTCCTTGTGAATTCACTCAGAGAACAACAGAATAGGTCCGAGTCACCAGCTATGAGGTTGAGAGTGCGGAGTGCACGCGTCAGTGGCGCCTCTCTTAAAAGATTGGTCCGAACGAATATGAAAATAGCAGACTTGGCCCCCAGATATAATGTTAGTGATTTATAAAATTGTTATTTCATTAGACTGCCTCGTTTGTGTAGTGGTCGTAAGTACGACTGTCAAGCACGGGGTTTATAGGTTAGATTCCCATGGTACAACACTACTGGCGAAATGTGTAGGGGTAGGTACTGCAAATATTGACACGGTTGGCGTAGTCACTGAAAGATTAACTGCTGCACTACGTGTTACAGGTTCGATTTCCGTACGGAACAAGTATTTGTTTGGCCTACAGATAGATTATCTGATCCCGTTGTTAGTGTATGTGAGTTTATTGTTTGTACCCACGTTTGTAACCATGACACAACAGGAGAAAATTCCAGAGCGGGGTCATGTTATTAAAAACAGTCACGGCTGTTCGACGAATATGCCAATATTGACAAAATGCAATACAACTACTACAAATCACTGAAACAAACAACTTACGACCCAAAACTATTTGTCATAAGCAGGTTTTTCGTTTACTTATTCCCAAATAAATATTTAAAGCTTCAAGCGATTGAACTTATGAGGATTCAATAAATATTTTGAACCGTTGGTAATAGAGACATATTTGACATCCGAAAATATAAGAATCTTTCTACAAAGGTCTTTTATATTGTTGGTAAACTTTTAACACTGAACAAATATCTATATTTTGAGTTTCTTAAGTCCATATTCATACAAACACTTTTGCTATGTGGTTTTAAACATCAAGTATATAATTCGCAAGTTGGCGGCGGCTTTGATTTTGTTTGTTGTTCGTTGCCACCGACTTGCGAATTTAAAGTTATTTTTTTTTATTTTAAGTTTTTGATGGCGGTTGTCTTTTCTGTAAAAAATATATTTTTACACTTTTTAGTGCCTGCTTCCTAACATAAAAATTAATTACAAAACGGTGACACCAAAAAAAAAACTAGTCATCCCTTAATTTCTACCCTTAGGGATGCAATATTTTCATGAAATATTTATATGGAATCGAAAAAAAAAGAAATTTGCAAACTGTCAATGTATGACGGAGTGACAGATGCCCGAACATACAAAAAAAAATACAAACATCCGAATTGATAACCTCCTCCTTTTTGAAGTCGGTTAAAAAGTCAATACACAGAATAAATAAAGGTTTCACATGTATTTTACGTCACAAAACCCCTTAGAAAGTAATAAAAACCAAACATTTATTTATACGTTGTCTAAAGCCGTATGTCACAGCTATATTCTGATGTTACCTCAGGGTCCTTTAAATATTCGAAAGTTGACAGTTGATTCGAATTAAAACATACATGTTTTACGACGAAGATACTTAATGTAAAAAGTAATTTCGTTTACATATCTTTTTTGTCATGGCATATTAACTTTTCAATCCATTTTAAAATCAACATTAATTGGACTATAATATAACGAGTATAGGTTCAAAGTTATCTCAAAGATAAATATTTATAAAAAAACTATTTATAAATTGACTATCTCAAGATACCGCAGACGGTTCTTAACCTTTTAAAAACCTTGGTACAAAAGGACAATGCCAGGAACTCTATAGAACATTGCCCAGTAAATGCCCAGTAAAAGCCATGTACAAGCTTGCAATATGTAGCATCTTTCTGCTTATTAATTGTTGATAACTAAACATTTGTCTTAATGACTGCAGAACTTGCCGTTTCTGTTTAAATCAAAAAACTGTATTTGATTTTCTTTTAGCATTGATTTGTAATCCGCAAGTAATAATAATAATAATAATAATGTTGATTATTTGGCATAAAAAAGTTCTTTACATTTCCTTATCCTTATTGTTAATGTTGAGTACATTAACAATTAGATTTACAAATAAAGCATATAAAAGACACAAAGGAAGCATTTTGCTAATGAACTCCACACTAGCCTGCCTCGTGGGAACTAGCCAAGAACGCAGGCAAGTTCTAAAGAAAAAGAATTTATAATAATAAGGTTCTTCAATCATTACAATTCATTTATTAACCGACTTCAAAAAGGAGGAGGTTATCAATTCGAATGTTTACATATATAAATATATATATATATTTTTTTTATGTATGTTCGGTCATAACTCTGTCATATATGGACGGATTTGCAAAATTCTTTTTTTATTCGAAAGGGGTTTATTTCGAAATGCTCCCATATAATTTTTATCAAAATTGATCCAGCCCTTTTTGAGAAAATCAACAAATTCCTAAAAAATTACTTTGACGACGTTTTACTGTCTTCAATCTTCGTAGGACTTACAATCTCTTTTGAGTGTGTCGCCGTTTCTTAATGGATTTGGATGTTAAGGCAACACTAAAAAGCGAAAAATAAAAAACCTTTATTTTAGACCACCGACCACCGACTTCCGAAAGTAAACTAATGTGTATTCTGTGCTAAAGTTATTTATCACTTTTTAATTTTTGAAAGCGGTTTCCTTTTTATTTTGAAAAAGCTTTTTGATTTTCATTTTCTGTAAATGGGTGGGGCAGGATCTGGCATTGTCATTTGTCACTTCGCACTGTCATACCTTCGTAAAAGTTCCAATAAAATTACTTGGCAGATCATTCGGTATACGCAGAGAACGCTCAGTGCTCTACGTGTCCAATATTACAATGGATTTTTATTAGGGCTGCCCCGCTTTTGTAGTACCTCCTAGGAGATGGCTTTCATGCCATCGTGTGCAAGCGGATCGCGTCATTATAGCTCTAACAGTATTCTACAGGTCATTGCGAATAAACTGACTCAAATATCCTGAAAACGTTTATAAAGCGCAGGCCACACCGCCAGCTAGCGGGCGGGCGGGCGAACATCGTTTCACCTCTTTACATACTAGTTGACTAGCTCGCGGTGTGAACCGAAGTATGTAAAGAGGTGAAGCGATGTTCGCCCGCCCGCCCGCTAGCTGGCGGTGTGGCCTGCGCTTTAGTGTTCAAATATTGTAACCATACCTACTTGTAATTATCATGGGCATGGTCTAAAATAAAGGTTTTATTATTATTAATATCATTTCATGGGAATTCTGTTCAATTATGTTCGCCTACCTCGAGAAAATGTACGAGTACGAATCAGTAGATTTTTTAGATGTTTTGGTAGAACTAAATTACCTAGTCTTTTATTATGTAAGTATACTATGTATAGTCGTGCAAGGTTGTAAGTGTTTTACGAATAATCCTGTATATTTAGTGATTAGTGTGTATCCATAGGTGATTAAACTGGCCCTAAGAATAAGTATTATTTCAAGATTTAATAAAAACATGATTATTTTTCCCTATTATAACTCAACAGTTGCGATTGCGACGACAAGTCCAATGGGGCTGCTAAAAGTCCTTAAAATAACGGTTGCTAAATAAATCTACTCACATATCCTCTTCAGGAAGATTCAGGGTAATGGAACCCTTTACAAAGTCTCCATACTGCAAATAACCGAAGAACCCGACGATGCCGTACAGCGAGATAACGATGACCATGGCCACGTTTAGGACTCCGGGACAGCCGAGGAACTGCTGGGGCTTAGCCATCTCGTTCTCAACCGGCATCACGACGCCAATGCCTTCCATTGCGAAGATCACCGTACTGGAATAAAGAAGGCATTTCATTTTAAACCGACTTCAAATAAGGAGGAGGTTCTAAATTATTATTTTTTGTATGTTTGTCCACGCATAACTTTTTATAGTGTAATTTGACGTCGATGATTATTTTTTTAATGTATAGTGTATACAAAGTTGGGTCCATAAAAGAATATATTCCACATTTAAGGGTGGAAAATTAAGGGATGACTTAATTGGTTTCGTGTCACCGTTTCTTAATTATTTTGGATTATAAGAAGTACCTATATAGGCACTAAAAAGCAAAGAATAATCTTTTTTTACAAAAAAAGACAATATAAAAAAAAGGTTTGGATTTGGTTCTGTTTGCTGTTTTGTATTGCCACCGACTTCCGATATTATCTATATCAGATATAGTAAAATACAGGAGATTTGATCAAACACGATCATGCCTTCTCCATCGGAACTAACTTGAAATTAAACCAAAAATCTGTAAGCTACCTGCTTTTTAATGAGTCGTTCCACTGCGCTTCAAATTCCACAGTTCTCACAATTGTAATGTTTATACATTGATTCCTGGGCTCCAATATTTTTTAGAAAGAGAATGTAGCAATATTTTAAATCCACCGCGCTCCAATTTTGAGTAGAGTTAAAAACACATAAAATTATACAATTTATATCGTAAAATATTAATAAAATTACATATCAGATACAGCAATCAATGCAATTCAGTCAATCACAACGCCACATCTAAATATTTTTACGATGCAATGATTGACCATCAAAGTAATCATTAAACTTGGAAATATTTTCACTTTGTGGTGCTTCTGCTATGATTATCAACCACGCATCATCAGTTATGAGGCAAATGCGCCAAAGCAGAACATTTTGCCTTTTATGCGGACTCAACATATTTTATTTGTGAGTCATTTTTGGTACTTATACTTCTTTATTTTTTTTTAAGGTAGTAAAGGTAATAAATAATTGGAGCACAGTGAAATGCATTCCTGGAGCGCAGTAAAACAACTCTATTTAATGCAGTAAGTAACCAATTTTAATTACTGTTACCTTCGAGAATAGCATTTGAATTTGAACTTTATTCAATAAATAACGCTACGATTCGGCTTTGTCTGAGTGTTGTCTCGATTCTTGCACAGAACAAATATTTGTTTGGCTTGCGATTGTTTTGACCTGTTTGTTTGTGTGTGTGAGTTTATATACCATGGCATTTTAGTCATCTTACAAAAGTACCACTCAATTTATCTGACATTAAATACCCCTAGACGCGATTAAAAAATTGTTAACATAAATTAGAAAAATATTTCTGTCGGTCGGGTAACCCTGTAAAAGTATGAAGGAAGAATTGGAGTTAAGCGGATTTTAAATACATACTTAGAAACTGCTGCATACTGAAAACATTTAATTAAGATTCCATAAGTAAAAATCAGATTTTTCCGCTAGGGTGAATGAACTCTGATAAAGATGTTGCTCTATTCCAACCGCCTTTAGAATGCTCAGACCACTCTCTTAACAGGGTGTTTCAAACAACGTTACGCGTCATTCTTACTGAATATTATTTTCATATTTTTTATTCAAATGTTCACAAATATAATTATTTTTAAATGAATGAACATACGGCTACTGACACATCACTCTATACATTTCCAATATAAGCCGACCTCGCATTGTATAGAATTTCCATACAGGAAATTCTATACAATGCGAGATCAGCTTAAACTGGAGAGACAATACAGGAGAATTTTCTAGTGTGGGGCAACCTTTTCAAAAATTAGAAAAAATACTGTTTTGGATGTATAAGTGATAAATTATGTAAATATGCCCATGGCATTCTGGGGAGTTAGTTTTTTAACCAGGACAACACTGATAATTGAAATAATTAAAGAAAAATTCAGTTATGACTCAACTGAGTCATCACTCTGGCAACTGAATCAGGTGTTCTTTTTAATCAATTATTTTTGGAAACGTAAAAGAACATTATACCTATTAATATTTTATTTACTCAACTTCGTGTTTCTTTTTAACCGACTTCAAAAAGGAGGAGGTTATAATTGTTCGGGCATAACTCTGTCATATATGGACGGATTAGCAAAATTCTTTTTTTTTTCGAAAGGGGTTTATTCCGAATCATCCCATATAAATTTTATCAAAATTGATCCAGCCCTTTTTGAGAAAATCAACAATTTCCCAAATAAATTACTTAGGCGACGTTTTAGTTTTTTCAATCTATGGAGGACTTACAATCTCTTTTAAGTGTGTCGCCGTTTCTTAATGGATTTGGATGTTAGGGCAACACTAAAAAGCAAAAAATAAAAAGTAAACACAAAGCCACCGCCACCGACTTCCGAAAGTAAAGTAATGTGTGTTCTGTGCTAAAGTTATTTATCACTTTTTAGTATTTGAAGGCGGTTTTCTTATTTTTCAAAAAACTTTTTTGTTGTAAAGTTGTAAATCTAAGTGTCAGACTGCCTCAAAGCGAGAGTAACGTTTTGAGAGTGGACCTTTGTATTAGTAAGATCTGATTTCACAGTCTAGCAAAACCGTTAGACTGATATCAGATTATATTACTTCTTCATCAAGAAACCAGTGAAGTGATATTTTCGCATTGCGGACCAAAACAATAGTGGAATCAAGTATTTTGACAAAATATATTGAGATTCTGTATCATCAATTCTATTTACAAACTGCATTCACTGAATTGAAAGGCTGTACTTTTCAATGTAACTCTGTATTGATTAAATTCTTGGACTTCATAAATGCGGGTTGGAAAATCATACCAAATAATCGTTAATTATGTAGACAGCCCAACAAACTGTTGGACAAATTGTTGATGACTTTTATATAACCGACTACTTCTCCAGCAAATGTAAATCGGTTTTGAATATTATTTTTTAATAATAGGGTATGCCTCAGGAAGGGTGGCCTTATATAAATTGTCACTTTTTGAAAAAATAACAAAGTTAATTATAAAGATGACGTTCTGATTTCTTCAAACTTTGGGGGACTTTCAATCTCTGTTTTATCTGTGTTGCCGTTTCTCAATGGATTTGAATAAAAAATAGTTTACTAAAAAGCGGAAAATAAAAACATTTTTACAAAAAAGATAACCGCCTTCAAGAACTAAAATGTGATAAGACTACGACGGCGTCTTTGTTCTATTGTTGTTTTGTATTGCCACCGAGTTTTGAAACTAATGCTAAACTCATTATGTGTTCTGTGCTAAAGTTATTTATCACTTTTTAGTTTTGGAAGGCATTTGTCGTTTTTGTAAAAAAGGTTTTTGGTGTAAAAAGTCACTGTTTATTATGGTAGCATGCAATCTAACGCACGCCAAACACTATGCTTATGGGTGCATGCAGTATCACAGGGGTCGTGGGTAGTAATAACAATAATTGCGATTTCGCAATTATTTCATGAGTGTGCTAATTGTTATTGCTATGCTATTTCCTTTTATGAGTTCATTTTCGCCTAAAAAACTATTGTAATGGCCAATATGTTTAACTTTTAGATGGGTTTTTTAATTGTAGATTGATGTTCGGTAAGATGGTAGAACACTGATTACAGTTCGAAATTTTATTTTTCCAGCTACATTAGAAAAATAATAATCTGTATTTCACAGAATATCGCAACTATTCATTTGCTAAATGCTAAATGATCAGTAGCATGCTAACAATGAATGCAAATGCTAATTATTCCATCACTAGTCTTGGGGTGCCTTTTAGTTAAAAAAACGTAAAAGGCGTTGGGACTATGACCTCTAATATTTCCGTAATTAGAAGGTTAACAGGAAAATTATCACATCGATGTGAACGTGTTACTTTTGGATTCATTAGGAGTTTTTTACGTACGTTAAGTATATGTTAACGTGTCCTTAATATCTTATTATTATTTAATTTACACGTGCCTCAATTTCATTGACATTGACAGAATTAGATCCGATTAAATATATTATTATGTTTATCTAAAGTCACCGACATTGCTCGCAGAATCAGCAAGCTGAAGTGGCAGCGGGCTGGTCACGTCTGTTGCAGGACCGACGGCCGATGTAACAGACTTGTCCTGGATTGGACACCGTGAATTGGTAGGCGCAGTGTGGGACAGCCTCTAGCGCGGTAGACCGATGACTTGAAGAAGGTAGGCGGAAGACAGAAGATTGGAAAAAATGGCGTGGACCGATGACTTGAATGGAAGGCTGAATACCGTGGAAAATGGCGCGTCATGGAGGAGGCTTATGTCCAACAGTGGACCTCTAGTAAGCTGAAGTGATAATGATGATTATTATTATCGCCCATCCCTTTATTTTTTCTTATAATGTTCTACATTTTCAATTATAAAATTATACTAAACCTTTTTCAGACACATTATTTTGTATATTAAAGAAGAAACATAACAACTAGTTAACCATTATGTGTACCCACTCAAAGTACTCTTTATACCATGTAGGTAACACAATATGTCTGAACAAAATGCTACGCAAACAGTCTTTGAAATTGCGACTACTGCAACTCCTGTCAAGATACAATGAGAATATATGGGGATGCGGGCATGCAGCCACTCCGGATACAAAGTAATGTATAGCTAGATGCAAGATGTTGAAGTTTCAACCCTGTAAATGTATTTTGCCTTGTATATTGTGTGTGAGTGGATGTGGGGTTCAATCAAAACCCTTAATTAAGATAAAACGCGTTTACGTTCCAAAATAAAAAATACGGAACGAACGCCTTAGTCAAAAGAATCACTACAAAACCAAAGTTTTAAAAGGGTCACAAAAAAAACCTATCAACCTAATGGGTTTCTAAATATTAAGGATAAATTTAAACCGTTCAAAAGTAGTTTTGACTGATTTTTGTAGTCAAAAGTAGTTTTGACTGGTTAAGAGTTTTGACTGTGACACACATACATACACACATACTATGTATGTTTTATACGATGTCGGACACTGATATACGACATACGTTTACACATGACCTCGCTGATAGGCATCATCATTCGTAAGACCAAACCACAAATTAAAGAGGGTACAGAAGGACCGCTCCCACCGTCTTCAAAAATAATTAGCTAAACTGGCCAGACTCACTAGGGCTGCTACTGTATTGACTCTGTAGGTTTTATTTGTGACAATATGAAATTTTATTGACACTGATTGGAACTCTTTGCAATTTTTTATAACAAAATTTTCTTATTTGTCGTGAAATGTCAATGTCTCTCATTTATTAATTTAGACAACACCTGACAGTCGAGTCGTAAGTCTGCTTGAAACTGCTTGAGAATGCCTATAAACGTAATGTCAATGTGAGTGTGGAAAATATGGCGGTTTGTACTGAGTGGTCTCTCTGCTCGGGCGCGACACAGCCCTACGTACTTTGTGACCAAACATTTGCATGTCATTCCGAACATTTGTCATCCAGGTAGTTTGCGATCTAGCTCTCCCTCTCTTTTTTCTAACCATGAAAAGGTAAATATAGTGATCGGGTCTGGACATAATTCACCTTGAACTCTTGAATTTCAAACTTACCTACGTTTTAGAACGAGCAACTAACTTCAACTTTCTGACTAACTCACTGACTGTTTGACAATTCAAAAGTGTTTGTAAATGGTTTCATCATTATCACCATCAGCCGGAAGACATCTACTGTTGAACAAAGGCCTCCCCAATAGAACGCCACAACGAGCGGAAACCTGCCGCTTGCATCCACCGGTTACCCGCGACCTTAACGATGTCGTCGGTTCATCCGGTGGGAGGCCTACCAACGCTGCGTCTTCTGGTTCGTGGTCGCCACTCGGGAACCTTTCTTCCCCATCGGTTATCGGTTCTTCGAGCGATGTAGCCTGCCCATTGCCACTTCAACTTGCAAATTTTGAGAGCTATGTCGATGACCTTAGTTCTTCGGCGGAGTTCCTCGTTCCGGATTTTATCGCGCAAAGAAACTCCGAGCATAGCTCTCTCTATTGCTCGCTGCGTGACTTTGAGCTCCTGTAGGAGGCTAGCAGTTAAGGACCACGTTTCTGTACTATAAGTCAACACTGGCAACACATCGTAAATGGTTTAATTGAAATAAATGCTTTGACTTTGAATCTCCGGACTGTTACTGAGAAATTCGTAATAGAAAAACCCAATAACACTTTACGATCCGGGCAGGCTTTACAATGTGATGTCAGCTCAAGTGGAAAAACTCCAATATTTGAATAACACTGAATGTACAATCCGATCCGAGTTTCCACTTAAATAATTTATGATCACCTATTATACAAATAAAAGCAATTGAAGTGTCTATTTGTAATGTCAAAATAACAACTTTTTACTATGCATATGCGTTTAGTCTGTAAGTACTGGTAACTAAAAATCTTTTATTTTGCATGTTTTGTTTGTTTGTCTGTCTGTTCTGGTTAATCTCCGTAACAGCTAGTCCGATTTTGACGGGACTTTCACTGGCAGATAGCTAATGTTATGGGAGTAATATAGGCTACTTTTATTCATTCACGCGCACGAAGTCGAGGGTATAAGATAGTTCATTCGTACAGTTCAATCTGTCGTTAAATCTCAACAAAACAACACCATAATCCATTTAATACCGCATTAGACAAAAAGCAGTAAAATAATGATAGGTATTGCCTAGGTTATATTGTATTATGGAAAGCACTACAATTTTGTATTTTTTTTTACTGTAAATGATAAATAGTTTACATCATTTTTTTATAAACTATGTATAAATTTCGAAAAATAACGGAGCTACCACAGAATAACACACACAAGATAGTGTCCTTCTGTCCTCACTGCCAAAGGTCCAGCCAGATGGCTATCCCTTCGATAGCCATCTGGCTAGACCGGGGAGAGATCAGATGGAAAACCAACGGGGTTTTAGGTGTATTCCGAGGCAGGAGGACGTCACACCACGTGTTTGTTGTGTTAAATGTGTTAGCCCTTATTGTCTCAGGGCACCAGTTCTGTATGTACCAGTTGTGAAATGGACACAATTTGTCAAATGTATTATATCATAAAAAAAATTAAGAACCAACCTTAAGAACAAAGGCCACTGCGTAATACCAGCTACCAGCTCCCTCTCTTTAATAGGCGGAAGGTCCAGGAATACATAGTACAGGGTTATCACAAAGACCACCAGGATAAGAATGTTTGCTAGCGCGGAGAACGGTACCAGGTACTTCAAATTCCGTATCTGACAGATAAGAACTAGCGGTACTAATGTCAGGGCACATGCAGCCTGGATTGATAACGGATTATCTGGCATGTAGACGTCGAGAACCTGGGAACAAAGATTTAATGTCAAAGCCAATGTCAAATCATTTATTTGCTTGAATCGTGTAATATAAGCTGCATGGCGAAGCAAAATTAAATAGTATTAGACAAAACTAAGTCTTACCACACTCTTGCTACGCCTAAATAATACTAAATATTAATAACGCTCCTGTTTTCCTTTCATGCCAATTAAAAACATCACTTAGAACCTACAAAATAAAGACGAAAATTGCGCTAGTAAACACAATGTCAGCACATTTATAAGCATTTAAACCACATTCTTAGGGTTTGAAGCACGTTAATATTCAGTAGAATGTTCGTTATGAACTGTAACAAAGAATTGTGAGATTGTAAACCTTAAGATTGGCACTGAAAGGTTTAAAATTAAACTTTAGTTAAGGAATAAAAGCTCATTGAATGAGAATTACGAATACTTGTTTGTTTAATTATTAAGTTTTGCCGCGACTGTGAGTTAAGTAATTAATTAATTAGTTAAATTAACTATTCTTGTCGAGCTCCTCGATTCCTCAATATCTATTTAAGCAAAGCTCAACATATTTACCATCCATCCATACATAGTGTTATAACATACCTACTTAACATACTAATATTATAAATGCAAAAGTAACTCTGTCTGTCCGTTACGTCATCACTGAACCTATTTTGATGAAATCTATATAAAAAAAATGAATCGTTATTCGTTAGTCTCGAAAACTCGAGAACGGCTGGACCGATTTGGCTAATTTTGGTCTTAAATTTTTGTGGAAGTCTAGGGAAGGTTTATACGATAAGAAAATTGTAAAATCAATTGACAGGACAACGTCTGTCGGGTCAACTAGTTTAGTATAATAATGATTTATTTTCTCACTTCAATATTATATAGGTACACTAGCGACCCGCCCCGGCTTCGCACGTGTGCTATGTAGATCAAACTATACGTATAAACCTTCTTCTTGAATCACTCTGTCTATTGACATAAACCGCATTAAAATCCGTTACAGAGTTTAAAAGGTCTAAGCGTATAGACGGCAGGAGTGACTTTCAAATTAGACGGTTGGTGACGGACTGCTGCAGTCCGGTTATTGTACTGCGTACGGACGATTATGATTTTTCATACAAAAGGATTCGACGCAAGATCGTGCGGGAGCAGTACGATGCACGTCCGTTGGTGGGACGGCAACAATGCATATACCTTTTGTATGAAAAATCATAATCGCCCGTACGCAGTACGATAACCGGACTGCAGCAGTCCGGCACCAACCGTCTAATTCAAAGTCAAAGTCAAAGCATTTATTTCAATTAAACCATTTACAGGCACTTTTGAATTGTCAAGGAGTCGGTCAGTTAGTCAGAGAGTTGAAGCTAGTTGCTCGTTCCAAAACGTAGGTAGGTCTCTATGGAGAAGAACGAGCAAGAAACTCCACGGACACTCTTTTAAATCAAGTTTTGACAAAGTCTGGTTACATGATTCTTGTTGCTTCTATATGTGAAAACTATGAAGGTAATCTAACAATACAAAACACAAAAAAAAGCAAGATAAAGTCCATGGCAGATAAGAGCTGACCAATCTCTACTGACAGCGCCCGTTCACGAACATGACGCGTGAATCAGCACCATTCAGCTCAACCATTTTGAAGGGAGTCGAATGATCCAACACACGCGCCACCATCAGCGAGACATTTGAGCGAGCATGACACTACTCCCAACCGCCACGTTAATTTTTGTCAAACATAAAGGTATTAATATACTTAGTAAATGGCTCCATGGTATTCACATTTACAAAATTGAAATAATGCTGCTAAATTATACAAAACTAAGGTTTCCAATGTATATTATTTTATCATATGAAGTGTGATAAGTTAATAATTTAAAAATAATTGATAAGATACTTATATAGGAATTTTTATTCTGCATCTTCGTCTGCATCTGTGATAATCAATACTCACGCGGACAAAGTCGCAGGAAAAAGTTAATATCTAATAATGAAGGCATATTATTCTTGTATTACCTACTAAATTAGGTATTTGTTACAACAAGCAATAACGTTGTTATTTTAATAATAATCTCTGTAATTTCTGTATTTTGTAGGCATTTTCATGCATATTTGCCTTAGAGCCATTGTTATGTAAAAATTAATTTGGTATTATGACCTTAATAATGAAATTATCTTACAAGTTGGATTTGCTTAAATAGAGGGTATAAGCAAATTTTGTACGTAAAATAAAATAAAAAAGAGGGTCAGGTACAGATAGCGCCATCGACTGCTAACCACCCACGCATTAAAATTTCTTCGGATAGGGGGAAACCAGTTGTAAACGCTGTCCGTACCTATTGTAGGTAAATATTATTTGAACAAAGGGATGAGATTCTTAGATTGGTTTCTGAAGTAACTGATATTTTTTTCTATAATATAATTCTCTATCAATATTTCTTTAGGTACTGCTTTATTATGTTATTACGAAAGAAAAACATTAAAGTTAGATTGGTATTACTTAGTTGCTTCACCGTTATAGATTGCTGTTACAAAAATTGTAGGCGCATTCAATTTTTACAACATTATGAACATTTTTTTACTACCTTCTCTATTACCGCTTAGAGACCCGAGCAACACAGACTATCGGCCGATAGTATGGTTGGTTTCTTAATCAATATGAAGTGGTGTGCAAGTGCGCACATTATAATGGTGGGATTTTACTTGGCATATTTTTGCAAACATTGGCCTTATTTGGATAATACAAAATCAATTTCATTTCAATAAACGTAGGGTATATTTTGTATTAACCAAGTAACGCAATTATTTATAATACATATACGTCAAGGGAAGTGAGCTTGTTAAGCAGTTGTTTAGGTAAAACAACTGTTGACAGTAAACACGCTTTGAATAGGTGTCTAAGGTTTTGTAGTAAGATCTTTACTCTCTCAGGATAAAATAAGGAAGACTGATATGCAAAACTTCCTCGAAAGTATATGATTAAACTGGAATTGATACTGGTGTAACTTTACTTCTCGTTTATAAGACAACTAGCTTCTGCCCGTGACTATAATAATAATAATAATATGTGGGGACATTTTCACACACGGCCATCTGACCCCAAACTAGGGAGACCCTGTACTATGGGTGTCAGACAGCTGATATACATACACAAATACATTTTTTTTTTGTAAATACATACATATTATAGATAAACAACACCCAGACACAAGGCAAACACAAGTGCTCATCACACAAATGTTTACCCTGGGCGGGAATCGAACCCGCAACACGCTGCGCAGCAGTCGATCGCTCAGCCACTGAGCCAACCGTGTCGTCAACAACACTATGCCTGTGTTAGTTCTAGTTTCTACAAGATCCGCATTTACTATGCGGATCTTGTAGATCCGGAGCCCGGAGCTGTTTAGCTCCGGGTGTAATCTGTACACTAACTAACATAATAATGCGTTCATATTGCAAACCGAACCTAAGTGTTTACTTGTTAAATACTCACTTCTTTCATAGAAGATCCAATGAAGACAACGTAGACGCATAACACGCTGAAATATGTCACCACCATGGAGTAGTCCACCAGAACTCTGGAAATTAATAAATAGCATTAGTAAAAATAATATTCTAGTCCGATAAGATTTGATTAATAAGTGTTTTTTACAGATTACTAAAAAAATATAAAATTACAACACTACGCTAAGCTGATTACGTGACCTTTTACTGAACATGTAATTAGCGCTGAAAATAATTAAAATATGTACAGTCAGCAAAAGAGATAGGTATGCAGGTCATCGGAAATGGTTTAAGTTTATTTAGAAACCGATGGATGTTTTCGAATGAAATTTAATTAAATCATTGAATAATAATTATAATAATATGTGGGGACATTTTCACACACATCTGACCCCAAACTAGGGAGACCCTGTACTATGGGTGTCAGACAGCTGATATACATACACAAATACATTTTTTTTTTGTAAATACATACATATATAGATAAAATATATAATAATAATGTCTGTTCTCTATTAAATTTATTTTATTTTATTCAAAAACATCCATTGTTTTTTAAGTAAACATTAACTATATCTGACGACCCTGCACACCTATCTCTTTTGCTGACTGTACCTAATCTCCTGACAATCTAAGAAGTTCGATTTGACGTTTCTTTTTTCGAACTTTTTGTGAACGTCTGCGTCATCATCATCATCATCAGCCGAAAGACGTCCACTGTTCAACATAGGCCTCCCGCATACAACGAGCGCCAACTTTAGTAAGAACATGACATTCAAAAATTAAATTCAGAATCCTAATTAATTACTATGTTACCCACACACTATAAAACGTGAGCACGTGGGTGGATAGCAACGAGTATCATTTGTAAGCATTAAGTTTACTCTCAATAACACGAATGAATCGTTGATTAATATTCAAATATTATGTCAAATCCGAGTTCTTAGATTGTCAGGAATATAATTCTGTTATTTTCATTAAGACAGTATACACGAGTCAAAACAGTGTCGTCTGTCGGAGACAGAAAAGTTTTGTTTTAAGTCAAAGCAGTTTTGCAGTATGAGTAGTTTTGAGTACTTTGACTATGAGACTATTTTGTTGCAAAGGTGCGTGTCATCTTTGTTCTGTCTTAAGAAAGTCTTGTCTTATACAGCCCTTGTTTTGACACAATCATAAATCTTTATTCGTCTTTTCAGAAGCAATGGATGGAGCAGTGGCGTGCCTAGGGGGTCAAAGTTAGGGCAAGCCCGACAGATGGGATAATGATTCAATACTTACTTAGAGATATTTTTTATTTTCTCGTATTATTGATTGCAAGCCAGGCTTTTGGGCTTAAATGGAATGCACGCCACTGGGATGGAGAGGAAAGGGAAGGCCGAAGAAAAGATGGACGGATTGTATGAAGAATAATAATTAATAAGATGCAGAGAAGAGTAGGGAAGTACTTAATAAGATGCAGAGAAGAGTAGGGAAGTACACCTGGGTCTAAGTCTGAGAGAATAGTTCTGAATTAGTACACCCTGCTCGGTTAGATCATCATCAGCATCATTACAGCCAAAAGACGTCCACTGCAGGTCATAGGCCTCCCAAAGGGGGGGGAGGGGGGGAGTTTGCCATAATCTCGCATGGCAGGCGAGTTGGCGATCGCAGTATGGTTGTTACAAAGGCACAGAGAACGCTGCTGCCCATTCTCTGATGAATCCCATAGTCGCCTCTTACGACACCCACGGGAAGATATGGGATGGTGCTATTCTTTACGTCCGACACCATGCGGACTCATACGGACCATACGGCTCTGTAAGATAGAACACGCTTATTAACATACTACTTAACTGTCAAGAATAAACATACGACTAACATTGCACTTAAGGTGACCTTTTAACTAAGTCAGAGTACAACTTCGCCTGCCTATAACTATATTAACCTGTAATTTAGTGAGAAATTGCGCAAGCGGGCCTAAATAATTGAACTTACTTTATGAAATTACCCCATGGTTGTAATTTCTTAGGTCCGTAAGTAAATGCCGCTCCACAAGTTTCTGCGAAACTAAGCGACGGTTTTTTTGCGTCTACGCAAACTTCTTGAGACACTTTTACCTGGAAAAGAAAGAATTTATTATATAATATTACTTAATTAAATATTTGTAATAGTAAGTAGAAAATATTTTAGTAACACTGTTTTAAATCTTACAAAAATAATAATTGTCTTTTGGTAAAATACAGTCGTTTCGGAGTAATTCGTGTTACTAAAAGAACGTCGCAAAATACGCGTTGAGACGTGGAGTTGCGGATGCGGACACCGGCCCATTATACCATACCATACTATGAACGTACTCAATAATAATTTGATACTTTTTTGGTTCTTAAATGCCTAATGTGAATTTACTTTGTAATAAGGTATGGTAGAGTGTGCTAAACTTATAAAAAAAATAGGTAACGTTATTAAGAAAACTATTGCTCCATTAAAACATGCTATACAATACAATCAAAATATTTCTTACATATTTCAAATTTAGTCCTACAGTAATAAAAATGTTCATATTTATAAAGTAGTCCTTCACCCTATTGAAGATTTCTAATAAAAAATAATCAGCCAGTGTCATTTTAAGTTTTGTATATGACCTTCCCGGCTGAGTCATTATTCTCTACAACAGTTCAATGCCATTTTTTTCATTGTCTATCATAACTGTACACTTTTGTTAAAGTATAAAACTAAAATAATTTTATGCAAATCCTATTATGGAAATAATAATAGTTTTTAGACATGAAAATATGTCACTATGATTCATTGAACGTTTCTGAATATCAGTTACGGTGGCCAATCTACATGGACATTAGCCAATTTTTTATTATTTTTTTTTATTGCGTAGGATATGTTAGAGTGCACAAGTGTATGCGCAAATATTGGTGCAATCTCTCTTCTCTCACTCTAATAATACGATAGGACAGCAATCTGACATGACCGTAAAGAGATCAGGCGCAGAACCGGCGTGGCACAGACAGTGTCATCAACTGCTTACCCCCCCCACGCATTAAAATTTCTTCGGAAAGGGGGTTAGCCGTTGATGACGCTGTCTGTACGTGCTTTTTGAGTCACGGGAATGTATAATATTACATTTATCAGTAGTGCTATTCTGTTACAATCTCCCTTGGTGAACACTTAGGTGAAGTGAGCTATCATCCGATTGCAGTGTTTTGTAAATCTCTGGCATCGGAACAGATGACAGCTCACTTCACCTAGGTGTTCGCCGAGGGAGATTGTAACAGAATAGACTGACAGATAACTAACCACCACTTAATGCTTCTTAATTTATATTTGAATTCAAAACTTTGAAGTACTAAACGATGAAGTAGGATTGTCACAGATTTTGTCTATTCTCCTTTATATTAAACCGTGTACAGATACCGCGAGGCAAGCGCCAAATCTTGACTTTACTTGACTTTAAAAACGTTGCTGTAGAATGATAAAATACTGATATTTTTGAGTACCTGACCTTAAACTCAGTCAAGTTTAAAATTTTAATAGTGATGTTCATATTTTATTATTTTTTATCTAATGAGTTAGGAGAGTCTTTAATTTTTCACATAACTGGTTGTCAAAACGTCTAGACGATAATTCGTTTACGTTAACGAACATTGCAATAAGGGAAACGTAAAGAAAATAATTATGTTTCAGGAGCCCGGTTCCTACATTTTACGGACCGGTAAATTGATCAGTTTTGTGGAATACACAAGATTAAATAAAAGTGAAATTAAACGGAACCTATCTTCACTTACTGTACCTACTTCATAATTACTTATAATATAGAGAGGTATTTTTTTGTATTTAAGAGGTAGTCTTTGGAAGTCTGGCCCGATAACAGAAATTATTTAATATATAGAAAGCTACACTATTGCCGAGTGCTATGGTATACTTTACTTTACGCGGACGAAGTTGTAGGCAGAAGCTAGTTTACAGGGAAATTGAAAAAATACCCAAAACCTCTTAATTTGGACTTCGTACCCTCCGTCCGTCCGTTCCGTCCTTCGTTTGGACCCTGAATAACATTTGTTCTACGACTTTGACCTCAATTAAATAACGTAGCCAAAATCAATTTGTTTTCGTTTATTAGAAATCTGTAAAATTTACGTATACTACGCGCGCGCGCACCCATATCACAAATCAACTAATAGTTCCTTTGGAACCCATTTAGCGCAAATGATTTAGACTGGAGCAAGCGTCGAACCGTTTGATCTGTTCGCGCAATCCCCCCTTTCGTCGGCCATGTCAGAAAAAATATATGCAAAATTTATAGTCTGTTTATATTTTTTGTATGGATTAAAAATGTTTCGAATTATGAAAAATCGTAGAACAAATGTTGTTGAGGGTGATGATACGAAATCAGGATTAAGTAGTTTTGGGTATTTTTTCAATTTCCCTGTATACTAGCTTGTACACGTGATTGTCAACTAATATCATCAACTGTTACAAGTTTGATGTTCATTAATCTTTTTTGTCAGGCTCGCCACACTATTTCCAAATCACTGCAACTAAAAGCTAGAATCAATAAATGGTGACCACCAGAAAGCGCCGAGGGAATGAAGCTCGACGAATCCGGAAGCAAAGATTCAAGTATACTTAGGTGAATTTTGACCAGTGTCTTAATTTTTTTGCACGTCAGTGAATCTTGGATTCTTACAACGAATGTATTCTAAAATATCATTTATTTTTCAATCTATTGGATAATATGTAAAGATTGGTACTTACCAGTATATGTACAGTATGGGTGCAAACGAATCCAGCTATTAATGTTCCTATAGTACCCACTATAAGTCCAGAATTTTTGAAGGCAGCAGGCATCGCCAGTATACCGGAGCCGAGGCAACATTTTAGCAGATGTACTATAGATCCAATAGTTCTGTAAAAAAAAGGAAAAACGTTATTGTGTAGCTATTTTATTATGTATTAATTTTATTTTAATATATTAATTATACTAATTAATTATATTTATAACTATATTAATTAAACTATTTATAGGCAATTTTTGAACTACCAAGAAGTCGGTCAGTTACTCAGAAAGTTGTAGTAGGTAATTAGTCTCTATGGGAAAGAACGAGCAAGAAACTCCATTGCCACTGTTTTCAATGAAGTTCTTACAAAATTCTTGTTCCATTATTATTGTTGGTACTATATGTATGATGACCTAAGGACCTACATCAGTATTATTACGTCATAATTAGTTAAATTTAGCTTTGACTGTTAACAATATGGTCTAATGTTTTGTGTATATCTTTTGTTGGAGATCCTAATATAAATATGTCGTATCCGGTCAATAGTACGAACATGGAACGACGAATCGCAAGCGCGCCATTATCAAGAACACGTGATCAACCACCACCATTTTGGCGCGCTTCTACAGACTCATGATGTTTTCAGCCCACAGCTGACACCACAGCCACAGCTGGACATTCAGAATCCAGTGTCTGATCGCGTCGGAGCTAATACGTCCCGAAACTGTACTTTCGATTCGTTGTGTTAAAGTGTAGACCAGTGCCGATACCTTTGAAAACGTTTATTTAAAATTGAGTTTGTGCTAAATTGTGGTTTTAATAAATGCCGTGTACCCTATACCCAGTGTGTTTGCTTTGCACGAAATCCAACTTCTGCCCACATGATGACTGAATTTAACGGACTAAATCCTGACTGATTCGACAAATAAATAAACGATACCAAAATAAAAGTTTTATATTTTTTCTACGATACCGTTGGCGCATTGGCTGAGCGTTTGAATATTTGTATGGCCTTTACAGGTAGCTTTTCCGGGTCTGGCTGTTTGTGTATGTGAGTTTATGTTTGTAAACGCACCCGCGATACATGAGAAATACCGAGTGTGGGGCCTACGTATAATTTTAGTGCTTTTCAGCGCAATAGAAGAGAATAATGTCACCTAAAAATAACCACTAGCGTAAGAAAATTTTCGTGAGTAAATATTTAAACGCGGCATAAGTTAGTCTTCATTAATTCAAGAGTAATTAATTATTCTCACTTTTTGTGCGAAATTTTAAAAGTGCGAAAATTCTGTTCTACAAACGGCTTTTGTATTACCTTCTGAACAAAATCTTTCGAAAATATTTTGTTAATATTATATTTTCTGATGATATTGATCCTACTTACACATAAACCTACTTCTAATAATTATTTCTACTGACATTTTCTATAAATCTATAGTCTAGAATCTAGACCATAATTTGTTGAGTGCTAAAATAAAATTTTGATCTTCTTATAAATAAACCAAGTAAAGAAAATTATAACAATTTTGTTGTTTTCTTCATGAAATCTTTTTTTGTCGTTGTCTAGGAAGAACGGAGGTCTAAGTCGGACTTTGACCAGCTAGAACTCCATGGTTTCTTCTACTACCATGAGTAGCGAGCCCGGTATTACTTGAAGCATGATCAACGCCCCTGATAGACCACACTTCTTATCCTAGAAAAATATGTGAAACTGAAGATTACTGAAGATAAAAGGTACGGGTGTACCTTTGCTTCAGGTTTAGTGAATAAAAATACTAATCTATAAAACCCTCTCTGCAATCAATCGTACTTAAAGATGAATAAACGAACGAACATAAACTTCAAGTGTGGTGCAAGTTCCGATTCATTATAATGATATTGAGACCTTACTCAAGGAAGAATTTTGGCCGAAGGGTGTCGCATTTTGGCAATGCCACGGAAGGCTACGCGATACCACGCAGCGCCATCACTTAGGTATAATAGTTAAATAACATTTTTTTGTTGTTTTTATAAGTATGGATATGAGGATAGTCTGTAAGGTATATATAGGGTGACTGGTAATTAGTGTACGATACTTAAACACGTGATTGTGTTCATGATAACAAACAACTTTCCCGAAGAAAAAAGTTTTTTGTACTGGGTCACTTTTATCACAATAACACAACAGCCGTATGAAATTCACGCGCGCGCACGCCTGTGACTTAAAGTGAACCAGTACAAAAAACATTTTTTCTTCGGGAAAGTTGTTTGTTATCATGAACACAATCACGTGTTTAAGTATCGTACACTAATTACCAGTCACCCTATATAATATGTTATGGGTCTTTGATAACCGAAATTAATGATTTATTATTATTATAAAAACTGAATTCTTTGCAACAAGCATAAGATTTATTACAAAAGCGTGATTGAAATTAAAAAATCTGAATACACAATGGTTAACTTTTGTCTTAATCATCTATAGAGCTCACGTTCTATGGGTTGTCATTATTTTGGGCTTACTGTGTATTATTATGACAATGCCCGTTTATTTCAAATCTGTGTATTATTACAAAGATGGCATTTTAAATTAGTTTTTGCCTCTTTAAATTGCAGCTTACAAAAGAATATTATATTAACTACATTACCAAAACAAAAGATACCTACTCAAAGTAATAAGTTTTGGAGGCTTAAGGAACTGGGGGGAAAGGGCCTCATTCTCCATTTATAAAGGGGGGATTCTTCAAAAAAACAGGATCTATGTTCGATGGGTCAAAACCCGGCGTTGTTGTCGGGATTCTATATTACGCTAACTAGCTGATACCCGCGACGTCCGCGTGATTGACGGTTATATACGGGATTTTTTTGCACAGAATGCGTCTATGGCAGAACCCTATTTTTATTCTAAAAGTCCCGTCGAAATCGGCCCAACCATTTCTGAGAATAGCCAGAACAAACAGACGAAAATTTAAAATATATTTTTAAGTGAATAAAAAACTGTTAATTTGACATTACAAACAGACACTTAAATTTCATTTAAGAATTTGTATAGATTTCGCGGAAAACTCTAATAGCGCGATTTGATTTATTATAACGCCATAAAGTATTTATATTACTAAGAACTTAGTAAACAGATTCGGAGAAAAATATTTTTGAACAAAACACTTAGATTTCAAAATCCGTCAATATTATTTACATACGTACTTAATATTGTTATAACATAGGAATTATACCAAGTAGGTGCTGAATTTCAAGTAATTTGCGTATCGGCTTATTTTTCCTTTGTTAAAGCAATTTACGTCTTCTTCGCCTCACGTATTTAATGTTCATAATTGAATGCTAATTTAGGACGGTATAAACATCTTTTATTCTTTAATTGAATTGTCAATTCTGTAACGTTATGATATTCTGAGAATGTAACTCAATATTACTTACTTATGTATTTAGTAGTACCTATTGTCCACATCTAGAAATAACTTCATGTTATTCAGTTGTACCTTTTCGTTCAAGTCAAGATTTTCAATTCTTCAACTATTTATTTAAATCCGTATCTTTCATTTTTTATTTATCAATTTGGAAATTTTCTGTGATGGAAACCTTTGATACTCTTTCAAAGAACTCTTTTCGAAATAAGCCAACGTTTTCAAGACTTCTCTACATTCAGGAAATTCTTAAGATTAATGTTTCAAATTACCTTAAGACTGAATTGAGCTACAATTTCCCGGGTCTGCCAAGAAGGTCGCATTTTCTCATACTTTAAATTCCGGGGGAAGAAACAGAATGTTACGACGCTTGAAAAATGTACAGCATTAGCGCCGGCTTTATTGAGCTTTTGGCTTATTAAAGTAATTATTAATCTTTATTAAGTTACTCTTCTAATATTTAAGTTTTCAACAAATTGTAGGTATAGCAGTTTTGAGAAAACTGAATTACAACACTGAATTGTTTTAATAGTAGATTATGCATCAAGCAAGGGGATAAAGTAGTGTCTTATGTAGCGGGTGCCGTTTTGAATCCCGAGCAAAACGAAGGATTCTAGCGTTTACTCCCGAGCAAAGCGAGGGAGTCAAGAGCGTGTATTCGATTCGTGACGAAAACTTCATGTTTTTTCGTTTTGCCCAGAGCAATATCGTAATTATGTGAGCAGATTATTTAAAGACAATTTACAGTTTTGGAAAGATTAAGTCTTGATTCAGACAGCTACAGAGTAAAAGTATAATTTATAATTATGGTTTTTTAAACCGAAGACAATTCTTTCATATCGTTCTACGAAAATAGACGTCAGAGTTAACTTTCAGGACGAATACGACCATTACAATATGCCAAAATATTTTGTTTTATGCGTTTTTCCAACAGTATATACAGTCATAAAGACAGCTACAGAGCCAAAATTACGAAAATATTACTATTATGTATTAAAAAACAATGTTGAAAAAGTAGAAAATCGGTTCACTTTGACAATTTTTTTTTCACCAGTATTTGAATAAAAACATAACTGATATATTTATTTTATGAAAGTAATTGTTATGCTTAATATACAGAATATTTTTCAGTCCGTTATTTTTATGGTGAATGTTCGTATGTGATTTCTACTAGTTCCAAATTCAAATCACATTAATAACCAGCGGGTCATAATGAAATTCAGTTCAATATGCCCTGCTAGACATGAGGTCTTAAATGACTTACTTTAGGTTAGGTTTGCATGACATATAATTTGACATTGTCCAGCAGGTGGTGTGAAAATTTCTTTACCTAACTAATATATAAAAAAAAGTTAACCTTTTTCCCGCCACAATCATCTATACGTAAGTCCACAGATGAGTTATTAGTTAGTGAGTAAGTTGGTTAAAAGATTACACACAAACACAAGCGGAGAAATGGTGGACACCAGGGTGCAGGCAATCCAAAGAGGCTATGCCATCCCTGATTACATAATCTGAGTCTTAAAGAATGAAGAATAAAATTCAAATTATCAATGGCAAAATGTAGTTACTTACGAATTTGGATGTTCCACCGTTCGATGCTCAAAAGGGTTGTATGGCTTTTCATCGACGTTTTTCGACGCTATGCTAAGAGATGACTGGAATCCCGGATTACTGGTCAAGTCCGCTCTGTAAAAAAAAAAAATTGGTTGTCTATAAAGTCGGTTTACGGACGATAGTTTTACGTGATAACGTCATAAAGAAACATAATGGCTAACATAATATATAACATAAGCAAATAATGGCTTCCGTCGAGGTGTGCGGAGCTTATTGCTCGAGCCAATCGTGCCTCTCTATCGCTTGTTCCGCGCTCTCGCTTGCACGTTCAGGCTCAGGCAGAACGTGACACTTTTTCGTGCGTGCAGCCGGTGTTCACCGATTTATAAGACGTTATCACGTCAACAAAACAATTTGTCTAAGTGTTCATTACTGTTAAATCGGACCGCATAAATCCGATTGGAAATACATTTTTCATCATGATGCGTTTACTGCCTGTCTTACTTCTTGTTGATGTTATTTCTTGCAAAATGTGTATCGGATGTTGTAAGACCTGACCTTTCCACCTAGTGGTCGCTTACGTTCATGGAAAATTATGCAGTTTTACTTTTATTTCAATCTATGTGAGTACCTAATCAAAATAAATACTAGTAAGTTAGTGTACTATTAGTATGTTCTATGTATTTATTATACCTGTTTGAATGATAAAGGACCGTTTCTGCAGTATATTACAAAGTACTCTGTGGTACTAAGGTAGGCATAAATCAAGTTATTCATTGCAAAAAATACCTTTCTGCATTATCAACAAATTAGATTAGACCTTTCTACTTCATAACAACATAAAGTAACTACATACCTACAACACACACGTGTCTCGCTTTTTAGTGCCTACTTCGTATCATACAAATTAATTACGGAACGGTGACACCAAAACAATTCAGTCATCCCTTAATTTTCTACCCTTAGGGGTGGAATATTTTCTTAAAATTTATATGGGACCGACTTGAGGTATACTCTATCAATTAAAAAATCATCGAAATCGGACTACACTAAAAAAAGTTATGTGTGGTCAAACAAAAAAAAAATGTTCATAAAATGAAAACTACTGGATCAAACTATGTTATTTTTTTATGGGACCAAATGGCAACTCCGCATAAAACTAAAGAAAAATCACGTAACGGATCGGATCATAAATCTCAGCGTAATCGGTGTACATTCATTAAAAAAAATACCAATCGAATTGAGAACCTCCTCCTATTTGAAGTCGGTTAAAAATTCTTCATTATTTTACAAACTTGATACGTTTTGCTCCACACGAGTATCAAGCCACAAAAGTGATCTTATAAAGGTGAGGTTTCCTTTTTCCTTTCAGGTATAAACCTTAAAATAGTGATCTTATAATGGGTTCGTTTTTTTCCTTTTCAACTCATTTTCATCAACGTCCTGCCCTTGTCCCGTGCTTTTTAAGGTCGGCGCAACACCTTTTCATTTTCTATTCCGTCCTTTTTTTTGGGACAAGTGGGGGGACTTGTCTCCCCCCACACTATTTCAAAACCACTGCAACTCCTGTAAGCCAGAATCAACAGTGGCGACTACTAGAAAAGCGCCGAAACAATGAAGCTAAACGAGTCCCAAAAAACGATTCAACAGTCTTGGATCCCGCAACGAAATTAATCAGAAAAGAACAGCGGAGGAGTAAGTAAAATACATATTTTTCACTTCCCTCATTATCAAGCAGAAGACAGAACAGAACATGGCCAGTAGGCACAAAAGGGACGTTGAGAACTGGGAGAAGCTCAGTTAACAAGCACCACGGATTATAATTGACATAATTCGTCATCATCTGCCTAGTCTTTTCCCAAGTATATTGGGGTCGGCTTCCAGTCTAACCGGATGCAGCTGAATACCAGTGTTTTACATGGAGCGACTGCCTATCGGACTTCTACAACCCATTTACTGGGTAACACGATACCCCTTGGTAAGACTAGTTATCAGACTTTCGGGCTTCTGATATACCCATAACGACTGCCAAAGATCTACAAATGACAGCCGGGACCAATGGCTTTACGTGCTTTCCGAGGCACGGAAGGAACTCGGTATGAAAGGGATGGTCACCCATCCACAGACCGACCGCGATTAGCGTAGCTTAACCATTGACCAATCGATCTGTACAGCTTTAACTTAGCCACGAGCTTTTGAGCATAATTAATGGGTCCTAAAACGTGAGTGTGAGTGATTTCATCCACACTCACTCACACTCATGGCGATGACTTTGTTCTGTTTGTTGTTTTGTATTGCCACCGACTTCCGAAACTAAAGTAATGTGTGTCCTGTGCTAAAGTTATTTATCACTTTTTAGTTTTTGAAGGCGGTTGATTTTTTTTTTTTGAAAAAAGTTTTTTTCCCTTTAGAGTCATCAGATCAGTTGATTGCCGATTGCCTAGGGCTCCTCCAGAGATCGCTAACCGACCCGGTCTTGGGCAGCCCGCATACATCGGCTGCCAGCCACTTTCTTCAAATCATCGGTCCATCGTGTGGCAGGGCATCCTACACTACCCTTGGCCAAAAGCGGTCTCCATTCTAAAACGTATCTGCTCCATTTACCGTCTGTCCGTCTGCAGACTTCACTCCACTTCCACTTCAGCGTGCTGATTCTACGCACAATGTCAGTGATTTTAGTTTTCTGACGGATGACTTCATGGCGAGTTTTGAAGTACGGCTCTAAAATTACGTCACAAACTATGTGAGTGATCTACAAATATCTCTTTCATCAGCGACCTTGTATGACCACTATGATGCTCAATGGTACGGAACGAGTTTTTTGTCAACAATTGAACAGTCAATGAACATTACTGCGGACTTCATTTTCTATTGTTGATATGCATGGTTGATTTGTTTGCACACTTATAAATTGAAGGTTTTATTTAGATTCGATTGGTATTCGTGGTTTTGGGAAAAAAATGTGACTTGTCGAAGCTTAGCTTAGCCGATTAACCCGTTAAATTACACTGTTTGAACTGGAATTCCCAATTACTCGAACTTTATTTTTGTCATAATCAGCATGTTTGCGTTGCGACGCTTTAGGCAGCAATAGTTTACAATAACCCACCAACATTTTCTAGCATTTTTCATTTCAAAATGTAAACAATGGTAAGTAGATAGCGTCCTAAATCGATACTTATCATTATTATCCAATAATGATTATGGTAAAGGTTCATGGCTAAATAAAAGCATACGCATCGATTGCTCATGGCTAGCCTACGTTTGCAGTGGTCCATTCATTTCATACTGAAACTTCTTTAAAAGCAACAGCTTTTACGTGGTTTCCGAGGCCAACAGTACCAACAGGTCCAGGCAGTCATTCGTAGATCGGCAACTTCTTACCAAGGGTATCGTGTTACCCAGTAACTGGGTTGTGGAGGTCAGACGGTCAGTCGCTCCATGTAAAACACGGGTATTCAGTTCCATGGTTAGATTCGAAGACGATCCCAATAGAGGTCGGAAAAGGCTAGGCAGAGGGAACCGATCACTTTTCCGATTTTTTTGTTCTAATTTCATTTTACCGAAAACTATTTGACCGACGTCTTATTTCCTATATGCATTAGTTGACACATTTTTAGACCATCGAAGTATCATGTGTCATATGTATTATTTTATAGAACTATATTTCGTCGATTTACAAAATAACTTTTTGCTATTGGCCGAAGCCTCTTTTCACCACTGAAACAACATTTTACGGAATATTATTTATTCGGTCACAAATATATCACAGCCGGTTACTTGGTAGCATTTTCAATATTAAATTAAAATAGTAACATAAAAAGTTAATATGTTGTGCTACAAAATTTAGTGACAGAAACGAATCGCTGCAAAACCAACTTCACGCAGTCTTCTCTGCCCTACCCCTAGATTGTAATTTAAGCCCGCGTAGGCGCGGAGAGGTGGGGCGGCCCGCGAGCTGAGGAGCAGGTGGTTTGAAGGCCCGCCGCCGCGGCTGAGGTTGCTTGTTTGCATGCTGCAAGCCTGCTCACACGAGGTATTCCTGCTTGCATGCCTGCTTGCATGCTTGAAGCAAGTATCTTTGTTTGCATGTTCCTTACTGGAATCACCTAAAACCACTTTTTTCATAATAAACTATTTTATTAAGTGCCATTACATTTAATTAAACCATTCATCATTATCCTTGAAACAGTGTTAATTTAAACAGTGGTATAATTAATGTTCGAAAATATAATACTTCGAACAAATGTTGTTTCGGTTAAGTGCAACTTCAGTAAAAAGTTTTTCAACCAAATGAAACGTCGGAGTAACGAAAAAAATCGAATTAATAATGGGTCAACTGATACAGTGGCACACGTGAAAAAAAACAGAACGGTAACAGTTGAAAAGTTTTAGGTGGAATTAAATTCGGTCAAATATTTTTCGAACATATAATAGGTAACCCTAGGCAGATGATGATCCAAAAATGTTTCACTAATGAAAAACGATACCCTAATAGATTTTTGTTTAAATTTCTACCTAACTAATACAAGCCCGCCACACTATTCCCTAACCACTGTAACTCCTGTAAGCCAGAATCAACAGTGGCGACCACCAGAAAAGCGCCAGAGCAATGAAGCTCGACGAGTCCCAGAGAAACGATTCAACTGTCTTGGATCCCGCAACGAAATTAATCAGAAAAGAACAGCGGAGGAGTAAGAAAACATATTTTCCACTTCCCTCCAAATCAAGCAGGAGACAGAACAGAACTAGGCCAATAGGCACAAAGGGACATTTACAACTGGGAGAAACCCAGTTGCTAAGCACCACGGATTATAATTGACATAATTAATGGGTCGTAAAAAGTGAGCTGTTACATTAAATTTGATTCCAATAATAGGTATGGTAAAATCGCTTGAACGCACGGAAATTAGTTCTAGTTTCCACAAGGTCCGCATAATAAACTGCACCGGATGTAGCCTGTACACTATCCAACATAACATTGCGTTCTTTCTGCCAAAGAATACACTCCCATAAGATATGATGTGCAGATTGTTCGTATTCACAGTCAGATGTAGAACATGGACATCTGACTGTGAATACGAACAATCTGCACATCCTATATATCCGAACATACCTAACTAATAGTGTACACAAGTAATCTGTGGAAACGTTGTGGATATGACGTATTGAACACATGTTGTACAATAGTTTGTTTTTCCCAAAAAAAAAGCTGGCAGCTAAAATACCGCAGCTATAGACAAATATATAAATCGTCGATGCCCGTGCCTTCATCGTCTAAATTTTAATGTCAAGCAAAAAGTGACAATACTACTCATACATCTTCAATACTAATATTGAGAAGCTATATAATTTGATTGTTTGTTTGATCGCGCTAATCTTTGTAACTACTGATCGATTTTGTAAATTCTTTCGCTAATAGATTACTACGATACTACTACGACTTCTACGATCGCCAACCTGCATCGGCCAAGCATGGCGATTACGGCTAAACCCCCTTTGTGGGAGACCTATGCTCAGCAGTGGGCGACTAAAGGTTGACATGATGGTGATGATGAATAGAAAACTACATTATCCATGAGTACTAGCTGTTATATTATGTAAAAAAAAAAAAGATTTCATGACAAAACAAATTAAACCATAATCGAAACAGAACTTGACTATCATTTATGACGCGTGGTTCACTTCTCACAATTTTATTTAAACCTTCAGTATGTCTATTCTGTTACAATCTCCCTCGGTGAACACCCAGGTGAAGTGAGCTGTCATCCGTCCGTCTGCTTTGTCAATCCCTAGCATCGGGGCGGATGACAGGATACTTCACCTAGGTGTTCACCGAGGGAGATTGTAACAGAATAGCACTGCTGTTGTAGTTGTAAAAAATTATGATATGAATATTAGATTTATGGACACATTTCCAATAGGATATTGGACACGTTTCACGACCATTATGGAAGGAAAAAGTAAGTTAAACCGAGACTATGTTTTCGGGAAATGACACTAACATTTTTGTGGTGAAAAACATTTTTATTTGGTTTGTTTTAGTTCAAAATTTCTATTCACACACAAATTAAAAAAATATTTGATACTAGCTAAAGTCAAGCCGAGGTTCGCTTTGATGGATCCGTTCCCGTTTCGATTGGAACTTCGGAATAAAAAATGTACAAAAATTTGCTTCTGTCAAAATGAAATGTTGTGTACAATTCAATCCGTCGACTGTCGACTCTTTTTGAGTTTTTTGGACACAAACATATGGAAACAAAATTTTTATTTAGATTTAAAATTTTGGCATTGCTATGTGAAATAATTTGATTTCTTATTACCTATTTGTTTTTCCTGTTCTTTTACGTAAAGAACCACGAAGTGTGTTGATCTTATTCAGTTGTAATTTTATAAAAAATCTTCAACTTTGCAGAGTTGAATGATACCGTCACGTCTTGCCAAAGGTATGGTCTCACGGTTTTCTAAAACCATTGTTTAATTTGCCTTGAGAATCTTCTATTGATAAAAAGTGTTCATGGAATTTTAATTGACAATTATCTAATTACGTTGTTAAAACCACAATGTTATATGATTAAAACCACGAAGTAATGTTAAAACTGAGTCTGATCTGGATTTATTGTTAACAAGTTTTACCAAGGAGTATCGTGTTACCCAGTAACTGGGTTGTAGAGGGCCTATACTTCTGACCATCACATTGGTCGGATAGCCAGGGCCTCAAATCTGCTATTACAACAGTGTCAGAATGGTCTATCACGACGACACGGTTGGCGCAGTGGCTGAGCGATCGACTGCTGCGCAGCGTGTTGCGGGTTCGATTCCCGCCCAGGGTAAATATTTGTGTGATGAGCACTTGTATTTGCCTTGTGTCTGGGTGTTGTTTATCTATATATGTATGTATTTACAAAAAAAAAATGTATTTGTGTATGTATATCAGCTGTCTGACACCCATAGTACAGGGTTTCCCTAGTTTGGGGTCAGATGGCCGTGTGTGAAAAATGTCCCCACATATTATTATTATTATTATTATCATTGATTTCATAATTGTTGATTTTGATAAGTTTGTTAATCTATACATATAAAATGCTTTGTCCTGAATGACTGACTGACGGATCAACGCACAGCCTAAACCGCTGATCGTAGAGACTTGAAACTTGGAAGGTATGTGCATTGTATGACGTAGGCATCCGATAAGAAAGGATTTTCCGAAATTGTGCCCCTAAGGGGGTGAAAAACGGGAGCAAAGTTTGTATGGGACAATGTGATTCCTTGGTCCAATCTACTTCAAATTTTGCATAAACATTCTTTAACAGAATTGATGGAAGATGTGTTTTTTTTTTATTGAAACTCATCGCCTAACGGGGTAAAAAGGGATAGAAAGTTATTTTGGGAGTGATTTGCATCGAAATTGATATCAATACTCTTTAGTAATATTTAAATTACATTTAATTTTAACACATGTCATGTTTGAAAACTGAACTCTACATAAATATTATTACAATACACCTACTGCAGAAGAATTACATGTAATTTTTAATACTAAACTTAATAAACGATTATAAAATTATTTTGTTAAAATAGTGTGGCAGACGCTGCCTGTGGTGGCCCGAGGAACTAGAGCTGACGAGGTAAATGCATCGTTGAAACGATCAATTCCATGGTCACGAGATAAATCGCGCTTGACCATCAATATGCGCGCTCAGCTTGGCGGCATTTCACGTGTTCAAGAATTCTCCGATGTTCATTTTAAGTTGGGGAAGACTCTCCATCAGTGGAGAGAGGGCAGGTGGATCTATCAGAGACTCTTGGTACCTTGTAGTGTCTACAATAGGAGAACTGATTCATCTGTTGTACGGCGACATCAGTCAAATACCGCACCAAGAGAATTTGGGTGTGTAAACAGGCTATTTTAACGCCCAAAAATTGTCAAGCTGCAGCTATCGATATTGAAAATCGAATCAGAATGCTTTTAGCATTCTGTTTCTCTAAAATTAAAGGAAGACAAGTAGTTTACATCTCAATGAACACAGTAGTCGGGCAAGGTGACGCCCCACACATTACCCCGTAGAATTTTTAAGGGTTTTTATAAATATATAGCTAAGCTTCCTTAATGTTTTTTCTTCTTTTTAAACATTTTTGGGTTAGGAATTTCAACATTTATTGTGTACGTATGAATATATAAAAGTATTTTTTTTAGAACGACAAAGAACATATCATTTTTAAATCGTGCAATATACGTACTCTGTATTTATCTTTAAATGTAGAAAAGAAACAATTATTTATGATCACTTTTTTTTCAGCATGCATCGCGATAGAGTCAGCTTTTTTTAGTACATTAACCGTGTGCACGACAGCTTTTAGACCAAGCTGTACACTGTCTGTCAGTGAAATTTATAATTGCTATTGAGTACTTATGTAGTAATTGTTTACGACTTCCACGCGGACGAAGTCGCGGGCGTAAGCTAGTCTACTAATATAATGGCGTCATTATGACTTTCCAATGGTTAACCACTGACACGCCATTGAAAGAAATGATAGATATAGAATGGTAATCTCGTACAAAATGACAACTGAATCACTGACTTAGGCGGTAATCTGCCAAACAAACACAACAAAATTATAAATATAGCAGACTTAGCCCCCTGAAAGTCTGACAGCCAGTTTAACATTGGGTATCGTGTAACCCAGTCACTGTGTTATGGAGGTCAGACTAGACAGGCAGTCGCTCCATGTAAAACACGTACTTATTCAGCTGCATTCTATTAGATACACCACCCCACTCTACACCTCACACTCAAAATACTCACATATAAACGCTCACCATAAACATACATACACTTACACAACTTCCTTTACATGCACACTCACACAACCACCCTCATTCAGCACATAAACAGATAATAGCTGGACACCTTGTCTTTCAATTTTCTTTCAATAATTTATTGTGTTTCATTTTACTTTTTATTTTTGTATAATTTTAGTTTGAATTTTTCTATTTTTGTTTAATCTGTTTATATTTATTATTTTTTTTGTTTAAACTGGCTGAAATCGTTACCGTTACTCTCACGACGACATAAATATATCAGTGTCATTCTATATAAGGTGAAGACACTGGCTCCTGTAATACAGTTTAATACTAGCACAGGAGTCAGGGTTCACAAATTCGTTGTACCTACAAAATATGTCAATAAAGATTTTATTTATTTATTTATTAGACTGGACGCCGACCCCATTATAGTTGGGAAATGGCTAAGCAGATGATGAATACGTGGATGGAGGAATATTGAAACTCAAAACTTTAACCATGTATTTAAGAAAATTATTGAAGGCCATCGTTAGCCAGCGTTAAAAATTGGTTGTCTGTAAAGTCGGTTTACTGACGATAGTTGAACGTGACAACGCGAAAGAATCATTACCTTTATCGCTGTAATTATCGTTGCTATAAACAATTGACACCACATTCACTTTTCACTTGGAACGCCTCAGAGCAAGGTAACGCCGCAGAGCGAGGTAACGCCGCATGACGTCATGTAACGCCGTAACGCCGCATGACGTCATGTTTTTTCGTGCGTGCAGCCGGCTCTATCGAATGATAAGACGTTATCACGTAAAAAAAAATGTCGGAATAAAAAACTGTTCCATCCATTTTAACCTACATGTGACATTTTTGTATGGAACAGCCGTATTTTTTTAAATCTATGGCAAAACTTTTCATCACCATCATCTTTGCCACAGTTAGATAGCATAACATGCTAATCATAGAGTAAATTTTAATGACTAAAACAAAACTAAGTTTTCAAAACTTACGTTGATTTGAAGTTATCTATCTCCATCGACTCTTTTGCCTTCGCCATGTTTGAAAATCTGTAAACAAAAGAAAACATCATTAGTAGGTACCTGTAATTATTGGCAAACAAAGGTGTACTGGAAGGTAGGCCCTCAGGGTTAGGTGGAGCGATGATCTTTCCTGGATGACTTGGAGCAGGTGAATGATATTTGTCGAGGATTGAGTAGGGTGGCATGTGATTTGAGAGACTTTTATGTCTAGTATGTCTGCCATCTTTACAAAAAGTGGACCAAGTCGGGTTTTGGACCACACAAATTTACATAAATAACCGTAATCACCAAAACTAGTACTACATTTATCTATCACGAAACCAGTTTTGATAATTAAGCATAACCGCAACATCTGGCCCATGGTTTGTGATTTATAACATAATCGACAATGGTGTCAACTCTGTTGTGCACGAACTAAATTAATTTTAAGCTATTTATATCTCTCTCTCTCCAATAAAACAAGAAAGAGACATATATTAATAAGAACTATCAATTTAAGTTGATCTAAAATGTTCATACAATTATAGTGGTCATTTCAGAACGTATTAATTAAAAACACTGCGAAGTTCAAGGGAAAAACTAATTTGGCATATCTAACTTAGTCCTTGTCTATCGCCGTCCTTTTCTTTAGCTGCCTGGTTGAAAGGGAGACAATTGTCTAATTTTAGTTTAATTTGTGAACAAGGAAATCGGCACCAATAGTTTAGTTATGGAAAGATAAGGACAGTTAATTCCGTATGTGTTTAGAACATTTCATTATTTAATACACTTTATTACTACTCATAAGTGCAATAAGTTTGAGTTATTGCAGATATCTTAAGGAACTTTATGATTCATAGTAGGAGAGTTACAAAACTTTCAAATCTATATTTTATCTATATAATAAAAATGAATAGTTGTTCGTTAGTCTCGCTAAAACTCGAAAACTGCTGGACCGATTTGGCTAATTTTGAAGACCCTAAAAATAAAATTTTTTAAGGCACCATAATGAAAGTCCGGTTAAGTAGCCGACAACATCATAGGTTGATAGGTTTTGAAAAAAAAATGACGGATAGATGAATGGATGTTTGTTAACTTTTACGCTGTAATGGCTGAACGAACAGCTAAAATTTAGCACACATAGGGCAAATTTTATCCGATTTTTGTGTTCCTGTGAAGTAATATTTCAACTTTGACGCGGAAGCTAGTCATGCAATACTTACATCTCAATGGTAATCAAACTTAAAAACCCAACCTGCAGCTCAAAAACTACATAGAAAGGCTGGTACTAAATCAATTACCACACCACAAAAATATTATAAGGTTTATTTCTTGTAAAAATGATTTACGTGCCTGATTAGACACGTAACTCATATTTGCGTAACACGTAACTTATATATAATATCTTATTAAGGAAACTGAGCATTTTTCCTCTGGAGATAAAGATGTCCGAAAATTACTGTCAATTTGTCCAGCCAGGAAAATACGACTTAAGTAGGTCACTGGCATGGTACACATGACGAATTATCAAGCTATACAGTTTTAGTATGAGTCGACCGTTATAGGGAAAACCTATACATTAGGAGGTCAGCGTGGTTATAGTTATACTAGAAATATATAACTATCAAGCTAAACTTGTGTTTGAGTGAGTGCTACGTCACCTAAAACTTAGCGTGCCGGACCGATACGTATGGAGGCGACGACGACGCCCGCAACTGGTAAACGTACCTGGGTCTAGAACCAATCTTTTGGCGAAAGCACCCCTTACCCGAACAATCCGTGTGGTAAACGAAGTCCATGAGAGACTGAATATTTTTTCGTGCACTATGCGTGAACTCGCAAGAGTTCTATTAAATGTAGTTAGTTATGTAAGGTAATTGGAGTAAAACTACAACAATATAATGAATTTTTTATACTAAATAAGTTATGTTTAAAGATTCATTATATTGTTTCTAGGGTAGTAATCAGTATTTAGATTCTTTTATTCATTAAAATTAAGTACATATTAGTTGATAACTACACTGTTGACCTGTAAAGATAGTTGCAAGGAGATAAATAAGTATTGCATCGTATTATTTTGTGCCATTTCGATGATAATAAGTAAATGTTACAGACTTTTGTTGCTGTCAATGTCAAAGAGATGTCACTAGGTACGAGTGACATCTCTTTGACATGACACTACTAAATTTTGAAACCGATACCGCCCAAACAATTCAGGATCATACTAGTTTTATCTTAACTAAACGTGGGAGTTATTTTTCTTTGGTTTCGTCATCTTGCTAGATTTTATCATGTTATCTTACGCGTATTCGATTTTTTATGAAATTTGATATGCATTAAAGCTGATAGATTTGTTTATGGCAACACTTAACACAACTGTCAGATTAGTTACACAAAACAAAAGATAACGTCAATTCTGTCAAGTGGAATTAAATCTTTCATGGAATTAGATGTGTGTCAACATTATATAAGGTGAAATCTACACTTATATAGACTTAACGTTTGTGAATTTGGATGCAGGAGTTAATCTCCGAAACTACTCATCCGATTTCATAAAATACTTCACTGATAACAAGCTATGGCTATATTTTATCGTATACTCACTACATGCGGGCAAAGTCCTGCCGACTAATTCACGTAATTTTATGACGCGCCGATGAAGTTGTAGTGCAGTTAAGTTCAAGTTTGAGTGATATACTGTATTCTTGTAATCTTTGAACTGCGCGTAAGCTACGCGTAAACTGCTCGTCAATTGTACGTGTTGCTCGTATTGTGCTTGTTGGTTTGTATTGCCGCCGACTTCCGAAAGTAAAGTAATGTGTGTTTTGTCCTAAAGTTATTTATCACTTTCTAGTTTTTGAAGGCGGTTTTCTTTTTTTGAAAAAACTTTTTAGTTTTTGAAGGCTGTTTTCTTTTTTTGAAAAAACTTTTTATTTTTCGCTTAACATCCAAATCCATTAAGAAACGGCGACACACTTAAAAGAGATTGTAAGTCCTCCAAAGATTGAAGAAACTAAAACGTCGGCTAAGTATTTTTTTTGGGAATTTGTTGATTTTCTCAAAAAGGCTGTATCAATTTTGGTAAAATTTATATAGGACCATTTCGGAATAAACCCCTTTCGAACAAAAAAAATTGCAAATCCGTCTATATATGACAGAGTTATGCCCAAACATACATAAAAAAATATATATATAAACATTCGAATTGATAACTTCCTCCTTTTTGAAGTCGGTTAAAAGCTGCTGCATACAGACACAATATGGCCGCTAGCATCTCCGTAATTTGATGGTTTCAGACGAAGATGGAACTTATTTCTATAAAAACTAATACACACCGCGGACCCCATCTTAGTTGGGTCAAAGTCAAAGTCAAATTATTTATTTCAATTAGACCATTATAAGGCACTATTGAACGTCAAATGAGGAAAAAATGTATTCTAATTGCCCATTCCAAAAGGTAGTTTCGTATGGAGAAGAATGGGCAAGAAACTCGATACTTACTCTTTTAAAGACGATGTTAACAATATTTGCATTAACAGGAATTATAATTATAAAAAAACACTATTTTAAACTATGTGCAAAGTATCACTATTTTAAAGTATGGGAAAAGACTATGATAATGACCTGTCACTTCACTATTGTGGAAACTATATTTGGATATTCAAGTGCCGATAAAAGGATTTCATTAGAATCTGCTAAAGACTTATAGTAAAATATAGCTGAAGCAACCCGCCCTAGTAGTGTATCTATCAAATTCCCGGAAATCCCGTTGGAATTTGAATTATTATTATTGTTATTATTATTATTTTCAGCCTATATTGTCCCACTGCAGGGCAAAGGCCTCCCTTTCTTCTTTCCAACCCTCTCTGTCCAGAGCTAGTGTGGACCAATCCCTCCTGTAAGCATCAAGCTCCGCCGCCATCTTCGCCTAGGTCTAACTCGATGTCGCTGGACGTTTTCCGGGACCCACATTGTGGTTGCTTTAGCCCATGATATGAATTTGAATTAGGTTAATTAATTTTTAATTAACATAACACGGGACATCTTTGCTTGATATTTTTGTAACAAAAGTTTATGTAGATTATTATTTTTAGTACGTAATCAGTTAATTTATAGCCTTGTTTGTAGAGTAAATATAATTTCCGGTATTAATATTTATATCTTTTATGAAAACTTGTAGTTGTTTTTTCCAATCATTTGTCTTACAACGAAAGTAATTTATTTTGTGTCTACAGAGTTTATAAACGCCAGACAATATTTCATTGAAATTCATTGTTCTCTGCCTACGTCTCTGAAAATGAATGAAGTAAAACTAGTATTTTAATACACCGCTACATTACATCGGTGTTTATTAAATTTTTGTATTGATGAATACATACTTTCGGTGCTAACCTTACATCAAAGAATTAATAACCAGTTTTAAAGAATGAAATGTAATTACTTTAAGAAACTAACATGTCGCTCGATTTGCTGCCTTTTTTGCCACGTATTAAATTCGATTGATATTACAAGCGTCTTGTCAAAGCAGGTGTAACAAAATTATATTTAATAAACAATTAGGATACTATACATGTATTAAACAATCGGTCGTTTAAACGCGCGTCATAACAAACGAATTATAAAAACGATGACCAAACAAAGGAACTTACTTATTATGCCGTCTTATTTGCACTGTATAGCGAGAGAGTGAGAGGACACTAAATCGAGCAACGTCATTTTTAATTCAGATTTTCATTAATAATATGACGACACCTCTTCCACGATTTTTATTGTGAATGTATTCAATTGTACAGACGTCAGTACATCAAGGTATACCAAACTGTAAAATTTTACTAATTGAATATGAATCATAACGTTTTGAAATAAAGTTGAAAACATTCATGAATTTGTATGAAAAATTTTTTTTTGAGAGTTTATAATATTTTCTAATGTGAAGAATACATTACCAGGAGTCTGTAGATTGATATACTTACCATATTTTTAAACCCCCGCATAATTATTAAAATATTACGGAATGAAAATAATACTTTTTCGATTCATCTCGATGCCCATTTTGTGTTTATATATAAAACCCGACCACGACAAAAAGTGATCTAAAAAGTACGAAACAAGAAAATATTTCACACAGAAATCAAGACATAGGTACAAAATGGTCAAGGTAAAGCCGTGGTTGCATGCCTGTATCCCATATGAGTGCGATGAACATGAATATAATGGCATGCAACCACGGCACCTTGACTATTTTGTACCTATGTCTTGATTTCTGTGTGAAATATTTTCTTGTTTCGTACTTTTTAGATCACTTTTTGTCGTGGTCGGGTTTTAGTTTTTATACTTTATTTTTTTATTTAAACCATTTTGGAATCACAGCTAAGTATTATATATTTTATAGGTACTAGTGAACCCCTTTCCAATGATACTAAACACGGTATGCGTATCTTAATTTATTTGGTAATCTTTCCTTTTTTTTACAATAATTTGTGACAAATCACCACTAAATATTATATATTTGAAAGGTACTAGTGAACCCTTTTCCAATGATACCAAACACGGTGTGCTTGTCTTCATAATTTTTTTTAATCTTGGTTTTTTCGTTCGCCAGAGGGCGCCACATTGGATTTGGTGATACGTCATATAGCCTATAACCAGCGGACGATCAAGGCGCTTCTAACGATACCTCATTTGTTCAGTTCTGATAAGTAGTTTAGGAGCTATGAGCGAACAGATGAACATACATACATACATACATACATACATATATACATACATACATAGCCTGTCAAAATCATAACCCTCCTTTGGCTTTGCCGTAGTCGGGTAAAAAAAAGAAAGTTACAAGCGACGTTAACGTATATCAAATTGGCAGACAAGTGATGTGACAAGTGTGTGGAAAAAAATAATCATGTGATATTATTTCCCATAAAACGATGCAACTTCAGTGTAAGAACTGCGAAACGGCGGCTGTCAGTGTTGCTATCAGTCGCCGTTTCGTTCTGAAATAATGAGTTTTTCATTAAACTATTCACTTTTTTTGCGCGGTTTTAAAAATATTGTAAATGCCTGAAGATACTCTTTTGGTAAACAAGAATATACGAAATAGAATTTCAACTTCTCTAAACATCTTTATTTTTTTTGTACATGTCCTGCTATGCCTGTACAAGTGTACCTAGTGGTGGGTCTAAAATAATAGGATGCCGCGGTAGCGGCCGCCGCGCGCCAGATCCTCTCTATTGTTGGTGAATCCGTTAGGTTAGGTGAGTGGTATAGTTTTAGTTATTCCGTATGGTATCGGACGTAAAGAATAGCACCATCCCATATCTTCCCATGGATGTCGTAAGAGGCGACTAACGGACTCACCAGAGAATGGGCCGCAGCGTTCTCTGTGCCTTTGTAACCACCATACTGCGATCGCCAACCCGCCTGCCAAGCGTGGCGATTATGTCAAAAAACCCCCTTTAGGGGAGGCCCATGTCCAGCAGTGGACGTCTTTCGGCTGTAATAATATAATAATAATAATAATTTTAGATCCACCATACCACCAGGGGTATGGCAAGTGGTATGTGGGTCCGCAACAAAGACTATAAAACCATGTTTTAAGATCCTTTGTTATATCATACCTAGTTGAGAAAACCTACCAAAGTTTATACATCTGTCGCCTACAGATACATTTTGACGACACGGTTGGCACAGTAAGTGAGCGATTGGCTGCTACACTGCTAGTCACTGGTTCGATTCTTCGAAATATTATTTGTATGGCTTATAAATAATTGTTGCGGGTGTAATCGGGCTGGTTCACACACGACATAGGATAAAATTCGTAGTGTTATTATTTTTTAACCGACTTCAAAAAGGAGGAGGTTATCAATTCGAATGTTTATATATATTATTTTTTTTTGTATGTTCGAGCATAACTCTGTCATATATAGACGGATTTGCAAAATTCTTTTATTGTTCGAAAGGGGTTTACTCCGAAATGGTCTCATATAAATTTTACCAAAATTGATACAGCCCTTTTTGAGAAAATCAACAAATTCCCAAAAAAATACTTAGACGACGTTTTAGTTTCTTCAATCTTCGGAGGACTTACAATCTCTTTTAAGTGTGTCGCCGATTTTTAATGGATTTGGATGATATGGCAATACTAAAAAGCGAAAAAATAAAAAGTTTTTCGAAAAAAAGAAAACCGCCTTCAAAAACTGAAAAGTGATAAATAAATAACCTTAGCACAGAACACACATTACTTTCGGAAGTCGGTGGCGGTGGCTTTGTGTTTGTTGTTTTGTATTGCCACCGACTTCCGAAAGTAATGTGTGTTCTGTGCTAAGGTTATTTATTTATCACTTTTTAGATTTTGAAGGCGGTTTTCTTTTTTTTGAAAAAACTTTTTAAACTAGATATCTATTCAAGAAAAATGTACAAAAGATTTCAACCCAACTTAAACTTGGTATCACAAATGAATTGGATTTTCCACTTGAGATGAAAATACAAATAGTAGTATTTAGTAGATGTGCATTGTTTTAAATCTTTTACTCGTATTATACAAGACGCGTCAAATAATGGAGGCTAAGGGTCCGTTTACAGCGACCGGCTCGGAAAGGAGAGCAGATTTTTTTTATCACGTTTAAAACAGAGCTTTGATTAGGTACATGTCACTTCTTTTATTATTGAGAATGCTTGAGAGGAAACCTAACGCGTTTACTGCCACACTCAGAAAGGTCACTTAATAATAATGAATCATTCACTTTAATTAACCAACATAACTTGGCACATGTCAACAACAATATTTTTGACTGACAGCATTTCAAGTTATGTTGGTCAATTAAAGTTAATGATTCATTAATGTTAAGTGACGTCTCTGAGTGTGGCAGTTAGTGTGAAATAATAAGAGGAACCGACCGGCTGCCTCTGATGACGTAGGTACTATTCCCCTCTCGCGCGGCTGGTCAGCTCCAATTACGTGCTCTTTTACGCTTGCGCGCCAAAATATATTTAACCCATATTTCCCTCCGCTTGTGTTTTCGTTTGTTTTGTTCTGCTTCAAATAATCTTGTTAACAAATATATTTCTTTGTCGGAGCTATCTAAATGCTCGACTCAATTTAAAAGCACACGTTATAACACATCGAAAATAACACGTAGACTGCGCGGAACTTCAGGTGTACCGGCATTGTAGAGCACCCGGTCGGTTCCGAGCGCATCCGCTCAATAACAGTGCTCTTCCAGCCGGTCTATGTGAAACGGCTATCGGCTCCGGCCAGTTCCAATAAGCATGTAACTCGCGCCGGTCTGTGTGAAAAGAAGAGCGCCCCGGCCGATGCTCTCTGAGCCGGTCTGTGTGAAGGGATCCTTAAGGACTAAGTCTGAAACGCGACACTGACTTGGCAACTAACTTGTTTCTAGCTAAAAAAAAATCTTTGAATTACAAAGAACATACAAATGAATAACAATAATTACTTAAGGTCAACAATGATGCCAGGTCAACAATGACATTAGGTCAACAATGGTGTTAAATCCGTATTGGTTTTACGTTTTAATGTACCTGCTTTATGCTGCCTTGTGCCTGCTATATAAACACTATAAATAGTTGGATGAGTCAATGACAAACGGATGCACATAAATCTGACGATGCAGTGCACAAGCTGACCCTGACCGTATCTGATCTACATGTGTTAATCATATTAACACACACGCACACATCACAACACACATGTTATTTGCCTAACCTTCTGGGATTGGCTTCCAGTTTATCCGGATGCAGCTGGATATAAGATTTTACATCGACGATTGCTTATCAGACCTCCATAAACACTGGGTTACACGATACTCCTTGATTATTCTAAGCTTACGGGTTTCTACCCAAAACGACTGTCAAATATATAAAAAATAAAATAAAATATATAAAAAATATATAATATACTCATAAATAAATAAATAAATAAATATTTGCGAGTATCAACCGGGACCCACGTTGGCTTAGGCGTTCTCCAAGGTACGAAGTTTTGGTGGGTGACCCTTTGACTGGACAACTATTGTACGCGTAGCCTAACCTTGATTTATTCACACTTATTAAGGCCGAAGCACACGCCCATATCGCGCTTTTTCTGGCTACTTCGAAAATAAACAGAATAGAGTATTTTACTCCTCGTATATAAAAAAAACTACAAATATTTATTGAGATTGTTTAGGCGAAACACATGACAAATGTTAGTTTTAGTTCATAAAACAACAAAATAATTAATTTTATAAATTCAATGCACCGTTTTCAGTTTTGTTTTATCGGTTTTATAACACCATGAAATAGTAGCCGCCATGCTATTACGCCGTACGGCGACAGTACACAAAGAAATAACAACTGTCAATCACCCGATTGGCGTATCTATGCTTTATACTTTTATTATTTTCGTAACCAACGGTTTTTTTTAAATTATTACAAAATATTATTTTAATTATTTTTAAATTATATACAATTATTCATATTTCTCAATTCATATCATACAAAATATCAGCGCATTTGTTACACAGCCAACTGACGTCCTTTCCGCACGGCATATGGCGTCCACTACGAGGTATTTTCGTCAAACTACGCGCGAGATTTGAAAATTTAATATTTAGATGCATTTTTATGGCACTTATCGACTAAATAAAAATGTTGAGTTTTTTATTTTGGTAGCACCACAGAATTTAATTGAGATGCAAATAAAAATTAGGACCTTTTGCAGCGCGCAAAAGAACACCATATGAATGAGACCATGTTACCCATTCTACCATAATTTATAAAATCTGACCTCAGAAATATCAATTTTGAAACTAGATCACAAGGTGCTTTCTACATAACTTTATTAATTATTTTGTCATTATTAGTTGTCCAGTTTACTAGTTGTTACCTGTTGCTGGAGGCCTTGGAACTTTATATGCAGAGAAAGTGAATATGTCAAGGTCTGTGACTTTCAAGGAATAGACAATTAAGTAAGCAGTTTTACTACGTAAATGGCTAACTGGCATTTGGACACAAATACCGGTGTCCGGATTTAGTAACGTGCCCACCTTTCTACTAATTACTGACATAGCAATTTTGATTGAAATGGAAACTTAATATTGGTTGGAATCAAAATTCACTCGACATTCAGGAAATAATAATAATAATATGTGGGGATATTTCACACATGGCCATCTGACCCCAAACTAGGCAGACCCTGTTGTAAGGGTGTCAGATAGCTGATATGCATACATAAATAGATACAAAATCAATAACCGTTGTTGAAATCACGATTGGTATGTAAATAATAATAATATAATAATAATCATTTTATTTCGGACAACTACGAGATCCATAAATTGTTAGTAACAGGTTTGCACTTAAAAAACTATTGTTAGTACCTTAACTAAAGACTAATTAATGAGAAGACCACCCACCACTAGAGCAACAAAATACTAGGGTATAAGTCTTCTCACACATTGCCTCACTATTGTGGAGGACATATCGGCCGCCACAGTCTTGAGGATGCTATTGTGACTGCCTGTTATTCTACTCAGCAGCGAGGCCGTTTTTTTGCGGATTATAGCATGAAACCCATCGGTATGGGTTACCGCGAACATATGAGAGGCTTTGCAATCGCAACAGCATCCTAAAAACATTATTATATTGGACGCGTAGGGCATCCAGCGATCTTTTCGAGTAGTTGACCCAAAGATTACCGGTGTAAAAACTCTGACAGTAAGCTTTGAACAGCATTATCTTTACTTGGTCAGTACACCGCGCAAATCTTCGTGCCAACATATGACCCCTGACCGCCAGAGCCCTACGTTCCCGTTCAATGTCAGCATGGTCACTGAGGTCGTCGGTAAGAAAATGCCCAAGGTATTTAAACTTTTTCACTCTACGTATTGAAACACCGTTTATGGCAAAAGGACACCTTGTGGCATAAAGAAATCGGTCAAAACCCAAGAAGTAAAACATGGCTTATAAAAAGTTTTTTCAAAAAAAGAAAACCGCTTTCAAAAACTAAAAAGTGATAAATAACTTCAGCACAGAACACACATTACTTTACTTTCGGAAGTCGGTGGCGGTGGCTTTGTTGTTTTGTATTGCCACTAACTTCCGAAACTAAAGTAATGTGAGTTCTGTGCTAAAGTTATTTATCACTTTTTAGTTTTTGAAGGCGGATTTTGTTTTTTTTTTTAAATCTTTTAATTTTCCGCTTTTTAGTATTGTCTTAACATCCAAATGCATTAAGAAACGGCGACACGCTTAAAACAGAGATTGTAAGTCCTCTAAAGATTGAAGAAACTAAAACGTCATCTATGTATTTTTTTTTTTGGGACTTTGTTGATTTTCTCAAAAAAAATATCTATATATAAACTTTATGTGGGACCTTAGCGGAATAAACCCCTTTCGAACAAAAAATAGAATTTTGTAAATCCGTCTATACTTGACAGAGTTATGCCAGAACCTATAAAAATAGAATATATAAACATCCGAATCAATAACCTCCTCCTTTTTGAAGTCGGTTAAAAATACTTTATAAAACGTTGACGAGATTGACCTTGTTCATGTCGTTGACCACAAACTTAAGTAAGTATATGAAAAAAAAAACACCAAACTGATAATGTAGTGGAACTTAAAAGGAGTAGCTACTTGCATGTTCATCTCGATAGACACTATAATGATATTGCATTAAACAAGAGATCGCAAACTGCGATTTTATCAAAATAAAAGTTAAAATTTCAGCCAGTGTCAGTGAGCTCGGAATCCTGAATCACGCTATGGTTTCTCTACCAATCATTGTATAAGGTCTCGCATTCGTCTAAGGAGACGCTTCAATATTCGAAGTATCCAAATCCTTGACAGTTCAAAACTGCCTGTAAATGGTTTAATTTTAATAAATGCTTAGACTTTGAACTTATTTTAAACGGTGAGAAAATTCGGTTGATCAAATCTATTTAGGTTCAAGTAGGTACCAGTCAGTCTCTTCTGTAAAAATCTCCTTCGCTTGGTTATCTTTAGGTGAACTGTTAATTTCTAGCATCAGATGAAATGACAGCTAAAGGTGATTGCACCAAAATTTTCCAAAAGTCATTATTACAGAATGGCACTGCTTATCCTTAGGGAGGATCCCCCAAAATCCTTCACATAGCAAATTCAAAATTTTCCTTCCTATCTAAATTCTATCTCGTAAACCATTCACCCTATGTATTATAATGATATCATTTAAGACAGCCGCACGTATCCAATGTACGTGACTGTATTTTTAATATTTTTTATTATAATATACAGCCGTTGATTCCGGCGGCTGTCATTTGTAGTTCTCTGACAGTCAGAAGTTGTAGTTGTGTCGTAGTGGCTTGTGGCTATAAAGCCCGTCACAGACGTATCTATAATATATATATAATTCATAGCAAGGCATATTACGATATTTTTTCTATAGTAATCTTTGAGTGATTACAGACGCAGCTATAAATATACCTTTATTGCGTCACCAAAATATGTGGACAGATACAACAAGGCATATTTATTTCAAAAATGTGAAACAAATTACGACCGCAGACGTAATGAGGGCGAAAATATGTAATTATATTACAGCTACCGTGTGTGGTGGCTAGCTATAATATAATTATAGCTATGTATATGAATATATATTATAGCTACGTATGTGACGGGCTTTCGGCGTACGATATTTTTTATTATAATATTTAACATAGCCGTTGCGGTTCGTCCCGCGGCGGTTGTCATTTGTACATCTTTGACAGTCAGAAGTTGTAGTTATGTCGTAGTGGCTTGTGGATAAGTATAAGGCGTAGGTACGATATTTTTTATTACAATATTTAACATAGCTGTTACGGTTGGTCATTTGTAGATCTTTGACAGTCAGAAGTTGTAGTTGTGTCATAGTGGCTTGTGGCTAAGTAAAAGCCGTACAAATCCATCGGTCATGGTCAAGCTAAGCTTACGTTTATGGATGGGTGACCATCCATTTCATACCCAGACAACTCCGTGTCTCGGAAAGCACGTAAAGCCGTTGGTCATTCGCCACTGTCATTCTTAGATCTTTTACAGTCGATTTAAGTAGTCACAAAGAGAAAATCCGACAACCAGTCTTACCAAAGGGTATCGTGTTACTCCATGTAAAACACTGGTATTCAGTTGCATCCGCTTCGACAGGAGGCCTACACCAACATTGTTGCAAAAGGGTTAGAATAATAATAATAATAACTTTATTATTAGGCAACTGTGGCCCATAGAAAAAATACACAAAATAATCTTAAACAATAACAAACTAATACATATTAAAACATTATCAACTATAATTAAATATATCCTATTTCGCACGTAATGTTGGCGTCGTGTGTCGCGCGGTGTCAGCAGGTAACCGGCCTCGGAAGCGCCGGAACATAACACCTTTCGGCCAAAATTCCTCCTTCGTGAAGGTCGACAGATGTTCAGTTGGTACTCTCACCACAAAGGAGTTGAAGTTCACATTGTGGCTCGAGGCCAACCGCTCGACCCTCAGAGCAAAATTCGACTTAATACGGATGTACTCTACAACCTCCTCAACCTTTGTAGAGTAGTGCAGTCGAGACACATACAGCAGCGTCACTGGAACAGCAGGACGCAGCAAATGATGACCATTTTACAAAAAGGAAATAATACTACATAATAATGTAAATATCTTTCTATAATATAGTTCAAAATACATGCGTTTTCTTCATTTATCTTAACTAAAAGATTGACTACCGATAAGATAATCTTTTTTCCAGATAGCTACCAAAGAATCTTCATCAATATTATGACCGATGCTGGTAGTTGAAGGTCAATCCAGATAGCATTGTATCTAAGAGATATTTTGTCTATAATCTTGAAAATAATCAAGTTCTGTGTTTTTATTATATTCTTGTCTTATGACAACGAGGATTGACAATCGATCGTACGTCTTTCGCCCACTTTTCGAAATGGTTGTAATGATTTTGGATGTTATCTGCTGATTAATTTTCAATCTATTTTTTCTTTACACTGAACTGTAAATTTGTATAGTAACGTTAAAGAGATTGTGAATTGACTCTAGACTAGGCAACTTAGCAGAATATGTAGGGCAAAACTGTGTGCGCAAACCGGTTTTTTTAGAAACCAGAAACCAAAAATTATTTTGGTGAGTATTAATTAACCTAAATATGGATAATTACACAATTTATGTAATTTATCTGAAAAAAAATAAGAGATACCAAATGTAATAACCTAAATTTTATAACGGCTATTTAATATAAAATTTTATAATACTTTTACTTTCGGGGGCAGGTGGCAATATTTTATCCCATCTGCCACCATTTTCAAACTCATATAAATTCGGAGGCGGGAAAAGAAATCCCTTCCACCAACGCGGGGGTACAACATTTGGCGGTATGTGGGAATTACCCGCGGAAACACAGCTGTACTCTTCCTTCCCACCCTTTCATAGTCCGATGAGATGATGAAGATGAGAAGGTTTCTGAGGCACGGATACCCAGATAAAGATATAGGTTATCAAAGAACCTATATGAATGGCGTCCATTTCGATCATGATTTCCTGATTCATTTTGGTTATACTTATTAATTAAGAACTTTGTCTCAGACATCAAAAAGAAAAACAAGTGTCCAATATAAAGTCAGGTATTTGTCAAACAAAAACTTGTTCACGATTACGAAATCTAAACCGAAGTCCTTGTAACAGAAAGTGCTCTCAAAGTAAAACCAATTTGTATTTAAATACTGTTTTGGAAGCTGTTACGAAACTGTCGTTTTTTTTGTGAAGTTTTTTTCTTTTAAAGGTAAAGACATTTATTTTGCCTTGGCCCCGTGGCTTTTTAGACAAATATGGTGATGGACTCTAATTTTTATGGAAGGAATAATTTATGTGGGAACACGTTTGAGTTTACCAAATTTCATAATGGATATAAAAAGACGCTTAATAAAGCCAAAAAAAAATTCTTCCAAATATAGTAGGTACTTTGTTTTTGTACTGCCCATAATGCGAACCTGCAGGTGAAAGTTCCAAAATGTTTTACGTCCAAATAAACAAAACCATGTTATAAATGACCGGCTTCTCTTCGAAAGATCTGAAAAACAGCTACTGTACTGCCATTGAAAAATGACAGTATCAGAACTGTCTACTACCTATATATCCAAAAAAATACTTATAGTGATAATACAAGTATTTTAAACACATCATATCTAAAGCACCTTTAATTTTTATTAAACTTAAATTAATCAACTATTGGTTCGCCTTCCGTCTTACGACAATTTTATTGACCATTTCGCATTTTATTGACGTATGGGAATGTAGGTCACATACACAAAGTTTTCATTTGCAGGAGCACATAATATTATAAAATATTCCCTCCCATAATAAAAAAAAGAAAAGTTTATAAAAAATATACACCTTTAATTTAAAAAAAACATTAGAACTGTGTTAGAAGCTTGTGATGAAAATTAAATTCCAAATCATGTGACTGCGTGGTCGATCGCCAACCCAATAGACAGGCTCCATCGAATCTATCACCAAGTTCTGTGTGGCTGAATGAATTTGCCAAGCAGCCAAAAGAGACCGGTGGGAAAGGATCACGAAGGCAGCGACTGCAGTTGTGCAGTTGTGGGCGATCCCACACGACCACGACCACTCTGTCAAGAGTGAATGACTAAGAAGAAGAAAATTAAAATTATTCCGTAAACTTCAAATTGAAGTTGGTTGAACCTTAATTTCTTGTTAATTACAAAATCGTCGAAAACTTTAGATTTGTGAAGTTATTTAAGTCGCCAACTTTGAGCCCTTTGACCTGCTTTGACTTTTGACAACGTAAGAAGAGAACTACGTTACTACATGCTTTAAGATTTAAGTAAGTCTTTGGTACCTAACTTAAGTGTTGAGGTACTAAATTTTATTATTGTCTTAGATTTGATTGGAAAAACTCAGGCAAGTAAATTATCATCTGCCTAGCCTTTTCCTAAGGTTTCTTCAATCTTCGGAGTACCTAGTTAACTTTCAATCTCTTCTTAATAGATTTGGATGAAAAGGAAGTACTAAAAAGCGGAAAGTAAAAAGCTTTTTACAAAAAAGACAACCGCCTTCAAAAACTAAAAAGTGTTAAATAATGGCTTTGTTCTGTTTGTTGTTTTGTATTGCCAACGAATTTCGAACCTAAAGTCAACGTGTGTTCTGTGCTAAAGTTATTTTTCACTTTTTAGTTTTTGAAGGCAGTTGTCTTTTTACCAGCTTTTTATTAGTTTCACCTGTATGTTTGTATGTTTGTTTGTAACCGACTTCTTTGGGCGCGATTTTGACCCACTTTAAACGGCCAGATTTCGTTCAAACTTTGTAGATTTATCGAGGACCGATGACAATACACTAATTCGACAAAATTATAAAAAAAAACAAAAAAAAAACATAAGTCGTTCAAAATTAGTTGCCGAAAAAACAGCTATTATATACTAGGAAGGTACCTACTGCACAAGCGCCCCTGGTAGAATAATTGTACATAATATTTAAAGATATAGATATAACCAAACTAAAAAGTAAAAAATAAATAATAGTTTAAAAAAACAAAAAACACGCTTTTTATGGAAAACCAAACTAAAAAATAGAAAATAAATTTTAATAAATTATTTTATTTTAAAAAAAGCGTGGGGTGTCAATAGTTATAAATATTTTATTGACAGATATGAGTAGAGTGATTATCATTTTGATAATATCTTAAAAAGCACCCACGCTTTTTTTTAAATAAAATAATTTATTCAAATTTACTTTCTATTTTTTAGTTTGGATTTCTATGAAAAGCGTGTTTTTAGTTTTTTTAAACTATTATTTTTTGTAAAAAGTTTTTTTTTTGTATTTAAGGACGATGTAGTAATACCGCCAAAACGGAAAGCCTTTCGTTAATACACATATTATTATATATTATATTCTGCTGACCACAAAAACTATAATTAGCAAGCGTAAATAAACAATGACTTGACGTCATATCACAAGTACGTGACTCTCATTAATAATTACAATCAACTGTCCTTCTCATTATTGCCAAATTATTATTAATTTTCTCCTTAACCACGTAGCCTTCATTCTACTTATATTTTTATTGTGAACCTTTTTTAAAATCTACTTCAGAATCTGACCAATATGAACCCAAATAATTTGAGTAACCAACTATCTTTTATCTAGACTGTAGATTTGTAGGGCATTATAACTGGTTACGCTGGTAAGTTTGTTAACAAGTTAGTTACGTATAATTTGTCAGTCTAAATCGCTCTAGTATTTAACCGACTTCAAATAGGAGGAGGTTCTCAATTCGGTTGTTTTTTTTTTATGTATGTACATCGATTACTCTGAGATTTATGATCCGATTTACGTGATTCTTCTTTAGTTTGATGCGGAATAGTTGCCATTTGGTCCCATAAAAATTAAACATTGTTTGGCCCAGTAGTTTTAATTTTATGTTTTTTTTTTTATTTTTTAAATATTTATTTTTATGTTTGACCACACATAACTTTTTTCAGTGTAGTCCGATTTCGATGATTCTTTTTTTACTTGATAGTGTATACTTAAAATTTGGTCCCATATAAATTTCAAGAAAATATTCCACCCCTAAGGGTTAAAAATTAAGGGATGACAATTTTTTTTTGGTGTCACCGTTTCGTAATTAATTTCTATGATGAGAAGTAGGCACTAAAAAGCAAAAAAAAAAAAATTACAAAAAAGACAACCGCCTTCAAAAAGTAAAAAATAACTTTCAATTCGCAAGTCGGTGGCAATACAAAACAACACGCAAAACCAAAGCCGCCTACTTGCCATTTGAAAGTTATTTTTTACTTTTTGAAGGCGGTTGTCTTTTTTAAGAGTTATGCAGACGCTAGTTAAACATCGTGCGGCCGCGCGCAGTGACCGCAGGGCGGCGTCGTTATCCTATGGAACTCCTTCAAAGTTCCAGTGTCGGCGGCAGACTTTCTAACTAGTGAGAGCAATCAAAACGAAACTTTATAAAAATGTAAACCGCTACCAGCACTCCTCAATTTTCTCTGGACCCTTTACCACCTCGCTACAGACCTATTGGAGGTCGCATACTTATGTATGCACTGGCCTGTGAGAATAATCAAATTTAACACATGTTTGTCACTGATTTGAACTTAGCATAGTTACGGTTTGTTTTATGTTCTATACTTGGTTACCTGTAGCTTGCATGTGAATTATTACCCACGAATATACTCTATTATCCCACTGCTGCTCTCATTGTTCCAATAAGACCTCCAATTATTACCCACTTTGAGAAATACTGTTCTTGATTCTAGTATGAGGAAAAGCGCTTCTCATCAACATACTTTAACACGTTGAACGCTATGACGGACACCGCGTGTTCGACGCAAATGGATGTTTTACCGTCAACGTTTTTGGCTGGGCAGTCAATGACTTAATCACTAATACATTTTACATGTCAAAGTCTAAGCATTTATTTCAATTAAACCATTTGCAGGCACTTTTGAATTGTCAAGGAGTCGGTCAGTTAGTCAGAGAGTTGAAGCTAGTTGCTCGTTCCAAAACGTAGGGTTGGTCTCTATGGAGAAGAACGAGCAAGAAACTCCACGGACACTCTTTTCAATCAAGCTTTTACAAAATCCTGGTTACATTATTCTTGTTGCTTCTATATGTAAAAATAATGTAAGTGAAGAGAAATCCAAAACATACTAATTAAAAAATATATATATAAAAGCCATGGCAGTTAAGAGATGACCAAGCTCAACTGACAGTGCCCGTTCACGACCATGACGCGCGGATCAGCACCACTTAGCTCAATCTTTTTGAAGGGAACCGAATGATCTTACCCACGCGCCACCATCAGCGAGACATTTGAGCGAGCATGACAATGCCCTCAACTGCCATGCTCATTTAAGTCAAACACATTGAATAAATAAATGGCTCCATAGTTCTCACATTTACATAATAATTGAAATAGTGCTATTAATTTATACCTACGAAGCTAAAATTTCCAATGTATGTATGTCATTCGATAGACAAAATATAATAAGTAAATAATAATAACGGTACACGTTATTCATGTCAATAATAAGGGGTGAGCAACATAATCATCTTGCAATTAAGAAATTCCCTAAAGTGGCTGTGGAGCAGGACCAGCATTATGCCAAGCATTTTTATCATTGATATAATCTTCCAACTTATAATATGCTTGCCTACATAGTGTGTGTTTAGTGCATGTTTTAAATTGCCTTTCATTTAGTTGCAAAATATCGAGCGGTATTTTATTATAACATTTTACACAATACCCCATACAAGAAGTATGGGTAAGTATGTTGCGCAGCGTGTTGCGGGTTCGATTCCCGCCCAGGGTAAATATTTGTGTGATGAGCACTTGTGTTTGCCTTGTGTCTGGGTGTTGTTTATCTATATATGTATGTATTTAAAATATATTTGTGTATGTATATCAGCTGTCTGACACCCATAGTACAGGGTCTCCCTAGTTTGGGGTCAGGTGGCCGTGTGTGAAATGTCCCCACATATTATATTATATTATATTATATTATTATGTAACACATTATTTTATGCTAGCAAAGTAGTTTTTACTTAAATCTTTTTGTAGACTATATGAAAACTAGAGATTTAACAAAGCATGCTTCACTCTAGAGTGTCTGCTAAATCCCGAGGGAATTTGTAATCAATGTAATGAGTTTTGTATACTAATGACCGGAAGATTAATGACTAATGATAATATTGTTGGAAGCTAATATAGAATACAATAGATCAAAATGTCCTACCTCATGTACCATTACGAATGCTATAAATATCGTCCATATTTTTTCCTCGGAATAACCTTTGGGTTGGTACACACGGAACCGTTGACGACACGGAAGCAGGGAAATCCAGGAAATTTAAGTAGTTTATTATGTTAACTTATAGTGAGTACAAATCACCCACTTATAAACTTAGGGTACAAAAGACTGCTGCAAAACAGTTATTTAATTAATATTGCTCTTTAAATAGATCGGTGGATCTGTTTATATTCATCGCTATGCAATGTACAGTCAGCAAAGGAGATAGGTATGCAGGGTCGTCGGATATAGTTAAAGTTTACAAAGAAACCGATGAAGGTTTTTGAATCAAATAAAATAAATTTAATAGAGAATAAACATTTCAATGATTTAATTAAAATTAATTCGAAAACATCCATCGGTTTCTAAGTAAACTTCAACCATTTCCGATGACCTGCATCATATACCCTGTTCACAATAAGATTAGACATTTACTCAAACCTTTTTTACAGTCCGTTCAACCGATTTTGACTTCTATTGCGTTGGAAGCATGACAAATGGCAACTGCAGTTAACAGTTGTTATTGTAACCACTTTTTTGCCTCTAATGTCATCCTTAAGCCTACGGAATAGAAGTCAAAATCGGTTGAAGGGAATGTAAAAAGGGTTTGTGTTTATGTCTAATCTACTGTTGTGTAGTGTAATAATACTGTAATAATGTAATTGATTTTGTTTTTTTTTTTTTTTTTATTGTTGTTATTTTAAGTGTATAGTTAAATTAATATTTATAAGGTCTTAACTGTCGCATTAGGGTAAACCCTGTAATGATAGTTTAAGTTGGTACAAATAAATAAATAAATAAATCTTATTGTGAACAGGGTATAGGTGTGCTAGAACGCTGCCTACCATGGGCATGACTCTGTTGTCTGTTCTCCAATGATCTTATTATTCGTTGATAAGAATAATAGAATACCATTGAACTCTTGAAGACATGCAAGAGAATGTGAAATATTTACTTAAGTTAAAAAAAAACTGATTTCATCGTCACTTGCCTAGCCTTTCCTAATTATGTGACCCTAAAATAGTTAGGAAAAGGCAAGGCAGATGATGATGTTCCTACTGTATAGTTTACTCTACTGTACTTTAAAGAAAAAGGGAAAAGAGATTAAATACATTTTCGTTTTAATATCTTAGTATTAATTTCAAGGATGTAACATACCAGAGTAGTGAGGCAGGCACAATATTGGCAAAAGTTATGTGGTAAAATATAATGGATTTTCAGTCAAGTGAGAAAATTCAGACAGCACATTACAAGCTGGGCTGACAAGTATCGTTACAGATATAAACACTAGGCCTCCTAAAAAAATACGGATATAGAATGTTTGAAACCAAACTATTAAGAAATGGGTAGGACTTTTAACAAAATTGCCTAGGTTTAGCTTGTCGAACCTTAGGTCTCACAAAAACTCTTAGTCAAAACCAGTTTCGACCTATGGCTAATGAATTTATGTGTAATCCTAGAAGAGACTTTCTTGCAATTTGCCGTAATCAGAGTTTTGCCAGTTAGACATAAATTAATCACTAATTAATTGAATTCATACGGATTAAATTGACTTTCAACGTTTGACTAAAAAGTTAGGTACTTGACTAAAAATACATCAGTCAAAGGCCAAATTTGGAATCTACTTCGAGGTTTGCTAAAAAGTGTTTGCCAAAAGGCGCAAAACCTAGAATAGACCAGTCGTTCCGCGTAAAGGCTATGTCATCATTTTTCATTTCATTTCAGCAGCAGAAAGACGTCCACTGCTGGACATAGGCCTCCCCCAAGAAGTGGGGGGTTTTGCCATAATCGCCACGCTTGGCAGGCGGGTTGGCGATCGCAGTATCGGTTGTTACAAAGGCACAGAGAACGCTGCTGCCCATTTTCTGGTGAGTCCCCTAGTCGCCTTTTACGACACCCACGGGAAGATATGGGATGGTGCTATTCTTTACGTCCGACACCATACGGACAAAGGCTATGTATCGATCGGCTATAACATACACATGTTACTGTCAATGTCCGAAATTAGTGAATGTTAAGATGCACCGTGAACGTCGATAGCTAAATTAAGGACGCATACTACATAATATTCCTATATTATCTATTCTCTAAATTCAACCTTAATTTAATAACCAAGGTTAGGAAATCTGGGATCTGAGTCATAATAAGAAATTCGCAACCTGTCCCTTTAGTCTCAAGGTTGAGATTACAATGGTTTCCTCACAGTTATTGTCATGGTGACAGTTCAATGTCAAGGTGCTGATAATAATGGGAGGAAGTTTCCCGGATAACAAAAGGTTGACAACACAGTGATGTTAGGGGCTCACCTTGGTCGGCTTTTGCAAAATAAGTTATTACACGACATTCTCTGGACGGGCGGTAGCAGTACAGTTGACAAAAGAGATACCTTAGATATAGGTAGTAGAAGGTTCCTTTAAATCTGGTCGACGTTTTCAAATGATAGTTTATTTGTTTCGTTTTATTAAAATGTTGCCTTACTCTAGGAAATTCACTGAACATCTGCTGATGGAAAGTATCCGGAACAGGCGCGAAATTCACTTTGGGGTGAATTAGACTTAAATAAGCTTAACGTGGGATTAAACCAATCAATTTTATCTCAACCAACTTCAGAAGGTGCCAAAAAATGAAGTCGTTTAATAACAGTTCTTCACCTGTCACTTCCATATTTATTACCAAGTGATTTACATAAATTGTTTATCGGTTTAGCATAGTTTACGAGTTAATTAAAGTGTTAAATTTATGTTATGTTAAGACTCACGACGTGGTTGCCATATCTGTTTAGAGAAAAACCCCGAAGAGGAAAAAAAAGGTATTTTGAATAAAAAACCTAAACGAATTTTTATATAATGAGGAAAAATTTACGAAAGTATAGACGAACACTTTTAGAATAAATAATACAGTCGAATTGGGAACTTCCGCTTTTTTCGAAGTCAGTTGAAAATGAATAGTTTGTAGTCGGATTGTCGGTGTGTGTGTGAATTTGCCCACTTACTATGCAAGCGCTAGCGAGTAAGATATGGATGACTCAGCAAGGACGCAGATGACATTAATTAAAAAGGCAGAATAAAGTTTATACAAATACTAGCTTATGCCCGCGACTTCGTTCGCGTGGAAGTCGTAAACAATTACTACTTGAGTACTCAATAGCAATTATACATTCTAACACGTAATCACGTTGTCCCATACAATCTTTGTTCCCGTTTTTCACCCCCTTATGGGTAGAATTTCGGAAAATCCTTTCTTATCGGATGTCCTCTCCATACAAAGAACACACCCTCCAAGTTTCAAGTCTCTACGATCAGTGGTTTAGGCTGTGCGTTGATCCGTCAGTCAGTCATTCAGGACAAAGCATTTTATATAATATAGATAGATAGATAGATGATATTAAAATGAAATTACAAGCGTAAGCGATAGGCGAGAAAAGCAGAAAGGTCCAGTGGCATACAAATCATGGCATCAAATAGATTTATTCATAGACTTGCTAATAAAACTTCAACATAATCATCTCTGTTGTTGACCATCATCAGCCTAACTGTTATTATTTTGAGGTCGGCTTCCAATCCAACCGAATGAAGCCGAATACTAGTGTTTTACATTGAGTGATTGCCCATCTGACCTCCACAACCCAGTTGCTGGGTAACACGATAACCCCTTGGTAAAACTGGTTTTTAGATTTACTAGCTTTTGACTACCTATAACAATCGTTATAGGGGGTCAAAAGCCGTTTTTTTTTTCAAAGAATTGAATTTTGTCTTGTTTTGTGTTTGTTTTGTCAAACATTGTCAAAGTCAAAGTTGGTACCGGTAGCCGGTACCAATGGTTTGACGTGTTTTGCGTGGGGTTTCGGTGTGAAATAGATGGTAAGTTGGTAACAATAATTATTATTGCTTGGTTTGTTTTTTGGTTTAAGCAAATACGGTAAACAAAAGAGGGCAGCTCGTGGCTAAGTCAAAGTCGTATGGATAGACAGGTAATGCTGATTAAGCTACGCTTGCCGCAGTAGTCATTTAGTTGGTAAACCATCCACTAGATGGGTTACCAACTAAAATAAAATAAACATTCAATATATCAGGAGCTCGTGGCTAAGTTAAAGCCGTACAGATCGATCGGTCAAAGATTAAGCTACGCTAGCCGCAGTCGGTCTGTGGATGGGTGACCATCCCTTTCATACCGAGTTCCCTCCGTGCCTCGGAAAGCACGTAGAGCCGTTGGTCCCGGCTGTCATTTGTAGATCTTTGGCAGTCATTATGGGTAGTCAGAAGCCAGAAAGTCTGACAACCAGTCTTACCAAGGGGTATCGGGTTACCCAGTAACTGGGTTGTGGAGGTCCGATAGGCAGTCGCTCCATGTAAAACACTGGTATTCAGCTGCATCTGGTTAGACTGAAAGCCGACCCCAACATAGATGGAAAATGATCAGGCAGATGATGTTACTTATAAATTACTTGTTTATTAGTACAGACAGACAACAGATTGTACCTACTTAATGCAAGTATTGCAAAATTGTTATATTGTTGTTGTAGTTTCTCAATAATTTTGATTTATGCTTTCTATATACAATTTCGCTCTTACATCTGGGCTGCAATTTACACAGTCAATTTTGTTTACGTGGGTATGCACGCAAGGGCATTATCTAAGCAATTATTATCATTTGATTGCATTAGTTCATCATGTTTAACTCGAGTTTTAGAATTACACAGGTACCTATAGCAATTACTTGTTTATGGTTCCATGATGTTCGGTAGATGGAGCAGACACGCTCTAGAGTGAGACTGCGTTTGAGTAAGCGCAGTGTGGGACTCCCTGCGGACGATGGACCAACGATTTTAAGAAGGTGGCTGGCAGCGGATGGATGCGGGCTGACCAAGACCGAGTTGGTTGGCGGTCTCTGGGGGAGGCCTACGTTCAGCAGTGGCTGGGAAGGTTGATAATGATGATGTTCACAATCCCTTGGTTTAAGTACGAAACCAAAATGAAGCATTAACCGAATCAACTGAAAGAGGGATTGGTCCAAACCAGGTCTAGACCGAGAGGGTTGAAAAGGAAAAAGGGAGGCCTTTTTCCTACAGTGGTACAATACAGGCTCAAAAAAAGAATCTAAACTAATATTATAAAGATTAAAGATTGGCTTATGTTTAACGAACCTCCAGTGGGTCGATTCTGTAAAATGCAAATAACAACTCGCATCTCACTTCGCATAAGGTTCAAAATGACCTTGATATATTTGACACTTTGAATCGGGTTCGAGTGCGAAGTGAGCGTCGAAGTGACGGGGATATTGCCTTACAGAATGCCACTTCTTACGTCATTTCATACTTTATCTGTCAAAATCTCCCTGTCATTTTAGTTCAACTCGCTGACACGCTCGCAAGGGTGGCGCTAGTGTAAATTCGAATTATCAACTGAGTTTTTAGAATGCCAATCAAAAAACTCACAGCGGATTCAGATTCGAAGTTTAGAATGAGGTTTTACAGAATCACACCCCTGATCTAGTAAATGATCACCAAAATAGTAAATTAAATAAAACCAACAATAGCAAATGATCACCAAAAATTAGTAAATGATCACCAAATTTTTATGAGTTTGACTGTAAAAAGCGATTTGGTTCTGGCAATCGGCGGTCGCTGCTCCGGCACGATCGCATCGCTCGCCTCGTGCGTAGGAGGTCACAGTTCTAACCTAACCTAACCATGTCGGATCCGACCCAGGGGGGACTTAAGGGTCAAAAAGATTTTGGTTATTTGGCGCACTAAATTTGATGATCGTTTACTACAATTGGTATTCTTAATTATTTTTTGGTGGTCATTATATTTATTCCCTTAAAGATTTGTTTGTTTATTTGTTACGACTTAACTCAATAACTACTGGTTGAATTTCAAAAATTCTTTCACCATTCGCAATTTACATTATCCTTGAGTAACATAAGCTGTATTATTTTATTAATTGAAAAAAATAGAGATCCTTGAGAAAATTCACGCGAACGATGTCACAGGCAAAGTGCTAGTAACAAATAAATAAAGTTAAGAGATTCCTCTCTCAGGAATCTGCTAGCTTGGACCCAATTCCCGATACGGGGTTATTATTTTATATTTTAAATATTTTAATCCAAACATTTAAAAATGTTACTTAATACGAGTATGTGTATGGAATAAATAAATGAAAATCATAAATAATTACCCCATGGACGGCTTTTGAACATAAGTTAACATACTGAATACTTTGCTAATCAAATCCACTTTTTAATATACAACGCGGTATTTAAGTTGTCGGTGGTCCACTCAATGTATCTGACACTAGCACTTTGCCCGCGACTTCGTCTGAATGAATTTTCTGGAGGATCCAAATTTTTTTCAATTGACAAATATAGCCTATGTATGTTACTCAGGGATTATGTAGCATTCTAAAGGTGAAAGAATTTTTGCAATCGGGCTAGTAGTTTTTGAGTTTATTCGTTACATACAAAAATACAAATCTTTCTTCTTTGTAATATTAGTATAGATATGGATAAAATAGGTACCTCTACACGTGAATAACAAATTGTTAACATTAATTAGAAAAACGTTTCTGTCGGTCCTTATGCTCGTAAATGTATAAAGGAATAACTGGAATTATGCGACTTTTTAATACTTACAAACTGTTACATACTAAGAAGGATTTAATTTTGATGGCAATAGAAAGAAACACGTTTAAGCTAGGGTGAGTGAACTGTGTTAAAGATGTTGACGCAATGATGTACGTGTTTGTCCACGTTTTTCTCAGGAATCATTGATTTGCTTTACATTAATTTCAACTTAGGAAACAGTGCAGTTCATCAAATCGGTTTAGTAATTTTTAAGATATCGACTAATACATGCAAGTGTTAGGTTTTAGTGGTACCGTTTCTTAATGGTTTTGGATGATAATAAAAAGCAGAAACATCTCTACAAAAAAGGCAACAGCATCCAAAACTGAGAAGTGATAAATAACTTTCGCACTGTATCAGACTTTAGTTTCAGGAGTCGATGGCAGTACAAAAATACAAATAGACAAAAGCCACCGACTTCAAAAACTAAAATCATTATATGTTTTATGAGGTTATCACTTTTTAGTTTTTAAAGGCGGTTATCATTTTTGCAAAAAAAGTTTTTATGTCACACAGTTGACGCATTGACAACTCGTTTGACGACAGGACGACAAACCTCGTGCGTCATTTGTATAAAAAAGACAAACGTGCACTATTTAAATTAAATAGTTTCGTGACTATAAATTAAGCCATCGTCAAAAAAAAAATAGAAAATTTTCCTCATCATTCACACTATTGTAAGTTTGCGATCACTTTGAAAAATCGAAATCTTTTTTGTTACGGTAGATAATATTACGATTTCTTCTTCTTTGAAGATTCTTTATTTAAAAATATAGATTTAAAATATAAAACAATAAAACAGTTCAATTGTTTTTCCATATAAAAAGGCTTTCAGTCCCAGCTTACGGTCATTCAAAAAACTGATTTAGTCAATTTTAACGGTTTCAAAATACTTTTTCGAGATCAGATCAGAAGTTTTACGAGCAAGAATAGTAACTGAGGGAAGAAGAATACACCACGAGAGAAATAGCACGCAGAGTTTCTATATCCCAATGTCCCAATGTCGAGACCACGTTACAGAGGTACCACAGGAATTCAGCTGACCGACCCCGCAGTGGTCGCCCAACTGTTTTAATTAGATTTAGATTAGTAGATTTCATTCGATTAGAAGTGATCATCAACTGCCTAGTCTTTTCCCAATTATGTTGGGGTCGGCTTTCAGTCTAACTAAATGTACCTGAATATCAGTGTTCTACTTGGATTGACTGCCTATCTGACCTCCACAACCCAGTAACTTGGTGACACGATTCTCTTTGGTAAGACTGGTTGTCTGACTACCCATAACGACTGTCAAAGATCTACGAATGACAGCCGGGACAAACGGCTTTAGGTGCTTCTCTTAATTAAATCGATGGTCACCCTTTCCCAGACCGACTGGCTCTTAATTAGTGCTATTCTATAAATTTTCTCACTCGTTCAGTTTACATGAAGTGAGCGCAAGATGAGTTGTAATCCCACCGATGATACCAATGTAGCATCGGTGGGATTACACACTTCATCTAGATTCATCGGGGAATATTGATACAGAATAGCATCGGTAGTTCGGTAAAATCGCCCAACTTTGGAACAACAAATTGGGACCTCATTGCGAAACTGTCTCTTATGATACAGGATACCCTAGTTTAAGTGGCAGAGTTTAATCAATTGTGTATAGATTTCCGGAGCATCCAAAGGTTCAGAGTTTAATCAATTGTGTATAGATTTCCGGAGCATCCAAAGGTTTTAAGTAAATGTTCATTACCATAAATCAAAAAAAATGTAAACTTAAGTACAATTATCTTTATTTTTGGGAAATAAAGTTAAAATTACTATTATCATTTATTTATCCAAATATTGGTACAAAATAATAAATAGAAGCCCACGGTCGGCCAGGGTCCAAGCTACCGGTGGTCAGGGCTCCTTAGAGAGGAATCTCCTGACTATACGCACGGTGCGTAGTAGGTCCAAGAGTACCGCTTTCTGTATCAAGCTCTTGATCCAGCTACTCAACGAGAGCCTCCTCAGTTGTTGGTCGAGGAAAAAATATTATTAGTATTAAATTATGACTATTACGAAACCTTTCACTTTACTATTAATAATCTCCTGCTTCCAGTTTCCAAAGGCTTTAAACTTGGGTTCAAATGTATTGCGATGTCGAAAAAACTGGCACAGGAGACCAGTTTATTCTCGGTTACCTTTTACAACTACAAAAAAGATCTTTCATAAAAAACCTCACTGTTTTTCCTTATTCTTTTAACAATCTAAATTCTCATTTAACGTTTCTCAAGCACCTCTACCATTTAAGGTGACAACACACAATTTGCCGGTCAATTATCTTTAGCATGTTTAAATCAACAAAAGCTTTTTAAAAATAGGAATACGATAGGGTATAAAAAAACCGGCCCAATACTATAGTCCAACGACTTAACCAATCCTGAGGTAGCTGCGCGGTGTGGGAGGGGTGACAGTTGTCACAAGTTGACGTGTCATTGAGCTCTCGCGTCACGTTAATACACCCGTCCCGTACCGCGCAACTACCTCAGGAATGGTCTCAGTTAAGTGGTCAGACTATAGTCGGACTTGCATACCGAGTACCGGGTCCCGCACAAATTTTACAATTAACGGTTTTTGGAATTTTTGCTTTACTCGTGCTGACTTGTGCTACATGACATCGCTTCTTGCCAAATTTCATGATTCTAGGTCAACGGAAAGTAGAAAGTTCTGAATTCCTTGCGAGTGTCAAAGTTGCGAAGACTTAGAAATTTTATCCCCGCCGCAAGGTATTGCAGACCTGAGTATTTGATATTAATTTAAACTTAATACTTCCACGCGTTCTTGAGAAAAAGGGTCTTGATAGACGGATAGATATGCGGACAACGAAGTGATCTTACAAGAGTTATCGTTATGAGGTACGTAACTTTAAAAACTGGCCATGTATGAATCAAAGGCGTACCTGAAGGGCTCCGTGCCACCATACATTATTTAATACAACATTCAAAAAACACGTTTCTTATACGGGACGACTTAAATTTTTAACGCAAAATTGGTTTTATTAGATGTAATAGCGGCGTTAAGAGCGTGTATTCGATTCGTGACGAAAACTTCATGATTTTGCGATTCGCCCAGAGCAATATCGAAATGATGTAAGCATATTATTTAAAGACAATTACAGTTTTAAGAAAGATTAAGTCTTGATTTAGACAGCTACAGAGTAAAAGTATAATTTTTAATTATGTTTTTTTAAAGCGAAGACAATCATTTCATAGCGTTTTACGAAAATAGACGTCAGAGTTAACTTTCAGGACGAATACCACCATTACAGTACGACAAAATATTATGTTTTATGCGTTTTTTTAACACGATATATAGTCTTAAAGTCAGACACAGAGCCAAAATTACGAAAATATTACTATTATGTATTAAAAAATCATGTTGAAATTGTACAAAATCGGTTCACGTTGTCATTTTTTTTACCAGTATTTGAAAAAAACATAACTAATATATTTATTTTATAAAAATAAAGGTTATGCTTAACAAACAAAATATTTTTTAGTCCGTTATACGAACTCATTTATTTTAGACAATTATTTTAAGAAGGCCTGTAAAACATCGCTCGCTGTCGTTTGCCGATCAATTTCAATGATTCGTGCTTATTTCGGGCGTATTTTTTTTTCTGATGCACACAAACCGACCATTGTGTTGTACTAGTGTGTGTCAATGCTGCTACGCCATTCTAGCAATCATTTAAAAATAAATATCATTTATCTTTTATCATTTTCAAATATTTGTGTGATGAGCACTTGTGTTTGCCTTGTTTCTGGGTGTTTATCTATATATGTATGTATTTAAAATGTATTTGTGTATGTATATCAGCTGTCTGACATCCATAGTACAGGGTCTCCCTAGTTTGGGGTCAGATGGCCATGTGTGAAATGTCCCTACATATTTATTTATTTTTATTTAGATTTTGAGTTGCGCTAAATCGAATACGCGCCCTTAATAATACACACTAAGAAAATTTCAAGTGTACTCTTTTTTTTTTGCAGCCTGTATTTTCCCACTTCATAGCAAAGGCCTCTCTACCGTATACAGTACGGTCAACGTAACTTGGCGCATCTGAAGTTAGCCGATTAGCTGCGCAGTAGACAATTTCGTTCCTAAAAGTTCCATTGCGCAGCCAAACAGTTAACTTCAGACGCGCCAAGTTACGTTGACCGTATTGTACCTGTTACAGTTAAAAAGATACAGTCCTGTTACAGACGGACAAACAGCGGAGTCTTAGTAACAGGGTAATTTTTGACACTCTCTGTGTACGGATCCCTAAAATTGATTATAAAAATATTTCCCAAAAAACATCGACCTTTTATAAAATTTAAAAGATGCGGTTCATTACTTTACCGCTACCAAACAATGTGCAAAGAGCCAATATCGTGAGAGGAAAAATTTAGTATTCATTGGTGAGTGGTATATTATCAACATGCGGAAATATTAAATACATGTTCCGGATCCGTGGATATGACGCAAAGCTTCCATTGTCGGAGTAAATCTCTATCTTTACTAAATATACTAATATTATAAAACTGAAGTGCATGTTTGTGTGTTTGAACGCGTTAATCTTCGGTAGACCGCTTTCCCATGGCTTAGCCGTGTGGTGCCGGCCGCGAATAGCACTACCCCATTTCTACCCGTGGGTGTCGTAGAAGGCGACAGAGGGATATTGACCAGAGGATGGGCAGCAGCATCCTTCTGAGTACCATAACACCTACTGCCAAGCCAAGGCCAAGCATGGCGATTACGGCTGAACCCCTACTTAGGGGAGACCTATGCCCAGCAGTGGCCGTCTAAAGGTTGACATGATGATGATTATGATGAGACCGCTTTCCGCAACGCTTTACTTCCATTTCCCAGCGAACTGCCAGGCTGTATATTTCACTGCCCGCCTTTCTGTTTCCCGATAAATATAATTTGGGTATCTTAAAGGCACGAGTGAACCAGTTAACCAGAGGTAAGCGTGCTCCACCTTAGGCCGCATCATCACTTAAGATCAGGTAAGTTGCGGCTAAACGCAAGCCTAATCCATACTATCCATACTTCCATACTAATATTATAAATGTGAAAAATGCGTCTGTTACACTTTCACGATGAAATGGAGTATGATGAAATAGTTTGATAAAAAAAAACTTATGAACAAAATATACAACCGCCTTCAAGAATTGAAAGTTATTTTTACTTTTTGAAGGCGGTTGTCTTTTTTGTTAAAAAGTTTTAATTTCGCTTTTTAGTGCCTACTTCATGTCATACCAATTAATTACGAAACGGTGACATAAAAAAAAATCAGTTACCTATCCCTTAATTTCCTACCCTTAGGGGTGGATTTTTTTTTATTTGTTTTGGACCAAATTTGCGGTACACACTATCAATTAAAAAAATAATCATCAAAATCGGACTACCCTGAAAAATGTTATGCGGGGTCAAACATAAAAAAAATAAATTAATAAATAAAAAGAATGTTCATAAAATGAAAACTACTGGGTCAAACTAAGTAATTTTATTATGGGACCAAGTGGCAACTATTCCGCATCAAACTTCAATTTAAAAAAAAAACACGTAAATCGGATCATAATTCTCAGCGTAATCGGTGTACATACATAAAAAAATACCAATAGAATTGAGAACCTCGTCCTTTTTGAAGTCAGTTAAAAATAGCTTGAACCCTGGGGAAGGACATAGGGTACTTTTGAATCCGCAACTTTGTCTCTATCCGCGATAACCGACATTCATGCTGTCGAAGTCGTGGTCAAGAGCTATCGATTTTGTATTTAGAAGCCTAACGAAAAAAGACGACAGATACTAATACTTCATTATTGTAGTAAGACAAAGACGGTTTGACAACACGGTTGGCGCAGTGGCTGAGTGATCGACTGCTGCGCAGCGTGTTGCGGGTTCGATTCCCGTCCAGGGTAAACATTTGTGTGATGAGCACTTGTGTTTGCCTTGTGTCTGGGTGTTGTTTATCTATATATGTATGTATTTAAACAAAAAAAAATGTATTTGTGTATGTATATCAGCTGTCTGACACCCATAGTACAGGGTCTCCCTAGTTTGGGGTCAGATGGCCGTGTGTGAAAGTGTCCCCACATATTACATATATATTAAAGCTATGTAAAACTGTTATAATTTGCATTATTTTAAATAGTTACTACCTATCTTTGTTCTACGCGCGTCCATTTTTATTCCCACGATAAAATTAACATACCTAATATGAACATGAATTGAGGTAATCAAAATGATGTAGCGTATTATTTATTTCTTGTTGTTTTTATTATTGTAAATACTTGACTTATCCGGGAGCAGAAATTAAAAGAAATAGACGTCATTATGAGAAATTGCAAGTTAACATTGGATTCGATTTTTTCGGAAATAATAATTAATTTGACAGGTCTCCTTTTCCAGTAGCGACCAACATACCTACATATACCTGTCTTGCAATAAATATTGTCACGAAGAAAATTTTTTTTTTATTGCAAATAACATTTACTTTTACAGTGTGTTAGTTTAATACATAAATATAAAACGATTTAAAATATAAAGAAGCTTATTCGAAGTAGTCTCCATTGGGTGCTGTATAATATGCACACTCACAATATATAATATGCACACTCACTATCACACTAGTTGGCTCGCCAACGCACCACCGCCCAGGCCGGCAGTCCGACAACGACTGACCGCCCCACCTATCGCACCGGTATTTATAACCGAGCGACGTATGCGCCCGAGACAACGTCATAATACTGTTATCGGTTTGTAGCGTGATATATTGATATCTACATACACTACATCCCTTCCTTGTTTTAACGTAGTTGTATGTTACCACTTAATCAGCACCTGCACCTGACCAATCGCCTAACTACGCACTCTCGCCGGCGGCCCTCGTGACACCGACACAGTGACACTAAACAAGACACGACAGCGTATGTACCCACCTACATACACTACATCTCCCTCCTTTATCAAATTAATTGACGCAACCAGTATTTTTTCAAAACATACAACCCCTTTCTGGAAAGCTAAATTGCTCATCCTCCCGTCGTTTTACGACTACTACAAATTGATTGAGTAATCATTTTCCTAATCAAATCGCCCTCCGGAGACCCAAGGTGCCGGCCTGGACTTCCTGGACGCAACCACAGGATTCACCCTCAACCCTCAGCGACAGCACCGCACCGTTGCGCTCCGCCATCCAGGCAGATCGCCACTGATTATAGACAGTTAATTTCACAGTCATCAAAGTCATCAATAACGTTGACGGGGACAATGTATAACCTGTCCCATGCGTTTTGTTGCAACCAAGGACACCATAAACAATCATGATTTTTATAAAAACTTATAAAAATTTTAAATCATTATACAAAATTTGACTGCATTTTGCTAAGCAAAGCGGTAACGCTGAGTATAGGAACTAACATAATTGACAGTTTAAAACTCAGGACGTAATTTTATTGAGTCAATATCATATTGTTGATTTATTTAAATAGAGTTTATTTGTAAACTCATTATAGGTTAATTTACTCATATTATATTATACGATTTTAATTCTGTCATTGGTTCTATGTGATTAAACCTCTAAAGCACTTTCCCAGGGGGATAACTCTGTTACTATAACTAACCTAACTAAAATCAGTACCTATTTTCACTTAAGTCGGACATGTTTTATGAAAATATAATATCCCTACAATTCGGCGGATAACCAAATCTTGTCTTTAGTAACCGTTCTATCAAACAAATAAACAAATAGCCGTTGGGACACGTAGTTTGGCTCTTTCATACAAATAGTTATCATCATAGTCCCGCCGTTGGTAAACAACGCGTGCCAGCATGATTCCATAATCTTTCACAAATCTTCGGGATGTCTCAACCAGCGACAGATAGGCCTCTCCATCACCAGTACGATAAAACTCGAGATATAATAGGTTATCGGGTTTGACCGTAACTGCGAAGAGCTGTTGATATGATACAAGCGCAAATGCCTTCGTTCACAACCCAGACAAATGGCCGCCCACCGCCAGGCAGCCGAAGAAAAGGGGCGAGTCAGAGATGTTAATCAGTTCTTTCTTGAACCTCGCCGTGCCTTCAATCAATACATCCAGACATGACAGCTGTAATTGCATGAACACTCCAGATAGACTTAAATGGACAGGTCCCATTAATATCTGTCTCTTTCCTGTTTTTATTGGAGATAAAGAAATAAATAGCTAAAAATAAGTTCAGCTCGTGCACAACTGAATCGGCACCAATAACTTCCAAGGCGGATTATTTGTACCAAGATCCTTGCATTTGTGACAATACAAAGCTGAGGAAGGTGTTGAAAAAGCCATGGTCACGAAGCACTCCGATCTCCATGAAACCGTTGCGACCCAAATCCCTTGCAGAGCATCTGGGATCCGTGACTGAACCAACCCGCTAACTGCATGACATCATACACTAACCGCATGGTGCTATTTTTTCAAATAAACACCAACCGGCTTAGATATCTACGTAAGCAGATCTGAAACACAAACATGTACCCATGTAACATTGTTTCAAAGTAAATAAAGCAGCTGAATACAAATATCGCCAGTTATTTAGATAGATCTCGGTCACTTCCATAGGTGGGCTCAGTCATTAATGGATTGTTGTAAATATCAGGATAGTGTAACTTCCTCAAATCCTTGGAAATTGCTCAAATGAAAATATTAAAGTTAGCTAGTACTTGTACCGGCCCCTTGTTTTGTGTTGTGTTGTGTTGTCCTCCATTGTATATTCCTCCAAACCTCAAATATGCTAAAATAATGCAGGGAACTCCGGAATCCCAGTCCACAACCATTATACACATAATTCGAAGTTTCCTTGAGATCTTTTGTTGGAGAACTTTAGTCCGCGCATGAAACTTTGCTACAACGCCTGTCAACACCAATCCATCCATCTACTTGATGTTCCATGTCACTGCAGGGGTTCAGCAGAATATCAGCTTCACGTATTTGTTCTTGATAAATGCTAAGCTGGTCTCCCATTTAGTGCACTATTGAGTTTCCAATTGGATGAAGGTTTTTTCTTACCACTTTTGGTGGCGTGTTATTATGCCGCTACGCCTACGCCTCATACTCGCGCATAATCTTTTTATCTCTTTCATCTCTCTTCCAATCATCTATTTTCTTCCGTTCCTTCGCTCTGTACTTTCATCTTAGCTTCTCCCATCCGTTCGAGTGCAAAAGAATTGTACATACTACAGTATGTTGCTACAGGAAATTGCTGTAATAAACAGTGAGTTAAGTGGGAGTGTTGTTTCCATCTTCTATACAGACTATACACACATGACGCTTCCACAATAATTACCATGATGAAATGACAGATTTATTATAAAGGTTCCAACTTAAGGGGGGTAATTCCAACCACTTTCTAATTTAATGGAGGTTTTTCCAACCACTTTCCAATTTAATAGGGGCTACTAGCCATTTCAGACTTACCCGACTAACAGAAATACATACTGACTGACACAGAATAAACCCATTTATGTTTAATTGATAACATATATGTATATTCTATTCTTTACTGTACTTCTAGATTACTCTGGCTCACAAACTAATTTATTGTGGTTGAAATATGAGGGGTGGTTGTTTACTGTTTCCATATTTGTAAATATGTGAACACTATGTATATGTATACATAAATAAACTGTCATTTCTAGATTTTAATACTTTGTGTTTACTAGTGGTTTTTATGCAAGGTATTCACGTACAATTTATAATTTCTGTACGTACAAAATATTGTACACGTTTTCTTTTTAAAAGAGTAAGTATGGAGTTTCTTGCCCATTCTTCTCCGTACGAAACTACCATTTGGAATGGGTAACTGGATTCAATTTTCCTAATATGACGTTTAAAAGTGCCTTTTCACGGTTTAATTGAAATAAATGATTTGACTTTGACTCTGTTTAGTTTTCCTTAACCACATCCAGTGTGTCCAGTATGCATATATATAGGAACAACTACTGCTGACCTGTTTTCCTTATAAAACTGTCAATTTAATGACCAGTAGGTATATTCTACTGCAACCACAGTCGTTTCCGACAAATGTCAATTTAATGACCAGTAGATATAATCTACTGCTTTCACAGTCGTTTCCGACAAATGTCAATTTAATGACCAGTAGGTATGAGCTACTGCTTTCACAGTCGTTTCCGACAAATGTCAATTTAATGACCAGTAGATATAATCTACTGCTTTCACAGTCGTTTCCGACACATGTCAATTTAATGACCAGTAGGTATGAGCTACTGCTTTCACAGTCGTTTCCGACACATGTCAATTTAATGACCAGTAGGTATGAGCTACTGCTTTTACAGTCGTTTCCGACACATGTCAATTTAATGACCAGTAGGTATGAGCTACTGCTTTCACAGTCGTTTCCGACACATGTCAATTTAATGACCAGTAGGTATGAGCTACTGCTTTTACAGTCGTTTCCGACACATGTCAATTTAATGACCAGTAGATATAATCTACTGCTTTTACAGTCGTTTCCGACACATGTCAATTTAATGACCAGTAGGTATGTTCTACTGCTTTTATGTGCTTCTTGATTTGTTGTTTTAGAACTAATTATGTAGGTAGCACAAATCAAATAACCAAACTTGAGGTCCTCAGTTTGACTCCCATTTGATTTTGAAATGCAACAATCTTCTTCTTTCTTCTGCCCTTATCCCATGTTACTTGGGGTTGGCACAACACGTCTTTGCCTTGTATTTCGTCCTGTCCAACCTCATGCTTTCACTGGCTCCTTTTCCATTCATTTTATTCACACAATCCATCCATCTTTTCTTTGGCCTTCCTCTCCCTCTCCATCCATCCATTTTGAAATGTAAATATATTATGTATATTTCCTTCCGAATAATTATCTACCTGTAGGAGACTGTCTTTTTTTTTTGCATTAATGAGGTCTTATTTTTGTTTTCTCAGAAAAAATAAATTATTTCAATCTACCTTCAAAAATAAATGTTACCTTCTCTTTTTCTAATAAACATGAATAAGCGCCATTATTACGCATTATTCTATTTCTCTTTTCTTTTTTTTTTTCTAAGAAAAACAACTTTATTTCAATCGATCTTCATAAATAAATGTTACTTTCTCTTTTTCTATAAACATGAATAATCATCATTATTGCACACATTTTTTTTTATAATAAAATATATAAAACTCACGGTTTTATCCTCGTCGCCAATGTATAATATGCACACTCACAATATATAATATGCACACTCACTATCACACTAGTTGGCTCGCCAACGCACCACCGCCCAGGCCGGCAGTCCGACAACGACTGACCGCCCCACCTATCGCACCGGTATTTATAACCGAGCGACGTATGCGCCCGAGACAACGTCATAATACTGTTATCGGTTTGTAGCGTGATATATTGATATCTACATACACTACAGGTGCAATACAGTCCTTTAAACGTTGAGGCCAGTTATCAATAGAAGCACGCACTCTTTCCACGGGAAAATTCTTCACTGCCAATCGTATGGATTGTTTTAGGGACTCCAAATTATCATGGCGTTTAGAGCAAGCCGTACTCTCTAAAACTGACCATAAATCATAATCCGGCGGATTAAGATCGGGACTAGACGACGGCCAGTCTTCAGCTCTGATGAAGTCCGAAACGTTCACTTCCAACCAAGACTGCGTGGACCGAGCTTTATGACCGGGCGCCGAGTCTTGTTGGAAGTACCATATTTGGTTATTGAACAAGGTGTTGTTAAGGGGCTTAACTACCTTCTCAAGAATGGTATCTTGATACACTTGTGCCGATGTTTTGATACCTTTTACACAAAAATATGGCTCAGTCACTCCTTCATAGCTAACACCCCACCAAACCATCACTGAAGTCGGATAATGCCCACGTAGCACTCTGTCGACTAATTGGGACGCTTCTTTAGAGCTTTGAGCATAAATACGGTCAATTGTAAAGATTTTCTCATCCGTAAACAACATTTTTCTGTGACCTCCCTTTGCGTACCGCTTCAGTAGTTGTTTCGATTTTACCACCCTATTCTTTTTTGAATTATCAGTTAAAAAATGACCAGTGCGTCTCTTGTAGGCTGCAAGTCCTAAGTCATCTTTGAAAATACGCGACATGGTTCTAGGTGCTATCTTCATCTCCCGAGATAAAATCTTTTGCTTTCGGACAGAATTTCTTCGAATTCTTTCCCTTACTGCTTTGACCACCTTTTTCGTACGAACACTACGCGGACGGCCAGATCTTTTTCTGTCACAAACAGAGGAGGTCTCATTGTACCTATTAATAGCCCGGTACACAAACATTTGACTAATACCAAGCGTATGGAGAGTTTTAAAAATTGCATTTGGCTCCATACGAACTTTGTGTAATGCAATCACAGCGATTCGGTTCTCTTTCTCACCCCACTCCATTTTAATATCGCAAAATATTGTACAATGTATTAGCGCCAAAACTAGAAAACTCAATGAACAATCGTATAAAAATGACAGATTCCAAATTCAAATGTAATATCTTTCTTATTTTTAATTGTAACAGTATTTATGGCCAGACTAAGTATAACTATTTCGGATTGGAAAATCGAACGTACGGTGCCATTTTAGTCGCCATGAACGCAAAACCTTTCTCAAACAATTTAAATAAGGTTCGATAGCGTAACCTAAGATTGCAACACTACAAGTACATAGATACTTACACAACAGGCCATGAGGTCCCTATCTATTGGTGCATTGCACCAGTGTCTCGGACACTACTTTGTTTTAACATTGTTTAAAATTTGTTAGACAAAGGCTGCCAATTGTTAGTTAAGTGCACTACTGCTTTACTGAAACCAAAAACTACTACTACTACGTCTCTCTCCAACTTAGGGCGGGTTGCTTCAACTAACCATTACTGACCGGTAATAGTCAAAAATGGCGCTAACTATCGTCAACTCAAAAAAATGGGTTGTTTCACCAAATCATACGTCAAAAAGTTACTATAACCATAACCGACCAGTCATCGTAATTTTGTGGTGTCAAACAGCTACTTCAAACATCAAAATATTATAGAATATCTTTTTCAATAATTTTAACTGACGGATTTTTATGTCATGAAACAACCCGTTACATTTAACGTACGTTAAACATCGCACGTCATGGTAACTTTTTAACCGTCTGTATGTAACGTTAACCGACTGTTTGAAACAACCCGCCCTTAGTCAAACTATCTAAGCTTTTTAAGTTCGATAGGCAAAAGGACTTTAAAATAATAGTAGGTCGATAGGTTAGTGTGCTGATCGTGGTCACTGGATTTATTTCGTAAGGTTTCACAACAATTTAAAATTCCCTATGTTTCTTAATTTAAAAAGAAAAAATTAAGACACTCCCTGGTCTTATCCCCAAAGGCCTGGCGCCTTTTGAAGGTTATCCCCCAGTACCACATAATATTTCTTTACAACAGACTGGACGAATAACATTTTGTCAAAAAGGACAACCGGAAGGACTTCTCATAAAACAAATTGAAGCATTTACGAAAAACAACGCACTATTTCTTTATTTTCGTGTTGTATACCCCTGGAATCCTTTGTTATATCCCTTATAAATTTATCATATCCTTCTCAATATAGGTTTATGAAGAAGTGTGAGACAGAAAAGCCGTTTTTATCACGGTCGACGTTTTACGATACACATTCACTTTGATGCAGTTTCTGTGAAGGTCAACAGCATAAAATTGATCGTAAAATAAACTTTGACAATATAAAAAGAAAACATTGGAAGGATTCAGAGACAATCTTTTCGAAAGAGCAAGAGGCGAGCGCGATACTTTGGTCTTTTTTTTCTATAAAATTTTCTTGGATCAATTGTGACTAGGCTACGTTTGTCGCAGTATCGCGGTCGCCTCTTCATCGTCATCTTCCTTCACATTAAAACACCGAAGTGTCTAGTCGTCCGCTAAACAGATGAACAAAATTTATTAGTCGTCCGATTAGCGGACGAATAAAAGTAATTAGTCGTCCATTAATCGGATGATTAGGTCATAATTCATTATACTACGTAATCCTTCCAGGGCAGATCCGACATGGTTAACATGGTTAGGTTTGAACTGTTGTGAAAAAAATCGCTTTTTATTTTTTGCCCTCCTTACTTTTTCAGACCTTTTAATAGATGTCAATACAAGAAACTCTGAAAGTTAGGTTAGAATAATCAATAAAAACCATATCTCAAAAAAGGGGGCTCCGCAAATTTTCCTTCACAGGAGAGGTCTACTCTTCCCCCCTTTCCCCCACTCCTCCTCCCCCCATTCTCACATTCTAAAATGATAAACGTAAATTCGATCGATTCATTTATAATCGTCATGTCATCCCTTGGGCATAGGTCTCAACCGTAATCGCCATACTTGGTCGATGCATGTTAGCGATCGCAATACGTGTTATGGTATTCAGAAGGACGCTGCTGCCCATCCTCTGGATCTATTGTATTCGAGGAATTCGATAGATTATGTAAATTATTACGTAAATAGGTACAGTGAACATCAAAAGTAGATGATCAAAATCAGAAATTCAATACTAATGAACGGAGTTCGCGTCAGAACTGTGTGGCGTCGAAGTGATTCAAAAGTATGTGTGTGACAATCACATACTTTTAATAAATAAACTAGTAATAAATTATATAAATTTGTGTTAGTAAATTAGTATTTAATTTCTGATTTTGATCATCTACTTTTGCTGTTGACTGTACCAGTTTCAAACACAATATAATTTATTTCGTTTAAAGACTTTATTAAAATCATCATTTTCCTTCCCTTATCCCATGTTACTTAGGGTCGTTGCAACATATTTTCTTTTCCCATTCCGTTCTGTCAACCGTCTTGCTTTCACTGACTCCCTTTTCATTCATATCATTCTTCACACAATCCATCCATCTTTTCTTTGGCCTTCCTCTACCCCTCCACATAATATTCATAACTCTTTTGTTCACATGCGTTTCATCCCTTATCTTCACATGCATGAGCATGTGAAGTGTGTGTGTGTGTGAGTGTCTAGGTATGAACCTAGGTCAACGATTCCCTTAAAAATTTTCAATCACTATATACTTTCAAACTTTCTCTAAAATATTCATTTCTCACCTTTCCAATTCTGGTGACCAGTCCACACATCTATCTCAACATCTAAACATTTTCATCTCCGCTACATGCAATCTTTTTTCATCCATCCTCTATCATACTGTATGAAGTACGACAGGTGTTATCACGAACTTGTAGATTTTCCTCTATAACTTGAGTGGATCCGTGAGGCACAAGTTGTTCCAGTGACCTGTCACCATTTCATCCAACCTGCGTTGATCGGTGCGTTATGTCTCGGTCTACTGTACTATCACGCTCGCCTCCAACTGTTTCAAAATGATTGTCCCACCTCTGGGGCAGTCCTTCTAAAAACTTTGGTCCCGCGTCACCCTGAACCACACCTGTGGTACACAGCGTCATCAACTAGTTACCCCCCACGTATATAAATTTCTTCGGATTGGGGGTAACCAGTTGATGACGCTGTCTGTACGTATCCAGATCATCTCCCCACTTCTTTCTGAACCGTCCTCGCATTTGCACATTCAGTAATTCAAAAAACGAGTTTTTAAGTCACGTTTTATTTTGAAACTATGTTATTCTAGGAGAAACTGACTAACCACAATCCTTAGCTATTTAGCAGCCTTATCTTATCTATAAATTTAATGACTTATTGCCTAGACTACGTTAAGTATGAAACGTGCTGTCAGTATCGTTCTCATAAAAACATACAAAATTAAATAATTGTTTCAATAACTTGATAAAAACAAACTAGGATTTAAACTGGTTAAGACAGGTTGAAAAAAGCTGGATACTTAATTAAAGAAAAGAAGAAAAGATAATTTAATTAAAGCCGTTTATTCGTTAAAATAAATTGTATAAAATCATCATCATCATGTCAACCTTTGGACGCCCACTGCTGGGCATAGGTCTTTCCCAAAGGGGTTCAGTCGTAATCATACTCAAAAGAACGCTGCTGCCCATTCTCTGTCGCCTTCTACGACACCCACGGGTAGAAATGGGGTGGTGCTATTCGCGGCCGGCACCACACAGCGAATAAAAAGGGTATTAAAATACCAGCCTATAATCGTCCCTCTACTCATACATAGAAGGCACACCACGCTTGCTCCAGACGGATTGGCGATTTCAGACATCATCGCCATAGCCATCCTCGATAAATGAACTATCCAACACAAACATAATTTTTCATTTCGAACCAGTAGATCCTGAGATTAGCGCGTTCAACCAAACAAACAAACTTTTCAGCTTATAATATTCGTATAGATATAGATAAGTATCTATAGGCTTTCTCATAATGACTTCCTTCACCAATGCCAGTGATGTCCAAAATAAACTTAGAAAGCACATATGAAATTGAAAAGTCACATTGGTAATGAAATGAAATGAATTTTATGCTACTGCAAATAATAATTGGCAAGGACGCTGGCATACTAAACACAAGATAAATCTTACACTGGGTGAAAGAGGTAATCTAAAACCCGATTTTCCTTAATTGCACCGCTACGTAGAGTTTGAATAAGTGTTTTGTATAGTCACGAGCAAATATGTATACATATTCTCGTGAAGTAACTATTTCAACTTATAGATAAAAACTAGTTTATAGTACTTTGGGATAAAATACCCTATTGGTAACCACATAACATTTCAATCAATAGTTTAGGACAAAATCAGTTTAGAATGAGACCAACTGTTTACATGTTTTTGCTCGTGTCTGTACAACTGAAGTTGAAATATATTTTTTTAGTAAAGTTACATCTTCAGATTAAGTATTAGGCTTTATGCTAATAAGGCTCCAGGGTTATGTTTTAACTCCAAGTTAGTTGCTAACACGGGATATATATGACACTAGCTTAGCGCGCATCTTCGCCCGCATGAATTATTTTACGGATCATTCATTCGGATCGTTAATTTTCTTCTATTTTTTCTCAGGTCAAGCGGTTGCCCTCAGCTCCTCAAGCCAAGATGTGTACTTCAACTCTTTTGTGGTAAAAGTACCAACTGAAAATCTGTCGACTTTCACGAAGGAGGAATTTTGGCCAAAAGGTGCTGTGTTCCGGCGCTTCCGAGGCCGGCTACCTGCTGACACAGCGCGACACACGACTGAATGCTGACTTTGTGTGAAATAGGATTTTATATTTTTAGTGTATCTATACTATAGTGTAATAGTTGGTGAATAATCTATACTCCATACTAATATTATAAATGCAAAAAAGTTTTTTCAAAAAAAAAGAAAACCGCCTTCAAATACTAAAAATTGATAAATAACTTCAGCACAGAACACACATTACTTTACTTTCCGAAGTCGGTGGCAATACAAAACAATAAATACAAAGCCACCGCCACGGACTTCCGAACGTAATGTGTTTTAGAAGGCGGTTTTCCTTTTTTTGGAAAAACTTTTTATTTTTCGCTTTTTAGTGTTGCCTTAACGTCCAAATCCATTAAGAAACGGCAACACACTTAAAAGAGATTGTAAGTCCTCCAGAGATTGAAGAAACTAAAACGTCGTCTAAATATTTTTTTTGGGAATTTGTTGATTTTCTCAAAAACTGCTGTACCAATTTTGATAAAATTATAGTACTATGGGACCATTTCGGAATAAACCTCTTTCGAACAAAAAAAGAATTTTGCAAATCCGTCTATATATGACAGAGTTATGCCCGAACATACATAATAATAATAATAATGTCTCATGTCTCCCTCTCAAAATGGATGTAGGAATGGGTCCCGCGGTACTAAGGAGCTGCTCCTGATTGACATGGCCATCAGTCAACAGGTTCGCCGATCCCGAAAAAATCTGTCGACATGTTGGATAGATTACAAGAAGGCCTATGACTCTGTGCCGCATACATGGCTCATGAGGGTGCTAGAGTTGTACAAGATAGATACCACTCTGCGCACCTTCCTGATGTCGTGTATGGGGCAGTGGAGGACGGTCCTTCGCTATCCAGGATGTCGACATATCCAGAGGAATAGTGAACCGATAAGGATTGAGCGGGGTATATTTCAGGGTGACAGTTTGAGTCCACTTTGGTTCTGCTTAGCCTTGAATCCTCTAAGCACACTGCTGGAGAATTCAAGTCTAGGCTATAGATTGAAGAGAGGAGGTCAGGTAATATCACACCTCCTTTACATGGATGACCTAAAACTCTTTGCCACCAACAGTTCACAGCTGATGGAGCTACTGAAAGTAACAGAAACTTTCAGTAGCGCCATCAGGATGGAATTTGGCGTGGACAAATGTGCGGTCATGCATGTCAAGCGAGGAGAGATTGTGGAATCTGAGGGAGTTCAGCTTTCGGATTCCATAAACCTTAGATCCCTCTCTTCAATTGAGACCTACAAATATTTGGGTATGGCGGAAGCGTTGGGCATCAATGCTGCTGACATGAAGCAATCGTTGAAGGAGCGCTTCTTTGGCCGCCTGAAGAAAGTATTAAATAGTCTTTTGTCAGGCGGAAATAAGGTGCGCGCCTTCAACGGGTGGGTCATGCCGGTCTTGATGTACTCTTTCGGCATACTCAAATGGACTCAAACGGAACTCGATGCCCTGGATAGGAGAGTCCGTACATTGTTGACAGCGTATCGGATGCATCACCCACGGTCATCGGTAATGAGACTGTATATCCCGCGGAAGTGCGGAGGTCGTGGCTTCTTAAATGCTAAGACTCTGCACAACCGTGAGATATACAGTCTCAGGGAATATTTCCTAGGAGCCGACGTGGGGATGCACCGAGATGTAGTTGCAGTGGACAAAGGCCTCACCCCGCTCTCCTTGGCTAAAGAGAACTGGTGCAAGCCTGTAGTGCTTGAGACTAATGATCGCGAGGAGGTTTGGAAGAGTAAGGAGCTTCACGGACGCTTTTTCCGGGCCCTACACGGGCCCGATGTGGATTTCTTAGCGTCCGTATCCTGGCTACGATTCGGTGATCTATTTGGAGAAACCGAAGGTTTTGTGTGTGCAATTATGGACGAAGTTATTTTGACGAATAATTACCGGAGATTTATTATGAAGGATGGCACGGTTGACATTTGTCGGGCATGTCACCGGCCGGGTGAATCAATCCGTCATATTATCTCTGGATGTTCTCGTCTTGCTAACGAAGAGTACTTGCACAGGCACAACCTTGTGGCCAGGATTATCCATCAGCAACTTGCTCTGAATTACAACCTCGTGGAATCAGAAGTTCCATACTACAGGTATGTGCCCGATCCAGTTCTTGAAAATGGCAATGTCACATTGTACTGGGATCGATCCATCATCACTGACAGGACTATTGTAGCCAATAAGCCTGATATAGTGGTGGTGGATCGATTGGAGAGGCGCGCAATGAATATTGACATAGCTGTTCCTCATGACGAGAACCTCATGAAGGCCGAGAAAGACAAGCAGATAAAGTATCTTGACTTGGCCCATGAGGTTGTCGACATGTGGAATGTGGACTCAGCGATCATTGTGCCGATAATTGTTACAGCCAATGGCTTAATTGCCAAGAGCCTCGACCAACATCTAAGGAGGCTCTCGTTAGACGGCTGGATCAAGGGCTTGATTCAGAAGGCAGTACTTCTGGACACGGCCCGCATTGTCAGGAGGTTTCTCTCTCTGGAGCCCTGACCGCCGGTAGCTTGGACCCTGTTCCCGATACCGGTGAGGTACTATTTTTTTATATTTTTAAATGTTTTTGTTTTTATATGAATATTTAAAAATGTAATTTAATATGTATATAAAATAAATGAATGTGAATAATAATAATAAGCCTGAAATTATTAGATCTTAAAGAAACCCTCTATGTAACCCTTCAAAAAGCTGCAATATTAAACACTTGCAGAATAGTCAGAAAGTTCATGCAGATAGAAGAACACGAAATAAATCCTCATCACAATACCATGATGAGTGTTTAATACCAACACCAACACCAACAATCATGAACACACAATCTACACACCACACGCTACATTTTCTTGGCTTTGGCCCGTAAATGTAGCTAATACCAGCCTCGAGCTGAGAAGAACAAACAACACACCTAAATAATAATAATATGTGGGGACATTTTCACACACGGCCATCTGACCCCAAACTAGGGAGACCCTGTACTATGGGTGTCAGACAGCTGATATACATACACAAATACATTTTTTTTTTGTAAAAACATACATATATAGATAAACAACACCCAGACACAAAGCAAACACAAGTGCTCATCACACAAATGTTTACCCTGGGCGGGAATCGAACCCGCAACACGGTAAAAATAGTATATATATATAAACATTTGAATTGATAACCTCCTCCTTTTTGAAGTCGGTTAACAATAACTCTGTTGGTTACGTTTTCACGACAAAACGATTGAACCAATTATCAGGAAATTTGATTGAATCCTGGGGAAGGACATAGACTGCTTTTTAATCCGCGACTTTTTTTGCGATAACCGACATCCACGCAGACGAAGTTGTGGGCAAAGCTAGTACTAAAATATAGTTTATTTACGCCTAGGGTCTTTTGACCTAAAAGTTTTAGTCTTTATTTAATAAAAAATATTAGTTAACTTAATCATATAGTGTAGATCATTGTTTTCCCTGACACCATGTCATCTGTTGATGTATAATATGAGCAAGCGCAGGTTTATTTTGCAAATCGCACAGTAATTAGGGCAAGTCAGAGGCCGTTCTATTGACTGCTTTGTGTAGTTCGGAACCCTAATTGTACAAGCCCGGCTTGCTCTTAGCCGGTTATTATTTGTCTTATTGAATACCTACTTATTTTTCGATTTTTGCAGTCCTTAGGATCTAAAACACGCACTTACATCCAACCCTACTCTCTCAACTTTTATCCTACTAAAAAAATATTAGAACAAAATTATATCTACTTATTACAAATTGTACTAATTAGAAAGGCCTCATGTTTTTTAAATTGGGCTTCGTAATTTGTACACACTTTAGTTGCACTAAGGCACCAATTAAAAAGAAAAAAACAATCATTTTATACATCGGAATGTTCATGGATAATTTCCCAACCAAATCGATTATAAATACATTTCGTACATTATGATTGGTAATTTTTCAACTCACTATCGAGGGAAATATTTAAAAAATAACAATGTTCACAAATATACACAACACAAAAACTTTCTAAAACAAAAAATAATTTTAAAACATACCTTATTCAACACTCGTAGATATATATTTAAAACGAAATAAAAAAAAGAACACCTCAACTGTCACATTAACGGAACGGAGAGTAAATAAATAATAAAAAGTCAACAAGGCACTACTCCCGCACGACACTCAAAATCTGACTGACCGTCGGCGTCCGCGCAATCGTACTATTTGTCACAAATCATTATCACAACACAACCTACTTTACGACCTCCAATTAAATGCACGTTATTGCGGCCTGTTTGCATTTACAACCTACATCAATGTACATTACATGCAATAATATTGACAGGTTTTATAAAGGTGGATAAAATGGTTTTTAGTTTTCTATTACAAGTTAGGACCAAGGATAGGACACTAAACAGTTGGAGGGGGACAACTTAGAAACAGACTGGGCTTAATGCATAGCAATGCGCACCGCATCAAGATTTGATAAATCCGTTCATATTGTATGAGGATTTTCGCATCAGTTTTGTTAAGCGTTCATTTTGAGCAGGATATGACCGGGATGTGAAATATCCACACGATCTCTTTTATTCAAAATAAACGCTGATTTCAAGTAAAAAATTTAATGGTAATACGTTTTGGTTTTCGTCATTAAAGAACACCCTTTAATATTTTCTGAAACAAACATTTTTATTTGAATTTAAACATCTGGATCTGGACCATATTAAACGACTCAAAGATTTTTTTTTTAAAGTTGGATAATTGAACATATTTCGAAATTCTAAACCAACTTTTGCATGTTCAATATAACTGTAGAAACAAAATTTAACGCCTGTTTTTTCCCGCAAAACCATTACCTATCTAAGGGTGTTTACCTATAATCACTTGACCTCTAACTTTTGTCTTTTTAATTAATTCGCGACTTCATCCACATAAATGTCGGTATCACTGAACAAAGTCGTGGAATAAAAAGCTTTTTACTAAAAAGACAACCGCCTTCAAAAAGTGAAAAGTAACTTTAGCACAGATCACACATTGACTTTAGTTTCGAAATTCAGTGGCTTTGTTCTGTTTGTTGTTTTGTATTGCCACCGACTTCCGAAACTAAAGTCAATGTGTGTTCTGTGCTAAAGTTATTTTTCACTTTTTGAAGGCGGTTGTCTTTTTTGTAAAAAGCTTTTTATTTTCCGCTTTTTAGTACCTCCTTCTCATTCAAATCTATTAAGAAGAGATTGAAAGTTAACTACTACAAAGATTGATGAAACTAAAACGTCGTCTATGTAAAATTTTTGGGTATTTGTTGATTTTTCAAAAAGTGCTGAATCAATTTCGATAAAATTTATATGGGACCACCCCTGAAGCGTACCGTATCTACAAAAAAAAGAATTTTCAAAATCGGTTTACGTTTGCCTGAGAAATCGCGCGTAACAAATCGCGCACATACTTAATGCAAAATTTTAGACATATACGGTTTTCTCATGGATGCCATGGTCAGAACTGGACCAATTTAAAATGGGACCACACGGGAAGCACTGGCTTCCAAATAAAAAAAGAATCATCAAAATCGGTTCACCCAGTCCCGAGAAATCAAGTAACAAACATAAAAAAAAAAAAAAAAAAAATAAAAAAAAAAAAAAAAAAAAAAAAACAGACGAATTGATAACCTCCTCCTTTTTTGAAGTCGGTTGAAAAGTAGGCTATGTCAATTTCCAGATCCCAAACAACGACTACCTCCGACGATTCAATATGGCGCATTTTTTAAGCCCAAGGTGGAGCACGCTTGCCTAGGATGAACCGGTTCACTCGTGCCTTGAAGATACCCAGGTTATACTTATCTCAGAACAGAGAGGCGGGTAATGTTCGCACAAGAAATGTGGAAGCAAAACGATTGGTTCGAGACCGTGGAACTTCAACCAGTGACGCTTCGCCGTATCTCTGCTCGTCCGATGATGCAATGGGGATGGGAGCATTAAGTTGTGCAATTCTAAAGCAATTCTGCAATATTAAAAGTAATGTGTGTGTATATGTGGATGATCGCCTCTAATTTATACACGTGCCGAATGTTTTTACAATACAAAAATTCACGTCCAACAACCGTGACCAACAAACGATATAGTTTTCATGTAATTTGTGTTCATACTTAAGCATCAGCTGGTGTGGCCATGACTATCGAAATGCCATTGACATGACCCTGAGTAGAGACAACAAAGCAACAAATGTAGTTCACTTCATTATTCGATAGACCATCTAATTAGTTCGATTGATTTCGGTGTAAGTTTCGGCAAGGCCAACTTGATGCTAAGTGGTAACCACTGCAGACGTAAATATACCAGAGGCCTTACAGATGTGTTTCTATTCTAGATACAAAGTTGATAAGTCTCATGTGCCTGTAATTATACTACCAGCACTTACGCTATGCTTCCAGTAGAGTTATCTTATTTTCTGAGGGATTTTTATAGAATAACTAGGGGGCCTGGCAGACGTTGTCCTGCCCCGAAAATAAAAAATCCCGACTACAGCGCCACAAGTATACGTTTCGGAACACAGTACCTAAGGCTGCTTTGAGGCTGAAATTGAAATGAAAATGATTGTGATTACAAGCACGTAATACAAATAAGAATCTAAGCAATGGACCAACTATATTATTCTTCTGATAATACTATTCTATAATTTAACCTTCTGACCTTGAGTTTACATCACCACTGATGTTATTTTTGTGTGTTTTTGTCCTGGGGGGCGAATAAATACTTTTTCTTGCTTTCTTCTTTCTCTCACTGTTATGAATAGATGACTAATACAAACTCAAAAGCGAATACCTACAACGCGCTTCGTGTTGTACTGACACGAGTCAGTATAGCACGAAACGCCGTATCGTTAAAAAAACAAATAAAAATACAAATACAAATTCAAAAGCGAAAACAATCACGAGATTGTAGGTATTCCTTTTTAATTTGTATTTGCTTTTTTGGCTTCACTCAGTGTTCCTCGCGGTCTATTTGCCTTTTGTTTCATAATCTGAGTTCTAGACGATCTTGGCGCCGCCGCGGGCACGTTTTTGATTTTTGTCGTGACAGTCAAAATGTTACGGAACATTCGCTTTCTAATCAGTCTCAGTCTAAAGTGTATCTATTTTACCTACTTAATTTGACATTGATTGTCGGCGAGATATAAGGGTGTTATCAGACCAATCGATCGATCGTCGATCGACGGCATCGATCGATGGTAGAATTTATTAGTCGACCTCGATCGAACTGCTTTATTATTATTACTGATGGATTATAGTTGGGGTTAATCGATCAACGTCGACCGATGCTATCGACGGGCAATCGATCGATTGGTTAGTGGAACGGTATCCGTCGATCAGCCAAAGCTACCACACCAATCGATCAACGTCGATCGATGTCGATTGATGGCATCGATCGACGATCGATCGATTGGTGTAGTAACACCCTAAGACTGTCATTTCGAATGTTTTTAATTAGTACAAGAACTCAAGTTCCAATTTCTTTACTCAAAGACATACATATACACGTAATAGGCGTCTTATGTCGTAACTATCCTTTAAGTTACTTCTCAAGCGTATGCAAAAATATGATGTACCTAACCTCAACACTGCAAGGTAGCTTGTTCTTCTATATCTCCTAAGGTGGTTTTACTTGTTATCCTGAGCACCAAATTGACCTTGACTTGGTTACCTTAAGGCCATAAAACTATAATTTATAGAGGATAATTTTCTGTTTTTTTTTTTAATTTAGTGTCATAACCAGTGATGGGGAAAAAAGTGAGCTAATTTATTTAAACATCAAAGAACAGAGATCAAAACTGGAGACTTCCTTACGACAACATTATTTTTATTCGGGAAAAAATTCCCGGGTATCGGGACGTCACTAAACTAGGTATATTGAATAGTGTTATTAATACAAAAAACAATTAAATTCGTTTCCTTTACTGAATTGTTTTATGTTCTATGGTGGGATATGTCTTCAGCCAGACGATTTAAAAATCGCTACTATAAATCGTCTGGTTAAAGTTATGGTCTGGGGAAACTGTCTGACTATTATGAGACCTCAATCTAGAAGGATAGTCTATAATTTTAAAAATATAGCAATCATGTGTGATGGTCATCTGTCTGCCTTGATTGCCCAAGTGCAGGTCCATGGAAAACGTTCAATAAACTGCACTCCCAAGTGAGCCACTGCAAATACAACCTAGCAAAATAGGGGATTATACATCCCACCGACACCCAGTGTGAGTGCGGTGATCCTGACCAAACAATGGTCCACTTACTACAGTGCCCAAATTGCCCCTGCACCTGCATCTTAGAGGATATTAAAAACGCCACTTTAATGCTGCGAAAAATGTGGCGACCTACTGGCATACCCGCGACACTCCATAGAAACGAAACGATATAATTGCCTACACTACTACTAAAATTACAGACTGTACAGATACGTGCGTGTGTGTGCGTGTCTACACGCCGCTCGAACAAAAACGCAGTTCCCAGAGCAGTCGTTCGACGCGGGGAGAGGTGAGGAACTTTTCAGAGGGAGGCGGAGCGTGTCACTACTGTGCGGTAGTACTAATATTTATACTGTGCTACTGGGCCCAAGTAGTTAAAAACAAAGAAATCATCGAATCGAAAAGAAGAAAGTGTCGATAGAAGGATACTTGTGTCTCTCTTACAGCGATTGAAAACCCAAACATTTTTTTTGATGACAATATCGACTTTTGCCATTAGTTAAAGACGTCTTAATTGGGTAATCGTTAAATTAAGTTAGGTACTCGTATAATAGGTAATTTCTATCATGAAAAACCTTAATGAATTCACAATCGCATCGTTACGTGATCGAGACTAATTTGTTAATCGATTATAGAATCGGATGCATTATTAAAATAATAATTGGGAATTAAATTAACTTATTTTGTGTTCTTTATTAATCGATGTAGCATGTGCACGTGTGGTATTTTTACATTCAAAATAAGATTTTCTAAATCTTCTACTACGTATTATAAAACAAATACCCCGGAACTTCTGTCTGTTCGAGGTAAAGTCAAAAACCACTGAATGGATTTTTATGCGGTATTCGCCAAAATACAAAGTGATTCATGAGAAAGGTTAACGAGTATAATTTAAGGTTTTGTATACATTTATTTAAATATGACGATATTACACATGCGAAGACGAGTAAATATTTTGTAGCGTGGGTGCGTTTTACAAACATCACAAACTCACATACACAAACAGACAGACCCGGAACGACTATCTGTAGGCCATACATATATTAATTCTGTGCGGGAATTAAACCCGCGACAAGATAAAAAAAGAATATAATATCTTTGATTGCATAATTTTCTTAAGATTTATATGAGACTAGCTTTTGCCCGCGACTTCGTCCGCGTGAATGTCGGTTATCGCGGATGCAGACGAAGTCGCGAATTAAAAAGTAGCCTATGTCCTTCCCCAGGGTTCAAACTATTCTCATACCAAATTTCATCAAAATCGGTTCAGCCGTTTTATCGTGAAAGCGTAACAGACAGAGTTACTTTCGCATTTATAATATTAGTATGGATTGTTTTGTATCAATGCAATTGAATCAGGAAGACAAATTCTGCTGCGTTGTGTAACAAATAGAAATCAAACTTGATTTGCCTCTACCTCTTGCTGCCTCTTTGCTTTTTGAAGGTAATCGTGTGCCAATTGCCACTTTAGGTACATAATAATAATGCCTATAATTGCCCCACTGCAGACACAAAGGCCTCTTCTCATACAGAGAAGGCACGACCAATGATCACCACGCTTATTCAAGGCGGATTGGCGATTTTGTACTTATATTATTAGACAGATCTTTAACTTGATTGTTTTTAAGTATGTACAATATTTATAAGAATATTAGAAAAGAAAACCTAAAGTATGAAACTACAAAAACTAACACAATCATAAAATTCGTCAGCATCGCCGTCATCTGAAAATGTACCCAAGAGACTGTGACACGTTGGATGGCAATGCTTAATCTCTGACTAAGCAAAAAGCAGCTCTTGGATCACGGGAAGTGTCAACCAACATTTTGGACATTTCCTTAAAAAGAAGATGAGCACTCGAATCCTACGACCTGAGGGTTTCAACCCCAAACGGCTCGAAAATAAGACGGATTAGATCGTAAGTCCAAGTTTCCTCAAGATATTTTCCTTCAAGGCCGGCCCAGACTGTTATAAACAAACTTCCAACAGGGGTCACCTTGGTGGGAGGCTTGTGGAGCCCACGGTTGGTGTTTGCGTCCACACTGGTTTACAACAAGGCTCCCACCTCAGTGTGTTGTCGACTTTTTGTTTACAACGGCGGTATACACACGCGGTTGACAACGCGCGTCCGTCCACAGAGGTTGTTAAAGGTCAAACGAATTTTTGTTGCAAACAAGTGTTTACACTGTTGTAACCACCGGTGGAGACCGATGTGGAGGGCTTGCTTACAACGGTCTGGCCGGGGTTTCACCGATGTTAGTGATGTCTAGGGTTCCCAAGAATACTGTTAAAAAACAGTATTATACTGTTTTTCACTACACTATACTTTTTACTGTCGGACAAAAAAAACTATGTATAAAAAATACTGTTTTTAATATTACATTTTTTTAAGATTTAATTATTATTTATTTCATTGTTTTGTATTAGAATTAATTTATGACCTTTTTGTAAGTATTTCGAACTGTTTACAATATTTTTAAAACTGGTTATACAATACGGTCAACGTAACTTGGCGCGTCTGAAGTTAGCTGTTTGGCTGCGCAATGGAACTTTTAGGAACGAAATTGTCTACTGCGCAGCTAATCGGCTAACTTCAGACGCGCCAAGTTACGTTGACCGTACTGTACTTGACGTTATTGATTAATTAATATTATTTTTGCATTTCTTATTTTAATCCTCATATATATTTTTTCTATTTTTACAATTTCAATATATATATATTTGCATGCATTCTATCTAATATATAAAATTCTCGTGTCACAGTTTTCGTTCCCGTACTCCTCCGAAACGGCTTGACCGATTCTGATGAAATTTTGTGTGCATATTGGGTAGGTCTGAGAATAGGCCAACATCTATTTTTCATCCCCTTTTTTCACCCCTTTTTCATCCCCCGTAGATCGGGACAGGACAACGTCTGTCGGGTCAGCTAGTAATTTATAAATTAATCAATTTTGTAACTGACATTTAGTTAATGTTGTGCACGTCTGTAATAGGTATAAACACTAGCCTTAAGTCCACTCAAATGTTAATATAATTATTTGTGTTTATATTGTTGACGTGCCATGTTTAAAATAAATAAATAAAAATAAATGACTATACAGTAATGTTAAAAACAGTATTTTTTATACATCGCCACACCACACAGTTGCACGATGCAGTGCATGCAGCACATGTCTCCAGATGACACTAAACTGCTAAAGTTGCGAGAAATATGTTTTTAAAACATAAAGTAAGTACTGTTCAATTTATTGAAATACTGTTCATTTTCTTTCTTCAACCTGAATATACCTACTGCATTTCTTGCCAAAAAAAGTTGGCAACTCTTGTGATGTCTAAGATAAACTTAGAAAATACCACAGACTAGAAAAAAAAGAAGGACTCCACGCCACGCATATCAAAAGTGAAGCACCTAAAGTACGCCGGACCGTGCGTCTCGGTCCGGAGATAGATCGGTACGGTCGGTACTCGGTACTTTCGGCGCGGATTTTTTTGTTTTTCTAGTTCGTGGTATTTTCTAAGTTTATCTTAGACATCACTTGGGTTGCCAACTTTTTGGCAAGAAATGCAGTATATTCAGGTTGGGGAAAGAAAATCAACAGTATTTCAATAAAATGAACAGTACTTACTTTATGTTTGTACAGACAGCGTCATCAACTGCTAACCCCCTTTCCGAAGAAATTTTAATGCGTGGGGGGTAGGCAGTTGATGACGCTGTATGTACAAACGGTCTGGCTTACTTAGGGTGTTTCACTTTCGATATGCGTGGCGCGGAGTCCTTCTTTTTATTCAAGTCCGTGGAAAATACTTATATATACTATAATATACTAATATTATAAAGCTAAAAGTTTGTTTGTTTGGTTGAACGCGCTAATCTGAGGATCTACTAGTTCGAATTGAAAAATTATTTTTGTGTTGGATAGTTTATTTATCGAAACTATGTCGGGTCGCTAGTGAAATTATAAAAGTTACGACGGTAGTAACTCATGGTGCCCAGTAATTGTGGTCTCACCCTTCATGCATGAGACGCGGACGCCTTAACCACGGAGTCTTCCATCACAACACAGATACTGACAGGGAATAAAAATATTCCTTACCTTCATACTTCTAAAAAGAAAACATAATTCATCATTTCAGCCCAAAGACGTCCACTGCTGGACATACGCCTTTCCCAAGGGGGGATTTTACCATAATCGCCACGCTTGGCAGGCGGATTGGCGATCGCAGTATGGTTGTTACAAAGACACAGAGAACGCTGCTGCCCATTCTCTGGTAAGTCCCTTAGTCGCCTCTTACGACACCCACGGGAACATATGGGATGGTGCTATTCTTTACGTCCGACACCACACGGCAACAAAAACATCATTGTTACCATCTCATTCTGAAATCAAATCATAACTCGGATGCAGGAAGTAGGAAAGTATTTAAAAGCGATGATCAAATATCCATTTTACGATCACAATGAAGATTTGTAGAGTTTCCACATACGGCGAGCAATGACATGTATATCTATGACATCATATTATTAAGAAAACCTGATTTAAGTGGGTCGCGAAGGTCAGAAGCTGTTGTCCTACGGACTTGCCATGCATTTGCGTTTGGAACTCGTTTGACAATTTATTATTGCATCGCATTATGAAGATAGGTAACAATTCGCGTTATTATTTACATTTCAGTCAATAAATATGGTCTATCTGAGCCTTAAATTCTGTCAAATAAGCCAAGCGACAATTTCTTACTAATTAATTAAATATGCCAAATTGCATAAGGTACTGTTCAGTAATAACGTGTAATGTGTCTGAGAATAGAATTAAATTGAAATATGCAAAAAAATACAAGTGTAAATGTGTGTGTGTAAATTCTCAAAAGTTACTCAATTTTAAGACGCCGTAACGTCTTAGGGTCCGTTCACACAGACCGGCTCGGAGAGCATCGGCCGGCGCGCGGCGTTCTTCTTTTCACACAGACCGGCGCGGGAGCGTGAAAGAGCACGCAATCGGAGCCGCTCGGCCGCGCGAGCGGTGAATAGGACGTTATCAGAGGCAGCCGGTCGGCTCCTCTTATTGTTTCACACTAAGCGCGCTAGGTTTGCTCTCAAGCATTCTCAATAATAAAAGAACTGACATGTAAACACAAACCTTATTCCATTGGTTCAAAGCTCTGTTTTAAGCGTAATAAAAAATCTGCTCTCCTCTCCGAGCCGGTGTGTGTGAACGGACCCTTAAGCGGACTCCATCACTTTATGTTAAAGTGACTGTCACAGTACGAGACTTTACTACGTCTCTATTCCAAGAACAAATTATGGCAAGTACTTATAATGAAAGATTTGAGGGAGCCAAATTACATAATAGTTTACCAAACGATTTTAAAATGTCAAAATCTATAAACGTCTTTAAAGTTAAATAAAAAAATATTTAACAGAAATTTTCTAAAACCTGTATTCTTATAATTGTAAGTAATATTATATAACTTATTTAAATAGTAATTCTTTCCGATGTTCCTACCTTTATAAAGTAATAAGATGTTTTGTTTTGTTTCTTTTGTCTGTGAGTATTGTAAATAGGTACTATAAATTGTATTTGAAACCACAACGGGCAGACATACAGAAAGACAACGGCGTCTTATTAATAGGCCACCCTTTGACTACGAAACCGTAAAATGGTCGTAAGCGAAAAACCTCCTCATTATTCTCTCCAACGACTCATTTAACAGAGTTGAAGGTTCTGATTTCTATCATCGCATCACATCTGTCATTTTTATAGCTAATTAAGATGTTTGCACGTGTGCTCAGAGTATGAAATGGCTGATTAAGACACTGTTAAAGTGTCGACCTGTTAGTCATCAACACTATCTGCCATGTCTTTCAAGAAGTCTGCTTTATTCTTATTTAGATTTGGTTTCATTTGCTCTGTTAAAAGAGTTGAACCGTTCGGTGTTGATAACAGAAGATGTACCATCTTTTTAAGCAGTTACTGAATGATAGAGTCGTATAACCATTATTACTGTTTTTTTTACTCATTCCCAAAACACTGCAACTTCTAAATACCAGAATAAAAAGTGGCAGCCATCAGAAAACCACCGAGGCAATGTAGGTCGACAAGTCCCGGAAAAATGTTGCAACTGTCTTGGATCCAATAAAAAAATTACTTATTTTACAATTGGGAGAAGCCCAGTTGCCAAGCAGTACGGATTAAATTATAATCCATTGGATTCCAATAATAGGTATGGCAAAAACACTTAAACGCACGGAAATTAGTTATTTAATTAGCAAATTTTCACAAGGTTTTCATAGTAAACAGCCCCAGATGTAACCTGTACACTACTTTATTAATGACTGACTGTGCTTGACAATAGGATTGATGTTTGTGTTTACTTAACTACTGACTGATGCTATCTGTTCAATTATTCTAACGTATACAACAGCCACGAACAATGCAAGCCTGAACATTTATCGATATAAGGGCTCATACATAGATATCATACCTATCTGGGACACAGTGCCGTGATAGCTGTCGCGACTCGCGAGCAGTCGTCGACACCGGTCGGCGGCAGTCGCCGACAACCTACGACTGTCTGCGACCGGCACAGATACTAGAAGGGTGCCGCGATCGAGCGTCGGCGACGGTCCCCGACAGTCGGCGACCGCTGCCGATTGGTGTCGCCGATCGTCGCCGACAGCCGGCGGCAGCTGTCGCGGCACAGTGTCGCAAATGTGTAAGAGCTCTTAATGCACAATCAGACCACTGGATATCGATCCAGTGGAACTTAATGGTAGAAGTTGCCAATTAGATTATCAGCACATTGGTTGATCTTCTCGTCTTATCTTGAACTGTATAAGTAAAACCGGAATGGTGATAGGAAAATTAAGTAAATAGCAGGGTTAGAAGAAAGGCTGTCAGGATATGGTGTCCTTATACAGTAATAATCCATACTTCCATACTACTATTATAAATGCGAAAGTAACTCTGTCTGTTACGCTTTCACGATGAAACGGCTGAACCGATTTATATGAAATTTGGTATGAAAATAGGTTGAACTCTGGGGAAGGACATAGGCTACTTTTTAACCCGGGACTTCGCCTGCATCCGCGATAACCGACATTCACGCGGACGAAGTCGCTGGCAGAAGCTAGTACAGTAATAAATATAAAATAATATTGATATTTTTTATGTTTCTTTGTAATGGATAAACTCAAAAAATATCAACAGACCACCACCAACCACTCTGCTCGCGACTTCATCCTCGAGAATTTTCTTACAGATTTCAGATCTGTAAGAAAATTCACGAGGATGAAGTCGCGAGCAGAGTGGTTAAATAAAAACGAAATAAGATACATGGACGAGTTACTACAAAATATAAGTAGTACACATGAAAATAAACAGCTTTCAATACGAACCTAATCCCGAACCGTGAAAAATCCCTACATTTAAATTGCGTAAGTTTGCACTATTGCAACCGTCCTTTTTATATTTCGAGGTTGGTTCCTGAGCTGTTTATATTACTGAAAGGTCCATATTAATATAATAAAGTGAGTATATCTGGTTGTTTTTTACTCTTTCGAGGTACACAAGAAAAGATATAGGCTACCTTTTTAATAATCCGCGACTTCGTCTGCAGCCGTGATAACCGAGATTCACGCAGACGAAGTAGTGAACAAAGGCTAGTAGTAAATAAATAAATCAAAAATCAACCAGTACGTATTTACATTGTAAGTTCAAGGCCTATCGCAAACTAGCACAACCAATTTTCGATTTCGAAAAACATTTTAGTTTAATAATAATAATAATAATAATAATAATTCATTTATTTCAGGCTGCATATCAGTACATATTTCAGTTTAAAACAGCATAATAAGTATCACCCATTGATTCGAAAGATACGCTCTTTTACAACTTACGTGTCGGTCGCAGGAGAAAATCTTGGTTAAGGAACCTACGAGAGTGGAGTGGTCTGGAATCTCGAGCACTGCAGAACTATTTCACCTCGCGATGAAAAGGAAAAGTACGCAGAGCTGACTGCCAACCTTTTTAGTTTGGAGTGGGACAAGAAGAAAAAGATTGAATTGAAACGGAGATTTCTAATTTAAAAAGTGCTTATCTACTGCCCGCCTCTCTATTCCCCGATACATATAATCTGGGTATCTTCAAGGCACGAGTGAACCGGTTTATTTTAGGCAAGCGTGCTCCACCTTAGGCCGCATCATCACTTAAGATCAGGTGAGTTGCGGTCAAACGCAAGCCTATAACAATATAAAAAAAAAAAACTACTTTTAAAAGAAATTTCCAAAAGGTTGGTTGACACTTCCCGTGATCCAAGGGCTGGTTTTTACCTCGGACAGAGGTTAAGCATTGCCATCCAACGTGACAATGCTGCCAGTCTCTTGGGCACATTCCCAGTTGACGACGATGTGGGGGAATTTTTTGATGCCTTATTGTCTTAGTTTTAATGGTTATAGCTTTTCCTTTTTTATTTTTTCGTGTAAATATTGTACATTGTATAAAAATAAATTGAGACAAAAAAATAGAACAACAACAAATTAACGTTAAAACGTCCGCTAGTTCTTTCTAGGCCCTCTGGACCTCACAACGCATTATAAGGATCCTTGTGGAAAAGGTATTCATTGCTAGCAACTTCCACAACTTGGTCTGCGCGAGTTTTCCTACGGATCCATAATTTGTTTGATAGAAAAAAGCTTTTTCAAAAAAAAGAAAACCGCCTTCAGAAACTAAAAAGTGATAAATAACTTTGGCACAGAACACACATTACTTTACTTTCGGAAGTCGGTGGCGGTGGCTTTGTGTTTGTTGTTTTGTATTGCCACCGACTTCCGAAAGTAAAGTAATGTGTGTTCTGTGCTAAAGTTATTTGTCACTTTTTAGTTTTTGAAGGCGGTTTTCTTTTTTTTGATAAAACTTTATATTTTTCGCTTTTTAGTGTTGTCTTAACATCCAAATCCATTAAGAAACGGCAACACACTTAAAAGAGATTGTAAGTCCTCCAGTGATTGAAGAAACTAAAACGTCGTCTAAGTAAGTTTTTTTGGGAATTTGTTGATTTTCTCAAAAATACCAATTTTGATAAAATTTATATGGGACCATTTCGGAATAAACCCCTTTCGAAAAAAAGAAGAATTTTGCAAATCCGTCCATATATGACAGAGTTATGCCCGAACATACATAAAAAAAAAATATATATATTATGTCGGAGACAGTTTATTAATCACATTGTGGGTGTTAACTAAATTTGTTATGATTTGTGTTTCTTATTGTTAATTTATGTGATTTTACTATCAATTATTGTCTATTAATTCGAAACATGATTAATTGTGTGTGCACACTGATTTGTGGTTACTTTATTTCGATAATTGTTATCGATGGTTTTATTCAAAACAATTGTTGACACGTTACTTTGAATGTAAAACGAATTACTTTATGAAATCACTATTGTTTATTCATAACAATTATTATTGTGTTATTTGATTACAGATCTTATTAGATTCAGCACATTTTAGTGTTTTGTATCAAGTAAACGCGTGACGCACTTCCGTGCGCATGGGCAGACTTGTATGGAGAGGTTGCAAGGTGGGGGGCATCGCCTTATAAAAGAGCGTGCACTCCGTAAGTATGGCAGTCGATCCTCGGATTCGACTCAGTAAAGAGTTCCTGCTCCCGACAATACTGTCGGTTTACCTGGTACAGCGCTGCTGTATATTCACATAGCTGTATAGGCTTGCTGCTAGCGAGCGATACACTTTGTATTTGGGTGGCTTATGCTACTGTACGAACTATGAACCTTAAGGGTTTGTTCGTTTATCATTGGGTGGCTTATGCTACTGTACGAACTATGAACCTTAAGGGTTTGTTCGTTTATCATTGGGTGGCTTAGGCTGCTGTACGAACTATGAACCTTAAGGGTTTGTTCGTTTATCATTGGGTGGCTTAGGCTGCTGTACGAACTGTAAACCTTAAGGGTTTGTTCGTTTATCATTGGGTGGCTTGGCCACTGTACGAACTGTGGGACCTTAATGGTCTGTTCGATTAACTGTATTGTTGCTGCACCTTTAACTTACTTTATTCCTGTTACTGATTACCATTTGTATTGTGTTTTCTGTACTAATAGTGTGTAATTGTTTTTACAGGTCTTGTTTATCCCTAATAGGATAATGGGAACGCCTATAGTCCTGACGATGTACTATACCGCTCGGCACTCCTCCTCGATCGCACCTGACGATCCTACATATATATATATATATTTAAAGGGTGATGTAATTAGTGTACGATACTTAAACACGTGATTGTGTTCATGATAACAAACAACTTTCCCGAAGAAAAAATGTTTTTTGTACTGGTTCACTTTAGGTCACAGGCGTGCGCGCGCATGAATTTCTTACGGCTGTTGTCTTATTGTGATAAAAGTGAACCAGTACAAAAAAAAATTTTTCTTCGGGAAAGTTGTTTGTTATCATGAACACAATCACGTGTTTAAGTATCGTACACTAATTACCAGTCACCCTTTATATAAACATTCGAATTGATAACCTCCTCCTTTTTGAAGTCATTCAGAAATAATGTCACTTCAAATTAGTGAACAAAATTACAGCATTGGACCAGTATGTCTATTCTGTTACAATCCCCTTGGTGAACACCTAAGTGAAGTGAGCTGTCATCCGTCCCGACGATAGGGATTTACAAAGCACTATAATTGGATGACAGCTCACTTCACCTAGGTATTCACCGAGGGAGATTGTAACAGACATATTTAGAACGAAAACTTAACTTTAATTTATAATATGTAGTGATTGGCTAATAAAACTATGTTGCGCCCGATTCTAAGCCCAACGTGACCAGTAATTCATTAGCAGAATATGTGATTACAATGTTTTTGCATTCGATTACTATGTTTTACTGTGCAACAGCACATTATCTATAGGTCTTAGAAAAACATTTCTAATTGTAATCCTCTCAATGTCACGTTTTGGTCTGCTGATCTACGTAGAAGTTGTTATCTATAGAAATATTAGCGACTCCGTTCACATGAATCTCAGTAGTCGAAGCAAAAATCATGAATTGAAATAAAATATAGAGAGAAAAATAAAAATGGGTCTAATGCCTGTTTTAAGTAACAATATTTTCCACTATAAATCAATATCATAATGACGTAAAATGGTAATGATAAGACTCTCTAGATTTCAATGTTGAATGTCAATTTGGACGTGTGATAAGGAATTAGGTCTTCATCTCAAGAAATGAGATAGAAATCAATTTTATCATTTGAGATTTGATATGATTTGGCTTTTTCCAATGAACTCTTTAGTACATTTTATATAAGTCCATTGTATAGGTCAACAAATCTACAGATAAAATTGAAACGATTTTAAACGTTGGTATTTTTCACAGAATATAAATGTTTTTTACAACAACTCTACACCTCTACCTACTCTCCTCTCTTCTCTCTTCTATACGCCGTGAATGGGAGTACACACAGAGTTAAAATGTCTCGTCACTTTAAATAAAATACCAGTTTTATACATTTTAACCTCTCAGTCACGGCGGCAAATCTCTCGGAAGTCGTGTCGAATTGCCGTCCCACCGGACTATGAGAGTGAAGGAAGTGTGAGTGTACCTGTGTTTGCGCACACACTTGTACACTATAATTATCTCCTGCGTACATGTATAGTCGTGATTTAGATCTGCCGCCGTGACCGAAACTCGGTCGGGAGGATATAAACGAATAAAGGAATATTACTAGCTTCTGATAAATATCCCAATTTTTATACTTATACTAGCTGACACGCTGAAACGTTGTTTTTATAAATAAATAAAAAAATACTGGCCATATACATTGCCAAATGGCCAAATGCTGGCATATGGTGGGTCTAAAACTGATAAAATCACTGAGAAAACTACTGAGAAAATCGTTTTGGTTAGGTTAGAACTGCGACCACCAAAGCGCGAAGGTGAGCGAGCGCAGCGAGCGGTGCCGCGGCGGCTGCCACCGAGTGCCAGATCCCCTCTATTGTGGGTGAATCATTTGGGTTAGGTTAGGTGTCGCATAAACAGGGAGCCGGACGCCCGGTGTCACCACTGCGTCGACTGCCGGGAGAACACGGCGCGGCATACGCTGGCAGAGTGTGCCGCTTGGGAAGAGCCGCGCCGTGCCCTCGTCTCGTCTCTTCTGTCGGCCGTGGTCGAGTCGTTGGTCGACAGCGCAGAGTCCTGGGACGCGGTGGTTTCCTTCGACGAAACTGTCATGTCGCAAAAGAAGGCTGCGGAAAGGGAGAGGGATATCACAACCTCCCACCCTGCCCGCAGCAGGCACACTAGGCGTTGGCGGAGGGCGGATAATCCCCTCTTCCGGCCCCCCTAAATGGGTCCAGGGGCGGCAGACTCGGGGACGTCTGTCGCCCCCAACATACATCGGGACCCGAGGTGGCGGCGCGTAGTGTCCCACGTGCGCCCCTCTTAGACGTCCGGGGGGAAGTCTAACACCTCACTCCCCCCCCTGACCCGAGAAGTGGCCCGTAATAGCGGGCCGGCACCAGCCGGGGGTTGCGGAAGTATCTCCAGTTCCCGCGACCCCCGACGTAGGTGTGAGATGGAACACCGGGGTGGTTTTTAGCCGGTAAGAGTCTGACAGACCCCTCCCCAGGGCGGAGAACATCCATGAGGACTTTCCACCCAGTACAAAAAAGAAAAAGAAAAAAAATGATGAATGGTATAGTTTTAAAACCGTGGGGCACGTAATGTTTTTAATGAATGGTTAATAGTAATCGTGTACATATAGAGGACTACCGGTTGTGAAATGATTAAAATGCCACGGAGTATAATAAAGGCAGTATTTTTGTTATAATGTTGACGTTTAATAGTATGGTAGACCTCATAGTAGTAGCAATTAGCATTGTTCTTAAGCGATTTACATCTATTTGTAAGAAAAACATGTATGTACTCAAAAAATTACCACACATGGTAGTTGCAACTAATGTTTCTTTAGAAATGATGTAGTGCACTATAGTGACAAGCTTATGTTTCTAGACACCAACAGTTTTGTTGAAAAATTAAAATCGACTAGAGATACAGTGTATCTGCCCATTAGGTTTAGGCGTCAGATAGCATGGCTATTAGCTTTTAATATTAACTCAGACATAAGTAATATGTCGAAGTCATCTGTAATTGACTCCACAGTAGTTAGTAATAATACTAATAAGGTGGTAAGCACAAATAATAGTTTAAACTAGTCAGTAAGACAACAGAAGTTACCAGTACCAATATAGTTAAATTTATCAAAAACAAGGTATCTTCTAGCAATCACTTAGTAATTTGTAAAAAAGGGTCAAAGCAACATTCCATGAAATTATTTCACCAGAATATTCAAGGTTTTTCTTCTAAGCAATTAGAAATTGAGTTATTTTTAGAAAAGACAAAGCTCGACATTATTTGTTTCACCGAACACTGGCTGAAGGATTATGAAATGTTAATTAATTATGATAATTATACTATTGGCAGTTGTTTCAACCGGATAACTATGATGCGTGGTGGTTCACTAATCTTAATAAAAAATAATATCAAATTTAAGTCTCGTAAAGACATAGTGGAACTATCGGTTGAACATACTATTGAACTGTCCTGTGTTGAGCTAGATAGGCATGTAATAGTGTGCGTTTACAGACCCCCTAATTATCAAAACTACTCAATTTTTGAGTCAATAATGGAAGATGTTTTGACTAAACTTACAAATGGCAATAAATCAGTAATCATTTGCGGTGACTTTAACGTTAATATTTTAGAAAACAATTCAAATAGCAGTAGATTAATAAGTCTTTTTAAATCATTTAATTTGTCAAATGTGTTTTTAGAACCAACACGAGTAACTACGACTACTGCTACATGTATTGATAATGTTTTTTGTTGCTGCGACTATTTAGAAAAGGCTATAGTGAATTATCTCCCGTCTGATCACAGCGGGCAAACCGTTACTTTTGAATCCAACGCTCCAATACAAAAAGTGCAGGTACTGTCAAGACCAGTAACATCTGGCAATTTAATTAAATTTAATAGCACTTTAATGAGTAAGTTAAACATTCAGGGCCTTAATATGAGTGATGGTAATGTTTTGTATGAAGAATTCTTTTTAGTTGTGCAAACAGAGTTTAATAATATTTTTAAGAAAATACCTAGAACTATTAGCCCTAAGTTTTTATTCAGTGACTGGGCAACTAAAGGTATCAGGAAAAGTAGGGAAAGACTTTTTGAGCTATATGGCCTTAAGCCTTATATAAACACTGAAACTTTTAATAAGTATGTTGCTACTTACTCTAAAACTTTTAAAAATACTTGCAAGACAGCTAAAGCTTTATACATAAGCAACAAGGTAAAATCAGCAGAAAATAAAATTAAGACTGTTTGGAAAATTATCAATGATGAAACCAATAGAAACAAAAGAAATAAAACTGATTACACTCTGGAGACACCCTGTGGTCTGATAAGTACTAATATCGATGTTGCTCAGGAATTTGCGAAATTCTTTACTGATATTCCAATTAAAACTACAGAAAATTTAGCTTCCTCGCCCTCACTTGCTTTTGATTTATTAAAAACGAATGTTTTAGCCTGCCCTTCGGAATTCAAATTTAAACATATAAACCCTGAGATTATTATAAAAACTTTTAAACAACTAAAGATCAAAGTTACTGAGGATTTGTGGGGAATGTTTACTAATGTTTGTAAATCGATTATTGAGACAGTAGCACCCTATTTAGCTTACATATTTAATTTATGTATAGACCAAGGAGTTTTCCCAGATTTAATGAAGTACAGTAAAGTTATACCACTTTTCAAATCCGGCGAATGCAAGGACACGAATATTTATAGACCCGTTTCGGTTTTGCCGGTATTCAGCAAAGTTTTTGAAAAAGTAATGCTTAATCAAATGCTCAGTCATTTTAATTGCAATAGAATCCTACATGATCAACAGTATGGGTTCACCAGAGGGCGTTGCACTACTGATGCCGGTATCACTTTGATTAAGCATATCTTTAACGCATGGGAGGAGTCACAGGATGCCATTGGCATTTTCTGTGACCTCTCCAAAGCATTTGATTGCGTAAATCACGAAACACTGCTTTTAAAGCTTGAGCACTACGGACTCGGTAAACTAGCGCTCAGATTAGTAAAATCGTATTTAGATGATAGGCTGCAGCAAGTTCAAATAAACGGTGTAAATTCATCGGGCTTGAAAGTAAAAATGGGAGTACCACAGGGCTCATTATTGGGTCCGTTCCTATTTCTAGTTTATATTAATGATTTACCGCATTTACTGAGAAATCAACCTCAAATGGTGTTATTTGCTGATGATACTTCATTGATTTTTAAAGTAAATAGACGGGCACAGCACTATGACGACGTAAATGACGCCATGATTAAAGTTCATAATTGGTTTACTGCAAATAATTTAGTGTTAAATGAGAAGAAAACCAAGTGCATAAGATTCGCTTTACCGAATGTTAAAAGTAGTGAATGTAACGTTTTATTGAATAAGGACGTACTTGAATTCGTCGAAAAGACAGTTTTCCTAGGGATTACGCTTGACTCAAAGCTGCAGTGGGGTCCTCACTTAACATCTCTTGCAGGGCGGCTAAGTTCGGCCGCTTACGCTGTCAGAAAAATCAGGCAATTGACAGACGTGGATACCGCTAGACTAGTCTATTTTAGTTACTTTCATAGTATCATGTCTTACGGTATTTTGCTTTGGGGACGGGCTGCAGATATAGATTCTATCTTTATTCTGCAAAAGAGGGCTGTCAGAGCCATCTATAATCTCAGCAGACGCGAGTCTCTAAGAGAATTGTTTAAACAAATTAATATCATGACGGTACCTTGTCAATATATATACGAAAACATCATGCATGTTCGGAAAAATCTTCACCTGTTTAGTAAAATAAGTGACAGACATAACTTTAATACTAGAAATAGGAACAAATTATATCAACCAAGTTTCAGATTGTCAAAAGTACATACTTCTTTTATGGGGTATTGTGTAAAATGTTATAATAAAATACCGCTCGATATTTTGCAATTAAATGAAAGACAATTTAAAACATGCATTAAACGCACACTATGTAGGCAAGCATATTATAAGTTGGAAGATTATATCAATGATAAAAATGCTTGGCATAATGCTGGTCCTGCTCCACAGCCGCTTTAGGGAATTTCTTAATTGCAAGAAGATTATGTTGCTCACCCCTTATTATTGACATGAATAACGTGTACCGTTATTATTATTTACTTATTATATTTTATCTGTCGAATGAAATACTTACATACATTGGAAATTTTGACTTTGTGTAAATTAATAGCACTATTTCAATTATTATGTAAATGTGAGAACTATGGAGCCATTTATTTATTCAATGTGTTTGACATAAATGAGCATGGCAGTTGAGAGCATTGTCATGCTCGCTCAAATGTCTCACTGATGGTGGCGTGTGGGTTAGATCATTCGGTTCCCTTCAAAATGGTTGAGCTAAGTGGTGCTGATCCGCGCGTCATGTTCGTGAACGGGCGCTGTCAGTTGAGATTGGTCATCTCTTAACTGCCATGGCTTTTATATTAATTTATTTTTAATTAGAATGTTTTGGATTTCTCTTCACTTACATTGTTTTCACATATAGAAGCAACAAGAATAATGTAGCCTGGATTTTGTAAAAGCTTGATTGAAAAGAGTGTCCGTGGAGTTTCTTGCTCGTTCTTCACCATAGAGACCTACCCTACGTTTTGGAACGAGCAACTAGCTTCAACTTTCTGACTAACTAACTGACTCTTTGACTATTCAAAAGTGCCTGCAAATGGTTTAATTGAAATAAATGCTTTGACTTTGACTTTGACTTTGAGTACTTAAAGAGTTATAAGGTTTATTTATTTATTTATACTTCATGCACAAAGGTACAAAGGCGGACTTAATGCCTTAGGCATTCTCTACCAGTCAACCAAGGGTGATGAAGAGATAATATGGCGGGTGCATAACAAAAAGTAATAATTAAAAAGTTAAAAAGATGTAAACTCATATACATAATTATATATCTGGATACCATATATCTATATAAACATATACATACATACATACCTACATATATATAATATGCAAAAGAAAAGGGGGTTTTGAGATGACTCTGCTTACTTGTTCTGAAACATTCAATAGGTAGTCTAAGTAATTGAGTTTTTGCAATAAGAGATTCGCATCCGGCCATGAACAAGTACCAATAATTATGACTTTTATTTGATATGCTCTTTTTAAGTTTATCTTGGACATTAAAAGGCAGAATTATCATAATTATCTCAAAAACATTTCAGTTAGACTCATCTTCTCTATACATTTCTCTAATCATAATAATGTAGCACAACATTCAATAGCAAAAATTTATTTACGTATAATGATATCAACAGTTCTTGAAAAATAAGGCTCGGTCGACGGAGCCCCGCTTCGCAGGACTCATATTTCAGGATGGTTACTTAACTATTTATGTTTATAAAAGTTTGTAAACATAGTGTTTATAAAATAAAATATTTGCGGAATAAGTGGTTTGTGAAATAAATAGGTATTATAGGTACGAAACATTGGTTGTAAACTAAAAATTTGTCAATGGTGTTTTGAGGAAACATTAGTGAACCTTTCTCCTTACTTCGCGATCGGTTTCAATACGGTCGCGTATAGCGTTGCCAGATGTCCCGATATACGCGGAACGTCCCGATTTTTAGGGGTCTGTGGGCGCGGACATTAAATGTCCCGATAAATTTGAAAATTTATAAAAAAACCGATCGCGGTAACGTAAACTCCAATTTGTATTGTAACTGGAACAGCGCAGTCTAGTGGCAACAATAGGAAACACAATTATTCCGCACAAATTGACAGCGATACATAAATAAGCGATCGAGTTCGAATAAAAACTCACACAAGGCCCTCAGTACAAAGATGACAAGAATAACATTTAACACGTTCACTGCCACCGACTCGCCCTGCGAGTTCACGCTAATTTAATTCTAGTGCCGGCGACTCGCGTGGCGAGTTTAGTGTTTTTCGTTCATATTTTCTAAACGCTTCCGTATATCCAAATTACAGTATAGACTAATATGATGTTAGTTAAACATTGATATAGTGGCCTGGATGTAAATAACACAACAAAAAAAATTGGTTGTCTGTAAAGTCGGTTTACTGACGATAGTTGAACGTGACAACGCGAAAGAATCATTACCTTTATCGCTGTAATTATCGTTGCTATAAACAATTGACACCACATTCACTTTTCACTTGGAACGCCTCAGAGCGAGGTAACGCCGCAGAGCGAGGTAACGCCGCATGACGTCATGTAACGCCGTAACGCCGCATGACGTCATGTTTTTTCGTGCGTGCAGCCGGCTCTATCGAATTATAAGACGTTGTCACGTCAAAAAATCATTCTGCAATGCCATGAACTCGCTAGGCGAGTTCAATGTCGCAGATTCTCAACATTTGAACGTCGTCAATACAATAGGATACTACTTATAATAATATGACCTTAAACGTGATCGAAATCTTATCTACGCTTCATGAAATTGCGTGAATTACGCTTTGGACTCTGGCTTATTGGAATGACTATGATCAATAGTCAATATTCGTTACTATCTTTGAATGCCACGGCTTTTTCTATCTAAATAAAAAGAAATTGAAAAAAAAGAGACCAGACTAGTAATTTAGTCAAGTACGCATTCGAACTCAAATTCAATACCATTTACTTTCAAAGATTTTTTGAAATCAATTCACAATTGCCGGAGTTATTGCGTAACAAACATACAAAAAAAATACAGTCGGATTGCGAACCACTTTCGTTTTGAAGTCGGTTAAAAATATAAACTACTGACTTTTGCCCGCGACTTCGTCTGCGTGAATGTCGGTTATCGCGGATGCAGAATAGATTAAGTCACGGATTAAAAAGTAGCCTATGTGCTTCCCCAGGCTTCAAGCTATCTTCATACCAAATTTCATCAAAATCGGTTTTGCCGTTTCATCGTGAAAGCGTAACAGACAGAGTTACTTTCGCATTTATAATATTAGTAAGTATAGATTAGTATGGATAAATATCAAATATATAAAATATAAAAGTACGGATTTACAGGTGCCAATGTCAATGACCCAGCATGAAACTTCATGAAAGTCTTTTAAATTGATAAAATATGACAAAGTTTGGTTACATCATTCATGTTGAATCTACGGCTACAATGTAAAAACAATTTAACAAATCCTGCACGTTAAAAAAGGTCTAGAGGAAAGTATTATAAAATTAATCTATATAACCAAGGCAGCTAAGGTGTCGTCAGTCCCAACTGGCGACAACTGTTCACGAACATGACGCTCGGACCAGTCTCATTTAGCTCCACCATTTTGAAGGGAACCGAATGATCTAACATACGCTATCATCATCGAGACATTTCAGTGACCATGAATACAACTCGTAAATGGTAGCTATATTGGTAGGTACTGTAAGGTGTAAATTATACAGAAACGGTGTAAGGTGCAGGCACGGCGCAGGCATCTTGCCGCTTCAAAACGTTTCAATACAAAACGCAGGTAGGCGACACGTTGTGATTTATACTCTGGTGGCGTGGCGCAGGCACATCGCTTCATCACCTGTTCCGCGTCAGTCGCGAGTGACTGAAGTGGCGCGCAAGCAGCACGTCGTTTTGTTACACAGTAGGTGCAGAAAAATTCGTGACGATAGTGAATTGAATGTAGAGTTCTGCAAATGATATGATATGTATGATATGAATATGAATGATATCAATAGTCTTTCTTCAGGACAGACCGGTTCTCTCCAATTTGTATGCTTCTTCTGAAGACCGTGTTTCACTTTCGACAATAGAATGTGGAAACATTCTAGTGACATTTTATACACTGTAGGAAAACGATCAGGATATTCGCATAAGTTTTCCATTATTTTAAAATATCTATGCTCTTGTGATATTTTCCACACAGCGTGCACCCAATATTTTCGGTGTCTCTGCACATTAATGAGTTGCTTCGTCGTCTGAAAAGGAAGACAATATATATATGCTATCACAATAAAGTCAGCCCGTATAATGACTAGCAGTGGCATCTCTTCGCCTCTTTGATAAAATTTAAATCGCGTCCGTGCCTTAGGTATCTTATCCACGCCTGCTCTACGCCTTCGCCGCGTCTTCACCGTACGCCGTTTCTGTACAATTCACGCCTAAGGCGGGCGTGATAAAAGCCTTACGGTTACCAGATCGTAAACTATGACTATATAGTCGCGTGTGTGAAGAGGGAACCCGAATGAAATTACTAAAGGTAGGTATTAGTCAACACCCCGTGAGTGCCGGGTCGAAAAACACCTTGATATAAAAATATGCATAACGCTTCTAATTTCAAAAATACTTCAAGAACCAATTCGGAGTTTTTAGAAGAAACATAGTCAAATGCTATCGACTTGGTTGCAATAAGCATGCAACCTTTTACAGTACTATACGTAAGTATACAGTTCTCGCAACATAACAATGTTAAAAAATAAAACTATGATATAACTAAAATAGCAAAATTAAAAGTTCCGTTAAAATTATGTAATTGTTCATTAGAATAATTTTGACAATTTAAATTGTATGTACTTACTTACATAACATTTATATTAATTAATTTAAAGTAGGTACCGCAGACCACATCTGCGTTAAAAATATACATGCAAACCGACAAATGATTCTGTACCACTGTAACAATGTAACAATGTTTAAAACTAACATTAACTATATTTTATTTTTGTTGTTTGTTAGTATATAATTATAGCGGCTAAAGTACTACACACTGTAAATTGTGAAAAAAAAAAACTTGAGAGGTGTCAAGGGACACCCGGATGGAACGAAGTTCCTTTCGATTAATTAGTGAAGGAATTTTATTACAATTCCTTCACTAATTAATGTGATGCGTTAAAGTGAATTTAAGTGGCTTTAAGCCAGGGCAAAAAAAAAGCGAGGAATGAAAAGTTATTATGGCTGCTTACATTGTAAGTAAGTAATTTTAAAGATTAACATTTTCTAACATGTTAGTACAATGCGTAGTTATTTAGATAGAAAGACCAATAAATTATTTCTGCGCCATCTATTGGCCGTTCGTAATTCGATCTCGAAGAGCACAGTTGCGCCAATAACGTTAATAGATGGCTCTTAAATCAAATGAATGACGAAATGTCAAATGTCGTGACAACTTTTCGTAAGAATTTTTTCCGTCTAGCCCCTTTTCACAACGCGCGATAAGGAACTTCGTTCCAAAAACAATTGTGTAGGTACCTTTTACGAATGGACGGATATACAGACATAGGAGTCTTAGAAATAGGGTCCCGTTTAGCATCGTATGGGTACGGTACCCTAATATAAACTACTTCAAAAATAAGAATACAGGGACACTTCTATGTCAAAGAAATGAGTCTAGACAAAAACCTTCTCGAGCGTTCTTTTAATCTTAAAATCTAAAGTAACTGTCTCATTTTAAAGTTAGTAAAACCTAAATTACTAAGCACTTATCCCAAAAGGTATTTCAGTACCTACAGTTAAATTTAACACTTCTTCGACTACCTAAACTCGTTAAGTTGGTACTCTATTAATTAGCCTTCATAATTAATTCACTTTGTATTTGGAGCCCGAAGAATTTAAAGTAATAGTTAATACCTGTGTTTAAAAGGGTTGTAACGAAAATGCTTATAGATCAGTATCCGTCGGACGGATACTCGAGGTATGTTTGTTCTGTCACATCACTAACTAGGCGATCGAGCCCCGGATTATTCAGTGAAGCTATAGAACCTAACATTCTACTTCATTGATACGTATATACTGGCGACACTGCAACCTAAGTCCAAATAAGTTTAAAAAAAAATTCAAAATGCAATACACAGATTTCGATCATCATCATTCATCATCATCATTTCAGCCGAAAGACGTCCACTGCTGGACATAGGCCTCCCCCAAGTGGCGCCACATTGACCAGTCCCGTGCGACTCGCATCCAGCGGATCCCCGCAACCTTTACCAGGTCATCGGTCCACCTAGTGGGAGGCCTTCCAACGCAACGTCTGCCGGTTCGCGGTCGCCACTCTAGAACTCGAACTAGATTTCGATCATGAGAGTTAAACCGCTAGGGGTTCTAACGTTCTTTGTAATTTTCAGCTCAGTATCTGGTTGTAGTGTAGGTAATAACCATGTATTGCAGGTATTTAGCTGCATCCGGTTATACTGGAAGCCTATCATATCCTTGGGAAATGGCCAGCCAGATGATTATAGATTTTTATCCTGTTTTGGTGTTCCCATGGAATATTAAGAACTTTGGCTTAATTTTGAAGTCTTCGCAGATGGAGTTGCAAGCAGAAGCTAGTACTTTCGTAAATGATTAAATACGTCGTTGCCTGTACTCATGGTGAACAATATAATAATAATATGTGACCTTATTAATAGACATGCATACCATTACTTTTATTTCACAACTATACAACTGAAAAGGAACCCTTACGCATTAAAATTCCTTCGGAAAGGGGTAATCAGTTGATGGCACCGTACATTATCCGGCAATTATCCGTCTGCGTATTGCGAGTTCGATTCTCGCACGGCCCTATTTTTTCTGTGGTCTACAGGTAGTTGATCCAGGTTCGGCTGTTGTGTATGTGAATATAATATGTTTGTAAACGCATTAACGCACCCACGACACAGGTGAAATTCGTAGAATGAGACAAAGTATAAAAAATTAAATGAAAAATTAAAAAAAAACCCCCAACGCAAAACGTAGCGATTATTTAAAAAATAAAAAATAATACCTTTTGTTGAGCCATCAAATGTTTGTTCGTTGCGGGGGAAATATCGCGGCGGGGGTACCGCTTAAGTAAGTCAGACCCCTCATTTCATTGACTATCTATTCATTTAACAGCATATAAGACCAACTTGCTTCGATACGATAAACATTTTTTTGCAAATCTAGTTAGCATGAGTTCGCTAGCTTAGCGGTACCCCGCCGCGACATTATAGCGCCATTTCAACGAACAAACATTTGATGGCTCAACAAAAGGTATTATTTTTTGTGAAAATGTCTGTAATTCACCATTTTGTGGCGGCGGCCATCTTGGACCGATTTTCATCAAATATAGCTAAGAACACTCCCGACTAATGCACCTTTCAAATAAAAAAAACAAAATTAAAATCGGTTCATCCGTTCGGGAGCTACGATGCCACAGACAGACAAACACACACACACACACAGACACGTCAAACTTACAACACCCCGTCGTTTTTTCGTCGGGGGTTAAAAAATCTTTCTGCAAACTATATTTATTTACTCAATTTTATTTCCAACTCCATCCTGAAGAAATAGAAGAAGACTATAGCGGGAAGATATGAGTCTCCTTTATTAGGTGATGTTGTTCGAAGATGTTTTTTAAACAACAGCCTAGCCACTAAATAGATTCATTTACTAACATAGGCATAAGTTATCCTTTTGTGTACTAACCCATATGGATGTTACTAATACGAAATAAAGATAATTTTTTTAATTTTTTATTTTTGTTGTCTTAAAATATTTTCACTTGAAAAAATAATGAGATACTTTTTGGAAACTCTAACAGTCTCGGTTAATTCTATTGTCTAACATTTCGGCATTTAAAGTGTAGGTAATTATTATAAGAGTCGGTAAATCTGTGACAAATCCTTAGCCCAAAAACCTCACCTTGACACAGCTGTCAAACAAGACTTTATTATAGGTAATGTTCTACTTATTAGTGTATCACTCTTTATTTTAAACTAGCATTTTACTCGCGTCTTGGTCCACGTGAATTTTCTTAGGGAACCCTATTTTTTTTTTCTTATGTTTAACGAACCTCATAGTAAATGACTTCCAAAAAGAGTAAATGATCACCAACATTTAACCAAAGTATTGTAGAAATGTTTGTGAGTTTGACTGTAAAAAGCAATTAGGTTCTGGCACTCCGCTCGCCTCGTGCGTAGGAGGTCACAGTTTTAACCTAACCTAACCATGTCGGATCCGCCCCAGGGGGGACTTAAGGGTCCTAAGATTTGGTGATCATTTACTATTTTTGGTGGTCATTATAATTTATTCCCTTTTTTTTTACCAATATTTTTCCTTAACTCAGCGATAACGTAGAATCCTTTCGGTGAGAGAATTTTTAAAATAGAACAATTTTTTTTTCTTGATTGCTCCCGAAGCTTGTCAAAGGCTCTCTCTACTCTCCTTCCACATCTCTCTATCCAGGACTATTTGGGTCCAAGGAGTCTTTATCGAAGGAGTATAGATCATCCCGCCATATCCGTCTGGACCATGCCGCGATGCCGCGGGTCGTGCATTTAGGCCAATGATCTTCAGACATATGGAAGATGTGTTCAGGCCAATTCTACTTCAGCGTGACAGCTTTACGAGTAATTTTTCTATTACAAACAAACAAAAAATCTATGTTTATTCTCTTTGTAATATTAATTTCGGCTAGTTGTCATAATAACAAACCTGCTTATGATAAGGTTAATCTAAGTACAATATTTATCTTAATAAGAAGTACTTAATCTTGGTATCAGATTTTTTACCGGCACAGACTTATCATGGTCACAGATGCAAAGAAAAGTGAATAAAAAGATAACTGCAATAGTATGGTCCCTTATTTAAAGGTGTATATGTAAGCCTTCTTTTACTGAATTTAAGTTACTGACCTTGATGAACTCGTGACAAGGCGTATGAGTGATCATCCATTTTATATCGAGACAACTCTGTGCCTCGGGACGCACAAAAAAGCCGTAGACCCCAGCTGTCATTCGTAGATCTTTGACAGTCGTTATGGGTAGTTAGAAACCGGAAAGTCTGACAACCAGTCTTATCGTGTTACCCAGTACTGGGTTGTCGAGGTCAGACAGGCAGTCACTCGATGTGAAATAATGATGTTCAACAGCTTCTGGGTAGACTGGAAGTCGACCTCAACATAGCTGGGAAAGGGCTATTTATTTATTTATTTATACTTCATGCACAAAGGTACAAAGGCGGACTTAATGCCTTAGGCATTCTCTACCAGTCAACCAAGGGTGGTGAAGAGATAACATGGCAGGTGCATTACAAAAAGTAATACTTAAAAGTAAAAAACAAAAATGGGTGCGTGTACTTATGTACGAGCGTGAGAAGTTATACTTCTTTGGCATTATTAAAAAAGTATATAAGCACAATTTGAATTGTAAACAACGCCATCTCTGCCGTACACTACGTACGTAGTTCAGCATGTACGGCAGAGATGGCGTTGTTTACAATTACTCCCGTGAGAATTTTGTGTGACGCTGTGCGCGCGCATGCGCGAATCGTAAAATTTCACTCTCATCATTTTTTCATAACGCGCCTAAAGAAGTATAACTTCAAAAAGAAAAAGATATATAAACTACACATACATAATTATATTCTGGAATATATATGCACCGAAATAAATATATACATACCATACCGAAATAAATATATACATACATTATATTAATAAAAGAAAAGAGGTTTATGAAACGACTCTGCTTATTTGTGCTGATACTAAATTCGCAATTTCCGCTTAAATGCATACAGACTGGTGGCCGTCTTGCAGTGCAATTCTGTAAGAACTCACTCGCGAATTCGAATCCTATCTCATTTCCGATTTCACTTACTAGAAGTGAAAAGTATTTGGTTTTCGATTAAATAGTAACGTAATAATAGTTCGCTTCACCTATGCTTCACTTAGTGGCGCTAGCGTAGTTTTCATCGAGTTACAGACTACCTAAAACAGTTTTCACCGCGGAATCAGAAGTGAGATCTGAAGTGAGTTCTTACAGAATAACATAGCTGATATCGAGAGGGAGCGCATTCCAGAGAAGAATGGACTGGGTATGAAAGGTAGAATGAACAAAATCAGAAGTATGAGAAGGGCAAAGTTAGAGAAGGTTATTAGAAGACCGAAGATTCTTAGCATGTGAGGAACATATACATTGAAAGTGTGACACTAGATAAGAAGGAGGGGAGAGAGAGTTGAGCAGGGAGAACAACGGATATGCAGGTGAGATTGATAAAAAAATAAATTGAATTGTTGCATAAGCCATTTTAGTGTCTGACTTTACTAATATTTTATGCTGTTTTTAATTGGTGGGTCTAAACGTACCCACAATTTCAGTTAGGTATATTGATCTAAATACCGATTCCGGTTAAGGGTTACAACACGTGTTTCAGAAAACGGTCATTCGATAGATGAAACAACAAACTAACGATTAGAGATGAGCCAGTGTCCGTTTCCATTTGTTTTTTAAAGTGGGTAGTTTGCTTGGCCATTGGAGTAAATTTCCGGTAATCAACAATAACTTTTAACCGAAAAAAAATATGACAGTTTCATTGACACATGTTAGAATTAATATTATATTTATTTATTTATTCTATTTTAAAGAAAGCTTACAGAGTAATACGAACTATCAATAACAATAATAGGTAAGGATGGCTAATGACAAGTTTCCACATATAGGTATAATCCAAGTTTTAATTAAAACAAACTAATTAGTTTCTTTGGTAAATGACACGAAACATTTTGTTACGAAACACAAATAACCACGCTATTTACGTTTTCACCAAAATATTCCTCATTCAGGATGTTTCTAATCTTTTGTGAGCTAGTGCAGATCTATGTCCAGGTGAAACGGTAAGCTGTTGAAAGTCGTAACATTACGTATGCAGAAGTCATAAGGCCTATAGGCACTTTGTTGATACGAGATTTGTAGATCTTTGTTCATTTTAAATAGTTTAATTAAATCGTGAAGTTGTGTCTGACGCTGACAAAACATTGATAATCACACAAAATCTACCAAGAATATGTAAACGAAACGTTTTTTTTATCTTACAGACAATTTTATTATCTATCTTTTAGTATACGCCTTTTTTTAAGTTAAAGAATACTATATTTTAGTTATTTTTTTCGACTAAACTTTGAGAGTTTTGGACGCAGCGCACACGATTCTCTGGTCGCTCAAGGTCGCCGGCGTATAACGCCGCCTTAACTTATAGTTTCAATCTAAGCAAGAGACAACTTAAACAATTTTAACTACTAGATAATTTTAAAATATGTGGTAACCTTTTTCCGTTTAATTGCCTGGGGCAATTTAGAAAAGACCTTAAAAAAATATTCTTACGCCTACTAAAAAAGGAATAGCTAAAGTTGTTCAGAAGTAATTTTAAATAAAGAAAAATTGTATTGGTTTTCGGGCAGGAAACTAAGAACATTATTTTGAAAGGTATTTAATTTAATAACTTGCAAAAAAAAGGCCACAAGTTCGATAAACTCATTAGTAAAAAATCCTTCAAATATTTGATTAATAAAAGATGACAAGAAAGTAAAATAACGGGAGCTAAAGAGTCTTTCTTTAATCTTTTGCTTCGCATTGTGTGTAAACTGATACTAGCTAAAACCATATTTATATGGCTTTTCATTAAATTTTGTATCCAAAACGTTGTTTGAGTACTCTTGTATGTTATCTGTTACTTTTATCTTTGAGAACCATGTGTGACGTTTTCCATAACTTTCACCAATTTGATTAAAATTGAAAAAATAAACAAATACAAATGGTTAGTAGTGCTCTTTGTGAAGAAACTCGTCTGTGAAAGTACCACTAAATTACCTAAACATGCCGTAAAGCAGAGCCGTAGATTCCGGTGTAATTAGAAGACAAAAGCTAGTATTTTTTTACTTATTTTACATTACTAATAACAATCCAGTCAAAAGGGAATCTAGTGAAAAAATATAAAAGAAGAGAACCATTCCTACAAACAAACGCCTTTGATAATCATACCAGCTAGCGGTCGCCAGACAGAGATGGGTTGGCAAATGGCCGACACGCGACAGCTTTTTGCCAGGTTATTCTGACATTGATAAGGAGCTGACTCCAATAAAATTGTTACGTGAAAGTGAAAGCAGCCAGGAAAGTTTTTTCTTAAATGAACAAAATAGTGTTTTGGCGCTTAAAGCAATTTTCCTTTATTGTATAGGGAAATTGTTTTAAGTGCCTGCGTAAAATGTGATTGCAAAATGTGACTAATGCCATCATTTAGTTTTAATTTGTCTACCAAGCTCAGTCCGCATAATAGTCGGTATACATGATTAATGGATCATCGATTTTAAAAGGTCTAGTTACTAAATCAAAATAAAGTTGTTGTTAGTATAAGCGGGATTATGGGCTTGGCTTTTAGTGACCCATCAATTAAGATTAAAAATACTTTTTTCTTGTAGAATTATAAAACAATCCTAATAAAAGCTTGATCAGTATGATCAAACCCTCCTAAATTAAATAAATATAAAAAGAAAAAACATAATAAAACATACTCACACGATACAGATGAAACATTGTATTAATCAGCAAAGTAGTGGGATAACAATTCCACATCCTATTATCATATTCTGTCACTTTCAGGGGGCCTATCAGTACCCGATTTTGGTTTATATCAAACCACACTACTCGGCCATAAATTAATCGCGGATTATGTTTTTTTTTTTATTGGGTCGTGCCCCCACTCTACCCCCAAATCGCTGCGACACTGAAGCTCGACGAGTCCCAGAGAAACATTACAACTGTCTTGGATCCCGCAACGAAATGAATCAGAAAATAATAGCGAAGGAGTAAGTAAAACATATTTTCTACTTCCCTAAAAATCAAGCAGGAGACAGTACAGAACTAGGCCAAATAGGACCAAAAGTATATTTACAACTGGGGGAGGGCCCAGTTGCCAAGCACTACAGATAACAATTAACATTATTATTATGGGTCCTAATGTGAGCTGTTACATTTAATTCCAATAATAGGTATGGCAAAAACGCATGAATGCACGGAAATTTGCTATAGTTTCTATTAAGGTCCGCATAATAAACAGCTCGGGATGTAGCCTGTACACTATCTAACATAATATTACGTTCATTCTGCCAAAAAATACACTCCCATAAGATATGATGTGCAGATTGTTCGTATTCACAGTCAGATGTAGAACATTGACACAAATTCGAGGCAACAAGCTTGAAAGAAAACAATTTACTCTTAAAATTGCCATGACCTGTGAGAAATTGGGCAACACAGTGGTCCACCTCCAACCATGTCTTGGCCTACCGCTCACGAACGGATGGAAAGAACCGATGGAGGTGTGGGCCCTTGATGAAATTATCCGACCTACATTGCCATTCGGATAGAAGTTCGCCCAAACGTCAGTTTGCGCTTTAAATCATCTAGAGATTTTACCACGGTCACGTTATGTTAAAAAGTTTGCGTCCATGGTCTCTCGAGCTGAATAGTACATTGCAGTTCCATTGGTTCCGGCTGTCATTCGTAGATATTTGGCAGTCGTTATGGGTATTCAGAAGCCAGAAAGTCTGACAGCCAGTCTTACCAAGGGGTATCGTGTTACCCAGTATCTGGGTTGTGGAGATCAGATAGGCAGTTGCTCCATAGTTGGGAAAATTCTGGGCATATGATGATATATTAATACACTTTGTATGTAATGTAATACTCCAACCGAATTTCGGTCACGGCGGCCAATCTCGATGGAGATCAGCCAAGTACGCAGAAGATATTATAGTGTAGTAACACAGGTGCACTCCCTCTTCCCTCACTCTCATAGTCCGGTGGGACGGCAATCCGACACGACCGGAGAGAGATCAGGCGCAGGACCAACTGCTTTACGTGCTTTCCGAGGCACTGGGGTGTTACACTGCCTACTTCCAAACTCCGGGCTGTCACTGAGAAATTCTAAATCGAAAAACCCATTAACATTTTGCCCGAACTGGGAATCGAACCCAGGATCTCTCGGTCAGCAGTCGCGCTTGCGACCACGAGACCAACGAGGCAGTTAAGAGGAAACACAAGGGCTGTTTTTCCATACAAACTTAGTCCCCTGTTTCCTCCCTGGATAATGCCAGTAGATCAATTATTATTTTTTTAAATATCCATGGCTACTATTGGCATGTCCCTATGTTTTCCTTTTTCTCATAAATTTATTATTAAAAGAGATATGAATATTCAAAAACCTAAAAATTGGCATGATTTTCCGCTGTGTTCAAACATTCAGAAAACCAATTTGACTTAATTATATAAAAAATAGAAAACATAGGAACACGGCAAAAGCCTTTCTTTATTTTTTAATGAAAAAAGCAGTTAAATCGGTTAAGTTTTGGAGAAGAAATCAGGGGACTACGAATCATTGATTTTGTGTACTTTTAATAGGTATTTTCGGTCAAAGCTGCAGTTGTCTTTATCGCGCTCTGCGGTTCGTGTTCGGGCATCGCGCGACAGCAATAGATTTACAAATACCTAATTTTCAATTCTCTAGCCCGTGGTATTTCCTCTACACACTTTTTATACTCGCCCTGTAACACATGAACACAATCGTGAGTAAGTATAATGTCCGTCCGTCCGTCGCGTCGTGCTTGATCTCATACTCACATTCTGTGTTGATGTTGTATACTACTGTTTGTCCTTTCAAAATAAATAAATAAGTAATTTGACGACAAACTAACTAATCACAAGCCTACAAATTTTCATTGACTTTAATTACTGTTGACTTAAATAATTATGACTAGATTACTTTCGGAGTACCTACGCTGTCAGTAAAATCCCTTAGATCTCCTGCCATTGAATTCAATACTAAATATCTTGCTATAATTTCTTTTGAAGATTAATGAGCAAGCTGTCGCTAAGCGGAAGCGACCTTTAATTACGTCCTGGATTCTGTGTAATTTATAGCGTGTCCCATAATTGGTGTTCAATGATTTAGAAAACAGAAAATTTGGTATTATCGCTGCTAGGGGTCCACAAAATGTTGTAAACGTGTAACAAATATAATGTAGTGTAAAGCATGGGTTCCTAATCTTGTGTGTACTGCGGCTACCCTTACAGCCTTTCTGAAAGAAGATATTTTTGTGTGTATTTCTAGCTTATACTAAGATTCACTTTTTAAATTAAAGAAAAGTCGAAAATAGTAAGATAGTATTATTTATTTGAAAATACGCAAGGATTGTACAATCTTTTTTTATTACTTATATACTTATACTTATAATATATAAAAATATATATGATATAATAATGCTGAAAAGTTTGTTGGTTTTCTTGTTTGAACGTGCAAGTCTCCGGAACTGCTGGTCTGCTTCTGAAAATTCTTTCACCAATTGGATGCTACGTGATCACTGAGTGGTATAGGCTATATTTTATTATCAACAAAATTAGGATTTCGTAAGAAAAATCACGCAAATTAAGTCGCGGGGAAAGTGATAGTAATCTTTAAGAAGAATGCGACATAAGCGTACCATTACGCGGTGCCCCTGGGAATCTGGGAAACAAGAAAACCCTGGTGTTTAGTAAAGTATTATAATTATAATCATTTCAAAGTCAAAAGTCAAAGTCAAATTATTTATTTCAATTAGACCATTAAAAGGCACTTTTGAACGCCATATTATAAAATTGAATCTAGTTGCTCATTCCAAATGGTAATTTCGTATAGAGAAGAGTAGGCAAGAAACTCCATACATACTCTTACAAAAAATGTTAACAATACTTGCATTTACAAAAATTGAAATTACAGCTAAGTTATGTACATAGACACATAGTGTTAACATATTTACAATTAATAATACAGTAGACGACTACTTCTTCTATTCCAACAAACAATGAATGTGAGCCAGAGTTATCTATTAAAATAAAATACATAACAGACTCTACAAGATTTGAATAAAATAACTGGCACCTATCTCTAAGAGTGTTAACTTATCACAAGGGATCAAGTCTAAAATATCGAAAAACAAACTTTTGTTTTAAGTACTACATTGGTACCTAAGTTCTAGTCCCATAGCGCCAGGTTCAAATAAGTGTAGTAAGTAGTTCAATTCTTAGTTTTGCGCCATTTTAGTTAAATTGGGACTCGTTTTGCTAAACCAACCGACCGTGCGACCCACAACTGACTTGTAGGTGATGATTTTGAATATTTTAAAGCTGATTAATTTAAAATCTATTGTCTAAATCTAACTATTTTTGCTGAATAATGTAACCCTAACTACTTCGGCTTATTTCATTAATCGAATATTGTGGGTTGCTCGATTTCTCAGTGAAAACCAAGCTCAATTGTACCTATTATTGTCAAAGACACGACGCGACGTACTGACATTTGATCAAATTAAATTTTACTAAGGATTTTAAAACTTAAAGTCAAAAGCTGGAACGCGTGTAAAAATTAATTAATATTGATAAAGAGGTGTGTTCGATAGCTATCTAAATTATTACACATTCACATTCAATTATCAACCTTATGATCAATGTTTTAATATTGAAATTTCAATAGAGTTTTAGCTAATCAAAATTCACATGTGCGTAGGTTATAATAATTTACAAGCAATAAGCCAACGCAAGTTTGTACTGTCAACACCAAAACTCGCTTATCACTTAAAATTTTTGAATTCTAATAAAATTATTGAGCATAAGATTAAAGTGAATACGAAGTAGATGTTAACTCAAGATAAAATAAACTCTTAGCTATTACCTACCTGTTATGTTGAAAATCAGTACGTCGTAGATATTATTTTGTGTCTATTTATAGTTTTTACTGACTTTTTGTTATAATATTTAAACACTAATTAAATATATATAGAACCTATTAATATTAAAAAATATAATGTACAATGCACAATCAAATGCTGACCAGTTTTTGATGCTTTATGAATAAACTCATCACACAACTACTCAACAGAAGAAACTTTAACGTCCCACACACGTCTCAATGCCTTCGACCTCCATTAATTACCTAAAAATGTCACCACTTGTGCGCCTACCCGCATTATATAATAATAAGTTCCCAACATTGGACCCCTTTAATACCTCACGCTAAAGACTTAAAAGTCAAATTTTCCAACTTCTCCATCAAAACTCTGATATTCAACGCGAGCAGTAGTGCCAGTTTAGTCACACGTACATATAAAATACATCACCATACACACGCACACACACACACACACACACACACACACACACCCACCCACACCACACTTCCATTAAATATAACATACATCATTAATAATTCTGTCACTCTCTGCTAATCTAATTTTCATTGTTTCAAATTATTTGTGTACTTCGTCACTGGCGTAATGTTTAAATGTATAATTATGTTACACTTACATGTCAGCTGTGAAGTCACCTTTTATAAATAAATAAATAAGGCATCAAAAACCTGGTCAACATCGCTCTCAATTGGACAAGTGCCCAAAAGGCTAGCAGCTTTACCTCGTTGTATAGCAATGCCATTTCTTTGGCACAAGAAAAGGCCAGCCCTTTGGGTACGTGAAGAGTCGACCCGCCATTTAGCAATGTCCCTGAAAACAAAGTGAGTACTCAGGCCCCCTGGCATTTGTGTTTCAACCCCACACACAGACAGACTTTCAGACTTTTTGGACAATATTTCTAACATAATATTGTCGAAAAAGTCTAGTCCGTAGGACGTAGGGAACGACTTTTGTCGTCGGCTGTACCTACGAGTATATTGTATGTACCTACACGCCTTTTAAAATAGAACGAAACACTTTTACTTTTAAATTAACAATATCTTTATTATCTGACATGTTTTTATGATTGAAATAGTTGTTAATATTTACATTAACATTATGTAGGTACTGTATGTGTACAAGCCGTAGATAAAATATGTTAAAATTCTTATTTCGATACTTTATGATATTATTTTTACATAAACTTTACGTAAGTGTGAATTAGGTTTATTTTAGGATAGCTAGCATACCCCGTGAATAAATAGGGATAAAAAGGATATTGTGAGTATAATGCGCCATCTTGTTCTCTTGTGAAGTCAAGTTTTGACTTCACATGCTTTAATTGAAATAAGCACAATAGTACTTTCAAGCACACCTGAGTTTGACTTCGAATGTGTTTGAAAGTGCTATGGCACTTGATTCAAAAACCATGTACAGGCGCTTTTGAATTGTCAAGGTGTCGGTTAGTTAGTCAAATATAGCCCGACCGCTTAAATCTGAGACCGTTCCTAAGCGTATTACTACACCAATCGATCGATCATCGATCTATGTCATCGGTCGACATAGATCGACGTTGATCGATTGGTGTGGTAGCTCTGGCTGATCGACGGATACCGTTCGACTAACTAATCGATCAATTGCCGGTCGATGGCATCGGTCGACGTTAACCGATTAACTCCGGCTATAATCCATCACTAATAATAATCAAGCAGCTCGATCGACGTCAATTAATCCATTCTACCATCGATCGATCGTCGATCGACAATCGATCGATTGGTCTGGTATAAACTATCGATCATCGTCGACTAATCCATTCTACCATCGATCGATGCCGTCGATCGACGATCGATCGATTGGTCTTGTAACGGTGACTTGATGCGAGTGGTCTCTGATATGTCAACTTGTGACAACCATCATCTCTCGAACCGCGCATCTACCTCACAGTTAAACAGTCGGGTTCTAGTTAAAGTAGTTGTCCAATTCAAAATTTAAGTAGGTTTATAACTAGGGTTTAAATAAGGTAAAATGCTCCTTAAAAAAACTATAATCCATTTATTAATAGTATTAGACAATAAGCCGCCAAATAATTATAGTTATTAGGTTGCATTTAAATATGATAGCATTCTAGTGATATTTTTATATGTACTTATATGGCTAATTTTTTATTGGGAAACTATTTTTTGCCCGCGTCTTCGCTCAAGATAATTTAGAATTTAACAATTAATTCGGGTTGTACTCTGTTTGTACTTATATAATTCGATCATGATTCGAAAGACATGTGGCGCCATCTATTAACATAAAAACGTAACTGTTGTTGTCTTTAAAAACAGTACAATTTTTTTTAATGGTACCCTATGTAAGTTTCTGTACACCTGACAACGTTTATGAAAAATTTTAAGGATGATCGGTTCTGTGGTTTAGGCGTAAAACGCTAACAAACAACAAGCAAACAAGCAAACTACTTTCATATTTGTAATATTACCTATGCTCCATTTATTTATTAGAAATTTGCATTAGGAAAAAGAGGTTTGTAGAAGCAGGAATGCAAAACAAATTATTTAAAAAAAAAGTAAAAATCGATTTAAATTAAAATTGCTTCAACATAACTTAGATAAATAGATAGTACTAAATATAGAATAATATAAACAAAATAAAAGTATTTTATAGATTAAGTAACAGTTTATATTTGGTAAAATATTATAGTGAAACGAATAACGTTCCCAGGGTTATTGTTCATCCCTACTTCTTTTAGATTTTAGCATCGGCACTGTAATATCAAATTGAAATGAAATAATAACTAAATCATCATCATGCTGCCTAGCCTTTTCCCAACTATATTGGGGTCGGCTTCCAGTCTAACCGGACGCAGCTGAATACCAGTGTTTTACATGGAGCGACTGCCTATCGGACCTCCACAACCCAGTTACTGGGTAACACGATACCCCTTTGTAAGACTGGTTGTCAGACTTTCTTCAAATAATAACTAAATGAAAGACATGTAATAATTTCATAAGATAAATTATTAAATTGGCTACAATTAAGTGCGAGAGCTGCTGTAAAAATAGATTATAATAAATTGGGCATCCATCGTTACTGTAACATTATAATTGTACTTTTGTTACAAAGTGTGCATTAAAAATAACCTTTTTCAACTGTTTAATGCTATTGTTAATGGAGTATAGTTAGGGTAACAAAGCTTAAATTACATGCTATGATTGTGAAGTAGGTATATACGGGAGACGAATAAAAGTCATGGATTCACTTGCCTTATTTACTTCCGTACACACACGTCCCGTATAATGTTCAAGAATAGAAGGAGAAAGTTAACACGAGAAGTAGCACAAATAGAAAATCGCAAGCACAGTCGTAAGCACAAGAAATAGAAGATATACACATATAAGCGAAGTTCACAAGCTTAGGTAAACAAGCGCGTGCGGTCAGTCACCCGGCATCTAGCGGACTGCCGATTGGTGAAGCGCGAGGAAGCGGGAGGGGTCCCGCTCGCTGCGCGGCCGCCGGCCGATGCAACCGGTCAGTGACTCACGCGCTTGTTTGTTACATTTTTATATACGTACAATGAAATCAGTTGTCTGTTGGTTTACACATAATGATTAATTTACTTAAAACACAAAGTATTTATTTACGTATATTATTAACACTGTTTATATATCTATATGTTATTACTTTACTATTACTATAAATATATACATTTATATTTGTATCTAATATATTTATGTGTAAGTACATAATTAGGTATTTTAGGACAAGTGACGCTACACCACCCCCCTCCAGAGACCGTCCTACGGGCGATAATAGTCCGGGAATCTCACTCTGCGACCTGAACGAGTTTGTCTGACCGCGTTATCTTCGGTGTCAGGTAAGTTCTGTGTAGTAGTGTGAGTGTTAGTTTTTGTATGAGATAGTGGGAGTTGTGTGTTAGTTTTTGTATGAGGTAATAGGAGGTGAGTTGTGTGTGTTGTGGTATCTGGATCACGCAGTATGTAGGCAGGTTTCAGTCTATCAATTGACACGGTGACCATCTTACCATTCACATCGAGCTTAAATGCTTTGTCTCCTCGCTGAATAACCTCATAGGGGCCTGTGTAGGCTGGTTTAAGAGATCCGCCCATAGTGTCATCGCGGAGGAAGACGTGGGATGCTGTGGGAAGATCTTTAAAAACAAAGGGGGAGCGACGACCACCATGACGTGACGCTGGAGATGGCTGTAACTTGTTCGCAAAACTCCTTACACGCGTTATGTAGTCGGTGACGTCCGGGTCTACTAGGTCTTCTGAGCTAAGGAAATCTCCTGGAAGACGTAACGGTTCCCCATAAACCATTTCAGCTGATGTTGATTTTAAGTCCTCTTTATAAGCGCTGCGAATACCCAACAGCACAAGAGGAAGTGACTCGACCCAATTACTATTAGCGTGACAGGTTATGGAAGCTTTGAGCTGCCGATGGAACCTCTCCACGAGCCCATTGGAGGCTGGGTGATAGGCCGTAGTCCTTTTGTGTTGGAAACCAGCTATTCGTGATAAATATCCAAACAAAGATGACTCAAACTGCCTCCCACGATCTGTTACAACGTGTGAGGGGCAGCCAAAACGAGAGATCCATCCGCTGAGGAGAGCCTTAGCGACGGTCTCTGCTGTTATATCTTGTAAGGGTATTGCTTCAGGCCATCGCGTAAATCGATCGATTGCTGTGAGGCAATACCGGTAACCCTGAGATAATGGCAAGGGACCGACAAGGTCAATGTGCAGGTCCCGGAACCTAGCTCGAGGAAGCTTGTACGTGCCCAATGGTGCAGATGCATGCCTATGCACTTTTGACCTCTGGCACGCCAGACAAGTACGCGTCCACTCCCTGCAATCCCTTCTGATTCCAGGCCATACGTATCGGTCGGTAATGAGGTGAACAGTGGCGTTGGCACCTGGATGGCTTAGAGAGTGGAGGTTTTCAAAAACTTGCTGACGCAACTCCCTTGTCACATAAGGTCGTGGCGTGTTTCCACTTACATCGCAGAACAACTCTGTATGAGTGCCAGGTAGTTTTACCTTTTCCAGGTGAAGAGAATTACCACCACTCAAGAGCAGTTGCAACTCTGGGTCGGTAGCTTGTGCGTTAGCTAATTTCTGCAAGTCGATAGGAGAAGCGATCTCATCGACTCGAGATAACGGATCAGCTACCACATTATCCTTCCCCGAGATATGCCTGATATCGGTGCAAAACTGTGAAATAAAATCTAAGTATCGAAACTGCCTGGGTGAGCAATTCTCTTTCCTGGAGTGAAATGCAAATGTAAGTGGCTTGTGATCAGTATATATCACAAAGTCACGTGCCTCGATCATGTGACGGAAGTGTTTGACAGCCTCATAGATGGCCAAAAGCTCTCGGTCATAAGGGGAATACATAGTCTGCGAGGGGCTCAGCTTACGTGAGAAAAACGCTAGCGGTTGCCAAGTATTCTCCTTCAGCTGCTGTAATACGGCACCCATGGCAGTGTCAGAGGCGTCCGTGACCAAAGCCAATGTAGCTTCGCAGTCTGGGTGGGCGAGCATGGCAGCCTGAGCTAAACCTTTTTTGCACGCTCCGAAGGCCTCCAGCTCGCATGGCGTGAAATTAACAGGATGTGAGCCCTTCACCGATCCTGTTAAAAGAGCATTCAACGGTGCTTGTTGCTTGGCAGCGTCTGGGATGAACCGACGGTAAAAGTTTATCATCCCCAGGAACCTGCGCAACTCTTTTACCGTTTTTGGAACTGGGTAATTACTTATGGCGCTTACCTTTTCAGGAAGGGGTTTTGTGCCACTCGCCGATATATGATAGCCCAGAAACGTCACCTCTGAGGCTCCGAATACACACTTTGCCGTGTTGATGACCATGCCATACTCCTGTAACCTGCGAAAAACTTGGTGTAAATGGTCCACGTGCGACGCCTGGTCTTTTGAATAAATTAAAACGTCATCTAGATATGGATAGGCAAAGTCCAATCCACGAAGCATCTCATCGACGAAACGCTGGAATGTCTGTCCAGCATTGCGCAGACCAAACGTCATATACGGGAATTCGTATAATCCGAACGGTGTCGTGATGGCGGTCTTTTGGATATCGCTGGGATTTAATGGGATTTGGTTATATGCTTTAACCATATCAAGCGTGGAGAACACGGAACACCCTACAAGGTTATGAGAAAAATCCTGGATGTGCCGTATGGGGTACCTGTCCGGGATTGTCCTCGCGTTCAGCATCCGGTAATCCCCACAAGGACGCCAGTTGTTGTCCCTCTTGAGAGCAAGATGTAGCGGAGACGCCCATGGTGATTCTGAAGGTCGACACGTGCCAACCTGCAACATAGCCTCAAACTCTGCCTTTGCAATTTTGAGCCTATCCGGCGCTAATCTGCGCGGTGTGCATGATACTGGTGGTCCAGGTGTGGTGCGTATGTGGTGTTGAATGTTGTGTGTAGATGAGCGGTGCATGCCGGATGGTCGAGTGATGTCGGGATACTTTGCTAGTATAGCGTGGTAAACAGTATTATCAGTCGACATTACCTTAACCGAAGAAACGCTTTCATCTAAACTCGCAACCGAAGCCGGGGAGGTAAGCATAGTGTTACCGTCTATTAGGCATCGGTTACGGATGTCTACCACTAAATTATAGTATGATAAAAAATCAACACCTATTATGGCCCGTGTTACATCTGCTATAATAAATCGCCAAGCAAAGTCGCGACGCAAGTTCATATTTATAACTAGATGAGCGTAACCATAAGTATTAATAGTGGAACCATTAGCGGCAAACAATTGATAGTTGGTTTTGGTATGATTACCTTTTACACACGCGCGAGGAAACACACACAAATCACTACCCGTGTCTATTAAAAATTGTACTTTGCTCCGCTGGTCTGTTATAAACAAGCGACCGGGATTCGGACAGGCGTCGGTCGCCATCACGGACTGCCCTAATCTTTTCCCGCGTAGTCGCACGGTTTGACGCACTTGGAAGCCCTCTCCGCGTATTTTGCATGGTACCAACACACCGGATATTTTCTGTAGTTGGACTGGGAACGATTCGTACGGGAGCTGCTGCGATCATGACTCCCAGATCTGCCAGATCTTCTAGACCTTGTCCGTGACATCCGGTCTAATTTTGTGGTCAATTTCTGTACCTGGCGCGTGAGTTCCGCGACTTGACTACACATGTCAGACGAGCTACCCGATGTTGTCGCTGCTGCTACGTGTGGGATAGGGGTGGCGATATCGTGTATGCGGTCTGCCAGGTCTGCGACCTCATCCAATGTCGCTTTAGCCTGTGAGGCTATTATAGTCTGGATGTTGTTGGGTAAGCGGCTGGCCCACATTGTCCGCAGAAAATCCTCCGGGACTTCTGGTCCTGCGAGGTGCTGGATATGGCGCAGAAACTGAGACGGTTTCCGGTCGCCGAGTTCTTCGCTCGTAATTAATTGCACGATCTTCTTCTCGCGGGACGCCGATAGTCTCCTTATCAGCTCCGACTTCAGACGCTCGTACTTATTCGGGGCTGGGGGACCAGCTATAATATCCTCTACCTCGGAGGCGTAGTTTGGGTCTAACTGCCCGATTGCATAGTGGAACTTGGTGGTGTCCGCAGTTATGTTTGCCAGAAAAAATTGGCTTTCTAGCATATGAAACCACAAAGCCGGTTTCTCGGGGTAAAATGGGGGTACCCGTATGCCAATGCGCTGGATATCGTGCGATGTACTTGGGAGCGCGCTAGCGTCACCATCTCGAACGTTCTTCGGCTCACTCATTTTTTCACGTGTTCGTCGGGGGTCACCAGTGAAGTAGGTATATACGGGAGACGAATAAAAGTCATGGATTCACTTGCCTTATTTACTTCCGTACACACACGTCCCGTATAATGTTCAAGAATAGAAGGAGAAAGTTAACACGAGAAGTAGCACAAATAGAAAATCGCAAGCACAGTCGTAAGCACAAGAAATAGAAGATATACACATATAAGCGAAGTTCACAAGCTTAGGTAAACAAGCGCGTGCGGTCAGTCACCCGGCATCTAGCGGACTGCCGATTGGTGAAGCGCGAGGAAGCGGGAGGGGTCCCGCTCGCTGCGCGGCCGCCGGCCGATGCAACCGGTCAGTGACTCACGCGCTTGTTTGTTACATTTTTATATACGTACAATGAAATCAGTTGTCTGTTGGTTTACACATAATGATTAATTTACTTAAAACACAAAGTATTTATTTACGTATATTATTAACACTGTTTATATATCTATATGTTATTACTTTACTATTACTATAAATATATACATTTATATTTGTATCTAATATATTTATGTGTAAGTACATAATTAGGTATTTTAGGACAAGTGACGCTACAATTGCATTCTAACGATATATCTACATACACATAGAATAGTTAACATCAAAACTACCAAGGCATCAGAAGTGTACAAGACGTCGAATATCAAAGCATCAGTACCGGTCATCGCACAAGAGCCTCTTATAATAAGCAGTGAAAGGCGACGGAATGCCACTTGCTTTCGACTCTCGTTATTGCAACACCAGAACTTGTATTTAGTGGGGCCGCGTTCAATTAGATTGACAAGGGTCTTCGCAAACTGACCGACTTGAAATCGGCTTGAACTAGCAATGAACAGCTAAATTACGAGTATACATAGTGAGCACACTGAGCACTAACTAGAAAAAAAAGAGAACTCAGCGCCACGCTTAAGATACTGCCGTCATAAGAAAGAAGGACGAAACTAACAATTTTGTCAAAAAAATAAATTAAAAATTTAAAAAACCCCCAACGCAAAACATAAAAGCAATTATTTAAAAAGTAAAAAATAATCTCTTTTGTTGAGCCATCAAATGTTTGTTCGTTGAAATGGCGCTATAATGCCGCGGCGGGGTACCGCGTAAGTCAAATCTCATTGCAAATCCATGAATTCGCTATTTTACCTATTTAGCTATTGCTGACTTAGCGGTACCCCGCCGCGATATTATAGCGCCATTTCAACGAACAAACATTTGATGGCTCAACAAAAGAGATTATTTTTTACTTTTTAAATAATTGCTTTTATGTTTTGCGTTGGGGGTTTTTTAAATTTTTAATTTAATTTTTATTTGAAAGTTTTTAAATGTAATTTAGTCTGGTTTTGAGAAGTTGTAGATACGTCTAAAGTTGTATTTCGTTACATGGATCTTTGTTGATATTAAAGATATCACCCTGAGAATGCGTTTGGTATATATAATTCGCCATTTTGTGGTGCCGGTCATCTTGGCTTTGAAATGTATCATAGTGTAAAGTATTCTACTAGTGAAGCCCTTTCATATGATACCCATATTGATGGAGTTGTGAAAAAATATGTGATTAGCTATTTTGTAGCGGCGGCCATCTTGGACCGATTTTCATCAAACATAGCTAAGAACACTCCCGACTAATTCACCTTTCAAATAAAAAAAACAAAAACAAAATCGGTTCATCCGTTTGGGAGCTACGATGCCACAGACAGACACACACACACACACACACACACACACACACACACACACACACACACACACACACACACACACACACAGACACGTCAAACTTATAACACCCCGTCGTTTTTACGTCGGGGGTTAAAAACTTCAATTATCTCGGCTTTCTTTCATATGACGGCAGATAAGTGAAGCACCTAAACTATGACGCTGACCGAGACGCACACATAGATCGGTACTGTCGGTAGTTCGCCTTTTTTGTCTATTCCGTGACTATGATGTAAAAGTGTGCGTGAGGCATGTTTGTACAAACGGTATGGCTTACTTTAGGGTGTTTCACTTTCGATATGCGTGGCGTGGAGTCCTTCTTTTTTTTCTAGTCCTTGCAGTGAGTACCTAAATTGTCACCCTGTAGCTAAGGAAAAGCCGTAACGGACGATCGGTCAAAGGTTAAGCTACGCTAGCCGCGGTCGGTCTGTGAATGGGTGACAATCCATTTCATACCGAGTTTCCTCCATACCTCGGAAAGCACGCTAAGCCGTTGGTCCCAGCTGTCATTTATAGATCCTTGGCAGTCGTTATGGGTAGTCAGAAGCCAAAAAGTTTGTTAACCAGACTTACCAAGAGGTATTCATGAAAAACACTGGTATTCAGCTGCATCCCATTATACTGGAAGCCGACACCAATATAGTTTGGAAAAGGCTAGGCAGATGATGATGATGATGATGATTATAATATAATAATACATACTCTATACAAAAATCTATTACAGTTCAAAAGATACAGCAGTACAGAGAGACTGACAGACGGAAACATTTATGGTATTTACACGGACTAGAAAAAAAAGAAGGACACACGCCAAGCATATCAAAAATGAAGTCGGTAGTCGGTACTTTCGGCGCGGAATCCTTTTTTTCTAGTCCGTGACTAAGATGTAAATGTGTGCGTAAGGCATATTTGTACAAACGGTCTGGCTTACTTAGGGTGCTTCACTTTCGATAAGTATACGTGGCGCGGAATTATTCTTGTTTTTTCTAGTTCGTGGGTATTTATAACAATTTACTACTTTTATTAATTACGTCGCGATTTTAACTTTTTCCAGTAAGTAGCTCAGCGTGAGGACGCCCTAATGCTAGTAAAGAGGATGACAAGCGGTTCGAAGTTGTATTGAAGTGCATTGCCAAGGTTTCGCTCAAACTATATTGTAAAGGTCTGAAACCTATGTACTTAGTTCCTGCCAGTCATTTTTCCTATAGTGAATGCACAACTTAGTAGATATATAAAGTATCTAAATCTATAGGTATAGATACCTAGATCAATTCATACAATACATATATACAAATAAATAAAATTGAAGTGTCTGTAATGTAAAAATACATATGTAAATAACAGCTTTTTAATAATTGTTAATTTTTATGAAGGTATATCCAGTACTTAAAAAAAAAAAGCGGCCAAGTGCGAGTCGGACTCGCCCATGAAGGGTTCCGTAGCAGCAAGTAAGGTAAATTGCGGTTTACGATTTATGACGTATTACAAAAAAAACTATTTTTTCATTAAACGAAACGTGAGTATTGTCCCCCCCGACAACACAGTGAGTTAATCCGTTGTTCTCAATCTATAATGTAAAAAAAAACTACTTACTAGATCTCGTTCAAACCAATTTTCGGTGGAAGTTTATATTATTAGAAGAGTTTATTATATTAGAAACCTATATCATTTTTGAAGACCTATCCATAGATATCACACACGTATGGGTTTGGTGAAAAAAAAATTGTTGCGTTTCAGTTCTAAGTATGGGGAACCCCCTACATTTATTGTGTTTTTTCTATTTTTGTATGAAAATCTTAATGCGGTTCACAGAATACACCTACTTACCAAGTTTCAACAGTATAGTTCTTATAGTTTCGGAAAAAAGTGGCTGTGACATACGGACGGACAGACAGACAGACAGGACGAATCTATAAGGGTTCCGTTTTTTGCCATTTGGCTACGGAACCCTAAAAACATTTCTTTTTGTTTGTCTGCCTGTCTGTCGTTTATCCCGGCTAATCTCTAAAACGGCTAGACCGAATTTGACGGGACTTTCACTGGCAGATAGCTGATGTTATAAGGAGTAAATGAGGCTACTTTTATTTTTTTTGCTCAACATGAATGATGTAACCTAAATTTGTAAAATATAAGTGATTTTAAAAGAGTGTTCATGGAGTTTCTTGCTCGTTCTTCTCCATAGAAACCTACTGTTTGGAACGAGCAACTAGCTTCAACTTCCTGACTGACTGACAATTCAAAAGTACCTGTAAATGGTTTAATTGAAATAAATGATTTTGAGTTTGAGTTTGAGTTTTAGAAAAAAAATAGGGTTCCGTGCAAAACATAATTATAACCCCGCTGATAACTGGCAATCACGCGGATGAAGTAGGGGCATCAGCTAGTTAAGAAATAAGATTGTTTGATTTAGAATAAAAACAAAACAACCATCAACGAAGGCTTCCTCTTTATCCCTCTTTTAGATTTTCCATAAGCATTTTCTTTCAAATTAGCGATAATTGGAACTAATTACTCGCTTCATTGAGGTACCGTTTAGTGTAATTTATTGAGCAAACTTCAACTTTTTTCATTACTCAACTTTTGTTAATGAAACATTTATTTCTTGGGGTAAGATTATTTGAAGTTTATTTAGTTTGTTTTTGGTGAAAATACTTAAAAGACTAAGGGCGAATTTCACTAAACTTTTATACTTAAGTCTTTTATTCAAGGAATAAAAGTCAAGTCTGACAGATTTTGTACGGAAAAACTGACAAACAATTAAAATTTATTAGCAGGTTATGAGTTTGGTGACATTCGCCGAAGAAGAATATATCGCAAATCATTTTTATCTCATAAAAACTCATCATCTGCCTAGCTTCTCCCAAATATGTCGGGGTCGTCTTCCGGTCTAACCGGATGCAGCTAAATACCAGTGTTTTAATTGAAGCGACTGTCGATCTCCCAACCAGTTGCTGGGTAACACGATACGCCTAGGTAAGAGACGTTAGTATTATATCATCTGTGGTAAGAGGGTCCGTGCACACTTCACCCGCTTAAACGCCTTACGCACCATCCTTCTTGCTGTACGTCCCGCCAAGGTCATACTTCAAAAGTACCGTGAAAAAAACTTTAGACGGCGTTTTAGACTCGACCCGAAGAATAATACCTGAATATTTCTGTTTTGTTAGGCGTAAAAACATCGATGTACAGTCAGACACAATAGTGTTGATTTAACGCTTGCACCACAGAGTGTAAAATTTAAATAATGTTTGGATAAATAAAAGGATAATTAAACAAATAAGTACTTATCTTTTTTTAATATAATATACGGTTTGTACTTTGTAGTAAAAATCACAGATATAGGTATATATATATTTTCTCATATACTTGCAATTGGCTGCAACTCACCTGATCTTAAGTGATGATGCGGCCTACGGTAGAGGACGCTTGCCTGAGAAATTAAATTATGTATCCTAACAAAATATAAAATATTCTTTTTATAATAAGCTTTATTTAGAATTAAAATATCACTTTGTCTGACTGTACAAATGACACTGAATTGGTAGTCAAATATCTGGTATTACTCTTCGGGTCGAGTCTAAGCGGGTGGAGTGGGCACGGACCCAGGTAAGATTGGTTATCAGGCTTTCAGTCTTTTGACTACCTATAACAACTGTCAAAGATCTGCGAATGACAGCTAGGACCAACGACTTTGCGTCCTTTCCCAGGCACGGACGGGTTTCGGTATGAAACGGATGGTCACCCATCACCTGATGGACCGCGGCAAGCGTAGCTCCGACAGCAACGAGCTCCACAGTCGTTATCTGAAAAAAGAAATAGTTTCCTTGTTATCTAACCACTAATAGGATCCAATTGACGACACGGTTGGCGCAGTGGCTGGGCGATCGACTGCTGCGCAGCGTGTTGCGGGTTCGATTCCCGCCTAGGGTAAATATTTGTGTGATGAGCACTTGTATTTGCCTAAATATGTATGTATTTAAAATGTATTTGTGTATGTATATCAGCTATCTGACACCCATAGTACAGGGTCTCCCTAGTGAGATGGCCGTTTGTGAAATGTCCCTAAATATTATTATTATTATTTATAAGAGGTGCTTTGTTATTATTCTCAGTGTTTTATGTACCTTTCACTTCTTGTTCTATAAATACAGACGTTTAAAAGTCATAAAATAACATCGTTAGAAGAAAAAAAATCGTAAAATAAATTATTAACGTACAAAACATCTTAAAAGATTAATTTGGAGATAAGAAAGATTAGACATGCAGAATATTAGGTGTCAATTCGCCTTAGGCAACCTATGACCCAAGATACTTTCATATTCATTTGTTCGACAAAATATCTAAAGTTATACAACAAACAACAATAGATATGACTATTCATTCAATATTTATTATTCAATCACGACCCACCCCAGCATCACATGGGTACAATTAACTAAATGTCATCTTGTTTTTCATTGATATTTTCATACAATAATACCATCAATCTTCCCGACTTTAAAGGTGCGTTTTCTAAAATGACTGATTGGATGACCTGTAGGTCGATTCTGTAAAATTCAAACAACAACTCGCATCTCACATCGCTATTCACTCTCACATCCCATAAGGTTCAAAATGACCTTGATATATTTGACACTTTGAATCGGGTTCGAGTGCGAAGTGAGCGTCGAAGTGACGGGGAAATTACCTTACAAAATGCCACTTCTTACGTCATCTCATACTTTATCTGTAAAAATTTCCCTGTCAATTTAGTTCAACTCGCTGACACGCTCGCAAGGATGGCGCTTGTGTAAATTCGAATTATCAATCGACTTTTTAGAATGCCAATCAAGAAACTCACAGTGGATTCAGATTCGAAGTTTAGAACGAGAAGACAGAATCATACCCGTGGACGTGTACCACGAGGGCAGGGTGACACGTAAATAAAGTTCGTAAAGGGACTTGAGAGAGACCTTTGACTAGCAATGGGACAGAGAAGACTTAAAAAAATAATAACAATCTTTTGAAATAACGAAAAGACACAACGTAAATACTTTTAATTAAAAGTACCCTAGTGTATTAGCTTTTCTTCCACATTTATTGGGCGAACTGTCAGACTGTGGAATTCACTGCCCTATACCCTCTATTTCACGATACATATAATCTGGGTATTTTCAAGGCACGAGTGAACCGATTTATCCTAGGCATGCGTGCTCCACCTTAGGCTGCATCATCATTTAAGTAGGTCAATTCTGTAAAATTCAAACAACAACTCGCATCTCACATCGCTATTCACTCTCACTTCGCATAGGGTTCAAAATGACCTTGATATATTTGACACTTTGATTCCAGTTCAAGTGCGAAGTGAGCGTCGAAGTGACGGGGAAACTACCTTACAGAATGCCACTTCTTACGTCATCTCATACTTTATCTGTCAAAATCTCCCTGTCAATTTAGTTCAGCTCGCTAACACGCTCTAAGGGTGGTGTTAGTGTAAATTCGAATTATCAACCGAGTTTTTAAAATTCCAATCAAGAAACTCACAGCGGATTCAGATTCGAAGTTTAGAATGAGGTCTTACAGAATCACACCCCTGGACGCCGTACCACGAGGGCGGGTTTCTGGGGACACGTGAATAAAGTTTGTAAAGGGATTTGGGAGAGGCCTTTGACTAGCAATGGGACAGGGAAGACTTAAAAAAAGAATAACAATCTTTTGTAATAACGAAAAGACACAAATACTTTTAATTAAAAGTATTAGATTCAATATTTAGCTAAAATCGACCCTAGTGTGTCAGTTCTGCTTCCACATTTATTGGGCAAACTGCCAGACTGTGGAATTCACTGCCCTATACCCTCTATTTCACGATACATATAATCTGGGTATTTTCAAGGCACGAGTGAACCGTTTTATCCTAGGCAAGCGTGCTCCACCTTTAGCTGCATAATCACTTAAGATCAGTGGGTTTTGGCCAAACGCAAGCGAATAAGACTATAAAAAATATAAAAGTTCCTTTATCGTAATGGAAAAGTGCTACCAAGCCACAAACAGATACACAGAAACACACAGTAAACGTATAACACCCTCTTTTTTCGTCGGGAGTTAAGACAATTCAAAGTAAAATAGCCGGTTTATCCTAGCTCCACCTTAGGCCGCATTGTCACCTATGATCAGGTAAGTTGCGGCCAAACGCAAGCCTATATCAATATAAAAAAAGCCGAGGCAGTGAGCTAAGTGATGACCAGTCCCAACACCAGATGTTAGGAAGTTAAAGAGAACCTTTGAGTCAAGGTATCTTCAAAATCACACAACACACCAATCAGAGACCTACTTCCGAAATACACAATCATTTCAAAGTCATCAAAGCTTATGATGATTAAGCAAATGTAGGATTTCCGTGTGTTACATAATTTCGGCTTAGAGAGTGTTTTTTAGCGTTGGATAGTGTATGTAACGATTATGAGTCATATGAAGTAGGTTACAGAAAATACGCGCGCGCGCGGTAATTTGTGCGCTGGCGAGACCCAATTTGCTGCGTCCGGCAACACCGACGGAGGTCAATATGCCCCGGCTACATCACACCACAAAGGTTAAGATGATCGTGGAGTATGTTCGATCGGAGACCAGCTTGACCTTACGGGTCAAAAAGTTGGAGTCGCACCACAACATGAACTTCAAGTCGTTCATGGTGTGAGTTCCGACTCATTTTATTGAGACCTTCTTCAAGGAAGAGTTTTCAACCGACTTCAAAAAAGGAGGAGGTTATCAATTCGTCTGTTTTTTTTTTTTTTTTTTTTTTTATGTTTGTTACCTGATTTCTCGGGACTGGGTGAACCGATTTTGATGATTCTTTTTTTATTTGGAAGCTAGTGCTTCCCGTGTGGTCCCATTTTAATTTGGTCCAGTTGTGACCATGGCATCCATGAGAAAACCGTATAAGTCTTAAATTTACATTAAGTATGTGCGCGTTTTGTTACGCGATTTCTCAGGCAAACGTAAACCGATTTTGAAAATTCTTTTTTTTATAGATAGGGTATGCTTCAGGGGTGGTCCCATATAAATTTTATCGAAATTGAGTCAGCACTTTTTGAAAAATCAACAAATACCCAAAAATTTTACATAGACGACGTTTTAGTTTCATCAATCTTTGCAGTAGTTAACTTTCAATTTCTTCTTAATAGATTTGAATGAGAAGGAGGTACTAAAAAGTGGAAAATAAAAAGCTTTTTACAAAAAAGACAACCGCCTTCAAAAAGTGAAAAATAACTTTAGCACAGAACACACATTGACTTTAGTTTCGGAAGTCGGTGGCAATACAAAACAACAAACAGAACAAAGCCACTGAATTTCGAAACTAAAGTCAATGTGTGTTCTGTGCTAAAGTTATTTTTCACTTTTTGAAGGCGGTTGTCTTTTTTGTAAAAAGCTTTTTAGCCGATGGGTTTCGTATATTGGCAATTCCGCGGAATACTACGTGACATCACGCAGCGCAACACGACGCCGTCACTTCGTGTACAATAGTTTAATAATATTTTGATGGTGCATCAGAGAGTGTGGGCTCAGGTGTTGAGATGACAAGTCAAGTCTTAGTCCAAACTCCTTTGCTGAGAACGCTCGTAGAAGCTATAATGTTAACAAAATAAACACTACTACCCGCGTGCTACAAACGAGTGAGGCCACGAAAACAGCGCTGGTGAACCTACCAATTGCACAGTTGCAATTTATCAGCCAACCACATACAACTCCGGGTGTGTCGAATAGCAAGGAAGAAGATAAAAATAACGAGAAAAAAAAATCAGTTTAAAAACTAAAACCCGACTACAACAAAAAGTGATCTAAAAAGTACGAAACAAGAAAATATTTCACACAGAAATCAAGACATAGGTACAAAATGGTCAAGGTAAGCCGTGGCATGCCTGTATCCCATATGAGTGCGATAAACATGAATTATAATGGCATGCAACCACGGCTTACCTTGACCATTTTGTACCTATGTCTTGATTTCTGTGTGAAATATTTTCTTGTTTCGTACTTTTTAGATCACTTTTTGTTGTAGTCGGGTTTTAGTTTTTAAACTGATTTTTTTTATTTAAACCATTTTGAAGTCACAGCTAAGTATTATATATTTAAAAGGTACTAGTGAACCCCTTCCTAATGATACTAAACACGGTATGCGTATCTTAATTTATTTGGTAATCTTTCCTTTTTTTAAATAATTTGTGATAAGTCACAACTAAATATTATATATTTGAATGGTAGTAGTGAACCCCTTTCCAATGATACCAAACACGGTATGCTTGTCTTCATTTTTTTATTTAATCTTGGTTTTTTTGTCCGCCAGAGGGCGCCACATTGAATTCGGTGACATGTCATATAGCCTATAACCAGCGGACGATCAAGACGCTTCTAACGATACCTCATTTGTTCAGTTCTGATAAGTAGTTTAGGAGCTATGAGCGAACAGATGAACATACATACATACATACATACATACATACATACATACATAGCCTGTCAAACTCATAACCCTCCTTTGGCTTTGCCGTAGTCGGGTAAAAATGACTTTGGTATGGAAGAAGAAGGGAAAAAATACAGATTTAGTAGAAATACAGGCTACAGAAAAAAAGAAGCATCTTCACGTATGGCGATTGTCTATAGAAACTACGGTTGAAAAACTCATCACATGTATAAAAACCGGACAAGTGCGAGTCGGACTCGCCCACCGAGGGTTACGTACATATTTGTAGGTACATATCCATACTTCTATACTAATATGGATATGTACCGACGATACGACGCGAGAGGGCGCTGCTCGCTTGACATCTCAGAAAAAGAGCTCCGTGTTTATAATTCAATTAAAAATATTAATTAACGTATTTATGTGCTTCTCATATTAAAACACGTGTATAATAGTCTAATCTATCAGTGCGACCGTTTTCGAAGTGATTAAAACAATAATATTAAAAATATTGTGAAAAGTGTTATAACTTATTAATCATGAACTTAAAAATAAACCAATACAGTACTTATAATATAATCGACCATAATCAGTAGGAACAATAACAGTAAAGTGAAATTATAACAACAACCTAGCAGACATCATATCTCAGTGAAACAATAAGTTATTTACAAAATAAAGTGTGTTTGTACAATTAAATGAAGCTGACGGTAGCGGTAAAATTATCTTCATAAATTCGAATATGAATGTCGATCGTGTTATTTTTAGAGGCGACTAAAAACAGACTATTTATTTGAACACTTGATTCAAATCGCCAGTTGTCGCAGTGGAAACGACGGCGGACTTGGGCGCTTGATGTCTCGAGTTCTATCCCAACTTCTACCTAACACTTTTTGTGTTTTTAATAAAAACTTCTCTCCACACAAATCTTCGCATTGACTTATTTAATCACAAGATATTATTAGGAGGTGTGAGTACCTAACACAATAATTATTATGATGGATATTAATGAGCAGCAGAATGTAACGTTCCGACGCATGAGGCGATCTATGTCATTCCACGAAATATCTAACACAACGATATTTGACTCAACAATGTTAAGCTTACCGGACACCTCTATCAATACCCACAAATCCTGTTGTGAAGACTTGCGAAATAAGGTTGATACATTAACAAAAAATCTTGTAACTGCGACCAATGAAATAGACAACCTACATGACGAAATTAGCAACCTAAAAAATGAATTGGCCAAGTATTTAAAAGTAATAGAAGTATATAAAAAAATAGATTGCGCTGATTCTTCGAAAACCCTATCAAATAGAAAGAAGAAAAGGCTATCCATGCATGACAAGAACAGAGCAACCCTAATAGCTTCGTCCCCTACACAAAACTTTGCAGTATCCCCGGTTGCTGTCATATGTGATTTAGATACTTCTGCCAGTGAGTCACCTGCTGTTAATAATATGCTAACAGAAGGCACTGCACCACCAGCAGTTATCTTGACCCCAGGACCTATAAATAATATGAAATCAAGCGCTACTACTCTTTCACCGGAATGTATATCGACTATAAAGACGACGTCAACCCACAAAACCATACCTGTGCAACAGAAGAAAGTCATTGTTTTAGGTGATGACCAAGGGCGAAATATTCGATACACCTTGCAAGCCCTGCTGGGCAATGAATATCAAGTATTATGCTTCTGGAAACCTGGTGCTAAAACAGCAGATATCCTGAACAATTCTTATAACTTTGATGCTCTAACGAAAAATGACTACGTTGTTATATTGTCAGGTACTAATGATACCAACCCTCTGGATTTTCAAATTGACCTCGGTGTTTGGTTTAGAAGTATTAAACATGGCAACATTATTGTATCAGAAGTCCCTTACAACAATCATTTAAATGAAAGGACCTTGAATAGTTCGCTACGGCATTTATGTAGTAAATACAATGGTTTATTTGTGAATATGGGATATAGTCAATCTGTACCGCGAAGGCAGCGCCATCTTACTGTTAATATTTGTAGATACCTATTGAAAGAAATATTACATATTGATTTCAAAACTAAATTTGTGACATATAATGAGCAAAATCGAATTCTCACTAAGTTAAAAACTGAACAATCAACTCAAACTTGTAACATACCTTGCGACGTTGTTATTACTGCCTGTGACAAATCTACTCAAACTTGTGACATTCCTGATGACAATATTTTTAACTGCGACTTGTCTATGTGTATGGACAAAGTGCCTAAAGCTGGTAGTAGCAATTGTTTTCGTGTATAAATATGTAAATATCTTTCATCAAAATGTTAATGGCTTGATTGGCAAATCGGACCTACTTACTCTCCACTTAGAAGAGTTATGGGAGAAGGGACAAAACATTGACCTTTTATGTATCACAGAACACAATATGTTGAATGGAGATCAGTTACATCTATCTATCCCTAACTACGAATTAGCTACGTTTTCAATGCGGAATACTAGGCGTGGTGGTACTTGCATCCTTATAAATCGCATGCATAAGTATAAAACGATTGATTTAAGTAAATTCTATGTAGCTAACGTTCTTGAATGCTGTGCAATAGAATTAGTAATGCATAATTTAATAGTGATTTGCATCTACAGACCACCTAAAGTTAAGAATGACTGTTTAGAAATATTTTTCGCAAACCTGGATGGTATTTTACGAATGTGTAGCCTTAATAATTCAAAAAAGGTGGTTATTTGTGGTGATTTTAACATAAACACTTTGACACAATCAAAACCATCTAATAATTTTCAAACTCTCCTTTTAAACTACGACTTAAAAATTGGAATTCATCAGCCTACACGATTAGCTAGTGGTAAATGCATAGACAATATCGTTCATAATTTAAGAGGTAGTAAGTGTTCAGTACTTGATCTTGCGCTATCTGATCATACTGCCCAAGTGATCAAATGCCCTGTGAAAAAAACTTGTTCCATTGAGCATTGGTATGCACTAAAGCGCGACTATTGCCAAGAAAACATAAGCAAATTTTTTGACTCTCTTCGTAATCTTAGTTTTAGTGAAGTCTATATACATGACCATCCTGAGGAAGCATTTAACTGTTTCTATGACCTATTTTTGCTTTTTTATGACCTCTGCTTCCCTTTAAGGAAAGTAAAAATCACTCTGCGTAAAAAATCAAACTGGATTTCCAAGGGTATTAGGCTCAGTAGTAAGCGTAAAAGAGCAATGTTATGGCAATACAGGCGAGATCCTATTTTTTTTGCAGCATCAAGGGACTGTAGTCTTAAATATATGGTTTTAATTTCAACTCACCTACCTCCACGCGTTCCCGAGATAAAGGGTCTTGACAGACAGACAGACGGACAACAAAGTGATCCTATAAGGGTTCCGTTTTTTCCTTAAAAAGATGTGTGGTTCCGAAGTCAATGTTAAGATTGATAAGATTAAACATAAAACGGAAAGAGACTATTTATCTTTTGTCATCTCAGTATCACGGTCAATGTATGAAAAGTTGTGTTAACCAGAAATGTGGCCCGTCAACACCGAATTTTGTGAATGGATTTGGTTTCGAAAATCTACAAGCAAACCAATCCAAGAAAAATACTAGTTTCGAGTTTTATTATCAAACCGCGAGAGGTCTTCCAATTTCTATAATAATGTAGAATCATTAGAGGTCGACATTTTTGTAATAACGGAAACAGGATGTATTGATTCTATAAAGGACTCTGAGATTGTACCACCAGGCTATCAAATAATACGATGTGACCGGACGGATGGACGCAAGCAAGGCGGTGCGTTTCTCGTGGCCACACACGGGTTTGAGCTTAGACGAGTGAATACACCGGGTGACGTCAACATTGATAATTTTAATTGCTCATTTGAGTCAGTGCGACCGTACATATGAAATGTAGATTTTTGTTTTTATGTTGCGTTGTTTATATACCACCTAAGACGAGTGAATATCAGTACATGATCTTTTTTTAGAATTATAGAATAATTGTGTGTAAAATATAAGAATGTTATCTTGTTAGGTGATTTTAATTTAAACTCAAATAATGAAAGCAGTAAAAACTATTTTGAATATTTTATGTCTTTTTGCGAATTCGCCCAGATGAATAAAGGGCCCAACTGTAATGATAGACAATTAGACTTGGTGTTTGCGTGAGAGCACGGTCGCCGGGGCCGTGATTCCACCAGATCGTCGGGTAAGCCAAATCGAACTAAAATATAACTTTTATAAAGCGGACTTATATGTATCGTATTCTTCATTAGCCTCGGCCAATTCGGGGCCGTCAGCATTTATAATAGTAACAAATGACCTGCCTGATGAAATAAGAGATGCTAGATGTCTGCTATTTGCAGACGACCTCAAGTTGCTCCTAGCTAATGAAAACGAGGACGACTGTCGCCGCCTTCAGCAAGACATTGATCGAATAGTGGAGTGGAGTCGAAATAACAAGCTGCAATTAAATGTTACGAAATGTCAGTTTTAACATTCAGTCGTGCATGGGAACCGCTCCACTACAACTACAAAGTGAATGACACGCCTTTGAAAAGGGAGACTTCTATGCGGAACCTGGGTGTTCGTATGGATAGTCAATTGAGATTCCGGGAACACATCACTAATGTCTGTAAGAAGGCATACAAGCGACTGGGATTTGTGCTTCGCAGAGCGGCAGCTTTCACGAGCATTAAAGTCATTTCTGCACTATACGACGCTCTAATAAGGAGTCAGTTGGAGGGTAACTAATGTGGCAATATGGGCTCCACATGAATCTAAGTATAGTCTCATGTTGGAGCGCATACAAAATATATTTACGCGATACTTATACCTCAGACTGTACGGGGTATATCCCTACTACCCCTTGATGTATCCAATCTTGTTTGTTTTGGGCATGGTGGGATACAACAAGTTGGAAACTAGAAGAGATCTTGCACATAATTGTTAGGAATAGCTGCACTACGGCATTGGGTAACTGTAATGGTAGATGTAAGGATGTTAATAAATAATAAAAAAAAATGTATGTTAGTCTATGTAAGGTATATTTTTTTTTTCAAATTCAAATTATTTATTTTTGCAGAAAACACTGTTACAAAGGTGTTATTAAAAGTGCATGTTTCAAGTGATTCTACCGTAAGGCATGCAAAATGGATACAATCACGGTTTAACAAATCAAGATTAAGATTGACATTGGAATATAATATAAAATTATGTAAAAATATTTTAAGATAATAAATTGATGTAATGTCCTTCTTAAAGTCTAATAATACAGATTATTTATTTATTTATTTATAATAATAATAAAATTATTTCAATGTCATTCTCAGAATAATTACAATACATAAACAGATTATTTATTAATTTTTAGGATACATTCATTGTTCTATTAGGCATTGATGTTACTGTGAGATCTTTAGTTTGGAGAAATTATCGTATAAGTAGTCGTTCAAGTTGTAGTAACATTTATTAACTAAAAGGCTCTTTAAACTTTTCTTAAATAAAGCAGTATTCATTGCCCTTATTTCTTTTGGTAATTTATTGTAAATTACAAGAGCCATGCGACACACACTTTTGTGCATTAAAGTGGTACACGTTTGGCGCACGTAGAGGCGTAATGCGTCACGTTGTTGCCTATTACTGACTTCGGAGGCTAACTTAAATAAGTGTGGATTGACCTTAACAAATACTGAAACCTCATAAATATATAGGCTTGGGAGAGTTAGAATTTTATACTCCTGAAAAAACGGTTTACAAGTTTCGATTATTTGAAGCCCAAACATAGCTCTTAAGCACCGTTTTTGTGCTTTAAAAATCAAGTTTATATCAGTCGAATTTCCCCAAAAAATTACACCATACCTCAAGACTGATGCAACTAAACCATGGTATGCAGTTAGCAAGGTATTAATATTTGAAATCTTTTTTAATTCATGTAGTGCATATACCGATTTATTAATTCTTTTGCATAGTGATTCTATCTGGAATTTCCATTTTAATTTGTTATCCACAGTAAGACCAAGAAATTTTGTTGTTTGCACTTCAGATACGGGTTCGCCCTTATAGTTAATCTGAGGCATAGTTGCATTCATACGCTGATTAAAATGGATTATTTTAGTTTTACCTATGTTTGCCTTCAGGTTATTAATGTCTAGCCATTTAATGATTGCATTTAGGGTACTGCTAATATCATGCTCATAAGAGGATCTATCATCACACTTAATTGCAACGGTGCTATCGTCAGCAAAGAGTGTCATTGGGTTTGGATTTGCATTTGGAAGGTCATTAATATAAATTATAAAGAGTAATGGACCCAATACACTTCCTTGCGGGACACCATATTGTATTTTACGCCCCTTTGATAGGTATTTGTCCTCCATCTTAGTTCTACTATTAACTCTGTTAATTTGTGTATACTGAGTGCGGTTTTTGAGATAACTTTCAATTAATTTTAAAGTGTTACCTCTTATGCCATATTTCTCAAGCTTATCTAATAAGATGTCATGTACCACGTAATCAAAAGCCTGTGTCATATCCATAAAGATGGCGCAGATCGGAACACGCTTATCGACATTAGACATTATAATTTCCAAAAAATCATATATAGCTTGATTGATACTTTTGTTCTGTCTAAATCCTTTTTGTTATGTAGCTAAAATGTTATGGGTTTCAAAGTATTGAACAAATTCATTATATATATGTTTTTCAAAAATTTTTGAGAAGATTGATATTAAGGCAATAGGTCTAAAATATTATTATATGTTATTGTGCCTTTGGACATAGCGCCTTCGGTTTCCTTTTCGAAGGAGCTTTGATGCAAACACACTCTCGGCTGTTTCATCCTCTTCTTGCCCTTGTCCCATGTTAACTGGGGTTGGTGCAACACGTTTTTGAAGTGAAAACTTCTTTAGCGGCGTTGAGCACTTTTTCTGTAATGGGTATAAAATCTTAAACTCGCGTCAGGACACGTGACCTGATCGAAAAAGCGTAAGACGGATGGAGAGTAGAGTAAAATAATTGTAATAGTTTTAAAGTGTTTTTTTAATGTAATATAAATTGTCATGTTTGTGTACGATAGCGCAATAAATGAATATTGTATTCTACCACATAAATGATAGTACTTTTATACTGATAAAGCAATTGGTGCAAAATTATTCCCTAACCATTCCAAAATATCAAACATGCTCAACGTTAATAATCAAGTTTTCACTTCTGCCGGCACTCCCAGAGTGCAACCCGTCTTTTTTTTTATTCCATTTCGTCCTGTCAACCGTCACGACACCGACTTGTTATAATAATAATAATATCATTTATTTCGGGTAACAAAAGACCCATAACATATACCTTACATTCTATAATACATATTTACAAAACCACAAAAATATTACTAAGCTATTGGTACACGAAGAGACGGCGTCGCTTTGCGCTGCGTGGTGTCACGTAGCCTTCCGTGGAATCGCCGATACACGACACCCTTCGGCTAAAACTATTCCTTGAGTAATTTCTCAATATAATGCGTCGGGACTCGCACCACAAATGACATGTAGCTCTACGAGTAGCACGTTAGCGTAAAATTATTTGATTTGGGTTTTTTTTTTTAATCGGAAATAGATTTCTATGCTAATAGCATTTTGTTTTATTTTATACGAAACCATCTTTTGCTTGCCACTTTCTCGCGTGATTTTTTCATGGACCCTAATTTGGTTTATGATAAAATATAGCGCATTCTTTAGCATTCAGGGATAACATAGTTTATAATTAGAGAAAAAATTACAGAATTGGACCAGTAGTTTCGGAGACTTGTCCAAACGAACATAAACTCAATATTAAATTATAACATACATATCGGTGCGTGACATTATTGAATAATGATAAAAACTTATTTGAAAAAACGAGAACCGCCTTCAAAAAATAAAAAGTGATAAATAACTTTAGCACAGAACAGACATGACTTTAGTTTCGGAAGTCGGTGGCTTTGTTCTTTTTGTTGTTTTGTATTGCCACCGACTGCCGAAACTAAAGTCGTGTGTGTTCTGTGCTTTGGTTATTTATCACTTTTTAGTTTTTGAAGGCAGTACTCTTTTTTTTTTCAAAAAAGTTTGTATTTTCCACTTTTTTGTGCCTCTTTATCACCCAAATCCATTAACGGCAACACATTTAAAACAGGGATTGAAAGTCCTCCAAAGATGAAAAGATGGAAGAAACGAAAACGTCTTCTCGGTTTCTGTTTTATTTTTTTCAAAACACGCTGAATAAATTTATGTTTGTTGTACACTAAAACCTTCTCCAGAATGTAACAATTTTTTTTCTGAAAACCGCACCAAAATCGGTTCAGCCGAACGGGAGATAATCGCGGACAAACATACTTACAAACATACGGGTCAAACTGAGAAATTCCTTTTTTTTAAGTCGGTTAAAAATCAGTTAATTTTGAGAGTTATGATATATTTTGTCATATCTTTTTAATCATTGGCAAACTATTTTTTTTTTTAACGATTAATCGTTTTGTATTCGACTAAATGGTAATTTAAATTTAGAGCGGGAACCACCGAATGGGGTTGTGAATGTCATTGCCTCGGAGTCACTTGCCACTTTTGATGCAGTCGTCGCGCGGTGCACACGCACAAATTTAAAGTTCGTTAAACGCTCTAATTTATAGTTGAACAATTATTGTAACTTGATTTAATCAGTGTTAATCATTGTAATCCTTACTCTTTATTATAAAGTTTTGTCAAAATGCTTTTAAAAAAACTACTTGAGTTATTTTGCGAGTATTATTTTCTGAACACCTGCAACGTTACACGCCCACGATGGAAAACCAAGAGAAAATGGATTTGCAGCGACACGTGGTGTCACAGCCGCTCCACACCCCGATATACATTTAGTTATGTAGTAGAGTAATGGCCATGATAGCGAAGCGTCATAATTATCACATATTGTTATGAATAAAACATTCAAACTAAACTACATATATAAATAAAGAATCGTGGCGAGATTCATACATTCATTTGTATGAAAAAAATAGTAGTTTAGAGGGTTTAAAATATGTTCCAATGTGAAGAACACATTACCAGGAGCAGATTGATATACTTAGTATATTTTTAAACCCCCGCATAATTAAAATATTACGAAATGAAAATAACACTTTTTCGTTTCATCTCGATGCCCATTTTGTGTTTATAAAAAAAAAAGAAAGTGACAAGCGATGTAAAAGGATCTATAAAATTGTCAGACAAGTGATGTGACAAGTGTGTGGAAAAAAATAATCAATATTTCTGATATTATTTCCCATAAAACGATGCAATTTCAATGTAAGAACTGCGAAACGGCGAATGTCAGTGTCACTGTTACTGTCAGTCTCCGCTTCGTTCTGAAATAATGAGCTTTTCGTTAAACTTATTAACTTTTTTTTGCCAATCCTGCCATGATTCTTTGTGCAGTTTGAGTAATAACAAGTTAAAAATCGATCGAAGTTCGTCCAGACGTTCGCGCTTAGGCCCTTTGAGGATGACGAAAATCTTTGTTAAAAAAGGAACCAGCTGATAAACTGGTAATGAATAAATTAATAACAGGAACTCAACCGTAGAAATTACTGGACATGAATGGTTTCAGATCCGCCCGTCAGCAATTTACTCAAAGGTGTGCTGTCTACAGGGTGTATAAAACACATCGCATAGCCTACGTGTGAACTCTATGTTAAAAACGTATACTGACCATCAAACTAAATAACATTGAGCAAAAACTATTGCTGTAAAACGACTTCTGATTTGGTGTAAAAAAACACTGTTTATAAGCAAAACGTTTTGCTTACGCATACAACAGGCCGTGGGAGTACTTTAAGTTTCACCATCATCATCAGCCGGAAGACGTCCACTGTTGGACAAAGACAGTGTTGTTGAGTACACGGAAGTCGCTGCGGCCCGACTTCCGGATTTTCCCTTAGTCGCCTTCTACGAGCCTCGGGATGAAATGGGTAGGTGCTATTATGGCCCGAACACACCACGGGCGATTGCGACTTTATTTGTTATTGCGAAGTTTACCTATTTGTTAAAAAAACTTGTTTTCGTAAAAAAAAATATCGACGTCAACTTGAAATGTTTCCGTATCCAAAAGGTTACCAGGAATGATTCCGACCAAAAAAGAATATCACAATGATGAATGGAATTATTTTGTAACTTTCGGTTTCGATAAGTATTTTTGTACAGCCTGTATAATGTGGTCTCAAGAACCGGTTTGAACGCGGTTTTGAACGAAACGTATCACGATTTTGTGCATTAAATGATATAAAATATTTAGAGCAGTATTTACATCAAGTTCAGTTAATTTTTTGGATATTTTCGTATCTGGTTCGTTTTTTATTTGATGTGAAAGTGTTTCAACGTTTTTATTGTATGAAAGTGAAACCGTAAAGTCTGACCTTTTGTTTGGAGTTAGCATTGATTTTAATGTTCATTGAAAAGATAATCTTTTCTTTATATTGTTATATCTTGCGTTTGGCCGCAACTCACCTGATCTTAAGTGATGATGCGGCCTAAGGTGGAGCACGCTTGCCTAGGATAAACCGGTTCACTCGTGCCTTAGAGATACCCAGATTATATGTATCGGGGAATAGAGAGGCGGGCAGTGAATTCCACAATCTGGCAGTTCGCACAATAAATTTGGAAGCAAATCGCTTGGTTCGAGACCGTGGAACTTCAATCGTATAGCGGTGACGCTTCGCCGGACCCCTACTCGTCCAGTGATGGAATGGGGATGGGAGAAATTAGTTGTGCAATTCCAAAGCACACTCACTCAGCTCGCTCACTCAGTTGCGCAATCTATTGTGGCGTTTAGTAGTTTCTTAACTTTTAATCAAGAATACATGAGAAATCAAAATGTGCCCAGCTCGCCACGATCACGACTACATGACAGACTTCTATATGTAATTCCATAGAGTACTAATTCGTAGCTTGGCCCGAGGGCACGTTTTTGATTTATTGACGTAGCGGGCAAAAGGTTCGATTCCCGCCCAGGGTAAACATTTGTGTGATGAGCACTTGTGTTTGCCTTGTGTCTGGGTGTTGTTTATCTATATATGGATTTATTTACAAAAAAAAAATGTATTTGTGTATGTACGAGTATATCAGCTGTCTGACACCCATAGTACAGGGTCTTCCTAGTTTGGGGTCAGATGGCCGTGTGTGAAAATGTCCTCACATATTATTATTATATTATTATTATTCTTATTGACACACTCAGTGATAGTTGACAAACAGGGAAAATAATAGAATAGAAGATAATAATTTTTATTGTAGGTATGCAGATGACATGTTGTAGATTGTTTTGTCTAGGTACAGACGCCAGCACATCAAGCTACTACAATCTGTGAAATTTCTTTAATAGATTTTCGACTTTATCGATAAATAATAAGGTTCAAAGTTGATTGGAAAAATCTCTGAAAAAAACGTCTGCACATTCTACTATTTGTTATGCAAAAATAATCACGGCGAGATCCATACATTCATTAATTTGTATAAAAAAAAAATTTAAAGGGTTTCAAATATTTTTCAATGTGAAGAATACATTACCAGGGGTAGATTGGTATACTTACCATATTTTTCCCCGCATAAATAAAATATTACTGACACTTTTTCGTTTAATCTCGATGCCCATTTTGTGTTTATAAAAAAAAGAAAGTGACAAGTGACATTAACGAATCAATCAAATCAGATAAGTGATGTGAAGTGTTGTTTACAATGGCGGAGTTGAAAAAGTACATTGATTAATCATTATTTGTGGTGTCACTGTTACTATTAGCTGCCGTATCGTTCTGAAATAATGATTTTTTCGTTAACTATTCACTTTTAACATTAATTTTAATTGCGGGGTTTTTAAAAATATTTTGAATGTCTGAAGATACTCTTTAATTGCCCAAGAGTATAAGAATTAGAATAATTTAAACTTCTGTAAACATCTTAATTTTTTTGTACATATTCAGCCATGATTATTTCTATTAAATAACTAACAATGTCATATTAGTGTAATTTTATTATATTCAAACAAATCGGAAATAGGTAAAGGACATGTTTCATATTGGGCCCAGTCTATGTACACCACATCAAAAAAAAAGAGAAAAATCCGTAGAATCCGGGAAAAATACAGATAATTAATTTCAATGTAGTAAATTGATATTTAACAATTATTTTTATGGATTTTCAACATGGCGTCACTCAGATTTAGCAACTCTGTAAACCATAGATCGACCATTGATCATGGATAGAGAACTGTCAGCTGTCAGTGTCACAACAGTGTCACTTCAGTCACTTTCGTCCGTATGTTCTGTACTTTCGTCTCGTTTTGATTCTAGTTTTTAACAACCTACCATTAGTTTTTTTTAATTCAACACCGTATCTTTCCCATCTGCTTACCTGCTTAACTACACAAATCGACGCAGAAAATCAGAATTATAAATGTCAAACGTCAGTAATCAATCAAAATAACAACTTACCGCCATGACTGTTTTTTATTTGTGTTTTGCAATTTCAAGTGCAATTTTTTGTGTTTTACCTGCTCAAAAAGCCATTTTAAAGTAATTGGATAGTTGAGAACTATCTAAAATGTATTTCCCTGTTTTTAAGTATGGTGTACAAGGACTGGGCCCATACATTTTGAAACAACTCCTTTAACTACTAGAAATGCATCTAGCCTAGCCTTTTCCCAACTATATTGGGGTCGGCTTCCAACCTAACCGGATGCAGCTGAATACCAGTGTTTTACATGGAGCGACTGCCTATCGGACCTCCACAACCCGGTTACTGGGTAACACCCTTTGGTAAGACTGGTTGTCAGACTTTCTGGCTTCTGACTACCCATAACGACTGCCAAAGATTTGCGAATGACAGCCGGGACCAACGGATTTTTGTACTTTCCAAGGCACGGATGAAACTCGGTATGAAAGGGATGGTCACCCATCCACAGTCCGACCGCGGCTAGCGTAGCTTAACCTTTTACCGATCGATCTGCACCGCTTTAACTTAGCCACGAGCTCCTCCTAAAAATGTATCTAAGTGATGTGAATTATTTGTTTAGGGACTCGTGACTGTCATGGTTGCCGCGCGGTCAGTCCGTGGATGGTTTTTTTCATTTCTCCATGCCCCAGAAAGACGTGAAGCCGTTGGTCCCAGCTGTCATTTGTAGATTTTTGACAGTCGTTATAGGTAGTTAGTTAAAACGTCTGACAAAAAGTCAATTGTCACTGAGTGACAAGGAATTGATTGGGGGGGAGTGTGGAGGTCAAACAAGCAATCACTCCATATAAAACACTGAAATTCATACGGTTAGAGAGGAACCCGACCCCAATATTAATTTGTTAAACTTGTTAAGAAGAAAATAAGAGATAAGAGCAATATGTTTTTTTGTTTTATTTTGCATTTAATTTAGGGACGCACAGCGTATGCCAGTCCCATCGTGCTCTTATCCAAATACATCACTACAAAATTACCAGTTACTACTATTACAAATACATAATTACAATATTTAGGTCATTAATTTGAACAGAACCTTCGCTCCGATACTGCTTGGCTGAGATAATATTTTTTGGAATATGCCTACGTCAGTTCTGTTCAAATTCAAGGCCGCTATAAAATTCTTTCTTGTAGACTCATATCTAGCACACTCCAATAATAAATGATGCAAGTCTTCAATGACCCCACATTCTTCACAATTGGGCGATGTAGTTTTCTAAGAGGAATATTTGCAATGTGTAAAATAAAAACACTGCTGAGACTTTTGTAGACGCGACCCTAAGTGGAGACCTCAAATCCGCAAATGTCGCCAATCGTCATGAACTCTCTTAACTGCATGCGATGAACTGTATTCAGCAGGGCTATGACAGACGAGATTGACTGATTAAGATTCTAATTAAGTATCATCAATACCAAAAATGACCGCAAACATCCATTGTGTTCAAGAATTAATAAATTTTCAATAAAAAATGATTTTCGCTTGTCTAGTTTGAGACCTATGATTAACGTCAACCAAATGCAGCTGACTACAACCCGTACAATAGAATAGAATATAATAGAATTATCTATTATACTCTCTTCTAATTATTTAACTTGTTTTTTTATTTACTTTATTTTTAATTATTTAAACATTCATTGTTCAACCCTCAAATTATAAAACAAAAGGCAGATAGACCGCGCGGAACACTGAGACTGAAGCCAAAAAGCAAATAAAATTTCAAAAGCGAATACCTACAACGGGCTTCGTGCTGTACTGACACGAGACAGCATAGCTAGAAACGCCACATCGTTAAAAAAAAAAAACAATAAAAAAACAAATACGAAATTGTAGGCCTTCGCTTTTGAATTTGTATTTGCTTTTTTGGCTTCACTCTCAGTGTTCCGCGCGGTATATCTGCCTTTTGTTTAATAATCTAAGGTTCAACCAAAATAGTCTTAACTTTAATATTTTTTCAAACACAAAAGTACCTATAGGTACTTTATTAATTTGCCGGTTTTGGAGTTAGTTTTACACCCCCCGCCCCCTTTCAATTATTTATTTATTACATTTATACTAGAACTGGTACGAAAAAGGACTAATTCCCTTTTGAATAAATACGGAGTAACAAACTCAAAATCAAAATCATTTATTTCAAATAAACCATTTACAGGTACTTTTGAATTGTCAGAGTCAGTCAGTCAGAAAGTTGAAGCTAGTTGCTCATTCCAAACAATAGGTTTCTATGGAGAAGAACGAGCAAGAAACTCCATGAACAACACTCTTTTAAAATCAATAATATGTTACAAATTTCGGTTACATCATTCATATTGAATCTAGGGTACAATGTGAGAACAATGTAACAAGTCGTGTACGTTAAAAGAGGTTTAGATAAAAATATAATCATAATAAACAATTCAAAATAAATTTAAAATAACCGAGGCAGCTAAGAGATGACCAGTCCCAACTAACGGCACCCGTTCACGAACATGACGCACGGATCGGCATCATTTGACTCAACCATTTTGAAGGGAACCGAATGATCCAACACGCGCGCCACCGTCAGCGAGACATTCCAGTGAGCATGACATACTCCCAACCGCCAGGGCACATTCAAGTCAATGAAAGACATACCTCATAAATGGTAGCTTTAAATAACATAGTGCTCACATGTATGTGCTATGAAAAATTATATAATACTAACACATTGAGTTTATACAATGCAAAGATAATGTAGATCTATATCTTCAGCAGCTCCAAAAATAATTAAAAATGCTAATCAATTAATCTATGAACCCTTATTTTGTAATTTGGCATGTCACTCGGGCAGTGTTGCCACTTTTTTCCAACATAGCATGTTGTTTAACATAACAGTGTAGGCATAATTCCTTTTACCTTAAGATTCTAGATGTTTTAAGTTTAGCTTTACCTTGGGTAAAAGAGCCTTTTATAATAAAAGATCTTATTTTATAAATTGTATTTACATAGGTACTAAGAAGAAAAAAAAAAAAAAACAGTTTATTTGCACCTTCAAGCAAGTAAATGTAGTGTTACAATAAAAATTAGACCTTAAGGTTAATCAAGTTATAAATTAGAGTTGCAGCCAATACCTAAGCTAAGATAACTTAATATCTTGTAATTATAGGCATCAGCGCCCACCCTCATATTATCATTATAGCCCATAATAAAAGATATTAATTACAGGAATAGTTATGAACTAAGCAGATGTGTATGTTATTCCTAATTTGTAACAATAAGTTGAAATTTTACCATTTTGTTATACTAAGCACAAAATTGGAAACTATTTAGGTGCAAAGAAAGACAATTAAAATTAACAAAGAAAAAAATGATAACAAGAACGGTATCTACTAAGTGTGTGTGTGTGTGTGGTGTAAGTGGTGAGTGAGTGAGTGAGTGAGTGTGGTGTGTGTGTGTGTGTGTGTGTGTGTGTGTGTGTGTGTGTGTGTGAGTGTGTGTGTGTGAGTGAGTGAGTGCATGTGCAAGGGGAAAACTTAGGATAATTATTTATTTATTTTTTGTTGTTGTATTTTTTTTATTTATTTTTTTACTAATCTGTTATGCAAGTACGCTGAAAAGCTTTTCAGTTTCTTCATAGGTCAGGGATAAAAGCCACTTGATCACCTTCCGTTTACACTCTTGTTTAGTCACGGAAAAGATTTGCAACTGTTTATTTGCAATGTTAAATAGTCTTGGGCCCAGGAACATGTAGAATTTTTGAGCAAAAGATGTTCTACAGGGTACCGATTTAAATAGATCGAGACGTCGTCTCCTAGAAGTTGCTATTACAGTCAGGGTGTTTAGCTTGACCTGAGAATGCTGTCTCATAATTAAGGCTAGTACAAGGAGTTTACGTACTGTTAGTACCTCACATTCCCTATACAGCTCAACGGTAGAAAAATACATTTGTTTAAAGTAGCTGACCTTTAATAAGGCTCTTTGAGCTCTTTCAGCAACTAAATTATGCGTTTTAGCTGCACCCCCCCAGCAAGTTATACCATACGTTATAACCGCCTGGCATAAGGAATAATAAATCATTTTCATAATATTACGATTGGCCGAGTGTCTTATTTGTTTAAATACATATATGAGTTTTCTTATTCTATTAGAGAGATTAATTAAATGATTTTTAAAATTGAGATTTTTATCAAACGTGAGTCCTAAATATTTAATATAATCAACGGCAGATAGACAGGGACACGAACAATTAATAGATTTACTATGGCAGATGTGAGAGGTTATACGATGTGTTGATTGTAGCGGTTTACTAGGGTTTCGAATAGAAAATGAGATATATTTAGTTTTATCGGTATTAAGAGAAAGATAATTTTGAGCGAGCCATTTTGTGACCATGTCAAAACCATGTTGCGCCATTTGATAGGTTTCACTCCAAGTATCACCGTGGAATGTCAGGGTAGTATCATCTGCATACGAAATTATTCTGCAACTATCAATATTAAGTAGTGTAAGATCATTTATATAAACTAGGAATAACGTTGGCCCAAGTATACTCCCCTGAGGCACTCCATGGGTGATAGGTAAACTGTCACTTGTATAATTGCCAATTTTTACTCTTTGTGTTCTTCCAGACAAGTAGTCAGACAATAAATTGAGTTGATTTCCACGGATCCCAAGTTGATATAGCTTGCTAATTAGGGTGGGAATAAAAACCGTGTCAAACGCCTTCGCAAGATCGAGAAAAATAGTAAGGCACTTCTTATTGTTGTCTAAGGTTTTGACAATGTGTTCAGTAAAGTCATTTAATGCATCTTCCGTGGATTTGCCAGTACGGAAACCAAATTGATTTTTCGAGAGTAGGTTATATTTTTCTAAATAAGTTGTAAGTCTTTTATTAATTATTCTTTCAAAGATTTTTGATAGAGATGTCAGAATAGAAATAGGTCGATAGTTAGTGACACGGCTTCTATCACCACCCTTGAAAATAGGTCTTACTACAGACCGTTTGAGTGATTCAGGAAAAATGCCCATCTCTAAACACATATTAAAAATATATGTGAGCGGGGCTTTTATAATATTTTTTAGCAGTTTAAGAATATCAGATGTGATTCCATCATCACCTGCAGCACAGTTACTTTTCAGACCATTGATTAAATTTTCAATTTCATCTTCATCAGTATCGAGTAGAACAAAAGAATTGCCAGAGTGGCAATGCGCAACGTTAGTAACGTGAGGTAATGCTGCAGGAAGGGTGATTTTGTTAACCAATTTTTTGCCAATGTTGGCAAAGAACTCATTTGTAGAATTAACTGATAGATGAGGGGTTGACTCAATTGAGAGAAGATCTAATGAGTTATCTTTTTTAACAGTTCTATTTGTAATATTATTTATCGCTTTCCAAATGTTTTTATTATTATTACCGGCTTCTCTGAGACGTATTTTTTCATGTTCACGCTTTAACTTACTAATAATCTTGTTATAGAAATTCCGGTATCGTTTGTATGTGATTTCAAGTATTAAGTTATCTGGATTTTGTTTAAATTTTTTGTGCATCCGATCCCTGTTACGAGTACACCTGATGAGTCCTATTGTCATCCAAGGTTTAAGAATTCTAAACTTATTTGTTACATTTAAAGAAATTGTGTTTATTTGTATATGAGAAATGTTATTGCGAAATTTTCAGAAATTACATTAAACGCTGACGGAAAAAGTGGTATTCTTACATCTTTGAAGCACTTTCAAAAGCTTGTTCAAGAAATTGGATCTAGGAAACCCAATTTTAGGTTTTACTTAGAACTAAATTTTATATGAGTCCATCTCGTTATTATATAGGTCGGTGGATTTTGTATTTGAATTCGTATGAATTTTTGAAGTCGGATGTGTAGTTTCGGAGATTACTCCCTACATACAAACTTTCCAAACGTCCTACCCGTTATGACTTACGGAGCCGAAACGTGGAAACTCACCGTGGGGCTGGTCCACAAATTCAAGGTTGCTCAGCGTGCTATCGAGAGAGCGATGCTCGGGGTTTCTCTGGTGGATAGAATTCGCAATGAAGTCATTCGCCAGAGAACTAAAGTCACCGACATTGCGCGTCGAAGTAGCACGCTGAAGTGGAAGTGGGCCGGCCACATCTGCAGGCAGACAGTCGGTAGATGGAGCAGACACGCTCTATAGTGGAGACCGCGTTTGGGCAAGCGTGGTGTGGGACGCTCTGCGGCATGATGGACCGACGATTTGAAGACGGTGGCTGGCAGCGGATGGATACGGGCTGCCCAAGACCTGGTTGGTTGGCGATCTCTGGGGGAGGCCTACGTTCAGCAGTGGACGGCAATATGCTGATATGATGATGGTGATGATGATATAAACTTTAAAACCAATTTTACCTCTGTATAATATTACAAATATCGTATTCATGACCACTTATATAAAAAATATATCCCATGACTGTACGCAAAATATGCGCTGAGACGTGGAGTTACGGACACCAGCCCGTTATACCGTACCACTCGTATTTACACTACGTAGCTTTTTCTCAGTGAGTGCATTTTTTAAATCGGACCAAACCTTTCACATCATACCTCCTACATCCAAACTTACAACTTTATCACTTTAAAAATAATATTAGTATAGACTATGTTTTTTCTGCGACTTCGTCTGCTTAAATCCGGTTATTGTGTAAGTTCACAAAGTCGTGAATAAAATAAGCAGACTGTATCTTTGTCCCTAGCTACTCTTTTGTCTAATTTCAATACGATCATAATAAAGGAGACAATTTAATTTGGGCCCACTCGTCAATGGTAACGTTCAATAATCATATTCCACATTTAGAAGTAACGCTCTTATTACAATAAACAGACCAAAAAATCATGTTAAAATCTAGAAGGATTAATGAAATAATAGTAAAACACTGATAAGACAAAAAGTGCGTTTACTTAAACATGGTAAAAATATTATTACAGTGCACGATGAGAATAACATATGCTTTAAATGCGTATGCGTATTAAATGCTGTTTTTAAAGGCTATTACAAATATCGCGTAACGTAGTTTAAAAATCACCGTGGAATGAAAAGTAGTAAATAATCTCATTGTTTACATTGAGGTAGAATTTTTACTGTGATTGTTCATCAGTTTGACACTGACAGACAACAAACAATATTCTTTCCGTTTCTTTAGCGAAGCGTGACTACAGCTCAGAAAATATTTGTAAATTTAAAAAACATGTAAAAAGCCTTTCTTTTTGTGAAATATATAACACAAGTGATCCATCAGCAGCATATCATTATTTTATAGAAACTTTTAAATTATTCTATGATTTATGTTTTCCACTAACTAAAATTACTGTGCAAATAAATTCAAAGCCAAGATGGATATCACGTGGAATTAAGACCTGTAGCAAGAATAAAAGAGAATTACTCTGGAATTTCAGACGGAAACCAACATTAACTAACAAAAAAAAATATACAACATATGCAAAACTACTAAAACGAATTATAAACCTTACTAAACTTGCTCAAAACAATTACAAGATAAAAACATCGACTAATAAAAGTAAAACGGCATGGCAAGTTATAAATAATAATAAATTGAATATTCCAAAAGAGTCAATAACAGAACTAAAAATTAATGATAAATTAACAACAAATCCTACAGAAATTGCCAATGCTTTTAATGACTATTTCATAGAAAAAGTAAATCCTATTTCAGGTGCTGGAAAAAAAATCACAGCCCTAATCAATCCCCAACCGAACTCAATGTTCTTATCACCCTGTATGCCATATCATATGCAGAGAATTATAAGAAATCTTAAAAATACTAACAGTGTAGGTAATGATGGTATTTCGACTAAAGTAGTCAAAGCAGTAAATGAAGATATCTCTCATCACTTAAGCCATATTATGAATCTTAGTATACAAAGTGGGACATTTCCACAAGACCTCAAATTGACAATTATTAAACCCATATTCAAAAAAGAAAATAAATATTTAATGGAGAACTATAGACCTATAGCACTAATTTCTGTATTCTCAAAAATTTTTGAAAAATATATTTGCAGTGAAATCAATAGCTTCTTAGACCGAAATGATATTCTATGTGATGAGCAAAAAGGTTTCAGAAAAAATAAAAACATAAATATGGCGGTTTATGACTTTTTATATGTAGTTTCTTCACAAGTTGACAAATCATTACCTGTTTGTTCTATTTATTGTGACATGTCACAAGCCTTCGATTATGTAGACCACAATATTCTGCTGGATAAACTTGAGGCTTATGGTATAAGAGGTAATGTCCTTGAACTGATAAAATCATATTTATCAGACCGCCAACAAGTAACCCAAATATCAAAATTTAATATTAAAACCAAAAGGGAACAGATTTTCTCCTCTAATAAGCGTTACATCACATATGGTGTTCCTCAGGGAACTGTATTAGGCCCCCCTATGTTCCTACTATACATTAATGATCTACCAAATGCAACTAAAGAACCCATGTCATTGTTCGCTGACGACAGTACTGTAACCATAGCACCTAAAAATATGATTAACTATCAATCTGATTCCAATGATTCATTGAATTCTATAATTACCTGGCTTAATGAAAATAATTTGAAAATTAATCTGAGTAAAACAAACATTATGCATTTTAGACAACGAGGACAAAATACATCAAAATTTAAGTTAACATACAAAGATAATATAATACAAGAAGTTGAAACAGCCCGATTCTTGGGATTAATAATTGACAAACAATTAAATTGGAAAACTCATATTAACGAACTTTGTAAAAGAATGAGTACTTCGTCATATGCTCTCTATAAGTTGGCACCGACTGTCAACAAAGATACTTTACTTACAGCATATTACGGGCTTGCTGAATCGGTATTAAGATTTGGAATCATTTTCTGGGGCAATTCAGCTCAGAAGGACTCTGCATTCAAGGCACAAAAGCGTTGTATACGGGCTATGTTTGGGTTGCAAACCACTGACAGTTGCAAACCAATGTTTAAACAGCACAGAATTCTAACACTTCCGTCACTTTACATATTAGAAATCTCGCTATTTGTAAAAACCAATCCACATTTGTTTCCACTTCTGATTAATAATACAGATAGACCTAGACGTGAGAAGTACAGACTTTGGGTGCAATCACTCCCCGCCAAAACAGCATTTTTAAGGAAAAGTGTAGTATGCATGGCTCCTTTAATATATAATAAAATTCCCAATTCCCTTAAGGAAATGAATATTAATTCATTCAAAAAAGAATTTAAAAAATTGCTAGTTAGTAAGGGATACTATAATGTTACAGAGTTTTTGAATGACAAATTTTGAATAAGTAATTTAATATGATTATGATTTTTATTATGTATGATTTTATTTTATTATGATTATGATTTGAATAAGTTTTATTATTTTATTGTTTTAATTATTTTGTTTGACTAAATTTTAATTATTTTGTTTGACTAAATTTTTGTATTGACAGTATTTATGAATTTGAATTTATATAATGTTGACTATAATTTAATGATTTCCTAATTTAATAAACAATTTTGTACGCCGAATATGGCAAAACATGTTGAACCTGCGATATTGAACTATATTACATCCATATGTGCATTTCTATGTATACATATCACACATGTTTAAACAAATAAATGCATCTTTATCTTTATCTTTATCTTTATCTTTCTAGTTGCATGAAAGTGTTTCTTCGGTATTTGCTCAGAGCAAGCAAAAAAGGTAGATAACGCACGGCCATTGTTAATAGTGAAGCCACAAAACTCTACTCCTTCAAGTAAACATACGCACTCACGCACACATATACATCAAACTATGCTCATTTTCGTTAGTATCTCACGGGGCGTCGTAGAGTAACTATCAATACACAATGCCGTCCTGTGTAATGAAATGGTGGAAAACCAACTCGAAAGTGAATAATAAGTCTGAAAGAATATTGTTTCATACGAAGTACAGACAAAACAACATATTATTTTTTTTGTCAATCCAAAATCATTTTAAGGTTATTCAAAACAGGTAATGCCATTGTCGAAGTGACGTACCGGGAGAGTGTTGCCAGTAGTTTTTCTTTCTAATAGCCCAAAATGTGGGTAAGTAAAATGTAGTCGTGCAATAATAATTAAGTATAGTGGATCTATTTGATGTATAAATTATAGCCTCGGTAAATTTTTATTTTTGAATTCGTTTTTGTTTTTGTTCAAATTCTTGAGTTCTTGAGTGTAAATTCCATGAAAATAAACGTGCTCCACATAACATTTGTTATATTTTTTCTCTATGCGCACACCTACTGGACTAGTTATCGAGCAGACGATTTATAAAGTAATCCTACACGGTTCCTAAGTTCTTCATCTCTTTGAATTGTTGACGCTGAAGAATATTGTTTCCAGTAATTTAATTAAAATAAACAAACAGAAAGATTTCATGTCATATTCATATAATTTTTACTTATTTTTATTGTTACGTATTATCACAAAATATAATGGGTACAGAAGGACCCCTCCCGCCATCTTCAAAAATAATTACCTAAACTTGCCAGACTCACTAGGGCTGCTAGCTGCTACTGTATTGACTCTGTAGGTTTTATTTGTGACATTATGAAATTTTATTGACACTGGTTGGAACTCTGCATTTTATAGGTATATAACTATTTTTTTCTGTTCGTCATGAAATGTCAATGTCTTTCATTTATTCATTTAGACAAAACGTGACAGTCGAGACTGATGTCTGCTTGAAACTGCTTGAGATTGCCTATAAACGTAATGTCAATGTGTGCGTGAGTAAAATGGCGGTTTGTTCTGAGTGGTCTCTCTGCTCGGGCGCGCCGCAGCCTTACGTACTTTGTGGTATTATCGTATTTATCAGGGACTTCTTTGAAAAACTGGCAACACTTCAGGGACTCACACATAGATAAAAAAGTGGCGATAGTCTTCTATTATCTATAGATACTGCGCATTATTCACAAAGTCGGTGTCAATTGTGCAGTAAGATTTCATCGCAATGTGCGAAGACAGTTACTTACAGTTACAGACTTTAGGGATGTTATTCCATTCTTGCAGTATCGTGGTTACAAAGCTTATATGTCTAAATCTAAATAGGCTGCTGAAAACCAAGTATCGACCATTGCAGTCAACAAGTCCCGATGTGGCCTTGTGTAGATGGGTGAATAATTTTAAAATAACTAATTTTTAAAAGCATAATATACATAGAATATGAAATCGTTTGATATACCACTCAAAAGGCATAAAATTTATTTAGTCTAATATGATAAAGACGCCTAGTTAAAAACAAAGCAAAATTTCATGAATACACATTATAACTTAGTCTAATTATTGATAAGTTGTAGCTGGGTACACTACTTAAATATGAAAATGATTTTTTTATGCTGGTCACAGTTCAAACCTAAATCTGACGATTCACACACGATAGAGGGGTTCTGGCGTTTGGCGACCGCCGCCGCGGTATATGAAAACATATTTAAACCATTCATGCAGCAAGCATGCAAACATGTAAACAAGCATACACCACGCATGCAGCATGCAGTATGCAACACGCAAACAAGCATGCAACATGCAGCAGGCATGGTTTCTGTCACGGCTCCGGCGCTGCGGGATTTGGGCGGTCCCACGCGAGCTTATCGTCGCAGATGTGTTTTACGCTCACCACCGCGGCTTCGGCTTGCGGCAGCCTCAGCCACGGCGGCGAGCGTTTAAACCACCTGCTCCTCAGCTCGCGGGCCGCCTCGCCCCTCCGCGCCTACGCGTTGTTAAATTGCACTCTAGGCGTAGGGCAGACAAGACTACGTGAAGTCGGTTTTGCAGCGATTCGTTTCTAATTTTTCAGTTAATTTGTTCTGCTTTTAGAAATAATGCAATGTGACAGGATTTTTTTGTTATAATAATCATTAAATTTGCCGAGCATGGCTTCTTGAAAATTAAGACAAATATGATGAACAGGTTTTGTTGTACTTACTGGTTAATATGCGACTGGGATAGTTATTTTGCTATGAAATATGGAAAATTTGCTGTGCAGTCAGTATTTATGCTATGTATGAAGTATTTTTGTACAAAAATAAATTTAACTGTTTTACTTTATTGTTTACTGTGTTGTACTTTTTTCATTATGAGGAAAAAAGTAATGTCATATTGATGTATAATTTCGAATTATCTGCTGTTTGAGTTTTGTTAAACATTTAGTTTATTTGTAGTGAAGTAAGTTATTTGATGTAAAAAAAAATATAAATGATGAGTATGTATTGATAGGCGATTATTTATTTGATATGCAATTTATAATATCCCATTTGTTTTGTTGCGCGCACGGCTGTTGTGAATAAAGCGTAGTACGTATGCAGCAACATGACTCATGCGATTATTAGTAGGGCAGACAAGACTGCGTGGGCTCGGTTTTGCAGCGATTCGTTTCTGTCACTAACTTTTGAAGCACGACATATTGAATTTTTAAGACAATAGTTAAGCGTGGCGCTGTAGATTTGCACATGATGCCTAGTAACATTATGCGAATTAAATGTATGACAAAATAAATTAGCTTTCAAGATAATTATGACAAAAAAATATAAATATGGCAAAGTATTCTAATGGAAAAACAAATTGTGCCAAACTGGTTATGCCAAAGTATATTAGGAAAAAGAATATTATGTGAAAAGAAGGGATCCCGATTTTACCTAACCTATTCGAGTCGGATTACTCTGAATCGGTGTGTAAATCATAATTTCAAAAGCATAATAAATGTATATTTGAAACGATAGACCTAATGATTTTTGATTAAATAAACGTTATATTCAATAACATTATACCAAATAAGTTTTAGAGTGTATAAATGTTACATGTAAGGAAATTATACCAACAGTTGGGATATCTCACGTTTATTATATCTAATAAACATTAATGAACTGAAAATATACCATATAACTTTATATGATATGAGGCGCACCCCATCAAAGTAGGTTTGAGCCACGTGCATCTTTTTTTCATGAAATATTAATTTTAAGAGATGACTTTGAAAATGATTGACAGTAATAAATACTTTTTGTTACGTATAAAATGTGTTATTTTTTTGCTTTTTACAGAAGCAGCTTAGCACATTATACATAATTATAATCCATTTTCGTAAATCAGTCTATCAAATCGTAAAAATCGCATCAAAATCTATCACTTAGTACTGTAGCACCTGGACTACACTTGTACCATATGTACGAATTACTGTAGGTCTAAGCTACGTTGAATAAAAGATATTATCGACTTGTAGAAGATTATATTAATCAGATAAGCGAGAGGAAAACTTTAGGTAGCCCGCAGCTCTGAGCTTAGCTGGGACTATCTGACATCACATGTCATAGTATAAAAACTATCCTTCTACATTATTCAAATATATTTCCAGAAGGTTCTAACCATAGACTAAATAGTTATGGCTTCATTACTTAAAGCCTCCTCGTTGGGCAAAGCTCTACAGTACATAAGTGTCTTTGTTTTATATTATTAATTACTAGCTGACCCGACAGACGTTGTCCTGTCCCGATCTACCTGGGGGATGAAAAGGGGTGGAAAAATGGGGATGAAAAATAGATGTTGGCCGATTCTCAGACCTACCCAATATGCACAAAAAATTTCATCAGAATCGGTCAAGCCGTTTCGGAGGAGTACGGGAACGAAAACTGTGACACGAGAATTTTATATATTAGATTGAACAGTTCACTATTCTAACTTAAAATACAAATGATACCTATTCGCTCATAAGACAAACCCTCTTCTGAGATTTTAGGTTATAGTGAGAGTAATGTTTTGATTGTCGTTTTTCACAGTATTCCCGTAGCATAAAGCCACTGTAATCTAGAGACTAAGGAATAAACCAACATGCATTTCATTACATAGGCTACTATTTGTGGTGGGCCTATTAATAGAAATAAAATTGTCTCCTTTGTAATATCCATCTCATGTGATGTGTGTGTCATCTCATGTGTCTCTCTCCATTTCATGTGTTTGTTGTATTGTCTTCTTTGTATATCTTTGTATATTATTAATTTTGAAAGAGTATTCATGGAGTTTCTTGCTTGTTCTTCTCCATAGAAACCTACTGTTTGGATATGGTTTGGAACGAGCAACTAGCTTCAACTTTCTGACTGACTGTCTCTTTGACAATTTAAAAGTACCAAGTAAATGCTTTATTTGAAATAAATGGTTTTGGGTTTGTGTTTCTTTCTCATTAATAACTTAGTGTGTATTTAGATTGCATTCTTATTGTGTAAGTATTCTCATTTTTGTTATTCTTAATTATCTTTCTTTCTTTTACAAAATATATGAAAAAGTACAAAAGAAAATAAAAACGGAAATTAAAGATGGTCATAATTACTTGGACGCTTTCTTATACTTTTGACAAATTATTTTTTCTATTCAGATGGCACTGAAAGCTACGACTGATGAAAAATCGTCTACAACTATTGATTTTCATGTTACGATAAATCTTATTTATTTGCACGCGTTTGACAAATAAATGAGATTTGGTATCTTTTTTAATTTAATTAAGATTTAGGTATCAAATACCTATTTACACTTGATATTTGGTAACTATACTACCTATGTGTGTGTGTGTTAGGGATTAGATAATTGGATGCTTATTTACATATTATAATTTTTTTATTATCAAATAGGCTTGCGTTTGATCGCAATTCACCTGATCTTAAGTGATGATGAGGCCTAAGTTGGAACACGCTTGCCTAGGATGAACCGGTTCACTCGTGCCTTGAAGATACCCAGATTATACTTATCAGGGAACAGAGAGGCGGGCAGCGAATTCCATAGTCTCGCAGTTCGCACAATAAATGTGGGATCAAAGCGCTTGGTTTGAGACCGTAAACTTATAGTACATACAATGACCTACATATTTCGCTACTTAAGTAAACGAGTTCAAGAACACACAACATGCTGGACTCCCATTTGGTGCAACCTTGAGACACAAACCTCACTTTGTTCTAACCCTTATTTGATTTGTATTTTTTGTGTTGTAATGTGTCTTATGTCTGCGCCGAATAATTTACCGAATAATATTTATCTATGTATCTATCTAAGAAAATAATTGATTTTAAGAAAAATAATATCCAAGACAGTGTCGGAATAGGTGCGTTTCACTGGTGCGCAGGGTGTGGGGCAGCTCCAACAGTGTTTTAAGCATGATTGCGAGTCGCCTGGACTGTCTGTACGTGGGTCACTGTTGTGCCGTCTCTCATGGTACGTCGTAGCAGTGACCAATTGTTGTTAATTCTTGTTTTGTTTTTGTTTAGTGTCTGTTCTTACCAAAATAGTCATAAGTTTTACTAACATTATTGTTTAGTCTTGGTTACTCGAATAAAGAAAAATTCTCTTCTATTCTTCTATAGCGGGTTTACGTTAGGTTAGAAGAAATGCGCCGCCGAGAGGCCGAAGAGGTGGCGGTGGTTCGAAAAAAAGTGGGTCAAGAAAAGAATACCAGGCAAGATTAAGCGAGGCCAATGCCCATAGAATAGGGCATAGAAAAGGACGACAATAAAAAAAATATTAATGTTTGAATGGAACGGCAATAGGGTATTACACCCATTTTTGAAAAGTGTCTCAATGAAATTCTGTAGTGCTAATATGCCACCAAAAAAACACAAAATTTTTATTCCATCGATAAGTGCCATAAAAATGCATCTAAATTATAAAATTTTCAAATTTCGCGCGTAGTTTGACGAAAACGCCTCTTACTGGACGCCATATTGCTCAGCGTAAATGACGTCAGTTCGTTTTGTATCAAATGAGCTCATATTAAATATGATAATTGTTTATCATTTAAAAATAATTAAAAGCATATTTTGTAATAGGTGTAATAATGAAAAAAATACGTTGGTTACGAAAATAATAAAAGTACAAAGCCTATATTACGCCAATCGGTTGACTGACAGTTGACAATTTTTTGTTTACACAGCCTTATGGCGTAATAACATGGCCGCTACTATTTCACGGTGTTTTATAACAGATTAAAAATACTGAAAACTTTGAATTGAATTTAAAAAATTGTTTTGTTATTTTATGTACTAAAACTTACATTTTCCGACTGCTTTATGCCTAAACAGTCTCCATAACATATTTATAGATTTTTCTCGTATAGAGTAAAATACCCTATTTACGTATCATCTTTAAACAGCACGACTTCTGACCGCGACAACGTCCGCGTATAAGTAAAGTTTACCAAATAGTCATATCCTATGACACTCCGCAATAGCAGCAGCTATCAGTGAAATATTTTTTGTAATGTCTTCCAGAGATTATCTCTTCATCATCATCATATCAGCCTATTGCCGTCCACTGCCGAACGCAGGCCCTGCCCAGAGCTCGCCAACCAACCCAGTCTTGGGTAGCCCGCAACAATCCTCTTCCAGCCACCTTCTTCAAATCGACGGTACATCGTGCCACAGGCAAATATGGGCGTCTCACTTCCACTTCAATCTCTTACAAACAAAAATAAAAACCTAACCTTTTATAATCAACTGACTTCAAAAAAGAAGGAGGTTCTCAATTCGACTGCATGTTTTTTTTTTTTTGTATATTTGTTACGCGGTTTCTCCGGCAAATGTGAATCTATTTTGAAAATTATTCTTTTTATAGAAAGGGTATGTCTTAGGGGTGGTCCCATATAAATTTTATCAAAATTGATTCAGCACTTTTTGAAAAATCTACAAAATCCCAAATAAATCTACATAGTCGACGTTTTAGTTTCTTTAATCTTTGGAGTACCTCTGTTTTAAGTGTGTTTCCGGTTCTTAATAGATTTGTATGATAAGAAGGTACTAAAAACCTAAAAATCAATCAAAATCTAAAAAGTGAGAAATAACTTTAGCACAGTACACACATGACTTTTTTGAAAGTCGGTAGCAATTAAAGACAACAAACAGAACAAAGCCACCGACTTTTAAATCTAAAGTCATGTGTGTACTGTGCTAAAGTTATTTCTCACTTTTTAGATTTTGAAGGCGGTTGTCTTTTTTGTAAAAAAGCTTTTCATTTGTATAGATGTAAGTAATAATTATTTATTTAAGAGTGGATTCGACCAAACTTGTATAAGTCTTTTCCTGGGAATAAAATCACATGTTACTCTAGAATTAGAGAACTTTTTGTTTTACCAAATTTTAATCCCGAAATAACTAGGTCTATCCGGGAGTAAATCGCTATATCGCTAAAATGCATCGAGTTAACCAGTTATCCGAGAAAAACCGTTTGATCCCAACATTATAATAATAATTGTCATGCTGTGTACAAATATTTACGAATACAGTTTCGACCTGAACATATGCAATATATTCTATGTATATTTCCTAAATTAATAAACAAATTTGATTTAATTATTGTAAGCTAGTTTCTACGCGAGACTTATTCCGTACCTATAAGTTAACCCATAAGCGGAATCGTGAGTCAATTGTGTCCCGTAGCAACAAACAAAGCCATTAAGTTTCGAAGCGCTCGTCGCTACACTTTTGCCCGCTAGTGTATTTTTTTTTGTTGTGTGTAGCGTTTGAAGCTTACTGGAAGTGTGCACTCACCCGGTCAAATTGGACCCACGTCACACACATGAGATACGTCACGGTTTCTGTTTTGTGTATACTGAGTAATTTCAACTGTTTTAGGTACTTTATTGCAATAGTAGCAACGCAATGGTATGCTCAGAGGGCTAATTCACGTAATTTTATGACGCGCCGATGAAATTGTAGTGCAGTTGCAGTTAAGTTCAAGTTTGAGTGATAAACGGTATTCTTGTCATCTTTGAACTGCACGTAAGCTACGCGTAAACTGCACGTCAATTGTACGACAACCAAACTCTACCAAACTTACTTATGGTGTAGCCACATGAGAGAAAAAATATTACTCACTAAATAATCGAATAGAATCAATTACATTTCAATTAATATGACGTTATTATAATATTAACCCCCTAGCACAGATTTTAGTGCTTTTTCTTACGTCAAACGAATAGTAGAATACCGATCAGGTTTCGTTTCGAAGCACGCACCAAAGACGCGCAACAGTAGATTGTCGTTATTACGCTCGCGTGACGCGAACTTGACGCAAGCGTGTCTGATAGCGGTAGAGAATACGAAAAGCGTTGTTTTGATCGAAACTTATGTGACGTGGAGATGAATGAAAGCCAACGTAACCGGTCAACATAAAATAAATATATTAATAAAAGGAGTGGGTAAGTCCACAGTCACTAATCCCCTTTCAACTTCCCCTGGGACTTGCACAGTACTCTCCTGGCTCCGCCTTGGGCACGACAATCACAGCGGTGTGCCACGCTGGAGACGCCAGGTGTGGTGACGGTCGGCAGGTGGTGTTGCCAGACCCGAAGCGAGCTCGACGCGGCCACGCGGGATAAATAGGGACCCGGGGGCGCGGTGCTGTTGTCCGGCGGTGTGGACGAGCGGTGGTGCGGCACCCAACGTTGGGATGCACTTGATGTCCGCGGATTAATAAAAATCCAGGTGTTCAGCCGGAACTTTGGACCCTGAAATGCAACGTCCAGCGTGTCACAAGATGGCCGAAGGTCATCTCCGCTGATTGTGACACCAAAGCGTAAGCAAAGCGAGATGTACTAGTGCGCTAATGAAGGTGTGTGTGGTTGTCACAATCAGTACGGAGTTTACAATGAACAATGGATGACTTGACTTTAACAAAGAAACAAGACATGATTTGCAGATTCGAACCGCGTGGTAAATAGGTACCTACGTGTAACAAAATGCACTGAGCTAGGAGCAAATAGGTTGCATCTGCATTAGAAATAACGCGTAAGGCGTATTAAGCTGCAATAAGAAGAAGCTAAACGATTACATAGGTGCACGCCCTAACATAACCTATAAGGTAGGAACACGAAATGTAAAGTTAGCTGTTCAACACTTACCCAATATGGGGTTATGAATTCACTGAGTTTCATATTTAAGACTATTATTAGTCAATTTAAACTGGCTGGCGAGTAAATTGGCGAAGAACATTTAATGGGTAACAGGTGTAACTCTGTCTATCTTTGCCGATGCCGGAATTCGAAAAAAGGACTGTCATGTCCTTCGTCGTGGCTTAAATACGGTAGTTGGCATAGATAACATTCCTCATTTCACACGTTCGGATACCACAATTAGGCGGACTTCACTAGTACTATAGCTAATAGTAACTTTGGACGTCCCTAAATATTAATAATCTGTTAATGTGATTTGACATTTATTTGTTATGATGAGGTTAATTGTTGATATTTGGTTGTGATTTTAATTGTTTTCAGGTAAAGTAACGATACAACATTACACTTAACTGCAACTGCACTGCTACTGCACTTCTTCAGTTGCGTGAATTAGGCCACAGGTTGTACAATGAGCTCCCAGTCGTAGTTTTGCCATGGGTCTTCAAAAAAGATGTCAAAAGGTCTTTGTAGGGTCGGTAACGCGCGGTTGATTCTTCTGGTATTTCAAGCGTAGGCTGCGGTGACGACGAGCCGTATGTCTGTTTGCCACCTTAGTGATATAAAAAAAAAATACTGACACGAAATCATAGGACAAAGATATCGCTGAATAAATGATCACATAAAAATTATTCAGGCCTTGTGATAACTGTTAACGATTTTATACTAGAGATAAGGTAGTCTTTCTCTTGTTTTTTAATTAATGTCCTAAAGGGTCTTCATTTTTGTGAGGGAAAATGTAAAACTACGTAATAAAATCATGTAGATTTTAGAAAATAAAAAGATGAAAGATTTTAAATGATGATTTATTTTTTCAGGCATTTGCATCTCAAAGTAAGGTAATATGGAATAGAAGACTTGATACTTAAAATATAATATAATTTTGGTGCCTACTAAAACTTGATTAATCCATACTTTATATATTTTTTTAATTTATACTTTATTACTTTATCCATACTTTCCATACAAAGTCAAAGTCAAAGTCAAATCATTTATTTCAATTAGACCATTAAAAAGGCACTTTTTGATCTTAGTATGCTTTAATATACTTTAACACTAATATATTAATATTATAAATGAGAATGTAACTCTGTCTGTTACGCTTTCATGATGAAATGACTGAACCGATTTTGATGAAATATGGTATGAAGATAGCTTGAATCCTGAGGAAGGACATAGGCTACTTTTTATTCCGCGACTTTTGTGCATCTACGATTCACGCGGACGAAGTCGCGCGCAAAAGGTAGTCGCCGCGTCTGTCTGTCCCTATGTATGCTTAGATCTTTAAAACTACGCAACGGATTTTGATACGGGTTTTTTTAATAGATAGAGTGATTCAAGAGGAAGGTTTTAGTATATAATTTGTGAAACAGGTGATGCCGCGGGCATTAGCTGGTATTTTATAAAAACTAGTTTTAAATTAAAAATTTGTAATACATATACGTGTTAATTAGCTTTATATTATATTTAAAAAATCGATGAAAAAGGTCGAAATGGACCCACAATTCCAGTTCTGTCAAGTAAAGAGACGAAAACTTCTTGTTTTCGCGTTTTGGCCAGAGCAATATCGTAATGATGTGAGCAGATTATTTAAAGACAATTACAGTTTTCGAAAAGATTAAGTCTTGATTTAGGCAGCTACAGAGTAAAAGTATAATTTTTAATTATGGTTTTTTGAAGTGTAACGCCACGTTATGTGATCAGCCGATGCCAAGCCAAGCCAAGCCAAGCCAAGCCAAGCCAAGCCAAGCCAAGCCAAGCCAAGCCAAGCCAAGCCAAGCCAACGCCAAGCCAATGCCATTTTATGACAATTTGGCGCCAATTGTCAGCCATGCCAGCCTGTGACCGTTGGTGACGTCACATCCAACCGCCAAAGGGTATAAGTACTCTGAGCGCTCAGTTTGCGGACACATTCTATTGCTGTACACTAGATAAGTCGAAACTCTGTCCAACTGTATAAAATTATATTAGCAATAAATAATTGTGATTATCCATCAACTGTGAAGTCTATTTCTACCTTCCCGTTTCACTCAGAAGTGGGATATGAAGCGTAATCGCCCTACTGCAACTGTTGGTTGTGGAGTCCGTCCACCTGGCTGGCGTGAAGAGCAAGACCATAATACTGAAGATGAAGAATTCCCGCCGCCACCGGCTAGAAAACTACTCAAAACTATGCTAGAAAACGAAGTAGGTAGGGCGATACACGAACTCAACAACGATATCTTACCGCTCAACCACTTCAAAGGCCATCATGCGGCGTCCCTTATCCCGGAATTCGACCCCGAGGGAGAAGATTGCACAGTGTCGGTATGGTTAAAAAAAATTGACCAGTTGGGAGACATACATGGCTGGAGCGACAAAGTAAAATCATTTCACCTTCAAGATAAACTCCGTGGTCAAGCACGTAAGTGGTACAATAGACTCGACGAATATAACTATTCCTGGGACGAATGGAAATGCATGCTAGTAAGAGCATTTCCCAAACACCGTGACTTCAGTGCTTTGTTAGACGAAATGATGAACCGGAGAAAGAACCCGAACGAAACAATGACTAAATATTACCAGGATAAAATCGCCATGTGCTTTCGTTGTAACCTGTCTGATGCTGCTAGTGTTTCGTGCATAATCACAGGATTACCGCCTTCATTACAACCAAACGCACGGGCTTTCCAATGCCAGCGTCCAGATGAACTATACGAGGTCTTCCTTTGTGCCCTCAATGATTATCGCTCACCGACATTCGAAGCACGTGACAAGCAGAACAAGGACGCTAGACAGCTGCCGAACCCGGATAAGAAAGTGAACCCTGAAACAGACCCCTGTCCGCGTTGTAAGAAGACTGGTCACATTCTACGGAATTGCTTATTACCTGATCAACGCATTTGTTTCAAGTGTGGTGTGCAAGGTCATATTGCCACCCGCTGCCCTGGCTCGTCAACTACACATGCCAAGATGTCTGCCGAATCAAACAGCAACCTCAAGGAAATTAAGCTTTTGCAAAATTACAATGAGATTTACAAGAAGGTCGTGAAGGTAAACGGGATTTTTTTGAAATCCTACATTGATACTGGAAGCCAGGTAAATGTTATAAATGCACATATTGTTGGACTTTTGGCGCTCAAAGTTACACCTACGGGCACCATCCTTAAGGGATTTTCTGGTGGTTTACTTACAAGCCGCGGAGAAGTAGAATTTGACCTAGAAATTGATGACATTCTCGTGAAATGCACTGCACATGTAACAGAAACTGATATGCAGGACATTCATTTACTGATTGGTCAGCCGGTTATCAACGCTGATCGTGTGTCGCTTGTGGTGACTAATAGGACTGCTACGTTAAGATTGGAGCCTAACCCTTTTGCTGAACTACAGGTAGTCGAAGATATTCAAAAACTCAAGGTAGTGACATCAAGCAAAGAATCCTTGCCGCCCGGTGGTTCCATCATCAAAGTTCGGGTGCTGGGTAATGCCGAGAAAGATGATGTCTGCACAGCGCCGCGTCACTATGAATTGAATGGAGTTTCCTACTCGTTACCAGCCACGTTACTTCGAGGTGGTGACGGCTTCATGAAGGTTATCAACACCGGCACCAAGGACATTGAGTGGGAAGCCGGCCAGATCCTTGCACGAGCAGATCATTGCGACGAATCTGTATTCCAACCAAGCCGGGTGAGTCCAGCCAAGCCATTATTGTCTTACTTGCCCAATGTTTTGCCAAATAAGCCAAATTATTCAGCCACTAGTTTATTGAATCCATGTCGCCTTACAGTCCCGTTTGCATCCGTCTTAACCACTAATAAAATCAGTAATAGTATAGGCGGGGTACCTATATCCGAAATCAGTATGGGGAACTTAAATGAAAACGAGCGTGATAGTTTAATACATTTATTATTACAATTTAAACACACCTTTGTAATTGACACAAAGGATCTCGGTTGCGCCAATTTGTTACACATGACAATAAAACTTACCACACCGCAGCCAATATATCGTCAACCATATAGGTTATCGCACACTGAACAACAAATAGTTAATTCTAAAGTCCGTGAGTTACTAGATGCCGGTATTATTAAAGAATCCGAATCAGATTATGCTTCTCCAGTTATCTTGGTAAAGAAAAAGAACGGTGATAATCGGTTATGTGTGGATTATCGTGCCCTTAACTCATTCAGTATAAAAGATAGATATCCGTTGCCAAACATCGACGATCAGGTTTCAAAGTTAGCCGGTAAAAAATATTTTACGAGCCTCGATATGGCCCAAGGTCACCAACTACAAATTGCACCCGAAGACACTCACAAAACCGCATTTATAAAACCTCAGGGCCATTATGAGTATATGCGCGTTCCGTTTGGTTTAGCAAATGCACCCTCAGTTTTCATGCGAATGATTAGTAAAATTGTTGATTCCATTCGTTCACAAACGTCACAAATCAGCAGTCCAACTAGTGAAATCCTAGCATTTTTAGATGATTTATTACTACCCTCAGTTGATTTTAGTTCTGGTATAAAAATGTTAGAATCGGTGTTACAAAAGTTTGAATCGGAAAATCTAAAATTAAACATGAAAAAGTGTTCTTTTTTGCAAGAAAATGTGTCTTATTTAGGAAATGAAATTTCTCATGAAGGTGTGCATCCGGCAGAACCAAAATTAATTGCAGTTTCGCATTTTCCTGTACCGAGGAATGTACATGAGGTACGTCAATTTATAGGTCTATGCAGTTACTTTCAAAAATTTATATATAAATTCGCGGTTATAGCTCGCCCTTTAACAGAATTGACTAAGAAAAATGTACCGTGGGTATGGAGTGATAACCAGGTCGATAGTTTTAACGAGTTAAAAAAATGTTTATGCTCTAAACCAGTGTTAGCTTTGTATGACCCTACATTAGACATAGAAATTCATAACGATGCATGCAAGTTAGGAATAGCAGGAATTTTATTACAAAAACAGTTTGACGGTACTTTGCGCCCTGTTATATATTTTAGCCGAGTGACGTCTAGGGAGGAAACTATGTATCATAGCTACGAGCTAGAAACATTAGCAGTCGTGGAATCGTTGCGTAAATTTCGGGTGTACATAGTAGGTAAACACGTGAAGATAGTCACCGACTGCACCGCCGTCCGAGCCACTCTCACGAAACGCGATATTATACCGCGTATCGCAAGATGGTGGCTGTTAATTCAGGATTACGATATCAGTGTAGAATATAGGCCTGGTGAACGAATGAAACATGTTGATGCGTTAAGTAGGAATCCAATTGATGCTGTAAATATTAATCGTTTAGAAGTCACTGATTGGTTTTATACGGTTCAATATCAAGATCATAAATTAAAGATTATTATTGATCAATTAAAAGCCGGGTCGACTGAACGTGATATAATAAACAATTACGTGATAATAGATGATAGATTGTATAGGAAGAGGCTTAGTTAACCATACCACATCAAGTACCTGAATCGACCCAGGCCAAGCGTTGTAAGGCCAGTACACGTATCAATAAAGCTAGCGCTAGAATGAAACATAACTTTGATAAACGTCGTAAAAATTGCCATGTTTATAAGAAAGGAGATTTGGTTTTATGGAGGCAGGCACCTACTAGTAGTGCAGCTAAGGTCAACACAAAGCTAGATGACTTGTTTTCAGGCCCCTATATAATAACTAAAGTAGTTGGCAATGACAGATACAGGATCAGGAGCATTAAGGGTTTAAGGGGCTACAAAAACTTTACGGGGCTTGTTTCAGCAGATTCTCTGCGACCTTATAGTAGCATAGCTCCTGTATCTGACAGAAGACTTAATCGATCTATTAGAAAGCTAATAAAATTTGTGTGCTCCATTGCGGGAGCAATTGTTACAGGATGACCGATTGTAACGCCACGTTATGTGATCAGCCGATGCCAAGCCAAGCCAAGCCAAGCCAAGCCAAGCCAAGCCAAGCCAAGCCAAGCCAAGCCAAGCCAAGCCAAGCCAACGCCAAGCCAATGCCATTTTATGACAATTTGGCGCCAATTGTCAGCCATGCCAGCCTGTGACCGTTGGTGACGTCACATCCAACCGCCAAAGGGTATAAGTACTCTGAGCGCTCAGTTTGCGGACACATTCTATTGCTGTACACTAGATAAGTCGAAACTCTGTCCAACTGTATAAAATTATATTAGCAATAAATAATTGTGATTATCCATCAACTGTGAAGTCTATTTCTACCTTCCCGTTTCAGAAGCGAAGACAATTCCTTCATATCGTTTTACGAAAATAGACGTCAGAGTTTTTTTTTCCGGACGAAAATACAACCATTACAATATGGCAAAATATTTTGTGTTATGCGTTTTTCCAACAGAATATACAGTCATAAAGACAGTTACAGAGCCAAAATTACGAAAATATTACTATTATGTATTAAAAAACAATGTTGAAAAAGTAGAAAATCGGTTCACTTTGACAATTTTTTTTCACCAGTATTTGAATAAAAACATAACTGCTATATTTATTGACTAACTCATTTATTTAAAGCACTGTAAAACATCGTGCGCTGTCGTTTGCCGATCAATTTCAATAATTCCTGCTTATTTCGTGCATATTTTTTTTTCTGATGCACACAAACAGATCATTGTATTGTACTAGTGTGTGTCAATGCTGCTATGCCGTTCTAGCAATCGTTTAGATTTTGAGTTGCGCTAAATCGAATACGCGCCCTTAATAGCACTCGGCAATTAATTGTAGTTTTCTACCAGTGAAAGATTTTTTTAAATCGGACCAGTATTTTCTGACGTTAGCTCTTACAAACAAACAAAATCGAAATACAAAGCAAGTAATAGTGTAGATTATTGTAGATTTATTGTTTTTGACCGTAAGAACCATGGAATGTTGCTATTTGATCCCAACATTATAATATAATAGTTATGCTAAACACAAATATTTAGGAATATATCCTCGATCTGAACTTTAGTACTCTACGTTACCTATGCAATGTATTATTTGTATTTTGAGTTTATGAAATAAATTAATAGATTTAGAATATAATTATTCTACATTTTGCTATCGTGTGAACGGTGCTTTAAGGTGAAAGCGCCACGGTAGCCCGCAAAATTCAATTATTCTTCCGTTTTTTTTTTTAAATTTTTAGTGCATTGTTTAATTGTATGGTAATAAAAAACTTAATAGCAGAAGAAACAAATATGAGTTTAGACAATTATAATTATTAAAATCATGAACAAAGCTCTCCAAGTTAGTATATAATAGTACCTATAGGTAGTATAATATATGATCCGTAAATATGCCGATTTAATGAAAATGACGTTTACGAAATAATTATGTTAACTTGGAAATTGAGTTGATGATTTTAATTATTATAATTTTGTTATTGCATATTTGTTTCTCCCGCATAGTACATATATATCGATGTGTTGATGATTTTAATTATTATAATTTATTATTGAATATTTGTTTTTCCCGCGATTAAGTTTTTTTTTACCATAAAACCATTGTAATTATCAATAATGATAGTAATGATTTTGAATATTTAACACTGATGAATATAAAACTAAGTCAAAGCATTTATTTAAATTAAACCATTTACCGATACTTTTGAACTGTCAAGGTACTCCTTGACAGTTCAAAAGTGCCTGACAATGGTACTGACCTACTGGTCAGTTACAAAAGTTGATGCTTCTCGAATGGCGACCACGAACCGGAAGACGCAGCGTTGGTAGGCCTCCGACCAGATGGACCGACGACATCGTTAAGGTCGCGGGTAACCGGTGGATGCAAGCGGCAGGTTTCCGCTCGTTGTGGCCTTTTTATGGGGGAGGCCTTTGTTCAGCAGAGGACGTCTTCCGGCTGATGATGATGATGATGACGATGAATTAATTCAATTGTTGAGAGATAATCGGTTGCCTCCTTTTGGTTGAAGCAAGCTTAGTCGATATATAATTAATATTACAAATGCAAAAGTAAGTTTGTATGTTTGTAACCTTTTCACGTCGAAACCACTGAACCGATCAACCTGAAATTATGCATATACATTGTCATTGTGTACAAAAACGGACATCGGTAAACAGAAAAAGGTATTGTTCCCGAGGAAAACACCAATAATGTTCTTATGATAGTAAAAGACACCACGTGTCTTTCGAATTATGATTGAATTATATTATTACAAGCAGGGTAGAATCGGAAGAAAATGTATTGTCAAACTCTAAATTAATTAACTCGAGCGAAGCCGCGAGCAAAAGCTAGTAGGTTCATAAGCTCTGTACGTTTGATACATTTTTGATTTATTTCCTTGACGTCGGGTCGCCACCACGTCGAGTCGCCACCACGTCGAGTAGCCGCAACGTCGAGTCGCCGCAACGTCGAGTCGCCACTACGTCGAGTCGCCGCAACGTCGAGTCGCCACTACGTCGAGTCGCCGCCATGTCGAGTCACCGTCACGTCTACTGTTCTTTTGAGATTTACTTACGATTTTTTTTAACTGCCTGGTGTCCCGTGGCGGCGACTCGACGTGGAGCAACTCGACGTCAAGGGAATAAATCTATTTTTCGCCCGACAGTCGTTGACGTTACCTAATGGCCAAATACTCAAATACTCAAATGCTACTTAATTTTAAGATGCTGTTAATTGTCGCTGTCTCTATCACTATATGTCAAAGTGACTGAGACAGTGTCTTAACGTCATCTTAAAATTGATTAACGTTTGTATTTGGCCATACGTCTTTCAACTCTCTGGGCTATTTTAATATTCCAAGAATACAAAGGTCACTTCGTTGACGGCCATTGTTAACTATCAGTAATCGTTTATTGGTTGCGTGTAACAATGGCTGACCCGCACTTTCACTTTGACACTGATTTGTTTAAGTTCACGGTTCGCATCATCTGCTTGCCTTTTCTTAAATATGTTGGCGTCGGATTCCATTGTAAAGTAGCCGCTAAATAAAGCTGAAATAAAAGGCATTGATCCGGCTTGTACCAAAAAGTCCCGAAACTTAATGATAGAGATGATTCGTTAGACAAATTCGGTCGAGTTTCATAATACTAAATATCGCGTTATAGACGCCGACGGTTTTTTTTATTGGTTCTAATTTTGTTGTTATTATATTATTGTTTTTTTTTAATGAGATAACGATAGAGTTATAATTTCTATTAATTAGAAACAGAGATGATTTTTAGACATTAAATTTGTTGAATTCAGTCTTCATTAAAATTAATTAATTAGGATTAGGGTTAATTAGGATTAGGATTATTTGGATTATTTTTATTAGGATTTATATATTTATAGTTTTTTTTTTATATCCTTGTAGTTTAGCCTAGTCTTAATTTCATTATTTTTTCTGTTACACCTACCACTGCTTGTCTCTGCATCACCCAAAGGTTGACTGGTAGAGAATGCCTATGGCATTAAGTCCGCCTCTGTACATTGTGCTTGAAGTGTTAATAAAAAAATAAATTTACACACGTAAAGATCACATAGGTAGGTAGGTACGGTAGAACGGTTACAATTTACGTGTCAATGAATTACTGTGTTAATATTAAATAATACGAACAGTTTAATTATTTGATTAAACCTTTGGTAAGACCTTTGACATACTTGACAGTTTAGAGGTATGAGGAACAGATTGGAAAGTTCCTCATCCTTCATAGAAAAGGGAAAATGTTCCTACCTGACGGGTGTTGAGTATGGTGGGCTATTACTGCCCGACGGTTGTAGTCGAGATTTTGTATATATGCTAATATCGCTAAAAACTCTGCTTCCGCGATATAAGAACCCTCAGTAGTACGCATCATGTGCGATACTCCACTCCGAGACCGGAGGTCGATACTAGTAGCACGATGAGTCGTCTGTATAGCTTGTGATGCTTGCCGGGCCAGTGAAGGGTTCCAGTGAGTCGAAACCGGATGCCGCATAGTTCACGGTGAGTCGGAACTGTCTGCGGAGATGCCCCAGTGAATCGGAGAAGTGCTGTGCTGCGTAGTGGCTGGTTGCTGCGTCGACCAGGAGAACAACGCGTCACTGTTTGCTGACCGGCCGAAGTGCAGTGTGCTGTGCCAAGGCTGCTGATGAGGCTGATGGTGATGACCATGTAGGCGTTCGCTGCATGCTAGTGGTCAGAATACCCGTAGAACCCGTGGATGCTGGCTGGTTATGTGACTTGTCGCTCGAGAGCTTGAGCAAGTGATGATGACGTCCTTATAAAGTAGCTGCACGAAGGCTGTGTTGAAGTTCCTGTACGAGGTCACCAGTTTAGAGGTATGAGGAATAGAGTGGATAGTTCCTCATCCTCATTTGAAGTGAAGAAAGAGTGCGTGTGTGTAAGTGAGTTATTGGCGGAAAACGAACTAACCACAAGGACACATTTCAGTTTACTTATCCTAGGAGAACTTACATAATTTGATCGAGCTTAATTACTACCTGTCGGTCGATTCTGTCAAATTCAAACAACAACTGGCATCTCACATCGCTATTTAATCTCATTTCGCATAAGGTTCAAAATGACCTTGATATATTTGACACTTTGATTTGGGTTCGAGTGCGAAGTGAGCGTCGAAGTGACGGGGAAATTACCTTACAGAATGCCACTTCTTATGTCAATTCATACTTTATCTGTCAAACTCTCCCTGTCAATTTAATTCAACTCGCTGACACGCTCGCAAGGGTAGCGCTAGTGTAAATTCGAATTATCAACCGAGTTTTTGGAATGCCAATCAAGAAACTCACAGCGGATTCAGATTCGAAGTTTAGAATGAGATCAGAATCACACCCCTGACCAAAATAAGTAGATAATACATTATGTATCAGCAAAATAATGTTTTGAAGATTTGAAGAGAGAGACGCTTTCCAAAACAACAACAAACCTATTTATCTTTGTTTTTAATGATTGTGGCCATATCAGTGACTGTTTAATCTATTGGTGAGTTCTATTTTCAAATACACATCACGTAGGCAACCCCTAACCTGAAGCCTAATCCTTTGGGAATAAATCTAATAGTATCCAGAAATTAAATTAGGTAGGTAAGTAAGTTAACACTTTCAGGGTCCACGAAGCCAAACGTTATCGTCCAACAATAAATTGGCCTAACTTCTCCTTTACGCTTGATTATTTATTCAAGATAAATAATTATAATACCCGTTTATTACACTGCAACTGCTGCTGATTTTTTCACTGCAGGATTAAGGATTTTTTGTATGCTGAGAAGGGTCGGGCGTCTAGGCTACGATATACCCCGGCAACCTTGAGCGACCAGAGAATCGTATACGCTGCATCCAAAACTCTTAAAGTTTAGTCGAAAAAAAAAAAGGCGTATACTAAAAGATAGATAATAAAATTGTCTGTGAGATAGTAAAAGTTTCGTTCAAATGTTCCTGGTAGATTTTGTGTGATTATCAATGTTTTGTCCGCGTCAGACACAACTTCACGATTTAATTAAACTATTTAATATGAACTTAATCAAAAATATTCACACCCTAAATAATTAAGAGAATGTTCTAATTTAACATATATTTTTTTGAAATTATTGACACTACACAATTTGACGTGATTGTCAGTTTAAAATCTGCAAAAGTCGCTTGTTAGCGCCTTAAGCAAGAGTGGTCTTGCCTATGGCGGATTGGCGATTTAAGGCTGTCGATTTATTGTAAAGTTACCTCGCTATGTTTTCCTTTACCGCTGTCAGTGTGTCTTGCCGATCTTAAATATGAAAAGTGAGCATCTTTACGACTGATCCTTACCACAATATAGACTGCTAGGTACAGACAACGTCATAAAATGCTGACCCCCCACCACGCATTAAAATTTCTACGGATGGAGGGGTAAGCAGTTGATGACGCTGTCTGTACCTAATCTTAATTAGTTAAAATTTACATAATTATGAATTACTTTATGTCTAAAAGGGTCAATTTGTCGACCCCTGTAAATTGTAATATAAAACTCAGCAATTTTTAAAATTTTGTCTTCAATTTTTGTTTATTTTAAACTTGCAGAAATTACGTTCAAAGTCATTACATTTTGCTGAGCTAGACTTTCGTTTATTTTTCTTTTATTGCGTCTTCGGTATCTTTTTTACGTGATTAGATCTAAATCCTGTCATTTAAATAGCTAAAAGTAAACATCGGCGTCCTATTTTGCAGAAAAATATCACTCTTATGAAATGAGTAATATTTTTCCACAAAATAGGATATAATGTAAATCTCCCGCCTGAATTTCGGTCACGGTGGCCAATCTCAATGAAGATATTACTAGCTAAGTACTGTAGAAATCCAACTGCAGGACTTCTTACTGGTACCGGGTCTTGGTGTGAACTCAGAGGTTTATTCTATATACAGGATGAAATTGAATTCATTAGCAAAATTTTAAGGAGTGACTCAGACCATGAGAGACCATTCTACACCGGCAAGGGTATATGTGGAGCTAAATATATTACTTTTAAGATCTCAATGTACCTACCATATACTCAGAAATATTATTCTATGAACCTGAACACCTTTCATTATGTACACAACTCAAACTGAGCGAAAAAAACAGCTGTTCCATACATTTTGGCCGAGTACCTATTGCACTTCTGTATGGAACAGCTGTTTACGTTTTCGCGTTGTTTTAGTTGGCTCCATAATGAAAGCTGTTCAGGTTCGTGGTCTGAGTCACTCCTTAAAATTTTGCTAATGAATTAAATTTCATTCTGTATACTTAGAATCAAACCACTGTTATTTGGTTTATAATCAAGATACTTTTACGTGTGCCCGTGACAGGATCAGGTCAAGAACTGACTTATGTCATATCTAAAACAATACAAATCTACGATTTGAACTTAACTTATTCTACAAGGTTGCTGAGTGTTTACTATTTAATGGCTATTGCAGCATAAACTCATGCAGCCTCTACAGTACGCAGGAGATATTATAGTACACAAGTGTGTGCGCAAACACAGAAGCACTTCCTCGTCCCTCACTAGGGTGTGAGTGCAGGATAAATAAACTTTTTCAACTTTTGGCTAATGCTATTGTAAATGGAGTATAGATAAACGGAAACACAGTGACATAAACCTAGGTGACAACATTTCCTTGGGTGTTTGAGGAGTGGAGTGGTATTTCACGGCTTTTATGGGATCACCTCGGAAGTACAGTGCATGTCTAGGAAATACATCCCTACCAGAGCGCCTTACGGAAAAACTTCCTTACCCCGAGCCGTGTGCGCTTGCGAATCTCCACTAAAGCAGCTAATGAAGGCAAGAGAGAGGTGGGAGTTTTGTTCCTCGTCAGCGTTCCCTCCAGCAGGACAGCAGGTCGATACTGCCCAACGGCTCGCTGCAAGCTGCCTGCGGGTCGTAGCTATCCTGTTAATATGCTACTAATATTATAAAGTTGAAGAGTTTGTTTGTTGTAATATTATAAAGCTGAAGAGGTTGAACGCGCTAATCTCAGGATCTACTGGTTCAAATTGTAAAATTATTTTTGTGTTGGATAGCCCATTTATCGAAGAAGGCTATGCGAAGCCGGGTCGGGTCGCTAGTATGTTTTATTATCAAATTCAAATTCATTTATTCGCATTAAAACATGGTATTAAAGCTGTTACATTAGAATTAAAGCGTACATGTTTTGCTAAACTTATATATGCAAACTTATAGGTATGCGTTATATCACATAATGTCAAAGTATTGTTGAAGCATTTAGTATCTATAAATTCTATAACAGAATAAAAATGTTGTGTATTTAGCCATTTATAGGATTTGTTTTTAAATGCTCTAGAAGTTAGTGTTTTTAAATTTTTGGGTATATTATTGTTAATACGTACACACATTGCTAAACAGTAATTATTATATTTTGTTGATCTACGAATTCTGAATGGATCTCTACGATTTCTTGGATTCACATCATTGGCAGTTTTAAATAAATCTTTGTTGTTTACTACAAACATACACGTATCGTATCATTAGCTCGCTTAGACCCGTGGTTTCGTCTGCATAAATGTTAGTTGTCTGCATGGTTTATTCCTTTTTCAACCGACTTCAAAAAGAAGGAGGTTCTCAATTCGTCTGTATGTTTTTTATTTTTTGTATATTTGTTACGCGATTTCTCCGGCAAATGTAAAACGATTTTGAAAATTATTTTTTTTATGGATAGGGTATGCCTCAAGGGTGGTCCCATATAAACTTTATCGAAATTGATTCAGCACTTTTTGGAAAAATAGACAGATAGCAAAAAAAAATACATGGATGATGTTGTAATGTTCTCTCTCTGTTTCGACTGTGTTGCTATTTCTTAATGGATTTGGATGACAAGGAAGTTTTGAAAAGCGAAAAATAAAAAAGCTTTTTTACAAAAAATCTCTCTCTCTTTTTTGTCTAAAATAAAAGTAGCCTACGTTATTACTCCATAAAATATCTGTTATATGCGAGTGAAAGTGTCCGTTTTCGTGTTCCCGTAAGACATGTTAAGACTTTGGTGTCCTGAAGTCTATGCTGAAGATAGTACTTACTTAAAAAACTACGGGGTCTACCACAATAATATCATATCATTGACCACAACCCTTTAGAATAGTATTATTTTAAAAATACTTTATAATTTCCGTTGTTGGAATTGCAACTCTCCGCCCTGAGCAGGGCGATTAAAATCCAACAGTGGGAGTAAAAAATTCAAACACAAACACACCAAGCATGTTTACCAAGAGTACATAAATTGGTCGTGTTACAATAGAAGGTATATACAACTTAGCGGTTTTTTGTGGGCAATGCAAATTCTTGACTGCTTGCTTGACTGCGCAGCAATCAAAAACAACGCTGAGATTGTTTTCCTACCATGAATTCGAAAGTTTTAAAAGATCAATGGATGTTTTTACTCTTTCACGCGAAAACTACTAAACGGATTGTGATGAAATTTTACAGTAGGTAATGTAAGTATACATTCTATAAATTAAGATGAAAAAAAAAAAGTTTAATTCAACATTTTTATTTTAGTACTTAACTGTTAGAATGGTGCATTTTTTTTAACAATGCTCTGTGAATAAGACATCCATACTTACATATCCATACTTAATATTATAAATACGAAAGCAACTCTGTCTGTTACGTTTTCACGACAAAACGGCTGAACCGATTTTGATAAAAGGAGTTGTTTCAAAATGTATGGAGCCTGGGCCCAGTCCTTTGTACACCATCATTTCGCCAACGTCGGTAAACTATTGGCTCAGCAGATTCGGCCTAGTAATAATGACTCTATAAATCAACATGCCGAACTACCAGTCCAATGCAATACTTTTGTCCTCCTCGATACTGACCCCAATGAAGTTGATCGAATTTTGATGGGACTTAAATCTGATAGTGCCCCCGGTTGGGATAACGTATCGACGAAATTTCTAAAATACGCACGACAGGAAGTTGTACCAGTAATAACTCATCTTGCAAACCTCTGCTTTCAAAGTGGCATTTTCCCTGACCTATTAAGACATTCCATTATTACTCCCGTCTATAAGGGGGGGGGGACAGAGATGATGTCAACAACTATAGGCCTATATCTGTTTTGCCATCCATATCTAAAATACTGGAAAAATTAATAAATAATAGATTAGTGAAATATCTTTCTAAATTCAATATTCTGTCACCCTCCCAATTTGGGTTTAGACAAGGTTTATCCACGGAGGATGCAGTTACAGCGTTGACTTCCCTAGTAACTGAACAACTTGATACAGGTAATAAATGCCTGACTATTTTCCTAGATCTTAAAAAAGCTTTTGACACCGTCTCTGTCCCCGTCCTTGTGAGCAAACTGGAAAAAATTGGAATAAGAGAAACCCCACTGAAATTGCTAAATAACTATCTCCTGTCCAGAAAGCAGAGGGTTAGGGTGGGTGAACTGACCAGTATTGATGCTGAAGTCACATACGGCGTTCCCCAGGGCAGCATACTGGGCCCTACACTTTTCTTAATTTATTTAAATGATCTCTGCAACATGTGTATTAATAATGCAAGAGTTTTCACTTATGCCGATGACACTGCTGTCGTATTTTCTGGGAGCTCCTGGCAAGATGTGAAACTCAAAGCTGAGATGGGTATGGCACAAGTAGTCAACTGGTTAAACAATAACCTGCTCACTTTAAATACATCAAAAACGAATTACATATGTTTTAGTGTTAACAAAAGTAGCCAACCAACTGAGGATCTCAATCTAAGAATACACACATGTGGAGATGCTAATAACAGATACTGTAATTGTTCATGCATTAAACAAGTAAAACAGACTAAATATCTAGGTGTGATAGTTGATCAGCGGTTATCCTGGTATCCACATCTTGAACAGGTCTCAAATAGGGTTAGAAGATTAAGTTGGATCTTTAAGTCACTCCGACATATTATTCCAAAAAGTATGACCACTAAGCGAGACCCTCCAAGAAATGTTCTCAATGAGATTTACATGGCTTTGGTGCAGTCGGTTTTATTATACTGCATTCCTATTGGGGGTGGTGCAGTGAAAACTAAGTTTACTGACGTGGAGCGAGCCCAACGAACCCTGATAAAGATAATGTATTTTAAAAATAAAAGATTTCCTACTGAGACTTTATACAAAATTAGCGATCTACTTTCCGTAAGAAAAATGTATATTGTCCAAACTGTCTTAAAAAAACACAAAACCTTGCCATATGATAAAAACTTATCACGGAAAAGGAGGGCTGACATTGTCGCCCAAGTTCCACAAACTAAAACCACGTTTGCCAGTAGGCAATTGAATAAGCGGTCTGCTCAACTTTACAACAAAATTAACAAAATTATTTACATATACACAAAAAGAAGTTATGAATGCAAGAAAACAATAACTGATTGGATAAAGACACTTACATATGGTGACACGGAGGCACTTTTGGAGCACATAAAGTAGTAGATACACTCTCACTTACACTCCCACAAACAAACAGTCTCGCACTTACTCTCATATACACTTTCGCATACACTCACATATACGCTCGGATACACTCTTACATACACTCTCCCATGCACTCTCACATACACTCTCACATACACTCTCACATACACTCTCACATACACTCTCACATACACTCTCACATACACTCTCACATACACTCTCACATACACTCTCACATACACTCTCACATACACTCTCACATACACTCTCACATACACTCTCACATACACTCTCACATACACTCTCACATACACTCTCACATACACTCTCACATACACTCTTACGTACACTTGCAGACACCCAAAATTTTGTTTTAATTTTAATGTATTTTTTTCTTATCTTATATGTTAAGTACCAACGGTTTTTGTTAACTAGATAATAATGCTGTACTATGGAAGAGCGGAGTCTTCTAACACAGGCATTGTTTGCTTAAAAGGTGGCTCCAAACACTAAACCCTTGTTCTAAACTGAAGTATTAATAAACTTATTATTATTATTATTATATACTAAAAAATAGGGAAACGCATTTTAAATAGTTCTCAACTGTCCAATTACTTTAAAATGGCTTTTTGAGCAGGTAAAACACAAGAAATTGCACTTGAAATTGCAACACACAACAAAAATACAGTCATGGCGGTAAGCTGTCATTTTGATTGATTAATGACGTTCGAGTCTGATTTTGTGCGTCGATTTGCGGATAACCAGATAAACAGATGGGAAAGAAACGGTGTTGAATTCAAAAAAACAAATGAAAGAACTCCAAAAACTAGAAACAAAACGAGACGAAAGCACAGAACATACAGACGAAAGTGACACTGTTGTAACACTGACAGCTGACAGTTTTCTTTCTATGATCAATGGCCGATCAATGGTTTATCTCTATAAACCATTGATCGGCCATTGCTAATATGTAATAGTTAATAATATATAATAGCTAAATCTGAGTGACGCCATGTTGAAAATCCATAAAAATAACTGATAAATATCAATTTACTACCACAACAGTATACATTGAAATGAATTATCTGTATTTTTCCCGGATTCGGGCAAAAGCTAGAGCAGAATTAATTTGGTAATAATATAAAGATAAGTGTCAAGTAAATCGAAAAACTTACCATTTTAGAGCTTGAGAAGCACTAATTACATGCGAAACCGCGGGCGGCAGCAAGTCTTACACAATTTATGTAACATCTATGTTTAATTCATTAATTTACTTAATAATTTCGTCTGTTACTCTACCGTGTCTCACTTTCTCTTCAAAGAGCATGAATTTAATGGTCTACTTACATAACAAAGATAATACTTAAATAATAATAAGTTATTTGGTACTTAAATACTCTCATTTATATTGTATCTACGGCCTTGTAATAATGATTGTTCAAACGGTTGGCGCAGTGGTTAAGCGAATGACTGCTGCGCTGCGTGTGGCGGGTTCAATTCCTGGACGGAAAAAATATTTGTGTGTATTGTGTGGCCTACAGATAGTTATTTTAGACGTGGATAGAACTAGTTGTCCGTGGAAGTTCTTGCTCGTTCTTCTTCATAGAGACCTACCTACGTTTTGGAACAAGCAACTTGCTTTAAGGCTGCTCAAGCCGGTCAATCTTCCCTACAAACGGCGACAGGTGATTACTCCTCTACTTATGGTTGTTTTTTTAGAAAATCAGGATGATATTAATTTGTTTTGTTATTACCTACGCCTGTACGAAGCCAGAATTTCATAAAAAAAGTTGGTTTGAAAGTTAGGACCCTCTAAACATTCGAGTATTTAAGCAAATTTTAGCGCAACTTTAAGCTTAAATAAAGTATATAAAAAATACGAATAATTCAAAACCGCTCTCGTAGAGGCCTAGTTAAGTTATTGAACAATTCGAATAACATTATTTTTTATTTTTTTGGGCCTAGGCCCATAGCGATGTTCACGTAAATTTCCGCGCGCCAATTTTCCTGTGATCTTATCGCGTTCTCACTCACCGTTTGCTTTCGAGCTTTGCGTTGGTTGAAACAAAAAAAAAAATCAATTAAGCTCGCGTCGAAGTTCGCTCGATGGGGTTGGGCGCTCTTAACTTTCTGAGTAACTGACCGACTCCTTGACAATTCAAAAATGCTTGTAAATGGTTTAATTGACATAACGCTTTAACTTTATTTATTTATTTACACTTCATGCACAAAAGTGCAAAGGCGGCACTTAATGCCTTTGGCATTCTCTACCAGTCAACCAAGGGTGGTGATGAGATAACACGGCAGGTGCATATAAAAAATATAACAAAATAGGTAAACTACTTAAAATAAAAATATAACTAATAAAATATATACCCATATAAATATATATTTATGCACTAGCGACCCGACCCAGCTTCGCATGGGCCTATAGCCTTCCTCGATAAATGGACTATCCAACACAAAAACATTGTTTCAATTCGAACCAGTGGATCCTGAGATTAGCGCGTTCAACCAAACAAACAAACAAACTCTTCAGTTTTATAATATTAGTATAGATTTAAAAGAAATATATGAAGAATGTCGGTTATAAGAAAAGTAAAGACGCTTAGGGATGGCTCTGTTTACTTATGACGAAAGTATATCCGCAATTTCCGTTTAAATTCATACCGATTGGTGGCCGTCCTGATATCGAGAGGAAGCTCGTTCCAAAGAAGAATGGACTAGATATGAAAGGAAGAGTGAACAAAATCAGAAGTATGAGAAGGGCACTGCAAGAGAAGGTCGTTAGAAGACCGCAAATTTCTAGCGTGTGAAGAGCATAAATATTGAAAGTGGCACATTAGATAAGAAGGAGGGGTGTGAGTTGAGTAGGGAGAAAAGTGTTGTCAACGCACGCAAATTTCTTCTCTGGCGAATGTGCAACTTTGACTTTGACTTTGTTCCGGATCTGGATAGTTGTGTGTTTGTAAACGCACCTATGAAACAGGAGAAATTCCTAGTGAGACTGGACTAAACTTTGATTAGAGATTCTCAAATGAATTATGATTCAATTTCCAACTTGAATGAGTGGACCAGATCTGTCACTCTGTCGACTCTTTACATGACCAGCTGACCTATTCTTGGGCCAAAGAATCAGCATCGCCGTACTCCATGCCGTATCATACCAACAATGCTGCCAACCTTTTGGGCACGATTGACAGCGATGCGGACGAGTTTTCTGATCAATTTTCGTAAATCATAATTTTATACTTTTTTTTTAAGTTTTGTATTTAGGTATCATGGACTGGTGTCCGCAACTCCACGTCTCAGCGCGTATTTTGCGTACAGTGAAGTTTTGTATTTATATACTAGCTTTTGCCCGCGATTTCGTCCGCGTGAATGTCGGTTATCGCGGACGCAGACAAAGTCGTAGATTAAAAAATAGCCAAATACTAAAATTTCATCAAAATCGATTTAGCCGTGTTGTTGTAAAAACGTAACGGAGTTACTTTGACATTTATAATATTAGTATAGAAGTACGAATTTAAATTTAGACTGTATTATAATTAATAAATAAAATAAAACATTGCAAATGTACGTTTTTTCATTGTTCTCCAAGCTTGAAGAAAAGGCAGTTCAATTGTTTTCATCAAATCCGTAAATTCCAATTTCATTTTAATTCATCAATCATCATTTACAATTCGACTTTTACCACTAATTAACACCGTACTTGGTTCTCCATCACCAGATTTTAATTAAAAAAGGTTTATATTAATTAGTATTAAACTAGGTATTTAATTAATACATAAATCACAATAAAACGTTCAATTAGACACGTACTTTTAATCAGTAAAGTCAAATAAATGGCTTTCATTTAACATGGCAGTTGAATTACTGTGTTTAAAAAAAAATCAGTCCCTACAAATAATTACGCCTTTTGCGTTAAAAAATTGGTCGCTGTGTAATATAAATAAATATGCCTCACCAAAAATGAAAAAATAACAGTGTTATTAACGATTACTGATAATTATTGACTACCTGGCCGCGAGCTAGAGTAGCTGATCTGGAAAACTTTAAAATAAAAGAGTCTGCACCCAAGTTGGTCGCAGCAAAGAGAATCTACACAGGGGGTTCTCAGATGATAACGATCTTCTGTATCTTTGCGGTGTCTGCCCGCAGACTTTGGCCACCGTTTTATATTGCGTCACATGCGGTTTTACGATTTATTCCGTTCCCGAGTCGCGCCATGTCGAGTCGCCGCCACGTCGAGTCACCGCCATGTCGAATCGCCGTCACGTCTACTTGTCCTTCTGATATTTCGTTTTGATTTTTATTTTAAAAAACTCTGCCTGGTGCCGCCACGTCAAATGTGACGAAAGGTACAGTCAACGAAATAAATTATTCATTTGATAATACAGTTTACATAGTATATTTACATATTTAGACTGTGATAATTTAACAATTTATTTCGTTGACTGTACCTTTCGTCACATTCGACGTGGCGGCAATAAGCAGTTTTTTTTTAGTTAAAAGCATAAGTAAATATCAAAGGAACAAGTAGACGTGACAGCGACTCGACATGGCGGCGACTCGACGTAGTGGCGACTCAACGTGGCGGCGACTAGACGTGGCGCGACTCGACGTCAAGGGAATAAATTGTTTTATTTGCACCTTGGAGAACCGAATGACTGCGACGCCGGCTGAGCGGTAGCTGAATACTGGGCGAAACACAAAATGGTGAGCGGCCGTTTTGTTTACCAACCAAGGACATAAAGATAGTGTATGCATAATAACAATTAATTATGTTTACTTTTTTATCCAATGTCTGCTATATTAGTCTCATGTACGCGCCGCGCGCCACTGCTGTAGGTCGATTCTGTAAAATTCAAACAACAACTCGCATCTCACATCCCTATTCACTCTTACTTCGCATAAGGTTCAAAATGACCTTGATATGTTTGACACTTTGAATCGGGTTCGAGTGCGAAGTGAGCGTCGAAGTGACAGGGAAATCTCACCTTACAGATTGCCACTTCTTACGTCATCTCATACTTTATCTGTCAAAATCTCCCTGTGAATTTAGTTCAACTCGCTGACAGGCTTGCAAGGGTGGCGCTAGTGTGAATTCGAATAATCAACCGAGTTTTTAGAATGCCAATCAAGAAACTCACAGCGGATTCAGATTCGACGTTTAGAATGAGGTCTTACAGAATCACACACCTGAGCGTGTGTGGGTTTCTGGCAGATCTGAAAAATTGTTATTGAATTTTACCATTAGGATTTTTTTAGTAGCAGTCCGGAGTTTAGTAACGCAAGTAAAGCCGTTGGTCCTGCTCCTTATTCCTCCATGGTCGTCTTGGATTACTGTCTCATTGACCTATGAGAAAGAGAAGAGGGTGTCCACCTGTGTTTGCACGCAACTGTGCACATTAAATCCCAAGACAACTTAGCTAATTAGTCTACATTAAGGTTGACCAGTGCGACGAACTTTTACTTGGCTTCACAATATTCTACGGAAATTATAGAATATTTAAGCCAAGTAAAAGATATAGGTATGGATCGAAGGGTCATCATCAAACTACACTTGCAGCGGTTGGTCCGTGTATGGTGTCGTGAAACGGCAGATAAAATAAAAGAGGTGGATAAGGTATAAACGTATATTTACTATAAATTGAGATATAAAAGATGAAAGTTTAATGAAGTTGAGTCGTGCAGAATGTTTAGGTAGGTGTAGGTAGTAGGTGTAATAATGGATGTAGATGGGTCGACGATGAAGACTCTCGGGATGACGGAGGTGCAGACAGGCCAGGCAGGAAGGTGAAGGCAGGGGTGAGTCGATAGCATTCCAGGAAGCTCAGCCCGCCGACTCCGGCTCCAGCTCGGCAGATCTTCCAGGCTTCCTAGTTCCTAGGTTGCAGAAACGTTGGTGTGGAGAAAGATTGTTGAAGGTTCAGAGTGGATCTGGCAATGAAGACATCAGTACTCATGCTGAACGCTTTGCAAGCCCATGGTACAAAACTATCAAAGTCATTGGGCTTGGGTTTCTGCAGAACTGTGACCTCTTTCTTGTTTCCTTGTGTGTTGCGAGCAACTGAACGATCCATTTAGAAGTACAGTGATTACAAAGTCTGAATGAACCGTCAATAATACAAAATATATTATGTGAACTGTTTAAGAAAAACGTTTTATCCCCCATCAAGTTGACAAGCTTATTTCATCTATTTTTTTAATTTTGAATTTGGCATATAATTTAAGTTTTACTCTATAAGTAGTAGCGGCCAGAATTCGTATCTATTAGTGTTTTACGCAAAAGGTTGTCAAGGGATTTAGTACAATGGGTGATCATCCATTTCATACCGAAACCCCTCTGTGCCTCGGAAAGCACGTAAAGCTGTTGTTCCCGGCTGTCATTCGTAGATCTTTGACAGTCGTTATGGGTAGTCAGAAGCCAAAAAGTCTGACAATTATAGTCTTTCCAATAGGTATCGTGTTACAAAGTGACTAAGTTGTGAAGGTCAGAGAGGCAGTCGCTTCATGTAAAACACTGATATTCAGCTGCATCTGGTTAGACTAGGAGCCGACCCCACCAGGGGCGGCAGATTCGGCGACGTCTGTCGCCCCCCACATGCATCAGGACCCGAGGTGGCGGCGCGTAGTGTTCCACGCGCGCCCCTCTTAGATGCCCGGGAGGGAGTCTAACACCTCACTCCCCCCCCCCACCCCGCCGCCCCGACCCGAGTAGTGGCCCGCACAAGCGGAGCGCACCAGCCGGAGGTTGCGGAAGTATCTCCAGTTCCCGCGACCCCCGACGTAGGTGTGAGATGGAACACCGGTGTGGTTCTTAGTCAGTAAGAGTCTGACAGACCCCTCGCCCACCCCAGGGCGGAGGACATCCACGAGGATTTTCCACCGGGAACAAAAAAAAAAAAGGAGCCGACCCTAAAATAGAACGGAAATGGCTAGGCAGATGACATGCATTATCAATTGAATTAGATCAGTTAAGTACTAGTACCAGTTAAGTAAGATAAATCAAAATATACAAATTATGTCAGTTCTGTCACATGTTATGACATAATCGTTCTTTGTTTTATTATTATTATTATTATTATTAATCCTTTATTTCAGGCAACTCAGGCCCATAAAACACAATACATACATAAGCATAAAAACAATAATTATAAACTAATACATATTTTAAAACAATAAACTTAAAAACTACTGCACACGAAGAGACGGCGTCGTGTTACGCTGCGTGGTGTCACGTAGCCGACCGCGGAAACGCCGATACAGCACACCTTTCGGCCAAAACTCTTCCTTGAGGAAGGTCACCAAATGTTGAGTCGGAACGCGCACTACGAACGACATGAAATTGGTGTTATGGCGCGCCTCCAACTTCTCCACCCTCAAGGTCCAGTTGGTCTTCACCCGTAGATACTCCACGATGTCCTCAGTCTTTGTAGAGTGATGCAAACGGGACACGTACAGCTGCGTCGTCGGTACCGCAGGACGTAGCAGCATGTTAGATCCGGCGGGCGCCGTCCCACACTGGTTGCGATAAGAAGGCTTTTTCTTCTTCTTTCTCTCCACCTTGATGAAGCCGTCCCCAACGCATGTGTTCTTCGGTGGAACCTGCTGTTCATGGTCCATGACAGCGCCTTTAGTCGCGCTCGATACTGAGCGTCTCTGCTTTCTCCCTTTTGGTTTTTCTGCTTGTCGTTTCGTTTGCGACACAGCAGGTTTCGTGTTGGCGACAGTTGCAGAATAGGTAGGTTTGGGGGTCGATGTACCTATTACACGCGACGCTTCCCCGGCAGCTACGACGCGATCAACAGAACACGATGCAACGCTTGCATTCTTGACAGCCGATGACGCAGATTCACTCGCCGACTGAAAACTGCAGACCGAAGCATTTTGTGCCCCGCGACGTGTGTTTACATTGGTGTCGTCCGATGACCTACTTGCCGGAATATCGTTGCGCAACAACGCTACTTCGGCTTTCAATTCACCGATGGTGACATCCGATGACTCCAACTTGGACTTCATCTCAGCCAGGCTCGCCTTCAGAGATCTGATGTCCTTCAGCAGCCCGGTAACGTCGACGTGGTCGAAAGTGACAGGAGGCAGCTTGTGCAGCTCCTTCGCCACAAAATCTGGCACGTCATCCGGATCGGTCCTCTTCAGCAGGTCGATGATGTCCTGCAGACTCTTCTGGCCACCATCTCTCCGGCGAGATGGCATCTGTCCGACTTGGTCGAGTGATTGAAATAACAGCAACTTGGCACTGCATACCTCTTCCTCTTCGAAGGAGGACTTGCAGATCTGCAAGATGCTGATCTCGTCCATGTAGTCGATGGCATGCTTGACGAATGCCAAAAGCTCGTTAGCAATGAGCTGCTTTGAAGCCATTGCGTATAAAATCGGGCAGCAGTTACCGCTGCGTAAAACGCGAATTAAATATTCGTGCTGTGTAGCGCAAACGCGTCCGTTTCCGAGCGCGCATTGCTCGCACTGTTTTAATTATTGTATTATTATTTATATATTATTAATTTATTTGCTGATTTAGAACTTATTGAACTAAATCAAGGAGCTGGACGGAATTCTGTCCAATATCAACGCTGATCTCCTGTTGTCGGTTTTAAATAAAGATGAAAATCGGTCAAAATCTGAAGTTCAACTACGATGGCTGGAAAATGTTTTTTTTTTTCTTTTGTACACACATTCCTAAGTAATTGACAGTGATGCGTAAGATTTTTCGATGAAATATTTTTGTTGAACTATTAGGATATACTGTCTTTTTTGCGTCTCCTTTGTATTGATAACGGATATTTCTAGTAAGACTAAGCTTAATGACTAACTACACTACAAACATGCAGACAAGATGCATATGATTATAATTACAATAATGCAAAGATTTCAAAGAAACATGGCGAGATCCATACATTCATTTGTATGAAAAATAAAAAAATATTAAGAGGGTTTAAAATATTTTCCAATGTAAAGAATACATTACCAGAAGTAGATTGATATACTTACCATATTTTGAAACCCCCGCATAATTGAAATAAGTATTACGAAATGAAAATAACACTTTTTCGTTTCATCTCGATGCCCATTTTGTGTTTATAAAAAAAAAGTGACAAGCGACGTTAATGTATCTATCAAATTGGCAGACAAGTTATGTGACAAGTGTGTGGAAAAAAATAACCATTATTTGTGACATTACTTTCCTTAAAACGAAGCAATTTCAGTGTAAGATCTACGGAACGGCGATTTTCAGTGTCACTGTTACTTTCAACCGCCGTTTCGTTCTGAAATAATGAGCTTTTCGTTAAACTATTCACTTTTTTTTTGCGGGGTTTTATAAATATTGTAAATGAATAAACATACTCTTTAGGTACCCGAGAGTACAGGAATTAGAATTTCAACTTCTCTAAACATCTTTATTTTTTTGTACAAATCCTGCCATGATTCTTTATGACACCAAGAATATGTCTTGACGTCATAAATTTAAAACCTTTTACATGTTAGTATGTACCTATAGTATATGCTTCTTTGAAAGTACTGTTATGTGACAAGTGTGTGGAAAAAAATAACCATTATTTGTGACATTACTTTCCTTAAAACGAAGCAATTTCAGTGTAAGATCTACGGAACGGCGATTTTCAGTGTCACTGTTACTTTCAACCGCCGTTTCGTTCTGAAATAATGAGCTTTTCGTTAAACTATTCACTTTTTTTTGCGGGGTTTTAAACATATTGTAAATGCCTAAACATACTCTTTAGGTACCCGAGAGTACAGGAATTAGAATTTCAACTTCTCTAAACATCTTTATTTTTTTGTACAAAACCTGCCATGATTGTTTATGACACCAAGAAGATGTCTTGACTTTGACGTCATAAATTTGAAACCTTTTACATGTTAGTATGTACCTATAGTATATACTTCTTTGAAAGTACTGTTCCGATACAAACACTATTTCACTCATAGAAATCTACAATATACGTGTCGAGTTTTAGGTATATATTTTACAGTACTCATAACTTCAACGCAGACGAATTCACGAGTATAAGTTAGTTTATACTAAAAGAACAATCTTTGAAACGAACTCGTTGAAGATAAACATTTTATGGAAGTTGTTTGCCGGAACAAATATGAAGCGACTGCATAACGTTGAGAGCTGAGAGTTGTGTGTACCAAACAGATACATCCGTCTTATCCCAGGGTTTCGCGTAAAATGTTGTTTATCTTTTATTCTTTCCCAGTTTCCTTTTCTGTTGCTCTTTGTGCTATATTAAATATGCAACTTGACTTTACATCTACCCAATACTGGTATGTGTTCAAACATTAAAATTTGTTATTTCAAAACTACTACTCTATTTGGAACATCGAGAATACTGTAAGTTAATTTTATTTATATCACTAACAGTGAATATATTTGCAAGCCATATTATGTCATATTTTGAAAGGATAATCAGCCTACTGTACATCTTCATCTAACAGCCATCCACTGCAGGATAACAATATGTTGGAACAAAATTATTTGTAACCAAAGTACCATGTTCTAGCAGATTTTTTTTTTATTTGGAAGTAATATTATACGTACAGGAAAAATACTCACCACTTACATAGTTTGATGGGCAGTATGGGTTTGACTTTGACTTTGACATTACGTGAACTCTATTTGCTGTGTAAGCAAGCGCATTATCTTGGAGAACAATAATGCCACAGACACCGTTCCGTGGTCGCTCGCTATTCGAAAATATATAAAAAAAAAGAACTACTCATAAGTGACCAAAGATTTTTTGTAAGGAGATTTCATTTAAATTATCCGTCGATTTAAAATAGTTTCAAGAAAAAAGAGATTTAATTTATTCTGTGGATAACAGATTTTGGATTAGCCTAGGTACTTTTCAGGAGTAGGACAGATGAAGACTTTAAAAATCGTCTATTTCTAAATGAAGAATGGCAATGAAAAGGAAAGGAAGAAGAAAAACTGTCCAGAAGAAAACTTCTTCCGACAGAATTTCCAGTTAATTTTGACAAAGAACTTAATTCTCTACTGAAGAAAAAACGCAATGTACTATCAGATTTCAACGTAGCTTTCCAACAGCTCGCTAACTTGAAAATATTCGCTATTTTCCATAAAGTATCTTGGTTTATAACCTATATACGAGAAGCACAATTAGTACCACCCATTAATATAAATAAACTCAATGAATATGTGCGAAAAGGGTATTTTGAATTTAAAAAATGGAACGAGTACTTCGCCCGCTTATGTTGGGGCCTCAGCTGTCAAAAATAAACTAGGTACCTAGCATTTCCCCAACTATTTTGTGATCTATCTTCCAGTCAAAGCAAATGCAGCTGAATACCAGTGTTTTACATGGAGCAACTGCCTACCTGACCTTCCACAACCCAGTTACCTCCTAGGTAAATTTATTGACACTTTCAGGCTTCTGACTACGCGTAACGGCGAGTATGAGGTACGGTCAAAGATCTATGAAAAAACACCTTTATCATACAAATGCCAAAGTGTCACACTGTCTTTGAACAACCTCTCCTAAATCTCTGATCGCGCTCACGTAACACAAACGTAAAAACGCTATCGGACCATTCCACGTACTAATTATCTTACGTAAGCATTGTAACTGTGGAAATTGTACGCATAACACGTAGACCCACCCCGTGAAGGTAAGTTGTCGTAAAGATTCGGTGGTCGGCGTTCGCGCAGTCGCATTTGACAAGTGCGGCGCATCGGCTGCGCCGGAGACGGGAGTGATAGTGTTGCGAAACGTACGTACTTTCGTGAAGTTTTGTTGGAGTTTTTCAATTATTTTTCTTTCGTATCATTTTTAGGTGAGTACATTTTTATTTTTTAACTTTTACTTTGTTAATAGAAATTTTAAAATTATTTTTTTATTTCAGTTGTTTTAGATTTTCATCTTAGGAAAAAGTACTTACTTACTTAATAAAAAAATCAATAACTCACATAGTAAATAAATCGTTTACATATAATATTCGCTCGTGCAAACTAGTTTGCAAATAATGCGAATAATATGCAAATGAGCATCGGAACTCGGAAGCTGCGAACTTGAACTAGAAACTTTTTATTTATTACAAAAAAACGATCATAAATTTTTATTGGCATTGCAAATTGGACGTTAGACATGCAAATTAAACCGCAAATTAGCAAATCAACACGTAATAAAATTTGAATAAACAAATTGGATAATTGATTTAGACAGGCATCATTATTTTAAAGTATTTATTAACACTGGAACAAGATTAAAGAATATTTAACAAACATTAATCAGAGAGTTAAGTCATTAGAGGAATTTAATATTAAAAAATACAAGTTAATCTATATAATTAAAAATGAATGTATGTTTGACCTCTATAGGTCTCTACACAATCGAATTAATGGTTTAGGAAGGTACCTAAACCATTAATTCGATTGTGTTGAAACGTTGGCGGATGGTCCTGTTTTTCCAGCTAAAAAAATACTAACACCCAGAACAAAGTCGCGGGAAGCAGCTTGTATGTTGGACCTCTATACTTTCCTAAACCATTAATTCGATTGTGATGAAACGTTGGCGGATGGTCCTGTTTTTCTAGCTAAAAAATACTAATACCCAGGACAAAATCGCGGGAAGTAGCTAGTATGTTTGACCTCAATACCTTCTTAAACCATTAATTCGATTGTGATGAAACGTTGGTGGATGGTCCTGTTATTCTAGCTAAAAAATACTAATACCCAGGACAAAATCGCCGGAAGCAGCTTGTATGTTTGACCTCTATACCTTCCTAAACCATTAATTCGATTGTGATGAAACGTTGGTGGATGGTCCTGTTTTTCTAGCTAAAAAAATACTTACACCCAGAACGAACTCGCGGGAAGCAGCTTGTTCTATTACAATCTTCTTTCTCCTAAAAGGTAGGCAAAATAATTTTGAGCTATAATTCTCTAAGTTTCGTAAATTGATTGTTATAAAGATACCAATTAGCTTCTAATATCTTTGTTAAATATTAGGGCATTATTTAAATGTCTAGATAGTGTTAACCTCTAGAATACTAAGTAGTAATTAAATTGAAGGTATAGGTAGTCATCAATTATATTTTATAAACAATAGACCAATCAGTGACGATTGAGTGATTAGCCTTCTGAGATTATTGTCCGTCCATGTACCTATACCCTGTCCATTGGGTTATTGGTTTTTTCACAGCTGCCTTAGAATGAAATTATTCCCGATTACCTTAAGTTAATTTAAAAATGCGTTATAAAATAAATATATAAACTGCCATATCTTGTTTGATTATCTTATTTATGACCTCTTACAGACATTATAATACAGTTATACTTATCACTATAATTTACAAAAATCATAAATATTGTTCACTAGTTGCAGCTGTCAAAAAACGATTAAGCCAGTGGACAGAGTGTAGGTCTCCCCTTACCAATACGTAGCTTCCCTAGAAGGCCCTCCGACAAATGATAGTGGGCCCATCTCCTGTGTCATTTGGTTTAAAAAAAAACATAAAGAAAATGCTTGACCAATAAGTGTGAAGTTTTTAAATATTAAACTTATAAAAAAATAAATCATCCTTAAGAAGAAAGGAATGAGTAAGGAATCTGTGATTGTTGTCTTAAGTAAGGTTTTCTTAATAAGTCTACCAATTTGCAATAAATGTTATGGATAATAAAATTAGATGAAAAATCTACAATATCATTTTTACATTTCAAATCATTGGCTATCATATCGGTAAACCTCGTCAATTTACATATTATTAACATGATTACTTACAATTACATGAGTTTGAAAGTCAGTAAAAGTACAAGCGTCGCGTTATGAGGTCCCGTATCTTATTTTACATTAAACCGCTGTGAATGTAATATTGATATTGCACCATAATGAGAGCTATACAGTTGGAAACCAAAACAGGTCATCATTTAAGTTTAAAATTTATTATTGTATACAATTGTGATAATATTTTTAACCGACTTCAAAAAAGAAGGCAATACAATACAAAAAAACAGAACAAAGTCGCCGTCTTCCGAAACTAAAGTCACACGTGTTACGTGCTAAAGTTATTTATCACTTTTTAATTTTTGAAGGTCCTTTTTGTAAATTGGTTTTTATTGTTACTAGTTAAGGTAAAATGTGAATTCTTCATATCAAACAAAATGATGATAAATTGAAATTTCAGAGACCTTCATTGTATTTAAAATAAAATTTCGATGCAACTTCAAACAAAAGAAAGAATTCCATTATTTCTTATTTTACTTTTCAAAATTCTGCTGATTGCACTGAAGAAGGTTTTTGAAAGTTACGAGTACAAATATTTACATAACGAGCAAATGATATTTTAAGTATCGATAATATTATTCTTATTATGCGTATAACAACTTTCACTTGTCTTATTTTGTAGTTACGTGTAGCAGTTACGTTAAAAGCATGAGATCAAAACTAACATCTATACTGATATAAAAAATGCGAAAGTGAGTAGGTATGTATGTTTGTTACGCTTTACTGCTTAACCAATTTTAATGAAATTTAACACACTAATATTGAACCCCAGGAAAGTTTAAAAGCTACTTTTTTAATCTGTGAATTATTCATCCAACACCAATATTCCCGCGGACGAGGTTGCGAACCAAATCTAGTTGCTAATTGTAAATAATTTTTAGTTTTTATTTCAAAGAGATTCTGTTTGGCAACTTTTAGCTACGGAACCCTAAAACAAGAGACAAAAATATAATAATAATATGTAGGGACATTTCACACATGACCATCTGACCCCAAACTAGAGAGACCCTGTACTATGGGTGTCAGACAGCTGATATACATACACAAATACGTGTCCGGCTGACAGCGATGTGGACGAGTTTTTTGATGCCCTTTGAGCTTTTATCTTGTAATTGTACATAATATTATTAGATTTTTAAGATTTGTAATTTTTAAACTTAAATTGTAATTCAATATTAATAAACATTAATTATTTTATTTAATACATACATAGTTATGTAGATAAATATGTAATTATTTAAATTATTTGCCTACCTAATATAATTTTAAGGATACACCTCATAGATATATTTTTAAAAATCAATGTTAGACATTCTATTAAAGTGACATGCTAGTAAATGGCCGATTCATCAACAAGGAAGTACCAAAATATAATGAAACCACGTACTTTCTGAAGGCACGTATTTTAAATCTTGACTCATATTTCTGGTAAAGAAAGTGATACCTATTAACTGGATCACGCAGTTTGGTGCAGTTTTATAAATATCGACCTTATTTTACTGGCATTGCATCTGAATTTCATTGTGCACTTATTTGGACGAAAAAAGGAGAAAGTATTCTGACGTTAATTATGTTTTGCAAGCCCTGTAACTGTATCAGTGCTGGGAGGCAGGTATGACGTGTTTTAATAGATTTTGGATATCAATACTATACTAGACAGGTTCAGGTAGTTACATAAAGGTAAACAATATTTTTATTGATATCTGCATGTTAACATTCTGAAACCGGTAGGTAAGTAGTAGGTATTGCTTGTATATTACAAATGCAAAACTTAGCACTTATGTTTCTTAGAAATATCAGAATTTTAACAAGCACTTTATAATACAAATACATCTCAACTTTGTTTACCTAAGTACCTAAATCAACGAAGTATAGGTAAGGTGCAGATAGCGTCATCAATTGTGAATTATTAAGAACTAGCGACCCGATCCCGCTTCGCATAGGCCTTCACCAAAACACTATTGACTATTTATTTCACAAACCACCCACTTATTCCGCAAATATTTTATTTTATACTAGCGACCCGACCCGACCCGGCGTCGCTTGGGCCTATAGCCTTCCTCGATAAATGGATTATCCAACACAAAAATATCTTTTCAATTCAAACCAGTAGATCCTGAGATTAGCGCGTTCAACCAAACAAACAATCAAACTCTCCAGCTTTATAATATTAAGTATAGGATGTTAACTAGTTTAGGTTAATTTTGACCACATTTTGAGCACATCATCATCTGCCTAGCCGTTTCCCATCTTTGTTGGGGTCGGTGTCCAGTCTGAATAGATGCAGCTAAATACCAGATGGTTTTACAAGGAGCGACTGCCAATACTTAACCCAGTTTCTGGGTAACACTGTACCCCTTCGTAAGACTGGTTGTCACACTTTCTGGTTTCTGACTCCCCATAACGACTGTCAAAAATCTGCGAATGACAGCAGGAACGGTCTTACGTGCTTTTCGAGAAATGGCCTCGGTATGAAAATGGATATGGTCACCCATCCATGAACCGACCACGGTAAGGGTGGCTTAGCCATGACTAAATTGATCCGTACGGCTTATATTTAGCCATGAGCTCCTTTTAATATAATAATAGTTTATTTATCATTCTTAAATTGCAAAATTTTTCTTACTCTATGTACAAAATCATGGCAATGAATACGTATTTCTAAAAGATTACGTTGACTACCATACTAGTATAAACTGTGTCACAGTCGTCAGCGCCTTCCACATTTAATTATTAAAAACATAATTCATTGTTATAGGCACAATATCTGTAATATTTATGAAATTGAACGATTTTAAAACTAACTAAAATTTACAGGGAAAACCAACTATTTAGAAGACGTACGTTACCACAATGATGAGTGAAGAATGTGTGTGTAAGTGATTAGTGTGTTAAAGAGTGATGTGGGTAATGTGTGTGAGGGTGTAGAGGTAAAGTACAAATACAAAGGAGGTTCAAGTAGGTGTAGAGGAGTTGGTGTGTTGTAGAACATTGAACAGATATAAACATGAAATATCCTAAAACAATGTTCTCACAATTAGTGATCGATGTGTTCTCATTATTTTATTTCATGCAAAGTTTTCGTAAACCACGACCCATTTTCCCAACTTATGGAATAACAGAGAATGCAGACATTCATTAAAACAGCATTTCTAACGAAAGTCGGTGTAGAGAGGGCACTAAACTGTCTGTCTATCCGAGGCTTAAAGGCTTACCCTTACGTCGGGAACTAAGTCAACTTTCATACTTCATTCTCGTATGTAAAATAAGCTGAAAATTAAGCCGTGGTTTGAAATTTGGGTGTTCTCAATTTGAAGGAACAAGTGTTTCAACAAAATTGAGGTATTACGTATATGGTACCTACCTAAAGGCTTCGTTGGTCTAAAGCCAGGAATACACGTCCCAGTAACTTGCACAAGAATAATATGCATATGTAGCTAGCTTGGCATTTTGCTAGAACAACTTCTGATTGGCGAATATCACAATGGCATGCAAGCTACTTGCATACTTTTCTGCAAGTTACCGCCATGTGTATACCTTGCTCAATGGGTGTAAGCTTGCTGTTATTGTGGGGTACCCAATTTTGAATCCTATGGTTAGGCAAATTGTTAGAGTATTAATCTGTCTGGAAATTGAGCTCAAAGTAGAGACCTGAAGTGCTGTTTTGTAAATAGTTTTTCAATGATAGGCGAAGTGATCTTGAGGTTTTTGTTATTATAACGAATAAGGTCAGCAGGATTTTGTAAAAAAATATCCATTGAGTTTCTTGCTCTTTTCCATAGAGACCTTCCTACATTTTGGACCGCACGTTTTGCAAAAGCTAGCTTAAATTTTTCTGACAAACTTACCAACTCCTTAACAATTCAAAAGCGCCTGTAAATATTGCAAATGAAATGAATGCTTTGATTTTGATATTTAATATTAAAGTTCTAATAGGCTTGCACTTGGTCGCTACTCATCAAACTCAAAACTCAGACTCAAATCATTTATTATAAATAAACCATTTGCAGGCACTTTTGAATTGTCAAGAAATCAGTCAGTCAAAAAGTTGCAGCTAGTTGCTCTTTCCAAACAGTAGGTTTCTATGGAGAAGAACAAGCAAGAAACTCCATGTATACTCTTTTAAAATCGATAGAATATTACAAATTTAGGTTACATCATTCATATTGAACCTAGGGGTACAATGTGAGAACAATGTAACTATTTGTAATGTACATGCGGTGCTAAGGTGGAGCACGCTTACCGGTTCACTCATGCTTTGAAGATACCCAGATTATACTTATTGAGGAACAGTGGGGCGGGTAGTGATGACTGATGAGTGGTCATCCCACCATGCTAGACATTGATAACTCACCTCAAGATCACTTCACCCTAATTCACGAGAGAGAGAGAGAAAGGGGGAGAGGGAGACAGAGACAGAGAGATATTTTGACAAAAAAATACGTAAATAGGAATCGGAAACGTGATGGATGAACCCTATTACGAAAGTACCTAATGTCTGAAGTTTTACGACCATAACGTCCGGGTTTCATCACAATATTATATTTCATTGTCAATGCTATTGAAGTTTAAATTATGTAACACCATTAAAAACGTGTAATTGAACCCAAAACCTTGTGTAGGTTCACCTTTCTAATAAATTGATTATCTGAATGTCACTTTTCATTGACCAACGCTCATGATTATCTTTGTCACTTTCTAGTTTTAGGGGCGAGTAATAGAAAGAAGCAGTTTGTCCAATATTAAATGTTTAAATACTTTTTAGATGTTAAAATTTTAGAACAAAAATTAATGTAGGCGTTACCATGGTAACTAAAAGAATCAACAAAGCTGTAATATAATAAAATAAAAAAATTTACACGAATTTTATTCAGATAAATGATGGCTGTAATTTTGAGGCCTTATTAAGATCCCAAATAATTATACATGGTCCTCCGAGCCGGATAAGAGTTATATTAAGACATCGGGTATATTTTATTGAAATATAGAGTTTTCAGTCTGAGGTCATCGATATATAGGTATGTTGTAAGATATACTTCTATGTCTGAGGTATTTAAAACTGTGCTTTTGCTAGTTATAAACGTTCCTGCATGCATATTGGTCACGCGCTGTTCTGTCTCCTGCTTGATACGGAATAATAAAGTGGAAATAAAGTATTTTCTGACGCCTCCGCTGTTTTTCTTTTATTATTTTCGTTGCGCGATCCAAGACAGTTGAATCATTTCTCCGGGAGCTTTATTGTCTAGGCACTTTCGCGCTCTGGTGGTCGCAACTATTAAGGCCGCTCTCTTGAAAAAAGCTTGAAAGAAGCATGCAGATGAAGCAACTTTACGTCGGCATTTACAGAGAAATTACATCTGAAAAAAATTGTTAGTAATCTACATGATATGATATGTAATTTGATTTAGCCACAATTTTTCTATCGGTATCACATAATAAGAAAAAAAAATGTCAAATCACTTCCAAATCATTGAGATGAAACCATTTTACTCCTTGATTTCTTATCAAAAGAGTATCAAAAATATCTACTGCTTTGCAATACAAAGAAAAATGATTTGGTTTTATTTTTATTACAAAAAAATAAAAATGCGTCCGATTAAAGACTGTGTCTACATCACCCACGCAGTCGTCCACAAATTCTGCTCCGCCCAAATGTTCAAGGTTATTGGCATGATTACAAGCCTTAATTCGGGCTTTCAGGAGTTGCACAAAGGCTGGAAATAGTGTGGCGGGCCTGTACAAAAAAAAACATGAATATAAATTGGTTGTCTATAAAGTCGGTTTACGGACGATAGATTTACGTGATAACGTCATAAAGAAACGTAATGGCTAACATAGAAGTATAACATAAGCAAATAATGGCTTCCGTCGAGGTGGGCGGAGCTTATTGTTTGAGCGGATCGTGCCTCTCTATCGCTTGTTCCGCGCTCTTGTTTGCACGCTCAGGCTTAGGCGGAACGTGACACTTTTTCGTGCGTGCAGCCGGTGTTCATCGATTTATAAGACGTTATCACGTCAAAAGAAATGCTAGGTATATCCTAGAAGATTGGAATGTTTTTAATTACGTCTTCAGGTCTTAATACAGCCTAAGTCAATGCTTAATATAAATGCAAATATTACTTATAGATACAAGGTGATCATATAAAATATGGCTTCCTCATAATATTACATTGAGGTACACTACATAAATACGAAAAGCTTTATTCCGAAAGTCAGAAATACGAATTTCAAAATACCGATTTTCATAATTCCGAATGGTTCAAAATTCCTAATATAATAACTCCGATTTATCATTCATCCTATTTTTATTATTGTAAAATTTCAAAATTCCGAACGTTTATAATTACCTACTATTCTCAAAATACCAAGTTTCAAAAGATCGAATAACAAAAATTCGAAACATCAATACCGATTATCTTTTTTTGCAGTGTATTAATTTTCATTTTAAACTATATTTGATTACTTTTGAATAGAAATATTTTCTCTGGAATAAAAATAGTTTCTTTAACTGGTCATAGTTCTCACCTAACCTAACATGCAGCATGCAAACAAGCATGCAGCGTGCAAGCAACCATGCAGCATGCAAGCAAGCATGCATCATGCAAGCGAGCATGCAACATGCATCAGGCATGGTTTCTGTCACGGCTCCGGCGTTGCGGGGCTCCGGCGGTCCCACGCGAGCTTATCGTCGCAGATGGTATTCACGCTCACCACCGCAGCTTCGGCTTACTGGCATAGCCGGCCAGCCTCAGCCGCGGCGGCGGGCGTTAAAACCACCTGCTCCTCAGCTCACGGGCCGCCTCGCCCCTCCGCGCCTACGCGGATTTAAATTACACTCTAGGGTTAGGACAGACAAGACTACGTGGAGTCGGTTTCGCAGCGATTCGTTTCTGTCATTAACTTTTGTACCACAACATATTGACTTTTTAAGACAATATTTTTGTTATTGTCTATTTATATACATTTTCGTAGAAAATAATTCTATGGAAAAAGAAACAAACAATATTCGTTAAAAAAGAATTATTTTTTAACGAATATTGTTTGTTTCTTTTTTCTGTTTGATAAGTTTGTTGAACAAAAAAATGTGATTATAAATTCATTGAATTGTGTTTCTGTGAAATATGTTTAATTCAAGTAAATAATTTATTTCAAGTAATAGTCTTTGAAACAATAACAGTCGAATTAAAAATACAAGAACCAAATATTATATTCTGAAAAATTTTCTGGGAAACGAAATTCTATGAAGTTTCTGTCTTCGAAACAAGGGGACAATAAGGAGAAGAACGTTACTTATGGATTTTGAATATTATATACATGAATTCAATTAAAATCCCAATTTTAGCCGTTTATTCGAAGTATTGAAATTCGGAATGTCGTTTTTCGGACCGAGAGTCCATCGAGCATTTGATTCTTCGAACATATGAAAATCGGAAAACAAGCAAATCGGATTTACGACACTCAGTAAAATAAATTTCGTGATATTAAATAATAGACATTAGAATTTTTAGGTGTTATGGAATTCGGACTTTTGGAAATCGGAATAACGAAATTCGGAATAAAATATTTCGGAATATTTGGGTGTTCCCATAATATTGGGATACAACTTTGGCAACTGAAGCTAGCTTATCTTGAACCAGACGCTGAAGTTATAACTTTTGACATACAGCCACGTTTTAGAACTATTGTTTTCTTATCTAGAGGCAAGTTGGGGTTTAGTGGATTTAATAGGCCTATCTATTATCAAACTTAGACTAGTTTAGATGAAAATCGTATTGTATAATTGTATTTGACAACTTAACACGGATTTGAAATGATTACCTAGTAAGTTGTCTTATTATTGGTACCTCATGTTACGATCTGAAAGTTAAAGACTGCAAATCTATGAGTATATAAAGACACGATAATCTCCCGAACTACGGGTCCTATTTTGAAAATTGTTCCGCAAATAGGAAACAACGTTATCCTGAGTACTAAAACTATATTTTATTATAAATAATAAAAAGTAAAAAAAAAGGAAAACCGCCTTCAAGACTAAAAAGTGATAAATAACCTTAGCACAAAACACACATTACTTTAGTTTCGGAACTCGGTGGCGATGGTGGTGGCTTCGTTGTGTTTGTTGTTTTGTATTGCCACCGACTTCCGAAACTAAAGTAATGTGTGTTCTGTGCTAAGGTTATTTATCACTTTCCAGTTGTTGAAGGCGGTTTTCTTTTTTTTTTTGAATAAACGTTTTATTTTTCGCTTTTTAGTATTGCCTTAACATCCAAATCCATTAAGAAACTGCGACACACTTGAATCAGAGATTATAAGTCCTCCAAAGATTGAAGAAACTAAAATGTCATCAATGTTTTTTTTTTGGAATTTTTTTGTTTTTCTCAAGAAGAGCTGAATCAATTTTGATAAAATGTATAAGGGACCATTTCGGAATAAATCCCTTTCGAACAAAAAAAAATTGCAAATCCGTCAATATAATGACAGAGTTATGCCCGAACATACATTAAAAAAAAAAATATATAAACATTCGAATTGATAACCTCCTCCTTTTTTGAAGTCGGTTAAAAAATAGGGGCCCATAAGAAAATTTACGCGAACTAATTCGCACTAATTCGCGAAAAAGCTAGTAGTTCTAAAGAAAATAATTCAGAATACTTAAACGTGAACTCTAATTTTAATACGTGCGTCAAATAATTTAAGAAACTTTATTACTGTGCAATAAAACATTTATTTTATCGGATAATAAAACGTTGATCTTGTGTTTCAATATGCTCAAAAAATAATTAAAAATTTTCACGCTGTAATTCCACATCATAATTTTGAAATGTAATTTCATGGTTAAAAGCTGCAACAGTTAGTGTCAGAAAAATGACATTAGTATTCAGGCAGAAGATGTTCACGGAAGTTGGTTTACTGTGGACAGGGTTCTCACAAAATTAAGAAATTCTGATAATAACGACAGCACACTAATTGCGATCCATATAAATGTCGTGTCGTCTTGTCGTATTCTGGTAAATCAAACTATATCCAAACCGCTTAACTGATACCGTTCCTGAGATAGCTCAAATGGCCTTAAGGGAATAAGTATTAAATCATAAGTACGTCATCACAATCCTCCAAGCAAACCTTAGTCTGCCGTCAAAGTGAATACTGAAACTTATGACAGTGGATTTTGACACTAAATATTTGATCAAGTTTCAAATTAGCTATCCAACCATTAGTTCGTGGCCGTTTATCGAAATAACAGGCGATCAGAGTTAACACAAGTTTCAAATTGAATTGTTTAAAACTTTTAATATACCAACAGAAATGAAGAACTTTCAGTATGAGAATTCAAAATTCTCGACACTATTGACGTGCGACTGAAAAACGGCGATGTGAAGACGACTTGCTGATTTTATGGTTTGCTTATTAGTATGTTAAATGTGTTTATAATGCATAATCATAGCAAAAACACCTTTCGATACAACATTACTCACTATGAAATAGATCTGTCGGATTATTAAATCCATTGTTGTAAATTTTATTTGATGTATAGTCGGCAGAAGAGTTAACTATGTAATTAGCTTAATCATTTTAGGATTTTGTACCGAAAATCTGTGTGTGTTGAAGTAAATTGTAGCATGCGTTATATTTTCTTTTAAGTAAATTAAAAGAAAATATAACGTATGCTACAATTTTGCCGATTGTTGTAGGCACCCAGAAAAAATACATTTATCAATTCATGTTCGTGTAAATTACTGTACGAGTAGGTACATCTGTTTGAAGACAAGTAACCTTATTTATAAGAGCGCTAAAAGGGACGCCATTGTGCGGAATTATTTACCTTTTCACAAAAAAATCAATGTGGCTTCGAACAGACACGATACGGTATTATATAAATAAGATATGTTTGTGGGATTTTGAGATAAATTTATTTTTTTTACTGGTAAGGAAAAATCTTATACTGACAAGAACAGACGTAATACCTAAGTACATGAGTTCATAAATATAGTTATATACTATATCCCTCCCCTGGCCTACCCTGCCTATTTTTATATTCCTCTAAGGGTATGCACCCACATTTTTGTAGTCCTAAGGAATAAATGTTGAAGTAACAAGGGTCGAGAAAATTGCCAATAACTGGACATATTCACCTACATAATAATATTACATAACTTCCTAATTCCGGGACATGACTAGGATTTTTCTTTTGTGGGGTCCTTTTTCCATGGATATGGCAAGTCATATCGTATATTGAGTATTTTATTTCTATAGGCAGTATTATTTTTTATTTTTTGGTATTTTTGTATATACCAGCCTATTATTGTCCTATTACAGGGCAAAGGCCTCTTCTTATACAGAAGAAGTACGAGCATTGATCACCACGTGCGCTCAAGGCGGCTTGGCGATTTTGAGAGGAGGCTTAAATATCTTGTAGCTGGATAATAAACTATATTGTCTTACTGTTAATGCTTATTTTAGACATAAAAGCCGAGAAATCTTGATAAAAAAATGTAATAATAGCTAAAAAATGCATGATTTTCGATTGAAAAATGAATCGAGCCAAAATCTAACAATTACGAAACTGTCTTGTACATGGAAAGAAAAAGATGCAATAAATCATGTACTAAAGTTCCATTTTGATTGTATGCGTGACTGTTTCAGAATATGAATGCAAATTAACATAAAATTTAAGGAGCCTGCTCTTAATTATAAGTTCAGGTTTCCTCACGATGTTTTACTTCATCAATGTCAGTGATGTCCAAGATAAACTTAGAAAGTAATTAATTACATATTACATTTTTCATACGGTCGATTTAAAGTACGGTCGCTGGACAGAGAGGGACTTGTTAAATAGACCCTATTATGGTCGCTGGACAGGCAAAGGGATAGTTATGACTTTTTTTATTGAAACTTTTTTTAGTAATTCTTCTCAGCTATCTCACTATCTCGGCTATTTTTAAATTATTATATTTTGTACTTATTAAGTATTCGTTTTTGTTTATTTTATTTATTTATTTAGTATTTATTTCGGTCAAAGAACCATAGCGTTAGTAACCAAGTAAGTTTTTGCCTGCGACTTCATCCGCGAGAATGTCGGTTATAAAAAAAAATACAATAAAAGAATAGATTATAAATGTTCCGACAGCCAGCCTTATTAATTATAGTTGTGGTAGTCCGATAGGCTGTCGCTCCATGTAAAACACAGGTATTTAACTGCATCAGGTTAGACTTGGAGCCGACCCTATCCTAGTAAAGAAAAGGCTACGCAGATGATGATGATTGTACCTAAATCTTCCGAGTAACCAAATAATGAACAAAAACACATTAGGTATATTTAACATTCGGATTTAACATTTTTTTACATTTTTTTTCAACATTTTTTTAACATTTTAGATCATTCGGTTCCCTTCAAAATGGTTGAGCTAAATGGTGCCGATCCATGCGTCATGTTCGTGAACGGACGCCGTCGGTTGGGACTGGTCATCTCTTAGCTGCCTCGGTTATTTTAAATTTTAGTTTGAATTGTTATTATAACTATATTTGTCTCTAGACCTCTTTTAACATGCAAGACGTGTTACATTGTTCTCACATTGTACCCTTAGATTCAACATAAATGATGTAACCTAAATTTGTAAAATTTATCTGATTTTAAAAGATTGTTCATGGAGTTTCTTGCTCGTTCTTCTCCATAGAAACCTACTGTTTGGAACCAGCAACTAGCTTCAACTTTCTGACTGACTCTGACAATTCAAAAGTACCTGTAAATGGTTTAATTGAAATAAATGATTTTGAGTTTGAGTTTGAGTTTGAGTTTGAGTTTGAGTTTTTGAGTTTGAGTTTATTAAAAAATGCCAGCAAAAAAAAAATCGAAATAAAAATGTAATATTTCGTGCTCACTAATAAAGGCCCAATTAGGTTTGAAGTCGAACTAACCCGGAATATGCACGTGAGCAGTATCCTGATCTAAACATGAGATAACGGCAGCATAGTGTATAATCATAGTAATAAGTTACCATTTCCTACATTTACCTACCTACATAACTCAATCCGATGGTCGTAACAAGTGAAACAGCTGATGAGTACAGTTGGCAACGTAATTCTCCCTCATTGAAGTATCAAAGACAGCAAAATAATGTATTCAACAGAATAATTACATCATTACCTAGTATTAAAAAAAAAAGTTTGGTTGCATTTAATAACTTTTATTGCTAACCGTACATTTCATTTGGTTCTTCATTCGATTAGAAAATTGGTTTAATTAATGCGTTATTGGTTCATTTGAACTGGAATTTTAAATGAGATACTTGACCCAATTTCTCTATGTAGATACTTAGACAGCAACACGATTTTGCCTGTAGACATTTTTTTTTCTTGTTTAGCCTGTGCTGTCCCACTGCTGGTCAAAGGCCTCCCCCAAGTCCTTCCAGGAGCTTTTATCCAGCGCCACCTCGAACCAACCCTCGTGGTACGCGTCTAGGTCATCTCGCCATCTCTTTCTGGGCCGTCCTCGGCGACGCCGTTCATCTTCAGGCACCCGTTTTAGAACACAGTGTGGTGTTCCTGATTCTATTCTGTCGTTTTACACCCAGAATGCTGCGCTCCATTGCTCTTTGGCAAACTCCGAAGCGGAACTTTAGACCTTATATTATTATTAAAGTATCGTATAGGTATGTATGTAGGGCATGGTATTACCTTAATATGAATCGTTTAGTAGGCAATATAAAGCTTTGAGAATGGGTGGATACTATTGGTTTTAATTGATGTATGTACATATCTAACATCCCCATAAGGTACAAGTTTTACGTCAAATATATCACTCATCATTTTATTCCGTTTTAATTTAATACTTTTACTAAATATTATAAATAGCTAAATTATCTTAAGGATACACAGGAAACGGTATAAAAATATCCTGTTTTAGGTAAGCTAGGTTCGGATGTTATTATCCCCAAATCCCTTTTACTACAAAAAGAAAAAAAACCTCTTAAAAATAACGTAGATACCCATCAACAAAGCGTTCCTTAAAAAGTCCCAAAAACCATTCATAAATCAATTTTCTCCATTCAAAACATCAAGATATTCGTTTTTACCTCGTAAAACGCCGCGAAAGTGGAACGACGATTAATTATCATGTAGCCCTACAGGTACATTATTACGTAAGAGAGATATTACAGCGATGTATGTAAGTACTTGTTCACAATGGGAAACACGCTGTAGGTCCAATTATCATGTCGTCATTAAAATGTTGGAACGCAAAATATGTTCATTTCCCTAATGACAACTGTCCACTGTAATGTTTATTACAGAAATATTTTGTTTATTCATTTTAGTACAGACATATTTTGTTTATTCATTTTATTACACACATATTTTGTATAAGTATTCGTTCGTTCGTTTTATTACAGAAATAATATTTTTTGTATTAATTTTATTACAACAATAATAAGGTTGAATGATGATAATTAAAGTTTGTTCTTATTATAAAGCGCAGTGCACACAAATGGTAAATTGACAGAAATATTTATTTCATTATTTCGGGGTCAGAAAAAATCTGATCTTTCTCTTCTTTTTTAATTTCAAATCTTTTCTGCTCAGATTTGATCAATTCACGTTTATGAAAACCATAAAATTTCCGATGAAGAACAAACAGTTGACATTTCTAATAACTTCGCAAACTTAAATAATTATTATTTTATCTATTAAAACAAAAGTGTAGACCGTTTTGATATAGGTATAATACCTTTATCAAGTTTAAAGAGCAGGCCACTAACTTTAATTTTAGTAAATATTATCGTCGCAAAATATTATTTTACATTTTCCTACGAGATATTTACACATTTCAGTTTGAAGTGGATTTAGTAGTCTGTAAAATCTTTGTAAAATAAATATGCTGGTAGGTACGGTTTAATTAATACGATCGATAAAGTAACGAGTAAATAATAGCATCTGATTCAGAATTTTTACTCATATTATTATATCTATAGAGTTCACCTTCTTTTTCTTCAAAATATTTGGTAGAAAGGTATGATACGCTTGTTTTTTTTTTAATTCTTATACTTATTTAGATAATGTACCAAATTGACACGAATAATAAAAAAGAAAATCTATAACTATTATCCTACAAAACGAATACATTAAGTAAAAAAAAATAATTAACGCCGTCATCCGGGAACATGCCCAAGGGACTGGCGACATTGCCACGTTCGATGACGATGATAAACTCTGATCGGAGTAAAAACCAGCTCTTGGATCACGTAATGTTTCAATCCATAGTTTGGATATTTTCTTAAAAGGAAGATGAGCACTCAGACCCTTTTTATTTTATTATCTAATATTCATAACTTTTTTTTTTGTGTTTACATATAATTTGTTTAATGATATAAGTTAATAGGTGCGAAAATATAAGAAGAATATGAGACTTTTATTTACTCACGACCTAAGATTTTCTGAACTCCTCAAGTGTAAACCACTCCTTAACTTCACCGAACTCCAAGACGCTTGTAACGCGGAACACTTACATCTCAAAACGGTACGTGATTCAGCGACTGTATCCGTCTCCCTCATTCCTAAAAAGATGCCACAGCTGTCCCGCTCTAAGATTTCACTTTCTCCGCAATGACCATCGACATAGGAAGTGACAATGAATGACCGCCATCAGTTGCACGTCAAGTGTTTGTTGTATTCATCAGTTATTATTACTTAATCAGAATTAAATGAGAATTTGTTATTATAACGAAATAAGAAAAGCAATCATTCATCATAAATCTATTTATATCTCTTTCTCTCCAATAAAACAAGAAAGAGACAGATATTAATAACAGCTGTCAATTAAGTTGATCTAAAGTGTTAGGACAATTATAGTTATCATTTCAGAACGTAGGTATTGAATAAAAACACGGCTAAGTTATGAGAAAAATACTAATTTGACATCTCTAGCTTAGTTTTTATCCTTTGCCGTCCTTTTTTTCAGGGCCTCAAGTCTGCTATGACACTAGTGTCAGAATGGTCTATCATTGATTTCACAATTGTTGATTTGGACAAGTTTGGTAATCTACTAATCTTTCCAATGATCAACCACTGACACGCCATTGAAAGAAATGATATAGAATGGTAATCTCGTACAAAATGACAACTGAATGTCTCGGTAATCTGCTAAAATTTTGACAGTTCCTTTGTCAGTTCCAGTACCATTAGAACATCATTGTGCAGTCATTGCTTTTAATTCGACCGACCATTGATCGACCATTATGAATATAGCAGATTACGAACTTTTAGTAAAATGACAATGCTATCGTGTTGGAATGACGAAATTATAAAAATAGCAGACTTGGCCCCCTGGTGCCTAGCATTAAGACAAGACAGTTGTCTAATTTTTGTTAAGTTTGCGAACAAGGGAATCGGTACCATTATCATTATTATTAATTGATGAAAACTTTGTTTCTTTCAGAGAAAAAATGGCTTAGCACTTTTAAGTTTAGTTTTCGTCAGAATATTTTTTCGATGTGTTTGATTCGTTAATCATTAGATCATAGTTGGCAACTGCGCATTGAAAACAAACAATGTCGACATTTTGTATTATTTTTGTGATGGTTTTCCTAATGATATATTCCTAACGAGTAACTACCACAAGCAAAACGCAGGGTAGTTTTGAACTCACTCTAATTGGGATCCGTTTGCCAGTAGATTCCTTTTCTATTTTCGCCAATAATTCATTCATTCATTCTCTTGTATTCATATTTTGCTTGTTACAAAGCAATCCTTTGTTATATGGTAACAAAGCCTACTTTCGTTTTTATTTCTATTTTTATCAATAATTACCGAGACAAATGGTACGTTTTGTATCTTCAGATTTCTTTTAACATAGAATGATGAAACTAGACTGTGTAAATTGCTTAATCAGATTATGTAGTGTATGGAAATGAACCGATCAGATTTGGTGGCGTATGAGAATGGACCAATCAGATCATGTAGCGTATGTCAATTTACCATGAAAGTATTAGAAAGAGCACAAACGTTACGTAAATTCGATAGATTTTTGTTTTTGCTGACATTCGTACTTCTTTGACAGTCGTTATGGTAAGTCAGAAACCAGAAAGTCTGACAACCAGTCTTGTCGAGGGGTATCGTGTTACCCAGTAACTGGATTGTAGAGGTCAGACAGGCAGTAGCTCCATGTGAAACACTGGTATTCAGCTGCACCCGGTCAGACTGGAAGCTGACCCCAACATAGTTGGAAAAACGCCAGTAGATATATTTAATTACTTACCTAGTTTCAAGGCTCTATGTTATCTTTTCACTACCTACTCTTGGTTGACTGGTACAAAAAGTTTATTGCACTCCGCTTTTTCAACCTTTGTGCATTAAGTCTAAATAAATATGTTATAGGTACTACTTTATTGCACTGGTCGTATAAAAGTAAACAAAAATGCTATAAGATAGTCGTATTTCCAATCCGAAAATCCACTTGAATCAAATAGGTTCTTTTAGCAGCGCACGTATAGGTACTCTAAAATATTATATTTCAAAGAATTTACTGATATTGGCATTTTACGACATTTACTTAATAGTCCCTAGATACTATACAATAAAACCAACTAGCGTATGTCGAAAACAGATATATCTAATCGAATTTACTAAACATCCAATATTTCCAAGTTACATACCTCATTATCTTCGATCCGTCATTTAGTCTCACGAATTTTCCGTTTCAGCGAACATCCACACAAGAATAGGATTCCGAGAAATTAATCTTTTCTGAATAAGGCAGTACTTTGTCAAGTGTACGTGACAAACAACCGAGTCGTTGGTACGATCAGCAATAAAAGTCGGTTTACACTAAAATTATCATCTAAATTGACACAAAATCATCATCATCTTCCCTTGTCCCATGTTACCTGGTGTCGGTGCAACATGTTTTTATCTTCCATTCGGTCATCAACTCCTTTTTAGGGTTCCATAGCCAAATGGCAAAAAACGGAACCCTTATGGATTCGTCATGTCTGTCTGTCTGTCTGTCCGTCCGTATGTCACAACCACTTTTTTCCGAAACTATAAGAACTATACTGTTGAAACTTGGTAAGTAGTTTCAACAATGATGTATTCTGTGAACCGCATTAAGATTTTCACACAAAAATAGAAAAAAAACAATACATTTTGGGGGTGCTCATACTTAGAACTGAAACTCAATTTTTTTTAATGAAACCTATACGTGTGGGGTATTTATGGATAGGTCTTCAAAAATATTTGCGCGAGAGACACTACCAAAGTTGTAAAATGTGTCCCCCCCTGTAACTTCTAAAATAAGAGAATGATAAAACTAAAAAAAAATATATGATGTACATTACCATGTAAACTTCCACTGAAAATTGGTTTGAACGAGATCCAGTAAGTGTTTTTTTTAATACGTCATAAATCGTAAACCGCAATTTAAAAAAAATCACTATTATTAAAACATCGGTCAAAGTTACAGCGAACTACAAGAACTTTTAAATTATGTTACTTGCTGCTACGGAACCCTACATGGGCGAGTCCAACTCGCACTTGGCCGCTTTTTTTTTTCATTCATATCATTCTTCACACAATCCATCCATCTTTTCTTTGGTCTTCCTCTCACTCTCCCTCTATCCACATTAATATTCATAACTCTTCAATTAAATTAAATTCAATTAAACACAAAATAATATGAAGTAATAATTTTCAGCAAATCAGGTAATGACCACCAAAAAATACTTTAGGATCTTAAGCTCCCTTACCAAAAAAATATACTAAATATCAAATGTAATAAATTATCACCAAATCTTAGTGTGCAAAATAACCAAAATCTTTTTAACCTGGGGCGGATCCGACATGGTTAGGTTAGGTTAGAACTGTGACCCCCCACGCACGAGGCGAGCGAGCGGAGCGAGCGTGCCGCAGCAGCGGCCGTCGAGTGTCAGAATCAAATCGCTTTTTACAGTCAAACTCATACATTTCTACAATACTTTAGGAAACACAATTTTGGTGATCGTTTACTATTTTTCTTTTTATTTTATTTACTATTTTTGGTGATCATTTACTAGATCTGGAGGTTCGTTAAACATCCCATTATTTTATCTTTATTTCTATCCTTTCCTTAATACCTTAAATTACACTTTTTACCGAGACCTCCGTGCCTCGGAAAACACTTTAAGCCCTGTTGCTCTCGGCTGTTATTCGTAGATCTTTGACAATCGTTATGGGTAATCAGAAGCCACCACAACCAGCACAACCAGCCACCAGCGAACCAGCTACAACCAGTCTTACCAAGGGGTATCATATTGCCCAGTAACTGAATTGTAGTCACTTCATTTAAAAAATCCGGATAGACCCACTGGAAACCGATCCCAACATACTTGGGAAAAGGTTTAGGCAGATGAATGGCTTTAAAATTCTGAAGCGAGTTTTGTCACGACCGTACATACATACTTACATTTCGGAGAAGCGCGCGTGACAAAGGCGAACCTTGAGAAAGGGAATGACGAATCATCCTTTATGTATTCTCTTTATTATATTGACTTTTGTCTCGTTGCCAAATATGTAGGTGCGGTGAAATTGAGAAAGGTCACTATGTTATTGATGTCTTGTGAACACACCTATGGTAGTTTTTTTTTTATACAGTATGTTAATTAACAAAAGGCTTTCCTTTTACGGGTAATACTTCCATAGATACTAAATAAATTGTAATGAATTATTTAATTTAAAAAAAAGCGTGGGGTGCTTTATATGATATTATCAAAATGATAATCACTCTACTCATATCTGTCAATAAAATATTTATAACTATTGACACCATGAACCCCACGCTTTTTTTTAAGTAAAATAATTTATTAAAATTTCTTTTCTATTTTTTAGTTTGGTTTTCTATAAAAAGCGTGTTTTTAGTTTTTTTAAACTATTATTTATTTTTTACTTTTTAGTTTGGTTATATCTATATCTATAAATATTATGTACATTTATTCTACCAGGGGCGCTTGTGCAGTACCTTCCTAGTATATAATAGCTGTTTTTTCGGCAACTAATTTTGAACGACTTATGCTTTTTCTTTTTTGTGTTTTTTTAAATAATTTTATCAAATTAGTGTATTGTCATCGGTCCTCGATAAATCTACAAAGTTTGAACGAAATCTGGCCGTTTAAAGTGAAAATCGGTCAAAATCGCGCACAAAGAAGTCGGTTACAAACAAACATACAAACATACAGGTGAAGCTAATAAAAAGCTGGTAAAAATATATAGGTACCCATGCAAATAATTTTTTTTTTTTTAATTTTCATTCAAAATCGGATACGTAACCGACAATACTGTACATTTTTGGATTTGTTTTATACTCATTATTTTTGCTGATATATTTTTATAAAATGTAACATTGATGTACCTACCTACAGAGGCCAGCATATTGAGCTATAACAATCTGTTCAACTTTATTACAAATGAATGGTTCAAATTCAATTGGGATTTGACAGTTTATTATTACTATTTATTTATTATAAACAGTTCACAAAAAGTCTTAACTTATAACTATGCCCCACAAAACCGTTTTTACGGTTTGGCATGGCATGTGCTGGCATCTGTATAATTACGAGTTTAACGCCCTCTTTTATTGAGCATACTGTATATTCGAAGAAGTTTGCGTTTTGCTGCAAGTCACCTGATCTTTAGTGATGACGCGGCCTAAGGTGGAGCGGTTTTAAATTGGCAATGATGAACCGGTTCACTCATCACTCGTGCCTTGAAGATACCCAGATTATTATTATATTTATCGAATAACATACTTCTTTAAGGTCGCAAAATTTTGCGCGCTGGTTTCCAAGTAAAGTAGGCTATAACAGTTTTGCAGTCGCGGGTACGGATCATGCGTGAAATGAATACCCTACTGCTTCTGATTCATAGTAGCAGGAGGTCCCGTGGGGTTATAGTTGGCAAGAGTTCAACATTACCCTTTAACGTCCCTTTATTCCTATTGGCCTAGTTCAGTTCTGTCTCCTGCTTGATTTGGAGGGAAGTGGAAGATATGTTTTTCTTACTCCTCCACTGTTCTTTTATGATTAATTTCGTTGCGGGATCCATGACAGTTGTAATGTTTCTCCGGGAGCTTCCTTGCCTCGACGCTTTTCTGGTGGTCGCCACTGTTGATTCTAACTTTTAGAAGTGGCAGTGGTTTGGGGATAGTATGATGGAGTTGTCTAATAGGACAAGCCTAATAAGGCCTAGTACCTAATAAAATATATCGATTTAACTTTCAAGTCCGCCTTTGTACCTTTGTGCATGAAGTGTAAATAAATAAATAAATTCAAGAATTTTCACACGTTTAATAGAATGACGGCAAAACTTCGGTAACCAGTAGCCTACATAAAAAACTGATCGACTGGTTGCATCCAACATTTGTATAATTTTATAGGTTTGTAACCGGTCTAAAATGAGATTTCTTCAATTTATCTACGATCATGTAACTCACTGATATTGTTTTATTTAACTTTCTAACTGTCCAATAGGGATATGTGTAGGCTGTTTTTTGTTTTATAGAAGCAATATGTCATTGATCGTTGATAGATTGTATACAAAAGCTTACGTAAAATTATTTGTAGGTAAATAAGATAAATCTCACCTTTCTGTATTTATTAATTTTCACTGTCGTATTTATGGGTATTTTTATAAATATCTGACAGCGTAGACTAATAAATAATGCAACAATTTATTGTGACTTGTAGTATTGAATATTAATAATTTTTATGTTGTACGATTTATCTATCTATGAGAAGAAGTTTGTGGCTAACTAAAAGCCGTAAAAATCGATCGGTCATGGTGCTAGTGCTATGCTTGCTGCGGTTGGTCTGTGGATGGGTGACCATTCAGTTGATACCAAGTTCCCTCCATGATAAACACTGGTATTCAGCCGCATCTGGTGAGACTGGAAGCCGACCAACCAACAGGGACCGACCAGTTAGGAAAAGGCTAGGCAGAGGATGATGACGATTTATCTATTTCCTAATATTACAAACAGGTAAAGTTTCTATACTCCATTTACAATAGCATTAGACAGAAGTTAAAAAATGTTCTTTTTAATGCACACTTTGTAACAAAAGTACAATTAACCTGTTAAAGTTACGATAGACACCGAATTTATTATAATCTATTTTTACAGTAGCTGTCGCACGTATTTGTAACCATTTTAATAATTTATCTTCTAAAATTATTTGGCTTTCATTAAGTTGTATATTAAATTCCAATTTAAAAACTAAATAAATTATAAACCTAACAGAAGCAGGGATGAACAATACCCGGAACGTTATTCGTTTCCACTGTAATTCTACCAAATTTAAAATGTTACCAAATCTTTAAAAGACTTTTATTCTGTTTATAATTATTTTACGTCCATATTTAGTACTATCTTAGATGTATTTATCAAAATTATGTTAAAATCAGTTTAATTAAAATTGTTTTAACTTATCTTTGAAATAAAATGTTTTGCATTACTACTTCTATGAGCCTCTTTTTTTCTAATGCTATTATATATGTAGTATACTTATACTCCATATATATAATAATATAATATATGGATAAAAAAAAATTCATCAGTAGGAAACTACTTTATCCCTGAGTGCACTATAGGCAAAATTTTACTAACATTATTGATGTAGTGTGCTTATCGGAGACTTTTATTAAAGCAGGTGAGGAGTGCAGCGTTACCTTAAAAGACTACAAATTAAGTGATTGGTACTCAAGAAAGAATAAAAAGCGAGGCGGTGTTTGTATATTTTGCCTAAATCACATTGAGTACAAAATATTGACTCAAGTAAAAAAATATGCGTCCGAAAATGAGTTTGAGTGTTGTGGAATTGAACTCTTACAATATAACATAATAATAATAGCCTTATATCGTACGCCAAGCTCAAACCCCTTTGTTTTCCTACGTAATTTGGAAGTGATGTTGTGCAACTTACGTAACAAATCTAAAAAACAAATAGTAATAGTAGGTGATTTTAATATCGATATTTTGAGCAAAAAAATCGATAGAAATAAAAAATGCGCAGACGAATTAACTAGGATTGTAAATAATTTCGGCTTATTACTACATGTAAAACAACCAACTAGAAGAAATTCATGCCTAGACCAAATAATAAGTAACTGTAACGATGCAATATGCGAGGTTATACCACTAGGACTGTCAGATCACGAAACAGCGCAGATGATATCCATACAATTAGACAATAAAGTTCCACCTCTACGCTTTCGCACAATTTATAAGCGTGATTTTAGCACCGAAAATAAAGAAAAGTTGTTTAGTTGCTTGTCAAATTTAAAATGGACAGAAGTATTTTGTAATCAGGATGCTAACAGTGCATTTGATCACTTTCATGATACCCTTGTCTTGTTCTTTGATTTGTGCTTCCCTAAAATTGAGATCAAAATCAACCTAGTGAAAAAATATACTAAATGGATTTCCAAAGGTATTAAAAAATCAGCTAAAACCAAAAGAGACTTGCGCTTTAAATACTACTTCTCATCTGACAAAGACAGTAAACTAAAATACTTAAACTATAATAAATTACTTAAAAAATGTATACAAAAAGCACAAAAAATCCATTATACAAAGTACATAACTAGGGCTAAAAATAAATGTAAGGCATCATGGGACTTAATAAAATATAATACCAATAATATTCAAATTCAGGAATCAAATATTAAAGAGATAGAAACTGAAACCGGACCACTAACAAGCCCCACGGACATTGCCAATCACGTAAATAACTACTATATTAATTTGACGAAAAACGATTTTGACATTAACACTAATAATTATGACATTGATTCTATTAATTCTAGTATGTTTTTAATGCCCACTAATGATGGCGAAATACAAAAAGTGATAAAATCACTTAGGGATACAAATTCAACAGGTTATGACCAAATACCTACAAAAATTATAAAATACATAAGCCCTATTATTACTCCGGTACTAGTACATCTAATAGACTTATCATTATTCACGGGAGTGTTTCCTGAGAAATTGAAAATTACAGCTATCAAACCTATACATAAAAAAGGTAATAAAAAACTTGTTGATAATTACAGACCGGTAGCCCTATTGCCTATTTTAGCCAAAGTTTACGAAAAGGTCATGCATACGCGACTAGTAAATTTTATCGATAAGTTCCAAATTTTTAAACCTGAACAGCATGGATTCCAGAAAAGGAAATCGACAACCACAGCGGCATTTAATTTAATTAACCTAGTTACTAAAAATATTGACCAGAAAATCCCGACCACTGTTGTATTTTTTGACATGTCAAAAGCCTTTGACTTTGTGTCGCATGAGCTACTACTAAAAAAATGTGATAAATATGGAATACGCGGTAAAGCAAATGCATGGTTAAAAAGTTACCTTACAAACAGATCGCAATTTGTAGAAATTACTGTGGATAGACCAAATCAAAACGGTGAACTGACATTTCAATCCGAATTAGGTTACAACTGCACAGGCGTTCCACAGGGCAGTATTATAGGCCCCCCACTCTTTCTGATATATATAAATGACCTGACAGAAGTAACTGATCATCCCTGCACTACATACTCTTTGCAGACGATGTGTCTGTAATTATCCCTAAAAATAATGAAAACTATAATGTCGAAATAAATAATACTGTAAGCAAAATAATAACTTGGATGGAAAAGAATAACCTTAAACCTAACATAGATAAAACTAAATATGTACAATTTTGTAACAAAAACTGGAATAAAATAGATTTAAACATCACATATAAAGATAAACAAATACAACAATCAGATAGTATGACTTTTCTTGGGATAGTTCTAGATGAGAGGTGTTCCTGGATTAACCATATTGATGAGATATGTGGAAAACTCAGTAAGTTTGCTTATGTTCTATGGCGTATATCTAACCTAACAAGTAGACAAGCCACATTGCAGGCTTATCATGCATATGTTGGTTCAATACTGCGTTATGGTATACTGGTATGGGGAAACTCGGTGCATCTCGGAAGAGCGTTCATTGCACAAAAGAGGTGTATACGTGCAATTTGTAATGTAGACCCACTTACATCCTGTAAACCACTCTTTAGGAAACTTAGAATACTTACATTAACTGGTATTTATATTGAGGAAATATGTAAATTTACCAAATCTCACCCTGAAATGTTTGAAAAACTGGGAGATAAATGCAACTTCAAAACTAGATATCCCAATAGATTAATTCCTCCTAGAATGAAAACGGAACTATATAGGCGAAGTTGCTATCCTATGTGCATTCAAATTTATAATAAGATTCCTGACCAAATTAAAGAACTTCCAATGGTCCGCTTCAGAAGGGCTTTACGCGGGTGGTTAATTGAGAATTCCTTCTACACTTTAAAAGATTTTTTTCAGTTTAAATCTAAATGACTTAATTGTATACCCGAAATTTGCATGTCATTATGTTATGATAAAATATGTTAAGCTACTATTGTATCTTTAAGAACTTTTATAACCATATTTTTCTGCAAATAAATCTTTGACTTTGACTTTGAACAAAAAATTAAGAACCTATAATAATAATAATTGTTTGGCCTTGAACCCTCTAAGCGCGTTGCTGGAGGGTTCAGGTCTGGGCTATCGGTTGAGAAGAGGAGGTCAGGTTATATCTCACCTCCTTTACATGGATGATCTGAAACTCTTTGCCCCCAACAATTTGCGACTGATGGAGCTACTGAAAGTAACAGAAACGTTCAGTAGCGCCATCAGGATGGAATTTGGTGTGGACAAATGTGCAGTCATGCATGTGAAACGAGGGGAGATTGGGGAATCCGTGGGCACACAACTCTCGGATTCCATGCACCTTAGATCCCTCTCTTCAGCCGAAACCTACAAATACTTGGGTATGTCGGAAGCGTTAGGCATCAATGCTACCGACATGAAACAATCGCTGAAGGAGCGCTTCTTTGGCCGCCTGAATAAAGTGTTGAATAGTCTTTTATCAGGCGGAAACAAGGTGCGCGCCTTCAACGGATGGGTCATGCCGGTTTTGATGTACTCTTTCGGCATACTCAAGTGGACTCAGACGGAACTTGACGCCCTGGATAGGAGGGTCCGTATATTGCTGACCGCAAATCGGATGCATCACCCACGGTCATCGGTAATGAGACTGTATATCCCACGGAAGTGCGGAGGTCGAGGCTTTCTTAATGCTAAGTCCCTGCACAACCGTGAGGTATGCAGTCTCAGGGAGTACTTCTTTAAAGCCGACGTGGGGATGCATCGAGATGTGGTCTCAGTGGACAAGGGCCTCACCCCGCTCTCCTTAGCGAACGAGAACTGGTGCAAACCTGTAGTACTAGATACTAATGACCGTAAGAAGGTATGGCAGAGCAAGGAGCTTCACGGGCGCTTCTACCGGGCTCTATATGGGCCTGATGTAGACTTCTTGGCGTCCGTATCCTGGCTGCGATTCGGTGACCTCTTTGGGGAAACCGAAGGTTTTGTCTGTGCGATTATGGACGAAGTTATGATGACGAACAACTACCGGAAGTATATTGTGAAGGACGGCACGGTTGACATTTGTCGGGCATGCCACCGACCGGGAGAATCAATCCGACACATTATCTCTGGGTGCTCTCGTCTGGCTAACGGAGACTACTTGCATAGACACAACCTTGTAGCTAGGATTATCCACCAGCAACTTGCTCTAAAATACAGGCTTGTGGAATCGGAAGTACCGTACTACAGGTATGTGCCCGACCCAGTTCTCGAAAATGGCAACATCACATTGTATTGGGATCGATCTATCATCACTGACAGGACTATTGTTGCCAATAAGCCTGACATAGTGGTGATAGATCGATTAGAGCGTCGCGCAATGATTGTTGATATAGCGGTTCCGCATGACGAGAACCTCGTGAAAACCGAGAAAGATAAACAAATTAAGTATCTTGACTTGGCTCGCGAGGTTGTCGACATGTGGGATGTGAATACAGCAGTCATTGTGCCGATAGTCGTTACGGCCAATGGACTCATTTCCAAGAGCCTCGACCAACACCTAAGGAGGCTCTCGTTGGGCAGCTGGATCAAGGGCTTGATACAGAAAGCGGTTCTCCTGGACACGGCGCGTATAGTCAGGAGATTCCTTTCTCAGGAGCCCTGACCACCGGTAGCTTGGACCCTATTCCCGATACCGGTGGGCTACTATTTTTTATATTTTTAAATGTTTTTATGTTTTTTTTTTACTAATATTTAAAAATATAATACAATATGTAAATAAAATAAATAAATGAGAATAATAATAACGCATAAGAGAATAATAATAATATATTAAATATGGTTTCACATACACTACCATTACTGGTGTAGAAATATATTTCATATAAAATATTTAAAAAGCAAGAGAAAAAAAAAAAGTCTTTATAACATATCATTAATTACCTTTATAACATATAATTAATAACATAAGGAAATTTACGTGAAAGAAGTCGTGGGAAAAGGCTACTCAATAGTAAACATAACATCGCTTTTTTATCTGTTTGTTTTATCGCTTTATTCAATAGAATATATGTTTGAAGAAATGAGATTATAATCGGACTTTTTTTTAGGGAATAAATATAATGAGTACCAAAAATAGTAAATGATCACCAAATCTTAGGACTCTTAAGTCCCCCCTGGGGCGGATCCGACATGGTTAGGTTAGAACTGTGACCCCCTACCAGAACCAAATCGCTTTTTATAGTCAAACTCATACATTTCTACAATACTTTGGTCAAATGTTGGTGATCATTTACTATTTTTGGAGGTTATTTACTATATCTGGAGGTTCGTTGAACATTAACCTTTTTTTTAAAAACACTCCTGGGCAAAGGCCTACCTCCATGCCTCCCATCATTACCGATGGGATAAGGGGCTTCATCTCTCCAGTTTTAGAAGAATCCGTCCCGTTCGTTCCGACATCTCCTTCGTGGCCTGTCGCGACCCTATCTAATTGTCTCAGGGCACCAAACAAAAAACCAACTTTACATGTTTGTATTATTAGAAGACATCGACATCTTCCTCGCTGCCTGTCGCGACCCTGTCTAATTGTCTCAGGGCACCAAACAAAAAACCAACTTTACATGTTTGTATTATTAGAAGACATCGACATCTCCTTCGCTGCCTGTCGCGACCCTGTCTAATTGTCTCAGGGCACCAAACAAAAAAACAACTTTACATGTTTGTATTATTAGAAGACATCGACATCTTCTTCGCTGCCTGTCGCGACCCTGTCTAATTGTCTCAGGGCACCAAACAAAAAACCAACTTTACATGTTTGTATTATTAGAAGACATCGACATCTTCTTCGCTGCCTGTCGCGACCCTGTCTAATTGTCTCAGGGCACCAAACAAAAAACCAACTTTACATGTTTGTATTATTAGAAGACATCAACAAAATACATTAATTTCACTATCTTCCTACGCCTTGTAAATAGTTTAAAGTCGTATAAGGTTTACACATACATACCCATATCATTTTCCTTGAACTCATCAAGAATTAACAACCTTTGGCATTGCCATTTATTTAACTAATTTATAAATAACTTCCATTCCTTTGAAAGTCATACTTTTACTTTTAATCAAATTACGTTAAAGGGCTTGAAGAATGTCATATTTAGATTTACCTTTTTTAACGTTTGGTAGTAAAAGGACGGTAGGTATTTTCTTATTGCCATGGTTTGTCATTAAAATTATCTCCGGAATTTAATTACTCGAAGACGAAAATAAAAAGATCGCTTTAAAAAAAAATGAGGCACGTGAAATGAACCCTTGCGTAATATTTGATTTTTATTAAAACAGAAGACAATCGGGACAAATTCAACATTTAAACCCCATAGGGGCCTTAATGTGTAAAGGCCTTTCATGCATGAGCACATTGAGTTGTTTGCCTCTCGTTGATATTACCCCGGTCACTGACATGCGCGCAAACATTCGTTCATTGTACGAATGTTTGCGCGCATGTAAAGTGCCGTCAGCCATTAATTCGCAAACTTAAGCAAATGGGTTCTCATACTCATATTGCGAACCCGTTTGCGCATCATCCTACACTTGTTTACGAATGTGACCGTCTTGCTTGCGATTTTGTGAATCATGGACAATGAAGATGATTTTATTAGTGGGGTTGAACTGTTTTACCTATGTTCATATACTTACTTTAAATATCATAATGAAGATGTTAGTTTAAAAGTACGCTACACAGAAGCCGTCCAAAAAATTAAAATGGCGAAACGTCCGTTACCTTCGCAATCGTGTGCGCAACTGGTCACACGAATGTATGGGAGACTACGCGAAGGATCAAGGTTTGCGCGCTTTGATGTCCATTAAAAAACCGACACAGGTTGGAAAGCCGCAAATGCAGCGAAAACTTTGCATTATCATTTGCAAATGTCGTCCTACGCTTGTGGGTTTGCGTATTCGTGCGAATGTGAGTGACCGGCATTATGTACGAGTGCTTTCAACTTACTTACGATAAAAAGCCAAAATAGTCCTTCGAAAATTAAATGAAATTATTTATTTCGGACTAAGATTGACTGACTGTGGCTGGGGCCGGCCCAGGACGAGATGGCCAAATGGTTCGAGGCGCCCGGCGCATAAAATAAATACCTGAAAAGACTCGAGGAAGGCCTTTTCCAAGTAGTGGGACAGGCTAACGAAAAATAATGTAAAACATATTTTGAGAAAAATCCGTTGGCAAGCGATATTATTAAATTAGAACACATAGGTTGCTTTAAAAAAAAGATTGACTTTACATACAGCTAGATCGCGAGCTTTTGCGCATAATGAGCATTTGACTATCAGTATAAAACAGTAATTAATACTAGTAATTGCATTTATTGCGATTTCGCAATAATTTCATGAGCATGCGAATATTTGTGAGTCTTAGCATGCTAGTTTCTATTGCTATGCTATTCGCGGGATCAGTCGGTTTTTACATAGATACCTACCTACATAGTGTTCTCATATTTACAAATATTTAAAAAGTAGACAACCACTCCTTATATTTCAACAAACTATGAATTAGTGTGTGATCCAGAGCAAGAATTAAATCCAATGTTTACGTTAAGAGCGCCCTTCCCCATCGAACGAACTTCAACGCGAGCGTGATTGAATTTTTTTTTGTTTCAATCAACGCAAAGCTCGAAAACAAACGAGTGAGTGAAAACGCGATAACATCACAGGAAAATTGACGCGCGGAAATTTCACAAAACTTGTACAAGGACATACGTGTTTTTGAAAAAGCCTTACAAGTTTTTGGTAATAATGTTTGTAATTTTGTTTGTTTTTTTTACTTTTTCTATGTATGAGTGCATTATGAACGGCCAAAGTTCAGATAAAATTGTGCAAAAAAGCTGATTTTCGGACGTGTTTACTGAGTTAGTTTCTCAAAAAAGTTAATTTTTGGCTTCATACAAACCTAGATTTTAACGACAAGATACCTGGATGTTAAAAATATTTAGGAAATAATTTGTTATAACGCCGTAATCGCGTACGAGCGTTTGTATAGGAAATATGACGGGATGGGCGCTCTTAAGTATAAATTAAGTCGTTTTAATTAGCAATGAGTTTGATTTGTCTAGACTGTAGATTGTCCTATGGAGCCCGGACCAGCATGTTTCCAAACATTCTTATCAAGGAAAGACCGACCGATAAGCACTTTTACTAAGCCACGGGCTTCACGACCAATAATGATCCGCAAATGTATTCCAACATAGCCATTCTAGTTCTTCATAAATGACTAACACACTATAAATGCTGGTACATGATTCACCCATCGATTCCAGGTCAGGTCTATAAAACAAAGCTTTCGATATTCATACTCATGTCTACTTTGACCTACTGACTTAAGAACTAGTAATTAAGTTAGGTCTATTTTGGTATAGGTATGGAAAACACATAGGTAATAAAAATTGCCACTGACACCTTCTTGTTAAATAACGTTTATTCATCTTAAACCCATAATTAAATGTAAATTAAGTAACAATAATATTACCTAAAATTTAACTACACGGCACGACGACACGGTTGGCGCAGGTTCGATTCCCGCCCAGGGTAAACATTGGTGTGATGAGCACTTGTGTTTGCCTTGTGTCTGGGTGTTGTTTATCTATATATGTATGTATTTAAAATGTATTCGTGTATGTATATCAGCTGTCTGACACCCATAGTACAGGGTCTCCCTAGTTTGGGGTCAGATGGCCGTGTGTGAAAATGTCCCACATATTATTATTATTATTAACTTATAAATAACAATAGTAATAGTACAGCAATATGTGAGATTTGGGGTGAGATTAGGAAGAAATGTCTCAAAATCAAAATTGAAGAAGCAAAAGGTTTTAAAATATGTACAAAAAATTAACAGTTAAAAATTAACAGTTATAAATTTTATATCATGTGTCAAGTGTTTATTTAAAAAAATACTTCTTGTATATCAATTTGCTATTAGCTACCCGTGATTTCCTTCCCAGTGTTGTTATTTTTCTTTCATTTTCCGCAGAACAATCCACTAAAGTTTTATTTACAACGACATCAACATTCTTTTTTTTAATTATATAGATGATAGAGTAGGTAGGACAAACAAATACTTAAAAAAAATGTTTTAAATATTTAAGTATTTAAAAATTGATTTGTCTGCCCTGGGTTCTACACTTATGTATAAAGATAATTTGATAAAAAATAAAAAATATTTTCCTGTAAATTGTTTAAAAGCAAACCGAAGTGTAACTGTTCAAGCTATAATACTTATGTAGGCAGGTAGGTACTTGAAGAGTTCAGACCGTGCTGAGCTATTACGGTATCAGATCGTAGTATAAATTCTTGTATTCTGGTGAGTACGGTGTACTAGGAGTCGGCGGTTCTTTTAAACTAAAGAGGAAAAACGAGAGAAAAACTGTATTTAATAAATAGCACGTCGGTCTCTGACGGCGCCAGGCTTAACAATGCCTTGTTATAAAAAAAGCTTATTACAAGAAAGACAACCGCCTACAAAAAGAGAAAAAGAACTTTAGCACAGAACACACGTTGACTTTAGTTTCGAAATTCAGTGGCTTTGTTCTGTTTGTTGTTTTGTATTGCCACCGACTTCCGAAACTAAAGTCAATGTGTGTTCTGTGCTAAAGTTATTTTTACTTTTAGAAGGTGGTTGTCATTTTTGTAAAAAGCTTTTTATTTTCCGCTTTTTAGTACCTCCTTCTCATCCAAAACTATTAAGAAGAGATTGAAAGTTAACTACTACAAAGATTGATGAAACTAAAAATTAACATAGACGACTATGTAAATTTTTTGGGTATTTTTTGATTCTACAAAAAGTGCTGAATCAATTTCCATAAAATTTATATGGGACCACCCCTGAAGCATACCCTATCCATAAAAAAAAGAATTTTCAAAATCGATTTACGTTTGCCGGAGAAATCGCGTAACAAATCGCGCACATACTTAATGCAAATTTAAGACTTATACGGTTTTCTCATGGATGCCATTGTCAGAACTGGACCAAATAAAAATGGGACCACACGGGAAGCACTAGCTTTCAAATAAAGAATCATCAAAATCGGTTCACCCAGGCCCAAGAAATCAGGTAACAAACATAAAAAAAAAAAAATGATTACCTCCTCCTTTTTTGAAGTCGGTTGAAAAATAAGCCCAATGCTTCTAACTTCAAATACTTTCTTGAACAAATCCAAAGTGTTTACAAGACGAAACATTTAGGCCCAAATTCACCATTCACATTGAAAACTGAATTCAATAAAACGAAAGTCTTAATCGAGTTTAGACGTTGGTTCACGTCACACTAACTTCACCGGCTACATTTTGATCGCGTTTACGAAAACTAAGTTTACTTTGAAATACAATGTAAATGTCATCAGTAGAGCTATTCTGTTACAACTCCCTCGGTGAACACCTAAGTGAATTGAGCTGTCTTCCGTCCCGTTGCTAGGGATTGACAAAGCAGACGGACATATGACACCTCACTTCACCTGGGTGTTCACCGAGGGAGATTGTAACAGAATAGCACTGCAGTTCGTCTCAATCATAGATAAATGTCATCAGTAGAGCTATTCTGTTACAATCTCCCTCGGTGAACACCTAAGTGAATTGAGCTGTCTTCCGTCCCGTTGCTAGGGATTGACAAAGCAGACGGACATATGACACCTCACTTCACCTGGGTGTTCACCGAGGGAGATTGTAACAGAATAGCACTGCAGTTCGTCTCAATCATAGATAAATGTCATCAGTAGAGCTATTCTGTTACAATCTCCCTCGGTGAACACCTAAGTGAATTGAGCTGTCTTCCGTCCCGTTGCTAGGGATTGACAAAGCAGACGGACATATGACACCTCACTTCACCTGGGTGTTCACCGAGGGAGATTGTAACAGAATAGCACTGCAGTTCGTCTCAATCATAGATAAATAGTTTCGACCTGTCTGTTACAATCTCCTTCGGTGAACACCTAGGTGATGTGAGCTGTCTTCTGTCCCGAAGCTAGAGATTGACAAAGCAGACGGACGGATGACAGCTCACTTCATCTAGGTGTTCACCGAGGAAGATTGTGATTGTGCTGATTGTCTTTCGTTCAAAAATATTCGATAAAAAAAATATTTTCGGTCTATTATCACACTTAGATTTTGTAATAAGATCCTAAAAAGCCATAACGGACAGCTGGCATCTTTTGCAATATCTGCACAGCTTAGAAAAACAAAAACTTTTCCAAGATATTTGGCAATTTTGTTAATATTTTCAAAGCAAACTTTATTTCATAATAAAGAAAAAAACAGGCAGAAATTATCCTTATATGAGACACTTAATAAATAAGTACACTTGGCGGGGATTAATCTTATAACCTTAAATTAATCGCTTTTTCTTCATATCTTATTAATAATTCGGCTATGTAATAGGTATTAGTAAAAATATTATTTATTTTCTGAAATGAAAACGAAACCTATACAAATAAATAAAATAGAAGTGTCTGTTTGTTATCTCAAAATATCAGCTTTTTACTAAGAGCTCACCTCAGCCATGGCGACGTCGCCGGCCACGTATCCAAGCAGTTAATATTGAAATGTATGGTACCTAACTCACTTGGCGACGGTTTGGCGACGTCGCCGAGTTGGAAGCGTGGCCACGAGCTACAGCTCCCTACGTGGCGTCTGGATACTCTGGCGGCCTGGCGACGTTGCCACTATAATGTACACGAGTAAACTGAACCTCGCTCACTCAGTCGCCAGTCAGCCGCCATTTTGGACGCTCGATCGGAATATAGTAGTTGATATTGTTGTAAATAATGAGTAATGTGCAATATGTAATAATATATAATAATAATGATAAATAATAATAATAATAAAAAACAGGATATTTTCATAAATCTCCATATACTTAGTTTTAAAAAAATACCACTTTGGTTAAGTTTTATCTGATATAAAAGGATGAACCCATAGTTTCCTTTTTCTTCTCTTCTTTTCTTTTTCCATTTATCTGCGACGTAGATAACAAAGAACTGCGATTTCTTCTACAATTATTCCTGACTAGCTCCTGCCCGCGACTTCGTACGCGGATCCTGTTGCTTATGCCAGCGACAACGGGGTCGGCAAAATCGAAGATCTGAAACGTCTGATGTCGAATTCGGTCCAATTTTGGCCAGTAGAGTCAAATTTTCAATGATATACCATCGTCATCAAAAATCAGTCCTAAACTGTTACCGCCTTCACCGCGTGGAGTTACTCCCAGCTTATGTTATTTTATAAGAAACAGTGAAATTAGTGATAGCTTTTATTTTAGTTATTAGCTTTGATTTTCACATCAGATGTTTCTGATCTTCGATTTTTATAAGTCAACAGGGAATGCCCATCAGACCGAACAACTTTTGCTAAGACGTCATTCCTATATGTGTCATGGTGTAGCTGGGCTCTTGGAGTTCCACATCAGGTGTTCCAGATCTTCAAATTTATTCTCTCAGCAGAGAATGCTCGTCACGTGGAACAATTTTTGCTATGGTACCATTTTTGTATCTCTTATAGTTTAGCTGGTCTGTTGCGGTTCTGCATCAGGTGTTCAAGTTCCCAAGATAAATATAGCCTATAAGTTGCCCAGACTTAATACCTATACAACAAAAGAAAAATCATTCAAATCCGCCCCGTACTTCCGAAGATTAGCGTGTACAAACAAACAGACAAACAGACAGAATTTTTTTTTTGGAGTTGTGCTCTATTACTGTTCCTAAACCCCCCTCAATTATTATTTTTTTAATATATTCAATGTACAGACACAGTTTTGTTACTGTTTTATTATATGTATAGATATAGATGACGTAAACGAACTGACTGTCGACTTGTCGAGACGCCATGGCTACTCGACTTGGCGACGTTCGGATGCCAGAAGTAGCCAGGCCTGCGCCGCTGGCGACGTCGTCATGCCATCCTAATGAGGCAGGGCTCTTAATGCATAATTATGAAAGTATATACACGGTACTTATTTCAACTAATCAATTTAAAAAATGTTTGTCTGCCGTAAATAAACGTACAGAACGTTTATTCCGGCTAATCTGTGAAGCGGCTGAACTGATAATAACGGTATGTTTACTTATATCTTTTTAGGGTTAACTTTAACATTTGAACTTTCGACGTGATAACGTCTTATTAATCGATGAACACCGGCTGCATGCACGAGAAAGTGTCACGTTCCGCCTGAGCGTGCAAGCGAGAGCGCGGAACAAGCGATAGAGAGGCACGATCGGCCCAAGCAATAAGCTCCGCCCACCTCGACGGAAGCCATTATTTGCTTATGTTATATATGTTAGCCATTATGTTTCTATATGACACACAGACAACCAATATTTTTTTTGCTATGCACCTACCATTATCGCTTCATCACACTTGGTTGACTGGTATAGAACGCCTAAGGCATTAAAGCCGCCTTTGTACCTTTGTGCATAAAGTATAAATAATTATTATAAATTATGAACAGTTATCTTATATATAAAAATCTTCTGTGCGTGTGTATGAAAGTGAACTCCTCCTAAACGCTTGGACAGATTTCGATAAAATTATTTGTGTGTGTTCCAGTAGACTGGTTTAGATTCACAATTGGACCCGGTAGGTGGCGCTGCAGTCGATTTGTAGGACTTCTTAGATGTGTGTCACCCTGGTACTAGGAGCGCATATCTTAGTAGTACTTATCTATGTCACCCTGGTACCTACCTCTCCACTGCGAAGAGCCAAATTGCTGTGTCGAGTGGACACAAGGTAGGTAGGATATTATGTAAGTAGGTAGGTAGGTAGGTGGGGTAGGGTAGGCTGGATCTGGATTATTGTAACGATTTTCAGGGCAGGACGTCTGCCGGACCCGCTAGTTAGATAAAACGATAACGTAATAAAACTGAGTTCAAAAAAAAAAACCACGTAGTTTTAAAATATGTATCTACCTATTGTACGGAGGTACGGTACCCTGCATGTACAATTCCGACTCACACTTGGCCGATGTTTTTGTGAATATCCATTGTGTAACATTTTTATTTTCTTTTGTTACAGATAGCCTTCAATAATCCAAGATGGCGAATGTTATAATGAATTCCACACAAAGTGTTCTGAAAGGAACATACGACTATTACCTATGGACGTTATCATTGTCAGGTAAGAGATTCCTACCACTCTATCTGTATTTATAAAAGGAGAACCTGACTTACTGACTGACTGAAATATCAGCGCATAAAAAAACTACTTTAACTAGGAGCGTTCAATTTTGCATCGGCTTCTAGAACTGGCACTAAGAAAAGAATTTTGGATATTCAACACACACACACACACACACATTACATTACATTTGTGTGATGAACACTTGTGTTTGCCTTGTGTGTGGGTGTGGTGTGGACCTATTCAGGGTGATTTTTCAGTCACCGTCCAAATTGTATGCATTTAAAAAAAAAGTATTTGTGTATGTTTATCAGCTGTCTGACACCCATAGTTCAGGGTCTCCCTAGTTTGGGGTCCCCACATATTATTATTATTAACTCCTAAGGAGATGAAAAGGGGATAGTTCGATTGTATGAAAAAGTATTGAGGTCTTGGAACGTATGCGATCCTGAATAATTAACAAAGTTTGACGCTATTAGTTTTATTTTACCACCCCTCAAAAGGCGGCCACCTTTGAGGGGCGGTTAAAAGGGTATGGAGTTTGTAGAGAAAGTACAAAATCTACGTGGACAACGTCGCAGGTAAAATGGCAGTATATCTATAAATACCTATCATTGTGAATACGAAACTATAGTTCGAAGTACGACGGTCACTAACACTGTGCGAAATTTTCTATGTGCATACATTTAAATATGCACACAGAAAGTTTCGCTTACAGTCGCTAGACAATGCATTTAATATGGTTATGTATTTTAAATAATATCCTACCTGACCGACTAAGCATTTTCAATTTTGTCACGGTGTCATCTAACTGCAACAATCTTTATACATATTATAAAGTTAAAGAGTCTGTTTGTTTGTTTGTGCTCATGTCATCAAAGACGATTATAAGCTGGTCTTATTTTATTTCTATGTATATAATAATAATAATTCACTTATTTATTTGACAACATGGGTCCAGTTATTAGTAAAAAATCAAATTTAAAAAACTACAGGTTAGTAACTTAATCTAAAAAAACGACACAAATACATTACGAACGACAAGGCTGCCCTTGTCGCGCCAGTACATTAACAAAATGCCTCAGCGTTGGGGCATCCAGCTGTTCGGCTAGGGTCTTCAGAATGCTGGTGGAACTGCCACGCATTCTTTAAGTAATGAAGTGGTCTTTTTTCTTCTAATTGCATGAAAGTCATGAACACAGTAGAGCACTATAGTAACGTGGCAGCCTCAACAACACCCTAAAAACATTATTGTATTGTACTCGTAGGATGTCTAGAGCTTTACGCGTGACCCATAGGCTGCCCGTGTAGAAGTTCTGACAGTAGGCTGTAAACAGCGTGATTTTAGCTTCTATACCACAGCGGGCAAACCTTGTGCCAACATGTTACACCTCGCACCTGATCTTTAAGAGCGCCCAACCAGTCATATTTCCCATACAAACGCTCGTACGCGATTACGGCGTTATAACAAATTATTTTCCAAATATTTTTAACACATAGGTATCTTGTGGTTTAAATCTAGGTTTGTATGAAGCCAAAAATAAACTTTTTTAGAAACAAATTCAGTAAACACGTAATGTAGATTCTAAATTACAAACATTTTTACCAAAAACTTGTAAGACTTTTTCAAAAACACGTATGTCCTGGAACAAGTTTTGTGAAATTTCCGCGCGCCAATTTTCCTGTGATGTTATCGCGTTCTCACACACTCGTTTGTTTTCGAGCGTTCGAACAAAAAATGTTTCAATCACGGTCGCGTTGAAGTTCGTTCGATGGGGATGGGCGCTCTTAAGGTCCTCCGTTACATAGTGGCCAAGATATTTAAATTGAAACACTATGCACAACCAATAACAACTTGGTAGTAAACAACATATTTGATAACTATTGTCTTTCATACGAACATTCCTTATTAATATTATCTAAACTAATATTATAAAGAGAAAAGATATGTTAGTTAGTTACGATTTAATTCAAAAACAACTCAACCGATTTAAAAAAAATCACCAATAGGAAGCGTCATTATCCCTAAATAACTACCTAGGCTACATTGCATTATAAAAAAAAAACCGGGCAAGTGCGAGTCGGGCTTTGCCCACCGAGGATTCCGTTCAAATTCCGTGGTTTGGTCACCCATAGAATTATGACCTCGATGATTGGTTACGTACAGTCAACAAAATAACAAAAGTAGATAATCAAAATCAGAAATTCAATACTATTTAACGGAGTTCGCGTCAGAACTGTGGTGGCGTCGAAGTGATTCAAAAGTAGGTGTGTGACAATCACATACTTTTGAATCACTTCGACGCCACACAGTTCTGACGCGAACTCCGTTCATTAGTATTAAATTTCTGATTTTGATCATCTACTTTTGCTGTTGACTGTACTTTAAATAAATACAACATTTTTTATGATTTAATCACAAATGTACAGTTTTTAGACTTTTCCCTGTACTTGTAGTATAGGACGATATTACTTGCCAAATTTCAAAGTTCTTGGTCAACGAGAAGTAGGTACCCTATAAATTTTGATTCCCTTGTGAGTGTTGAAATATAATATATTTTTTGTGACATAAACGGCCGTATTTTTTTTTACATTTACTTAGAAGTTTGATTTTAGAGCTTCTTGGGACTGTAGATTTGAGTATATGGTTTTAATTTCAACTCGATACCTCTACGCAATCCTGAGATAAAGGGTCTTGACAGACAAACGGACAGACAGACAGACAGACGGACAACAAAGAAATTCCTATAAAGGTTCCGTGTAAATGTAGCGGAAAACGGGGTGAATGAATTTTAATTCACCTCGTTTTGCGTTTTTAAAATTAAAAAGAGATTTTAACGTTGACAACAAGGACTCTAATGAATAACTGAATACAATTTATTTTTTCACTGATTTCGGTGAATGAAAACATCGTGAGGAAACCTGAACTTAATCTATACAAATATAGGTGTAATATTAAAATAACAGATGTTTCCTAAATACATAATGAAAGTACAGCACTTAAATAAAAAAAAAATCTAAAAAAAAATTTCTGTCCGGTACAAACCGACTAATCTCAGTGGGATAATTATAGGCTAAACTTATTATTAGATATTATTATTAGTGTACTTGTTGTCATCAAACTATTATAATTTTTATGTTAAAATACCTTTTAAAGTTTCGTCCTAATCGATCACCCCTGCTTTCCTATTCATCCCGTTATGTGCTACGAATACATATTCGTTGTTTGCGTTATGCGTTTTTAGATTAATAAAAATGGATCGCGAATGTTTCAATGTTGAATGTTCAATAAAAAACTAAACGGACACGTTCTATCTTTTCATGTTTACATTTTCAAAGTCTATGCTGAAGTGAGCTTTATATATAATAATAGTTTTAGTTAGCGAACCGCCCTGGCTGCACACCGGTATTATCGTCATATTTCAACAAAATATTTTCCCAAAACCTTAACGAATTATACACCTAAACCTTTTTCATGAATCACTTAGATTTTTGTTGAAAACCGCATGAAAATTCGGTCAGTAGTTTTTAAGCTTATTGCGATCCGACACAGACAGACGCGGCGCGGGCTTTGTTTTATAATATAGCGTGATTTTGTATTGTACTAGCTTTACCAGCTTTAGCTAAACCATAAAACATCATAATATGACGCTCGACAATATTATAGTGTAGTTTTCTATGTATGAGTGAAAAAAAAAATGCATTCGGAACAATACTTTCAGAGATTATACAATAGACTATAAATAAATTTACTTCTTTATTATATCATGTTCAAATTGAAAAATGTATTATTTATTTATACTTCATGCACAAAAGTACAAAGGCGGACTTAATGCCTAAGGCATTCTCTACCGGTCAACAAAGGGTGGTGACGAGATAACATGGTAGGTGCATAGTTAAAAAAACAACTTATGTAAACTGAATACAAAAATATATATAACTAATATAATATATAAGTATATATAGGGTGACTGGTAATTAGTGTACGATACTTAAACACATGATTGTGTTCATGATAACAAACAACTTTCCCGAAGATTTTTTTTTTTGTACTGGTTCACTTTAGGTCACAGGCGTGCGCGCGCGTGAGTTTCATACGGCTGTTGTGTTATTGTGATAAAAGTGAACCAGTACAAAAAACATTTTTTCTTCGGGAAAGTTGTTTGTTATCATGAACACAATCACGTGTTTAAGTATCGTACACTAATTACCAGTCACCCTATATACATACACACAGAAAAGAAAAGTCGAAAAAAAAAACAAAAAAAAATAAAAAAAATTGCTGCAGTTTAAGCAGTGTAATAATGGCGCCAATTCTAAATTTAGTAAATTAGTAAATTTAGACAAAGAATTGGCATCTCTTACTGCCAGGCAGCTGAAGAAAAGGACGGGGACAAATAAAAACTAAGTTAGTGATGTACTGATGTCAAATTAGTTTTTTATTGTACTTCACCGAGTTTTTAATCAATACGCTCTGAAATTATAACTATATAATAATGTATGAACATTTTAAATTGACTTAAGACAGCTTTTATTAATGAGAAAGAGATTCAATAGCTTACAATAAGTTCAACTCGTGCACAAATGAATTGGCACCAATGTAGTAGTGTAGGTTTTCATCATTATCAGCCGAAAGACATCCACTGTTGAACATAAGCCTCCCCCAGATGGTCAGTGTTTCAACCTTTGTTTCATAATCTCCACGCTTTGAAGGCGTCTTGGGGATCGCATTGAACCTGTAAAGTTCACGGAAGCCGTTGCTGTCCAACTTACGGATTTTTTACCCTAACTCGCCTTTTACGACACCCTCGGGATGAAATGGGGTGCTATTCTAACTCGGACCCCCATGGGGAGGTTTTCATAATGCCAAATAATTATTCATTTAAGATACATACACGACACTGACCATTTCATTCATTAACACTATTCACACACACACAGCTGATAATAACTCTGTCTGTATATAGGGTGACTGGTAATTAGTGTACGATACTTAAACACGTGATTGTGTTCATGATAACAAACAACTTTCCCGAAGAAAAAATGATTTTGTACTGGTTCACTTTTATCACATTATCACAACAGCCGTATGAAAATCACGCGCACGCCTGTGAGCTAAAGTGAACCAGTACAAAAATTTTTTTTCTTCGGGAAAGTTGTTTGTTGTCATGAACACAATCACGTGTTTAAGTATCGTACACTAATTACCAGTCACCCTATATAATATGTTACCTCAGCACGCCAAACCCCCTGAATCGCTCGTCATGAAATTTGACGAGGTTGTTGCTTGGAATCTAAAAAAGAACATAGACTACTTTTTTATTCAGCATCTTCACTTCGTCGGCATCCACGATAACCGATATTCACGAGGATGAAATCGCAGGCAAACCCGAGTTAGTAAAAATTTGTTCGAATCTGGATATAGTATCTTAAAAAAAAACATATTTTTTTTTAACACACCATTTAAATCTATTACCACATGTACCATAACACATTGTATGTTGTGTTAAATAAAAAAAACATTTCACTCTTTGAACATTTTCAATAACTACAGAGCATTCGACGACATGGTTGGCTCAGTGGCTGAGCGATCGACTGCTGCGCAGCGTGTTGCGGGTTCGATTCCCGCCCAGGGTAAACATTTGTGTGATGAGCACTGGTGTTTGCCTTGTGTCTGGGTGTTGTTTATCTATATACCTATGTATGTATTTACAAAAAAAAAAAATGTATTTGTGTATGTATATCAGCTGTCTGACACCCATAGTACAGGGTCTCTCTCTCTCTCTCTAATCTCTGAAACGGCTGTACTGCTTTTCACGAGACTTTCACTGGCAGATGGCTGATCTATTAAGGAGTAACTTAGGCTACATTTATTTTAGAAAAAAAAAATCCGCCCAAAAAAACAACCCGCTGATAACCAAGAATTACAAAAAACATGTTTGTTTCAGATAAGAGAACCAAAGGCTGGCCACTAGTCGACTCTCCAGGCCCAACCCTATTGTACACCCTTATCTACCTCTTCATCGTGTGGATAGGCCCGAAGTTAATGAAGAACCGAAGACCCTTCCAACTGACCTGGTTGCTGGTCCCCTATAACTTGGCCATGGCGGCTTTGAACGCGTTTATAGCCTTGAGGTTGCTGACAGCATCGTTTAGGTTACGGTACAGCTATATCTGTGAACCCTGCCGGCAGAAATATGATCCAGATGAATTGCAAGTAAGTTACTTTATCTACTAAAATCGTCGCGTTTCAGTATAGCAATAGCGGTCATTACCCTTTCCTTAAGGCCATCACGTCAATATGAACCGTGTAAATGATTTGAAAGAAATATAATGTTAAACTAGAATATTTTTTTTAATCATTTATTATGTAAAGCGACTATGGGACTTACCAGAGAATGGGCAGCAGCGTTCTCTGTGCCTTTGTAACAACCATACTGCGATCGCCAATCCGCGTGGCGATTATAGCAAAACCCCCCCTTGGGGAGGCCATGTCCAGCAGTGGACGTCTTTCAGCTAAAATGATGATGATGATGATGTCAAAATTTTTGATTAAGTTCATATTAAACAGTTTAATTAACTCGTGAAATTGTGTCTGACGCGGACAAAACACATAAAATCTACCAGATTTATTTTAACGAAACTTCTTTTTTTTTGTACTTATACAGCTTTTTGTTTTAAACTGAAACTCAAATCATTTGTTTCAAATAAACCACTTACAGGTACTTTTGAATTGTCAACGAGTCAGTCAGTCAGAAAGTTTAGGTTTCTATGGAGAAGAACGAGCAAGAAACTCCATGAACACTATTTGAAAATCAACAGAACATTACTTTAGGTTCCATCCCAAACTTAAAGAATACTATCTTCTTATACTTTTTCGACTAAACTTTGAGAGTTCGGGACGCAGCGCATACGATTCCCAGGTCGTTCAAGGTCACCAGCATTTATCGTCGCCTTAATAGGTATATTTCCTTGATACTGGATAAAATGTTTTTAATTTGTTTGTTAAATATGTTTAAAATATCAATTTAAAACGGTGACGAACTTCGTTCCAGTTTTTTAAATAGAATAAAAATGACGTTAAAAAAGCGCTTTTGACAAGAATCGCTTTTGTGTGAGTCAGAATATCTAAGATAGTAGTTAGGACCAAATAGTTGGCCATATTAAAAGTTCTAGGTCTTGTCTAGGAGTAGTTACAAGTTCTTAGGGTCTATAAAACCTAGAACCAGCTAACTTGCAAACAACTCTTCAAGAGATCAAATCACTTCACTGACCATTGTCAATGTTGTAAAGACCAAAGTTTACATCATTAATCATGTACTTAACAGAACTTGTGTTTTTAGCTGAATTAGGGTAGTTAGGGTTGTATGTATAAGTCCATTTGACAATTCAAGTAAAATATGCATTTTCTTTCGACCGAATTCCGATCATCATGTCCTCCTTTAGACGCCTATTGCTGGGCATAGATCTCCCCTAAAGTTGGGTTCAGACGTAATCGCCATACTTGGCCGATGCATGTTGGCGATGGCATTAGGTGGTGTAATGGTACTCAGAAGGACGCTGCTGCCCATCCTCTGGTCAATATCCCTCTGTCGCCTTCTACGACACCCACGGGTAGAAATGGGGTGGTGATATTCGCGACCGGCACCACACGAATTCCGAACTTAAAGGAGACTGCCCATGTAACCAGGAGATATTATTAAAGTGCACAAGTTTTTGCGCAAATACAGGCACTTCTGCTTATATTATTATTAATAATATTAATACCAGCCTATAATTGGCCCACTGCAGCGTAAAGGCCTCTTCTCATACAGAGAAGACTGAAAGATTAATCACCACTTTTGCTCAAGGTGGTTTGGTGATTGCAGGTTTATAATAATTATAAGTCCAGTGTTTTCTCACAATGCCTTCCCTTATTCATGTTAGTGATGCTCAAGATAATCTTAAAAAGTATATATTTATTGAAAAAGTCACATTTGTACTGGTCCGGTATACTCATGGACTGTCCCCCGTCATCCCCAGGGATGACGGGGTTGTGGGGGGTGTGCCGGACTCTTACCGGCTAAAACCACCACGGTGACCTTGGCGGTCTTATCACCGCCGAATCCTCTAGTGTGGCGTGTAGTGTGAGTATTGTGTGTGTGTATGTGTGTGTGGGTAGTATGGTATGTAGGCGCCTGCTTCAACCACTGAGCCATCAATAATACTTCAGTACCGTAGGTCACGACCTAGATTTTCAAGCACTATGGAAATCTAGCTGCGTCATATAAGTTTTACAAATAACCGACGATCGAAGGGGCATTGAATGGAAATTTCATTATTCAGTAAGAATATAATATTTAAAATGAGGTCAACTATTGTTTCATGACATTTTAACCTACATTTATTTACTGTCCTAGTAAATAAATGTACATATTTATAGATAATATACATACTATTGTGTTTCAAACGACTCTTGTCATTGCATCTGATATTTTAATAATTCATATTTTAATAATTTGTTGTTTGTTGATATTTTCATACATTGTCAAAAAGGGCAATTAACATATTCTGCTTTGATCTTAAATATAAATAAGTAATCAGAGGGTTCTTTCATTGTCCTTTGTTTATATTGGGTATCATCTTTTGTGTTTGGGAAACAATATTCAGCAATCTTCTTGAAAAAAAATACCGCATACCGCATGTACTTTGATTCGTTTGGAAGCGGATTTCTCCTAGCCTATTCCCTATTTTGTTGGGGTTGGCTTCCAGTCTAACTGGGTGCGACTGAATACCAGTGTTATACATGAAGTGACTGCTTGCCTGACCTTCACAACCCAGTGACTGGGTAACAGCCGGGATCAACGGCTTTACGTGCTTTCCAAGGCATAGAGGGGTCTTGATATGAAATGCTTGGTCTCCCATCCACAGACTGACCGCGGTAACCGTAGCTTAACTACGACTGATCGCTCCGTACGACTTTACATTCTCGAATTACATAATGTAAGTAGTTGTTTTAGGGTACATAAAGAAGTATGTGCTACCTCCTTTTTTGTTTTCTTATAATGTCACACTGCAACGCAAAGGCTTCCCCTCATTTCTTACACTTCGCTCGATTGTTGAGTCTCATTTCGCCAACTCCCAAGGAAGCCACCCATCTTTACATTATCAATATACTATTAAATTTCATCTTATTAAAATTTTCACTGGCAAATTTCGGCAAACCTACATTATAAAGTATTCAAATTACATAGTCGTAATTTATTACATTCAGGAATATTCCCAAACTCATAATTTTTTTTTTCTAGTTAATCATTTTACCAGACGTATTCAATTTAAAACCAGAGGCTTGTTTTTGTTTTGGTAGGAAACTTTCAAAAGGTGTCCTGTCTTTGGGGATAAGACCTCACTGAAACTATCTCGGTGGTCACCATCAGCACGTGGACTGGATTCAACTGTTCAGCGCCCTGTTGGATAACACCCCTGGGGAGACTGTAAAGGAGTCTCCGATACGCCTTGCTGTACCACCTGTCCACCACAGTCTTACCAATAAAAATTAAATAAATAATATAATTTATGAAGTTGACAAGTGTATGCATATAAAGCTATTTTACAAAAAAAGACAACCGCCTTCAAAACCTATATAATGATAAATAACTTCAGCACAGAACACACATGACTTTAGTTTCGGAAGTCGGTGGCTTTGTTCTGTTTGATGTTTTGTATTGCCACCGACTTCCGAAACTTAAATCATGTGTGTTCTGTGCTGAAGTTATTTTACATTTTTTAGATTTTGAGAGCGGTTTTTTTTATTTTGTAAAAAAGCTTTTTATTTTTCAATTTTCGACTCTATATCTTCTAATGTTGTAGGTTATTACCAATCTATCAATAAATACGGTATCTGCTAAGTGAGCTATGGCTCATTAAACTGACTTGACTGACTTTGTTTCCTTTCAAAGGCATATACAGACCATATAACAGACATACTTAGTATGGTCTTATTTTATCTAGTTACTAGCAACCCGACCCGGCTTCGCATGGGCCTATAGTCTTCCTCGATAAATGGACTATCCTCCAACACAAAAATAATGTTTAAATTCGAACCAGTAGATCCTGAGATTAGCGCGTTCAACTAAACAAACACAAAAACTTTTCAGCTTTATAATATTAGTATAGATAATCCTTTTCTCTAAATGAAATTTATTCTATTTTCTATGACGAAAAATCAATTCCACCATTTCGCTTTGCAGATAGCTGACGCCGTCTGGTGGTACTACTTCTCGAAGCTTCTAGAATTTTGCGACACCTTCTTCTTCATATTGAGGAAGAAGGATGAACAGCTGACCTTCCTCCACGTGTACCACCACTCCACGATGTTCAGTTTCTGGTGGATCGGGATCAAATGGGTTCCCAGTGGATCTAGTAAGTATATTTTTTACATTTTTTATTGACAAAGAAGGTTCCTTCGACCAGACAGGTGTTGACTCTGGTGGGAGACGGCTGTTCTCGGGATTTTATGTAAGTCGCAGAGATATTGGTGCCGATTCCTTTGTTCACAGACTAAATTAAAATTAGGTATTTGTCATCTCTTACTACCAGGCAGCTGAAGAAAAGGACGGCGACAGACAAGGACTAAGTTAGAGATGTCAAATTAGTTTTTCCCTTGAACTACGCAGTGTTTTTAATCAATACGTTCTGAAATGACAACTATAATTGTACGAACATTTTATATCAACTTAAATTGACAGCTCTTATTAATATATGTCTCTTTCTTCTTTTATTGGAGAGAAAGAGACATAAATAGCTTAAAATTAATTTAGTTCATGCACAACAGAATAGGCACCATTGTCAAACCAGTGATATTATAATTTCGCTAGTAAAATTATAATTGTACGCAACTTACCAACTGCTTTATTTATCCGATATTGTCCTCTTGACGCCATATTTATTTTGGTTTTTAATTAGTAGTAAGCTTACATACTTATGTTTAGTAAGTTTTATAATTTCACTAGAGAAATTATAATGTCACTGGTTTGACAATATTCCTGCGACATACCTATACAGTACCTATTAACATAGGTAATAACAGAGGATGTTGTCCTTAAATTCGTTAATCTATATCATTAATAGATTTAAAAAATCGGACAAGTGCGAGTCGGACTCGCCCACCGAGGGTTCTGTACATATTTGTAGGTACATATTCATACTTCTATACTAATCCATACCTACTATCCATACTTTAATCTACTTAATATTATAAATTCGTTTTTTACGACATAAACGGCCGTATCTTTTTTTACGTTAACATAGAGGGTTGATTTTTTTACAGCATCAAGGGACCGTAACCTTGAGTATATGGTTTTAATTTCTCGTTACCTCTATGCGTTCCCGAGATAAAGGGTCTTGACAGACAGACAGACGGCCAACAAAGTGATCCTATAAGGGTTCCGTTATTCCTTTTGAGGTACGGAACCCTAAAAATAAATCAGCTTATAAAAATAAGTATTAAAAAAACCCAAGATGTACAGAATGTTGTCGTTTACGTTTCCGATTTAGTATATTTTGTTTTTGTGGGATGGTTTTATTTTTTTAGTATCGATGGACGCTGTAGTATTACCCTTTAAAAACAACGCGTTAATTAACATACTGTATATGTTAATGTCGCTGAAAACTTTAATACCACGATGTGGGAAACGTCAGTTGTAGAAGTCAAACAAAGGACAATGCCAGTAACACTATAGAACTTTGCCCCACTCAATAAAAGTCATGTACAATATGTAGCATTTTACTGTTTATTTATTGCTGATAACTACACATTAGAGTTAGTGACTGTAGAATTTGCGGTTTCCGTTTAAATCTAAAAACAATAATGATATTGATTATAGGTTAAATTGTATTTTTGGTAAAATGAGTTTGTATTTTGTGGGTAGGTATTTCGTAATCCGCAAGTTCTAAAGAAAAACAATTTAGTATAGAAAGGTTCTATATTCATTACAATTATTCTCATTAAATTACTTTTTCTGTACAAGTGTTACTTTTTCTGTACATGTGGGGCAGGATCTGGCATTGCCATTTATTAAAAAGTATATATTTAAGTAGGCAAAAAATAAACGCCACATTTTAATAACAACTAATTTCTAACTAAATATGTTGTTAAAAATTGAAATTGTCCATAGTAAAAGAATGAAATGATTACATGGCATGACGTGTGACTAAAATAAATCTGACTTTGACAATCTTGAACAGAACTTTTCGCACATTTTCCTGTAACATAATTATTATTTAATTTCTCCAATGAAGTCTTGACGTAGGTAGCAACAGTAATTTAAAAAATTGCGGAAAGATTTGTTAAGGAAAAAAGTCCTTTTAGTTTAATAAGCTTTCATTGTTGAATTAATTTGAGCGGGTCTAAAAATATCGTTGGCTTTCATAGACTCATCCTAATTTGTGAATCAGGACTTTCCTGTAATATACGTGTATTATGTACTAGCTGATTCCCGCGACTACGTGATCACACCCGCGACACGCCATAGAAACGAAACGATATAATTGCCTACACTAATACTAAAATAATAGACTATACAGATACGTGCGTGAGTGTGCGTGTCTACGCGCCGCGCGAATAAAAACGCAATTTCCGGAGCTAGTCGTTCGACGCGGGGCTCACCTCTGTGAGGAACGGTTTCAGAGGGAAGCGGAGCGTGTCGCTACTGTACGGTAGTACTAATACTTATACTGTGACGTGATAGTCGGTTATCAGCGGTTATCATAATATTTTTACGCAGAAACCATTTTTTTTCCAAAATAAAAGTAGCCTGAGTTAGCCCTTAGAAGGTTTAGTCCTAGCACTCAGTAGGAACAACTTGCGCATTGTAGCTAGAGCCACTACAGGACATTGCTGCTTAAACAAGCCCACGTTCTACCTGGGGCTAAGTGATACGCGAACCTGCAGACGCTGTAAGGAGGCTGATGAAACGCCACTTCAACTTCTGAGGGAATGCGGAGCACTAATTCACAAGCGCAGCAATCATCTGGGCAAACACCTGTTAAGCCCGGATGAATTAATGGAGATTGCTCCAAAGCAGATCCTGCAGTTCACCACAGTTGCAGGGTTTGGTGGCGATCTGTAACGAAAACAAGCGGCGATCACAATAGAATATCAGCTCTGGTCGCAGTGATACCACAGTCTCACTAAGTTATAAAAAAAGTTAGTCCTTGTAACATCAGTTATAATTTTCATCGTCCTTATAATATTACTTTTCAGAGATTATCCAGAATAATTCATTTTATATACAATATTTACACTAATAATAGAAAATGAAAAACGTTTAACTATTAAACTAAATAAAACGAAATAGGGCATAAAAAATTACCTCCACAAGTAGAAGAATAAAATGATTTAAAGTATACTTACTTATGGTTAGGCCATTAGTTAATGAATGTAATATAAAATTGTGAACCAAGTAACTACATCAAAATGAACTCCTTTTTTTTAATCTTTATTTATTTAAGGGGGCTTTGTCACATAGTGATAATGTCACCCCCATAACAAAACATTTTCAACTTAAAACTACACAAGTTTAGTAGACATCTGTTCTGATATCTACATTTATAATTATAATGTACCGAGGCCAGCACATCAAGCTACTACAATCTATCAAATTTATTTGATAGATTTTCAACTTTATTATAAAAGCCTAAGGTTCATATTTAATTGGGAAAATTTGACAGTTAGGTATGGCTTGATTTGCTGGCGTCTGTACATCAGAGTAGAAAGGCATTATAGTACTGTCACTAATCTCTTTGGTAGATAGCGAACAGCAGTTGACACATCCTCCTAGCCTCCTCTGAAAACGGGGACGCTAAGATACTATTACATGCCCCTACCTCAAATTCCACACTAAAAGAACTCCTTAATTCACACAGTGACCGTTTTCTAGACACCAACCATTAACTACAGGCGCTAACATAAATCTAGGTCTCAACATTTATCACGGTACTTGTTTCTCGATACAATGTAGGTAGGTACTTTAGCTTTGAAAATGCCTTAGTTGAACAATAAATTACCTTCGATGATAATAGAACTTTAATTAGTGTAAAATACAGTCACTTTTCGAGTCTGTTTGCCCTTGTTCTTCAAAACTACACAATGAATTTTGATGCGATTTTCACCATCATTTAGAATTAGAATTTAAACTGAAAAGGTAATGTGTGGAGTAAAAAATAATAAATATAATAATACATAATACTCATAATAATATATTTTTTTAACATAAACAAAAATTTTTACGTATCACCACGATTCAATACATATTCATATTGATTTTTTATTTAAAATGTAAAAGAAAATATCGGTTCCGGTTACAGAGCCATTCATTAAATTGAGTTTTGTGTAATGTAACTTTAAATTATTCTTGTTACGTCTGATGCTGAAGTTAGATTGCTAATTTAGGTTTATAATACAATGAAGTTAGACTACTCTAAAATAATCGCTCTGAGGTAGGCTACTCTAAAACAATTGCTCTGAGTTAGACTATTCTAAAGCAATTGCTCTGAGTTAAACTTATCTATAACAATCATTCTAAGATTACTCGAAAACAATATCTCTTAATTAGATTACTCTAAAACAGTTAAACTGTATTTGCCTACTCTAAAAAAATGTATCTGTGTGATCGAACACCAGAGTCAGTTCAGAGTTTCAGAGTAATGGTTTTAGAGTAATTTAATGCAAATAAATTGTTTTAGAGTAGGAAAATACAGTTAAATTGTTTTAGAATAATTTAATTCTGCTGTATAAATTCCTGAGGGTTTCGTAACGGATGTCCTGAATACCTACCTACAAAGTACAGACTATTTAAAACACCATCTGCTTATTATTCATGGTTTTTTACCAAATTATCTCATGATTATTCTTATAGTAAATAACCCATTTAAAAGCACGCCTTCAATTATGTACAGTTCCAGTCAGGCTTAACAATGAATAACAAAACGGGTCAAGTGTGAATCGGGCTTTGACATGAATGGTTCCGCGCGAGTCGACTGCGATAAAAAAACACCGAACGAAACACTTTTCTTGTAAATACATCTTATTAATTGTTGGTATAGCTGTCATAGTTGGAGGAGCTTGTGGCTAAGTAAAGTCATCGGATCGAGAAGTCAGGGTTAAGCTACGCTTGCCGTGGTTGGTCTATGGATGGGTGGCCATCCATTTCATACTGTGACTCTCCGTGCCCCATGCAGTTGATCCCGCTGTTTTTCATAGATCTTTAATAATCGTTATGGTTAGTCAGAAGTCAGTCTGACAACCAGTCTTACCAAGAGGTATCGTGTTACCCAGTAATTGGATTGTAGAGGTCAGACAAGCAGTCGCTCCTTGTAAAACACTGGTATTCAGCTGCATGCGGTTAGACACGAAGCCGACTCCAAAATTGTTGGGATAAGGTTAAGCAGATAATGATATAGCGGCCATAGTAATACCACAGTATAAATATTAGTACTACCGTACAGTAGCGACACGCTCCACCTCCCTCTGAAACCGTTCCTCACCTCTCCCGGCGTCAAACGACTGTTCTGGAAACTGCGTTTTTGTTCGAGCGGCGCGTAGGCACGAACACACGCGCACGTATCTGTACAGTATGTTATTTTAATAGTAGTGTAGGCAATTATATCGTTTCGTTTCTATGGAGTATCGCGGGTGTGGTAATACACGCTCTGTTAAGTTTTCAAAGTCTATATATTACGGTGTTACGGTAAGCAAGAGCAAGAGTTCAGTATGTCTATTCTGTTGCAATCTCCCTCGGTGAACACCTAAGTGAAGTGAGCTGTCATTCGTCCGTCTGCTTTGCCCATCCCTAGAATCAGGACGGATGACAGCTCACTTCACCTAGGTGTTCACCGAGGGAGATTGTAACAGAATAGCTCTACAGTTTGGACCGTTTCCTACAGAACTCTAAAATAATAACTTTGCTTTAAAAATATTTGACTAGTATATAAATATTGGAGCACGTAAATAAATACGTATTAAGGCAGACCAAAGGGCAAAGGAAATTAAATTTTCGACGATCATTAATTACTTGATGACAAAAACAGAATAAATTCCTTCCATTATTAATGAAGTATTTAGTCCGACATTTTTATCTAGGAAAGCATTATTCTTTTCTCCCGATCGTTTAGACTTCAATAGGTGGATTGGGACCTAATTTATTAGAACAAATGATGGACTTAGTGATAAGATTTGCAGAAACGTCTGTCTATTATACCGTTTGGATATCATAAAAAGCCATTTAAAATAGGTACTTACCATACTTACTTCGTGGTACTACCTAAAGACTTAAAGACCAAAATTAAAGGAGATAGTTCTACCAAAGGAATCAACCCACGTCCAAATGTGGCCCTTCAATAAATTGTAATGATTTTGTATATAATTAATTTATTGCCATCCAACGTGGCAATGCAGCCAGTCTCTTGGGCACATTCCCAGATGAAGGATTTTTTTGATGCCATAAAGTTTTTTAGTTATAGGTATAGTTATAGGTTTTTCTTACTCATTATTATTGCAAATAGTTTAAAGTAATATCAAATGTACGTATTTATTTATTTTATTTTAAACTGATTAATTTGAAATATATTCTAATTATAAGTTTGGGATGTACGTACATACATTTTACTTTTATTGCTGGATAGTCATACAATATTTTTGGTCATATTCAATTACATTTTTTTTTTAAATTCTATCTATTTCTATTGCTATCTTTTATTATAATTTACTTTCTCATAAAGTCATAAAACATCATAATATGTAGATTAAAAAAAAATACTCCATTATATTATTGTACAATTAATAAATATTTAAAGTTATAACAATATACATTTAATTGAAATCTTAGACTGTCTGAGATTCACTTAGCCCGAGCTATTTTCAGATGTAGGGAAATTAAGGGCTATTCAAATTGTAGGCATAAAAAAATTTCTTGACTGACGTCAATATCTCGTGGTTTCATAAATGAAATCGTTCTTGACCTTTTCATACTATCTACTTTATTGAAATTAATGTTTTTATTGACTTCGTAATTTATTAGATTCTAGGTTTTCGAGTCATTGAATCGTCACGGCATTTGAGTCCACAAAAATGACCTTTAAATATGAATCTACGAATAAATTTTAAGAATTACATTAATTTAAAATTGGCTCTTTTAATTTACAGTTGAGATTATTTACAATTCGACAATTTTGACGAACTTTATTATAAGGATTTTTAGGGCTTTGGACCCTTTGGGTACAGACCCAAAGGGTCCAAAGCCCTATTTAATTTGCTCTCGCTCATTGATCGTCCGTCGGTCCATTTGGACACGAAACGCCGCGTCGGGGTGTATCTTTGAAACAGTAAAAAACCTATGTAATAATTTTTAAAACGTACATTTTATTCACTTTTTCGACAGATCTGTGCCTATACAGGGTGACTGGTAATTAGTGTACGATACTTAAACACGTGATTGTGTTCATGATAACAAACAACTTTCCCGAAGAAAAAATGTTTTTTGTACTGGTTCACTTTTATCACACTAACACATCAGCCGTACGAAATACACGCGCGCGCACGCCTGTGACATAAAGTGAACCAGTACAAAAAAAAAATTTCTTCGGGAAAGTTGTTTGTTATCATGAACACAATCACGTGTTTAAGTATCGTACACTAATTACCAGTCACCCTATATATACTGAGTAGAACTGTTAATAATAATTGTAATAGTTGTAATACAAATATTTTATTATTAAATTCAAGTCTAATATTTTACATACCGTAAGGTAAAAGCTTTTTGCAAAAAAGACAACCGATTTCAAAAACTAAAAAGTGAAAAATAACTTTAGCACAGAACACACATTGACTTTAGTTTCGGAAGTCGGTGGCAATACAAAACAACAAACAGAACAAAGCCACTGAATTTCGAAACTAAAGTCAATGTGTGTTCTGTGCTAAAGTTATTTTTCACTTTTTAGTTTTTGAAGGCGGTTGTCTTTTTTGCAAAAAGCTTTTTATTTTCCGCTTTTTAGTACCTCCTTCTCATCCAAATCTATTAAGAAGCGATTAAAAGTTAACTACTACAAAGATTGATGAAACTAAAACGTCGTCTATGTACAATTTTTGGGTATTTGTTGATTTTTCAAAAAGTGCTGAATTGAATCAATTTCGATAAAATTTATATAGGACCACCCCTGAAGCATACCCTATCCATAAAAATCGGTTTACGTTTGCCGGAGAAATCGCGTAACAAATCGCGCACATACTTAATGCAAATTTAAGACTTATACGGTTTTCTCATGGATGCCATTGTCAGAACTGGTACAAATTAAAATGGAACCCCATTTTAATTTGGACCACTGGGAAAAATGGGACCACACGGGAAGCACTAGCTTTCAAATAAAAAAAGAATCATCAAAATCGGTTCACCCAGTACAGAGAATCAGGTAACAAACATAAAAAAAAAAAATACAGACGAATTGATAACCTCCTCCTTTTTTGAAGTCGGTTGAAAATGTACTTATCGGGACAATTTACAAATATTCCAACTAGTATGTACACTAGATTTTTTTATAGAACTTTATTTTTGAGTGTGTTTATTATGGCCGCTATAAAAACAAATAATGAGCATACAATAAAGTTCAAAATTAAAGAGTGTCACCCTACAAAAATGTGTTCATCGGCGCTTTTTGCTCGATCTTAATTAAAAAATCTATGATCTTATATTGTACGGTAGAACAGAACCTCTCGTGAGCGAATAAGACTCGTACTTAACCGATTTTTTATTAATTTCAACATAAGATTCTATAACACATTGCCAACACACTATATTAGCAACTCAAAGATTTGATTTTATTATCATAATTATTTTTTTTCTAGCGTTCCTCCCGGCCATGGTGAACAGTGGTATTCACGTCCTCATGTACACGTACTACGGACTTTCAGTCTTCGGGCCTGCTGTTAGCAAGTACCTCTGGTGGAAGAAGTACCTCACTATCATGCAACTGGTAAGTTTTTTTTCAACACACTTGCTCATAAAATGGCTCTAATTTCACCGCAATTAGGCACATAATGACACCTGTAATCAAACTGTGACTTTTTCATTGCTATTATTCACAAGTGAGTTATAGGGTTTTTATTTTATTTCATTGGTTGAGTTGCTTTGTTCTTTAAAAAGTTTCGATACAAAAAAGATCGTGTTCAATAGTACAAATAAATAAATGTACCATTGCTTGCTCATTTCATGCAACTTCGTATTTAAATAGATAATTTCTACTTGTACGTTTTTAATAAATAAAACTTACACTCAAATATAACTTTTGTTTTCTCTGTAATAAAGAAAACTTTGAATTCCCCATTTTGTATGTGGCTAGAACACTATCCGCGAAAAGACGAAAAAAAAGAAACTTCATTCTTTTAGTCTATGACCGATCGCCATTATATGATGCGCGCGCATAGGAAAACTGATTAATTTTTCCCGCCATTGCGAAAAAATTGTCACAACTCGTTTTCACTGTTGAAAATATTTTTTTAGTATTATTTTCTTCACAAGTGTGTTGAAAAACGTCGTATGGTACATGTGTGTATTGATGATAACCGTCCTCGGCTCTCTTAAGACCCTCACCTAACGGCTCGGGTCTTAATGGCGCCTCAGCGGTAATCACCAACATTACACACTTGTACCATAATGTACTATTATTCCTACACCAAATACTATGTAGTACCAAGTAGTAGTGTTGCGTGGTGCCGGCCGCGAATAGCAGCCACGAGTCACCTACGACGCCCACGGAACCACCCCATTAAATCCACCCTATTTGCCACCAAATGGGGTGGATTTCTACCCATGGGTGTCGTAGAAGGCGACAGAGGGATATTGACCAGGGGGCCAAGTCTGCTATTTTTATAATTTCGTCATTCCAACACGATCCCATTGTCATTTTGCTAAAAGTTCGTAATCTGCTAAATTCATAATGGTCGATCATTGGTCGGTCGAACTAAAAGCAATGACTGCACAATGACGTTCTAATGGTAGGACCCTGATCAAAGGAACTGTCAAAATTTTAGCAGATTACCGCCTAAGTCAGTCATTCAGTTGTCATTTTGTACGAGATTACCATTCTATATCATTTCTTTCAATGGCCTGTCAGTGGTTGACCATTGGAAAGTCATAATGACGCCATTATACTAGTAGATTACCCAACTTGTCAAAATCAACAACTATGAAATCAATGATACACCATTCTGACACTATTGTAATAGCAGACTTGAGGCCCAGAGGATGGGCAGCAGCGTCCTTCTGAGTACTATAACACCTACTGCGATCACCAACATGCATCGGCCATCGGCCAAAAGTACGTTCTTACCCTAAGTAAATGGTTAAATTTGAAATAAAAAATATTGAGTTTGAGTTTTTTGTAGGTACTCGTGTCGACTTTTGGCTTCTAGCACTGTTCCTACCAACTGTAAAAATAATAATAAGCAATGACTTTCAATACTTCGTTTAAACCTAGTATTTTTCTTACAAACTTCTAATAAAGTAGCTCTCAGTCTTTGAAGTTACAAGATAAACTCTTGGTAGCTATTTTATTCAACAAAGGAATATATTTAAGCGAATATTTTCACTATCCGAGTGCTTAGTAACGTGATATTGGACCAATGACGGATATCGACAATTGTACTGTTGAATAGATGAATGCCAGTTAAAACACCTAAGGAACCGGGTATAAGTAAAACATTTATCTTTAATTGGCAACACAGGGGGGGGGGAAATTCTCGTATTTTCAAGAACGTTTTTATTCGTATTTCCGATTCAATTTGTAAAAAATATCTTTAATTTCCCTAGGTAGCTAAGTACCTAAATCTTATATATAAAATAACATCAGTGTGCATGTGAGTGAAAGTGAACTCCTAAACGGCTGGACTGATTTTGATGATTTTTTTTTGTGGGATCCAGTGGATTCGAGAATGGTTTGGTAGGTGGTGTTGTAGTCGAGTTTTAGGACGTTTTTTATTTTCAGGCAAGAAAACGTTAGCCGGGCCCGCTAGTGAGATATATTTTTGATAGATTGACAATGAGATTAGGATGCAAACGTTCATAAAAAAGAAAACCGCCTTCAAAAACTACGAAGTAAAAAATAACTTTAGTGTCGGCAGTAGGTAAAAAAAATGTTTATTTCAAGTACATAAAGTTTTAACATAAGTGATTTGACAATACAAAACAATAAAGAAAACCAGAACCACTGACTACCGAAATCAAAGTTTTGTTTTTGAAAAAGAGACATACATTTATTTAACGCTTTTTAGTGCCTGGTTTTTATATCATCCAAATCCATCAAAAAACGTTAACACTTAAAGACTCCTCCTTTTTTGAAGTCGATTACAAGGAAAGACGCTGCTAATCTTCGCTTTATAATGTCAACAACATCAATCAAAGTAATTTATTACTCTACTGGACATAAACGTCTTCAATTGCAAGCCACTGACCCCAATCCTCGACCATTCTCATCCATCTTTTATACTGGAATTGATTTGGTCAATTGTGTCAACTCTCTCATGCCAAAAATACTGACATAAAATACCAGCTTGCCAAGCGTGGCGATTTTGGCAACCCCCCCTCTTGGGAAGGTCTTTGTGTGATGATGTCAGTGATATCCAAGACAAACTAAGAAAATATGATTCTAAATTTGAAAAAATCACATCGGGACTTGCCCGTGTTCGAAACCTTAGGACGCGTTTAGACGAGCGCGCTTTCTTCGCGATTCCAATGTTTCTAAAGAGGGAGAAATGCGTAAGCACAAAATATAAAGATTACAGAAGGACCGCTCCCGCCATCTTCAAAAATAATTACCTACCTAAACTTGCCAGACTCACTAGGGCTGCTACTGTATTGACTCTGTAGGTCTTATTTGTGACAATATGAAATTTTATTGACACTGTTTGGAACTCTTTGCAATTTTTTAAAACACAATTTTCCTGTTCGTTTTGAAATATCAATTACATTATTTATTAATTTTGACCACACGTCACAGTCGAGACTGAAGTTTGCTTGAAACTGCTTGAGAATGCCTATAAACGTAATGTCAATGCGTGCATGCGAAAAATGGCGGTTTATTCTGAGTGGTCTCTCTGCTCGGTGGCGTAAGCGACGAAAGAAATCGTGCTCGTCTGAACGTACCCTAATGTATAAGAGTCGGATGCCTTAAGCCTTAACAACTGGACCATCTCTACTTATATACCTACGTAGGTTATGTTTTATTTTCATGCCCGTCCCTTTTTATTTGCCAACAATATGTTGCCAAATGAACCCTAAATATTATGCTCCATATTCTAAGAATATCAACAAGTGAATCTGTTACAGAAATTCATGACTTTTCAGGCACTAATTTCATGGTATAGTCAGCAAAAGAGATAGGTATGCAGGGTCGTCAGATATAGTTTAAGTGTACTTAGAAACCGATGGATGTTTTTGAATAAAATTAAATTGATAGAGAATAAACACTTCAAAGATTTAATTAAATTTTATTCGAAAACATCCATCAGTTTCTGAGTAAACTTCAAAAACTTTCGGTGACCTGCATACCTATCTCTTTTGCTGACTGTACATAAAATAGAAGTTTGCAAACAAAGCGCCTACATAATTTTTTTTTCTCATAAGTTTTTTTTTGTTTGTTTATTAGGTATCTTAGAACTCTGTTACTTATAAACCGAATTGGAAAAATCTTTTATTAGCTGAATTGATTGAGGATGGTTTCAGTAGTTTGGTTCTTAAATCAAAATAAAAAAATAACTTTTATTTCGGAAGTCTGCGGCTTTCGTTTCGTTTGTTATTTTGTATTGCCATCGACTTCCAAAATAAGAGTTATTTTTTAATTTGTATTACTTGAAGGCGATTGTCTTTAAAAAAAAAAACATTTTCAGGTGCTCTGCTTGATAATGTGCTTTATGCTTAAAGCAAAATAATACATACCTATTGCGTTGCCAAGGAGAAACATTTCTCAGTAAATAATACAACTCAAACAAGACATTTCAAACGCAACTTTCCTTGCGAACATGACTAGGCTTTTTCCAGTTTAATATCGTTGTATGGACAATACATCATTTGTACATAAAGGACACAAGTACGTAGCGATCTATCATTTATATGGTTCCGTGAGTGATGACAAGTGACTGACTGACAGACAATACTCTACAGGCACTACAGAAAAGACGCACAGAACGTTTAAAAGATTGGGTTCTTGAAGATGAAAGGGATTTGCTCAGAAAGAATTGTTTGAAATTAACTATACCAGAGCTGATAAAAAATGTCAGAGAAAACTCATCATCATCATCATCATTTTAGCCGAAAGACGTCCACTGCTGGACATAACCCTCCCCAAGGTGGGGTATTGCCATAATCGCTAAGCTTGGCAGGCAGATTGGCGATCGCAGTATGGTTGTTACAAAGGCACCGAGAACGCTGCTGCCCATTCTCTGGTAGAGAAAACTGCTATAGAAAAATCTGTTTAGCATTATATTAGCGGTCATTAGCCTTTCCTTAGAACGTCGGAGACGTAGGAAACTGATCAGAAAACTATAAATCATTTTTCATTTGTAAAACAATATGTCGACAAATACGATAACACTCTCACCGCCATACGATCCGCCGGCGTGGCGTATCTTTTAGAGTAAGGTACGCCTACCTAACCGCCTAACCTACATATTGCACTGAGCGAAATCAGCAGGCCGTGTGGACCGCCGGTGCACTGCATCTTTAGTCAAAATCTTCTGTAGCAGCAAGCCACGCACCACAAAATTACCTAAGCAAATATGAAATTGCGAGGTCGTGACGGATCGCATGGCCTGCTGGTAAAAACGTAGATACAGCGAGCCCGTATATGGGTGGCGGTGAGAGTAGTAATTTAGGTCGTTATTTTGTGTCCGTTTCCAACCGAATTTAGAAAAAGAAGGGGGTTCCCAATTCGATATATTTTTTTTTTTGATGTTCCCATAACTTTTTTCAGTGTAGTCCTATTTCGGTGATTCTTTTTTATTGATAGTGGATACTTCAAACTTTGTCCCATTTATATTTCATGAAAATATTCCACCTTAGGGGTGGAATATTAGGGGAAAATTAAGGGATTACTGTTTTTTTTTGGTGTCATTGTTTCGTAATTAATTTGTATGATAAGAAGTAGGCAATAAATGAAAAAAAACCTTAAAAAAATAACTTCTGTGGCAATACAAAACAATAAACAAAACCAAAGCCGCCGAATTTAAAGTTATTTTTTACTTTTTGAAGGCGGTTTTCCTTTTGTAAAAAAGTTTTTTTTTTAAATAAAGATGCTGCTAAATGTTTGTGTGTCAAATACCGCTATTTGCCACGCTAAAACTATTTTTCTATAGTAAACCCATTATATGAAACCGGATTAGTAAAGTTTATGTGACGCCATTATTCAAACTATATTTATTTGTATATAATTAAAGTTTGCGGTGACACGCCACACGCATTCCATTGCGTGTTTCCATACCTTTGTTTTCTTTCAATGTTATGAAATAGTTTAGTTAGGTAATAATATGTACATTTACTATGTTAATTATTATTTATATAACTACTCGCATCCGGGTTGAAAAGGGCCTCTGAATGTAAGTATAACACGAGTTTAACCCTTATTTAGGCGCGTTGGGTCTCCGCGACCCCAAGTAATCTTGAATTGAAATATTTTTCAACCGACTTCAAAAAAGGAGGAGGTTATCAATTCGTCTGTATATTTTTTTTTTTTTTTTTTTTTTTAATGTTTGTTACCTGATTTCTCGAGATTGGGTGTACCGATTTTGATGATTCTTGTTTTATTTGGAAGCTAGTGCTTCCCGTGTGGTCCCATTTTAATTTGGTCCAGTTCTGACCATGGCATCCATGAGAAAACCGTATAAGTCTTAAATTTGCATTAAGTATGTGCGCGATTTGTTACGCGATTTCTCAGGCAAACGTAAATCGATTTTGAAAATTCTTTTTTTTATAGATAGGGTATGCTTCAGGGGTGGTCCCATATAAATTTTATCTAAATTGATTTAGTACTTTTTGAAAAATCAACAAATACCCAAAAATTTTACATAGACGACGTTTTAGTTTCATCAATCTTTGTAGTAGTTAACTTTCAATCTCTTCTTAATAGATTTGAATGAGAAGGAGGTACTAAAAAGCGGAAAATAAAAAGCTTTTTACAAAAAAGACAACCGCCTTCAAAAAAGGAGGAGGTTATCAATTCGTCTGTATTTTTTTTTTTTTTTTTTTTTTTATGTTTGTTACTTGATTTCTCGGGACTGGGTGAACCGATTTTGATGATTCTTTTTTATTTGGAAGCTAGTGCTTCCCGTGTGGTCCCATTTTAATTTGGTCCAGTTCTGACCATGGCATCCATGAGAAAACCGTATAAGTCTTAAATTTGCATTAAGTATGTGCGCGATTTGTTACGCGATTTCTCAGGCAAACGTAAACCGATTTTGAAAATTCTTCTTTTTATAGATAGAGTATGCTTCAGGGGTGGACCCACATAAATTTTATCGAAATTGATTCAGCACTTTTTGAAAAATCAACAAATACCCAAAAATGTTACATAGACGACGTTTTAGTTTCATCAATCTTTGTAGTAGTTAACTTTCAATCCCTTCTTAATAGATTTGAATGAGAAGGAGGTACTAAAAAGCGGAAAATAAAAAGCTTTTTACAAAAAAGACAACCGCCTTCAAAAAGTGAAAAATAACTTTAGCACAGAACACACATTGACTTTAGTTCGAAATTCAGTGGCTTTGTTCTGTTTGTTGTTTTGTATTGCCACTGACTTCCGAAACTAAAGTCAATGTGTGTTCTGTGCTAAAGTTATTTTTCACTTTTTGAAGGCGGTTGTCTTTTTTGTAAAAAGCTTTTTTTTAGTTCTTTTTTCTTTCAACATCGTAAAGGGATCAGGACTTATATAAATGTATGTCTGAAATCGCCATTCAGCCTAGAGCAAGACAGATATTAATATACATTAATATTAATGCTCTGAATTAATATTAAATATCAATTTAATATCAAATTATTATATTAATTAAATATTAACATTAATTCAATATTAAATATTAATATTAATTTAATATTGATATTAATTTTATATCAAATATTAATTAATATTAAGGTTCATTAATATTAGACATACATTAATATTAAGGCCTTCTCAAGCCTTCTCTGTATGCGAGACAAATATAGGCTGGTACTTATTATTATTAGTTTTATACGTTATCAAGCATAACTTTCTGCTAACTTCCTAGCTTGTTAGCCTCATTACGCGCTTTGTGAGAATTGTTTACAACATTTCCTTCATCATCATCATCATTTCAGCCTATTGCCGTCCACTGCTGAACGTAGGCCTCCCCCAGAGATCGCCAACATTTCTTAGCTTCTTTTTAATTTTGGTACCTAGCAGATAGTAATTAAACAATTTAAAGTTTAAATAAATTTAAATATATTTATTATTTTTGGGGTAAATGCAGACACCGCACGACTATGTTAGTTTTTTGGCGCACTTAATGAAAGATTAAAAGCTTAAGAAGCTTTATCATGGGGGCAAAATCGTTACCAAAAACCCGTTTTTGGGTTACATCTGACCCAATTAACATTGTATGGGACTGATAGGATTTATTTTCAACTATGTATTAAGTAACAAGTTTCAATTAATAAGGTAATGTTGTACGATTTAGTAGAGGTAGACGTCGTTTTTGGACTTTTCTTACTCCCGGTCGCTTGAACAAAAATCAATGTAAAATGAGTGTCTAATTGACAAGCGCGCGGAATCTGTGATTGGTTGTTTATAATTCAAACTACCAATCACAGTAGCCATAGCGCGCTTGATATTTTTCCACATACATTTTTCATTTAACAAAACCAGTGGTTAGTGTTTTCCAAATCGTTCCCACTTCTTAATCATCTAGATAAATTTTCAAATTGTTACAATATAAAATATTGTCATAGTTAAAACATCATCTGCCTAGCATTTCTCCAACTAAGTTGGGGTCAGATTCCAGATTAACCGGATGCAGCTGAATACATGGAGCGAGCCTTTAAGACCTCTAAAACCTAAAGCCACATTTACACTCAGCCCTGTTGGGTAGGGAAGTGAGGAGGAAAGTGGGCAGCGCGAGTACCTGTGTAAATAGGCAACTCGCGCTGTCACTGCTAAGCCGCTGCTATTGCCCGGCGACAACATGCTGCTGCTGCAACAACCTAGTCATAATTAATTGCTGCGAGTCGTTCAATAAAGACCTATGAAGGCTGAGTGTGTACAGTAGCAGTATTAGTATCTTCTTCAGATGGTAAAGTTTTCTAGTGGTCGCTATAGTCCTATCCAGGGTTGCATCCTGCGGTCAGGGTACTGTTAGTGGGTTTTTCATTAGAACGTTCTTCGCCGTCTGTACGCTTACAACTTTTAAACTACGCAACGGATTTTAATGCGGATTTCATTAATAGATAGAGTGATTCAAGAGGAAGGTTTATACGTATAGTTTGATCTACATTGCACCCGTGCGAAGCCGGGTGGGTCGCTAGTTCTATTCTCGCGCAGAAGTATCTATTTCGTTTTTCTCGCAAATTGCAAAATTTTAATTGCTGGCTAAGGGTCGCCATGTATTGGAGTGATGTAGGTACAATAAAAGAGAACTGTTCAATTCAACGGTTCGTGTAATAACCTCTTGAAGTAAGGTGAATTAGCTTGTATTGTTCTTTTTGTTTTTAGTTCCCAATTTCATCGTGAACGGTAAGATGTCTACAAAATTGGGCTCTTTACCTCAAGTGGATATTAATCATTAATTAGTGTGTGCAGTTACAAATATAAGGTTAGGCGATCTGCACACTACAAGTATTAAGGCAATATTTCCGGCAACGGCAGGAGCAGTGACAGGGGTTGAGTGTAAATGTGGGGTACTAACTGGGTAACACGTTACCCCTTAGTCCCTTTGCTTGTCAGATTTTCTGGCTCCTCATTACATGTAACAAGTTTCAAATAATCTACTAATGGCAGATGGGACCAAGACACAACATTCTATGAACCTATGATGCACAATAAATGACCTTGACTTGACTTGAGTAACGGCTTTACGTGCTTTCCGAGGTGAATTTAATATAATATATAGCACTCGGAAATAACGTAACTTCTTATAATCGAAAGCATTTTCAGAATCGAACTAAAAGTTCCGTAGATTAGCGTTTTCGAACAAAAAGCAAACAAACAATTTCTCTAGCTATATAATGTTCGTAGATAAGTCCAAGTTTTGACATTGAATAAAATCTCGAATATTTCAACAGATGCTAGAAAGAATGCCTGCATAAAATCTGAGTGTAGCAATTTGAACCTTAATAAATTGTGGGCTAAATTCAATAGAACAGATGATATTGTCTTATTTTTCTTCGCAATACTTTTTGAAATGTTCTTTTTCTAGGCGTGTCGAATGATAATTTTCAGTTACGATAACTTTAAGTGCTATAATAAAAGTTTCAATATAACCATACCAAGCTTTCAATGACTATCGGCTATTGATAAAATCCTGATGCCGACACGTATTATCTCTTTGAAAATTGTATAAAATTGTTTTATTCTTATGAGGACCTACTACGTAAATAACGAAATTAAGATCGATTTTCAAATTTAAAATACCCATTTCGCACATACATATTTATTTATAGAAGTAAATCAAATTTAAAAGCCGAGCGCCAGATGTCTTTTTGCTACTTTCATATGCAGCTCAAAATGACTTTTTTTGCTTATCCTCTGAGTGCTTACCTGTAATAAACCAATACCATTAATAGTAATAATGTTTAATAATAACCATTTTATTAAACAGAAGCAGCTCATTGCAGCTTATATAATTAATATGTTGTACAAAAATACTTACGGCCATCCAGAATGACTTAGATTGCTGATTGATTTTGGAATGTTTGCTGGCTATGAGTTGCTGATCAATTAGCTATTTCTGCTCACAGATTTTATTTTTCTGCTCACAAAAATACGAATACTATGCTAACCATTTCAATATTACCCTTTATTTATTGAGTACTAGCAGTTTGCCCGCGACTTCGTCCGAGTGAATGTTCGCGGCGCCAGTAAACCGAACCGGGCGTTAAAACCACCTGCTCCTCAGCTCGCGGGCCGCCTCGCCCTTCACACTCTAGGTGTAGGGCAGACAAGACTACGTGGAGTCGATTTCGCAGCGATTCGTTTCTGTCATTAAAGTTCAGTCACTTTTGTAGCACAACATAATTGACTTTTTAAGACAATGTTTTTGTATTGTCTATTTATATACATTTTCGAAACTTTTTTTGGAATTAAGATTTGGTGAGCATTTATCCATTTTGGTAAGCAAAAAGAATATACACGTACAATTATTTTGATGAGTGTATATTTATTTTGGAACGACACCTCGGTATAGAGTGGGTTTGTTTTATTTGAAGTTAACATATTTTACTTGGTACTTAGTGTAAGGGTTTTAAAAATTATTTTGGTGAGCATTTATATTGTACCCAAAAAATAATATGCGGACTGCCGCATGCGGCACGCATTGCGTTGTCCCCTATTTAGGTGCATTCTCGTAACTTATAAATCATTCAATCTTGAGTTCACCATCGCTATCTTCGTTTCATAAGCCTTTTTCTCCTTCCAGATCCAGTTCACCTGCGCCCTGGTCCTCGGAATCAACGGCATCAGGACTGGCTGCGAGTTCCCGCTGTGGATGCACTACATGCTCATCATCTATATGATATCCTTCATCATCTTGTTCGGAAACTTCTACATGAAAGCTTATCTTGCTAAGGTTAGTTGAACATTAATTTAAACTCTATTTCTTATCTTATCCTTAATTATTAAACAATGACGCCGATTTCCTTGTTCATAAACTTAATTTAAATTAGACAATTGGCATCTCTTACTACCAGGCAGCTAAAGAAAAGGATGGCGACAGATATGAACTAAGTTAGAGATGTCAAATTAGTTTTTTCTTCGCCGTGTTTTTAATTAATACGTTCTGACATGACCATTTATGAACATTTTAGATCAACTTGAATTGACAGCTCTTAATATCTGTCTCTTTCTTGTTTTATTGGAGAGAAAAAGACATAAATAGCTTAAAATAAGAAAAAATAAAATTTAGCTCATGCACAACCCAAATTGACAATCGATAACGCTAATAGAAAACGAATCAAATGTATGGGAATGACGTCATCTCGACGATAAGTCACGTGATCGAAAATCAAAAATTAATTACGACGAGGCGTTAATTATTGTAGAAAGAGATACGATACGAAACGTTTGTAACTTGGCTAGGCCTACCAGAATTGGCACCAATGACTTCTTGAGCGTACCTAACATTGCTCTGTCTCCACTGACTGTAAAGTGATTACGATCTTATCAGTCTTACTAATGACAAGATTAATATAGTCTTTACATTTCAATGTGTAATGAGTAGACCTCATAAACATAATAGCTACTACCATAGTCTCATTTTATCAATTTTCACACATCTTAATAGGGTATTACACCCATTTTTGAAAAGTGTTTCAATGGAATTCTGTAGTGCTAATATGCCACCAAAACAAACGCAAAATTTTTATTCAATTGATAAGTGCCATAAAAATGCATCTAAATTTTAAATTTTCAAATTTCGCGCGTAGTTTGACGAAAACGCCTCTAACTAGACGTCATATTGCTCAGCGTAAATGACGTCAGTTCGTTTTGTATCAAATGAGCTCATATTAAATTTAATAATTGTATATCATTTAAAAATAATTAAAAGCATATTTTGTAATAGGTGTAATAATGAAAAAATTACGTTGGTTACGAAAATAATAAAAGTACAAAGCCTATATCACGCCAATCGGTTGACTGACAGTTGACAATTTTTTGTTTACACAGCCGTATGGCGTAATAACATGGCCGCTACTATTTCACGGTGTTTTATAACAGATTAAAAATACTGAAAACTTTAAATTGAATTTAAAAAATTGTTTTATATTTTATGAACTGAAACTTACATTTTTCGACTTCTCTATGCCTAAACTGTCTTAATAACATATTTATAGATTTTTTCTCGTAAAGAGTAAAATACCCTATTACATAAAAGCTTTTCACCCAAATCGAGACACGCTCACGAAACCCATCAGCCCAAAACGAATTTCAAATAAATTTTAAACCGAAGATTAATGAGAAGGTACCTACGGTTACGTGAATAGTTACATAAACTCTTCCGAGTGAAAGTTAACGCGACTGGCAGTCGAGTTCCGTTATGTCACGGATCATTTTACTTTCCTTAAGTATCTTAGTAGGGGAAGTTGAAAGTATTGTGTCAATAGTAGGTGTGAGGTAGACTTTGTCTCGGATGAAAGTTTTGTTTTGTTTGGTTTTGTGTTAGTAGGTCCAAAGTTCTTGCAGATTTGTGTTGGTAACTTGACTGTTTGATGTTGCGTATGGGTTGAGGATTAATGTGGGTTGTGAGTAAAGAGGCGAGAATATATTTAAATTTGGATGGATTGTGTTGTAGATGATAATTATGGCTTAGAAGGAAGTGGGATAAGAGTACGATAAGAGAATATCTTACGATAAAATAATATGTTTAGGATGAAAACTAAAGAGTTGCCATTAAAACATTTTCGTCCGTTAAACAATTTGTTTAAAATTTTATTTGTTTGATTATAATTATAAACAAATATAATGTTTAAAAACCTCCCCAAAATGTACAAAACTCGACAAGACCTATGGAAGATCCTCCTCCTCTTATCTAAAAATAAACAAGGAATAAAAAACGTGAAAATCTTAAAAAGACTTGACAGATTCTCTTGGATCATCGATAAGAACGTGGACGATCGCTGTCAGTTGAGATTGGTAATTTCTTAACTGCCATGGCTTTTATCTTTATTTTTTTTATCATTAAATATTTTGTATTGCACTTCACCTATATTGTTTTAATGATTAAAAGCAATAAGAATAATGTAACCAGTTTAGTGTAAAAAGTTGATTATAAAGAGTGCTACGTTTTAGAACGAGCAACTAGCTTCAACTTTCTGACTAACTGACTCAGAAAATTTTAAAGTGCCTGTAAATGGTTTAATTGAAATAAATGCTTTGACTTTGAAGACTCTCGATCAAGTTATCTATCAAAGAAAAATACTTAATCAAAATAGGTTCAGATGTTTATTAGCTCTGATGAAGACACGAATGAACACTGATACACACGTAACTTACGTCTCACTGCTGAACGTAGGCCTCCCTCAGAGATCGCCAACCAACCCGGTCTTGGGCAACCCGCATTCATCCGCTGCCAGCCACCTTTTTTAAATCGTCCATCGTGCCGCAGGGCGTTCTACACTACGCCATCACCATTTCCATACACAAAATTATCAGTAACTCAGCAGTCGACAACGATATCAATAGGGCGCATTTCGAATAATATAGTTACCAACCAAAACATGCACAGTTCATCATAATTCTTATACAATTATCATTCATACCAAGTACTAGTAAGTATGTAGGGAAGTATGTGAGCAGTGAAAGGTTTCACGTAACAGTTGAATGAAAGCACAAAATTTTATAACCGCAGTAACCCAAGATAGCGATAAATAAAAAATGTATGAATGCTTTAAATAAATAATAGTTGCTATCACAAACGTTACGCATACCGCGGACAGCCCATAAGACGAACAGCTCGATCCTGAACGAGCTCAAGATAACGCAAAGGCTCTCAAACTGCCTTAGGAAAGTGCTGCAATACTTCGGCCACATAGCCCGAAAGCCCTCCGACAATCTGTAGAAACTTATTGTCACGGGGAAGTTAGAAGGAAAACGACCTAGGGGACGCAGCCCAATGCCCCGAGCAAATATGCAAAAACCTAAAAACAACGATCACAGATGCTCTAAACCACGCCATGGATCGAGGCAAGTGGAAGCAGCTCTGTCGTGGAGAGTCTGGTGGACGGGAGCATCACGACGCTGAGCAGTGAGCTTACGACTCGAGGAAGAGGGATCACAGACGTATTAGATTTATGAATGAGAGCTTTAGCGTATCTTAAGAAAAAGGTGAAGTCGACCAATTGCGAGCTTTGCGGAAAAGGAGATAGATGGACGGAGCTTCTGGTGGAGCGCGACAGGAACGAATCCAGGAGAAATAGAATAATTAGAGAAATTTAAATAGGTTATACTCGTACATAGGCATACTTAATTTTCTGGCTCGGCCTATGTTTCGTGAGGGTAAAATGAATTATGCTTTAATATTTTTAAAGCATCGTTTTGATTTAGTTTTAGGCAAGTTTTTTCTTTAATAAAATACCTCTTGATATTCTACAACTAAATGAAAGACAATTTAAAACATGTATTAAACGCACACTGTGTAGACAAGCATATTATAAATTAGAAGACTACATCAATGATAAAAATGCTTGGCTAAATGCTGGTCCTGCTCCACAGGCAGTTTAGGGAATTTCCTAATTGGAGGAATGTTGTTTCCTACCCCTTTTTTATTGACATGAGTAACGAGTATCGTTATTATTATACACAAATATATTTTAATTACTTTTTCGACATTTTAGAAACATTGAAAGCCTTAGTTTTGTAGCAGCATTATTTCAATTTTGCAAATGTGAGTACCATGGAGCCATATATTAAGTTAATTATTATGTGTTTGACATAAATGACCATGGCGGTTGAGAGAATTGTCATGCTCACTCAAATGTCTCGCTGATGGTGGCGCGTGTGTTGGATCATTCAGCTCCCTCCAAAATGGTTGAGCTGAATGGTGTTGATTCACGCGTCATGTTCGTGAACGGGATTGATTGGTCAACTCTTAACTGCCATGGTTTTTATCTTGATTATTTTTTATATTTTGTATTTCTAGATTACCTTCATTGTTCTTACATATAGAAGCAACAAGAATAATGTAAGCAGTATTTTGTAAAAACCTGATTTTAATGAGTGTCCGTGGAGTTTCTTGCTCGTTCTTCTCCATAGAGACCTACCTAAGTTTTGGAACGAGCAACTAGCTTCAACTTTCTGACTAACTGACTGACTCCTTGACAATTCAAAAGTGCCTGTAAATGGTTTAATTGAAATAAATGCTTTGACTTTGACTTTGTACTGGCGTGAACTGTGTTCCAAAGTCCTCCCTAAAGTCCTATGTCTCAAATGTTTAGGTAACTACACAGTGACCGATTTTAGCTTATAAAAACTGAATTTTCCAAAATTACAGTTTATGAGTTTTCGAAAAACGATGAACCATTTACGTGCGCTTTTGAATTGTCAAGGAGTTAGTCAGTCAGACAGTTGAAGCTAGTGGTTCGTTCCAAACCGTAGGCACCTATGGAGAAAAACAAGCAAGAAACTTCGGAAACACTCTTCTAAAATCAATTAAATATTACACATTTAAGTAGGTTATCTCCTTCATGTTAAATCCCGTAGATTTAACATGTGCACAATGTGAGGACAATAAATCATATTTACTGCACACATAGTACAAAATATCTGTGCTATTAATATAAAAGCACAGATATTTTATATTATAAAAATAAAACTCTTTGCCCATCGATAAAATATGAGAAAATTATGACTCTTGAATTAAAATATGCGAGTGTAAAAAAGAGTGGACAAAAGAAAAATACATTTTCATCGGTGCAAAATATCTTTATTTACTTTTTGCTAATATATACACAATGGAAAATCTGTCATAAAATATGTGCTTTCTTCGTAGAGTTTTAAGAGGACTGTACCGACAACGACCTGTATGTCTATTCTGTTACAATATTCCTCGGTGGACACCTACGTGAAGTGAGCTGTCATCTGTCCGTCTGCTTTGTTAATCCGTAGCATCGGGACGGATGACAGCTCACTTCACCTAGGTGTTCACCGAGGGAGATTGTAACAGAATAGCACTGCTGCACACAAAAGTGATTTATTCATATTTACCAATCCAATAAGTAAATCATGTCAATGAGATTTTATAGATAGGGTTAACACATTTATATGCTGGGGGTTAGTCAGTTTCCCAGCAAATAACTTAATTTCAATACGTTTTTTTAAATCTCGTAACAAATAAACAAAACATAAATTCTTTGTCGGTATAGCGTGTTGCAGGTTCGATTCCCGCCCAGGGTAAATGTATGTATGTATGTATTAAAAATAAAATATATTTGTGTATGTATTTCAGCTGTCTGACACCCATAGTACAGGGTCTCCCTTGTTTGGGGTCAGATGGCCATGTGTGAAATATTCCCACACAGTCCTCTTAACTGCACCTTTTGTTATGGAAATAATCATAAATATTATTATCATATAGAATTTCTATGAATAAATTCATTTATTTTGCGACTTATTAATATGTATCAAACCCATGTTATCTGGTTGAACACATTTAATACCTCCTCATTCATCGACCGACATCAATCCGGGAGCTATTATAACTGTCAAAGACTAGGCTACGCACGTGTAAGCTTCGCTAAGTATGAAAATCTAAGGGAATATCCACTACGACCCTTTTGTTTGTTCAGTCACCCTTTCATGCTTAAACGGCTGAGCGGAGTTATAAAAATTTGGCACACATACTTATTGGTTTAGTTTAACGTATATTTATTTTTTTAAGTTATTATTTATTCAATTAAATTCCTACATCATTTACACGTATAATAAAATAAGAAAAACCTATAAATATTAAACAAAAAAAAACTTATGTACTCCTCCACATCGACGTCACCTGGGAATGTGCCCGAGAGACTGGCTGTATTGCCACGTTGTATTGCAATGCTTAACCTCTGCCCGAGGTAAAAACCAGCTTTTGGATCACGAGAAGTAGCAAACAACCTTATAGAAATATCCTTAAAAAGGAAATGAGCCCTACGACCCGAGGGTTCCAATCCCAAACGGCTCGAAAATAAAGTTATCACCAAGGATATTATACTTTCGCTGTTTGAGGTTTTCTGCAGCCGCAGCTAATAATAATAATAATAAAATTCTTTATTTGTATCATAACTTTTAACATTGCTTAAATACTAGGTCACATGAGTTTCAGTGGATTAAAGGTCTTACAAATAGAGTAAACCCTGACTCCCAAACTAGGAGATCCTGTGACTTAGGAGTCTCAGTTTAAGACATTATAATTTGTTTTCCAATTTTGTATTCCTGGTGGATAATTTAGATCTTTGGCTTGATTCTGTAATCTACGCAGAAGATATCGCGATCTACTTTGAAGAAATCACATAAAATAATATTTAAACATTTTTAAAACTATTAACCTTTAATTTTCAGGGAAGCGCATGCATGGAAGTGAGGTACGGCCAATGCCTCGATGACGAAGAAACTATAGCCAACAGAAAATTGAAATCTAATTAACATATTATTAAGTACAAAAAAAAATGTACATTAATTTATTCTAAACTTAGTTATAAAGTTATTGTTGTTGCTCTCGGTAGAGGCTTTGTAAATGCTAAATAAAATATTTTTATTATATTTTTAATTCTGAGTCTTATTTGATGTTTATTTATTTTTCATTATCATCTGCCTAGTTATTTCACAAATATGTTGGGGTCGGCTTTCAGTCTAAACCACAGATATAGATAGACCTAGATAACGCAAGTATCACGATCTGTATGAAAACCAAGCGTGCCATTTTTTGGACGTCACAATGTAATACGAATGTTTTGTTTTTCCTAATTTGGTATTACCAGGTATTACTGAGGGTATTAGATTAAAAGTAATTGTTTTTTTTAATTAATTAATTACGCATAATATTAGTCACAAAAAAAATTAAATTAAAAATTTAAAAAACCCCCAACGCAAAACCTAAAAGCAATTAGGTATTTAAAAAGTAAAAAATAATATCTTTTGTTGAGCCATCAAATGTTTGTTCGTTGAAATGGCGCCATAATGTCGCGGCGGGGTACCGCGTAAGTCAAATCGCATTGCAAATCCATGAGTTCGCTATTTTACCTATTTAGCTATTGCTGACTTAGCGGTACCCCGCCGCGACATTATAGCGCCATTTCAACGAACAAACATTTGATGGCTCAACAAAAGATATTATTTTTTACTTTTTAAATAATTGCTTTTATGTTTTGCGTTGGGGGTTTTTTAAATTTTTAATTTAATTTTTATTTGAAAGTTTTAAAATGTAAATTAGTCTGGTTTTAAGAAGTTGTCGATACGTCTAAAGTTGTATTTCGTCACATGGATCTTTTTTGATATTAAAGATATCACCCTGAGAATGCGTTTGGTATATATAATTCAATTTTGGAAAAAGTGTGGATTGGATTCTTTTTGCGTAACTACGTCCAATTGGCACAACCGTACTCTGGCACAATCGTACCCAGTCTACCCTATGTTTAAACAGCCGGCTGTTTAAACAGCAGGGAACCGGTGCTTTGGCCCTTAGAGTTTATAAAATTAATTTTCAAGTTTTTAGTTTTTATTTCGTTAGTCAATTAATATTCCTCATTCCCTTTCAATACAGTATGCATTATTCTACAAGTCAAGCCCTTTCATTTGATATCCATATTGAGGGAGTCGTGAAAAAAAAATGTAATTCGCCATTTTGTGGTGCCGGTCATCTTGGCTTTGAAATTAATCATAGTATAAAGTATTCTACTAGTGAAGCCCTTTCATTTGATACCCATATTGATGGAGTTGTGAAAAAATATGTGATTAGCTATTTTGTAGCGGCGGCCATCTTGGACCGATTTTTATCAAACATAGCTAAGAACACTCCCGACTAATTCACCTTTCAAATAAAAAAATCAAAAACAAAATCGGTTCATCCGTTCGGGAGCTACGATGCCACAGACAGACACACACACACACACACAGACACGTCAAACTTATAACACCCCGTCGTTTTTACGTCGGGGGTTAATGACTAACCGATGGAAGGAAACGTTTACTTTATTTTTTTACTTACGATTTTTTTTCGTAAGTTGGGCCCGAAAATTGGCACGCGAAGTAGTTGCTCTTGCGTTATCAAGGTTTATCTATATCTGTGGTCTAAACGGATGCAGCTGAATACCAGTGTTTTACTTGGAGCGCCTAGTCACAGGGTAACACGATACCCCTTGGTAAGACTGGTTGTCAGACTTTCTGGCTTCTGATAATGTTCATTTGTTTTTGTGATTGGTACTTTAATAATAATGCCAGCCTATGATTGCCCCACTGCGGGGATAAGGCCTTTTCTTATACAGCTATATTAAATCTCAAAATGTCAACTTCTCAAAATAATGTAGGTTTGGAGATTGATTTCTGTCTATGTATTTCTACCATGTCTGGTATTCTTGAAATAAATCTTGCATTATGATAAAATATTTACCTGTCGGGAAACCGTCCGACACATAATTTGATAGAGTTGTTTATAAGAGGTAAAAAAAAAATACACTGCATCCAATAGTAAGTACTATAATTAATAATACTACATTTGCTGGCACTGCGCACGTGCCATATATGCTACTTTCTGTGCACGCTGTACGACCTCAGGGCAGCGCTTGCGACGCACTAGCCTGCAGTCTTGGAAGAAACCTTCGTTGCGAGGGAAACCATTGCTGCCATCACTGAATGTCACCAAACCTGAAAAAAAAAACAGACACATGAGATATTTAATTTTTGCCATTGTATGAGAGATAGATTGGTAAAAATTATCCTACTTATAATACTATAAATGTGAAAGTTTGTGAAGATGTTTGGATGTTTGTTACTCAATCACGTGTAAACCGTTGAACAGATTGGCATGAAAATTAGCACACATGTAGACCATTTCCTGGATTAACACATAGGATACTTTTTACCCCTTTTAAGTGTCCCCTTGGGATAATCTTTCCTTTTTACGCGGGCGAAGCCGCGGGCAGAAGCTAGTCTATAATAAATAAAATACTACTGCATTAGGTAAAATATGGGTTAGAGAAAGTATACCAAGATTACCTAAAAATATAGATTTATTGGGAGCTGCAAAATTACAATTCTGTTTTCTAGAGATGTAGTCCGAACAAGAAGGTTGTAAACTAAACCACCTAGGGGTGTTTTATGAGAACAACAACTTAAACTCTTTTCGTCCTTTCCTTTGCCTCTTCCCATCATTTGGGGTTGGCTCTCCTCGTTACTCGGCGCCCGGATGCTCTATCCTGGGTTCTCTGATTGTCAATATGAAGGGTCTTCAAGTCACGGGTCACAGTAGAGAGACAAGTGGCGGGCGGTCGACCTCTGCCACGCTTTACCTCTTAAAGTGCTAATGCTTGATTTATGCTATAGTTGGAACAATAACTTAAACTGTTTAGTTTATGTTAAACCCAAATCAATTTAAGAGTGGCTGCTGCAGTGCCGGAGAGGTTTGGGTGTCCGGCACACAGACGTTTGTTTTTCCAGTTGACGCGTCGAAAACGCTGTGCAACATCGATAACGCACACGAATGATAGTAAGACTATAACGTAACGTAACGTCACGGCCCGGGTCATCCGCATGAACAAATACAATCGTCCGTGTGCCGTACTGCTGCTGACACCCGCACTGCTCTTTCGTCGTAGCAGTCCATATCTAAATAGATTAATTCTATTCAAAGAAACGTCAAATATATTCGAAGCTGGCCATAGACAGAGACAAGGAATGATGCAAAAAAGAGAGAAGAATAAAGTCTGTTCCACAGTATTCGAGCAAATCATATAGTTACACTAGCTGACCCGACAACGTTGTCCTGTCCCGATCTACCGAACATTTGGATGGGGAATGAAAAGGGGGGGAAAAAGGGGGATGAAAAATAGATGTTGGCCGATTCTCAGACCTACCCAATATGTACACAAAATTTCATCAGAATCGGTCAAGCCGTTTCGGAGGAGTACGGGAACGAAAACTGTGACACGAGAATTTTATATATTAGATTTAAGTACTTCACATCATCATCAGCCTAGCCGAATGCAGCTGAATACCAATGTTTTACATGAAGCGACTGCCTATCTGACCTCCACAACCCAGTTACTGGGTATCACGATACCCGTTGGTAAGATTGGTTGTCAGACTTTCTGGCTTCTGGGTATTCATAACGACTGTCAAAGATCTATAAATGACAGCAGGGACCAACGGCTTTCCGAGGCGAGGAGGGGTCTCAATATATGACGGCAAGAAGAAAAACACTATTTAGAAATATCTAAATTCGAAAGAAGCTGACTATATAAAGCGCTACTGTTGGAGACGAGCCAGTTGCCAGCCTTGTCAATACATCTATGAAAACATCGAGTACGCTAGAAAAAATCTGCATCTTTTTCATAAAAGAGGTGACAGACATAATTATAATATTAGGTCCTTGCATATGAAATTGCCGATACTTAATACTGGCAACTTTGAAATCAAATATTTTGTGTTTGATTAGGAATTCCAAATTCAAAATTATTTCAAAATAAAGACTAAAGAATATTGTTTTAAAATTCGTGTTTCATTTGTTTTATCGTCATTTGTTTGGGCTTGAAAATTGCTATTGCAACAACAATGGAGAAATTAAAAATTCGCGATATTTACGAATATGAGTTCTACCGTGGCACCAGTGCAGCAGAAACGGCTCGAAGGATTAACGACGTGTACGGGCCAAGCACCGCTAACGAACGAACGGTGCGTTTTTGGTTTCAACGTTTCCGTTCTGGAAATTTTGATTTACAAAATGAGCCTCGGGGACGACCGGATACTCAAGTGAATAATGAAGAATTAAAGGCGATAGTTGAAGCGGATCCATCTCAAACCACTTCTGAATTAGCAGCAGCCTTTGGAGTAAGTGACAAAACAATCACTATCCATTTGCGTCAAATTGGAAAAGTAAAAAAGCTCGAAAAGTGGGTACCGTACGAATTGACTGAAACACACCAACAAACACGCGTCGGTTGCTGCGCTTCCTTGCTCAATCGTCACAATAATCAGGGAATTTTAAATCGTATTGTCACTTGTGATGAGAAGTGGATCGTGTACGATAATCGCAAGCGATCATCACAATGGCTTAACCCTGGGAAACCGGCAAAACCTTGCCTCAAGCGAAAACTGACCAAAAAGAAGATTCTAGTTAGTGTTTGGTGGTCCTGTGCTGGTGTCATCCACTACAGCTTCATGAGATCAGGCCAAACGATTACTGCAGACATGTATTGTCAACAGTTGCAAACAATGATGGAAAAGCTCACCATTAAACAACCGAGATTGGTCAATTGCTCTAGCCCATTGCTCCTTCAGGATAACGCTCGACCACATACTGCACATCAGACGGTCGCCAAGTTAGAGGAGCTGCGACTGGAAACTCTGCGTCACCCACCATACTCTCCAGATCTTGCCCCAAACGATTACCATTTATTCCGAAATTTGGACAACTTTTTACAAGGAAAAAAAATCAATTCTGATGAGGCAGTTTAAACAGCCTTCAAGCAGTTCATCGATTCTCGCTCCCAGGATTTTTTTACCAAAGGGATCAATGAGCTCCCGATAAAATGGCGAAAGTGTATCGATAACAATGGTACATACTTCGATTGACTAAATATATAATTTCTTTTAAAAATGTTATTTTTAATTTTTTGATACCGAGCGGCAATTTCATATGTAAAGACCTAATACTAGAAATAGGGACCAACTAGTTCAACCAGGTGTCAGACTAGCTAAAGTAGTTTCGTCTTTCATGGAGTACTGTTTAAAGTGTTACAATAAAATACCTCCCCACATTGTTCAACTAAATGAGAAAAAATTTGTCTTGTCTTGCATTAAACGCACGCATTGAGTGATTACATCACTGATAAAAATGTTTGGCTGGATGCTGGTCTAGCTCCACAGCCATAAGGGTTCATAGATTAATTGATTAGCATTTTTAACTATTTTTGGAGCTGCTGAAAATGTAGATCTATCTTTGCATTGTATAAACTCAATGTGTTAGTATTATATAATTTTTCGTAGCACATACATGACATGTGAGCACAATGTTCTTTAAAGCTACCATTTACGAGGTAAGTATACCTCTCATTGACTTGAATATGCCCTGGCGGTTGGGAGAGTCATGCTCACTTGAATGTCTCGCTGACTGTGGCCCAAGTGTTGGATCATTCTGTTCCCTTCAAAATGGTGTAGCTAAATGGTGCCGATCCATGCGTCATGTTCGTGAACGGACGCCGTCGGTTGGGACTGGTCATCTCTTAGCTGCCTCGGTTATTTTAAATTTTGGTTTGAATTGTTATTATAACTATATTTTTCTCTAGCTTTTAACATGCAAGACTTGACATTGTTCTCACATTGTACCCTTAGATTCAACATGAATGATGTAACCTAAATTTGTAAAATATAACTGATTTTAAAAGACTGTTCATGGAGTATCTTGCTCGTTCTTCTCCATAGAAACCTACTGTTTGGAACGAGCTTCAACTTTCTGACTGACTGACTCTGACAATTCAAAAGTGTAAATGGTTTAATTGAAATAATTGATTTTGAGTTTCAGTTTGAGTTGAGGTTTGGATTTTAAATAAGCAACATAAAACTTCAAAGTCTACTGAAGTCCACCAGTCTATAACGGAATCTAGAACAGTCTTCATCAGAACCGACGAGCTGACGCGTGCCTGCACTTCCCAGGGCGGATCCCTCTGAAAGATCCGCCTGGGACCTCCGCTCCCGAACTTGGAGCTGGAGCTGAGTCTCCATTCATCGGTCCTGCCTTCACCTGTTGTCGTCCTTGCTAAAGCCGCTTGCGCATAATACCTACCTTTCTACCATTGCGTACCTTTCCATAGTGTGTTTTAGGTTAGTATTTTTATTTTTTCTGTTTTTTTTACCCCATACATTTTTCTTCTACTACTATAAATCTTCAATCGACTCAGACCAAGTTCGGTATCGAGCAACAGGAACAGTTGTTTGCTCCTCTGTGTAAGTATATTTGTTGATATTTTCATACATTGTCAAAAAGGGCAATTAAAATATAAATAAGTAATCAGAGGGATCTTTCATTGTCCTTTATTTATATTGGGTATCATATTTTGTGTTTGAGAAACAATATATTCAACGACACGGTTGGCGCAGTGGCTGAGCGATCGACTGCTGCGCAGCGTGTTGCGGGTTCGATTCCCGCCCAGGGTAAACATTTGTGTGATGAGCACTTTTGTTTGCCTTGTGTCTGGGTGTTGTTTATCCATATACGTATGTATTTACAAAAAAAATGTATTTGTGTATGTATATCAGCTGTCTAACACCCATAGTACAGGGTCTCCCTAGTTTGGGGTCAGATGACCGTGTGTGAAAATGTCCCCACAAATTATTATTATTATTATTATTAATGCTTCGATTGAGCCGCCTTTAGTACACTGAAGTCAGCATCGACCCAGTGTACATAAAGGAGCCAGTCGCCAAATATACAAAAGTGTCTATAGTTGCTATACCTATATCTACACCGTAAATTGAAAACTATCAAGAATCATCTTCAATCTCCTAAGTGCCAAGGTGGGAATAATACATCCATTTTATCGTTCTTTATTACTCATACTTGTTTAAGCACCTGTGGGGACCGATATGTTTAATTCATGTATTAAAATAACATCATGTATGCCAGATAGACATGAGTACGACTCAATCGATTTAGCAAAAAAAAAAAAAAAATTTTTTTGTTGCTTTTCGAATATCCGCCGGAAAAGTTGCAGATTTGGATGGTATATTGAATGAAAATCTCAATAAATAAAAATTAGTCGTTTAATTGCACCCGTGCAAAGACAGATTGGTCGCTAGTTTCAAATAAAATTATTATTTACTGTTTTTAATAATGAATATTTAATTAACTCTATTTTTCTTTACTCTTTTCTCACAAACTGCAGGTTGGTATATTTTCATTAAAAATACTATCCCATAATTTATTTTAATTATTCTAAAGTCTATCCTCCGAAGGCTTTTCTTTAAAAAAAAAACACATGCAATTATAATGTTAAATTAAGTTTTTAAATATTCGGTTTTCAAAATACTCTTTTGCTATAATGTAGTTTTAACAAGAATTTTGTGCTATGTTTTATAATGCTTAGAATCTAATGCCTTAGGAATTGGATGATAATTTCTATGATTATAATATACATTATAATCTCTTTATAAGATTTCTTTATTACGTGTAATATTAAATTTTAAATGATTACTTAATTTTAACAATTGATTTAATATATCTTCTTGATAGAATACAGCGTAATGAAATAAAAAAACAGACTTAACGAGCTGTGGTATATGGTCGTAAATATACAACGCTGGTGTAATGGACACAAAAATATTTGACGGATTAATCCGACGTAATCGTTTAAAGGGTTAAAACTTTTAATTATTTTTCCAGCACACTTGCGTGATGCACAAGCCGAGTAAGATCCAATAGACTTGCGATTGAAACCCATCTGCAGTGCTATTCTGTTACAATCTCCCTCAGTGAACACCTAGGTGAAGTGAGCTGTCATCCGTCCCGATGCTAGGGATTGACAAAGCTGACGGACGGATGACAGCTCACTTCACCTATGTGTTCACCGAGGGATATTGTAACAGAATAGACATACTGGTTGTCTTTTTTTGACAATAGGAATGTGTAACCCGATGTGCGCGCGCTTAATGTTACTGCGCTCTGGCAGCCAAGTCGCCATATAAGGATGGCATTGGGGGATCGGAATTAAAAGCTGATGTAATGCTGTCTAAATACTGAGCCTTTATTGAATATTATAGTTTTTATATACCTAGATCCCTTGTATGATGTCACCCCCACAAGGGGTTAGTTCTTACTTTTTAAGATATCATCATTTTACCGGCCTTGAACCATGTTACTTGGGGTCCACAGAACCGTAATTTATGCCCAATATAATAATTCAATATGTCGAAATAAATTTAATGAAAAAATTGCTTTATTGAATAACACCCCTCTTTTCCGTCGGGGGTTAAAAAGAGTTTCTATGGTAGGTATTGCTCCAAATATTTTTATTAAAATACCTGACGTTATTAAATGTATGCCTCTAAAAAAATTAATTAAAGTCCCTTCAGAGGTACTAATAGAGAAGTAATAGCACTTCTCTATTCTCTTCCCATCTTCCCAGAGACAGTGGGATGAGCCGCTCTGCAGGTTGGTACGGAATAATCAAATTAATACGTCCACCAATTCTGCTGAGCGTGCCCGCCTACTGGCTGTGGGTGAGTGGGAGTCGGGCCTCTAGCTTCAGGCACTTCCGTCACACAATATCGGTACTATGCTGTGTGATAATACCTTCCGACTCGCTACATGCCTACGTCTGGGCGCTCCATGCGGGGCTCCACATCGTTGTCAGTGTGGTGAAGCTGTCGACTGCCTCGGACATCATGGCCTATCCTGCAGTGGGAGCGCAGGCCGAATGGCACGGCACGCCAGCATCAACGACATCCTCCGTCGTGCTCTTGCCACCGCTGGGGTGCCTGCTATTTTAGAACCCAATGGCTTGGCACGCGACGATGGGAAGAGACCAGATGAGATGACCATAATGCCTTGGAAGTTGAGTAGGCCTTTGGTGTGGGATGCAACATGTGTCGACACCCTTGCGCCATCTCATCTTGCTAGCACATGTTGTGCTGGGGCAGCTGCTGCAGGTGCCGAAAACCTCAAACGGAGCAAATATAATAGCCATCTTGAAAGCTATATATTTGAGCCGTTTTGGGTGGAAACTCTAGGGCCATGGGGTCCGAGTGCCCATATTGTTTTTCGTGTCATCGCCAAGCGGCTGGTCGACTCTTCACGTGACCCGAAGGCTGGTCTATTCTTGGGTCAAAGAATCAGCATTGCCATACAACGTGGCAATGCTGCCAGCTTGTTGGGCACGTGTCCCGTTGACAGCGATGTGGACGAGTTTATTGATACCCTTTGAGCTTCCCTGCCTTTTTCTTGGAATTGTACATAATATTATTAGATTTTAAGATTTGTATATAACTGAAAATGTAATTTAATATTTTTTAAGATTGAAATAAAAATAAATATATCTTATCTTACAATCTTATATATAAAAGTCTTCTGTGCGTGTTTATGAAAGTGAACTCCTCCTAAACGGCTGGGCCGATTGTGATGAAATTTTTTGAGTGTGTTCCAGTGGATTCTAGTATGGTTTAGATTCACAATTAAGCCCGGTAGGTGGCGTTGTAGTCGGTTTTTTTCGGGGCGGGACAACGTATGCCGGGCCCGCTAGTCTATCTATATTTTGTTTAGTCTTTTTCTTCCTCTCCACATTTACATTCATAATATCTATTTTAGTGACATGCGTATCGTTTCTCATAAGACAGCAATTCAATATAACACTTTATTTACTACTCAAATAAATATATTATCAAATTAATATAATTTAAGTAAGAGAATTCGAATACGTTTCTCGGTTTCACGCATCTCGACGAGTGGCGATCCGTTTCGCATTCATTCTAGTAACTTTTTTTCTAGTAACAAAAAAGCCTTCACATTGCGGTCATCTGGAAACAATAACAAATTTTTATAGGTAGTTGTATAGTTAGAAAGGAATGTGTTCTTGGTAGTTTAAATGCTGTGCCATCATTTCCTTATCGTGGGTGCATTCTCATTACTGGGGGTTGCTGGGTTACTTGGGTACAATAACTTTATTTTTTGCAGTCTCTATAGAAAAATACGAACGTAATGTAACATTATCCCCCAAAGCAAATAGCGTGACAATTTGTAGTCTATAGACTTCTTCTTCTTTTTTTCGAATCGATGGTTGTGTTTAATATTTTATTGTGTAAGGGCGGGTTGCAACAACTATACATTACTGGCCGGTAATAGTAAAAAATGACGCTAACTATCGTCAAATCAAAAAAATGGGTTGTTTTACAAAATCGTACGTCAAAAAGTTATATTACATAAAAGTGCTATTACCATAACCGACCAGTCAACGTAAGTTATTTTGTGTTGTCAAACAGCTACTTCAAACTTCTAAATATTATGAATCTCTTTTTGAATAACTTTGACTGACGGATATTTATGTCATGAAACAACCCGTTACATTTAACGTACGTTAAACATCTCACGTCATTGTGACTTTTTAACCGGCCGTATGTAACGTTAACCGACTGTTTGGAACAACCCGCCCTAAGACTACTTTAGTCCAGTAGTTAGCCAAATTAATTGCAGTATTAGTGGCGTTTTTAATGTACTGATCAGACCTACTGGCCTGTCGGTTTTCTATCGGATGCATTTTGGGGAGTGTGCGACAGAATTGCATAATTTAATTCCGCCGAGCCCGTTCCATCATCGGAGCACAAGACGTACGGCGATGCGCCACCGGTACATGGTGGACATCCCACCCACTCGCACAAAACGTTTTGGGAACACATTCATTGTGCGTACTACTAAGGAGTGGAATTCCCTGCCTGAGTCTGTGTTTCCTGATAGCTACAGCCCGGGACTTAAAGACTTTAAGTCAAGAGTGAATAGGTTACTTCTAGGCAAGCGTGCTCCATCTTAGACCGCATCATCGCTTCCCATCAGGTGAGATAGTGGTCAAACGTATGCCTATTAAATGATAAAAAAAAAAACCTATGTATATGGAATCTATATGTCAAATGTTAACAGAATCTATCCGGCAGTATTTGCGTGATACTTCAACATACATAATATATAGACAAATAGACAAAGAAAACCGAAATTGTAATTTTTTTAAGGGTTTATGATTCAGTTTTGATTTCGCTATGATTTTATTATAAACGACTGATAATTTTTCAATAAAATATGAAACCTAGCAAATATTACTTTAGATATTACCTAAAGCCTTTATCGTCGGCGATCCATTGTAAAAGGCGTATTTTAAGCTGTCATAAATCTATATTAATAATATGAATCACAGTTAAAATATTAGTTTTCGATAAAATGAAATAGTGAAAAATGGTCTTGCGAACACTTCAAGGGTTCACCTTAAACTAAGGACAAATATTAATAAATTATACAACAAACACGAGTAACAATGGTTCAGTTAACTTGATAGAGGAAAGCTAAAAGATATTTTGTAATAAATTACACAGGTCCATGTGGTGCCATCTATTAATGCTCGACGCAAACTAAAACAGTTAAGTACATTTTAGAGAGCATCTTCAATGACGCGGCATTAAAATTGCTATCTATTTGGGTTACTGAGCTACGTTTTGCCAAAAAAAAACACAAACTCAAACTCAAACTCAAACTCAAAATCATTTATTTCAATTAAACCACTTACAGGTACTTTTGAATTGTCAGAGTCAGTCAGTCAGAAAGTTGAAGCTAGTTGCTCGTTCCAAACAGTAGGTTTCTATGGAGAAGAACGAGCAAGAAACTCCATGAACACTCTTATAAAATCAGATAAATTTTACAAATTTAGGTTACATCATTCATGTTGAATCTAAGGGTACAATGTGAGAACAATGTAACACGTCTTGCATGTTAAAACAGGTCTATATATAGTTATAATAACATTTCAAACCAAAATTTAAAATTTAAAACAATACATACCACACCTACAATACATACTTAATATATCCATATCCATACTAATATTATAAATGCGAAAGTAACTCAGTCTGTCACGTTTTGACGACGAAACGGTAAAACCGTTTTTTTTTAAATTTGGTATCATGATAGCTTGAACCCTGGGAAAGGTCATAGGCTACTTTTTAAACCGCGACTTCATCTGCATCCGCGATAACTGACATTTACACGGACAAAGCAACGGTGGAAAGCTAGTATCTTAATAATTAATTAATGAAATAACTTCATCGTCTTCCTGTCCTTATCCCATATTACTTATGGTCGGCGCAATACGTTTTTAACCGATTTCAAAAAGGAGGAGGTTATCAATTCGGATGTTTGTAATCTACTGATTTCATCCGCGTGGAAATCAAAATTAACATAAAACATATTCTATCAAACTTGGCAAAAGTGTAGCTTTCTATCATCCAAGAAACAAACAAACAAACAACAAAGCATCATCCAAATCATCATTTCAAGGAACATTTTTTGTAACTCCACAAAAAAAACCACACAACAAACTTTTTATTTTCGACGACACGGTTGGCGCAGTGGCTGAGCGATCGACTGCTGCGCAGCGTGTTGCGGGTTCGATTCCCGCCCAGGGTAAACATTTGTGTGATGAGCACTTGTGTTTGCCTTGTGTCTGGGTGTTGTTTATCTATATATGTATGTATTTACAAAAAAAAATGTATTTGTGTATGTATATCAGCTGTCTGACGCCCATCGTACAGGGTCTCCCTAGTTTGGGGTCAGATGGCCGTGTGTGAAAATGTCCCCACATATTATTATTATTTTATTTTCACTTCTAAGTATAATAATTTTGCAATTGGACCAGGGGTCTGATTCTGTAAGACCTCATTCTAAACTTCGAAGCTGAATCCGCTGTGAGTTTCTTAATTGGCATTCTAAAAACTCGGTTGATAATTCGAATTTACACTAGCGCCACCCTTGCGAGCGTGTCAGCGAGTTGAACTATACTGACAGGGAGATTTTGACAGATAAAGTATGAGATGACGTGTGGCATTCTGTAAGGTAATTTCCCCGTCACTTCGACGCTCACTTCGCAATCGAACCCGATTCAAAGTGTCAAATATATCAAGGTCATTTTGAACCATATGCGAAGTGAGAGTGAATAGCGATGTGAGATGCGAGTTGTTGTTTGAATTTTACAGAATCGACCTACAGTACTTCTAGAGAGAACCTCTCACACTCACAATTAAACTTTGATTCTCTATTATTGTATATTTTACATTTTATTCCAGTCTAGACTGTTTCGTGGGCTGTTTTTGTATCAATGCCTTGGCATTTATAATTTAATTCCTCTTCTATTGTCGAATTCCAGCGGTTTCAGAAGGTATCCTAAACTTTTGTTTAAGTTAAAACCCACCTTGTTGAAAATTGTTTTAATTGCGTGATTGTTTTTAGACATTGTTAGTAAACCACTCAGGTAATTTATTTCAATAGGTTTCGTTTTAGAGTTCTGATTTGAAATGTTATTCAATAAAGCGATGATTTGATTGATAGCGTAGGTACCAAACACCATTATTCTTTTTTGTTTAGTTTTCAGTCTCAGTCTATTGTTAGATTTCTGTGACCCTATGGTGTTAATGGGACCCAATAGGGTTATTACACCCATTTTTGAAAAGTTCCATAAAACCCTTACCCTCCGGTAAGGGTTTTATGGAAACAAAAATGAAATAAATTAAAATTAAAGAGACCTCCATTATTCTGTTATCCCACTAAATGCTATGGATTAATAAATAACCTCACCTCACCGAAATTAACCCAGAGAGATTTTTGCAGAATAGCACTGCTGACTGGATTTAGATTGTTCTTATTAGTTAGTACAGACGCCAGCGCATCAAGCCATACTTAACTGTCAAAATATCCCAATTGAATATGAAGCTTATTCTTTTGTAACAAAGTTGAAAATCTATTAAAGATATTTGACAGATTGTTGTAACTTGATGTGCTGGTCTCTATACATTATTTCATTTATTGGTGTAACTTTTTATTTTTAACCCCCGACGAAAAAGAGGGGTGTTATAAGTTTGATGTAAGTATTAATTCAGCATCATCTTGAAAAATAAGGTTTTCTTCTATGAGAATATTTATGTTTCTGTCAAATTGTCTCCCAACAAAACTGTAAATTCTTACCAAGTCCCCACACCCTTCCTCCTCGGAACTCCCCTTCGAACTTCATGCCATCAGCTCGCCAGAAGACCCCGTGACCATGGAACCAGCCCTGCATGAACTCACCCTCGTATCTGAAAAGAAAAGTAAACAATCTAACTACAATTTGTACATATTTTTTTCTTAATAGATATCCTAGTTTTTTGGCGGTTCGCTCGCATTTATTTAGAATTTGCCAATTCATTCTGGTTGCTCTGCTTGTAAATAATAATATTCAATATATTGATTCGAAAGATACGTGGCGCTATCTATTGACATGAACGTTATTGTTGTTTTCCACGGGAACAGTACATTTATTTGGTATGAAAGGTACAGACGCCAACACATCAAGCCATACCAAACTGTTAAATTTTCCCAATTGAAAATAGACCTTATGCTTTTGTAATAAAGTTGAAATTCTATCAAATAAATTTGACAGATTATTGAAGCTTGATGTGTTGGCCTCTGTACCTTAAGTCTATTTCTGTACACCTGACAACGGCATAAATTTAGGATGATCGGTTCTGTGGTTTAGGCGTTAGTTAGGATTATTTTGATAAATTATTTCAGTTTTAGACTCTAAACACCAGTCATAGAGTAGATAATTACATACCAACGTGCAAGATGTAGGATGGAACCAAGTTAATTGTCCCAGTATATTCGATTGTAATTCATACTAATATTATAAATGCGAAAGTAACTCTGTCTGTTACGCTTTCACGATGAAACGCCTAAACCGATTTTGTTGAAATTAGGTATGAAGATAGCTTGAACCCCAGGGAAGGACATAGACTACTTTTTAAACAGTGACTTCGTCTGCATCTACTAAAACCGACATTCACGCGGACGAAGTCGCGGGCAAAAGCTAGTTAATAATAATATTGTTATTATTATTAACTAGCTTTTGCCCGCGACTTCGTACTTTATTGAAAACAACGTAAGAGCACATTTACATAAAAGTCCTGTCTCCTGTACAAATTTTTTAGCCTGTATCTCAGGAGACAGTTCCCTTCCAGTTTACATTTTGCGAAATGCTTACGGGAGTTTTCAGATAACTAAACATAACAGAAAAAAGTAGAAAATATAATAATAATAGTTAGATTTAAATTAAAGCTAAAGTAAAAAAAAAAACCAAGGTTGATTTTAATTAAGTGCGCCAGTGATGTGGTGATAAATATGATATGTGTGTGTGTGTGTGTGAGGAGGGTGTGTATGTTAGGTACTCTAGTTTCAGTCAATACTCAATTTTAAGATGCCGTTAAGTCCCGTTCGGTCTGTACCACTTTATGTCCATGTGATTGTGACAGTCAATCAATCTTAAAATTTAGTAGCGTTTGAATATTTGGCCATTATTATTAAACGGGTAGCAATAAAACGAGTGACTGTAAATTACAATTTTAAGTGTCAAAATTAATTAATTTGGGTTATATATATATACTAAGTGAGCGACTGACTGTAAGTGATGTGAAATCAACAGAATAGTATCTTACAAACATTAATTTGAGTTACTTAAAATACAAAATGAGCAGCTTCATAATATTTGAGCGACATAATATTTGTTTGAGTGTCAACGTTACGTCCTGCATTTTTTTCAATATTTGGCAAATGTATTTTTTATACTGAGCGGCATTTTATCTTAAATGAAGTGTTTCGAATACAAAAACCACTTTGAAAAATACACTAATGAGCAGAGTATAAGGAGCTCACATTATATTATAGTTGAATGTTCAATACAAACTTCAATACAATAGAGGGGATCTGGCGCTCGGCGGCCGCTGCCGCGGCACCGCTCGCTGCGCTCGCTCGCATTCGCGCTTTGATGGTCACAGTTCTAACCTAACCTAACCCAAACGACCCACCATACCACCAGGGGTATGGCCTGTGGTACGGTGGGCCACAGGAAATCGATTCTATCTTAATATTGAAGTTGCCCTCTCTGTATTTCCAGTCGCTCACTTAGTAATGTAGTCGCTCGGATAAAATTTTAATATATGAAATGGATTTATCACAATCCACTTTTTGTAAGCTTGTTCTGGATTTTATTATTAATCAATATTCGTCGTTAGTTTAGTTAATTTTTCGCTTACTCAAATTCATACCGCTCAAGTTATTAATACAGTATGTCATCATCAGTCGCAAAGCTTTTTTTTAATCGCTCGTTTTATAATTCCCCTTATTAAACTATTGCATTTTAGTTCATTATCAATGAAAACAGCATCAGCAGGAGGAGCCCGTGGCTAAGTTAAAGCCGTACAGATCGGTCGGTCAAAGGTTCTCTCTCAGCTCAACAACTCAGCAATCACTGGCACTGACAGTTTCTTCATGGAGTATTGAACAAGACAGCATGTCAGGCGTTCACTAGGAACGCCGTAAAGTAAAGTAAAGATTAGATAACTTTACTGTGCTAGTGTGTGTGTAATATTATTATTGGATGTTATTTATTATTATTAGTTATTATTTATTTATTCATTGATTAATCCAAATATGGATAATTTATTGAATGTAATTTATCTGAAATAAAGAATTTGATTTGATTTGATTAATGTCAATGAACATTGCTTAACTTTCATAATTAATGCATTATGAAAGTTAAGGAATGTTCATTGCATTATTTTCATTGTCAAGCAGATGAACTTTTCAAACATAAAATATAAAACAATAATTTTTTACCCTCTTTCTTCGGATTTGACACAGCTGGCAAGTGTGCTACTCAATTACCCAATCAAAAAACAACAATAAATTTTAATTCTAGTGAAACAAATTAAATCGTCAAAAACAATAATTGTGTAATGATATCATCATCATTATCATCATTTCAGCCGAAAGACGTCCACTGCTGGACATAGGCCTCCCCAAAGGGGGGTTTTGCCATAATCGCCACGCTTGGCAGGCTGGTTGGCGATCGCAGTATGGTTGTTACAAAGGCACAGAGAACGCTGCTGCCTATTCTCTGGTGAAACCCTGAGTCGCCTCTTACGACACCCAATGATATCAGTAGGTATCAATAATGGGTGCCAAATATCAGCTCAAACACCAGGCTCAAATGGGATCGATAGTCTCTACGCAATAGGTGCCTGAAGATGTACGGCGTTTTCGGGACTTGCCCAGAGACAAGTGGCGAGATGACCTGGATTCGTACTTTTGACAAGCAATGGAACTACATAGGGTAAACAAAAAAATATAATACTACTACTGCAATGTTCTGGCACCAGAGTGCAGCACTAGCATAGTTCGTAAACAGTTTTTCGACGAGTCGTTCAAAGCGAAATTCGGCCTTTAATAGAGTTCAAAATTGGGAAATGTATTATATTATACAATAATGCATCAGTGCTGTGTATTTGGATGTAGAAATGAAGGTTAGGGAATTATTCATTTTCAAAAGAAAAAAATGTTCAAAAACTTTGGGAAGCAGCTTTAGCTTTAGCTTTTATTTTAGAGTGATTTTTAAATCACTCTAAAATATGTTCAGGTTAAGTATTCAGGTGAGATAGACGTATTTACAGAATAACGTTCACTTTTGTCATGTAAGACAACCAAAAATTATTTTATTCTGAGCATAACCCAGAATCCACTTTCAAATGGCCGTAGGATGCCATAATATAGTTAAAAGTACAGCTAGGTAAGTAAGATTAATTAAAACTTTGATATATTTTCACAAAATACCTAGCTATTATAATTAATAACATAATTAAACAAGAATACGAGGTTAAGTTCGTGGGTATGTGCTAGTGGCGCCCTCTGCGTTGTGTTTCGCGTAATGTTCCCTATTATCCTACCAGCAGACGAATATTTCCGTCCCTTTTTTGCAACGGAACAGCGATACTGATGACTTTGAGACAACAAAACGACCTTAGGAAGAAAAAAATTGCACATGTTTAAGCGAGTGAAAGAGAGAAGAGAATTACGACCTGAGTGTCTTGCATAAGCTTTTTAACCTATTGTGTTAACACAAACGTTTCATCATCATCAACATCAGCCGAAAGACGTCCACTGTTGAACAAAGGCCTCCCCCATTCATCGAACGCCACAACAAGCGGCGACGATTTCGTTGATTCATCAGGTAAGAGGTATACCTACGCTGCTACTTCTGGTTCGTGGTCAACACTCAAAAACCTTTCTTCCCCAATGTATATCTGGCCTGCCAATTGCCACTTCAACTTACACGTTCTGAGAGCTATGTGGTGACCTTAGTTCTTCAGCGAATTTTCAAATGTTTACTTATGTCGATTTTTATGAAATAATTGTGTTTTCCATTGTTTTCGGCTCTATTTCAGTACTGATTGAAGGTTACTTTATACGTGATTGGGTACGTTCAAACATATTAGGCATTCTGTACTTATTGAAGTTCAATCGTCAAAAAGGTACATACTTAGCTTTAATTTGTCTAGACCCTAAGGGCGTTTGTGCAGTACAAGGATATACTGTCCGGCACTACGATTTTGGAATTGAACCTGATCTGAATCTACGAGACTCTGTATCGGAGCGTAAAAAATCGGACTGTCGAACAGTAAAATTCCTTGTAGTGCACAAACGACCTAAAGGTGTTTACACATTATGGTGCCGCGGCACTAGTCCCACTTGGAGTTGTATGAAGCCACGACACCGCGGTGGCGGCGGGCGGCGGCGACAAGTCTGTTCCGCGGCGGTAGCGAAAACGCTGCCGCTGCGACATAATGTGTAAACGCCCTAAATCTAGCTCGGGATCGAAATTTAATGTTCAACAATTATAAATGTTGCCAGACGTGAATAATTTCCGAATCGTCTTTTCGAGGATTGCTTTAATTAAAAACTCAATCAGATGGGAACTATTTAAGGCTCCAGACATTTTTCATTTACGAAGAAAATTAGTTAATTAACTTAGCCAAAAATATGATTAAGACCGGACAATATGCTTTTTTAATTTACTTCAGACTGAAATTTTAATTGAAAAATGTGTTCGTTTTTTTAATGCAAATGATTTTTTATTAACATTTGTGGAGGATAATTTACAAATTCGCGATTCTAAATGAGTTCGCAAGTAACTTGCAATCTATTAAGGGCGGTTAACGTTTTATACGGACGCAAAAAGTTACTATGACGTGCGATGTTTAACGTACGTTAAATATAACGGGTTGTTTCATGACATAAAAATCCCTCAGTTAAAGTTATTCAAAAAGAGATTCCATATTATTTTGATGTTTGAAGTAGCTGTTTGAAAACTCAAAATTACGATGACTGGTCGGTTATGGTAACAGTAACTTTTTGACGTAGGATTTTGTTAAACAACTCATTTTTTTTATTTGACGATAGTTAGCGCCATTTTTGACTATTACCGGTCAGTAATGGTTAGTTGAAGCAACCCACCCATAATGGATCAAAAATGATTAATTCTTTAAATTACGTATAGCTCTTGACCGCGACTTCGTTCGCGTGATTTCTTTTTTATATTGTTTAGGCTTGCATTTGGCTGCATCTCACAAATGAAAGAGAATGTAAATGTCGGTTTTTTGCAAGGTTTAATATTTTTTGCGAGGAACCCTAATTATTTTTCCAAAATACAGAAAACTAATGTTACTCCTTATAACACAAGCTATCTACCAGTGCAAGTCCTGTCAAAAACTGAGCAGCTGTATCGGACATTAACCGGACGAACAGATAGACAGAGAGACAAAAACTGTAAAAAATATTGGTGTAAGTACCGTGTAAACATTACTATGCATTTAGTGACTCGTTGTTATTTTGACATTACAAACTGACACTTTAATTTTATTTATTTGTATGTATGTTTAGATTAAATTATAAACGATGTTACATTTTCATTACTTAAATTATAATTGTGTGAAGTTGAATCATTGGCGAAAGCTTTTAATGTCTCAGGCTGTGTCAATCAAATAGACATAAAATGTATACTTTAAGTTGAATATGAAAAGTTAACCTTCAGTCCTTGCTAAAGTGTAATCTTTTGAACTACTTTTCTTAGTCCTATGATCCAGATTTAGAAGTTAATAAAGTTTGGACTTTTAAAAAGTTACACACTTCAGTTTAGATTGCTCTTTAGACTTTTGAATGCTAAGCACGACTTTCAAAGTTTGTTTTTGTGAATGTCAGATTTTCTATTGTCTGTTTAAATATAGATAGAAGTCTCCTTAAAAGTTTATGTATGTACGAAATAGCTTAACATTTGCTCTAAGTAGGTCTTGTTAGAAACTTTAAAGTAGTTTTATTTTAGGTAAATTCGATGTTTTCTGTGTTTTTTTGGTATATTTTTTAACTGTGTTGGGATCGGCTTCTACTCTAACCGGATGTAGCTGAATACCAGTGTCTTACATTGAGCGACTTCCTATCTAACCTCCACAATTGTCAGACTTTCTGGCTTCTGAATACCTGTAACGACTGTCAAAGATCTATGAATGACAGCTGACACCAACTGCTTTACGTGATTTGCAAGGCACAGAGGGATCGTATTAAATCAATGGTCACCCATTCACGGACCGATCGCGACAAGCGTAACCTAACCATTACCGATCTATCCGTACGATTATGATGTGATTACGTGTTATAAATCGATGAACACCGGCTGCACGCACGAAAAAGTGTCACGTTCCACCTGAGCCTGAGTGTGCAAGCGAGAGCGCGAAAGAAACGATAGAGAGGCACGATCGGCCCAAGCAATAAGCTCCGCCCACCTCGACGGAAGCCATTATTTGCTTATAGATTATTATAAAATAATTAGATTATTTGCTTTTTATGTAGATTATGGATTTAGCATGTAAGACCGCTCTATCGCATTGGATTGATGTGTAATGATAGATGTAGGTAAGATTTGAATAAATAAATAAATGTTACAAATGTTAGCCCTAAAATTTAAAGACAGAGTGAAAAGTTTTTTGATAAGGGAAAGAGCAAAGGCGAGAGATGCGGTCAAACAGGTCCTAACACTTAAATGACCATAATGGACGAAAGATGGTCACAAACAGTTACAAACTGGTACCCAGTGCACAAAAAAAGAAGGAGGGGTAGACCTTTTAAAAGATGGAGTGACGACATTGTCCAAATAGCCAGAAACTTATGGCCCAGACGGGCAAAGGATCGAGCCACCTGGAATGGTTTGAAGGAGGCTTTCACCGCAAAAGGTGGCCCTTACACCTAACAATACTAATTTTATTTAAGTACAAAACTAACATTACTAACAAATAAATAAATAAGTACACAAAACAAAACAATAGATAAGAACTAAATGTAAGGGATAGAAATAAAGCTAAATAAATAAATAAATATGTTAGGTAGCCTTTATGTTTCTATATGACGTTATCACGTAAAACTATCGTGTCTGTAAACCAACTTTACAGACAACCAATTTTTTTTTACTTAGCCACGGGCCTTTTCTTCTTTAATTATGATAATGTAATGGTGTGTTGAAAAGTTTTCTTTAAAAAAAAGTCGAAAATCACGTTCAGATTTTCTAAAATAATCGTTTTCTGGAAAAGTTTGACGTAAGCGCTTCTGTCCTCTGGACCCTTTCATTGCGCCTAAAAAAGTCAACAGACTGAAAACCTTTTAAAAGATTTTATCGATATTCAGCTTTCAGCTTTTTTTATAATCGGTTTGTTTGGTTTGGTTTTTCCCAACTATGTTGGCTTCGGCTTGTAGTCTAAACGGATGCAGTTGAATACCAGTATTATTATATGGAGCAACTGCATATCTGACCTTCACAACCCAATTACTGGGTAACACAATACCCCTTGGTAAGGCTGGTTGACTGCAGACTTTCTGGCTTCAAACTATTTATAATTGATTTATTTGTTGTGGGTCCCGGAAAACGTCCAGCGACATCGAGGTAGACCTAGGCGAAGATGCCGGGATGAGCTTGACGCTTACAGGAGAGATTGGTCCACACTAGCTCTGGTCAGAGAGGGTTAGAAAGAAGAAAGGGAGGCCTTTGCCCTGCAGTGGGACAATACAGGCTGAAAATAAATAAAATAAATCTAACTTGAATTAACAGTCTAAGACAGTCGGTCTGTAAAAAGTAAAAGTAAATCATATAAAATATTATAAACATAAACAAAATTTGAATACAAAATAAAATAGACAGAAATTAACAATAAAGAGGCATCAGAATTATAAGGAAATTATCAATCAATTATCAAAATAAACAATTACATTAAATCAAAAGTAAAACAAAAATAAACAATTATACAAAATCATCATCATCTGCCTAGCCTTTTCCCAACTACATTGGGGTCGGCTTCCAGTCTTAACGGATACAGCTGAATACCAGTGTTACACATGGAGCGACTGCCTATTGGACCTCCACAACCCAGTTACTGGGTAACACGATACCTCTTGGTAAGACTGATTGTCAGACTTTCTGGCTTCTACGACTAGGTATAACGACTGCCAAAGATCTAAGAAACACAGCCATGAACGGCTTTACGTGCTATCGGAGGCAGGGAGGGAACTCGGTGTGAATTGGATGGTCACCCATCCACAGACCGACCGCGGCATGCGAAACTTAACCATCACCGATCCATCTGTACGGCTCTTAATTAGTCACGAGCTTCTTATCACAATATTGTTCCCTCTTTTAATAATAATCCCTCCATCTCCTTACACACTAGAACATAATAGTATAGACTTAATTTTCTTTATATTCTTATAGGCTTGGTTTGGCTGCAACTCGTCTGATCTTAAGTGATGATGCCGGTACCGAGAACACAGTTTAATGTTCACAGTACTCAGCCACTACGTTAATAGACCCTTGAAAACGTACAAATGAAATGTTACCATTTACATGCAGTGAAACATGATATCCCATTATCTACATCATATGTAGTTCCACACCAAATGAAATAACAAACACGTTTTCCTACAACCCAATATTATTTTAATGTAATGTGGGGTAAGGAACAGCTGCTGGCACTATTTCAATTACGTATTATGTATATATCCTACTTCCTGCCGATATTGTAAATGGAATAACCCAATGTTCGTGACTTTGACGACACGGTTCGAATCCCGCCCAGGGTAAACATTTGTGTAATGAGCACTTGTTTGCCTTGTGTCTGGTCTTTACCATATTGATTGCTCCACACTAGGAATTTATCCTGTTTTGTGGGTGCGTTCTTAAACATATAAACTTACATACACAAACAGCCAGACCCGGAACAACTATCTGTAGGCCATACAAATATTTGTTCCATGCGGGAATCGAACTCTCAACGTGCAGTGCAGCAGCTAATATGGTATTTTACCAAAAAAATCTAATTAGTCCGTCAGTTAGATTATCGAAAAATATTGGATACGTATTTTTTGTTTTATCAAATCTATAAAAACTGACGAAGATAAAACGCATCAAAGATCATGAGTGGGGTTTGTGACGTCACTTCGCTAGTAAAAGTGTACTGACATAGTGATGTCACACGAGTTTTCGACGCACTGTATCGTCTTCATTTTTTTTTTACGTGAAAAAAGAAAAAAACACGTCCATTATTTTTTTTTTATCTATCTGACGGACTAATTAGATTTGTCTGGTAAAATACCCTATTGCTCAGTCACTACGCCAGCCACAGATATCTATATTTGTGACGCCGGCCGTGTCGTCAAAGGACATAGGATATTTCTTTAAAGTTAATTCCGACTTTATTGTTATCGCTTACAGTTTATATAAAAAAAACATACAAATATTAACTTTCAAAGAACGAGACTTAAAAATAATAATATTATGTACAATTCCAAGAAAAAAGAAGGGGGTGCTCGGAGGATATCAAAAAACTCGTCCACATCGCTGTCAACGGGACACGTGCGCAACAGGCTGTCTGCATTGCCGCGATGTATGGCAATGCTGATTCTTTGACCTAAAAATAGACCAGTCTTCGGGCCACATGAAGAATCGACCAGCCGTTTGACGATGTCCTAAAAAACAAGATGCCCATCTTGTTTTCTCTCACTCGGGCCCCATGGCCCTAAAGTCTCTACCCCATACGGCTCAAATATATAGTTTCCAAGAGGGTTATATTATATTTGCGCCGTTTAAGATTTTCAAAAACTAAACTAAAGTAAACGAAATTTGTAAACGAGTTTGAAATATCAATTTTCATCAAAGATAAAATAAAATCACAGATGCTAGCAATCTCAATCAAGTTATCGAAGTAAATATTTAAATTGTGTCAGTGAAGCTTGAAACTTTTGTGTATTTCAAGTTATTCCTTGTTCTTTCGCCTCGCTTAGTGGAACAATTTGTGATGAACTTGAAACCTCGTGATGTAATTTCTAATTAGTCTGTAAACGTCTACTTTTTTATAAAGAACCTTATGAATCTGTTTTCGTCTGCATAGTCTACAAAATTAAGCCAAAGTCCTCAATTATTCAACGGAAACACAAAAAAAAATATAAAAAAAGAAACATGCTACATATTAATGTTAGATGTCGGATATCCATGGTTGGATCCATACTTTTAATATTATAAATGCGAAAGTAACTCTGTCTGTTACGCTTTCACGATGAAACGGCTAAACCGATTTTGATGAAATTTGGTATGAAGATAGCTTGAACCCTAGGGTAGGATAAAGGCTACATTTTAATCCGCAACTTTGTCTGCATCCGCGATTACCGACATTCACGCGGACGAAGTCGCGGATAAAAGAAGCTAGTCGTATTTAAGTATGTGTGCCGTTCAGTCGTTTAAGAGCTCTGCCTCACCAAGACGCCATGGCGACGTCGCCGGCTACGTATCCAAGCAGTTAATACCAAGTGAGTTAGGTACCATACATTTCAATATTAACTGCTTGGATACGTAGCCGGCGACGTCGCCATGGCGTCTTGGTGAGGCAGAGCTCTTGGAGTGAGAAAGTAACATCCATCCAATCATCCTCACACACTTTCGCATTTATTATAGTATCAGGATAGGAAGTAGGATATAGTACCACTACTTCTTGAGTATAAATCATAGTTGCGAAGTGCATTACCTCGATGTGGACGTTACTGTGAAAGTCGCGACGTTCGTAGTTGGGAAAATACTGCGTTGTACGTTACTGCGACAGTTAGTACCATTGCGACGTATGTTGTCGCGAAAGTTCTTTATAGCGATGATTTTGTAGGTAATTCGATAGGAATCCGAAAAAATCCGATAGGATTAGGTTAGGTTAGCTTCGTGGTATTTTATAACACTTAAAACTCCTCTGGGCGGATCCGACGTGTTTCCACTTTCGCGTCAACGTACATTACGGTAATGAACTTTGCAACTATAATTTATGTCGCTACTTCCTATAGGTACTACGTACTTCGATAAATTAAAATAGACAACACATTATTAAAATTTTCTTAAACTTTGTTTGATGGGAGTAAGCCCGCCAAACTATTTCCAAACCACTGCAACGGTATTGTCTTGTTTTCAATAAAATTATTTGTACTATTATTGTTTTCCATAATCTTCCCCCCTCATAATATTTACTTGCACTATTATCATTTATACCAATAACGCTTATTAGTCATAACTTTTATTTGCCATAAAATAAGTTTCTACAATAACATGTGTCATAATCATTAGTTTCTGTAAGTAACATATTCCATAATCGATACTTGACATAAGCAACATTAAATTTTGATATAATTTAGAAGGAAATCGATCACTTTTCCGAAAAATTTTTGTTCGTATTTCATTTTACCGAAAACTATTGACCGACATCTTTTTTGCTATATGCATTCTCTCTTTCTTTTCTTCTCTCTTCTTCTTTTTCTTTGCCTCTTCCCATCATTTGGGGTCGGCTCTCCTCGTTACTCGGCGCCAGGATGCTCTATCCTGGGTTGTCTGATTGTCAATATGAAGGGTCTTCAAGTCACGGGTCACAGTTGAGACCCATGTGGCGGGCGGTCGGACTCTGCCGCGGTTTCGCGCCGCGTGTGATAAGTAGAGTATGCTCCTCGGGGATAAAGGTGCGTCTTGGGCGACCTTGTATCCCACGTTGCACTCAGGATTCTTGTCTTAACTCCCTCGCTTGGCTCAGGAGTTAACTCTAAACTCCATCGCTACGCTCGGGAGTTAACGCTAGAATCCTTCGTTTTGCTCGGCATTCAATACGGCGCCCGCTACATAAGACACACTTTATCCCCTTGGTGCGTAATCTACCATTAGGCTTTCTTTATTATACGATACTTTGATACTTTGTACGATCTATTGTAGAACTTAGGCTCGTAGTTATACCTATATTTACGTATAATTAATAAGCAGGTAAATACTGTAAAGGTTGCATGAATTTAGCATGCAGAAGTCATTAACTATAATATGGTCTATGGCTAAACACTCTGCATCCGTCTAGAATAATTAGAATAAGTTCATATTTGTATTGTTTTATATATGACAAAGGGATAGTTCTTAGCCTGACTCCTTCACGGTCATACGTTTGATTATTGATTATCTTGACAATAAAGCAATATTTAATAAAAGAAAGAAAAAAAAAGTATTTATTCGCCCCCAGGACAAAAACACACACAAAATTAACATAAAAAAAGAAAACGAAAATTGGAAGAAGAATACTTATATATGGATATTGGAATTGGATGAAGTTAGTTTGATTCCAAGTAACCTTACCTATTAGAATCCTCATACACCACGCTATACCTGTAAGATGCCCTACAATTGGACCTCTTACAGTACTTAATCGAAAGTAAGAAAGACATTTGTTATGGCCTAAAAAGTAGTTGAATGCATTAAATTACTTGCATTAATTACTTGATTTGATTGAATTATATTTATGTGGCCAAGCATGGTGATTACGACTGAACCCCCGTTGGGGAGACTTATGGCAGTGGGCTTCTTAAGGTTGACATGAAGCTATTTATCCGCCATCTATTATTGCCCGTCGCGAACTAAATAACCGTTACTATAGTTGAATGCCATGAGTGTCTTTAATAATACGACAAGCTGCTAGATAATTAGAATAAGTAATTTAAAGGTTTTGTAGAAACGAGCAAATCCACAATTTTTCAAAAATGATATTAATTACGTCAAACTAATTAAAACGCAAAATGTGTTTGTTACAATACTATCGAGTAATAACAGCCCATTGTTCATCCAAAACTTTGCTTACAATAGTTTTCAAATTATCCTGCGTAAAATATCCAAAATTATTAACATTTCTTCGAAAATTTAGTCAGCGTAGGTTGGTTCCTTTTAGCTGAACTGAACCCAATTAAGAACTACAACAAAGACCTTTGGAGCTTCAAGGCAAATATTCTCGAAACTTCGAACAAAGCTTCGTCAATAATTACGATTTTATTAGGATGTTATCTACTAGACTATAACTTTAGTATATTTTTGTATGTTTATTGTTGTAAAATAGATTCGGTGAAATGTCAAAATTAAATCGACCTTTCGGGTAACTAGGTAACGGAGTCTTAGCACAGAGAATTCGGAACTTAAATCTACCCGATTTTTTTTAAATTAATAGTACCCGTTCCGCCCATAATATTAATTTAGTCTGATGAACATTATTTTTTATTTATTTTATTTTGTTGGTCAAACCAAAAAGATGTAGGTACTTCGTGTCTTACATCATCATCAGCCTGAAGACGTCCACTGTTGAACAAAGGAATCTCCCATAAAGCCCCCCCCCCCTTATGGGGGAGGCCTTTGTTTAATGGTGTTGCCATAATCCCCACGCTTAGCAGGCGTCTTGGGGATCGCAAAGAAGTGAGGAGAGTCAATTGAGAAACGAGCCAAGAGAATCATTGGCAATGATAGGCTCGTCGAGTCAAAGCTCCAAAGTCTTGAGCATCGACGCCGAGTTGCTGGCCTGCCGGTTTTCTATCGGTTGCATTTTGGGGAGTGTGCGACGGAATTGCATAATTTAATTCCGCCGAGCCCGTTCCATCATCGGACCACAAGACGTACGGCGATGCGCCACCGGCACACGGTGGACATCCCACCCACACGCACGAAACGTTTTGGGAATACATTCATTGTGCGTACTGCTAAGGAGTGGAATTCCCTGCCTGAGTCTGTGTTTCCTGATAGCTACAACCTGGGAGTCTTTAAGGCAAGAGTGAATAGGTTACTTCTAGGCAAGCGTGCTCTATCTTAGACCGCATCATCGCTTCCCATCAGGTGAGATAGTGGTCAAACGTATGCCTATCAATAGATAAAAAAAAAAAAAAAAAGTTATTAAGCTCACGGAACCCGCTGCTGCCCGACTTCCGGATTTTCCCTTAGTCGCCTTCGACGACACCCTCGGGATGAAATGGGGGTTGCTATTCTAGCCCGGATACCCCATGGGGAATTTGTGTCTTACATATAGTTACAAAACAAAATGGGCTAAAGACTATAAAACCACTTGACTGCGCATACAGTGCCCCGACGCTCGAAAGTTATCAGTATTCTGTCGCCTATATTAGGCTCTTGTAATTTGTGACCATTTTAGTTGCGTCCACGTGTTAGACCTGTGTCCACGCTAAATTTACGTAAATTGTTAAACCTTTTATGCAATTATAACGTATCAAAATGCTTGCTTGCATGCTGCATGCAAGCAAGCAGATAGCAGAATGAAGCAGATATGAAATAGTGTGCACAAACTTTCTAGCCGTTTGATGAAATGAAAATATGGTAATTAAAACAGTGGCATAATGAATGTTTGGAATCATAATACTTCGAACAAATGTTATTCGGCTAAGTCTTACTTCGGTAAAAAGTTTATCGACCAAATGAAACGTCGGAATAACGAAAAACATCGAATTGATAATAGGTCAACTGATACAGTGGCAGACGTGACTTCGATGAAGTAAGAAAAAACGAAACGATAATAGTTGAAAAGTTTTAGGTGAAATGAAATTCGGTCGAATATTTTTCGACCTTATGATAGGTAACCATCAAAATGTCTTCATGTGCGATGAAGTGGTGTGGGAACAATCCGAGACATCTATACCCTGTTCACAATAAGATTAGACATAAACACAAACCTTTTTTACAGTCCCTTCAACCGATTTTGACTTCTATCCCGTAGTCTTAAGGATGACATTAGAGGCAAAAAAGTGGTTACAATAACAACTGTTTACTGCAGTTGCCATTTGTCATGCTACCAACGCAATATGAGTCAAAATCGGTTGAACGGACTGTAAAAAAGGTTTTTGTAAATGTCTAATCTTATTGTGAACAGGGTATAGTTACAAAAAATATGGCAAAACATTTCATCGGTGTATATAAACAATACGAAATTTATTTTTGATTTAATACGATTCTGAGTGACCGCATGGGTCTAGATAAAAGTTGGTTAAAGAAAGCACACGGCAGTATTGCGCGTTGATGTCTTATGGAAAAGTCTCGCTCTTTCATTAGACAATTTATTCTAATACGTCTATCCCTTTATTTCCCTTTGTTTGGTTTATCGTAAAAATCAGTGATGTTACCTAGTAGTAAGTCGTTAGTCATTTCGAAAATAATAAAATAAAAAATAAAAAAAATATTATCAATTCAAATATTGTATTAAAACACCTATCTATTTTGATCTGTGTGGTTGACGTACGTATGTTTGAATTTTTGACAAAAAATAAATAAAATGTTCGACTTTTTCAATACAAAATGGAATATTCAAATTATTAATATTATATTATGAAAAATGCTCAATTAAAATAAAAAAAAAACTATACATATTATTAGTATTATTTATTTAATTTACTCATGCTCATTTTTCATGATGTTATAATTCATTTTATCGATATCGACTATTTTCCCTTATTCAAGTGGAGCAACCCTAACGATGTCATACGCATGTTGACCTTGAGCTGACCAATTACAGCCGCGCGTACTTGCCCGTCCCCCGGCCTCTAGTAAGTTCTCTAGTGGTTATACTCTTCTTTGCGTTTTCTAATAATAGCTCTTTGCCTACTTTTTTATAGTTATAATATATAGTTTCCAAAATGGCTATTATATTTGCGCCGTTTGAGGGTTTCGGCACCTGCAGCAGCCGCCCCAGCACAACACGTTGTGCTAGGAAGATAAGAACGCGCAAGGGTGTCGACACATGTTGCGTACCCTCCTTCTTGGAAGCTATATATTGGAGCCGTTTGGGGCGAAAAGTCTAAATTAAAAGCCATGGGGTCCGAGTGCCCATATTGTTTGTCGTGACATCGCCAAGCGACTGGTCGACTCTTCACGTGACCCGAAGGCTGGTCTATTCTTGGCTTAAAGAATCAGCATACAATCATTGCCATACAACATGGCAATGCTGCCAGCCTGTTGGACACGTATCCCGTTGACAGTGATGTGAACGAGTTTTTGGATGCCTTTTGAGCTCCCTGCCTTTTTCTTGGAATTGTAAATAATATTATTATTTAGATTTTTAAGATTTGTAAATATATATAAGAAAATAATAATAATAATAAAACTATTTATTTTCAGGTAACAAAGTATACTACCTACTTAGCGTAAGTATTTAAACAACAAGATCACAATTGTGTTAGTAAATAAAACTTATAACTATGTTGAATCACTTTTGTGTGTTCCGGTAACACTTGCTCGCGAAAGTGGTTGAATACCACAGCCTGTAGCTAAAAGCTTTCTACCACGTAGCTTCCTTGACGTTAAAATTACCCCTACATAGATACAAAGGACAATGCCAGAAACTCTATAGAGCGTTGCCCCACTCAATAAAAGTCATGTGCAATATGTAGCATCTTACTATTTATTTATTGCTGATAACTAAACATTAGTCTTAGTGACTATAGAACTTGCGGTTTCCGTTTAAATCTAAAAACAATAATGACATTGATTATAGGTTAAATTGTATTTTAGGTAAAATGAGTTTGTATTTTGTGGGTAGGTATTTCGTAATCCGCAAGTTCTAAAGTAAAACAATTTAGTATAGAAAGGTTCTATATTCATTACAATTATTTTCATTAATTTACTTTTTCTGTACATGGGTGGGGCTGGATCTGGCATTGTCATTTTGCCATTTTATAATATTAGTATTTCAGATTATGAAACAAAAGGCAGATAGACCGCGCGGAACACTGAGAGTAAAGCCACCAAAGCAAATACAAATTCAAAAACGAATGCCTACAATCTCGTGATTGTATTCGCTTTTGAATTTTTTATTTGCTTTTTGTAGCGAATTGTAGACGATACTCGCTTTTGAATTTGTATTTGCTTTTGTGGCTTCACTCTCAGTTTTCCGCGCGGTCTATCTGCCATTTGTTTCATAATCTGAGATTAGTATAGATAAAAAAAGAAATATATAGGTCAGTAATATGTATACGTCAATGACGTAGGTACATGTTGAGCCTGTCTACAATTCTATTCTCGCAAAAAACAACAAAAAATTATTACAGATGACAACAAAAATATCAATGTATGTAATATTCAATTCATATTCGGATGATGTGTCCGAACATATTGTGTCCGAATCTTCAGTTAACCGTTGTGTTTTCTTTGTGTATGGCCTATCACAGATAGTTGTTCCGAGTCTGGGCCTCAGGTCTGCTATTACAATAGTGTCAGAATGGTCTATCATTGATTTCATAATTGTTGATTTTGACAAGTTTGGTAATCTACTAATATAATGGCGTCATTATGACTTTCCAATGGTCAACCAATGACACTCCATTGAAAGAAATGCTATAGAATGGTAATCTCGTACATAATGACAAATTAATGACTGACTTTGTTTACGAACTTCTTACTACTTCAGAATGCTTATAACACTTATAAATAATATGTAAAAATATATATAAATGAAATCTGGCATGAATAAATGTTCAAATTTGTTGACAATGTCATTTTAACACAATTCTATTACGATACCATTGACCGACCAATGATCGACCATTATGGATTTAGCAGATTACGAACTTTTAGCAAAATGACAATGGGATCGTGTTGGAATGACGAAATTATAAAAATAGCAGACTTGGCCCCCTGGTCGTTTGTACATGTAAGTTTATGTTTGTAAAAGCACTCACGATGCAGGTAAAGTTCCCAGTGTGGGGCAACGTTTTTATAGCGAAACAAAAGAAAGAAAAAAATACTTTATTCTAATAAATGGGTGACATTTTATTACGCCAGTCTTTATTGAGATTGGTCGCCTTGACCGAAATGAGATAATCACGATTAGAAGTTATATAATTTGGGCCATCATTATCCCAGCAAATACAATCTGTATTATCTAGTCTTAAGCCGGATTGTCAGACTTCCGCCTCTACTTAGTTATCTGGTAACATAATTGACCACAAATGTCGGAGGACTTATCTCTTGCGCGATGACGTAATCATACCTAGTTTGAGTCGATTATCTAATAGAAAATACGAGTATTATATAGGATTTAATTTTAATTTTATACGGGAAGCACAATGTTGACATTTATTTTCATTGACAATTTAAGAGGATTGTGAAGTCTTAGGGGAGTCTTAGGGGGTACTAGGGGGGGCGGGGGGTTGTGGGGTCTTAGTCTTAATCGAGCAGCAGCGGCTTTCGTGTACTTAACAACTTCACTGCGATCCCCAAGACGCCTGCCAAGCGTGGGGATTATGGCAACCCCCACCCCCTTGTGGGGGAAGCCTGTGTTCAACAGTGGACATCTTCAGGCTGATAATGATGATGATGATGATAATGGCGAAGTCTTAAATTTTCATACAAAATGCGATAACGTTTTACGGTTTTACCCCTTTGGAAATATTGTCGACATAATGAAAGACCAGTACGTTTTTATTTTAAAGAAATATTGCGTACGGTATACCTACCACGGTCCATCCAAAAACGTTATCGCCCAAAACAAAAACTGAATAAGGAAATGTAAGTAATTGCCTCCTAGACTTGCAACTCTCTCTATCGAACGATATGGGTCGGGGGGGCAGGGGGAAATTGTATTTGTATTGTTCACGCGGATGGAGGCAGAGCGAGCGGTATGAAACAGATAGTATTTTTGGAAATACCTACTCGCGCCGTTAGTCGGCACCTCGCAATCATCTTAAATAAAGCTAAAATTTTAGACGTGAATATTACGTGCAAAGCTGGTGTTGCCAATTTAATAAAAATCGATCAACATTTCGTTACGTTTACTCCGCGCGCTTCTGATGGAAAAGTGTAATAAAAGGTACAATGTTTTTATTATTATTTATAGCTAGCTGATTCCCACGACTTCGTCCGCGTGAATGACGGTTATCTGGGGGTTTTAATATTTTTACCCGGAACCCTAATTCATTTTTAGGGTTCCGTACCTCAAAAGGAGAAAACGGAACCCTTATAGGATCACTTTGTTGTCCGTCTGTCTGTCTGTCCGTCTGTCTGTCAATACCCTTTATCTCGGTATCGAGTTGAAATGAAAACCCTATGCTTTGGTCCACAGTCCCTTGAAGCTGTGAAAATCAAACGTCTAAGTTAACGTGAAAAAAAAATACGTCTGTTTATGTCGCAAAAAACGTACATTTCAACACTCTCAAGGGAATCAAAATTTATAGGGTACTTTCCGTTAACCTAGAACTATGAAATTTGGCAAGTAATATCGTCTTGTCAAATTCCCCCTGTTCGAAATACAGAAAAATGTCTGAAAACTATTCATTTGTAATTAAATCATAAAAAATATATTCTTTATTTATAACGAGCTTTTGTCCGATATTTGATCCGTGTGGAAGCTATGTTCATACCCAATTTCATCAAAATCGGTTCAGCCATTTCATCGTGGAAGCGTAACAGACAGAGTTACTTTTTCATTTTTAATATTAGTATGGATATGTACAGACAGCGTCATCAACTGCTAACCCCCTTTCCGAAGAAATTTCAATGCGTGGGGGGTAAGCAGTTGATGACGCTGTCTGTACCTACAAATGTGTACGGAACCCTCGGTGAGCGAGTCCGACTCGCACTTGTCCGGTTTTTTTTAACAAGTGTAACCTATGCTTCTCTATTTAAAATCAACTATGTGCCAGTCAAAATACCGTCAAAACCAGACCAGCCGTATCGGAGATTAGCCGAAATAAACAGACATACATCAAAATTTCAATAATTGGTTTTATGTGTAATTACCGTGACATTCGTAATTATTGTAATGTGTTTAGTAAAAAGCTGTTATGTTGCCATACAAATTTTATTTTAATCTATATAGAAATACACGCACTATAATAATATTCATCTCAAAAAGTAATGAGTTGAGAAAAACAGCTTTTTACAAAAAAGACAACCGCCTTCAAAAACTAAAAAGTGAAAAATAACTTTAGCACAGAACACACATTGACTTTAGTTTCGAAATTCAGTGGCTTTGTTCTGTTTGTTGTTTTGTATTGCCACCGACTTCCGAAACTAAAGTCAATGTGTGTTCTGTGCTAAAGTTATTTTTCACTTTTTGAAGGCGGTTGTCTTTTTTGTAAAAAGCTTTTTATTTTCCGCTTTTTAGTACCTCCTTCTCATCCAAATCTATTAAGAAGAAATTGAAAGTTAACTACTACAAAGATTGATGAAAGTAAAACGTCGTCTATTTAAAATTTTTGGGTATTTGTTGATTTTTCTAAAAGTGCTGAATCAATTTCGACAAAATTTATATGGGACCACCCCTGAAGCATACCCTATCCATAAAAAAAAGAATTTTTAAAATCGGTTTACGTTTGCCCGAGAAATCGCGTAACAAATCGCGCACATACTTAATGCAAATTTAAGACCTATACGGTTTTCTCATGGATGCCATTGTCAGAACTGGACCAAATAAAATGGGACCACAAGGGAAGCACTAGCTTTCAAATAAAGAAAGAATCATTAAAATCGGATCACCCAGTCCCAAGAAATCAGGTAACAAACATTAAAAAAAAAATACAGACGAATTGATAACCTCCTCCTTTTTTGAAGTCGGTTGAAAATATTGAAAAGATACGCAAGGTTTGGATTTTGGGTCCACATCGCTCGAAGAATCGATAACCGATGGGGAAGAAAGGTCCTCGAGTGGCGACCACGGACCGGAAGACGCAGCGTTAGCAGGCCTCCCGCTAGGTGGACCGACGACATTGTCAAGGTCGCGGATAACCGGTGGATGCAAGCGGCAGGTTGCCGCTCGTTGTGGCGTTCTATGGGGGAGGCCTATGTTCAACAGTGGACGTCTTTTGACTGATGATGATGATGATGACATTATGATGAAGCAAGGATTTTTAACAAAGAATTCAAAATATTGTTCAATAGTGGAAATAAATATCAACTTTATTTCGCCGTTGCATTTGAAAGGTACTTGGTAAGAGCAGTGCAAATAATAAACAGACACTCTTACATTTCTCAACTACATTCTGCACAAGACTTCGACGGCTTAGAGTCAAGTATACTTACCATTTTGCTGGCACTTCACGTGGCAATTTACTCTATGGTTATTGAAATAAAGTCGATTTTATATAAGACGAATATTTGCACAAATACGCCATGTGAAGTGCAAGCATTAAACATATAGCCACTCGGCACTAGCAAAGAATACATTATCAGTACTACCACACCTACGACACTCCATACCAACGAAACGATTTAATTACCTACACTACTACCAAAATAAGATACTTTACAAATACGTGCGTGTGTGTGAATGTCTGCGCTGCTAGAACTAAAAGCAATTTTGAGAGCACGTTCGACGCGGGAAGAGGTGAGGAACAATGTTTCGGAGGGAGGCGGAGCGTGTCGCTACTGTACGGTAGTACTACGGTATACATAATTAGTACTATAATTACCGGCACGTAAGTCAGCAAGAGATTTTGTAGTGGGGGAAGATCCCGCACGCACAATTTCATACATTTTTACATACACGAATTTCCCCTTCAAAATACTTGCCCACTTACTGTACGGTGCAGTAACAACAGTAGCGAGGTGTAGCAATAATGTAACTTTCTATCAGAGAAAATATTTTTATTGTCATAAAACAAAATATAAATAAAATAATAGTAGATTGATATACAAGGAGCTAAAATGACCCATTATATACGAGGTAGTTTTAACCTTTGTAAATAGAAACCGATTTTTAATCGGTTTTAGCGCCGTGTGTTACACTATACTTTTCACTACGATTGCGAGAAATTAATTACGGTCACTACCAATTCAATTTGCAATTAGAGAAAAATTATAAAGATTTCGCGCCAATGTTTTTGTTTCTTCTGTAGCCGCAACACATTGCATGCATTCTACCAGAGATCGCCGATTTTAGTTCCATTTTCAAAATTAAAATGAGGTTCTTTTTTTATTTTTTAAACAGTAATAAGTCGAGTCTTCATTCATGATTATTCTACTTATGACTAAAGACTTTTTCGTTTTTGTAGGCTCATTGTCATATTTGACACACAAATATTAAAAAAAAAAACTTTTTCCCCTAGAGGATGAAATGCTATTTTATCCCCGCTCTGGTATGCTACAATGACGGCCTTATTGAGCAAGAGAAGTGAAAATTAATTTTACAATATTAAGTACTTATATACAATGTGGCGAGGGCAATAGCAATATAAAGGATCATGGCAAGATTTGGTTATTCGGTGTAATTATTTTTATTGAGCATTCTAATAATATTAAATTATGACGCCAAAAGTTACCACTCACAGGTTAGTAAACCAATATTTCAAATGGTCTTCTATTTTGTTTACATTTGCATGCTCTTTAGTGTCTTATTTTTTTTTTCTATGTTTTGATTTAATTGATAGTTTTAAAATTTTCTTATGAACTAGTATTACTAGTATTTTCATTATTTGGCATATCGTTTTCCCCACATTGTACTTAATACATAATACACATACTTACATACTTAATCAAGTCAAGTCCTATTAAAGTCAAATAGGTATCACACCATAATATTCATTTATACTTTCGAAAATCTGTCACTCGGCGTTCTGTCAATCCTTCTACTCGACTATATAAAAACCTCCTCACCTCATACTCGTAATATTAGTAGCTCAGTAAGTACTAGATCTATGAAATTTTATGAATAAAATGGTGGCGACGTCGTGAAAATAATGTTGACTCAATATCCTTGATGTTGATGTTGACGTAAGGAATGTTTGCAGGCAAAATGAACGGCGTTGATTCTTTTGAGACTCGACGATAGCGAGATAAAAATGTTCCTATTTTTTCCAACAAAATAATACAAAAAGCGACAAGAACATAATGATAAAGATGACAAAGTAATTTTAGAAATTAACGAGGTTTTAGTTCAATCTCATTTGGCAGGTTATTCACATACGTGATCAGAAAAGAACTGGTCTCTCAACACCCGTCAACGCCAATCTACATTTATTATATCATCTGCTCGACATCCGTATGTCACTACAGGGGTTCAGCAGAATATCAGCGTAAAGTATATTTGCCTGACACATACTGAGCTGGACTCCCATTTGGTGCAACACAAAATACATTATCACAAGACAAAAAAATCTAATCAAATAAGGATTACACAATGTGTGGTGTTTGAGATTCACACCGTTTTTTGTCTTTTATGAAATAAACGTTTTATCTATCTATCTGTCTTCCTTGTTTTTTTTTATATCAAGGAAAGCGACCTTCTTGACACCATCAGCAGACGTGTAATGTTTATTGTTTTTTGTCGAAGAGATATTTATATTTTCATCCTGTATTGTCCCACCGCAGGGCCAAGGCCTCCCATTCTCCTTTCTAACCCTCTCTGTGTGGACCAATGCCTCTTGTAAGCGTCAAGCTTATCCCGCCTGGTCCTACCATGATGTCGATAGACATTTTTTGGGACCCACATTGTGGTCGTTTTAGCCCATGATCCATTCGACATGCGGAAGATGTGGCTGGCCCAGTCCCACTTAAGCATGGCTGCTTTTTGAGTGACGTCGAGAGATAAGAGAGATAAAAATAAGAGATATATTATATTGTAAGTAATCAAATAACACCTAATTACATTTACACATTGTGAAGGATTAAGACCAGCAACCTGTTACCATGTATCAACAATACATGATTCTAGACCAAAAAGCTTTCATTAAAGTCACTTTGAAAAAACTACTATATTTCGTATAAAAGTGTAATGAACAAAGTTAAAATGTTATGAACATCTTTTAATAAGCGGGATTTTATATTGAAACTCTCTCTAGTCTAGTTAAAAGTTTGCGATTCGTTTCGATTTCGTCCCTACCCACCGAGAGGTTTAGCTACATTTATTTTTTTAACACGCTTTTATTTTAGTTTCACCTGTAACTATCTATGTAAAAAACATCGGAAGTCGAATTTAACCAATTTTTAATTGATGAAACGATTTGAAAATTTTCAAATGTATGTAATACTCATGAGAATGTATTGGTACACTCCAAATAACCTGATGACGGACTCTGGAATGAGGCACTGGAACTTTAGAACGAAAAAAGTGTCCTAGTCGTATTTATACATGTCAGTTTTTTGCCATTATTAGTTTCCAATGTCTGATAATAGAGCCGGAAAATAAGCACAAATAAGGTTGTGTTTGCATTTATTAGAATTGTCTCAAATAAATCTGAGATTTTCCTAAAAAAGTTATTAATACCTTGGTTATTGAGGTACTGCACGCCACCCAGACGTATGTTTAGGCTTTGTGTAAATATGCGATTTTAAAATATAGCCGAATTGAAAATATTACTGATTCAAGTAATGAACAAGAAGAAGAACCGGCGCCCAAAAAACGTAAATACTGTGCTTCTACAAAAAAAGGAGAATGTCAAAATTTGTGTGCTGTTAATGCAAAAAGTCAGTATGTGGCGAGCATAAACTTTGTATATGTGTAGACTGCTCTTAAATTATCGTTAGTTACTAAAAGTCTGATTACTTCTAATGTTTAGCCTAAGAATAAGTTGTTTAAGTAAAAAAAAATACTTACTTGTTTAAAGAAATATGTTTCTGTTGATTTTTAAGAAGTTAAATTTTATGTTTGAATTTAAGCATCATTTTAAGTTTCATGGAAATAAATAGCTGTGATTGCAGTTTTCAATGCTAACAGTGTGTTTTATTATTAGTTTATATTTCCTTCAAAAACAAGATCTGAAATTGGTATAATATGTTTGCACACAGATTGTCTTATATATGTGTACGCCTCTGAGGCGTATGTTAAGGCCTCAGTCCTCTGTTTGGCCTCTAAACTAGATTATGCTTCTAGGGTTAAGATAATAAAGAACTCACTTAGCGCCATCAGGGAACGCCATGACGCCCAACCCAGAGCAGAGGCCACCAATCAGCGAACCATCGTATCTGGTACCATCAGGTAATACCAGATGTCCCATACCATGCTTCTGGCCCTTAGAATTCCACTCGCCAACATAGCGAGTACCATCTTCGTACTTATAGGCACCTGTCTTGACAACGCCGGGATCTACAACTGAGGATTTTAAAATCTTCGTCAGTATGGTAATGATGGACGGTTGATGGAGAGGTTTTCAGGTGGGGATTCAGTAATGGTACCGATTGGATCTGTTTATGAGTATGAGTACAAAAGTTAATTACCACAACATTTACATAATATAATTTAAATACCACAAAATAATACGATGCAATACTTTTCAGTATTTCAGGTCAAATTCAAAAGTTTATTTTATACTAGCTTTGCCCGCGACTTCGCCCGCGTGAATGTCGGTTAAAAAGTAGCCTATGTCCTTCCCCAGGGTTTAAGCCAATACCAAATTTCATGAAAATCGGTTCACCCGTTTTATCGTGAAAGCGTAACAGACAGAGTTACTTTCACATTTATAATATTAAGTATGGATTGTCAGTATCTGTAATATCTTAACTTGTAATACTTTGTACATATCATAATATAGTGATTTTTATACAAGGTACATCGTATTCACATAACATAATCATTCTTGTAAATGAAAATATTGTAAGAATCCTTTTTTTAAAAGAGTATGTATGGAGTTTCTTGCCCATTCTTCTCCATACGAAACTACCATTTGGAATTGGCAACTAGAATCAAATTTTATAATATGACGTTCAAAAGTGCCTTTCAATGGTCTAATTGAAATAAATGATTTGACTTTGAGTTTGACTTTATTGATTTTCCATCATTTCCATATTTCATTTAATATTCTGCCGTACAACCCATGGCCTATCTCCCATCGTCCCCGCATGTCCAAACAGCTTTCTAATACAAAGGAGGATGAGCATTCATCACCACGCTTGATCAAGGCGGATTAGCGATTTCAGACTTATTAATTAATATAAGTTATTAGTTAGGTCCAGGTTTCCTTACGATGTTTTTCTTCTTCGATGTCAGTGATGTCCAATAAAAACTTAGAAAGTACAGTCAACAAAGGAGATAGGTATGCAGGGTCGTCAGATTACTCAGAGACCGATGGTTGTTTCTGAATAACATATAATTAAATTAATAGAGGACAAATATTTCAATGATTTAATTAAAAATTCATTCGTAAACATCCATCGGTTTTCGACTAAACTTCAACCATTTCCAATGACCTGCATACCTACCTCTTTTGCTGACTGTACATGTGAAAATGATAAAGTCACATTTGTACTTGCTCGTACCTATAGGTCGATTCTGTAAAATTCAAACAACAACTCGTATCTCACTTCGCTATTCACTCTCACTTCGCATAAGGTTCAAAATGACCTTAATATATTTGAGACTTTGAATCCGGTTCGAGAGCGAAGTCAGCGTCGAAGTGACGGGGAAATTACCTACAGAATGCCACTTCTTACGTCACCTCATACTTTATCTGTCAAAATCTCCTTGTCAATTTAGTTCAACTCGCTGACACGCTCGCAAGGGTGGCGCTAGTGTGAAATCGAATTTCAAAATTTCAAATCAACGGAGTTTTTAGAATGCCAACCAAGTAACTCAAAGCGGACTCAGATTCGAAGTTTAGAATGAGGTCTTACAGAATCACACCCGTGGTTGCGATTGCGACACCACAACAACATGCATAAGAGGTGGCTGCTTTAACCCCTGGCCTATCACGACATTTACAACAACAATTTAGCAATTCTTAAGGGGGTACCGAGCAAAATAATTCAAAACAGTCGTCACTGTTAAAGTGATATAATCAATACTTTTACCATAATTGCCATAAAAAATATGTAATGAATACCACAGTGAATGTGTTAACCGATTATCGTTGGCAAAAAATAAGAATACGGTTTAATTTAATAAACAAAAATATGTAAAGTTGTACAAAAATCTTTAAAAAAATCTCGTATTTAGTTGAGTTTTGTTAGTAAACTGTATTTTTTTTTCACAAACTTGAATTCATATTAATCTTTAACATTCATACTACAATTTGTAGTTTTTACATTTTCAAAATGTCGCTTAGTTATTTTATTATTATTTTTTCGCGCTGTTTTGAATCATACGCAACGTATGTATGTATGATTCAAAACAGCGCGTCAATTAAAACATACCTATGTTCAATAGTTTATTTCTAAATCTTTATGCCACTTATTTAATAATTATAGGCTTGAACTTTGGCTTATTAACGAGGTTACTTTTAGAAATTTTCGCATTCTCATCTTAGTCTCAGTCTAACAGAAATGATTTTGACGTTAAGACTGCACCTAGATTTTAAATTATACTTAAAAGTTATGGCCCGCACTCATAAATTAAATAGATGCTTACTTACCGTCTACCATTGTGAAACACAACACTTAAACTGGCACAAGCCACACTTACACGGCTTCCACATTTGTCAGTAATCTAATAAACAAAGATAGGGCAAATTGTTCTTACGTTCTATGCCCAGTGGGCCCAGCAGGAGCGTGCGGATTGTATTTCGAATTCAAAAATCGTTCGAATTTACCTACGTAATTTCTTTTTTTAAACGTTTTATTTATATCTATCATAATCATCATCATCATTAGCCGGAAGACGTCCACTGTTGAACAACGGCCTTCCCCATAGAACCTGCCGCTTGCATCCACCGGTTACCCGCGACCTTAACGATGTCGTCGGTCCATCTGGTGGGAGGTCTACCAACGCTGCGTCTTCCAGTTCGTGGTCGCCACTTGATAACCTTTCTTCGCCATCAATTATCGGTTCTTCGAGTGACATGGTCTGCCATTTTAACTTGCATAATTCTGAGAGCTATGTCGGTTACCTTAGTTTATCGGCGAATTTCCTTGTTCCGGATTTAATCGCGCAAGGAAACTCCGAGCATAGAGAGAGATATATCCATGGATGGTACTAAATGTGCTTGTCGTCTAAAAGTGAACCAAAATGCTATAGTCGCAAGTCGCATTTCTGATTTGAATACCAACTCCCATTTTTACCAAATAAACCAAGATGCCATAATATTATAATCGATAATCGTATTTCCAATTGTAAAATCGACTCGAAACAAATACTTTTACAGTCAGCGCGCCCATATGCCCAGGCCTAGTGTGCAGTGTAACCTAAATAAGTTTATAGTTAAAACTTGGTTTGAACTGACATTTTGAGTAACTAACACAAAATGCTTTTGTATTCGTCAAAAAGGTTAAAGAATTGACCTTCTAATCTGCAAGACACTAGCTGCTGTTAATATTTTGATCGGTTAACCGCTTTCAAGAGTCAACTTTATAAACCCGGATTAAGAAATACTTGTTTTAATTTAGACCACAACCAATGTTTGTGACTAGTTTCATTAAAATACATACAGCTATTTCAAGTTCTTGAAATACTTACCTGTTTGCCCCATTTATTTATTAAAGCAGATTCTCCCCCCTCAACCAACCAGGACCTCCAGTCAACAGGACCAGGACCTTCAATTAGGCATTCTCTTTTAGCTCATCTCTTTCGACAAGTAAATGAGCAATAGTTATTCTTAATCAAGACAATGTTCTCCAAAATCCAACCCAACTATGTTGACGTCGGCTTTCAGTCTAACCGGATGCAGCTGAATACCAATGTTTACATGAAACGACTTCCTATCTTACTTCCACAACTGTTACTGGTTGACACCACACCTCTTGGTTAGACTGGTTGTCAAACTTTCTGGATTTAGACTACCTATAACGACTGTCAAAAATCTACTAATCACAGCCGTAACCATCGGCTTTTCATGCTTTTTGATGCACGGAATGGTCTCGGTATGAAATGTATGGTCTCCCATCCACGAACTGACTGCGGCAAGCGTAGCTGACCGATTGATCCGTACGACCTTAATTTAGCCACGAGTCCATGCAACTAAACCAAACTGTCAATAGATAAGGCATTGAACAGCCCACTAAAACTTAATATACTGTCAGATTAACTGTCTCACTATTGCGGCAAAGTTAGACAAGAGTAAACCAAATCCAGTAACTTAAATTAATAATTTACCTACACTGAAACTTGCTTTTCTAATCCTGTAATAAATTAGGACCAACGAGGAAGTCCTCTTGATGAATGATGATGGTGTTAATAAATGGCCCCCTTGAAAATGCCCCCATTACCCTTTACTCTAAATTATGTCCCATAAAATGCTCTTAGGGCGTTGATAACCTTTGCAAGGCTTTCACTGAGTGGCGAAGATAATAAAAGGAAACAAAACATAAGGCAGCAGTCTCACTAGACACGTAGTCTGTTCAAGTATTTGGTAAGTAGCTCATTATTATCATCATAACAGTAGACATCAATAGGCCAGAGATCGTTAACCAACCCGGTATTGGACAGCCCGCATCCATTGCAGTGGCGCAGTGTAAATACTCAATTAAAAAAAAAACTTTAATGCACATTGAACGCATCACGCACACAGTAGGCGGTATTGCGGGCTTGTTGTGCTGGACAAATATTTGTCTGAACTACAGGTCAGGAGTATAACTAATTTACGGAAATTAGTTATACTAGTACTACTACTACTAGTACTATTAGTTATATCGCAAGTTATAAAGCATTTTTTGTGATACCTATTGTTTTAATCAATTAATGTACATTTCACATTTTAGGACCCATTCATTGTAATCCGTGGTTCTTGGCAACTGGGCTTCTCCCAGTAATTGTAAACGTCCGTTTGTTGGTACTGTAGCACTTGGACTACACTTGTACCGTGTACGAATTACTGTAGAACTAAGCTACGTTAAATGAAAGGTACGAATAACTTGTAGAAGATTATATTAATCAGATAAGCGAGAGGAAAACTTTAGGTAGCCCGCAGCTCTGAGCTTAGTCGGGACTAACTGACATCACATGTCATAGTATAAAAACTATCCTTCTACATTATTCAAATATATTTCCGGAAGGTTCTAACCATAGACTAAATAGTTATGGCTTCATTACATAAAGCCTCTCTGCTGGGCAAGTCTCTACATCAGCTACGCCCCCTTCATGAATAAAAGGGACTAGTAGCTTTTATTCATGTTCTGAACGTTCTGGACACCAATACTAGTTTACGAAGTAATTGACTAACTAACCTAACAACTACCTAAACCTATAGTAACGTCCCTGCCTATGTGTGGGAAACAATGGGTCTGCCTCTCTTGAGGTGGCTTAACTCATGACGTACGACGTTATAACATTTATATGGAATTATAATAAAAACAATAGATGCGACCGTGCATCAGTTCAAATACAACGACATCATGTTTAAGCCTTACATAAACAAAACCACACTAAAACTTTATGAACAGCCCACTAGACAAATGACATGGCCAAATCCATGTCCTCCTTTCTTGGTGACCTATATTTCTTCCTATACGAGGTTTACAATTAAATGAGAAAAGACTAAACCCGAAACAAACTTTGTTCACTTAATAAACCATGCGTGTCATCGACAGCTTACGCAGAGATTATACTCTGTTAGCGTAATTGGCTACGTCAGTGAACGAGACCTGTAGGAGTCCTATTCTACACTATTACTACTACTTTAAATAATCTACTAAGTAAAAAAAAAGGAATAAGATACACGCTTTTTAATGAAATCTTGAAATCGATTAGACTTCAAGAAACGTGGGCACCATTCACCCATCAGACTTCAGCTCGTAGTAAATATGAAAATACAAAAAAAACACGCATTATTATCATGTCGAAATATTTCTAATCACACACATAACAATACACCTAGCATCATCTGTCCATCGTGACAGGCCTAAACAACCATGGCAACTATGCTGTATAACAACCAATAATTAATAAAATGACAAATAATACACAACCTAGAAATATTATTGACAAAATGTTTCAATTCAATCGTATCCATAAAAGATATTATGATACAAAACTGTTTAGAGCTAGCCATAAAAATAAAAATAAAATCATCTTTCAAAAATTGACAATAATAAAATTTACCTAAAGGAGAGTTCATACTACCGAATATTTTCTTCTCTACAGTACCTATTGACCTATACTCCAGACTAGACAGAAGTTAAAAAAAGTGCTTTTTAATGCTCACTTTGTAACAAAAGTACAATAAACATGTTACAGTTACAATAGACACCGAATTTATTATAATCTATTTTTACAGTAGCTGTCGCGCGTGTTTGAAACCATTTTAATAACTTATCTTCTAAAATTATGGAACTTTCATTTAGTTGTATATTTAATTCCAATTTAAAATTACAGTGTCAATGCTAAAAACCTAACAGAAGCAGGGATGAACAATACCCGGAACGTTATTCGTTTCACTGTAATTCTATCAAATTGAAAATGTGACCTAATCTTGAAAAGATTTTTATTCTGTTTATATTATTTTACGTCCTTATTTCCACGTTTACGTTTATTATTCGTCCATTTCTACCAGTGGGTGTCGTAGAAAGCGACAGAGGGATATTGACCAGAGGATGGGCAGCAGCGTCCTTCTAAATACCATAACACCTACTGCGATCGCCAACATGAATCGGCTAAGCATGGCGATTACGGCTGAACCCTCCCTTGGGGGAGACTTATGTCCAGCAGTGGGCCTCTAAAGGTTCACATGATGATGATGTTGATTTAGTACTATCATAGATCTATTTATCAAAATTATGTTAAATAAAGTTTAATTAAAATTGTTTTAACTTATCTTTGAAATAAAAGGTGTTGCATTTCTGCTTCTATGAGCCTCTTTTTTCTAATGCTATTATAAATGGAGTATAGTTCTGATCTGTCTCCTGCTTGATTTGGAGGGAAGTGGAAAATATGTTTTTCTTACCCCTTCGCTGTTCATTTCTGATTCATTTCGTTGCGATATCCAAGACGATCATGGTGTTTCTCCGGGACTCCTCGAGCTTCGTTGCCTTGGCGCTTTTCTGGTGGTCGCTGCAGTTGATTCTGACTTTCAGAAGTTGCATTGATTTGGGAATGGTGTGGGGGGCTTGATAATGATGATGATTAATTGCCACTTTTTACCAAACCCTCCTTTATACATCACCAAGAAAACGTGTAATGAGATAAATTCAAATCCTATCCTTCATCCCTAGTACCAGTAATTGGAACATTCATCTAGTTACATGATCAAGTATCTTTATCTGTAACTTAAGACGGTCTTATTTCCTTCGGGATACGCTGTGGTACGAATAAAATATTCTGTTTCAGTTTAGCTGTACAATTTATAGATAGTCGAAATGAAATAAATGGATTTTGCCAACTTCATAGACATGGGACCCTGAAACAATGAAACGAATGAAAAAAGTTGAACTTGAACTTCTGGAAGGACAAAGGTTTTATTTGTTTTTTGTTCACTAGCTTTTGGCCTGTGATTTCATCCGAATGATAGTAATGTGTGTATAGTATTAAACTTAACGTTAAAGTAGCATTCTATCAGTGTAAGAATTATCGTAATCGGACCATTATTTTTCGAATTTGTCTAATACAAACAAACCATTGGCGTTCCTAGGGGCCAATGTTAGGACAAGCCCGACAGATTCAAGAATAAAAACCCTCAGAGGAACTCATCGTTCCGCAAAATCGCATTTACTTACATGCTAACATTATAACAATTTAAAATGTTTATTGTTATAAATTCTTATGTAACAATGACTCAATAGCCACTTAGAGGATTTTTCTTTGTTTTTATCTATCGTCTCGTATTATATTCAACTTTAACTTTTAATTTATACATTTTACATCCTTACTTTTAAAAAGATAAGATCCTTAGTTAAGCAAAGGTTAACATTTAATGACGTTTCAATCAATCAAATCATTTATTTCAGACAAAAATCCATAAAAGACTAACATGTCGTTAGTAATAAAATCACAAAATGGTAAAATCAAAATTAAAAAAGAAAAGTTACAGAATTCATAAATAAGCAAATGAAATAAAAAAATAAAACACAAAATCAAATAAACCCTTTCAGACACGTATTCATGTAAAACATACGGCCGTGTCGACACAGTCACACCTCGAAATTTTTTTTTTGGTTAGCTTCCTATGCCCCATCTTGTAACAGAATAAATCTTCCCCCTTGTTAGTAATCAAATTCATTAACCACTCCTGAAAACAATTGAGAGTGCGCTAGTATATTCAGTTCGCAACCAACGCCAGACGAAAAGCTACTCTACGTAAACTAGTGCAGTTGCCAACTTCAATCTAGAACAGGGTTAGCAAACCCGTGTCATGACAAAAATATTTATTTCATTGGTCTTGGTTATAGAATTTCGATTTAATTTAAAACGAAAAACACTAAAACTTGTATCAAACGACATTAATGAAACCTATTACCTATGTGCGAAACCGAAAATCAATCCCCGTAATTAAAAACATTCAAAATCTATTGTAACTACTCTCTGTCCATTGGGTTATTGGTTTTTTGACAGGTAGTGGTTTTGACAACTAGTGATTGCAGCTACGTAATGTTTCGATTATTTACACTTTAATTTGTATATTGTATCGGTTATCGATTATTTGAAGCAAGCAAGAAACAATCGTGATTTTGGGCAAAGACTCGTCATCAGACGTAAGTTCCATGTCGGAAGACCACGAACGATTTATTGATTTATTTATATAACATTGTCAAATTAACTTTGAAATATTAATTTGCTTGTTTAATTTTCGATGTTTTAAACCCGCAATATAAATCCATTGGATTATTTTCAAAATATATAGGATTTTAGGATTACATGAATATAAAATTATTATTTTCGATTTATACATTTGAAGAGAATACATTCAATCCCATCACTAAGTACGACAGACTGTAACCATATTTCATGCGCATGACAATTTTTATGTTTTTTGTAAAAACTAATACGTATACTATAGTATAATGTCTATAAGGGGTCATAAATTTAATAAGATAATCCATTAATGCAAGGCAGTTTATATATTTATTTTATAACGTATTTTAAAGTTAATTTTTAGGTAATCGGGAATAGTTACGTTCTAAGGCAGCTGTCAAAAACCCAATAACCCAATGGTCAGGGTATAGTGGCAATCTCATTGACAAATGTCAGTGTCAAAAAGTTAGAGATATTTTTTACAGGTTGAGATTAAAATTAGAACGCGACGTTTTTGCCCAATTCAAAAATCGAATAAATGAATAAATGAAAACGTCACCAAGTTTTCTTCGCGCGCTCGTGCTAGAGTTAAGACCCTAAGATCAGTAAGGCTATATAAAATTAATACTATTTCTAATTGAATTATATGTCATCTTTTAGAATGGTTTTTAGTGTACATTAATATTTTGCCTTACGTTATTTTTTAGAGTTTGATGTCGTCACGTAAAAGTTTTATTACCTTATTTAAATTTTAATGGCCATGGTTAGCCAACCCTGGTCCAGAGATAAGCTCTCGTCGAATAAAGAGCTCATTGCTTCTCCTTGCACGTTATCTTAGTCTGTTTGTATAAGAACCTATGTATAGTAATCCTGCTGGAGGTGTTCTATGTTGTAGGTTTGTGTCAAATTAAAGTTTCAGTGGAATGCCTGGAGTATTTAAAAAAAATATTATATTCTCCATAGGAACCTATGTTTTGGAACGGGCATCTAGAGTTGCTTCCTTTTTGACTAACTGACCGACAACAGTGCCTGTGAATGGTTTATTAAAATAAATACTTTGACTTTGACTTTTGTTTTTGAGCCAAGTGTAAACACTTTTTCAGCTAGGAAAGTCTGAATATGAAAATATTTTGGAAATTTTCGGTTTTGAAATATTTTATACGTAGTAGTTCGTTTATTTATAGGATCCATAAGATTTTGTAAATCCTAGACAAATACAGTGCTTTTTCTCGGCCCGTGGAAGTCTAGAATCGCCAATTCTGTTTGAGCAAGCGTTTGTTTTAAGAGGCCCTGCTGTGGAACAATAATCTAAGAAAGAAAAGAAAGAAAAACCATTTATTCACGAGAGAGTGACGCACATTACAAAATATTTTTTACAACAAGACCTAAAGCCCCCATATGTAATGGTAGAATGTAAACGAGTTGTAAGAATACTTTAAGATCATACTATGTACAGTCAACAGCAAAAGTAGATGATCAAAATCAGAAATTCAATACTAATGAACGGAGTTCGCGTCAGAACTGTGTAGCGTCGAAGTGATTGAAAAGCGTGTGTGTGACAATCACATACTTTTAATAAATAAAATAGCAATAATTATATCAATTAGTATTGAATTTCTAATTTTGATCATCTACTTTTGCTGTTGACTGTACACCTACATTCTGGTTAATAAATAAAAATTTGAATTTGAATTTGAAAATTTGAATTTGAATTTAAAACTAAAACAAGTGGATAAAATAAAATTAAATATAAAAAATATATTATAATATAAAAAAATAAAAAACTATTATAGGTAACGTCTGAGACGGAAATATACTGGTAGTATTTTATTTTATTATCTGATTGTTTTTAAACAACCATTATTATTATTTATCTACGGACTGTCTCATGATAACGTAATATCGAAACACACTAGAATATGGCATATGTTTCAGTTTCAGAACAACACTTGGTTTCGTCACTCTAAATCCGCGTACGGAGATAAAGTTAGTGTTTTAACAATATAAACAAGTACTGCACAGCTGATACTTCACTGGTCTTAGTTTCTCAGCAGATGTGCTAGTACTTTCAGCATCGGCGATTGACAATTTTAAATTATTTATGCTGCAATGTGTTTTGATGAGTCTGCGTTCGATCGCGATAGCACACTTCAAGAAATTGCATTGTTTATACGAAGTATCAATATTATACATAGAAAACGTTTAATATTGATTGTATTTAAAGCTCAGTGGCTGTATATAGCCCCCAAAAACCATTATTGGTTTGGGGGTCCGTCTGGAATTCCATCATCGGACAAGCATAGATACGTCGGCGAAGCGTCACCGCAATAAGGTAGAAGTTCCACGGTCTCGAACCCAGCGCTTTGCTTCCACATTCTGGCAGTTCGCACTGCAAGTGTGAACTGCCAGACTGTGTAGTTCATTGCACACCTCTCTCTTCTCCGATAAATATAATCTAGGTATCTTCATGACACGAGTAAACCGGTTTCTCCTAGGTGAGCGTACTCCACCTAACACCGTATCATCATTTAAGATCAGGTGAGTTGCGGCCAAGCTCAAGCCTTTTAGAATATTAAAGAAATCACTCATCAGAAATCCCCTCGAAAAATCCAATGGATAGCTGCTAGCACGCCGCCCGCGAGCCAAAACCTTTTTTATCTGAGTGAGTGAGTCCTAACTTAAATCATCATCATCATTTCAGTTTATTGCCGTCCACTGCTGAGAGCTTCCCCAGAGATCACCAACCAACCCGGTCTTGGGCAGCTCGCATACATCTGCTGCCAGCCACCTTTTCAAATCGTCGGTCCATCGAGCTACAGGGCGTCCCACACTACGCTTGCCCAAACGCGGTCTCCATTCAAAAGTGTGTCTGCTCCAACTAACGTCTGTCCGTCTGCAGAAGTGGTTGGCCCACTTCCGCGTGTTAATTCGACGCGCAATGTCGGTAACTTTACTTCTTTGGCGATGACTTCATTACAAATTCTATCTATGAGAGAAACACCGTGCATCGCTCTCGCCATAGCACGCAGAACAACCTTGAATTTGTTGACCAGACCCAAGTTGAGTGTCCACGTTTCAGCTCCGCTAACTTAAATGGCTAAATTTAATTAAATGCCGTGGGAGCCGTTCTGTTATAATAAGCGATAACCTTATAACAATGATTGCCGAAGCTGTGGAGACAACAAAATGTTTCAAAAACTACAAAATGATTTATAGCTTTAGATTCGGAAGTCGGCGGTTTTGGGTCCGTTTGTTGTTTTGTATTGACTCCGGCTTCTGAAACCAAAGTTATTTCTTCTAGTAATATAGAACTTAATCCTTTTTTAAATCTGCAGGCCTAGACGGAATTTTCCCAGCTCTACTGCAATGGGGAGTTGATCTACTCACATCATGGCTGGTCGCAATTTATCGCACCTGCCTAGCACACAACTACGTACCACTTGCATGGCGAGAGGTGAAAGTTATTTTCATCCCTAAACCAGGCAAAACTACACACAACACAAAGCGTACAGGCCAATAAGCCTGACATCATTCCTACTGAAACCCTCTGTGCTGATACATCCGGCTCTGTGACTGATACATCCGGGACGGCCCCCTCCGGGAGCTGCCACTGCACAAACAACAACACGCCTACTCCACAGGGAAATCAACAGAATCAGCACTGCACAGTGTGATTTCCAAGATCGAAATGTGCGGTAGACCACAAATGTTCCTCACTAGCGGCTTTTATTGACATAGAAGGTGCTTTTGACAAAACCATTTTCCATAGCATCAACGCAGCTCTCAAGGTTCACGGTGTGGACTCGACTACATCACCACAAAAGCCAGCATAGCCTTATGGCAATGCAAAAGACTGTTTGGCAGGAATTGGGGAATAAGTCCCAAAATCCCCTACTGACTATACACCACAGTCATCCGACCAATTGTCACATACGGTTCTCTAGTTTGGTGGCCCAGGACCAAACTGAGCACAGCCCAGAAAGAGCTCGATAATCTACAAAGGCTAGCCTGCGTAGCAATTACCGGCAGTATGAGAACGTCACCCACAGCGGCTCTACAGGCGATGCTGGGACTGCCACCTCTAAACCTCGTCGTGAGAGAGGAGGCGACCCTAGCGGCTTTAAGGCTGGATGTATCCGGTACCCTAAGCAAAGATTTCAGAATCAAACATACACGGATAAAAGAGGATGCGATCAAACGACAGCCCATGATGGCTGGATCTACACCGATGGATCAAAAGCCGACCTCGGTACTGGAGTCGGAGTCTTCTCTGAAGACCTAAACATTAAAATATCCAAACCCTAGGAATGCTTAACACTGTCTACCAAGCAGAATGTGTAGGCATCATCCAGGCAGCACACGCCATTGAGGCCAGGGAGGTTACGGATACACACATCCGTATACTCTCCGATAGTGCCTCAGTCCTTCAATCCTTAGAGAAAAACCAGATCACGTCGAGACTAATACTAGAATGTCATAATGCACTATAACGTATTACGGTACAAAACCGCAATACGGTGACATTACAATGGATCAAGGGGCACAGTGGATCACTGGGCAAAGATGCGGCTGACGAACACGCCAGGAGGGGCTCCAGCTCAAAAGCCCTCGGACCCGAACCCATTGTGCCCATTCCGTTTAATCAGCTAAGAAGTTGGGTAAAAGACTACACACAAATACGAGCGGAGGAATGGTGGACCTCGACACCAGGGTGCAGGCAGTCCAAGGAGGCTGTGCCATCCCTGGATATGAAGCTGACCAAGCGCCTTCTGCACCTGGACAGGGATAGCTTGCGACTGGTGTCGGGGACCATCACCGGACACTGCTCACTGAACAAAAACTTTCACACCTTAGGCATCACTGATAGTCCTCTGTGCAGAGCCTGCATGGAGGCGCATGAAACGGTGGCACATGTACTCCTTGAGTGCACTGGCGTCACCCAGATCCGCGTCAGGCGTCAGGGAGACCCTTGAAACACCAAACTCCCTTGCGGACGCCCTGAGAAGACTGGGAAGATTGATCTGCTTCTGGAGGGAGGTGGGCTGGTTGGAGTAATCGGCCGCCATGGCTCACGTACAATGGTCCATATTTAGGGACTAAGTGCGGAAACCAAACCCCCTAACATAGAATCCTTTTTTAAAGTCGATACAAAAGTAGGAAAGTCAAAAGTCAAAGCATTTATTTCAATAAAACCATAAACTGGCACTTTTGAATATTTTCAGGGAGTTAAGTCAGAAATGTGAAGCTCGTTTTGTATTACTGAACGTAGCATGTCTGTAAAACTCGTTGGTATGCACGTTGTTGAAATGAGACGACGACGTTGGAATGATACCATTGTCTCTCTTGGAAGTACTGATACTGCTCAGTAAGTGTTTTGTTTTAATGCCAGTGGCAGTGGTTGCCAGTTCTGCATAATTCGGAGTCATAGAGCAATGCGAAACAACGACCGCACGCCTCCGGTGGCCGGTGTTCCGCGTTTCTTTATATTCGGAGTTAATGTACGGAAGTATTCGTTTTTTTTGTCATCAAATGGGCTAAAACTACAACAACTATTTTACAGAGCGCAAAGGAAAAAGTGTCGGAAATATATTTATATAAGACCAAAAAAATGCCTTCTTAAACAGCGTTTTAAGAAAAATTACGTGTCAAGCTACACGCTCTACAACGGTAATTAATAAGATACTAACTTTGTTTTAAAAATAGGACAACATTAATTCACAAACAAATTAATTGATAAAAGGGTATACATCTGGTTGATAAAAGTTTTGAATGAAAATTAATTACTAAAACGAAAGTTAGATGACTGTGCATTTAACTTTCCCCGTAATGAATTGTAGTCAAGTTTTCCCATTGAGTATTGTTCGGTATCTTCTGAAACAAATAGGAGAAACCTGCCAAGTGTGAGGTAGTAAGGTTCCGTACAGCATTTAACATTACATATAAAAAAACACGTTTATTTGTCTTCTTTTTAACTTTAGTTTATTTCTATTACCTATTTGTTGTTATAGGGGCCATAACAAATAGATAATAGAAACTGGCAAAGTGCGAGTCGAACTCGCGACGAAGGGTTCTGTACCATTATCTATGTGTCGTATCCGGTCAATAGTATGAACGTGAAACGAATCGCAAGCCCGCCATTATCGAGAACACATGATCTACCACTACTTTTGGCGCGGTTCTACAGAGTCGTGATGTTTTCAGCCCACAACGAGGACGACATTCAGAATCCATTGTCTGATCGCATCGGAGCTAATACGTCCCGAAACTATACTTTCGATTCGTTGTATTATAGTGATACTATGTCTATTTTAATTTGAGTCTGAGTTTATTTTAAATTGAGTTTGTGCTTAATTGTGGTTTTAATAAACGCCGTGTATTGTCCCCTATACTCAGTGTGTTTGCATTGCACGAAACCCATATTCTGCCCACATGATGACTGAATCTAACGGACTAAATCCTGACGATCCGACATATACAACATTAGACACTATATTATAACCATTTTTTATGGTGCTTCCCTGACGAAATGACCTTGAGAATTCATTTTAGTTGTCGCAGAATCAGAAATCGCACCAATTTTGGAATTATTTTTATTAAAAAAGGAAGATCTTATTAAATAAAATAAAACGTGAATTATATCCATTTTTAACCGACTTCAAAAAGGAGGAGGTTCTCAATTCGATTGGTTTTTTTTATGTATGTACATCGATTACTCTGAGATATACGAACCGATTTACGTGATTCTTCTTTAGTTTGATACGTAATAGTTGCCATTTGTTCCCATAAAAATTTAACATTGTTTTGACCCGTAGTTTTCATTTTATGAACATTTTTCTATGTTTGACCACGCATAACTTTTTTCAGTGCAGTCCGATTTCGATGATTCTGTTTTAAATTGATAGTGTATACCTCAAATTTGGTCCCGTATTAATTTCAAGAAAATATTAAGGGATGACAATTTTTTTTTTGTGTCACCGTTTCGTAATTTATTTCTATTATGAGAAGTAGGCACTAAAAAGCAAAAAAAAATATTTTTGCAAAAAAGACAACCGCCTTCAAAAAGTAAAAAATAACTTTCAATTCGCAAGTCGGCAATGCAAAAGAACACGCAATACCAAAGCCGCCGACTTGTGAATCGAAAGCAATTTTTTACTTTTTGAAGGCGGTTGTCTTTTTCGCAAAAAAAAATTTTAAAGAATCTATCCATTAGTGTAATCTTCAAATAAATACAATGTCAACTTTAGCAAAAGATACTAATTTTTTGTATTTTTTTTTACTTTTGTTACAGGGACATTTAAATGTATTTAGGATACATAAAAAAAAATAAGAACGTAGAATGTGATGATAGGATATCGAACATTAATAATGTGTTATTAGATGTAGTTTATTTTTCTTTATTAATGAGCTAATAAGCCCTGAACAACCAAGAAAAGCGCACTATCGCAAATTTTTGGTCGGGGTAAATCCTGAATATCTTTATTTAAACCATAACTTTCAACATTGCTTGCTTATACTAAGTCACATGAATTTCATAAAGGTCTTACTAATAGAGTAAACACTGACTCCCAAACTAGGAGATCCTGTGACTGAGGAGTCAGTGTTCTGCTGTAACTATGTTACCAAAAACCTTTAAAAAAAAAGTGTTATATTGGTACACAAAATTTTGCAAAAAAGAACTGGTTTGAGTGTACAATAAAAATTATTATAAAAATATTAAACTAGGATTAGAGGAATTTATAAAATGAAATTGTGTTGTGAGTGTGCATGTGTAATTATGTGTGTGGACGTGGAGGTGTATATGTGAGAGTGAGCGTGTGTGAGGTGGTGTAAGTGTAAAGTATAGTAATACTTACAGTACGGTTACAGTAACCATAAACCGTCGATCGGTAGGTAGGTACGGCTTTTATAAACCTCCCCCTAGTCCCTTTCGGGTACGGAATCCTGAAAACCAGCAAAATACTAAACAAATGCAATCACCACAAATTTGACCCATTGGGCCGTTTTCAGATCAATAAAATGACTTATGTCAAGTCAATATACTTACCTGTTTATTGACTGGACAAGTCAACAATACATGATTATACAGGGAAATTGAAAAAATACCCAAAACCTCTTAATCTGGACTTCGTATCATCACCCTGAATAACATTTGTTCTACGACTTTGACCTCAACTAACGTAGCCAAAAACAATTTGTTCGTTTATTTCAAGTCTGTAAAATTTACGTATACTACGCTCGTGCACCCATATGATAGCGAATATGATGTAGGTAGTAAATAGGCTAATGTACAGGCATAGCTGATTGCAGGCCTTTCGTTGGCCGTGTCAGAAAAATATATTATGCATAATTTAAAGTGTGTTCTTTTTCGAATTTTTAAAAGTCGTAGAACAAAATATGTTGTTCAGGGTGATGATACAAAGTCAGGATTAAGTGGTTTTGGGTATTTTTTCAATTACCCTGTATAACCTTATTTTTGTGTACCAGAAACCTTGGTTGTCCTGATGGTCCAGTATCCAAGGGAAGTCCATAAGGATTTCAAACGTATAACAAGAAACAAAAGGGTGTATCACCTGGATTTTATTTCCGCTTTTACGAGTAGCTTGAGTTGAGCTTGGCGTTCTAGGGAGAAAAAGGCCGAAGAAAAGATTCTCACACAATCATTCTACCTTTTTCTCGGCCTTGCTTCGTTCAATCATAGACCAAATAAAGAAAATGAAGAGCGAAAAGAAGATGAGCTTGAGGTGAGCTGCTAATCGGTGAGATGACAATCCACCTCTATGCTGACTTTCCCTAAATTCACCAAAAGAGATTTGTACAAAATTAACCACAAGCATAAATTTATTGCGTAAGAATTGATACAGGTAACACAAACCAACAAATTATATTAGGGTAAGCCTGGTTATACTAATAAGGTGATAAAGGGTTACCTACTGTGTGGTTAGGACAGGCTATAAAGAACACCCTTGACCGTTTTTATTAGGTACTAAACAATTAGGTGGTTCCTGCTTGTTGGATATAGGTATCATGTAATTACATAAATATTCCTTCCTTCCCTATCGAGTAACATAACATAAGTTATGGTACTTCGTAGAACTGGCTTTCATGTATTTACCTGAAAGCCAGTTCTACGAAGCAACAATTCATTGCAGAAAAATAGATTAGATTAAAATAGATAGAGTTAAGCGAACGCTTCTGAAGATCACTAGAATTGTCCCTGTATTCTCCAAAACCTTTCACACTTGCAGGTAATAGGCAAGCACGGAATAATAAAAACAAGCAAACGACAGTTAGGTACATTTTTTAAGCGGCTGAAACCTTTGAAGCGGCTGAATTTCGCAGACGTGCCGTTGCTGAAAAGGCAGCAAAGGGACTTCAAATATTTTGGTAAAGCTGCATTTGAGTACGACGACACTCTTGATTATGAAACTCACAAGTTTATATAAATAGAAGCGATGAGATGAAAATTGCAAATTTTGCCGAGCTCTGAAGTGGATAGAAGAAGCAGCAGGTATGTGTTGTTCGGGCAGGAAGTAGCCATTCCTTCTATACACGATCCAGTAGAACCATTGAGAGAAATTTTATCTGAAACAGATCCGAGACAGAGTCTCGCTGTTTACTAAGAAGTATAAGAAAATGCAATTCGTGCTTGCATATGACTGCTTTTGGAGCAGGTAAAATTGTCTGAATGCCAGGACTTTTCCCGACCTTCACGATAGAGGGACAAGTTTACCATCGAATCAGTTTTTTTACTTCCTATCGTCAGTTGAAAACATATCGATAATTACCTATGTATTATAAAAGAGCCATTTCTGATAAAACTTGATACTTACGGATAATCTCAAGCCTGGGGAAGGAAAGATAGATAGGCTTCTTTTTTATCAAGAAACCATGCAAACGAAGCAGCGGGCGAAAGGTAGTAAATACATAATGCTAAGATATGTAACCTAATAACTATGTTGGTATCGGTTTCCAGTCCTACCGGATACAGCTGAATACCAGTGTTTTACATGGAGTGACTGCCTTCTACAACCCAGTCATTGGGTAACATGATGTCTTGGTAAGACTGCTTGTCAGACTTTTTGACTGTTGACTACCCTTAACGTCTGTCAAAGATCTACGAATGATAGCTGATGTCAACGGCTTTACTTGCACTCGAAGGAATGTCTTGGTATGAAATCGTTGGTCACCCTCAGACCGATCGCGGCAAAAGTTCCTAAAAGTTACTAAGATTGTTTTCACCACATCATTTTGGTGAATGGGGGGGGGGGGGGGCAATTAAGCAGCAATCGACAGGTTCTCAATAGGGTGAACAACCTTTTAATCATCTACTACTGTAAGTTCGTAAGTTAACTGACTTGGTTTAATTATGAAGTTTAACAGTAAATTGCGGTTTGGTTTTGACTGTAAACAATGTTCTATTCGAAGGTAACTCAACCTCAGATATGTTCGTTGCTATGTCGGCAATCTCCTGTGAGAACGTAAATAGGTACCTATTCAACCCACATTACAAAACTTATGGTAATTTGAGCATGATTATAATTTTGGGAATATATAATATCGTCGTTGGGATCGCAATAATATATAGACGGATTTGCAAAATGGTTTTTTTGAAGAGGTTTTCTCCGAAATGGTCCCATATAAATTTCACGATATTGCTTCAGCGCTTTTCGAAAAAAAAAACAATATCCCAAATAAATTACATAGATGATGTTTTAGTTTCTTTAATCTTTAGAGGACTTACAATCTCTGATTTAACTGTATCGCCGTTTTTTTAATGGATTTGGATGTTAAGGCGATATTAAAAAGCGGGAAATAAAACCTTTTTTTTTAAACAAAGACAATCGCCTTCAAAAACTAAAAACTGATAAATAACTTTAGCACAGAACACACATTACTTTAGTTTCGAAAGTCGGTGGCGGTGGCTTTGTTCTGTTTGTTGTTTTGTATTGCCACACACTTTAAAATAGTAGTATGGAGTTTATTTCCCATTCTTCTCCATACAAAACATCTATTGCGGGGCGACTAAGCTCCGCGGCTTATGCTGTTAGAAAGATAAGACAGTTGACAGATGTAGAAACTGCGCGTTTGGTCTATTTTGGCTACTTTCACAGCATTATGTCGTATGGTATTTTACTGTGGGGTCGGGCTGCTGACATTGAATCCGTTTTTATTTTACAAAATAGAGCTGTCAAAGCCATTTATAATCTACGTCGCCGCGAATCTCTTAGGCAACTATTTAAAAATATTAATATAATGACAGTGCCTTGCCAATTTATTTATGAAAATATTATGTATGTAAGAAAAAACTTACATATGTTTAATAAAGTAAGTGATAGACATGACTTTAATACTAGAAACAAGGACAAAATAGCTCAACCATATTTTAGATTGTCTAAAGTCCATACATCTTTTATGGGGTACTGTGTTAAGTGCTACAACAAAATTCCTAGTGATAAACGTGAAACAAAATTTAAATCATATATTAAAAGTACACTCTGTAAAAAAGCTTATTATAATTTAGAGGACTATATTCAAGATAAGAATGCTTGGAAACATGCTGGTCTAGCTCCATAGGACGATCGACAGTCTAGACAAAATCGAACCGATTGCTAATTTAAAATACCTAATTTCATACTTGGTATAACTAAGTACATACATATATTTGACTCTTTTTTATGCACTGCTCAGGCTCACATACTGATTCATTGTTTGTTAATATAAGGAGTGGTCGTCTACTGTTTCAACATTTGTAATAATATGTGAACACTGTGTATCTATGTACATATAACTTAGTCTGTCATTCCTTAATCTGCGATACTTTGTACACACTTTCAAATACCTAGTGTTTTTATGCAAGGTACATCGTATTCACGTATAATTATATAATTCCTGTAAATGCAAATATTGTTAACATCGTTTTAAAATGGTAAGTAAGTATGGAGTTTATTTCCCATTCTTCTCCATACAAAACTACCTTTTGGAATGGGCAACTAGAATAATTTTTTTCTCATTTGACGTTCAACAGTGCCTTAAAATGGTCTCATTTAAATAAATTATTTGACTTTGACTTTGTATAGTTAAAAAGGTACCTTGCTGACTTACATTCAAGTGTAATGTCTGCATGTCTTACACGATATTCTATAGTCACTCTTTAAAGTTCTGACTTTTAATGTGTCTGGGCGGAATTAATAGTAGATAGAGATATTGATATAGCCAAACACATTATTATTATAATAATATTAAGTGGGAATATTTCACACACGGCCATCTGACCCCAAACTAGAAAGACCCTGTTCTATGGGTGTCAGACAGTTGACATACATACACAAATACATTTTAAATACATACATAATTATATAGATAAACAACAACCAGACGCAAGGGAAGTACAAGTGCTCATCACAAATGTTTTCCCTGGGTGGAATTCGAACCCGCAACAGGCTGCGCAGCAGTCAATCGCCGCCAACCGTGTCGTATGATATTTATTTGTCCTATTTTTGTATTCCCGTAGGATAATTTGTGACTTTGGCTTAATTCTGAAGTACACATAGCAGCTAATCATCATCATCATCATCACTTCAGCTTGGTTTGGTCCACTGTTGGACATAAGTCTCCTTCATGGCGCGCCATTTTTCCCGGTTTTTTGCCTTCCGCATCCAGCCACCACCGGCTACCTTCTTTAGGTCATCGGTCCATCGTGCTGGAGGGCGTCCCACGCTGCGTCTACCAATTCGCGGTCTCCACTCTAGGACAAGTCTGTTCCATCGGTCGTCGGTCCTGCGACAGACGTGACCAGCCCACTGCCACTTCAGCTTGCTAATTCTGCGAACAATGTGACTTTAGTTCTCCTTCGGATTTTCTCGTTGGGAATTCTATCTCTTAGAGAAACTCCAAGCATTGCTCGCTCCATTGCCCGCTTGAAGCTAATACCCTTTAAAATCTATCTAATATATAAAATTCTCGTGTCACAGTTTTCGTTCCCGTACTCCTCCGAAACGGCTTGACCGATTCTGATGATTTTTTTTGTGCATATTGGGTAGGTCTAAGAATCGGCCAACATCTATTTTTCATCCCCATTTTTCCACCCCTTTTCATCCCCCAGGTAGATCGGGACAGGACAACGTCTGTCGGGTCAGCTAGTCTTATATATAAAATTCTCGTGTCACAATGTTCGTTCCCGTACTCCTCCGAAACTTCTTGACCGATTCTGATGAAATTTTGTGTACATATTGGGTAGGTCTGAGAATCGGCCAACATCTATTTTTCATCCCCCTAAATGTTAAGGGTTAGGGTAGGGTAGGCGTAGGGTAGGCGTAGGGTAGGCGTAGGTAAATAGGCAGGTAAGTAGGTAGATCGGGACAGGGCAACGTCTGTCGGGTCAGCTAGTAATTTTATAAAAAACAGCGGCTTACACAGAGACGTTGGTTGTTATTTTTATGTTATAAATTCATACAAAACCATTCATAAATTTTCATCACATCCACGTGGGTACCCCATGTTAAACTGACATTGATTAACAAGGACCTAATCGTTAGTTAATGGCAAGCAGCCGTTTATGCAGACGACATATCCTTATTCGCGGCGCGGCGCGGCGGCGCTACAATAATTGCCGGTCATTGTTAACGTCAGCGCAAAGACTTGGGATGTAGATGCGACACTTGGTACTGCGAATCATGACATCAATAATACCTATACCCTGATTTTAAATAATTGATAGTCTAGTCCTTGTGACCTTGGACCCCGTGGGGTGCCCGGGCTAGAATAGCACCCCACCCCCCATTTCATCCCGAGGGTGTCGTCGAAGGCAATTAAGGGAAAATCCGGAAGTTGGGCAGCAGCGGCTTCCGTGTGCTTAACAACTTCACTGCGATCCCCAAGACGCCGGCAAAGCGTGGGGATTATGGCATTCCCCCCCCCCACCCCTCTTATAGGGGAGGCCCTTGTTCAACAGTGGACGTCGTCAGGCTGATGATGATGATGATGATAGTCCTTGTAACAGAGCGAAGCTACATTATCCTTGAGAGCTATAATCCATACTTCCATACTAATCATCATGTGCATAGCCTTTTTCCAACTGTATTGGAGTCAGCTTCCAGTCTAACCAGATGCAGCTGAATACCAGTGCTTTACATGGAGCGACTGCCTGTCCGAATTCCACAACCCTGACTACCCATAACGAGTGCCAAAGATCTACAAATGACAGCCGGGGCCAACGGCTTTACGTGTTTTACGAGGCACATAGGGAACTCGGTATGAAAGGGATGGTCACCCATCCACAGACAGACCGCGGCTAGCGTAGCTTAACCTTAGACCGATCGATTTGTACGGCTACTTCCATATCTACTAATATTATATAAAAACTTGAGAGGTGTCAAGGGACACCCGGATGGAACGAAGTTCCTTTCGATTAATTAGTAAACAATAATTTATTATTATTTACAATTAATAATTAGCCTGCTTTCTATGAGAGAGAGAGAGAGAGACAGACAGACAGAGAAACACGCGCACGCCGCACGGCTTACAACTATAGCAAAAGGTGTCGTTACAACTGTTGGCCTTAATTTTTTCCGTCTAGCCCCCTTTCGCAACGCGCAATAAGGAACTTCGTTCCAATAATGCGAAAGTAACTCTGTCTGTTACGCTGTCACAATGGAAAGGCTGAACCGATTTTATGAAATACGGTATGAAGATGGAGATAGGATACTTTTTAATCCGCGACTTAGTCTGCATCCGCGATAAACGACATTCACACGGACGAAGTCGCGGGCAAATGCTAGTTGGTTATAAAATAAAATGGGAATCGCGAGCAAAACTAACGAAACGAAATAAACGAAACTAAAGAAGATAAAAAGAACTCCAAGACAAGTACCTAAGTAAATAAATAAATAAAAAAGGAAAACCGTAAGTAACTATTTCAGTGGAAAACATTTAGTGGGAGATTTAAGTAACTAATCTCTTTCTAATACTCACATTCATGATAGATAGTCCTGGCAGTGAGTACGCAACTCCACAAAAGTTTCAATGTGAAGTAGTGAACAGTAATCCTTTTAAGTTAAAGTAAAGCTAGACATTAGTCTAACTTAAAGTTGTAGAACGTTTGTAAATTGAGTGATTAGTAAAAGAATAACTATCACTACATATTATAAAACAAAGTCCCCCGCCGCGTCTGGCCCTATGTATGCTTAGATCTTTAAAAATACGCAACGGATTTTGATGCGGGGCGATTTTTTGACGTGACAACGTCTTAAGCTGCGTATCGACTTCGCGCTCCTGGCGCGCGTGTTAGATTTATATCGATGTAATTAATACATAACTACGTAATTCGTGTTATAATATAAAGTAATAATTAATTTCTGATTAAATGCAGTAGAAGTATAGTAAATAACATCATTTTAAATAGAATAAAGTGTGTTTAAACTTTGGATAGCAAATAAGTATGAATCATATTTGCTTGTCACCGTTTATGGAAACATGAATCATACTTATTTATCGCCGCTTATAAAAGCGAGTGTTCCGACTTCATTGGATCACTTTTGATCGAAACGTTGATCGGTACGAAGCTCCCGAAGAAAATAATAGATAAGTATAACTATTATGATAACTATGAAATGCTATTTTAATCAACAAATGTGTAGTTAAATGTATAATTTTATGATGTTAGAATAAAAGGAATGAAAGAGCAACATTAAAAAGCAATTAATAGCTCTACTTTAAACACACATACTTATATACTCAAAGAATATTATTATTTTAGAACAGAATAGTGAAATGAAAATACTTTGTTTAGGAAACATATATTTTATTGTGAATCTAGTTGCTCGTTCCAAACGGTAGGTTTCTATGGAGAAGAACGAGCAAGAAACTCCATGAACACTCTTTTAAAATCAGTAATATTTTACAAATTTAGGTTACATCATTCAATGTCATAACAAATAGGTATATATAATTTAATATTAAAATTATACATTTAACTACACATTTGTTGATTAAAATAGCATTTCATAGTTATCATAATAGTTATACTTATCTATTATTTTCTTCGGGAGCTCCGTACCGATCAACGTTTCGATCAAAAGTGATCCAATGAAGTCGGAACACTCGCTTTTATAAGCGGCGATAAATAAGTATGATTCATGTTTCCATAAACGGTGACAAGCAAATATGATTCATACTTATTTGCTATCCAAAGTTTAAACACACTTTATTCTATTTAAAATAATGTTATTTACTATACTTCTACTGCATTTAATCAGAAATTAATTATTACTTTATATTATAACACGAATTACGTAGTTATGTATTAATTACATCGATATAAATCTAACACGGCCATACTGACAAGTACTTCGCTCTCGAAGTACAAACACAATATTCTTATTACATAAAGGTACATTTTGTTTACATAACATCAGTAATCGTTTTCATAATCATCATGGTATAATCAATAATCATAATATACACATCATCATCATAATCACAAATTCATAATATACACATCATCATCATCACAAATTCATCATAATCACAAATTCATTATATTCACATCATCATCATAATCACAAATTCATAATATTCACATCATCATCATAATCACAAATTCATATAATAATAAGTAACATAATTATTACATAATAATTTCAACAAAACAAAAATAAGGGTACTTGACTTTGTACATAATGTGATCCGGTCGGCGGGCGGCCCAACAAGAAGTGGCCGGACAGACATTGTGCCTGGCTTATGTACCCTATTCTAAGTCAAGTCAACTGATCGACTAATAACAAACTATGTTAATATAAAAATCAACAATAATAATATGTAAAAATATTAGTAGATAACTAAATAGTACATTCAGAGAATATACATAAAGAATTAAAGAATTTCTAATTAATTTTAATAACAATTTTTATCAAGCGGAAATTACTATAACTTCCGTTAACAGTTAGCAACATTTGAAATAGTCAAATGCACAACAATTATTGATTAAACTTTAACCTATTTTGTCACGCGCGCCATGAATGACCGCGCCGAGAGTGCGTTCCGCGGAGCGCGTTCCAAAGATTTGAAGTATATCAACTAAGCGCGCCTGGCGCGCGTGGCAACTGTTCCAGTGTTTGACCGTTCATCATGGAAGCTAGTCGTGTACAGTCAACAGCAAAAGTAGATGATCAAAATCAGAAATTCAATAATAATGAACGGAGTTTGCGTCAGAACTGTGTGGCGTCGAAGTGGTTCAAAAGTATGTGTGTGACAATCGCATACTTTCAATAAATAAACTAGTAACAAATTATATAAATTAGTGTTAGTAAATTAGTATTGAATTTCAGATTTTGATCATCTACTTTTGCTGTTGACTGTACGAGCAGCAGCAGCTTTTGTAATTATACACAGCATTATAAAAAAGAAAAAAGAGAAACGAAAAGTGCGTTGGTGGATAAAAGAGCTGTACCGAAAAAGAATGCAGTATGGAGTGACACTTATAAGAGATATGCAGTTCGAAGTGATAGAAGACACAATAAAAAACTTCACAAGAATGTCTACAGAAGATTTTTATTACTTGCATAACTTGATAGAGCCAAAGGTGAAAAAAATGGACACCCAGTTTCGCGAAGCTATCACAGTGACTGAAAGGCTGGCTATAACTTTGAGATTTCTTGCCACTGGAGACTCGTATACAAGCTTGCAATACCTGTTTAGAGTTTCAAAGCAGTCTATATCTAGGATAGTCCCAGAAGTTTGTGATGCTATCAGTGAGGTTTTAAAAAATTGGGTAAAAGTAAGTGAAAAACACAGTATTAATTAGTATTATATTTATTTAACTTTTTTAAATTAAATTACTTCTCGTTAGCTTGAGTTGACGTACTGGCCAAAGAATCAGTATTTGAACTTGAGAGATTTTGGGGCTCTTGTGTTGTATACCCATAAAATGGACTGTATTTGCCTAAATCGGCTTCAAAAATTATATTGTTTATTGCCTGTTTGACATATATTAAAGTATGGCTGTCATATTTTCTTAATTCATTTCCTATGTGCTGGCCATAACTGAAATATGGATCAGTAGCTTGCGACGGTTCGGTTAAAATTTTGAACGCTTCTGTCAACATTTTATCGTCCTCTTCTTCTTGTTTCCTTTTTTTTTGAGGTCTTCTTGGCAGTTTTTTCCGGTGCTTTTTGAATAATATCATTAAATTGTTCTTGTGTATTACACTCTTCTGAAGTTTTTTGGGAAGACTCGCCTTTATTTTGTGGTGTAGATTCCTGAAATATGAACGTGCATTTAATTAACTTTGTATTTTATAATTATTTGAAGGTTACAGATCCCCACATCCGAGACAGACTGGTTGGAAATAGCTCAAGAATTTCAAGAAAAATGGGATTTTCCTCATGCTATAGGTGCCATGGATGGAAAACACGTTATGATACAGGCACCTGGTAACAGCGGCACGGAATATTATAACTACAAACACTTTTTTAGTATCGTACTCTTCGCTCTCGTAGACGCGGACTACTGTTTTAGATACGTTGACATTGGTTCCCAGGGGAGACTTTCGGACGGGGGGATTTTTAAACGTACTACATTATACAAAAGACTCGAAGAAAAGTCCATGAAAATACCTCAGCCATCGATACTTCAAATACCATACACCCTCAGAGTTCCATACGTTATTCTGGCAGACAAAGCATTTGCACTAAACGAATACACAATGAAACCGTTCCAAGGGGAGCCAGAGAGGGGATCTCCAGAAAGAATATTTAACTATCGTCTGTCAAGAGGACGTAGAGTAGTGGAAAATGCTTTTGGAATAGCAAGCTCGGTTTTCAGGGTTTTAGGGAAACCTATGTTACTATCACCCAGTAAAACTACAAAAGTAGTTTTGGCTGTTATACATTTGCACAATTTTTTGCGAAAGAGGTCCAGCCAGAAATACACACCACATGGATCTTTAGACACGGAAACAGTAACTGGAATCACACCAGGTAGTTGGAGAAATGACGGTGATCATTCATCATTACTCCCTCTCACTAATGTACCACGTAGAACTGGGAATGACGCAAAGGAAATCCGTTTACATCTCGCTCAACATTTTGCCACTAACGGAACAATACCCTGGCAAAATAGATATTGAAATTAGTAACATTATTCACCTGCGTAGCGACTGTTGCATCATCTTTATTCCCATCGTCTTGCATAGTATCTGTTGTATAATTTGGTGAACACTTGTCTTGCATGAAATTGAAATCATCAAAACCAAACCATTTTGATACGTAAATACTGTCCCGACCTGTGAACAATCAACCAATAACATATTTAAAATGTATATGTGAATTTTTATTTATGTCTTCTAGCCTGACAACAAATATTTCAAAACCAAAATCAGCTAAATCGGTCCAGCCGTTCTCGAGTTTTAGTGCGACTAATTCTTATTTATTATATAGATAGTTTAGTTAATTTCTCCGTAAACTTATTATGCAAATACATGTTATTTTTTATATAAAACTAAAAATAATAAAAAATCTGTATCATAATTACCAGAGCCAGTGATTTGGCTTTTAGATATTCTCCATTTTTCTCTTCTGTACGATGATAGGAGCACAGTCATTTTTTTCTTTAACTCCGGCACAGGGACTCCCATTTCACTACTGATTTCTCTCCAAGCATCTTCTCTAAGCGATTTATTATGATACGAAGAACTTTTACTGTTCCACAAAAGTTCTTTCGTACCATATAGCTGAATTAACTTACGGCAACTTTGGTTATCCTATAATTATTATTCGGAGCGCAACAAACACAAAACGACGACCCGTCTCAAATGGCGCGCGCGCCACGACTGATGCGTGGTAAAAAACCGACACCCGACGGAACGGACCGCTCCGCGTTCGGGCGCTCCAACGAACACCTTGGCGCGCGTTCCAAACTGGTATCCATTTCGCGCGGCTGGAGCGCGCGCCAATGTTCGATCTCTCGGAGCGCGAAGTCGATACGCACCTTTATAATTCGATAGAGCCGGCTGCACGCACGAAAAAACATGACGTGCGGCGTTACGGCGTTACATGACGTCATGCGGCGTTACCTCGCTCTGCGGCGTTACCTCGCTCTGAGGCGTTCCAAGTGAAAAGTGAATGTGGTGTCAATTGTTTATAGCAACGATAATTACAGCGATAAAGGTAATGATTCTTTCGCGTTGTCACGTTCAACTATCGTCAGTAAACCGACTTTACAGACAACCAATTTTTTTAATAGATAGAGTGATTCAAGAGGACGGTTTATAGGTATAATACATGCATATTAGTCACCAGCCGGGGGTTGCTGAAGTATTTCCAGTTCCCGCGACCCCCGACGTAAGTGTGAGATGGAATACCGATACAGACCCCACCGCCCGCCCCAGGACGAAATACATCCATGAGGATATTCCACACTGGACAAAAAAAAGTGTTCGAGTGAAAAAAAGTGTTCATGACAAATTAAAAATGTAAGAAAATATGTACCTATTAGGTTCAGGTTTGTATGGGTCTAAGTCACTCTGCAGCAAATTATCTAATCTATGTCGCCCACTGGCCAGGTACATTGGGAACGCTCGCCTTTTGAATTTACAACTGGCACCAATCTAACGCTTCCCGTCGCGTCTCCGGTGAATTGCACTAGCCACTGGCACAAGTTCAAGAGCGAGTGCAATGTGGAACTTATTTTATCGGTATTTCATTCAGTGGCATACAATAGAGCCTTTAAATGCTGCGTTGTTCTCGTGGTCGCAGGGTCGCAATTCCCATGTCGGACAAAGTGTAATTGAGTATTACCATTAGGAATCTCTCAGTAGGAGCCCGGAGTTTGCAAGTTGGTGGTATGACACCTCCGTGCCTCGGAAAGCATGTAAAGCCGTTGGTCCTACCCCTGTAGGTCGATTCTGTAAAATTCAAACAACAACTCGCATCTCACATCGCTATTAATTCTCACTTCGCATAAGGTTCAAAATGACCTTGATATATTTGATACTTTGAATCGGGTTCGATTGCGAAATGAGCGTCGAAATGACGGGGAAATTACCTTACAGAATGCCACTTCTTACTAGCTTTAGTTCAACTAGCTGACATGCTCGCAAGGGTGGCGCTAGTGTAAATTTGAATTATCAACCGAGTTTTTAGAATGCCAATCAAGAAACTCACAGCGGATTCAGATTCGAAGTTTAAGTCAAAAGTCAAAGTCAAATCATTTATTTCAATTAGACCACCTCCTTTTTAAGGAAATTTCTAAAAGGTTAGTTGACACTTCTCCTGATCCAAGAGCTGGTTTTTACTTTGGGCGGAGGTTAAGCATTGCCATCCAACGTGGCAATGCAGTCAGTCTCTTGGGCACATTCCCAGATGACGGCGATGTGGAGGAATTTTTTGATGCCTTATTATATTAGTTTATTTTTGGTTTAATAGTTATAGGTTTTTTTTTTTTACGTGTAAATATTGTATATTTGTTAAAAATAATAAAAGATTGATTAGACCATTAAAAGGCACTTTTGAACGTCATATTGTAAAATTTGAATCTAGTTAGAATGAGGTCTTACAGAACACACCCCTGGCCCCTTATTCACAATCATTTGATTTGATTCCGTACCGAATCGAAGGTCTTAGATATCGCAGATGTCCTTCACACGCAATTCACAATTTCGAAATTGAATAATTTTGACAGTTCAAATTCGATACGAAGACTAGAAGTCGGAAATGAGATTGTGGAATACGGCAAGTCGGATTGCCGTCCCACCGGACTCTTAGAGGGAGGAAAGTGGGGGTGCACCTGTGTTTGCGCACACACTTGTGCACTACAATATCTTCTGCGTATACTTCGCTAGTCTTCATGGAGATTGGAAAACCTCTGCTGGAAAAATTCTGCTTAATTTATTATAAAAGTTTTGTTGTGAATCACATTTTGTTTTTGACCTTACGATTCATATTTTTAAGGCATTAACTGCTTATATAGTTACGTAACGTTATAATCATCTTGGATACCATTTTATGTTAACGTTAAAAACTCAATTCAAAATTTGTCACATATTATAAAGGTCTCCTTTACCTATATTGTGATAAAAAAAATATAAAAAAACATCAAGTTTATATTAAAAAGAGGTTGTACAGTACTGTACAACGTCAACACATTTTATGGTAGGTAAATATAAAAATATAGCTTTCTGCTTAATAAATGAAAAACATTTACAATAGATTTTGTTTGTTTTTCATAAAATACCTTTTGTTTTATAACACGCTATGGAGCGAAAACAAAGTTAAAACCACAACCCCAAGCTGTTGTTGAATCCTTACCCTAATTTGAAATAAAATTCCGAATTCATTTACTTGGTACTCATTTGGACGGCCTTTATTTGGGCTGATCGAGAGACAGGTAGGTAAAGATGGTCACTCATTGGATGCCTGAAGAAGGACATCGTTGCGAAAACCGACCGCGGCACAGTTCTGTTGGTGGGTAGAGATCGCACAAGATTGGAAAGTTTGGAAGAAGAAAAGGGAGACCTTTACCCAGCAGTTGGACACAAAATCGCCAACCTGGGTGCTGTCTCTGATTGAGACATAAAAGCGCATTAGGTCCCCATATTGTTACTGGCAGCAATAACGCTCAACCATCAACTTCAATATAAACGTCCCGCCATTTTGCCAATTGACTATCTGTGCACATGAATGGTTTTATAAATGCTTAGGTCAGGTGAAGTAAAAGAACAGTTATTGCTCCTTTTTCTGTTGCTTCACGTAGTTTCTTGATTTTTACTTTAATCATGGCTCCCCACCCGTTTTTTAATTGCCATAAAACGAAACAATAAACTCAAAGTCAATTTGAAATCATTAATTTCAATTAAACCAAAAGAAGCAGTTCTGGACTTCACTTACAAGAAAAACATAGTATATAATAATAATATGAGGGGACATTTTCACACACGGCCATCTGACCCCAAACTAGGGAGACCCTGTACTATGGGTGTCAGACAGCTGATATACATACACAAATACATTTTTTTTTGTAAATACATACATATATAGATAAACAACACCCAGACACAAGGCAAACACAAGTGCTCATCACACAAATGTTTACCCTGGGTGGGAATCGAACCCGCAACACGCTGCGCAGCAGTCGATCGCTCAGCCACTGCTCCAACCGTGTCGTCGAATAATATATAATAATAGAATGGTAATAGAAACTATAGTAATTATTTTGAAAGGAGAATGGCTATAGTTTCATGTAAATTTAGACCCACAGTTAGGAGTAATGTTCAATAATGAAAACTTAGTGTAATACCTTAAGCAATAAGTAAAATTATTTAAAAAGTACTACACTACTATATACATAGATACAGCTGGTCAAAATACGTCAAGTAGCTGGCGACTAGAGTGGAGATCCCAAAGATAACTTATTGACTCAATACTCAATACTGAATACTCAATACTTTATTACATTCCAGAATGTGAGCTTAGGTGGTAACTTAGATATATAGATCATTATGGACCCTGCCGGGCACAGTAAATAAGTTAGTAGAAGAGAGGAAGCTTATAATTATTATTTTTGCTAGTGTAACGTGCGTTATTTTTATTTCGATTAGGTCATTAGGTAGAATGAATACCGCTATAGGTATTATTATTATTATGTATACCTACTCATTATATATTAAGATTTTAAAAGTCTGTCATTTAGGTACTCAGTTATCGAGTAGTAACATTTATTTATTAGGAATAGTTTAAGTTTTTTTAAGAATATGTTAATTTTTTCTTCTTCTTTTATTAATTTGGGTAGTTTATTATATATTTTAGTAGACATAACATAGGGACTTGTAGAGTGCATTTTTAGTCGGGAACTTGGTACGTTTAACCTAGATCGGTGTCTGAGTGTATAGCGTGTCTGTATGTCTTCACGTTTTGTATAGAATTCTTGATTTTTACGGACAAATTTGCATGTTTCGAAAATGTAGATACAGGGAAGGGTTAAAATGTTATGTTTTTGAAAGTGAGGTTTGCAACTATCTGTTTGTTCGATGTTCACCAAGATTCTAACTAATTTCTTTTGCAAGGTGAAAAGTGTTGGTGCGTTTTTTATTGACGATAGGACGAGTTGGTAGTTACTAATAGATCGTAATACTCCAGTCCAACGTTTTGACGTAATACTTTAAATATTTCATGTCTAAGTCCTTTGAACGTAATCCACTTTTTCGGTCCTAAGCTAGGGATATTTTCGACACCCGGCAAAAAAATATTTAAATTCATTCGTTATTAGGTATAATTTGGTCTCGTATTTATACATCCAAATTCGATAAACGAGTATCCTATTCAATTATGCCCTCTCAGTTTCAAATTAAGATAATCACAGGGTCTGCTGATCGTAATCTTCTTAGCAATCTGGATACTAATACTATTATTATAGAGGTTTAGTTTATTTGTAAGAGTTATATAGAATACCTACCTAAATGTAATGATACGTTTAAAAAAAAACTGATAGAATACTTAACTACATTACAGTCGTGAGTCATAGGATATTCAAAGTCAAAGCATTTATTTCAATTAAACCATTTACAGGTATACTTTCAAATGGTCAAGGAGTCAGTTAGTTAGTTAGAAAGTTGACTAAACTAGTTGCTCGTTTCAAAACGTAGGTTGATCTTAATGGAGAAGAACGAGAAACCAACTCCGCAATAAACTCTATTCAATCAAGTTTTTACAAAATACTGGTTACATTCTAAAGGTGTGTCCAAACACAGCGCGGCAGCTACGCGCGGCGTTCGTGGGACACAAATTTGCCGCGCGACTAGTTACTTATCCAGATACTAGTAGACTTATCCAGAAATGTTAGCGCGGCACAACTGCGTGGCATATCCAAGAGTCACCGAGAGCGCTAAATAGCGCTCGCGGTGATGCTGAATAAATATTCCGCGTTCAGATCACAATGAAAGCGGCCGGTGTGCCACAATGCACTATAAGAGTCTTACATTTTTGACGTGACAACGTCTTATAATTCGATAGAGCCGGCTGCACGCACGAAAAAACATGACTCATGCGGCGTTACCTCGCTCTGAGGCGTTCCATGAGCGCGGGACGAGCGACAAAGAAGCACAATCGGCCTTTGCGTTCGGCAGCGTTCGACATCTGTCTCTCTCCTACTTGAGTAAGCGATGCGTTTGCGTGGACAGCTGTTATACTATAGTACATTTACATGTTTTGATCGAGTATCAAGTGCAGTGAAAAGTGAATGTGGTGTCAATTGTTTATAGCAACGATAATTACAGCGATAAAGGTAATGATTCTTTCGATATTAAATACAAATCTATTAAACAAATGAAATTAAAATTTTCTTTTGAAAAATGCTACCATTCCATCAGTATTTTCTTAAGACGTTGTCACGTTCAACTATCGTCAGTAAAACGACTTTACAGACAACCAATTTTTTATTAGGCAAATAGCTGTTTTGTTATCCATATTGCTTGTTAAATGAAATTAAAGTACGTCCACACACAATCACCGACGAACGAACAGCAACATCGTTCGCGCGCGGCAGCTAGTTCGCGACGTCCGTACGCGCCAGTCGTCCAATCATAGCGCGGCAAGTCGCGCGCGCTGCTTGCCGCGCATGTTTGCCGCGCTTTGTTTGAACACACCTTAAGATTAATGATAGATCTCCGCACGCTCCGAAGACCTAACAATAATATGAAGGTGTGTCCAAACACAGCGCGGCAAACATGCAAATTAAAGTACGTCCACACACAATCACCGACGAACGAACAGCAACATCGTTCACGCGCGGCAGCTAATTCACGAAGACCGCGCGCGCCAGTCGTCTAATCATAGCGCGGCAAGCCGCGCATGTTTGCCGCGCTTTGTTTGGACACACTCGGATATCTATGCGGGACACACCTTAAGATTATTGATAAATCTCCGAAGACCTATCAATAATCAAAAGGTGTGTCCAAACACAGCGCGGCAGCTACGCGCGGCATTCGCAGTACACAAATTTGACGCGCGACTAGTTTAGACATATCCAGAAAGGTTTGCGCGGCGTACCCGAGACTTTTTTTTTTTTTTTTTTTTTTCGGATTGGCATCTCGCAGGTCAAGCTAGGAGGTTGTCGGCTGCTTAACCGGACTTTCCTGTGGTGCCTTAAAAATTATTATTTTTAAGGCCTCCAGCCAGGGCAAAATAGCTTACAAACTAAGCGACTACACGCTAAGGGCACCCCCTATGGGGTACGAGCCTCGGCTTAGGGCGTCGCTGGGAGAGGACAGCTAAGGGACAGGCTGGATCGGATTTCCATTATTTAGGGACGAATTTAAAACTACAGGCTCAGCGGCACGGGCTGGCACGAGCAAGGGTCGGGGAGGGTACCCGAGACACGCCGCGCGCGCTATTTATTCCGCATTCAGACCACAATGAAAGTGGCAGCGTTTGTTGTAACTCTGTTCTCTGCTCTATAGGAGTCATATATTTCATTAGACGAATAGCTGCTTCAATATCCATATTGATTGTTAAATTAAATTCAATTGCGTCCACACACCGCATGCCACCTTTGCCGCGCTATGTTTGGACACACCTTTAGGGTTACATTATTCTTGTTACTTCTATATGTGACAACAATGTCGGTGAAGAGCTATACAAAACATTTAAGAATAAAGATAAAATACATGGCAATTCAGATGACCAATCTCAACTGACAGGCCCGTTCACGAACATGGCGTGTAGATTTGCACCGAATGATCCAACCCACGTTTTTGACTTCCGCAAAGTCGTGGACTGAAGCTAGTACCTAATACAGAGACGAAATTGAAACCTAGTTTCTAAACTACACAACAATCCATCAAAGCAATAATCAAATGTATGTACCTACATATTTGATAAAAGCTATAAATAATCGATTAAACTCCAATGAATCAGAAACCCCCACATGTAACCATTAGCGTATGGGTTACTATCGATCTTTGCTCAAGGTTGAAACCTTCGCAATTATACTCAGAAGTTCCGACCATTATTAGGAGTTAGCTACAAAACTTTACGTTCAACCCTATTGGTATTAGCACGATTTTCAATAATAACAGTAGTTTCTTTTACCACCTAGGAGCTTTTTTACGCTGTCTCTGAATATCATGTTCTTAAAATATCATAATCGCAAATCATCATATTATCAGAACATCATATTATCAACACATCATATTCTCAAAACATCATATCCTCAAAATATCATAATCTCAAAACACCACATTCGCAAAATACAACGTTCTTACGATACCACATTCAACGTACAGTCCTCAACAGCGTTGAGCTGTGCAGAGTTGGGCGAAAATTCGAATAAGAATTATTTTCCTGCTATTTAGGTTTAAAAACGCGTATATTTAGGTCATTATGTAGTTTTAGCAGTAGTAATAGTAGTATGACGGGCAGGTGTCCGCAACTCAACGTCCAAGCGCGTATTTTGCGTATGTGGTTTTGGGTATCACCCAAAACCATTAATTACCAAAACTACTAATTCTTTGACCCAACAAAAAACCAGCCCTCTGGTCACGTGATTTTTCTTAAATAAACTGTGTAATGGATAAACTGAAACAAAATACATAACCAATTTTAAATATCCTTCCACTAGAGAGCTACATTTACAGCCAGTAACCTAAAGGCTATATTTTTTAATAAAAAAGAAATGGGTAACCAAAGTGCTAGTACATTTATAAATCACAAACTATCAAAACATAATAATTAAATTAAAAGAATATTGTTTTTAACCGACTTCAAAAAGGAGGAGGTTATTATTCGAATGTTTGTATTTTTTTTGTTTTATGTATGTTCGGGCATAACTCTGTCATATATAGACGGATTTGCAAAATTCTTTTTTTGTTCGAAAGGGGTTTATTCCGAAATGGTCCCATATAATTTAACCAAAATTGATCTAGCCCTTTTTGAGAAAATCAACAAATTCCCAAAAAAATTACTTAGACGACGTTTTAGTTTCTTCAATCTTTGGAGGATTTACAATCTCTTTTAAGTGTGTCGCCGTTCCTAATGCATTTGGATGTTAAGGCAACACTAAATAGCGAAAAATAAAAAGTTTTTTCAAAAAAAAGAAAACCGCCTTCAAAAACTTCTTAACGGTTTTCTTTTCTTTGAAAAAACTTTTTTCTATGTCACAATCATACGTCATTCACTAATATTATTTTGTAGCCGGTAGGTAGATCATACAAATGGCTAGTAGCTACTGACAGTGTGTGATTTATAAAATCAGGAGGCTTATGTCCAGCAGTGTGGGACGAAAAAGGCTGTGATACTGATGATGATATGAAACTAATAGATCCAACATCTGATATTCCATAATTGTAACTCATAAAAGCGTCATTAAAGTTTAAGAAAAAGTTATAATAATTTCAAACTTTTATCCGTTCCATACTTTCTCCCCATTTATTGAAATCAAGAGAATTTCTATGAAGCATTTTAACGTTGAATAAAATGAAATCGGTCTCGCCTAGTTTTATTACGAAAGAGAGTTAAATGGTTCAATTGAATTGCTCTAGATTTGAGATTTCCACTAGAGAGATTTTATGAAGGGTTTAATAGAAATAAGATCGTTTTTTTATTGGTTTTCTTTTGTATGATCAATTAAATAAACTCTAGATTTTTTGGACAAGACTTACGCCATAAGTTAACTTGGTTTTTGTTTCTATTTTGTGATACATGTAGTTTACTGATAAACGTAGGTAGTAACATAAGAAGAAATAAATCAATGGTAGGTAAATTATTTATTGTTACCCACTATTATTTTAATAGTGTTTATAGCGTGCGGCAGAGTGTAATGTGAACGTGGCAACCCAGAGTGGTTACCCGGTCGCCCGTAGGAGGGCGCCCGCGCATGTTCGATATAGTTCTTATGAGGTAGGCAGTGTGTTAAGTAGAGTGTAAGACGCTACCCGCGAATGTGTGCGCGCGAAGTTTAAGCTTTAGTTAAGATTTAGTTAAGTAGTGACTTGTGATCTGGCAAATATACAGTAACCTGATAGCACCAGCGTTTTTCTACACCCGTTCCCCGGCTATAAGTGGCTGCCCAACGTGTAAATCTAAAGAAAAATGCCGAAGCTTCGATCGGAAGATGTCTCAGAAGACGCCGGTGCCGCTAATATTACAATGTCACAAGAAACCCTCGCGAGTTTTATCACATCAATCCAGCAAACCCAAAGTGAATTTTGTCAACAACTAATACGGGAAGTACGATCATCAACACCTCACGTTAACGTGTCTGAGGCCCTACAGGGATCGGGCCTTGCATTTAGCTCGAATGGAAACTTCGCTAAATGCTCGTCGCGTTATGGTGGACGTGCCGATGAATCATTGGAAAACTTTTTAGACGCGATTGTTATCTACAAGGATTGCGTAAACGTTTCCGACGAAAATGCTCTCCGCGGTTTTTCAATGTTGTTGGAGGGGCCTGCTGCAGTGTGGTGGCAAGGTGTTAAAAGGTCGACGAGCACATGGTCGGAGGCCCTTACTCGAATAAAAGGGGCTTTTGGCGAGCATGACCCACCACACCGACTCTACAGGAAATTGTTTAGCCTAGATCAAGAAGACGAACACACGGATTTGTTTATCGCCAAGGTACGTGCTCTGTTAGCTAAATTCCCAGAGGACGACCTCTCGGAAAAAGTTCAATTGGATATGGCATACAGTGTACTTAGCCCGCGCATTAGAAAACGCGTGACGAGAGAATGTGTAAATAGCTTCGACGAGCTACTTCATAAGTGTCGCCTTGTAGAAGATTCCTTAAAAGAAACAAGAAAAGGACAGGCATTCCCATCGAAGTCTCACGCGCAATCGAGCAAACGCGCATCATCGTCGTCACAGCGGGATGTACCTACAATCACCGATGCTTCAAGTACCGGCAGCGCCGCAAACGTCGAGCCCGCCGAGCTAGCCGCCGACGCCGCAGCGAAGGAAAAGAAGCCCTTTTGCGTGTACTGCAAGCGTCTCGGCCACCGCAAGGAAATGTGCGAGAAGCTTAAGCGCAATAGTGATAAGTCCGATAAGTGCGATAAAGTAAAGTCGGAAAGTGAAATAAAGTGTTACGGTTGTGGTACCGCGAACGTTATCAAATCGAAGTGTAAAAACTGTTCGCCGGCTCAGACGTCAGCGTTTTATTCAATAAACTTAACGAAACATAGCGGATCCATAAATAATAAAAGCAAGGCCTCATCGCTTCGAAATTCGAGAGCGCCAGGCTTATCGCGCTGGCGCATGCTTTCGCGCTCGCTCCCGCGCAACCCCGCTGTCGCCCATGCTGCCCCGCAGCCGTCGGCGTCGGTAAGCCCGTCAAAGCAAGTGTCGACTCAAGGTAACCCTACGCACGTCGTCAGAGAGGGCCTTTGTAACACTTTTGTTGATAATAATTTAGTTAACGTAAATAATTGTTCGGATAACTCAAGTAACAATAATTGTTTAGCTTTAGAGTTTTTAGACGACCATATTCCTAATGAAAACATTTGCGTGCCTGGTTCTAAGGATAAATGTTTAAGTTATGATAATGTTGTTAATGTAAATAGTAATACGTCTGTGTCGAGCTGCTATAATTGTAATTCTTGTAATAGCTGTGAGTGTTTAGAAGAAGCATACGGTATCGGTATTGTACCTTTTCGTCGCCCTGTGTTAGATATAAGCGTTTTAGGTTATTGTGGCACTGCTTTGGTAGATTCAGCAGCAAAAAGCTGTATTGCCGGTCACACGCTTTACGCTCTCCTGCTCAAATTAGGACATCAGTTAGTGCCGTCAACGCAAGTTGTTAAGTTGGCGGATGGTGTTAGTAGGGAAATTAATGTATTAACCACAGAGGTACAGGTGACACTTAAACACAAAACTAAATTCATTAACTTTTTAATTTTTCCTGAAGCGAACAGTAATGAAAGCCTGTTAGGCATAGATTTTCTTACGAAATTCAATCTCGTTTTCAACTTCGGCGAGAATAGATGGCACTTTGCCGAAAATAGTGAACAAAAGTTTGATACCCAATTTGAGAGAGTGTCACGGTCACCTGTATCTTCGTGTGCTGCTGTAGAGGTGTTGCGGGATGACGAGGCGAATTCACTTAATGATTGTCAACGCGAGGTACTTGCGCAGCTCATTGTAGAGCATCAAGATATCTTTAAGCCAGGGGGAGACCCGACGCCTTTCGCAGAACATATTATTGATACTGGCGATCACCTGCCCATTGCTGTTCCACCGTATAGGTTGACGCCTGCTAAGAAAGAGGCCATGCGGGCGGAGTTAGATAAGATGTTGACAGACGACATTGTTGAGGAGTGTGAGTCCGCGTGGGGTTCTCCGGCGCTTCTAATCCCAAAGAAAAATGGTAAGGTTCGTTTTTGTGTCGACTATAGAAAACTTAATGCGGTAACTAAGACCGACGTCTATCCGATGCCACTGATAGACGAGCTTGTCCAGTCAACAAAAAAACATTCTTTTATGAGTACTATTGATATGCGCAGTGGATTTTGGCAAGTCAGTTTACGCGAGCAGGACAGAGATAAAACAGCTTTCCTGACGCCTTTTGGTTCTTATCGTTTCAAGCGTATGCCGTTTGGCTTGAAGAACGCTCCTTCAACCTTCCAGCGTCTGATAGATAGGCTTCGTACGGGCGCTTCTCTAAAGGACGTGACCCTTCTTGCGTACCAAGACGATTTGTTAATTATATCCCAAGGCAGCTTTGAGAAGCATATTTCTGATTTGCGTAAGGTGTTCGAAAGATTACGCCTATTTAAGCTACGTGCGAACAGAGACAAATGTGTGTTCGCACGAGACAAAGTCAAGTACTTAGGCCATGTCATTACCCAAGATGGTGTGTCACCGGATGATGACAAGGTCCGTGCAGTTTTAGATATGAAGGCACCGTCGTCGTTACGCCATTTAAGGACCTTTTTACAGACGTGTTCGTGGTTTAGAAAGTTTATCCCAAACTTTTCTGCTGTAGCTGAGCCTTTAACACGCCTGCTCAAAACGCATCAGCCCTGGTCTTGGGATTCAAGCCAGGCTAGTGCGTTCGACGAGCTTAAAAAGCGCCTATCGTCGGCACCGATTCTCATCCAACCAGACTACAGTAAGCCTTTTGTGTTAAGAACGGACGCTAGCAACTACGCCATTGGAGCTGTATTACTACAGGGCGAGGGCAAGGATGAACGCCCCATAGAGTACGCCAGCCGTCTGCTTATTCCAGCAGAAAGGAATTACAGCACTACAGAGCGTGAGGCTCTTGCCGTTGTCTGGGCTGTCGATCGATTCAGAGGCTATATCGAAGGACACGAGGTCATCATAGGTAGCGATCACCAGCCATTAAAGTGGCTTCTTACGTTAAAGTCGCCGTCGGGTAGACTTGCTCGATGGGCTTTAAAGCTTCAATGCTTTAACATTCAGTTTCAGTATACGCCTGGAAAGGCTAATGTCATTGCCGATACGCTTAGTCGGCCAAGCTGCAAAGAAGAAACCAAGGATCAGTGTGGAGTTTGTTCTGTAGTCGTTGACTTACCTGCTAGGAGTGCTACCGACCTTCGACGTGCGCAGCTAGATGATCTAGAACTTAAGAAAATCATTAGCGATCTAGAGGATACATCTGATCCGGAGTCTATAGGTCTTAAGCGTTGGTCTGAAAGAGGTTACTTCCTGCAACAAGGCGTTTTGTATAGGTACAGTCCCGACGTAGACAGTGAAGAACCACAACTGGTAGTTCCAACTTCTTTACGCCTCGAAATCATGAAAGAGTCTCATGACTCTGATTTAGCAGGTCACCATGGAATAGACAGAACTTACAATAGAATCTCTCAAGGTTTTTATTTTCCAGGCATGCGTAGGGCCATAACAGAGTATATCAAAACTTGCGCCAGCTGTCAACGGTATAAATCTTCAAATAAAAAGCCGTCAGGTCTTTTACAGACACCTGTTTTAAATCAAAGGGGAGAAGTGTTAGCCATTGACCTATTCGGTCCGCTTCCTGTGGGAGATAATGGAGAACGCTGGATATTGTTAGTAGAAGACACTGCTTCTCGGTGGACTGAGCTGTACGCTTTGAAGGAGGCAACTTCAGCAGCGTGTGCTCAGATATTGATTGAAGAGTTCTTCCTGCGTTACGGATTTCCTCGACGCATTGTGTCAGACAATGGCGTTCAGTTTGTTTCTGCCGTCATGCAGCAGTGTATGTTTGTTTTAGGTATAAATCAAGAGTTGTTACCTTTGTATCATCCCTCAGCTAATCCAGCGGAACGCAAAAATAGGGATTTGAAATTCCAGTTGTCACGTTTAGTCGAAACGAACCATTCTTCATGGCCGCAGCACCTACCTGCGATAAGGTTCGCCATGAATTCCGCAGTTTGTCAGACTACGGGTGTCTCTCCAGCGTACTTAACGTTTGCTAGAGAGTTACGCTCACCCCTCGACGTCCAACACGATATTCGGTCGATACTTAACAAAGATAATTTTATTCCACAAATCACTCCTTATTTGAAAAACTTTGTTAACACTTTCATTGCTGTTAGGGAAAGGGTTGAAGCACAACAAGACCGACGTAAAGAATGTGCTGATAACTCCTTTGTACCAGCCGAAATCTTTGAGGTCGGAGATCAAGTGTTGTTAAAGTCACACGTTCTTAGCAGTGCAGCAAAGAACATAACATCTAAGTTCATTCCGAAGAAAGACGGACCGTACGTTATTGTAAAGAGGGTGAGTCCCACGGCATACTTCTTAGCAAACATAGATAGCCCTGAAAGTTTGCTAGGAAAATATCACGTATCAGACCTCACTCGGTTTCATAACCGGGACAGTACACCTCCTCGTCCCGTGGTTCCAAAACGTAAAAGAGGGCGTCCACGAAAACACGTTTGTTCAGTCTGTTCAGCGTCCCTTGAGCGAGTTCATGAGCGGGGACGTTCTCTAGAACTCGAAGGGGAGTGTATAGCGTGCGGCAGAGTGTAATGTGAACGTGGCAACCCAGAGTGGTTACCCGGTCGCCCGTAGGAGGGCGCCCGCGCATGTTCGATATAGTTCTTATGAGGTAGGCAGTGTGTTAAGTAGAGTGTAAGACGCTACCCGCGAATGTGTGCGCGCGAAGTTTAAGCTTTAGTTAAGATTTAGTTAAGTAGTGACTTGTGATCTGGCAAATATACAGTAACCTGATAGCACCAGCGTTTTTCTACACCCGTTCCCCGGCTATATGTTGTATATAAATAAACGTAGGTATAACATGGGTTTGATGAGTATTGTCAAAAAAAAAGCTCGGAGGCTTTGGTTTTTGTTTATTGGTTTGTATTGCCACCGACTTTCGAAACTAAAGTTACTTTATATTGTATAGTTTTCAGAGGTGTCTGTCTTTTTTTACTAATCATGAGGCATACCATTTAAATATTTTTGTTTGATAGTCTATGCTGTTTCACTGCTGTACAAAGACCTTCCCAAGTCCTTCCAGGATCTTTTTTTCCCCGCCACCTCGAACCAGCCCCGCTGGTACGTATCCAAGTCATCTCACCATCTCTTTCTGGGCCATCCTTGGCGACGCTGTCCATCGTAAAGCACCCACTTCGTTGAGACAGCCCAGCGGCATATGCATGTGGCCAACGTTACCTGCCTAATCCCTAATCTCAGACAGAGTCTGCAAAATCGTTCCCTATCTATAGAGTAGCAGTTGCAAGGGGTCCATATTGGCTCACCTAAAGTTCTTTACCCGAAATTGTACTTCCTAAGGATTTGTAATCCGAGTGATCACTCTTCCTAAAATTTTTCATCCTAAAGTTTTCATTCATACTATTTGTAGTGCTACCGGCGATGTTCATAACACTCATGTTTCCGAAAATTGTAATTATTAATATCATTAATGAAAATATATTTAAACTCCTACTGTTTTCAATCATAACGCTTCTATCCCTAAACATAATTACCATAATATACTCATACTCAGAAAGTGACAACATTTACCAAGTGTAATAAAAAATATATGCGGGTAGAAGATGATATTTATAGTTTTAATTTGAGGGTATGATTATGAGCATACAATCCAGCATGCAGCGCGCAAGCAACCATGCAGCATGCAAGCAAGCATGCAGCGTGCAAGCAAGCATGCAGCATGCAAGCAAGCATGCAGCGTGCAAACAAGCATGCATCATGCAAGCAAGCATACAACATGCAAGCAAGCATGCAACATGCAGCAGGCATGATTTCTGTCACGGCTCCGGCGTTGCGGGGCTCCGACGGTCCCACGCGAGCTTATCGTCGCAGATGGTATTCACGCTCACCACCGCAGCTCCGCGCCTACGCGGGTTTAAATTACACTCTAGGGTTAGGGCAGACAAGACTACGTGGAGTCGGTTTCGCAGCAATTCGTTTCTGTCATTAACTTTTGTAGCACAACATATTCACTCTTTAAGACAATATTTTAGTTATTGAAAAATAAATAAAAAAAAAAAACCATGAAAAAATACACTGAACAAACAATATTCGTTAAAAAATAATTCAATTGTTTGATAAGTTTGTTGTGAAAAAAATGTGAATAAAAATTCATTGAATTGTGTTTCTGTGAAATATAATATGTTTCATTGAAACAGTAATAGTCGAAATAAAATTACAAGAACCAAATCAAACAAACAAAAAAAACATTAAAAACAAACATTTTCTGGTAAACGAAATTCTATGAAATTTCTGTCAGCGAAACAAGGGGACACTGTTATACATGTTATGTAAAAATAAAGTTACGCAAAATTAATGTATATAATACTGATTATTATGAATAAAAAGAAATCTAAACATAAAAGATATGACTTTGAATAATAGTGTAAAAGATGGTTATGTTGAGAAAATATAGGAAAACAAATAAAAGTATAATAGATGTTTATTGCAACTGACATTATGAACTTGAATGCTTAGGAATTATGAACATTAGAGACAGAGTAGTTAGGAATTGTGATTATTAGGATGAAAAATGTTAGGAAGAACATTTTCGGATTTCTAATTATCGGAGTTGAAAATTTAGGTGAACTTTGGCGCACCCGTTGCAAGAAGGCAGTTTACATTTATCAGCCCCAAAATGGGATTATTCCCTGAGTACCCCGATCCCCGAGGCCCCCGTCCCGGAGGACCCCGGCTATGATAAATATGATTACATTTCTTTTTTCTATTGTTTTCAAACTGTACGGTCGACATAAAAAGTGGTTTAAAATACTTAAGACGTAAAAAGTAGTTTATTTGAAATTTTGTACAATGTAGAATAGTAGATTGTATGACAAGGGAGCAAAATAATATTTTTACGGCGAAGGCGCTATTTTGAATCCAGAGCGAAGCGAAGGATTCTAGAATAGAATCCTGAACGTAGCGAGTGATTCAAATTACATCGCCTGAGGGAAAAATATTTTTGCTCTCGAGTCATACACTCTATTTTTTATCTCCTTCTATGAGAAAATATTTCTCCCGGGATTTCGTAGGTATTAAGTTTTGTATGACGTTATTAGTTTCTATTTTTATTGTTTCTGGAGCTAATGCACTATCACTTTCAGAACTCGACGTAGGACTAATTTTTTTGCAAAATATAATAAAGTCCGTACCGATTAGAGACAGGGAATAAAATCGCGCGCTTTTGTTTTTTCTTTTTTAGTTACCGCGCGCGCCTCCCCGCACCCTACACTACAGCCAACACTTACAGCCAGTAATTCAGGGGGGGGACAGTCACATATATTTGGCTTGGACCAAAAGATGATGGCTCCATCTACATGTTGTTCCCAAAACTTTAGGTTTTGTTTGTAAGTAAGTCATCTCAACAGATGTCGCTACAAAAACCAATTTCATTATTACCGTGATTATTACATATTTTATGATATAAAATATAAAACCAAAATATCTTTTAAGTTTCCAATTAAAGTTGAGCTTATTTTAATATTTTTAAACATTAAAATAAATAAGATGATATCTTCGTACTGATCTTTTTTTGACTGGTACTATCTGTTACAAATTTCAAAATGGTGGCTGTATCACTGCGTATACGCATGCTTGTATCATCTTTTCCATTTTTAGTTTGTATTTCGGTTGTGAAATCTTCCAGAAAGTATCTACGACAAGTGATAATAAGCCATTCCGCTTAAAATGGTTTCGTTACCGTTGATAAGCGGTTGCACCAAATAATAATGCTCTATTTCTATACATCCAGTACCCACCTATACATCTATAACTAGATATAGACGCTGGATTAGTTCGGGAACAAATTGTAGACAGCGCCACTGCGCTTGTTGGCATAAATATATCGTAAGAGGGCACTCTTTACCCGTATACTTATAGTACTCTTTGCAGTAATTTATACAATTTGTGTTTGATTTCAATGAACGATTCATGTTCCTAATTCAAATCTCATTACTGCCCGCTAAAAAGTCTAGTGGAGAAAAGAGCAAAGTCAAAGCATTTATTTCAATTAAACCATTTACAGGCACTTTTGAATTGTCAAGGAGTCGGACAGTTAGACAGAAAGTTGAAGCTAGTTGCTCGTTCCAAAACGTAGGTACTTTGCTCCCGCTTATAGAGGAACAAAACGACACTTTTCGAATAGAAGGGATGAAAAATAGTTTTAGTAGTAGAAAAAACTTAAGACTATTGTTAGTAGCACTTCATTTTGCTCTAAATTGTCTTTGTCCTGTCCTGTGTACTGAAACTGATTTTGCATGTTAAAAGATTACTTTAAAGTAAACTATTTACCATGCTAGTTTGTAAAATTTTGCGTATTTTAATAGAGTTAAATGCCCCATGTCGTTATTTTAATTTTCTGTATTGTAAAAGGTATTGTGATAAAGTCAAAGTCAAATCATTTATTTCAATTAGACCATTATAAGGCACTTTTGAACGTCAAATGAGAAAAAAAAAAATTGATTCTAGGTGCCCATTCCAAAAGGTAGTTTTGTATGGAGAAGAATGGGCAAGAAACTCCATACTTACTCTTTTAAAAACGATGTTAACAATATTTGCATTTACAGGAATTATATAATTATACGTGAATACGATGTACCTTGCATAAAAACACTAGGTATTTGAAAGTGTGTACAAAGTATCACAGATTAAGGAATGACAGACTAAGTTATATGTACATAGATACACAGTGTTCACATATTACATATTACAATTAATGTTGAAACAGTAGACGACCACTCCTTATATTTTAACAAACAATGAATCAGTATGTGAGCCTGAGCAGTGTATAAAAAAAGAGTCAAATATATATATGTACATATTTATACTAAGTATGAAATTAGGTATTTTAAATTAGCAATCGGTTCGATTTTGTCTAGACTGTCGATCGTCCTATGGAGCTAGACCAGCATGTTTCCAAGCATTCTTATCTTGAATATAGTCCTCTAGATTATAATAAGCTTTTTTACAGAGTGTACTTTTAATATATGATTTAAATTTTGTTTCACTTAGTTGTAATATATCACTAGGAATTTTGTTGTAGCACTTAACACAGTACCCCATAAAAGATGTATGGACTTTAGACAATCTAAAATATGGTTGAGCTATTTTGTCCTTGTTTCTAGTATTAAAGTCATGTCTATCACTTACTTTATTAAACATATGTAAGTTTTTTCTTACATACATAATATTTTCATAAATAAATTGGCAAGGCACTGTCATTATATTAATATTTTTAAATAGTTCCCTAAGAGATTCGCGGCGACGTAGATTATAAATGGCTCTGACAGCTCTTTTTTGTAAAATAAAAACGGATTCAATGTCAGCAGCCCGACCCCACAGTAAAATACCATACGACATAATGCTGTGAAAGTAGCCAAAATAGACCAAACGCGCAGTTTCTACATCTGTTAACTGTCTTATCTTTCTAACAGCATAAGCCGCGGAGCTTAGTCGCCCCGCAATAGATGTTATATGAGGTCCCCATTGTAATTTCTCGTCTAGCGTGATTCCTAGGAAAACCGTTTGACTAGTAAATTCCAGTTTCTCTCCATTAAGTATGATGTCACATTTACTATTCCTAACATTTGGTAAAATGAATCGAATACATTTGGTTTTTTTTTCATTAAGTACCAAATTGTTTACCGTAAACCAATTTTGAACCTGAAGAATAGCGTCATTTACGTCGTCTAGATTTTGTGACCGTCTGTTTATTTTAAAAATCAATGATGTGTCATCGGCAAATAACACCATTTTTGGTTGATTTTGAAACAATTGGGGTAAATCATTTATATAAACTAAGAATAGAAATGGACTTAATATTGAACCTTGAGGAACGCCCATAGTCGTTTCAGACCCCAATGAGTTCACGCCGTTAACCTGTACTTTTACCCGTCTATCCCTCAGGTATGACCTTAGTAAATTAAGAGATGTTTTACTAACCCCGTAGTGCTCCAGTTTCAGCAAAAGTGTCTCATGGTCAACGCAATCGAACGCCTTTGAGAGGTCGCAAAAGATTCCAATGGCATCTTGTGATTCCTCCCAGGCGCTAAAAATGTTCTTTATTAGGGTGACACCGGCGTCAGATAAAAATTAAAACCTGTGACTACTCTAGGAGACCTTTTTTATTCTTTATTTATAATATTTACCTTAACCAAGCAAGATTTTTTCCTAAACCTAAAAGGTAAATATTATAGTTTTGATAAGTATTAATATTATAGTCACATCCGCTGACGGTACTTTTAAGCTAAACTGACGTTTAATTGAGTTTACCAAGATAAACACAAATCGGGGTCCTCCGGGATGGGGGCCTCGGGGATTGGAGTACTCAGGGAATAACCCCCAAAATGTACAACAAAATAAAGAGACTCGTTAATATTTACCACTTAAAATGAAATGATCTAAGAAAGAAGTTGACTGTATGGTTAAAAACACTCTCGTACAATGAAATTGAGAAAATTGCGGAATCTTAACTAGTGCTAATACACAAACACACCACACATACACACCACAAACATACACACACCGCACAAACATACACACACACAACTCAATCAACCCCTGGACATACTCACACAACCCAATATCAATAAACTCACACTACACCTCTGCGTGCTACATTTTTATTACAAAATTAATATACTGTTTTTCGTACTATTATGTCTGGGACATTGTTTTCTAAATGCTAATACGGACGTTGATAGCTGCGACACAGTAATTAACTTTTGCAACTATCATCGTTTTTTAAGTCACTATTAGCAAACTGTTTAAATGTTCCTAAATAAACCTTTTTATTTTATTTTCTTTCATTTAAGTCTTAGCAACCTTCAACATACCACCATCTTTGTTTAAAGTCAGTTAATTAATAGACTAGGTACAGAAATAATTTATATTCAAACGTAATAAATAAAGTGCTTTTCTTATTTACTTAAAAGTTATAAGCAAAGAAACTACTTATTTCAAAGCAGACTGTCAGACTAATCTAAATACTTGTGCAAACAAATTCAAAAACTGTTTTGATTTATGTCGACAATATAATGGAAATGTCGGAAAGAAACATTCCAATATTCCTGAAACTATTTCTTCTCTTAATTACAGTTCAAAGTGTTACTTTGAACTCTATTCATCGACAAAAAGGTTTCGAAATTTCCTTTTAGGTTTAAACTTACGTAATGATAACTAATTTGTTTTATATCTATCATTAAAATATTCTTCAAAGCAAAATAAACTTAACTACAAAATTAATAAAAAAAAATAGGTATCTAAGTAGGCATATTACTTACAGAAAAGATTGGTCCACTCTAGCTTAGAACAAAGAGGTTTGGACAAGAAAAAGGGAGGCCATTGCCAGAACAGTCAACACAGAATAAAAATAAAATAATGATTAATAATGAATACAGTATGTTAATCAACGAAGGGCGTTCCCTTTAACCGGTTACACTACATTGTCCAGTGTCCACAGATAGTGAAAAAAATCCATCAAAAATAAAAAAGTATTTATTTATGTCATACAAAATCGGATACGTAAAAGAAACTCTAATCTATTAATGAAGTAGATTAACAATCTCAATCCCAAATTTGATCAGCGTTTCGATGATAAACCAATAATTATACTAATCATATTGTAATCTTGGCCACTTTGACTGAATTTCGATCTTCGCTTGCAATCAATCAAAGACTGAAACTGTGATCACGACACATCCATCACCGTTTGGGGTCTGCGTATGTACACAAGCGATAGTCAAGGACTTTGTATCAAGATTGGGGATTAGGATATATAAGATCCATTAAAATAGGTGCACAAAAACACAGTGTTCAGTAGATACCTACGTCTAACCAAAGATGTCCATGCAAAAAAAAACATTGATTAAAGTGATTTTAATTTGTCCTAAAATAAGTAGTTACTTGCACTCGCGCCCCGCCGCCGCGGCACCGCGCGCTTTCTCCTAAGAAGGTACCCAGTCAGTTCTGTTAACATCATTTTGTATTTAACCATAGTAGGAAACTTTCTGTTAACTACACACCAACTTTTTAGGATAGTGTTAGAATAAGTAGAATATAGTCTAGGTAATTACGCGCTACTCGAGCACAGTGAATGAATTTTCCTCGAACACGCCAATTTGTTATTTTAGGATAATATAAAATCACCTTAATCAGTGTTTTTTTTTTTGCGTGGATATCTTTGGTTAAACGTTCTGAACGCTGTGTTAAAAATTGACCACCTATTTTAATGGGACCTTATATAGCTTGAATTTACGTATAGTATGAATGTTACATTTAACCAACGCGTTCGTGCTATGCCATCAGTAGTTCAGTACCTCCCAATCCGCTTCCGTGCCATCCAACAAAACTAATTTAACAATACTATACAATACCATATGAAAATAGTTTGATTGTTTCAGTAAAATTGTTCGTTTCTTCAGCATTGCGTGGGGAAATAAAATAAAGGGTTCAATGCCTCTTTCTAATAAATGAACTGAAGTTATGAACAAGTCGGACTTTCACATGAAAGGTTCCGCACCATCATACAGTATTTAGTTTATTGATTTTTAAGCCCGTGGGGTTTCTGGGCTAGAATAGCACCCAACCATTTAAATCCGAGGGTGTCGTAGAAGGCGCGACTAAGGGAAAATCCGGAAGTTGAGCAGCAGCGGTTTTCGTGATAGCTTCACTGCGATCCCCAAGACGCCAGCCAAGCGTGGGGATTATGGCAAACCCTTATGGGGGAGGTCTTTGTTCAATAGTGGACGTCTTCGGGCTGATGATGATGATCACGTATTTAAATATTTTTGTAAATTACGTAGTTTGGTAGTTATGCTTTTTTTTTGATGAATGTGAAATAAATTATTTATTATTATATTTATTAATTCATTTTAGTAAATCTTTGTTTAAAGGTTTTTTTTTAATAGTTTATGCATTCTCTACCAGTCCACTAAGGGCGGTGAAATCTCTTCACCCCCTAATACCTTAAGTAAACCTTTGTACCTATGTGTTTATGTATTAATAAATAATTATGGAAATGTCCACTATTACAACCTAAAACAGTCACGCTTACAACCACTAGCCGGGCCTCAAGTCTGCTATTACAATAGTGTCAGAATGGTCTATCATTGATTTCATAATGGTTGATTTTGGCAAGTTTGGTAACCTACTAATATAATAGCGTCATTATGAATTTCCATTGGTCAACCACTGACACGCCATTGAAAGAAATGATATAGAATGGTAATCTCGTACAAAATGACAACTGAATGACTGACTTAGGCGGTAATCTGCTTAAAATTTTGACAGTTCCTTTGATCAGTGACCTACCATTAGAACGTCATTGTGCAGTTATTGCTTTTAATTCGACCGACCAATGATCGACCATTATGAATTTAGCAGATTACGAACTTTTAGTAAAATGACAATGGGATCGTGTTGGAATGACAAAATTATAAAAATAGCAGACTTGGCCTCCAGCTTGGAGAATTATGATGACGTAGGACTTAATACTTATTTCCGCGTCAATAAATAATTTAGCACTACACACAAAGAAACATATTTCTTGTGTGCCCCCTTCGATTTTTTAAACATTATTTTATTGTTATTATTTGACGTTAGCGATCACATTAATGTCACACTGTGACAATTTCAAGTGTCTACCCGTTAAGGTTAAAAAAAACAATCCTGTGACAGACGGATTGATAGACAGGCAGATTGACAGACATCAGCGTCTTTGTGTGAGACTCCCTTTTGCTATCCTTTAGATATATATATCAGCCTATTGCCATCCACTGCTGAACGTAGGCCTCCCCCAGAGATCGCCAACCAACCCGGTCTTGGGCAGCGGATGGATGCGGGTGCATCCATCCGCTGCCAGCCACCTTTTTTAAATCGTCGGTCCATCGTGCCGCAGGGCGTCCCACACTACGCTTGCCCAAACGCGGTCTCCACTCATCCTTTAGATACGGAACTCTAAATTACTGCTGGAACTTAAACCAAACGCGTGGAAATATGCTGTGAATGCTTAGAACATAAAAGTACAAGGATTTGTTATTGGAATTTTATTAGGGTGATCACGTTTTTGTTTATATTTCATTGTATTGTTTTTTTTATAGCTGTCCTGTATAGAATAATAAAATTGACCGAAAACAGAGAAATACGTCACGATTTTTTTTTTTTTTTTTCGTACTAATGTGCTCGCGTTTGGTCGCAACTCACCTCATCTTAAGTGATGATGCGGCCTAAGGTGAAGCACACTTGCCTAGGATGAACCGGTTCACTCGTGCCTTGAAGATACCTAGATTATATTTATCGGGAAACACAGAGGCGGGCAGTGAATTCCACAGTCTGGCAGTTCGCACAATAAAAATGTGGAAGCGAAGCATTTGGTCCCAGACCGAGGAACTACAACTGTATAGCGCGTGTCGCTTCGCCGTAAAAGCACGAGTTTATAAAAAGAAAACAAACAAACAAGGGCTCTGTGCTAGAGCTTGATGTGTAGCCGTGTGGGCTACACATCAAGCTCTACATTTCCAGTATAAGCTGACCTCGCATTGTACGGAAATCCTATACAAGGCGAGATCAGCATTAACTGGAAATGTGTAGCTTAATGTGTAGCCGCGTGTACTTTTTTAACCGACTTAAAAAAAAGGGCGGTGTTCTCAAATCGACAAGTAAATTATGTGATTATGTTTTGTGTTTAACCACGCATGCATAACTTTTTACAGTGTAGTCCGATTTCGGTGATTTTTTTGGCTAGAGTATTCCTCAAAGTTGGACCCATGTAAACATGAACTTTTTCCACCTCAAAGGCTGTAAAATTGCGGGATGACTTGTTGGTTTTATTGTTTCTTAATTAATTCGGATGATAAGAAGTAGGCACTAAAAAGCGAAAGAAAACCTTTTTTACCAAAAAGGCAATCAACAGCTAAAAAATAAAACAAGAAACAATGCCGCACTTTAAAATTAAAGTTATTTTTTAGTTTTTGAAGGCGGCATAGGGAAAAAGGGAAACGTTTTTTGTATGTACATACTTAGAATCAAGTTAGATTCTCATGCTTGTCGTTAATTACAGTACCTGTATCTTACATCGATAGACCAGTTACATTTTTAAAGGACAATGCCAGAAACTCTATAGTACTTTGCCCCACTCAATAAAAGTCTTGTGCAATATGTAGCATCTTACTGTTTATTTATTGCTGATAACTAAACATTAGTCTTGGTGACTGTAGAACTTGCGGTTTCCGTTTAAATCTAAAAACAATAATGACATTGATTATAGGTTAAAATGTATTTTAGGTAAAATGAGTTTGTATTTTGTGGGTAGGTATTTCGTAATCCGCAAGTTCTAAAGAAAAACAATTAAGTATAGAAAGGTTCTATATTCATTTCAATTTTTTTCATTAATTTACTTTTTCTGTACATTGTGTTACTTTTTCTGTACATGGGTGGGGCAGGATCGGAAATTTTTAGATGTCACATTGTTTTAGTTTAATTATCATAAAATTTGTTTGTTATCATTTAGTGTGACCAGACGTTATTAATACGCCAAATCCGAGTTTTATAAAACTCTCGCGCTGATGTCAGAGATAATCACATCTACAACACCAAACTTTTCCTAAAACTCAATATGTGCTGCCGACCCAAAGGTGTAACAGTATTTTCTGACAAGTAGTAAAAAGAAAACAGTAGCTCGGTGACTCTTCCTACGTTCACGACAATTCCTGTGAATCCCCAAGGTCTCGGGCTGGTCAATGTCGCGTGCTAGCAGCGCGGCCGAGGCGGCGACGTCGCGAGTGCCGCACTCAAATGTCATATTACTGATACACCGACGCTCGTGGAGGGGTGCTCAACATTTTTTTTTAGAATCGGTTTGCGTCATCTGTTTTTCTATGAAATGAATAAGTAACAGCAGCAAACGTTGGTATTTTTGTAAGAAAAATATGTGTCATGACACACAGTTCAGTAAAAATTGCTGCTCGCGTTAATGGGTTGCCCAATTAACGCGAGCAGCATACTTTTAATGTAAAGTCATTAAACATTTTCGGGCAATTTTCCAAAATGTAATATATTCACATTGACACAGAAAACAATTTATATGAGAAGAAACAATGAACAAAATAAGCATATTTATTTACCTGGATAAATAATTAGGTTTTCATCTGAAAACCTAATTATTATTTTAGTAAGTATTAGTAATTATAATAAGTAGATAATATATATAGTAAGTAGTAGTAATTATAGTAAGTTTCCGATAGTGTATTTGTAGTCCTTGGCTCAAAAAATGCCAATTAACAAGACAATAGTTGAGTTAACTAACCATAGAGTGTCAGACGTAAGTATATTTTAAACGGCGGTTAATAATATAAATTCTAAAAGTCTGTAAACCTTCTATTAAATCTTGTAATTTCAAAATAACGACAGCCTAATATGTATCTAAATCAACATTGTGATTAAGATATAGTTTGAAGTGAATGGGCTTTGAGCCAGCTACACTGCAAAACAGGACTTATAGCACCAGTAGTTAATGGCGATGTAATGGAATGGCGACCAACAGACCATTAATATTCTAAGTACTTCATAATTATATTCGAACTCAGATATATTTTAAAGACAACATAACACTTAACTCCTTGTAATTATGTTGTAAAACTCAATATTAGCTATAAATACCTCTAATTTACGAGTTTTTAGTTTTAATGTAAGAAACGTCTCAGTTTTACGAGTATCAAGGAGAAATAAAATTAAACATTTTTATGACTATTGGGCATCATAATCTGTGATTACATACTTACTTTTTTTATACTGAATCTGAATTCTAAATTAGATTTGTTCGACAATTTAATAATATCTCCCCTTTTTATAGGATACTAAAATCCGGCAACTAATCAAAATTTGTCAAAAAAAAACGCATTTTTATGGTTTTAATCAAAATTCTGAAACTATAGATTCTTCAAGTAACTCGATACTTAAAAGAATTAAACTTTATACAACAAAGGTAGAAACACATTTCATCCAACATTTTTTGCGTCTCAAACAAAAAATACAACTACACGCGTAACCATGGCAACAGGATATCAACAAACAATTAATACGACTCACTAGAATCCTAACTATTAATCCTGAATCATTCTATCTACAATGAACACGTCATTCTGAACAGAAAATGTAATTACGAAAATAAGTTTTTTTTTTTGGAACGGCACTAATTTTTTATTCAAATGTTATGTGCAACTGCCTTGCTGTGGGTTGCTAGCGGCTTAACACGCGAACCGCTTTTGCAGCAAGTTTTCAGTTCAAAACTACGTCGTGGTTTGAACCGACCGGCTTACAGTGTAAATATAGTGTTACGTGGAGTTCTAGTGTTGTGTTGTGTTGTGTTAAGGATTGTTGTGCTATGATATTGTTATGGTGGTAAGTTACTTTTAATCATGAAACTCGAAGAAGTAGAAAATTTTGGTCTAAACTGGAATGGTTTTCAAGGTTTTGAATGCTTTATTTTTCATAAGTAACGAACGAACGGATAATTGAATGCATATACTAAACTATTTTACTTTACTATACTACCGATAGTTATTTTTCCGCTAGGAAGAGATAGATCTAAACTACTTCTAGAAATCATTCATTTGAACTAAATAAATCAGGAATTCTGAAAACACATAGTACCTAAATCAAATGAAAAATCAACTTTTCGTTTTAGTACTGTTTTTTTATCTTATAACCACGATTTAAGACCTACTTTCATAAGAGAAACTATATCTTAATCGTATTTAATATTGAAAGATACAAAGATATACAAACTTATATGTATTTTACACAACTAATAAAACAAAATCATTATTTATGTGATTTTATACTCGGAAATGGATTTTTGACACAAAATTCCATTCCATACTAAACCAACACCAGGGCCTCAAGTCTGCTATTGCAATAGTGTCAGAATGGTCTATCATGGATTTCATAATTGTTAATTTTGACAAGTTTGGTAATCTTCTCATCATTATGACTTTCCAATGGTCAACCACTGACACGCATTTGAAAGAAATGATATAGAATGGTAATCTCGTACAAAATGGCAAATGAATGTCTGACTTAGGCGGTAATCTGCTAAAATTTTGACCGTTCCTTTGATCAGTGACCTACCATTAGAGCGTCATTGTGCAATTCGACCGACCAATGATCGATAATTATGAATTTAGCAGATTACGAACTTTTAGCAAAATGACAATAGTATCGTATTGGAATGACGAAATTATAAAAATAGCAGACTTGGCCCCCTGAAGGTTAGGACTAGAAATACTAATGAGCATCCTCTTAGTTGATCTCTGATAATGACTGAACTGACCATACTTTTCCGTTCTATTTTATTGGTATTAATTGTAATTAAAATCGATCTAATAGAATATTGTTACTTAAAAAATTCCCAGTGGCTGTTTACGTAATTCATTCCGGTTCTAATTTGTTATTGAAAAACTAAAACTGAACATTTTTACCAATTAAAAACGAATGCCAACTTCCAATATTCTAACAAAATAATAGGGTTTACCTTCCTAAAACCGTTGGCGCAAACAAGCGACTTTTACAGATTTTAAACTGACAATCACATCAAAATGTATAGTGTAAATGATTTGAAAAAAATATATGTTAAACTAGAACATACTCTTAATAATTTTGTATGTGAATGTTTTTGATTAAGTTCATATTAAATAGTTTAATTAACTCGTGAAGTTGTGTCTGACGCGGTCAAAACATTGATAATCACACAAAATCTACCAGGTATATTTAAACGAAACTTTCACTATCTTACAGAAAATTTTATTATCTATCTTTTAGTGTACGCCTTTTTTTAAGTTTTGAATACTACCTATCTTTTATTTAATTTTTTCGACTAAACTTTGTGAGTTTTGAACGCAGCGCATACGGTTCTCTGGTTGCTCAAGGTCGCCGGCGGATATCGTCGCCTTAATATTAAGCAACGTTTACATTTAACCTTTCGAATATCTTATGTTACACAGTCCGACATAAGCAGAGGAGGTTTGACCTTCAACACTTTCGCCCGACAGTCGTTGAGTTAAGGAGGTTAAATGCTAATGGTTATAATGCATTGACAATATTATCCATGCGATATTTGCCATATCCTAAACATAAGAAGAAAAAATAATAGGTACCACAATCAAATATCAAAATCTAATATTAGTATTAGTACCTATTCAAACTTAGTATTCCAATCCTTGAGAGTTCAAAATACTCCACTAGAAACTTTCAAAACTTTGCCAATAATACTAGTCTTATCCGTTAGTCTATCCGAGACGAAAACTAGCTGTTTCTTATCGTATACTGTTTTATTTGATTTGCTCTAATTTCGGTTTAAGTCCTTCCTTCAGTAGTTCCAAATGAAGTTTCTTAAGAATCCCTGTTATCTTCGCTCTAAATTTCAAACATACACGTGGAAGCCAAATTAAACTTAGTTCAATTAGTTCGTACTTGTAGTTCTAATAGAAAACACGCTTTTAATATTAAAGTCCCTGGAAATATCCAGGGAATCTTCAAAGTGAAATATGGCAACCAACGTAGTCGTCTTTTGTTTAAAACTAGTTAGGGTTTACAAAGTACATATTTAGGATAATTTTCCAGGAACGGCATGTATAATTGACAAACCGACATTAAGGGAATATAGAGAGTAAGCTACTTCTAGATTTTACCAAGTATTAGGATAATGGGTAATGGGTAAGGTTGAAACAAAATAATAACATTTTCAAACCATCGCATAATAAAAAAAAATCTTAGAAAGAAGGAAAGAACAGAAAATAAAATAAAAGAATGAAATAAAAATACATAAATTAAATAATAATTAAATTTAAATACATATTAAATCAGACAACTCCTAGGACTAACTAATAGGAGACTCATTTTTGAAGATACATCATAAACACAAATCACAAACAAATTACACAAAAATATTCAAAAATTAAATTAGTTTAATAAGAAGCTTCTACTTTTCTTTACTTTTTTATGAGGTTTTGTTCAAAATTGTTACACTATAAAACGACGAGACGGGACTAGGCAAAATTCATGAATTTAATTAAACATCCACCTTTCTTTGTTTCAACATCAAAACCAACATAGCTCAAAGGTATTCCGTTGTAAATGTATTAATTACCATTGCTCATACATGTTGAGTCATCATAGACGTAGGAAAGGAAAGGCTTCCTGTCAAACATCGAGTATTACCATCGCTGTATGAAATTGTGTATAATTACCAGGGCTGTTATGTAGCTCCGTAACTGTAACCGAATCTATCCGAAAGTTTCGGATAGGGGCGGAGTCTAAATGACCGACACACTAGACGCACGCGCGTCGCTTGCGTTTTATGGATAGTTTTTAATTTTGTATTTTGCTTTTTAAAGTCAAATTATTTACTTCAATTAGACCATCAAAAGGCACTTTTAAACGTCATTAAAATTGAATTTAGTTGCTCCTTCTAACTAAAAGGTAGTTTCGAATGAAAAAGAATGAGAAAATACTACTTACATACTTACTCTTCTAAAATATTTTGTACAATTTTTGTAACTCTAAGTATAGGAATTATATAATTAAACGTGAATACGAGGGAGGTACCTTGCTCTTTTATCTACAATTCCTTAAAAATATGATGTCCGTTATTAAAAGTATCCGAAGTTTTCGGATAATTCGAAATGATTTCAAATCCCTAACCGCATCTGAAACCGGTATACCTACTAATATTCATAATTATATCCGAATCCATATCCAGATCCGAAACTTTATAACCAGCACATCCCTAGAAATTACTCAAACGTCGCTTACCGTCTCGAGTGACACTGTGTACACAATGGAATGAGGATGTGGAACCTCCTTAATGAGTCTCGACGTTGGCGGAACTAACTGATGGTGGCTTTTCATACTTCCTTGGAATTTGATCGTGGCAAATGTTTGCGGCTGATTACATACCTACTTGTCACGTCAAGATGTCATATTGTGTTTCATTTATTTTGATGAATAATGGTTAAGGTCAATCGAAAAGCTACTCGGCATGCAGCCAAAATACGAGTAAGGTAGATTTTACAGGGCAATCAACTGCTTACCCCCAACGCGTTAAAATTTCTTCGGATTGGGGGTAAGCAGTTCATGACGCTGTCTGTACACTTAGAACGGCAGATGATATAATAACAACGCTGTTAAATCATTTCCCTAAAACAATTTAGTGATTTGATCAACTTATTATATAGCTATGCGACTCCTGACTTGTTTATTTCAACATTTCACTAAAACAGTTTAGGGATTAAATCAAATCACTATCTTTCTGCAGGGAAATGTCCCAGAGTTGTTTTTGTATCATCTGCCGTGATTTAAGAGGAAATACCACGGGCTAGAGAATTGAAAATTAGGTATTTGTAAAATCTATTGCTGTCGCGCGATGCCCGAACACGAACCGCAGAGCGCGATAGAGACAACTGCAGCTTTGACCGAAAATACCAATTTAAAGTACACAAAATGAATGATTCTGATTTCTTCTCCAAAACTTAACCGATTTAACTGCTTTTTTCATTAAAAAATAAAGAAAGGCTTTTGCCGTGTTCCTATGTTTTCTATTTTTTATATAATCAAGTCATACCTATTTGTTTTCTAAATGACACAGCGGAAAATCATGCCAATTTTTTAGGTTTTTGAATATTCATATCTCTTTTTATAATAAATTTATGAGAAAAAGGAAAACATAGGGACATGCCAATAGTAGCCATGGATATTTAAAAAAAAATAATTGATCTACTGGCATTATCCAGGGAGGAAACAGGGGACTAAGTTTGTATGGAAAAACGGCCCTTGTGTTTCCTCTTAACCAAATCCCTTAGGGATTTGGTCATTTGGCTACGAGAATATCGTGTAAAAGTCGCCGCTATAATTTAGATGCTTAAATACCAAATAGCATATTTGACTATATATAGCAAAGACGTAGGTACATAAAAAACTGTAAAAGTATCCATAAAATAAATTGCATAGTATTCCCAAGCGAGGTAATTTATCCGCGAATGATTCACATTCAAGCTTAGTAAGACGTGCAACTTTATATTTTATAACCAGCTTTTCCTCGCGAGTTCGTTTGCGTCTATTTTCTAACTGACTTTTAGTTTTTTTGCTTAAGCACTTAGGGAAACCGTAGCTTCCTATTAGAGAAATTATTTTCAGAAATGGACCAATGGATCTGAAGATTTACTTGTCCACACAAAATCTATCTATTCTAATATAATAACGCTGAAGTGTTTGTATGTTTGTTAATCTCCAAACGACTTTTTGAAAACTCTTTCGCCAATCCATATTCACACAATCCATACCACGAAGTAAGTATACTTACTTCATGTTTCATATACTTTATTACTTCATATACTTTATCCACACTAATCCATACTAATATTATAAATGCGAAAATAACTCTGTCTGTTACGCTTTCACGAAGAAACGGCTTAATCGATTTTGATGAAACTTGGTATGAAGATGGCTTAAACCCTGGGGAAGGACATAGGCTACTTTTTAACCCGCAACTTTGTCTGCATCCGCGATAACCGACTTGCATACGAACGAAGTCGCGGGCAAAATCTATAGTATAAGTACTATATTTTATTATCAATTAATTAGGAATCTGTAAGGAAAACACCCTACTACTTTACTATTTAGTCCTCTCCCTCTCTCCTAATTTTGCTGTGCCCGACATGGTCCATATTGATCACTTCCTTGCTACACTACATATTTAATACATATGGAATGCAATAAAGAATTTAAATTTGAAAATCACCCGAACACCTTGCCCAGTAAAAAAGGTTTGCGCTGTTTGATTTGAAGGTCCCAATATAAACAAAGAAAACATAATGTTTGACATTAATTAGCTTTAAAAGCTTTTAGTAATTGCCACATGACCTAACTACCTGTCTGTATTAGAACATTCTCAAAAATAAACCACAGTATTTTTGTCAGCTTAAATAAACCTGCTGGCAAAAACCTTTTCGTCCGCTGTTTTCACACGTGGCCTGATAATTTAAGCCTGGTGGCCTAACACGAGGGAGCGGTATAAACATTAGATTTTTTATTACTACTTTATTTAATTAATGAGGACAACCCTGGGGTTGTGGGGACCGAGTGCTCATCTAAATTCGTCGGTCAGAGCTTAAGCATTGCCATTCAACGTGGCAATGCCGCCAGTCTCTTGGACATATTCCCAAGGATTTTTTGATACCAACCTTATCTGCCTATCCTACCGAGCTGAGTGTGTATTCATTTGGGCTATTCTCAGAAACTACTGTACAGATTTTCATAAGGCTGTCACCAATAGAAAGAAGAATTATCTAGGAAGGTTATCACTATCTAATTGTTAATATTCTAGCGTATGGCTCTCGTGGGCTGCAGCTGAAAATCTGGTGGCGCACTTTGTGTTGCAATCTGACATCATTCTGAGCTGAGGCCCTTTTGGCATTATTAACATTGTTTTCTGTTTTTTATACATAGTTTTAAGGAGTAACTATTTTATTTATGCCAATAGACGCATTTTTCTTTCTTTCTATCACTACATATTATAAAACAAAGTTGTCCGCTGCATCTGTCTGTTTAAACGCCTAAACCTATTAAATGGATTTGAATTCAACCAATACACAGAATGAATCATGTCAAAGTATAATTTGTTAAGATTTCGTGTAAATTCAGTGACATATTGACTATAAAACACATACGAAGCCGGGTCGCATTGCTAGTGTCGTATAAAATGATAAAGGATTTTTTCCAATTTAAAAATCGACTCGAATCAGTGCACTCGTGCAAGGCTCTCAGGTATGACAAACGACGCTAACGTTTTCCGTACTCTTGACATTAAACACGTGAGATTTTATCACGACTGTGTGGGTTTCCTCACGTTTTCCTACAGCAATATCATTTGATCTACTGGTACTGTGGCTGGGTGTTTATCATCTGTGACAAGTTTTGTTACCGCGCTTTGCTACTGTTATTTATAATCATATAGTTTCTTGGTGATTACTGTAAATTCTTCGTAACAGAACATATAAGTAATTTAATATAAGTAATTTTGTCTGTTTGTCTGAACCGACATCAAATCGCATGCGAATTTAGCATGTTATATTTCTTCTCGACATATTTTTAGAATGTTATGCTTAAACATTATTCATCATCATCATCATGTCAACCTTTAGACGCCTACTGGACATAGGTCTCCTTTAAGGGAGGCTTCAGCCGTAATCGCTATGCTTAGCCGATGCATGTTGGCGATCGCAGTAGGTATACTCAGAAGGACGCTGCTGCCCATCCTCTGGTCAATATCCCTATATTGTCTTCTACGACACTCACGGGTTCCACTAATACACCAATACCAACAACCGTGCCAACCAATAGCCGTGTGGCTGTGTGCCGCCACACGGCTGTAAACATTATTACGATTAAAGAAATTATGCGTAAACTGTTATGCGTAAATAATGGTCAAAACATTATGTTGGTTAAGTATTCACTGACGTGGAGTTATGCTGGCGAAATGTTCATGGGTGAAAACTGCTTTGGAAAAGCTTTTCTTTTGAAAAGTTAATGGTTTAAACATAATGTTGACCAACGGTTCATGGACCAATCTAGTGTTGGTAAACTGTTTCAGGTTGTTAGCAAATCGATATCTTGGGATCTGGTCAAGGACAGGGTACTTTAACCGACTTCAAAAAGAAGGAGGTTCTCAATTTGGGACCCGTTGAGGAACAGAACAGCGGGTCAAGGCCTGCGGGGGGAGTGGTGACTGCTTATTGAATCCTGCATCCCCGGTCACAGGCAGAGGTGGAACACCACAGTTTTAGCTGGTCCGGCGCCTCCATCACCCCCACGATGGAGGAAATCAATTCGGATTTCCACCGCGCAACAACAAAAACGAAGGTTCTCAATTCGACTGTATGTTATTTTTTTGGACTTTGGATTCCGGCAATTGAGGATTGATTTAAAAAAATATTTTATTAATGGATAGGGTATGCTTCAGGGGTGGTCCCTTAAGAATTTCATGAAGTCATTTCAACTCTTAGGGTGAGGTGATGACTTAATTTAATTGATTTTCACCCACTTTATGACGATATCTTCAACAATTGTGAATCGGTTTGAATCTTAATGGATTCGGATGGTAACAATTGGTACTAAAATAACGCTTTTGTAGTGCGCTACTTCGTCTGTCTTCGCGAAGCTACTCGCAAAATATGAGAAAGTAATTGGAAAATTGAAACAGTCTTCATTTTGTGATTATTTCATTTACATTAGCGTGGAAAAGTGTGATATTGAAAACTGTAAATTACGTAAAAGTAATAGAGAATAGATTGCCATGTCTAGACATCATTTCACGGATAAAGTTTACAAATACAATAGATACCTATTACACAATGGAAACTCGTAATTTATTGGTTTATAGGTCTCGTCATATAAATGAAGAGACAGTTCCGACCTTCAAGATATCGGTTGGAAATAATGTAAGAAACTTGGTGTTCTGTCTAATTCCAAATATTAATATTAATAGTCCATGATACCGAAGTCGTCAAGCCAACGTCGTCGTTGCATGATTGAAATTTTTAGAACCCTTTTTAACATATAACTACATACTTTTCCAGGTATGTACGTACAGACAGCGTCATCAACGGCTTACCCCCTATGCGAAGAAATTTCAACGCGCGGGGGGTTAGCAGTTGATGACGCTGTCTGTACATATTTTGACAATAGGTTTGTCCAGTGGTTGAGCGATTGGGTTGCGAAAATATCTCTCGTTTCCGCGACCCCTAACGTAGGTGTGAGATGGTGGTTATTACACCGGGGTGGTTTTTAGTCAGTAGGAGTCTGACAGACCCTTTCGCCAACCCCAGGGCGGAGGACATCTATGAAGATATTCCCCCAAACCAAAAAAAATAGAAAAAAATTAAAAGAAAGTGGTTGAGTGATTGAATGCTACGCTGCGTGTCGCGGTTTTGATTCCCACACGAATCAAATATTTGTCGCAGAGGGTGGCAGATATATGAAGATGGAATGTCAAGCAATTATTATGCTAAACAAACTTGATCGTTTCTAGTTAACCGTTTAGTTGAATAATTTTAATGATTGCTTGAGTGTGTATAGTTGTGATGCGATCATATGACGGCAACAGCTGACAGCTGATAGTTGACAGTTAGTTGAAGAGGGTGGGGGGACGTGACTACGAGTCATTCCATTCAATTGGCAGGATTGGCAAGGTGCAGGACGTGGTTGCGACACAACTAACCTACCTGCATTCCATGTCATTATTTAGTGACTTTAATCGTAAAACATTGCGAACATCTCTGGTTATTTTCTAATCAAAGTTAGGGTATCAATAAAGATCCGTGTACTGGACAAATATCCTAGTGTGGTATCAAGCCTATACTCATGCAGACCCATATTCAAACGAGGATAACCTTTGCCGTCGTTATATTTTTACAGCCAAAAACTCAGATTATGAAACAAAAGGCAGATAGATCGCGCAGAATACTGGGAGTGAAGCCACTAAAGCAAATACAAATTCTAGAACGAATGCTTACGATATCGTTATTGTATTCGCTTTTGAATTTGTATTTGTATTAGTATTTGTTTTTTGTAACGATGCTTTCGCTTGACTGCTGACTCGTGTCAGTACAGCGCGAAACGAATTGTAGGTATTTGCTTTTGAATTTGTATTTGCTTTTGTGGCTTCACTCTCAGTGTTCCGCGCGGTCTATCTGCTTTTTGTTTCATAATCTGTTGCCGAAAACTGTAGTTTCGGGGCTGGTTGTTTGTTAAACTCAACGACTGTCGGGCGAAAGTGTTGAAGGTCAAACCTCCGCTGCTTATGTCGGACTGTGTAACATAAGACATTCGAAAGGTTAAGTGAGTTTATAAATATGTTTGTAAACGCACCCATGATGCAGTATAAAATTATAGAGAGGGTCAAAGTTTTTCTGAAAATGAAATCTCCCATTTTCCATCTAGCAAGACATAACACATAACTGCTTAAGAACGTGTATTCGATTCGTAACGAAAACTTCTTGTTTTCGCATTTTGCCCAGAGCAATATCGTAATGATGTGAGCAGATTATTTAAAGACAATTACAGTTTTAGAAAAGATTAAGTCTTGATTTAGGCAGGTACAGAGTAAAAGTATAATTTTTAATTATGGTTTTTTGAAGCGAAGACAATTCTTTCATATCGTTTTACGAAAATAGACGTCAGAGTTAACTTTCAGGACGAATACAACCATTACAATAAGCCAAAATATTTTGTTTTATGCGTTTTTCCAACAGTATATACAGTCATAAAGACAGCTACAGAGCCAAAACTACAAAAATATTACTATTATGTATTAAAAAACAATGTTGAAAAAGTAGAAAATCGGTTCACTTTGACATTTTTTTTTCACCAGTATTTGAATAAAAACGTAACTGATATATATATTTTATAAAAGTAAATGTTATGCTTAATACGCAGAATATTTTTCAGCCCGTTATACGACCTCATTTATTTTAGACAATTATTTTAAAAAACACTGTAAATCATCGCGCGCTGTCGTTTGTCGATTAATTTCAAAGATTCGTGCTTATTTCGTGCATATTTTTTTTTCTGATGCACACAAACAGACCATTGTATTGTACTAGTGTGTGTCAATGCTGCTATGCCGTTCTAGCAATCGTTTAGATTTTGAGATGCGCTAAATCGAATACGCGCCCTTAAGGGGAATGCGCCAAGGCAGACCGCGAAATCCAAACTTTCTTACGTATTTTGCAATTTTCAGATCAGTATCATGTGGTGTGGTAAAAAAAATTGGTGTGAGTTACAAATAATTTACACACACGACACCCACACAGTAAGTAAGCCGTGTGATGATGGCCGCGAATAGCACCACGACATTTCTACCCAATGGCTTCTAGGAAGCGACAGAGGGATATTGACTAGAGGATGGGCATAAGCATCCTTCTGACCATCATAACACCTACTGCGATCGCCAACATGCATCGGCCAAGCATGGCGATTACGGCTGAACCCTTGAGAGAGATCTATGCCCAGCGGGCGTCTAAAAGATGACATGAAATAATCCTCTACGTCAATCTCTTAACAAAATTTCAGCCATCCTAAAATGAAGTAGATTTGTCGACTCTAGGATCTTGGACTAAAATGTTAATAATGATAATTGACGTAGGTAATGGATTCCAGGTTAGTGTAAAACCTAGGTCCAAATATCGTTAAACATTTGTGTCATGTTTCACCTATAATTATCACTAGGTAGCTAAAGGTCGTTTGTTTCCAATTAGGCCTATGTATGCTTTAGATTCTAGAACAAATTATTTAAAAGTAAATCCAACATTAATTATTAGTGTACGTATGGCAGTATTATTGTGAAAATATTAAGATCTAAATTACAGAGGGGCTCGTAGCTAAGTGAAAGCCATACGGATCGATCGATCAAGGTTAAACTACGCTTGTCACGGTCGGTTTGTAGATGGGTAACCATACATATCATATCGAGACCACTCCGTGCCTTGGAAAGTATTTATAGTCGTTGATCTCAGCTGACATTCGTAGATCTTTGGCAGTCGTTATGGGTAGTCAGAAGTTAGAATTCTGACAACCATGTCTTACCAAGGGGTGTTGTGTTACTCAGTATCGGAGGTCTGACAGGCAGGAGGAGGGAGGAGTCAGGGAGGTTTTACAGCCTCCTCAGACAGCTAAATACCGGTGTTCTACAAGGATGTAGAACACTGGTATTTAGCTGTATCCGGTTAGACTGGAAGCCGCCTCAACATAGTTGGGAAAAAACCAGGCAAAAAATAAGAACGATTTAAATTAATTAAATGTTGAAGCAGATTGTGAGTGGCAGTAAGTTTTTTAACTAAAAAACTGAAATAATTTCTTTTTTACAAACGTTGCCTCACTAAGAATTTCAACTGTATCACGGGTGCGTTTACAAACATAATATATAAACTACCCATACACGAACAGCCAGACCCGGAACAACCTTTAAGTCATATAAATGTTTCATCCGTGCGGGAATTGAACTCGCGACACGCATCGCAGCAGACGATCATTACATTACATCACTCTTATTAGCGTAAACAGACTAAAAAACGTTTCAAGCAAAACACGCGATGACAGGCCAAAAGTTTTCAATGGATGATATGGAACAGAAGATTTCATTTCCCATTGCCAAAACAACTTCACTTTTAACATTAAAAATAATAATAATAACCCTGTTCCCGATACCGGTGGGCTACTACTACCCTTCTGTACAAAGGACTCCTCGAGTCCGGCGTCAATTGTTTTACTATTGTGTCTGCTGAGCTGATTAGTCAGTTGAGCTGCTAATGTTTTTTTATTTTAATGTTTGTTTTTAATATTTTTTTTTAATTTTTTTTACGTAAATATGATTAATAAATGGTAATAATAATACTAATAATATGAGGGGACATTTCACATAAATGGCCTTCTGACCCCAAACTAGGGAGACCCCGTACTATGGGTGTCAGACAGCTGATTAAGTACATACACAAATACATTTAACACTACAGTTTTACTCTCGTGGGGTGAATATTAAGACCATTTTTATTTATCTCTTTTTAGGTTAATATAATAAAATATGTAATAATTGTTATGTATTTATTTGATACTATAAACATTGTGGCACTTTTACATTTTGATTGAATAAACACCAAATATAGTATTTATTAAAGGAGTAAGGCTTTTACTAGGTCTCCAGATATTTTCGGTTTTTTATTATTTTTTAAATAAGTTTAGTGTATTTCATAACAATATGAGCAAACTAGGATTTGATGATCCTGACAAATCCATGTATTGCATGTATTACAGAATTTTGAAACAGAACAATCACGTGATCTTGGACATTAAGCACATCGACCACTTTTGACGATGACAAACCTCTAATAAACAATACACAGATCATAGTAAAATATGCAATAGTCTTATAGAAACTGTAATCATCTTGTATAGATGATAAATAATAAAAAGCTTTTTACAAAAAAGACAACCGCCTTCAAAAACTAAAAAGTGAAAAATAACTTTAGCACATAACACATAAAGCTTTTTATTTTCCGCTTTTTAGTACCTCCTTCTCATCCAAATCTATTAAGAAGAGATTGAAAGTTAACTACTACAAAGACTGATGAAACTAAAACGTCGTCTATGTAAAATTTTTGGGTATTTGTTGATTTTTCAAAAAGTGCTGAATCAATTTCGATAAAATTTATATGGGACCACCCCTAAAGCATACCCTATCAATAAAAAGAAGAATTTTCAAAATCGGTTTGGGTTTGCCGGAGAAATCGCGTAACAAATCGCGCACATACTTAATGCAAATTTAAGACTTATCCGGTTTTCTCATGGATGCCATTGTCAGAACTGGACCAAATTAAAACAGGACCATACGGGAAGCACTAGCTTTCAAATAAAAAAAGAATCATCAAAATCGGTGCACCCAGTCCAAAGAAATCAGGTCTCCTCCTTTTTTGAAGTCGGTTGAAAACAATACTCACAAGAAATACCTCAGAATCGGACGAGAGATTTGTAACGCCGATACTCGCGTGGGGTGAAATTCCGTCCCCGAGCACTTTTCCGAATTTTTCTTGCCACTTACGCCGACGTCGAGTGTCGGCAGTATTAAACCTTGATTACTTGACTAGGATTACACTAAGCGACACAATCAATAATCGAATACCGTAAATAATATGGATGAAAGCATTATTCGGGGGCGAATATTCACCCCACGCGGGTTCTATAGTGTTAAATACATACATATTTAGATAAATAACACCCAGATACAAGGCCAACACAAGTGTTCATCACACAAATATTTACCCTGGGCGGGAATCGAACCCGCAACACACTGCGCAGCAGTCAATCGCTCAGCCACTGCGCCAACCGTGTCAACCAAATAATAATAATATCACCCTGTTATTGTTCCACTGCAGAGTAAAGATAAAAAAAAAGCCTGTTATCATACAGAGAAGGCACGATCATCAATAATCACGCCAGTTCAAGGTGGATTGGCGATTTCAGATCAGCCCAGGTATTATTCATTGAGGTCAGTGTGTGTGCGTGTGTGTGATGACATGTGTGTCTTGAACAGTACATACTTTAGCGTGGCACAATAGATTTGCACATTATGCCTAGTAACATTATGCGAATTTAATTTATGCCAAAACAAATATCTAAATATTATTTGCTACGCAATTCAGGACATCTGGCGCAAGGCGGCTGCTGCCGCGGCACGCTCGCTGCGCTCACTAGCCTTCGCGCGTTGCGTGGTCACCACCTAACCTAATCTACCCGTTTCGATTTTTACTAACTTTTTATTGTCTAAAGATTGATTACTATAATAAATCATTTGGTTAGTGGGTGGCCTTAATGATATTATTTTTGTACAAAACAATAAACGTCTCTTAATTACATTAAATGTTGCCTATGTCAAATAACGATTATGTAATGTGTTACTTATAGAAACTAATGATTATAACATATGTTATTATGGCAACTAATTTTATGGCAAATGAAAGTTATGACTGATAAGTTGATATGACAAACGTTATTAGTATACATGATAATAGTGCAAGTAAATATTATGACGGGGGACGATTATGGAAAACAATAATAGTACAAATGATTTTGTTCGAGGTTTCTTTGTTTCTTTTGATTTTTTTTTCATCTTTATTTTATTTTTTTTGATTGTTGTTATAACGGCCATAGTAATAAAAAGTTTTTCTTTCTTTCTAATACACACCCTGTGAAAATTCCAAGCGCATATTTGTTACTGATCAAAAGATTCAGATCTGAGACAAACGGACAGACAGACAGACAACAGTTTTAGTAATAGGGTCCCAGTTGACACACTTACAGAAAGCAGTCAAGCAATTGGCATTTGTGTCTCCTTTGTGCATGAAGTATAACACAATAAATAAATAAAAAGTGGAACCAGGAAGAAGTGGTCAAAACAATTGAAATAACTGTCCCACCTCAAAGAAACAGGTGATCAATTACCCACGATTCTAGTTAGAGCTAGTTGCTCGTGTCCGGGAAGGATAAGCAGACGATCAGCCTAATATGACTTCAAGGGGACGCTTGATTTACGTGAGCAAGCTGTTCCGTCTTCGTGATTATAATTTAACACGTGCTCAGTGAACGTGCAGGTAAATAAGTGGTTAAGGGCACAATCACATTGAGGGCTATAAACTCTAAGATAAAAAGCTATTTAAATCTATTCGGATATCTATGAAATCAATACTAAACAAAAATGCGAAAGTAACTCTTACGCTTTCACAATGAAATGGCTGAACGGATCTAAGGATATAAACTACTTTCAACCGACTTCAAAAAGAAGGAGGTTCTCAATTCTAGTATATTGTTTATTTTTTTGTATATTTGTTACGAGATTTCTCCGGCAAATGCAAAGCGATTTTGAAAATTCTCTTTTTGATGGATAGGGTACCTACCAAAAAGTACAACGTTGGAGAAAATTAAAACATCATCCATGTATTTTTTTTTTCTTGCTGTCGATTTTTTCAAAAAAATTATACGACCACCCCAGAGGTATACCTCACCCGTATAATTAATAATAATAATAATAATAATAATATATTAATAGTGGTCGTATAATTTATTTTATCGAAATTGATTCAGTACTTATTTAAAAAAATCGACAGAAAGAAAAAAAAATATACATTGATGATGTTTTAATTTACCTACCTAAACCTCTGGGGTGGTCGTATAATTTTTTTTTATCGAAATTGATTCAGTACTTTTTGAAAATATCGACAGAAAGAAAAAAAAATATACATGGATGATGTTTTAATTTTCTCCAACGTTGTACTTTCAATCTCAGTTTTGACTGTGTTGCCGTTTTTAAATAGATTTGTATGTTAAGGAGGTACTAAAAAGCGAAAAATAAAAAGCTTTTTTACAAAAAAAGACAACCGCCTACAAAATCTAAAAAGTGATAAATAACTTTAGCACAGAACCGTGTCTTTGTTCTGTTTAATGTTTTGTATTGCCACCGACTTGCGAAACTAAAGTCATGTGTGTTCTGTGCTACAGTTATTTATCACTTTTTAGATTTTGAAGGCGGTTGTCTTTATTGTAAAAAGCTTTTTAATCAGCGACTTCGTCCGTATCCGCGACAAGCGACATCCGCGCGGACAAAGTGGCGGGCAAAAGCTAATAAATAAATAAGTAAACTGTATTGACATGAAAAAAACATAATTTACAAATATCTTTATTTACTTTATATTACAATATTACTCACTGAACTGTGAATCTGCATGTAGTTGTTGTTAGGTTGAAGTGAGATTTGGCGGGTCAGTGAAAAGTCCGGAAATGCAATTTTGGTCAGATTTGTTTTTAATACATTAAGGAAAGAAAACCTCAAATTCAAATTCAAATTCTTTATTGCATTCCATATGTATTAAATAGGTGGTTTATCAAGGAGTTGACCAATATGGACCCTGTCGTGCATAGCAAAATTAGAAAAGTACCTCGTAACGCACTTCCTAAAAAAACGTTTGTAACCTGTAAATCCATTTACAACGGTAAATGAGAAAGTCTTGAAAACTCGCAAGTGTCAGTCTAGTGCAATGAACTCCAATGACCCTGGTTAAATCTAATATATAAAATTCTCGTGTCACAGTTTTCGTTCCCGTACTCCTCCGAAACGGCTTGACCGATTCTGATGAAATTTTTTGTGCATATTGGGTAGGTCTGAGAATCGGCCAACATCTATTTTTCATCCCCATTTTTCCACCCCTTTTCATCCCCCAGGTAGATCGGGACAGGACAACGTCTGTAGGGTCAGCTAGTCTAATATATAAAATTCTCGTGTCATAGTTTTCGTTCCCGTACTGCTCCGAAACGGCTTGACCGATTCTGATGAAATTTTTTGTGCATATTGGGAAGGTCTGAGAATAGGCCAACATCTATTTTTCATCCCCTTTTTTTACCCCTTTTTCATCCCCCATTAGGTCGATCGGGACAGGACAACGTCTGTCGGGTCAGCTAGTTAATTTATAAAAATCGATTATCGTATATTCTTCAAGTGTTCATTATAATCCTGTGTTATAGCTTAATCAGGCTACGAAATGACACATTTTATAATATTTCCTTAATGACCTTGTAATTGCCACTGGAAAACCAAATTTTCTTTACGGAAACCTCACAAGGAATGCTACCTACGAAACTAACTATCTCATAGGTACTAAGTAACTCACTTAATCAGTGTTGTCCCACTGCTAGGCAAAGGTCCCCTTATGTAATTGCAGTTTTTCTCTTCTAGAACTACAAACTAGCTCATAATTAGTAGATTTATATAGTTCTCAATGAGATCGCGCCTTAAGATCTGACGTAAATTGCTTATAATGCAAAGCAATATACAGTTCCTAGAAGATAAAGCATAGATTTAATGAAAAACAAACAGCAATGGGCCACTATTGGACATAAGCCTCCTCCTCTATCTATACTAATTATTATAAAACTGAAGGGTTTGTTTTTTCTTTGAACGCAAAATCTCCACAGCTCATAGTCGGATTTAGAAAATTGTTTATCTAATAGAAAGCTACATTATCCCTGTGCAAATCACGGGCAAGCTAATAATACTAAGCAATATACAGTTCGTAGAAAAATAAAAAATACACAGATAAAGCATAGACTGATGTTAATAAATAACAAATGAGTATCACCTCTATGTATTGATATAATCATTCAAAGACAAAACAAATGACTTAAGAAAATATTCATGTGTTGACAGAGCCAATCAAATAAACAGTAACTACATACGTAAGCATGAAATGAGCTGTCACTGAGGATATTTTTATGTAATAGGAATGTGTAGGTATTACAAGACGCAGAGTCGGTAGGCCCTCCAAAAGGTGGACCGACGACCTAGTCCAAGCCGCGGAAAGCCGCTGTATGAACGCGGCGCGGGACCGACACAGGTGGAGGTCTTTGGGGGAGACCTATGCCCAAGTCTTAACGGTTTTTATGATGATGATGATGAGGTACTACAATAAAACAAAAGTCACGAAGTAATTCTTTGATTTTTTTGTGCATAGAGACATCAATTTCAGTCAAAACAAACAATTTGCTATTCCTCTTTATTAATTTTCTAATAAGTAATTTATCAGAGAACCTTTCAACCAAGTCATCTTGAAACATGTGATGAACTATCGTATCTATGCTTTGTAACGTGCGTAGTGCATTATATATCGATGTTAGTAATATTATAAAGAGGGAGAGTTCGTTTGCAAGATTTAACCCCTGGTAGTACTGGTCCGATTCTAACAATTCTTCCATTGATAGAAAGTTACACTATTGTAGAGTATCATAGGATTATGTTTTATGATATACCTGACATCAATTCCAACGAAGAAGCGGGTAAAAACTAGTCATGAATACCTTATCATCTTCCTGCTCTTTTCCCATGTTAGTTTGGGGTCGGCGTAACACGTTTTCTTCTTCCAATCCGTCTTGTCAACCGTCATCATATAATTGACTCCCTTCTCTTTCATATCATTCTTCACACAATCCATCCATCTTTTCTTCGATCTTACCCTTCCTCTCGATCCGTCCACTTTTATGTTTATTACATGCGCTTCATCCCGCCTCTTCACATGCCCATCTAAGACAAACGATTACTTTTTATGTTTCCGTCACTGGCGCAACTTTCAAACTTCCTCTAATATGTTCATTTCTGACTTTATCAATTCTGGTACCTTCTACTGATCCGTCTCAATATTTTCATCTCCATGTGAGTCATCCGTTAACTTAAACGATCCTTGACCTAACATTCGGCATGGCGGTCAGGGTTAATCATTATTTCCGGGAGTAACTGTCTCATTGTCCACTTAATATACTCATTTCTCAATAGGCCATGCTCCGAAAGGAGACTCCGTAATATAGTTGAATCATGCACACCACAGTTATTGCTTAGTAAACCAATCAAGTAATTTATCCTAACCATATTTTCTTATGTAATTAATGTTATAAACCTGAAGATTTGTTTTTTATTTTATTCGAACGCGCTCGACTCAGAATTTCTTGATCCGGATAAGATCATGGCAGGATTTGTACAAAAAAATAAAGATGATTTAAAGAAATTTCAATTTTAATCCTTATAGTCAAAGTCAAAAGTCAAATCATTTATTTCAATTAGACCATTAAAAGGCACTTTTGAACGTCATAATGTAAAATTTGAATCTAGTTGCCCATTCCAAATGGTAGTTTCGAATGGAGAAGAATGGGCAAGAAACTCCATAGATATTCTTTTAAAAAAGGGTGTTTACAATATTTTCATTTACAAGAATGATTATGTTATGTGAATATGATGTATCTTGTATAAAAATCACTATATTATGGTATGTAAAAGTATCACAAGTTAAGAAATGACAGCTAAGTTATGTACATAGACACACAGTGTTCACATATTTACAATTAATAATACAGTAGACGACTACTTCTTCTATTCCAACAAACAATTAATAGTGTGTGAGCCAGAGTAATCTATTAAGTACAATAAAGAGTAGTATGTATATTATATGTAGTATTAGATTTAGTCATTTGAATTAGCAATCAATTGATTTTGTCTATACTAAATTATGTCCTACGGAGCCGGACCAGCATGTTCCCAAGCATTCTTATCTTGGATATAATCCTCTAACTTATAGTAGGTATGCCTGTTTACAAAGTCTACCTTTAATATATCTTTTAAATTTTGTTTCATTTAGTTTTAATATATCACAAGGTATTTTATTGTAACATTTAATTTCTTGGGTACCTAAAATTATCTTCAGGCATTTACCTACAATATTTTTAGCATGGCAGGATTTGTACAAAAACATAAAGATGATTTAAAGAAATTTCAATTTTAATTCTTATATTCTTGGGTACCTAAAAAGTATCTTCAGACATTTACAATATTTTTAAAACCCCGCAATAGAAATGGATGTTACAAGTGAAAAGTTTAACGAAAAGCTCATTATTTTAGAACGAAACGGCTGCAGACAGTAACAGCGACACTGACAGGCGCCATTTTGCAGGTCTTACACTAAAATTCCATCGGTTTATGGAAAATATTTTTTTTTTCCACCCAGTTGTCACATCACTTGTCTGCCAATTTAATAGATCCCAAAAAATATGCAACGAGATGAACGAGATGAAACGAAAAAGTGTTATTTTCATTTCGAAATATTTTAGTTATGCGGGGGTTTAAAAATATGGTAAGTATACCTGGGAATGTATGCTCCACACATTGGAAAATATTTGAAACCCTCTAAATGATATTTTTTTTTCGGACAAATTAATGTTATGGATCTCGCCATGATTCTTTCTTTCGCTAATACGAAGTTACTTTACTTATGAATGCTATAGACTATTTTATGAAAAATATTAGAGATCCGTAAGAAAATTCAAGCAAACGAAGTCAAGTGTTAGTTACTATAAGTATAAAACCGACTTGCTGACTAAATAACAAATCTCGAAACGTATGAAACTAAAATTTTGGCAGGTTTATAGGTATAGTCAGTTTATAGGTAGAACGCCGGCTAAGCGGATCTTGCGACAGATTTCCAGCACGCGTAGCATGATCACGCTGTGTCTACGGAAGAATAGACATACTGACAGCATGAATAGACAAGTCAGTACATTTTGTCTATTCTTCCTGTCAGTATGTCTATTCTTCCGTAGACATAGCGTGGTCATGCTACGCGTGCAGGTGAACGAAGTCACAGGCAAAATCTAGTAGGTAATAACAACTCTCCCCTTCATTTAGTTCTAAGAATTAAGCCCAGTCTAGACACACTAAAGTACCAAGAACGAATCCAGTACCGAGAAATATGAATGCTCAAACCTATTTAGCTTGTCGTAGGAGTTAACAATGTGTTCCTATTATACCAATCTTGTATATCTATTTGTATCAATTCTAGAGTTGAATAGCTGTACGATACAGTCGTAACTATGAATAGCAATGGAATATAATATTCTGAGCAATGGCCTATAAATGAATAAAATCTTCGGGCACAATATATTCAACAGTTTCTAGATGTATAAATAGATTGGCAATATTAAAAATGGTTCTAAATTTAGCAAAAGCCGTAGAGATCGCTCGGTCAAGGTTAAGCTACGCTTGCCGCGGTCGGTCTGTGGATGGTAGACCATCCATTTTATACCGAGACCCGGCTGTCATTTGTAGATCTTTGGCAGTCGTTATGGGTAGTCAGAAGCCAGAAAGTCTGACAACCAGTCTCACCAAGAGGTATCGTGTTACCCAGAAACTGGGTTGTGGAGGTCCGATAGGCGCTCCATGTAAAATACTGGTATTCAGCTGCATCCGATTAGACTGGGAGCCGACCCCAATATAGTTGGAAAAAGGCTAGGCAGATGATGATGATGAATTAGTGTGATTAAGTTCTTCCAACCACGATAATACAACTATCTTTTGATATCCAGCATTATTACCAATATGAAACCACTTAAGTACTAATATTCTTTGATTTGACGAGAATAATAATATTAGTATAGAATGCCTAATAAATAAAATAGTTGTACAAAATTATAATTATGTTAAAAATATAGGCAGGCTCAGATTATGAAACAAAAGGCAGATAGACCGCCCGGAACACTGAGAGTGAAGGAATTAAAAATTCGCGATATTTACGAATATGAGTTCCACCGTGGCACCAGTGCAGCAGAAATGGCTCGAAGGATTAACGACGTATACGGGCCAAGCACCGCTAACGAACGAACGGTGCGTTTTTGGTTTCAACGTTTCCGTTCTGGAAATTTTGATTTACAAAATGAGCCTCGTGGACGACCGGATACTCAAGTGAATAATGAAGAATTAAAGGCGATAGTTGAAGCGGATCCATCTCAAACCACTTCTGAATTAGCAGCAGCCTTTGGAGTAAGTGACAAAACAATCATTATCCATTTGCGTCAAATTGGAAAAGTAAAAAAGCTCGAAAAGTGGGTACCGTACGAATTGACTGAAGCACACCAACAAACACGCGTCGGTTGCTGCGCTTCCTTGCTCAATCGTCACAATAATGAGGGAATTTTAAATCGTATTGTCACTTGTGATGAGAAGTGGATCGTGTACGATAATCGCAAGCGATCATCACAATGGCTTAACCCTGGAGAACCGGCAAAACCTTGCCCCAAGCGAAAACTGACCAAAAAGAAGATTCTAGTTAGTGTTTGGTGGTCCTGTGCTGGTGTCATCCACTACAGCTTCTTGAGATCAGGCCAGACGATTACTGCAGACATGTATTGTCAACAGTTGCAAACAATGATGGAAAAGCTCACCATTAAACAACCGAGACTGGTCAACTGCTCTAGCCCATTGCTCCTTCAGGATAACGCTCGACCACATACTGCACATCAGACGGTCGCCATGTTAGAGGAGCTGCGACTGGAAACTCTGCGTCACCCACCATACTCTCTAGATCTTGCCCCAAACGATTACCATTTATTCCGAAATTTGGACAACTTTTTACAAGGAAAAAAATTCAATTCTGCTTAGGCAGTTTAAACAGCCTTCAAGCAGTTCATCGATTCTCGCTCCCAGGATTTTTTTACCAAAGGGATCAATGAGCTCCCGATAAAATGGCGGAAGTGTATCGATAACATTGGTGCATACTTCGATTGACTAAATATATAATTTCTTTAAAAAAAAGTTATTTTTAATTTTTTGATACCGAGCGGCAATTTCATATGTAAAGACCTAATAGAACGTTAAAAGGAATAAAATTGTACCTTTCTTCAGAAGAACAAAGTCTTACATTCTTGAACTTGGTAGGTAATATTTCACTCACTCAAAATGTGATTAATAATACAGGCATTAAGTATTTATAATAGTCTTTTGAATGAGCTAAGTTATTGTTATAATATTATATTGGTCTAGACTAAGTTCATTTTATGATGAACTAGCTTTGGATAGCGACTTCGTCTGCATAAATGGCGGTTATCCCGGATGCAGACAAAGTCATGAATTATTAAGTACCCTATATTTTTTCTTCAGGTCCATACGATTCAGTAGTTAAGCCGTGAACAAACAAACAAACCGACTCACTTTTTTTTATTCTAACTAGCTTTCGCCCGCGACTTTGCGTGAATGTCGGTTGTCGCAGATGCAAACGAAGTCGCAGAAGATAAAGTAGCCTATGTTTTTCCCTGAGGTTCAAGATATCTTCATATCAAATCTCATGAAAATCGATTCAGCGGTTTCATTGTGAAAGTGTAACAGACGGAGTAACTTTCGCATTTATGTATAACTAGCTTTATGTCCTAATGTCGGTTATCGCGCATGCAAAGTCGCGGATTAAAAAGTAGCCTATGTCCTTCCCCGGGGCTTAAGCTATCTTCATACCAAATTTTATCAAAATCGGTTCTGCAGTTTTATAGTGAAAGCAACACAAAGTAACAGACAGAGTTACTTTCGCATTTATAATATTATATAGTATATATAGTAAATATAGTATGAAAGTATGGAAGTATGGATATATATATATATATATTAGTATGGATTAGTATGGATAGGCTTCCGCTCACCTGATCTTAAGTGATGGTACGGCCTAAGGTGAAGCACACTTGACTAGGATAAACCGGTTCACTCGTCGAACTCAACATAAATATAATTAATGAATTCTACGAAATAAAGTTAAACTGAACCCTAAATATCACCAGCGATCCGACCAAAAATACTTCAGGTTTAAAACTTGAAATCGCGTGCTCGCACGAGCAGATTGTAGCCTTTCTGTACAATAAAACCTTTTCTGTTTAGACCAGTGCACGAAAGTACGGTGACACGAATTTACCTTTTGGTTTTATGTACCTTGTTAGTTACCCTGTGAACTTTCTTTATATTGCCTTTTGTTTCTATATACATGCAGGAACGAATCGTATTGATGTGGCAGATGAGTGGAATTAAACGTAAAATTGAGGGACAAATTAGAATGAAAGAGATGAAAGTTTGAAAAGACTAGATGTCAAAGTGATAGTAAGTTATTGTGCAAAAGTAGGAAGGAAAATTGTTTAAGGATAGAAGATCGAAAAGACGTTACTTTAAAAGAGAAATGAAAAATAAAGTTTACGGAAGAAGTCCCTGTTTTTATTTGGTTCGAACAAAACCGAAAACATTATGCTGTAGTACCTCTAGTATAATAGTATAATAATATACTCAAAAGTTATATTTTGTACATGAAAAGAAATAAATTTAACACTCAGCATTTTAAAAATGAACAAACAATACACATATATATGTGTATTGTTCGTTTTTAAAATGCTAATTAAACCTATGTTTAATTTAGTTTGGATACTAAATTGGATCGCAGTTTAGGCACATTTAGTAACAAATCAAAATTTGTTTTCTATTCCCCGAATTCAATTACATTACTTACGTATCGTCAAAATGATTCATGCTATTTGCACAGATATGATTTTCCAAAATTGGAAAACTATTATATTTAAGTAAAAATAAATCTTTTGTAAAGTAATATTATTTGAATCAAAAAATTCAGTCAGCAAGAATCTATATTTAGTTTGACAATTTAGATATGACTTTGCGTTAGTTAAATAAAGACTGTGCAAGGACTTTTCATGTTTCTATTTTCAATTCACAACAAACAAGGCTATTATAATGCTAACAAAGCCACACATGTCGCATTTAAATGACCTTCTAAAAGCTAACGATACACTAAACATTATAATAAAGACATTGAAACTAGTTCAAAACAAATAAGGACTATTTAACCTTTTGTTTCTCATTGCGCAAAAGGTGAACACGTGAAGGTTTTCTAAATTAGTCTTTAATAATAGAAAGAAAATAGTATTAGTTCGTTGTACATGCTATGGTGTCCCTCAAGGTAATACACCGAGCCCTACTCTGTTACTAAAAGTATTAATTAATCAGTTTCTAAAACAGTTATCGTTGGTTCTTCTACGTTTAACGTCTACGTATCTAAAAGAAAACTTCAAACTAAAGCGCAACACCTTATCTATAGTACTACATTATTTTAAGTAAACTAAAATTTCTTTCTTAAAGAAAAATTTGTAAAGATCGGTCTTGTAATGTACGTCATTGCCTACAAACTTTGTACTTCCCTATTTATTCTTAAAATAAACTTCTGAACTACGTCAAAACTTTGAGCCAAATAGGTACGTAGTAGGTAATAATTATTCCAATTGACTTTATTTTTTTCTGCGTAATAAATAAAGCGATTTAATAAACTAGCTTTTGCTCGTAACTTTTATAAACGCATGAATGTCGGCTGTCGCTAATGCAGATTAAGTCACGGATTAAAAAGAAGCCCTTGTCTTTCCTCAGGGCACAGAATACTTAATAGTACTACATACAGAAGGGACACTCCCTTCCCCGCGCTATATCAGATACCGCACCCTCACCCCACACTTGGAGGGGCTAACCGCCGACTCTTTAGCCAGGGCGCTCAAAATCGTAAGAACTGCAGCGCTGTAGGTACTGCTGACACAAACACACAATTTTGCGATTTATTTTGTTTTAAGTTTTATTAAAACTTCCGTAATAATAATAATAATAATACATATGTGGGGACATTTTCACACACGGCCATCTGACCCCAAACTAGGGAGACCCTGTGCTATGGGTGTCAGGCAGCTGATATACATACACAAATACATTTTTTTTTTTTGTAAATACATACATATATAATATATGTCTGGGTGTTGTTTATCTAAACAACACCCAGACACAAAGCAAACACAAGTGCTCATCACACCAATGTTTACCCTGGGCGGGAATCGAACCCGCAATACGCTGCGCAGCAGTCGATCGCTCAGCCACTGCGCCAACCGTGCCGTGCCGTATAACATACCAACATTACCAGCTATTAATATTGCTCTCTCTCTTTATTGTCTTAGTTATGTACTTATGTCCCTTTCTTTCACGTTCTATTCATTCTTGGAATTGAAAAGTAGTACCCTACGCACTAACCTTGTCGCGTCGCCCCATTGTAATTATTATTATTGTAATATTTTAATTAATTTTAAATTTTTATTTTTAATACTTTTGAACTTAACATGTATGGGCATGGACTGGTTCCGAAATAAATGAAAAAAAAAAATTGCGTTGCCGCGTAATGGTACGGGGCGATCGTGAATTCCATATTTTATAATTAGGTAGGTAGGTACCTTAATTTACCATTATTGATGAATAAATAAACCTCTTTACATATTACTACTACTACCCATAACATACTCCATACATACTTGTCATATTATTATTACTTACTATATTATAATATTACTTTTATGTCATCACAAATCCGAGTATTCGAAATCAAATATCATTTATTTTATTTCTTTAAGAAATAAATAATTGAACGCTCGGACAAGATCACTTCATAATAATGCTCGAAACGTTCGGGTAGTTCCGTCGTCGTTCGGTTCACCCGACGCAAAGCGCTGCACTTTTCGCGCCATTTTGTACGCCACGACATCCAACTGATTCAAAACTGATTCAACCCTACTAAAACTCACACACACATTTGCACGTTTTTTTTTTTTTTTTTTTTTTTTATCTATTGATAGGCATACGTTTGACCACTATCTCACCTGATGGGAAGCGATGATGCGGTCTAAGATGGAGCACGCTTGCCTAGAAGTAACCTATTCACTCTTGCCTTAAAGACTCCCAGGTTGTAGCTATCAGGAAACACAGACTCAGGCAGGGAATTCCACTCCTTAGCAGTACGCACAATGAATGTATTCCCAAAACGTTTCGTGCGTGTGGGTGGGATGTCCACCGTGTGCCGGTGGCGCATCGCCGTACGTCTTGTGGTCCGATGATGGAACGGGCTCGGCGGAATTAAATTATGCAATTCCGTCGCACACTCCCCAAAATGCAACCGATAGAAAATCGACAGGCCAGCAACTTGGCGTCGATGCTCAAGACTTTGGAGCTTTGACTCGACGAGCCTATCATTGCCAATGATCCTCTTGGCTCGTTTCTCAATTGACTCTAGGGCATCAAGTTGGTATCTGGCAGATCCGTCCCAAAGATGAGAGCAGTACTCCATACACGATCGAACTTGCGCTTGATAAAGTTTAAGCAGCTGTTCCGGCGTGAAGTACCGTCTCACCTTTGCTAGGATCCCCAGCTTTTTGGCAGCCACTTGAGCCTTTGCCTCTATGAAAGGGCCAAAGTTGAGGGTTGATGTTAACGTAACACCAAGAAGCTCAAGTCGGTCGGTTATCGGCACGGTTACACCTCGGAAAGATGGAGCTGGGTGGAATTGGCTCCTTTTAGCGGAAAAGAGACACGCTTGGGTCTTAGCAGCATTGAACTTGACCAGATTGGCGTCGCCCCATTCAGAGACAGCCTGTAAGGACAAGTTCAAGCGCTCAACCATCGCCTCCCGGAGAGACCGGATCTGCGACCCACCAGCTCGTGCGTCGGAAACGTATCTCTCAGCGACAGTGCTGTCGTCTGCATACCCAAAGGTACCGGGTTTTAGCAGATCATTAATAATAGCAGCAACCTCATGTCGATATAAAAGCATCGAACGCGTGGCTGCGGCGAGGCGAACTCTTCCCTGAGACCGAGGGATTTATGATTGCCATCCAGGATCAGGTCATTGACACAGCCAACTACCAAAAATTCATAATTCGCAGACCCAATTATAATGACTCCTGCAGACGATGCCATGGTGCATCCGAGACCATCCAACACATCACAGGTGCATGTAGAGCCATAGCCCAAACCGATTATAAACATCGCCATGATCAAGTTGCTGCAATAGTTCATCAATCATTAGCAATTCAAGCAAAACTAATTACAGACAAAGTCCCCTACTATAAATACAAACCGCAAGCAGTGTTAGAGAACAATAATTTCAAATTGTACTGGGATAGGACAATAATTACAGACAAAACAATTTACAATAATAGACCAGACATTACTATGTTAGATAAACAAAAGAAATTAGTGTACATAATAGACATAGCAATTTGCAACACCCATAACCTTACTAGCACACATACGGAAAAAATTGCAAAATACACAGATTTGTCAATAGAACTTAAAACGCAGTGGAATGTTACACACACCAAAACTATCCCCATCATACTATCCAGCACAGGAGTCATCCCAAAAACCCTACACAATAGCCTTAACTCATTGAATATTAGTCCATCTACTTACCTTCTGCTACAAAAAGCAGTTATTTTGAATACATGCAGGTTAACCCGCAAATTTTTAAATACCTAATTTAGTACACAATGCACTTGGCTTCGGCCCGTGCCAATTTCGACCCACACATAGATGTGAGATATTTTAAATATACCGAGAAATAATAATAATAATAATATTTATTCACATAAATATGTACATTTTTTTTTTACAAATATAGTGTTTAATCTAAAATTAACGTACACAAAAGTTTTAGCATTTGGGGCCGAACTAGGCATAACCTGTATTTCAGCCCTCAACGCCGATCCCCCTGAGTTACAAGTTAGGTATTTTTATAAATGACATAGCAAAGAGCCCTTGTATGAATGTACATCTTATTATCATATTTAACTTATAAAATACAATTCAAAAAAAATAAAAAAGGTTACAATACTTACAAAGGTAGGTAACATTATAGTTGTGTAACCAGTCCTCTCTTTGTGTGTGATGAAGTTGTGCGTGAATGAGTGTGAGAGGGTGTGTAAGATTGCGGAGAAATACTTTTCGTTATTTTTGTAATAGATTTATGTAGGTATCTGAAGCAATTGTTCTGTCTCCTCATACGTGAGTTTCTGTAGGTACTCACTTACCGTAATTTTGCATGTTTTATTTGTCATCGGGTAAATGTTAAGATTTTTATTTAATTTGTTGTAAATATAGGGGCCAATAAATGAAGCAAATCTAGTGCAAAATTTTGTTTTAGAAGGAAATGGTTGTGGGCAAACCAAGTGTTTTGTGCGCCTATTCAGAGCGAGTGGGTTGTAAGGGATATTCTTATGTTGCATTAGTACAATTTTGAGAAGAAAAAGTTGTCTTACTGAAAGGACTTCACAAAATTCGTAGAGCTGCGAGGTAGGAAAGAATCTTGGTTTGAAAGTGCAAACTTTCAGAATCGCACGCTGGGCAACCTCAACAGGTTTTATGATAGTTTTAGGGGATCCTCCCCATGATGTTATACAGTAAGTAATGAGGGACTGGCAGAGGGCAAAGTATATCCGCTTTAGCACAGAGGGTTCGGAGACATGTCGGAGGGTCTTAAAGATGTAAATTAGCTTTCTTATCCTACCACAGAGGGCCTTAGTGTGTTCCTTAAAGTTGAGGTTCCTGTCTATGATAACGCCTAGATATTTTATTGCTGTTACTCGTTCTAGTTTAGGACAAGAACAGTTTTCTTTGGAGGAACACTCGTGTGCTATGATTTTGTGTTGATCATGATTGATTTCTGTGTTTAACCGTATGCTGAAGCAAATATATTTGGCTTTATCCACATTTAGAGTTAGCACATTGTCCTCAAGCCATTTCCCCACTGCATCAAAACCATCTTGGGCAGCTTTGTAAGCCTCTTCCCATGTATTGGCAGAGAAAGTGAGAGCAGTATCATCTGCAAAGGAGATAATTTTGCAATGGCGGAGCTTAAGAGTCGTGAGGTCGTTTATATAAACGAGAAATAAGGTTGGACCTAGGATGCTGCCTTGGGGGACCCCGTACGTGACTTTAAGGTCATCACTATTAACATTGCCAATTCTAACACTCTGATGCCGACCAGTTAAATAACTTTTGAATAGTTTTAGTTGAGTTCCTCTTATTCCAAGCAGTTCCAACTTGTTGAGTAAGATCGGGACAGAAATCGTATCAAAAGCTTTGGCTAGGTCAAGGAAAATAGTGAGAGACTTTTGTTTTTTATCAAGGTTATTGCTAATAGAGTTGATGATATCATTGACAGCTTGATCTGTTGATTTTCCTTCACGAAATCCATATTGGTTTGTTGATAGCAGATGTTTCGATTCTAGATATCCAACTAACCGTATATTAATAAGTCTCTCCAGAAGTTTAGAGAGCGCTGGGAGGATAGAAATCGGCCTGTAGTTAATGATACGACTTCTGTCACCGCTCTTGTGGATAGGGCAGACAACAGATTTTTTTAGGCTGTCAGGGAAAATACCATGCTGAAGACATGAGTTGAATATGAATGTAATCGGAGGGACCAGAAATTTTTTATATGTCTGTAAGAAGGAGCTGCTTATTGAGTCATAGCCCGTGGCACAATCTGTCTTTAGGTTGACGATTAAACGTTCCACCTCTTCCTCAGTGGTACTTTCCAAAACGAACGAGTTCAAATGTTGAAGTGTTTGAAGACTGTTACGTGTAGGTATGTTACTTGCCTTCTTTTGTTCTACCTTATCAGCCAGTGTTTTACCCACATTTACAAAGTACCTATTGATTTCATTTAGTGATGACTTAGGTGTCGTTGATAGAGACAGCAGTTCATTAGGGTGGTTTGTAGTTTTTGAGGTATTTGTGATTTCTTTTATTGCTTTCCATAATCTCTTGTTATCGCTTTGCGCCGCCCGCACTTTATCTTTCTCGTATGCTCTTTTTACTTTTTTTAACAGGTTATTGCAGAAGTTTCTGTAGCGCGTATAGGTAATTTTTAGGGTTATATTGTCTGGCGAGAGTTTACATTTACGGTGCAACTTATCTCTATTTCTTATACAGCGTAAAAGACCCTGCGTTATCCATGGCTTTATTATCTTCTTCCGTCTGGATAGGGTTACTACTTTGGTGTTATTAACTATGGTTTGCTGAAGGCTTTTTGTCAAATAATGCATAGAAGCATTTGGATCCGGTGATTCATAAATAGGATTTAAGTTAATATTAAGGATATCATGCTCTAAGTTTTTCGTGTCAACTTTTTTAATTGATGTATGAGAAAATTGATTTGTTTTCTTGAAGTTTAGGTTTAGTAACACGGGGTGGTGGTCTGTCAAAGTGACGTCGGGAACAATGGTCATAGCAGGGCCTTTAGTTTTAAGTAAGGCATGGTCAATGCATGTTTCACTTTCGCTACGTGTAATTAGTGTGTGGGCTGGAAGAAGGCCATGGGAAGCTACAAGGGTAAGGTAGCGTTCCCCATTTACCTCTAGTTTGTTATGGTTAATCGCAATATTTATATCTCCCATGACAATTATATTCTCAAAGTTGGTGTACTTGTTGAGAACTTCGTCTAATGATTTTAGGAAGGGATCTAGGTTGTGATAAGAAGGTGAGCGATACATAGCAATGATTGCGGTGTGATTTTCATAAGTAGCAACTAAACAATTACATTCTTCGACATTTGGTTCAATCACTTTTAGTCGAAGATGTTCTTTAAAATAAATAACCACACCATCATTTTGTTTCGGATTATTTTTAGTAGTCTCATAACGATAGCCAATTATGTTGGGAATTACTGAAGTGCGTGAAAGCCAGCATTCAGTAAGTATAATTATGTCGCAGTTCAATTGTAGTCTGGACAGCAGAATTTCTAGTCCTGGCATATTGCATTTGATGCTGCGTATGTTTTGCGTTAGGATGATAAGGTTATCCGACGATGGGGTTATAAACTTGTGGCATTCTTCGATATCCATGGTCTGCGAATGTGAAACTGACACATTGTCTACGTCTTCCGACAAATCATTAAGATTATTGAATGCAATTGATTAGGTTCAATTCTTCATAATATTTTTTTATGGCTATTAATGGTGCCAGACTACATGAGTTGTTATAAATGATGTAATAAATATATGTGTTAAATAACCTGCAAACTGCGCAGTAACAATAACAAGGAAATTCTTGTATATACTTCAGAACATTTACCTCTCTGATAGTTTTTACGTGGAATGACGGTGCCTTTATACGAGTAATAAGTCGGTGACGCTTAACTATAGGGATCTTATATGAAAAGTACTTCTCAAGGGTCCTATGAGTAAAAGGTTGTCCGCAAAAGCTTGAAAGTGCGGAAGTCATGTAGAGTGTGCATGTGTGGAACAACATAAATATAGTTAAGAAAACAGGAAATATAAGGGTATTTAAAAAAGATTTGCCGTGCTTATCTAGAAATAGTCACTCTAAGACTCTTAATTTTTCGAGATCCGTGGCATTGGTTATACGAATCTGGGAAGCGTCTGCGTTTTTCTTGAGGTACACTATGCCATTTGAAGTCCAGCAAAAAGTGTATCCGTAGCTCTTCTTAAACATTCGTGCTTGATAATATAATTTTTGGGTCTTTTGGGTAAGTGTTTCCGAAATATAAATTGGCTTTAGCGGGTAATCAGAGTTAATGTACGTTGTGTTAAGCTTATTTCCTTTTGTTTTAGATTTGTTGAAGTTTTTGACCTCTCGCAAGACACTATCTTTTGTAAGGACCGTGATAAACTCGACAATGACAGGATTAGAGCCATCTTTTGCCGGGATTCTATAAATGTCCCTGATTGTAGAGCAATCAATTTTAAGGCCCACTGTTTGCCCAATTTTGATGACGTCGCTACATAGATGGTCTTTCGTTTCTCCATAGGTTTTAGGTAAGTTTCGAATTTCGATCCCAGTCCCGCGTGACTTACGTTCCTGGGTTTCTAGTCTTTCTTCTAATAGTTTAATAGTATTTTTGTCTTCAATCTTTTCAGACTCGAGGTTCGATATTTTTATCAAGAACTCGTCGTATTTTTTTGACATCACCTCAACGCTGTTTCGTAATTCAACATTTTGAGCATTGACTTCTTTAATTGTGTTGTCTAAGTCCTGAAAACGCACTTGCTGTTCTTTAGAGAACGTGTCAAACATCTCCTGGATAACAGTATAGAAATCGCATTCATTTTCGTCGAACTTTCGTTTCTTTCGCTCTGTTATATTTACTGCTAGATCGCGGAGATCGGGTACAGACTCGCTGTGTTGCAGGTCAATGGATGGAGTTAGTTTAATAGTTGAATTTTTCCTATTGACCGTAACGACCGATGGATCAGCTTTTGGGGATGATGATGCGGGGGGGGGTGTTCGGTTTAGCGGCATGGCGATATTGACTGCTCAGTTGAGTTACCAGGAGAGTATGTGCTTATCAGAGTTTAATTTGTTTTTGAGTGAATAAAGGAAACAACAAAAACGGATAGCGCTCTTCAACAACGGATGTCAAAAGTGGTGAGTAATACTGGGGTACCAGGAGCACATAGATACTGTGAAGGTGACAGTAGCGACGCTGCGTCACAGCTAGGGCGGAGCTTTGGCGAGCAGGCAGGATAGAAGCGCGTACCTTCGTGTGACGTTGGTGGTGGGCGGGCTCGCAAGCAGGTGCGACGGCAGGATGATCGTGCGCAGGGAGGCGGAGCTTCTTTCGCTGAGCTGGGCACTAGGATGAATTGATGACCCGCAGCAAAAACCTCCTTTGAGTTCTGCACTCCTATTTTTTACTTCTTATTTAAATAATTAAAGATGAATTTAATTTTAAAATAATAACTGTACGGTAACTTTAAACACGTCTGCTCGTATTCGAGATCCGGGGGGAAGGGGCATTAATATGCAGCAGGAACAATGTTGCTGAGAGCACCGACCCCTGAGGAACCCCGGCATTAATATCCAGCAGTCCGGACGAGCAGCCATCTATGACCACTCGAATAGACCGATCCCTCAGGAAATCTGCAATCCAATCACACAATCCAGCGGGCAGACCGAAGGAAGGAAGCTTATTAATAAGGCTATCGTGCCAGACCCTGTCGAAGGCCTTTGAGATGTCAAGGGAGACTGCTAGTGCCTCTCCATGCTTCTCGATGGCCTCACTCCAGATGTGAATGGCATACGCTAGTAGATCCCCAGTTGATCGATTTCGGCGGAAGCCGTATTGTCGGTCACTGAGGATATCATTCGCTTCTAGGTATGCCAGGAGCTTACGATTCAGCACCCGTTCCATACTCTTACAGAGTATGGACGTCACCGAAATGGGTCTATAATTCGACGGGTCAGCCCGACTACCCTTCTTGGGCACGGGCTGCACGTTAGCTTGCTTCCAAGCCATCGGCACTTTCCCAGTCTCAAACGATATTTATTTATTTATTTATTTATTTATTTTAATCTTACCTACATCTATCATTACAGATTTGGGATCCAATGCGATAGAGTGGCCTTACATGCTAAATCCTTAATCTACATCCAATAAAAATTACACAATATATTCTAAATCTTAACCTAAATTGAAATAACATATTATATACAATGTAGCTTTTGCGAGTTCACTCAAGTTGCACCACAACAAATCAACCCTCTCGTGAACCTCGTTCACCACACGCATGGCTCTGGTGAGAGGAGTCCTCGCCATTAGGTTGGTTCTGGCTGCAGGCACAGCAAGCAGGGGCGGGCGTCGCCGCCTCCACACGTACCTGTCTGGCACGCAGAGTTCCAGGTGCCGCAGCACTCCCGGGTTATGCGCCTCACCACGCAGTAGCTTTACTACATACGCTGCGAGTGCAAAGTCCCGTCGCACCTTTAACGTGTTGTACCCTACCATACCTAGTACAAATAGTGTAGGGTACATCAATGGGTACAATGGATATACCCCATGCAACTTGAAGTACAGGTGTCTTGTGAACTTATTTTGGACACGTTCCAACATGACACTATATTTCGCCTCATAAGGAGCCCATATGACTGCACTATGTTCAAGGTGACTCCTGACTAGTGCGTCATACAACACCCTGAGTGTCGTGATGTTGGTAAACCCCTGAGCCTGCCTGAGTACGAAACCTAGGTTACGGTATGCCTTCTTACAAATTTTATTTATATGCTCACGGAAGGTTAGCTCCGGAGTGAAGATTACCCCTAAGTCTCGTACCTGAGACACTCGTTGCATCGGCGCATCCTCTACTTTGTATTGATAATACAAAGGAGTCCGGGCGCGAGTGAAAGACATCACCGAGCATTTGGCTACATTAAAATAAAGTTTGTTGTCGATGCTCCACTCGACCACTCGGTTGATGTCGTCCTGCAGGCGTTCACAATCCGTCTGATCCCTAACCTGGAGCAGCAATTTCAGGTCATCTGCAAACAATAAACACGTCCCATGTCTGACGACTTCCGGTAAGTCATTTATCATTATAATAAACTCGAGAGGCCCTACATTGCTACCCTGGCTCACGCCAGACCTAGTATAATACGGTCGAGATTCGCAGCCATTGTAATCTACATATTGTTTACGATCCTTCATATAGCTTGCGAAGAACTGCAGCAGAGGCAGTGTACATCCAATTTTTGCAAGCTTTCTTAATAAGACGTCATTATCGACCGTATCGAACGCCTTTTTAAAATCGAAGTACGCAGCATCTACCTGTACTCCAGAGTCTACAGACGGTACCACCTGCACCATAAAGTTGAGTAGGTTAGTGGCAGTGCTGTATCCCGGCCGGAACCCGTGTTGCGCATCTGATAGACGCGCGCGCACTTGTCCCTGCATGGAACGCTGAATGGCTGACTCCAGTACTTTAGCAGGCGTCGATAGTACAGCTACCGGTCTATAATTACAGATATCCGGACCAGATTTTCCTTTAGGAACCGGAATAACGCGCGTGATCTTCCACCTAGGAGGGAACGTCGCTTGTTCTAAACATGCATTAAAAATGTGAAGTAATGGTTCCGCCAGTACCCTCCCACAGTCTCGGAACAGAAACGCTGGTATACCGTCTGGGCCAGACGAACGTTTTGGCTTGAGACTTCTAAGCGCCTGCTGAACTTCCGAAAGACTCAGCGCCTCAATATGCACACGCGCACTAGTCGCGCCGACCCCCGCCGCCGCCGCGCCCGCGTCCAGTAGGGGTGGCTCTTTGCTGTACACAGACTCAAAAAAGTCTGCGAACTGCCCAGCACACTCTTCATCCGTTAAATGTTGACCGTCTTTTATAATACTGTACTTATTGGTGTTTTTTTGTTTTGACCTAATGTAATCCCAAAACGATTTCGGATCCTTAACAAATTGACACTGAATTTTATTTTTATGTTCCATATGCGCTATTTCTATTGATTTTTTTATACAGGTTCTACACTCTGCAAATTTGTGATAATCGCTACTCAACTTTGTTTTTTTGAATATTTTATGAAGTCTGGCTTTAATTTGAATATTTTTTATTATTTCGCTTGTATACCATACTGGGTATACGTACCGCGAATTTCCACTACTACGTTTTTTCCGCGGCACGCACCCATCTATCGTATAATTAATGTTATCATAAAAGAAGTTCAACATCTCTTCCAAATCACGTATTTCATACAATTTACTCCAGTCAGTGGAAACTAGGCTAAAATATAACAATTGAAAATCGGCCTTATTCCAATTCCACTGTGGTCTAATATAGCGAGCACTAGTACCGCAGGCGCCGGCGGGGGCCGTATGCGGGGCGGGGGCGGGGGCGGGGCGCACGCTGACCGCTAGCGGCGGGTGGTGCGCGTCGACAGGCACCAGCGCCTCGTCCGCCGCCACCACCGTCACTCCTCCGCTAATGCCTGCACTCAGAACCAAATCCAACTGACGACCTAAACAATTGGGTACTGTGTTACTCTGAGTGAACTCGCAATATGACAAAAAACATTCGTAATAGTTATTAATATTAACAGGACATGAATACAAGTTAAAATCACCGATTACAATAACTTCTCCATAACTATCACACATTCTTTCTATTATTCTAAATAACAACAAATAATCATTTTCCGAGCTACCTGGCGGAATATAGATAACACAACACATAAACAAAAAACGTTTATTTAAATGTACCGTTGCACAAACCATTTCGAACAAACAAGTGTCTATTGACACCTCCAAGATAGGTATTTGTCGCAGCTCGAACCGGTGTGTGGCCACGAGCAGCGCGCCGCCTTGCTTCCGACCATCCGCTCGATCACATCTTAATATTTTATATCCCGGTGGAACAATTTCCGCGTCTTGTATGGACTCATTGCAGCCTGACTCAGTAATAGCGAATAAGTCCGAGTCGGACGACACTAGGTTATTTCTGAAGCTGTCCAGCTTAGTTCGAAGACCCCTTACATTTTGGTAATATATTTCGATTGGGCTATTACTTGAGGAAGGGGATTTTGGGTTGTTTACGAAACCAAATCCATTCATTGAATTCCGCGTTCAATGGCCATACTTCCGCATTATTCAACACGTTATAGTGTTTTTCAGAAACACCTATTAGAAAAGACGAGTAATCTCGTGGTGTGCTATGTTTAATTTTTTCTATTTTCATAGGCACTTCTGGTCCGCACAGGTTTTTAACGTAATCAGTGATAGTTTCTAGGGTGGTTTCCGGATGTATATAAGCGCGTCAAGATCGGAGACAACTCAGGCGCACAAGTCTTCAGTACAATTGCTGGAATCCCGTCAGGGCCACTAGCCTTGTTCACGTCTAGGTTACGCAGTACCCTAAGAACGTCCTTCTGATGAATGCTTATGTTGAACATACTCGACTCGCATCCAACAGAAGAAACAGGGGGCCTCGCGCCACCCGGATCCAGACGTGACGATTCCGCAAATATAGAGGCGAACAAGTTAGCTTTCTCCTCAGCGGAGTGGGCCAGCGACCCGTCGGGTCTCAGCAGTGGTGGTAGTGAGGGGCGGCAGAAGTTCGATTCGACCGACTTAGCCAGGGACCAAAAAGCCTTACTACCTGCTGGGTATGAAGCAAGTTTGTTCCCTATTCGGCTAATGTGGTCAAACCGAGCTCTCTGCAACACCTTCTTGCAGGACTTGGCAGCCCTGTTAAAGGCACTCTTCTTCCGGCTCACGTCACTTGCTTTGCGAGTGCGGGCGTCAACCCATGCTAGGTACGCTGAATGTTTTAACGCATTAGCACGAATGCACTCAGCACCAAACCATGGGCGAGCTTCGCCAGACATTGTTACGTCTGAGAACGGAATATAGTACTCCATCCCCCTCCGCAACACATCCGTCACGGCGTCCGCGCACAACGAAGCATCAGTCGAAGAAAAGCAAGTAGGCTGCCAAGGATAACATGCGAAGAAAGATCGCATGCCATCCCAATCTGCTGACCTGTATCGCCATACCCGCCGGGTGCCTCTAGGGCAAGGATCGGGCGGGGAGTAGACGGACACAGACTTCACCAGACAGTGGTCGGAGCTACCCAGTGGAGAAGAAATCGACACTGAGTAGCGGTCTGGATCTGTTGTCAGCAGAAGGTCCAAGCAATTGGCTGTGTGCGAATCAACATCTGGCACTCTTGTTGCCCCCTGGACCAGCTGGGTGAGATTTTGCGCTAGCGCCAGGTTTCGCGCCTCTCGTCCAGCATGGTCTGTGTGCTGGTATGGGAAGAGCCGCTCTTGGTGGTGGGCGTTGAAGTCCCCCAGCAACACCAATTGGGCAGAAGGGTACCGCTGCTGAGCCGCATCCGCCGCCTCACTGAGATGTTGTATGAGCCCAGTTGTCTCCAGATCGCCGCTATGCGACCGGTAGACACAGGCGTAGACAATTTTGTCCAGGCCTGTGTCCACTAGAACCCACAGCGTTGAGAACCTGGAGTCCTCAAGGTTGCGGAGACGCCGATAACAGATGTCGTCCCGGGCGTACATACATACACCCGCGCGTGGTCTGAAGTGGTGCTCCAGGGTAAACCCTGGGTAGGTAAGGTACGACACGTCTGACGGACATCCGATCTGCGTCTCCGACAGGAACAAGAGCGCTGGTTTCTCAGTCTCTAGGTGGTGATGGACTGCGGCGAGATTTGAGTGCAGACCTCGTATGTTACCGAGGTGCACTTTGAGTGAGAGGGAGTGCTGCCGCTGTACAGCTTTTCTTAATTTGTTCCTGTTGGTCATGGATTTGAGAGTGAAGAAGGGAGAGGAGAAGGAAGTGAAATGAGGTTCCATGCTGCTATCCCTCAGGCACGCTCTGACAGGGCGGCATCATTGGGGGACTAGTCTGGAGACTGCGGGGACGCCCGAGCCCCCCCGGAAATGTCCATCGGGCCCTCTCGTCTGGTCGCCAACCAGCACGAAGGTGCACTCCGGGATTTTTCGACAGTTGGCGGGGCAGCCTTTCATGTGTGGCTAGCACACTACTTGGGCCCCCAACTACCTGCGGTCGGCCAGCGGCGCACCGTGCCTCGGATCCCGCTACCCTCCGCGACTAGTCTCCCGATACGCCCATATCAACGCGAGCCTGGTCGGTCTGCCTGCATTGGAACAACTATTTCGACCCAACTCCTCTGAATTGGCTACACTGAGCATCGTACCGAAACGCGGCTAAGCCACTTGGCGGTACGAAAAACGTGTACAGACGTCATTTGGTTTTGTAGTAGTAATAGGTAATTATTTTGCAAGTTTTGTATGAAGTGTCCCAGGTGTGCTCAGGGTTCAATTTATCTTCATACCAAATGTAACAGAGTTACTGTTGCATTTATTATAAACATTTATTGTAGTTAAAATAAACCGTAAATAGTTTGTAAATTATAGGTATGTCAGTTAAAACTTATCAAAAATTAAAAACCTTTGGCCTAAAATCCGTGTGCACACTGTAACAGTAACGAACAAGAGGACAATCAACCCTATCTATAATGGTGTTTAAGAGAAGGCTATACGTTTGCATACAATTGTTTTAAAACAATCCGATCTAGCCTCAGCACACATTCCTGATACGCTACAGAAGCAAGGCAGTCCCAGCAGCATCTAAAAACCATTATTATTCTAAAGTTCTTCTATTCACACTTATTATTAGCCCACAGTCAAAATAGTCACGCATAACCTTAATAATAAAATAAATTGAATCTTACTTTAAATACTACAGTTCAAAATACGCTTGCATTTGTTTTTGATAGCATAATAATTGCTGTGTTACTTTCACAAGTTTTTATTTTATTTCGTAAGCCTGAAACTTACTTTACAAGTACATACATAGTTTATGATAGGGATTCAGCTTAATTTGTATGAAAATAATCTTATTTAATTATGTTTTTTTTTGTTGACAACACGGTTAGCGCAGTGGTTGAGCAATCGACTGCTGCGGTGCGTGTCGCGGGTTCGATGCCCGCACGGAACAAATATTTGTATGGCCTACAGATAATTGTTCCGGGTCTGGCTGTTTGTGTATGTGAGTTTAGATGTTTGTAAACGCACCCACGATACAGGAGTAATTCAAAGTGTGGGACAACGTTTTTAAAAAAAAACTATATGTATATCCGATATTATACGCTACACGCCCTACGTTTTCAGTATAACAGTTATTGTATAAGTTAGGAGCTCAACTGTCCACAACAACAACTAGATTCAAATTTTGTAATATGACGTACAAAAATGCTTTTTAAAAGCGCCCATCCCCATCGAACGAACTTCAACGCGAGCGTGATTGTTTTTTTTTTGTTTCAACCAACGCAAAGCTTGAAAACAAACAAGTGAGTGAGAACGCGATAACATCACAGGAAAATTGGCGCGCGGAAATTTCAAAAAACTTGTTCCAGAACATACGTGTTTTTGAAAAAGCCTTACAAGTTTTTGGTTAAAATGTTTGTAATTTAGAATCTTCATTACATGTGCAAGGTTTCTATGAAGCTGTTTGTTTACTTTTTCAATGATTTTCTTTTTTTATGAGTGCATTATGAACGACCAAAGTTTAGATAAAATTGTGCAAAATAGCTGATTTTCGGACGTGTTTACTGACTTTGTTTTTCAAAAAAGTTTATTTTTGGCTTCATACAAACCTAGATTTAAACCAAAAGATACCTGTGTGTTAAAAATATTTGGAAAATAATTGGTTATAATGCTGTAATCGCGTACGAGCGTTTGTATGGGAAATATAACGGGATGGGCGCTCTTAATGGTATATTGAAATTAATTATTTGACTTTGACTTTCCAATTAGCAGACACAATAGTTAAACAATGTCAATATGACTCCAATAGTCATGTCAACAGTCAAACGGTAATTACCTCGTAGTCGAAATAGACCTTACCAGTGTTCTAACAAAGGTAAACGCTCAAAGGTACACTGATTCCCGCGAGAGATGGCACGGGCGGAGAACCAATAAGATCAGTCGAACAGTTACAAAGACAAATTAATTCAACCTTTATAACCAACATTAGCTTAGTTCTCCGTATAATCGAACGAATAAATGTTCACTTGAAGCACAGAGGGCCTAGCACAACGCGCTGACGTAAAAGTTTAATTTCGAGTTGATTTTTGACAGTCTTCAATAAAGGTGGTTCTTTGTTTGACCCGTATGTATGTATGCAAGAATGCTCGCGATTTTATTAAAAACTTCTGATCTGATATGCACGAGGTTTCATTTTTTAGGAAAGATTTCAATGAATAAAATGTTTTCCTAGATTCTAAAATACTAACTTAAGATAAATATAATCTGGGTATCTTCAAGGCACGAGTGAACCGGTTCATCCAAGGCAAGCGTGCTTCACCTTATGCCGCATCATCACCACATGCCCAAAAACAACATGATTATTATAATAGGGTATTACACCCATTTTTGAAAAGTGTCTATGAATAAAATTCTGTAGTGCTAATATGCCACCAAAAAAAACACAAAATTTATATTAAATCGATAAGTGCCATAAAAAAGCATCTAAATTTGAAATTTTCAAATTTCGCGCGTGTTATGACAAAAAAGCCTCTGGGCGCCATATTGCTCTGCGAAAATGACGTCGGTTCGTTTTGTATCAAATACGCTCATTTTAAATATGATAATTGTATATAATTTAAAAATAATAATTATAAGCATATTTTGTTATAGGTGTAATAATTAAAAAAATACGTTGGTTACGAAAATAATAAAAGTACAGAGCTTATACACGCCAATCGTTTGACTGACAATTTTGTCAATTTTTTGTTTACACAGCCGTACGGCGTAATAACATGGCCGCTACCATTTCATGGTGTTATAAAACAGGTTAAAAAAAAACTGAAAACTTTGAATTGAATTTAAATAATTATTTTGTTATTTTATGAGCTAAAACTTACATTTTCCGACTGCTTTATGCCTAAACTGTCTCAATAACATATTTATAGCTTTTTTCCCATATAGAGTAAAATACCCTATTATGTATCGCGTTTGTGCTAGGCCTTCAGTACAATAGTTCAGACGACGTATTAGCATTGAAAAGGATCGCATGCTAAGTGAAGATAAACCTTTGCATGGAAGTTGATGATCACAATCACTATGATACTTGCGTGTTCCTTCCTCAAGGGGTCTTAAATTTAATTTGTGTTTGCAATAACTGTTTGAATAGAGGCAGGTAATTATTGCTTTTTATTTGTTTTTGATTTTCGTATTATGTAACTAACTAACCTCTAGAAAAGCCAAAAGAAGGTTTGTGACGTGGGCAGTTAACTTTGTTTGTCCCAGTTTTTAATACTTGCTGTGGTATGCAAATGTAATATTCAAAGTCTAAGTCAAATTATTTATTACAGTTAGACCATTTAAAAGGAATTTTTAACGTTGTTTATAAGAATAGTTTTTTTTTAACTAAAAAACCCGCTTTTTCTGGTTTTAGCCAGCTAAAATGGAAAAAAACGTTAAAAGCGTGGGCCGTTTTTCCTCAAAACCAAAGAAAGATGTTTGACAAATAGTATGTAAAAGCGACTCTTTTGCTTTTTAGTGGAATACCCAAAAAAACATGTTTTAGACTTTTAATTAATTATTTTTATTTTTAATCTTGCCATTTACCATATTATATTTATATTTATTGCCGTGTGGTTTTCCTCACCATCAGCCCATTAAGCTAATATTACGTTAAGTACCTTTGAGACCTTTGGGAAGTAGCTGTGTGGTGCCGGTCGCGAATAGCACCACCCCATTTCTTCCCGTGGATGGCATAGAAGAAGGCACAGGGATATTGACCAGAGGATAGGCAGCAGCGTCCTTCTGAGAACCATAACACCTACTGCGATCGCCAACATGCATCGGCCAAACACGTCGATTACGGCTGAACCCCTCCTTGGAGGAGACCTATGCCCATGATGATGATATTTACCATGAACTTGAACTTCGGGGCTTCAAATTTAATTATGAAAATTCGAAATTGTTAAAAACTGCTAATATAGGTACTTTGTTCTGTAATGAAGTGCCTATCTTCCGCCTAGAATATTTAAAAAAGTTCATGGATATGTACATCAAGTTCACATATTTATAATAATTGAAATTGTACAGTCAACAGCAAAAGTAGATGATCAAAATCAGAAATTCAATACTAATTTACTAACACAAATTTATATAATTTTTTACTAGTTTATTTATTAAAAGTTTGTGATTGTCACATACATACTTTTGAATGACTTCGACGCCACACAGTATTGAATTTCTGATTTGATCATCTACTTTTGCTGTTGACTGTACTCAATCACTCCTAACATTTTGAACAACAAACAATGCATTTTTTTATGTGTGATCCAGAGTACCTGCCTATTCTATAAAAACAACAAAAAAATAAATAAGCTAATTTAACCAGTTTGGTTTATTGTATAATATATAGGTAATTTTGATGAAACCAATGTGGCTTCTTTGACGGTATCATCAATATCTACTTCCCACATAAAGAGAAAAATTCCGAGAACAAGTGTTATCTACGTCAAAGAGCATTCAGGTTATAAAGGTATTTAAATTGCACAGCTGTTCCCTACCCATTTCCTGAAACCGCGCCATTCGTTTAATCTCCTTTGAGTCAAAGAGAGGAAATTCCTGGAAAGTGAGATGGTGTTTTTAAGACACAAAGAAGAAGAGAATTTTATGTAACGCGTCATAATACACCTTACTGTCATAGTTTTATGGTTGAAAGTTCTGTTCTCAATCCTAATAATTTTTAAAATACTAAAGTTTATGAGGATGTTTGGATGGTTGCTTGTTACTCTTTCACGTTTAAACGGCTGAAAGGAATTAGCTGAAATTCAGTACATATATAGATATTGATCTAGCTTACATTATGGCAAAAAAATAATAGAACTTTTGTTTAATTCAAAGGTCTTCTTCACGGTCAAAAGCTACTCTTAACTAACATTCTAAAGAGAAATAATTGATTTATTGTATGTTTATTTGTAATAGATAAAATCGAAAAATACCGAACCCGTTTAAAACAATCTCTCAACTATAGGAAGCGTTACCTCTGAGTGCTATATTATAGCTATATTTAATAATCAAAATATTAGGCATTCGTAACTATTTCTTCTCAGAGTTCCTATAATTCCCACATGTATATACCTAACTACCTACATATACTTATATGCGTCAGATGCTATGATCCTGGTCCCTTGAGTAGGTGTCGCGTTACGAAGTCTCGAATCTTCGCTAGCTTTACGTTGGTCGATAATAGTCGATATGAAACTTTGTACTACGTACAAACTTCACCATCATGTGTATCAAAAGATGTCCACTGCTGGACTTACCTTATCTATGTTCAGAGTCGCTACAAGGTCTTCATGTGAAGTAGAAAAAATCTTTTCTAGGGTTAAACGGCATTTTCTTTGTTAAAAGAATGTGATTTTTTACAGCTAATTATAATTTATTTATTACTAGCTTTTGCCCGCGACTTCGTCGGCGTATATGTCGGTTATCGCGGACGCAGACGAAGTCGAAGTCGAATAAAAAGTAGCCTATGTCCTTTGTTGGGGTTCACACTTACCCTGTACCAAATTTCACACAAATCGGTTCAGTAGTTTAGGCGTGAAGAAAAGACAGACAGACAGACAGAGTTACTTTCGCATTTATAATATTAGTTAGGATTTATTATCATTTATTTGTCAGATCAGTACAATCCATTATTGTTATGACATAGACAACTTACAAACTAGTGTTAGTACATATACTTCTGACAATTAATAAATTCAATAGACATGTCTAGAGTTCACAATAATAATTATTAGCACGCGTTAATTTTGGTTATTTGTGGGGTTTGAGGGGAACCCTAATTATTTTTCTAAAATAAAAGTAAAAGTTAAAAGTTAACACAAGAAAGTTAGTTGGTAGATTCGCTCTAGTTTTACAAAAATAATATTATGCTATATATTATTTTTGTAAAACTAGACCACATTCCTACGCGTGGGTGTCGTAGAAGGCGACAGAAGGATATTAACCTGATTATGAGCTGCAGCGTCCTTCTGAGTAGGTACCATAACACTTACTGCGATCGCCAACACGCATCGGCCAAGCATGGCGATTACGGCTGAACCCCTCCTTGGGGGAGACCTATGCCCAGCAGTGGGCGTTTAAAGCTTGACATAATGATGATAGCAGAAATATTTTATAGGCGCGTCCCTGTGCAAAACGCAGCGCTAGCCGTTTTTTGTTCAGTTTTTCGGACCTAAATACTCTTTATCCAAAAGAAATATGAACAAATAAAAAATAGATTAAATTTCTACATAATCTTGACTCCAAAATGGTAGATCTGATTTTTGTTTACGAAGTATAGTATTTAACTAATCTCCTCACAACTAAACCACAGAAATGAGTAAAAATTATTGAAAACATGCATCTTCTCGGCAAGTAACCATTAATACAATTTTTTACTAACACTAATGGATAGGCAATTTATTAATGAACATTTTGGTAGAATTTTTTTTTTCAAAGTCCCAATATGTGATTTTATAAAGATTTAATTCTAAAATCTGAGCGAATTTCGCTACTGTATCTCTTGCGCGGCGCAAAGGGAACGAATGCTCAAGGTTATTTGCTCAGGGTACCGCCTTAATTTGACTAGACTACTAACTGTGGTAGAACTAGGAAATGCTTAATGATCTGGGTCTTTGTTGATGGGTCAAATACAGGGTGGGGTCGACGATACGACAAAAAATTAAAATACTGGTAATACTAGTTCATAAGAATATTTTAAAACTATCAAATAAATCCTAAAAACTAAATAAAATAAAAAGTTCAGATATACTTAAGAGCATATAAATGTAACCAAAATAAAACACCATATGAAATATTGGTTTTCTAACTTGTGAGAAGAGCGGCAACTTGTGGCGTCAAAATTTAATATTATTAATGCTCAATAAAAACAATTACACCAAATTACGAAATCCTACCATGATCATTTTTTGTGCTATTGCCATCCCCAACCTGTATACGTAGAGGGCATACAGCGCCTGTAATGCATTTAGGGTGCTGATGGGGTTGCCGGGCCATTGCAGTGCATCCGGCATGTTTGCAGAAGCAGGGATAGATGGTTTCCATGCGATAATGCGTAAGCGCAGTGCGTCTATCATGCGCAGGGTGCGCGCTAGCCCCAACAGCATCCTAAAAACTATAGCAGACGGGTGGCACAGCCCTATACTGGGACATTGGATACACCTACATGCCACTGGGGCGTAGTATTTAAGTTCTTATGTAATGTGTCTTTGGTAGATCTAAGTACTAACACTAGTTTTATAAGTTGTGAGAATACTAACATCACAAAGTACGTAAGGCTGCGGCGCGCCCGAGCAGAGAGAACACTCAGAACAAACCGCCATTTTTCGCACGCTCACATTGACATCGTTTATAGGCATTCTCAAGCAGTCTCGAGCCACAAAATATAGAGGGTACAGAAGGACCGATCCCGCCATCTTCAAAAATAATTACCTAAACTTGCCAGACTCACTAGGGCTGCTACTGTTTTGACTCTGTATTGTGTAACATTTCATATTGTGACAATATGAAATGTTATGACACTGGTTGGAACTCTTTGCATTTTTTTATAACAACATTTTCAAGTTTGTCGTGAAACGTCCATGTGTCTCATTTATTCATTTAGACAACACGTGACTGTCGAGTCGTAAGTCTGCTTGAAACTGCCTGAGAATGCCTATAAACGTAATGTCAATGTGTGCGTGGTAAAAATGTCGGTTTGTTCTGAGTGGTCTCTCTGCTCGGGCGCGACGCAGCCTTACGTACTTTGTGCTCAAGCAGACTTCAGTCTCGACTGTCACGTGTTGTCAAAATGAATAAATAATGTAATTGACATTTCATGACGAACAGGAAAATTTTGTTATAAAAAATTGCAAAGAGTTTCAACCAGGGTCAATAAAATTTCATATTGTCACAAATAAAACCTACAGTCAATACAGTAGCAGCCCTAGTGAGTCTGGCAAGTTTAGGTAATTATTTCTGAAGATGGTGGGAGCGGTCCTTCTGCAATCTTTTGTGCTTAATTGGACTTTTAGTCTGAAATAAAATATTTATTATTATTATTTATCTCTACCTTCCAGGAATCGGATAACCGTCTTGAGCAAGTATAGTGATCAATGCTCGTCCCTTCTCTGTATGAGAATAGGCCTTTCCCTTGGAGTCGGACAATAAAAGGCTGGGGTTATTATGAAGGCATGATGATATTGATAATTCACGGTACTAAGGGCGGGTTTTAAACAGTTGGTTAACGTTACATACGAACCGTTAAAAATTACTATGGCGTGAGATGTTTAACGTACTTTAAATGTAACGGGTTGTTTCATGACATAAAAATCCGTCAGTCAAAGTTAATCAAAAAGAGAGTACATAATATTTTGATGTTTGACAACACAAAATTACGTTGACTGGTGGATGAAGCATCGGTTATGGTATAATATTAGTAACTTTTTAAGGCGCTATCAAGCGACTTTTGCACATTTTAAACTGACAATCACGTCAAAATTTGTAGTGTAAATGATTTGAAAAAAAAATGTTAAACTAGAGTATTCTCTTAATTATTTAGTAGGTATGTGAATATTTTGGATTAAGTTCATATTAAATAGTTTAATTAAGTCGTGAAGTTGTTTCTGACGCGGATAAAATATTGATAATCAGACAAAATCTACCAGGAATATTTAAACAAAACTTTCACTATCTTACAGAAAATTTGATTATCTATCTTATATAGTACGCCTTTTTTTAAGTTAAAGAATAATATCTTTTATTTAATTTTTTCGACTAAACTTTGAGTATTTTGGACGCAGCGCATACGATTCTCTGGTCGCTCAAGGTCGCCGGCGTATATCGTCGCTTTAACGTACGTTAGGGCCGGGACACATAAACACGATACGACGTCGTGTCGTACCACGATACGGCGTCGTTTCACGATGCGACGTCGCGTCTTGGGAATCTACGACGAGCATCGTAAAAAACTACGTCGCGACATCGTAACGTGCCACGATACACGGCATGACGCCGTCGATAGAATGCAAGGTGAATTGTCGCAGTTAATTTCGAGAAATGAACCGCACTAGACGCGTCCTGCTCCTGCTGTTGTTAAGAAGACGGATAAAGAAAAGACAGAAACTCAGAAGATACTGGATCCACCCATTTCTTCTTTGAATTTTGAGTAACAACTGTGGCACTGACACAGGAACGCATCGTGAGTTTCTACGATGCGACGTCGTGGCACTTTACGATGTCGCGACGTAGTTTTTTACGATGCTCGTGGTAGATTCCCACGACGCGACGTCGCATCGTGAAACGACGCCGCATCGTGGTACGACGCGACGTCGTATCGTGTCCCGGCCCTTAAGGCCACCATCTTGTGAAACAACCCATTTTTTTGGTTTGACGATAGTTAGCGCCATTTTCGACTATTACCCGTCAGTAAAGTATAGTTGAAGCTACCCGCCCTAAATAGGTTTTATAGGTTTTACAACAGAACAATAGTGCCACGACTGAAACTAAGTATGATTTTATCGTCGATCCGAGATCGTTCATAAATGAGCCGTGTTGTGTAGGAGACATTTGCAGGTTCATATTATACGCAGTGAACATTATTTTAGCTGAAGCAATTCTTAGAATGATGTTTAGAATTAATTTATTGTTATTTGGGTAATTTAATTTTGACGCAAAGAATAGCACCATCCCATATCTTCCCGTGGGTGTCGTAAGAGGCGACTAAGGGACTTACCAGAGAATGGGCAGCAGCGTTCTCTGTGCCTTTGTAACAACCATACTGCGATCGCCAACCCGCCTGCCAAGCGTGGCGATTATGGCAAACCCCCCCCCCCTTGGGGAGGCCTATGTCCAGCAGTGGACGTCTATCGGCTGAAATGATTTAATTTTGTGGATTCTGTACACGCGTAAAATTTTGTATTTTTTTATCATTTCTACAAAATTGTCTAAGAACAAGCTGTCGCTTTCATTGTTTAAAAAAAATCTTCGAATCTTTTCAATGATGAAAGGATATTGTAATATACTAGCTTTTGCCCACGACTTCGCCCGCGTATATTTGTTTATGGATTCCTGACTTTCCGTTAGTAAAATATTATAGCTTATATAATATCACTCAGTGATAACGTACCTAGCTTTCTATTAGCGAAAGAATTCACAGAATCGGACCAAACTCACAGAATCGGACCAAATTCACAGAATCGGACCAAACTCACAGAATCGGACCAAATTCACAGAATCGGACCAAACTCAACTTAAATTTATAATTTTGTAGTGATGATGTAGTGAAGTGATAGTGATGTGAGTATGAGTTGATGAGTTGTTCAATGAATAAAGTGAATGTATGAGTTCCTTTTGCATGCCTACATGGTAAAAAATAGTTAAACTTGTTGTAATTTTTGTCATCTTTGCAAAGCCATCGCACAGTAAGATAATATAAATACTGTATTTTACTCCTTTATAGAGACGTGCGTGAAAAAGGGACAGGGATGTCTTTATTCAATAGAAGGACAATTTAATACAGGCTAGATAGATAGATTCAGATTCAGTTATTTTTGTTGCCAAGGATTTCATCATGCAGAACCGCTTCGATGAAAAAGAGATTTTTGGGATGGCTTCGAAATTTTTTAATAAAAACCTGATAGTATAAAAAATTTGCCCCTATCAAAGTTTAAGAAAGCTCTCACCTCGTTACCAATTGAAAAATGTTATTATACTGTTCCAGATTTCATAAATGATAATTTTTAATATTTCTTTAGTTTAGTTTTTGGTTTTGTTATATTCTTTGTTTTATTTAGTTTGTATTTTAGTTTTTTTTAATGCATTTTATTTAATATTTGTCCGTATGGTGTCGGACGTAAAGAATAGCACCATCCCATATCTTCCCGTGGGTGCCGCAAGAGGCGACTAAGGGACTCACCAGAGAATGGGCAGCAGGGTTCTCTTTGCCTTTGTAACAACCATACTGCGATCGCCAACCCGCCTGCCAAGCGTGGCGATTATGGCAACATCCCCCCTTTGGGAGAGGCCTATGTCCAGCAGTGGACGTCTTTCGGCTGAAATGATAATGATGATTTAATATTTGTTCGTCTTCACGGCAAATCATAGCACCCATATACCTTCTTTTTGCTCTGGGGTGGAAAATCCTCATGGAGCGCCCATATACCTATGTCAACCTAACAGCTTTATGTAAATACATAATTAGGTATAGTATATTTTCTAATTAATTAATATCTGATTATTATTTTGACCATCAGCTGAAAGACGTCCGCTGTTGAACAAAAGCCATAATGGGTTGCCATAATCCTGTAAAGCTGTTAAATAATGATGTTCAGTACACGGAAGCCGCCAGGCCCGGACTTCCGGATTTTCCCTTAATCGCCTTCTACGATATTCTCGGGATGAAATGGGTGGGTGCTATTTTAGTCCGGACGTTCCTTACCATGATCGAACCTTTTCTGTCATCAAGGATCTATAAAACTAAATATTTTCCCGTCATTCATTGAATTTCAAAAGCAATTTAGTGGTAATGAAAACTAAGTGGCTCCTTTTCGTAATGAAGAGAGTTTTTCTTCATTCAAACTTAGTGATCATTTTACCTTTTGTGATATTAATTCTATTTATAAGAATTTTCTATTTCTCTAATACCTGCCCACTTCCGTCAACAAAAGTTATATTAATTCAATAAAACTCCAAGTTAGTTACTCACATGGGATCAATTTCACTACATATTATAAAAAGTTACGTGTGGTCAAACATAAAAATAAATATACGCATCGTATTGAAAACTCCTTTTTTTAAGTCGGTTGATAACCAAGTCCCCCACCGCGTCTGTCTGTTTGCATTAAACTTAAAAACTACTGAACGGAGTTTGAAGCGGTTTTCACCAATTATAGACATAGTGATACATGAGAAAGATTTAAGTGTATAATTTGATAAGTTTTGTGTAAGTTGATTAAAATAATTATGATGATAATACCCGAGTGAAGCCGGGTCTGATCGCTAGTGTATGATGTATTTGTAAAGGAGATGGCTAAATAGAAGTATGGACGACTGCCCCAGCCTGTATAAACATGATACCTAGCAGTCAATTATGCTGAATAGCTGAATATTAGAATCTTATATATAAAAATGAATCGCTAAATGTGTTGGTAAGCGCATAACTTGCGAACCGCTTGACCAAATTGGATGATTCTTTTTTTATAATATTCCTTGAAGTAAGAAGATGGTTCTTACGGAGAGAAAAAAAAAAAAAATAACTTTTGTAGGGTAGGTGTAGGGTAGGTGTAAGGTAGGTGTAGGGTAGGTGTAGGGTAGGTGTAGGGTAGGTGTAGGGTAGGTGTAGGGTAGGTGTAGGGTAGGTGTAGGGTAGGTGTAGGGTAGGTGTAGGGTAGGTGTAGGGTAGGTGTAGGGTAGGTGTAGGGTAGGTGTAGGGTAGGTGTAGGGTAGGTGTAGGGTAGGCGTAGGGTAGGCGTAGGTGTAGGGTAGGTGTAGGGTAGGTGTAGGGTAGGTGTAGGGTAGGTGTAGGGTAGGTGTAGGGTAGGTGTAGGGTAGGTGTAGGGTAGGTGTAGGGTAGACGTAGGGTAGGCGTAGGGTAGGTGTAGGGTAGGTGTAGGGTAGGTGTAAGGTAGGTGTAGGGTAGGTGTACGGTAGGTGTACGGTAGGTGTAGGGTAGGTGTAGGGTAGGTGTAGGGTAGACGTAGGGTAGGCGTAGGGTAGGTGAAGGGTAGGTGTAGGGTAGGTGTAGGGTAGGTGTAGGGTAGGTGTAGGGTAGTTGTAGGGTAGGTGTAGGGTAGGTGTAGGGTAGGTGTAGGGTAGGTGTAGGGTAAGTGTACGGTAGGTGTAGGGTAGGTGTAGGGTAGGTGTAGGGTAGGTGTAGGGTAGACGTAGGGTAGGCGTAGGGTAGGTGTAGGGTAGGTGTAGGGTAGGTGTAAGGTAGGTGTAGGGTAGGTGTAGGGTAGGTGTAGGGTAGGTGTAAGGTAGGTGTAGGGTAGGTGTAGGGTAGGTGTAGGGTAGGTGTAGGGTAGGTGTAGGGTAGGTGTAGGGTAGGTGTAGGGTAGGTGTAGGGTAGGTGTAGGGTAGGTGTAGGGTAGGTGTAGGGTAGGTGTAGGGTAGGTGTAGGGTAGGTGTAGGGTAGGTGTAGGGTAGGTGTAGGGTAGGTGTAGGGTAGGTGTAGGGTAGGTGTAGGGTAGGTGTAAGGTAGGTGTAGGGTAGGTGTAGGGTAGGTGTAGGGTAGGTGTAGGGTAGGTGTAGGGTAGGTGTAGGGTAGGTGTAGGGTAGGTGTAGGGTAGGTGTAGGGTAGGTGTAGGGTAGGTGTAGGGTAGGTGTAGGGTAGGTGTAGGGTAGGTGTAGGGTAGGTGTAGGGTAGGTGTAGGGTAGGTGTAGGGTAGGTGTAGGGTAGGTGTAGGGTAGGTGTAGGGTAGGTGTAGGGTAGGTGTAGGGTAGGTGTAGGGTAGGTGTAGGGTAGGTGTAGGGTAGGTGTAGGGTAGGTGTAGGGTAGGTGTAGGGTAGGTGTAGGGTAGGTGTAGGGTAGGTGTAGGGTAGGTGTAGGGTAGGTGTAGGGTAGGTGTAGGGTAGGTGTAGGGTAGGTGTAGGGTAGGTGTAGGGTAGGTGTAGGGTAGGTGTAGGGTAGGTGTAGGGTAGGTGTAGGGTAGGTGTAGGGTAGGTGTAGGGTAGGTGTAGGGTAGGTGTAGGGTAGGTGTAGGGTAGGTGTAGGGTAGGTGTAGGGTAGGTGTAGGGTAGGTGTAGGGTAGGTGTAGGGTAGGTGTAGGGTAGGTGTAGGGTAGGTGTAGGGTAGGTGTAGGGTAAGTAAGTAGGTAGATAAGGACAGGACAACGTCTGTCGGGTCAGCTAGTTTCTTATAAAAATAATCCGGAACTTTTCATACCTTTACAATCCTGGCAATAAAATCATGTACCTCCTACGTCAATACGTATAGAAAACTTCAAACAAATGACATTGCTGTGAATTTTACCTAGGCGTTTGGATGTTTCTGCGATGATAATGATTGATAATTGTATTTTTGACTGGCGACCCACCCCGATTTCGCACGGTGGTGGAGTAAATATCTACAAAGGGCATCGTGCCCACGTAAAACCTAAACTACTTGCAAATCCAAATGAGTTTAAATAAAACACAGTTTTCACAGAGAATAAATAAACAAATGGTTGAAATGATGATTGGTTGGCACGGTTGGCGCTGTAGCTGAGTGACTGGTTGCTGTACTGGGTGAGGGTCAATGAAAATCCAAAATATAAAACACAATAAACAAGCAAACAGCAGAGCGTTCAAAGGACGTGTGACGTTGTTTTATTTGATAGAGTTGGGCTTTCAAGTGTAACAGTATCGATAAAATAATTGAATAAAGTGGTCTCGAGTAGAGTCGAATGCCACTTTATTCGTCGTTTAAACGTCGATGAAGCATCATTTGAACTAATATTTTGCCTTATGTTTGAAGTATTTTTGACAACAACAAAAACTTAACCGTAAACAAATGAGGTCGAAACGAACAAGGTATCCACTGAGGACATCAATTATGACGATCATCTCTTGACAGCTCCGCTATCTGGCGAATGAATCGAGCGAAAGACTTTACGAAGTGGATTCTAAGACCATAATATTCATGTTGTCTATGCAAGCTTATTATTCATATTATTATTATTCAATTATTCATATGATGTAGTGTTTACATGTTTACTAACATAGTTACTTAAGTTTTAATGTAACTTAACTTTGTTTAGATTATAAACCATAGATTGTTAGTGCAATAAACACTTGTTTATTATTATTATGATCACCACCGAATAGAACCAAGTCTCCTGAAGTTAACAATAATAATAATAAAAACTTTATTGCGTAAATGTTGCTGTAGTACAATACAGTAAACAGTTATACATAAACAAATAATTAACTAGTCACTAGTACACTACACTAAACGGTTGAGGTACTGTCCTCTTAAATAGGCTACATAATAGCCTGTATTAAAGAGAAACAGTGCCGTATCCCTCTGGGGTGGAGAATAAACTAGTGTTACATGTTATTAATTACCAGAACAGAAAAGTACATACAGTGCTACTTATATTATGAAATCTGGATGATGATAATGTGTGAAATGTTGTGTGGTGAATGTCTGTATATATGTGTGTGGTGCATGTATTTAGTAATGTGTATGTAGCTATAAAGAGTTTGTATCTATTTTATGACAGTGTGATACGTTTTATCTAGTAGGAAGGAGCGAACTGCTGATTTACATTCATGATCGGATAAACAATATATTGAAATAATGTGAATTAATTTTGTTGTACAAGAAAGGGCCAAGATAAAAGAATTTTTTTTTAGTAAAGGCGCAACGTGTCTTTGGAAGGATACAAATTAAATCTTTACGGCGCTTTTTAAGTTTAATGTAGGGAGTTTTGTGATGTTGTAACAAGATTGCGTGCAAAATAAACAGCTGTTGTACGTTCAGAACATTGCACTCTTTATATAACTGGGTGGTGGAAAATAAAATTGGTCTAAAGGTTGCAATCTTTAGTATCGCTCTGTGTGCAATTTCCAACGGAAGTATTGTGGTTTTAGAGGTCCCACCCCAGCAAGAATTGCAGTAAGATATAACTGACTGACAAAGCGCGTAGTAGACATTGCGGATAATAAATTGGTTAGCTACGTGTCTAAGAGTTTTAAAAATATACATCAACTTACGCACCCTGCTCGTCAATGCTTCCACATGACCTTTAAAATTTAAAGTACTGTCCAAAATGATTCCCAAGTATTTGATATAATTCACCGAGTCGATTTGGGAGCAGTTACAATTTTGTGTACAATCAGAGGAACATGTGTGAGCTGTAAGTTTTATATGGTGTTTTGGCTGGGATGTTGAGCTAATCGAAAAAGTGATGTATTTAGTTTTGCTAGTGTTAAGTGTCAGGGTGTGAGACAGAAGCCAGTCAAGAGTGGATGTGAGACCACTTTGTGCTTTATTCTGGAGTTCTGACCAGGAGTCTGCGAAAAAGGTTATTGCGGTATCATCTGCGTATGTAACAATTTTAGAATTTGAGATACTGAGGTTGCAAAGGTCATCAATAAAGACAAGAAATACTCCCTTGTGGGACCCCATACTCAATAGGAAGCTCGTCACTTACGTAATTTCCTATTTTAACTACTTGCGTTCGACCTGTAAGGTAACTTTTGAAAAATTGGAGTTGTGGGCCTCTGACACCTTTCTTTTCGAGTTTTTGTAGAAGGATGGTAATGGGTACGGTATCAAACGCTTTCGCGAGGTCTAAAAATACTGTGAGAACTTTTTTATTGTTATTAAGGTTTGAAACAATAAAGGTGGTTAATTCGTGAACAGCATCTGTGGTGGACTTTTTCCAAAGTTAAGCCAAACACTCAGACCAATAAAAATTATAGACGGAACATTGCGCTCCTAAAAGTGTGGCACATAATATATGAAGACGGCCGCTCGGTAATCGGCCGCGAGTGACTGAGAGCGCATGACGTAGTTTTGGCAAAATATAAATTTTGAAATTGTGCCGTCTTGTGTCATAAACCGCTGCAAAACCAATTTTTCAAAATTAATACTAGGGGCTTTTCACAAGTAGGTAACAGATTTCCTGCATAGTTTAAACAAAATCGCAATATGATTGACATAATTTAGTCAGTATTCCAAGTTATGAACATTGTCTTTTCCCGAAAATAAGAGAAGCTATGATTTTTGTTCGGATCCGTTAAGACTGTGTTTTTAATAAGATTACTGTTAACATTTAACATTAAGTTAGTTATTCTAAAATAATTATGCTTTGTGCGTTTTGTTATATGAATAATTGTTCATAATATGAAAATAAATGCCTCATTAAACTAAACTTCCTTTCATTTCATACAACCAGGACAAATAAAACGCAATACTACCTAAAAAAACTACCTACCTACCTACTAATAAAACTTTTCAGCAAAGTATATCTCTCTCACTTGTGGGAGATATAGCACAGCGCGTGCAACATTATTTTTATTTCACAAGCTCAAATCTACGATATCGCACACCGAGTTACGCACACATAGCCGACTTTAGTCCTCACTTATTTCATTGCGATTGTTTACGACGGCTCCGACTTTTTATTGGTCTGAGGCCAAACATCACAATGTTCATAGGAATATAGGCCCAAATCGATCCGAAATCGCCGACTATAGTTTCAAAAAGTAAATCATTCTGATACCTGAAATTGATATAAGTACCTACAGTTTCCATTGACATTATGAAAAAAATATATGACCCCTCCCTAGCTTGCAGTATTTGACATTGTCATGTCAAAAAAAGCTTAAAATACAATTAAAATATTTTTTTATTTTTACCAGTTCACGAAAGTTCTATGAAATTATTAAACATTAAATAATTCATGAATAAATATTTAAATATTACGAGTTAATGTGAAATTCGAATACAGCAAAATTCAAATTTGGGGCAGTCATTTAGCCATCTCCTTTTTAACCTCGTGTTAGTAAATAAGTCTAAGTATTTGGCGCAAGTGAGCTGTATGAAAAATAAATATGGAACAAAAGACTTTCCTTCAATTGATTTAGGTATTTATTTTTTGTGTCTTCCAAATTTATCTAGGACATTACTGACATCGGTGAAGGAAAACATCGTGAGGAAACCTGTATTTATCAACCGACTTCAAAAAGGAGGAGGTTATCAATTCGTCTGTTTTTTTTTTCTATTTTTTTTTTTATGTTTGTTGCCTGATTTCTTTGGACTGGTTGAACCGATTTTGATGATTTTTTTTTATTTGAAAGCTAGTGCTTCCCTTGTGGTCCCATAATTCGGTCCAGTTCTGACAATGGCATCCATGAGAAAACCGTATAAGTCTTAAATTTGCATTTAGTATGTGCGCGATTTGTTACGCGATTTCTTCGGCAAACGTAAACCGATTTTAAAAATTCTTTTTTTTTTATGGATAGGGTATGCTTCAGGGGTGGTCCCATATAAATTTTATCGAAATTGATTCAGCACTTTTTGAAAAATCAATAAATACCCAAAAATTTTGCATACACGACGTTTTAGTTTCATTAATCTTTGTAGTAGTTAACTTTCAATCTCTTCTTAATAGATTTGAATGAGAAGGAGGTACTAAAAAGCAGAAAATAAAAAGCATTTTACAAAAAAGACAACCGCCTTCAAAAAGTGATAAATAACTTTATCACAGAACACACATTGACTTTAGTTTCGGAAGTCGGTGGCAATACAAAACAACAAACAGAACAAAGCCACTGAATTTCGAAACTAAAGTCAATGTGTGTTCTGTGCTAAAGTTATTTATCACTTTTTGAAGGCGGTTGTCTTTTTTGTAAAAAGCTTTTTATTTAATGTAAGTTTGTAATCGCCAATATGCCCTAAGCATGCGTGATGATCAATGCACGTGCTACCTCTGTAGTAGTCCTCTAGAGTAGAGGCCTTTGCCCTCATCATCATCATCATCGTAACAGCTTTTTGCCGTCTACTGCTAAATACGTTCAGCCAGAGACCCAGAGATCCCCCAACAACCCCGTCCGTCCGGGGCCTTTGACCTGCAGTGGAGTTATAGGCTGGTATTAGTAATATTTTACTCATTGCTTTTTCGTGTTTAATATATCTTAATGAGAAGAACATACTATATTATTTAAACACCTATATTACACAAATAGCAATTGAGTTACCTGAAACAAAGCCCGGTTTTGAACACATAGTATTCCTTTCTAATTGTAAAAATTTCAGCTATGCTCAAATGACATACTTGGGACGTCGCTGATATCTGACTATACGTTTGGTCATACATTTGTGCTCTGGTTGCCGATTATAAAATTAGTAAATTACAAATTAAAACGTCAAATGAGAAAAAAAATTGGGAATACATTCATTGTGCGTACTGCTAAGGAGTGGAATTCCCTGCCTGAGTCTGTGTTTCCTGATAGCTACAACCTGGGAGTCTTTAAGGCAAGAGTGAATAGGTTACTTCTAGGCAAGCGTGCTCCATCTTAGACCGCATCATCGCTTCCCATCAGGTGAGATAGTGGCCAAACGTATGCCTATCAATAGATAAAAAAAAAAAAAAAAAAAAATTGCTAAATTGAAAAGATTACCCCAAACTATTTTACCCAGACCTCCAGAAAACTCAAAAACATTTGTCGGTTAACCATTTTTGGGCTGATTTTTCTTCAGAATAAAAATTAATGACAGTTTGATATATTTTCTAAACAAGAGAGCTGTCAAACCACCAATTTTATTGATAGAAAACTCGGCCGTTATCCGCTGTTGTCTCAACATACAATCGTTCTTGATAAATCCATGTATTTTCTTTCTTTCAATTCTCAAATTCGAATTATTTCTCCACACTGATGTTATAAACGCTAAAGGTGGTATGTTTTTTACGCTTTCACAGTTAAACTACTGAAACAATTTTGAAATTTGGTAAGCTTACTTATTTTCAGCACAAATAAGCAGAGTCATCTCATAATATTCTTTTCCTTTATTTATATTTATATATATGTTATATGTTTATACATATACCTATATTTTATATTGGTATGTTATATACCAAATAATAAATTATAGCGTGTAGTTAACACAGGGAAATTGAAAAAATACCCAAAACCTCTTAATCTGGACATGGTATCATCACCCTGAATAATATTTGTTCTACGACTTTAACCTCAACTAAATAACGTAGCCAAAAACCATTTATTTGAAGTCTGAAAAATGTACTTATACTACGCGCGCGTGCACCCATATGATAGCGAATATGATGTCGATAGTAGGTAGGCTAATGTACAGGCACAGCACTAATTGCAGGCCTTTCGTCGACCGTGTCAGAAAAAAATATTATGCAAAATTTCAAGCGTGTTTATATTTTTTGAATAGAAAAAAATAATTCGAATTTTGAAAAGTCGTAGAACAAATGTTGTTCAGGGTGATGATACGAAGTTAGGATTAAGTGGTTTTGGGTATTTTTCAATTTTTAATAAAAAAAAAATCATATTCACCTGCCATGTTATCTCTTCGTCACCCTTGGTTGACTCGTAGTTGTGCTTGTAGTATAAATAAATAAGCTAATATGCTTGAACCTTTAGAAAGTATAAACTGCTTTTTAATTCGTGACTTTGTCAGTATCCCCTATACCCAACAGCAGACGAAACCGCGGGCAAAAGCTAATTTCACTAATATTATAAATGCGAACGTTTGTGGAGATGGATGGAAAGAAACACTTTTACGCCCAAACAACTGAACGGAATTAACTGAATTTTGGCACACATATAGATATTGATCTAGCTTAAGGTGCTACCCCGACCAAAACCTTGCGATAGTGCGTTTTTCTTCGCTATCCAGGGCTATTAACTCATTAACTACCCCGACTGCAAACAAAGGGTTATTTAAGAGAAATAAACTATACCTAAAAGCACATTATTAATGTTCGATATCCTTTAATCACATTCCACGATCTTTTTTTTTTGTGTGCCCTGAATACAGTTAAATCTCCCTGTAAAAAAAAAAAATACTTATATTAAATAACTCAGGTGAAAAAAATCAAATGGTGGTAAAATCAGGTGAGTTCAGGTCCCAACTGACTGCGCCCATTCACTAACATAACGCATGGATTGGCAAGATTTTGAAGGGAACCGAATTATTCAACACAAACCACTACGGCACATTCAAGTCGATGAAACATATACCCAGTAAATGGTAGCTTTTATACTATTCTTTCCTTCACATAGTAAATTATTTCTTGGTACGACACCGGTCAGTAGGTCGGTTCATCGATCTGTGATAGAATCGATGTCTTATTATTAAATTATTAGCTATAGGCGCCGAGTGGATGAAGTCAATGTCCTCGCTCTATAAACTAAGTTATTTCATCATCTGCTTCGCCTTTTCCCAACTATGTTGAAATCGGCTTCCAGTCTTATCGGATGCAGCTAAATACCAGAGTTTTACATAGCGTATCTGACCTCCCCAACTGATACCCCTTGGCGAGACTGGTTTTCAGACTTTCTGGCTTCTGACTACCCATAACGACTGCCAAAGATCTACGAATGACGACCGGGACCAACGGCTTTATGTGCTTTCCAAGGCACGAAGAGGTGTTGGTATGAAATGGATATTGACCCATCCATGAACATGCCGCGACAAGCGGAGTTTAACCCCCCTTCCCCGCCTCTTCCCTGTAAACTTAGTGACTTAATAATATACAAGGTGGGGATGACGACACGACCAAAAAATTAAAATACTGGTAATACTAGTTCATAAGAATATTTTGAAACTATCAAATAAATCCAACAAACGAAATAAAAAAAAAAATTATATAGGTACTAAAGAACATATAAATGTAACCAAAATAAAACATCATATGTAATATTGGGTTTCTAACTTGTGAGAAGAGCGGCAACTTGTGGCGTCATAATTTAATATTATTAATGCTCAATAAAAACAATTACGACCAAATTACCAAATCCTACCATGATCCTTTTTTGTGCAATTTCAATCCCCACCCTAGTTATATAAGCGTAACCTTGACTGTATACACTTATCAAGGCTATTAGACAATAACCTTCATTGTTAATTAAGTAATAAATATGACCACGTACAATTTCCTGGTATCATAAAGATAACAGGAAAGCACTTAGAATAAGCACCCACTGTAACACAATAGTATATAAGATTTTTATCACTCAATAAAATCAGTCTTAATCCGCTCTTCAAGCTGAACACTTGTCTTATTAAAAAGCCATTCGCCTCCGCCCACAACCTAACTGGCGCAGTCGGTACGTCGCGTTCTTCGGTTCCAGAGGAAGATTTCCGTAATCCTAGAATCCGTGGCGTGATCAAGAACCTACCGTGGCAGCTCGCAGAGACGACGGGCAGCAGAAAAAGCAAGACCAGAAGCAAGAAGACGTGGACGACTCATCTACCATCGAACAGCCTCTCATCGGCTATGCTCGTGGGGTAAGCATTCAATCTGATTATTCCCGAGATTTCCTTTTTCTATTCCTAACACTAAAACAATAAGCAACTTTTTGTGTGTCTCTGTGTTGAGGTATTAGTATTCACTGCAATACAACTTTTATCGCTGTCTCTCATACATAGTTGTCAACTGATTCAAGAGATTAATATGGCTCAAGATAAGAAGACACTTGATGAGAAACCTATTATGGAAGAGAAGTCGATTCCCACCGACTACTCTACGTTCTCGAAACTGTTACCCAATTATGACGGAAACAGGAGAACACTAGCATTCTACATAGAAGGTGTAAAAAATGCACTGGGGCTCATAACTAATAAAGACGATGCGTGCATAGCGTGTCTGATAAGAAATAAACTCACAGGTAAAGCTGTTGAAGCTTTGTCCGAAAATCCCGGCACAAAATCCTGGGAGGACATCAAATACGTCCTACAAAAAAAATTCGGAGAATTTAGGACCGAAATTCAATTGGTCCAAGAATTGATGCTAATTAAACGTGAAAATAATTCAATAGACACGTTTGGTGACAAGATCAGGTCCTTAATGAGTACCCTCATATCGGCTAACCCAGACAAAAAAGATTATTATGAGAAAATGGCTCTAGAAACTTTCTTAGATAAGTAAAATCCCATTACAGCTATTCTGATAAAACTAAAATGTGTGCAAAATTTAGTACAGGCTATCACGGTAGCTAAACAAGAAGAGGTCAAACTCAGGGCTAGACGTAGCGAACAAAATAAAAATAGCTACAAACCTAACCCGAATAGTAAATTTAACAAATCAGCCGGTCCTCAAAAGAAACCATTCAATAAAACAGTAATAATTCAGATCAACATAAACAACTTCATTTCCAAAACGAAGTAGAGGAAAATGAAACAGACGACGCAACCCCAGAACAAGAATCAGAAGACGCGTCCGAAATAGTGGAAGATGAAAATTTTCTCACGGAGCTGGAAAATCAGCTAACAATATAGTGTTTATGAATAACATTCAAAACTACAACCGTCTCCCTTACATCTATATTAGCGAACTAGGCGGCAGATTTTTACTAGACACAGGAGCCTCACAATCTTTAATAAATCCGCGAATTTTAGAGGAAAAAAAAATATAGACATAAAAATTAAAAACGAAACATTTTATAAAAACAGCACACGCAACTTCAAAACATAAGCAAGTAGCATATATTAAACTACCCATAGACCTATTTAATGAAGAAATTACTCATAAATTTCTAATGTTCAACTTTAACTCGGACTTCATGGAACTACTAGGCCTAGATTTACTAGTCCCACTAAAATGTAAAATAGACATTAAAAATATGGTACTCAGAACTGATAAAGCAAATATACCAATTAAAGACGATATAAAATCACAAACTAAAATAAAACCCAAATGTGAGCAAGTAATTAATCTATTATGCAACTACAAAGAAGGTGAATATTATTCAGAAAGAAAAACAACAAAAAATGGTTTAATTTTCCCTCCGGCATTAGTCACAGTAAAGAAAGGAAACGCACTAATGACGGTAATAAACACTTCTAATAAAAGCATCAACCTTAGAAACAGTTGTCACCTAAACTTTCAGAAATAAAAAATAAAAAATAGGACTCCAGAATTAAATAAAAATAATAATAAGGAACTGGACAAATTACAGAAACAAAACTTAGAAAAATTGCGAACAGATCACATGAACGCGGAAGAATACCGAGAGATTAAAAAATTATGTTATAATTATAGAGATATTTTTCATTGTGAAGAAATCCCGCTAACATTTACTCACGAAATTAAACATCAGTTAAGACTAACCGATGATAAACCTATTTTCGTACGTAATTATAGACAGGCACCGAAACAGAAAGAAGAAATTAAAAAAACAAATCAATCAACTATTGGAAAATAACATAATTCAGCAGAGTAACTCGCCATGGTCTTGCCCAGTACACATAGTACCCAAGAAATTAGGCGCTACAGGTGAACAAAAGTATAGACTAGTTATAGATTACAGAAAACTAAACGATAAGACCATAGAAGATAAATATCCCCTACCTAACATAGATGACATTCTAGACAAATTCGGTCGTGCCCAGTACTTTACCACACTTGATCTAGCATCAGGTTACCATCAAGTAGAAATGCACCCAAAAGACGTTGAGAAAACTGCATTCTCCATAGATCGCGGACACTACGAATTTCTCAGAATGCCATTTGGTTTAAAAAACGCACCAAGTACATTCCAGAGATTGATGGATTCAGTATTGCGAGGTCTAGATAACGTATTAACATATTTAGATGACGTAATCATATATTCCACATCCCTACAGGAACACTTGGACAAGTGCAAACAGGTATTTGATAGATTCAGAACACTTAACCTTAAAATCCAACTAAATAAATCGGAGTTTCTACAAAAACAAGTCAAATTTCTAGGACACACACTTACAGATAAAGGCCTTCAGCCAAACGAAGACAAAATCGCAGCAGTAAAAAAATTCCCCCTACCTAAAACACAAAACGAAATAAAATCCTTCCTAGGATTAGTAGGCTACTACAGAAAATTCATACGAGATTTCGCAAAACTTACTAAACCACTAACAAAATGCCTAAAAAAGGGTAGTAAAATAACACTTACACCCGAGTACATACAAGCATTTAAACATTGTAAAGAAGTACTAATTAATGCACCAATACTTCAGTATTCAGATTTCGAAAAACCTTTCATATTAACTACAGACGCTTCGGATGTAGCTATAGGCGCAGTACTATCGCAAGGAGAAATAGGTTCCGATAAACCAGTAGCATACGCTTCACGTACACTATCAGAAACAGAACAAAGATACTCAACCATAGAGAAAGAACTATTGAGTATCGTATGGGCCATCAAATACTTTCGCCCTTATTTATACGGTAAATAGTTCACCATATATACAGACCACCGTCCACTTACATGGATTATGTCAATTAAAGACCCGAACTCTAAACTCACACGTTGGCGCCTAAGATTAGCCTAATATAATTATAATGTTCAATATAAAAAAGAAAAAGCAAACACAAACGCCGATGCACTTTCCAGAGTTCAAATATTACACCATAATGAACTTAGCGACAACCCTCAACCAAGCACATCTAATGATAATATAGACATAGCAGACATTGACATTCGCACATTATTAGGTTTACCTACTACCTACCCTGGATAACGTAATTCAATCGCAAGTAACACCTACACCCGAAGTTCCAGATAACACGAAAAAAGTTACAGACGGTAACCAGTTAGAACCCACACTAGACCTAATACCACAGATAGATGATGCAATTGATAGACAATTAAAACAATTTCACATCAGAAAGACACCCGGTGACACATACAGAGTAGAAGAAAGATCCAAAGGTAAAACAATTATCAAAGATGTCTGGATCCCAATAAATAGCACTAAAAACCAAATAATCCAATTCTTAAAAGAACACACAATTCCAGATAGGGTTTTCCACTGTTTTTTCCATCACGAAGAATACTATCCACTGTTCTGCGAAGTATACAAAACAATATTCAGCGATCGTGGACCGAAATTAATCAGATGTATGAATAGAGTCACACTTATAGAAAATATTTCCGAACAAACAGATTTAATAAGGAAATATCATGAAGGTAAGACAATACACAGAGGAATTCAGGAAACTTACAAACATATTCATAGAAATTATCACTGGCCCAACATGTTAGCTTCAATACAGAAGTTCATTAATAAATGTGACGAATGCCTAAAAAGCAAATATGAACGAAACCCGTTGAAACTACCTCTATCTCTAACTGACACACCACATAGACCAATGGAACATATGTTCATGGATCTCTATAGCAGTGGAGGCATAACCTTCCTGACCATAATAGACAACTTCACTAAATATGCACAAGCAATTCCACTCGCCGCTTCAACTAGCATACACATTGCGGAAGCTTTACTAAGCCTATTTTCAGCAATAGGAGTACCAAAGAAAATTACAACGGACTCCGACACGAAATTCGATAACGAAGTTATTGCTGAAATATGCGCAATGCATAACATACAAATACATTTCACAACACCTTATAACCCCAACTCAAATTCACCGATAGAAAGACGTTAGCCGAAATCATTAGAGTACAAAGAATATCGGATAAGGATGACACTATAAACCTGATGAAATACGCCATGATAGCGTACAATAACACCATTCATTCGTCAACAGGCTTCACACCCTTTGAATTACTTTATGGACACACCGATAGTAGAAACCCTTTAGAGCTACACTGCCCTAAAGAATTTTATCAAGAGTACGTAGTTAGACATAGGCAAATAATGGAAAACACACAAAAATTAATCAATAAAAAACTTACACAAGACAAACAACAAGTAATAGATAGATTTAATAAAGACAAAGAAATAGCACAATTTAAAATAGGCGACGTTGTTTACAAACAAGTAGCAAAGACAGCTAGGAGCAACAAACTAGAACCTAAATATCTAGGACCCGACACAATAGTTCGTTTACACCCAGAACAAATAGCGGAGATAGTAGGCAAACATGTGAACGCAAAAACAATTAGAGTTCACTTCCGCCTACTAAGGCGTCCCGAAAATGTTTCAGGAACGCCATCGCCTTCGTCGCAGTGCTCCGACTCGCCGCTGCCACAGCAGTCATACAGCCAATAGACAATCACAATGGGATTCTAGTAACCACAGAAGCTAAAGCCCAGTATCAGGTAGACTCATACCACCTAGCGGTAGTCTATAACACAACCAAATTGAGAGAAATCTTCATGGACATCTGCAGTAATTTTTATACCATGAAATTAAAACAAAATAGCTCTGCAGACATAACAGCTCTGATTAAACAAATAGATTACCGTATAGACACTATAGAGTAAATTAATATACTTAGGTTTAGAAACCATAGGGTTTAGATTAGGATATAGATATAAACGTGGCTTTATGGTTTAGGCACTGTAGTAAAAGCCATCACCGGTAACTTAGATCAGGACGATGCTACAAAATTTGATGATGAAATTAAATCAATCCGAGCTTCAATAAAAAACAATAGAGCTAACCAAAGAAAAACTATTAGTATCATGCAAGACTTTATGAAGGAATACGAAAATAATCTAAAACACATCAAAGATAACCAAGTAGAAATATATAGAGCAATAGACAGGTACTCAACCCAGGAAACTGAATTTGAAACCAATTACCTGACAACCAGTATCTTTAATAACATTGCAAGCTCACTTCAGCAGCTTTACGATAGATTAGACACCTTACAAAACGCATTAACATTTGCACACCTAGAAAAGATGCACCCTAGCATTATCGACCCCTCATATCTAATAGAAGAGTTAAATAATATCCAAAACGAAATCACCGGAAACTTGGCTTTCGACCCAAGTCTACATAACATTCAACTATGGGAAAAAGCTATTACAGTAAAAGCTTAAAGTACCAATGAGACTATTAACTTCATACTAGACATACCAATAGTTGCTGAACAACCCTATAACCTCCTACACGTCTATTCCATCCCTAACAGTAATAATACTATCCTAATACCTAAAAATCCTCTCCTTGTCTTGGGAAATAATGAGTTTGCCTATTCTCACGAGCCATGCACGAAGATAGTGGAAGACGAAGTCATCTGTAAACACCTGGAATGGAACACTCTACTGCACTCAGATGATTGCCTAGCTCAACTCATACAACATCAAGAACCACACAAATGCACCTATGCAACTGCAACCTTCGAAAAAATCATCATTCAGCAAATCAAGGAGAACACCTGGATAGTCATCATGAAGCAGGAAGAAGTCATCAAAACAACCTGTGGTAACGACGTGCAATACCAACGCAACAAAGGCGTCTTCCTAATTACAACGGACAACAACTGCAAAGTACAAGTCATGGACAGAACTCTCACAACGCATCAAAGGTACATAAATGTGAAAGAAACCATACTATTACCACGTGCACACCGAACCCCAAAAGTCCTACCAATAAAAATTAAACTAGAAAACATCGAACTAGACAATCTGAAGAAAGCCATACAACAATCAGAAGAAGTGGAGTCTGCAATAATAGATCCTGTAATCATCACTAATACACCTAGCTGGTCATCGATATCACTATACATAATCATCATAGTAGCAGGAAGTGGAGCAGCAATCTACAAGTTCTGGTGGATACCAAGGTCAGCGGCTGCGCATTCTCCAGTCCTGCAACATCCTGAAGACGATGCAGTCCAACTTCAGTCGCAGCCTTCGGTGCGCCTTCATCTTAAGGGGGGAGGAGATATATAAGCGTAACCTTGACTGTATACACTTATCAAGGCTATTAGACAATAACCTTCATTGTTAATTAAGTAATAAATATGATAGCACGTACAATTTCCTGGTATCATAGAGATAACAGGAAAGCACTTAGAATAAGCACCCACTGTAACACAATAGTATATAAGATTTTTATCACTCAATAAAATCAGTCTTAATCCGCTCTTCGAGCTGAACACTTGTCTTTTTAAAAAGCCTTTCGCCTCCGCCCACAACCTAACTCCCTATATAAGTGTTAATATAATGAATTTGGTAATTTATTATGTTTTGCGTTTTATAAAGGCCTGACCGAATTAGTGATTAAACTTATGACAATATTCTTAGGCTCAATTCACACTGCCATGGAAGTCGACAAAATAAAATTTTGTGCACATTGCATAATGTACATTATGTAAAATTGTTTATGGTAAAAGTGCTAGGGAGCAGCTCAGTATTTTGTTTTATGATAAAAATTATAATTATTATTATATTGAAATTATTACAATTGTCTGAATCCATATTCTTTACTGCCGCGTCTAAGTCTATTATTACCATAAACAACCAGATACTAACCAAGTCACCCTAATGATTTTACCTTAAAGTAAATACGCAAAAACTGATCCCTCGTCTACCGACTCCAATAACCAAATTATTGGAGTTTCGATTCTCCATAATCCGTGAAGAGGATCATATTTTACAAATTCAAGCGCAACGAGTCTTCCGTTCCTTTCTTTTCCATAGCGGTTGTGATTTGTGCCTTATGGTTTTATTTCCTCGGCTCACAAAATCTTCCCAGAATGTATAAATATCATTACAAACATTGATTTGGTGAATTATTCTCTTTATCGTCGAATTCTATCGTCGTCCAACAAATACTCAATTTTCAGTCGAAGGAAGGAATAAATTGAGTTTGAAATGCGTGGCTCTTAACTGATAAGTTATTCATTCGCCGAAATATCTCACAAATCGGAGAGCTACTTAACTGTTATCTTTATAAAATAACGTCGTGAACACGAATTTGTCATATATACATACTTCGAAGTGTGTGACTCAGAATCACTATACAACGTGTAATTAAATTAACTAAAATCTAGTCTACTTCAAATATCCTTTGTATTTGAAGTCATCATATTGAACAACATGTACCATTAGACTCCGAAATCATGAAAAAAAAACCAACTGTTCCATACATTTTGTTGAGCTATGTGAACATACCATACCATACCAATAATACTGTGTACTTAACGTCTTGCTACGGCGTAGCACACTGCTACTATCGTGTAGTCATCGCTCCAACTAAATCTAAACCTTTTGTTACAGATAAACAGTTAACATTGGAATGACCTCCAACGCGCTCACAGTGTGTCCAGCCTCCCTTGAAGATGAAATGCTCCTGGCCTACGGCACTGTTCTTTTTAATATGGTAATGTAATCCAGTCTATAGAATAGGTACTCTGTACTGAAATTACACCTAAGTGACATCTCTATTTTCTCTATCCAGCCTATCGCAGACCACTGCCGGACATAGGCCACTCCCGTTTCAAAGGTTGGTACTATTGCCTGTAGTGTACCATACTAACTTAACTTTGATTTAGATAGAACCATTTGCGAATACTAAAGGATGGTTGGTGAAAACATTTTTGTAGTTCTTAGTATAAAGAGGTGAAATTAGTCATGGATTTGAATTATTTTTATGATGGAAACCGACTCTGAATAAAGTAGCGTTTGCTCGTGACAAAATGTCCGCCCTTCAGCGGGCATTTTCTCACAGATTCGTTTTTTTTATTGTGAAATATAATATCTTTCAGAACTTAAGAATAATCTAGCTTCCTATTCGCCAAAGAATTTTTAGAATCGGACCTATAATTCCGGAGATTAGTCTGTTTAAACAAAAAAATCGACAAACTCTACAGTTTTAGTATATTATTATGTAGATACTCAGCTGTTTGATACATTTGGCGATTTTACATGTATTGTAGAGTATTATTGTAGTGTCTAAACCTTAGACACTAGAATAACTTTAGACTCTAAATACATGTTTCTGATATGTATTCTAAAAATTGATCACAAAGATGACACACACAATCTATTTGCATGTTTATCTAATGTATCATTAACCACATTAACGCTAAGATTCTTTTGTAATACTGTAATGTGTAATGTGCGTTTTTGGTCCCAAATAAATAAAATGACAATGACATCGGTCATGTGACATCTCTTACAAAGAAGTATTGGTGTAGGTAATGAGTATCATCTAAAGATAGACTCCAATGAAATTTTCCTTCAAGTGACTGAATACAATGTCAGTTTCTGTGGGACAGCAGTGTTTTTTATATTACAAAAAGTGATTGATAATAAAAGTCTTCATTGTCATGAGTACTTTCACCTCTGAATAAATTAAAGGCCATGTTGTGTAATTTAAGTTTGTTGCTTATTGGTCCATCCTTAATTGTTCGTAAAAGTTTAATTAATGTTTGTGTGGTTAATTAATTGATAGTTATTATTTTCTGTGTTTTTGTTCCAATATCGGCAGAACGTCATCAGTCAATGAGTTCAGTAACACGGTATAATTTGTGTAAATATTTAACGTTGAATTAAGGTGCAGTAAGCTTCAGATGGATGCACGCGGCAGGTTTCCGCTCGTTGTGGGGAGGCCTTTGTTCAGCAGTGGACGTCTGCCGGCTGATGATGATGATGATGAAGCTTCAGATGACTTGTCATCCTAGATTTGACAGATGAGCTGCTCATCTCCATGTCACTTCATCTTATTTCACTGAGGAAGATTTTTACAAAATAGGGGTACAGAATTGTATCCCCAACCCTGTGGGTAGATGAAGGGAAGAGTGAAATTAATATCAAATAGGAACAAGTATTTGACTTTAGATAAAGTTCACAGGAATAAAAGACCTATTCTCTCTTCGTTTTCTTTTCTTCTCCTTCGTCCTCTATGCAGTATTAATGCCAATAAGTGAAAAAGTAAAGGCTAAAATACGTGTAGCCAAAGATTTGATGAAACTACTTAAATAACTTTCTCTTAATAAACATAATCTATATTTTTTTTCTTAGCTTTATTATTATATAGGTAGGCGTCATCATCTGCCAGATGATGCCTAGCCTTTTCCCAAATATGTTCGGGTCGGGTTTTAGTCTAACTGGCTTCTGTCTGACCTCAACCACAACCCTGTTACGAGGTAACACGATACCCGTTAGGTAATACTGGCTGTCCGAATTTCTGGCTTCTGACTACCCATTACGACTGCCAATTACCTACGAATGATGATGATATGCAATATCTGTATAAAAGGAAAAATAAAATACGCAATTAACGTAAGCAAATACAACTTAAATGGTGCAAAGCCCATCGAGATGTCTTTATTACTGTGAATTTTATCTGAAGTCTATTCTAATCGTTGTTTCTAATTGATATTATATTCACGTAAACAATTATCAACTTTACGCTTGCTTATATTAAGTTCATATCGGACTGACTAGTACTATTGAAAAAGATATACAAATATAAAAGTGGTAGTGCAAATGAAACTTTATGTGTTGGTGTCAAAGTAATTTTCTAAATACATGTATTTGATTACATGTCTGGATACTACATTTTGCGTTTAATGAGTATTGAAACGCTTAGTCTTATTAAGATGTCTAGTAAAGCAAGGCTGGTTCTTGTTTAATTTAAATCTAAACGGTTATTTTTACGTCTAACGATATCTTTGAAATTTTAGCTACAGAAACCTATACATTAATTAGTAAATTCAAGTATGTGAGAGGTTGCCTGAAGTAAGATAATCTCTTTGTTCATAATATAAACGCTCCTTCACAGTTTTAACGCAGGAGTTTTCTCTGTAATATTACACTTTTGCTTTACCCGTTTCATTCGTACATATAAGTAATTATGTTAGGCTTGTCGTGTTCCATTTTCATTAATTTTAGGGTAGGCATTATGCCTTAGCTGCCGCCATCTACCGGTCTGTTTGTCTGTCAATTGGATTTATTTTTATCTTTGTTTGGGATAACATCAAATTACCTATATTTACACGTATATTAAAAAAGAAATATCTGTAACTATTAAACTAACAAGCTAATATAATAAGGAATCAAAAAAATCAAGAGAATGGCTGCATTGCCACGCTGGATGGTAATGCTTAAACTCTGTTTGAGGTAAAAACCACCTCTTGGATCACAGGAAGGGTCAACCAACCTTTTGGAAATTTCCATAACAAAGGAGATGAGCACTTGAACCCCACGACCCGAGGGTCAACCCCAATCGGCTCAAAAATAAAGTTACCACCAACTTGATTTATATTTTGTCACTCATATCAAAAATGTACGGTTGGTACCATATTTACCGTCAGTGACGTCAAATTTTACTCAAAAATTGTGGCTTGTTATTAAGAAACAGTAACATTAAAAGAATCAAGGATAAAACTTTTTCAAGCACATCAGCGATTAATTGAAATGTTTCAAACATACTTGTATATTTTAGGCTATACCTCTGCTGTCTTATAATCGAGGGCAACGTTCCATACATTCAAACGTTCCAAAAAATATTCAATCAGATAACGACAATCCCATCCCATAAGAAAAAAGTTTTACAGTAAAATCACGAACTATACATACATACATAAGTTGGTTAAAATACGTTTAAGTACCTACTTAATATTATAAATAGCTAAATAAATTTAATTAATGGAACTAATAATAGCGATAAATTGAGCAAAGATTGACTTTATCCTGTTTCCCTGTAACGATATCCTTTGAGGACCACAGACAACAGTCAGTCAGGATAAATTGCATTACAAGCGTCCGGTGCCACCCCTAAATTAATAAACCTCAACTTAATTGAAATATTCAAGGGATCCATCGAACGGTAATTTAATTAAAACGTCGTAGGAATACATAAGGAAGCGTTTCCCCTTTTTCCCAAAACCAGCTTCTGCCCGCGCATTCGTTCGCGTGAAAGTCAAATATAAACATTAAAGAAGAATGTTGATGAATTCTGACCGACCCTGACGATGCTATTACTCTCCTCCAGGAGAGCAATAAAGCCACCAGTACAGTTAAGAAACACAGACACAGACCGCCGTCATTCCGTCCTCGCCGCCGAGGCCCGCCGCGACGACCCCGTACGTCCCCTCCCCGACCCTTGCTCGTGGCAGCCCGCGCCGCTGAGCCTGTGGCTTTAAATTCGTCCCTAAATAATGGAATTCCGATCCAGCCTGTCCCTTTGCTGTCCTCTCCCAGCGACGCCCTAAGCCGAGGCTCGTACCCCACAGGTGCCCTTAGCGTGTAGTCGCTTAGTTTGTAAGCTCTTTTGCCCTGGCTGGAGGCCCTAAAAATAATATTTTTTAAGGCACCACAGGAAAGTCCGGTTAAGCAGCCGACAACCTCCTAGGTTGACCTACGAGATGATCCGAAAAAAAAAAAAAAAAAAAAATGTTGATGAATTGAAGTATCTGTTTTTAATATCAAAATTAAAGCTTTAAATAATATTTTTACGATTATAAATTGTTTTTCACTAATCAGATACTGAGCTGAAAATTGTAAAAAATAATATTTTGTCCGAAAGGGTATTCCCAATTCAAAAGATCGATTACGTTTACGCTACCCCGTTCTAGGGTTGGCCTTCAGATTCCAGGAGGGAGAGGTACAAGCGTTCATTTATGACAGAATCCAGTGCCAATCAAAGATTATTATTATTTATTATTTTAATCACTCCTGTTAGCGAGAAATTCACGGAAGGGTAAGCCTCTTCCTTGAAACAACGCAATTAATTGAAATATCAGCATCAAGGGTATGATATATAAATGTAAATTTCGTTATTTGAAGACAGAATTGGAAAACTTCGTAATGTTCTTTGATGAGGCAATTTTTCCAATTTTCGGTGATTCAAGATTGAGTCTTTTGAGTCGCGCATTTTTATTGGAAGTCATCAATTTATTATCCACTCGTTGATGTAGGTACTGTAGGTAGCATTATCTTAGAAAGTACGTAGGTATATAAATAGTTTTATAAAAAAAAAAGAAAACCGTCTTCAAAAACTAAAAAGTGAAAAATAACTTTAGCACAGAACACACTTACTTTACTTTCGAAAGTCGGTGGCGGTGGCTTTGTGTTTCTTGTTTTGTATTGCCACCGACTTCCGAAAGTCGGTTAAAAATTGATTCCAGGTCCTCAACCTCGTGCATGAGATACGGCGTCTTGACTGCTGAACCAATACGACATTTCTGACATTATTTTGTAAACCATTTTTAAAAATGTTATTAACAGCAAAATAATAATAATATGTGGGATCATTTCACACAGCCATCTGCCCTTAAACTAGGGAGACCCTGTACTATGGGTGTCAGACAGCTGATATACATACATAATTTAAAGACATTGAAATACATACGATATTGCTATAAACAACAAACAGATACAAGGTAAACACAATTGCTCAAAATAAAAAAAACGATTTCAAAAATGTACTCTCCACTCTCATAATTGGTTTGTTTGTCTAGTTTTTTCTCAAATAAGTTGGGGTAAGTTTCCAATCTAATCGGATGCAGGAGAACACCAGTGTTTAAGATGAGTGAACTCTTTATTAAAGTTGAACATAGGCAAGATAATGCTGTGTACCTTTCCATATTTTGATACATTATCGTATGATGAAAATAATATTTTTTTTTAATTAAATAATATTTTACATAATATGTTGACATGTTTTCATAGTAACAAATTATTTTATTTTGACACTAACAAGTATGTTAGTGGTTTTAAGTTGACTCAGAGAACTTTATCTCTGTCTGGAGAATGCAGACATTTAATTGCTATGTTGATAGCATATAATATTAACGATGTTATAGCAAACTGTAGTTTAAGTGACGAAACTGTGTTGTCTAGTTACACTAACAACATAGTAATTGATTATTGTGAATCCTCATGCTGTACGAAGGAGAGCCCCCCTACAATACCACCATCCCTGGAGGCCACTACCAGTCAGGTAGGGTATTCTCTTCCTGGTGGAACACTTACAGGCACTTTAAACTCTTCAATTGAGGTTGTGGAGGTCACTCCGGATATTTTTTTAAACTAGTTAGTAAGACAACAGAAGTGGCCCCTTCAAATAATAATTTATTATTACTAAATAATAAAAAGGTATCTTCTGGCAATTTAGCATTTAAAGGAAACCAACAGACTTTGAAACTATTTCATCAGAATATTCAAGGTTGCTCTTCCAAATTACTGGAAATAGAAATGTTTTTAGAAAAAACTAAATATGATATTATTTGTTTGACAGAACATTAGTTAAAAGATAATCAAGCCATTTCAGCCGCAAACGTATGATACATGGCGGGTCATTAATACTAATTAAAAATTCAATTAAATGTAAAGAACGAAAAGACATCATTGTATTATCGGTTGAACACACAATTGAATTGTCCTGTGTTGAGCTGGATAAGCATGTTATAGTATGCGTATACAGACCTCCAAGTTACCAGAATTTATCTTTATTTGATTCTGTGATGGAAGATGTGTTAAAAGAAATTAGTACTAACAGTAACTGTAGTAAATCAATCATCTTATGTGGTGACTTTAATATTAACTTGCTAGAAAATAACTCTAATAGTATCAGATTATTGAGTCTTATCAGGTCATTTAATTTGTCAAATATTTTTATGGAACCAACCCGAGTGACAGCTTCTTCTGCTACTTGTATTGATAATATATTTTGTAATTGTGATTACTTACATAAAGAAATTGTAAATAAGCTGCCATCGGATCATAGTGGACAAACCATTACGTTTTGCGCCTACATTCCTTTACAAAAAATTCAAATAAGGTTTAGGCCGATCACATCTAAAAATATTGATAAATTTAATAATTCTTTAGAAAATAAATTGAGTGCTCATAACTTTAATAATATATGTGACCCGAGTGATACCTACGCCGAGTTTTTCTCACTATTAAACAATCAATTTAGTGATAGTTTTCCACTGAAGACTAAAAGTGTTTCCGCAAAGTACTTATTTAGTGATTGGGCAACTCCAGGTATTCGTAAAAACTATTTGAACTTTATGGCCTAAAGCAACATATAATTAATACAAGCTTTCACCAGTATGTTTCGAAACATTCAAAACTTTTTAAAAGTGTTTGCAAAATAGCCAAATCTCTTTATATTGGTAATAAAATAAAATTTGCTGATGATAAAATAAAAACTACTTGGCAAATAATAAATAATGAAACAGGTAGGAAAAAACAACGTAATAATGAAATTAATTTAGAAACTGCACATGGCCTTATAAATTCAGACAAAAAAGTAGCTCAGGAATTAGAAACTTTTTTTGCTAATATTCCTATTAAAACTGCTGAGGCTTTAAATTCCTCCCCCGTGCTCTCTGCTGCCTTACTTAGGACGAATGTAAAAAAATGCCCTTTGGAGTTTAAGTTTCAACATACAAACCCCCAGGCTGTTATAAAAGCCTATAAAGATCTTAAAATTAAATCAACAGAAGATCTTTGGGGAATGTCTGTAAAAGTTTGTAGGTCTACTATTGAAACTATCGCACCATATTCTGCTTTCATATTTAACACCAGTGTGGACGAAGGGGTCTTTCCGGATTTAATGAAACACAGTATAGTCGTACCATTGTACAAATCCGGTGATAGTAAAGAACCCAATAATTATAGGCCTGTGTCGATTCTGCCAGTTCTCCGTAAAATGTTTGAAAGGTTAATTCTTAATCAAATGTTACGTCACTTTAACAAAAATTCCATCTTTCACGAACATCAGTACGGTTTCACCAAAGGACGTTGTACAACTGACGCCGGTGGTTCCCTAATAAAAAACATTTTTAACGCCTGGGAGGAATCACAAGATGCCATTGGCATTTTTTGCGACTTCTCAAAGGCGTTCGATTGCGTTGACCATGAGACCCTTTTGTTGAAACTGGAGCACTACGGGATTACTAAAACATCCCTTAATTTACTTAGATCATATCTGAAGGACAGACAGGTTAAAGTTTAGGTTAACGGCGTAAACTCATTGGGGTCTGAAATTACTATGGGCGTTCCTCAAGGCTCGATATTAGGTCCATTTCTACTTTTAGTTAATATAATTTGTTTACCCCAATTACTACAAAACCAACCGAAGATGGTGTTATTTGCAGATGATACATCATTATTTTTTTAAATAGACAGGCGTTCTCAGAATTTTGACGAAGTGAATAACTCTATACTTCAGGTCCAAAATTGGTTCATGGTAAATAATTTGGTACTAAATGAAAAAAAAACCAAATGTATTAGATTTACTTTACCAAATGTTAGAAGTAGTAAATGTGATCTTATATTGAATGGAGAAAGCTGGAATTTATTAATCACGCGGATTTCCCGGGAATCATGCTAGACGAGAAGTTACAATTGGGACCACATATAACATCTCTTGCGGGGCGGTTAGGGTCAGCCGCTTACGCTGTTAGAAAGATAAAACAGTTAACAGACGTCGAAACCGCTCGTTTGGTCTATTTTAGCTACTTTCACAGCATTATGTCGTATGGCATTTTACTGTGGGATCGGGCTGCTGACATTGAATCCATTTATATTTTACAAAAGAGAGCTGTCAGAGCCATTTATAATCTACGTCGCTGCGAACCTCTTAGAGAATTGTTTAAAACGATTAATATTATGACAGTGCTCTGTCAATTCATTTATGAAAATATTATGTATGTAAGAAAAAATATACATCTTTTTAATAAATGAAGTGATCGACTTAATTTCAATTCTAGAAATAAAGATAAAATAGCTCAATCATTTTTTAGATTATCTAAAGTACACACATCTTTTATGGGGTACTCTGTTAAATGTTATAATAAAATACCTTGTGATATATTAAATAATAATAGTAATAATAATATAATATGTGGGGAAATTTCACACACGGCCATCTGACTCCAAACTAGGGAGACCCTATACTTTGGGTGTCAGACAGCTGATATACATACACAAATATATTTTAAATACATACACATATATAGATAAACAACACCCAGACACAAGGCAAACACAAATGCTCATCACACAAATATTTACCCTGGGCGGGAATCGAACCCGCAACACGCTGTGCAGCAGTCGATCCGTGTTGTCATAATAATAAACTAAATAAAACAAAATTTAAAAGATACATTAAAGGTAGACTTTGTAAACAAGCATATTATAAGTTAGAGGATTATATCCAAGATAAGAATGCTTGGGAACATGCTGGTCCGGCTCCATAGGACAATCTACAGTCTAGACAAATTCATACTGATTGTTAATTAAAACTATACTTTATATATTTAAATATGTATTTGTACTTGTATTATATAATTATAATTGTATTCTTTAGTGTACTTAATAGATTACTCTGGCTCACACACTATTCATTGTTTGTTGGATTAGGAGTGGTTGTCTACTGTATTTTTAATTGTAATTATGTGAACACTATGTGTCTGTACATCATTTAGCTGTCATTTCTTAACTTGTAATGCTTTGTACATACTATAATATTTGATTTTTATATAAGGTACATCGTAACAGAATATATTATAATTCTTGTAAATGCAAATTGTAAACAATATTCTTTTTAAAAGAGTATGTATGGAGTTTCTTGCCCATTCTTCTCCATACGAAACTACCATTTGGAATGGGCAACTAGATTCAAATTTTACAATATGACGTTCAAAAGTGCCTTTAATGGTCTAATTGAAATAAATGATTTGACTTTGACCCCGACTTTGAGTCTAACAATCAGTCCTAGTCAGGACTGACTGTTAGACTTTCTGGCTTCTTAACGATTGTCATAAATTTCCGAGGCACGAAAGGGTTTCGACATGAAATGTATGGTTACCCATCCGCGGACAGACCGTGGCAAGCTTATTTATTACCGCTCGATCCGTACGACTTTCAATAATTGCTCCATCAATAATTTGTTTATTTAAACTTTATTCAACAAAAAGGTACAAAGGCAAACATAATGCTTAATCAATAGCCTGAACTGTAGTCCCAAAGCAGTATAAAAAAAGCGGCCAAGTGCGAGTCGGGCTCGCTCATGAAGGGTTCCGTAGCAGCAAGTAACATAATACAAAACTTTTTTATTTTTATATTTGAGTTGATTGAATGAAAGGTAAATTGCGGTTTACGATATATGACGTATTTAAAAAAAACTACTTACTAGATCTCGTTCAAACATTTCCGGTGGAAGTTTACGTGGTAATGTACATCATAATATTTTTTTTAGTTTTATCATTCTCTTATTTTAGAAGTTACAGGGGGGGAACACACACATTTTACCACTTTGGAAGTGTACTTCGCGCAAACTATTCAGTTTAAATAAAATGATTTTAGAAACCTCAATATTATTTTTGAAGACCTATCCATAGATATCTCACACGTATAGGTTTGATGAATTTTTTTTTTGAGTTTCAGTTCTAAGTATGGGGAACCCCCAAAATTTATTGTTTTTTTTTCTATTTTTGTGTGAAAATCTTAATAATAATAATAATAATATGTGGGGACATTTTCACACACGGCCATCTGACCCCAAACTAGGGAGACCCTGTACTATGGGTGTCAGACAGCTGATATACATACACAAATACATTTTTTTTTCTGTCAATACATACATATATAGATAAACAACACCCAGACACAAGGCAAACACAAGTGCTCATCACACAAACGTTAACCCTGGGCGGGAATCGAACCCGCAACACACTGCGCAGCAGTCGATCGCTCAGCCACTGCGCCAACCGTGTCGTCAAGACATGACGAATCCATAAGCAATAATCATTAGCACCAGTCCCACATTAATTAAGTGTATTAAAAATTCTTTTACACCCCGCAAGGGCAAAAAGGTCACGTAGATAAAGCCAAGAAGCTTATAGATAAAAGTGGAGGCAACACTCTGAACACCTAAGTGAAACCAACTGTGGGCAGACGCTCTCTTTCTGAATGCATACATAAGATAAAGAAAACACATATCACTGTCTCGTTCTTATGTATGCATTCAGAAAGAGAGCATCAGCCCACAGTTGGTTTTAAGTTTTTGTTTTAAGTGTTGGCTCCATTTATACCTATATCTTCATGGATAAAGCTAGCGCAATACATTAGTCCACTGTCCTCGAGAACTAACATTGCGGTCTGCGGCACATAGGCCATGAACACCAAAGGCTAAACGGCTATACATTACCGGCCACTGTTCCCAACACTATAGCGTGCTGGTCACTATCGCTTCTTATCGGCGAAGGTCAGCAGTGTCGTTTAGATTAAAGCGAGCTTGTCTCACCTATCGGCTGTGAACTGGCGGCAAGTGAAAAATGGTGGTGTTGAAGGCAAAGCAGTGTTTGTGTTGTACCAACCTAACAATCAAACTCAAACCATTTATTTCAAATAAACCATTTACAGGCACTTTTGAATTGTCCAGGAGTCAGTCAGTCAAAAAGTTGCAGCTAGTTGCTCGTTCCAAACAGTAGGTTTCTATGGAGAAGAACGAGCAAGAAACTCCATGAACACTCTTTTAAAATCAATAAAATATTACAAATTTAGGTTACATCATTAGGTACAATGTGAGAACAATGTAACAAGTTGTGTAATTAAGTTTTGAAACGTTTAATGAGAAGATTAATAACTAGAGTTAGTTATAAAGAAAGGTTTTTATTACTCGTTTGTTTGTTGGTTGTTGTCAGTGAAAATACTAGTAAATTAAATTAACATAAAACACTAGCTTTTTCCCACAACTGCGTCCGCGTGAATGTCGGCTGTTGTGGATTAGAAAGTAGCCTATGTCCTACCCCAGGGTTTAAGCTATCCTTATTCCAAAATTCATTAAAAGAAAGAAAGAAAGAAAAAGTATTTATTCGCCCCCCAGGACAAAAACACACACAAAAAAACATTAAAAAAGAAAGAAAAAGAAAACAAAAATTGATCCTGTACGAGGCCAAAAGGCTCCTATCTCAGCATGGTGCTGTAAGATTAAAAAAACGTTGTCGTAAAAAGCGGTTCGGCCGTTTCATCATGAAAATGTAACAGAGAGACAGACTTACTTTTGTATTTATAATATTAGAACCTATGGATTACTAGCTTTTGCCCGCGACTTTGTCCGTGTGAATGTCGGTTTTCGCGAATGCACGCAAAGTCGCAGATTAAAAAGTAGCCTATGTCCTTCCCCAGGGTTTAGGCTATCTTCATACCAAAGTTCATCAAAATCGGTTCAGCCGTTTCATCGTGAAAGCGTAACAGACAGAGTTACTTTCACATTTATAATATAAAAATAATAAAATAGAAAAATAGAATGGATATTATGGATTAGTAGCAGGCAATTCCTACTTTTTACCGAACTCACTGTCAGCCAAAGATAAATGATTCCTGCATGATAAGCAGATTAGTCCTGTGATAGACGGACGGACAGACAGACAGACAGAGACAGACTGCGGAGTCTTAGTAATAGGGTTCCGTTTATCACCTTTTGGCACGAATTCCTTAAAATTACTCTTTTATGATACCTTTGATATTTTTGTAACAATATGTTTTAAACACAAAGCATTAATTAAATTACATAATTTACATGCACTTTTGAATTGTTATAAACGAGCAAAAAACTCCATGGATACTCTATTCAATAAAGTTTTTACAAAATCCTAGTTACATTATTCATGTGGTTTATAAAATATGACTGTTGACATGTGACTGTTTTAATTTAATTTTATGATTTTAATTTAATGTTTATGATTTGAATTTGATTTTAATGGTTTAATTTTAATGATGATAATAATTTGAAATTTTATTTATGTTATTTTATTTATTATTTTTATTGTAATGAAATTTTATTTGAAATTGTATTTTATGACTTGGAAGTGGTTGAAATAAATGATTTTGAATTTGAATTTGAATATATGTGACAACAATGTAGATTAAATAGCATTATAAAACAATTCAAAATTGTCGAATTTCAGTTTGTCGATGCGATCAACTGGCATTCGACTTTAAAGGTTTTTTACTCGCGATTTGATGACGTTTTGATTCACTCTATTTTTCTTCTACAAAAAATTATCAAACATTTTTTTCTAAACTAGAAACCACTCTTGGTTTAGCGTCCGTAGAAAAGGTTTAATAAATACTCAGATAGGCACCACCCTTATCAAAAGACATAAATAAAAATATAAAGTTTAAAAACTAAAACCCGACCACAACAAAAAGTGATCTAAAAAGTACAAAACAAGTAAATATTTCACACAGAAATCAAGACATAGGTACAAAATAGTCAAGGTAAGCCGTGGTTGCATGCCATTATATTCATGTTCATCGCACTCATATTGGGATACAGTCATGCAACCACGGCTTACCTTGACTATTTTGTACCTATGTCTTGATTTCTGTGTGAAATATTTACTTGTTTTGTACTTTTTAGATCACTTTTTGTTGTGGTCGGGTTTTAGTTTTTAAACTTTATATTTTTATTTAAACCATTTTGGAGTCACAGCTAAGTATTATATATTTAATAGGTACTAGTGAACCCCTTTCCAATGATACTAAACACGGTATGCGTATCTATTTGGTAATCTTTCCTTTTTTTACAATTATTTGTGACAAATCACCACTAAATATTATATAAATTTGAAATGTACTAGTGAACCCCTTTCCAAAGATACCAAACACGGTATGCTTGTCTTCATTTTTTTTTTTAATATTGGTTTTTTTGTCCGCCAGAGGGCGCCACATTGGATTCGGTGATACGTCACATAGCCTATAACCAGCGGACGATCAAGACGCTTCTAACGATACCTCATTTGTTCAGTTCTGATAAGTAGTTTAGGAGCTATGAGCGTACAGATGAACATACATACATACATACATACATACATACATACATACATACATACATAGCCTGTCAAACTCATAACCCTCCTTTGGCTTTGCCGTAGTCGGGTAATAATGTATTCATTTTTGAAATGCTTTCAACTTGATAGGTATATTATTATTATTATAAACAGGCATCTAAATTGAACATCGAAAACCAATTTACTTAATGCAATACCCATATATATTCCTGTCAACCAAAAAACTTATTGAAGAAAATTCAATTTTTTAAACAGAAAATCAATAGTATTGTGTACTTTCTTTGTGCCCCAAGTGTAAGAAGTTCAAGGTAAATAGGCTTCACTATCAACCTTGTCTGTCCATTGTGGTATCTTGTGTGCTTTATCTACTAGTAAATATGTTTATTTTTTCACGCTTTTGCCCATGTCTTTGCGTCGTTGTAAAATCTTGAATGGTGTAGTAGAATACCTAACTTTTGGCGATGTCAACCAGTCTTGTCTATTTGATGGCATAGTTCTTGTCTCAAATTCGATGAAAGCACTAATCTTAATATTTCTATGGCCTACAAATAGTTTTTCCAGGCAGCGTTGCCGGACGTCCCGGAACTGGTACCTAGGACGTTCGATTTTTGACTTAAAACTGATTGTCTCGCGCGGGACAGACTCTGTTCTACTTCTGTGCTACTTTTTCCAAGTGTGGTGGACCCACTTTCATAGAATGAATCCCGATTTTTCACCGGAGGGATTTCAATGTCCCAATTTGACTGAAATTAAATCTGGCAACGCTAAAATACACTAAAACCTTCTTAAAGTAGGGCATTGTATTTTTTTTAAACTTGTACGAGTAGATACCTATCGTCGGGGCGTCGTAAGTGCATGGCGACTTAAACTATTAAGTTAATTATTGGTATTGATATTTGACAAAAAAAAATACCTTTAAATATGACCATAATTATTAACACAAATCTTTGCACTTTTTAACAGAATATCAGACAACACTTTTTATAGTGAAGAATGACAGTTAACTAGATCATAGAATGAACCCGGATTATTATAGCATATTTACTCCCCGAAGACTCAAATTATTCAACACTTAAAACTGGGTTTGCGATACATTTGCATTTATATTGGTAAAGTAGGAAACCGCTAAAATGACAGTACAAACATTGTTATTGGTTCGTTTTTGAATATTGTTTACAAACAATTTTAGGGTAACAACGTGATTTTTTTTAATATAAACTGGAGAGTGAAAATCCTCAATGGTTTAACGCCAAAAATTAGCTGTGGTTTGTGTATTCTACTTAGGACTTAAGTCTTAATTTTTATATGAATTTTGTATGAACAATAAATTCAACTTTGACGAAAATTTCATTTGTTGTTCAAACAATATTAAGACTTATTATAACTGACGAAGGTTGTTATTATTTAACATATTTTCCGCATAACTGTAACACACGCGGGATAGCTACGTGGGTACTTTGGCACGTGGGTTTTTTTGTATTTCGTGGCAATGCGCAAGGCTTCTGGTATTCCAAATTTAATGTTTATAGTCAGTGATGATGTTCACGTAACATCAAGTGGACCTTCGGCTTATTTGCCATTAAATGACATAAAAACAACAGTTGACACCCCAGAGTCAGTTCTAGAAATAAAAGCTAATAGATTCGATAGGATAAATATCAGAACTTCATCCAAATCTGCTGCATATTATGCTCTCTGCCCCTAAAGTGGGAATGCCGTGCAACCGCAGTAAGCGGGTAAAAAAGTGCGTTCAATAATTAATTTCACTTTTACGACTCTGTGGTCAAGGCACCTGTCTTGCATGGGGTTGCGGGTTCAATACCGGTCAATTATTAACAATTTTATTAACCCTTACACCGCCTACGCCGGATTAATCCGACAAATATTTATGTGTCCATTACGCCAGCGTCGTATCTATATTTCCCACCAAGTACCACAGCTCGTTAATTCTGTTTTTTAATCAAATTACGCTGTATTCTGTCTAGTAGATGTTTATGTTAGGTAAATAGTTAATTAAGTTATCATTTACAATTTAAAACACTTTAGCCTCATAATTAGAAGTCCTAAAAATAATGTCCGAAATTAGATGGTTTACTAATATTATTCACTGTGCCGGGCGCTGGGGGCACGCCAAATGATATGAAGTCGGGCGGTCAAAAGGTTGTGTATTTTCTATCTAAATTTATCTTGGACACCACTGCCATCGGTTCAGGGAAAAATCGAGAGTAAACCTGAAGTTTGAAATCGCTAATCCTCTAATCTTTGTCTGTGCCTTCTTTGTGTAATGAGAGGCCTCTGCCCCGTAGTGGGTCAATATAGGCTCGTATATTCAACGCCAAGATTTTAATCAGCACCCAGGCACACCCGCGACACTCCATAGAAACGAAACGATATAATAATAAAATACAGTCTGTTATTTGAGTAGTAGTGTAGGCAACACTCCTACTAAAATAACAGACTGTACAGTTACGTACGTGTGTGTGCGTGTCAACGCGCCGCTCGAACAAAAACGCAGTTCCCAGAGCAGTCGGTCGACGCGGGGCGAGTTGAGGAACGGTTTCAGAGGGAGGCGGAGTGTGTCGCTGCTGTACGGTACCTAGTACTAATATTTATACTGTGATCCAGGCGCGTGAAATCACACCAACATTCAGTTCGGCCATTAGCATAAAATTTTATTTACCTACTTTAAGCCATTACCAATAATACTAGGTACTATTAAATACAATACAATATTATTACCCATAAAGAGAAAACAAAACACAAGCAAAAGGTGTTATTCAAATTACGTAGGTAGTTCAGAAGTGTATCCGAAACGCGTAATTTGTATAACACCTACCAATTTCCAAATCTTAACACCCATCACTTAACCCGCTACTGCTAACAGGAAATGACACACAAACACACACCACCGCGCTACTGCTATCGTATCAACTTGATTTATAGTGTTACTTGGCCTTGACCTTCGGTCATCGTGAACTACGAAGACTGCAGTGATTACGAATGAATGGCATTGTAAGGGTTAGAATGTATGTTAACTTTGCGACTTTAGCTTTGGTGAGGTGACTGAGTGTATTTAAAGTAATTTCGAGAATTAAATTAAATTAAAAAGAGCAATAAAACAGTCGTTATGTCGCCTGCCCGCTCGGGCCACATCCATGGGGTTTGAGTTTCAAAACCGGGCAGGTACTAATACGAAATTTTAAATTTACAATCAAAAGGTTGCCAGGCACAAGGCGACGATATACGCCGGCGACATTGAGCGACCAGAGAATCGTATGCGCTGCCTCCAAAACTCTCAAAGTTTAGTCGAAAAAATTAAATAATTGTCTGTAAGATAGTAAAAGTTTCGCTAAAATATTCCTGGTAGATTTTGTGTGATTATCAATGTTTTGTCCGCGTCAGACACAACTTCACGATTTAATAAAACTATTTAATATGAACTTAATCAAAAATATTCACATACTGAACGATTAAGAAAATGTTCTAGTTCAACATATATTTTTTTCAAATCATTTACCCTACACATTTTGACGTGATTGTCAGTTTAAAATCTTCAAAAGTCGCTTGTTAGCGCCTTTAATAAGATTGAGCGGGTCACGTCAAACGCATGCAGAGTGACCTCTGAGCTAGATTCCCCACTGGGTGCCTGAAGCTGGACAATATTGCCGAGGACGGCCCAGAGAGAGGCGGCGTGATGACCTGAACGTATACCGCGAGGACTGGGTCGGGGTGGTGCGGGACAAAAGTTCTTGGAAAGACTTGGGAGAAGCATTCTCCAAGCAGTAGGAGAGCGGAGGCTAAATGTATTAAGTTTAAATTGGGCATCATTACATCGGAGAAGATAACATCGTGAAGAAACCAGGATTTAAAATTAGTATAAGTCTGGCATCCCCTTTCTATCTTAAACAAACGTAGTGATCAATGCTCGTGTCTTTTCTCTATGAGAAGAGACCTTTGCCCAGCTATGGGACAATAATCAGCCGTTATTATTATTTATTGTTTTTAATAAGCCAATGTTGGTTGCCATTACAGTTAGCTTTTTTAATTGAGCCTTTTAGGTAAGAAATTCACAGTAGAATCACGTACCTAATCGAGCGTGCCTAATTTTAATAAAGAAAAATACTTTCACAAAATGGGCAAAACCTCTTAGACCTCTACCTACTTACATCTTCTTTATTATTGTACTTATGTAGGTACCTGTATTATTTTTTCTCTAAATGAAAAGCTCTATGCTTTCATTGTTTTGAATATTTTTCATTTCTTTCGTCTGTCAGCATCTTTTATAAGAAGTTTACTATGGGGTAATTTTATCGTTTTGTCTGCCTTTGTACAGTGTTTTATTACATTTTGTGCATAAAGTTTAATAAGTAAATAAATAAAAAAAAAGTTTACCAAAAATCAAAGAATCCATGGTAGTGTTGGCAAGATATCAAATAGTGAAATCGATACCTCAAGTAATCTTATTATATTAAGTAAAGATTTTACAAATTTTACCACTTTGAAATAAAAAGGTACAATTTATTTGCATGTTATCTTCGGAATTACTCATCCGATTTAAAAAAATCTTTCATTCATAGGAAGCCGTGTTATCCCTGAATATGATGGGTCATATTTTATTATCAAAAAACTAGAGATACTTAAGAAAATTCACGCAAACAAAGACGCGGGCAAAGTGCTATTGAGTCTTAAAATAAGGAGAACAACTATCTATACAATAACAATTACTGTGTTGTTACCAAAGTTACAATGACCCCACAATCCAAACTACCCCGCCCAACCCTAATGTACAGTATAACCTCTTTCATAATTATTATGTACTTATAGCAATCATGATAACCAAAAAGTCCATTTAACCCTGCAGTAGTCGCGCACCTAAAAGTAACGGGAGTGGTCGCATGGGCTACATACGTAGTCCATTTTCAAATTGAAATAAATAAACTCATAAGCATAAACGGTTTATTAGACGTATGAAAATATAATCAGTACAGTTTTCTTAACTAAATATAATTAACATAACCTAATCACAGCCTCTGTGTTACAAAAAATCAACAAAAATAAAAAACCTCTCCAAATTGGCACAAAAATCACGAGATTCGCTCTAATTGAGATCACAATAAAAAAAATACTAGGAACTAATTTCTAACTTCTATTTTCTGCACAGGACAGACACATAATCTTCGAATGATCCCCACATACGAACTTGTTACACGCGGTGCACATCTTTCTGGTGCTTTTATTGCGCGCTCTTCCAAAGTCATGGCAACGGCGCACAACATTACTCAATGTCGCTGCCGAGGGAGTTGGTTGGGTTTCTGTGAATCATAGAGAAATATTCTATTCAGAGGAATCGTTTTTGACCACAATGTATTGTCAACTCCGGTATGTGTCAATGCGCGCGCGTTGCTGAGGCGGTTCATCATCTTCAGCCATGCCTCAATCGGTGTACTCGTATATTATCCATTTTAAATCAATCTGAACATAATTAACAAAGTTTAAATAACGAATTAATAATAGAATTGTGTTATTAAAGTTTGACATGATAAAAATACTTACGTAATTGGTCGCGCGGGCTACAATTGTAGTCTATGCACTTTGCTGAAGTCCTATGACACAACCGTTTGCGACTGACGCTTGCCCTACACTTAGCGTGTCTCTCGTACATTCGTTCGAAAGTACCTGGGGGCGCAGAAACCTAACGCTTACCGATTCTGAGAAATTCACGATTTTGTACGAGTGGGCTACACATGTAGCCCACGCGACTACTCCAGGGTTAAAACTAATGACAATATAGATAGCCAAATGGCATGGTACTTAGTAAACTGAATAAATTAACTGAATGGATAAATTAAACTGAGTAAATAATATTGTGATACGTAGGTCAAGTAGACGTAAGCGCCGACTGGCAGAGCTTGAGGTCCCGAGCTATATCTGGGGATATAGCTGATTAAAACCCCTACAAAATTTTGGCTGACCTGGGGTCATGACGTCACTTCTAGTTAGTCATTTGCCAACTCAACTATTATTTTTAACTAAGATTAACTATTTAACGATATCAAGAGAACTAAAAATTTAATTTTATTGTAAACTACCTATCTTTTCCCCACGACTTTAAAAAAGAAGCCTATGTCTTTTTAGGGTTCAAACTTATACTGTACCAAATTTCATCAAAATCGATTCTGTAGTATAACTGTGAAAACGTAACTTACAGACCGACAGACATACTTACTTTCTAATTAACAAATTAGTATGGGTGTGTATTTAAAATGAATCTAGTTTAAATGCCTCAAATATTTTTTTTTTCTAGACTTTCTGTCTTAGAATTATTTACTTTACCAAGAACTCAGCCTTACTGTTCAGGGAATATTAGGCGTGGCGTTATGTATGGTAATTATGTAGCAGGTAGGGTATCTAATAGTTAATTACATAGATAAGAAAGACCCCATCAGACACGACCCTACCGCTTCTATTTATGGATAGTGGCCTTGGCCTTAAACGATAGGAAGTAATCGTCGACTATCATCAACACTGCAGTGTAATCAACCATTTTGATGGCTTCTGTACTGATGCCAAGTTTGGTATTAGTTTTTATTTCATTAGACAATATAACGTGCTTGTTTCACTTGTCTAATGGTGCGAATAATACTTTTACTGCTGCTTCATTTGTAGCTCACTTTTTAGGACCCACTAAATAATGTTAATTGTAACCCGTGGTGCTGCAACTCGGTCTCCCCCCGTTGTAAACGCCCCTTTGGTCTTATTGACCTAGTTCTGTTCTGTCTCCTGCTTGATTTGGAGGGAAGTGAAAAATATGTTTTTCTTACTCATCCGCTGTTCTTTTCTGATTAATTTCGTTGCGGGATCCAAGACAGTTGTAATGTTTCTCCGGAACTCGTCGAGCTTCAGTGTCTCGTACCTTCTCTAGTGGTCGCTACTGTTGATTCTGACTTTCAGGAGTTGCTATGGTTTGGGAATAGTGTGTGGGCATACTTCATTTGTACCAGGTGATGATTAAAACACTGCTGGCAATGTATGACAGCCATGCATCATCATCATCTACCTTTTTTTATCCTGGGGAAATCTTCATGGACTATCCTCCATCCGGGGATGACCGAGGGGTGTGACGGATTCCTACCGGCTAAAACCACCACGGTGTTCCTCGACTGACCTATGGGCGGGGGTATGGGATTCGATCGCGCATGCACCGCGCCCCCGCCAGGCTGTGACCCGCCAGTGATGTAGGCGGGTCCCGTCGACCTCGGCAGTCTAATCGCCGCCAAATCCTCTAGTGTGGCACGCGCGGAACACGGCGCGCCGCCTACACGGGCCTGCATCTGGTCGGGTGGTGGACTGCCCCTAAGTCGACCACCCGCTGACCGGTAACTCATGGAGGCCGGAGGTCATTAAACACCCTCCGGCACCCGGTGCATCTTCTCCTGGAGGGAAGCGAGGCAGTTGCTGCTTCCCTCACCCTCTCCGCCGCCTCTTTTGCGTGCATGATATGCTCACAAAAGAGGCGACAGTCTCCCACATCATCATCTACCTAGTCTTTTCCCAATTATGTTGGGGTCGGTTTCCAATCTAACGGGATGCAGCTGAATATCAGTGTTTTACATGGAGCGGGTATCACGATACTCTTTGGTAAGACAGGTTTTCCAACTTTCTGGTTTCTGACTACTCTTAATGACTCTCAAAGGTCTACGAATGACAGCCGGGACCAACGGCTTTACGTATTTTCCAAGGCACGGGGGCTGCTGTAAAAATGGATGGTCACCCATCCACAGACCGACCGCGGTAAGCGTAGCTTGACCCATCGATGAGTGCGATTTTTAACGTAGCCTCGAGTTCTTTCGATATTGCAGCCACATATTGCTTGGAAAAAGGGGTTTTATGTAGAAGCACCGAAAAATATGGTGCGTGAAGTGTTCATATAAGTAGGTAATATAAGAATACTTACCTAAGTGGCTGGGCTACAGTGAAAATATTCTTTGGTATTTCTGCAACCTTTTTTTGAGAAAAGCCAGGCTGTACTTAAGACATTACTGGCTATGTTTTGAAGCCACATATTGCTGGAAAAAAAGGCCCAATAGGAGCGCGAGTGCCATTATGATTGGTACAATTATTTTTGACATTGAACTTGCCGAATACTAAACAATCAAATCATTCGATAACCCTCAATTATAGAGCGTTCACCCAATAATGGCCCAATTTTTGTTAAATCTTTCACATAGACTGTTCGAATCGTGAATGGCGGTGATGCTTTTAATGGTCTAATTGAATTAAATGATTTGACTTTGACTTTACAATCGTCTCTAATATTATACACTAGCATTTGCCCGCGACTTCGTCCGCGTGAATGTCGGTTATCGTGGATGCAGATAAAGTCGCGGATTATAAAGTAGCCCACGTCCTTGCCCAGGGTTCAAGCTATATTCAAACCAAATTTCATAAAAATCGGTTCAGCCGTTTCGTCGTGGAAACGTAACAGACAGTTACTTTCGCATTTATAAAATTAAAAAGTATGGATTGGAGTTCAGTTTGTCGTTCAGATCGTTCGGGCTTAGCTTTTTTCTTCGCAAGTAAATTAAATTACTGTTTAATCCGCGATTTCGTCTGCATTCAAGCAAGCTTTGGGGAAGAACATAGGCTACTGCTATGTTCTTCCCCGAAGCTTAAGCTATTTTCATGCCTAATTTCATCAAAATCGTTCCAGCCGTGTCATCGTGAAAACGAAACAGACAGAGTTACTTTCGCATTTATAATTATTAAGTACCTATTAAATAAATAGGTACCTATAGATTACAGCAAAAATTGAAAATCCATTCCATTATTTAGGCCATCCATTAAAATCTTAAAAGCTTTATCAAATAGCCAATATTTTAGTTACCTTTAAAAGTAATGTTGGAAGGTCCGCTTGTTAAATTCTTCGGCAGTTGATTATAATATTAATGGACCCATGACATGAATCAATTTTGACTGGGTGTGTGAACACCAGCTGGCTTGTTTCAACCACGAATATTGATATGCCTATCCCCGCAATTAGTAGGTTTATTTGTCCAGGTGTGCCTAAAATTTTAATGAGATAAAGTTTGGTTGTTACTCATTTGTCGAATGCTACAATTTCATAATACCATGCTATAAGGGAGAAGTGGCATGAACGAGCCAGTTTACTAAACGGAGCAAATAGACGTACTTTTAAATTAAAGAAATTATGATTTTTTTCTTAAATTATTATTCATTGTAGGTAATTTCATATGAAAAAACTTTAAGTACTATGAAAAAATAAACGAAATATATATTTTTTTAATAGCTCTTTCATAACATTTTCTTGTTAAAAGAGCTTCTGGTATGAAAGATCACTTTATTTTTTTTTCGGCAATGAAAGAGCAAAGACCTGGAGTTTACTTTATTCACCTGGGTTAATTCACCTAGGTGCATTAACCATGCTTTTTGTAAATATTATTCACCCAGGTGCACTAAGTATACTAAAAGTAAACTTTATTCGCCTAATTCACTTGGGCGCATTTAGTACACTGAAAGTAAACTTTTTTAACACATTTTTTACCAAAAACTGTGACTCGGCGTCCGTTAGTATTGGCGGACTGTCAAATGTTTGTGGGTGACGGGAAATCAGTGTTGCCTCTCAAAAATAATTACTAACCACTTACCAACCAAAACCATTAATAAGTAAAAAGTAAAAAATCGTTTATTTTCCATACTAATTGAAACAGTACAGCCATTATTAAAATAAATGGAGTGGACTGATGGAGCCTAAACTAAGGCAGCCCTGTATTTCAGGACTCCAGACTAATAAACTACCAAAATACCAAAATATGTAATACCAGAGTAATAAACTACCAAAATAATATAAGTGACTCTTCCTAAACCTGGCTCCTTCATACCATGTCTCCCCTTATACCTACGACCTCTGAAATACTATGGTCAGAAAAAAAATACAAGTTTTTCTTTAAAAGTTCGCACAGTTGACAATGAACCACCACAGTAACATATCAACTTGATTAATGAGTTTAACTGACCTTGGCCCTCGGCTTAGTCTGCAATGCTGTAAGATTTTTCACGGTTGACCTGAACTTAGCATTGAGAGGGTTGGGTTTTGTTGTCAATTTTGACCTTGGTGTTTTTCTGTAGACAATTTTGACCTTGGATTTTATTCTGTGGACAGGAAGTGAATTAATTGGTTTTATTTCCATGTCTAACGAAAGTTCAGCAGTGACTGATGAGTAAAGGTCTAAAGGTGTTACAGTTTTGATGTTGAATGATTGTGCCAATTTCAACTTTCAATGGAAGTGTTTGCAACTAATATTTCTTGGAAAGGAGATGTTTTATTTTCGGTCATCAGATGTACTTACATTTATCGAAAAAGAGGAAAAAATACCTACCACGAATCGAGGCAAAATATACTTACGTCAATTTAAGCCTGATTTATCGTGTAATAGTTTTTTAAATTATTGCCATATTCTATTCTGCATGCCGATTAGCATAACCTGCTTTCGTTCTGAAATCATGTCTTATCAAAACATAATATATCACGTAGACGATAAATATAAAAGGCTCTTATACTATTAACAATCATTATTGTCTTTTTGACTAATTACGAGTATATGAAAGTGTGGCGATTTCATCTTTAAAAAAATGTTTAATCTACTTTTCTGAAGTGTAACTTAACGAATAATTCAAAATGTCAATTGTCATAAATACTGGATATCTGTCAGTTAGACAAACGTCATACATTTATTAAATTTTTAATATGTGTTTAAAAAAAACTTCTGCTAATATGAAAAAAAAGCGGCCAAGTGCGAGTCGGACTCGCCCATGAAGGGTTCCGTAGCAGCAAGTAACATAGGTTGTATAAAAGTTTTTTTATTTTTGAGTTGATTGAATGAAAGGTAAATTGCGGTTTACGATTTATGACGTTTTAAAAAAAAGCTACTTACTAGATCTCGTTCAAACCAATTTTCGGTGGAAGTTTACATGGTAATGTACATCATTTATATTTTTTTTTAGTTTTATCATTCTCTTATTTTAGAAGTTACAGGGGGGGGGGGGACACATTGTACCACTTTGGAAGTGTCCCTCACTCAAACTACTCAGTTTAAAAAAAAAAAATTAAACCTCAATATCATTTTTGAAGACCTATCACAGGTGTTTGGTAATAATAATGGTTACAACCCAGAAACTCTGAGAAACATTCTTACCTTATACCTAGGAATATCGTGTTACAGCAACTGAGTTGTGGAGGGTAGATAAGCAGTTGCTCCATGTAAAAGACGAGTATTCAGCTGCATCTACTTAGACTGGAATCCCTGGACCGAATTGGGAATAGGCTAGGCAGATGATGAGTAAATAAAGCTTAAGACCGATTTACTAAAGGTAGGTAGATAAGGTACATAAATAACAAAACCTGACTCCCAAACTAGTGAATCCTGTGACTTAAAAATTAGTGTTTTGCTGTGATACCAAAATCTTTTGCGTTTTGACAGTACACATAATTCGTGATAATGCCGATTTCTAAAAATAATGAAAATTGATATATCTGTTACACTTAAATATTCCCTTGAATATGTGTTTAGATCATCAACACAAATGATTTAGCCTCGAAATCAAAGTAACACTATAAACAAAGTCGCGAACCGTTTTCTATGTACTACTTAATATGACTAACATCAAAGCAAATCAAACTGAGGCAATAACTTAGTCGAAAATTTCATAATTTATTAGCACTGAGTCATCATTTGACTGTATGTTCTCGTAATAGAAATAAAGTTTAGTTTACACCTTGAATTTTTAAAGGTCCGTGTTTAGTAAGCATTCTTTAATCCGGTTATGTATCGCAAGAGGCACGTGCCTACGTAAAAGCCATACGGATCCATCAGTCAAGAATAAACTAAGGCTTTTCGCGGTCGGCCTCGGATGGGTGACCATCCATTTCATACCAAGACCTCTCCGTGCTTCGGAAAGCACGTAAAGACATTGGTCACGGCTGTCATTCGTAGATTTTTGGCAGTTGTTGTGGGTAGTCAGAAACCAGAAAGTTTAACAATCAGTCCTATCGAGGAGTATCGTGTTACCCAGTATCTGGGTTGTGGAGGTCACATAGGCAGTCGCTCCATGTAAAATACTTGTATTCAGCTGCAACCGGTTAGGTTAGAAGCCGTCTCCAACATATTTGGGAAAAGGCTGTCAATTTATATCCAAATATCCCTAAATACTCTAGATCCGATCCAGCCCATGCCCTTGTTGTCATCCTCCAGCGACTCCCTAAGCCGAGGTCCGTACTCTACTGGGGGAGTCTTTAGCGCTTAGTCGTTTCATCACTACATATTAAACCATTTATTTTCAGGTAACAAAGACCCATAGAAAGATACCTTACTTATGTATACATATAACAATGTAACAATTGTGTTAGTAAATAAAACTTAAAACTATGTTAGTATCACTCGGTTGCACTAAATCTTTGCACGTTCCGGTGGCACTTGTCCGCGAAAGCGGCGGAATACCCGTCCTATGGCCAAAAGCTTTCATCCAACACCTGATGCAGGTAGCATGTTGGTATACGCACCACAAACGCCTTAAAGTTTACGTTGCGATGTGACTCCAGCAACTGCACTCTTGGCGCGTACTTCAGCCTTTGGCGTACGTACTTCACGATGTCCTCCGCGTCGGTGGTGTAGTGGAGACGAGAAACATACACCGGTGTATTCGGCTTCGCAGCACGTAGTTTTTCGTTGGGCTCCGTAGAAGCCTTGACGCAGCGGTTCTTACAGCTCTGCCGGCGCTTCCTCCTTTGCACCGTCACGAAGCCGTCAGCCGTCGTCATATTAAAAATTAAAGGCCGCCGCGGCACTTTATGTTCGTCAACAGAGATGTTGAAGCGGAAGAAGTAGTGGTCAAAAGCTAGCAATTTGAAAGTTTTATCTCCTGCCTTAGGCCTTAATTTATCGAGGCACTGTTTAAAACTGTTTTAATTATGCTATCGGATGATTAAATGTTGGAAACCATATAGGCCTTAGGCCTTACAAGTTTACCAAAATATGAACTCGCTTGTATTTTCCGACGAGCAAAAAAGCGTAAAGCGTCTTTAAGTGAACTCTACTCGTCTCGGTACTTGACGTCTACGCAACGCAACAGCAAACTCGTATTCAAAATTACCAAGTATACTTCTCGCATAATTTCTTGCACGCCATTTTGAAGTGAATACGTCTTTAAAGCTTTTAAGCTTAAAGTAATTAAGAAAACCAATTAAAACAAAATCGGGGGATGCCGTTTGGTGTTTCAGCTGCATAATCCTATCATCAGATCCAAAATTTTCGTTACAAACATTCAGTTTTAAAATGATTATGACATACATAAATGATACGCTCAAACAAAATATTAGCCGTAGGGTACACGTGTTCACGTAAAACACACAGCCGTGTCCACGATACAGCAACGACCCAGTTTTTTATTTAATTTTGAAAAAAAAAATTATAAATTAATTCTTTATATTTTTTTTATTATGGTTGCGTACCCAAAGAGAAAAAACGGGACCCTATTACTAAGACTCCACTGTCCTTCTGTCTGGCTGTCTGTCATCAAGCTGTATCTCATGAACCGTGGTAGCTAGACAGTTGAAATTTTCACAGATGATGTATTTTTAAAAACAGAATAAAATAAATATTTAAGGGGGGCTCCCATACAACAAACGTGTTTTTTTGCCGTTTTTTTTTATGGTACGGCACCCTTCATGTCCGAGTCCGACTCGCACTTGGCCAGTTTTTTTATTTTATTTTATTTTACTCAAGATAGCCAAGCCAAATTACAGCTTTGTAGTACCTACTAAGTATCTCTGAGCTAATCCGTGGATAGATAAATAGACGCACGGACAGAGATCCTAGGGATTGTTGGTAACGTATTGGCTTAAAAAACGACCATAATCTCCGAAACATCGATTATTTCAACCGATCAACTCATTTCATGTACACTAGGCTTAAATTCAAGGATAACAATCAAAACGCACGCTATAATGTGACAAAGTAAACAATAATTTATTTGTTTGGTTTGAATGGAGGTTTGCGTGTTTTCATAGTTTAGTCACCGATTTGAATTTCTAAGAAAACCTTTTCTTGAAGAAGGTTTTCAGTTACGTGGGTTCCGTGTAGAAAAATAAATTGTAGGTAGGTACTCTTGGCTTGCTAATCATATTCTAACCAGCTGATGCCCGCGACTCAGTCCGCGTAATTGTCGGCAGCAGGGTTTTAATTTTTCATGCGTGGACCCAATGACGTATTATTAATAGACGCGTCATACGCGAACATTAGTGGCATTTTTTTTTTTTTTTTTTTTTTTCGGATTGGCATCTCGCAGGTCAACCTTGGAGGTTGTCGGCTGCTTAACCGGACTTTCCTGTGGTGCCTTAAAAAATATTATTTTTAAGGCCTCCAGCCAGGGCAAATTAGCTTACAAACTAAGCGACTACACGCTAAGGGCACCCCCTATGGGGTACGAGCCTCGGCTTAGGGCGTCGCTGGGAGAGGACAGCAAAGGGACAGGCTGGATCGGATTTCATTAGTGCTCTTTAAAACGGCGCAAACTTTTATATGTACAAACCAGTAGGCACAGTCATACAATTATACAGTGCGAAGAAAAGGCCAGAAGCATACAGCGTATACCTGTTAGAAAAAGATAAATATACATATTTTGTTACCTCAGTTATGTGTGAATTACGCGCGATTCCGACGTATAGCCGCGACACTGGGTGGTACGTGACTAAGTGAAACCTCGGCAATTGCCTTGCTTTAATATTGCCATTATTGAGCGCGGGTAACGCATCTAAGTGTATAATATGTCATTGCGTGGACCCCTATTTTTTTTTCTAAAATAAAAGAAGCCAAGTTACTCCTTATAACATCAGCTATCTGCCAGTGTCTGTTAAAATAGATACAGACGTTTCAGAGATTAGCCGCAACAAACAGGCAGTCAGAGAGCTAAAAATTTTAAGAATTGTTTTTAGGGTTCCGTAGCCAAATGGCAAAAAACGGAACCCTTATGGATTCGTCATGTCTGTCTGTCTGTCCGTCTGTATGTCACAGCCACTTTTTTTTGAAACAATAAGAACTATACTGTTGAAACTTGATTGGTAGATGTATTCTGTGAACTGCATTAAGATTTTCACACAAAAATAGAAAAAAACAATACATTTTGGGGGTTCCCCATACTTTGAACTGAAACTCAAAAAATTTTTTTTCGTCAATTCCATACGGGTGGGGTATCTATGCATAGGTCTTTAAAAATGATATTGAGGTTTGTTTCCAATATCATTTTTTGCTAAACTGAATACTTTGCGCGAGAAACACTTCCAAAGTGGTGAAATGAGTGCCCCCCTGTAACTTCTAAAATAAGAGAATGATAAAACTAAAAAAAAATATAATAATATGATGTAAACTTCCACCGATAATTAGTTTGAACGAAATCTAGAAAGTTGTATTTTTTTAATACGTCATAAATCGTAAACCGCAATTTACCTTACTTGCTGCTATGGAACCTTTCATTGGCGAGTCCGACTCGCACTTGGCCGCTTTATTTCCATTCATTTTTCATCACATTACAAGCAGACACTTTCATTTTATGTATGTATGTATAGACAAGTTTACCTTTGGCCACAACTCACCGGATCTTAAGTGATGATGCGGCTCAAGGCGGAGCACGCTTGCCTAGGTTGTACTGGCTCACTCGTAACTTGAAGATACCTAAGCTATTTAGATAGTTTAGACGGCTTAGAGTATTAGGTCGTGGATTCCCCGGTCGAATAAAGTGTTAATGACCTCTACGTCGTATAGAAAATAATTACGAGGAGGGATCAAAAAGTAGTGAGAATGAGATAGAATATATTGACTGTTATTAACTTAATAATTTATTTTTCTACATAGTTTCCGAGTATCTCTACACACCGAGTCCAGCGCTTTTCCAAGGCTTCAATCCTTTTCACAAAAAAAGTTTTGTCTTGGTCCTGCGAAAAGCTTTCCACAGCATCCATCACCTCGTTATCGTCTTCGTACCTGTTTCTCCTTAAGTATTTTTTCAATTTGGAAAATCGCTAGCCGCCAGATCTGGTGAATAAGGGAGGTGGTCAACCATTTCGAAGCCAGCTTGCTGAATGGCAGCCATTGCAACTGTACCGACCTTTGCGCGGGTGCGTTGTCGTGATGAAACAGCACGCCCCTTCGAAGCTTCCCTCTCCTTTTCTCTTTGATGGCATTCCTCAACTTGGGATTTAAAGCTGCATAATATTGGCCTGTAATAGTGGGTTCACGCCCCAGGTAATAAATCAACAATATCCCTTCTGAATCCCAAAAAATTGAGGCCATAACCTTGCCAGCCGATGCCACGACACGAAACTTCTTCGGGGTCGGTGATGATGGCCGTTTCCATTGAGAAGATTGCTGTTTTGTCTCGAGATCAAAATGATGGACCCATCTTTCGCGCTCAATAATGGCAATATTAAAGCAAGGCAATTGCCGGGGTTTCACTTAGTCACGTACCACCCAGTGTCGCGGCTAACGTCAGTATCGCTCGTAATTCACACATAACTGACGTAACAAAATTTGAATGTTTATCTTTTTCTAACAGGTGTACGCTGTATGCTTTTTCTTTGCATTGTATAATTGAATGTGCCTACTGATATGTAGATTTAAAATTTTGCGCCGTTTTAAAGTGCACTAATGTTCGTGTATGACGCGTCTATTTATAAAACGTCATTGATTAAATATTTCCATATGAAATGCCCGTTTCTTGAATGAAGTATCTGATGGTAACTCTTCGATCACTCAATACAATTTTCTCGACTTTCGCAACATTTTCTTGGGTGACTGACGTCGATGGACGGCCGCAACGATGTTCGTCTTCCGTGCTCGTTCTCCCTACTCGAAATTGAGAAGCCCACCTTGCGACTGTGGAATACGGCGGAGCAGACTCTCTTAATGTTGCCTACAAATCGCAATGAATCTCTTGCGTCGTTAACTTTTTTAAACAGAGGTATTTAATAACGGCTCGCACTTCGTTTTTCTCCATTTTCAAGAACACGTTCCGACACGAAGCAAACAAATCATCATCATCTAACAAATTTCGAAATACTGTAATTCAAAAATTAACAGACTTTTCTTTGTAACTGTAACCGAAGCTTTATAATGTAATGTAATTTAAACTCACTCGCATGCCTAGTTAATTTTTATATTTTTTTTTTAATAGGTGGATAACGTTGTGAGTTACACATACACCATTAACTTTGAGGAAATAAAGAAATAATGAGTTTTTCCAATAGGAATTTCTCAGTAGCATATCCCAGGGTTAGGAAGTTGATTGTGTGAAACCTTCGTGCCTCAGAAAGCACACAAAGCCGTTGGTCCTGCTCCTGATATCTCCCCGATCATATCGTGTTGCCATCCTATCGGACTATGAGAGTGAGTTAGTTTGTTAGTGAGTGAGTTAGTGAGTGAGTTAGTTTGTTTTGTATAATTTAGCATCATTATTTCAATTTTGTAAATGTGAATACCATGGAGCCATTTACTAAGTATATTAATATATATTTGACAAAAATGAACATGAAGTTTGGGACTATTGTCATGCTCGCTCAAATATCTCGCTGATGGTGGCGCGTGTGTTGGATCATTTGGCTCCCTTCAAAATGGTTGAGCTGAATGGTGCTGATTCACGCATCATGTTTGTGAACGAGCGCTGTCAGTAGAGATTGGTCAGCTCTTATCTGCCATGGACTTTAACTTGCTTCTTTTTTGTGTTTTGTATTGCTAGATTACCTTCACAGTTTTCACAAATATAGAAGCAACAAGAATCATGTAACCTGGGGGCCAAGTCTGCTATTTTTTCATTTTCGTCATTCCAACACGATCCCATTGCCATTTTGCAATGGTCAATGGTCTCGTAATAGAATTGTGTTATAATGACATTGTCATATTGCCATTATTATGAAACCCGTTAGTAGAAATGATTTTCCAAAAACTACTACTAAATTTGAACATTTATTAATGTCAGATTTTATTTATATATATTTTTACATATTATTATAAGTGTTATAAGCAATCTGAAGTAATAAGAAGTTTGAAACTTTAGTCAGTCATTCAATTGTCATTATGTACGAGATTACCATTCTATATCATTTCTTTCAATGGAGTGTCAGTGGTTGACCATTGGAAAGTCATAATGACGCCATTATTTTAGTAGATTACCAAACTTGTAATCAACTATTATGAAATCAATGATAGACCATTCTGACACTATTGTAAAGCAGACTTGAGGCCCAGTACTTTGTGAAAAAACTTGATTTAAAAGAGTGTCCGTGGAGTTTCTTGCTCGTTCTTCTCCATATACCTACGTTTTGGAACGAGCAACTAGCTTCAACTCTCTGACTAACTGACCGACTGCTTGACAAATCAAAAGCCTGTAAATGGTTTAATTGAAATAATTGCTTTGACTTTGAGGGAAGAGGGAGTGCACCTGTGTTTGAACATGCAAACTTGTGCGCTATAATAACTTCTGCCACAAAATATAAAGATTAGCCGCAGCCTTAGGTACTTTGTGCTTCAATCTGCGAACATAGCCAAATTCAATCGGGAGAATATTGTATTGAATATGTGGCGGTTGAGAGTTTGTCATGCTCACTTGAATGTCTTGCTGATGGTGGCGCATGTGTTGGATCATTTGGTTCCCTTCAAAATGGTTGAGCTAAATGGTGGCGATCCGTGCGTCATGTTCGTGAACGGGCGCCGTCAGTTGAGACTGGTCATCTCTTAGCTACCTCGGTTATTTTAAAAATATTTTGAATTGTCTAATTTCATTGTCACTAGACCTCTTTTAACGTGCACAACTTGTTACATTGTTCTCACATTGTACCCCTAGATTCAACATGAATGATGTAACCTAAATTTGTAATATTCTATTGATTTTAAAAGAGTGTTCATGGAGTTTCTTGCTCGTTCTTCTCCATAGACACCTACTGTTTGGAACGAGCAACTAGCTGCAACTTTTTGACTGACTGACTCCTTGACAATTCAAAAGTACCTGTAAATGGTTTATTTGAAATAAATTATTTGAGTTTTGAGTTTGAGTTTGATTATTACTTACTCACCCTGTAGGGTGGCGATGACATTAGCACAAAAAAGTAGCATGGCAGGATTTGGTAATTTGGTGTAATTATTTTTATTGAGCATTAATAATATTAAAATATGTCTCCACAAGTTGCCGCTCTTCTCACAAGTTAGAAAACCAATATTTCAAACGGTGTTCTATTTTGGTTACATTTATATGCTCTTTAGTACGTTTGAAACTTTTTTTTTTGATCGTTTTCAAAATATTCTTATGAACTAGTATTACCAGTATTTAAATTTTTTGTCGTATCATCATCCCCACCTTGTATATCTGTACCTAACCTATTCATGTAGTCCCACCCATCTACATTCTTACAAATCAGAAGCCACACTATCGATGGGAATAATCCTAGCCTATTGTCCCACTGCAAGGTAAAAACCTCTTCTCATATAGAGAAGGCACGAGCATAGACCACCACGCTTTCTCAACACGGATTGTCTATTTCAAATTAAGGGCCCTTTTCCTGTCATGCGGATTTTTATCCGCACGCGGATCTGGTCCGCATGTAGGCTGACCGCATCTTTTTATTTCATACATGTTTGCAGCGGCAAGCGAAATCTTTGTCCTGCGTGTGGCTATTAGCGTGCTATCACCCGCATGCGGACTAGATCCGCGCGCGGGCGAAAACACGCATGACAGGAAAAGGGCCCTGATATTAAATTACAAGTGCGGTTTCTTTCCGGCTTTTTCCTTTAGGTCTGTGATCTTCTTAATAAGTCCCACGGAAAAAGAGGTTTGACATTTTTCGGTCACAATAAAATTCCTAAGTTTTACTGCTATTAAGAAAAAAACCTATTAGAAGCTCTCATTCAAATTCTTCCATTGTTCAAAGTTGGTCCCGACATTTAACTTTTATGTTCCAGCAAGCAATGCGAATTATTTGGACTGATGTCAGACGGGTTACATTCCTAAGAGGAACGTTCATATTGTTACGAGCTGGGGCTCGGGATAATAACACCAATTTAGACCAAACAAAATACAAACACTTTAATTTAAACTTTACACAGTAATCAGTCACTTACAAAAATCACTCAATAATTACTTCGATCGTAGTAGTCGCAATATTCGCAGTTTTTAGTTTCGCTTCCAAAAACCAACTAATTCCACCGCATCGCAGTTCGCTATTTATATGTGGCTTAGGTTATATTTGAGAACATTCTAGCAAACACCCGAACGATCGAGAGTGTTACAACGTGACACTGAACCATCTCGCAAAATGTGGAATGTTCTCGAAAGTCCTAGAACCTGTAGTTCTGCTACTCGATAACAGATGGCGCCAGCGTGTGACGTAGTTATCCTAGTCGAGAAAAGATGTCGATATCTAGCGTAGTTCCGCTACTAGATAATAGTTGGCGCTAGTGTGGTCGTACCGGCGACCTACGTAACAATAGTTTAATGTCAGTCTCAAACTGTCAAAAATGCCTCCAATTTATCTAAAATGTTGTCAAAATTTGATAATTTTTTTTTAATGTTGCCTCCGCTCTAGTTATTTCTACTGAATTTACAAACATAGTCAAAGTCAAAACATTTGTTTCATTTAAAGCATTTACAGGCACTTTTAAATTGTCTTGAAGTCAGTTATTTGTCAGAATGTTAAAGCTAGTTGCTCGTTCCAAAACGTAGAGTAGGTCTGTATGAAGAAGAACGAGCAAGAAATTTAACGGACACTCTTCAAAATCAAGTTTTCACAAATTCCTGGTTACATTATTCTTGTTGTTGCTATAATATATGTGAAAACAATGAAGGTGTAGAGCAATACAAATCATTTAATAATGATAAAAATAAGGATAAAAGCCAAGGCAAAAGGATAAGGGTAAATAAAGTTAAGAGATTACCAATCTCAACTGACAGGTCCGTTCACGAACATGACGCCCGGTTCATTTACACTCAAATACATTACGGCTGAACCCCTCCCTTGGGGAAGACCTATGTCCAGCGTTAGGCGTCTAAAGATTGACATGATGAATGAAAGCAACTGCTAATATGAAAAAATACGACATCATTTTTTATGGCTTACGTAGTTTATAGCCAGTAATTGCTTAACTCAAACCGCTGTACTACCTATAAACATAAATGAATGACTTTCCATGCATTTTCACTATAAAGAAGGTAAGCAGTAAAGGAAACCGCACTGCGACCACTTATTACTCTGCAATCAATACGAATACAAACCACGCAAGTTTTTTTTAATTCTAAATATAGGAACATGGCGTGCACTGTACACTTCAATCGATGTTGTTACCTTGGCCCGAAATTGGTACATTTACCATGTTATTCGTGAATTTGCATTTATATCATGGAACTGGACTGGTTATGGGTTAGGCAGAGCGCCAGGTAACACGGCCTAGTCGGTTGTATCATTACGGTTCAGGTTCATGAGGGTTCACCTTCAATAGGTACCGTAGAGGTCTCGAAGAATCTCATAGAAATACGTTTCGCAATTTCCACTTACACTTTTTGTAAGCCATAAATTCAAAGATAAAATATCATTTATTCCAATTAGACCATTAAAAGGCACTTTTGAACGTCATATAAGAAATTTGATTCTAGTTGCCCCTTCCAAAAGGTAGTTGCATATGGAGAAAATGGGCAAGAAACTCCATACTAACTCCAGTCAGAAGCTTTAAAAGCATTGATATAGTGTATCACTGTTTGAAAAGGTCACCTTCAATAGGTACCGCAGAGGTCCCGAAGAACATCATAGAAATACGTTTCTCAATAAAATTTCCAGTTGCACTTTTTGTAAGCCATAACTTCAGCCAATAGGTTTAAATACATTCATATACTATATCAATGATTGAAAAGGTTCACCTTCAGTAGGTAGCGCAGAGGTCTTAAAGAACCTCACTAAATATGTTTCTCAGTTTTCAGTTATACTTTTTGTAAGCCATGACTTCAGCCAAAAGCTTTAAAGGCATTGATATACTAGTTCAATGATTGAAAGTGTTCACCTTCTAAAGGTACCGCAGAGGTCTCGAAAAATCTCTTCGAAGCACATTTCTCAATTTCAACTTACACTCTTCGTAGGCCGTAACTTCAGCCAGAATGTTAGAAAGTTTGAAATCTAAAGCGTTTGGCCAGAGAAAATGTCTGATAATCTATACTATAATATTATAAAGCTGAAGAGTTTGTTTGTTTGGTTGAACGCGATAATCTCAGGATCTACTAGTTCGAATTGAAAAAATATTTTTGTGTTGGATAGTCCATTTATCGAGGAAGGCTATAGGCCCATGCGATGCCGGGTCGGGTCGCTAGTAACGAATAATGGTTAATAAGAATATTCTGTAAAGAATAATAAAAACCATCTGTTACACTTTAAATAACCTGAAAAATTGCCCATGGTTGAATTAAGCAAGTATGCATACCTTTGTACCAAAAGAATCCACCCCTATCTATTCTCAACATTTCAGCCATGCTGAAATAACGCAGCTCAGACTACTCTATATTTTTGTATTTAAAACTTAAATAAGAATGAACTTTTTGATTTATTTCTTTCAATATAAAATCATAAAAAATATAAAGTAAGTATATTTGTTTCTTTTTTTGTCAGAAGGAGGCTCTGGAAGTACTTATTCTATTTAAAAAATCTTTAGCTGATAATAAGCTATACACTATTGCAAAATATTATAGGATATCTTGCACGGTAGGTCCGACTTCTACGAGTGTTGCTTAAAATTGATCCTAGCTTTGATTGGTCCGGAGTAAATAAGGGCTTTATTATTATGCTTTTGTAATAAAGTTGAAAATCTATCAAAGAAATTTGACAGATTGTAGTAGCTTGATGTGCTGGCCTCTGTACACTACAAGATGGCAAATAAAAAAATTAATATAAAAAATTATGGTCCATTTTGGGCACAGCAAAGTTTTAAATAAGTAGATATAGGAAGAGCGCTCTATTACCTCGTCGAGTTTATAACGTTGACGCTTTTCTGGTGGTCGCTACTGTTTGGGTTTGGAAATAATGTTACGGGCTTGTGTGTTGTCGGATGTTTGTTCGAAAGGGGTTTATTCCGAAATGGTCCCTTTTTAAGAAAATCAACAAATTCCCAAAAATAATACTTAGACGACGTTTTAGTTTCTTCAATCTTTGGAGCCCTTGTGTTGCCGTTTCTTAATGGATTTGGATGTTAAGGCAACACTAAAAAGTGAAAAATAAAAAGTTTTTTCAAAAACAAAGAAAACCGTCTTCAAAAACTAAAAAGTGATAAATAACTTTAGCACAGAACACACATTACTTTACTTTCGGAAGTCGGTGGCAATACATAACAATAAACACAAAGCCACCGCCACCGACTTCCGAAAGTAATATGTGTTCTGTGCTAAAGTTATTTATCACTTTTTAGTTTTTGAAGGCGGTTTTTTTTTATTGAAAAAACTTTTTTAAATGAAAATTAATTAACTGGTTATTCTCAGTTAATTTTATTTAACGCAAAAAATATATTATCGGTTTTAAAGTAAACTTCAACTTATCCAACGACCCGTTACTTATCGCTTTTAGTGACCGTATAGGTACTTCATTCATTTTACACTGAAATTATAACAAACCGCAGTATAGCCCCAGTCTTCGAATGGAAAAGTATGGTCATTACAGCAACACGGCTCTGATATAGCAAATGATTTGCCATTCGAGTTAGGGCTTTAAATCGTGTGCGTATTTTTTTTTTTATAAAGACGAAATGAAAGGTGACAGCTCGCAGCTCATCGTATCAGCCTATTGCCATTCACTGCTGAACGTAGACCTCCAAAAGAGATCACCAACCGACCCGGTCTTGGGCAACCCGCATCCATCCGCTGCCAGTCACCTTCTTTAAATCATCGGTCCATCGTGCCGCAGGACGTCCCACACTACGCTTGCCTAAACGCGGTCTCCACTCTAAAGCGTGACTGCTCCATCTACCGTCTGTCCGTCTGCAGACGTGGCCGGCCCACTTCCACTTCAGCGTGCTTATTTGATGAACTAAGTCGGTGACTTTAGTTCTCTGGTGAATAACTTCATTACGAATTCTATCCACCAGAGAAACCCCGAGCATCGCTCTCTCCACAGCACGCTGAGCAACTTTGAATTTGTGGACAAGGCCCATACATTCAAAGTTGCTCAGCTCATGATGAGTGTCCATGTTTCGGTTCCGCAAGTCATTACAGTTAGGACGCACTAGTTAAAGACCCTGGTCTTAAGGAATTGTGGGAGCGACGATTTAAAGATACACGTAGCTTCTTGAATGCCGCCCAGCTCAAGCGAATCCTTCTGTTCGCCTCCTTCTCAAAATCAAAGAAGACACACGTTGTAATGCATTAAGGGGCTATTAAATGACTTTTACAGATTTTAAACTGACAATCACGTCAAAATGTGCTGTGTAAATGATTTGAAAAAAATATATATGTTACACTAGAACATTCTCTTAATCACTTAGTAAGTGAATATTTTTTATTATATTCATACTAGCTGACCCGACAGACGTTGTCCTGTCGGTATCTTCCTACTTACCTGCCTATTTACCTACCCTACACCTACCCTACACCTACCCTACTCCTACCCTACACCTACCCTACACCTACCCTACACCTACCCTACACCTACCCTACACCTACCCTACACCTACCCTACACCTACCCTACACTTACCCTACACCTACCCTACACCTACCCTACACCTACCCTACACCTACCCTACACCTACCCTACACCTACCCTACACCTACCCTACACCTACCCTACACCTACCCTACACCTACCCTACACCTACCCTACACCTACCCTACACCTACCCTACACCTACCCTACACCTACCCTACACCTACCCTACACCTACCCTACACCTACCCTACACCCAAATCCAACAAATCAAAAACCATGGCAATCGGTCCAGCCGTTCTCGAGTTATAAGTGTTGTAACAAACACGACTTTCTTTTATATATATAGATTATATAGTTTAATTAATACGTGAAGTTGTGTCTGACGCGGACAAAACATTGACAATCACACAAAATCTACCAGGTATAATTAAACGAAACTTACACCATCTTACAGACAATTTTATTATCTATCTTTTAGTATACGCCTTTTTTTTAATTTTGAAAGAATACTACTTTTTTTAATTTTTTCGACTAAACTTTGAGAGTTTTGTACGCAAAACTGATGCAGAACGGACGCAGTCTGCGTCCAAAACTTTCAAAATTTACTCGAAAAAATTAAATAAAAGTAGTATTCTTTCAAAATTTAAAAAAAGGCGTATACTAAAAGATAGATTATAAAATTGTCTGTAAGATAGTGTAAGTTTCGGATAATTATACCTGGTAGATTTTGTGTGATTGTCAATGTTTTGTCCGCGTCAGACACAACTTCACGAGTTAATTAAACTATTTAATATGAACTTAATCAAAAATATTCACTTTCTATATGATTAAGAGAATGTTCTAGTTTAACATATATTTTTTTCAAATCATTTACACTGTACATTTTGACGTGATTGTCAGTTTAAAATATGTAAAAGTCGTTTAATAGCCTGTGAGAAATGATCAGGCGCTGTTATGATTGGTTACTGATAATTCAGTTAACAAATCACAGTAGATTACACGTGCATGAAAGAAAAACGATGTAATTTATTTAATACGATAAACAAATCTTGCTATATTTATGACATGATACGAATAATTTATGGGACAGCTGTCTCCTGGGAGAGGGTGAGGGGGGGATTTAGGTAAACGCCTATTATTTTTTCCTGTTGGTAATAAATAAAGCTACAAAATGTTGTATGCTACAAAAATAATATGTTGACATCCATTTTTTGATGCGTCGGCAGGAATGTTATGGACACGTATAATTTATGTAAAATCTGTAAATATAATAAAACACTGACCAAAAATATTTTAAGAATCCTTACAAGTAGACTTTTGGAATGGAAACTGTTATTCAAACCGGTTAGTGAAATTTTATTTCTGATACTATAACGATAACTACGATAAGATAACGTTAAGCCGTTAGGTGCCGGCCGCGAATAGCACCACCCTATTTCTACCCGTGGGTGTCGTAGAAGGCGACGGAGGGATATTGACCAGAAGATGGGCAGCAGCGTCCTTCTGAGTACCATAACACCTACTGCGATCGCCAACATGCATCGGCCAAGCATGGCGATTACGGCTGAACCCCCCCAGACCTATGCCCAGTAGTGGGCGTCTAAATGTTGATATAATGATGATGATTGATAACTACCGCGATATAATAATTAAAGCGAATACTTTACACAATACATATTTTATAAAAACAAGTGCGAACCGAACTCGCCCACCGAGGGTTCCGTACATATCCATACTTCTATACTAATCCATACCTACTATCCATACTTTAATCATCTTAATATTATAAATGCGTTTTTTGCGACATAAACGGCCGTATCTTTTTTTGACGTTAGCATAGAGGGTTGATTTTTTTAACAGCATCAAGGGACCGTAGACTTGAGTATATGGTTTTAATATCAACTCGATACCGCCACGCGTTCCTGAGATAAAGGGTATTGACAGACAGACAGACAGACGGACAACAAAGTGATTCTATAAGGGTTCCGTTTTTTCCTTTTTAAGGTACGGAATACAAAAAAAATATATAATACCAGCCTATAATTATCCCACTGTAGGGCAAAGACCCAAAAAAGTCATATTATTCACTCGCCCGTGTCCGGTTGAGAAGCCACAACCTCGTGCATAAAAGGCGAGCGCTATAACCACTAGGCCATCACTACATAGATATAAATAGCATGCCAGTACAAGTAGCAAGTCTAGAATCATAAAGAAACACCCACAAGTACCATTATACAGTAAGTATCACCATTAGCTCTCTCTCTCTCTCTGTTAGTATAAATTTTATTAAGTCCGTCGCAGTGCGTAAATCTTGTTAAATGACTGCGACATTCAACTCTCTTGTCAGTTTTTGTAACACTTTCAGGGTTCCGTACCTCCAAAGGAAAATCGAAACCTTTTAGAATCACTTTGCTGTCCGTCTGCCTGTTTGTCTGTCCGTATTTCAAGATCCTTATTCTCAGAGACAGGTGGAGCTTTTAAGCTGAAATTAAATATCAAGTACTAAGCTCTGCAATCCCTTGGAGCGGTGTAAAATCAAACTTCTAGTCAACGCAATCAAAAGATACGGCTGTTTGTGCCCCGTTCATGCTGTATATTTTGACACCCAAGGAAATCAAAGCCTATAGGGTACTCTCCGTTTACCTAGAATCTTGAAATTTGCCAAGAAGCAATTTCATGGAGCACAAGTAAAGGAAAAAACCCGAAAACAGTAAGTTTTGAGTTACATTTCCCGTGATGAACGAACTATTAAATAAGGGTAAAAAGGTGTTAAAAAATTAACTTAACTTTTGTTTACTTGCTCAATACCTATCGAAAAACGAAAATATATAAGAAAAAAATTTTTTAGATATGCATATTTAGTTAAATATTTTACTAAATTGCCTTTATATTTGATAAATTAACATAGCTCAATATTTTTTTTTGCTATGTATTTGTTTTTCCATACTGAGCAAGTACACGAAATGACAATGCCAGATCCTGCCCCACCCATGTACAGAAAAAGTAACACATGTACAGAAAAAGTAAATTAATGAAAATAATTGTAATGAATATAGAACCTTTCTATACTAAATTGTTATTCTTTAGAACTTGCGGATTACGAAATACCTACCCACAAAATACAAACTCATTTTACCTAAAATTCAATTTAACCTGTAATCAATGTCATTATTGTTTTTAGATTTAAACGGAAACCGCAAGTTCTACAGTCACTAAGACTAATGTGTAGTTATCAGCAATAAATAAACAGTAAGATGCTACATATTGCACATGACTTTTATTGAGTGGGGCAAAGTTCTATAGAGTTTCTGGCATTGTCCTTTGTATAGTTAATTTTTTAATACCTTATATACCTAATTACGAGTTTGTACACAACCCTCGGTGCGTGAGATCGACTCGCACCTGACCAGCTTTTTTTCACGCTAATCCCCATTGGACTGAGATCCCAGAGTTGCCAGACTCATGTCATTTCAGCATGGTTAAATTTTGACCATCTATGTTCTATGTTAGTACGTTCAAAAGTGCCTTATAATGGTCTAATTGAAATAAATGATTTGACTTTGACTTTGACTTTAGGGGGGTTTAGTTTTCGCACTTAGTCCTTAAAATGGACCATTGTACAGTCAACGGCAAAAGTAGATGATCAAAATCAGAAATTCAATACTAATTTACTAACACTAATTTATATAATTTATTACTAGTTTATTTATTAAAAGTATGTTATTGTCACACACATACTTTTGAATCACTTCGACGCCACACAGTTCTGACGCGAACTCCGTTCATTAGTATTGAATTTCTGATTTTGATCATCTACTTTTGCTGTTGACTGTACGTGAGCCATGGCGGCCGATTACTCCAACCAGCCCACCTCCCTCCAGTAGCAGATCAATCTTCCCAGTCTTCTCAGTGCGTCCGCAAGGGAATTTGGTGTTCCAAGGGTCTCCCTGCGGATCTGGGTGACGCCAGTGCACTCAAGGAGTACATGCGCCACCGTTTCTTCCGCTTCCATGCAGGCCCTGCACAGAGGACTATCAGTGATACCTAGGGTGTGAAAGTGTTTGTTCAGTGAGCAGTGTCCGGTGATGGTCCCCGCCACCAGTCGCAGGCTATCTCTGTCAAAGTGCAGAAAGCGCTTGGTCAGCTTCGTATCCAGGGATGGCATAGCCTCCTTGGACTGACTGCGCCCTGGTGTCGAGGTCTACCATTTCTCCGCTTGTGTTTGTGTGTAATCTTTTAACTAACTTCTTAACTGATTGAACGGAATGGGCGAAATTTTAACCACAAGTAGAAGTGTAATGAGATAAGATTTATTATTATATAGTTGTTTGGGCAAGCGTAGTGTGGGACGCTATGCGGCACGATGGACCTACGATTTGAAGAAGATGACTGTTGTTGTTAGCGGATGGTTGCAGACTACCACGAGCGCTATGTTGATTCTGCTACAATCTCCCTCGGTGAACACCTAGGTAAGTGAGCTGTCATCCGTCGGTCTGCTTTGTAAATCCCTCTGACTGGACGGATGACAGCTCACTTCACCTAGGTGTTCACCGAGGGAGATTGTAACAGAATAGCACTGCTGGTTGGTTGGCGGAGGGGGGAGGCCTACACTCAGCACTGGCCGGCAATAGGGTGACATAATGATTATAATACACTTGATTGCTTCAATCCCTGGGCTGATCCTTCAGCCAAACGCTTTAAAGAAAGGAAGTTATATCCCATGGAACGTTTCTGGCAATTTCTAATAATTGTTTTCAACAATATCCTGTCAATCAAAACAAATCATTTATTCCTCCAATAATATTAACAAAAACAGCTCAGTGATTGGCCGCCCTTTAAGCAAGTAATGCCTGTAGGTAATGGGTTGACTTTGCCCTTCCAACATAGAACATTTGTGTGAGTGTGTAAGTATATGTGTGTGTATATTGTGAGTGCGTGAGTAAGTTTGTGAGTTAAAAAATTCCAAGTAACTATTACGGTTCAAAAGATACCGCTTGCTGACAGACATACAGCCGAACAGTGGAGGCTTACTAATTAGGTCACCCTTAGAACACTTGGAAGTAGGTACAGTAAAATGTACTGGATGTCTTGTTGTCAGACCCATATCTTGAGAGACAAGTGCGAGTTGAACTCGCGTGGAGAGGGTTCCATACAATGCCAATTGATAGAATTCTTATAAGTTTTCCTGTAATCTACAAGCAATGAACTATAATTCTGTATTTTTTTCAAAATTTTAGGCAAAATTTTTGTTTCGGAGACCAGTAGGGGAATGGTCAATGGTTTCGTCTTGTTTCATAAATAAAATAAAAGCCATTTATTTTACAATAATAAAATAAAAATATATTTGAGATCCTCATAACGAGAGTCATCTCGACGATACTCTTCCCTTTCATTTGATATATAATGACACAGTAAGGTTTACAATTTTTTTTTTTCTAATTTGTCCTCCTAAAATGACCTTTGTTTTAAAAAAGTATTTATTTACTTTGCACATCTGTATTTTGGTCATAGGATTACGCCATCCTACCAAATTTCACCTGATTTCATCCAGTAGATTCGGAGCAAATTGGCTGTGTGTGCTGTGACAGACGGACGGACAGACAGATGCACGAGTGATCCTATAAGGGTGTTTTTGTTTTGTACGAAACCCTAAAAATCTTTTTTTTTCGACACGAATTAAGTAAAGACTTTCAGTCCGAAAATCTGTTCTTTTGCACAAATGTTATCTGAGTTTTAGACGTTCATAATGTACTCGAACATTGGGGGAGATTATAAATTACAACATTTTTTACCAAAAACTTGTAGTTGTAAGTAAGGTTTTTACAAAAACACGTATTTCGTGGAACAAATTTTGTGAAACTGCCGCTTGCCAATTATTGCGCGATGTCGTCGCGTTCTCACTCACTCGGTTTTCGAACATAGCGTAGATTGAAACAAAAAAGAATTAAATCAAGTTAGCGATGGACCAATTGGGAAAGGTCCCGCTTAAGCTGTTTGCTCTGTTTTGTGTCAGGTTTTTAACGTCCGACGAAGATAGAGGGGGTGTTGTAAGTTTCACGTGTGTAATATTGTATCTGTTTGTCTGTCTGTAGTATTGTAGTTAGCATACGTATGGACCGATTTGATACCGGTTTTTTTTGGAATAGACAACTGATTTAAGCGAGAACGTTCTTAGCTGTGTAAAACCGAAAAAAGTAATCTGAAGATATCAATATCTTTCCTTTATGATGAAAAGAATTTCTGACACAAAAGTGACACATTCTAGCTAAGGCTAAGAACTCACGATGCGGTTTTCGCCCGCGCCCGCAGCGGGAGCCAAATACACCGCGCACACCGCGGACGTAAACCGCGTCTTGAAATGTGCTTTTGTTTGTTTACATTATATATCTGCATTCTACAGAAGCTGCGGACCCGCAACCGCAGCCGGACGCGGGTGAAAACCGCATCGTGAGTTCTTAGCCTAAGTGTTCACGGTGTCCCGACTAGTCATGTCGCAGGGAATATTACAATTAAGGATTTGGTCAATTCACGGCAGATGATACAACAACAATAACTTATCCAACGATAAGTTCCCATACGAAAGTTAATAATTTGATCAAATCGTTACTTGTTTCTATAAAATCAAGGAAATAACAAGCCAGGACTCGCACTGCTCTATCATGTTTACAACACAGTAATTAATGTATAACCTGCCGTGATTTGACCAAATCAATAATTGTACCATTTCCCTGTCACATAAACATCTAAATAAAGTATCCATTAAAATAAAATTAATCCTTCAAAGTAACTACTTCATAATGTTTCGTCGTATGTTAGAACTAATACTGCTGAAACGTTACCTACAAACGTAAACACAGACTGTGTATATCATTAAATTGTATTCGTCTTTTTCCTTCGGCATGCCTACTGTGTATTGAATTGGGAATTGCTTTTTACAAAGTATAAGCATCAGCCCGGAAAATAACTGATTAATTTAACCAATAGAGATGTTTTCAATTAAGTATTCAATTTAAAATCTTATTGTGTTTGTTCAGTACAAAAGTTTTATTACAAATTTTCGGGAAAGTGAGTAGGAAGCGTAATAATTGAAATTAATTCTATAATTTGAGAGGATTTCAAATAATGTGTTACATTTTGAAATGTAGGTAGTTAATTATATTATCTACTGACCCGATTTTTCCCTTGAAGTTTATCCTTGGATATAGACTGTAACCAACAGTCGGTGGCGGTGGCTTTGTTCTGTTTGTTGTTTTGTATTGCCACCCTGACTTCCGAAACTAAAGTAATGTGTGTTCTGTGCTAAGGTTATTTATCACTTTTTAGTTTTTGAAGGCGGTTGTCTTTTTTTTGAAAGAAGTTTTTATTTTCCGCTTTTTAGTATCGCCTTAACATCCAAATCCATAAAGAAACGGCGACACAATTAAAACAAAACAAAGTCTTCCAAAGATTGAAGAAACTAGAACGTCGTTTATGTAATTGTATGGGACTTTGTTGATTTTTTCAAACAGCGCTGAATCAATTTCGATGAAATATTTGCAATTCTGTCAATATACGACGGAGTTATGCCCGATCCTTTGATTATATATAATGTCTAGATGGAGCGTCAAGTGCACGAAAACGTGTCAAAAAGTGTCAGCCAACTATTGGCTGACAAGTGCTTATATAATCAAAGCCCAAATGCGTAATAATAATAATAAATGATTAATATATGTATAATAATATTAATTTATGTATAATTATATACATAATTGCTTATATAATCATTATTTACGCACACAGAGACGTAGATGCACAGTGTAAAACGACGCCTGCACGCACACATACTTGAAATTGTTAACTCGTTTTCTTTGTTATGATTGTAGGGCGACGCTCCATCTAGACATTATATAATCAAAGGCCCGAACATACATAAAAAAAATACAAAAATAGGAGAAATTTTGATGCGGATTGGATCGTTTAATCAAAACTAACTCCAAATATACACATCATCATCTTCTTGCCCTTGTCCTATGTTACTTGGGGTCGGCGCAACATATCTTCTTCTGCCATTCCGTCCTGCCAACCATCATGCTTTCACTGACTTCCTTTTCATTCAAAGCATTCGTAACACAATCCATCTATATTTTCTTTAGCCTTCCTTTCCCTCTCCATCCAGCCACACTTATACTCTTACTCTTTTGGTAACATGCTTTTCTTTCCTTCTCTTCACATGCACATACAAGCGATTACCTTTCAACTTTTCCGTCACTAGCGCCACTTTCAAACTTCCTCTAATGTATTCATTTCTCATCTTATGTATTTTGGTCAGTCCACATATCCATCTCAACATTCTCATCTCCGCTACATGCTATCTTGTTTCATCCATCTTCATTATAACATTTCGATCCATACAGTACGACCGGGCCTCAATTCTGCTATTACAATAGTGTCAGAATGGTCTATCATTGATTTCATAATTGTTGATTTTGACAAGTTTGGTAATCTACAACTAAAATGGCGTCATTATGACTTTCCAATTGTCAACCACTGACACGCCATTGAAAGAAATGATATAGAATGGTAATCTTGTACAAAATGACAACTGAATTACTGACTTAGGCGGTATTCTGCAAAAATTTTTACAGTTCCTTTGATTAGTGACTTGCCATTAGAACGTCATTGTGCAGTCATTGACCGACCAATGATCGACCATTATGAATTTAGCAGATTACGAACTTTTAGTAAAATGACAATGGGATCGTGTTGGAATGACGAAATTATAAAAATAGCAGACTTGGCCCCCTGGTCTTATCACGGACTTGTAGATTTTCCCTCTTTAATTTGATACAAGATCGTAAATTTGGACACCAAAATGTTTTCGTTGAACACCAAAACTTTCAATTTTATACTAAAATAGGTTAGACACGCTAGGACGTGAACGCTAGTACTAAAAAATAAAGTCCCACGCTAAGTTAGCATAATAACAATTTTCTTTGACGTCATAGCCTGCAAAACCACACACTACATAAACTTTATCCATTCAAACATAAAGTCGAAAATCCTACCTTAATTTTTCTATTCAGTATTTCATTAAAAATTTCGGCTCATGCTACTTTACACCTCAGAATACGCCACCCTTACACCATTGCAAATAGAGTTCAAATTCAATGTTAAATTCCTGAAAACTTTTTAAGTTCATATATCAGTTGAATCGTAAAACTGAAACGGTATTTCCTAACTACGTTAAATTCCACTTTTATTAAGCCTAAAAATAGCCTGCAGACTTAAACATAAATTTTCGTGGTAAGTTTTTTGTTTGCAAATTCGTACACAGTACGAGCTTACCCGATTAAAATGGTAGGTTACATTTTGTTGACCTATAAATGGAATCATTTAAACCTACGTGTGAACCATACAGACACGAAAGTATCATAGATTCTTTAGTATACTTACGATTCTAGACCAGTGTAGCTATTTCTTTTGTCGCCAATTAAAAAGAAAAAAATACTGGTCAATAGACCAATAGAGCCAATAGGCTGATTATGCTACCGAAAAGTAATATTATCAGAAGTTATGATAAAAAATATCTTCAAACATATGAATAATATTTTCATATTTTTTACTATTCAAAATCCAAAAATTCATAAATGTTTTTTTTTATGGTTAGTAGTCATTGGTATTGGATATATGATTTAGGTTGCCTTTATAGATACGACAAAAATACCACGATGTATAGGAGAAAGAGAAATAATATCAGAGAAGACGAAGTGCACCAGTGTTTGCAAACATTTGTAGTGCACCATAACAACTTCTTCGTACTTGCGTAGTCTCCATTGATTGGCCGCCTTGTCCGAAATCAGGTCATCAGATAGATCATTTTTAGGGTTCCATAGCCAAATGGCAAAAAAGGAACCCTTATAGATTCGTCATGTCTGTCTGTCTATCTGTCCGTATGTCACAGCCACTTTTTTCCGAAACTATAAGAACTATACTGTTGAAACTTGGTAAGTAAATAAAATAAATAATAATAATATTTATTCAAAGAAAAATTACAAGGCATAACGGGTACAATATGCTTAAATGTAAATTATAATACTAAGACTTCCGTGCCTGAACTAGGTAATCCTGTGTTTCAGGCGAGAAGAACTGAAGTAATTTTATATAAAACTAATAAATAATCAGAAAATCAAACAAAAATAATTATAAATGTACAATAGACAAATAGCTGAGTAGCTTAACTAATGTAGAAACCATAGATATCCGAGTAGAAACCAATATTTCTTTATTAAATATAATATAAACTAAATGTTAGTAATATTTACTTCATCACAATTAGTAAATTCTCTGTATCTTCATATGACATACTTTGAAGAGCATCCTTGAGAATTAGCTTACAATTTGTGTAGTTCATGGAATAGATGTTTGCTTTCGCATTCAGTCTATTATAAAGAAGAGGACCGAGGAACAGGTAAAATTTGGATACAAATGCATGTTTTGTTGGTATTTGTGGACAGACTATATCTGTACGTCTTTAAGTAGATGTATTCTGTGAACCGCATTAAGATTTTCACACAAAAATAAAAAAAAACAATAAATTTTGGGGGTTCCCCATACTTAGAACTCAATTTTTTTTTTCATCAACCCCATACGTGTGGGGTATCTATGGATAGGTCTTCAAAAATGATATTGAGGTTTCTAATATATTTTTTTCTAAGCAGAATAGTTTGCGCGAGAGACACTTCCAAAGTGGTAAAATGTGTACCCCCCCCCCCCCCCCCCCTGTAACTTCTAAAATAAGAGAATGATAAAATTAAAAAAGTATATGATGTACGAGGGTTTGAACGAGATCTAGTAAGTAGTTTTTAATACGTCATAAATCGTAAACCGCAATTTACTATTAAAACATCGATCAAAGTTACAACGAACTACAAGATTTTTTTTATTATGTAACTTGCTGCTACGGAACGCTTCATGGGCGAGTCCGACTCGCACTTAGCCGCTTTTTTGGGATAAGGGCAGGCTTATGATATATTATGCAATACTTACAACAGAACTACTAAAAGGAAACCACTTTTCACTTTTCTGATCAATGTAAATATAATTATTTATATACGTATATGTAATATTAGATATTGGCCGCGAATAGCACCACCCCATTTCTACCCGTGGGTGTCGTAGAAGGCGGCAGAGGGATATTTTTTTGTTTTTCTTTTTAAAAAAAAAACGTTGCCCCCCCCTAGGAATTACTCTTGTGTCGTGGGTGCGTTTACATACATATAAACTCACATACACAAACAGCCAGACCCGGAACAACTATCTGTAGGCCATACAAATATATGTTCCGTGCGGGAATCGAACCCGCGACACGCAGCGCAGCAGTCGATCGCTCAACCACTGCGCCAATCGTGTCGTCGATATTGACCAGAGGATGGGCAACAGCGTCCTTCTGAGTACCATAACTCCTACTGCGATCTCCAATACGCATCGGCCAAGCATGGCGATTACGGCTAAATCCCCCCTTGGGGGAGACCTATGCCCAGCAGTGGGCGTGTAACTGGTAGAAAATACCTAGGGCATGGAGTTCGCCATTTCTTTGTGCATCTTTACATAGTTTACAAAGTCGATTCCCGCCATCTGTCTCTCTGTAGCTTAGATCTTTTAAACTATGCAACGGGCTTTATTGCAGCAGTGATTTAAGGGTATAAATATAATGATCACCAAAAAATACTTTACGATCTTAAGCTCCCTTACCAAAAAAATATACTAAATTATACCAAATGTACTAAATGGTCACCAAATCTTAGTGTGCAAAATAACCAAAATCTTTTTGACCCCCCTGGGGTGGATCCGACATGGTTAGGTTAAGTTAGAACTGTGACCCCCTACGCATGGCAGAATAAAATCGCTTTTTACAGTCAAACTTATACATTTCTACAATACTTTAGGTACTTTAGGAAACACCATTTTGGTGACCATTTACTATTTTTGGTTTTATTTTATTTACTATTATTGGTGATCATTTAGTAGATCTGGATGTTCGTTAAACATAAGCCGTGATTTAAGAGGAACGTTTATTTATACGTATAGTTTGATATACATATATTCTGTCACAAAGTACGTAAGGCTGCAGCGCGCCCGAGCAGAGAGACCACTCAGAACAAACCGCCATTTTACTCACGCACACATTGACATTACTTTTATAGGCAATCTCAAGCAGTTTCAAGCAGACATCAGTCTCGACTGTCACGTTTTGTCTAAATGAATAAATGAGAGACATTGACATTTCATGACGAACAGAAAAAAAATGTTATTAAAAAATGCAAAGAGTTCCAACCAGTGTCAATAAAATTTCATATTGTCACAAATAAAACCTACAGAGTTAATACAGTAGCAGCCCTAGTGACTCTGGCAAGTTTAGATAATTATTTTTGAAGATGGCGGGAGCGGTCCTTCTGTACCTTTTATATTTTGTAATTCCGTCTCCTGAGACACAGTTAAAAACCTAGTTCAAGGGCTTTTATGTAAATGTGCTCTTACGTTGTTTTATTGTTTATTTATTTATTTTCACTTCAGTTTTTCTTCTTCACTTCACTTCATTATTATTATTATTTTACTCGTGCGAAGCCAGGGTGGGTCGCTAGTAAATAGATAAATTAGGATACCATGAATTTAAATTTTGAAACAATAATTTCATACGCAACAATATCTATACTCCGTTCACAATAAGATTAGACATATACACAAATCTTTTTACAGTCCGTTCAACCGATTTTGACTTATATTGCGTTGGTGGCATGACAAATGGCAGCTGCAGTAAACAGTTGTTATTGTAACCACTTTTTTGCCTCTAATGTCATCCTTAAGCCTACGGAATAGAAGTCAAAATCGGTTGAAGGGACTGTAAAAAAGGTTTGTGTAAATGTCTAGTCTTATTGTGAACGGAGTATAGGACTCCATCTTTGTATTACATTATAGTCTACCAGCAATTACTCGTACATAATTTAAATTAACTTGTCAGCGACAGTCTATGTATTCCCAGCGCAATGTTACCAAGCTTGTGTGACCTTAAAGGTCACTTTAATCTATTTTAAAACTTTAATTTAGTGAGAGTGTTGGTCTCTAAGGAAAAACGATTAGCATTCGATGGAAATAGGGGTGGTATTGCAAGAAGATAGAGTAATGTAAATTGAGCTCTTTTTAGGGTTCCGCACAAAAAAACGGAACCCTTATAGGATCACTCGCGCGTCTGTCTGTCCATCCGTCTGTCACAGCCAATTTGCTCCGAATCTCCTGGACCAAATCAGGTGAAATTTGGTAAGATGATGTAATACTATGACCCAAATACAAAACAGCAATGAAAATAAATATTTTTTATAAAAAAGGGTCATTTTTGGTGGACAAATTAGGAAATTAGAAAAAAAGTTTTGCAAACCTTACTGTATCATACATCAAATGAAAGGGCTCATTATCACAATCTCAAATATATTTTTGTTAATATTTTAAAATAAATAGTTTTGATTTTATTCATGAAAGAAGACGAAAATTGACCATTCACCACCTGATGTGCGAAACTACTGAACCTAAAATTTAAAAAAAATACAAAATATAGTTCATTCCTTGTAGATTACAGGAAAACCTATAAGAATTCTATCATCATTGTATGGAACCCTCTCCACGCGAGTTCAACTCACATTTGGCCGGTTTTTTTAGGAGCTCGTCCTAAGAATAAGGAGAGACAGACAAACTAGTCCCACGTATGCAACGTCAACGTCCACGTGCTATTTTCTAAGTAACACAACCTTAAGCTCGACGCTGCGGTAGCGGTAAGCTACATTTTTATAATTCATTAAGGGTATAAATATAATGATGATCACCAAAAAATACTTTAGGATCTTAAGCTCCCTTACCAAAGAAATATACTAAATGGTCACCAAATCTTAGTGTGCAAAATAATCAAAATCTTTTTGACCCCCCTGGGGCGGATCCGACATGGTTAGGTTAGGTTAGAACTGTAACCCCCTACGCACGAGGCGAGTGAGCGGCGCGAGCGTGCCGCGGCAGCGGCCGCCGAGTGCCAGAATGAAATCGCTTTTTACAGTCAAACTCATACATTTCTACAATACTTTAGGAAACACCATTTTGGTGACCATTTACTATTTTTGGTTTTATTTTATTTACTATTATTGGTGATCTTTTAGTAGATCAGGAGGTTCGTTAAACATAAGCCATTAATTAATTCTCCCACGTTGCATCGCATTCGTTGCGATATAGGACCATTTGTCTCTCGCTGTACTACCAGCTCGATATCCGTGACCATACCTATTTCAGAACATAAATTAAGGATGCATGATATCTGACTGAAGATACGTTGTGCATCATCGGTCAAGTAACGCCAGAACAGTCAAATATATAAAAACCAGACAAGTGCGAGTCGGACTCGCCCGCTGAGGGTTCCGTACAAATTTATAGATACATCCATACTTCCAAACCTGCTATCCATACTTTAATCCTTACCTACTTTAATATTATAAATGCGAAACTAATTCTGTCTGTTACGCTTTCACGATGAAACGGCTGAACCGATTTTAATGAAATTTGGTATGATAATAGCTTGAACCCTAGGAAAGCACATAGGGCACTTTTTAATCCGGGATTTTGTCTGCATCCGCGATAACCGCTCGTTATAAATAAATATTTTTTTTTTTAATGATTTCATTACAGATGTGTAGTTTTCAGACTTTTTCCTGTATTTATAGTAAAAGACGATATTACTCGCCAAATTTCATAGTCCTAGGTCAACAGTACCCTATAAATTTTGATACCCTTGATATTGTCGAAATATACGTTTTTTGCAGCATAAACGGACGTATCTTGTTTTTCACGTTTACATAGAAGGTTTAGAGCTTCAAGGGACCGTAGACTTGAATATATTTTTTAATTTCAACTGTATACCTCCACGCGTTCCCGAGATAAAGGGTTTTGACAGACTGACGGACAACAAAGTGATCGTATAAGGTTCCGTTTTTTCCTTTTGAGGTACAGAACCCTAAAAAGATCCAACGTATACAACCGATTGTGATGATATCATTGCGTCGAGCATGCGACGTATCTTTCGTCAGATGTGCATTCACCCTTTAATCAACCAAAAACACAAAGGAAAAACATCGTAAAGAAAGCTGGACCTATAAGGCAAAATTAGTCAAGTCCTGAGCTAGCGTGGTGATCAATGCTCTTGCCTTCTCTGTATGAGAAGAAGCCTCCTGCAGTGGGATAATAATATGCGGGTATTATAGAGTGATAGTTTAAGCGCATTATTGACATGATAACGTGACGGTCATGGTTTTTTTATGACGTTATCACGTAAAACTATCATCCGTAAACCGACTTTACACACAACTAATTCTTTTTTTCTTTTTCTTTTTGGCACTCGTCCCTTACAGTGCCAGGACTCTGTAGTTTTTGTTTTAATAATAAAATATCGTTTATTTGGAACAGAAACAGATACAACATTAAACAGATATAAAAGATGGCAGCTGCAAAAGATAAAACTGTGGCGCAGATGCCAACTCCCGTCTCCTAGCGAGATGATACGTACAAAAAACTTTATACTCCGTTGATTTAGGTACATAAATAAAGGTAAACAAATTTGAGAATTGAGATATCTTTTTATTAGATATAATGTGCTTATAAAAATTCTGATATTTCTTGCAAACATTATGTACTACATTTGTTTTGCATTTGTAATATACAAGTAATACATATACTACATGTCTGACAATTTTAACATGCAGATATCAATAAAAAAACATCATTCATCATCATCATTTCAGCCCGAAAGACGTCCACTGCTGGACATAGGCTTTCCCAAAGGGGGGATTTTGCCATAATCGCCACGCCTGCCAGGCGTGTTGGCGGTCGCAGTATGGTTGTTACAAAGGCACAGAGAACGCTGCTGCCCATTCTCTGGTGAGTCCCTTAGTCGCCTTTTACGGCACCCACGGGAAGATATGGGATGGTGCTATTCTTTATGTCCGACACCATACGGAACATCAAGATTGGAATATTGGAATATTACATACATTAGACTAAGAATTAAAAATAAAATACAAATGTGATATCGTAGGCTATGTGTCGTGAGTGTGCGTGCGTGTGTGTGTGTGTGAGTGTGTGTTGAGTAGTTTTGCTTCTGTAGCCGTAATGTTAAACTTTCATGAGAGTTTCTGTTGAGTCGAAGGTGTGAGATTTAAATCAAAAACCAACTTCTTCTTACGTTGACTAATGGTATTGAATAATAGAAGAGTAACATCCAGCATTAAATACCATGAGTTTTTGTTCTATTTCAGGCTTTGCAATGATGTCGCATCGAAGAGGAATCACACACTGAAACCACGAGTGGTTCTGCCTGAAAACTATGTCAAAGGTAAGCCTACAATTAATAAAGTAGTAAAACTCTTTGCAAAATCATCATCATCATATCAGCTTATTGCCATCCACTGCTGAACATAGGCCTGCCCCATAGATCGCCAACCAACCGGGCGGTCTCGGGCAGCCCGCACACACCCTTCTTCAAATCGTCGGTCCATCGTTTGCCATACAATCTTCTTCTACATATATCATCATCATCATCATTTCAGCCGAAAGACATCCACTGCTGGACATAAGCCTCCCCCAAACGGGGGGTTTTGCCATAATCGCCACGCTTGGCAGGCGGGTTGGCGATCGGAGTATGGTTGTTACAAAGGCACAGAGAACGCTGCTGCCCATTCTCTGGTGAGTCCCTTAGTCGCCTCTTACGACACCCACGGGAAGATATGGGATGGTGCTATTATTTACGTCCGACACCATACGGGCTATCTCTTATCTTCTATATAATAAAAAAATAAGTTCTGTTCGCTAGTCTCGCTTAAACTCGAGAACGGCTGGACCGATTTGGCTAATTTTGGTCTTGAAATATTTATGGAAGTCCAGGGAAAGTGAGAAAATTGTGGTAGGTAGGGAAGGTAGGTAGGTAAGTAGGGTAGGGTAGGTAGCGTAGGTAGTGTAGGGTTACAATATTTGAAAAAAAAAATTGGGGTATCCTTACATCATCGTCATCATAATTATCAGCTTATTACAGTCAACTGCTGAACGTAGGTTGGTGATCTCTGTTGGTAACAGAGATCACCAACCATTCCGGTCTTGGGCAGCCCGCATCCATTTCCTGCCTTCGCGTCCATTGGCATCGTACCGTAGGTCGCCACTGTTAAATCTAGCTAGTTCAGTGGTGTGGGAACAGTGTGGCGGGGTTTTTCTTATACCGGCACTTCCCATGGCGTATTTGTCCAAATATTCGCCTTATTTGAATAATAGAAAATGGTCTTTATTTCAATATCATTAGGGTAAATTTTGCATTATCCAAATAAGGTCAACATTAGATCTCAGGTAATAACCTGAAATACTGAAAACCAGAGTATCGTATTATTTTGTTTGTAAAGAGGATATGTAACTTGTTTTTCTTGTTACTCCTCCGCTGTTTCTTTCTGATTAATTTCGTTGCGGGATTCAAGACAGATTTTCTCCAGGAGTTGTCGAGCTTCATTGCCTGAATAATATGACGGTCTTGTAGCATAAATTAAATTGAATAAGTAAAATTGAACAGTGTAAAACCACTTTTGTCGCTGACTGTACAACTGTGGATATTAAACAGACCCTGACCGACAACTGAGGGCACATAACATTCGACTCATCCTCTTAGAAACAGTCAAATAGGAGAAAAATATATCCCCCTGACAAAATCCTTTTCATATCCCAACCCCTGGTCCCTGAAGGACCAATAGCCATACCATTGACCCTTTTTTAAGGGTTCCATACCCAAAGGGTTTTAACGATGTCCTATTTGCTATCGCTCGTCGTTCTGTCAGTCTGTCCGTCTGTGACAGGGCTGTATCTATCGAATTGTAACGCAAAATACGCGCTGAGACGTGAACGTTGCGGACACCAACCCGTTATACTATATATTTTTTTATTATCTTTATGCGAATTACTAGTATTAGGTAGACACTTGAAATTTTCATAGAGTGTATATTATTAAGGCTGATAGAATAACGAATAATAAAAATAAAATAAATGTAAATATTAATGGGGGCCCCCATACAAGAAACGTGTATGTTGTACTTTATTTTTTTAACTTTTTAAATTTAGTTTTTGTAATGCACCTGCCATATTATCTCTTCACCACCCTTGATTGACTGCAGAGAATGCCTAAGGTATTAAGTCCGCCATTGTACCTTTGTGCATGAAGTATAAATAAATAAATCCATACTTTAATATCATAAATGCGAAAGTAACTTTTGATGAAATGTGGTACGAAAATAGCTTAAACTACAGCTTGGACATAGGCAACTTTTTAATCTGCGACTTCGTCTGCATCCACTACGGTACGGGACCAATCATGCGCGAGCCCGACTCGCGAGTCGCGCATGATTGGTCCCGATGACCAGTTTTTTTATGTGTACCCAACCTATAAATACCATGGAACTATGAGAGACAAACATGCCTAGAAGATTTACATCAGATCGTTAGATCGTTCAACCCTATCGGTTTGCGTACAATCAACCACACCAGCAATTTGATGCCTTTAGTTCATAGCAATAAGAGAAGTTCTTAAGTTGAAATGCTATTGACTGACCAAAGGCAACAACTGTCATAGGTGCAGATCTATGACAGCCTTTGGGAAGTTAATATTGTTTATTAAGAAGGAAAGTCAACTGATGTTGTTAAAGGTTATTGGTTTTGCCACAAAGTACTTAAGGCTGCGGCGTGCCCAAGTAGAGAGACCCCTCAGAACAAACCGCCATTTTTCGCACGCACACATTGACATTACGATTATAGGCAATCTCAAGCAGTTTCAAGCAGACTTCAGTCTCGACTGTCACGTGTTGTCAGACATTGACATTTCACGACAAACGGGAAAATTTTGTTATAAAAAAATGGCAAAGAGTTCCAACCAGTGTCAATAAAAATTCATATTATTATTGTCACAAACAAAACCTACAGAGTTAATACAGTAGCAGCCCTAGTGAGTCTGGCAAGTTTAGGTAATTATTTTTGAAGGTGGTGGGAGCGGTCCTTCTGTAACCTTTATATTTTGTAGTTTTGCTATAGAAAAATCGTTTGCCCTCTTCGTAACTAACCTCTTCGTAACTCTTCGTAAGAAACTTAACAAAAAAAATTTTTTATTGTTTTTATTTATGAAACATGTTAAAGGATACAATTATATTATTTATTATTTATTTTCAGCCTGTATTGTCCCACTGCAGGGCAAAGGCCTCCCTTTCTCCTTTCCTACTTTCTTTGATTAGAGCTAGTATGGCCCAATCCCTCGTGTGAGCGTTAAGTTTATCCCGCCATCTTTGCCTGGATCTACCTCGATGTCATAGCTAGAGAGCAAGATGTCTTTGAGGTCTTTGCTCGGTGCAAAGACCTCAAAGACATCTGGCTCTCTGTGTAGACAATATAGGTCGGTTGTTTTTTTTTTTGCCCAAAATACGGGGGTCCTCGCCGCGTGTGGCTTAGGAAACCGTGATGATTTAGACATGCTTATAGGAGACTGGTCAGAGAAGGTAACCCAAAAAAAAGTGAAAGGCTGTAGGGTAGATGTTTGCCCAACAATGGGAACATAAAAGGGACAAAAAAGGATCGTTTCGTTTTAGAACCAATGCTAATGTGTACGGAGTACAATAACTATGTACTAAGGGATCCTAAGGGATTGTTATTATGAAATGTACAAAGGCCAGCACATCACGCTACAACAATCTGTCAAATTTCTTTGATAGATTTTCAACTTTATCATAAATGAATAAGGTTCATATTCAATTGGGAAAATTTGACAGTTTGGTATGGGTTGATGTGCTGGCGTCTGTACATACTTATGTGTTATCGAAAATCGTCAAACAAGGATTTATCTTTCATACTATGTAGTTACATTACTGGATGAAAACTAAGCAGTGGACGTTATTTATTTAAACCAAAAATAGAAACGTTCAAGATACACTTTTAGAATTTGACATTTAGGATAGCACTTAGGTATAATATGATAAGGAAAACCACTTTACCGGTTGCCCAAAAATTTCAGGCTCTCTCCCCGATATTTTGGAAGTAAAAATAACAATTTCCAATTGATTGCTTGCGATATAGGTACCGTAATTTAAGATCTGAAAATCAAATGATGTTGATCAAAATACTGACATCGAAAGTATGGTGTGGAAAAATCATTTTATACGTGACGAAAATTGAAGTATCGTTTGTAATGTTTTACTTTTTATGTTGTTGAGGCTTTAAGGACATACATTTCCAGAAAATGAATTGATTCAAATACAAACAAACACACAGAGACAAATATTCGACTCAACACATACTGATTACGGGGTGAAATTATTAGAGGAATATTTAATTATGGACCCTCTAAAAACTATTTGATGTAATGATGATTTTCACTCCACGAAGTTTTTTTTTTGTATTTTTAAAAACTTTAAAGTTGGCCGCAGTAACTAAGGTAGGGCACACCAATTTAATAAACCAACCTAACCCAGGTTAGGTTGGAAATGAACAGCAACGCCCGAGCCGTGCCGCGGTAGTGGCCGGTGAGCGCCAATGCGCTACATTAGCTACATAATAAAATAATAAAATAATAAAAAAGTTTATTGATTCAAAAAAACAGGTGTTACAATATTTAGGTAGGACACTGGATCCCGCACTAGGATACCCTGTGTCGCAGGATCCAGTCTCTTTCCACAGATAATGTGAATTATATAAGATGTGATAACAAATGCAACGGTTTCAGTATAAGTTATTGAACTAAACTAAATTTAAACTAATTCTAAAAGGTAACCAAATGTATGAGTGTTTGTGATGAGCGCGAGTATGTATGTGATGAGTGTGAGTATGTATGTGATGAGTGTGAGTGTGTATGTGAAGGGTGTTAGAGTGTAAGCAATGATAATGTTTTAATGGTTGAATGTTAAAAGATCTTCCGTCTCATCATAGTTAAGCCCCAGCAACCAATCCTGCACCAGTTTTTTGCACCTAAACTTTGTCAGGGGGAAGATTTTGAGCTTTTTATTAACTTTATTATATAGGTGTGGCCCAATACAAGTGAAAGCCTTATTACCAAATTTAAGTTTGCAGAAAACTCTGTTCCACTTAGGTTTTCTACGTGTGCGCTGATCCTTTACTTCTGTGGCAGCAGCTGTTTTATGAAATTTAAGTAGCACTGATAAAATGTACAGTTGGCGCACCGTAAGTACCCTAGTTTCTCGATATAACATATCAGTGGGATATCGGGTTCCTAATCTATGAGAGACTTTTAGGATAGCTCTCTGTGCACGTTCAACCGTAATTAGGTAACTTTTACCAGCGCCACCCCAAGATATTATGTAGTAACTAAGCACGGACTGACATAAAGCCAGATAAGTCATCCTTTGCGTATCTTTATCAGCTATAGATCGTAAACTTTTAAATATGTACAAAAGCTTCCTTACCCGCGAAGTGACCGATTGGATTTGCTTACTCCATGTTAGGTGTTGGTCTATGTAAATACCAAGATACTTGGTACTATTGACATGTTCAAAAACAGGGCAACCACAGATGCCCCCCAGACTATAATTGCATTGGTGGGATTTGAGTGCAAATTGTTTGGGGGCAGCCGTTTTTATGCTCACAGAAAAATTAACTACCTTAGTTTTTAGAACATTAAGGGTGAGCAGATTGTGTTGCAACCAACTGGTAACCTTTTGCATTCCAGCCTCTGCGGCACTGTAGGTTTCCTTCCAAGAGTCGCCGTGGAAAATAATAGCTGTATCATCAGCGTACGCAGAAATTTGCGCGTTGTCCAAATTGAGTGAACAGAGACCATTAACGTAAAGGAGAAACAGGGTGGGTCCAAGAACACTACCTTGGGGCACTCCATATTCCACTCTCGCAAAGGTACTCTGGAAATCACCCAGGCAAACCTTCTGTTTGCGTTCCGACAGATAGGATGTAAACCATTCCAATGCGATGCCCCTGATACCTAAGCGTTCCATCTTCTTGATCAGTATGGGCCTTGAGACGGTATCAAAGGCCTTGGCAAGATCAAGGAAGACGCCGGCACACTTTTTGCCCTTGTCAAGGTTATCAATGACATGATTCACCAACTTAGAGACTGCGTCCTCCGTTGATCTACCATTCCGAAAGCCATACTGATTGGACGATAGCAGTTGCTTATTTTCTAAGTACGCTAATAGTCTCTTGTTCACCAGCTTCTCCAGAATTTTAGACAGAGACGTAAGAAGAGATATAGGCCTGTAGTTAGATGGGACTGATGCGTCTCCTGCTTTGTAGATCGGGCAGATATTCGCTGTTTTAAGCTGGATTGGAACTACTCCTGACGACATACTCAGATTGCATATGTGTGAGATGGGCCCTGCTAGACAATGTTGAGCCAGTTTAATAACACGATTCGGAATTTCATCCCAGCCAGGAGCGGAATCGTTTTTAAGGTTGCCTATGATAGTAATAACTTCTGTTTCGTCGGTTGGCGTCATAAAGAATGAGTGTGATAGAGAAGGGTCAGTGTTATCCAGCGTAAGTGCTAAATTAGCTAGTTCTGTCTCTGTTGTTTTGAGTTGAGTCAAGGACTGTTCGGCAAGTTGTACCCCCACATCAGCAAAAAAGGTATTGGTCATATTAAGCGAGACTACCGGATCAGGATTTGAGTTGAGTAAAGTTAAACTGTTTGATTTTTTATTCTGAAGGTTACATATTGTTTTAATTGCTGCCCAGGTTTTTTTGTTATCTGATTTAGAATTGTCCAGGAGGCTTTTATCATAAGCATTTTTTAAATTCTTTATAATATTATTGCAGTAGTTTCTATATGTTTTATATTTCTGATGCAGAGCGTGATTGTCTTTATTTTCGTCTTTTTTTGTTTCAGAGTGTAGTGTGTCTCTTTTACGTATACATTTTAGCAGATTTTTTGTTAACCAGGGTCTTTTAATGGTTTTAGAATTGCGCAAAATTTCTTTTTTGGTGTGTCGATTTATTATGTACCGTAAATTAGAAGTAAATGTATCCACTGCTGCATTCAAATCATCGGTGTTTAAAATAGGTTTCCAATCTGTATTTTCGATTTCATTACAAATGTTGGGGTAGTCCAGCTTAACCTTATATTTAGTTTTTCCAGAGATAGATATTCGACTCGATCGTTCTCTACTAATTCCTATCAGCACTGTATCATGATCGGTGAGAGAAGATTGGCATACGACAATTTTTGCGGTTTTTCTTGTCTTAATTAATACATGGTCAAGGCAAGAGTTCTCGCGTGTCAGATATTGATGCCCGGGATAGAAACCGTGGTATCCGGTAATGTCAAGATATTCGCTGGCTCGTTTGTCTTCTGTACCGATTTTAATATCGATATTTATGTCCCCCACAATTGCCATCGACGATGTATTGTAGGAGCTCAGAAGGGTTTCTAAGGATTCGCAGAAGCTACCAATGTTGTGCACTGAGGGTGATCGGTAGATAGCAAAAATTGTAAATTCTGTACCAACATTAATAACTAAGCAGTTTGCATCCATAAGAGGGGGCTCGAGTATGGTGACATTAAGTTCGGATTTATAAAGTATTGCTAAACCATCGTTTTGATTTAGATACAATTGAGAATAATGACATTCGTAGCCATTTAATTGAACTTTTGGGGTGTGTTCATGAAGTCTACATTCGGTCAGTACAATAATATCAGGTAAAAAATTTAGCCGGGACAGAAAAACTGAGAAATTATCAAAGTTTTTCATTATACTTCGAATATTTTGGTTAACTATAGTTAGCTGGTTTTTAACGTCGCCAAAGTCATTTACACATTGTTCTGGGATATTATGTTTGGTACTAATAAAAATTTCGGTACTGTCGATGTCATCAAGTAGGTTAATTTGACTAGCCATTCTCAGAATAATATAATTTTATGGTTTTGATGTAAGTTCTTGATTTGTGCACCCGCACAATTCGAGATAGAGACGAGACGACGAGATGAGACGAGGCGTATATATTTGCGAAATGAATTACGTGTGAAATATAATTATATTTCTGACATGAGTATGCGTTGGTATAGTTATAGGGCAGTTTTGTGGAGTTTTGCGATTTAGTGTAGTTTTGTGAATTTGTGTATTTTTGTGATTTTGTGTAGTTTTGTGTTTTTGTGTATTTTTGTGATTTTGTGTAATTTTGTGATTTGGTGTAGTTTTGTGATGTTGTGTAGTTTTGTGATTTTGCGCGTTTTGAGATGCTAAAAGAAAGTATTATTATCACTGAATAGTGGAGCTTAAAAGTGATGAGAGTAAATGTTATATGAGTTACCTTAAAGTACAATTTAAGACCGAAAATGTTAATTACATAACAATAGTTAAGGTTTATTACGTTAAAAAAATAGGAACAAAGATAAAAACAACTAGACAAGTGCGATAACAAAATATTACAACTAGTTGCCACGCAACTGTACAAGGGTGTTCTCATTTTTGACCAGTACATATTTAGTACCCTCTTCTTTACGTAGAAAAATTCTACCGTTTGCGATCCAGCAAAAGCGATATTTTTCAGCAGCAGCGAAGTCTCGAGCAAGAAAATGCAACCGCCTGGATTTATTGGTGAGATGTTCTGAGAAATAGAGAGGTGATGTTGTGCCAGCGAGCCCCAAGTGAGAAGCGTTAAGCCGACATGTACGATGTTCTGAATTGTACAGTTTCGTACTACTAAGGAATTTCTCCTTCGCGAAAATGTTGGAAAATTCAACAACGACTGTTGATGTAGTGGCACTGGCTTTGTAAGGGATACGATATACATCCTTTATCTCGTTGACAGATTCCATGCTAATTGACTTCATGAGGTTAATAGCTTGATTTAAAAGGTCTGTCCTATTTTCCTTTTTCACAATCGGAAAACCTCTAATCTCAACGGAGGTTTTCCTAATGAAACGTTCTAGGTTTTCCGACTTTTCCTCAATATCGGCGATGCAGACCCGTGTAGAGTCAATCTCTTTCTCAAGTTTGGAAATTTTAACTTCAGAAGCAATAACTTGATTTTTTAAAAAACCGAGTGTTTTTTCTATCTCAATGTTAGACGAAATAATATCACTATTTTGCTGTGTAATGTTAATTAAACTCTTTTCTACACCATCCAGCCGTGTCATCAGTGGAGTAATCATTGCTGTAAACATTTCAGTGATATCCAATTTAAACTGTTCAAATTTGTCTATTACCACGCTATCGTCTAGGCATGCCCTTTTGAAGTTAGGTCTCACGGTGACGTTCAGGCTAGGGGTGGGAATTGCATGCTCTGCTTTATTTAAATTAGAGTCCGACGCAGAAAGACATTTTGGTGGTGTGCGCTCCATGATCCTTAGTTATTAGTGTAAGTATTTACTAACAAAAACTCACGGTTGTGACGCGAAGCTATAATTAAGCGAACGATGAGTACTTGAACTTTGTTCTACACTCGTGGCAGGCGCAGGATACAACAACAAAACGTAGCTTGGCGTGGTACGTTCAGTGCATGCCCGATCGCCGTGCGGTCTCAGCGGCGCGCGAGCGGGATAGCAATTATTGAGTAGTTCTCTTTCTCGCGGCTCGAGGTTCGGGGGGCTTCTGACGTAGTGCCTCCACGGACTACGCGGCGCAATGTATTACAATTGTCTTGTTTATTTAGTAGTGATTAGGGACGACTTTTGCAGTTAGAGTAATAATAGATTAAATAATAAAATGGTCAAAGCGTCTACACTGTACAACGGTTCGGACGAAAGAAAAACATATAAGTTGATCGCAGTTTACCACACCACAAAATGGCGATTCGTGCGTATCACTGACTCACTGATCGTCTCCTACTTTACTCATCGATGTTTGATCAAATTTTGTAGGATATCAAAACGGGAATTATGATTTTCAAAAAAAATTGGAGTCGACCTCCAATTTTTTAAACACATGCTAAATTAATAAAAGGTCCAATCGGATTTCAGCCTCAATATTTATTTTTAACATAACCTCTCCAATTTTGTTTAGAAATGCGGCCACCGGCACGCAAGGGCCAACCTGTCATCGTGGAGTTCAGCATCTACGTGGTAGACGTCAACTCTATCAATGTTGAAGACATGGACTTCAGGTAAGACCATAATTATACAAAGAACAGTTTTCAGTATTTTAAATCTGAATAATTAGTTAGAGGTGGCGCTGGACAAAACTTCCTGAAAAGACTTGGGTGAGGCCTTTGCCCAGACGTGGGACAGAATAGGTTATTAAAATAAAATGAAAACATATCAAGCAGTCAATGGGCCTTCAATGGTTGAAGGTCATGGCAGGGCAATGGTTTTGAAACGTATTCAGCCAATTACAAGAAAAAACTTAGGTATACATTCTTAATTGATTCATGCAAGCTAAAACTTTACAAGTAGCAGGTTTTAACTGCTTTTGACCGTCATACTAGGTCAGTTCCTGTGTTTTGAGTCATCACTGGGTTTTCGCTCTAGCTACGAAAGGTGTCCTTACTCTCAAATAACTAACTGCAGTTCTTCTCTTGGACCAATCCTTTCAATAAGAGTGTCGCTTATTCCACGATCTCCTGCTTTTTTCTGCTTGCTGCGCCAATGTTTTTCTCGGATTACAACTTTTTGAGGTGCTCGTGGCTATTTAAAAGCCGTACTGATCGATCAGTCATGCTTTCCTCGGTCTGTCCGTGAATAGGTGATCATCCATTTCATACCGACACACCTCTGTGCTCCGAAATGCACGTAACGCCGTTGGTGTTCGTTGTCAGTCGTTTCTCTTTGACAGTCGTTAAGCGTAGTATTTTTTTTTTTTTTATTGGTTCACCATCAATTTTATTGTAAACACTGATTTCATGCTCATGCAAAAATATATATGCATCAGTGCAACAATCACTTACAGGTAAACTCCGCATGCATAAGAAGTTGTACAAAATTTTATAAATTAACTAATCTAGTTTTATTAAATTAATCCGGTTTACGTAACAAAAGAACTTAAAAAGAGCATTCATTTTAAGCAAGATTATGGTGGTGTATTCAGGTAGGAAGATACTTAAGAAGATTGGCTTTCAATTTGCCCAAACTATCAAAGTGCAAATCAATTTGATCACTGTAGCTATTTACAACCTTGCTTATCCTTGCATAGGAATAAAATACCAACTGGAGGCATTGGAAGTCATCGATAGACGTGCCAAGAGGCTCATAAACAACGACTCCCTGGTTAGGGCTAAGCTCCAGAGCCTTGAACATCGCCGCACCGTTGCTAGCCTTTCGGTCTTTTATCGGGTACATTTCGGAGAGTGTGCTTTGGAATTGCACAATTTAATTCCCCCATCCCCGTTCCATCATCGGACGAGCAGAGATACGGCGAAGCGTCACCGCTATATGGTTGAAGTTCCACGGTCTCGAACCAAGCGCTTTGACTCCACATTTATTGTGCGAACTGCCAGACTGTGGAATTCCCTGCCCGCCTCTCTGTTCCCTGATAAGTATAATCTGGGTATCTTTAAGGCACGAGTGAACCGGTTCATCTTAGGCAAGCGTGTTCCAACTTAGGCCGCATTATCACTTACGATCAGGTGAATTGCGGTCAAACGCAAGCCTATTTAATAGTAAAAAAAAAAAAAAAAAAAAAAAGGGCGAATTGGCGCCTAGAACCGTTCTTCTCTGAGGCGGACAGAGTGGTGTTGTTGCACTGCGAGGAATTCTTGTAGTATGAAGTCAGCAAGTCTGACAACCAGTTTTACCAAGGGGTATCATCGCATTGTCCAGTACCTGGGTTGTGGAGGTCCGATGGGCAGTCGCTCCATGTAAAACACTGGTATTCAGCTGCATCCGGTTAGACTGGAAGCCGACCCCAATATAGTTGGGAAAAGGCTAGGCAGATGATGATTTCTTATTGAGATTAAATCAGTGTAAAAATAGTTCAAAGATATTTCGCCAGAGCATTTGGGGATCGCAGGAAATGGCGTTTCCCGACTGTCGTGCGGACAATAATCTGGCTGCCTAGCATAGCATGATAGCGGCAATTTCCTTTTTGACCGGTAGCTGTAACTGTCATTGGGAGGTCCGTGTTTCGTTTTATTATCGGGCGAGAACAATATAAGTGATTCAACGGGGACACCCAGTACCCGGGGATAGTAAAGTTTTGGGACATCAGTTCAAAGTTTTATGCAAAAACTGAAGTTCAGAATCTTCTTCTTCTTTGCGCGTTTATGGCAACCATATTGAGTTGGTCAAGATCGAATTTAGCTCTTATTACTTAATTTATAGCACTTGTACCTAATATTGTAGAACTCATAGCGGTTTTTTTTTACGTAGCTACATCGTTTTCACATTTATAATAATTGAATGAATGTAGGTACTTATTCAAACTACTGGATATAACATTTTTTTATTTATTTATTACTAACTAGCTTCTGCCCGCGGCTTCGCCCGCGTAAAAAAGAACGATTATCTAAAGGGAACACATTATCGGGATAAAAAGTATCCTATGTGTTAAGGCTTTTATAATAATATTACAGGTTTTAGTACGCCATCGCTCGATAGATGGCGTTGTGCAATTTAAATTCGCGCTATGGTTTCGTTACCGGGAAAAGTATATGTAGATTGGAATATTATTATTAAATTGTCATCTTAGAAGTATCTGGTGTTTTCTTAGTAGATAGTGGCTCCACCACACTAGTGGATATCCCTAAGGTGGATTTTGGGAACATGGTCCTTCGAGCCGGATAACCAAGGCTAGAAGTTGAAGAGTCCGACCAGAGCTGCAAGCCGGCTCATCCGAGCTTGTCGTTGAGGATCTGAAGCACCTGGTGACTACGGCAGTACCCAGGGCATCGACAAGCAGGGGCGTTTTCACGGATGGGTACTAGCAGGAGCAGTGCAACTACCAGCATCTCTGGACGGAAGGGCAAGTGTTGTATATTTGTGAAGGGTGCAATCAAACTGTGAGTACTGTAGTTTTGGGACTTAGAATAATTACGAAAAAAGTGAACCGACGGGGAACCTATGTTCGATTTCACATAGAAATTACGAACTAAAACACTTAGAAAAATATTATATTATTATATTATAGTGTTGCAATCTCCATAATAAAACCTCATTATGGAACTTATAAAAATACAGGAAGACATTAGATCGCAGCTACAAAAAACAAAAATTAACTTCAAAAAGAGTCCTAAAGAAAGATTGTCAAAATCATATGTCGAAAACAGGATTGAGATTGTTAATAACAAATGGAATGAGTTTTCTAAAAATCATTACGAAATCTTAAAAAATGATGAATCTGCGGGTTCTATTTACTTTAAAAAGGACATACACAACGAAGTGGAAGAATTCTATTTGGATTTTAAATCGGAACTTGGTGAAATTTTAGACGGAATGAAAGGATTTTCAACAACATCAAGTAAGTCTAACGCAGAGAATAAGTGCGTAAAAACGTCTGTGAGGCTACCAAAGATAACAATACCAACATTTTCGGGTAGATATACAGATTGGATAGCGTTTAGGGATCTGTTTGTGTCTTTGATACACAACAACGATGACATTGATAATGTTCAAAAATTGCATTATTTAAAGGGACATTTGACTGGAGAGGCTGAACAGTTGTTGAGGCACATCGCTATTACCAATGACAACTATGAACAATGCTGGAATATTTTAGAGCAGCGATTTAATAACAAACAATTTCTTGTGAATAGTATTTTTGGACGGTTCTTCTCGCTGCGCAATATTACGACGGAATCTGCAACGAGTCTCAAACAATTATTGGACAACACTACAGACATGATGCAGGGATTGAAGAATTTGGGCATCGACACTACGTCTTGGGATGCAATAGTTATCTATATTGTATCACAGAAATTAGATACAGAAACAAGAAAACAATGGGAATCTAAAGTCAGTGAAATAACATTTAATTGTAGTGTATTGCCAAATTTTAAACAATTTCAAACCTTTTTGCAAAACAGATTTCATTCTTTAGAATTTTTAGATACAAAAACTAGCTCAAATTATTATAAAGATAATCCGAATTCAAAGGGTCGTTTTAATAATAGTTTACATGTATCTCAAATAACTTGTTCTTATTGTAAAGGTGATCACAAAATAAGTGCATGTAAAGAATTTATTATATTACATGATGACAAAAAACGTTTATTTGTTACAGATAATCGGTTATGTTTTAATTGTTTAGCCAATAACCATGGTGTAAAATATTGTCGAAGTACAACTTCTTGCCACATTTGTAAAAGACGACATCACTCATTACTTCATTCCAGTAGTGCGCAACCGAACTTGGAGCCTATAGCATCACATCAGGTATTACAAGATGACCAATTACCAGATATGATACAGGGAAGTTCACACATTTCAAAGGGTTTTGAACAAGTGTCGTTGTTACCAACAGCAATTGTGTATGTAAAGTCAAGCAATGGATTCATACCGCTGCGCGCTTTAATTGATCAAGGGTCTCATATTTCATTTATTACGCAAGCCGCAGTTCAGTTGCTAAGTCTTAAGTGTGAAGCAGTCAAGGGTAATTTCTCAGGATTGGGCGGTGAAATCAAGGTGGTTTCAAAGAATAAAACGAATATTATTCTTCATTCATTGAACAATCCAGACTGCAGCATCCAAGTAACAGCCTATGTTTTAAACAAATTAACAGGGTTATTACCTCCTCGGGATTTTTTACTAGAACAATGGTCTATTTTAGAAAAGATTAAGTTAGCCGATCCAGGATTCCATTCGCCTAACAAGATTGATATGTTGCTGGGTTCAGAAGTTTATGGTGAAATATTAAGGGAAGGTTTTCAAAAATGTTCATCAGGATCGTTGCTGGCTCAAAATACAATATTTGGATGGATTTTAACGGGATCAAATAAAACACAGTCGCTTTCTGCAAATATAGTTAGCATGCACGTTGAAGCAGATGATTTTCTAAAGGCATTTTGGGAAATGGAAAACGAGCCGCAGATAAATCAAAGGTTGATGTCAGAAGAAGAGAAGCGCTGTGAAGAAATATACGCGTCAACAACTACACGTGACGAAACTGGACGTTACATTGTCAAATTACCTTTTAGAGATGAGCATCCGGTTTGTTTAGGTCAATCACGTGAAATAGCATTAAGGAGATTTCTAAGACTGGAACAACAATTAGTCAAGAACGAGCAGTTGAAAAATGAATTTAAACGGACATTTGATGAATATTTAGAGCTTAACCATATGCGACCGGTTAATAGCGAAGACAGAGAGATTGGCGTATACTTACCATACCACGCTGTTATCAGGGAGGATAGAACCACGACTAAGGTCCGTATTGTTTTTGATGCATCTTGTAAGGGCAGGAATGGTATATCACTGAACGATGACCTGATGGTGGGACCTACCTTGCAATCGGAACTTCGTCATATCATAATGCGTTGGAGAACGTACCGAATATGCCTCTCTGCAGATATCACAAAGATGTACAGACAAGTATGTGTTCAGGAAGATGATGCTGATTTTCAGCGCATTTTGTGGCGAAATACACCTGAAAAAGATATCATGGAATATAAAATGTTAAGAGTTACTTTTGGCACATCATCAGCACCATATTTGGCAATAAAAACGTTAATGCAATTAACTACAGATGAAGGAAAAAATTATCCACTGGTGGCAGATAGAGTTAAAAGAGACTTTTACGTGGATGATTTTATGTCAGGGTGTGATAATGAAAAGGAAGCAATACAAATATATGATCAGTTAAATGATTTATTAAATAAAGGGGGTTGTTGGCGACGCGCTCAGTAGTTTTAAAAATATCGAATAAATATATGTAATATAGTCTGTACTGTGTAGTAAGTAAGAAAGAGGCGGGACTCGCTGACATGTCTGTCGCACTATGGGCCCCCCGCCAGTCTGCCGCCAAACGTCTTTCAATGCGCACCGATCTATTTTTCCTATCTAATTGCGCGTGCGGCCATTTTGATTTTGATTAAAACGTGTTTTCAAGAACTCAGTGTTTTCGTTGCGGCACACCCGCCAGCCCTGAAGCACCACCCCTAACAAAGTGGTACTTCGAGCCCGATCTATTATGATCCACACTCCAGGCGTAAAAACGCGGAGGGCAAAGGTGCTTCAAGCTGAGGCTGAGCGCGTCAGGCAAGCTGACCGGCTCGAGAATATTGTGCCGCAACGGTTGTTTTCCGAAGTGCCGGGAAGCAGCATAAAGTCGGAGCCGCTGCCTCACGTCTCGAAAATGCCAACCAAATCGAAATCGTCGTCGTCATCTTCGAAAGAAAGGAAGAAAAAAGAGTTGCAGCTGGAAGCCGCTAAACAAAAAGCTGCTATTCAGATCGCGCTCATTGACCAAAACCTAGATGCCCAATTGGCAGCGCTCAGCGATGAGGAAGAACAGTTGGATTACAGTTCACTAGTTGATGGGAAGGAGCTTCCTCAAAGAGACCTAGAAGATTGGGTAATCCATCAGAGCAACCACAAAGAACCCCTAATGGAGCAGCAAGCCCCCGAGAAAGGTAATCAAACGGGCGAGCTGCACGCACGAGTACCGTCGCCATGCGCCGAGCACGTGGCGGGCCGGCCACGCGCCGCAGCGCCGCCGCCGCCTCCCGGCGACTCCGTGACTGTGCTTAACAACGCGGTTCATATGTTGGCAAGTGCTTTAAAGGATATCTCCACTAACTGTGCAAACAACGTGCCTCAAGCCAGTTTGCTCAGCCGCATGAGCACACCGAGAGATTTACCTGAATTCTCAGGTGACCAGTTAGATTGGCTTCAGTTCAAACAAGCCTACGATGAGTCAACGGCGTTGTGTAATTTCACGCCACAAGAAAACCTGTGGAGGCTTCGAAAATGCCTACGAGGGCAAGCAAAAGATGCAGTCACCGCATTGTTCATAAGCGCCACGTCGCCTGACAAAGTGATATCGACATTGGAGCTACGGTTTGGTAACCCCGACTGCATCATTTCCAGAATATTCCAAGATATAAAGAAGCTTCAGTCCCTACAACAGGAATATCATAAGGATATTGTCGCGTTTTCTGTGAAAGTGCAAAATGTAGTAGAAGCAGTACGAGCAGTCGGACGTGAGGAGTACCTACACGGCGTCAACATCGTCTCGATAATTTTATCCAAGCTCCCCACAGTGCTTATCTCCAAGTGGTCTGACTACAGCTACAAAATGATCACCGAAGGAAAGAAACCTAGGTTGGTGATTTTATCTGATTTTTTGAATGAAGAAGCTGTAAAGATATCCACCACTGCGAGTATTTTTACTTCATTTCGTAGTGACCAGCATCCGAAAAATAAAACAAGTACATGCCCACGCACACAGACCGTGCTAGTTCAACAGGAAGAACGTAACGCTAATTGTTTGTTTTGCCGCGCAGCGGTACATAATCTCAGCGACTGCAAACAATTTAAGAAAGCACTACGTAAAGTACGGTGGCAATATGTAAAAAAACACGGCCTGTGCTACAAGTGTCTTATTTGCAAACACGATAGAAATACGTGTTCAGCTCCCGTGTGCGATAAGGACGGCTGTAATGAAGAACATCATCGTCTCCTGCATTATTCTACGAGTAAACAACGTGAGCGCCCCAGCGGTGATAACAACAATGCGTCGACTTCGAGTACTACGACGTCGGCTAACGTGGAACAAGCCGAGGCGCCGGCGGCTTCGGAAACAATAACATACATTAACGCGAGTGACAAGTGTGACAATAAAGTGTTATTGAAAGTGTTACCTATTCGTGTGCACGGACCTAACGGTATCGTTAACGCCACCGCGCTACTCGATGACGGATCGAGTGTGTCGCTGATAAGCGCAGGCCTCGCCGAGCGGGTCGGGCTGCGCGGCCGCCGCGAGACGCTCTCAGTGCGCGGAGCGTGGAACAACCATGCGATGGTATGCGAATCTACTGTTGTGAAAGTGGACATTGCTGGATGTAATGATAGGTTACATAATAATATAAGAATGCGTTGTGTAAAAGAATTAAATTTACCAATTCAAAAGTTATCTGTTATCGATTGCAATAAGTATTCTCATCTAAATAATATTAAAGAAATATTGTGTACCTCAAATTCAAAGCCTGAAATACTAATTGGTCAAGACAATTACGATTTAATTGTACCTTTAAAAATAAAGTTAGGTAGTGTAAATGAGCCGTCCGCCACACTCACACCCCTAGGTTGGTGCATACATGGTAAAGTGTGCGTGAGGCGGAGTGCCGCCACCGCCCGGGCCGCCGCCGGCGACCGCGCCCCCGGCGCTGAGGCCGCGCTGACCATCACGGAGAACGAGGAGGTAAGTGACACTTTGTCGAGTGATAGACTACTTCAAGACATCCACGATGAGGTTCGCCACTCGTTTGCACTGGACGCCTTGGGTGTGTCTGGTAAGCCGCGCCAGAATGTTGACGATTTGCGCGCCATCGATCAGCTGGAGCGATCAGCGGTGCTCGTTGACGGACGCTGGTACGTAAGCTTACCTTGGAAGGAGCCAGGTCGCACGATGCCGGACTCGTACCCTAACGCACTAAAAAGGCTGAAAGGTATTGAAAGGAAAATGGAAAAGGATGCAGGTTTCGCTAAAAGGTATGAGGAACGCGTTCATCATTTGTTGGAAAATGGTTACGCGCGCGAACTGGTGGTAAATGACGTCACATCGAATACGTGGTACTTACCCCATTTCGGTGTTGACAACCCAAACAAAAGCAAGCTTCGGCTGGTCTTCGACGCTGCTGGGAAGGTAAATGGTTCCTGCCTTAATGACTATTTACTCACAGGACCTGATCTGCTGTCATCACTGCTTGGAATAATGCTGCGCTTCAGGGAAAATAAAATCGCAGTAACAGGTGACATAAAAGACATGTTCCTTAGGGTTAAAGTTCACGCCGAGGATCAGCACGCGCTAAGGTTTCTTTGGAGAAGTAGCCCTACAGAAAGCATTAAAACATATGCCATGACATCTCTAATTTTTGGAGCTAATTGTTCACCATTTGTAGCTCAATTTATTAAAAACAAAAACGCACACCGCTATGAGTCATCTTTACCGACCGCAGTCAATGCTATTTACCATTCGCACTACATGGACGACTACATAGATAGTTTACCGGACGAAAGTACTGCTATTGATATGGTGAATAATATTAGTGACATTCACAGAGCCGGTGGGTTTGAAATCCGTAACTGGACGAGCAATAGCGTCGCGGTTTTAAACAGTATTCCAAAAGAGACGTTGGGCACTACCGCAGTAAAGTTCAAAGTCGGTCAGCAATACGGAGGTGAGCGAACGCTGGGACTTATTTGGTTCCCTGGAGACGATGTGCTTGGGTTTGATGTGTCGCTAAAGCGTATCCCAAAAGATATCACACAGGGTAACAAACGACCCACAAAACGGGTTATGCTAAGGGTTATTATGTCTATTTTTGATATCTTAGGATTTCTCGCCCCCTTCACTATTCAGGGTAAAATCCTGCTTCAGGATACCTGGCGCTTGAATATTGGATGGGACGATGACGTTCCTGATAACATTTACGAAAGGTGGGTAAAATGGATTGACTTAATTAATGTTATCAGTACAATTCGCATTCCAAGGTGTCACGCCATGTCTGCATGCGCTGCGGCTGACGTCACGGTAGCGTGCGCAAGCGAGATGGAAGTCCCCACTCCCGCACCGCCACAAGCGCGGCTCACATCTCACAGTGCTACGCCGCCATGTACTACGGGCTACGAAAACGTAGCGGACGATAGCACTGCTACGAGTACGGCTACGAGCGAGTCCGCTTATAATAATTTACATCTACATGTATTTAGTGATGCTTCTACTAAAGCGCTCTGCGCCGTAGCATATTGGCGCTGGGAAACGAAAGGTAATATACATGTTTCTTTCATTTCTAGTAAATGCAGAGTGGTACCTGTGAAACCAATGACGGTGCCTAGATACGAGCTTCAAGCGGCATTGTTAGCGGCAAGGCTAGCTAGCACCATTGGTAAGGAACATAGATTATTTCCAGTACGTCGACACTTCTGGTGCGACTCCACTACGGTTCTCCATTGGATTCGGAACAATACACGTACCTATAAAGCGTTTGAAGCGAACCGTTTGGGGGAGATCGACGAATTGACACGTATTGACGAATGGAGATACGTCCCTACGAAGCTCAATGTCGCCGACTTGGCTACGAGGGAAACCTTTAATCCTTCTTTATATTCTGAGTGGCTGGCAGGTCCGAGTTTCCTGCTCTTGGATGACGCGTCATGGCCCATCGATGTCATCCAACCGGAGACGAATGCGGCGTGCGAGGAGGTAACAACTGTTGTTCACGAACTCTCAGCATATTCACCGGTTCCAGATCCGGTTCGATTTTCTTCTTGGCTACGCCTTCTACGAGCGACAGCCGCTGTTTTAAAATTTGTTGACAGATTAAAAGGTATTCGTGTTAGCGGGTACAGTGTCCAGACGATGGAGCGTGCAGAGCGTCAGCTATTGAAACACGCACAAGAGGAGTCGTTCGCTGAGTGTTTAGCTGCTATTAGGAATGGTAAGGCGTTACCTAAAAATAGTCGGTTACTTACTCTCTCACCGTTTTTGGACGAGCATGGCTTGCTTCGCGTAGGCGGCCGGATTGATGCTGCTGCAGATGTCGCTATGGAGGTAAAGAGGCCTGTAATATTGGACGGCCAGCATCCTGTGGCTCGGCTTATCGTTCGGCACTACCACGTGAAGGCGGCTCATGGAAATCAGGAAACCGTAGTCAACCTGCTGAGGGAAAAATATTGGTTAGTAAAACTTAGACCTACCGTGAAGACTGTGGTGTCGCAATGCATGCTGTGCCGTATCAAGAAGTGCAAGCCGCTGGTGCCTCGCATGGGTGACTTACCTCAGGCTCGTGTGGCACATCATCAGCGACCCTTCTCTCACTGTGGGCTGGACCTGTTTGGACCGATGGAAGTAACAGTGGGCAGACGCAAGGAAAAAAGATACGGTGTACTCTTTACCTGCTTAACGGTGCGTGCTATTCACGTGGAAACTGTTGCGTCTCTCTCGACGGACTCGTTGATTATGGCACTGCGTCGGATGGCAGCGAGGCGTGGCTGGCCACGTCACTTGTACTCCGACAATGGCACAAACCTAAAAGGCGCTGAAAAGGAACTCCAACGGTCCATACAGGACCTGGATCAAGAGGTACTTAAAGACGTAGGTGTCAATAATGGGATGGACTGGACTTTCATCCCTCCCGCTAGTCCCCATTGGGGTGGGGCATGGGAGCGGCTGATACGCAGCGTTAAGTCGTCGCTCAAAGTAGTTTTGCTCGAACGAGCACCAAGGGACGAAGTGTTGAGCACACTTCTGGCTGAAGTCGAGAATATAGTAAACAGTCGCCCCTTGATGCACGTTTCGGTAGATCCGGAGGGCGTGGAATCCCTCACCCCCAACCATTTTTTACTAGGTACGTCGTCGAACTTACCTGTAATCGGAGCGTTTGACAGCTCCGATCTGTATTTACGCAGGCATTGGCGTATAAGTCAACGGTTGGCCGACATGTTCTGGCACAGGTGGGTAAAGGAAATTTTACCTGACCTCTTACCTAGGCGAAAATGGACGTCAGAGCAGCCGTCGCTGCGAGTTGGCGACCTCGTATTAATTGTGGACCCAAACTCTCCCCGCAACTCGTGGCCAAAGGGACGTATTACTGAGTTGTTCCCAGGTAAGGACGGTCGTATCAGACTCGTGGAAGCGAAGGTGGGCTCTCGGGCGTGGCGCCGCTCCGCAGCACGCGTCGCTCCTATCACTCTAAATGTTTAGTGCTGTGACAGCACTAGGGTGGGGAATGTTGGCGACGCGCTCAGTAGTTTTAAAAATATCGAATAAATATATGTAATATAGTCTGTACTGTGTAGTAAGTAAGAAAGAGGCGGGACTCGCTGACATGTCTGTCGCACTATGGGCCCCCCGCCAGTCTGCCGCCAAACGTCTTTCAATGCGCACCGATCTATTTTTCCTATCTAATTGCGCGTGCGGCCATTTTGATTTTGATTAAAACGTGTTTTCAAGAACTCAGTGTTTTCGTTGCGGCACACCCGCCAGCCCTGAAGCACCACCCCTAACAGGGGTTTTGAACTTCAAAAATGGTTAAGCAATAGTGAAGCTGTAATGAATATCATTGAGAAGAAAAATAAAGATAAAAAAGGGTTAGAGGAAGAAAAAGGGATTGAGGAACAGAAAGCTAAAAGCAAAAATAAACTATTGGGACTTACCTGGAACCGAATTCAAGATGAATTTGAGTACGCAGTTAATTTGCCAGCTATGTCTGCACCTGTAACAAAAAGGAAAGTAATATCTGATATATCTCGTTTATACGATCCTCTAGGATGGATAGCACCAAGCATAATAAGCGCTAAAATATTCATTCAAAAATTATGGTTATCAGGAATACGTTGGGACGATGAATTGCCGCAAGGATTACTTGATGAGTGGGTTGCATATCGCGACAACTTTTCGCAACTTACCCATTTTAGACTGCCTCGATGGATATACTGTCAACATGACAATCAGCTTGTAGAACTCCATGGATTTTGTGATGCGTCCAATGTTGCCTATGGTGCTGTAGTGTACCTGAGAGTGATTGGTTGTGAAGGAAATATAAAGGTCAGTCTGATTTCGGCTAAGACAAGAGTGGCTCCCATTAAGCAAGTTTCGATACCTCGATTGGAATTATGTGGAGCAGTTTTACTAGCAAAACTCCTTGTTGAAGTTGGTACAATTTTAGATATTCCTAAACAGCATTGGCATGCGTGGACAGATTCTGAAGTAGTGTTGGCATGGTTGAGTGATCATCCTTGCAGATGGAAAACCTTTATTGGTAACAGAGTAGCAACAATTATATCACATTTAGATCGAAACCAGTGGTCATATGTTAAATCAGATTTTAATCCCGCAGACGCTGCTTTACGTGGAATAAAACCTTCAGATATTAGTGATCATCAGCTATGGATACGTGGGCCGAAATGGTTGAAAGATTCGGAAATCTTATATATAAACCCAAAGAATTTGAAGACGAACCTGGAAGAAAGGGTTAAATTCGTTAACGTCGCAGTTGAAGATGATAAGGATATATGGGATAAATTCTCATCGCTGACAAGGTTGCTGCGAGTGGTAGCATACTGTAAAAGATTCCTGAAAAGAGAAAGACACAAAATACCCAAACATACTTACCTTTTGAAAGATGAAATACATGAAGCATTAGAAATTATGATCAAGAAATGTCAGAACAAATATTTCAAGCAAGAAATACAAGATATTACTGATGGTAAAAATATAAAAACGAAATCCAAACTTACCTCTTTAAATCCTCATATAGATGAGGTCGGAAAGCTTCGTGTAGGAGGGCGGCTACAATTTGCTCAGGTGGAAGAGGATAGAAAGCATCCTATTATAATTCCTCATGATGCACATTTAGCGAAACTTATAGTGGCAGATGCACATTTGAAAACGTTGCACGGGGGTCCGCAACTTATGTTAAACTATGCACGTTCTAAGTATTGGATAATCGGAGCAAAAAACTTAGTTAAACTTCACTATCGTAAATGTGTTACATGCGCTCGCTATCGCGCACCTAATAAAAATCCATTGATGGGACAGTTACCAGTGGAAAGAGTTTCAGCAACTAGAGCGTTTTCATTTAGTGGTGTAGATTATGCTGGACCTATCAACATTAGAGTATCAAAGGGTCGTGGCAATAAATCATATAAAGGCTACATATGTCTTTTTATTTGTATGTCGACCAGAGCAATCCATTTGGAAGCAGTCAGTGACCTAACGTCTCAAGGATTTCTTTCGGCATATAAACGATTTGTAGCAAGGCGAGGTCATTGCAGCAACTTATACAGTGATAACGGCTGTAACTTTGTGGGAGCGGCACGAGAGTTAAAGGATTTATTTAATGAAGAAAAGTCAAATTTTCTGGCGGAAATTTCAGATTGGTTAGCAACTAACGGAACTCAGTGGCATTTTATTCCACCTCATGCACCTAACTTTGGAGGTTTATGGGAGGCGGGGGTGAAATCTACTAAACATCACCTGAAAAGGATTATCGGAAATTCCACACTAACGTTTGAAGAAATGTCTACTTTATTAGCTCAGATTGAGGCTTGTTTAAATTCTAGACCAATATCATACATGGAAGATCAGGATGAAATATCACCTTTGACACCAGGTCACTTCCTTGTAGGGGAACCTTTGATTTTGCCTCCTGAACGTAATTATGAACAAACTGCGCTCAGTTCTTTAAGAAGATGGCAACTGTGTCAACGTATGTTGCAACATTTTTGGAAACGATGGTCACAAGAATATCTTTCGGGATTGATGCATAGGCATAAGTGGAATCGCTTAACACCGGAACCAGTTTGGTGATGTTGTCTTGATTAAAGAACCAGATTTACCACCTGCCAGGTGGTTAATGAGCAAAATTGTAAAAAAACATTCTGGCGTCGACAATGTTACTAGAGTAGTTACTTTACGATATAAGAACTCATTTATAAAGAGGCCTGTATCAAAAATTTGTGTTTTACCTACTAGCGAGTAGCGATACTTAAGTTTTGTTTTGGTTTGTTTTAAGATATATACAACAATGGATATTTAATATGTTGTGTAGCACGTGTGTTTGCTTATTACTTTTAGTTTTAGTTATAGGCACTATATGTTTAGTTTAGCGATTTTTATATTAGTATAAGGACTGTTGTCCTTAGTGGGCGGGAATGTTAAGGCTTTTATAATAATATTACAGGTTTTAGTACGCCATCGCTCGATAGATGGCGTTGTGCAATTTAAATTCGCGCTATGGTTTCGTTACCGGGAAAAGTATATGTAGATTGGAATATTATTATTAAATTGTCATCTTAGAAGTATCTGGTGTTTTCTTAGTAGATAGTGGCTCCACCACACTAGTGGATATCCCTAAGGTGGATTTTGGGAACACTATGTGTGTGTTAATCCAGGAAATGGTCTACCTGTGTGCTAATTTTCATGCAAATCTGTTCAACCGTTTACGCGTGACTGAACAACAAACATCCAAACATCTTCACAAACTTTCACATTTTTAATATTATATATAATATATATTATATATATAGTAGGATTACCATTAAAACGGGGCAAGGGGCAACTACATTCAATTCTTTTTTAAGGTTTCGTTCCCAAAGGGTAAAAAGGCTGCCTGTCACTAGGCTGTTTCTCATGAACCGTGATAGCTAGACAGTTGAAATTTTTACAGTTGATGTATTTCTGCCGCTATAAAAACAAATACTAAAAACAGAATAAAATAAATATTTAAAAACGTGATTTTTTGCCGTTAAAAAAAGGTTATAATGTTCTAATTAAGGGCTACTGTTGTATAGATACTGGTACAGAACCCTTCGCGTGATTTCGACTCGCACTTGATAATTTTTTTTCTTGTAATTGATTTTAAAAAAGTTACCTTTTAGTGGTCTAATTGGGTAGTTGACCTCTGGGCAACAATACCATGACACCAATTCTCTAAAAAACACTTTATTTTAGCTTTTTTTTTTTAAATTCTAGTTTTTAGTTGCTTTAAAAATGAGTAAATAGTTAGTCAATATGAATTGGTAAATAAGTGACGCCACATTTTACTACAAAACCTATGCGAAATTGCGTTTTGATTCATGCGTTACAATTATGTCAATTGGTTAGTGATGTAAAGTAACTTAAAAAAAACTTTTAGCGCCATCAGTGTGGCGTCCATAAATTTCTGAAACGTCCAGGCATCCAGGTCTTCAGAACATGATAACTGGAGTCCCATTGTTTGGGTGGCGTTAGGATTTCAGAGTGAAGTTGAACTTTAAGTTGACTGCCAAACAGTTACCCGAAGTAACGTTGTACTTAAGAGTAAAGTTATAGTAAATTGTTCTACTCCAGTATTTAACTGTTTAAAAACACATCAAATAAAACTTCCCTCGTGTTCTCAGCTCAGACTTGAAACTGTTCTTCTGAACTTCTGTAAGATAGATAGTTTTTTTTTATGTTTGTTACCTGATTTCTTTGGACTGGGTGAACCGATTTTGATGATTCTTTTTTTATTTGAAAGCTAGTGCTTCCCGTGTGGTCCCATTTTAATTTAGTCTAGTTCTGACAATGGCATCCATGAGAAAACCGTATAAGTCTTAAATTTGCATTGTCACGTGCGCGATTCGTTACGCAATTTCTCCGGCAAACGTAAACCGATTTTGAAAATTCTTTTTTTTTTATGGATAGGATATGCTTAAGGGGTGGTCCCATATAAATTTTATGGAAATTGATTCAGCACTTTTTGAAAAATCAACAAATACCCAAAAATTTTACATTGACGACATTTTAGTTTCATCAATCTTTGTAGTAGTTAACTTTCAATCTCTTCTTAATAGATTTGGATGCGAAGGAGGTACTAAAAAGCGGAAAATAAAAAGCTTTTTACAAAAAAGACAACCGCCTTCAAAAAGTGAAAAATAACTTTAGCACAGAACACACATTGACTTTAGTTTCGGAAGTCGGTGGCAATACAAAACAACAAACAGAACGAAGCCACTGAATTTCGAAACTAAAATCAATGTGTGTTCTGTGCTAAAGTTATTTTTCACTTTTTGAAGGCGGTTGTCTTTTTTGTAAAAAGCTTTTTAAAAACTACACCATCTAGATAAGTGATTCCAATTTAATAAACACTCACTTAAGAATATAGTATACAGTAATGGTTGTGTTAAGAAGACACACTTCGTGTCACTGTTCCACAATTTGCAATCCCGTTTCATCTCTCGTTTGATAATGAATTAACAGTCAACAGAAGATTAGGTTTGCAATTGAAATTACATTTTATTCAAGCTTTTACATGTGGGTTTTTCAATTTGCTTTAACATGACTTGAAGTTGTTTCACACGTACAGTCAACAGCAAAAGTAGATGATCAAAATCAGAAATTCAATACTAATTTACTAACACTAATTTATATAATTTATTACTAGTTTATTTATTAAAAGTATGTGATTGTCACATACATACTGTTGAATCAATTCAACGCCACACAGTTCTGACGCGAACTCCGTTCATTAGTATTGAATTTCTGATTTTGATCATCTACTTTTGCTGTTGACTGTACTACATGGTGTTATTTCAGACACCCGTAAAATAATTGTCATTCTTTGCATTGTGTAGACATTTTTGTCTACTTAATTGTAAAAATGTCTACACAATGCAAAGAATGACAATTATTTTACGGGTGTCTGAAATAACACCATGTAGTACACATATTTTTTTGAAATAAAAACTAATAGGGATTAATCTATTCTTCACTATAATATAAAAGTACCTTTTGGAAGGAGCACTCGATTTTTCGTTCGAAACTGCCTTTAAATGATCTGATTCAAATAAATTATTTTTTCCTCGAGTTTTGACGTAATCTGCCTAGTATATTTCTAACCCCCAGAGGTTAGAAATGCCTCCTCCTAGATGGTTTCCAGTTCACTATACTACATATCAGTATTTTACATGAAACTGTTTTATAAAATGGGTTCCAATTATCTCCTTTCAGAGTGGACATGTTCATAAGACAGACGTGGAGCGAGAGTCGATTGCAACTTCCTGAGGATATCTTCGAAGAAGGAGACGACCACGTCACCCTGCCACCAGAGTTCTTCGACAATCTGTGGCATCCTGACCCTTATTTCTTAAACTCCAAGGTTACAGGTCAGTCTGGCTTTGTCCATATTTTATTTAAAAAATAAAAACAAAAGTAGGAATAGGTAGTTCACAGTTTCTATGCTAGAAAAAATATTACTAAAGAGGTAAATCGGGCTCTATTACACTGTAGATAAGTCTGACTTTCAAGAAAGACTGGTAATCCATAATTTATAAAAAAAAATAACTTTTGAAAACTCTTGATCCTTATACAAATAATGTTTTACCTAAATTATTACTATACCTCTCTTTTACATTTATTAAAGTGTTTTCGTCTTCCATTTTTTTTCTTTTAATATTTTACGCAATATGATTGATGTGTTACCTTACCTAGACTAGTTACTAAAACATTATTTTAGCAGAAATTTTAAATGTTCAGTTGTTTGTTTTCGTAAATTGAAGTCTATTTATATAGATATAAGTATCAGCCTATTAAAATACTACGAGTAAATAAAATTCTCGTCTTTAATGTACAGCCGGCATCAAAAGTAAGTGATTGAAATATTTAACCACAATATTATTAAATCATTATTATTTTAAGTTAGTTATTGACATCGTCGATTTTTTTTAAAAACCTCAAAAGACTTTTGCTGTTGCCTGTACACCTTTTTAACAATTTTTATTAGTGCTATCGTAATTAAAACTGAAAGCGAAATTTCAGTTTTGATAGCATTCAGATTATTATGAGATTATTCAGTTAATTAATTAAATATGTGCACAATAGACGCACATACTTTTATGATGTCGTGTCCTATAGTCAAATTAAAAGATTTTGATACTTTTAAAGTTTTAACCTTAAAATCTTACCATTGCTCATATACTGTTTGTTCACCTAAGCTATCCCAACAAAACATCAAATCTTTATAAGTTTCCAAATTCATTAACTTCTAATTCATGTTTAAAGTGGATTTAGCTGAATTTTAAGTAAAATCTAACTAAGTTTTGCTTTTTAGGAGGAGCAATGCATTACAAACCACGTTCTCCTGGTAATATTAAAGTTTATCAAGCCCCCTTTGTCACAAAAGCCCGCTGTACACGCTGTTAAATGTCATTAGCTTCTTAGAAAACACTTTTTGTTGTTTGTGATGAAACAAAGGATTTTCCAGTTGTTTGTTTGTTTCGTGTAATTACATATTATTAATGTTTGATGTTTGTCATTCTAAACAGTGAAACAATAGTTGCCATCTTTTACTTTATGAACATTGAATTACGTTTTGGTTAGCTTTATTCAATCAAATGTTAGTAGTTGCAAAAAAAATATCGTGTAGTGATGAATTTTGAATCTAATTTCAATGTGTTCAAATCGTATCATACAAACATCTGTAACAGAAATGTTATAAATTAAGTAGGAGTGCACCTAAATATTTTATAAAATTTCATTAAAATTAGCAATGCAGTTTCTTGACTTGATTCACATTTTTAAACGCATGTTTATTCATAAGATTCTTGAATATTTTCTTTCCTACATTTGCATTTTATTCGGGAATGTTTACGTTTCAAAACGACACAGAATTTTCTCCAGCACTGTTATTTGAGCACTCAGAATGCGCTCAAATTGTCGCGCGTACATTTGTACAGAAATACCTATGACAAAACATTTTCAAATTCCTACGTTTTAATGAGATGTTTTTCATTTCAATGTTTGAGCGTGGTATTTTGCATTATTTAGAATTGTAGCCTAAGTATCACATATCTTTATAAAAGCTGTGTTATTAAACAAGAGGGTAGAGAGTATCTTGAGCGTGCGTGTGTTGTGTGCTGGTTAACACAAATTATTTTCTTTAACTTTTACTATGAAAAATGTAGTGTTTTTTTTTTAAAAAACATCTTGATACTTTTAACTAACTTGTAAGAGGACGTATTAAAAGTAATTAATTAAGTTTAATGTAGTAAATCTCTTAATGCAATCTGAAAGCGTGATAAGTATATTAAAATGAGAAAATAATTCAAGAGTAAAAGATGGCTTATCATTGTTTTCTTTCAATATTTGCCGTATAGGCGACTAATAAAAGTCTTACCATGTTTAGAACCTTGTTGTATTTGCTATATGATGCAATGGCGACGTCAATACTGTACGTATTTCATGCAATTGTTGAGTAGGTAATTAGTACAATGTGACAAACTCCAACAGTGATCACCGTTTTCATAAGGTTTTATTTTTGTAAATTCTGTAAATTATAATATGTAAATTTTGTAAAAGTTTTTGTAAATTGTAAATTCTTTAAAAGAGCTTACGTTACTTATCTATAGATGTTAAATTATTTTACTGATTGACTAGAACTAAACGACATGTACAGCGGGCTTTTAAATCACTATGCAAAACAATTAATGCTTTTGTTCACCCACTGAGTTTTCACTTGCAAAGTTTAGCTTGAGAATACCAGTAGGTACGTTTGCTTTTCAACTAAATCCTCGACACGAATGCATGAAAACACGAGGAAAGTAAAAACTAAAAATGAGAAGAAACTAAATGAAATTTGTTACTATAAATAATGTAAGAAAAAACCACAACTGCTGGTTGGTAAAAGTTTCAGAATATAATAGTTATCTGTCAAGTTTTGAACTTTCTTGCATGTTTTTTCCTGTCTAATTTATTATTCACCTAATATCTTACTTTCTGACACAAACTTTTGTATCTATTATATTACCTTGATGGAAAGTTTCTTGCAAACTGTTGGCTCTTTAGAAATTAAATTATGTTCTATTTCTTGAAATTTTTCCACCGTAATTATTTTTCTTCATGGCAGTTATATTTCGAAGTTTTGTTGAAAACTAATCTTAAAGGTTACAAGTATTGAATAAAATGCCGTTTTTTTTAATAATTATTAGGACAAGTATCAAAACACAGTATAGTCACTCCTATCTTAGATTCTGTAGTTAAGCTCTAAGTGATAAAATTTCACATCAACACTTAATTTCATACTATCTTGAACAAGTAGATAGTTAACATAATGACGGTCACAAAGTTATTAAGTCACTTTAACTTTATAGCTTTGGGCAGCTTTGGTGAACACTCGGGTGGAGCACTAATTTTCACTGTATAGTCACTAATTACCATGTGAGCTTTGGCTTACCACCGCAAATTGAAATATAAAATAATTTTCTCTTTTCTCACGCTAGTATGATGGTATTTTTATTACTTTAATCTCTTTTTAATTTAGATTAACTCAGATTTAAGTACTTTCTTTTATGTCGGCATAAACTATGTAAGAATATAGCTTATGACGAGGCAGATTCCATTACCCAATCGGGGAGGTGGTAGGTTTGACTGCCTAATAATACCTAATACAACCGATAACTGTCACACTCCAAGACGTCGCTTAATAATAAATGAATCATTAACTTTAATTGACCAACATAACTTGGAACGCTGTCAGTCAAAAATATTGTTGTTGACATGTGCCAAGCTATGTTAGTCAATTAAAGTTAATGATTAATTATCATTTAGTGACGTGCTCTGAGTGTGGCAGTAAAATAAATAACCAAAACAAATATTAGTATCGAGATTAATATCTGTCAAAAATATTAATAACGATCGAATATCTGAAAGTAATAAATTACTGATTTATTGCTACTCTGTACAGAATAAAGTAGATAACTAATGGGGAATCGTTTTGAGTACCTACCTACATACTACGAGTCGTCTAGATATTCTTAATTCAAAAACTCTTTTAGATAAAGGAATAATGTAATACAATTATTTTTGATTTGACAACACCACAAGCTAACATGACCAATCGATCGATCATCGATCGATGCCATCGGTCGACATCGTTCGACGTTGATCGATTAGTGTGGTAGCTTTGACTAATCGAGGGATACCGTTCGACTAACTAATCGATCGATTGATAATAATCAAGTAGCTCGATCGACGTCGACTAATCCATTCTACCGTCAATCGATCGTCGATCGACAATCGATCGATTGATCTGGTAAAAACTATCGATCAACGTCAACTAATCCATTCTACCATCGATCGATGCCGTCGATCGACTATCGATCAATTGGTCTGGTAACACCCTAAGTATTGTTGGCATAGCACTATTTTTCTCGATGATACTATTTATGTATTTATAATTAACTCTAGAAAGTAAAGGCAGTATCCTATTTAAAATCTTTTTCAAATATTATTTTCAGAAATTGCTGAGCTGACCCATAAATTTTCTTCAGTGACCCTGTACCGGAACCAGACGGTCAGGTACTCAGCGAGGATGCACGCCATCATCGCTTGCCAGATGGAGTTCCAGCTGTACCCCATGGATATACAGTCCTGCCCTATTTACATAGAAAGCTGTAAGTAGCTATATTACCTCAGATTATGAACCAAAAGGCAGAAAGACCGCGCAGAACACTGAAAATGAAGCCAAAAAAGCAAATACAAAATCAGAAGGGAATACCTACCTACAACGCGCTTTGTGCTGTACTGACACGAATCAGTATAGCAACAACGACGCATCGTTAAAAAAAAACAAATAAAAATATAAATACAAATTCAAAAGCGAATACTGTCACGAGATTGTAGGTAATTGGTTTTGAGTTTGTATTTGCTTTTTTGGCTTCACTCTCAGTGTTCCGCGCGGTCTATCTGCCTTTTATTTCATAATCTGAGTATATTACAAAGTTATTTTTATGCTATACCCATTTTAGGTACAACTTTTACTACAAGACCACTCATAAGATATTATTTTTTTTATAAAAAGACAACCGCCTTCTTCTTCTTCTTCTTTTTCCTGCCCTTATCCCATGTTACTTGGGGTCGGCGCAACATGTTTTCTTCTTCCATTCCGTCCTGTCCAACGTCATGCTTTCACTGACTCCCTTTTCATTCATATAATTCTTCACACAATCCACCCATCTTTTCTTTGACCTTCCTCTCCCTCTCCATCCATCCAAACTAATATTCATTGCTCTTTCGGTCACATGAGTTTCGTCTCTTCTCTTCACATGCCCATAACAAGACAAACGATTCCCTTTCAACTTTTCTGTCACTGGCGCCACTTTCAAACTTCCTCTAATATATTCATTTCTCACCTTATCCATTCTGGTCCTTCCACACATCCATCTCAACATTCTCATCTCCGCTACGTGCAATCTTTTTTCATCCATCCTCTTCACGGCCCAATTGTATTGCCACCGACTTGCGAATTGAAAGTTATTTTTTACTTTTTGAAGGCGGTTGTGTCTTTATTGGAACGAAGTTCCTTATCGCGCGTTGTGAAAGGGGGCTAGACGGAAAAAAATCTTACGAAAAGTTGTCACGACATTTGACATTTCGTCATTCATTTGATTTAAGAGCCATCTATTAACGTTATTAGCGCAACTGTGCTCTTCGAGATCGAATTACGAACGGCCAATAGATGGCGCAGAAATAATTTATTGGTCTTTCTATCTAAATAACTACGCATTGTACTAACATGTTAGAAAATGTTAATCTTTAAAATTACTTACTTACAATGTAAGCAGCCATAATAACTTTTCATTCCTCGCTTTTTTTTTGCCCTGGCTTAAAGCCACTTAAATTCACTTTAACGCATCACATTAATTAGTGAAGGAATTGTAATAAAATTGTAATAAAATTCCTTCACTAATTAATCGAAAGGAACTTCGTTCCATCCGGGTGTCCCTTGACACCTCTCAAGTTTTTTTTTTTTTTCGCTTTTTAGTGCCTTCTTCTCATCATACAAATTAATTACGAAACGGCGACACCAAAAAAAAATCTGTCATCCCTTAATTTTCAACCCTTAGGGGTGGAATATTTTCTTGAAATTTATATGGGACAAAATTTGAGGTATACACTATCAATTAAAAAAAGAATCATCGAAATCGGACTACACTGAGAAAAGTTATGCGTGGTCAAACATAAAAATAAGTATATGAAAATTAAAAAAATGTTCATAAAATAAAAACTACTGGGCCAAACAATGTTAAATTTTTATGGGACCAAATGGCAACTATTCCGCATCAAACTAAAGAAGAATCACGTAAATCGGATCATAAATCTCAGAGTAATCGAGGTACATACATAATAATAATAAAAACAACCGAATTGAGAACCTCCTCCTTTTTGAAGTCGGTTAAAAGAGACACGTAGTCATACATATTTTGTTCACATAAATTGTCATAACGTTCCTTAAAGTTAGTAGAATTGCCCCACTGAGCTAAAACTTTTAGAAATGAATTGTAAATTGTTCTGAAACGCGAGATAAATTTTGAAAATTCAATGAGTCCACAGATTTTGTGCTGATCAGAGTCTTGTTAGGTAAAGGTCAGTATATTCTTAGCATTGAGGTTACTAAAATACCTTACTTAATGTTTGAAGCATTTAAGTATCTTACAAACAGATAAACATATTCATTGGTAAGAGAATTACAAGTACATTTTTTTTGTCAAAAGATAAAACGTAGACATGATTATTGCTTAATCAATAGAGCTATTAAAATTTTAAACTTAAATGCCTTATTCACCATCCATCTTGCTGTACATCCCGTCAAGGTCATACACGATACACGATACAAAAGTATCGCGAAAAAAAACAATTCATAATAATTTTTGACGTACAGCAAGCTTATCCACGGTCGTTTTGCATCGTGCATGACCTTGGCGGGACGTACAGCAAGATGGATGGCGAATAAGGCGCATTAGTCATTCAATAATAATACATTGAATAATATAACTAATTGCTCTCTCTCTCTCGCGTGTATACTCTGTGTAGTTAAGTTGTACACTGAGGAAGACTGATTTAATTTATTAAGTGTTAGTCAACTAAAATTAAGCACAAATAAAGTTAAAAATTGTGTTCAAAAGATAATTATATTTCCGAGCGGCATCTATTTCACGTAATTACGGAATTTGAGCTATCTTTGAAATTTTAGTTCATTAGCAATATCAATAAATTAAATTTTCTCGAGATGGTTTCTGCTTTCTCTATGATGCCCAAAAAAAAAAAAAACTGTGCTGTCGGGGGACCCCCGCAAGGAACGAAGTTCCACGTACGTGTATGTACAAAAAAATAATATGTAAAAATAATAATATATCACGAGCAGGCGAGTGCGCCGCAGCGGCTCGATACACACACATACACACACGCATTTCGTTACGTGACGATATCTATTAATTCGCTCTACCCGTAAGCCGCGTTAGTGAACTTCGTTCCTAAAAATGTACTCTGTGATACTAATCGTCATTAAAAACAAGCTGTATTAATGTTGCATGTTGAAAAAATTAATCTAATGTCGCCATACCATAGCATAATAATGCCTACTGATTGACGACATACCAATATTTGTTTTTTTTTTTAGTTACTGTTTGTTTGTAGTAAGGTGCGTACGGATAGCGCGTTCCTGTGTTACGCGTAGTTGGGAAACACTGTCCACGCGTACGTTGGATACGCGTACAGCTCCTGTACGGACCGCCGCGAACCTGTACGCGAGGTCAATCGATCCAGAGCGCTCCGCGAGCCCCAGTCATTCGCCATGACTCCGACAAATTTAGCGCCAAACAAACAAACCAAACTCGAAGAACCCGCGTGTCTATTCATTTTGCCGTCCAAATAATAGCGTACCCGGTCGTGTGTCCTCTTTGACGCGCGACCAAAAACCGACAGACGGCGGATCGCGCGCGAGCTAGCTCACGCGATACGCGTTCCCCAAGAGTGTACGCGTAGCTACAAGTATGGACATGGCGTTCCAGGACACGCGTAACCGACTACGCGTACCCAATGTACGCGCTATCCGTACGCACCTTTAGATAGTACATTATTATTAGTGTAATAATATGTCTCATTAGTTAAGCTTTCCAACATAAAAAAGATTTTACTTTTCGTTTCATCTGTAACCTTATCATTTCTCTTCTAGTTTCATACAGCAACCAAAAAGTCCGTTTTCGTTGGAGCGAAGCAGGCGTTACCATCAACCCTGAGCTGAAGCTGCTGCAGTACCACATCGGTGAACCGTTAAGACTGGAAGAAACTAATGGATACATGATCGATAAGGATGGTAAGCATTATAAGATTTAAGAATTTGATTTAGTGTGCTTAAGTTACCCTTACTCTATAAACTGTTTACGTTAATAATAATATTAATTTATTTATTTCAATCAACTTTGAATCATAAAACATTTAAATTGAAATTGAAAATTTTACATAATATTAAGAGGAAATACCACGGGCTAGAGAATTGAAAATTAGGTATTTGTAAAATCTATTGCTGTCGCGCGATGCCCGAACACGAACCGCAGAGCGCGATAGAGACAACTGCAGCTCTGACCGAAAATACCTATTAAAAGTACACAAAATCAATGATTCGTAGTCCCCTGATTTCTTCTCCAAAACTTAACCGATTTAAGTGCTTTTTTCATAAAAAAATAAAGAAAGGCTTTTGCCGTGTTCCTATGTTTTCTATTTTTTATATAATCAAGTCAAATTTGTTTTCTGAATGTTTGAACACAGCGGAAAATCATGCCAATTTTTTAGGTTTTTGAATATTCATATCTCTTTTGATAATAAATTTATGAGAAAAAGGAAAACATAGGGACATGCCAATAGTAGCCATAGATATTAAAAAAAAAAATTGATCTACTGGCATTATCCAGGGAGGAAACAGGGGACTAAGTTTGTATGGAAAAACGGCCCTTGTGTTTCCTCTTAATAATACACAAAATAATCAAAATACACAAAATTAAAATAATAAATGAACACAAGTCTGTAAGTGAACCATGCAGCAGTGGTTCACGTACTGACAGTCAAATCGTTCTGCAAATGCGCTCAGGATACTGTTGGGGCTGGCCCGCACCCTACGCACCAGGGATGTGCACCGCTTGCGCATGATTGTGTAGAAACAATCCACACGCGCCTCGACAAACATCCCCGACGCGCTACAGAAGCGAGACAGCCCCAAGAGCCCCCTGAACGCATTGTTGTATTGGACATGTAGAGCGCTGTACTGTTTCTGCGTGTAATTCGCCCATAGACTGCCAGTACCTATAGAAGTATGTACAAAATGCCCTAAATAAAGCTATTTTGACGCTCCTCGAACACCGAGCAAATCTCCGGGCTATCATGTTCGCACGAACAGAGAGCGCCCTACGCTCCCTTTCAATGTCTGCATCGTCTTCCAGGTCAGAGGTTAATAAATGTCCAAGATATTTAAACGTATCAACTCTATTAAGTGAGTGAGTGGTTAATGTACATACAAGCCCATACATTAGTCAATCTTAGGGATGTCTAGTAACTTTTAGAATTTATCTACTTGAGTTGGAAGGATTTTATTTAAAGGAGACGATTTTAAGGGCTATTACGTTAGAGTTTGGTACAATCATGTTAAGTTGTACCAACGAACGTTGATAAATGTTGGCCACATAGTAAATTTTTTGTGGTCTTGAACTAATTAGTCAATTGCTGAAATACCATTGGCGTTAGACTCGACTTTAATTAGCAAATGAAAGTCCCATTCCTCCATGCTTTAACTTCAAAGAAAGGGTATATTTTTCCCAAAAATAAATCTCATAATTTCACAGACACCATGGAAATTACGTAATACAAGCGAAGCGTTTTCAGAAACCTTGTCTTCATCGTTCTCCTGTCTCATAATTTTATTTATTTGTGCTTAGCATGTTTTCTTCTTCGATGTATTTCCTTGTAACAACTTACGTTCCTTGTAACAACAACTTACAACAGTTGTAACAAAGCATCGAGTGTCGTACTCAATGTTCGGTTCGGTTTGGGTGCAAAAGGTCTAATTCTTAAAATGGCAACATAGTCGCAAAAGGACTAATTCTTAAAATGGCAAATTCTCTAAAAGCCTAATTCTCGGAATGACCAATTCTGTAAATCCTATTACCAAGCTTTAAGTAAAAGTCGCTAAAGTTTTAAAACTTAAACTAAACCTTATGTGGTGACTCAGATATTAGACCTAGAGGAATGAAAGCATATTAAAAAATCTTTAGGTATTCATGTACTATGATAATGCATAATTCACAATGCAATATGCATAATTTTCTTTGGCCGGCTACTTTTATTTTTGGTCCATTTTGTCAGATGTCCTTTGTAACTGAACCGATACATTGTGCCGCTAGATGGCGTTGTGCATTTTGAGCCAATTTCTGAATCGTGATGTTAAGATTATCTGACGTTTAATTAGGCTCTCGTAGTTGTTACGGTAATTTGATTTTAATTGGTTATGATAGTACCAGCTAGTGTGTAGTGTGATGGAGTTAGAACGGCTCATTCAAGCATATAGGGACTATCTGTTACTAATCACTAACAACTTATGGCCTAAACTCGGTCTAAGATAAAAAAAAAATATTGGACCATTCGTAAGATCGTTACATTACATTGAAGTACCTACCTGAGAAAATGCTCAGGTGTATGTGTGGTCACCCTAATATTCACACCTTGTCTAACCACCTCATCTGTCAGATAATCCATCCATCGTCTGTAGCTAGCTATCCACACTAATAGGGTATTACACCCATTTTTGAAAAATATCTCAATTAAATTCTGTAGTCCTAATATGCCACCAAAAAAATCATAAATTTTGTATTCAACCGATAAGTGCCATAAAAACGCATCTAAAATTGACATTTTCAAATTTCGCGCGTAGTTTGACGAAAACGCCTCGTAGTGGAAGCCATATTGCTTTATGGAAATAACGACTAATTATTGTATAATAATTTAAAAATAAATATGATCATATTTTGTAATAGGTGTAATAATTAAAAAAATACGATGGTTACGAAAATAATAAAAGTACAAAGCCTATACGCGCCAATTGCTTGACTGATAGTTGACACTTTTTTTGTTAACACAGCCATACGACGTAATAATATGGCGGCTACTATTTCAAGGTGTTATAAGACAGATTAAAAAAACTGAAAACTTTGATTGGAATTTAAAATTTATTTTGTTATTTTTAGAACTAAAACTAACATTTCAATGCTTTTTGCCTAAACAATCTCAATAATATATTTATAGATTAAACCCTATTCACAATAAACCATTTTCCTTAGTTCGACCAATGATCATGTCAAGATACCGTTATTCCCAAAGTTGCTTTTACGGTTTTCCGTTGCCATTTGGAGCCAATTTCCTTTTCCTCAAGCTTATCCACAACGTCAACAACTCTTCACATTTTGCGACGTTCCCACAGAATTCTCAGACTCCTATTGAGTGCTATTAAGATATCGTAAAACTTTTCCTTAATTTGACAGTCGTGGCATGTGGCTGATAGACATAGGTACGAGAAGAACAAGTATGATATTTTACGCCCTTGTTTTGTTTTTATCAATTGTATTAGCCTTTGTCCGCGTCTTGGTCTGCGTGAATTGTTCTTACGGATCCCTAATATCTATACTAATATTATAAAGCTGAAGAGTTTGTTTGTTTGTTTGTTTGTTTGGTTGAACGCGCTAATCTCAGGATCTACTGGACCGAATTGAAAAATTATTTTTGTGTTGGATAGTCCATTTATCGAGGAAGGCTATAGGCCTTAGAACGCGAAGCCGGGTCGGGTTGCTAGTTTAATAATAAAATATAGCTTATAGTATTCAAGGGTAACGCAGCTTCCTATAGGCAAAAGCATATTCAGAATCGGATCAGTAATTTCGGAGATATAATTATCGTGTTAAAACAAACAAACTCTTGAGCTTTATAATAATAAGCACTTTGCCCGCGACTTTGTCCGCGATTATATTCTCAAGAATTCCTATTTTTTTCAAAATATAGCCTTTACCCTATTAAAAAAATAAACAGACACACACACTCAGACACACTGCCATATACCTATAGATACTTATCCAACTTCATCATCATTATCATCATGTCAACTTTTAAACGCCGGGTTCAGCCGTAATCGCCATGCTTGGCCGATGCATGTTGGCGATCACAGTAGGTGATACTCAGAAGGACGCTGCTGCTTATCCTCTGATCAATATTCCTCTGTCACCTTCTCCGACACCCAAGGGTAGAAATGGTGCTATTCGCAACCGGCAACACACGGTTTAACTTAACACATTCATACTCCATACTTAGAATTACAAATGCAAAAGTAACTCTGTCTGATACGTGACATAAACATAGCTTAAACCCCAGGAAAGGATCGTCGTGATGATCCTTTATTGGGGTTTGGGGTTTAGTAGCCGACGCATCGCCTACTTTTAAACCCTTGACTTCGTCTGCATCCGCGATAATCGACATTAACACGGACGAAGTCGCGGGCAAAAGGTAGCAGGAGATATAATTTTTTCTCGTTTTTGTGTTGTGTTGCTGAAAGCTGAAAAGCTAGTTCTTTATACGCCTAAAAATAAAGAAATGTTCATTTAATAATAATTATTCTGAAAATTTTGCTGAGATTTCATTTTCATCAGCGAACATTCATGCACTTTCTTACGTTTAGCAATGAGTTAGAAGACATTTTTAAACCCCTGATACAAACAAAGGGGTGTTTACTTATAAAAGGTTTCGTGAGCTGTGAACAAATCTGTGTCTGTCTGTGGCATAATAATAATAATAATATGTGGGGACATTTCACACACGGCCATCTGACCCCAAACTAGGGAGACCCTGTACTATGGGTGTCAGACAGCTGATATACATACACAAATACATTTTAAATACATGCATATATAGATAAACAACACCCAGACACAAGGTTAACAGTGCTCATCACACAAATATTTACCCTGGGCGGGAATCGAACCCGCAACACGCGGCGCAGCAGTCGATCGCTCAGCCACTGCTCCAACCGTGTCGTGTCGGCATAGTAGCGCTACTGTTACAATCTCCCTCGGTGAACACCTAGGTGAAATGAGCTGTCACCTGTCCCAATGCTAGGGATTTACAAAGCACTACTTACAATCGTATGACAACTCACCACACCTTAGTATTCATCGAGGGAGATTGTAACACAATAGTCATACAGTATATCTATAGGTATATGTGTGAAAAATGTCAGCTAATTCTTTTCAGCTGTCTAAGCGTGAAAGAGTATCAAACATCCATTAATTCTTACAAACTTTCACATTTATAATATTTAGAAGGATTTATTGCTCGAGGGAATTTATTCGTTTAATAAACTTTTCTAATTCACGCTTTATGACAACTCAATCACAAAGTACGTAAGGCTGCGGCGCGCCCGAGCAGAGATACCACTCAGAACAAACCGTCATTTTTCGCACGCACATATTGACATATCTTTTATAGACATTCTCAAGCAGTTTCAACCAGACTTCAGTCTCGACTGTCACGTGTTGCCAAAATGAATAAAAGATGTAATTGACATTTTATGACAAACAAGAAAATTTTGTTATAAAAAAAATTGCAAAGAGTTCCAACCAGTGTCAATAAAATTATATATTGTCAGAAATGAAACCTACAGAGTCAATCAGTGAGTCTGGCAAGTTTAGGTAATTATTTGTGAATGACGGGAGCGGTCCTTCTGTAACCTTTTTATTTTGTGACTCAATATAAACTGAATGGGTTATTAAAATCTCATTTGTCGCGCCTATTTTTAAATAAAACATCAACATGTTAACTATTTATAAACGTTGATATTTCATTTGTTTTAACAATAAATCACAAAATAAAAAAAATGAAAGTGAATTTTACTGACAGTAATTACGCCTCATACCATAGAGTCTATACTCCATTTATAATAGCATTAGAAATTCCAAAGATGACAACCGCCTTCAAAACTTTAGCACAGAAGACACAAAGAAGAATGTCCTGATTTAGACTGTATTTTTTTTTTTGCATGTTTATTATGCGATTTTTTCGGCAAATCCTCCGACGAAAAAGACAACCGCCTTCAAAAACAAAAAAGTTATACCTAATTGACTTTAGCGCAGAACACACATGACTTTAGTTTCGGAAGTCGGTGGCTTTGTTCTGTTTAATGTTTTGTATGCCACCTACTTCCGAAACATGAATATTGAACATTCGACTCTCGTGAATGTCTTATCGCTAAATTCCCATGATGAGAAATAGGTTTACTGCGACATAGGCGTATCGCTAAATGGGCAGTATGAGGAGTAGACCTATTGCGACATAGACAAAAACATACTTAGTCCCAATCCCAACGCTTATTTTAAATGACATTTTGGCATAACGCAAAATTAGCAGACTGCGTTTTAGGTAATGAGCGAGTAAAGGGTTTCGAGTAGTAATTCGTAGGTTGGTGCCAGCCAAGCTACGAATTACTACTCTATGGAATTACTTATAGAAGTCAGTCATATAGTCGTGACCGTGGCGTGTTGGACACATTTTGGTTTGTCATCTATACATGACTCAAAATGTTAACTTTTTGTTTACTACCATTTTATTTTCAGGTAACTACTCAAGATTAGTCGTGTACTTCAGATTCGAGCGTCAGATTGGCCACCACCTGATACAAACCTTCGCTCCGTCCTCCTTGGTGGTGATGCTATCCTGGTTCAGTTTCTGGCTCGACCTGGATGCCATTCCTGGAAGGGTGACTCTCCTGGTCACCTGCATGTTGACTCTTGTCACCATGTTTACGGGATTAAGAGCTGACATTCCACCTGTGGCTTATGTTAAGGTAAAAATATATAAAATTAATAATATGATAAAAAAAAGGTTTTGCGAAGTCCGACTATGAGACCACAAAGTAGCCGTAAAGGCTGCGGCGCGCCCGAGCAGAGAAAACTACTCAGAACAAACCGCCATTTTTCGCACGCACACATTGACTTCACGTTTACAGGCATACTAAGGCAGTTTCAAGTAGACTTCAGTCTCGACTAACGAGACGTGCTGTCAAAATGAATGATCAAAATTATCTAATTGACATTTCATGACAAGCAGGATTTGCAAAGAGTTTCAATTTTCTTTAGAGTTTCGTCCCGATTCACCCCTACATCCCTATTTTCCCCGTTATATGGTACATGTTTCAAGTGATTTTTCCGTAAGGCAAGATTGACGTTGTGGTTGTTTTAGCACATGATCCTTTCGACATGAGTCCCACTTACTACGGACTACCCTAAGTGGGACTGGGCCGACCACGTCACACCGCGTTTTCTAAACGCGCCGTCGACGTGCGATCTATGAATGCGCTTTGTTAATTTATTAAAATAATAGAGGTATACCTACTTAACAATAATAACAACAACCTATTATTATCCCACTTCTGTTATTATTATTATTATGTAGGTATATATCTCTATTATTTTAATAAGTTAACGAAGCGCATTCCTGAAACGCGCGTCGACTGCGCGTTTAAGGACAGACGGACCGCATTTCAACTGCAATCCAACCGCAAAATGCAGTTCAAATGCAGTTTGAATGCAGTTGACACGACTGAATGCAACGCCACACCAACACACAACTGGACTGCAATTGGACTGCAATCGAACTGCACGTTTGGTTTGCAGTTCTATTGCAGTCGTGTCAACTGCATTAAAACTGCATCTGAACTGCAATTTGCGGTTGGATTGCAGTTGAAATGCGGTCCGTCTGTCTAGAGCCTAAAAGACGCAGTGTGCATAGGCCCTTAGGCTTGTTTCAAGCGTACCACACCACATTGTAGCGTCAAAAGGTGATCGTGTAGTGGTTACGTGTGAATAGTGACGCTACGGCTTTTTGTAGCTGCGTTGTCGTACCGACAAAGTGGTCAGTGTGAATTAAACTATTATTTTTTATAAAAAGTCGTGCCCGACTACATGTTTTTATTGTGGTTGTGGTGTGGTTGTGGTGTGCTTGTGGTACGTCTGAATAAACCCTGAAGCTTGGCTGCTTGTCGAGTGACGTTCGCACTGTATTGCTAACGCGGTCCGTTAATCTCTCTGCTTAAGCTTAAACCTCAGTCGAACGGTCAACGACCAGGTTTAAGCACTGTATTTTGCACAAGTATTTTCTTTAATAACTTTTATTTATTTATTTATTTTACACGTACGTACTTTTATTTGTGTTGCACATTTGACAATTCTTTTTTAATTTCAAAAATGACCCACGTTTTCAAAATTCATTTATTTACGTAATGCATAATGCATCCGAGCTTCGCGTCACATAAGTTTATATGTGTACCTACTAATTTCAACCTAATCGAGGAGCTAATTTCCTGTGACACACGGACATATGAAACCATAAAAAGTACCGATAAGAAGAGCCTCTGAGACTTTCCAGGTATTTTTTTGTAGCGACGCGGCGAACAAAAGGTGTGTTTTTAGTTTCGTCCGAAATATTCATTGACTGGAAATCTTGAAAAAAGTAATGCGAGATACAAAAAGAAGAGTCCAAGTGCGAGTTGAACTCGCGTGGAGAGGGTTCCGTATAATGTCAGTCATTTGTTTTCATTCAATCTTTATTTTAAATCGATAGAATTCTTATAGGTTTCCTGTAATCTGGGAGCAGTGCAAGCAATGGGGGAATAGTCAATTTTCGTCTTCTTTCATGAATTAAATCAAAACTATTTACTTCACAATAATAACAAAAAGGTATTTGAAATCTTCATAACGAGCCCTTTCATTTGATATAAGACACAGTAAGGTTTGCAAAACTTTTTTTTAATTTCCTAATTTGACACCCGAAAATGACCAAAAAAAAAATATTGTATTCTTTGCACATCTGTATTTGGGTCATAGTATTATACCATCCTACCAAATTTCACCTGATTTGGTCCAGTAGATTCGGAGCAAATTGGCTGTGACAGACGTACGGACAGACAGACAGACGCACGAGTGATCTTAAACGAGTTCCGTTTTTTTATACGAAACCCTAAAAACTGGTCAAGTACAGTCAACAGCAAAAGTTGATGATCAAAATCAGAAATTGAACGGAGTTCGCGTCAGAGCTGTGTGGCGTCGAAGTGATTGAAAAGTATGTGTGTGACAATCACATACTTTTGAATCACTTCGACGCCACACAGTTTTGATAATCTACTTTTGCTGTTGACCGAACCTAAAGATCGACACAAAAAAGCTGAAAGAAATGTTTCTCGTATAGTTGCCCTAGAAAGAAAGAAAAACTATTTATTCACGTTCACGTGAATAAATATAAAAAAACGTTGTTTTTGTTATTTATTTATTAACACTTCAAGCACAATGTACAGAGGCGGATTTAATGCCATAGGCATTTTCTACCAGTCAACCTTTGGGTGATGTAGAGAAAATGTTTGGGTGTTGTTTGGGTGGTGGTGTAACAGAAAAAAAAATGAATGTTTATAAAGCCCAAACCAAAACAAAAACAAGTGAATATTTTAACAGCACAACTATTCCATTATTTATATTTAAAATAGAACGAATTTATTTTATTATATTATATTACTAGTTTTTATCATGGCCAGAGAAATACGCACTGAACATTTAAAGTGTCAACCTATTACATTTCAAAATATACAGCCTGCTGATAAATATACTGACTGATACGGCTTAGCCCCCTATGGCTAATCCGTATCAGTCAGCCCGCCCGGGGCCTCAAGTCTGCTATTACAATGGTGTCAGAATGGTCTATCATTGATTTCATAATTGTTGATTTTGACAAGTTTGGTAATCTACTAATATAATGGTGTCATTATGACTTTCCATTAGCCAACCACTGACACGCCAATGAAAGAAATGATTGTAGAATGGTAATCTCGTACAAAATGACAAATGAATGACATAATCTGCTGAAATTTTGACAGTTTCTTTGATCAGTGACCTACCATTAGAACGTCATTGTGCAGTCATTGCTTTTAATTCGACCGACCAATGATCGACCATGATGAATTTAGCAGATTTCGAACTTTTAGCAAAATGACAATGAGATCGTGTTGGAATGACGAAATTATAAAAATAGCAGACTTGGCCCCCAGGTTGGGCGGCGTCAGACACGGAACCCTAAAAAAATGCTGCTTATTTTCGAATAAAGTCTCCTTTGATCGCGAACACGTTTATTTACATAAAAGGACAAAATAAGCTTAGTTCTAGAACAAAGACGAAGAAAATACCAGCTTTTCCCGTTTTAGGTACTTAAATGTAGAGAAATGTTAGAAACAAAAATAGAAATGTCTATTTTTACTTCTATAAATCTTATTCGACTTATCTCGAATTTATGCGTAGCTAGTAAAGCAGCAACAAGGAACTATGTTTTGTTTTAGGTTCAAATGCGCTAAACGACAATCAATGTCAAAAATTAAGTTTTGAGGTAGTTTGAGCTTAGAATGTGAACATTCTTAAGGCCAATTTCACGAAACTGATCATAATCAGACATTAGCAAATCAGAAATTATAATAAACAAATTGTATTAAGAGGAAATACCACGGGCTAGAGAATTGAAAATTAGGTATTTGTAAAATCTATTGCTGTCGCGCGATCCCCGAACACGAACCGCAGAGCGCGATAGAGACAACTGCAGCTTTGACCGAAAATACCTATTAAAAGTACACAAAATCAATGATTCGTAGTCCCCTGATTTCTTCTCCAAAACTTAACCGATTTAACTGTTTTTTTTCATTAAAAAATAAAGAAAGGCTTTTGCCGTTTTCTTATGTTTTCTATTTTTTATATAATCAAGTCAAATTTGTTTTCTGAATGTTTGAACACAGCGGAAAATCATGCCAATTTTTTGAATATTCATACCTCTTTTAATAATAAATTTATGAGAAAAAGGAAAACATAGGGACATGCCAATAGTCGCCATGGATATTTAAAAAAAAAATTGATCTACTGGCATTATCCAGGGAGGAAACAGGGGACTAAGTTTGTATGGAAAAACGGCCCTTGTGTTTCCTCTTAACGTTCCATTTTTTCGTTTTTCTTTTTTATTATTCGTCTAAATATTGTATACATTGTTCTCAAGCTAATTACTTAACAGATTAAAAAACAAAATTAAATTAAATTGAAAGAAAAAATGACAAAATTATAAAGTTCAAAAAATTTATAAAATTTACACAATATATTTAATGGACTAAACACGATCAATAATACAAAAGAACAAAAGAACATACTCACACAAATAAAGTGTTCAATTCGAACTCAAACCAGCGATTTGCTATTCACAAGTTTTTTTTTTTCTATTGTACAGGCATTGGACCTATGGATGGCTGGTTGCATGATGTTCGTGTTTGCCGCCCTGGGAGAGTTCGTTGTCGTGAAGGTCTTGGACAAGCAGTACCAGATGAACAAGACCAAAGCCCAGGAGTCCATGCCCAGAATTATTCCGGTGGTAAATATTATCTTTTTGCTATATACAAACGTTTTACCTACATATTGCAAAGTTTTTGACGACATTTTTGAGAATTTTAAGGACTGTATAATATCAAAGAAGAATAATCAAATACTGAGAACTGCATCTACTTAGAAGTATTTTTTAAAACATTTTACACACTCTAAGGTTTTCTTCAAACCAAGCAAAAATTCTAAATTTTGAAAGTCGTGGAATTAAATATTGATAACATCTATTTAGTGATGTTTTACATAGTTAGATTTGGTCTGAAATTAACTTTTTATGTTCGTTTATCTATTTTTATGGCATAGAATAAAAAGGAAAACAGCTTTATTTCTACAATACTTCATGAAACACAATTTAGTGAGCATTTATCCATTCTGGCAGATATTTCCAATTAATTGGTACCTAATAAAAGTACGGCGTTTAAACACAACATTAGCCATTTTCTGTACCTGTACTCTGACACACTGTTTTATATATTGTACTAAACTCTAACTGACACTCCATGATCTCAATCAAAACAACCAGTTCGAAATTGAATCAAGATTATTGAGACAAAGATGTTTCGTTATCTTTGGCAGCGTCTGAATGGAGAGAAGGGGTCTTGCGGGACGCTGGCGGCCTGGGAGGGGTCTCAAGTGAGGTGTCGGAAGGTGGACCTGACGTCGCCGACGTCACCTCCTGCAGTCACGCCGGCTGTCCACCCAGCACCCTCCGCCACGCACGCTACAGCTCATCTGGTTGGCGTCGAGAGACGACAGAGTATACTACAGGTATCTTTTGTGATGATGTTGCATAATTGACTCGTCTTCTACGTCAGTAACTTCTTTAAGTTAAATTGTCAAACTGTAAGTTAAAAAATGTCGGTCAACTGTTGAAGAAAAAAAGAGCAAAAAATATGCCTGTTACACATTATTTGTCCTAACTGTTATCTATTACTATGACACCTGTCATGATTTGTAGTTATTTATACCTTTACTTAATTCAAAAATATTTTATAATTATCCTTTTTTATATTTTTGATGTTTTTATTTTTACACAAATGTTGCATAATGTATATGTAGGCATACCCTACAAAAAAGGAAATAAAAAAAAAGCACTGTGGCACTCGGGGACTGCCGCGGTAAAGCTATTGCATAGCATTTTATGTAAATATATATATCATATACATATACATAGGTACACCTCCCGCTACCCCCCTACCCCTAACCCCCATACCCCCTACACCCCCACCTCCTACACCCATACCCACTCACCCCCTACCCCCCCACCTCCACCCCCTCACTACCCTACATCCTCAACCCCCCCTACCCCCCTATATATTATTATATTATATATGTATATATATATTGGTATATATATTATGATATATACCATATACATACACGTTAAGCGAACGCTCGGCCGAGCTACATGGTAGGCGGAGTGGGGGGTGTCAGTTACGGAATTTCTTGATTCGATCGCCGCGCTCAAAGCCCGCGATAAAAACTATGCAATAGCTTAAAAACAAAAAATAAACAACATTACAACAACAATTTATACGACACGGTTGGCGCAGTGGCTGAGCGATCGACTGCTGCGCAGCGTGTTGCGGGTTCGATTGCCGCCCAGGGTAAACATTGGTGTGATGAGCACTTGTGTTTGCCTTGTGTCTGGGTGTTGTTTGTCTATATATGTATGTATTTACAAAAAAAAAATGTATTTGCGTGCGTTTGTGTTTTTATCAGCTGTCTGACACCCATAGTACAGGGTCTCCCTAGTTTGGGGTCAGATGGCCGTGTGTGAAAATGTCCCCACATATTATTATTATTTGTGTATGTATATCAGCTGTCTGACACCCATAGTACAGGGTCTCCCTAGTTTGGGGTCAGATGGCCGTGTGTGAAAATGTCCCCACATATTATTATTATTTGTGTATGTATATCAGCTGTCTGACACCCATAGTACAGGGTCTCCCTAGTTTGGGGTTAGATGGCCGTGTGTGAAAATGTCCCTACAATTACAACCAATAACAATTATTATATTTTGTTGCAGGTTGCCTGGTTAGACGCCGATACTGGTCAAGAGCGAGTGCTATGGAGGGAAATCGACAAACTCTCCCGCGTGGTGTTCCCTGCCCTGTTCCTCCTCTTTGTCACGATGTACTGGCCAGTTCTCCTCCTGAAAACGAAGACATCTTCATAACAATTAGATTTTTTGAGTTACACTGTCGCTGCCTGAAAAGCATTGTTCTTATTCAATGTGATAAAAAGGCCATATTAATGCCTAAATATTGTCGACACAAAGTCGGTTCGAGCACAAATAAAATAATAAATATTATGTGAATCGAGTAGGTTATTTATGAGGCATTTTGAGCACGTTACAACGAAATATTTCGGAGTTCTGAAAGTGGGGTTGGTTTCTGCAGAATATTTGTAAGGATTTGCTATCTTAAAGCATTTTATTTTTCTCATAAATTCTTTGATAAAATCTTTGTGACTTTTTTTGTGAAAAACCTATCAAATGATATTTTATTCACAGCATTACCACTATGTATAAAACTCAGTATTAAATATTTTTATCGTAATAAAAATAAAATTATGAGTTTTTCTGGACTAAGTTACTCGCGCGACAGGGAAATTAAAGAAGGCGAAAAAGAGATTATTGCTCTCCCGAAACAAATAAAAAAAATACGGGATTTTAGTACAAGATTGTACTGTAGAGCTTAAATTTTAAATGATGGTGGAATCTTAAGTGTAGATATATAGCTATAAGTAGTTGCTTTAAAACATTTTAAATATAAAAAAGGATTGTCAAAAAAATGCACAAAATACGTAGAAATATTTTTAACAAAATACATGTCGTAGGACATGTATTTTGTTTGTGTGTTCATGTTTTATTTTTCCCAAATAATATTTTGAAAAGTGATATAATACCTATAAAACTATGCTTGTGTTTGACTTAATTTATTAAAAAAATGAAGTTTAAACCTCGCTGTTATTTTAATGTTATTATTATAGGCATAAGGTGCTCATAGATAAGTTATTATTAGAGCATTAATTGTTATATACAAGTTGTTTTTTTTTTTAAGTAAAGTTGTAATCTGATTACAAACAACTCTACGGTTTAGACATTTTTTTATTCATAAAAACACGTGTTTACACTTTAATTAATTAAAGTAATCAATTTTGTAGACATGTAAGGATAAAAATAATGTAGAATTCAGTTTCTTTATTGATATTGTTTGAAATTCAGACCAATGATATTGCTAGAATATACATAGATAATAATTATTATGTGCCCAGACACAATGGAAGATGAATATTATGTGTAGCAACTTTAACCAACAAGAGAAGGATTATTTAAATAAAGAAAAATACTGGCCTATCAAGTTCAAATGAACAACACAGAACTTGAAACAATTTAAAATTACATATAATTAGTTTTTTTTTAATTGGACAAATAATTATAACGGGTGTAAAAATATAATTAACGAAATCGAAAGTTACATGTTCTTCCCATTATTGCGATATTTTTTTGTTTTGTACCATACCTGGGCACCTTCTGGTACCGAAGATATTGAAAGTCAAAGTTAGAACTTCGACTTTTTTTGACTTTCAACATTTTACACCCTGTATACATACTATTAAAATCCTCATGATTTTACACCAACATAATAAATTAAAATATTTTAAATAAGGTGCTTACAAGTCATCAGCGTCATTTATGGAATAGTGTCGCAATCATTATCAGCTTTAAACCATTGTGATAGCTTAAAATAATGAGATTTTTGTAATTAAAAAAATATATTTATTTCGTTGATCTAGATGTAAGTGGCATTAAAATAATGTAAAGTAGATAGAAACGTTAAACGACCTTTCATTCATTATTTTAATTTTCTTGTAATTTTTGTCTTAAAATAATTGTATAGAACTAAGTTACTTTATATTGTTTAATTTATTATGAGTAAGTAAAATTCATACGGATCGATCGGGTAAGGTTAAGCTACGTTTGCCGCGGTCTTTACTTGGATGCATGACGATCCATTTCGTATATACTGAGAACCCTCTGTCTCTCGTATAACACGTAAAACCGTTGGTCCCGGATGTTATTCATCGAACTTTGACAGACGTTATGGGTAGTCAGAAGTGAGAAACTTTGATCAACGGTCTAAAACCCCGGCCAGACTGTTGTAAACAAGTCCTTCACATCGGTCTCCACCGGCGGTTTACAACAGTGTAAACACTTATTTGCAACAAAAATTCGTTTGACCTTCGACAACCTCTGTGGACGGACGCGCGTTGTAAGCCGCGTGTGTATACCGCCGTTGTAAACAAAGAGTCGACAACACACTGAGGAGCCTTGTTGTAAACCAGTGTGGACGCAAACACCAACCGTGGGCTCTACAAGCCTCCCACCAAGGTGACCCCTGTTGGAAGCTTGTCTGGTCTAGTCTGGCCCGACTTTTACCAAGAGGTACCGTATAATCCAGTAACTGTGGTGCGAAGGTCAGACAGTCCCTCCATGTAAAATGCTGGTATTCAGCTGTATCAGGTCCGACTGGAATCCTACCCCAACATACATAGTTGGGAAAAGGCTTGGCAGATAATGAACTCATGTACACTTAGATGTACGGTCAGTAAAACAAAGAATAAACTATTATTACATTTAGATTCTTTCTTTTAACAAAGTATATTCCAGACTTAATGAAACTCGTTAATGGAGGATGTTGGGGGGTTTTAAAAAATAATATTTTGTAAAATTATTATAATATGTAAAAAAATATTGTTATAATTTAATGCCAAGCAAAATATTATTTTTACAATAAAAAAAGAACAATCTAAAAATACACTAGTTGTATTAATTATTATTTAAATCATAATAAAAAGTTTTGCATTTTGGGAGTGTTATTTACAATATATACACTTAGGTATGTATTTTAATAGGAGATAATGTCCTATCTGTCCATTGTTGCAGTTATTTGTACAGTATATATTAATAGGTAAAATAATAAATATTATAAAAATAATAATTATATATTGTTATGCTTTAGTGCTAAGGGTTCAAGCTCATACGTCACGGATGCCTTAACTGTTTGACGTTTTTATGCGCAAATATATATTTAGGATATTATTGTTCAACACAGACGACAATGAGTCGTATTGATAAATGAATAAAAATGGTTTTGTCATTACTCCTTGTTTACTTTTTTCAAACCCATTGAAATTAAACAGGCTATGGTAACTCCATACTGAATTTATTTTTTACTAGCTGACCCGACAGACGTTGGGCTGTCGATCGATATCGATCTTCCAATTTTCTTACCGTTTAAACCTTCCCTGGCCATCCACAAATATTTCAAGACCAAAATTAGCCAAATCGGTTCAGCCGTTCTCGAGTTTTAGCGAGACTAACGAACAACGATTTATTTTTATTGTATAGATATCTAGTAGTGGCTGAGCAACGGGCAGCTGCGCTGCGTGTCGCGGGTTTGATTCCCGTACGGAGCTAATACCTATTTGTATGGCCTACAAATAGTTATTGAGAGTGTGTTTATGAATTTTTTTTTTTTTTTTTACTATTAAATAGGCTTGCGTTTGACCACAATTCACCTGATCGTAAATGATAATGCGGCCTAAGTTGGAACACGCTTGCCTAAGATGAACCGGTTCACTCGTGCCTTAAAGATACCCAGATTATACTTATCAGGGAACAGAGAGGCGGGCAGGGAATTCCACAGTCTGGCAGTTCGCACAATAAATGTGAGTTTATGCTTGTAATTGCACCCTCGATACAGCAGAAATTCTTAGAGTGACTTGCCCAACTCTATGTATTTCTCATTGAAAAAAAAAGGTAATTTATTTATTAATAAAATAATATCACTATTTTACCAATGACACTGAAAGGCAGATAGGTAGAATAAGTTTTTATACTTACACAACTCTATTTTTGCAATACATAAATACGATAGTTTGTGAGTTACATATCTATAGGCCAAATTACCCGAATAATAAAGGAATTACTAATAAAGACAGGAGTCATTAGCTAAGAATGGATTAGGCGACTTTGGAATTTAAGGGGTCTATGACTTCCAGGCAGCAATAATGTTTCATGTCAACAACCATTTAGGTCGTTAACCCCAGTCCAATTTACATAATTAAGTACATTGTCTCAAGCACCTGACAAACAGTCAGGAGCAATAAATTACGCGATGGTGAACTAATAGGTATTGCAGTGTTTTTTTTTATCTATTGATAGGCATACCTACGTTTGACCACTATCTCACCTGGGCCTCAAGTCTGCTATTACAATAGTGTCAGAATGGTCTATCATTGATTTCATAATTGTCGATTTTGAGAAGTTTGGTAATCTACTAATATAATGGCGTCATTATGACTTTACAATGGTCTACCACTGACACGCCATTGAAAGAAATGATATAGGTAGAATGGTAATGTCGTACAAAATGACAACCGAATGACTTAGGCGGTAATCTGCTAAAATGTTGACAGTTCCTTTGATCAGTGACCCACCATTAGAACGTATTGTGCAGTCATTGCTTTTAATTCGACCGACCAATATTCGACCATTATGAATTTAGCAGATTACGAACTTTTAGCAAAATGACAATGGGATCGTTTTGGAATGACGAAATTATAAAAATATCAGAATTGGCCCCCTGGTGGAAAGCGATGATGCGGTCTAAGACGGAGCACGCTTGCCTAGAAGTAACCTATTCACTCTTGAGTTAAAGACTCCCAGGTTGTAGCTATCAGGAAACACAGACTCAGGCAGGGAATTCCACTCCTTAGCAGTACGCACAATGAATGTGTTCCCAAAACGTTTCGTGCGTGTGAGTGGGATGTCCATCATGTACCGGTGGCGCATCGCCGTACGTCTTGTGGTCCGATGATGGAACGGGCTCGGCGGAATTAAATTATGTAATTCCGTCGCACACTCCCCAAAATGCAACCGATAGAAAATCGACAGGCCAGCTACTTGGTGTCGATGCTCAAGACTTTGGAGCTTTGACTCGACGAGCCTATCATTGCCAATGATCCTCTTGGCTCGTTTCTCAATTGACTCTAAGGCATCAAGCTGGTATCTGGCAGATCCGTCCCAAAGATGAGAGCAGTACTCCATACACGATCGAACTTGCGCTTGTTAGTGTTACACATGGGTGGGTTTGTGTTTCTAGGCGTTTTCGATTATTATTCATTAGGTTCTGCCCACGACTTTGTCTGTCTAGACTTAAGAATTTAATTATTTTGGTACAACAAACAGCATTGTAATAATAAGTACAGTCATGAGCATAAATTTATTTATTTATTTATTATTAATTACCACGGTTACACACCAGTAACAGTAATTAATTAATTCAATTAAAAACATACATACATATACATACATACACATACATACACACACACATATACATACATATTTATTAATTTATTAATTAATAAATATGTATACAGATAGCAACACAGGTACAGGTAGCTATAGCCGGGAAACATGACAGCCCGTTGGTGAGGTCACTTGTTACCTGTGCCACAGTATAAGTATTAGTACTATCGTACAGTAGCGACACGCTCCGCCCCCCACCGAAACACTGTTCCTCAAGTCTAGACGCGCCGCATTGGTTCTGGCAACGTGGCAACGTCTTCCAGTTCAAGGGCTGACTCGTGGCGCGTAGAAACGTGTATTCGCTCATTTGTGAAAAAGAAGTCATACAAATTAAATATTTTATAAATGATATTTTATACTTAAAACAAATAATAATATATGAAATTATGTAATTTTTGTCAAATTAAACTATGACGTATGTATGCACGTACCTGTTTTAAATTAAATACCATGAAATACAAGTTAGAAGTAATAAATAAAAAATCTAAGAGTATTGTACAATACTGTGTTAATCATTCCCTCATCAACCGTCATTCCCTCCTAAATGCAATGAGGAAATGACCTTGAAGGAATGACGAATTTTAACTAAAGCTACAAATTTCTTGGCATTTATCTACTTACCTATTTGGAAGATCGAATTTCAAACCTTGAAAGAATCGAGTACCTACTTGAGAGAGAGAAACACTTGTGTTGAGACCGGTATCGCGCGCTCGCTCGCTCTCGCGCACTCGCGGTGGCAGTGACAGCCCTAGCGATATTAACTCACAAACACGCACGTATCTGTACAGTCTGTTATTTTTGTAGTAGTGTAGGCTATTATATTGTTTCATTTGTATGAAGTGTCGCGGGTGTGCCTGTACACTGTCTGTGTTATTAGTTAAGTACTAACATAGGTTAAGTCTATTATTACTAACCCAATGAATCTTTGTTGTCTGAATAAATGAAATTATATTATTATTATAGCAAAATTCAAAAGCAATTTTCTCGTGAAATAACTATTTCAACATATAGATAAAACCTATTTTATATTAGTTTGGGATCAAAAAGTTCCTGTTCGTAACCCCATAACATTTCAATCAATAGTTTAGGAGAAAAGCTTTTAACAAAAAAGACAACCGCCTTCAAAAAGTGAAAAATAACTTTAGCACAGAACACACATTGACTTTAGTTTCGAAATCAGTGGCTTTGTTCTGTTTGTTGTTTTGTATTGCCACCGACTTCCGAAACTAAAATCAATGTGTGTTCTGTGCTAAAGTTATTTTTCACTTTTTGAAGGCGGTTGTCTTTTTTGTAAAAAGCTTTTTATTTTCCGCTTTTTAGTACCTCTTTCTCATCCAAATCTATTAAGAAGAGATAGAAAGTTAACTACTACAAAGATTGATGAAACTAAAACGTCATCTATGTAACATTTTTGGGTATTTGTTGATTTTTCAAAAAGTGCTGAATCAATTTCGATAAAATTTATATGAGACTACCCCTGAAGCATACCCTATCCAATAAAAAAAGAATTTTCAAAATCGGTTTACGTTTGCCGGAGAAATCGCGTAACAAATCGCGCACATACTTAATGCAAATTTAAGACTTATACGGTTTTCTCATGGATGCTATTGTCAGAACTGGACCAACTGGATAAAATGGGACCACACGGGAAGCACTAGCTTTCAAATAAAAAAAGAATCATCAAAATCGGTTCACCCAGTCCCAAGAAATCAGGTAACAAACATAAAAAAAAAAAAAAAAAAAAATTACAGACGAATTGATAACCTGCTCCTTTTTTGAAGTCGGTTGAAAATCAGTTTAGAATGAGACCAACTGTTTACATGTTTTTGCTCGTAACTGTTTACATAGGTTAGGACACGGTTTCTTAAAGTGGGGTCCACGGACCCCTAAGGGGTCCACCATGTGCATCTGGTGTCCGCAGTAGGTCAGTTAACTCGGCCAAGCCACGAACTCAAAATAAGGCTTGTTTTATTTTTCTAAAATATTCTTTGACAGGGGTCCGTGACTAAGTTTAAGAAACCCTGGGTTAGTACTTAATAAATAGAGGCAACAAATACACTACTCACAACGTTATCCACATATTACAAAACAGATCTACTAGATGTAGGAAGAACGATATGAAAATAAACAACATAAAAGTAAACATAACTTAATTAGTTCTAGGATTCTGATCACTTAAAGGATCATGGTATTCTGTCCGTATGGTGTCGGACGTAAAGAATAGCACCATCCCATATCTTCCCGTGGGTGTCAAGAGGCGACTAAGGGACTTACCAGAGAATGGGCAGCAGCGTTCTCTGTGCCTTTGTAACCACCATACTGCAATCGCCAATCCGCCTGCCAAGCGTGGCAATTATGGCAAAACCCCTCCCCTTTGGGGAGGCCTATGTCCAGCAGTGGACGTCTCTTGGCTGAAATGATGATGATGATGACATGCAACTTCATTGTGTATTCAACCACAATAACTTTTAATTGACTACACATCAACTTTTTAGGATAGTGTTGTTAGGATAAGTAGAAGATAGTAGGTAAGTAATTACGCACAACTCGAGAACAGGCTACGATTGGGGGAGAATAAACTTTCCTCGAAAATAGAAGCAACAAGAATAATGTAACAAACATTTTATAAAAACTTGATTTAGAGTGTCCGTGGAGTTTCATGCTCGTTCTTCTCCTTAGAGACCTACCCTACGTTTTGGAACGAGCAACTAGCTTCAACTTTCTGTCTAAATTAACCGACTCCTTGACAATTCAAAAGTGCCTGTAAATGGTTTAATTGAAATAAATGCTTTGACTTTGACAAAGTAATATTATAAAGCTGAAGAGTTTGATTGAACGCGTTGATCGCCGGAAATCCTGGTCCCATTCTCAAAACATATTCGCCTTAGCGAATCAGCTCTTTAAATAAAGAATAAAAAAAACGCTACTACCAAAATAACAGATTGTACATATACGTGCGTCTGTGTGCGTGTCTACGCGCCGCGAGAACTAAAAGCAGTTTCGAGAGCACGTTCTACGCGGGAATAGGTGAGGAATAGTGTTTTAGAGGGAGGCGGGGCGTGTCGCTACTGTACGGTAGTACCTACTATTATTTATAGTGTGCTTAAAGGAAGCTACGTTTTCCATGAATAATATAAGCTGGCATTTTATTGTTAAATAAACTATCAAAGGATATAAGTCACGGACAAAACCTAATTAATTGTCATTATATTTACGATCCTATTCAAATTAAAAACCCTGTTTCATAATAGTAAATTACCAAACGAAAACATCGTCTGTAAATTCGACAAGTTCCTACCAACATGTCACATAAGTAGGTGGGTACTTTATATAATTAACTGAAACACGGCTGTGTACTCAAATATTATTTTGAGTATTGTTACGACCTTCGCATCTTCTTTACATAGTACAACAAAGTCTCTCCCGTCTGTCTGTACGCTTAAATTTTTTAAACTACGCAACAGATTTTAATGCAGTTTTTAGCAATAGATAGAGTGATTCAAGAGGAAGGTTTATACAACATGTAACGTAATTAACGCACACCCTCAGACACCCCAATTAGTATTATGATGTTATAATTATAATACATACACTGAATTTTTTGTTTAAAATTTATAGGCTTTGTTTATTTATTAAATTAGTTATACTACTTCTGGAAGAAGGTTGTGGTTACAGTACAAAGCTACAGTCACACATGTAGGTACAAGTCAAAAAGTCTAATTGCCTTGATTTACGGTCCATTTCTGTTTGTTTTGACTGTACAGCGGTAGTGTGACTGTTATTTACGCAGTTTTAATTATTTTTGGGGTAAAATATTACCTATATTAAAAATTATAGAAATCGTTACAGTAAATGATTCTGAACAAACTACTTTCAGGATGTGCGTTAATTTTGTTACATGTTGTATACGTTTCTGCATTGAACCCGTGCGAAGCCGGACCGGATCGCTAATATATTTATATACTAGCACTCTACCCGGGACTTCGCTTGCGTGTTTTTTTCTTCTAATTTTTTTATAATTAAATATAGCCTATAGCTTCTGTCCGCAACTTTATCCGCTTGAATATCGCGGTTATCTTGGAAGCAGACGCGGATTAAAAAGTAGTATTTTTTTTTTATTCTTTTCCAAAGTTTATACTTGTGAAGCAACACACACACTTCACATTTTTGTTAGGAATATCAAACTATTTTTTTTATATTACAGTTTGATATATTTTTTTCAACCCTTCTCTTTCCACTGTAATTTTTAGTTTATCATTATAATAATTACTCACTTACCTTGGTTTTGGTAGACAATGATCGCTTGACATTTGGAGCGGTAACTGCAAATTTATTTATCGATGTTTTATCTCGTAAGTACCTACTTAGATTACTATTAACATTCTTGGAGGCTAGCTTAGCCTTATTTAAGTTTTATCATGAACTACCTGAGTTTAATATTACTTGAAATGCACTAAGGTACATATTTATTTCAAAATAATCTTCTGTTCTTTCTGTTTACTGTATGTCGATTCTGTAAAATTCAAACAACAACTCGCATCTCACATCACTATTCACTCTCACTTCGCTTAAGGTTCAAAAAGACCTTGATATATTTGACACTTTAAATCAGGTTTGAGTGCGAAGTGAGCGTCGAAGTGACGGGGAAATTACCTTACAAAATGCCACTTCTTAAGTCATCTCATACTTTATCTGTCAAAATCTCCCTGTCAATTTAGTTCAACTCGCTGACACGCTCGCAAGGGCGGCGCTAGTGTAAATTCGAATTATCAACCGAGTTTTTAGAATGCCAATCAAGAAACTCACGGCGGATTCAGATTCGAAGTTTAGAATGAGGTCTTACAGAATCACACCCCTGGTAATGGTCCAGTGGTTACGGCGCTAGCATCGAAATTGGTGACGGAAAATATTGTGAGAAAACCTGGTTAGAAATGCCTAACTGCCTTGAGCGGGCGGTAGTGAAGTGAGTGACTCTATACGTGTAGTATTAACAGCTAGATAGTACTCTTTTTAAGAATCCGTCCGAAAAACGGAACCTCATAGGATCGTTATCCGTCGGTCTAGCTATCAAGCTGAAATTAACATCAAATACTAAGTCTGAAATACTAATACTGAAAAAAACCGAAGTCACCGCAATAAAAGATACGATTGTTTATGCCGCATATTTTGACACGCAAAGGAATCCAAAATTATAAAGCAAAAAGCAATGTCAAGTAGCACCAAGTAGAGGCAAAAATCCGAAAATCGATTATTTGTATTACAATTTCTTTCTTTTTGTTTAAAATAAAGTTTATACGGAATCCTCGGTGAGCGAGTCCGATTCACACTTGACCTATTTTTTGTCAGGGTTTAGACTACCTATCTCCAATTATAATTTCATCAAGCTACGATGCTGTAATTTACGTTACAGAGGTCGGAAATGATGAATAATTCATCAAGAATCCTCAAATCTGTTGTTGACAATATAAATTACGAATTAATCTAAAAGCATGTCAGGGCCGTCACACTGATGGGTTAACACAATGGCTTCACACTTCATGCACTGCGCACAACCCACTAACTTGCTGGCTACGCCTAACAAACATTAGGACTAGAGCTGAGATCTCAGAATCGCCTGGACCTACCTACGTTAATCTATATCTATATCTTTACAAATGATCCCAATAAAGTGACAGCATCGTAAGTATTTTTTTAGTTCGTTCTACCTATGAGATTAGCATTATTTTAATCACTTATCAAATCTTTATAATCATATCTTTCAGTAGTCTTTTAACTGAAATTCGTCAGTCAGTGTTTTGAAGATTTTTACCAAATGGGGAAGTCGGGCAGCAGTGGCTACCGTGTACTTAACAACCTCACTGCGATCCCCAAGACGCCTGCCAATCGTGGGAATTACGGCAACCCCCCTCTCCCCCACTCTCCCCCGGGAGAGGCTTTTTTTCCAACATAGGACGTCTTCTGACTGATAAAAATATGAAAGTATAAACGGTACTTATATTATAATAGTAGTACTTACTGGCTGAAGAATATGTAATTAAAAAGGTATGCGTAGGTACTCGCTAGGTTCAAATTGAGCTATTTATTTGGTATGAGTTATAAAATGTACCTTATTCACTTACTTTTAAGTGTGATAGTTGGTTTTTAACCCCCGACGAAAAAGAGGGGTGTTTTAAGTTTGACGTGTCTGTGTGTCTGTGTGTCTGTCTGTGGCACTGTAGCTCTTTAACGGGTGAACCGATTTGAATGCGGTTTTTTTATTTGAAAGCAAGTTCTCTAGCGATGGTTCTTAGACATGTTTCATCAAAATCGGTTCAGCCGTTTTAAAGTTATCAGCTCTTTGTTAGCTGCGGTAGGAATCTTAGACGCATACCGGATGTTTACTTTGCTTTCAAACATATTATTATAGGTGACCACACTGACCACCCATTGAAACACCCATGTTTGCTATAAAACTATGCAAGATTATAGAATTTTTGGTCTTATGCTGCAGCCAGATTATACAGCACACTAGTACCTAGTAGCAGATATATCGTATTTGGATTCGTTTTAATCAGTATTTTATTAACCCCCGACGCAAAAACGACGGGGTGTTATAAGTTTGACGTATCTGTGTGTGTGTGTATGTCTGTGGCATCGTAGCTCGCGAACGGATAAACCGATTTTGATTTTGTTTTTTTTTTATTTGAAAGGTGAATTAGTCGAAATTAGCTTAGCTATGTTTGATGAAAATTGGTTCAAGATGGCCGCCGTCATAAAATGACGGATCACATATTTTTACAACTCCCTCAATATGGGTATCAAATGAAAGGGCTTGACTAGTAGAATACTATACACTATGACAAATTTTAAATCCAAGATGGCCGCAACCACAAAATGGTGAATTACATTCTATTTTCACAACTCCCTCAATATATGGGTATCAAATGAAAGGCCTTGACTAGTAGAATAATGTATACTATATTGCAAGGGAATGAGGATTATGTAACGAAATGAAAACTAAAAACTTGTAAATTATTTTTGTAAACTCTTATACAAAACCAAACTAAATTACGTTTAAAAAGTTAAAATAAAAATTAAATTAAAAATTTAAAAAACCCCCAACGCAAAACAAAAAAGCGATTATGGAAAAAGTAAAAAATAATACCTTTTGTTGAGCCATCAAATGTTTGTTCGTTGAAATGGCGCTATAATGTGACGGCGGGGTACCGCTAAGTTTACAGCAATAGCTAAATCTAAAATAGCGAACAGATGGTAACTAGATTTGCAACAAGATTAACAACTAGATTAGCAACAAAAATTTGATAATATCGAAGCAAATTGGTCGGAAATGCTGGTAAATTAATAGACAGTGAATGAAATGAAGGGACTGACTTACTTAAGCGGTACCCCGCCGCGACATTATAGCGCCATTTCAACGAACAACATTTGATGGCTCAACAAAAGGTATTATTTTTTACTTTTTCCATAATCGCTTTTTTGTTTTGCGTTGGGGGTTTTTTAAATTTTAAATTTAATTTTTGATTATAATATGTTATAGAGTTTTTTTTTTAAACCTATATACCTACATAATATTAGCCCAAGGGAAGTGTCTGTCAAAATTTTATGTTGTTATTTAACATCTATGACGACACGATTGACGCAGTGGTTGAGCGTTTGACTGCAGCGCTGGCTGCGTGTCGCGGGTTCGATTCCCGCACGGAACAAATATTTGTATGGCCTACAGATAGTTGTTCCGGGTCTGGCTGTTTGTGTATGTGAGTTTACATATTTGTATGTAAACGCATCCACGGTACAGGAGATATTTCTAGCTGTCTTTTTTTTCTAGCTTTTATGCCGTCGATCGCCGTCTATAGCTGCCGACGAACGATCGCGTTTTTCGGCCATTCTCCGATTAGCAAGTTTTACGAATCCGGGCTTGCATAATCCGTAATATTATCATATTCAACCCTACAATTTTTTTTATATGTTAGATAGCATCCGTATCTATAGCTGTAAACAAAAACATTGGCTTCTGTATTAAGTAGTTAAGACTAAATTAGTTTAACCTATGATCAAAGAACCTAGTCTGTTCGGCGTGTCCGCACACCAACTTTATGTTAAAACTTGCTTGTAATTTTTATAACGTACAGATTTCCTTTGTTCCATTCAACGTTTTAAACGGTATTAAGCAACGTTTATCGCTTAACAAAATATCGACTCAATAGAACCAGTCTATAAATAGTATCCACATGTCCAATCGATAGTTATAATTGCCGTGACATTTTCTGTTCTCGGGTGCACATCCCTAATTAACAGTATTTGGCACATCACTACCGTACGCGTCACGTCTCCTCAGTGTGTGCCGCGGCCTTATTTATAATTATAGTACTCTATGGCCGCGGCCTACCAGCAGTTGCACGTCTCGCGTCTCTAGCGTTAGTGTACCGCCAATGAAGCACGTGAGAAAATAATTACCTTAGCCTTGGTTAAAAAAAATCGAATTAATATATTAATAATAATATATATATATATAAGGTGCTATAAAAATATCTGCCACGGCTGCAATGGGAGACAGTATTGTGTTTATAGATTACAATAGTAAAGATAAATTATTGATCATTTGTCATATTTCTTTTCATACAAAAAATTGTACGTATAAATTTGAATTGATTTATTCGCATAAAACCATCACGTAGACTTGCTGTTGCCAGACCGCACCGAATAGGTACAATTCAATCGTTTCGCAATCAATCGCGCGTAATTTGTGAAACGCGTTATGCAGAGTAGAGTCAATGTTTATTAAACTACTTTATTTTCTCAAATTAAATTAACTATTCTGGGGTACGAAAGTTCTTCACTATTGTAATCTTTAGACACAATACTACCTCCCATTAAAGCCGTGGCAGATATTTTTATAGCACCTTATATATATATTATTATTATTTATGTATTATTATTAATTATTATATTTTAATATTTACTTGATTTTTTAAGTTACACCCAAGTTGATCATGTAAATGGAGACAGTACTTTGGCCTCCGTACGTTGTAGTGTGTTATTATAATTTCATTATAATCATATTTTACATAGACATAATGATATTTTCTAATTACCGTTGCATTAAATATTAAAATTTTCTAATTACCATACTCATAAATTTTTTAAGTCTCAATAACTAGAAAACCACCATTAATTGTTACATGCCTCATTAATTATTGAACTCGTATCTTTGATTTGTTTCATATTTTAATGTGTTTAAGGCAAAACAGTGAAAAATAAAAAAGGTTTCGATAATTAGGCAAAGAACGCCGAATTGGAGAAAATAATTACCGTTTCGTGTCAGTCCACCGCCGGAGCACGTTCGTCGCGTCGATGCAAAAGAATGCGTACGGCGTCGTTCCATACTTTGCTCTCTTTTTGTATGGACAAACCGTCGAACGCCGTTGATCAATGTGGCCCGACCCTTAGAGCTCTTACACACAAGCGGCATATTATCAACGGCAGAGATAACTGCAGCCATTGACGCGTCGACGACAGCCATCGACATGGCAACTTCAAAGATCAGCGGCAGCCGTCATCCTCGTCGTCGTGCATGCCGCTCATGTGTAAGAGCCCTAAACACATTTTTTTTACATCTTAGGTAGGTACTCGTACATCTCAGCAACAAAAGGTAATATTAATTCTTTGTTTAACAAACAATTAACATTATTTGGGGAACGAAAGAACCCGTAATTAAACAAATTAGTCACCTTTTGGTAATTAAAAGTCATTCACAAACGTATTTTCCAAAACATACTTTTCAAGGAGTTGGGAACAAAGTTTGAATGAGGTAGGTATCCTGTAAAACTCCGAAAACGGAATTATCTATTTACTTAGAACTTACTTATTTGGAATTTACAACAAACTTAGATTTTAACGGGGTAGGGTGTTGATTTAATTAATGACTAAGGAACTAAATAGGTTTATGTGTAGGGTTGGTTTGAGGTGTTCCTCGAAGCGCACCAATATTTGAAACGCATCCAATGAAGCACACCAAAAGTATTCCTCGAAACGCACCAGTCAGGTGCACTTATGAAATAAAATTAATAATATTATAACATTATGTCTTCTAACGACATCATTTATTACGAGTCATTCATGCACTTCACTTTGTTTCATTGTTGGACGCACCAACGATGAAACAAAGTGAAGTGCATGAATGACTTCGAGGAATTAAATTATAATAATTTTAATTTGATTTTCTAAGCGCACCTAACTGGTGCCTTCCGAGGAATACTCTAATTGTGCTTCATTGGGTACGTTTCAAAGTTGGTGCGCTTCGAGGAATATCCTCTTGGTTTGGTTGGGTTTGTTATGTCGTGTTGTTATAATCGTATTGTTATATGTATACTTAAGGTAAGATATTTATCTATGGGTCTTTGTAACCTGAGAATAAATGATTTATTATTATTTACTTAGGATTGTGATGAGTTCACATAGTATTCAATATTAATTCCAGGTAGTCCAAGGCATATATTATTCTGTGGTTTCTACTCGGAAATAGTGTAGCTTTATATTAGTGTTATGCCAGCTACACACGTAACGATCTATCGCAGCGATTAAACTGTGCAAACCGATTTGCGCAGTTCTATCGATCGTGTGTATGATACTTAAATCGTTGCAGATTATCGCTGCGATTTACGTGCGTCGGGTACGTGTGTAGCTGCCATTAGATTTTTTGTAATCAGGTCAGCAATGCTATTCTCTAACGTTACCATTCGTGGCTGTGCTCGACGGCGAATTCGACATCGAGTCAGCCGTGAAATCGTCGTCGAGCTCAGCGACTGGTTTTGCTTAGCGAGTACCGTTTTATTGGAGAGAAAAATATATAAATAGCCTAAAATAAATTTCGCTCGTACACAACAGAGTTGGCCATTATCTACAGTTTTACGAAAACATGCGTTCTTTTTGTTTAGCATATTCTTACCTAAAAATGCTTTTTAGATAAGAATAAGCACATAATATGATAATATACTTCCTATATCAGTCGTTGCGCATTAATTCAATTTTATTAAGGAAAGGTTAGTAATTTTATATTAATAAATTAGAAAGTTAAAATCGTTGTTTAATCAATATTTTTGTTTCCTGAATTAAATTGAAAAGAAATAAGTAAGGATATCCTATTTCACTTTTCTATAAACTTACACCAAAAACTTAACCCAAAGTTAGTTACTAACACGAGGTTAAATTACAGAAAGTAACACGTCATAAGGGGGTCGTATGTTAAGGCGGTACCCTGAGCAAATAACCTTGAGCATTCGTTCCCTTTGCGCCGCGCAAGAGATACAGTAGCGAAATACGCTCAGATTTTAAAATTAAATCTTTATAAAATCACATTATGGGATTTTGAAAAAAAAAATTCTACCAAAATGTTCATTAATAAATTACCTATCCATTAGTGTTAGTAAAAAATTGAATTAATGGTTACTTGCCGAGAAGATGCATGTTTTCAATAATTATTTCTCATTTCTGTGGTTTAGTTGTGAGGAGATTAGTTAAATACTATACTTCGTAAACAAAAATCAGATCTACCATTTTGGAGTCAAGATTATGTAGAAATTTAATCTATTTTTTATTTGTTGATATTTCTTTTGGATAAAGAGTATTTAGGTCCGAAAAACTGAACAAAAAACGGCTAGCGCTGCGTTTTGCACAGGGACACGCCTTAAGGTTTAAGCCTCTCAAACACGAGGTTGTGGGTTCACAACCGGGCATGAGCAAGTACCTATGTGTATAAGCGATAACTCGGAGATAGAGAATTTCGTTGCGGGATCCAAGACAGTTGTAATGTTTCTCTGGGACTCGTCGAGCTTTAGTGTCTCGACACTTTTCTGATGGTCGCCACTGTTGATTCTGGCTTACTGGAGTTGCAGTGGTTTGGGAATAGGGTGGCGGGAATGTCCCAAAAAAAAAAACAAAAAAAAAAAACTCGGAGATACAAATTAACCCTATCCGGTACAATCGGGCGGGACTTAGCAAATCGAAAATATTGGGATATGCCGTGTCGTGGAATACGTCGTGTGTTTTACGTGAATGAGTGTACCTACGTAAGGCATGATATTTTCTTTGAGCGGATTGTAACTTAAGTCGTAATAAAAATTCTGACACCCATAGTACAGGGTCTCCCTAGATTGGGGTCAGATGGCCGTGAGTGAAATGTACCCACATATTATTATTATTTGGTACTAGATTTTGCCCGCGACTTCGTCCGCGTGGAGGTCGGTTATCGCGGATGCAGGCATAGATTAAAAAGTAGCCTATGTCCTTCCCCGGGGTTCAATCTATATTCAAACCAAATGACAATGCCAGATCCTGCCCCACCCATGTACAGAAAAGTAAATTAATGAAAATAAATGTAATGAATAAAGAACCTTTCTATAGTAAATTGTTTTTCTTTTGAACTTGCGGATTACGAAATACCTACCCACAAAATACAAACTCATTTTACCTAAAATACAATTTAACCTATAATCAATGTCATTATTGTTTTTAGATTTAAACGGAAACCGCAAATTCTGCAGTCACTAAGACTAATGTTTAGTTATCAGCAATAAATAAACAGTAAGATGCTACATATTGCACATGACTTTTATTGAGTGGGTCAAAGTTCTATAGAGTTTCTGGCATTGTCCTTTCATCAAAATCGGTTCAGCCGTTTCATCGTGAAAGCGTAACAGACAGAGTTACTTTCGCATTTATAATATTAGTATGGATTATTTTGGAACGTACTGAAAACTGTAAAGAATTATTTGATCCTGTAGCTATATTGAGTCATCTTCTGCCTAACCATTTCCCCAACTATGTATGTTGGGATTGATTTCCAGTCTATCCGGATACAGCTGGATGCCAGTGTTTTGGCCATGGAGCGACTGCCTATCTACGGTTTAAGATACATTATTTCACTCAAAAAGAATAATACATATTCACTTCTATGAGGAAAAGAAAAAACACCATAATAAAAACTTATGGTAACATTTGCAAGACATGGTGCTTTAATAGCCTTTTAAAAGTTGGAAGAGATTTTGATTTCTTGGTCACTTTGGGCAATTGATTATAAAGCTGTGCTCCCTCATACACAACAGTCTTTCTGCCATAATTTGTTCTCGGTGCTCTTAAAATTATATGGTTAGCCTGTCTAGTTATGCGCTTTTGAACTTGTATTCTTTTAGTAAATGTTATTTGTGAATGTATGTCTCTATTTATTATTCTACGCACAAGTACGCAAGTGTTATATTTATACATCATCATCATCATCATTTCAGCCTAAAGACGTCCACTGCTGGACAGAGGCCTCCCAAGGGGGGTTTTACCATAATCGCCACGCTTGGCAGGCGGATTGGCGATCGCAGTATGGTTGTTACAAAGGCACAGAGAACGCTGCTGCCCATTCTCTGGTAAGTCCCTTAGTCGCCTCTTACGACACCCACGGGAAGATATGGGATGGTGCTATTCTTTACGTCCGACACCACACGGACGTATATTTATACGTTTGTTCAATATTCATTATTTTTGTTTCTTTAAAAACCCTTTGAGAGGGTGTCGAAAAATTGTAATGAAATAAAACTTTAACGATCTTATTCTGAGATGTTTGTAGTTTTTTAAGGTTAGTTTTTGCAGCACTTCCCCATATTTCGATTAAATAATCGAGATGTGGTGATGTGGTGTGGCTATCTGACCCCCACAACCCAGTAACTAGGTAACACGATACTCCTTGGTAAAACTGGTTGTCAGACTTTCTGGCTTCTGACTACCCATAACGACTGCAAAGATTTACGAGTGACAGACGAAATCAACGGCTTTGGGTTTCCGTGGCACGGAGGGAACTCGGTATGAAATGGATGGTCACCCATCCACGGACTGACCGCGGCAAGCGTATCTTAATCTTGACCGATCGCTCCGTGTTTTACTTAGCCGAATTCCTCCTTCTTTAGCTATTGAGTGGTGCAAGTAAATTTATGTGGGACTAGCGACCCGGCCCGGCTTCGCATGGGCTTATAGCCTTCCTCGATAAATGGACTATCCAACACAAAAAAAGTTTTTTCAAAAAAAAAGAAAACCGCCTTCAAAAACTAAAAAGTGATAAATAACTTTAGGCACAGAACACACTTTACTTCACTTTCGGAAGTCGGTGGCGGTGGCTTTGTGTTTGTTGTTTTGTATTGCCACCGACTACCGAAAGTAAAGTAATGTGTGTTCTGTGCTAAAGTTATTTATCACTTTTTAGTTTTTGAAGGCGGTATTCTTTTTTTTGTTAAAACTTTTTATTTTTCGCTTTTTAGTGTTGCCCTAACATCCAAATCCATTAAGAAACGGCGACACACTTAAAAGAGATTGTAAGTCCTCCAAAGATTGAAGAAACTAAAACGTCGTCTAAGTAATTTATTTGGGAATTTGTTGATTTTCTCAAAAAGGGCTGAATCAATTTTGATAAAATTTATATGGGACCATTTCGGAATAAACCCCTTTCGAACAAAATTTTGCAAATCCGTCTATATATGACAGAGTTATGCCCGAACATACATAAAAAAAAATAGATATATAAACATTCGAATTGATAACCTCCTCCTTTTTGAAGTCGGTTAAAAAGAATTTTACATATCGAACCAGTAGATCCTGAGATTAGCGCGTTCAACCAAACAAACAAACTCTTCAGCTTTGTAATATTAGTATAGATGTAGATGATTGTAGGTGTAGTACAACATCAAACTGTGTCCCTCGATTTTTTTACCGACTTCAAAAAGAAGGAGGTTCTCAGTTCGATTGGTTTTTTTTATGTGTGACCCGATTTACGTGATTCTTCTTTAGTTTGATGAAGAATAGTTGCCATTTGGTCCCATAAAAAATTAACATACTTTGGCCCAGTAGTTTTCATTGAACATTTTTTTATTTTTTATTTATTTATAATAATAATAATAATAATTTAATTCAGGTAACAAAGACCCATACAATATATACCTTATAGACTAACATACATAACTAAATTACATTACTTGTTAGTAGTATAGTATCTTATGCCTATGTTAGTTACTTCACTTCACTGTGCGATCGTGTGGCACTTGTCCGCGGAAGCGACGGAACACCACACCCTTCGGCCAAAAGTCCTCCACCATGACGAGCTGCAGATAACACGTTGGTAACCGTACCACAAACGCCCTGAAGTTGACGTTGCGATGCGAGTCCAACAGCTGCACTCTCGGCGTGTAGTTGGTCTTTCGGCGCACGTACTCGACGATATCCTCCGCCGTAGTGGTGTAATGGAGGCGGGAGATGTACACCGGTGTGTTCGGCATCGCGGCACGTATGGTATTGGGCTCCACGGGAGCCGTGCCGCAGCGGTTCTTGGAGGTTCTCAGACGTCGCTTTCTTCTTTGCACCGTAACAAAACCATCACCATCAGTCTGTTTCGATGCCACTTCAGGCACGGAAGATTTTTTATTTATGTTTGACCACGCATGAGTTTTTTCAGTATAGTTCGATTTCAATGATTCTTTTTTTAATTGATAGTGTATAGGTACTTCAAATTTAGCCTTATATAAATTTCAAGAAAATTTACCACCCCTAAGGGTAGAAAATTAAGGGACGACTGTTTTTTTCAATTCGCACGTCGGTGGCAATACAAAAGAAAGTAATTTTTTACTTTTTATAGGCGGTTGTCTTTTGTTATCATTTTTCAGAATTTTCACTATAGAAGCCAATTTAAAGTCGTATTCATATCAAAGTCAACAAGTAGTCAACTGAAATAATATGGCATTGATCTTGACGGTAACATCTGAATAAACAAAACTTCATTACGTTTTGGGTTAAAACATTTCTTCCACGCCAATTTAAATAGAAACTGATAATATATTTAAAGCGGCCTTCCTCACAAAAAAATATATAGTATATTACGCTGAACGTGGAAACGGACCGGTCATGTCTGCCGTCGCGAAGGACAGACGGTAGATGAAGCAGACATGTTTTGGAGTCGAGACCACGTTTGGACAAGCGTGGTGTGGACGCCCTGCGGGATGATGGACCGACGATTTGAAGAAGGTGGCTGGCAGCGGATGGATGCACCCTACCCAAGACCGGGTCGGTTAGCGAGCTCTGGGGAAGGCCTACGTTCAGCAGTGGACGGCAATAGGATAATATGATGATGATGAAGTAGAACATTAGAAAAAATCTGCATGACTACTGATACTCGCACACACAGGCACACTAGAAAGAGAGAGGAAGAGCGACCGCGCGTGAGAGAGAAAGAATGGCTTATACAAGAGGTATAACGCAAAAATATTACATGACGTTACATTTTTTCACGAATTACACCGCGCTAAGGAACTTTATTCCCAAAACGAAATATAATTCCTTCAAAAAATATCAACGCTTGTCATTTTCAACCGACTTCAAAAAAGGTTATCAATTCGTCTGTATTTTTATTTTATTTTTATTTTTTATTTTTTTTTATGTTTGTTACCTGATTTCTTGGGACTGGGTGAACCGATTTTGATGATTCTTTTTTTATTTGAAAGCTAGTGCTTCCCGTGTGGTCCCATTTTATTTTGGTCCAGTTCTGACAATGGCATCCATGAGAAAACCGTATAAGTCTTAAATTTGCATTAAGTATGTGCGCGATTTGTTACGCGATTTCTCCGGCAAACGTAAACCGATTTTAAAAATTCTTTTTATTATGAATAGGGTATGCTTCAGGGGGGGCCCCATATAAATTTTATCGAAATTGATTCAGCACTTTTTGAATAATCAACAAATACCCAAAAATTTTACATAAGACGACGTTTTAGTTTCATCAATCTTTGTAGTAGTTAACTTTCAATCTCTTCTTAATAGATTTGGATGAGAAGGAAGTACTAAAAAGCGGAAAATAAAAAGCTTTTTACAAAAAAGACAACCGCCTTCAAAAAGTGAAAAATATCTTTAGCACAGAACACACATTGACTTTAGTTTCGGAAGTCGGTGGCAATACAAAACAACAAACAGAACAAAGCCACTGAATTTCGAAACTAAAGTGAATGTGTGTTCTGTGCTAAAGTTATTTTTCACTTTTTGAAGGCGGTTGTCTTTTTTGTAAAAAGCTTTTTTTGTTATTCTTCGGTTGTTATTACGTAGAAAAACTAATACTACCATGCTTTTGTAAAAAAAATCACGCAGACGATGTCGCAGGCTTAATCTAGTGAAACATAAAAAAAATGCACGTGGTATCTATCGTAAACTGTAATACGATCGAATGTAGAAACTGCTGACGATTTTGAAAGGTGACTAGAAAAACAAGTTTTTGTGAACAAGATCTGCAATTTGATGCACTGCATGTTTTATATTTTTGTGTAAGTGCACACAGTAATCAAAGTACCTTCGAATTACAATAATATATTCACCGTTTATGTGTTGAATAGATTCTGTAAAAATGTAAAAAATGCAACCATAATTTTACAATTTCAAATACCAAGATCTGGATGCGAATCTCAATACTAATAAACCGCAATGTTATTGGGTTTTTCTATTAGGAAATACCGTGTTTTTGCTCCGGAGTTGCAAATAGTTGTAGGTAATATAATACGCAATAGACTTGCCTTTTATGGCGTCATTACCAAGGATCTACACCAAAGACTGTGGACCGAACTTGGCGAGTGCAGACAGGTCAAGGAGGCACTTTACTTTCTGCGATTGAAGGCAGCTTCACGAGGCAGACTGACTGTCCAAACAACAGCTGCGTATGGTCACCGCCACCATAGCCAACCAGCCATCGAGTATTAAACATCTCTTTGTCATAGGAGTTATAGACAGCCCACTGTGCAGAGCCTGCATGGGGGCTGAAGAGACAGCAGCCCATGTGCTTCTGAACTGCCCTGAGGTCGTTTCATACAGGCCAAAGTAATTCAGTAACCCAGGTAACCTACGGGAGATCGCCAGCGACGTCAAGACGCTGCTGGCCTTTCTTGAGGAGCTGGGGTGGATGGAATGATTTACTTCCCACCTGTACGTAAAATACGCGCCGAGACGTGGAGTTGCGGACATCAGCCCGGTTATATCATGCCTTATGGCGTCATTAGGAAACAATTAACGTAAATAAATAAATGCCTTATTTATAAAATGAACCCTTGATTATCCTGTGTTATAGTTTACCAAGTATCATCACACGTAATTTCTAAGTCCTAGAATTCAGTAAGTTTTCCCATCAAATCTGCTTACTAACACAGCCATGTCCTGGCAAGTTGGCCAACCGTACTGCATTTGGATTTCCCCTGTTCCAGCCAGATTGAATGTCAGTGAACCCGACCAAAAGCCTTTCGCCCGTCCTTATAATGAGCCAAATCATTTCATTGCCTAAAAAACGACCAATATACTAAGACCTTCCATACCGCTCTGAATGCTTATAAAACATTTGCGATCGAGGGAAAAGTAGGCCGGAATTAAAGGTCAATGTAAACTGGTGTTGTAATTCTGCGTCGGCGCATTTCGCAACATAAGCAGTGAGTGCAGTGTTGGTTCGGTCGTCGTGCGGGTTATACGTTGTTCGTCAAGTTAAAGTATAGTGTTGACGTTTTCGCACAGTCGGTTGTGACGAAAGTGATGTGCTTATGTGAAAGGGCTGAGTAAAGGGATATTTTTGACAGTCGCTGACCTGAGGTACGTAACATTTTTTTTTTTGCGATGCCTTTTGTTTTTCTTTATTTTTATTGATACTTATCGTATTATTTTCGTTTTATTTCATAGAATACTTAATTAAGCGAAATTTAGCTGTATTGTTTACAAAAATATTTTATAGTAATCTCCGTAGGCCCAATTTGCGCGCTGCAAGAATATTAACATTAAGAAGGTTTTGTTTATTTATTTTTTGAATTACGGTTATCTTGCTTTGCATAAACATTGCGTGCAGTGAATAATTGGTGCGTTTTTTATAAGTTCAAGGTGAATCTATCGTAGTAATTGGCAAAACCTTTATTTAATTTTAATACCCTGCACGCCCACTTATTGACAAATAAATTATTTTTATCTTTATTATCATCATCTGCCTAGCCTTTTCCCAACTATATTGGGGTCGGCTTCCAGTCTAACCGGATGCAGCTGAATACCAGTGTTTTACATGGAGTGATTGCCTATCGGACCTCCACAACCCAGTTAATGGGTAACACGATACCCCTTGGTAAGACTGGTTGTCAGACTTTCTGGCTTCTGACTACCCACGACTGCCAAAGATCTACGAAAGACAGCCGGGACCAACAGCTTTACGTGCTTTCCGAGGCAAGGAGGGAACTCGATATGAAAGGGATGGTCACCCATCCACAGACCGACCGCGGCTAGCGCAGCGTAACCTGTGACCGATTGATCTGCACGGCTTTAACTTAGCCACGAGCTCCTTATCTGTATCATTAGTGCTCGGAATAAAATATTAGTTAGATTTGTTGCTAGTTGCGCGCTAAAATGGTTTCGACACGTTTTATTTATTTTTGTTCAGATTTTTTTTTATCATTTTATAACCGGCATTACTTTTTGCAATCAGCACTTTAATGCTATATTGTTAAATTCTCTTTAGCTGAATTTTAATAGAGTGGGCTTGAGAAAATTTACCATTAGGTACTTCTTGTTTTTTTTGCTTTGTTTTTGTTTAGTATCTGTTCTAACCACAGAACAGATACAAGGTACTGTGTTTCTTATTAACATAGTCGTAAGTTTTGCTAACAATCCTGTTGAGTCTTAGTTACTCGAATAAAGAAAATTTATATTCTATTCTTAGCATCAATCGGGGTGGCACTCACAACAACTCGCTTGAACTTCACCTCACCTAAATTTATCGAGGCAGATTTTACAAAATAGGAAGGTAGGTGGGTTCAGTCAGGTGCAATCATATTTTCAACCGACTTCAAAAAAGGAGGAGGTTATCAATTCGTCTGTATTTTTTTTTTTATGTTTGTTACCTGATTTCTTGGGACTGGGTGAACCGATTTTGATGATTCTTTGTTTATTTGAAAGCTAGTGCTTCCCGTGTGGTCCCACTTTATTTTGGTCCAGTTCTGACAATGGCATCCATGAGAAAACCGTATAAGTCTTAAACTTGCATTAAGTATGTGCGCGATTTGTTACGCGATTTCTCCGGCAAACGTAAACCGATTTTGAAAATTCTTTTTTTATGGATAGGGTATGCTTCAGCGGTGGTCCCATATAAATTTTATCGAAATTGATTCAGCACTTTTTGAAAAATCAACAAATACCCAAAAATTTTACATAGACGACGTTTTAGTTTCATCAATCTTTGTAGTAGTTAACTTTCAATCTTTTCTTAATAGATTTGGATGAGAAGGAGGTACTAAAAAGCGGAAAATAAAAAGCTTTTTACAAAAAAGACAACCGCCTTAAAAAAGTGAAAAATAACTTTAGCACAGAACACACATTGACTTTAGTTTCGGAAGTCGGTGGCAACACAAAACAACAAACAGAACAAAGCCACTGAATTTTGAAACTAAAGTCAATGTGTGTTCTGTGCTAAAGTTATTTTTCACTTTTTTAAGGCGGATGTCTTTTTTGTAAAAAGCTTTTTGGCATTACATTACGGTGTCACCTAGTGTTAGTGAAAACAGGCGTAGGTTAATTATCTTTGACAGACAACAGACGATTTGGTTTTTGTTTTTTTTAGGGATCTGTACGCAAAAAATGCCAAGCCAGACCGTAACAGTATTATAATTATCTGGGGTATAACTGAAGCTCATTTCAGACTATGCTATAAAGCATATTAATAGTTCATAGCACAACCATATCGCTCACCATACATTTATTTAGAACACGCACATTATATAGTATAGCAAAATTTGAACGTGTTCTACATAAATGTATGGTAATGGGTGGCGATATTGTTGTGCTATGAACTACGAGTATATGCTACAAGCTAGTATATTATAGCATAGTCTGAAAGCTTAAGACTACGCCGTCTGTCTTTCTTTTAAACCGTAAGAAGTAGACATTTTAAATTTTCACAGAGTATACAGGATGAAATTGAATTCATTAGCAAATTTTTAAGAAGTGACTCGGACCACGAACCTGAACTACTTTCATTATGGAGCCAATTCAAACAGCGCGAATTAAAAAAAGTTTATTCAAAAAAAGAAAACAGCCTCCAAGGACTAAAAAGTGATAAATAACTTTAGCACAGAACAAACATTACTTTACTTTCGGAAGTCGGTGGCGGTGGCTTTGTGTTTGTTGTTTTGTATTGCCACCGACTTCCTCCAGTGATTGAAGAAACTAAAACGTCGTCTAAGTAATTTTCTTAGGAATTTGTTGATTTTCTCAAAAAGGGCTGTACCAATTTTTTAAAATGTATATGGGACCTTTTCGGAATAAACCCTTTTCAAACAAAATAATTTTGCAAATCCGTTTATATATGACAGAGTTATGCCCGAACATACATAAAAAAAAAATATATATATATGTAAACATTCGAATTGATAACCTCCTCCTTTTTGAAGTCGGTTAAAAACAGCTGTTCTATACATTTCGGCCGAGTACCTATTGCACTTCTGTATGGAACAGCTGCTGCCCGAATTCTGGATTTTCTGTTAGTCACCTTCTACGACACCCTCGGGATGAAATGGGTGGGTGCTAGTATAGCCCGGACAGCTCACGGGAGTCACGGGTCTCTGGCCCGGAACCGGAAGTTGAAAATTAACAAAAGGGTTGTGTTCGAAATCATAAAAGATCGTAGCGAAAACCAAAGTTGTCATCGAGCTCGATAGATGGCGTTGAGGTCGAATTAGATCGCGATATGGTTTCGTTACCACAATTTAGTAGGGTCAAGAAATTGTTTAGTGCAAATATACCAGCTTAGAACAGTATACAGTTGAGGTTTTATTCAAATCCCTTACTAGTATACACAACAACAGGACAACCTCTTAAGGGGGTACCGAGCAAAATCATTCAAAACAGTCGTCACTGTTAAAGTGATATAATTCATATAATCAATACTTTTACCATAATTGCCATAAAAAATATGTAATGAATACCACAGTGAATGAGTTAACCGATTATCGTTGGCAAAAAATAAGAATACTGTTTAATTTAATAAACAAAAATACGTAAAGTTGTACAAAAATCTTTAAAAAAATCTCGTATTTAGTTGAGTTTTGTTAGTAAACTGTATTTTTTTTTCACAAACTTGAATTCATATTAATCTTTAACATTCATACTACAATTTGTAGTTTTTACATTTTCGAAATGTCGCTTAGTTATTTTATTATTCATTTTTCGCGCTGTTTTGAATCATACGCAACGTATGTATGTATGATTCAAAACAGCGCGTCAATTAAAACAAAAATTAATAATAAAATAACTAAGCGACGTTTCGAAAATGTAAAAACTACAAATTGTAGTATGAATGTTAAAGATTAATATGAATTCAAGTTTGTGAAAAAAAAATACAGTTTACTAACAAAACTCAACTAAATACGAGATTTTTTTAAAGATTTTTGTACAACTTTACGTATTTTTGTTTATTAAATTAAACAGTATTCTTATTTTTTGCCAACGATAATCGGTTAACACGTTCACTGTGGTATTCATTACATATTTTTTATGGCAATTATGGTAAAAGTATTGATTATATCACTTTAACAGTGACGACTGTTTTGAATGATTTTGCTCGGTACCCCCTTAATTACCACTGGTCGGTAATAGCGATGGGTCGTTGAAGGTTTTTCCGTCAACTTAACGTCAACGTTAATTCACATTCGTCAACTAGTTAATCAACTAGTTAAATTCGTCAACGAGTTAACGTGCCATTGCAGCGTTAAATCGAAACTGTTCAACGAATGAACGTAGACAGTTAAATCGTTGAAGTTTTTTTCAACGCTGCGCGACGTTCAACGGTTATACGTCTACTGACATGATTAAATGTTATTATAGAAACTATTTGATTTGTGTGTTGGAAAATGTTTTATTGGTGGTTTTACTTAGATGATTTTCCCTACTAACATCATATGACGATTTTTATAATAAATATTTCAAAAATCAACTCTCGCGTACGTTCCTTAGAGTTCAAATTCTATGACATAACCATCGTCGCTTACAATCTATGATGTTATTTTAAACGTTAACTTTTTTAATTTCTCATTTTGTTGCGTTCGCGTTCTCGACTTTAGTTGATTTAAACGAGTTAATTCATAAACGTCGTTGAACAATTCAACTAGTTGATTCATAAACGATTAACGTTAATTACGTTGAAAGGAGATTAACGGTTGATTCAACTAGTTCGTTGATTCAACGCCCATCGCTAGTCGGTAATGAACATTGGTCCATCGAACCGGGATCGATTGGGCAGTATTTTTGAATTACAAGCGGTGTGCTACCGTTGGCCCGCTACACGTGATACTCGCAGTGGATCGCTGCAAAAGAGTACACGTTCCTCCGCATCAGTCAGCTACAGCCGTGGCCGTGGCAAAATTAAATAAATCCCCACAAAAAACAAGTTTTTTTTCGGCGTGTTTTGCTCGATCTTTATATTGTACGATAGGACGGAACCCTTAATGTGCATCGTGACTCGCTCTTCCCGGTGTTTTGTTCTTGTTACATATCGACTCAATTAAAATGTTGAGGAGGCATTTATTTCGACATAAAGCCTGACAACCTGTTAACCTTCTCTGCGCGAGTGGTTTGTATTCTACTTAAATCTATCTCAGTTTTTACGATGTCCACAAGGATCGCATGTTGATGTGACATTTTGATTTTACTGCTTCTTTCTCTTTTTAAGTAAGTAACTATTATTGTTGTTATTGTTGCCAAGTAAAAGCCGTACGCATTGATTAGTCAAGGTTAAGCTACGCTTGCCGCGGTCGTTCTGTGGATGGGTGAGTATTCCTTTTATACCGAATTCTCTCCGTGCCCCGGAAAGCACGTAAAGCCGTTGGTCCAGGCTGTCATTTGTTTAGCAGTCGTTATGGATAGTCAGAAAGTCTGACAACCAGTCTTACCAAGGGGTATCATGTTACCCAGTAACTGGGTTGTGGAGGTCAGATAAGCAGTCGCTCCATGTAAAACACTGGTGCAGCTGCATGTGGTTAGACTGCAAGCCGACCCCACATAGTTAGGAAAAGGCTAGGCAGATAATGAACTGTTACATGTCGTATTTAATATATTTTTTAAACTTTTTTTACAAAAAAGACCCTACTTCTTATTTTGCGAAACGGTGACACCAAAAATTTCAGTCATCCCTTCATTTTCTACCCTTAGTGGTGAAATAGTTTAATACATAAAATTTATATGGGACTAACTTTGAGATACACATTATACCCATACCGTTATAAATGTGATGGATGTTCGGGGAGTTATAAAGTCAATGTCACGTGGTAAATCTCCTGGCCATGACAGCCTTAGCATTGAGCATCTGAAGCATGCCGGCGTTCACCTGCCCCGAGTTCTTGCCATGTTATATACATTTTGTATAGGACATGCGTACTTACCGTCAGAGATGATGAGGACCGTGGTGGTACCAATTGTGAAGAGTAAAACTGGAGACCTGAGTGACACAAACAACTACAGGCCCATTTCACTAGCCACAGTGCTTGCTAAGGTTCTTGACAGTTTGCTTAATACACAGCTTGACCGGTATGTAGACATTCATGACAACCAATTTGGTTTTAAACCGGGACTGTCTACTGAGTCAGCTATCTTGTGTCTGAAGCAAACTGTCAAGTACTACTCCGATAGGAGCACACCTATTTATGCCTGCTTTCTCGACCTCTCGAGGGCGTTCGACCTGGTTAGCTATGACATCCTATGGCAGAAATTGAATAACATATCAATGCCTCTCGAACTGATAGACATTTTCAAGTACTGGTATCTTAACCAGGTCAACGTCATTCGATGGTCGAGGGCTTTGTCGGAACCGTACAGGTTGGAGTGCGGGGTGAGACAGGGAGGGTTGACCTCGCCGAAGCTCTTCAACCTGTACGTGAACGCACTGATAGAGGAGCTTAGCAGCACCCGTGTCGGCTGCCATATTGACGGTGTTAATGTCAACAATATTAGCTACGCGGACGACATGGTGCTGCTGAGCGCCTCAGTGTGTGGTCTGTCTAGGTTGCTGGGCATATGTGAGCGTTATGCGCAGAGTCACGGTTTGCTCTATAACGCAAAGAAGAGTGAATGCATGGTCTTTCAGGCCAGGGGTCGGAGCGGTCCAGATTCTGTTCCACCTATTAGATTGAGCGGTGTGGAGTTGAAAAGGGTTCAACAGTTTAAGTATCTCGGACATATCGTGACCTCTGACCTGAGGGACGATGCGGACATCGATAGGGAGCGGAGAGCGTTGTCTGTGAAGGCGAATATGATCGCGCGCAGGTTTGTTCGTTGCTCGGGGGCCGTCAAAATAACTCTATTCAGAGCGTTTTGTACGCCCCTGTACACAGCCAGCCTGTGGGTGTCATACACCCAGAAGCAGTACAACGCTCTCCGTGTTCAATATAATAATGCGTTCAGGGTGTTGTTTGGGCTCCCCCGGCACTGCAGTGCGTCGGGGATGTTCGCCGACGCCCGTGTCGACTGTTTCTACACGACGATGCGAAAGCGGTGCACATCTCTGGGGCGCAGGCTCCGGGCCACCTCCAACACCATCCTGAGCGTATTTGCGAACAGGTTTGATTGTCAGTACATCAACCATTGTTACATGGTTAATGTAATGACAAACAAAGAAATGACTCAGAGGCAGGCGTATTTTTAGTCGGGTTAATTTAATTTTATTATTGTTATTTTAATTTTATGATTTTGATTTGATTTTATGATTTTAATTTAATTTTATGATTTTAATTTGATTTTATGATTTTAATTTAATATTTATGATTTGAATTTGATTTTAATGGTTTAATTTTAATGATGATAATAATTTTAAATTTTATTTATGTTATTTTATTTATTATTTTTATTGTAATGAAATTTTATTTGAAATTGTATTTTATGACCTAGAAGTGGTTGAAATAAATGATTTTGAATTTGAATTTGTTACCGGTAGTGTTATAAAAGAATCATCGAAATCGGACTACACTGAAGAAAGTTACTCGTGGTCAAACACTATAAAAAAATTACGGGTTGAATTGAGAACCTCCTTCTTTTTATGAAACCGGGTAAAAATAGGAATAACCCTGAATTGCCCAATAGTTAAAAAACAAATGAGTGCCAAGGTACTCACGAGAATTGATGTGTAAACATGTGAACTCGTATCAGTACCAGGCTCACGCACTATGAACAATAAGTTTTACGGTGACGTCATCTGACGCTCGAAGTCTCAGCTAGCCCCGTGTGCCGAGCCCTAAGATATTTACACATCAAAAACATAAGCCAATGCATAATTATGTTCAGTAGTACGATGACCAGTAGGTACCTAAAGTTCACCGAACTAAAAAAAAAGTACCTCCAGGATATTACCTACATTATGTTTACAAGAGTTCCATTTACCTCGTTTACCAAAAAACCGGTCAACCGCGAGTCGGACTTATATACGAAGGGTTCTGTACCACAGTACAATATTTAAGCCTACTACAAAAGAAACACGCTTCTAGTTTTCCTATTTTTTTATTAACCTACTGCGCCAGAAGCACAATTATATTTTTCAAGTGTATAATGTATGCATAACATATATTTCTTTGGCATGCTCTAGAGCGTAAACGGCTTGATGGATTTTAATTTGAGAACTGTCGTTAGATTAATCTTAATTGTGAGAGTGGAACTGGATACCAATATAAAAATTAAAAAAATGAAAATAGCCAATATTTGCCGCCATATTGTCTACAATTTTTTTTTCTGGACCTATCGAGCAGGAGCGAACTTTATTTTATGTTTACTGTAATATTATCATAGCCATAGCCATTCACATTTTTTTTTAATTACCAGTGTCCTACAACGGTTTAAAGATACAGTCTATCGTGACTAGGGCAAACTTCCAACTTCTATTACCATTGTCTGCTTCATATAATTCGGATAAGATCCGGATAATTGCATGCCCTACCTGTAACAGACAGACAAACAGACAGAGGAGTCTTAGTGATAGGGTCCGTAATAATTTTAAGTAAGGAACCCTAAAAATAAAAATCAGAGAACAAGATACACACAATGTGTTACGAAATACGCACCATCAAAAACTGGTTTTGAAAACCCAGTGGTACCGGCTAAAAACACCGGGTTTTTTTGAGAATGTGTAACTATAATTAAAATTTGGTTCACAAGGAAACCGCAGAGAATCACGTGTGTTCCTTACGTAAGTATAAGTAATAATGATTATGTTGTTTTATTCTTCAGGAAAATCGTTGATTTATGTCAATTGGGAAAAATCTAGTAACTAGCATTAAATGTACCTGGATTTTTTTCATTTACTTATATAAATATTTCAGTGTAGGTACTCATTGCTAACTTGCTACTTTCCACGACTTCGTCGTCGTCAGCGTCAGTGTCAAATCTATACTTAATATTATAAAGCTGAAGAGTTTGTTTGTTTGGTTGCTCAGGATCTACTGGTTCAAATTGAAAAATTGTTTTTTGTGTTGGATAGTCCATTTATCGAGGAAGGCTATAGGCCCATGCGAAGCCGGGTCGGGTCGCTAGTATACCATAACACATTCATTCTATGTCACACGACAATAGGGTATTACACCAATTTTTGAAAAGTGTCTCAATGAAATTCTGTAGTGCTAATATGCCACCAAAAAAAACACAAAATTTTTATTCAATCGATAAGTGCCATAAAAATGCATCTAAATTTTAAATTTTCAAATTTCGCGCGTAGTTTGGCAAAAACGCCTGTTACTGGACGCCATATTGCCATCGCCAGTTTGTTTTGTATCAAATGAGCTCATATTAAATATGATAAATGCATATCATTTAAAAATAATTAAAAGCATGTTTTGTAATAGGTGTAATAATAAAAAAATTACGTTGGTTACGAAAATAATAAAAGTACAAAGCCTATATTACGCCAATCGGTTGACTGACAGTTGACAATTTTTTGTTTACACAGCCGTACGGCGTAATAACATGGCCGCTACTATTTCACGGTGTTTTATAACAGATTAAAAATACTGAAAACTTTGATTTGAATTTAAAAAATTGTTTTATTATTTTATGAACTAAAACTTACATTTTCCGACTGTTTTATGCCTAAACTGTCTCAATAACATATTTATAGATTTTTTCTCGTATAGAGTAAAATACCCTATTCTATCAGTGAAAAAAATATTGTAATCGAAACAGTACTTTCAGTTATTACCGCTTATGCTTGCACTTCACATGGCGTAATTGTGCAAATATTCGGCTTATTTGAAAAAAAAAACATAATCGACTTTATTTTAATCATCATTGGGTAAGTTTTGTATTATGCAAACGAGGTGAATATTTGCACAAATACGCCATGTGAACAAAACTTGGCGGCGAGGTCATATTTGCAACATGTGAGCATTATTACCGGTGGCGTATCCATCAATTGCCTCTAATTCTGGTAATAACATCGATGAATTACTGGTAACTTCATTAAAAAAATTTAATCAGCTTTAACTACTACGTATTAGTAAACTATCAGTGCATGGGTTTTTTCAACTAGTCACATTAGTGCTAATATTATAAATATGCGAACGTGAATTTGTTTATTTTTATGTTTTTTACGCTTTCTCAGCTAATTCACTGAACCGATTTTCATGAATTTTGGTACAAACTAAGCCTGAACTTCAAGAAAGGACATAGGCTACTTTTTAATCCACGACTTTGTCTCATCATCATCATGTCAACCATTAAACGCCCACTACTGGGCATAGGTCTCCCCCGAGGGGCTTTTCAGCCGTAATCGCCATACTTGTCCGAAGCATGTTGGCCATCGCAGTAGGTGTTATGGTACGCAGAAGGACGCTGCTGCCCATCCTCTAGTCAAATATCCCTCTGTCGCCTTCTACGAAACTCACGGATAGAAATGGGGTGGTGCTATTCGCGGCCAGCACCACGTGACTTGGTCTGAATCCGTGATTTCCGACAGATGAGGGCAAAAATGAATCATCCTGACCACCTGAGCAGGTTTTTCACACTTCGACCATCATGTGTTCTGGAGTCCGTTTATACATTTCTAGGCTAGCCAAGGCAGCTCACAGCCAGGTGGATGATTTTCAATAGGTGAAAGGCATGGGATGGGTAAGCAAGCAATGTCGGTCTTTCTTCAGACCGTTTTTCAGTGAGTGGGGCATACACTCTTATAAGACAGTTGTAATGTTTCTCCGGGACTTATCAAGCTTTATTGCTTTGACGCTTTCCTAGTGATCGCCACTTTTGATTCTGGCTTTCAGAAATTGCAGTTGTTTAGGACTAGTGTGGCAAACTTGTCCCATTAAAAAAAATACACACTTCAAGAAGCTCTTACGGCTCCTGCCATGTAGCTTCTGCATGCTTCATTGCCCACGTGGAAGTCAAGAATACTCTAAAACATATTTTATGGCACTCAGGAATGGTGTAGTTTACTTATCATCTTCATCATTATCCCTGTTGAACAAAGGCCTCCCCCGTGGAGAATGCAATAATTCCCACGTTTGGCAGACGTCTTGGGGATCGCAGTGAAGTTGTTAAGTACATGGAAGCCACTGCTGCTCGACTTTCCGATTTTCTTTCAGTCGCCTTTTACGACACCCTCGGGATGATATGAATGGGTTCTGTTCTAGCCCTGACATCCCACGGGAAATGGGAACAGGGGCCCTAGCCATCATCATCTGCCTACCCTTTTCCCAACTACCTATATTGAGGTCGGCTTCCAGTCTAACCGGATGCATAGAGAGATGGTAAGACTGGTTGTCAGACTTTCTGGCTTCTGACTACCCATAACGACTGACAAACGACTGATCTACAAATGACAGCCAGAACCAACGGATTTACGTGCTTTCCGAGGCACGGAGGGAACTCGGTATGAATGGGATGATCACCCATCCACAGACCGACCGCGGCTAGCGTAGCTTAACCTTTGACCGATCGATCTGTACGGCTTTAACTTCGTCACGAGCTTCTCGTTAGAGGCAATAGCCAAATTACCCAAATTGACAATCTAGAATCGATGACGCAATAAAACTAATCAAATTTATGGGGATGACGTCATCTTAACGATAAGTCACTTGATCGAAAATCAAAAATGGATTACGACGAGGTGTTAAGTATTGTAGAAAGAGATACGATACGAAACGTTTGTAACTTGGCTACGCCTACAGGACTATCAGAGATAACAAACAAACATATCAAATAGAATAGAAGTATAGATTGCCACCATCAGCATCCAGACAATAAACAATTTTCCTCCATTCTTAACTCAATAAAGGCTTGATTGCCGGTTGAAGTTTATAAACACAAATACTTGTAGTACAACGTAAGCAACGATTTGACCTCGCTATCCCACACGCCATGACTTATAATTTAGCAAGAAACCACTCAATGCCACCTTAAGTGCCACAGGTACGACTGGTGACGTCATAAGTATTGATGACTAGTCCAATTGGAGTTCTCGTAACAGGTATCAACAAGGTGATGTAAAAAGTAGTTTGGTCCGGGATGAGGTTTTACCCTGCGCCTTTTATTATGACGTCAATATACTGTAGGGATTTTATAGGATACTAGTTTTATGTTTCATATTTGGGCCGCGTTCACAGCAAACGTAACGTTGGCCGACAGTCAGGGTCACTACACACAGCGCTGCCAGCTGTCCACCGAATAAAACCGGACACAGTCAGGCTTTTTTGGTTGCGTGTCCGGCTAAAGTCCGGCAAATCCGACATCCAACCATTTTACATTTTTCATGTGTTAGTTACCGCTTCGCCCGCCGCACCTTGTAATTCTAGAACATTCGGGTAGACTAGCACTGTCCACCACTGTCCGGTTGTTTTATTCAAATGTTCAGCTAAGCTGACTGATATGTCGCGCTTTTTTGGTTTTAAAAATCAGGCAACCCTACATACGGGTCGGTACGTTCGGTTCGGCATTTTCGATACAACGCTATCAAAGGCTGTGCCGCTTAAGTGTATAGCAAAGCGACCCTCAGTCGTCACAATCAGCAGTTAGCTCACATCTGTCTATGATTGTTCATACATTTTGAACTTTACGCTCACTAGCCGCCGAAAATACGTTTGGTGTGAACAATGCCTTACATATTTCTAGACATTATCTATATGAATCACATCAACCAGGTCTTATACAAGCATATTAGCCTAATATGCAGTAGTGTATGTACTTACAACACAAAATGTTTTTTTTTAATAGTTTTAATTACTCCAGATTATTGGATAATTAATAACTGTTTAAATGCTTTGATATTTACAATGTAAAGAATCATGGCAGGATTTGTACAAAAAAATAAAAATGTTTAGAGAAGGTGAAATTCTAATTCTTATACTCTTGGGTACCTAAAGTGTATCTTCAGGCATTTACAATATTTTTAAAACCCCGCAAAAAAAAATAGTCTAACGAAAAGCTCATTATTTCAGAACGAAACGGCGGCTGACAGTAACAGTGATACTTACACAACAGATCTTACACTGAAATTGCATCGTTTTAAGGGAAATAATGTCAATTTTTTTTTTTCCATACACTTGTTGCATAACTTGTCTGCCAATTTGATAGATCCGTAAACGTCGCTTATCACTTTCTTTTTTTTATAAACACAAAATGCTTATTTGTTAACCCATTAAACATAAACACAATTTCATTGAATTGGACTGGTTTCAGCTCATGAATAAAATGCAATTTTTCAGATTAAACTAATTAATCATACGCGTTTGTCGCCCTGGCTCTGATTACGGAAATAAAGGCGAGAATATATGAGCAACACATAGGTAGTTGCATGCACCAATTTCTTCATTAATTATAACCAAATTTTGCCCTGGATCTCAAGTATACCTACAAATGGTCTTGGCAATAGTGATTAAGCTTCTATGTTCTATGTTTCCATTGTACGTGAGCCATGGCGGCCGATTACTTCAACCAGCCCACCTCCCTCCAGAAGCAGATCAAGGGAGTTTGGCAACCGTTTGGTGTTTAAGCTTTCTAAGCGTTAAAGATTTTTTGTAATCGAACCGTGCTTCCAGAAATTTATCATCATCATCATCAACCTTTATTTTTTGTTGGAGATCACAATAAAAAAAATCCTACTGCTGGGCATAGGTCTCCCCCAAGGGGTTCAGCCGTAATCACCATGCTTGGCCGATGCATGTTGGTTGCAGTTGGCGTTATGGTACTCAGAAGGACGCTGCTGCCCATCCTCTGGTCAATATGCTTTTAATCCGCAACTTCATAAGCATAACCGACATTCACGCGGACGAAATCGCGGGCAAAAGCTAGTTCAGAATAATTTTACCGTTTTGTTTGCCAAAACGTTCGCCCATTGCAACAATTCTCCTTCAAAATGAACATCAACGTGAAAATACTTCAACAATTTACAACCGTGCAACTATCTCCTCCAGATAAAATCACAACGACGTACAGTCAGGCACACAAGCTGAGCTATGTCGACACGAACAATTACTGGGCTACATTGCCCAACCACGCTATCTCACGATTTCTCTTCTTATGCGCGATTGTACTTGTGATCTGTTGTGAGGCTGTGGTTTTTTATTGACATTATTGTTCCTAATTTCCTTGACATCACTTAATAGGGATAATAATGCCATTTTCTCGAAGCTATTTATTTTAGGATCTCTAACAAAAGATTTGACTCATTCGTAGATCTTTGGCAGTAGTAGGGTAGTCTGAAGCCAGAAAGTCTGACAACTAGTTTTACCAAGGGGTATCGTGTTACCTAGTAATTGGGTTATGAAGGTTCTATAGGCAGTCGCTCCATGCAAAACACTGGTATCTAGTAAGACTGGAAGCCGACCCCAAGGGAAGGCAGATGAAAACTTATTAATAAATATGCGTCACTATTCGCCCTAAACTACCAATTTCTCCTATATGGTGGGTGCGTTTATAAACATATAAAGTCACATACACAACCAGACCCGGAAGAACTACCTGTAGGCTGTACAAATATTTGTTCCATGCGGGAATCGAAACCGCGACATGCAGCGCAGCAGTCGATCGCTCAACCACTGCGCCAACCGTATCGTCATTAACCTGATCTTTGTTTATTGTTTGCTTTGTTCTAAATTTACCAACCTATTTATAATAAATATAATAAACAATTTATGTATTTTTTATTTAATTTACAAAAAATTAGGAAAGCTGACAGACGTGTATTCTGTTCATTGGGTTATTAGTTTTTTGACAGCTGCCTTAGAACGTAACTATTCCCGATTACCTAAAAGTTAAAACTGCCTTGCATTAATGGATTAATTTATTTATGACTCTTAACAGACATTATAATACAGTACCTACACGTATCAGTTTTTACAAAAAACATAAAGATAGATGAGCACGTGAAATATGGTTATAGTCTATTGTTGGATCGAATGGATTCGCTTCAAATAAATAAATCGAAAATAATAATTTTATGTTTATGTAATCCAAAAAACCTATATATTTTGAAAATAATCTAATGGACTTATATTGCGGGTTTAAAACGTCAAAAATGAAACAAGCAAATTAATATTTTCAAGTTAATTTTACGTTGTTATTATAAATTAATAAATTAATTATTCGTCGTCGTCCGACATGGAACTTACGTCTGATGACGAGTCTTCGCCCAAATTTATCACGATTATAATAATAATAATAATAATAAAATTTATTTCTCTCTCCACAAAGGTTTGGTTACTGATACCTTAGGACTATACAATATGATAATGCAAAGAAAAGCACCTTTGCGAGAGACTGGAGTCCGTACTAGGGAAACCCTGTGTTACAGATCTCCAGGCTCCCACCCCAGTGATTAAGTGAAGTAATGTTACATTGCAAAAAGTTTAAGGTTACAAACAAGCAACAAGTAATTTTTAGACTTCTATGGAAGAGAGCAAATTTTTTTTTTTTTTTTTTATTGTAGGCTTGCGTTTGACCGCAACTCACCTGATCTTAAGTGATGATGCGGCCTAAGGTGGAGCACGCTTGCCTAGAATAAACCGGTTCACTCGTGCCTTGAAGATACCCAGGGCCTCAAGTCTGCTATTACCATAGTGTCAGAATAGTCTATCATTGATTTCATAATTGTTGATTTTGACAAGTTTGGTAATCTACTAATATAATGGCGTCATTATGACTTTCCAATGGTCAACCAATGACACTCCATTGAAAGAAATGATATAGAATGGTAATCTCGTACATAATGACAAATTAATGACTGACTTCGTTTACGAATTTCTTACTACTTCAGATTGCTTATAACACTTACAAATAATATGTAAAAATCTGGCATGAATAAATGTTCAAATTTGTTGACAATGTCATTATAACACAATTCTATTACGAGACCATTGACCGACCAATGATCGACTATTATGGATTTAGCAGATTACGAACTTTTAGCAAAATGACAATGGGGTCGTGTTGGAATGACGAAATTATAAAAATAGCAGACTTGGCCCCCTGATTATATGTATCGGGCAATAGAGAGGCGGGCAGTGAATTCCACAGTCAAATAAAGATAAATGGGTTTAAATACTTAAATATTAAATTAATTGATCATGCATAAAGGTGGAGTGTGGCATTGAGTGTGGTGTGTCTGATGTGTGAGTGTAAAGTGGCATTGTGTGTGTGGAGTGTGTGGTTTGGGAGTGTAAGGTGTTTGAGTGGTGTTACGATTGTTTCTTGTTTGCTTCAAATGCTTAATCGATAATCGATACTATATACAAATTAAAGTCTACAAATCGAAACGTTACGCAGTGCAATCACAGGTGGTCAAAACCACCAGCTGTCAAAAAACTAATAACCTCACGGTATTGTCCTTCACTGATGTCAGTAATGTCCAAGGTAAACTTAGAAAGTACAAATGTAATAGAAAAAGTCGCATGCTTACTTGCCTGTGAACGGTTGCTAATCCACAACCTCGTGCATTCGATTTAAGTGCCATTAACCTCTAGACCATTACGACAATATTGTTACATAATGCACAAATAAACATAACTGTCATAACAAATGTAATAAGTTGACAATTTGTCACAAAAGTAGGACACAATGCTAACTCGTATACTTTTTTTTTTTCTTTTTTTTATCTATTGATAGGCATACGTTTGACCACTATCTCACCTGATGGGAAGCGATGATGCGGTCTAAGATGGAGCACGCTTGCCTAGAAGTAACATATTCACTCTTGCCTTAAAGACTCCCAGGTTGTAGCTATCAGGAAACACAGACTCAGGCAGGGAATTCCACTCCTTAGCAGTACGCACAATTAATGTATTCCCAAAACGTTTCGTTCGTGTGGGTGGGATGTCCACCATGTACCGGTGGCGCATCGCCGTTCGTCTTGTGGTCCGATGTGGACTTACGGCTAAACCCAATTACCTACCATCACTGAAATGCAGATCACTACTGCTGGAAGACAATAAGCTTCTATCTATTTTTGAAAGGTGTCTCACGTTCATCAACAACAAATCAACAATAGATTGGGGTGGCCCTCCCGTGCGTTTCGTTACAACCAACATCACCATAGACAATGTGATTTTTATAAAAAAAACTACTGTATGTTTAAAGTATTAAATGACTGGATCTAGTTTTAGTTTACATAAATTATAAAACTCTGGGAGTAAGTCATACAATTATACAAGATTTGACTAAAGGACAGTGCCAGAAACTCTATAGAACTTTGCCCCATTCAATAAAAGTCATGTGCAATATGTAGCATCTTACTGTTTATTTATTGCTGATAACTAAACATTAGTCTTAGTGACTGTAGAACTTGCGGTTTCCGTTTAAATCTAAAAACAATAATGACATTGATTATAGGTTCAATTGTATTTTAGGTAAAATGAGTTTGTATTTTGTGGGTAGGTATTTCGTAATCCGCAAGTTCTAAAGAAAAACAATTTAGTATAGAGAGGTTCTATATTCATTACAATTATTTTCATTCATTTACTTTTTCTGTACATGTGTTACTTTTTCTGTACATGGGTGGGGCAGGATCTGGCATTATCATTTCGCTAAACAAAGCGGTAACGCTGGAGAGTAGGAATTAAACGTACCTAATTGACAGTTTAAAACTCAAGATTTTTTTTTGTAATTATTTCGTTGAGTAAATAAGTTCCTGTGGATTTATTTATTTAAATGGAATCTATATGTAAATTCATTAGAAGCTAATATGCTCATTTGATCGATTGTTTGTTATTGGTTCTATGTGATTGGACCTCAAAAGCATTTTCCTAGTGGGATAACTCTAGTACTATTTCAAAATCAGTACTTTAACTTGAGTCGGACATGTTTCATGAGATTATAAATAAAGTATATTAAGCAAACCATTTATCCCTAGAATTCGGCGGATAAACAAGTCTGTTACCCGTAGTTACCGTCCTATCAAACAAATAGTTGTCAACACGTCATTGGGACATACTTTGGCAATTTCATACAAATAGTTATCCGTAGTAAGCCACAGACCCTCTCATCGATAGATATCGTGTGCCGGTAAGATTTCTTACTCTCTAACAAATAGTGACATAATACTTCTGCAAACTGCAATATGATGATAGGTCATTGAGTTATATTTACTACGTAGTACATATAACTTAATATGATAGGTAAATTATATTAGATTACAGTGTCAAGTAATTAAATAACGATATTACATTGATCTTCAATATGAAAGGAAGTCGTTTGTCTTGGTATGGACATGTGAAGAGAAGAAATGATACGTATGTGACCATAAGAGTTAAGGGCTCGTATTCGATTTCGCAACTCAAAATCTAAACGATTGCTAGAACGGCGTAGCAGCATTGAAAAACACTAGTACAATACAATGGTCTGTTTGTGTGCATCAGAAAAAAAAATACGCACGATATAAGCACGAATCATTGAAATTGATCGGCAAACGATAGTGCGCGATGTTTAACAGTGCTTTTTAAAATAATTGTCTAAAATAAATGAGTTCGTATAACGGAATGAAAAATATTCTGTATATTAAGTATAACCTTTATTTTCAAAAAATAAATATATCAGATATGCTTATATCAAACACTGGTAAAAAAAAATTGACAAAATGAATCGATTTTGTACTTTTTCAACATTGTTTTTTAATACATAATAGTAATATTTTCGTAACTTTAAGACTGTATATCCTTTTGGAAAAACGCATAAAACATAATATTTTGGCATACTGTAATGGTTGTATTCGTCCTGAAAGTTAACTCTGACGTCTATTTTCGCAAAACGCTATGAAAGAATTGTCTTCACTTTAAAAAGCCATAATTAAAAATTATACCTTTACCGTGTAGTTCCCTAAATCAAAACTTAATCTTTCTAAAACTGTAATTGTCTTTAAATAATCTCTCACATCATTACGATATTGCTCAGGGCAAAACGCGAAAACATGAAGTTTTCGTCACGAATCGAATACACTACGCTCTTAAGAATGTTAATATGGATGGATGGCGAAGAAGAGGAAGGCCTAAGAAAAGAGGGATGGATTGTGTGAAGAATGATGTGAATGAAAAAGGTGTCAATGAAATAGCGGTTGACAAGACGGAATGGAAGAAGAAAACATGTTGCGCTGACCCGAAGTAATATAGGATAAGGGCAGAAAGCTGATTCATGATGACGTTGTTTTTCAATATAATTAGGCCGCATCATCACTTAAGATCAGGTGAGTTGCGGTCAAACGCAAGCCTATAACAATATAAAAAAAAAAAAACTTGAGAGGTGTCAAGGGACACCCGGATGGAACGAAGTTCCTTTCGATTAATTAGTGAAGGAATTGTAATAAAATTTTATTTTTTTGAAGTTATAATAATATTTTTGAGCGAATAAACTTAGGTACTAAACATATCGCCGTAGGTACCTAGTTCAAAGAGTTCGCCGCGCCGCCTTTAAATACATAAACATATTCTACGAAAAGCGAATTCGGACTTTATTTTGTAAACGTAAACGGTTAAAAATTGAAATTTTACCAAACTAGGTATGATAAAATTATTCTGAGAAACGTATAGGCTGGTGCCCGACCGGACAATAGGACCTATGTGCAACCGAATTTCACGGTTAATGTGTAAAAATAAGGTTATAATTCGCTCCAATATTTTCATAGAAAAGCCGCAATTCAACTAATAATGAACTCTATTTGACAGTTCCAACGATTCAATTTTTCTGTTCGAATTGTCTGCGTTTGTGAAGTAATAAAAATAGCAAAAATAAGGTTTTAATTCGCTCCAATATTTTCATAGAAAAGCCGCCATTCAACTAATAATGAACTCTATTTGACAGTTTCAACGATTCAATTTAGCTTATTATAGCATGTCGTGACAACTTTTCGTAAGAATTTTTTCCGTCTAGCCCCCTTTCACAACGCGCGATAAGGAACTTCGTTCCAAAAAAAAATATTGATCCAATTTTTTTAAGTTAAATAATTATAGCCCTAAGGGACAGCGTAGTTTCTTTACAGAATTAACAGTTTATCAGAATTAACAGGCCATGTGAGTGAAGTCACGGGCAAAGCTAAAATATAATATAATAGTAACAAAAATAAAAATAACGTTTATTGGACAAAATCATAACTTAGCCTACTACAGTTTCAGCACTAAAAACATAACATATAAGAGGCTTCTAACCTAAATGAACTCCTGATTTCCAAACTAGGTAAAAACCTGTATCTTGGAAATCAGTGCTGAGCGCGTATTCGATTCATGACGAAAACTTCATGTTTTTGCGTTTTGCCCAGAGCAATATCTCACTTATGTGAGCAGATAATTTAAAGACAATTTACAGTTTTGGAAAGATTAAGTCTTGATTTAGACAGCTACAGAGTAAAAGTATAATTTTTAATTATGGTTTCTTTAAAGCGAAGACAATTCTTTCATATCGTTTTACGAAAATAGACGTCAGAGTTAACTTTCAGGACGAATACAACCATTACAATATGCCAAAATATTTAGTTTTATGCGTTTTTCCAACAGTATATACAGTCATAAAGACAGCTACAGAGCAAAAATTACAAAAATAGAACTATCATGTATTAAAAACAATGTTGAAAAAGTAGAAAATCGGTTCACTTTGACAATTTATTTTCACCAGTATTTGAATAAAAACATAACTGATATATTTATTTTATGAAAGTAAATGTTATGCTTAATAAACAGAATATTTTTCAGTCCGTTATACGAGCTCATTTATTTTAGACAATTAATTTAAAAAGCCCTGTAAAACATCGCGCGCTGTCGTTTGCCGATCAATTTCAATGATTCGTGCTTATTTCGTGCGTATTTCTTTTTCTGATGCACACAAACAGACCATTGTTTTGTACTAGTGTGTGTCAATGCTGCTACGCCATTCTAGCAATAATTTCGATTTTGAGTTGCGCTAAATCGAATACGCGCCCTTAAATAAGGAGTAACAAAGATACATCAGTACTGAAAAACTTAGACGACAATTCAGTCATGTGAAAAAGAAAAGAAAAAAAAAAACAATATGTGGTGATAGTAAAATCGTAAGTTTTAAACTTTCTTTGGCATCCTATGTAAGTACCTATGTAGTTAGATTCATTGATTTACTAAGCTACCCTCAATTTGGTACAATATGGGGTTAATTTGTGTTCAAAAAGTACTTGCGCACTTGAAATAACATCATTAAGGATCAATTCACACCAAGGCGCGACGCGAACTTTTTATGATAGGGTCACAAAATCAATCTTATTTTACTACATGCTAAGATTTACGCACGAAATCGTGTTGAAGTTCGCCGCGATGCGTAGCGCGTCACATTTGGCGAACTTGACACTTTTCTTTGGTATTTGACTACCCTCTTGGTCACTAGACCAAGAAGGTAGTCAAATACCATGCCGTGTCATGCACATGGGGGCTTGGTTTCGATTCCCAGGCTGGGCAAAACTGGATTTTTCCATTAGGAGTTTCTTAGCAACAGCCCAGAGTTTGAAAGTTGGTAGTGTGACACCACCCGTACCTCGGAAAGCACGTTAAGCCGTTGGCCCTGCGCCTGATCTCTCCCTGGTCGTGACGAATTGCTGTCCCATCGGACTATCAGAGTGAGGGAAGAGGGGGTGCAATATCCTACGTTCTTGACTAGTCTCGGTTGACATTGGCCGCCGTGACCAAATTTCTGTTGAGAAAATATTGTTAGGGTGTTACCAGACTAATCGATCGATCGTCGATCGACTGCATCGATCGATGGCAGAATGGATTAGGCGACGTCGATCGAGTTGCTTGATTAGCCTCGATCGACAATCGATCGACGTCGACCGGCAATCGATCGATGTTAGTCGACCGGTATCCGTCGATCAATTAAAGCAACCACACCAATCGATCAACGTCGATCGACGTCGACCGGTGGCATCGATCGATGATCGATCGATTGGTGTAGTAACACCCTTAGGTATACCTTATCTTGTAGCTTAAAGGCCAACATTGGTGCCAATTTTGTTGGCCATGAGCTAAACTTATTTTAAGCTATATTATATCTCTTTCCCTCCAATAAAACAAGAAAGAGACAGATATTAATAAAACCTGCCAATTTAAGTTGATCTAAAATGTTCATACAAATTCTGTTGTCATGACACAACGTATTAATTAAAAACATGGCGAAGTTCAAGAAAAAACTAATTTAACATCAGTTATAGATGTTAAATTAGTTTTGTCTTAAACTGTTTTTGAGTTCTTATCTGTAGCCGTATTTTAGGGTTTCGTAGCCAAATGGCAAAAAACGGAACCCTTATGGATTCGTCATGTCTGTCAGTCTGTCCGTTCGTATGTCACAGCCACTTTTTTCCGAAACTATAAGAACTATACTGTTGAACCTTGATAAGTAGATGTATTCTGTGAACCGCATTAAGATTTTCACACAAAATAGAAAAATTAAACAATAAATTTTGGGGGTTCTCCATACTTAGAACTGAAACGCAATAATTTTTTTTATCAAACCCATAGTATACGTGTGGGGTATCTATGGATAGGTCTTCAAAAATGATATTGAGGTTTCTAATATAATTTTTTTCTAAACTAAGTAATTTGCGCGAGAGACACTTCCAAAGTGGTTAAATGCCCTCGGATCCCCCTGTAACTTTTAAAATAAGAGAATGATAAAACTTAAAAAAATATATGATGTACATTACCATGTAAACTTCCACCGAAAACTGGTTTGAACGAGATCTCGTAAGTATTTTTTTTTTAATACGTCATAAATCGTAAACCGCAATTTACCTTTCATTCAATCAACTCAATTAAAAAACAAAAAAAAAATTATATTATGTCATTTGCTGCTACGGAACCCTTCATGAGCGAGTCCGACTCGCACTTTGCCGCTTTTTTTTCCTCAGCTGCCTGGCAATAGTAAGAGGTACGAATTTTATTGTCTAATTTTAGTTTAGCTTGTGAACAAGACATGTTAAAAGTGAACGCAGCGTCGCATTGCGTCTCTATGTGAACTGACCCTTTAAGGGGCTATTAAACGACTTTTAAATAGTTTAATTAACTCGTGAAGTTGTGTCTGACGCGGACAAAACATTGACAATCACACAAAATCTACCAGTTTAGTTTTGGACGTTTAATTATACCTGGTAGATTTTGTGTGATTGTCAATGTTTTGTCCGCGTCAGACACAACTTCACGAGTTAATTAAACTATTTAATATGAATATAATTAAAAATATTTACATACTAAATTATTAAGAGAATGTTCTAGTTTAACATATATTTTTTTCAAATCATTTACAATGCACATTTTGACGTGATTGTCAGTTTAAAATCTGTAAAAGTTGTTAAATAGCCCATTAAGTTACTTGTGTATCAAACCTCTAAACTGTAATTATATACCTTTTAAAGTTGTACCACAGTATAAGTATCAATCCCTTTGACTGCCCAAAGTAGTTTATACCCAATAATTTATATTGCGGAACTTAGTTGCGCTAAATTAGTTTCATGACATGAGTTTCACGTATAAATAAAATTAAATAGTTTTACAATGCCCAAGAATTTATTAAATCAAAATATTTTCGTAGTCGTCGTGATTATTTGATAAAACTACGAGTACTAACATGTAGGTATTATTTAACTGGTTTTCACATGTAGCTAAGCCACGTATAATATTAATAGTACCAGTCTATTATTAATAGTACCAGCCTATTATTGTCCCACTGCAAGGCTAAAGTCTCTTCTCATATAGAGAAGGCATTCGAGCGTTGATCACCAAGCTTGCTCAAGGCGCCGGTTTGGCGATTTCAGACATATATTACTATGAGTCCAGGCTTAGACATACTTGTAAATGGTAGTTTTAGGGTGTTACTACACCAATCGATCGATCATCGATCGATGCCATCGGTCGACGTCGATCGACATTGATCGATTGGTGTGGTAGCTTTAATTGATCGACGGATACCGGTCGACTAACATCTATCGATTGCCGGTCGACGTCGATCTATTAACCCCGGCTATATTCCATCAGTTTCTTTTGAAATGTATTCACAAGTGGACGCGTTGGCCAGTTCGATATTGCTCGTACTATTTTTACGGAGACGCAAACTCAGAAGACACATAAACACAAGCAGGCCAGGTAGTTAATTAGCGCGCGGGGCGCAGGCGGGCAGATAATGGGGAGCGGACGGCGCACGGTGCGGATAATCAAGCAGCTCGATCGATGTCGACTAATCCATTCTGCCATCGATCGATGCCGTCAATCGACGATCGATCGATTGGTCTGGTAACACCCTTAAAGTTCATAGTGCTCACATATTTGTAAGTTGTTCACTAGATGCTGATTATCCAAGTAGACTTAGTCATTTCAGAATGACTACTCTGGAACATCATCGAAATACAACCGACCAAATAATTATTGCTGTTCAAGATTGTTAACGGCCTCGTTCACGTCCCAAAACTCCTAGACGAAGTCAATATATCGGCACGATAGGATGATAGCGCACTTCAAAAATATTTAAACCACCTACCACTCGTACAAACTTAGGTTGATCAGCCAACCAGCCAGTCAGCTTGTATTGGAGGAGGTCGTGGCTAAGTAAAAGCCATACAGATCGATCGGTCAAAGGTTAACCTACGCTTGCCGCGGTCGGTCTGTGGATGGAGTCAAAGTCAAAGTCAAAGTCAAAGCATTTATTTCAATTAAACCATTTACAGGCACTTTTGAATTGTCAAGGAGTCGGTCAGTTAGTCAGAAAGTTGAAGCTAGTTGCTCGTTCCAAAACGTAGGTAGGTCTCTATGGAGAAGAACGAGCAAGAAACTCCACGGACACTCTTTTAAAATCAAGTTTTTACAAAATACTGCTTACATTATTCTTGTTGCTTCTATATGTGAAAACAATGAAGGTAATCTAGAAATACAAAATATAAAAAATAATCAAGATAAAAACCATGGCAGTTAAGAGTTGACCAATCTCTACTGACAGCGCCCGTTCACGAACATGACGCGTGAATCAGCACCATTCAGTTCCCTCTGTGCCTCGGAAAGCACGTAAAGCCGTTGGTCCCGGTTGTCATTAGTAGATCTTTGACAGTCGTTATGGGTAGACAGAAGCTAGAAGGTCTGAGAACCAGTCTTACCAAGTGGTATCGTGTTACCTAGTCACTGGGTTGTGGAGGTCCGATAGGCAGTCGCTCCATGTAAAACACTGGTATTCAGCTGCATCTGGTTGAACTGGAAGCCGACCCCAATATAGTTGGGGGGTTGGTTGGTTGGTCAAGGTCGAGAAGAAGAAGAGGATGAAGAAACCAACTTGTCCGAACAAGTGAAGGACCGCACCGACCGGACCGAACCACCTGCTGCGTCCTGCTGTTCCAGTGACGCTGCTGTATGTGTCTCGACTGCACTACTCTACAAAGGTTGAGGAGGTTGTAGAGTACATCCGTATTAAGTCGAATTTTGCCCTGAGGGTCGAGCGGTTGGCCTCGAGCCATAATGTGAACTTCAACTCCTTTGTGGTGAGAGTACCAACTGAACATCTGTCGAGCTTCACGAAGGAGGGATTTTGGCCGAAAGGTGTTACGTTCCGGCGCTTCCGAGGCCGGTTACCTGCTGACACCGCGCGAAATACGACGCCAACATTACGTGTCAAATAGGATATATTTAATTATAGTTGATAAGGTTTTAATATGTATTAGTTTGTTATTGTTTAAGATTATTTTGTGTATTTTATCTATGGGCCACAGTTGCCTGATAATAAAGTTATTATTATTATTATTAAAGGCTAGGGAGATGATGAGTACCTGTATTGTTTACTAGATGGTCTAAAATTAAAAATAATTATGGGTTTCATTTTATTTGAAACAAGTTATGAAATGAGGACATATCTATTGGCAATAGTAAGTTACAGATAAGATCAAGTGTCTGTTACTCTAATCCGACCTTTTTGATAAGGCTTACAAATGACAGAAATCTATGATGTCTGTGAAGAAACTATGCAACATTGAAAGATTAGTTACACGACAGAATAGAATACTTATATTATCTTAACCTATACAGCCTCTTTCTTATACTTACACCAAATATTTTTTTGTTATTTTTTTTTTAACTTTGCCCACGCTGGTAATTTCTCCTTTGTCGTGGGTGCGTTTACAAACATATAAATTCACATACACAAACAGAATCAGATAGACCCGGAACAACTATCTGTAGGACATACAAATATTTATTCCGTGCGAGACTCGAACACAAAACATTTATTTTAAAAAGTACAAAATAATGGAGTATCTTGCTTATTCATCACTACACGAAATTGCCTTTTGAAAGGAGTGATTTGAAAAGACTATTTTTTTGTATAACTAAATGTCGTCCTGCAGGCGCTCTTCAATGGTCTAATTAAAATACATAATTTTAGTTTAACTTTCTGAAAAAGTAGAAAATATTATCTAAAACTAGCTGACCCGACAGACGTTGTCCTGTCCCGATCTAGGGGGATGAAAAAGGGGTGGAAAAAGGGGATGAAAAATAGATGTTGGCCTATTCTCAGACCTACCCAATATGCACAAAAAATTTCATCAGAATCGGTCAAGCCGTTTCGGAGGAGTACAGGAACGAAAACTGTGACACGAGAATTTTATATATTAGACTAGCTGACCCGACAGACGTTGTCCTGTCCCGATCTATGGGGGATGAAAAGGGGGGGAAAAAGGGGGATGAAAAATAGATGTTGGCCGATTCTCAGACCTACCCAATATGTACACAAAATTTTATCAGAATCGGTCAAGCCGTTTCGGAGGAGTACGGGAACGAAAACTGTGACACGAGAATTTTATATATTAGATATATTAATATTCATGGCCACTGAAATTATTGGAATATCAAGTAGCTGAACAAAATTCAACTAGACTTAACAAACCAGTTCTAATTAAAACTTACCCGTCTACTTTTAAACGACATAAAAATTACAAAAACTTCAAAAAATATTCGTTATGTTGGCATTTCTGTCTAACTAATACTGCGCAGTTTAAAAATTAAATAAGTACCTTAGGTTTTTATCATAACTAAGTGTTTATTTATGTTGACTGCATCAATCATAATATCGATAAATATCTTATTTGGAAATCGTTTTGAGATAATAATTCAATATTGGTCAAGAGCATATTAAATGTCATGTCTGTTAACGAAATGTCGCCATTATCTTCAACAACCTTTATCATAGTAGGAACAGTTCATATTTCATATTTTTCATATTTATTTATTTGCATACCATAATGTGTGTAAAGATGTTACATAAGGCTTAAAGCTAAAGTACAGTTATGGACACTGTTAGGGCCCAAAAACATACATAGTAGTAACTTAAGTTTAAACAAAGATTATAAACAATTTTTATAAATTCATGTTAACATATAAATTACGTACATACGTTAATCCTACTAATATTATAAATGCGAAAGTTTGTGAGGATGGATGTATGTGTGTGTGTATGTTTGTTACCCTTTCACGAAAAAACTACTGGACCGATTTGAATGAAACTTTACAGTAATATAGGTTATTCATCAGAATAATACATAGGCTACAATTTATAATGATTTTATGTAATTTTGGTCATAATATAAGAATACGTGTCAATTAAGTCGGAAAAAAATCTTCCATCTGAGATGGAAGATTTTGGCGTGCGCTGCCTTAACCAATGGAGTTTCATATAGATGATGTACCACAAGATTGTTTGTCTTAAGTAGGTCTAAATAAAAGTCCGTCTAAATATTAGGTATAGGAGTTCAAAGATTGTATGGAAACTAATTTTGAAATTAGAAATCTGGGATGTACGATGTGAAGGTAAAAAAATGTCGCGTAACTTAATGTGGCAGACCAAATTTTACGCGAGCGAAGCCGCGGGCAAAAGCTAGTAATTTATAATTGTAGTTTAGTATTGGCTGTCTCCGGTGGAGGTCCGTGTGGTGTCGGACGTAAAGAATAGCACCATCCCATATCTTCCCGTGGGTGTCGTAAGAGGCGACTAAGAGACTACTTACCAGAGAATGGGCAGCAGCGTTCTCTGTGCCTTTGTAACAACCATACTGCGATCGCCAACCCGCCTGCCAAGCGTGGCGATTATGGCAAAACCCCGCATTGAGGAGGCCTATGTCCAGCAGTGGACGTCTTTCGGCTGAAATGATGATGATGATGATTGGCTGTCTCCAAAGACATTCCAATATGTCCAGATGATGGCCCATTTACTTCAGTATCCAGTGTTCCTACACCTGCACTTTTGAGGACATTTCAACGTCACTGAGGCCACGATGATAAATATGGCCCGACCGCTTGATTGAGACCGTTCCAGCACGCGTAGCATGAACACACTATGTCTACGGAAGAATAGACATACTGACAGGAAGAATAGACAAACTGTACTGACTTGTCTGGCGTTGGCCTCTTGCTGAGGTACAGTTCGATTCAAACTTAATGGCGGCTGTGGAGAGCGCTACTGCCTGCGCAGTACCCTGTCCCTCACCCCCGCTGACATGCAAAATTGTTACTGCGCAGCCACTCGACTCGTGTTCAGAGCCGCCATAAAGTTTGAATCATACTGTAGCTGCGTGGTGCTCATATACAGAAACAAAACTATTTAATCTTTGAATTACAATTTCTTCTAGAATTCGCCTGAGTATATAATATAAACCCTTTCGGCCAGGGTGCTTTGGCATACAACCTTTAAAGAACAAAAACAAAATCTTATTCTACTACTTACATACATAGTTCTATGGCACCAAGTCAAATTTTACGGTCGCGGTCTGTGATAAAAGAAAAAGAAACACTATTATTAAACAGTTTTTCTATGTAATTTTTTCTTACAGCTTATCTATAGTATCTTCTAGCCGGTCGCAAATGGCCGTGGCCCGTGGGTGTCGGTGACAGAGGGATATTGACCATAGAATGGGCAGCAGCGTCCTTCTGAGTACCATAACACCTATTGCGATCGCCAACATGCATCGGCCAAGCGTGGCGATTATGGCTGAACACCCCCTTGGGGGAGACCTATGCCCTGTGGTAATGATGATGACGGCTGGAGTCAGAATACTGACCTACTAAAAAATTGGCAATGCATTTTAACCAATAAGTGCCATTTAATGTAGTGCAACAAAAGCAGATGCCATGACAGGTAATGCATAATAACTGGTGACTTCAGGGCCAACCCTATCGAGGCTTCGGGCGACTGGGACTACGGTCCTAGTGGCCGGATCCTGTGCAAAACGCAGCGCTAGCCGTTTTTTGTTCAGTTTTTCGGACCTAAATACTCTTTATCCAAAAGAAATATCAACAAATAAAAAATAGATTAAATTTCTACATAATCTTGACTCCAAAATGGTAGATCTGATTTTTGTTTACGAAGTATAGTATTTAACTAATCTCCTCACAACTAAACCACAGAAATGAGAAATAATTATTGAAAACATGCATCTCCTCGGCAAGTAACCATTAATTCATTTTTTTACTAACACTAATGGATAGGTAATTTATTAATGAACATTTTGGTAGAATTTTTTTTTTCAAAATCCCTAAATGTGATTTTATAAAGATTTAATTCTAAAATCTGAGCGTATTTCGCTACTGTATTTCTTGCGCGGCGCAAAGGGAACGAATGCTCAAGGTTATTTGCTCAGGGTACCACCTTTTTTCATCCGGCGCCTGGGACTACGCATAGGTCTCTTTCTCTAGTCGTTCCCTCATGACTGAGGATCGTGGTCATCAACAAGTGGTCCACACTTGGAGTGAACTATTTGCTTTCATCGGCTTCTGTCCATCGAAGACCTGACGACGGAGCTAAACCTACGCATAGGTAAATGAATAACAAAAAAAAACCGGACAAGTGCGAGTTGGACTCGCCCACCGAGGGTTCCGTACATATCCGTAGGTCCTACTTCTATACTAATCCATACTTCAATTATTAAAAATGCGTTTTTTGCGACATAAACGGCCGTATCTTTTTTTCACGTTAACATAGAGTGTTGATTTTTTTACAGCATCAGCAACTCGATACCTCCACGCGTTCCCGAGATAAAGGGTCTTAACAGACAGACAGACGGACAACAAAGTGATCCTATAAACAAAGGGTTCCGTTTTTTCCTTTTGAGGTACAGAACCCTAAAAACTATTGATCAATCCAAAAACAGTACAAGACAAATATTAAAATTAAATGGACCTCACCTATCTTGCTAGGGCTATCTTGCTTAGGGGTATATTTCGTTCAGAAAGATACCATTTACAAACCTATAAAAATATTTTACTGACAAAGGTTCCTAATTATTTTAAAGTGCTCTATTCAATCCTAATCTTATTCTTCTTCTTTGACAACAAAATGTAATATAATTTTGTTGGCCAAACTTTGTTAGATCGAAACCTAGACACGAATCTATTTTTCTCTTCGAAAAAACTAAGTTAGTAGTTCACTGCTGTAGTAAAATCTTTTTTCGAACCTGAATTGAATCCGCGTCAATGTGGTTTTTGTGTCCGTTTTTTATTTTATTGGTCTTCATAGTTCAAACGAGCGGCAAAATGTATGTTTATTATTTCGATAAACTCGATCTGCCAATCATTACCGCAAATAAAATCAAGTTCACGACAAGCAGTCACTATGCATATCAAGGTAGACAACCAAATTACTAATATCTAAAAATACATTCGTTTCCATAAAAAAATGCATGACAGTATCAAATAAAGACGTATATGAACCTATTTATCATAAGCATCATCAGCATCACAACATAATATTAAATTAATGTCCCCCGCTGCGTTAAGTTTGTATTCGTCCGGGGTAATCTCCGTACCTGCTGGTCCAATTTTGATAATTCTTTCGCTTATAGAAAGCTAGTTTATCTCTTAGTGCTATATGCTAAAATTTATTTATAAACAATTAGAGATAAGTAAGAAAGGGAATTGCCCAGTTTGTTAGGGTGCTCTGGCCAGGCGTGGACATGAACCTTAAGAAATGAATTCTGATTTCATTATTTACCAATTTTTACCAAAGAAACTAAATAACATAATAAAGTTGCAGCAAGTGCCAAAAATGAGCCCTAACTAGCATGCGAAATATTGTGATCTTTTGTGAAATTCGAGCCAGAGTTGTCGTTTAGACTGGGTTCGAGGTCCAAAATAGCGACAGGGTCAACGTTAGAAGCAGATCCACCAGAATCCAGAGTCGAGCCTGCAATTACAACTAAAAAAACCGGGGTACTGTGCGTGTAATGAAAAGATTTGTTATTTTTACAATTTTTTTTACAGAATTTCTGCAACGAGGTTTGTATCAATAATTGTTTACAAATTAATTATATCTATTCGTAAAAATATTTTTTACTGAGCAACTTGTCGACGCTAGGCAGAAATTGGCAATTCCCTTTCACGCGGACGAAATCTAGTTAAAATTAACTAGCACTGGTGCCAATTCTGTAGTACACATACTAAATTATTTTTAAGCTATTTATATCTCTTTCTCTCCAATAAAACAAGAAAGAGACAGATATTAATAAGAGCTGTCATTTTAAGTTGATCTCAAATGTTCATACAATTATAATTGTCATTTCAGAACGTATTGATTAAAAACACTGCAAAGTTCAAGGGAAAAACTAATTTGACATCTCTAACTTAGTCCTTGTATGTCGCCGTCCTTGTCTTCAGCTGCCTGGTAGTAAGAGATGCCAAATGCCTAATTTTAATTTAGTTTGTGAACAAGGGAATCGGCACCAATGTCCATTCGACTTGGATCACGTGATTTTTCTTAATTTTTTGGATAATAAAATATAACCTATTGCGGTCAGTGATTACGTAGCTTCCAATTGGCGAAAAAATATTCAGAATCAGACCAGCAATTCCGGAGATTAGCGTGTTCGTATCAAACATACAAACTTGAACTTTATTATATTAAGTATAGATTCAATGCCAGATACTGACGGTTGATTTTGGATTTCAAGACTCGGAATGATTGTGGTATAGAGGACTTGTTCCAAAAAATGTCATTTGTGACATTTGCCCCTTAGCCAACACTGGGGTTTTACCACAGATATATATTGACCTAGATAACACAAGAGCAACTACTTCGCGTGCCTATTTTCCTGCCTAACTTACGATAAAAAATCGTAAGTAAAAAAATAAAGTAAACGTTTTCTTCCATCGGTAAGTCATTTTGTGATTAATATTATGCATAATTAATTTAAAAAAAACTATTATTTAAATCTAATACCCTCAGTAATACCTGGGAATACCAAATTTAGGAAAAACAAAACATTCGTGTTACATTGTGACGTCCAAAAAATGGCACGCTTGGTTTTCATACAGAGGGGTAATTCACGTAATTTTATGACGCGCCAATGAAGATGTAGTGCAGTTGCAGTTAAGTTCAAGTTTGAGTGATAAACGGTATTCTTGTAATCTTTGAACTGCGCGTAAGCTGCGCGTGAACTGTACGACAACCAAACTCTAAAAATATTACTCCTTAAATAATTGAATAGAATCTGATTATAACGTTATTATAATATTAAAATAACACCCCAATACAGACTTTAGTGCTTTTTAACTGTCATTTTGAGACGTCAAACGAATAGTAGAATACCGATCATGTTGCGTTCCGAAGTACGCACCAAAGACGCGCAACAGTAGAATGCCGTTATTGCGCTCGCGTGACGCGAACTTGACGCGAACGTGTCTGACAGCGATGAGAATACCAAAAGCGTTGTTTTGATCGAAACTTAACTGCAACTGCACTGCAACAGCACTCCTTTAGTTACGTGAATTAGCCCACAGATCGTGATACTTGCGTTATCTAGGTCTATCTATATCTGTGGGTTTTACCAATGACCGGCGCCTTGTATTCCGCTTTTAATAAAACCGATGTCACACAGTCCGTTATAGTCTTATGCAGTATGAATACCGATGCAGTATTATCGCAGGCTGTCATATCCGGGTCGGCACGTGCCCTGTGTCCGTTATAAAACTTACAATGTGCATGTGTTCCGGTTTTGTGTTATACAATTTACTTCGTAATTGATTGTATCTGCTGATAGTAAAGAATGTAGGTGATGAATGCTTAGATATGACGGTTATAAAACAGTAATCCATACTAATACTTTTAATGCGAAAGTGAGTATTTTTAACCGACTTTAAAAAGGAGGAGGTTATCAATTCGAATATTTATTTATATATTTTTTTTTATTATGTATGTTCGGGCATAACTCTGTCATATATATACGGATTTGCAAAATTATTTTTTTGTTCCAAAGGGGTTTACTCCGAAATGGTCCCATATAAATTTTATCAAAATTGATACAGCCCTTTTTGAGAAAATGAACAAATTCCCAAACAAATTACTTAGACGACGTTTTAGTTTCTTCGATCTTTGGAGGACTTGCAATCTCTTTTAAGTGTGTCGCCGTTTCTTAATGGATTTGGATGTTAGGGCAACACTAAAAAGCGAAAAATAAAAAGTTTTTTCAAAAAAAAGAAAACCGCCTTCAGAAACTAAAAAGTCAGAAAAAAAAAAAACTTTAGCACAGAACACACATTACTTTACTTTCGGAAGTCGGTGGCAATACAAAACAACAAACACAAAGCCACCACCACCGACTTCCGAAAGTAAAGTAATGTGTGTTCTGTGCTAAAGTTATTTATCACTTTTTAGTTTTAGAAGACGGTTTTCTTTTTTTTTTTACTTTTTTTGTGTGTTGGTTACGCATTCATGGCTAAATTTCTAAACCGATTTTAATGAAATTTGGTACAGCTTGAACCCTAAGAAAGGATATACATGGGGTAATTTGTGATCCGTATCTCTGTGTTGCATCCACAATGACCGACATTCACGTGGAGGAAGTCGCGGGCAAAAGCTAGTTAATTTCGTCGTTGATAGCAATCCCGTGTAACTACCATTTTTAAATACCGCGAATTTACACTTTCACTGATTGTACATAAGGTCTAAATTTGCAGTATAAGTCCTGGTTTTCTTACGATGATTTCCTTTACCAATGTCAGTGATGTCCAAGATAGACTTAGGGTCAAGTCACACCGGAATGGCAGCGCAGCGGCCGGTAGTTTTGATGGCAAATCATTTTCAACTTTATCTCTAAACGTTAAGATATAGTATCGCTTAAAGATTTGCATGCGTCGAGCGGCAGCTCGTGCCGCCGGGCGGCTCTGCGAGCCGATGACCGCCAAAGCGATACTATGCTTTGAGGTTTAAAGATAAAGGTGAAAATGGTTTGGCAGCAAAACTGCCGGCCGCTGCGCTGCCATTCCGGTGTGACTTGGCCGGACTCCACCGAAGCGGAGAGGAGAAAACAACCAATGGGACACTGCATTGCATTGAAGCTAAGCGGTGAGATGTGAAAATAACGCAAGCCGATTGGTAGTTCGAGACATCTCCGCTTTGGTGGAGTATGGGCCTAAGAGGCGGGCACTTTTGAGCCATCACATCACGACCACAACAGAAAGGACAAAAGACGACTATAAAAACAAATCTCGATGATAGATGGTTATGCTACCCGTGCGAAGCCTGGGCGGAGAGCTAGTATATACATAATATAATTAACCATAATACCTGACATATTGTATTTTTTATAATATTTTTCAATGAATTATAATGACCATTAATTAGTTTTTATTTATTTAAATATATTGTTGATTAGGTTTTATTTTAAATTATTTATTTTCAATTGTAATTTTAATAGTATTTTCATTTAATTATAATGACAATCAATTCGTTTTTCATTTGTTTCAATTTATTGTTATTTAGGTTTTGTTCTCAATTAATTTATTTTCAATACTCGATAGGTAATTTATTGCGATATTATTTTGACTAACATAATTTTAAGACAATGTTACTAACAAAATATGGACAATAATAGTCTGAATTAAATGAATTTTATTTTATTTTATTTATTTATTTATAAATATGAAACAGTCAACGTACGATCATAATAGTTTCGAGTTCATCGACATGTTATGTACCGTTCTAACAATCAGATACTAATCTCTCGAAGTAACTAATGTAAGTATACGTTTATGCCTATAATAGAGTACTATGTAGGTATATATATTAGAATAATATCATGCAAATAACGGCAATAAATGTTGATGAAAAGAGGAGGGAGGCCAACGAATAAAATGGTAATAAGAGAAGGAAGCATTGATAATAATAATAATAATTAAATAATAATAATATTTTTTATTGGCACTTCAAGATACGATCTTCAGTGTAGCCCTGGCTCTTGTACTAGGATTTCCTGTAACACAAGAGCCGTTTAATTAGTTTAGTATTTTTTGTTATTTTCTAACTATGCACTTGCTCATCCCCTTTACGATGTCGCCCGGCCCCCGATCGACCTCGATCGTCTACATTAGACCGTTTCTCTGGTATCAGTTTTTAGCGATCTTAACTCGCATCAGCGAGCATATGAATGCAGTATTATACTAACTCTTCTGCACCCATGATTGACTGGTAATGAATGCGTAAAGCATTAAAATCCGCATTTGCACCTTTTTGCAAGAAGTATAAATAAATAAATAATGTTAAACCAACGACTCGCAACAGAATATTACAAGAGATAGCCGTACTTTTGGTAACTAATAATAATATGTGGGGACATTTCACACACGGCCATCTGACCCCAAACTAGGGAGACCCCGTACTATGAGTGTCAGACAACTGATATACTTACACAAATACATTTTATTTTAAATAAATACATATTATATAGCGTGATAAAATCAGAAATGAGGATATCCGCAAGAGAACCAAGGTTACCGACGTAGCCCGAAAAATTGCCAAACTTAAGTGGCAGTGGGCAGGGCACATTGCTCGCAGAACAGATGGCCGATGGGGTCGAAAAGTTCTAGAGTGGCGACCGCGAACCGGAAGACGTTGCGTTGGAAGGCCTCCCACTAGGTGGACCGATGACCTGGTAAAGGTTGCGGGGATCCGCTGGATGCGAGTCGCACGGGACCGGTCAATGTGGCGCCACTTGGGGGAGGCCTATGTCCAGCAGTGGACGTCTTTTGGCTGAAATGATGATGATGATGACATATTATATAGATAAACTACTATAGCTGTAAACGCTGAAACAGGATGGTGGGTGTAGGACCTTCCACTAGTGAGAATGATGGCGGTCTTCTCGCATGTGGCTGGCCAAATGACTAGGTATCGCCATTCAAACCAAAAATGGACAATAACTAGCAAGGCTGAAACTAGTACGGCATTATAATACGGAACTCTTTCACAAAGAGCTCTACTGGTATAAAATAAATAAATATAAATGACCACAAGTGCAGACGCCGCCAGTACATGAAACTATCAAATTTAACAAGAACCTTATTATTTTGCATTAAAGTTGAAAAATGATTAAAGAAATTTGACAGTTTGAGGTAGCTTGATGTTAAAGCCTCTGTACCATGAGGCTAGGACAGAGAGGAAGAAGAAATAACTGAAGAATAACCTACAACGCTTCTGTATCCTGAAGTATTGTTCAACAGGATCAAGATGTCGGTCTCCACTGAGAAATCTCAGGTATCGGGTCTCCGTTAGCCTCGTTGTCACAAGTGCGACTGCTAAGCACTTGGTTCTAGATTTGACACTCAGGTCAGACAATTCATCATCATCATCATCATCATCTCAACCATTATAAGCCCACTGCTGGGCTCCCCCCAAGGGAGGGTTCAGCCGTAAGCGCCATGCTTGGCCGATGCATGTTGGCGATCGCAGTAGGTGTTGTTATGATACTCAGAAAGACGCTGCTGCCCATCCTCTGGTCAATAACCCTCTGTCGCTTTCTACGACACCCACGGGTAGAAATGGGGTGGTGCTATTCGCGGCCGGCACCCGGCTCACACGGCTTCAGGCAATTAGCAAAGAGCTATTGGGTTTTTCTTTCAGGAATTTCTCAATAGCGGCTCAGAGTTTGGAAGTCGTTGGTGTGACACCCCGTATCTTGGAAAGCTGTTGATCCTGTCCCCGTTCCTTATCGGACTATACACGTATGAGAAGAGAGTACAAGTTTGTGCACAAACTTGCATATATCTCCCGCGTAGGTAGGTAGGTATGTACTTGGGCGATTGGGTGATTGGTCGAAAATTTGATCGGGAGAACATTCATGACACATGCACTCGTAAAAACTCAAGAAACTCGTCAAAAATTTCTAAATATAAATGTTTTAATGAATACAAGAAAAAAACAAATTACATTGTAGCAAGAAGTTCTGACATTTCTGCATAATTATAATAATAATAATAATATGTGGGGACATTTTTCACACACGGCCATCTGACCCCAAACTAGGGAGACCCTGTACTATGGGTGTCAGACAGCTGATATACATACACAAATACATTTTTTTTTGTAAATACATACATATATAGATAAACAACACCCAGACACAAGGCAAACACAAGTGCTCATCACACAAATGTTTACCCTGGGCGGGAATCGAACCCGCAACACGCTGCGCAGCAGTCGATCGCTCAGCCACTGCGCCAACCGTGTCGTCGCCAATTATCTTGTTTAGATTGTAATAATTAGTCTCGTTTTTTCCCAACACGTGTTAGTAGTTGGTTGTTGGTTCTCAAAAGTTCCTTACACGAAGTAAGTATGTTTTGTGGTTCCAACCATGCGTCGAACATTATTTAAATTCAACCGTTAAATTCAAAATAATTGAATAAAAAGTTTACTAATTCGTCGATTCTCTACCATATTACCTAATACCACTTACTTACTAATATTATAAATGCGAAAGTAACTCTGTCTGTTACGCTTTCACGATAAAACAGCTGAACCGATTTTAATGAGATAGCTAGATCCCTGGGGAAGGACATAGGCTACTTTACATCCGCGATAACCGACATTCACGCGGACGAAGTCGCGGGCAAAAGCTAGTATTTAATAATCTAGTCCTAGATCTTAGATTATGAACCAAAAGGCAGATAGACCGCCCGGAACATGAAAGTGAAGCCAAAAAAGCAAATACAAATTAAAAAGCGAATACATACGTTTTGTGCTGTACTGACATGATTCAGTATAGCACGAAACGCCGCGTCGTTCAAAACAACAAATAAAAATACAAATACAAATTTAAAAGCGAATACAATCACGAGATTGTATGGTGGCTTCACTCTCAGTGTTCTGCACGGTCTATCTGCCTTTAGTTTCATAATCTGAGAGTCAAACCATCATATTATATCACCAACGTCATTACCTACGCAACTCATATAACTAACCACTACTTATGGTGGCAAGGACTATTATTTTTATAGCAATTGGACTTTGAGCCCCAGAAAGATTCGAGAGTGATATTGTATGACCCACTCAAATCTCAGTTACCAACCCAAATCTGTCTGAAACCATTATCTTAATAGTCGATAACCATATAATGAATTCTTCAATTCATTCTTCTTTAAAAAAACAGTTAGTCATACATATTAATCGGTACAGTGCACCGTTTTTAGTCACCATTGTTTTGTTATTATTATAGGCAGGACTGGAAATAAAAGTTATTTCCTGGGATCGTGTACTAAGTGTCTAATGAAGATGAAGAATTCACTACAATTAAAACTTATTCCAGTTACATAATTTGAATAATCAAAAAAGTTTTCCATTTTGGCTAAGCAAAAGTAGGGTAATAGAGTAATGATGACAAAAATCGAAATAAAAAAATAATTTTATGTAAATGTATGCTAAATCTGTTTTGCTATAGACAATATTATTCTAAATTTTTTTAAATGATTCTGATACCTACTTTAATCTCACTTTATTTATACAAAAGTAAGCCACGAAAGTATAACTTAATACACTTTTGGACTTTCGAATCGAGTCCCCGTATTTACTTAGGTAGGTAGGCTCAATGGTTAAGACGCTCACCCCCCATGCTTGAAGTTACGAGTTCGATACTGGGTTAGTACCAATGTGACTTTTCCGAGTCAAAAACAGAATTTTCTAAGTTTATATTGCTCAAGGAGGATCCTTTGGATACCTTCTATGTATGTAGTGGGAAAATACTAGGCTGGTATTATTAAAAGTATAGAGTTCTAAAACATCAAAATTATAATGGGTCTAAGAAAAGTTTCTATGCAGTTTTAAAGTTGACATTTCGGTCGTCATGTTGGTATTAACAATGTTCCACATTTGAATTTAATAACCATTTAAAAGGCTACATACCTTTTATGTATGTATACAAAAGATTATACATATCTAGTGGTTCGCTGTAAATCCGGGAATGTTTAACCAGAACAAAGAATAATAAATGACGAAACCATTTTTCACAATCTAACAACGTTTCCAGTAATTATTTCATATTGAAAACGTATTTGATTGACGTTAATAAAACGATCAATCACTTTAAGTGCCCTTCTTTCATGTAGGACTTCAATATTGCTTTGAATTGTTTATAATATAAACTTATAAATTTTAAACTCGGAAACTTTACATTTCTGGTTGAGTGGTTGTAAATTTAAATTTATTGGTTTAAAAGATCGTGTCTGTATGGTGTGGGACGTAAAGAATAGCACCATCCCATATCTTCCCGTGGGTGTCGTAAGAGGCGTCTAAGGGACTTACCAGAGAATAGGCAGCAGCGTTCTCTGTGCCTTTGTAACAACCATACTGCGATTGCCAACCCGCCTGCCAAGCGTGGCGATTATGGCAAAACCCCCCATTACTTGGGGGAGGGCTATGTCCAGCAGTAGACGTCTTTCGACTGGAATGATGATGATGATAAGATCGTATCTTGAAAAATATCTGTCTATGACAAATAGAATGTAGGTATTTTGTAATACTGACATTATATTTACAAAATAATAATAAAATAATAATATTACAATATACATTATATTTATCCTAAACAGATATTTTTCAAAAGCGACACGAAATGAATAATTACCTACGATCTTTTAAACCAATTATTTTAAACATTACATTATATTTCATACTTATGAATTTAAATGTGGTTTCTCATTTAATTGTTGCATTAGTTTCCAAGAAAATATTTTTGACTATGGAAAAAGGGCCATAATAACCTCAAGGCTACAAAAATATGAAATGGAGTTCTATAGATATTTTAATGATGTAATTATTCTCGATCTAATAATGGATTATTAAAACTAACTAATACCAACAATAGTATACATACATGACATGCTTGGCCTTGTTTTTGATAGGTAGGATTTGAAAATACGCAACCTGGCGTAGGTTGCGTATTTTGAAATCCTATCTATACCACGAGACTTTAGTATTATATCATCTGTGCCACGAGTAAAATGTTGCTTCTTTAATTTTTAATTTAAATATTTTTTAAAGTTGAATGATTGTTAAATTATGTTTATTTATGTACCTACTAAAATGTAGAATATCATTCATGAAAAGTGTGCGTATTTAATTTCTAAAGAGTGACACATCTTATAGGTGTCAGGGAAAAACCTGCAGATGTACAAAAGTTACAAAACAGGAAAATCTGTTTGAGATATTCTCTGCAGGAAACTTTTTACAACATAAAGAAATTTGAATGTTGAATGTGTGAATATTTTCCTCAAACATTTGGAATGTAAGATATTAATCTTTCTTTTATTTTTTCCTTAGCCTTAACTTAAGAGCGTGTATTCGATTCGTGACGAAATCTTCATGTTTTCGTGTTTTGCCCAGAGCATATTATATTATAATGATGTGAGCAGATTATTTAAACACAATATTACAGTTTCAGAAAGATTAAGTCTTGATTTAGGGAACCACAGAGTAAAAGTACAATTTTTAATTATGGTTTTTTAAAGCCAAAACAATCCTTTCATAGCGTTTTACGAAAACAGACGTCAGAATTAACTTGCAGTATGAATACAACCATTAGAGTATGCCAAAATATTATGTTTTATGCGTTTTTCCAACAACAACAACGTTTTTGAACAACAGTCTCAAAGTACATTACAGAGCCAAAATTACGAAAATATTACTATTAGATATTAAAAAACAGTATTAAAAAAGTACAAAATCACTTCAACATTTTATTTTCACCTGTATTTTAATAAAAATATAACTGATATATTTATTTTTTATGTCAATATACACAATTTTTTTCAGTTCCTTGTACGAACTCATTTATTTTAGACAATTATTCTAAAAAAACACTGTTAAACCGGGCGCTGTCGTTTGCCGATCAATTTAAATGATTCGTGCTTATTTCGTGAGTATTTTTTTTTGTGATGCACACAAACAGACCATTGTACGACTCCCCCGACCGACCGACCGCCCGTCCTCCGACCGGCAGCGTCCGGCGGCCGTGCGACCGTTGTGTTGACGACTGCTAGAACGGTGTAGCAGCATTGCGCTAAATCGAATACGCGCCCTTAACGTATCTTGTGTTTACTATTGACATTTTTAAATTACATATTTCTTATTAATAATTAGTAGACCACTATTTTAGAGCATTCAATTTACGTAATAATAGTAACAAAAAGTAATTAAATATATTATATTCTGTACAAATTCAACGCCCGCAAGAAAAACTAAACAATAATAAAATGAAGCCATAATACTAGTAGCTAACCTTGGTCGATAGATGATTAAATCCTTGCACAACTTATGGCAAATGAAATCTATAATTTAAGATCAGACATTACATTTAAGTAGGTAACATAAACGTTTGTGCGTCAGCGGCATTTTAGCGGCCGTAACCATGACATCATAGGATTGAAATTCATCCGGTACTAAGTAAAAAAAAAATACAAATTCTTTTTTGTTACAAACGTTTCTGTTACAATTTAAATTAGGTACCCGGTACGTTTTTTGTTAATGATTGTACGTCTGTAAAAAACAGTATTGGATGTCTTAAATGCCCGTCATCCAATGACATCCTCCATCATTAATTAGTACGGCTCCTAAGTTGATTTTGGAATACCGATCTATAGGTAGGTAATATCACCAAATATGAACCATCTAGACTCTAGACAATGACATGTGAACTGAGATCCCAAGGTCACAGACGTACGGTATTTGAACATAATGGATATTTTGAGGTTTGATAAAGGAATACTTTGGAAAGGTAAAAGCGCTAGGTAACCTTCGAAATTCAAATATTCTCAATTTTTATTTTTTGCAATTTTCAGCTTTATGATCTTGATTATTATAATTCTGTAAATGTATATTTATTGCTTCCGCGAATAATTTTGTTGCAATACAACCTGTGGGCTAATTCACGTAACTAAAGAAGTGCTGTTGCAGTGCAGTTGCAGTTAAGTTTAGATCAAAACAACGCTTTTCATATTCTGTACCGCTGTCAGATACGCTCGCGTCAAGTTCGCGTCACGAGAGCGCAATAACGTCATTCTACTGTTGCGCGTCTTTGGTGCGTGCTTCGGAAGGCAACATGATTGGTATTCTACTATTCGTTTGACGTCTCAAAATGACAGTTAAAAAACACTAAAATCTGTACTGGGGTATTATTTTAATATTATAATAACGTCATATTCATTGGAATGTAATCGATTCTATTCAATTATTTAGTATAAGTTTGGTAGAGTTTGGTTGTTGTTCAGTTGACGTGCAGTTCACGCGCAGTTCATAGATTACAAGAGTACCGTTTATCACTTAAACTTGAACTTAACTGCGACAGCACTACAACTTCATCGGTGCGTCATAAAATTACGTGAATTATTTAGCCTTCTGATACTGGTACTGCAAATTGCAAATGGCGCTTTTACCTAGCTTTTCAAGTTAGAATAATCCGTAAACCGTTTTCATTAAATTGACACATTTCCGGATTATTTCAACTACTACCTTACTCCCTTATGTTTGAATAAAATTGCTGGTTTTTATATTTTACATTCAACCGGATATGCGGAAAGTGAAACGCAGTATCTTTTTTTTTTAAAAAAAAAGAATCTCAATCCTTTTCATAATTTACTAGCTTTTGCCCGCGACTTCGTCCGTGTGAATGTCGGTACTCGGTAATCGCTGAAGCAGACGAAGTCACGGATTAATAAATTGCCTATATCTTTTCTTGGGGCTCAAGTTCAGTTCCTTTTTCTACCCGTGGATGTCGTAGAAGGCGACAGAGGGATATTGACCAGAGGATGAGCAGCAGCGTCCTTCTGAATACCATAACACCTACTGCGATCGCCAATAGGCATGCATCGGCACAGCATGGCGATTACAACTGAACCGGGTCTTGGGGGAGACCTATGCCCAGCAGTGGGCGTTTAAAGGTTGACATGATGATGATGATGAATAGTTTGTATCAAATTCCACGAAGATCAGTTCAGAAATTTAGCCGTGGAAGCGTATCAAACATATCAGACCAAATCATTTCTTTATTTGCCAGCATGGGTAAGGGACACAGATGATAAATACCTACATGTTTTGATAATGTAGGAGGTAATCCCATCACAAGTATCTTTATAACTTAACGGGGTTACCTCAATTTTGTGTTGTAGAACAAATGTTTGAGAAACAATAAAAACATTTTTTTATTTTTTTTTAATGTTCTCCATGCTCTGCCGTCACATGGGCATGCTAAACGTTACACATAAATTACAATCATAATATATCATGCTGAAGTAATCAATCACATTTTTAAATTGGAAAATCATATGAACCATTTTATTATTTATTTATTATCTATGTCAAGGAGTATCTAATAATCTAATAGGTCAATAATACAAACTCATATTCGCATTTATAATATTAGTATATATAGTCAACAGCAAAAGTAGATGATCAAAATCAGAAATTCAATACTAATGAACGGAGTTCGCGTCAGAACTGTGTGGAGTCGAAGTGATTCAAAAGTATGTGTGTGACAATCACATACTTTTAATAAATAAACTAGTAATAAATTATATATATTAGTGTTAGTAAATTAATATTGAATTTCTGATTTTGATCATCTACTTTTGCTTTTGACTGTACCTATAGCAATTTCAAGTTGCTTACAAGATGTTACAGGTAGATTTCTTGAGGAAAAGGTACATAAAGTTTAGAAAGCATCTTAAACTTCAAAGATTTTCTTTGATTTGTTATAAGATAACTTCAATGATTTCTTTGTATAAGAATGTCTTCATCTTTTTTCTCCACAACTCTTGAAAACACTTCGAACGCTTTCGACTCTTCGCGCTCCCGAGAGCAATTATATTGTATTTTTTTTAAACATAAGTTTATAAGAGTGTGAAGAATAATCTTTTTTATTTGATTTCTGGGTGCACTCCTCTGATGCCTGACTTCGTTACTTTGTTTTGATCACAGATATAGATAGACCTAGATAACGCAAGTATCCCGATCTGTATGAAAACCAAGCGTGCCATTTTTTGGACGTCACAATGAAACACGAATGTTTTGTTTATCCTAAATTTGATATTCCCAGGTATTACTGAGGGTATTAGCTTAAAAATAATAGTTTTTTAAATTAATTACGCATAATATTAATCACAAAATGACTTGCCGATGAAAGGAAACGTTTTCTTTAATTTTTTACTTACGATTTTTTATCGTAAGTTAGGCACGAAAATAAGCACGCGAAGTAGTTGCTCTTGCGTTATCTAGGTCTATCTTTATCTGTGGTTTTGATTAAATAACACTCGTAATTTCATAAGAATACTAACAGATGCCCGCGACTTCATCCGCGTGAACTTCAGTTATCTGGGGCTTTAATTTGTATACACGGAATCCTAAATCTTGCCAGTGAAAGTCCCGTCAAAATCGGACCAGCCGTTTTGGAGATTAGCCGGAACAAACAAACAGAACAAATTTCTCCTGTACCCTGTTTACAAACATAAACCCTGGGGGCCAAGTCTGCTATTTGCATAATTTCGTCATTCCAACACGAACCCATTTTCATTCTGCTATAAGTTCGTAATCTGCTAAATTCATAATAGTCGATCATTGGTCGGTCAATGACTGCACAATGACGTTGTAATGGTAGGTCATTGATCAAAGTAACTGTCAAAATTTTAGCAGATTACCGCCTAAGTCAGTCATTCAGTTGTCATTTTGTACGAGATTCAAGCCCCAAGCCACAGGCCTCAAGTCTGCTATTACAATAGTGGCAGAATGGTCTATCATTGATTTCATAATTCTTGATTTTGACAAGTTTGATAATCTACTAGTATAATGGCGTCATTATGACTTTCCAATGGTCAACTACTGACACGCCATTGAAAGAAATGATATAGAATGGTAATCTCGTACAAAATGACAACTGAATGACTGACTTAGGCGGTAATCTGCTAAATCTTTGACAGTTCCTTTGATCAGTAACCTACCATTAGAACGTCATTGTGCAGGCAATGAACGACCATTATGAATTTAGCAGGTTACGAACTTTTGCGCAAAATGACAATGGGATCGTGTTGGAATGACGAAATTATGAAAATAGCAGACTTGGCCCCCTGATCTCTCTCCGTTCGTGTCGGATTATCGACCCACCGGACTATGAGCGTAAGGGAAGAGGGAGGGAGGGACCTGTGTTTGTGCACACACTTAAATACACTATAATGTTGCCAATTCTTAGATAAGAATTCACGAGATTCAGATGCACGAGCTAAACTTATTTAACGGTATTTATATCTCTTTCTTTCTAATGAGACAAGAAAGATGCAAATATTAATAAGAGCTGTCAATTTAAGTTGATCTAAAATTTTCATACAATTATAGTTGTCATTTCAGTACGTATTGATTAAAAAACACGGCGAAGTAAAGGAAAATACTAGCTTGACATCTCTAACTTAGTTCTTATCTGTCGCAGTCCTTTTCTTCACTTGCTTGGTAGTAAGAGATGCCAATTGTCTAATTTTATTTCACCTACGTAGGTACTGTAGCACCTGAGCTACACTTGTACCTAGTACGAATTACCGAGAGTCTAAGCTACGTTGAATGAAAGATATTATCAACTTGAGAAGACTATATTAATAAGATTAGCGAGAGGTAAACTTTATAAGACCGCAGCTCTGAGCTTAGCTGGGTCTCACTCTGACATCACATGTCATAGTATACCAAAACTATCCTTCTACATTATTCAAATATAATTCTAAGGTATCCAGAAGGTTCTAACCATAGACTAAATAGTTATGGCTTCATTACATAAAGCCTCCCTCGTTGAGCAAATCTCTACAGTACTTTGATAGTCTTTGTTGAGAATGGCCGCCATGAAGTTCGGTTGCAAGAATATTTTTGAAGCACTCTACTAATCATGAGTTTCAAGGCCAAATAAATAGTTACTTTTAGATCACGAAGTGTTAACATACTTAATGATCGTATTCCAAGTATCTCCACGACATCCATCAAGATAAGCCTCGTAAAACATTTACGTGACTATGAAATTACTTTGTCTTAAAGCAGCTGTGACGTATGTATGTGGAAGAATGCAAGTTTTTTATGTACAGGTACTTTGTTTAGTTACCTATTTATGCGCAGTTTATAGAATGCTATGTAAATCTGATTTTGTGGCATGTATAATTTACTTACTCACTTGGCCATTTTCGGACTAGTTTTGGGCAAATTTGGACTAATTTCAGACTAGTTTTGAACTCATCATCTGCCTATGCCTTTTCCCAATTAGGCGGCTTCGGTCGGCTTAGGTCGGCTTCCAGTCTAACCGGATGCAGCTACACGAGTGTTTTACATGGAGCGACTGCCTATCTGACCGTCAAAACCCAGTTACTGGGTAACACGATACCACATGGTAGAACTGGTTGTCAGGTTTTCTAGCTTCAGACTACGAGTACCTATAACGACTGTCAAAGATGTGCAAATGACAGCTGGGACCAAGCAGCTTAACGTACTTTCCGAGGCACGGAGGGTTCTTGGTATGAAATGGATGGTCACCTATCCACAGACGACCGCGGCAAGCATAGCTTAACCGTAATGAACAGTTGATACATACGGCTTTTAAAATAAATAAATTAATCTTGCTTTTTTTGGTGATACATAACTTTACATAAAATCGGTCAAAGATTAAGATACGCTAGCCGCGGTCGTACTGTGGATGGGTCACCTTTTCACACCGAGTTCTCTCCGTGCCTCGGAAAGCACGTAAAGCAGTTGGTCCCGGCTGTCATTCGTAGATCTTTGGCAGTCGTTATGGGCAGTCAGAAGCCAGAAAGTCTCACATCCAGTCTTACCAAGGGGTATCATGTTACCAATAGATGAATATACTCTAATAATGTTACCTAGTCACTGGGTTGTGGAGGTCCGATAGGCAGTCGCTCCATGTAAAACCCTGGTATTCATATATATACTTATAGTATTTTTTATATCCTTGTAGTTTAGCTTAGTATTCATTTAATTCATCGATGATGATGATTTAATTATTTTCAGTTTACACTTACCACTGCTTGTCTGTGCATCACCCAAAGGTTGACTAGTAGAAAATACCTATGGCATTAAGTCCGCCTCTGTACTTTGAGCTTCAAGTGTTAATAAATAAATAAATAAATAAATTCAGCTGCATCCGGTTAGACTGGAAGCCGACCAAATATAGTTGGGAAAAGGCTAGCAGATGGTAGATGATGACATATATTTACATAAGTCCTAGTAAAAAATACAAGAAAAACGATCTTAAGAGCGCGTACTCAATTCTTGACGAAAACTTCATGTTTTTGCGTTTTGCCCAGAGCAAAATCGTAATTATATGAGCAGATTGTTTAAAGACAATTTACAGTTTTAGAAAGATTAAGTCTTGATTTAGACAGCTACAGAGTAAAAGTATAATTTTGAATTATGGTTTATTAAAGCGAAGACAATCCTTTCATAGCGTTTTACGAAAATAGACGTCAGAGTTAACTTTCAGGACGAATACAATCATTACAGTATGCCAAAATATTATATTTTATGCATTTTTCCAACAGGATATACAGTCTTTAAGGCTACTACAGAGCCAAAATTACGAAAATATTACTGTTATGTATTAAAAAACAATGTTGAAAAAGTACAAAATCGGTTCACTTTGTCAATTTTTTTTTCACTAGTATTTAAATAAAAACATAACTGCTATATTTATTTTATGAAAATAAAGGTTATGTTTAATATGCAGAATATTTTTCAGTCCGTTATATAAACTCATTTATTTTAGACAATTAATTTAAAAAGCACTGGAAAACATCGCGCACTGTCGTTTACCGATCAATTTCAATGATTCGTGCTTATTTCGTGCGTATTTTTTTTTCTGATGCACACAAACAGACCATTGTATTGTAATATTGTGTGTCAATGCTGTTACGCCATTCTAGCAATCGTTTTGATTTTGAGTTAATTTGAGTTGCGCTAAATCGAATACGCGCCCTTAACTATTATTGGGATAAAACTGTGTCATTGATATCTTACGACATTTTAAAAGTCACCTTTGTTTATTGCATTTATTTACGAAATACGTCCTTATTGGTAAAGTTGTTTAAAACAGAACTCCTAATATAGAGTTATTAATGTTACCAAAATATCTTGATTACTATAAACAATTCTCACCCAGTTTTTAAAAGGTTAATTTAGTCTGATTACAAAATGCTTTTTTCTTTGTTATAATTGGTAGGCAGAAATAAAAATAGTCAATGAAATTCCTTGACCTCTTTCAGAAACTTTTATCATGCCATTTTGTGTGATTGTTTACAGAATTATCTTTAACTCATCTAAATGATGAGTTAAATCTTTTTCATTATCATTTATTTGCATTGCATAAATTTTATAACCTCCTTTACGATAAAAATAATGCTTCTTTCTTATATAGGCTTTAAAACTAAGCTTAGTTTAAAGTTTAAACTTGGATAACTGTTGCATAACTGTTTAATGTACTAATTACCTACTTTATGTCTATGTAATGAGTACATACACCTGTTATACACCAATCTTAATTTAGAGTTAATTAAGTTTGGTAGATTCTGAGAGGTGGATATTACCATTTTTTTTAAACGTTGCTTCACACTAGGAATTACTCCTGTGTCGTGGGTGTGTTTACAAACATATAAACTCACATTCACAAACAGCCAGACCCGGAGCAACAATCTGTAGGCCATACAAATATTTGTTCCGTGCGGGAATCGAACCCGCGACACGCAGCGCAGCAGTCGATCGCTCAACCACTGCACCAACTGGGTCACCACCATTGTATTTTATTTTTTGTAAAAAAGGTTGCAAAGACATTAAATATCTACCTACTGAGATTTTTAAATACAACAATTGAATGGTGTGCAATATAAAACGAACTATATATCTACCAAACAAGATATAAAATCCAATATAATAAAACTAGCTTCTGCCTGCGACTTTGGCCACGTGAATTAGCTTACGCATTACTAACTTTTGAAATAAAATATAGCCTTAGCCTAGCATTCAGGATAAAGTAGCTTCTTATTAGCGAATGAATTTTCAGAGTCGATCAGGAGTTCCGAAGGTTAGCGCATTCCAACAAAAAAAAGGGGCTAAGTGTGAGTCGGGCTCGCCCATAAAGGGTTCCGCAGCAGCAAGTAACATAATATAAAAGTTCTTGTAGTTTGTTGTAACTTTGATCGATGTTTTATATTTGAGTTAAATAAATGAAAGGTAAATTGCGGTTTACGATTTATGACGTATTAAAACAACTACTTACTAGATCTCGTTCAAAACAATTTTCGGTGGAAGTTTACATGGTAATGTACAGTCACCAAAAGAGATAAGTATCCATGTCCTCGGGAATAGTTGAAGTCTACTTAGAAACCAATTGAGGCTTTCAAATGAAATTTAATGAAATCATTGAACTGTTTATTCTCTTTTAATTGTATTTTATTTTATTCATATACACCCATCGGTTTCTAAGTAAACTTTAACTATTCCTGGCGACATGGATACTTATCTCTTTTGGTGACCGTGCATACATCATTTATCATTCTCTTATTTTTGGAAGTTACAGGGGAGGGAGACACATTTTACCACTTTGGAAGTGTCTCTCGCGCAAACTGTTCAGTTTAGAAAAAAATTATGTTAGAAACCTCAATATCATTTTTGAAGACCTATCCATAAATAATCCACACGTATGGGTTTGATAAAAAATAATAATTTTTTTTTTTTGTTTCAGTTCTAAGTATGGGGAACCCCCAATATTTATTGTTTTTTTTTTTCTATTTTGTGTGAAAATCTTAATGCGGTTCACAGAATACATCTACTTACCAAGTTTCAACAGTATAGTTCTTATAGTTTCGGAAAAAAGTGGCTGTGACATACGGACGGACAGACAGACAGACATGACGAATCCATAAGGGTTCCGTTTTTTGCCATTTGACTACGGAACCCTAAAAACAGCTTTATGGTATTATTACTAGTGATCCTGCTTCGCACGGGTGCAATGTATATCAAACTATACGTATAAACCTTCCTCTTAAATCAATCTATGTATTGATGAAACCGCATTTAATCTGTCGCGTTATAACTTAAAGTTTTTCAACCGACTTCAAAAAGAAGGAGTTTCTCAATTCGACTGTATGTTTTTTTTTTGTATATTTGCTACGCGACTTCTCCGGCAAATGTAAACCGATTTAAAAAATTCTTTACTTTATGGATAGGATCGGTGGCAATGCAAAACAACAAATATAACAACCATGCCACCGACTTCCGAAACTAAAGTCATGTGTGTTCTGTTTTAAAGTTATTTTTCACTTTTTGGTTTTTGAAGGCGGTTGTCTTTTTTGTAATAAAGCTTTTTTTTTAGTATGTAAAGATAAACCTTTCATTTAAGGCGACGATATACGTCGGCGACCTTGAGCTACCAAAGAATCGTATGCGCTGCGTCCAAAACTCTCAAAGTTTAGTCGAAAAAATTAATTAAAAGATAGTATTCTTTAACTTAAAAAAAGGCGTATACTAAAAGATAGATAATAAAATTGTCTGTAAGATAGTAAAAGTTACGTTTAAATATTCCTGGTAGATTTTGTGTTCTTATCAATGTTTTGTCCGCGTCAGACACAACTTCACTATTTAATTAAACTATTTAATATGAACTTAATCAAAAATATACTAAATGATTGAGAGAATGTTCTAGTTTAACATATATATTTTTTTCAAGTCTTTTACACTACACATTTTGATGTGATTATCAGTTTAAAATCTGCAAAAGTCGCGTGTTAGCGCCTTAACAGTTACTAAAATTTTGTGATTCATAATTTCATAAATCAGGTCATGGTCGTCCGTGTGGTGTCGGACGTAAAGAATAGCACCATCCCATATCTTCCCGTGGGTGTCGTAAGAGGCGACTAAGGGACTTACCAGAGAATCGGCAGCAGCGTTCTCTGTGCCTTTGTAACAACCATACTGCGATCGCCAACCCTCCTGCCAAGCGTTGCGATTATGGCAAAACCCCCCCTTGGGGAGGCCTAAGTCCAGCAGTGGACGTCTTTGGGCTGAAATAATGATGATGATGATGGTCATGAACGTCTAGACGTCCGGAAGTAACTGGGAAAAGGCTAGTCTGGTGATGAACTCCGTGTTTCCTCGTGTTGTTTTTTCTTCATCGATATCACTGATGTCCAACATAAACTTAGAAAGGCGGTACTTACATAATTACAATGATATAAAAAAGTAATATTGTTATACCATACTACATTTTATAAGGCGAACTTTAGTTTGCGGGATTCTTTTCATTGTAATTATGTAGGAACTGAGATTGCTTGTACCATTAATGATAGGTAATACACAAGCTTATTTTTAGTTTACCAGAAACCTGAATAGGGGTCATTGCACTCAACATTATGAACAACTTTTACTATGGAAGTGGACCAACTCTGAAATCGCGATAAAAATTCAGCGATTTAAACACTTGAACAACTTCAGATTTCTGGCAAAAAAAGATTATTTTTATTATTTATTTTTAACCAGCTTTGTCTCACTGTAGAGCTAAGCTAAGGCCTCCCTATTTCCTTTTCAATCATCTATTATACCCTGAGCTAGTCTAAACCAATACTGAAGCACATCCCACCGTCGTCGCTTGGGTTGGGACTGCCACGAAGTCGCTGGACTTTTCGGGTACCTAAATTATAGTTGTTTTAGCCTATACGTAGAAAAATAAGATAAAAAAAAAGAAATGGAAAATGAAGTTAGTCATTTACAGCGATCTTTCGAAAACAATGACTCTGTATTACGTTAGCGTCCGACCTTAAACTTTTAGCGGAACACAGATACCGAAATACCTTGTGTTTGTTTTATTCTGATGATAAGGAAGTAAATGTACAAAATATCAATACCTACCTATCGTCATGTTTTCTTATGGAACTCATTACGTTAATGTAACCTTCATTGAACCTTTACATTTTGATAAACCACACACGTTGAATAATAAACCTATTTTCGCGTCGCCAAGGTCTTGTTTGAGATATGTGTAAGCAGTTTTCACGTGTGTCGTTTTCCGTTTATAATTGACCTTAGTTCTGCTAAAACCATCTAACCCACAACCTCTCAATGATTAAATATATTACGGTAAAACTAATTCAATATGAATAATCTGGCATCACTATCCAGCCAGGGCCGGATTAACGTTTTTGTCATTAACAATATTTATTTTCTCGATGCGCCGCCCCTGGCCTATGAGGTACCAAGGGGTATCATCATGTTACCCAGCAACTGGGTTGTGGAGGTTAGATAGGCAGTCACTCCATGTAAAACGCTGGTATTGAGCTGCACCCGGCAAGACTAGAAACCGACCCCAACATAATTGGGAAAAGGCTAAATGGATAATGTTGGTAATCCGTCATGCTTGCGACCAAAAGACCACAGGGGCAGATAAAGTGTCCCATAAAATTAGTATACAACTTGAAGACCAATTAATATTCCTATGATAGATGTCCCAGATGTAACTATACATTCACCTTGAATAAAGGTCATCTTGAGTCATTGTGTACAAAATCCTTGGGAGGTACCGTAAATAACCTTAACTTACGGTCCTGCTTATGATAATGACAGGTAACTGAAGGAAACTGGCAGATAAATGAACAATGGTGACTTTAAACGGTGAGATAACTATTGTAGCTGACTATTATGTATTATTAAAGATTTATTTATGCTACATAGGTATCTATTTAACACGTGTGGGACTTTAATTGTTCCGATTCTGTAATTGTCTTGAATAATATTCACACTCAGGATGCATCAAGGGGCCAAGTCTGCTATTTTTTTATAATCTCGTCACTGCAACACGATCCCATTGTAATTTTGGGAAAAGTTCGTAATCTGCTAAATTAATAATGGTCGATCATTGGTCGGTCGAATAGGGGATATTATTGCAAGGTTCTGGCACCAGAGTGCAGCACTAGCATAGACCGTAAACAGTTTATCAACGAGTCGTTAAAAGCGTGAAATTCTGCCTTTAATTGAGTACAAAATTGGGAAGTGTGTTATATTTTACAATAATGTATCAGTGCTGTGTATTTCGATGAAGAAATGAAGGGAATTATTCATTTCCAAAAGAAGAAAATGTTCGAAAACTTTGGGAAGTAGCTAAAAATCACTCTAAAATATGTTCAGTTTAAGTATTCAGGTGGGATAGTCGCATTTACAGAATAACGTTCACATTTTTATCATGTAAGACAACCAAATATTATTTTATTCTAAGCATAACCTAGAATCCACTTTCAAATTGTCGTCGGACGCCATAATATGGTTAAAGTACAGTTAGGTAAGTAAGATTAATTAAAACTTTGATATATTTTCACAATATACCTAGTTATTACAATTAATAACATAATATAACAAGAATACGAGGTTATGATTTACGGAATGTGCTAGTGGCGCCCTCTGCGCCGAGTTTCGCGTAATATTCCCTATTAAAAGCAATGACTGCACAATGACGTTCTAATGGTAGGTCACTGATCAAAGGAACTGTCAAAATTTTAGGAGATTACCGCCTAACGGCCAAACCCAATTACCTATTCTATCTCCAATTTTGACATACTGGTAGTAGAAAAACCTATCTGTCTGTGGTTACTCGTATAACGTCCCAATTATTTGTTAGAGAGTAACAAATCTTACCGGCACACGATATCTATCGATGAGAGGGTCTGTGGCTTACTACGGATAACTATTTGTATGAAAATGCCAAGGTATGTGTCCCAATGACGCGTTGACAACTATTTGTTTGGTAGGACGGTAACTAAGGGTAACATGCTTGTTTATCCGCCGAATTCTAGGGATAAATGGTTTGCTTTTAAAATATAGCTACTTTATTTATAATTTCATGAAACATGTACGAATCAAGTTAAAGTACTGATTTTGAAATAGTACCAGATTTATCCCACTAGGATAATGCTTTTGAGGTCCAGTCACATAGAACCAATAACAAACAATCGATCAAATGAGCAAATTAGCTTGTAATGAATTTACAAATAGATTCCATTTAAATAAATCCACAGCACTCAACGAAATAATTACAAAAAAAGAAATTCTCGAGTTTTAAACTGTCAATTAGGTACGTTAAGTACTCTCCAGCGTTACCGCTTTGTTTAGCAAAATGCAGTCAAATCTTGTATAATTGTATGACTTACTCCCGGAGTTTCATAATTTATGTAAACTAAAACTAAATCCAGTCATTTAATACTTCAAACTTACAGAAGTTTTTTTTATAAAATCACATTGTTTATGGTGATGTTAGTTGTAATGAAACGCACGGGAGGGCCACCCCAATCTATTGTTTTCGTCACATGGATAACCGTCATTGATGGTTGTGAGACACCTTTCAAAAATAGATAGAAGCTTATTGTCTTCCAGCAGTAGTGATCTACATTTCAGTGAAGGTAGGTAATTGGGTTTAGCTGGGTCAGTCATTCAGTTGTCATTTTGTACGAGATTACCATTCTATTTATTATTTCTTTCAATGGTGTATCAGTGGTTGACCATTGGAAAGTCATAATGACACCATTATATTAGTAGATTACCAAACTTGTCAAAATCAACAATTATGAAATCAATGATAGACCATTGTCCGTGTGGTGTCGGACGTAAAGAATAGCACCATCCCATATCTTCCCGTGGGTGTCGTAAGAGGCGACTAAGGGACTTACTAGAGAATGGGCAGCAGCGTTCTCTGTGCCTTTGTAACAACCATACTGCGACCGCCAATCCGCCTGCCAAACGTGGCGATTATTGCAAATCCCCCCTTGGGGAGGCCTATGTCCAGCAGTGGACGTATTTCGGCTGAAATGATGATGATGATTATAGACCATTCTGACACTATTGTAATAGCAGACTTGAGGTCCAGGATTGCATATGTAACTGACATTCACGCGGACGATGTCGTGGGCTAAAGCTAGTTAAATGATGTACTGTTTTAAATATTTTAGTCTTATCATTTAGTTAAAACCGTTTTAACTAAATAATAATAATAATATAATATGTGGGGACATTTCACACACGGCCATCTGACCCCAAACTAGGGAGACCCTGTACTATGAGTGTCAGACAGCTGATATACATACACAAATACATTTTTTTTTTTGTAAATACATACATATATAGATAAACAACACCCAGACACAAGGCAAACACAAGTGCTCATCACACAAACGTTTACCCTGGGCGGGAATCGAACCCGCAACACGCTGCGCAGCAGTCGATCGCTCAGCCACTGCGCCAACCGTGTCGTCAACTGCTAAGACTAAAATATTACTAAATGTTAAGACTAAAATATTTAATAGCAGCAATGCTAAACGTTTCCCGCAACCTTAGACATTAAATTTTATTTTTTACAAGAAGTGTTGAATGCAATTAACCAGTGACATATGAACGGTTAATTGCAAGAAAGTAGGTTTGGGAAAGTGACGGAAAAACGAGTATTTTACTTGCAGAAAGTGTGATCGTTGCAGAATGCAGGGTAATAATGATCGTATGTCTCTTTGACCTTAGTAATGGTAACCTATACATGTGGTCCTTGGGTACTCATCATTATTTATTTACTACCTTTTACCCGCGACTTTGTCCGCGTGAATGTCGGTTATAGTGGATGCAAACGAAGTCGCTGATTAAAAAAAAGTAGCCTATGTCCTTCCCCAGGGTTCAAGCCATTTTCATAATGACAAGGACAATGCCAGAAACTCTATAGAACTTTGCCCCACTCAGTAAAAGTCATGTACAAGCTTGCAATATGTAGCATCTTACTGCTTATTCACTGCTGATAACTAAACATTAGTCTTAATGGCTGCAGAACTTGCCGTTTCTGTTTAAATCAAAAAACTGTATTTACATTCCTTTTAGCATTGACTTGTAATCCGCAAGTAATAATAATAATGTTGTTCATTTGCCAACAAAAAAGTTCTTTACATTTCCTTACAATCTACAAAAGTCTACATTATCCATTAGGTTCTAAAATAAAACAAATATAAGACACAAAGGAAGCATTTTGCAAATGAACTCCACACAACTCCACACTCGAGCCTGTCTCGTGGAAACAAACCAAGAACGCAAGTTCGCAAAATTGCAAGTTCTAAAGCAAAACAATTTATTATAATAAGATTGTATGATCATTACAATTATTTTATTAAATTACATTTTCTGTAAAAGGGTGGGGCAGGATCTGGCATTGTCATTTCATTAAAATCGGTTCAGCCGTTTCATCGTGAAAGCGTAACACACAGAGTTACTTTCGCATTTATAATATTAGTATGGATATGGAATAGCTCAGATTACAAAACAAAAGGCTGATTGACCGCGCGGAACTGAGAGTGAAGCCAAGAAAGCAAATACAAATTCGAAAACGAATACCTACAATCTCATGATTGTATTCGCTTTTGAATTTGTATTTGTATTTTTTTATTTGTCTTTTTTAACGATGCGGCGTTTTGTGCTAATACTGACTCGTGTCAGTACAGCACGAAGCGCATTGTAGGTGTTTGTTTTTGAATTTGTTTTCGTTTTGTATTTGCATTTTTGGCTTCACTCTGTGTTCCGCTCGGGATATCTGCCTTTTGTTTCCTAATCTAAGTTTATTAGTTATTTCTTTATTTTTCCTTTCTTTCTTTCTTTATGTATTTACTTTTTCATTTTTTAATTTACAACAACACAACAGTAATCTTTACAGATTACCCTAAATGGGTAGCGTTGCCATAAACAATAACGACTTTTGCTATGGTATAAATTACGAAAATATGAAAAAAATGACTGATGACTTGACAATAGTCAAGGTAAGGTTCTCAATTCGATTGGTTTTTTTTTAAATGTATGTACAGTCACGAGAATAAATATGTATACATATTGCAAAATTCAAAAGCAATTTTCTTGTGAAATAACTATTTCAACTTATAGATAAAACCTGTTTTAAAGTAGATTGGGAACAAGAATACCTACTCCATAACATTTCAATCAATAGTTTAGTAGAAAATCAGATTAGAATGAGACCAACTGTTTACATGTTTTTGCTCATGAATGTACACCGATTACATTGACATTTAAGATCCGATTTACGTGATTCTTCTTTAGTTTGATGCGGAATAGTTGACATTCGGTCCCATCTTCTTCTTCGTATCGCTGGCACGACAGTGTTTTAAATTTGTTTGGCCCAAAATTCAGCCACTTCCACGGCGTCGTCGGTGGCAGCGGATAATTCACCCCGATCGCATACTTTGGGGCACAAAGGACATGACATGAGGTGCGGCATGGTTTGCAACTCGGCGCCACATGCGCACCCTGCTGCTGCTCTGTCGAGGTAGCCCCATTTTGCGAGATTGGCGTTACACCTTCCCACTTGGGTCCTTAAACGGTTCAGGGACTTCCAGATGGACCACGGAAGGTTAGACCCTGCGGGTAGATGCTCGCTTGGTGGTAGATATTGAGTGGGTGGGGGAAAAGTGTCCTGCCACAGTTTGCAGCGGGCATCAGCCGGGTCTCCTGACAAAGGAACTACCGATTTTAGGAAGGATATTCGGTCTCATAAAAATTTTACATAGTTTGTCCCAATAGCTTTCATTTTATGAACATTTTTAAAAAAATTGTTGTTGCTATAAAGAATCAATATTTTGAAATATAAACGAATATCAAAACTAATATTATAAAGAGAAGAAAGTGCTAGTTTTAGGTACAGACAGCGTCGTCAACTGCTTACCCCCCACGTATTGACGACACGGGTGGCGCAGTGGCTGAGCGATCGACTGCTGCGCAGCGTGTTGCGGGTTCGATTCCCGCCCAGGGTAAACATTTGTGTGATGAGCACTTGTGTTTGGCTTGTGTCTGGGTGTTGTTTATCTATATAAATGTATGTATTTACAAAAAAAAAATTTACAAAAATGTATTTGTGTATGTATATCAGCTGTCTGACACCCATAGTACAGGGTCTCCCTAGTTTGGGGTCATATGGCCGTGTGTGAAAATGTCCCCACATATTATTATTATTATTAAAATTTCTTTGAATAGGGGGAGTAAGCAGTTAACGCTGTCTGTGTGTTAAAATCCGTAAAGTACCTACACTAAGTACCTATTATCTCTCTGTCTACGTTTGCGTTCATAACTTGCGTCTGCGCACCATGTATAGGAAAAAAACAAAGGATTTTCCTCAATGGCATTTGATTCACACGGTTTTATTTTTATATTATTGCCGTATCTACTATAAATAATACGTTCATTATTCTAATAAAACAATTATTACTCTTGACTTCCTCGTTATGCACCGCGTACGATACACGAATGAATGATTGCGGTGACTTGAATGGATGGCGTCATATTGTTGAAAACAATAATAATTTTATTTCAAGCATTGATATAAAAATAAACTCAGATACACACAGAAATTTAAAAACGTTTCCAAAAAATCGCATGCTTCATAATAAACTGACCTAACTCAAAACAAACATTAAGCATCTTAGTTACGACACTACCTTTTGCTCGAGACGTCTGTGTTATTTTTTTGATATTCAATTATAGCCTTTAAACTTCCCAGATAATTCCTTTATCTACTGGTGAAAACCGTATAAAAATCCATAAAGTCGTTTCCGAGATAAACCCGAATGTACATAAATACAGTACAGTCAATACGGGCACCACCAATCAATTGACTTATTTGTTAAACGCTGTCAAAACGCGTTCCTTCCTTAGTTTTTTTATGGCAATAGGGGACTATGTCGTCGCTTAATTGCCAATTCAATTGACGAACTTAGAATGAAAAACGCATTTAAAATATTGAATTGAGATATGGGGATCCGCATCAGTAACTAATTTAAATTCACTTCAAAGAGTTCAAAATAAAATAATTAAAACTCTGTTTCATTATCACTATCTCACTCCAACAAAGACCGTATACGAAAAAACTAAACTACTAAATATTAGACAGGTATACATCTACTACACTTGCATTCTTGTTAAAACCAACTAACATACAACTAAAGAAAAAAACAATGTCATATAATCTGAGAAATAGATACAAAAACAAACTAGAAGTTATCAGCGCACGCACTAATTACGGTAAAAAAACCATATTGTTCGAAGGAGCATAGCTGTTCAATGGTTTGCCGGACTACATAAAATAATGCGATAACATAAATACTTTTAAAAATAAACTTAAGAAATATGTATGTACACTATAACTTTTAATACTCTGGAGGCAATTAGATTAGATTGTATTGTACTATCATACTTATTTTTTGTATCTCATTAAAGTGGACTGTAAGTTCTTATGAGAAATAAATTCTTTAAATCGAACTATTAATTGATTGCCAATTAAAAAAGACGGGGTAGCGGCAGGCCACTAAGGAGACGGATTTCTCCAAAACTATGGTGTGATGATGAGTGGAACAAAATGAGGCCATCAAAAAAAAGTAAAATAATTTTATGTCAACTAATAAAAAAAATAAACAATTATAATGTTTTCAAGGCTAAAATAAAGTGTATTTATTGTGTTTGTGTTAGTGTGTCATGATCATCAAAGTCAAAGTCAAAGCATTTATTTCAATTAAACCATTTACAGGCACTTTTGAATTGTCAAGGAGTCGGTCAGTTAGTCAGAAAGTTGAAGCTAGTTGCTCGTTCCAAAACGTAGGGTAGGTCTCTATGGAGATTCATCATCATTATCATCAGCCGAAAGACGTCCAGTGCTGAACAAAGGCCTCCCCCATAGAACGCCACCACGAACGGAAGTGCGTGGGAGTCTTTAATTTGTATAAAGTTTTCAAACTAAATGAATAATATTATGTGGGAAACCGATGTCTCCTATTTGAACGCGCGATTGTGCTAGGTCTGTTTTCTAATCGTAATCTAAAACATAGTCTTATATTAATAATAATAATAATAGCCCTGACCGCCGGTAGCTTGGACCCTGTTCCCGATACCGGTGAGGTACTATTTTTTTATATTTTTAAATGTTTTTGTTTTTATGTGAATATTTAAAAATGTAATTTAATATGTATATACAATAAATGAATGTGAATAATAATAATATGTGGGGACATTTTCCACACACGGCCAACTGACCCCAAACTAGGGAGACCCTGTACTATGGGTGTCAGACAGCTGATATACATACACAAATACATTTTTTTTTTTGTAAATACGTACGTATATAGATAAACAACACCCAGACACAAGGCAAACACAAGTGCTCATCACACAAATGTTCACCCTGGGCGGGAATCGAACCCGCAACACACTGCGCAGCAGTCGATCGCTCAGCCACTGCGCCAACCGTGTTGTCATATTAGCATGATTGATTCCAATCGAGAGGAGAGGGAAAAGGATAGGCAGTTTGAAACAAACAAACTGCTACTGTCTAACCGCATGCAGCTGCACCAGTGTTTTACATGGAGCGACTGCCCATTTGACCTCCACAACCCATTTACTGGGTAACCCGATACAGCGAATAGCACCACCCCATTTCAACACGTGGGTGTCGTAGAAGGCGACAGAGGGATATTGACCTGAGGATGGGCAGCAGCATCCTTCTGAGTAAGTGAGTACCATAACACCTACAGACAGCGATCGCCATATTTTTTTTTTATGTGGGGACATTTTCACACTTCACACACGGCCATCTGACCCCAAACTAGGGAGACCCTGTACTATGGGTGTCAGACAGCTGATATACATACACAATTTTTTTTTTTTTGTAAATACATACATAAGATAAACAACACCCAGACACAGGGCAAACACACGTGCTCATCACACAAATGTTTACCCTGGGCGGGAATCGAACCCGCAACACGCTGCGCACCGTAAAAAACCGTAATCGCCATGCAAATGACGACACGGTTGGCGCAATGGCTGAGTGATTGACTCCTGCGCAACGTGTTGCGGGTTCGATTCCCGTCCAGGGTAAATATTTGTGTGATGAGCACTTGTGTTTGCCTTGTGTCTGGGTGTTGTTTATCTATTTATTTATTTATTTATTTATTTTTACTTTATGCACAAAGGTACAAGTCCCCACATATTATTATTATTATTATTGTTTTGTAGTCAAAGCAAAAGAAATCGGCGTGAATGTGTGTTTTCTGTTAAAATCAGTTTCGTTCATGAATGAATTTGCGTTGGATTGTGTTTTCAGAGATGCTACATATATAACAGTGATTGTACAGACGCCAGCACATCAAGCTGTACCAAACTGTCAAATTCTTCCATTTGAATATGAACTTTATTCTCTTGTCATAAAGTTGAAAATCTATCAAAGAAAGAATCATGGCGAGATCCATACATCTATTTGAATGAAAAAAATAAAATCATATAGAAGTTTTAAAATATTTTCTAATGTGGAGAATACATTACCAAGAGTAGATTGATATACTTACGATATTTTGAAACCTTCGCATAATTAAAATATTTTGAAATGAAAATAGCAGGTTTTCGTTTTATCTCGTTGCCCATTTTGTGTTTATGACAAAAAGAAAGTGACAAGTGACCATAACGGATCTGCCAAATTGGCAGAGAAGGATTGGTAGAGAGGAGTTGAAAAAGTACATTGATTAATCATTATTTGTGACATTATTTCCCATAAAACGGCTGTCAGTGTCATGTTACTATCAGCTGCCGTTTCGTTCTGAAATATAGGGCTTTTCGTTAAAATATTGACTTTTAACATCCATTTTTATTGCGGGGTTTAAAAAATATTGTTAGTGCCTGAAGATACTCTTTAGGTACTCAAAAATATAAGAATTAGAATTTCAATTTCTCGAAACATCTTAATTTTTTTTGTAAAAATCCTGCCATGTTTCTTTGACAGATTGTTGTAGCTTAATATAATGGCCTTTGTGCTGTCAACAGCAAAAGTAGACAATCAAAATCAGAAATTCAATACTAATGAATGGAGTTCGCGTCAGAACTGTGTGGCGTCGAAGTGATTCAAAAGTATGTGATTGTCACACACATACTTTTGAATCACTTCGACGCCACACATTAAATTTCTGATTTTGATCGTCTACTTTTGCTGTTGACTGTACTATCCGGAACAAATTTCGTGACGGGGTCGGCTAATCGGCCAAATGCAAATAGATATTTAGTATTTAACGATGGCAGAGCGTGACTAAAAAGTCGGAACCAACGGTTCGGACGGGTTTCCGACTATCATTCGTTTATCTTTGACAGTCGTTATGGGTAGTCAGAAGCTAGAAAGCTGGAAAAGTGTTAACTAATTATTAAGTGGTCTCGTCGCCGTCGGCATTCCGGCTGTTTTGGAACCCAACGGCTTGGCACGCGACGATGGCAAGACTGCATGTCATTATTTCCATGGAAGTTGGGTAGGCCTTTAGTGTGGGACGCTACGTATGTCGATACTCTTGCGCCACCCATCTTCCTAGCTCAGCGTGCTGTGCTGGTGCTGCTGCTGCGGCTGCAAAAAACCTCAAACGGCGAAAGTATAGTATCTTAAGCGATAACTTTATTTTCGAGCCGTTTGGGGTTGAAACCCTCGGGTCGTGGGGTCCGAGTGCTCATCTACTTTTTAAGGAAATTTCCAAAAGGTTGGTTGACACTTCCCGTGTTCCAAGGGCTGGTTTTTACCTCGGACAGAGGTTAAGCATTGCCATCTAACGTGGCAATGCCGGCAGTCTCTTGGGCACATTCCCAGTTCACGACGATGTGGGGGAACTTTTTGATGCCTTATTGTCTAAGCTTTTTTTTTTGTGTATTAGGTATAGATTTTCCTTTTTTATTTTTTTCGTGTAAATATTGTACCTACATTGTATCAAAATAAAAAAATATTAAGTTAAGGTTAAGTTTATCGGATACATTTCGGAGAGTGTGCTTAGGAATTACACAACTTAATTCCCCCATCCCCATTCCATCATCGGACGAGCAGGGCGTCACCGCTATACAGTTGAAGTTCCACGGTCTTGAACCATAATATATTCGTAATATCCGTATATTTTATACTTTATCCATACTTCTATACTATAATAATACGAGTATTATAAATGCGAAAGTAACTCTGTCTGTTACGCTTTCACGATGAAACGGCTGAACCGATTTTCATGAAACTTGGCATGCATATAGCTGGAACCCTAGGGAAGGACATAGGCTACATTATAATCCGCGATAACCGACATTTACGCGCACGAAGTCGCAGGCAAAAGCTAGTATTAAATATGTTTCTCTTCTATATACTTACTTTAGTAAATAACTTGTATCTTGTATGTAATTAACTCGACATCGTATCGATTCCGCATTGATTTCTTAGTATTCTATAAATGAAGATAAATTCCTACATGAAGTAGTTCATCATTGTAAATAGATAATGTTGTGGATTTATCTTCGAGGCTACGCAAGTTGTAATAAAATTGTTGTTTCAGTAGGTTTTAGTCACATAACCTATAAAAATATTGACAGCGTACTTATGAATCTAAAGTTGTGCATGTATATAAATCAACAAAAATAATCCTATTAATAGTAGTTTGAATATCTTCAAGGCACGAGTAAACCGGTTCATCCTAGGTAAGCGTGTTCCACCTTAGGCCGCATCATCACTTAAGAGCGTGTATTCAATTCGTGACGAAAACTTCATGTTTTTGCGTTTTGCCCAGACCAATATCGTAATGATTTGAGCAGATCATTCAAAGACAATTACAGTTTTAGAAAGATTAAGTCTTGATTTAGGGAACTACAGAGTAAAAGCATAGTTTTTAATTATGGTTTTTTTAAGCGAAGACAATCCTTTCATATCGTTTTACGAAAATAGACGTCAGAGTTAACTTTCAAGGCGAATACAACCATTACAGTAAGCAAAAATATTATATTTTATGCGTTTCTCCAACAGGATATACAGTCTTTTTAAATCTACTACAGAGCCAAAATTACGAAAATGTTACTATTATGTATTAAAAAACAATGTTGAAAAAGTTCAAAATCGGTTCACTTTGTCAATTTTTTTTCACCAGTATTTGAATAAAAACATAACTTATATATTTATTTTATGAAAATAAAGGTTATACGAACTCCTTTATTTTAGACAATTATTTTAAAAGCACTGTAAAACATCGCGCGCTGTCGTTTTCAATTTCACTGATTCGTGCTTATTTCGTGCGTATTTTTTTTTCTAATGCACACAAATAGACCATAATATTGTACTAGTGTGTGTCAATGCTGCTACGCCGTTCTAGCAATCGTTTGGATTTTGAGTTGCTCTAAATCGAACGCGCGATAGGTGAGTTGCAAGCCTATTACAATATTTAATAAAAATGCAAACAACAACAACGTTCAACAAAGACTTAGTTGACATTCACATGTAAGACACATAACAGAAAAAGCTTCATTTAGAAGCTTAATGTCTACCAAAATGATATCTTTGAACTTAGAACATCAGACAGGTTGTGACAAATGACTAACTATGCCAAATGAATGTGTTTTTCCTGCCACACCTGCGCTGTATTCCCGAATCGTGACAGGGTTATTGTTGCCGTGGGTATTGTAGGGTTAGATTAGGCAATATTTCCTGAAACACTGAAGTGTCATAAAGTTACTATTTATGTCATTTTCCTGTTCATAAAGGGGGCTGGTTTTGTACCATTTCTGTAGCTTTAGTACCAACCGCTTGGGAAAAGTGTATCGGTTCTGTGTATTTTTTGTAAAAGCTGTATGCGAAATGCAACCTGGTTTGAAAACATTTCGCGAAATGATTCTTCTGAACACTCTAAATTATTCTAGAAGTAAGTTGAAGATAGAAACGTTATGATTGCTTTTATATTTGGGCTGTGGTTTGCCGTCAGCTTGAGGAACTGCTTCTTAATACAAGTAGTTTTCCTCCTCTCCTCACACACCAGCGCACGTAAAGGTATACCACTGGTACCCTGAAGCTAGGCTTCACATTATCTACTTAGTCTATGATAACCGTAATAATATCATTGTATAAATCAGGGAGCAAATCTATTAACGATCTGGGCCTATAGAGTCAGAATGGTCTATCATTGATTTCATAATTGTTGATGTTGAATTGATTTTTACTAGTTTGGTAATTTTCTAATACCTATAATGGCGTCATTATGACTTTCCAATAGTCAACTACTGACACACCATTGAAATAAATGATATAGAATGGTAATCTCGTACAAAATGACAACTGAATGACTAACTTAGGCGGTAATCTGCTAAAATTTTGACAGTTCCTTTGATCAGTGACCTACCATTAGAACGTCATTGTGCAGTCATTACTTTTAATTCGACCGACCAATGATCGACCATTATTAATTTAGCAGATTACGAACTTTTAGCAAAATGACAATGGGATCGTGTTGGAATGATGAAATTATAAAAATAGCAGACTTGGCCCTCGGGAACAATCGCTTTCTAATCTCAGTCTCAATCTAACAAAAAGGCGTTTAATTTAACTACATTTTTTGACATTGATTTTCGCTAAGATGAGTTTTCATTCAAGATGAATTTTGAACATTTGTAATTGGTGGATTGCATTCTGCAAAACAGGATTTAATATCAGCCCGTACATCTTTATGTCGCAGAGTCCTATACTGGTTTAGTATACTAATTCGACGACACGGTTGGCGCAGTGGCTGAGCGATCGACTGCTGCGCAGCGTGTTGCGGGTTCGATTCCCGCCCAGGGTAAACATTTGTGTGATGAGCACTTGTGTTTGCATTGTGTCTGGGTGTTGTTTATCTATATATGTATGTATTTACAAAAAAAAAAATGTATTTGTGTATGTATATCAGCTGTCTGACACCCATAGTACAGGGTCTCCCTAGTTTGGGGTCAGATGGCCGTGTGTGAAAATGTCCCCTCATATTATTATTATTATTATTATTAGTTGGTTATTTCACCATTTCGCTAAACTAGTTCAGGGTTTTTATCAAATCACTAACTTTCTTTAGGAAAATAACCCAACGAGTTGTTATTGTAGTTTCTGCCGTGATTTGACCAAAGCCCTAAGGAATTTGATCAAATTCCTAGTAAAAAGCAAAAGGTCATTAGTTCACTCGTATACTCACTCACTAAACATGAAATCTCTAAAACTGCTTGGCCTATGAAGCTGAAATTTTCCAATTGAGTAGTTTATAGGCATGAGACGAATTCTACGATAGAGCTGAATAAAGTGAGTCTTTGATTTCCACGCGGACGAAGCCGCAGGCAAACCCTAGTTAAATATTAGGCAAAAATAAGGAAAACGAAGACAAAAGACGGAAATTATGAAACCTCAAAGATATATGGACGGTAAATGGTGTCTTTTCATCGAGCTATTGACAAAATTAATTATGACCGGACTACTTTTGTATGGAGCGCTTTGTCGGTACAGTCCCCCTAGACTAATAATATTTCATGCCAAAATAACACACACAATTAGACATTACCGTGATTCAATATGGCGAAAAATTGCTATGATACTTTTGGCGCCGCGTCCACCAATAGCTATGATTTTTCAAAAACTGAGAAGGCATCTATAAAATTTGATTAGTTTACAAAAAGAATTGGTGTTTGCTACCTATCCGAGCAATTTTTTTCTTTCTATTTTCAGGATATGAAAGTTCTAATTAAAACAAATAACTTATTATAAGATCAACCATAACATTTGAAAAACCAAATCAGCTATTCATCACACCTATTGATTGTAATACACAGCTGGTTATTTCATATTTCAGAGTAGGGCCCATAGTCAAAGTTGTTCGTATTTATACTTTCACTTCCTGAAATTTAATAAAAATTCAGCCTTTATTGTAGAAACCATTTTCCTAACAAATGATTCGTTTGAGTTTGTGTCGCAAGGAAATGATACCATTCAGAATTTGATCAAATCCCTAAGGGGTTCAAATGACGGCAAATTATACGATTACAGCTCTGTTGGATTATATCCCTGAAGAAACTTAGTGATTTGATCAAATCCCTTAATTGTTTCAGTATAATATTAAAATACACAAGTCAGGACTCGCATAGTTCTATCATATTTTGATCAAATCACTAATTTTCTTCAGGGGAATGACCCAACAGAGTTGTTATTATATCATCTGCCGTGATTTCACCAAATCCCTTAGGGATTTTATCAAATCGCCAATTGTACCATTTCTCTACGACATAATAAAATGGTGCAATCAGCTATTATTAGTACATACAATAGCCAGTCAACATGGTCCTCCAGTCATGACATTCGAAGCTCTAGCTTCAGAATCGTCTCCCATCTTTCTCGCTTTACGAGGATTACCGTCCTATTACAAGACAATAGAGCTGTGATTGTTTCGTACATTACCTTTGTCATTAGAGTTTAGTAGATTTGTCACGGTCACAGTCTAGAGGTGTCTCTAGACTGTTGATGCCAGTGGCGTGCCTTCTATTAAAGCTAAAAAGCCAGGCTCGCTTTGAATAACACGAGACGATAAAAAAAAACAAAGAAAACACCTCTAAGTAAATACTGAGTCTTCTAAAAATTTGATAACAATAAACATTTTAAATTGTGATACTGTTAGCATGAAAATATGATTTGGCGGCTTGATGAATTCTGAAAAACATCATAGGGTATTTATTCTTAAATTTGTCGGGCTTGCCCTAACGTTGACCCCTAGGCACGTCACTGGTTGATGCCTTCTACGATTGTATACTTCTTTATACATCTTATGGATATCTTCTATCTTGTATCATGGGGCATTAATATCTGGGCGGTAAAAATTCATTCATTTATTTAGGAACACAAAATAGAATACAGACAATAAATTGCGTAAGTAACAGTAACTATTAAAGTTCAGGTCGAGACTGTACTCCTAAATATGTGTACACAGCATGACTATAATTTAACAAAGTAAATAAGAATTTAAGAAAACTAAATTACAAAAGTATAGTAGTTACTCTTGGAACCCATCATAACTAAACCACATAATTACCTACCTGCGGAGCATTTTATGAATAATATTTTTTACATTTGAACCTAAAATGTATCATTTTCTTTAATCTTCTTTCAAATTTAAGTAAACCAGTATCAAAAACATCTAATAGAAGCGACACATTCTCACTTCACTTTTTTTTACACTTTGACTTACAAAGTATTGTTAATATGAACAATCAGTACAAAGCTCTTAAGGTGAGGTTGGTGGCGTCGGAATCTTATGTTAAAATTGATCAGGGACAGTAAATCAAGGGAGTCAATTATAGAGTGTACAATCTTCTAAAGACACATTAAGTCAGTTCCTTTTCAACGATTCTCAAGCGTCTGCAATTGAAGATGCTTAAGCCTCTCACTAAATGACTTCAATTTTCCATTTAGCCCAAGCCTATGTCACATAATGTATAGACACTTCTTTCATACTCTCTCCAAACGATTTATGTGAACGGCATAGAACGGCGACCAAATGGTTGAGTTATATTCGAAGGTACTACTTAATTAACGCGTAGGAAAGGTACAGTAGACATCTGGGATTCTTAAAATCCTTGGTAATTCGACATATAAAACTAAAAAAGCGTTTTTCCACGTGTAAGAGCCCTGCACCTAACCTTATCTTCATCTCAGTCGTTCACTATTGTGAGAGTAGTCGTGATTATCATGTAGCTACCGGTCTCTGTTAGCTACATGGCGAGCACATTCTGCCACACGGTACTTGGTGGCAGATTTGATGGGGTCTGTTCATCAAGTTGGTAATCGACCATGTGGTCTCATGCCTTCGACTCTACCTTGAGTCACCAATCACTCCATGGTATCGTTGGTATGGGTAACGTGTCCAAAGAAACTGAGGATCTTATTTGCACACGCGACCAATAAAAACCCATAAGGACTAACTAATCTTTGTAGACAATGAGCTATTACGAAAACTAGTACTATCACAAATAAAGTACATGGGAGAGAAGTCTTTAGATCTAAGTCTTTTTAATTTTGCCTGCTTGCAAGCTTTTTATATAACCGTCTAACAAGATATAGTTGCGGCGTTTTAGAATTGCAACAGCAGTAATTACCCTTTCCTTATTACCTTTCCGTAGGAACTATACAAAAAACTATTCATCGTTTGTAATTTGTAAAATAATGTTGAAAAATACGATATCAATTTAGAATATTAACGGTCTTTGTTTCCGTTTTTTGACATTAGGAATGATAGCAAACGTTGGTGGGTTGATGACCGCTATTGCCACGGCAAATAATCTGTCATCACGGTAAGTTGGCGCAGTGGCTGAATGATTGGCTCCTGTGCTTCGCGTCTGGAGTTAGGTTCCCAAACGGGTCAAATATTTGTATGACTTACAGATAGTTGTTTCGGGTCTGGCTGTTTGTGTATGTAAGTTTATATGTTTGTAAATCCAAGATAATTCAGAGTGTAGGACAACGTTTTTTATTAAACTAGCAACCCGCCCCGACTTCGCACGGGTGTAATAATAATAATAACCTTTTATTTAAGATAACCAAGATCCAATTTGTTAGTAGTAGGTACAATAACTTATTTTTCAACACACTTGCTCATAAAATGGCTCTAATTTCACCGCAATTAGGCACACAATGACACCTGTAATCAAACTGTGACTTTTTCATTGCTATTATTCACAAGTGAGTTATAAGGTTTTTTTTATTTTATTTGTTGAGTTGCTTTGTTCTTTGCTTGCTCATTTCATGCAACTTCGGATTTAAATAGATAAATTCAACTTGTACGTTTTTAATAAATAAAACTTTCACTCAAATATAACTTTTGTTTTCTCTGTAATAAAGAAAACTTTGAATTCCCCATTTTGTACGTGGCTAGAACGCTATCCGCGAAAAGAAAAAAAAACGAAATTTCATTCTTTTAGTCTATGGCCGATCGCCATTATTTGATGCGCGCGCATAGGAAAACTGATTAATTTTTCCCGCCATTGCGAAAAATTTTTCACAACTCGTTTTCACAGTTGAAAATATTTTTTTAGTATTATTTTCTTCACAAGTGTGTTGAAAAACGTCGTATGATACACGTGTGTATTGATGATTACCGTCCTCGGCTCTCTTAAGACCCTCACCTAACGGCTCGGGTCTCAATAGCGCCTCAGCGGTAATCACCAACATTACACACTAGTACCATAATGTACTATTATACTAATGTTAGACACATATATATGTATGTACATACAACTTTAAACCTATTCGCCCCCTGCCTGACCCACGAATCGAGGTATCAATACTCATGTGAGCATTAATGCATCGATTCATGTACGAGTACAGGCAGTCAAGTCTACTGGCTACCTAAAACGCTGTTGCGACTAGCCCGCACTCTGCTCAGCATTGAACCGAAAAAATGTAATGTAATTTAATGTAGATCAAACTATACGTATAAACCTTCCTCCTTATTCGCTCTATCTATTGATGAAAACCGCTCTAAAATATCTAACCGTACAGACAGCGGGAGTGACTTTGTTTTTATACTATGTATGTAAAGATAAAGATACAAAAAAAAATTAAAACGGTTTTTCTACAGTTTGTTCTTATTTGCCTCTTTACCTTTTTGTAGTTGCCGTAAAACATCTAACGTTGGCGTTGTTATGCAAAGTGGCTTACAACATCAACAGGCGCTGAGTACCATTGGTCCTTGACATGTGGTTGTAGGTTTGCTATGGTGGCCTTTCCTTATTCATTAGGCTCAGCGCAGACAGAACGGCAATGTTCTTTAGCAATTTTATTTTAACACAAGCTGTTTCCCGAATTTTCTTAGTAGGTATTTAATTCCTATTGCACTCAGTAATAAAAAAAAAAAAGAAAAACCCTTTAATTCACGAGAGAGTGACACACATTACAAAATATTTTTACAACTAGACCTAAAACTAAAACAAGTGGATAAAATAAAAAAAAATAAAAAAAATATAATTTAATATAAAAAATAAAAATAAAAACTATAATAACGTAATAATGAATATGTGTAATAGATAGCTTACTATTAGCGAAAGTATTTCAGTTCTGAGTTTTGGAGATTAACGACTTTAAATAAAAATACAAATTCTTAACTAGCTTTTGCCTACGACTTCATCCACGTGAATGTCAGTTATTGCTGATGCAGACAAAGATGCAGATTAAAAGTGGAATTTATCCTTTCTTAAGCTCAGTCTGTAGGTCGATTCTGTAAAATCCAAACAATAACTCGCATCTCACATCGCTATTCACTCTCACTTCGCATAAGGTTCAATATGACCTTGATATATTTGACACTTAGAATCAGGTTCGAGTGCGAAGTGAGCGTCGAAGTGACGGGGAAATTACCTAACAGAATGCCACTTCTTACGTCATCTCATACTTTATCTGTCAAAATCTCCCTGTCAATTTAGTTCAACTCACTGACACGCTCGCAAGGGTTGCGCTAGTGTAAATTCAAATTATCAACCGTGTTTTTAGAATGCCAATCAAGAAACTCACAGCGGATTCAGATTTGAAGTTTAGAATGAGGTCTTACAGAATCATACCCCTGTACCAGATTTCATCAAAATCGGTTCTGAAAGCGTAACAAAATCACTTTCATATTTGCCCATCAGTGAGACAGCTTAAAGCTAGATAAAAAAAAATAGTAGGTATAGTTGAAGCGAGTTGAAGGTTTGAAAGTGGCGCCAGTGACAGAAAAATTGAAAGGAAATCGTTTGTATGTGTATGTGAAGAGAAGGAATGAAAATCATGTTACCAAAAGAGTTATGAATATAGGTGTGGATGAATGGAGAGGGAGAGGAAGGCTAAAGAAATGATGGATGGATTGTGTGAAGAATTATATATTATATTTAAAAACAATTATTCTTTAGTGTACTTAATAGATTACTCTGGCTCACACACTATTCATTGTTAGTTGGAATAGAAGGAGTGGTCGTCTACTGTATTATTATTTGTAAATATGTGAACACTATGTGTCTGTACATCATTTAGCTGTCATTTCTTAACTTGTAATACTTTGTACATACTATAATATATGATTTTTTACAAGGTGCATCGTATTCACGTAACATAATCTATACTTATATTATTAAAGCTGAAGAGTTTGTTTGTTTGTTTGGTTGAACGCGTTAATCTCAGGATCTACTGGTTCGAATTGATTTTTTTTTGTGTTGGAATAGCCATTTATCGAGGAAGGCTATAGGCCCATGCGGAGCTGGGTCGGGTCGCTGGTATATTATAATTCTTGTTAATGCAAATTGTAAACATTTTTTTTTTACAAGAGTATGTATGGAGTTTCTTGCCCATTCTTCTCCATACGAAACTACCATTTGGAATAGGCAACTAGATTCAAATTTTGCAATATGACGTTCAAAAGTGCTTTTAATGGTCTAATTGAAATAAATGATTTGACTTTGACTTTGAATTATATGAATGAAAAAAATAGTCAGTGAAAGCATGGCGTTGGACACACGAAATGAAAGAAGAAAACATGTTGAAGAAGAGTATGGATGATGCGCGAGCTCACTGTTTTTAATTGCCATTTTTCACATTATATTAATATGTACCTACGATGAGGGCACATCTACGAATTATTTTGCTTAATGTCGCACATAGAAGCGAAACTATGAAAAACAAACTTGTTACTTCTGAGAATAATAATACGTGAACAAAATGAATCATACTACTTAATATTGTTTGCACCAGCGAAAAAACTTAAAAGCTAGTCTTAACTTAGGTAATTTTGAACAACTTGTTTTTCATTCTAGAGAAATATGACTCATTCTGTTAATTGCTCTTGAGAAATATGGTCAAATGCTGCTTCTTTGACACCTACCTGTAAATTTTAGTAGCTAATATAACGGCTGTTGATGACGACGAGCAAAGGCGAAACTTACATTTTCTTCCTATCATTTTATTCATTCATTCATCATTCTTTTTCATCGTTCATTTTTTTTCATTCATTCAACTTTTTTCTGGACCACCTGAGAACCTTGGGGTGCTCGTGGCTGAGTAAAAGTCATTTGGATTAACGGTCATGACTCATGGTTAAGCTACGCTTGCCGCGGTCGGTCTGCGGATGGGTGACCATCCATTTCTTACCGAGTCGTGTCCGTGTATCGGAAAGTACGTAAAGCCGTCCCGAGTGCCATTAGTAGACCTTTGACAATCGTTATGGGTAGTCAGAAGCCAAAAGACTGACCTGTAGATCTACTCTGTTACAATCTTCCTCGGTGAACACCTATACCCTGTTCACAATAAGATTTTACTCAAACCTTTTTTATAGTCCGTTCAACCGATTTGGACTTCTATTGCGTTGGTAGCATGACAAATGGCAACTGCAGTAAACAGTTGTATTGTAACCACTTTTTTGCCTCTAATGTCATCCTTAAGCCTACGGAATAGAAGTCAAAATCGGTTGAAGGGACTGTGAAAAAGGTATGTGTTTATGTCTAATCTTATTGTGAACAGGGTATAGGTGAAGTGAGCTGTCATCTGTCCCAATGCTAGGCGCGGAGAAGAAAACTTGTCCAATAAAATTGGTATATACCTTATTATAGTAATTGATTAATGTTCGAATATAACATTATAAGCTTTTATTAATAAGAATTTGACATTATCAATTTAATTATTACATTATTAATCTGACATATTAGCTAATATAAAAAAATTATATCCTGAACTGACATGTAACTTGACATTAATTGTTTTTTTATATTTATACTTTTACATAATGGACCTCTATTGGTTTTTTTTTTACGTAATTAAATAGTAGCATGGTTCATATCATAATACTAATAAATGAGAAATATTTGTACACCACATGTAATGGTAGAATGTAAATGGGTTGTAAGAATACTTTAAGATCATACTATGTACACCTACATTCTGGCAAATAAATAAAATTTGAATTTAGGGATTTACAAAGCACTACAATCGGATGACTGCTCACTTCACCTATACTCCATTTACATTAGCATTAGACAGAAGTTAAAAAACGTTCTTTTTAATGCACACTTTGTAAAAAAAGTACAATAAACAATGTTAAAGTTACGATAGACACCGAATTTAATATAATTTAATTTTACAGTAGCTGTCGCGCGTATTTGTAACCATTTTAATAATTTATCTTCTCAAATTATGTGGTTTTCATTTAGTTGTATATTTAATTCTAATTTAAAAGTACAGTGTCAATGGTAAAAACCTAACAGAAGCAGGGATGAACAATACCCGGAACGTTATTCGTTTCACTGTAATTAATAATGTATGTGGGGACATTTTCACACATGGCCATCTGACCTCAAACTAGGGAGACCCTGTACTATGGGTGTCAGACAGCTGATATACATACACAAATACATTTTTTATTTTTGTAAATACATACTTAAATAGATAAACAACACCCAGACACAAGGCAAACACAAGTGCTCATCACACAAATTTTTACCCTGGGCGGGAATCGAACCCGCAACACGCTGCGCAGCAGTCGATCGCTCAGCCACTGCGCCAACCGTGTTGTCGGTTTTCTACCAAATTCTACCAAATTTAAAATTTTACGTTATCTTTAAAAGACTTTTATTCTTTTTATATTATTAAACGTCCATATTTAGTACTATCTTAGATCTATTTATCAAAATTATATTAAAATAAGTTTTATTTAAATTGTTTTAACTTATCTTTGAAATAAAATGTTTTGAATTCCTGCTTCTATGAGCCTCTTTTTTCTAATGCGTATGGAGTATAGGTGTTCACCGACGGACATTGCAACAGGATAGCACTGCTGGTGGTCTGTCTTTCCTTGTCCATCAATATCTCCGTAACCAAAAGGTTCCAAGGTCATCATTATCATCTGCTCAGCCTTTTCTCAACTACGTTGGGATTGGTATCCAGTCTAACCAGATGCAGCTGAATACCAGTGTTTACATGGAGCGACTGCCGGTCTGATCTCCACAACCCAGTTGTTAGGTAACACGATACCCCTTGGTAAGACTGGTTGTCAGACTTTCTAGCTAGTCAGAAGCTAGAAAGTCTGACAACTGTCAAAGGTCTACGAATAAAAACCAACGACCAACGGCTTAAGGCGCTACCTCGACCAAAAGTGCGTTTTTCTTCGTTATTCAAGGGCTATTAACTCATTAATTAAGACAAACAAACTATATCTAAAAGCATATTATTAATGTTCAATATCCTATCATCACATTCCACGGTCTTATTTTTTTTTATACACCTAAATCTCCCTGTAAAAAATGACTATAATAATTGAAAACATGTATCTTTTGCTAAAGTTGACGTAGTATTCATTTGAGGATTACACGAGTTACCTATTTATTAAATACCTATTTATTGAATTGGTAACTTAAAAATCTTTATAATCGACGTTTTATTTTTTTTCAAAATATCTTCATCATCATCATTATTTCAGCCGAAAGACGTTCACTGCTGGACATAGGCCTCCCCCAAGTGTCGCCACATTGACCGGTCCCGTGCGACTCGCATCCAGCGGATCCCCGCAACCTTTACCAGGTCATCGGTCCACCTAGTGGAAGGCCTTCCAACGAAACGTCTTCCGGTTCGCGGTCGCCACTCTAGAACTTTTCGGCCCCATCGACCATCCGTTGTGCGAGCAATGTGCCCTGCCCACTGCCACCTGCCTTCAAAAGATCGTTTCTCTTTTTTTATAATAAAAAAACCCAAAAATTGTGCGAATTTCGATTCTGCGGCAAAGAGTAAATGTATGGTCTAGGTTATTTGGTCAGGGAAGCACCTTAAGGGGCTATTTAACGACTTTTACAGTTATAGAATACTAATGTTATTGAATTTTTTCGACTAAACTTGGAGAGTTTTGGACGCAGCGCATGCGATTCTCTGCGTCCAAAACTCTCCAAGTTTAGTCGAAAAAATTCAATAACAGTAATATTCTTTAACTTAAAAAAAAGGCGTAGGTATACTAAAAGACAGATAATAAAATTGTCTGTAAGATGGTGTACGTTTCGATTAAATTATACCTGGCAGATTTTGTCCGCGTCAGACACAACTTCACGAGTTAATTAAACTATTTAATATGAATATAATAAAAAATATTCACATACTAAATGATTAAGAGAATGTTCTAGTTTAAGATATATTTTTTTTAAATTATTTACACTGCACATTTTGACGTGACTGTCAGTTTAAAATCTGTAAAAGTCGTTTAACGTGCTTTCCGAGACACGGAGGGGTGTATGAAATGGATGGTCACTCATCCACGGGCCGACCGCGGCAAGCCTATCCACTTAGCCACGAGCCACTTCACCATTTGTGATCATTGTGTCAATTAATATTGTAATTCTCTTTGTGTGGAAATGGACGAAGGTTCTAGTCGATGCCACCATATTGATATGCTAATTCAGTCATTATCAAATGCAATTTTGTGTCATGAGAAAAACTCTTAACAAACCTTGATTTTATCCTGATAGATAATTATGTAAAATAGAGTATGTTTGTATTAAGGAAAGGTCACCTCATAAATTTATTAAATAGTATTTATTTTTAGATATTGATTGATGTTGATAATGAGTGAGATTTTATTTCTAACACTGACGGCTGAGCGATTGGCTGCTGCACAGCGTGTCGTGGGTTCGATGCCCTCACGAAACAAACCGTTTATTGGCACTTTTGACTTGTCCAGGATTCGGTCAGATAGTCAGAAAGAACAAGAAACTCCACGGACACTCTTATAAATATTTTTTTATGTAATACTGGATTCATTCCTCCTAAGAACTGTGTAGACAATTATAGACCCATTTCTAAACTGTGCGTGTTTGCCAAAATCATGGAAAAAATCGTACACAGTCAACTTTCTTCTGCACTAAAATTAAGTATGTCTGAACACCAACATGGGTTTTTGAAGGGTCGTTCCACCACATCCAATCTTGTGGTTTGTGGCGACTATCTCACGGAACACATGTCTAGGGGTTCACAGGTCGACGTTATATACACCGACTACAGCAAATGTTTTGATCGAATTGATCACAGGCTCCTAATGCGCAAACTGTCCTTGGTTGGTGTGAGGGGTGACTTGTTCAGGTGGTTTTCATCTTACGTGGAAAACAGATGTCAGACTGTGGTGCTTAATGGCTACACGTCGCGAGCCATGTTCATTCCATCGGGTGTTCCTCAGGGATCCTTGTTAGGGCCACTTTTATTTAATATTTTTGTAAATGATATTGCCTTATGTTTCCTTAACTCTAAAATCCTACTATATGCAGATGATACGAAGATTCTAAGTCAAGTGTCGACCATTGAGGACTCGCGCCTATTACAGGACGATCTTGACCGGTTTCATAATTACTGTATGAGAAATAGGTTGGATTTAAATGTATCCAAATGCTATGTTTGTACGTTTTCACGTAAACCTAACCCTATAAGGTTTAATTACATGCTATCGAATACCTCAATTGTCAGAGTTACTACCATCAGGGATCTCGGAGTAACTTTCGACTCGAAGCTGTTGTTTGATGAACATGTTAATAATGTAGTCAACAAGGCTTCTAAAGCTTTGGGCTTTGTTTTTAGAATCTCCTCTGATTTTAAGAATATAAAAACCATGAAAATTCTTTACTGTGCATTTGTCCGTAGTCACCTGGAATATGCCTCGCAAATTTGGAATCCTTGTTATAATGTTTATATAAATCGCCTCGAATGCATACAAAAACGATTTTTAAGGTACATTCAATATCGATCAAGTACCTATCTCCCAAATTATACAACTCGATGTAAGAAATTCCATATTCTTCCCCTGCAAGAGCGCAGAAAAATTGCAGATCTTTCGTTCCTATTTAGCATTTTGAATGGTTCTACTGATGTTCCTGAGCTGGTGGGCAGGATTGGACTTTGGGTACCGTCTGTGTGTCTTCGAAGACCACAACTCCTTCATGTACCTAGTACAAGAACTGCCTACAGGCTTAACTCATATATTATAAGAGCTTGTCGTACCTTCAATGTGGTGTGTCGGGATGTTGACCTGGACTTATTTGTGACTAGCATACAGAGACTAAAAATAAATATGTGTAACTATTTCTTTAACACAACTGCCGTATAAGGTAATTGTGTCGTGAACGCTTTTATATTAATTCTATGTACTGAGCTTTCCTTCTTTTTTTTTCCTTTTTATTCCGCATTCTGTCTACGCGGATCTTTATATCTTAATATCTTGTACATGTTTATCAGTGGAAACTTGTAATTGGCCTTCATTTATATATAGTGTTGCTTACTCAGATGTACTAGCTGTAAGTTTTCTTAAAATTAATAAAATAAAATAAAATAAAATAAAAATAAATAAAATAAAATTATTCTTGTTGCTTCTATATTCTTCTATTCTTCTTCTATTTAGTTAAGAATTAACCAGTATGTACTGACAGCGCCAGTAATTATTAAAATAAAATCGTTTTTTTTATTATCCAATTAAGGCGAAGTTTGTACAAATACGCCATGTGAAGTGCCAGCATAATAGTAGGTAGTCGGATACCCAGGTACGAACCCAGCAACACTGTGAGTTAGGGTCCGTTCACACAGACCGGCTCGGAGAAGAGAGCAGCTTTGAATCATTGTGATAAGGTTTATTTTTACGTGTCATTTCTTTTATTATTGAGAATGCTTGAGAGCAAACCAAACGCGCTTGGTGTGAAATAATAAGAGGACCCGACCGGCTGCCTCTGATGACATACTCTTATGTGCTCGCGCGGAAGTGCCGCCGGTCTGTGTTAAAGAAGAGCGCTGCGCCGACCGATGCTCTCCGATCTGCTCTGTGTGAACGGACCCTTAATCCGTTTTTCTCAATCTATAATGGATACCCAGGTATTTGTAGCCATGAATATGCGTCACAACAGACATCTGTCTTTTTGTTCTTGTAAAAACTGCTTTTTCTAAAACTAACCTTATGTACATCTATTACATTACATTTAATTGGAGGTCATGGTCAATACAGTTCATGAATTACATAATAGATGCTATTTTTAGTTTCCACATACAATACAATGCAGTCTAGCATAGCACAGATAAATCCTGAGAGGTTTCCGTTCTATGGCATTAATACCATTTGTAATATAGACTAAGTATTTTGAAAAAAAAATATATTTGACTTAATTTGATTTACATTTATTTGATTTCGTTTGATATAACACAATCATATTAAATTTTTACTTATAATTTGTTTTGGTTTAATTTGATTTAATTTGTTCTTATTTGGTTTTATCTGATTTTATTTAATTTGATTTCTATTAATTTATTGTTGGCAATGGGCACGATATTAACTTGAAATAAATGAATTTATTATTATAGCGACTAGCTTCGCTGTAATAATAAATTCATAAATACAATAAATGATTTTGATTTTTCATGGATTTTCTAACTCAAACAATACACACACTATTATCATGACATGTGTATGTAAGACTAGCTTCTGCCCGCTACTTCGTACGCGGATCCTGTTGCTTATGCCAGCGACAACGGGGTCGGCAAAATCGAAGATCTGAAACGTCTGATGTCGAATTTTAAGAGCCCGGGGACGGAAAAACAACGGGATGCGCGAGACGATTCGAGACGTTCAAAAAGTACAATTATGAATCATACCTCCGATGGCGGAATATGTGGCGTAGTCAATCATAGGAGTATACGTAAATGCACTCCGTTTCTTATGAACCCAAGGAAGGTCGCCATGCCCTACGGCTATATCTTGAGACACATCCGATTCTTCAGATGACATCGACATTCTGTTCAGAGAATGTTGAAGTCGATCAGAATTCAAACGTTCGTTGCGCTCTTTTTCTGTTTCTTCATGCCGTACTCCAGCAATTCTTTCTCTCTCATTTTCGAACTGATTATGAATATTTTGTTGTGTGCGTGTTCGGGACAATGTATGATAATCTCGATCAGCAGTTAGTCGCGCATCACGTTCATCACTCGTTTCAAAAGACCTGTTAGTACATGTGCGAATCACATGTACTAACAGGTCTTTTGAAACGAGTGATGAACGTGATGCGCGACTAACTGTAACACGCTGAGAACTCAAGCGTGATTCTGTATCGGTAAGCGTTTCCGATTCGCGGGACAATGCATGTCGCTCACGATCAGCGGACAGTCGCACATCATAGTCTTCACTGGTCTCTAGAGACCTGGATGTAGATGCGTAAATACGCTGAGAATGCAGGCGTGCTTCGCGATTTGAAGAGGTTTCCACGGAGCAAGTTGCAGCCTGATGTTCTCGAACAGCAGGAAGTCTCTCCTGACGCTCTTCGGTAGATTCTTGGGAACTTATGATCCTCAATATTTTAGCTCCTTTGGAACATTGGGAAAGGTTTGACCTCTTTCTAGGCATGGTTATAGTTTTATTGTGAAGATACCTGATCAATTAAAAAGTCACTGCTCCCCTGCGTTAACGGGTAGGCTACCGTGTCACGAAGATAAATGGAAAAGGAAATTAAACACTCAAATAACATAAGCTCAAAGGCATATTTATTCGATAAAATAAAAAAATAAATGGCATGTACAAATAAGCAGAGTCATCTCAAAACCCCCTTTTCTTTTACATATTATATATATGTAGGTATGTATGTATGTATATATTTATATAGGTATATGGTATCCAGATATATAATTATGTATATGAGTTTACATCTTTTTAACTTTTTAATTATTACTTTTTGTTATGCACCCGCCATATTATCTCTTCATCACCCTTGGTTGACTGGTAGAGAATGCCCAAGGCATTAAGTCCGCCTTTGTACCTTTGTGCATGAAGTATAAATAAATAAATAAATGGGAGTTTTGGCCAGTCAATGATATACCATCGTCATCAAAATCAGTCCTAAACTGTTACCGCCTTCACCGCGCGGATGTACTCCCAGCTTATTATAAATATTATACAGTGAAATTAGTGATAACTTTACAGTGAAATTTTAAAAATTACAGCTTTGATTTCCACATCATATGTTTCTGATCTTCGATTTTTATAAGTCAACAGGAAATGCCCATCAGACCGAACAACTTTTGCTAAGACGTCATTAATATATGTGTTATGGTGTAGCTGGGCTCTTGGAGTTCACATCAAGTGTTCCAGATCTTCAAATTTATTCTCTCAGCAGAAAATGCTCATCACGTGGAACAATTTTTGCTACGGTACCATTTTTGTATCTCTTATAGTTTAGCTGGTCTGTTGCGGTTCTGCATCAGGTGTTCAAGTTTCCAAGATAAATTATAGCCTATATGTTGCCCAGACTTAATACCTATACAACAACAAAAAAAATCACTCAAATCCGTCCAGCAGTTCCGAAGATTAGCGTGTACAAACAAACAGACAGACAGAATTTTTTTTTTGGATTCTTGCTCTATTACTGTTTCTAATCTAAATTTCCTCAATAATTTTTATTTTTATATATTCAATGTACAGACACAGTTCTTTTACTGTTTTATTATATGTATAGATATAGAAGATGTATGGACTGCCTCGTTGGTTTCGTAGCCGCAAGCGGGGCTAAGCGTGGGGTCCACGGGTTTCCATTAGGAATTTCTCAGTAGCAGCCTGGAGTTTGGAAGTTGGCAGTGTCATACTCCCGTGCCTCGGAAAACACGTAAAGCCGTTGGTCCTGTACATAATCTCTCTCCGGTCGTGGTCGGATTACCGGCCCATCGGACTATCAGAGTGAGGGAAGAGGGAGTGACAGGTGCAAGGGAGTGCACCTCTCACTGCACATGTGCACTATAATATCTAATATGTACCTTGCTGGTCTACATTGTGATTGGCAACCGTGACCGAAATTCGGTCTGGAGAATTTCTGACAGATACCTGTTTCTGCCAGATAATACTTAAGTTCAATAACCAGACGCAAAAGAGCTAACTCCACTACACTTTCAGAAATCGAAATACCAACCATGCTAACACAACAAGCCAAAAAAACGACCCCATTTAAAATTCGCAATTTTAATTTTCATCGTTGGGAATTCCGATTTCCAATTACCGGCTGTCCGGTTTTACAAAAAACATAATGGAGGCCTGTTTCCAAATGTTTGCCGCCGAAAAAAGTTGAATACTTACAGATGTTGAAAACTGGATAGGGCTTACATAATAAAGTACGCAGGGAAGAGTGGCATGAAAGGACCAGTTTTGAAAGAAAGGGCAAACAATACAAAAGGAAATACATATAGTAAGTAGGTATACGACTTACAGATGTGGAAGACTGGATATGCCCTACATAATTAAGTACAACCTTTCATGCCACTTTTCCCCTAGAAGAGTGGCATGAAAGGACCAGTTTTGAAAGAAAGGGAAAACAATACAAAGGGAAATAAATAAATAGTCAAATGACAATGCCAGATCCTGCCCCACCCATGTACAGAAAAGAAAATTAATGAAAATAATTGTAATGAATATAGAACCTTTCTACAGTAAATAGTTTTTCTTAAGAACTTGCGGATTACGAAATACCTACCCACAAAATACAAACTCATTTTACCTAAAATATAATTTAACCTATAATCAATGTCATTATTGTTTTTAGATTTAAACGGAAACCGCAAGCTCTACAGTCACTAAGACTAATATTAAGTTATCAGCAATAAATAAACAGTAAGATGCTATATATTGCACATGACTTTTATTGAGTGGGGCAAAGTTCTATAGAGTTTCTGGTATTATCCTTTGTATAATACAGTCCAACTAAGTTACATATTATCTGTGAAATGAGTGGTACAGTCTAAACAAAAGACGACCTTAAAGTCTTTATTTACAAAGTATTACTTTCAATAACTGCCATTTCACAGACAAGCCAAGCAAACTCTTTGAATTGTAGTTTATTTCTTTACGTAGATAATGTGATAAAACATTTCTCAAAAGCAACAATATTTTAGACTTCAAACCATTTATAAAAAAAATACTAGCTTTTTCCTGCGATTTTGTCTGCGTGAATGCCTGTTATCACGAAAGCAGACGAAATTGCAGATTGAAAAGTGGCCCATGACCTTTTTCGGATTTCAAGAACAGTCTGTACCAAACTTCATTAAAATCAGTTTAATAGTTCAGCCGTTAAACTGCAAACAAACAAACTCATTTTCGCATTTATTATAATACTAGCGGGCCCGGCAGACATTGTCCTGCCCTGAAAATCAAAAATCCAGATCCAGCCTACCCTACCCCACCTACCTACCTACTTACATATCCTACCTATCTTGTGTCCACTCGACACAGCAATTTGATTCTTCGCAGTGGAGAGGTAGATACCAGGGTGACATAGATAAATACTACTAAGTTATCCGCTCCTAGTACCAGGGTGACATACATCTAAGAAATCCTACAAATCGAGTGCAGCGCCACCTACCGGGTCCAATGTGATTCTAAACCATTCTCAAATCTACTGGAACACACACAAATAATTTTATCAAAATCGGTCCAGGCGTTTAGGAGGAGTTCACTTTCATACACACGCACAAAAGTTTTTTATATATAAGATTTAATACGGATGAGATCCGGCTCTTTAATGACACATAGGCATTAAAAGATCCAAGTTCTTATTACTGGAACTTGAACTTACTGTAAATGAACAAAGATATAATAGCCATAGGTACCACGCTTCCCCTACTACTCGTATTATGCGAGGTCTACAGTGACTCATAGTGAATGGGTTCGCATTGTACCGGTTACAAAATCTGTCCAATGAGTCATCTGTTAGATTAATCTAACGGGATGTTTCCGTACACAGAAACATTGCAGTTTTAAAACGTAATCACTGGTGATTATCTTCCAATGATTTACATGTGAAATTATCTGAACCGGTTCAAACTGGATCCAATGATGAATTCGAAGATTTTATTTAAGTATCGGTGCCGGTTTAATTCAATTAACTACATGAGATATATCAATTTTGTTTCTAGGATAGCAACAAATGTCTAATATTGTGTTATTATATTAAGTCCTCTGATATTGCAATGTATATAGGCCGCGGTGATAACGTAAAAAAATTTGGTTCCTGTCACTCCAAGCAAGGGGTTTTCTAATGAGCTACAGTTTCAATAAAAAAGCGGCCAAGTGCGAGTCGGACTCGCCCATAAAGGGTTCCGTAGCAGCAAGTAACATAATATAACATACATATGTGCTGTTGGGGCTGCCACGTTACTGTAGTGCTTCTACTATGTTCGCGGAAGCGCGCATTGATGACTTTCATGCAATTAGAAGAAAAAAGACCGCTTCATTACTTACAAGAGTGCGTGGCAGTTCCAATAGCATTCTGCAGGCCCTAGCCGAACAGCAGGATGCCCCAATGCTGAGGCATTTCATTAATGTACTGGTGCGACAAGGGCAACCTTGTCGTTCGTAATGTAGTTGTGTCTCGTTTTTTAGATTAAGTTACTAACCCGTAATTTTTATATTTGTTTTTTTTTACTAACAAGTGGACCCATGTTGTCAAATAAATAAATGAATTATTATTATTATTATAAAAGAAATTAAAATGTTTTTATTTTTATTTTTTTATTTGAATTGATCGAATGAAAGGTAAATTGCGGTTTACGGTATTAAAAAAAAACTACTTACTAGATTTCGTTTAAACCAATTTTCGGTGGAAGTTCACATGGTAATGTACATCATATATTTTTTTTAGTTTTATCATTATCTTATTTTAGAAGTTACAGGGGGGGAAGGACACATTTTACCACTTTGGAAGTGTCTCTCGCGCAAACTATTTCAGTTTAGAAAAAAATGATATTAGAAACCTCAACATCATTTTTGAAAACCTACCCATAGATCCCACACGTATGGGTTTGATGAAAAAAATTTTGAATTTCAGTTCTAAGTATGGGGAGCCCCCATTTATTGTTTTTTTTTTATTTTTGTGCGATAATCTTAATGCGGTTCACAGAATACATCTACTTACCAAGTTTCAACAGTATAGTTTTTATAGTTTCGGAAAAAAGTGGCTGTGACATACAGACTGACAGACAGACAGACAGACATGAAGAATCCATAAGGGTTCCGTTTTTTTGCCATTTGACTACGGAACCATTAAATACATTATTGGATTATGGGTTTATTTTAACATAACAGAGCAAATAGAATTTAAAATAGAATTATTTATAAAAAAAACCGTGCAATATTACGCGCGGTCCGGCCATTCCACCTCCCCGCGCACCCCGTTAGTCGTCCACGATACCATTTCGCCTTAATGGTCTAATTGAAATAAATGATACGACTTTGTTATGAAGAGTTCTAACACATCTAGAAGAGATGTCTGTGGATTCAAGTTTAGGTACTACCAATAAAACATACCTGTCAGATAATCATCAATCATATTTACAGTAACACATCCAGTATCTGAACATCTGTGGCGCGTTTCTCCTCGTTCCACTTCGGGTTATTTGGCACCGATTACGTCGGTACGCGTCAAATGTACGCTTCGCACAATTACCAACGATTATTATCTTATAACGTTACCAGTTTAACTTGGCCGTTTGCGGTGGCACCACTTACAAAGAAAACGATATGTAATAATTCGAAATCCAGTTCCTACATACTTCAATTTTCAAGCGATTTCGAAAAAGGAGAAAGTTCTCGATCCGGCTGTCTTTTATTTTGGGATTCCGTTGATTTTTTCAAAAGGCACTGAATCAATTTCGATAAAATTTATATTGGGCCACCCCTGAGGCATACCCTATCCATTAAAAATAAAATAGTTTTCAAAATCGATTTACGATACAAAACAACAAAACAAACAAAGCCGACTCCGAAACTAAGTCATGTGTGTTCTGTGCTAAAGTTATTTATTACTTTTTAGTTTTTGAAGGCTGCTATGTTATTCTGTAAGAACTCACTCCAGTTCTCACTTCTGATTCCGCGGTGAAAACTGTTTTAGGTATTCTGTAACTCGATAAAAACTACGCTAGCACCACTGAGTGACAACGTAGGTGAAGTGAACTATTATTACGTTACTGTTTTAGCGAATACCAAATACTTTTCACTTCAGGTACGTGAAATCGGAAATGAGATAGGATTCGAATTCGCGAGTGATTTTTTACAGAATTGCACTGCTGTTGTCTATTTTGTAAAAAGGTTTTTAGTTCCGTGATTTGCCGTTGGTCAGTTTATGTTGGGCAGACATTTTGACGAAATGAAAATTGTCTGCGTGACATAACAACAGTAATCATGTTCGGCAGTTTTTGTTTTCTGAATTACGTCAAGGTAAAAAGTGGCCATTATTAGGCAGTTAATGGAAAGTGTGAAAGATTTACGTCACGTAATGATTGTGTACTTTTTCATAACTATTTTTGGCGTCAATTATGTTGGTATATTAAAGGCTTGTCTAATACTAGTCGAAGCATGGTAAAGAGGGTTTTTCATGACACACCGATCAGATTTCGATCACGCTTAGGTTTAGTTCAAACTCTGTCATCTTTATACTGCACCTCTTAGCAAAAATTGTCGTTCGCGTGACGCGAAATTGACGTAACCGTATCTAAGAATACGAATAGGGCTGTTTAGATCAAAATCTGATCGGAACTGGGACAAATGCGAATAGGTTTCTGACTGTACCTAATAGTTTGCTAAGTCTCCAAATGTTAACTATTAGGCCCAGAATAGTATGGTGGGCTTCTATTTATTAATAACTAAACCTGACGAGTTTTATTTTGTTTAAACGCAAACATCTCCATTACTACAGGGTTTCAAGGGGTTCAAAATCAAAATTCAAATTCATTTAGGGTGGGTTGCTTCAACTAACCGTTACTGACCGGTAATAGTCAAAAATGGCGCTAACTATCGTCAAATCAAAAAAATGGGTTGTATCACAAAATCATACGTCAAAAAGTTACTATTACCATAACCGACCAGTCAACGTAATTTTGTGTTGTCAAACAGCTACTTCAAACTTCAAAATATTATGGAATCTCTTTTTGAATAACTTTAACTGACGGATTTTTATGTCATGAAACAACCCGTTACATTTAACGCACGTTAAACATCGCACGTCATAGTAACTTTTTAACCGTCCGTATGTAACGTTAACCGACTGTATTATATTGTTAAATAGGTAGCTCTTAAAGTCAGTGCCATTAAATACTAATACCAACCTATTACAGTCAGTGAGACGGTAATAAGCAGTAGGTCGATTCTGTATAATTCAAACAGCACTCGCATCTCACTTCGCTATTCACTCTCACTTCGCATAAGGTTCAAAATGATCAATGAAATATATCTATATTTGACACTTTGAATCGGGTTCGAGTCCGAAGTGAGCGTCGAAGTGACGGGGAAATTACCTTACAGAATGCCACTTCTTACGTCATCTCATACTTTATCTGTCAAAATCTCCCTGTCAATTTAGTTCAACTCGCTGACACGCACGCAAGGGTGGCGCTAGTGTAAATTCAAATTATCAACCGAGTTTTTAGAATGCCAATCAAGAAACTCACAGCGGATTCAGATTCGAAGTTTAGAATGAGGTCTTACAGAATCACACCCCTGGTATTATTATTTAAACCAGGGAAAAAGTCTCTTCTCATATTGAGAAGGCGCGTGCATTGATTATCACACTTGCACAAGGCGAATATTGATTCCAGACTTAAATTAATCATAACTTTCCTTACGATGTTTCCCTTTCCCAATGTGAATGGTCTCCAAGATAAAATAAAAGTCACATTTTTACTTCCGCAACCTTATGCATGTGGCAACCATTCGCCGTGTGGTGCCGGTCGCAAATATATTGACCAGAGGATGAGCAGCAGCGTCCTTTTGAGTACCATAACACCTACTGCGATCGCCAACATGCATCGGCCAAGCAAGGTGATTACGGCTGAACACTCCCTTGGGGGAGACCTATGCCCAGCAGTGGACGTGTAAAGGTTGACATGATGGTGATGAACCTTATGCATAAGACTAACGCATTTACTACTAGATTATCACAACACATCCAGTGTCAAAGTTATTTACTCAAAGTCAAAGTCAAAGTCAAAGCATTTATTTCAATTAAACCATTTACAGGCACTTTTGAATTGTCAAGGAGTCGGTCAGTTAGTCAGAGAGTTGAAGCTAGTTGCTCGTTCCAAAACGTAGGTAGGTCTCTATGGAGAAGAACGAGCAAGAAACTCCACGGACACTCTTTTAAATCAAGTTTTTACAAAGTTTGGTTACATTCTTGTTGCTTCTATATGTGAAAACGATGAAGGTAATCTAACAATACAAAACACAAAAAAGAAGCAAGATAAAGTGGCATCTAATCCATGGCAGATAAGAGCTGACCAATCTCCACTGACAGCGCCCGTTCACGAACATGACGCGTGAATCAGCACCATTTAGCTCAACCATTTTGAAGGGAGCCTAATGATCCAACACACGCGCCACCATCAGCGAGACATTTGAGCGAGCATGACAATACTCCCAACCGCCATGTTAATTTTTGTCAAACATAAAGGTATTAATATACATGGCTCCATGGTATTCACATTTACAAAATTGAAATAATGCTGCTAAATTATACAAAACTAAGGTTTCCAATGTATTGTATTGTATTGTATGTACTCATTATTACTCATCATCATCTGCCGAGCCTTTTCCCAATTATATTGGGGTCGGCTTTCAGTCTAACCGGATACAGCTGAATACCAGTGTTTACACAACCCAGTTACTGGGTAACTCGAAACCCCTTCCTTGGTAAGACTGGTTGTCAGACTTTCTGGGCTTCTGACCACCCATAACGACTGCCAAAGATCTACAAATGACAGCCGGGACCAACGGCTTTACGTGTTTTCCGAGGCACGGAGGAAACTCGGTATGAAAGGGATGGTCACCCATTCACAGACCGACCGCGGCTAGCGTAGCTTAACCTTTGACCGATCGATCTGTGCGGCTTTAACTTAGCCACGAGCTCCTCCTCATTATTACTCATCACTAGATTCATTATTACTGTTCAGACTGATTAATTAACATATTTTGGAAGTTTTCTGACCGTCGCGTCGTTAGTATAAAAAAGAGGCTCCGGCCGTCTGTCCCTCTGGGCGCTACGATCTTTTAAACTACACAACAGGGCCTCAAGTCTACTATTACAATAGTGTCAGAATGGTCTATCATTGATTTTCATAATGGCGCCATTATATTAGTACATTTATTTATTTATTTATTTATACTTCATGCACAAACGTACAAAGGCGGACTTAATGCCTTAGGCATTCTCTACCAGTCAACCAAGGGTGGTGAAGAGATAACAAGGCAGGTGCATTACAAAAAGTAATATTTAAAAAGTGAAAAAAGATATATTTATATATATATAAAAACACACACACAACACACCAACACATACATTACCAAACTTGTCAAAATCAACAATTATGAAATCAATTATAGACCATTCTGACACTATTGTAATAGCAGACTTAAGGCCCAGGTTTCAATGCGGTTTTGTCAATAGACAGAAAGATTAATTCAATTAAATTCAATATATTTATTTCGGACAAGACATCCATATTTTGGTTAGTTACAATGCAGGCACTCATAATACTATGTTAGTAAAATTTTAAATACAATATACAAATATAATATTGGGCAAAACTGCGAACACAACTTCACCCCGACCATCCTTACAACAGACACCACACATACTTATGCGTATGTACCCAATGTCCAAGGAAAGGACTGTCGACTTTATCACTCAGTGTCTTCAAAATAATATTGGGACCCTCTCTCACTCTGTTTATAACTGAGGCGACTCTTGCGCAAGATAGCGTAGAAATTATCTGTTCGCATACGCGCAAACATATCAGACGCACTACAGTAGCGAGGCAAACCCAACATTACCCTGAAGGCATTAATGCCTGGTTTCTGAGGTCTTCGGATAAACCTTCGATAGCTATTCATTCGACAAAGTTATCTAATTGAGTGATTTTCTTCCTTAACTGAGTGCTCGGAAACGCAATATCGAACCAATAGGGCTATCGAATAGATAATATAGTCTAGTTAAATCACCTCAGAAACTGGGCATTAATCAATTAAGTAGATTGATTGATTGATTTTTATTATTGTTTTTTTTTATTCGTTGGTTTGTTTTGTTTTTTTTTTGTATTATGTATAAGTAATTGATTGATTTTGAATGTTTTTTTTTGGTGATCAGAAAGTTTTTTTTATGTTGTTTGTTGTTTTTTATTGGATTTAAGAAGAATGTCTTTAATTTTATCTACAGTTGCATCCGTGCAAAGTTGCGAAGTCAGGGCAGGTAATTATCTTTCAGGCGCTAAATGTTCTATAATTATCATACATACATATATTAAGTCGGGCAATAATATACTTATTTAACTTCAAAGACGGTCGTTTACCAGAATTAATGTCACGGCCCACTTGTATTATCTAAACAAGCGCGAATCGGACTCGAAGATGAAGGGTTCCATACTATCGTACAATATAGTTATTGTATTGTACGAGAGTACGGAACCCACGTTTCTTGGGTATATATATACCTTATTATGTATAGTATAGTATACCTTATTTTTACTTTCATTTTTATTGCATGTTGTTAAAACAGCCATAACTGTAACTGAGTTGTGGAAGTCAGATCATTCGCTGTATATAAAACACTTACCAGTGTTTTATATGAAGCAAATGGCTGCTAAGTGAGGCTGGAAACCAACCCCAACACAGCTGCGAAAATTCTAGGGAAATGATAATCATCAGCAGCCATATTTAAACACTCATTGAAAATGATTTCAATTTTCCTATTACGGCTCAGAACAGACTGACAGACCGAAAGCGGAGTTTTAGTAACAGGGTCCCGTTGGGCATTAGTGTGAACGGAACCCTAGAAAATAACAAGCATTTACTGTAAGTAAAACGACTCTAATCTTTATATTATCTCTCTTTACAGAAACACGGCATAATGGGGAACGATGAGAAAAAAGGCAGCATTGTGCTTGAGAACTTTAATTCCACGTAAGTAATCTTAATTCTAGGTCTTGTTATTAAAGGTAAATAGGGTATCAAGGTGAATTACTCTTTAATTTTCTTAAAGCAGTGGTTCTCAATCTCTTTTACGCGCCCCTTCATAGGATGTATTTTTTTTTAAACACTTTTAAAAGGATTTATTTGTGTGTAGCAGACATTGAGGTCACTTTATTTATTATTTGTATTTAATTCCAAAATTCTAATATTGTAATTGTTGTCGAATTTTTGCACCGAGGGTACCGTACAGACTTGTAGTTAAAAACAAAACATTGTCGCCATTTTTTTTAACCGACTTCAAAAAGTAGGAGGTTATCAATTCGGATGTTTATATATAAATATATTTTTTTTATGTATGTTCGGGCATAACTCTGTCATATATAGACGGATTTGCAAAATTCTTGTTCTTGTTCTTGATCGAAAGTAGTTTATTCCGAAATGGTCCCATATAAATTTTATCAAAATCGATTTAGCCCTTATTGAGAAAATCAACAAAATCCCAAAAAAAAAATACTTAGATGACGTTTTAGTTTTTTCAATCTTTGGAGTAAGTACTTACAATCTCTTTCAAGTGTGTCGCCGTTTCTTAATGGATTTGGATGTTAAGACAAAACTAAAAAGCGAAAAATAATAAGCTTTATAAAAAAAAAGTAAACTTTAGCACAGAACACACTTATTTTACTTTCGGAAGTCTGTGGCAATGCAAAACAACAAACACAAAGCCACCGCCACCAATATCCGATAGTAAAGTAAGTGTGTTCTGTGCTAAAGTTATTTATCACTTTTTAGTTTTTGAAGGCGGTGTTCTTTTTTTTTTAAAAACTTTTTATTTAATAATTGGTCCTGTATTGTGAGTGCGTGTACAGACATATATATACTCATATACCCAAACAACCAGACCCGGAATAACTACCAGTAGGCTACACATATTTGTAACGTGCGCGGAACTCGAACCTGCGACACGCAGCGCAGCAGTCGATCGCTGAACTACTGCGCCATCATGTCGTGTGTGTCGTGTCGTGTTGGCGCAGTGGTTTAGCGATTGACTACTGCGCTGCGTGTCGCGGGTTCGATTCCCGCGCGGAACAAATATTTGTATGGCTTACAGATTGTTGTTCCGGGTCTGGCTGTTCCTGTATACGAGTTAGTATGTTTGTAGTAGGAGTAATTCCTAGGGTGAGGCAACGTTTCTTAAAAAAATAAAGAAATAAGATCGAAAGATTGTTTTTGCTCAATAAAGGAACGACGTCACACCCTCTTGACTGTTGACATGACGCCTGGGCCTCAAGTCTGCTATTACAATAGTGTCGGAATGGTCTATCATTGGTTTCATAATTGTTGATTTTGACAAGTTTAGTAATCTACTAATATAATGACGTCATTATGACTTTCCAGTGGTCAACCACTGTCACGCTATTGAAAGAAATGATACTACAGAATGGTAATCTCGTACAAAATGACAACTGAATGACTGACTTGGCGGTAATCTGCTAAAATTTTGACAGTTCCTTTGATCAGTGACCTACCATTAGAACGTCAATGTGCAGTCATTGCTTTTAATTCGACCGGTCAATGATCGACCATTATGAATTTAGCAGATTACGAACTTTTAGCAAAATGACAATGAGATCGTGTTGGAATGACGAAATTATAAAAATAGCAGACTTGGACCCCTGGAGTCATGTTGTCATTGTTTAACTACTGTGTCTGCTAATTAGACAGTTGAGGTTCTATCGTCACGTGACGACCCAAGCATAACTCCGTGACTCCCACCCCCCGGTGCGTCGCGACGCACACTTTGGCAACCCCTGTCTTAAAGATTGTTCTGCCTCTAAGAATCTTTGAATCCAAAGTGAAATTATCAAAGACGTACATGTCGGGGTAGTCTAAGTAGAAGTGGGAAATATATCGTAATAATAGTTATAGAATTAATTAATCTATTAAATTATTATAATGTTACATTTAAGCCTGTATTTCCCAAAGGGTTGTATAAAGATCGGTTTAATAGGGAAGGAAAATCGTCGAGCTAATTTGTACCATGTAATAAAAACACATTAATAATAATAAAAATAATATGTGGGGACATTTTCACACACGGCCATCTGACTTTTCGCTTTGATTTTTCGCTTTTTAGTGTTGCCTTAACATTCAAATCCATTAAGAAACGGCAAAGAGATTGTAAGTCCTCCAGTGATTGAAGAAACTAAAACGTCGTCTAATTTTTTTGGGAATTTGTTGATTTTCTCAAAAAGGGCTGTACCAATTTTGATAATATATGGGACCTTTTCGGAATAAACCCCTATCGAACAAAAAAAGAATTTTGCAAATCCGTTTATATATGACAGAGTTATGCCCGAAAATACATTAAAAAAAATATATATATAAACATTCGAATTGATAACCTCCTCCTTTTTGAAGTCGGTTAAAAATAAAAGATTCGTTTAATGTAATGTCTCAAATTATGAAACAAAAGGCAGATAGACCGCGTGGAACACTGAGAGTGAAGCTAAAAAAGCAAATACAAATTCAAATGCGAATAGCTACAATCTCGTGATTGTATTCGCTTTTGAATTTGTATTTGTATTTTTATTTTTTAACGATGCGGCGTTTCGTGCTAAACTGACTCGTGTCAGTACAGCACGAAGCGCGTTGTAGGTATTCGTTTTTGAATTTGTATTTGCTTTTTTGACTTCACTCTCAGTGTTCCGCGCGGTCTATCTGCCTTTTGTTTTATAATCTGAGTGTAATATACTCTCAATATTGGTACCCTATCATCGTGAATCATGAAAAAGGTTAGATCGGTTTACGAGTACATAAAAGAAAATTTCAGGAAACTAATTTTTCTAAATTTCTCCAACAAAACACTAGTGATGGCCCATTTTCCAACCCACTTACCATTTCTTAACCTATTTTTCCTAATTGGCTATCTAAGAATGCCTGAATAGGACTCTTATTCAATAAGTTCTACTTACAGCTTTTTTCAGTTTTAAATACGTACTCACCATTTTCTTTAGCAAGAAAAATAGACTACAAGCTTTTTTAATTAATGTACATACACTTAAAAACTTTTCTTTCACAAAAAATAACATTATTCTTTTTACTTTCTACCTACTGACTACACGTGTTATCTTAGATCTTGGAACCGTAAAAACCAAAAAAAGGTAAGTGTTTGTGAAGTCTGTCTGAGACGAGAATGCGTAGGTAGGAACAAACAGGTTTGACCATACAGTATTTTCTTATGTTTCAACAACAAATACATGTTTTCTAGTATAAACACTTGAATATTTAAGAACTAATAATAAAGACCAACTTAGGCACGTGTAATTTTGGAGAAATCACTATTCTGAAATCCATACTAATATTATAAACGTAAAAGTGACTGTCTGTTTTGCTTTCATGATTAAACTACTGAACCGATTTTAATGAAATTTGCTGCAGATTAAGCTAAAGGGAACAATTGCAAGGAATTTTACTGTCCGGCAGTCCGATGTTTTCAGTCCAAAAACCACTTGTCTGCCTTTGCTCGGATCGGTGCGGCGCAGTTTAGGGTAGCTCTCTTTAAAACTTATACACGGTACGCACGCGTAATAGGGTATTTTACTCTACATGAGAAAAAATCTATAAATATATTATTGAGATAGTTTAGGCAAAAAGCAGTCGGAAATGTTAGTTTTAGTTCATAAAATAATCAAAATAAATTTTAAAACTCAATTCAAAGTTTTCAGTCTTTCTAATCTGTCATAAAACACCTTAAATAGTAGCCGTCATATTATTACGTCGTTCGGCTGTGTAAACAAAAAAGTGTCAACTGTCAGTCAAGCAATTGGCACGTATAAGCTTTGTATTTTTATAATTTTCGTAACCAACGTATTTTTTTAATTATTGCAATATTTTGTAATAATTAATCCTATTGGATTATAATTATTTTTAAATTATATACGATAATCATAAAAAATATCAGTGCATTTGACTACACAGCAAACTGTCGTCATTTCCACAGGCAATATGGCGTCCACTATGAGGCGTTTTTGTCAAACTACGCGCGAAATTTGAAAATGTAAAATTTAGATGCGTTTTATGGCACTTATCGATTGAATAAAAATTTTGTGATTTTTTTGATGGCATATTAGCACTACAGAATTTAATTGAGACACTTCATTGAGGCTTTTCAAAAATGGGTGTAATACGCTATTACGCTAGAAACGATGAGTTTCTTGGAACGTCGGTAGTTACTTGCTTTATTACTCTACGTACGAAGACTTAGAAGACGTAGGAGAAAAAAAGCTCGGAAAGAGGAAGAGTAATTTGTCGGACGGTAAAATTACGTATAATACACGAACTAGTATACATATTCATGGCGCGCCACGTCGGCTTTTTAATCCATGGCTTTATCTGTATGTGCGATAACCGACATTCACGCGTACGAAGTCGTGGGTAAAGCTAGTCTATATATATATATATATATACGGTTTATACGGTTTATATATGTATAGAAAATACGGTTAGTAAAAGGAGAACCCAACTGACTGACTGATTGACTGACTGACGTATCAGCGCACATCCGAAATTTTTAGTACCACATCCCCTTTTCCTTCCTTTAGAAAAGATATTTTGCAAACTCAACCCGTTTGCAAAATATCTTTTCACGTTCCTTATTCCAGTAGAATTAGGCACACAAATAAGTAGCACACGGCTTCCTTTTGTAATGTAGGGGACCACTAAGAAAAGATATTTGGAAACTCAACCCCTAAAGGGATGAAAAGAGGGTGTTGTGCTAAAAATCTTATTAATTGGGGTTAATTAAATTAAAAGTTGGCACGAATGCCAATCTAAGTAAATCTTTAAGGGTTTCTTTAACTACCCCTTGAAGGGGGCGAGAAAAGGGAAGTACGATATCTACGCGGACAAAGTTGCGGGCGTAATGCTAGTATGTAATAATTAAAGGAGTTTGTTCAAGAGTCTTAGCAGTAGGTATTAAGGCTCTCACGCACAGGCGCGTTATTATCGGTCGATAATATCGGATACGTTATTTCAGAAATACGTCTCAATCGTTGCACAGCTGCGTTTTTATCGTCCGATATTTCTAAAATGTACACAGAATACCAGTCGGTGAAACCAAATTATTGAAGTACTAAAAATACTAACGTTATTTAATTAATGTATGTGTAAAATCGTATGCGTACTAATAAAAAAGTTCTACGAACTTATATCAGAATATCACAGAACGGAGAATAACAAATGTCCCACTTCTATTACGTCGATATTATCGGAGCTGTGTGAAACTTCATAACCGTTTTAATACAAAATGTACTGAAATAGATTTCGCAATAATGTATACGATATTATCGACCAATGATAACGCGCCAGTGGGTGAGAACCTTAATAACTTTCTACTTCTGGGACTAGGTATGGAGCATAAGTTATTCATATACCTATTACATAGATGAGTTTAAGGGCGGTATGAATCTTTGTAATTGTTAACAAAGTCATTAAAATAATGAAAATGCTTGGATACATTCTGCGGTAAAGGTAGACACCGAATATTAAAGCGACAGGTGTTCTGCTCGACAATTGTGTTGATCATATTATGATTTCGAATTTATAAATACGAGTATTTTATGAGAAATTAGCACAATTTTGTTACGGATCCATAATTTATTATCAAAAAGCTATATTATTATCCTTGAGTAATAATGTAGCCTCCTTTAGATAAAAAAAATAAAATTTAAAAATTTAGAACGAAGAATTAGAACACTCTAATTCTTCGTTCTAAATTTTTAAATTAATAGACTCGGTTAACGCAGTAGTTGAGTGATTGATTGCTGCGCTGCATGTCGCGGGTTCGATTCCCGCACGGAACTAACATTTGTTTGGCCTAAAAATAGTTGTTTCGGGTCTGGCTGTATGTGTATGTGAGTTTATATATTATGTTTATAAATATACCCGCGATACTGGAGAAATTCCAATTTTTCCACCACTTGTGAAATATTCCAATAAACCGAATTTAAACTCCAACTGAAACCAGAATATTCCAAATTGATTGGTCGTTCAATTATATTTTCAGAGCAAATCTCGCGTCGAATCCAGGCTTTCAATCAACACTAAGTTTAGGCTCAAAAGACGTAATCAATGAAAAAGCCTACAACCCGTTCGAGCACAGAAAAGTGGAGCACCCAAATTCGTAAGTATAATAATGAGTTTTTTTTTTTAAATGTAATATTATATTCTGACGTGTATAGAGGGTGTAAAAGAAACTTTACATAGTCGTTAACTTCGCATAAATAATAATAATAACACCTAAGGAGGCTCTCGTTAGGCAGCTGGACAGAAAGCGGTAATCCTGGACACAGCGCGTATAGTCAGGAGATTCCTCTCTCAGGAGCCCTGACCTCCGGTAGCTTGGACCCTGTTTCCGATACCGGCGGGCTACTATTTTCTTATATTTTTAAATGTTTTTGTTTTTTATCAATATTTAAAAATATAATAAAATAATAATATGTAAATAAAATAAATAAATGACAGTAATAATACTGATAGATTACTGAGGTCCAATTATTAGTAACAAACAAAAAATCTACGGATTAGTAACTTAACTAGAACCACACACAACAGACAAATAAATTATGAACGACAAGGTTGCCCTTGTCGCACCAAAACGTTTACAAAATGACTCAGAACTGGGACATCCAGCTGATCAGCTCGAACCTTCAGAATGCTATTGGAACTGCCACGCACTCTAGTTAGTAAACTCAAACTATTAGTATTATATAATTTTGCATAGCACATACATGTGAGCACTATGTACTTTAAAGCCACCATTTACGAGATGTCTTTCGTTGACTTGAATATGCCCTGGCGGTTGAGAGTTTGTCATGCTCACTTGAATGTCTCGCTGATGGTGGCGCATGTGTTGGATCATTTGGTTCCCTTCAAAATGGTTGAACTAAATGGTGACGATCCGTGCGTCATGTTCGTGAACGGGCGCCGTCAGTTGAGACTGGTCATCTCTTAGCTGCCTCGGTTATTTTAAATTTATTTTGAATTGTCTAATTTCATTGCCACTAGGACCTCTTTTAACGTGCACAATTTGTTACATTGTTCTCACATTGTACCTCTAGATTCAACATGAATGATGTAACCTAAATTTGTAATATTCTATAGATTTTAAAAGAGTGTTCATGGAGTTTCTTGCTCGTTCTTCTCCATAGAAACCTACTGTTTGGAACGAGCAACTAGCTGCAACTTTTTGACTGACTGACTCCTTGACAATTCAAAAGTGCCTGTAAATGGTTTATTTGAAATAAATGATTTGAGTTTGAGTTTTGAGTTTGAATGAAGCAGTCCTTTTTCATCTAATTGCGTAAAAGTCATCAACTCCCGCTTCTGCGAACATAGCGGAAGCACTACAGTATCGCGGCAGCCCCAACAGCACCCTGAAAGCATTATTATATTGCATGGTGGTGTAATATAGATCTTTGGCAGTCGTTAAAGGTAGTCAGAAGCCAGATAGTCTGACAACCAGTCTTACCAAGGGGTATCGTGTTACCTAGTAACTGGGTTGTGGAGGTCCGATAGGCAGTCGCTCCATGTAAAACACTGGTATTCAGCTGCATCCGGTTAGACTGGAAGCCGACCCCAATGTAGTTGGAAAAAGATTAGGCAGATGATGATGGTGGTGTAATGTATGTCATTTATTTATTATTTTATTCAGATAACAAAAATCTATTGCGTGAATAACAATAGACTTTTTATCATATTTTCAAGTTTCATGTTTGTGTGTACAGTCAACAGCAAAAGTAGATGATCAAAATCAGAAATTCAATACTAATTAACGGAGTTCGCGTCAGAACTGTATGGCGTCGAAGTGATTCAAAAGTATGTGTGTGACAATCGCATACTTATAATAAATAAACTAGTAATAAATTATGTAAATTAGTGTTAGTAAATTAGTATTGAATTTCTGATTTTGATCATCTACTTTTGCTGTTGACTGTACACCTACCATAACTTCTAAACGCCTTAACCGATTTCAATGTATATCGTATCCCTTATCTTTATAAATCTTCTTAAATTACTTCACTGTCTCACAAATATTTCTGCTTCCAGAACAATTGGATCTCTAGTGCATCTACTAAAGTCTTCGCTGGGTTCTGGTATCCTGGCTATGCCTGCTGCGTTCAAGAATGCTGGATTAGCAGCCGGAGCCATCGGCACACTGGTCGTCGGATTTATTTGCACTCACTGCGTTTACGTATTGGTAAGTATTCATTTTATGATCCTCCCCCGGTCCAGATTGCATTTCGCCACTTTTCAAAGTTTGGCCCTTAAATACACTGACAAACAATGCACAATCCAAACTACTGGTTTTAGTAGCATGAAATTTTCCACAAGAATTCTTTGCCTGCCAAAAATTACCGTTTTTACACTCAATGTTATTGGGTTTAAAAATGACCGTCTCCATTAACTGCAATAACATCTTTGACGGAAACCACATTGTCTTAAAAGCGATATTTTGTCATAACCATTAAATCCTCTTTTTCGTTGACTGTTGGAGTTGTGTCTAGCTACAATGGAAGATGGTTTCCATTACTTATGGAGGTTCGTAAACATCCACTTTAAGCGCAAGTGAAATATTTCATTCGGTGCCAAAGGGTTTCGAGAACACTCTATATCCTATGTTGCAACGCAGTTTAATGTCTAGATATGTGGTCAAAGTCAAAAGTTTATTTGTGAAACATGCTTCACAAATAAACATGATATCATGGTTGTTACTTTTGTCTTCATTTATGTTTTTATGGTTCCGTAGCCAAATGGAAAAAAACGGAACCCTTATAGATTCGTCATGTCTGTCTGTCTGTCCGTCCGTATGTCACAGCCACTTTTTTCCGAAACTATAGGAACTATACTGTTGAAACTTGATAAATAGGTATACTTATATACAAAAATAGAAAAAAAACAATAAATTTTGGGGGTTCCCCATACTTAGAATTGAAACTGAAAAAATAATGTTTCATCAAACCCATGTATGTGGGGTATCTATGGATAAGTCTTCAAAAATGATATTGAGGTTTCTAATATCATTTTTTTCTAAACAGAGTAGTTTGCGCGAGAGACACTTTCAAAGTGGTAAAATGTGAGTTACAGGGGGGGGGGGGCTGTAACTTCTAAAATAAGAGATTGACAAAACTAAAAAAAATATATGATGTACATTATCATGTAAACCTCCATCGAAAATTGGTTTAAATGAGATCTACGAGTAGTAAGTAGTTTTTTTTTAATACGCCATAAATCGTAAACCGTAATTTACCTTTCATTCAATCAACTCAAATATTAAAATAAAAAAACTTTTATATTATTATGTTACTTGCTGCTACGGAACTCTTCATGGGCGCATGGGCCACTTTTTTTGTACAATTGAAAGAAATACCACTATCCATTGGCCAATCATTTAATACCGAGACCTTTCTGTGCCTAAAGCACGTTAAAACTGTTGGTCCCGGCCGTCATTCGTAGATCTTTAAGAGGTAACACAAGGGCCGTTTTTCCATACAAACTTAGTCCCCTGTTTCCTCCCCTGGATAATGCCAGTAGATCAATTTTTTTTTTAAATATCCATGGGTACTATTGGCATGTCCCTATGTTTTCCTTTTTCTCATAAATTTATTATAAAAAGAGATATGAATATTCAAAAACCTAAAAAATTGGCATGATTTTCCGCTGTGTTCAAACATTCAGAAAACAAATTTGACTTGATTATATAAAAAATAGAAAACATAGGAACACGGCAAAAGCCTTTCTTTATTTTTTAATGAAAAAGGCAGTTAAATCGGTTTTTTTTTTTTTTTTACTATTAAATAGGCTTGCGTTTGACCGCAATTCACCTGATCGTAAGTGATAATGCGGCCTAAGTTGGAACACGCTTGCTTGCTTGGTTAATTTTTGGAGAAGAAATCAGGGGACTACGAATCATTGATTTTGTGTACTTTTAATAGGTATTTTCGGTCAAAGCTGCAGTTGTCTCTATCGCGCTCTGCGGTTCGAGTTCGGGCATCGCGCGACAGCAAAAGATTTTACAAATACCTAATTTTCAATTCTCTAGTATTTCCTCTTAAGAGTCGTTAAGGGTAGCCAGAAGCAATGATCAATGTCGTTTATAATACGTCATTGGTCAGTAGCCCGAAAGACTGGTAACCAGTCTTACCAAGAGTGGGTGGGGTGGGATGGGTGACCATCCCTTTCATACCGAGTTCCCTCCGTGCCTCGGAAAGCACGTAAAGCCGTTGGTCCCGGCTGTCATTTGTAGATCTTTGGCAGTCGTTATGGGTATGGTCAAAAGCCAGAAAGTGTGACAACCAGTCTTACCAAGGGGTATCGTGTTACCCAGTAACTGGGTTTTGGAGGTCCGATAGGCAGTCGCTCGATGTAAAATACTAGTATTCAGCTGCATCCGGTTAGACTGGAAGCCGACCCCAATATACTTGGTAAAGTCTAGGCAGATGATGATGATTCAGCTTAAAATGGCTCTCGGGTCACCTTGATCATCATAGGTTCTAGGAAATCTTATAAATTATTGTTAAGTATGTATACTATTTGTAGTCTCGTCACTGCTAATGACACTAAAAGGAAGCGTCGAAGAAGGCCAAGGTAACTGCTTAGCGATTCAGTGTTCAAGAGATTATATCTATTAATCAATGTTCCGTGACTGATGGTTTTCTTCATTGTGTTTAGATTCTTTGTTTAATAAATGTTTAATAAATTAAAGAGGTAGCTACGTCAGGTGGTAAGGAAGGTCTGAATCAAATGGTGGAAAAGTATCTAGTGTATTTATATTTTGATCAAGAAGTAAGAAAATTAGATAAAAATGTATGTAGGATCGTCAGTGAGCGATCGAGGAGGAGTGCCGAGCGGTATAGTACATCGTCAGGACTATAGGCGTTCCCATTATACCGTTAGGGATAAACAAGACCTGTAAAAACAATTACATACTATTAGTAAAGAAAACACAATACAAATGGTAATCAGTAACAAGAATAAAGTCAGTTAAAGTTACAACAACAATACAGTTAATCGAACAGACCATTAAGGTCCCACAGTTCGTATAGTGGCCAAGCCACCCAACGATTAACGAACAAACCCTTAAGGTTTACAGTTCGTACAGCAGCCTAAGCCACCCAATGATAAACGAACAAACCCGTAAGGTTTATAGTTCGTACAGCAGCCTAAGCCACCCAATGATAAACAAATAAACCCTTAAGGTTTACAGTTCGTACAGCAGCCTAAGCCACCCAATGATAAACGAACAAACCCTTAAGGTTTATAGTTCGTACAGTAGCATAAGCCACCCAAATACAAAGTGTATCGCTCGCTAGCAGCAAGCCTATACAGCTATGTGAACATACAGCAGTGCTGTACCAGGTAGACCGACAGTATTGTCGGGGGCAGGAACTCTTTACTGCCCCCACCTTGCAACCTCTCCTTACAAGTCTGCCCAATGGCGCACGGAAGTGCGATACAAATCACTAAAATATGCAAAATCTTATAAGATTTCATTATAAAGTAATCAAATAACACAATAATAATTGTCATGGATAAACAATAGTGATTTCATAAAGTAATTCGTTTTACATTCAATTGTTTTGAATAAAACCATCGATAACAATTATCGAAATAAAGTAACCACAAATCAGTGTGTGCACACAATAAATCATGTTTCGAATTAATAGACAATAATTGATAGTAAAATCACATAAATAAACAATAAGAAACACAAATCATAACAAATTTAGTTAACACCCACTATTGTGACTAACAAACTGTCTCCGACATGTAAATCATTTTTAACCCCCGACGAAAAAGAGGGGTGTTATAAGTTTGACGTGTTTGTGTGTCTGTGTGTCTGTGTGTCTGTCTGTGGCACTGTAGCTCTTTAACGGGTGAACCGATTTGAATGCGGTTTTTTTTATTTGAAAGCAGATTCTCTAGCGATGGTTCTTAGACATGTTTCATCAAAATCGGTTCAGCAGTTTTAAAGTTATCATCTCTTTTGATAGCTGCGGTAGGGATCTTAGGGAATTACATTATATTTTCACAACTCCCTCAATATATGGGTATCAAATGAAAGGCCTTGACTAGTAGAATAATGTATACTATATTGCAAGGGAATGAGGAATGAGTAACGAAATGAAAACTAAAAATTTGTAAATTATTTTTGTAAACTCTTATACAAAACCAAACTAAATTACGTTTAAAAAATTTAAAATAAAAATTAAATTAAAAATTAAAAAAAACCCCCAACGCAAAGCATAAAAGCGATTATGTAAAAAGTCAAAAATAATACCTTTTGTTGAGCCATCAAATGTTTGTTCGTTGAAATGGCGCTATAATGTCGCGGCGGGGTACCGCTAAGTTTAAAGCAATAACTAAATAGCTAAAATAGCGAACTGATGGTAACTAGATTTGCAACAAGATTAACAACTAGGTTAGCAACAAAAATTTGATAATATCGAAGCAAATTGGTCGGAAATGCTGGTAAATTAATAGACAGTGAATGAAATTAAGGGACTGACTTACTTAAGCGGTACCCCGCCGCGACATTATAGCGCCATTTCAACGAACAAACATTTGATGGCTCAACAAAAGGTATTATTTTTTACTTTTTACATAATCGCTTTTATGTTTTGCGTTGGGGGTTTTTTTAAATTTTTAATTTAATTTTTTCATCATCTGCCTACCTTTTTACCAGCTTTTTATTAGCTTCATTCCCAACTATATTGGGGTCGACTTCCCGAAAGAAATAAAATAAATGATATTAAAAAGTTGTAATACCAATAATAGTTAAATTATTTGCCAGAAACATGGTATAAATATGTAATCCTTACTCCTTACTATTACTATTATAAATGCGAAAGTAACTCTGTCTCTTACGCTTTCACGATGAAACGGCTGAACCGATTTTGATGAAATTTGTCATGAAGATAGCTTGAACCATGGGGAAGGACATAGGCTACTTTTTAACGTAATTTAATCTGCATCGGCGATAACCGACATTCACGTGGACGAACTCGCTGGCAAAAGCTAGTTAATTATAAGGTACAGTTGATTAAATCTTATCGGCAAATAAGACAGTTAAATTAAACCTTATCTAGTCAACTGCCTAACCTTTTCCCAACTACTACTGGAGTTTGCTTCCAGTTTTTTTTTTTTTTTTTTTTTTAATTAATTGTCTTCCGTTTGACTGCAATTCACCTGATTTTAAGTGATGATGCGGCCTAAGTTGGAACACGCTTAGGATGAACCGGTTCACTCGTGCCTTGAAGATACCCAGATTATACTTATCAGGGAACAGAGAGGCGGGCAGCGAATTCCACAGTCTGGCAGTTCGCACAATAAATGTGGAATCAAAGCGACAATCAATGACAGCCGTGACCAACAGATTTACGTAAATTCAGAGGCACGACCCTACGTACGCCTCTCGCTGTGGAATGGATGGTCACCCGTATACGAACCTACCGGATAGGTCCCAAGTCAGAATATTGACCAAGATTCCTTTTAATTACTGTAATTGTGTCTTTCACAAAATATAATTCATTACCATTCAAATAATCGTTATTTTTAAAGGCTTTTCTAAAACACGTACTAACCGATTGGCGCAGTGGTTGAGCGATTGACTGCTGCGTTGCGTGTCGCGGGTTCGATTCTCGCACAGAACAAATATTTGTATGGCCTACAGATAGTTGTTCCGGGTCTGACTGTTTGTGTATGTGAGTTTAAATGTTTGTAAATGCACCCACAACACAGGACAAATTCCTAGAGTAGGGCAACGTTTTTTTTTTTTTAAACATAGACTGATGGTATATGAAAGGATTAGGACCGATCTTTTCATGTAATTTTAAAAAATAATACTTGTTTACCAAAAAATTATAAGAATAAGGTGTAGATAGAATAAGGGCGCACTCAGTCTCTAATCTAAAATCCATATTTATTTGTCAGTCTTTCACAAACAACTTAAGTATTATCAAAATAATACGTAATTCAAAATGTCGTACGAAACTTATTTATTCATTTATTTCCCACCATACAATTATCTTTACAGGTTTTAGGCTTAGCACGCACTGCGATTAAACGCCCGCGGTTTAGGAATAGCTGAAAACGCAAAAACGCGCTTCAACACGCACTGCGGCTAGCGTTTTGCTTAAATTTATTTCATTTCACCATGGATTTCTGGCGAGCAGCATGTGTTGTAGCTTTGATATTGAAATTAAAAATGAAGATACATGGTAAATTAGATTTTACTAAGAATGTATTAATCTACCAAACATAAAACGGTTTCAAAATAAGTATTATTAATTTGGTGGGTCTTTCATACTTTATTTAAATGTTGGCAATGTAAATATTTCTGCCCCGGGTACCTCTTCTACATTCGCCCATGGATACAAAGTTGACACCCCCTGGTCGAGACTGAACAAAAACCGAACCTTGTTACGTTTTTACCGCGTTTTCAAAACGCGGTAAAAACGTAACAAGTTGCGTTTTTAAATCAGTCACTGAAAAAAGTCACTAATACGTGCACTTGTATAGAAAGCTATGTGTTACATTTTTTTGCGGTTTCAGACCTGCGGTTAAACGCGGGCGTTTAATCACAGTGCGTGCTAAGCCTTACACCTAATGCGATAATGTAGACAACCATTACTTCAAACCTACCGCTACACAGTTACAAACGCTACAAAGTTAAAATTAAGTGCTCATATACTTGGTCCAGAATATGAAATTCGACTACTTCGACTGCTTCCATTGCTTCGACTACTAGGACTACATCGACTACTTCGAATGCTTCCACTGCTTCGACTACTACGACTCTTCGACTACTTCGAGTTCCATAGGGAGCGTGATGTCGACAGATTTCCCAAAATGTGATTAAAAAGTCTTCCTACAGCTATTATTGTCGATAACGGCCAAGAAACTGAACTAAGCCGGATGGGTACGATAAATACCACTTGTAACTGCTGTGGTTCTGAAATAAATCCATTATTAAAATAAACAATTAATTTATATTTGCCATATTTTAGCAGGCCAATAGCGGTCATTGTCTTTTCCTTAATATCTCTTCCTAGGATGCTGGACAAAAAACCATTTTATTATTTTTCAGACTAATACCATAAATATCAATTCGATACGTTGTTTGATTCCGTTTTTCAAATGAAGATATAAAGTAAAGGTAAGTCAGTGATCGCCATCGCCACCTTAAATTAGTTTTTCTATAGTTACAATGAGTTCATAAAATGCGTTAATTACCTATGTCTCACGGAACAATGCCAATGTCTAATTAAAATACCTCAAAACCTTTGTTCAGTTTATTTGAGGTAACAGAAAAAAAAAACAAAAAATCAGATTGTCTAAAATATTTTCACTTATCACGTTTGATCTTTGTCTGATGGAACATCCGGGATGGCTTACATTTTGGAAACTCTGTATTGTAAACTTTTAAATTTCATACTGCTTTGCCCGTGTCCGCTTACGGATCACTGATTCTTTTAATAATAAAATATAGCCTATAAAACACGATAACTTAGCTTCATATTAGTGAAAGAATTTTAGAAATCAAATGAGCAGCTCCGGTGATGACCCCCTACATACAATCTAATTTTAGCTTTTTTTATTATAACACTATGTCCACTGGTTTAATCGTTTTTTGACAGCTACAACTAGTGAACAATATTTATGTTTTTTGTAAAGACTGATACGCATACCTGTATAATAATGTCTGTAAGAGGTCATAAATAAGATAATCCAACAGGATAAGGCAGTTTATATATTTATTTTATAAAACAACACAAGGTAATCGGGAATAATTACATTATAAGGCAGCTGTTAGAAAGCAATAACCCAATGAACAGGGTATAGTATAGAAGTATTTTATCTTAAAACTTTAGATTAAAATAATGTTTTAATGAGAGGTCTTAAAAGGCGTATCTAAAGGCGTAAGTAAAGTTTTGTTAAAAACTTTTATTGAAAGGAACCATAAATCGAAACATCATGTTTTTAAATGTGTTGGTTATTGTTGATTTCTTCAAAAAGCGCTGATTCAATTTTTATAAAATTTATATGGACACAACCCTGTAGCATACCTATCAATAATTTTAAAAATCGATCTAGAATTGCCGGAGAAATCGCGTTTCAAAAATACCACAACCTCCTACATTTCTTTTGTCGGCTATCAAATGAAGTTGTAATACATAAACAACTTTATGCCGTTTTATTGATTTATCTGAACTTTTGTTATTTCCATTGAAAGATTTATTTGTTTGCCTGCAATCGCCCCTCATAAACATATTAATTTGATTGGTATGAAACTTATTCAATGGTTTTATTGCTTTCATAAAGTTATCCCAATAACTTTGTGAAAGGGCCTATAGATAAAGTTTAGTGTACAATGCTCCTTGGTATATACTTTGTACATTACTACGACTCAGTTTTACTCTGAGGTTTTACTCCAAAGCCATGATGTTTTAAAACTCTTTTCATCATTGAAATATTTATTACCTACTAGCTTTTGCCCGCGACTTCGTCCGCGTGAATGTCGGTTATAGCGAATACAAACGAAGTCGCGGATTATAAAGTAGCCTATGTCTTTCCCCAGGGTTCAAGCTATCTTCATGCCAAATGTTATTAAAATCGGTTCTGCCGTTTCATCGTGAAAGCGACAGAGTTACTTTCGCATTTAGAATATTAGTATGGAAGTATGGAAGTATGGATATGGATTATCAACCTTTCGATGCCTGCCCACTACAGGACAAAGCAAAATTTCCATCTTCCTCGTCGGTGTCACTCTTGACGGAGTAGTCGTGGTCGTCACTTCAGCACGCGTTGCATGACCACGCTATGTCTACGGAAGAATAGACATACTGACAGGAAGAATAGACAAACTGTACTGACTTGTCTATTCTTGCTGCCAGTATGTCTATTCTTCCGTAGGTAAAGCGTGGTCATGCTATGCGTGCTGGTGTTGGTGGCACGCTTTACGACACGTCGCCATTTCTACCTTACAGCTGCCTTACTCGTGCATTCATGCAAGGTGCCATTAACTGCAGCCTTGACCTGGCTTCCCTACCCTCCTTCCAATTTTCTCTATAATTGTTTCTCACCCAATCCTAACTTCAGACACATTATATACGCCTCATATCCTCATATCACACACTCACCCGCGCACACACATTTCTCTTCTATTATATTTCTCCTAATGTAAATTGTTTTGTAAATTGTAATTAGTTAATAAATCTATTAGTATATTGTTAGCATAAGTTTTTGGAATCACTGACTCCCTGGGCTATAAACCTAGTTTGGGAGCGAGAAGATAAATTTGTTCACACATTAAGTACCAAATAAAAATTATTATTATTATTATATAGGGTGACTGGTAATTAGTGTACGATACTTAGACACGTGATTGTGTTCATGATAACAAACAACTTTCCCGAAGAAAAAATGTTTTTTGTACTGGTTCACTTTTATCACAATAACACAACAGCCGTATGAAATTCACGCGCGCGCACGCCTGTGACATAAAGTGAACCAGTACAAAAAAAAATTTCTTCGGGAAAGTTGTTTGTTATCATGAACACAATCACGTGTTTAAGTATCGTACACTAATTACCAGTCACCCTATATAAGGCTATTTGGGACTTGGGTATAGTCTTTGTCGAAACTGAGATCATCCACCGTCTCCGCCTGAGCCTGCCGCGATGTCGCTTGCCATGTGAAGGGACGCATTGAGCTGTACGTTTTTCCCAATGATCATCTGACATGCAGTATATGTGTCCAGCCCAATTCCATTTCAGCGTGACAGCTTTCCAAGTGGCGTCCGATATTTTTGTAATGAAACGAATGGAATATGATGTAATAATATTATTGCGGACACCTTATTTTAACCCGTTTTATTTACCTGAATCTTCCTTAATTTCCCTCAAATGTTAACCAAAATCCGTGGGCGACGACGTTAAGATACGTGATCTCGCGTCAGTTAGTTTCAATATTGCTTTGTTTAAAAGTGGGCAAGCGATTTGTGTGAACAATTAAATGGAATTAGGTAAATATTAATAGTTTAGTATTCCGCTTTCTTCCTTATTTGTGTTCCGCAATTTTCGCAGTCTTATTTAGTTAATACAATAATGATATTATTTTAAACACAATTTATGTAATAATTTTTGCGATTTCCCAAATAAAAACTGATTTGTAATAATAATTAATCATGTTCAGCAGTCACAGCGCCAACCGTGTCGTCAAATGTTATAATTTTGAGACGGTTTTTTTTGAAAGCACATGAAGGTTGCGTACTTAAGTAAATGTCAAAAATAAATCTGAAATTCCTGTACAGAAGCATACGAGTAATATACAAAGTGTCATCCCCGTTTGTTTTTAATGAATCCACTTGGCAATCCCTCTTCGTGGCTAGAATATTATTAACATAATAAAACAAAATTATCTGAAGGACGTTGAACTTTATGGTATTAAGCTTAGGTTGTTGACAACCGAACAACAAGGGTATGTTGTTATTGTTGTTTTTTCCTTCTCTGATAACCGCCTACATGTTTCTTTATCTATTGCTAAGCTGCCTTTCAAAAGAATCTTACAGTAAATAAAAAAAATATACATAAATCGTTGACAAAAATGTTTTGAGATAAACCTGAGTATATTTAGCTTTTTTCTCGGGGGCAAATACACAATATTAAACCGCCTTTCAAACAAGTTCTTCTCTAAATCCGTTACTTTGACAGGTTATTTGCAAGTGATCTTCGAAATATGAGATGTTTTATTTAGTAAATGACATCCTATCCTTGATAATTCACAAGTAAATGGTTTAGAGCAGATTCAGCCAAATACCATGTTATTCCAGAGTACCTAATGATCGCTTGAATAACTTTACACTTCGGTCTTACTCTCAGATAACTTGATTTGCCTTTGACCATCAGAAAGGTGGAGTAGCTAATGCTAATGAATAACTAAATTCATCAACTCAAGAGTAACAAGGCACAATGCCTTGTTACTCTTGAGTTGATGAATGAATTATGAGTGACATTGTGTAAGTCAACTAAAACACAAATTCAATCTAAACTAAGATTATAAAGAGGAAAGATTTGTTTGTTTGTTACGATTTAACTCTAAAACTACTCGACCGATTTCAAAAATTCATTCAGCATTAAAAAGCTTTGTTATCCCTGAGTAACATCCATACTTCCATACTTTATTTAATATTATAAATGCGAAAGTAACTTTGTCTGTTACGCTTTCACGATTAAACGGCTGAACCGATTTTGATCAAATTTGGTATGAAGATAGCTAAAGCCCCGGGGAAGGACATAGGCTACTTTTGAATCTGCGACTTTGTCTACATCCGCGATGACCGACATTCACGCGGACGAAGTCGCGGGCAAAAGCTTGTAGGCCATAATTTGAAGAAAATAGGGATCCTTGAGAAAATTCGGACAAAGTCGTGGGAAAAGTGCTATAGTCGTTTATAAATTGGAACGCAAAATTTAATGTCTAAATAATTTTGCAGATTTATAATGGTGTTATCTGTCAATGATATTCACTCGAGTTGTCATTGTCAGCTGATAATGTAGCGGCCGCTATTATATTAATCACGGATAACACTATAGTGCAGATGTTCGTCATGTGTATAGTCGACAGTGGGCCGTCGGTTTGATCGTCGAATGACATAAAAAAATATAATTATATTACAACTAGGTGTCTTAACCTATGGAGCACAGACTTGGTCTTTGACTAACATCCAAAAGTCCAAACTTAAGGTTTGCCAACGTGCTATGGAGCGCAGTATACTTGGTGTTAAATTAACCGATCGCATTCGTAATACCATATTGCGCTCCAAAACACAGATCGTTGACGTAGCTCAAAAGGCTGCCCAGCTTAAGGGCGCGTATTCGATTTAGCGCAACTCAAATTTACTCAAAATCAAAACGATTGCTAGAATGGCGTAGCAGCATTGACACACAATATTACAATACAATGGTCTGTTTGTGTGCATCAGAAAAAAAAATACGCACGAAATAAGCACGAATCATTGAAATTGATCGGCAAACGACAGCGCGCGATGTTTTACAGTGCTTTTTAAATTAATTGTCTAAAATAAATGAGTTTATATAACGGACTGAAAAATATTCAGCATATTAAGCATAACCTTTATTTTCATAAAATAAATATAGCAGTTATGTTTTTATTTAAATACTGGTGAAAAAAAATTGACAAAGTGAACCGATTTTGTACTTTTTCAACATTGTTTTTTAATACATAATAGTCATATTTTCGTAATTTTTGCTCTGTAGTAGCCTTAAAGACTGTATATCCTGTTGGAAAAATGCATAAAACATAATATTTTGGCATACTGTAATGATTGTATTCGTCCTGAAAGTTAACTCTGACGTCTATTTTCGTAAAACGCTATGAAAGGATTGTCTTCGCTTTAATAAACCATAATTCAAAATTATACTTTTACTCTGTAGCTGTTTTAATCAAGATTTAATATTTCCAAAACTGTAAATTGTCTTTAAACAATCTGCTTATATAATTACGATATTGCTCTGGGCAAAACGCAAAAACATGAAGTTTTTGTCACGAATCGAATACGCGCTCTTAAATGGGACTGGGCTGGACATGTCTGCCGCATGCCGAACGACCTATGGGCCCGTAAATCCCAAAATTGGTGCCCTGAAATGACGACACGGGGCCGCGGTAGACCACGTAAGAGATGACGGGATGACTTGGATATCTTCCTTAAGAATTGGCAAGAAATGACTAAAAGTCGAGACTGATGGAAGGAATGGAGGGAGGCCTTTGCCCTGCAGTGGGACAGTACAGGCTAAATATAATAGTAAATAATATAATAACAAATAGGTGACTAGGCAAACGTTGTTTTGCCATATAAGTTTAAAAAAAATAGCCTACGACCTATTCTCAGACCTATTAAATACACACACAAAACATAAGAATCGGTCAAGCCGTTTCGGAGGAGCTTTGTTACAATCACTGTGACACGAGAATTTTATATATTAGAAGATTATTACCCCTTATCATTGTCGGTTTCTTATTCATAAAACCATTGTACACAGGTCAAAACATCCCAAGAAGTATGCGTGGACGCTAAGAAGCCTTCAATGGGCTTCGCGGAGACTTGTGGAGCTGCATTCGAATTTGGACCTAAAAGATTAAGACCATGGGCTAACTTTGCAAGGTAAGACGGGGTATAAAAATACACATCATACAGCCGTTAAGAGTGGCCAACCCGTACAAACCCATACAAACGTTCGAGCGTGATTTTGGCGTTATAACAAATTTTTCTCCAGATATTTTAAACACACAGGTGTATTTTGGTATATAACTAGATTTTTATTTAATACTAGCGGGCCCGGCAGACGTTGTCCAGCCCCGAAAACAAAAAAAAACCGACTACAACGCCACCTACCGAGTCCAATTGTGAATATAAACCCTTCTCGAATCCACTGGAACACACACAAAAGGTTTCATCAAAATCGGTCCAGCCGTTTAGGAGGAGTTCACTTTCATACACACGCACAGAAGATTTTTATATATAAGATAAATAACCTTTTTTAAAGAATCAAATTCAGTAAATACGTCTGATAATCAACTATTTTGCACAAGTTTTTTTCAGAACTTCGGTCATAATGTTCTCATACATTGTGAAAATAAAGAAACCATCTATCAATGTAGAATCACTTCGCATAAAGGTTCAAAATGACCTTGATATATTTGACACTTTAAATCGAGTTCAAATGCGAAGTGAGCGTCGAAGCTCGGGGAAATTACCTTATCTGTCAAAATTTCCCTGTCAACTTAGTTCAACTCGCTGACACGCTCGCAAGGGTGGCGCTAGTGTAAATTTGAATTATCAACCGAGTTTTTAGAATGCCAATCAAGAAACTCACAGCGGATTCAGATTCGAAGTGTATTTTTTTATTTTATTTTAATAGGATCTCCAACAAAGAATACACCTTACATGCTATATAATAAAGGACAAGAACATAAATCTATGTGCTTCCTCAATTAAAGGAGACCACATCATGCAATAGAAAACAAACAGTTAAGCTAAATAGGTAATGGATAATTTAGCATTTAAATGGAATAAAAATAAAGGTTAAAAAGCGAAGAAGAGAAGCATACTATAACAAATTATGCTTACAGACAAATACAATTACAGCTAAAAAAAAAAAAATTGCTAGTCAGGCAGTCCAACACTTACATTACATTTAACTGTGTACGAATTAGTGATTTATATTTACCCAGAGTATTAGAAAAGATGTCTATGTCTTCCGATGGGCATGATAAAGCATTGTACTGTTGGGTCATCCTGGAAACCGGTGAATGTTTACCCAGATTTGTTCGGTATCGTGGGGCTTTGAGTAATGGGCGGGGATAACGCGGGATTCTGGCAGGAACATTAAGATTGATTCTGCTAAGAAGATCTGGAATGAGGTCTTACAGAATCACACCCAAGGTTACTATTTTACATTTAATTGTCGTCGCAATTTGGCAAGTCGTGTGTTTGCCTACTTTAGATCTCTTGAATACGTGTCACATTCAAGTCATTTTAATAATAAATCTAATATCCACCAGTGAAGCCTTCAAAGCCTAAATTGATGAAAATCTTTATGATCGTACGTACAAATTATTACGTAAAATTCGAAAGCAATTTTCTCCTAAAATACCTAGTGTCACGTTTAAGGTGAAACGTATATTTATGTACCTATTACTGAAACCATAGATCGGGACTATTATAGAACCACAGGAAAACCTAATATGCAAAAAATAAAAACATCTTGTGAAAATTCCTTTAGAATTTTCCGTCAGTCATTGTAACACGTATGTATGTTTACGTTAGGTTGTCAGAAAATATGCCTGCCTTTCAAAATATGAAAGAAAAATTCTTTTCACTCTTCATTTGCATAAAATAAGGTATAAAACAAACGTAAGTAGGATCCGTAAGGATTTCCCTACAGAAAAAATAAAAGTACAGTTGGATAATACTAGTGAGATTTCTTAGATACCTATAAACCCTGTAAAAATCTCCCACTTTCAATCTAGGTGGTGTAGGTTCATCTTAACTTGAGCTCACCTAATAGAACTTCTGAGATAAAAAAAAGAACAGATTTGTATGAAATTATCTGCCAATTAATAAAATTTAGTTAAAATATTTTAAATGATAGTTAATCCTAGGGCCTGTTAATAGTAAGTTAATGCATTAACTGGAATGACGGCTTACCTCAAAGCTCACTTCACCTAAATTCACTTTCGGCTTTTACAGAACAGCAGTTCAGTTAAACCATTTTTCGTGAATAATGTACTTTATTCAAATTATTTATGTTTCTTTTTCAGAACTTTCGTGGACTACGCTATGACCTGCACCTATTTAGCGGCATTGTGTGTTTACATTGTTTTCATTGCCGAAAATTTCAAAGAGGTAAGAATAAAACCCAAATTTTGACGTTATTTAATCCATCCGTTCTTAATCTTGTAATACTTTGTACATACTTCATTATAATGTTTTTTATGCAGGGTCCATCGTGTTCACGTATAGTTATATAACTATAAACTGTAAATGCAAAATAATGAACTCATTTTTTTTAAAAGAGTAAGTATTGAGTTTCTTGCCCATTCTTCTCCATACGAAACTACCTTTTGGAAGGGGCAACTAGAATCAACTTTTTTTTTATGACGTTCTAAAGTGCCTTTAATGGTGTAATTGAAATAAATGATTTGACTTTGACTTTGACCATAAGTTGTTAGTGGTTAGTAACAGATTATGCTTATCTGTTATGTTAGTAATAGTAGTCAATTTAAATAGATAGAGCATTTATTTCGTGCACAAAAGGACGTATCATAACTAAAAAATACAAATCAAATAAGGTTTTAGACAAGGTGAGGTGTGCATCTCAAGGTTGCACCAAATGGGAGTCCAGTTTAGCATGTGTCAGGCAAATATAACTGACGCTAATATTCTGCTGAATCTCTGCAGTGAATCGCGGACGTAAACCTATTGCAACTTTTCCCTAGAGCCTTTGGATGGGGCAGTCCGGTCTGCCAACAATCATTTCCAGAATGCGGTTACGAGTGATGTGCAAGCCTTGCAGTAAGGAAGCCGCTTTCTTACGCATGATGGTGTGAAAACCATCCATGCGGCAAATATTTCAAAGGCATTGCAACACCGCGGCAACTGCAACAGCATCCTAAAAGCGTTGTTGTACTATACATGCAGGACGTGACGTTGTAAGCTCGGCTTGTATTAATATACAATCACCCACAGGCCGCTCGAGTGCAAGGAATGACAATATAACGCCTTAAATAACCTCACTTTGACGACGACGTCTGAACTGAGAGCTAACCTATAAGCGAGCCAAAAAAAAATAATAGCCTAGAATTGTCTCACAGTAGGGCAGGGTTTCTTAAAATGGGGTCCAAGGACCCCTTAGAGGTCCGAAGTATGTCTATCTGGGATCCGCATTAGGTCAATTAACTTTTTTTTTTTTTTGATGGGAAAGTTGTGTAGCCTAGCCTAGTAATTGTGTTGCCTAGCCACGAACTCGAAATAAGCGCCCTTTTCTTGTCATGCGTATTTTCGCCCGCATGCGGATCTGATCCGCTTGCAGGCTGCCCGCATCCTATCATTTCATACATGTTTTTCCTATCACGCGTATTGTCTGCGGGCAGCTGCCCACGTGCTTGCTAACCGGATACGGGCGGCGTTCTTCTGCCTTCTGTGTTGTTTTTACTGTGACACGGGTAGTAGTATGCAGGAGTTTTATCACTGGCAATACGCACGACACTGCAGTGGCAATCAAAATCTTTGTCCTGCGTGTGGCCAAGAGCGTGCTGTCACCCGCATGCGGACCAGATCCGCGCGCGGGCGGTAATCTGCATGACAGGAAAAGGGCCCTAAGGCTTGTTTTCTTTTCCTAACATATTCTTCGACAGGGGTCCGTAAATTTATTTTTAATGGTGAAAGTTGTCCATGGAGCTCGTGGCAAAGTAAAAGCCGTACAGATCGATCGGTCAAAGGTTAAGTTACGCTAGCCGCGGTCGGTCTGTGGATGGGTGACCATCCCTTTCATACCGAGTTCCCTCCGTGCCTCGGAAAGCACGTAAAGCCGTTGGTCCCGGGTGTCATTTATAAATCTTTGGCAGTCGTTATGGGTAGTCAGAAGCCAGAAAGTCTGACAACCAGTCTTACCAAGGGGTATCGTGTTACCCAGTAACTGGGTTGTGGAGGTCAGATAGGCAGTCGCTTCATATAAAACACTAGTATTCAGCTGCATCCGGTTAGACTGGAAGCCGACCCCAATATAGTTGGGAAAAGGCTAGGCAGATGATGTAGAAAGTTGTCCATGACTACAAAAAGTTTGAGAAACCCTGCAGTAGGGCAAAGGCTTCTTCTCATACCGAGACGGTACGAGTATCGATCACAGCCCTTACTCAAGGCGGATCATTATTAATTAAGTTAATTAAATTTGTCGTAAATCATTTTGCCTTGAAATATATTATGCAAGAAGCGGAAAAGACCTGTTGTTGTCTTCATTTTGACGTCCAATATTAAATGTTTGCTGTGTATTGCTAATTATGAAGATTTCTTTATGCCTTTGATCTTGGTTCTTACGTACGCAAACAAACATTAAACATTCCATAAGCAACCAAGAAGTTTTGTTATTAATTGCAGAACTTTCTTAATTTGCCTATAAAATTAATTAAACGTAAGCCAAAATTAATTTAGATAAAATAAAATAAATTTTCTGACTAAATAATGTGAAGAACTTCTTCTTCTCTGAACTTTAGTCAAGATTTGATTATAATTATTTGCCTCTATATATATGCCTCTATATATTTTCCAGGCGCTTTGATAAAACTTGATACTCTTTTCGTGCGTGTTTCGGTGACAATTTGTTGTTGCTCACTTATTTTTTGGTAATTTAATTATTCTTCGGTATTATTTACTTCGCATACTTTAGTCACAGAATACTTAATAGTACTACGTATTTACGTATTTAGTGTCATATAGAGTACACGCAAAAATATTGCTGCAACGAACACGGCGATTATTTCATTATGGCTCATGCGGTGCTAACCTGTCAGAAATTGATACACTAACCTTTCAATACTCAATATCTTTATTGCTTTTCCATAAGTACAAATATGCTAAGGTGGTAGGTGTTTGGTTAGGATCATTATGGACCCTGACTGGGCACAGCAATAAGGTAGAACTAGAATAGACGTACTGATGCTAGGGATTTACAAAACACTACAATCGGATCACTTCACCTAGGTGTTCACCGAGGGAGATTGTAACAGAATAGACGTACAGTAGTACAATATTTGTTCGATTCAAAAACAATAAATTGTTGGTTAGCCATTAAAAGTAAACAAGTAACCACGAATAGGGTATTTTACTCTATACGAGAAAAAATCTAAAAATAAGTTATTGAAACAGTTTAGGCATAAAGCAGTCGGAAAATGTAAGTGTTAGTTCATAAAATAACAAAACAAATTATTAAATTCAATTCAAAGTTTTCAGTATTTTTAATCTGTTATAAAACACCGTGAAATAGTAGCGGCCATGTTATTACGCCATACGGCTGTGTAAACAAAAAATTGTCAACTGTCAGTCAACCGATTGACGTAATATAGGCTGTGTACTTTTATTATTTTCGTAACCAACGTATTTTTTTCATTATTACACCTATTACAAAATATGCTTTTAATTATTTTTAAATGATATACAATTATCATATTTAATATGAGCTCATTTGATACAAAACGAACTGACGTCATTTACGCTGAGCAATATGGCGTCCAGTAAGAGGTATTTTCGTCAATTCACGCGCGAAATTTGAAAATTTAAAATTTAGATGCATTTTTATGGCACTTATCGATTGAATAAAAATTTTGTGTTTTTTTTTGTGGCATATTAGCACTACAGAATTTCATTGAGACACTTTTCAAAAATGGGTGTAATACCCTATTATGAAAACACCACCAGAATACAAATACCGCTCTTTAATATTAGCATGTACTACATCAGTCCCTTTTATTTTATCCACACCAATTTTATAAGTGAGAAAGTAAGTCTGTATGTGTGTTACTAAACTTCATTACGGTAAAACCACTGAACCAATGCAATTTGACAAAGTGATATGTTGGAATCTAGTTAAGGATATTAACATAAAATATTAGGGTTACTCTTTAATCTGCGACTTCTCCAGCCTCTGCTATGCCCGTTTTAGGTGCGTACGAAGTTGCAAGCAAAAACTAGTGAAAATAAGAAATAAAATGTTTAATTTATATTATTCTGTCGTTCATATGCAAAAAAAATTTCACATTCCAAAATGTGAAAAATGTAATGAGGCAGTTTTTAATTCGATTTATTTACCATACAAAATACAAAACATAAAACAACGATGCACATCACTTGTCTACCTATTTGATAGATCCCGTATTAACGGGATCACACACACACATCACACACACACACATCACACACACACACATCACACACACACACACACACACACACACACACATTAGTCACACATTAGTCACTTGTCACTTTTCCTTTTTTATTATAAACACAAAATAGGCGACGAAATAAAACAAAAAACTGTTACTTTCATTTTAAAATATTTTAATTGTGCGGGGATTTAAAAATATGGTCAGTATATTAATCTAATCCTGGTAATGTATTCTCCACATTGGACAAACTTTAAACTCTCTAAATGAATCTTATTTTTTCATACAAATGAATGATCTCGCCATGATTCTTTGGGAGGCTCAATATATTTTTTTCTTCGAACTTACCTTCCTATGTTAGTTACAATCCGTCACTCTCATCATGTCAACCTGACGTCCACTGCTGGGCATAGGCCTACCCCAAGGGGGTCAGCTGTAATTGACATGCTTGGCCATGTTGCATGTTGGCGATCGCAGTAGATGTTATGGCACTCAAAACGACGTTGGTGCCCATCCCCTGGTCAATATCCCTCTGTCGCCTTCTACGACACCCGCGGGTTGAAATGGGGTGGTGCCATCGTGCACACGGCTAACACTCGTGACAGTACCAATAAATTACTTTTTTTTCTTTATTTAACGTCACCGCTATATAGTTGAAGTTCCACGGTCTCGAACCAAGCGCTTTGACCTCACATTTATTGTGCGAACTGCCAGACTGTGGAATTCCTTGCCCGCCTCTCTGTTCCCTGATAAGTATAATCTGGGTATCTTCAAGGCACGAGTGAACCGGTTCATCTTAGGCAAGCGTGTTCCAACTTAGGCCGCATTATCACTTACGATCAGGTGAATTGCGGTCAAACGCAAGCCTATTTAATAGTAAAAAAATTCATAAGTCCCGCCAAACCCGCCTCTCGATCTCTGACTTAACGATACTATTTGTTGCAGGTCCTGGACGAGTACATTCCTGAATACAAGTTATCAGTGGAAGCCTACTGTGCACTAACCCTAGTGCCACTGGTGATTATCTGTCAGATCAGGAACCTGAAGTGGCTGGTGCCATTCTCGGCGATAGCCAACGTGTTCCTGGTGATTTGTTTCGCTATCACCATGTATTATATCTTCAGTGATCTGCCGAAGCCAGAGGGGAGAGTGGTTGTGGCTAGTGTGACGCAGTGGCCCTTGTTTATAAGGTAAGGAGTTCTTTTATATATATTTTTTTAGATTTTCGTTCTTATGGTAGTTGTGTTTAGTTAATCAAACTTTTAGGTTGCCAGTGTAAAATTATATTCGGAATTCACATTTTGAAACTAGTACGTTTAGAATTGCTTACTATTGTTAAACACACACATACACATACATTTTTAATTCGTGGTCCTTATTTTTAGGGTTCCGTATCTCAAAAGGAAAAAAACGGAACCCTTATAGGATCACTTTGTTGTCCGTCTGTCTGTCTGTCAAGACCCTTTATTTTGGGAACGCGTGGTGGTATCGAGTTGGAATTAAAACCATATACTCAAGTCTACCGTCCCAAGGGAGAGGGTTGATTTTTTTACAGCATCAAGATGCTGTAAAAAAATCAACCCTCTATGTTAACGTGAAAAAAAGATACGGCCGTTTATGTCGCAAATAGCGCATTTATAATATTAAGTAGATTAAAGTATAGATAGTAGGTATGGATTAGTATAGAAGTATGGATATGTACCTACAAATATGTTCGGAACCCTCGGCGGGCGAGTCCGACTCGCATTTGTCCGGGTTTTCAAATCCATCTTCCAAAATTATACCAACTACATTTTTTCAAAAAGGTGTGTTGCAAGAATTGGTCTTTCAGATACTGAATTCCTACTGTGACGTTATCCTTTTATGACTTTTACGATAATCGTAGAACTCGAGAGTGAACTTCTGATTCAACTCTCCAACAACCTTTTCTTACTTTGCCCTTCTTATAATTCTGATTTTGTTCATTCTTCCTGTCATATCCAGGCCATAATTCTTCTGTGGAATACACATCCTCTCGATTTCAGGACGGCCACCAATCGGTATGCATTTAAGCGGAAATTGCGAATTTATTTTCAGCACAAATAAGCAAATAAAATATCTATTATATTATTTTATATATATTTATGTAGGTTGGACACTTGCCGTGATCCAAAGGCTGGTTTTACCTCGGACAGAGGTTAAGCATTGCCATCCAACGTGGCAATGCCGCCAGTCTCTTGGGCACATTCCCAGTTGACGACGATGTGGGGGAGTTTTTTGATGCCTTATTGTCTAAGCTTTTTTTTTTTGGTTTAATAGTTATAGGTTTTCCTTTTTTATTTTTTCGTGTAAATATTGTACATTGTATGAAAATAAATAGTATTAATGTATTATTTACCCTGTAGGCATACGATATATCAGATATATAGTTACAGTAGCAGTGACGACACGGTTGGCGCAGTGGCTCGAGCGATCGACTGCTGCGCAGCGTGTTGCGGGTTCGATTCCCGCCCAGAGTAAACATTTGTGTGATGAGCACTTGTGTTTGCCTTGTGTCTGGGTGTTGTTTATCTATATATGTAAGTATTTACAAAAAAAAAATGTATTTGTATATGTATATCAGCTGTCTGACACCCATAGTACAGGGTCTCCCTAGTTTGGGGTCAGATGGCCGTGTGTAAAAATGTCACCACAATTTATTATTATTATTGTTATAGTTATGTATGAGTAGTTTATATCTATTTAATTTACATCTATATTTTTTTTGTTATGCACCTGTCATGTCATCTCTTCACACCACCCTTGGTTGACTGGTAAAGAATGCCTAAGGTATTAAGTCCGCCTTTGTACCTTTGTGCATGAAGTAAAAATTTATAACTTTAAGTAAGCAATTTGTTCAGAATGGACGTCTCCATGCTAGACATAGTAACCTCACTAAAATACTCCACTGCGTACTTAATTGTTTACCCAAGCCACCTTTCTTACTTGCTGAATAAAATGTCAACCAATAAAACAACATTATTTCTAACACATTAAACACGTACTTTAAATTCCAGAGGTATTCATGAAATGTAATAAAATTAACTAGGGCACTAAAAAGTCTAGAACAATTAGAACTAACTGTCCTGATTTCAATACGTAGGTACTAATTAAAACTTATAGAGTTCGTAATGCTGCAAAAGTTTTAATTACATCTGACTAAGATATTGCAACAGTTGTTTTTAATGGAGTAAATTCAACACAATCATTGGGTTTTATAACTAAACCAAAATAAAAGGCCCGCTTTAACATACTCTGACTACCAAAAGATTCGTGTGCGCGCGATTCGTGCGGTTCGTGCGTGTGTGTTCTATTTACACACATAGCTGTTTTATTATTTTCAATAATATTTTGTTAGTACAGCGTGTTTAGGGGGGGCATTACTGCATGAGAGAGAGCGTCATGCCATTTGCCGTGACGTTGTGGTTTACGCCAAGGTGCGCCAGTAGATGTTTCACATCAAAAACTACGCTGTCTACCTTCAGACCTTTTCAAGACATGGGCTTCTTCTAACTCCCGCATCAATCTTTTATTAACACATTTTAGAAGGTTGGGAACCGCACTTAGTCGATCCCAGCTCACTTTCCGCCGGTTCTTGCAAGGGGCATACTACTGCACATATGCTATAAAGCATGTAACCACAAACCTGCCATCTTCAAAAATAATTCTAAATTGCCAGATTCACTAGGGCTGCTACTGTATTGACTCTGTAGGTTTTATTTGTGACAATATGAAATTTTATTGACACTGGTTGGAACTCTTTGCAATTTTTTATAACAAAATTTTCCTGTTGGTCATGAAATGTCAATGTCTCTCATTTATTCATTTAGACAACACGTGACAGTCGAGACTGAAGTCTGCTTGAAACTGCTTGAGAATGCCTATAAACGTATGTTAATGTGTGCGTGCGAGAAATGGCGGTTTGTTCTGAGTGGTCTCTCTGCTCAGGCGCCCCGCAACCTTACGTACTTTGTGACGTAACATTTAAAGATATTTCCATCTCTTTCCAGCACAGTGATTTTCGCAATGGAAGGTATTGGCGTCGTGATGCCGGTTGAGAACGAGATGGCTAAACCTCAGCAGTTCCTCGGCTGTCCCGGAGTGCTGAACGTAGCTATGACTATTGTAATCTCTCTGTACGGCCTCGTCGGATTCTTCGGTTACATGAAGTATGGAGCTGATGTTAGAGGAAGTGTCACGTTGAATCTGCCACAGGATGAAGTGTGAGTACTTATTTTAATCTTACTCTTCATTATTCAAGCACAGATTCAATATGCACGGTATAACTGACGGTAATATTTGAGTGTCTATGGAGTTAGGTAATTGCTCGTTCTTCTAGTAACCAGCAACTATAGTTGCCGCGTTTTAGCCTGTCAATGCCAGTCCCCTTGCCCTTTCCCTAATATTTCCTCGACGGAAACTGAATACCTATATAGAAGATATTCAGTTTCCTTCGAGGAAATATTAGTAATATTATTTTACTGTGCCTGATTCAGGGTCCATGATTGTTTCTTCTGGAAAATGTTTACCACCTAAGTAGTGTGAAATGCAATAAAGTACTGAGTGTGAAATGCAATAAAGTACTAAGTATTGAAAATATATTGATCAATTTTCATATTGTCATGAACAATAGGTACTGATTCAGGACATTGACAATCTTTGTTTGCGTTTTTGAACTGAATAATACTAGAAAATGTAAGTGGGTCAATGACTTCTATTGCCATGCTAAACTCTGCCACTTCAACTTGTTGACCAACCGATTCTGTGACAATTTAAAAGTAAGTAGGTTTACTGAAAAAAAAAAGTATGAGTTTGAAATTAGCCACTCCGTTTGAATGGACGATGTCACTGGATGGCAAATAAGCCGATGTTAAAGTGGTCATCGTTGCATATAGATATACAAGGTTGAAATTGAATTCATGAGCAAATTTTTAAGGAGTGACTCAGACCACGAACCTGAACAACTTTCATTATGCAGCCAACTCAAACAATGGCAAAAAAAAATCTGTTCCATATATTTTGGCCGAGTAGATATTGCACTTCTGTATGGAACTGATTTTTTTTTTCACGCTGTTTGAGTTGGCCTCATAATGAAAGTTGTTCAGGTTCGTGGTCTGAGTCACTCACAGATATAGATAGACCCTAGATAACGCAAGTATCACGATCTGTATGAAAACCAAGCGTGCCATTTTTTGACTATCTATTAAGTCGTCACAATGTTTTGTTTTTCTTAAATTTGGTATTACCAGGTATTACTGAGGGTATTAGATTAAAAATAATTGTTTTTTAAATGAATTACGCAACATATTAATCACACAATGACTTACCGATGGAAGGAAACGTTTACTTTTTTTTTTTACTTACGATTTTTGTACGTAAGCTAGGCACGAAACTAGGCACGCGAAGTAGTTGCTCTTGCGTCATCTAGCTCTATCTATATCTGTGAAGTCACTCCTTTAAAATTTGCTCATGAATTCAATTTCACCCTGTATAATGAATGTATAACATCTCAGCCATCCCAGAAAAAAAGTAGAAATGGTACATATACAGTCACCGAAAGAGATAAGTAATCAGGGCCATTAGATAGGTATAGTTGAAATTTATTTATAAACCGATGGACATACTTGAATAAAATAAAATAAAATTAATAGAGAATAAATAGTTCAACGATTTAATTAAATTGAATTTGAAAACATTCATCGGTTTTTAAGTATACCTTAATTATTTCCAACAACCTGGATAATTATCTCTTATGGTGATTGTACATGGGCCAGCACATCAAGCTACCCCCACCTGTCAAATATCTCTGATAGATTTTCAACTTTATTACTGAATTATAAGGTTCATGTTCAATTGGGAAATTACTTCGTCACCCATACCCCACAGCAACTGCAGCAACTGCTAAGTAAGGTGAAAGTCCCGGACGAGGTCCTTCACAATGAACTCTACTACTACTAATTAAAGTTGTATTTTTGTTACAGTCTAGCCCAAAGCGCGAAGATCTTGATGGCGTTAGCGATTCTCTTCACCTACAGTCTTCAGTTCTACGTACCTATGGAAATGATTTGGAGGCAACTACACAACAAAATTTCCGTGAGATACCAGAATATCACGCAGATCGCTATCAGGACCACTGCTGTGGTTGGATCAGGTGAGAATCCACACTATTAAATGCGAAAGTAATTCTGTCTGTCTGTTTGTGTCTCATTACGGCAAAACCACTGAACTGATCGTAATGAAATTAGATAAAAAGGTTGCATGGAATTTAGACAAAGAAATAAGCTACCGCGGTAAACGATATTCACGTGGACATAGTCATGGGCAAAGCTTGTAAGCTATTATTGTTTTTCGTACACAAAGACCAATTATGAACATCTAAAAGCACAACGAAAAAATCAGCGACGAAATTACACTAAAAGTAAATATCCCAAAATAATTAATTCTGCAAATAATATGCCTCAATTTTCTGCTCTGAAATAAATATTATTCTATCATTTTAACTAACGTTCTGAAATAAATTACGGCTTACAAAAATAAAAAAATATGGATATCATTATTGTTTTAGAGGCCTACAAACCTAGGATTTCTTTGCATAAAATAAATCTCTAGAGACTACAATCCTAATTGTGGCCTAGAAATCTTGGAAATGATTTGGTATGGATGTATTTCCTCCCTTTTTATGTTATCATAAGGAACCGTACTACGCTCATAATTACTACGGATGACTTATTTAGGAATCAAAATTGTCTATTATTTCATGAACAGACTTACTAAAAATTTTTTTACATTATGAAACTTAATTCCAAGAATATAATTCTCTGGTCGAAAGAACCCCATTTTTGATAAAATCAAAGATATGTGTGGTGCGTATTTAATACAAAAAAAGGATCATTGTCTTCGTGAATACGAAGAGCTTTTACTATGGAATCTAGTCAGGAACAAAAAAAGACTCGACTGTTGTGTCCTAGTAAAATACATACCTACACGATCAAAACGTACTGAACCTCTGTTTATTTTATCGTATTGCACACTTGGTCCTGTATTTGAAAATCAGCCTGTATAAGATCTATTGTTCTTTTCCAACAGTTGCCCTCGCAGCAGCCTTCCCAGATCTGGAGCTGTTCATCAACCTAAGCGGTGCCATATTCCTCTCGACCCTCGGCCTCCTCACGCCAGCCGTCATCGACACCGTCCACAAATGGGACCGAGGACTTGGAACCTTCAACTGGATCCTGTGGAAGAACGTCTTCATTGCCATGATAGCGCTAGTCGCCCTCTTCGCAGGGTCCTTCACCTCAATCAAAAGCATGGTTGACAAATTCAACGAAATACCGGTTTTGGAGATCGTTGCTAACGTGACTAGTATTTCTATGAATGAGACTATGAGCGTATGATAGATGATCGAGTGCTATGGGCATAAGGACTATGACCTTTTGACAAGTCAGAAAGTAACAAACATAAATGTATTTTTACTTTTTATGACTTTTCTACCTTATCAAAATATTGTGGTCCTTAGATCCATATCGCTGGTCACAATCTTCGCAAGTTCTTTCACCTTAATCAGAGGCATGGTTGACCAATTCAACAAAACACCGTTTTGGAAGTCGTTGAAAACGCGACAAATATTAGTTGTTTTTATGAATGCTACTATGAGTGTGTGATAGATTAGAAAACTAGATATGTACCTAGGGACCATGACAATTTGACATAATTTTGACAAGATAGAAGGTCAAAAATAATATTAGCGGCCTATAATTGTTCCCTGTAGGGCAAAAAGGCCTCTTTCCATTTAGGAAAGTCCATAAAAAGGAATAAGTGACCTTTAGGCAAGTCAGAAAACCTACTTAATGACATAATTATTTTTGAATTCTGTAAAAAGGGCATAAATTACACTAGGTGAGGTTGATTTTGATTTGACAATGTTATCTATTTTAGCGGATTTCATCTTTAACTGAGTAGTTCCATATTGCTTTTCGGAAACGCATTATACTCGTAGAACCAATAGCTTTATTGAATAGAAGAACTCCAGTTAAAACACCTCGAAAACAAAACTGGGCAATAAATACTTGGCTAGACTATATTTAGTCTATTGAGTTAATGGTGTCTAAGTGCTGTCTAGCCTATAACAAGCAATAATAACTTAATGTATCTTTGAAATATTACTAAAGGAAATTTTATGCCGATAGATAATGGAAATTCCGTCCAAAATTGTACCTCAAGATATGTTGACATTCCATTAAAATAGTACTATAGGTAGGATCTTAGTAGGGTCGATATAATTAAGGTAGTCTTACGGACTATAAACTCACTAATTAGGTTGTGATTTTATATATTACAAAAATACTTTATTCAGGTACTGATTGCTTGTCTGATTTTAAGGATAAGGCCAAATAAACATAAATTGTGAGGTGGCGTAATTTACACTGCAATCCTTTTCATACAAAAGTCCTGCTTTTGCTACAAAATCAGTTGTCAGTTTCAGAACGAATAAATCTCGACTAAAAGCTCATAAAATTATGTTCGTTTGGCCTCTCTTAACTATCTTTATCTAATCCATATTATGTCATGTATATTTCATAGTAAAGCCTATTACCATTAGTTTAATCCTTTTACGCTGAAAGGTTTTTCGCAGTATCGTACGTCGTAGTAAAGAACTTTCGCAACAACGAACGTCGCGATGGTAAACTTTCGCTGTAATACATCGCGGTAATGAACTTATATTTCACATTTCTATTACCTCAGACGGGCTCTCTTGATAGCGATAAGTAATTATCCAGTGTAACTATAATAAAATAATTATGACATATTTGATATATTATTACTACTTTAAATTATGTCCCAAAAATTTGTAAAACTGACGTGATAAATAAATCTTTAATTTTTCATGGACAATTGAAAGCCGTTGATAAAAAAGGATCAAAGATGTTTTGAAAAACGTGTTCGGTCAGCGCACCAACGGACGTTAGGAACGAAGTTCCTCATGCATTTTTAACTGCGAATGAAATTCGAAATGTTCTTTTTTGAGAAATAAATGTCTCTTTAAACCGAAATAAAATCTACATAGTTCTGTATTCTGTGTTCATGTATTTTTATTATCAAAAGAATATTAGAAAACTAGTTGTAATTGAACAAAGTGTCATGAAGAAAAAAATATTATTATCAACTACAACTACATAATTATTATTGTTATGAATTGCCAACTTATCGTAAGTTATTTAGTAAGCATAATTTAAGCTTTAAGCATAAATTTAATTTAGCTAAGCATTATTTTAGGTGTAAAGCTGTATTATATTTCATTCAACTCAAACACGCAAATGTAAATTTTAAACTTAAAGCTCAACTGACTAGGTTGGCAATTCTAGTAACTATAAAGAGCGTTTATATTTTAATCTCAGTCTTAATCTGCCGAAAAAACCTTCCCTTTAACAAAATTTTTGACAACACTTTAACATTGATTGTCGCTGAGATCGATTAAATAAACGTTTTAATTACTAGAATTGGCCTTCTGGTTTTGCAACTGTCAAGTTATTTTATTGTCATTTATGTTTGTTTAAAGCAATATGAGCGTTGATATCGACCTGAATATTTTGCGCTAGCACCTCATATTATGAAACAAAAGGCAGATAGATCGTGCGGAACACTGACAGTGAAGCCAAAAAAGCTAATACAAATTCAAAATCGAATACCCACATCGCGCTTCGTGCTGTACTGACACTAAAAAAAAATACAAATACAAATTCAAAAGCAAATACAATCACGAGATTGTAGGTATTCGCTTTTGAATTTGTATTTGCTTTTTTCGCTTCACTCTCAGTGTTCCGCGCAGTCTATCTGCCCTTTGTTTCATAATCTGAGGCTAGCACATCAAACCATACCAAACTGTAAAATGTTCCCTATTTAATATGAACCTTTAGAAAATCTATAAAAAAAATGGACTAATTGGCAATTTGTCTGTACCTAATTAGTTCCATACTTCATCAATAATGTTCTTTTAATACCTTACTATACACGAGCAATATTATTACCGAGGCAATAATGTAGCAGATTAATTAGAAGTGGAACTTCTACTTCTTCGTCTTCAATCGGTTCCTCATTACTGACGATCATGATAATTTGTCCAAAGTTGCCATTATTACTTGCTAAAATTGGCTTGAGGATGTAGCGTCTTTTGCTTTCGGCCATTGCCAACAAAGACCAACTTTTCAAGGCTGTTATCTCCACTTCACATTATGTGTGAATTTGTACTACAGATTGATAAATATCGCTCCAGTGATAATATCGCTCATCTGCCTAAAAATCTATTATATTTTTAACAGTATTATTCTTGAAGGTTTTTTTTTATATTGCTACATACCTACTAACGTGTAGGTAGTTAGTTACCAGTAATATTATTTCTTCAGATGCCATTTTGAATCTTATTTTACGGTTAGAGTAACTCGAATTTTTATCTAAGATTTTAAGAAACTTGTATTAAGTTATCCTTTTACCATAAATATCTTTACCTTTTAAAGTTATTATCATAAGTATTAAAATTAAAGATACGCTATAGAAAAATCGTTTTAACGTGGCCATAGAGGGTCATTGCCCTTATTTTAATATCTCTTCGTAGGAACCTGAACAAAAAACTATTTATCCTTTTTCATTTGTAAAGTATGTTGACGAATCCGTCAATTTAGGAAGTCATTTCCGTTTATGAAATGTAGAATACTAGGAAATGTGGATGGGCCAATGACTGCTATTTTCACGTTAAAACAATTTTCTATAGAAGCTAGATTCCACGTTAAGTAATATAAGTTGCAAATAAACAATCAAAATTTAAAGTATTTTTAATAAAGTGTTGAAAAATACTCCAACAATTAATCATCAGGGGCATTAATTATAACTGTTGCAAAAAGAAATGGTGATATTGGTAATGTATATCTCTGTCTCTCTCTTCAAATATAAGGCAATTCGTTTCATAACTAGGTACTGTCGTAATACTACAACTGTTTTATTTACCTTTCAATAATTATATCTTCTACTAAGTAAGCACGAATTTCGACAGCGGTTCCTCAAATTTTAAAACAACGGAATAATTTTAAAATGGCCTTTTATTTTATAGAACCCTATATCAATTGATGGGTTCTTCTCCGGTTCTTGGTTAAAGTCTAATATAATCAAACGATTAAACGACATAAGAAATGTATTTTCGAGAAACCTTTCTGACTTTTCTACGAAACTTTAGGAATCGCTGAATTAGATACAAACTTTTTAACAACGAACTATTAACTTTATTCTCAATTTTCTTTTATCTACTTTTTATAAAATCCGTCCTCAAGAATAAACAAATGTTGAGTACAATTTAAAAATAAAGTTTTATAATAACTATGTGAAATTAGATTTTGTTATTGTGAAAATGAAATGTGATATCATTATTTTTAACATTAGTTCTGTAAGTAACACTAAAACATTAAGTTAATAAAATACTTTAAAAGTTCATTTGATTGTTTTATTTGATAGGAACTCAACTTCATTATACCTCGTCTCAAAGGACCAGGTTTTTATAAAAGCTCGGATTCCCCCGGGTTGGGCCAAAAAGCTCAAAAAGAAACTGGTTTTATTATTTCCGAAAAGGAACATCTGCAAACCAGATAGAAGTCATCGTTACTTGTAAGATTAAAACTGACCAAATAAGAGTCTGAGTTAATAGGTTTACGTACCGTAGCACCATACAATATTTAAAACAATATATAAAACAACACGTTTCTTGATTCTTTACTTTTTTATTTTTTGTTATTATAACGGCTATTAATAGTAATAGAAGCGCCGTAAAAAATAAAACAAGTGTCTAACGTATTATAGTAAATTTACTCGAATAAAAAAATACGGAAGAAATCTTTTTTGTGTGTTTCTAATTGCGTAATACAGCCTTAATGGTCTTAATTTAAACACTTCATAATGATGCATTCCGTTAACTAATCGCGTGTTTTAATGGCACTTTGATAGTATCGTTAATGATAAGACGATAATTATCGTCATCAGGATTTGAGTTCGTAACTAGGTTTCTAGACCTACATGTTACGATTTGGTTTCGACTGAAGAGCATTGAGATTAGAGAGTTAAAATATACACGCAGAAATCACTTTTAATTTAATTACGTTTGCATAATAATTTCAAAATAATTCAATTTCGTCTCACGCTCCTGGAAGTGGCGTAGTGGTGGGTCGTGGGAAGTGGGTTTCGATCTTATTTTAAAGGAAATTACGTATCTAGGTCGACTATAGACACCATGTATGCCATAATATCCGTAGCAGCAGGCCAAGATACTTACTCCAAATTATTTTTTAATACTTAATAAAATTATTATTTCAAGATTTATCAATAATAGGATGTAAAAAGACAGCCTAGACAAGCCGTTAACCACGCATGCTGTCCATGATACAGACGTAACATTGAGCGAAAAATATTACTAAACTTTTATTTTAGGTCTGAAAAATTACTCTTAGGCTGTGGGCGGATATAATATAGTTTAGTTCACCATCATCATCATCATCAGTCAGAAGACGTCCACTGTTGAACAAAGGCCTCCCCCATTAAACGCCACAACGAGCAGCAGCCTACCGCCACAGTAAATATATCTTTACTGTGCTACCGCTTGCATCCACCGGTTACCCGCGACCTTGACGATGTCGTCGGTCTATACGATAGCAAGTTTAGTTATACAGTATGTTAATTAACGAAAGGTGTTCCCGTATCAAAAACACTGCGTCGTCCATGAATACAAAAAAAAACCCTTCATAAATAAAAAAGTTTTAAATTTCATACAAAATCGGATCCGTAAAAGAATCACTCTGTACATTATTGGATTACTTTTTTATGCGGATATATTTTTTTAAATCTATTAATAGTGTAGACCTCTGTTATTTAACTTACTGTGAAATAATAATTACAACTTGTTTCCGTAAAAATACATACAAAATTTTGGAACTACCCTCAATATGTTTGTAACAGGATTACCAGCTATGCCTCAGAACAAAAAAAAATATCGGAATCATAGAAATAACAGTTATGTTCGGCTTTGTTAAATATGTTATTACACACGGCATTTCAGAGAAATTGTGTACAATGCCGTCTACACATCTTACGTAACAAATCGAGGCAACATACAAATAAAACTAATAGTACATAATAACCACCAAATATGTAATTTATATACGGTGCTATGTTTCATAAGAGAACGTAGATGCAAGTGTTTTGTAACTCGAGAATTAGTGCCAAAGATGGCGGATGCAAAGTATAACATAGAATGGCTGTAGTTGCATAAGGCTTTGTCTAAATCTCTTGGTCTAATCTAAATTAGAATTTAACTACTATAAGTAAATATTCTCTAAGATTCTCTTAAACTAGACAAAAGAAGGGCAACATAACACAGGCCGTCTATGGCGACGTGGTCCTTAGCTCCGCATTACAGAATGATAACTACTCAAACGTCAACTCTACTTGATACTCGATTTATAAAATATCAAATGGTTTTAACTTTGTGCTCAAGGCGAGATCTGTATTTTTTTTTTTCGTATTGTCGTCGCGCATGTCAACCTAGGAGGTTGTCGGCTGCTTAACCGGAATTTCCTGTGGTGCCTTAAAAATTGTTATTTTTAGAGCCTCCAGCCAGGGCAAAATAACTTACAAACTAAGCGGCTACACGCTAAGGGAACCCCCTGTGGGGTACGAGCCTCGGCTTAGGGCGTCGCTGGGGGACGACAGCAAAGGGGCAGGCTGGATCGGATTTCCATTATTTAGGGACGAATTTAAAGCTACAGGCTCAGCGGCGCAGGCTGGCACGAGCAAGGGTCGGGAAGGGGACGTACGGGGTCGTCGCGGCGGGCCTGGGCGGCGAGGACGGAATGACGGCGGTCTGTGTCTGTGTTTGTTCACTGTGCTGGTGGCCTTATTGCTCTCCTGGAGGACTGTAATAGCATCATCAGGCTCGGTCAGAGTATGTCTCGGTCGTCGAGTCTTACTAATACGAGAGGGAGTGTACCGGGCGGCCGATACGATCAACGGGTTAGAATGCTTCTCAGCAGTGTCGAAGAAGCGCTTGGCGGAGCGTTTCATGAACTGCTGAATGGTGGGTATTTGGATAAACGGTTTTGGAGGGTCTGCATCCTATGGAGACGGTATGGTTTTGCGTTTGCGAATACAGCACAGGCGTAAGTCATGATGGGAACGAGATCTGTAAGTTGCATATCGCTTTGATAGGGCCATCGCAAACAGCCATTATATCAATTAAATTTTCAACTTTGTCAATGATAATTATGTTATTTTCGGTAAACTGCTCTATAATATTACTGTTGTGTCTGTGCTGGCCGATAAACGGTCCTTAGATATTATTACACAGCGAGTAATGATCAATGACTTACCAAAACATTAAGTCGGAGTTTCGTTGTTTTCTTAACCGCAACTTGTTGCTACATCTCATCTGCGATTCGCAGGTAATTCACCTGCAGGCTTAGCAAGAACGCACAATTGCAAAATTATTCATTTCGAATGGATTTTAGAATTGGGAATACGACTGTATAATACGACACGGTTGGCGCAGTGGCTGAGCGATCGACTGCTGCGCAGCGTGTTGCAGGTTCGATTCCTGCCCAGGGTAAACATTTGTGTGATGAGCACTTGTGTTTGGCTTGTGTCTGGGTGTTGTTTATCTATATATGTATGTATTTACAAAAAAAAATGTATTTGTGTATGTATATCAGTTGTCTGACACCCATAGTACAGGGTCTCCCTAGTTTGGGGTCATATGGCCGTGTGTGAAAATGTCCCCACATATATTATATATTAATAGCATTTCGGTTTAATTTCATACGACAAGCACTATTAAACTAAATTTTATGTAAATAATTCGATCAACTATACGTGACGTTTATTCCGTGTGCTAGTGCTAAGCCCACAATTGTAACGTAACACGTATGTTTGATGTCAGCAGTGACCATCCATTTCACACCAATTCAAACCCAAACTCAAAATCATTTATTTCAAATAAACCATTTACAGGTACTTTTGAATTGTCAGAGTCAGTCAGTCAGAAAGTTTAAGCTAGTTGCTTGTTCCAAACAGTAGGTTTCCATGGAGAAGAACGAGCAAGAAACTCCATGAACACTCTTTTAAAATCAATAATATGTTACAAATTCCGGTTACATCATTCATATTGAATCTAGCGGTACAATGTGAGAACAATGTAACAAGTTAAAAGAGGTCTAGATGAAAATATAATCATATTAAGCAATTCAACACATTTAGAATAACCGAGGCAGCTAAGAGATGACCAGTCCCAACTAACGGCGCCCATTCAAAAACATGACGCACGGATCGGCATCATTTAGCTCAACCATTTTGAAGGGAACCGAATGACAATATCCCTCCGTACCTCTATGCCTCTACATGATCGTAGATCTTTGACAGACGTTATGGGTAGTCAGAAACCAGAAACTCTGACAATCAGTCATACCAAGCAAATTATTAAGACAAGCGTAGCCAGTGCGATGACTTGGGTTCGCTTAGGTCAGATTGGATTAAGGAAGAATCAGATACAGAGACATGAAAGTCCTTGGAGAAGACATTTTTGCCTAGCTGTAGGACAGTAGGTACTTATATGTAAATAAAAAATGTAGAGGTAGACAGACCATTTTAAACAGTATCGGTATCCTAAGTAAACCATCTCTTCCAATTAATTTTAAATTATGGCACACGAGGCTGGAAGGTCTAGGTCGTTATTTATCTGTGTAATGTCTACGAATAAGTGATATCTTGTCTGAAAAAGACATATTACACCGGATCTAATTAAGTTAGATTGACGACAAGAAAATGGTCGTGTTTACATTAGGTGAACGAGACAGAATATCCACAAAGCCATGTACCAAATTAATGTTCAATTGTTTTACGCTCGCAGAACAATTACGATCATTAGTCTAAATTAAATAATTGCAGGTCTTAGCCCCAACACAGTTAGTCAATTTAACGAATAGTTTTGCTCGTGTTATTTACAAACGTTTTGCGACCAATTTAGAATCAATTTTTGAAATTCCGGATTACCTAGTTCAGACACGTAGAATGTGTGACCATGACTTATGCAAGACTTTACCTTTAGGCGCTAACAAGCGACTTTTGCAGATTTTAAATTGACAATCACGTCAAAATGTGTAGTGTACATAATTTATGTTAAAGTCAAAGTCAAAGTCAAATCATTTATTTCAATTAGACCAATAAAAGGCACTTTTGAACGTCAAATGAGAAAAAAAAATTGATTCTAGGTGCCCATTCCAAAAGGTAGTTTTGTATGGAGAAGAATGGGCAAGAAACTCCATACTTACTCTTTTAAAAACGATGTTAACAATATTTGCATTCACAGGAATTATATTATTATATATTATTATACCTATTATAGTATTTGAAAGTGTGTACAAAGTATCACAGATTAAGGAATGACAGACTAAGTTATATGTACATAGATACACAGTGTTCACATATTATTACAATTAATGTTGAAACAGTAGACGACCACTCCTTATATTTTAACAAACAATGAATCAGTATGTGAGCCTGAGCAGTGTATAAAAAAAGAGTCAAATATATATATGTACATATTTATACTAAGTATGAAATTAGGTATTTTAAATTAGCAATCGGTTCGATTTTGTCTAGACTGTCGATCGTCCTATGGAGCTAGACCAGCATGTTTCCAAGCATTCTTATCTTGAATATAGTCCTCTAGATTATAATAAGCTTTCTTACAGAGTGTACTTTTAATATATGATTTAAATTTTGTTTCACTTAGTTGTAATATATCACTAGGAATTTTGTTGTAGCACTTAACACAGTACCCCATAAAAGATGTATGGACTTTAGACAATCTAAAATATGGTTGAGCTATTTTGTCCTTGTTTCTAGTATTAAAGTCATGTCTATCACTTACTTTATTAAACATATGTAAGTTTTTTCTTACATACATAATATTTTCATAAATAAATTGGCAAGGCACTGTCATTATATTCATATTTTTAAATAGTTCCCTAAGAGATTCGCGGCGACGTAGATTATAAATGGCTCTGACAGCTCTTTTTTGTAAAATAAAAACGGATTCAATGTCAGCAGCCCGACCCCACAGTAAAATACCATACGACATAATGCTGTGAAAGTAGCCAAAATAGACCAAACGCGCAGTTTCTACATCTGTTAAACTAGAACATTCTCTTAATCATTTAGTATGTGAATATTTTTGATTAAGTTCTTATTTAATAGTTTAATTAAATCGTGAAGTTGTGTCTGACGCGGACAAAACATCGATAATCACACAAAATCTACCAAGAATATTTAAACGAAACTTTTACTATCTTACAGACAATTTTATTATCTATCTTTTAGTGTACGCCTTTTTTTTAGTTAAAGAATACTATCTTTTATTTAATTTTTTCGACTAAACTTTGAGAGTTTTGGACGCATACGATTCTCTGGTCGCTCAAGGTCGCCGGCGTATATCGTCGCCTTAATAATAATACCAGCTAGTTATTGTCCCATTGCAAGGCAAGTGCCTTAACTCATACAGAGTAGCCACGAGCATAGATCACTACGCTTGCTCATGGCAAGGTTGACGAGATCGTGGAGTATGTTCGATCGAAGACCTGCTGGACCTTAAGGGTCGAGAAGTTGAAGTCGCGACACAACAGGAACTTCAAGTCGTTCGTAGTGTGTGTTCTGACTCATTATATTGAGACCTTTCACAATAAAGAGTTTTGGCCGAAGGGTGTCGTATATCGGCGTTCCGCTGAAGACTGACTACGGGACACGACGCTGTCTTTTCGTGTACAATAGTTTAATAATATGTTTTGTAGTTTTAACACATCTATAATCGTCTGTGTGTTTTTTGATGTAACCCGAAGTAAATGATTTATTATTATTAATTATAATTTCAGGTATCCTCACAGAATATGTCCTTTACAATATGAATTGACAAAAGTCAAGCATTTAGTAACTCGGTATCGGAGCCATAACCGATCACTCACAGGCTCATTATCCACTAGGCTTAATAGAAATTACGTCAACTCAAAAAATATTATATTACTAGTGTGTATTGATCACTTTTTTCCGCATTCAATTCTAAAATACTTCACGTATTTTAAATGATACGCCAAAGTTTACTGTTACAGTAAAACAACCTGTTATCTCCATCCTTCGGACTAGAATAGCACCCCCCCCATTTCACCCCGAGGGTGTCGTGGAGGCGACTAAGGGAAATCCGGAAGTCGGTAGCAGCGACTTGCGTCAAAGTCAAAGTCAAAGCATTTATTTCAATTAAACCATTTGCAGGCACTTTTGAATAGTCAAAAATTGAAGCTAGTTGCTCGTTCCAAAACGTAGGGTAGGTCTCTATGGAGAAGAACGAGCAAGAAACTCCACGGACACTCTTTTCAATCAAGCTTTTACAAAATCCAGGCTACATTGTTCTTGTTGCTTCTATATGTGAAAACAATGTAAGTGAAGAGAAATCCAAAACATTCTAATTAAAAATAAATTAATATAAAAGCCATGGCAGTTAAGAGATGACCAATCTCAACTGACAGCGCCCGTTCACGAACATGACGCGCGGATCAGCACCACTTAGCTCAACCATTTTGAAGGGAACCGAATGATCTAACCCGCACGCTACCATCAGTGAGACATTTGAGCGAGCATGACAATGCTCTCAACTGCCATGCTCATTTATGTCAAACACATTGAATAAATAAATGGCTCCATAGTTTTCACATTTACATAATAATTGAAATAGTGCTATTAATTTATACAAAGCTAAAATTTTCAATGTATGTAAGTATGTCATTCGACAGATAAAATATAATAAGTAAATAATAATAACGGTACACGTTATTCATGTCAATAATAAGGGGTGAGCAACATAATTTTCTTGCAGTTAAGAAATTCCCTAAAGAGGCTGTGGAGCAGGACCAGCATTATGCCAAGCATTTTTATCATTGATATAATCTTCCAACTTATAATATGCTTGCCTACATAGTGTGCGTTTAAGGCATGTTTTAAATTGCCTTTAATTTAATTGCGAAATATCGAGCGGTATTTTATTATAACATTTTACACAATACCCCATAAAAGAAGTATGTACTTTTGACAATCTGAAACTTGGTTGATATAATTTGTTCCTTAGAAATAGGAACAAATTATATCAACCAAGTTTCAGATTGTTGTATTAAAGTTATGTCTGTCACTTATTTTACTAAACAGATGAAGATTTTTTCGAACATGCATGATGTTTTCGTAAATATATTGACAAGGTACCGTCATGATATTAATTTGTTTAAACAATTCTCTTAGAGACTCGCGTCTGCTGAGATTATAGATGGCTCTGACAGCCCCTTTTGCAGAATAAAGATAGAATCTATATCTGCAGCCCGTCCCCAAAGCAAAATACCGTAAGACATGATACTATGAAAGTAACTAAAATAGACTAGTCTAGCGGTATCCACGTCTGTCAATTGCCTGATTTTTCTGACAGCGTAAGCGGCCGAACTTAGCCGCCCTGCAAGAGATGTTAAATGAGGACCCCACTGCAGCTTTGAGTCAAGCGTAATCCCTAGGAAAACTGTATTTTCGACGAATTCAAGTACGTCCTTATTTAATAAAACGTTACATTCACTACTTTTAACATTCGGTAAAGCGGTTATGCACTTAGTTTTCTTCTCATTTAACACTAAGAAATTTGCAGTAAACCAATTATGAACTTTAATCATGGCGTCATTTACGTCGTCATAGTGCTGTGCCCGTCTATTTACTTTAAAAATCAATGAAGTATCATCAGCAAATAACACCATTTGAGGTTGATGTCTCAGTAAATGCGGTAAATCATTAATATAAACTAGAAATAGGAACGGACCCAATATTGAGCCCTGTGGTACTCCCATTTTTACTTTCAAGCCCGATGAATTTACACCGTTTATTTGAACTTGCTGCAGCCTGTCATCTAAATACGATTTTACTAATCTGAGCGCTAGTTTACCGAGTCCGTAATGCTCAAGCTTCAAAAGCAGTGTTTCGTGATTTACGCGATCAAATGCTTTGGAGAGGTCACAGAAAATGCCAATGGCATCTTGTGACTCCTCCCATGCGTTAAAGATATGCTTAATCAAAGTAATACCGGCATCAGTAGTGCGTGTCTTAACAACCCCCGAGTCGCCAGCCAAGCGTGGGGATTTTGGCAACCGAAGGCCTCCCCAAAGAGGCCTTCGTCCAAGAGAGGACTTCTTCAGGCTGATGATGATGATCTTCACCATTTTTTTTCTATACTAACTTCCAACGCATACTAGTTATTTGTAAAGAATCATGGCGAGGTCCATACATTCATTTGTATGAAAAAAAAATAATTTAGACGGTTTAAAATATTTTCGAATGTGAAGAATACATTACCAAGAGTATATTGATACTTTTAAACCCCGTATAATTAAAATATTACGAAATGAAAATAACTCTTTTTCGTTTCATCTCGATGCCCAATGTGTGTTTATAAAAACCAATTAAGTGACAAGCGACGTTAACGGATCTATCGCATTGGTAGACAAGTGATATGATAAGTGTGTGGAAAAAAAATCAATATGTATTTGTGATATTATTTCCGATAAAACGATGCAATTTCAGAGTAAGAAGTGCGAAATGGCGGCTGTCTGTGTCACTGTTACTGTCAGTCGCCGTTTCGTTCTGAAATAATGAGCTTTTCGTTAAAGTATTCACTTTTTTTTGCGGGGTTTTAAAACTGTTGTAAATGCCTGAAGATACTCTTTAGGTACCCAACAATATAAGAATTAGAATAATTTCAACTCTAAACATCTTTATTTTTTTGTACAAATCCTTCCATGATTCTTTATGAAGAGGTCATTTCTTGGTAATGGAGTACCTAATTTTGGCAGATGTTATGATGATAAACCAATAGCACTCAGGTTTTTCCCCACATTATCTGAGACCTTACTTGTCAATATTATTTATTTGTGACATTGACACCGTTTTCCATATATAATTATTCAGTTTGTCTCTTTGGCAAAAATACCGAAAATTGATCTTCCCTAATTTGAACATAAACAGACAGCTTAATTTTTTTTTACTTTCCTTGGGGTATAACGTCAGCTGGACGGTTTAATAAAGGAAGTTTGAAGCATCTGGCTGAAGATATGTTGCACATAATTATAGTGTCTGGCGGTAATATATGTAAGTTTTGCGCAATATCTTGTTAAAATAATGTATGTAAACAAACCGTCTAACTAGATCGTAAATGAGTAAGAGAGAGAGAGTATCTTTTATTTTTAACAAGCCATTGCCCGCGACTTCATCCACTTAAATTTTCTAACAGATACCAATTTTTTTTAATTATATAGTTTATAGCACTCAAGTATAACGTAACTTCATATTGATGAAATATTTTTTTCAATCGGAGGAGTAGTTTCTGAGATTACCACCTACATACAAACTTGCAAACAAACAACTTTTACCTTTGTATAATATTAGTATTGATACCTGAAAGGACCAAGCATTAAATGTTACACAAACGTGCCAGACGTAACCATAAATAACACTCCGTTATCCAGAGTAACAAAATTTAAGTACCTGGGTCACTGGGTCACTCATGACCTGAATGATGACCTTGAGAGGGAACGCAGGGCGATGGCTGTCCGAGGTAATATACTGATCCGCAGATTTGCACGTTGTACGACACAAGTCAAATTAACCCTTTTCAGAGCATACTGCCAGTCTTTTTACACTTGCAGTCTGTGGGTCAGGTATACGTTGAAGGCATACAACGCCCTGCGTGTCCAGTACAACAACGTATTTAGGATGCTGTTGGGTCTACCACGCTTTTGTAGCGCTTCCGGGATGTTCACCGAAGCCAGGATGGAGGCTTTTCATGCCATCATACGGAAACGGTGCGCTTCTATTCTCGGTAGATTGCGTGCTAGCTCCCACAGCATCCTGAGTACATTGTGTTATGGGTGGGACAGCCCCATGCTGGCGCACTGGATACGGCGGCACACGTAGGTGTCAGTCGTTTCCATTTTGTATAGTGTCGTTTTACTAACATTAGGTTAAGACTTTTACTAACCATATATGGATTTTGTAATCTGAAATTAATAAATTATTTTTATTATTAAAACTAGCAAGAATGCAAACATTTTAACGACATAACAATATTCTTCTAAGTATCCACAAAATTTCAGACAGAGATAAAATGACATAGGGCTTAGGGACACTAGAATCTTAGATCACAGGTACTTAAACATATATTTACTATCTAAATTTACAAGATTTATTTCTAAGTACCACAGTCACGTTTAGGGCTCTAGATTGGTATTTCAAAACAGCAGTAAATAATAGCAGGTATATGTAATAATAGATTGTGCTGTACAGCCTATGTACCTATAGCAAATTGTAATCAGTGTAACGGTTGTTTTAATGTTTTGCATCGGTAGATAATAGACTTGGTTAGAAGTTTGATTTTAGTGACTGTTTATACCCAATATATTGTTAGGACCAAATTTTACTGGTCTTTCGGTACGAAGTCAGAATTCTGGCTAAAATAAAAAAAAAATATTAAAAGCGTCTTTAAAATTAAGCCTCTTTCCTTTAAACAGTTCCAAAATACACTATTTATCGTGTTAGTTTTCGAGTGCTAATCTTTTATATAAAAATCTTCTGTGCGTGTGTATGAAAGTGAACTCCTCCTAAACGGCTGTACCGATTTTGATGATTTTTTTTGCGTGTGCTCCAGTGGATTCTAGAATGATTTAGATTCACAATTGGACCCGGTAGGTAGCGCAGTCGATTTTTTTTTCAGGGCAGGACAACGTCTGCTGGGCCCCTATATAAAAATGATCAGCTTAATACAACTTCAGTAAAACATCTCAGTGGCTGGACGACTAGCATACATAACGCAAGGCCGCTAACGATCCGACGAAGGCCAAACATTGAAAGGGAATGAATACCAATTACAGTGCAGTAACATTACGATAATACTCTATAGTAATAGTAAATAATAATAAAACGAATCATTGACTTTGCTCTACCTATTTGTAAATACGGAAATTGGTCTGCAATCTAATACATCGTACCTATTTACGACGAGTAATAAACTTAGTTAGGAGTTTATTGTCTGATTTCACAACTGTAGTATATAAATAATAGGAGAGCTAGATAGTGGCTAGGAATTGTTAATCTTAAAGATAGTAGATATTTTTTTAATTTATTTAATGGTACAATGAACAACTACAACATACAATCATACATATTTACTAAAAATGGTAGTTCAAACGAGCATTTACAATATTGCAGCCTACTGCATTATTTACAAAACGATTACCGGCAGTAAATATAAATTATTCCTGCCTGCCTGCCTGCCTTCCACAAGCCAGTTACTTGGTAACACGATAGCCTGTACAGAGTACACAAATAAATGGCAAAGTTATTACTTTAGGTGAAATAATAGAGATCGTTTACAGCGCTACATTACAAGTTTTACATAATAATTCTTATCATATAACGTATCATAATATTATAATAATATAATATAATATGTGGGGACATTTTCACACACGGCCATCTGACCACAAACTAGGGAGACCCTGTACTATGGGTGTCAGACAGCTGATATACATACACAAATACTTTTTTTTTTAATACATACGTATATAGATAAACAACACCCAGACACAAGGCAAACACAAGTGCTCATCACACAAATGTTTACCCTGGGCGCGAATCGAACCCGCAACACGCTGCGCAGCAGTCGATCGCTCAGCCACTGCGCCAACCGTGTCGTCAAATATTAGGTATCACTGAAATGAAAAACTTTCGTGAGGCGTTTGTTTTTTTTTCATCATAAATATTATCTCGCTGGTTAACCAAGAAGGTTGTCGGCGGATTAACTAGATTTTCCTGTGGCGCCTTAAAAGTAATAGGCCTCCAACCAGGGAAAAATCTTATAAACTAAGCGACTACTCGTTAAGGGAACCCTGTACTGTGGGGTACGGGTCTCGGCTTAGGGCGTCGCTAGAAAAGGGCAGCATAGGTACTGGCTGGATGCGGCGGGTCTGTATATGTGTTATCTCAACGTGCTAGTTATAGCCCTGTTCCTAGAGGAGAGTTATAGCGTCGACGGGGTCAGTCAGGATTAGGCAAAAATCGCCGGGTATTTTTCATGTACTGAGAATACTTCGTGTTTGTGAACCCAAAGGGTTCCGCCTCCCTCCGGTTTCCGCTGCCCGTTAGTCTGTCCTGTCGTTTAATATAGTATAGTATATTACAATATCAGACTAGATATAATTCTCACGGAGTGTGTGTCGGCTAAAGCCGCGACAACAAATAATAATAAAATTTAAATAAAAAATTAACTAAAAAGAGGTCAACAACAATCACATTACATTTTTAAGTCAAACCTTAAGTATCTATTTGTACGATTCATGTGCGATTCCGCCTCGTATCTGGGCGATTTTTTTTAGTTAAACACAAATCCTGTTGGCATTTTGATATCCCCTTTTTCAATTTTCGTCATATCGCTCCGAGCTGAGAAACTGTCCTTGTGTACAAGCTATAGGTGCTTATTCTCTACGCAGTTTCTAGTACAATGATTAGTCATCAAATGATTATCCTCTTCAAAATTATGTGTCAATGTCGTAATCATTATTTTGAAGTGAAAATTACAGTGAGTTGTAATTATTGTGTACGTCTAGTATAACGTATATATAATTATGTAGATATTTAACTAAAGCCTGGCCTAGTACGAGTTTTATTCGAACTCGATCGTGTTAACGTAAACTACAATTTGTATTGAAACTGGAATAGCGCAGTCTATACCCTGTCCATTGAGTTATTAGTTTTTTGACAGCTGCCTTCGAACGTAATTATTCCCGATTACCTTAAAGTTAACTTTAAAATGCGTTATCAAATAAATATATTAACTGCCTTATCTTGTTGGATTATCTTATTTATGACCTCTTACAGACATTATAAATACAGTATGCGTATCAGTTTTTACAAAAAACATAAATATTGTTCACTAGTTTCAGCTATCAAAAAACGGTTAAACCAGTGGACAGACGCCACCAGACACAGAGACAGAACCAGTGCCACGTGTAGTGGCAACAATTAATAGAAAACACAATTGTTCCACACTAATTGACATAAGCGATCGTTTACGTTAACGCGATCGAGTTCGAATAAAAACTCACACTAGGCACTCTGATCACATAACATATACAGTCAAAACTCTTAATCAGTCAAAACTCTTAACCAGTCAAAACTACTCTTGACTGGTTTCAGTCAAAACTCTTATTAAGATAAAACGCGTATGTGTTACAAAAACAATAATACTGTATGTCTATTCTGTTATAATCTCCCTCGGTGAATACCTAGGTGAAGTGAGCTGTCATCTGTCCCGATGCTAGGGATTTACAAAGCACTACACCAGATGACAGCTCACTTCACCTAGGTGTTCACCGAGGGAGATTGAAACAGAATAGCACGCCCTTTAAGTTATTAAAGGACGACACGGTTGGCGCAGTGGCTGAGCGATCGACTGCTGCACAGCGTGTTGCGGGTTCGATTCCCGCCCAGTGTAAATATTTGTGTTATGAGCACTTGTGTTTGCCTTGTGTCTGGGTGTTGTTTATGTATGTATTTAAAATATATTTGTGTATGTATATCAGCTGTCTGACATCCATAGTACAGGGTCTCCCTAGTTTGGGGTCAGATGGCCGTGTGTGAAATGTGCCCACATATTATATTAGAATCACTACAAAACAAAAGTTTTAAAAGGGTCACAAAAAGAAACCTACCAGCCTAATGAGTTCCTAAGTATTTAGGATAAATTTGAACTGCTCAAAAGTAGTTTTGACTGATTTTTGTAGTCATAAGTAGTTTTGAATGTGACATATATATAGAGCCTGATTGTCCGTTATTGACTAACACCAGTGGGGTTATTCTAGTAAGTTTTAGAAACGTTCGCATTCTAGTCTGTCTCAATCTGTCCTACAACCTACATTTTACCTACATTTTTAACAAGATGTTGACATTAATTAAGTTTTAGTTTAGATGAGATTGCAGCTAGATTTTTAACGTTATTAATAATTAAGAGAATTGGCCTTCTGGCAGAGTGAGTAATCAACCAAGTTGCTAATTTGAAGTCTCCAACCGGCTTATTCTGGTACAGACAGCGTCATTAACTGCTTACCCCCCATGCATTAAAATTGCTTCGGATAGGGGGTAAGCAATTGATGACGCTGTCTGTACTAGCGTTTGTCCGAAACTCCATCCGCGTAAATATCGATTATCCCGGATACAGACGAAGTCGGGGAAAAAGTACCTTTTTTTTATTCCGATTAAAAAGTAGGTGCCTTTTTTTTTTGTTCTTGGTTGGAAAATCCTCATGGTTGTCCTCCGCCCTGGGGTAGGCGGAGGGGTCTGTCAGACTCCTACTGACTAAAAACCACCCCGGTGCTCCATCTCACACCAACGTCGGGGGTCGCGGGAACTGGAGATACTTCCGCAAGTCCCGACTGATCATCTACCTATCCTTGCCCCAAATATACCTAACGGCGTCGGCTTACAATCTAACCTGATGCAGCTGAATACCAGTGCTTTACATGGAGCGGCTTGCGAAAGGTAGGCAGGCGCCTGCCTTCCACAAGCCAATTACTGGGTAACACGATACCCCTTGGTAAGATTGGTTGTCAGAGTTTCCCCTTCCCCTCTTGTGCGGGCCACTTCTCGGCTCAAGAGGGGGAGTGAGGTCTTAGACTCCTCCCCAGGTTAAAAAGTACCTAACTCAACCTAAGTATCTGAATTCAATCATGATTCGAGAAACTTGTCGTGCCATTTTTTATCAGAACGTTATTGCTGTTTTCCGAACAGTACTTTTATTCGGGATGAAAGGTGTACAGAAACGGACTTCCTGCACACTTGACAACGTATATGCAAAACTTGAGGATGATCGGTTCAGTGGTTTAAGTGTAAGGGTAACAAACTAAATTACTTTCACATTTATTATATTAGGTAGGATATTCGAAGAGACCTTGATGTGAGCTCTCAATATCATCCAGCATCATTTCTCGATGGAATGACAGCTTCATTCATCTATATTCACAGAGGGTTTTTTTTACAGAATAGTACTATTCCCAAACCTCTACAACTCCTGAAAGAATCAACAATGGCGACCACTAGGGCAATAAAGCTCGACGAGTCCCGGAGAAACATTACAACTGTCCTGGATCCCGCAACGAAATTAATCAGAAAAAAACGAGGAGTAAGTTTCGGTCCCATGTGTTGCAAGAGGACTTTCACCAGCATACTTTTCCTTACCTAGCCCACTAGTAGCTAGTAGCTTACCTTAGGCCCACTTGCATCAGGCAGGGTTATCTTTTAACTCCGAACTAGTTTTGCTAACACGGGCTCATTATTTATCATCATCCGCCTAGGGTTTATTTATATATATTTTTTATCGGGGGTGTAAAATCCTCATGCATGTCCTCCACCCTGGGCGGGCGAAGGGGGTATGTTAGACTCCTACTGACTAAAAACCATCCCGTTCCGTCTCACACCTACGTCGGTGGTCGTGGGAACTGGGGATACGTCCGCAAGTCCCGACTGATCATCTGCCTATCCTTGCCCCAAATATACCTAACGGCGTCGGCTTCCAATCTAAATTGATGCAGCTGAATACCAGTGCTTTACATGGAGCGACTGCCTGGCTACCTTTCACAAACCAGTTACTGGGTAACACAATATCCCTTTGTAAGATTCGTTGTCAGACTTTCTGGCTTCTGACTACCTTTAACGACTGTCAAAGATCTACAAATGACAACCAGGACCTGACCAAGACCAGTTTTGCGAGAGATTGAGTGGTCTCGGTATGATTTGGATGGTCCCCAGCTTAACTGGATTTTACTTAGCCACGAGCCTCTATAGGGCTCTTTTAAAAAGCAGACCCAGCTTCCTAAAATCGATAGTTCCTCTGTGAGGTGACCCGGCCGATGCCCGCTGCAAACTGTGGCAAGACACTTTTTCCCTACCTACCCAGTATTTATCACCAAGCGAGCATCTACCCGCCGGGTCAAACCTTTTAGTCCCTGAACCGCCTAAGAACCCAAGTATAAAGATGTAACGTCAACCTCGCAAAATGGGGCTACCTCGACAGAGCAGCAGCAGGGTGTGGGCATGCCCCACCTCTTGTAATGTTCTCTGTGCCCCAAACCATGCGATCGGGGTGAATTTTGCACTGCCACCGACGACGCCGTGAAAGTAGCTAAGTTTTCGCCCAAACTTTCAAAGACTGTCGTGCCAGCGATACGAAGAAGAAGAAGATCTGTACATTTTGTCATTTAATGTCACATTAGCACTTTTTAGCGCATTTCTCTTGGTTCATTTTTTGTCGCAAGTGAACCTTATGAGTGTATTCAAAAGTAATTATTAATATTTTAAAATAATACCGTTGTTTGATGGTGCACAGGATACAATATGACTAATTTCAAATGGGTCTTCTACAATTTTGTATATTGATTTACCTCAATTATGCATGTTGGGAAATACCTAAGTACCTCTCCTCCGTACCTACTTTAGGCAAATCAGCTCAGGTTTGTATAAAATGCGACAGGTATTATAAATTAAATAATTAACAAAGATTTTTTGTAATAGGTAAGAATTATTTTATTAAGTTTGCCTAAATGCTATTTTTGTTTTTTCCTTATCTTTTTTTTATTCATTGCAATGTGTAAGAATGAAATTGATAAACATTTTTACCCGAATGCGCCAGAAGGAGGATAAAGTTTTTACCCGACTGCGCCAGAAGGAGGCAACTTGTTTCTATCTTTTTAGTGAATTTATTATGTTTAACAACTTTTCATGCAGTCGGGTTATTTTTTTATATTTTTTTTATTTTGACTGCCCCGTGTCTCATTGGATTGGTGGTGTCAAGCGAAATTACTGAGTATTATACAGTACTGAATTCGATTCCCCAATCGGACAAAATGTTATTAGAGTTTACCGTAAAACCTCAGTAGCAGCACAGTATAAATATTAGTACTACCGTACAGTAGCGACATGCTCCGCCTCTCTCTAAAAAAGATTTTTCAAAAATAATAGTTTAAAAAAACTAAAAACACGCTTTTTATAGAAAACCACGCTTTTTTTAAAATAAAATAATTTATTAAAATTTATTTTCTATTTTTTAGTTTGGTTTTCTATAAAAAGCGTGTTTTTAGTTTTTTTAAACTATTATTTATTTTTTACTTTTTAGTTTGGTAAATATAAATACAAAATATAAGTACATAATATAAATATTATGTACATTTATTCTACCAGGGGCGCTTGTGCAGTACCTTCCTAGTATATTATAATAGCTGTTTTTTCGGCAACTAATTTTGAACGACTTATGTTTTTTTTTTTGTTTTTTGGTTTTGTTTAATAATTTTATCAAATTAGTGTATTGTCATCGGTCCTCGATAAATCTACAAAGTTTGAACGAAATCTGGCCGTTTAAAGTGGGTCAAAATCGCGCCCAAAGAAGTCGGTTACAAACAAACATACAAACATGCAGGTGAAGCTAATAAAAAGCGTATAAAAAAAAAGAAAACCGCCTTCAAAAACAAAAAAGTGATAAACAACTTTAGCACAGAACACACATTACTTTACTTTCGGAAGTCGGTGGCGGTGGCTTTGAGTTTGTTGTTTTGTATTGCCACCGACTTCCGAAAGTAAAGTAATGTGTGTTCTGAGCTAAAGTTATTTATCACTTTTTAGTCCTTGAAGGAGGTTTTCTTTTTTTTGAAAAAACTTTTTATTTTTCGTTTTTAGTGTTGCCTTATAACATCCAAATCCATTAAGAAACGGCGACACACTTAAAAGAGATTGTAAATCCTCCAAAGATTGAAGAAACTAAGGTCGTCTAATTATTTTTTTTGGGAATTTGTTGATTTTCTCAAAAAGGGCTAGATCAATTTTGGTAAAATTTATATGGGACCATTTCGGAATAAACCCCTTTCGAACATAAAAAAAAGAATTTTGCAAATCCGTCTATATATGACAGAGTTATGCCCGAACATACCTACATAAAAAATAAAAAAATAAATAAAATACAAACAATCGAATTGATAACCTCCTCCTTTTTGAAGTCGGTTAAAAACCGTTCCTCACCTCTCCCCGCGTCGAACGAATGCTCTGGGAACTGCATTATTGTTCGAGCGGCGCGTAGACCCGCACACACACACGTATCTGTACAGTCTGTTATTTGAGTAGTAGTGTAGGCAGTTATATCGTTTCGTTTCTATGGAGTGTCACGGATATGGTAGCAGTTTGAAGACCCCTAAAAATGGCGCCACACTTGTAACATGGGTTTTTGAAAATCATTTTCAAATATGAGTGTAGATACTAAACTAAATGCCTGGCTAATGGGAGAAGCTCGTGGCTAATTTAAAGCCGTATGGATCGACCAGTCATCAATGATGGAAAAGCTTCGCTTGCCGCGGTCGGTGCGTGGATAGGTGACCATCCATTTCATACCCAGACCCCTCTGTGCCTCGGAAAGCACGTAAAGTCGTTGGTCCCGTCTGTCATTCGTAGATCTTTGACCGTCGTTATAGGAAGTCAGAAGCTAGGAAATCTGAAAACCAGTCTTACCAAGGGGTGCAATGTGGGTAACATTGCACCCCTTGGTAAGACTGGTCACTGAACTGAGTTGTGGAGGTCCGATAGGCAGTCGCTCCATGTAAAAAACGCTGGTATTCAGCTTCATCCGCTTAGGGCGGGTTGCTTCAACTAAACATTACTGACCGGTAATAGTCAAAAATGGTGTTAACTATCGTCAAATAAAAAAATGGGTTGTTTCACAAAATCGTACGTCAAAAAGTTACTATTACCACAACCTACCAGTCAACGTAATTTTGTGTTTTCAAACAGCTTCTTCAAACATCAAAATATAATGGAATCTCTTTTTGAATAACTTTAACTGACGAATTTTTATGTCATGAAACAACCCGTTACATTTAACGTACGTTAAACCTCTCACGACATAGTAACTTTTAACCCGTCCGTATGTAACGTTAACCGACTGTTTGAAACAACCCGCTTTAAGACTGCAAACCGACTCCAACATAGTTGAAAAAAGGCTAGGTACCTAGATCAGGATGGATGTAAATACTAAATACCTTTTTTTTTTTTTTTTTTTTTTTGGTACGGGGTGGAAAATCCTCATGGATGTCCTCTGCCCTGGGGCGGGCGGAGGGGTCTGTCAGACTCTTACTGACTAAAAACCACCCCGGTGTTCCATCTCACACCTACGTCGGGGGTCGCGGGAACTGGAGATACTTCCGCAACCCCCGGCTGGTGCCGGCCCGCTGCAGCGGGCCACTTCTCTTGTCAGGGGGGGGAGTGAGGTGTTAGACTCCCCCCCGGACGTCTTAGAGGGGCACGCGTGGAACACTACGCGCCGCCACCTCGGGTCCTGGTGTATGTGGGGGGCGACAGACGTCCCCGAGTCTGCCGCCCCTGGACCCATTTAGGGGGGCCGGAAGAGGGCGTTGTCCGCCCTCCGCCGACGCCCGGTGCGCCTGCTGCGGGCAGGGTGGGAGGTTGAGATCTCCCTCTCCCTTTCCGCAGCCTCCTTCTGCGACATGACACTTTCGCAGAAGGAAACCACCGCGTCCCAGGACTCTGCGCTGTCGACCATCGACTCGACCACGGCCGACAGCGACAGGTCACTGCCTACTTCTGAGACGAGGGCACGACGCGGCCCCTCCCAAGCGGCACATTCCGCCAGCGTATGCCGCGCCGTGTCCTCCCGGCAGTCGACGCAGTGGTGACACCGGGCGTCCGGCTCCCTGTTTATGCGACACAGGTACCTCCCGAAGCAACCATGCCCCGAGAGCACCTGCGTCACCCGAAACGACAGAGAGCCGTGCCTTCTCCCGAGCCAGCGCTCGAGCACTGGCCGGACCGCCTCGATGATGGCGAGGCCGGCGGTAGGGCGTGAAAGCCTGTCCCGCCATTCCGCCACCAGGACCTCGCGAAGCTGAGACCGACGCAGCTCCATGTGTCGCTGCATCGGTCGCTCGCCCCGCGCCCGCGCTTCCTCGCGCCACCGGTACAGTGACGCGAGCACCTTCGCCTCCAGGTCCCAGGGCGGGGATCCGGCCAGTGCACAAGCCGCCTCGTAGGAAATACTAAATACCTCTGCCAACCTCTCGAGGAATACAAGCGTGGTGTTATGTAATATCCATTCATAAAACGTGAATTCCAATAAATAATGTACTACTTACGAGTACTACAAAATTTAATTAAGGAAATAATTGAATTATAAAACAATTATTCGCTTTACGTATCTGTTGCAACCTTCATAGTTGTTTGTTTACGTGTCGTGGGAGCGATGCTGGCCTGATATTCTGATGATAATATGAATATTAATAGTGTATCCGGAGTTGCGGTAAGCGTAATTAGCATGATATAGGCGACACGGCTGGCGCAGTGGCTGAGCGATTGACTGCTGTGCAGCGTGTTGCGAGTTCGATTTCCGCCCAGGGTAAATACTTGAGTGATGAGCACTTGTGTTTGCCTTGTGTCTGGGTGTTGTTTATCTATATATACATGTATAAATAAATGCATCTATAAATATGTTATTGAGACACTTTAGGCATAAAGCAGTCGGAAATTGTAAGTTTTAGTTCATAAAATAACAAAACCAATTTTTAAATTCAATTCAAATTTTTCAATATGTCTTACTAAAAATATACTATCATTAATTAAATATTGTATGATATTTCAAAAATAATCTTTGTCAAAGGTAAATGTAGTCGAAAGTTCTATCGATGATTTTTTTTAATATCACCACACATGGTCACCTCACTATCGATAGACAAGGCCGGCCAATCACGGCAAAACCACGTAATCTCCATGGTTGAAGTGTAGAGGACGCAATGCATGCAGTACATTGCAAGCGGACTCGGTCATTGCGAAGATTAAGCATGTACACATAGGGCAATGTATGTTTTTTTGTAATATAATGCAATAATGTTGTCTATATTTGGAATTTCATAGTCATCATTACATTTTTATGTTTTTTACAAATAATATTGTAATTAAATGTTATTTTCCACTTACCGATGGAAAGATATACCTCCTCGCTCTATACTTTAAGTCTGACTTTTGGTCTTGCAAGTTATAATTGCACAAGAAGGCATTTTAATGCTAAGATCGGTTCTCCGAAATTGTCCGAAGCACACTAAACGCGGTGTACGAATGAATCGGTCGAGTTATGAAAGTCGAATCATAATTGTGGCGCGCTTGCCACGCCCACATTACCATTCCAACTCTATTTATCTGTTCCGTGGTATTAACAGAACCAAAGTCAAGTACCTAGGTCGATTCTGTAAAATTCAACAACTCGCATCTCACAACGCTATTTACTCTCACTTCGCATAAGGTTCAAAATTTATTGATATATTAATTTTACAAAAAATGTTGATACCTTGATATATTTGACACTTTTGAATCGGGTTCGAGTGCGAAGTGAGCGTCGAAGTGACGGGCACATTACAGAATGCCATTTCTGAAGTCATCACATAGTTTATCCGTCAAAATCTCCCTGTCAATTTAGTTCAACTCGCTGACACGCTCGCAAGGGTGACGCTAGTGTAAATTCGAATTATCAACCGAGTTTTTAGAATGCCAATCAAGAAACTCACAGCGGATTCAGATTCGTTTAGAATGAGGTCTTACAGAATCACACCCAAGGTCAAAACCATGTACAGAACTTTTGAATTATCAAAGAGCTATCTCATTGACAATTCAAAAGTGCCTGCTGAAGTAGTAAAAAAGTTAAAGCTGATTGAAGGAGAATAACTAGCATAATAAACTCAACGGACACTCTTACAACCTCCTGGTTACATTATTCTTCTTGCTTCTATTTTTGAAAACAATAAAAAGATTGAAACTAGTTTATTAAGTTATGTGTTTGTTGTATGTTCTTTGAAGTCAATAGACTTGCCTCCCTAAAAGTGCAATTTAATTCAAATTTATTTATGGATAATATTAAAAATCGGAGTAGGACAGCTATATACAACCGCGCTTTCCTTAAACGGCGAATCAGAATGATAAAAAAGATGAAAGAATGAAGTTTTTTATTTTACCTTAATGTTTTTATCTTATTCTGACTAACGTTGTACCAACACAGTTACAGACCGACCCTTTTAAATTATCCTGAATTAAAACCATTGACCTCAAGAAACTGGTTGCGTCAGTATTTTTGGATTATCGTTTGTTTAACGTTGCATCGTGTTAACAATTCTGCCAAATATACAAAACTGAAGGCCTATATTGCCCTTCTTACGCGAGCGGAGTGAGAGGTTTGCTCTCTCTCTTTCCGCTGTATATTATTCTTTGTGTGTATCAGCTTCTCGCCAAAAAGAAGCAACGTCATTGCACGTGTTAATACTCTTAACCATGGTTTGAAGCACGGTTGGAAGCTAAATAAAGATCACTCCCACCAAGTACCGCGATAAGCCCACAGCGCAGCTGCTCTATACGTTAGGCACTGTTCCATCGTATGCTGCGCCGTGTCCTGGATGCAGTCTGAATAATGATGGCAACCAGGTATCTGCTCCTGGTTTATGCGCCGCAGATACTTACCAAGACAACCATGTCCAGTCAGCACCTTCGTCAGCCTGGAAACTGAGGGCGCCATGCTGAATTTGCAGCCACTCGTCCATAACGGGTCTTACCGCCACTATTGTGGCGTGCTCCATAGACTCCTACCTACGTTTTGGAACGAGCAATTAGTTCTAACTTTCTGACTAACTGACCGACTCCTTGATGATTCAAAAATGCATATAAATGGTTTAATTGAAATAAATGCTTTGACTTTGAACTGACTGACAACATTTCCTTATCTTAAAAACGTTTCTGAAAGTAATCGTCAATAGCCCAAAGGAAAAACCCAATGAGGAAAGCACGGGAAGCTGTGACGCGACTAAGTCACTGGTGACGTAGTAAAAAACAGTTTACGAAATTGAAGAGGAAAGAGAAATACTTACACCTTATTTCCCTAACCACAAGTAGGTAACCACCGCACCACATGCATTGCGTTAGCGCAGAGTAGGATATCCACCCACAAGGTGGACCCTTATTGGAAATCTATAGGGGAGGCCAGCAGTAGACGACCTAATTATAATGATTATGGAGTAGGTAACTGTTTCCAACTCTCTTTGGGAAACCTGCATTGCCCTGTTGGAGCCGTTATCGCAAACACGACTGCTAAGGTCCTTGATCCTTACCGCGTTGGGCAAAGTGTTAATTAGGTTTGGGAATACCTCAGTCCTCGGAGCCGGTGTGACACCAAAGTGATGACCCTCGAAAAGCACATGAAGTCATTGGGCCTGCACCTGATCTCCTAGCCTCCCCAGTCGTGTCGGATTGCCGTCCCCTCAGACTATGAGAGTGAAGGAAGAGGTAGTGGATCTGTGTATGCGCACATACTTGTCCTTTAAATATCTTCTACGTACTTGTCTAGTTACCATTTAAATTGGCTGCCGTGACCGACATTTTCGCGGGAGTATTATTTTTAACTTGTCCTTGTAAATAATACTCTTTTTGCTATGCAGTAGGATATTTTTTTATTTTATTAAGCCTCTTTACACTCAGATTTGCTTACCACAAGCCAGAACTACTGTTATGCGGAAAAGTGTATTTTGCATGGCTCCAATAATTTATAATAAATTACTAAAAAGTTGGAAAGTTTTAAGTGACATGCAGTTTAAATAAAAAGTAAAAAAAAATTTAGCAGACAGAGCCACCACACCATTAATGATTTTTTATGTGAAAAATATTTTGAATGACTATAATTATTTTAGACTTATTTATTTTGACTACTTTAGAGATACATGTGTTTTTTTTTTATGTGAACTATGACATTTTAATTAATTTGGATAACGGAATTGTGGTTATATTACTATTTAAAAAATTGCTTATACTTACCTACTTACTTAAATATTTGTATGCCCTGTCTAAGGCAAGCATGACGACCTGTTTATAATATTTTTAACAACTTGCATTCTGATTTTTTTCTGTATGTATACTCATGTTGGAACAAATAAAATTATCTTATCTTATCTTATCTTATCTTTAATTCCTTAGTAATAATACAGTGTTTCATTTTTTTACATAATTTAAACTAAGGACCTCTCGACGAATATAGACCTCCTCCACTTTTTCCTATCTTGGCCTGTTCTCATCCAGACATTGTTTGCGAATTTTATAAGTTCGTCTTCCCATGTTTCCAGGGAGCGACCTCTTTTTTTTCCGGTAGTAGGATAAATAGACTGTATTATTGTATGCCTTATCGTCGGTGCCGAAAATGTAGATTAAGGAAATAAATTGACAAGGATACGGAAAACGTAGGTAGGTACACCTACTTGAGTGTGTTAATTAAAACAAATCACAATTACCAGGCAATGTTCTTCATAATTAAACTAGCACATTTTATAAGCATCCTTAATTTTGTAAAAATAAAATGTAGTCAATGGTGCCGATTCCCTTGTTCACAAACTAAACTAAAATTAGGCAGTTTTCATTTCTTACAACCAGGCAGCTGAAGAAAAAGACGGCGACAAACAAGAACTCATTTAGAGATGTCAAATTAGTTTTTCCCTTGAACTTCGCGGTGTTTTTAATCAATACGTTCAGAAATGACAAGTATAACTGTATAAACCTTTCAGATCAACTTAAATTGACAGCTCTTATTAATATGTCTCTTTTTTGTTTTATCGGAGAGAAAGAGATATAAAAAGCTTAAAATTAGTTTACTTCGTGCACAACAGAATTGGCACCATTAGCACTCCTGTAGATTTTTTAAAATTGGGGAGTTTAGCCATTACAAACCAATAAATCTTTTATCTTTATTATATTCATTTAGATAACTGTGATTGGAGAACTCATTGACTCGTAATATTATAATGACTATGATTAAATTAATAAATCAATTGTAGCAAACACGTTCTAACGCTGTGATAAAATGTTGATAACAAATAATAAATCATATTAAAACCTGACTAAAACCGGTTCGATGTTTAAAAAACCCATTATTTTATTTTTTTCGCTAAAGAATTTGCTCCCATTTTTAGTCACACGTGTATATTTGCACGTGCTAATTTACATAAAAAGTTATAATTTGTTTACATTATTACATTTTTTGTTATTTTAAGAACCTATTTACACTAAAGTGATTAGTTTTAAACCTATTTATACTAAAGTGATTAGTTTTAAACCTATTTACACTAAAGTGATTAGTTTTACACCTATTTACACTAAAGTGATTAGTTTTACACCTATTTACACTAAAGTGATTAGTTTTAAACCTATTTACACTAAAGTGATTAGTTTTACACCTATTTACACTAAAGTGATTAGTTTTACACCTATTTACACTAAAGTGATTAGTTTTAAACCTATTTACACTAAAGTGATTAGTTTTACACCTATTTACACTAAAGTGATTAGTTTTACACCTATTTACACTAAAGTGATTAGTTTTAAACCTATTTACACTAAAGTGATTAGTTTTAAACCTATTTACACTAAAGTGATTAGTTTTACACCTATTTACACTAAAGTGATTAGTTTTAAACCTATTTACACTAAAGTGATTAGTTTTACACCTATTTACACTAAAGTGATTAGTTTTACACCTATTTACACTAAAGTGATTAGTTTTAAACCTATTTACACTAAAGTGATTAGTTTTACACCTATTTACACTAAAGTGATTAGTTTTACACCTATTTATACTAAAGTGATTAGTTTTAAACCTATTTACACTAAAGTGATTAGTTTTACACCTATTTACACTAAAGTGATTAGTTTTAAACCTATTTACACTAAAGTGATTAGTTTTAAATATAAGTTACTGTGGTCGACAAGTTTTGTATCCACAATTCAAATGAATATCAAAATTATTCAGACTTGCGCGAGAGTGGAACATTGTTGCTTCATGAGTCAAGACTACGGTGTTTAACATACTAAACATTGCGTTTAGTTGTTTAATTTACGTCATGTGGTTATTCAAAAATATGAAATCGTTTCGAATAATCTTCGAACACAAATTGTTCAATTGTTTTCATCCGTCCGTCCGTGTGTCACAAGGTTGTATCCTTTGGACCGTAATATCACAAAGTACGTAAGGCTGCGTCGCGCCCGAGCAGAGAGACCGCTTAGAACAAACCGCCATTTTTACCACGCACACATTGACATTACGTTTATAGGCATTCTCAAGCAGTTTCAAGCAGACTTCAGACTCGACTGTCACGACTCACGTGTTGTCTAAATGAATAAATGAGAGACATTGACATTTCACGACGAACAAGAAAATTTTGTTATAACAAAGAGTTCCAACCAGTGTCAATAAAAATTCATATTGTCACAAATAAAACCTACAGAGTCAATACAGTAGCAGCCCTAGTGAGTCTGGCAAGTTTAGGTAATTATTTTTGAAGATGGCGGGAGCGGTCCTTCTGTACCCCCTATATTAATTGTGGTAATACGTTGATACTTGAAAAATCCACGGAGTGGGTACTATGTCTATGTCGTTATCATCTGCCTAGTCTTTTCTCAACTATGTTGGAGTTAGCTTCCTGTATAATTGGATGCATGCTGGAGCGACTGTCTGTCGGACCTCCCCAACCCAGTTACTGGGTAACACGATACTCTTTGGTAAAACTGGTTGTCAAACATTCTGGCTTGTACCCATAACGAAGCCGGGAGTTTACGTGATATCTCAGGCACGGAGGGATCTCGGTGTGAAATGGATTGTAACCCATCCACGGCAAGCGTAGCTTAACCAAGACCGAATGCGTCTTTTAAAAATTAAATAAAGTTGAATAATGAAGAAGTAAGCGTATATTATTGCATGTTATGTTTAAAATTAAAGGTGTAGGCGTATTATTATTGCATGTTGTGTTAAAAATTAAAGGTGTAGGCGTATTATTATTGCATGTTGTGTTAAAAATTAAAGGTGTAGGCGTATTATTATTGCATGTTGTGTTAAAAATTAAAGGAGTAAGCGTATATTATTGCATGTTGTGTTAAAAATTAAAGGAGTTAGCGTATATTATTGCATGTTATGTTCAAAATTAAAGGTGTAGGCGTATTATTATTGCATGTTGTGTAAAAAATTAAAGGAGTAAGCGTATATTATTGCATGTTGTGTTAAAAATTAAAGGAGTTAGCGTATATTATTGCATGTTATGTTCAAAATTAAAGGTGTAGGCGTATTATTATTGCATGTTGTGTAAAAAATTAAAGGAGTAAGCGTATATTATTGCATGTTGTGTTAAAAATTAAAGGAGTAAGCGTATATTATTGCATGTTGTGTTAAAAATTAAAGGAGTTAGCGTATATTATTGCATGTTATGTTCAAAATTAAAGGTGTAGGCGTATTATTATTGCATGTTGTGTAAAAAATTAAAGGAGTAAGCGTATATTATTGCATGTTGTGTTAAAAATTAAAGGAGTTAGCGTATATTATTGCATGTTATGTTCAAAATTAAAGGTGTAGGCGTATTATTATTGCATGTTGTGTAAAAAATTAAAGGAGTAAGCGTATATTATTGCATGTTGTGTTAAAAATTAAAGGAGTTAGCGTATATTATTGCATGTTATGTTCAAAATTAAAGGTGTAGGCGTATTATTATTGCATGTTGTGTAAAAAATTAAAGGAGTAAGCGTATATTATTGCATGTTGTGTTAAAAATTAAAGGAGTTAGCGTATATTATTGCATGTTATGTTCAAAATTAAAGGTGTAGGCGTATTATTATTGCATGTTGTGTAAAAAATTAAAGGAGTAAGCGTATATTATTGCATGTTGTGTTAAAAATTAAAGGAGTTAGCGTATATTATTGCATGTTATGTTCAAAATTAAAGGTGTAGGCGTATTATTATTGCATGTTGTGTAAAAAATTAAAGGAGTAAGCGTATATTATTGCATGTTGTGTTAAAAATTAAAGGTGTTAGCGTATATTATTGTATGTTGTGTTAAAAATTAAAGGAGTTAGCGTATATTATTGTATGTTGTGTTAAAAATTAAAGGAGTTAGCGTATATTATTGCATGTTGTGTTAAAAATTACCCTTTTGACCGCCGCATCAAAAAAGCAAAAACGTGCCTTCGGCGCCAAGCTACGAATTACGTATAGAAGTCTGTCATGTAGTCGTGACCGTGGCGTGCTGAGCACAATTTGGTTTGTCATCTATACATGACTGTGGCGGTGAAAAGGTTAAAGGAGTAAACGTGTATTATTGCATGATGTGTTAAAAATTACACTCTCCTCCAAGACCAACGCCCCCCGTCACCTCTGAAGGTGATAGGGTAGGCCTGCAGCTATGCTAACATGTTAAGCATGCCGTACGGGAACCGTTAAAGCATAGACCCAGACCCGCCCCAACGACATTCGGATAAACTAAGTCAGCATTCGGATAATTGCGGGTTCGGATAATCGAGGTTCCACTGTATAGTGTTTTTATTTGATTTCATTTGGTAGATTTCACAGCTACTGCAGTGGTAAGAGTCCGGCAAGTCCCTCCGTCAACCCCACGATGGAGCAAGTCCATGAGAGTTGCCACAGCGCATCTAAAAAAAAATATCGCAGCTGCTGCTGTAGTTTTTCCGGTCGATTTCCGTGGTATTCGGAAATAATATACTGACTAAAAACTACCTAGGTACTTGAAAAAAACAAAATTTCACTATAAAATTAGAAAAGAAAGAAAGAAAATCCATTTATTCACACGGAAGTGACGCACTTACATAACAAGCTTAAAACTAAACAATCAATCAATCAATTAGATTTTCAGTTGCTTTGAAATCAATAAATTAAAAAAGTTTCTTAAGAAAATTGCGATCACATAGAAACTGTTTTTTTTTTATAGTTAGGTCAGTATGTTACAAACGTACGATATAGATTATTCTTTTCACCCATAGATTATTTTATATATAGATATAGATTATTTTTTTCAGCGACTTTGTCTGCATTCGTGATAATGCCTAGTTTAATATAGCAAAATATTCTACACAGAACGAGAATATTTGTACTACAATGGCTATCTCTTCCAAATGTCGACGACGGTACGCTAATTGGAGGGAAAATATTATGACAAGCGATTGTCGTATGTCAACGTACGAAAACGAAAGTTGGGAATTATTTGAACTCGTATTAGTACAATATTCTTAAAATGCTGAGAGAAAATAGAAAGTTTACCATTTTTAAATATTTTTTTAGTAAAAAAAAACAGTGTGCGAATTATAATATTATTGTTATTTGTTCTCCAAATATTTTCGTCCAGTATTCGTTTTGTTTGGTTCAACTTTTGAGTGTATTTTAAGGAAAATCACATTTTGACGTTGAACTTATCGAATCCATTAAACCAACTAAAAATGTTGATAAAGATGCAGTCTGCGTCGAAGGAACGACTCACAAAAACGTAAGAATAAAAAAAAACTTAGATACTTAAAAATATCGGTACCTAGCATTGTTTACCTCAGCATCGCCCAAAGATCGATGACTAGAAATCACCAAAAACATAATATGGGTCGATAAACTAACCTACATAAAAAAACGAACCAGAACATTACCAATAGCCTTGTATAACTTCCACTGTATTTGTTTACTACTTCCGTCGCATTCGCATTCCCTTTCGAAAAGCCTTGCACGTCGCGCACGCTAAAGATACCGCAGCCTCTGTCGTAGTGAATACAGTAGCTTAATGTTTAATTTATGTACACAGTGCATACACGTGCGCGCCGCGTAATATTCGCGCTCTGAAAACAATAATATTTTTTTTTTTTTGTTTTATTTTTCGTACATTTTTGTGTGTGATTTGTGTTTGGTTTTGTTAAAAAGGAACAGTTTTTATTTGTGAGCCGTGAGTATTATTTATTTTTGTTTCTTTTTTTTATATTTTTAATGTTGTGTGGAATTTTATTCCATAGCATTTGAATTTTAGGTCAAAATACAGTGGTATAAAAAAACGTAGTTCATTTTAAAATTCCATTAATGGACGTCTTTAATTAAAACTAATTAATGTTACGTTACCAAAACCAAATTATGTGACGTAAACACGGTATATTTTAAAACCACAGGAATAAAGTAACAAATTAACAAAAAAAAGATTTAGCACCTGCCATGTTATCTCTTCACCACCCTTGGTAGACTATGGTAGAGAATGTCCGCATTTATACCTTATACATAAAGTTTTAATAAATTAATGATAAATGGTCTACTTTAGCGACAAATATTAAAATAATTTTAATATAGAAAAAACAAACCATCTTGAAGCATTAATACAATGTGAATGCCTGAGGCATCAATTGCATTTTGGTATAAGGATTGGTAAAGGTACCTGTTGTAATAATATTGATAGTAAGCTGTATCGATGTTATAACGTTCTATATTTATGCAAATGAAATCTGTCATCACAACACTCGACACGTTTTAAATCAAAATATTTATTTCAAAAAGGCACTGTTCAACGTCAATTACAAGAAAATATAAATTGGATAGTCGGTACATAAAATCTGAAAATAATTTATTCAAAGTTAACGCAGAATCGATTTCAGATAACTTCAGTTTATGAACACTTTTAAAATTACTATAAAAATAAATTCACTTAGTCTAGGGATATCAAACAGAGCCTTTGTGGGCTGGCTTGTAGCACTTATTAAGAAAAAAAATACTCGACTTAGCTTAAACTTCGCTTAGCGGCTTGCACATCATCGATTTACCTTAAGAGGAAACGCAAGGGCCGTTTTTCCATACAAACTTAGTCCCCTGTTTCCTCCCTGGATAATGCCAGTAGATCAATTATTATTTTTTTAAATATCCATGGCTACTATTGGCATGTCCCTATGTATTCCTTTTTCTCATAAATTTATTATTAAAAGAGATATGAATATTCAAAAACCTAAAAAATTGGCATGATTTTCCGCTGTGTTCAAACATTCAGAAAACAAATTTGACTTGATTATATAAAAAATAGAAAACATAGGAACACGGCAAAAGCCTTTCTTTATTTTTTAATGAAAAAAGCAGTTAAATCGGTTAAGTTTTGGAGAAGAAATCAGGGGACTACGAATCATTGATTTTGTGTACTTTTAATAGGTATTTTTGGTCAAAGCTGCAGCTGTCTCTATCGCGCTCTGCGGTTCGTGTTCGGGCATCGCGCGACAGCAATAGATTTTACAAATACCTAATTTTCAATTCTCTAGCCCGTGGTGTTTTCCTCTTAAATCTCGATTTAAACAAATGTCACAGTTAAACTGGCATCCAGGACGGTTTAAAGTTGTTAAATCTCGATTTTAACGATTAACTACATTAACGTTTCTTTACTTCTCTCTGTTTATTTGTGAAAATGGATTAATCTATACATAGTGATGATGATTTGTTATTGTAGGTGCGATGATGAAGAAATCGTGGAATATTTAGAAACTCCAATTTTTTGTCGACGAATCTTAATTGGTAGTGATTTATAAAACGCGATGACAAATTTATGAAACGATAAAATTATACATAATTTTCCAAGTGACATTAACAGGTGAGCTGTAGTGTTTACTATATTTTGATGAAAAGCAAGACTAGCGACCAACCTAAAAATGATAACCGCAGTTTTTGTTTACCTACTTATGTATGTCTTTTTTAGCAACAGAATTGGTGTATCCCCGATAAACCAACTACTATGTACGTTGAGATATTATAATAATAATAATAATTTAACATCCACACACACAAACAAACTCTCAAAGTACGCAGACTTGACTATAGAATTGAAAACTCAATGGAGAGTTCACACGGTCAAGACCATCCCTATCATAATATCCAGCACCGGCGTCATCCCCAAAACACTTCATACAAGCCTTAAAACACTCACATACGTACTCCTACAGAAAGCAGTCATACTGAACACTTGCAGAATCGTCAGAAAGTTTCTGTGTATAGATTAAATTGCCTAACGCCGCCCGTCTTAGTTGTTTGACCAAAAGCCCGCAATTTGGACGTAGTTCCCCAGAAATGGGAGAGATTTAATCATCGTATAAATCTAATCGTAGAAATCTAATCATCGTATAATAATAATATAATTTATTTCGGGTAACAAAAGACCCATAACATATATACCTTACAGACTATCATACATATTTATAAAACCACAAGAATATTACTATACTATTTTTGTACACGAAAAGACGGCGTCGTGTTGCGCTGCGTGGTGTCGCGTAACCTTCCGCGGAATCGCCGATACACGACACCCTTCGGCCAAAACTCTTCCTTGAGGAAGGTCTCAATATAATGTGTCGGGACTCGCACCACAAATGACTTGAAATTTGTATTGTGGCGCTACTGGTAGTCAATTAACTGCTTGCAGCGATGTTATTGGAGCTTATCAGTCGACCGCCGTAGAATATTATATCGAGTAACACACGCCATTGCCTCTTTATATTCAGAGTTTATTAATTTGCTTGTACATAAACAAAACAGTGTTATATGTCATATTATAGTATCGCGAAATTTCCCCGTGAAATTGGTGCTATAGATTGCACACACATAAAAATGTTATACTTAATTTGTTTTGTACTCAAACATTAAAAATACATAATTATACAATTTATTATATTTCTAACGTAATAAAAAATGCTTTAACCAAATTAAGTTACGGATGTTCCATTGTTCTGGTGAAGGATGTACGTACCTACCTATGTAGTTGAATATAATTGGGGTCTATGCTATGAGGTGTTACGCTTATTCTCGAACTTTGTTTTGTCCACAAAGGTCAAACCTCGACCATACCGGAGCGAACATCTTGGTCAGTTACTGCAGTAAGTAATATCTATTTGTATGGACGGGTCCACAGTCTACACCAAAGCGGGTATAGTGAAGTGCACGAAATCAGGAAAACCCGGCCACAACGGAGTGGACTACTTGGTCGGATACTGCAGAAATATTTGTGTGGACGGGTTCACATCAACGAAAACGTAATGTCGTAAAAAATAGGAAATTATCAAGTATTTTAGGAAGTTAGAAAAAGGTAAAGGGGCCCTGCGAATTGCATTGCCTAGGAGCCCCGACATGGTTAAACCGCCCCTGCCTATAATATACCTTATTGCAAAAAACAGCCAATAAATAAAAATAAAGCTAAATCTAAATCTATTCATAGTTATTGTAAATCAACATGTATTAATTTCTGGCAGTGTCTGGTGCACTAAAAGTCTAAAACATTATAGTTCAAGATTCGAGGATCTCCACACCTAATTACTTTTGACATGGCTGACATTTTGAGGATAAATATCATCATCATCATCATATCAACCTTTAGACGCTTACCTACTGCTGGGCATAGGTCTCCCACAAGGCTAAACCTCTTGTTCAGCCGTAATCATGCATGATGCATGTTGGTGCTCGCAGTAGATGTTATGGTACTCAGAAGGACGCTGCTGCCCATCTTCTGGTCAATATCCCTCTATCGCCTTGAGATGAGCCATGAGAGTCAAGCGCCTTGACCACTGGGCCTAATTACATAATAACATTCTGATAGCAGTTAGTATGTGACTACAAGAAGCTCTTCTACGCTCTTGATTCTAGATATATCGAAGCAACCATGAAAAATAAGTGAATTTCGACACCACCTCAGGTAGGCAAAGCAAGTGTACGAAAGTCATACTATTATCATACACGAAAAGTGTATGATAATAATATATGACCTTTCCACCAAATGTTTAGTCCAAGGTATGGAGCTGGCTAATTACCAACTAAACACAAATTCGGACTCCAAACGTCTAAAAAAATAAACCCTGTTAAAAAACGCATTATTACAACTTTCAGCAACTAGGCTTGCAACAACTAAGCCACTTGGAGACTTATGATGACATTATAATTCAATGCATATTTCCGTAAGCCATACTTGGTGCGCGTGAGCGAAGCCGCGGGCACAGCTAGTCAATAATATGAGTCTTAAATCACCAATCCATAAGCAAGCGTGATGCTGAACGCTCGCGACTTCTCTGTTTGAGAAGAGGCATTTGCCCTTTAGTGGGACAATTATAGGCTGGTATTATTATAGGCTGGTATTATTATAGGCTGGTATTATTATAGGCTGGTATTATTATACGCTGGTATTATTATAGGCTGGTATTATTATAGGCTAGTATTATTATAGACTAGTATTATTATAGACTGATATTATTATAGGCTGGTATTATTATAGGCTAGTATTATTATAGACTGATATTATTATAGGCTGGTATTATTATAGGCTGGTATTATTATAGGCTGGTATTATTATAGGCTGGTATTATTATAGGCTAGTATTATTATAGGCTGGTATTATTATAGTCTGGTATTATTAGACTTGTACTAAAGACAGACGCAATGTCAAAAACAGCTTTAAAAAATAATAGTTAAAAAAAACTAAAAACACGCTTTTTATAGAAAACCAAACTAAAAAATAGAAAAAATTAAATTAAAAATTTAAAAAACCCCCAACGCAAAACATAAAAGCAATTATTTAAAAAGTAAAAAATAATGTCTTTTGTTGAGCCATCAAATGTTTGTTCGTTGAAATGGCGCTATAATGTCGCGGTGGGGTACCGCGTAAGTTAGTATTTTACCTATTTAGCTATTGCTGACTTAGCGGAACCCCGCCGCGACATTATAGCGCCATTTCAACGAACAAACATTTGATGGCTCAACAAAAGACATTATTTTTTACTTTTTAAATAATTGCTTTTATGTTTTGCGTTGGGGGTTTTTTAAATTTTTAATTTAATTTTTATTTGAAAGTTTTTAAATGTAATTTAGTATGGTTTTGAGAAGTTGTAGATACGTCTAAAGTTGTATTTCGTCACATGGATATTTTTTTATATTAAAGATATCACCCTGAGAATGCGTTTGGTATATAAAATTCGCCATTTTGTGGTGCCGGTCATCTTGGCCTTGAAATTTATCATAGTGTAAAGTATTCTACTAGTGAAGCCCTTTCATTTGATACCCATATTGATGGAGTTGTGAAAAAATATGTGATTAGCTATTTTGTAGCGGCGGCCATCTTGGACCGATTTTCATCAAACATAGCTAAGAACACTCCCGACTAATTCACCTTTCAAATAAAAAAAACAAAAACAAAATCGGTTCATCCGTTCGGGAGCTACGATGCCACAGACAGACACACACACACACACACACACACACACACACACACACAGACACGTCAAACTTATAACACCCCGTCGTTTTTACGTCGGGGGTTAAAAATAAATTTTAATAAATTATTTTATTTTAATAAAAGCGTGGGGTGCTTTTTAAGATATTATCAGAATGATAATCACTCTACTCATATCTGTCAATAAAATATTTATAACTATTGACACCAAGTACCCCACGCTTTTTTTTAAATAAAATAATTTATTAAAATTTATTTTCTATTTTTTAGTTTGGTTTTCTATAAAAAGCGTGTTTTTAGTTTTTTTAAACTATTATTTCTTTTTTACTTTTTAGTTTGGTTATATCTATATAAATATTATGTACATTTATTCTACCAGGGGCGCTTGTGCAGTACCTTCCTAGTATATAATAGCTGTTTTTTCGGCAACTAATTTTGAACGACTTATGTTTTTTTTTTTTTTTTAATAATTTTATTAAATTAGTGTATTGTCATAGGTCCTCGATAAATCTACAAAGTTTGAACGAAATCTGGCCGTTTAAAGTGGGTCAAAATCGCGCCCAAAGAAGTCGGTTACAAACAAACATACAAACATACAGGTGAAGCTAATAAAAAGCTGGTAAAAAAGCCAAGGTGCTTGTAAAACAAAATCAACCCTTTACTGCCTATGCGGTCATAAGGTCCAAACCACAAAATCGACCATTTTAGTGAGTGAAAAATGGGTGGAATCAGCGGGGTTAATGGGTCGAGATCAATTTGGGGTAAAAAGGTTAATTCAGTAATTATTAGTACATTATGATATAAGTGCGGTAGGTTGAAAATTACAGCCGAGGCGATATTGCTAGCCCGAGCCGCAGGCGTGGGCTACAAGAAAGCAGAGGCTGTCATTATCAAAGCGCACGTATGTCATACGACGTTTTATAACATATTTGTCAGGAAATAATTCAAATATCATAACATATTTGCGAGGACGTCTTTCGGCTGATGAAGATGATTGCTTGAATTACGGGAAAGGACATAGGCTATTTTTTTTAAAGCGACCTTGTCTGCCCGCGAAAACCGTCATTCACGCGGACGAAGTCGCGGGCAAAAGCTAGTAAATACATAAATAGAACCCTAAAAGAGTAGAGCTGAAGTGCGTAAAACACACTTTATTTCAGCTGTACAGAGTAGCTGCTGTAAAGATGTAGTACCAATACAAACGATTACGATCTCGACGTCCAATGCCCCGCAACACAAGGCCGTTTCAAACAAATGTTACCTACGCTGTAATAAACTGTAAGTCAATCATCGCCTATTGATTGGAAATATTATGAATGCCAGCGATTCGTGTGATAATATGACATTAATTTTAAAACCCGTTGTTTTGAAATTAATCACACGAATACTAGACTTCTGTCACACCCGCGACACTCCATAGAAACGAAACGATAAAATTGCCTACACAAATACTAAAATAATAGACTATACAGATACGTGCGTGAGTGTGCGTGTCTACGCGCCGCCGCGCGAACAAAAACGCAATTTCCAGAGCTAGTCGTTCGACGCGGGGAGAGGTGAGGAACGGTTTCAGAGGGAGGTGGAGCGTGTCGCTACTGTACGGTAGTACTAATACTTATTCTGTGCTATAATGGAAGTTTTGGAGTGGAAGCCTAGACACATTCGAAACTTCTAAAACTTGTACAAACGTTCTGTGAAAATAAAGAAATATTCTGTACATTTTAAAATATTCATGTCACGTTAATTTTATACCTAATTAACTTGCTTTGTATAATATATTTTTCACGTTTCCTGCAACTATTACAAAAGATAAATGTAATACTTTATGGTATTGTTTACTATATACTTTGTACTAAAATACAATACATTTCCCGTCTTAAGAATAAACGTGTACCTCGCATAATTATGATGAAAATAGTAATTAACTTTGTTTCTTAAAACATAACAACATACATTATTCATAGTAAACATACGTAGAATTTTAGAATTACTAGGAGTAATACGACGTAATAATAACGCCTATTTGCTACAAAGACTCGAGTTGAATGAATATTTGGTTCCAAGCTATTCAAAAAAAGACGAGATGTCATGGTAAGGAAAAACAGTTAAGGTTATTGGCAAGGCTGACTGACTAGAAAGCCAATAAGATTAAACTAAGAAAAAAAATTGGTTGTGTGTAAAGTCGGTTTACGGACGATAGTTTTACGTGACAACGTCTTAAAGAAACATAATGGCTAACATATATAACATAAGCAAATAATGGCTTCCGTCGAGGGGGGCGGAGCTTATTGCTTGGGCCGAAAGTGCCTCTCTATCGCTTGTTCCGCGCTCTCGCTTGCACGCTCAGGCTCAGGCGGAACGTGACACTTTTTCGTGCGTGCAGCCGGTGTTCATTGATTTATAAGACGTTGTCACGTCAAAAAAAACAATCAAAATTCAGTCTCAATTAGATTTTAGTAACAAACAATTTCACAATCCTGTCAAAAATATCGGTAAACTAGCACTGTCCCGCGACTTCGTTCGCGTGATTTTTCTTTTTTGGATCCTTATTTTTTATCATAAAAGCTAAATAGTACTCAGTGATAACGTAGATTCCAATTGGCGAAAGAATTTTCAGAATCAGATTAACAAACTCTTCAGCTTTTTATTAGTAGCTAGGTATAGATAGAGGCATTTTTGGCATATTGGGACTAAGATTAGAATGCGAGCGGTCATAAAAGTTACCAGCAAAACCTCCCAGGGTGTTTAGAACAAAATAACACTTATAGACTGATATTCCAGACTCGCCAAATCTACGTCACCGAAGCACGTCTGAATTCTCAAGAATAGATAGAGAACTATTAAGTTAAGTGACGTGTGGTGCCGGCTACATGCAGCAGGGTCCTTCTGAGTACCATAACACCTACTGCGATCGCCAACATGCATCGGCCAAGCATGGCGATTACGGCCGAACCTATGCCCAGCAGTGGGCGTCTAAAGGTTGACATGATGACATGATATCAAGTTAAGAAGGTATGCATGCGCGTACGAATAACTTGTAAACAAATATAAAAACCAAACTTGAACGTACCTGAGTAAATAATCTTTTATAACTGATACCTTGAAAAAGGGTCCAGCATTGAATTTAGAACATTCGGAAATGACGTTGGTCCTAGACTGTAAGATCGGGAACTATAAGGAAAAGCGTGTAATTGATATTGTCAGTAAAAAAACAATAAACTTTTATGTAAACGTGAGCAGATTCTGCAATCTGACCACAGACGGTATAATACCTTCGTGATCAAAATCACGACAAACAATATGGCCTGACCATATTGTTTGTCGTGATTTTCAATACGGATTGCGACCACAGAGGATGCGTAATCTACAGTTTACACAGAGATTATGACGTCAGTTGTAAAACCAAGTATACACAACGTTTTCCTTAAAACAAGAGATTTTTCCCTGTATCCAGAGATGCATAGTTTACTCACCTTTGTATGTAAAGAACCGGGTACAATTCCAGACTTCAGTTTGTTGCAGAAATTGTGCTGACTCAACAGCAAAACCCAAGAAAACTTCCCGCAATCCGTGTTTTCTATAACAATGTTTGCCATCAAATATAACAAAAATGTCGTAGCATTTACACATAACTAAATACATAGTACTAAGAACCAGATCAGAGAACAAATGTCACCGACAATGCGCGTAGAATCTACACGCTGAAGTACTACACTTCAGCGTGTGGATTCGCAATGTGGCACAGTGGGTCGGCAATACATGTATGCAGAACTGCAGACGGACGAATGGTAGATGGAGCATATAAGTCTTAGAGTGGAGACCGCGTTTGGGAAAAATAAAACCAAAGATACCAATTGCCGTTATCACCGTGAACAGCCGGACTATTTATTTAACTGGCCAATCCATCATGTTACTGGCCATTCATTTATTACACCGCTTGAATCTCTTCTTAGCGTGGCGATTTCAAACACGGATGTGTATCATGTGTACGTGTGCGTGTAAATGTGCGAGAGTGTATGTGTGTGTTGTGTTTGTTCTTGTCAGATTCCTTGTTTGCCCCAGAATTCAGCCACAACAACGCCATCAACTGACGCAGTCATTAGACACACCTGCAACACTCCATAGAAACGAAACGATATAATTGCCTACACTACTACCAAAATATCAGTCTGTACAAATACGTGTGTGTGCGTGTCGATGCGCCGTTCGAACAAAAACGCAGTACCCAGAGCAGTCGTTCGACGCGGAGAGAGGTGAGGATGTGAGGAACGGTTTCAGAAGGAGGTGGAGCGTGTCGCTACTATACGGTAGTACTATTTACGGTAGTATACTGTCGACTGTGCATTAGGTCCGCACATGAGCAAGTGACAGGGCATGCGGTGCAAGATAGAAGTTGGACCATGATCTGCGGGGAGACGCCACACAGTCACTGAAGATTGGCATTATCTGGGAACCCCCACCTCTGAAGATTCACTTTGCTGCGGCCGACAAGGGTGCGGAATAATTTTTGAACCTGAATTAGGTATAGGATGTAGTAATCACACAATTTTCTTTTTATTACTGTTCAAGTTTTTCTGCTGTAGTAATTTACCAACCACTAGAGAATAAAATAACTGCCTATTAATTTTCCACAGATAATAATTGAACAACATCCCTAATGTTTAAACAACAGTTGGAAAAAATTATACGCGTATCGAAAAGCTAATATTGTAAGTCAAGGTTCCAAAGATTTTAAGTACCTGACTGATGACGTTTAATTTCCTTAAATTCACAATCTAAGAAAACTATATTGAGCGACGTGTCCCAATATTAACTTATTCAAGTAAGTTATATGCATAACACTATAAAACCTAATACTACCGATTATAATTTGACGTGTACAAATAAATATCGGACAAGTACGAGTAAAACTCGAGTCCTAGGGGTTCCGTCTCGCTTCTTACAAAAAAGCTTTTTACAAAAAAGACAACCGCCTTCCAAAAGTGAAAAATAACTTTAGCACAGAACACACATTGACTTTAGTTTCGGAAGTCGGTGGCAATACAAAACAACAAACAGAACAAAGCCACTGAATTTCGAAACTAAAGTCAATGTGTGTTCTGTGCTAAAGTTATTTTTCACTTTTTAGTTTTTTAAAAAGCTTTTTTAGATAATAAAATCCTCTATGTTCTACCATCGCATGGGCATGCAAATATCATTCAATTCTAAAAACAGTTACAGAAAAAAACATCGATTTAGGTTACAGGACCAACTTAATTTTGCATTTAAAAAAGAATCTTTTGCCAAACATGGTACAAAATTACTGTCGATGTTCTAAATACAAATATAGGTCAACAACAAAATGATACCTCCTAAGTATAATGAGTCAACTGACATTATAGTTATTTTATAGGAGAGTGATTTGTAGGCAAATCGTTTATATTTTAATGAAATCAAATTAATTCGAAATAAAGTAAATGTTTTTTTAATAAAAATTGTAAGCTCTTCCTTTGGTATAAAATGATTTTGCTGATTTTTGTTTTAAAATGACATTTTATGTACATAACTGGGTATACGCCGGCGGGACTCAATAGTGAAATGGTTTAACTACCAGTTATACTCATGTACGTTGTCCATCAAAATCCATCGTTTATACCAAAATCACATGAAATATGATTGTCATTTTATTAATATAATTATACTTTTGTTTGTTTTCGGGGTTTTCTGTCTCATTTAATAATAAAATGTTGAAATTATATCACTTGACTCATTATACTAGGAAAGTACTTAGCAATGTTAACATTTGAAACCTCAACGTATACTGGACCAATGTATACCGAGGTTTTTTATTAGTATTTTTTTTGTAATACCTTACGATATGTGGGATTAATAAAAGCTGGGAAGAAGAACAAGAATCATAAACCAAAAACAACTCAGTTTGAAGAATCACAATGTATTTTTCGCCATAATTAAGTAGGAATATCTTTTTAACATAATAGCTTTACTAAAAGCTACAACGTAAACAAATCACTATTAAAAAAAATATCAATGTTCCATCATTAAAGTTTCATAAAAAAAAAACAATAAATCAAAATAAAAACTAAAACAGGTACTTCTTTAGTAGGTCAATAAAAATAATAACAACTAAAAATGGTAAGTTACGTTAAACAATAATAAAAATTATAGAAATTAATAACGTAACAGTCTAGGCATTTCTAATGCTCAAAAAATAGTTATAAGGTTTAACAAATTAGAAATCTGACAGAATCGCTGTCGTTTGATCCATTGGAATTAGTTGAAATCAATTAATTTATTAAAAAATAAATGAAATTCCTATTTTTCGCTATAATTAAGTACGAATTTATTTTTAACATAGTAGCCTTACTAAAAGCTACAAGTAAAAATAAATCAACATTTAACAAATTATCAATGTTCCATCATCAATGTTTCATAAAAAAACAATAATCAAACAACCAAAATAAAAAACTAAAACAGGTACTTCTCTAGTACGTCAATAAAAATAATAAGAACTAAATATGGTAACTTACGTTAAACAATAATAAAAATAATAGAAATTAATAACACAACAGTCTAGGCATTTCTAATGCTCAAAAAATATAAGATTTAACAAATTAGAGATCAGTCAGAATCGCTGTCGTTAGCTGCATTAGAGTTCGTTGAAATCAAATTATTAAAAAATAAATGATACTCCTTATGATTTACCAGTGTCTTACAAAGATCCATCAAGTCTTTGGGCTTATTTTAGTCAATAGGAATGGGTGTTTGATAAGCTAAAGAAATATTATCTAAATCAATATTTAACTCTCTTCGATTTCGTGTAGCTTTAGGTTTGCTGGCTTTTAGGCTGTTACTAATATTAATTTAACATGTACAACTATATCAGACACATACATCCACGATATATATTCGAATAATAGTAACTTTACGAAACAGAATTATTACCTAAAATTGCGTGCGCACTCGCCGCCATTCGTCGTATACTGAGCCGCAATAAACTTGTACCGATGCGTCCCCCCTCACGCCCCGCGTACACTGGTACGATGTTATTTAGATCAGTTTACAATGTACGATTTTAACTGATGTTGAAATTGATTTAGTATACGTGAAATTATCTCGGTAATTATTGTTCTTTTTAATTTTTTTTTAACACAAACGTTAAGATCACGATTTATCATGTACGTTTATATAAAAATATAAAAATACCTAAATTTGTTAGTTGACTCAGTATACTTAGGAGGTATCGTAAATTAACGATTTTCGGAAATTTTCCTATACCTTGCTCTTGCCAGAAATGGTTCTAGGTCAGCACGAAGTACGCTAAAAGGTAATGATTGATTTGTAAATGTTAAAAAATAGGTACTGTCAAAAAAGGTTTTAACACACAGGCAGGCAAACAGCGAAGAGGAATAAGGTTTTTTACTTTTGAGTCTCGGAATCCTAAAATTTTAACAAATATCATTCATATATCGTGTTCGTAAATACACGTTCAAGGATAGATGAGAACTAATTACGTCATAAAAAGCCGATAACGACGTGAACTAATTAAAAAATATTATAAACTGTGCTACCAGTACAATCTCAGGAGAAGCTCGTGAGCCCGTGATTGATTTTTAGGATTAATTAATGATTTTTTTTAATTAATGAGTCCTTGTTGTTGAATAAGTGCTATAAGATAGTATTTTTTTTTTGTGTATTTGATAAGTTTGTACATAGGTAGGTACTGTATGAAAAGTGTTATTGAATTAACTAAAAACCTGAAAAGGGGTCATTGAACTCATCATTAAGAACAATTTTACTATGGACCCAACCCTAAAATCATGAAAAATTAAACCCATACATTTTACTACGCTACGTAATCATAAATGTATGAATCGGTTATTTTTTTTTATAATTATTTAAGGGTTGGTCTGTTACTCGTTATTTATTGATCAAAATAATAATAGGTATTATATGAGAACATCATACACACGGCCATATGACCTCAAGCTAGGAAGACCCTGTACTATGGGTGTCAGATACTCGTAGCTGATATACATACACAAATATAGAAAATTAGACCTAAGGCAAACACATGCTCATCACAAATAAAAAAAACACAAATAAACTTTTGACTTTGACTTTGATCACACAAATGTTTGCTCTGGATGGGGTTCGAACCCCCCACCTGCACTACCACCTAGGCTACACAGCCGTCAACTATTACTAGCGTCGAGAATATCTTCATAAGGTGGGTTATGGAGCTGATAAGTACTCACTTATTAACTCCCTAACCAACAACATCCTTAGGAACTTTCAAATATTTATATAATGTAATTATATTTGCTCTAGGAATTTACTAAATCAATCAATCTCGTTCGTACTATGGTGAGCATGTCAGGGCTTCTGGACAACACAAAATCGAGGTATACCGGCAACCTGTTCATGAGTTTCGTATAAATAATTATCATCTACGAGGTGGGATACAATCTCACGGGGCTCCGGGGGCGTGGGACCGCCCACGCGAGCTTATTCTCGCAGATGGTATTCACGCTCACCACCGCAGCTTCGGCTTACTGGCCGGCTTAGCCGGTCCGGTCCTATAAGCTTTACATAAAAATATTAAAGCTAAACGTTGACTTTGAAGCAATTTACGTCGTCGTTACACTCCCATTGGTGTAGAAGTTCATAATTATAAAGAAAACTCAACCGCTTGAGGCGAGACGGTGCTGGTCGGGTACTGGGTTAATAAGTAAATGACGACCTTAAATCGTCACGTTAAGCACTTCAGATAGGTACTGTTTTCAAAGGACAGACGGTTCTCCGATAAAAGAACGCGCTACAATGTCAAGAGGTACCTATCTGTCTTGGTACCTACTAATTGATCATGTGAATAATTAATCAGATTTGTGAGCCCCGAACAATAATAATTTGCCGTCTTGGCTTTGTTTGTTTCGTAACAAGCAATTAGGAGAAAAGCCGACTTTGAGTTTGAAAAATTGTATTCGAAAAATGTGTTGCTGAATTTGAAAAGAGTGGGAATTTATTTCTTTTGTGTCGAAATATTAGGAAAGTTAGAGGAAAAGGTTATATCAGAGAGAAAACGCTGACGTTATCAGGTACCTTCCGATAATTATTTCTTACTTAATTTGGCCATTCTGTTTAATAATGTTAAACATTTGACGGCTCTGTAGCCTTGGTGGTAATCGACCTCCGACACACAGGGTTTCGCATCTCGCCTAGGGCAAACATTTGTGTGATGAGCACTTGTGTTTGCCTTGTGTCTGATTGCAAGGCATATTAATATATATTTCAAAAATGTGAAACAAACGACGACCGCAGACTTAATAAGGGCGAAAATATATTATTACGAGCTGACCCGACAGACGTTGTCCTGTCCCTATCTACCTACTTACCTGCCTATTTACCTACACCTACCCTACACTTACCCTACACCTACCCTACACCTACCCTACACCTACCCTACACCTACCCTACACCTACCCTACACCTACCCTACACCTACCCTACACCTACCCTACACCTACCCTACACCTACCCTACACCTACCCTACACCTACCCTACACCTACCCTACACCTACCCTACACCTACCCTACACCTACCCTACACCTACCCTACACCTACCCTACACCTACCCTACACCTACCCTACACCTACCCTACACCTACCCTACACCTACCCTACACCTACCCTACACCTACCCTACACCTACCCTACACCTACCCTACACCTACCCTACACCTACCCTACACCTACCCTACACCTACCCTACACCTACCCTACACCTACCCTACACCTACCCTACACCTACCCTACACCTACCCTACACCTACCCTACACCTACCCTACACCTACCCTACACCTACCCTACACCTACCCTACACCTACCCTACACCTACCCTACACCTACCCTACACCTACCCTACACCTACCCTACACCTACCCTACACCTACCCTACACCTACCCTACACCTACCCTACACCTACCCTACACCTACCCTACACCTACCCTACACCTACCCTACACCTACCCTACACCTACCCTACACCTACCCTACACCTACCCTACACCTACCCTACACCTACCCTACACCTACCCTACACCTACCCTACACCTACCCTACACCTACCCTACACCTACCCTACACCTACCCTACACCTACCCTACACCTACCCTACACCTACCCTACACCTACCCTACACCTACCCTACACCTACCCTACACCTACCCTACACCTACCCTACACCTACCCTACACCTACCCTACACCTACCCTACACCTACCCTACACCTACCCTACACCTACCCTACACCTACCCTACACCTACCCTACACCTACCCTACACCTACCCTACACCTACCCTACACCTACCCTACACCTACCCTACACCTACCCTACACCTACCCTACACCTACCCTACACCTACCCTACACCTACCCTACACCTACCCTACACCTACCCTACACCTACCCTACACCTACCCTACACCTACCCTACACCTACCCTACACCTACCCTACACCTACCCTACACCTACCCTACACCTACCCTACACCTACCCTACACCTACCCTACACCTACCCTACACCTACCCTACACCTACCCTACACCTACCCTACACCTACCCTACACCTACCCTACACCTACCCTACACCTACCCTACACCTACCCTACACCTACCCTACACCTACCCTACACCTACCCTACACCTACCCTACACCTACCCTACACCTACCCTACACCTACCCTACACCTACCCTACACCTACCCTACACCTACCCTACACCTACCCTACACCTACCCTACACCTACCCTACACCTACCCTACACCTACCCTACACCTACCCTACACCTACCCTACACCTACCCTACACCTACCCTACACCTACCCTACACCTACCCTACACCTACCCTACACCTACCCTACACCTACCCTACACCTACCCTACACCTACCCTACACCTACCCTACACCTACCCTACACCTACCCTACACCTACCCTACACCTACCCTACACCTACCCTACACCTACCCTACACCTACCCTACACCTACCCTACACCTACCCTACACCTACCCTACACCTACCCTACACCTACCCTACACCTACCCTACACCTACCCTACACCTACCCTACACCTACCCTACACCTACCCTACACCTACCCTACACCTACCCTACACCTACCCTACACCTACCCTACACCTACCCTACACCTACCCTACACCTACCCTACACCTACCCTACACCTACCCTACACCTACCCTACACCTACCCTACACCTACCCTACACCTACCCTACACCTACCCTACACCTACCCTACACCTACCCTACACCTACCCTACACCTACCCTACACCTACCCTACACCTACCCTACACCTACCCTACACCTACCCTACACCTACCCTACACCTACCCTACACCTACCCTACACCTACCCTACACCTACCCTACACCTACCCTACACCTACCCTACACCTACCCTACACCTACCCTACACCTACCCTACACCTACCCTACACCTACCCTACACCTACCCTACACCTACCCTACACCTACCCTACACCTACCCTACACCTACCCTACACCTACCCTACACCTACCCTACACCTACCCTACACCTACCCTACACCTACCCTACACCTACCCTACACCTACCCTACACCTACCCTACACCTACCCTACACCTACCCTACACCTACCCTACACCTACCCTACACCTACCCTACACCTACCCTACACCTACCCTACACCTACCCTACACCTACCCTACACCTACCCTACACCTACCCTACACCTACCCTACACCTACCCTACACCTACCCTACACCTACCCTACACCTACCCTACACCTACCCTACACCTACCCTACACCTACCCTACACCTACCCTACACCTACCCTACACCTACCCTACACCTACCCTACACCTACCCTACACCTACCCTACACCTACCCTACACCTACCCTACACCTACCCTACACCTACCCTACACCTACCCTACACCTACCCTACACCTACCCTACACCTACCCTACACCTACCCTACACCTACCCTACACCTACCCTACACCTACCCTACACCTACCCTACACCTACCCTACACCTACGCTACACCTACCCTACACCTACCCTACACCTACCCTACACCTACCCTACACCTACCCTACACCTACCCTACACCTACCGTATCTTTCGAGTTGGATCAAACAGCACACGGTGTACAAATTTCATTAAAATCGGATCAGTAGTTTAGGAGTCCATCGCGGACAAACATCGTGACAGGAGATTTATATATATTAAGATTATAGCTACCGTGTGCGGTGGCTAGCTATAATATATATTATAGCTACGTAGGTACAATACGGTCAACGTAACTTGGCGCGTCTGAAGTTAGCTGTTTGGCTGCGCAATGGAACTTTTAGGAACGAAATTGTCTACTGCGCAGCTAATCGGCTAACTTCAGACGCGCCAAGTTACGTTGACCGTACTGTATGTGTCGGGCTTTAGCGTTATCGATTCTAGATTGTCAATTTGGGTAATTTGGCTAAGGTCCCTGGTTGCGACTAGATTTAGGACATTACTAATTACAAAAATTGACCTTCAAATGAGCCGTCGACTTATTTACAAGCAATGACATTAAAAAAATCCGCCAGTAAATGACCATTATTAAGATACTCGTACTTTTAATAGATACTTGTTGAATGAATGCATCACTCTACTGACCTTAATGAAGTAGAACGAGGCTCAATGTTACAATGTCAATGTGGAGGAAAAAGTGACAAGCCAAATATTTGTTTAATTCTTAAACGTATTGCAAACTACTTAGCGATAGTACTGTACTCGTAAATTACGAATTATAGAAAATAGTTCGTTTATTTTAGAATTTAAAAACTATTAGAATACAAAAGAAATGTTGGCATTAACCTACTTATACTATCTCGTCAAAGTCAAGGGTATTTGTTTCAATTAAAATATTTATAGGCATATTTGAATTGTCAAGAAGTCGGTTCATCATCATCATCATGTCAAATTTTAGAGCATGAGCATAGGTCTCCCCCAAGGGGGAGTTCAGCCGTAATCACCAGGCTTGGACGATGCATGTTGGCGATCGCAGTAGGTGGTACTCAGAAGGACGCTGCTGCCCATCCTATGGTCAATATCCCTCTGTCCCCTTCTACGACACCCACGGGTAGAAATGGGGTGGTGCTATTCGCGGCCGGCACCACACGGCTAGTCGGTTGGTTAGAAAGTTGAAGCTAGTTGCTCGTTCTAAAGTTTAAGTAGGTCTCTATGAAGAAGAATGGGCAAGAATCTTCATTTCCTATCCTACTACTACTTCTATCAGAGACGCGGAAGTTTGTGAGGATGTGAGGACGTGTATTACTCTTTCCCGCCTTAATGGCTGAACAGAATCAGCTAAAAGGGAATTGCTCAGTTTATTTAGGGTACTCTGGCCTGGCGTGGAAATTAACTCTAATAAGAAAGGAACTCTGATTTTATTATTTTGTATCTTATAGAAACTAAATAACATAATAAGGTTGCAGCAAGTTACAAAAATTAGCCCTAGCTAACATGCGAAATTTTGTGAAATTCGAGCCAGAGTTGTCGTTTAGACCGGGTTCGAGGTCTAAAATAGCAACAGGGTCAACGTTAAAAGCAAATTCGGTGTCCAGGAGTAAGACCGGGTCTTCGTGATCACACAATTATAACAGAGACAAACGACGTTGAAAAACTAACCAAGAAGACATTTACGATACAAACGATAAAAAACGATACGATTAGTAGTTTGTTTGTTGTCATGGTTGTTTGACAGACGATAGCATTGGCGTTGCCAAATAATAAAAAAATATTTTGACAGGAGTCGATTTATAGATATACGCTAATGAAATCGATAATCAGATGTAAAATGAAATTCCATAGAAAATATCAATGTTTTTGTTTGTTTAAATCGAATTACAGGAAAAATGTATAAAATTTATAGTAAATTACTTGATTAGTAAACGTTCCCAAGAAAAAATAAATATATTTTTACACACAGTAGGTACTAGAAATCGATTTTTATTCTGAAATCGCATTATCATATATGTGGTAACCCAGAATCGAACCTGCAAGGCTGCAATTAAAAAATGGCAGTGTTTTGTGCATGCAATAGCGAGCTTACATAGTATTAGAACTGTTTTTACAGAATAGTTTAGTGCAACGAGGTTTGCATCAGTCATTGTTTACAAATTAATTATATATTTTCGTAAAAATATTTTTAATTGAGCAACTTGTCCACGCTAGGCCAAAATTGGCAATTCTCTTTGGCACACATTTGGATATTGATCTAGATTAACAGATATACCAGAATTTGTATCCCGGTTATGTATTCCCGAGGGAATAATTTAGGTTTTTGTCCTAATTCTAAAGTCTACGCAGACGAAGTCACGGGACACATCTAGTCATAGTACATCAAGCTACAACAATCTGTCGAAGTTCTTTTATAAATTTTTAACTGTATTCCAAAAGAATAGGGTTAATATTCAATTGGGAACATTTAGCTTAAGTTTGGTATGGGTTGATGTTCTGTACAAAAAGATGGTCAAATATAAAGAAACAGCTGTATATGTAAGTAATAGACAAATGTTTTATAGTAAGTGTGACAAAGTTGTTATTGATAGGATGGAAGTAGACACTGAGAAGACAGCTGTCTGGATGAAATAGATGTAGGTACTGCGAGGATCCTAAATAAATTGGGATAAAAGAAAGACGCCGATGATTAGATATTTTTTTGTGAAAGATTTAGACTGGTCTTACAAAGTAGGTACTTTTACCGACTTTGTCACAGAATTACTACATTCTATTTTGAGAGAAAATGCAAGAAAAACTCTAAATTTAGCAACGTCCGATCCATGTCAAGTTTACAGTATTTTTTTTATCAGAAAGGCTGTATTAAAAGCATCGCATTTCCTAGAAAAAAAGAGAAAACCAAAATGTATAAGGTGTCAAAATAAAATACTTAAGACCTTTTACACCACATTTCAATAAGTTTCAATTAAACTTATCTGATTTTTTTTAAATCTTACGAATTCTGTTTCATTTTTGATATAACATATCTGATCAATAATATCTTTGAAGAGCTAGCAAAACAGGCTGCGATTAATTTTTTCCACATGTTAAACCTGACTGACATTCCAAGTGTTTATAATATTTCAAGGACAGCCTAGCTTAGTTCCATTTTCCATTTGGAACCTAATGACTAGATTTTGTGATATACAAGATTTTGTGTGAGTTCAACGAACGCAGTTTTGTGAATTCTGTGAGTCGCGTAGTACTAATTCAACTAAAACTGACATCTCATTATCGATCGATGTGACCTGTGGCTTTCATCGGACATAGTTACCGGTTGACACAACCGGATAGTGTGTGTGTGTATTGTTGTCAGTTTTTTTTTCCATCTTTATTATTTTGATCGGGGTTTTTATCCCAATGGATACGCCAATCCCATCGTGCCTTATGCAAACTACTACAAAACCAGGAACTACTTAAAATAAACTTAAACTAAAAGAAGAATCTTAATCAATATGATACACCAACTCACTAAATCTTTTCGCCACATCTGACTTCGGTTGTGCTAAAATTGATTGAACTACCTGTGATATATTTAAATTAAACTCTTTGATTAAAATTCTTCTTTCCTCTTGGTTCTTGACGCAATCCATCAGCAAATGATGTACATCCTCAAGTACATTGCATGTGCTGCAATTGGGAAAGATTACTTTCTTCATGAGAAATGACTTACCGATGGAAGGAAACGTTTACTTAATTTTTTTACTTACGATTTTTTATCGTAAGTTAGGCACGTGAAGTAGTTGCTCTTGAGTTATCTAGTTCTATCTATATCTGTGGTGCCAACTCTGTTGTGCACGAGATAAATCTTCTTTAAATCTATTTATATCTCTTCTGTCCAATAAAACAAGAAAGAGATAGATATAAATGAGAGCTGTCAATTTAAGTTGATCATGTCAGAAAGTATTGATTGAAACATGGCTAAGTTCGAGAAAAAACTAATTTGACATCTCTAACTTAGTTCTTATCTGTCGCCGTCCTTTTCTTCCGTTGCCTTGCAGTAAGAGATGTCAATTGTCTAATTTTAGTTTAAATTGTGAACAAGGGAATCGGCGTCAATGTGTATAGATACTGATTATTGTTGCTTGTCCTTTAGAAACTTTTCAGTGTCTAAGTAGTTGCTAACACCGAACACTTTTGTGACCGGTGATCATTGTGTTTCAAGTGGAAGCAACAGATAACACCACGGTGACTAAGTCTGCGTATGAGTGAGTTGATTTTATAAAAATTCATCATCATTACCCTTTTTTTTTTTTTTGCGCGGTTGAAATCCTCATCGTCTTCCTCCGTCGTGGGGGTGACGGAGGGGCATGCCGGACTCTTACCGGCTAAAACCACCGCGGTGTTCCACCTCTGCCTATGACCGGGGGTACGGGATTCGCATAAACAATCACCCCTCATCATTACCCTGGGGCATTCTCTATTTTAGTTTGGCCTTCTTGAGACTTGATCGCCACTTGTTTTGATCTTAAGTCCTTGCTAGCTACAGGCTTAGCGTCATGTCCTTGGAGATGGTTCAAGTTCGGGTAGTTGGCGGGCGACCTCTTCCTCTCTTGCCCTCGTCTATGTCCAATTATACTCGTCTCGTCAATAGTAAAAAACTACAAGTTTCACTGCTACTTGCCGGTTGCTTATGTCAGACACTAAACACTCGAGTGTCCATATTGGCACAGCACCTTAGGCATTACATTAATTGTGCTCTTAAATCATCTTTCCTTATGTGATACCTCTTGACCTCACTTTTTCCTCGTTGGTACATGAATTTTGCCAAAACTGAACCTTTTTTAATATGATTCTAACCTTTACATTTAAAAGACTCCTTGTAAGGAAACCATTTTCCTTAAGTTACGCTCCAAGGCTTTTCTATTTCAGTTTTTTTTTAAGGCTGATGCCACTGCCATTGATGGTGACATTAAATACATACCAAGTAGGGATTTGAGGAAAAATTTTATTGAACCTTCAAATATTTTGCTTTGGTAAAAGGAAGGTAGTTGTTAAAAATCTTTTAGGCTTTAATTTCCATTTGAATTTTATGGTGTTTTTTTCTCTTTTTCTGTCAATGTCAAAAGTGAATTAGAACGACAAGTATGCGAGGAAGTTCTAAATCTAGTTACCATACCATATCTCAGTGACCATCAATGTCGAAAAAGAGATACGTAGTCCTTATACTTACCTCTTTTTTTGTACGACGTAGGTAGGTTTTTTTGCAGATTGAGATCGAGAATTAAACGTGAATGTTTTTAAAGACATGAGAGCGGCCCCTTCAATGGTCAATGACCACATGCGCCTTGTAAGTATTCCGTATTCCTCGTTGGATAGAACAGAATGTAGGTATTTAAAACAAGGTGGTTACAATAATGAATGGTATCCTTGTACCTTAGAAAATTGAAAGGTCTCCGCTTGCTCCGACTAGATACCGCACTACCTAAAAACAATAGTTCCGTGAATGAGACAACTCAATATTGTAGTGTGTGTAAAACAAATTGCTAGGAAGGCTAGTGTGTGCAAAAAAATGTGGGAGAAAAAGAGAAGTAAGTAATTAAATGTTTAGCAATTATACAATTTGGTGAGCCACAAAAAAACAGCATTTAAATAATTTGGTCGGCATACAAAGATTTTGTTTGCAATTAAAGAAATCAGGCCAAAATCCTTGTTCCGCAAATAATTTTGACAATGGTCAAAAATTAAATCATAAATAGGCAGCTTACAATAACATGAGTTTTCATAATAAACATTCAGTCCGCAAAATAACTACTTGATCAGCCAGATTTCATGATTGATCAGCAGAGAAAACATATCTATAAGCAGTGTATTTGATTGGTATGCATATTGAAAACATGGTGAGCAAAATAACTAATTGGATTGCTTTTTTGTTGAGTCGAGTGGCAACGCAAGCGGCAAGTTAGTAAAAATCAAAACGGGTAGGTTACATTAGGTTAGAACCGTGACCACACAACAGTCAGCAGCCGCCGCCGCCGCCGTAGTGGCAGTGGCTTGATAAGTACGTCGACTGTAGCGCGCGGAGACCTATCAATAATCTAAGCCTTGTACATTCTACCATTTAGGCATGCAAACATTGATGCAGTTCATCATCAAACATACTTAACATTAAAACAACTTAGCCAACTTAGGACGATAACATAGCCAGCACTTGTCCTTGCATTGAATATTTGCTCAAATAAAAATGTCAATACTACTACTTGGAAAGAGCAGGTGGCTAATTAAAACCATACCTACTGATTGATCTGACGTGGTTAAGCTACACTTGTCGTAGTCGGCCCGTGAACATGGAGCTGGGTGACCAAAAGCCAAGCCAATTATTACGTCGCATGCGCAACCTAGCGCATAACAAAGTTCCAGATAATATATTGAAACTGATGTAGATGAACCTACTACCCCCCCACGTTAGATCTGTACTCGTTGTCAGTGACACCATCAGCAAAAGACACCGACTTGGAAACCACGTAGAGCCGTCGATTCCGGCTGTCATTCGTAGATCTTTGACGAATAAGTAATTAAAGTCGTTATGGGTAGTCAGAAGCCAGAAAGTCTGGCAACCAGTCTTACTTCCTTTTTTTAGGACCCATTAAATAATAATGTAAATTGTAATTCGTGGTGCTTGGCCACTGGGTTTCCTCCAGTTGTAAACGTCCCTTTGGATCTATTGGCCTAGTTCTGTTATTTAGAGGGAAGTGGAAAATATATTTTTCTTACTCCCCCGCTGTTCTTTTCTGATTATTTTCGTTGCGGGATCCAAGACAGTTGTAATGTTTCTCGTCGAGCTTCATTGGTCGCCACTGTTGATTCTGGCTTTTAAGAGTTGCAATGTGGTTTGGGTATATTATAACGAGCGAAAAAAAAACAGTCTTACCTACGAGTATAGTTTTTTGCCATTTTTATCTTTTAATAGATTTTTACCACGTTTTTACCAACTGTATCACTTTCACCAATTTTAACGCTTTTAGCTGCCAATTTTATAATTTTTACCAATTTTATCACTTTACCATTTTTACACCTTTGACCAATTTTATCATTTTTACCAATGTTATATGTTTCGTTTAAATATTAATTATTTTTTTTAATGCATTACAGATAATGGGTATTTATTTATTTATTTTAGTACATGTCGCAACGTTTATTCTTCTTCTGTATTACTTTTAATTTTCTCCTTTATTTTATTAAACGGACACACACCTCCCTGTATTTAATATTCTAGCGTATGACACTCGTGGGCTGCAGCTGAAAATCAGCGTCAGGTGGCGCACTTTGTGTTGTCATCTGACATTATGCTGAGCTGGGGTCCTTTTGGCATTCATCATCGTTGTTTTTTTGTATTTTATAGTTTTAAGGTGTATTTAATTTTTTTAGTAATGCCAATAAACGCATTTTTCTTTTTTTCTTTTTTTATACTTTTACCCAGTAACTGGGTAGTGGAGATCAGACTGGTGGTCGCTCTATGTAAAACACTGGTATTCAGCTATGTCCTGTTACACGTGAAGCCTGCCCAAACATAGTTGAAAAATGGCTAGGCAGATGATGAAATGGCTAGGCAGATGATGAAATGGCTAGGCAGATGATGAAATGGCTAGGCAGATGATGAAATGGCTAAGCAGATGATGAAATGGCTAGGCAGATGATGAAATGGCTAGGCAGATGATGAAATGGCTAGGCAAATGATGAAATGGCTAGGCAGATGATGAAATGGCCAGGCAGATGATGAAATGGCTAGGCAGATGATGAAATGGCTAGGCAGATGATGACATGGATTTGTCACCTGTAGCCGTTTCGTTTTCAACAAATGAATATAGCTAATAGTGGCCTTTTGGTTTTAAACGTTGCTTAATGTTAAGCTGCAATTATCGTCTGCTTGTAACCATTTTTGAGATTTAATCTTTATGCAACATTGACATATAAAGGGGTTAATGTTTATTTGCCGATTACGCAGTTGAAAGTTACAGCATTCATTTCCGTGAGCTTAAAATATAACATCAGCCAAGGACGAATCGGACTTGTATTTAAAGGGTTCCAACGTACCATAATAAGGTCGAGCAAAAATCACTGGCGTTTCTTATAACCCCACCCCAATTTTCTACTTTATTTTAATTTACATCATCATCAGCCGGAAAACTTCCACTGTTGGACAAAGGCAACCATAAGAGAAGGGGGGTTCCGGATTTCTCTTAGTCGTCTACTTTTGAAATGTCAAAAAGTCAGTTAGTTAATCAGAAAGTTGAAGCTAGTTGCTCGTTTCAAAACGTAGGGTAGGCCTCTATGGAGAAGAACGAGAAAGAAACTCCACGCACACACTATTAGATAGGTAAATCAAGTTTTTACAAAATAAGGGTTACATTATTCTTGTTGCTTCTGAAAACAATTAAGGTAATCCAGCAATACAAAACATTAAAAAAGGAATCAAGGTATAAGCCATGGCATGGGGAGTTGATCAATCTCTATTGACAGAGCCCGTTCAAGAACATGACGCGTGGATCAGAACCATTCAACTCAACCATTTTTAAGGGAGCTAAATGATCAGAGGGACAAATACACCGATGGACGGATGAACGAGATGAATATCTTTCGGTGCGGGACCCTAAAATGAGCCTCATGCACTTTTTCTTATTATTTTTTAAGTCTTTTTGCAGGTCCTTGACATTTTAAAAAGAGCCTCGTCCATGTTTGTGAAAGTCGAGTGTATTTATTATGTGTTTAAGTAATATTCATTCTTAACGGAGAAGTTGGCGCTGAAGCTGAGCGGTTTTTTTTTTTTTCAATTAAACCATTTCAGAGTCAGTCAGTCAGAAAGTTGAAGCTAGTTGCTCGTTCCAAACAGTAGGTTTCTATGGAGAAGAACGACCAAGAAACTCCATGAACACTCTTTTAAAATCAATAATATTTTACAAAGGAGATTGCCTAGTCTCCATACTGTCCTAGGCCCAAGATTGGACATCAAATGTTACTATAAAAATGGAGTGTTCCAAAATCTTGATAGTATTAGACATGTAAAAAATATATTCAAATTGACGCCACTATTTTAGAAATGTAACGTAATAAGAAACAAGCTTATCTGCTGACACCTAAAACAATATTCTTTTAGTTTACATCATTCATGTTGAATTTAAGGGTACAATGTGAGAACAATGTAACAAGTCTTGCATGTTAAAAGAGGTCTAGAGAAAAATATACTTATAATAACAATTCAAACCAAAATTAAAGTTAGCATTGTGTGTTTCGGGTTCGATTCCCGTACGAAACAATTATCTGTATGACCTACTAGTAGTTGTTGCGGGTCTGGCTATTTATGTATGAGAGTTTGTATGTCTGTAAATGCACTCACGAGACAGAAGAAATGCTCAACCTGGGGTTTCGTTAAAAAAAAAACCGAGGCCGATTAATTTTGAGTTTCACCTCGTGTTTTGTATATACACCAGGCTTGTAATTACATTTTAGCGTCAAAATCAGCAAGATTATCATACAGGGTGTCCAGTAAATAGCACGACATACTGCAGGGGGTGATAGCTTGGGTCAATACCTGTCAAAACAACACAATATATGTTCAGTAAAACTTTACGGCTTTTTTTTTCACCACTGTAGGTTAAAGTTAGGCGATAGGAAAATTGTTCTGTGAAAATTTAAACAAAAAACTGTATTTCTTGAAAACATTATTGTTTTTGATAGAAAAAAGACTTATTAATGTAAAGTAACTATTCACGAATAATTTGATGTAAAAAAAATACTAGAAAAGGAATTTTTCATGACGAGATGCTTAAAAATCTGTTTCTCTGTTGTGTGTTTTTCTGTTTTTCTTCTGTGTTTTCTGTTTCTGACTCGATCCCACAGTCAAACCGATAACACGGTTTTGTGGGGCTGTTGTTATAATGTAACCTGATCAAATAAGTAAATAAACTGAATAAATAATAATAAGGTAGGTAGAGATTTTTCGATATTTCGGAAAATTTTGTAAAACTGTAAATCCGTAAGATTTTGCTTAACATATATTGTGTTGTTTTGACAGGTATTGACCCAAGATATCACCCCCTGCAGTATGTCGTGCTATTTACTGGACAACCTGTATATATGATAATCTTGCTGATTTTGACGGTTGGTTATATAACCTACTAGCTTTTGCCCGCGACTTCGTCCGCATATGTCGGTTATCGCGGACGCAGACAAAGTCGAAGTCGAAGTCGAATAAAAAGTAGCCTATGTCCTTTGTTGGGGTTCACACTTACCCTGTACCAAATTTCACACAAATCGGTTCAGTAGTTTAGGCGTGAAGAAAAGACAGACAGACAGACAGACAGAGTTACTTTCGCATTTATAATATTAGTTAGGATTTTCGTGATTTGGCGTGATTCATAAACAAATGCGTCTTACATCATCATGTCAACCTTTAGACGCCCACTGCTGGGCATAGGTCTCCCCCAGGGGGGGGTTCAGCCGTAATCGCCACGCTTGGCCGATGCATGTTGGCGATCGCAGTAGATGTTACGCTGCTGCCCATCCTCTGGTCAATATCCCTCATATCCCTATGTCACCTTCTACGACACCCACGGGTAGAAATGGGGTGGTACTTTTCATAGCCGGCACCACACGGCAAACGGCAACGCGTCTTACATAGATTTTTGAAATATGAATTTGTTCATACTCATAATTCAAAAAACTATGTTTAACGCAGAAACGCATTAAGTGCTTTTGAGTAATAGCTCAATGTAATAAATCACTATTCATTCCAGTAGGCCGATTCTGTAAAATTCAAACAACAACTCGCATCTCACTTCGCTATTCACTTTCACTTCGCATAAGGTTCAAAATGACCTTGATATATTTGACACTTTGAATCGGGTTCGAGTGCGAAGTGAGCGTCGAAGTGACGGGGAAATTACCTTACAGAATGCCACTTCTTACGTCATCTCATACTTTATCTGTCAAAATCTCCCTGTCAATTTAGTTCAACTCGCTGACACGCTCGCAAGGGTGGCGCTAGTGTAAATTCGAATTGTCAACCGAGTTTGTAGAATGCCAATCAAGAACCTCACAGCGGATTCAGATTCGAAGATCTTACAGAATCACACCCCTGTATCCATTGCATATCCTGGTATAGAACTTCCAAACCATCGCGATAAAATAATGTAATCGAATGCAAAACTCGAAGTTTTCGTTTTGCTTTTGGTGATTTAGGTCTAACCTGTTTTGTGGAATTCCAGAGCAGGTTATCAAGAAAAAAATGTTGCATGCCGAGTAAATATATTTAGCAATTAAAAATATAAAAGACATGGCAATTACCTAAGTGATGGCCAGTCTCAACTGACAGCGCCCGTTCACGAACATGACGCGTAAATCAGAACCATAATCCGAACATTGTAATCTCAACGAAGCGGTATAGTATAAATTAAAATAATATAGATACGACTTACTATTCAAAGTCACCTACTTGCTACAAAAAGGAAATTGCGAGAGCAAAAAACACGCTATTTTTAGCTAATCGATTTTTTATTTAAATATCGCATTTAAATATCTTTTTTATGCACATGGATATACAAAAATAGTAAAAAGATATTTTTGCCTAACCCAGATGTAAATAGCCTTCACAATTTAAAGCTTTGTTTTTATATGTTAATGCATTGTATATGCTTATGTAAACTGAGTTTCCCAATAATATACGTTATCTCTGAGTGCTATAGGTTCTATAGACGGGCCTGTTGGTCTAGTGGTCACTGATCCTGACTGCTAAGCCGGAGGTCGTGGGTTCGATTCCCACCCAGGACAAACTTTGTGTGATGAGCATGATTGTTTGTTCTGTGTCTGGGTGTTTATCTATAATATGTATGTATTTATAAATTATATAAGTATGTATATCAGTTGTCTGGTTACCATAACACAAGCTCTGCTTAGCTTGGGACCAGATGACCGTGTGTGAGTTGTCCCAAGATATTTATTTAATTTTTTTATATAATAAAAAAAAAAATTGTCTTTAAAGTCAGTTTATGGACGACAGTTTCACGTGATAACGTTATAAAGAAACATAATGGCTAACACATATAACAGCAAATAATGGCTTCCATCGAGGTGGGCGGAGCTTATTGCTTGGGCCGATCGTGCCTCTCTATCGCTTGTTCCGCGCTCTCGCGTGCACGCACAGGCTCTAGCGGAACGTGATACTTTTTCGTGCATGTAGCCGGTGTTCATCAATTTATAAGACGTTATCACTTCAAAAGTAATCACCACGGATACTCTTTATCCGCGGAGTTTCTTCTCCATAGAACCTACCCTACGTTTTGGAACGAGCAACTAGCTTCAGCTATCTGGCTAACTGACTCTTTGACAATTCAAAAGTGCCTGTAAATGTTTTAATTGAATTAAATGCTTTGACTTTGATTAAAAACGTTCAAAATTCAAACACTATCTCATGTTAGCGTCAGTGTCAAAATCTATCTGGTATTTTTGTCAGATGGAGACTGAGATTTGACTGCGAACATTTATAAAAGTTTCTACAATGTATTAAGTAAAACTGAGGAACTGTAGTAAAAATTAAAACTACTTAAGTGCCTACATGAAAAAGTAGTACATAACTCCATCTTTCAGTGTCCCGGAGCAACGATTCAACTATCTTGAATCCCGCAACGCAATTAAAAGAACAGCGGAAATGTAAGAAAAATCCTCATTTCCACTTCCCTCCATTTCAAGCGCTGAGCAAGGAGACAGAACAGAACAAGGTCACTAGGCACAAAGGGACTTTCATGACTGTAAGAACTGTAAGACTGTTGTTAAACACTACAGATTGGAATTAACATTAATTTATGGGTCCGCTTGAATTATCGAAGGCCACATTGGATTTTACTCAAATCAATGTCAATGTGTACTGAAGCGTCGCTGACTAAACCGATAATTCGCGATTCAGTTCAGTTGCTGCCTTTCCAGGTCAATTGTCGTAAGGTCAACTCGCAAAGGTCATGTCATGACGCCTATCAACATAATCATAATCATAATCATAATCATTTATTCATTAACAATAAATTGTATCTGAATTAACAAACATATTGTGACATAACACGTTGTAACATTTGTGATTGTTATGCATAAATGAGTGGGGCCTGAAAATTGTGTATACAAAAATCGTTCTAGCATACCAATAGCGGTCAATGCCCTTTCCTGAATATAGCTAACTTCGGTTCGACCTCCAAATAGTTCCGAATAGATTCAACCTCCAATAGATTCCAACGAACTTTAACAAAAAAGTATTTTTTATCCTACTAACATTAGTGGAATATTTTTTCAGATATGGTAGATTTCGATGCAGGACGTTAACTGCCATTGTTTCCATTTTTGAAATGATGAATGATAGATTTGTGTGAGTCAATGACCGCTAATTGCTACGCTAAAACGCCGTAACTACATCTGTTTGTCATTTAAATCAATTTATTTCGTGGTGAGTGGACAAATAATGCCATAAGCCATCATCACAGGTATTATAAACTCGGGACTTTACTATATTTATCTACTTATCACAGTTATCACGTGATCTCATGGTCCTAAAATGGAAATCATTATTATTTTTTTTTTAACTCTTAATTATTGAATGGTTTTTATTGACCTTGCGCACTAAGTGACCGTGACCACGGCTGGTGACCAAAAAGGCCAGAAAATCAATTCTATTAAATAAAAACCGGACTATAGTTCGTTCGCGTTAAGAATGCAGTGAAATCATCATTGCCCGTCGGCCTAGCCCCGTCCCTAACCAATCAAATCTTTTCAAATTACAAAGTCAAGTTCACAATGACAGTTGAAGGCATTTTGCACTGATGATTTACTGCATTCTTAACGCGAACGAAATATAGTGCGAGTCGGACTTGCTCACCAAGGGGTTCCGTGCAAATTTGTAGGTACATATCCATACTAATATTATAAATGAGAAAGTAACTCTGTCTGTTACGCTTCTACGATGAAACGGCTCAACTGACTTTGATGAAATTTGGTATGAAAATAGGTTAAACCCTAGGAAAGCACATCGGGTACTTTTTAATCCGGGACTTCGTCTACATCCGCGATAACCGACATTCACACGGACCAAATCCACGGACCAAAATCGCGGACAAAAACTCGTTACAAATAAAGAATATTTTTTTTATGATTTAATTATTAATGTATAGTTTTCAGACATTTCCCTGTATTTATAGTATAAGACAATATTACTTGCCAGATTTCATAGTTCTAGATCAACGGAAAGTACCCTAAATTTTGATTCCCTTGAGAGTGTCGAAAAGTACGTTTTTTGCGAGATAAACGGCCGTATCTTTTTTTCACGTTAACTTAGAAGTTTGATTTTTTCACAACTTCAAGGAGCCGTGGACCTACATTTTATCGCTGGATCGACCAAAGGCAACTCAGTGGATAGGTTTTAATTTCAACTCGACACCTTTACGCGTTGTTTTGACAGACAGACGGACAGACAGATAGACAGACGGACAACAAAGTGATCCTACAAGGGTTCCGTTTTTTCCTTTTGGAACCCTAAAAAAGAATCATCATCAAGATATGAGTAACAAACAATCTCATCTCAGCGAAAATCAATGGTGCCAATTCTGTTATACACTAGCGAAACTTACTTTAAGCTATTTATATCTCTTTCTCTCCAATAAAACAAGAAAGAGACAGATTAATAAGATCTGTCAATTTAAGTTAATCTTAAATGTTCATACAATTATAGAAGCCATGTCATAACGTGTAGATTAAAACACAGCGAATTTCAAGGTCGAAACTAATTTGATATCTAGAACTTAGATATTTTCTGTCGCCTTCTTTTACTTCAGCTACCTGGCAGAGAGAGATGCCATTTGTCTAATTCTAGTTTTGTTTGTGAATAAGGGAATCGGCGCCAATGTCAAAATCTTCATTGTGTCAGTCATAAATGCAGATAAAATTGAGGCATTTTTGGCAGATCAAGGTTGAGATCAGAATGCTAACGTTCATAAAAGATATTAGAATTGCATTTAACAATGTGTATTATGAAATCGTGTTGACCATTATAATGTGTCCTGCGTACCTGACTAGTTTCAATTATCAGCCGCCGTGATTGAAAGAATCATGGCTGGATTTCTACAAACAAAAATAAGATGTTTAGAGAAGTTGAAATTCAAATTCTTATATTCTTAGGTACCTAAAGAGTATCTTCAGGCATTTACAATATTTTTAAAACCCCGCAAAAAAAGTTAATAGTTTAACGAAAAGCTCATTATTTCAGAACGAAACGGTGACTGACAGTAACAATGACACTGATAGCCGCCGTTTCGCAGTTCTTACATTAAAATTGCACCGTTTTATGGGAAATAATATCACAAATAATGTTTTTTTCCACACACTTGTCACATCACTTGTCTGTCAATTTTATAGATCCTTTAACATCGCTTGTCACTTAATTTTTTCTATAAACACAAAATGGGCATCGAAATGAAACTAAAAACTGTGTTATTTTAATTTCGTAATATTTTAATCATGCGGGGGTTTAAAAATATGCTAAGCATATCAATATACTCCTGGTAATGTATTCGTCACATTGGAAAATATTTTAAACCCTCTACATTACTTTTTTTTTTTTCAAACAAATGAATGTATAAATCTCGCCATGATTCTTTGGTCGGGAGGATATTAAGTACGGTCGTCTATTTGATTTACAGGCAGTTATTTTATAATATTTTTGCCTGTAAACCAAATAGCTGGTTCACCCGTACCTTATATTATAATTTCTTATCATTAAAAAAGTGATTACTAATTCCGGGCCATCACCTAACAACAGAACAACGACCGCCCTTCAGATTTCACTAATTAATGCCATAGGCTTAGTATCCACTGCTGACGTTATCAAAGGGGTCAACAACCGCCTTAACACGCCACTAAAGGACTAGAAGTATCTTTATCAAGTGATATAAGAAGTCAGTAACACAAGTGTGTTACTGACTTCTTATATGATTGACAAGCTGGTGTCCGTGACTTTGTCCGCGTGATTGTCATCAAAGGGGTTTTAATTCTTTTTGCGCGGAATCCTCTTTTTTTCTAGAATAAAATTAGCCTAAGTTACTTCTTATAACATTTATCGGCCAGTGAAAGAACCGTCAAAATTGGCCGTTTCATAGGCAGACAGACAAACTTCCAAATTTTTTTTTTTAATGTAATCTATACTAATATTATAAAGCTGAAGAGTTTGTTTGTTTATTTGTTTGGTTGAACGCGCTAATCTCAGGATCTACTGGTTCGAATTGAAAAATCTTTTTGTATTGGATAGTCCATTTACGAGGAAGGCTATAGTCCCATGCGAAGCTGGGTCGGGTCGCTAGTACTTTCATATGCATTTTAGTAAAAAGCTCTAATTTTGACATTACAAACATACAATTCAATTTTATGTATATGTAAGTATAGATTAAATCATTTATTGTGCCCTTTGATTACTTCACTATCTTTTGTATTAAATGTAAGTTTGTTACAATGTTTTGCTGCCTTCGCCAATCACAATAGCAGGTACTCAATACATATTTCGATATAATCTTAAGTGATCAGGAATCTCAATTACGTACTGTAATGCATCGGGGCTGAACTACTTATTCAATGATTTTTGCGTGGTTACTGAAATGCTGATATTATATATTACTAGCTGACCCGACAGACGTTGTCCTGTCCCGATCTACCTACTTACCTGCCCATTTTCCTACACCTACCCTACACCTACCCTACAATTACCCTACACCTACCCTACCCTAACCCTTAACATTTAGGGGGATGAAAAATAGATGTTGGCCGATTCTCAGACCTACCCAATATGTACACAAAATTTTATCAGAATCGGTCAAGCCGTTTCGGAGAAGTACGGGAACGAACATTGTGACACGAGAATTTTATATATAAGATTTTATTCGAATAGTAAGTGACAGTGTTTATTGGTGTGTGCTAATCTCTTCAAATAATTTCCTTGCCCTTCCTATCTAACTTTGTACATAATTTTTTTAAATTCTACTATAACGCGAAAGTTTGTGAGGAATGGTAGAATGTTTGTTACTCTTTTACGCTTACGCGACTTAACAGAATATGCTGAAATTTTACACATATAATATAGATAATGATCTAGCTGGACATATAGAATATTTTTTTAACGTGTCATTTAGGACGTTCGCTAAATTCTGAACTAAACTATAATCATTAAACTGTTATTAAATTACTGGGGAAAACCCACTTCTAAGGCTAGAGGACGATGTCCTTAACTATACTCTTAAGCGTAAGAAATTATGACAAGGGCATCATGACTAATGATTGACACATTGACACAGTTTGCGGTCACTGATCAATAAATTACTACTACAAAGCAAGGATGACTTTTTATTTTCATAACAAGCTTGCACTATGAGTGTTCGGGAAAAACCCATCATCCTTTAACTAAATCATTTCATTGAATCTGAGTATTCCTTTATTGTAGATTTTTTTTAAAGAATTCTTCTACATTATAAACGTCTATCTTGATTGTTTAATCATCATCATCATGTCAACCTTTAGACGCCCACTGCTGGGCATAAGTCTCTCCCAAGGCGGGTTAAGCCGTAATCGTACTGCTTGGCCGATGCATGTTGGCAATTGCAGTATGTGTTATGGTACTCAGAAGGACGCAGCTGCCCATTCTCTGGTTACCCTCTGTTGCCTTCTACGACACCCACGAGTAGAAATGGGGTGTTGCTATTCGCGACCGGCACCACACGACTTGTGTTGTATTGGTGTATACTAAAATAATCCTCTCGACTGAAATTTGGTCACGGCAGTAAATACTACCCAAGTACGCAAAAGATATACCTAGTACTTGTGTACTATATCTTCTGCGTACTCGATGCGTAATGGGGCGGCCAACCGACACAACCGGAGAGAGATCAGGCGCAGGACCAAGGACTTAAGGTACTTTCCGAGTCACGGGGGAGTCACACCACCAATTTCTGAACTCCAAGCTGTTAATTAGAAATTCCTAATCGAAAAATTCAGCAACACTTTTTGCTTGATCTGGTAATTGAAGCAGTCCCAAGTAGGCCTGCGACCAGGAGACCAACGAGGCAGTATACTATATAAAATAAATAACCCACGCCGATTACGGCCATTGATGGTGGCAGTTTCTATCCTAAAAGTAACGAGCATGTGCTCTAATGAGGTACCCTATTTTAGCACTGAATATACGCGCACAATGAGGACACGTCTGTAGGTAGTTGTATTGTGTATTGAGAGGTTGTCTCGCTTGTTATCGATATTTCGCTTCCTTTGTTCTTCACATTTATAAATATTTGGTTGCACCAGGCGCCTCCAGACAGAGGGATCATCAAAACATGGTGGAGAGCCTACCCAGTCAGCATGGTATAGTAGGGAATCTGACTGCCCAGGGTTTCCGATCTCAAGAAGCTCTTTAAACAACAACAGTATTGAATTAAGAATAGCCACGATACCTGTGGCATTAAGTCTGATTATGACGTTCGAATGAACGTAATGAGTCAGAACACCAAAGTCAAAGTCAAACACGAAGCATACTTTTATTTATTTATTTGCATTCCATAATGTGTGTAAAAGATGTAACATAAAGCTTAAAACTAAAGTACAGCTATGTTATTCTGTAAGAACTCACTCCAGTTCTCACTTCTGATTCCGCGGTGAAAACTGTTTTAGGTATTCTGTAACTCGATGAAAACTATGCTAGCGCCACAAAGTGACAACATACGTGAAGCGAACTATTATTTCGTTACTAATTAAGCGAATACCAAATACTTTTCACTTCAGATAAGTGAAATCGAAAATGAGATAGAATTCGAATTCGCGAGTGAATTCTTACAAAATTGCACTGCTGTTATGGACGCTGTTTGGGCACAGAAACAACCATAGGAGTTAAAATCCAGCAAATAAATTTGAGAACATTCATTGTTATGTATACCAATTATGTATAGATTATAAATTGGTAATTACAATATTTATGATATTAACAAGATCAATTAATAAAATATCTAATTTAGAAGCATCATTGATGAAATCGCATAATTGCTAACCCAAAAAATACTATCTGCTATGGCCCTGGTTTTGTTAAAATATTACATCACGCGAAGACATCGTCAAAATAATGACTCCTCCACGAATGATAATAATTTATCTGATATTAATAATTCATCACATTCACAAACAAGATCCCTTATCACCCATGCTCTACACGACTGATATGATAATGATTACCTGATACGAACTCGAGATAACAGAATAATCCCGCATGCCTTAAGATCTTTAAGAGTATGATACGCAGGAGATTGGCTTAATCTCACATTATTGTGACGATAATAATGGAAGGTAGAAAATGGAAGTTAAATCAAAGTTAAAGCATTTATTTCAATTAAACTACATACAGGCACTTTTTAATTTTCAAAGTTTCATTCAGTTCACAAGTCAGATAGTCAGAAAGTTGAAGCTAGTCGGTGGCAATACAAAAGAACAAATGGAACAAAGCTATCGACTTCCAAAACGAAGTCATGTGTGTTCTGTGCTAAAGTTATTTTTGAGTTTTTAGTTTTTGAAGGCGGTTGTTTCTTTTTTTGTAAAAAACCTTTTTTTATCGGTTTCAAGTAAATTCAACTAACCACGTAGTACTAACTCTTTTTTTTCCAATGAGATTTTTGAACACAATTGCACCCCTCGGCAATAATTTTTATCTTCCGTGGTATTTGTTTCAAGTAATAAACTTCCACACAGTAATTGCAACGATTTAATACACATTGAACTGAGATACGCCGCAGTATTATCTCTCTGCTATGTATGGCATATCTAAACGCTAATCTCAAACGATTTGAAGACGGTATTGTTTCACATAGATAGTTAGGTAAGTGCTGTTAAGTTACAGGTTGTGGTAAAATATTATTATTATTTATTTATTTTAATTTTAGCCTGTATTGTCCCACTGCTGGCAAAGGCCTCCCTTTCTCCTTTCCAAACCTCTCTGTCTACAGCTACTGTGGATCAAAATCTATAGATAGTGCAATCTACGAAGACGCGCCCCACCAATTTTTGGTTTAGGGGATTTTCGGATTTTCGTGTCGCTCTGTCCTGATTAGTCTATTCATTGTAGTGTGCGCGTGCACTCATAGGTAATTAGTGTGTACCGATAACACTCAAACATTGACGGAAGCTTGCACACATATACTATAAACGGTTAGGAGGTATAGTGGGGCGCGTCTTCGTGGATTGCACGCACTTTAATTTTGTACCATTAATTTTAATCTTATATCTTTAGTTTTGAATTATTTTATATTGCTCTTTACCTTCTTTGGAATCACATAATATAGAAGCATACATCTCTACATAGTCAAAGTCGCTTCCCACCTTCGTCCCTATGCACGCTTAGATCTTTAAACTCAGCACATTTTAATGCGGTTTCATCAATAGATGGAGTGATTCAAGAGGAAGGTTTGTAATAAAGTTTGATATTGTTTTGAGTTAATTTGTCACCTAATATGTATGTATCTGCATTGCATCCGTGCGAAGCAGGGGCGGGTCGCTAGTGAAAAAAAACAGGACTTTTAAAAAACTTGATTGAAAAGAGTATCCGTGGTGTCATGCTCGTTCAAAGTCAAAGTCAAATCACTTATTTCAATTAGACCATTATAGGCACTTTTGAACGTCATATTGTAAAATTTGAATCTAGGTGCCCATTCCAAATGGTAGTTTCGTATGGAGAAGAATGGGCAAGAAACTCCATACATACTCGTTTCCATAGAGACTAACCTATGTTTTGGATTGCTATAACTTTTCTTACTAACTAAATGTAAATTGACATTTTACTTTTGGCGTCATAAATTATAAATCGATGAACACCGCCTGCACGTACGAAAAAGTGTCACTTTTCGCCTGAGCCTGAGCGTGCAAGCGAGAGCGCGGAACAAGTGATAGAGAGGCACGATCGGCCCAAGCGCTTACAATAAGCTCCACCCACCTTGACGGAAGCCATTATTTGCTTTTGTTATAATATGTTAGCCATTATGTATCCTTATGAACATTACCGTTTTTTTTAGTTTATTTTTCTTCCATAAATTATTCTAATGTTCTATGTATTTATTGTGTAAACAGTGACTGCACATAATAGTTTCTGACAATTTAAAAAACGGCAGATAATAAAAATAAAGTTATGTAATCATGAATCAGAGTATTAAGGAAAATATAGAAATTCTATCGGCCAAGGAAAATAGAAGCGACGAGTTGTACCTTTTTAATTCGACCTACCACTGAATCGTGCGTACTGAGAAAATACCTGGAACGATTTATCATTAATAATTTCCTCATAAATCAGCAGAATATTATTACCTTTTTCTTATCGACAAATTTATTTAAGTAAAAAAAACAGCCCTACCATTATTTAGTAAAGGTAAGTACCTACCTATGTCATATTTCAGCTTCACGTTTCATTCAAACTCCAAACTTCTTTATTTATCCGTTTAATAAATAAACTTGAAAAGAGTGTCCATGGATCTAGTTCGTCCTCTCCACAAAGATGTAAGCAAAATTTTGGAATGCTCAACAAACTTCAACTTTCAGAATAACTGACCGACTCCTTGACAATTCAAAAGTGCCTGAAAACGGTTTAATAAAATTAAAATTAATACTTTTACTTTGTTTCTCACCATTTATAGACAATGCGAATCGAATTGAAATAGCGGCGAAATAGAAAAATCGAAAATCAAAATAGCGGTCGTTAGCATGTAAATTTTTTGCCTTGACGTATTTTCAGCGCGTAAAAAGAACTAAACTGACTAAACGGTATGCGGAGCATTCTTTGTCAACAGCTTCATCTTTTTCCTTTCTATTGTCGGAACCGTCAACGATTTTTATGTCGTAAAGGCTCACGTAACGAGCTTAATTTCAACTCTTCTAAAATGAACTTGGTCTCAGGATCGATACCGGTCGTGTACCAATGTGACTGGGCTTTTTTCTCAAAGAAATAACCGGGATTACAAAAACCAGAAAATTAACGAACCTAAATCAGATGAGCAGAGATTTCCCAAGATGTTCTTTAATAAAATTCAGTAATTGAGATTCCTGTAAAACCATCTGGGACTTCTCAGAAATTCTCATTACCCGTTTTTCATTCCCTCAGACATTCGTATAAATTATTTTGTCTGGGGTTTAATATCTTGTATCGTAAAATATTTCAAGAATCGAAAACTTGGCATTTCTAGGGTGTGGTCCCATTGACAGCAGCTGTTAACATTTACATAGTTTGCTAATTTCCCACTTGGTCACGTGGTCACAATCGCCACTGCTAAGCGTAGGGTCCTAGGTTAAAGTGTTTTTGGCTTTTTCCAATAGGAAATTCTCAACAACAGCCTGCAATTCCTGGAATTCATCCAACACGGATGGGCAGCGTTCGGGAAACTACGAGATATCTTTTCGTCCAAAATTCCACAGTGCCTAAAGGCGAGGGTTTAAAACCAGTGTGTATTGCCAGTGATGACATATGGCACAGAAACGTGGTTCTTAACTGCTGGCCTCCTAGAGAAGCTCAGGGTCACGCAGCGAGCCATGGAGAGAGCTATGTTTGGAGTTTCTTTGCACGATAGAATCCAAAACGAGGAAATTCGCCAAAGAACTAAGGTTACCGACATAGCTCTCAGAATATGCAAGTTGAAGTGGCAATGGGCAGGCCACATCGCTCGAAGAATCGATAATCGGTGGGGAAGAATGGTCCTCGAGTGGCGACCACGAACCGGAAGACGCAGCGTTGGTAGGCCTCCCGCCAGATAGACCGACGACATTGTCAAGATCGCGGGTAACCGGTGGATGCAAACAGCAGGTTGCCGCTCGTTGTGGCGTTCTATGGAGAAAACCTATGTTCAACAGTGGACGTCTTTTGGCTGATGATGATGATGATGAGCCTGGAATTTGGGAGTTTTTGGTGTGACACCCCCGTGCATCGGAAAGCAAGTTAAGTCATTGGTCCTGCACCTGATCTTTCTCCGGTCGTATCGGATTGCCGTCCTATCGGACTATGAGAGTGAGGGAAGGGGGAGTGCACTTGTATTTGCACACACACTTCATCATCTTCCTACCCTTGTTACTTGGAGTCGGCGCAACACGTTTTCTTCATCTCCGTCCTGCTACCACTGACTCCCTTTTCATTCATGTTTTTCCTCACACAATCTATCCATCTTTACCTTCCGCTACCTATTTGGTATTGGCGTATATTATTTCCCGCGTACCTGGCTAATCTCCATTCAGATTGACCGTCGTGAAGGAAATTTGCGGTCGACCGTCGTGAAGGGAATATTCATTATAATAATATGTGGGGACATTTAACACACGGCCATCTGACCCCAAACTAGGGAGACCCTGTAATATGGGTGTCAGACAGCTGATATACATACACAAATACATTTTAAATACATACGTATATAGATAAACAACAACCAGACACAAGGCAAACACAAGTGCCTCACCACACAAATGTTTCCCTGGGCTATTAGGCAAATACATAGGTAAACTACAAACTATAAGATAGTGAGCTAACGCGGACAGATTTGCAAGTTACAAAGTGATGAGCTATCAAACTAGTGTCTAACTATTAGGTGCACATTTAGAACTGTTCACACTTCTACGTTATACGCGGTAGCTGAGCTGAAATTTTACTGCCACTGCTTTTGGAGCTGACCCGAAAACTAGTTAACTATTAAACGCCATTTCCGTCTAAATTTTTAGATCCAATAGCAGTTTCTATTAAGTCCTTTGAAAAGCTTCTAGGAATATAGCTCTCAATCGAACCGCGCCCTGGGTAGGTATGTATATTAAAAACATCTTAACAAAAACATGGAGTACTTTAAAAGAAGACATTTGAAGGTCCCCACAAAAAATGTTCTTGAAAAGTACCTATATCCGGTTCAATTGTGCTCTGTTAATGATCATTGCCCGACCCATGATCACCATCGTTTCATTACGTGACTATCCTAATTATGTCTGCTTAATTGCGTTTAGGCCTGCCAAAACAAACCAAGGCATGTCAAAGACCCCATTTTTCGTATTGTTGTTACTGGTTAGTAATGTAGAATATAAATACACAATCCCGAATTCATCATATCGTAGCAGCCTTTTAACGTCCGCTGCTGAACGTAGGTTTCCTCCAGAGATCGCCACCCAACCCGGTCTTGGTCAGTCCGCATCTATCCGCTGGCAGCTTCTTCGAATCGTCGGTCCATCGTGCCGCAGGGAATTTGGCTACGTTTGCCCAAACGCGCTCACCGCTCCTGGAACTGGAGTGGAGAGGAGTGACCTCACTGTGTGGCCTGAAACTGTTCTCTCCACTTCAGTGGACAGGGATTTGCGATCTAGTTTTCGTAGTATCTAGTAGATCGAAGCTGAAAAAACGGAACTGTAGACCTAGACAAGTTACAAACGTTTCGTATCGTATCTCTTTCTACAATAATTAACGCCTCGTCATAATCCATTTTTGATTTTCGATCACGTGACTTGTCGTTGAGATGACGTCATTCCCATACATTTGATTAGTTTTCTATTAGCGTTATCGATTGTAGATTGTCAATTTGGGTAATTTGGCTAGGGCCCCTGAACTGATCTCCCGTCACCACCCGCTCACATTACTCGTCACGTGAACTCGGCCCAGCTCCACACAGCCCGTAACTCCGCTCCGCGCTACTTCGCTCCGCATCCACTGATAGCCACAGTACGCAACTCCGTTCCGCATTACTTACTCACTCTGCTTCGCTGCCTCGCTCGTCATTCAATGGTTAGGCAAACACGCGTCTAACACAAAAATGAATGAATCAATGAAACTCCTGGAGCATATTGGTATTGACTGCACCGGCCGATACGCCATCCCGTATCATCACCGGTGCTGTTAAACGAATAACACTTTTACTATTATATGTAGCTGCAACATTTTGTAGTCTGACCCGGCAACACTTAAAACATTACTGGTAACGCCGAGAAAATATGGCTCATATAGGAGCACCAACCTTGGCTCGTGATTAAGTAAAAGCTGATCGATCGGCCATGGGAAAGCAACGCATACCGCGGTCGGGTAATAGATGGGTGACCATTCATATCATACCTGATGACGGGGTTGTGGAGGTCAGACAGGCAGCCGCTCCATCCACCGCTCCAAAAAACTTTTTTGAAAAAAGAGATCCGCCTTCAAAAAAAAACTAAAAAGTGATAAATAACTAAAATAATAAAACGTCTTCTGGGTTTTTGTTGTTTTTTTCAAAAAGCGCTGAATAAATTTCGGTTAGTTGTATTTTTTTTTTTTTTTTTTATCTATTGATAGGCATGCGTTTGACCACTATCTCGCCTGATAGTGGTCAAACGCATGCACAATTTCATACATTTTTACATGCGCGAACTTCCCCCACTACAAAATCTCTGGCCAACTTACGTGCCCGTAAACGGAATACTAAAACCTTCTCCAGAATGTAACAAACACATTTCAGAAAACCGCATCAAAATCGGTTCAGCCAAACGGGAGATAATCGCGGCCAAACATACATACATACATATAAACATACGGGTCGAACTGATAACCCCCTTTTTTTTAAGTCGGTTAAAAATGGAAACCGACCACAACATACTTTGAAAAGGCTGGGCCGTTTGTTTGTTTAGAAGCACCGAAAAGTATGGCGTCTGATGAGATCATATTATAGAAAGTGTTGCAGCAATACTTCTTGAAGTGGCCGGATTACACCGAAAATATTGCAGTGTTTCAGCAACATTTTAAGTGTAGCCGGCTTCGTCGGGAGAGTAAAGCCCGTTTATTATTAAACCACCATTAGATTTCCATAATCACTATTGTTCACCACGGTAAAAAAAAACAAGAACTACATCGTTTTTTTTTTCTTACCTAAACAGGAAATACCATTGTCTATCCGGTAGCTGCTATTGTTGTAGTGACGTTTGAGTGAAGAACACGGTTTTACAAGTTTCTTGAATTCTTGAATATATTCTAGGCGTTAAATCTGAATTGTGAATTATATTTTCCAAAACCGAATTTTCGTTGAAAAATTATTGAAAGTTTTAACCTATTGAATACCCAGAACCCGTCTCTGGAGTCCATTTACGATTAGGATTTAGTTTTGGGCAGTGAAAGGGTTGTGCAATTCTAGTTAAAATGTTTTGTTAAAACTTGGAAAAGTATTTCGAAATAGGTAAGTGTTGTGCGGTACTGACAGCTTCGTCAGTGTTTTTCTAAATGTACTTATCTCAATATCACGTTGATGATGTGAATACTTTATAAAAGCCTTTTGACTCAGAACTTAGATCAACAAATTAATAATCGTTTATTGCCCGTGGTCCGATTCTACTGCTAGATCAATAGATCCAATTATATTTACCCGTGGTTCTATTACATTTGCATTCTTAGGACCTCTCTCAAATCTCCCTCAATGTTTCTTAGATGAAATGAGAGTGAGATGAACTATCATTTCACCTTCGCCTTTGCTTTCTGTAACAATCATCCATGGTGAACTCTAGGTGAAGTGAGCTGTCATTCGTCCTATTTCGAAGCTGTTATCTAAGCTATTTTTAATTTTAAAAAGCAAAATCATACTTCTATTTAATAAATATCGATTACGATTCTAATGCTTTGTCATAGTACATTGCACCTAGAGTTCATCGAGTGAGATTATTACAGAATTGTCTTTAATCATTTCTCTTGGTGTATAATTGTGAAGTGAATTTGAAGGGAGCTGTTAATCCCTAAGATCTATCAGTTATGTCAGGGTTACTCACCTCCTCGCTGAAGGAGTACCGTTTTTGTAAGTTGGTATATTAACTTTTGCCCGCGACTTCGTCCGCGTGAATGTCGGTTATCGCGGATGCAGACGAAGTCCTTGTTTAAAAAGTAGCCTATGTCCTTACCCAGAGTTCAAGCTATTTTCATTCCAAATTCCATTAAAATCGGTTCAGCCGTTTCATCGTGAAAGCGTAACAGACAGAGTTACTTTCGCATTTATAATATTATTATAGTAAATAAAGTAATAAAGTATGGAGTATGGATAAGTAATATAAGTAAATAAGTATGGAAGTATGGATTACCATATAATATAGTGTAGTACTATAGTAGTGTCTTAACACACTATGCCGAAGTTACGCGACCGAAGTTCAGCACAATTACGCCTGCAATGCTATTTGAATTACTGACGACACACTATGCCGAAATTACGTCGCGTTATGACGTAATTTCGGTCGGGCGTAAGTTCAGCGGTAACTTATTCTGTGAGCACACATTAATAACAAGATCACTTTGTTTTGCGTCTGTCTGTCCAACTGTGTAGATAACACGACACGACGCCACGACAGCGCTCGAGACACTGAATACACACACAAAGTTGTGAAACTGAATTTCTGCCGCGTAAGTTCGGCACTTATGGTGTGTCATATCAGCCGAATACGTGGGAACGTAAAATCAGCCGCCGAACTTAGGTCGCGTAACTTCAGCATAGTGTGTTTAGACACTAATGGGTTGGTGTCCGCAACTCCACGTCTCAGCGCGTATTTTGCGTACGGGTGGGAAGTAAATCCTTCGACCCACCTCAGCAGACTCCTCAAGAAAGGCCAACAGTGCCTTGACGTTACTGGCGATCTCCCGTAGTTTACCTGGGTTACCGAAGTACTTTGCCCTGTATGAAGTGACCTCAGGACAGTTCAGGAGCACATGGGCTGCCGTCTCGTCTGCCCCCATGCAGGCTCTGCACTGTGGGCTGTCTGTTAAGTCTCTAAACCTACGGGTAAAACCCGGTAGAATCCGTTATATTGATGACAAAGATGACGCACAGTTGAGAATCCTTTAGTTTTCTGCTCCTAAGTCAACAAAGTGTTAATGTTTGTTGTATGAATAGTTTCGGTATTTCCTTGACCCCATTGACTACCTTTGATATGATTGGTATTTAATTGCGGTTTACGACTTATGACGTATTAAAAAAAAACTACTTACTAGATCTCGTTCAAACCAATTTTCGGTGGAATTTTACATCATATATTTTTTTTAGTTTTATCATTCTCTTATTTTAGAAGTTACAGGGGGGGGGGGGGGGGGCACACTTTACCACTTTGGAAGTGTCTCTCACGCAAACAATTCAGTTTAGAATAAAAATATTTGAGAAACCTCAATATCATTTTTGAAGACCTATCCATAGATAACCCACACTTAAGGGTTTGATAAAAAAAAATTGTTGAATTTCAGTTCTAAGTATGGGGAACCCCCAAAATGTATTGTTTTTTTTTTCTATTTTTGTGTGAAGATCTTATTGCGGTTGACAGAATACATCCACTTACTAAGTTTCAACAGTATAGTTCTTATAGTTTCGGAAAAAAGTGGCTGTGACATACGGACGGACAGACAGGCAGACATGACGAATCTATAAGGGTTCCGTTTTTGGCCATTTGGCTACGGAACCCTAAAAAACGACAGCAGCGATACCACTGTTTGTGATAACCTTCAGCAGGTAACTTGTTGGTCAAGTATGTAATCTTTTTGCAATATTATACTTTTAATCTGATGTGAAAGTTTGTACTAAAATTACTCAGAAAGGACCGAACATATTTCGATGAAATTTAGCACTCAAATAAATAATATCTTGGAGCAATACTTGACATACTTTTTATCTGGATACACGTATCAGTTTCGGTGCGAATAAAACCGATGGTAAAGAATATAGCTATACACCTTTACAAAATAGAATTAAAGTGTCTGTTTGTAAAATAAAATGTTCATGTGTCTGTCTGTTTGTTCCGACTTATCTCCGAAACGACTAGTCCTATTTTGACGGGAGTTTTACTCAAAGATAGCTAATGTTAGAAGAAGTAACGTTAACGTAACACTACATTTATTTAATAAAAATAATTAGATACGGTTCCGCGCAAATAGTATATTAAAACCCGACATACACGCGGACGAAGTCGGGGTCATAAGCTAGTCTACTAATATAGTACACGCTGTATATATTTTCCTGCCGAGGTTTTCATATAGAACAGTGATCGCTTGTCGAATAACGTACTTGTTTTGTATCTATGAAGTAGTGTACACGTTGTGATAAGAACATCTTTTGAGATAAAAGAGTGCAAATAGTGTTCAAACATTTGAAGGTGAAAATCATAGCGAGTCGGGATTTTTTCAAATCTTTTTTGTGACTGAATAGTGAGTTGGCACTGTTGGCAGTGACATTGTTTAAGGAAGCCGGGAATACACTTTGGTGGTAGGTAATGTTTTTTTTTTTTTTTTAATGGCTCCTCAGATTATCAAACAAATGGCAGATAGACCGTGCGAAACACTGCGAGTGAAAATCCACAAAAGCAAATACAATTTCAATAACGAATGCCTACAATCCCGTGATTGTATTCGCTTTTGAATGTTTATTTGTATTAGTATTTGTTGTTTTTTACAATGCTTCGCTTCGTGCTGTACTAACTCGTGTCAGTACAGCGCGAAACGAATTGTAGGTATTCGTTTTTGAATTTGTATTTGTTTTTGTGACTTCACTCGCACGGTCTGTCTGCCTTTTGTTTCATAATCTGAGAATGGCTCGTTCGTTGGTACAGAACCAGTCAGCAAACAAGTTGATGATGGGGAGGGAAGAAGCATAAATAGAAGGCAAGGAGGGAGGCCTTTGCCTCTGGAGTGGGAGAGAACAGGATAACAAAAATTAGGGGTATTTACTTTCGGGAAGACCATTTAAATGAGCTATTTTATTTATTGTAATTTTGAACTTTTAATTTATTTCTGGTGAACCTCCCTAGTAATTCCAATTTGGTATTGGTTTTGTGTAAATTAACGTGTAGTAAATTCGCTTATTCCACAAAATACTTGAATTATTTCAACTAATTTAATACACATGGCTGTCAGAACAGATGATTTTTTTTATTCAACCTGTATTGTCCCACTGTCGGACAAAGGTCCTTCCTCTCTTCCCTAGACGGCTCTCAGTCATTACGCCTGCGTTTCCTACGTTGCATTTCCACGACATTATAATTATCCATTTTATTCTCGGTTGACGTCTAATTAAGATTGTATGTAACTGCGACACGTGTTCCAATAGTTTTATCCATACTAGTATTATAAATGCGAAAGCGAGTTTCTTTGTTTGTCACGCGTTCGCTGATAAACTACTGAACCGATTCTGATGAAGTTTTGTACAGACTAGAGCTTGATTCCCAAGAAAGGATGTACTACTATTTTATCCGCGACTTTGTATTCTCGCAGACGAAGTCACGGGCAAAAGTAGTTTAGTTCACACATAATTACTATCATTGAGGACCTCGTGGCTTAGTAAAAGCCATACATATCGATCGGTCAAAGGTCAAGCTATGCTTGCCCCGGTCGGTCTTTGGATGGGTGACCATCCAATTACATACAGAGTTCCCTCCGTGCATCGGAAAACACGTAAAGCCGTTGGTCCCAGCTGTCATTCGTAGATCTTTGGCAGTCGTTAAGGGTAGTCAGAAGCCAGAAAGTCTGACAACCAGTCTAACCAAGGAGTATTGTGTTACCCGTTAACTAGGTTCTGGAGGTCCGATAAGCACACGCTCCATGTAAAACACTGGTATTCATCAGCATATAGTTAGACTGGAAGCCGACATCAACATTATGTACAGTACGGTCAACGTAACTTGGCGCGTCTGAAGTTAGCCGATTAGCTGCGCTGTAGACAATTTCGTTCCTAAAAGTTCCATTGCGCAGCCAAACAGCTAACTTCAGACGCGCCAAGTTACGTTGACCGTATTGTAGTTAGGAAAAGGTTAGGCAAATAATGATAATTATATTATCATTGGTATTACTGTCTTTCCTTACGTTAAGTTAGTAGAATTGTTTATAGAAATGCAAGTACGTTTAATGTTGCTATTACCGAGTTAATATCAACATTTTGTTATAAAATGATACCCATACCTACTCATATCCATTTATGCATTCCACAACGTTTTTAGGTGTTTACATAGAATGGCATTAAATGGGTACGCGGCTAAGTAATAATAATAATAATAAGACCATCCACTATAACAGACCAGACATAACCCTAAAGGATAAAACAAACAAAAAACACTTACCTCATAGACATTGCAGTCCCCAACACACATAACTTACAAAAAACAATAGTTGAAAAAATTAGTAAATACACAGAACTCAGAGATGAAGTAACTCGAATATGGCGACAAGAAAAAGTGTATGTAATCCCTATAGTCATCTCCACAACAGGCGTTATCCCGAACCATCTTCTCCTTAGCTTAAAACTACTTGATCTAAAAGAAACTCTTTATATCACTCTACAGAAAGCTGCCAAATTAAATACGAGTACGTGCCGAATCGTGAGAAAGTTCATGCCGATTGATGAACACGAAGTAGGCCCCCAACACAATACACCCTCAACATAATACACACACACCACATACATGCTACATTTACTTGGCTCCGGCCCGTAATAGCAGCTGAAACCAACCAAAGTGCTGAGCAAAATAACACGCATACGAAAATAATAATCATAATAAAGCCTTTTATTCCGAAAACTAGACAGTAACATTTACTTTATTTTTTTTTACAAAATGTCTCTAATTTCGGTGTTCCTCTTGGCATAGGCCTCCTCTAACAACTTCAATCTTTTTTTTTTTTTTACTATTAAATAGGCTTGAGTTTGACCGCAATTCACCTGATCTTAAGTGATAATGCGGCCTAATGCGAGGTATCCTCCTCCAGTTTGGACCTGCTGTCAGTTTTATTTCTTCCTCCCATCGTGTAGACTGCCTTCCTTGATTCCTTTTGCCATCCCTTGGATACCTTCTGTCACTACCTTGCTCCATTTTCTTTTAGTGTCTCGCATCATGTGGCCTGTCCACCTCCACTTTTGTTGGTATATTCTTGTTAGAACATCGGTTAGTTTTGTTTTGCACCGGAGGTCTGTGTTCCTTAATCTATCCTGACTCTTTGCGCCTATCATGCTTCTTTCCATTGCTCTTTGACACTTGGCAAGCTTTTCTCTGAGTGCTTTGATGAGTGCCCATGTCTCGCACCCATATGTTAGACATGGGAGTATGCATGAGTTGAAGGTCTTTCTTTTCAGAGACATGCCTAGATCTTTTGACTTCATGATCTTCTTGAGGGACCAATACTTTTTCCAACCAATTACATTCCTCATATCAATTTCCTGGCTAGTTTGGTCTTTGGTAGAGATAACTTGACCAAGCCATATTATTTATATATACCTTTATTATCTTCTCTATTAAATACTTATTACCTTTAGAAGGGAAACTTTCTCTTACATAAGTAATTATAAAGATTACTTTGCTGATAACCAGTGACACAAGATAATATCAATTGTACTTAATGAATATTAAATTATTGTAATATTATACAACAGATGTAAATCATCATCATCATCATTTCAGCCGAAAGACCGATTGAACTTCACAAAAAAAAGTAATAAAACCAAAATTAATTTAAAACTTACAGCACATTTTTTACTTATATAGCACTTGAAACTTTGTGAATATTATTTACTGTTTACATTGTTTAACTGCAAAAAGTACTATTTTGCTTTAAAACATAAATATGTTCATCATTTTCAACTAGCACTTTGCCCTCGAGTTTTTTTACTGAGCCCTATTTTTTTCGTTGTATAATAAAATATGGCTTACTACTTACTCGCTGACAATGTAGCTTTGTACTTGTCAAAGATTTTTTTTAATCGGTTCATTATTTTTTGACTTTATCCATTACAAACTAACACAAAACATAACATATTTTCTATTTATTTATTTATCCTTCATGCACAAAGGTACAAAGGCGGACTTAATGCCTTAGGCTTTCTCTACCAGTCAACCAAGGGTGATGAAGAGATAACATGGCGGGTGCAAAACAAAAAAGTAATAATTAAAGAGTTAAAAAGATGTAAACTCACATACATAATTATATGTTCTCTTTACAATATTTATTTAGATAACAATACAAAACACGTAACTATTAGACAGTTACATAATCATTTTTTAGATAATAGCAATAGGTACGTTCCAAAGAAGTTTAATAATCACTTGAAATATTCAGGGTCTAGTCACAAAATATAGAAGTTACAGAAGGACCGCTCCCGTCATCCTCTAAAATAATTACCTAAACTTGCCAGACTCACTAGGGCTGCTACTGGGTATTGTCTTGTTTTCCATAAAATCATTTGTACTATTATTGTTTTCCATAATCGTCCCCCGTCATAATATTTACTTGCACTATTATTCTTTATACTAATAACCTTTGTCATATCAACATAATACTCATAACTTTCATTTGCCATAAAATTAGTTATAATCGTTACTTGACATAAGCAACATTTAATATAATTAAGAAACGTTTATTGTTTTGTACAAAAATTAATGTCATTAAGGCACCCACTAACCAAATGATTTATTACAGTAGTCTGCAATCTTTAGACAATAAAAAGTTAGTAAAAATCGAAACGGGTAGATTAGGTTAGGTTGTGACCACACAACGCGCGAAGGCGAGTGAGCGTAGCGAGCGTGCCGCAGCAGCGGCCGCCGAGCGCCTGATGTCCTCATTTGCGTAGCAAATAATATTTAGACACTTGTTTTAGCATAAATTAAATTCGCATAATGTTACTAGGCATAATGTGCAAATCTATTGTGCCACGCTAAAGTTTTGTCTTAAAAAAAACAATAAGTTGTGCTACAAAAGTTAGTGACAGAAACGAATCGCTGCAAAACCGACTCCACGTAGTCTTATCTGCCTTACCCCTAGAGTGTAATCTAAGCCCGCGAAGGCGCGGAGGGGCGAGGCGGCCCGCGAGCTGAGGAGCAGGTGGTTTTAACGCTCGCCGCCGTGGCTGAGGCTGGCCGGCACAGCCGGCCAGCAAGCCGAAGCCGCGGTGGTGAGCCTAAAACACATCTGAGACGATAAGCTCGCGTGGGACCGCCGGAGCCGTGACAGAAACCATGCCTGCTGCATGTTGCATGCTGCATGCTTGCTTGCTGCATGCATGATGTATGCTTGTTTACATGTTTGTGTGGTTACTGCATGCATGGTAAAAATATGTTTTAATATCATTATGTAAATAAATTTATGCTTTAGAATGTTATGCTTAATCATTATTTATATACGTTATACGTAAATAATGTTATGGTAAAAATATAATTAGGAGAAACAAATGTACGTTAAGTTATATTAGGTCTTAAAATTTTATGCAAATGGATAGAGAAGGTTTATTTTTAGGTTTCCTTGCGATTAAAAAATCTGTATCTGTTCTCATGATCATAACATCAACATTGCAGGCGGTTGCACTCGTACTGAACTAGTATTGTTGTACTAGTATGGGCAATGGTGATTAAATGTTATGGAAAACGAAATTATTGAAAATAAAAATTATAGCAAATAAATTTATGGATTAACATTATTATGACACTTGATCGATTATGACCAATGAAATTAGTGAAAATGATTTTATGTATTTTACCGATTATAGCAACTGAAGCATTATTTCTAATGAAATTACGGCAAATAAAATTATGGCAAATAAAATTATGGCATATAAAATTATGGCATTTTAAATTATGGCAAACAGTAGTAAACCCTGCTACTGTATTGACTCTGTAGGTTTCATTTGTGACAATATGAAATTTTATTGACACTGGTTGGAACTCTGCATTTTTTTATAACAAAGTTCGTCATGAAATGTCAATGTCTCTTATTTACCTATTCTTAGACAACACGAGACAGTCAAGACTGAAGTCTGCTTGAAAATGCTTGAGAATGCCTATAAAAGTAATGTCAGTGCGTGTGAAAAATGTGGCGGTTTGTTCTGAGTGGTCTCTCTGCTCGGGCGCGCTGCAGCCTTACATACTTTGTGGTCTAGTGAAATTAAATTCTACGTTTATGTGTCAATGTCACATTTAATTACAACTAATAATACATTGTACAGACTCAAGTATAAATATGTACACAGATTGCAAAATTCAAAAGCAATTTACTAGTGAAATAACTAGAAAAATCCTCTTATAGATAAAACCTATTTTATTGTAGTTAGGGATCAAAAATACCCTATTCGTAACCCCACAACATTTCAATCAATAGTTTATGAGAAAATCAGTTTAAAATGAGACCAACTGTATGCCTATTCTGTTACTATCTCCCTCGGTGAACACCTAGGTGAAGTGAGCTGTCATCTGTCCCAATGCTAGGGATTTACAAAGCACTACAATCGGATGACAGCTCACTTCACCTAGGTGTTCACCGAGGGAGATTGTAACAGAATAGCACTGCTTTTTACATGTTTTTGCTCGTAACCAATCATTCGAAGACACAACTTTGTAAAACAAGTGCAAGTCGGCCAACACATCAAGCTACAACAATCTGTCAAATTTATTAGATATATTTTCAACTTTATTACAAACTGATAAGGTTCATATTCAATTGGGAAAATTTGACAGTTTGGCATGACTTAAAGTGCTGGCGTCTGTACATGAAGGGTTTTGTTATTTCCGTACTACCGTACAATATTAAGGCTAAGCGCGCACTACGACATTAAATTGTTGCGATTTTAAAATTGCGAAATAAAATCGATTGTAAAGGGAAAATCGCAAACGAATTGTTCTCGCAGTGCGCGAACTCTACACTATTGGTATTGTTCACAGATTTGCGATTATTTTTCGCAACGATTAAAATTCGCAGTGCGCGCTTAGCCTTAGCTTAGCTTAGTCACCAAAATAGGTAAGTAATCTGACTCATCAGATATAGTTCAAGTTTTGTTCGAAACCGTTGAATGTTTTTGAATGAAATATAAAATAATTAAAATTAAAAATAAAATATAATTAAAATATCAATCGGTTTCTAAATAACTTAAATTCATTCCAACGACCTAGATACTTATGTCCTTTCATGACTGTACATTTTAGATTTTCAGATAGATAGATAGATAGAATCATAGCTAAGAATCACCTTTCAAACAAAACAAAATACTAAATTGAAATCGGTTCAGGGGGCCAAGTCTGCTATTTTTATAATTTCGTCATTCCAACACGATCCCATTGTCGTTTTGCTAAAAGTTCGTAATCTGCTAAATTCATAATGGTCGATCATTGGTTGGTCGAATTAAAAGCAATGACTGCACAATGACAGTCTATAAGTCAGTGATCAAAGGAACTGTAAACATTTTAGCAGATTACCGCCTAAGTCAGTCATTCAATTGTCATTTTGTACGAGATTACCATTCTATATCATTTCTTTCAATGGCGTGTCAGTGGTTGACCATTGGAAAGTCATAATGACGCCAATATATTAGTACCTAGATTACCAAACTTGTCAAAATCAACAATTATGAAATCAATGATAGACCATTCTGACACTATTGTAATAGCAGACCTGAGGCCCAGTCGTGTGGATAATACGATGTAGCAGACAAACACATTTCCATACAGATACACACGTCAAACTAATAATACCCCTCTGTTTTCGTCTGGGAATAAATTAATTGACATTGTTAAAATTATTATATAACCATGACAGTGCCTTGAGACCACGCGGTGACTCAAACTAGAATAGGGTTTAATAATTTGGCTGTAGGACTTCGAACTTTTAATTAGAAACATTAATTTTTATCACAATTCATACCCAAAGGAGACTTTTCTCAGGCTATAGGCAGGCTATAAATAAATAATTAGGCCATAAAAAACTACTTACTGAAGCCATTTAAAAAGAAATTAACGTACGATATTTATTTTTATATACTTTCGAGTATATTATGTAGAGGTATTAGATTTATGTTTGCCAAAACACTGACTGATAAGGTTTCAAGTGATTATGACATGACTAGCTACTTAGAAAAGTTACTGGGAAGGTATATTTACACCTGGGTGATACTTCAATACCTATTAGTTGTATAACTTGTCAAATATTCGTTATATTTTGTACCTTGATCTCTAGAAATGGTGAAGTAAATCATTGTGAGAAAAACTATACTCCATTTACAATAGCATTAGACAGAAGTTAAAAAATGTTCTTTTTGATGCACACTTTGTAACAAAAGTACAATAAATATGTTAAAGTTACAATAGACACCGAATTTATTATACTTAATCTATTTTTATAGTTGCTGTCGCGCGTATTTGTAACCATATTCATAATTTATTTTCTAAAATTATGTGGTTTTCATTTAGTTATACATTTAATTCCAATTTAAAATTACGGTGTCAATGCTAAAAACCTAACAGAAGCAGAGATGAACAATACCCGGAACGTGTTTCGTTTCACTTTAATTCTACCAAATTTAAAATGTTACCTAATCTTAAAAAGACTTCTATTCTGTTTATATTATTATACGTCCCTATTTAGTACTATCTTAGATTTATTTATCAAAATTATGTTACAATAAGTTTAATTAAAATTGTTTTAACTTATCTTTGAAATAAGAGCCTCTTTTTTCTAATGCTATTTTAAATGGAGTATAGATAAATATGAGCCTAAATTCGCCAATCCGCCTTGAGCACGCGTCGTGAGAAAAGGGTTTTCCCCTGCAGTGGGAAAATAATAGACCAACAGACTAACTATTACCTTTAGTAAATACTAGCGACCTGACCCGGCTTCGCATGGGCCTATAGCCTTCCTCGATAAATGGACTATCCAACACAAAAATAATTGTTCAATTCGAACCAATACTCGTAGATCCTGAGATTAGCGCGTTCAAAAAACAAACAAACTCTTTAGCTTTATCATATTATATAAAATATAAATAATAATATATACCTAGTGTAGATTTTATTTTTTTATTTTACCTAGTATACTAAAAAAATGGAATAGTGGATAATTTATATTACTTTTCTGATCTTTTCTGATTAATTTCATGCCGGGACTCAAAACAGTTGAATCGTTTCTCTGGGACTCGTCGAGTTTCATGGTCGCCACTGTTGATTCTAGCTACCCGGAGGTGGTTGGGAATAGTGTGACTTGTCCCGTAAAAAGATAGACAAAGTTTTTTTTTAAGATCTTTTTTTAGAAGAGGGTCAAGACCATTCAGTCCAGGATAATTAATTATTATAATAGGGTAAGGATTTCTTTAAAACAACATACAAATTTTAACAACACAAAAATATACCACAATCTACTCAAATATAAGTTCAGTATCGCGCGTATTCTCAATGCATTCGTAATCAAAAGATATTTTATGGAAAATCAATGGAAACTTCTTGATTAGATACAATGTTTTTTTCTGTGTACTTATGCATAGCTCCTCTTACTTCTAGAAAATTATGGTAAGCACTCATTATCTTTTTTATATCTAATTATAATTGTATTTTATAATCAACCTTACAATTACCAATGGCTGATAATAATGAAGCATAATAAGTTACAATGCAATCAGAGTCCGAAATGTGTGATAATTATCTTCGCCGTGTGCTCTCGACGAGATTAACTCTAGAACAATAACTTATGTTCAGAAAGTCCTTAGACAGTAATACCTACCATTATCTTCTGAAAGATAACATTCAAGTTTGATAGTAACAGGAGTCAATTATCTATCTATACTAACAGCATAGTTAAACGACAATAAACTATAATAAAAGTAAGAAGACCGACAGATTCGACTGGATCCGAACCGATCCGACAGGACTTGAACGTATCCGCCAGGACCCGAACGGATCCGACAGGATCCGGATTTTTGGCTGTCGTTTCGGGTAGTAAGAAGTCAGAGGGTAGCAAGCGGTATCGTGTTACCTAGTAACTGGGTTGTGAAGATCAGACAGGCAGTCGCTCTATGTAAAACACTAGACACTGCACCCGGTAAGCCTGGAAGCCGAACCCAACATAGTTGGGAAAAGCGTGTATTCCCGTTGTCCCCGTAATTTTGGCCCCGTTAAAGGGGACAAAGGTAATTTAATAAAATAATTCAAATTACTTCCCGTTGTCCCCGCAGGCCTTTGATTCTATATTTTAAATTAAAATCTATCATACACATAATATCTTTCATTTTAGTTTTGCGCGTGCCGAGCTAAATTACCCATGTTTAAAAAGAAAAGTTACTTATCACTTTTTAGTTTTTTTTTTTGAAGGCGGTTCTCTTTTTTCAAAAAAGTTTTTATTTTACATTTTTTAGTGCCTCCTTATCACCCAAATCCATTAAGGAACGGCAACACAGTTAAAACAGAGATTGAAAGTCCTCCAAAGATGGAAAGAGGGAAGAAACGAAAACGTCTTCTCGGTTTCTGTTGTTTTTTTCAAAAAGCACTGAATAAATTTGTGTTTGTTGGATACTAAAACTTTCTCCAGAATGTAACAAACACTTTTCTGAAAACCGCATCAAAATCGGTTCAGCCAAACAGGAGATAATCGCGGACAAACATACATACATACATACAAACGTACGGGTCGAACCGAAAACCTTCTTTTTTTTTAAATCGGTTAAAAATAAATAAGTGTACAACGACACGTGAAATTTTAACTGTCCGTTGTCTCCGTTGCAGGACTGTAAGTAAGGAGGGACAGCGGTAATTAAATTTTTTGACGTGGCGTTGTCCCCGTGACGAGGTCAAAATTACGGGGACAACGGGAATACACGGGGAATAGGCTATGCAGTTCTACTTACATGTTCTCCTTATTGCCATCATCCCACCATTGCGATCAATGTGTTTGGAATACCTGGGAACCTTCAGATTATGGAGATATTGAAGGTCAAAGTTTATTTTTACGTTTTTGACTAAAACAAGTTTGAAATGGGTCTGGCTGTTTACGTATGTGACCCACAATAATTTCAATTCCTAGTTTAAAGAAAACGTTATTTTTAAGAAACAATGTTATAACTAAACATTGAATGTCCCCACGATCTCTGTACAGTTTCATACACCATTAAGCATATTTTTTTACGGGATACCATCAATGATTACGTTGCTTTCAGTTGTATGGAAATAATTAATTATTTCATCATCATTTCAGCTGAAAGACGTCCACTGCTGGACATAGGCCTCCCCAAGGGGGGGGGGGGGGGTTTGCCATAATCGCCACGCTTGGCAGGCGGATTGGCGATTGCAGTATGGTTGTTACAAAGGCACAGAGAACGCTGCTGCCCATTCTCTGGTAAATCCCTTAGTCGCCTCTTACGACACCCACGGGAAGATATGGGATGGTGCTATTCTTTACGTCCGATACCACACGGACGGATTAAATTTTTAACGCCACCTAAATGAATTACTTTTTTTCTTTTTCACAGATAAACTTGGGCAATGGATTTATGATACAAGGACGGAAACCTCAAAACGACTCCCGAATCTAAACCTTCACTTTTGGTAAATACGGCACAGATTGGACTGACAACATGGAGAAAATCAAACCTACGGCGCCTTCCATTCACAATGTTTCGGACAACTATAGTTCAAAGTAAGTAACTTTAATTAATAAATGAAGGCCGATTTTCAAATTAAACTTTTTATTATTTAAGGCCAAAGGCATCGTAAAATCAAACGTAGTTATTCAATTAATCAATCGATCAATCAAAAATTATTTACCATACGTGATAATTGGAAACTTGTGTATTCTAAATTTCAATTAAAACACAGACACATTAATTGTAGCGAAATAAAATTAAAGTAAAATTCATAAAACAAATTAAAAACAGAATAAAAAACATTATTAAAAAAATATCTAATTATATTTCTTAAAACTTATGTTACGCGTTATAACATCATCTACCAGTGAAAGTTCCGTCAAAATTAGGCCCTAAGCTCTTTGTAATAAGGATCAGCCACAAATCATTCAGTCTCCGCGTTCTACTGAAACTTTACTAATGGAACTTGGAGAATACTAGAAGATTTAGGCATACCTATTTGTATCATTTCATGACCTATATAGTATTTCCAATACTTTTACTATTTCATCTTCTTCAAAAGAAAAAACTTTTTTCAACTCCGACCTTTACACAAACGATCGATTGATCTCAAGAGGTACAAAACTCGTATCTACTTGATTTACATGACTTTGGCAAATTCTGAAGTGTCTTTTTCACAAAGTTATCCCCGATTTCTTTTCTTCCGTTTTCTTCTTCCATTCCGTCCTGTCCAACGTGCATGCTTTCACTGACTGCCTTTGCATTCATATCATTCTTCACACAATCCAGCCATCTTTTTTTTGGCCTTCCTATCCCTCTCCATTCATCCAAATTAATATTCATAAGTCTTTTGGTCACATGCGTTTCATCCCTTCTCTTCACATGCCCATACTAAGACAATCGATCCCTTTCAACTTTCCTGTCACTGGCGCCACTTTCAAAGTGCCTCTAATATATTCATTTCTCACCTTATCCATTCTGGTCACTCCACACATCCATATCAACATTGTCATCTCTGCTACATGCAATCTTTTTTCATCCGTGTTCTTCACCGCCCCACATTCCGATCCATACAGTACACGGACTTTTCTTTTGAAAATGGGAAAATCGGTCACAAGTTGTTCCAGGGACCTGTCGCCATTTTATCCATCCTGCGTTGATCCGATGCGTTACGTCCCGAGGTACCGAAAATCGGAGCAGGTCGATATGGACGTTCTGTCTAGATTTGGGCATAGGACTAGAGAGACCGCCGAAATCGAGAAAACAAGTACCTACTCTGTTTTGGTTTTGCTCAATTTCTGGCCAACTCTCTTTAGTCTTTGTCACCACACCTCCAATCTGCTCTGAACCTCTAGACCACTTTCGGCTACCAGCACAAAGTCATGAGCAAAAAGCATACACCAGGGTGCCTCTTCCTGGATGTCCGACGTCGAAACGTCCCTCATCACCAGAAAGAGGTGAGGGCTGAGAGCCGACCCTTGGTGCAAGCCGACAGCCACATTGAAGCTGCCAGTAGTGCCCACAGTCGACCGGACTTGGGTTTTGAGTTTTTTGAGTTACCATGTATCAAAATCTGGTAATTGTATTAAAATCAAAAGCCCAGATATTATTCCGTTTAACAAATCTAAAAAACTTCATCTGACCAAAATATGACTAGATAACTTTTGGAAGAAATGCTCTATACAATGCAGCCCCAACTCCTATAAGACGTAGTCGTAATGAAAATATTCGATTCTTTACAGACACAACAACGGCCACAGGTGTAGGTACTGCCACAAAAAAAAAATAACCTTTCATATCACACGTCTAGACATGTGCCAATAATATCGACTCCATTTACCTGTCTAGATAGTCAGTATAGACACAAATCCTATCTATATTTTGTGAAGCAGAAAAATATCGAAAGACGTTACAAGAGACGAGCAAAGTCACCAGTGTTCTGATTGCGTAGAAACGCTGATAACACGTTTTCTTAATTAGACAGTAATGATCGTTACTATGTACTGTTTGTATGTGCTTTATCTCTCATGTTTGAGTAAAAATGTAGTAATTTGCTGAAAACGTACCTACTGTAATTAAATAAGACACGTGGAATTCTTCGTCACAGAAGACTAGCACGTGTGTACAGACCAGTGTGTACATAAGATACATTGAATCGATTTTTAACCCCCGACGAAAAAACGACGGGGTGTTATAAATTTGACGTGTCTGTGTGTGTGTGTGTGTGTGTGTGTATGTGTGTGTCTGTCTGTGGCATCGTAGCTCTCGAACGGATGAACCGATTTTAATTTTGTTTTATTTATTTGAAAGGTGAATTAGTCGGGAGTGTTCTTAGCTATGTTTGATGAAAATCGGTCCAAGATGGCCGCCGTCACAAAATGGCGAATTAACTACATATTTTTTCACAACTTCCTCAATATGGGTATCAAATGTAAGGGCTTGACTTGTAGAATAATGTATACTATATTGAAAGGGAATGAGGAAAATATTCCTCAAGCCCCTAACCGCCCGCCCGCTCGTGCCTTTAGTTTTTTTTTTTCAAAAACTTGAAAATTATTTTTCTACGCTCATAAACCAAACGAAATTACCTACGTTTAAAAAAATTAAAATTAAATTACAAATTTAAAAAAAAAACCCCAACGCAAAACATATAAGCGATTATTTAAAAATTCAAAAATAATACCTTTTGTTGAGCCATCAAATGTTTGTTCGTTGAAATGGCGCTATAATGTCGCGGCGGGGTACCGCTAAGTTTAAAGCAATAACTACTAATAGCTAAAATAGAGAACTCATGCTAACTTGATTTGCAACAAAAATGTTATCGTGTTGAAGCAAGTTGGTCAAAAATGCTGGTAAATTAATAGATAGTCAATGAAATGAAGGGTCTGGCTTACTAAAGCGGTACCCCGACGCGACATTGTAGCGCCATTTTATGGCACACATTTGATGGCTCAACAAAAAATATTATTTTTGAATTTTTAAATAATCGCTTATATGTTTTGCGTTGGGGTTTTTTTTAACTTATAATTTAATTTTTTTACAATGAAAATATCCATTTTTCACATTTATTTCGCTTGAAGGCTTGATTGAAATCAATAAATACCAGCCTATCATTTTCCCACTGTATGCCAAAGCATTGCTTACCACCAAAATTCATACGTATGCACTGTCATATTGTGGAGTTATTTTTGGGGATTACAAACCTACATGTTGCATGTTGCCTAACCGTCAAATACCTATTCGTTAGACGACCAATTTAAAAAAAGAAAATGGACACTAACAGTCTTATGAATATGTAGCTACATTTATTACTTAATCCACAATTTCAGAAAAAAAACGAAGTAAATAAATGTTGTAATAAGTAGTCAGGTAAAGTTTTAAAAGGTTTAACAAATCTAACTAATCTTGTTTGAGAAAATCAACCATTTCACTTACACAAGAAGCAATCACAGCACTAGGTTTCAGCATTTCCCGAAACTAGTTTGTTTGTGTAGAAACTAAGAACATAAAAGTAATTTGCGCTACATGTGCTGCATTTGTGCATATTGTGCAATCAGTTTTGTAATAGGTAGGTACTAAGTTTGACCCAAGTCGTAAATGTATGGAAAAACAGGTCACCTCGCACACGGAGGGTTCCGTACCACACATGTAAAACCACGTGTCTTGTATGGAAACCCCCTTTAATTTTTTTTTATATTTTTTACTAGTTTTTGCCCGCGTTTTAGAAGTTTCGCCTTCCTACTAACCCCAGTAAATGGGTTGCGGAGGTCCGATAGGCAGTCGCTCCATGTAAAGCACTGGTATTCAGCTGCATCCAGTTAGACTGGAAGCCGATCCCAATATAGTTGGGAAAAGGCTAGGCAGACGATGACGATTTACTAGTTTTAGCCCGCGACTTTGTCCGCGTGAACGTCGGTTATCGCGGATGCAGAGGAAATCGCGGATTAAAAAAAAAGTAGCATATGTCCTTCCCCAGGGTTCAAGCTATTTTCATACCAAATTTCATCTAAATCGGTTCAGCCGAAGTAAAATAATATTTAACGAACTATACGATCATGAGATATATTTTCCGTGTATGTTACCGTACTCCTGTTTAAGATCTTCTGTTCATGAACCGATTTAATTTAAAAGGTATTGGTGTCAAATTATTTATTATCCATTGTTTCTTCCGGACAATAGAATTAACTCATCGCAGTTAAACCATGTTCAGAGTCGTAAAAGGAATGGTAATGAGATAATTGCAACTGATAAAAGATTTGGTTTAAGTAATGTTCTGCCATCGTGTCTACGTAGTATTTACGAGTACGTCACGATTGCCACATGTTTACTTTCCTGAAGAAGGTTTGCTCGAAAAATATTTGCTCGAAAGAACGATCGTCTGACCGAAGAACGTTTACCCGAAGATCGTTTGACCGAATGAACGTTTGCCCGAAAAATGATTGCCCGAAGACGTTCGACCAAATGATCATTTGGCCGACGAACGTTTGCCCGAAGGATCGTTGGACTGAAAAACGTTCGTGTTTTAGCTACTAGTGGGTATTGCATTTATCAAAATTCATTTCACATAGAGGGTCTGAGATAGCAAGACCAGATGAATGGGATATTTTTTGGCCAAAGAATCAGCATTGCCATACAACATCACAATGCCGTGAGCCTACTGGGCACGTGTCCCATTGTGGACGAATTTTGTGTTGCCCTATGAGCTCACCATCATTTTAAATGAATATTAAAACCTTCTCTGGCGTGCACTTATAAGTAAGTACTTTCTAAGTTTTCAAATAACACGTCAACAAGTAATTGTTTCATATCTCTAAATTTAACGGAGCATAAAATTTTTTAAATGACTTTTACTTCAACATTTCGAACGGATAAAGATGATTTTAAGGCTTGTATACATGCCATAACTTGAGCATTTGGCCCGTACTGAATTTGTGCATACACATTTTTAATTTATTGTAATAAAAATAATACATTTGTAAAAAGTAACAAAACCAAATAATTTTCCTTTGTATTGCAAAGCAGTAGATAATTTTTTTTATACTCTTTTGATAAGAAATTAAGGAGTAAAATGGTTTCATCTCAATGATGTGGAGGTGATTTGACATTTTTTTTTCCTTATTATGCGATAACGATAGAAAAATTGTGGCTAAACCAAATTACGTATCATATTGAATGTAGAAAACTAACAATTTTTTTCAGATGAAATTTCCCTGTAAATGCCGACGAAAAGTTGCTCTATCTGAATGCTCCTTTCAAGCTTTTTTCGAGAAAGCAGCCTTAAATGTATTTTTTCTACAACTTTTCATACATTATTACAATTTACTAGCTTTTGCCTGCGACTTCGTTCGCGTGAAACTCTAAGACTCCTTTCCCTGTAACAAAATACGTTCTGAAAATTAACAAATTTCGGTTTCATAGGTCATGTTTTCAAAATTTCCTCTTTAGTCATGAGTTAGTGAGTGATCTTTCGCGATTAAGTGATTTTGTATGGTAAGAATATTCCATTCAAAATTATTATGTTTTATAGAGAAAATGGTTCAGTATAACTGGTCGAATCACCCCTTTAAAGAATGTAGATAGATAAAACAGCCTGTTTAAATAATCAACTACTATCACACACTACATAACACATTTTGACCGGCTGGCTGACGTTGTAACCCAGCGCCGTGATTTCGCGACTTGGTGCGCGGACCACGGCATTCAAACTGAGCGTTAGCAGTTTCGTGCGGTTTGACGCATACATATTTCTGTCCCGGCGATTGTATTTTTTATTGTGCACTAGCTAACCCGACACACGTTGTCCTGTCCCTATCTGCCTACTTACCTGCATCTGCCTACCCTACCTACCTTAACTACCTAAACAACCTTACCTACCCTACCTACCCTACATACCCTACCTACCCTATATACCCTACCTACCCTACCTATACTATTTGCGCCAATCCTCAAGAAATTGAAGAAACTAATACGTCGTCTATGTATAATTTTTGGTGAAGTAATAATTAAGTAATCTATGTATTTTTTTTTTTTGGTTTATTTTGATTTTTTCGCGCTACTTTCTTAGTTTTTAACAAACACAACAAAAGAAGAGTTAGTGAAATTGGTCCAGCAGTTCACGCGTGATGCCGTGACCAAGAGGATTCATTTTAATAGATTAAGTATTCACTTGTTTTAGTTTTAGGTTTTGTTGTAAGTAGGTACCTACTGGGTCACTTTCTCGCTACGCTTGTTGTGGTTGGTCAAGTTGTTGATGGGTGCATACGTGTGTAGGAAAGCACGTAAAGCCATTGGTTCCGGTTATCATTTTTAGATCTTTGACAGTCGGTATGGGAAGTCAGAAAGTTTTCCAACCAGTCTTAAGGTGCGTACGGATTAGAGGCACGCCTCGCCTGAAGCACGCACGGCTCGCTCTGTTGCCTCAAGTGCGTACGCGCCTCAGCCCGAAGTGTGCCTCACGCGAGGCTGCCGCGGCGCGAGCTATCAGGTGACTGTGCTCAAAGGCAAGTCACGCACAATGGTGATGTCGTGCCTTCGTCGCTCTACCCGAGGCACGTTGCTTCAGACTGCTGCCTCTTGTTTAATTATTTATCGAGGTTGCCCCCATACGAGCTGTACGTGGCGTGGCTGCTCAACCTGAGGCTGCCTCTAATCCATACGCACCTTTATCAAGGGGTATCGTATAACCCAGTAAGTGGATTGTAGGGGTCAAAACACTGGTATATAGCTGCATACGGTTAGACTGGAACCCGAACTCAACAAAGTTGGGACAAAGCTAGGCAAACGATGATTTATTTTTAGAAATTTAATTATCTCCATAAGCGAAAATTCAATTGATTTTTGTTTATGAATGGTAAAACGCGAACCAATTTCTTGTGCCACGTGTACCTATAAATATCTTCAATGCGACCCATACAAAAAAAATATATAAGAGGTTACTAGTTCTAGGTCAACCGATGTCACTGAAACATATTGATCTCAGTTGACTCGACCAATTTGCACGACATGTAGACAGCTATTGTGTGATTATTAGTTTATCAGGAAATACATTGAATGATGTTTACATTTTAATATTTTTATGACAGAACATCTATGCAAACTTGTATGCCTTGCATACCACTTTAGGGATTTTTTTGCTTTACTGGCCCATACCTGGGCCAAGGACTCTGCCCATTTGACGACACGGTTGGCGCAGTGGCTGAGCGATCGACTGCTGCGCAGCGTGTTGCGGGTTCGATTCCCGCCCAAGGTAAACATTTGTGTGATGAGCTCTTGTGTTTGCCTTGTGTCTGGGTGTTGTTTATCTATATATGTATGTATTTACAAAAAAAAATGTATTTGTGTATGTATATCAGCTGTCTGACACCCATAGTACAGGGTCTCCCTAGTTTGGGGTCAGATGGCCGTGTGTGAAAATGTCCCCACATATTATTATTATCATTTCCTCCATTTAATATAATAATCCATATATATATACTTTTTTAATATTATAAATGCTAAAGTAACTCTATCTGTTACTTTCACAATGAAACTGCTGAACCAATTTTGATGAAATTTGGTATGAAAATAGCTTTAACCCTGGGGATGGACATAGGCTGCTTTTTAATCCGGGACTTCGTCTGCATCAAACATATATGAGGACATCACACACACGGCCATCTGACCCCAAACTAGGCAGTCCCTGTACTATGGTTGTCAGACAGCTGATAAATACATACACAAATACATAAGTATATAGATAAAAAACAACTAAACACAAGGCAAACACACGTGCTTATCATAAAAATGTTTACACTGGGCGGGATTTCACAATGAAACTGCTGAACCAATTTTGATGAAATTTGGTATGAAAATAGCTTTAACCCTGGGGATGGACATAGGCTGCTTTTTAATCCGGGACTTCGTCTGCATCAAACATATATGAGGACATCACACACACGGCCATCTGACCCCAAACTAGGCAGTCCCTGTACTATGGTTGTCAGACAGCTGATAAATACATACACAAATACATAAGTATATAGATAAAAAACAACTAAACACAAGGCAAACACACGTGCTTATCATAAAAATGTTTACACTGGGCGGGATTTCAACGCGCAACGCTGTACGTCAGAGACAGATACACTACCACTTAGGCTACGGCGCCGTCTGCCGCCATTTCTCCCGATGTTGTGCCTCATCTCGCCAAATTCTGAGGAAGCCATCCAAGGCGTCCCACCATCTCCTCTTCGGTCTGGGGCGACCCCACCTGACTGTATCAGGGCCAGTCTTGCCACATGCGGACCCTCACTTCGCCAATATCGCGACCCGTATAAATATATAACTTCACCTAGAGTACATAGAGTACATAGTGACTAGTGTCCGAAAAGGCAGGCTGGTATCTCAAGAATATTAAAAATCCTTCCTACTACTATTATAAATGCGAAAGTTTGTATGTTACCCTTTCAAGCTTAGGTATACGAATCAACGGAATTAGCTAAAAAAGATTTCTCTTAAACTAGGGTGAAAAATTGATAATTATTTTAGAACATTAAAAGGTAATTCTAGGTCTATAAAACCAAGTTAAAACTACCATAACACGCAGAATTTTTTTAAGGGCCAAAACCTCCTAACAAAATAGGCATTCTCCTTTAACACACATTTATTATAATACATATATTTTTATCCCGTTTTTGTCTTCCTGTGACTGTGGCTAAATTCTGAATCCTAGCCTGTAGGAACTGGCATTAAAAATTGTTGAAATTATTCTACAATATTTATAGCTTCATTATTTTATACAATTATTCATAATTATCATGTACTCTGATGGTATTTAATCCACCGCTATTTAAGTCAGACTAGTATATACCAGTACGATATGACATGAAACATATTTACAACGTTGACGATAAAATAGTGCCTTCTTGTTTTATAGTCCCGCTATTACCTACATCGGCATTTTTACGCTCCACTTGACATAATGTATACTAAATGTTTACATACATTATTCCAATTCATTACATTATTCCATTACAATATAATATATTATTCCATTAGGTACATTACATACATATTCCATTACATACATTATTTTCTTCACTTTTGTTATCTCCACTTTGATCGGAAATGTTACATAATATTAATGAACCAATTTTATTATCGATTTTCATTTTAAAAAAGAATATTTATCGCATTTCAATTTTTTTTAGCCCCTGACGTAAAAACGACGTGTGTGTGTGTGTGAGTGTCTGTCTGTGGCATCGTAGCTCCCGAACGGATGAACCGATTTTGATTTTGTTTTTTTTTTGTTTGAAAGGTGAATTAGTCGGGAGTGTTCTTTGCTATGTTTGATGTAAATCGGTTCAAGATGGCCGCCGCTACAAAATGGCTAATCACATATTTTTTCACAACTCCTTCAATATGGGTATCAAATGAAAGGGCTTTACTAGTAGAATACTTTACACTATCATAAATTTCAAATCCAACATGACCGGCACCACAAAATGGCGAATTACATTTTTTTTTCATACTCCCTCAGGGTATCAAATGAAAGGGCTTAACTAGTAGAATAATGCATACTATATTGAAAGGGAATGAGGAATATTAATTAACTAACGAAATGAAAACTAAACACTTGAAAATCATTTTTATAAAGTCTAAGGGCCAAAGACCTGCCATCGCGAACATGCATCGGCCAAGCATGGCGATTACGGCTGGACCCCCCTGGGGGAGACCTAAGCCCAGCAGGTGGCTTCTAAAGGTTGGCATGATGATGATGAAGGGCTAAAAAGCGGTTCCCTATCCATTTTCATACAATTTTAAGACCTAATATTACTTCGATACAGTCGCATAATCGTCGATCGCCGATGCTAAAAGTAGCTCGCCTTCTAAGGCCCTTACACAAAACTAAAGTAAATTACGTTTAAAAAATTTAAAATAAAAATTAAATAAAAAATTAAAAAAACCCCCAAAGCAAAATATAAAAGCGATTATTTAAAAAGTAAAAAAATAATACCTTTTGTAGAGCCATCAAATGTTTGTTCGTTGAAATGGCGCTATAATGTCGCGGCGGGGGGTACCGCTTAGGTAAGTCAGACCCTTCATTTCATTGACTATCTCTTAATTTACCAGCATTTCCGACCAACTTGCTTCGATACGATATTGCTAACTAATCTGCTCATTGAAATGTAAACTTAACCGCGTAGCGAATTAAGATTACGTTTAAGTCAACAGTTACATGGAGCAACACTGCCTAACTGACCTCTACAACCCAGTTACTGGGTAACACGATACCCCTTGGTATCCCCTTGGTAAGACTGGTTGTCAGATTTTGTGTCTTGTGACTACCCACAACGACTGTCAAAGATCTGCGCAAGACAGCTAGGGGACCAACGGGTTTGATTGCTATCCGAGGGACGAAGGGAACTCGGTATAAAATGGTTGGTCACCCATCCTCGGACGGACCGCGGCAAGCATAGCTTAACAATCCGTACGACTTTTACTTAACCAAGAGACCCTTCGAACATTATTTCTAACAACCTGTCTGTATCTATACTAATATTAGTCTAATAAGACTATACTAATTAACTACTAATACTAATTAATTACTAATATTAGTCTAATAAGACTATACTAATACGCACTAACAATGTATCTATACCATATCTATACTAATATTATAAAGCTGAAGAGTTTGTTTGTTTGGTCTCTCTCTATCTCAGGATCTACTGGTTCGAAATGAAAAATTATTTTTGTGTTGGATAGTCCATTTATCGAGGAAGGCTATAGGCCCATGCGAAGCCAGGTCGGGTCGCTAGTAATTCATAAAAATGAAAAGTAAGAAAAAACAAATTTTTTTCGTTATAACTTTGTAAACATCACATTCATCATTAACACACAAATAAGAAAGCAGACACCACGTGTAGAAATAAAATAATAAAATCAATGAATAACTCCTTCAATTGCATGATGCAATAGTAAATAAGTATTTCATCAATACACCGATTGACGCCTGAACATTGGGGTTAATACATTATGATTCCTGTCAATGAGCTAAGTACCTAATATATGGCGTGGGTTATATTCGAGAGGAGACTGTTTTGTAAGCGAGAACGTTCAGAAATGTCAACCTGGTACAGTCGTGCATTGAAAATGTACGGAGATTTTTGTGATCAAATAACTAATTTCTGCGGGCTTGGGTAAGACAATTGTACGTATGGTTTATTTCTCCAATTTATCTCGGTTTTTGGGAACAAGGTTGGGTTATTGCCTATGGGTAATCCATTCCAACCATTCGACTGTACGTTAAAACTGGTTGCTAGAGTCCTGCAACCGGTTTTTGAACGTACTGTCAAGTGGTTGCCCAAACGAACACGCGGTTTTTGACGTTTGGCTGGACTGTTGCGCAGTCTAACAACCGGTTATTTAGCAAATGTCCGAGCGTTTGCCCAGACTGTCATTCGGTTTTTGAACGTACAGTCAGGTGGTTGTCCAGACTGACATCTGGTTTCTGTGACTTTGAAATTTTAAATTTTTGTAATTTCTACATCTATGACTGGTTGTTTAAATTGATCATCAACATAGTCATTTCACGAATTGGTTTCCAGAAACCATACGAGACTTTTGGCTATTAAAATCTTAAATCAAATAAATTTTAATTTTTGATTATTTGCATCGCCATTCAACGGTAATATGCTAGCCTTTTGGGCATTTGTCCCATTGAGAGCGATGCGGACGAGCTTTTTGATACCCTGTGAAGCCTCCATTCTATAGACCTGCATTTATACATCCCAAACTGTCAATTTTTCCCAATTGAATATGAACCTTAGCCTTTTGAAATTATAAAGTTGAAAATTTATTATAAATTGGCTTCTACATAATTCTTAAGGTTAATTAATTTAACGATGTGAATTCAAAAGTGCCTGTAAATGGTTTAATTGAAATAAATGCTATAACACCGAAATAGTTTTTTAGATAGCACTTAATTCTTTTTTAATGCTCTTTATGACTGAAATAATTCTCTTTACTCAACCTTAGCACAGTATTTAAATTGCCGTGTATGAAGATAATCTAAAAGCTAGATAAACGTTAATTATGTTATGTAGCCTTGTCCTACCTTTATATTTGTTTATTTTTTATTAAATACTACCACTAAACTTTATTACAGATTCCTATTTTATATACATGTCACAGTCAAACCTACTTTTCAATACAAAAATGGTTTAAAGATTTATCCTTAATACTTAGAAACCATTAGGTTGGTAGGTTTTTTTTGTGACCCTTTTAAAACTTTTGTTTTGTAGTGATTCTTATAACTAGGGCGCCGGGCGTTCCGTATTTTTGTTTTTGTAATGCAAACGTGTTTTATCTTAAGAGCGCCCATCCCGTCATATCTCCCATACAAACGCTCGTACGCGATTACGGCGCTATAACAAATTATTTTCCAAATATTTTTAACACACAGGTATTTTTTGGTATAAATCTAGGTTTGTATGAAGCCAAAAATAAACATTTTTGAGAAACAAATTCAGTAAACACGTCCGAAAATCAGTTTTTTTGCACAATTTTACCTGAAATTTGGCCGTTCATAATGCACTCATACATTGAAAAATTAAAAAAACAGCTTTAAAGAAACCTTGCACATGTAATGGAGATTCTAAATTGCAACACTTTTACCAAAAACTTATAAGGCTTTTTTAAAAACGCGTATGTGCCTGAAACAAGTTTTGTGTAATTTCCGCGGGTCAATTTTCCTGTGATGTTAACGCGTTCTCACTCACTCCTTTGTTTACGAGCTTTATGTTGGATGAAACAAAAAAAAATTCTATCACGCTCGCGTTGAAGTTCGTTCGATGGGGATGGGCGCTCTTAAGGCGACGATATACGCCGGCGACCTTGAGCGACCAGAGAATCGTATGAGCTGCGACCAAAACTCTCAAAGTTTAGTCGAAAAAATTAAATAAAAGATTTTTCTTTAACTTAAAAAAAGGCGTAAACTAAAAGATAGATAATTAAATTGGGTACACTACATAAATACGAAAAACTTTATTCCGAAAGTCAGAAATACGAATTTCAAAATACCGATTTTCATAATTCCGAATAGTTCAAAATTCCTAATATGGCAACTCCGATTTATCATTCATCCTATTTTTATAATACTAAAATTTCAAAATTCCGAACGTTTATAATTACTATTCTCAAAATACCGAGTTTCAAAAGATCGAATAACAAAAAGTCCGACATAATGAAAATTCCAAACATCAAAAATACGAATTCCGATTATTAAAATTCCGATTATCTTTATCGTTATATCACCTGCTCTTCAGCTCGCTGGCCGCCTCGCCCCTCCGCGCCTACGCGAATTTAAATTACGCTCTAGGGTAGGGCAGACAAGACTACGTGGAGTCGGTTTCACAGCAATTCGTTTCTGTCATTAACTATTGTAGCACAACATATTGACTTTTTAAGATTATTTTTGTTATTGTCTTTCTTTTTATACCTATATATTTTTGATGAAATAAATTCCATAGAAAAATACACCGAATAAACAATATTTGTTAAAAAGTAATTCTACTGTTTGATAAGATTGTTAAACAAAACAATTTGATTAAAAATTCTTTGAATTGTGTTTCTGTGAAATATGTTTCATTCAAGTAAATAGTCTTTGAAACAATAATAGTCGAAATAAAAATACAAGAACCAAATATTATATGAAACATTTTCTGGGAAACGAAATTCTATGAAATTTCTGTCTGCGAAACAAGGGGACACCATTTTGAATATATATGCGTAGCTGAATTGAATCAGAATCCTAATTTTAACAGTTTATTCGGAACATTGAAATTCGGAATTTCGTTTTTCGGACCAAGAACTCATCGAGCATTTGAGTCTTCGAACATATGAAAATCGGAAAACAAACAAATCGGATTTACGACATTCGGTAAAATAACTTTCGTGATTTTAAATAATAGAGATTATAATTTTTAGGTATTATGAATTCGGACTTTTGAAAATCGGAATATCGAAATTCGGAATAAAATATTTCGGAATATTTGGGTGTTCCCAATTAAATTGTCTGTAAGATAGTGTAAGTTTCGTTTAATTATACCTGGTACATTTTGTGTGATTGTCAATGTTTTGTCTGCGTCAGACACAACTTCACGAGTTAATTAAACTATTTAATATGAATATAATCAAAAATATTCACATATTAAATGATTAAGAGAATGTTCTTGTTTAACATATATTTTCAACCGACTTCAAAAAAGGAGGAGGTTATCAATTCGTCTGTATTTTTTTTTTTTTTTATGTTTGTTACCTGATTTCTCGGGACTGGGTGAACCGATTTTAATGATTCTTTTTTTATTTAGAAGCTAGTGCTTCCCGTGTGGTCCCATTTTAATTTGGTCCAGTTCTGACCATGGCATCCGCTGCATCAAAAAGACAACCGCCTTCAAAAAGTGAAAAATAACTTTAGCACAGAACACACATTGACTTTAGTTTCGGAAGTCGGTGGCAATACAAAACAACAAACAGAACAAAGCCACTGAATTTCGAAACTAAAGTCAATGTGTGTTCTGTGCTAAAGTTATTTTTCACTTTTTGAAGGCGGTTGTCTTTTTTGTAAAAAGCTTTTTTTCAAATCATTTACACTCCACATTTTGACGTGATTTTCAGTTTAAAATCTGTAAAAGTCGTTAATAGCCCCTTAATAAGGGTTTTGACTGAAGCCAGTAAAAAGCAGTTTTAACTGGTTAAGAGTTTTAACTGTAACATAGGATATAGCCTATAGCAGGGATAAGCTAGCTTCGTATTGGTGATAGAAATTTTTAAATCAGACGAATATTTCCAGAGATTACTCCCTACGTACAAACAAATTTTACCTCTTTATATCATCAAAATGATCAGATATATTATTATTATTAAGTAAGTATAGACTAGTTGCTATACGCGTCTTTGTTCCTAGTATTTTTTTTATCGGCCTGGAGCCTTTTTGGCCGTACGCAGTACAATCCACCAGAGTTTTATCAATGGCTTAGGAGCGCACAGACAACACACAAACATTTTTATTTACATAAATGTTTTTGTTTCGCAGAATCGAGCTAGCTTATAATGGATCAAGAGAAGATTTGGACCCCTACATTCCTTCGCAACACAGGCCGATAGCATCGAACACATCGTAAGTATGCTTTGTATGTCTTGCTAAATAAAAGCTGTACAGATCGATTGGTTAAAGGTTAGTAAGCTACGCTTGCCGCGGTCGTTCGGTGGATGGGTGACCATCCATTTCTTACCGAGGGCCCTCCGTGCCTCGGAAAGCATGTAAAGCCGTTGGTCCCGGCTGTCATTCGTAGATCTTTGGCAGTCGTTACGGGTAGTCCGAAGCCAGAAAGTCTGACAACCAGTCTTACCAAGGGGTATCGTGTTATCCAGTAACTGGGTTGTGGAGGTCAGATAGGCAGTCGCTCCATGTAAAACACTGGTACTCAACTGCATCCGGTAAGACTGGAAGCCGACCCTTAACATAGTTGAGAAAAGGCTAGACAGATAGAGACACTCAGAGAGAGACAGAGAGGGACAGAGGCTAGATGAATTTTGCCTCTAACCTACTTCCTACAATTTTTTTTTCGTGGTACTCTTTCACTCTTAATCGAACGTTGATCGTTTTTGGGCCATCATGCGCAAGAGATGTGTATCTCTGCTACGCCGTGTTCGCGCCAGCCCCAGCACAATGCGTAATTCAAATTCATTTATTGTTTGTCACAGGTGGAGAAGGAGCTCTTATCATAATAATATACATATAGATCGCTGTAACATACCCATAGGGGTACAATTTTTAAGAATAATTTAGAGTCTATCCAATAATATTTATTATTATTCATGCAGAAATACTTCGTAATTAATTAATTATATAAGTATGTATATCAGTTGTCTGGTTACCATAACACAAGCTCTGCTTAGCTTGGGACCAGATGACCGTGTGTGAGTTGTCCCAAGATATTTATATTTATATTTATATTTAATTATTACTCATGTGGAAATACATTATCATTCATTACTATGATTAAACATGTCAAAATATATTATCATTTATTAATATGTCAATCTTTAGTCGCATGTGTATCATCATCATTTCGGTCATGCAATTTAAATTAAATAAGCAAAAACAAAAAAAAACAAGTAAACTACCTGTATTATTTATTAGACATAATTATTACGGTCATATAATTTACAATAAATAAGTCAAAAACAATTTTAGTCAAATGGCGCATAACGAACACGTGTGAATTTCCAAGAGCAACTGTTGAAATGAACGGGAACAGGGTCCAAGCTACCGGTAGCGGTCAGGGCACCTGAGAGAGGAATCTCCTGAATACGCGCCATGTCCAGGAACCCTTCATCCAGCTGCCTAATGAGAGCCTCCTTGGAGGTGTTGGTCGAGGCTCTTGTAAATGATTCCATTAGCCGTAACGACAAGCGGCACAATGACTGCCTGTCGACAACCTCGCGAGCCAAGTCAAGATACTTAATTTGTAATTATTATTATTGAACGGAATTAACTGATTATATTATTGATGTAGCTTACACATTGGATAACTTTTATGCCGAAGGTATTGGTGTTCTCGTGAGATTATTTAGGACTTTAGCTTAATTCTGAAGTCTACGAAGTCGAAGTCGCAGGCAGAAGCTAATCTGTAGTATAGAGGTCAGCACATAAAGCTCCAATATTCTGTGAAATTTCTTCGATAAAGGACAATGCCAGAAACTCTATAGAACTTTGCCCCACTCAATAAAAGTCATGTGCAATATGTAGCATCTTATTGTTTATTTATTGCTGATAACTACACATTAGTATTAGGCACTGTAGAACTTGCGGTTTCCGTTTAAATCTAAAAACAATAATGACATTGATTATAGGTTAAATTGTATTTTAGATAAAATCAGTTTGTATTTTGTGGGTAGGTATTTCGTAATCCGCAAGTTCTAAAGAAAAACAATTTAGTATAGAAAGGTTCTATATTCATTACAATTATTTTCATTAATTTACTTTTTCTGTACATGGGTGGGGCAGGATCTGGCATTGTCATTTTCAACTTTGCTACAGAAAAATAAGGTTCACATAAAATTAAATTACAATTTTAGTTTTAAACAAATCTTAAAAATAGTAATAATAATATTATGTACAATTCCAAGAAAAAGGCAGGGGAGCTCAAAGGGCATCAAAAAACTCGTCCACATCGCTGTCAACGGGACACGTGCCTAACAGGCTGGTCTTTGACCCAAGAATTGACAAGCCTTCGGGTCACGTGAAAAGTCGACCAGCCGCTTGGAAATATCACGAAAAATAATATGGGCACTCGGACCCTATGGCCACCCCAAACGGAGTTTCCACCCCAAACGGCTCAAATATATAGCTTCCAAAAAGGCTATTGTATTTGCGCCGTTTGAGGTTTTCGGCACCTGCAGCAGCCGCCCCAGCACAACACGTTATGCTAGGAAGATGAGATGGCACAAGGGTGTCGACACATGTTGCGTCCCACACCAAAGGCCTACCCAACTTCCAAGGCATTATGGTCATCCCATCTGGTCTCTTCCCATCGTCGCGTGCCAAGCCGTTGGGTTCTAAAATAGCAGGCATCCCCTTGGCAAGAGCACGACAGAGGATGTCATTGATGATGGCGTGCCGTGCCATTCGGCCAGCGCTCCTACTGCAGGATAGGCCATGATGTCCGAGGCAGTCGACAGCTTCACCACACTGACAACGATGTGGAGCCCCGCATGGAGCGCCCAGACGCTATATATTCATATTCAATTGGGAATATTTTGACAGTTTGGTACGGCTTGATGTGCTGGCGTCTGTACCAAATTATAATAAAGCTGAAGAGTTGTTTGTTTGTTTGAACGTTCTAATCGCCGGAATTACTGGTGCTATTCTGAAAATTCTTTCGCCAATATGAAGCTATGTTATCACTAATTACTATAGTATGTTATTATAAAAAATAATAGGGATCCGTAGGAGAAATCACGTGAACGTAGTCGCGGCGACAGTGCTAGTAATTTGGATATGGTGTGCCAAATTTCAGCTAAAATAAAAAGCAGTCCATTCATGCATCCATCCTCACAAACTATAACGATTATTGTAGTAATAGGTTTATTATGTGTTTTGTCTTTTTCTATTTTTTTACAACCTACTAACAATTTAACAAGATTGTTAATTCATCTAAAAAACGCTTTTTTCAGTTCACGTAACAATCTTGATGTACCAAATAAGTCTTTCCGATTTAATTAAGGAAACAAAGACGCAGAGTTACTGAAGTAACAAATCGTACTTGTCGATAAAAAAGGAAATTTGTCGTTTGAAATACAAAACGGAATTCATTGATTCAAATAAGGAACGTAATTCGTCTATTCAAATAAAGAACGGAATTCGTCGTTTAAAATACAAAACAAAATTAATCGATTCAAATACAAAACAAAACTCATGTATCTAACTGATGATCAGTCACATCTACCCATCTACCCTACTTCAGAAGGTTCTTCAAATAAACTACAGCAATCACAGCTGAAAGCTAAGCGAGAATTCGTCATATCCTCTTCCTCCTCGCGTTGTTTCCCCAATGCTGGGGATTGTGACCCATCGGGGAACCAACTTTCCTCGAACGATATTGCGCCATCTGCCCCGGTTTTCAACAACGTGAACCGCTTCGGCTATGTTTATGTTGATTGTGGTGCGAATCTGGTCAGTCCAGTACATTGGACTCCTTCCTGTGGCTTACCTTCCATGTTCCCGGCAACTATAAGTTTCTGATCCCGTAAGTTGACCGGGCTAGAATAGCACCCATCCACTTCATCTCAAGAGTGTCGTAGAAGGCGATTAAGGGAAAATCCGGAAGTCTGGCAGCAGTGGCTTCCGTGTACTCCACAAATTTACTGCGATGCCCAAGACGCCAGTCAAGCGTGGGGATTATGGGAACCTCCCCCCCCCCCCTATGGGGGAGGCCTTTTTTCAACAGTGAACGTCTTCTGACTGATAATGATGAAAAGTTTTTGGAGCTGATCACCGGGCTACCATGAATTGGAGAGCCTCGGCTTTTTGTCCATTTTGAGTTCTTTGAAGACTGGTTTTTTTTTGTTTCAAGCGATGTCCAGGCAATGTGGAGCATCTTCCTCCAGCATCACATTTCAAAGGGTTCATGTCTCTGTCCATCTCATCTAGAAAAACAAACAAATGAAATTCACTGTGAAACTAATTACACAAGCGTCACAGAACTATTGTTTCATTAGTTAAACAATCCCAAATGTTAATGACTTGTGACATTTGGTGATTTTACACTGATAACGGAATCTAAACCGTGGAATCAGATAATGTTGTATAATATATATTTTTGTTTATATAATTAAATGCGTACCAGTTTCCATGCAAATTTAGATTATGTTAGAAAGTAAAACTTTGGTTCGTAAAGGAATTCTAAATCTAGACTCTTTAGTAGGTGTCTAAAGTTTCACTTTTACAATGCCGTATTCTTTTTTTACATTGTTTTAAAAAAGAAATCGTTCTTTTTTTAAACTTGTTTAAAAATAGTGCGATGCAGCGAGGAACAATTACTAATGCTAGTGCTAAATTAACGGGCTGTGGCAAATATCCGTGTTAACGCGATGTGTGTGGCCGGGTAGATCGTTGTACTATCGGGGCACTGTCGGTAAACTGGCGCATCAAAGAGATTTGTCGCGACAATATTCGCTTGGGTGGCTATAACTACGTTACTTCCTCCATTTAGAATTACAGCCTACGTCTCAGCCGCACAACAGAGAACCACACAATCCGGCACGTTGAATCTTCGCCCGCCGAACATCGCGTATCCCATACACGATGTTTCAGCGCGTCGACGCGACACGAATCTTCGCCCGCTTTTGTAGCTCCAGCATAACAATTATTTTTATCTCTTTTAACAGTTACAATTTCTAAACATCATCTAAGATAAGGTATCGTATTAGTAAATCTGTTACTCTCTTATCAGCGTCTGTTGTCAGATCTCATGTGTGCTACAGGTAATCAAATCATTTGACAACAGAGAGGCTAGAATTGCCTCTCTGTTGTCAAATGATTTGATTATCATTACAGGAACATCCGCATTTTAATCTCAATCTGTCATTTCTTAACTTGTAATACTTTGTATAATTTAATAATTTATGTACTTATACAAAATAATATTTTAAAATAGTAAGTACCTATGGAGTTTCTTGCTCAAACTTCTCCACACGAAACTACCCTTTGGAAGAGGCAACTAAATTTAATTGCTCACGTAAGTAAATGACGTTCAAAAGTGCCTTGTAAATTATCTAATCTAATCTGCCTAACCTTTTCCCAACTGTATTGGGGTCGGCTTCCAGTCCAAACGGATGCAGCTGAATACCAGTATTTTACATGGAGCGACTGCCAATCGAACCTTCACAACCCACTTACTGAGTAACACAATCCTTCTAGGTAAGACTGGTAGTCAGACTTTCTGACTTCTTACTGCCCATAACGACTATTAAAGATCAATACTCAATACTCAATTATTTATTGCATTCCACAATGTATTTGCTTAGGTGGTAAGTCGGTAAACATTTTAGTAACAATCGTGGACCCTGTCGGGCACAGCAAAACATAGATTTGAAGGACTACTAATTTATACATGCAAACTAATACTTAATCTAATTATAATTGAAGGTAACATTTTATTAATTACATCGATCATTTTATTCATTATTAATTTAATAAAAAAAAATATTATTCATTAAAATTATTCTGTCAGTTCTATGGATTTGTCAATCAAATATTCATTTATGCTATAATAACATTTATTTATTAGTATTATTTATTATTTAAGTCCGTGTGGTGTCGGACATAAAGAATAGCACCATCCCATATCTTCCCGTGGGTGTCGTAAGAGGCGACTAAGGGACTTACCAGTGAATGGGCAGCAGCGTTCTCTGTGCCTTTGTAACAACCATACTGCGATCGCCAACCTGCCTGCCAAGCGTGGCGATTATGGCAACACCCCCCCCCCCTTTGAGGGAGGCCTATGTCCAGCAGTGGATGTCTTTCGGCTGAAATGATGATGATGATGATTTTTTTTTAATTTATTTGTAAAAATAGCAATCTTTTTCTCATTTCTGAGTATCTCGAGTAGTTTATCGGGTTAGATCTATGAATGCCAGCGGGGACCAACGGCTTTATGTGCTTTCCGAGGCACGGAGGAAACTCAGTATGAAATGGATGGTCACCCATCCACAGACCAACCGTGGCAAGCCTAGCTTAACCTTGACCGATCCATCTGTACGGATTTTACTTAGCCACGAGCTCCTTCCCTTGTAATCATCTGATTGTAATAAATAATAATTATAATTTGACTTTGTCAATAATATATAAGAATAATTTTCATTATTTTTAATAAGCTGTACGTGATTTCAATTCAATTTGGACGTATAAATAATTGACCTTCACATCATTCTCAGCGACGATTCATGTCAAAAACTTGTCAAAAATGTGGGTAAATAGTGACATTTTTGACAGATAGGAACTGAGATTTGACTGCGTATGTTTCGCAAACTTAGTAGAATACCCCTGAGATTGCGACCACATTTTGAAAGTTTTAATTGCGGGAATAGGAACCTTCAAATTAAATGGATAAGGCCGGAACCGGAAGTGAGTGCTGAAGGTTCTAAGGTCCCATTTTAATTAAATATCTGATTAATGGCGACAAGCTTGCTCTACTTGCGAAATGGTGTAGGTACTATAGAAAAAGCATTTTAACGTGGCAATAGCAGTCAATAACATGTCTACATTTTCAATCATTCTTCATTTCAAGCACGGAAACAAAGATTGTTAACAAATTAAATTAATATTTGTCTTAAAAAAAATAGTTAACAAGTTTTTTTTTATATTTCAATAAAAAGCCTAAAAATACATAATAATATTTTTTTTTTAGATTTGTTTTTTGAGTTTTTTTTAAGATCGATTAGGTATTTATTCAAATATAAATACAAATCTTAAAAATAAAATTAAAAATATTATGTACAGTTTCCATAATATTCTCAAGTATTAGTATATTTAACGTATTCGTCAACGCATTTTACAAATAAAGAAAAAAATAGGTCTTGTTCAGTTTCCTGCGAAGAGATATATTAAGAAAAGAGCAATGACCGCTTTCGCTGTGCTAAAACACTGCAGGTACATACATACATACCTCCGCTAACCCCTTTTTGGAAAAAATGGCGGATTTTTAAAAATGTGAATACTCATAAGTCCTTTCTTAAATTCCAGGAGTTTCGGCGCACTAGCTCATCTTCTAAAGGCGTCGCTTGGCTCAGGAGTGCTGGCGATGCCCCTCGCCTTCAGTTCTGCAGGTCTAGTGATAGGTAGCCTCGGTACACTGCTCATTGGCTTCGTTTGCTGTCATACTATACATGTGCTGGTGAGTGAGAATTTCAATATTTTCATAAAAGTTTGTATGTCTGTGTATTTTTTTTGGGTTGTCAAATAAAGTGATAATGGTGGGTATTTGGGTGTACGCTCCGTTCGCCCCTTGGATCTTGCCCCTTACGATTAAAATATTCCACTCGCCCCGTTTTTATTTGACGACACGGTTGGCTCAGTGGCTGAGCGATCGACTGCTGCGCAGCGTGTTGCGGGTTCGATTCCCGCCCAGGGTAAACATTTGTGTGATGAGCACTTGTGTTTGCCTTGTGTCTGGGTGTTGTTTATCTATAATATGTATGTATTTACAAAAAAAAATGTATTTGTGTATGTATATCAGCTGTCTGACACCCATAGTACAGGGTCTCCCTAGTTTGGGGTCGGATGGCCGTGTGTGAAAATGTCCCCACATATTATTATTATTATTATTATTTATTTTGGGGTAGTGAATCGCCCCTTGCGGTATTTTCTTGGAAACAAGAGGTCCAAGCAAGAGGTTTCTCTTCATTTATGGCAATTTTAACAGCCCATACAGGGCATTGTAAGCTGCATACGGTAAACTCATAAATTCTTTTCAACACAAATCCTTAGGCTTACGGAAAAAGGAAAATTGTAAGCAGATTTTCGTCCGTCATTTTAGTACCTATATTTTTTATTGCAAAACATAAACTTTACGACAGAGCAGCACGTTTTCGTCGCCGAAAACATAAAAAGTGTGTCATACACAGATAAAGAGGTACTTACGACCATGTTACATTTGAATAGGACTGGCATTTAGACGGGGTTATCCTCAAATTTGTTTAAATTTTAATGGTGTCATAAACGAAACAAATGAATGTCAAGGTATCAATTGACATACTTTTTAGGGCTCTGTACTCAAAGGGTAAAAACGGGACCCTATTACCAAGACTCCACAGTCCGTCTGGCTGTCTGTCACCAGGCCGTATCTCATGAACCGTGATAGCTAGACAGTTGAAATTTTCACAGATGATGTATTTCTGTTGCCACTATAACAACAAATACTAAAAACAGAATAAAATAAATATTTAAAAAGCAAGCCCATACAACAAACATGTTTTTTTTTACCGTTACAAAAAAAGGTTACAATACAGTGTCTAATATTGTATAGATAATGGTTCGGAACCCTCGTTCGCGAGTCCGACTCGCTCGTGGCCAGTTATTTTTAACCCCCGACGAAAAAGAGGGGTGTTATAAGTTTGACGTGTCTGTGTGTCTGTGTGTCTGTCTGTGGCACTGTAGCTCTTTAACGGGTGAACCGATTTGAATGCGGTTTTTTTTATTTGAAAGTAGATTCTCTAGCGATGGTTCTTAGACATGTTTCATCAAAATCGGTTTAGCAGTTTTAAAGTTATCAGCTCTTTTGTTTGCTGCGGTAGGGATCTTAGACGCATACCGGATGTTTACTTTGCTTTCAAACATATTATTATAGGTGACCACACTGACCACCCATTGAAACACCCATGTTTGCTATAAAACTATGCAAGATTATATACAAAACCAAACTAAATTACATTTAAAAAATTAAACATAAAAATTAAATTAAAAATTAAAAAAAACCCCCAACGCAAAACATATAAGCGATTATGTAAAAAGTAAAAAATAATACTTTTGTTGAGCCATCAAATGTTTGTTCGTTGAAATGGCGCTATAATGTCGCGGCGGGGTACCGCTAAGTTCAAAGCAATAACTAAATAGCTAAAATAGCGAACTGATGGTAACTAGATTTGCAACAAGATTAACAACTAGATTAGCAACAAAATTTGATAATATCGAAGCAAATTGGGCGGATATGCTGGTAAATTAATAGACAGTGAATGAAATTAAGGGACTGACTTACTTAAGCGGTACCCCGCCGCGACATTATAGCGCCATTTCAACGAACAAACATTTGATGGCTCAACAAAAGTATTATTTTTTACTTTTTACATAATCGCTTATATGTTTTGCGTTGGGGGTTTTTTTAAATTTTTAATTTAATTTTTTACTATGAGAATACGATTCCACCCTAGATTTAGTATGACAATAGTAAAATGTGACATCACTTTTTTGCCAAATCAATTGACTATTTACTAATTTCAAACCAACATATTTTTTTTTTTGTAGTAAAGTTAGTTAAAAGTAAGTCGGGTTTTCAGGGTTAGAATAAAGTTTTTTTTAATGAAGTTGTGCCTTAGATTTATTTGTTAATGATATTAACTACCAAATTTTTGTGTAAACAAGCAATCAGTACCAGTCTCACGCACCCATGAACTAAGTCTTACGATGACGTCATCTGACGGTTACACGTCTGACGCTCGAAGTCTCAGCTAGCCCTAAAATCACTTACACATCAAAAGTTATGTCATGTATTTGCAAAATAAAGGGTGTAAATAAATAATTAAGGGTGTATTCAGACGTACCAGAACCACACCACAAACAACGCAGCGACAAAAGCTGCTCAAGGTTGCATTGTGGTTGCATTGTGGTTGCATTTTGGTTGCATTGTGGTTGCATTGTGGTTGCATTGAGGTTTCGTTGTGGTTGCGGTGTAGTCAATCACGGTCAGTGTGAAATAAACAATTCATTTTTATAAAAAGTAGTGCCCGATTATGTGGTATTGTTGTGGTGTGGTTATGGTTGTGGTGTGGTTGTGCTACGTCTGAATAGACCCTAACGAAGTCGAAAATTATATATTATTCCCAATCATAGTAATATTTTTTTGCTCTGAACCTTACCTCTTAATCTTTTGGTTCATCATCTGCCTACCCTTTTCTCAACTATTTTAGGATCAGCTTGAAATGCCATAATTTATAAACACTTTTCGAAAATACATATTACTGTTATTAACTCATGCGAAGGCGGGGCGAATCGCTAGTGTTAACTAATTTTTCACTTATGAAACAAACGACCTTGAGTAACCTGTCGTCTATATTTGCATACGAGTAAAGCAAATTAGTTTAATTTGAAGAGTTTTTAGCTCAAGTGCTAACGAAGTCTTTAGTAAGTTTAGCAATCAGCTCGACTTATTTGTTGTGTGAATTGCACACCTGCTTGTCGCAGACATGAGGTCAGTCACCGAAAATATACAGTCGTGTACATAAGTGTTGTTTAAATAAATATTCCAATGTGGCGAAATTCGCATTAACGCGCAAATGGATTTGTAACAGTAGTAGTAGTAACTGCCTTGTTGGTCTCTTGGTCGTAAGCGTGACTGTAGATTGTGGTCCTAGGTTCGATTCTAAGGTTAAGCTAACTATTATTGGGTTATTCCATTAAAAGAAAGAAAGAAAAATGCGTTTATTGGCATTACATACTTAAAATACAATAAAAAAAACAGAAAACAGTAAAAATAATGCCAAAAGGACTTCAGCTCAGTTGTCCTAGGATCAACGTGTTCAAAATTTACACACTGTCCACTGGCTTAATCGTTTTTTGACAGCTGCAACTAGTGAACAATATTTATGTTTTTGTAAAAACTGATACTCATAACTGTATTATAATGTCTGTAAAAGGTCATAAATAAGATAATCCAACAAGATAGGGCAGTTTATATATTCATTTTATAACGCATTTTTAAGTTAATCGGGAATAATTTCATTCTAAGGCAGCTGTCAAAAAACCAATAACCCAATAGACAGGGTATAGTATAAATATCGCTGCGACTTACAGGGCCTACGGTTTTGTCTCTAGACTGTTATATATGTAAATTGTAAACACCTTAAAACAGTTCATAAAATTGACTGACCCACCTAACAAAAAGTTCCCAATTCGGGACATACGAGTACCTGTTGATAACCGATCGATGCGTCGTCACTATTTTTCATTGCCCACCCAATATTCGCTCCCGATGCATACCTTGGGAAATGCTGCCATAGAACTTTGTGGAATGATATAAGTACGTATAAGTATTCTGTAATGAAAGTATTTACGAACCATTTAAAGTCGTGATGACTCAGTGGCTAAAGCACCCGCGTCTCATGCACGAGGTTGCGGGTTCGCAACCGGGCTGGTACAAGTATTAAAGTGACTTTTACAATTTAATATGTAAGTGTATTATGAATATCATAGTCTAAGAGCCGTGGAAGATCGACCTTCGCCCATCAGATAACTTGATGAGACATATTTTTTATCAAATATAATTTATTAACAAACATGCCTATGATAACTTGCCTATCGAAAAGTTTTCATAGCTACTTTTAATTTAATTTTCCAGTATAAGCTGATCTCGCCATGTATAGAATTTCTTTACAATGCGAGCTCAGCTTAAACTGGAAATGAATAGCTTGATGTGTAGCCGTGTGTACATGAAATATTATTGCCAAGCTATAAAGTCTTAGAATTGGAGCTATTTGATATGTGCGAGAGAGAAAGCAGAGCGTCCGAGGTCCGTGTCCGTGACCTCGCATTGTAAAGAACTTCTATACAAGGCGAGATCAGCTCATAATGGAAAATTAAATTAAAAGTAGCTATGAAAACTTTTCTATAGGCAAGTTATCATAGGCATGTTTGTTAATAAATTATATTTGATAAAAAATATGTCTCATCAAGTTATCTGATGGGTGAAGGTCGATCTTCCACGTCTCCTCTAGTATCAGTGACGTCAGTAAAGGAAAACCATCGTGAGGAAACCTGGACTTATAATTAACTAGCTACCCGACCCAGCTTCGCATGGGCCTTAAGCCTTCTCCGATAAATGGACTATCCAACACAAAAAGATTTTTTCAATTCGATCCAGTAGATCCTGAGATTAACGCGTTCAACCAAACAAACAAACAAACTCTTTAGCTTTATAATATTAATAAGTATAGATTTAAGTTTGAAATCGCCAATCCAACTTGAGCAATCATGGTGATCAATATTCGTGCCTTCTCTGCATGAGAAGAGGTTAAAAGGTTATTTATTATAAAGAAAACAGTTCTCAATTTAACTAAACTTTTTCTTTCAAAACTTTTAAAAGAAATTGCACTAACAAACACAAAAGTTACGTTGTTTAAGATATTTCATTATGTTGTCTTATGAGAAAGCAACCTTTATTGCACACAAAAGCATACTCGAAGTACCTACAAAACAATCTCATCAAACTGTAACCACAAACGTAAACGCAGTATTACGCGTTTAACCGTTAGATAAGTAACGGTTACGTAACTTTTTCTAACATCGTGGTTCCCATTATCTATGGTTTTTTACGTAATTGAGTCCCATGACACTTTCTAATGACTGCCGTGGAGCATGAAGTGGTCAAAAGTCATTACATCTTAAATTTTGACGTGAAACATCTGATACGGCGATTTTTAATTATGATTTTTGTTTTTAAATAATTTAAAAGCTTACTCTTGATTATAAGCAATAGTTTCAAAGTACTTGATATCTAAATTATCGAAAGGATTCGGAATAACTATTTTGCAGAAGGGATCCAATCTGCTAGGTTTGACAATTATGGCGAAAAATTTTTTTTTCATAGAACCATGCAACTCTTCTTCGGATCTTTAGGAAAAAATATTTTTTATCATTTTCCGTACCTTGGCATCATGGTACCTTTTTGCAATATTTAGAAATCATGACTTAGGTGTTGGTATACTGGCACTGTAAAAGTTTTGTCGTCAGACCGCTTGGATCTTTTGTGAAAATACGTCGCCTTAGAGTGAAAACCTCGTAAGAGAAGAAAGAATGAAAGAGTCAACTTTACAGGAGGACGAAAAGACTGCGCCCTGTAAAATTTTATTACCGCAGGTTTTTAAATTTTATGGTTTTAGTGGACTATTCTGATATTTTTACAGATGAATAAGATGATTTGATAGATGTTTACGGTTATTTTCTTTAAAAAATGTATATTATAATAATATAATATAATATGTGGGGACATTTTCACACACGGCCATCTGACCCCAAACTAGGGAGACCCTGTACTATGGGTGTCAGACAGCTGATATACATACACAAATGAGCTCAGCTTAAACTGGAAATGAATAGCTTGATGTGTAGCCGTGTGTACATGAAATATTATTGCCAAGCTATAAAGTCTTAGAATTGGAGCTATTTGATATGTGCGAGAGAGAAAGCAGAGCGTCCGAGGTCCGTGTCCGTGACCTCGCATTGTAAAGAACTTCTATACAAGGCGAGATCAGCTCATAATGGAAAATTAAATTAAAAGTAGCTATGAAAACTTTTCGATAGGCAAGTTATCATAGGCATGTTTGTTAATAAATTATATTTGATAAAAAATATGTCTCATCAAGTTATCTGATGGGTGAAGGTCGATCTTCCACGTCTCCTCTAGTATCAGTGACGTCAGTAAAGGAAAACCATCGTGAGGAAACCTGGACTTATAATTAACTAGCTACCCGACCCAGCTTCGCATGGGCCTTAAGCCTTCTCCGATAAATGGACTATCCAACACAAAAAGATTTTTTCAATTCGATCCAGTAGATCCTGAGATTAACGCGTCCAACCAAACAAACAAACAAACTCTTTAGCTTTATAATATTAATAAGTATAGATTTAAGTTTGAAATCGCCAATCCACCTTGAGCAATCATGGTGATCAATATTCGTGCCTTCTCTGCATGAGAAGAGGTTAAAAGGTTATTTATTATAAAGAAAACAGTTCTCAATTTAACTAAACTTTTTCTTTCAAAACTTTTAAAAGAAATTGCACTAACAAACACAAAAGTTACGTTGTTTAAGATATTTCATTATGTTGTCTTATGAGAAAGCAACCTTTATTGCACACAAAAGCATACTCGAAGTACCTACAAAACAATCTCATCAAACTGTACCACAAACGTAAACGCAGTATTACGCGTTTAACCGTTAGATAAGTAACGGTTACGTAACTTTTTCTAACATCGTGGTTCCCATTATCTATGGTTTTTTACGTAATTGAGTCCCATGACACTTTCTAATGACTGCCGTGGAGCATGAAGTGGTCAAAAGTCATTCCATCTTCAAATTTTGAAGTGAAACATCTGATACGGCGATTTTTCATCATGATTTTTGTTTTTAAATAATTTAAAAGCTTACTCTTGATTAGCAATAGTTTCAAAGTACTTGATATCTAAATTATTGGAAGGATTCGAAAAATCTATTTTGCAAAAAGGATCCAATTTGCTTGGTTTGACAAATATGGCGAAAAAATATTTTTTTCATAGAACCATGCAACTCGTCTTCGTATCTTTAGGATAAATATTTTTTATCATTTTCCGTACCTTGGCATCATGGTACCTTTTTGCAATATTCAGAAATCGTGACTTAGGTGTTCGTATACTGGCACAGTAAAAGTTTTGTCATCAGACCGCTTGGATCTTTTGTGAAAATATAAAATTCGATGTGTGTATTCTCGTTATCGTCGCCTTAGAGTGAAAACCTCGTAAGAGAAGAAAGAATGAAAGAGTCAACTTTACAGGAGGACGAAAAGACTGCGCCCTGTAAAATTTTATTACCAGGTTTTTAAATTTTATGGTTTTGAGTGGACTATTCTGATATTTTTACAGATGAATAAGATAGATGTTTCCGTTATTTTCTTTAAAAAAATTATAATATAATATAATATGTGGGGACATTTTCACACACGGCCATCAAACCAGGGAGACCCTGTACTATGGGTGTCAGACAGCTAATATACATACACAAATACATTTTTTTTTTGTAAATACATACACATATAGATAAACAACACCCAGACACAAGGCAAACACAAATGCTCATCACACAAATGTTTACCCTGGGCGGGAATCGAACCCGCAACACGCTGCGCAGCAGTCGATCGCTCAGCCACTGCGCCAACCATGTCGTCTAATATTAGTCGTATTAAAGTAAAGCTGACCAAAATTGCACTGCCGAGCTTTTCAATCTAAGACGACGTTATGTAAGTACGTAACTCAATTTCATAAAAATTGTTGGTGGGATCTATTCTATTCTATCTATATTTATGTATGTATTTACAACAACAAAAAAATGTATTTGTGTATGTATATCAGCTGTCTGACACCCATAGTACAGGGTCTCCCTAGTTTGGGGTCAGATGGCCGTGTGTGAAAATGTCCCCACATATTATTATTATTATTATTATTCTGCTTAACAGGGTCTAATTTATCATCATCTGCCTGGCCTTCTCCCAACTATATCGGAGTCCGATTCTAGTCTAACCTGATGCAGCTGAATACCAGTGTTTTACATGGAGCGACTGCCTATCTGCCCTCCATAACCCAGTTACTGGGTAACACGACACTCTTGATAAGACTGATTGTGTAACACCCAATCCAAACTATACCCTGTTCACAATAAAATTAGACATTTACTCAAGCATTTTTTACAGTCCGTTCAACCGATTTTGACCTATATTGCGTTGGTAGCATGACAAATGGCAACTGCAGTAAACAGTTGTTATTGTAACCACTTTTTTGCCTCTAATGTCTTCCTTAAGCCTACAGAATAGAAGTCAAAATCGGTTGAAGGGACTGTAAAAAAGGTTTGTGTTTATGTCTAATCTTATTGTGAACAGGGTATAATATTATAGTTGTTAGAATTTGTTTGTCGGTTTGTTACGCTTTCACGGCTAAACGACTGAATCGATTTTGATGAAATTTGGTACAGACTCAGCTCAAAACCCAAGAAAGACTTATAGGATACTTTTTAATCCGCCATTTCGTCTGTATCCGCACTGACACTCATGTCGAAACCTAGCTATCAATAATGGTGCAATAAGTGTATGGAAAGTCAATGTTGCACAAGAATGCATGGACAAAGTAATAGCCCAACTTATGTAAGACTCTAATGATTTAGAACACCATGACCCAGTAATCATTGTTATGAGCTATGTGGTTAAGTAAGTAGGTTCTTCCAAAGTGAAGGAGAAAGGAATTGTGTAAAACCAAAATAGTGTAGACAAATCTCAACCTTCTGATCTCCGTAATAAGTAGCAATTTAGGAGAATAGAACAGCTATAGACTGTGATGGGGTAGGTTAATCACTGACAACACTAATATTACAAATGCAAAAGTTACTCTGTGTGTCTGTTTGATTTATATCTCGTAACGGCAAATCCACTGGATCAATAATAATGATATTTGACAAATATCATTATTATTACCTAGTATCTGGATAAGAACACAGCCTTCTTTCTGTCCGCGACAACCGACATTCGAGTGAAGGAACTTACGAGCAGAAACCAGTCATGGATATGAGAAATACTTACTACAAGCATTATACGTTTATAGACTTAAATAATGATGATACAGTGAAGTTTATTATCAGACATCAACTGAAAGACATCCGATGCTGTAGATAGGCTATTGGGGGAGCCCAAAAAAGACCAGAATAATGAATCCCATATTTCCGTCATTCATCATTACAAAATTCAAATCACTATGTCGTCTTCATCTCTTCTCAGCACTCAAAACCATTTACAGCGACATTTGAATTGTCAAGGAATCAGTTCGTCAGAAAGTTGAAACTAGCTCCTCGTTCCGAACATTAGGTTTCAACATCTTTTTTTTTTTGTTTTGCGGTGGAAATCCTCATAGACTTCCTCCATCGTAGGGGTGATGAAGGAATATTACCGGATTCTTACCGACTACAACCACCGCGATGTGCCACATCTGCCTAGGCCTCTGCCTAACGTGATGCACGACTCGCAAAAGCATTTAAAAAGAGTGTTTATGCAAGAAAATTCATAAACACTCTTTTTGAATGGGTATAAATAAAATGATCACCAAAAAATACTTTAGGATCTTAAGCTCCCTTACCAAAAAAATATACTAAATTATACCAAATGTACTAAATGGTCACCAAATCTTAGTGTGCAAAATAGCCAAAATCTTTTTGACCTCCCTGGGGCGGATCCGACATGGTTAGGTTACATTAGAACTGTGAGCGTGCCGAGTGCCAGAATCAAATCGCTTTTTACAGTCAAACAATTTTTGGTTTTATTTTATTTACTATTATTGGTGATCATTTTTTAGATCTGGAGCTTCGTTAAACATAAGCCTTTTTGAATCAATATAATGTTTCAATTTTATAGAACATCATTTCATGAGTAGACTCCTCCCAACTAGTATTTTTGTGCGCATAAACTTATTATTCCATTTTTGTGTTTACAGGTAAAAACATCACAACAGTTATGTGTGGATCTCAAAAAGCCAAGCCTAGGATACGCAGACACATGCGACTTAGTATTCCAACATGGACCAAAACCAGTCAGAAAATTTGCACCTTTTTCCAGGTGAGTTACTTTGCAATAAAACCGCAGTCATCTGACATTCTTGAATTATTTGCTTTTGCTCCTCGCATTTTATTTTCTACCTTGCATTTTTGTTTTTATTTGTTGATTTTAGTGCAACTGAAATAATAAAAACAGTGGAATGCACTGTATTCAGTGAGAGATTCAGTCTACTTTTCAATCCAGCGCAAATAGAATCGTAGAAGTCGGCCTTCCAGCGCCTTGAAATTATGGTTGCTGTAGCATTTACACTTTAACGGTTTCTAAATGACTAGAATTATGTAGACAACCGCCATTCCAATCCAGCGCTGGATTTAGATCGCTTGATTGAAGAGCTACTGGAATAATGTGAACCGGGCATTATGACGTATCATGCTTGTGAACGAACGGAGCGCTGTCAGTTGAGATTCATGACTCATACCTCATTGTTTTAGTTGTTTTGTATTTCTCTGCACCTACATTGTTTTCACATAATCATAGAAGCAACAAGAATAATCTAGATACAGTTCGATTCAAACTTAATGGCGGCTGTGAAGTGCGCTGCAGGCTGCGCAGTACCCCGCAACTCACCCCCGCTGATACGTAAAATTGTACTGCGCAGCCCCTCGCCTCGTGTTCAGAGCCGCCATAAGTTTGAATCGTACTGTAACCAGTTTCAACTTTCCGACCAACTAACCGACTCTTTGGTAAATCAAAAGTCCGGTTAATGTCTTTGACGAGTGGAACAGTGACAACAATAAATCATTATATTTTATTTTCAGGGAGCTAGCAGACTGGGCGTTAGCACTTACACACATGGGTGCATGCTGCGTGTACGTCGTAGTAATAGCCGAGTCTTTCAGACAAGTGAGTATTAGTAACAACAATATCTTTTAACCTCTACGACTAATGTTGTAACACTTGGCCAATAAATCCGGATCACCAACATAAGTTCAAAATCTCTGCACAGTAAGATTTATAGCTCAGATAAGTTAAGATTTGTTTTGTGTTTTAGTATTTTTCTATTTATATACCTGTCATGCCAACGTAACAAGCCTGTTCTAGACCCTTTCTATATCCATGCCTAAAATATTTAGCATTTTGGTTAAGAAGAAAACATGCAACACTTTTTTTTAAATACCTGACCTAGAACACTGACTATAGGTCATCATCATATTATGCAAGTCTTTCAATCAATCAATCAAACAGTCAGTCAGACAGTGAATCGATCAATCAATCAATCAGTCAATTGACGACATGGTTGGCGCAATGGCTGAGCGATTGGCTGCTTCGTTAAGTGTCGCGGGTTCGATTCGCGCCTGGATCAAATTTTTATATGGGTTACAGTTAGTTATTTCAGGTACCCACGATATAGAAGAACACAGTTTCATAAAAACATCAGTCAATCGATCAGTAAATCAATCGAATCACCAACCAATCAAACAAATTCCCAAACACCATCGCTAAAAAAACACTCTCACTCTCTTTTCCAGGTATCAATAGTGTACGGAGGTCCCGACTGGTCAGTGACGGTCTTCTGCGGGTTGACACTAGTAGTGCTACTGCCACTAACACAGATCACTACGCTAAAGTACCTGGTACCATTCTCGGCACTAGCGAACTTCGTGTGGCTCGGATCGATCTGCATTTGTTTGTACTACTGTTTGAGGGACACTCCAGACTTTTCCGATAAGAGTCTGGTCACATCGATTAGTGGTCTGCCTACTTTTATAAGGTGAGTGAATTCATATTCTTCTCCCATCGTTCTTTAAATTTTTGTCTCTATTTCAAACAAATGTTTTAAGAGCGTGTTTTTTTTTTCGATTCGTGACGAAAAGTTCTTGTTTTCGCGTTTTGCCCAGAGCAATATCGTAATGATGGGAGCAGATTATTTAAAGACAATTACAGTTTTCGAAAATATTAAGTCTTGATTTAGGCAGCTACAGAGTAAAAGTATAATTTTTAATTATGGTTTTTTGAAGCGAAAACAATTTTTTCATATCGTTTTACGAAAATAGACGTCAGAGTTAACTTTCAGGACGAATACATCCATTACAATATGCCAAAATATTTTGTTTTATTCGTTTTTCCAACAGGATATACAGTCATAAAGACAGCTACAGAGCCAAAATTACGAAAATATTACTATTATGTATTAAAAAACCATGTTGAAAAAGTAGAAAATCGGTTCACTTTGACAATTTTTTTTCACCAGTATTTGAATAAAAACATAACTGATATACTTATTTTATGAAAGTAAACGTTATGCTTAATATACAGAATATTTTTCAGTCCGCTAAACAAGCTCATTTATTTCAGACAATTACTTTAAAAAGCACTGTAAACATCGCGCGCTGTCGTTTGCCGATCAATTTCAGTGATTCGTGCTTATTTCGTGCATATTTTTTTTTCTGATGCACACAAACAGAACGTTGTATTGTACTAGTGTGTGTCAATGCTGCTACACCGTTCTAGCAATCGTTTAGATTTTGAGTTGCGCTAAATCGAATACGCGCCCGTAAATGTCGTAGTATTTTAGTAAGAAATGCTGCTACGCGTTAATAAAATTGTTCATCATTTGAAAATTTTACAATGTAAATATAATTTTCATTTTTGGGTATTCAGAGTTTTATAATAGTGTGTAGGTACTAGCTTCTGCACGCAACTTCGGTCGAGTGGAAATCGTAAGCAATTACTACATAATTTTTTTATTTTTTTTTTTTGTAATGGCATCTCGCCATCATCTCTCATTATTATTATTAGGGCCTCCAGCCAGGGTTTAGGGCCTCCAGCCAGGGTTTAGGGCCTCCAGCCAGGGCTTAGGGCCTCCAGCCAGGGCTTAGGGCCTCCAGCCAGGGTTACTACTTAAGGGCTCAATAGCAATTATATATTTCACTGACAGACAGTGCACAGCTTGGTCTAAAAGCAAGAAATTTTGCTAATTAAAGTTGTTTGAAAATTTCGAGTTTAAATAGGAAACGAAAGTTAGTATGGAGGTTAGTCTTTTATGCCAATAAGAAATCCTGACGTGCACACGGTTTATGACGCCCCGTGAGCTTCCCCCTTTTTTGTACAACGACATAACATTATTATGATTTATAAGTTTTGTATCTATTTGAGTTAAATAAATCTCAATACCTAGTAAAGTCAGGGAAATTATGTAAAACTAAATAATTTACAAGAATGTTATTTGTCGAAATTGTTATTGTTCAAATTCTATGAAGAAAACACTTTAATTGTTCTTTAGGCCGTTAAATAAATAATTGATGAACGCTTTTGACGTCCCAAAATAAACTTCTATTGTAATGATTACATAATATAAAGTACTTACCTAACATAAAAGAAACTATAACAAAATAAACTTCGGTTTTAAGACAAAAGTAATGCTATGTTTTTGTAGTAGGCTTTTCCCAGACGAGTTACTAATATTGTTGGATATTAAGTGCTTCACGAATTCTAAAAGTACTTCTAAACGTAGTATACAATACGGTCAACGTAACTTGGCGCGTCTGAAGTTAGCTGTTTGGCTGCGCAATGGAACTTTTAGGAACGAAATTGTCTACTGCGCAGCTAATCGGCTAACTTCAGACGCGCCAAGTTACGTTGACCGTACTGTACCCTGTGCCAAAATGGCGTTAGTAGCGCGACTGAAATAGTGAAAATGTACATTTTCACTATTTTACTACTATTATTTTCTTTACATGTAGGTAACTTGTTTGTGTTATTATTATTATTATTTTTATTATTTTTAGTTAACTTATTTTGTGTTATTATTAGAGAATGCCTAAGGCGTTAAATCTGGCTTTGTAAACCTGCTTCGTATGTTTCCTTTTTATTTATTTATCTAGTATTTTTTATATTAAAACTGGTTTACATCCGTTATACGTCACACACAAAGGTCCAGTTGAAAACCAGCGTCAGGAACAAGTGGTCTGGCATTTCATGCTGAACTGGGCCTGTTTGGCGCAGCCGTGGGGCACTCAATAATGTTTTTTATTTTAGTTTATATTTTGTTAACCCTTTTATTACTGTTGTTGTATTACTTGTATTACTGTGTACTATTATTACTGTCAATAAAATTTTTTCTTCCTTTCTTTACCTCAAAATGAAGCTGCAAAAATGTTGGGTATAGTCGGCAATACTTAAAACATTGCTGGCAATGCCTACCTTAAATTGCAGCCACACATTTACAACTGCGTAGCCTTTTCTCAACTGTTTTGGGGTCGGTTTCTAGTCTAACGGGATGTAGCTGAATACTAGAGTTACACATCATCACAACCCAGTTACTGCGTAACACGATACCCCTTGGTTAGACTGGTTGCCAGACTTTCTGACTACCTACCTATAACAACTGTCAAAGATCTACGAATGATAGGTGGCCCATGTACTCCTTGAGTGCACTGGCATCACCCAGATCCGCAGGGAGACCCTTGGAACACCGAACTCCCTTGCGGACGCACTGAGAAGACTGGGAAGATTGATCTGCTTTTGGAGGGAGGTGGGCTGGTTGGAGTAATCGGCCGCCATGGCTCACGTACAATGGTCCATTTTAAGGACTAAGTGCGGAAACCAAACCCCCCTTAACATAGAACATAGATCTACGAATGCCAGAAGGGACCGAATGCTTTACGTGCTTTCCAAGGCACGGAGGGTCTTAGTACCGCCAGTCACCTATTAATCTTAGCAGTAGCTTAATCATGACAGATCGATCAGTAGTTCCTTAACTTACCTAGCCACAACTTGATGAAAAAAATGCTCCACTAGTCATCTTCAAAATATGACTCGTGGTGTTATCATTAAAAAGTGTTGCGTCCGTAGATATCCGTGGTATATACGATATCCGTTGTTGCGTCAATGCTGGAGTGACTGGGTCACGGACCCAGCAAACATTTAATCTGGGCCTCAAGTCTGCTATTACAATAGTGTCAGAATGGTCTAACATTGATTTCATAATTGTTGATTTTGACAAGTTTGGTAATCTACTAATATAATGGCGTCATTATGACTTTCCAATGGTCAACCACTGACACGCCATTGAAAAAAAATGATATAGAATGGTAATCTCGTACAAAATGACAACTGAATGACTGACTTACGCGGTAATCTGCTAAAATTGTATTTATTTATTTGTTTATTACACAGTACCTTTGATCAGTGACTTACCATTAGAACGTGATTGTGCAGTCATTGCTTTTAATTCGACCGACTAATGATCGACCATTATGAATTTAGCAGATTACGAACTTTTAGCAAAATGACAATGGGATCGTGATGGAATGACGAAATTATAAAAATAGCAGATTTGGCCCCCTGGTTGCTGACAGAGTGGACTTGTTCTTGTTCTGAGTGAGTTCACAATAGTAACATTCCATGTGTTGTTTCTCATTCGTTGTTGTAATTCCATCAAGGGCGGTACTATATTGCTCGGCACTATCGAATTGGGAAGTCGCATGTAAAATTTGTGTACCTACATACATCAAACTACACCAATCTGTCAAATTTCTTTGATAGTTCTTTGACAGATTTTCAACTTTAGTACAAAAGAATAAGGTTCATATTCAATCGGGAAAATTTTACTGGTTAGTATAGGTTGATGTGCTGGCTGGCGTCTGTACATATTATGAAATAAATAAAAATAAATACTGCGAAGTTATTCAGCATTTAACTAAAAGTTAAATTCAGAACCGCCTTTATTACTGTCGGCTTAATTATTTGTTCACACAAAACTTTTCAAAGTTACTGTTAAAACAACAGAATTGTTGTTAAAATTAATGATTAATTATACCCAACTGCTCATTTTCTATCATAAAATATTCATCCCTTTCGCGTCGATCTCGTTTATAAGGATTTAAGGATAATAGGTTAATGAAATATGGATATTAAGTAGACAAGCTAAGATCGAATGCAAAGGGCAAAGCCCTGGGCAATTTATCCGAAAATTCCAATCTCAATAGTCAACTCAAAAGCGACATTGCATTGTTCTCTTATGGGACGAATAAGAAATACGAATGAAAAAAGACAGTTTCTTAATTAACGAGTTTAAGGCGGCACGGACATTAGGCAATGTTGTGTAAATACAAACGAAATAACACTACAGATTTTTATTTGACGAGTGTAAGACGGCACGGACATGAAGCAATGTTGTAATAATAATAATAATATGTGGGGACATTTTCACACACGGCCATCTGACCCCAAACTAGGGAGACCCTGTACTATGGGTGTCAGACAGCTGATATACATACACAAATATATATATTTTTTTTTTTGTAAATACATACATATATAGATAAACAACACCCAGACACAAAGCAAACACAAGTGCTCATCACACCAATGTTTACCCTGGGCGGGAATCGAACCTGCAACACGCTGCACAGCAGTCGATCGCTCAGCCACTGCGCCATCCGTGTCGTCGAACGTTGTGTAGAACTGTTATCACGTTGAGATAGACAAAATATATATAAATAAAAAGTGGGTCAAAATCGCGCCCAAAGAAGTCGGTTACAAACAAACATACCTACAAACATACAGGTGAAGCTAATAAAAAGCTGGTAAAAAGCGCATTGTTGGAACAACGCTACGTGACTGTAGTTTGATATCCGGACCGAACGAATATAATCCGTATGGCTTACAGGTGGTTCCGGCCCGGTTATTTGTGTATGTGACTTTATATAGGGTGACTCGTAATTAGTGATCAATACTTAAGGCTTGTATACATGCCAATAACCTTGAGCATTTGACCCGTACTGAATTTGTGGACGAGTGCAGGGGTGATGTAGACGCAGTCTTTTATCGGACGCATTTTTAGTTTATTGTAATAAAAATAATACATATTTGTAAAAAGTAACAAAACCAAATCATTTTTCTTTGTATTGCAAAGCAGTAAATATTTTTTTATACTCTATTGATAAGAAATAAAGGTGTAAAATGGTTTCATCTCAATGATTTGGAGGTGATTTGACATTTTTTTTTTCTTATTATGTGATACCGATAGAAAAATTGTGGCTAAACCATTACGTATCATATCGTGTAGATTACTAACAATTTTCAAATTTCTGATGTAATTTCTCTGTAAATGCCGACGAAAAGTTGCTTTATCTGCATGCTTCTTTCAAGCTTTTTCGAGAGCCTTTAACCACATATTATACCAATTATTAGGACCATTTTTTACACTGGGACACACCTAGGGATCCGCTGGTTTTGGAGATATTGAAGGTCAGAATAGCAATTTATTTTTTTGAGTTTTTTACTAGTATTCCAAGTGCCACTAATTTTTTCACTACTAAACAATTAGCTCAGCAGTAATTTGTTGAGAAAATTAGGATTATGTTTGTTTGAAAAAAGTTTAGTAATGACTCTTTAATTTTCAATATCTCCAGAATCAGGGAACTCTCAGGTATGACCTAGAAAAGAAAAATATCTTATCAATTAGTACGATACGTGGTTTAAATATCAATTACTAACAGTCGCGCTATACTACTGTGTCAAGAAAAATATCTCTATATAAATATAGAACGAGGCAAATCTTACACCACATCTCGACCACATTTAAATGCATTATACCACACGTGTTTTTGATAAAGTCGATTCACTGAAAACCTTACGTAACATTTTCAGTGCTTCTGCACACGAAATTCTATTTGCAATGCAACATTGAAGACGAATTACTTGTGCGATATTTTTAACTATAGTAAAAATCGCAAAACACTGTTGACATAAACTGACAAATGGCGCACTGTGAACAAACAGAATGTCCAGTGACGATCTAACTCCGCGTGAGTAAAGAGGACAGCAGTGCTATTCTGTTACAATCTCGCTAGGGGAACACCTAGGTGAAGTGAGCTGTCATCCGATTGTAGTGCTTTGTCAATCCCTAGCATCGGGACAGATGACAGCTCACTTCACCTAGTTGTTCACCGAGGGAGATTGCAACAGAATAGACATACAGCAGTGCTGTTCTTTTACAATCTCCCTCGGTGAACACCTAGGCGAAGTGAGCTGTCATCCGCCCCAATGCTAGGGATTGACAAAGCAGACGGACGGATGACAGCTCACTTCGCCTAGGCGTTCACCGAGGGAGATTGTAACAGAATAGACATACAGTTGTGCCAACTTAGCGGCAAAATGAATTTAGACAATCTCTTTAAATGAGTTTTTTAAATGATTAATTCCCGGTACTTTCTTGACAGAATGTATATTTGTAAATGCGCCTGCGATACAGGAGAAATTCCTCAAAAGCTATAATAGTGTAGTTAGTTTAGCATGCTGATGTGAAGAATAAGAGGTTTACAAGCAATTTCATACATAAATGTTAGAAGTTTGAAGTTTGACCAGCAACATAAGTAAGAAAGTTTGTGCTGTCTTATAACTTCAGACATGCTAAACGACTGGTGTTGCTAACGTTAATCTTGTTTCAAAAGTTGTAGACAAAAACATAGTGCATATACTTTACCTTAAGACGGTGAAGCTCATTTGTCTCTACATATCAAATTAGAAATTTAGGGGTATTCCTCGAAACGCACCTATTTTGAAACGCACACACTGAAGCGCACCAAACGTTTTCCTCGAAACCCACCCAGCAGGTGCGCTTAGAAAATCAAAGGTTAAGCTACGCTAACCGCGGTCGGTTTGAGGATGGGTGACCATCCCTTTCATACCGAGTTCCCTCTGTGCCTCGGAAAGCACGTAAAGCCGTTGGTCCCGGCTGACATTTGTAGATGTTTGGCAAATCGTTATGGTTATAGTCAGAAGCCAGAAAGTGTGACAAGTGTTACCAAGGGGTATAGTGTTACCCAGTAACTGGGTTGTGAAGGTCCGATAGGCAGTCGCTCCATGTAAAACACTAGTATTCAGCTGCATCCGGTTAGACTGGAAGCCGACCCCAATATAGTTGGGAAAAGGCTAGGCACATGATGTTTGAAACTACCAGGAGAGCAGAAATGAACTGGAACTTAGTGTTTAAGCGACTCACTACATCACTACTTTGTTCAATAATGGTAAAAATACAGGTTTTGAAGTCCGAAGAATATATTATTAACCACTAATTTGCCTCTTTTTCTTTTCCAGCACAAGTCTATTCGCGATGGAAGGTATTGGCGTAGTGATGCCAATCGAGAACGAGATGAAGAAGCCACAGGACTTCCTAGGTTGTCCAGGTGTCTTAAACGCAGCCATGACAGCCATAGCCGTGATGTACGGCTTCGTCGGTTTCATCGGTTACCTGAAGTACGGTGATGAAGTTAGAGGGAGCTTGACTCTTAACTTGCCGCAGGAGGAAGTGTAAGTTTACACCACACACTACCACACCCATACGCATAACACACACCCACACCTACATCCCCTATACCTATTTGCATATTGTGATAGTTAAACATGGAGAACTTTATAACTAAAAAACATCAATGTATATACCCATGTTTGCAAATAAATAAATGATTTATGATTTATGAAGCGCCGGCAAAAGCTAGTTATTAAGGGATTTGAAACATGCATTACGTACCCATTCAAAATGCATAAAACATTCTTCCGCAAATTCAGAGCGATCTGTTAAGAAAAGATGTTCATATTTTGGAGCTCTTTTCAAAAATTAACAAGAATGACACAAATATTACGAAATAAAAAAAATATGCTGTGTTTTGTATTTTCTTTATTGTTTCTATTTTATACCTTTAGTAATACGTTTAATCTTCAAACATGCCACATATAATAACTGATAAAAGACGAATATTTAGGTTCCTTTTCATTTAGGTATTACAGCTACCACATTACACCGTTTCCTAGCCTATATTACTCGGATCATGAACCACACCACGAATTGAATTCTAACTATACCTCAAACATATAAATTGGTTTAGGCGTTTAGAACTTATAGTGGAACAAAGAAACTCACATACATACATGAACCTTGAAAAAATAAACTGTTTTTTTGGGCAGTCCTGTAATAAGCTTCTTCTGTCTCTTCCAGTCTTGCCCAAACCGCAAAGCTTCTGGTAGCATGCGTGATGCTCCTGTCCTTCACGCTGGTGTACTACGTGCCCGTTGACGTCGTGTGGAGGCGACTCCAGGACCGGATTCCGGCCAGAGGGCACAGGTGGGCCCTGGCCGGAGTTAGATTCGCTGGTACCTTACTGTTAGGTAAGTTGACAAAACCATCTTCATATTACTTCTAACTTGAGCGTTTGCGGTTGATCCCCTTGGGTCGTGGAGTCCGAGTGCTAAACTTCTTATTAAGAAAATGTCTAAATCGTTGGTCGACACTTCCCTGATCCACTCATCCACGAGCTGGTCTCTTGGGCACATTTCCAGATAAAGGTCGAGGGAATTTTTTAGATGTCTTTTATATAATAATATGTGGGGACATTTTCACACACGGCCATCTGACCCCAAACTAGGGAGACCCTGTACTATGGGTGTCAGACAGCTGATATACATACATAAATACATTTTTTTTTTGTAAATACATACATATATAGATAAACAACACCCAGACACAAGGCAAACACAAGTGCTCATCACACAAATGTTTACCCTGGGCGGGAATCGAACCCGCAACACGCTGCGCAGCAGTCGATCGCTCAGCCACTGAGCCAGCCGTGTCAAATATATTAGTTTTTTCAGTTCAATAGTTACAGGTTTTCTGTTTTATTTTGCGTGTAAATATTACAATCACATACTTATCAATCTATTAAATAAGTTGTTAGAATTAAAAATAATAATAATAATAAACAGCCATCTAACTTCTTTTATATGTTTTGAAAGTCGTAGTTTAAAAAATACATAGCATAATGATTTCTAGTATGTCTCAAGAGTTAATAGTTTTCTGCGTTATGCCTATGAAAAAAGCAGAAAGAAACATCCTCTGTTGTGTTGTGTGTGGATGTTTGTGAGTTATAGGTTACTTATGATTCAATGTACAAAGAAGCTGTTGGCAAACATTAATAAATAAACTACTATTTTGAATATCTCACGTCGTAATAAAGGATAATCCGTGAAGTGTTAGCAGGTCGTCCATGTTGTGCGTTGTGTGAAATACAGGTTGATAACATTTTTGAATTAAATTAAAGTAAAAAAAAATAATGAAAAAAGAATCATTAAAGAAAAAAAAATATAAAATAAATAAATATCAATTTTGACAGAAAAACTGTAACTGGTAGGTATTTTTTATTATATTCGCCTGTAATAAATGATATAGCAATGCGTAGGTATCGTTTACTTACGCTCGATTTCTCGAAGTAAGTAGGTAAGCGATTTTTACTTAATTGATACAGTCTGCATTTAAACAGAAATTTTAAATATTCGATTTCTTTCTCAGTCATTTCGGTTTAAAGGTAAAACCGAAACAGTTTTTAGCGTCACTTCCCCAAATAAACGTTTACATTAACGGTCTTTCAAACCAAGAAGCACTCAAGTTAAAATCACACGACTCTTGGTAAAAGCACTTCACATAAGGACCTGGCTGTCACAAAGTTTCGTTCCACACAATATTTTACTTAGACTTAACTTAGACGCGAGGTTGCCAGTCGCCTGCATTCTCGCTATACACCGAAGTTACGACGCGCCTGTCTTAATTTTATGCATTAAACTCCTGACGGTGGAACGTTGCTCTTAGAATAATATCAGGCGTTTCAAGGGAAGTTGGTTCATGCGTTGATTTAATTACGTTAGAGATTATTATTTCTTCTTATTCGCTTTGGTATACGTTATGATGTTTAGTTGTAGGAATATGTAAATAAATAACAATCATCTCATCATCATGTCAGCCTTTGTACGCTCAGTACTAAGGATAGGTCTCCCCCAAGGGGAGGGGTTCAGCCGTAATCGCCATGCTTGGCCTATGCAATTGGTGATCGCAATAGGTGTTATGACACTCAGCAGGACGCTGCTGCCCATTCTCTAGTCAATATCCCTCTGTCGAATTGTACGACACCCATGGGTAGAAATGGGGTGGCGCTATTGGCGGCCGGTACCACACGGCTTCGACCGGCACCACACGACATCCACATACCACAGTTTATAATAATACAAGCCAATGACTGTCGCACTGCTGGCAAAAACTTTTTTGAAAAAAGAACCGCCTTCAAAAAAAAAACTAAAAAAAGTGATAAATAACTTTAGCACAGAACACACATGACTTTAGTTTCGGAAGTCGGTGGCTTTGTTCAGTTTGTTTTTTTTTTGTATTGCCACCTGTGTCCTTATCACCCAAATCCATTAAAAAACGGCAACACAGTTAAAACTGAGATTGAAAGTCCTCCAAAGATGGAAAGATGGAAGAAACGAAAACGTCTTCTCGGTTTCTGTTGTTTTTTTTCAAAAAGCGCTGAATAAATTTCTGTTTGTTGTATACTAAAACCTTCTCCAGAATGTAGCAAGCACTTTTCTGAAAACCGCATCAAAATCGGTTCAGCCAAACGGGAGATAATCGCGGACAAACATACATACAAACATACGGGTCGAACTGAGAACTTCCTTTTTTTTGAAAACGGTTAAAAAAGGCACGAGCTTTAATCACCACGCTTGCTCAGGCCGGATTGGCGACTTCAGACTTATGAATTATAAGTCCAGGTTTCCTCACGATGTTTTCCTTCACCGATGTAATTGATGTCCAAGATAAATTTAGACAGAACTTAAGAATTTAAAAAGTCACAATGGTACTGTCCCGGTATCGAAATCACAACCTCATGCATGAGAGTTTTAACCGGGCCATCACGACATCTATTTGGGGAATATTTGAGAAAAATAAATTGAAATCTTCTTCTTCTTCTCGGTCTTTTGTCTGCCTGAGTGTAGGCATCCTGCATTGCACGCCATACTCCTCTATCGTGTGCCTTACCCTCGCATGCCCGTTTTCACAAACACTTCAATGTTATGCATAAGATAGATCATGGGTTTCATACAAAGAGAATAATATAGTCTTTGGTTTCATATAAAGACAGCGTTCTACTGGAGATATAGGATACTAATGTCAGTTACATTTAGGTGTTAAAACAATATCAGAAATAACCATCCAAACACAACAACGCCTACCATAAACAACCGACCAACGCTTGTTTTAAAGCCAATAACGAAACCAAAATTCTAATTCTAATTAATCTAATTTTAATTCTAATTTTAAATATGTATCTAATTTATTTTTCCTTTTTTATTTCACAGTCGGGATCGCCAGTGCTGTACCAAGACTGGAACTTTTCATGGAGCTAGTTGGAGCTATCTGTTTGTCCGTCATGGGGCTCCTATTACCTGCCATCACGGAAACCGTCTTCAGGTGGAACAAAGACATTACCCCATATTCTTTCGTTGTATGGAAGAATGTGGTCATAGGAATATTCGCTTTAGTGGCCATGGTTTCAGGTGTGACTTACGCAATCATGGCGATTGTAAAAGAACTGTGATGATTTTTTTTAAATTTAATTTAAGTAAGTGATGATTTTAATGATTGTACTCTGTTGTAAATAATTTAATAAAGTTTGTGAGTAAGTATAATGACTCTTTTCTTTCAGATTTGTTGCTTACAAATCTGTTTTTAAAAGGAATAGAAAATAAAATCTGAACTACTTTGCAGAGTTTCATTTGTTTATTAAATCCCTTTTTGCTCTTACATGTCAAGAAACATTTATATTAATTGCTAAAGAATACATGTTTATGCGTGGTCTACTAATATGCCAGAGAGAACACACACATGGCACAAAGAACCTCGTTCTTCGATTGTACCTACACGTATTTTGTACAAATTTTAATATCGCCGTAATTTTCAAGGAAAATTATGAACTGGGTCGGAAAGCAAACGCACTCATAGGTAGGTAATTATGTACCCGCATGTTCACAACATTCATAACATCAGCCTTTGAACGGGGTTAGTATGATTTTGGTTAATTAATGGGAAGTAATTACACGTTAGATAAATAGATTTATTTATTTGCGTAGAATGTAGTTGATTACAATTAGGTGTTACAATATTTTGAGTCCTTATACATACTGCCTTATGGCATGCAAAATTATTCTATTTACTAAAAACTATTTGAATGCTTTATGTATGTTTAAAGATTACAAACTAAATAGACTTGTCACTGATGACATGAGTGATGATATGGACATAGAGAGGGAACGCAGGACGTTGGCTGTCCGAAGTAATATGCTGAGCCGCAGATTTGCACGGTGTAGCAAGCAAGTTAAAACGACACTCTTCAGAGCTTACTGTCAATCATTCTACAAGTGCAGTCTGTGGGTTAGGTATACGCAAAGGACATACAACGCCCTGCGGGTGCAGTACAACAACGCGTTCAGGATGCTGGCGGGGCTGCCGCGGTTTTGTAGCGCATCGGGGATGTTTGCTCAGGCGAGGATTGATGGCTTTCAGTCCATCATCCGAAAGTGGTGTGCCTCGATCCTGAAGCGAATGCGTGCCAGCTCCAACGGTCTCCTGAGCGCGTTTTGAGGTAGGTGTGATTGCCCAATGCTGCGTCACTGGGTCGGACTTCATACGTCTACGAGTATGTACTACATACTGCGTGGGTAGTGTGAGGGTCGATCCGGGGCGTTAGGTTATGTAATATTGTAAATAATTGTAATTATTAATGCTTTTAAGTTTATTAACGTTAGTCTTTAAGTCTTTACTAACACTTTATATGGATTCACTGTCTAAAATAAATGTTTATTATTATTATTTAAAAAATCTGATACAGAGAGAGCATTTTTGAACTAGCAATTATTAAGGTACTTTTTAAATCTTCCTATTGGTTGTTCTTTAATATTTTTTGGTACATGGTTATAAATAAGAGGAGCCATACACATAACACTCTCAATAATGCAGTTTGAAATCCACCATTGCATAACATGTCTTCGTATTGAGTTCTTAAGCTTGCTGTCCTGTTTCTAGTATTTTTCGAATATATATAGGCATTCAAAAGTTAAAAGATTATATTTTTAAACATAGGTAAGCAGCTGTCTGTCACTTTAATATTAAAAATGGATCGAAGACAGCGTTTTTGCGCCTTAAAAATATTTTCTCTCTCGCTACAGTTGGCCCAGAATAGGTATATTATACCAAACCTCAATACAGAAACGTTACTTGCTATTTTAGAGGTAGGTATGCGTAACAGAGTGTAAAGTTCCTCATCCTATATGGAAAAGGGCGGATGCTCCGACCAGACGGGTGTTGTGTCTGGTGGGCTACTGCCCGACGGTTGTAGTCGGGATTTTGAATACATCTTAAAGTCGCGGATAACTCTGCTTGCACGGTCTAGGAAACGTCGGTTATAGTTCGAATCATGTGCGATAGATGTCGCCACACTATCTTTGCCAACTACGTTAATAGGAAACAGTAAACAAACAAACAAACAGGAGTTTGCCGTTGATAAATCTTCCTGATTCCTTCTTCCTTCTTCCTGATTCATTCTTTACATAATCCATACATCTTTTCTTCAGCCTTCTTCTTCCTCTCCACATTTATATTCATAAGTCTTTTGGTCACATGCGTTTCATCCCTCCACTACACAATTCCGATACCAAGACAAACGATTCCCTTTCAACTTTTTTGTCATTGGTGCAACTTTCAAACTTCTTCTACTGTGCTCATTTCTGACCTTATCCATTCTGGTTACTCCACACATCCACCTCAACATTCTCATCTCCGCCACATGCAATCTTTTTTCGTCCATCTTCTTCAGGGCCCAACATTCCGATACATACAGTACGACAGGTCTTGTCAGGGACATGTAGAATTTTCCCCTTTAACTTGTGGGGCATCTGTCGTTCACAAGTTCTTCAAGTGACCTGTCGCCATTTGAGTTGATCCGGTGCGATACGTCACGGTCGGTCTACCTCACCATCACCTTAGACAAGCATCCCGAGCTACCGTACCGAGGTTCGTATTCCACTTTTGGGTACCTAATGTGCCTTATTCACCATCCATCTTCTCTTCATCAGCACGACCGTGAATAAGCTTGCTGTACGTCAATAATTATTATTAATTGTTTTTTCCACGGTACTTTTGCATCGTGCATCGTGTATGACCTTGGCGGGAGGTACAGCAAGATGGATGGTGAATAAGGCGTTTATAATGTCATAAGCGCGACTGTTAAGCGTGGGATCTTGAGGTCGATGATTAAAACGGTCAAAGTGACACACACACACACATTCATTTTTCCTTAAAAAAGTTCTTAGCAAGTTATAGCCCGTAATTTGGTCATTTGTGGTGTGGTCTTGTGCCTCGAAAAGCACGTAAAGCTGTTGGTACTGCGCTTGACCTCTCCCCGGTCGTGTCGAATTGCTTTTCCTTCTGACTATGAGAGTGTGGGAAGAGGCCGTCCACCTGTGTTTGCACTCACTGGTGCACTATAACATTCAAGATTGGCCATCGTAACAGGTATTCGGTTAAGCCTAATAAAGGTTTGGGCCAATCTCCGGAAATGCTGATCCGATTCTGAAATTCACAAGGTACCTGTGCATGAAACTTTATGGAGTCTACCCTTTCTATCCATTGAAGTACCCAATCCTATTTGTGTTGAGTTATATGGTTAGGTACAAAGATAGTCTTTGGTTAGGTACAACAAACTGGCCATGGGGCTTTCAATAAACATATTTTTATCATAGGAGTAAAAGCCTGCATGGGGGCGGACGAGACAGCAGCCCATGTGCTTCTGAACTGCCCTGAGGTCGCTTCATACAGGGCGAAGTACTTCGGTGACCCTGGTAATCTACGGGAGATTGCCAGCGACGTCAAGGCGCTGTTGGCCTTTTTTGGGTAGCTCGGGTGGATGGAATGATTTACTTCCCACCTGTATGCAAAATACGCGCTGAGACGTGGAGTTGCGGACACCAGCCCGTGATACTACTACTACTACTAACAAGCTGGAAACAAGAAGAGATATGGCACTAGTAACATTTTTTTTTGTTGTTACGTGGTAGAAAAACTAACCCTGGTGTGCTTAAAGATGTGTGTCTAAATGATGCCGGATAATTACGTGTCGCGGCGACGGCGCCCGCGGTTACTGGCGGTGCCTCACGGCCGGACCAACTTGCTGAGTAAAGCACCGTCCAATGACGCGCGCCGTGCATACTCTTAAAATCGTGGCATAGACTTATTTTCCTGTTCTCTGAATGATTTCACAAAACATTACCTAACATATAAGACCACACTACCGATTTGAGGTAGCCTGTTATGACTGTTGACAAATTAATTAATTAATTCTTTCGCTAATAAAAAACTACGAATTATGTCTAAAAAAGGGTATTTTACTCAGATATGAGAAAAAATCTATAAATATATTATTATGATAGTTTAGACAAAAACCAGTCGGAAAATATTAGTTTTAGCTCATAAAATACAAAATATTTTTTTAAATTCAATTCAATGTTATCAGTTTTTTTAATCTGTTTTAAAACACCATGAAATAGTAGCTGCCATGTTACTACGACTGTGTAAACAAAAGTGTCAACTATCAGTCAACCAATTGGCGTATAATTATAAAGGCTTTGTACTTTATTATTTTCGTAACCAACGTAATTTTATAATTATTTTTAAATTATCACACAAAATATCAGCGCATTTGTTACACAGCGAACTGACGTCATTTCCGCAGATCAATATGGCGTCCACTACGAGACGTTTTTGTCAAACTACGCGCGAAATTTGAAAATTTTAAATTTAGATGCATTTTTATGGCACTTATCGATTGAATAAAATTTTTGAGTTTTTTTTCAGTGGCATATACACATAGTGGCACTACAGAATTTAATTGAGACGCTTTTTAAAAATGGGTGTAATACCTTATCATCCGTAAGAACATTCAGACGGCCAAAGTCGAAAACAAAAGCCAGTCGTTCACAAATCGCATTAATGATCCCCCACGTTCACGTATGATTTCCAGCTATATCTATCAAGGTCTCATCTAATGATACGCCAGATATCTACGTGTCGTACCAAAGTTCACTGGACCGTGGGTATATAATTGTAGTAGATAATATGCTGCAAATACATTGCTATAGATTATAGAGACATTTGCATCATAGGGTAAATCTATACTTACTTTTAATAAAGTCGAAGAGTTTGTTTGTTTGATTACACGCGTTATTCTTAACGCAAGAGGCTCGTGGCTACGCTTGCCGCTATCGTCCCTGGATAGGTAACCATCCATTCCATACCGAGTTCCCTCTGTGCCTCGGAAAGCGCTTAAAGCTGTTGGTCCTGGCTGTCATTCGTAGATCTTCCAACTTCTTCTTCTATCAGCTTCAGTAATCAGAAGCTGGAAAGTCTGACAACCAGTCTTACGAAGGGGTATCGTGTTACCCAGTAAATGGGTTCTGGAGATCAGATAGGCAGTTGCTCCATGTAAAACACAGGTATTTAGCTACATTCGGCTAGTCTGGAATCCGACCCCTATAAAGACCCAAATGTATAAAAGGCTAGGCCGATCATGAACACAAACTCAGAACAGCTAGGGATTTTAATTTATATAGTGATATAGGCATATGTAGTGATTAACCATCGTATCTATTTCTTTAACCATTTTTAACGTCTAGCGTGAACAATCGTACGCAAATAATTCAACAAAATCATTTAAAAGGCCTACATATCAGCAGACAATGAGCACAGACAAGTGGACACCAAAAACAATCCTAAACTTTAATGTGTTCTGTTTTCAAACATTCCCCACACTTTTGAGGCAAAAACAATTGACACACAAAATAGGGATCCCTAATTTCAACTTCAAACGATTCACATGATCTAGCAATTACATGTATTTAAAGTCATGATGACGAGCACTTAGCTTTACCCTTGAGAAGCCAAAACATCCTGCTTAATGTGTGATTAAAAATGATTTGATGACAATTCGATTGGACTCTACATGTGACTTTTTTCCTTGAAACTGAAAATTCTACCTTTGTTTTTAAATGGGCATTACTTCTATGTACTTTTGATGTGTAAATAGTACTGTAAGACTTCAAATCGTGCTGTGTTCTTACGGTCCGGATTGTGTTATGTTCTGGTGTATCATGGTGTACTGGGAGTCGGAGGTTCTTAAAAATCAAAATGGGGAAAACCGGTAGAAAATACTTTATTGGTAAATAGCACGTCTGCACTTCGTGAGCGTCAGGCCAAACATTGGCTAGATGTTAAAATATACCTAAAGTTCCTCAAATCAAAATACGGTATACCTTCTATAGAACAAATCCAAAAAAAATCAAATATTTAGACCAAATATGTATTTAGTCTACTAGCTTGCCATATGCATGCAACCTTAAGACCAACAACGCATAATGCGGCGTGCCCTTGCAGCAGGCCAAACTGCATGATATCAACGCACTGACTTGCGGCCAGTGCGCCGGTTGTCTTGGAGCTGTGGCGGCCGCACATCTATTGTTATAAAGGACATGTTTCATTTTGGGCCCAGTCTATGTACACCACTTCAAAAAATAGAAAAAAATCTGTAGAATCCGGGAAAAATACAGATAATTCATTTCAATGTATACTGTTGTGGTAGTAAATTGATATTTAACAATAATTTTTATGGATTTTCAACATGGCGTCACTCAGATTTAGCTACTCTATAAACCATTGATCGACCATTGATCATAGAAAGAGAACTGCCAGCTGTCAGTGTTACAACTTTCGTCCGTATGTTCTGTGCTTTCGTCTCGTTTTGTTTCTAGTTTTTAGAGTTCTTTTTAACAACCTTCCATTCGTTTTTTTGAATTTAACACCGTTTCTTTCCCATCTGTTTACCTGGTTATCCGGAAATCGACGCACAAAATCAGAATTATAAATGTCAAACGTCATTAATCAACCAAAATGACAGCTTACCGCCATGAGTGGTTTTTGTTGTGTGTTGCAATTTCAAGTGCAATTTCTTGTGTTTTACCTGCTCAAAAAGCCATTTTAAAGTAATTGGACAGTTGAGAACTATTAAAAATGTGTTTCCCTATTTGTAAGTATGGTGTACAAGGACTGGGCCCAGGCTCCATACATTTTGAAACAACTCCTTTGTAATTGCTGTCGCATATAGCCAGCAATATAATGGAAAAGAATTGCTTGTAATCGACGACGACATGCGGCGGACCGCAATAGAACCGAGCCGCAACCGCTTTGTAGGTCTTAGGGCCTATGCACACTGCGTCTTTTAAACGCGCCGTCGACGCGCGTTTAAAAGACGCGCGTCGACGCGCGTATGCGCTTCGTTAATTTATTAAAATAATAGAGATATACCTACATAATAATAATAGTAACAGAAGTGGGACAATAGGTAATAGGCTGTTGTTCTCACATTATGAAACAAAAGGCAGATAGACCGCGCGGAACACTGAGAGTGAAGCCAAAAAAGTAAATACAAATTCAAAAGCGAATACCTACAATCTCGTGATTGTATTCGCTTTTCAATTTGTATTTGTATTTTTATTTGTTTTATTAACGATGCGGCGTTTCGTGCTATAGTGACTCGTGTCAGTACAGCACGTAGCGCGTTGTAGGTATTCGCTTTTTAATTTGTATTTCCTTTTTCGGCTTCACTCTCAATGTTCCGCGCGGTCTATCTGCCTTTTGTTTCATAATCTGAGCTGTTGTTATTATTATTAAGTAGGTGTATCTCTATTATTTTAATAAATTAGTGCATTCATAGAACGCGCGTCGACGGAGCGTTTAAAAAACGCAGTGTGCATAGGCCCTTAGGGCGCCTTCAAATTAGTCGTGCGAAGGCTGCAGAAGCGCGACAGCAGCGATGCTGCAGCAGCTGTCGTGACTAATTTGAAGGCACCCTTACAGTACACAGCCCATACTAGTAGTCAATGCACATGCACGGGAAACGTCAATACGGTGTCATTTGAACAACCTATAGGGCGCGGAAGGAAGGGCACGTTTCTATACAAGACAGAATGAGGAACCGGAGTAGTTGGCGCCATTTTCTTTCAAGACGTTTGCCGGTGTGCGTAGTTTGCCGGTATGTGGTAATTTCATTGTCATGTTGTGCTGGGATTAATGATAACATATTTTTTAATTTGATGTGATTTTCAAACTGTATAATAAACAAATATGTGCTTACTAAATAAAAATATAAGAAAAAAATGCTTTACATTATTTATTTGATCATAAACATTATTTGTTATTTTCAAGCAGAGCTAGATGAAGACGTCTAGCTAAAATGACGCTTACGTTTACAATAATTATGGCTTAATTTAATATCTTGCTTTTCTTCTTAACATTAAATATAAAAAAACTTAACAACTAAACGTCAACTCGATTTCTTTGCCGTTTTTTTTCGATTCTCAAATGCCAGTGTGTTTTGTAATAAAATTCCGTATAGGGGGAGCTGCCATATCGGCGAATGCGCTGGGTGATAACCGCATGCCGCAACCACGGCCGAAGGAGACGATGCCTACAGCCATACCATCTTGTACTGCTGCACCTCCGGAATCACCCTGCGATCAAACCAAAAAGTCCGTTTCGACAATCTGTATTCAAATAAATAAAATTAAAATGTCTGAGTATAATTACAAAGTACGTAAGGCTGCGTCGCGCCCGAGCACAGAGACCACTCAGAACAAACCGCCATTTTTACCACGCACACATTGACATTATGTTTATAGGCATTCTCAAGCAGTTTCAAGCAGACTTCAGTCTCGACTGTCACGTGTTGTCAAAATGAATAAATGATGTAATTGACATTTCACGACGAATAAGAAAATGTTGTTATAAAAAAATTGCAAAGAGTTCCAACCAGTGTCAATAAAATTTCATATTGTCACAAATAAAACCTGCAGAGTCAATACAGTAGCAGCCCTAGTGAGTCTGGCAAGTTTAGGTAATTATTTTTGAAGATGGCGGGAGCGGTCCTTCTGTACTCTTTATATTTTGTGGTATAATATACTCATAAATCATCAATTATCATTCATTCATTCATCAATCATCAGTCTGTTTGTAATGTCAAAATAACAGCTTTTTTATTTACTAAATGCAAATGCTTTTTTATTTACTAAATGCAAATGCTTTTTTATTTACTAAATGCAAATGCTTTTATATTAACTAAATGCTATTTTTTTTGTTCTCTGTTTGTTAATCTAATCTGCAAAATGGCTGGTCCGATTTTGACGGAACTTTCACTGGCAGATAGCTGATGTTATGATGCTGAGTACATGCAAAATGTAGGTTCCATGCACCTAACAGAGTCGTAATATTACGTTACAAAGTCGACCATTACATCAGTGAGGGAAGAGAACCGAGCATTACAGTGCGCAGCCAGATTCGAACTAAACATTTATTATTTTTTCAAAAAAAAAATTCAGTCATTAAATTTTAAGTTCCGTGCACCTAACAGAGTCGTAATGAAACGTTACTGAGTCGACTATTACATCAGTAAGGGAAAAGAACCGAGCATTAGATACAGTGCGCAAATTGGTGATACAACTTTTTTTTTAATACTGTATTAGTAGATAAGAACAAAGTTCTTAATAATTAATTACGATCTAGCATAAAAGACTAATAAGCAATTTAACTCTTACTTAATATGTTACGTGATAGATTATGTTAAAACTAAAAATAGTGTCCATTTGGACTTTTACACAAGTCCGTAGCACTTTCTTAGAGTCTGATATAATTTATAGAAACACTATGTTCATGTGTTATATGTATAGCACAACATTGTTACTATTATTCATTCACTTTGTACACTACATTAATTCAAATGGTTTAGTTCTTTTTAGCCTACACACTAAGTCTGTGTTATCTAGTAGCTGGATTGCCTCAAGATTCACGTGTCGGTGAAGTCTGTGTTCGTGGGCTTCAGCAAATTTTTGGATAATTGTGATGACAGATTCCATTTTAAGGTCACGGTGAAGGTCGTCATTTCTTAGTGCATTGGCAGCATCCCTGAGTACCTTATTTTGGAATGATACAACTTCTAACATCAATGCGCACCATGTCGTGTCGGTATCAATGCTCAAAATCGAATCCAATGAAACATTACACGCGAATGCTCGTCTGACAGAGAGGCAGTAACCCCTCTCCCTTTTCCCAAGTTTGTTGGGTTCGACTTCCAGTCTAAGAGTGTTTCCAGACCAATCGATCGATCGTCGATCGACGGCATCGATCGACGGTACAAAGGATTTAGTCGACGTGGATCGACCTTTTCTACCAGACTAATCAATCGATTGTCGGTCGACGATCGATCGTTGGTAGAATGGATTAGTCGACGTCGATCGATCTGCTTGATTATTATTACTGATGGTTTATAGCCGGGGTTAATCGATCATCGTCGAACGATGCCGTCGACTGGCTATCAATCGATTGGTTAGTCAAACGGTATTTGTCGATCAGCCAAAGCTACCACACCAATCGATCAACGTCGATCGATGTCCATCCATGGTGTCGATCGACGATCGATCCATTGGTGTAGTAATACCCTAACATAATTTTACATGGAGCGACTGCCTACCGGACCTCCATAACCCAGTTGCTGGGTAAATCGATACCCCTTGGTAAGACTGGTTGTCAGACTTTCTACCCATAACTACTGCCAAAGATCTACGCATGGCAGCCGGGACCAACGGCTTTACGTGCTTTCCGAGGCATGGTGAGAACTCTGTATGATATGGATGGTCACCCATTCACAGACCTACCGCGGCAAGCGTAGCTTAACCTTTGAGCGATCGATCTGTACGGATTTTACTTAGACACAAGCTCCACTGACAGAAAAGTAGATTGTAGAATCTGAAATGTTACATTACAGGCGAACACTGCAGGTGAGTGAGCACCGTAAATGTAGTGGTGGAAGTATTTCTCCGGACAAACTCCTTCATAATATTGCACATACGGTGGACAATAGAAATATAAATGAACAAATTTACTCCTAAACTAAGTAAATAAATTCTTGTATCTCAGGAGCCATAGTTCCTTTTCTGAGATGAACATTACAACAGATAGAAACAAATAATATAGCTTATACGGAAACGTGTAACAGTTTATAGGATAAAATTGGTGATGATAAGCACGTTGTACCTGACAAGCTCCTTGGCCGCCAAGGTAGAAGTTGCCTCCGCACCACATGTTGCTGGTCATCACAGAGAAGTAGAGAAAGTGGCACTGCCATTTCGGCACCACCGGGATTTCCACGTCCATCAAACGTTCGGGCATCGAGCTTACTCCTTGCTGGAAAAGATTTAAGAAAAAAAAAGAGGTTTTGAAGGCGCGTCCCTGTGCAAAACGCAGCGCTGGCCGTTTTCAACCGACTTCAAAAAAGGAGGAGGTTATCAATTCGTCTGTATTTTCTTTTTTTTTTATGTTTGTCACCTGATTTCTTGGGACTGGGTGAACCGATTTTGATGATTCTTTTTTTATTTGAAAGCCAGTCCTTCCCGTGTGGTCCCATTTTAATTTGATCCAGTTTTGACAATGGTATCCATGAGAAAACCGTATAAGTCTTAAATTTGCATTATGTGCGCGATTTGTTACGCGATTTCTCCGGCAAACGTAAACCGATTTTGATAATTCTTTTTTTTATGGATAGGGTATGCTTCAGGGGTGGTCCCATGTAAATTATATCGAAATTGATTCAGCACTTTTTGAAAAATCAACAAATACCCAAAAATTTTACATATACGACGTTTTAGTTTCATCAATCATTGTAGTAGTAAACTTTCAATCTCTTCTTAATAGATTTGGATGAGAAGGAAGTACTAAAAAGCGAAAAATAAAAAGCTTTTTACAAAAAAGACAACTGCCTTCAAAAAGTGAAAAATAACTTTAGCACAGAACACACATTGACTTTAGTTTCGGAAGTCGGTGGCAATACAAAACAACAAACAGAACAAAGCCACTGAATTTCGAAACTAAAGTCAATGTGTGTTCTGTGCTAAAGTTATTTTTCACTTTTTGAAGGCGGTTGTCTTTTTTGTAAAAAGCTTTTTTTGTTCAGTTTTTCGGACCTAAATACTCTATATCCAAAAGAAATATCAACAAATAAAAAATAGATTAAATTTCTACATAATTTTTACTCCAAAATGGTAGACCTGATTTTTGTTTACGAAGTATAGTATTTAACTAATTTCCTCACAACAAAACCACAGAAAAGAGAAATAATTATTGAAAACATGCATCTCCTCGGTAAGTAACCATTAATTCGATTTTTTAATAACACTAAGGGATAGGCAATTTATTAATGAACATTTTGGTAGATTTTTTTTTTCAAAATCCCAAAATGTGATTTTATAAAGATTTAATTCTAAAATCTGAGCATATTCGCTACTGTATTTCTTGCGCGGCGAAGAGTGAACGAATGCTCAAGGTGATTTGCTCAGGGTACCGCCTGAAGTGAACCTTTTGAAGTGAAACTTCTATATAGAAGTCTATATAGAAGTTTAGGCAAGTAGTAGGGTTTAGGAAAGTAGCAGACTCGTTACACCCCTCCACTCGACCGTAACGCTTTATCGTGACAGAAAAATCCTAATACCCCCGTATTAGGATTTTTCTGTATTAGGATTTTTCTGTCACGATAATGCGTTACGGTCGAGTGGAGGGTACTTTTATGAAATAAAAAGCTAAGTAGACTTGTACGTTAAAATTTAATAGCTCTCACATGAATGCGATGAGTATAAAAACAGAGATATAAAAAACACTAACCTAGACGCACTAACTTAGCGGCAGAGATTTCCAGGCTCCACAGCCTGGCCGGGAAACAGGATCGGCCGAAGATAAGACTGCCGCGGTCGGCTCCTAGCTTTGGGACGGAGGTCCCCGGGGATCCTAACAGTAGGACCCGTCCTGGGAGCAGCAGGCACGCGACAGCTCGATGGCACGACTCAGGACTGTTACCGACGTTTGGTTGTGGACCGGTAGACTTTTAAGTAAATCAGCGTGTTACTTAATGGACAGCGAGATCTAGACCGACCCATTTGACAGGTTTCTTTCCAGTCGGCTCTTCCGAAATTCATATTATTTTCCAAGTATGAATTTTATTTCTGGAACGCCCGTATCGTCATATAGCGGGGTATTTACTATAATGCAATAGACTCAATTATTGTAGTCTGCCAGTTATTTTTATTCGATTAGTGCGTAAAGGATTTTTAAGAACACCAGATACATTAGCGGGTGTCCAGCTGTTTAGTATAAAATACAGCAATACACACATATATGCGACTACCAGTTTATAAGTTTGAAGGTTTTAAGTTACGCATGCCAAAAACTAATTAAAAAGAATTACTGACAATTGTCAAGGTTGACAACTGTCATTAGAAAACATGTCACAACAAAACATTATTTATTTTACAGATTTATAAAAATAAACTATAATATATTTAATTAACAGACACACAATCTTTATGCTCGATGGAAAATAATGTAAGTACTTTTAGGTTATATTTTAAGTAATAAAAGATTCAAAGAATCTATGAAAACAAGTATTACAAAATAGAAACAGCAATTGAGAAAAATGATTTCATGCATAAAAAAATGTAAATATAGCATATGGAAACATATACTATATTAGGTTGTGGACCGGTAGACTTTTAGGTAAATCAGCGTGTTACTTAATGGACAGCGAGATCTAGACTCACCCATCTGACAGGTTTCTTTCCAGTCGGCTCTTCCGAAATTCATATTATTATCCAAGTATGAATTTTATTTCTGGAACGCCCGTATCGTCATATAGCGGGGTATTATAGTACCGGCCAGACTCAATTATTGTAGTCTGCCAGTTATTTTTATTCGGTTAGTGCGTAAAGGATTTTTAAGAACACCAGATACATTAGCGGGTGTCCAGCTGTTTAATATAAAATACAACAGGGGGTAGACGATATATTGCGTGATGAGAGGCGGCAGTGGCTTATCCGTTGAAGTTTCACTTCTACTACACTCTGTCCACTGGTTTAATCGTTTTTTGACAGCTGCAACTAGTGAACAATATCTATGTTTTTTGTAAAAACTGATACGCATACCTGTATTATAATGTCTGTAAGAGGTCATAAATAAGATAATCCAACAAGAAAAGGCAGTTTATACATTTATTTTATAACACATTTTAAAGTTAACTTAAGGTAATCGGGAATAATTACATTATAAGGCAGCTGTCAAAAAACCAATAACCCAATGGACAGGGTATAATGTGTCCCAGCACACATTTCGTTTTTTTTATTATTTTGGAACATAAAAAAAGTTGGCAATAGTAAAAAATTGTGTCGCAGCTATCACAAAATAAGAATACATTGATTTTCAGAAGCACACCTGCGTCACTCCATACAAGCGAAACGATTTAATTACCTACACTACTACCAAAATAACAGACTGTACAAATAAGTGCGTATGTGTGCGTGTGTACGCGAGGTCTCAGTCTTGAACAAAAGCAGTTTCGAGAGCAGGTTTGACGCAGGAACAGTGTTTCGGAGGGAGGAAGGGCGTGTCGCTGCTGTACGGTAGTAGGTACTAATATTTATACTGTGACAGAAGTATTTTATAAATACCATAAAAGAGTACCATAGAATATAATATAATGTAACTTTTTGACCCCCATCAAAAACGTGGATGTTATAAGTATATCGTGTGTATCTGTTTCTGGCATCAAAGCTCTGCGTTTTCTGGATCGTATCAAATACGAAAATTATAAAATTAGATATTAAATATTTAATGACTCACCTCAGTTCTCCCCCACCCGCTGACGGTTATAATGGAATGGCTTTTCATAGGCCTGTCCTTCTCCGGTAACTTGACTGGCTGGATAGTGTCAGTAAATGATATTGGCTTCACAGTCTTCATTACCGCCACATCCTTATCGAGCCAGCTGGGCGTGCCGTATTCTGGGTGTGGGATTACTTCAGCTATGGGTATGATAGTACCGTTCTTTCTCCAAGAACTCCCGGCTCGAAGGACCACTGTCGACGGATCTACACTGTTAGGGTTATCAATTTGAGATCTTCAGTAGACATTACAATTTAGAGGCCGGAGAGGAGATATGATTAATACTATACTAATACTAGCTGACCCGGCAAACGTTATTTTGCCATATAAATAAAAAAACTATAGCCCACGGCTTATTCTCAGACCTACCAAATATACACATCAAAATCATAAAAATCAATCAAGCCGTTTCGGAGGAATTCGGAAACAAAAAATTCACGAGATTTTTATATATTACATTGTAAATAGGTAGTTTAGTTTTAGGTGCTGGGGTACCTATTATTGGAATCAAAAATAACAGCTCACATTTCAGGACCCATTAATTATGTTAAGGCGACGATATACGCCGGCGACCCTGAGCGACCAGGAAAACTCTCAAAGTTTAGTTGAAAAAATTAATTCAAAGATAGTATTCTTAACTTAAATAAAGGCGTATACTAAAAGATAAATATTAAAATTGTCTGTAAGATAGTAGAAGTTTCGTTTAAATATTCCTGGTAGATGTTGTGTGATTATCAATGTTTTGTCCGCGTCGGACACAACTTCACGATTTAATTAAACTATTTAATATGAACTTAATCAAAAATATTCACATACTAAATGATTAAGAGAATGTTCTAGTTTAACATATATTTTTTTGAAATCAAACTCAAACATTTTGACGTGATTGTCAGTTTAAAATCTGCAAAAGTCGCTTGTTAGCGCCTTAATTGTAATTGCTTGGCAACTGGGCTTCCCCAGTAGCATGGGGTCTCAACTCGAACAAATTATAATTAGTCATGAAAAAAAATCATAGATGGCAGCATAGGTAACCAGTCTGATATTAACAATCACTAAAAAGTGTTTAATGGCAGATTTTGGCTAATAAGTAAGTATAAGTAAGAATAAGTAAAAATCAAAACTTCATTGTTTAATGTTGGTTTACAGTAGCCATCTGATAGTAACTTTGTTTAGAACTCTTTGCAATAGATGGCGCTTTACTCAATTAGTCCCGTAGTCCCTCCACAACCGGTAGGTACTAATTTACGTTTAGTGGTTTCAAGGATTTTTTTTAAACCTTTTATTCGCCACGTGTCAAACTGCCAAACTGGCCAAGTGCGAGTCGGACTCGCGAACATAGGGTTCCGTACTATTGTCTATGAAAATTTTAGACACTAACTATTATTAAAACATTTATTTTGTCGTATGGGATACCCCCTTAAATATTTATTTTATTCTGTTTTTGTTGTTGTAACTTTGTTATTATAGCGGCAACAGAAATACATCATCTGTGAAAATTTTAACAGTCCAGCTATCACGGTTCATGAGATACGGCCTGGTGACGGACAGTGGAGTTTTAGTCATAGGGTTCCGTTATTACCCTTTCGGCACGGAACCGTAAAAAAAAGCAAAAGCGTGCCGTCGGCGCCAAGCTAAAGGTGCGTACCGATTAGAGGCAGCCTCGGGGTGCGCAGCCTCGCCCCGCACGGCTCGTGGAGGCACGCCTCGGGCTGAGGCGCGTACGCATTTGAGGCAACAGGGCGAGCCGTGTCTCAGGCGAGGCTGCCTCTAATCCGTACGCACCTTAAGAATTCATCCTATAATACCTACAAAATAATGATGACTTTATTCTAAGCACCAATCCAACAATAAGACGTACAAAGGCCATATCAAGCTACTTACTTATATATCAATCTGTGAAATTTCATTGTCAATTTTTTTACTTTATGACAAAACAATAAACAATATCGATTTAAATGCTTATGTTTAGTGTGTTAAGTTTGTGACTTAACAGTCATTTGTTTTATTAGTTTAGTTTAATGGTTCATATTCAATTGAGAATTTTTTAGACAGTGGGTATTTCTTGATGTGCTGGCGTCTGTACTATCATACTATTAAGTATTCTGTGGTACTATACCTAAAGACTGTTATAAAATGAAGAATCTAGCAAAACCATTAATTTTTCTGAGTTGGGTTCTCCCATTCTCACCAATCTAACAAAAAGTAGGTACTAAGCTGTCGTACGCACGGCTACCCATCAAGCTATACATTTCTAGTTTAAGCTGACCTCTCATTGGAAGGAAATTCTATACAAGGCGAGATCAGCTTATACTGGAAATGTATAGCTTGATGTGTGCCGTGTGTACCTAAAAATAAATGTACCTATTTCGTCCGCAGTAAAGCTACATTAAATTTATACATCACTATAGGTACCGTAAAAAAACCGTACCTACAGCTTTGCCCAGATTTTTTCAAAACCATTAATTTTTCTGAGATTTCTCACATTCTCACCTATCTAACAAAAAGTACTAAGCTGTCATATAGGGTTGCCACCTTTTTATGAAGCAAATAAAGTATATTTGGCTTTCTAAGGTACAAAAATAAAGTACAGCACCTGCGAATAAAGTATTATTTATGGAGCAAGGTTTATCGGATCCATTCTATAATTAAAAACTTTTGTACAAAAAATAACTTTCAACTTTGGTTCTGTTTGTAATTTTGTATTGCCACCGACTTCCGAAATTAAAATTATTTTTTAACTTTTTCATTTATGAAAGCATTGTCTTTTTGTTAAAACTGTTTTTTTTTTTCGCTTTTTGGTGCCAAACTTCTTATCATCGTGGGACTTACTTTGAGATATACACTATCTATTAAAAAAAGAATTATCGAAATGAGACTACACTGTAAACAGTTATGCGTGCTCAGACATAAAACAAATGTGGGTAAGTGTGAAAACTTCTTTTTTTGAAGTTAGTTAATAAAACAGTTACATTATTGTTTCTTTTTTTGAATAAAACCTTTGAAAAGTCCAAATAGGTAAAATAAAGTATTTTCACGTACTTTATTCTGCTCATAAAGTATAAAGTACGTTTACCCGGAATAACATACAATACTTTATTATAAAGTACGGGCGGCAACCCTACTGTCATACCTAAAAAAAATGTACCTACCTATTTCATCCGCAACGCGCTCAAAATTAGGTATCTGAGTCGTCACACTCACACTATACGTTATACGCACGCACTCATTGAAATCATTATCCATTCGATTTTTATACACTTTATTTAATTTTTTCTAGTACTGATTGAGTCAAGTTAGTAAAACTTTGTGCATTTACAATGTATTTATAAAATACAGTGTCAATTTTTTATTGGAACGAAGTTCCTTATCGCGCGTTGTGAAAGGGGGCTAGACGGAAAAAAATCTTACGAAAAGTTTGTCACGACATGCTATAATAATAAGCTAAATTGAATCGTTGGAACTGTCAAATAGAGTTCATTATTAGTTGAATGGCGGCTTTTCTATGAAAATATTGGAGCGAATTAAAACCTTATTTTTGCTATTTTTATTAGCCCGACCGGACAATAGGAGCTATGTGCAACCGAATTTCACGGTTAATGTGTAAAAATAAGGTTTTAATTCGCTTTTCTATGAAAATATTGGAGCGAATTAAAACCTTATTTTTACACATTAACCGTGAAATTCGGTTGCACATAGCTCCTATTGTCCGGTCGGGCACCAGCCTATACGTTTCTCAGAATAATTTTATCATACCTAGTTTGGTAAAATTTCAATTTTTAACCGTTTACGTTTACAAAATAAAGTCCGAATTCGCTTTTCGTAGAATATGTTTATGTATTTAAAATGATGATGATGATGATGATGATGATGGTGATGATGATGATGATGATGATGATGATGGTGATGATGATGATGATGATGATGATGATGATGATGATGATGATGATGGTGATGATGATGATGATGATGATAACTTCGTTCCATCCGGGTGTCCCTTGACACCTCTCAAGTTTATTTTATTTTATTTTATTTAAGTCAATGATTACATACAGTAAGTAATATTACCAGACTAGCTGATACCCGCGACTTTGTCCGCGCGATTGTCGGTTATCAGCTAAGTTTTAATTTTTTTTTACTCTTTACAATATCAGCTAACTGCCAGTGAAAGTCACATCAAAATCGGTCCAAGCCGTTTTAGCTGACCGGAACAAACCGACAGACAGAGACATCGACAGACAGGCAGACAAATATTTTTTAAATTGTCAAAGTCAAATTTAAAGCATTTATTTCAATTAAAATTAAAATAAATGCTTAAATGAAAATATTTCATTTACAGGCACTTTTGAATTGTCAAGGAGTCGGTCAGTTAGTGAGAAAGTTGAAGCTAGTTGCTCGTTCCAAAACGTAGGTAGGTCTGTATGGAGAAGAACGAACAAAAAACTCCACGGACACTCTTTTAAAATCAAGCTTTTACAAAATACTGCTTACATTATTCTTGTTGCTATGTGAAAACAATGAAGGTAATCTAGAAATATAAAAAAACTTGAGAGGTGTCAAGGGACACCCGGATGGAACGAAGTTCCTTTCGATTAATTAGTGAAGGAATTGTAATAAAATATTATTTTTTTTAAGTTATAATATTTTTTTTTTTTATTATTAACAAATATAATGTTATATAAACTTAATCAGTAGGCTCAATTTTCGTAATAATTGGCTTGTGGTAACTGAAGTAGGAAACATATGTTTGGGATTCTATTTTATTTAAATGTCTTGAAAAAACTGCATCAATGGTAGTATTATATTTTGTTGTTGATTCTGCTGGATTATTGTTAATTCTTAAATCAAATTCTTCCTCTAGAAACTGTAGCAATGGTTTTGATTTTTCATTACTGAAGTTGATGTTAAAATCACCGGCTAAAATGAGTGGAATTTCATCTAAATTTTTGTTGTATCTGCTAAGCGTTCGAGATACATCTTTAAAATACTCTAGCAGTGCTCGATGAATGAACTCCTTTAATAAATTCCTTTAATAAATTAATTTGTTATTTGGTGAGACATTTGCAGCAGAAATCGTAATATTTTAATTTCGCCATAACTTCAAAACCAAACGTTCAATTTTAATCATTCAAAGACCAAATATTATCTACATAAACTGCACTTAGTGATGAAATAACTTATTTTGATAAGGATTAATAGCATGACTAAAATAAACGCGTTTAAATGTAGTCCAAAAAAAAATCAAGACTTTTAAATAAAAAAATGGTTGTTGTGCCTCACTCGACATAGATAGATATAGTGTGTCGCGGACTTTTTTGTAGATATTTATAAGATCAACAATTAATTAAAACATTTTATGGTTCTATCTTTTATAGTTTAGGCAGCGTACGCAAAATAAGTAACTTTTCTGGTTGATTTTTTACACCTTGTGGCCAAAAAACCCAAATATCTTACGGAACCCTATTTTCTCCAAAATAAAATATAGCCTATGTTACGCGTGGATAATGTAGCTTTCGAATGGTGAAAGAATTTTTAAAATCGGTCGAGTAGTTTTTGAGCCTATTCACTACAATCAAACAAAAAAAATACTATAGCAAAAAGTGTCGTGACAACTTTTCGTAAGAATTTTTTCCGTCTAGCCCCCTTTCACAACGCGCGATAAGGAACTTCGTTCCAATAAAAAATAATCAAGATAAAAACCATGGCAGTTAAGAGTTGACCATTCTCTACTGGCAGCGCCCGTTCGCTCATTGTGTTTTTGATGTTATAACAACAACAAACAGACACTCAATTTTATGCATTTGTTTAGATTTAAATTAGATGATCTATACATCTACCTATACAAATGAATAAAATTGAAGTGTCTGTTTGTAATGTCAAAATAAAAGCTTTTTACTAAACGCAGAAAGTATAAGGTACTTATTTAAAAAAAAAACATTTTTTATTAATTTTTCTGTCTGTTTGATCCGGCTAATCTCTGAAACGGCTGGACCGATTTTGACGGGACTTTCACTGGCAGATACCTAATGTTTTAGGGAGTAATTTAAGGTACATTTATTTTTACAAAAAAAATGGGTTCCACGCAAAAATATTAAAACCCCGAAAATAACCAACATACACGTGGATGAAGTCGCGGGCATCAGCTAGTTTCCTAATTAGTAAATGGTAATTATGTCAGCAATAAAAACTTTCCTTCATACTTTTACTTACAGGTAGGACTGTCAGCTTTTGCAAAATTATTGTTTCAAGTCAAAATACAATATTATTAAAAGAAACTAGCGTATTTAACTTTAAAAATCATTTCATCTTTCATCATTCAAGCGGGCTAAAAATTCGACGTTAATTAAAACTTCGAAATACTCGATAAGTATTTTGCACGCCATTCAAAGTACAGTCTTGAAAATCGAGACATACGGTCTATTTTCGATTGGCGTCGGTATTCAACTCACGCACACATCGACAGACAACGGCTAAAGAAGTTTTCATTTCAAAAACTATTTCGCCAACTCGAATAACTTTTATTGTACTATTAGGTACTGTCTTGTCCTTGAACGCACAGTGCGTTGTAGAGAATCTACCTTAATTAAACGCCATCTAGTAGTATCGATGTCGCCTAGTATCTAGGCCGACTCGAAAGATGGCGTTGTAAAAATACAATCACTGGCAACTGACTGAGTCGCTGATGCTGCCATCTGTTGAAGAAATGAAGGAAAGAAAATAGCCAGAGCAATTGCCAGAGTTAGGGAGGTCTCATTTCTTTGTATGGGATTGGGTATCTGTACGTTAGTATTATATCATCTGTGCCAGTAGTAAACGTCCCTTTGTGCCGATTGGTCTAGTTCTGTTCTGTCTCCTGCTTGATAAGGAGGGAAGTGGTAAAATATGTATATTTTGCTCCTCCAATGTTTCCTCCTCCTTTTCTGATTAATTTCGTTGCGGGATCGAAGACAGTTGTAACGTTGCTCCGGGACTCGTCGAGCTCCATTACCAGGGGGCCACGTCTGCTATTTAAATAATTTCGACATTCCAACACGATCCCAGTGTAATTTTGCTAAAAGTTCGTAATCTGCTAATTTCATAATGGTCGATCATTGGTCGGTCGAATTCAAAGCAATAGACTGCACAATGACGTTCTAGGTAGGTCACTGATCAAAGGAACTGTCAAAATTTTAGCAGATTACCGCCTAAGTCAGTCATTCAGTTGTCATTTTGTACGAGATTACCATTCTATACCATTTCTTTCAATGGCGTGTCAATGGTTGACCATTGGAAAGTAATAATGACGTCATTATATTAGTAGATTACCAAACTTGTCAAAATCAACAATTATGAAATCAATGATAGACCATTCTGACACTATTGTAATAGCAGACTTGAGGCCCTGGGCGCTTTTCTAGTGATCGCCACTGTAGATTCTTTCAGAAGTTGCAGTGGTTTGGGAGTAGTGTGGCAGATCCAATAATAACCTTTAAAAAAATCGAATCGAATCGTATCAGTATACGATTTAAAAAATCGAATCGAATCGTATCAGTATATGATAAAAAAAACGAATCAAATCGTATCAGTATACGATTAAAATAAAGTCGATCCAATCGTATCAGTATACGATTTAAAAAAATCGAATCGAATCGTATCCGTATACCATAAAAAAAACGAATCGAATCGAATCAGTATACGATTTAAAAAAAATCGAATCGAATCGTATCAGTATACGATTTAAAAAATCGAATCGAATCGTATCAGTATACGATTTAAGCAAATCGAATCGACTCGTATCTTTTACTAATAGAAAGCTATACTATTGCTAAGTGCTGTTTTTAATTATTCCTTAATTTTTCGTGTAGGTATCGCTTATATATTATACTAGCTTTTTGCCGCGACTTCATCCGCTTGAATTCTGTTACGATTTTTTTTACGAATCCAAATTTTTTGTGATATATTGGTGCCAATTCTGTTGTGCACGAACTAAATTAATTTTAAACTATTTATATCTCTTTCTCTCCAATAAAACAAGAAAGAGACATATTAATAAGAGCTGTCAATTTAAGTTGATTTAAAATGTTCACACAATTTATAGTTGTCATTTGATTAAAAACACTGCAAAGTTCAAGGGAAAAACTAATTTGACATCTCTAACTTAGTCCTTGCATGTCGCCGTCCTTGTCTTCAGCTGCCTGGTAGTAAGAGATGACAAATGCCTAATTTTAATTAAGAGACATATATTAATATATGTCTCTTTTTGTTTTATTGGAGAGAAAGAGATTTAAATAGAAAATTAATTTAGGTAGTTCGTGCACAACCGAATTGTCACCAATTTATTTTATTTTATTTTCAGCCTGTATTGTCCCACTGCAGGGCAAAGGCCTCCCTTTCTTCTTTCCAACCCTCTCTGTTCTGAGCTAGTGTGGACCAATCCCTCCTGTAAGCATCAAGCTCATCCCGCCATCTTCGCCTAGGTCTACCTCGATGTCGCTGGACGTTTTCGGCGACCCACATTGTGGTTGCTTTAGCCCATGATATGTTCGACGTGCGGACGATGTGGCCGGCCCAGTCCCACTTAAGCTTGGCTGCTTTTTGAGTGACGTCGGCGATACGTGTCCTGGAGCGCAGCTTCGCATTCCTAACGCGGTACGTTAATCTTACTCCCAGGATGCTGCGCTCCATCGCTCGCTGGCAAACCTCGAGCCTGGACCTCAGCTGAACAGTTAAAGACCAGGTTTGAGCGCCGTATGTAAGGATAGGCAGAATGCACATGTCCATTAACTTGCGTTTATGGCAAATTGGAAGGTCTCCTTTCATGAGAGCCTTCATCGACCAATAGCTCTTCCAGGCGTTTTCGGTGCGTCTAGCAACTTCTTTTTCCTGTCTCGCCTGGAATGAGACTATTTGGCCTAGGTAGATGTACTCTGGAACATATGCAATCTCCACACTTTCCACATACAGTTTCCGTTGGGCGCTGTTTGTCATGAGTTTGGTCTTCGACATGTTCATCCGAAGTCCAATCTCGAGGCTCGCCTTATTTAGGTCTCTCAACATTTCACCTAATTCAACTGCCGAAGATGAAAATAGTACGATATCGTCGGCGAAACGCAGGTTGGTCAGCCTTCTTTCGCCGACAATAACGCCTTTATCTGCCCAAGCATCAGATAGGGTTTTAAAAACCTCTTCAAGGGTGGCAGTGAACAGCTTAGGGGACAATGGGTCTCCTTGTTTGACACCTCTCTGAATGGGGAAGGATGGTCCTGTGGCGGTAGTTTTTATTGCTGCAGTGCTATTTAGGTATATCGCTCTTAGCAAATTGACATACGTGGTATCTAAATTTTGATCGAGAAGCGCCTTAAATAATGAGTCGTGGTGGATGCTGTCAAAAGCCTTGGCGTAATCAGCGAAAGCCAGATATAAAGGAGTTTTAAACTCTGTACACTTCTCGAATATTTGGTTCAGGGATTGTAGGTGGTCGGAGGTGGAGAGGCCTCGTCGGAACCCTGCCTGTTCAGGTGGCTGTTGGGAGTCAAGTTGAGTCGAAATAAGGTTCTCGATTATTTTAATAAATGTCTTGTATAGGTGAGATACGAGACTGATAGGGCGATAGTTGCCGATTTCAGTTTTATCGCCTTTTTTATGTAGTAGAATGATGGTGGAATGGCAAAATTGAGAGGGAAATGAACCGGTTTGCAACATTAAATTAAATAAGTTCGTAATGTGTGCAAGTAATGCATGCTCTCCAATTTTAAGAGCTTCAGTCGAAATGCCATCTTCTCCGGGGCTTCTGTTATATTTAAGGCTGCGCAAGGCGCAGTGAACTTCAAATCCAGTAATATGAGGTGAAATTGGAGCTAAATGTTGTGAGAAGAAAGCATCATTGTGGAATGGGTAGGAAGAAGAGACCGTGCCTTCAGCAGAATACAGAGTTTTATAAAATTCTGTGCAGATGTTCAGAACTTTGTCTTTTTCAGTATGTATGATACCTGCATGGTCTTTGATTTTGGTGATGGTGGATCGACCTTTTTCTGTTCCTCTTAGAGCCAATTTTAGGGATTTGTTGTTTTCCAGAGCAACTTGCACCAGCTTGTCGTTGAAGTGCCGCACATCTTTACGGATGCACCATTTTACCTGCCTATCGATTGCTCTAAACTCTGGGGTATTGAAAAGAAGGCTTTGTCTTTCTTCTTTTAGTTTTAAAGTGACGTCGCTCAGCTTGAGTATTTTTTTCTTTGAGGGTTTAACTTTTAAACTGGCATTTTTGATACTTGATGTGATATTTTTATGAAGTTGTTCAATATCATCTAAGCCTGTGGTTTTTAGTGAATTAAAGCTATTTTTAAGTTCTAGATTGAACTTTTACCAATACCTACCTCATATCTAGTGGGTAACTACTGGTGGGCAGCAGCGACCTTTTGAGTACCATAACACCTACGGCAAACGCCAACATGCATCGGCCAAGCATGGCGATTACGGCTGAGCCCCTCTTGGAGGCCTATGCCACACAGAGGTTGACATGATGGTGATGATGATGAATCATTTAATAGATAAACCTATACCCGTTCACAATAAGATTAGACATTTACAAAAACCTTTTTTACAGTCCGTTCCACCGATTTTGACTTATATTGCGTTGGTAGCATGACAAATGGCAACTGCAGTAAACAGTTGTTATTGTAACCACTTTTTTGCCTCTAATGTCATTCTTAAGCCTACGGAATAGAAGTCACAATCGGTTGAAGGGACTGTAGAAAAGGTTTGTGTTTATGTCTAATCTTATTGTGAACAGGGTATAAGTTCATTTTGTATGTACTTACTTGTGGCAGCAGCTGTACGACAATTATTGGCGAGTATTACTTATTTTGAAAAGTGTTACGAGATATTTAAAGAGTATTTTGATGAGAGAAGTAAGTAAAAAGGAATTTGGTACCATACAATGTCATCCTCCTCGAATACCATGTTTTATGGATTATAAAATATCTAGGAATATTATAGTCATAGCAAATAGATTACGTTCAGGACGTTATCTCTCTAAGAAATTTGGACATTTAATTAATAAAGTTGATTGCCATATGTAGGGTGTTGGATGATATACAACACTTAATTTTTGATTGTCAAAAATATACAGTAAGCAGAGAATTACTGGTGCGTGAATTTAAATGAAATATGATGGATGTGGGTACATTTACTGCTCTAGCAAATCCGAGGTCCTATTCCTTATATCTCTGATTGATATGTTATGTTGTGTAATTAAGATATGACTTAACGGGACTGACATGTTCTTCAAGAACAAAAGCCCTTAAAAAACAAAGATTAAAGTAAAAAAAATATATTTACTTACTCTTGTGCACAATGCGCTGCTGTCACTATATAATTCTTACAAATAATGAATCCGCCGCAGAAGTAAGACTTGTTCACAATGAAAGACACCTGGTAAGGGTGATCCTCTATATTTGCCTCCTTGCCTCCCACGATCCTGTCATCAAACGGCGCCGGACCATACAGTAGTTCATCTACCGTTGGTACTTGTAAGTCAATGTCTAAGTCGTATGGTGACACTAGAATGTGAACAAAATAAAGTAGTATATTATATTATTAACCTCTACAGAAAACGAATATGATCGGATATCTTGGAGTGTATATAGATCTGACACTAACATTCAAGCCACACATCGACATCCTCGTTTCTAGGATCCGTAAACTCATATATATTCAAGTGTACTTTACTCTCTGCCAGTCAATTGTCAAATACTGCATAATCTCTTGGGGAGGGGCAGGTAAGGGGTTCCTTGTGGGGGTGGAAAGGGCACAAAGAGCCTTTCTCAAGGTTGGAGCAGGACTGCCTTTTCGTTATCCAACCTCTAATCTATATAATTGGATTGGTTGGGATGTACTGACAGTCAGGCAGCGATCGATCGATGGTGTGTATGGTAAGTGTAAACCTGGGACAGTACGCCTCCATTTTCCAAGCAGAGGTGTACGCCATCCTAGAATGTGCGGAAATAAATCTGCAAAGGCAATACGTCAACCTAACCATACACATTAATTCAGATAGCCAAGCTGCTCTACTAGCGCTGGACTCGAATTAAGTCTCATCGAAACTGGTAGAGGAATGCATGGCTAAACTCAACTCTCTAGGCAATAAGAATAGAGTAGTATTAAGATGGGTGCCTGGGCATGCAGGCATTATTGGCAATGAACGTGCCGATGAGCTTGCAAGGGCGGGGGCGCATATAACGCGACAGGGTCCGGAGCCCTCCTGTGGTATACCGAAAAGCCTAGCTCAGAGTACACTGGCATGCCTCGAAGCTTCCAGAAAGTTATGGAAGGAGTCTCCGGGCATGTTACACTCTTTCGAGTTCGAGTTTCGAGTTTCGAGTTTCGAGTGAAAGCCTATGACAGAAGGCTTAGTAACCGAGTCCTAGCACTCAGTAGGAACAACTTGCGCATTGTAGCTAGAGCCACTACAGGACATTGCTGCTTAAATAAGCACATATTCCACCTGGGGTTAAGTGCTACGCAAACCTGCAGACGCTGTAATGAGGCTGATGAAACGCCACTTCACCTTCTGTGGGAATGCGAAGCACTAATGCACAAGCGCAACAATCATCTGGGCAAATACCTGTTTTAAGCCCGGATGAACTAATGGAGATCGCCCCAAAGCAGATCTTGCAGTTCATAACAGCTGCAAAATGGTAAATCGTAGCAGATTATCGCAACGATTTACCATACACACGATCGATAAAACTGCGCAGATTGGTTTCTCAGTTTAATCGCAACGATAGATAGGTACGTGTGTAACTGGCATAACCCGCATCTCTACCCCCACAAATACCTCCTTTAATACCCCCAAACACTCGTATACCTACACCAACCCAAACAAACTCATACTCACTCACATTCACACACTCACTTACACCTACTCACAGATACTCACTCGCAGACACTCGTACACACACATAAAACTCATTTTTTTATCCATTCCATTATCAGTATTTTTGTTAATATCATAAATAAGTTTTAAATGTTTCATACTTTTTATATTCGTTTTAAGCACTTCCTGTAAGTACCTACCTGCAACATTTGTGATGAGGAAATAAATTTATTATTATTAGAAGAAGAAAGAAGAAAGAAAGAAAGAAAAACCATTTATTCACGAGATAGTGACGCACATTACAAAATAGTTTGTGCTGTATAGGTATATTATATTAATCTGTGAACAAGACCTAAAACTACAACAAGTGGATACATATTTATATTATTAATCTGTCTTTCAGTTCACTGACATCCAGTTGAAAACCAGCGTTAGACACAAGCGCGAGCGGTCTGGCATACGCTTAACTGGGGCTGTTTGGCACAGCTGACCACCACACAATAATATTTTTTATTTATTTCTGTTTTTTTATTGAATAACCTTTTTAATAAACAACTGACTGTGTTAAACATTTTTTCTTGCTTTCTTTCTTTGACAAAGCTGCGTCGAATCTCTCAAAACTAAATCTGTTTTACAAAGACGACCAAACACACGTTACAATTTTCTCGACATTTTGGAAGTAATTGATTTTGTATATTTAACCTTTTCACCGCCACAGTCATGTACCTATAGATGAAGAAACCAACCAACCAAACCAACATGTGCCTCACAGTCACAAAGTTAACGCTGATTTTGTAAACTGCGGTGCTATTCTGTTACAATCTCCCTTGGTGAACAACTAGGTGAAGTGAGCTGTCATCCGTCCCGATGCTAGGGATTGACAAAGCAGACGGACGGATAACAGCTTCACCTATACTCCATTTATAATAGCATTAGAAAAAAGAGGCTCATAGAAGCAGGAATGCAAAACATTTTATTTTAAAGATAAGTTAAAACAATTTAAATTAAACTTATTTTAATATAATTTTGATAAATAGATCTAAGATAGTACTAAATATGGACGTATAATACTATAAACAGAATAAAAGTATTTAAAAGATAAGGTAAAATTTTAAATTAGGTAGAATTACAGTGAAACGAATAACGTTCCAGGTGTTGTTTATCCCTGCTTCTGTTAGGTTTTTACCATTAACACTGTACTTTTAAATTGGAATTAAATATACAACTAAATGAAAACCACATAATTTGAGAAGACAAATTATTAAAATGGTTACAAATACGCGCGACAGCTACTGTAAAAATAGATTATAACAAATTCGGTGTCTATCGTATCTTTAACATTGTTTATTGTACTTTTGTTACAAAGTGTGCATTAAAAATAACCTTTTTTAACTTCTGTCTAATGCTATTGTAAATAGAGTATAGGTGTTCACCGAGGGAGATTGTAACATAATAGACATACTGGTGCCCCAGATTGGCGATATGGGGCCACGGTAGACCACGAAAGAGTTGGTTTGGACGATTTCGTTTCGATTTATAATACATATTTACACGAATAATAAAATCTTTAAACTAAAAAAACTAAAACCTCAGATTATGAAACAAAAGGGACCGCGCGGAACATTGAGAGTGAAGCCAAAGACAAATTCAAAAGCGAATACTTACAGTATAGCACGAAACGCCGCATCGTTAAAAAAACAAATAAAAATCCAAATACAAATTCAAAAGCAAATACAATCACGAGATTGTGGGTATTAAGATTTGAATTTGTATTTGCTTTTTTGGCTTCACTCTCAGTGTTCCGTAAAGTCTATCTGCCCTTTGTTTCATAATGCGGGACTAAAACAATAAGACATCAAAAAAAGGGTGCGCCAAAGTTCACCTAAATTTTTAACTCCGATAATTGGAAATCCGAAAATGTTCTTCCTAACATTTTTCATCCTAACAATCACAATTCTTAACTACTCTGTCTCTAATGTTCATAATCCGAAGCATTCAACTTCATAATGTCAGTAGCAATAAACATCTAGTATACTTTTATTTGTTTTCCTATATTTTCTCAACATAACCATCTTTTACACTATTATTCAAAGTCATATCTTTTTTGTTTAGATTTCTTTTTATTCATAATACACAAAACATTAATTAAGACATTAATTTTGCGTAAGTTTATTTTCACATAACATGTAGTGTCCCCTTATTTCGCAGACAGCAATTTCATAGAATTTCGTTTTCCAGAAAATGTTTCATATCATATTTGGTTCTTGTAATTTTATTTCGACTATTATTGTTTCAAAGACTATTTACTTCAATGAAACATATTTCACAGAAACACAATTCAATGAATTTTTATTCACATTTTTTTGTTTAACAAACTTATCAAACTAGAATTATTTTTTAACGAATATTGTTTGTTCAGTGTATTTTTCCATGGAATTTATTTCAACGAAAATATATATAAATAGACAATAACTAAAATATTGTCTTAAAAAGAGAATATGTTGTGCTACAAAAGTTAATGACAGAAACGAATCGCTGCGAAACCGACTCCACGTAGTCTTGTCTGCCCTACCCTAGAGTGTAATTTAAATTCGCGTAGGCGCGGAGGGGCGAGGCGGCCCGCGAGCTGAGGAGCAGGTGGTTTTAACGCCCGCCGCCGCGGCAGAGGCGAAGCTGCGGTGGTGAGCGTGAATACCATCTGCGACGATAAGATCGCGTGGGACCGCCGGAGCCCCGCAACGCCGGAGCCGTGACAGAAATCATGCCTGCTGCATGTTGCATGCTCGCTTGCATGTTGCATGCTTGCTTGCATGATGCATGCTTGTTTGCACGCTGCATGCTGCATGCTTGCTTGCACGCTGCATGCTTGCTTGCTTGCATGCTGCATGGTTGCTTGCGCGCTGCATGCTTGCTTGTATGCTGCGTGCTTGCTTGTATGCTGCATGCTTGCTTGCCTGCTGCATGCTTGCTTGCACGCACGCGCAGTAGGTTTGAACTTAGCAATAGACACAACCCAGTACGTTATGTAAAGCATACCCCCAAATAATAATCATACCCTCAAATTAAAACTATAAATATCATCTTCTACCCACATATATTTTTTATTACACTTGGTAAATAATTATTTCCGAGTATGAGTGAAAATATTATGGTAATTATGTTTAGGGACAGAAGCGTTATGATAAAAAACAGTAGGAGTTTAAATATATTTACATGAATGATATTATTAATAACAATTTTCGGAAACATGAGTGTTATGAACATCGCCGGTAGCACTACAAATAGTATGAATAAAAACTTCAGGATGAAAAATTTTAGGAAGAGTGATCATTCGGATTACAAATCCTTAGGAAGTACAATTTCGGGTAAAGAACTTTAGGTGAGCCAATATGGACCCTCAAAAAAAATATTTCCAATCGCCAACATATTTGTTGCTGAAAATTGCAAAAGCCGTAAAAATATTAATTTCGCGGGCCACCTTAACTTATAAAAGTTATAAACTACAACTACTTTTAAATTCAATTTAAATTAGTTAACTAAACTACTTTTAACACCTTTTACAACAACCAAAAATTAAAACACCCACCTGAACTCAAAAGACTTAGTGCTAAAACTAAAACTAGTTTTAAACTAAACATTGTTAGTTCTTCGCAAAATTTTCACAAAATAAGGGCCCACTCTTCACTTAACGTTTTATATAATACTTTTATCTCTTCACTAGAATAATATACAAATCACCCACATATACTTTAATTGGAATTTTCTGTCATAACACCAGATAGTGATAACCTTCGGGGCTTTAGCAAACGTATGTGCTCTGCCTAATGTACTCGCCTGATAGTTCTGAGACATACTTGCGACTTGTGGAGGACGATTAGTCGCATTTATAATTGGAATAAAAAAAACAAACAGTAAGCATACCAACAACTAACTACCTATATGTATTGAACACTAGCACTTTGCACGCATCTTTGGCCACGGTTTTTTAATAATAAAGTAAATCACTCAGGGATAACACAGCTTCCTATTCGTCGGTCGGAAACAGTAATGGAACATTTCAAAATGGCCTGTTTTGAGTAATTAAGGTTTAAAGTTTTATAAAATATTCAAATGCTATTTTATTTTATCTAGAGACCTTTTTGTAATTTTTTTTTATTGAATAATATGCAGATTATAGCCAAGTTTATTGTGTATTACTAAGATTCAGGATATCATTTGTAATTAATGAGTTATCAGTATTTTTGTGAAATGTTCCAATAGTGAATTAAAATTTTTCTGAAAATCTAAGAACTAATTGGAATATTTCTAAATAAGCTAGTAATGAAATCAAACAACCAATCAATTTAGAAACCTTAATGGTTTATTTATATTTAAAAAAATAATCTTTTAGCTCTGGAACTCATTTTTACTATTTATTTTATCAAAATCTCAATCTCCGTCTGACCACTACACTGAGCGTTCAAAGCGCGACTGGCACAAACACGAATAAACAATAATCAAGTGAAGAATTTCAGAGCCATACTGGAACATTTCGAAATATTCGATTAATGAATTATGGCTGCACTTTAAAATTTAAGGCTGCCAGCGGGACATTTCTAAATAAACTGATACTGAAAACGAAGAGATCACTAAAATCTATATTTCTATAACGGAATATATAGTTTTCTGTCAAAGAGAAATGACATTTGAGTTGTACCGTTAGTGATTTGGATAAAATATTCAATTCCCTACCATTCTACATACTCATCTCAAAACACGTGATTTTGGAAATGTTCCGGTAATGAATCCGACCGACGTATTGGTGAAAGAATTTTTCAAATCGGTTAAGTATTTTTTGAGTTTATCTATTACAAACAAACATACTAAAAATCAAATCTTTTCTTATTATAATGTTAGTTTTGATTCAGACAAGGTCAAAATGCAAACCTTCTGGAGACTTATGACTTCTGTTATACCCTTCCATCCATCAACCAATCAAACAAATGTCCATTCCAAAAATTATAGGCAAGAATACAATGTTTACTGATCCGTCTATATCAAGTATTTTGACAAATTGAGTATTAGGTACTAGTATGTAGTAATTTGTTATCCAATTATTAGGTAATTGAGTAGCAAACCTTAGCACCATATATTATTATTTACAACTTCTATTATCTTACTTGTTTCTTCAAGTAGTGTCAATAATCTATTTAATTTTCAGTAATAGATACTTCAGCCATTTATCAGTAAATAAAATAATTTAAAAGATAAAAAACACACAAACAAACAAACTACAATATTGTATTAGGTAAACCGGTGATGACAGTTGTATGTGTTTTAAAATAAATTAATAAATATTATAAGGAGAAATTAAAACTCACTAGAACTATGCGACAAATTAATCGCAAGTGTGCACACACGTAAGACAAGTAAACCGTTACGCCTACTAATAAATAATGGAAACATGTGTCGATCGAGGAATAGTGTGCCTTGAATATCTAATGTAGGTAACTTTATTACGTTGGGCGCACATTGTAGACAAATTAAATTACTGTTCGATAAAAGAAATTCTCTAATCTACTCGTATGTATTTTATTTAGGGTTCTTTTAGGCATGACAGCGATAGGCTGTAGTTTAATTTACTACTAATTTAATTTACTGCTAAGGGCTCTTACACACGACCGGCATGTTGCCAACGGCAGAGGTAACTGCAGCCGTCGACATGCCAACTTCAAACGACGACGACGATGACGTCGGCGGCTGCCGCTGATCTTTGAAGTTGGCATGTCGACGGCTGCCGCTGACGCATGTCAACAACAATATGCCGCTCGTGTGTAAGAGCCCTAACACAATTTATATAAGAAGAAAAGACGAACTTACATTTTATCTGCCTTTCATTCAAATACAATAACAAAATGTATAAAATATACGTAATAACTATATTACAAACTTAATACTTTTAGTGCTTTTAAAATTATTATTAATGGCAAAACATAAATTGAATTAGCCGATCGTTGTTAGTAGAAGGTAACCTAGAAATCCTAACATATCTTCGTTTGTAGAACGTCAAGTAGTGTGGAAAACGAAATATTTAAAAAAAGAATAATAGAAAATCGCTTATACAAATAGTCAGTCAACTTGGTATCATCGCTTATAGTATATGTTTACATACACTATGTTGACATTTTTTTAAGCATGAAATCGTTTTTCTCAATTGCTGTTTCTATTTTGTAATACTTGTTTTTATAGATTCTTGGAATCTTTTATAACAAAATATAAACTAAAAGTACTTACATTATTTTCCATCGAGCATAAAGACTATGTGTCTGCTAATTAAATATATTATAGTTTCTTTTTATAAACCTGGAAAATAAATAATTTTTTGTTGTGACATGTTTGTCAATGACAGTTGTCAACCTTGACAATTGTCAGTAATTCTTTTTAATTAGTTTTTTGGCATGCGTAACTTAAAACCTTCGAACTGTTAAATTGGTAGTCGCATATATGTGTGTATTGCTGTATTTTATACTAAACAGCTGGACACCCGCTAATGTATCTGGTGTTCTTAAAAATCCTTTACGTACTAACCGAATAAAACTAACTGGCAGACTACAATAGTTGAGTCTGGCCGGTACTATAATACCCCGCTATATGACGATACAGGCGTTCCAGAAATATAATTCATACTTGGAAAATAATACGAATTTCGGAAGAGCCGACTGGAAAGAAACCTGTCAAATGGGTGAGTCTAGATCTCGCTGTCCATTAAGTAACACGCTGATTTACTTAAAAGTCTACCGGTCCACAACCAAAAGTCGGTAACAGTCCTGAGTCGTGCCATCGAGCTGTCGCGTGCCTGCTGCTCCCAGGGCGGGTCGTACTGTTAAGATCCCCTGGGGACGTCCGTCCCAAAGCTAGGAGCCGACCGCGGCAGTGTTATCTTCGGCCGATCCTGTTTCCCGGCCAGGCTGTGGAGCCTGGAAATCTCTGCCGCTAAGTTAGTGCGTCTAGGTTAGTGTTTTTTATGTCTCTGTTTTTATACTCATCTCATTCTTGTGAGAGCTATTAAATTTTAACGTACAAGTCTACTTAGCTTTTTATTTCATAAAAGAAGTAGAATTGTTACACGCTGCCGAAGTGCCCAAAAGGAATTTGACTACCTACTTACCAGTTCGCCACTTGTCGTGGTTCTGGCAATCGCAACTGTGCGCTCAACCTTAGGTACTGGTAATGTGACGTATTCGTTACAAGTAATGTACTTACGACCATGACCACGCATCCTAAGTCCGGGGAAGAGAAATTTCAATGACTTTTCCTTGTAATGACGTCTTTCTAATCATATGACGGGTAGTTACTTTCATTTGTCCTTCGAAAGTAGTGCAGCTATGCCTATTGATACTGGCAGCTAGAGGATACTGCTTCTATGTATTACTAAGAAGTGGACATTGAACAGCTACACCAATGCCACTACAATTTCTCATTCACCTAATGCCATGTAAAGAGGAATTAATACGCCACCAATAAATAGGGAACATTACGCGAAACTCGGCGCAGAGGGCGCCACTAGCACATACAGTAAACAAACCGCCATGAAGCATAACCTCGTATTCTTGTTATATTATGTTATTCATTGTAATAACTAGGTATTTTGGGGAAATATATGTCGCATCCGGTCAATGCCAAAAGCGACTTTGACCTCAACTAAATAACGTAGTCAAAAACAATTTGTTTTTGTTTATTTGAAGTCTGTAAAAGGACATGTTTCATACTGGGCCCAGTCTATGTACGGTCACCAAAGGAGATAAGTATCCATGTCGCCGGAAACAGTTGAAGTTTACTTAGAAACCGATAGGTTTTTATGAATAAAATAAAATACAATTTATAGAGAATAAACAGTTCAATGATTTAATAAAATTTCATTTGAAAGCCCCCATTAGTTTCTAAGAAATCTTCAACTATTCCCGACGACATGGATACTTATCTCTTTTGCGTACTGTACACCACTTCAAAAAAAAGAGAAAAATCCGTAGAATCCGGGAAAAATACAGATAATTCATTGAAATGTAAACTGTTGTGGTAGTAAATTGGTAATTTAACAATATTTTTTATGGATTTTCAACATGGCGTCACTCAGATTTAGCTACTCTATAAACCATAGATCGACCATTGATCATAGAAAGAAAACTGTCAGCTGTCAGTGTCACAACAGTCTCACTCCAGTCACTTTCGTCTCGTTTTGTTTCTAGTTTCTATAGTACTTTATAACAACCTCCCTTTCGTTTTTTTTTTAATTTAACACCGTTTCTTTTTCATCTGTTTACCTGGCTATCCACAAATCGACGCAGAAAATTAGAATTATAAATGTCAAACGTCATTAATCAATCAAAATGACAGCTTACCGCCATGACTGCTTTTTGTTGTGTGTTGCAATTTCAAGTGCAATTTCTTGTGTTTTACCTGCTCACAAAGCTATTTTAAATTAATTGGACAGTTGAGAACTATTTAAAATGTGTTTCCCTATTATTAAGTATGGTGTACAAGGACTGGGCCCAGGCTCCATACATTTTGAAACAACTCCTTTACGTATACTACGCGCGCGCGCACCCATATGATAGCGAATATAATGTAGGTAGTAGGTAGGCTAATGTATAAGCACAAGCGTGAGATCCTAGGGTCAACGACCTTGAACATCTGGGCGGAATTCGTACCTATACTGGAGCAAACGCTGTGTGATCTAGCCGCGCAGTCCACCGGCCGAGTCAGAAAAAATAATATGCAAAATTTAAAGTGTGTTTATGTTTTTTGTATGGAAAAAAATGTTTCGAATTTTGAAAAGTCGTAGAACAAATGTTATTTAGGGTGATGATACAAAGTCAGGATTAAGTGGTTTTGGGTATTTTTTCAATTAACCTGTATACAAGACAGAATGAGGTACCTGCCCAGTCGGCGCCATTTGCTTCCAGGATGTTTGCCGGTGTGGTAATTTCAATGTCATGTTGTGCTGGGATTGATTAGATATTTTAAGCTATTGCATAGCTTTTATCGCGGGCTATGAGCGCGGCGACCGAATCAAGACATTCCGTAACGAAAATAAAACCTGACACCCCCCACTCCGCCTAACATGTAGCTCGGCCGAGCGTTCGCTTAACGTGTATGTATATGGTTTATATAATCATAATATTATATATATTAAAAATATTTAAGTATTATAAAAAAAAAATGCTATGCAATAGCTTTTTTATTTTTAATTTGATGTTATTTCCAACCTACATAATAAACAAATATGTGCCTACTAACTACAATAATAAAAATATATAAAAAAAATGCTTTACATTATTTATTTGATCATAAACATTATTTGTTATTTTCAAGCAGAGCTAGAAGCAGATATCTAGCTAAAATGACGCTTACGTATATAATTATTATGGCTTAATTTAATATCTTGTTTTTCTTCTTACCATTAAATATAAAAAAACTTAACAACTAAACGTCAACTCGATTTCTTTGCCATTTTTTTTCGGTTCTCACATGCCAGTGTGTTTTGTAATAAAATCCCTTATAGAGGGAGCTGCCATATCGGCGAATGCGCTGGGTGAGAACCGCATGCCGCAACCACGGCCGAAGGAGACGATACCTACAGCCATTCCATCTTGTACCGCTGCACCTCCAGAATCACCCTGCAATCAAACCAAAAAGCCAGTTTTGACAATCTGTATCCAAATAAATAAAATTAAAGTGTCTGTGTATAATCACAAAGTACGTAAGGCTGCGTCGCGCCCAAGCAGAGAGACCTCTCAAAACAAACCGCCATTTTTACCACGCACACATTGATATTACGTTTATAGGCATTCTCAAGCAGACTTCAGTCTCGACTGTCACGTGTTGTCTAAATTAATAAATGATGTAATTGCACGACGAATAAGACAATTTTGTTATAAAAAAATTGCAAGGAGTTCCAACCAGTGTCAATAAAATTTCATGTTGTCACAAATAAAACCTGCAGAATCAATACAGTAGCAGCCCTAGTGAGTCTTGCAAGTTTAGGTAATTATTTTTGAAGATGGCGGGAGCGGTCCTTCTGTACCCTTTATATTTTGTGGTATAATATACTCATAAATCATCAATTATTATCATTCATCAATTATCATCAATAAATAAAATTGATATGTCTGTTTGGGTTGTACGTTGTTTCATAGCTAATAGTTTTATAGAATTTCGTTTCACATAATTTTTTTCTAATAATTTCGTTTCATAGAATAATCAATACGCAGAATACTTACTTTCAAGATTTTTAAATCATTGATTTTTGTTTCACATACAGTTTATTGTTAGAATAATCTTATCATAGAATAACAAATCAAATATTCTGTGTGCGTGCAAGCAACCATGCAGCATGCAAGCTAGCATGCTGCGTACAAGCAAGCATGCAGCATGCAAGCAAGCATGCTGCGTACAAGCAAGCATGCAGCATGCAAGCTGGCATGCAGCGTGCGAACAAGCATGCAGCGTGCAAGCAAGCATGTAGCGTGCAAGCAAGCATGCAGCGTGCAAGCAAGCATGCAGCATGTAAGCAAGCATGCATCAAGCAAGCGAGCATGCAACATGCAGCAGGCATAGTTTCTGTCACGGCTTCGGCGATGCGGGGCTCCGGCGGTCCGACACGAGCTTATCGTCGCAGATGGTATTCACGCCCACCACCGCAGCTTCGGCTTACTGGCCGGCGTAGCCGGCCAGCCTCAGCCGCGGTGGCAGGCGGGCCGCCTCGCCCCTCCACGCCTGCGCAGATTTAAATTACACTCTAGGGTTAGGGCAGACTGGGTGTCGGCGCGGGTCAAACTCCTGGAGCCCCGCCCCATGAGGTGCTACCGATGTCTTATGGACGGGCACGTCGGTGTACGGTGCACCTCTGGGGTGGATCGTAGCGGTCATTGTTTCCGCTGCGGTCAACCCGGTCACAAGGCCGCATCTTGTGAGGCTGAGCCGCACTGTACCCTGTGCGCGGCGGCTGGCAAGCCAGCGGAGCACCGGATGGGCGCGAGATCCTGCGCCGCGCCCAAACAAAAGAAGGGGTCGGGTAAACCGGCTGCAAAAGCGCCTATGGCCCAATCAAGGCCGGGCCAGGATGAAGAGGAGGGGGGGAGTATGGATTGTCAATAACGGCTTCATATCTCCGCCTCCTCCAGGCGAACATCAACCACTGCGCCAGGGCTCAAGACTTGCTACTCCAGAGCATGGCGCAGTGGTCGATCAACATCGCCGCGGTCGCCGAGCCGTACTATGTGCCACCCAGGGACGACTGGGTGGACGACTTATCTGGCACCGTGGCCCTCATTTTGCGGGCCGCCACAGATTCCCCCTCTTTTGAAGGCGTCACACGTGGACGGGGATTCGTGGCGGCCCGTTTAGGAGAAATGGTGGTCGCAGGAGTTTACTCCTCACCCAACGGGACTCTCGCCGACTTTGAGGGATTACTCGGGGATTTGGGCGTCGTCGTCGCACGTTGCCGTCCTCTGCCCGTGCTCGTCCTTGGGGACTTCAACGCCAAATCTGTGGCTTGGGGTTCCCTGACGACAACTGCACGGGGAGAAGTTCTGGAAGACTGGGCCATTGAAACCGGCCTAGTCCTCCTCAACCGAGGTTCGGTTCACACGTGCGTGCGTCAGCGGGGCGGTTCAATAGTAGACATCTCGTTTGCTAGCCCTGCTGTAGCGCGACGTGTCAGGGGATGGCGCGTAATGGCGGGGGTGGAGACGCTATCGGATCACCGATACATTCGCTTCGATGTCTCCCCCCCAGCCTCAGCTGGTCGCACCGCCCCAGGAGGGGGCGGTCCGCGTTGGGCTTTAAAACGCCTCAATAGGGAAGCTCTCTTGGAGGCTTCTATCGTCCAGGCCTGGGTATCTATGCCGGTCAGGCCTGTCGACATCGACGAGGAAGCCGAGTGGTTCCGGGAGGCGCTTACGCAGATTTGCGATGCGGCGATGCCACGCGTCAGCAGTATACCTGCCAAACGCCAGGTGTACTGGTGGTCTCAGGACATAGCGCATCTGCGCGCCGCGTGCAGTGCGGCTAGACGCCAGTACGCCAGGCACCGCAGGAGGCGTCGCCGTACCCAGCTTGGGGCGGCCAGAGAGGCGGAACTGTACGAGGAGTACAAGGCGGCGAAGAGGGTCCTTCAATCGGCCATTGCATCTGCGAAAATAAGGGCCCGAGAGGAGCTGCTGTCGACTCTGGACCGCGATCCGTGGGGGCGTCCATACCGTATGGTACGGGGCAAACTTCGCCCGTGGGCGCCTCCCTTGTCACAGAGTCTCCGACCGCAGCTCCTGGAAGATGTGATGTGCTCCTTGTTTCCATTACGACCGGAGCACACGCCGCCTCCGATGGTTCCACCCTCGGCGTTGCCCGACGCGGATAATGACGACGACGACGACGACATACCCGAGTTGACCCCGGTAGAAATGAGAGCGGTGGTACTACGGCTTCAGGCCAAAAACACCGCCCCAGGACCCGACGGCATCCCTGGCCGTGCATGGGTCCTGGCCTTGCAGGCTCTCGGGCCCCGACTGGTGGGGCTCTTCAGCGCTTGTCTGGAGCGGGGCCAGTTTCCACGCCAGTGGAAGACAGGAAAACTGGTCCTGCTGAGGAAGGCGGGGCGCCCTGCGGATACGCCGTCCGCATACCGGCCCATCGTGCTGTTGGACGAGGTGGGAAAACTGTTCGAAAGGATCATTTCGGACCGCCTCGTCCAGCACCTTTCTGGAGTGGGGCCGGATCTGGCGGACAGCCAATTTGGCTTTCGCCGTGGGCGCTCCACAATCGATGCCATCATGCGCGTGAGAGCCCTGGCGGAGGATGCAGTTTCTCGGGGTGAGGTGGTGCTGGCGGTGTCACTCGACATCGCCAACGCATTCAACACTATGCCCTGGAGTTGTATTAGGGAGGCACTCGTCTATCACGGAGTGCCGAACTACCTCCGCCGCATCATTGGGGCCTACTTGACGGATAGGGCCGTCATATACCGGGGTCGGGATGGCTGGGGTCGGCGAGAGATGTCGTGCGGTGTTCCACAGGGTTCCGTTTTAGGACCGCCCCTGTGGAATATCGGTTACGACTGGGTGCTGCGTGGTGTGCTTCTCCGCGGCGTCGGTGTCATATGTTACGCCGACGACACGCTCGTTGTAGCACGCGGGAAGACGCACCAGCAGGCGACGATTTTGGCAACCGCTGGGGTTGCGCAGGTCGTGGGAAGGATCCGGCAATTGGGCCTAGAGGTGGCCCCCAACAAGTCCGAGGCCCTGTTCTTTCATGGGCCACGGCGTGGACCACCTCCGGGCTCTCATATCGTGGTAGGAGGCGTCCGCATCGGCGTCGAGTCGACGATGAAGTACCTAGGACTCGTCCTCGACGGCCGATGGAACTTTGGGCAGCACTTTCATCGGCTGGCACCCAAACTCATGGGTGCGGCGGGTGCGCTAGCCCGTTTGCTGCCCAATTTAGGTGGACCAAACGCCTCCTGCCGGAGGCTCTATATGGGGATTGTGCGGTCTATGGCGCTCTACGGGGCGCCAGTATGGGCGGAGAACCTGGCGGCCCGCAATATTGCAGTGCTGCGACGTCCGCAGCGAGCGATGGCCGTCAGAGTGGTTCGGGGATACCGCACGATCTCCTTTGAGGCAGCGAGCCTCCTTGCCGGATCTCCGCCGTGGGATCTCGAAGCGAGAGCCCTCGCTTCACTCTTCGACTGGAGCGGGGAAGCGCGGGAGCGGGGCATACGACCAGTGCCGCGAGAGTACGCGCGGCGCCGGTCCGAACTCCGAGTAATTCTAACGGCGGAATGGGAGGGACGACTTCTCAACCCCAGCGCAGGGCACGCCGTAATTTCGGCGGTAAGGCCCATCATGGAGGATTGGTTAGGGCGCCGACACGGCGCCCTTACGTTCCGGCTGACGCAGATACTGACCGGACATGGCTGTTTCGGGAAGTATCTGTGTCGCATAGGCCGCGAACAATCGCCCGGTTGTCACCACTGCGGAGATTGCCTGGAGGACACGGCGCAGCACACGCTGGCTGAGTGCCCAGCTTGGGCAGAGCAGCGCCGTGAACTCTCCGCAGCAGTAGGTGACCTCTCGCTCCCGAACATCGTTCTTTCGATGGTCCGGAGCGAGAGTGCGTGGGAGGCTGTCGCCTCTTTTTGCGAGCATGTCATGCACGCAAAAGAGGCGGCAGAGAGGGTGAGGGAAGCAACTGCCTCGCTTCCCTCCAGGAGAAGACGCACTGGGCGCCGGAGGGCGCTTAACGACCTCCGGCCTCCATGAGTTGCCGGCCTGCGGGTGGTCGACTTAGGGGCAGTCCACCACCCGACCAGATGCAGGCCCGTGTAGGCGGCGCGCCGTGTTCTGCGCGCGCCACACTAGAGTATTCGGCGGTGCTCAGACCGCTGAGGTCGACGGGATCCGCCATGTAAGCGGATCATAGCCTGGCGGGGGCGCGGTGCATGCGCGAGCGAATCCCGTACCCCCGCCCATAGGTCAGTCGAGGAACACCGTGGTGGTTTTAGCCGGTAGGAGTCCGGCACACCCTCCCGTCTTCCCCAGACGGGGGACAGTCCATGAGGATTTCCCCACGTAAAAAAAAAAAAAAAAAAAAAAGGGTTAGGGCAGACAGATTACGTGGAGTCGGTTTCGCAGCGATTCGTTTCTCCCATTAACTTTAGTAGCACAACATATTTTCTACTTTTTGATAAGTTTGTTAAACAAAAAAATGTGATTAAAAATTCAATGAATTATGTTTCTGTGAAATATTTTTCATTGAAGTAAATAGTCTTTGAAACAATAATAGTCGAAATAAAAATACGAGAACCAAATATAATGTGAACCATTTTCTAGGAAACGAAATTCTATGAAATTTCTGTCTGCGAAACAGGTGGACACCGTCTGTTTGTAATGTCAAAATAACAGCTTTTTTATTTACTAAATGCAAAAGCATATGAAAGTGTATACGGTAGCTACTTATATAGAAAAACCATTTTAATTTCTTTTGGTCTGTCTGTTCCGACTTATCTCCAAAACGGCTGGTCCGATTTTGACGGAACTTTCACTGGCAGATAGCTGATGTTATCAGGAGTACAGGCAAAATTTAGGTTCCATGCACCTAACAGAGTCGTAATGAAACGTTACAGAGTCGAGCATTACATCAGCGAGGGAAGAGAACCGAGCATTACAGTGCGCAACCAGATTCGAACTAAACATTTTTTCTTTTTTTTCAAAAAAAAAATTTTGTCAAAATGATTTAAGTTCCGAGTCGTAATGAAACGTTACTGAGTCGGCCATTACATCAGTAAGGGAAGAGAACCGAGCATTAGATACAGAGCGCAACTTGGTGATACAACTTTTTGATTTCTACTGTATTAGCACACCCACGACACTGCATTCAAATGAAACGATTTAATTGCCTACACTACTACTAGCATACCAGACTGTACGAATACGTGCGTGTGTGTGCGTTAATACCGCTAGGGCTGCCATCTGCCACCGCGATCGCGCGAGAGCGAGCGAGCGCGCGATACCGGCCTCAACACAAGTGTTTTTCTCTCACAAGTAGGTACTCAATTCTTTCAAGGTTTGAAATTCGAACTTCCAAATAGGTAGGTCGATTCTATCAAGGTTTGAAATGTAATCTTCGAAATAGGTAAGTACCTACCAAGAATGCATGTGACAAGAAGTAGTTATGTAAGAAAATGCAAAAGGTTCTGTACTTATATTTTAAAATTTAATTTCAAGTTTGTTTGAATTTCCTGATAAGTACCTTTCAAAAATGATTGTAACGAGAAGAAGTGAAACTATTAGAAGAAAGAAGGAAATGAAACTATTAAGAACTAAAACGATTTTTTCTAGTTTCATGAATGTAATTTTCACATTCATGAAAATAATTTTCACATCGCAGTACGTCAACAGCGGCGACCGACGGCAGTATCTATCGAACTAAAAAACTGGGCAAGTGCGAGTTCGAGTCGCGCAAAGAGGGTTCTGTATAATTTTATAGTACTTAATATAATTTACCTAGAAAACCTAGAATTTTTTTAATAATGTTCTTGTAAACTATTTGTAAAGAGGTATGTTTTTATTTTATAAATGTAGGTCCAGGAGTTTCTGAGATAAGGGGAAAGGTCTATTTCTGCTCATTTTGTATTTTTAAATTAAAAATATGAAAAATAAGTTTGTATTCTTTGTAATATTCCGCGGCTCACCTAGTGAAATAAAAAGAACAAAAATATTAAAAAAAAAAAAAATATTAATTAATATTAACACATTGCGATGCAGCAGCGGCACGACAATGCCCAGAAATTAATATCAATTTTATTGTGACATCACTCACTGTGGCGGAGATGCCACTTAGAACCATAATATATTCGGACGGTATAGGTAGACAGACAAATGGACACGATTACGATTTTGCCATTTTGGCTACGGAACCCTAAAATTTAAAAACAACATTGAAAATGACAAAATACAGTGCTTGTAAACAGACAGGGATATTTGGGTATGTGTGACAGACAGGTGGAGACGATTACGATTTTACCACTTGATTAAGGAACCCTAAAAGTGAACCATGGCCAACGCCTCAAGTGGAAATGGGCGGGACATATCGCACGTCTTCCCGATGATAGGTGGACAAAACGAACCACATCATGGCTAGGCCCCGGTGGACACCGGAGCAGAGGACGCCCATATGAACGCTGGGTCGATGAAATAAAAGCTACAGCAGGAACTGACTGGATTAACAAGGCCAGAAACAGATCGGATTGGAAAACCTTGGAGGAGGCCTATACCCGTAAGGGACCTTAACAAATACCTTATTTACCAACCTCTTATTATCACTAACACTTACATTTTATTTTGTTTTAAGTTATCCTTTTTATTTAGTTCTCTAGCAAATCATGTTTTTTTAAGTTAAGGAAATAAAGGCTATATTATTATTATTATTATAAAAGTGAAACTTATTTGGTACTACCTAATTTGGAACGAGTTATTTGGTGTCATAATCTTTAATTAGTTGTATATTCATTACACACCACTTGTATCATGTCCTGTCGGTATCAATGCTCAAAATTGAATCTAATGAAACATTACACACGCGAATGCTCGACAAAGAGGCAGTAATCATCTGCTTAGCCTATTCCCAAGTTTGTTGGGGTCGACTTCTTGTCTAAGGGTGTTACCAGACCAATCGATCGATCGTCGATCGATGGTAGAAAGGATTTAGTTGACGTCGATCGACAGTTTCTACCAGACCAATCAATCGATTGTCGATCGACGATCGATCGTTGGTAGAATGGATTAGTCGACGTCGATCGAGCTGCTTGATTATTATTACTGATGGTTTATAGCCGGGGTTAATCGATCATCGTCGAACGATGCCATCGACCGGCAATCAATCGATTGGTTAGTCAAACGGTATCTGTCGATCAGCCAAAGCTACCACCACACCAATCGATCAACGTCGATCGATGTCGATCCATGGTGTCGATCGACGATCGATCGATTGGTGTAGTAACACCCTAACAGGGATGCAGCTAAATACCATTATTTTACATAGAACGACTGCCTACCGGACCTCCACAACCCAGTTACTGGGTTAAACGATACCCCTTAAGTAAGACTGGTTATCAGACTTTCTGGCGTCTACCCACATAACGACTGCGAAAGATCTACGAATGACAGCCGGAACCAACGGCTTTACGTGCTTTCCGAGGCACGGAGGGAACTCGGTATGAAATGGATGGTCACTTATCCACAGACCGACCGCGGCAAGCGTAGCTTAACCTTTGAGCGATCGATCTGTCCGGATTTTACTTAGACACGAGCTCCTCTGACCGAGAGGCAGTATTGTACTATAATATATGTAATCTCAGATTATGAAACAAAAGGCAGATAGACCGCGCGGAACACTGACAGTGAAGCCAAAAAAGCAAATACAAATTCAAAGACAAATACCTACAATCTCATGATTGTATTCGCTTTTGAATTTATATTTGTTTTTATTAACTATGTGGCGTTTCGTGATAAACTGACTCGCGTCAGTACAGCACGAAGCGCGTTGTAGATATTCGCTTTTGAATTTGTATTTGCTTTATTGGCTTTACTCTCATGTCTGCCTTTTGTTTCATAATCTGTGTATGTAATGCTCAACTTCAATGATAATAATAGATATTTAATAATAATAATAATAGTTATTTATTTGTACACTAGCTGATGCCCGCGGCTTCGCTCGCTTGACAAATTGTATACTAAAAACCCGTAAAGATCTAAGCATACATAGGGACAGACAGACGCGGCGGGGGAGTGGGGACTTTATTTTATAATATGTAGTGATACATTTTACACACAGTAAAATTGTATAAGTAAATAACAACAGGTATAATTGCACAAACGGTGGACAATAGAAATATAAATGAACAAATTGACTCCTAAACTAAGAAAATAAATACTTACTTGTATCTCAGGAGTCATAGCACCTTCTCTGTTATGACCATTACAACAGATAGAAACAAATAATATAACTTATACGGAAACGTGTAACAGTTTATAGGATAAAATTGGTGATAATAAGCACGTTGTACCTGACAAGTTCCTTGTTTGCCAAGGTAGAAGTTGCCTCCGCACCACATGTTGCTGGTCATTACACCGAAGTAGACAAAGTGGCACTGCCATTTTGGCACCACCGGGATTTCCACGTCCATCAAACGTTCGGGTATCGAGCTTGCTCCTTGCTGGAAAAGATTTAAGAAAAAGAAAGAGGTTTATTGAAGGCGCGTCCCTGTGCAAAACGCAGCGCTTGCCGTTTTTTGTTCAGTTTTTCGGACCTAAATACTCTATATCCAAAAGAAATATCAACAAATAAGAAATAGAATAAATTTCTACATAATTTTGACTCTAAAATGGTAGATCTGATTTTTGTTTACGAAGTATAGTATTTAACTAATCTCCTCTGTGTGTAATCTCGTACAAAATGACAAGTGTGTATCTGTTTCTGACATCAAAGCTCTGCGTTTTCTGGATCGTATCAAATACGAAAACTATAAAATTATATATTAATTCTTTAATGACTCACCTCAGTTCTCCCCCACCCGCTGACCGTTATAATGGAATGGCTTTTCATAGGCCTGTCCTTCTCCGGTAACTTGACTGGCTGGATAGTGTCAGTAAATGATATTGGCTTCACAGTCTTCATTACCGCCACATCCTTATCGAACCTGCTGGGCGTGCCGTATTCCGGGTGTGGGATTACTTCAGCTATGGGTATGATAGTACCGTTCTTTCTCCAAGAACTCCCGGCTCGAAGGACCACTGTCGACGGATCTACACTATAAGGGTTATCAATTTGAGATCTTCAGTAGACATTACAATTTAGAGGCCGGAGAGGAGATATGATTAATACATACTAATACTAGCTGACACGGCAAACGTTATTTTGCCATATAAATAAAAAAACTATAGCCCACGGCTTATTCTCAGACCTACCAAATATACACATCAAAATCATAAAAATCAATCAAGCCGTTTCGGAGGAATTCGGAAACAAACATTACACGAGATTTTTTTATATTACATCGTAAATAGGTAGTTTAGTTTAGGTGCTGGGGTACCTATTATTGGAATCAAAAATAACAGCTCACATTTCAGGACCCATTAATTATGTTAAGGCGACGATATACGCCGGCGACCCTGAGCGACCAGGAAAACTCTCAAAGTTTAGTTGAAAAAATTAATTAAAAGATAGTATTCTTAACTTAAATAAAGGCGTATACTAAAAGATAAATATTAAAATTGTCTGTAAGATAGTAGAAGTTTCGGTTAAATATTCCTGGAAGATGTCGTGTGATTATCAATGTTTTGTCCGCGTTGGACACAACTTCACGATTTAATTAAACTATTTAACATGAACTTAATCAAAAATATTCCCATACTAAATGATTAAGAGAATGTTCTAGTTTAACATATATTTTTTTGAAATCAAACTCAAACATTTTGACGTGATTGTCAGTTTAAAATCTGCAAAAGTAGCTTGTTAGCGCCTTAATTGTAATTGCTTGGCAACTGGGCTTCCCCAGTAGTAAACGTCCCTTTGTGCCGATTGGTCTAGTTCTGTTCTGACTCCTGCTTGATAAGGAGGGAAGTGGTAAAATATAAAGAAGAAAGAAAGAAAGAAAAATGGTTTATTTGTAACCTCGTACAGGTAAACACAACATAAAAAAGGGTTATATAAAACAATAAAACATAAAAAGAAAAGCCTTATGAAACCTGTACGAGACCAAAAAGGCTCCTGTCTCAGCACAATGCTACGACACGAAATGTCGCAGCGCTGGTATTCTGACAGGGCCTTGCAGAGATGCCACGGGCGGCCACAGTCATGACTTAAGGTAAAAAATAAATAAAAAAGTTGTAATAATAAATATCTACAAAAATATGCAAGCTAACATTATGTAAAAAAATATGTAATATGTAAACCCGACATAACTATTAATTATATAAAGTTATTAAAACAATAAATAAATAAAAGTGAATACATAATATAGCATTTTTCCTTTTTTTTTTTTTTTTTTTTTTTAATGTTGCAACTATCGGCCAATGTGTTTCCACATTGTTTGTCTATGCCGCTGGCGTTGTGAGAGGTTTATTATATTACTCTGTGGTTGTGAGTTTGTGACAAATAAAGGGATATGTATATAAAAATATGTATATTTATATATATATTTATATTTTGTAAATGTGTATATTTTGCTCCTCCAATGTTCTTTTCTGATTAATTTCGTTGCGGGATCCAAGACAGTTGTATCGTTGCTCCGGGACTCGTCGAGCTCCATTACCAGGGGGCCAAGTATGCTATTTTAATAATTTCGACATTCCAACACGATCCCATTGTCATTTTGCTAAAAGTTCGTAATCTGCTAATTTCATAATGGTCGATCATTGGTCGAATTCAAAGCAATAGACTACACAATGACGTTCTAGGTAGGTCACTGATCAAAGGAACTGTCAAAATTTTAGCAGATTACCGCCTAAGTCAGTCCCTCAGTTGTCATTTTGTACGAGATTACCATTCTATATAATTTCTTTCAATGGTGTGTCAGTGGTTGACCATTGGAAAGTCATAATGACGCCATTATATTAGTAGATTACCAAACTTGTCAAAATCAACAATTATGAAATCAATGATAGACCATTCTGACACTATTGTAATAGCAGACTAGAGGCCCTGGGCGCTTTTCTAGTGGTCGCCAAGATTCTTTTAGAAGTTGCAGTAGTTTAGGAGTAGTGTGGCAGATCCAATAATAACCTTTAAAAAAATCGAATCGAATCGTATCAGTATACGATAAAAAAATCGAATCGAATCGTATCAGTATACGATAAAAAAAAATCGAATCGACTCGTATCAGTACCTATACGATTACAAAAAATCTTTTACTGATAGAAAGCTATACTATTGCTAAGTGCTGTTTTCAATTATTTCTTAATTTTTCGTGTAGGTATCGCTTATATATTATACTAGCTTTTTGCCGCGACTTCATCCGCTTGAATTCTGTTACGAATTTTTTTACGGATCAAATTTTTAGTAATATTTTGGTGCCAATTCAGTTGTGCACGAACTAAATTAATTTTAAACTATTTATATCTCTTTCTCTCCAATAAAACAAGAAAGAGACATATATTAATAAGAGCTTTCAATTTAAGTAGATTTAAAATGTTCACACAATTTATAGTTGTCATTTGATTAAAAACACTGCAAAGTTCAAGGGAAAAACTAATTTGACATCTCTAACTTAGTCCTTGTCTGTCGCCGTCCTTGTCTTCAGCTGCCTGGTAGTAAGAGATGCCAAATGCCTAATTTTAATTTAGTTTGTGAACAAGGGAATCGGCACCATTAGCTCTCATTGGTACCGTGACTTCCTATACCCGAAATAATTTTCAAAATCGTACCAGAAATGAGTGATTACAAACAAACAGCGTATCGCCAACATTTACACAAAAGGTAATTAAAATGCGTGCAATAGGTATATATTTAAATTGTAGCTTCGCAATAATGATTCTCCTTTACAATAAAATATAATTTGTCTGAATACAATGGCAAGGACTTCATTGTAGTGTAAATTGCTGTCATTATATTAGCTTTTGTCTTTGCTTCGAACTGATTTTGATTTGCTAGGAGAGGTTATTATTATTTTATTGACTCAAATTACAGTTTTATAATAATGATTTATCAGTAATTTATCTGCAACTCTGTAACAAAATAATCATGGTTTATGTTGTAAACAATATAATATTATACGTTGGTACCTATATTTTTCTGTTAATTACTGTGGGTAAGACTTTATTGACGTCGTATTGAGACACGTGCAACGTCGAATGGGATTACGGACACATCGCTAACCCTTTATAGCTCAGTTACCGGCCTGCGTCCTAAGTCCTAACCTATGCCTTAGTAGCCGAGACATACGCACGAGAAACGCGTGCCGCTCGCGCGTTTATCTATATACCTACTAATATTATAAAGCTGAAGAGTTTGTTTGTTTGGTTGAACGCGCTAATCTCAGCATCTACTGGTTCGAATTAAAAAAATATTTTTGTGTTGGGTAGTCCATTTATCGAGGAAGGCTATATGCCCATGCCGCCCATGCGAAGCCGATACTAATAATAAAAAGCTGAAGAGTTTGTTTGTTTGTTTGTTTGGTTGAACGCGCTAATCTCTCTACTCTAATGGTAATGGATCTACTGGTTCGAATTGTTAAAATATTTTTGTGTTGGATAGTCCATTTATCGAGGAAGGCTATAGGCCCATGCCAAGCCGGGTCAGGTCGCTAGTACACGATGAAATAATGGTTATTTTCCCGAAGTGAAATGATTTTTTCTTGGTAGTACATTTATAAAAAAGAAGAACATTAAATTATTAAAAAACGGCAGATTTAGAATTGTGAAAAACAAAATTCAAAAGCGATCTCGAACCAATAGTAATACAGCACGAACGGACGACAGCTTGCGACGGGCGCCTTATCACTACGCGCGACAGCTTAATTTGCTCTGAACATTTACGAATCGCTCATTCGCTCTTCATTTTGTCGGCGCCGAGTGGCGGCACGTGTGGTTGTAGTAGTACTGGTAGTACAGTCAACAGCAAAAGTAGATGATCAAAATCAGAAATTCAGTACTAATGAACGGAGCTCGCGTCAGAACTGTGTGGCGTCGAAGTGATCTAAAAGTATGTGTGTGACAGTCCCATACTTTTAATAATTAAACTACTAATAAATTCTATAAATTAGTGTTAGTAAATTAGTACTGAATTTCTGATTTTGATCATCTACTTTTCCTGTTGACTGTACCAACACTGAGCCCGATTCCCTTGTTCACAAACTAAATTAAAATTAGGCATTTGGCATCTCTTACTACCGGGCAGCTAAAGACAAGGACGGCGACAGACAAGGACTAAGTTAAAGATGTCAAATTAGTTTTTCCCTCGAACTTCGCAGTGTTTTTAATCAATACGTTCTGAAATGACAACTATAATTGTATGAACATTTTAGATCAACTTAAATTGACAGCTCTTATTAATATACATATGTCTCTTTTTTGTTTTATTGGAGAGAAAGAGATATAAATAGCTTAAAATTAATTTAGTTCGTGCACAACCGAATTGTCACCAATTTATTTTATTTTATTTTATTTTCAGCCTGTATTGTCTCACTGCAGGGCAAAGGCCTTCCTTTCTTCTTTCCAACCCTCTATGTCCAGAGCTAGTGTGGACCAATCCCTCCTGTAAGCGTCAAGCTCATCCCGCCATCTTCGCCTAGGTCTACCTCGATGTCGCTGGACGTTTTCGGGGACCCACATTGTGGTTGCTTTAGCCCATGATATGTTCGACGTGCGGACGATGTGGCCGGCCCTGGCCCACTTAAGCTTGGCTGCTTTTTGAGTAACGTCGGCGATCCGTGTCCTGGAGCGCAGCTCCGCATTCCTAACGCGGTCCGTTAATCTTACTCCCAGGATGCTGCGCTCCATCGCTCGCTGGCAAACCTCGAGCCTGGACCTCAGCTGAACAGTTAAAGACCAGGTTTGAGCGCCGTATGTAAGGATAGGCAGAATGCACATGTCCATTAACTTGCGTTTATGGCAAATTGGAAGGTCTCCTTTCATGAGAGCCTTCATCGACCAATAGCTCTTCCAGGCGTTTTCGGTGTGTCTAGCAACTTCTTTTTCCTGTCTCGCCTGGAATGAGACTATTTGGCCTAGGTAGATGTACTCTGGAACATATGCAATCTCCACACTTTCCGCATACAGTTTCCGTTGGGCGCTGTTAGTCATGAGTTTGGTCTTCGACATGTTCATCCGAAGTCCAATCTCGAGGCTCGCCTTATTTAGGTCACTCAACATTTCACCTAATTCAACTATCGAAGATGAAAATAGTACGATATCGTCGGCGAAACGCAGATTGGTCAGCCTTCTTACGCCGACAATAACGCCTTTATCTGCCCAAGCATCAGATAGGGTTTTAAAAACCTCTTCAAGAGTGGCAGTGAACAGCTTAGGGGACAATGGGTCTCCTTGTTTGACACCTCTCTGAATGGGGAAGGATGGTCCTGTGGCGGTAGTTTTTATTGCTGCAGTGCTATTTAGGTATATCGCTCTTAGTAAATTGACATACGTGGTATCTATATTTTGATCGAGAAGCGCCTTAAATAGTGAGTCGTGGTGGATGCTGTCAAAAGCCTTGGCGTAATCAACGAAAGCCAGATATAAAGCAGTTTTAAACTCTGTACACTTCTCGATTATTTGGTTTAGGGATTGTAGGTGGTCGGTGGTGGAGAGGCCTCGTCGGAACCCTGCCTGTTCAGGTGGCTGTTGGGAGTCAAGTTGAGTCGAAATAAAGTTCTCGATTATTTTAATAAGTGTCTTGTATAGGTGAGATACGAGACTGATAGAGCGATAGTTGCCGATTTCAGTTTTATCGCCTTTTTTATGTAGTAGAATGATAGTGGAATGGCAAAATTTAGAGGGAAATGAACCAGTTTGCAATATTAAATTAAATAAGTTCGTAATGTGTGCAAGTAATGCATGCTCTCCAATTTTAAGAGCTTCAGTCGAAATGCCATCTTCTCCGGGGCTTCTGTTATATTTAAGGCTGCGCAAGGCGCAGTGAACTTCAAATCCAGTAATATGAGGTGAAATTGGAGCTAAATGTTGTGAGAAGAAAGCATCATTGTGGGATTGGTAGGAAGAAGAGACCGCGCCTTCAGCAGAATACAGAGTTCTATAAAATTCTGTGCAGATGTTCAGAACTTTGTCTTTTTCAGTATGTATGATACCTGCATGGTCTTTGATTTTGGTGATGGTGGATCGACCTTTTTCTGTTCCTCTTAGGGCCAATTTTAGGGATCTGTTGTTTTCCATAGCAACTTGCACCAGCTTGTCGTTGAAGTGCCGCACATCTTTACGAATGCACCATTTTACCTGCCTATCGATTGCTCTAAACTCTGGGGTATTGAAAAGAAGGCTTTGTCTTTCTTCTTTTAGTTTTAAAGTGACGTCGCTCAGCTTGAGTATTTTTTTCTTTGAGGGTTTAACTTTTAAACTGGCATTTTTTATACTTGATGTGATATTTTTATGAAGTTGTTCAATATCATCTAAGCCTGTGGTTTTTAGTGAATTAAAGCTATTCTTAAGTTCTAGATTGAATTTTTACCAATACCTACCTCATATCTAGTGGGTAACTACTGGTGGGCAGCAGCGACCTTTTGAGTACCATAACACCTACGGCGAACGCCAACATGCATCGGCCAAGCATGGCGATTACGGCTGAGCCCCTCTTGGAGGCCTATGTCACATAGAGGTTGACATGATGGTGATGATGATGAATCATTTAATAGATAAACCTATACCCTGTTCACAATAAGATTAGACATTTACAAAAACCTTTTTTACGGTCCGTTCAACCGATTTTGACTTATATTGCGTTGGTAGCATGACAAATGGCAACTGCAGTAAACAGTTGTTATTGTAACCACTTTTTTGCCTCTAATATCATTCTTAAGCCTACGGAATAGAAGTCACAATCGGTTGAAGGGACTGTAGAAAAGGTTTGTGTTTATGTCTAATCTTATTGTGAACAGAGTATAAGTTCATTTTGTATGTACTTACTTGTGGCAGCAGCTGTACGACAATTATTGGCGAGTATTACTTATTTTGAAAAGTGTTACGAGATATTTAAAGAGTATTTTGATGAGAGAAGTAAGGAAAAAGGAATTTGGTACCATACAATGTCATCCTCCTCGAATACCATGGTTTATGGATTATAAAATATCTAGGAATATTATAGTCATAGCAAATAGATTACGTTCAGGACGTTATCTCTCTAAGAAATTTGGACATGTAATTAATAAAGTTGATTGCCATATGTAGGGTGTTGGATGATGTACAACACTTAATTTTTTAATGTCAAAAATATACAGTAAGCAGAGAATTACTAGTGCGTGAATTTAAATGAAATATGACGGATGTGGGTCCTATTCCTTATATCTCTGATAGATATGTTATGTTGTGTAATTAAGATATGACTTAACGGGACTGACATGTTCTTCAAGAACAAAAGCCCTTAAAAAACAAAGATTAAAGTAAAAAAAATATATTTACTTACTCTTGTGCACAATGCGCTGCTGTCACTATATAATTCTTACAAATAATGAATCCGCCGCAGAAGTAAGACTTGTTCACAATGAAAGACACCTGGTAAGGGTGATCCTCTATATTTGCCTCCTTGCCTCCCACGATCCTGTCATCAAACGGCGCCGGACCATACAGTAGTTCATCTACCGTTGGTACTTGTAAGTCAATGTCTAAGTCGTATGGTGACACTAGAATGTGAACAAAATAAAGTAGTATATTATATTATTAACCTCTACAGAAAACGAATATGATCGGATATCTTGGAGTGTATATAGATCTGACACTAACATTCAAGCCACACATCGACATCCTCGTTTCTAGGATCCGTAAACTCATATATATTCAAGTGTACTTTACTCTCTGCCAGTCAATTGTCAAATACTGCATAATCTCTTGGGGAGGGGCAGGTAAGGGGTTCCTTGTGGGGGTGGAAAGGGCACAAAGAGCCTTTCTCAAGGTTGGAGCAGGACTGCCTTTTCGTTATCCAACCTCTAATCTATATAATTGGATTGGTTGGGATGTACTGACAGTCAGGCAGCGATCGATCGATGGTGTGTATGGTAAGTGTAAACCTGGGACAGTACGCCTCCATTTTCCAAGCAGAGGTGTACGCCATCCTAGAATGTGCGGAAATAAATCTGCAAAGGCAATACGTCAACCTAACCATACACATTAATTCAGATAGCCAAGCTGCTCTACTAGCGCTGGACTCGAATTAAGTCTCATCGAAACTGGTAGAGGAATGCATGGCTAAACTCAACTCTCTAGGCAATAAGAATAGAGTAGTATTAAGATGGGTGCCTGGGCATGCAGGCATTATTGGCAATGAACGTGCCGATGAGCTTGCAAGGGCGGGGGCGCATATAACGCGACAGGGTCCGGAGCCCTCCTGTGGTATACCGAAAAGCCTAGCTCAGAGTACACTGGCATGCCTCGAAGCTTCCAGAAAGTTATGGAAGGAGTCTCCGGGCATGTTACACTCTTTCGAGTTCGAGTTTCGAGTTTCGAGTTTCGAGTGAAAGCCTATGACAGAAGGCTTAGTAACCGAGTCCTAGCACTCAGTAGGAACAACTTGCGCATTGTAGCTAGAGCCACTACAGGACATTGCTGCTTAAATAAGCACATATTCCACCTGGGGTTAAGTGCTACGCAAACCTGCAGACGCTGTAATGAGGCTGATGAAACGCCACTTCACCTTCTGTGGGAATGCGAAGCACTAATGCACAAGCGCAACAATCATCTGGGCAAATACCTGTTTTAAGCCCGGATGAACTAATGGAGATCGCCCCAAAGCAGATCTTGCAGTTCATAACAGCTGCAAAATGGTAAATCGTAGCAGATTATCGCAACGATTTACCATACACACGATCGATAAAACTGCGCAGATTGGTTTCTCAGTTTAATCGCAACGATAGATAGGTACGTGTGTAACTGGCATAACCCGCATCTCTACCCCCACAAATACCTCCTTTAATACCCCCAAACACTCGTATACCTACACCAACCCAAACAAACTCATACTCACTCACATTCACACACTCACTTACACCTACTCACAGATACTCACTCGCAGACACTCGTACACACACATAAAACTCATTTTTTTATCCATTCCATTATCAGTATTTTTGTTAATATCATAAATAAGTTTTAAATGTTTCATACTTTTTATATTCGTTTTAAGCACTTCCTGTAAGTACCTACCTGCAACATTTGTGATGAGGAAATAAATTTATTATTATTAGAAGAAGAAAGAAGAAAGAAAGAAAGAAAAACCATTTATTCACGAGATAGTGACGCACATTACAAAATAGTTTGTGCTGTATAGGTATATTATATTAATCTGTGAACAAGACCTAAAACTACAACAAGTGGATACATATTTATATTATTAATCTGTCTTTCAGTTCACTGACATCCAGTTGAAAACCAGCGTTAGACACAAGCGCGAGCGGTCTGGCATACGCTTAACTGGGGCTGTTTGGCACAGCTGACCACCACACAATAATATTTTTTATTTATTTCTGTTTTTTTATTGAATAACCTTTTTAATAAACAACTGACTGTGTTAAACATTTTTTCTTGCTTTCTTTCTTTGACAAAGCTGCGTCGAATCTCTCAAAACTAAATCTGTTTTACAAAGACGACCAAACACACGTTACAATTTTCTCGACATTTTGGAAGTAATTGATTTTGTATATTTAACCTTTTCACCGCCACAGTCATGTACCTATAGATGAAGAAACCAACCAACCAAACCAACATGTGCCTCACAGTCACAAAGTTAACGCTGATTTTGTAAACTGCGGTGCTATTCTGTTACAATCTCCCTTGGTGAACAACTAGGTGAAGTGAGCTGTCATCCGTCCCGATGCTAGGGATTGACAAAGCAGACGGACGGATAACAGCTTCACCTATACTCCATTTATAATAGCATTAGAAAAAAGAGGCTCATAGAAGCAGGAATGCAAAACATTTTATTTTAAAGATAAGTTAAAACAATTTAAATTAAACTTATTTTAATATAATTTTGATAAATAGATCTAAGATAGTACTAAATATGGACGTATAATACTATAAACAGAATAAAAGTATTTAAAAGATAAGGTAAAATTTTAAATTAGGTAGAATTACAGTGAAACGAATAACGTTCCAGGTGTTGTTTATCCCTGCTTCTGTTAGGTTTTTACCATTAACACTGTACTTTTAAATTGGAATTAAATATACAACTAAATGAAAACCACATAATTTGAGAAGACAAATTATTAAAATGGTTACAAATACGCGCGACAGCTACTGTAAAAATAGATTATAACAAATTCGGTGTCTATCGTATCTTTAACATTGTTTATTGTACTTTTGTTACAAAGTGTGCATTAAAAATAACCTTTTTTAACTTCTGTCTAATGCTATTGTAAATAGAGTATAGGTGTTCACCGAGGGAGATTGTAACATAATAGACATACTGGTGCCCCAGATTGGCGATATGGGGCCACGGTAGACCACGAAAGAGTTGGTTTGGACGATTTCGTTTCGATTTATAATACATATTTACACGAATAATAAAATCTTTAAACTAAAAAAACTAAAACCTCAGATTATGAAACAAAAGGGACCGCGCGGAACATTGAGAGTGAAGCCAAAGACAAATTCAAAAGCGAATACTTACAGTATAGCACGAAACGCCGCATCGTTAAAAAAACAAATAAAAATCCAAATACAAATTCAAAAGCAAATACAATCACGAGATTGTGGGTATTAAGATTTGAATTTGTATTTGCTTTTTTGGCTTCACTCTCAGTGTTCCGTAAAGTCTATCTGCCCTTTGTTTCATAATGCGGGACTAAAACAATAAGACATCAAAAAAAGGGTGCGCCAAAGTTCACCTAAATTTTTAACTCCGATAATTGGAAATCCGAAAATGTTCTTCCTAACATTTTTCATCCTAACAATCACAATTCTTAACTACTCTGTCTCTAATGTTCATAATCCGAAGCATTCAACTTCATAATGTCAGTAGCAATAAACATCTAGTATACTTTTATTTGTTTTCCTATATTTTCTCAACATAACCATCTTTTACACTATTATTCAAAGTCATATCTTTTTTGTTTAGATTTCTTTTTATTCATAATACACAAAACATTAATTAAGACATTAATTTTGCGTAAGTTTATTTTCACATAACATGTAGTGTCCCCTTATTTCGCAGACAGCAATTTCATAGAATTTCGTTTTCCAGAAAATGTTTCATATCATATTTGGTTCTTGTAATTTTATTTCGACTATTATTGTTTCAAAGACTATTTACTTCAATGAAACATATTTCACAGAAACACAATTCAATGAATTTTTATTCACATTTTTTTGTTTAACAAACTTATCAAACTAGAATTATTTTTTAACGAATATTGTTTGTTCAGTGTATTTTTCCATGGAATTTATTTCAACGAAAATATATATAAATAGACAATAACTAAAATATTGTCTTAAAAAGAGAATATGTTGTGCTACAAAAGTTAATGACAGAAACGAATCGCTGCGAAACCGACTCCACGTAGTCTTGTCTGCCCTACCCTAGAGTGTAATTTAAATTCGCGTAGGCGCGGAGGGGCGAGGCGGCCCGCGAGCTGAGGAGCAGGTGGTTTTAACGCCCGCCGCCGCGGCAGAGGCGAAGCTGCGGTGGTGAGCGTGAATACCATCTGCGACGATAAGATCGCGTGGGACCGCCGGAGCCCCGCAACGCCGGAGCCGTGACAGAAATCATGCCTGCTGCATGTTGCATGCTCGCTTGCATGTTGCATGCTTGCTTGCATGATGCATGCTTGTTTGCACGCTGCATGCTGCATGCTTGCTTGCACGCTGCATGCTTGCTTGCTTGCATGCTGCATGGTTGCTTGCGCGCTGCATGCTTGCTTGTATGCTGCGTGCTTGCTTGTATGCTGCATGCTTGCTTGCCTGCTGCATGCTTGCTTGCACGCACGCGCAGTAGGTTTGAACTTAGCAATAGACACAACCCAGTACGTTATGTAAAGCATACCCCCAAATAATAATCATACCCTCAAATTAAAACTATAAATATCATCTTCTACCCACATATATTTTTTATTACACTTGGTAAATAATTATTTCCGAGTATGAGTGAAAATATTATGGTAATTATGTTTAGGGACAGAAGCGTTATGATAAAAAACAGTAGGAGTTTAAATATATTTACATGAATGATATTATTAATAACAATTTTCGGAAACATGAGTGTTATGAACATCGCCGGTAGCACTACAAATAGTATGAATAAAAACTTCAGGATGAAAAATTTTAGGAAGAGTGATCATTCGGATTACAAATCCTTAGGAAGTACAATTTCGGGTAAAGAACTTTAGGTGAGCCAATATGGACCCTCAAAAAAAATATTTCCAATCGCCAACATATTTGTTGCTGAAAATTGCAAAAGCCGTAAAAATATTAATTTCGCGGGCCACCTTAACTTATAAAAGTTATAAACTACAACTACTTTTAAATTCAATTTAAATTAGTTAACTAAACTACTTTTAACACCTTTTACAACAACCAAAAATTAAAACACCCACCTGAACTCAAAAGACTTAGTGCTAAAACTAAAACTAGTTTTAAACTAAACATTGTTAGTTCTTCGCAAAATTTTCACAAAATAAGGGCCCACTCTTCACTTAACGTTTTATATAATACTTTTATCTCTTCACTAGAATAATATACAAATCACCCACATATACTTTAATTGGAATTTTCTGTCATAACACCAGATAGTGATAACCTTCGGGGCTTTAGCAAACGTATGTGCTCTGCCTAATGTACTCGCCTGATAGTTCTGAGACATACTTGCGACTTGTGGAGGACGATTAGTCGCATTTATAATTGGAATAAAAAAAACAAACAGTAAGCATACCAACAACTAACTACCTATATGTATTGAACACTAGCACTTTGCACGCATCTTTGGCCACGGTTTTTTAATAATAAAGTAAATCACTCAGGGATAACACAGCTTCCTATTCGTCGGTCGGAAACAGTAATGGAACATTTCAAAATGGCCTGTTTTGAGTAATTAAGGTTTAAAGTTTTATAAAATATTCAAATGCTATTTTATTTTATCTAGAGACCTTTTTGTAATTTTTTTTTATTGAATAATATGCAGATTATAGCCAAGTTTATTGTGTATTACTAAGATTCAGGATATCATTTGTAATTAATGAGTTATCAGTATTTTTGTGAAATGTTCCAATAGTGAATTAAAATTTTTCTGAAAATCTAAGAACTAATTGGAATATTTCTAAATAAGCTAGTAATGAAATCAAACAACCAATCAATTTAGAAACCTTAATGGTTTATTTATATTTAAAAAAATAATCTTTTAGCTCTGGAACTCATTTTTACTATTTATTTTATCAAAATCTCAATCTCCGTCTGACCACTACACTGAGCGTTCAAAGCGCGACTGGCACAAACACGAATAAACAATAATCAAGTGAAGAATTTCAGAGCCATACTGGAACATTTCGAAATATTCGATTAATGAATTATGGCTGCACTTTAAAATTTAAGGCTGCCAGCGGGACATTTCTAAATAAACTGATACTGAAAACGAAGAGATCACTAAAATCTATATTTCTATAACGGAATATATAGTTTTCTGTCAAAGAGAAATGACATTTGAGTTGTACCGTTAGTGATTTGGATAAAATATTCAATTCCCTACCATTCTACATACTCATCTCAAAACACGTGATTTTGGAAATGTTCCGGTAATGAATCCGACCGACGTATTGGTGAAAGAATTTTTCAAATCGGTTAAGTATTTTTTGAGTTTATCTATTACAAACAAACATACTAAAAATCAAATCTTTTCTTATTATAATGTTAGTTTTGATTCAGACAAGGTCAAAATGCAAACCTTCTGGAGACTTATGACTTCTGTTATACCCTTCCATCCATCAACCAATCAAACAAATGTCCATTCCAAAAATTATAGGCAAGAATACAATGTTTACTGATCCGTCTATATCAAGTATTTTGACAAATTGAGTATTAGGTACTAGTATGTAGTAATTTGTTATCCAATTATTAGGTAATTGAGTAGCAAACCTTAGCACCATATATTATTATTTACAACTTCTATTATCTTACTTGTTTCTTCAAGTAGTGTCAATAATCTATTTAATTTTCAGTAATAGATACTTCAGCCATTTATCAGTAAATAAAATAATTTAAAAGATAAAAAACACACAAACAAACAAACTACAATATTGTATTAGGTAAACCGGTGATGACAGTTGTATGTGTTTTAAAATAAATTAATAAATATTATAAGGAGAAATTAAAACTCACTAGAACTATGCGACAAATTAATCGCAAGTGTGCACACACGTAAGACAAGTAAACCGTTACGCCTACTAATAAATAATGGAAACATGTGTCGATCGAGGAATAGTGTGCCTTGAATATCTAATGTAGGTAACTTTATTACGTTGGGCGCACATTGTAGACAAATTAAATTACTGTTCGATAAAAGAAATTCTCTAATCTACTCGTATGTATTTTATTTAGGGTTCTTTTAGGCATGACAGCGATAGGCTGTAGTTTAATTTACTACTAATTTAATTTACTGCTAAGGGCTCTTACACACGACCGGCATGTTGCCAACGGCAGAGGTAACTGCAGCCGTCGACATGCCAACTTCAAACGACGACGACGATGACGTCGGCGGCTGCCGCTGATCTTTGAAGTTGGCATGTCGACGGCTGCCGCTGACGCATGTCAACAACAATATGCCGCTCGTGTGTAAGAGCCCTAACACAATTTATATAAGAAGAAAAGACGAACTTACATTTTATCTGCCTTTCATTCAAATACAATAACAAAATGTATAAAATATACGTAATAACTATATTACAAACTTAATACTTTTAGTGCTTTTAAAATTATTATTAATGGCAAAACATAAATTGAATTAGCCGATCGTTGTTAGTAGAAGGTAACCTAGAAATCCTAACATATCTTCGTTTGTAGAACGTCAAGTAGTGTGGAAAACGAAATATTTAAAAAAAGAATAATAGAAAATCGCTTATACAAATAGTCAGTCAACTTGGTATCATCGCTTATAGTATATGTTTACATACACTATGTTGACATTTTTTTAAGCATGAAATCGTTTTTCTCAATTGCTGTTTCTATTTTGTAATACTTGTTTTTATAGATTCTTGGAATCTTTTATAACAAAATATAAACTAAAAGTACTTACATTATTTTCCATCGAGCATAAAGACTATGTGTCTGCTAATTAAATATATTATAGTTTCTTTTTATAAACCTGGAAAATAAATAATTTTTTGTTGTGACATGTTTGTCAATGACAGTTGTCAACCTTGACAATTGTCAGTAATTCTTTTTAATTAGTTTTTTGGCATGCGTAACTTAAAACCTTCGAACTGTTAAATTGGTAGTCGCATATATGTGTGTATTGCTGTATTTTATACTAAACAGCTGGACACCCGCTAATGTATCTGGTGTTCTTAAAAATCCTTTACGTACTAACCGAATAAAACTAACTGGCAGACTACAATAGTTGAGTCTGGCCGGTACTATAATACCCCGCTATATGACGATACAGGCGTTCCAGAAATATAATTCATACTTGGAAAATAATACGAATTTCGGAAGAGCCGACTGGAAAGAAACCTGTCAAATGGGTGAGTCTAGATCTCGCTGTCCATTAAGTAACACGCTGATTTACTTAAAAGTCTACCGGTCCACAACCAAAAGTCGGTAACAGTCCTGAGTCGTGCCATCGAGCTGTCGCGTGCCTGCTGCTCCCAGGGCGGGTCGTACTGTTAAGATCCCCTGGGGACGTCCGTCCCAAAGCTAGGAGCCGACCGCGGCAGTGTTATCTTCGGCCGATCCTGTTTCCCGGCCAGGCTGTGGAGCCTGGAAATCTCTGCCGCTAAGTTAGTGCGTCTAGGTTAGTGTTTTTTATGTCTCTGTTTTTATACTCATCTCATTCTTGTGAGAGCTATTAAATTTTAACGTACAAGTCTACTTAGCTTTTTATTTCATAAAAGAAGTAGAATTGTTACACGCTGCCGAAGTGCCCAAAAGGAATTTGACTACCTACTTACCAGTTCGCCACTTGTCGTGGTTCTGGCAATCGCAACTGTGCGCTCAACCTTAGGTACTGGTAATGTGACGTATTCGTTACAAGTAATGTACTTACGACCATGACCACGCATCCTAAGTCCGGGGAAGAGAAATTTCAATGACTTTTCCTTGTAATGACGTCTTTCTAATCATATGACGGGTAGTTACTTTCATTTGTCCTTCGAAAGTAGTGCAGCTATGCCTATTGATACTGGCAGCTAGAGGATACTGCTTCTATGTATTACTAAGAAGTGGACATTGAACAGCTACACCAATGCCACTACAATTTCTCATTCACCTAATGCCATGTAAAGAGGAATTAATACGCCACCAATAAATAGGGAACATTACGCGAAACTCGGCGCAGAGGGCGCCACTAGCACATACAGTAAACAAACCGCCATGAAGCATAACCTCGTATTCTTGTTATATTATGTTATTCATTGTAATAACTAGGTATTTTGGGGAAATATATGTCGCATCCGGTCAATGCCAAAAGCGACTTTGACCTCAACTAAATAACGTAGTCAAAAACAATTTGTTTTTGTTTATTTGAAGTCTGTAAAAGGACATGTTTCATACTGGGCCCAGTCTATGTACGGTCACCAAAGGAGATAAGTATCCATGTCGCCGGAAACAGTTGAAGTTTACTTAGAAACCGATAGGTTTTTATGAATAAAATAAAATACAATTTATAGAGAATAAACAGTTCAATGATTTAATAAAATTTCATTTGAAAGCCCCCATTAGTTTCTAAGAAATCTTCAACTATTCCCGACGACATGGATACTTATCTCTTTTGCGTACTGTACACCACTTCAAAAAAAAGAGAAAAATCCGTAGAATCCGGGAAAAATACAGATAATTCATTGAAATGTAAACTGTTGTGGTAGTAAATTGGTAATTTAACAATATTTTTTATGGATTTTCAACATGGCGTCACTCAGATTTAGCTACTCTATAAACCATAGATCGACCATTGATCATAGAAAGAAAACTGTCAGCTGTCAGTGTCACAACAGTCTCACTCCAGTCACTTTCGTCTCGTTTTGTTTCTAGTTTCTATAGTACTTTATAACAACCTCCCTTTCGTTTTTTTTTTAATTTAACACCGTTTCTTTTTCATCTGTTTACCTGGCTATCCACAAATCGACGCAGAAAATTAGAATTATAAATGTCAAACGTCATTAATCAATCAAAATGACAGCTTACCGCCATGACTGCTTTTTGTTGTGTGTTGCAATTTCAAGTGCAATTTCTTGTGTTTTACCTGCTCACAAAGCTATTTTAAATTAATTGGACAGTTGAGAACTATTTAAAATGTGTTTCCCTATTATTAAGTATGGTGTACAAGGACTGGGCCCAGGCTCCATACATTTTGAAACAACTCCTTTACGTATACTACGCGCGCGCGCACCCATATGATAGCGAATATAATGTAGGTAGTAGGTAGGCTAATGTATAAGCACAAGCGTGAGATCCTAGGGTCAACGACCTTGAACATCTGGGCGGAATTCGTACCTATACTGGAGCAAACGCTGTGTGATCTAGCCGCGCAGTCCACCGGCCGAGTCAGAAAAAATAATATGCAAAATTTAAAGTGTGTTTATGTTTTTTGTATGGAAAAAAATGTTTCGAATTTTGAAAAGTCGTAGAACAAATGTTATTTAGGGTGATGATACAAAGTCAGGATTAAGTGGTTTTGGGTATTTTTTCAATTAACCTGTATACAAGACAGAATGAGGTACCTGCCCAGTCGGCGCCATTTGCTTCCAGGATGTTTGCCGGTGTGGTAATTTCAATGTCATGTTGTGCTGGGATTGATTAGATATTTTAAGCTATTGCATAGCTTTTATCGCGGGCTATGAGCGCGGCGACCGAATCAAGACATTCCGTAACGAAAATAAAACCTGACACCCCCCACTCCGCCTAACATGTAGCTCGGCCGAGCGTTCGCTTAACGTGTATGTATATGGTTTATATAATCATAATATTATATATATTAAAAATATTTAAGTATTATAAAAAAAAAATGCTATGCAATAGCTTTTTTATTTTTAATTTGATGTTATTTCCAACCTACATAATAAACAAATATGTGCCTACTAACTACAATAATAAAAATATATAAAAAAAATGCTTTACATTATTTATTTGATCATAAACATTATTTGTTATTTTCAAGCAGAGCTAGAAGCAGATATCTAGCTAAAATGACGCTTACGTATATAATTATTATGGCTTAATTTAATATCTTGTTTTTCTTCTTACCATTAAATATAAAAAAACTTAACAACTAAACGTCAACTCGATTTCTTTGCCATTTTTTTTCGGTTCTCACATGCCAGTGTGTTTTGTAATAAAATCCCTTATAGAGGGAGCTGCCATATCGGCGAATGCGCTGGGTGAGAACCGCATGCCGCAACCACGGCCGAAGGAGACGATACCTACAGCCATTCCATCTTGTACCGCTGCACCTCCAGAATCACCCTGCAATCAAACCAAAAAGCCAGTTTTGACAATCTGTATCCAAATAAATAAAATTAAAGTGTCTGTGTATAATCACAAAGTACGTAAGGCTGCGTCGCGCCCAAGCAGAGAGACCTCTCAAAACAAACCGCCATTTTTACCACGCACACATTGATATTACGTTTATAGGCATTCTCAAGCAGACTTCAGTCTCGACTGTCACGTGTTGTCTAAATTAATAAATGATGTAATTGCACGACGAATAAGACAATTTTGTTATAAAAAAATTGCAAGGAGTTCCAACCAGTGTCAATAAAATTTCATGTTGTCACAAATAAAACCTGCAGAATCAATACAGTAGCAGCCCTAGTGAGTCTTGCAAGTTTAGGTAATTATTTTTGAAGATGGCGGGAGCGGTCCTTCTGTACCCTTTATATTTTGTGGTATAATATACTCATAAATCATCAATTATTATCATTCATCAATTATCATCAATAAATAAAATTGATATGTCTGTTTGGGTTGTACGTTGTTTCATAGCTAATAGTTTTATAGAATTTCGTTTCACATAATTTTTTTCTAATAATTTCGTTTCATAGAATAATCAATACGCAGAATACTTACTTTCAAGATTTTTAAATCATTGATTTTTGTTTCACATACAGTTTATTGTTAGAATAATCTTATCATAGAATAACAAATCAAATATTCTGTGTGCGTGCAAGCAACCATGCAGCATGCAAGCTAGCATGCTGCGTACAAGCAAGCATGCAGCATGCAAGCAAGCATGCTGCGTACAAGCAAGCATGCAGCATGCAAGCTGGCATGCAGCGTGCGAACAAGCATGCAGCGTGCAAGCAAGCATGTAGCGTGCAAGCAAGCATGCAGCGTGCAAGCAAGCATGCAGCATGTAAGCAAGCATGCATCAAGCAAGCGAGCATGCAACATGCAGCAGGCATAGTTTCTGTCACGGCTTCGGCGATGCGGGGCTCCGGCGGTCCGACACGAGCTTATCGTCGCAGATGGTATTCACGCCCACCACCGCAGCTTCGGCTTACTGGCCGGCATAGCCGGCCAGCCTCAGCCGCGGTGGCAGGCGGGCCGCCTCGCCCCTCCACGCCTGCGCAGATTTAAATTACACTCTAGGGTTAGGGCAGACTGGGTGTCGGCGCGGGTCAAACTCCTGGAGCCCCGCCCCATGAGGTGCTACCGATGTCTTATGGACGGGCACGTCGGTGTACGGTGCACCTCTGGGGTGGATCGTAGCGGTCATTGTTTCCGCTGCGGTCAACCCGGTCACAAGGCCGCATCTTGTGAGGCTGAGCCGCACTGTACCCTGTGCGCGGCGGCTGGCAAGCCAGCGGAGCACCGGATGGGCGCGAGATCCTGCGCCGCGCCCAAACAAAAGAAGGGGTCGGGTAAACCGGCTGCAAAAGCGCCTATGGCCCAATCAAGGCCGGGCCAGGATGAAGAGGAGGGGGGGAGTATGGATTGTCAATAACGGCTTCATATCTCCGCCTCCTCCAGGCGAACATCAACCACTGCGCCAGGGCTCAAGACTTGCTACTCCAGAGCATGGCGCAGTGGTCGATCAACATCGCCGCGGTCGCCGAGCCGTACTATGTGCCACCCAGGGACGACTGGGTGGACGACTTATCTGGCACCGTGGCCCTCATTTTGCGGGCCGCCACAGATTCCCCCTCTTTTGAAGGCGTCACACGTGGACGGGGATTCGTGGCGGCCCGTTTAGGAGAAATGGTGGTCGCAGGAGTTTACTCCTCACCCAACGGGACTCTCGCCGACTTTGAGGGATTACTCGGGGATTTGGGCGTCGTCGTCGCACGTTGCCGTCCTCTGCCCGTGCTCGTCCTTGGGGACTTCAACGCCAAATCTGTGGCTTGGGGTTCCCTGACGACAACTGCACGGGGAGAAGTTCTGGAAGACTGGGCCATTGAAACCGGCCTAGTCCTCCTCAACCGAGGTTCGGTTCACACGTGCGTGCGTCAGCGGGGCGGTTCAATAGTAGACATCTCGTTTGCTAGCCCTGCTGTAGCGCGACGTGTCAGGGGATGGCGCGTAATGGCGGGGGTGGAGACGCTATCGGATCACCGATACATTCGCTTCGATGTCTCCCCCCCAGCCTCAGCTGGTCGCACCGCCCCAGGAGGGGGCGGTCCGCGTTGGGCTTTAAAACGCCTCAATAGGGAAGCTCTCTTGGAGGCTTCTATCGTCCAGGCCTGGGTATCTATGCCGGTCAGGCCTGTCGACATCGACGAGGAAGCCGAGTGGTTCCGGGAGGCGCTTACGCAGATTTGCGATGCGGCGATGCCACGCGTCAGCAGTATACCTGCCAAACGCCAGGTGTACTGGTGGTCTCAGGACATAGCGCATCTGCGCGCCGCGTGCAGTGCGGCTAGACGCCAGTACGCCAGGCACCGCAGGAGGCGTCGCCGTACCCAGCTTGGGGCGGCCAGAGAGGCGGAACTGTACGAGGAGTACAAGGCGGCGAAGAGGGTCCTTCAATCGGCCATTGCATCTGCGAAAATAAGGGCCCGAGAGGAGCTGCTGTCGACTCTGGACCGCGATCCGTGGGGGCGTCCATACCGTATGGTACGGGGCAAACTTCGCCCGTGGGCGCCTCCCTTGTCACAGAGTCTCCGACCGCAGCTCCTGGAAGATGTGATGTGCTCCTTGTTTCCATTACGACCGGAGCACACGCCGCCTCCGATGGTTCCACCCTCGGCGTTGCCCGACGCGGATAATGACGACGACGACGACGACATACCCGAGTTGACCCCGGTAGAAATGAGAGCGGTGGTACTACGGCTTCAGGCCAAAAACACCGCCCCAGGACCCGACGGCATCCCTGGCCGTGCATGGGTCCTGGCCTTGCAGGCTCTCGGGCCCCGACTGGTGGGGCTCTTCAGCGCTTGTCTGGAGCGGGGCCAGTTTCCACGCCAGTGGAAGACAGGAAAACTGGTCCTGCTGAGGAAGGCGGGGCGCCCTGCGGATACGCCGTCCGCATACCGGCCCATCGTGCTGTTGGACGAGGTGGGAAAACTGTTCGAAAGGATCATTTCGGACCGCCTCGTCCAGCACCTTTCTGGAGTGGGGCCGGATCTGGCGGACAGCCAATTTGGCTTTCGCCGTGGGCGCTCCACAATCGATGCCATCATGCGCGTGAGAGCCCTGGCGGAGGATGCAGTTTCTCGGGGTGAGGTGGTGCTGGCGGTGTCACTCGACATCGCCAACGCATTCAACACTATGCCCTGGAGTTGTATTAGGGAGGCACTCGTCTATCACGGAGTGCCGAACTACCTCCGCCGCATCATTGGGGCCTACTTGACGGATAGGGCCGTCATATACCGGGGTCGGGATGGCTGGGGTCGGCGAGAGATGTCGTGCGGTGTTCCACAGGGTTCCGTTTTAGGACCGCCCCTGTGGAATATCGGTTACGACTGGGTGCTGCGTGGTGTGCTTCTCCGCGGCGTCGGTGTCATATGTTACGCCGACGACACGCTCGTTGTAGCACGCGGGAAGACGCACCAGCAGGCGACGATTTTGGCAACCGCTGGGGTTGCGCAGGTCGTGGGAAGGATCCGGCAATTGGGCCTAGAGGTGGCCCCCAACAAGTCCGAGGCCCTGTTCTTTCATGGGCCACGGCGTGGACCACCTCCGGGCTCTCATATCGTGGTAGGAGGCGTCCGCATCGGCGTCGAGTCGACGATGAAGTACCTAGGACTCGTCCTCGACGGCCGATGGAACTTTGGGCAGCACTTTCATCGGCTGGCACCCAAACTCATGGGTGCGGCGGGTGCGCTAGCCCGTTTGCTGCCCAATTTAGGTGGACCAAACGCCTCCTGCCGGAGGCTCTATATGGGGATTGTGCGGTCTATGGCGCTCTACGGGGCGCCAGTATGGGCGGAGAACCTGGCGGCCCGCAATATTGCAGTGCTGCGACGTCCGCAGCGAGCGATGGCCGTCAGAGTGGTTCGGGGATACCGCACGATCTCCTTTGAGGCAGCGAGCCTCCTTGCCGGATCTCCGCCGTGGGATCTCGAAGCGAGAGCCCTCGCTTCACTCTTCGACTGGAGCGGGGAAGCGCGGGAGCGGGGCATACGACCAGTGCCGCGAGAGTACGCGCGGCGCCGGTCCGAACTCCGAGTAATTCTAACGGCGGAATGGGAGGGACGACTTCTCAACCCCAGCGCAGGGCACGCCGTAATTTCGGCGGTAAGGCCCATCATGGAGGATTGGTTAGGGCGCCGACACGGCGCCCTTACGTTCCGGCTGACGCAGATACTGACCGGACATGGCTGTTTCGGGAAGTATCTGTGTCGCATAGGCCGCGAACAATCGCCCGGTTGTCACCACTGCGGAGATTGCCTGGAGGACACGGCGCAGCACACGCTGGCTGAGTGCCCAGCTTGGGCAGAGCAGCGCCGTGAACTCTCCGCAGCAGTAGGTGACCTCTCGCTCCCGAACATCGTTCTTTCGATGGTCCGGAGCGAGAGTGCGTGGGAGGCTGTCGCCTCTTTTTGCGAGCATGTCATGCACGCAAAAGAGGCGGCAGAGAGGGTGAGGGAAGCAACTGCCTCGCTTCCCTCCAGGAGAAGACGCACTGGGCGCCGGAGGGCGCTTAACGACCTCCGGCCTCCATGAGTTGCCGGCCTGCGGGTGGTCGACTTAGGGGCAGTCCACCACCCGACCAGATGCAGGCCCGTGTAGGCGGCGCGCCGTGTTCTGCGCGCGCCACACTAGAGTATTCGGCGGTGCTCAGACCGCCGAGGTCGACGGGATCCGCCATGTAAGCGGATCATAGCCTGGCGGGGGCGCGGTGCATGCGCGAGCGAATCCCGTACCCCCGCCCATAGGTCAGTCGAGGAACACCGTGGTGGTTTTAGCCGGTAGGAGTCCGGCACACCCTCCCGTCTTCCCCAGACGGGGGACAGTCCATGAGGATTTCCCCACGTAAAAAAAAAAAAAAAAAAAAAAGGGTTAGGGCAGACAGATTACGTGGAGTCGGTTTCGCAGCGATTCGTTTCTCCCATTAACTTTAGTAGCACAACATATTTTCTACTTTTTGATAAGTTTGTTAAACAAAAAAATGTGATTAAAAATTCAATGAATTATGTTTCTGTGAAATATTTTTCATTGAAGTAAATAGTCTTTGAAACAATAATAGTCGAAATAAAAATACGAGAACCAAATATAATGTGAACCATTTTCTAGGAAACGAAATTCTATGAAATTTCTGTCTGCGAAACAGGTGGACACCGTCTGTTTGTAATGTCAAAATAACAGCTTTTTTATTTACTAAATGCAAAAGCATATGAAAGTGTATACGGTAGCTACTTATATAGAAAAACCATTTTAATTTCTTTTGGTCTGTCTGTTCCGACTTATCTCCAAAACGGCTGGTCCGATTTTGACGGAACTTTCACTGGCAGATAGCTGATGTTATCAGGAGTACAGGCAAAATTTAGGTTCCATGCACCTAACAGAGTCGTAATGAAACGTTACAGAGTCGAGCATTACATCAGCGAGGGAAGAGAACCGAGCATTACAGTGCGCAACCAGATTCGAACTAAACATTTTTTCTTTTTTTTCAAAAAAAAAATTTTGTCAAAATGATTTAAGTTCCGAGTCGTAATGAAACGTTACTGAGTCGGCCATTACATCAGTAAGGGAAGAGAACCGAGCATTAGATACAGAGCGCAACTTGGTGATACAACTTTTTGATTTCTACTGTATTAGCACACCCACGACACTGCATTCAAATGAAACGATTTAATTGCCTACACTACTACTAGCATACCAGACTGTACGAATACGTGCGTGTGTGTGCGTTAATACCGCTAGGGCTGCCATCTGCCACCGCGATCGCGCGAGAGCGAGCGAGCGCGCGATACCGGCCTCAACACAAGTGTTTTTCTCTCACAAGTAGGTACTCAATTCTTTCAAGGTTTGAAATTCGAACTTCCAAATAGGTAGGTCGATTCTATCAAGGTTTGAAATGTAATCTTCGAAATAGGTAAGTACCTACCAAGAATGCATGTGACAAGAAGTAGTTATGTAAGAAAATGCAAAAGGTTCTGTACTTATATTTTAAAATTTAATTTCAAGTTTGTTTGAATTTCCTGATAAGTACCTTTCAAAAATGATTGTAACGAGAAGAAGTGAAACTATTAGAAGAAAGAAGGAAATGAAACTATTAAGAACTAAAACGATTTTTTCTAGTTTCATGAATGTAATTTTCACATTCATGAAAATAATTTTCACATCGCAGTACGTCAACAGCGGCGACCGACGGCAGTATCTATCGAACTAAAAAACTGGGCAAGTGCGAGTTCGAGTCGCGCAAAGAGGGTTCTGTATAATTTTATAGTACTTAATATAATTTACCTAGAAAACCTAGAATTTTTTTAATAATGTTCTTGTAAACTATTTGTAAAGAGGTATGTTTTTATTTTATAAATGTAGGTCCAGGAGTTTCTGAGATAAGGGGAAAGGTCTATTTCTGCTCATTTTTTATTTTTAAATTAAAAATATGAAAAATAAGTTTGTATTCTTTGTAATATTCAGCGGCACACCTAGTGAAATAAAAAGAATGAAAATATTAAAAAAAAAAAAAATATTAATTAATATTAACACATTGCGATGCAGCAGCGGCACGACAATGCCCAGAAATTAATATCAATTTTATTGTGACATCACTCACTGTAGCGGAGATGCCACTTAGAACCATAATATATTCGGACGGTATAGGTAGACAGACAAATGGACACGATTACGATTTTGCCATTTTGACTACGGAACCCTAAAATTTAAAAACAACATTGAAAATGACAAAATACAGTGCTGCACAGACAGGGATATTTGGGTATGTGTGACAGACAGGTGGAGACGATTACGATTTTACCACTTGATTAAGGAACCCTAAAAGTGAACCATGGCCAACGCCTCAAGTGGAAATGGGCAGCACATATCGCACGTCTTCCCGATGATAGGTGGACAAAACGAACCACATCATGGCTAGTCCGCGGTGGACACCGGAGCAGAGGACGCCCATATGAACGCTGGGTCGATGAAATAAAAGCTACAGCAGGAACTGACTGGATTAACAAGGCCAGAAACAGATCGGATTGGAAAACCTTGGAGGAGGCCTATACCCGTAAGGGACCTTAACAAATACCTTATTTACCAACCTCTTATTATCACTAATACTTACATTTTATTTTGTTTTAAGTTATCCTTTTTATTTAGTTCTCTAGCAAATAATGTTCTATTAAGTTAAAGAAATAAAGGCTATATTATTATTATTATTATAAAAGTGAAACTTATTTGGTACTACCTAATTTGGAACGAGTTATTTGGTCTCATAATCTTTAATTAGTTGTATATTCATTACACACCACTTGTATCATGTCCTGTCGGTATCAATGCTCAAAATCTAATCTAATGAAACATTACACACGCGAATGCTCGACAAAGAGGCAGTAATCATCTGCTTAGCCTATTCCCAAGTTTGTTGGGATCGACTTCTAGTCTAAGGGTGTTACCAGACCAACCGATCGATCGTCGATCGATGGTAGAATGGATTAGTCGACGTCGATCGAGCTGCTTGATTATTATTACTGATGGTTTATAGCCGGGGTTAATCTATCATCGTCGAACGATGCCATCGACCGGCAATCAATCGATTGGTTAGTCAAACGGTATCTGTCGATCAGCAAAAGCTACCACACCAATCGATCAACGTCGATCGATGTCGATCCATGGTGTCGATCGACGATCGATCGATTGGTGTAACACCCTAACAGGGATGCAGCTAAATACCAGTATTTTACATGGAACGACTGCCTACCGGACCTCCACAACCCAGTTACTGGGTTAAACGATTCCAGACTTTCTGGCGTATACCCACATAACGACTGCGAAAGATCTACGAATGACAGCCGGAACCAACGGCTTTACGTGCTTTCCGAGGCACGGAGGGAACTCGGTATGAAATGGATGGTCACCCATCCACAGACCGACCGCGGCAAGCGTAGCTTAACCTTTGAGCGATCGATCTGTCCGGATTTTACTTAGACACGGGCTCCTCTGACCGAGAGGCAGTATTGTACTATAATATATGTAATCTCAGATTATGAAACAAAAGGCAGATAGACCGCGCGGAACACTGACAGTGAAGCCAAAAAAGCAAATACAAATTCAAAGACAAATACCTACAATCTCATGATTGTATTCGCTTTTGAATTTATATTTGTTTTTATTAACTATGTGGCGTTTCGTGCTATACTTACTGACTCGCGTCAGTACAGCACGAAGCGCGTTGTAGATATTCGCTTTTGAATTTGTATTTGCTTTATTGGCTTTACTCTCATGTCTGCCTTTTGTTTCATAATCTGTGTATGTAATGCTCAACTTCAATGATAATAATAGATATTTAATAATAATAATAATAGTTATTTATTTGTACACTAGCTGATGCCCGCGGCTTCGCTCGCTTGACAAATTGTATACTAAAAACCCGTAAAGATCTAAGCATACATAGGGACAGACAGACGCGGCGGGGGAGTGGGGACTTTATTTTATAATATGTAGTGATACATTTTACACACAGTAAAATTGTATATAAGTAAATAACAACAGGTATAATTGCACAAACGGTGGACAATAGAAATATAAATGAACAAATTGACTCCTAAACTAAGAAAATAAATACTTACTTGTATCTCAGGAGTCATAGCTCCTTCTCTGTTATGACCATTACAACAGATAGAAACAAATAATATAACTTATACGGAAACGTGTAACAGTTTATAGGATAAAATTAGTGATAATAAGCACGTTGTACCTGACAAGTTCCTTGTTTGCCAAGGTAGAAGTTGCCTCCGCACCACATGTTGCTGGTCATTACACCGAAGTAGACAAAGTGGCACTGCCATTTTGGCACCACCGGGATTTCCACGTCCATCAAACGTTCGGGTATCGAGCTTGCTCCTTGCTGGAAAAGATTTAAGAAAAAGAAAGAGGTTTATTGAAGGCGCGTCCCTGTGCAAAACGCAGCGCTTGCCGTTTTTTGTTCAGTTTTTCGGACCTAAATACTCTATATCCAAAAGAAATATCAACAAATAAAAAATAGAATAAATTTCTACATAATTTTGACTCTAAAATGGTAGATCTGATTTTTGTTTACGAAGTATAGTATTTAACTAATCTCCTCTGTGTGTAATCTCGTACAAAATGACAAGTGTGTATCTGTTTCTGACATCAAAGCTCTGCGTTTTCTGGATCGTATCAAATACGAAAACTATAAAAATATATATTAATTATTTAATGACTCACCTCAGTTCTCCCCCACCCGCTGACCGTTATAATGGAATGGCTTTTCATAGGCCTGTCCTTCTCCGGTAACTTGACTGGCTGGATAGTGTCAGTAAATGATATTGGCTTCACAGTCTTCATTACCGCCACATCCTTATCGAACCTGCTGGGCGTGCCGTATTCCGGGTGTGGGATTACTTCAGCTATGGGTATGATAGTACCGTTCTTTCTCCAAGAACTCCCGGCTCGAAGGACCACTGTCGACGGATCTACACTGTAAGGGTTATCAATTTGAGATCTTCAGTAGACATTACAATTTAGAGGCCGGAGAGGAGATATGATTAATACATACTAATACTAGCTGACACGGCAAACGTTATTTTGGCATATAAATAAAAAAACTATAGCCCACGGCTTATTCTCAGACCTACCAAATATACACATCAAAATCATAAAAATCAATCAAGCCGTTTCGGAGGAATTCGGAAACAAACATTACACGAGATTTTTATATATTACATTGTAAATAGGTAGTTTAGTTTAGGTGCTGGGGTACCTATTATTGGAATCAAAAATAACAGCTCACATTTCAGGACCCATTAATTATGTTAAGGCGACGATATACGCCGGCGACCCTGAGCGACCAGGAAAACTCTCAAAGTTTAGTTGAAAAAATTAATTAAAAGATAGTATTCTTAACTTAAATAAAGGCGTATACTAAAAGATAAATATTAAAATTTATTTATTTATTTATTTATTTATTTATTTATTCACCCAACAAACAAATATCCTTACAGGCTAGACCCAATGCGATATTGTTGCACACTTTAACAATGACGCTAACACTTTAACACAAAAAAAATAATTATTAAATATTTTAACCGTTACCATAGCAAATCTTATAGGTAGCTATTCTTTCAAATTCACCCAAAGAGCAACAGAATATGTCGACGTCATCAGCAATGAGGTTGAGAGTGCGGAGAGCGCTCGTCAGCGGCGCCTCGCGCAGCAAGTTAGTGCGCGCGCGCGGTACCGCCAGCAGCCGCGGCCGACGACGGCGACCCACATACCCGTCTGGCACGACTAGTTCCACCCTTCGTAATATGTCCGCATGGTGTATCTTCCCTCTAATTACCTTAAAGATATAGGTTACGAGTGTGAGTTGCCTCCTGACCCTCAGTTCGTTATATCCGACCATACCTAAGATAAATAGAGTTGGATACATCAATGAGTAAAATGGATATACCCCGTAATCCCTCATATATTTGTACCTAATAAATTTATTTTGTACTCGCTCCAACATGAGACTATATTTAGTTTCATGCGGAGCCCAGATAACTGCATTACTCTCTAATTGGGTCCTTACTAAAGCATTATACAATGTCGTTATAGCTTTAATGTTAGTAAAACCTTTAACCATTCTGAGAACAAATCCTAGATTTCTATATGCTTTCTTGCATACCTTAATTATGTGATCACGAAACGTTAGTCCAGATGTGAAACGGACTCCCAAGTCTCTCACTTCAGTGACCCTATCCATCGGTACCCCGTCCACCGTATAATCGTGTGTGATGGGTGCGTATGCGCGCGAGAAACTTATAGTCACACACTTAGACGTGTTAAATTGCAGGAGATTATTCTTGCTCCAAGTTACCACTCTGTCTATATCTTTCTGCAGTCTCTCACAGTCATCGATGTTTTTTATGGGAAGAGAAAGTTTGAGGTCGTCAGCAAAGAGTAAGCACTTAGCATCTTGTACAACACTTGGTAGGTCATTTACCACTAACAGAAAACCTAGGGGCCCTAGATTACTTCCCTGACTTACACCAGATCTGGTATAGTATGCCTTCGATTGATAACCTGCATAATCAACATACTGTTGCCTGTTACTCAGGTAGCTTGCAAAAAACTTAAGTAAACGCGGTGTGAAACCGACCCTTGCAAATTTTTTCAGTAACACGTCGTTATCGACTAGATCAAAGGCTTTTTTAAAGTCGAAGTACGCAGCATCGACTTGCCCCCCACTGTCTACTATCGGCACCACTTCCGCCATGTAGCTCAATAAATTGCTCGTAGTATTTCTGGTCGGCCGAAATCCATGCTGCGCGTCTGTGAGTTGCGAGCTAACTTGCTGAAATACTTTCTTATGGATTGCAGATTCTAATATTTTAGCCGTTGTTGACAATACCGCTACCGGTCTATATTCTTCAACTTTCGTTCCCGAACCTCCCTTCGGTACCGGTACGACCCGGGTAATCTTCCACATTTCGGGGAATACAGCTGAATTCAGGCAAAGATTGTAGATGTACAACAGCGGTTTCGCTAATCCCATTCGACAGTCCCTAAAAATGTACGGCGGTATACCATCAGGCCCTGCTGATTTTTTTGTCTGTAAGATAGTAGAAGTTTCGTTTAAATATTCCTGGTAGATGTTGTATGATTATCAATGTTTTGTCCGCGTCGGACACAACTTCACGATTTAATTAAACTATTTAATATGAACTTAATCAAAAATATTCACATACTAAATGATTAAGAGAATGTTCTAGTTTAACATATATTTTTTTGAAATCAAACTCAAACATTTTGACGTGATTGTCAGTTTAAAATCTGCAAAAGTCGCTTGTTAGCGCCTTAATTGTAATTGCTTGGCAACTGGGCTTCCCCAGTAGTAAACGTCCCTTTGTGCCGATTGGTCTAGTTCTGTTCTGTCTCCTGCTTGATAAGGAGGGAAGTGGTAAAATATGTATATTTTGCTCCTCCAATGTTCTTTTCTGATTAATTTCGTTGCTGGATCCAAGACAGTTGTAACGTTGCTCCGGGACTCGTCGAGCTCCATTACCAGGGGGCCAAGTCTGCTATTTTAATAATTTCGACATTCCAACACGATCCCATTGTCATTTTGCTAAAAGTTCGTAATCTGCTAATTTCATAATGGTCGATCATTGGTCGGTCGAATTCAAAGCAATAGACTGCACAATGACGTTCTAGGTAGGTCACTGATCAAAGGAACTGTCAAAATTTTAGCAGATTACCGCCTAAGTCAGTCATTCAGTTGTCATTTTGTACGAGATTACCATTCTATATCAGTTCTTTCAATGGCGTGTCAGTGGTTGACCATTGGAAAGTAATAATGACGTCATTATATTAGTAGATTACCAAACTTGTCAAAATCAACAATTATGAAATCAATGATAGACCATTCTGACACTATTGTAATAGCAGACTTGAGGCCCTGGGCGCTTTTCTAGTGATCGCCACTGTAGATTCTTTCAGAAGTTGCAGTGGTTTGGGATAAGTGTGGCAGATCCAATACTAACCTTTAAAAAAATCGAATCGAATCGTATCAGTATACGATTTAAAAAATCGAATCTAATCGTATCAGTATACGATTAAAAAAAACGAATCGAATCGTATCAGTATACGATTAAAAAAAAATCGAATCGAGTCGTATCAGTATACGATTTAAAAAAATCGAATCGACTCGTATCTTTTACTGATAGAAAGCTATACTATTGCTAAGTGCTGTTTTTAATTATTCCTTAATTTTTCGTGTAGGTATCGCTTATATATTATACTAGCTTTTTGCCGCGACTTCATCCGCTTGAATTCTGTTACGATTTTTTTTACGAATCCAAATTTTTTGTGATATATTGGTGCCAATTCTGTTGTGCACGAACTAAATTAATTTTAAACTATTTATATCTCTTGCTCTCCAATAAAACAAGAAAGAGACATATTAATAAGAGCTGTCAATTTAAGTTGATTTAAAATGTTCACACAATTTATAGTTGTCATTTGATTAAAAACACTGCAAAGTTCAAGTTAAAAACTAATTTGACATCTCTAACTTAGTCCTTGTCTGTCGCCGTCCTTGTCTTCAGCTGCCTGGTAGTAAGAGATGACAAATGCCTAATTTTAATTTAGTTTGTGAACAAGGGAATCGGCACCATTAGCTCTCATTGGTACCGTGACTTCCTATTTCCGAAATAATTTTCAAAATCGTACCAGAAATTAGTGATTACAAACAAACAGCGTTTTGCCAACATTTACACAAAAGGTAATTAAAATGCGTGCAATAGGTATATATTTTATTTGTAGCTTCGTAATAATGATTCTCCTTTACAATAAAATTATAATTTGTCTGAATACAATGGCAAGGACTTCATTGTAGTGTAAATTGCTGTCATTATATTAGCTTTTGTCTTTACTTCGAACTGATTTTGATTTGCTAGGAGAGGTTATTATTATTTTATTGACTCAAATTACAGTTTTATAATAATGATTTATCAGTAATTTATCTGCAACTCTGTAACAAAATAATCATGGTTTATGTTGTAAACAATATAATATTATACGTTGGTACCTATATTTTTCTGTTAATTACTGTGGGTAAGACTTTATTGACGTCGTATTGAGACACGTGCAACGTCGAATGGGATTACGGACACATCGCTAACCCTTTATAGCTCAGTTATCGGCCTGCGTCCTAAGTCCTAACCTATGCCTTAGTAGCCGGGACATACGCACGAGAAACGCGTGCCGCTCGCGCGTTTATCTATATACTAATATTATAAAGCTGAAGAGTTTGTTTGTTTGGTTGAACGCGCTAATCTCAGCATCTACTGGTTCGAATTAAAAAAATATTTTTGTGTTGGGTAGTCCATTTATCGAGGAAGGCTATATGCCCATGCCGCCCATGCGAAGCCGATACTAATAATAAAAAGCTGAAGAGTTTGTTTGTTTGGTTGAACGCGCTAATCTCTCTACTCTAATGGTAATGGATCTACTGGTTCGAATTGTTAAAATATTTTTGTGTTGGATAGTCCATTTATCGAGGAAGGCTATAGGCCCATGCCAAGCCGGGTCAGGTCGCTAGTACATGATGAAATAATGGTTATTTTTCCGAAGTGAAATGATTTTTTCTTGGTAGTACATTTATAAAAAAGAAGAACATTAAATTAATAAAAAACGGCAGATTTAGAATTGTGAAAAACAAAATTCAAAAGCGATCTTGAACCAATAGTAATACAGCACGAACGGACGACAGCTTGCGACGGGCGCCTTATCACTACGCGCGACAGCTTAATTTGCTCTGAACATTTACGAATCGCTCATTCGCTCTTCATTTTGTCGGCGCCGAGTGGCGGCACGTGTGGTTGTAGTAGTACTGGTAGTACAGTCAACAGCAAAAGTAGATGTACTAATGAACGGAGCTCGCGTCAGAACTGTGTGGCGTCGAAGTGATTTAAAAGTATGTGTGTGACAGTCACATACTTTTAATAATTAAACTACTAATAAATTCTATAAATTAGTGTTAGTAAATTAGTACTGAATTTCTGATTTTGATCATCTACTTTTGCTGTTGACTGTACCAACAATGGCGCCGATTCCCTTGTTCACAAACTAAATTAAAATTAGGCATTTGGCATCTCTTACTACCAGGCAGCTAAAGACAAGGACGGCGACAGACAAGGACTAAGTTAACCTTCATACGGTCTTCGGGTCAATTTTGACCCATTTAAAGAATTATACAAAGTTTTCTGTATCGCTAATTTCTTTTGAGATTTGATATTTCATGACTTTTTCTAAAGTTTTGAGCTTGATATATTAAGAATATTATTTTATCAAAATATCTTGAAGTTTTCGGCCTACAAGTTTTTCTACGTTCTCGGTCCTCGGGCTAAATTTGACCATACGTTTGCAACGAACGTCATTTGTTATCAAGTACCGACTTTGTATTGTATTGTTGCATTGCACATCTTACATTATACAATTTATAGTTATACAATAAATGTTGAGTGAGCAGAACGTGTGCTAATTTGAAGATTGGACGAATTATTTGCTATTTGAATATGAGAGATAGTAAGATTGAATTATTTTTGGACGACGTGACTAATGAGAGAAGAGATGTCATGATTTTCGAATTTAGAACACGATCCCTCGTGTTCTGATTTCGAAGATCATGTTATAGCAGCAGATTCATCTCACGGCAGTTTTGGATAGAGTGAACTGCACTTGATCCTAATGATATAATGACGTCAAAAGTGTCCAAATAACTTATCATTTGAAAATAATCACGCAAGAACTTTGAAGTAAAATACAATATCAATTTTATGCCTGAATTGACTTGTTATGCATCCTCAGAAACACAGAAGTAGAAATTTCAAGCTTTGAATTTTATTTTACATCCTTTGGTACATATTATTTTGAATTGCACTAATATTGCGATAATCATATATGATACAGAATAGACTAATATTGACAGTACTGAATTGTTGCATTGATTGGCTTACTGGCTTTTATTCTGTTAGCTGGTGTATTTCGATCAAATAACGAATGTTCTGAAATTTTATGGGTTCCTAAAAAGGAAGACCAATATTAGACAACACAAACGAAAGGACAGGCAAAAGAAATCGATAGTCTCAAGTGGAGTTCAGTATTATTTATGGTCGATATATCAGCTTCTCAGACCAATTAAAAACTATAGACAGAACATTGCGCCCACAAAAGTGAGACACGTAATATGAAGACGATTCGGTCATATGAAGACGGCCGCTCGGTAGTCAGCCAGTAGTGAGTGAGAGCGCATGACGTACATTTGGTGAAATAATAATTACAAAATTATGCCGTCCTGTTGTATAAACTGCTGCAAAAACAATTCATGTTGTCGTAATAAGTCTTCTGGGATTACTTTTAACAAGTAAGTAACCAATTTTCTGCATAATTTAAACAAAATCGCGAAATGTTTGAAATAATTTCTTGGAATACCAATTCTAGACGTTATTGTCTCAGTGTTGCATTATCTTTTCCCAAAAGTAAGGGCAGTTGAGAGTTTAGTTCAGACACGGTTCAACTAAGTGTTTTTAATCAGCTTATTTTATATTTAGTTTTCGAGTACATTAGGTATGTTATTATGACATGACATGTATGATACGTAAGTATTTATAAAATATATTTTAATAATTATTATTTTTGATATGATATTTTTAGTTCCGTACCTCAAAGGGAAAAAATGGAACCCTTTCAGGATCACTTTGTTGTCCGTCTGTCTGTCTGTCTGTCCGTCCAACAACAAACGTTATTAAAAAATTGTGACTCATAACGTCAAACATACAAAAAACTGACGCAACTTATGGGGCATTAACATAAACACCTAAGCTTTGTTTTTTGGTAAATTAATAATGTTCATGATATGAAAATAAATTACTCTATTTAAACTAAATTATCTTTCATTTCATACAACCAAGACAAATTAAACAATACTAATAATAATAATAGCCTTTATTCTGATAAATTACATACTAGTTAACATTAATTAATCTAACAAAATCGACAACTGTTTATCTGTTTGTCTATCGACAAAGGCCTCTTCCAACTTCTTCCATTTCTGTCTGTCTCTGGCTTTCCTCGACCATATTTTACCTGCTACTGCTTTGAATTCATCTTCCCATCTTCTATATTGTCCTCCCCGTCTCCTTTTTAGGTTCCTCGGGTACCAGTTTGTAATAGATTTACTCCATTTGTCTACACCGCGTAACATGTGCCCAGTCCATCTCCATTTGTTCTTTCTTATTATATAGGTGACATTTTCTATTTTTGTTCTTTCTCTTATAATTGTGTTTTTTATTCTGTCGGACCTTTTGATGCTCAGCATGCTTCTTTCCATGGATCTCTGGCAGACCTCAAGTTTTTTGATGTGTGCTTGTGTGGGAGCCCATGTTTGGCAACCGTATGTTAATACAGGTAGTATGCAAGTGTTGTAGAGTTTCGTTTTTATGTTAATTTTTTGTTTCCTTGCTTTTCATAATTTCTTTAAGTGCCCAGTATTTCTTCCATGCATTCCCTATTCTAGTGTTGATTTCTATTGATCGATCTTTGGGTGAGATTACTTGGCCTAGGTAAGTGTATTGCTGGACATATTCAATCACCTTGTTATTTACTTCGATTATTTCTTCTTCAAAAATAATTCTTGGTAGAGTAACCAGAGTACTTGACGAAAATCAGCCTCGTGAACAAGCCGGGTTTAGAAGTGGCTATTCAACTATCGATCATATCCATGTCGTAAACCAAAATTATAGAAAAAAGTAAAGAATATGATATTCCATTCTACTGCTGTTTCATAGATTATAGTAAGGCATTTGACTCGATAGAACAAGTAAGCATATGGCAAGCACTTAAAAACCAAGGAGTTGAAAACAAATATATCAGGATTATAAGAAACATCTACGAAAATAGTAAAGCCAAAGTTAAATTAGAAAGAGAAGGAAAGGAAATTAGAATAGAACATGGTGTCCGCCAGGGTTTATCACCTAAACTCTTTACTGCAGTACTGGAAGAAATATTTCAGAAATGTAATTGGGATGAGTATGGATTAACTATAAACGGAGAAAAACTCACTAACCTGAAATTTGCACACGATTTAATAATATTCTGCTCTACCAAGACCGAACTTTCAAACATGCTTGATGACCTAGACAGGGAAAGTCGCCTAGTATAGGTTTAACTATGAACCTATCTAAAACCAAAGTAATGACGAACCGCACAGAAGAAATAAACAATACTACCTAATAATAAAACTTTTTACCAAAGTATATCTCTCGCACTTGGGACACGCAGCGCAGCGCTTGCAACATTATTCTCTAGCACACATGCGCAAATCTACGATATCGTACACCAAGTCACGCATACATAGCCGACTTTAAGTTTCACTTCTTTCGTCGCGATTGTTAACGACCGCTCCGTCTATAGTTTTTTATTGGTCTGAGATCAGCATATAATGTTTATGTCTTTTTCAAATCGATTAACCATAGGTATGGTTCTTTCCAAGTGGAAAGAAGGTGGTCTTGCTAAGTGCCGCTACTTATTAGAAAATCTAGGTATGCAGCTTGTTAGTCCCGACATAAAAAACGGCATACATTACATGGAACACCTTTTGCATTAGAAATTGCCAATAAGATACGAGATACATCTCTAAACGATCCATAATCATCATTTCAGTCAGAAAACAATACAGGCAAAGACACAATCAAGGGAAGTTGATATCAATCATTATAAAAACAGAATTAATTTGCCTAAAGTGCAATAAATTTATAATTATGTAAAACGATCACTTTGTGTACAAATTGAAATAATTTACTATATATATAAGTCATTATAAACAGCTTTAAAGAAGTAAAAAATAGATAATAGTGACACAATATTTTTGTAATTATTATAAATTCTAACAAAAATATAATATTTCAGTAGCTTTTTTTCATTGAAACTACGTAGTTTATTAAAATACAAACCCCAATAATAGTAATTATTGAAATATTACTCATAACTCCTAGAAAAATAGTATCTACTGGGTCAAACAAGACCCGAAGCCCATTTACGTCAGTAACTTCGAAGACCGTATGAAGGTTAAAGATGTCAAATTAGTTTTTCCCTTGAACTTCGCAGTGTTTTTAATCAATACGTTCTGAAATGACAACTATAATTGTATGAACATTTTAGATCAACTTAAATTGACAGCTCTTATTAATATATGTCTCTTTTTTGTTTTATTGGAGAGAAAGAGATATAAATAGCTTAAAATTAATTTAGTTCGTGCACAACAGAATTGTCACCAATACCTACCTCATATCTAGTGGGTAACTCCACACATATTATTATTATTATTATTAACTACTGGTTTCTACGCTTTCGAATTGATGCAAATTATTTAATTATTTGAAAACTAAAACCTTTTTATTTTTAAACCTTAAACGATTTGCCCTCAGTAGCCTACTATTAATACTGAGGACAAATCATTTTGCCACGGGAAAACCACCATTATAATTTATTTTTTCTCAACACTTCATCTAACAAATAGAAAGGTTTTGGAACATAACATTGGAAACCTTAGTTTTGTATAATTTAGCAGCATTATTTCAATTTTTGTGAATGTGAATGTAACCATGGAGCAATTTATAAAGTAAATTATATTTATTTGTTTGACATAAATGAACATGGCGGTTGAGAGCATTGTCATGCTCACTCAATTATCTCGCTGATGGTGGCGCGTGTGTTGGATCATGCGGCTCCCTTCAAAATGGTTGAGCTGAATGGTGCTGATCCACGCGTCATGTACGTGAACGGGCGCTGTCAGTAGAGATTGGTCAACCCTTAACCGCCATGGCTATTTTTTCTTCTTTAAATCTTGATTCTTTTTTTTAATGCATTTTATTGGTCTTTACCTGCATTGTTTTCACATATAGAAGCAACGTGAATAATGTAATCAATATTTTGTAAAAACTTGATTTAAAAGAGTATCTAACCGTGGAGTTTCTTCTTCTTCTCCATCTCTCGTTCTTCTCCATAGAGACCTACGCTACGTTTTGGAACGAGCAACTAGCTTAATTTTACTGACCAACTGACTCTTTGACAATTCAAAAGTGCCTGCAAATGGTTTAATTGAAATAAATGATTTGACTTTGAGTTGACTTTGACTTGGAGGCCTATGCCACACAGAGGTTGACATGATAGTGATGATGATGAATCTTCTAATAGATAAACTTAAGTTCATTTAGTCTGTACTTACTCTCGGCAGCAGCTGTGCGACTATTATTGGCGGGTATTATTTATTATGAAAATTGTTACGAGATATTTAAAGAGTATTTTGATGAGAGGAGAAAGGAGAAAGAAATTTGGTTTAAAACCATACAATGTCATCCTCCTCGAATACCAAAGTTTATGGATTATAAAATATCTACGAATATTATAGTCATAGCAAATAGATTACGTTCAGGACGTTAACTCTTTAAGAAATTTGGACATTTAATTAATAAAGTTGATTGCCATAGGTAGGGTGTTGGATGATGTACAACACTTAATTTTTTATTGTCAAAAATATAGAGTAAGCAGAGAATTACTGGTGCGTGAATTTAAATGAAATATGATGGATGTGGGTACATTTACTGCTGTTGCAAATCCGAGGTCCTATTCCTTATATCTCTGATTGATATGTTATGTTGTGTAATTAAGATATGACTTAACGGGTCTGACATGTTCTTCAAGAACAAAAGCCCTTAAAAAACAAAGATTAAAGTAAAAAAAAATATATTTACTTACTCTTGTGCACAATGCGCTGCTGTCACTATATAATTCTCACAAATAATGAATCCGCCGCAGAAGTAAGACTTGTTCACAATGAAAGACACCTGGTAAGGGTGATCCTTTATATTTGCCTCCTTGCCTCCCACGATCCTGTCATCAAACGGCGCCGGACCATACAGTAATTCATCTACCGTTGGTACTTGTAAGTCAATGTCTAAGTCGTATGGTGATACTGGAATGTGAACAAAATAAAGTAGTATATTATACTATTAACCTCTACAGAAAACGAATATCATCGGATATCTTGGAGTGTATATAGATCTGACACTAACATTCAAGCCACACACCGACATCCTCGTTTCTAGGATCCGTAAACTCATATATATATTCAAGTGTACTTTACTCTCTGCCAGTCAATTGTCAAGTACTGCATAACCTCTTGGGGAGGGGCAGGTAAGGGGTACCTTGTGGGGTGGAAAGGGCACAAAGAGCCTTTCTCAAGGTTGTAGCAGGACTGCCTTTTCGTTATCCAACCTCTAATCTATATCAGCGTTGGGATGTACTGACAGTCAGGCAGCGATCGATCGATCGTGTGTATGGTAAATCGTAGCAGATTATCGCAACGATTTACCATACACACGATCGATAAAACTGCGCAGATTGGTTTCACAGTTTAATCGCAACGATAGATCGTTACGTCTATAGCTGGCATAACCCACATCTCTACCCCCACAAATACCTCCTTTAATACCCCCAAACACTTGTATACCTACACCAACCCAAACAAACTCATACTCACTCACATTCACACACTCACTTACACCTACTCACAGACACTCACTCGCACACACTCGTACACACACATACAACTTATTTTTTTATCCATTCCATTATCAGTATTTTTGTTAATATCATAAATAAGTTTTAAACCCTCGGGTCATGGGGCACATCTTCTTTTTAAGGAAATATCCAAAAGGTTGGTTGACACTTCCCGTGACTCAAGAGCTGGTTTTTGCCTTGGTCAGAGATTGCCAACGTGGCAATGCTGCCAGTCTCTTGGGTACATTTCCAGTTGACGGCGATGTGGACGAATTTTGTGATGCTTTATTGTGTTAGGTTTTTGTTTTTTTTTTTTGTTTGTTACTTTAGGTTTTCTATTTTAATATTCTTGTAAATATTATACATACTTAAAAACAATATGTAAATATAGTAGATTTAAATGTTTCATACTTTTTAGTAGTTAGTTTTTAGTAGTAGTTTTTATTAGTTTTAAGCACTTCCTGTAAGTACCTACCTGCAACATGTGTGATGAGAAAATTAATATTATTAATATTTTCATTTATTCATTGTTACTTACATATAATTATAATTATATTTTTAAATATTGATAAAAACAAAAACATTTAAAAATATAAAAAAATAGTAGCCCACCGGTATCGGGAATAGCGTCCAAGCTACCGGTGGTCAGGGCTCCTGAGAGAGGAATCTCCTGACAATACGCGCCGTGTCCAGGAGTACCGCTTTCTGTATCAAACCCTTGATCCAGCTGCCCAACGAGAGCCTCCTCAGATGTTGGTCGAGGCTCTTGGAAATTATTCCATTAGCCGTAACGACTATCGGCACAATGACTGCTGTATTCACATCCCACATGTCGACAACCTCGCGAGCCAAGTCAAGATACTTGATTTGTTTGTCTTTCTCAGTTTTCACGAGGTTCTCGTCATGCGGAACCGCTATGACAACAATTATTGCGCGACGCTCTAATCGATCTATCACAACTATGTCAGGCTTATTTGCAACAATTGTCCTGTCAGTGATGATAGATCGATCCCAATACAACGTGATATTGCCATTTTCAAGAACTGGGTCGGGTATATACCTGTAGTACGGTACTTCCGACTCCACAAGCTTGTATTTAAGAGCAAGTTGCTGGTGGATAATCCTAGCTACAAGGTTGTGTCTATGCAAGTAGTCTCCGTTAGCCAGACGAGAGCACCCAGAGATAATGCGTCGGATTGATTCTTCCGGTCGGTGGCATGCCCGACAAATGTCAAACGTGTCGTCCTTCACAATATACCTCCGGTAGTTGTTCGTCATAATAACTTCGTCCATAATCGCACAGACAAAACCTTCGGTTTCCCCAAAGAGGTCAAACGAACGCATCCAGGATTCGGACGCCAAGAAGTCTACATCAGGCCCATGTAGGGCCCGATAGTAGCGCCCTTGAAGCTACTTACTCTGCCATACATCCCTGCGGTCATTACTATCTAGTACTAAAGGTTTGCGCCAGTTCTTGTTCGCTAAGGAGAGCGGGGTGAGGCCCTTGTCCACTGAGATCACATCTAGGTGCATCCCCACGTCGGCTTCAAGGAAATACTCCCTGAGACTGCATACCTCACGGTTGTGCAGGGTCTTAGCATTAAGAAAGCCTCGACCTCCGCACTTCCGTGGGATATACAGTCTCATTACCGATGACTGTGGGTGATGCATCCGATTTGCGGTCAGCAATGTACAGACCCTCCTATCCAGAGCGTCAAGTTCCGTCTGAGTCCACTTAAGCATGCCGAAAGAGTACAGCAAAACCGGCATGACCCATCCGTTGAAGGCGCGCACCTTGTTTCCGCCTGATAAAAGACTATTTAGCACTTTATTCAGGCGGCCAAAGAAGCGCTCCCTCAACGATTGTTTCATGTCGGCAGCATTGATGCCTAACGCTTCCGACATACCCAAGTACTTGTAGGTTTCGGTTGAAGAGAGGGATCTAAGGTTTATGGAATCCGAGAGTTGGCGTCCCACGGATTCCACAATCTCCCCTCGTTTCACATGCATGACTGCACATTTGTCCACACCAAATTCCATCCTGATGGCGCTACTGAAACTTTCTGTTACTTTCAGTAGCTCCATTAGTCGCAAATTGTTGGGGGCAAAGAGTATAGAGATATAAGTTCAGATCATCCATGTAAAGGAGGTGAGATAATAACCTGACCTCCTCTTCTCAACCGATAGCCCAGACCTGAACCCTCCAGCAACGTGCTTAGAGGTTTCAAGGCCAAATAAAACTACAGTGGTCGCAGACTATCGCCCTGAAATATACCTCGCTCGATCCTTATCGGTTCGCTATTCTCTCGGATTTGCCGACATCCTGGATAGCGAAGGACTGTCCTCCATTGCCCCATACATGACATCAGGAAGGTGCGCAGAATTGTATCGACTTTATACAACTCCAACACCCTCATGAGCCATGTATGCGGCACAGAATCATAGGCCTTCTTATAGTCTATCCAACATGTCGACAGATCCCTTCGGGAACGATGAACCTGCTGGTTAATGGCCATATGAATGAGGAGTAGCTCCTTAATACCACGAGACCCGTTCCTACATCCATTTTGAGAGGCAATATTATTATTAATCTGTCTTTCAGTTCACTGACGTCCAGTTGAAAACCAGCGTCAGACACAAGCGGTCTGGCATATACTTAACTGGGCCTATTTGGCACAGCTATGCACCACACAATAATATTTTTTATTTATTTCTGTTTTTTTATTGAATAACCTTTTTAATAAACATCTGACTGTGTTAAACATTATTTCTTGCTTTCTTTCTTTGACAAAGCCGCGTCGAATATCTCAAAACTAAATCTGTTCTACAAACACGACCAAACACACGTTACAATTTTCTCTATATTTTCGAAGTAATTGATTTTCAACCGACTTCAAAAAGAAGGAGGTTCTCAAATCGTCTGTACGTGGTTTTTTTTTTGCATATTTGTTACGCGATTTCTCCGACAAATGTAAAGCGATTTTGAAAATTATTTTTTTAATGGATGTAGTATGCCTCAGGGGTAGTCCCATATATTAATTAATTAATAATTAATTTTATCGAAATTGATTCAGCACTTTTGAATAAATCGACAGAAAGCAAATAAATATACATGGATGATGTTTTAATTTTCTCCAACCTTGTACTTTCAATCTCTGTTTTGACTGTGTTGCCGTTACTTAATGGATTAGGATTAAAAGGAGGTACCTACTAAAAAGCGAAAAATAAAAAGCTTTTATACAAAAAAGACAACCGCCTTCAAAATCTAAAAAGTGATAAATAACTTTAGCACAGAACACACATGACTTTAGTTTCGAAAGTCAGTGGCAATACAAAACATCAAACAGAACAAAGCCACCACAGGTTGTCTTTTTTGTAAAAAAGCTTTTTGTATAGGTAGTTAACCTTTTCACCGCCACAGTCATGTATAGATGACAAACCAACATTTGCCTAGCATAGTCACGGCTACATGACAGGCTTCAATACGCAATTCAACAAAGTAAGGATTCGTAGTTTTTTGACGTGGCGGTCATAAAGTTAATGCTGATTTTGTAAACTGGTGCCCCGGATTGGCGAGATGGGGCCGCGGTAGACCACGAAAGAGTTGGTTTGGACGATTTTGTTTCGATTTATAATAGGTACATATTTACACGCATAATAAAAAGAAAAATTAAAACTAAAAAAATAAAACCTCAGATTATGAAACAAAAGGAACCACGCGGAACATTGAGAGTGAAGCCAAAAAAGCAAATACAAATTCAAAAGCGAATACTTACTGTATAACACGAAACGCCGCATCGTTAAAAAACAAATAAAAATCCAAATACAAATTCAAAAGCGAATACAATCACGATATTGTGGGTATTCGGTTTTGAATTTGCTTTTTTAATAAAACCTCAGATTATGAAACAAAAGGAACCACGCGGAACATTGAGAGTGAAGCCAAAAAAGCAAATACAAATTCAAAAGCGAATACTTACTGTATAACACGAAACTCCGCATCGTTAAAAAACAAATAAAAGCGAATACAATCACGATATTGTGGGTATTCGGTTTTGAATTTGTATTTGCTTTTTTGGCTTCACTCTCAGTGTTCCGTAAAGTCTATCTGCCCTTTGTTTCATAATCTGAGACTAAAACAATAAGGCTTCAAAAAAATAATTCCAATCGCCAACATATTTGTTGCTGAAAATTGCAAAAGCCGTAAAAATATTTAATTTCGCGGGCCACCTTAACTTATAAAAGTTATGAACTACAACTACTTTTAAATTCAATTTAAATTAGTTAACTTAACTACTTTTAACACCTTTTACAACAACCAAAAATTAAAACACCCACCTGAACTCAAAAGACTTAGTGCTAAAACTAAAACTAGTTTTAAACTAAACATTGTTAGTTCTTCGCAAATTTATCACAAAATAAGGGCCCACTGTTCACTTAACGTTTTATATAACACTTTTATCTCTTCACTAGAACAATATACAAATCACCCACATATACTTTAATTGGAATTTTCTGTCATAACACCAGATAGTGATAACCTTCGGGGCTTTAGCAAACGTATGTGCTCGGCCTAATGTACTCGCCTGATAGCTCTGAGACATACTTGCGACTTGTCGAGGACGATTAGTCGCAATATTATAATTGGAATAAAAAAACGAGAAAACGAGGTCAAAATGCAAATCTTCTGGAGACTTATGACTTCTGTTATACCCTTCCATCCATCAACCAATCAAACAAATGTCCATTCCAAAAATTGTAGGCAAGAATACAATGTTTACTTATCATAGAAGTATTTTGCCAAATTGACTATTAGGTACTAGTAGTAATTTGTTATCCAATTATTAGGTAATTTAATAGCAAACCTTAGCACCATATATTATTATTTACAATTTCTATTATCTTACTTGTTTCTTCAAGTAGTGTCAATAATCTATTTTTTTCAGTAATAGATACTTCAGCCCTTTAACAGTAAATATAATAATTTAAAAGACAAAAAACACACAACATTGTATTAGGTAAACCGGTGATGACAGTTGTATGTGTTTTAAAATAAATTAATAAATATTACAAGAAGAAACTAAAACTCACTAGAACTATGCGACAAATTAATCGCAAGTGTGCACACACGTAAGACCAGTAAACCGTTACGCCTACTAATAAATAATGGAAACATGTGTCGATCGAGGAATAGTGTGCCTTGAATATCTAATGTAGGTAACTATATTACGTTGGGCGCACATTGTAGACAAATTAAATTACTCTTCGATAAAAGAAATTCTCTAATCTACTCGTATGTATTTTATTTAGGGTTCTTTTAGGCATGACAGCGATAGGCTGTAATTTAATTTACTACTAATTTAATTGACTACTAAGGGCTCTTACACACGACCGGCATGTTGTCAACGGCAGACGTAACTGCAGCCGTCGACATGCCAACTTCAAACGACGTCGACGTCGACAGCTGCCGCTGATCTATGAAGTTGGCATGTCGACGGCTGCCGCTGACGCGTGTCAACGGCTGCAGTTACCTCTGCCACAAAGTACGTAAGGCTGCGTGTCGCGCCCGAGAAAATATACATTTTATTGAAATAATCCTGGGTTGCTAAATTTTATTAAATGTTAATTCATACTGATTTATTCATAAAACTATAAATTTAATATTATTATTTTTAATTAATTCTATCAATATTTTCTAATTTATGTCTCAATTATTATTCTATTTTTATAATTTTAAATTTTAAATTATTGGATTTTTGATTATTTTGGTTTTTATTGTTTTTTTTTTTTGATATTGTTTAATTTATGTGTAGAAATGGTTGTTGACATGGTATTAACGAAATGTATAATTATTTATTATTTTTAAATTAATGATGTAATTATTATTTAAAATTCAAATGTAATTATTTTATTATATCTTCTGTAATTGTGTAATGTAAATTCAGATGCAATTTTCTTGTTAATGAATAAATGACTAATGACTAATGACTAAAGAGCAGAGAGACCACTCAGAACAAACCGCCATTTTTCGCACGCACACATTGACATTACATTTATAGACTGAAGTCTGCTTGAAACTGCTTGAGAATTCAAGCAGTTTCAAGCAGACTTCAGTCTCGACTCTCACGTGTTGTATAAATTAATAAATGAGAGACATTGATATATTTCATGACGAACAGGAAAATTTTGTTATAAAAAATTGCAAAGAGTTCCAACCAGTGTTATATTGTCATATTGTCACAATAACATTTCATATTGTCACAAATAAAACCTACATAGTCAAAACAGTAGCAGCCCTAGTGTTTGGCAAGTTTAGATAATTATTTTTGAAGATGGCGGGAGCGGTCTTTCTGTAACCTCTATATTTTGTGCCTCTGCCGTTGGCAGTGTGTAAGAGCCCTAACACAATTTATGTAAGAAGAAAAGACGAACTTACATTTTATCTGCCTTTCATTAAAATACAATAACAAAATGTATAAAATATACAAAATAACTATATTACAAACTTAATACTTATAGTGCTTTTAAATTATTATTAATGGCAAAACATAAATTGAATTAGCCGATCATTATTAGTAGAAGGTAACCTTTGATTATATATAATGTCTAGATGGAGCGTCAAGTGCACGTAAACGTGTCAAAAAGTGTCAGCCAACAATTGGCAGACAAGTGCTTATATAATCAAAGCCCAAATGCGTAATAATAATAATAAATGATTAATATGTGTATAATAATATTAATTTATGTATAATTATATACATAATTGCTTATATAATCATTATTTGCGCACACAGAGACGTAGATGCACAGTGTAAAACGACGCCTGCACGCACACATAGGTACTTGAAATTGTTGACTCGTTTTCTTTGTTATGATTGTAGGGCGACGCTCCATCTAGACATTATATAATCAAAGAAGGTAACCTAGAAATCCTAACATAACTTCGTTTGTAGAACGTCAAGCAGTGTGGAAAACGAAATACTTACAAGAGAGAAAAATAGAAAAGCCCCTAAAACAAATAGTCAGTCAACTTGGTATCATCGCCGAAGTGCCCAAAAGGAATTTGACTACCTACTTACCAGTTCACCATTTGTCGTGGTTCTGGCAATCGCAACTGTGCGTTCAACCTTAGGTACTGGTAATGTGACGTATTCGTTACAAGTAATGTACTTACGACCATGACCACGCATCCTAAGTCCGGGGAAGAGAAATTTCAATGACTTTTCCTTGTAATGACGTCTTTCTAATCATATGACGGGTAGTTACTTTCTTTTGTCCTTCGAAAGTAGTACAGCTATGCCTATAGATACAGGAAGCTAGAGGATACGGCTTCTATGTATTACTAAGAAATGGACATAGAACAGCTACACCAATGCCAATGGAATTCCTCATTCACCTAGAGACATTTAAACAGGAATTAAAACGCCACCAATCAATAGGGAACATTACGCGAAACTCGGCGCAGAGGGCGCCACTAGCACATACAGTAAACAAACCGCCATGGAGCATAATCTCGTATTCTTGTTATACTATATTATTCATTGTAATAACTTGGTATTATGTGGAAATACGTAAATGAAATGAAAATGAAAAAAAAAACGTAAATGAAATGATACGTTTATGAAAGTTTTAATGATTCTTACATATTGAACTGTACTTTAATTAGGTATATTACGGCATCCTATGGCCATTTGCAAGTGGATTCTAGGTTATGCTTAGAATAAAATCATATTTGGTTGTCTTACATAATCAAAGTTAACGTTATTCTGTAAATGCGACTATCTCACCTGTATACTTTCCAATTTCAATGAAATCTTCGTATTTAAAATGTGCTGAACATATTTTAGTGTTTTTTAGCTCGAAAGTCTTTAACGTGTGGCTGCTTCCCATAGTTTTCGAACATTTTCTTCTTTTGGAAATGAATGATTCCCTTTATACCTACATCCAAATACATAGCACTGATGCATTATTGTATAATATAATACACTTCCCAATGTTGTACTTAATTAAAGGTAGAATTTCACGCTTTGAACGACTCGTCGAAAAACTGTTTACTATTTACGCTGGTGCTGCACTCTGGCGCAAGAACATTGCAATAATATCCCCAATTGATAAACTTTTATGAGTATTCAAAAGGCGATTCCCCAATAGATTTTGTTTGGCAATTGCAACTTGTGATACAGTCACATATTATCCAACTCAATTGACTAAGTATATACTGATTTCGACGCAACTAAAAATGTAATATTACAGGTATTTGAAAATTTTAATTGGATCGTGTTGAATTTCCGTCGTATCGGACTGTGAGGGTAAGGGAAAAGTGAGTAAGTACACCTGTGTTTGCGCACACACTTTGTTCACCGTAATATCTCCTGCGTACTTGATTAGTCTCCATTAGACTAGAATTGTAACGCATACAGTTTAAGACCCTTAATGATACCGAAACATCTATTACATTCTATACTAGCGTACAAGAACAAGCGATCAATCTTAGTCGGTCTCCCAATATTCAATGGCCTACCTGGTCCTTCCAGTCGCATATAAGCTCAGGTCTATTCTGACTGGTCCTTCAATACGTAATAATATTATGCAGTAAGATGATGCTATAATAAACCGTAATTCGATGGCCAACGTCTCCAATATCAGTTTTATAATTCTATTCGGGATATTGAATTGTATATTTATGTTATACGGACATTTGCAACGTTCTAGAGGTGTAATTGAATTTTTCAGATGGAAAATGCTTTGCTCTATTATAATTGTACATATTCCGTAATATGAATTATGCTCTTTTTTCTAGAGCCCACGCTTTACGATTTTTTTAAGAGGCATCCCATGACACATTTTTGACAATCAGAGTAAATTATAGACATCGAAGGGTGACCTTAGGACCAATGTATTTAATAAAACAAAATATTTTACACATAATAATGTTTGTAAAAACTGTAATGTAAAATCTAGCAACTTACTACGTTCAGTAAGTTTATACGGTTGTATGGATTTTAAGTTACTATTTTTTACGTAATATTAATAATAATAATAATAAAATAACGACGATAATTATTAGATTATAGGAATTTACACAACCGAGTGATAATTGTATTTAAATACTATTATTATCATGATTGTTGAATCAAAACTCAACTGTAGACGTTTACGGCGAATATTATTTCTGCTTAAAACATTATAATCTACCTTGCCTATTTTCCATACTAAGCAGATGTAGCTGAACACCCGAATTTTACATGAAGGAACTGAACTAAAATTGAAAAGAAAAAGGAGCCATTTGTTGAGATTCACATAAATAAACTCCACATTAAGATCGATTTTCAAATGGTGTTGATTACTGTGAATGAGTTATGTTTCAACATACCACAAAATTACTTCTTGTGGCCATAAGACAGATAGGAAATAGATGACACGGCTATTTCGTTCCATAACAATGGCCATCCTTCATCATCAACCCAACCATGTAATTTTCCTCAAACGTTATGTAATCTTCTGACGTATTCCTTGAATGATCGTAACGTCATGATAATTTATTCAATTAGTATCCATTATTATGTAGACTGCCCCCCGGAGAAACTCGTGGCTAACTTAGAGCCGTACAAATCGATCGGTCAAAGGTTAAGCTACGCTTGCCGCGGTTGGTCTGTGGATGGGTGACCATTCATGTCGTACCGAGTTCCCTCCGTGCCTCTGAAAGCACGTAAAGCCGTTGGTCCCGGCTGTCATTCGTAGATCTTTGGCAGTCGTTGTGGGTAGTCAGAAGCCAGAAAATTTGACAACCAGTCTTACCGGTATCGTGTGACCTAGTAACTGGGTTGTGGAGATCCGATGGGCAGTTGTTCCATGTAAAACATTGGTATTCAGCTGCATCTGGTTAGACCAAACTAGCTGCCAAAAAGCTGGGAGTCCTCGCAAAGGTGCGAAAGTACTTCACGTCGGAACAGCTGCTCAACTTATACCAAGCACAAGTTCGATCGTGCATGGAGTACTGTTCGTACCTTTGGGATGGATCAGCAAAATACCAACTGGAGGCATTGGAAGTCATCGATAGACGTGCCAAGAGGCTCATTAACAACGACTCCCTGGTTAGGGCTAAGCTCCAGAGCCTTGAACATCGCCGCACCGTTGCTAGCCTTTCGGTCTTTTATCGGGTACATTTCGGAGGGTGTGCTTTGGAATTGCACAATTTAATTCTCCCATCCCCGTTCCATCATCGGACGAGCAGAGATACGGCAAAACGTCACCGCTATATGGTTGAAGTTCCACGGTCTCGAACCAAGCGCTTTGACTCCACATTTATTGTGCGAACTGCCAGACTGTGGAATTCCTTGCCCGCCTCTCTGTTCCCTGATAAGTATAATCTGGGTATCTTCAAGGCACGAGTTAACCGGTTCATCTTAGGCAAGCGTGTTCCAACTTAGGCCGCATTATCACTTACGATCAGGTGAATTGCGGTCAAAAGCAAGCCTACTTAATATTAAAAAAAAAAAAAAAAAAAAAAACCGACCCCAACTTAGTTGGGAAAAGGCTAGGCAGTTGATGATTAGGTTGACTGCCCCGTTGGCCTCGTGGTCTTAAGCGTGGTTGCTGAGTGTACTATTCTAAGTTCTATTCCCAGTATGTTATTGGGTTTTTCCATTAAGGATTTCTTATTAACAACCCGGACTTTAGAAGTTACTAGTGTGACATTCCCTTGCCTCGGAAAGCACGTTATTTACTCCTAGCCCTCATGCCTCACTGGTCCTGTCGGATTTCCGTCCCATTGAATTAAGAGAATGAGGGAAGAGGTAGAGCAACACTCGTGCATATCTAGTGCATTCTTGGCTAGTCATCATAGGGTTACTGTGATCGAAAGTCGGTTTTTCGTATATATACACACATAACATGTATATACATTAATATGTAACATAATTGTTATAACATAATAATGATCATAAGTTCAATAAATTACTGACTTAAGAAACTTGAGCAATTTGAAGGAAGCAACGTCCATTTCATATCCAATTAAATTTAATGAATGTAATAAACCTTGGATATAGGTTCCTAAAGATCGCTTTGCAATTATTTTGTAGAATCTAATTACAATCGACGAAAACTAATTAATAAAGTAACCCATATTGATACTGGAAAAGTATTTAAAATCTATAAAAAAATGAATAATAATTCGTAATCAAAATTGTTCAATGTATGAAAAGAACCATTTAACAAGCTTTGGGGATTTTCCTACTTCATAAGTCCTTGGGATGATTTTTGATTCAATCTACTCGAATCGTTATTGGTTTAACTCAAATGCGCCCCAAAGGACCAACTAATAACAATACTTCGTTTCAAAGCAATAAGTGGTTTTAAAACAATAAACCACATTACCTTGACATCGCGGTCCTAATCAATCAATACGTTTAAGCTATTAAGGTTCTAATCTGATTGAAATGCAATTTAGCGGTTGGTACCTGTATTGGAAACGATCTAACTCACGAATACCAACTTTAATTATTAAACTCATGCTCAATAATAAACAAATTTTAAACATTCTGGTTTAAAAAATTCTTTAAACAGACTGTGGGAAATAAACCTAAAAAATTAATACAATGGCGACTCTTTTAACCTTCTTCTTCCTGCCCTTATCCCATGTTACTTGGGGTCGTCGCAATACGTTTTCTTTTTCCATTCCGTCCTGTCCAACGTCATGCTTTCAATGACTCCCTTTTCATTCATATCATTCTTCACACAATTTATCCTTCCCCTCCCTCTCCATTCATCCAAATTAACATTCATAACTCTTTTGGTCACATGCATTTCATCCCTCGTCTTCACATGCCCATACCAAGACAAACTATTCCCTTTCAGCTTTTCTGTCACTGGCGCCACTTTCAAACTTCCCCAAATATATTCATTTCTCACCTTATCCATTCCGGTCACTCCACACATCCACATCAACATTCTCATCTCCGCTACATGCGACTCTTTTAATCGTTATATGAAAAAAACTCCTCAATTCTTAAGGAGTTATTCAGCAGAACATCACATCTCTTTTACATGGAGCAACTGCCTGTCTTACCCCCACAACACAATACTTTTTGGTAAGACTGGTTGTCAGACGTTCTGGCTTCTGACTACCCATAACGCCTGTTAAAGATTTACAAATGACAGCCGGGAGCAACGGCATTACGTGGTTTCCGAGGCACAGAATTGGATGGCCAACCCACGGACATCAAAATTTACACTATTTATATTTCATGTATTTTAAGGTCAAAAATACACCTCATTATCATATCCTTAAATGTATCCTTCTTATCCTTTCTTAGAGGTAAGGGTAAGGCTGTAATTTTACCCACCTTTGAAAAAATGATTGCAGAATAATAACGATGCATATTTGCCTACTTATTCGTGATATGATCAGTTTCCATGTTTAAATTACAGCAGAACTATCGATATGAGCAATAAACATGTAGTATTTTAATTACTTACCCACTGCGCGTTTAACTATCGATTAGTTAGCATTGAAAATGGCACGCTACGTAGAAAAAATGCATACAATGATAAATATTAAGGTCTTTAGCTATGTAATTTGTACTTTTTGCTTCGTAGCTGCCCGGAATTGTTGGTGTGGCACCCTCGTATCTTAGAAAACACGTTAAGCTGTTAGTCGTGCGATTGATCTCTCTCCGGTCGTGTGGGAGTGCATCCGTATACATGTGCACTATAATATCTTCTGCGTACTTCAATCTCCATGGGTGATGGACGCTGTGACCAACATTCAGTTGGGAAATTATTATTATTATTACTTTAACATTAAAATTTTACATTGAGTTGGCAAAACGGAATTCTTCATCAACCTGAAGATTACGATTTCCAAACTTATGACCATCAAAGTGTGTCTTAAAAGATCTCTCATTACACTATATGAAGCAATCTCCGCCCCTGGATGAATTATCTCAAAATCTCAATTTACTGTTATTAGACAAAAATACTGCTATAAACATACCTCAGATTTGATTGTTTCTTAAAACTTGTTAAATTTTACAGTACTCATAAAGTACAGATCGGTTCCCTTCAAAATGGTTGTAGCTCAATGAATGGTGTCGATCCGTGCGTCATGTTCGTGAACGGGCGCCGTCAGTTGGGACTGGTCTGGTCATCTCTTAGCTGCCTCGGTTATTTTAAATTTATTTGCAATTGTGTATTATGATTGTTTTTAGATCTCTTTTAACGTGCACATCTTGTTACATTTCTCTCACATTTGTGTCCCGAATGAATGATGTGACCTTCTATTGATTTTAAAAGAGTATTCATGGAGTTTATTGCTCGTTTTTCGCCATAGAACCTACTATCTAGACCGAGCAATTACCCTTACAATTCAAAAGTCAATGTAAAATGGTTTAGTTGAAATGTTTGATTTTGAGTTTGCACGAAAATAAGGGTAGGAATTAGTGCAGTTTAACCAAAAGGTCAAAACTAATTTTATTTGACATCTATTATGTCAAAGGCTTTGTACAAACATTTAAAATTACCGTATTTAAACTATAAATGCTAATATTTTTTGTCATAAAATAAATATTACAGGAAGTAATCTCATTGTCATTTGATCCGTAGCTGATTAGGCCAATTTTGTAATTTTTGTAATACTCAGTACTTTAATGACAATACTTATGTGATGTTCGGACACGACATTAATAAAAGCGTTTGTTTTTGCCTCGTGAATGTATTATCAATCTAATGCATTGTTAATCTTATTATAATTTTCGAGTAAGTATGGAAAGAGGTAACCCTCTTTCTAATATTATGTAATTATTTTTATCGAAGGTCCAAAAAATAATGCCATTAAAACATTATAAAAATCAAAATGAAAGTTTTTTTTTACACTTTAATGATTTTCTGTTCCCTCCTCAGGTTTAGGATAACTTTAATAAAAAAAAAAATAAAAAAAACCACCACCTTCAAAAAATGTGTGGCAATGCAAAACAACAAACAGAACAAAGCCACCGCCATCGACTTCCGGAACTAAAGTAATGTGTGTTCTGTGCTAAAGTTATTTATCACTTATTAGATTTTGAAGGCGGTTGTTTTTTTTTTAGTTTTTATTTTTCGCTTTTCAGTATCGCCTTTGCATCCATAATCCATAAAGAAACGGGGACACTGTTAAATCAGATATTAAAAGTCCTCCAAAGATTGAAGAAACACCGTCATCTATGTTTTTTTTTTGGGATTTTGTTGATTTTTTCAAAAAGCACTGAATCAATTTCGATAAAATTTATATTTCCAATTCAAAATAAACCCCTTTCGAACAAAACAAGAATTTAGCAAATCCGTCTATATATGACGGAAATATGCCCATTAAAAAAAAATAAGAAAAATGCGATTCTATGAGGTAAAGTTGGTTTGTAAGGAGTAATTTCTACTGTAATCTATTGTATTTTTATTGCGTTACGATTGTTATTGTTTTTAGTGTAAACGTAATTTATTACAGAAAACATTGTTCATATTAGTTCTTAGTTTAGTTTTTTATTAATATTTAGACCACGCTATCGCATTGTGTGATTAACTGTAGTAGTTTTAAGGGAGATGTTTAATAAATAAATAAATTCTGGAAATTCTGGTATATTACTTCCATACGGACAAAGTAGCGGGCAGAAGCAATTTCAAAAACAAAAGCGAGTATAAGTTTCTGATTTCTCAATACTTTCAAATTCTTTCAACCAACATATAGCTATCGATCACAACAATCCATCAATGCGATTACCAAAGTGGAAGTATGTATTTACATTTGAGCATTCAAGGCAGTCCAATAAGAAATCAAGAGGTAAACGTGCAATCGGCACACAGCCTGATATAATGATATGATAAAACAAGCGATTATACAGTGAAATATCCCAAATACGTCGAATTATTCGACTAATAACCATTTAAAGTAAGTACAACACTATTAAAGCTTAATACACGGTAGTGTGTGTTTGCAATTATGTGTGACAATAGCGTGACTATGGTGTATTACTAGTCAGTATTCATACGAACTAGTGTTTGGTCCTAACGTCTTTAAAAATTATGGTCCTACGGTACACGTGCTGTGCTTGTGTGATTAAGAAAAAATAGAAGTTATAAAGTTAAATCTTAAAATAGAATTTTTTTTGTTGGTGTTACGTTAACTAGATAAAAATCGTCTCAAAGTAAATATTTATTTGGAGCGGTTTGGTATAAGTTTAAAAAAAATAATACATTGTCTTTTTTTTTGTCAAATTGCTAAAATATAAAATTGAATAGAATAATTTACGCGTTATTTATATTTATTAATACTTTAATTACCATGAGATACTGTTCCTTAGATAAGCGAAATCATAAATACGGACAATGGACTGTTAACTTGTGACAAAAAAAAACAATAGTACCATTAAAAAACTAGTTTTTCTCTTGTTTGAGTCTTAAAAACTACCTACCAAGATAAATTCAACATTCTATCTAACAGTACAGGAAATTGAAAACAAATATATTTTTTTAATGTGTACCTACTACAACTGACTTCTACTAACTACATAATATTACAGAACACAGGTTCCCAAACTATTCCGCCCATTTTGTAGTTTTTTATAGAGTCTCGGGTATCATATGTGTAAATAAACACTTAGCGAAGCCAGAAATGTCCTTCTCATCAATGTTTTCATTTTTTTGTTCTGTACCATATCAGGGAACCTTCATTTAACTAAAATGTTGAAGAATAAAAGTTCCAACATTTTTAAAGTTATTTTACGAAAAGAAGTTTTAAATGTTATTTTATCTTTTAACTCGCATTGTTTTAAATAGTGATTTTTTACACCAAAAATTAAAGTCTTTACTTTGCAATAATTTGTGTTCAATGTTATTTTATTTGATGGACAGTGTGTCTTGTATCTTTTTACACCCCGTATATATATTTAAAAACTCATTTTTATACCACAAATCAGTAAAACAGTAATCAGTAGAGCACTAAATATTCAAAAATATACGAACATAAATTAAGCGTTTTTTCTTGGTCCTTTTTATGTCATAAAAATAATAAGTGGTCCTTGCGTTCTTGGACATTAGACCGGCAGGTATTTATTTCCTAGAAGTAGGTAAATGACTATTCTGCAGTAGTGAATACTAAAACAAGATAACGTTGGCTTCTTGTCTAGGAACAACACGTACAATTAGTCCTATTTAGCAAACAATAGCGTGAGAAATAACATATTTAATAAGATAATGCAAATTACTCTGTAGTTACTTTTAGTAATTTGTAGTAGGGCTTTTTACAAAGTGTCATGTACAATTACTTAACCTTACTGTATATTTTTAGTAAGAAAGAATTTATATAGTTAGCGATCCACTTCGGCTGTGCATGGGAGCAATTTTCAATTTTTCCGTTGGGTTTTCCAGATTTTTTTTCTCATATATTTCTTGCCAATTTACAAACATACCTAGTAATAAAACAGCAAATGCGGTCGAACTAACGATGATCTTTAGAGTTGCTTATAGTGATGATACGTGATACTTAGAAATACATAAAATATCCTTATGAGTTAAGGCGCTTGCCTGACCAAATAACATTGACTATACATTTGTTCTTTGCCGCAGAATCGAAATTCACACAATTTTTGGGTTTTTTTTGTTATAAAATAAGAGAAACGATCTTTTGAAATAAAATAAAACGTGAATCATAAAGATTTTTAGGTTTCCTATCTATTAGTGTAATCCTCAAATTAATAGCACGTCAACTTTAGCAAAAGATACATGTTTTCAATTATTTTAGTCATTTTTTTTACAGGAAAATTTAGGTGTTTAAAGGGTATATAAAAAAAAAAGAACATGGAATGTGATGATAGGATATTGAACATTAATAATATTTTTCTCTTAATTAATGAGTTAATAGGCCCTAAATAACGAAGAAAAACGCACTTTTGGTCGGGGTAACGCCTTAAGCTAGTTTAACAGGTATTGTTGACTACTACTAAGAATACTAAAATAATAAAGATAAATGTCCGTGATCAAAGTTCCTAATAAACAAGTTCTCTTAATCTAGGGTGTACTATTTGTTCTTATTATTTACCGCGATTGACCTCTGTCTTACCTGATGGATGGCGATGATAAACATTTTCCTCAATCCCTCAGTTGATTCTTACAAGTATTAATAGTTGGTTGGCGGTAATTTATTACTTTTTCTTCATATAATGTAGACGTATATGTACGTCATATTCTTTATCATGGAAGAAACGCTCTAAAAATACATAAGTAAACTACATAGTAAGCTACATAACTGGTTTATGCTTTTTAGGCACAAACGGTTCTAGATAGAAAAAAGAAACAGGTATTTCAAGATTTGATAGGTATTAGCTATGGGGAAAACATAGGTTGCTCAGAACACGGTTATCAAATGTGCTATGCTCGAAGATTCTTTGATGATTAATGTTCAAGAGAAGAAATTTATGTATTTCCAGCCGTGGACGATTAAGTCAATCATTAAAGCAACTTACTCAAGTTGCTTTCGTAACTATATTTATTTATAAAGTATACTGTACGCTATTTCCAGCCGTGGACGATTAAATCAATCATTAAAGCAACTTACTCAAGTTGCTTTATTAACTATATTTATTTATAAAGTATACTGTACGCAAAATACGCGCTGAGTCGTGGAGTTGCGGACAACAGCCCGTCATACTACTACTTATAAAGTATAAATAAATATAGTTAGTTTACGTCAACTAAAACGAACCATAAAACTACTCCGTTATATTGTATTTATATAAAGAAACAATTCAATTCTTATCATCATAAAAAAAACGAATAAAATATTGAAACACTTAAAAAATAATATCTTCAAATCAATTTAAAATCTGCATTTTATGCAGTTGATTCATTCTTGTTAACAAACAAACAACTAAAAATATTTAAAACTAAAATGCTCAAAAATCTCGTCACGAATTCTAAATCACTACAAATGTTACTCCATTTATATCTAAAACCTGTTGCCAATAAGTTAATTTAATCATTATGTCAAAAAAAAAGTCGCCGCGAAGAAAACCGTGTGAGATTCCTTCAACAATTAGTTCTGGTAGCGAAGCAGGCGGAGTGATGTCGCGTCGCTAAAACAAAACAAAACAGAAATTTTGAAAAATATAAAAAGTGTTAAACTAGAACGGAGAAAAGTGTTAAAAATGTTGGGAAACCATACAAAATTGATTTTCACTGTGTCCATCGGGTTTCTGGTGGTTGCCATTATAATGGCATCGTGGGGCTTCCAGAAAATTGTTGAAAAACAAATACAAAACGTAAGTTTACTTATTATTACCTATTTTTGTTTTTATTATAAACGGCTGGGGCATTTTGTGTTTTTTTTATTAACATCATAATTGTATTGCACTTACTAGGAAATTTAATAACCCAATGAAAAGTAATCGTGTAGATAAGAGTTCAACAAAATTCATTAAAATTAACATCATGAATTCTCGGATAGTTGTCGTCCGGGACACCCCTATTTATTACTATATAATAAACATACATATTTCGGATCAATTAACCACCAATTTTTTACATTGTCGTGTCAATTAAACTGAATTAATTTACCCCAATTTCTCGAACTAAAATAAACGCAAAATTATTGGGACTAATTGTAAACGGTTGCTTTCAATTCAGTCAACCAATACTCAGCGTGAGTACAGTGTTCCTGACCAGACAATGTTCCCCTCACTACAGTGTTCAAAGTGTCCCTAGACGCACTATAGACGACATGAAAAACGCCACTAATGATGCGATAAATGTGGCTGCCTACTGGGCCCAAGTATCTTATCAAAATAATAAATAAAGATTTCCTTCTTGAGTGATTCAATTTTCTTTTTGTTGTTGTTAGTAGATGACCATTATATTGATAGATGTTAAGATAAATTAAAATTTAATGAAGATATCTTGTAAAAGGGTACGATGGGGTTGACATATCTGAGATAAAAAACCCCTAAATAAAAAGAGATTTAAAAAAAAGATTCGCTTATATCATTGACTCGAAAAGAAGAAGAAGTTAACTAATTAAAATAAAAAACTAAAAAGTTAACAGTCGTTATCCGTGTGGTGCCGGTCGCGAATAGCACCACCCCATTTCTACCCGTGGGTGGCGTAGAAGGCGACAGAGGGATATTGAACAAATCGGATGGGCAGCAGCGTCTACCTATCTGAGTACCGTAACATTTACTGCGATCGCCAACACGCATCGGCCAAGCATGGCGATTACGGCTGAACCCCCTAGTGTGTCCCTACACCTTCATTTTTGAGGACATGAAAATTGCCACCGATCCCGCGATTAAAGTGGGTGGGTACCTACTGGGCCAAAGTACGTACTCTGAAAAATCGATTCAATAAGACGAAGATGATTTTTTTGCCTTAAAACTTAATAAATATTATGTGCAAAATGGTTATAAATACAATTGATTTTACGTTACACTTATTCCAGGAGCTAGTGATAGACTCTTTATACACACAGTTATTTAATTGAACAGTTGCGTTCTGAATAATATTGTAAAATAAACGGTAGGTGGAATATGTAACTATGCCAATGACGTGGGTTAGTCAGATGTAGAATAAACTTGATTCGTTTTTTTTATGCACCTACTCGTCAAACTACCATGGCTTATATCTTTGTTTTATTTTGCTCTTCATCTATGTACATTGTTTTTATATATAAGAATAATGTAACCAGGGTTTTGTAAAAACTTGATTTAAAAGAGTGTCCTTGAAATTTCTTGCTCGATCTTTTCCAAGAGACCTAACTACGTTTTTAAATGGCCAACTAGCTTCAACTTTGGCAAGGCCCAATTAATTGCCAAAATGCTGGGAGTTCTCGCAAATGTGCGAAAGTACTTCAAGTCGGAAAAGGGGTGTGATTCTGTAAGACCTCATTCTAAACATCGAATCTGAATCCGTTGTGAGTTTCTTGATTGGCATTCTAAAAACCCAGTTGATAATTCGAATTTACACAAGCGCCACCCTTGCGAGTGTGTCAGCGAGTTGAACTAAATTGACAGGGAGATTCTGACAGATAAAGTATGAGATGAAGTAAGAAGTGGCATTCTGTAAGATAATTTCCGCACTCGAACTCGATTCAAAGTGTCAAATATATCAAGGTCATTTTGAACTTTATGCGAAGTGAGAGTGAATAGCGATGTGAGATGCGAGTTGTTGTTTGAATTTTACAGAATCGACCTACAGCTGTCTGCTGCTCAACTTATACTAGGCATAAGTTCGATCGTGCATGTAGTACTGTTCGCACCTTTGGGATGTATCAGCTAAATACCAACTGGAGGCGTTGGAAGTTATTCATAGACGAGCCAAGAGGCTCATTGACAACGACTCTCTGGTTAGGGCTATTATAGGCCTAACCAACACACACACATTTACATTTTAATTTCCCCATCTCCATTCCCTCATCGGACGAGCAGAGATACGGCGAAGCGTCACCGTTATATGGTTCAAGTTTCACGGTCTCAAACCAAGCGCTTTGATTCTTGGGTTCCTATATTGTGCGAACTGCCAGACTGAAATTCACTGCCCGCCTCTCTGTTCCCTGATAACTATAATCTGGGTATCTTCAAGGCACGAGTAAACCGATTCATCCTACGCAAGCGTGTTCTTTAGTCAAACGCAAGCGTATTAGAATTAAAAAAAAAACTGTTGCAGGATTACTACACTACAGAGTAGGGAACAATTGCACCGCTTGGGATCAACAAATAAGTAAATATCTATGATCAAAAGCGAGAAAAAATAAAACGAGAGATTTGGTTGCCTAATATTCGAAAACGCTTCATATTTTCGCCACGTTGTATGGCAATGCTGATTCTTTGGCCAAAGAATAGGCCAGCCGTCGGGTCACGTGTTACCTACTACAGTACTAATTATCTTCAACTTTTTACTTATAATATCGTTGTTTACAAAACATTTTTTCATTCAGCCGATCTGTCAGTTTAGTTAAGCTGTCAATGGTGTAGATTCCCTTGTTCACAAACTAAACTAAAATTAGACAATTGGCATCTCTTACTACCAGGCAGCAGGCAGGCTGAAGAAAGGGACGGCTTCAGATATGAACTAAGTTAGAGATTTCAAATTAGTTTTTTCTTGAACTTCGCCGTGTTTTTAATCAATACGTTCTGAAATGACAACTAAAAGGTATGAACATTTTATATTGACTTAAATTGACAGTTCTTATTAATATCTGTCTATGTCTTGTTTTATTGAAGAGAAAGAGATACACACAGCACACAACAAACAGCTTAAAATTTGTTTAGTTCGTACACTTGACAACAGAATTGGCACCAATGTTTAGCATGACAGCCTGTACGCAAAATACGCGCTTAATCGTGGAGTTGCGAACACCGGCCCGTCATACTACTACTAGCATGACAGCTCAATTCACCGAAGGAGGATTTTAGAGAATAACGGCTGTTTAGGAATTTATCGCAAAACACTAATTAAGATCCATCTTCCGTACCTACAGACAAACACTCGTAGCTAAATGAATAATTAATATAACTATGACATGTCATTGTAAAGGTTTTCTCACGCCTCTTGCTAGCAAAAAACAAATACCGAAGTACAGTGTAGAAGCATGCGCATACTAGCGGCAAGACGCGGCAAGACACGGCACGGGATTTGTATATAACGAAGCATAATACACCTTAAATTCATGACTTTACAGTTGAAATGACAATGCCAGATCCTGCCCCACCCATGTACAGAAAAGTCAATTAATGAAAATAATTGTAATGAATATAGAACCTTTCTATAGTAAATTGTTTTTCTTTAGAACTTGCGGATTACGAAATACCTACCCACAAAATACAAACTCATTTTACCTAAAATATAATTTAACCTATAATCTAATGTCATTATTGTTTTTAGATTTTAACGGAAACCGCAATTTCTACAGTCACTAAGACTAATGTTTAGTTATCAGCAATAAATAAACAGTAAGATGCTACATATTGCACATGACTTTTATTGAGTGGGGCAAAGTTCTATACAGTTCCTGGCATTGTCCTTTGTATAATACAGTCCAACTAAGTTACGTGATAAGTACAGTGATAAGTGTGATAACAATTAAATAATGTTAATATTAATACTTACCGAAAATATGAAATTCCATCCTTTTTTAGCGTCCTGGATGTGTGATTTTTACAATGTTTAAACGAGCACGGCATGTTTACCGTCGGAACGTTCGAATGCTACTAGATTAAAAGCGCAACCCAAATGTTCGAGTGGGCGCTCATTCGGTGAGGACATTTTTTGTCACCGATTGTGTAGGTATCTAGTTTTTTATTAGTGATCGATGAGTTAAATAAATAAATAACTTACCACAATCATTCTTTTCTTTGTTGGTTTTTTCTCCAAATTCTGCATTAAATAATTCATTTATCTCTTCCCATGCCTTCCTTTTTGCAATCTTATTCGAATACTCAGGAAGACGTGAGTCCCATATTACAGGACGCTCCTGAATTGCCGTAATAAACGTTTCAGTGTCAAATGACTCCATTTTACGCCTGTGACGGACAATAGCATGCACTCTGGACCTGTCTGTGTTGCACGTTGCACTGATGCCGATTCCCAATCACGCGCCGCGCCACACTCCCTCCCCCCTCCGTTCTCTCTACCGATGTCGTCCGACGCGGTCGCGCGTTTGTATCGATACAATCGCGATGCAGTAGCGCGTTAGTAGCGCGACCGCGTCGCGCGTTTGTATCGATACAATCGCGATGCAGTAGCGCGTTGCAAATGCGACTAACACGCGTTAGAAGTGATGCTGTCGCGCGTTTGCTAAACGCGCGACTGCATCGCTACAAAAAGTCGCCGTGGGCGAAGGCCCTTAGATGCTACATATTGCACATGACTTTTATTGAGTGGGGCAAAGTTCTATAGAGTTTCTGGCATTGTCCTTTCAATCATAGTCGTTGTAGCAACAAAATTATGCTACGGGTTTGAAATTTTAACTTAAATGTCATGATGTTAAAGTATGTTTCGTCTCATAAAAATCTCTTGTCGTGCAACTAGTCAACGTAAAGCAAGTCGGCGGTAGAGTTTTCTCACAATATTTCTATTAAGTATCGAAGTATGGCGAAAATTTAATGAATAAGGTAAACGTTACCCAACCATTTCCCTTGATAAAAATAATAGTTTTAATTAAACTATCTAAGTATGCATCTTAGCCTTATTCTGGAGCAGCTCGTGGCTAAGTAGTATCCGTACAGATCGATCGGTCAAAGCTACGCTTGCCGCGTTCGCTTTGTGGATGGGTGACCATCCATTTCATACTGAGCTCGGAAAGCACGTAAAGCCGTTGGTCCCGGCTGTCATTCGTAGATCTTTGACAGTCGTTATGGGTAGTGGAACCCACCCATTTAATGGCGATTACGAATGATGTTAATTTGGAAAGTTATGTTGATTATTTTAATTATGTGAATGCGTGTTTGTTACTTCTGCGAATATTTTTTTATTACCTACCACACAACCTGATACTGCAGCTGAAAATTGCAAAAATCAGAAGAAATTTTAAGTTTCCCGAGCTACACTGGGGCATCCCTCTTAATATTATATTATTGTTATAATAATATATTCTATTATTGTGTTCCTGCGTGATCATTCTGGAGTTTTATTTTCTATTGTCTATGTAGACGAATTCGGGGTTTCTACCCCTAGTATTTTGTAAAAAGATACGGTATTCCTTTTTTTTAATAAATTATATTAAAAAATTATATTAGCTTCATCAATTACAATTGCAATCTAGTTACTAAACAATAGCTCTTGACATGACCCTCCTAGATTTAGCACAAACACGTCTAAGTTAACAGCTGTACTAGAAATAATAATTATAATCTCGCAATTCTGTTCTTCAAACAAATGGTTAGTTGCTTAGTTTTTACAGTTAGCTGCCATGTTAAAAGCGGTATTTTTATTAGATCTAAGGAAAACCTGTTTTTTATAACAGGTTCATCGGTCAAGATTGTTGTACAAAGTAAAAGAGACCTTATTTACATACCAACTCACGTATGCAGTTTAAGTTAGTTTAAATCTGTAGCATAGGTACCTACTCATATTATTATTATCCTAAACCACACTTTGTTCAACTAAACCCTAAGGTTAAATCGAGAAATTAAAAACTAAGGTAAAATTGTTTCTTTGTTTGTAAGCGATAAGACCGGGTTGGTTGGCAATTTCTGGGGGAGACTTAAATTACTTTCAGCAATGAACGGCAATTAGGCAGATATGATGAAGCGATTATTTCTAGAAATACCTACTAATACGATTACAAAAAAACCTTTTTCAAAAAAAAGACAACAGCTGGAACTAAAAAGTGGTGTAAAAAATTAGCACAAAACACACATGACTTTAGTTTCGGAAGTCGGTGGCTTTGTTCTGTTTGTTGTTTTGTATTGCCACCGATTTCCGAAACTAAAGTAATGTATTGTTCTGTCCTAAAAAAAAATATCACTTTTTAGTTTTCGAAGGCGGTTGTCTTTTAAAGAAAAGGTTTTTATTTTCCGCTTTTTAGTATCTCCTTAACATCCGAATCCATTAAAAAACGGCGACACAGTTAAAACAGAGATTGAAAGTCCTCCAAAGACTCAGGAAACTAAAACTTCATCATATTTTTTTGGGATTTTGTTGATATTTTCAAAAAGTGCTGAATTAATTTCTATAAAATGTAAATAAACAATGTAGGTAATATGTGTGTTGTAATGTAATATGCGTGTGTTTTAAAAAAAAAAGAATTTTGCAAATCCGTCTTTATAGGACTGAGTTATGCCCGAACATCATAAAAAAATACATAATTATAAATATAGGGTGACTGGTAATTAGTGTACGATACTTAAACACGTGATTGTGTTCATGATAACAAACAACTTTCCCGAAGAAAAAAGTTTTTTGTACTGGTTCACTTTTATCACAATAACACAACAGCCGTATGAAATTCACGAGCGCGCACGCTTGTGACCTAAAGTGAACTAGTACAAACAACATTTTTTCTGGAAAGTTGTTTGTTATCATGAACACAATCACGTGTCTAAGTATCGTACACTAATTACCAGTCACCCTATATATAAACATCCGAATTAATAACCTCCTACTTTGAGAAGTCGGTTAAAAAATCTGTCACTGTTAGAAAGCTACACTATTGCCGAGTGACTTCCATGCGAACAAAGACGTAGACAGAAGCTAGTATCCAATAATTTAGGCGACGACAAGTAGGTCAATACTGTAAAATTCAAACAACAACTCGCATCTCACATCGCTATTCACTCTCACTTCGCATAAGGTTCAAAATGACCTTGATATATTTGACACTTTGAATCGGTTTCGAGTGCGAAGTGAGCGTCGAAGCTACGGGGAAATTACCTTACAGAATGCCACTTCTTACGTCATTTCATACTTTATCTGTCAAAATCTCCCTGTCAATTTAGTTCAACACGCTGACACGCTCGCAAGGGTGGCGCTAGTGTAAATTCGAATTATTAACCGAGTTTTTAGAATGCCAAACAAGAAACTCACAGCGGATTCAGATTCGAAGTTTAGAATGAGGTCTTACAGAATCACATCCAAGGTTGACGCAGCTGAAGCGATTCCCGTACGGAACAAATATTTGTATGGCCTACAGATAGTTGTTCCGGGTCTGGCTGTCTGTGTATCCTGTAAGTTTATATGTTTGTAAACACACCCACCGTACGTAAGGAATTCCTAGAGTGGGACGAAAATAAATTGTATCTAAAAACCAGCTTTTGTCTGCAAATTCATATAATTTTTTTTGGAATGATTTGAATGATGCCTTTAGCACTCGGAAATGACGTAGCTATATGATTAGAAATGACGTAGCTATATGATTAGAAAAAGATTTTTCGGAATCGGTCCAGTAGTTCCATTCCAGTAGATTAATGTGTTTAAACAAACAAACAAACTCTTTAGCTTTATTGTATTATAGTATAAGTAGATATACGTAACATAAATCCGTTACACGATAACACCAATTCAGTCCAATCTCAGTCTTAACCTTTTAAAATACGTCTTATTTAAAAACTTATTTATTGGTCTGAGGTTGGACCTCAGACCAATAAATAAGTTTTTATTGGTCTGAATTATTTATCTATATTTTAAATAATATGATATATACATATAGTTATGGAATTGTGACTAGATTTTGCACGTAATAAATTAGATACATAAATTGACCTTCACATTTATGAATAACTAACCAGAAATAATTTTACGAATTAATTAGATAACAAGAATTACAAAAAAACGTCTGGACATTTTGATCAAAAGACTTTTTTGTTTTGCTTATTTTTTTTATCTGTATGGACGGTCCACACATGCTCATTTATTAATCTCTGACATTGTCAGACCACTGTTAAGTATTTATGGTCAATACAATGGCACATGGAAAGATATATATAGAGTTTCTTGCCCATTCTTCTCCATACGAAACTACCATTTGGAATGGGCAACTAGATTCAAATTTTACAATATGACGTTTAAAAGTGCCCTTAATGGTCTTATTGAAATAAATGATTTGACTTTGACTTTATAAGTATTCACTCCATCATCATCATATCAGCCAATTGCCGAACGCTGCTGAACGCCAAGTAACCTGGTCTTGGGCAGCCCAAGACCATTACCGAGACCTTCTGTATCACTTAGGGCGGGTTATTTCAAACAGTCGGTTAACGTTACATACGGACGGTTTAAAAGTTACTATGACGTGAGATGTTTAACGTACGTTAAATGTAACTGATTGTTTCATGACATAAAAATCCGTCAGTTAAAGTTATTCAAAAAGAGATTCCATAATGTTTTGATGTTTGAAGTAGCTGTTTGACAACACAAAATTACGTTGACTGGTCGGTTATGGTAATAGTCTTTTGGACGTAAGATTTTATGAAAAAACCCATTTTTTTGATTTGACGATAGTTAGCGCCATTTTTGACTATTACCGGTCAGTAATATATAGTTGAAGTAACCCGCCCTAACTTGATATTTTCCTCAAAGCAAAGCAGTAAAGTTTTACAATTATTATAGTCAGGTTACTGATTCCCATTATTTTTAACTAATGTACAATATTTACAAGAATAATAAAAAAGAAAACCTCAAGTATTAAACTAAAAAGAAAAAAACCTAACACAATAAAGTATCACAGAATTCGTCCACATCGCCGTCAACTGGAAATGTACCCAAGAGACTGGCTGCATTGCCACGTTGAATGGCAAAGCTTAATCTCTGACCGAGGTAAAAACCAGCTTTTGGATCACGGGAAGTGTCAAAAAACCTTTGGGACATTTCCTTAAAAAGAAGATGAGCACTCGGACCCCACGACCCGAGGGTTTCAACCCCAAACGGCTCGAAAATAACGTTCGAACCAAGGTTACTATACTTTCGCCGTTTGAGGTCTTCTGCAGCCGCAGCAGCAGCACCAGCACGGGACGCTGTACTAGGAAGATGGGATGGAAACTAATTAAGTATTAATATTAAACCATTCTTTAATTAAGTAGAATGTGTGCCTAATATTAATTGTGTTTTTAGAATTTGACTTGATTCATCATGCTACTACAATCTGTCAAAATTCTTTGATAGATTTTCAACTTTATTACGAAACCATAAGGGTCATATTCAATGGGGAACTTGACACCACCAATCAATTGACATACTTTTTATGAGCTGTTAAAACGCGATTCCTCCATAGATTTGGTATGACAATAGCGGCCTGTGACGTCACTTATTTACCAACTCAATTGACTAACTATTAATTGATTTCAAAGCAATTTAAAATAGAATTTTACAGTTAATTGAAAATTAATCGGGTTTTCGGGGCTACAATAAAGTGTATTTTAAGATAAGTTATGTTTTGGAATTATTGGTTAATGGTGTCAACAACCCAATTGGGAAAATTTGACAGTTAGGTATGGCTTGATGTGCTGGCGTCTGTACTTTTTATTTTCTTTTAATGATATTGTTTCATAAAAATATTTTTACTCCTGATTGAATTACCGGCCTCGACAGCCAATCTCAAATGGACTAGTCAAGTAAGCAGAATATATTAGTTTAGCGTACAGCTGCGTACAAATGTGTACAGATAGGTACACAGGTACACTCCCTCTTTCCTCACTTTCATAGTTCAATGGAACAGTAATACGACACTACCAAGAAAAGATCAGGCAAACAAATTACAAACAAATTCTTAATAAAAAGTTTTTCAAAAAAAAGACTACCGCCTTTAAAATCTAAAAAGTGATAAATAACTTTAGCACAGAACACACCTTAGTTTCGGAAATCGGTGGCGGTGGCTTTGTTGTATTGTTTTGTATTGCCACCGACTTTCGAAACTAAAGTAATGTGTTCTGTGCTAAAGGTATTTAACACTTTATAGTTTTTGAAGGCGGTTTTCTTTTTTTTTCCGCTTTTTAGTATTGCCTTAACTTCCAAATCGGAAACGGCGACATATCGGATCGGCACACTTAAAACAGAGTTTGTGAGTCCTCCAAAGATTTAATAAACTAAAACGTCATCTATGTAGGTATTTCTTTTTTGGGATTTTGTTGATTTTCTCAAAAAGAGCTAAATCAATTTTGATAAAATTTATAAGAGACCATTTCGGAACAAACCCCTTTCAACAATTTTTTTTCAAAAATATTTTGCAGGTCCTATGTCTATATATGACAGAGTTATGCCCGAACATACATAAAAAAAATATACGTATAAACATACGAATTGATAACCTCCTCCTTTTTGAAGTCGGTTAAAAAACCCAAAATCATTTTACCTGACCTGGGAATCAAACCCACGGTCACACACGGTTAGCAGTCGCGCTTGCGACCATAGTACCAACGAGGCAGTCAGTTGAAAAGCTGTCAATGAACTTGAAGATCGATAGCACACATTTATAAGAAAAAGTACCGGTTAAATAAATAAATACCTGTATTTTTTACCTGTGCCTGCTATACATCACTGAGAAAGACAAATTATCCTTTTGAACCGCTGAACTAAGAGGTGTAACAATGTTTACCGTTATTCGAAACAAACTCATCTATTGACAAGTTTGAACCCAGCGACCCTTAGGGAACTGTTTAGAATGTTTTTTTTTTATATCATCTCTCATCATCTTAGCCTAAAAGAGCCTTTTTCAAAGTATGTTGGGGTCAAAGTCAAAGTCAAAGCATTAGCAAGCATATTTCAATTAAACCATTTACAGGCACTTTTGAATTGTCAAGGAGTCGGACAGTTAGTCAGAGAGTTGAGGTCGGCTTCCAGTCTAACCGGATGCAGCTGAATACCAGTGTTCTACATGTAGCGACTGCCTATCTGACCTTCACAATCAGTTACTGCACGATACCGTTTGGTAAGACTGATAGTCAGACTTTCTGGTTTATGACTACCAAAGAATCATGGCAGGGTTTGTACAAAAAAAAAAGATGTTTAGAGAAGTTGAAATTCTAATTCTTATATTCTGAAGTACCTAAAGAGCATCTTCAGACATATACTTACAATATTTTTAAAACCCCGCAAAAAAAAAATGTGAATAGTTTAATGAAAAGCTCATTATATCAAAACGAAACGGCGCTGACAGTAACAGTGACACTGATAGCCGCCGTTTCGCAGTTCTTACTTTGAAATTGCATCGTTTTATGGGAAATAATATCACAAATAATGATTATTTTTTCCATACATTTATCACATAGTCACATCACTTGTCTGCCAATATGATAGATCCGTTAACGTCGCTTGTCACTTTTTTTTTTATAAACACAAAATGGACATCGAGATGAAACGAAAAAGTGTTATTTTCATTTCTTAATATTTTAGTTATGCGGGGGTTTAAAAATATGCTAAGTATATCAATCTACTCCTGGTAATGTATTCTTCACATTGGAAAATATATTAAACCCTGTAAATTAATTTTTTTTTTCATACAAATGAATGTATGGATCTCGCCATGATTCTTTCTACTGTCAAATAGCGCCTGTCAAATTTCTACGAATGACAGCCGCGATCAACGGCTTTACGTGATTTCTGAGGCACGAGACTCCTCTCGTTATGAAATGGATGATCACCCATCCACTGACTGACAGCGGCAAGCGTAGCTTCACCATGAAATAAGAAAGTGACAAACAAAAAATTATTACAAATATAAAAATTGCTGTAGGCTCAAAGAATTATAGGTATTTTTAAACGCATTTTACCAACTGTTATTAAACTCGAAACAAAAACTTAAACAAGAATATAATTTTAAAAACTTTTTCGACTATTACTATTTATTATGTTTAAAGTTACATGGACTTTAGAGTGATTGTGATAAATGTTAAAAGTTTTTCGTGAAAATGCAATTTGCCTTGATTAATAACTTAAGTAACACGTTCTTTATAAATATTACAACTAATGCATACGACAAGACTATTATTTAGTACCTACTATGAAAAAAAAATGCGATCGCCCAGTGGTTGAAGCGCCTTATTCTTTTTTTTTTATCATTTGATAGGCATACGTTTGACCACTATCTCACCTGATGGGAAGCGATGATGCGGTCTAAGATGGAGCACGCTTGCCTAGAAGTAACCTATTCACTCTTGACTTAAAGACTCCCGGGTTGTAGCTATCAGGAAACACAGACTCAGGCAGGGAATTCCAGGCATTCCATTCACGATCCATCCTCGCTGTTCGTCCGCTCAAGGCCACGGCGCTGGACGTAGCATACAGCGTGCTAGATGTAATCCATAGAGTTATAAAGTGGTAATGTAAACGAACAAATTAAATGAGAGAACGTGTTTTATTTATTCAGAATGCCGCCTGGCATTCACGTTTTTCAATAGTTGCAGCTTCTCCTAAAATGGGCATCAAATCCTGTAACGCATTTAATATTTTCTGCTTGTTCCTATAAACTGCACTCGTTACATTCCACAGACACTTGACCTTGGGACAAAAAAAAAATCTGTTCTACGTAATCTGCTGTATTGTGCTGGATCGCTCTGATGTAAGTCTGCGTTATTCACTATCCAGCTGCAAGATGTTCGCGGTGGTGGGGTGGTGGGGCTCGCTGGACGCAAAATGGGTCCAGCAAGTCCAGCAAACAATTAATAATAATTATTGACGTACAGCAAGCTTATTTACGGTAATTTTGCAACGTGCATCGTGCATGATGTTGGCGGGGCGTACAGCAAGATGGATGGTGAATAAGGCGTTTAAGGCGCGCCCGCCTCTCATTCTCGAGGTTGTCGCTTCGTAACCAGGCACGTGCAAGTACCAAAGTAACTTTTTCAATTTTATATATTTATGTACTTTCTAAGTTTATCTTGGGCATCACTGACATAGGTGAAGGAAAACTTATCTGTATGGAAAGAGGCCTTTGCCCAACAGTGGGACAATAATATACTGGTACTATTACTATTAAAAAATTACTTCGTGAAACCCAAGGTACTTGAATAAATATTCTTCACAAGAATGAATTTAATCAAGCCCATAGAAAAATAAACCGTACAAAATAAATCATCATTTTATATATCACAAATCTCATTTGAGGATAACTCAAGTACCTAAATAGTCTTGTTACGGTAAAAGTTTGAATTTTGGATTATGATATAGAGCCCATTTTGGGAATACTGGGATTACAATTGGACGTTCATTAGAACAGTTTTCATCGAGAAAACGCAAGATCAACGCTGGCAATATGGGCACTAATAATAAAAGATTAGTCTCAAACAAATGCGTCTTAAGAAGCTTTAAATCTTCTTATATTGTGTCAAGATCAACACAAACTCTTAATACTCTTTGGCTGACGATTTGGACACAGTGTCCGAATTGATATTTTTTTCATTGATGATTCGGACACCAATAAAAAAGCCGTTTTGTACAGTCAGATAAATAAAAACTTCTATTTAATGCAAACGTCAAAAAATCTGACTAAACTAACAATACCTTTTTTGTTTTTTTTTTGGAGGTTGACCGATAGAGTTCACCTGTAGACTTTATGTATTGAAAACTCTATTTACTATTTGAGAAAATACAATTATAATTATTTGCTGTCAGAGTCAAAAACGTCATTATTTTCATTTAAAGGATATCCGAGTACATAAAAAAAGAATTCAAAATAGCGGCACGGGAGAAGAATGAAACAGCATGATAAGCTTCTTTGTTTGACCGCTAACTTTACTTCGTTTCGCATACACAAACACAACTTTCGGTAATTTTCAATATTGCTGAAAGTTTTCTTAGTTTAACGGTAACATATTAATTAAACATAGCTTACGACATGAATAATGGTCTTGCACTGAGCAACGACAATTAGATTACCATCGAGAATTTATCAATAATACTCCGATTATGGCTGTGACATTTTATATAGGGTGACTGGTAATTAGTGTACGATACTTAAACACGTGATTGTGTTCATGACAACAAATAACTTTCCCAAAAAAAACATGTTTTTTATACTGGTTCTCTTTTATCATATTAACACAACAGCCGTATGAAATTCACGCGCGCGCACGCATATGCCATAAAGTGAACCAGTACAAAAAAAAAATTTGTTCGGGAAAGTTGTTTGTTATCATGAACACAATCACGTGGTTAAGTATCGTACACTAATTACCAGGCACCCTATATATATTTGTAAAGGCGTCCCCACACACGAGTAATATTATCACTAGAGCGATAATGTCACAGGCGAAATAGAAATAGACATTGTTCTACGTTTGCAGATATCTCAATTTAAGATATTCATATATGTAAGGTAGGTATTTCTCTCAGGGGCGGTGGTGGGAGTATTTCAATGATTCTCTTTTTTTATAACAAAAAAACCTAAAATTGTGCGAATTTCGATTCTGCGGCAAAGAGGAAATGTATGGTCAAGGTTATTTGGTCAGGGAAGCGTCTTAAAGACTCACTTTAGGAATCACAAACAATACAAAACAGTAAGATGACAAATTATTATAGGCGTATCGCGGCAAAAGGGAAGAACCAGCCCTGGATTAGCTGTCCACTGTCTTTGGCGGGGGTGTCATATCATCTCGATTTTCCCGTGCTTAAGGGATTTCAGAGCACAAGATATGCGTTTATTTAAGGTCATGCTACATATATATTTATATTATATTGCCATCCAACATGGCAATGCAGCCGTCTCTTAGGCACAATCCCAGATGACGGCGCGCGATGTGGAGGATTTTTTTGATGCCTTAATATATTCGTTTTTTTTGTTGTTTAATAGTTGTAGGTTTTTCATTTTTATTATACGTGTAATTATTAAAAAATAAAAATATTTTATACATCAACAATTATACACAATTGGTACTTGACACCACCAATCAATTGACATACTATTTATAAGCTGTCAAAACGACATTCCTCCATAGATTTGGTATGACAATAGCGGCCTGTGACGTCACTTATTTACCAACTCAATTGACTAACTATTAATTGATTTCAAAGCAACTTAAAATCGAATTTTACAGTTAATTAAAAATTAATCGGGTTTTCGGGGCTAAAATAAAGTGTACTTTAATATAAGTTGTATTTTGGAATTATTGGTTGGTTGGTGTCAACAACCCAGGCTGCTGCACGTGCCGAAAGCCTCAAACGCTGCAAATTCAATAGCCTTCTTGGAAGCTATACATTTGAGCCGTTTGGGGTGGAAACTGTAGGGTCATGGGGTCCGAGTGCCCATCTTGTTTTTCGAGACACCGCCAAGCGGCTGGTCGACTCTTCGTGTGACCCAAGGCTGGTCAATTCTTGGGTCAAAGAATCAGCATTGGCAGACAACGTCGCAATGCTGCCAGCCTGTTGGGCACGTGTCCCGTTAACAGCGACGTGGACGAGTTTTTTGATGCCCTTTGAACTTACTAAGTGTGAGTAAGACAGTGCTAAGTGTAACCCCTCCCATTTCATTGGAATTGTACATAATATTATTTTTAATTATATAACAATTATACTCTGAAAGTACCTTAAATTTGTTAGGTATGTGTAGATATATTTACAAAACAAGAGGGGGAATAATACTGAGCTTGAAAAGCGTCAGGTATGATTGTTTTGGGTAAGCAGACTTATTTTGCGAAGTATGCTAAATCCCTGTAATATCACAATAATTTATGAAACGTAACTTTGTGGGGTCTTATTTAATATGAAAAAAAATTAGTCGTCAGCCACATTAGTTAGGTCAACCGTAAATGTTAAAATGGTGCCCATTTCTGAAAATAGTCAGGTTTTGTTGAATCAGCTGTTAAAACACTGGTCAAACAGTCAAATAAAAACACGCGAAGCCGGGCTTCGTCGGAATAAATTAATAGTTGCAAGTACTTTATTGTTCTAGATCCTCATTCTAATTATCTGAAGTCAGTTTTTCTTTCGCTTTAAATACAAGTAGTAAAGAACTAGCTAGCCTTTTGGCACTTGTCCCATTGAGAGCGATGCGGACGAGTTTTTTGATGCCCTGTGAGCCCTCCATTGTACATATTATATGTTTATATTTATTTTTAAGCTTTGTATTTTCATACCATCCATATTTAATATTGTGAAGAACTTAATATTTTTGTTAGTAAAAAGTTTTCTTCTTTGATTCATTTATCATTATTGTAAGTTCCAATTTTTAACCGACTTCAAAAAGGAGGAGGTTATCAATTCGAATGTTTATATTTTTTTTTTATGTATGTTCGGGCATAACTCTGTCATATATAGACGGATTTACAAAATTCTTTTTTGTTCGAAAGGGGTTTATTCCGAAATGGTCCCATATAAATTTTACCAAAATTGATCCAGCCCTTTTCGAGAAAATCAACAAAATCCCAACAAAAATTACTTAGACGACGTTTTAGTTTTTCAATATTTGGAGGACTTACAATCTCTTTTAACTGTGTCGCCATTTCTTAACGGATTTGGATGTTAAGACAATACTAAAAAGCGAACAAAAAAAAGCTTTTAAAAAAAAAAGAAAACCGCCTTCAAAAACTAAAAAGTGATAACCAAGTCCAGACATTATTTTACTTTCGGAAGTCGGTGGCGGTGGCTTTGTGTTTGTTGTTTTGTATTGCCACCGACTTCCGAAAGTAAAGTAATGTGTGTTCTGTGCTAAAGTTAGGTATTTACTACTTTTTAGTTTTTGAAGGCGGTTTTCTTTTTTTTAAAAAAGCTTTTTTAGACTATCTTGAACATAACTGATATCGGTAAAATCCAATCCGCCTTGAGGTTGAATTGTGATCAATGCCCGGGTCTTCTCTGTATGAGAAGAGGTCTTAGCCCTGCAGTGGGACAGTTATAGGCTGGTATTATTATTGTAAGATTGTTTTAAATAAACTAGCTGTGCCCGCGGCTTCAGTCACCTGTAAGTTATCAAATTGTTTAAAGTAGATAGTCCTTACTAAAGACAAAGGCCAATGCCAGGAACTCTATAGAACTTTGCCCCACTCAATAAAAGTCATGTGCAATATGTAGCATCTTACTGTTTATTTATTGCTGATAACTAAACATTAGTCTTAGTGACTGTAGAACTTACGGTTTCCGTTTAAATCTAAAAACAATAATGACATTGATTATAGGTTAAATAATATTTTAGGTAAAATGAGTTTTTATTTTGTGGGTAGGTATTTCGTAATCCGCAAGTTCTAAAGAAAAACAATTTACTATAGAAGGTTCTATATTCATTACAATTATTTTCATTAATTTACTTTTCTGTACATGGGTTACTTTTTCCTTACATGGGTGGGGCAGGATCTGGCATTGTCATTTCTTAGGCGTTTTAAAATTGAACGTTTTCAGTTATTGAATCATCTATACTAATATTATATAAAGGTAAAAATGTTTGCTTGTTTGTTTGTATGTTAGAGATGATCTCTCGAAATACTGATCCGATTACAAGAATTATTTCACAGGGGGCCAAGTCTGCTATTTGTATAATTTCGTCATTCCAACACGATCCCATTGTCATTTTGCTAAAAGTTCGTAATCTGCTAAATTCATAATGGTCGATCATTGGTCGCACAATGACGTTATCACTGATCAAAGTAACTATCAAAATTTTAGCACATTACCGTCTAAGTCAGTCATTCAGTTGTCATTTTGTACGATATTACCATTCTATATCATTTCTTTCAATGGCGTGTCAGTGGTTGACCATTAGAAAGTCATAGTGACGCCATTATATTAGTAGATTACCAAACTTGTCAAAATCTACAATTATTATTATGAAATCAATGATAGACCATTCTGACACTATTGTAATAGCAGACTTGAGGCCCTGAGTCTGCTATTACAATAGTGTCAGAATGGTCTATCATTGATTTCTTAATTGTTGATTTTGACAAGTTTGGTAATCTACTAGTATAATGGCGTCATTATGAAAATCAATGATAAACCATTCTGACACCATTGTAATAGCAGACTTGAGGCCCTGGTGGAAAGCTACACTATTGCAGATTAACACTGAATATAATATTTTATAGTAAACTGCATCGAGGATGAAGTCGCAGTCAAAAGCTAGTTACGAATGTTCTTGGATGTCCGCTAAACCCTTGCCGACTTGATAAACTCGATAATGATACTCGATTATGTATGTGTACTTTAAGTATATCTTTCTAACTTTTTTAATTATTAATTTTTTGTTATGCACCCGCCATGTTATCTCTTCGCCACCCTTGGTTGACTGGTAGAGAATGCCTAAGACATTAAGTTCGCCTTTGTACCTTTGTGTATGAAGTATAAATAAATAAAAGTGTCAAGAGAAAATCTATTTCGATTGTGCTCCAGCTGGCTAAACACCGCCCACACTTGTCATGGTGTTTCACGGAACAATACATTTCAATCAAATAATAATGTATTAAAAAATATATTCTTAGACCAAACAAACAGGTTTACTAAATTCTAAAAAGGTTAGCTAGATCATTATAAATAAACATAAACAAAATCAAAGAGTACCAGATCTTATTTCCTCATAAAAACCGGATTATTATTCACTTATATTTGATATATTTATAAGTACTAGCATTTTGCCCGCTTAAAACGCGATTTGCTCATTGTTTTTGTATGCCAATAGCATGATGTGACGTCACTTATATGCCAAGCAATTGACTAACTATTGACTAATTTTAAACCAACTAAAATCCAAATTTCAGAGTTTGAATTTGTAAATTTATTTAATTGATGGATATATTTTATAAGTACAATATTTATGCCCAGTTTCTGAGGTGATTCAACTGGACTATATCTATTCGATAGTGCTATTGATTCGATATTGCGTTTTCGAGCACTCAGTTAAAGGAAGAAAATCACTCAAATAGATAACTTTGTCGAAAAAATAGCTCTCGAAAGTTTATTCGAACCTCAGAAACCGGATAAGAATAGAAAACCAATAACTATTAAAGTAAAAAAAAACTGGCCAAGTGCGAGTCGGACTCGCGCACGAAGGGTTTCAACAGTCTAGCTATCACGGTTTATGAGATACAGCCTGGTGACAGACAGCCAGACAGACGGACAGTAGAGTCTCAGTAAAAAGGTCCCGTTTTTACCCTTTGGATACGGAATCCTAACAAATACAAATCAACCAAAGATCCCTCCGCATCGCCGTCATTTATCTCGGGTTTCAACCCCAAACGACTCACAAATAAAGTTTATCGCGGTTACTACACTTACTATACTAACGGTTGTTATACTTTTGCTGATGAAAGAGAGGTTTTCAGCAGCGACAGCTGCAGCAAAACTGAAAAAAAAACCGGACAAGTGCGAGTCGGACTCGCCCACCGAGGGTTCCGTACATATTTGTAGGTACATATCCATACTTCTATACAAATCCATACCTACTATCCATACTTTAATCTACTTAATATTATAAATGCGTTTTTTGCGACATAAACGACCGTATCTTTTTTTCACGTTAACATAGAGGGTTGGTTTTTTTGCAGCATCAAGGGACCGTAGACTTGAGTGGTATGGTTTTAATTTCAACTCGATACCTCCACGTGTTCCCGAGATAAAGGGTCTTGACAGACAGACAGACAGACAGACGGACAACAAAGTGATCCTATAAGGGTTCCGTTTTTTCCTTTCGGGTTACGGAACCCTAAAAACACAATTAATTAAAAATTGATCAGAATTTTAGGGCAGTGTTTTTTTAGACAAATTCTGTCTCGTGATTATTATTTACTGGTGTCAACCGAGTTAATAGTGACATACTCAACTTATGCCAAGACGACGGAACAAACTTGGCAGGATTTAATAATAGGCTGTACAATATCGACCCCTGAAAAGTTGCCAGGCTTACTAGACATTTTGATTGCCTCCTATTTCATTTTGCCAGCACAATGTGACATATATTCTCCTGTTTAAACCCCGCCTGTCGGATTTACAATTACTGAGGTAACCAAAGCGGTATAGTGGAAGCCATTTTTTGGCAATCTTTTGTTAGTGTACAAATATCTGAATAACACAAGGTGTAGATTTCAGTACCATACAATTTGGTTGCTATGAGGTGGTAACAAATTTGAAAGTGAAAAGCAATTCTGCAGTGCTATTCTGTTGCAATCTCCCTCAGTGAACACCTAGGTGAAGTGAGCTGTCATCTGTCCCTTTGCTAGGGATAGACAAAGCAGACGTACGGATGACAGCTCACTTCACCTATGTGTAAACCTAGGGAGATTGCAACAGAATAGAATTCTGATGTACGGTTTTTAGGGTTCATCAATGAAAAATGAAACACCTATATATCTCACCCGTATGTCTATCTGTCCGTTTGTTTCTGTAACCGAATGCAAAATAACAAATAATAATGCATAACGTATAGTAAATAAATGAATTTTGAACAAGGGTCTAATTTTTGGGGGGAAAATTGGGAAATTAAAAAAGTTTTGCAAACTGCGGTACAGTTTTACAGTACGAGCTACGTATGGTATTCCGAAATACCGCTCACCGAAAGGACGGTTTTCCGATAACACTCTACTCCGACGGTTAGTTGAACGAAAAAATTATTGACCGATGAAACGTTTCGCCGATAATATTATTCATCGACGGTTGGTAGTCCGAATGAATCCTTCGCCGATGTAACGGTTCACCGAAAACACTCTTCAACGACGATTGGTTAAACGAACGAATCTTTCGCCGATAGCACTCGTTGTAGGGGAATTCTTTTGCCAAATGGATAGTTTTTCTTTCAGCTTGACAACACCCTTAGGTCTTGTAGAAGTCATGTTAAAAATACAGGTAATAATAAAATAATACATGGAAGAGTGGCAATAGAAAAAAAAAACAAAGTTTTTATTTAACAATAAGAAAATTAATCAAAAAGGCAAATTTATGTTGTTTTTTACAATAAACAATATGATTATGATTATTATGATTTCTCTACTTATTAGAACTGCGACAATAGAAAAAAAATAAATAAACTGTGCGAACAAAGCAAAAAACAAATAAAAGTAACACAACATGATAAATTTTTGAAGTTATAGTAAATTGTGAGTTATTATTATTATTTGTACTTATAATTGTTATAATTCTTTAATGATATAAAAAAACATATTTATTTCTTGTTTTTCAGGTATAGAATATGGGCCAATCCACCTAAGAAAGATTCAATATTCATTTCACTCTTTTGTGATAAGTGTGTGTGTTAATATGATAGAGAAATCATAATAATCATAATCATATTGTTTATTGTAAAAAACAATATAAATTTGCCTTTTTCATTAATTTTCTTATTGTTAAATAAAAACTTTGTTTTTTTTTTCTATTGCCACTCTTCCATGTATTATTTTATTATTACCTGTATTTTTAACATGACTTCTACAAGACCTAAGGGTGTTGTCAAGCTGAAAGAAAAACTATCCATTTGGCAAAAGAATTCCCCTACAACGAGTGCTATCGGCGAAAGATTCGTTCGTTCAACCAATCGTCGTTGAAGAGTGTTTTCGGTGAACCGTTACATCGGCGAAGGATTCATTCGGACTACCAACCGTCGATGAATAATATTATCGGCGAAACGTTTCATCGGCCAATAATTTTTTCGTTCAACTAACCGTCGGAGTAGAGTGTTATCGGAAAACCGTCCTTTCGGTGAGCGGTATTTCGGAATACCATACGTAGCTCCACCCGTCAAGATCAATTTATGTTATCTGCTCGACGTCCGTATGTCACTACAGGGATTCAGCAGAATATTTATTTATTTATTTATTTACACTTCATGCACAAAGGTACAAAGGCGGACTTAATGCCTTAGGCATTCTCTACCAGGCAACGAATATCAGCGTCAGGTACATTTGCCTGACACATGCTGAGCTGAACTCCCATTTGGTGCAACCTATTGAGACGCACACCGCACTTTGTTTAACCCTTATTTGATTTGTTTTTTTTTTATGTTGTGATATGTCTTTTGGATGCACTAAATAAATGATTTATCTATCTATCTATCTATCTATTAAGACAATAAATACAAATATAAATCCGAAATTAAAACTTAATTGATTTTTATAAGTACCTATTTAACACAAATCAACCAATATCTTCTCTGAACCGTGTTGATCCGTTAGCAAAGGTTGTTGACCTTAGCGAAATATTGTCAAAAATCAATGTCTCTTTTGTTTGAAGTATCAATCACTTAGACAGTCAACATATTTTTTTTATGCCAATACGCATAATATCGTCTTTTGTGTAACAAATTGCATTGTGTTTATTTTGCGTTACGTACAATTTTTTTGAAATTGACTCCTTGAATTTTTTCATATAATTATTATTTGGTGGTCTTCGTCTCATAAGTATTTTACCGGTTTAAAATAGCAATTTCGGTCTTGAGTAAATCGTTTGACCCTTATGTCTGAACAAAGTATGCGTAAACTTGGACAATCTATATACTAATATTATAAAGCTGAAGAGTTTGTTTGTCTGTTTGTTTGGTTGAACGCGCTAATCTCAGGATCTACTGGTTCGAATTAAAAAATTCTTTTTGTGTTGGATAGTCCTTTTACCGAGGCAGGCTATAGGCCCATGCGAAGCTGGGTTGAAGGAGCTATTGACGACTTTTACAGATTTTAAACTGACAATCACGTCAAAATGTGTAGACTAAATGATTTGAAAAAAATATATGTTAAACTAGAACATTCTCTTAATCATTTAGTATGTGAATATTTTTGATTATATTAATATTAAATAGTTTAATTAACTCGTGACGTTGTGTCTGATGCGGACAAAACATTGACAATCACACAAAATCTGCCAGGTATAATTATACGAAACTTACACTATCTTACAGAACATTTTAATAACTATCTTTTAATATACGCCTTTTTTTTAAAGATAAAGAATACTATCTTTTATTTAATTTTTTCGACTAAACATTAAGAGTTTTGGACACAGCGCATACGATTCTCTGGTCGCTCAAGGGCGCCGGCGTATATCGTCGCCTTAAACATAATTCTGAACTGATATGAATCCATAGACCGTGTCGCAGCACATGACAGTTCCACTGATCAAATATTGTTTATTGTTTCAGAATGTCCAACTAGAGAACAATTCGTTAATGTTCGACAAATGGCTGAAGCTGCCGATGCCGCTGGACTTCAAGGTGTATGTCTTCAACGTGACCAACCCTGACGAGGTGAACCGAGGAGATAAACCAGTGCTGCAGGAAATTGGACCTTATGTTTACAAGTAAGACTTGAATATTATACTTCCTTTTTAGGGTTCCGTAGCCATCAAATGGCAAAAAACGGAACCCTTATGGATTCGCCATGTCCGTCCGTATGTCACAGCCACTTTTTTCCGAAATTATAAGAACTATACTGTTGAAATTTGATAAGTAGATGTAATCTGTGAACCGCATTAAGATTTTCACACAAAAATAGAAAAAAAAAAATTGGGGGTTTCCCATACTTAGAACTGAAACTAAAAAAAAATTTTTCAACTATGGATAGTTCTTCAAAAATAAAAACTTTGAGTTTTCCAAAATGGTCGAGTAAAAGTTGACGTGTTGCTCCATAAAAAGTTAATTTCGTTCTGAATTCTCATTGTTTATAACGAGGTTAAAAGTCGATGCTGTTTGTAATGAAACTAGCTTTTGCATACGATTTCGACCGCGAGATTTTATTTAGGATCCTTAATGTTCTTTCTTCCGCTTGATTGTCGGTTATCAGGGGAATTTTAATTCTTAAGGCTGCTCTCTCGAAAAAAGCTTGAAAGAAGCGCATGCTGCTTAAGCTGATAAAGCTGCTTCATCTGCATAGATGAAACAACTTTTCGTCGGCATTTACAGAGAAATTACATCTGAAAAAAATTGTTAGTAATCTACATGATATGATACGTTATTTGGTTTAGTCACCATTTTTCTATCGGTATCACATAATAAGAAAAAAAAATTCAAATCACCTCCAAATCATTGAGATGAAACTCTTTTACACCTTAATTTCTTATCAAAAGAGTATAAAAAAAATATCTACTGCTTTGCAATTTAAAGGAAAATGATTTGGTTTTGTTACTTTTTACAAATATGTATTACTAGCTTTTGCCCGCGGCTTCGCTCGCGTAGAATTTGGTCTGCCACATTAAGTTACGCGACATTTTTTTTGAATACTTTTTTTTTTTAATGTGCCTTCACATCGTACATCCCAGATTTCTAATTTCAAAATTAGTTTCCATACAATCTTTGAACTCCTATACCTAATATTTAGAAGGAATCCCTTGAGGGTAGAATTATCTGAATTCCTTTCTAAGTGCTCATTACTTTAAGCTATAATAGAACTCTGCAAATTTCAAAATGCTAAGTCTAGTGGTTTCTTCATCAATCTTTACCTGTATGGTGTGTTTATGCAAAGTAGCCCTATGTCCTTCCCCGGGCTTGAGATTATCCTATCCAGCACAAACGGATTACTTAACACTGACTAACAAACAGGTCGGACCAATGTTACTTTTATTTAATCACTACATAGTATAAAACAAAGTTGCTTTCTATGTCCCTATGTATGCTTACATTTTTAAAACTACGCAACGGATTTTGATGCGGTTTCTTTAATAGATTTTGTAATAAGTAAAGAATTATGTGGTATGTAATTTTAATAGGTGAACATCTGTGTTAATTTATCTGTGTTTTTACTGCAATATGCTCCTGTATACTATGTTATTTGATTTTTTTGGTTCAGCGTAAATATGTAGGTTTTGGGATTTAGATACACGTGAGCAAACTACGTATAGCTAGCTGCCCATGGGAAAAACAGGGCGTGCCTAAATGTATCCCCGCTACCTTCAAAGTTTGCCCTTGCGATTTATTAATAGTCATAGAAAATGCAACTTTAAGTGGGAACTGTAAACGTTTGAAATCGAAGGGTAAGTTATTGGGTATTATTGGGATGCGTGGAATAAGAACATTTTCACCTATAAAAATTTTGACGTTCAAAAGTGCCTTATAATGGTCTAATTGAAATAAATGATTTGAAAAACTATATAGGTATCTAAATAACGAAATCTACGATCCTATATTTAAACAAACAATGAAGGACAATTCTTATGCGACTGAATTAAAAATAAAAAGTAATTAATGGCTATCTAGGATAAATGACGAAGAATAAATGACATGACAATAAAAATGCCTACAGAACACAACCATCAAGGACGTTTGCCCGCCGCCGGCCGCCATTAGGCGCTCCGTTCAGGTCAATCTTAACGTGATAACTTTTAAACTATTCGGCCAAATTACTTAGTGTGAAAGACAATGTTTATCTACATTAAATACTTAATGAGAGAAATGTATTCATTTAAATAAGAGTTTGATAATTATATACTAACTAATATGTGCATTGTAAAATAGTACCAAATTAAATTAAATTTATGGTTCACAATTTTGGTCGTACTGGCTTGCACATAAAATGTAGATATATGCTGTCGCGGACTTTTATTTAGACCTACTTAAGACAAACAATCCTGCGGTACATCATCTTTATGTAACTCCATTGGTTAAGGCAGCGCACGCCAAGATAGATCTCATATGGAAGATTTTTTTCCGACTTAATTGACACGTATCGTTATATTATGACCAAAATTACATAAAATCATTATAAATTGTAGCCTATGTGTTATTCTGATGAATAACCTATATTACTGTAAAGTTTCATTTAAATCGGTCCAGTAGTTTTTTCGTGAAAGGGTAACAAACATACACACACACATACATCCATCCTCACAAACTTTCGCATTTATAATATTAGTAGGATTTTTATTACAATAAATTAAAAATGCGTCCGATTAAAGACTGCATCACCCCCGCACTCGTCCACAAATTCAGTACGGGCCAAATGCTTAAGGTTATTGGCAATGCGCGTAACCCTAATTCGCCGCTAGGGTAAGGTTAATTTTAATATTAGGTTTTATTAGAATTCACAGTTTAAAACATAGTGTTTTAAACTGTAGACGCAGACGTTTTCACCTTATATAAAAAATGAGTAGATACAATTCGACCATGGTGGTGCATTTGGTGTGCATTTTATTTGCTATGTTTGTTGCTCATATCTCTGACAATTCTCAATCGAATTATTATGATCCTTTTTTTACTTGATAACCCTAAACTTTATTTATTTATTTATTTGGATCTCCGACAAAGGATACACAATACATGCCATTCAATGCCTGAAGCAGTTACAAATTGTTTGAGTTACGTGTGCTCCTTCAATTATGGGAGACCACATCATGTACATATAACTAGGTGAATGGAATGTTATTATAAGTTACATTATAAACTAAAAGTTAAAGTTAATAACAAAAATTACAATTTTACATAGAAAGCACGGTTTTCAAAAGCTTTTTGTACTTTGAAATTGAAACAGTGATGTCCAAGCCAGATCCTTGGCAGAGCGGCGAAGTGCCCTAGATTTGTTTTGGGTCCTGAGACGTGAAAAAAATTGTAGCAACTTATCCGCGTTAGACGAGATGGTAGACTATTTAGCAGTTCGCTGCAGTCCACTGTTCCGTTGAAAATACTGTACAAGAATACCTGGTCTATCATCCTTCTTCTATCTGCAAGTGTGTTTATATTATAGTCTGTCTTTGTAACTGATGTTTTTTTAGCCATGTTTTCACTGTAACTAAGGTGGTATAAAAAACGTCTTTGGACACTTTCCAGGTGTTTGATGTAGATATCGTAGTGAGGGTTCCAGACCGCACTGCAATATTCGAGAATTGGGCGAACCAGTGTGTTATACAATTTTATTTTAGTAGAAGCTTTTCTAAAATCTTTGCTGTTACGTAAGACAAATCCACGGATTTTGAAACCTTTTAATGAAACGTTCAGAATTTGCTTGTCGAATTTGAGTTGTTTGTCAAGTATAACTCCCAGGTCACGTATCTGTTCTACTTCCTGCAGTTTTTGTTGATTTATCGCATAAGTGTTGGGTTTCCTAGTTTTGTTACGAGTGAATTAAATATAGTGACACTTAGAGATGTTAAGAGACATTTTGTTCGCATTGCACCAGTCCACCACTCTATTTAAGTCCTCTTGGAGTAAAACAGAGTCCGATTCTTTCACAATTGGCTTCATTATTTTCATGTCATCACCAAAAAGGTAAAAGTTGGAATGCCTAAAACATTTAGTGATGTCATTTATAAATATGTTAAAAAGTATGAGGCCTAAGTGTGAACCCTGAGGGACTCTGAGGTGGCTTTAAAATAGTCGGAATTATGTTCGTTAACGACAACCTTCGATATCCTACCACGGAGGTAGGAATTAAACCATTTTAGTAACGATCCTCCTATACCTAGTTGCTGAAGTTTGACTACAAGAAGAGAATGATCCACTTTGTCGAACGCTTTGCTGAAGTCAGTGCATATGGCGTCAACAGGAATGCGTTTGTCCACATATTTCTGTAAGGCCGATACATAGCACGTGAGATTGGTTAGCGTAGACCTGGATCGGATGAAGCCATGTTGGTGAGAGGAAATCAATTGTTTAACGTGAGATGAAAGATGTGTGGTTATCAGTTTTTCAAATACTTTGCCAAAGATTATCAATATAGAAATGGGTCTATAGTTCGTCACTGATTGCCTTTCTCCAGCTTTGAAAATAGGTACAACCAGTCACAGTGCCTTTTTCCATTGATCGGGGAAAATACCGTCCTCAAGTGATTTGTTGTAAATGTGTTTCAAAGGCTTTGGCGCATCTCTTGATGAACACAGGAGGAATACCGTCGTCCCCCACGCTTTTTTGAACGTCTAGGGATGTTAATGTACGGTATATTTCCCCGGTATCCAGTTCTAATTTACTAAGATTCGGCAAGTTGTTGTTTGTATCAACGAACGGGATTTGTGACGATGTTGGAGCATTGTAGACTTCAGCGAAATTTTCAGCAAACAAGTTGCATATGTCACGGCCAGTAGATGCAGTTTTGTTTTTGTAGTACATGTCTGCAGGGTAAATACTACTGGATTTTCTTTTGTTCTTAATGAACGTCCAGAACACTTTTGGGTGTTTGAGTAGCGCATTTTCTAAGCTGTCCATATAGTTATTGTAGCAGGTTGTTTTTAATTTGCAGCAAGTTGCGCGCAGAGTTTCGAAGGATATAATGTCAAGAGGGTAAGTATTTTTTTATTTTTAATCTATATTTGGTTTTTTCTTTGAAAAGTCGCTTAAGCTTTGGCGTGTACCATGCGGTGTACTCTTTTCTGGATTTTGTTTTCAGAGGGACATGTTGATTGATAAGTTTCACCTACTGAATAGTAACCCCCCAGGACATTTTTCCAGTCCGTAGAAATAAGTAACGTAAGGATTTTATCATAGTCTGCTTTAAAGAAGTTAGGTTTGCTTGTTGGCTTGATTTGTAGGCAAGTTGTGTTGGCTGTTATAGGTATACAAAATTCGAACGGTGGATGTGTTGGGTCTTCCTGCGTTAGGTGTGCTTGGCAAGGTTTCAAGTATTGTACCGCACTGTTACAAAGAGCAAGGTCTAATGTTCTGGATTTTTTGTTCAGTAAGTAGTTGTACTGGCCTAAGTCGTCCAGGGAGATATAGTCGAGGAAGAGTTTAGTAACATCGCTGTGGTTGATAGGCGTAGGAGTGGTCCGGCTTAACTGATTTTTCGGATTGTTAGTCCAAGTTATTATGCTAAGGTTGAAGTCACCGACGATTAGAGTGCGCTCGCAATTATCGAGGGCAATTTGGGCAGAATCTAGGAATATTTGCATGAGTTCACAAGTCACTGGTGGAGGTAGATAGACACAGCAGATATAGACCTTGTGTTGCTTGTTAGTCGGAGAGTCCATGTGACCCACACGTCTTCACTTGAACTTTCTAAGTCAGAAATACGACATGATTTTAAGTGTGTTACAGCGATAAAAACTCCGCCCCCGTTTTTACGTGCACTGAATCTGCTGAACTCGCAATCTCGTCTATAAATTACGTACCTATCATCAAATAGTTCCGAGTCATGAACACCACTGTTTAGCCAAGTCTCCGTGAGCATGATAATATCATAGTCTTGAAGAGACATGTTGTGATAAAAGATATCTGTTTTAGTTCTTAAACCACGAACATTTTGATAATAATATTCTCAGTGAGCTGTTGAATTTTGACAGATTATACATAGTAAAATGCAAAGTAATAGTGTTTGTGATATTAATAGAAAACAATTAAACTACGAGATGGATTTCAAAACCTCCTGGCAGGTAATTACGATACGCTCCGCTTGATCATTCTTCTTCATAATAACTCAGCCATTCCGCACCCATACGAATTTGTAGCCAAGCTCCTTGCCTCGTACTCGTGCTGCAGCGTGTAAGGCTTTGTTATCAGCTGATAAGTGTTCCACGACGTATATTGGTGTAGGGTTTTCTGCTGCGATTCCGAGTTGGCTTATGTTCAGCTTGTTGTTTTTGTTATCTTTGTTGAAGTTAATTGCCGCGACAAGGAAAGAGTCCCGCAGGCGGGGAGTGTTAAATTTTACAAGAATTGATCTCGGTCTGGCGGTCTGAGTATCTTTTTTTTAACTTTAAATGTGGTCCCATAATATTTCGTAAAGATCTTATAGACGAAGCCGATGGGACTCCTTATTGACGAACAGTACACATACAGTGGTGATACACGAGATAAAATTTTCATAATGGATTTAAATGATAAGGAGTTAGTAATCTGTAAATTAAAAAATGATCAACAAAATTTGCCCTTTGCAATGAATCAGCGAATATGAATTTGTTTATTATTAATAATGATACCTACCTACCTAATTACATGTTAAAGGAAAAAAGGTACTGAAGTAATGAGTTTATTCAATTTATTTCTGGTATCAATATGTTGATACCTACCTATTTTTAGTTTCCCATGTCCAAGACAATATATAATTAAAGGTGACCCTGAGTTTAAATATTTATCTAAAATTATAATTAACAAATGACAAGACGACTGTATTCGCTTAATTGTATACATAATTATAGTCCTCTTCACCGTATCCGGCGACCCTAACTAAATTTAGATCGCTAGAAAACCCAAACATGGTTTTGAAGACTCGATGCACACACCGTGCACAGAAGAGCTGATTAACTTCATTATAGGTGTAAATGTATGAAGACTTTTGGCGACATTTACGTAGGTAGTAAACGTTACCTGATCTGTTATCTTCAAGACGATTTGCTTCAAAGCCTTCCGTTTATTGTAGATAGGTGAGTACTATTTTTTTTCAGTGTATTGTTTGTGCATGTGTAAATGTGATAATATAATCAAGTTCGATTAGGTTAAAGGTAGGCTCTATTTTCATAGAATAAGATACATTTTGTATGTTCTATAAATACTTTAGTCAGTTTATTTACGGTGAAATATAAATACGTTATTGGAAAATGGTGTAATTTTCCAAAGTGCAAAGATATTGTTCTTAAACAATATTTGCTTTTAAAGACTCGTACTCGTGGAAAGACTCGGGAGGATCAGTAGAAGGACATATCAGCTTAACGTTACATATCGGTAGAAGGACAAGCAAAAAATAAAAATTGTTAGTATACTTATACCCTGTTCACAATAAGATTAGACATTTACAAAAACCTTTTTTACAGTCCGTTCAACCGATTTTGACTCATCTATACATATAATAAAACAGTAACAAAACTGTGTCTGTACATTGAATATATTAAAAAATAAATAATTGAGGGGGGTTTAGGAACAGTAATAGAGCACGAATCCAAAAAAAAAATTCTGTCTGTCTGTTTGTCTGTTTGTCTGTATGTCTGTTTGTCTGTTTGTCTGTTTGTCTGTTTGTTTGTACATGCTAATCTTCGGAACTACTGGGCGGATTTGAATGATTTTTCTTTTGTTGTATAGGTATTAAGTCTGGGCAACATATAGGCTATAATTTATCTTGGAAACTTGAACACCAGATGCAGAACCGCAACTGACCAGCTAAACTATAAGAGATACAAAAATGGTACCATAGCAAAAATTGTTCCACGTGATGAGCATTTTCTGCTGAGAGAATAAATTTGAAGATCTGGAACACCTGATGTGGAACCCAAGAGCCCAGCTACACCATGACACATATAGGAATGACGTCTTAGCAAAAGGTGTTCGGTCTGATGGGCATTTCCTGTTGACTTCTAAAAATCGAAGATCAGAAACATCTGATGTCAAAATCAAAGCTATCACTAATTTCACTGTATCTTATAAAATAACATAAGCTGGGAGTACCTCCACGCGGTGAGGGCGGTAACAGTTTCAGATCTTCGATTTTGCCGACCCCGTTGTCGCTGGCAAAAGCAACAGGATCCGCGTACGAAGTTGCGGGCAGAAGCTAGTATTATAATAATAATAATAATAAAAATGTTTATTCACCATAAAAAGAGAGATAATATACAGAAGAGAACATTATTGAACATTTTAACGAACTGTTGCAAAATCTGTACAATATTGTGTTACCTTGCCTCTCAAACTAGGGTGACCTGTATCTTGAGAGACAGTGTTCGGCCAAGTTATATAGAAATACAATTTAGTGCAACAAGTGAACGGTGTTTATGCTGCATAAACTAAATTACATGGTGAGTAGTGTAAGTGTATACGTGTGTGGGGGTGTGTATATGTGTGAGTATGTAGTGTGTGTGGTGTAGTTGGTGTTTGTGAGTGATATGTAGTTATGTAAATGTACAAGCGCGCATTGTGTATGGTAAAACCTATAAGTGTATGAGAGGTAGTATGAATTTGTTAGACGATGAATGTGAGTAAAGACTCAGTGTACGCGTAATCCTTCTGTAGTAGCCACTCAGTTACTTTAGATTTTACGTTATATTGCGTTGGTAGCATGACAAATGGCAACTGCAGTAAACAGTTGTTATTGTAACCACTTTTTTGCCTCTAATGTCATCCCTAAGCCTACGGAATAGAAGTCAAATTAGTTGAAGGGACTGTAAAAAAGGCTTGTGTTTATGTCTAATCTTATTGTGAACAGGGTATAGAGAACAACGAATTATCATCATCTGCCTAGGCTTATCCCAACTATGTTGGGGTCGGCTTCCAGTCTAACCGGATGCAATTGAATACCAGTGGTTTACATGGAGCACTACCACACCCGCGACAGTCTATAGAAACGAATCAATATAATTGCCTACACTAATACTAAAATAATAGGGTGTCCCCTTGTTTCGCAGACAGAAATTTCATAGAATTTCGTTTCCCAGAAAATGTTTTACATAATATTTGGTTCTCGTATTTTTATTTCGACTATTATTGTTTTAAAGACTATTTACTTCAATGAAAAATGTTTCACAGAAACACAATTCAATGAATTTTTAGTCACGTTTTTTTGTTTAACAAACTTATCACACAGTAGCATTATTTTTTAACGAATATTGTTTGTTGTATTTTTCCATGGAATTTATTTCAACGAAAATGTATAGATATAAATAGACAAAAACAAAAATAATGTCTTAAAAAGTCAATAAGTTGTGTCAAAGTTAATGATAGAAACGAATCGCTGCGAAACCGACTCCACGTAGTCTTGTCTGCCCTACGCCTAGAGTGTAATTTAAATCTGCGTAGGCGTGGAGGGGCGAGGCGGCCCGCGAGCTGAGGAGCGTGAATACCATCTGCGACGATATGCTCGCGTGGGACCGCCGGAGCCCCGCAACGCCGGAGCCGTGACAGAAACTATGCCTGCTGCATTTTGCATGCTCGCTTGCATGATGCATGATAGCTTGCATGATGCATGCTTGCTTACATGCTGTATGCTTGCTTGCACACTGCATGCTTGCTTGCACGCTGCATGCTTGCTTGCACGCACGCGCAGTAAGTTTTTTTAGAACTGAGAGTCCCATTCTTGGGAATAAGTTTTATATTAAATAGAGAATATAGGAATTAAAAATTTTTTGATTTGTTATTCTATGATATGATTATTCTAACAATAAACTTTATGTGAAACAAAAATCAATGATTTAAAAATCTTAAAAGTAATTCTGCGTATTGATTATTCTATGAAACGAAATTATTAGAAAAATGTTATGTGAAACGAAATTCTATAAAACGATTAGCTATGAAACAACGTACAACCAAATAATAGACTATACAGATACGTGCGTGAGTGTGCGTGTCTAGTGTGTCTACGCGCCGCGCGAACAAAGACGCAATTTCCAGAGCTAGTCGTTCGACGCGGGGAGAGGTGAGGAACGGTTTCAGAGGGAGGCGGAGCGTGTCGCTACTGTACGATAGTAATAATACTTATCCTGTGGCTCTACTGTCTGTCTAAAACTAAGTTAGACCTACGAAAAACACGAATGAAATCAATTTTACTAAGAACGTAGTTTCTTGTAAGCTTCTAATATTGGAATGAAAAAGGGGAGTTGGGTATTTATTTATTTTTATTGCCAGAAGGAAAATTTTCATGAAAATTTCCCGTCTGTTCGTCCCGTCCGTGGTCCCGTCCATAGAAACCTTCTTTTTTTAGGGTTCCGTACCTCAAAAGGAAAAAACGGAACCCTTATAGGATCACTTTGTTGTCCGTCTGTCTGTCTGTCTGTCTGTCAAGACCCTTTATCTCGGGAACGCGTGGAGGTATCGAGTTGAAATTAAAATCATATACTCAAGTCTACGGTCCCTTGATGCTGTAAAAAAACCCTCAACCCTCTATGTTAACGTGAAAAGGATACAGCCGGTTATGTCGCAATAAACGTATTTATAATAATAAGTAGATTAAAGTATGAATAGTAGGTATGGATGAATTAGTATAGAAGTATGGATGTGTACCTACAAATATGTACGGAACCCGTGGTGGGCGAGTCCGACTCGCACTTGTCCGGTTTTTTTTTTCAATATCTATGATCCTGTCCGTCTGGAAAGAGCAAAAGATAATGAAAACCTACAAAAATTTCGTGTTGATTTCACTCGTCAATCAAAATACTATGAAAACTGCGAAAAGGTGCTACTTTTTAATACTTGCTACATAATACTTACTCATAAAATTGTTATGTGATAAATAAGTATCGATAAAATTATGCACAATCAAGTAAATAATTATCTTCTTGAAAGAGGGACAGAATAAAAAGTCTGTTAAGGGGTTGAAAAAATAATAATAACTAATACATAATATATATTTTTTTAAGTTAATTTCAAAGGTAGGTACTAAATTTATTGTTTTTAAGTATGTAGAATATTTACAAGAATAATAAAAAAGAAAACCTAAAGTATTAAACTAAAAAAAAAAACAAAAACCTAACACAATAAAGCATCATAAAATTTGTTCAAAAATTACAAGGCATAATAAGTAAATTTTACTTAAATGTAAAATTAAATTTAAGACTTCCGTGTCTGAACTAGGTAGGTAATCGTGTGTTTCAGGCGAGAAGATCTAAAATAATTAATAAATTCACAACAAAATCAAATCAAAAGAAAGTTTAGAATTTTTTAGCAAATTAAACACAGACATTTTATCTATGAATTTTTGTATAATAAAATACCTACCTTCCAAAATGTCATTAGAAAATCTACAGCAACAAAGAGATTTAAATAAAGCTGCAATTTTCTTCCAATGCATATAAAGTATCCTATCATGTCCAGGCGTTGAACTTGGAATTTACTATGCATCTAACACAAGAGAAAAGATACGTAAAAAGTCGAAGGTAAAACGAAAATTTGAAAATTAAGACATTTTCGTCAAGGACACGTTAATTATTTTCCCTTAGAGAAGCAACAAAAATATTGTAACCATTATTTTATAAAAACTTGATTTGAAAGCGTTTCCTGCTCGTTCGAGTCTCCATAGAGACCTACCTACCTACACGTTTTGGACTTTAAAAGCGCCCATCCCCATCGAGTGAACTTCGACGCGAGCGTGATTGAAAATTTTTTTGGTTTCAACCAACGCAAAGCTCGAAAACAAATAAGTGAGTGAAAACGCGATAACATCGCAGGAAAATTGGCGCGCGGATATTTCACAAAACTTGTTCCAGGAAATATGTGTTTTTTAAAAAGCCTTACAAGTTTTTGGTACTATTGTTTGTAATTTAGAATCTCTAGGTGCAAGGTTTCTATGAAGCTGTTTTCTGTTACTTTTTCAATGTATGAGTGCATTATGAACGGCCAAAGTTCATATAAAATCTGTGCTAAAAAGCTGATTCTCAAACGTGGTTACTGAATTTGTTTCTCAAAAAAGTTTATTTTTGGCTTCATGCAAACCTAGATTTAAACCACAAGGTACCTGTGAGTTAAAAATATTTGGAGAATAATTTGTTATAACACTGTAATCCCGTACGAGCGTTTGTATGGGAAATATGACGGGATAGACGGTTAAGAGCGCCCGCTCTTAACTTTCTGATTAACTTACGAGTACCTAGGTACTTCTTGACAGTGGTTTAATTGAAATAAATGCTTTAACTTTGACTTTGTAATCAAATGAATACTTCTAGACATTACCTCTTACAAAAAAAAAACCATTTGACTTTTATAATATTCATCATTATCATCATCATTATCATCATCATCATATCAGCCTATTACCGTCCACTGCTGAACGTAGGCCTCCCCCAGTGATCACCGACCAACACAGTCTTGGGCAACTTGCACGCACCCATCCGCTGCCAGCCACCTTCTTCAAATCATCGGTCCATCGTCCCGCAGGACGTCCCACACTACGCTTGCCCAAAAATCAAATCAATCTAGCACCGCTACCTACTTAATTGCGTACAGTCTTTGATGCATCAGCTGTTACTACATCAGGACTATACCTTAATGATATTCAGATGATGGGATCACCTATACAAGACGATCTATTGTCGATAATATTAAAGTCCCATGGGATAGAAGACTCGTCTAATATTCAGCACAAATCCGGCCCTAGGCTGCTAATGAGGATTATCACAAAAACACGATGTCACTATCCGACCCGCGTATTCAGCCCAGTCCAATAGCGTTGGATAAGAAACTAAGTGTAAAAATACTGAGAGTTACATAATTACCACCAATCAATCAACTCCACGTATCGTACATACCTACAGCTTCTGGAGCTAATAAGTAAGTAACAAGTACATCAATCTTGGAAGAAGCATTATTAATACCAGCCTAGATTATTGTCCCACTGTAGGGCAAAGGCTTCTTCTCATATAGAGAAGGCACGAGCATTGGCGATCCCAGACTTATATTAACTATCCAGATTTCCTCAAGATGTTTTCCTTCACCGATGCCCCGCCATCATGACATCTGCCTCTCGAAAGGGATTACCTCTCCTTATTATTATTATAGCCCTCTCCGAATGGAGAGGGCTATGTTCGGAATTTCCTTGAGTGATAAAATAAAAAATGAGGAAATCCGCTAGACCAAGGTTACCGACGTAGCCCGAAGAATTGCCAAACTTAAGTGGCAGTGTCTGTCATTTCTTAACTGTTAATACTTCGCACATAACATAATACTATATACTATACTTTTTATATAAGGTACATCGTATTCACGTAACATAATATTATAATTCTTGTAAATGCAAATATTGTAAACATTTCTTTTTTTAAGAGTAGGTATTTATGGAGTTTCTTGCCCATTCTTCTCCATACGAAACTACCATTTGGAATGGGCAACTAGATTCAAATTTTACAATATGACGTTCAAAAGTGCCTTAGTCTAATTGAAATAAATGATTTGACTTTGACTTTGAGTGGGCACATTGCTCGCAGAACGGATGGTCGATGGGGCCGAAAAGTTCTGGAGTGGCGACCGCGAACCGGAAAACGTTGCGTTGGGACTGTTGGGAGGCCTCCCACTAGGTGGACGGACGACCTGGTGAAGGTTGCGGGAATCCGCTGGATACGAGTCGCACGGGACCGGTCAATGTGGCGACACTTGGGGGAGGCATATGTCCAGCAGTGGACGTCTTTCGGCTGAAATGAGATGATGATGATTATTATTATCAGCTTGAATTTTCCTACTGCAGGGCAAATACCTCTTTACTCTCCTTCTATTAGGGGCTATTTGCGACCAGGCTTTGTCGAAGGAGTTTAGATCATCCCGCCATCTCCGCCTGGGCCTGCCGCGATGTCGCTAGCCATGTAGAGGGACCCATTAGGTTGCGCGTTTGGCCCAATGATTACCTCTCCTTAATTAAAATAAAATTTATACGAATATTAGGTATATTAATTGTATACTGCTAAGAGTTTGTTTTTTTGAAGGCGCCAATCTAAGGAACTAAAAGTATTACCTACATACATACAGGGCCTCAAGTCTGCTATTACAATAGTGTCAGAATGGTCTATCATTTATTTCATAATTGTTGATTTTGACAAATTTGGTAATCTACTAATATAATGGCGCCATTATGACTTTCCAATAATGGTCAACCACTGACACGCCATTGAAAGAAATGATATAGATGGTACCTAATCTCGTACCAAATGACAACTGAATTGCTAAAATTTTGACAGTTCTTTTGATCAGTGACCTACCATTAGAACCATTATGCAGTCATTGCTTTTAATTCGACCGACCAATGATCGACCATTATGAATTCAGCAGATTACGAACTTTTAGCAAAATGACAATGAGATCGCGTTGGAATGACGAAATTATAAAAATAGCAGACTTGGCCCCCTGGCTATACGTTATTATTTAAAACAATAGGGATTCGAAGGAACATTCACGTTGACGTGAGCAAAGACTGGTCTATGTTAGTGTTACTTATAAAAGGTTAAAGTTTATTAGTTTAGATGTAGCAGGTAATCTCGGGAACTCCTCATACCTTTCAAAAATTCTTTCACCAATAGAATGCAGATCATCGCCGAGAATATGTTTTAAGTATACGCGGACGAAGTCGCGGGTAAAAGCTAGTAAAAAAGCTACTTTTTTTAATCCTTTTTAGGGTTCCTACCTACCTTACATAGTATCTATATATAGTGTAATGTATATCTAGCAATTCTGATGCCACCAGACTTTCAAAGTAGGTCTGGGCCTGTATTATGAACTAGTGTTCATACAAAAATAAACCTTAAGTGATTGACTTATAGAAACTTGGTACTGTCGTGAAGCAGCAGGTAAATGAAAGAGAAGGTATGATATAAAGGTACAAGTATATTTATAATAAAATATGATATAAAAAATGATAGTTTAATGAACGTTATACCTAGTTTAATTAAAAGAAGCGTGCGCTATGTACACAGGCTGCCCTTTTATATGTGAAGAAAGTTTGTGAGGATGAACAAACCATCACAACCCATCACGCGTATAATATTAGTAGGATTAGTGTGGATACAACAAAAAAAAAGTTAAATTACTTACTTTTCGGAAGTCGGTAGCAGCTGGCTTTGTTGTGTTTGTTGTTTCGTATTGCCACCGACTTCCGAAACTAAAGTAATGTGTGTTCTGTGCTAAAGTTATTTATCACTTTTTTGATTTTGAAGGCGGTTTTTTTTTAACTTTTTCTTTTTCACTCTTTTTAGTATTGCCTAACATACAAATCCATTAAGAAACGGCGACACAAAAAACGGAGATTGTAAGTCCTCCATAGATTGAAGAAACTAAAACGTCATCTAAGTATTTTTTGGGATTTTGTTGATTTTCTTAAAAAGGGCCGAATCAATTTTGGTAAAATTTATGTGGGACCATTTCGGAATAAACCCCTTCCGAACAAAAAAAGAATTTTGCAAATCCGTCTATATATGACAGAGTTATGCCCAAACATACATTAAAAAAATATATATATAAACATCCGAATTGATAACCTCCTCCTTTTTGAAGTCGGTTAAAAAATACGACTTTTATTGAATTTAATCTCCAATCCATTACAAAATACGATAAGTATTACTTAAATCCACTGAGTGCGATGAAAATTTGGTTATGAATCTCTTTTCCCTTCTTTGGCACAGTGGCCCATTTATTCATAAAACCTGTTACCATTCAACGCTAATTAAAACAAATTGTTTATTAATTCGTTTAGTTTACTTTTTGACTTAGCAGGCGTGTATTTTTATAAATATATTATTTGCTGAGTATCCCATTAAAATATTTATACATATAAAGCAACTTCAGACGCCGCGGGTTTTCACGTCAACGGTAGGTATCTAATTAGCAAATACCTTATCAGCAAATTAAGTTTTCTATTTTTGCCTATCTTTGTTTCCCATTGCTGGGCAAAGGTCATCCTTTTCTCCTTTCAAACCTCCCGATCTTGTGCGATCTCTGCCCAGGTTTGTCCCGCGAATATGACCAGAGGGCTAGGGCAGTTGAGGTTAAGTTCAAGTTTGAGTGATAAACGGTATTCTTGTAATGACAACACGGTTGGCGCAGTGGTTGAGCGATTGACTGCTGTGCTGCGTGCCGCGGGTTCGATTCCCGCACGGAATAAATATTTGTATGACCTACAGATAGTTGTTCCGGGTCTGGCTGTTTGTGTATGTGAGTTTATATGTTTGTAAACGCACCCACGACACAGGAGTAATTCCTAGTGTGGGGTAATGTTTAATAAAAAAAAAAAAAAGCTTTGAACTGCGCGTGAGCTACGCGTAAACTGCACGTCAACTGTACGATAGCCAAACGCTACCAAACTTACATATGGTGTACCCACATGAGAGAAAAAATATTACTCACTAAATAATCGAATACAATCGATTACATTTCAATGAATATGACGTTATTATAATATTAAAATAATACCCCAGTACAGATTTTAGTGCTTTTTCTTACGTCAAATGAATAGTAGAATACCGATCATGTTGCGTTCCGAAGCACGCAACAAAGACGCACAACAGTAGAATGCCGTTATTGCGCTCGCGTGACGCGAACTAGACGCGAGCGTGTCGAACAGCGGTAGAAAATACGAAAAGCGTTGTTTTGATCGAAACTTAACTGCAACTGCACTGCAACAGCACTTCTTTAGTTACGGGAATTAACCCACAGATCGTTACACCACCTTCGCCTGTGGTCCTATTGGCCTAGTCTAGTTCTGTTCTGTCTCCTGCTTGATTTGGAGGAAAGTGGAAAAAAGTATTGTTCTTACTCCTCCGCTATTCATTTCTGATTAATTTCGTTGCAGGATCCAAGACAGTTGTAATGTTTCTCCGGGACTCGCCGAGCTTCATTGCCGCGACGGTTTTCTAGCGGTCGCCGCTGTTGATTGATTCTGGCTTTCAGGACTTGCAGTGGTTTGGAAATGGAGTAGCGGTTATGCCGTAAAAAAAAAACAATACCTTCGCCGCGGTCGGTTTTGGTCGTGATGTCCTCCTTTAATATAATTTAAATTAATACGCTATTTTAGACAAAAATTAAACTTTGGACTACAAATTATGGGCCCTATCAGAATATCAGCGCTGTGACGTTTTTATAATGTTACAGCACCATGCTGAGATAGGAGCCTTTTGGCCTCATACAGGACCAATTTCCGTTTTCTTGTTTTTTTCTTTTTTAATGTTATTTTTGTGTGTTTTTGTCCTGGGGGGCGAATCAATTCTTTTTCTTTCTTTCTTTCTTCCTTTCTTTCAAATTTTGTAACAATAGGGGATATTACTTCAATGTTCTGGCACCAGAGTGCAGCACTAGCATAAACAGTAAACAGTTTTTCGGCGAGTCGTTCAAAGCGTGAATTTCTGCCTTTAATTCAGTTCAAAATTGGGAAGTGAAGTGTATACATTATACAATAATCCATCAGTGCTGTGTATGTCGATGTAGACATGAAGGGAAATATTCATTTCCAAAGGAAGAAAATGTTCGAAAACTTTGGGAAGCAGCTAAAAATCATTTTAAAATATGTTCAGGTTAAGTATTCAGGTGAGATAGTCGTATTTACAGAATAACGTTCACTTTTGTCATGTAAGACAGCCAAAAATGATTTTATTCTGAGCATAACCTAGAATCCACTTTCAAATGGCCGTAGGATGCCATAATATAATTAAAGTACAGTTAGGTAAGTAAGATTAATTAATATTTAAAACTTTGATATATTTTCACAAAATACCTAGTTATTACAATTAATAACATAATATAACAAGAATTCGAGGTTATGGTTTACTGAATGTGCTAGTGGCGCCCTCTGCGCCGAGTTTCGCGTAATGTTCCCTATTCCCTGCTTTGTTACCTGCCACTGATCTTTAGATTCTATTGCAGAGCAATCAAATCACAGCCCACCAGGAGTAGGCCACGGCCACTCTAACCTAACGCTAATTAATTTGCACAAGATAAAATAATATTTATTCTGCTCAATGTCCTTCGAGGAATAAACGGCATCCTTCAGTTATAACGCTTTATAAACAAGGAACACTTAAAATTTGATTGAAAACGCCTTGTTTAAGATAGCTGATTTGACACAATATCACCTTGACTTGTAAACTTGATGACTATATATAAAACACTAGGACATTGCCCGCGACTCTGTCCGCGTGAATTATTTCACGAACCCCTATTTTTTTACTAGCCTCTTGCTTTTACCCGCGGCTTCGTCCGCGAGAATGTCGGTTATCGCGGATGCAGAAAAAGCTGCAGATTCAAATGTAGCCTATGTCCTTCCCCAGGGTTCAAGCTATTTTCATACCAAATTTCATCAAAATCGGCTCAGCCACTTCATCGTGAAAGCGTAACAAACAGAGTTACTTTCGCATTTATAATATTTGTATGGATAAAGTATACAAACAAACAAACAAAGTTCATGCTGTAAATTAAATCTGTACAATAATAGATAACACTGTATCTCGTACCTGTATTGGCCGGGCTAAAACGATAAAATAAAAAACAACAAAAACTTAGCAAGAGGACTGCGTCAGTTTACCATTTGGCTTACAAAATTAAATTAAATAACAAAAGTAGGAGAAACGTGTAAAAACAACGTATAAATAAAAACGAAATAGAAAAATTACATTCCCTATTATGTTTAGGAGAGTGTGTATTGTAAGTGAGTGTGCGTACGTGAGTGGAGTGTATATGTGATGGTGTGTGTGTGTGTGTGAGTAATGTACAAAAATAAAATCCTTTCTCTTTATAATATTAGTTTTGCCTTGGAGTAAATATTATTGAAGTTGTTTTTGGAACAGAAAAAAACTAGAAACAAAAAGTTATAACTAGTTATATATTATAACTAGTTTTTATGACTGCAGCTGTGACTTAGAACGGCGTAAAAACACAAAATATATGCTTAATAATACCTACCAGTAATAGCTTTTTACAAAACATTACCTTCTTTTGAGTCGCGCAGTCGGGTAAAAAGATAACCGCCTTCAAAAACTACAACGTGAAAAGTAACATTAGCACAGAACACATTATGAGTTTAGTTTTGTTCTATTTGTTGTTTTGTATTACCACCGACTTCCGATACGAAAGTCATAATGTATGTGTTCTGTCTATAAAGGTTACAGAAGGACCGCTCCCGTTATCTTTAAAAAGCCAGACTCACTAGGGCTGCTACTGTATTGTACCTGTACTGTATTGTACCTGTTATCTACTCTGTAGGTTTTATTTGAGACAATATGAAATTTTATTGACTGGTTGGAACTCTTTGCATTTTTTTCTATCAAAAGTTCCTGTTCGTCATGAAATGTCAATGTCTCTCATTTATGCGCTGCGTACAAAATTCTCAAAGTTTAGTCGAAAAAATTAAATAAAAGATAGTATTCTTTAACTTGAAAAAAGGAGTACACTAAAAGACAGATAATAAATTTTACTGTAAGATAGTGTAAAGTTTCCTTTACATATTCTTGGTAGATTTTGTGTGATTATCAATGTTTTGTCCGCGTCAGACTCAACTTCACGAGTTAATTAAACTATTTAATATGAACCTTACCAAAAATATTCACATAGTAAATGATAAAGAACATGTTCTAGTTAAACATTTATTTTTTTCAAATCATTTACACTACTGCTCATTTTGACGTGATTGTCAGTTTAAAATCTGTAAAAGTCGCTTGTTCGCCCCGTACAGATAGCGGGAGCGACAAGAAAGTTAAAGAAGATTTATAAATATTTTATTTTTCAGGCAATACCGTGAAAGGACGATCCTGGGTTACGGCGAGAACGACACAATCAAGTACATGCTGCGCAAACGCTTCGAGTTTGATGCCGAAGCGTCCGGTCAACTCACAGAAGACGATGAACTTACCGTCATACACTTCTCATACTTGGTAAGTAACATTCGACTATAGATAAATATAGATATACTCGAAACCCAACATACATCGGCCAATCATGGCGATTACGGCTGAACCCCCCTTTGGGAGACCTATGCCCAGCAGTGGGAGTCTAAAGGTTGATATAATTCCTTCTCACCGCTCTGGTTTTCTTAAATCTTCTTTTCCTGTCCAGGCGGTATTCCTTTGGAATGCACTTCCTCAGAATATCAGGATGGCCACCAGTCGGTTTACTTTCAAAGTGAAAGCTCGCGAACACTTTCCTATGAAGTTCTCAGACTCGTCACACAATTAATTTGTTGTATTACTCTATATATGTTTTTTTGCTCTCTACTTTGTATATTTTGTTTGTATGTATGTATACTATTATTTAATTTTATTAAATAAGTATCTTTGCACCCACCATGTTTTGTCTCTGCATGACCCTAAGGTAGACTGGTAGAAAATGCCCAAGGCATAAAGTCCGCCTTTGTACAATGTTTTTTTACATTATGCGCATAAAGTTTAATAAAAAAAAAAATGATGATGATGATGACTCGAAACCAGCCAGTAGGTATCCTATACAGTATTTACCTAGCTTGCGTAGGAAATATTTAGAGCAAACCCAAGAGATTCATAAAACGTAATGTTTTAACCGAAAAAGTTGAAAATTCAGAACAACAAGCATTACCGACATAAATTGATAACAATTTGCCTTCTAGAACAAGCAGGCGTTCCAATACCTATGCTCTTAATTTAAAAAATATATAAGTAGTTGTTGTTGTTGTTTGTTGTTGTTATTAGTTGTTGTTGTTTGTAGTTGTTGTAGTGTTGTGTTGTTGTTTCACGAACCAAGAAGTTCGTATCTAAGTAAAAGCCGTACAGATCGATCGGGTATGGTTAAGCTATACTTGCCGAGGTCGATCCGTGGATGGGTGACCATTCATACCGAGACCCTGCCATACTTCGGAAAGGACATAAAACCGTTGGTCCCGGTTGTTATTCGTAAATCTTTGAGTCATTATGGATAGTCAGAAGCCAGAAAGTCTGACAACCAGTCTTACCAAGGGGTATTGTGTTGACTAGTAACTGGGTTGTGGAGGGTAAAACACTGATATTCAGCCGCATTCGGTTAGATTGAATGCCGACCCCAACATAGCTGTGAATAAGCTAAGTAGATGATAACGATGATGTTACATTGCAATTTATACTTTACGACAATATTGACATAAGAGTCACATTCTGCGCTTGTGAATGGCAAGAACTAATTCGTATTTGGTCTAAACAACTTTAAATGTTAGATTTCGACTGCATGATATTAACGTATGGCATGGCAGCCCAATTCTTTTTTTAACCGACTTCAAAAAAAAAAGGAATTCGACCCGTATGTTTGTATGTTTGTTAGTCCGCGATTATCTCCCGTTTGGTTGAACCGATTTTGATGCGGTTTTCAGAAAAGTGTTTGTTATATTCTGGAGAAGGTTTTAGTATACAACAACTAGAAATTTTGAAAGAGCTTTTTGAAAAGAACGTTTTTTCAATTTTCCATCTTAGGAGGACTTTCAATCTCTGTTTTAACAGTGTTGCCGTTTATTAATGGATTTAGGTGATAAAGAGACACTAATAAGTTTTTTTGGATAACGTAGTTTTCTATTAGCGAATAGTACTCAAGATTGGGCGCGTTCAATCAAACATACAAATAAATTCATCAGCTATATAATGTTGGTATAAAGATCAAGTTGAACTGAAGTAAACTCTCTGTACAACAAAAAAAAACACTTCCTTTTTAACGGCTTCAAATAACTGTTTGAGTTCGACCCTCCATGATGGAGACTGATAATTGCGAAGGGACTTTTCCCCAGGGGTGAATTGAAACACAGGTCAAAGCCCGGCTTCCTGGTGCGTGACAAATATTTGTTGTATCAAACTATGTAGGTATCTGTTATTGTGAAAGTCCTTATTGGTAAATCTTGGATTTTACTATACTCCATTTACAATAAGTATAGACTTTAAAACAAACCTTTTTTACAGTCCCTTCAACCGATGTTGACTTCTATTCCGTAGGGTTAAGGATGACATTAGAGGCAAAAAAGTGGCAACAATAACAACTGTTTACTGCAGCTGCCATTTGTCATGCCACCAACGCAATATAAGTCAAAATCGGTTGAACGGACGGTAAAAAAGGTTTGTGTATATTATTATGTCTAATTTTATTGTAAATGGAGTATAGTATATTTGCCAAAAAGGATTATGTTTTTCGTACGTATATGTATGTAGGTCCTTGCTTTTGCCCACGACTTCGTCGATGTGAATTTTCTTCATCACCACATCAGCCTATTGCCGTCCACTGCTGGACGTAGGCCCCCAGAGATCACCAGAATTTTCTTTCGGAACCTTAATTTTTGATAATAAAATATAGCCTTTAGTGCTCAGGGATAAAGTTGCTTCATACTAACGAAAGAATTTTTACTTTCGGACGAGAAGTTCCGAAGATTAGGCCGTTCGAACAAAAAATCCCTTCATCTTAATAACATTAGGGCAGATATCGGGTTTGTTGTACTCCGTACCTCGTACCTCGTATTACCCAAATGGGTGAACAGTTTTCAATAATTAAGGTATCGTCGGATTTTTACACCTTGTAAGTTGTATTGTTTTTCGAACAAAAAATCTCTTCATCTTTATAACATTAGTGCAGATGTCGGGTTTGTTGAACTCCGTACCTCGTACCTCGTATTACCCAAATGGCTGAACAGTTTTCAATAATTAAGGTTTCGTTGGATTTTTACACCTTTGACGTAGTAACGTTCTTCGATCGTTGGGTCCTTCAATCCAGAAGTTTATAAAGGCATATTAAAGACCAGTAGTGAACAACTTTCAGCTGAAAGATGTCTTTGTCTAACATTTTCTATCACTTCCTTCCAGGCTGCCTTGTTAACAGTCCACGATATGATGCCAAGTTTGGCGGGAGTAGTGAACAAAGCGTTGGAGCAGTTCTTCCCAAGCCTCGAGGACGCCTTCCTGAGGGTCAAGATCAGAGATCTGTTCTTTGACGGCATTTACTTGAGCTGTGATGGGGATAATGCAGCTTTGGGTAAGATTGATTTTTTTTTATGTCAGCAGTAAGTATCAGTTCTGTAAAAGGAAAGTGTTCGAGCCTAAGTAAAATCAATTAAACAATTAAATGGAAATATGTTTAAAAATAAATTGAAAAAAATGTTAGTTGAAAATGTACACATAATAGAATCTGTATGATTTTTTTGATAATAAATAATATTTATTAACTTCCTAATTTATAAAAATATTATTGCATATCCGACTTGGGTAGATGTTGAAACTAATAATGTAATGTTTATTATATATGCAAAAAATATATCTTTATCTTATCTAAAAGCCATACGGGTCTAAAAGGGCTCATGGCTCATGCAAAAGCCGTGCAAATCGATCGGTCAAAGGTTAAGCTACGCTTGCCGCGGTCGGTCTGTGGATGGGTGACCACCCATTCCATACCGAGTTCCCTCCGTGCCTCGGAAAGCAAGTAAAGCCATTAGTCCCGGCTGTCATTCGTAGATCTTCGACAGTCGTTATGGGTAGTCAGAACTCAGAAGCCAGAAAGTCTGACAACTGAGTCTTACCAAGGGACGCCAAGAGTTATCGTATTACCCAGTAACTTTGTTGTGGAGGTCAGACGCACGGAGGTCGTTCCATGTAAAACACTGGTATTCAGCTGAATCCGAATATACTGGAAGCTGAATACAACATAGTTGGGAGAAGTATCGGCAGATGGTTACGATATGGCGGTGAGTACTTGCCTACTGTCAGGGGGCTCGCATGCTTGGACAAGCAAGCTGACATGACCATGACAGTAAGTACCCAATATAAAAAAACACACAATTCTAAGGCACCTACTGTTGTGCTGCCTTGCAGTGAAATAACAATCATCATCTTTCTCATCCGTCCCGATGGTAGGAATTGACAAAGCAGACGGACGGATGACAGCTCACTTCATCTAGGTGTTCACCGAGGAAGATTGTATCAGAATAGCACTGCTGAATGTGCTTTCGAATTTCATTAGAGTGAAGTGAATACGGGCAATGTAACAGTGTCCTTTAAAAAATATCTAACAACCGGACTGTTCTGTAAAGATCTAACTCGGTGATGTTAGAGATGAAGTGACCTTGAGATGAGCTGTCATCCCACGATGCTCCCTGAAGCTCACTTCGCATAAATTGGGAGATTTATTACAGGTTACGCTGTCAGGACCTTTCTTGGATTGATTTACTACAGCGTCAACATTTTTAAGCCTCTCCTAAATCACTCCAAACGTTTCCATCGCGATCTCTTTTGTGCCCAATCCGGTCTACAACGTTGGTCTAATAAATCTCAGTCCTTGACTTCCTTGTTTTTTTTATATCCCATGGGATCCATCCTCTACCTTATTCATCGTTAATACCAAGAAAGTAAATAGGTAAAAGAAGTCAAGTATGTGGCAAATTGTTGGCTTGAATAAGAAAAGTAAACAGCGTTGGGAGTAAAATTTTTCAATATAAGGACTCGTGTACGGCCAGCGTCATAAAGTGGTTGCCCTATTTTCTACGGTTTTTAATGCGTAAGGGGTATGTTCATACAGTAAATAGCGCTGTCTATACATAAACAGATTCAAGCTTACAAGACCTTATACATATTTTACAATGGAAATGAAAGAAAAAGGAGTTCAAAGGTCCTGAAAAATTGACCAAAAGATACAATTCTGAAACGCACATTAACATTCAAAGAACGCTTCCTTCAAAAACCCCAAAGGAACTTGCCAAATGAATAAAATTTTGTATTAAAGCCACCACAGCACGTATTGCCTGACCTTTTGGGGAACCAAAATTGAATGCGGTCTCAAAAAGGCCTTAGATCGTTGGACCTTGCAAAAACTATTGGAACTTCTATTTATTATTGAAAGATTTCATTTCATTTCAGGACTTGTGTGCGGAAAAATAAAATCAGAGATGCCTCCAACTATGCGACCAGCTGAGGGATCGAATGGTTTTTATTTCTCAATGTTTTCTCATGTAAGTATATTCTTACTTAGATTGCCAACTGAATTCTACATGTTTCTACCGACGTAAAATTAAAAATATTCGATATTGAACGAGTTGGTCTTAGGAGACCTAGCATGTGGTGAGTCGCATCCGGCGCCTCGGCCTGGAGGTGGCCCATAACAAGTCGGAGGCCGTGATCTTTCACGTCCCCCCTACAAGCGGGCCGGCACAAGTCGGGTGCTGCGGAAGTATCTCCAGTTCCCGCGACCCCCGACGTAGGTGTGAGATGGAACACCGGGGTAGTTTTAGTCAGTAAGAGTCTGACAGACCCCCCAGCCCCGCCCTAGCATGAGCGCGTGGCATACTTCACCATCATCATCAGCCGGAAAACGTCCACTGTTGAACAAAGGCCACCCCTATAGAACGCCACAAGGGGCCGAAACCTGCCGCATGCATTCACCAGTTACCCGCAACCTTGACGATGTCGTCGGTCCATCTGATGAGAGGCTTACCAACGCTACGTTTTCCGGTTCGTGGTCGCCACTCAAGAACCTTTCTTATCCCATCCGGTTATCAGTTCTACGAGCGATGTGGCTTGCCCATTGCCACATAATCGAATAAAACCAATGAACCAACCTTATCCAAAGTCCAAATTGGTAGAAGGGTTTCGTTGGTTTGGCAGGATTTGAACCCAATTTATTATGACCTGTTAAAAGTAAAAATGCTCACATTTCTTCTTACATAACTTCCAGATGAACCGGACAGAAACAGGTCCTTACGAGATGAACCGTGGTCGGGACAACGTGTATGAGCTCGGCAACATTGTGACCTACAAAGGCCAGGAAATCATGCACATGTGGGGTGACCAGTATTGCGGGAAGATCAACGGGTCAGATTCGTCCATATTCCCTCCGATGAAGGAGGGAAATGTACCCAAGAAGCTTTATACTTTTGAGCCGGATATCTGCAGGTAATCTATACTAGAGTCTTTAGTAGAGTTTGTTTGTTCGAACGCGTTAATCTCCGAAACTACTGGTCCAAATCTGAAAATTCTTTCGCTAATAAGAAGCTACTTTATCCCCGAGACTACCTATATGCAAAATAGGGATCCCTTTTTTAGTATGAAAATCGGACAAGTGCGAGTCGGACTCGCCCACCGAGGGTTCCGTACATATTAATAGGTACATATTTATACTTCTATACTAATCCATACCTACTATCCATAATTAATCTACTTAATATTATAAATGCGTTTTTTTGCGACATAAACGGCAGTATCTTCTTTTCACGTTAACGTAGAGGGTTGCTTTTTTTTACAGCATCAAGGGTCCGTAGACTTGAGTATATGGTTTAAATTTCAACTCGATACCTCCACGCGTTCCTGAGATAAAAATTCTTGACAGACAGACATACAGACAGACAGACGGACAACAAAGTGATCCTATAAGGGTTCCATTTTTTCTTTTTGAGGTACGGAACCCTAAAAATGAACATGGACAAAAGCTAATACCTACTTATGGAGAATTTGTAATCCTTTCTTCCTCGCCTCCCTAATAATTATGAATAGCTAGCTTTTATTAGTGACTTCAAACGCGTGGAAGTCAAATATACCATAAAACATAGCATTTCTATCCGTTTTTTAGGGTTCCGTAGGTACCTCAAAAGGGAAAAACGGAATCCTTATAGGATCACTTTGTTGTCCGTTTGTCTGTCAAGACCATTTATCTCAGGAACGCGTAGAGGTATCCAGTTCAAAATAAAAACCATATACTTAGGTCCACGGTCCCTTGAAGCTGTGGAAAAATCGAACTACTAAGTTAACTTGAAAAATGATACGGCCGATTAAGTCGCAAGAAACGTAAAATTTATAGGGTACTTCTTGATATGTCCTACAAATATGTACGGAACCCTCGGTGGGCAAGTCCGACTCGCACTTGTCCGGTTTTTTTTTTAATCGAATGTGTATTTTAGAGATTACCTCCACCAAACTTACAAACTTTACCTCTTTATAATATTAGTTTAGATGTGTCGAAAATCAATTGGGAAAATCTCATTTTATTTGCAATTTGTTTATGAGGTTCTCATCATTCGAGGTACCATTTACCTATCTCATGGTTTCGATTACCATAAAGTTATTGAAGCAACAGGTTAGTCCTACTTGTGCTCAGCAATATAATTTATGAAATCTAACTCTTATGTGTTCGTGGGAAAGAAAGCAGGGTTTTCAGGGAGAACGGAGGGTTTTGTCTAACACCTACCAACAAAAATCCCACGGTTCATCTTGCTACCATGAGTCGGGGACCCGATATTCGCTTAACGCATGATCCGCCCCCCCCCCCCCCCCGACCTGTATTGGACCGCAGTATGCGGGCCCCATAAATACTTGCGAGTCCTTCGACCGCAAATTCCACTAGAGTGGCGCGCTCGAACAATCTGCGCCGCCGTCATGGGCCTATATCTGGTCGAGCAACGATCTGCCGGAACGTACGGTGGTCGGTGACCTCTACCTACCTACGTCATACCTATATATTTACATAATAACATCTTGTTCCTTCAATTACCTTTTCGTAAATATTTTTTCAAGACCTTCCTGTTCTTCGAAACAGTCCACAATTCACACCCAAAAGAGAAAAGACACATCAAGTCAGCAAAAAAGAAATCATTACCTTTCTTCAATTACAATTATTGCCCAATTCTCTTAAAATATTAGTCCCGAACCAGCATTTTTCCCTTTCTTATGTTGACTGCAGACTATTTTCAACCCTCAAATGATAGCGTTAAGCAATAAAAACATATTTAACTTTGCTCTTTAGGTCCCTTTATGTGGATCTCGTCGGCAAGGCGACGAAATTCAACATCAGTGCGTATTACTACGAAATCTCGGAGTCAGCGTTAGCAGCAAAGAGCGCCAATCATGACAACAAATGTTTTTGCAGAAGGTAAGAATTTAAGTGGGAATGGAATAGGGGCTGAGATCAACAAGAAATGTTTCGATTTATAAGGTTGCCGGTTCATTGGAACGGAGTAAGGGAGTAAGCGGAGTTGCAGACTGTGTCTGTCCATTGAATCGGAGCGAGATAGTGCGGAGCGGAGTTGAGGACTGCACAGGCCTGTTTTTGTAGTAGGTACTTAGTTTTATTTCGTTTCACCGCTCCGCTTCAATTTTTAATCTAGTTCGAAAATCCCTGTTCTCTGAAGCTTAGTGGAGATTATATGCAATTCCAATGGGTAATTGCACAGCCCCGCTCCGCTTCGCTCCTTTCCTCTCTAATGGGCAGTTAGCCTTATTATACGGGGTGTAACAAGACATCACATAGCTGTTAATTACACATACCTTTTTTTCTGTTTTCGAGGAGAAACATTAAAAAGGGAAGTGTAGAATTCTTTCCTCACTAAAACCACCGCGGTAGTCACAGCACACGGACAGGGTTCCCCTTTCTCATGAAAGACCGCACCAGAACCCATCCTGTGCAACGCTTGTTAAAGCATATTTCTGGGGAGGCTATAAAGGGGATGCCTACTACCTATCAAACTAAGTAACATTAGGCAAAAATTATTGTTCGGAAACGGCTTTTATTTTTGGTGTAAAAAATCATTGTGACATAGATATCCGTGGTTTATGATTATGCTCAATGTAACGCAGACAAAATATTGCACTAATAAGTGCAATGTGCAATGTTGGACAGAGTATTTAACTCTTGAATTTATTAAGTGTCTTTTTAAATCCGTAATAACTCCAGCTTAAGGCTTGTATAGGTACATGCCAATAACCTTGAGCATTTGGCCCGTACTGAATTTGCGGACGAGTGCGGGGGTGATGTAGACGCAGTCTTTAATCGGACGCATTTTTAATTTATTGTAATAAAAATAATACATATTTGTAAAAAGTAACAAACCCAAATCATTTTCCTTTGCATTGCGACGCAGTAGATATTTTTTTATACTCCTTTGATAAGAAATTAAGGAGTAAAATGGTTTCATCTCAATGATTTGGAGGTGATTTGACTTTTTCTTTTCTTATTATGTGATACCGATAGAAAAATTGTGACTAAACTAAATGACGTATCATATCATGTAGATTACTAACAATTTTTTAGATGTAATTTCTCTGTAAATTCTGACGAAAAGTTGCTTCATCTGCATGCTTCTTAAGCCTTTTTCGAGAGAGCAGCCTTAAAAACAATCTTCCCAAGCATCCGTTTAACAAATGACAATGCCAGATCCTGCCCCACCCATTTACAGAAAATGTAGATTAATAAAATAATTTTAATGAATAAAGAACCTTATTATAATAAATTATTTTTCTTTAGAACTTGCTTGCGTTCTTGGCTTGTTTCCATGAGACAGGCTCGAGTGTGGAATTGTGTGGAGTTCATTACCAAAATGCTTCCTTTGTTTTTTTTTTTTTATGAACCTAATTGATAATTAAACTACTTATAAGGAAATGTAAGGAACTTTTTTGTTTGCAAATAAACAAAGTTATTATTATTATTACTTGCGGATTACAAATCAATGCTAAAAGGAATTCAAATACAGTTTTTTGATTTCAACAGAAACTGCAAGTTCCGCAGTCATTAGGACTAATGTTTAGTTATCAGCAATTAATAAGCAGTAAGATGCTACATTTTACATGCTTGTACATGACTTTTATTGAGTGGGGCAAAGTTCTATATAGTTTCTGGCATTGTCCTTTACTAAAATATACAAAAACGTTAATCTTACAATTCGTTCAGGAACTGGAGCGCGAAGCACGACGGTTGCCTCCTCATGGGCCTGCTGAACCTGATGCCGTGTCAGGGGGCGCCGGCCATCGCCTCGCTGCCTCACTTCTACCTCGGCTCTGAGGAACTGCTGGAGTACTTTCAGTCTGGCATACAGCCAGATAAGGCTAAGCATAACAATTATGTTTATATTGATCCTGTGAGTAAAAATAAGTGCCTACATGGCTTTTATTGGCTACTATTAGCAGTAGCAGATCTGTGCAGGAGCGAGGTTGTAAGACCCGAGCCGACGGTGGTTAGTGTATAAGCCTATAGAGATTACAAAAGCTTCATGTGCCTTTGACTATATTTACAATATTCATACTTTTCCTATCCACCATATATCAACTTGCCACCTCCCACCCCCCTAAGCCATCAATTGGCGAGTCCTAGCGACGCTCTTGTTAGTGTAAGTAGTTAGTATTATAGGGTAGTTAGTGGTGATTTCACGGATGATAAAATATTTTAATTACGACTTTCTGAGCAAGAGTGAACAATGTTTTTTATTCAAATTTTACAATATACACAATAACAACACACAACACAACTACTAGATTCAAATTTTACAATATGACGTTCAAAAGTGCCCTAACTAATGGTCTAATTGAAATAAATGATTTGACTTTGATTCTGAACTTTACTTACAGTACGGTCAACGTAACTTGGCGCGTCTGAAGTTAGCCGATTAGCTGCGCAGTAGACAATTTCGTTCCTAAAATTTCCATTGCGCAGCCAAACAGCTAACTTCAGACGCGCCAAGTTACGTTGACCGTATTGTACCTATATTAATTTACATGCTAAGTGTTTATTATATATAAGTAGACTACCCGTGTTATGCAATATGTACCTACTTAAAAATAGTAATTTACATAAGTTAATTATCTGTAATACATAATTATGTAAAATCTCTGAATGAAATCTCCATTACTGCATTTTGACTCTCAGTCTATAGCGGAACGAGTAGGAAATAAAAAGTTTCAATCGTCACTACTGGGGAGGAACGAAACTTTTTTTCCCACTCGTGACTCGTACCCAGTGGGTACGACGACGGGGCGCGGATGACCGGGAATAAAGGGAGTGAGAAAAGACTTTATTTATTCAAGTTAATTGAGTACCTCAACAGCAAACATCTACAGATTCTACGGCTGACTAAACTCGACCAAATATATACGAACTTGTAAATAAAAAAATGTATTTTCATTTACAGACGACCGGCGTAGTTCTAAGTGGTGTGAAGCGGCTACAGTTCAACATAGAACTGCGCCAGATTCCTAACATCCCGCAATTGAAGAAAGTGCCCACTGGTTTGTTCCCTATGCTGTGGCTTGAAGAGGTATGTCACAAAAGTTACAATACTTAGAATACTCGATCGAAATTAGTTCACAGCAGCCAATCTCAATGGAGACCAGACCAGCTAAGTGCACAGACAGGAGGTATCATAGTACACAAGTGTGTACGCAAACACAGGTGAACTCCCTCTTCCCTCACTCTCATTTCGATCCGACACGACACGGTTGGCGTAGTGGTCGAGCGATTGTCTTCTGCGCTGCATGTCGCGGGTTCAATCCCCGCACTGAACAAATATTTGCATGGCCGACAGATAGTTGTTCCGGGTCTGGCTGTTTGTGTATGTAAGTTTATATGGTTGAAGCAACGTTTAAAAAAAAAATAGAAAATAGAAGTAGAATCCGACACGATCGGGGTGATATCAGGCGCAGAACCAAGGGGGCTACGTGCTTTCCGAGGCGCGAGGGTTAGGTACACCATCGATTTCAAAACTGGAATGCTACTGAGAAATTCCAAACGGTTAAATCACAATAACACTTCCCAACCTAGAAATCGTACCTAATCAGGATGAGTAAATTACACTAATAGATCACAGAATAAATAAAAATCTGTTGAATTATTGGCACATAAGTAGGTACTTTTTTTGTAAACCAGTATGGAAAGTTACATTCATTCACTGACAGTCGTTATCTTGGGTTATAAAATTATCTTATTTACTTATCTCTTTAACGTATCTTATCTACATAAAGTATGTATACTTACTATGGCTATTGGCCGGATTTAGGAACCGTTTCATATTGAACTTTTTATTTATTATGTTCTGAACCAGTTACTGGCGGAAAGCCAAGAATAAAATAATGCAGTCGGTTTTCAAAGGACTAAATGTAGATGTTTAATGTAAAATATTGCTGCCAAGAGTCTTCCGTAAAGCAAGATGCAGTATTCTGAAAATTAACAATCTAATAATTAAATCCTAGCGAATGAAAATGTTTTTGAAAAAGTAATTGCTGAGGTCGGAAAGTGACTGAAATTAATTTTTTTGTCTGTAAGTAGAGGCAACACGCAAATACTGCTTGATAGATTCTATTCAAATGTTGCATAAATATTTCAAAGTTCCGAAGAATTCAAGACAAATGTTTGTCCAACATAGTGACTATTGCAATATTTATATTACTTAGGTACCTATGTCTTATTATTGAACTTTAAAAGAGAAAGCTATGGAGTAGGTGTTTCAAAAGTTAATTATGCTATAACAATTATCATTTCAGCAAAAACACGTCTTGGCATTTACCCCAAGGATACCCCTATGGATTTTATTATACACGATATTCACTTAATTGCTTTAACCTTTTGACCGTCACTCATGTTTAGATGACAAACCAAAATGTGCCCAACACGTCACGATCACGACTAAATGACAGACTTCTATACCTAGGTACGTAATTCGTAGCTTGGCCCCGAGAGCACGATTAAGCTTTTTTGACGTGGTGGTCATATGGTTAAATAAAGTTCAAGTTCGTATCGATGAAGTAGTAATAGAGTATTTTACCAAAAAATCTAATTAAGTAGTCCGACAGATAGATTTCCAAAAAATATTCGACACGTGTTTTTTTTCTTTTTTCACCTAAACAAAAAATGAAGACTATGCAGTGCGTCGAAAACTCGTGTGATGTACAATGTCAGTACACTTTTACTGGCGAAGTGACGTCAAACGACAAACCCCCACTCATGATCTTTGGTGCGTTTTATCTTCGTCAGTTTTTATTGATTTTGATAAAACAAAAAATATGCATCTAATGTTTTTCGATAATCTAACTGACGCACTAATTAGATTTTTTTGGTAAAATACCCTATTGTGCACTCACACATTTTATCCTCCAATATTTTAACCAATTTTCTTCAATCTTTCTTTTTTCAGGGAGCATCAATCCCAGATTCAATACAACAGGAGCTCCGCGACTCACACAAACTCCTTGGCTACGTGGAAATAGCCAGATGGTTTTTGCTCACAGTCGCTATAATAGCGGCCATAGTGTCTGCGATGGCGGTCGCGAAAGCCAACGCACTGTTCACCTGGCCACGGAACAGTAACTCTGTTAGTTTTATATTGGGACCCAACGCCACTCAGGTTAATAAAGGCAATTGATGAGATGGTTATGTTTTATTTAATAATAACTAGCTGACCCGACAGACGTTGTCCTGTCCCGATCTACCTACTTACCTGCCTATTTACCTACTAGGTGTAGGTAAATAGGCAGGTAAGTACCTAGGTAGATCGGGACAGGACCCTACACCTACCCTACACCTACTACACATATCGAGATTTCATTGTTTTTAAGATGTATTCTGCTATTCGGGACGGAAACAAATCCAACAAATCAAAAACCATGGCAATCGGTCCAGCCGTTCTCGAGTTATAAGTGTTGTAACAAACACGACTTTCTTTTATATATATAGATAGTAATTTTCATTTGGTACTTAATGTGAGAAGAGCTCGTGGCTAAGTTAAAGCCGTACAGATCGATCGGTCAAAGGTTAAGCTACGCTAGCCGCGGTCGGTCTGTGAATGGGACCATTTTCATACCGAGTTCCCTCCGTGCCTCGGAAAGCACGTAAAGCCGTTGGTCCCGGCTGTCATTTGTAGATCTTTGGCAGTCATTATGGGTAGTCAGAAGCCAGAAAGTCTGACAACCAGTCTTACCAAGGGGTATCGTGTTGCCCAGTAACTGGGTTGTGGAGGTCCGATAGGCAGTCGCTCCATGTAAAACACTGGTATTCAGCTGCATCCGGTTAGACTGGAAGCCGACCCCAATATAGTTGGGAAAAGGCTAGGCAGATGATGATGACTTAATGTGAGACTAATTTATCTCCTGGTTCCCAATCTAGGTTTATAGCCTGTGACTTGGGAATCAGTGATTCCAAAACTTATGCTAACAATATACCAATAGACTTATTAGCTAATTACAATTTACAAAACAATTTACATTAAGAAAAGTATAATAGAAGAGAAATGTGTGTGTGCGTGTGTGATATGAGGCGTATATAATGTGTCTGAAGTTGCTTAGGATTGGAATTTTTCTGTTTCATCATAAGATTGATCTCATCATTCATTCATTTCAGCCGAAAGACGTCCACTGTTGGACATAGGCCTCCCCAAGGGGGGGGGGGGGTTTGCCATAATCGCCACGCTTGGCAGGTGGATTGGCGATCGCAGTATGGTTGTTATAAAGCCACAGAGAACGCTGCTGCCCATTCTCTGGTGAGTCCCTTAGTCGCCTCTTACGACACAAACGGGAAGAAATGGGATGGTGCTATTCTTTACGTACGACACCACACGGACGACGAAGATTGATCTATCAGCCACATTTTCACCGTATTTTTACATTGATTCAATATGCATCTCCATTTTCCTTCCCATTTCACGAGATTTATATCATCATCTGCCTTTTCCCAACTATATTGGGGACGGCTTCCAGTCTAACCGAATGCAGCTGAATACCAGTGTTATACATGGAGCGACAGCCTATCGGACCTCCACAACCCCAGTTACTGGGTAACACGATACCCCTTGGTAAGACTGGTTATCAGACTTTCTGGTTTCTGACTACCTATAACAACTGCCAAACATCTACGAATGACAGCCGGGACCACCGGCTTTACGTGCTTTCCGAGGCACGGAGGGAACTCGGTATGAAATGGATGGTCACCCATCCACAGACCGACCGCGGCAAGCGTAGCTTAACCTTTGACCAATCGATCTGTCCACGAGCTCCTCCAGGAGATATATATGTTGCAGGGAAATTGTACAATTAGGAATTTGATAAAATCCCTAAGGGATTTGGTGAAAACACGGCGAATACAATAACAATTTTGATTTCTATTGGGTCATTTCCCTGAAGAAAATTAGTGATTTCATTCGCATTACAATCAGTAAGAGGTATTCTCTGTTCTGCTTCGATTACAGAAATACTTTCACTGACAGATATCTACACCATTGTCAAGTATCATAGGATGTTTATGGTAGATATCCTTGTCGCTTGTAAAAATAAAACACAATAAATACAGATTCAACACTTTATTCCTAATCTGTATCAGAGAAAGTCCCCCGTCCACTGGATTCATTGTCGCTGTCCATCGGTTCCTCGACTTCCATCTTCGGGGTCAGTTCACCAACTGTCTTGATGCAACGTATCGTGTATTTGTTGAAGTCACAACTGGGGATAAGATAAACTTTAATGTAGTTTTGAATGAATGTCGTAATGGCCTAATGGTTAAGGCACCTGCCTCTTGTTCAGACGCTAGTACATCAAGCCATACCAAAACTGTCAAATTTTCTCAATTAAATATGTACCTACCTTATTCTGTACAACAGATTAAGGTTTGAAACTCTATCAAATAAATTTGACACACACATACTAGGCTGGTATTATTATTATGTAGCATAGCATCAAACGGAGAACAAGGTATATTGTCATCATTACGGTCTAAAGATGTCCACTGCTGGACATAGACCTCCCCCAAGCGTCAACATATCGACCGGTCCTGTACTTCTCGCATCCAGCGGATACCGAGTGGCCTTTACAGGGTCATTGGTCCACCTTGTGAGAGGCCATCGAACATCCGTTCTGTATGTTTATTCTGTTACAATCTCCCTCGGTGAACACCTAGGCGAAGTGTGCCGTCATCTGTCCAGATGCTAGGGATTTACATAGCACTACAATCGAATGACAGCTAACTTCACCTAGGTGTTCACCGAGGGAGATTGTAACAGAATAGCACTGCTGCTAGCAAGGTGACGGCTGCCACTTAAGTCAAAGTCAGAACATTTATTTCAATTAAACCATTTACAAGCATTTTTAAATTGTGAAAGAGTCTAAAATTTAAGCTGGTTACTTGTTTTACTAAGTACAAGGTCTCTATGGAGAACAAAGAGCAAGAAACTCCAAGGACACTCGACTATCCAACGAAGTTTAAAAAAATCCTAGTTACGATATTTTCGTTGCTTCTTTATATCATAACAATGAAGGTAAAGAGCAATATAAAACAATTTCAAAAATTAAGAAATAAGCTAAGCGGTTGAGAGGTGACCCGTTCATGAACATTACGCCTGGATCAGGATTATTTAGCTCAACCATTTTGGAGGAAACCGGGTGATCCAACATTCGGTCCGGAGAAATAAACATCGCATGGCTTAACTTATAACTTTACGAGAAAACTGCATATTATATCATACATTGAGGCAAGTGATATCAGGCAGTTATTATCAGACACATACGAGTCAAGATGACAGATTGCTGTCGAGTACATTACTAACATCTCTAGGTACTCATGGCCTTGATTGAGTTCCATAACGTAGTGATAAACAGCTGACAGCCTTATCTCTACTATTTATTTTGGTACTGAAACGTTTAATATAAGGAACCTAGGTATGTGATTTTTTACGCTAATGCTGAACCAGTCGCAAATAGATTAAGACCTCAGAATCGAAAAATCTACGTCATTTTAAAATGGCTGAATTTTTGAGTATAATATAGTAGAATACCAAGACCAGGGCCTCAAATCTGCTATTACAATAGTGTCAGAATGGTCTATCACTGATTTCATAATTGTTGATTTTGACAAGTTTGGTAATCTACTAATATAATGGCGTCATAATGACTTTCCAATGATCAACCACTGACACGCTATTGAAAGAAATGATTTAGAATGGTAATCTCGTACAAAATGACAACTGATTAACTGATTTAGGCGGTAATGTGCTAAAATTTTGACAGTTCCTTTGTTCAGCAATGATTTCACAATGACGTTCTAATGGTAGGTCAACCATTAGAACGTCATTGTGAAATCATTGCTTTTAATTCGACCGACCAATGATCGACCATTATTAATTTAGCAGATTACGAACTTTTAGCAAAATGACAATGGGATCGTGTTGGAATGACGAAATTATGAAAATAGCAGACTTGGCACCCAGGTTGGTTGGAGAACTCTGGGGAAGGCCTACGTTCAGCAGTGGGCGGCAATAGGCTGATATGATAATGATGAGGATACTAGAATAACAGATAGTTAAGAAGGTTAGGGATATTGTTTACTGTATTGTTCACAGATAGTTATTCCGGATCTGGTTGCTTGGGTATGTGAGTATATATCTTTGTAAACGCACCCACGACACAGGGAAATAATATAATGGGGGGCAACTTTTAAAAAAGAACAGTTTGTAAAATTCGATGAAGGAGGTAATCTCTGTTTCGATTACAAAATTATTTCACTGATGGAAAGCTACACTATTGCTGAGTGTCATAGAATATGTGTTATGGTATATTTCAATGCCATGGAGGTAGAATACGTCGATGAGTATCGCTATCTTGGTCAAAAAGTCTCTTTCTAGGCAAGACAAAACAAAAAAGTTGCAAGACGCACAGAAAATGTCTGGAAGAGTTATTAGGCAATGAAAGACCTTATGAAGAACAATCTTCCCTTGTCACTTAAGAGAAGGCTGTAGATTCTTCCCATCCTCGCATATTGTTCACAAACATAGTCTTTGACCAAACAGCAGGTGTCCCTAGCGGTTTCACTGGTCTGGTCACCCAAGACCGGAGTAGGAATACCACCATTCGTTCAATTACAAAAATAACTGACGTCACTCGGAAAGCTGTCATGCTGAAATTGAATTTGGCTGGACACATCTGCCGCATGTCAGACGATTAGTTAGTTAGTCGGGTGCAAATTGGAAGAATCAACAGGGACGACACGACTATGAAATTTACACTAGTAAGCGATGACCTGGCAGAATATCAGTGGTGCTTTAAAACATGTTTCGTTGAATTCAATATTTGTTTGTTGCCATTAGACCCTTTATTTTAACCTTCTTACTTATAAACGTTACTTAAAGTTAAATAATATTTACGTCCTATGTCATAAATTTGCAAGGAGAGCAGCAAGCACACAATAGTGATGTATTTAGTTCATTATCAAATAAGTAAATAAAGGAAAACTGTTTCAATAAACTTTCATTTTTGTTTTCGCTTACTCTAAGCGTGTCTTAACTCTAAACAACATTTATAAGTAAAAGAAAAAGTCATACTTTTAAGAGCACAAATGATTACAAAGATCTCTTCAAAATCTTGGGTCTACCCGAGTATCCCGTTCGTAACTGAAATACTATTGACATTACCCGAGCAGACTTTACTTAGACCAGACAGGAATGAATACTTTATCTAGTTCAAGCAGATACGTAAATATCGGTAAGTAATACGAGAGGAGGACTTAGATAGGTATCTAGGACTCTAGGTAATTTATCAATTTGATTTATGTTACCGACTCTTGTGGAAGCCTAGTTTAAATCACGGTTTGAATTTTATATATTTGTCTTGACAGATAAGAAACCTATCATTCTAAATGGTTATTTTCTAAAACAAATCGTGTTGTGCCGACCCTAAGCAACATGGAACAAAGGCAGGAAGATGATGCTATATATTTATCGTAAAATAATGGAGCTATTACGATATTGTCTAATGTTATAATAAATAGAGCATAGATATCCAATTTCATTACAGTTTCAGCGAAAAATCCCCAAATATTTTCAGCGTCGGCCTTCAGGCTTACCGTACGCTATCGTTAAGCCACTCTTGACCTTAAAACCGGTCGGATTTAACGATGTCACATGTAATCTAACTAAAGGTAAAGATTAGAGTGTTCAAGTTTGGGGAAGATTTTAACTAGGTAAGGGTCTTCCGTACCTTTGTCATGTCTTTATGTAATAGGTTTTCAAGATCCCAAAAGCGGACTGGCATCTAGATAAAAGGGGCTTGGTAATGTTTAAATTAGAAATACCCTACTACTGAAACTCACGTATACCCTGTTCACAATAAGATTAGACATTTACTCAAACCTTTTTTACAGTCCGTTCAACCGATTTTCACTTCTATTGCGTTGGTAGCATGACAAATGGCAACTGCAGTAAACAGTTTTATTGTAACCACTTTTTTTGCCTCTAATGTCATCCTTAAGCCTACGGAATAGAAGTCAAAATCGGTTGAAGGGGCTGTAAAAAAGGTTTGTGTTTATGTCTAATCTTATTGTGAACAAGGTATAGTTAATAAACCAAAAAATTCTATCACATCACATCATTACTTTAGCTTACTATTGGTCCACTGTTGGATAAAAAATCTATAGGATAGTCTTATTTCAAATACGAGGATATCTCAGTGTACTACTTAAACACATAAATGTAATAATAATATCCAAATGTCTGTTAAAGCAAACCATAACTATTTTATTTTAGAAGGGTGCGATAAGATTGGGAACCCCTGATCTGATCAATGTATCGTCGTTACAGACGATTTGCCAACAAGTTTTTGCAATAGAGTTTACAATGCCTATTCATATTCAAATTAGGATGTTTGGCATTGACCTTAAATTATTTCGTGATAATGCACTGTAGTTGACCACAGACTTTTTGATTAACGCGGCTCGTAGGTGTGCCGTAACCGATTTGGATGAAAATTGGTGGGGAGGTAGCTTAGAACCAGGAGACGGACATAGGATACTTTTTTTTTAGTAGGTGTAGGGTAGGTGTAGGGTAGGTGTAGGGTAGGTGTAGGGTAGGTGTAGGGTAGGTGTAGGGTAGGTGTAGGGTAGGTGTAGGGTAGGTGTAGGGTAGGTGTAGGGTAGGTGTAGGGTAGGTGTAGGGTAGGTGTAGGGTAGGTGTAGGGTAGGTGTAGGGTAGGTGTAGGGTAGGTGTAGGGTAGGTGTAGGGTAGGTGTAGGGTAGGTGTAGGGTAGGTGTAGGGTAGGTGTAGGGTAGGTGTAGGGTAGGTGTAGGGTAGGTGTAGGGTAGGTGTAGGGTAGGTGTAGGGTAGGTGTAGGGTAGGTGTAGGGTAGGTGTAGGGTAGGTGTAGGGTAGGTGTAGGGTAGGTGTAGGGTAGGTGTAGGGTAGGTGTAGGGTAGGTGTAGGGTAGGTGTAGGGTAGGTGTAGGGTAGGTGTAGGGTAGGTGTAGGGTAGGTGTAGGGTAGGTGTAGGGTAGGTGTAGGGTAGGTGTAGGGTAGGTGTAGGGTAGGTGTAGGGTAGGTGTAGGGTAGGTGTAGGGTAGGTGTAGGGTAGGTGTAGGGTAGGTGTAGGGTAGGTGTAGGGTAGGTGTAGGGTAGGTGTAGGGTAGGTGTAGGGTAGGTGTAGGGTAGGTGTAGGGTAGGTGTAGGGTAGGTGTAGGGTAGGTGTAGGGTAGGTGTAGGGTAGGTGTAGGGTAGGTGTAGGGTAGGTGTAGGGTAGGTGTAGGGTAGGTGTAGGGTAGGTGTAGGGTAGGTGTAGGGTAGGTGTAGGGTAGGTGTAGGGTAGGTGTAGGGTAGGTGTAGTGTAGGGTAGGTGTAGGGTAGGTGTAGGGTAGGTGTAGGGTAGGTGTAGGGTAGGTGTAGGGTAGGTGTAGGGTAGGTGTAGGGTAGGTGTAGGGTAGGTGTAGGGTAGGTGTAGGGTAGGTGTAGGGTAGGTGTAGGGTAGGTGTAGGCTAGGTGTAGGGTAGGTGTAGGGTAGGTGTAGGGTAGGTGTAGGGTAGGTGTAGGGTAGGTGTAGGGTAGGTGTAGGGTAGGTGTAGGGTAGGTGTAGGGTAGGTGTAGGGTAGGTGTAGGGTAGGTGTAGGGTAGGTGTAGGGTAGGTGTAGGGTAGGTGTAGGGTAGGTGTAGGGTAGGTGTAGGGTAGGTGTAGGGTAGGTGTAGGGTAGGTGTAGGGTAGGTGTAGGGTAGGTGTAGGGTAGGTGTAGGGTAGGTGTAGGGTAGGTGTAGGGTAGGTGTAGGGTAGGTGTAGGGTAGGTGTAGGGTAGGTGTAGGGTAGGTGTAGGGTAGGTGTAGGGTATTTTTTTTTTTTTTTTTGGCAGGAGTGGGAAATCCTCATGGACACCCAGGCTGCCTCACAGGTGAGCCAGTCTGGGTAGTGCCAGACTCTTACTGGCTAAAACCACACTCCTGCCTTACAAAATATCCACAGGCAAGGAATGCCCGTGCTGTTGTTTATAGTGTTACAATAATTGTTTACATTTTTTATCTTATCGGTGTTACAGTTCATCGTGTTCCTACTGGACTAATGTTAGTAGCCTAAATAACTAACTTAAATCTAAGTGAGTCCATTGTTTTTTTTTTTTTTTTTTTTTCTAATAATTTTAATTAAAATACCTACTTATATTATGTTAGTGTCATGTAGTGGTGTTGGTGTTATATTCTACATTTTTACATGCAATGTTTATTCCGTTTAACTACATGGCAGAGTGAGCCGACCAGCCCCCACCGACGGCATCCGTTCTCGGACGTGACGTTCACATCCGCGCCGCTTAGCTCAACCATATTTAAGGGAACTTAACGGCCGGATATGCACCGCCGCCATCGGAGGGACATTTACGTGAGTATGACAGACTCACTATGCCATGCAGTTTTACATTTTCACACAGATTTGGGTTTGTCAATTATGGTGTGAGGGAGTTTGGATGGGGATTAGGTTAGTATGGGTAGGTTAGGTGTGTTGAGGTTTGCTAACCAGGGACTTCGCTAGCCTGAGCAGAGCTTCCACAACAGCTGCGTCTCGGTGCTGCATGGCCGTCTTTAGGTTGTAGTCGACGACCGTTTTAGTCGGCGCATCCATCGCTCTCTTCGCAAATCGGCCCGTGGCGTCATCGGCGTCGTCGGTGTAGTAGACGCAACTGGCTGTGACCTGGACACCGCCACTACCGCGTGAGAGATGCTGTCGTGGATCTGAAGCCTTCTGGACTTGGTGTTGATGATAATTACGCTGTCGTAGGTCAACCCCTGAGCCTCGTGTATGGTCAACGTGCGCGATCCTTCACCGGACCCATACCCCTGGCTCATAAGGGAGGATTTCTCCTCTTGCGTATGAACCAAGAATAGGGTGTTTTCGGCGGTGCTTGGTATTTGCGCTCCCGTGTAACCTTTCACCTTCAGGGAGTGGACCTGCGACAGCGACGACTTGGAGGAGTATATACCGGAGTATATCTCGCTCAGTGCAAACGCTACATCCATCGGGTTGCGGTGTGTGCAAAGCAACTCCTGGGTGATGCCTGCCACCAGGTTCGGACGGGTATACCTTAGTTCAAATAGGTTCTCTCTGTCCAAAAATGGTAACTGGTTCACGTATCCGATGAGAACCACCTCGCTCGCTCCAGACAACTTGACTGCCATGACAATGGCCCCAAAGTGGTTCATGAGTGCTTCGTCTACCGTGAGGCGGTAGCATTTCTCTTTCTCTTTGAACCCGTTGGCTAAGATTGAGGCCATAGTGCGCACCTTTGTCTTCACTCGATCTCCTAAGCGGTGCGCTAACTTCTCTCTGAGATCTTTGGCAGCTTCGGTTGTCGTGGTGGCAACGACGTCCTTCTCATCGTCGAAGTGTTTCACCACCCACGTTGTCTTGCCGCAACCTGGAACTCCGTTTACCCACCTGATACTGGGTACCGTCCAATGTTCCAGCGATGCCGGGGTGTCTGAGGTCCCCGAAATAGACTGTGCCATTTCGAGGATCTTGTCGTCCAGCATAATCTTGGTACATTTGGCGGTAACCACTACCGGGTCGTCCTTTGGAGTGTGGAATGTAACTTTCCCCTTGCGCTCCGTTTCTTCCTCGTCCAGGGTCACGAAACAGTTTTTAGTGCCGCTGTAGGCTGCCATGTACGACCCCGTCATTTCCCCAGCAACAACTTGGGACGTGGCGTTGTCGTATACGGCTGCCTCGGCTTCCTCGAGTAGTACTCTAAGCAGACCCTCTGTGTTGCGTTGAAAAGTCTGCCAGATTTTGCTGCATGTCATGAGATTAACCTGTTTGGTCGCTCTCACAATTGCCACGTACTCGAGGAAGGCGCTCTTCACGTGGTCCGTGGTGCCCGAGTTCACTGCGAGGGTCGGCGGGCTGACTTGCCCTTTGTCGGCTCTTGTGGGTGTGGGTCTTTTTGGTTCCGGTTCTTTGGGTGATCTTTGAAAGAACCTTTCCACAGCTGTTTCCTGCCTTGCAGATGGTGATGCGCGGCTGATGCTTGGGAGCAGTGCGGTGAGGAAAGTACCGATTGCTTTTAGGCGACTCCTCGACCGGGCTTTGTCCTCCGGGCTGGTGGATTTGGCCTGCTCCTTTGCAGCTTTTTCGGCAGCTGCCTTTTGCTGGGCCCGTTCTGATCCGCTTTGGGTAATCGGACTTGTCGTGGGGCTCGTCGTTGTGGCTGTTGGCTCTCGTGGGGCTTTGAGGAAACTCAGAGTTTCCCCTCTGTCCTCGTAGACGATCACCTCGTGATGTTCTGAGGCTTTCAAACAGCCGAAGCGGTCTGCGACGTCTCCTCTATCCCAACTTTATCAAGCGAAAGTTCGATCGTGTATGGAGTACTGCTCTCATCTTTGGGACGGATCTGCCAGATACCAGCTTGATGCCCTAGAGACAATTGAAAAACGAGCCAAGAGGATCATTGGCAATGAAAGGCTCGTCGAGTCAAAGCTCCAAAGTCTTGAGCATCGACGCCGAGTTACTGGCCTGCCGGTTTTCTATCGGTTGCATTTTGGGGAGTGTGCGACAGAATTGCATAATTTAATTCCGCCGAGGCCGTTTTATCATCCGACCACAAGACGTACGGCGATGCGCCACCGGTACATGGTGGACATCCCACCCACACGCACAAAACGTTTTAGGAACACATTCATTGTGCGTACTGCTAAGGAGTGGAATTCCCTGCCTGAGTCTGTGTAACCTGATAGCTACAACCTAGGAGTCTTTGAGTCAAGAGTGAATAGGTTACTTCTAGGCAAGCGTGCTTCATCTTAGACCGCATCTTCGTTTCCCATCAGGTGAGATAGTGGTCAAACGTGTGCCTATCAATTGATAAAAAAAAAACAACATACAGTCGAATTGAGAAGCTCCTTCTTTTTTGAAGTCGGTTGAAAAACGTTTCTCTTTATCCCTTTTTTGCTCATATCCAATATCGGAATCCGAAGAAGATAGAATGGGAATATAATCATTATCTCCTACACTGTCTTCGCTATCAAAATCACCGAGTCTTGCTGGTGACAATGAGCCTAAAAAAAACGGATACGTACCTAATTTTTTTGTTGAATTATTAAAAGTAAGAACAAAATTTGTAGTTATAGTTACATTTATAAAGTATGTTAAACTAGTTTAATGTCACTTATCGCGGTTGCTTACGAAGTCGAAGTCAGATAAAAAGTCTTATGTCCTTTCATGGGGTCCAAGCTTCTTCCATACCTACTTTTAATAGTAATGATAGTATTTTCTTACATTGGACAGCGTCATCTCTGTTTTTCAATTTATGTAATATTTTTCGGGTGCGATTATTCATTGTTCACACATAAAATAATTATTTAAAAACCTATCGAAACGAGAGATCCTACAAGTCGCCGCAGCATTTTACAAATGCGAAAACTATCCCGACGCAGACGAACAGCGCGCGGAAGGAGAGGTGACGTCGCATGTTTATGATTTATCTCTGTCCCACGCAGTCATAATTATAGTGCTATCTCTTTTTCAGTGAATCTTGTCACTTATGCTCCGAGCCATAAAGACTGTTGTTAGTTAATGACTTTATGAACTTGAATAATATCCGAGCTACAAGGTAATTTGTTAATACGAGACCTACAAATTACATTTATTTTTTGACTTATCTTTACATGATACTGCAAAAATAATATTCTGGTAATTTTACTCACGACCATAGAATTTCAAATGAAGATCAGACTCATTGGTTCTAATGTATGGTGGATATCCGACTATTTTTACGTAAACGAAAATGTTATTAAAGGGAGATACAAATATGTTGCCTAAACAAAAAGAAAGAGAAAAAAATAATAATAAAGATTCAGTTAAAATACGATTTTTGCAAAAATGGGACATCCGACCTTATGGTTCTGATGTCGAGAATTGTGTACCTCAACAGCAAACATCTACAGATTCTACGGCTGACTAAACTCGACCACATATATACAAAAATGTAAATAAAATTAATGTATTTTCATTTACAGACGACCGGCGTAGTTCTAAGTGGTGTGAAGCGGCTGCAGTTCAACATAGAACTGCGCCAGATTCCTAACATCCCGCAATTGAAGAAAGTACCCACTGGTTTGTTCCCTATGCTGTGGCTTGAAGAGGTATGTCACTAAAGCTATAATACTTAGAATACTCGATCGAAATTAGTTCACAGCAGCCAATCTCAATGGAGACCAGACCAGCTAAGTGCACAGACAGGAGGTATCATAGTACACAAGTGTGTACGCAAACACAGGTGAACTCCCTCTTCCCTCACTCTCATTTCGATCCGACACGACACGGTTGGCGTAGTGGTCGAACGATTGTCTTCTGCGCTGCATGTCGCGGGTTCAATCCCCGCACTGAACAAATATTTGCATGGCCGACAGACAGTTGTTCCGGGTCTGGCTGTTTGTGTATGTAAGTTTAAATGGTTGAAGCAACGTTTAAAAAAAAAATAGAAAATAGAAGTAGAATCCGACACGATCGGGGTGATATCAGGCGCAGAACCAAGGGGGCTACGTGCTTTCCGAGGCGCGAGGGTTAGGTACACCATCGATTTCAAAACTGGAATGCTACTGAGAAATTCCAAACGGTTAAATCACAATAACACTTCCCAACCTAGAAATCGTACCTAATCAGGATGAGTAAATTACTCGAATAGATCACAGAATAAATAAAAATCTGTTGAATTATTGGCACATAAGTAGGTACTTTTTTTGTAAACCATTATGGAAAGTTACATTCATTCACTGACAGTCGTTATCTTGGGTTATTAAATTATCTTATTTACTTATCTCTTTAACGTATCTTATCTACATAAAGTATGTCTACTATGGCTACTGGCCGGATTTAGGAACCGTTTCATATTGAACTTTTTTTTTATTATGTTCTGAACCAGTTACTGGTGGAAAGCCAAGAATAAAATAATGCAGTCGGTTTTCAAAGGACGAAATGTAGATGTTTAATGTAAAATATTGCTGCCAAGTCTTTCGTAAAGCAAGATGCAGTATTCTGAAAATTAACAATCTAATAATTAAATCCTAGAAAATGAAAATGTTTCTGAAAAAATAATTGCTGAGGTCGGAAAGTGATTGTAATTAATTTTTTTGTCTGTAAGTAGAGGCAACACGCAAATACTGCTTGATAGATTCTATTCAAATGTTGCATAAATATTTCAAAGTTCCGAAGAATTCAAGACAAATGTTTGTCCAACATAGTGACTATTGCAATATTTATATTAGGTACCTGTCTTATTATTGAACTTTGAAAGAGGAAGCTATGGAGTAGGTGTTTCAAAATGCTATAACAATTATCATTTCAGCAAAAACACGTCTTGCCATTTACCCCAAGGATACCCTCATGGATTTTATTATACACGATATTCACTTAATTGCTTTAACCTTTTGACCGTCAGTCATGTTTAGATGACAAACCAAAATGTGCCCAGCACGTCACGATCACGACTAAATGACAGACTTCTATACCTAGGTACGTAATTCGTAGCTTGGCCCCGAGAGCACGATTAAGCTTTTTTGACGTGGTGGTCATATGGTTAAATAAAGTTCAAGTTCGTATCGATGAAGTAGTAATAGAGTATTTTACCAAAAAAATCTAATTAAGTAGTCCGTCAGATAGATTTCCAAAAAATATTGGACGTTTTTTCTTTTTTCACCTTAACAAAAAATGAAGACTATACAGTGCGTCAAAAACTCGTGTGACATCACAATGTCAGTACACTTTTACTGGCGAAGTGACGTCAAACGACAAACCCCCACTCATGATCTTTGGTGCGTTTTATCTTCGTCAGTTTTTATTGATTATGATAAAACAAAAAATATGCATCTAATATTTTTCGATAATCTAACTGACGGACTAATTAGATTTTTTTGGTAAAATACCCTATTGTGCACTCACACATTTTATCCTCTAATATTTTAACCAATTTTCTTCAATCTTTCTTTTTTCAGGGAGCATCAATCCCAGATTCAATACAACAGGAGCTCCGCGACTCACACAAACTCCTTGGCTACGTGGAAATAGCCAGATGGTTTTTGCTCACAGTCGCTATAATAGCGGCCATAGTGTCTGCGATGGCGGTCGCGAAAGCCAACGCACTGTTCACCTGGCCACGGAACAGTAACTCTGTTAGTTTTATATTGGGACCCAACGCCACTCAGGTTAATAAAGGCAATTGATGGGATGATTTTGTTTTATTTAATAATAACTAGCTGACCCGACAGACGTTGTCCTGTCGCTATCTACCTACTTACCTGCCTATTTACCTACCCTACACCTACCCTACGCCTACCCTACACCTACCCTACGCCCAGGGGCGTGCACAGAGTTTTTAGACAGGGTAGGCAGAAAAAATAGGTATGCAGGGTCGACAGATATAGTTAAAGTTTACTTAGAAACCGATGGATGTTTTTGAATAAAATAAAATAAAATTAATAGAGAATAAACATTTCAATGATTTAATTAAACATTCGAAAACATCCATCGGTTTCTAAGTCAACTTCAACCATTTCCGTCTTTCCGATGACCTGCATACCTATCTCTTTTGATGACTGTACCTACGTGATTTGCCACCTCAAATTTTATGATTCCTAGATTGACTGAATTTATCAATTTGTTTTTTTGCTGCCGTAGAAAAAATATGAATAGGTCTGTATCGATGTAATGCCTCGTTTCAGGCGATTATATTATTTGAAAATAGTAGGAAAGGTAAACAGAACAACCGCTGTATACTCAAGCGTCAGGCCCGCGTCACAGAGTAGGTAGGTATGTACCTCCTACCTACATTATAATAAGCTCTCTAACGTTTCGGCGTTTCCCGTCCCCTAGCAAGAGTAGGTAAAGAAAAAACTTAGAAAATTTGCAGAAGAATACAGATCAAACCATCATACGAACAGATGTGTTCAATTTTTTTAAATGGATTTTACGATAGAAACTCAAAACAGGGTTAAAAATAATATGCGTAGAAGAAAAACGTTTTGCAATCTACTAAACAAGGAACAATAAATTAGGTACTTACCTAATGTGTTTTTTTACCAATCAAATAATCTCAAGTTCACAACTTACTAGAAGTAGGTATTACAAGCACCTACCCTTTTCCCTTTCATGTGATGATGAGGTGATTATCTATCATAATATATTGAGTACCGAAACCTAAACAAAATGTAGGCATTTTATTCGGGTTCGGTCCTACAACAAAATCTCGTCACATTTAATCGTAAAGCACGAATCTTCTACTTTAATTGATGTAATAAAACAGAACTGTACCAACCTCTTACGACCTAATCGCATGGTTTGTTTGTATTGATTGAAATCTAGCGGCTATCCTCGATCAGTCTTTTTTCACTGAAGCCGAGAGAAAGTTTTGAAAAGGAATCATTTTTTAAGTATTGTCTGTACCTACACAACTACACAACCACCACCAAACTTTCACAGTGAAGTTATTCCATTTTACACACTAGTAACAACGTTGAAATAATATAAAAATGCATTCACAAAACCATGAAACAAACCAAAACAAAAAAAATGGCGACTCAGAATAATTCACGTATATTTTTGTACCTACACAATTGTCGTATTCCGTCGTGTAAACTCGTGTTAACTCGTGTAGTAAAATCTAAAATGTTAAAAAGACAATGTCTTCAGTTTGCGTTGTGTGCGTGATTTGTGACAGTGTGTGTCATGTACGAATAGAAAATGCACACGCGTGCTACGAGCCTGTCACGAGGCACACATCCAAACAAAATATAATAATCTAGGCACAAATATTTTGTGTCTCTCCCGTAGGGTCCTAGCGGCGCTAGTGCAGCGCGAAGCGATCGAAATGCGCGGACTAAGGCGCGAACGTATCGATGAGACTTCGTGTTACCACCGTTACGCGACAGATGGAGCTGATTTAAGATTTTTTTTATTAATTGAGAGTAATTACTCGTGTATAAAATATTAGAGATATCAAAATAAATTAAAACAAGATAATAAATATTTATCTGAGTTGTAGGGTAGGCAATGTCTATGTGACTGTATGAACCGCACGCCACTGGGCTACGCCTACCCTACACCTACCCTACACCTACCCTAAACCTAAAAAAAAAAAAAAAAAAATATCCTATGTCCGTCTCCTGGTTTTAAGCTACCTCCCCACCAATTTTCATCCAAATCGGTTCAGCCGTTCTCGAGTTATAAGTGTTGTAACAAACACGACTTTCTTTTATATATAAGTATAGATAGTAATTTTCATTTGGTACTTAATGTGAGAAGAGCTCGTGGCTAAGTTAAAGCCGTACAGATCGATCGGTCAAAGGTTAAGCTACGCTAGCCGCGGTCGGTCTGTGAATGGGACCATTTTCATACCGAGTTCCCCCCGTGCCTCGGAAAGCACGTAAAGCCGTTGGTCCCGGCTGTCATTTGTAGATCTTTGGCAGTCATTATGGGTAGTCAGAAGCCAGAAAGTCTGACAACCAGTCTTACCAAGGGGTATCGTGTTGCCCAGTAACTGGGTTGTGGAGGTCCGATAGGCAGTCGCTCCATGTAAAACACTGGTATTCAGCTGCATCCGGTTAGACTGGAAGCCAACCCCAATATAGTTGGGAAAAGGCTAGGCAGATGATGATGACTTAATGTGAGACTAATTTATCTCCTGGTTCCCAATCTAGGTTTATAGCCTGTGACTTGGGAATCAGTGATTCCAAAACTTATGCTAACAATATACCAATAGACTTATTAGCTAATTACAATTTACAAAACAATTTACATTAAGAAAAGTGTAATAGAAGAGAAATGTGTGTGTGCGTGTGTGATATGAGGCGTATATAATGTGTCTGAAGTTGCTTAGGATTGGAATTTTTCTGTTTCATCATAAGATTGATCTCATCATTCATTCATTTCAGCCGAAAGACGTCCACTGTTGGACATAGGCCTCCCCAAGGGGGGGGGGGGTGCCATAATCGCCACGCTTGGCAGGTGGATTGGCGATCGCAGTATGGTTGTTATAAAGCCACAGAGAACGCTGCTGCCCATTCTCTGGTGAGTCCCTTAGTCGCCTCTTACGACACAAACGGGAAGAAATGGGATGGTGCTATTCTTTACGTACGACACCACACGGACGACGAAGATTGATCTATCAGCCACATTTTCACCGTATTTTTACATTGATTCAATATGCATCTCCATTTTCCTTCCCATTTCACGAGATTTATATCATCATCTGCCTTTTCCCAACTATATTGGGGACGGCTTCCAGTCTAACCGAATGCAGCTGAATACCAGTGTTATACATGGAGCGACAGCCTATCGGACCTCCACAACCCCAGTTACTGGGTAACACGATACCCCTTGGTAAGACTGGTTATCAGACTTTCTGGTTTCTGACTACCTATAACAACTGCCAAACATCTACGAATGACAGCCGGGACCACCGGCTTTACGTGCTTTCCGAGGCACGGAGGGAACTCGGTATGAAATGGATGGTCACCCATCCACAGACCGACCGCGGCAAGCGTAGCTTAACCTTTGACCAATCGATCTGTCCACGAGCTCCTCCAGGAGATATATATGTTGCAGGGAAATTGTACAATTAGGAATTTGATAAAATCCCTAAGGGATTTGGTGAAAACACGGCGAATACAATAACAATTTTGATTTCTGTTGGGTCATTTCCCTGAAGAAAATTAGTGATTTCATTCGCATTACAATCAGTAAGAGGTATTCTCTGTTCTGCTTCGATTACAGAAATACTTTCACTGACAGATATCTACACCATTGTCAAGTATCATAGGATGTTTATGGTAGATATCCTTGTCGCTTGTAAAAATAAAACACAATAAATACAGATTCAACACTTTATTCCTAATCTGTATCAGAGAAAGTCCCCCGTCCACTGGATTCATTGTCGCTGTCCATCGGTTCCTCGACTTCCATCTTCGGGGTCAGTTCACCAACTGTCTTGATGCAACGTATCGTGTATTTGTTGAAGTCACAACTGGGGATAAGATAAACTTTAATGTAGTTTTGAATGAATGTCGTAATGGCCTAATGGTTAAGGCACCTGCCTCTTGTTTAGACGCCAGTACATCAAGCCATACCAAAACTGTCAAATTTTCTCAATTAAATATAATAATAATAATAATAATAATCATTTTATTTCGGACAACTACGAGATCCATAAATTGTTAGTAACAGGTTTGCACTTAAAAACTATTGTTAGTACCGTAACTAAAGACTAATTAATGAGAAGACCACCCACCACTAGAGCAACAAAATACTAGGGTATAAGTCTTCTCACACATTGCCTTACTATTGTGGAGGACATATCGGCCGCCACAGTCTTGAGGATGCTGTTGTGACTGCCTCTTACTCTACTCAGCAGCGAGGCCGTTTTTTTGCGGATTATAGCATGAAACCCATCGGTATGGGTTACCGCGAACATATGAGAGGCACTGCAAAAACGAGGCAATCGCAACAGCATCCTAAAAACATTATTATATTGGACGCGTAGGGCATCCAGCGATCTTTTCGAGTAGTTGACCCAAAGATTACCGGTGTAAAAACTCTGACAGTAAGCTTTGAACAGCGTTATCTTTACTTGGTCAGTACACCGCGCAAATCTTCGTGCCAACATATTACCCCTGACCGCCAGAGCCCTACGTTCCCGTTCAATGTCAGCATGGTCACTGAGGTCGTCGGTAAGAAAATGCCCAAGGTATTTAAACTTTTTCACTCTACGTATTGAAACACCGTTTATGGCAAGTTCGAGTGTACTTTCCCGGCACTTACCCGCGACCCCAAAGACCATGTATTCACATTTTCTTGCATTATATATTAGTCCATGTGCAGCAGCGAAGGTCTCACATACCTTAAGCAACTCCACGATCGCTCCTGGCGACGGGCCCAGCAGCACCATGTCATCCGCATAGCTGATGTTGTTGCAACTAACGCCACCCACCCTGCATCCGACACGCATGCTGCTGAGCTCGGCAATGAGGTCATTAACATATAGATTGAAGAGCCGGGGAGACGAAAGACCACCCTGCCTCACCCCGCACTCCAATCCATATGACTCCGAGAGCGCATTAGACCATTTAACACGGTTTGTTTGATTAAGATACCAATACTGAAATACACTGAGCAGTTCCTCCGGTATACCCCTACTCCTCAGTTTGCTCCAAAGCACGTCGTAAGAGACCAGATCGAAAGCCTTGGAGAGGTCAAGGAAGCAGGCGTACACTGGCGTCCTACGATCAGTGTAGTACTTGACAGTATGCTTGACACTTAGGATAGCACTTTCGGTTGACAGTCCTGGACAAAACCCAAACTGTGCGTCATGCAACTTAACATATTTTGCCAAACAAGCGTCAAGCATACTGTCCAACACTTTGGCCATAATAGTCGCCAGAGAGATTGGGCGGTAGTTGCTTACGTCCGAGATGTCTCCTGTCCTGTTCTTCACGATGGGTACTACAATGGTCTTAATTAAGTCTGCCGGCAGGTACGAATGGCTGAGACACATCGTATAGAACAAGGACAGGACCCTCGGCATATGCATGCCTGCATACTTTAAATGTTCTATGCTAAGCCCATCATGCCCAGGGGATTTGCCTCTACTCATACTATTTATCACCGAACTTACTTGCTTCGTGGTGAAGCGTAGTAGTGGCTCCTGCCCCCGGACATGAGACACATAGCCGATTCCCGACACTGAGGGGACTGAGGGGCCAAGTGGAGAACTTACTTTAAAATGGTCTCTAAATAAGTTAGCAATATCCCCATGCTCAGTAACCCCCCCTACGTCCGCAGCAAGACCAGGCTTAGCCTCCAACTTACCTGTGGACTTCCAAAATGCACAGAAATTATTTGTGGCTCGTTGTTCTGCTAATATGTCCATTTTAATTTGCTCCTGACTATTCTGGCAGTACTTTAGTCGGCTTTTGAAAATTTTACGTGTCTCGTACATTTGGTCGTAAACAGTCCCAGAGGTTGGTCTATCAGACAAAACCCAATGTTGGAATCTAAGCCTGGCCTCCCGGTGAGCGTCTCGAACATGTTTGTTCCACCCACATAACGGACTACCCCGTTTAGGTCTCTTGTGTGCTACATTCGATTCCCTCGCTGCCTCACAAAGGACATCGACAATACTCTTGTACAACTTATCAAGAACAAGTTTGTGATCATCCAAGTTGCATGACCCATGACTGCACACCACAAACTCCTGTGGGAAGTCTATCTCCCTCAGTTTATTAGAACACATCTGATGATAACTCTCGATCTCAGTTTTATTTCTGACACCCCAAACAACAGCATTGCGGGGTGCAGCCCCATGCAACAACTTTGGCCTAACAACATCTATATTAAATATAATATATATAGGTAAGTGATCCGACACATAAACATCTTCATCAATACCTACACTAACAATTGTCTGCCAGGCTGACGAAGAGACTACACAATGGTCTAACCACCTCCTACAGCCGTGAGCCTCGCTAGTGAAGGTATAGTAATTTTGATCATAACCTAACTTTTTTGTATCGGCACAGACCCAGGTTTGATCGTTACAAAAACTTAATAGCTCATCATAAAATAATTCTTGCGGATGTGCATTAAAATCGCCCATTATATATATATTCTCAACGTTATACGTAGCAATTATTGCACTTACCTCACTTAACACCTCAGTAAATAAAGGCAGGTTCTCCGGTGAATTTGTAGGCATATAAACCGAAAAAACAATAATAGTGCGACTACCAGACACAGCTTTAATGGCCACTAACCGAGAGCTATTACAGGATATTACCGAGACAGACTCAAAAATACCCTTTTTCCAGAGAATGGCCACTCCTCCATACGGCCGTCCCCTTAGGAGCCCTTCTGATGTGTCTACAGCAGACTTACCAGTGAATTCAAATTCAGGACTTATCGTTCCTAACATTAATATATCATGTGGTAATAGCCAAGTCTCCTGTAGGCAGATCATATCGGACCATTCGCAAATATTTCTTATATTATCAACTGACCTTTTCGCAGATTTACAATTAAAACTAGTTAATTTTAGTTGACACTTATTTTGACAATCCATGTTGAATTTTATTCTCACTACTACTACTACTATAATATGTACCTACCTTATTCTGTACAACAGATTAAGGTTTGAAACTCTATCAAATAAATTTGACACACACATACTAGGCTGGTATTATTATTATGTAGCATAGCATCAAACGGAGAACAAGGTATATTGTCATCATTACGGTCTAAAGATGTCCACTGCTGGACATAGACCTCCCCCAAGCGTCAACATATCGACCGGTCCTGTACTTCTCGCATCCAGCGGATACCGAGTGGCCTTTACAGGGTCATTGGTCCACCTTGTGAGAGGCCATCGAACATCCGTTCTGTATGTTTATTCTGTTACAATCTCCCTCGGTGAACACCTAGGCGAAGTGTGCCGTCATCTGTCCAGATGCTAGGGATTTACATAGCACTACAATCGAATGACAGCTAACTTCACCTAGGTGTTCACCGAGGGAGATTGTAACAGAATAGCACTGCTGCTAGCAAGGTGACGGCTGCCACTTAAGTCAAAGTCAGAACATTTATTTCAATTAAACCATTTACAAGCATTTTTAAATTGTGAAAGAGTCTAAAATTTAAGCTGGTTACTTGTTTTACTAAGTACAAGGTCTCTATGGAGAACAAAGAGCAAGAAACTCCAAGGACACTCGACTATCCAACGAAGTTTAAAAAAATCCTAGTTACGATATTTTCGTTGCTTCTTTATATCATAACAATGAAGGTAAAGAGCAATATAAAACAATTTCAAAAATTAAGAAATAAGCTAAGCAGTTGAGAGGTGACCCGTTCATGAACATTACGCCTGGATCAGGATTATTTAGCTCAACCATTTTGGAGGAAACCGGGTGTTCCAACATTCGGTCCGGAGAAATAAACATCGCATGGCTTAACTTATAACTTTACGAGAAAACTGCATATTATATCATACATTGAGGCAAGTGATATCAGGCAGTTATTATCAGACACATACGAGTCAAGATGACAGATTGCTGTCGAGTACATTACTAACATCTCTAGGTACTCATGGCCTTGATTGAGTTCCATAACGTAGTGATAAACAGCTGACAGCCTTATCTCTACTATTTATTTTGGTACTGAAACGTTTAATATAAGGAACCTAGGTATGTGATTTTTTACGCTAATGCTGAACCAGTCGCAAATAGATTAAGACCTCAGAATCGAAAAATCTACGTCATTTTAAAATGGCTGAATTTTTGAGTATAATATAGTAGAATACCAAGACCAGGGCCTCAAATCTGCTATTACAATAGTGTCAGAATGGTCTATCACTGATTTCATAATTGTTGATTTTGACAAGTTTGGTAATCTACTAATATAATGGCGTCATAATGACTTTCCAATGATCAACCACTGACACGCCATTGAAAGAAATGATTTAGAATGGTAATCTCGTACAAAATGACAACTGTTAGGCGGTAATGTGCTAAAATTTTGACAGTTCCTTTGTTCAGTGACCTACCATTAGAACGTCATTGTGAAATCATTGCTTTTAATTCGACCGACCAATGATCGACCATTATTAATTTAGCAGATTACGAACTTTTAGCAAAATGACAATGGGATCGTGTTGGAATGACGAAATTATGAAAATAGCAGACTTGGCACCCAGGTTGGTTGGAGAACTCTGGGGAAGGCCTACGTTCAGCAGTGGGCGGCAATAGGCTGATATGATAATGATGAGGATACTAGAATAACAGATAGTTAAGAAGGTTAGGGATATTGTTTACTGTATTGTTTACAGATAGTTATTCCGGATCTGGTTGCTCGGGTATGTGAGTATTTATATATTTGTACACGCACCCACGACACAGGGAAATAATCTAATGGGGGGCAACTTTTAAAAAAGAGCAGTTTGTAAAATTCGATGAAGGAGGTAATCTCTGGTCCGATTACAAAATTATTTCACTGATAGAAAGCTACACTATTGCTGAGTGTCATAGAATATGTGTTATGGTAAATTTCAATGCCATGGAGGTAGAATACGTCGATGAGTATCGCTATCTTGGTCAAAAAGTCTCTTTCTAGGCAAGACAAAACAAAAAAGTTGCAAGACGCACCTAAAATGCCTCAGAGTTATTAGACCATGAAAGACCTTATGAAGGACAATCTTCCCTTCTCCCATAAGAGAAGGCTGTGTATTCTTCCCATCCTCAAATATTTTTCACAAACATGATCTTCGACGAAACAGCAGATGTCCACCCTAGCGGTTTCACTGGTCTGGTCACCCAAGACCAAAAATAACTGACGTCACTCGGAAAGCTGTCATGCTGAAATTGAATTTGGCTGGACACATCTGCCGCATGTCAGACGATCATTGGGTCAAACGTAAGTACAGATCCCATGGCAAGCGACATTGCAGCAGGCCCAGACGGAGCTGGCGGGATGATCTGGACTTTTTCTACAAAGACTGGCCCCGAATAGCCCTCAATAGAGAGAGTTGGAAAGAGAGTGGAGAGGACTTTGCCTTGCAGTGGGAAAATTCAGGCTGAAATTAATAATTGACTTCCACGCAGACGAAGTAGCGGGTAGAGGCTAGTTTGCTATGAATCAGCTGAGATTCCGGTTCGGGTTTGGTTTCATTCACGCGAGATAAAAGCAGCAAAATTTAGTCGGGTGCAAATTGGAAGAATCAACAGGGACGACACGACTATGAAATTTACACTAGTAAGCGATGACCTGGCAGAATATCAGTGGTGCTTTAAAACATGTTTCGTTGAATTCAATATTTGTTTGTTGCCATTAGACCCTTTATTTTAACCTTCTTACTTATAAACGTTACTTAAAGTTAAATAATATTTACGTCCTATGTCATAAATTTGCAAGGAGAGCAGCAAGCACACAATAGTGATGTATTTAGTTCATTATCAAATAAGTAAATAAAGGAAAACTGTTTCAATAAACTTTCATTTTTGTTTTCGCTTACTCTAAGCGTGTCTTAACTCTAAACAACATTTATAAGTAAAAGAAAAAGTCATACTTTTAAGAGCACAAATGATTACAAAGATCTCTTCAAAATCTTGGGTCTACCCGAGTATCCCGTTCGTAACTGAAATACTATTGACATTACCCGAGCAGACTTTACTTAGACCAGACAGGAATGAATACTTTATCTAGTTCAAGCAGATACGTAAATATCGGTAAGTAATACGAGAGGAGGACTTAGATAGGTATCTAGGACTCTAGGTAATTTATCAATTTGATTTATGTTACCGATTCTTGTGGAAGCCTAGTTTAAATCACGGTTTGAATTTTATATATTTGTCTTGGCAATGTAGTACCTACCTAGATAAGAAACCTATCATTCTAAATGGTTATTTTCTAAAACAAATCGTGTTGTGCCGACCCTAAGCAACATGGAACAAAGGCAGGAAGATGATACTATATATTTATCGTAAAATAATGGAGCTATAACTATATTGTCTAATGTTATAATAAATAAAGCTTAGATATCTCCAATTTCTTTACAGTTTCAGCGAAAAATCCCGAAATATTTTCAGCGTCGGCCTTCAGACTTACCGTACGCTATCGTTACGCCACACTTGACCTTAAAACCGGTCGGATGTAACGATGTCACATGTAATCTAACTAAAGGTAAAGATTAGAGTGTTCAAGTTTGGGGAAGATTTTAACTAGGTAAGGGTCTTCCGTACCTTTGTCATATCTTTATGTAATAGGTTTTCAAGATCCCAAAAGCGGAATGGCATCTAGATAAAAGGGGCTTGGTAATGTTTAAATTAGAAATACCCTACTACTGAAACTCACGTATACCCTGTTCACAATAAGATTAGACATTTACTCAAACCTTTTTTACAGTCCGTTCAACCGATTTCGACTTCTATTGCGTTGGTAGCATGACAAATGGCAACTGCAGTAAACAGTTGTATTGTAACCACTTTTTTTGCCTCTTATGTCATCCTTAAGCCTACGGAATAGAAGTCAAAATCGGTTGAAGGGGCTGTAAAAAAGGTTTGTGTTTATGTCTAATCTTATTGTGAACAAGGTATAGTTAATAAACCAAAAAATTCTATCACATCACATCATTACTTTAGCTTACTATTGGTCCACTGTTGGATAAAAAATCTATAGGATAGTCTTATTTCAAATACGAGGATATCTCAGTGTACTACTTAAACAGTTAGTTAGTTTACGGACGACGTCAATGAATGTCTGGATCAAAGGAAGCAGGTGGTGGTAGTCTACATTGATTTCCAAAAAGCATTTGATACCCTGGAGCACCACCAGCTGCTTCAAGCCATGGAGGAGTGTGGCGTTGCGGGACCACTTAACAGGTGGTTCCGTGCCTACCTTACAGGCCGGGCTCTGCGAACCGTCATTGACGGCGTCGTTGGAGAGCCCAGATACGTCACATGCGGTGTGCCAACCGGTTCCGTGTTTGGTCCCGTCGGATACATCATGCATGTCAACAGCATGTGCAATGTAGTGCGAAACTGTCGCATATACATGTATGCTGATGATACTTGTTTAGTGTATGCAGACAAGGAGTTAGATGTAATTGAAAGGAATATCCAGGAGGATTTCACTAACATAATTAAATGGGCACATGATAATGGGATCATAATAAATATAAATAAAACTAAGTGTATGCGTATACGGTCTCCTTATCTTAAAAACTGTGGGCGTCCGCCGCGAGTCGTGGGACATAGTTATAAGTGCTTGCACGATGGCGACGCGACGAACTGTGCGTGTGCAGATATTGAGGTGGTGGAGGAATACAAGTACTTGGGTTTAGTTATAGATAACAGCTTCTCGTGGAAAACACACATAACACACCTATGTAACAAACTCAGATTAGTGCTTGTAAAGTTCCACCACCTTAGTTTTGTACTGGATAAGGCCACGTTGTACACGGTCTACTATGCGCTGGTGGACTCGCTGCTCTCTTATGGACTGGCGTGTTATGGTAATACATTTAAAACCTATTTAGATAAAATAAAGTCATTACAAGTAAGATTCATGAAACTGTTAGTTAATAAAAACACAAAAAAACGTTGTAAAAAAAGTAATTACGAAGAATTATTCTTAGAATGTAAGATGTTGCCGGTTCATCAAAAGGTGGTATTGTTATTGGCTTTAGAAAATTATGGCAAGGACAAGTTTAAAATCAAGACGGTACACGTAAGGCCACAAAGGAATAAAAACACTAAAAGATTTGTAGTACCCACTTGTACTAACTATTATGGACAAAGATGTAGAAAATGCTTGGTACCAACAATTTTCAATGACATGCCATTCGATTTAGAGAGTAGCTGTACCACAAAAATGTCTTTCAAAAATAAAGTGAGAAAGTTTATTTTTAACACTTTGTGTCAAAACCTGTTATATGGTGAGTCATAGAACATAATGGGCGGATTTCACAAATGTTGTTTGCAAGGAAATTCCGTGTCTTATGACTTTCAACTTGTTTATCGGAGATGCATTGCTTCAATACATGTGTTTTTAAAAATAAATTGAAATGTTTTATATTAATCTAAAAACAAAATCATTTATAATAACTGCAAATCCTAAATTAGATTAAAAAAATATTAAATGAAAAGTAAAAACATGCCCAATCTCAAGTGTCCACACCACCTATGCAGATTTAAATGCAGCAAATTTTTAATGTTATTCTTCTCTATAATATTGATACGATTGTTATTTTAAAAGATCATATGTCCAATATATTATAATTAAACTGAATGATAGGTGATTTAGAGTTTAAAATTAAAATAAACACATTATTTGCCGTCTCTAAAAATCGTTCGCGCGGAAATTCCGCAATACGTCACTACGGGTTTGAACAAGTTTTAATGAAAAATATTACTAAAATACGGTTTTTTTTAACAAATGGCAACATTCTTAGCCCATAGACAGCCGCCATGTTTTATTTTTGACAGCAGTCTAGCCGGGAAACCGAGCATAGCGGTCGCTCCGTAACGTGGCATAAATTGTGATTCAATTACGAACGACTGTTTTTGAAGGTAATATTCCTATTTTAGGTAGTTTTTTGTGAGTTATATCTTAGATGTTTTATTTAGTAATGATGCAATATGAGTAGAATATTCAAATTCGCATTAATTTAGGAGTAATTTGCATTTGACTACCGACCGGTAGACATACGTCACATCCATTACGTTACGTATTGTATATGGGAACGCAAAACGTGACGTAATGGAGTTCATAGGCAGTGTCTACAATGTATCTAAGTACTTTTATAGGCTAATATTTCTTGTTTTTTTTTTTAAATTGACTACCAATTTTCACACTGTCTGCCGTTTTTAGTCTCGTATTATTCTGATTAATATGACATATGATATTAATCAGAATTAAATATGACATATGATAATATGACAGAAATGTTTAATTGTATTAAACTGATAAGCATACTATTTGGTACAATAGTAAAAAACGTTATATTTAAAAAAAATCCTTGTATTTATACGTATACATGCCTAATAATAGTAATCGTTAGTATCCTAGCAGTTGATGCCATTGTAAGTATTGATGCAAATACTTGGAATATTTGATTTTTTTTATATTTAATTTTTATATGTATTAAGTTTCGTTTTTATTTCATCGTCTAGATATTGAATTATTCACATTATTACAGACCTGAAGAATGGCGTCGACTGCTGCTGAGCGAGCTAAAAGATATAGAGAAAAAATAAACAGAACCCGGAAAAGTATGAGCAACATAAAAAGAAAGAGTTAGAAAGGCTAAAAAAGACCCAAAAAAAGATAAACGAGTTTGCCGATGAAGTAAAAAATTGAAAAGAGAATCAGAATCTTTAATTGTTGGTACTAGATAGTAAATAATGTTTAAAGATTTTGTGTGTTTTGTTTTAATGTTGTAAACTTAGCTTAATAGTTCCTATACGTCACATCTTATTCCATTACCGTAACGTGTCCTACTTTGGCTGTGCTTTTTCAACTGATTAATAATGTATAATTATAGGTAAATATTTGACACTAAGTTAATTAAAAAAGAATATTTAGGCACCTGTTTGATTTTATCATATAAACATATCATTATGGATCGTATGAACCACATGAAAGACGTTGGTGTAAAGTACTAAGTACCAAAAAGTGACGTAATGTTGTTTAGTGGTCTAAATTACATTTATTTATGTAGTTTAGGTTAATGTGGTACCTCTATCCTAAGACTGATTATAATAAATATTTGAATAATAAATGCTGTCATTCATACCACAAGCTAGTTTTATTTTATAGTAAAGTTTATTTAGTGTCGTAATGGAACTCCTCATGGACCGAGTACACATTGAACTTCAATTAACGTGAAAACTAATGAATTTTCAAAGTAAAAAGTAGTATTTTCTTTTAGTGTCATTATTAATAAATAAAACAAAACATATTTAACCTTAAATTTAATACTATTGAAATAGTGGAATTCCATTACATCACGAACAAATTTCTAGAAATCCACCCTAATATCTATGATATTGTGTTTGTTTGTTTGCGGTCTGGCCGGCGTTTGTTTGTTTATGTTAAATACCATTACGCAATTTAAAACAGTTAATTATATCGTTGTGTAACAGTCAGCCTTTGTGCTGCTGCTAAATTTTTGTGTTTAGTTTAGTAGGTACTAACAGAAAGTAGTTACACGAAAGTAAATAAAATTGTATAATATGGGAGCTACATCTGCCAACAAACTGCTTTACAGTTTGGCAGAAGTATCATTTTTTGTAACTCTTTTTATTTAAAAAAAAAAAAAAAGAAAAAAAAAAAAAACACATAAATGTAATAATAATATCCAAATGTCTGTTAAAGCAAAACAAAACTATTTTATTTTAGAAGGGCGTGATAAGATTCGGAACCCCTGATCTGATCAATGTATCGTCGTTACAGACGATTTGCCAACAAGTTTTTGCAATAGAGTTTACAATGCCTATTCATATACAAATTAGGATGTTTGGCATTGACCTAAAATTATTTCGTGATCATAGCATAATGCACTGTAGTTGACCACAGACTTTTTGATTAACGCGGCTAGTAGGTGTGCAAAAAATCTTACGTAAGATTTTTGCGTTTTACCCCCACCACACGCCTGTCCCTTTCTCTCAGTGTATTTATCTATGAGCAAGCATATGCGCACATCGCGCCCTCTCTTTCTTTCTCTTTCTATTGCATCTGCGTGTGTCTGCGAGCGAATGTTAAAAAATGCCCGAGGAACTTTGTTTCTAACGGGGGCTCTCGACAACACACTTAGTTTTAAACATTGCTCCACAACTTTATTTATTAATGGTAATCTGTAAACAGCAATGTGGGCTACATTTTATTATCTAAGTTACTAGCGTTTTCTGTTTGTAATATTACATTATGTAGCTGTGTGTTGTTCCTATTTAATAAAATACTAGAACTTAGCACGCGTCTTCGTCCTTTTTTCGAATTTTCTTAAGAATCTCTAAATTTTTCAATTGATAAATATAGCCTACTAGCGACCCGACCCGGCTTCGCATGGACCTATAGCCTTCCTCGAAAAATGGACTATCCAACACAAAAAGAATTTTTCAATTCCAACCAGTAGATCCTGAGATTAGCGCGTTCAACCAAACAAACAAACAAACTCTTTAGCTTTATAATATTAGTATAGATATAATATATAGTATTATATAGTATAATAGCGACCCGGCCCGGCTTCGCATGGGCCTATAGCCTTCCTCGATAAATGGACTATCCAACACAAAAATATATTTTCAATTCCAACCAGTAGATCCTGAGATTAGCGCGTTCAACCAAACAAACAAACAAACTCTTTAGCTTTATAATATTAGTATAGATAGTATAGATGTTTCTCAGGGATAATGTAGCTTTCTAATGGTGATAGAATTTTTAAAATTAGACCAGTAGTTTTTGAGTTAAATTGTAACAAACAAATCTTTCCTCTTAAAAATATTAGTTCAGAAAAATTAAATAATGGTTATTTTTTTAGTATTATGGGCGTGTTTAAACATCACATAAACAAAGAACCAGACCCAGAACAACTAACTGTAGGCTATATCAATATTTGTCCCGTGAGGCATCGAACTCGCGTCACGCAGAACCGCAGTCAATAGGGTATTACACACATTTTTGAAAAGTGTCTCATCGAAATTCTGTAGTGCGAATATACCAAAAAAAAAACACAATTTTTATTCAATCGTTAGGTGCCATAAAAATGCATCACAATTTTACATTTTTAAATTTCGCGCATAGTTCACGAAAACGCCTCTTACTGGACGCCATATTGCTCAGCGTATATGACGTCAGTTCGTTTTGTATCAAATGAGCTCATATTAAATATGATAATTGTATATCATTTAAAAATAATTAAAAGCATATTTTGTAGTAAATAATAATAATGAAAAAATTACGTTGGTTACGAAAATAATAAAAGTACAAAGCCTGTAGTACGCCAATCGGTTGACTGACAGTTGACATTTTTTTGTTTACACAGCCTTATGGCGTAATAACATGGCCGCTACTATTTCACGGCGTTTTAGAACAGATTAAACATACTGAAAACTTTGAATTGAATTTAAAAATTTGTTTAGTTATTTTATGAACTAAAACTTACATTTTCCGACTGCTTAATGCCTAAACCGTCTCAATAACATATTTATAGATTTTTTCTAGTTTAGAGTAAAATACCCTATTGCTGAACAATTGTTCAATCGGACACACACACATGACACTTAGAGCGTGTTCACACGTTTTTTCAACGCGGATTATTTTAACCGCGCTCCGTTCCAGAATGAATATTGTGTAGTCTAGTCGTCTGATCCATTTAATTAACAAGACATGAGAAATGGTTAGTTACGCAATAATCTGCCGCCATCTGTCGTATATGACGTCATTTTAAACTCCATTAATTTTCGAGTCATTAATTTGTTACATCGAGATAGAATGTGGGTATAGAAATAAATAAAATTGAAGTCGGAAACTTTAATTTTGGTTTTTTGTTTACTTCAGTTTTAGTGTTTTAACATTAGCAACATGTATAATGCAACCAGGATTTTGTAAAATCTTTATTGAAAATAGTCCCCGTGGAGTTTTTTGCTCGATCTTCTGTATAGACACTGACCTACATTTTGGCACAGATTGTATGTACGGTCACCAAAAGAGATAAGAGATCCATGTCGTCGGGAACAGTTGAAGTTTACTTAAAAACCGATGGGTGTTTATGAATAAAATAAAATACAATTAATAGAGAATAAACAGTTCAATGATATCATAAAATTTAATTTGAAAGCCTCTATTGGTTTCTAAGTAAACTTCAACTATTCCCGAAGACATGGATACTTATCTCTTTTGCTGACTGTACATATGACGACACTTTTTTCTCAACTCAATTGACTATCGATTTCAAAGCAATAAATAATCTAATGTACAGAGAGATTTTACTTTTTGTTTCAGTTAATGGAAAATTAATCGAGTTTTAAGTGTAAAAATGAAGTGCTTTTATTTTAGAAAAGTTGTAACATGGAATTATTGGTTAATGTTGTCATCCCAACTCAAAAGTAAAAATAAATGCTTTGACTTTGACTTTCATACTTTTTACGACTTTGGCGTATGTAGGAGGAGCCAATAGTTGTAATGTTAGTTTAGTTATGGAGAGACACAGAAAGAACCACAAGTTGAGTTTAAAGTTACCTGTATTAAAATGTAGAAGGTTAACAAGTTTAAAGTCTGGTCTTTCCCACTGTTTGGAAACGAGCCTCTATCACCCCTGTGTTCAAAAGTGGCGATAAAAGTAATGTCGAGAATTACCGGCCCATTTCTATTCTATCCACCTTGTCGAAGGTTTTTGAACGTCTGGTTCACATTGCGCTATATCCTCATATTCGTCATCTTATCATACCCGAACAACATGGTTTTGTCAAACGTCGCTCTACCACCACTAACCTCATGACTTTTGTGAACTATCTCTTTGAAAATATGGAACGCCGGGTACAGGTTGACGCTGTTTACACAGATTTTCAGAAGGCCTTTGACAAGGTGGATCACACCCTGCTTATGGAAAAAATTGCCTTTAATGGTATACGCGGTAATTTGCTCAGATGGTTTGCTTCATATATTTTCAATAGAACTCAGAAGATTGTCATTAATGGGCATGAATCTGAGTCTATAGTTGTTAAATCCGGAGTTCCTCAGGGATCAGTATTAGGACCCTTTCTTTTTGTATTGTTCATTAATGACATTAAATATTGTTTTGTCAACTCACATTTCTTGATGTATGCAGACGATATGAAAATTTATAACACCTGTAAAAACATTCGTGACTGCTATAATTTACAACAAGACCTTGATAGATTTTATGAATACTGCCTCAAAAATAAACTCTTTCTTAGTCTTCCTAAATGTTACACAATTTCTTTTACCAAAAATATAAATCTGATCAAATTTAATTACTCAATAAATAATATAAGTCTTAATGAAGTTCAATCTGTCCGCGATTTGGGAGTTACCCTTGACCAGGGTTGGACTGAAGCACTCTGAGACGGATAGTACACAGATAATAAAAATATAGTATTTAATAAAAAAGGATAGTACACCTTGTGTTAAGGTTGATTATTATTTAAATATAAAAAAAATTGACGCTTATTCTTAGTATTAATTTATTAATTGAAATTAGTGAATAGTTTTTTGCTGACTTAACAATAATCCACAGACGTCAAGGTTTCTTTTCACTCAAATCACACCATGTGTTCAGTTTAGACCAAAATAGATCTACCTTTATTTCTGACTTAATTTCATCCAAACAACACAAAGACCATAAAGTTCTTTCTTTTATGCCAAACAAAGACCCATTTTGAGAAGGTGTTGCCAGTATTGTTAATATTGTGATCAGTAAAGCTACCAAGCCAAGTAGTGGCAAGTACTAACCAACTCACAATGACTAACATGTTCACTGACATACGAACGGTCCATACAAATGACTGAAAAAGTTTAGTTTGTCTGAGTTCTTATTAGGCACGGACGGAACTGTAAAATTATAGTACAAAAGTGGCCTATCCTTGGCTTTGGATAGTAGATAGTACAAGAGGTGAAATTATAGTACAAATACTATAATTATAGTACAGAATCCAACACTGCCCTTGACTCTCGTCTGCATTTTGATGTTCATATTGACAATATAGTTAAAAAAGCCTTTCAGATGTATGGACTAGTGATGAGATTTTCAAGTAACTTTGTGCGACCCTCTACATTCTTAACATTATATAAATGCCTAATTCGGCCGCAATTAGAGTACGCCGTCCAAATTTGGGATCCTCTATACGATAAGTACGAAGATAGGCTAGAAATTGTTCAGAGAATTATCTACGTTCTATGAATTACAAATGTCATCGCCCTAAAGTCTCCTATAACCAATTACTGACACATTATAATGTCCTAAGTTTGGAATCTAGACGATTACTTCTGGGTGTAATGATGCTGCATGGTATATGTAATAATAGATTCGACTGCATTCCTTTATCCAATAGTAATTATAGCAATAAATTAAATAGTACCTAGATCTGTTATGCTTCGTGGGGTACGTGTGCCTCGACTATTTCACACAAACTCGTGCAGGACTAACGCTGGTGTACGCGTGCCTCTTCGTCACCTCGTTGATGCATATAACACTCACTTTATGGAGCTCGACATATTTGCTCTTTCCAAACATTGTTTTAAGGCAAGAGCAGTAGAGTTATTAACTTCATAAATAGAATCTTTCATATATTTTTTTAAATTTCTCTCATCTTAACAGTCTTTTATGATGCATACTGTATGTCTGTTTTCTATTAACTTCTTTTTTTTGTTAATTCGTGGACAATGGTGTGGGTTACATGTGTAGTAACATAAATATGGAACAGATTATGTAAGATAACTATATTTCTAAGTATCGTGCTAATTTAAGAATTTTTAGTTAAGCTTGGCATGTAACTGTTTTTTGTCCCTAACAAATAAAATAAAATAAAAATAAAGTGGTAGCGATTCTTTCTCTTGACCAGTGGTTAGGTTCACAGTTATTGTCTGACTCGATGTGTATTGCGTAAAACGTTATAATTATAGCATAATATTAGTGACGCACGGCATCAAAGTAGGTTGCTGCGTTTGCAAAGTAAATGTACGGTTGATGAGACCGTACAGCGTAAAATGTCGTAATGGCCCAGTGATTAAAGCGCCCGCCTCTTATGTTCCGGGCCACCAATAAGACTTTTTCAATTTCATAAGTACTAAGTTTATCTTGTACGACGGTGAAGGAAAACATCGTGAAGTTATCATCATCAACATCATAATTAAAATAAGTCTGAAATCGCCTATCCACCTTGAGCAAGTGTGTTGATCAATGCTACTGCCTTCTCTGTATGAGAAGAGACCCTTGCCCAGCAGTGGGACAATTATAGGCTGGTATTATTACCGCCTCGGCGCCGACTACCCAGCAACCGAAAAGCTTAAGAGAACTCTAAACATACTAAACAAAAAAGTAACTTCATCATGTCAACGTTTAGACGCCCACTGCTGGGCATAGGTCTCCCCGAAGAGAGGGGTTCAGCCGTAATCACCATATAAATAATAATAATAATAATATGTGGGGACATTTTTCACACACGGCCATCTGACCCCAAACTAGGGAGACCCTGTACTATGGGTGTCAGACAGCTGATATACATACACAAATATATTTTTGTTTTTGTAAATACTTACATATATAGATAAACAACACCCAGACAAGGCAAACACAAGTGCTCATCACACAAATGTTTACCCTGGGCGGGAATCGAACCCGCAACACGCTGCGCAGCAGTCGATCGCTCAGCCACTGCGCCAACCGTGTCGTCCACCATACTTGGCCGATGCATGTTGGCGATCGCAGTAGGTGTTACGGTACTCAGAAGGACGCTGCTGCCCATCCTCTGATCAATATCCCTCTGTCGCCTTCTACGACACCCACGGGTAGAAATAGGGTGGTGCTATTCGCGGCCGGCATCACACGGCTTAAAAAGTTACTTACATTTTACTAATCTGCGAGTACTTCACAGTGAGTACTTTCTCCAAAGCCAGCAACACACTGGGCGGAAACTTTCTCCTCTTCACGGTAACTATGGCCTTCACCCATAGCAGGAGATGTTCTAGATGTCGACTGTCTTCTAGTAGACGGGCTATTGAGTTTAGCAGACGGTCAGCGTAGTCATCGTCTAAGTTGGATACTGTTAGGTTTACTGTTGGAGAAATAGACGTTTTTTAATGCATTTTATAATATATTAGAAACGTTTAGGTAGTTAAATAATGGTAAACAATAATTATATAATATTATGTATTATGATTGAAATCTGCATGTTAAAATTTTCAAACATGTAAGTAGTGTTTAGTATTTTCAATACTAAATTGTTTATGGCAATCTCTACTAAATTTTCTATGTAATCTGTCTTGATCTAGGGAATATCCGCTTCCGTTTCGGTCTCCGTACCAGCGTCACGTCTCGCACAGTTTTCTTAACAAAATAATAGTAATAGTTACCTTACCTATCAATAAAAGGTGTACCTATCAGTGCTCAATAAATTTTGTGTTAACAGTCAGCGTTTCATTCAAGCTCTAACAAGTAGTATACCTAGATTGCTTGTATATTACAAATGCAAAACATATCAGAATTTTAACAAGCACATTATAATTAAATAAAAAACATCTAAATTTGTTTACCTCTATCCGCGAAGTATATAAGTGTAAGAAAGTTTGAAGTTTCTTGCTCATTTCTTTCCATACGAAACTATCTTTTGGAAGGGGCGACTAGATTTATTTTTAAGAAGTTTAAAGTGCCTTTTAGTGGTCTAATTGAAATAAGTGATTTGACTTTCAATAAACGGTTAATATGTATCAAATTCTAACCCTCTTATAAACAGACCAAAGTTTAACTCCAACCATAGCTTAGTTTGGCTGGCCCTTTGGCCAGTTATAGGATTTTGAACTTTATTCCGACTAAGGTAAAGTTCTTAATACATAAACTGAATTAAAAACTAAGACTAATTTGGCTATTTCGATAAATTCGGCTTGACTTTTGACTCCGAGCCTTTTTAGCACACTGAGTGTTGCATAATTGAGCTGAGTCTTTAAGATTGAGACTCGAAGAGCCAAGTCCTTGCCAACACTGTTCTGGTTACTCCACACATCCATCTCAACATTCTCATATCTGCTACATGCAGTCTTTTTTCTCTCGTTAAAAAATGGATACTTACTGTCCTTGGCCGGCACAGCTTCCACACACTGCTGTATGACAGTGTGCTCGTTCAGCTGAATGGCGCCCAGCAGGGCGGAGCCCCAAGCCTCCTCTAACAACAGCTGTTTAACGGCGTGAGGGGTTGAGCTCGCTTCGAGACGGTATGGCCTGGTTAAAAAACGAATTATACCATCATTAACAACAACATTACATCATTAATTCACATTCGTCGTGCGACCGTTGCTTTGAGTGTAGTGTGTCTAAATCAGTCCATAAAATTAAGTGAAATAAGTGGTAATTTGCTGCTAATCTCGGCAAATTTTTGTTGTGACATATACAGTGATTCTTGTGCAATACAAATATATACGGTTATTGTCAATTAAATACAGTTTAATACCAGTATTTGCCAAAATACCTATTAAAACTTTAACGTTTCTGAGTGTTCAAAGTGACCTTGTGATTTTGAGAACAAAGGACCTCATTAGTCACGAGCTTATCGCAAGTCATTCATCCAAAAACCTTTAAATACTGGTGCAAAATTTCGACCTTTAACTTAAAGTCACCGTAGTCGAGTGGTCGGCGGCGTGAGCTTTTTGAATCACTAGAGCTACTCGTCGTGCCGCCGGTTCGGATCTCGCCAAACGCAATTCTTTTTCCATTTTTAAAAATATCTAAATTTTAATAAAGATTGTTAGATTGTGTTGGAACAGAAACTATACTATGTTCCATTCACCCGACAAAAAAAAGTTCCATTCGGATACCGACTTGACGACTGGTTCCCCAATGAGCGGCGAACAAAACGTGTCAGTCCGTAAACGTAAACAACCAGATTCTGAGTGGACGCAGGTTATAAATGAGTTGTCGACGGAATTGAAGAATACAATAAATGAGTGGCGACGGGATTTAGAAACAAGTATCAATGAAATATCAGAGAATGTGGTATCAATGAAAGTCGAACTTACTTCGCTTAATCAAGTGACGTCAGAGATAAGAAATGACATTAGTTCTCTTCGATTGGAGCAATCAGCCCTGCGTCAGAAGGTTACAGAGTTAGATGTGAAGTGTTCAAGTACGACGGAACGAATTAATTCCCTCGAGGACTCGGTTCAGTTTGTTACTGACGAGCAAACAGATCTCAGCAAGAAAGTCGCCCAACTTGGTAAAAATATTCAAGAAGCCATTGATTTGAAGCCTATTGTTTCAGAGCTTGTAGCAAAGATAGATCATTTGGAACAGAGTGCTCGGAATTGTAACATCGAGATATGCAACATCCCTGAAAGGCGTAACGAAAACCTCGTAACCATGATGCAAAGCATTGGGGCCATAATAAAGTGCAATATTCAACAAAATGACATTATTTCTATTCATCGTGTCCCGCATGCACACCAGCAAAACAATAAGCCCAAAAATATCGTAGTTAAACTAGCTTCACGTATACTACGTGACAATGTTCTTAGTGCCCATCGGTTGTGCAAGGGAGTTACCACGGACCAAGTTGGTGTTTCAGGAACATCACTACCGATATATATGCATGAGCACCTGACCTTAAAAAACAAACAATTATTTCGTGAGTGTCGAGAAGCTGCCAAAAAACACAGTTATAAGTTCGTTTGGGTCAAGCATGGAACCATCCTTGTCCGAGAAAAAGAAGGAACAAGGTCTTTTGCAATTCGAACCCCGCAAGACATCACTAAAATCAAACCTGGTTACGCAGCACCTATTGACAACCAAGCTGTACCCAGCGAAAAATAGCTCTACACTGAATAATCAATCGATCTTCGGCATATCACATAATCGATATCAACAGCTTTGGGCCTTTTCAATAGATTGTATATTAGTATTTTTAGTTGAACACCCCATATGCTGGTTTGTAAGTTGCTTGTTATGGTTGAATATTTTTTTTAAATGTTATGTTTTGTTTCTTGTATTTTGTTCGCATTCTCTTAACGCTTTATTGTCCAATAATAACGTGCTAGTTACGATTACGCTAATTACGGTTAATGCATTTATGACCATGTTCTATAGAGTTTTACGCTACAATGACAGATAACTTAGTTATATATTATCAAAATTGCAGGGGATTTCGCACAAAATTAAATATTTTGTATATGAATATTCTTGCCAATTGTTATGACATAATAATTTTGACTGAGACCTGGCTGACGCCCGAGATATCTGATGACGAGTTTATTGACGAGCGTTATGTGGTACATCGGTATGATCGTGATCGTGTTGCTACCAATAAAAAAGATGGAGGCGGTGTTCTCGTGGCTGTACTGAAGGGTCTGCATTCAGTTAGATTGACTCCGCAATTTGCAACTCATGCCAGCATTGAGCACATTTTGGTGCAATTGCCAAGCTCAAGTAGAGGTAAGTGCCAAATTATTGCTGCAGTATATATACCGCCAAAAACGCCAGAATTTGCTTATGCTGAATATTTTGAACTTTTGCAATCACTGCTTGGCGACACAAACAATGATAATTTCTATGTGGTAGGAGACTTTAACCTACCAGAAATCGACTGGATCGCTTGTACAGATAGTACTTCACTATCTGCTCAAACTTGTAGAGGTAACTCCCCCGTTTGTGATCACATGAGTGCCCTTTTGTCGTTTCTCAACGCTCATCAATTTAATGCAGTACGGAACCCCAGTGGCAGAATATTGGACTTGGTTATTGGTAACGGTGATTGCAATGTTTCTAAAGCCACAGACTATTTACTACAGCTTGATAGCCACCATCCTCCACTTAATGTTTTTATCTCTCTAAGTGTACCAAACGATTCGATGGCCCGCAAGATGATTAAAAAATTTAATTATTACAAGGCAAATTATGATGACATAAATGGGGATTTAAATGAGATTAATTGGGAGGAAGTTTTAGCTAACCAAACTGTTGACGATACCTTAGGCACGTTTTATGACATAGTTTTCTGTATTATTAAAAGACACGTTCCATTGATTAACTGCAGATCTTTAAAATTTCCGGTTTGGTTTTCAAAATCACTTATACATATTTACAAAAATAAAGCGAAGGCTTGGGTAAAATGGAAGATGTATCAAAACATTTCAGACTACGAGCAGTTTTCCGTTTACCGCTCTAGATTCCAAGTTGAATGCAAAAACTGTTACATAAAGTACATTGCCTCTGTAGAAGATGGTATCCGGACTAATATTAAACATTTTTGGACATTTATTTCTTCCCGCAAATCCTCTACAAGCTTCCCTTCTATGATGCACTACAGTTACCATTCAGCCAATAACCCTGAAGATATTTGTAATTTGTTCTCAAGCTTTTTTAATTCGGTATACGAGCCATCCACTTTAATTGATGGTATTTCATCGCAGTGCGAAGACTACTCTGAAACCTGTTCTCTCCTTAGTAGCATTCAGTTTACTGCCGATGAAATATTAAGTGCGGTAAAAGCATTAGATCCATCTAAAGGCCCGGGACCAGATGGTCTACCAGTTGTATTCATAAAACAGACTGCCGCTATTCTGTGTGTGCCATTACAAATTATTTTTAATTTATCGATTTCACAAGGGACGTTTCCTCAAGCTTGGAAACTCGCAAATATAACTCCTGTTCACAAGTCGGGGCCTAAACAAGACATCGAGAATTATCGTCCTATATCGATCTTATCGGTTTTGTCAAAGCTTTTTGAGAGACTTGTTCATGATAAAGTTTATCCTTTACTACATAATAACATCATTCCACAACAACATGGGTTCGTCAAAAAAAGATCAACTACCACTAACCTGATAACTTTTGTTGACTATTTATTTAACAGTATGGACTCTCGTACTCAAGTTGATACTATATATACGGATTTCCAAAAAGCTTTTGACAAAGTGGACCATCAATTGCTTTTGAGTAAAATTGCATTTAATGGCATACGTGGCGACCTATTGAGATGGTTCTCTTCTTACGTTTTTAACAGATCTCAGAGAGTTGTGATAAATGGTTTTAATTCTGCGACCCTAAATGTTACTTCCGGTGTTCCTCAAGGCTCTATACTGGGTCCTCTCCTGTTTGTTATTTTCATTAATGATATAGGTACATGTTTTAAAAATTCTAAATTATTACTATACGCAGACGATCTAAAAATTTTTAGGCCGATTACTAATTTACGTGATTGTCTACTTTTGCAGGAAGACTTAAATAGATTCTCTGCATATTGTGCAAAAAGTAAACTCAAATTGAGCATATCCAAATGCCATTGCATTAGTTTTACTAAAAATAAAAACATAATAAAACATGCATATACATTGAACAATATAGATCTGGCAAGAGAAACAATGGTTCGTGATCTTGGTGTTTTGTTGGATGACAAACTTCATCTGGATGCTCATGTTACTAAAATTGTGAGCAGTGCTTTTCGTATGTACGGTTTTGTGATGAGGTCGGCTCAGGAATTTAAACGCCCTGGTACTTATTTATACCTATATAAAACTTTGGTCAGGTCTCAGTTGGAATACGCAATCCCGGTGTGGAATCCCTTCTATGAAAAATATTCTAATATGATAGAAAAAGTACAACGCAAGTTTTTAAAGTCCATGCATTTCCGTTGTTTTCGTGTGTATGCATCTTACAGTGACTTACTAAATAATTATAAACTTCATAGCCTTAAATCCAGGCGTATAATGTTGGAATCGATGTTTCTGTTTGATTTATGTAACAATGCATATGATTGTCTAGACATAAGCAATAGAATAAGTTATGTAGTACCCAGAACAACTATATGTCGAGGTGTGCGTGCGCGACTGCTGTTTGCTGTAAGCTCTTGTCGATCAAACGCAGGCTCGCGAGCACCCCTTCGGCGTCTTACTACTCAGTTTAATAAGATTTTCCGAGATATCGAGTTTTTTGCTGTTTCCGCTGGAAAATTTAAAAGTATTGTGTTTAAAATCATAGCAGAATTAAGTAAATAGCAATCTTAAAGTCATAACTTCTATTTTTAATGTTCTATTATATTTTCTTTCTCTTATTATTTTTACTTGTATGAGTTTCAGTTAAGTTTTATTTAGGTATTTAATCATACTCTTTATTCAATGTTATTTATATCGCACGTCGTGCGTGTTTTGTTTAACTTTTTTATATTATGTGGAAAATGTTGTTGGTTATACATTTATACTCCCATTTTAGTCAAGTTCTTTACCATAATATTGTAATGTGTAACCGTTTATTTTCCCAAATAAAATAAAATAAAATAAAATAAATAAAAATTAAATAAATAAATTAAATCTATATATACTAATATTATAATAACTTTATTATCAGGCAACTGTGGCCCATACATAAAATACACAAAATAATAATAAACAATAACAAACTAATACATATTAAAAACTTATCAACTATACCTAATTAAAAATATCTTATTTCACACGTAAAGTTGGCGTCGTGTGTCGCGCGGTGTCAGCAGGTAGCCGGCCTCGGAAGCGCCGAAACATAACACCTTATAAAGCTGAAGAGTTTGTTTGTTTGGTTGAACGCGCTAATCTCAGGATCTACTGGTCCGAATTGAATAATTCTTTTTGTGTTGGATAGTCCATTTATCGAGGAAGGCTATAGGCCCATGCGAAGCCGGGCCGGGTTGCTAGTTAATAATAAAATCATTTTATTTCTGGCGTATGATACGTGAAATGTATATAAATACGTGCTATACGTATTTACATACATTTCACGTATCATAGCAAGTAAGTGTCATAAATAATAATTATTACAATACAATACAAAATATATTAGGGGTTTAAATTGAAACTACATTGATGAAAACATAGTACAATAAATTTTAACTGCAATTGTATGTAATAAATTATGCATACACATATCTTTCAAAATAATTCATTCATTACCAACAGTTGCGTACCTAGAGGTTAGAGTTAGGGCAGGACCGACAGATAAAAAAAAACAGACCTATCATTTCTTTCAAAACTCATGCTGCCACCAAATTCAGCAAAATTACATTATTATCATGTAACTGATTGAAGCGCCATCTATTGACATTATTGGCGTTCGACGGACAAGATAATACAACCGGCCAAAAGATGGCGCAGAAATAATAAAAAATAAAAAATAAATAAATAATAAATATCTTGGGACAACTCACACACGGTCATCTGGTCCCAAGCTAAGCAGAGCTTGTGTTATGGTAACCAGACAACTGATATACTAGACTGACTGACTTGGTTTTTGAAAGAGCTACGGATTACGATTTTTTTTATTATTTTTATTATGAAATATAATAAAACTCCTTCGATGGATAATAATACTGTTTAATGCTTTAGTACAACAATTTACTGAATAATAAACTGACAAGAATAACTTACAATAATTATAACATAGGAAATAGCAGCAACAATAATCATAAAATACTGGTAGGCACAATAAGTAATGAGAATTATCAACACACTTACAGTTTGTCTGATCCGTAGCTCTTTCAAAAACCAAGTGGACGAACCGATTGCCGTATCGCGCTTTTATCTCAATTGATAACCGTTACCTCTTGGTGTTGCCACAAAAATAATCGTTCACAATAATCGATAAGTCGGTTTAGTCGATTTTAAGAACACAAATAAATGAACCTAACAGTAGGATGGAGACATTTCGCTAAACAAACGTTTACTATTAACGGCCCTTGGTGTTATTGCATTTCTACGGAATATTCGGTCTAAATATTTATGTATTCGAAGACTTAATGCAGTTACCTCTTGTGGGAGAAAATCAAATGTTTGATCAACCCTCTAGATTTGTCTCAGCAACACACCGTCTATTGTTGGTTGGCGTTCTCTATCGTCTCTCTATCTTTAATTGTATTTACCGAAAATATGAGTCAAGAGGATAGCATCACTCTTAAAGACTTCCTGAATGAATTACGTATCGGTGAACTTCAGTCAGAAGTTAAATCGGTTATGCAAAGAACCACCGTATGGTGTCGGAGGTCCGTATGGTGTCGGACGTAAAGAATAGCACCATCCCATATCTTCCCGTGGGTGTCGTAAGAGGCGACTAAGGGACGTACCAGAGAATGGGCAGCAGCGTTCTCTGTGCATTTGTAACAACCATACTGCGATCGCCAACCCGCCTGCCAAGCGTGGCGATTATGGCAAAACCCCCCCTTGGGGGAGGCCTATGTCCAGCAGTGGACGTCTTTCGGCTGAAATGATGAAAGAACCATTCTGCGATTTTTTCCTACCATGCTGTTGTGCTTAATTGATTGGTGTCAAGTCTAACCAGACCACTTCTTCTACATTCTTCTTTTTGTATCTATGATCATTATCTGCGTAGCCTTTACCCAACTGTGTTGGATTCGGCTTTTAGACTAACCTGTTGCAGCTGAATACTAGTGTTTTACATGGAGCGACTGGCTGTCTAACCTCCACAATCCAGTTACTGGGTAACACGATACCCCTTGGTAAGACTGGCTGTCACACTTCCTAGCTTCTGATAACGACTGTCAAAGATCTACGAATGACAGCCGGAACCAATGGCTTTCAATCAGCTCTGCCAGTTCTTAATTATTTTTTCTTGGTACAGAGACACATAAATGGCTCTGTAAGTGGCGGATACGCGCCAGTGCATCAAAGTCTAACCATATCACCTTCACGCTCAGGCATGGAAACACCCCTCCTATTAGACTTGGACCTGATACCTTACCACACACAGATTGTGTTAAATATCTTTGCTTCCATTTAGATAGGCGCCTAACATGGAAGCATCACATTAAACAAAAAAGGGAGGAGATAAACCACAGGCCCTGAGCCTAGTTTAGGCACCAGTCTCCCACAATATAATGTTTTGTATGGCACCGTAGAAATTAATAAGGCTAGCAATTAAGATTAATATTGTGGAGAAAAATAAACAATTTTTATTATTATTATTATTAAACTATAAGTTCCGCAACCTGTATTGACTCATGGGAAGAAACTCGGTACTCTCTGTAGACAACAAGCTACTCATCTACAACTCGGTCCTTAAACCAATATGGACGTACGGAATCCAATTGTGGGGCGTAGCCAGCAAATCTAATTCTCTGCCTGCAAAGGGTTCAAAATGGTATACTAAGAGCCATAGTCAATGCTCCTTGGTTTGCTCGGAACAGCGAAATTCACGACTTCCTCCAGGTGCCGCCTGTAAACTTTGAAATCGAGCGGTACAAATGTCAACACAAGGCACGCCTAACCATGCACCCAAACCCACTAGTTACTGAACTGTTAAACCTGACAGCGGTTAAAAGGCTTAAGAGGAACCACCTTCTTTAAGTAGGAGGCGCAGCATTGGCTGCTCCACCCCAATGCCATGTAAATTGGAACGAATTCGCTTATGGTCTGGCGACCGATTGCAAATGGAGAATAAGGAGAGAAAAAAAAAAAATTCTTGGTATTACGATTAAAGGTAGTCCCTACACCATGTAATGAATAAAAATATACTAGCAAGATGTTTTAAAGATAATAACTTGAACATTAAAAATGATGTCATATAGTTCTTTTATTTCACGAGCCCGCGTCAACCATTGCATTTTAAAGAATAAGAACAATGTATGTGTTTGTCAAACATAGGTATTTACATAAAAAAGATCTTATATGCTTTGCCAATAAAGGCATACAATTTTTACATTAGACATACAATGGCTGAGGTGGTACAAAATATTTTAAGATATATTGAGTTTAATTTTTTATTTAAATTAAATCTACAACACAAAAGTCAGACGACGCGCTCGTGAATTGCGAAGACTTTACTAAAATTATATTAATATTTTCACGATCTATCGGGCACGACTGCCGATCTCAATGGATACTAACTAAGTACTCAGGAGATATTAACATCTACGAATTTCCTAATGGAAAACGCAATAACACTTTGCTCGACCTGGATATCGAACCCAGGGCACAGAATATTAATAGTACTACATACAGAAGGGACACTCCCTTCCCCGCGCTATATCAGATACCGCACCCTCACCCCGCACTTACAGGGGCTAACCGCCGACTCTTTAGCCAGGGCGCTCAAAATCGTAAGAACTGCAGCGCTGTAGGTACTGCTGACACAAACACACAATTTTGCGATTTATTTTGTTTTAAGTTTTATTTATTAGTTTTAATGTCGATGATTCATTTATTTTCCAAGTTTTCGTCGTTTTATAATAATACAATTAAAACTTCCGTAATAATAACATACCAACATTACCAGCTATTAATATTGCTCTCTCTTTATTGTCTTAGTTATGTACTTATGTCCCTTTCTTTCACGTTCTATTCATTCTTGGAATTGAAAAGTAGTACCCTACGCACTAACCTTGTCGCGTCGCCCCATTGTAATTATTATTATTGTAATATTTTAATTAATTCTTAATTTTTATTTTTAATACTTTTGAACTTAACATGTATGGACATAGACTGGTTCCGAAATAAATTAAAAAAAAAAATTGCGTTGCCGCGTAATGGTACGGGGCGATCGTGAATTCCATATTTTGTAATTAGGTAGGTACCTTAATTTACCATTATTGATGAATAAATAAACCTCTTTACATATTACTTTTATGTCATTACAAAGGGAACACCCAAATATTCCGAAATATTTTATTCCGAATTTCGATATTCCGATTTTCAAAAGTCCGAATTTCATAATACCTAAAAATTATAATCTCTATTATTTAAAATCACGAAAGTTACTTTACCGAATGTCGTAAAATCCGATTTGTTTGTTTTCCGATTTTCATATGTTCGAAGAATCAAATGCTCGATGAGTTCTCGGTCCGAAAAACGAAATTCCGAATTTCAATATTCCGAATAAACTATTAAAATTAGGATTCTGATTCAATTCAGCTACGCATATATATTCAAAATGGTGTCCCCTTGTTTCGCAGACAGAAATTTCATAGAATTTCGTTTCCCAGAAAATGTTTCATATAATATTTGGTTCTTGTATTTTTATTTCGACTATTATTGTTTCAAAGACTATTAACTTGAATGAAACATATTTCACAGAAACACAATCCAAAGAATTTTTAATCAATTTTTTTTTTGTTTAACAAACTTATCAAACAGTAGAATTACTTTTTAACAAATATTGTTTATTCGGTGTATTTTTCTATGGATTTTATTTCAACAAAAATATATAGGTATAAAAAGAAAGACAATAACAAAAATAATCTTAAAAAGTCAATATGTTGTGCTACAAAAGTTAATGTCAGAAATGAATTGCTGTGAAACCGACTCCACGTAGTCTTGTCTGCCCTACCCCTAGAGTGTAATTTAAATTCGCGAAGGCGCGGAGGGGCGAGGCGGCCAGCGAGCTGAGGAGCAGGTGGTTTTAACGCCCGCCGCCGCGGCTGAGGCTGGCCGGAGAAGCCGGCCAGTAAGCCGAAGCTGCGGTGGTGAGCGTGAATACCATCTGCGACGATAAGCTCGCGTGGTACCGCCGGAGCCCCGCAACGCCGTAGCCGTGACAGAAACCATGCCTGCTGCATGTTGCATGTTCGCTTGCATGCTCGCTTGCATGATGCATGCTTGCTTGCTTGCATGCTGCATGCTTGCTTGCACGCTGCATGCTTGCTTGCATGCTGCATGCTTGCTTGCACGATAAACGATTGCACGATAACGATAAAGATAATCGGAATTTTAATAATCGGAATTTTAATAATCGGAATTTTAATAATCGGAATTCGTATTTTTGATGTTCGGAATTTTCATTATGTCGGACTTTTTGTTATTCGATCTTTTGAAACTCGGTATTTTGAGAATAGTAATTATAAACGTTCGGAATTTTGAAATTTTAGTATTATAAAAATAGGATGAATGATAAATCGGAGTTGCCATATTAGGAATTTTGAACTATTCGGAATTATGAAAATCGGTATTTTGAAATTCGTATTTCTGACTTTCGGAATAAAGTTTTTCGTATTTATGTAGTGTACCCCATTACAAATCCAAGTATTCAAAATCAAATATAATTTATTTTATTTCTTTAAGAAATAAATAATTGAACGCTTGGACAAGATCACTTCATAATAATGCTCGAAACGTTCGGGTAGTGCCGTCGTCGTTCGGTTCGCCCGACGCAAAGCGCTGCACTTTTCGCGCCATTTTGTACGCTAGCACGACATCCAACTGATTCAACCCTACTAAAATTCACGCACACATTTGCACGTGTACAGACGTCATTTGGTTTTGTAGTAGTAATAGTTAATTATTTTGCAAGTTTTGTATGAAGTGTCCGAGGTCAAAAGTAAGTATTTGGTTCACAGTACCTGAATGTTCCATCGATGCCAGCGTTCTGACTATATATTAGTAGACCTTCAGTAGCTGCCACCGCGAAGCTGTCTCCAGTTGGAGAAAACCTCACACAATGAACTCGTACCTGTTGAACAATAATATAATCATGACAAAAAAACTGAGAAATAGAACCTCACATAAGATTTTTGCGTTAAAGCCCCCTCCATACGCCTTTCTCTTTCTCCACGCGCGCTGTCTCTTCATTTCTCTTTCTAGTGTGTCCGTGCGAGTATCGAGAGTATAGCTGAACTATACAGATTTTATTTCGAATTACACTCAGAGTTAAAAATGCGTGAGGGACTTCGATACTGACCACACGATTTCTTTTTAAATTAAACGGCAGGCGTCAGTAAACTGTCGTGGAAATGACATAAAAGCTACTTTTAATGCAAGTGACGCGAGCGTAACATTAAATCAACATTTTTAAGTTGTGTTATTGTATATTGTTTTGTAATGTATCCCCACACTAAGAATTTCTTCTGTAAAGTTCTGTAGCACACAAAAATATAAACTTACTTACACAGGCAACTTTTCATCATCATCATCATCCCAATTTAATAACAACCTTATACTTTGGAATAAAGTTGAAAATCTATCAAAGAACTTTGACAGTTTGTTGTAGCTTAATGTGCTGGTCTCTGTACTTTTTCCATAAATAAATACCTCGGGCTTCACTCTCCTGTCAGCCATATCTCCTTCCTTGACTCCTGGTAACCTAACGTTGACGTCACCTCCTTCTAGGTCGCCTCGCTCTTCGACTAGCGCCATGTTCCCAAATTCTGTCATCAGCCGACGGTTTATGAAATCCTGGTAACAAATATAGTAAAGGATAAGTAGTTGAAGTTTGAAATAGTTCAATTATTAGAGGGCTTAAATGGGAAACAGATAGAAGACGGGCGTTGGGCAGACAATGGACCCGGTAGATGGCTCTGCAGTCGTGGATTTTTCTATTTCAGGGCAGGACTACGTCTGCCGGGCCCGCTAGTAGCAATATAAAAAAGGCTAATATTTAACGAACCTCCAGATCTAGTAAATGATCACCAAAATTGTGTTTCCTAAAGTATTGTAGACATAAAAGGATTTGGTTCTGGCACTCGGCGGCCGCTGCCGCGGCACGCTCGATCCCCTCGCTCGCATCGTGCGTAGGGGGTCACAGTTCTAACCTAACCATGTCGGATCCGCCTCAGGGGGGACCTTAAGGGTCAAAAAGACACTAAGATTTGATGATCATTTACTACATTTGATATTAAGTAAGTATTTTTTGTTGGACATTATATTTATTCCCTATGAAAAACAGAAAACTGACTAAATGACACCACCAATCAATTGATATATTTTTAATGAGCTGTCAAAACGAGATTCTCCCATAGATTTTTTATGGCAATTTATAGTTATGACATCACTAGTAGGTTGTCATTTGCCAACTCAATTGAATCTAGTTTTTGATTTCAAAGCAACTTTAAGTCTAATTTCACAGTAAATTCTGTATTTTTTTTAGAGAAGTTATGTCTTTTTGGTTAATAACCTACGCTGCTACGCTCGCCGAGGTCGGACACGCATGGGTGACCATACATATCATACCAAGACCGTGCCACGGAAAGCACATAAAGCCGTTGGTCCCGGCTGTCACTCCTAAATCTTCGTTATGGGTAGTCAAAAGTCAGAAAGTCTGACAACCAGTCTCACTAAAGGGTATCGTGCTATCCAGTAGCGGGATTTTGGAGGTTAAACAGACAGTCGCTCTACGTAAAACACTGGTATTCAGCTGCATCCGGTTAGACTGGAAGCCGACCCCAATATAGTTGGGAAAAAGCTAGGCAGATGATGACATAGACATAGATCGTAGATAAAACAAGTAAAATAAAAAGAAGGTATACTCACATTAACAGCATCCAGAGACCTATTCTGTGTGATGACGAACTTCTTGATAAGTATCGACTCCTTCACACTGTATAAACAGACGTGCTTAGAGTTACCGCCGCCCAAAATGCAGGAACCATCGGCCGAGTAGCATATAGTTGTGAAAGCTCTGAAACAATACAATAGGGTATTACACCCATTTTTGAAAAGTGTCTCAATGAAATTCTGTAGTGCTAATATGCCACCAAAAAAAATACAAAATTTTTATTCAATCGATAAGTGCCATAAAAATGCATCTAAATTTTAAATTTTCAAATTTCGCGCGTAGCTCGACGAAAACGCCTCTTACTGGACGCCATATTGCACAGCGTAAATGACGTCAGTTCGTTTTGTATCAAATGAGCTCATATTAAATATGATAATTGTATATCATTTAAAAATAATTAAAAGCATATTTTGTAATAGGTGTAATAATGAAAAAATTACGTTGGTTACGAAAATAATAAAAGTACAAAGCCTGTACTACGCCAATCGGTTGACTGACAGTTGACAATTTTTTGTTTACACAGCCGTATGGCGTAATAACATGGCCGCTACTATTTCACGGTGTTTTATAACAGATTAAAAAAACGGAAAACTTTGAATTGAACTTAAAAATATATTTTGTTATTTTATGAACTAAAACTTACATTTTCCGACTGCTTTATGCCTAAACTGTCTTAATAACATCTAATATATAAAATTCTCGTGTCACAGTTTTCGTTCCCGTACTCCTCCGAAACGGCTTGACCGATTCTGATGAAATTTTGTGTGCATATTGGGTAGGTCTGAGAATCGGCCAACATCTATTTTTCATCCCCATTTTTCACCCCCTTTTCATCCCCAGTAGGTAGATCGGGACAGGACAACGTCTGTCGGGTCAGCTAGTATTTATATATTTTTTCTCGTATAGAGTAAAATACCCTATTGTAATAGAATATGAGCCCATTATTTTCCCACTACAGGGCAAAGGTCTCTTTTCATACAGAGCAGATACGTCGAGTATTCATCACCACACTTGCTCAAAGCGAATTGGCGATTTCAGACTTATATTTATTTTCCTCACCGATGTCAGTAACATTCAAATATTTTGTTTTTAAAGTAGAACTCACCCCAAACTTAAAAAGAACATAATTTGAAGAAGCCACTTTGTTTGTTGTCCGTACCAGGATGCCAAGCCACAACCTCGTATATGAGAGGAGGGCCTTAACTACTGGGCCATTACGACGACTTCGAACAATAGAATTGTATTTAGTTAAATAGATGGGGCAAAAATCGAATAAAAATTAGAAATAATGCAGACGATTCTGAAACATGGCAGTGGGACCTGACGGTGTCTTATTATTTTTCAGTGCAAACCGTTCAGCATTTTTTAATTTAAGGGCGTCCATCCCGTCATGTTTCCCATACAAACGCTCGTACGTGATTACGGCGTTATAACAAATTATGCTCTAAATTTTGCTAAAATGGAAATTTGTTGATTCATTAAGCAAGGCCCCAAGTAATATTAGCCCAGGGCCCCACAAACTCACGGTCCGCCCCTGGTTGTTAATAATTTAGTTAACCAATTACAACAGGTTACAGTCCGCGAGGCCTAAGGTGATCTTTGTATTTGTGTGAGTGATCACCAACAGTACAGTCAGACAAAAACTTTTAAAAATAAATTGTATTATTAGTGATCAATAAATAAAATTCAAACATAAATAAATTATAACAATTCTTCTACACTGCACATGCATCTTCATCATTTTTACTCTCGTCTGATGTGTCGTTTGGGTTAATAATTAATCGTTCCGTTGTATCATCAAGAACACTTCTTTACGCAACAGTACAAGGGGACGCACCGCGACTTAGGCCGGTTGCCAGAAAGCAACCGGTTTAAGCCAAGCAAGGGACGCGTCGCGTTCTAGGACGACGTCACACACAAATGCAAGGCTCAGCTTACGCGTCACGGATTTTACCCGCTCTTGATAATTTGTCACATTAATTTATAGTTCGAGAAATCGGGGGTTAGTAACTCACTTAGTCTTAAGCATCTTTTCTGGTGTGATAAGGTCAGTTTCAGCCCGTCCAGAGCCGAGGTCGTTCCTGCCTTCAATGCTGCCCGTTTGATCGCCAGTCGTCGTGTTGAAGAATGTTATGTTGCCGTCTAGTGAGGATACTGCTATCTGATAATGAAATATAAATATGGTGATGATTAAGAATCATTAGGAAGTATCTATTTTTTTTTTATTTATTTATTAAGACTTCAGGTACACACGGCTACACATCAACCTATGCATTTCCAGTATAAGCTGATCTCAAATTTTATGGAAATTCTGTACAGTGCGAGTTTAGCGTAAACTGGAAATGTATAGCTTGATGTGTAGCCATGTGTACAAAAACGGGCTTTTTATGCATTCATTATCGGATGCATGAACCTAAGGTTTTTTAGTTTTAAAAATATTGTAAATGCCTGAAGATATCTTTAGGTACCCAAGAATATAAGAATGACAATTTCAAGTTCTCTAAACATTTTTATTTTTTGAACAAATCCTGCCATGATCCTTTTTCAACTCTGCCATTATAAACAACGAATAACATTACTTGTCTGTCAGTGTCATAGATCTGTTAGGTAATGTCACTTGTCACTTTCTTTTTTTTTATAAATACAAAATGAGCAACGAGATGAAAAAACGAGATCGTTAAAGGTAGTTTAATTATGCGGGGTTTTAAAAATATGTTAAGTAAGTATATCAATCTAATCCTGGTGTATTCTCCACATTAGAAAATATTTGAAACCCTCTAAATTAACTCTTTTTTTGTACAAATGAATGTAAGGGTCTATGATTCATTGAAGAAAAAAGGGCAGAAGCTAGTAAACGAAATGTTGGTGTTTTTTTTAATGTAATTGGCAAATAGTTTTTCGTGCTTTGTATTTGTCGTGAAATACCAAAGCTTATTACATGCTAACATTAAAATAACGGTCGTATTTAAACGGTATTTGTCTAATGAGGTGAAGCTCAAAAAAATAGTTATATTGCGACCACTTATACAGGAATATTTACTCACCTCTTCGCCATCAGGCCTGAACGCAACCTGCAGAGCATCCGACGTAAGTTGAACCGTCTCACAGTCCGCACTGCTCTCAATACAGTTCCATATCCTGACGGTCTTGTCCCAACTCGCTGATACGAGCCGGGAGCTAGCCAGTGTGGGACTGAAGGTGACGCAAGATACTGGCGCTTCATGACCTCCTAGTACCTGGGGATGAAATGGTATTGTTTATCAGTCAATTACTATGGTCTAAGATCAAGGTCGGCCGATCTACGTTATTTTCGAATGGCTGAAAGTAGGAGAATAAGTGGAGGAAGAGGAATTAGTAAGGTTTGCATACTTGCTGTGGACTCAAGTACAAAAGACACGGTAAGCATACCTTTGAGTTTCATACAGGAAGCGAAGCGCATAAGGTATTTAGTTTTAACGCGATTTAAAGAATATGTGCGCACGATTGCTTTGCTATTGGCGGTGTGGTGGGTCTAAATTCTAAACCACTGAGAAAAATCGTTTGGGTTAGGTTAGGTTAGCACTGTGGCCATTAAAGTGTGAAATCGAGCGTAGCGAGCGGTGCCGCGGCAGCGGCCGTCGAGCGCCAGATCCCCTCTATTGTTTTTTAATCATTTTAGTTAGGATAGGTAAGTGGTATAGTTTGAGATTCATCATACCACTAGGGGTATGGCCAGTAGGTCCGCGGTAATGATTTTTTCTAGCCCTGCAAATACTCGTACAATACTCACATCCAAAAGCTTCCCAAACTTGATAGACCACAAGAATATCTCGAAGACATCTTGTCCTCCCGCCGCACACAGCTCACTGCTTGAGTCTAAGGCGACGCAACTGAACTGGACCAGGCTCGGAGATGTGAGGGTTCGGAAATTACGGTATCTGAAAGTGAGTGTTATGTGTAGCAAGGTAAGGTTGGTTTTTCATTGCACTAAATGCCTCAAAAAGTTGCCTTTATACTTCAAAACCAAAAACTTAAATTAAGATTAAAACAATAACAGCGACAGCGACTTTTGCTTAACCAACGCTCACCGCGGTCAGTCCGCGAATGAGTGACTATATATTTTACGTAAAGCCGTTAATCTCTACCGCCAGCCGTAGATCTTCGACAGTCGTTATAGATAGTCAGAAGCCAGAAAGTCTGACCCCCAGTCTTACCAAGGGGTATCGTGTTACCCAGTAACTGGATTGTGGAGGTCCGATAGGCAGTCGCTCCATGCCGCAGCAAGCATAGGTTACCCGTGACTGATTGGTTCTTACGGCTTTTACTTAGCCACAAGCCATCATGAAATATATCACAAACAAAAAATATTGGAACGAAGTTCCTTATCGCGCGTTGTGAAAGGGGTAGCCCCCTTTCACAACGCGCGATAAGGAACTGGACTGAGGACGGACAAAATTCTTACGAAAAGTTGTCACGACACTTTTGTATATTTGATTTAAGAGCCATCTATTAACGTTATTGGCGCAACTGTGCTCTTCGAGATCGAATTACGAACGGCCAATAGATGGCGCAGAAATAATTTATTGGTCTTTCTATCTAAATAACTACGCATTGTACTAACATGTTAGAAAATGTTAATCTTTAAAATTACTTACTTACAATGTAAGCAGCCATAATAACTTTTCATTCCTCGCTTTTTTTTTGCCCTGGCTTAAAGCCACTTAAATTCACTTTAACGCATCACATTAATTAGTGAAGGAATTGTAATAAAATTTTATTACAATTCCTTCACTAATTAATCGAAAGGAACTTCGTTCCATCCGGGTGTCCCTTGACACCTCTCAAGTTTTTTTTAATTTAATTTTTAACCAACTTAAAAAATGGAGAAGATCAATTCGATTTTTTATTTGTTTGACCTCGCGTAACCTTTTACAGTGTAGTCCGATTTCAATGATTCTTTTTTTAATGAATAGTGTATGTATATACCTCTAAGTTGATTCCATATACATTTTATGAAAATCTTCCACCTCAAGGGTGGAAAACAAAGGGATGACATAATTTGTTTGGTGTTACAGCATCTTAATTATTTTGGATGATAATATTTAAGAAAGGAAGATGAGACAATACTAAGCAAAAAAAAATTACAAAAAGACAACCGCCTTCAAAAGTATATACTTCATAAATATAAGTAAAGTAGGTAGTAAGTAAGAGTAAGTTTTCTTTTCGCTTTTGAGTGCTTAGACTTTTTGTAAAAAAAAGTTTTTTAGTAACTCACCTAGTCAAATCATAACACCTAACCGTCCCATCCAAACTGGCTGACACAAAGAACTTTTTATTAGCACTAAAAGTTATACTAGTAACCGTGGACTTGTGTTCATTGAAGGTCACAAAACAGAAGCCATTGGTCGTGTTCCACACTTTGACCTTGCCGTCGTAACCTCCCGTCACTATGTACAGTCCGTCCGGCGAGTAGGCGAGGCAGGTCATGTCGAGAGAATGACCTTGTTGCTTCATTACGTATTGTTCACCTGAAAATATGGACTGTATTTTGAGAAAGGTAGAATTGCTAATCAAATGGCTGAAATTTTTAAAGAAAAGAGAGGCGATTTGTGCTATTGAAAATTGAGCCTTACACAGGGTGACGATGGCAATAGAACAAAAAAGGATCATGGCAAGATTTAGTAAGTTGATGTAATCGTTATTATTGAGCATTAATAATTAAATTATGACGCTACAAGTTGCCGCTCTTCTCACAAGTTATAGTAAACCAATATTTCAAATGGTGTTCTATTTTGGTTACATTTATATGCTCTTTAGTATGTTTGTTTTTTTTTTTTTTTGGTGATAGGATTTATTTGATAGTTTCAAAATGTTCTTATGAACTAGTATTACCAGTATTTTAATTTATTGTCGTATCGTCGTCCCCACCTTATATAAGGTGAGTAAGATTATTCTACACAAGGAGAAACTTCCAAACTGAGGAGTATTCTTCATTGATGTCAATAATTGTTTCAGCATTCAACGTAAATAGAACTTAACCCGTATTGGCCGCCGAGTCATGTATGAATGACAACCCAAAATGTGCCAAACACGCCTCGGTCACGACTAAATGACAGACTATATATATATTCTATACGTAATTAAATAGAGTATGTAATTTAGCTTGGCACGTTTTTGCTTTGAAGACGTGGTGGTCAAAATGTTAATAATAATAATAATACATTTTATTGTCAGGCAACTGAGGCCCGTACAAAAAATACACAAATACTTAAACAACCATAAATTAATATAGTTTTAACGGAAAAATCGTTGAAAATTCCATGAGCTGTAGGTTGCTGTGTTGCCTATCGCGGGTTCGCTTCCCGCACAGAATCACAGAACAAACATGTGTATGGCCTACAGCTAGTTGTTCCGGGGCTGATTGTTTGTAAACGCATGCACGATACAGTAGAAGTGTGGGGGGACTAAGTTTGCCTCTCTGTTCCCCCATAAGTATACCTAATCTGGGTATCTTCCAGGCACGAGCAAAACCAGTTCATCCTAGGTAAGCGTGCTTCCACCTTAGGCCGCATCATCACTTAAGATCAGAGCCTGTTGACAAAATCCCTTTTCTGTTAGCATTAACGCCAACAGCAGAATCAAATTGTATGCAGTTGACATATTCGCATCACGTGACATCTGGTAAGCAAACGTCAACTCCATAAAATTTGATTTTTCCGTTGGCGATAACGCTAACAGAAAGGGATTTTGTTTACAAGTTTTGGTGAGTTGCGGCCAAACGCAAGCCTATCTTTACATAGTATTTATTTATTATGTATAAAACATAGTCGGTCCCGCTTAGATACTCAAAAAGGTCTTCATTGTAGCATACCAGAGCGGGGATGAAATAGCATTTCATCCTCTAGGGGAAAAAGTTTTTTTTTTAATTTTTGTGTGTCAAATATGACAATGAGCCTACAAAAACGAAAAAGTCTTTAGTCATAAGTAGAATAATCATGAATAAAGACTCGACTTATTACTGTTTCATAAAAAAAGAACCTCATTTTAATTTTGAAAATGGAACTAAAATCGGCGATCTCTGGTAGAATGCATGCAATGTGTTGCGGCTACAGAAGAAACAAAAAATAGACATTGGCGCGAAATCTTTATAATTTTTCTCTAATTGCAAATTGAATTGGTAGTGACCGTAATTAATTTTTTGCAATCGTAGTGAAAAGTATAGTGTAACACACAGCGCTAAAACCCATTAAAACTCGGTTTCTATTTACTCCCTCGCTAAAGCTCGGGAGTAAAACTACCTCGTATATAATGGGTCATTTTAGCACCTTGTATAACCATCTACTATTAATGCAGTTTTCATCAATAGGTAGAGTAATTCAAGAGGGTCGGGGCGGGTCGCTAGTTGGAGTATAAAAAAGGTCATAGTCACTCTTCCACTTTCTTTCCATCCTGAATTTAACGATTGTAACTTTGTCACATAACTAGTTTATTTTGCCTTCATAATTAATAAATATTAGCTTCTTGGTGGGGGCACCTGGTGTCCTGAAATACAGGTTTCGGCTTAGTTTAGGCACCAGTCTCCCACGAATAAAATACTCTCACCTTTGTATTATCTTGTTCAAATTCTTAATGCTGTCCTTTGTGAGTTGAGTTCCTTTTATTATTAGTTGGAATTTGGTGTCTATATATTATGTTGTGTTTTGTAATTTTTATTTATGAAAGAGAAAATAAAAAAAAATATTATTCTTATTACAGTAATTTCACTTACTCTGCCACTCCCAAACTAGGAGCTGTCCAATATTAGGACAGCCAAACGCTATCCAGTCCCCGGGGGAGGATATAGCGATGCTGCTAATCCTATGCTCCGATATGCTCAGGGTGTGGATGAGATTCACGTCAGGCATCTCGTGGAGGAAGAATATGCCGGTGGAGAAACCTGAAAACGTAATTTAGCGTAATTAATCTACGACAGATTTCGACGATATGACGTGGTTTCTCCGGGACTCTTCTAGATTTACTGCGTCGACACTTTCTGGTGGTCACCAGGGTTTATTCTGGTGACGAGCTTGTCCAAAAAAAATACGACTAATAGTGTACGCGATGTCTTTTCTTTAAAAAAAAGTTTTTTCCCAAAAAAGACAACCACCTTCAAAATCTAAAAAGTGATAAATAACTTTAGCACATACACACAGTGGCTTTGTTCTGTTTGATGTTTTGTATTGCCACCGACTTCCGAAAGTAAAGTAATGTGTGTTCTGTGCTAAAGTTATTTCTCACTTTTTAGTTTTTGAAGGTGGTTGTCTTATTTGTAAAAAAGCTTTTTATTTTTCGCTTTTTAGTACCTCCCTATCATCCAAATCCATTAAGAAACGGCAACACAGTCAAAACAGAGATTGAAAGTACAAGCTTGGAGAAAATTAAAACATCATCCATGTATATTTTTTTGCTTTCTGTCGATTTTTTCAAAAAGTGCTGAATCAATTTGGGTAAAATTTATATGGGACCACCCCTGAGGCATACCCTATCCATCAAAAAAAGAATTTTCAAAATCACTTTACATTTGCCGGAGAAATCGCGTAACAACTTAACAAAAAAAAAACAAAAAAACAACATACAGACGAATTGAGAACCTCCTTCTTTTTGAAGTCGGTTGAAAAAAACGTTGCTCCACACTAGGAATTTCTCCTGTGTCGTAGGTACGTATTTGTTCCGTGCGGGAATCGAACCCGAGACACGTAGCGCAGTAGTCAATCGCTCAACCACTGCGCCACGCTACACCACGAGCTTCCAAACTCCAGACTGCTACAGATATTCCTAGAAAAACTTAACAAACTTTGAATAACCTCTGGGCATCGAACTCAGGAAGCTTGCGACCACAAGATCAACGAGGCAGTCTTCAAATCAGTCAGTTTTAGATCAGTTTCACATCAGTTTTAGACGAAGGGTGATTGGAATTAACGCCTTTAGTACACCGACGCGTTCGTATGTGGCAGCGAGTCACTGCGGAACTACTGCGTAACGAAATATCTGCGGAATGTTAGTACACAGTTTTTTCGCAAAGAAATGTCATTGTAATTTTCCCGTCTTTTCTTGACCTTTCCTCCATGCCACCTCTTTTTTCTAAGCATTTTTATAATCTGCGTGACCAACAGCATATAATTCGGGATAATTTCTAATTGTATTCAAAAATATTTCAATATTTTCGGCTTCCATGGTGCGAAATTCTGTCCTCACCGACAAAACACGTGCGGACGCCTTGCGATGCGAAACACCACTAGCGAAACGTCTGCGTCTATGTAACGACGATTTCCGCAATTCCTTGCAAAACAATACCGACAAGGACGCAACTATTTCATGTAGCTAGTGCTAGAGTGAGACATCGCGTTTGCGAAGTCCTGCCATACTACTGACAGTTTTTTCGTTGTTTCGCTGCCGCATACGAACGCGTCGGTGTACTAAAGGCTTAAAGAAGGTAAAGTACTGAAACACTACTGATGGTGTGGAACTGAAGTGAGTGACGCGGCCCTTGTTGACAGTAACGAGAACGCCTGGCTGTATTGGGTGTGTGTAGGTGTGTGTGTGGGTGTGTGTGTGTGTGTGTGTGTGTGTGTGTGTGTGTGTGTGTGTGTGCGTGTGTGCGTGTGCGTGTGTGTGTGTGTGTGTGTGTATGTGTGGCATAAGTTGAAATATGTGGCGTAAACTGTTGAATTGCAAAATGTCTGTACAACATACCTGTGACCAACATCTTGGTATCCCTATGATACTGAGCAGCCGTCAACTTCACCTTATGATGCGCTCTCCTTATTTCGTCTCCTATGTAATGTCTACCTAATTTCTTGTAGAGTAACCTCTTACTGTCTTCCGTTTTTATTTCCTTTTCTGTGGCATCTGGTTCATTGTCACTTTCCTGGAATTAGACACCACCAATCATCATCTGCCTAGCTTTATCCCAATTATGTTGGGGTCGGCTTCCAATCTAACCGGATGCAGCTGAATACCAGTGTTTTACATGGAGCGCCTACCTATGGGACCTCCACAACCCAGTTAATGGGTAACACGATATCCCTTAGTAAGACTAGTTGTCAGATTTTCTACCCCTAACGACTGCCAAAGATCTACGAATGACATCCGGGACCAGCGGCTTTACGTGCTTTCCGAGGCACGGAGGGAACTCGGTATGAAAATGGATGATTATACCCATTCACAGACCGACTGTTACCGACACATTTCGGAGAGTGTGCTTCGGAATTGCACAACTTAATTCCCCCGTCCCCATTCCATCACCGGACGAGCAGGGATACGGCGAAGCGTCACCGCTATACGGTTGAAGGTCCACGGTTTCGAAACAAGCGCTTTGCTTCCACATTTATTGTGCGAACTGCCAGACTGTGGAATTCACTGCCCGCCTCTCTATTCCCCGATACATATAATCTGGGTATCTTCAAAGCACGAGTGAACCGGTTTATCCTAGGCAAGCGTGCTCCACCTTAGGCCGCATCATCACTTAAGATCAGGTGAGTTGCGGTCTAACGTAAGCCTATAACAATATAAAAAAAAAGAGAAAAGACTGCGGACAGCATAGCCTTAACCTTTGACCGATCGATCTGTAGGGCTTTTTCGTAGCCACGAGCTCCTTTTTAATTAGACGTCACCAATCAATATAATTTTCATGAGCTGTCAAAACACGAATACTCCCATAGACATGTGCCTCCTCTGTCTACGATTACTCCCTACGCTACCACTTCACATGGCGTATTTGTGCAAATATTCGCCTTACTTGGATAATACAAAATAGACGTTATTTCAATAAAAATAGGGTACACTTTGTATTATCCAAGTAAAGCGAATATTTGCACAAATACGCCATGTGAAGTGCCGGCAATAGATTTTGTATGGTAGTAAACTGACGTTAGTATTTGCCAAGTCAATTGACTAACTTTTTATTGATTTCAAAGCAACAACAATTCTAATTTTACTATTTTTAACCCCGGACGTAAAAACGACGGTGTGTTATAAGTTTTTGATGTCGCTATTGCCTTCCACTGCAAGACGTAGGCCTCCCCCAGAGATCGCCAGCCAACCCAGTCTTGGGCAGTCTTCATCCGTCCGCTGCTAGCGACCCTCTTCAAATCATCGGTCCATCGTACCGCAGGCAGATCGTGTAGGCAGGCACCACAGATATAGATAGACCTAGATAACGCAAGAGCAACTACTTTGCGTGCCTATTTTCGTGCCTAAATTACGATAAAAAATCGTAAGTAAAAAAAATAAAGTAAACGTTTCCTTCCATCGGTAAGTCATTTTGTGATTAATATAATGCGTAATTAATTTAAAAAACAATTATCTTTAATCTAATACCCTCAGTAATATCTGGTATCTTTATCTGTGGCAGACACAGATCTGCCTCATTATAAAAATATGTCAAATATCCCTCCCTATCTACACACTAGCGATAAAAAAAAACGACACTAGGTAGTATTATGCTTACATATTCTTTATCTTTCTCAATAACAGCTTTTTCATCAACCTCATCCTCACTTTCTTCATCCTTCACCATCTTACGTTTCTTGCGATGAGATATCTGAACATCAGACACAACCAGATCATCAATATCGATGTTGGCTTCCCACAAACAAATCTGGCCGTTCCTACTAACAGTTATTAAGTCCAAACTCTTCTTCTCAAAGAAAACTCCAACTATTTTATCTGTATGACCGCTTAAAGAATACATGCTTAGGTTGTCTAAGTAATCTATGGTGTAGATTTTAGTGGTTGTGTCTTTGGATCCAACAGCTAAGAGTTTGGAGCAAGGAGACCAGTCCAGGCAGGTCACTTCGTCTCTGGCTTTCTTGAAGACTCGCTTCATGACAAAAGAACGGAATTCGCCGGTGAATGTGCATGGTGCTGTCATTATGAACACTGGAATAGAATGAATAAATATTTTTAATGTGTTTCCTAATCATTGACTTTCGCGAGTTTCAACTGTAAGAAAAAGAAGATAAGGTTCAAGTTTCATTTATTTGATGACTATGATGGAATAGAACCTCACTGAAATCTAAGTATGTTTCAGTCTCAGATTATCAAACAAACGGAACACTGCGAGTGAAGCCACAAAAGCAAATACAAATGAAAAAACGAATACCTACAATTCGTTTCGCGCTGTACTAACACAAGTCAGTACAGAACGAAACGAAGCATTGTTAAAAAAAACCAATACTATTACAAATAAAAATTCAAAAGCGAATACAATCACGAGATTGTAGGTATTCGTTATTGAATTTGTATTTGCTTTTGTGGCTTCACTCTCAGTGTTCCGCACGATCTATCTGCCTTTTGTTTGATAATCTGAGGTAGCAGTAGTATCGTTTCTTTCTAATTTATAAACAGATTACAACAATGCTACTTCATGAATTTAAACCCCAAATAAACGCCCAAGCTATTATGATTGGTCGACTGAATTATTAACAACCAATCACAGCACGCGCTTACGCACTTTTGACAATTTATCACATTAATTTTTCATTCAAAAAACTTGGGGCAAGTGTATTATTTTTTAGCCAAAATGTTTTCTAGGCTCAATATATTTTATGGAAAATAATACTCTTTAAAAGCATGCAAAGCCACACAACTATAAAGAAACAATGCGAAAAACTCAAATTCTTCTTACTAGAAGATCTAACAATATTAAATCAGAACTCTACCTATATCATCACAGCAAGCTGCAAAGTATCTGCCATCCGGACTGAACTTGACCGCATTCACTTGTTGCTTGAACTTGTACTTGTGTATCACTGTACATGTCAGTAGGCTGATCATTTGAGCCTCACCCTCTGGAAAACAATGGTCACTTTATCATATACATAAAAAATGAAAACCTCTTTTTTTTAAGGATTTTAGACTTTTTTGAAGGTACACATAAGTCGACACATTTCGCCACTTGGTTCGTGCTGGCATAAATACCAGGTTCCAAATATACAAAATTAAATTGTTATATAGAGAAATTGAAATTATGCTTCAAAGGACCATAGTTTATCTTCATTCAAAAATAAAAAGAAAAAAACAATATGGAGTGTATTGGTTTTTGAAAGTGTGCACTTTGAACTCTATATACCAAATTATATCTGTAAACTATGTATAATATGCATCTTTTACAAATTAATATTTCCATTACTACTACTATTAGAACAAAATCATATTTCTTTTTAGCTTTTCTAATAAAATACTTTCTTTTTCCATTATCAAATGAACTTTTCGATGTCCCTGTTGGAACTATACCCTGTTCACAATAAGATTAGACATTTACAAAAACCTTTTTTACAGTCCGTTCAACCGATTTTGACTCATATTGCGTTGGTAGCATGACAAATGACAACTGCAGTAAACAGTTGTTATTGTAACCACTTTTTTGCCTCTAATGTCATGCTTAAGCCTACGGAATAGAAGTCAAAATCGGTTGTAGGGACTGTAAAAAAGGTTTGTGTTTATGTCTAATCTTATTGTGAACAGGGTATAGATATTCTTCTATTCATATTGACAATACATCAATTGTTTTTTTTTTAATATGGATATATTATTACTGCAACAGGAATGTTGTTTAGATCGTCAAAGGAGAATTGGGACACCAGTAAATTACATAAATGACAAGTCTTTACATACTTTCATTGACTGCCAACAAAGTAGATCCATTAGGTGATATATCGATTGCTGTGTAGTTATAGTAGCTCTCAAATGAAAGGGTATTGCTTTTGTTCCTGAAATATACAAAGTACTAATCAATAAATCAATGATGCGAATAATAATGCCAAAGTAGGGTGTGTCAGCTGTGCAATATTGATGGATGGAAAGATGATCATGTGTTTGTGCAGCAAAATTATTATTGCATGTTAGCTTTGGCCAGCATTTTAGCAGCAGATTTAGAAAATGTTATGAAGATTAAAAAAATTATAAAAATTTGCTAATGTTTGTCTTGGCCCTTATCAAGATTGAGTATAAAACATAAGGTTCAACTTTACAGATACTTCAGTAGGTATAGATACCAAAAAGCTTTTTTACAAAAAAGACAACCACCTTCAAAAACTTAAAAGTGAAAAATAACTTTAGCACAGAACACACTTTTATGACTTTAGTTTCGGAAGTCAGTGGCAATCAAGTTATTTTTCACTTTTAAGTTTTTGAAAGCGGTTGTCTTTTCTGTAAAAAAGCTTTTTATTTTCCGCTTTTTAGAATGTCATCGTCTATGTAAAATTTTTGGGTTTATGTTGATTTTTTTTAAAACTATCAAATCAATTTCGATCAAGTTTATATGGGAACACCCCTAAGGCATACCCTATCCATACAAAAAAGACATTTTCAACATTTTCAAAATTGATTCACATATACAGTCGAATTGAGAACCTCCTTCTTTTCGAAGTCGGTTGAAAAGTGATCTTAGGTACAATGCATATAGTTTAGTGAATATTTTAATCCACACTAATGTATATACATTTATATCAAAATGAATCTCTATTTCACTTGGTCACGGCATCACGCGTGAACGACTGGACCAATTTCACTAATTCTTTTTTGTTGTGTTTGTTATTTTAAGAAGAAGAATATGAAAAAAAAAACTAAGAAAGTTGCGCGGAACATTCAAAAGATCAACAAAAACCAACAAAAAAAATACATAGATGACGTACCTATTAATTTTTTCACCAAAATATTATACATAGATGAGTTTCTTCAACTTTTGGAGGATGGCGCAATTAGTGTAGGTAGGGTGTGTAGGGTTGGTAGGGTATGTAGGGTAGGTAGGGTAGGTAGGGTAGGTAGGGTAGGTAGGGTAGGTAGGGTAGGTAGGGTAGGTAGGGTAGGTAGGGTGGGTAGGGTAGGTAGGGTAGGTAGGGTAGGTAGGGTAGGTAGGGTAGGTAGGGTAGGTAGGGTAGGTAGGGTAGGTAGGGTAGGTAGGGTAGGTAGGGTAGGTAGGGTAGGTAGGGTAGGTAGGGTAGGTAGGGTAGGTAGGGTAGGTAGGGTATGTAGGGTGTGTAGGGTAGTTTAGGGTAGGTAGATAAGGACAGGACAACGTCTGTCGGGTCAGCTAGTATTATAATATAAATGCGAAAGTGAGTCAATTTGTTACGCATTCAAAGCTTAACTACTGAAACGATTTTAATTGTAGAGGCTAAACTTTAACTCCAAGACAAAATATAGGCCACTTTTTAATGTGCATCTTCGTCTGCATCCACCGACATTCACGGGCAAACGCTAGTATTAAATGACTTACAAATAGTATTAATACTACAATTTCAGATAATTAAGCGGCTTATTGGGGGCCTTAAATATTACCAAAATTGCGAGAGGCAAGAAGGCAAGCACACAAAGGCTTCGTATCAATGATCTAAATGTTAATTATAATGCTGGCACTTGACATGGCGTATTTGTGCAAATATTCGCCTTACTTGGATAATACAAAATAGACTTTATATCAATAACAATAGGGTACACTTTGTATTATCCAATTAAGGCGAATATTTGTACAAATACGCCATGTGAAGTGCCAGCATTATAGTCAAAATGTGGACAGAGTCAGAGTCAGGGCGTAGCTACCGCCGTATCAGCCGTATCAATGATACGGGGCCCCCGGGCTGCAAGGGCCCCAACGTGTGTAAGCAAATTTTCATAAAATTTTACCCATAATCTCACTCAAACTTAGGTCATTCGCTTCGAGCATTAATTGTAAGTAATTATTTCTATGCCTTTTTTGTGTAAACAGCAGCCAAGGGTTTATGCTGACCAGCGCTTAGCAACCCTTTAGGCGGGGACCTAAGCATAATGCTTCCGGTATTATAGTTCTGTAGTTCTGTGTATAAACTACTACAAGCTGTAATGCTGGAAACAATAAACTTTATTCTATTCTAATCAAAATATGTAGGTACCGTAATTTATTTTATACAAAAAGATACCCCGCTTTTGGGCTTCGCCGTATCGGGCAGAAGGCCCCCCCGACAAATTTTGATATGGGGCCTTTCTACTGCAAGCTACGCCACTGGACAGAGTAGATGCTATGCTGGTACTTCACATGGCGTATTTGTACAAATATTCGCCTCATTTGGATAATACAAAATGTACCCTACTAAGACATGGAAGGCACACACAACTTAGCATATCTGCATAATTATGTACTTTACAATCTTAAAAAAAAAGTTAATATCAAAACAGTATTACACTAGGGCCTCGTTAATCCGGAGAGGCAAAAACAAGACCCTTTGCGGATTATCGAGGCATGCGGATAATCGAGGCGTGCGGATTATCGAGGCGTCCAGATTATAGTATGCCGTATTTAATGGTAATAAAACACATGTCATGTTTAACCTTAGTTTCATTAATCAATTTTTAAATTAAAACTAGATTAGATTTTGTCTTTGTTCTTCTTTATGTTGCCTACAGTTAAAAGAAAGAAAGAAAAGCCATTTTGCCTGCCTATACCAAACTTTCGAGTAATGATAGGGTAGCTGTCACCTTTATGTAACATTTCTATAGTCCGTAATTTGTCTTTTAATGTTAATGTTGAATGTTTACGTGGTGGCGCTATGATGTTAGCGAGCGCGCTAAATTGACACTGAAGACAGGCGATGAACAAAAGACTGACGACGGGTTAGCTCATGGTAGCCGGCACCTACCTACACCCACCTCCTTTGTGAACCCCAATGCCCACTTGGATTACAACGATCACCGAACAAGCGGGAAACCAGATTATCGAGGCCCTACTGTACTAGCATTTAGTCTAGTCTTATCGTTTACACTTCAAGGTGAGGTATAATATATTGGGGCAATTGTACCGAAAGAGAGATCATTTTTAAAGCCCAAAAACGCTGCCTATAAGCAATATTAGGTTTCAAAGTTACTGACAGCTGTGTTCCAAGTTCAAATTTTTAAAAAGTCGTAATTTATTGACATAGAGCCTCTACATTTTAGAAATTGCTGTTTTTGTTAAATGTTATCGACAACAATTTTTAGCTTTATTGGATGGAGTGCAGATACCGAGATGTTACTTTGCGATCTCAATAACAAAACTTGATATGCACAGGTCGATACAAGACTGCTTTGTTGAGGAAAAGAGTTTTTAGTATGGCACCAGCTATTTTTAAACATAATATTCTTAATTCCATAAAAGAGAAACCAGTTACAACTTTCAAAAAGAAACTAATTGCACTTCCATTTAGTAAATGTTACTAAGTACTCTGTATCGGATTTTCTAGCTGATAATTTTTAATACCCATCAATGTTTGCATGCCAAAATGGTAGAATGTACAAGGATTCCTTTGTATTATTGTAACCACCTCATTTTAAATACCTACATTCTGAGCAAATAAATGAATATTCTATTCTATTCTATTCTATTCACATGTCATACTAGTAAAAAGTCTACTATTTTGTGTACTTACTGTTTTAAGTTATATACAGTTATTTTGTTTCCGACGGGACTTACGACACAGTTTCCATCGCCAGTGAATAAGATATCACCTCTTCGATACACTGTACCCAGCAAATTTTGAAACTGAAATATTTGGAAAGGTTAAGTTTAAAAAACACTCAATGTTGTGAAAGTATTCAATTTCAATACTCCACGAAAATAAAAATACATAACTATTGGATTTCATGAAAATTCTAATAATTAGGTTCTATAAATAAAGTTGTATTTAGATTTTAAAAATTGTAAACAAATACCATAGCAAGTGTATTTTTGTTGTTATTAGTTACCTACCTTGTAATGAAACTTCATTTTGAAGACTAATATTAATTTCGTATATATATATATATTAGTTCAATTGATTATTACGGTGACACATACTTTTTCACATATATTTTAAAAGTTATATTTACGAAAACGAAACCAACCAAAAAAATTTTGAAAAAGCATGGGCACATTCATTGACACAACAATGTAAGAACTTTATGACATTAGCAGTGACAGTGACACACAATATTGACACTGGCGGTCTGGCCACAGAACATATATACCGGTCTGGCATTACCAATCAAAAAGAACAGACAGTCGCGTTATATGACTTTGGCATCGTCGGTACCTACAGCATTAAAACGAGAAAGCAATACAAAAGTAACCACAAGTGAAAAAGAGAAAACATGAACTGGAAATCACGTGATTATGGAAACTTAATGCACTCATTCAAAATTAGTACGCAAGTGTTCTCGAATACCGGTGGAATTTCAAAGTTATTGGATTTGTAGCTTGAACGTCTTTGACAGATAAATGATACCCAATTAATAAAATGAAATTTCTTCTATACGGAATTGTTTAGGTGAACAAGTTTCTCATCTTCTTTCTCCAAAACAAGAGTTCTTGGAAATCGTAAAATCAGTTAACTATAGGAAGTGAACAAAACACTCTAAGCCAATTAGGTTGACCAATAAAAGTATTTATACGAGGCAGAAACTAAGTTAGTAGCATATTGAATTGTACCTTTTGACCGCCACAGTCATGACAAACCAAAATGTGCCCAGCAGCCTTTCTTCTCATAACTGTGAAAAATTTTTGAAGTTGACTGTATATGACGTAAGTAATGCGGGCTCTACACTCGCGCCGCAAAAGCCCGCAACGGCAGCGAATAGGGTATTTTACTCTATACGAGAATAAATCTATAAATATGTTATTGAGACAGTTTAGGCATAAAGCAGTCGGAAAATGTAAGTTTTAGTTCATAAAATAACAAAACAAATTTTTTAATTCAATTTTAAGTTTTCAGTATTTTTAATCTGTTATAAAACACCGTGAAATAGTAGCGGTCATGTTATTACGCCGTACGGCTGTGTAAACAAAAAATTGACAACTGTCAGTCAACCGATTGGCGTAATAAAGGCTTTGTACTTTTATTATTTTCGTAACCAACGTATTTTTTTCATTATTACACCTATTACAAAATATGCTTTTAATTATTTTTAAATGATATACAATTATCATATTTAATATGAGCTCATTTGATACAAGACGAACTGACGTCATTTACGCTGAGCAATATGGCGTCCAGTAAGAGGCGTTTTCGTCGAACTACGCGCGAAATTAGAAAATTTAAAATTTAGATGCATTTTTATGGCACTTATCGATTGAATAAAAATTTTGTGTTTTTTTTTTGTGGCATATTAGCACTACAGAATTTCATTGAGACACTTTTCAAAAATGGGTGTAATACCCTATTGCGAGTGTGGATGATTTCGCGGCATCGTGATAGAGCTTCGCGGCGTTCCCCGTCCGGTAGCGGATTCTTGGTCCACATAAGGGTTTGCCAAGCGCGAACGCAACCACACTCACGTTGTGTTCGAGACGCAGTGTCAAGCCGACGTTACAAAAAATAAGCATCGAGTGGATTAACGATCGCGAACTAGTGTTCCTTGAATACTATCAAGCAGAACCTGTGCTTTGGCAAGCCCAACATGAGGGTTATAAAATACATGATGCATGAATGAGAATTAGTGCAATCATGGAAGGAAATTGCGATGGGTTTGTGTCATCGACCACCTTCTTCTCTATTTCTTCTTTACTTGTTTTTAGGATTTTATTAACACATAATTGTAACACACTAAGGCACTCAGTGTCAGAGCAGCAGCAACAGAAGCATCCACGTCCATTTCAGTCAAATGCGCGAACGTAAATGCGATTTGCGAAAGGTGCAAAGTTTAGGAGAGGGCTATATTTTTCGCGTCGTGGTAAAGCGCGAATCGCGGCATTCATTCACGGCTGCGTTACGCAGCGCGAGTGTAGAGCCCGCATAAGCAACACGGTAAAATGCTGTTCTAAGAAAAATGTTTATAAATATTATTTATTTTCAAAAACAACGTTGAAGTACTGCTAAATAGCAGGTTTCGAAACATGGCAACATTATAACTTAATCAATACAGAATTCATTTAAATTCCCAATTCACAGATCTTCCTTGAAGCAAAATTATTTGACCGAATATCCTTTAATGATTTTTGATATCTTAATTTTTAAGTACTATTTTTTGATTTTGTACTCTTCGTATATGAAATATAATTATTTAATAGTCTTGAAACAATCAAATAGTACATGCGCACAAGAAAAGTGCTGGCCAGCGATCCACATCAATGATCGACGTCATAGCGCAGTGAAATCTTTAGCTCAGGATTGGCTGCGCATTTCGGAAGTGACGTACCAAAACCAATCAGAACTTAGGTCATATCGAGCACTGCCTTGAACATCAATCGTCATATGACCCATTCTGTCGAGTCTGCAAAGCTTGAGCCATATTTGTCTGTGCAAAAGTAGTTCCGTGGAGTGAGTGTGTGCAGATAGTCATCACAGTTTTTGGGACCTGTAAATACTCCCTCAATAAACCTACAAAATGGCTGAAGCTAATCCTATCTATGGACCCTTCTTTGGAGTTATGGGGGCGGCGTCTGCTATCATCTTTAGCGGTATGTATTTGGTGGTTGACTGTCTTGAATAATTATCGATCTCACAAAATGGGTTACAGGAGTTCAGAAGCTAGTGTTAAAATGTCAGGAATGCTTCTTGTAAACATTACTAATCTAAGAATCAGTTCGAATCTGGTTATTTTAGGAGCACTAATTATAGTTATAGCCGCACCTTGTGCTTTACACATAGATACATGACGGAATGAGTCAAATAGATAGGGATTTTTTTTTCGATCACAGCAGTATTTTGCGGGAAAAGGGGGTGGTTTTCAGGGCGTTGTTTTCGGGAGCAAATGAATCATTGTCATGTGATTGATTGTATTTTTTTATTTGGTTGGTAGCACTGTTCAAGTGTCTGCATTGGCAACAAAAGAATTTGTATGCAATCTAATAAATGGTTATTGCTACCCTATTGTAGATGCGATTGTTTAGAATGTTTATTGACGGGAATATCCCATTCTCATTCATGGAATCTGTAATGAAGAATCACCAATTCCACAACTAATTAGCAGTTGTTAACTTGAATAATGTTCCTGGAATGGATCTTAGCATGTTACTAACAGAACAATTTGCAACAGCCTGTATCTAATGAACAGGAAAACATTGAAATTACTAACAAAAATCGTAACATCACATGACCAACTTGACAATCATGTGATTGACTGGCTGTTCATTCATGTTATAAACTTGTAACTAACAGTATTCCTCTTTATGAATTTTATGTACACATACTTATAACAACAAAATTACTATAAAACAACCATAAATTCATTCAAGATACATTTAATTTTTTTTTTCTTGATTATCACATGATGCCACTCAAGTTAAGAAATACTGGTTACTCATAGATAAGTAGTGAAGATCCAATCAACACCATTATAATTGCTATACCTGTAACAATGGATAAGTGTATAATAATAGTAGAACAGCATTCCTAACGAAATCATGAATGATTGAGTCACATGATTTCTTGTGTACTTAATATTAAGGTTATGTCATAAGATTGTAAAGGTTTAACACCCAGGTCTAACCCATGAGGTTCTTTTACATGCTTATCTATGGTTAAATATTCCAATACCTGGTTCATTACAAATAGTATCCTGGTACATGATTAGTAATGGGAGTCTACTGGTTGGCCTATTGAAAGAAAACATATTCTGTCTAGATGACAGACCTACCTACTTACCTACTACCAAATCATGTGATATTCTAACAGGAATGACCACTTTCATTAAAGCAAAGATATTAAGGTTGTCAATTGTTACTTGAATCCTGTAGTGTCCTATTTAATAAAAGGGGTGTGGCAACAGTTTAACTATAGCTGAAACTGAAAAGGTCAATGTGCCTACTTGGGGTAAACTTCTCCCAATAATTCTATCTTGTTTAAATCTATGTCCCCCTCAATAAAAAAAAATCCAACTACCCTCACATAAATATAATTATTAAAAGTAATTCAAACTCCTTGATACAAAATCATAGACTGCTGATCAATGTACCTATGTATTGATATTATTTTGAAGACTACGATACTCTTTGCTCACTGTCTGGCTGGAATCTACCAAGTGGTCTGGAATCATGAATTATCTGACTAAACATTTCAACTTATATGATTTCAGCGCTGGGAGCTGCCTATGGAACTGCTAAGTCAGGCACCGGTATCGCCGCCATGTCGGTGATGCGGCCTGAGCTCATTATGAAATCTATCATTCCCGTTGTCATGGCGGGTATCATTGCCATCTACGGTCTGGTAGTGGCTGTCTTGATAGCTGGATCCCTGGAGGCCCCCTCAAACAACTACACCCTATACAAGTGAGTATAACTTGTATCAATCTAAAATTAAATATGACTACCACAGTTACAAATACATGACAGCACAAATTGTGTCCAGCATGACAGAATCTTTGCTTTTGTTCATGCAAACTTTTTGTAGGAAGTTTTTTGAACATTTACTTATAACTAGTGGGCCTGCCAGACTCGACTGCAGCGCTACCTATCGGGTCCAATTACGAGTCTAAGCCATTCTCGAATCCACTGGAAAAACAAAAAATTTCATTAAAATTGGTCCAGCTGGTTACGAGTTCACTTTCATGCACACACAGATTTTTTATATAGGTACTTATAATAGAAATTTCACAGTTTTATTAAGTATTATTAATTTCTCTGTGGTTTATAGGAATTAGTATAATTCAAATTATTAATATACTAGATTTATAAACAACTTACTTGCCCACTTCGTTATCGCGCGATGCAGATGAAGTTGGGGATCAAAAAGTAGCCATGATCTCAAGAGCTATATAGAAAAATCTTTCAAATTTCATTACGATTGTCTCAGTAGTTTTGTGAGGTGAGGTAATAAACAAGATAGACATGTGTGTATTGTGAACACACATTCCATGAAACATGTTTTACTTTTTAGTGAAAGTACTTTTTATTGCTGATGTTATAAATATCTTTATGCTTACAGGAAGATGAGGGTCTTATTGGTATAGATTGAACTGAGGTTTAATTACAATACATTCATACAAATCAATAATATGAAAGACTTGGCAAAGAGATATATATATATATAAAGATGCCTTGTCTGTTTGCCTACACACACAACAAACACTACACTAAATATTATTTGATATGTTTCTAATGATTATCATGTAATAGTGTCACACTTGGCATAGGCCTCCTCCTAAAAAATATAATTACACTGTCATTAAAAGTGATTTACTTGACATAGACTCCTTTTGAATAGCAGTTAAGTTATTCACTTGAGCTTATCAATGATTTAGATTCTTAAACATAAAAACCTGTTTTAAATCCCTGATTGTGACGCCGATTCCCTTGTTCACAAATTAAAATTAGACAATTGGTATCTCTGACTGTCCTTAAGATAAGGACGGCGACAGAACTAAGTTAGAGATGTCAAATTAGTTTTTTATTGATCTTCGCCGTGTTTCCTAATCCATACGTCCTGAAATGAAAACTATAATTGTATGAACATTTTAGATAAACTTAAATTGACAGCTCTTATTAATATTTGTCTCTTTCTTGTTTTATTGTAGAGGAAGAGATATAAATAGCTTAAAATAAGTTCAGCTCATGTACAGACGCCAGCACATCAAGCTACCCGAAACTGTCAATCCCCCAATCAACTTTGAACCTTATGCTTTAGCGATAAAGTCTAAAATCTATTAAAGAAATTTGACAGATTGTTAGTAGCTTGTGATGGCGTCTGTACAACAGAATTGACACCTGTATTTACTATGGCTAGACAGAATAAACATTCATTCTGCTCGTTTTTATTATCATTGTACCAATTTCGCATCAATGGTTCACTGGTTTCCTGTTATCTAGACAACAAGGTTACATAAGCAACACAGAGTATTGTTTGCATTTTGTAACTGTTCTTTTATGATATTTATACGTAACAGCAGACTTGAATTCATCTGAAGCAAGTTCCTAGGATACTTGTCTTGTGAAAACGAAGTGAAATAGAATGTCTTTCTCTAAAGACAATCTGTAAATATGTCTGAAATCGCCAATCCGCCTTGAGCATCAATGCCCGTCTTCTATGGTCTCTTCTCATACTGAGAAGAGGCCTTTGCCCTAGTGTGACAATAATTGGGTTGTATTATTTTTATTTGATTAATTTATTAAAGCAAACGTATTTTACAGCGGTTATTTTCTTATTCTTTAATATTATGATCCATAGTTTCTTCAGACTGGTAAATCACAAATGATTGATTCGTCTGAGTCTGAGGAAACCACAGGAAAATCATATTAGATACAACATTAGTAATTTACTTATAGGTCATCATAACAAAATATTGTCTAGAGTTTATTGGTCGATATCTGTACCATAGTATTTAGAATTACTTATTGGCACCTGGCCAGTACGTAGGTACTTTCCGGCACGACGTATAATTCTAGCTCTTAAAATATGTCCTCTATGGGTAGAATCGCCCATGTCTGGCCACACTGTCTGGTTGTAAAGTTTCTATATGAAATGTTCTATTGATTTATTATGTTCTTTCAACTTCTAGTTATTATTTTCATTTTATATTGTTTATTTAAATAACAGCAAAGCATTGTAGTACTTACAGTTGTGTAAATACGATTATATGTATTTAAATGACTTGTATTGTCCAACTACTGGTCTACTACTGCATAGTCTTCCATGGTTCTCTATGTGTTGACCTCTCTTACCAATTTCCTAGAAACGTCTCGTAAGTCATCACGCAGCATTTCTTATGCCTCACTCGGTTACGACTCCCGTCTCCACTTAAATTACAGCTAAAAAATAAAGGACTAAAATATTTATTATCTTGTTCATTTTCTAGTTTTGATTTTCCATACCAGCCAGTTAAATAACTACGTAGATAAGAAGCGATCGATCATATTGATAACACAAAATAATATCAATCGGTATTACTTATATGAAGATTGCAGTATCTATTTACCGGAATTTTGTACAAGTAATACTATCCAGGACGAGATTTATATTATACTAAGCTTTAGTATTAATCTTCTTGACAAAAATCCATATCCCACATTCACTACCTACTGACCTACTTCGAACAATTACGTCAGCAGTATGATAGGGACATTGAGCTAACCCATATTTAAATCTTACGTATTATTATTATTTTGATTCCTAACTTCGTGTCCAAAAGTAGCTCAGGCTTACCCAAACTAATATTATAAAGAAAGAATGATTTGATTTTCTTTGTTTGTTTGTAATGGATAAACTCATAGTACTTATACTTAAACGATTTGAATAATTCTTTCAACTCTAGGAAGCACCGTTAGCTTTGAGTGCTTATACTATATTTTAAAATAATAATAATATGTGGGGACACTTCACACACGGCCATCTGACCCCAAACTAGGGAGACCCTGTACTGTGGGTATCAGACAGCTAATATACATACACAAATAACCTTTAAATACAACAACAACCAGACAAGGCAAACACAAGTGCTCATCATACAAATGTTTACCCTGGTCGGGATTCGAACCCGCAACACGCTGCGCAGCAGTCAATCGCTCAACCACTGCGCCAACCGTGTCGTCATTGTATCATATTACATAATTATACATTATATCATATACATAATCAACTAGCGACCCGCCCCGGCTTCGCACGGGTGCAATATTGAAACTAATGTGGTGTCACATAAAACAATATCAAACTATACATACAGTAAACCTTCCTCTCGCATCACTCTATTGCTGAAAACTGCATTAAAATCCATTGCGCAGTTTAAAAGATTTAAGCGCGACTTTGTTTTATACTATAAAGATATACATGCATATGATAGATATACATTACATTATTATACATAAAGATGTCCGTATGGTGTCGGACGTAAAGAATAGCACCATATCTTCCCGTGGGTGTCGTAAGAGGCGACTAAGGGACGTACCAGAGAATGGGCAGCAGCGTTCTCTGTGCATTTGTAACAACCATACTGCGATCGCCAACCCGCCTGCCAAGCGTGGCGATTATGGCAAAAAACCCCCCTTAGGGGAGGCCTATGTCCAGCAGTGGACGTCTTTCGGCTGAAATGATGATGATGATGATATAAAGAGAAATTACTCGCGGGAAAAGTGCTAGTTATTGTTATAATTGCTCCCGTGGTAGCTAGGTAGCTACGCACGAGTGGCATTATTTGGACATTTTTCCTTCCATAATTGCCGTACGTATAATTCGTGTATGTTTCATGCTGTTGACCTCGAGAGTTCGAGACTGTTCTTTTGTGTAACAACTTGTCACATGTAAAAATTTAATGGTTCACTGGTTTGAAAATATGTACCAATATACATATCTCTAGTTAGGTTGTAGGTACACTAAACACAGATTTTCGAAATAGGTGATATAATAGAAATTGCGTGTTACTGATTTGGAATTAAACTCAATTCATTAGATATTCGTGTTTGATATATTTAATGTTAAAAATTGATGCTTTACTCATCAAGTTTGTGTGTATTTTTTCAGAGGGTTCATCCACCTGGGAGCTGGTCTCGCCGTAGGTTTCTCCGGTCTAGCGGCTGGCTTTGCCATAGGCATCGTGGGTGACGCAGGTGTCCGTGGTACCGCGCAACAACCCAGGTTATTCGTCGGCATGATCCTTATCCTCATTTTCGCTGAAGTATTGGGTCTATACGGTCTCATCGTCGCCATCTACCTATACACGAAACAGTAAATGCATTAGGCACACTCTTACTCCCGTCGCCCGTGCTCCGAGTTTCTATGCCACAAAATCTGCTCAGTCACTCAGTCGCGCACAGGGAAGTCGTCGCCGGTAGCGAAACGACCCGCATAGGGCCTCGGAGCACCTCAAAACATCTTGTATTATAGTACTTGTTGGTTACTTGAATGTTAATCATTTATATGCACTCGCATATCTCCGGCCCGGTGCAGCCTTGATGCTGCGGCCGCACCGCGCCCAGGGACGCGATTTGTATAAATAAATTTTCTATTTCAATTTTATAAATGTAACGATCACTATTTTCGAATCCCAATCATGGTTTTACAATTTAAATGCTACCGCGCGATGACGGCGTAATTTATGTCTTAATTTATTACCGCATTTTTATTTGATTTTCGGTGACAGGAGATAATTTCGTTTCACCTATCGACATATCAGAAGTTTATTTGCGCGTTTACACCCCCTCGCGAACGTATCTTCGTACCATCCGACGATATCACTTAGATTATTTTAGCGTTAAGGCGAAACTAATGTACAGTTAGAGTAGAGATTTAAGTCCAAACAAGTTATCTTAATAATTTATGAAACATTGAACCCCCAGGGTACTGTGTACCGATGTCTATCGCTGAGAATGTTAAGGTTAAACCTGGCTTAGAGAAATTCCATCTGAAAAAAAATGTTAGTAATCTACATGCGTAATTTGGTTTAGCCATAAATTTTCTGAGTACCATGCTATATAGCTTTCAGTGTTATAGTGGATGTATGTATCCTTATCGTACTGTAATGGGCCTGTAAATGTTATCCTTTTTCGAGTGGCTGTTGATAAATTCAAAAGCAAGTCACAAACATTGTATTGCCAGGAATCAGTAAATAAACATGGTTTGTACATTCCATATTATTTTGTTTCTACTTGATTATACTGTGTTTTATTTTCCTTTCGGTCTTCATGCGAGCAATATAAATAAGGTATTCGGAAGGCGGATGCTTTCATGACATTATATAGCAACTATCGCATTCAAATTATAACTATTATTAAATATTTAAATAGTATTATTACATTTCTGACGACTTAGAATGTAAAACAAATAATATTTCAAAATATATTTATTCTGTATACCTCATAGTCGAAAAATGATGTTTGAATGATAAATTGGTAAGTAAAATACATATAGATAAAATTGTATTTTATTTTAGGTTTCATGTTAGAGAATGTTATAATCTTTGGTGTTATTGAATGAATTGTGTTAATAAAATATTTTGAAAACAACTAATGTAAATTATGAATCGGTTGTTTCACTCTAGTCCACTTTTCAGTCAGCATCAATTTTGTCTTTTACTTTAATTTCTTTCATTTGACAAAATTTTACAATCAAGTTTCAAACGAGAAATGGTAATCTTCTATGGAATTTTTCTGAGTTGTTCTAAAAATGTTTTAACAATTTCGAAACAGCTACGATTATTGACCTTGAAATAAAAGACTTACATAAAGGTCAAATTGAGCTACTAATGCCCGTGAGAGATTTTAGTGACACACAATTTTAATGGCAAACGATTCTTGCGTTAGGTGTCACCTAAAACTCTTAGGGGTGACTTAAAATTTAGGGATTGTTGGTGAAAACGGGCATTAGAGTTCCTATCCAAATCAATAACTACGGTGGGGTAAGTAATGGGTCGTTTTCGGTCATGGCGGCAAAGGACAATGCCAGAAACTCTATAGAACTTTGCCCCACTCAATAAAAGCATCTTACTGTTTATTTATTGCTGATAACTACACATTAGTCTTAGTTAGTGTAGAACTTGCGGTTTCCGTTTAAATCTAAAAACAATAATGACATTGATTATAGGTTAAATTGTATTTTAGGTAAAATGAGTTTGTATTTTGTGGGTAGGTATTTCGTAATCCGCAAGTTCTAAAGAAAAACAATTTAGTATAGAAAGGTTCTATATTCATTACAATAATTATTTTCATTAATTTACTTTTTCTGTACATGGGTGGGGCAGGATCTGGCATTGTCATTTCAATGGAGCCTATCCAAAGAAGGTAGGTAGGTAGGTACGCAGGATATAATTGTGCAGTGTGTACCAGGCGCACTACCTCTTTCCTCCCTGGTAGTGCCATGGAACGGCACTCTCCGACACGACCGGGGAGAGATATCGGCAAAGACTGGCTCATTTCCAAGACACTGGTGTCAGACCACAAAACCCAAACTTCGAGATATTTCATAATAATAATAATATAATCCATATCCATATAATCCTCTCATCACAATAATTATATAATATGCTGCTTTTATTTCCCGACGAAGACAAGAGTTATGGCCAGATTCCGTTTTCGTCAGATAAAAAATAAATTAAATAAATAAAAAAGGAATCTTACGAATGTGTTTGTCCCGCTTTGAAGATACATTCATCTGGTAAATAATAGGTTACCAAAAGATAAGTATTACATTCAATACCTACCTACCAGTTTTCACCCGTCACGACCGCGGCTCATGTTCTTGTTTCATGGATGTTCATTGAATTTCATGAAAGATACATTCATTCAAGTACATTGCTGGTAGGTACATTCCTTTCATATAAAACATATTAATTTCTGCAACAGTCCACCCGCCATCCTTATAGTACGCGCCACGCAAGATGAGTCTTGACACAGACTTTATTTGACTTGCGCAGTACTCGACGTAAAGGTCTCTTACCTTTAAATCGAGTACTGCGCAAGTCTGTCAAGTCTCATCTTTCGTGGCGCTTATTGTACCTACACTAACAGGACCTGGGAATCGAACTCTGGACACCACGCGCTTGCGACTACGAGACCAACGAAAACTAGAAAGAGATCATAATGTTCGTGCACTAAAGAATATAGGTACCTACCTACCTAATTATCAGACGAGTTACTGTGCCCAAGTACAGGGCCTGGACAAAATCCCTTTTCTGTTGGCGTTAAAGCCAACGCAAAAATCAAAATGTATGAAGTTGACATATCTGCATCACGTGACATCGCGTAAGCAAACGTCAACTCCATACAATTTCATTTTCCGTTGGCGTTAACGCTAACAGAAAAAAGGGATTTTGTCTACAGGCCCTGAACAGCTATGTCACTTTTGGGTTGCCGTTGTCCAGTTCGATTATTTAGAAAACGGCGGCATCTCGCTGGTGGTGGTCAACTAGGTGGATCAGCATATGGCCCGAACCGATCGCTTTATCCGTAGGTCCGTATCATTCGTCGTACTGAAGCTTTGTATCTGTATCCCTTCAGGATTACACGAAAGTTAAGTAACCAGGGACAAACATGCAACCATTACTTAGCATTATTATGGAAAATACTAGACAAATTATGCGCTCCTAATACATGGATGTAAAAGAGCTTGGCGACTGAAAGATATTTGGAAACTGGGGACTCCAACTGAGTCATGATTCCAGGAGTCTTGTCGAGTCGTCCACTACGAAGTGTGTGCGTTAATGGGAATATTGAAATAAATATTAGCCATATAATTAGTAGTCTAGACGAGGTAAATGTTGCAACTTATTTTGTATTTGTTCTTCCTTCGACTGCGATGTTATTCAAGATTTTGCTGGAGTAACGTTTGTGGTTTTGCTGGATCTCTGAAACGGATAAGCAGATTCTTATCATCTTTTTTACATGACTTCTTAAGAATCAGTTTGAATTAGTTGGGTTATAAAAAAACAAAATTAATGCACCATTCAAAGGTTATTTAATTAAATATAAAAACACTTCAATAGGTCCTAACACTTTGAATAAGAGCTCGAAAGACTTACTTTAAACGTTGTTTTGTAGCTTGTATCTGTCTTCAAATGTATGTGAAGTTTCATTGGTATCCTGTAAGTAATAAACAAATTATGATGAAATTCAATTCTCCACTTTGACGGTCATAATGCGCGCTTAGTTATTTGGCCTCCGATAACCCTGTATGTGAATATATAAACTAAATGATATATCAATAATTAGTTACTTAGCTCGGTTATATTTCTGTAAAATTTCAGCGTAGTACATACAATAATTAACGAGATAATAAAATAAAAGCCATTAGGAAGCGCAACACCGTGATAACCCGACCATATTAAGGAGGTTACAAAAAAGCGACCGCGCAGTACATTATGCTACCTTCTAAAATGTTTAGTATAATACACCTTACAAGTTCGGTACAGACGCGTACACTGTTCAATATTCGATGTGATTTTGAAATAATTTAAGTCATTTTTAGAATACAACTATCCGTATTTAGCTAGGAAAAATATTGTGATATTTGAAATTAGACTATAGAACAGTGGGGTTTACTGTAAGCACTTTACTGCTTACATTGTGATGTTATTTTTGTTTGTTTTTGTTGTGTTATTATTTATTATTGTGTTGTTTTGTATAATGTGAACTTAAAACATTTATTCTATATCTGTTATTTTCTGCGATGGTTTTAAATCTTAATTTATATTTTAAAAGTGAAGATTTGTATTACTAAAGACAAAGTGTAAACTAAAATTTAAAAAGTAATGGAAAATGCCATTAGAACAGTATTACTACCTGTGATTGTTTTAAAGTTTATCAATATTTTGAACGTTTTATTGAAATGATTATTTTACCTGTAAATAAAATTTCATAACACAAATTCAAAACACTTGTGTACACATCCGTACTAAACTAGTAAACCTATCCTACCTATTTAAGAAGGTAGCATAATGTACTGCGCGGTCGCTTTTTTGTAACCACCTATGGTCGGGTTATCGCGGTGTTGCGCTTCGTAATGGCTTTTATTTTATTATCTTGTTAATTATTGTATGTACTGCGCTGAAATTTTACAGGAATATAACTGAACTAAGTAACTAATTATTGATATATCATTTAGTTTATATATTCACATACAGGGTTATCGGAGGCCAAATAACTAAGCGCGCATTATGACCGTCAAATTGGAGAACTGAATTTCATCATAATTTGTTTATTACTAACAAGATAGTAATGAAACTTCTCATACATTTGAAGACAGATACAAGCTACAAAACAACGTTTAAAGTAAGTCTTTCGAGCTCTTATTCAAAGTGTTAGGACCTATTGAAGTGTTTTTATATTTAATTAAATAACCTTTGAATGGTGCATTAATTTTGTTTTTTTATGACCCAACTAATTCAAACTGATTCTTAAGAAGTCATGTAAAAAAGATGATAAGAATCTGCTTATCCGTTTCAGAGATACAGCAAAACCATAAACGTTACTCCAGCAAAAACTTGAATAACATCGCAGTCGAAGGAAGAACAAATACAAAAAAAGTTGCAACATTTACCTCGTCTAGATTACTAATTATATGGTTAATATTTATTTCAATATTCCCATTATAAAAGAAAATGTCTGGCTGCGGTAACGTTACCCCAGCAGGAAATGTTTTTGTGGAATAACTCAAAATCTATATGTGCAACAAATTTAAAAATGTGCGCAACAATTACAGAAGCTGGACAACTAATTGCCTGTAACATTTAAATTATTATTTTCGACATTATTTTGCTGGGGTAACGCACACTAACGAAGTCGCGAGCAGTAGCTAGTGATTCATAATTTGATATGATTCGATATTTTAGGAATTCAACATTGTGGGTCCAGAAAATTCAACATTGGAGTCCTGAAGGTCTGTATCGTACCTGTCTTATCCTTAAGAAAAAATATAGGCAAACCGTGCCGTATCCGTACTTATCTTTGATGATCGGACAAAAACCGGCTCAAAATTGAACGGGCCGTACCTACCTACCGCTCTGTATCAAGACTATCGTGGTGATCGCGTATCATCACCCTTCCAAATAGGCGATCATGCTACGCGTCGGCGATACAGTGATCGGATCGGGCAAATGATATGTGGATCAGCCTTTAGGAGGACATTAACCGGACTTTACTGGCAAAAAAATGAAGGGCACCAAATGACAGTGGCACGTCCGGCCTCCGTTTTTATAGAATAGTCTCCACCACCTCACCTCACCACATCTATTGTAGATACACCCTACAATAAATGTGACATCACCAGCACCTGTTGTCTAGGAAGATTATTACGGCTACGTTCTAAAGCTGCGTCTACGCTAGGCGAGAGCCAAGCATGAGCCGGGCACGAGCGGAGCCGTTCTCGGATCACTGTCCTCGAAAGTAGTTTTCCGCCGCAGTGTGCTCGCGGCTCTTAGCGAATATGGGCGACATTAATATTGCAGCAGCCGCTGCTATCAGTCATCAATCTTCTTATTTTTTTATAATAATTCTCATGTTTGGGGTCCCATATCAATGGATTATTATGATATGATTCAATTAATTGCAAGGAAGCATCTTCTGTCCACGTTTCCATGATGCTCGGTTCGAGTGACCGGCCTCTATCACTAAACACGTCCACGAGCGCGAAGCAAATCCCTTTGTGTTTGTCAAAAAACCGACAATTGGCGGAGCACAGCCGAGTACGAACGAAATGCTCTCAGCTCGCTCGTTCGAGGCTTGTAAGTCGGTTCACACTAGACGAATTGTGTTCGGCTCGTGCTCGGCTCGTGATGGGCTCGCCTAGCGTAGACGCAGCTTTGGAATTCCAACTGCCTTTGCAGTAATGTTATCGTTCAGTTATGATACGGTCACAATGTATCACTGAATTAGGTAGGTAGGTACCTACTCTAGAAAAAGTTTGAAAATAAGCCTAGAAGCGTAAAGTGGCTCACACATACGCGGCCTGGGGTGGCGGGCGTGGCGGCCAACCTCGGGCCGCGGCTCTGGCCTCTGCAACAAGTGCAACAACACCGCGGTCACAGTGGCGAGCTGTGGTTTATGGGTGTAGGTACCTATGTGCTACAATCGGACGTCAATCAATATTGCTAACCGTAACGAAGTCTAATAAGACTAGAAAAGAGTGAAAAGAATTAATGAGAAAAAAAGGTAGAAAATAAAAAAAAACATTTAAAAGTTGAGGTGTGAGACCATCACAAATTACTTACTTTTAGTAATAGAAATAATAATAGGTAATAATAACTTATTAATTTTGGGAAATTCCTCTGTTTAGTGTAATTTTTCAACACAACACGCGGCTTTTTGTAAAAAAATTAACTTTGGCCGCTGCTACCAGGCTGTGGACACGCGATGGCGGAGGGGGGGGGGGGGGGCATGCGACCACGGCCAGTTGCTTGCAGGCCGCGTCATAGCCGCACATGTTATGTTCGAAGACTCACCAATGTATATTACTATACTCTATGAGGCACATTGCAAGCGAATACAACTAACCACCATTGCAGGCCGCGCCTGTCTGGGAGCCACTTTATGCTTATTATTATCAAGGAGAATGTTTGTTTTTGCGCTGGTTGAGCGGTAACGTTTGATAAACAATAAAAGTGATTAGCTTCGTAAACTTAAGGCCTAAGGCCTTCGGTTTCCCTCTATAATTTATAAAAACCCTTAGACACCACGTAAGGACATACGAAGTTTAGCTTGCTAGTTTGTTCCATAGACTCCCGTAAGCTTCACTACCTATGTAGATACCATACTTACCTGTTATAGGTAAGTAGTACAGGTAAGTAGTAGTATGTGTGTAAATAGCCGTCCATGTGGAATGTCCGCCATTTTACTGATTGAAAAATGGCTTAAAATTATAATAAAATGATTGTTCGGCGGTTATTTTGTCTCATTTCAACATTCATTTCTCATTTTGACATTTCAAGGCACCCTTTGTTATATATAAGGTCCTCAACCTTTTGAACGCCAAACCAACAACAACGTAGTACTACGTAGTACTATTAAGTATTCTGTGGTAGTACTATTAAGTATTCTGTGGCCAAACTACAAATTATCACTCTATGGCATTATGTTTCTATACGTAATTCCAAAGAGTAGTGATTCGCCTGTCATGTCTCGTCATCTAGTCGTGACCGTGGCGTACTGGGCACGTTGTGGTTTGTCATAACTCATAAATACATGGCGGCGTCAAAAGGATAAGCTTCATGACCTTGGGGCCCGTCCATAGGTACAAGTCAATGGGTGGTATATAAAAATGATAATGAAGTTACTTACTTAGAATAAAACATGCACACCTTTACTTTCTACAATAGGAACATAAGATACCTACATCAGGAAAATATTTACATAACGAACCTCCTCCTTTTCAATGGTTTAAAAGTTATCTTTATCAGCGCAACAATGAAACAGTTTCTAAACGTTAAGTAGGACATCCGACGGACACGTCATTCATTACATTTCTGACGTTGACGTTTGTTTTGAGGTGGTAAGGTAAACGTCAACAAATCCGAATAATCCGATTTTAGATTTTACCTCACGACTCTTATTTAATTTTGTGGTAAAGTAATAGTTCAAAAATGAAGTTTAAACTTCTATTATTTCTTACTACAATCCTTACTTACTATGGAGGATCGGCGCAAACACGAGGAAAAGGGGTAAGTTGAGTATTTTATTATGATAACCATACCGGCGTTTTCTTGTTAAAATTTCAAGGCAAATAACGCTTCGGCATTTAATTTAAACACTTGATAAGAAGCTCATTAAATCCCTCTTGAGGTCCGGATATACTAACTAACTATGGTTTCTGTTGAAAGCATCTTAGATTCAAACTGCAGTCGACATTACAGTGTACATGATTATAGAGAAAATGGATGTTATAAATATGGCATACCATGAAACATAAATCTATGCTCCTATTAGTTTTTTAGTAACTAATTTAATCATTTTAGAACTAACATTTCGGTCAGTGGGTCGTCTTTTTAAACACAATTCCTAGTTAAATTTAGTTATAGTTAAGATGGGCTTTGGAGGTTTTTGGCTGTTCGTGATTTATAACCGTAAAGCTAGCCATAGCATAAAGTTCCTACTCTTGTCAACAATGGTTAATGTCTCATGTGTAATGAATTGAGGTAAATACAACAGCTTCGTATTTTAATTCAGTTTTTTGTTCTACCAGTTACAGAACAAATAATTATAAATTGTTAAAATGAGAGATGGTCTCTTATTTTAACAATTAATTAGTAATTGTTTATTAATAATAGCACACCAATATTTAAAATATTTCTCTGCATTTGGTAGTAATGAATATAAATTAGAATTGTCCTGGCTATCATAATTACCTAAATAACATATAACAGGGTGGTGACCACAACTCCATGTCTCAGTGCATATTAAGCATTCATAATAATTAATTACCTACCCCAATGCACCTTTCATTAATTTTTTTAACCAATTTAGTAAAAAACTATTTACAAACCATTTTGACCCATGAATCGGATCAGATGAATCTGATTTATATATTTCAAACTTTATTAATTCTCATTTCAGCTTGAAGAAAAAGTCCAACAGTTAACAGACTTAACAGCCAAAAAGTCTATAGTATCTCTGAACTTAAATAAGTTCAAGGAGTATGTGAAATCACCGCCAAGAGATTACTCCTTCATCGTAATGTTTACTGCTATGGCACCATCTCGACGATGCGCTATCTGCCAGCATGTGTACGATGAGTACCTGATTGTAGCTAACTCATTCAGGTTCTCACCAGCGAATAGTAATAAACTGTTCTTTGGTATGGTTGATTTTGATGAGGGTTCTGAAATCTTCCAAATGGTAAGTGTCATTTTTGTTTTTTTATTTATGCCCTTGCTTATGTAGTTCCTGCTATGTAGGGAAAGGTGTTCACAAATTTTCACCTTGCCATCTTGTTAATGAAAGTTTGCACAAGTTGGAAAACATGGGCTTGTCCCAAAAAAAAATTGAACTGTGTGACATTCATTTTTTTTTGGGACATGCCCAAGCCTAATCTTGAAATTGCAGCAATGGAAATACGTACCTATAGCCTATAGCAGTAAACTGCTAAATAAAAATATCTATACCAAGCAACAAGCTATGTTGCATTGCAGTTTTGTGTTTCGGTCAAATACTCACACACTCCCTATTTCCATCAAACAAGCTGCCTAACCTTTTCCAACTATGTTGGGGTTGGCTAACAGTAACTGGGTGCAACTGAAATACCAGTTTTACATGGAGCGACTGTCTATCTGATCTTCACAATCCAGTTACTGGGTAACACAATACCCCTTGGTAAGACTGGTGCTAAGTCTTTAAGGCTTCTGACTACCCGTTATGACTGTCAAAGTGCCACGAATGACAGCTGAGACCAACTAGTTTGACGTGCTATCCGAGGCACGGAGGGGTCTCGATATTAAATGCATGTTCACCGGCAAGCGTAGCTAAACTTTGACCAATCGATCCATACTGCTTTTACTTTACCCTAAGCCCATTCCACCATATCAAATAATATTATTCCTCTTTTCAGCTACGTCTAAACACAGCACCGGTCATCATGCACTTCCCAGCCAAAGGCAAGCCCAAACCAGCTGACTCAATGGACTTTGAGAGATCTGGAATACATGCAGAAGCTATCTCCAAATGGATTCAAGATAGAACTGATATTCAGGTAGTCTTAACAAAATATACTATTTTGCTTGTTTTTACATCTGTTTTCCTTTTCCAACAAAATGGTCCCCAGTTTTCGTCCTACTACACACTGGAACCATATTTTTGTTTTGTAGTGAAAAAGGGATGGTAATATACTTCTTGTATAGCTCCATCTCTTGCTTGCTTGCTGTATGTTTTTCACATTATGTAATCTGAAAGAAATATTAATGGCATAATTGCATTTTCAATTCATTTAAAGATTTATTGCTGTTTAATTTAGTAAGTAATAAATTACAAGGCCGTCACAAGAATTGTATTATGAACAATTCGTACTGCAAACTATTACCTAGGTGGTACTTACTCCTACACATAGTTCATATGTCTCAATTTGCATTTAATTAATTTAAATAAAACTACAATTTAATTTACGATGATAACGATAATGGTGTATACTTTAGTGCTATTAGAAATAGTTTATAACAAAAATCTTCACGATTGAGTGGTGAAACATCTACATGGCGAATCTCGATAGAATTTCCAGCTCACACCAACCTGGCTGGTGTTGTTATGATATGGTAAAATGGCCTGGAGTCCACGATTCAATGTCTCAGCACGTATTTTGAGTACGGGTTGGAAGTAAATTATTTGATTTACCTTAGAACCACAAAGACCAACATGCCTTGACGTTACTGGCAATCTCTTAAAGGGTGCTTGAGTTACCGAAGTACTTTGCCCTATATGAAGCGACCTCAGGACAAAGCATAAACAGGCTGGTGTTCCAAGAAATGTATCTAAAGTTTATTCTTTTCAGATGAGAGTGTTCCGTCCACCAAACTACTCCGGTTTCGTGGCATTCACGATGCTGTTCATCCTAGTCGCCGGCTTCCTGTACCTTCGCAGAAATAACCTTGAGTTTATTTACAACAAACAAATGTGGGCAATATGCGCGGTGTTCTTCTGTTTCGCACTTGTCTCCGGGCAGATGTGGAACCACATCAGGGGCCCACCATTCTTCCATAGGACTAATAATGGACCTGTTTATATTAATGGCGGTTCCCACGGCCAGTTTGTTCTGGAGAGTTATATTGTGGCCGTCTTGAGTATCCTTTTTAATAATACTAGTTTATGAATTACTTAATTTTTCATTGGCGGTGTGGAGCGACAGAAATCGAATTTCAAACTAACTATACTCCATTCACAATAAGATTAGACATCACCATCAGTTGATCATCATCGGTTGACAGTCCGTTCAACCGATTTTGACTTATATTGCGTTGGTGGCATGATAAATGGCAGCTGCAAAAAACAGTTGTTATTGTAACCACTTTTCTGCTTTGCCTACGGAATAGAAGTCAAAATCGGTTGAAGGGAAAAAAGGTTTGTGATGCCTAATCTTATTGTGAACAGAATATAGTTTAAAATAAGGTTTCAATTCGATTTCTACATCCTCAAGGCCTCTGGCCTGAATGCATTCCAGTGGCCTTGAAGATGTAGGTATGGTGTTAATTCCCCGGAAGCTACAAGCTCCTTCTCAAAGAACTGCACTACTAGTAAAGATGTAACAATTTTGTAATAATTGTCCTGAACTACCGTGTCAGATGGCGCAGTGGTAGTGGGTATGATCCTTTTGATAGAAGCGGCAGGCGGCGTGAAAAACACTGAGGTTGTACGCACCCAGGCTGAGGGCAAGCGTCGTCGCTTCCAGTCAATCGTGGGCCTGATCTTGGTCTGCGTATTCTTCTCCCTTCTTCTCTCCGTGTTCAGAGCTAAGACTCAAGGGTATCCTTACAGGTATGTGTACTTATTATAGGATTTCTTATGTAATATCGCGGACTTTCCCGCCTGCTCAGTTAAAAAAAAATTCCCTTGGCGCCTGCGAAGTCAACGGGGCGGGGTAGAGAGCGCTTCCATCTTTTGAGTGCAAGCAAAAATGAACTTAGTGGTGGTCAGGCGGGTGTGACCACGATAGTACATTTATGAAGGTAAAATTATTGAAAAATAAATAGACGGTTCAATAGGTGCCTATAAAAAATGTACAGTTCGATTCAAACTTAATGGCGGTTTTGAAGTGCGCTTTTGGTTGCGCAGTATCTCACCCTCACTCCCGCTGACACGTGAAAATTTTACTGCGCAGCCACTCGCCTCGTTTTCAGAGCCGCCATTCCCTAATGCCACTTTTAAAGGGGTCATATTTTAGGTTTGTAGTTTCAATACATTGCCAAGACTGTTTTGTGTTGCAGCTACACTCTGTCCACTGGCTTAATCGTTTTTTGACAGCTGCAACTAGTGAACAATATTTATGATTTTTGTAAAAACTGATACGCTTAACTGTATTATAATGCCTGTAAAAGATCATAAACAGGATAATCCAACAAGATAAGGCAGTTTATATATTTATTTTATATCGCATTTTTAAGTTAACTTAAGGTAATCGGGAATAATTTAATTCTAAGGCAGCTGTCAAAAAATCAATAACGCAATGGACAGGGTATAGGTACATGTTGCAGTAAAAGTATAATGCCAGCATAATCTAATGAGATTTTTCTTTTTTTGTTACAGTTTCCTTTTCAAATGAGGAGTTCGAATAGTAAGTAAGAGCGACGTAGTAAGTCGAAGCAGTGTGTGCAATTGTGTTATCATAATAATGGGTGTCCGTACTTGTTTCTCAGTTGGTGAATAAATTTGTTTCTATTTATAAGTACCTACACTGTGTTTTTTATTTGCTTGTGAAAATAATCTACATTTCTTACTGGTCTAACTTTACAAATCATCATTCATCCAAAAAAAACACAATGGCTGTAGGCACAGTATGCTGTAGAAGTCACCAGTCAATTGACGACACGATTGGCGCAGTGGCTGAGCGATCGACTGCTGCGCAGCGTGTTGCGGGTTCGATTCCCGCCCAGGGTAAACATTTGTGTGATGAGCACTTGTGTTTGCCTTGTGTCTGGGTGTTGTTTATCTATATATGTATGCATTTACAAAAGAAAAAAAAAAAATGTATTTGTGTATGTATATCAGCTGTCTGACACCCATAGTACAGGGTCTCCCTAGTTTGGGGTCAGATGGCCGTGTGTGAAAATGTCCCCACATATATTATATTATTATACTTTTTATGAGTCGCCGTGACGTCACATAATGTGCTAAGTCAATTGAGCGACTATTTATTGATTGCAAAGCAATTAAAATTTTAAAGCTTTTGGCTAAAATAAAGTTTTTTTAGAGAACTCGTTTCTTGCAATTATTGGTCACCGTATTGTTGAATTTATTATTATTATTATTCTCATTTATTCATTAATTTACATATTTATTTATATTTTTAAATATTAGTAACAAAAAAAATAAATAAAAACATTTAAAAATATAAAAAATAGTAGCCCACCGGTATCGGGAACAGGGTCCAAGCTACCGGTGGTCAGGGCTCCTGAGAGAGGAATCTCCTGACTATACGCGCCGTGTCCAGGAGTACCGCTTTCTGTATCAACCCCTTGATCCAGCTGCCTAACGAGAGCCTCCTTAGGTGTTGGTCGAGGCTCTTGGAAATGAGTCCATTGGCCGTAACGACTATCGGCACAATGACTGCTGTATTCACATCCCACATGTCGACAACCTCGCGAGCCAAGTCAAGATACTTAATTTGTTTATCTTTCTCGGTTTTCACGAGGTTCTCGTCATGCGGAACCGCTATATCAACAATCATTGCGCGACGCTCTAATCGATCTATCACCACTATATCAGGCTTATTGGCAACAATAGTCCTGTCAGTGATGATAGATCGATCCCAATACAACGTGATATTGCCATTTTCGAGAACTGGGTCGGGCACATACCTGTAGTACGGTACTTCCGACTCCACAAGCCTGTACTTTAGAGCAAGTTGCTGGTGGATAATCCTAGCTACAAGGTTGTGTCTATGCAAGTAGTCTCCGTTAGCTAGACGAGAGCACCCAGAGATAATGTGTCGGATTGATTCACCCGGCCGGTGGCATGCCCGACAAATGTCAACCGTGCCGTCCTTCACAATATACCTCCGGTAGTTGTTCGTCATCATAACTTCATCCATAATCGCACAGACAAAACCTTAGGTTTCCCCAAACAGGTCACCAAAACGCAGCCAGGATACGGACGCCAAGAAATCTACATCAGGCCCATGTAGGGCCCGGTAGAAGCGCCCGTGAAGCTCCTTGCTCTGCCATACCTCCTTGCGGTCATTAGTATCGAGTACTACAGGTTTGCGCCAGTTCTCGTTCGCTAAGGAGAGCGGGGTGAGGCCCTTGTCCACTGAGACCACATCTCGGTGCATACCCACGTCGGTTTTAAGGAAGTACTCCCTGAGACTGCATACCTCACGGTTGTGCAGGGACTTAGCATTAAGAAAGCCTCGGCCTCCGCACTTCCGTGGGATATACAGTCTCATTACCGATGACCGTGGGTGATGCATCCGATTTGCGGTCAGCAATGTACGGACCCTCCTATCCAGGGCGTCAAGTTCCGTCTGAGTCCACTTGAGTATGCCGAAAGAGTACATCAAAACCGGCATGACCCATCCGTTGAAGGCGCGCACCTTGTTTCCGCCTGATAAAAGACTATTTAACACTTTATTCAGGCGGCCAAAGAAGCGCTCCCTCAACGATTGTTTCATGTCGGCAGCATTGATGCCTAACGCTTGCGACATACCCAAGTACTTGTAGGTTTCGGTTGAGGAGAGGGATCTAAGGCGTATGGAATCCGAGAGTTGGGTTCCCACGGATTCCATAATCTCCCCTCGCTTCACATGCATGACTGCACATTTGTCCACACCAAATTCCATCCTGATGGCACTACTGAAAGTTTCTGTTACTTTCAGTAGCTCCATCAGTCGCAAATCGTTGGGGGCAAAGAGTTTCAGATCATCCATGTAAAGGAGGTGAGATATAACCTGACCTCCTCTTCTCAACCGATAGCCCAGACCTGAACCCTCCAGCAACGTGCTTAGAGGGTTCAAGGCCAAACAAAACCACAGTGGACTCAGACTATCGCCCTGAAATATACCTCGCTCGATCCTTATCGGTTCGGGTTCGCTATTCTCCCGGATTTGCCGACATCCTGGATAGCGAAGGACCGTCCTCCATTGCCCCATACATGACATCAGGAAGGTGCACAGAATAGGGTATTACGCTCATTTTTGAAAAGTGTCTCAATAAAATTCTGTAGTGCTAATATGCCACCAAAAAAAACACAAAATTTTTATTCAATCGATAAGTGCCATAAAAATGCATCTCAATTTTAAATTTTCAAAGTTCGCGCGTATTTTGACGAAAACGCCTCTTACTGGACGCCATATTGCTCAGCGTAAATGACGTCAGTTCGTTTTGTATCAAATGAGTTCATATTAAATATGATAATTGTATATCATTTAAAAATAATTAAAAGCATATTTTGTAATAGGTGTAATAATGAAAAAATTACGTTGGTTACGAAAATAATAAAAGTACAAAGCCTATATTACGCCAATCGGTTGACTGACAGTTGACAATTTTTTGTTTACACAGCCGTATGGCGTAATAACATGGCCGCTACTATTTCACGGTGTTTTATAACAGATTAAAAATACTGAAAACTTTGAATTGAATTTAAAAAAATGTTTTGTAATTTTATGAACTAAAACTTAAATTTTCTGACTGCTTCATGCCTAAACTGTCTCAATAACATATTTATAGATTTTTTCTCGTATAGAGTAAAATACCCTATTGTATCGACTTTATACAACTCCAACACCCTCATGAGCCATGTATGTGGCACAGAATCATAGGCCTTCTTATAGTCTATCCAACATGTCGACAGATCCCTTCGGGAACGACGAACCTGCTGATTAATGGCCATATCAATGAGGAGTAGCTCCTTAGTACCACGAGACCCGTTCCTACATCCATTTTGAGAGGCAGACATGATAGAATTTTTGTCAATATGTTCGTTAATTTTAGCTCTCAAAATGGATGTAAGAACTTTATAGACCGTTGGTAAACAAGTGATCGGCCTATAATTTTTAGGTTCCGTAGTACTACCTGATTTATGGAGCAGGTGGGTGATTCCAGTTGTTAGGAATTGGGGCAACGATCCTGACTCTAAGGCTGACTGGAACTGGGACGCCAAGCGAACGTGCGATCTCTGGAACCATTTTATCCAGAAATTGTGCAGCCCGTCCGGTCCTGGAGATTTCCAATTAGGTAACGGACGAACTGCACGAGCTACGTCTTGGGGGCCGATGGTTATTGCCCCCATTTCTGGTATTGGATCAGACGTTCGCTCAACCTCCCGAATCCAGTCGCCCTCAGTGTGACTAACAGGCACCGACCAGATGCTGCGCCAAAACGAACACATGGCATCATCATCCGGCAGGTGAGCATCAGTCACACCTTGGTCCGGTCGCTCCCAAGTCCTATACACCCTCCTCTCATCACTCTGGAATATGCGATTCTGAGTGTATCGCTCCACTCGCCGCTTGTACCGTCTGATACGGTTTGCCCATGCACAGATCTTCTGCTTCAGGAAGTCGATACGCTCTGTGATGCAGGACAAATAATCTCGAGGACTGATATCAGTCCCCGAAAATGCCCGCCGCACAAAGCGCATCACTCTAGGGCGAGTATTGCCCTCCCTGAAGCAGATAAGCTTGCCGATGAGTGCTCTAGCCTCACCAATACGACGTTCGATCCTGCACTGCCATGCTGGTACAGCTGGTTTTGGTCGTGCAGCTCCGTCACTGTTAGGAAATTTGACATGAGCTACACGACATGCTGCTACAGCCGCGCAGTACAAAATCGAGTGGGTATCAGCGAGGTCTTCGCTGCTGTCAAAACAATTTGACAGCTGCGAATCTAAAGCACACACCAGTGCCCTATTTTTCTTGTGCATGGGCAAACGAGGTAATCGCGGCCTCAGTTCAGGCGGTGTAGAACGATACTCCCGGAACGCATCCTCCAAAGCTCTCCTCAAATGATCATTGTACTGGGTACTCACAGATATAGCCTCGTCATTATCCTCTTCACCACCGTCGTCAGGTCGCGGTGAGGCACTGGGTAAATCTTGCGATTGTACCGCGACCGCAACTAGTGGCAAAGCAGACGTGACGTGACTACTCCGTGATTCAAGGCGTAGTCGATCAAGCACAACGTCATCCAGCATATGATTACGCTGGATGGCCCGCACTTGATCCGACAGTCGCTGTGCCGACACGTTGACAGCTGGCTCAAGCACCTGAAACAGAGAGAGCATCCGACCACGGTACGCAGTCAGGTTACTTCCCCTCTCTGTAGCCCCAAAGTATGAGCGCATGACACTTTCATTAAGAGACTGTGTCCATCTCATGCGCTGCACACTTCCACCGGAAGCGGGGACCCTATCAGAGACCGGAGGGTCTCGAGGCCCCAAGCTGTCCGGCGGCCGGCGTCGTCCCCGCCGACGTACAGGTGGTGGCGTCGTCGGCGGAGAGAAATATTCGTCGCTCGAGCTCGACGCAACTGCCGAGGCCGGTGTCACAGCACTCACTATAGGGCTGGGTTCCGGCGGCGGCGAGGCGGAGCTGAGCGACGGGTCCGGAGATGGTGGGCGTGCTCGTCGTAACGCTGCTCGCGTCAACATTGTTCTTCACATCGATATATCCTATGTACTTACTTCTATGGTTCTTCAGTATTAAATTTCATTTTGTATATTTCCATCAATAATGTATTACTGTACTGTAAGATATACTTCTATATTTATTTCGTTGATATTTTTTCATTTTTCATTTCCATTTGACAACTGTCATAAAATATTTTTCAACAACTTTTGTACATCTAGTTCCATTATGTTATTGATATTTTATTTTTATAGTTCCAATGCGTGGCCAAATATTATTTGATGGTTTAATCAGTTTTATGTAGTGTTTAGATAATTTTATTAATTTAAATCGTATGTATAATGAAGAGTCAATGCGTGACGTTTAGTGTTGCGTGTTGTTTATTATTATTATTAATCCCAATGATATTATATTAAACTTTATTTCAGGCAACTAAGGCCCCTACAACACAATACGCATAAAAACAATAATTATAAACGAATTATTAGTCTAATACATATTTTAAAACAATCAACTTAAAAACTACTGCACACGAAGAGACTGCGTCGTGTTACGCTGCGAGGTGTCACGTAGCCGACCGCGGAAACGCAGACACCTTTCGGCCAAAACTCTTCCTTGAGGAAGGTCACCAAATGTTGAGTCGGAACGCGCACTACGAACGACTTGAAATTTTAGGCAAGCATCGCTAGTTCTACGCTTCCCGTTACCACCTCCCTTTGACCTTCTGACAAGGTGGCCTCATATACGATAGGTAAAAAAAAGCGGACAAGTGCGAGTCGGACTCGCCTGTGAAAGGTTCCGTAGCAGCAGGTAACATAATATAAAAGTTCTTGTATTTCGTTGTAACTTTGATCGATGTTTTAATAGTAAATTGCGGTTTACGATTTATGACGTATTAAAAAAAAACTACTTCTAGATCTCGTTCAAACCAATTTTCGGTGGAAGTTTACATGGTAATGTACAGACGCCAGCACATCAAGCCATATCTAACTGTCAAATTTTCCCAATTAAATATGAACCTTAGGCTTTTATAATAAAGTTGAAAATCTATCAAAGAAATTTGACAGATTGTAGTAGCTTGATGTGCTGGCCTCTGTACATCATATATTTTTTTAGTTTTATCATTCTCTTATTTTAGAAGTTAAAGGGGGGGGGGGGGGCACATTTTACCACTTTGGAAGTCTCTCGCGCAAACTATTCAGTTTAGAAAAAAAAATGATATTAGAAACCTCAATATCATTTTTGAAGACCTATACATAGATACCCTACACGTATGGGTTTGATGAAAAAAAAATTTAGAGTTTCAGTTCTAAGTATGGGGAACCCCAAAATTTATTGTTTTTTTCTATTTTTGTGTAAAAATCTTAATGCGGTTCACAGAATACATCTACTTACCAATTTTCAACAGTATAGTTCTTATAGTTTCGGAAAAAAGTGGCTGTGACATACGGACGGACAGACAGACAGACATGACGAATCCATAAGGGTTCCGTTTTTTGCCATTTGGCTACGGAACCCTAAAAAGCAGCAACGTGCCTCGGCGCCAAGCTACGAATTACTACTCTATGAAATTACGTTTCTATACGTAATTCTATAGAGCAGTAATTCGCCTGTCATGTAGTCGTGACCGTGGCGTGCTGGGCACATTTTGGTTTGTCATCTATACATGACTGTGGCGGTCAAAAGTTTAAGAAAAAAACAATAAGAGATTATACCTGGCTATAGACATTATTATAGGTAGGTCAGACTGTTGCACTTTAGAAACGCAGACAATCTTACTACCATAAAACACTCATAATAATATTTCAAAAAGATATGCTTAGAAAAATTGATAGTAAGTTTTGGAAAGTCCTCTATATCCTTTCGCCTTTAACCACCTAACACAAACACACACACATACCTACATTGTGAAATGCAATAAATGATTGGGTATTGAGTACAGTCAACAGCAAAAGTAGATGATCAAAATCAGAAATTCAATACCAATGAACGGTGTTCGCGTTAGAACTGTGTGACGTCGAAGTGATTCAAAAGTATGTGTGTGACAATCACATACTTTTAATAAAAAAATTAGTAATCAATTATATAAATAAGTGTTAGTAAATTAGTATTGAATTTCTGATTTTGATCATCTACTTTTGCTGTTGACTGTACTATAATTAAAACTGCAGAATAACGATTATTAAAAATATATTTGAATTTGTCATTATGATCTACAATAATTTAATGGCCTTCGGCTTATCTATGGATGAGTTCATTGTTACCGTTCATAAAGAAACAATAATGTCCAATAATAATACGATTTTAATGTATGTGTTGGTTTCCCTTATGTGACAACATTACCCCTATTGCATTGGCCATAATCCTTTTAATAATTAAAATAATAAATCAATAATAATTGAACTCATTTCTCTTATTTCTACGCCAATAAATAATTTAAAAGTTAATGCTCAGTCTTCGTAATTTGAATTCGCGCGGCAAACTACAATATGCGCGGGAAAATCGCTGATCTATTGGTGGGGTATTTTTCAAAAGACTTCTTGTACCATTCGTGGGCTTGAATTGCAGTTTGAATCTGAAATGGAAATTATAAGCATTAAAAAATAGATCTAATAAAATGCCTCATTTGTGGGCATTTTATTCCGTAGCCATAGAGGCGGTTTTCGCAATTCCAAGTAGTGTTACTGCTGGCGTTCGACTTACTGATTGTAATAGGTATATTGTTCAACCAGTACATCGAGCATAACTTGTAAAAACGTTGCCTCACACTAGAAATTCCTCCTATATCGTGGATGCCTTTAAAACAAATAACCAGACCAAGAATAACTACCTGTAGGCCAGTGGCGTGCCTAGGGGTCAAAATTAGGGCAAGCCCAACAGATTTAAGAATAAAACCTTGATACATTTTCAATACCATTTAGAGGTATTTTCTGTTTGTGCTTTTTTTTTGTATCGTCGCGCGTTATTCATAGTAAGCCAGGCTTTTCAGCTTTAATGGAAAGCACGCCACTGCTTTAGGCCATATCAATTTTGACCCATGCTGGAACCAAACCCGATACGTGGCGTAGCCACTGCTCTAACCGTGTCGCCGGTATTATTATGAAGATAAACTACTCAGTAATTATCTACATTTAAAACACAACAGTTAAACATCACCATCATTATACATCAATCAATAAAACCAGGCATATTATAAGTAAAAGATCAGACAAAGCCTTGTATTGCAGAATCAACATCCGATTCCATCGCAATTTTCATTACCCCTATATCTTTTCTGCAATTTCTAATCTAGACTGAATGTATGTACTACTATTTTTTACTAGCTAACCCGACAGACGTTGTCCTGTCCCTATCTACTTACCCACCTACCCTACCAACCAAAGTGTAGGTAGGTAGGTGAATTTCTCAGATTTTATCACCATTAAAACTCTCCCTGTACTTCTAAAAATATTTCAAGGCCAAAATTTGCCAAACCAGTCCAGCCGTTCTCGAGTTTTAGCGAGACGAACGAACAGCTATTCGTTTTTATTTATATACAATACGGTCAACGTATCTTGGCGCATCTGAAGTTAGCTGTTTGGCTGCGCAATGGAACTTTTAGGAACGAAATTGTCTACTGCGCAGCTAATCGGCTAACTTCAGACGCGCCAAGATACGTTGACCGTACTGTACTTAGATAGAAATATAAAATTATTACCTGATTACCCAAAACCCACAAATAAATACAGATGAAAGTCTTCGTCGGGACCAGCATCAGCAGAACCGTGTACAGAACAATCTCACACATCCTATGAGGACTGGACACATACTCAAACATCCTGCCGTGAGGAATCTTATGTTCTTCAGTAACAACTTCACCTGACTTCTTGTCTTTGCGCAAGTTTGCGAAAATAATGTTTGTTCGGAACTGTTCGTACCAGGTGATCAGGAATACGACTGTGCAGGGTACTGCCAGGATGGTTGTGCGGAGGTCATTCCATTTTATCGTGTCGGGGTGTTGAGTGCCTGAAATTGTAAGAAGTAAGATTACTTTCATGCTGTAGTTGCGGCGTTTTAGCATGGCAATAGCGGTCACAACCCTTTCCTTAAAATCTTTCCATTTATTAGTAAAAGATGTTGACAGGTTTGATAGATATCGATTCAGGACATTTAACAATCATTGTTTCCGTTTTTGAAAAAAAGAACGTGAGAATAATTTTTCACAAAAAAGACAACCGCCTTCAAAAAGTAAAAAATAACTTTCAATTCGCAAGTCGGCGGCTTTGGTTTTGCGTGTTGTTTTGTATTGCCACCGACTTGCGAATTGAAAGTTATTTTTTACTTTTTGAAGGCGGTTGTCCTTTTTGTGAAAATTTTTTTTTTCGCTTTTTAGTGCCTACTTCTCATCATAGAAATTAATTACGAAACGGTCACACCAAAAAAAATATGTCATCCCTTAATTTTCAACCGCAATTAGGGGCGGAATATTTTCTTGAAATTTATATGGGACCAAATTTGAGGTATACACTATCAATTAAAAAAAGAATCATCGAAATCAGACTACACTGAAAAAAGTTATGCGTGGTCAAACATAAAAATAAATATATAAAAAATAAAAAAAATGTTCATAAAATGAAAACTATTGGGCCAAACAATGTTACATTTTTATGGGACCAAATGGCAACTATTCCGCATCAAACTAAAGAAGAATCACGTAAATCGGATCATAAATCTCAGTGTAATCGATGTACATACATAAATTAAAAAAAACAACCGAATTGAGAACCTCCTCCTTTTTGAAGTCGGTTAAAAATATATGTGGGTCAATGACCGTTATTGCCATCTTAAAACACCGTAGCAACTAGAAGGTTAGGTCAAAGTTGCAACTTTTTACTGAAATGTTATAACCATTGCATAATTTAGCTTATTTTATCTACATTTTAAATACGTACCCCCACGACTCTTATAGGTACTGTTGCATACACCGGAATACACCCGTTAATTCAATGTTTGATGTGAGTGCGTAATTTTAGATCTTATTACGGAGATTTTACACACCAAAAAATTAAAGGTCTCAGCAAAACAATGCTCAAAGTTACTTGGTTTGATGAGCAGTTTGCGTCGATCTTCGTTTTAAATTCTACACTCGTTTGTGCCCGCGATTTCGTCCGAGTAATTATTTTTAGGGATACTTAATTTTGAAAAACAAATAGCGCAATGAAATTTTGGATCCGACCAGAAGTTTTAAAGATTAGCTAATTCACAAAAAAAATAACTCTTCAGATTTATAATACCAGTACCTATAGATACTTACCACAAAATAGAGGTGCTTGTCCCACCACAGCAATGATACAAGCGAAGTAATGGATGATCCCAGCAAGGTAGTGACTCAAGTTCATTTTGCTGGCTTTGGCAAACACTTGCAGGTAGTAGGTCTCATAAAGACGTCTTGTACACTGTATGGTGAGCAGAGTCATTGCTATCAGGGCCGCTGTCACGGATACTGAAATATAAGTTGGAGAAATAGTTTGTTCAATTTAAACATTTTTTTTTATGTTGTTGCATGGGAAAGATGCTGACCGATTAGTATTTTTTTTTTGCGTCGATCCGCTGAAGTGTTTTTCCTGTATTGTGGGTGTCTTAACAAACATAAACACACAAACACCATGTTTGATAATAAAATATAGCTTACAGGACTCAGGGATAACGTAGCTTCTTATTAGAAAAAGAATTAACAGAATAGGGTATTTTACCAAAAAAATCTAATTAGTCCATCAGATAGACTTCCAAAAAATATTGGACAAGGTTTTTCTTTTTTCACGTAAACAAAAAATGAAGACGTGCGTCGAAAACTCGTGTGACATCACTATGTCAGTAGGTACACGTTTACTGGCGAAGTGACGTCACAAACTCCCACTCACAGTCATCAGTTTTTATTGATTTGATAAAACAAAAAATACGTATCAATTTTTTTTTCGATAATCTAACTGACGGACTAATTCGATTTTTGATGATATTGATGGAATAATTTATTATTCATATTTTTATTGCTATAACCTTGAATCTCAAAAGAGCAACTGCTGAGTTTAATGTCAGAACATGTCATGCGTAATAAATCAGGTTGTATGATTGTGTTTACCAACTCTAAAACTTAGATTTCAAAAATAATGATTGCATTAATTTGTAATATAAATAATTTATTTCAAATGTTGACCTTTACATGTGCGTAGTTTTTCTAAAATAAGCCTACCAAAACATTTGTATGGCCAAGTTCAAGATGTCCCTAAGTCCTTTTTCTTAGGTTACAGAAATGGCGCCAGTAAAGTTTCAATTTTGAAACGACACCAAGATACTATTTATCGCGAATATTGGTAAAACAATATAACTTTTAACTCTTTAATATGAACAATGTGGGATTTAAATTCAATGAGAAATAATAGAGTAAATCGATTGAAATGGTTTAAATGGTTGGTTAAAGTCCTTTAGACCATGGACTTAGGGATTTTTAAGCTGGACTTAGGGACTTTTAACTGGACTTAGGGATTTTAATAGATAATATATTGGACTTAGGGGGCATTATTAACAAAAAAAGAATAGTATACAAAATATTGTTAAAATCGAAAATAAAATATTATTAAATCAACACTATTAGGTACAGTATAATTATTACCTTTCCACTGTTCTCCTTACAAACTAAAATTATTAATTAAAAAACTAAAACAACTACTTACCTACTATTAATTTTTGCAGTAAGTTGTTGTTGTTGTTGTAACTTTAACCGTTGCAAATTTATCTTCGTTCATAACGAAAACACAAGTAGAATTTATTAAACACAAAAAAGTCGCGTCGTTAAGAATTTATTTAGAAAAATGATCTTTTCTGTCTACTTAGTGACATTACAGTAAAAAGTCATGGACTAAGGGACTTAGGGATTTTTTGAACTGGAATCACTGGACTTAGGCTATTATGTGAGCAGAAAAAAACACACTCACAAATGTCTTAAATAGATGAAACCATAGATAATGACCAGCTTAACCAGCTGTGTTAATAGTGCATAAAATCCCTAAGTGGACTTGGGGACATCTTGAACTTGGCCATTTATTATATTTGACTAGTAACCTGTACCTACATAGGGTTAGAGGTTGACACTCATTTATCAACCTGGCAATGGTGGTGACAAACTTTATGCTTTATTAAAAAAAATATATCTTATTTTTGTTTTGTTATGTGTTCATATTTAACATTACTTGCAATGAACAATGTTGTAACATAGCTTTTACTATTATGCAAAGACCTAGGGGCCCCAATACTCGCACTAGTGTCCTGTTGAATACAAATTATTTTAACTACATAATTTCAGCCTAAAGACGACCACTGCTGGACATAGGCCTCCCCAAGGGGGGGTTTTGCCATAATTGCCACGCTTAGCAGGCGGATTGGTGATTGCAGTATGGTTGTTACAAAGGCACAGAGAACGCTGCTGCCCATTCTCTGGTGAGTCCCTTAGTCGCTTCTTACGGCACCCACGGGAAGATATGGGATGGTACTATTCTTTACATCTGACACCACACGGACTGTTTAACTACAACCTATACATATTAATAAGCAGGTAGGTTATGTTACAAAATCAAATTCAAATTATATTTTCATGACACCATGCAAACACATTTTTGAACATTATTATAAAACAAAGGATTCTTACAAATCACTAATATTTTGATAATAAAATATACCCTATAGTACTCAGTGATAATAATTTCCAGAATCAGGCTAGAAATTACACAGATTGGCAGATTTAAACAAACAAACTCTTCAGGTTTTTTTCTTCTTTGTTATATTAGTATAGATATTGAAACTGAAATAGTGTGTGCAAAACCCGCATGCTTAAAAGCATTCTAATCTTGAATAAAATCCTTTAATTTGTAATAATGCAAGCTGACGAAATGTATTTTTAAAGCTATATGTAAAAAAAAATTGTTTGGTTTTAATAAATGTATCACAAGGTTCTATGTTCTATGTTAGGGGGGTTTGGTTTCCACACTTAGTCCTTAAAATGGACCATTGTACGTGTTGTATCACAAGGTACTTTATTCTAACTATTAAAACAGTACCCCATAAAAGATATATGTATGTACTTTACACAATCTTTAATCATGGTTGAGCTATGTTATCATTATGGTAGTATTAAAATAATGTCTATCAATTAATATATTAAACTTTGCTTTGCCTTGCAAATTTGTAACTACCTATGTACTAAGTTCTAGAATTCTAGATGTTGATTGTAGCTATTTACTTAAATCATTCTTAGCTCTTGACATGATTAAGAAGTGAAAGGACCCAACCTGGTATACTTTCAAAGTGGTAAAGCAGTTGATCTAAACACTTTTACACCGACGACCCACTGACCACACAGTTAGCAGTAAATACCTACATATTACCTCATAATAAATTATTTCAAATTGGATTATAAAATAACACTAATGTTCACTTACCAGATGGCTCATTTTCCTGTAGCAGCACCTTCAACACGAAATGGACAGGAAAACTAACAGTTATCCCGAAGAAATACACCACAAACATGTAGGACAACATCGAAGCACTAAATAATGTTGAGAATAAATAAAAATGTCTATAATAGGCCTTTGGTATCTCAATAACTTGCAGGAAATTTGCGTCAGAACCTTGGTAGGCGAAGCTCCCATACCTGTATCCCTTAATAACAAAAGCAGGAACGTATTTTTCAAAATTATTAATAATAAAACCGGTAAATATTACTGCGAATGCAAGGTTTAGAAATATAAAATCTATAACGTTAATATAGTCGTCCATGTTAAATGTTTGTTATAAATGGCAGTGGTCTGTACGTGCGGTGATTGTAAACACTTCTAAGACACGAATACAAGATCTAACGGGATACCCAATCATTTTAAGTCGCAGCGCTTTACATTCTTGAGTTCTTTTTAACTAGGTTAAACTGTTGGTGTTTTTGACAGTGACATCACGACAGCTGACTGTGACACTTGACAGCAATATTATGCTTAGTTGCCAGGTATAATTATAATAGGGTATTTTACTCTATACGAGAAAAAATCTATAAATATGTTATTGAGACAGTTTAGGCATAAAGCAGTCGGAAAATGTAAGTTTTAGTTCATAAAATAACAAAACAAATTTTTAAATTCAATTCAAAGTTTTAGTATTTTTAATCTGTTATAAAACACCGTGAAACAGTAGCGACCATGTTATTACGTCGTACGGCTGTGTAAACAAAAAATTGACAACTGTCAGTCAACCGATTCGCGTAATATAGGCTTTGTACTTATATTATTTTTGTAACCAACGTAATTTTTTCATTATTACACCTATTACAAAATATACTTTTAATTATTTTTTAAAGATATACAATTATCATATTTAATATGAGCTCATTTGATACAAAACGAACTGACGTCATTTACGCTGAGCAATATGGCGTCCAGTAAGAGGCGTTTTCGTCAAACTACGCGCGAAATTTGAAAATTTAAAATTTAGATGCATTTTTATGGCACTTATCGATTGAATAAAAATGTTATGTTTTTTTTTGGTGGCATATTAGCACTTCAGAATTTCATTGGACACTTTTCAAAAATTGGTGTAATTAATAATCCCTATTGTATAATCTACTAATTTCACTTTGGTAAAATGTTCAAAATACTGAAGACTTTCCCATTTTTACAATTTGATCATACTAGCTAACTACTTATTATATATTTGAAGGTCTTTCTTAAGAAGCGTAAAATCATAATAGAATGGAAGGAGGTTTTTGTCCAGAAGGGGGACAATACGGAGTAAAACTATATAACCATTAGGAATTGTTTTTTTTTGTCATTTGCCAAATAAGTTAGGGCAAATTCAGAAATAGGATTTTTAATTTTATTAATATTTAGATTTTTATATTAATTTATATTAAAAGACATTATTTTCAATAACTTCTTGAATAAAACTACTTTAACTGGATAATATTACATTTCCTAAAATTAAATCGAGTCATCCGGATTGCAAAATTACCAAGTAAGTAGCGTGTGTGTAATCTAAGTCTCCTACCCACATAGGAAAAAATAAAATCATAAGTCAATTGTAAATTAATTTAATTTCGCATTTAATGTATTTAGAGTAGCTGATTTTTAATCAGCAGCCTCCCACACTTATACCTTCACCTTAAACGCTAAATTTCCCATCTTTTCCTGTTATTTCCACCTTTCCTATTTTTTTCATTATTTTATTCAATTAGTTCTCACCGTTTCTTCAATTCTAAATTTCAGTAACTATTCCTGAAACCATGCCAGTGATGACCCGTAAGGCTACTGCTCAGGATATGGAGCTTAAATTGAGAACAGCCCTACAGGAACTCAAGGCATCCAACATCCAATGTCAACAATTATTACTGGAAAGAGAGGAAGGTGAAGAGGAAATTAAGAAAATTGTTGACAAAAACACAAAGTTAAAGCGGGAACTTGTAGACCTTCATCAACAATACCTAGATGTTGTTGATGAACGGGACAAACTTCAGGTGGTCACGGATGGTTTCACCAGCTGTAGCAATTTATATGAGGAGGCATTGTGTAAGGTTAGGGACTTAGAGGATGAACTAATTCATGCAAATGTATGCATTACAAAATTACAAAAGAAAAAAGAATGTACTCAGGTTAGGGACACCAACCATTTATATAATGAATTGTTAAGTAGTAATTGCAATCAAAATTCCTTGATAACAATCGACCTTACAGAAGATTCTTTAATAAAACATGGTAATAGTAATTATAAATTGAGTCATAACAAAATAAAAAAATATGTTAAGCTAAATAAAATCATTAATAAATGTAAGAAATTCAGGAAACAACAAAAACATTATTCCAGTAACATTAAATTAAGGAAAGAACGTGTTTTTCTTGTGAATAAATTGAATAATTTTCAAATAAAGTTAGAAGACAGTGCAAATATTTATGAGGTTGACACTCAACGCTTACAGTCTGAAATTCAGGTTCTTGAAGAGTCGCTACATTCTCTTTATACAAAGTATGTGCACTCTCAAAACCAAATAAAAGAGCATATCCTTGCCACTAATGAGTTGGTGGGTATGTGTAACTCTAATGTAGACACAGTGGACCCACTTCCTATCAACACCACTCCATGTACCTTACAAAAGGAATCATACCTTGAGTCTTCACAGCCGGAGATAGTGGAGAACTTGGAATGTTTGTCCACGAACATTGCAACACCAGAAATTGTACCAGATTCATTGGTTATTGTTCAGACAGATAGTAGTTGTGTACCTTGTGATGAGGTTGGTTATCGTCCCATTATTTTTTCAGATAGTTTAGGGAAAGGATTAGGAAAATTATTAAATAACAACCTGACTACCTGTTCTGCTTTAAATTATTGCATGCCTGGGACTTCTTATAAAGAAATAATGTCATCCATAACTAGGAAGCAGTATGATCCGAATACCATTATTACAGTATGTGTAGGTAATAGCTCAAGTGTTAGATTAAATGATATCACTGACAGTGTCACTGAAATATTGAAAATTAATTGTCAGAAAATAATATTGTGCGCTTTTCCTTACTTTGGGCACCTATCAAATAGGACAAATAATAACATACATATGCTTAATAATCATATGCATTTATTAGCTAGTCATTATAATGACAAGCTTATGTTTCTTGACACCAACACTTTTGTTGAAAAATTGAATTCGACTAGGGATACAGTGTATCTGCCTATTAGGTTTAGACGTCAGATAGCATGGCTATTAGCATTTAATATTAACTCAGACATAATTAATATGTCGAAGTGTTCCGTAATTAGCTCCACAATAGTTAGTAATAATACTAATATTAAGGTGGTAAGCCCAAATTGTTTAAACTAGTTAGCAAGACAACAGAAGGTACCAGTATCAATTTAATGCAACTTATCAATAACAAGGTATCTTCTAGCAATCAATCAGCAAGTTTAAAAAAAGGGGCTAGGCAACATTCTTTGAAATTATTCCATCAAAATATTCAAGGATTTTCTTCCAAGCAATTGGAAATTGAATTGTTTTTAGAGAAGACAATGTTCGACATTATTTGTATAACTGAACATTGGTTGAAATCATATGAAATGTTAATTAATTATGAAAATTATACTGTGAGCAGTTGTTTCAATCGGAAATCGATGCTGCGTGGTGGTTCACTAATTATATTAAAAAGTAATATTAAATCTAAGTCTCGCAAAGACATAGTTGAACTCTCGGTTGAACATATTATTGAACTGTCCTGTGTTGAGCTAGATAGGCATGTCATAGTGTGCGTTTACAGACCCCCGAATTATCAAACATATTCTATATTTGAGTCTATAATGGAGGATGTTCTAACTAAACTTGCAACTGGTAATAAATCAATAATAATTTGTGGAGACTTTAATATTAATATTTTAGAAAATAACGCAAATAGCAGTAGATTATTAAGCCTCTTTAAATCGTTTAATTTGTCAAATGTGTTCTTAGAACCAACACGAATAACTGCAACCACTGCTACTTGTATTGATAATGTTTTTTGTAGCTGCGACTATTTAGATAAAGCTATTGTAAATTATCTCCCTTCAGATCACAGCGGTCAAACCATTGCTTTTGAGTCCAACACACCCTTGCAAAAAATACAGATACAGTCAAGACCAATAACATCTAGTAATTTAGATAAATTTAATAAGACTTTAATTAGTAAGTTACCCGTTCAGGAACTTAATATGAATAATGGTAATTTTTTGTATAAAGATTTTTTTTCAGTTGTGCAAACAGAGTTTGATAATATTTTTAAGAAAAAAATTAAAACTATTTGCCCTAAGTTTTTATTTAGTGACTGGGCAACTAAAGGTATCAGAAAAAGTAGAGAAAGGCTTTTTGAGTTGTATGGCCTTAAGCCTTATATTAACACCGAAACATTTAATAAGTATGTTTCGACTTATTCTAAAACTTTTAAAATTGCTTGTAAAGCAGCTAAAGCCTTATACATTAGCAATAAAGTTAAATCAGCTGATGATAAAATTAAGACTGTTTGGAAAATAATTAATAATGAAACAAACAGGAACAAAAAACATAATACTGATTACACTCTGGAGACTTCCCGTGGTCTCTTAAGTACTAATAAAGAAGTTGCTCAGGAATTTGCAACATTCTTTACCGATATTCCTATTAAAACTACTGAAACTTTAGATTCTTCGCCCTCACTTGCTTTAAACTTACTAAGTTCGAATGTTTCAGCATGTCCCACGGAATTTAAATTTAAACATATAAACCCTGCAATCGTTATTAAAGCTTTTAAACAACTCAAGATTAAGGGTACTGAAGATTTATGGGGGATGTCTACTAATGTTTGTAAATCAATTATTGAGACAGTGGCGCCCTATTTAGCTTTCATTTTTAATTTGTGTGTAGACCAAGGGGTTTTCCCGGATCTAATGAAGTTCAGCAAAGTTATACCACTTTTTAAATCCGGCGACTGCAAAGACTCTAATAATTACAGACCCGTTTCGGTTTTGCCGGTTTTTAGCAAAGTGTTTGAAAAAGTAATGCTTGATCAAATGCTCAGTCATTTTAACTGTCACAAAATTTTACATGATCAGCAGTATGGTTTCACCAAAGGACGTTGCACTACTGACGCCGGTGTCACCTTAATCAAGCATATATTTAAGGCTTGGGAGGATTCTCAAGATGCTATTGGTATCTTTTGCGACCTCTCCAAAGCATTTGATTGCGTGAATCACGAAACACTACTCTTAAAGCTTGAGCATTACGGACTGGGTAAACTAGCGCTTAGCTTAGTAAAATCATATTTGACTGATAGACTGCAACAAGTTCAAGTAAACGGTGTAAATTCATCGGGCTTAAAAGTAAAAATGGGGGTACCGCAGGGCTCAATATTGGGTCCGTTCCTCTTTTTAGTTTATATAAACGATTTACCTTATTTGTTGAAAAATCAACCACAAATGGTGTTATTTGCTGATGATACTTCCTTGATTTTTAGAGTTAATAGACGGGCACAGCACCATGACGACGTAAATGACGCTATGCTTAAGGTTCATAATTGGTTTACTGTAAATAATTTAGTATTAAATGAGAAGAAAACTAAATGCATAAGATTCGCTTTACCGAATGTTAAAAGTAGTGAATGTAACGTTGTATTGAATAAGGATATACTTGAATTCGTCGAAAAGACTGTTTTCCTAGGGATTACGCTTGACTCAAAGCTGCAATGGGGTCCTCACTTAACATCTCTTGCAGGGCGGTTGAGTTCGGCCGCTTACGCTGTCAGAAAAATCCGGCATTTGACAGACGTGGATACCGCTAGGCTAGTATATTTTAGTTATTTTCATAGCATCATGTCCTACGGTATCTTGCTTTGGGGGCGGGCTGCAGATATTGATTCTATTTTTATTCTGCAAAAGCGGGCTGTCAGAGCCATCTATAATCTCAGCAGTCGCGAGTCTCTAAGAGAATTGTTTAAACAGATTAACATCTTGACGGTACCTTGTCAATACATATATGAAAACATTATGCATGTTCGAAAAAACCTTCATCTTTTTAATAAAATAAGTGACAGACATTGTGTTTATACTAGAAATAGGAACAAATTAGATCAGCCAAGATTCAGATTGTCAAAAGTACATACTTCTTTTATGGGGTACTGTGTAAAATTTTATAATAAAATACCTCTTGATATTCTTCAACTAAATGAAAGACAATTTAAAACATGTATTAAACGCACACTGTGTAGACAAGCATATTATAAATTAGAAGACTACATCAATGATAAAAATGCTTGGCTAAATGCTGGTCCTGCTCCACAGGCAGTTTAGGGAATTTCCTAATTGGAGGAATGTTGTTTCCTACCCCTTTTTTTTATTGACATGAGTAACGAGTATCGTTATTATTATACACAAATATATATTTTAATTACTTTTTCGACATTTTAGAAACATTGGAAACCTTAGTTTTGTATAATTTAGCAGCATTATTTCAATTTTGTAAATGTGAGTACCATGGAGCCATATTTTAAGTAAATTATTATGTGTTTGACTTAAATGAGCATGGCGGTTGAGAGAATTGTCATGCTCACTCAAATGTCTCGCTGGTGGTGGCGCGTGTGTTGGGTCATTCGGCTCCCTCTAAAATGGTTGAGCTGAATGGTGCTGATTCACGCGTCATGTTCGTGAACGGGCGCTGTCAGTAGAGATTGGTCAACTCTTAACTGCCATGGTTTTTATCTTGATTATTTTTTATATTTTGTATTTCTAGATTACCTTCATTGTTTTCACATATAGAAGCAACAAGAATAATGTAAGCAGTATTTTGTAAAAACCTGATTTTAAAAGAGTGTCCGTGGAGTTTCTTGCTCGTTCTTCTCCATAGAGACCTACCTACGTTTTGGAACGAGCAACTAGCTTCAACTTTCTGTCTAACTGACCGACTCCTTGACAATTCAAAAGTGCCTGTAAATGGTTTAATTGAAATAAATGCTTTGACTTTGACTTTGACTTTGTGAATGTTTTAATTTAGCAACATTAATTTTACCGATTCGGGAGTTTACAGATGACGGTCTTGTACTTTTGAAATTGAAAATAGAATAAAGGCCTTTAGCAATATGAACTTTTTGATATAATGGCGTTAGAGAAAAGCTTGATGTATAATTGATACTTCGATCAATAATAATTGATAAGAAGCAATAAAATATATTGTTATTAATTCGGAAAGAAACGCTAGCTCCTGGAAATCACATTTTTATAGCCTTTTTTACATTTTAATAAATTTTCATATTAATTAGGGAAATATTTCATTTGTATTTTTATACCACTGATGGGTTCTACTTCTACAATACACCCATACCCACAAGCGTACAATTTCTCACTCCTAAACGTTAGGCCGTGTGGTGCCGGCCGCGAATAGCACCACCCCATTTCTACCCGTGGGTGTCGTAAAAACCGACAGAGGGATATTGACCAGAAGATTGGCGGCAGCGTCTTTTTGAGTAAAATTACACCTACTGCGATCGCCAACATGCATTGGCCAAGCATGGCGTAATCGCCATGCTGCACGGGGGAGTCCTTTGCCCAGTAGTAGGCATCCTAAATGTTGACATGATGAAACGTTAGGCCTATTTACTGACAGCGTCATCAATATGCTTTTTTGAGGATTATTAATGCATGAGAGGTAGGTACCTACCTAATCAAGTTATGCTGCCGTCTGTTAGTAGTTAGCAGTGGGACAGTAATAGGCTGTTATTATTATATTATAATAGTTTTACAATACTGGCCATTTGAAACGTAATTTATGTAGGTACGGCGGGCAATACATTCAAAATTCAAATGAATTTTATTGTAATAAGGTGTATTGCGAAAATTGCGAGTGCCACTGCCACCCATACTGACTGGGCCATTCTGTGTGTATAAGTTGAGAATCAAAGAGCCACATGATTACAGTTGTAAAAATTAATATGAAAATAAAAACATACGTTACTATCAAGTACCAACATAAGCATAAAAGTCCCGGGCACCCATGTCATACCAACAGAAAAGTAAAGATTACGTTTGTACACCTGTCTCATCACATACGTTGGGTTTGACAGCATTTTATTGGATCCCTGATTTCCTATTCAATAAGTTTTCGGGGTTTACATTACGCTGTGTGGTGGCCCGTGAAATGTTTCGGTCCAGGATAATACTCAGCGGGGGTATGTGACTAACTCCGTTGTAATGATGGCTGGGCTTATTATGGAATTTGAATTTGGAAGTTTTCGATTTGGAACGTGGCAGCTCTGAATTTTAGAATTGGGTTTATTACCCTTGGTAGATTTGAATTTAGAGATGTAGGTAGATTAAAAAAGTTTAATGCGATTGTTGGTTTCGCATCTCTAGCCAGTTGGTTAGGTTATAATATAAAACGCCTGGTTATCACAATAAAAAACTCAAAACGCATTGGTAATCCTATAGCTATTTTAAGGATTTGAACTAAGTATTTCGGGTTATCAAACAACCTAAGTTAACACGGAAACTTTTTTGCTTATACGACCAGCAAAAGCAACTAATTCTTTCCATCCACGATTAACGCTACTTACCAACCAACCACCCAAAACAAAAAACTATTGTCCCCAAATATCACGATATTTCCAACAGAAAAGTTCGTTCCAACATTGTACGTTGCAATTGCCCCCATAGTGCGGGGAAACAATCGCTAATCGATCCTTCCTAATCGATACCACTCGAATAGTTCAATTATCGGTCACTATTAATCATTTCCGTCTCTTTCGGGAGCGGAAATCTTTTCACCAACAACAATGAACACTCATCACAAATGACTGGGCCATTGTGTCCCAGCTCTGCAAACGACGTGTACCGATAATTAATTAATAATTAAGGGCCACTCCATTATCCTTTAATTAACGAGTTTCATTTCTTTAATGTTACGGTCCATTGTGATGCATGAGAAATTCTATTGTTTTGTTGTAAGGACAATGGGTACAATCTTTAAAAATGGGGAGGAGGCTTTCTGTCGGCTCACTTGAGCGATGAGTGTAAAATATGCCACATTACTTTTAAAAGGACAGGTAATAAAGATTCCCTTTCACTGAGAGAAAAAAGGTTAAAAACGCATTATTTTCAATTCGGTATTCACACAATATGTAATTTTCCACAGTTTTGTTCAGAAACCAAAGCCACGAAGTAATAAGATTACTTTTCATCTGAAAGAAGATCCTTTGTAAATAAATAGTAGGTGCCTTTTCACATATTCATACAACATTAAAGAAAATAACGCAATTCCAAATACTCTGTGTCAGGTTCCAACCCAGAATGGGATAAGAATACTAAACAAAATGCTCTGTTTAATGTACATCAAACGTTTCTGCCAATGTAAGCACGAACATGGCACAAACCATTGAAATTAGTACGCGATTCTCGAGAGAATAGGAACACAATTTCCATTGAAACGCTCCACGCCGATACCTGGCAGTTCCAGTTTTCTTCGTGCCGCTTTTGTCCGTCTGTACAAAGCAGAAAATACAGAGAACCCAATCAGGGATCTGTCTAAATGTCCGACGATCGGACGGGTGAGGTTTAACGCAACGAATTTTGAAATATCCCTAAATGTACGCTACAATTTTCTTTAGGTTAAAGTTAAAATAAGGAATGACGAGACTATTTCTGATAGGTGCGTCGTCATCTGCGTTTTTGATTGTCAATCATGTGATTTCGTGTAGGTAAAATTATACAATTTCAGCATTTCATTAAAAGTGGGTTGCTACCTTCCTAATTACAAGTTTTTTTACCTAACTAAGTACTAGCTTATGCCCGCGACAACATTCACGTGAACGTCGGTCATCGCGAATGCAGATAAACAAATTTCATAAAAATCGGTTCAGTCGTTTCGTCGTAAAAACGTTACAGACAGACAGAGTTACTTTCGCAGTTTCGCATTTAAATATTAGTATGGATGGAGATGTTTTATTATAATATCATGATAACACAAATGTAAAAATACCTAATTATCTTATAAGCTTTAAACTTCCAAATTCTGAAGAGATCTAAAATCTAGCAACACTACTGCAGAATAAGGTACCTACGCTGTCAATGTGTGTGTAAGCAGTAGTTTCTTTTTCGCGCCATTCTCTCACTGACATCCATCGGACAGGGCTTTAGACATTACCAATCGATTTCATTCATGCAAATTGTCTGTTCGGTCGTGGTTTTGAATCGATTACAATGCGTTACTGAAATCGAATTGTTTAAGGTCGGCTGGGTTGAAGTACGGTTAGGTACATCTCTAAAGCTTTTTTTAGATCGAATTTGATTTAAAAAATTGAATGAATGTGAAAAAAAGATAGAATAAGATCTTTTTGGTACCTAAAGTAAATCTGCCGTTTGCAGGCATTTTAATCGCAGACGATCTGGGTAGGTACCTAATTAAATAACATGGTACCTATCATACATTTTTTACCTTTTATAAGAATTCTGGATTTTGCCGTGTGGTGCTGGCCGCGAATAGAACCACCCCATTTCTATCCGTGGGTGTGGTAAAAGGCGAAGAGGGACATTGACCAGAGGATGGGCAGTAGCGTCAGTCAGTGTCATTACCTAGTTTATTAAGGTTTGTATACATGCCAATAACCTTGAGCATTTGGCCCGCACTGAATTTGTGGACGAGTGCGGGGGTAATGTAGACACACTCAGACGCAGTCTTTAATCGGACGCATTTTTAATTTATTGTAATAAAAATAATACATATATTTGTAAAAACTAACAAAACCTTTTCCTCTGTATTGCAAAGCAGTAGATGTTTTTTTTATACTCTTTTGATAAGAAAATAAGGAGTAAAATGGTTTCATCTCAATGATTTGGCGGTGATTTGACATTTTATATTTCTTATTATGTGATACCGATAGAAAAAGTCCTTCCAGGAGCTTTTATCCAGCGCCACTCACAGCAGCCGTCGTGGAATGCGTCTAGGTCATCTCGCCATCTCTTTCTGGGCGGTCCTCGGCGACGCCGTTCACCATCATCTTCATCTTCATCATGTACCTAAATTACTAACAATTTTTTTCAGATGTAATTTCTCTCTGTAAATGCCGATGAAAACTTGCTTCATCTACATGGTTCTTTCAAGCTTTTTACGAAAATACAGCCTTTATTAGTCAAGGTAACGTACCTATCTTCCTATTAGAGAAAGAATTTCCAGTATCGGACCAGTAGTTTCAGAGAGATTAGAGCGCGAACGTTCCAACTGTGGTTCCAACAAAGAAACAAATCAAAAAACTCTTTCAATTTATAATATAATTAGCTTTTGCCCGCGACTTCGTTCACATGGAAGTCAAATCTATACTTATATTATAGAGTGGTAAAATTTGTTTGTATGTAAGTAAGGGGTAATATCCCTCATCCGATTTCAAAAAATCTTTCATCAATCGGAAGTTCCGTTATCCCTGAATGCTATAGGCTATATTTTATTATCATAACAAGTAGGCATCCGAAAGAAAATTCACGTGGACGCGGAAAAAGTGCTGGTAGGTAGGTATACCTACCATAAAGCATGCCGATCGGAATTTTTGAAATCGGATGAGTACCTAGTTTCGTCAGAGATTCCTTGCTACGAACTTTAACTTTGACATTCAAACTTACAAACTACCTCTTTTTAATATTATTATAGAATAGATACTTATTTATTTATTTATAGGTACTTCATGCACAAAGGTACAAAGGCGGACTTAATGCCTTAGGCATTCTCTACCAGTCATACCAAGGGTGGTGAAAAGATAACATGGCAGGTGCATTACAAAAAGTAATACTTAAAAAGTAAAAAACAAAAAAAAGATATATAAACTACACATACATAATTATATTCTGGAATATATATACACCGAAATAAATATATATATTTATTTTATTAATAAAAGAAAAGAGGTTTATGAGAAGACTCTGCTCATTTGTGCTGAAAATAAATTCGCAATTTCCGCATAAATGCATACAGACTGATGGCCATCCTGATATCGAGATGAAGCGCATTATTCCTTGATAAGGCAATTCTTAAGAATGGCCCGGATAAGGCCATTCTTCTCTGGAAATTCTGGAATGCGCGAAAGGAAGAATGAACAAAATCAGAAGTATGAGAAGGGCAAAGTAAGAGAAGGTTATTAGAACACAGCAGATTCTTAGCATGTGAGAAAAATAGATAAGAAGGAGGGGAGAGAGCCCCTATAGATGTACAGTGGCCAGCAGATCTAGACAAATCAAACACACTAGACAAAATCAAACTGATTGCTAATCAAAACTACTCAAACTATACTTTTTTTTTTTTTTTTTTTTTTTTTTGTCATTTATGATGTACTCGTAATTAAACGGTTACTCATAACAATTACAATCTAGACCTTAAGGCTAATAAGTAATTTAAATTTAACTTAATTTGCTAAAATCTTACATGGTTAAGAATGTGTCCATTGGCACTTTTCTTATTGTCTCTATTATGATGGAAAGACACTTTGTTCTTGTGTTCTTTAAGAGTAGCACTCACTGCACTATGTAACACTCACTTCACTATACTAACTCAAAGGGCTTAGTTCTCTTGAGTCTTCTTACTATGTCCGTGGTGTCAAGGAGCTGAATAGCCTCGACATTCACATGTTGGAGAAGCCTTCGTTCATGTGCTTCTGCGTGTTTTTATATGACTACAGTAACTAGGTCCACTCCTAGATCTCGGTGGATGTCATCATTTCTAACGTACCAAGGAGCATTTACTATGCTCCGAAGTACCTTATTTTGGAATCTTTGAATGATTTCAACGTTAGTTGGTTTTGTACAGCCCCAAAGTTGAATGCCGTATGCCCATACAGGCATGAGTACTTGCTTGTATAAAAGCACTTTGTTGTACACTGACAAAGTAGAATGTCTGCCAAGTAGCCAGTACATATTTTTGTAGCGTAGGTCTAAAGCTTGGCGTTTCTTTTTGACGTGAGCCTTCCAGCGAAGTTTTGCATCTAGCGTCATGCCCAAGTATTTTGCCGTATTTTCATATGGTATTACACGACTGTTAATGTATACCGGTGTATGATTAGGTCTTTGGTTTGTGAAATCTATATGGGTGGATTTTGACTCATTTAATTTGATTCGCCATTTTTTCGTCCAATTGGTGATGGCATTGATGGCAATTTGTACCTTCTCCACTGCTTCTTTATGAGTGACACCTGTAGCCATGATAGCCGTGTCATCTGCAAAGGTAGCAATGGTGCTGCTTTTAGTTTCAGGGATATCGCAGGTGTACAGTAGGTACAGGATAGGTCCAAGAACACTTCCCTGTGGTACACCAGCTTTTATTTGTTTGATATCTGAATAGGCATCCTCATGTCTCACTCTAAATGTCCTCTCTGTTAAATAGGATTCTAAAATGTCCACAAATTGTTTTGGGAGCATTTTACCTAGTTTATATATAAGGCCTCTATGCCACACCTTATCAAACGCTTGAGCTACATCTAGAAATACTGTAGAACAAACTTTCTTTTCTTCTAATGCTTTTTCAATAACATTGGTAATTCTGTGAATTTGGTCTATTGTAGAATGTTTTTCTCTAAAACCGAATTGGTAATTAGGAATCAGTTCTCTGTCTTCTATAATAGGTTTTAAACGCCTGAGTAGCAGTTTTTCAAATAATTTCGCTATGATTGGTAAGAGTGATATGGGTCTATATGATGTTACTTCACGAGGTGGTTTTCCTGGCTTAGGGATCATGATAACTTCAGCAACTTTCCACATATTAGGCACATGTTTTAGTCGAAATGTGGCATTGATGAGGGTTGTTAGTTTTACTATGGCTTTACGTGGGAGATTTTGGAGCAGTTCGCCAGTGATCAGGTCGTATCCAGGCGATTTCTTTTTGGTTAAATTTTTGATCATGCTGTTAACTTCTTTTGGGGTGACGAGTTTTATTTCCAAGTCATCATAGTAAGTCGTATCCAATGCTATGTTTTCAGAGCTTTCCTCATTGTTCGTTTGAAAAATTTGTTCCAAATGGTCTGCAAATACAGTCGCTTTCTGTTCATTACTTGTAGCCCATTTGCCATCTATTTTTTGAACAGGGGGAATGTGTGTAATGGGCTTATTTAGGCTTTTAGTGGCTTTCCATAGCGAGTAATCTGATGTACCATTACTTGATAGTTGGCTAAGGTAAGCATTTGTGGTATCATCATGAAATTCCTGAATTGCTCTGCTTAATCTTTTTGTGAGTTTATTTAGCAATGTTTTATCAGGCGGATACCTAAATTGTTGCCACCTTTGTCTCTGGACTCGCTTTATGGCTATAAGATTGGTTATTTCTACTGGATATCTGTGCGTTGTAATTTTTCTTTTCATGTCAGGTGTATTTCGCCAGGCGCAGCTTTGTATGTCGGTAATGAATTTTGCTACTTCTTCATCTACCTGCTGTTTGTTTTTGAGTGGTACTTTCAGGTTTATACTATTGTTTAAATCAAATTGAAAGCTCTCCCAGTCCGTGTTTTGGTTTACTAGACTTGGATTGCTCTCTTTTTGTATTATTTTCTCGCTTAGAGTTAATATAATAGGTGAATGATCGGAATGCATATCATATCCTTCTTCTATGTTAAGGTATGGAGCTGACAGATTCTTGTAAATGAAGAAGTCAATCAGATCTGGTTTTCTTCGAATATCGGTAGGCCAGTAAGTGGGTTTCCCTGTTGAAATCACATTGCACTTGATTTCTCTGATGGCACATAGCAATTCTTTGCCCTTGGTGTTAGTTAGTCTGGACCCCCAATGTGTATTCTTAGCATTAAAATCACCTCCTAATATGAATGTGTTACCAAGAACTTTCAATATATTTTTGTACTGCTCTGTTTTTAGCGCATACTTAGGTGGAATGTATATGGATGCTATGGTAATATCATGAAGTTTGGTTCTGACCACAACGGCTACAGTTTGTACAGATTGTTCTTCGCATTTGTGTTCTAAATAATGGTAGATATTCTCTTTAATAATGATGGCACTTCCTCCACTCGCTGTGTTGTTGGGATGCAGTGCATGATATATTTTATAGCCTTTTATATGAGTAAAGGTTTCTCTCGTAAAGTGGGATTCTGATATGAGACACACATCAATTTGCTCTGTTGATAAGACTGCCTGCAACTCGTTTCGGTGCTTTAGGAGTCCGTTTGCATTCCACGTCATAATTTTTAGTGTGTTAGTCATTTTTGTTTAGGATAAGTAGATGGTTGTGTATTTTCTATGTTTCTCAACCTTTGGTCAAAGGAGGTTAACATGTCCAAAATCTTACTGATATTTTCATCTGTAGTTGTATTTCCAGACTTGATGGGCACCGGAGGCTGTGACTGTGGCTGCGATGCCTTTGTTATTTGCGCGTAAGACACACTATTTGTTACCTTTTGGTGAGTAGAACGTAACGGTTGTTGTCTCTCAGCACCAGAGGCCAGGAGGTTTGGAGTAGTTACCTTTTTTTTGGAAGCTTTATTTTTTAAATTTTGCAGTTCTTTAGCTACTATACACCCTCTATAATTAGCCGGGTGGGGTTCGCCACAGTGAACACATTTAGGTTTTGTAGCTAACGACTTTGTGCAGTCCTTTGTGAGGTGTTTACCAGTGCACTTCACACACCTAGGTTCCTTTGAACAATATTTTTGGGTGTGGCCATATGCTTGACATCTTTTGCACTGTGGGATTAATTTAGATGTTTTTAAAGGCTGCACATCTACCTTACAACCTAGTATGGTCTTAATACCATAGATATGGTTTATGTCTTCATCTTTTTGGAATGATAACATAAACATGTTTAGAGGTTCCTTAGTCCTCCAACTTAATTTGTTTACCGCTTCCTGGATTTTATAGCCTTTAGCATTTAGATCTTCGACTATTCTGTTCGGCAAACATGACGAATGCAGATTTTTGGCCATTACCCTTATCGGTCTGTCCTGCTTATTCTCATAAGAGTGCCAGAGACAGTTGTTTTGCAACAATAATTTGGTTATCCCTCTATATGAGTCTTCGTCCTTGGCGTTTATTTTGACGATATCTCCGTTCATCATTTTTACCATGAATGAATCTCTATTTAAGCTAGCCAAAAGAAGGTCGTAGAACTGCTGGTAGTTCTTAATATTTTCGACTATGACTGGTGGAGGTTGCGGTACTCTTTTTTCTTTTGTTTTCTCGGGTTTTGTACTGGCCTGAGATTCATTCAAGCTTCCTCCCTGAGAAGGAGGAGACAGTGAAGTGTTTAACTTCCTTTTTTTCCTACTTTTTTGCCGTACCCACTCTGTTTCTCTGGCAAGTTCCTCTTCGTCAGTCCCATATTCGACTGCCTTCTGAGGTTTATTGATCGTTGAGTGTTCCCTCTCTGAGGTAACATTCTTTTGCTCCTGAATGACTTTCAGCTGGTGTTGTAGCGCTTCTATCTGACTACTGAGGTCTTTTACTAGCTGTTGCAGTTGTATGCGCTCATTCTGTTCCTCTTTGAACCGAGTGAATAACTGATGCTCGAGCTCAGTTACGAGGACTACTTTGTTTGGTGAGGCCATAATTGAGTACAAGTTATAATTTTAAAAACTATAACTTACCATTTATTTGCACAATGATACATGATTCACTTACGGTGGAATGTAGGTCATCGCGACGACCGTGTCGTCAAACGCGTCGGAATAGGCTGCTGCGTCAACACTTTTGCACGAGCGCGGACTTGTGCAAGAGCGTGTGTGACGCGACCGTTCTCACTAGAAGTCGATCGACCACTGAACTGTAAGGAGTTGTTGTTTACTTTTTCAATAATTGTAAATAATAATATGTGAACACTATGTATCTACTACATAGATACATAGTGTAAAAACGTGTGTAAAAACGATAGCCAAGTTGAATACATATTCAACTTGGCTATCGTTTTTAATCTTGTAATACTTTGTACATACTTCAATATAGTGTTTTTTATGCAGGGTCCATCGTGTTCACGTATAGTTATATAACTATAAACTGTAAATGCAAAATATTGTACACATTTTTTTTTAAAGAGTAAGTATGGAGTTTCTTGCCCATTCTTCTCCATACGAAACTACCTTTTGGAAGGGGCAACTAGAATCAACTTTTTTTTTATGACTTTCAAAAGTGCCTTTAATGGTCTAATTGAAATAAATGATTTGACTTTGACTTTGACATCAAGTTACAGCAATCTGTCAAATTTCTTTGATAGATTTTCAACTTTAGTACAAAACAGTAAGGTTCATATTCAATTGAGAAAATTTGACATTTTGGTATACCAAACTGTCAAGTATTGCCAATTGAACCTTGGGCTTTTGTAATAAAGTTAAAAATCTATCAAATAAAATTGACAGATTGTTGTACCTTGATTTGCTAGATTTAAATCCAACATTGATAGAGGGGTGCTAGTCTGATTGCTTCATGCTATGCTATCATAATTTTAGATGTCAATTTTATCTTACTCAATACAGAGACTGCTATACCTAGGCTGTTCCAGTTTATTATATCTATTGCTATGAAAGTTGACTCACTCCCATGATAAATAAGTTGAAATCATTAAAATTTGATCGAACGCACCAGAAGCAAAGTAAGCTGTAATCAGCAATCGTAAATCGAGTAACAAATCGATACTTAATATTTAACCATTTCCCTGTCCCATGAGTCACATAATTATGATTCATGTTGATTGTTTAATTATTGTGTCTGCTTCGCGGACAGTGAAGTTGTTAATAATCGATTTCCAGCATCGATACTCCATCATCACATCATCATTATCAGCCGAAAGACGTCCACTGTTAAACAAAGGCATCCCCCATAGAACGCCACAACGAGCGAAAACCTGCTGCTTGCATCCACCGGTTACCCGCGACCTTGACGATGTCGTCGGTCCATCTGGTAGGAGGCCTACCAACGCTGCGTCTTCCGGTTCGTTGTTCCACTCGAGAATCATCTTCACCATCGGTTATCTGTTCTTCGAGGGATATAGCTACTTCAACTTGCATTAAGTACTCTGAGAGTAGTTCTTCGGCGAATTTCCTCGTTCCGGATTTTATCGCGCAAAGAAACTCCAAGCATAGTTCTCTGTTTGACTCTGAGCTTTTTTAGGCGGCCAACAGTTAAGGACCATGTTCCTGTGCCATATGTTATCACTGGCAACAGTGGCAACACACACTGGTTATAACGGTTAGGTACACACATTGATCATCTAAAGAGTAATGTTGCCATAAAATTGTGCATATCGTTATCGGTGGGCTGTTAAAATTGAAATAACTTGGAGCGTAAAAATGGGGGAGATACGCATTATTTGTGTGTTCCATTTGAAACATGCTGTATGTTTTCATACTTTATTCAAGGGATGTTGATTCAGTTTATTTGAAAATAATGTTTGGGAAAATAAAAGATCGCGGTGTATCCGTGGTGTACCTATATTGTACCTACAAGGATTGGCTTCATAGTCAAAGTAAAACTATTTATTTCAATTAAAGCATTGAAAGGCACTTTTGAAGTGTTTCTAGTTTGCCATTTCCAAAACATAGTTTCGTATGGAGAGGAATAGGCAATGGGCAATAAACTTCAACTTACTCTTTGTTTTATATTTATTACAATACTTTGTATAAGTACAGGATTCATACTTGCATACCATAAATTGCTGCCCTCCTCTAGCGATGCCCTGAGCTGAGGCCCGTACCCCACAGGGGTTGCCCTAAGCGTGTAGTCGCTTAGTTTAAAAGTGTTTTGCCCTGGCTGGAGGTCTTAAACTCACGTTAACGTGTCACAGGAAAGTCCGGTTAAGAAGCCGAAAACCTCCTAGGATGATCTGCGAGATGCCATGACGAAAAAATAAAATTAAACGACAAAGGTATATAATAACTTGTTCATGACCTTTCAAGCCGTACTCTACAGGCAAGCAAAAGAAGCATTAATCATAGCCAACTATTACATCTTACAACGTTCATTTATATTCTTTTATTTTCCGAGCGAGCGGGTTTTTAATTCAGCTTTTAATGATTCTTCAATTGTTTCATTTTAGTTCATAATAAATTAATCTGTTCTAGACAGGCGTATTTGTGTAGCAATATATATCTGCTTTTAAGAGAGGTATTGAGATTTTTTGCCACAGGCACTACTTCATGTAATGATGTAAGAAGTCTTTTGATTTAGATATTATCTTCGAAGTAACTTTGATGGGATGGGGGCACCTCACTTCAAACCTTCATTCACCGAGGGAGAATTTTACAGAATAACAATAACAACACAATAATTCTATAGCGCGATTACGCCCTATTGCAAAGCACTAGAATCGGATGACAGCTCACTTCACCTAGGTGTGGCGGATGACAGCTCACTTCACCTAGGTGTTCACTTAGGGAGAATGTAACAGAATAGACATACTGCAACTCACTGTTACTGCAACAGTGATACTAATATATGTATTTAGGTTAAGGTTTTGTAACCTCAAGATAAATGGTTATTAATATGTATTTAAAACGGTCTAGTCACAATCTTATCTTATCGACAATCTATGTCAAAATCTTGTCAAAAATGTAGGGAAATTAGAGGCATTTTTGACAGTGATTAGAATACGAACGTTCCAAAAAGCTAGTAGGACTGCCCCCGAAATCACACTTGTTAACTGCTATGCATCGGATCCGGTAACTGCTTGTTAACCCGTCATATGACCCTCAAGCTCTGTGAAAATGTATTTTTCACTCGATTTAGTGTCGGTTAGTCTCTTGGGATGACAGACTATTTCGAGAGAGCGGAGATAGTTGGCTGTATGTAACTATATATATTTACTTATTTATACGTCATGCACAAAGGTACAAAGGCGGACTTAATGCCTTAGGCCTAACTATAGTATGTACTTTATGTAAACCTTGAAAAATATTTGTTTCAGAACGGCCTACTTATAAGAATCACCACAAAATAAAAGTTTCTAAGCAGGTCACAAAAATAGAACCTACGAACCTAATGGGTTTCTAAATAGTATTAACCTCTGTCATGTTTAGCGAAACGCAATTGATCGATTTGCAAAACTCGGCCATGCTTTTGGAAACGCGCGTGCAATTTTTTTTTTTTCTGTTAATCGGCTCTAAACTCTATTCTAAGGGTATTAGAGTCCTACCAAACGTGTTAAAACTATTGAGAATTAGATTATCTATCGTTTAGACGCAAGTTTGCAACATCACGGAACCAATTTTTATTTTCAATCGACATCCAAAGTTTGACGAAGCCATTTTGTATTATTTTGTAATTTGCTGTGGTCGTGTTGATTTGTGCTCGAAAGCAAAATGCCTTAAAGTATTGTAATTTATTGGTTTTTACTAATGTGATGGTTCTAAATTAATCTAGAAAACCTGTTCTGTGATAAATCAACGTTTTACTTACTGATACTATAAGTGAAATGTGCTAAAATCGAAATAGTCGAACGCGTGTTTGTTGTCGTTGTGTTTTTACGTATTACAAAGTGGTAATTTAACTTAATTACATGAAATCGCGGGAAACTATGTGTGACATGATAAAGTTTAGACATAATTCTAACCACAAAACGTAAAAAGTTCCATAATATCTTGAAGATGTGCTGGATTACATGAATTTTGGCGCCAAGTGAGTACTTTGTAACGATTTTTTTTGTTTTTTTTTGTTTTGGTCTCGCTAGTTTCCAGCTAGACACGGTTCACTTTCAGGGTTGCGGCTTTTTTTCACGTTTGGTATTCGTTTGATTGTGATGCACAATATGCGTATATTTGTAGTGTTGGTTTATGTCTTGGTTGTGATTTTTTTATTTATATTATTAAAAAAAAAAACATACCAAATTTCATCAAAATCGGTTTAGCCGTTGCGTCGTGAAAACGTAACAGACAGACATAGTTACTTTCGCATTTATAATATTAGTATGGATAAGGAAAAAAAAATAATTTGGGATTATTTAAAATATATACATACATGTATTATAATTTTTTTATTATTGTTTTATTTTTTTTTACTTTACTTTTTTTCATAATATACATATTTTTTTAATCTTATTAAATAATGACTTATTTACAAATATTTTTTTTACGTATTTACGAATATTAAAAAATAAAAATAATGTGATTTAGGAAATAAAGGTAATTATTTCTAACCCTTTGTAAAAAAAAATAATAATTAATAAGATTTAAAAAAAAATAACGGGATAAATTACATATTTTAAATATTAATATTTTTTTTTTTTTTATTTTTTTTTATGTTTATTATGTATTATATACGTTATTTTATTAAAATATTTATTTTACATTTTTTATTTGAAGTTTTATTCGAACCCGATATTTAAAACAAATTACTTGGTCAGATGCAACCCTAGCTTCTACAGCCGCCATCTTGCGAGACTTGGGGTTCATTCAAGGTCGTTGCGTGTCGTTGCGTGTGTTTTTAGACAGAAAGTCGTTGTAAGTATTTGTTGTTATTTTATTAAAAATGTAATTAACTGTGGTAGTTTTATACCATAAATATAAACTATAGGATTTGATCTATTCGTCACATGAATGAAACAGGTTAGTTGAGAGCATAGTGTCATCGTAATTTTAGTTTGAAGTCGCTATGCTTTTGTTTTATAAAAAATCTTCCTTTGTGTTTTCTGTCCATTATCTAAGCAGTTTATAGACTTATGGGAAACTTTTTATATTACTATTAGAGCTAATGAAGTGACCTTTCTAAACATAGCTATATTTTTGTTCTAGGTTGTGTAGTTTTTGTGTAAATCGGCTATGATTGTCCGTCTAGTTTTATTGGTGAATGCGGTGGTGTTCCGCGTGGTGCGTGTAGATTCGATTATTATTTTTATGTAGATTATCTACCCAATTATTACTGTTTCTTATTAAATAGTACAAATAACTATTCTAGTATTTAAAAATGATGGAAACTATATACTTAGAGCCGTATTTTTTTCACAATTCAACGTTATTCGACTGAAACCGGCAAAATATGCTCGACCTTGACTTTAGTCTCGTATAAAATATTCTACACATAATTTCAGTCAAAACAAAATACGTTATTTTGTTCTTTATCTAATTGTCAACACAGAACAGTAAACACGCTTACGCTAGGCCACTTGGTTCGGTTTTAAACAAAGTTTTAATGAGGGCGGCCGCGCTGAGCGTTAAGGGTCAAATTTCAATGGTAGGGTTCAACGTTTTTTGGGCGGCAAAAGCTTCAGAGCGGTTAAGGATAAATTAAACTGGTCTTAAGGACCATTCAAATTCGAAACATTTATTTCAGACTTTTCGGTCCATAGAGTTAGTAGTAGGTACGTCAAGATGGCTTATAGCTATGTTAGTACCTTACACACAAGCCTACACTATATGCATCCTTATCCAATATCTCCAAATAGGACTATGGATGTACTCTGCAACTACACTCAGGTAGCTGTTGGGACTGCCCCTCACCCTTCGCATCAGCGATGATGCTCTCTTCTGTATAATGGCGTGAAAGCCGTCCACTTGAGCCTTAGCAAACATCACTGACACACTGCAGTAACAAGCGATCCCATCGGCAACCTGAGGGTATTGTTATATTGGACCCTCAGTGCACAAACTTCACGTCTAAAAGAATTGTCAGCCCTATAAATAGTGTCGTCTAAACCGTTTTCGAACATGGGGAAAATCTGCGTGCCAGCATATTACATCGAATCGTCAGCCCCTGATTTTCCTCTCCATGTCTGATTCATCGGTCAGGTCCTCATTTACTACACGATCCAGGTACAGAAATTGAGTAACTCTATTTAATGCCTCCCCCGCTACTTCATGGGCGGCCCGAAGCACCAGCAGTTCACTCTTTTTGACGTTGTACACCAGGCCATGTGTCTCAGCAAACACCTCACACACGCTTACTAGTATTCGCAAGGCGCTGATCAATGAGTCAACAGCACCATGTCATCAGCGTACTTGATGTTATTAACTATTTTACCATATATTGTGAGCAGCCTAATTCGGTGCTGTTGAGTTCACGGATTAGCCCATTACATAAATGTTAAAAAGTGTAGGAGAGTTCAGTCCACCCTGCCTCACCCCACACTTTAATTGTTAGGGGTAGGACTATTGACTGAAGTTTGTACCTAGTCAAAAGTAGTTTCGACTGGCTAACATATATATTTCATGATTTTATGGTAACATATACTCGTTCTGTCTCATAAGTGATAAACACTTGATCGATACAACATCCACCAACTTTACCGTTACTTCGAATCGTAAAAGGAGCAAGTTAGCGGGCACTTAGAGGTACAATACACCCCAGTGAAAGCCAAACGATACGACAAGATAGCGATGAAATTAGTTCTCTTTAACAAGGTGCATTATTTTTTTCATAATTGAAGATTCTGTGTTTCCTTTTTAACATATTCTCAAATTAATTTGCGTCTCCAAGTCTTTCAACTGGGTTAGCAATTAGCTTCAACAATCAGAGTTTTTCAACTTTATAACAAAAGCATAACGGTCATATTCAATTAGGAAGATTTGACATTTTGGCTGTTTGTTTTCTTTTTTTTTTTTTTAATTTTATATATTTAATTTTTTTTTACAATATTGTATCTCGCCAAACTTTTCAGTTTGATAGCAAGAAGCGCTCGTATGTTTTCACTAAAAAATAAATTAAACTATAACTAATTAACTATACCTATTAAAATCTACTACTATCTTAAAATTAACATTTTGTTTGTTTGTTTGTGTGTTTATAGCTTGATGTGCCGGCTGTCTGTACTTTTACTAAGAGACCAACTTTGATATTGTAAATAAAAAATCTGTTAAATCATAAATCATTTAATCATAAATATTTTTTTTTTGCACTGAATGTGGGTACAAAATAAGGTGTAAACATTGTAACATCAACATACAACACATTCACAACATACTCTACCTTACGGCATGCAGAAGTAAAAGAAAAATATTTATCTATACACTAAATAAACAAAAATATGTGCAGTTATGTGGATCTACTTGTACAGCTTTCCTACTTAAACTAAACATCTAAAACAAAAATCTTAATTCTATATTTTACAATTGATTGAATTGATCAATTGTAAAATGTAGAACTTTTGATTCAAACATTTTTTCTAGAATATAAAAGGTGGACATTGCTTCGCATAGCTTTCAATGCTCACACAACTTAACCCCGCTCCAGGGACACGAAAAAAACAGAACAACAACTTAACCACTAAAACGACTGAGATCCCGCGGTTCTGCCTCAACTTCTTATTTAACCGAATCGAAGAAATTGTTAGAGGTCCTTAGGGAATGGAGGTCTAAACTGTAAGTGAGTTAAAAACAATGTATAACTTGATTAGTTTCTTATGGGGTTTTGTTTGGGGATTGTTACTGTCATCTGTTAAGTCTTAAAAGGTTACTTAGAAGTTAAGCCCATAGGGAGAGGTGAGGGGAGGAACAACTTATACTTCTATATAAACCAAATGTTATAAAAGTTTGTCTACTTTTTTGTTTGTAGTCTCAGGAAGCACTGGCAACTGGAACGATTAGAAAAAGTATTTTACTGATGGAAATCCGAGTCTATTGTCAAAGGACATAGACTATGGTTTTATGGTATGCTTCTCGACTCTATCTGTTTTCTAGCATCTCAAGCATAGTTTAGGATAAGAGGTATAGCGTAGTACCATAGACTCCTGGAGTGTCTAATTCTCTGGTGTATCCTGAGGTTAGAATTTATTCCCGCTAAATGGCAATATGTTTTTAATCGACTTCAAAAAGGAGGAGGTTCTCAATTCGATTGGTATCTTTTTTAATGTACTTATGTACACCGATTACGCTGATATTTATGATCCGATTTACGTGATTCTTCTTTAGTTTGATGCGAAATTGTTGCCATTTAGTCCCATACAAATTTAACATAGTTTGGCCCAGTAGTTTTAATTTTATAAACATTTTTTTTATATTTGACCACGCAAATATTTTTTCAGTGTAGTCCGATTTCGATGATTCTTTTTTTTTATTGATAGTTCTTTTAAACAAAGGAAAGAAAAAAAAAGTTTTTAACAAATTAGACAGCCATGTCTAATTTGTTAAAAACTTTTTTTCTTTCCCTTTTGTAGGTATGTGAATTGAGGTGAAGGGGCTAATACCAGTTGGGACGCAAATCGTGGGACAAGCGACGGGGCTCCCAACTCATGGTAGCAGGAGGAACCGTGGGGTTTTAATCGTTATGAGATCCTCCGTTCTTCTCACGCAGAGGGAATCCATGAAGATATCCCTATGAAAATATAAGACCTGTCTGCCTAGCCTTTTCCCAACTTTGTTGGGGTCGGCTTCCAGTCTAATCGGACGCAGCTGAATACCAGTGTTTTGCATTGCGCGACTGCCTGTCGGACCTCCACAATCCAGTTACTGGATAACACGATACCCCGTGATAAGACTGGTTGTCACTTTCTGGCTTCTGACTACCCTTAAAGACTGCCAAAGATATACAAATGACAGCCGGGACCAACGGTTTTACGTGCTTTCCGAGGCACGGAGGGAACTCGGTTTGAAAATGGATGGTCACTCATCCACAGACCGATTGCGGCAAGCGTAGCTTAACGTTTCAAAATTTGTACAGATGGATTTTAATTAGCCACGAGCTCCTCCAAAAAAAATGAAAACCTGTGTGGTCCGTGTTATTAGCTCTGCTTACCTCATTAAGGAATAGGTACAGATGCAGGTCTATGTATTATGTACTGTAAGAGTTCTGGACCGCTCTGAGTTTATGTTACCGGTAACCGGGTCGAAGTATATATTCACGTGCTGTAATGTAAGAAGTCAGAGTAACTTTTAAATTAAAGAGGGCAAAGCAAGTCAGCACTTTTGTAATAAATAAAGAGCACGTTGACCTCTGACGGCGCTAGGCTAAACAATGACTTGATATAAAAATAAGACCAACGCTTCTAAATACGAAATACTTTCTAGAACGAATCCAGAGTGTTTAGACGAAATATTTAGTCAAAGCTATCGACCAGCGTGTCATATGCATGTGTTAGATTTATACCGATGTAATTAATACTTAACAACGTAATTCATGTTGTAATATAAAGTAATAATTAATATCTGATTAAATGCAGTAGAAGTATAGTAAATAACATCATTTTAAATAGAATCTCCATAGTACTATGGGGTACTATGTTGTATATAGGGATCACACCTGTCCCATGAGCCATTATGGTTCAGGTTGATTGTTTAACTGACGTGTCTGCTTCGCGGACAGTGCAAATGTTAAGTTTTATCCTGTATATTATCTATGAAACAGTTTAGGAGACTTTTAGGGCATCAAGAATAATTCAAGTTACTTATGTACTTACTTACATTATTTTTAGACCGAATACTCCATTCCAATCCAGCATCCAATCTATTATATTTATTGCTGTAGGTATGTCTCGTTGATTGCGAAACAGAATCGGTAACGAAAATCATCATCATCTGCCTAGCCTTTTCCCAACTATATTGGGGTCGGCTTCCAGTCTACCGGATGCAGCTGAATACCAGTGTTTTACATGGAGCGACTGCCTATCTAACCTCCACAACCCAGTTACTGGGTAACACGATACCCCTTGGTAAGACTGGTTGTCAGACTTACTGGCTTCTGTCTACCCGTAACGACTTCCAAAGATCTACGAATGACAGTCGGGACCAACGGCTTTTCGTGCTTTCCGAGGCACGGAGGAAACTCGGTATGAAAGGGATGGTCACCCATCCACAGACCGACCGCGGTTAGCGAAGCTTAACCTTTGACCGATCGATCTGAATCGGTAACGAAAATAAAGTAGGTAAAACTTTTTGTTTTCAACAAGTCGGCAGTTCGCTGGAAACAGAAAAGATGCATTAAAATTCACTTATAGAGCGAAGTTAGTAATTAAACGGTTTGAGATTAATGGTGGTCAGGGGTTTTTGTGGAAAGCAATACGTTTTATACAATTATGTAGTTTGTTCATAACGTCAGGGGTGTAGGATATTTCAGCAAATGGGACATGTCTGATTATGATAGCGTTAGGATAATTTTATTTTACAAATATGGCTCAAAGATGACAGGTGAAGTAATGGATGACAAAAAAAACAGTTTCAGCAATATTTTATTTATTTATTAAACTTTATGCACATTACTCTGGCACATTACTCTACAAAGCATTTACTCTGTAGGCATGCAAAATATACCTACACAAAAATAATTATAAGTTCCTACAAACTCGTCCGTATGGTGTCGGACGTAAAGAATAGCACCACCCATATCTTCCCGTGGGTGGTGTAAGAGGCGACTAAGGGACTCACCAGAGAATGGGCAGTAGCGTTCTCTGTGCCTTTGTAACAACCATACTGCGATCGCCAACCCGCCTGCCAAGCGTGGCGATTATGGCGAAACCCCCTCTTTTGGGGGAGGCCTATGTGCAGCAGTGGACATCTTTCGGCTGAAATGATGAATGATGATAACCTTCGAACTTAAAAATCTTTTTCATTCAAGGACTCGAGATGAATAAGAGAAAAGAGAAATTGTATATTCACCACTGAAAGCTTCGGAGTCTTCTTTCAAAGATTGGAAGCGGCAGCTCTTTCCTACTCTTTGGTACTTTGTTATGAATGACTGGCTGGAGCTATGCAATAAACACTTTTGCACATAAGTGCTGTCTTGGCTGATTGTAACATTTGTAACCATAGCATCTAGGAGCTAGGATCATCCAGGAGTTCCACATTTGCATTGAGTGTCGACTTTTGCAGTGGTGCTTTTCTCTAACAACCTAAAGCTTGACGCTGCGGCAGCAGTGAGTTACATTTTCGTATTCGTTAACCTATGTTTACGCAGAGCTAGTGCCATGTGAATGGCCCACTTTTGGTGGAACTACTCAAGGTTGAATAATTTAACACTTTTGACAAATTATCTTATATATAAAAATCTTCTGTGCGTGTGTATGAAAGTGAACTTCTCCTAAACAGCTGGATCGATTTTGCGGAATTTGTTTGTGTGTGTTCCAGTGGATTCGAGAATGGTTTAGATTCACAATTGGACCCGGCAGGTTTCGCTATAGTCGGGTTGCAGGACAACGTCTGCCAGGCCCGCTAGTAGGTATATGAAAAACGATATTCGCTAAGCAAAAACACTCGCTAAACTCGACATCGATTTCACGGCTGATACGATGTCGAGTTCGCCATCGAGCACAGCCACGAATGGTAACGTTAGAGCATCTTCATCATGTCAACTTTTAGACACCCACTGTTGTGCATATGTCTCCCCCAAAGACCTCCACAGTGTCGGTCCCGCGCCGCGTTCATCCAGCGGCTCCCCACGGCTTGGACCAGTTTGTCAGTCCACCTTGTGGGGGGCCTGCCGACTCTGCTATTCTCTACGTTCGAGAATAGCTTTGCAGAACCTTTAAAAAGACTATCTTCAATACCCATCCCTAAGTACCCAATGCATCCATCTCCAGTAACATTTTTATAACCTTTGAATATAAGACGATATGGCTTGAAAAGTTCTCAAGAAAATGTACAGTATCATGGCTACCGTTATCCAGATAAATAGGCTTTGCTACTAGACACTAGATAGTGCGTGGGAGGACAGTAAATCAACTGGAATTAATACTAACACTGTTACTCTAGTGTCGGTGTAAGTTTTACGAGAATTGCTCTTACCATAATACCCCTACTTACAAATTATTTTTTTGTCTGTATTTATTTAGGCACTTATAGCACACCCGCGACACTCCATAGAAACGAAACGATATAATTGCCTACACTAATACTAACATAATAGACTATACAGATACGTGCGTGAGTGTGCGTCTCTACGCGCCGCGCGAACAAAAACGCAATTTCCAGAGCTAGTCGTTCGACGCGGGGAGAGGTGAGGAACGGATTCAGAGGGAGGCGGAGCGTGTCGCTACTGTACGGTAGTACTAATACTTATACTGTGCTTATAGTCACGACCATTTAATTCCACGCTTACGCCATCGTAGCGTAAACTGTATCAACTATTAACTATTGTAGTGCCCAGCACAGTAAGCTACAAGAATCAGTCAAACCGTTTTTTATAGTTTTTCAAAAATATTACAAAAGAATAAGGTTTATATAATTAGAAAATAAGACACACACTTGGACACTTGTTGGACACTTGGGGGAGGCCTATGTCCAGCAGGTATGATGATGAATTGGAAATGACAATGCCAGATCCTGCCCCACCCATGTACAGAAAAAGTAAATTAATGAAAATAATTGTAATGAATATAGAACTTTTCTATACTAAATTGTTTTTCTTTAGAACTTGCGAATTACGAAATACATACCCACAAAATACAAACTCATATTACATAAAATTCAATTTAACTTATAATCAATGTCATTATTGTTTTTAGATTTAAACGGAAACCGCAAGTTCTACAGTCACTAAGACTAATGTGTAGTTACTCGTATCAGCAATAAATAAACAGTAAGATGCTACATATTGCACATGACTTTTATTGAGTGGGGCAAAGTTCTATAGAGTTTCTGGCATTGTCATTTGAGAGTTTGGTATTGCTTGATGTGCTGGCGTCATATAGAGATGGCACGAGCATTGATTACCAGTTCATCACGCTTGCTCAAGGCGCAATGGCGATTTCAGTCTTATTTCCTACTTAATATTATAAATGTGAAAGTTTGTGAAGATGTTTGGATGTTTGTTACTCAATCACGCGTAAACCGTAGAACAGATTTGCATGAAAATTGGCACATAGATAGACCATTTCCTGGATTAATATATAGGATACTTTTTATCCCGGTAATATGTTCCCTTGGAATAATCGCTCTTTTTACGCGGGCGAAGCCGCGGGCAAAAGCTAGTAAATGTATAATTAAGTCCAGCCCGGTTTCCTCACGATGCTTTCCTTCACCGACGTTAGTGATGTCTAAGATAGACTTAGAGAGTACATAATGATATTGTAAAAGTCACATCGGTACTTGCTCGTACCCGGTTGCGAAACCACTGAGAGGCGTGGGCCTTAAGCACTGGGCCTGGGCAAGTACTTCCAATTCATTGGATTCATTTGGGATACTTATAATTCATTGGTTTGGTATGTAATAATAATAATAAAGCCCTTTTTATTTCCTTAACATACAGATTATTAACAACACTAAATAGTTTTAATTGAAAATATAGTTTCAGTTAAGGCCCCTGGCGGGTATAGGCCTCCTCCAACAGTTTCCAGGTTTTTCTTGTCTTCGCTTTCTTTACCCAGTCTTCTCCAGCAATTTTCTTTATTTCGTCTAGCCATCGTTCTCTAGGACGTCCTCTGGCTCTCTTGCCTCTTGGACCTAACCAGTTCATAACCAGTTCTTTCCACCTTCCATCAGTCGATCTTGCCACGTGGTTTGGTATGTACAGTTGTTTTAAAAACAAAAATTATGAATGGTGACCCAAAGCACAGTATAAGTATTAGTTCTACCGTACAGTAGCGACACGCACCGCCTCCCTCTGAAACCGTTCCACACCTCTCCCCGCGTCGAACGACTAGCTCTGGAAATTGCGTTTTTGTTCGCGCGGCGCGTAGACACGCACACTCACGCACGTATCTGTATAGTCTATTATTTTAGTATTAGTGTAGGCAATTATATCGTTTCATTTCTATGGAGGTCGCGGGTGTGCCCAAAGGCGGAACGGTCTTTAGGAAGTCCTATGTAACACTTGGGTTTCATTCCTCGTTATCAATGTTCCGGGTAAAGCAAATATGTACAACGTCGAACTTAAATTATTATAGTTTGTAGTTGTTTAGGTCGCAATACACACATTGAAGGACATACATTCAAGGTCATGCCACAGATTTGATAATAGTGATTACGTTACGAATACAATGTGTTTGGGCAAGTGTAGTGTGGGACGCCCTGCGGCACGATGGACCCATGATTTGAAGAAGGGTGGCTGGCTGCGGGGGATTGCGGCCTGCCCAGGATGGGGTTGATAGGCGATCTCTGGGAGAGGCCTAAGTTCAGCAGTGGACGGCAATAGGCCGATATAATGATGATGATATCCCTTAACTACACTATTCATTAGACAAGTTGCTGAAGTTTCATATTACGACTATAATTGCTATGGAAAAATGACTCTAATTTTCATTTGAAGTCCTGAATTTTTTTTTTCTCATAATGGATATGGTGTATTTGTCGTAAAAAAGGACCTAAAATGCCATACAATGAAAAAAATCTTGTCTTTAATAATAATAAATAATACCGGCCTCTTGTTGTCCAACTGCAGGGCAAAGACCTCTTCTCATACAGAGAAGGCATATGAGCAGTGATCAACACGCTTTTTTTTGTATTCTAAGAGCTAGTCTAATAGGCTTGCGTTTCGCCGCAACTCATCTGGGCCTCAAGTCTGTTATTACAATAGTGTCAGAATGGTCTATCATTGACTTCATAATTGTTGATTTTTACAAGTTTGGTAATCTACAAATATAATGGCGTCATTATGACTTTCCAATGGTCAACCACTGACACGCCATTGAAAGAAATTATATAGAATGGTAATCTCGTACAAAATGACAACTGAATGACTGACTTAGGACCTCAACAAAATACATTTTCCAATCCATCTTGGTGGAGCCTCGTGCTCATTTCAATTACATGAGATCCGGCTTCCATGAGCTGAAATCGATAGCTGTAATCAGACATTAGACCGCTAAACCCCTAGATTGTACTGTCCGTAAAATGAAGCCTAGAAGGAAATCCCTTTCATGAAGCGATTACCGTTCTACTGCTATTTAGGCGTAGGGTATTTTTTGGCTTGGTGAGGATCTTTTAAGGTTGGATTAGGATTTATTAAATCTGACATTATAGATTTGATTCATAACGAAGCTTTCGAATATTTCCAAAGAAAGATCACAATTGGTGAAAAGACAGTTTTTAGAACTAATACTTTGTGAAAGATTGTCTTTCTTTTGAAATTTTAAGTAGGTAGGTACCTATGTTGACAAACAGTACACTAGGTACTCATTTTGATGATTCAATTGCAAAACTAAGCGTGTGGTTGAATAGCGTTATTCAATTATTCAATGAAAGGGATAGCCGTGGAATTAAACTGATAATTTAATTAAATATTTTTTTTTGTCTCAGTGCCATACTATAATAACAAGCCCATAGTATATATCAATCGTTTCTTTTGTTTTTTTCTTAAGTTTTTTCTGGTGTCAACATTTGCATTGCTTGAAACACCTTTTATTGTTTTCTTCTTGTGTCCCATTGTTGAGGAAAGGCCTACCCTTTATCTTGCCAAACTTCCTGATCTTCTGTGATCTCTGTCCACGTCTGCCCCTCAAACAAGAGCCGATGTCCTTCTGAAAAAAAAACATTTCATTGGTGAAATTCGCCCTTATACACACATCCATTTCCCCCACTTGTATCTCTATAAAACCGGCACTGTGAGAATGTGGAATAGAATATCACCCCGTGGCCCCGTAAATAAGACATTCGTTGTGAAGGTGTGAAGGAAAACAGACGTGCACAGCCCCAGGGCGCCATTAATGAATCGGACTGCACGTTAGGACCGCCCTATAAATATTGTCTTGGCGAAAACATCGTTAGTGTCCAAGTGTCTCGAATAAACGACTTTTTTATGTCTTCTAAGCACTGTTAGAGGAGGGGGACAGATTGCTGTTGCTGATAATGTCAGAGGAGTGCATTATTTTGGAAATCTTTGAGTAGTTCTACACAAAAAGTTTCGTCGGTTTTTTTTACTTTTAGCCTATTCTGTCACACTCCTGAGCAAAGACCTGCCTCTTTCATAATTCGCGATTCTGTGATTCATCCCTCCAGTTTTGGAGAAATTCATCCAGTTCGTCCCACCATCTTCTTCGTGGTCAGCTGAAAAACTGTTCCATACTGTGACCATACAGGACAATTTTGAACCGACGAATAACGCTAGAGGGTCCTAGAAATAAGTAGGTACTGATTCCATGCTTAAAAAATGAGTAGAACTACTACAAGCTTATATAAAAAAAAAAATTCCCATGTTTTCTGAAAATAATTTGGTCAGAAGTCGAGAAGAATTCTATTTCATCACGATTACAAAACATTTTCTACTAGTTCACAATGAAACAAATCACATACATTTGAAGTTTAGCAAGAGTTTCATAATAAAACTTGTTCATCCAAGCCAGGGCATTTGTCCAAAACAAAAGGAAAACACTCCTATCTACATATCTTAATAAATTCTCAAAGCATATCTATAACATAGACTAACTTTTTTATGCCGGTAAAGTCATCCTTTGATTTCGGGGTCGAACATTGTCTGTTATCGGCTTCTGTATTTACATATTTTTTCGAACCCCACAGTCGCAACTTGGACCTCTAAACTTTTTTTGGTAAATTCGATTATTCTAAACGATATCTTTCTGATATTGTACTTCTGATATTTGTTTTTTTCTAGTCCACAATATTTTATTGTCTTTATCTTTTATTAAATTCTGTATCTTTTGGGGACCTCAGTGTTTTCTTGCTGTAGATGTGGCTGATTTTTTATGTGAGGCTGAAAGGAAAATCAGCAACTTATTTGAATTCCCAAATTGATGCATGTGTCAATTCAGAATACTTATGCCATCATGTGTGTACGACCCCTTTTTGTGCTCGAGATTTTTAGGTAATATTTACGTTCAAAAATATTTCAAAGATAATATCTATGTCGTTCACGTACCTGCCTACCTGTGAATCTACTTTATATTTTGTTGATTTTTGCTGTAAGTACTCACAATTCACTACAATGTAGGAATATACGTCATCATCTATCTAGCCTTTTCCCGCTCGGAGTAGGCTTCCAGTCTAAGCGGATGCAGCTAAATACCAGTGTTTTACATGCAACGACTCATGTGACCTCCACAACCCAGTTGCTGGGTTACACGATACCCCTTGGTAAGGACTTGTTGTCAGATTTTCTTGCTTCTGACTACCTATAACGACAGACAAAGATCTATAAATGACAGGCGGGACCAAAGGCTTTTACTAAGCCATAATCTCCTCATTACAACGTATATACACACACAAAAAATATGAATTTATCTTTTATCCCACCATTAAAAATATTCGCACAGAACGAAAGTTTAATGAAAGTCATTGCCGTAAAAGAAAAGTTCAATAGATCAATACGATCTGTTGAAATCCTCTTTAACAAATCAAGGAGCTAACTACCCATATTTAAAATTCGTTAGCGTCCAAAAGGCTTAAATCCGATTTAGTTTAGTAAGGTTGGCAGCAGCTCAAACGGGCTTCCGTGTGATTTAGAACGATGCCAGCGTGTACCTATGTTTAAACTTCTAGTGTGAGGACTTTAAAATGGCGGACGACGGTATATGTTATCATGATTAGTGGTAGTTATCGAGTTGTAGTCCATACTATAGTTAATAATAATATGTGGTAACATTTCACACACGGCCATCTGACCCCAAATTAGGCTACCTGTATATGGGTACTATGGGTACCCTGTACCCTGTACTATGGGTGTCAGATAGCTGATATACATACACAAATACAATTTTAAATACATACATGTACAGATGAACAACACGCAGACACAAGGCAAACACAAGTGCTCATCACACAAATATTAACCCTGGGCACCCTAGCAGTTGATCGCTCAGCCACTGCGCCAACCGTGTCGTCAGGAGTAAACTGTAAATAATCCCTACATTAAAATAATAAACCCCTTTTTGATAGTCTCATAGAAGGTAAAACGGGCATATTTATTTTCCTCGCAATGCATAGATATAAGCAAGAAGATGGCTGCAATACATTTACCCGCAATGTTTTAAGTAGGTATGACGCGGTGTTTTCAAAATGTTTGGCTATGTGGCAATGTTTTTAATGTAGCAACTATATATTATATGACTGCAACACTTTTTAGGGTTCCGTATCCGAAGGGTGCCCAACGGGACCCGCGATTACTCCACTGTCCGTCCGTCTTCTGTCTGTCAGCGAACTGTATCCTCTGAACTGTAATAGGTAGGTAGACATTTGAAATCCCAGAGTGTGGATTACTATGGCTGCTACAAATATAAAAAGTCAAAGAAAAAAAATATTCATGAACCCTTTTTTTATATGTTTTCCCTAGGGTGGCTGGCAGCGGATGCATGCGGGCTGCCCAAGACCTGGGCCTCAAGTCTTAACTATTGTAATAGCTTACAATAGTGTGCAGAATGGTCTATCATTGATTTAATAATTGTTGATTTTGACAAGTTTGGTGATCTACTAATATGTGCCAAGTAACATGGGATAAGGGCAGGAAAAAGAAAGAAAGGTAATCTACTAATATAATGGCGTCATTATGACTTTCCAATGGTCCACCACTGACACGTCATTGAAAGATATGGAATAGTAATCTCGTACAAAATGACAGCTGAATGAATGACTTAGGCGGTAATCTGCTAAAATTTTGACAGTTCCTTTGATCAGTGACCTAGCATTAGAACGTCATTGTGCAGTCATTGCTTTTAATTCGATCGACCAATGATCGACCATTATGAATTTAGCAGATTACAAACTTTTAGCAAAATGACGATGGATCGTGTTGGAATGACGAAATTATAAAAATAGCAGACTTGACCCCCTGGTTGGTTGGTGATCTCTGGGGGAGGCCTACGTTCAGCAATAGACGGCAATGGACTGATATGATGATAATGATGATGATGATTGTGATGATTGTAGTGTGGTGCGGACCACTTCACGTCCCATAATTTTCAATTCACCCTTACACCGAGCGAGCATATTCACCCTGCAAATGTGTTACAATACATTGTCAGCAATGTTTTAAGTATCGCCAGCCATTGGTACTCAAAATGTTGCAGCAACATTGTAGTAAGAGTATTGCTTAATAAAAAACTCCTACAAATGTATAAAAACGCCAATCGTATGGCTCCACACTCACACAGCGTATATTCTTGGCGCTTACTTAGCATTGTCCAATAGCGAATGTTTGTCCAAATATTTGAGTTTTGTCTACAATTTGAGGTGAAGTAAGGCGCTCTATTGAATCAGATGACGTGGTATTTTGATTGTTTGAAGACAGTTCCAACAGGAGATATTCCTTGTAAAGTAGAACTCGTGTTTCAAAGGAAATTGTAACGTTTGCAATAAAGTTATGGAGTTTGAATATTTTGTTCAAGTATGAACTCGTGATGCCTAGCACAAACTCGAGGAAAGTAAAACTATTCGATTCCAGTCGATTTTGAAATTGGAAATATGACTATCCTATAGTATTCTGGTGAAATTGTATACCACAAGCACAATATTGTTAGTATCAACATTGTATAAACAAAGGCTTTAAACTACATTCCATACTCCCGTGGGGTGTCCAGGCTAGAATAGCACCCCCCCATTTCATTCCAAGGGTGTCGTAGAACGAAGACTAAAGGAAAATCCGGAAGTCGAGCAGCAGCGGCTTCCGTGTACCTAACAACTTCACTGCAATCCCCAAGACACCTCCGAAGCGTGGAGATTCTGGCAACCAACAATGGCAACAAAAAATACTTTCGTGATCATCATCAACAGCCGAAAGAAGTCCACTGGTGAACATAGGCCTCCTCCATAGAACGCCACAACGAGCGGCAACCTGTCGCCTGCATCCACCAGTTACCCGCGACCTTGACGATGTCGTCGGTGCACCTAGTGGGAGGCCTACCAACGTTGCGTCTTCCGGTCCGTGGTCGCCCCTTAAGGCGATTGGCACACTGCACCGCATCATGCAGCGTAGCGCGGAAGTGCGTGTTCTTACGTTGCTTGAAAGTATCTCTTTGTATTGAAAACACGCGCGCGTGACTGCGTCGCTACGCACTCCGCTGCGTGATGCGGGGCAGTGTGCGAATCGCCTAAGAACGTTTCTTCCTATTTTAGATTTAGATTTCTCTAAATAATATTTATATTTCTGTGTTTCTTTCACATCGGTTATCGGTTCTTCAAGCGATGTGACTTGCCCTTGCCACTTCAACTTGCATATTTTGAGAGCAATGTCGGTGACCTTAGTTCTTCAGCAAATTTCCTCGTTCCGGATTTTATCGCGCAAAGAAACTGCGATCATAGCACTCCATGGCTTGCTGACTCTGAGCATCTCTAGGAACACGTTTCGTATTACCTAATTACGTCAAAATAATTCAATATACCAAATGTGCTAATGGTAAGTCTCTATAGGCTCAAAATTAATCAGAGTTCCATTCCAAAATTAAATAGAGATTCCAGAGATCTAAAAAGCTTAAAAATAGCGACATGATGACGTTGGTTTAGTATTTAATTAGTTTGTTTTAAACTGAACCCGATTTTTCTGGCACAGTATAGTACAACTCATGGCAAGCAATTACCGCTTAAAAAAAAACCAACAACAACCAGATTTGTACTACAATGAACTAAAGAAGGCAATTTGAATCTAGGCCAAAACTAAATTGTCCTATTATAAAACAAACATGGCCGCATATTTCGGCAAAAATTTGGTGTCTTATAATATTAGGGTTAGTTTAGCCTTCACATGTCCTACAGGCACGTTCGTTGAAAATTTTGCGAAACAGGTGAAAGCATTTTTTTCCTGCACAGTTTTTATATTAAACTTTTCGTTTGGTAATATAAGCCTGTTTCACTATGGAGGGTACGTTACATCTTTCTTACCTGCAGAACATCTTGTGTGCCTAAGTTGGTTTTGAAAGAATTTAAGTGGACTCCCCGTGTGGTTAAAACTACTTTTTTGGTTGCAAGAAAATTCTTAATAAATATCTTATCGAAATGAACTATAATAACACAGAAAAGCTATTAATATCCATTTCATAAACAACAAACAGAACAAAGCCACCGACTTCCGAAACTAACGTCATGTGTTTTCTGTGCTAAAGTTATTTATCACTTTTTAGTTTCTTTTAGAAGGTGGTTCTCTTTTTTCAAAAAAGTTTTTTTTTGGACAAGTAGACACAAATCACAGGATAGTTGGGATTTGTGTGTAAGGTTTGTTCTTTTATACTGTCAATAAACCATTTATTATTTACTTTATTTAAAAATGACTAAAAATGTGAGAAAAGCTAGGAATACGTGCTTGCTAGATTCAACGGTCGGAACTATGAAGCGTCCGATTAAAGTTATGATTCACGAAAAGTATCGGTCTTTTCCCAACTATTTTAGGGTCAGCTTCCAGTCTAACCGGATGCAGCTGAATACCAGTGTTTTACATGGAGCGACTGGGTCTGTCCTCCACAACCCAGTCACTGAGTAACACGATATCCCTTGGTAAGGCCGGTTGGGAGACTTTCTGGCTTCTGACGACTGTCAAAAATCTATAACTGGGACCCACAGCTTTACTTGCTTTCCGAGGCATGGAGGGGTTTCGATTTGAAATGGATGGTCTGTTCACCCAATCATGGCCCGACCGCGGCTTCCGCGAATCTCCTTAATAATAGGCACAACTTTGTGGCCAGGATTATCCATCAGCAACTTGCTCTGAAATACAACCTCGTGGAATCAGAAGTACCTTGCCAAGAGCCTCGACCAACATCTAAGGAGGCTCTCGTTAGGAGGCTGGATCAAGGGCTTGATTCAGAAGGCAGTACTTCTGTACACGGTCCGCATTGTCAGGAGGTTTCTCTCTCTGGAGCCCTGACCGCCGGTAGCTTGGACCCTGTTACCGATACCGGTGGGCTACTATTTTTATATTTTTAAATGTTTTTTTTTATTAATATTTAAATATGTAAATTATGTGTATAAATAAGATGAATAAATGAGAATAATAATATTAATCATTTAATTCAGGTAACAAACAATATATACCTTATAGAATAACATACCTACATAACTATTTTACATTACGTTTGTATAGTAACTATGCCTATGTTACTTACTTCACTTCACTGTAGGATCGTGTGGCACTTGTCCGCAGAAGCGACGGAACACCACGCCGTTCGGCCAAAAGTCCTCCACCATGACGAGTTGCAGATAACTGCACCACAAACGCCCTGAAGTTGACGTTGCAATGCGAGTCCAACAGCTGCACTTTCGACGTGTAGTTGGTCTTTCGGCGCACGTACTAAACGATGTCCTCCGCCGTAGTGGGCCTTCAAATTTAAATTAATTTATTCGCCATAAGTGTTGGTACAATTTAGGTCTTAAAATAAATAATTATACAGGTCCAAAACACTTAGTCATAATGAATGTGACATGCAAACATTTGGGTTCATACTTATTATTAATTATAATTCAACAATTCAAATTCAGTGGCATTTTGCAGTATTATTAATACATTTTTTTTAAATACTATTAATGTCCAGCGGTAAATGATTATTCATTTTTAATCTCTTATCATATATGTCGTTTACTGAGTAGAAATTCTTTTCCCTTAACCATACTTTAAGATACCTTGCAAATTTATTCGCGGGCAAGATTTTAATGCTGTCAGGTATAGCAATAAATATGCGACCACACATTGCATGGCAATTCTTACTATATAATGCTGTCCTAGGAATTATGGGCAACACTATTCTATTTCTGCGCCTAATGCTTTTTGAGAACACCTTAACTACATATTTTTTTATATGTTTTCAAAATTTCAACCATGTGAAAATAGTGTAGGTATGTCGACTTTGTAATCTCATATCAAAACTGTAAGAAGGCTTTTGCGGTAGGTAGTAGGAAAAAAATAAAATCTCCTAGAAAATATACTTTAATTAAAGTAATGTTATAACGCTGATATTTAAACTCATTCACGTAATGCCGTATGAAAGCATCACAAAGAATGGCGTAGGAACAAAAAAATGTCGTACATGAGAGATTTTATATTTTTATTTAACAAAGCAGACGAGAGGTAAGGTAGCATACGCGGTGTACAGGATTTTTGTGACTGGTTTTCCATTTCCATTTTTTCCCACATGGAATGAAAAAATAAAATACTTAAATACAGGAGAAAATGTCGTCGCTTTGAGAATCTTCGTGTTTTTTAATTAGTATCAATGTTGTGCCACAGAGTATATATAAAAAGTCAAAGTTTGTAAGAAACTTCTACAGTTTTGGGCAAAAAATCTAGTTTCAGCCACAGTTGCGGTTACGGCTAAAAATCGGACGAAGCCTCGAGCATGACAAAACTTAGAGTTTTTGAATTGTTGTTCATGTTAAATCTACTATATAAAAATAAGTCGGGTTTTCCTTCCTGACGATATAACTCCAGAACGCACGAACCGATTTCCACGGTTTTGCATTCATTGGAAAGGTTTCGGGCTCCGTGAGGTTTAGGGTAGGTGTAGGGTAGGTAAATAGGGACAGGACAACGTCTGTCGGGTCAGCTAGTTGTAAATAATAATATTCTGTACAATTCCAAGAAAAAGGCAGGGGAGCTCAAAGGGTATCAAAAAACTCGTCCACATCACTGTCAGCGGGATACGTGCCCAACAGGCTGGCAGTATTGCCACGTTGTATGGCAATGCTGATTCTTTGACCCAAAAATAAACCAGCCTTCGGGTCACGTGAAGTGACGACCAGCCGCTTGGCGATGTCACGAGAAACAATATCTATGGGCACTCGGACCCCATGGCCCTAGATATTTTAGGTTAAGATTTTTAAGATTTGATTATTTATTAATAAATGTGTTAAATTGTATACTTGCATAATTAAATAATCTTTTTTGTCTGGCACTCCCATATACATGTTATTCGATAACCTGGAAATGCAGCACCTCACTAGCATTTTAGTTGTGGTTATAGTACACTTATTTTGGTCAACCCTGTAAATTACCATGCTATTCAAAATTCATTTTTAAACAAAAAAAGAATTTTCCTAATCGGTTCAGGCGTTTTCAAGTAAATCGTTGAATAAATTAAAAAACAATTGTTTTTGAAGTCGGTTCAAGAAAAAGAAAAATTCTGAAGTTAGCTGTTATAATCACGTACTAATTTTTAACTCTGTAAATGAATTACAAAACGAGGTTTTAGATATAATTTGGCGATAAGTTTAAAGAGTTTAAAAAGTATAATCACACTCGAAAAACCTGGCTTTCATCCATAGACACAGTCTTTTGTCCTGTGTTTTTTTTTATCTACAATAGTTAGTTCGTACTGAAACCATAAACGTATATTTTCATTGCCATATCAGCGGAACAAAAGGTAAAAAAAAAATAACAAAACCATATTTTGCTGCAGCTTATTTACCGCAGTTGAATACGCGTTTCAGTGAATAAAAAAAAACTTTTTTTTTTGGTTTGTCGATACTGTGACTACCGCATCAAATACAGCCCGCGGTGACGTATTCCCGTAGCATTCGAACAAATAGCTATTTTTTATAAGCCTATGACATTTTTACGAATATTTTTTTAATCTATGGCAGGCATGACATGTTGTTTTTTGAAGCGTTTGAATGGGATATGACTATGATAGTTGAGCTCGGTATTGGTTGGAATAAAATATAATCAAATGGAAAAATGATTGTGGCGTATGTCATGACTGTATAGGTGGACTTTCAAAACCGAAAACTATTAAAAGTAAAAGCTTAAAAGCTTTTAAATAACTGTATTTTTTTTGTCACATCAGAAAAGTCTCATAACTGATTAGAAAATAACAATCAAGATTTATTTATTGAGCAAAATGGTTGAATTTACAAAGAACACCATGCTTACTTATTAGATACAATATAATACCGTATGCTATGCATATACTATGATAATTATTTAAATCATTAGTGTTTTAAGCAGTAGCTATTTGTATGAACTCTGGTATCCAAAGAAAGATTTACCTTGTATAATGGTTACCGGTATTCTCACATAAATGAAACCATATGGAGGCTACATTGGTTGCATTAGAAGACGATATTAAGAGTTGCGCAGTCTCAGATTATGAAACAAAAGGCAGATAGACCGCGCGGAACATTGAGAGTGAAGCCAAAAAAGCAAATACAAATTCAAAAACGAATACCTACAACGCGCTTCGTGCTGTACTGACGTCATCATGAGATTGTAGGTATTCGCTTTTGATTTTGTTTTTGCTTTTTTGGCTTCACTCTCAGTGTTCCGTGCGGTCTATCTGCCTTTCGTTTCATAATCTGAGGGCGCAGTATTCAAGAGAGTAGAATGTGGAGATAAGTGTAGTGACAATGAAAGTCGTTTTTTCCGAAATCTTTTTTTTTTTTTCATGTAACTTAGTTTGGTGGGGAGGAGTTCGTGCTTAAGTAAAAGCCGTAGAGATCTATCGGTCAAAGGTTAAGCTACGCTTGCCGCGGTCGGTCTGTGGATGGCTAACCATCTATTTCATACCGAGTTCCCTCCGTGCCTCGGAAAGCATTTAAAACCGTTGGTCCCGGCTGTCATTCGTAGATCTTTGGCAGTCGTTACAGGTAAGTCAGAAGCCAGAAAGTTTGACAACCAGTCTTACCAAGGTATCGTGTTACCCAGTAAATGAGGCGACTGCCTATCGGACCTCCAGAACCCAGTTCACCCACTTAAACTGGAAGCTGACCCCAATATAGCAGCGCAACACGACGCCTTCTCTTCGTGTACAATAGTTTAAAAATATTTTTGTGGGTTTTATTATAAATATGTATGATAGTCTGTAAGGTATATATGTTATGGGTCTTTTGTTACCCGAAATTAATGATATTATTATTATTAATATAGTTGGGATGACGATGTCAACATGTGATGTGTCTTTTTACAAAATGTTAAGCCTAGTTCTATTGCGAAAAGTCAATGAACTCCAAATACAGTCAGAGGAAGAAAGGAGGTAATACCTAGGCATAGCAGTACCCAGTATAATTCACTAGAGTACGTTTGTGCTCAGGTGTACAGCTACCGTTTAATTAAAAACATGCGCCGCCTATACTTTTATGAATTTAAAACATCCCACTGCGAAATAACCTACGTATGTGTATACTTACAATTTTAATATTTTACAGTGAAACGTTCTTGGACTAAATATAAATTTAATAAAATGGGTTCTTTTGTAATAATTGTGTACAGTTGATTATAATGCGGTAAATAAATGTCATAGATATAAGAAAGTAGATTTTTCGATTTCTGTGGTAAAAGTCCTTAATTGCTGGCCCACTAGAGAAGCTCAGACTAACGCAGCGAGCCATGAAGAGAGCTATGCTTGGAGTTTCTTTGCGCGATAAAATCTGGATCGAGGAAAATCGCAGAGGAACTAAGGTCATCGGCATAGCTCTCAGAATATGCAAGTTGAAGTGGCATTTGACAGGCCACATCTCTTGAAGAACCGATAGCTGATAGGGAAGAAAGGTTCTCGAGTAGCAACCACGAACCGGAAGATGCAGCGTTGGTAGGCCTCCCACCAGATGGACCGACGACATCGTCAAGTTTGCGGGCAGCCAGTGGATGCAAGCGGCAGGTTGTCGCTCGTTGTGGCATGGGAGGCCTATGTTCAACAGTGGACGCCTTTCGGCTGATGATGATGAAGGTAAAAGTTTAGATGCTCTGGTGCGATTACAAAAATTCTTTCACTGCTATCAATGAAAGAATTTTAAGCAGAGCAAGCTAGAAGCTACACTTTTGCTAGGTGTCATATGATATTTTACAAGTCTTTCACGCAGATGAAATCACAAGCAGAAACTAGTCTAACCATAATTATTTTTAAGCCAGATGATGATTGTAAACCTTCAGTCCTCCCGCAAGTACATTGTACGTTGGTATAAAACAGGTCATTCAAAATATCATCAATTTCCTGCCCATGTCCCATGTTACTTGGGGAAGAGCTCGTGGCTAAGTTAAAACCGTACAGATTAATAATAATAATAATAATCTTTATTGTCGCAAATATACAGTTCACAAGGTGACTTATAATTAGACACAAATAAATGTATTGTGCTTTGGGTACTGGTACTGTCTCCCAAACTAAGCGAATGCTTGTATCTTGGGTGGCAGTGTTCAGTCGTGTATTAATGTGACTATAAATTATAATTTTTGTACGTGCAAGTGAACGTTGTCGCTGTATACAAGGGGTATATGATTATAAAGTAAAGTTATTGCTTAAGTGGACCATATGTTGTTGAGTGGGTATGTGTATAGGTGAGTGTGTGTATGTATGGGTGTTTGTGTAAATGTGTGTGTGTGTTATTTTGTATGTTCTCGTATTTGTGGAATGTAGATGGTGAAGTTTGTGTGTGTGGGTTACGCGATGTATGTCAGAAGTTCTTCAGTTTTATCATAATCCATATTTAGAAGCCAGTCTGTAAGAGTAGTTTTAAGTTTTATTCGATTTAGTCCTGCTATATTGAGTTTCTTGTGTATAAAATATCGTGGTATATTTTTATGCTTAAGGTATTAAATTGTCTGCTGGCAAAGGATGTCTTACAGGGAATGCGTGGGCATACAGGCATCTTGCTACGTCTGCCTAGATCGGGGCGCGGGACACTTCGATGTCTTCTCATGGTGGACTTGAGCACAAAGAGCTGCCGATTGGTCGGCCAGTGGATGGGTGACCATCCCTTTCATACCGAGTTCCCTCCGTGCCTCGGAAAGCATGTAAAGCCGTTAGTCCCGGCTGTCATTTGTAGATCTTTGGCAGTCGTTATGGGTAGTCAGAAGCCAGAAAGTCTGACAACTAGTCTTACCAAGGAGTATCGTGTTTCCCAGTAACTGGGTTGTGGAGGTCCGATAGGCAGTTGCTCCATGTAAACCACTGGTATTCAGCTGCATGTCGGTAGACGGGAAGCCGATCCCAATATGGTTGGGAAAAGGCTAGGCAGATGATGAGATGATGATGTCCCATGTTACTTGGGGTCGGTACACCACGTTTTCTTCAGTCATTCCGTCCTGTCAATCGTCATTCTATTACTGACTCCCTTTTCTTATTATTCTTCACACAATCCATCCACCTTTTCTTTGGCCTTGTTCTACCTCACCGCTCATCAATATTTATTCATAACTCTTTTAGCCATATGCTATGTCATCCCAAAACACATTCAAAACATGATGCTCACTTACTTCATGATAATGGTTCCGCATCAAATGCTATGTAAATTGAGTAGCCATCCAATATTCAAGTAAGTGAACAAATTAACATATATCAATCAGTATTAATCGTCATTTAAATGGAATTCCATTGTACAAACTATTCGACTGCGAATTTAATTTTTGGTCGCCAATCGAGATTTTGAACTAAAATGCATCGCTCCCCTATCATTGGTTGAAATTTGCATGAATAATTTCAAACCGTACCCACTGTTTTACTGGACCAGTCCATTTTCGCTACCGATAGGGATGCCAAGCGCCAATAAAAATTATACCGATTCCTAGTCTACATTCATTTGTTGTCATTTTAAAATTTTAGGGTAAGTAGTAGGAGTGAAAAAGTTGGTTATGAAATGACGTTACCTGAATAGAAACCAACATTTTACATATCTTTATCCTTGTTGGTAAAAAGGAATGCTGACGAGTGTCGCTGAAATTAAAATAGCCACTATGATACATTTTTAATACAAGTAAAGAATGAGGTATGAATAACTTATACTAGTATTTTAACAAACCATTGCGACCTTCACTTATTTTTATATACTTATGTTTTCATCCGAAATAAGCAATTTTCTTCCTCAAAACTTGGTAGCCCTAACAGGATGTTCCCACAAATTGTCACCCAAAAAGTGTTCCAATGTGGGTGAGTGGGGGACCACCCAGACCCCCCCGACTACCCCGGGAGGGCTTCGAGTGGATTTTTTCGGGATCGCACGTTAGGGCTTTCGGCAATTTAGCTAATTGCAGTTCATTTTCACTTCATTTTATTCGTATAAAGGTTTATGTGGGGATCAAAGGTTTAAGGGCCGCCATGAATATTTGTATGGTTATTTTAATAATTTGGATTTTGTGCATACGCTCGTGTGTATGTAAAAGGTTTTGTGTAATTGAAATTTGAATTTCCGATTTGAAGAAGGATTATGAAATCAGATAATATTTGCTAAGTATTATGTAAATTAGCTTTAGTGTTGACTCGTGGTGGGATACTATACAGCATGGTTGGTAATAAGTGACCGATATTTAAACCGCATAATTATTGTATCAATTGCAAGGATTATTTTTTTCTTCTAGGACATATTTGAGAATCCATTGGTTCTGGAGATATTGAAGATCAAAGTCGCATTTTTTTTTACAAAAACGCAATTAATATTAAATGCACGGTACCTTTCAGCTGAGCGAATTCTGTTTGCTTGAAAAAAAGTTTAGTACCTAATGGCACTTGGAATACATACGTACCTATTTGAATAAACATTGTGTGGCAATGCCAACAGTTTCTTGGCCACATTACCAATTGACAGTAATTCGGTGGACTGTATCCTACTTTCTTCCTACCAGAATGTGAAAGAGTGAGGATGGATAGATTGATCTTGAAATTTTGTCACACATATCACATACATTGTAAGGTACACATTATCATCTTATTTTGTGTTCCCGTGAAATTATTTAGAATTTTGGTTTAGTTCTGAAATTCGCAGGCAAAAGCAAAACTTATTAAAACCAAAATTTTATAAGTGAGTACCTACTTATTTTGTGTTCTGTTCAATTTTTAAATTTCCACTCTTGATTGATTGATTGCGAAATGCCTTACGCATAGTCCAAATATCTTCGTACAGAGGCCAGAACGTCGAATAATCTGTCTTTCTTTGATAGATTTTCAACTTTATTACAAAATGATAAGGTTCATTATCATTTGCGATGCCAGTTTGGTATGGCTTGATGTGCTGGCATCTGGACACGAAGTCTAAATAAATATATACATTTACTAGCGGGCCTGGCAGTCGTTGTCCTGCCCTTAAAATAAAAAGTCCTACAACTCGACTGCAGCGCCACCTGCCGGGTCCAATTGCCAATCTAAACAATTCTCGAACCCACTGGAACACACACAAAAGATTTCACCAAAATCGGTCCAGCCGTTTAGGAGGAGTTCACTTTCATACACACGCACAGAAGATTTTTATATATAAGAAATTTATAAACCATACTATCCTTTGTGTGCAATTTATTGTTTTATATATTTAAGAAGTGCGTAGTAATCCCTATTACTATGAATTGCTTAATTATGCTTACTTCCTTACTTTATACTGCCTGCTTCTCTGTTCCCTGATAAGTTTAATCTGGGTATCTTCAAGGCACGAGTGAACTGGTTTATCTTAGGCAAGCATGTTTAATGTTAGGCCGCGTCATCACTTAAGATCTGGTGAGTTGCGGCTGAACGCAAGGCTATTAGAATATTTAAAAAAAACTCTATTACAGCACATACCCCATTATACATGAAGCTTGCAAGACAACTGAAAACTTATACCACCGTTTACAGTAGTTTAGATAAGAATTTATTAGTGGAGAGGAGAAGCGTTATCGCGGTGGAAGCTTATAAGATTTAGCTGATAAGAGGTTCGCAGCTCAGTTCAGTTAAGCCAGATCTTGGCAATTCACTCGGAGATACTCGGAAGCTTAGGTACTTTGCTTCAAGTATTATGTTACGGAAATCATTTCAACACGAGTCTTTAAAGAAAGGAGGAGCTCGTGGCTTAATAAAAGCCGTACAGATCGATCGACCAAAGGTTAAGCTACGCTTGCCGCGGTCGGTCTGTGGATGGGTGACTATTCATTCCATACCGAGTTCCCTCCGTGCCTCGGAACGCACGTAAATCCGTTGGTCCCGGCTGTCATTCTTAGATCTTTGGCAGTCGTTATGGGTAGTCAGAAGCCAGAAAGTTTGCAAGCAAGGGGTATCGTGTAGCAGTAACTGATTTGTGGAGGTCCGATAGGCAGTCGCTCCATGTAAAGCACTGGTATTTAACTGCATCTGGTTAGACTGGAAGCCGACCCCAACATAGTTGGGAAAAGACTGGGCAAATGATGACGTGTCTTTAAAGAAAATATATCCTTCCTATTATTATAAACATTTGCGTCGACCGATGGCAGTTTGTTACTCCTTCACGCAAAAACTACATAATGGATTTAGACAAGAATTTACAGTAATGTAGCTTATACAGCAGAATAACACATAGGCCACAATTTACATTGTTATGTCATTGTGAAAAAATATAACGATAAGTGTCGAGCAAGTGGGAAATATTCTGCCATCTGAGAGCATCATCATCATCATGTCAACCTTTAGAGGCCCACTGCTGGGCATAGGTCTCCCTCAAGGGGGGACCATGGTTGGCCGATGCATGTTGGTGATCCCAGTGTGTGTTATGGTATTCAGAAGGACGTTGCTGCCTATCGTCTGGTCAATATCCCTCTGTCGCCTTTTAGGACACCTACGGGTAGAAATGGGGTGGTGCTGTTCCCAGCTTGCACCACATCGAGGAGAGCTTGGGCGGTACTTATATAATGCGAGTGCAGCCACGGGCAGTAGCTAGTTTAATTTAAAGCAGTTTAGGCGTCTGCGTACTTACAGGCTTCGTGCGCGCTAAAATGTACCTTCATTTCATGGTGTAGCGCGCACAGTCGCCTGTAATATTATTGTAAGTAATTGTAGCGTTAGATATCCATCTTTACCTGTGGAGTGAATGACCTTTTCCGTAAGGAACTATTAGTTAATTTGTGATCTAGTAGGATGTTCCTGAGGTTTTGTACAGGATCTGTACTCGTCGTACGCGTCACAGGTCGCGCCTGTCACAGTCTAATATAAATTATCCTTAAAAGACTCTTCACGCCATCAGAGGGCCTGCAGTGCGCTGGCAACACAACATTTAGTTTATGATTATTTTAGATTTATGTCATTACTGTCACCTTGTATCAAGAACGCAATAAAAACAGTCACGTATTTTTGCATCCAGTCTGCACTTTCATTTAAAATATAATATTTACTTCAAGTGCTAACCCAACAATTGTTACAGAATAGACATACATGTCTATTCTGTTATAATCTCCCTCGGTGAATACCTAGGTGAAGTGTTGAATCTGTCACGATGCTAGGGATTTACAAAGCACTACAATCGGATAGTTCGTTTTACCTAGGTGTTCACCGAGGGAGATTGTAACATAATAGCACTGCAGTATGTCTATTCTGTTACAATTTCCCTCGTTGAACGCCTAGGTGAAGTGAGCTGTCATCCGTCCGTCTACTTTGTCAATCCCTAGCATCGGGACAGGTGACAGCTCACTTCACCTAGATGTTCACAAAGAGAGATTGTAATAGAAGTTTTTATATGTACTGGATCGCGTTAGCGAACTCCAATTTGTATTAAAACTGGAACATCGCAGTCTAATGGCAACAATAGGAAACACAATTATTCCATACAAATTTACATAAGCGAACGTTTACGTTAACACTTATCATTCATCCCCACTTCAAATCATTTACATTTCCTCCACCTACACGCTATTGAACTACTACCAAATAGTAACTGAAACCCCATCTTCACATCAACCCTCTCACATTTCCAATCGCACATCAAGATACGCCTAATTCACCGTTCCAATATAGCTTAGTTTCAATCGGCCGCCTTCGTTCGTCCGTGACGCGAATGCACGTCGCCGGCCGAATACAGGAGCATTGCGACACAGAATGTGTAAATACAGAAGGCTCCATACAAAAAACAAAAAAAACAGGAAAACACAAACACGTTATCTACGTCATCTGCGTAACCTTTTCTCAACTAAGTTGAGATCGGCTTCCAACCTAACCGAAAGCAGCTGAATGCTAATGTTTTACATGGAACGAATGCCTGCGTGACTTCTATAACCCAGTCACTGGGTAACGCTTTAGCCCTGATATGACTGATTGCCAGACTTTCTCATGTCTGACTACCCATAACGACTATCAAGAATCTACGAATGACAGCAGCGACCAACGGGTTTACGTGCTTTCCGAAGCACGGAGCGATCTCGGTTTGAAAAGTTGTAAATGGTCCCCCATCCACGGACTGACCATGGTGTAGTCTAATCATGTCCGATCTGAAGTTTACTTTGAATAATTAGCTGGTTCCTAGTCCACTTTTGTTTGTTACATTTTCCTCCGTACGTATGATAGTGTCTATGTATGCGTGTGACTGGTTCTGCTCGTCACAAGGACCTCTCCTTCTGTACCGTATCTATTCTGTGTCAGCGAACATGATTCACTGCAGCTTAGAATCCGTATTAGGAGCACGTATGATGCATTTTCTTTATTTTTCGTTGTACGGAATATTCTGTTGCCGAAGGTTGTGGTTATGGAAATCGTGATTGGGTCTTAGCTTGTTGAAGTGGAATTTCAAATTGGTTGTGTAGTATTATGAACCACGAAAGATACAGGAGACATTCGTGAGGCAAAGATTAAAAAAAATAAAAAAATATTTTTTTGTAACGTCAAACGTTTAGTAGTGTCAAAACGCGATTCTCCATAGATTTTGTTGGCAATAGTAAACTAGCGTCACTTAATTGCCAATTCAATTGACTAACTATTAATTGATTTCAAAGCAACTAAAACCTAATTTTACAGTTAATTGAAAATTAATCGGGTTTTCAAGTATAATGAAGTGATTGATTTGTTCTCAGATTATGAAACAAAAGGCAGATGGACCGCACGGAACACTGAGAGTGAAGCCAAAAAAGCAAATACAAATTCAAAAATGAAATTTGTATATTTACTTGTTTTTTTTTAACGAGGCGTTTCGTGCTATACTGACTCGTGTCAGTACAACACGAAGCGCGTTGTAGGTAATCGTTTTTGAATTTTTATTTGCTTTTTTGGCTTCACTCTCAGTGTTCCGCGCGGTCTATCTGCCTTTTGTTTCATAATCTGAGGATTTGTTAGGAAGTTGGGTCTTGGGATTATTGGTGTCAAGTAATGAATTGGCCTTCATTTTCTTCTCTTCCTTCTTAAACCTTTACTTCTATTTTCAAAAATATAATGTAACAAGCAAAAACCACGTTAACTGTAGTAAGTACAGTTGGGTGTGCTGACACCGAAAGCCGATTCAATATAGTCGCCTTCTCGTTCCAACCGAGAATCAAACGTGACAAGAATTCCTTTCCTATTATAGTTTATTTCCCAACTTATTCCTGTTACGAAATACTATTTTGTGGCTTGTGTTGTGTAGCTTTTAGAAGGTTTTCAATGATGGTGTATTTTTGTATGGAGTTTATTAAAAGCATAATATTATTCATTGTGTAAGGATTCAATTGATATAACTTTGAATAATGTTAACATAATCTTAGTAGACAGCGTAAAATTTTTAGGTATATATATTGACGAAAGGTTAAACTGGAAAAAAGAACTATCAGCAATAGAAAGTTCAATTAGTTCGGCTTGCAATGCCATTAGAAGCCTTTGAGATGAAATTACTAGTGAACAATTGAAAGTGGTGTATTATTCGCTTGTTGAGGCTAAGCTTAGGTACATCATTTCTCTATGGGGAGGTAGCTACGCGTACAATGTAAATTCAGCCTTTGTCGTCCAAAAAAGGGCCATAAGAACCATGGTCAGAATTCCACAGTGGGTATCGTGCAAGAAGTATTTTATAGATCTGCAAATATTAACTCTCCCTTGCCTGTACATTCTATTAGTACTCACTGATCTAATGAAATACTATTTTGTGGCTTGTGTTGTGTAGCTTTTAGAAGGTTTTCAATGATGGTGTATTTTTGTATGGAGTTTATTAAAAGCATAATATTATTCACTGTCGATTTGGTTTTGTGGATATTTTCAATAATGTAGGTATTTTTAATTTTTCTTTGTTTTTTTTTAAACGTTACTCTGCCTGTATTCCTGTAGCCTTACATTAAGAGTGCCTAACTTCTTGCTACTTACTAGCTTACCCAGCGGTAGGTTTTGCATGAAACTAGAGGGATCACATGAAGCGTTGATTTTAATAAAATCACTTTATTAGTCTCTATTTATTTATAAGTCTTTAATATATTTGAGTAATCGATTCGAATCAAACGCCATCTTCTGGGTAAAACTTTAAAATTGGTGTTTTAAACTGTTGTTACTTCTGATGTTTGCTACTAGAAGGCGCAACTAGCCTTATAATAACGTTAGCAGTTTTATATTGTTACAGGTCATACAAATATTTGTAAACCGAGACTGCTGTCACTGCACCAACCGTGGTACCAACACTAGCTATGTGGGAAGGTATATCGTTAATAGTTTACTACGACTTCGAAACGAAACGAGAATCACCAAAAAATAGATTTTTAAGCTGCAAAGCCATCGCAAATCGTCGTTGAGCATGTAATTCCGCGAAACTAACATTTTTAAGTACCGCAAATTTCGACCTTATGTTAAATCAGCGAAAGTGTACCTTCGCGGTATTCAAAAATTTTAGTTACGTGGAATTGCACGCTCAACGACGAAATGTGGGTTGCTGTATTCCGGTTTGAAGGGTAAGGTGAAAGGTTTCTGGGATGGAAACGATCTCTGATATTGCAGAACTCTATAGGCAGCAGTGACCACTTAAAATCGTGGATGTTTGCTTTTTTTTTACATCAAATGATATAAACCTCTCGAATGTTGATGGCACCCCATAGGTGCATAACAAGCGGAGGTTTGACCTTCAACATTTGTCAACTGAAAGTCGTTGAGTAAAAAAACAAAACAATATCATACTACGAAATATTATTTTATCACAAACTTTACAATCTAGAACACACATTGTTTTTCTTCATCTTCTCCAATTTAGGACATGCTTCGATATCCTTCTCGTTCTTCCCCACAGCCTCGGCCTGCCCCACATTTTCTGGCAGTACATCATCCGAGGTGTCTGGTAGAAGTGTCACCACGCATGCTGTTAGGAGTGACAGGATGCCCATGATCAGTGATGGTAGACCTGACCAGTATTCTATCTGCAATAGAAAGTTTGAATTTCGAGCGGTGTCGGCAGCACACAGTACACCGAATTAATGAAATATGATTCTATTAGCAAGAATGATTTACATTAGGTGTTATACAATTTGTTTGTTATAATATCACATTATGAAACAAAAGGCAGATAAACCGTGCGGAACACTGAGAGTGAAAGCAAATACAAATTCAAAAGCGAATACCTGCAATCGCGCTTCGTGCTGTATTGACACGAGTCATTACAGCATGAAGCGCCGCATCGTTAAAAAAACAAATAAAAATTTAAACGCGAATACAATCACAAGATTGTAGGTATTGGCTTTTGATTTGTATTTGCTTTGGTGGTTTCACTCTCAGTGTTCCGCGCGGTCTATCTGCCTTTTATTTCATAATCTGAGGTTATACTAGAGAAATTCCTAGTGTCTAGTCTATTAAAAAATAAATAAAAAAAACTGTTTAACGCTTTAAAGACTGAATGGTATTAACTAAAATTTTGGAAACCTGTAGATATCAATCTAGCTTAACACCTAGGATGGTTATAAATGGACAGGATGGTGGAGATTTATCCCATTTTTGTATTCCCGTAGAATAATAAATCAACGTTGACGCAGACAAAATAAAAAAACTTACTAATAAAGGTGTCTGTGGAGCTATGATCGCTGCAACTCTTCCTAAAGCGGAGCACAGTGCATGCATAGTGTTCCGTGTGTAAGTAGGAAACAGTTCCGACGTGTATATGTACACGATACGGATGGCAATGGTCGAACAAAACTTTCCAGAAATGTATATTAGTATGGATAGCCAGGCGTAGTCTGTGGAAGATACAAAAACAACGTTTTAGTGTAGACCTGTTGATCTGAACATTAATGATAACAGTACGACATAAATAATATAACGGACTGTCAGACTTCAGACTTTCACTCGCTGATAACGGCATGGCTTTTTATGTTGAAGAAATGTCTGAGCTAATTTATATTTACCTATACTGACTAAGGGCGGAGTCGACTAATTGTCATGTTATACCAGAGTAATTGACCCTTGTAAAATTTTACTCATTGGTTCTAAATTGGTTGGTGTACTGTCAGATAACTTCGTTTTGGTTTGTCTATCACAAACGTAGAGTAGCTTATACTAGGTATTGTTACTCTTGAGTTGATGAATGAATGATGAATCACATGTGTAAGCCAACTTAAATAGAAATACAATTGTTTATAAAGCAGAATGCAAGATTTTATGTCTACATAATTTTGCCGGTTGGTGTCAACTGTCAATGATCTTCACACGAGTTGGCATTATCATCTGGAAATGTAGCGGCAACCATTATATTACTCTCGGATAAATTGTTTATTTTGGCGTTATAGCGATTTACGCTCGGATACACAGTTATTTCGGGATTAAAATTTGGTAAAACCAATAGTTCTTTTACTTAAAACTCGAACATACCGGAGCGGAGAAATTGCTAATACGGTCAAGTACTGTAGAACAACACACCGACGCGAATAGCGGCTTCCCACGTATTACTACAGCAATATCTGATCGTACCCACAGTTTTCCACTCCGGTGTGACTGCCTTTACCGTACATACCTGTCGGAATAATCGAATGCGCCACACAAAAAGTTCCAGTGAGTAGAAACGAAAATATTAACGGTCTTTTTCTCTTGCATTTCATCAGCAGATACAATATTACCACACTCGCAGGCAGACCAGTAGTCACCGTCAACCCGTAGTTCAGGTACTTGTTACCTTTCAACGATACCGAGTTTATTAGTAACGAGTACGCGTTGAACAAAGCCGTGAACCACATACATATGCAACATAGCAGTCTTAGGAACAATTTCTTTGAGGAAAACGTCATCTTCACCAATGTCTTCAGGCTCGCCTTTGAGGAGTTTTCTTCGCATTTCAAGTTGGATAGTTTGGTCTCATCTATTTTTATTTTGTTCGTTTTGGCTGCTTGCCTAAACATGTTGTCTACTTCGACTTTCCTTCCTTTGTTTAACAACCATCTTATGCTCTCGTCCATCCAGAATATGTAGAGGATGAACAGAAATCCCGGGGCGTATATGGTTATAAGGAAGATTCTCCAGTTTGGTGTTAGCCATGCTATGACAGCCAAAACCATACCTCCAAGTGTTGTGAAAATGCTAAGTATAAATATAATTAGAGGTCGATGTTCTTTTGTAACCGTTTCTATAGCTGAAACAGATAAGAATTTGAGTAAAAATTGTTAAATATAACAAAAACGATCAAAAATATTCATGTTATTTACACCGTGACTGTGTAAAGTTAAAATAATTTGCATATAGAGTGCTGTAGATACTTTAACAATGTTTATTGTAACTGTAGCAATAATATTTTTTTTATTTTGCTAACCAACGGCGATACATACAACAACAACCAATAACACAACCACACACAACCATAACAAAATCTCATCACCACACCTAATGCCGTCACATTCAATTTAACTACCATACACAATATTGAATGAATATTGCAATAAAACCAAAGACATAAGTAACCATAGAAAGGTAAAAAAGGTTTTTAATTACCTACCTAATGTGAACGTTGCAGAGAAGCAGTCTCCCAGTAAAGGCTCTATGGTCTCAAGCGCGACGTACAACCAATAGGAGTAGACCATACTTTTACATGTGCCAATCACAGCGCAAGCTACTGATGTGAATATTACTACGTTCTTTCTGCCAAATCTAGAAGATAAAGTTGAAACATTAAATATTACATTTAGTTTTTATTATTAAACATTATTTTTTATAGAACGATTCTTGATTTTTATAGAACTCCCTTTTCTTCCATATAATTCTTCACACAATCCACCTAACTTTTCTTTTTTTTACGCACCACGGTATCTAAAGCTAAAGAAAAGGAAAAAAGGGGGAAAAGGAGTCAGTGATCTAGCATAACATCAGGCTTAGCCAAATTACCCAAATTGACAATCTACAATGGATAACGCTAATAGAAAACTAATCAAATGTATGGGAATGACGTCATCTCAACAATAAGTCACGCGATCGTAAATAAAAAATGGATTACGACGAGGCGTTAATTATAGTAGAAAGAGATACGATACGAAACGTTTGTAACTTGGCAAGGCCTACAGGACGGAAGGAAACGAGAAAACGTATTTCGCCGACCCCAAGTAACACAAGGGCAAGAAGATGACACGGAATGTAAGGCCAAAGAAGAAATGGATAATTTGTGTAAAGAATGATATGAAAGAAAAGGGAGTCAGTGATAGCATTACAAGAGACTGGACGGAATGGAAAAAGAAATCACCGACCCCAAGAAACCAAGGGCATGAAGATGATTACGAGCAAGGGGATGCAAGGCCAAAAAAAATTGAAAAATTGTGTGAACAATGATGTGAAAGAAAAGGGAGTCAGTGATAGCATCACAGGAGACAGGACGGAATGGAAGAAGAAAACGTGTTGCACCGACCCCAAGAAACAAATGGTATGAAGGTGATTCCGCGCCACGGGATGTAAGGCCAAAGAAGAAATGGATAAATTGTGTGAAGAATGATACGAAAGAAAAGAGAGTCAGTGATAGTATGACAGGTGTCACCTGCCCCGGACGGAATGGAAGGACGAAACGTATTGCGCCGGCTCCATGTAAGATGGGACAATGGCAGGAAAATGATTACGTGCCACGGGATGTAAGGCCAAAGGAGAAATTGATAAATTGTGTGAAGAATGATATAAATGAAAAGGGCGTCAGTGATAGCATCACAGGAGACAGAACGGAATGGAAAAAGAAAACATGTTGCACCGACCCCAAGTAACATGGGACAAGGAAAGGAAGATGGCGATGAGAAGATAAGATAGACAGTGATGGCATGACGGTTGACAGGACCGAATGGAACGAGAAAACGTGTTGTGCCGACACCAAGTAACACAAAGGCAAAAAGATGACATGTAAGATGTGACAATGGCAGGAAGATGATTACGCGCCACAGGATGTAAGACCAAAAAATAACGAAAAATTGTGTGAACAATGATGTTAAAGAAAAGGGAGTCAATGATAGCATCACAGGACACAGAACGGAATGGAAAAAGAAAACGTGTTGCACCGACCCCAAGTAACATGGGACGACGGCAGGAAGCTGATTATGATAAGATAAGAGAATCAGTGATAGCATGACTATACCTACGACACTCCATACAAACGAAACGATTTAATTACCTACATTACTACCAAAATAACCGACTGTACAAATACGTGCGTGTGTCTGCGTGTCTGCGCCGCGAGAACTAAAAGCAGTTTCAAGAGCACGTTCGACGCGGGAAGAGGTGAGGAACAGTGTTTCGGAGGGAGGCGGAGCGTGTCGCTACTGTACGGTAGTACTAATTTATACTGTGACATGACGGTTGTCAAGTAACTTTTGTGTGTTTTTATGTATCTCCCAGAAAATACTTGTTTTTGACCAATTATGGAAACAGTACAACGATCTTTTAAGACAAAAAACAAACTCCCCTATCGAAAGTATTCCGAACCTCAAATTTTCCATACAAAAAGCATGCAAAATAAAGTTTTCCAGTTTCCGTAAACTTACTATTTTACAAATTAAGACAACAAAAAAAAAAAATCCACATTCAAGAAGTGTGAATTCAGCGCTTTTCACTTCATAGCTAATAAAATATATGATTCGTCACCGCGTCAGCTTATCACATTAAGGGCGCGTATTCGATTTAGCGAAACTCAAAATCTAAACGACTGCTAGAACGGCGTAGCAGCATTGACACACACTAGTACAATACAATGGTTTGTTTGTGTGCATCAGAAAAAAAAAGGCGGCCGTATGCCATCGAAACTAGTCGGACGAACCTGACAACACAGTGAGTTAATCCGTTGTTCTCAATCTATAATGAGAAAAAAATATATGCACGAAATAAGCACGAATCATTGAAATTAATCGGCAAACGACAGCACGCGATGTTTTACAGTGCTTTTTAAAATAATTGTTTAAAATAAATGAGCTCGTATAACGGACTGAAAAATATTCTGTATATTAAGCATAACATTTACTTTCATAAAATAAATATATCAGTTATGTTTTTATTCAAATACTGGTGAAAAAAAAAATTGTCAAAGTGAACCGATTTTCTACTTTTTCAACATTGTTTTTTAATACATAATAGTAATATTTTCGTAATTTTGGCTCTGTAGCTGTCTTTATGACTGTATATACTGTTGGAAAAACGCATAAAATAAAATATTTTGGCACATTGTCGTGGTTGTATTCGTCCTGAAAATTAACTCTGACGTCTATTTTCGTAAAACGATATGAAAGAATTGTCTTTGCTTTAAAAAACCATAATTAAAATTTATATTTTTACTCTGTAGCTGTCTAAATCAAGACTTAATCTTTCTAAAACTGTAAATTGTCTTTAATCTGCTCACATAATTACGATATTGCTCTGGGCAAAACGCAAAAACATGAAGTTTTCGTCACGAATCGAATACGCGCTCTTAAGGCGACGATATACGCCGGTGACCTTGAGCGACCAGAGAATCGTATGCGCTGCGTCCAAAACTCTCAAAGTTTAGTCGAAAAAATTAAATAAAAGATAGTTTAACTTAAAAAAAGGCGAATACTAAAAGATAGATCATACAATTGTCTGTGAGATAGTGTAAGTTTCGTTTAATTATAACTGGTAGATTTTGTGTGATTGTCAATGTTTTGTCCGCGTCAGACACAACTTCACGAGTTAATTTAATATGAATATAATCAAAATGTATAGGTAGTGGGCATATCCTGTTGAAAGTCCTCCTGATGACTCCAGTTGAGGTCTTGATAGGGACTACTACAAGTATACTCATCTACTACTGACCTCAGGACGTCCTAAGGCAAACGCGATCTTTAATTCGTATACATTCGTGTATTACAAAATTCACAATATTAAATTATTTGCAAAAATTGCTAATAATTAAGTATTAGCACTATAATAATTAAGTAAGCAAATAGCATAACAATGGTCACTAGCATGCTAAGACTCCAGAATTCTCTCTCTCACATTTATGAAATTAATGAAATAATAAACATGACACGCGAAATATTTTTTTAGGAATCAGGAACTAAATTAACTTGTGAAAAAGTTTGTGATAAAATGATTGTCTAATGACCGTTTGTGAATTATTGACAAAAAAACTAAATGTCTTATTTAAACAAAATAATGTCATATTATTATAATGCAAATCACGCTATTCGGTGTGAACAAACTGCCATTATCATTAAACCGAACGTAAACATTTGTTAAAAATAAAAAAGAGGTTATTATATAAAAACGTTTACATAATAAAAACATGGAATTCCCACTGATTTGGTACTAAAGGACAATCGTAAGACTTTCACTTAGCTACGCAGCAATTTCGGAACTTGAGCAATTTAGGCTCGAGCAGTTGTGAGTGAGTTGGTCACCACGCTTGCTTAAGGTGGATTGGCGATTTCAGATATATTACGTAGAGCGCCAAGCTTAAAAACCGTGTTTTTTTATATTTTGGAGGCCAGAGGTACTAGAATTCGTAGTAAAATGTATTGAAATGTGTTTCCTGGTGTACACACTGGCCTACGAATAAAGCACTGCTTGTGTTTCCCAAAGGAAACACGCGGCCTCTAAAGGTGGTACTTTGTGCTTCCAGAAAGTTAGTTTATTATTAGCCATCACGACACTTTTTTCTTTTTTTAGGTGTAAATAAAAAAAGATAAAGTAATACTTGTCTGACAAAGGACCAACTAGGAGCAGCCCTAGCATGTACCCGACGCTGTGCATCGTGCCAACCAGAGTCCTCTTCCAGTCCTCACATCCGAGATCGAACTAAAAAGAAAGTGGTTAAAGTTGAAATTACCATATGACCGCCAAGTCAAAAAATCAAAAACGTGCCCTCGGCGCCATGTTTGACATGGAGCGACTACCTATCGGACCTCCACAACCCAGTCAATGGGTAACACGATACCCCTTGGTAAGACTGGTTGTCAGACATTCTGGCTTCTGACTACCCTTAACGACTGCCAAAGATCTACAAATGACAGCCGGGACCAACGGCCTTACGTGCTTTATAAAAATAGATGATTTCCTTATTACTAAAGAACAAAATAGTAGGTACAATACAGATTGCTACAGTGGCCTTGATCAACAATAGCCTGATTAACATGCTTATCGTAACAGTGGTCATAGCAGCAAGGCCGAAGGTAATGCCAAGGAAGAAACTAAGAAATTTCCTCTTCTATTTTGGGTTCCAGTTTGAAAGGTCGTGTCATAGAGCATGCTGTCCTGTTCAATTTGTTTATGTTGTAAATATGTATAGTTTTATGTAATGGTATTCTATACTGGCCTGTTAATCTCGTGGGGTCCTGACTTCGATTCCCATGTCGGGCAAAGTGTTTTGGGTTTTTTCATCAGAAATTTATTAGTAGCAACTTGGCAGACATTCTACTTTGTCAGTGTACAACAAAGTGCTTTTATACAAGCAAGTACTCATGCCTGTATGGACATACGGCATTCCACTTTGGGGCTGTACAAAACCAACAAACGTTGAAATCATTCAAAGATTCCAAAATAAAGTACTTCGGAGTATAGTAAATGCTCCTTGGTACGTTAGAAATGATGACATCCACCGAGATCTAGGAGTGGACCTAGTTACTGTAGTCATAAAAAAACACGCAGAAGTACATGAACAAAGGCTTCTTCAACATGTGAATGTCGAGGCTATTCAGCTCCTTGACACCACAGACATAGTAAGAAGACTCAAGAGAACTAAGCCCTTTGAGTTAGTTTAGTGAAGTAAGTGTTACATAGTGCAGTGATGAGTGAGTGCTACTCTTGAAGAACACAAGAACAAAGTGTCTTTCCATCATAATAGAGACAATAAGAAAAGTGCCAATGGACACATTCTTAACCATGTAAGATTTTAGCAAATTAAGTTAAATTTAAATTACTTATTAGCCTTAAGGTCTAGATTGTAATTGTTATGAGTAACCGTTTATTTACGAGTACATCATAAATGAAAAAAAAAAGTAGCAACCAGCAGTTAGTGTGTCACCCCCATGCTTCACGAGGCAAGCCCTCCAATCCGACTGTCCAAACAACAGCTACGTGTGGTCACAGCCGCCATAACTTTTCACAGACACCCCACTGTGCAGAGCCTGCATGTGGGCAGACGAGACAGCGGCCCATGTGCTTCTGAACTGCCCTGAGATCGCTTCATACAGGGCAAAGTATATAGTAACCCAGGTTACCTACGGGAGATCGCCAGCGACGTCAAGGTGCTGCTGGCGGGAGTTCGGGTGGATCGAATGATTTACTTCCCACCTGTACGCAAAATACGCGCTGAGACGTGGAGTTGCGGACACCAGCCCGTCATACTACTACTACACCCCATAGTTTGGAAAGTACGTCTTTACGAATCTACGAATGACAGTCGGGAATAACGGTTTTCCGTTGGTCCCGACTGACATTGGTGGTTGGTTGGTAGAAGCCAGAAAGTCCGAAACCAGTCTTACCAAAGGGTATCGTGTTATTCAGTAACTATCGTGGAAATCAGACAGGCAGTCGCTCCATGTATTGCACTGATATTCAGCTGCATTAGGTTAGAATGTTTGGACTGGCATAGTTGGAAAAATGTTAGGCAGATCATGATGACGTTCCAAGTAGGAAGAATACGTTAAAGTACACTTACCTCAGCAACAAAACTGTCCGGTCTATCATATACCCATTCCTTACAATCAGTAGCATTCGATGCATCGAAGTTATTTTCATCACAATTACCGCTATTATTGTATAGTTTATATTTATGACATTTGTAATCGAACGTTGAATTTTGGTGTAATTTTGATAGTTCTGTGTAATCGCAGTTCGGGTATTTACACCTGAAAGATGAATTATAGGAAATGTACTGATAAATTTATTTATTTATACCACAAAAGGTATAAACGTGGACTTAATGCTTTCGGTATTCTTTACCAGTCAACCAGAAGTGGTGAAGAGATAACATGGCAGGTGCAAATTATTGTGACTGAAAATAACTACATCCTTAAATAGTGTGTGTAAAAGTTGTGTTTAAAAAAATACAAGTCTATTTGTTCCTACCAAAACGAGTCTCTTCAAAAAACATTAGATACTATATATCTATATATTTAGGTTAGCCTAAGATTGTTTACACGTTACCTAAATCATTTAAAAGTACACGATATACATTTATAAGTGCAACATTAACTTACAGGTGAACATCACATGCAGAATTTTATTTAGATTAGTTTTTTTACTATACATCAATAACAGTTCAATGGTATGGCGTGTAAGGTGTTTACCTAAAGAAACAGGTTTCCGGCACAGACAAACCAGTGCGGATCGGTACCGATCGGTGCAGGGTTCATCAGCATAAAGAAACAGGTAAATCTGTCCTTGACAACCGAATGGCTTGGTCTAGGTAATCGGTACCGACAAGACCCGCATAGACTCGTCTACACCGGAAACCTGTCTTTATATAAGCACCCTCAGATTATGAAACAAAAGGCAGATAGACCGCACGGAACACTGAAACAAAGTAAAAAAAAGCAAATACAAATTCAAAAGCGATACCTACCATCTCGTGATTGTATTCGCTTTTGAATTTGTGTTTTTATTAACGGTGCGGCGTTTCGCGCTATAGTGACTTGTGTCAGTACAGCACGAAGCGCGTTGTATAACTCGTAAGTGTTCGCTTTTGAATTTGTATTTGCTTTTTTGGCGTCACTCTAAATGTTCCGCGCGGTCTATCTGCCTTTTGTTTCATAATCTGAGTAAGCACCCTTATAATAGCGGTGCTAATAAACATAAAATGAATCAGCAATATCCAAATAATGTTGGATATTATTACACCTACATTTATTAAAAAAAATGGGAAGTATTTTGACATTGGTTGGTTCATATTCGCAAAACTAATCCTAATTCATCATCATCATCATTTCAGCCGAAAGACGTCCACTGCTGAACATAGGCCTCCCCCAAGGGGGGGTTTTGCCATAATCGCCACGCTTGGCAGGCGGGTTGGCGATCGCAGTATGGTTGTTACAAATGCACAGAGAACGCTGCTGCCCATTCTCTGGTACGTCTCTTAGTCGCCTCTTACGACACCCACGGGAAGCTATGAGATGGTGCTGTTCTTTACACCCGACACCATACGTACACTTCTGGAATCCTAATTATGGAATATATATTATTAGTTTCCAAAACTCTATTACGTAAAATTAACTCTATAAATGAAATAATAAGGCCATATTGATATACCTTAGTTCTCGAGTTAAAGAATATTAAACCACTTACCTGTAACCAACATTTTCCACAGCAAAAACATAATTTGTACTATGCCACATACTTCCAAAAGTTAACATTCCAACTAAGAACATAAACTTCAAATGGTATCGTCCAAATATTTTCAATTCACACAACACACTTTCTAGGTCTGTCACATTTTCCTTTATATTTACAGCATGCTTTGTAACAGATTCCACTTTTCCTTCATTTACTGGCGTTTCTTCTTGATTTCCGTTACATTTTGTCTCTTCATCTTCTTTTGTTAACGTTGTATCTTTTTCATCTTCTTTTGATTTAGTATTTTCTTCGTTTTCTGTTCTCATTTCCAGAGTTACGATCAAAGATGTTATTTGTATCGCGTGTAAAGTTATACTAAAGCATTTATTGCTTTAAGTCGAGTGATGTCTTGAATAGAGGATGTTGATATGTTCAATATCGAAGTCGACCGTTTGACATAGAGGATTAAAGATTGTTTAGTGGCTATTAGTGACCACTTTAGTAGGCATTGTGTGTTATGCTAGTGTATTTAGTATTAAGACATTATAAATAGCTTATGAACTTTTTGCCATTATTATTTATATTATGTAAAGTTTGGCTTCCATTGTGTCACGTTTTGAGTTGATTGATCTGAAAAAACCGGCGACGTGCAATTGGGACACACATTTGATTGGTTCCGTACAATACAAGGTCGATCAATAACGCCTAAACAGTTCATCTGGTATGGGGAAACCTTTTAATTTGTATTATTTCTTGTTACAGCGGCTATAGAAGACACACTCTGTGAAAATTTGAGTGTTTACCTATTACGGTTCAAAAGATAGGTACAGTGACAGAGGGACAGACACACGGACGGACGAATGAATGGGATCAAAATAGCTTCCTTTGAACCACGGAATAAAAAAAAACCGGACAAGTGCGATCCGGACTCGCCCACCGAGGGTTCCGTTCAAATTCCGTGATTTAGTCACCCATACAATTATGACCGCGCATAATGGCTATATTTTTTATGATTTCATTACAAATGACTATAGTTTTCAGACTTTTCCCTGTACTTGTAGTATAAGAAGATATTACTTGCCAAATTTCATAGTTCTAGGTCAACGGAAAGTACCCTATAAATTTTGATTCTTTGCGGCATAAACCACCTATCTTTTTTTCACGTTAGCTTAGAAGTTTGGTTTTTCACACAGCTTCAAGGGACCGTGGACCTAAGTATACGGTTTTAATTTCAACTCGATACCTTTACGCGTTCCCGTTAGTCCGTGTGGTGTCGGACGTAAAGAATAGGACCATCCCATATCTTCCCGTGGATGTCGTAAGAGGCGACTAAGGGACTTACCAGAGAATGGGCAGTAGCGTTCTCTGCTGTGCCTTTGTAACAACCATACTGCGATCGCCAATCCACCTGCCAAGCGTGATTATGGCAAAATCCCCACTTGGGGAGGCCTATGTCCAGCAGTGGACGTCATTAGGCTGAAATGAAGATGATGATGACCTTTACGCCTTCCCGAGATAAAGGTTCTTAACAGAGAGACGGACAGACAGACAGACAGACGGACGACAAAGTGATCCTATAAGGGTTCCATTTTTTCGTTTTGAGTTACGGAACCCTAAAAACCAGTGGAAGTGCCCACTTCTACGTGCTTTTTTTTCCGTGGTTTGAACCCTTTGAGTTCGGGACCCTTAAAAGCAACTTTTTGTAATATGCTCACAATATCTTTCCGTCTCTCAATAACTCATTTTGTTTTAATTTTAAATGTCGATAATTCAAGTAAATATTATCTTGGCAATCTCTAGTATTTATAAAGACATCAGTTTTTTTAAATCAAGTCATGTGGAACTAAGGGTACCTGTCTTCAATTTCATTCAATGTCACCTGTTTAAATATTGTCATATATGTACTTAAGTATTCATATTGTAAATACCATTTAACAAAGCGGTTATTATGACGGCATACTGAGGTATTGTAAACATAATTATTCAAGCTAGCCTCAAAAGATATCAATATATCGGTACTTAGTTTACAAAAAAAATGTGTATGAAAAATATTTTAAACTAGCTGCTATCGACGACTTCGTCCCCGGTGTTTACTTGCGAGAGCCATTAGACTTCCTTAATCCGGCTCTGACGCAAAATCCATTCTAAGTGGACGTCTACTAACTATAAACTACCACCCTACCAAATTTCATGTTTCTACGTCAAGCGGTTTTCGATATTTCGTGATGAGTGAGTGAGTGACCTTTCGCTTTTATATAATTAGATAGATAGAAGATAGATAGATTAGATAAGACTGGCTAGTATTTAACTGTACATAAAAAAACTTCCTTTTTTATATAAAAAATATCCCAATATTCATCAAAAATACTGATTGAGTAGCAAAATAGTTACTTCAAAATATTATTAATTTAGCAACAATTTTAGTTCGTGATGCACCGCTGTTAATTGAAAAGTGGTCCCAGTAAGAAGCGTGCAAACAAGGATGCTTGCTTCAAGCTTGCAGCAGGCAAGCATTATTTCTGTCACGGCTCTGGCGCTGCGGGGTTTGGGCGGCCCCACGCGGGCTTATCGTCGCAGATGGTGTTAACGCCCACCACCGCAGCTTCGGCTTGCTGACCGGCTATGCTGGCCAGCCTCAGGTGCGGCGGCGGGCCTTCAAACCACCTACTCCTCAGCTCGCGTGCCGCCCCACACCTCTACGTCTACGCGGGCTTAAATTACACTCTAGGGGTAGGGCAGACAAGACTGCGTGAAGTCGGTTTTGCAGCGATTCGTTTCTTTCACAAAATTTTGTAGCACAACATACAACAGTAGTATGTTGTATGTTGTGCTACAAAATTTTGTGAAAGAAAGTTCCGGGAATGATTCAATAAAAAACAAAATAACGTACTAATATCTCGGTAAGCTCGGTAGGCACTTACTCAGCGGCCGTGATAGAAAGCGCGCGATAGTTTCAGTATATTAGATGAACCTTTAAAAAAAATGCTATATTAATAGCAATACTATACTTGACTTTTAATGATTGGCTGGCATGGCTGGCTTGGCATTAAATATTCTGAGCGTGTTTTTTGAATTTTTAAGACATTTATGTTGTATGACTTTTGAGATGCTTAATAGAAAACATATTGCAAAAATGGATATTTTGTTATAAGTATGAGTATTACGTTTGTACGCCCTGGTTAATTTGCTGCTCAATCAGTATATCTGATACCTATGCAAAGAGTATTTTCGTTCATTGGACATGTATTTTGCGGCGCATTAGAGGAAAAAATACAATAAAGTATTGATGCATAATGTTCATATTATTTTTAGAACTAAGTAGTTTTGTTAAACATTTGAATTGTTTGCATTACAATATTTATTTTGATGTAAAAAATATTTAATTGATGTAAACAAATTGAAGAGAGATAAGATTTTTGACGTTCATTTAAAAATAAGTCTTTTGAAAGTATGTCCCACTAGGGCTAAAAAATTTGGGACTACATGGGTTCAGGGTTTTTCATGTCCTCTAAGGTACAGGTGTAGAGACACTTTCGGCACTGTAGTAAGTGGGCCATTGTCTGTTCAGGCCGCACTCACACTGAGCGTTGATAGGATCTATAATCCTCCATTTTGCTGAGTTGTGTTTGCAGCGGCCTAATTGGCCAAATGGCCAGCCACCAGGAATGTCAAATATAATTTGTAATTTAACCAACTAAAGCATTTGGACACAGTGGTTTAGGAGAATAGTTACATGTATGTTTTTGATATATAAAATAGAAGATCATTACCAGTAGGTACACACGACAACCAAAGAAAAAAAAACATGATTATTAAAAAAATCACAGAAAGACACAACATAATCTACCCGACACTGTTGGCGTGATACTTCAACATACATAAAGACAGAATTTTGAACATGTGAACCATTTTTGGGGAGCATCATGATTTTTATATGCTTACTTTGTTGATAAATAGCCCCAGCATCCAATAAAAAAATAAGTAGATTGGACTGTACCTACATTTTTGAAAATATTTTGATATTGATTGTTGCTGAAATGAAAATGCGATTAGATTTATAATGTTTAATACATTGTACATTATATGTATTGGCCTTCAGCATAATTTTACTCCATTTATCCTCAAACACATCACATCCAGAGTTAGCAGTCAGGAAGGGTTTCATCTTTAACACTGTCTTATTCGTTTAGTACCAAGAGCTTCGGCTTGCTCTACTGTGTCAGGAAGTACGTCTTCTGCTGTATCAGGCATCATCATCACGACGAGTGCTGTGGCTAACGAGAGACCTCCGATGATCAGGGATGGGAAACCTGACCAGTACCGTAGCTGAAATGTAAAAGAGTCATCGGGTTTATAATGGTTTTTTATGTAGGGGACGGGAGTTCAGAGCCTATTTAGACTAAAAACGCTAACTAAACAAATCTGAGGAACAGATTAACATTTTGATTACTAGCCGTCCCTGCATCTTTCCTCACGTAGGTCTAAGTGTAACTTAAGAAAACAAGTATCGAATACTATGTCGTAATAAGCCTCCCAGGGATCTTAGTTAATCTGATTCAATAACTCTCTCTCTCTCTTTCTGTTTTTAATTTTATTAAAAGATTAATCTATTTTTTTATGTGCACCGAACGTCACATCATATTCCAAATAATTTGACTTGTAATTTTTCTTACCGCACACGCAGTGCCTTTAAGCGCACCTGACAGGTCGTTTCGTGGAATACTTTAGGTGCGCTTCGTAGGGTGCGTTTCAAAATGGGTGCGCTTCGAGGAATACACTCAATTTTTAGTCCTAGGTTTTCTAAATAGCACTATGCTCAAACGTATGACTGAATTCACTCGCTTATTAACAAATAGGGATAACACAAAATAATAATATCATTCTCTTGATCGATTATCGGTGAGGCCGACCGATCCCTATGGAGTGCAAAATGAGCAGGATATAATTTAAAGTGAACAAGTGTGTGCCGCAAACACAGGACAGGTGCACTCCCTCTTCCCACACTCTCATAGTCCCATGAGAAGGCAATCCGACATAACCGGGATGAGACTAAGCGTATGATCAACAGCTTTACGTGGTGTCACACTACCAAACTCCAAGACTGTGGAATTCGCTGCCCGCCTCTCTGTTCCCTGATAAGTAAAATCTGGGTATCTTCAAGGCACGAGTGAACCGGTTCATCCTAGACAAGCGTGTTCCAACTTAGGGTGCATCATCACTTAAGATCAGGTGAATTGCGGTCAAACGCAAGCCTATTTGATAATAATAAAAACAAAACGATTTCCACACGCCAGGCAAAATGTTACATTACATTTTGTCTGCCCTGTGTAAATCGAATCCCAATGCTCATCAGTCACGCTTACGACCACAAAACCATGGCAGTCAAATAAGGATATGCAATAATAAAATTCTTGCATCATTTTATTAATGGAGTGTGCTAGATATGAGTCTACAAAAAATAATTTACTAATGGCCTTGAATTTGAATAGAACTGACGTAGGCATATTCCACAAAATATTATCTTAGCCAAGTTGTATCGGAGCGAAGGTTCTGTTCAAATTTATGACCCAAATATTGTAATTATGTATTTGTAATAGTATTAATTGGTATTTTGGTTGTGATGTATTTGGATAAGAGTACGATAGGACTGGCATACGCTGTGCTAAAGTGCTAAGTCCCTAAAATAAATGTAGAATATTAAAAATAATGGTAATAATAAACTTTCACATAAAAAACACGTCATACTAACCAACAAAGTCGTCTGTGGTGCAAGCATCGATCCAATCCTTCCAATAGATGAGCAAAGACCATGCATGGTATTCCTCGTGTAGGTGGGGAACAGTTCCGTGGTATACAAGTACACTGTTCCTGATCCTAGAGCCGACATGAACTTACCCGCGAAGAATAATGAAGTCGACAGTATAGGATAGCCTGGAAGAAGATGAGATTGAAGAAGAATTGAGTAATTGAGATTGTTGAAATGTTTTGATTGATTTGTCGCTCTGTCTGTGTGTCTGGTAATAAACTAAAATTACCAGATGCTACGGTCTTGATACCAAATAAATCGAATCTACAGTCAAATAAGGATACACAACACAAGGATAAGGGTGAACAGATAGACAGATCGAAGCAACAAGAACACTGTAACCAGTATTTGGAAAAACCTGATTTATAATTGTGTAAAGTATCTATCTGAATCCAAACATATGAAAGAAAAGCTTTTTAAAAAAAAAAGAAAACCGCCTTCAACAACTAAAAAGTGATAAATAACTTTAGCACCGAACATACATTACTTTACTTTCGGAAGTCGATGGGAATACAAAACAACAAACACAAAGGCACCGCTGTGTTCTGTACTAAAGTTATTTATCACATTTTAGTTGTTGAAGGCGGTTTTCTTTTTTTTGAAAAAGGTTTTTAGTTTTCACTTTTTAGTGTTACCTTAACATCGAAATCCATTAAGAAACGGCGACACACTTAAAAGAGATTGTAAGTCCTCCAAAGATTGAAGAAACTAAAACGTCGTCTAAGTAATTTTTTTGGGAATTTGTTGATTTTCTCAAAAAGGGCTATATCAATTTTGGTAAGTTTTATATGGATGTCATTTCGGAATAAACCCCTTTCGAACAAAAATTTTGAAAATCCGTCTATATATGACAGAGTTATGCCCGAACATACATAAAAAAATATATTAACATTCGAATTGATAACCTCCTCCTTTTTGAAATCGGTTAAAAACGGAGTTAGTAATAGCGGTTGACAGGACGGAGTGGAAGAAGAAAATATGTTACGCTTACCCTGAGGAACATGGGACAAGGGCAAGCAGATGAGATAAACTATGTAGTATGTACAGTACGTAAAGGAGATAAGTATCCATGTCGTCGGGAATAGTTGAAGATTTCTTAGAAACCAATGCGGGCTTTCAAATGAAATTTTATTAAATCATTGAACTGTTTATTCTCTATAAATTGTATTTTATTTTATTCATAAAAACCTATCGGTTCCTAAGTAAACTTCAACTGTTTCCGGCGACATGGATACTTATCTCCTTTGCGTACTGTACCTACAGTGTATGCAAAAAAAAATGAAGTTATACGTATGCAGCTGGTTACTGACGAACCATGCACTGCTCCAAGCTAGAAAATAGATCTGTTTACATTGTTTGCTGAACAATTCTTTAATTAGTAAAAAGGTTCAAAAACGTTTTTTGATTTGCTTCCCAAGTAACCTTTCCACTCGTAATTAAAATATAACTTACCTTTTGGTACAAAAGACTGGACAACACAGAACGATCCTGTCATTACAAAAGAAAATATCAACGGCTTTTTCCTCTTGAACTTTATCAAGATAAACATTAAAAGCACACTGGCAGGTAGATCAGCAAAAGACGTCAGCCCATAATTCAAATACTTATTCCCTTCTAAAGACACTGAGTTAATTAATAAACCATATTTATTGAAAGTCACCGTAATCCAAGCTAAAGCACAGGCTAAAAATCTTATCAGTAAAGTCCTTGAAGTGATAGTAGTTTTCAATAAAGTAATCAAGTTTACATTGCCATCTGCCCTTTCACATTCAATCTTGTCTAAAGTTGTTTCTTCTACGCAAACATTGCTGATTTTTGCAGCTTTTCGCAATATATTTTTAGCTTCTTTCTTTCTCCCTTTTATCAGAAGCCATCGGACGCTTTCGTCAAGGAAGAAGGCGTAGAGGATGAAGATTAAAGCTGGGGCATAGATGACTCTTAAAAAGTGTCTCCAGTAGGGGATCAACCAGGCTACTAGAGCCATGAGCATCCCTCCGATTGACATGGTTCCTATCATTAACGGGGCGAAGAGAGCTCGGTTTTCTTTGGCTACCATTTCTACACCTGAAATTGTATAATAATAATTATTATTGATTTATTTCAGATCAAATTACAAGATTCATTATGATTATTCTTAACCTAATGGTAAAAACCACACTCTATATACAAAATTGAAACGACTGACACGTACGTGTCCAGAGAGCCAGAATGGGGCTGTTCCACCTATCACACAATACACTCAGGATGCTCTGCGAGCGAACACGTATTCTACCGAGAATAGAAGCGCACCGATTCCGTATGACATGAAAACCATCAACTCTGGCCTCGGTAGGTAAACATCCTGGAAGCGCTACAAAAGCGTGGTAGACCCAACGGCATTCTAAATACATTGTTGTACTGGACACGCAAGGCGTTGTATGCCCTCAGCGTATACCTGATCCACAGACTGCACGTGTAAAAAGACTGGCAGTGTGCTCTGAAAAGGGTTCATTTGACTTGCGTCGTACAACGTGTCTACGTGCCTACGTGCGTACGTCGAATGTGTTAAAGATAATTTCTAGCTCTAATAGTTCAATGTCCCAAAATGCTTAGAATAGATTAAGAATTAATTAGACTTGATATCCAAAATTACTTCGAAAAGTAAAAAAAGAAATAATGCTATTGATCACCATGCTGGCTTAAAGCGGTTTGGTGATTTCAGACTTATATTAATTAGGAATATGTGCCCTATTATAAATCCAGGTTTAATATCGATGTTATTCCTTCACCCATATTAGTGATGTCAAAGGTAAACTTAGAAAGTACATCATCTGCCTAGCATGGTTTCAACTATGTTAGGGTCGGCTTCCAGTCTAAGGGTGTTACCAGACCAATCGATCGATCGTCGATCGACGGCATCGGTCGATGGTAGAATGGATTAGTCGACTTCGATCGAGCTGCTTGATTATTATTAGTGGTGGATTATAGCCGGAGTTAATCGATCAACGTCGACCGATGCCTTCGACGGGCAAACGATCGATTAGTTAGTCGAACGGTATCCGTCGATTAGCCAAAACGACCACACCAATCAATCAACGTCGATCAATGTCGACCGATGGTATCGAACGATGATCGATCGATTGGTGTAGTAACACCCTAAGATTGGTTGCCAGACTTTCTAGCTAGTGGATAACGACCTCTAAGTGTCAAAATACACAGTTACATGTGAAAGGCTTACCTAACATATAATTGGGAGAATAAGTGTCTCCAAGGAATGCCTCCCCTAGTTCAAATGCTACATAAGCCCAGTAGGATACAGTCACACTTCTGGCGAGCCCCATGATGGCACCTGTTACTCCGGTGAAGACTATTAGCTTCTTTCTGCCTATCCTGAAATTGGTTAAATTATTTTAGTCAAGCTTTTCATGTTTGACGACACAATTGGCGCAGTGGCTGAGCAATTGACTGCTGCGGGTTCGATTTCCGCCCAGGGTAAATATTTGTGTGATGAGCACTTGTGTTTGCCTTGCGTCTGGGTGTTGTTTATGTATATATGTATGTATTTAAAATGTATTTGTGTATGTATATCAACTGTCTGACACCCATAGTTCAGGGTCTCCCTAGTTTGGGGTCAGATGGCCATGTGTGAAATGACCCTACATATTATTATTATCATGTGTTTATGCTAGATACTTATCTTTGATTTATAGTACTGGCGGCTCGTCCCGGATTATCTCAATATTTTTTAAACTCAATTATACCATCCTTTCCGAATATTCCCAAAATAAAAATTATAAAAAGCTTGCCCTGACAATGACGGACTGCAGTGCTATTCTGTTACAATCTCCCTCGGTAGACAACTAGGTGAAGTGAGCTGTCATCCAAAATTTAAAACTTAGATGCATTTTTATGGCACTTATCGATTGAATAAAAATTTTGTGGTTTTTTGGTGGCATATTAGCACTATAGAATTTCATTGAGACACTTTTCAAAAATTGGTGTAATACCCTATTCCAAAGCACACTCTCCGAAACAAACAGACAAACAGAACATAATTGACTCACTTATCAGATATTGGTCCCATCAGCAGAAGCCCGAGCATGTACCCAAAGTTGTGGACTGTCCCAACCAGCGCTCGCTTCCAGTCTTGACAGCCGAGCTGGAACTAAAACAATTATGATTGAAAAGATAAGCTTACGGGACTTTTGACACAAAAACCTGAAAAATCCCACATTTAATTTAGCTCTGGGCCTCAAGTCTACTATTACAATAGTGTCAGAATGGTCTATCATTGATTTGATAATTGTTGATTTTGACAAGTTTGGTAATCTACTAGTATAATGGCGTCATTATGACTTTCCAATGGTCAACCACTGACACGCCATTGAAAGAAATTATGTAGAATGGTAATCTCGTTCAAAATGACAACTGAATGACTGACTTAGGCGGTAATCTGCTAAAATTTTGACAGTTCCTTTGATCAGTGACCTACCTTTAGAACGTCGTTGTGCAGTCAATGATCGACCATTATGAATTTAGCAGATTACGAACTTTTAGCAAAATGACAGTGGGATGGTGTTGGAATGACGAAATTATAAAAATAGCAGACTTGGCCCCCAGGTTTGAGTCTGGCTAGCCTGGGTCTGGGTCATTTTGACTTTTTAGAGGTATGTCGAACAGGCTGAAAAGATCCTTCGTCCATTGAAAAGTCACGCATCTTCCAACCACACATTCACCATCCATTTCTACCCGTGGGTGCCGTAGAAGGCGACAGAGGTATATTAACCAGAGGATGGGCAGCAGCGACCTTCTGAGTACCATAATAGCTACTCCGATCGCCAGCATGCATTGGCCAAGCATGGCGATTATGGCTAAACTCCCCCCTGGGGGACACCTATGCCCAGCAGTGGGCGTCTAAAGGTTGACATGATGGTGATGATGATGATCCTTCGACCAGACGGGTGTTGTGCCAGGTAGGTTACACCCCGACAGATATTATCGGGTTTCTGTATATACAAGGTGGGGACGACGATACGAAAAAAAATTAAATACTAGTTCTTAAGACTATTTTGAAACTATCACTACTAAAGAGCATATAAATGTAACCAAAATAAAACACCATATGAAATATTTGTTTTCTAACTTGTGAGAAGAGCGGCAACTTGTGGCGTCATAATTAAATATTATTAATGCTCAATTAAAACAATTACACCAAATTACCAATCCTACCATGATCCTTTTGGCCATCCCGACCCTGTATGCTAATGTCTTGAAGAACTTTGATGATATTGGATACTTCAGTAGTACATACATAGTGCGCATGTAGCGCGTTCAAGTTCAATAACAATCAAATTCCATAGGTACTTACATCAGCCACAAAGCTGAGAGGCTCTTCATAGACCCAATCCCTACAATTCTCTACACTCGACACATCGTAGCTATGAACAGAGCACGTGCCATTATTATCTGTGAGCTGGTACTTGCGACACGTGTCATGTGTCAGGTTTACCGCTGATTGTGACCAAAATGTGCTGTTTTGACATTCTGGATAGTTACACCTGGAAATAATAATGTTATTGTAACGTCGCGTATTTTTAGGAAGGAATATTTGGCGGTTTGGAACTTTGTCAACCGTATAGTTTTGAAATTAAGTTAATTGACGGAAAACTAACTAACCATAATCCTGGATATAATGTCATCAAGTAACTTTGCCCCAAAACATGCGACTGGAGTGAATTATGCTCTGCCACCGACGATGCAGTGGAGGTGGCTAAGTTCTGGGCCAAACAAATTTAAGACTTTCGTGCCAGCGATACGAAGAAGAAGAAGAAGTAACTTATTGACCTAAGTATGGGTAGACTACGTGTTTTAACAACTACACGCAGCACGCATACTACGCGTTGCGTGTACAATTAAATACACCAACGCATTTCGATGCATGCTCCGACTTCCATGGAGGTGTAGTGCGTCGGGCATGTTCGCGGAGAACAGAGTAGACGATTTTTATGCAATTTTAATAAAAGCGAGGGCTTCCTTCATTAGCCGTGTGCATGAATCTGACAATGGAATATTGAGAGCCATAAATGAAGCTAATCTTTTCTTTGTATATGGCTGTCAATATTCCAGCGAGCTAATATAAAATAATAAATATAATTATATAATTTGTCTCGATGAATATATATATATATATAGTATATTGTATAAACAATGGGTGTATGCCTGCAAATAAATAAATAAAATTAAACGGAGCGCGCTGTCGTACAACACCTTCTTTTAAGGAATGCTAGTCATGTTCAGTCTTTGGAAGGGTACCATCCAATTCATATCGAGACTCTGCGTGCTTTGTAACGCATAAATTGATCCATTACTTTTGACTGCTATCAATCAAAATACCAGCCTATTATCAATCAATATACCAGCCTATTATCAATCAAAACACCAGCCTATTATCAATCAAAATACCAGCCTATTATCAATCAATATACCAGCCTATTATCAATCAAAATACCGGTCTATTATCAATCAAAATACCAGCCTATTATCAATCAAAATACCAGCCCATTATCAATCAAAATACCAGCCTATTCTCATTGAAAATACCAGCCTATTAAATAAAAATACCAGCCTATTACATAAAAATACCAGTCTATTATCGTCCCACGGTAGGGCAAAGACCTCTTATCATGCGGAGAAGGCACGAGCATTGATCAACGCGCTTGCTTACGGCGATCAATGGTCGGTAAAATATTATTAGGTATCACTTAAAAACTCACCTGTAATTCACAATAACTGCTGCAAAGACGTAATTCATGCAATAGAAGGCGTTGGTCATACAAGCGAATATCAGGAATGGCATTAATCGCAAGTAATACGGTCCTAGTGGACGGAATTTTGATAGTATTCTCTCTAGAACTACATCTTCTGTTTCGTCTTTTGGTGCGATTTTCTTCTCTATAAATGCTTCTTTGGCTTCTATCATTTCTGTAGAAAATGTATTGATCAAATCACTACATGTTATAAATTAAAGTTTTCTTTTTGGTTTGTTTATTCGTGTTAGTCTTAGAAATTACGGGTCCAATTTTGAAAATTCTTTGTCTAATTAGAAGCTACCTTATTCTAGGGTGCTATAGGTTATATTTAATTAAGGCTAAAAGCTAGTGAGTTATATTTCTGCCTTTTCTCAGTATATCTTAAACCATAGCAGAATGAATTTTATAGTGTCTAATGCTAAAATCATAGATAGTAATTTTAATATTATTCTTTCTCTTTTTAGTTTTTTCTTCGATGACAATATTTTTTATATATATTTAATTGTTTTGTAGAAATTTATTTTGTAGAAAATGTCGTTGGTTATTTAATCTAATCTTTCATTAGTTTGAAATTCTATATTATAACGTGAAACATTAAAATTGAATTAAAAAAAGAAAACCTTATTTGCTAGGATAATTAAATATTTCTTTGCATACGCCCTTAGAAATATCAAATATATCTAACATACTACTTGTTATTTACTTACCAATATTTTCTTCAATCACTATACTAAAAACACGAAACCCAAGTTAGTTTAAAAGTTGGTCTCCTTACTAAACTGTCTCCGATACAATGACGAGAACCACACAGTAACAAGAGTTAAGAACACGTTTGCAAAATACATTTACGTGCGAATTTCTCTAATCATCATAAACACGACGCTAATTCAACTTGATAAAGTTTAATTTAATTGTTTTAATATTATGCGACGGTGAATTCAGATAATTTGCTGCGACGACACGGCCTAATTCTAACATGTAAATAAAGAAATAAAAACTTACATTGCAATAATATTGATAGAACTGTCTATGGTAAGTGTAAATACCTACGTTCACTAGGTCATTATGACGTTACGATTTAGTCCTAGGTAATGAGGTCGTGATTATTTCTTCTATAAGGCCATCTATCACTATAAGATTAGACATAAACACAAACCTTTTTTACAGTCCCTTCAACCGATTTTGACTTCTATTCGGTAGGCTTAAGGATGACATTAGAGGCAAAAAAGTGGTTACAATAACAACTGTTTACTGCTGTTGCCATTTGTCATGCTACTAACGTAATATGAGTCAAAGTCGGTTGAACGGACTGTAAAAAAGGTTTTTGTAAATGTCTAATCTTATTGTGAACAGGGTATAGGTACATATTATTTTAAAACTGGCCAAGTGCGAGTCGGACTCGCGCACGAAGGGTTCCGTACCATTATCTAACAACATTAGACATCAAGCAAAAAAGGGCAAAAAAATCGCGTTTGTTGTATGGGAGCCCCCCTTAAATATTTATTTTATTTTGTTTTTAGTATTTGTTGTTATAGCGGCAATAGAAATACATAATTTGTGAAAATTTCAACTGTCTAGCTATCGCGGTTCTTGAGATACAACCTAGTGACAGACAGACGAACGGACAGACGGACGGACAGACGGACGGACAGACGGAGGGACAGACGGACGGACAGACAGACGGACAGACGGACGGGCAGACGGACGGACAGACTGACGGGCAGACGGACGGACAGACGGAGGGACAAACGGACGGACAGACATATCGAGACTCTCAGACAGCGAAGTCTTAGTAATAGGGTCCCGTTTTTACCCTTTGGGTACGGAACCCTAAAAACGAAATCCCCCGCCACGTCTATCTGTTTGTCTGTCTGTTCGCGAATAAACTCAAAAACTACTGAACGGATTTTCATAGGTACCAATAGGTAGATGGATTCTTGAGGAAGGTTTTAGGTGTATAATTGGTTAAAGTTTTGTGTAAATTGTTTGAAATATGACGATAATACCCTTGCGAAACCGGGATGAGTCGCTCTTAGCTACCTCGGTTATTTTAAATTTATTTTGAATTGTCTAATTTCATTGTCACTAGACCTCTTTTAACGTGCACAACTTGTTACATTGTTCTCACATTGTACCCATAGATTCAACATGAATGATGTAACCTAAATTTGTAATATTCTATTGATTTAAAAAGAGTGTTTATGGAGTTTCTTGCTCGTTCTTCTCCATAGAAACCTACTGTTTGGAACGAGCAACTAGCTGCAACTTTTTGACTGACTGACTCCTTGACAATTCAAAAGTGCCTGTAAATGGTTTATTTGAAATAAATGATTTGAGTTTGAGTTTGAGAGTTTATACTAAATATTTTAATACTCGTACTAGTCCTTGCACGTGACTTTGTCCGTGTGGAAATCAATTAACCATAAAACAGACCCTACCTATGTCACCCAGAACGTAGAACCTTTAAAATTAAACAGTTTATTTGTTACATTTTGTACGAGCTAATATTATAATAATAACAACACTTCAGACCCCACGTTGTTGGCAATACTGGCTACAGGCTAAATCTTGAATATTATAAAGCTAAAATTTTATTTGTTTGTCTAAACGCTATAATCTTCAGAACTGCTGGCCTGATTATGGTAAATGTTTCGCTAATAGGAAGCTATAAGTTATCCTTGTGAGCTATAGGCTATATTTTATCATAAAAATATACAGGGCATCCCACGGATATGCCACATGGAGGGAAAGTATCTTGAATATTGTAGGTGGAACATTTTACTGAAAGAAGACTTTATTTAAATTTAAAAAACCATTTAAACTACATTCATAGATATTTAAATAATTACATTGTTGAACCGGGAATCGAACCCGTTACACGAGAAAAATAATCACCCTGTAGCTTTATCATACCGATCGAAAGGCTTCATCATAAGGATTATTTTTTGCTAAATAACATAGTGTCAAAAATAAAAGGAAGACCATGAATTTTAACATTTTTAGTACAAAATTAATCAATTTATCGATTTATGTCCTTCCGGCAATGTCAGCTTTACATTTTTCTGAACAAAATTTCAAAAACAAAATCAAATGTTAAAATGCATGGTCTTCCTTTTATTTCTGACACTATGTTAATTAAAAAATAATCCTTATGATGAAGCCTTTCGATCGGTATGATAAAGCTACAGGGTGATTATTTTTCTCGTGTAACGGGTCCGATTCCCGGGTCAACCATGTAATTATTTAAATATCTATGAATGCAGTTTAAATTGTTTTTTAAATTCAAATAAAGTCTTCTTTCAGTAAAATGTTCCATTTTCAATATTCAATGTACTTTCCCTGCATGTGGCATATCCGTGAGACGCCCTGTATAGAGATCAGCAACTTGAACTAATAAAATAAATCTATACCATGTTCACAATAAGATTAGACATAAACACAAACCTTTTTTACAGTCCCTTCAACCGATTTTGACTTCCATTCCGTAGGATTAAGGATGACATTAGAGGCAAAAAGGTGGTTACAATAACAACTGTTTACTGCAGTGGCCATTTGTCATGCTACCAACGCAATAGAAGTCAAAATCGGTTGAACGGACTGTAAAAAAGGTTTCCGTAAATGTCTAATCTTATTGTGAACAGGGAGATTCAAATTAAAAATAAAAAAGACCAAAAGCGACGTCGAGTTTCCTACAATTAGTTGTACTATAATTAAAACCTAGTTAATTACCATTTTTATTTGTTAAGGATTCATTCATAAACCGACCATAAGACCTTTGTAAATAAGGACCCTTTTCGGCTATTTCAAGAAAATTGTGTACAGAGTGAAAAAAAAATTATCAGTGTACCTTACTTTACATGTCTATGAAACGTATTAAATAAATAGTGCTAGCGTTTTTAACATATTAAATACTCACGTTTACTATCAATACAAAATACATTTGTTAGCAGAAAAGAAAATCCTCTTCAACAGAAATATTGTAGCGAAACTAGCAGAAAGTTTAGAGAACGTTGTCAAAGCAAAATAAATGTAGGCAGGTATTTATTCCCAACTCTACTGAATTCATATACAAAGTGTAGTACTTGTTGAACGGTCCTGTGATCCACATGCACGCTGCGACCCGAAGGACCAACTTTCTTGAACCGACAACATTTAAAAAAGGCTTTTCAATTCGTTCCTCTTGTCTCTTTCTTACATTTCTATATACATTGAACTAGCGACCCGACCTTCGCATGGGCCTATAGCCTTCCTCGATAAATGGACTATCCAACACAAAAACCATTTTTCAATTCGAACCAGTAGACCCTGAGATTAGCGCGCTCAACCATATAAACAAACAAATTCTTTAGCTTTATAAAATTAGTATAAATTGACCCATGTTTATCAATATTACATATACAGGGTGTTAGCTCAAACGAATGCCGTACTCTAAGGGAGTGTTCATAAAAATGATCAACCTTTAGCAGGTTTAGGACCAACATTGAAATCGTAAAAATAAAAATCCGAACATGAATTTAAGTAGCTGCGGTTTTTTTATAGTAAAACTTGTTTACTTCCTGAAACACTATCTTAAAGTGTCACTCTTTAACCCAACACCCTCTGAGGGGGTTTATCACTGCAGCATTTAGTATTTCCTCATTAGCTTCCTCTTTTTACCAGCTTTTTTATTAGCTTCACCTGTATGTTTGTATGTTTGTTTGTAACCGACTTCTTTGGGCGCGATTTTGACCCACTTTAAACGGCCAGATTTCGTTCAAACTTTGTAGATTTATCGAGGACCGATGACAATACACTAATTTGATAAAATTATTAAAAAGGACAAAAAAAAAACATAAGTCGTTCAAAATTAGTTGCCGAAAAAACAGCTATTATATACTAGGAAGGTACTGCACAAGCGCCCCTGGAAGAATAAATGTACATAATATTTATAGATATAGATATAACCAAACTAAAAAGTAAAAAATAAATAATAGTTTAAAAATACTAAAAACACGCTTTTTATAGAAAACCAAACTAAAAAACAGAAAATAAATTTTAATAAATTATTTTATTTTAAAAAAAGCGTGGGGTGCTTGGTGTCAATAGTTATAAATATTTTATTGACAGATATGAGTAGAGTGATTATCATTTTGATAATATCTTAAAAAGCACCCCACGCTTTTTTTTAAATAAAATAATTTATTAAAATTTATTTTCTATTTTTTAGTTTGGTTTTCAATAAAAAGCGTGTTTTTAGTTTTTTTAAACTATTATTTATTTATTTATTTTAAACTAAGTTTAAAAAAATCTTAACTTAAGGACTATGCCCCACAAACCCGTTTTTACGGTTTGAGTATGGGAACGGGACAAACAGTCTTAAAAATAAGGTTTGTTAGTACGGACAACAAAGTATCTATTTTATACAGGGTGAAATTGAATTCATGAGCAATTTTTAAGGAGTGACTCAGACCACGAACCTGAACTACTTTCATTATGGAGTCAACTCAAACACCGCGAAAAAAAAAACAGCTGTTCCATACATTTTGGCCGAGTATCTATTGATGGACCAGCTGATTTATTTAGCACTGTTTGAGTTGACCCCATAATGAAAATTGCTCAGGTTCGTGGTCTGAGTCACTCCTTCAAAATGACAATGCCAGATCCTGCCCCACCCATGTACAGAAAAAGTAACACATGTACAAAAAAAGTAAATTAATAAAAATAATTGTAATGAATATAGAACCTTTCTATACTAAATTGTTTTTCTTTAGAACTTGCGGATTACGAAATACCTACCCACAAAATATAAACTAATTTTACTTAAAATACAATTTAACCCATAATCAATGTCATTATTGTTTTTAGATTTAAACGGAAACCGTTTACCATTAAAGTTCTACAGTCACTAAGACTAATGTTTAGTTATCAGCAATAAATAAACAGTAAGATGCTACATATTGCACATGACTTTTATTGAGTGGGGCAAAGTTCTATAGAGTTTCTGGCATTGTCCTTTGCTCATGAATTCAATTGCATACTGTGTAATGGAATGTAAATAAATGAAATATATTTTTTTAATATATCAAACGACTTATTTATGTCTTATAAAACTACTTATTTGTTCTTCTTGTTGTTATTAATAGCCATCTGAGAACCTCCATCTAAGTCTATAAGTTCCGGTGTTTTAGCATAGAATAGTGGTCATTGCCCTTTTCTTAAAAAGTCTTCGTGGGAAACTGAGCTAACACTATGTATCGTTTTTCATTTAATTGTGTAAAATATGTTGACAAATGCGGTAAATATCAATTTAAGACGTTAACGACCTTTGTTTCCATTTTTAAAATAAAGAATGCTAGATAATGTCAGTGTGTTAATGACAGTTCTTGCTACGTTAGAACGATTTTTCTATAGTATAAACTAGCTGACCCGACAGACGTTGTCCTGTCCCGATCGACCTAATGGGGGATGAAAAAGGGGTGAAAAAAGGGGATGAAAAATAGATGTTGGCCTATTCTCAGACCTACCCAATATGCACAAAAAATTTCATCAGAATCGGTCAAGCCGTTTCGGAGGAGTACGGGAACGAAAACTGTGACACGAGAATTTTATATATTAGAAGATAGTAGAGATGGTGCCCATCACAGACGTAGCTATAATATTTATTATTATACGTCAGACGTAGCTATAATATATATTTTTACTACGTCACCAAAATATGTGGACAGATATAGCAAGGCATATTTATATATATTTAAAAAATATGAAACAAACAACGATCGTAAACGTAATAAGGGCGAAAATATATTACTATATTATAGCTACCGTGTGTGGTGTGGTGGCTAGCTATAATATATATCATAGCTACGTATGTGACGGGTTTTAATGGCTCTAAGTAAAAGTTCAGTTCAGTAAGGAACAACCCAGGCTGTGAGGACCATCAATATTCCAGCTGTAGACGTGCTCGCTGTCATTAACGGTAAATGAGATTCGATTTCCCTTTGTTACTGTTTCAACACCTGGAATATTGCTTAGTATATTAGTTTTAAGATATTGTCATTTGTTTTGAAGAAAAAGTAGGTTTTAAACCTTATGACTTAAGTTTATTTAGAGTTGCAGGAGAATATGCTATAAATAAATGAATCCACGGTTGGCACAGTGTTCGATTCCCGCACGGAACAAATATTCATATGGGCTGTTTGTGTATTTAAGTTTATATATTATGTTTGTAAGAGCACCCACGATACAGGAGAAATTCATAGTAATTAAAAAAAAATGGTTGTCTGTAAAGTCGGTTTACGGACGATAGTTTTACGTGATAACGTTATAAAGAAACATAATGGCTAACATACCTATATAACCTAAGCAAATAATGGCTTCCGTCGAAGTCGGCGGAGCTTATTGTTGACGCTTGGGCCGATCGTGCCTCTCTTTCGCTTGTTCCGCGCTCTCGCTTGACCGCTCAGGCTCAGGCGGAACGTGACACTTTTTCCCCGGTGTTCATCGATTTATAAGACGTTATCACTTCAAAAACAAAATAAATCCAATTATGTCAAGAACTTAACACATTCAGTTTTTTTTTAACTAATTTATTCCAGATGTGTTACATTACTTCAACAATTCCATAATCATCCCAAAGTTATGATTAAAACTGATCAGCTTTAAATATTTAATAATAATATTTTTTTTTAATTTTTTATAATTACAATATTTACATCGAAAAATGAGAGATGCTTTCGGTTTTGGGAGATCTAAACCTAACTAACTTACTTTTCAAAATAAAATATTGAACTTGCATAATAAGGTTTTAAATTGCTTTGTGAATAACACATCATTGGATTACTTTTGTCTATTTGTATTAAAAATGTATGCTTTAACAGAATCACTACTGAAATGAAATCCATATTCCCATTAATGGACAAAAGTAATCCAATTATTCACAAAGCAATTTAAAACCTTATTATGCAATTAGAAGTTTCAATTATTCAACGGAGTCCGAGTTCATTATGAGAAAAGTTGGGGGCAGTTGAATAGTTCTTGACGCCTAACACAAATACCGGGGTCATTCTGGGTCCGTTTACACTGCACTCACAAACTCCACTTCGATATTCGAGTCTGTTAAGATCTTTGTCTAAGAACCCAAGGCCGCTAATCCTACGTCTTTTATTATTATTAATTCATTTATTTCAGACATAGTCCATACATTATATATTATTATCAAAACATATAAAAGCATTTTAGCAAGGCTGACATTTGCAAGTCTCGTTGCTAGGTAATTTTTCAGGTATCAGGGGAAATTCTAGTATTTTTTTTAGAAAGGTTCGCAATCTTATATCACAATTTGAAGATTAAAATAAATCTTGAAAATGCTAGATATAACCAAGGGCATCGTGTACAACGAGCGAGCTGTGAGACCGACTTTGCTCTACGGATCAGAATATTGGGAAATGAGAAAGTGTGACGAACAGAAATCATATCACTGAAATGAGAATGTTGCGTTGGTCGGGAGGTGTTACTCTACTAGACGGAAAGAAAGTTCGGAATGGGTATATCCGGGGCATTTTTAAATTTGCTGATACGAAGGCCGTTTACTCTAGTATGGTATCAGAAGGGCCGAACTCAAATAAAGAATGCACCAGGGGAATGATGATGTTCGCATTTCAATTTTAGTCTGAATCTGACAAAAATGCGACAAGATTTTGAACAGTTTTTAATTACAGGAATTAGCCATCTGGTACAAAAATTACCTTACTTACCTACGTTCAGATAGTTTTTATATTATTATGTGTTACAGGATATTGTTATAAACCATTATTTGTACAGTGGCTAGTTGAAGTGGCAGGCCACATCGCTCGAAGAACCGATAACCGTTGCGGTTCTTAAGTGGCGACCACAAACTGCAAGACGTGTGTCTCCTATCAGATGGACCGACGACATCGTCAGAGTCGCGGGTACCCGGGGGATGCATGCGGCAGGTTGCCACTCGTTGTGGCGTTCTATGGGGGTGGCATTTGTTCAAAAGTGGACGTCTTTTGGCTGATGAAGATGATTATTTGTTCTTTCCAGACAGTTTGGTTCACGATCATAACTTCAGCCAGACGCTTAAAAAACGCGACCTTTTAAGCGCTTGCCATACTAAAATGAAATAGGTCTGGTAAGCCTGAGTTCTCAGTTCATAAGTCAAGTTACCAGAGAGTTCGCTCAAAATTTTGAATTAGGAATGGAGAACTATGAAGGACTTCGTCGTACACGATGCACTGTATTTTCAGTGGATTGGAATTTCGAAGTACCTAAGTTGACTTGTAACCTCAGTCAACTTGAATTAGAAGTTTTGTCCTATGATTGTATTTAATGTAACTAAGTACTTTATTTATTTGCAACTTTTATCTGCGACTCCATCCGCGTGGAACTCAATAATGAGTTATATCCATTGACACTCGGCAATAGTTTTAACTTTCTATCAAAAATTTTTTTTTTTAAATCTTACGAGTAACTCCTACACATCTGAACTTACAAACTTTTTCTCTTTGTAATAATGTAGTATGGTAGATAGGGTTCATCTATGTCACAGAAAATAATAAAAACCAAATTAATAACTGCACTGAAAATACGGTAGCCATTTTTGTATTCAGTCTGTTCCCGTCATTTTTATGTGTTAACTGACTGAATTTTCATTTCGAACAAAGAAATGTACTTTAATTGAGAATGTTCAATTCAAAGAAAAAGTGCAATAAAAACAATGGCCACTTTATTTTTCAATTGGAATGATGTGAAGAGTGGTACTTAATTTATTACAAAGCCTTTATGGCCTGTGGTTACAATATTTTCACAGGAAAGTTCATATTGTACAGACATTTGTATAGTACATTCATCGTTTCGTTTTTATTTAAAGCGCCTACAGCATTTTTAATAGCAACTTCAGTATTTGCGTTTTTTTTGGTGAATTTTTTTTTTTTATTTGCGATGCATAGTAAGTCAAAGTCAAATCATTTATTTCAATTAGAACATTATAAGGCACTTTTGAACGTCAAATGAGAAAAAAAAATTGATTCTAGGTGCCCATTCCAAAAGGTAGTTTTGTATGGAGAAGAATGGGCAAGAAACTCCATACTTACTCTTTTAAAAACGATGTTAACAATATTTGCATTTACAGGAATTATATAATTATACGTGAATACGATGTACCTTGCATAAAAACACTAGGTATTTGAAAGTGTGTACAAAGTATCACAGATTAAGGAATGACAGACTAAGTTATGTGTACATAGATACACAGTGTTCACATATTACATATTACAATTAATGTTGAAACAGTAGACGACCACTCCTTATATTTTAACAAACAATGAATCAGTATGTGAGCCTGAGCAGTGTATAAAAAAAGAGTCAAATATATATATGTACATATTTATACTAAGTATGAAATTAGGTATTTTAAATTAGCAATCGGTTCGATTTTGTCTAGACTGTCGATCGACCTATAGAGCTAGACCAGCATGTTTCCAAGCATTCTTATCTTGAATATAGTCCTCTAGATTATAATAAGCTTTTTTACAGAGTGTACTTTTAATATATGATTTAAATTTTGTTTCACTTAGTTGTAATATATCACTAGGAATTTTGTTGTAGCACTTAACACAGTACCCCATAAAAGATGTATGGACTTTAGACAGTCTAAAATATGGTTGAGCTATTTTGTCCTTGTTTCTAGTATTAAAGTCATGTCTATCACTTACTTTATTAAACATATGTAAGTTTTTTCTTACATACATAATATTTTCATAAATAAATTGGCAAGGCACTGTCATTATATTAATATTTTTAAATAGTTCCCTAAGAGATTCGCGGCGACGTAGATTATAAATGGCTCTGACAGCTCTTTTTTGTAAAATAAAAACGGATTCAATGTCAGCAGCCCGACCCCACAGTAAAATACCATACGACATAATGCTGTGAAAGTAGCCAAATAGACCGAACGCGCAGTTTCTACATGTGTTAACTGTCTTATCTTTCTAACAGCATAAGCCGCGGAGCTTGGTCGCCCCGCAATAGATGTTATATGAGGTCCCCATTGTAATTTCTCGTCTAGCGTGATTCCTAGGAAAACCGTTTGACTAGTAAATTCCTGTTTCTCTCCATTAAGTATGATGTCACATTTACTATTCCTAACATTTGGTAAAATGAATCGAACACATTTGGTTTTTTTTTCATTAAGTACCAAATTGTTTACCGTAAACCAATTTTGAACCTGAAGAATAGCGTCATTTACGTCGTCTAGATTTTGTGACCGTCTGTTTATTTTAAAAATCAATGATGTGTCATCGGCAAATAACACCATTTTTGGTTGATTTTGAAACAATTGGGGTAAATCATTTATATAAACTAAGAATAGAAATGGACCCAATATTGAACCTTGAGGAACGCCCATAGTCGTTTCAGACCCCAATGAGTTCACGCCGTTAACCTGTACTTTTACCCGTCTATCCCTCAGGTATGACCTTAGTAAATTAAGAGATGTTTTACTAACCCCGTAGTGCTCCAGTTTCAGCAAAAGTGTCTCATGGTCAACGCAATCGAACGCCTTTGAGAGGTCGCAAAAGATTCCAATGGCATCTTGTGATTCCTCCCAGGCGCTAAAAAGGTTCTTTATTAGGGTGACACCGGCGTCAGTTGTACAACGCCCTTTGGTGAAACCATACTGTTGTTCATGAAAGATGGATTTTTTATTAAAGTGACGCAACATTTGATTGAGCATTAACTTTTCAAACACCTTGCTGAGAACTGGCAGAATCGACACAGGCCTATAATTGTTGGGGTCTTTACTATCACCGGATTTGAACAACGGTACTACTTTACTGTGTTTCATCAGATCCGGAAAGACTCCTTGGTCTACACTGGTGTTAAATATATGAGCTAAATAGGGCGCAATCGTTTCGATAATAGATTTACAGACTTTTACAGACATTCCCCAGAGATCTTCTGTTGATTTAATTTTAAGATCTTTAAAGGCTCTTATAACAGCCTGGGGGTTTGTATGTTCAAACCTAAACTCCGAACGGCATGCCTTAACATTCTTCCTAAGTAAGGCAGCAGAGAGCGCGGGAGAGGAATTTAAAGCTTCAGTAGTTTTAATGGGAATATTTCCAAAAATGCCTCAAATTCCTGAGCTACTTCTATATCTGAATTTATGGGGCCATGTGCAGTCTCTAAATTAAATTCAGTATTACGCTGTTTTTTCCTACCTGTTTCATTATTTATTATTTGCCAAGTAGTTTTTTTTTGTCATCAGTTAGTAATCATGACGTGTTAAGAAATTGTACACCCACCAACTAATCTATTTAGTATATCTCAATGTCCGTTAAATTAATACCTAGTGGGTATTTATTTCCATCTGTACGCAATATAACGTAAAACTTTTATTTAAAGACTATTAATATTTAAAGAATTTTAAAAAGTACTAAGAGTACGGAGTGCCCATTTTCTCTATACGAAACTACTTTTTGGAATAGGTACGTTCGAATTTTAAAAGCCTTTTAAAGGGTACAATTGGAATTAAATGATTGACTTTGATTTTGTCTTTGCATCAGGCTTTCTAAAACAGGTTCCTAACAACAAAGAGCACTAATCAGATTACTTCCCGTGCCCAGTTTTAATCCCAAAATCCAGGCAGTTACTCAGAATTTCCTAACAATATTCTGAGCTACAATGCCCGAGAAAGCTTCGTAGATTTTAGCTGTATGGGAAAAAGCTAGGCAGGTGAAACATTGGTAATTGCCCGGTATCGAATCCGCCATGCATGAGAAGCGAGCGCCGTAACCACTGGGGTATTATGGTACTGTCCACTGTTGTCTTTTTTGTAAAAAAGCTTTTTTATTTTTCACTTTTTAGTACTTCCTTATAACACAAATCCATTAAGAAATGGCAACACAGTCAAAACCGAGATTGAAAGTACAACGTGAGAACATTACAACATCATCCATGTATAATTTTTTGCTATCTGTCGATTTTTCAAAAAGTTCTAAATCAATTTCGATAAAATTTATATGGAACCACCCTTGAGGCATACCCTACCCATAAAAAAAGAATTTTCAAAATCGCTTTAAATTTGCGTGAGAAATCGCGTAACAAATATACAAAAAAAAAATACAGACGAATTGAGAACCTCTTTCTTTTTGAAGTCGGTTGAAAATAGAAGAAATGAGGATATAATATGTGAAAGACATTACCCCAAATTGCTTTCATCTCAAATCCATACTGATTTGAATTTGCAGATCGGATGCCATTCGCTCATTGGACTAATGAGGCCCTAATTGGACGGCTCAATGCTCGGTCTAATTGCTATGGCGATTAAACTTCATTGTTATGCAAGCTATGGCGTGCAGTAGACCACTTGTGAATGCTTTTTGGGTGGGTTTAGTTTAATGACAGATCTAGATTTTTTTCTCAGGAGTACTTAGGGTATGTTATTATCCAATGTACAGATAACGTTATCAACTCGATACCTTTAGGCTCAAAACCGTATCCATTAATAACACGACATTTTAGTAGAGCAATTAAACAAAAAAGGGAAAAGTTTCTAACATTACTTAAAAGTAAGTATTCAAAAATAAATATAACAAAACGTCTTTGAATTTTGAGATAAATAACGTTGTAGAATAATATTTCAAGTAAATCTAATAAATAAGGTTCCTATACACCTTAAAATAAATAAAAAATGACAGGTCCGCGAAAAAAAAGGTCTTGTACGAACAACGTACGTAGGTTGCAAAGAGAATAAAAAGTCTTTGGTAGGTTGTTTACTATACCTTTGAAGTAATCTTTTATTACGTAAGTCACAATCATATTTGTATTTTAAGATGTAATGCTGGCACTTCACATGGCGTATTTGTACAAATATTCGCCTTACTTGGATAATACAAAGTGTACCCTATAAATATTGAAATAACGTCTATTTTGTATTATCCAAGTAAGGCGAATATTTGCACAAATACGCCATGTGAAGTGGTAGCATTAGAGAAGCATATCTGACCAATATACGGTGTATGTGACAGTTGTGATATTTCTTACCAATGATTTTTAACCGACTTCAAAAAAATTAAGAAGAAGGTTCCGGAAGAAGGGTCGACACGTATATTTTTTATGTTTGACCACGTATAACTTCCCATATAAATTTAAAAAAAATATTCAGCCTCTCAAAAAAAATTAATAATTACATATTACAAAAATGTGTGATTAATATATCAGTGCAAAACTTTCACAAAGCAATAACCCATTTCTATACTACCACAAAACACAACACATCATAAAAAATAATCTATTTCCATCCTTTCGCTTAAAATAACAAGAACTCATTACAGCGGTAGAGAAAATCCCAGCAATTTCCTGCGCGGCCATTGAAGCAAAACATATAGGACTGATAAAAGAACAGATCAATTCAATTCTCAATACAAAACCGCTTTATAGGAACGCCAAAGATGAGACGGGATCGTTGTAAGGCACAATGTCGTAGATGACGTGGGTACTGAATGGTGCCGCTAGTGGTATGAGCCCCTACCATGCGTCGGGGTTGGGAAAAACTTCGCTTTTTTAAAATAAATAAAAAAAAACTATTTTTCATTGCAAATGGAGCTTTTATCTATAAGCTTCTTAGTACGTAGTGTAGTGTAACGAAACGTCAACTGTCAAAATAGTGATTATCTATGAGTTACTCTTTGTTTAGGGGTCGGAGTAATAAGCAATGAGCATGCGTCGGGTTTAGGAAAAAGTTCGCTTTTTTAAACTAAATAATAAAAAAACTATTTTTCATTGCAAAAATGGGTACGTAGTGTAGTGTAACGAAATTTCAACTGTCAAAAAAATTTCTTATCTATGGGTTACTCTTTGTCTATGGGTTGGGGTGATAAGCAATGAGCATGTTAATTCAGAATGTATTAAATATGGTTACCTATCATAAGGTCGAAAAATATTTGACCGAATTTCATTTCACCTAAAACTTTTCAACATTTCTCGTTTCGTATTTTTTTACTTCATCGAAGTCACGTCTGCCACTGTATCAGTTGACCTATTATCAATTTGCTCTTTTTCGTTGCGCCGACGTTTCATTTGGTCGAAAAGCTTTTTACCGAAGTTATACTTAGCCGAAATAACATTTGTTCGAACCACTGTTACTATTATACCATTGTTTTAATTACCATATTTCACCAAACGCCTAGAAGTAAATGTGTCTGATATTGTGTTTGGTTTTTGAAAAGTTTTTGATTTTTCGTTTTTTTTTTTTTGCTGGTGGAGTACCGGTTATCGTTGGATAACCGGTACTCCACCAGCAAAAAAAAATACGTCGTTAAAGAAACGAAAAATCAAAAACTTTTGAAAATTAAAGACAATTTGAGTGAAATTAAATATTTGAAATAGCTTTCAAAACTAATGTATTTATTACACTGGCGTTATAGAGAGCTAATTTCAGATTAGTTTCCTACAATTTTGTTTCATTAATTATTTAAATGGCACTTATAAAAACAGGTGGTCCCAGTAAGAAGCTTGCAAACAAAGATTCTTGCTTCAAGCATGCAGCATGCAAGCAGGCATGCAGCATACAAACAGGCATGCAGCATGCAAGCAAGCATGCAGCATGCAAGCAGGCATGCAGCATGCAAACAAGCATACAGCATGCATGCGTGCAAACAAGCATGAAACATGCATGCAGGCATGCAACATGCACAAGCATTGCATGCAACAGACAACTAGAGTGTAATTTAAGAACGCGTAGGCGCGGAGTGGTGGGGCCCCACGCGAGCTTATCGTCGCAGATGGTTTTAACGCTCACCACCGCTGCTTAGGCTTGCTGGCCGGCTCTGCCGGCCGGTCTCAGCCGCGGCGGCGAGCCTTCAAACCGCCTGCTCCTCAGCTCGCGGGCCGCCCCACCACTCCGCGCCTACGCGTTCTTAAATTACACTCTAGTTGTAGGGCAGACAAGACTGCGTGAAGTCGGTTTTGCAGCGATTCATTTCTGTCACAAAATTTTGTAACATATTGACTTTTTATGACACTATTTTAATTTAATGTTGGAAATGCTACCAAGTAACCGGCTATATATTTGTGATCAAATAATATTCCGTAAAATGTTGTTGAAAATATGACAAATAATTCATTTGGCAATAGAAAATAGTTCAAAAGAGACTTCGGTCAATAGGAAAAAGTTATTTTGTAAATCGGAGAAACATAGTTCGGTAAAATAATACCTATGGCACATGATACTTCGATGATCTAAAAATATGTCAAATAATGCATATAGCTAAAAATACGTCGGTCAATAGTTTTCGGTAAAGTGAAATTCGGACAAAAATAATTCGGAAAAATGATCGGTTCCCATTAAATATCTAAGGACGCTAAGCTGTTTCATTTAAGCAATACTCAACATTTTTGAATTATTAGGTATTACCAATATTATTGAAGTTCTACTGTCAAAAGGGATTGCAATTATTGTATAACAGGTTATCCTTACATATTATTAATATGGGAATATAAATAATAATGACATAACAAAGTAGGTACATTAAACAGCAGCACTACAGGAGAAATGTAGTCCTTTCGTTAGTTTAATAATGTAACATTTCAGTTGAGTTTAAAAGTGAACATGATAGAAAACAATTTTCGCTTAGATTATTCGTCATTTCATCAAAATTTCAAATCAAATTTCAAATTTTCTATTTAATTTTTTTCGATGCGGAAGAGTATTTTTTTTTGTTATGCCACTATTGTAGCAATCAGACATGGCCCATTTTATGTTAAGTAGTCACTGTAGCTTAAAGTCAAAGTCAAGGTCAAAGATTTATTTGCAGAAAAATATAGTTATAAAAGTTCTTATAGATACAATAGTAGCTTAACATATTTTATCATAACATAATGACATGCAAATTTCGGGTATACAATTAAGTCATTTAGATTTAAACTGAAAAAAATCTTTTAAAATGTAGAAGGAGGCTCCCACCCTCAGTTGTACATATTTAATGTTATTATTATTTATAAGTTTTGTGTATATTTTACTGTAGACTGTAAACATAAAATGGTGTGACATTTTAATGAAAATAAAAATAATAACTTAAAAATACGCACCACGCATCGAACGTAACCGAATTTGAATCAAAAACTACCGCTAGTAGGGGCCACGATAACTGTACAGGAAATAAGGGCCCACCCGAGCCTCTATACTGCCTCGGAAAACATTCGGCCTGATTGGCTCCTGGCTTACGGCAACTGGGTGACCACGGATCACTTTCAAGGGATCTGAAGAAATGTTGCACGCACTTTTATGGCGCTTTTGAGTGAGGCGTAGCAGCAATTGGAATTATTTTTAAGTTAAGAAACTGCTTTTTTAACTAGCTCACTTTTTCCAGATGTAGTCTGCAAAAATACTACATAGCCTATACTGCACGATGATTTTATTGCATTCATGTTCTTAAAAGATGTTACTAATGATTAGATTCAAACATGAAAACTGATTAAAAATTGAAATATTTTTGCAATTACATGCATTGTAACGTTATTTACAAGTTAATCAGAATTACATTTAAAACATAAAAGCAATACAATTATGTACAAAAAAAAGTTTTTTCAAAAAAATAGAAAACCGCCTTCAAAAACTAAAAAGTGATAAATAACTTTAGCACAGAACACACATTACTTTACTTTCAGAAGTCGGTGGCGGTGGCTTTGAGTTTGTTGTTTTGTATTGCCACCGCGGTTTTTCTTTTTTTTGAAAAAACTTTTTATTTTTAGCTTTTTAGTGTTGCCTTAACATCCAAATCCATTAAGAAACGGCGACACACTTAAAAGAGATTGTAAATCCTCCAAAGATTGAAGAAACTAAAACGTCGTCTAAGTAATTTTTTTGGGAATATGTTGATTTTCTCAAAAAGGGCTTAATCAATTTTGGTAAAATTTATATGGGACCATTTCGGAATAAACCCCTTTCGAACAAAAAAAGAATTTTGCAAATCCGTCTATATAATAACAGAGTTACACCCGAAAATACATAAAAATTCTTTGGCCAAAGAATAGGCCAGCCCTCCGGTCACGTGAAGAGTCGACCAGCCACTTGGCGCTGTTCTGAAAAACAAGATGAGCACGTTTATGATCATGTCAGTATTATTTTGACAGCATTAAAAGGTGTGCTTGTAGCATATAAATAGTGCGTAGTACATATACAGGATGTTTGGTAGATCGATGCAAAGCCGTAAAGCGGAGCTAGTATAGCCTATTTACAACCATTTCAACCGAACTTGTCTTAGCCAAAGTGTGACCAATTTTTTTTTAGCAACATTTTAATGATTTTTGATGACAAAACCCAAAATATTGCAGTTAGTTGCAAGTAGTGGCCAATTTGAAAGATAAGTCATTTATTTTTTATTTTATTTGGTTAACATAATGCGTAAACAATCTAATAAAACATAATTAGGGGGATCTGTGTGATAAAACAATTATTTTACAGGCATTTAAAGTCACAGACATTTTTAAAGATTTCAGAAATCTGAGTTTAGACAGCATGAAAAAAAATCACGGATTGTGTTTTTTTTGTTCAAACATTTTTAAAAACATGTCTGGTTTTTGTTCTTTCTTTCGAGGTATCAACTACGCGGATAGCTCCCCAATTATTGAAATTAGGACCTACAAACCAAAATAACAACAACATAAGTGTGAAGACGGGCCCGTGTTGGTGTTAGAGACCGCGGCGAACATTTTGAACACGAATAATAAATGATTTTAATTATAATTTTCTATGAAATAATTCGCCTATAAAATTTAATTTTCTCCCTCAATTTGGTTTGTAGGTCCTAATTTCAATAATTGGTGAGCTATCCGCGTAATTGATACCTCAAAAGAAAGAATAATAACCAGACATATTTTTAAAAATGTTTGAACAAAAAAAGCACAATCCGTGTTTTTTTTTCATGCCGTCTAAGCTCAGATTCCTGAAATCTTTAAAAATGTCTACGACTTTAAATGTCTGAAAAATAATTGTTTTATCACATAGATCCCCTAATTATGTTTTATTAGATTGTTTACGCATTATGTTAACTAAATAAAATAAAAAATAAATGACTTATCTTTCAAATTTTCCACTATTTGCAACTAACTGCAATATTTTGGATTTGTCACCAAAAATCATTAGTGTTGCTAAAAAAAAATAGTCACACTTCGGCTAAGACAAGTTTGTTTCAAATGGTTGTAAATAGGCTATACTAGCTCCGCTTTATGGCTTTGCATCGATCTACAAAACATCCTGTATATCGATGGCTTGTAGATATTACTTCATTATATTTAGACCTTGTAGGGTGACGTCGTCAATGTTGACTAAGCCCCATTAAATAATGAACACTATTTAGTGCAGAAGATATGGTTTACTAAGTAAATAGTACAGGTCACAACAATTGACAACAAGTCTTTGGAATGTCGAGATACATCAGTCGTGCTTGTGATGTGATTATCAAAAAGTAACTTCCTATGTGTCTCTGGTCACCTATGATAATTTTGGGAAGGTACGTCACATCCCACATTACTTTCACATCATTTGGTACAAACTCATTACCAGTGGCGTGCCTAGGGGTCCAGGTTAGAGTAACCTCGATAGACATTTTACAATTAAGAAAAAAACAGCAAGTTGGTCAGTAATTGATTAGCTCATGTTATGCTGATTAGTGAAAGCCCGGCTTTTAGTTATTCATTAGCTCATGTTATGCTGATTAGTGCAAGCCCGGCTTTTCGGCTTCTATGAAGCTCCCGCCACTGCTCATTACCATTTTTCAACACAGTCCAAAGTGTCCGACGACTCTTTATTTCAAAACTATCAAGCATACATTGAATACCATCGTGTCATCCAGTACTTTTGTTAAAGCCAAGGTCAGACATGCAGTCGCTCCATGTAAAACACTGGTATTCAGATGCATCTGGTTAGACTCAAAGCCGACCACAAAATAGTCGTAAAAAGATTAGTAGGTAATACAATGAAGCATGTAGTTAACGCCCTAAGAATTTGACTTCAGACTTCACAATTTGTTAAGCTTTTAAATAACCAGTCTGTGTATTTAGGTCCTTCGTGTTGTCCACAAGGCTTCTTTCGAAAATACCAAACACACAAACATACTAACAATAAGTGTTTGTAACCATACTACCACATTCGTATTACTTACTCCCATGTGTATTATACGGTATAAAAGTAGTGAGCTGAGATGCCAGAGTCGTCAAAGTTACGTTATTTTAACATGGCTTACTAATGCTGATGTTTTGTAACAGGTCAGTCAAAACCGCAAGTTAATGCAGACCACCAAAACAAGAAATGTTGCCTACAGCGGTCATATCTTTAGACACGAGAGATACGACATATTGCAATTGATAATGATGGGAAATATTGCGTGGAAACGTGGAGTTGGTCGTCGGAAAACGTCCTCATCACCATCATCATATGCTTATTGCCGTCCACTGCTAAACGTAGGCCTCCCCCAGAGACCGCTAACCAACCCGGTCTTGGTCAGCCCGTATCCATCCGCTGCCACCCACCTTCTCCAAATCGTCGGTCCATCGTCCCTCACTACGCTTGCCCAAAAAAAGTCCTAGCTACGAAATATTCGGGAGTGGTTCCACCTCGCCTTCAAAATCATCGATGTCCAACCTTAAATAATTGAAGAGGAACAACAAAAAGAAGAAGAGAACATGGCTAAAATGAGGCTTGACAGAGGAATATGTAGTGCGTTCAAGTACGACTGCTGGTTTTTTATGTGGCTACATATTTAACAGCTAATAATATTACCAGCCTATTTTCGTCCCACTGCAGGGCAACGGCCTCTTCTCATATAGCGAAGGCACGAGCATTGATACAGAGCAGATATGGAGAGGGAGCGCAGAGCTTTGTCGGTTCGGGCTAATATGCTGGCTCGCCGGTTCTTCCGATGTACAGCCGCGGTCAAAATAACGCTGTTTAAAGCGTATTGCATGTCACTGTACTCGGGGAGCCTGTGGTTCAGCTACACCCAAAAGGCCTACAATGCTCTGCGGATCCAGTATAACAACGCATTTAGAGTGCTGCTGCGGCTGCCTCGGTACTGTAGCGCGTCATCTATGTTCGCTGAGGCACGTACCGACTGTTTCAATGCTGTACGGCGTAAGAAAGCGGCCTCGCTGCAGGCTCCGTGGCAGCCCCAGTAGCATTCTACGAGCTATAGCCGGGAGACATGACACCCCGTTGGTGAGGTCACTTGTTACCTGTACACTGTCTGTGTTATTAATTAAGTACAAACATAGGTTAAGTCTATTATTACTAACCCAATGGATCTTTGTTGTCTGATTAAATGAAATTCCTTCCATCGGTAAGTCATTTTGTGATTAATAATATGCGTAATTAATTTAAAAAACAATTATTTTTCTGTCTAATACCCTCAGTAATACCTGGTAATACCAAATTTAAGAAAAACAAAACATTGTGACGTCATAATAGTAATTCGTAGTAACAGTAATTCGTTCCTCCAATAATCGTCTTCTACGATGTCCTTCTCACCGCTCTGGTTTTCTCAAATCTTCTTTTCTTGTCCAGGCTATTTCCCTTTGGAATGCGCTTCCTCAGAATATCAGGACGGCCATCAGTCGGTTCACATTTAAGGTAAAAGCTCGCGAACAGTTGCGCAGGAAGTTGACACACTCATCCCACAATTGATTTATTGTATTTCTCCATCGATGTATTTTTAGCTCTCTCTACTTTATATATTTTGTTTGTATGTATGTATATGTGTATTTATTAGTATATTTTATTCTTGTCAATTTTCTTTTCCTTTGTACCTGCCACATTTTGTCTCTGCATCACCCTAAGGTAGACTGGTAGAAAATTCCCAAGGCATTAAGCCTTTGTACAATGTTTATTTAAATTTTGTGCATAAAGTTTTAATAAATAAATAAATAATAGGTAGACAAAAAATGGCACGCTTGGTTTTCATATAGATCGTGATACTTGCGTTATGTAGGGTCTATCTATAATCTGTGTTAAAAATGCATCATTGATAATTGCCTGAAATTTTCCTTAAGCCATAATTTCAGCCAGACGCTTTAAAATGCTGATCTTTAAGGTATCAGACAGTACGCATATTCCGCTGTTTTTATATTCAAAAATTTCAGCCATACTAAAATGACGTACGGCGTATCACTCTAGGATCTTTGACCATAGTGTAAGTTGATCGTTTTCCTTTATATGCCACAAGGTTCCAAGTTTTGAGTCCTCATCGGAACCTTATATTATCGGTTTATAATAAAATATTATGATTATCGCAACTCCTCTCCTGGCTTCAGTCATATTTCGCTGGTTTTAAGGTGGTAAATGGAAGAGAGCAAATATTCTATTCTGTTGTGTTTATGTTTTTGTCGTGCGGTTATGGGGGTCGAGAGCATTGTAACTTTAAGGAAAAACGTTTGGGCGGTAACATAGTTTGTTTTAGGTATGTGTCCTTACACTTACACTTACTACACGTACTTGCCATCTACTCGTATACAAATTTTATAAAGCTGAGTTTAAGTTTGCTTTTTTTTTGAACACACTAATTTACGGAACTATCCCATTTCTACCCGTGGGTGTCGTAGAAGGCGACAGAGGGATATTGAGCAGAGGATGGGCAGCAGTGTCCTTCTGAGTACCAAATATAACACCTACTGCGATCGCCAACATGCATCGGCCAAGCATGGCGATTACGGCCCCCTTGGAGACCTATGCCCAGCAGTGGGAGTCTAAAGGTTGACATGATGATGATGAATTTACGGAACTACATATCTAAACTAATATAAAAGGAAAGATTTGTTTGTTTGTTACGATTTAACTCAAAAATTACTGGCCTGATTTTAAAAATCAAAAAAAATTGTATCACCATTAGAAAGCTATCCCTGAGTAACATAGGCTATATTTATCAATGAATAAAAATTAGGGATCCTTGAGAAAATTTACGAGGACGAAGTCGCAGACAAATTGTAGTATAGAACACACGATAAAATTATTTCAGGCGGATAAAGACGCCGGAAAAAGTAGTAGATTGTAATTGTTATTTTACAATTTCATTTATTTTGAGCCATCAAATGTTTGTTCGTTGAAATGGCGCTATAATGTCGCGGCGGGGTACCGCTAAGTCAGCAATAGCTAAATAGTTAAAATAGCGAACTCATGGATTTGCAATGAGATTGAGATGGATTTGAATCCAAAAACGATATATCTGCTACTAGGTACTAGTGTGCTGTATAATCTGGCTGCAGCATAAGACCAAGAATTCTATAATCTTGCATAGTTTTATAGCCAACATGGGTGTTTCAATGGGTGGTCAGTCTGGTCACCTATAATAATATGTTTGAAAGCAAAGTAAACATCCGGTATGCGTCTAAGATCCCTACCGCAGCAAACAAAAGACCCGATAACTTTAAAACTGCTGAACCGATTTTGATGAAACATGTCTAAGAACCATCGCTAGAGAATCTGCTTTCAAATAAAAAAAAACCTTATTCAAATCGGTTCACCCGTTAAAGAGATACAGTGCCACAGACAGACACACAGACACACAGACACGTCTAACTTATAGCACCCCTCTTTTTCGTCGGGGGTTAAAAATCAAAATACAGGAAAGCTGTTTGTTAGCAGATACAAATATGGTCGTAATCTTCAATAAGTGATGAACGGCGAACTTCGCCGGCTTTCTATTTGTTTACCTACAAAGAAGCACTCTACTGTTTTAATTATCAAAGGCCGATCGAAAATTCGGTTTCGGATTAAAATCTAATTTCGGCCGCAGTCTCGGTTTCAGACAAAATTCGGCCAGAACTCAGTGTTCGTAAATTGTCATGCGCTTTTCGGCTAACTTCGGGTAATTTGAATTGTAAAAAGCTTTTTTTGTTATATTCCTACTTCAATGATTGTTATTTTTTATTTAAACGAGTTAATTGTGTCTATATGAGTAAAAAATCGCTTAATTTTAGAATTTCTTACATTAATTATATTGAGATATTATATTTATAACAGTATAGGTATGGTATGTATAGTTTTCAGTTCTCTGCTACTCAAATAATCTATATATATATAAATGAATGCCTATTTCCCTTGAACACGGCATCACGCGTGAACGCGTCAACCAATTTCTCTAATTCTTTTTTTTGTTGCGTTTGTTATTGTAAGGAGAAGAAAAATATTAAAGAAAACACTAAGACAACAGAAACAGAACAGAATACATCCTATATGACGTAATTATTTCTTCACCAAAAAATTATACCTACATAGATGACGTAAGTATTAGTTTCTTTAATTTTTGGAGTATTGAATTAGCAAAATTGCTGTAGGAAGGATAGGTAGGGTATGTAGGGTAGGTAGACAGGGACAGAACAACGTCAGTGGGGTAAGCTAGTATGGAAATAAAAATAGAATGAAATAAATAAATTTTATTAAAACAAGTTGCGGTTTCGGCCGAATATAAATCCGAGGCCGAAGTTTCTGTTCCGGTTTCTGCTAGAAATCTAGTTTCCATCGAACACTAACAATTACTGCCTGGAGTTATACTCACCTTGTAAAAATATAGCAGGTAAGTAGTGTAAAGTTTGAATGCATTTGGCATGCTGGTCGAAACCGTTAAGAGGAAACACAAGGGCCGTTTTTCCATACAAACTTAGTCCCCTGTTTCCTCCCTGGATAATGTCAGTAGATCAATTATTTTTTTTTTAATATCCATGGCTACTATTGGCATGTCCCTATGTTTTCCTTTTTCTCATAAATTTATTATTAAAAGAGATATGAATATTCAAAAACCTAAAAAATTGGCATGATTTTCCATAAAAAATAGAAAACATAGGAACACGGCAAAAGCCTTTCATTATTTTTTAATAAAAGCAGTTAAATCGGTTAAGTTTTGGAGAAGAAATCGGGACTACGAATCATTGATTTTGTGTACTTTTAATAGGTATTTTCGGTCAAAGCTGCAGTTGTCTCTATCGCGCTCTGCGGTTCGTGTTCGGGCATCGCGCGACAGCAATAGATTTTACAAATACCTAATTTTCAATTCTTTAGCCCGTGGTGTTTCCTCTTATCTACATACGGTTACGTCTAAACACTCATCATCCTTTCTAGAAGTAGTTCATATTTAGAACGATAGTCTTCACTGCACCACTATCACTCATCAATCTGCCCAGCCTTTTCCCAACTATATTGGGGTCGGCTTCCAGTCTAACCAGATGCAGCTGAATACCAGTGTTTTACATGGAACGACTGCCTATCGGACCTCCACAACCCAGTTACTGGGTAACACGATACTCCTTGTTAAGACTGGTTGTCAGATGTGACTACACTACTATCACTACATTTTATAAAAAGACAACCGCCTTCAAAAAGTGAAAAATAACTTTAGCACAGAACACACATTGACTTTAGTTTCGAAATTCAGTGGCTTTGTTGGCTTTGGCAATTCACTTTTTGAAGGCGGTTGTCTTTTTTGTAAAACGCTTTTTATTTTCCGCTTTTTAGTACCTCCTTCTCATCCAAATCTGTTAAGAAGAGATTGAAAGTTAACTACTACAAAGATTGATGAAACTAAAACGTCGTCTACGTAAACTTTTTGGGTATTTGTTGATTTTTCAAAAAGTGCTGAATCAATTTCCATTAAATTTATATGTGACCCCCCCTGAAGCATATCCTATTCATAAAAAAAAGAATTTTCAAAATCGGTTTAAGTTTGCCGGAGAAATCGCGTAACAAATCGCGCACATACTTAATGCAAATTTAAGACTTATACGGTTTTCTCATGGATGCCATTGTCAGAACTCGACCAAATAAAAATGGGACCACACGGGAAGCACTAGCTTTCAAATAAAGAAAGAATCATCAAAATCGGTTCACCCAGTCCCAAGAAATCAGGTAACAAACATAAAAAAAAATAAAAAAAAATACAGACGAATTGATAACCTCCTCCTTTTTTGAAGTCGGTTAAAAAATAAAGTCACCCGCCGCCTCTGTCTGTCTCTCTGTTCGCGATACACTCAAAAACCACTGAACGGATTTTCATGCGGTGTTCACCTATAGACAAAGTCATTCATGAGGAAGGTTTTGGTGTATAATTTGTCAAGGTTTCGTGTAAATTGGTTGAGATTTATGACGATAATATCGATTGTCTAGCCTGCCGCCGTCACAGGCACACGTATTATTCTATTACAGAGCAGTTGTCCGTGTGGTGTCGGACGTAAAGAATAGCAGCATCCCATATCTTCCCGTGGGTGTCGTAAGAGGCGACTAAGGGACTTACCAGAGAATGGGCCGCAGCGTTCTCTGTGCCTTTGTAACAACCATACTGCGATCGCCAACCCGCCTGCCAAGCGTGGCGATCATGGCAATACCCCTTGGGGAGGCCTATGACCAGCAGTGGAAGTCCTTTGGCTGAAATGATGATGATGAGAGCAGTTTCCCTCTGATATCACACAGTACTATATACACTCCAGGTACCAGTAAGAGACTTGTCAGTAGCGATTTCTTACAGTACCTACTAGGTACTCATCTCAATGTCCGAAGAAATGACCCATAGGAATGAACAGCACTTAATGTTTTACAAGCACTCGCACTTGAATGATACATCACTTTTATTGCTATTCCCTAGTCTGATATCAATTCGTCTTCGGTGTGACTTTTATTATACATAAGTACCATTGCCAAAGTGTCTGTGTGTCTGGGTCACAGATATAGATAGACCTAGATAACGCAAGAGCAACTACTTCGCGTGCCTAGTTTCGTGCCTAGCTTACGTACAAAAATCGTAAGTAAAAAAATAAAGTAAACGTTTCCTTCTATCGGTAAGTCATATTGTGATTAATATTATGCGTAATTAATTAAAAAAAAACAATTATTTTTAATGTAATACCCTAACTAACTAACCTGGTAATACCAAATTTAAGAAAGACAAAACATTGTGACCTCATAATAGGTAGTCAAAAAATGGCACGCTTCGTTTTTATACAGATCGTGATACTTGAGTAATCTAGGGTCTATCTATATTGGTGGTCAGGGTACAATACGTTGACTGTGTAGACAATGGTCTATGATTTATTTATTTATTTCAGATTACTTTCAGCTTACAATTAATACCACAATTATCAATTATCTGGGTTGATAATTACATTTGTACGCCTTCGCGGCAAAGCATATAGCGCGAATTATGTTAACTTAACAGCTTTAAAATACCTATGTTTTACAAATAAAAAGACTGATTCTGATTCTGATGATGATGATGATACGTACGGAGTGCGTACAAAGTGGTTTCTATGAGGAATTTGTTTGTTTTTTTTTTTCTCCAGGCATTCTTCGAGCAGTTGAATAGATATTAATACAACTGGAAGTTTATAAATCGGAACGCAAGAGTTTGTCACCTCAACGTCCCTGACTTTTATTTTTTCAAATATAAAAAAAGAAATTGGGAAACGGAAGATAGGAATCACAAAACAAAACAAAACGCTTGACTGCACTGAAACCCTAGTTTTAGCCAATGATAAGTAGGATATACCTAACCTCCGGTGTGCGGCTGCACCTAGTTTTAGCCGCTATGATGAAGGCTAAACCTAGTTGTAACCGAAGATAAGTAGGATACACCTAGTTTTAACCACGGATTATTATTCCGTGGTTTAACTGGTTTTAACCAACTGCTACCGAAGTGCCCGACACCCGAAGTGCGGCTACACCTAGTTCTATCCGGTCAGAACTAGGTGTAGCCACACTTCGGGTTTTGGCCGTAAGATATACATAGTTTAGCCGGTTTATAATGGTGTCAACTGTCAATAATATTTTCGCATGAGTTGTGTTTTTTGTCAGTTGGTAATTTAACGGTCGTCATTTTATTAACCTCGGATAACTTGTCTACTCGATGCATTTTGGCACTAAAGCAGAATTTACGTTCGGATAGACAGTTATTGACATGATCAGACGTGATTCAAAGGTCAAACGAATAGTTCTCTAACTCTAGAGTAATGAGTGATTTTATTCCCAGGATAAAACTTAAACAAGTTTAACCGAATCCACCCTAAAACATACTTGAAACACTTTAACACTTCAAATGCGATATGAAATACTGTCGCAGTTGAAAATACCAGTTCCACAAAACAGTGACCGTTATTCCCATGTTGCTCGGATTACAGCGAGATTGTCCTAGTACTCTTCCAGTATGTCTACAAACTGGAACTTGGAATATTGTTGGCAGATTGTGCTAGATAAAAATATAGACAGGATTCTGTGACGATGGAAGATTGTTTTCTTTGAACTGTGATTTCAGTGTGAGCGGGTATACTTTGCACGTTTTCTTATTTACAAAGTAAATTCTTCGATACATGAATGATACTGTTTCAATATGCATGTACCTTTTGAGTATGTAAAATACTGAATTCACCATCCATACTGAGTTTCATATTTATTTATGCTGCAATGTTATATACCGGTTTGGAGGGTATAGGTTTTTTTTTATAGTCTAGTAGGCTTGCGCTTTGCCGGAACTCATCTGATCATGTGATGATGTGGCCTAAGATAGAGCACACTTGCCTAGGATAAAGGCAAAGCGTTTGGTTCGAGACCGTGGAACTTCTGCCATAGTATAGCCACACCTACAGCACCCTATTCAAACGAAACGATTTAATTGCCTACACTACTACCAAAATAACAGACTGTACAAATACGTGCGGTGTGTGCGTATCTACGCGCCGCGAGAACTAAATGCAGTTCCCGGAGCAGTCGTTCGACGTGGGAAGAGGCGAGGAACAGTTTCGGAGGGAGGCGGAGCGTATCGCTGCTGTACAATAGTACTAATACTGTGGTATAGCGGTGACGCTTCGCCGTGTCTCTGCTCGTCCGGGGATGGGGGTAATAAATTATCGGTGGAGGTGTAGTTACAGGCACAAGTTCAATTAAGTGGTGGGTAGAGGTGTAGTTACAGGCACAAGCTCGAATAAGTTATGGGTGGAGGTGTAGTTACAGTCACAAGTTCAATTAAGTTGTGGGTGGAGGTGTAGTTACAGGCACAAGCTAAATTAAGTTGTGGGTGGAGGTGTAGTTACAGGCACAAGCTCAATTAAGTTGTGGGTGGAGGTGTAGTTACGGGCATAAGTTCAATTAAGTTGTGGGTGAAGGTGTAGTTACAGGCACAAGTTCAATTAAGTTGTGAGTGGAGGTGTAGTTACAGGCACCAGTTAAATTAAGTTGTGGGTGGAGGTGTAGTTACAGGCACAAGTTCAATTAAGTTGTGAGTGGAGGTGTAGTTACAGGCACCAGTTAAATTAAGTTGTGGGTGGAGGTGTAGTTACAGGCACAAGTTCAATTAAGTTGTGAGTGGAGGTGTAGTTACAGGCACAAGTTCAATACAGGTTTCTAAGATGGTAATGGGCAGCGCTAAATTTTCTATTCTCCAAGTACATTTTCTAAGTTGGTTGACAATTACTCATTAACTTGTAAAGCCTACATAAAGTCCGGTCATATGAGCCCAAAAAACCGGACAAGTGCGAGTCGGACTCGCCCACCGAGGGTTCCGTACATATTTGTAGGTACATATCCATACTTCTATACTAATCCATACCTACTATCCATACTTAATATTATAAATGCGTTTTTTTGCGACATATTCGGCCGTATCTTTTTTTTCACGATAACATAGAGGGTTGATTTTTTTACAGCATCAAGGGACCGTTGAGTATATGGTTTTGATTTCAACTCGATACCTCCACGCGTTCCTGAGATAAAGGGTCTTGACAGACAGACAGACTGACAGACAGACAGATAGACAGACCGACAGACAGACAGACGGAGAACAAAGTGATCCTATAAGGGTTCCGTTTTTTTCCTTTTGAGGTACGGAACCCTAAATAGGGGGGTACCCACCGTTGCATAAATTCACAACGAATGTTCGGAACATTATTACAAATAAATTGTTAAAAGTGCCCATCGATCTGATGTGTGCAAAATAAAAATATTCAAAGTCAAATGACTAAGAACTCAGTTTTTGCATTTTTTTAGATAAACGGTTAGTTTTATCATACAAATAGGTGAGACAAAATTGTTTATCATGCAATAACCTACAAAAATTGATTTTAAACTTTTTTACCTGAATCACTATTTCGGAGATATAGCTATGCAAAAAGTTGTGTTCTTCATAAATGCACACGTTTCCGCCCAGCCGTGAGGTACTCGTACTTCACGCATTTTTTAGACGTGGCTTCCCCCCCCGTAGGTCTATTTCACAATCTATTGTGGTCCTGTTGAGTTAAAAATATTGTATTAAATAAAAAATGTAGTACTATTGGAAATGATGAAAGCGGTGTAAGATAATGCCCTTACGTGGCTGTAAATTTTCAGCTTGTTGTGAATTTATGCAAGGGTCAATGTCTACTTTGACCGGGCTATTAGCTGTGATAGTTTTCCTGTTAAATTCATATACTACTGCCGTAAATTTTTTCACATATCCAGAAAGACCGTTTAACTGCTTAGCACATTACGTGTAGGGGAGATACTTTGAAAATATTTATTTTTTCAGATCTTACCCATGCCAAATTTCAGCTTTCTAGTAAGTAATAGGTTCTAAGGTAACCAGCGGACGGACAGATAGACAGATGGACATGGTGAAACTATAATGCCGGCACTTCACATGGCGTATTTGTACAAATATTCGCCTTACTTGGATAATACAAAGTGTACAGTCAACAGCAAAAGTAGATGATAAAAATCAGAAATTCAATACTAATGAACGGAGTTCGCGTCAGAACTGTGTGGCGTCGAAGTGATTCAAAAGTATGTGTGTGACAATCACATACTTTTAATAAATAAACTAGTAATACATTATATAAATTAATGTTAGTAAATTAGTATTGAATTTCTGACTTTGATCATCTACTATTGCTGTTGACTGTACCCTATGTTTATTGAAATAAAGTCTATTTTGTGTTATCCCAGTATGACGAATATTTGCACAAATACGCCATGTGAAGTGGTAGCAAAAGGGTTCCATGTTTGAACCCTAAAAAGGTAACTATAGTTACAAAAGAAAAAAAAAGAAATTATTCATAGCAAAAGCAAAGAATCTACATACTATCACTCAAAAACTTTAAACAAGCTCTAAAAACCATAGAACTATCAAACCACTGCGCCGTGGTCACTGATTGCATCGTCTGCATCACAGCGCACACTGGGAATAAAACATTTGTGTATATCAAAAGAGAAAAATATACAATTTAATAGGAACAAGTGGTCGAGAGTGCTAGAGTTTCATGCCGGAGTTACAAGTGGTCAGTGAATGACCCAGTGTGCCTCGAGCAATATTTTCCATGTTTTTTTTTTATATTCTACTAGCGTTTGTCCACGATTTCTCCGTCGACATGAATGTTATAGCGGTTGCATCCTAATAGTAGCCTATGCCCTTCCCCAGGGTTCAAGCTATTTTCATACCAAATTTCATCAAAATTGGTTAAGCCGTTTCATCGTGAAAGCGTCTATAAATGCGAAAGTAACTCTGTCTGTTAGACAGAGTTACTAAGAGAGTTTTATATACTTATATATAAAAATCTTCTGTGCGTGTGTGAAAGTGAACTCCGCCTAAACGGCTGGATCGATTTTGATGAATTTGTTAGTGTGCGTTCCAGTAGATTCGAGAATGGTTTAGATTCACAATTGGACCCGGTAGGTGGCGCAGCAGGCGAGTTGTAGAACTTTTTTAGTTTAAGGGCAGGACGACGTTTGCCAGGCCCACTAGTGTTGTATATAATTAATGGTATACCCTTCGTGCGGGAGTCCGACTCGCACTTGCCCAGTTTTTCTTTGTTACATTTTCACGGCTAAACTAGGTACTGAACCGCTTCGATTAAATTTTGTACAGACAAGTTTTAAGCCCAAGAAAGACTATAGGTTTTCTAGTTCGCGAATGCGTTTGTATCCAATGACGTATTATGAATAGACGCGTCATACACGAACATTAGTTTGATTCCACATTTATTGTGCGAACTGCCAGACTGTGGAATTCGCTGCCCGCCTCTCTGTTCCCTGATAAGTATAATCTGGGTATCTTCAAGGCACGAGTGAACCGGTTCATCCTAGGCAAGCGTGTTCCAACTTAGGCCGCATCATCACTTAAGATCAGGTGAATTGCGGTCAAATGCAAGCCTATTAATTAATAAATAAAAAATTGTGCACTTTAAAACGGCGCAAACTTTTATCAACATACCAGTAGGCACATACAATTATACAGACACACAAAAACATTGCACAAAACGTTTTGGGAACACATTCATTGTGCGTACTGCTAAGGAGTGGAATTCCCTGCCTGAGTCTGTGTTTCCTGATAGCTACAACCCGGGAGTCTTTAAGTCAAAGTCAAAGCATTTATTTCAATTAAACCGATTAAACCAATTTCAATTAAATGAGTCAGTTAGTTAGTCAGAAAGTTGAAGCTCAACTAGCTTCAACTTTCTGACTAACTAACTGACTCTTTGACTATTCAAAAGTGCCTGCAAATGGTTTAATTGAAATAAATGCTTTGACTTTGACTTAAAGACTCCCGGGTTGTAGCTATCAGGAAACACAGACTCAGGCAGGGAATTCCACTCCTTAGCAGTACGCACAATGAATGTGTTCCAAAACGTAGGGTAGGTCTCTATGGAGAAGAACGAGCAAGAAACTCCACGGACACTCTTTTCAATCAAGCTTTTACAAAATCCAGGCTACATTATTCTTGTTGCTTCTATATGTGAAAACAATGTAAGTGAAGAGAAATCCAAAATATTCTAATTAAAAATAAATAAATATAAAAGCCATGGCAGTTAAGAGATGACCAATCTCAACTGACAGCGCCCGTTCACGAACATGACGCGCGGATCAGCACCACTTAGCTCAACCATTTTGAAGGGAACCGAATGATCTAACCCACACGCCACCACCAGTGAGACATTTGAGCGAGCATGACAATGCTCTCAACTGCCATGCTCATTTATGTCAAACACATTGAATAAATAAATGGCTCCATAGTTCTCACATTTACATAATAATTGAAATAGTGCTATTAATTTATACAAAGTCAAAATTTCCAATGTATGTAAGTATTTCATTCGACAGATAAAATATAATAAGTAAATAATAATAACGGTACACGGTATTCATGTCAATAATAAGGGGTAAGCAACATAATCTTCTTGCAATTAAGAAATTCCCTAAAGAGGCTGTGGAGCAGGACCAGAATTATGCCAAGCATTTTTATCATTGATATAATCTTCCAACTTATAATATGCTTGCCTACATAGTGTGCGTTTAATGCATGTTTTAAATTGGTCAAGAGTGAATAGGTTACTTCTAGGCAAGCGTGCTTCATCTTAGACCGCATCATCGCTTCCCATCAGGTGAGATAGTGGTCAAACGTATGCCTATCAAATGAAAAAAAAAAAAAAAAAAAACAGAGCGTAGAACAGGACAGAACCATACAGCGTATACCTGTTAGAAAAAGATAAACATACATATTTTGTTACGTCAGCTATGTGTGAATTACGATCGATATTGACGTATAGCCGCGACACTGGGTGGTACGTGACTAAGTGAAACCCCGGCAATTGCCTTGCTTTAATATTGCCATTATTGAGCGCGGGTACCGCATCTACGTGTGTAATATATTGTTATCATTGTTTGTATCCGCGATAACCGAGATTCACAAGGACGTTGTCGCGGACAAAAGCTAGTTACCTTATAAACCTATTGTTACGAGCTGGGTTCGAGATAAATAATCTATACCAATTTACACCAAAATCACTAACACTTTATTTAAACAGTCACAAATACAGTACACATGGCTACACATCAAACTGTACATTTCCAGTTAATGCTGATCTCGCATTGCATAGGATTTCCGTACAATGCGAGGTCAGCTTAGAAATGTATTGCTTGATGTGTAGCCGTGTGTACATAATCATGGACTTATAATAATAACTTTATTATCAGGCAACTGTGGCCCATACATAAAATACACAAAATAATAATAAACAATAACAAACTAATACATATTAAAAACTTATCAACTATAATTAAAAATATCTTATTTCACACGTAAAGTTGGCGTCGTGTGTCGCGCGGTGTCAGCAGGTAGCCGGCCTCGGAAGCGCCGGAACATAACACCTTTCGGCCAAAATTCTTCCTTCGTGAAGGTCGACAGATGCTCAGTTGGTACTCTCACCACAAAGGAGTTGAAGTTCACATTGTGGCTAGAGGCCAACCGCTCGACCCTCAGAGTAAAATTTGACTTAATTCGGATGTACTCTACAACCTCCTCAACCTTTGTAGAGTAGTGCAGCCGAGACACATACAGCAACGTCACTGGAACAGCAGGACGCAGCAGGTGGTTCGGTCCGGTCGGTGCGGTCCCACACTTGTTCGGACAAGCTGGTTTCTTCATCCTCTTCTTTTTCTCGATCTTCATGAAACCTTCTTCGTCGTTCGTGGCCTTTTCAGGCCCATGTTGATGCAGATCCATACGTGCACTGTCGTTATGGCTCTGCTTAGCCCCTTTTTTGAGGTTCCATCCCTCCGGCGGGACGGCATCTGGTCAACTTTCCCAAGGGTCTGGAACAAAAGCAACTTGGCACTGCTTACTTCCTCTTCCTTGTACTGGGACTTGCATATTTGCAGAATGCTCAGCTCATCCATAAAATCGATGGCATGTTTAACGAATGCCAACAACTTGTTGACTATGAGTGGTTGGGAACCCATAGCGACGAAAACGGCAGCGGCTACAGCCGCGCGAAACGCGAATTAAATATCCGGTAAGTGCAACGCAAACACGTCCGTACTCGAGCGCAGTCTGGCGCGCTATAATGCTCTTATAAGCGCTTGCGCTTGCGCTTATAAGAGTCATTTCATTTGAGCATCGTTCACTTCATTCGTTTGCAGTAGTTCGCAGTTTCGCTTTCAAAACGTAACTAAGTCACCACCGCTGGCTGACCGCTGTTTAAATGAGTTAAAGTCTCTAGACAGTTCCCGGAAATATTCAAGAACATTCTAGCGTATACGGGAATGGTCTAGAATGTTGTATGTTACTACACTAAACCATCTAGAAAAATGTGGAAGGATCTCGAATATTTCAAAATATCTGTAGTTCTGCTATTCGATAATAGATGGCTTAGCGTGGCGTTTTCGATCGTACCGGCCTGCGTAAGTAACACTATCAATAAAAAAGTGGGAATTTCGGAAACATTGTTACTTAGTTTCGTTTTCCTTGTACAAAGTTGGTTCGTTATATCGTTAAAAAGTTAATGGCGGAATGTTATTTATTTATTTTTATGTTATTTACCATTTGAGTTTCGACGTAAACGGGAGCGATGTCATCTTTCTATACAACTGTATAATTTTATATATGGCCCTTCAAACTTTTCCTAAGTCCTAAGTCAAAATATTTAAGAGGAAACACAAGGGCCGTTTTTCCATACAAACAATATCCATGGCTACTATTGGCATGTCCCTATGTTTTCCTTTTTCTCATAAATGTATTATTAAAAGAGATATGAATATTCAAAAACCTAAAAATTTTCCGCTGTGTTCAAACATTCAGAAAACAAATTTGACTTGATTATATAAAAAATAGAAAACATAGGAACACGGCAAAAGCCTTTCTTTATTTTTTAATGAAAAAAGCAGTTAAATCGGTTAAGTTTTGGAGAAGAAATCAGGGGACTACGTATCATTGATTTTGTGTACTTTTAATGGGTATTTTCGGTCAAAGCTGCAGTTGTCTCTATCGCGCTCTGCGGTTCGTGTTCGGGCATCACGCGACAGCAATAGATTTTACAAATACCTAATTTTCAATTCTCTAGCCCGTGGTATTTCCTCTTAATGACTTAGGATAACTACCCATCACGTTACCTATATTCTGTGAACATTGAATTCTGATTGAGTTAACACGATTAACATATTTTCAAATTAATAAATAGGTTGACTGGTAATTAGTGTACGATACTTAAACACGTGATTGTGTTCATGATAACAAACAACTTTCCCGAAGAAAAAATGTTTTTTGTACTGGTTCACTTTTATCACACTAACACATCAGCCGTACGAAATACACGCGCGCGCGCACGCCTGTGACCTAAAGTGAACCAGTACAAAAAAAATATTTCTTCGGGAAAGTTGTTTGTTATCATGAACACAATCACGTGTTTAAGTATCGTACACTAATTACCAGTCACCCTATATAGTTGACTTTTAAATCAAGCTGTTGGTGTTTGATATCACCTTGTATTATAGGCAAATACAGGGTGACTTTTAATATATAGCACATCGTTCAGAAAGTGAAAGTATTCATGAACATGAACAATTTTTATTATTGCTTTTGACCGCACATGGTATGTGTCTAAAAACATTTTTTTTTGTGTCTGTCTATCTGTCAAGACCCTTTATCTCGGGGACGCGTGGAGGCTCGAGTTGACTAACGAAACTATATATTATACTTAAGTCTACGGTCCCTTGATGCTGTATGAAAAGCAACTCTCTATGCTAACGTGAAAAAAAGATACGACCGTTTATGTCGCAAAGAACGCATTTATAATATTAAGTAGATTAAAGTATGGACAGTAGGTATGGATTAGTATAGAAGTATAGATATGTACCTACAAATATGTACGGATATTTTTTCTATTCCAACAGTACATTACTAGGACAAGCTCTCATGTCTCACATAGTTAGTTTCAACCAGTCTTACCAAGGGGTACCGTGTTACCCAGTAACTGGGTTGTGGAGGTCAGGTAGGCAGTCGCTCCTTCTAAAAAACTGGTATTCAGCTGCATCTGGTTAGACTGGAAGGCGACCCCAATATAGTTGGGAAAAGGCCAGGCAGATGATGATGATACGCTTTTCTTGCACGGTAGAAACATGAGACATACCTATAACCTCAGATTATGAAACAAAAGGCAGATAGACCGTGTGGAATACTGAGAGTGAAGCCACAAAAGCACAAAAGCAAATACAAATTAAAAAACGAATACCTACAATTCGCTTCGCGCTGTACTGACACGAGTCAGTACAACAAGAAGCGAAGCATTGTTAAAAAAAAAACAAATACTAATACAAAATAAAAATTCAAAAGCGAATACAATCACGAGATTGTAGGTATTCGTTATTGAATTTGTATTTGCTTCTGTGGCTTCACTCGCAGTGTTTCGCACGGTCTATCTGCCTTTTATTTGATAATCTGAGCCTATAACCATATACAGTGGGTAATATTATGTCTGAATGATAGTTTAACACAATAAAAAAGTCGTGATAAACAAGAAAACGATAAATATTGAAAACTAACTTCTGCCCACGACTTCGTTCGCGTGAATTCTCTTACAGATGCGTTTATTTTTTAATCGACTTCAAAAAAAAGTTCTCAGTTCGACCCGTATGTTTGTATGTATGTACAAACATACGGGTCGAACTGAACCTCCCTGTAACGGGAGATAATCGCGGACAAACATGTATGTTTGTCCGCGATTATCTCCCGTTTGGCTGAACCGATTTTGATGCGGTTTTCAGAAAAGTGTTTGTTACATTCTGGAGAAGGTTTTAGTATACCTCAAACAGAAATTTTGAAAGCGCTTTTTGTAAAAAACAACAAAATCCGAGAAGACGTTTTCGTTTCTTCCATCTTTCCATCTTTGGAGGACTTTCAATAACTGTGTTGCCGTTCCTTAATCGATTTGGGTGATAGGCACTAAAAAGTGTAAAATAAAAGTCACCGACTGTCGAAACTAAAGTCATGTGTGTTCTGTGCTAAAGTTATTTATCACTTTTTTAGTTATTTTTGAAGGCGGTTCACTTTTTTCAAAAAAGTTTTTTTATAATAATAAATTATAGTACATACAACGGGATAACGTAGCTTCGTCTTAGGGAATGAATTTTCAAAATCGGACCAGTAGTTTCGAGGATTAAGGTGTTCAAGAAATCAAATAAAACCTTCACCTTTATAAAATTTGTATAAAGTAAAGATGAAAAACACAACACAACAAAGAAAACTTTTATTTAAAACACTAAGAAACGTAGAAATATGAAACGGTGATCAAATAAAAAAGCATATATTTACCTGTTTTATTGACGCGACCCTTGAGAAGTCGTACCTGCAGCCATAACATTTTTACGAGGTTCACATAAACTGGAAACAAGGTTCTATATCACTTTATATCGTTTCTTTTGTATTATTTAACGCTTCTATTCTTCTTTAAGGGCGTATAGGAGCGATATAAGAGTAATATAAGAGTTTTATAGAGGGTATAGGAAAGGTATTTCTTATTTTATTGCCGATTGGTTGTTTAGTTGCGAATTAGTCGTAAATGTTAGGTTAGATAAATGAGTGTTTGGAATAAATGTTAGGGTATTTCTGGAGCTATCGTTGTTTATTACTACTACGACTAAATGTCAAGTTTGCCAAACTAATACCCGCTTAACCGTGGAATTGTTTTGGTGTGGAGTTGTTGGTATTGTTTGACTAATGTGCCTTCTAATTACACAGTTAAGCTAATATATTGAATAGGAAGGTTACTTATTATTTAATCCCTGTCCTCTTATTACGCATGGATTTTTAATTATATATCTTTGACATCTTTTTATTATAATATTTACACACTAATTAAATTTAAAGAGAACTTATAATTGTTAAAAAATATTATTCATATTATACTCGTTCGCATCGCTCTCAATGGGACGTGCCCAAAAGGCTAGCAGCATTAGCACATTTTATGGCAATGCTAATTCTTTCGCCCAAGAAAAGGCCAGTCCTCTGGTCACGTAAAGAGTTGACCAGTCGCTTATCAACGTCCCTAGAAACCAGGTGAGCACTCGGCCTGGGCCTCAAGTCTGCTATTACAATAGTGTCAGAATAGTCTATCATTGATTTCATAATTGTTGATTTTGACAAGTTTGATAATCTACTAATATAATGGCGTCATTATGACTTTCCAATGGTCAACCACTGACACGCCATTGAAAGAAATGATATACCTAGATTGATAATCTCGTACAAAATGACAACTGAGTGACTGACTTAGGCGGTAATCTGCTAAAATTTTGACAGTTCCTTTGATCAGTGACCTACCATTAGAACGTCATTGCGCAGTCATTGCTTTTATTTCGACCGACCAATGATCGACCATTATGAATTTAGCAGGTTACGAACTTTTAGCAAAATGACAATGGGATCGTGTTGGAATGACGAAATTATAAAAATAGCAGACTTGGCCCCCTGGTCCTAGTGTTTAAAACTTTAACGACTCAAACATATAATTTCCAAGAAGGTTGTTATATTTGACGTTTGAGATTTTCGGCACCTATTTGTATATCTGTAGATACTAATAACTTAATTACGTTGTTTAAACACGTTAAACCACGGAACTACTGCTATTGAGTGTAGAGTGAGAGGCCTTTGTTACCTGAATTAAATGATTATTATTATTCCTGAGTGCTATTGACTAAATTTTACTATAAAAATATAAGGGTAAGGTAAGAAAATTTACGCTTTAAAATAATCCCCAGATTATATTTTTATCTTATAAAATTGCACCAATAAAAATATAAAAAATCATCGAACATTTATTATGAAGTTGTCTCAAGTTGTATAGTTCTCTTCTAAAAGAAGTCTAAAAAAAATACCACCTATTTATTCGTGCACACCATAGATATCCGATTTCACTCCCACTTCCCAACAACACAATTACCCTAATTTACCTCGATACAGTGGGTGCTAAGCGTGCAAATATTTTGACTAGAGTATTGAATCTCGTAAAGGCGCGCTCACACTGCGAGCATTCGCGCTTTAAAACAACACCGTGAAGTCATTGTGATAATTCCGTTGCAACCAAAACATTTATCTGCAAACAATTTATAGTGACTGATTTTCCAGAACAAATATCGGTCACGGCGACCAATCCTAATGCAGTTGAGCTAGACAAATAATTAGTGCACAAGTATGTGCGCAAACACAGATGCACTGCCTCACTCTCTTCCCTGACTCTCATAGTTCGATGAAATAGCAATACGACACGACCAGGGAGAGATCAAGCGCAGGACTAACGGATTTACACGCTTCCCGTCTTACACCAATTTTGAAACTAAAGGCTACTAAGGGCGGGTTGTTTCAAACAGTCGGTTAACGTTACACACGGACGGTTAAAAAGTTACTATGACGTGCGATGTTTAACGTACGTTAAATGTAACGGGTTGTTTCATGACATAACAAAACCGTCAGTTAAAGTTATTCAAAAAGAGATTCCATAATATTTTGATGTTTGAAGTAGCTGATTGACAACACAAAATTACGATGACAGGACGGTTATGGTAATAGTAACTTTTTGGATTATGAATTTGTGAAACAACACATTTTTCTGATTTGACGATAGTTAGCGCCATTTTTGACTGTTACCGGTCAGTAATGGTTAGTTGAAGCAACCCGCCCTAAGTGAGTTATAATATGGGATTCAATGGAAATAGCAAATGGGACCCGTCGTTAATTCTAAAAAATGAGATCAAAAGCTGGGATCTAACGAGAATAAATCGAAATTTCGAATGGGAAATTCTGCACTTTGCGTAAATAGGAATAATAAATATTTTTATTGACAGTTCTTTTAATTTACCCACAATCGGTGGTGATTCAGGGTATCGCTTAAGCACCTGGTTCCACTTAATTTCTGTTTTCCTGGTAGTTTACTAAGATGAGAAGAAGAAGAGATGTTATCAACAAAATTAAAATTATAAAAATAAAACGTCAAAAACACAACAATGTAGATTATCCATTAATCTGTAAAGCACTCATAAGTACGCACACAGTTTTTCTAAACATACAATACGGTCAACGTAACTTGGCGCGTCTGAAGTTAGCTGTTTGGCTGCGCAATGGAACTTTTAGGAACGAAATTGTCTACTGCGCAGCTAATCGGCTAATTTCAGACGCGCCAAGTTACGTTGACCGTACTGTACACTTAAATTAAACATGGCGTTATTAAAATGTACCTACCTATGCATTTTTCTGTCTAACTATATCTTTTTTGGTGAAATTTCCAAGGAAATGTCACAAGGGGCGAATCACTACACCAAAATAATAAAAAACGGGGTGAGTGGAACATTTCAATCGAAAGAGGCAAGATCCAAGGGGCGAGTGGAGTAATATAAAACTCTGTGACTAAAATAAAATTTTGAAGCCGTCGTTATTTATATCCTATTCATGTAATAGTTGGGGACACACTTCAATCGATTTGTTTGATGTTTGTAGTCCCCGCATTCACCACCAAATACGTAGTTTACGTTTACGCGTTATTTACGTAGTTTACGTTGCTAATGTATTCCGCGAAGTCACTTTTATTGACACACCAAGTTATAACATGACGCAATTTAGAGGTTACATTGAACATTGCCTTAATAAAGCGACGTATTTAACTTGTGAGACGGTTTGATTGTAAACTAATTTAATTGGATGAGTGGTACGTTCACGGACGTAGAACAGTTGATGAAATGTAAGACTAGTGTGGAACATCGTGATTATTTGAGGTATTTAGGTATTTTCCGCGGTTGTTGCTTGTATCAGTTATCCGTTATACCCATTTTAATACTATTACTTATACTAATACATTTAGTAGTACACACAATATCTACCTTTGAGGCATGAGGTATTCTGTTGTGACTTTTTTAATTTATATCAAAGTCAAAGTCGAATAATTTCAATATTAGACTATTAAAGGCACTTTCGAACGTCATATTGTAAAATTTGAATCTAGTTGCCCATTCCAAATGGTAGTTTCGTATGGAGAAGAATGGGCAAAAAACTCCAAACTCTTTGAAAAAAAATGTTTACAATATTTAGGTACATTTACAAGAATTATAATATGTTACGTGAATACGATGTACCTTGTATAAAAATCTATACTAATATTATAAAGCTGAAGAGTTTGTTTGTTTGTTTGTTTGGTTGAACGCACTAATCTCAGGATATACTGGTCCGAATTGAATAATTCTTTTTGTGTTGGATAGTCCATTTACCGAGGAAGGCTATAGGCCCAAGCGAAGCCGGGTCGGGTTGCTAGTCATATATAATGTTACGTACAAAGTATTACCAGTTAAGAAATGACAGCTAAGTTATGTACAGACAGACACATAGTGTTCACATATTTACAATTAATAATACAGTAGACGACCACTCCTTCTATTCCAACAAACAAAAATAATAATAATATGTGTGAGCCAGAGTAATCTATTAAGTACAAAAAATAATAATTGTATTTAAATATAGGGCGGGTTGCTTAAACTATACATTACTGGCCGGTAATAGTAAAAAAAAGCGGCCAAGTGCGAGTCGGACTCGCCCATGAAGGGTTCCGTAGCAGCAAGTGACATAATATAAAAGTTCTTGTAGTTCGTTGTAACTTTGATCGATGTTTTGATATAAAAAACTAGATTTCGTTCAAACCAATTTTCGGTGGAAGTTTACATGGTAATGTACATCATATATTTTTATTAGTTTTATCATTCTCTTATTTTAGTAGTACGGAGGGGGGGGGGGGGGGGGGCGGCATACTTTTTACTACTTTGGAAGTGTCTTTCGCGCAAACTATTCAGTTTACAAAAAAATTACATTAGAAACCTTAATATCGTTTTTGAAGATCTATCCACAGATACCACACGTATGGGATTGATGAAAAATATTTTTTGAGTTTCAGTTCTGGGAACCCCCAAAAATTGTTTTTATTTTATTTTAGTGTGAAAATCGTGAAATCCGTTGTACTCAATCTATAATAGTTCTTATAGTTTCGGAAAAAGGTGACTGTGACATACGGACGGACAGACAGAAATGACGAATCCATAAGGGTTCCGTTTATTGCCATTTGGCTACGGAACCCTAAAAATGGCGCTAAGTATCGTTTAATCAAAAATGTGTGTGAGTTTGACAAACATGTTTGTGAGTAAGTAGTAATCTGTGGAAATACTAATCCGAAGACAAAAAATCTTTCAGGGATTGGATGTGATTTTCGGGTACCTAACTGATATAATGTTGTAGATATAGATGGTCTCCATGTGGACGAAGTCGCGGGCAGAAGCTAGTATACTGTAAAACCTTTTTCAAGCTTAGTCTTTAACCAAAATATGAACTGAACAGAATCACCATGTGGTGTAGCCGAAGGGCGTAGTACAACCGTACGGAATAAATGTGACGTCCAAAGACTTTCACATTGGAAATACTCGTTTCTCACGTATTAGGGAACTATTTATTTTGTGTGAAGACTTTGTGTATGTATATCAGCTGTCTGACACCCAATAATTCATAGTACAGGGTCTCCCTAGTTTGGGATCAGATGGCCGTGTGTGAAAAGCCCCAACCACAGAGGTTATTCTAATTGTGTTTGTCGAAAAAAAAACAAAATGCTACTCGATAGTAATTGCACGAGTGTCGTTGTGCGTGTGTAGTGTTGCAACGGCACGATGGACCGATTTGAAAAAGGTGACTAGCAGCGGATGGATACGGGCTACCCAAGATCTGGGGGCCAAGTCTGCTAGTTTTATAATTTCGTCATTTCAACACAATCCCATTGTCATTTTGCTAAAACTTCGTAATCTGCTAAATTCATAATGGTCGATCATTGGTCGGTCGAATTAAAAGCAATGACTGCACAATGATGTTCTAATGGTAGGTGATCAAAGGAACTGTCAAAATTTTGGCAGATTACCGCCTAAGTAAATCATTTAGTTGTCATTTTGTACGAGATTACCACTCTATATCATTTTTAGGGTTCCGTACCTCAAAGGAAAAAACGGAACCCTTATAGGATCACTTTGTTGTCCGTCTGTCTGTCTGTCTGTCTGTCTGTCAAGAATTTTTATCTCGGGAACGCGTGGAGGCATCGAGTTGAAATTAAAACCGTATACTCAAATCTCCGGTCCCTTGATACTGTAAAAAAAATCAACCCTCTTTGTTAACGTGAAAAAAAGATACTGCCGTTTATGTCGCAAAAAACGCATTTATAATATTAAGTAGATTAAAGTATGGATAGTAGGTATGGATTAGTATAGAAGTATGGATATGTACCTACTAATATGTACGGAACACTCGGTGGGCGAGTCCGACTCGCACTTGTCCGGTTTTTTTTTCAATGGTGTGTCAGTGGTTAACCATTGGAAAGTCATAATGACGCCATTATATTAGTAGATTATCAAACTTGTCAAAATCAACAACTATGAAATCAATGATAGACCATTCTGGCCCTATTGTAATAGCAGACTAGAGGCCCAGATTGGTTGGCGATCTTTGGGGAAGGCCTACGTTTAGCAGTAGACGGTATTATGCTGATATTTGTATTTCCATTCGAAAATCAAATCGGAACAAAAACTTTTACGTTAGAGCGCTCATGTTGGGCCTACTGTTCAAAATTCTGCATATTTCAAAGCATAATCTATCTGGATACGATGTATATGAAGGGAACAGGTGTTGCCCAAACGAGTATTGAAATTCAGATTTTTATTTTTGCATATAACTGATGTAAGATAATTATGGAAGCGTAGGAGCGCTCAAACACATATTATGTTCAAGTCAATATACTTTAATATAGTTTATATTTTAATTTATATTTTTGACGACACGGTTGGTTCAGTGGTTGAGCGATTGACTGTTGCGCAGCATGGTGCGGGTTCGAATCCCGCCCAAGGTAAACATTTGTGTGATGAGCACTTGTGTTTGCCGTGTGTCTGATTGTTGTTTATCTATAATACGTGTGTTTTTAAATGTATGTGTGTATGTATATCAGCTGTCTACACCTCCTGTACCCATGGTATAGGGTCTCTCTATTTCGGGATCAGATGGCCGTGTGTGAAATGTCCCCACATATTATTATTAAGCTTAGAAATATACTAGGATTTCATTGAAGTCCCCAATTCATATAAAAGAACAAACAGTCACTTAAACGAAACTATGGGCACAGCCAGTAGGTAGATATAATATTATTGTAGATATTTAATACTATCTACTCTCAAAGCTTCGGATAAATGATAATTATGGATAAAGAACAATACCTACATAGTTGTGTAGTTCGATTAAACTAACCCATTACAGCATAAAAGCTTTCCCTTATTGATAACATATTGCTGTATGACGAATCATTGGATGTCTTTGCGAGTACTGAGCTGAGACTCCTGACTGCCGCTAATCGTTACCTGGAGACAATTGCCACTCCCAGTACAATCTGCTTGAGTTAAATTGATTAGTTATTATTATTATTATTTATCGTGCCGTTTATGATCATCCGATTTTGTTCATTTACTGTAATTCAGTCAGATTCTATGTTCTTTTATGATATGTAATGTTTCTTCTTTTGTTTATGTTTAGTACTTAAGTTATATTATTATTAACCAATAACTTATATGTCTGGTGTAAGCTGTTAGTATAGGTTGGTTATTTATAAATAAATAAAAAAAAAAGTTTCATAAAGCAATTAATTTGATTTACTTATAAAATAACGGTTATATTGGGTCAATAGTTTAGTTAGAAAAAAATAAACATGTTTATTATAGTTTTGATTTTATAGCCCGTCCGATATATCGGACGCTATACACGGCGACCCCTGATGCTGGCCCTAGAATGGTATAGACAGAAATGAAAAATACAGATATTTATTAGAAAAAAATATAATTAACTAGGACCCATAATTATGTTATGATGACAAGCCCATCACATGATAGTTCAAAAAACTTTTAGGGTAGAGGTCTACATCCCATTAGAGACACTTGAATTTAGCTTGTCCACATTGACTTGCACAGCGGCATTCTGTGCTTAGACGTACAATCCAATGCTTTTCGCTATCATCTAGTGGTAGACAACGGTTTAGCACTTTTAGCAGGCCTTTGGCCTTGATGCGGCTGCGATCCATGTGTGGTATATATCTCCTGAACGCAAACAAAGATTCTTGTGTCTCTTCACCACCAACACATCTATAAAGTAGGCAAAAATTGGCCACCATCATTTTCTAATACCTACGCATTCTTGTACGAAGATTCGCAACAGCTAGATCACACTTATCTACAGCGCCCATATATTATGCTTGTTATAGTTAGCTAGCTAGCTATCAGTGAGGGTTAGGGTATTTTTGCCTTTTTTTCATTTGACCAGCAAGCGGCGATTGTCAAAGCCCAGTTTTCTAAGTTGGTGGCTACCATAACCACATTGTTGTCATTCCAGTGACAGACAAACACGTCATCAGATACCCTGTAATCGGTAGTGCCCCAGTCTTCTAGTTTGAATTTCTTTTAGCAGACAAATCTCAACACGAGTAGCGTATTGTGCCAGTTGCAAACTTGCATGGTACTCCGACTCTCGCAGGTTGAATAGGTAGCTCAACATAAACAAACTTCTCTGCCTCACCTATATACTCGCATTCCAACCAAAGTTTACAAAATTTCATGCAACATCAAGCTGTAAAAAAACAACAAAAAATCACACCTTATAGCCCGCTGTGCATAACGTCCGATAAAACGGACAGCATCAAAAACACATAGATAAGCAGCAAACTAACAGTTTTCACATAAAAATAAATGTTATCTCTAAATGACTATTATTATTAGAACAATTAATACGAACTTTTAAATCATTTATCATAAAAATATATAATAATAAACAAAATAATACTTAACGTTTTCTTGAAACAGTCCGACCGCGAGCCGCCGTTTTCGAAAATGATAAATTACAGTCGATATGTCACTCAATCAATAAAAAACAAAGTTTTCAGTGTAATAAATATAGATTAAACTTTCGTTCAAAAACAAAAAACTATCAATTATTGTTTTCTACCACTTATACTCAAATAAATGCAGTCCGATTTATCGGACGTTATGCTGTAATGGGTCAATAATTGTGCAATTAGCGATCAGTAATCGACTCGGCAAAGCCCCCCCTTGGGGAAGCCTATGTCCAGCAGTGGACGTCGTTCGGCTGAAATGATGATGATCGAGCCATGCTAGTAAATATTATAGTATATTCCTGGCAATCTCAGAAGTCGAATTTGACATAATATCATATCTCAATACTTAATAATCAACCATTCATTCGTATTTTTGAGTGCATTTTTTAAATATAAAGTTAAACTTGATGCTTGCGAATGATACTCGTTGTTTATAGTGTATGGGTAACATAGTAATTAATTAGGATTATGAATTTAATTTTTTTATATCTATCTATCTAGTCCGTATCCTCCCATGGGTGTCGTAATCAAATCAAATCAAATCATTTATTTGCATAGAATGTAGGTATTGAACATCAAGCTGTTATTAAATTATAGAGAGCCAGGTACATTCTGCCTGAGTTTTGGCATGCAAAATTTAATAAATAATGTCAGTTTAATCAATAACATTTTAAGTAAAATTATGAAATAATAAAGAAAATAAAATTACATTACTAAAAATTTTTAACAAGTCTTGAAGAAGCACGAAAGTAAATATCAAATAATGTCAATAATGTGTATTAAATTGCTGGAATGTCAAAAAAACGAGTCACACCACGAATAATAACATTTCTGTATCGCTAAAGTATAAATAAAAATTCTGGGCAAAATTATGAAACAATAAAGATATCTAATGATTACGTCAGAGAGACAAATAAATTATTTAAACACGTCTAGAGTAGATATTACATACCTAATGTCAATACTACAACGCTGTTGAAATGTCACACATAGGGTCATTCAAAAAGTCACTTACAGAATAATAACATTTCTGTATCAAAAAATCCTTAAGTTTAATTTTAAATTGTTGAAGAGTGTTTTCTTTTATGCTGTCAGGTAGTTTATTAAATATTATGGGAGCCATGCAAAAAACACTCTTCCTCAGTAGTGCTGTTTTATAACCACCGATAATTAATACATTTTTGTATTGACTTCTCACGGGACCTTTCTTGGCGTCAGAGACCTTAGCAAACAATGTTATATTTCTTTTTACAAAAATTGCCATTTCTAAAATATACAGCGACGGAAAAGTAAGAATTTTCAACGACTTAAACAGAGGTTCACAGCTATCTCTAGGTTTAAGTCTACACATAGCTCTAACACAACGCTTCTGGGCTTTAAATATGGTATCTCTTAGGCTACAATTACCCCAGAAAATTATTCCAAACCTCAAGACCGATGCGACTAAACCATGGTATGCTACTAAAGCAGTCTTTATGTCAACTTTTTTTGTCAGGTTAAAAAGAACATATGCTGCAGTGCTTAACTTTTTGCACACCTCTTCTGCTTGCGGTTTCCATGTTAAATGATCATCGATATGAATCCCTAAAAATTTCACGACCTTTGTTTGATTAATCACTTGTCCATTGTACTGTACATTGACGTTCGGTGGAATTGAACGTTGGTGAAAATGCATAACATTAGTCTTTGGTAAGTTTATTACCAGGTTGTTTTTGTCAAGCCAATTAATAATATTTCTAAGGGTGAAGTTAATATCCTGCTCATAGTTGTCAATATTTCTACATTTTATCAGTGCTGTGCTGTCATCGGCAAATAAAACCATTGGATTTGGTATCTGCCGAGGCAGGTCATTTATATACAGCAAAAATGCGTAAGAGGCGACTAAGGGATTCACCAGAGAATGGGCAGCAGCGTTCTCTGTGCCTTTGTAACAAACATACTGCGATCGCCAACCCGCCTGCCAAGCGTGGCCATTATGGCAAAACCCCCCATTTCTTGGGGGAGGCCTATGTCCAGCAGTGGACGTATTTCGGCTGAAATGATGATGACGATGATATCTAACGCAGGTTGCTGAACGTTGTGGCGTTCTATGCGGGAGGCTTATGTTCATTAGTGGACGTTGTTCGGCTGATGATGAAGATGACGATGATGACGTAGACGGTCATACAAAGTTCGGAAAAAGAAACGTCAAATCGGTTTTCTTAGATGGTCAGGAGATTAAATCTATTTTTTCTTTACCTGCTTAACAACATATTTCTCTATCTATCCTTAAAACTAATAGATTAAGATAAAATGACGTAAGTCTAGTGATTCTACGATCTTAGTGCCTATACATAGGTTCAAGTCCAAACCGCTGTACCTACGGACGCTGTACAATAATGTACAGCAGCGTAACAGCATTACAACACGTCGCACACAGCGGTGTACATCGCACGGTACATTTCAGACATAACTATAGCACACACCCGGGTATGTCTGAGACACGGACGTGTTAGTACATGGTGTCAAGGTTTGTGATAATGTTCTATGTAGAGACAGAACGTTAATTGTGGGATAGGGTTACAATTATGTACCGTAAATAGGGGGTGTGAATAAATTAAAATCAGATTAGTACTTAAGCAAATGTTATTGTATAGTAAACATTCTTTTTATGTATGGAGTTTCTTGCCCATTCTTATCCATACGAAAGTACCATTTGGAATGGGCAACTTGATTCAAATTTTATTATATGACGTTCAAAAGTGTCTTTTAATGGTCTCATTGAAATAAATGATTTGACTTTGACTTTTGACTTTGATCAAGATAGTATTTACTTACCTATGTGTAATTGTACTTGTCTACCTAATTAATAATGTACACAAGTAATCTGGGGAAACGTTGTATATTGTATATTTACCCATACGTCATACCATATTTTATTGTAACCAAGAAGCTTATGGATAAAAGTGGACTAAATACCTAAGTGAAACCACCTGTAGGGAAACGCTCTCTTCCTGAATGCATACATAAGAACGAGACAGTGATATGTGTTTTCTTTATCTTGCCCACAGTTGGTTTCACTTATTTGTTCAGAGTGTTGCCTCCACTTTTACCTATAAGCTTCTTGATTGTAGCACACTTTGTACAGAGGCCAGCACATCAAGCTACAACAATTTGTCAAATTTTCACAGTTGAATATCAACCTTATACTTTTGTAATAAATTTGAAACCCTATCAAAGAATTTTGACAGACGGTTGTAGCTTGATGTGCTGGCCTCTGGAAGTCTGACACCAGTCTTAGCAAGGACGAGGAGGTCAGGTAGGTAGTCGTTCTATGTAAAACACTGGCATTCCGCTGGATTCGGTTAGACTGGAAGCAGACCCCAATCTATGCTAGAAAAACCTAGGCAGATGGTAAAAGGCATTAGTTTAACACTTTCATTAATAGACTGCGTCCATCTCATGCGCTGCACACTTCCACCGAGAGCGGGGACCCTATCAGAGACCGGTGGGTCTCGAGGCCCCAAGCTATCTGGCGGCCGGCGTCGTCCCCGCCGATGCACAGGTGGTGGCGTCGTCGGCGGAGAGATGTACTCGTCGCTCGAGCTCGACGCAACTGCCGAGGCCGGTGTCACAGCACTAACGTTGGGGCTGGGTTCCGGCGGCGGCGAGGAGGAGCTGAGCGACAGGTCCGGAGAAGTTGGGCGTGCTCGGCGTGCTGATCTCAATATCATCTCGTCGTCATCGTTTTTTAGTCCATTTTTTGTATATCGTGTCTTTAATCATTCTTCATTTTAATGAAGAGATTATAAGTACTTAAGTAGACTAATTTTTTATGTACTAAGCACAATTCGGGTCGCAGCAGGCTACGAAGGAGATGGCGGGACGAACTGTAGGTCGATTCTGTAAAATTCAAACAACTCGCATCTCACATCGCTATTCACTCTCACTTCGCATGAGGTTCAAAATGACCTTGATATATTTGACACTTTGAATCGGGTTCGAGTGCGAAGTGAGCGTCGAAGTGACGGGGAAATTACCTTACAGAATGCCACTTCTTACGACATCTCATACTTTATCTGTCAAAATCTCCCTGTCAATTTAGTTCAACTCGTTGACACGCTCGCAAGGGTGGCGCTAGTGTAAATTCGAATTATCAACCGAGTTTTTAGAATGCCAATCAAGAAACTCACAACGGATTCAGATTCGAAGTTTAGAATGAGGTCTTACAGAATCACACCCCTGGACGGATTCCTCCAAAACTGGAGAGATAAGGCCCAGCATCGGGATACATGGAAGGCATGGAGGGAGGCCTTTGCCCAGGAGTGGGACAGTAAAGCCTAATAAAGAAAAACACAATTCTTCTAGTATGACAACCAGTCACCGTACAACTTTTATTTCCGGTAATGTCAACAACCCTCATGATATTCAGCTCGTACATTAAAATAACTGCGTGCTGCAATAAAATAACCCATTTGTTTTACTTCAGCGCCATAATACAGAGCTGTTGCTACTATAAATTTGAATTAAAACTTTTATCCATTATCGTGGCACGCACAAAATGGCCGCCGCGCGTTTTGTTTTTGACAAACGTACATAAATATGGAAGTGCTTATCTGTGGATTTGATTGCTTTATGAAATGGTTATTTTTATTTTATGAGGAATGTGTGAAACTGTATCCAATTAACATTAATTTGCATGAAAGATTAGCTTTTGCCCGGGACTTCGGGCCGCGTGAATTTTCAGTGATAAATAACAAAAAAACCTTAAAAAAACAACCGCCTTCAAAAACTATGAAGTGACAAATAACTTTAGCACAGAATACACATTGCTTTAGTTTCGGAGGTCGGTGGCGGTGGCTTTGTTCTGTTTGTTGTTTTGTATTGCCACCGATTTCTGAAACTAATGTTCTGTGCTAAAGTTATTGATCACTTATTAGTTTTGGAAGAAGGTTGTCTTTTTTTTTAAAGATGTTTATTTCCCGCTTTTTAGTATCGCCTTAAAATCAAAATAAATAAGAAACGGTGACAAGATTGAAGAAACTAAAACGTCATAATATGTATGTATACTTTTTGGGATTTTGTTGATATTTTCAAAAAGCGCCGTATCAATTTCTGTAGAATTATATGGGATCATTTTGGAATAATAAACCAATTTAGAACTTAAAAATATTTTTGCGTATCCGTCTATGTAATATCACGGAGTAATACCCAAACAAACAAAAAAAAATATACAAACATCCGAATTGATAACCTCCTCCTTTTTGAAGTCGGTTTAAAATCATAACAACAAGGAGGCATTAATACACCAGCAGAGAAGAGATACGGCCAAGCGTCACCGCTCTATGGCTGAAGTTCTACGGTCTCGAACCAAGCGCTTTGATTCCACATGTGTGGTGTTTGTGCGAACTGCCAGACTTTCAAATTCACTGCTCGTTTCTCTGTTCCCCGATAAGTATAATCTGTTTATCTTCAAGGCACGAGTGAACCGGTTCATCGTAGGCAAGCTTGCTTCACTTTAGGCCACATCATCACTAGGTAAGATCAGGTGAGTTGCGGTTGCGACCAAACGCAAGCCAATAAGACTATAAAAAAAAGAAATACACCACTAATCAATAAAATTGATATGCTTTCTATGAGCTGTCAAAACGGAACAAAAAAAAAAATACTAATTTTAAAATAAAGTTTTTTTTTGAAAAGTTTGTTTTGGATTTATTGGTTGACTGTGTCTAGTACTTAATAATACTTCAGGGTATTTGGTAGAATTACACCTATATAACCTTATAGCCTTTTATGAATATATCAAAGACGTGTTCACACTTCGTACATTTATTTATTTATTTTACTTTAGGTAATTAAAATAGTTAACACCACTTATAATAATTAAGACAGAGATCAATATAGAAGAGAAAAGAAAAACACAAAGACAGATTTAAAAACAATAAAAATCAAACTCAAACTCAAAACCATTCATTTCAATTAAACCATTTACGTACTTTTCATTTACGTACATTTAGGTACTTTTGAATGGTCTGAGTCAGTCAGTCAGAAAGACTGATCCTGATCCTGGTCCTGTGTGTCTGTGATCCTGAAGGATCACAGACACACAGGACAGGTCAGGATTTGCTACTTCTAAACAGTATGTTTCTATGGAGAAGGACGAGCAAGAAACTCCATGAACACTCTTTGAAAATCAATCTATTAATAATCAATTACAATGTGAGAACAATGTAACAAGTCTTGCATGATAAAAGAGGTCTAGAGAAAAATATAATTGTTTACTACAATTAAATCTTAACAAACTTTAGGGATTCATCACTTTCATAAATTCCTCTTTTAGCACTTACTTCTGACACACCAATAAAATCTTCGCCCATTCATTCGCGAACAGATCGTTTGATGGATTAGAATCCAAGAGATCATTTAGTACAGCCAGAGTATTCATGTATGCACCTTGGTCTTGTATCTTGTACACTTCGTTTACAATTATGCCCGGCAGTAATTGTTGCATGCAGGTGTCCCATCCCTTTAGCCTCCGAGGAACTAAACCTGACAACGCCTTGTGTGAGGACTAAGGTAGTCGTCTGAATGCTAATTTAATTTGTCCAACGCCTGTCTGTACTAGGTTGCCTACAGATAAACCTAGTTTAGGTACAAAGTTCTCATAATTCAGAGATTTTGCAATTGAATTTGCCTCAATTACTTCGGGATATAAATCAAGACGAATCTTCTATAGTACCTATTTTAATTTAATGTGATCTTCTGATTTAAACAAAACTGCCTAGCCTTTTCTTAACTATATTGGGGTCGGCTTCCAGGCTAACCGGAAACAGCTGAATACCAGTGTTTTATATAGAGCGACAGCCTATCTGACCTTCACAACCCACTTAGTGGGTAACACGATACCCCTTGGTAAGACTGATTATCAGATTTTCTGGCGTCTGACTACCCATAACGTTTGTATGTAGCGGGTAATCTCCGAAACTACACAATCGATTTTAAAAGTTCTTTCACCAATAGGAAGCTACCTTATCCTTGAGTGTTATAGGTAGGCAAAGTGCTAATAGTTAGATAATAAAGTTACGAAAAAAACGACCTAAAAACAAAAGCAAGAAAAATCCAAATAGTTGGAGGATCGCCTTAAAATAACAAAAGAATACCTATACAAAATATCTTTCGAAAACAATCTTTCCAGTTTACATCAAAGATTACGTTCGATAGAAACAAATTCCTAAAATATTTCTTTAATAAAACTTACTTTGAACTTTGTTTCAGTATTTTCACAATTTGATAGAATATTTCAAATTGTTAATCTATACTTATGCTAAATCTATCAAAGACTGTTCCATAATTCTATAGAAGCACTAGTGCTTATAACACACGCGTATTTCATTGAGGCTGCGTGCCTGGTACGGCCTACCTGTTTTTATACAAGGTGTAACGTCAAATACGCAAAACCTGAAAATAGTTTGATTAGATTAACGAGCAGAATCAATTGAACCACTTTTGAATATAGGTCACATTTTTCAAAAAATCTTCATTAAACATGTTGCCCTGTCTATTTAATGATAAGTCAAGCCATCACGTGTGCATACCTGCCAAAATAGGTAAATAAACACAAACGGTTGTCGTCCAATTTAAATTTTCTCTTACGCGTGATAATAATAGTTCTTATTTCAATGCAAATACGAGTCTTGGTAAAACTAAAACAGCACATAAAACCTTTAAATTTTTTTTTATGATTTTTTTTCTTTCAGAATTAGTTTAATTGAATTAAAAATCATTTGGGGTGTCTGAGGTTTTGCGTGTTTAACGTTACACCTTGTATAATAAAAAGTAGCTGACCCGCCAAAAATTGATTCGCCCTTGAAATTAAAAAAAAAATAGCCTACGACCTATTCTCAGACCTACCAAATATACACAAAATGTTTGAAACTTTATGAACTCGGAGGAGCTTGGTAACAAACACTATGACACGAGATTTTTATACCTACAGGATGGGGGTGGTAATAGCACAAAAAAGGATCATGGTAGGATATGATAATTTGGTGTAATTATTTTTATTGAGCATTAATAATATTAAATTATGACGCCACAAGTTGCCGCTCTTCTCACAAGTTAGAAAGCCAATATTTCATATGGTGTTTTATTTTGGTCACATGCTCTTTAGTGTATTATCTGTTTTTTTTTTAATTTCGTTTTTAGGATTTATTTGATAGTTTCAAAATATTCTTATGAACTAGTATTACCAGTATTTTAATTTTTTGTCGTATCGTCGTCCCCACCCTGTATATTAGAAGAATGGCTGAGCGATCGACTGCTTCGCAGCGTGTTGCGGGTTCGATTCCCGCCCAGGGTAAACATTTGTGTGATGAACACTTGTGTTCGCCTTGTGTCTGGGTGTTGTTTATCTATATATGTATGTATTTACAAAAAAAAATGTATTTGAGTATGTATATCAGCTGTCTGACACCCATAGTACTGGGTCTCCCTAGTTTGGGGTCAGATGGCCGTGTGTGAAATGTCCCCACATATTATTATTATTATTAAGATATAGCACTAAAGAATGGAAAAGACCGTCACTATTATTAGCTATGTCGACACATCCAATACCGACACCACTTGCGGATGAGTCGTCTCATAACAATTTAAAAAGGGCGATGTTTCATCGGAACATTAAATAAGTTTCGGATTAGTTACCACCTAATATTTTGACAAGGGTGGCGTTTCATCCGAGGATGATATTTTTATCCAAACAGACACTTCAATTTTATTTATTTGTACAAAAAAAATATAAATTCATAGTATGTGCCGTGCGTCTGGGCAAGCGTAGTGTGGGACGCCCTGCGGCACGATCGACCGACGATTTGAAGAAGGTGGCTGGCAGCGGATGGATGCGGGCTGCCCAAGACCAGGTTGGTTGGCGATCTCTGGGGGAGAGTAGGTCTAGGTTCTGCAGTTTACGGCAATAGGCTGATATGATGATGATGATGTGCCGTGTGGTGTCCGCGAATAGCACCACCCATTTCTACCCGTGGGTGTCGTAGAAGGCGACAGAGGGATAATGACCAGAGGATGGGCAGCAGTGTCCTTCTGAATACCATAACCCTACTGCGATCGCCAACAGGCATTCATTGGTCAAGCATGGCAATTACGGCTGAACCGGGGGGTTCAGCTTGGGGGAGACCTATGCCCAGCAGTGGGCGTTCAAAGGTTGACATGATGATGACATAGTATGAATCTAGTATAGTGTAATATGTGTCTAGTACTTAATTAGCCCTTAACACCTAATTCCCCTAAGACCTAAATCACACTCACGTCACCCAATCACATGCGATTCCACAGAGCAGTCCTCATTGTTATTACCTACTGTTCGTGGTTCCAAGCGGAAATGAACACGATTACTATCTTGATTACATAAGGCATATACTCGTGTGTGTCTACATGCATAGTGCATCAGTAAATTAACTGGGTAATTACGAAGATAATAGGCTACACCTACCTTTTTTAAAGTGGTAGATAGATGAGTGGAATGTAAAAACAGTGATTACGGATCTATCAATCACAGTTAAACTACGCTTGCCGTGGTCTGTCTGTGGATGGGTGACCATCCATTTCATTCCGAGATCCCTCCGTGCCTCGGAAAGGACGTAAAGCTGTTGGTCCCGGCTGTCATTGGTAGATCTTTGATAGTCGTTACGGGTAGTCAGAAGCCAGAAAGTCTGACAACCAGTCTTAGTAAAGGGTTTCGTGTTACCCAGTAACTGGGTTGTGGAGGTCAGACAAGCAGTCAGTCTTTGTGTTTGCCATACCTATTATTGGAATTAAATTTGATGTAACAGCTTACTTTTTAAAAACGGAGCTACGTCTGCCAACAAACTGCTTTGCAGTTTGGCAGAGGTAAATATAGCGTGTAACAAATTATTTATGTGAATAAACACTTTTTTCATTTCATTTCATTTTTAGGGCCCATTAATTGTGTCAATTACAATCCGTGGTGCTTAGCAACTGGGTTTCTCCCAGTTGTTAACGTCCTTTTGTGCCTATTGGCCTAGTTCTGTTCTGTCTCCTGCTTGATTTGGAGGGAAGTGGAAAATATGTCATTCTTACTCCTCTGCTGTTCTTTTCTGATTAATTTCGTTGCGGGATCCAAGACAGTTGAATCGTTTCTCTGGGACTCGTCGAGCTTCATTGTTTCGGCGCTTATCTGGTGGTCGCCACTATTGATTATGGCTTACAGGCGTTGCAGTGGCTTGGGAATAGTGTGGCGGGCTTGTCCCAGTAGAAAAAAAGTCACAGATGATAATGATTCTGTGATAGTAATACCAGCTGGTCGGGCAGCGTTAGTCCTCTGCCTTTTGGACCTTGTCTTGAACTTTTAGGATCTCATATCATCATCATCATGTCAACCTTAAGACGCCCACTGCTGGGCATAGGTCCAAGGGGGAGTTCAGCCGTAATAGCCATCGCCAATCGCTTGGCCGATGCATATTAGCGATCGCAGCAGGTGTTACGGTACTCAGCAGGACGCTGCTGCCCATTCTTTGGTCAATTATATCCCTCTGTCACTTGCTACGATACCCACGGGTAGAATCGGGGTGGTGCTATTCTCGACCGGCACTACACGGCTTTTCGCACGGCTTCGCGGGATCTTATATATTATCTTCATAATTTGGACGTACTTTTCGATTTGCTGGTTGCGCGGTTATAGACGATATAAGTTCCTGTAGCGATATTCTTTAAAAATGACCCTCTGTAAGTCTAAATGAAGTTACCTTGGTGCCACGGAGTAGTAGTGGTGCAGCAGTGGTATGAAATTCCCGTGCCTCGGAAAACACGTTAAGCCGTTGGTACTGCGCCTGATATCTTCCTGGTCGAGTCCGGGAAGGGGGAGTGCACCTGTATTTGCGCACACACTTATGCAGTATAATATTTCCTGCTTCTTTGGCCATTTTAGATTGAGATAGTTCGCCATGTCGGAGATTCGGTCAGGAGAATATTCTTACAATCCTTTTCCGTTCATGCTGTAAGGTTGTGGAACGCACTTCCGCCTAGCATTTGTGATTTGAAGACCATTTCTTTATTCAAAACCAGAGTGAAAGAGCATTACCTTTCCTCTCAATTATGCAACAAGTTTATATATCTTAGCATTATGTATTTATATAAAAATATATTAATATTTACTTAAATGTATGTGTATTATTATTTAATATTATAGGTTAGTTAGATAAGGCACATATATACTTTTTCTCTTTCTTTTCTCACACACTATTGTCTACGTTTCTTTTTCATTTTTTCTTTTGCAGGTCTGCTGGCAGAAATTTCTTAAGAAATAAGCAGTACCTTTGTACTCATTTTATAATGTTTATTTCCTGTGTTGTTTACTGTGTGTCCATAAATAGTAAAATAAATAAATAAATACAAAATATCAATTTAAAAAAAGTAATAAACAAAGCATAAAAAAAACAATTAAGCCTTATTAATCCTCTAAAATTCCTGTATAAATAAGTATTCAAACGATTCTCAGGAAACTTTTGCGAAACTTTTGGGCTTCGCATATTTCCCCTTTAACTTCGAGTTATTGAAATATTTTAGTCGGATTATAGAAAATAATAATGTTCAGTGGGGTTGGTGTGGTCTGTTAAATACTTGCTTTGTTATTAAATGTTTATTATACTTTGGGGAATATTCTGAGTTGCGTCGTGTTTACTGATAACACCTTTGTTGTGGTTGAAACAGAAATGAGGGGTAATAAAATGGCGTGAAATATATTATTTTAGTGTGCTAATTTTCTTAAAATAGAAGGTTTGAAAAAAGGAATGGAAAAATGTTTATTTCACAAAGTCCATGTGGTACCTACACACAAAAATAAAACAGAAGTAATATACTGGTTGTAAAAGAAGTTCACAGATATACTCCGTGCAGGTATGGCATATTGGACTGTGATGAAAACTCGATGGCACAATCCGCTATGGCGGAAACCTTATGTCACAAAGGTACGAGTGAAAGTACATAAGAATAAGGTTGCCCAACTAAAAATAATTTGCGAAACATAAGTTGTAAATGTTGTACTCTCTTTCAGGGATTGTTTTGTACATGTAGTTCATATAAGTATGACGTAAAATGTTTAAGATTCAGCTTTTAATAAAAACACCTTGAGTGATTTTTAAATCACGTTATGCGGGTAACAGACTAAAAAAATTGTGTGTCCCACAGATGCATCAAACAGGCCTAGTTCAGCGAAAATGCCAGACCACTTGCGCTGGACGGTGGTTTTCAACTGGTGACCTTTAGGTACCTCTAAAAATATCTCCTGTATCGTGTGTGCGTTTATCTTATACATATAAAAATCTTCTGTGCGTGTGTATGAAAGTGAACTCCTCCTAAATGGCTGGACCGATTTTGATGAAATTTTTCGTGTGTGTTCCAGTGGATTCGAGAATGGTTTAGATTCACAATTGGAACCGGGTAGGTGGCGCTGCAGTCGAGTTGTAGGACTTCTTAGATGTATGTCACCCTGGTACTAGGAGCGCATAACTTAGTAGTCCTTATCTTTTCAGGACAGTACAACGTCTGCCGGGCCCACTAGTAAACATATAATTTTCAATACAGAAACTATCAGACCCAGAACGCGTAGGCTTTTGAAAACCGTTCAACAAAGATCATGTGGTCCTTCGGTACATTCACGCTCACACCTGGTCCCGTTTATTTACCAGCTATGCTATGACAGTGGTCAGTAGTAACAGAATAGAATATTTATGAAGCCAAACAAAAAATCAAGTTATTACAGAAAGTGTAAACTGACTGGTATGACACTGAGTAACAGGCCAACTTATATTTAGGTGGCCATTCCCTCTTATCGTAAAGGACATCATTTAGAGTCCGAACATTTTTGGATCAAAAAAATAGTAATGTTTCTATAGAATATCTATGTCATTTTCATTTATTATTGTTATTATAATGATCAGTAAGGTCGGTCTCAATGGAGACTTCAAAAAGAGTCTTTAAAAAAGACTTTTCGAACTTATGTAATTCAATGGAATTAGGTACATAAGTTCGAAAAGTCTTTTTTAATTTATTGAAATGTCTTCAGAATGCTGTAATAAAATTGTTGATTTTTATTCTGATAAACTATTGCCAATTCAAACGCTTCTTTTGTTAGTGAAACATCCAGAAAAATATGGTTTTTTAACACGTGTAGTGGTGAAATCTCTTGAGCAATGACTCTAGAGTTTGACCACTACACGTGTTTGATAATGATCTACTCTAGAGATTTAACCTGATAATAAAGACTGAAGAGACTAACATATTCTAGCGGAAACACACACCACAACAAGCTTTTTTTGGTATGGCGCTTCCATAATTTGGCCCAAATTAATTCACCATTTGCCTAGATGTTTCCCTGTTGTGTTTATGTTTTAACCGAATGCAGCTGAATACCAGTGATTTACATGACCATGTCTGACCTTCACTACCAGTTACTCTGGGCAACACAAGACCCCTTGTTATGGCTAGTTGTCATACTTTCAGGCTTCTGACTACCCATAACGACTGTCAAAGATCTACAAATGACAGCCGGGACCAACGGCACTAGTTACATGCTTTTCGAGCCGCGGTGGAATCTCGGTATGAAATAGATGGTGACCTGTCAACAAACCAATCGCAACAAGCGTAGCTTAACCATGACCAATAGAAATTGAATGATATCCTATATTGTAATGTTTTCACTCTTAGTATTCGCAATTCGGATATCTCATACTAAGAATGTAAAAAAAAATGTAATGTTCCGACCGGATTTCGGTCACGGCGGCCATTCTCAATGGAGATCAGCCAAGTACGCAGGAGATATCATAGTGCACAAGTGTGTGCGCAAACACAGATGCACTCCCTCTTCCCTCACTCTCATAGTCCGGTGGGACGACAATCCGACACGACCGGAGAGAGATCAGGGGCAGGACCAACGGCTTTACGTGCTTTCCGAGGCACGGGGTTGTTACACCGCCAACTTCCAAACTCCGGGCTGTTAAACTGAGAAATTCTTAATAGAAAAACCCAATAACACTTTGCCCGACCTGGGAATCGAACCCAGAACCCCACGCTCAGCAGTCGCGCTTGCGACCACGAGACCAACGGGGCAGTACTAAGTATATTGATTAAATAAAAAGAGAAAAAGAACACAGACAAAAATAAAAACTTATTTGAAACAGTCCAATAATTCTGTTTATTTATATTTTCCAACTAAACTGTAGTTTGGAGAACTTGCCATCCGATACACAGTAATAGAAATGGAAGCAGACGATAAGTGTGTATCGTTGGAAATAAAACTGTTCACTTTATTATCATAAGTTGAGAAGTCATAGGCCCAGTTGCGCAAAAACTTAACTCGGAGTTTTTTGCTAACAAGAGGTTAAATTACGTGGTAGACATTCGTGGGGTGTCCGGGCTAGAATAGGCCCCCCCCCATTTCATCCTGAGGGTGTCGTCGAGGGCGGCTAAGGGAAAATCCGGAAGTCGGGCAGCAGCGGCTTCCGTGTACTTAACAACTTCACTGCGATCCTCAAGACGCCTGCCAAGCGTGGGGATTATGACACCCCCCCTTACGGGAGAGGCCTTTGTTCAACAGTGGACGTCTTCATGCTGATGATGATGATGATGATGATGACGTGGTGGAATGGACAGAAAAAGGGGTGAGGAGTCAGAAACCAGAAAGTCTCATAATAACATTCTGACATTAATATAGCTGAGGTTAGATATTTCATAACACCTATTGTACTTTACCCATATTTGCAAAATAAAAGTCTATTCTATCAGTTGGTCAAGGTTAAAGCACGTAAAGTCAATAGATCCCGGCTATATTTCGTAGATCTTTGACAGTCATTATGGGTAGTCAGAGACCCGAAACACAAAGTACGTAAGGCTGCGTCGCGCCCGAGCATAGAGACCACTCAGAATAAACCGCTATTTCTCGCACGCACACATTGACATTACGTTTATACGCATTCTCAAGCAGTTTCAAGCAGGCTTCAGTGTCACGTGTTGTCAAAATTAATAAATGATGTAATTGACATTTCACGACGAACAGGAAAATTGTGTTACAAAAAAATTGCAAAGAGTTCCAACCAGTGTAATAAAATTACATATTGTCACAAATAAAACCTACACAGTCAATACAGTAGCAGCCCTAGTGAGTCTGGCAAGTTTAGGTAATTATTTTTGTAGATGGCTGGAGCGGTCCTTCTGTACCCTTTATATTTTGTGCCCGAAAGTATGACAACCAGTCATAACCAGAGGTATCGTGTTGCCAAGTAACTGGGTTGTGGAGGTCAGATAGGCAGTCGCTCCATGTAAAACACTGGTATTTAGCTGTATACTGTTAGACTGGAAGCCGACACCAACATAGTTGATAAATGGCTAGGCAGATGATTATGACATGGTGGAAGACATTGTGACGTAAACAATTTGTATTCAATTCATGATTCAAGACCCTTCAGCGTTAAAATACATCGTCTGATATAAAAAAAAAACCGCTTTTCCATACCTTTGGAGGTTACCCAGCGTGCTATGGAAAGAGTGACGCTCGGGGTTTCTGTGGTGGGTAGAAATAGCAAAGAAGTCATTCGCCAGAGAACTAAAGTCACAGACATTGCGCGTAGAATTAAAACGCTAAAGTGGAAGTGGGCCGGCCATGTCTGTAGACGGACGGACGGTAGATGGAGCAGACACGTGTTAGAGTGGAGATCGTGTTTGGGTAAGCGTAGTGTGGGACGTCCTGCGGCACGATGGACCGACGATTTGAAGAAGGTGGCTGGCAGCGAATGAGTACCCAAGACCGGGATCGTTGGGGATCTCTAGAGGAGGCCTACGTTCAGCAGTGGACGGCGATAGATTGATATGACGTGTTGCGTTTTTGAATGAAACAGTTGATTTTTGAATGAGCCAGAAAAGAAAGAAGAGATGAACCAGCGAAAAAATGTCATATGCCCCAGTGTTTCATCCACCTCGTATAATATATGTTCAGTTGTATAAGATAAAAATCTTAACTTTACTAAACCGATTTTTAAATAACAACTTATTATAATAATAATTAATTAATACATTTGTAAGTTTGTATTTTTTATTATTATTTTGTTTTAGTTATGCACCTGCCATATTATCTATTCACCCCCCTTGGTCCTTGGTTGACTGGTGACCGCCTTTATTATCTTTGTATAAATTTAGATAAATAAATGGGCTCGTGTTAGCAACTAACCCGGTGTTAAACGTTAACTCTGGTTGGCGCAACCGGGCCTTACAGTTTTGTCCGTTTATACTTGATGATATAGAAGCTGTTTGGATTATTGATTTGAAAATCTTTTTTTATTTGTAGACGCTTTCAATTTAATTAAATACTGATGTAGGTATTTACAAATTATAGTTCCTCAGTAAATATTGATGAATTTTGAACGATAATAAACTATTTTGACGCAAATAAAACAAAAAACATGCAGAATAAAACATGGTCGAACAGTGTTATTAACCAAAATGACCTAATACCTATAAATAAAGGTTCTTACTTGTTTCCTTAAGAAATCCTTCAATGACCCTGTAAATACTATAAAGACTATTCATGATTCGTGTCTTAAGTAATTGTTTAATCTTATTTCTCTTTAAAGTATACTTCTAACATAACGTTAAAGAACTTGCATACTTATTCATATTTTTTATTTTCAAATGTATCTGTAGAAAGAATGTAGTAAATAGAAGTACCTACACAAATTCTACATACTTACGCTCAAAAAAATGTTTGACGTCAAAAGCGACAGTCGCATTATTGGCGCCTTCTGTGGTGCCACAATTAAAAAAAATATTTATTTATTTATTTATTTAACACGCACACACTATTTTACAGGTTGACCCCAAAACAATAGAGTAGTTCACAAAACAAAAATTAAAAAGTAGGTTTACTTACTTTAAAACTAGGCTAATACTAAAAAACAACACAAAATTTAAAATACTAAACTCTATTCACATCAACTTAACAAAATTGTATAATAATCTTAACTAATATATAATCTAACTTTATACAACATACCTATATATTCTAATTATAACTAACAAAATTCAACAAAACTCTTGCGAATTCACTCCAATTGCACGAAAATATGTCAAGCCTCTCATGCAATTCATTGAGCACACAGATTGTGCGGGTGAGAGGTGTTTGAGGTGAGAGGTGAGAAATGTTAAATATAGGGACAAAACAAGAACTGCGTGAGTAAGAATAGCAACTACGGTACGAACCCTATATAGCGCGTGGTCCTCCACGCACTTGGCCGGTTTTTATTAATCATGGTATTTTTTATGGTTATCCAGTTTATCATACAGTTGTTAAATTGTTCTTCTGATAATGTTTAAAACCTTTACTTTGTTTGTGAGTTATTTGTTGTAATTAGTATTATACCGTTTTAATTAAGTATAAATAAATAATAATATTAAGTAAACATCGCACAAAATTTGGCGCGCGGAGATTTAATTAAAAAGTAGCCTAAGTATATCCTTTTCCAGGGTTCAAGCTATCTTGATACTAAATTTCAACGAAACCGTTTCAGCCGTTTTATCGTGAAAGCGTAACAGACCGAGTTACTTTCGCATTTATAATATTAGTATGGAGTTTGGATTAGTCTCAGACAAATTGAGGGATTAGTGTGGATTTTAAGGCGACGATATACGACTTTTACAGATTTTAAACTGACAATCACGTCAAAATGTGCAGTGTAAATGATTTGAAAAAAATATATGTTAAACTAGAACATTCTCTTAATCATATAGAAAGTGAATATTTTTGATTAAGTTCATATTAAATAGTTTAAATAACTCGTGAAGTTGTGTCAGACGCGGACAAAACATTGACAATCACACAAAATCTACCAGGTATAATTATCCGAAACTTACACTATCTTACAGACAATTTTATTATCTATCTTTTAGTATACGCCTTTTATTATAGACTGCGTCCGTTCTGCATCAGATTTGCGTCCAAAACTCTCAAAGTTTAGTCGAAAAAATTAAATAAAAGTAGTATTGTTTCAAATTAAAAAAAAAGGCGTATACTAAAAGATAGATAATAAAATTGTCTGTAAGATGGTGTAAGTTTCGTTTAATTATACCTGGTAGATTTTGTGTGATTGTCAATGTTTTGTCCGCGTTTGACACAACTTCACGTATTAATTAAACTATATAATATGAATATAATTAAAAATATTCACTTACTAAGTGATTAAGAGAATGTTCTAGTTTAACATATATTTTTTTCAAATCATTTACACTGCACATTTTGACGTGATTGTCAGTTTAAAATCTGTAAAAGTCGTTTAATAGCCCCTTAAGCGTCTGTTAGACAGTGAATGGAGCAGACACGACAATAGAGTGGAGACCGTGGCTGTCCAAGACCGGGTTGATTAGCGACCTCTGGGGTAGGCCTACGTCCAGCAGTGGACGACAATAGGCTGATATGGTGATGATGATGCCCTGTCTGACAATCAGACAGCATAATTATTTAATTTTTGTTCCATTTCTACATTAACTTCATTTAAACAGTTACGCTGAAGTTGGTACAATATTTAGTAGAAACTTTAATGTTTTCGCATTAACTGGGACACATTAGTCGTGTGGGTGCAATTTTCAGTGCATTTCAGAACCCACACGGTGTTCATAATTCATTTTTTACTTCGCCTCTTTTTATCGTCAACGGAAGGGTAACTTTTCCTGCATAGTGTTATTTATTTGTGCCAGTTTTAAGGAAATTCTCATTTCCACGAAAAGTTTTTTTTTTGGGAAATTATTTGTGTTTTGTAGAAGTCTGTGTGGACGTTTCGGAGCAGTTGTTGTGATGATGTAGATGGAAAATTCTAGGGTAAAAAAGGTGAAATTTACAAAAAGTAGAATTACTAATTTATACCTCTCGCTTTATTCCATACAAATAATACTTTTTAAAGTTATTTTGATTACACATTTATTTTTTTATAGCATCAATTCTTATATCATTCTCGTGATGTAAACTATAGTTTACATTATTAACGCGAAAGTTTTATTTTTGTACACAATTCTGTGTAATTATGCACAGTTTGGATTTAACCAAAAATTCTCGGTAACTTTACTCACATTTTGGGAACCAGATAACCTTGAAAAGTTGGTAAAAGACCTCGCGGGCGGTCACCTAACCGCTGGTCAGATCAAGTAACCGCGCTCACTGGTCTCTCTGCTACGACCGCCCTGAGAGAAGCGGATAACCGAACGAAGTGGAAAAGCGTCATATTTAAAGCCAAGAAGGCCTTTCAGGGACACAACCTTCAGTAATGAAGAACGCGACTACGAAGAAGATGCTTAGTTTCGTCAAAACGAGTCAACCCAAAGCTCTCAATACTTAAATTAACTACGCAACAACGCCAGGCATGGAACATTACTATCCAGTTGTAACTATTTAATGTATGTCCGAAACTTATACTCTCAATTATGTACTTTGAGGCAAAAGGGAGCAATTTTAACGTGTGTTATTTCGTGTTTGCGGTAAAAACTCAAACTCAAAACCAATTATCAATACTTTAATATTATAAATGCAAAAGTAACTCTGTTTGTTACACTTTAACGGTGAAACGGCTGAACCGATTTTGATGAAATTTGGTATGAAAATAACTTGAATCCTTGGAAAGGACATAGGCTACTTATTAAACCGCGACTTTGTCTGCCTTTGCTATAACTGACATTCACGCGGACGAAGTCGCGGGCAAAAGCTAGTTTCAAATAAACCATTTACAGGCACGTTTGAATTGTCAACAAGTCAGCCAGTCAGAAAGTCTACGCTCGGTAGATCCAAACAGTAGGTTTTTATGGAGAAGAACGATCAAGAAAATACTTATTACAAACTTAGGTAAACCAAATCAAACACTGCTCCCGTCACTTCCAAACAATACCAAAGCACATTGCCCTCATCCTAAACACTTAATAACATAGACACGTCACACAACATCCCGACACTTGACCAGAAATCCTTGAACACCACTCCCGCGTCTCTCCTGGTACCGTATTATCTAAACCTGATGAGGACCGAAGACGTAATTAGTGGCGGTGCTCAACGTAATTCAATTGTTGCTCAAGGACCCACACAAGGCACAAACTCTGCTAATTCTGTTTACACGTGCTCCTAAATATTGGAGGTATCGGTTATAAGCGGAGAGATATTTTGGCACAGTTTATTTATACTCCACTTATTGTAGTTGACTGGCTGTTTGTGTATGTGAGTTTATATGTTTTTATACGTACCCACGACACAGGGGAAATAAATAGTCACAGTCGAAAGACGTCCACTGCTGGACATAGGCCTCTTTCAAGGGGGGGGGTTGCCATAATCGCCACGCTTAGCAAGCGGGTTGGCGATCGCAGTATGGTTGAAACAAAGGCACAGAGAACGCTGCTGCCCATCCTCTAGTAAGTCCCTTAGAAACCTAAACTAGGCCTTAAATAATATAGTATAAGGAAAGTAAAAGAAAAAGTTGTAGCGTTGCATCGATATTTGTATAAATCTTCAGCAAGCTGAAGTGGCATTGAGCTGGTCACGTCTGTCACTGGACCGACGGCCGATGGAGCAGACTTATCCTGCAGTTAAGACCGCGAATCGGTGGGCTCACCGTGGAATGCCCTCCAGCCCAATGGACCGATGGTCTGAAGAATGTAGCCGGTGGTGGCTGAATGCGGAAGACAGAGTATCGAGAAAAATCGCGCCGTAAGGTGAAGTGATGATTGTTGCGACATCTAATGCACTACATGCGATCTACAACTGACTGCGGTATTAAACTTGTCCGTAACATTAGCATATACACAAAATCCCGACAACAAACGTCTGACAGTAGTTTACCAGACACAATACATGACTGGTCGGTGAACACTCTTTTTCAATGATGAATAAGGAACTAAGAAAGAGGAATGGAATTTAGGTTTATCATATGTCCTTTATGATACAAGCAGTATAGGCAGAGAGGCCGTGGTTCTACCAAAGCAGAGGCCAGAGGAGAGGAGATGTCTTATACAAGCAATCAGCTTACAGTATAGCATTGGTTGTCTACATCTCCTCTCCTCTCCGCTTCGGTTTTGGTGGAAATCGAGTCTATGAGTAATCAACCACTAGGTGTTTGAAAAAGGTACCTTTAACGACAGTAATATGATAATCTCATGACCATCAGACGCACTATGATACGTATTAGGCCCTGTGATTGTGAGATCCATACTAATTATACATTTATAAATGCGACAGTGAGTATTTTTGTTTGTAACGCTTTCACGGTCCAACTACTGAACTGATTTTAATCAAATTTGATACAGACCCAGCTTAAACCAAAAGGAAGAATATAGGCTTTTTAATCTGCTTTCGTGATAACTTATATGGACGAAGTAGCGGGCAAAAGCTAGTACTTACAATATATTATTTTTGGCAATACTATGTAGATCTTATTCACAATAATAACAGTACTTGGTCGTCCTCCCGTGGTTCTTCTACACGCATTGCTCCGTCTTGATACAATATTATTCCTATGAATCCCAAACTTTCTGCTACGATTTTCGATTATTGGCAAAATATTTTTTTTTGCATGTGAGTTTACAATTTTGTAAGTTTTGCAATGCTCTAAAATAATTACATGTTAAGAAGTTGTTTAAAGGTACTCCCTCATTAACAGCATTCGCCTGTAATGTAATGAGCATTACACCAGTGAGTAGTATTGTACCAAAATCGAATATTGATTGTTACATTACAGGCAGTGGGAGTGCTTTCACAGAAATAAATTCTAAAAATATAAGAAGATTGCTGACTCTTATCGCTTAGACCAGAAAGACAGTCGTTCAGAGAAGAGACGAAGTTTGTGCGATTTGGCAGCTGCCACCCGACTCCAAAGGACATACTCTTGACCGAGATATTGCGATCCGCTTACAATAAAATACAATCCTTTTGTATTATATGTGCTTAAACGTTGAACGTTTACTGACAAAAGGCATAAATATTTCGACTGTCTGAAACTTGTATCAAAAGGCCGATCTCGTAATTATAATCTAGTCGAAAATTACTAACCTCATCTCAGCGACTGGTGAAAAATGTAGAGAGAAGGCATTTTTGGTAGACTTAGAATGCGAACGTGCCTAAGAGATACAGAAATTGTCCCTTCAGACATGTTATCATATCACAGTCATAATATTCCCATGACATTAAATAGATGGCGAATTAATTTCTATTAGACCAACAATAGAATTCACTGTCTGACTTTATTGAAGATGAACAGACGGTACATTTACCGTCAACCGTTGTGTGGGACGCTCTGCGGTACGATGGACTGACGATTTGAAGAAGGCTGGCAGCGAGTGGTTGCAGGCTGCCTAAGATTGGTTGTTTACGTGGACGGCAAAAGGCTGATATGATGATACCAAATAAAACACCCATTTTAGCCACCCGGTCACACTTTGGTCACAGTATAAGTATTAGTACTATTGTACAGTAGCGACACGCTCCGCCCCCCACCGAAACACTGTTCCTCACGTCTACGCGCGCCGCATTGGCTCTGGCAACGTCTTCTAGTTCAAGGGCTGACTCGTGGCGCGTAGAAACGTGTATTCGCTCATTTTTGAAAAATAAAATCTAAATATTTTATATTATATAAATTAAATATTTTATATGCAATGTTTTATATTTAAAAACAAATATTAATATATGAAATTATGTAATTTTTATCATATTAAACTATGACGTATACATGCACGTACCTGTTTTAATTGAAATACCATGAAATACAAGTTGGAAGAAATAAATTAAAATCTAAAAGTACCTATTGTAGAATCAACCATCATTCCCTCCTAAATGCAATGAGGAAATGACCGTGAGAGAATGACGAATTTTAACTAAAGCTACAAACTTCTTGGTATATACCTACTTACCTATTTGGAAGTTCGAATTTCAAACCTTGGAAGAATTGAGTACCGACATGAAAAAGAGAAACACTTGTGTCGAGGCCCGAATCGCGCGCTCGTTTGCTCTCGCGCGCTCGCGATGGCAGTGACAGCCCTAGCGATATTAACGCACACACTCGCACGTATCTGTACAGTCGGCTATTTTTGGAGTAGTGTAGGTAATTATATCATTTCGTTTGTATGAAGTGTCGCGTGTGTGCTTTGGTGCTATTATATATTAGTACACAGAAAAATATTAAATCTCGGGCAATAAGCGCCTGGAAGAGTATCAATTGACTATTTTTCACTAGAATTAGAGGAGAAGAAACAATTGGCGACAATGACGGTACAATTTAAGGTGTCAATCTTGAGGATATGCCCTAACGGTTGATTGATATGTTCCATGAAAATGCTGGCTTTTACCTTGGTTAAAGGCCATAAAAAGTGGCAATACTGCCAGTCTCTTGGGCAGATTTCTAGTTCACTTGACAGCGATGCGGAGAAATTTTATGACGCCATTTTGTTTTAATTTCTAGTTTCATTTTTATATAGATTAGGTACCTTACTATTTTATGCGTGTAAATATTGTACATCTTTTTTTTACATTGAGGAAAAGTTTCGAGTAGTGTATTTAACATCCGCATTTCTTAAAATGGTTACGGACATGTCGCGTATGCATGTCCGTTGCAAGGTTAAGGACATTCCAAGCCGGAATATACTACGTGAAGTGTTTATATAGTAGTTGTCCTCGTTAAATTACAAGATGAATGATTTGATTAATCTTCCCCATAAACATAAACTGCTTGTTCTGGGTACAATTTTTCAACTGCTAATGGAAAATCTTCCAAAATTACAACAGGCTTGCAAACAGGAAAACAGTGCTATCCTTTGACCAACCTTACGACGAAGACTGGCAAGTTAGTTTTTGTTCATCCTAAAACTTAATAGTGCTGTAGTAGGTGCTATAGTTTTTTTTTTTTAATATAGACCAAGGAGAAGATGGCGGGACGCCCTGGATGGCTACCTCGCGAATTGGCGGGATGAGGCACAACATCGAGTGAAATGGAGGGAATGGGGGGAGGCCTTTGCCCAGGAGTGGGACAGCAACGGTTAAATAAAAAAAATATGGGGCACATTTCACAAACTGCCATCTGACTCCAAACTAGGGAGACCCTGTAATATGGGTGCCAGAGGCCAGACAGGCTGACAAATATATTTTAAATACATACATGTATAGATAAACAACAACCATACACAAAGCAAGCGCACAAATGTTTACCCTGGGCACACCCGCGACACTCCATAGAAACGAAACCATAGAATTGCCTACACTACTACTAAAATAACAGACTCTACAGATACTTGCGTGTGTGTGCGTGTCTATACGCACCGCTCGAACAAAAACGCAGTTCCCAGAGCAGTCGTTCGACGAGGGGAGAGGTGAGGAACGGTTTCAGAGGGAGGCGGAGCGTGTCGCTACTGTACGGTAGTACTAATGTTTATACCATAGATTTCCGAGTTTATACTGTGCCCTGGGCGGGATTCGAACCAGCGACACGGTACGCAGCAGTCAATCGCTCAACCACTGCGCCAATCGTGTCGTCAAAGTAATAAGCAATGTTGTCATAACGTATTTCGCTCCTTAAAGTGCTTGCAAGTGACCCTCTATAGACGGAAATGAAAGACGTTTAACGTCAAGACGTGGCGTAAAATAAAAAATTATCATCATCATTTCAGCCGAAAGAGGTAGCACTGCTAGACATAGGCCTCCCCAAGGGGTGGGTGGGGGGGGGGGGGGGGTTGCCATAATCGCCACGCTTGGCAGGCGGATTGGTGATCGCAGTATGGTTGTTACAAAGGCACAGAGAACGCTATTGCCCATTCTCTAGTCCCCTTCGTCGCCTCTTACGACACCCGCGGGAAGATATGGGAAAATAAAAAATAACTTGTCTAAAATATAACCCCTAACATTACGACCCTTTTGTAAAACCTGACGTCAATAATGTACCCCCATTTTACATCGACTTACGTAATATTATTTTCTGTCTGTATTCTGTGTCTTACATTTCAAGCAACAACACATTTCACAGTTCACTAGTTCGTCCGCTCCTGTCGCAACAGGTTTCAACTTCCACAATATTGACCCCTTTAAGTTACAGACAGTTACAGAAAGCATACCAACACCGGAAACACGGATAATAGTAACAATGGAGTGATAATGTAAGGTTGAAACATGGTCATTTAAAAATAAGTCTTATTACGCAAATCTCTGTACAGTTGGTAGATGACGCTAAGTAACTTCTAAGTATAAGCACAAAGTATGTAAGGCTGCGTCGCGCCCGAGCAGAGAGATCACTCAGAACAAACCGCCATTTTTTGCAAGCACACATTGACATTACGTTTATAGGCATTCTCAAGCAGTTTCAAGCAGACTTCGCAGTCTCGACTGTCACGTGTTGTCTAAATGAATAAATGAGAGACATTGACATTTCATGATGAACAGGAAAATAATGTTATAAAAAATTGCAGTTCCAATCAGTGACATTAAAATGTCATATTGACACAAAAAAATCCTGCAGAGTCAATGCAGTAGCAGCCCTAGTGAGTTTGGCAAGTTTAGGTAATTATTTTTGAAGCAGATGAAGCTAATTAACTTCTAAGTATAAGTACTATAATAGTTCTTGTAAACATAATAATACATGTTAATTGAATAAGAAATGATGTACCTAATAACAATGATTATAATCTAACCAAAACTACGAAATAATTGAGTGGTGACCTTACATACCTTTGCCTATTACAAGATCAATACCCCGTAGGCTAAATGTGGTGTTGCTGGCATCGCCGTCATTTAGCTGTAAAACCACTACTTCTGGACTTAGGCCTTGCCTAACTGCCACCACAAAGCCATCAAAAAGCTTAAATTTGCTTGGTCATTCAACAATGATGATATTATAAATCGATTGTCATTTCACAAATCTTTTTTCTATTCTCGAATTCGACGAATCTAGGGGTCTGTTTCACCTCTCCCAAATAGCGACTACTGCTACTACCATAATGTTTTAATATGGAATATTATCTGTATGATATGATCTGCAGAACAATTTCCTTGAAACTTATTAAAATCTGGTAAAATTGGCCCTAATTCAAACATTGCCCTAGTTAACATTCCATTTAAAATACTCCATGGCCCATTACAACACGATTCATATTGTAATGCACCCGTTAAGATTCCAGGTCCCGCAGGAGTTAGTTGTAGGAGTTAAGTAACTAACACTGACAGTTAATGTCTAGTCAACCTACATATTACTCGTCGTTTAACTATGTATTAAGTGGCTGACTACTTGTGTTAATCTTTGTGTGGTAGTTCAATTTTTGTCAGAATAAAGATGGTGATTAAGAAAGAGTCTTAATTTTGATACTGGTGCCAATTCTGTTCTGCACGAACTTAATTAATTTTAAGCTATTTATATCTCTTTTTCTCCTAAAACAAGAAAAAGACATATATTATTAATAAGAGCTGTCAATTTAAGTGGATCTAAACTGTTCATACAATTATAGTGGTCATTTCTGAACGTATCAATTTAAAAACACTGCGAAGTTCAAGGGAAAAACTAATTTGACATCTCTAACTTAGTCCTTGTCTGTTGCCGTCCTTTTCTTCAGCTGTCTGGTAGAAAGAGATGCCAAATACCTAATTTTAATTTAGTTTGTGAACAAGGGAATCGGCACCACTGTCTATCTAAATTTTAGTGTCTGTAGAGTTTCTTTCTCCTTTTTCTCCATAGAGATCGACCTAGGTTTTGAAACAGGCAACTAGCTTCAGCTTTCTGACCAACTGAACTACCCTCAAAATAGTTTCATTTAAATAAATGTGTTGACTTTTCTTTTGAAGCCAGATAGTCTGAAAACCAGTCTTACCCCTTGGTAAGCTAAACCCAACTATGTTGCGGTCGGCTCCAGTCTATCCGAATGCAGCTGAATACCAGTGTTTTACCTGGAGCGACTGCCTATCTGACCAACACAACCAAGTCTGTGTAACACGATACCCTTAGTAAGACTGGTTGTCAGACTTTCTGGCTTCTGACTGCCCGTAATATCTGTCAAAGATCTATGAACGACAGCCGAAACCGATGACTTTACGTGCTTTCCGAGCCACAGTACGAACATTTACAGGACAGAACTATGAAATTAATGTTTTTATGCAATCTATGATTTGGTGAAGGTGGCTGGCAGCGGATGGATGCGGGCTGCCCAAGACCGGGTTGGTTGGCGATCTCTGGGGGAGGCCTACGTTCAGCGGTGGATGGCATTAGACTGATATGATGATGATGATGATGCAATCTTTAGTAGTAGAACTCTTTCTGAAGAAGGTCGCGCAGGGAATTACTAATACTATGTAAATCAATTTCTGCCGTAAAGCAGCATTGATCGTATTGATCATATTACAAGCACATGAGGCATTTTAACTTTGTTTCTGGGATGGGAACTCATTTGCAAAGCCACTGGTATTGTTTACGTCTGTATTTAGCGATTACTGCTTAACATCAGGTGGGACACCGGTTTTTTTGCCATCCAATGAGAAAAAAAAATAGTGGAAAATATAAAATAGAGGTGTCATCATTTCATCAGGCTTTAGGCTTTAGACAGCGGCCTACTTCATGTTCCATTTGCGTCAACCAATAACGGACGGAATGCCTTCTACTTACGAAGCGCAGCAATTTTTAATAATATTTACCCCAAATTTAAATGTCGATTAATTTATAACCTGCCCTAGCACTTTAAGACAAGCAATAAATAAAGAATTCTTTGGTAGAGATCGTAATGGCACACCCATAATAAGTACTCATTAAATTAAATAGCGCAATATAATCACAATTTTGTCTCATTTTGTTTTATTTTTAACTAGGATGTATTTTGTCTTAGTCTAAGAAATCATTGTTTTGTTGGAATATTTTTATTTTTTTTCTGATTTTGTTTTTATGTAAAGAAAATATTTGTTTTATATAGTTTTAATGAAAATTTATAGTTTAAGTATAAATATATTTATTTTTCTTCGTTAACTTTATGTAAGTAGAAAATAGCTTATATGTGGAAGCTTTTAAATGGCAAATGACAGCGCCCATTATACTGGGTGTAACGGAAAGGGGGTATACATCCGAAGGGAGGTCAATGTACTCGTAAAACTGAATAACATTCAACATAAAAAAAATCGAAATTAAAAAAAAAAAATTGTTGGTCTCTTCATACAAAATTTAGGCGGCAAGTTAAAATTTTCTATGAAGAGACCAACAATTTTTTTTTGAATTTCGATTTTTTTTATATTGAATGTTATTCAGTTTTACGAGTACATTGACCTCCCTTCGGATGTATACCCCCTTTCCGTTACACCCTGTATATATATTGTTTAATATAGATCTTAGTCTGTAAGCTTTGTGATTAATAAATAAATAAATCATCATGTCAACCTTTAGACTAATACTGCTGGGCATAGGTCTCACCCAAAGGGGGATCAGCCGTTATCACCATGCTTGGCGATCGCAGTAGGTGTTATGGTATTAAGAAGGACGCCGTTGTCCATCCTCTGGTCAATATACCTCTGTCGCCTTCTTCGACACCCGCGGGTAGAAATAGGGTGTCGCGGCTAGTCGCGGCTGGCACCACAATAGAGGTGTATTTCGCCAGACATACGAAAATTAACTTTCTTTGACCAACTTCTCCCCTATTTCCAATTTATTACGTGTAACGAGTAAAAGTCGAGTGTACAATGTGGGGTTATTAAATAAATCGTCATCCCTTACTCGTTTAATGGCGTAATGGTTGTGTGCGACTTCGCAAATGTCGTCTGCAGACAAACAAAGTTCCATTACTACGCACTTATGTCGCGGGAGACGCAAGTGACGGGGTTCGAGCGGGGATGAAGAAAGTGTGACAGAAAAACTATTTGTCCACAACGACACACGTAAATAAAAAGGTGAAAAATTCAATTCAATTCAAGACAAAACTATAAAGAAAAAATAAAAGCATATCCCTTTAAATGTCCAGTAGGTCGATTCTGTAAAATTCAAACAACAACTCGCATCTCACATCGCTATTCACTCTCACTTCGCAATTCGCATAAGGTTTAATGACCTTGACATATTTGCCACTTTGAATCGGGTTCAAGTGCGAAGTGGGCGTCGAAATGACGGGGAAATTACCTTACAGAACACCACCACTTCCACCCCACCACTTCTTACGTCATTTCACACTTTATCTGTCAAAATCTCCCTGTCAATTTAGTTCAACTCGCTGACACGCACGCTAGGGTGGCGCTAGTGTAAATTTGAATTATCAACCAAGTTTTTAGAATGCCAATCAAGAAACTCACAGCAGATTCAGATTCGAAGTTTAGAATGAGGTCTTACAGAATCACACCCCTGAAGCCAAATATTGGTCGTTTGTCATTGTTTAACTGTTGTGTCTCCTAATTGACAGTTGAGTTCGTAAGAGAAACTTACCACAACAAAAAATAAATATTTTTAACTATCTTTTTTACACTCAACTAGTTCTTGGCCGCAACCTGGTCCGCGTATTTTTTTTTTCGGATCCTTTTTATTAAGAGCGTCCAGCCCCATCGAGCGAACTTCGACGCGAGCGTGATTGATTTTTTTTTGTTTCAACCAACGCAAAGTTCGATAACAAACGAGTGAGTGAGAACGCGATAACATCACAGGAAAATTGGCGCGCGGAAATTTACGTGAACATCGCTATGGGCCTAGTGTGATTATTTAATAATGCTAAGATAAATACTGTAAAAATAATGTTATTCGAATTTTTCAATAACATAACTAGGCCTCTACGAAAGCGGTTTTGAATTATTCGTATTATTTATATACTTTATTTAAGCTTAAAGTTGCGCTAAAATTTGCTTAAATACTCGAATGTTTAGAGGGTCCTAACTTTCAAACCAATTTTTTTTATGGAATTCTGGCTTCATACAGGCGTAGGTCATAAAAGTCATAAAACCATTTATTTCTTAACAATCGTACATTGTGTCGAAAATTATGTAAGAACAAACCCATAATAAAAATAATCCAAAACCATTAATAATAAGAATAATAAATTAAAACATACATTAGATTTTTATTGTCATAAAAATAATAATAAAATACATCCATAAATAGAGGAGTAATCACCTGTCGCCGTTTGTATGGAAGATTGACCGGCTTGAACAGCCTTAAGAAAAAATATAGCTAACATTCATATGATAACAATAAACATTCAAGGATAACCGTAGCTTCTTATTATCAAAATAATTTACAGAAGCGGACGGAATCGGAATTACCTACATAAAATAACAAATAATATGTAAATAATGTAGGCAAGTATTTTCTTTTATTAAATTGCTTACACATTTGTAAAGAGTATTTCTAAAAATTTGAATGGTTTTTTTTTATATTCTAGAACATCTTTTAACTTGACGTCGCGAACCCTTTGAATCACCTTTGTTTATGCTCTCGACATGAAAGCCTTTCATGATACGCTTAGGATTTGAATACTGAATTTTATCTTTTTCTTTTATCACAATCAAAGATATATTTCGTTTAAAAGATACGCTTTGGGAGTTGTTTCAGAAGACAAACTCATATTTTTTTATTTTTGTTTTTACGAGTGGGTAGAGCTGTGATAGTCATTTTGGAAAATAGGAGTAAGTGAAGAAGATCTTTTATAGTATTTTTTCTCTTGAACAAGTAACTACTCGTGCTCGTGGATAAGTAAAAGCTGTATAGGTCAATCGGTGGATGGGTGACCGATCCATATGACCATTTCATACCGAGTTCTCTTCGTGCCTCGGAAAGCACGTAAAGCCGTTGGTCCCGGCTGTCTGTCTGCACGTTGGTCAGCTGGATATTACAGTTTAGAAGATTACATCCATGATAAGAATGCTTGGAAACATGCTGGTCCAGGCTCCATAGGACAATTTACAATCTAGACAAAATCAAACTACTTAATTTCTACTTAATATACACATTATATTTAATTATCGCTCTGGTTCACACACTAGTTCATAGTTTGTTGAAATGTAAGGAGTGGTTGTCTATTTTTTCAATAATTGTAAATAATAATAATATGTGAATAATATTGGGTTTTTCCTTTTTAGGCGTACCTAAAAAGGAAAAACCCAATGAAAGCCCAACGTATTTTTAGGGTTCCGTAGAACCCTAAAAATACGTTGGGCTTTGAAATACCTAATTATTTATAACTATTTTATGTAACGTCTACCGTAAGTAAAAATTCTTATGAACCGCTTTCCACATCTCAGTCTATGAAAAGGCTTTCAATACATTATGTAGGTACGATATATTTCGTTCTGTTTGTCTATATTTCGTTCACAATAACTCATTGTGATTCATTCATTTCTACGTCCATTCTAGGATTTTATATGTAGGTATGTGTTTGTCACGGCTTGTTTACTTTTTGAATGTTGTTCTTTATGCACTTATTTTGGAAACAAGAGAATTATGGATATTTATTAGATTTCTTGTTTCACAAGTTGATGTTAAATAAAGTAAAATAAAATATTACATTTTAATTATACATTGCTTTAGCCCGCGACTTCGTTCTCCTGGTAGTGGTAGAATCTTATGATATTCGGCAATAGAGTAACCAAACTTACAAACTGATGTACCTCTTTTGGTAGATTACAAAAACTTGTATATTATGTCTACCATATTTTGGTAAACAACAATACAAAAAGGCTTAGTGCTTTTTCTAGAAGACACAAATTATCTAAGACTACGAATTTGTCTTGTTTTGGAAACGGTCAGTCGTTTACTTGAATAACAAACAAGCTCATCCATATATTATTGTGTTCTATTTATCATTTAATAGCATTCATACTAAGGACTTTATACATACTATTGAATTATGGTTCAGGAATGCCCATTATACAGTTATTTTATATTATGACATTTAAAAAAAAGTAAATGAAAAATAAAATAGACAATTAGAAGGAATATTTTTAAACGTCATTTGCAAGAAAAAATAATTGAATCTGGTTGCCCCTTCGAAACTGCAGTTTCGTATGGATAAGAATGGGCAAGAAACTCTTGATTACAACTGTTCATTAAATCTTTGAGCCGCTATGATATGATGTTGTGTCTGAGTTGAGTGTCCTGGATTTTATCAAAAATGATTTTATCAAAATAAAAGACGGTAGACTAAACAGAATACCTAATCCAGCACTAGTCCTTTGAGTAATTTGTATGGTCTTTTCACTTTGAAGTCATTTGTTATTAAAAATAATATTTATCAACAATGTTTGCGAAAAAAAATAACACAATTGAAAATTTAGATTTTTCAAAATAATGATTTGGGAAAAACAGGTTTTGACACAATGAGCAGGCATCAAAATAAAAGACGTTAGACAAAAAAAAAATAATGACAATCATTGGTCCTTTGAGTCATTTGTTTGGTCTTTTGATTTTGTAAGGGCAATTGGTAACACTTGAATCTTTTTTTCATCCAGTTTTATTCGCAAAAAATACTATCACAGTTTTATTTTGCTGATTTATTTTCTGTCTGTCTTTGACCTTAAGAAAACTGGATAAGACTACTTGCCTAATTGAATTCCTATTCGCATGACGGATGAAGAAAGTCCTCTGGTTATCACGTAGTCTGGAAGAATTTCATCTTAACTTAATTTATTAGTCTGTCTGTCCGTGTATCACTAGTACTTTGTGTGAGTGTTTATTTAGAAGGTAGAAATGTATGTCAGCTGCTTGTCAGAGACAAATTGATCAGTTCTTAGTAAATTGGTTTCATGTGACGGATTGATCTTGGGTACCAATATTTTTCTTTTTAGGTTCCGTAACTCATAAGTAAAAGAACTGGGCAAGTACGAGTCGGACTCGCGCACGAAGAGTTCCGTACGATTATCTATACAAATAAGGCATCGAGCAAAAAAAAAATGGCAAAGATATCACGTTTGTTGTATGGGAGACCCTCTTAAATATTTATTTTATTCTGTTTTTAGTATTTGTTATTATAGCGGCAGCAGAAATACATCATCTGTTAAAAGGAGTTGTTTCAAAATGTATGGAGCCTGGACCCAGTCCTTGTACACCATACTTAATAATAGGGAAACACATTTTAAATAGTTCTCAACTGTCCAATTACTTTAAAATAGCTTTGTGAGCAGGTAAAACACAAGAAATTGCACTTGAAATTGCAACACACAAGAAAAAGTAGTCATGGCGGTAAGCTGTAATTTTGATTGATTAATGACGTTTGACATTTATAATTCTGATTTCCTGTGTCGATTTGTAGATAGCCAGGTAAACAGATGGGATAGAAACGGTGTTAAATTCAAAAAAACGAAAGGGAGGTTGTTATAAAGTACTCTAAAAACTAGAAACAAAACGAGACGAAAGTGACTGAAGTGAGACTGTTGTGACACTGACAGGACAGCTGACAGTTCTCTTTCAATGATCAATGGTCGATGTATGGTTTATAGAGAAGCTAAATCAGAGTGACGCCATGTTGAAAATTCATAAAAAATATTGTTAAATTATCAATTTACTACCACAACAGTAAACATTTAAATGATTTATCTGTATTTTTCTCGGATTCTACGGATTTTTTTCTTTTTTGAAGTGGTGTACATAGACTGGGCCCAGTATGAAACATGTCCTTTCAACTATATATCTATAACTAGCTGACCCTACAGACGTTGTTCTGTCCCTATCGACCTACCTATACCTACATACCCTACCCTACCCTACCCTACCTACCTAGGTAGGTAGGTAATGCAAATACATTCAAGGAATATAAAAAGTTTCATACAAACTTTTAGCCCCAATTTCACCCCCTTGGGGGTTGAATTTTGAAAAATCCTTTCTTAGTGGATGCCTTCGTCATATGAGGAATACGTTTACGAAATTTCAATATTCTATCCTTAAGGGTTTGGCCTGTGCGTTGATACATCAGTCAATCACTTTTGCTTTTATATATATAGATAGATAAGATACAGGCTGGTGATAGACAGAAAGACAGACGGACAGTGGAGTCTTAGTAATAGGGTCCCGTTTTTACCCTTTGGGTACGGAACCCCAAAAACGGAACTCTTATAGGATCACTTCGTTGTCCGTCTGTTTGTAAAGTATATCCAAAGATACATTTAAAAAAATTAAAAGTTAAGTAACACGTAGTTGATTAGTGAGCGAAGGTATAATTAACTGTAAATTCATTAGCAAATAATTACCCCGAGCCCTGACCCTATATGTCTTGACAGTAGACACTTGATAATTGCATTTCTAATGATAAACTGCAATGTCCATGAATAATTCACAGCTGATAATTTTCTACAGAAATAAACACGCAAGTCATACTGACTTTGCATGTGGAGAACGTTATGCTGGCATTTCACATGGCGTATTTGTGCAAATCTTCGCCTTAAAGTCGATTTTGTATTATCCAAATAAGGCGAATATTTGCCCCATTAAGCCATGTAAAGTGCCAGCATTAAATGAAACAGTACAGTTCTTTGTTGGAGTAGCTCGTGGCTGAGTACAAGTCGAGGTAAAGTTACGCTTGCCGCGGTCGGTCTGTGGATGGGTGACCATCCATTAGTCATTAGTCATTTATTCATTAACAAGAAAATTGTATCTGAATTTACATTACACAATTACAGAATATACAATAAAATAATTACATTTGAATTTTAAATAATAATTACATCAATAATTTAAAAATAATAAATAATTATACATTTCGTCAATACCATGTCTACAACCATTTCTACACATAAATTAAACAATATGATCAACCTTAAAATTTTAAATTATAAAAATAGAATAATAATTGAGACATAAATTAGCAAATATTGATAGAATTAATTAAAAATAATAATATTAAATTTATAGTTTTATGAATAAATCAGTATGAATTAACATTTAATAAAATTTAGCAACCCAGGATTATTTCAGTAAAATGTATATTTTCTGTCAAATAAAATTACAGTTCTTCTACAGCTTAAAGACACTTGTTTAATAGGAATGTTTTTAGTTTTAATTTTTTGTTGTTAGTTTTCATTTCATACCGGAGGACCCTCCGTGCCTGTGAAAGCACGTAAAAGCGTTGGTTTCGACTGTCTTTCGTAGATCTTTGGCTGTCGTTATGGGTAGTTGGTGAAAACTATCAAAGAATCATGGCAGGATTTGTACAAAAAAAATAAAGATGTTTAGAGAAGTTGAAATTCAAATGTTTGTACTCTTGTGTACCTAAAGAGTATCTTTAGGCATTTAAAATATTTTTAAATGCCCGCAAAAAAAAAGGATGTTAAAAGTGAAAACTTTAACGAAAAGCTCATTATTTCAGAACGAAACGGCAGCTGATAGTAACATTGACACTGACAGTCGTTTTATGGGAAATAATGTCACAAGTAATGATTAATCAATGTATCCACCTTTTTAAGTCCGCCATTATAAAACAACAATTCACATCACTTGTCTGTCTAATATATAGATCCGTCAATGTCACTTGTCACTTTCTTTTTTTTTATAAACACAAAATGGGCGACGATATAAAACGAAAAACTGTTATAGGTATTCATTTTAAAATATTTTAGTTTTGCGGGGGGTTAAAAAATATGGTTAGTATATCAATCTACTCCTGGTAATGTATTCTCCACTTTGTACAATATTTTAAAACCCTCTAATGAATCTTTTTATTTCATACAAATGAATGTATGGATCTCGCTATGATTCTTTATAGGTTGTAGAGAATACGGTATTTTTTATGTTATTCAATGGTTAACAAGTCGATTGTTCACCTGAAGTTAAGTGGTTACCGCAGCCGATATATGTGATACCAGAGACCTTGCGGCTGCTACCACCTCAGAAACAAAACCCACACACCCAAACATAACCCCAACTATGTTGGGGTCAGCTTCCAGTATATAGGGCGACTGGTAATTAGTGTACAGTACTTAAAAACGTGATTGCGTTCATGATAACTTATACCAAGCACAAGTTCGATCGTGCATGGAGTACTGTTCGCACTTTTGGGATGGATCAGCAAAATACCAACTGGAGGCATTGGAAGTCATCGATAGACGTGCCAAGAGGCTCATTAACAACGACTCCCTGGTTAGGGCTAAGCTCCAGAGCCTTGAACATCGCCGCACCGTTGCTAGCCTTTCGGTCTTTTATCGGGTACATTTCGGAGAGTGTGCTTTGGAATTGCACAATTTAATTCCCCCATCCCCGTTCCATCATCGGACGAGCAGAGATACGGCGAAACGTCACCGCTATATGGTTGAAGTTCCACGGTCTCGAACCAAGCGCTTTGACTCCACATTTATTGTGCGAACTGCCAGACTGTGGTATTCCTTGCCCGCCTCTCTGTTCCCTGAGTAGTATAATCTGGGTATCTTCAAGGCACGAGTGAACCGGTTCATCTTAGGCAAGCGTGTTCCAACTTAGGCCGCATTATCACTTACGATCAGGTGAATTGCGGTCAAATGCAAGCCTATTTAATAGTAAAAAAAAATAAAATAACAAACCACTTTACCTAAGGAAAAATGGTTTTTGTACTGGTTCCCTTCTATCAGAATAACACAACAGCCGTATGAAATTCACGCGCGCGCACGCCTGTGACCTAAAGTGAACCAGTACAAAAAACATTTTTTCTTCGGGAAAGTTGTTTGTTATCATGAACACAATATCGTACCACACTAATAGGGAACATTACGCGAAACTCGGCGCAGAGGGCGCCACTAGCACATTCCGTAATTCATAACCTCGTATTCTTGTTATAATATGTTATTAATTGTAATAACTAGGTATTTTGTGAAAATATATCAAAGTTTTAATTAATCTTACTTACCTAAGTGTACTTAAATAACCATATTATAGCGTCCTACGACCATTTGAAAGTGGATTCTAGGTTATGCTCAGAATAAAATAATATTTGGTTGTCTTACATGATAAATGTGAACGTCATTCTGTAAATGCGACTGTCTCACCTGAATACTTAACCTGAACATATTTTAGAGTGATTTTTAGCTGCTTCCCAAAGTTTTCGAACATGTTCTTCTTTCGGAAATGAATAATTCCAGTATTTCTTCATCTAAATACACAGCACTGATACATTATTGTATAATATAACACACTTTCCAATTTAGAACTCAATTAAAGGCAGAATTTCACGCTTTGAACGACTCGTCGATAAACTGTTTACGGACTATCCTAGTGCTGCACTCTGGTGCCAGAACAATGCAGTAATATCCCCTATTACCAGTCGCCCTATATAAACGTATGCAGCTGAATACCAGCGTTTTACGTGGAGCGACTGTCTATCTGACCTCCACAACCAAGTCACTGTAGATGATACCCCTTGGTAAGACTGGTTGTCACATATTCTGGCTTCTAACCTCAGATTATGAAACAAAAGGTAGATAGACGGCGCGAAACACTGAGAGTGAAGCCAAAAAAAGCAAATACAAATTCAAAAGCCTGCATCGTTAAAAAAAAACCGGACAAGTGCGAGTCGGACTCGCCCACCGAGGGTTCCGTACGTATTTGTAGGTACATATCCATACTTCTATACTAATCCATACCTACTATCCATACATTAATCTACTTAATATTATAAATGCGTTTTTTGCGACATAAACGGCCGTATCTTTTTTTCACGTTAACATAGAGGGTTGATTTTTTTACGGCATCAAGGGACCGTAGACTTGAGTACAGTCACAAACCTCCTCGTGTGCCTGATTGCTGCTGGTTCCTTTCGAATACGTTCGGGGGAAAGAGCAGTGATCGGGCCGGTGCACCCTGGGTACAGTCAATAATCTTTTCATCTCGGAGAGAGTATTGGCTGTGGCGAATTTCTGCGTGGGGGGGGGAGCTTCAGGCTCGTGGAGGTGGGGCCCAATCTGGGCCGAAAAGGGGCGTTTTTTCACGTGTCCCTCTGATCTAAGCAGAGGACATGGTGGTGAAGCATGGGCAGCGCTCGTAGTGCACTTACCCTGCCTACGGGCTGGCAGCGGGAGAACCTTTCTCCCGACTGCAGCTGTCGAAATCGTAATCCGTGAAGAGCTCACATCTTGTGACTTGGAACGGGACGAGGGTCTTGGCTTAACCGCCTGGGCCGCGAGGAAGAGAACCTCTATAATAAACTCCTCTAATAACAAGTTTTGGTGCGTGGCGAGGGTATGAATGGCTGAGGAGTAGTGTCATCTGTAACTTTGTAGTTGCAAGTGGCGCATCAGTCGTTAGCGCACCCCCAGCCGGAGGCCAGTGGAACCTCTGGGCTGGGTAATCAACACATACACTTACCTATGGGACAGGGGGTTACCTAGGTGGACCGAATATATCCCCCATACTCGTGGGAACAATATGGAAACAATTAAAAACAAAAACAAAAACACAAATAATGAAGAGATAGTTGTGGCGTCAGTTTTTGACGTCACATCGGAGAGATGCGCGGAAAGCGCGGTGAATGGGAGGAACGTGTGCACGGAGCTACAGATCAATCTGGAGCGCCCGCACGAAGTGGAGACCGCCTCTGTCAAGAGTGCGGCGGCGGCAAGTACTTTTAGGAAGAGCCCCCGCAGTGAAGACCTTCTCCTCTCCTCGAGTGAGGAGAATCTGTCGGCTCCAAAGGTGCCCACAGCCAGAAGAGGACGTGGACGCACATCCGCAAGCTTGCCAGCGGCCAAGACTACGCGAGATGCCAAAGGTCGCTTCCTCAAGCGATCTGCAATAACTTCGACACCCAGACCCAGCGGAGAAAGTGAGCGAGACGCCTCCGACAGATCGCGCATGTCGCTTGTCTCGGACGGATCCGATCAAGTGAACTCGGGTGTGCAGTCGGAGGAAGGTGGGCCGCCCACAGCTGGCCGATGCGGTAGTGCCACACTACCGCATGGCATATCGACGGTCGAAAAAGCTGCTACTCGAGCCGCTGCCAGAAAAAAGGAGGCAGACAAGATGACCGCAACGGAACTGAGGTCGAAGCTCCAAGACGCTGTGGCGGCTATCAAGAGTGTCGCAAAAGTGTCCAAAGGGCTAAAGGGCACATGCCAGAAAGCCATGCAAAAAATGCGCCAGGAGCGGAGAACCGACGCAGCCCCTTCTTTGCAGAGGTCCAGTGAATCCGAGTCAGAGCTGGTTCGCTTGTTCCAGAAAGAACTGAGGAGTCTCAGCGCTCGCTTTGCTGTGTTGGAGGGCCGAATTTTGCGCCCACCACTGGCTGCAGACAGGAGGCGGATTGAGGCGCAAGAGTCACCAGTGCCGACGTTCGCAGCAGTGGCTGCTGGATCCGGCACGCCGGCCACATCTGACCAGCGGACTCCGGCGTCAGCTCCAGCACCGTCGAAGAAGGGAAAAGGGAAAGGCAAGGGAAAGGGATCATCTACCCTCTTGTCTACCTCCACCCCTGCTGTGACTCCACAGGCTCCCACAGCTGCCAAACCCAGGGAGGGTCAATGGCAGAGTGCTGGAGCCAAAAAAGCGGCCAAGAAGAAAAGGCAAAAGGCTAGGAAGGCGGCGAACGAAAAGAGCAAGGCCGTGCCCCTCGGTCAACGGCTGTGGTTATTACGGTACAGCCTGAAGCCCAACAGAGGGGCATCACCTACGCCGGAGTTCTGGCTAAAGCCAAAACCGAGATAAACCTCGGCGAGTTGGGCATTGCGGGCATCCGATGTAAAGCTACAGCAACCGGTGCCCGCATGCTTGAAGTGGCAGGAGCCACCAGCGGTCCCCTAGCGGACGCCCTCGCTGAAAGACTGAGGGCGTCTTTGGAAAGCGAGGGAGTGAAAGTGTCCAGGCCCACCAAAAGCGCCGAACTACGCATCTCGGGTCTGGACGACTCGGTCACAACCGAGGAGCTGGTGGCAGCCGTCGCGAGGGCGGGAACCTGCCCGCCTGAACAGGTGAGGTCCAGTGCCATCAGCACGGATTTCCGGTTTGGGGGCAGCTATTATAAGCTGCCCCGTAGCGACGGCGAAGAAACTCGCTGAGGGCGGCCGCCTGCTCGTAGGATGGGTGTCGGCGCGGGTCAAACTCCTGGAGCCCCTCCCCATGAGGTGCTACCGATGTCTTGTGAACGGGCACGTCGGTGCACGATGCACCTCCGGAGTGGATCGCAGCGGGCTATGTTTCCGCTGCGGTCGGCCCGGTCACAAGGCCGCATCTTGCGAAGCCGAACCGCATTGTACCCTGTGTGCGGCGGCTGGTAAGCCAGCGGAGCACCGGATGGGCGCTAGATCCTGCGCCGCGCCCAAGCGTAAGAAGGGGTCGGGTAAACCGGCCGCAAAAGCGCCTATGGCCCCATCGAGGCCGGGCCAGGATGAAGAGGAGGGGGGGAGTATGGACTGTCAATAACGGCTACATATCTCCGCCTCCTCCAGGCGAATATCAACCACTGCGCCAGGGCTCAGGACTTGCTGCTGCAGAGCATGGCGCAGTGGTCGATCAACATCGCCGCGGTCGCCGAGCCGTACTATGTGCCACCTAGAAATGACTGGGTGGACGACTTGTCCGGCTCGGTGGCCCTTATTTTGCGGGCCGCCACTGCCTCCCCCTTTTTTGAGGGCGTCACACGTGGTCGGGGATTCGTGGCGGCCAGGCTGGGTGATATGGTGGTCGCAGGAGTTTACTCCTCACCCAATGGGACTCTCGCCGACTTTGAGGGATTACTCGGGGATTTGGGCGTCGTCGTCGCACGCTGCCGTCACCTGCCCGTGCTCGTCCTTGGGGACTTCGACGCCAAATCTGTGGCTTGGGGTTCCCCAACGACAACTGCACGGTGAGAAGTTCTCGAGGACTGGGCTATTGAAACCGGCCTAGTCCTCCTCAACCGAGGTTCGGTTCACACGTGCGTGCGTCAGCGGGGCGGTTCAATAGTAGACATCTCGTTTGCTAGCCCTGCTGTAGCGCGCCGTGTCAGGGGATGGCGTGTAATGGCGGGGGTGGAGACGCTTTCGGATCACCGATACATTCGTTTTGATGTCTCCCCCCCAGCCTCAGCTGGTCGCACCGCCCCAGGAGGGGGCGGTCCGCGTTGGACTTTAAAACGCCTCAATAGGGAAGCTCTCCTGGAGGCTTCTATCGTCCAAGCCTGGGTTTCTACGCCGGTCGGGCCTGTCGATATCGACGAGGAAGCCGAGTGGTTCCGGGAGGCGCTTACGCAAATTTGCGATGCGGCGATGCCACGCGTTAGCAGCATACCTGTCAAACGCCAGGTGTACTGGTGGTCTCAGGACATAGCGCATCTGCGCGCCGCGTGCAGTGCTGCCAGACGCCAGTACGCCAGGCACCGCAGGAGGCGTCGCCGTACCCAGCTTGGGGCGGCTAGAGAGGCGGAACTGTACGAAGTGTACAGGGCGGCAAAGCGGGCCCTTCAATCAGCCATTGCATCTGCCAAAATAAGGGCCCGAGAGGAGCTGCTGTCGAATCTGGACCGCGATCCGTGGGGGCGTCCATACCGTATGGTACGGGGCAAACTTCGCCCGTGGGCGCCACCCTTGTCTCAGAGTCTCCGACCGCGGCTCCTGGAAGATGTAGTGTGCTCCTTATTTCCATTAAGGCAGGAGCACACGCCGCCGCCGATGGTTCCGCCCTCGGCGTTGCCCGACGCGGATGACGACGACGACGACATTCCCGAAATGACCCCGGCAGAAATGAGAGCGGCGGTGCTACGGCTTCAGGCCAAAAACACCGCCCCAGGACCCGATGGCATACCTGGCCGTGCATGGGACCTGGCCCTGCAGGCTCTCGGGCCCCGCCTGATGGGGCTCTTCAGCGTATGTTTGGAGCGGGGCCAGTTTCCACGCCAGTGGAAGACAGGAAAACTGGTCCTGCTGAGGAACGCGGGGCGCCCTGCGGACACGCCGTCCGCATACCGGCCCATCGTGCTGTTGGACGAGGTGGGTAAACTTTTCGAAAGGATCATTTCGGACCGCCTCGTCCAGCACCTTTCTGGAGTGGGGCCGGATCTGGCGGACAGTCAATTTGGATTCCGCCGTGGGCGCTCCACGATCGATGCTATTATGCGCTTGAGAGCCCTGGCGGAGGATGCAGCTTCCCGGGGTGAGGTGGTGCTGGCGGTGTCACTCGACATCGCCAACGCTTTCAAAACCATGCCCTGGAGTTGTATTAGGGAGGCACTCGTCTATCACAGAGTGCCGAACTACCTCCGCCGCATCATTGGGGCCTACTTGACGGACAGGGCCGTCATCTACCAGGGTCGGGATGGCTGGGGTTGGCGAGAGATGTCGTGCGGTGTTCCACAGGGTTCCGTCTTAGGACCGCCCCTGTGGAACATCGGTTACGACTGGGTGCTGCGTGGTGCGCTGCTCCGCGGCGTCGGTGTCATATGTTACGCCGATGACACACTCGTTGTAGCGCGTGGGAAGACGCACCAGCAGGCGACGGTTTTGGCAACCGCTGGGGTTGCCCAGGTCGTGGGAAGGATCCGGCGATTGGGCCTAGAGGTGGCCCTCAACAAGTCCGAGGCCCTGTTCTTTCATGGGCCCCGACGTGGACCACCTCCGGGCTCTCATATCGTGGTGGGAGGCGTCCGCATCGGCGTCGAGTCGACGATGAAGTACCTAGGACTAGTCCTCGACGGCCGATGGAACTTTGGGCAGCACTTTCAGCGGCTGGCACCTAAGCTCATGGGTGCGGCGGGTGCACTTGCCCGCTTGCTGCCCAACCTAGGTGGACCCAACGCCTCCTGCCGGAGGCTCTATATGGGGATTGTGCGGTCTATGGTGCTCTACGGGGCGCCAGTATGGGCGGAGAACCTGGCGGCCCGCAATATCGCAGTGCTCAGACGTCCGCAGCTAGCGATGGCAATCAAAGTAATTCGGGGATACCGCACGATCTCCTTTGAGGCAGCGAGCCTCCTACCCGTATCTCCGCCGTGGGATCTCGAAGCGAGAGCCCTCGCTTCACTTTACAACTGGAGTGGGGAGGCGCGGGAGCGGGGCATACGACCGGTGCGCGCGATCCTATTGGCGGAATGGGAGGGACGACTCGTCAACCCCAGCGCAGGGCACGCCGTAATTTCGGCGGTAAGACCCGTCATGGAGGATTGGTTAGGGCGCCGACACGGCGCCCTCACGTTCCGGCTGACACAGATACTGACCGGACATGGCTGTTTCGGGAAGTATGTGTCGTATAGGCCGCGAACAATCGCCCGGTTGTCACCACTGCGGACATTGCCTGGAGGACACGGCGCAGCATACGCTGGCAGAGTGCCCAGCTTGGGCAGAGCAGCGCCGTGAACTCTCCGCAGCAGTAGGTGGCCTCTCGCTCCCGAACATCGTCTTTTCGATGGTCCAGAGCGAGAGTGCGTGGGAGGCTGTTGCCTCTTTTTGCGAGCATGTCATGCACGCAAAAGAGGCGGCAGAGAGGGTGAGGGAAGCAACTGTCTCGCTTCCCTCTAGGAGAAGACGCACCGGGCGCCGGAGGGCGCTTAATGACCTCCGGCCTCCATGAGTTGCCGGCCTGCGGGTGGTCGACTTAGGGGCAGTCCACCACCCGACCAGAAGCAGGCCCGTGTAGGCGGCGCGCCGTGTTCCGCGCGCGCCACGTTAGAGGATTGACACGTTAGAGGTTGACGGGACCCGCCTACATCATTGGCGGGTCATAGCCTGGCGGGGGCGCGGTGCATGCGCGAGCGAATCCCGTACCCCCGCCCATAGGTCAGTCGAGGAACACCGTGGTGGTTTTAGCCGGTAAGAGTCCGGCACACCCCCCCGTCTTCCCCAGACGGGGGACAGTCCATGAGGATTTCCCCACGTTAAAAAAAAAAAAAAAAGACGGTTGATTTTTTTACAGCATCAAGGGACCGTAGACTTGAGTACAGTCTTTTAATTTCAACTCGATACCTCCACGCGTTCCCGAGATAAAGAGACTTAACAGACAGACAGACAGACAGACAAACAGACAGACGGACAACAAAGTGATCCTAAAAGGGTTCCGTTTTTTCCTTTTGAGGTACGGAACCCTAACCCTAAGGCATTAAGTTCGCCTTTGTACCTTTGTGCATGAAGTGTAAATAAATAATAAAACAAATAAAAATACAAACACAAATTCAAAAGCGAATACGATCATGAGATTGTAGGTAAGTATTGGTTTTTCAATTTGTATTTGCTTTTTTGGCTTCACTCTTAGTGTTGCACGGTCTATCAGCCTATTGTTTTATAATCTGAGCTTCTGACTGGCAAAGATCTACGAATGACAGCCGGGACCAACGGTTTTACGTGCTTTCCGAGGCGAGGAGAAGTCTTGGTATGACATGGATGGTCATCCATACCACACCCGCGACACTCCATAGAAATAAAACGATATAATTGCCCTTCTACTAAAATAACATACTGTACAGATACGTGCGTATGAGTGACTTATCGTTATAAAGAATCAAATGTATGGGAATGACGTCATCTCAACGATAAGTCACGTGATCGAAAAACAAAAATGTATTACAACGAAGCGTTAATTATTGTAGAAAGAGAAACGATACGAAACGTTTGTTAACTTGGCTAGGGGGGCGGTAGTACTAATATTTATACAGTGCTCATACACGGACTTTACTGATTTTGTCATATTAAAAAAGAAAATATAAATGTTTACTAATGAACCATAGTACTAGACAAGCATAAACAATGTTTGTATTATTTTTATTTCTTTTACAATGTAGGTAAATGTTTTTGTTAGGTTTCCAACTGTTTTATGTGTAGTAAAAATGGTAGATATGATTTGTTTTGCAGTGTTTGCATTATTATTTATGTTAACACTTCGTTGTTTATGTAAAACTAGCCTTTGCCCGCGACTTCGTCCGCCTGAATGTCGGTTAGAGTGGATACAGACGAAGTCGCAGATTTAAAAAAAGACTACTTCAAAATCTAAAAAGTAAATAACTTTAATTTCGCATGCCGGCGGCATTGTTTCTGTTTGTTGTTTTGTATTGCCACTGTCTTCCGAAATTAAAGATTTATTTTACTTTTCAGTGCCTAATTCTTATCATCAAAATTAATTAAAAAACAGCCAAACAACCAAGATGTAAAATCTAAACATTTGTACGGCTGAAATGCCGAATATAGTGCACCTCTTCTAACTTAAGAACCTATGTAACCTACCTATATTCTTGCAAATAAATATATCATTCATATCATTCATTCATTCAGTAAAACCAAACAAACTGTGTAATCCCTAAATGGAATTGGAATGTCACTCTGAGGTATGTCTTTCATTGACTTTAATGTACCCAGGTAAATATATCATGCTTATGCGGCGCATGACATATGTTGGATCATTCCGTTTGAAATAGTTGAACTAAATGGTGCTGATCCGTGCATCATGTTTGTGAACGGGCACCGTCAGTTCGGACTGGTTTTCTCTTAGCTGCTTCGGTTATTTAAAATTTATTTTGAACTGTTTATTATGATTACATTTTTCCCTAGACCTCTTTTAGCGTACACGACTTGTTACATTTTTTCACATTGTACCCGTAGGTTCAACATGAATGATTTAACCCACATTTTGAATATTTTATTGACTTTATAGATTGATCATGGAGTTTCTTGCTCGTTCTTCTCTATAAAAACCTACTGATAGGAACGAGCAACTAGCGTCGACTTTCTTACTGACTGATCGGTTCAGTAATTAAACCGTACAAGCGTGACAAACAAAAGAACTTACTTTCACAATTATAATGTTAGAGTATTCTATGGATAAGTAGATTTATTATTGTTCTTGACTTTGTTGCAGTAACTATTTAAGTCAAACGAGAAGCATACTAATGATAAAAAATGTTTATTATTTTTTTTATACGTGGACAGCGTTTGCATTAAGAATTTCACCTGTTTTGTCAGTGAATTTACAAACTCAACGACCTGTAGTGCTATTCTGTCAATCTCCCTCGGTGAACACCTAGGTGAAGTGAGCTGTCATCCGTCCCGAATCCCTAACATCGGGACGGATGACAGCTCACTTCACCTAGGTATTCACCGAGGGAGATTGTAACAGAATAGACATACTGTAGGTCGATTCTGTAAAATTCAAACAACAACTCGCATCTCACATCGCTATTCACTCTCACTTCGCATAAGGTTCAAAATGACCTTGATATATTTGACACTTTGAATCGGGTTAGAGTGTTAAGTGAGCGTCGAAGTGACAGGGAAATTACCGTTACGTACAGAATGCCACTCCTTACGTCATCTCATACTTTCTATGTCAAAATCTCCCTGTCAATTTAGTTTAACTCGCTGACACGCTAACAAGGGTGGCGCTAGTGTACATTCGAATTATCAACCGAATTTTTAGAATGCCAATCGAGAAACTCACAGCGGATTCAGATTCGAAGTTTAGAATGAGGTCTTACAGAATCACACCTCTGTAGGCTGTATAAAAATTTGCTCGATGCAGGAATCGAACACGAGACACGCAGCGTAGCAGCCTATTGCTTATAATAGTCACTGGGCCAATATTAATAATGTTTTGTTTCATCTGTGAAATCTTTTGTCGATGAACAAAAGGTCAAATGGTAGGTTTTGTCACGGTCATATATTAATGTGCAAAGGCGTCTAAGGTATTTAGAAAGGCAAGTTCAATGTCTTTCCCTTTGGCCCTGCCACGGTGTTGTAACGCTGTGTGGGTGTGGAACATTAATTTATTATAAACACAATGTTCGGTTCGGTTAATCTTGGTCGGAATATTGATAACTTCAAATGGAAATATCTTAATCAGCAGGTATATTAGACAGCTTTGTCTCTGGTACTAGATAAGGCTGGTACGTTCTCTAGGCCTAGCCCGAGCTCGGTATTATAAAAGTACTAGCGACTCGACCCGGCTTCGCATGGGCCTATAGCCTTCCTCGATAAATAGACTATCCAACACAAAAATATATTTTTAATTCGAACCAGAACGTCCTGAGATTAGCGCGTTCAACCAAAGAAACAAACTCTTCAGCTTTATAATATTAGTATAGATTTGATTCGAGTGGATTTTTTAATTAGTAACACGACTATCCTATAGCATTTCGATAAATATAATTTTAAACGACAATCAAAACCAACCACGCATTGAATATTCATACGAAAGCCTTGAAACTAAATAAATAATATATGCGAAAATATTTTCAATTTAATAATCGGTCTTTACATAACGTTTATGCCCTGTGTGATGCAATTTTAACCTAAACACATTACGATGAAGAGATATTGGTCTCTGGTTATCTTAAGGCAATTTCCATTCGAAACATGCCAAGTATACCTACGTATGCATTTAGTCGCCTCCCAAAACTACCAATCAATTAGATAACAGTTTAAAAGTCGTCAACACACTATTATCGTTATCATAAATACTCTATTTATTGTACCATTAGAAAAAAAAATGTCTAAATAACGATAGTTAGTACCTAGGTTATATATTCGAGAAACAAGTGCATTTTTGTGATATTTTTTTATAATGTAAGCAAATAGTTATCTTTGCTTTGTATTTAATGAAGCTTATTATATTACATGCTAACATTGAAAATTGATAAGTGATGGCCCAGTGGTTAAATCGCCCGCTTCTAACACACGAGGTTGTGGGTTTACAACCGAGCACGACCTAGTACCGGTTTGGACTCCGCTTGCCCTTTGGATGTTGCCCCTAATTGCTTAAGTGTATCTACTCGCCCCTTTAAATATTAGATACCCCAAATCGCCCCCGATTTTAAGTAAATGAAAAGTACTATCAGCACTCTACGTCTTTAAATATTTAAATGAATATTTTTTTCTTAAGTAGTAAGTCGTTAAAGCACCTACATCTAGTCAATTTCTGCTTTCCTGGTAGTTAACTATTTGTTACCAATAAAATTAAAATTTTTAAAATTGTGGAAATGAAATGTCAAAAACACAACAATGTAGATTATCCATAACTACCTATAAAGCAGCCATAAATACTTAGTTATGGATAATTTCAATGTATGCATTTTTCTGTCTAACTATACCTTTTTTGGTTAAATTTCCAAGGAAATGCCGCATGGGGCGAATCGATACACTATAAAAAATATTAAGATGTCAATTTTCCACTCGCCCCTTCGAAACTCAAAATACACTACACCAAAATAATAAAACGGGGCGAGTGGAACATTTTAATCGAAAGGGGCGAGATCCAAGGGGCGAGCGGAGCCTAAAACCTAGTACCAATGTGTCTTTTTCAATTTCATATGTACTTTCTAAGTTTATTTTGGACATCACTGGTGAAGGAAAACATAAAACACAACAAAATATAAGGCGCAGTAGGGTAATTACGTCAGCTGGACATATTTAAGTTAATTTATATTAATTCTACCAAACATAGCGATATTGTCATATTTTTTATAATATGAACAGGTACGTAACAAAATATTAAATGGTAATAAAATGGTGTATTAGTGGCATAAATAATAATAAAATTGAACAAATAAAATATATAAATTGTTTTGCAGTTTGGAAAAAACATTAGTTTAACGATGTACAATTTTAAATTAAATAAATAAATATAAATAATAATATAATCAGACTGGTAGTTTTGATATTAAAAATTCACTTTATTCGGATACATAAACAGCTGTATAAATACCGGTAGAGTATTGTGTCGGAAATATTTACAACGTTTATTATAATGCGTTGGTAAAATCTTATAAAAATAATTAGTAGTTAGGTATTATAATAGTTGTAAATGTAAGTACATGCAGTCCTTTCGAATTTTTATGTAAAGGTATAGTTTCGTTTACACAGTCAATATTTATAGTTTGAATCAAAATAGAAAAGCAAATTTAATTATTTATACAATTCTAAGAAAAATGCAGGGAGCTCAAAGGGCATCAAAAAAACTCGTCCACGTCGCTGTCAACGGGACACGTGCCCAACAGGCTGGCAGCATTGCCACGTTGTATGGCAATGCTGATTCTTTGACCCAAGAATAGACCAGCATTCGGGTCACGTGAACAGCTAGAATTGTAAATAATTTTATTATTTTGATTTTTATGATTTGTATGTGGTGAATAAATAAATGATTATTTTTATATTGTTTTGAACCAGGAGGGTAATTTTACTAACTTTTAAGAACGTTCGCATTTAAATCTCAAAATTAATCTGTTAAAAATATATGTAAATATATGATAGTGGTGACTATCACCAATTTAGTACCTGCATTTTTGACAAGATTTTGACATTGATTGTCGCTGAGATGAGATCGCGACCAAATTTTGAACGTTTTTAATTAGTAGAATTTGCCTTCAGTTTAATTCCATGAAACCGTATAAAACACCAGAGACTTGCAACACACTTTACAAACTAAAAAAAAGAAACAAACATTATTCGTGATGTTGATCGTCTAGAGTGCATTCCTGGGTGCAGTAGGACGTAATCATCATATGGGTCAACGCAAGCGGAGTGCCAATGCAATGAATGGCTCGACATTATGGGACTCGTGGCTAAGTATAGATCGATCACTAAAGGTTAAATTTCGCTTGCCGCGGTCGGTCTGTGGATGGGTGACCATCTATTTCATACTAAGAGCCCTCCGTGCATCAGAAAACACGTAAAGCTGTTGGTCCTGGTTGTCATTTGTAGATCTTTGGCAGTCGTTATGGGTAGTCAGAGGCCAGAAACTCTGACAGAATCAGAAAATCAGTCCTACCCAGTTACTGGGTTGTGGCTCCTTGTAAAACACTAGTTTTCAGCTGCATCCACTTGGACTGGAAGCCGACCCCAACATACATTTGGAAAGACTAGGTTGATGATGATTAATTAAAAAGTGAAAACTGCTTCATTATATTGCTTCTCTGTCTGTGCTGACCGTAACGTTACAAGACTATCGGCAAAATTCTCAAACGCAACTAGTATTTGATTCTGATTTTTGAAATTTTTTGTAGCTCAAATATCGATTTGTTTTAATAGGTACCTACATTCCAGGTTTATAACTGTAACAAAGCTTACAACATCACGCTCTATTGAATGGACCTTCGTCTCGCCATTCATCGCCTTGAATTGAAATAAAAGGCCTACCATTATTTTTTATAGGTACTTATTTATAAAACAAATGTAATATTGATAACATTTCTTTTTAAATCTTTTCTCTACATCATTATTATAAAGAGGTAAAATTTAAAAGTTTGGATGTATGTACGTTGTAATCTCCAAAACTACTCATCCGATTATAATAAATATTTCAATGATTGATAGCTACATTATTGCCGAGAGTCACATGATATAATGGCATACTAGCTTATGCCCGCGACTTCGCTCGCGTGAATGTCGGTTATCGTGGATCTTCATACCAAATTTCATCAAAATCGGTTCAGCCGTTTCATCGTGAAAGCGTAACAGAGTTACTTTCGCATTTATAATATTAAGTAAGGAGAAAGGATTTCATTTCTACGCAAACGACGACGCGTACAGAACATAGTTATTATATAATTATTAATAAAGTTACAAACTCCATTCAACCATTTTATATGACTGTGTCAAGTTAGATGAATGTCTAATAAAAACATACAATTATTAAAATATGTTTTTAAAATAATAATTCAAAAGCAAAAAAAAAAAGATTAAAAGTCGCATTTATAAGAATCATTTGTTTACGGATTCAATTACTGCATTGGAAAATTTTTCCAATCATCTTTGATAACACGATACGCGTAAGTAAACTTCAGTCATTATTTTAAGCAAGGTCGTGACTTAACTATACTTAAAATAAGTTCTATTCACGACACGATTTTATTGTTGATAAGCTGACGTGACAGACGTTATCCTGTCAATTGATTTTTTAATTTTCTTACCGTATATACCTTCCCTGGACTTCCACATAACTCAAACTAAAACTCATTTATTTCAATTAAACCATTTACAGGTACTTTTGAATTGTCAGAGTCAGTCAGAAAGTTGAAGCTAGTTGCTCGTTCCAAACAGTAGGTTTCTATGGAGAAGAACGACCAAGAAACTACATGAACACTCTTTTAAAATCAGTTATATTTTATAAATTTAGGTTACATTATTCATTTTAAATCTAAGGGTACAATGTGAGAACAATGTAACAAGTCTTGCATGTTAAAAGAGGTCTAGAGAAAAATATAGTTATAATAACCGAGGCAACTAAGAGATGACCAGTCCCAACCGACGGCGTCCGTTCACGAACATGACGCATGGATCGGCACCATTTAGCTCAACCATTTCGAAGGGAACCGCATATATTTCAAGACCAAAATTAGCCAAAAGCCGTTCTCTAGTTTTAGCGAGACTAACGAACAACGATTCAATTTTATTATATAGGGTGACTGGTAATTAGTGTACGATACTTAAACACGTGATTGTGTTCATGATTACAAACAACTTTCCCGAAGAAAAAATGTTTTTTGTACTGGTTCACTTTAGGTCACAGGCGCGCGCGTGCGTGAATTTCATACAGCTGTTGTATTATTGTGATAAAAGTGAACCAGTACAAAATACATTTTTTCTTCGGAAAAGTTGTTTGTTATCATGAACACAATCACGTGTTTAAGTATCGTACACTAATTACCAGTCACCCTGTATAGATAAGTTGGTATGGATCATGTAAACCTTTAAACGCCCACAGCTGGGCATAGGTCTCCCCCAAGGGGGGGTTAAGCCATAATCGCCATGCTTGGCCGTTGCATGTTGGCGATCGCAGTATGTAGGTGTTATGGTATTTAGAAGGACGCTGCTGCCCATCCACTGGTCAATATCTCTCTGTAGCCTTTTACGACACCCACGGGTAGAAATGGGGTGGTGCTATTCGCAACCGGCACTACACGGATAAGTTGGTATAAATAATAATAATACTACTAGCCTGTTACTGTCCCACTGCTGGACAAAGGCCTCTTCTCATTTAGAGAAGGCATGAGCGTTGATCACCAGAGAGGAGAGTCAATTTCAGACTTCACCGATGACAGTGATGTACAATATAAACTTACAAAGTACATAATCATCATCATTTCAGCCGAAAGACGTCCACTGCTGGACATAGGCCTTCCCCAAAGGGAGGGTTTTGCCATAATCGCCACGCTTGGCAGGCGGTTTGGCGATGGCAGTATGGGTGTTACAAATTCACAGAGAACGCTTTTGCCCATTCACTGTTACGTCCCTTAGTCGCCTCTTACGACACCCACGGGAAGATATGGTGTTCACAATGGTGCTATTCTTTACGTCTGACACCATACGGACACATACGGATACGGAAAGTACATGAAGAAATTGAAAATATCACATTGGTTCTTGCTCGTGTCCATTTGCGAAACTCAAACATGAGAGGTGAGTGAGCTTCTCTTCAAAGTGTAAAAACGGGACCCTATTACTAAAACTCCACTGTTCGTCCGTCTGGCTGTCTGTCACCAGGCTGTATCTCATGAACTGTGATAACTAGACAGTTAAAATTTTAACAGATGATGTATTACTGTAAGTTGCTGCTTTAACAACAAATAAAAACAGAATAAAATAAATATTTAAAGGGGGGCCCCCCTTTAAATAACACAACTAACATACGACAAACTAAATCTATACTAATATTATAAAGCTGAAGAGTTTGTTTGTTTGGTTGGTTGAACGCGTTAATCTCAGGATCTACTGGTTCGAATTGATAAATTCTTTTTGTGTTGTATAGTCCATTTATCGAGGAAGGCTATAGGCCCAGCCGGGTCGGGTCGCTAGTGTTTTAATATAGTGTCTAATGTTGTACAGATAATGGTACGGTGGTGGAGTCGGCCTCGCGCACAAAGGGGAACCCTTTGTGCGCGAGGCCACTTGGGCACTTGGCCAGTTTTTTCCGTAAATAACTATTGTAACCTAATGTAAAATACTAGAGTTATAAAATAGATACTACATTTTTAAAACAATCACATAATCCAGAAAGCCACGTTTCAATCACCTATAGATATTTTGTTTTCAATTTAAAAATCTTGTCCACATAAATGGCCAAATAAAAAGATTGTAAAGTCAAAAGTCACTTTTATCTCAAATTTAATATACCTAGTATCTTCATTATCTTGACCGTTTTGGTCAGCCCAGAGTACTTAAAAAAAAATAATCTTTGTGAAATGCTCAAAGTCGAAGTCAAAGTCATTTATTTCAATTATACCATTTACATGCACTTTTGAATTGTCAAGGAGTCAAGTCGAAGATAGTTGCTGCGCTTTTGACACTCACTATCAAATCGAACCAAATCATTTATTTAATTGCCAACATGAGGGGGTGCAGATGTTATTATTAAATGTTTTGATAATATTCTCCATGCTCTGCCATCACGTGGGCGTGCAAAATTTACACATAAATTACAATTATAATTATATTTGAAATAATAATATTTTAAAATTGGAAAATCATTTTAACCATTGTATTATTCATTTATTATTTATGTCAAGGAATATCTAAGAGTCAATAATTAAATAAATGTCAGAGTAAAATAGTAAAATGTCAATAAAATAAGTGAGTTTCAAAAATTGCCGTAAGGATTCCCTTCTAGATAAGAGTATTCCGTCACACTGTAATACAGCTTTTTAGTTAGAAATTCCTTTAGTTTCGACTTATATATATGCAAGTTGTCAATGTCTATAATACATCTGGACAATTTATTATAAATCTTAGATGTCATGCAGTATAATGAAAATGTTATAAGTTGTTTGTTTGAGTATTACAGAACAATGAGCTATTATTTCTCAAATTAAATACAAAAGCAATAATGATTAAATAAAACTTTTTATTTATTTCATTTGTTTTAATTAAATATGAAGCACCATCATGCAATTATCGCTAAGTTAAATGGTTGTCAAGACGGTCTGTGGCTGTGCAGCTCGCGGCTCATTTATTAGAACCGGATACATACGCGATTACAGTCGAGCCGTGAATGGCACTCGTTACGACAATCGAGTCACAATGCATTTGTTCACTGGGCGAACTGTACCTTGTTCCACAAATTGCGATTTACATTCATTACTAAGACTCAGTCGCGCGATATGGTCTCGTGAAAAGATGCAAGATTTTTAATTGTTTTCTTTTTTGTTGATAATATTCAAAACAGCGTGCAATGTGTTTACGTTTTAGAACCAGTGTTTAGTGAAAAAGTTTTGCCGGTAAAATCTAAAACCATCGAATAAAAGTGCAGTAAAATCAATATTTTTAATACTTAACTGCAATCAAAACAAACAAAGTAAAGAAATGGTGATCATAAAAAGTTAATGTTTTATTTAGGAATAGTGGAAAAAATTACTGGTTTGAGTTTAAAGACGTTATTCCTAGTTTTGTGAACAAAATCAGTGTTGAGCCATGGCTTCTGACGAAAAATCCACGAAAACGCATTTGGACGATGTACTGGGAAAGTTTGCCATGTTCGGACCATACCATGTTCAGCTGATGTTGCTCCTTGGTCTAGCTTACGCCTCCAACTCAGCCTATAGCTCAAACTATGTATTTGCAGTCGAAGAAGTTGGATATAGGTAAGTTAAGTAAAAATTAAAGTTCGGATCGAAGGACCATTTTTTTTAAAGTGATTATTTACTTTGCTATTATTTTGTTACCCGTTGCTATGTTCGAATGAAGGTGGTTTGTCGAATCATTCCCTTGTCTCGTTCAACAACTTGGTCTAGTCTGGGAAACTCAGACCAAGAACACCAGCCAATAAGGATTCAATTAAGTTTTATAGCCAGCTATAAAAAATATTGTGATAAAAGTTATGTCAGAAGATGACACAGGAAAAGAGTTCCTGGAAGGAAAGGTATTGTATGTCAAATTCTCCCTCGATGAGTTTAGGTCCCCGTGGGGTTTTCGGGCTAGAATAGCACCCACCCATTTCATCCCGAGGGTGTCGTAGAAGGCGAAAATCCGGAAGTCGGGCAGCAGCAGCTTTCGTGTACTCAACAACTTCACTGCGATCCACAAGACGCCTGCCAGGTTTGGGGATCATGGCAAATCCGCCACTTATGGGGGACGCCGCCTTTGTTGAGGCCGATGATGATGATGAGTTTAAGTAAAATAAGCTGTTAATCTCCAGCTTCAAATCACATCTAGCTTCACAACACCTCAATTGACATATGGAGGTTTTAAACACCCCACCTACCGCTCATCTACAGTTCACCTACAACTCACTTCGACAAGGTTTGTAGAAGTATATTTTGACACACGACCACGGCAGTAGAGCATAATTATCTCGTGAGCATATAACGATAAGGACGGTAATGTTAAGTTCAAGTTACTTTCTCTGATTTGTATGCATAATAAATAGAACGCAAGGTTGTCGGTACATAATTTATTTATTGATTAAGGTTTGCCAACAGCTTCTGTATACATTAGATCTTAAATATAACTGACTATCATTTTCTGATAAACAGGCACTAATCATAGGTCAATCAGCATGTCTACAGATAAGAAAATAGAGAAGTAAATAGGTATAACGGTTGATTGTAGAGAACAAAAAAGTATACCTTTATTAGGCTAAATCCGGATCATTCAAGTACTTAAATAGGAATATAATTTAATTGACAGGGTGCGCCTATGCTAGGTGTTACCTATAATGTATTATTTAGGTAGGTTTATAAAGGTGGTTTTTATAGACGACAAAAATGCTTACGTGCTTGTAAACATTACAAAACATAATAATATGTTTAATGTTTTGTTCACGCATAACTTATAACAGTGTAGTCTAATTACAATGATTCTTTTTAATGTATTTTTTTTTATTCGAATTTGAATATGAATTTTGATGATAAGAAGTAGAGAAAAGAGAAAAAAAAACTTTTTTACAAAAAATAACACAGTTTTTTTTTTAATATACTAAGACTTGGTTTAGTAAATATGGTATAGTATCCATGGAGATTTAATAGTAGTAGACGGTTAGTACAGCTTGGGTTCAATTGAACAGCTGATTTTAACTTGTCACAAACATGTTGTTAGTTACTAACAATGTTATTAAGATATTAACAACATAGTTCTATTAAATACTTTGTGGTTAACACGTTATTGGTTCGCCTCGTGTTACCGATAATTTGTTGTTTTAGATAACAATATTTGGTTGCCTTTTGAACAGGCGAGTGGCATTGTTACAAATCTGTTGCAGTTATTAAATGGTCACAGTTGATTTAAAATGTTACCACTTATTCAAATCTTTAAATAGAATTTCTTACAAAATGTCTTGCATTTAATAGAATGTAACCAATTGATGACCATGACAATAGTTTCAATGCACGTGCCTTCTCTGGATGAGACAAAAATTTGCTGTTACAATATTTTATTTTGTAACAGCAAATTTTTTTTATTTTTTATTTGTCCGTATGGTGTCGGACGTAAAGAATAGCACCATCCCATATCTTCCCGTGGGTGTCGTAAGAGGCAACTAAGGGGCTCACCAGAGAATGGGCAGCAGCGTTCTCTGTGCCTTTGTAACAACCATACTGCGATCGCCAACCCGCCTGCCAAGCGTGGCGATTATGGCAAAACCCCCCCTTTGGGGGAGGCCTATGTCCAGCAGTGGAATTTCGGCTGAAATGATGATGATGATGAATATTTTTATCTACACATTTTTTTTAACTTTGCGCCACTTAACTAGGATTTATTCCTATATCGTGAGTGCGTTGACAAACATATAAATTCAGATACTCAAACAGCCAGACCCGGAACAACAATTTGTAGACCATACAAATATTTGTTCCGTGCGGGAATCAAACCGCGACACGCACCGCAGCAGTCAAACGCTCAACTACTGCGCCAATCGCGTCATCGCTAGTTTTTGTCATGGTAATTTGTTATAAATTTTATCGTTGTTACCGTTGATTTTATCTTTAAATATATTATACCAAGTCTGAATTAGGTATTTCAGGGTTTGGTGATTTTAAAGTAGGTACTTACACTTCTTATTACGCATGTCCCTTTTTGTTTAAATACTATTTACCGGTAGGAACTGTAATGAGCAAATCTCTCTCGGTGAATTTAAGTGAAAGTGAGCTTTAGGCGAGGTGAGCAGCTGTGACCCTATCGGTTGCTAGTGGTAGACAGCTTATTTCACCAAAATTCTCTGAGAGAGATTTTGATGGAACACGCGGAAGTTGGTCGGAAAGACCTGCTTTTTAAAGAGTTGGTCCTTTTAGTCTGAGTTAGCAAGACATATAAAAAAAACAGTAGTTACAGTCTCAACTGATAGTTTGTGGAAATTTTTGTATTTTCAATTGTCTGCTTCTTCACATAAATTCATTAAACATAATTGAATGTGAACTGTTTCTTCCTATATATACCGACGAGAAAATCAAAAATAAATATGTACATTGTGTTTAAGATAAAGTACCTAGTTGTTTTCTATGTATACTGACATTCTATAGAATAATGTAAATATGATTGAAATTAAGTACAAGTTAGATTCTCATAGGTAAATTCCATTACACATCGAATTCTCAATATCATCGGTGTTGAACAATAAATGTTTATAATGGGCCGAAGCCTGGTTCCCACAGAGGCATCCATAATAAATTACAGAGTGCCCAGAATGCCACGTGCCATGACCTCTACAGAGGGCCAAGAATGAGTGTACAGAGTAAACATTTAATACGGTATATTAGGTTGACACGATTGGAAAATCCCGTTCCATAAATAAATGTTTAATTAATGGGTGACACTAATAAAATTGTGCTTGCCGTATAATATATTTTTTACCGACGGAATTTCGGTCACGGTGAAAATCTCTATATCCAAGACGATAATAAAAAGACTATTCAAGTACGCAGAAGATATAATAGTGCACAAGTGTGTGCGCAAACATAGATGCACTCTCTCTTCCCTCATTCTCATAGTCCGGTGGGACAGCAATCCAAGATGACCGGGGAGAGATCAGGAGCAGGACAAAGGGATTTATATAATTTCAGCGCTTTTATAAAACTATACCAAAATTATAAAGGATAGTCGTATTTCCAAATAGGGAACATTATGCGAAAGTCAGCGCAGAGGGCGCCACTAGCACATACAGTAAACAAACCGCCATGGAGCATAACCTTGTATTCTTGTTAAATTACGTTTTTAATTGTAATAACTAGGTATTTTTTGAAAATATATCAGTTTTAATTAATCTTACTTACCTAACTGTACTTTAACTATATTATGGCATACTACGGCCATTTGAAAGTGGATTCTAGGTTATGCTCAGAGTCAAATCATATTTAGTAGTCTTACATGATAAATAAAGACAACCGCCTTCAAAAAGTAAAAAATAACTTTCAATTCGCAAGTCGGTGGCAATACAAAACAACACACAAAACCAAAGTCTTTTTTGTTAAAAAAATATTTTTTCGCTTTTTAGTGCCTGCTTCTCATCATATAAATTAATTACGAAACCGTGACACAAAAACAAATCTGTCATCCCTTAATTTTCAACCCTTAGGGGTGGAATATTTTCTTGAAATTAATATGGGACCAAATTTCAGGTATACACTATCAATTAAAAAAATAATCATCGAATAGGACTACACTGAAAAAAGTTATGCGTGGTCAAACATTTAAAAAATAACAAGTCAAACAAGTATTAAATAAAAAAATAAAAAAATGTTCATAAAATGAAAACTACTGGGCCAAACAATGTTAAATTTGTATGGGAGCAAATGGCAACTATTCCGCATCAAACTAAAGAAGAATCATGTAAATCGGATCATAAATCTCAAATCAATCGATGTACATACATAAAAAAAAGAACAACCGAATTGAGAACCTCCTCCTTTTTGCAGTCGGTTAAAAATGAACGTTATTCTGTAAATGCGAATATCTCACTTGAATACTTTCCAATTTCAATGAAATCTTCGGATTTAATGTGTGCTGAACATATTTTAGAGTGTTTTTAGCTCGTGTTGTTGCTTCTCATAGTTTTCGAATATTTTCTTCTTTTGGAAATGAATATTGGCCTTCATTCTTACATCCAAATACACAGCACTGATGCATTAGTGTATAACATAATACACTTCTCAATTTTGAACCCAATTAAAGGCAGAATTTCACAATTTTCATCACGCTTTGAACGACTCGTCGAAAAACTGTTTACTGTTTACGCTAATGCTGCACTCTGGCGCCAGAACATTGCAGTATTATCCCCTATTCTAAATTGACTCCAATCGATGTTTTTTTTGCTTAGTGTGGGTTGCCCTGCGGCACGATGAACCGGCGAATAAAATAAGGTGGCTGGCAGCGGATGGATGCGGGTTGCCTAAGACCGGGTTGGTTGGCGATGTCTGGGGGAGGCCTACGTTCAGCAGTGGACGGTAATAGGCTGATATGATGATGATCATGATGAATTTTCCGTTAGTGGATTTGTGCTAGGCCTACAGTTAAATATTTATTATGATCTATTGTACACACGGTTATAACAGGCATCTGACTTTGCGTTTACAATTGAATTTAATAAACGTATATTAGATTTTTTTTTTAACGCGCAACTGGCCGACAGCGTTTTTTTTTTTTTTTCGAATTGGCTTTCCTGGCATCTCGCAGGTCAACCTAGGAGGTTGTCGGCTGCTTAACCGGACTTTCCTGTGGTGCCTTAAAAATATTATTTTTAGGGCCTCCAGCCAGGGCAAAATAACTTACAAACTAAGCGACTACACGCTAAGGGCACTCCCTGTGGGGTACGAGCTTCGGCTTAGGGCGTCGCTGGGGGAGGACAGCAAAGGGACAGGCTGGATCGGATTTCCATTATTTAGGGACGAATTTTAAACTACAGGCTCAGCGGCGCGGGCTGGCACGAGCAAGGGTCGGGGAGGGACATTTGCAAAACCGTCGCTGATGCATAAATACTCAGCGCGTTGGTTTTGCCATACCCTTACTATGACGTCGTAAATCCTTTTGCACGCAGACCTTAATGTTTTCGTTTTCAATTTGAATTTGTTGTTACTTGTTTATTTTTTACCTGCTAACGATTAAGTGGATGTGCGGAGACTCTTAACTTAAGCAACTTTTTCCTTAAGAGGTGACGAGATCACCTTTTAATTTGTAAACAAACTCAAAGTCACAGACAAAGTCAAAATTTCAATAAAATTAGACCATTAAAAGGCACTTTTGAACGTAAAAGTAATTAAATGTAAATAAAAATGTTTTCAAGAAATCATATTCTTGACCGCATTAAGCGATTTTTGGTACGGTAACGGGCAAATCTTATGGGTTCTGTCACCGATATGACGTGTATGACCTCGATACAAAAATATCAGCCTTATGTCACAGTATAATATTAGTACTACCGTACAGTAGCGACACGCTCCGCCTCCCTCTGAAACTGTTCCTCACCTCTTCCCGCGTCAAACAACTGCTCTGGGAACTGCGTTTTGTTCGAGCGACGCATAGACACGCACACACACGCACGTATTTGTGCAATCTGTTATTTTGGCAGTAGTGTAGGCAATTATATCGTTTCTATGGAGTGTCGCGGGTGTGCCGATGTTAACGAAATACAGCTTTAAATGCATTTAAATTAGTGATATCTAACGGCGGGTAACGGAACTTGCTAAGGAAAGTGTTCCTAGAGGAAGACGATTTAGTAATGACATAAAAAGTCTGTTAAGTCCCCTATTTTTGGAATGGCATTACGCAAATCATCCAAGGAAGTGGTCAGTTAATTAACCGGACTTTCCTGTGGTATCTTAAGAGCGTGTATTCGATTCGTGACGAAAACTTCATGTTTTCGCGTTTTGCCCAGAGCAATATAGTAATGATGAACTGTAAAGACAATTACAGTTTTAGAAAGATTTTGTCTTGATGTAGGGAACTGCAGAGTAAAAGTATAATTTTTAATTATGGTGTTTTAAAGCGAAGACAATCCTTTCAAAGCATTTTAAGAAAATAGATGTCAGAGTTAACTTTCAGGACGAATACAACCATTACAGTATACCAAACTATTATGTTTTATGCGTTGTTCCAAAAGGATACACAGTCTTAAAGTCTACTACAGAGCCAAAATTACGAAAATATTACTATTATGTATTTAAAAACAATGTTGAAAAAGTACAAAATCGGTTCACTTTAACAATTTTTTTTCACCAGTATTTGAATAAAAACGCAACTGATATATTTATTTTATGAAAATAAAGGTTATGCTGAATGTATAGAATATTTTTCAGTCCGTTATACGAACTCATTTTTTTTAGACAATTATTTTAAAAAGCACTGTAAAACATCGCGCGCTGCCGTTTGCCGATCAATTTCAATGATTCGTGCTTATTTCGTGCGTATTTTTTTTATGCATACATACAGACCATTGTATTGTACTAGTATGTGTCAATGCTGCTACGCCATTCTAGCAATCGTTTAGATTTTGAATTGCGCTAAATCAAATACGAACAAAAAAAGAGAATTTAAGTCATCCAGCCAGGGTCAAAATCTTCTTAACAAAGCGACTACACGTTAAGGGCATCTCTGGTGGGGTACGGGTCTCGGCTTAGGGCGTCGCTGGGGGAGGACAGCAAAGGCACGCTGGATCGGATCTTTAAGCCCCTTTTAAAGAAAGTAGCGCATTTATTCCTTTTATGATGGCTTAATTCTTATTGTTTCAGATGTAAAGACGAAAGTTTTGCGAACAATACATGCGGAACGGTCAATGGGACTTCGTGCACAGAATTTGTGTATGATAAAACTGACAGTTTTGTTGCAGAAGTATGTATAATGTGTATCTTTGACTTTCTTTTGCTAACGCGTTATTGTTTAGATATTTGACACATACCTAATTATCCGGCCCGAAATGGAGACTATAAAAGTGCGCAGAAGATAATAATAATATGTGATTTTTCACACACGGCCATCTGACCCCAAACTGAGGAGACACTGTACTACGGGTGTCAGACAGCTGATATATGTATATGTATATCAGTTGTCTGACATCCATAGTACAGTTTAAATATATTTATATATGTACAGTACGCAAAGGAGATAAGTATCCATGTCGTCGGGAATAGTTGAAGATTTCTTAGAAACCAATGGGGGCTTTCAAATGAAATTTTATGAAATCATTGAACTGTTTATTCTCTATAAATTGTATTTTATTTTATTCATAAAAACCTATCGGTTTCTAAGTAAACTTCAACTGTTTCCGGCGACATGGATACTTATCTCCTTTGCGTACTGTACATACGTATATAGATAAACAACAACCAGACACAAATGCTCATCACACAAATGTTTACCCTGGGCGGGATTCAAACCCGCAACACGCTGCGCATTAGTCAATCGCTCCACCACTGCTCCAACCGTGTCGCCAAAAAGAAGATAAGAACGAAGACATGCACTTCCATTTCTCCTCATTATCATAGTCCGATGGGACCAGGGACTGATCAGGCTCAGGACCAACGGTTTTACGTGCTTTGTGGGCGTTATACCACCAATTTTCATGTTAAGGGCTGCTTACTGAAACACCAGGGGGCCAAGTCTGCAATTTTTATAATTTCGTCACTCCAACACGATCCCATTGTCATTTTGCTAAAAGTTCGTAATCTGCTAAATTAATAATGGTCAATCATTGGTCGGTCGAAATAAAAGCAATGACGTTCTAACGGTAGGTCACTGATCAAAGGAACTGTCAAAATTTTAGCATATTACCGCCTAAGTCAGTCATTCAGTACGAGATTGTCAGTGGTTGACCATTGGAAAGTCATAATGACGCCATTATATTAGTAGATTACTTACCAAACTTGTCAAAATCAACAATTATGAAATCAATGATAGACCATTCTGACACTATTAGAAGCAGACTTGAGGCCCAGATCAGAAGGGCCGACGACGTCATCATGGTCGCGGGTAACCGGTGGATGCAAGCGGCAGGTTGCCGCTTGTTGTGGCGTTCTATGAGGAAGGCCTTTGTTCAACAGTGGATGTCGTCTGGATGATGATAATATGTTTTCGATTAGTAAATCTATTCAAATTGTAGAATGTTCATGTATATTGGCTAATTTTTTTATTTATAGCTACCTAAGTACCAAAAACCGGGAAAAAATTTCTCACTCTGATTTCAAACAATATTAAGAATTTATTTCAAGGCAAAACTGGCCTAATCTACTTTAACGTGTGCCAGCTCATAGGAACATCACTTTCACGCAGCTCCCATGTATAACTTAAGAGACAACGTCGATTTTAAAAACCGGGGCGTAATCGGGGCGTGACCGCAGCGTAGTACTATGACATATCCGCCATTTTAAAAAAAATGGCTGGACATACGGAGGGTTAACTGAGAAACTCCAAATGGAAAAGCCCAATAACACTTTGCTTAGCCCGACCTGGGTTTCGAATCTAGGACTCATAATCTTTATTCTAACAGACATTTTTCTTACCAGTTTCAGCTAGCCTGTTATGACTGGAAAAGAACGTTAGTCGGAACAGTCCACAGCCTAGCATATATGATTGGTCTACTGTTCGTGGGTCCGTTATCTGACAGGTAAGTTATTACACTGTGATTTTATAAAATTTACTGTTCTTTTCCAACTCCTGTTCATTTGAAGGACAGTAATTTATTATTTAGTAAAAAAAAATAGATAAAAAATAATTTTAGTGATATTTTATTAGGTCAATAGATATAATGGTTTTCGAGTTAGTATGACCGCAACTGAGTTTATTAAGTCAACGGTTGTTTATTAAGGCAACTGTTCTTTTCAAACTCCTGTTCATTTGGAGGACAGTAATATATTATTTAGTAAGAAAAATAGATAAAAAATAATTATAGGATAGTAGAGAAGAAATGGGACAGATACATCCACGGTGGATGAGACAATGACGTTTTGACTCTTAACATGGATTCAATGAATCCTAGACTGACTGACTGCTGTTTCATACAAAAGTGCAATATCCACAACAAAAAATGTATGAATCAGGTGATTTTTATTTTAGTAATTGACGGAAAGTTTCAACGATGGTATGCCTAAAATCTTCCATCTTAAATAATAATAATTATAATAGTGAGAACATAAGTATTTTTGAATGGAGGAAAAATATTGAGGAAAATGAAATGATAATGAAAATTAAAAAGCTTTTTACAAAAAAGACAACCGCCTTCAAAAAGTGAAAAATAACTTTAGCACAGAACACACATTGACTTTAGTTTCGAAATTCAGTGGCTTTGTTCTGTTTGTTGTTTTGTGTTGCCACCGACTTCCGAAACTAAAGTCAATGTGTGTTCTGTGCTAAAGTTATTTTTCACTTTTTGAAGGCGGTTGTCTTTTTTGTAAAAAGCTTTTCATTTTCCGCTTTTTAGTACCTCCTTCTCATCCAAATCTATTAAGAAGAGTTTGAAAGTTAACTACTACAAAGATTGATGAAACTAAAACGTCGTCTATGTAACATTTTTGGATATTTGTTGATTTTTCAAAAAGTGCTGAATCAATTTCGATAAAATTTATATGGGACCACCCCTGAAGCATAACCTATCCATAAAAAAGAATTTTCAAAATCGGTTTACGTTTGCCAGAGAAATCGCGTAACAAATCGCGCACATACTTAATGCAAATTTAAGACTTATACGGTTTTCTCATGGATGCCATTGTCAGAACTGGACCAAAATAAAATGGGACCACACGGGAAACACTAGCTTTCAAATAAAAAAAGAATCATCAAAATCGGTTCATTCAGTCCCAAGAAATCAGGTAACATAAAAAAAAAAAAAAAAATACAGACGAATTGATAACCTCCTCCTTTTTTGAAGTCGGTTGAAAACAAAACGGTGTTTTGTGTTCCACTTCAAGTTTTCGAATTAATCTCCTGACAATCTAAGAGTTCCGATTTGACGTTTCTTTTTCCGAACTTCGTATGAACGTCTACGTCATCATCATCAGCATCTTCATCAGCCGAAAGACGTCCACTGTTGAACATAGGCCTCCGCCATAGAACGTTACAACGAGCGGCAACCTTGCTGCGTAAGAAATTGAAAAATCAAATTCATAATCCTTATTAATTACTTTCTTACCCATACACTATAACAACGAGTATCATTCGTGAGCATCAAAGTTTAACTTCATACCAAACAAATGAACTCGAAAACACAAATTAATCGTTGATTAATATTCAATATGTTAAGTCAAATTCGACATCTTAGATTGTCAGGAATATAGTTTCGATTAGACACATAATACTGACATTATTCCGTTTGGTGTCGGATGTAAAGAATAACACCATCCCATATCTTCCCGTGGGTGTCGTAATTAAGGGACTTACCAGAGAATGGGCAGCAGCGTTCTCTGTGCCTTTGTAACAACCATACTGCGATCGCCAACCCGCCTGCCAAGCGTGGCGATTATGGCAAAACCCCCCTTTGGGAGGCCTATGTCCAGCAGTGGACGTCTTTCGGCTGAAATGATGATGACTGCCATTATTTAGTTGTCAGATTCGTTTCGATGCATTTGGCCGATAACAAATTCGAATCAATTCGATGCAGTAGGTACTCGATGTTTGTGTTTGCAATCGTATTTTTAATCTTCGATATTCAAAAACGGCCAGTTACTTATTCAAATAATTGTTCTGTATTTAAATATTTGGATGCGCATGATTCACACTTAATTAAGCATGCATGACTGTTGTGTGCTGTGGTGTGTAAACATGCAAAAATGATAATTAGCTGTTTTAATAACAGTGTTTAATATGACTGCAAAATGAGCATTGAAGATATAAATGAAATGAAAACACTGTTGAGTAGTGAATAATGATTTAACAATGTACACGGTTGGCGCAGTGGCTGAGCGATCGACTGCTGCGCAGCGTGTTGCGGGTTCGATTCCCGCCCAGGGTAAATATTTGTGTGATGAGCACTTGTGTTTGCCTTGTGTCTGGGTGTTGTTTATCTACATATGTATGTATTTAAAATGTATTTGTGTATGTATATCAGCTGTCTGACACAAGTGCACAAGTGCTGCAAGTGCAGTTTATTGCGCACAATGTATCGCATTGTACCAACAGGTGCATGCAACAGTACAAGATCATAAGAGTATTTGGAAATCTAATATATACAAATCTCGTGTTTTCGAACTCCTCCGGAACGGTTTGACCGATTTTAATGAATTTATATATATTTGGTAGGTCTGAGAATAGGTCATAGGCAATTTTTTATATTTATGTGGCAAAACTATGTTTCCCGGGCCAGCTAGTTAAGTTATAACATTTAAAACTTGTATTTATAAACATTAAAAAAGTTTAAATGTTGATCTTTAATGTCTCCGTAACCACAAGGTTCCCATATTTGTTCAACATCAAGAAGATCACGTTGAAAACCCTTTGAAACTTGTTCTTTAGACCTTGAATCGTGTCTCTTTTCCGCACCAGGGAATGCCGTCTCTAGAAAATGAATACTAGAAAGAGACAACAACTCCTCATGCGAAAACTAGTCACACCGCAAGTCACTAGCTCTTAAGGGGGATGCGACAAGGTAGCCCACAAAATTCTAATCTTTCGTTTTTTTGCAATTTGCAGCTCAATATTAGGTTAGGTAATAAAAAAAATATTCACACAAATATGTGTTTAGACAATTATTATAATAATTAAAATCATCAAAATAGCTCTCCAAGTTAGCATAAATTGGAAATGAAAATACGACGTGTAGCGGAAAATGTTAACTTGGAAAATTATGTTAATGATTTTAATTATTATAATTTTGTAAATGCATATTTGTTACTGCCGCGAATAAGTTTCTATTACCGTACAGCAAGTTACTGAGCTGAAGAGATTACTAAGATTACTCTAAGCGCTTTCACCTTAACAGATATTTTTCCTCAGGATAGGTAGAAAAGCATTAATTGTGGCGACTGGTGTTCTCGGAGGAGTCTTGGGCATTGCCAGGAGTTTCGTCACCTCCTACTGGTTGTACGTAGTTCTGGAGTTCCTGGAGTCAGCGTTCGGTGATATATGCTCACCGGCTTATATTCTAAGTAAGTTTACTTTTGTATAAAACCTGCCACGAGTAGATATCTACAGCATCGTTTCTATATTGACCACCACACTAATGCAATGCTACATACTTTTCAGTTCTCAATATCTTTATTGCTTTTCCATTTAAAATATGCTTTAGGTACCACCTAAGCACGGTGTTCATAATTAAGATCATTATGACCTTGTTGGACACAGCAATAGGGAAGAAGATAGGAAGCTCAATTTATTTATGATTATATATGATACTCATTACGCCTGAGATGCAATTTTTTTACAGCACGATTTTTAGTTCAGTCAGCGTCATCAACTGTTTAAACAGTTGATGACGCTGACTGTATGTTTGACCGGTTTTCCATAATAATTTCATGTATCGTTTGATTTTTTAAAATTATCGTTCGGAATAAGATTGCAGTGCGCTCGCACTAATTTAAAGTAACGTTTCAAAAATAGGTATGATGTTCGCGCCAAAACAGGAAAATCAACAACAAAGATATAAATTTCAATTCGCGTTCGCAATGGAACCGTAATTATAAGTACAATACAATAAACACAAGATGCTATCACTCTTAAAGCTAAATGTAATGAGGTGCAGTTTAGTACACCCTAAAATCATAGGATAATGTAGCCATTAGTAATAGGTATGTACGGTCACCAAAGGAGATAAGTATCCATGTCGCCGGAAACAGTTGAAGTTTACTTAGAAACCGGTAGGTTTTTATGAATAAAATAAAATACAATTTATAGAGAATAAACAGTTCAATGATTTAATAAAATTTCATTTGAAAGCCCCCATTGGTTTCTAAGAAATCTTCAACTATTCCCGACGACATGTATACTTATCTCTTTTGCGTACTGTACACCACAAATAGTTTTGCAAACATTACAGCAATTTTGTCATAAACAAAGAGAGGTGAATGAAGATCATAATTATATTTTTGTTTTATTTTTTACAGATGTAGAAATAGTAGCCACAGCGAAACGCGTTCCCTATTACATGATATGCGGGATAGGCTACTGCGTTGGAGGCATTTTGAAAGCCCTAATAGCCTGGATGGTACCAGACTGGAGAAACTTCCTAAGAGCTCTCTACGCCCCAGCCTTACTCTTCATCTTCTACATTTACGTAATAGATGAGAGTCCAAGATGGCTACTAATAAAAGGGAAGAAGGATAAAGCGGTAGCTATAATAGATAAAATATCAAAGAAGAACAAAGTCAAAGTCGATCAGAGGGTTCTAGATAACCTTGTTTGCGATGCAGATAAGGAAGAGAATGTAGAATTTGGAACAGTATTAAAGAGTACATTTACTTCGACGGCTTTATTTAAAAGGTTCATTGTCTGCGTTATCTGGTGGACAACATCGACCTTCGTGAACTATGGGATGACAATAACATCAGTGTCACTGGAAGGGAACAAGTACCTCAACTATGCTCTAGTCTCGTTGATAGAACTTCCAGGTTGCTTTATAGCAATGTATGTGCTAATGAAGTACAAGAGAAAGTTCCCGTTGATCGCTAGCTTCTTATTGGCTGGCGTGTTCTGTGTGGGGCAGCCGTTTTTGCCTACTAGTGAGTATTAAGCCGCCAAAAACTTAACTCAGAATTAGTCGTTAGCAAGAGGTTCAATTATAAAATCTACAAGTTCTAACTTTAGTGGCAAAGTTAGTTTCTTTTGTAAAAATCTCTGGAAATATTGGTCAGTTTACAAAAATTATTTCACTGATAAAACCATCCATCCAGCCATTAATTAAAATATGTTTTTATAGTATAATTAACCTTCTCACGGATGAAGTCAGAAGGGTCCTATATAATGGGCCCATGTGTTATTATCGCTTACTAAGGGCTCTTACATACGAGCGGCATGTTGCCAACGGCAGAGGTAACTGCAGCAACGACAGCGGCGGTCGCTGATCTGTCGACGGCTGCCGTCGACGCGTCGACGGCTGCCGCCGACGCGTCTCCGGCTGCCGCTGACTCGTCGACGGCTGCAGTTACCTCTGCCGTTGGCAATATGCCGGGCGTGTGTAAGAGCCCTAACTCGGACTTAATTTATAAGCCTGGCTGGCGCTGACGGTCCTTAGTACCAGTATTTTTTTACCAGGTTCATCGTTTTTTCATCATTCATAAATTGTTTTTTGTTGAAACCTTTTCTTATGTATGTTATTTCCCAGGCATTGCAGTTTATTACGACACTTATTTAGATTTCATGTTTTTCCGATTTTATTAGAGCTGGACCTGTATTTGTGACGAAGTTATTTTTATATAGATTTATACCTAACTACGAGTAGTTTTCTCGTGTATAATCGATTAACACTATTTGTCACATCTCATGGTTATGATTATTGTGGTTAAAAATATTCTCACCAAAGGTCAAAACCACTGAAATGAAAAACTTAATTGCAAAATTATAAGCGGTAGTTTCCGGGCAACAATTACTATGACTGCAATCAAAAACGATTTTACAGCTTGTTATAAAGGTACTACTTCATGTAACCTAGCAGGTCGATGAAGTATTTTCCATACGTGAAAAATATCTAGTGCCGTAAAACGGGATGAAAAGGAATAAAGGGGTGAATCCGGAAGAAAATTTAAAGGGGATTTTAACGTTGAAATAATATAATTTGTTGACGAAAACGACTGTAATGAATCACTCAATAATATCCATTTTTTGTAGTGTCCTTGTTGGCAAGAAGGCAGCAAGGAATATCATTTCAACCTTAAAATTCTTTTTTAACTTAACGACTGTCGGGCGAAAGTGTTGAAGGTCAAACCTCCACTGCTAATGTCGGACTGTGTAACATAAAACATTCGAAAGGTTAAAGTTTCGCCCCATTTCACCCCTACATCTCTATTCACCCCCTTTTACCGGTACTAGCTTTTACTTGCGACTTTAACGCGGATGCAGACGTGGTCTTGAAAAGTAGCCTTTACCTCCTTGATTTTGACGTAACTGTTAGAGTCATGTATTAATTGTTTAACTGTTGTGTCTACTAATTGGACGGTTGAGATCATCCTTTCTTGTGATTCAAGCTTAGTCTGTACCTACCAAATTTGTTCAAAATCGGTTCAGTCTTTCTTACGCTTCACGGCTAAACGTAAAAGCGTAACGTACAAACAAACTCACGATGGAATTTAAAATATTAGTAAGCATGTGCGAACATCCTAACATGTTTCATCAAACAACGTATTATCGAGTTACAAACATCTCCACATCATCACAAACTGTCCGAATTATTGTACGTATCTCCTAGTTGTTCCAAGCCCTGTTATTTGTAATAACACCCACGATAGGTACAGGAGACATTGGAGAGAAACATTTTTTTGTCTATATTTTGATAGTATTGTTCAACTTGTACACTCATAATATAAAAGAAAATCTGTAACTACTAAACAAAAACATAACACAAAAAAGCATCAAAATATTTTGTCGTCATTTGGAAATACACACGTCAACATTGTCTAGGAATATTTGAAGTATTTTCATAGAAAACATGAATATTTGAAAATTTATGAAAATATATTCAAGACTTGTTTATGATGTAAAGTTTGAAGGCAAGCACTGTCTTTACTCTTCTATTCACTTATCCGACTTTCGTAAATGTGTTAATTTGTGAAATCGCGATGAAAACGAAAATGGTGTAGGTACCAAACGTTATTTTTGAAAATGGTACAGCAGGGTTATTCTGTTACAATCTCCCTCGGTGAACACCTAGGTGAAGTGAGCTGCCATCCGTTCCGATGCTAGGGATTGACAAAGCAGACGGACGAATGACAGCTCACTTTACCTAGGTGTTCACCGAGGGAGATTGTACCAGAATAGACATACAGATAGCGGTAATGATGTTAGCTCTATGTGAATAGAAAGAGTAATGACAGCGCTTGCGTGCATTCAAACTTTGCATCATAAACATGTCTTGAATATTTTGTTTACAAATTTTCAAATATACTTACATATTTTCTATCAAGAGACTTAAATATCCCTAGACAATGTTGTTGTGTATCTCCAAGAGACTGGCGGCATTACCACATTGGATGGCATAGCCCAAGGTACACAGCAGCTCTTGGATCACGGGAATCTTTAATCTTTTAAGTAATTAATTTTTGTTTCACATCATTGGCGTGCCAAAAGTGGAACAGAATTATTCTATGTAAAAGGTTTTAATCCTTTTATTATAAACGCGAATGTTTGTGAGGATGGATGGATGGAAAGTGTTGATGTTTGTTACTCTTTAATGGCTAAACAGAATTATTTGGAATTTAGCGCACAAATAGATATTGATCAAGCTTCACACATAGAAGAATTTTCATCCCGTTCTTATAGTTTAGAGACTTCGCAGACGAAATCGCAAGCAGGAGCTAGTAATCTAAAAATCTACAAAAAGAAAACTCCTTGGTCATCAACAACCTTTTTGTTTCAGACATGGCCTGGTTGTCTATTACAATGTTCATGGTCAGCAAGCTGATGGCGACGCTGTACTTCACCATCACATACATGTACACCTCGGAGCTGTTCCCCACGTACACAAGGAACTCCATGCATGCACTGTGCTCTTCTCTGGGGAGGATTGGGTCCATTGTTGCGCCGCAAGCTCCTCTGCTGGTAATTATATTTTTTTGCCTAAGTTTTGTTTTAGTTATCCGTTTGTGTAGAGGCCTTTTCTCTGCTACCTAGAACGGTAATTTAGTTATTTTTGGGCAGATATTTCGTCAGTCGTCAGATAACTTTTATTAAATATGGTGTTCTGCTTTTGAATATAAATTATTTTCATTGTTTGAGGGAAGTGGAAAATATGTTTTTTTCTTACTATTCCGCTGTTTCTTTTCTAATTGATTTTGTCTCGTCGAGCTTCATTGCTTCGGCGCTGTTTTGGTGGAGTGGGTATGGTGAGGCGAGCTAGTCCGATAAAAAAAATGTTATAGGTATATGTATTGTGGATAAGTTTACTTGGGTGAGAATTGCTACTGAACCTATTTCTGACACAAAGCACTGTGTGAGATAGTTAGATAAAAAGATAAAAAAAAAACCATTAAACTTTCGGATACTATATGACGTTACTGTATGAAAATGGAACTGAAATCAGTGCAGGTAAAAGTAGAAGAACTAGGTGGCCAGATGACATAGGCGCACACCGCGAGGGCTAATTCCAAGTGGTGTTAATTACTTTATCTTCTACCTTCTTGTTCATATTCATTACGTAGTTTGTTTCTGTGAAAAGTTTGAATTGGCCTTTATTAATATACTGTCGGGCCAGAACTGTTGAAGGTCAAACCTCCACTACTCGAGACACTCTAAAGTTACTTGGTAATCACATTCTTACTTTTAAGAGTTTCGAAAAAGCTAAAATTAAACAAAATTAAATAATAATTTTCAGACGCAGTACTGGGACGGACTTCCATCATTTATATTCGGGATCTCGTCCCTCATCGCGGGAGCGGTAACGTTCCTGGTTCCCGATATTTCCAACGATGCTCTACCTGACACCGTGAAAGAAGCAGAGGCCTTGGGGACTAAAGAAAAAACGATTTTCCCTAAGGATAACCATAAGAAAGAAAATCATAGTGTTATGAATAGAAGTTTTGACTGGAAAGAGTAATTATGCTCATCTTATTTAAGAAAAATTAACTATTTATAAAATAAATATTTAAGTTTGGAGTATTTATTACTTTTATTCTATAACACGGGTTAGTACCTATTAAAAAAAAAAAAAAAATCCTGAGCAAAGTAATCTCCTGCTTTTTAAAGCACAGTGTGTGTAAAAACACAGGTGCACTCTATCTATCTTCAGTCTCATAGTACGGTGGAACGGCAATAGCTGACGCGATCGGGTAGGGATTAGGCGAGGTCCATTGACCTTACGTGCTTTCCGAGGCAGGAATCTCGCAAAATCCAACTAGTTTTTGAAAGCGTCATACGAATGATGCCTTCAGAAACTAGTTGGATTCTATGAATTTTGTCTAGAATCCATACAAAATGCTTGTGCGGGTGCACAAGCATTTTGGTTAAATTTTATACGACAAGTACATTTAGAATCACCCATTGATAAACATCAAAACATTTATTTCAATGAAATAAATTACAGGCACTTTTGAATTGTCAAGGAGTTAGTTAATGAGAAAGTTGAAGTTAGTTGCTCGTTCCAAAACGTAAGGTAGGTCTCTATGGAGAAGAACGAGCAAGCAACCCCACGGACACTCTGTTTCCTCAAATATTTTCAAAGATCGTGTTACATTATTCTCGTTGCTTCTATGTGAAAACAATGTACTTAAATGAAGAGCAATACAAAACAATGAAAAAATAATAATAAGTAAAACCTATGTGAGAAACGGCCATTTTTAAATTAAAAATTGTTTGAATGTACGACCCTTCAACTGTGTCATCACCAATTCGCTGGCAAATTTAATCCAGCTTCTGTTGCCCATAGCAAGCAATTTGACCAATACTGGGAGTTCATAAACACGGCAAACGGCGCTCCATGCAGGTTTGTATGCAGCAACATGAAATTGGGTACCGAGATTGTGACTGTGGTCCCTACTATTTTTACACAAGCGAAGTAAGGGTTATTTTTTGGTAAAACTAAATTGGTGTTCCTGGCAAAAAACCTGTAAGACAATATTTCAATCAATTCGCTGCAGTACTCGATGTGGGTGATCGTAACCGTGTTTTTATTCTTTAAAACGGGTAGTTATTATTATTTACACTTTGGAAAATATTGTCAAAATTAAAAAAATCTACTCCCATTTTAAAGAGAGTTCCTCGGGGCGCAAGACGGTCTGTTGCATTAAATTTGGCGCAATGTGTTCGTCTTGCGACCCAGGAGAATTCTCAAAGTGCCTGGGAGCAATTGCTTACCTTCACTTATAGGATTATGCATGTGCAAAAAAATTTGACTACCAAAAAGACATTAACAAACCAAATTAAAGATAATTGCATCAATTCGACCCTTATTTAAGACTCAAAATTTCCTATATTACATAACCACACATCTAAAGGCGTGTGTTGTCTTGTGGAATCAAAGTTGAGCGAAGGTGACATTTGGGGAGCTGCTAGGATATTATTCAGCAGCGATGTGGTGGCGCCTTACTCTCCAGAAACTCTTTCAGCTCTGGAGAGTAAACACCCAGTGCCTGCGGATGGTCTCGCCTTTCCCGACCCTCCCGACCTCCCCGATCTGGATTCGATTTTTTTTAATATTTCAGCTCCCCAGTTATTAGCAGCCGTGAGTTCCTTTCGGAGTGGTTCCGCTGGCGGCCTCGACGGCTTAACTCCACAGCACTTAAAGGACCTGTTGAGCTCGGCCGCCGGGGATGCTGGTGAGTCACTGTTGAAGGAGCTTGCGGCTCTGGTTAAACTTATGCTCTGCGGCGGTGTGAACGATGCCGTCGTCGATGTCTTGTATGGGGCAAATTTATGCGCCCTACGCAAGAAGGACGGCGGCATTCGTCCTATCGCCGTGGGGTGCACCTACAGGCGTATGGCAGCCAAAATTTGCTGTAAAATTTACAGCGAAAACCTTACCAAGAAGTTTCAGCCCCTGCAGCTTGGCTTTGGTTCCAGAGGGGGCTGCGAGGCTGCCGTACATGCCCATTCCACTTTTTAAAATTAAACAAAGATGAGGTCATTCTTAAGGTTGACGTTAAGAACGCTTTCAACTCCGTCAATAGAGACACTTTGTTGGCCGAAGTCAAAAAAGAATTACCCGAAATTTATGGTTTTATGTGGCAGTGTTACAGGCACCCTTCAAAATTGCATTATAAGGACAATGTTTTGGAATCTGCAGTCGGATGTCAACAAGGTGATCCTCTTGGGCCAGTTATTTTCAGTTTGGCTATTCATCCTATAATACAAAAACTAAATTCCAAATACGTAATATATATATATAACGTATGGTATTTGGACGACGGAACTCTAGGAGGTGATATAGACACCGTTTTGAAAGATTTTGAACTCCTGAAACAGCAATTTCAATCTATTGGCCTAGACCTGAATCCCTCCAAATGTGAAATTTTTCTTTGCGACTCTACCAACAAACAAACAACTTTAGATAAATTTAATCCCATAGCTCCAGAAATCAAAATTTTAGAAAAAAGCTCACTGCACCTCCTAGGTTCCCCAATTTTTGAAGATAGTTTCGCTCCTTTCATTGATGAAAAAATTAGACGATTTGACGGTTTTTCGGATAGGCGGATTTTTGGGGGCCGAGTCACCCGCGTCCGTAGGAAAATACCCCTAATAATAACTAGTCCCTACACGTGGTCCCTGGGTGGTGCTAATCAGGTGACACTAACTGGTGGTAGGTTTCGGCTGTTGGCTTGCGACCACCCACTGGGCAAAGACGTACCGCCAAGTGGCTTAGCCGCGTTCCGGTACGATGCTCAGTGTAGCCAATTCAGAGGAGTTGGGTCGAAATAGTTGTTCCAATGCAGGCAGACCGACCAGGCTCGCGTTGATATGGGCGTATCGGGAGACTAGTCGCGGAGGGTAGCGGGATCCGAGGCACGGTGCGCCGCTGGCCGCTGCCACCTCGGTAACATACGAGGTCTGCACTCAAATCTCGCCGCAGTCCATCACCACCTAGAGACTGAGAAACCAGCGCTCTTGTTCCTGTCGGAGACGCAGATCGGATGTCCGTCAGACGTGTCGTACCTTACCTACCCAGGGTTTACCCTGAAGCACCACTTCAGACCACGCGCGGGTGTATGTATGTACGCCCGGGACGACATCTGTTATCGGCGTCTCCGCAACCTTGAGGACTCCAGGTTCTCAACGCTGTGGGTTCTAGTGGACACAGGCCTGGACAAAATTGTCTACGCCTGTGTCTACCGGTCGCATAGCGGCGATCTGGAGACAACTGGGCTCATACAACATCTCAGTGTGGCGGCGGATGCGGCTCAGCAGCGGTACCCTTCTGCCCAATTGGTGTTGCTGGGGGACTTCAACGCCCACCACCAAGAGTGGCTCTTCCCATACCAGCACACAGACCATGCTGGACGAGAGGCGCGAAACCTGGCGCTAGCGCTAAATCTCACCCAGCTGGTCCAGGGGGCAACAAGGGTGCCAGATGTTGATTCGCACACAGCCAATTGCTTGGACCTTCTGCTGACAACAGATCCAGACCGCTACTCAGTGTCGATTTCTTCTCCACTGGGTAGCTCCGACCACTGTCTGGTGAAGTCTGTGTCCGTCTACTCCCCGCCCGATCCTTGCCCTAGAGGCACCCGGCGGGTATGGCGATACAGGTCAGCAGATTGGGATGGCATGCGATCTTTCTTCGCATGTTATCCTTGGCAGCCTATTTGCTTTTCTTCGACTGATGCTTCGTTGTGCGCGGACGCCGTGACGGATGTGTTGCGGAGGGGGATGGAGTACTATATTCCGTTCTCAGACGTAACAATGTCTGGCGAAGCTCGCCCATGGTTTGGTGCTGAGTGCATTCGTGCTAATGCGCTAAAACATTCAGCGTACCTAGCATGGGTTGACGCCCGCACTCGCAAAGCAAGTGACGTGAGCCGGAAGAAGAGAGTCTTTAACAGGGCTGCCAAGTCCTGCAAGAAGGTGTTGCAGAGAGCTCGGTTTGACCACATTAGCCGAATAGGGAACAAACTTGCTTCATACCCAGCAGGTAGTAAGGCTTTTTGGTCCCTGGCTAAGTCGGTCGAATCGTACTTCTGCCGCCCCTCACTACCACCACTGCTGAGACCCGACGGGTCGCTGGCCCACTCCGATGAGGAGAAAGCTAACTTGTTCGCCTCTATCTTTGCGGAACCGTCACGTCTAGATCCGGGTGGCGCGAGGCCCCCTGTTTCTTCTGTTGGATGCGAGTCGAGTATGTTGAACTTAAGCATTCATCAGAAGGACGTTCTTAGGGTACTGCGTAACCTAGACGTGAACAAGGCTAGTGGCCCTGACGGGATTTCAGCAATTGTACTGAAGACTTGTGCGCCTGAGTTGTCTCCGATCTTGACACGCTTATATCGCCTGTCGTTTGAGACTGGGAAAGTGCCGATGGCTTGGAAGCAAGCTAACGTGCAGCCCGTGCCCAAGAAGGGTAGTCGGGCTGACCCGTCGAATTATAGACCCATTTCGGTGACGTCCATACTCTGTAAGAGTATGGAACGGGTGCTGAATCGTAAGCTCCTGGCATACCTAGAAGCGAATGATATCCTCAGTGACCGACAATACGGCTTCCGCCGAAATCGATCAACTGGGGATCTACTAGCGTATGCCATTCACATCTGGAGTGAGGCCATCGAAAAGCATGGAGAGGCACTAGCAGTCTCCCTTGACATCTCAAAGGCCTTCGACAGGGTTTGGCACGATAGCCTTATTAATAAGCTTCCTTCCTTCGGTCTGCCCGCTGGATTGTGTGATTGGATTGCAGATTTCCTGGGGGATCGGTCTATTCGAGTGGTCATAGATGGCTGCTCGTCCGGACTGCTGGATATTAATGCCGGGGTTCCTCAGGGGTCGGTGCTCTCAGCAACATTGTTCCTGCTGCATATTAATGATCTGCTAAAACCCGGTACCTTTGGGTATGCAGACGACAGCACTGTCGCTGAGAGATACGTTTCCGACGCACGAGCTGGTGGGTCGCAGATCCGGTCTCTCCGGGAGGCGATGGTTGAGCGCTTGAACTTGTCCTTACAGGCTGTCTCTGTATGGGGCGACGCCAATCTGGTCAAGTTCAATGCTGCTAAGACCCAAGCGTGTCTCTTTTCCGCTAAAAGGAGCCAATTCCACCCAGCTCCATCTTTCCGAGGTGTAACCGTGCCGATAACCGACCGACTTGAGCTTCTTGGTGTTACGTTAACATCAACCCTCAATTTTGGCCCTTTCATAGAGGCAAAGGCTCAAGTGGCTGCCAAAAAGCTGGGGATCCTAGCAAAGGTGAGACGGTACTTCACGCCGGAACAGCTGCTTAAGCTTTATCAAGCGCAAGTTCGATCGTGTATGGAGTACTGCTCTCATCTTTGGGACGGATCTGCCAGATACCAGCTAGATGCCCTAGAGTCAATTGAGAAACGAGCCAAGAGGATCATTGGCAATGATAGGCTCGTCGAGTCAAAGCTCCAAAGTCTTGAGCATCGACGCCGAGTTGCTGGCCTGTCGGTTTTCTATCGGTTGCATTTTGGGGAGTGTGCGACGGAATTGCATAATTTAATTCCGCCGAGCCCGTTCCATCATCGGACCACAAGACGTACGGCGATGCGCCACCGGCACACGGTTGACATCCCACCCACACGCACGAAACGTTTTGGGAATACATTAATTGTGCGTACTGCTAAGGAGTGGAATTTCCTGCCTGAGTCTGTGTTTCCTGATAGCTACAACCTGGGAGTCTTTAAGGCAAGAGTGAATAGGTTACTTCTAGGCAAGCGTGCTCCATCTTAGACCGCATCATCGCTTCCCATCAGGTGAGATAGCGGTCAAACGTATCCCTATCAATAGATAAAAAAAAAAAAAGCAGCCACACCTTATGGACAAAATTGATCAAATTATTAAAAATACACTCACTTCAATTCTCAATGTGTCTCTGGATGACCGAGCGTGGCTACAAGCCACACTACCTATTCGTTTTGGTGGTCTCGGGGTCCGCAAAATTTCCAGTGTTAGTTGGCCGGCGTTCCTGTCCTCCGTCCACAGCACCGAAAAGTTAACCACAAAAATCTTATCCACGTCACTGGTTGACTTTGAAGTGCCGTGCTTGACTGATGCGGTGAACGCCTGGAAAGTGGCTTGCCCAAATACGGTTCGGCCCGTGAACCCATCTTCCCAGAGACAGTGGGACGAGCCGCTCTGCAGGTTGGTACGGAATAAACTCATTAATACGTCCACCAATTCTGCTGAGCGTGCCCGCTTGCTGGCTGTGGGTGAGTGGGAGTCGGGCCTCTGGCTACAGGCACTGCCGTCACCTAACATAGGTACTATGCTTGGTGACTCTACATTCCGGCTCGCTACATGCCTACGTCTGGGCGCTCCTTGCGGGGCCCCGCATCGCTGTCAATGCGGTGCAGTTGTCGACTGCCATGGCCTTTCCTGCTGTAAGAGCGCAGGCCGGATCGCACGGCACGCCAGCATTAATGACATATCCGTCATGCTCTTGCCTCCGCCGGCGTGCCAGCTGTGTTAGAATCTATTGGCTTGGCACGTGACGATGGAAAGAGACCAGATGGAATGACCATAATGCCGTGGTAGTTGGGTAGGCCTTTGGTGTGGGATGCAACTTGTGTCGACACCCTTGCGCCATCCCATCTTCCTAGCACGTCGTGTTGTGCTGGGGCGGCTGCTGCAGGTGCGGAAAACCTCAAACGGCGTAAATATAACAATCTTTTTGAAAGTTATATGTTTGAGCCGTTTGGGGTCGAAGCATTAGGGCCATGGGGCCCGAGTGCTCACCTTGTTTTTAGGGACATTGCAAAGCGGCTGGTCGACTCTTCACGTGACCAAAGGGCTGGCCTTTTCTTGGGCCAAAGAATTAGCATTGCCATTCAACGTGGTAATGCTGCTAGCCTTTTGGGCACTTGTCCCATTGAGAGTGATGCGGACGAGTTTTTTGATGCCCTGTGAGCATTGTACATATTATGTGTTTATATTTATTTTTAAGCTTTGTATATATTATATTTAATTAATATAAACGGGTAGTTAGTTCTTCAATAATGATAATTGTTCTGTATTTATATATTTTCGAGTATGTTTTGCAATTTGTTTGTAAAATTGACGATGAAGGGCAGCTCAATTAGAAAACTCTCTTTATCGAGGTATTAGGTACTTACCTGTCATTATTGGTTTACCGCAGTAATATTATAAGAATCTCAATCAACCTTATCTCATTTCAATGTTATTTAAAAACTTCAAAATTATAGGTATTTTATTTTAATATTTAATTTTACACTATTTTTAAAACTGTACGAGAGAACCGTGCTGTTTTGCACCATTGTGTTGAAAAATGTAATTAAAAAATCCTCCCCCCCCTTCCTCTCAATATCAGGGCGGCTACCAGTAGGTATCCGAAGCGGAAATTGCGAATACCTATAAATAATAATAATAATAATAAGTGGGGACATTTTCACACACGGCCATCTGACCCCAAACTAGGGAGACCCTGTACTATGGGTGTCAGACAGCTGATATACATACACAAATACACTTTTTTTTTTGTAAATACATACATATATAGATAAACAACACCCAGACACAAGGCAAACACAAATGCTCATCACACAAATGTTTACCCTGGGCGGGAATCGCACCCGCAACACACGCTGCGCAGCAGTCGATCGCTCAGCCACTGCGCCAACCGTGTCGTATGCTATACTTTCTACATAAATAAGCAGAGTCATCTCATAAACTTCTTTTCCTTTTAAATTTTTATCTAGATAATATATTTATATAGATATTTGTTGTATTAGTTAAATACCTATGATTTTATTGTTTACCTATTTTTGTATTAAGTCCGTTGTAATAAATCCATATCCATATTTCCATACTAATATTATAAATGCGAAAGTAACTCTGCCGCTTACGTTTTTACGAAGAAATGGTGGAACAGATTTTGATAAAAATAGCTTGAACCCTGGGGTAGGACATAGGCTACTTTAACCCGCGACTTCATCTGCATCCGCGCTTATCCGACATTCACGCGTACGAAGTCGCGGGCAAAGGCTAGTAAATAATTAAATCCTCCATATCCATACGGTTAGTAAAACAAACGCGATATGCTAATTGTGCTGCAATCAGTAAACAAATAACAATATTGAAATACGACAGCCACGAAACACGTGACCGTCGCGTCGTCTATTTATTTCAATATTTACACCTAGCAGCTTTCCTCCAACTCCACCAATTTAAATAGGCAACAGAAAGAGTTCGTTAATATATATGAAAACTAGCTGACCCGACAGACGTTGTCCTGTCCCTATCTACCTACTTACCTGCCTATTTACCTTTACCTACCCTACACCTACCCTACACCTACCCTACACCTACCCTACACCTACCCTACACCTACCCTACACCTACCCTACACCTACCCTACACCTACCCTACACCTACCCTACACCTACCCTACACCTACCCTACACCTACCCTGCACCTACCCTACACCTACCCTACACCTACTCTACACCTACCCTACACCTACCCTACACCTACCCTACACCTACCCTACACCTACCCTACACCTACCCTACACCTACCCTACACCTACCCTACACCTACCCTACACCAACCCTACACCTACCCTACACCTACCCTACACCTACCCTACACCTACCCTACACCTACCCTACACCTACCCTACACCTACCCTACACCTACCCTACACCTACCCTACACCTACCCTACACCTACCCTACACCTACCCTACACCTACCCTACACCTACCCTACACCTACCCTACACCTACCCTACACCTACCCTACACCTACCCTACACCTACCCTACACCTACCCTACACCTACCCTACACCTACCCTACACCTACCCTACACCTACCCTACACCTACCCTACACCTACCCTACACCTACCCTACACCTACCCTACACCTACCCTACACCTACCCTACACCTACCCTACACCTACCCTACACCTACCCTACACCTACCCTACACCTACCCTACACCTACCCTACACCTACCCTACACCTACCCTACACCTACCCTACACCTACCCTACACCTACCCTACACCTACCCTACACCTACCCTACACCTACCCTACACCTACCCTACACCTACCCTACACCTACCCTACACCTACCCTACACCTACCCTACTCCCTACCCTACACCTACCCTACACCTACCCTACACCTACCCTACACCTACCCTACACCTACCCTACACCTACCCTACACCTACCCTACACCTACCCTACACCTACCCTACACCTACCCTACACCTACCCTACACCTACCCTACACCTACCCTACACCTACCCTACACCTACCCTACACCTACCCTACACCTACCCTACACCTACCCTACACCTACCCTACACCTACCCTACACCTACCCTACACCTACCCTACACCTACCCTACACCTACCCTACACCTACCCTACACCTACCCTACACCTACCCTACACCTACCCTACACCTACCCTACACCTACCCTACACCTACCCTACACCTACCCTACACCTACCCTACACCTACCCTACACCTACCCTACACCTACCCTACACCTACCCTACACCTACCCTACACCTACCCTACACCTACCCTACACCTACCCTACACCTACCCTACACCTACCCTACACCTACCCTACACCTACCCTACACCTACCCTACACCTACCCTACACCTACTCTACACCTACCCTACACCTACCCTACACCTACCCTACACCTACCCTACACCTACCCTACACCTACCCTACACCTACCCTACACCTACCCTATACCTACCCTACACCTACCCTACACCTACCCTACACCTACCCTACACCTACCCTACACCTACCCTACACCTACCCTACACCTACCCTACACCTACCCTATACCTACCTTACACCTACCCTACACCTACCCTACACCTACCCTACACCTACCCTACACCTACCCTATCTTTCGAGTTGGATCAAACTGCACACGGTGTACAAATTTCATTAAAATCGGTTCAGTAGTTTAGGAGTCCATCGCGGACAAACATCGTGACAGGAGATTTATATATATATGAAAATAATAATAATAGGTCAGCACACACACGACCATCAGACCCCAATCTATGCAGACCCCTGTACTATGGAAAACCAAAAAAACTTGAATTATATGAGTATGAGTGTCAGACAGCTGATATAGGTACATACACAACTATATAAATAGATACGTTTATGGGTAAACAACAACTAGACACAAGGCAAGTTTGCCCTGGGCGAGATAATAATAATAATAAAACTGAGAAAGACAAACTAATCAAGTATCTTGACTTGGCTCGCGAGGTTGTCGACATGTGGGATGTGAATACAGCAGTCATTGTGCCGATAGTCGTTACGAATAATGGAATATTTTCCAAGAGCCTCGACCAACATCTGAGGAGGCTCTCGTTGGGCAGCTGGATCAAGGATTTGATACAGAAAGCGGTACTCCTGGACACGGCGCGTATTGTTAGGAGATTCTTCTCTCAGGAGCCCTGACCACCGGTAGCTTGGACCCTATTCCCAATACCGGTAGGCTACTATTTTTTATATTTTTAAAATATACATGTTTTAACAATATTTAAAAATATAAAACAATATGTACATAAAATGAATAAATGAGAATAATAATAATTTGTGGGGACATTTCACACATGGCCATCTGACCCCAAACTAGGGAGACCCCGTAGAGATACGCGCGATTCTTGTGCGAAGGCAGATACACTACCACGTAGACTGCGGAACCGTCGGCAAACCGGAGTTAGGTGATTTCCAGTGCTTGATGACAAATCTGTGCATCAATACCTTTCATTGAAACAGAAAAAAAAGCAAACCGGCTGGGTAGAACGGCCGGACGGACTCGTATTAGTTTTTATAGTTTTTTTCATTGTATAGATTGTTACCCGTTCCTCTGCCTTCCGCATCCAGCTACCACCGGCTACCTTCTTCAGGTCATCGTTCCATCGGGCTGAAGGTTGTCAATTCGCGGACATCGGACCTTGACGGATCGTCTACTCCAGGACAACTCTGCTCTATCGGCCGTCGGTTCTGCGACAGACGTGACCAGCCCACACTTCAGCCGCCGAGAAAAATGCTGGAAAAAATGGCGCGTATATCCAACAGTGGATTATTAGTAGGCTAAAGTGATGCTGGTAGATTGTTTACTGGTAAACTTACGTTCCGCCTCTAGCCACCGTTCGCCGTGTGGTGCCGGTCGCGAACTCTACCTGTAGGTGTCGTAGAAGGCGACAGAGGGATATTGACCAGAGGATGAGCAGCAGCGTCCTTTTGAGTACCATAACACCTACTGCGATCGTCAACATGCATCGGCCAAGCATGGCGATTATGGCTGAACCCCCCTTGGGGGAGACCTATGCCCAGCAGTGGGCGACTAAAGGTTGACATGAGGATGATGATGAAACTAACTACAGTTTACCAAAGTCTGGCAAAGATGGCTGTTCGGGTCAATCACTGAACAATAATAAACATGTCAGCGTAATTGCTACACCGCGCTCTGTGCTTTGTATATTTTATGAATTACCTAAGTAAAATACGTTGTCAGTACGTGATCGAATAGCATATCGGGCGCGACTATATCTCATCTCATTCACCTTATTAGTTTTAATCTTTGCCCCATTTGTATTACTGAAATATAGCTATTTTTAACCGATTTCAAAAAGGAGGAGGTTATATTCGAATGTTTTTTTTGTTTTTTTTATGTATGTTCGGGCATTACTCTGTCATATATAGATAGATTTGCAAAATTCTTTTTTTGTTCGAAAGGGGTATATTCCGGAATAGTCCCACATAAATTTTACCAAAATTGATCCAGCCCTTTTTGAGAAAATCAACAAATTCCCAAAAAAAATACTTAGACGACGTTTTAGTTTCTTCAATCTTTGGAGGATTTACCCACAATCTCTTTTAAGTGTGTCGCCGTTTCTTAATGGATTTAGATGTTAAGGCAACACTAAAAAGTGAAAAATAAAAAGTTTTTTCGATAAAAAGAAAACCGTCTTCAAAAACTAAAAAGTGATAAATAATAATAATAATAATAATAAGTATTTATTCGCATCAACAAGACTACTTAATATTACATACTTAAGACTTAGATTTATGAAGCACACTAGAAGTTGTCGTAACTAGCACCCTTGCTAAGTTATCAGGATAACTTGTATTAAGGGCACAAGTCCCAACCCTTGATTCGCTTATTCTAAGGTATTGCAGTATTATTAAAAGTAAAAGTATTCAGAAGTTCCAAATATTACAGAGAGAAAAACAAAATGAAACAATTAAAAAATAAAAAGAGAAAGCAAATGCCATGAAGATGTTGACTTAAGTGTGAAGGTGAATCGTGTTTGTGATGGTGAATCGTGTTTGTGATGTGTAATTGTGTGAGTTTGTTGTCAGTTGTGTTGTGTTGTGTTGCCAGTTTTAAATGGATTAGCAAGTTTTTTCTCCAGAGAGTAGAAGTCGTTCTGTGTCTGTATAATTTTGATTAAGTAGCCACTTTGTCACAATTTCTTTTAAAGTATTACTTGGGTATGCATAGAATTCTAAAACTTTATTGAGTCTGTTATAAAGATGTGGGCCTTGGAAGCAAAAGAATCTCTTGGTAAATGTGTACTTACATCTATGTGTTTGACAGACTGTATCCTTACGTCTTTTGGTGACTATAGCGTAGGGAGTATTAAGGTGCTGCAAAATGACGGTATGGAGTATGAAAAGCTGTCTTACAGTGAGTACTCCACAACATTTATAGAGCTCCTCTGTAGAGAAAAGGAGAGGACGGAAGGTGCTTACCTTTAAAACGGCTCTCTGGGCTCTTTCCAATTTTAGCATTATGGTTTTAGGCGCTCCACCCCATGAGGAGATACAATATGATAAAAGAGACTGACCAAGAGCAATGTAGACTCTTCTAATAATCTTAGCCTCAGCGACATGACGTAGGGTTTTGAAAACAAAAATCAGTTTCCTGATTCTCGAGGCCAATAGGTCTATGTGTGAAGAAAAAGTCAAGCCGTCATCTAGAGTTATCCCTAGATATTTTATGGAGTGCACCCGTTGAAGCTCAGGACAAGAGCACGCAACGTAGCCAGGTGTTTGGCAAGAGTGAGCAACAAGTACAAAGGAATCTGGGGGATGTGTGGATTTGCGGAGGGTGAAGGCCATTATTTTAGTTTTATCGGGGTTTAGTGTAAGAAGATGCTCATTAAGCCAATTGACTACTGTGTTCATTCCGGCTTGCGCAGCTTTAAAAGTGTCATGCCAGGTGTCGCCAGAGAAGGTAAGGACAGTGTCATCAGCAAATACTGTAATTTTTCCATTTGCCAGTAATAGGTTGCACAACTGGTTGATATAAACCAAGAAAAGAGTGGGGCCAACCACACTCCCCTGAGGCACACCGAAAGTGACAGGAAGGTCAGTACTCAGGTAATTAAGAATTTTAACGCATTGAGCCCTGTTACATAGGTAATCTTTAAACATGTCAAGTGCAATTCCACGGACCTTAGAAACTTTAGCACAGAACACACATTACTTTACTTTCGGAAGTAGGTGGCAATACAAAACAACAAACTCAAAGCCACCACCACCGACTTCCGAAAGTAAAGTAATGTGTGTTCTGTGCTAAAGTTATTTATCACTTTTTAGTTTTTGAAGACGGTTTTCTTTTTTGCGATAAAACTTTTTTTATAATCTTTATGCTTAGTTTATCTTAATCTCACCTCAACCCCGAACAATGGCCATAACTTTTGTCACGAATTGCCTAATCCTACATCTAAATACAACACGAAATTAATATGTACGTCCATTACCAAGGCTACAGATTGAGCGTGTTTAATTGCAACTGTGGCAAACGCCGCGCCGATGCGAGCAATTTTCAATTTGGCCGCATGCACCACCTGCGAATGTTCCTGCAATATTAATACTGGAGCGATGTGCACTGCGATGTGTAGCCCCGGAGGTAGCGTTGCCAATTGTTTTGTTTTACGACTTATTATTTTTCGAATATTTGAGTAAAACCACAAAATATAGAGGGTAAAGAAGGACCGCTCCCGCCAGCTTCAAAAATAATTACCTAAACTTGCCAGACTCACTAGGGCTGCTACTGTATTGACTCTGTAGGTTTTATTTGTGACAATATGAAATTTTATTGACACTGGTTGGAACTCTTTGCAATTTTTATAACAAAATTTTCTTGTTCGTCGTAAGATGTCAATGTCTCTCATTTATTCATTTAGACAACACGTGACAGTCGAGTCTGAAGTCTGCTTGAAACTGCTTGAGAATGCCTATAAACGTAATGTCAATGTGTGCGTGGTTAAAATGGCAGTTTGTTCTAAGCGGTCTCTCTGCTCGGGCGCGACGCAGCCTTACGTACTTTGTGGTAAAACGGCGGTACTTCGAAAAGAAAGGCGTAGATATCGGTATCGGGTTACCCACTGTCAGCGGGGGTGACGGGCGGGGTAGGTACTGCGCAGTCAGTAGCGCACTTCACAGCCGCGGTTAAGTTTGAATCGAACTGTAACTGGGTTGTGAAGGTCAGATAGTCGCTCCATGTAAAACTCTGGTATTCAGCTGCATCCGGTTAGGCTGGAAACCGAACCCAACATACCTAGTTTATTTCTAGCTTACGTTTTTACGAATTTTCGTTAAAGATCCCTAATAAAAAAAAAAAGTAAATATAGTCTCTCTTAATAATAGAATCGTATCAGTTGTGCTGGAGATTACACTTTAACATAAAATACCTAGTCAAGGTTTCCCAACTGCTTCTGTATACATTTAGCCATCACAGGCCAACCTGCATGTTTAGAAGTTCTAAACATGCAGGTTGATAAAAATATATTCGGAAAAATATTACGAGAAATTAGGTCAAGAACTTAAATTAAGAACAACCTCAAGTTTCATAGCAAATGAACAGGGTTGCAAGAAGAATGTGAAAGAGTTTAAGTGTCAGAAGTGAATGAGTTTCCAGATGGATAGAATGTAGGTAACTTTAAGTTAAAAGGCCTGTTTAGAAAATATGTACTAAAATGTTGCAAATTACATTTAAAATATCATTAATATGATGGACAAAGAACAAGACAAGGACAAAGAACTCTCTTCATTCACAGAAGAATTACATCCTTGATTTTTATATTCTGTGCTAGCTCCTGCACTATGAAGCGTGAATGGAATTCCTACATAGAGAATTGCTGCCACAACTTGTAACGATACAGGATACAGGTCATATTATACCGAACATATAACTAATGTTTTATCATTTTGCATTTTTAAGAGGTTTATTGGTTTTGTATAATTGAAAAATATCTGCATTATCTTCTTTATTTAATTTTAACATAGGTACCAATTTACAATTTTAAATATTACTATGAAATTAAAAGCATTATTTCGTGTATTTATTTGTATACATATTATTTATACATATTTGAAAGTGTAAATAATAGTATCCCACCGGTATTGGGAACAGGGTCCAAGCTAGCTAGGTCAGAACTCCAGAGAGAGGATTTTTCTATGGAGTGTCTTATAGAGTACTGCCTTCTAAATTAAGCTCTTGATTCAACTGCCTCACGAAAGCCTCCAAAAATAGTTTTACTATAATATTATGTACCTTATTAGAGAGGGAGAGGAAGGTCAAAGAAAAGATGAAGATGGATGGACTGGTATGAAAGAAAAGGGAGTCAGTGAGATAGCAAGACCGTTGATAGGATGAAGTGGAAGAATAAAACGTGTTGGGTCGAGATGTAACATGGGACAAAAGAGCGGAAGATGATGTTAATTTGGGTACAATATTTGAAGTTGATTATTTAGTTTGTTGGGACAGCAGAGGCTAAAAATAACGTAATATAAAAATGTAACCAGCTGTAGGCAAATACCTCCTATCTCCTATTCAAAACTCTCTATTTTGAGCTAGTATAGACCAATCCGGCTGGTCAGTATCAAGTTCGTACCACCATCTTTGCATGGGGCTGCTACGATGTTGGTGGGCGTTTTCCGGGACCCACATTGTGGTAGATCTTACCCACTCCCACTCAAACTTGATTACTAATTAGGGCTCTTACACACGAGCGGCATGTTGCATACCAACTTCAAAGATCAGCGGCAGGCATCGTCGTTCTCGTCGTCAGCGTTTGAAGTTGACATGTCGACGGCTGCAGTTACCTCTGCCATTAGCAACATGCCGCTCGTGTGTAAGAGCCTTTTGACGTCAGTGACTTTTATAAAAACAAGAAATAGGATGATAAATTTAAAATGTATAAAACGTGTTGAAGCGCGAGGAGATAATGTAAAAGGTAATTCACGTTATTAATTACGTTTTAGTTTCTGTCAATACAAATAAAGATTAAAATATAAGTAAAGTAAATACAAGATTGCTGTATGCAGAATTGTACCGATCCCCAACCTAAGCTTAAGCTTATTTACAAAACATGAGTTGCACAAATCATTTGCGCAGACTTTATATTTTTCATATTACAAATATTGGCAAGATTTAATAAGTGTGATGACTCGTTGATTTGCATATCTGTAGATATGTGAAGATAAAACAAATGCTGCTAAGTATAAAACAATTATAATACCAGCCATTGTCCCACTGCAGGGCAAAGGCCCCTTCTCACACAGAGAAGATACGAGCATTGATCACCACGTGCGCTCAAGGTGGATTGGCGATTTCAGACATAGATTAATTATAAGTCCTGAGGGCTAATTCACGTAATTTTATGACGCGCCGAGGAAATTGTAGTGCAGTTGCAGTTAAGTTCAAGTGTGAATGATAAGCGGTATTCTTGTAATCTTCGAACAGCGCGTAAGCTGCGCGTGAACTGCACGTTAACTGCACTACAACCAAACTCTACCAAACTTACTTATGGCTTAACCACATGGCTTAGAATATATGGCTTAGAATTGATTACGTTTCAATGAATATGACGTTATTATTATATCAAAATAATACCTCAGTACAGATTTCAGTGCTTTTTAACTGTCATTTTGAGACGTCAATTGAATAGTAGAATACCGAACATGTTGCATTCCGAAGCACGCACCAAAGACGCACAACAGTAGAATGCCGTTATTGCGCTCGCGTGAGGTGAACTTGACGAGAGCGTGTCTGACAGCGGTAGAAAATACGAAAAGCGTTGTTTTGATCGAAACCTAACCGCTTACGAGATTTAGAGCGAGACAGCGAATCGGCTCCCATCGCTCACATTACATTGTGCAAATAAATAAATCTATTTATATAGTACATGCTGGCCCGCAGGTTTTCAAGGTGTAGCAAGGAAGTAAAAAATACCTTCTTTAGGGCGTACTGCCAATCCTACTATACCTGTAGTCTGTGTGAGCCGTCAGCGCCCTGCGGGTCCATACAACAATGTGTTCAGGTTGCTAATGGGGCTGCCTTGCTATTGCAGCGCCTCAGAGATGTTTGCTGACGCTGTGGGTGATTGCTGAACACGTAGAAAGTCCTCTATGGAGGCAATGGATACACATCCATGTTAAATAGTTCCTCATGTATATCGAACCTACTAACATTTATTATTAAGTTTCTTTTTATATATTTACAAAAAATACATGGACACATGTGTCAGAAATAAAGAAATTCAATTCAATTTCTTTGAGAGGCGGGCGCCTTAATCAGCGGACCATCGCGACATCTACAAAACAAACTAATAAAAAACAAGAAGACTGCATTAAACTAATGTTGAACGAGTAAACTAATTAAGATTTTCAACAAATAAAAAGAATTTCTTCAACATTTCTTTAAGCCTGTATGTCGGATAAGCCTTGAGGTAACCGGGAAACTTCTTACAGTGAATAAAAAATATCGGGACGTACCGAAGCGGGGCGCCTTAAGATGTTGGTACACTGAGAACGCGGTAAAACTTCTTCATTCTTTCTCTCTCTCTTCTCTTTTTTATTTCTTCTCTCCCTCATTGCTGAGGATCATGACTCCCTTTCATCCTGTCAACAACCATCATACCCATGTTGTTGTAGCACTTCTAGGTATCTCCTGTTGTTCTGAGAACTTCGTTCTTTAGGAACAATAAAAAAATACTGATAAGTAAAATCTGGGTATCTTCAAGGCACGAGTGAACCGGTTCATCCTAGGCAAGCGTGTTCCAACTAAAGCCGCATCATCACTTAAGATCAGGTGAATTGCGGTCAAACGCAAAAATATTTGTTAATAAAAAAAATACATAATTATCTTTAAGTTAACAAAATGAATACAAATTTTAAGAAAATGCATAAGTAAAAAAAAAATACAATGGATTCATATAAAAATACATATCTTTTATTGTAGGGATACTGTTTAGGTGAATAAGGTCTATATCTGTTCGTTTGGTGAATGAAAAAAACTATAATACGTCTTTACTCAAAGGACATTTATTTTGCACTAAAAAAAGCTTTTTACAATTACGATAGTTAAATGAGTGGACTATATGAACGTTTGTTTGAATGTGTGTGTGCAGTATGTCTGTGTGTGTGAAAGGTGACTAGCTACTAATTACTATGTGTCTTAATCTATTTAAACAGATACCATTAAAAAAGGTATTAGTACATGATGTGTGAATACCTAATAATATCTAGATACAATCGATAAAAACAATAAGGGATTTCTATGTAAAGCATTTCATCATCTGCCTAGCCTTTTTCCCAACTATGTTGGTGTCGATTTCCAGTCGAACGGGATGCAGCTTTACATTGAGCGACTGCCTATCGGACCTCCACAACCCAGTTACTGGGTAACACAACACCCCTTGGTAAAACTGGTTGTCAGACTTTCTGGCTTCTGAATACCCATAACGACTGCCAAAGATCTACGAATCTTCTATTCATAGCTTTTGTAATGTAACAAATTGTCAATCATGTTGTTAATCATGGTTATAAACTGTGCATATAACTGTTAAGCAAAAGCATATATATACTTTAGCTAGCTATATTATACCTACTGTAGGCATACACACACATGTCACGAACTATGTTTATTTGTCATGGAGGTCCTTGCTCGTTCTTCTCCATAGAAACCTACTGTTTGGAACGAGCAACTAGCTTCAACTTTCTGACTGACTGACTCTGACAATTGAAAAGTACCTGTAAATGAATGATTTTGAGTTTGAGTTTTGTTCATTTATTTATATATTTGTCGGAGAAATAGCAATCTCCTCGACATCGTCATGAGTGGTTACGTCTTTAGTGGGCGTCATCGGGAAATGCGAGCACAAAACACTATTTACAATCTCGTGCGATTTTATTAGGAATTCAACAATTTTAATCACAAGGCAAAATAAACTGTGATGGAGCAGCGGGTTCGCGGCACCGATCTAACTTCACTAACCGTGATCCACCTCGATCCACGACCATTACTCGAATGAGCCAACTCCTCCCGGCGAACGTCAAAATGGTGCCTCGACCCCACTCTAGGTCTATTACAACCTCTGCTCTGATTGGACATTATACAATGCAGTATCTTTTAATAAATTAGTTAGATTTTACACAATATTAAAATGTAATAATTCAAATTAAATTAAATTAAGATTTAACAAGTAATTTCAAATTAATAATCAATCTTATTAATTAATTATAATATGCAACCAACAATCAACTTGGCTTCCTCCAACACGGCCGTCCTGACATTTCACACGCCCTCGTGTGACGTTGAGGGACAAGCATCATCGTAACCTTAGTTATCCGGTGAATCGTGCTATTTATAGACAGTTGAACATCGTCCAATGCATCTTGCCAGGACCTATTTGGACTAACTTCTAACGGTCAACATGTTATTTAGGGTACTCATTATCCGCTCTACTTGACCATTAGCACGACAAGAACCGGTTGCTATTAAATGTAGTTGAATATTGCGGCTAGTACAAAAATCATTGAACTCTTTATTTGCGAAGCATCTACCCTGATCCGCTTGCTGCGACATATATATTTATTTACTTATTTATTTATTTATTTATTTTATATTTTTTTATATTCATTGACACATACATGTTATCACCGGGCGATATATTTCTATCCGTACAACAACAACTTCTATTTCTCGGTAGAAATCTCGTCATCGATCTTTGGCATCTTTTAATACCCTGCTTGATACAAATAGATATCATTCTATTCATTAACAGACCGGTGTACAAACCACCTAACACTTAATAATTTATTTAAAAACACACTTTCGATGTTGTCTTTTTATTATCTAGCCTGCCTTAGTATTCCCGTTCTGAGTTATAATGTCCAATGTCTGGGAATAATCCACGTTGAACCGAGGCAGAGGTACGTTGTAACGAAGGTTTAGAGAATTATTAAAGGATTTCTTTTATAACTCGGCCCTCATTTCAAGGGAAAGATGGTTTTTGGCAAAAAAAAACAATGTTATGTTTGTTTTGTGTAATTATGTGGAATTGTTTTCAGTGTAGGTACCTGTTGGTGATCCCCTCCCCGACCCTAGCTCATGCAAGCCAGCACCGCTGTTTTAAATTCGTCCCTAAATAATCAAGATCCTATCCAGCTCTCACCTGCACTTACTCTCTCACACATAGTACACACCAACACACCCTTGCACGTAGTGAATGTGGCACGTTCATTCTTTGTGTATTTATGTATTTTAGTACCTAATTTTATATGGATTAATTTAAAAATATTGTATAAAGGTAAAGAAGTAATAGTACATAAAAATAGAACCAGACCATAATATATTACATGATTTATTTTTTATTTTTAAGGTACACAGTTCACTTGTATGTAACTTTATTAAGTTGTGAGCTGTTTCGTTATAATGATGAATTTATGTGTAACCCAATACTATAGTAAAGTGTTTCTTTTTATTGTAACATTTTAATTAATCATTATAAACAAAATACAAAATGCAGTCTACAAAATGCATTAAAGAATGTTAATATTAGTCAACACATGTAACGAAAATAAAAATAAATGTAACCATTGTTAAACCATAATATTACAGGTTTTAGTACGCCATCGCTCGATAGATGGCGTTGTGCAATTTAAATTCGCGCTATGGTTTCGTTACCGGGAAAAGTATATGTAGATTGGAATATTATTATTAAATTGTTCCCCCCCCGCACCCCCCCCTGCTTCTGGACCGGTAGCTAGCACGTCTAGCCGACCCTCTACCCCTATGCCCGCCTCCCAGTCGGCCTCAAAGAAGAGGTCAGCGCCCCCGCCTATCTTCATACAAGATAAGGCGAAGTGGACAGAGGTGTCCAAGCTCTGTAACGAGCGAAAAATCCGGTTTTCAAATGCCCGTGCGACCCAGCAGGGCATCAAAGTGTCCGTCCCCTTGTCTAATGACTATAGGGAATTAACCACACTCCTTAAGGTAAGGAACATTTCGTTCCATACCTACTCCTTGCCCGAGGACAAGCCCACTCGGGTGATTATTAGGAGGGTGCCTAAGGAGATCTCCCCGGAGGAGGTCCTCAACGACCTCGTGTCACAAGGCATCCCCGTGTTAGCCGTCCACCGCTTACATAAAGCGAGAGGGGCCGTAGCATACGACAGTGTACTCGTCGTATGCGAACATACCGACGGACATCACCCTATTTTCAAGGTGAAGTCCGTGTGCCACCTGTCGGGCATCTCCATCGAGAAGCCCCACAAGACCGCCACAGTTGGGCAGTGCCATCGCTGCCAACTATACGGGCATGCGCAGTCCAACTGCTTTGCCACCCCCAGATGCGTCAAGTGTCTAGGGGAGCATGGCACTGCAGACTGCACTCGCCCAAAGGACCGCGAGCTCTGCTCTGAGCCTCCGAGCTGTGTGCTCTGCGGTCAGTCCGGCCACCCAGCCAACTACCGTGGCTGCCCAAAGGCCCCCAAGTCATCCTCCCCCAAACTGGCCAAGCGTGCTAACGCTCGCCAGCAAAGGGAGTCACCTTCTGTGAAGGTCCCATCAACAGAGATGCCTCAGCGTCTCAGCCCCCAGAGGCCCTCGCCCTGGAATTCGCTGAACCATCAGCGAGCCTTCCCGGCCCTGACGGCTAAGCCTCAAGCCGCCCCCTTGCCGGCGCTAATGGACCTCGCGGTCCCTGCGCCCCCACTGGCCCCCGCGCCCGCGGCTCCTCAAAAGGTCGCCCCCGCGCCTCTCAAGGCCGCCCCCGCCCCCGCCGTTCCCACGGCTCCGGCGGCTGTGCGTCCCATCGATCTTCCTACGGAAGAAGAAGTTCGCACCGTGCACCTCGCCTTCCAGGTGTACAGAAACCCCGCCACCAAATTGATGGCTAGGGACATCATCGCCAGCCGAGGCGACATCTTCAAGCTTAATGCTTGCTTCCAAGCGTACCCAGAGGTTACGCAAGCCCTCGAAGTTCTATACCCCTATTAGTTCCAATGAACAACGAGAGGCAAAGAACCTTCAAACCTCGTTCCCTAAAGTTAGGCTTCTTCAATGCCAATGGCATTACCAATCAACGTGATGAGATCGCTACCTTTCTCCGCGACCATCAGCTCGACTTACTCCTTGTCCAGGAGTCCTTTCTCAAGCCGTATCACCGGGACCCTAAAATTGCCAACTATAGTTTAGTTCGCAACGATAGGACCCGCTGTCATAGGGGTGGCACCCTTATTTATTACAAAAAGTCCCTCTACTGCTCCCCTATGGACCCTCCTCCCCTCTCCCTCCTAGAGGTCTCAGTCTGTCGGCTCGGCATGACCGGTCATCAGCCGTTATTCATTGTCTCCGTCTATGTCCCTCCACTTCCATCGGAGGACCCCATCCTCCTCAAGGATGATCTCACCGTCCTTCTTGGCCTAGGTGACTCCGTCCTACTGGCGGGTGACCTCAATGCCAAACATCCCGCGTGGAATAGTAACACGACCAACACTAGAGGTAGGACCCTGTTCCACCTCTGTTCCTCCCTTAACTTCGATGTCATCGCCCCGATGACTCCCACTCATTTCCCCCATGACCCCAACCATCGTCCCGACATCCTCGATATAGCGCTGCTCAAGAATGTGAACCTCCGTTTGCATTCCATTGAGACGCTACACGAGCTCACCTCAGATCACCGGCCTGTGGTCATGGAATTAAATTCTCGTACCGGCCCTGCTGACCCCAGTCAGCCCCCACCGACACAAGTTATAACCGACTGGAGGAAAGTAAGCGAAAGCCTACAATCCACCACGTCGCCAGACTTGGACGCCATACCCGACCACTTGGTGACAGTCGCAGACACGACGGCCGCGATCGACTCGTTCACAAGTCACGTGCAATCTGTCTTGAACGATTGTTCAAGGGAGGTTCCGGCGATGAGTGATCATCGCTGGAAACTACCAGATGATGTGCGTGAATTGTTGACCGAGAAGAACGCTGCTGTCCGTGCATATAGCGCCTTCCCCTGCGATGCGAACAAAGCCCACATGCGTTCCCTACAGCGTGCTGTAAAGGAACGCATTGCGGAGTGGCGCTCAAACCGTTGGGACAAGACGCTTAGCGAACTAGAGCCCACGCACCTAGCCTTCTGGCAGTTGCAGAGGTCACTTCGTTCCTCTAACGAGGCCTCCATGCCCCCCCTAGTTCGACCCGACAAAACCGTCGCTTTCGATAACGATGAAAAGGCTGAGTGCCTAGCCGACAGCCTTGAGTCACAATGCTCTCCTAGTTCCCTACCAGTAGACCAAGCGCACCTCTCCAAGGTCGATGCTGAAGTTGAACGTAGAGCCTCCCTTCCCCCCGTCGAAGACCCTGATTATCCTCTGCCCCCCGTCACCCCAGACGAAGTGCAGGATATTATCATGAGGCTGAAACCCCGTAAAGCCCCTGGCTCTGATCGCATCACCAATAAGGTGTTTAAACTCCTACCCGCCGCCCTGATAATGCTAATGACCGCCATCTTCAATGGCGCTCTAAGCAATAACATTTTTCCTCAGGCATGGAAAGAAGCCACTGTTATCGGCATTCCGAAACCAGGCAAACCCAAGTCTGACCCCTCTAGTTATCGCCCCATTAGTTTACTCAACACCCTCGGCAAAGTCTACGAGAGACTTATTTATAAGCGTCTCAAAGATTATGTCGAAGCTAAGAGTCTCATTCCCGACGAGCAATTCGGCTTTCGTACCGAACACAGCTGCGTCCAACAGGTCCACCGCATCGTCGAGCATGTAAGCGTTGGGTTCCAACGCGGCTTGAAGACCGGTGCGCTCTTCTTCGATATAGCGAAGGCATTCGACAAAGTCTGGCACAATGGCTTAATATACAAGCTATACCTACTGGGTGTGCCGGATCGTCTCGTACTGATCTTACGAGACTTTTTGTCGAATCGTACCTTTCGTTATCGCGTCGAAGGGGCACTCTCGTCTCCACGTCCCATACGTGCTGGAGTCCCCCAGGGCTCCGTGGTCTCCCCTCTCATTTTCACGCTGTTCACCAGTGACATTCCAAAGAGCAGACAGGCTCATTTGGCCTTATTCGCCGATGACACGGCCATTTATTGCACTGGTTCCAACCCAGTCCGCATAGCCCGCATCCTCCAAGACTCCGCAAACGCACTAGGCGCTTGGTTCCGGAGATGGAGAATCACAGTCAACCCCGCTAAGAGTCAGGCAGTGCTGTTTTCCAAACCGCGCATCAACCCCTCCCTTCCCAGTCCGATATCCATGTTCGGCGAGCCTATCCCTTGGGAGAAGCAAGCCAAATACCTAGGAGTCATTCTCGACCGCCACCTAACCTTCGCGGAGCACATAAAGCAGGCGCGTTCGCGCGCCGCTTTCGCTCAAGGTAGACTTCACTGTATGTTGAATGCACGTAGCAAATTGTCACTCAAGTGCAAATTGCGTACCTACACAGCGTGCATTCGTCCCATCATGACCTACGCCTGTGCTGTATTCGCACACGTAAAGGCATACCGTCTCCACAGAATGCAAACCTTACAAAACCGTTTCTTGCGAAAAATAACGGGCGCCCCGTTCTATGTTCGCAACGAGAACCTTCATCTCGATCTCAAACTCCCGACCATCCGTCAGTTCATGAAGCGCGCTTGCAAGCGCTTCTTCGATCAAGCGGAGAAACACCGCAACCCGCTCGTCGTAGCGGCCGCCCGATATACCCCTTCCCGTATTAGCAGGACCCGTCGTCCACGTCATACCCTGTCCGATCCAGATGACGCTATTACCCTCCTTCAAGAAAGAAATAGGGCCACTAGCACATTAGTCAAACACAGACACAAATTACCGTCATTCCGACCTCGCCGCCGAGGTCCCTCGCGACGACCCCGTAACGCCCCCCCCCCGACCCTTGCTAGCGCCAGCCCGCGTCGCTGTGCCCTTAGCTTTAAAATAGCCCCTAATTAATGGAGACCCGATCCAGCCTGTCCCTTTGCTGCCCTCTCTCAGTGGCGACCTAAGCCGAGGCTCGTACCCCACAGGGGGTGCCCTTAGCGTAGTCACTTAGTTTATAAGTTTTTGCCCTGGCTGGAGGCCCTAAAAGTCACTTTTAAGGCACCACAGGATTGTCCGGTTAAGCAGTAACCAACCCTCAGGTTGAACTGCGAGATGCCATTCAGAAAAAAAAAAAAAAAAAAAAAAAAAAAAAAAAAATTATTAAATTGTCCATCATGACCTACGCCTGTGCTGTATTCGCACACGTAAAGGCATACCGTCTTCACAGAATGCAAACCCTGCAAAACCGTTTCTTGCGAAAAATAACGGGCGCCCCGTTCTATGTTCGCAACGAGAACCTTCATCTCGATCTCAAACTCCCGACCATCCGTCAGTTCATGAAGCGCGCTTGCAAGCGCTTCTTCGATCAAGCGGAGAAACACCGCAACCCGCTCGTCGTAGCGGCCGCCCGATATACCCCTTCCCGTATTAGCAGGACCCGACGTCCACGTCATACCCTGTCCGATCCAGATGACGCTATTACCCTCCTTCAAGAAAGAAATAGGGCCACTAGCACATTAGTCAAACACAGACACAAATTACCGTCATTCCGACCTCGCCGCCGAGGTCCCTCGCGACGACCCCGTAACGCCCCCCCCCCCGACCCTTGCTAGCGCCAGCCCGCGTCGCTGTGCCCTTAGCTTTAAAATAGCCCCTAATTAATGGAGACCCGATCCAGCCTGTCCCTTTGCTGCCCTCTCTCAGTGGCAACCTAAGCCGAGGCTCGTACCCCACAGGGGGTGCCCTTAGCGTAGTCACTTAGTTTATAAGTTTTTGCCCTGGCTGGAGGCCCTAAAAGTCACTTTTAAGGCACCACAGGATTGTCCGGTTAAGCAGTAACCAACCCTCAGGTTGAACTGCGAGATGCCATACAGAAAAAAAAAAAAAAAAAAAAAAAAAAAAAAAGATTATTAAATTGTCCCTGTCCGATCCAGATGACGCTATTACCCTCCTTCAGGAAAGAAATAGGGCCACTAGCACATTAGTCAAACACAGACACAACAAAATACCGTCATTCCGACCTCGCCGCCGAGGTCCCTCGCGACGACCCCGTAAAGCCCCCCCCCCGACCCTTGCTAGTGCCAGCCCGCGTCGCTGAGCCCTTAGCTTTAAAATAGCCCCTAATTAATGGAGACCCGATCCAGCCTGTCCCTTTGCTGCCCTCTCTCAGTGGCGACCTAAGCCGAGGCTCGTACCCCGCAGGGGGTGCCCTTAGCGTAGTCACTTAGTTTATAAGTTTTTGCCCTGGCTGGAGGCCCTAAAAGTCACTTTTAAGGCACCACAGGATTGTCCGGTTAAGCAGTAACCAACCCTCAGGTTGAACTGCGAGATGCCATACAGAAAAAGAAAAAGAAAAAAAGAATTATTAAATTGTCATCTTAGAAGTATGTGGTGTTTTCTTAGTAGATAGTGGCTCCACCACACTAGTGGATATCCCTAAGGTGGATTTTGGGAACATGGTCCTTCGAGAGCCGGATAACCAAGGCTAGAAGTTGAAGAGTCCAACCAGAGCTGCAAACCGGCTCATCCGAGCTTGTCGTTGAGGATCTGAAGTACCTAGTGACTACGGCAGTACCCAGGGCATCGACAAGCAGGGGCGTTTTCACGGATGGGTACCAGCAGGAGCAGTGCAACTACCAGCATCTCTGGACGGAAGGGCAAGTGTTGTATATTTGTGAAGGGTGCAATCAAACTGTGAGTACTGTAGTTTTTGGGACTTAGAATAATTACGAAAAAAGTGAACCAACGGGGAACCTATGTTCGATTTCACATAGAAATTACGAACTGAAACACTTAGAAAAATATTATAATATAGTGTTGCAATCTCCATAATAAAACCTCATTATGGAACTCATAAAAATACAGGAAGACATTAGATCGCAGCTACAAAAAACAAAAATTAACTTCAAAAAGAGTCCTAAAGAAAGATTGTCAAAATCATATGTCGAAAATAGGATTGAGATTGTTAATAACAAATGGAATGAGTTTTCTAAAAATCATTACGAAATCTTGAAAAAATGAAAAAAAATGATGAATCTGCGGGTTCTATTGAATTTAAAAAGGACATACACAACGAAGTGGAAGAATTCTATTTGGATTTTAAATCGGAACTTGGTGAAATTTTAGACGGAATAAAAGGATTTTCAACAACATCAAGTAAGTCTAACGCAGAGAATAAGTGCGTAAAAACGTCTGTGAGGCTACCAAAGATAACAATACCAACATTTTCGGGTAGATATACAGATTGGATAGCGTTTAGGGATCTGTTTGTGTCTTTGATACACAACAACGATGACATTGATAATGTTCAAAAATTGCATTATCTAAAGGGACATTTGACTGGAGAGGCTGAACAGTTGTTGAGACACATCGCTATTACCAATGACAACTATGAACAATGTTGGAATATTTTAGAGCAACGATTTAATAACAAACAATTTTTTGTGAATAGTATTTTCGGACGGTTCTTCTCGCTGCGCAATATTACGACGGAATCTGCAACGAGTCTCAAACAATTATTGGACAACACTACAGACATGATGCAGGGATTGAAGAATTTGGGCATCGACACTACGTCTTGGGATGCAATAGTTATCTATATTGTATCACAGAAATTAGATACAGAAACAAGAAAACAATGGGAATCTAAAGTCAGTGAAATAACATTTAATTGTAGTGTATTACCAAATTTTAAACAATTTCAAACCTTTTTGCAAAACAGATTTCATTCTTTAGAATTTTTAGATACAAAAACTAGCTCAAATTATTATAAAGATAATCCGAATTCAAAGGGTCGTTTTAATAATAGTTTACATGTATCTCAAGTAACTTGTTCTTATTGTAAAGGTGATCACAAAATAAGTGCATGTAAAGAATTTATTAAATTACATGATGACAAAAAACGTTTATTTGTTACAGATAATCGGTTATGTTTTAATTGTTTAGCCAATAACCATGGTGTAAAATATTGTCGAAGTACAACTTCTTGCCACATTTGTAAAAGACGACATCACTCATTACTTCATTCCAGTAGTGCGCAACCGAACTTGGAGCCTATAGCATCACATCAGGTATTAAAAGATGACCAGTTACCAGATATGATACAGGGAAGTTCACACATTTCAAAGGGTTTTGAACAAGTGTCGTTGTTACCAACAGCAATTGTGTATGTAAAGTCAAGCAATGGATTCATACCGCTGCGCGCTTTAATTGATCAAGGGTCTCATATTTCATTTATTACGCAATCCGCAGTTCAGTTGCTAGGTCTTAAGTGTGAAGCAGTCAAGGGTAATTTTTCAGGATTGGGCGGTGAAATCAAGGTGGTTTCAAAGAATAAAACGAATATTATTCTTCATTCATTGAACAATCCAGACTGCAGCATCCAAGTAACAGCCTATGTTTTAAACAAATTAACAGGGTTATTACCTCCTCGGGATTTTTTACTAGAACAATGGTCTATTTTAGAAAAGATTAAGTTAGCCGATCCAGGATTCCATTCGCCTAACAAGATTGACATGTTGCTGGGTTCAGAAGTTTATGGTGAAATATTAAGGGAAGGTTTTCATAAATGTTCATCAGGATCGTTGCTGGCTCAAAATACAATATTTGGATGGATATTAACGGGATCAAATAAAACACAGTCGCTTTCTGCAAATATAGTTAGCATGCACGTTGAAGCAGATGATTTTCTAAAGGCGTTTTGGGAAATGGAAAACGAGCCGCAGATAAATCAAAGGTTGATGTCAGAAGAAGAGAAGCGCTGTGAAGAAATATACGCTTCAACAACTACACGTGACGAAACTGGACGTTACATTGTCAAATTACCTTTTAGAGATGAGCATCCGGTTTGTTTAGGTCAATCACGTGAAATAGCATTAAGGAGATTTCTAAGACTGGAACAACAATTAGTAAAGAACGAGCAGTTGAAAAATGAATTTAAACGGACATTTGATGAATATTTAGAGCTTAACCATATGCGACCGGTTCATAGCGAAGACAGAGAGATTGGCGTATACTTACCATACCACGCTGTTATCAGGGAGGATAGAACCACGACTAAGGTTCGTATTGTTTTTGATGCATCTTGTAAGGGCAGGAATGGTATATCACTGAATGATGACCTGATGGTGGGACCTACCTTGCAATCGGAACTTCGTCATATCATAATGCGTTGGAGAACGTACCGAATATGCCTCTCTGCAGATATCACAAAGATGTATAGACAAGTATGTGTTCAGGAAGATGATGCTGATTTTCAGCGCATTTTGTGGCGAAATACACCTGAAAAAGATATCATGGAATATAAAATGTTAAGAGTTACTTTTGGCACATCATCAGCACCATATTTGGCAATAAAAACGTTAATGCAATTAGCTACAGATGAAGGAAAAAATTATCCACTGGTGGCAGATAGAGTTAAAAGAGACTTTTACGTGGATGATTTTATGTCAGGGTGTGATAATGAAAAGGAAGCTATACAAATATATGATCAGTTAAATGATTTATTAAATAAAGGGGGTTTTGAACTTCAAAAATGGTTAAGCAATAGTGAAGCTGTAATGAATATCATTGAGAAGAAAAATAAAGATACAAAAGGGTTAGAGGAAGAAAAAGGGATTGAGGAACAGAAAGCTAAAAGCAAAAATAAACTATTGGGACTTACCTGGAACCGAATTCAAGATGAATTTGAGTACGCAGTTAATTTGCCAGCTATGTCTGCACCTGTAACAAAAAGGAAAGTAATATCTGATATATCTCGTTTATACGATCCTCTAGGATGGATAGCACCAAGCATAATAAGCGCTAAAATATTCATTCAAAAATTATGGTTATCAGGAATAAGTTGGGACGATGAATTGCCGCAAGGATTACTTGATGAGTGGGTTGCATATCGCGACAACTTTTCGCAACTTACCCATTTTAGACTGCCTCGATGGATATACTGTCAACATGACAATCAGTTTGTAGAACTCCATGGATTTTGTGATGCGTCCAATGTTGCCTATGGTGCTGTAGTGTACCTGAGAGTGATTGGTTGTGAAGGAAATATAAAGGTCAGTCTGATTTCGGCTAAGACAAGAGTGGCTCCCAATAAGCAAGTTTCGATACCTCGATTGGAATTATGTGGAGCAGTTTTACTAGCAAAACTCCTTGTTGAAGTTGGTACAATTTTAGATATTCCTAAACAGCATTGGCATGCGTGGACAGATTCTGAAGTAGTGTTGGCATGGTTGAGTGATCATCCTTGCAGATGGAAAACCTTTATTGGTAACAGAGTAGCAACAATTATATCACATTTAGATCGAAACCAGTGGTCATATGTTAAATCAGATTTTAATCCCGCAGACGCTGCTTCACGTGGAATAAAACCTTCAGATATTAGTGATCATCAGCTATGGATACGTGGGCCGAAATGGTTGAAAGATTCGGAAATCCTATATATAAACCCAAAGAATTTGAAGACGAACCTGGAAGAAAAGGTTAAATTCGTTAACGTCGCAGTTGAAGATGATAAGGATATATGGGATAAATTCTCATCGCTGACAAGGTTGCTGCGAGTGGTAGCATACTGTAAAAGATTCCTGAAAAGAGAAAGACACAAAATACCTAAACATACTTACCTTTTGAAAAATGAAATACATGAAGCATTAGAAATTATGATCAAGAAATGTCAGAACAAATATTTCAAGCAAGAAATACAAGATATTACTGATGGTAAAAATATAAAAACGAAATCCAAACTTACCTCTTTAAATCCTCACATAGATGAGGTTGGAAAGCTTCGTGTAGGAGGGCGGCTACAATTTGCTCAGGTGGAACAGGATAGAAAGCATCCTATTGTAATTCCTCATGATGCACATTTAGCGAAACTTATAGTGGCAGATGCACATTTGAAAACGTTGCACGGGGGTCCGCAACTTATGTTAAACTATGCACGTTCTAAGTATTGGATAATCGGAGCAAAAAACTTAGTTAAACTTCACTATCGTAAATGTGTTACATGCGCTCGCTATCGCGCACCTAATAAAAATCCATTGATGGGACAGTTACCAGTGGAAAGAGTTTCAGCAACTAGAGCGTTTTCATTTAGTGGTGTAGATTATGCTGGACCTATCAACATTAGAGTATCAAAGGGTCGTGGCAATAAATCATATAAAGGCTACATATGTCTTTTTATTTGTATGTCGACCAGAGCAATCCATTTGGAAGCAGTCAGTGACCTAACGTCTCAAGGATTTCTTTCGGCATATAAACGATTTGTAGCAAGGCGAGGTCATTGCAGCAACTTATACAGTGATAACGGCTGTAACTTTGTGGGAGCGGCACGAGAGTTAAAGGATTTATTTAATGAAGAAAAGTCAAATTTTCTGGCGGAAATTTCAGATTGGTTAGCAACTAACGGAACTCAGTGGCATTTTATTCCACCTCATGCACCTAACTTTGGAGGTTTATGGGAGGCGGGGGTGAAATCTACCAAACATCACCTGAAAAGGATTATCGGAAATTCCACACCAACGTTTGAAGAAATGTCTACTTTATTGGCTCAGATTGAGGCTTGTTTAAATTCTAGACCAATATCATACATGGAAGATCAGGACGAAATATCACCTTTGACACCAGGTCACTTCCTTGTAGGGGAACCTTTGATTTTGCCTCCTGAACGTAATTATGAACAAACTACGCTCAGTTCTTTAAGAAGATGGCAACTGTGTCAACGTATGTTGCAACATTTTTGGAAACGATGGTCACAAGAATATCTTTCGGGATTGATGCATAGGCATAAGTGGAATCGCTTAACACCGGAACCAGAAGTTGGTGATGTTGTCTTGATTAAAGAACCAGATTTACCACCTGCCAGGTGGTTAATGGGCAAAATTGTAAAAAAGCATTCTGGCGTCGACAATGTTACTAGAGTAGTTACTTTACGATATAAGAACTCATTTATAAAGAGGCCTGTATCAAAAATTTGTGTTTTACCTACTAGCGAGTAGCGATACTTAAGTTTTGTTTTGGTTTGTTTTAAGATATATACAACAATGGATATTTAATATGTTGTGTAGCACGTGTGTTTGCTTATTACTTTTAGTTTTAGTTATAGGCACTATATGTTTAGTTTAGCGATTTTTATATTAGTATAAAAAAATTATTTAAAAAAACAAAAAACCCGACTGCGTGAAAAATTGTTAAACTCAAAAGATAGAAATAAGTGAAAACTTAAATATTTTTTTGGTTTTGAATCATCGTGGTTGACAGTGTTCACAAAGGCAGTCGGAGGCATCAAAAATGTACAATATGTTTCAAATCCGTTGAAAGTGTCTAAACTTTAACTTGATGCCTCCGACTGCCTTTGTGAACACTGTCAACCACGATGATTCAAAACCAAAAAAATATTTAAGTTTTCACTTATTTCTATCTTTTGAGTTTAACAATTTTTCACGCAGTCGGGTTTTTTGTTTTTTTAAATAATTTTTTTATTTTAATATTTTTAGTTTTTGCAGTGATTCAATTTAGAATTTAGAAAACTTTACGTCGAGTCTCTTTACGTTGAGCCGAGAAGCTTGCCTCGCTTCTATTATCCCTACGTCGAGTCTACAACTTCTGTCCCGTTTTTACTCCCTTAACGTCGAGTTTCTGTACCCGCTTTTCCGTGCACTAGCTATCGGAGGGCTAGGCGGTGCAGTGCACCAGGTCCCCAAGCTTAGCGGGCCCCTCAGCCCCAAACCTTGAACTAACGTAAACCTTAAACCGACTGAACTTTTTATTATTTATTTATATTTTTTCTCCTCCATGTTGTTATGTATTGTCCTACTAGTGTTGTTGGTGGGTGGTGCACAGACATTGGTGTAGCACCAAAAGGTTTAATTATACATTAGTCGCATTTTTGCTTCCAATGCTTCCTTTAATTCTTCCGCTGATGCAAGTTTTAGTTCAATAACCGACATCCTTGGTGACTTTGTGCGTCGGTGCTTCAGTCAATAGAAATACCATTTGTTTAATGTCTGCCATAACAATGTAAGACACCTTTTCTAATGCCAACGTTCACGCCCGTTCTGATTTGTAAGAGTTGGTATAAACCTCAATCTTCTTTCTACCATCTACCCCACTTCCCGGTTTCGTTTTTATCCGTCGCGATAGAATTGGAAAGAAGGAGGTTGTGTTGCTATTTAATTATCGTCGTAGTGATTTTCCTTTAAAAAACATTGCCTCTTATTCTTCTTCACTTTACGGTGCCTCCCCTGAGTAGGTACCTATTTCCAACACAAGAGAGGGACAGGTCGTTAGGATTAAGTCGAGCCACGTGTCATACCCTAAGATATTAAAACGAGTAGGTTGCAGAGGAAGAACATAAGAGACTAACAGACTCGATGATATGTAAGAGTTATCGGGAACGACAGGTTGGCTGCCCAAGGTCTGTGTTGAAATCGCCCATGAAGACGCAATGTGCATACACTGACCCTACTGATTCTTAAAGTAGCGAAAGTAGTCAATGGCGGGCGGACATTAATAGACAACACCAAGTAGGGTTTTAACACCTTTGATATGGATAATATCATCCAAAAAAACAGAGAGAAACGCAGAGAAACGTTAAAAAACCAATCATGAAACAATTTTTTAATGATACTGGTTTTTAATTTATATCCTGACTGTACTTATTATATAAACTCGACGTAACGGAATTAGATAGCGTAAAATAGCAATATTTTGCAAGAGCAATAGACTCTCAGACTCGACGTAAAGGAACTCAACTTAAAGGGAATCAACCTTAATTATTTGTTGTTTTTTAGCATTTCTGATTCCAAATTACATTTAAACAAATAGTTGTATATATATCAGTAAGGTATTTATAAAACCTACCCTACTCGATACGTTTAAAGATTATTTTTTTTGAAAACACTAATATGTCGCCAAAAATCGGCCAGTTTAATTTTAATAATTTTGATGTACCCAGTGTCACTCACACAATTAAGACGATTGAAACGACACCTTTCAAGCTAAAAACTCTCAGACTCAACGTAAAGGAACTCAACTTAAAGGGAACGAACCTTAATTTGTTTGTTGTTTTTTAGCATTTCTCATTCCAAATTACATTTAAACATATAAGTTATTTATATATTTGTAAGCTATTTATAAAACCCTTTATTTTGATACCCCACTCGATAGGTTTTGAGGAAAAATATTTTTATTTTAAACACTAATATGTCGCCAAAAATCGGCCAGTGTATTTTTTCTAATTTTGATGTACCCAGTGTCACTCACACAATTAAGACGAATGAAACGACACCTCTCAAGTCAAAATCCATTAAGCCGTTTCAGCTACAGAGCGTGCCAAAGAAATTCACATACATACATACATACATACATACATACATACATACATACATACATACATACATACATACACCCGAAAAACATAACCCTCCTTCTGGCGCAGTCGGGTAATAAGGACTGTTGTCCTTAGTGGGCGGGAATGTTAAGGCTTTTATAATAATATTACAGGTTTTAGTACGCCATCGCTCGATAGATGGCGTTGTGCAATTTAAATTCGCGCTATGGTTTCGTTACCGGGAAAAGTATATGTAGATTGGAATATTATTATTAAATTGTTACATCATGACGGACGCGATGATTCTCGCGTACGTAAAGTCCTTCCTTATGAAGGACGCCGTGTTTGCGGCAAGCTTCAACAACTTTGTTGCGTCGCAACAAAGTTCGGGCGACGAGTGCACTGCCGTATTCAGCGACAGTGACAGCCCTCTGTCTCCGCCCGCCGCGGACCAGGGCATTCCGGCCCCTAGAGCCCCCGTCGATATGTGCATGGACACGTCAGGTCCGCACAACTCACCGCCGCCATCCGACTCTGAGGATGAGTCGGTGGCTTTTTCATCAGCCTCTGACGATGGGTACATACCCGTCGGCAGTGGTGGAAAGAGGAAGAAGGGGAAACCCTCTTCCAAGGCCTCCAAGGCCAAAAAGGTGGTGGCCGAAACCCCGCCCCCCGTTCCCTCCGCTTCGGAGTCGTTGCCCCTCTCCCCCCCCGCACCCCCCCCTGCTTCTGGACCGGTAGCTAGCACGTCTAGCCGACCCTCTACCCCTATGCCCGCCTCCCAGTCGGCCTCAAAGAAGAGGTCAGCGCCCCCGCCTATCTTCATACAAGATAAGGCGAAGTGGACAGAGGTGTCCAAGCTCTGTAACGAGCGAAAAATCCGGTTTTCAAATGCCCGTGCGACCCAGCAGGGCATCAAAGTGTCCGTCCCCTTGTCTAATGACTACAGGGAATTAACCACACTCCTTAAGGTAAGGAACATTTCGTTCCATACCTACTCCTTGCCCGAGGACAAGCCCACTCGGGTGATTATTAAGAGGGTGCCTAAGGAGATCTCCCCGGAGGAGGTCCTCAACGACCTCGTGTCACAAGGCATCCCCGTGTTAGCCGTCCACCGCTTACATAAAGCGAGAGGGGCCGTAGCATACGACAGTGTACTAGTCGTATGCGAACATACCGACGGACATCACCCTATTTTCAAGGTGAAGTCCGTGTGCCACCTGTCGGGCATCTCCATCGAGAAGCCCCACAAGACCGCCACAGTTGGGCAGTGCCATCGCTGCCAACTGTACGGGCATGCGCAGTCCAACTGCTTTGCCACCCCCAGATGCGTCAAGTGTCTAGGGGAGCATGGCACTGCAGACTGCACTCGCCCCAAGGACCGCGAGCTCTGCTCTGAGCCTCCGAGCTGTGTGCTCTGCGGTCAGTCCGGCCACCCAGCCAACTACCGTGGCTGCCCAAAGGCCCCCAAGACATCTTCCCCCAAACTGGCCAAGCGTGCTAACGCTCGCCAGCAAAGGGAGTCACCTTCTGTGGTGAAGGTTCCGTCAACGGAGATGCCTCAGCGTCTCAGCCCCCAGAGGCCCTCGCCCTGGAATTCGCTGAACCATCAGCGTGCCTTCCCGGCCCTGATGGCTAAGCCTCAAGCCGCTCCCATCCCGGCGCTAATGGACCTCGCGGTCCCTGCGCCCCCACTGGCCCCCGTGCCCGCGGCGCCTCTAAAGGTCGCCCCCGCGCCTCTCAAGGCCGCCCCCGCCCCCGCCGTTCCCACGGCTCCGGCGGCTGTGCGTCCCATCGATCTTCCTACGGAAGAAGAAGTTCGCACCGTGCACCTCGCCTTCCAGGTGTACAGAAACCCCGCCACCAAATTGATGGCTAGGGACATCATCGCCAGCCGAGGCGACATCTTCAAGCTTAATGCTTGCTTCCAAGCGTACCCAGAGGTTACGCAAGCCCTCGAAGTTCTATACCCCTATTAGTTCCAATGAACAACGAGAGGCAAAGAACCTTCAAACCTCGTTCCCTAAAGTTAGGCTTCTTCAATGCCAATGGCATTACCAATCAACGTGATGAGATCGCTACCTTTCTCCGCGACCATCAGCTCGACTTACTCCTTGTCCAGGAGTCCTTTCTCAAGCCGTATCACCGGGACCCTAAAATTGCCAACTATAGTTTAGTTCGCAACGATAGGACCCGCTGTCATAGGGGTGGCACCCTTATTTATTACAAAAAGTCCCTCTACTGCTCCCCTATGGACCCTCCTCCCCTCTCCCTCCTAGAGGTCTCAGTCTGTCGGCTCGGCATGACCGGTCATCAGCCGTTATTCATTGTCTCAGTCTATGTCCCTCCACTTCCATCGGAGGACCCCATCCTCCTCAAGGATGATCTCACCGTCCTTCTTGGCCTAGGTGACTCCGTCTTACTGGCGGGTGATCTCAATGCCAAACATCCCGCGTGGAATAGCAACACGACCAACACTAGAGGTAGGACCCTGTTCCACCTGTGTTCCTCCCTTAACTTCGATGTCATCGCACCGATGACTCCCACTCATTTCCCCCATGACCCCAACCATCGTCCCGACATCCTCGATATAGCGCTGCTCAAGAATGTGAACCTCCGTTTGCATTCCATTGAGACGCTACACGAGCTCACCTCCGATCACCGGCCTGTGGTCATGGAATTAAATTCTCGTACCGGCCCTGCTGACCCCAGTCAGCCCCCACCGACACAAGTTATAACCGACTGGAGGAAAGTAAGCGAAAGCCTACAATCCACCACGTCGCCAGACTTGGACGCCATACCCGACCACTTGGTGACAGTCGCAGACACGACGGCCGCGATCGACTCGTTCACAAGTCACGTGCAATCTGTCTTGAACGATTGTTCAAGGGAGGTTCCGGCGATGAGTGATCATCGCTGGAAACTACCAGATGATGTGCGTGAATTGTTGACCGAGAAGAACGCTGCTGTCCGTGCATATAGCGCCTTCCCCTGCGATGCGAACAAAGCCCACATGCGTTCCCTACAGCGTGCTGTAAAGGAACGCATTGCGGAGTGGCGCTCAAATCGTTGGGACAAGACGCTTAGCGAACTAGAGCCCACGCACCTAGCCTTCTGGCAGTTGCAGAGGTCACTTCGTTCCTCTAACGAGGCCTCCATGCCCCCCCTAGTTCGACCCGACAAAACCGTCGCTTTCGATAACGATGAAAAGGCTGAGTGCCTAGCCGACAGCCTTGAGTCACAATGCTCTCCTAGTTCCCTACCAGTAGACCAAGCGCACCTCTCCAAGGTCGATGCTGAAGTTGAACGTAGAGCCTCCCTTCCCCCCGTCGAAGACCCTGATTATCCTCTGCCCCCCGTCACCCCAGACGAAGTGCAGGATATTATCATGAGGCTGAAACCCCGCAAAGCCCCTGGCTCTGATCGCATCACCAATAAGGTGTTTAAACTCCTACCCGCCGCCCTGATAATGCTAATGACCGCCATCTTCAATGGCGCTCTAAGCAATAACATTTTTCCTCAGGCATGGAAAGAAGCCACTGTTATCGGCATTCCGAAACCAGGCAAACCCAAGTCTGACCCATCTAGTTATCGCCCCATTAGTTTACTCAACACCCTCGGCAAAGTCTACGAGAGACTTATTTATAAGCGTCTCAAAGATTATGTCGAGGCTAAGAGTCTCATTCCCGACGAGCAATTCGGCTTTCGTACCGAACACAGCTGCGTCCAACAGGTCCACCGCATCGTCGAGCATGTAAGCGTTGGGTTCCAACGCGGCTTGAAGACCGGTGCGCTCTTCTTCGATATAGCGAAGGCATTCGACAAAGTCTGGCACAATGGCTTAATATACAAGCTATACCTACTGGGTGTGCCGGATCGTCTCGTACTGATCTTACGAGACTTTCTGTCGAATCGTACCTTTCGTTATCGCGTCGAAGGGGCACTCTCGTCTCCACGTCCCATACGTGCTGGAGTCCCCCAGGGCTCCGTGGTCTCCCCTCTCATTTTCACGCTGTTCACCAGTGACATTCCAAAGAGCAGACAGGCTCATTTGGCTTTATTCGCCGATGACACGGCCATTTATTGCACTGGTTCCAACCCAGTCCGCATAGCCCGCATCCTCCAAGACTCCGCAAACGCACTAGGCGCTTGGTTCCGGAGATGGAGAATCACAGTCAACCCCGCTAAGAGTCAGGCAGTGCTGTTTTCCAAACCGCGCATCAACCCCTCCCTTCCCAGTCCGATATCCATGTTCGGCGAGCCTATCCCTTGGGAGAAGCAAGCCAAATACCTAGGAGTCATTCTCGACCGCCACCTAACCTTCGCGGAGCACATAAAGCAGGCGCGTTCGCGCGCCGCCTTCGCTCAAGGTAGACTTCACTGTATGTTGAATGCACGTAGCAAATTGTCACTCAAGTGCAAATTGCGTACCTACACAGCGTGCATTCGTCCCATCATGACCTACGCCTGTGCTGTATTCGCACACGTAAAGGCATACCGTCTCCACAGAATGCAAACCTTACAAAACCGTTTCTTGCGAAAAATAACGGGCGCCCCGTTCTATGTTCGCAACGAGAACCTTCATCTCGATCTCAAACTCCCGACCATCCGTCAGTTCATGAAGCGCGCTTGTAAGCGCTTCTTCGATCAAGCGGAGAAACACCGCAACCCGCTCGTCGTAGCGGCCGCCCGATATACCCCTTCCCGTATTAGCAGGACCCGTCGTCCACGTCATACCCTGTCCGATCCAGATGACGCTATTACCCTCCTTCAGGAAAGAAATAGGGCCACTAGCACATTAGTTAAACACAGACACAAATTACCGTCATTCCGACCTCGCCGCCGAGGTCCCTCGCGACGACCCCGTAACGCCCCCCCCCCGACCCTTGCTAGCGCCAGCCCGCGTCGCTGAGCTCTTAGCTTTAAAATAGCCCCTAATTAATGGAGACCCGATCCAGCCTGTCCCTTTGCTGCCCTCTCTCAGTGGCGACCTAAGCCGAGGCTCGTACCCCACAGGGGGTGCCCTTAGCGTAGTCACTTAGTTATAAGTTTTTGCCCTGGCTGGAGGCCCTAAAAGTCACTTTTAAGGCACCACAGGATTGTCCGGTTAAGCAGTAACCAACCCTCAGGTTGAACTGCGAGATGCCATACAGAAAAAAAAAAAAAAAAAAAAAAAAAAAAAAAAAAATTATTAAATTGTCATCTTAGAAGTATCTGGTGTTTTCTTAGTAGATAGTGGCTCCACCACACTAGTGGATATCCCTAAGGTGGATTTTGGGAACAACCATTATTTTTATTTCATTTGCCCGGTGGGCGTGTAGTGTGTAAGGCTTATATATGTGTGCACATGTATTGTAATATTAAGATCCAATCTAATCGACTGTACTCTATTATGAGAGAGAGTAATAAATGAGATTCCAATGGAGGCACTTGTTTAATTGATCTCACACAACCCCAAAACCTTACACCATAGGGAATGGTAGGAATGGAGACGGGAATGGGGAAAAATATTGAATTACTGGATTCCCAATTTAGGCATGCCTGTACATATACAGGCATGCCTAAATTGGAAATCCAGTAACTCAATATTTTTTTGCTACGGACGTTTAAAATAATGTTTCTAGTGAGATGAAGGAGCGGCCCTAGTGTCCGTTACACAGGTTAATTCTTAGCACGGCACTGGATTTGCTCGTCTATCTTTCTTATATATAAAAATCTTCTGTGCGTGTGTATGAAAGCGAACTCCTCCTATTCGGCTGGACCGATTTTGCTGAATTTGTTTGTGTGTGTTCCAATGAATTCGAGAATGGTTTAGATTCACAATTGGACCTGGCAGGTGGCGCTATAGTTGGGTTGCAGGACAACGTCTGCCAGGCCCGCTAGTCCACTATAATATATTATTCCTATTCGTAGCCCATGATGTAGTATTTAAGTTAACCTGTACTCAAAGTTGTTTGAAATAAAGATTATTATTACCTACTCAAAGTCAAGTCAAAGTCAAATCATTTATTTCAATTAGACCATTAAAAAGACACTTTTAAACGTCATAATAAAAAAATATAAAGTTGATTCTTGTTGCCCATTCCAAAAGATAGTTTCGTATGGAGAAGAATGGGCAAGAAAGTCCATACTTACTCTTTTAAAAATAAATGTGTATAATATTTTGCATTTACAGTTTACAGTTATATAACTATACGTGAGTACGATGGACCTTGCGTAAAAACACTATTGAAGTATGTACAAAGTATTACAAGATAAAGAATGACAGCTAAGTTGTATACATAGATAAATAGTGTTCACATATTGCTATAAATAGATGAAATATAAATAGTGTTCATGTATTTACTATTATTATTTACCTGCACCTTTGCTGCCCTCCCCCAGCGACGCCCTAAGCCGAGGCTCGTACTCCACAGAGTATATAATAATGAGTTCTCTGCCCTACCTGGAGGCCTTAAATTCACTTTGAAGCATCACAGGAAAATCTGGGTAAGCAGCCGACAACCTCCTACGTTACGAAAGTAGCTTTGTATGTTACGGTTACACGACAAAACGACCACCGATTTTGATGAAATTTGGTATGGAGATGGCTTGAACTATGGGGAAGGACATAGGCTCATGCATTCTAATCTGCGACTACTAATGCATCCGCGATAACCGATAAACACGCGGACGGAGTCACGGGCATACGCTAGTAGTTATATGGATAAAATGTCCTTTTTGTAAGGATAATCTGCTACAGGCTTTATCATCAGCAGTGCTCATGATATCACACCGATGCTAAGAGTAGCTCACTTCAAGGTCACATTAATTTTCAGAATAGCCTGACAGATGTAATTGCAAGGGCAATAATATAATTTAAGTAAATAACGAATTAATAAACCCGAGTTTGTTTAAAAGCGAGCAGTAAGAGTTAAAATGTAGTAGTTAAAAGCTATTTTCAACCGACTTAAAAAAAGGAGGAGGTTATCAATTCGTCTGTATTTTTTTTTTTTTTTTTTTTTTATTTTTTTTTTTATGTTTGTTACCTGATTTCTCGGGACTGGGTGAACCGATTTTGATGATTCTTTTTTTATTTGGAAGCTAGTGCTTCCCGTGTGGTCCCATTTTAATTTGGTCCAGTTCTGACAATGGCATCCATGAGAAAACCGTATAAGTCTTAAATTTGCATTAAGTATGTGCGCGATTTGTTACGCGATTTCTCCGGCAAACGTAAACCGATTTTCAAAATTCTTTTGTTTATGGAAAGGGTATGCTTCAGGGGTGGTCCCATAAAAATATTATGGAAATTGATTTAGCACTTTTTGAAAAATCAACAAATACCCAAAAAATTTACATAGACGACGTTTTAGTTTCATCAATCTTTGTAGTAGTTAACTTTCAATCTCTTCTTAATAGATTTGGATGAGAAGGAGGTACTAAAAAGCGGAAAATAAAAAACTTTTTACAAAAAAGACAACCGCCTTCAATAAGTGAAAAATAACTTTAGCACAGAACACACATTGACTTTAGTTTCGGAAGTCGGTGGCAATACAAAACAACAAACAGAACAAAGCCACTGAATTTCGAAACTAAAGTCAATGTGTCTTCTGTGCTAAAGTTATTTTTCACTTTTTGAAGGCGGTTGTCTTTTTTGTAAAAAGCTTTTTGCAAGGATAAACTGCTACAGGCTTTATCATCAGCATTGTTCATGATATGACATCTCACCGATGCTAAGGGCAGCTCACCTTTAAGCTCACTTCACCTTAATTTACAGAATAGCCTGACAGATCTAATTGCAAGGGCAATAATATAATTTAAGTAAAGAACGAATTAATAAACCCGAGTTAGTTTAAAAGCGAGCAGTAAGAGTTAAAATGTAGTAGTTAAAAGCTATTTTTAGATGTATAAGTTGTTATTTTAAGTCTGAACACTTGTTATTTAGTTTAATGGTTGAACCTAATGTGTGAAGTGCGAGTGTGTGTGTGTAATGTATTAAGTTGACTTTTGCTAAATCAACAAATGCATTTATTTATAATTGACATAATATCGCGGACATTGGACTAGGTTACGCGTTCATCTAGATTTAAAATGAATTCTGTCATATTTTATTACGATGTGTAATTTGTAACTGTCAAGTGAGAGTCGGATTCGCGCACCGAGGGTTTAGTACACAGATATAGATAGACCTAGATAACGCAAGAGCAACTACCTCGCGTGCCTAGTTTTGTGCCTAGCTTACGTACAAAAATCGTAAGTAAAAAAATAAAGTCAACGTTTCCTTCCATCGGTAAGTCATTTTGTGATTAATATTATGCGTAATTAATTTTAAAAACAATTATTTTTTATCTAATACCCTCAGTAATACCTGGTAATACCAAATTTAAGAAAAACAAAACATTGTGACGTATTAATAGGTAGTCAAAAAATGGCACGCTTGGTTTTCATACAGATCGTGATACTTGTGTTATGTAGGGTCTATCTTTATCTGTGGTTTGGTACAAAGTGGTAAGTGGCAAGTGGTGGTGGTGGGTGGTGGTGGTGGTTATCGTTTAGTTTACGAACAGCAAAATAAGTTGTAATCGTAACCTCGCTCCCGTTGCCCTAAGTGCGACTTAAGGAAATAAGTATTTTATTCTATGTCATTATAATTGACATACTCGGAGTTTGGATTTGTTCCTGGTTGGTATTTAGATGGTGCCATTCCTAGAACTAGACGACTTGGAGAAGGAATGTATGAAAATCTTAACAGTCATCTGTTAAGATTTTCTTAATCAGTTGTATTTTGAACGCTATTAGGGCAAAACATGACAGTGAATCAAATTAACTTTTTATGTAACATCTTTCATTCATGTGTATACTCTCAGATTATGAAACAAAAGGCAGATAGACCGCGCGGAACACTGAGAGTGAAGACAAATTCAAAAGCGAATACCTACAACGCGCTTTGTGCTGTACGTCAGTATGGCACGAAACGCCGCATCGTTAAGAAAAAACAAATAAAATACAAATACAAATTGAAAAACGAATACAATCACGATATTGTAGGTAGGGCTTTTAAATTTGTATTTGCTTTTTTGGCTTCACTCCCAGTGTTCCGCACGGTCTATCTGCATTTGTTTTATTTTATAATGTGAGTGTATACTCATGTTTTGGCATAATAAATATTTTGTATATTTTATGCCAACTGACGTGGTGTCGAAATTCATTTATTTTTCGTTCTTAAAACATTGAAATAAAATTTCAATAGATACCTACTGTTTTAATATGTGCACCTCACTTTTACAAAAACTAAGTTCAATTATTACAAGTCTTTATTTTGGTTATTCCATCCTACATGTACAGTACGCAAAAGAGATAAGTATCCATGTCGTTGGGAATAGTTGAAGATTTCTTAGAAACCAATGGGGGCTGTCAAATGAAATTTTATTAAATCATTGAACTGTTTATTCTCTATAAATTGTATTTTATTTTATTCATAAAAACCTATCGGTTTCTAAGTAAACTTCAACTGTTTCCGGCGACATGGATACTTATCTCCTTTGGTGACCGTACCTATTTATTTTTTGCGTCAAATAATACAAAATGAATACCTTAATACTTTGAAAAAGTTTTTTTTAAACCCCAATTTATCAGGATCATCCAAAAAACATCCCCCAAAACCTTCGAATCAAAATTCAAAAGGAGTATCCCTTTAAAAAAATTACACATTCCACGATGTTCCCGAACTTGACACAAACTTGAGGATTATTTAAATTTTGAAGATTATCGCTTCCTTGCCATTTATAACTGGAGACTTTAAATCTGATCCTGGATCAGTGATGGACTTCGAAGGTGAACTAGATGAAGTTTTGTACGACGACGTGGGTGAACTGGGAAATCATGTCTTTAAGGATTTTATTGTTTTGCATCTTGTCTTTGCTTAGGTACAAAGTTGGTAACATAAGAGACTTCAATTGCACGTAACAGGAAATAATAATAGCAGTCTATTGTGGAACTGGACATATTTTCTATATCCAAGCCATTATTTAAGAAAATGGCTCTGAATATTATGTATGGCGAGTAATTTATGTGTAATTTAAGTTAATTTAAGCTAAACTAAGCAACATAGCATTATTGTGGCAGCGACTTTAGTTTTCTTTTTTTTTATTACTAGTCTTGCACTTCTTTTATCCTTTTGTTCAATCGTGGACAATGGTGTGGGTTACATGTTTGATAAATGTTAGTTAAGTATTTTTTGTATTTTTCTGCATGTAACTGTTTTGTTGTCCCTAATAAATAAAATAAAATAAATAAAATTATTGTCCCACTGGTGGGCAAAGGCCTCTTCTCATACAGAGAAGGCACAGGTTTTTTTTTTCTTTTCTTTTTTTCTTTTTTTTAGATTATCTCCTAAAAACCATTAAACTTTACATCTTTATAATATACTAGCTTATGCCCGCGATTTAGTCCTCATTCATTTTCTTACAGATCTCTAATTTAAAAAAAAAAAATATATAGTCTATGGCACGCAGGGATAACGTATCTTCCACTAAAAATCTATGGTACCCTCCACAGTTCCAAGAATTTTTGAAATCGGCTGATTATTTTTGGAAATAATAATAATAATAATAATAATAATAACCTCGTGAAAACCGAGAAAGATAAACAAATTAAGTATCTTGACTTGGCTCGCGAGGTTGTCGACATGTGGGATGTGAATACAGCAGTCATTGTGCCGATAGTCGTTACGGCCAATGGACTCATTTCCAAGAGCCTCGACCAACACCTAAGGAGGCTCTCGTTGGGCAGCTGGATCAAGGGCTTGATACAGAAAGCGGTACTCCTGGACACGGCGCGTATAGTCAGGAGATTCCTCTCTCAGGAGCCCTGACCACCGGTAGCATGGACCCTGTTCCCGATACCGGTGGGCTACTATTTTTTTTATATTTTTAAATGTTTTTATTTATTTTTTACTAATATTTAAAAATGTAATTTAATATGATATGAAAATGAATAAACGAGAATAATAATAATAATTGTTTATTTAATAAAAAATGCACATACACAAAATATCTTAGAATTTAAAATAGAACATAGATGCTCATTTGCCTGAACTAGGTGGAACCTGTGTTTCAGGCTAGGAAGTGCTTCTTTAAATTCGTAATAAATTAACACTAAATTACATTAAAAAACAAACTTAAATTAACGTAAAGCTATATATTACCTATGTAGACACAAAAAATATCTGTTAGTAATATTATTTGCATACTACGAGCAAGTTTTCTGCCTGTTCGTAAGAAATAGTTTTTAAATATTGAAAAATTATATTTTTACAGTGAAAGTAATTCAACTTATAAATACTTAGTTCTCTATTTAATCTATTGTACAGAAATTAGGTCCATTTCTGTACAATAGATTAAATAGAGAACTAAGTATTTATAAGTTGAATTACTTTCACTGTAAAAATATAATTTTGGAATGAAAAAAACCTTTCTGCAAAGACATGTTTTGAAATCGAATTTGAATTGCATACTATATCGTTCCGTCTCTTGTTAGTATTATGATCAGCATTGTAGGTAAGCAAGGTGTGCTGTTTTAATACTAGGTGCATAATGAAAAGCTGACGCACAGTCAACACATTGCAGGATTTATATAATAGATGTGTGGGAAAGAAAAAGGGTTGGAAATTGGCTACTTTTAAAATTGCTCTCTGGGCACGTTCCAGAGGAAGTAAATTAGTTTTTAGTGCTCCACCCCAGGAAGTAATACAATATTGAATTATTGATTGGCCTAGGGCTAGATATATTTGATTGATTAATTTCGGGTCTGCAATTGATCGTAGCTTTTTAAACACATATATTAATTTACGAGTACGTTTGACCAGACTTTCAATATGTTGTTTAAAAGAGAGAGTGTCGTCGATTATGACCCCGAGATATTTAATATTGTAAGTTTTGATGATTATAGGACACCTACATGTGTTGACTGGCCTATTTTCACATTGATGTGCATATAGGTGAGGGTTAGTAATATTAAGTTGAGACTTGCGCATGGAGAAGTGAATATATTTGGTCTTATCAGCATTTAATGTTAGTAGATGTCTTTGAAGCCACGTATTTACAGTATTAAAACCTGATTGAGCGTTTTCGTACAGTTCGGTGCTAGTTTTTGCGGTAAATATTAACGCCGTGTCATCAGCGTACGATACAATTTTGCCTTGTTCTATGTTGAGATTACACAAGTCGTTAATATAAATCAGGAAAAGGGTAGGGGCAAGGATACTTCCCTGAGGGACACCGAAACCAGTGTTTTCCTGTTCATCGCTTATAATATTATCTATTCTAACACATTGATGTCGACTGTCTAGGTAGTCCGCAAAGAGTTTCAGAGGCGTACCCCTGATACCTATGGCCTCTAACTTCTTTAAAAGAATAGAAATTGAGACTGTGTCGAAGGCTTTGGCTAAATCAAGGAAAATTCCCAGGATCTGGTTCCCTTTGTCGAGTTCCTGTGTTACATAATCGGTCAGGCTATGTACCGCATCCGCTGTAGATAATTTAGTTCTGAAACCAAATTGCGCAGGTGAAAGGAAATGGTTTTTTTCGAGGTAATAAACAAGTCTATTGTTTATAATTTTTTCTAATATTTTTGATATAGAAGGGAGTATCGAAATTGGTCTATAATTATTAATTAGATCTTTACTTCCGGATTTGAAGATAGGGATTACTACTGACTTTTTTAGACATCTAGGAAAAACCCCATTTGAGAGACAGAGACGAAATATATGCGTTAAAGGGGGTACCAAAATATGCTTGAACGATTTAAGGATCATATTGCTTATATTATCCCATCCAACTGCACAATCGTTCTTTAGGCCTGAAATGATCCGAGTTATTTCGAATTCGTCAGTGTCCAGCATAACAAAGGAATTTAGGCTACAGCTATTATGGAAAGGGGTTGTTGGATGGCTGCAGGATTGTTTCGGAATTTGTTCTGCAAGATTTTTACCTACATTTACAAAAAAGTTATTAACGATGTTAGCTGACAAAAGTGGTGAGCGGTTAGTAAGCAGTAAACTCGAATTTGATTCACGCTCTTTAGAAATATAAGTGACTGTCTTAATATGTTTCCAAAGTTGTTTGCTATCGTTACCTGCCTTATTTAATATGTTTTTATCGTAATTATTTTTTATGTTCTTAAGTAGTTTGTTACAAAAATTTCTATACCTTTTATACGTGATTTGCAGTATAAGATTATTAGGATATTTTTTATTTATTTTATGAAGCTTATCTCTGTGTCTTATACACCGAATAAGTCCCGGAGTAATTCACGGTTTAATGTTATAATGTTTTTTGTTTACTGTACTGACTATCGTGTTACGTAATACGGCTTGTTGGACTTGGTTTATTAAGTACGATGAAGACACATTAGCGTCAGCACTATTGTAAACTGGGTTAAAGTCAATGTTGCATAAATCATATTCGAGTTTCTTTATGTTTATTTTGTTTTTAGTCTGGGGACGATTTAGCTTAGCCAGCGTTAAATTTACGTTTAATAGTACAGCGTGATGGTCAGTAATTGTTGAGTTAGTAACAAGCGTTATAAATGGCAAGCTAGATTTAATCATCATGTGATCGAGGCAGGAACCGCTTTGATGAGTAGGCAATGTATGTGCGGGGAGAAACCCATGATATGAGCACATATTAAGGTAATCTTGAGTACCTGCATTGAAGTTTTCTGATCCGATGTTTATATTCATGTCACCCGTTAGTATAATATGCTTAAAAGAGCTGAGTGTCTGAAAGACCCGGTTTAAGGAATTGAGGAAAGAATCTAAGTTTTGAACGGAAGGGGATCTATACATAGCGATAATTGCCGTAGATGTGCCGACTTTGATAACTAAACAATTACTCATACAGTCTTGTAGAGAGGGTTCTTTAACAGTGACCTTTAATGATTCCTTAGCGTAGACTACCACACCATCATTTTGATTATGGTTTATTGTGCTAAAGAATACGTGGTACCCTGGTATAGCTGGGAGGTTATCGTGACTATTTGATAGCCAGCACTCTGTTAGTACTAATAAGTCGCAATCAAAGTTAAGTCTATGTAGAAAAATGTTAAAGCTCTCTATATTCTTATAAATGCTACGAATGTTTTGAGTTAAAATGGTTAGTGAATTTTGATAGCCGGAAAGATATTGTCTGCAATCCTCAACCTCACATGACTTTGAATCAGTTATAAATGTACTATCTATTTCATTTATTAAGTTAGCATCCATACTAAAATAATAATAATAATAAATTACGTCTTAAATATAAACAAGTATGTGACGCTCTTAGGCGCCTTCATAATCGATTGAGTTGATATACCTGGCTTCGGCGGCTTTTTTAGCAGGACAATCTGGGTCTCCCGTCTTGTGGTTCGCTTGTTTTTTGAAACGCAAGCATGTGGCACATTTAGGTGCTTCGGCTTTCTTGGGACAGTCCTGGATCGAATGACCTTCTTCTCCGCAATGTCCACACGTAGGCGCCTCAGACTTGCATGCCTTGGCCGCATGTCCGTACTGCTGGCACTTGTAACACCTGGTTACTAGTGTGAAGTCCCGTACAGGACAGGAAGTCCAATTAATGAATAATCTGTCCTGGGTGATGAAGGGCTTACGAATAACTGCTGGTACTTCTATAATATAATTACAGTTCTCCGCTTCCTTTTTGCCGGATTTGTGGCTTAATTTAATTGAGGTCAAAAATGTATCTCGTGTCATTGTTGGTAGTTTATCGGCTAGGTTTTGTTTGTAGATACATTTATAAACCTCAGTTTCAGCCATGGATGCGGGAACTCCTATTATGATTACGCGGGGTTTGCGCTTTTGAGGTTCGTCGACGGTGAGTTCTAGGTTCGCGAGCTGCACTGTTTGCTTTAGCTTTTCTAGGTCTTCCTTGGTCTCAGTACTGATGATGAGTCCTCCTTTCTTAATTTTTCGTACTCCTCGAACTTTCAGTTTCATTTCTTCAGGGCAAATGAGTTTTTGGACAATGTTCTTAGTTTCGTCACTGGTTTTCGAGGTATCACTAGGATAAATCGCCACGGAACTGAAAGTATTAGGACGAATAAAGCTGTTTGACCCCTTCTTCACCATATCAGCAAAAGATGTTGTGCTTGCCACGATCTGCTTCGAACAAGATTCCTTAATTGTCTGTTTGATCTCCGTTAGACAGTCGGCTAGGTTGCGTTCTTTGGTCAAAGTGTTAAGGGAAGTGTGGGTCTGTATGGCTTTTTGCTTAAGTGACTGATATTGAACAGCCAATTGCGCAACTCCATGTCCAACTTTTCGGCAGAGGTTAGTTATTCTTACCTTGTGCTCACTGTTTAATTTACCGTCAGAAGCAATGGAACATACCTCATTCAGACACTGCTCAATAGACCCCAGCCAATTTTGTAACTCCGGAGTTGAAATTACGTCAACTTTCTCAACTTTGTCTTCCTGGTCCTGCCTCGGGATCCGGGGCGATGTCGGTGGAGGGGAGCGCCGTGTCATCCCGCTCCGATTAAAGGGGCTGCCTTCCATATTTGTAAAATTCACAGTTAGTCCATTATTATAAGTCGATCACTATAATGTTTTTTGTAGAACACGCAGTTCAGTGTAGCACACTAAACTAGGTCACTTTATATGTAATTGTTAATTTATTGAATTTCACTGCATCGATTGAACACGTCTGTATGCGACGAGCGCGAAATACCAATCCAATGAGAAATATTTGCTACAACCAAACTTACAAACTTTACTTCTTCTTTAGTATATTCTTATAGAAAAGTTTTAATGTTCTGTACTAATTAAATATAATATATACAAAGCTTAAAAATAAATATAAACATATAATATGTACAATGCTCACAGGGCGTCAAAAAACTCGTCCGCATGGCTCTCAATGGGACAAGTGGCCAAAAGGCTAGCAGCATTACCACGTTGAATGGCATTGCTAATTCTTTGGCCCAAGAAAAGGTCAGCCCTTTGGTCACGTGAAGAGTCGACCAGCCGCTTAGCAATGTTCCTAAAAACAAGGTGAGCACTCGGGCCCCATGGCCCTAATGTTTCGACCCCAAACGACTCAAACATATAACTTTCAAGAAGGTTGTTATATTTACGCCGTTTGAGGTTTTCCGCACCTGCACAACACGACGTGCTAGGAAGATGGGATGGCGCGGGAAGGGTGTCGACACAAGTTGCATCCCACATCAAAGGCCTACCCAACTTCCACGGCATTATGGTCATTCCATCTGGTCTCTTTCCATCGTCACGTGCCAAGCCAATAGGTTCTAACACAGCTGGCACGCCGGCGGAGGCAAGAGCACGACGGATGATGTCATTAATGCTGGCGTGCCGTGCTATCCGGCCTGCGCTCTTACAGCAGGAAAGGCCATGGTGACCGAGGCAGTCGACAACTGCACCGCATTGACAGCGATGCGGGGCCCCGCAAGGAGCGCCCAAACGTAGGCATGTAGCGAGCCGGAATGTAGAGTCACCAAGCATAGTACCTATGTTAGGTGACGGCAGTGCCTGAAGCCAGAGGCCTGACTCCCACTCACCCACAGCCAGCAAGCGGGCACGCTCAGCAGAATTAATTGGTGGACGTATTAATGAGTTTATTCCGTACCAACCTGCAGAGCGGCTCATCCCACTGTCTCTGGGAAGATGGGTTCACGGGCCGAACCGTATTTGGGCAAGCCACTTTCCAGGCGTTCACCGCATCAGTCAAGCACGGCACTTCAAAGTCAACCAGTGACGAGGATAAGATTTTTGTGGTAAACTTTTCGGTGCTGTGGACGGAGGACAGGAACGCCGGCAAACTAACACTGGACATTTTGCGGACCCCGAGACCACCAAAACGAATAGGTAGTGTGGCTTGTAGCCACGCTCGGTCATCCAGGGACACATTGAGAATTGAAGTGAGTGTATTTTTAATAATTTGATCAATTTTGTCCAAAAGGTGTAATACATAAAATTTGGGCCAAAACAACAATATTTGATGAGGGTAAATGCCGAATGTAGATTAATTTTGGAGAGCATGTCCGAAATATCGTCAAATCGTCTAATTTTTTCGTCAATGAAAGGTGCGAAACTATCTTCTAAAATTGGGGAACCTAGGAGGTGCAGTGAGCTTTTTTCTAAAATTTTGATTTCTGGAGCTATGGCATTAAATTTATCTAAAGTTGTTTGTTTGTTGGTAGAGTCGCAAAGAAAAATTTCACATTTGGAGGGATTCAGATCTAGGCCAATAGATTGAAATTGCTGTTTTAGGAGTTGAAAATCTTTCAAAACGGTGTCTATATCACCTCCTAGAGTTCCGTCGTCTAAATACCATACGTTAAATTTGGAATTTAGTTTTTGTATTATAGGATGAATAGCCAAACTGAAAATAACTGGCCCAAGAGGATCACCTTGTTGGCATCCGACTGCAGATTCCAAAACATTGTCCTTATAAAGCAATTTTGAACGGTGCCTGTAACACTGCCACATAAAACCATAAATTTCGGGCAATTCTTTTTAGACTTCGGCCAACAAAGTGTCTCTATTGACGGAGTTGAAAGCGTTCTTAACTTAATGAATATAATAAACTTAAACACAAGCACAATAAAAAAAAACAATAAAAATGAATAGTCATAAAAAAACAAGATATAGGTACACCAAAATTCGTCACTTCAAGTCAACTGTAGCGTAGACGCGCAGGGAGCCTGGGCTTAGTATATAAGTATACATTTTAAGGTTTTAATCTCTGTCTCCAGATTCTCCAAGCTCATGCAATCTCAAAACGATAATCTAAAATACATCTCCGTTAAAAGACAAAGAGTTTGTAAATGAGAACAATATATTTCGATTTACATTAACATAAAACAATTCGGGATCATAACGGCCGAATTAATCAGATTAATGGACTCATTTACAAGTCAAAAATGATTACGGTGTTGACAATAAAGTTTATAGTCGCATAAATTTTACTAGAAAAGTTATTCGTGTTCGCAAATGTTTGGTAATTAAAATATTTAAAGTTAATTTTTGGGGGAATGAGGTTTCCATTAATGTAGTAATGAGGAAAGTGTTGTATTGATGCCTGATTAATAAATAATTTGTAAGCTTTCACGTTGAAATGTAGTGAATGGATAATTTGGCTGCATGTCAGACGACCATTGTACCAAACGCTTGACTCAACGGATCCCTTTACATGGCAAGAGATATCGCGGCTGATCCAGGCAGAGATGGCGGGATAATTTAGAACTCCTTCGTCAACAAAGACTGGCCCCAAATAGCCCTAAGCCCTAATATACAGAATTGGTAGGAGAGTAGAAAGGCTTTTGCTCTGCAGTGGATAAGTTCATGCTGATACTTAAGGGCGCGTATTCGATTTAGCGCAACTCAAAATCTAAACGATTGCTAGAACGGCGTAGCAGCATTGACACACACTAGTACAATACAAAGGTCTATTTGTGTGCATCAGAAAAAAAAAACGCACGAAATAACCACGAATCATTGAAATTGATCGGCAAACGACAGAGCGCGAGGTATTACAGTGCTTTTTAAAATAATTGTCTAAAATAAATGAGTACGTACAAGAAACTGGAAAATTTGGGTATATTGAGTCTAATCTTTATTTTCATAAAATAAATATAGCAGTTATGTTTTTATTCAAATACTGGTGAAAAAAAAAAATGTTGAAGTGAACCCATGTTGTACTTTTTTAATACTGTTTTTTAATATCTAATACCTAGTAATATTTTCGTAATTTTGGCCCTGTAATGTACTTTGAGACTGTATATCCTGTTGGAAAAATGCATAAAACATAATATTTTGGCATACTGTAATGGTTGTATTCGTCCTCTGTGGTAACTCTGACGGCTATTTTCGTAAAACGCTATGAAAGGATTGTCTTCGCTTTCAAAAACCATAATTAAAAATTATACTTTTACTCTGTAGTTCTCTAAATCAAGACTTAATCTTTCTAAAACTGTAATTGTCTTTAAATAATCTGCTCACATCATTACGATATTGCTCTGGGCAAAACGCGAAAACATGAAGATGTCGTGTCGAATCGAATACACGCTCTTAATAGTAATAATAAGTTACCTAAGTGTAAAAGCAATCAAGTATTTTAGTGACTGAAATCTGTACCTAACCGCGGCCGATTTGAAAATTCAATTTACTTACCTACTTCCAAAATTATTCAGTGTTCGGATGAAACATTTATCGAAATGTTACTTTGAGACAACCTTTCCAGTATCTAGTCAAAAAATTCTAGAGGTCCAGTAACTGGTTTTCACCTATGTATATTACACATACATGACTTAGGTAGTTTATTCTCAGCGACAAAGATCAATCTCCACCCACTCGATAACATGGTTATTGTACATCAAATCTTCATTTTTGACGAGAGCACAGTAAACATCTCTGCACCCATATACGCAACGCATAAAGAAGATATAAAAAATATAATTAAATATATCAACGGCCATACTGCATCAAATATGGCGGTACGGCCATGACCGGCCGGAAGCGACCGCCACATCTGGCCGTTGACGTCACACAACGGAAACACCGCCACTCCTCACTTCCGTCCTCCGTTCGAAATTCGAACGTTTTTAGTTACGTTTGCTTTTGCAATAATGTTTTTTTTTTTTGGTTTTTGGAAATGGAATGCATTGGTGTGCATTTTTTAAAAGGATGAACGCCTAGCCATCCATTATTATGTACGTATTTTAATTTTTTAATTCATATACTTAAGTTTTTTTTTAATAAATGACACTAAATATTTATGTTTCATAGTTATAGGTGTCTCTTTTTTATTGTACGTGTAAATACTATATAATTATGAATTAATTAAAACATGCCCAAGATCGGGAAAGATGGAAGACATGAAGGGATTCCTTTGCCCAAGAGTGGGACAGACTAGGCTAAAAAAAAAGAACTTTCTAACGCATGTGACCAAAATAGTTATGCAATAGTGATACATATTTTAAGTCATTGACTGCCGGGCCAAAACTATTGAAGGTAAAACCTCTACTAGCGTCGGACACACGGTGTCCGCCATGGCTAGGGTTGCCAACTCTTTGTCGGTCAAATATTACTATATATAAAATTTTTACCCATAAAAATATAGTAGATAACGAAAAGGTGGAAACATAAAATAGTAAGTTCCAAAAATTAGGTAGGTAGGTACTTTATTTTTTTGAAGAATATTATGTGAATTATTGAACGCATCTGTCAACTTGACATTCCAGAATAGTTAAAAATAGGTATTGACGTTTTGTTTTACGCTTACAGATTTTGTAACGAATATAATTGCTAAGAGTTTGATGCCTTTAAAATATAGTAGTTTCACCTAATTATCTTTTTTTTCAAAAATATAGTAGTCGGTCCTCTAGTATAGTAGGATACTATATTATATAGTAGGGTTGGCAACTCTAGCCATGGCGTTCAACGTGTAAATAGGATGGATGGAGAGAGAGAGAGCAAGGCCAAAGAAAAGATGGATGGATTGTGTGAAAAATGATATTCAATAAATGAAAAGGGAGTCAATGAAAGCATGACAGTTGACAGGACGGAATAGAGGATAAGAAGAAAATATATTGCGTCGACCCCGAGTATCACGGGACAAACCAAGGGCAGGAAGATGATGATTATGAACTCTTTAAGGTTATCTTGGACGTCATTGATAACAGTAAAGAGAACCTGGAATTATAAATTACTAGTTTGTCCCCGCGTGATCGCCTGCTTATATTTCAGAATTCAATTAATTATCCCACGCGAACACAATAACGGTAAAAAAATTGTACATGTTAAGTTAGATCAATATCTATATGTGTGCCAAATTTCCGTTTCCATCCAGTCGTTTACATAAGCATGAAAGCGTAACAAACATGTATAGTTATACTTAATGAATCATCATCATATCAGCTTATTGCCGTCCACTGCTGAACGTAGGCCTCCCCCAGAGATCACCAACCAACCCGGTCTTAGGCAGACCGCATTCAGGGCTGGGTTTTATATAATTTTTAGTAGCACATACATGTGAGCACTATGTTCTTTAAAGCTACCATTTACGAGGTATACCTCTCATTGACTTGAATATGGCGGTTCGGAGAGTCATGCTCACTTGAATGTCTCGCTGACGGTGGCGCATGTGTTGGATCATTCGGTTCCCTTCAAAATGGTTGAGCTAAATGGTGCCGATCCATGAGTCTTGTTCGTGAACGGACGCCGTCGGTTGGAACTGGTCATCTCTTAGCTGCCTCGGTTATTTTAAATTTTGGTTTGAATTTTTATAATTACTATATTTTTCTCTAGATCTCTAGTTTTCACATTGTACCCTTAGATTCAACATGAATGATGTAACCTAAATTTGTAAAATATAACTGATTTTAAAAGAGTGTTCATGGAGTTTCTTGCTCGTTCTTCTCCATACAAACCTACTGTTTGGAATGAGCAACTAGCTTTAACTTTCTGACTGACTGACTCTGAGAATTCAAAAGTAAACGTTTAATTGAAATAAATGATTTTGAGTTTTGAGTTTTTTTTTTGAGTTTTCTTAAGATTATTAGGAAAATACACATTAAATTAAATATTTCTCCTAATTCTTAAAATAAAAGAACATGGTTATCACTGAAAATACAAAGATATTCGACGCCAAAGTTTATTTTTGTGAAGCAACTTCCAAATTTTTCATTGGGAATACCAAAGTATAGGTATTTTACTATTATATTCATTTAAAATTTTTCATTAATTTTTCTTTTAGGTACTGTATTTTTTACGCCGAATATTTTCCATTCTCGTCTACCAAAGAAATAAATTTTAAGAATATTGAGCCTTCGAGACGATCGCGCCTTAAGTTGAACTTTACTAAAATCGTTCGTTGCACCACCTTCAATGAGTTTAAAATACTTTTCCATCAGACCGCCAACCAATAAATTCTCCCTGAAACTTTTCAGCAGGCGCTCCTTAAAAATGATACAGGATCGATATATTGAAGAATGGGCATTCGGCTCACGTTCGTTGAGATCAAACGCCGTGATTGCAAACGAGTAGCACCCAGTTATTACTTCAGAGACCCATATGTGGCTTCAAACGGTTTATTCATTTAGAATTAATATCGCTTTGAAGTATGGCAACATGCTTTTTTAGATATACCAGTTGGTATGATTAAAAAATGAAAAGTAAATCACAGTACCATATTTATCCCGCTTTTCAAAAGAAAAATATTTGTTGCCTTTAAAAATAATCTGAGCAATATTTTTTGTCTCGGTGCAAATTTTGCTATTAGATTTATATCAGGCGCTTACCGGTGTTGATGTTATAAAGGAATCAATATATTGAAGACTGGGATTCACATCACGTCTGTGGAGTCAGATCAAACGTCGTGATTGTAAACGAGCTGATCCTTGGTAATGTTAGTGGGCACCAGTATCTAGTACTTAATTTCTCAACGATGAAAGTTGGAAAAGTTCTGTTAAATTACCCAAAACAATTCATTCATCATTAAAAAAACACTGGTTCTTATCTGCAATTTCCCGAAATCGTGAAATCCCGTTTATTTAACCGATTTCAAAAAGGAGGAGGTTCTCAATTCGATTGGTATTTTTTTTCATGTATGTATACCATAGATGTACACCGATTACGCTGAGATTTATGATCAGATTTACATGATTCTTCTTTAGTTTGATGCGGAGTTGCTGCCATTTGGTCCCATAAAAATTTAACATAGTTTGGCCCAGTAGTTTTCATTTTATGTTTTTTTTTGTATGACCACGCATAACTTTTTTCAAGGGATGACTGATTTTTTTTGGTGTCACCGTTTCGTAATTAATTTGTATAATAAGAAGTAGGCATTAAAAATCGAAAAAAAACTTTAAACAAAAAAGACAACCGCCTTCAAAAATTAAAAAAAAACTTTAAATTCGCAAGTCGGTGGCAATACAAAACCAAAAGCCGCCGACTTGCGAACTAAAAGTTATTTTTTGAAGGCGGTTGTCTTTTTTGTTAAAAGTTTTTTTTTATAACAACATATAGCCTGAGAAAATATTATTTCAAAATTGGACCAGTAGTTCCCGCCGTAGTGCTTAGGACGTTTGAACAAAAAAACATATAGATTGAATATCGCTTTACACTAAACAGTCTATAATAAAATACATTTATTTTTGACGGTTGTACGTTGTTTCATAGCTAATAGTTTTATAGAATTTCGGTTCACATAAAATTTTTCTAATAATTTCGTTTCATAGAATAATCACTACGCAGAATACTTACTTTCAAGATTATCAAATCATTGATTTTTGATTCACATAAAGTTTATTGTTAGAATAATCATATCATAGAATAACAAATCAAATATTCTTTATTTTTTATTTAATATAAAACTTATTCCCAGTAATGGGACTCTCAGTTCTAACCAAACTTACTGCGCGTGCGTGCAAGCAACCACGCAGGATGCAAGCAAGCATGCAGCGTGCAAGCAAACATGCAGCGTGCAAGCAAACATGCAGCGTGCAAGCAAACATGCAGCGTGCAAGCAAACATGCAGCGTGCAAGCAAGCATGCAGCGTGCAAGCAAGCATGCAGTGTGCAAGCAAGCATACAGCATGTAAGCAAGCTTTCATCATGCAAGCAAGCATGCATCATGCAAGCAAGCATGCATCATGCAAGCAAGCATGCATCATGCAAGCGAGCATGCAACATGCAGCAGGCATAGTTTCTGTCACGGCTCCGGTGTTGCGGGGCTCCGGCGATCCTGCGCGAGGTTGTCGTCGCAGATGGTATTCACGCTCACCACCGCAGCTTCGGCTTACTGGCCGGCTATGCCGGCCAGCCTCAGCCGCGGCGGCGGGCGTTAAAACCACCTGCTTCTCAGCTCGCGGGCCGCCTCGCCCCTCCACGCCTACGCAGATTTAAATTACACTCTAGGCGTAGGGCAGACAAGACTACGTGGAGTCGGTTTCGCAGCGATTCGTTTCTGTCATTAACTTTGGTAGCACAACATATTGACTTTTTAAGACAACATTTTTGTTTTTTTCCATTTATATCTATACATATTCGTTGAAATAAATTTCATGGAAAAATACAACAAACAAACAATTTTCGTTAAAAAAGAATTCTACTTTTGATAAGTTTGTTAAACAAAAAAATGTGATTAAAAATTCATTGAATTGTGTTTCTGTGAAATATTTTTCATTGAAGTAGGTAAATAGTCTTTGAAACAATAATAGTCGAAATAAAAATACGAGAACCAAATATTATGTTAAACATTTTCTGGGAGACGAAATTCTATGAAACTTCTGTCTGCGAAACAAGGGGACACCATTTTTGACACTACCAATTAAAAATAAGTAAGTACTGTAAAGATGGTATGTATTTCGCATGCTGGCCCATTGATTATATTAGAATAGAATAGATTATAACAGAATAATATAGATTGTCTAGCTAGCAGCCGTCACAGGCACACGTATTATTCTATTATAGAGCGAATATAAAAATAATGAATGAATGATATATTTATTTGCAAGAATATAGGTAGCCAACATTGGTCTTAAGATTAAGAGAGTATCACTATATTCAGTATTTCAGCCGTACAAAAATATTAAGTAGATTTTACATTAGCATGCATGATTTGTAACATGTAGTAATTAGCAATACTTAACAAAAAAATACTACACTCTGTCCACTGGTTTAATCGTTTTTAGACAGCTGCAACTAGTGAACAATATTTATGTTTTTTGTAAAAACTGATATGCATACCTGTATTATAATGTCTGTAAGAGGTCATAAATAAGATAATAATAAAAGTTTAATGACCTACCAAATGACGTAAAAGATTGTGATAATATTAACAGATTTAAACTAAAGCTGAGAAATTACGTTTATTAAATGTAGTCATATCGCAATAGCAATTTACATTCTTCCTATTATATAATTACTAGCTGACCCGACAGACGTTGTCCTGTCCCGATCTAGGGGGATGAAAAAGGGGTGAAAAAAGGGGATGAAAAATAGATGTTGGCCTATTCTCAGACCTACCCAATATGCACAAAAAATTTCATCAGAATCGGTCAAGCCGTTTCGGAGGAGTACGGGAACGAAAACTGTGACACGAGAATTTTATATATTAGATATATATTTGTTTTGTAAAATGTATTTATTTAGATATAAACAATTACTTTGTATCTCATTGTAAGTGAACCTATGTATTGTTCTTATGAGAATAAATTCTTTAAACCGATAATCCAACCAGATTAAGCAGTTTATATATTTATTTTATAACACATTTTAAAGTTAACTTAAGGTAATCGGAAATAATTTCATTATAAGGCAGCTGTCAAAAAACCAATAACCCAATGGACAGGGTATAATAGTAATGTCATCATTTAAATTTATATTACAATGCAGAGTAAAGAAAGAAAGAAAGAAAAATTGTTTATTTGAACCTCGTACAGGTAAACACAAACATTAAAAAAGGTTATGTAAAACAATAAAACATAAAAAAAGACTTATGAAACCTGTACGAGACCAAAAAGGCTCCTGTCTCAGCACAATGCTACGACATGAAATGTCGCTGCGCTGGTATTAATGAGAAGCGCTGGTATTAGTGGTAGTAATGAGAAGTCCCTTTTTCATTGAAGTTTCCCTCCGACATCCTCCCATAAACTCAAAACTCAAACTCAAACTCAAAATCATTTATTTCAATTAAACCATTTTTGAATTGTCAGAGTCAGTCAGTCAGAAAGTTGAAGCTAGTTGCTCGTTCCAAACAGTAGGTTTCTATGGAGAAGAACGAGCAAGAAACTCCATGAACACTCTTTTAAAATCAGTTATATTTTACAAATTTAGGTTACATCATTCATGTTGAATCTAAGGGTACAATGTGAGAACAATGTAACACGTCTTGCATGTTAAAAGAGGTCTAGAGAAAAATATAGTTATAATAACAATTCAAACCAAAATTTAAAATAACCGAGGCAGCTAAGAGATGACCAGTCCCAACCGACGGCGTCCGTTCACGAACATGACGCATGGATCGGCACCATTTAGCTCAACCATTTTGAAGGGAACCGAATGATCCAACACATGCACCACCGTCAGTCATAGTATACCAAGTCCCGGTACCGCAAGGGTTCAGCTAGTGAGTTTTTACAGTACTTAACCCTCCATAAACCTATAATAATATCATAACGCTTCACATTACAATCATACATATTTCCCTAATTAATCAAAACGTACGAGACAGAGCTTTACGTGAAATTTCAATGCGTCGTAAGATCGTCTTCAAATTGAAGCAATCAGTCCAAATGAGCCCTAATTAACAGGAGCCGCTAATTACAGAGCCTGATTGAAACCGCTGCCGCTTCAAATGAGAAACTGAATCGAGATCATAATTGCCTATAATTGGATTACAGATATGCTTTTGATGTTTCTTTGTATGGCACTAATTAGGTGCTATTAAGGCTGCTGTTTAAGGAATAGAATGTATTTTTAAATAATTAATTAAATTCGTAATTTATGTAATAAATATTTTCTTAAATCTGAAAGAACTTTTGATGTCTAAAATGAATATTGCTCATACTTATTTTTCTCTTACTTTCAGTAATATGATTATAGAGCAAGTAGCAATCTTGTCCTATTTCTTAACGTTTTATTTATTTTCTTATAATTATTAAACACCCGCACTTTGCCTTCGACTTCGCCCTCGTAAATTTCCTCAAGGACCCCTAATTTTTTAATAATGCAAAAAGCCTATGTTACTCAGGGATAATGTAGCTTACGATTGGTGAAAGAGTTTTTGAGTTTATTCGTTACAAACATACTAAAATACCAGTAGCGTGCCTAGGGGTTAAAGTTAGGGCCCGACAGATTTATCAAAAAAAACCTATAAATTTTCAATACCTATTTAGAGGTATTTTCTTTTTTTGTATCTTTTTTTTATTGTCTCGCGTTATTGATAGCAAGCCAGGCTTTTCGGCTTTGATGGAAGGCACGCCACTGATTTCATCTTTATAATATTATAATATTAGTACAGAAGTATAGACTAGTGACCCACTTCGGCTTTGCACGGGTTCAATTTACAAAATCATGAATCATGGCGAGATCCATACATTCATTTGTATGAAAAAAAAAAAAAAATTAGGGGGTTTAAAATATTTTTCAATGTGGAGAATACATTACCAGGAGTAGATTGAAATACTTACTATATTTTTAAGCCCGCGCGTAATTAAAATATTTTGAAATGAAAATAACAGTTTTTCGTTTCATCACGTGGTCCATTTTGTGTATATTAAAAAAAGAAAGTGACAAGTGACACTAACGGATCTGTCAAATTGACATACAAGTGATGTGAATCGTTGTTTACAATGGCGGAGTTGAAAAAATACTTTATTTCTGACATTATTTCCCATAAAACGGCTATCAGTGCCACTGTCATTATTAGCTGTCGTTTCGTTATGAAATAAAGCTTTTCGTTGAACTATTCACTTTTAACATCTATTTTTATTGCGGGGTTTCAAAAATATTGTAAATGCCTGCTGATACTCTTTAGGTACCCAAAAATATAAGAATTAGAATTTCAACTTCACTAAACATCTTTATTTCTGCCATGAATCTTTTTTGTGTTGAGTTTTTCACACAAAAACCTGTCCAAATAAACGACATTTGTAGAAAAAAAACTTGAGAGGTGTCAAGGGACACCCGGATGGAACGAAGTTCCTTTCGATTAATTAGTGAAGGAATTGTAATAATTTTTTTTTTTTTTAAGTTAAGGTAATATTTTTATTATTATTAACAAATATAATGTAATTAAAAGACAATTTAATTAAACGTGCCCGTTTATGTATCGAGCGAAATGGACTCCATATTGAGCAGTTGCTTCGGTACAGGGAAGTGTAAATTTTATACCTAATAGGTAACTTTTTTAATTAAGCCAAAGTTGATTAAAACTGTGTTTGTGAATAGCTCTAATTTATTTAAATAGGTTACCTATTGCACCTATAGGTACCTACGCCTGCCTGCCTTTCTTTTTCTAGCAAAAGAGTACCTACTCACTTACCTACTTACAACTACAAATAATTCGCCAATGATAAAAGTAAGTACCACTACCTACCTAGGTACCCACCTAAGCTCCCACTGGCTTAATTTAAACCAAAACATTTTAATCAAATCAAAAAAAATATTATTGTCGCTAGTAAAACCTAGAAAAAAGTACTCTGTGACCTAGAGCGATAAGGTGCAGTGGTTACCTACTGACGACCGCGACCGATAGAAATCTCATGATTACCAAACCCAAACTTTCAATAGGTACCTACTAAACAAAACATAGAAGTAGGTACAGTAACTACCTACCTACCTAACCTACGTATTCTATGGCTTAATTATCGACTTAAAATTTACACTCGTTTTCACAATCCACACAGTCTCACAGTGAAAGGTGGACTTACCTCGTAGGTCGTTATCATCGGAATTATCACGCAATGATAATTACGATGTCATTGAGGTAGGTACCGCCACTATTTGAGCGAATAAACTTAGGTACTAAACATATCGCCGTAGGTACCTAGTTCAAAGAGTTCGCCGCGCCGCCTTTAAGTACATAATTATATTCTACGAAAAGCGAATTCGGACTTTATTTTGTAAACGTAAACGGTTAAAAATTGAAATTTTACCAAACTAGGTATGATAAAATTATTCTGAGAAACGTATAGGCTGGTGCCCGACCGGACAATAGGAGCTATGTGAAACCGAATTTCACGGTTAATGTGTAAAAATAAGGTTTTAATTCGCTCCAATATTTTCATAGAAAAGCCGCTAATAATGAACTCTATTTGACAGTTCAAACGATTCAATTTTTCTGTTCGAATTGTCTGCGTTTGTGAAGTATAGCAAAAAGTGTCGTGACAACTTTTCGTAAGATTTTTTTCCGTCTAGCCCCCTTTCACAACGCGCGATAAGGAACTACGTTCCAAAAATCATTGTAACTTTGCCCTGATAATTAAGAAACTCACAAAAAGGAACAGCCAAATCGGTTGAATCTGTAAACACGTGGCAGTACATTTTTATCAGAACATTTTAAACCATAATAACACCAAAAACATAAAACTCTTTGTCTCCATTCGATTCAACTCCAAGAACAACCAATATTTCACACCAATATTAACAGCGATGTACAAAGAAGCGCTTTGATCGCTTATCTCGAGCGCTCTTCGGTTACAAGCCGTTCCTCTGTTAAACTAATACGGCTGAATGTAGCGCTGCTTTTTGCACCACAAAGGCGTATGTCGTTCAGTCTTTGTTATTTTACACCGGCGCGGTAAAGGAAATGTCAGATGTATTTGATAAATGGGTAAGCTTTCATGTGAGGTTTTCTTAGGTAAAGATTTTAGGTAATAGGCAAGGGGGATTATCTTGGGTGATAAAAGAAATGAATTAGATGGTTTAGGTGGCAGGCAAATTGAAATTACACAAAAGATTGGTATACTTAACGTTGTTGAAGATTGAAAGATTGAACCATCCATAAGATCATTTTCGATCTACAAACAGTGTTAACAACTGGGTACCCATTACTCATTAAAATACCTTTCGAGAAGGGATTTTTTTTTGGAATTGTATTTTTTTTTATTGGCGCTTTTTAGTGCTTAATGCTTATCATCTAAATCCATGAAAAGGTAACACTAAAAATTAAAAAAAACTCCCGTAATTTTCCTTCGTTAGAGGCGGAATATTTTCATGAAATTTATAAGAGACCACCCCTAAGGCATACCCTATCCATTTAGAATTTTCGAAATTGTTCCACAATCACCGGAGATATTGCTACACAAAAAAAGCCGATCAAATAGAGAACCTTCTCATTTTTACTCGGATTTAAATAAAATCAGTGTTGTATGATGGATGACATATATAGACACTGTAATATTTTCCAGAAGTAAGTGTATTTAAGTCATAATATAGACCGCATTTTCGCCAGATATGTCTTTACCTCAGTTAGAGCGCTAGCTATTGCCAACCTAGCAGAAATTCAGACTCTAGACATCTAGAGATAATTATTGTATGAATAAGCCTCCAATCACAACTTCCAGCAGTTGCCTGCTACCATTAGACTTACTACAGGCTAATCTGGAGGGGAGATGACATAGTATTCAATATTGATAGTCCATGTTACACTAATCGCCACATGAACGATGCCGCGGGCACAGCAAGTACCTAATAAATAAAAATATTCCATAACAAGGCTATTCTAAAATAGGCACAGAGTACATGAGTACACAACCGTGTCCATTAGGCCAAAATACAGTAAAAGCCCTCAAACTTTTACTCAACTTTTACATAAACCAATTTTTATCCCTTCCCAAAATAAAACTCGAGAATAATGTCGTTATTTTTCGAAAAAACATGTAATTTGGGTCCCTAGAAAGTTTTAAATACTTGGAAAGTATTTTAAGACATAGCCACAACAACGACAATAAATTAAGGGAGAAGGAAAATAATGTTGGGATGTCGTTAATTATAGAACTCCGAAACTTGAGCTGTGGCTCCACTGGAGGTCCGCTTTTTAAAAAATGATTACATTGATCATCTAATGGTATGATTGTGCAGAAAGACACATTTTGCTGTGTAAGAATGTGTAAATTGACACATTTTTGGCGTGTAAGAATGTGTAGATTGACACATTTTTGGCGTGTAAGAATGTGTAGATTGACACATTTTTGGCGTGTAAAAATGTGTAGATTGACACATTTTTGGTACGTAAGAATGTGTATATTGACACATTTTTGCTGTGTAAGAATGTGTAGATTGACACATTTTTGGTACGTAAGAATGTGCAGATAAATTCATTTTCGGTGTGTAAAAATTACACCAAAAGTTACGAGTTATTTCCATTGTTGCGATCACTTTTTCTTGTGACCTTTACCGTCTATTTCCATCACTAGAAATCTTTAAAAAAGTTAAAACTTTGACCTTTAATATCTCCGTGGACATTGAAGGTCATATTCTGTTTCGAAAACAGCTTACCAATCTGAATAAATAAAATTGAAGTGTATGTTTGTAATGTCAATAACAGCTTTTTACTAAATGCATACGAAAGTATGTATGGATTCCTATATAAAAAAAAAAAAAAAAAAAATTTTTGTTTCTCTATCAGTCTGTTTGTTCCGGCTATCTCTGAAACGGCTGGCCCGATTTTAATGGCACTAACTGATAATTAAAACCCCACAGATAACCAAAATTAATGAGGACGAAGTTGCAGGTATCAGCAAATCAAAAATAAAAGTGGGTATCTTACATTTTTGCTCAAAGTTTGATGCGTTAGCGGCTATTATTGTGATGTAGCGTTTTACACCTCTTAGTAAAATTCGAAAGCGTTATACTTACTGCTAAATTTCTTACTTTTCGTCACTGGTATACGTATTACCGACACACACAAGTACAGTCTAATATCGTTTCCTGCTAGAAGGTATCTCTCGAATTCGTCGAAAACTCGTCCCTCAAAGGCATGGCCGAGTTAAGTGGCGTCTAGCGTCTCTTCGTTCCAACTTCTCTTAGCTTCTAATGAAAAAACATTCGTGAAACTTTTTTATTAGCTAAAATACAAATTTTATTCTATAGCGCCACGGGACACGGGGTTATTGTGAAGCCCTTTGAGCTGTTCTGTTAGTAAGTAAGTTAGTAAGTTATTTATATTCTGTCGCTTCTAACCCGGTATTGGTGTGCATGAATTTGCTGAAAGTTGGTAGTAAAATATTGTTTTAGAATTTTATTATCACAAGGGCAATTTAGGGCCTTTCCTCTGCTCCCAATTTTCTCTATTATTTAGGACCCATCTTTGTCAAAGGATTCTTTATCATCACGTCATCTCCGCCTGGGCCTGCCGCAAAGTCGTTTTACATGTAAAGGAACCCCCCATTGGGTCATGCGTTTGATTATCGTCTGACATGCGGGAGATGTGTCCAGCTCAATCCCATTTCAGCGTGACAGCTTTTCGAGTGACGTCTTTGTAATGTAATGGGTTGTGGTTGGTTTCTGGATATTCTAAGTTTAAAACTTCAATACCAGGCTAGGAATAGCCTGGTATTGAAGTTTTAAACTTAGAATATCCAGAATCCATAGCAGAATTTGAATTTGTGTTTTTTTTTTAGTTTTAGTGTCGTGTTAAGTTCAGAAATGAGTATCATCATCATTGTTCTCTTTTTCTTCCTAATTAACTCTCGTCTCAGTATGCTAAGCAAATAAATATCAACCTTAAACACAACAACGTGAATTCGAAAATCCAATGTCGATGGGTAAATTCATCCTCTTCCTGAATCATTTTTCTTATTGTGACTGTCATAAAAGGTGACTGAAGGTGCCAGGTGAATATCACATTTCTCTTCACACAGAATTTTTATTTAGGTTCTAACTTCAAAATTGACGCTCCTTATTTTCAACTTATATAAAGTCAGCACCATTCTCTAAACAAGCAAAAATCTGCTTTATAGACAACACAAACTAGAAACAGTTCATTACAAACATTTTAATACCCAGGCCCTTTTGTCCCGGTGGAAAGAAGAGGATTAAAAAATATTTTCCCAAGTAAAAACATCGCTTGGAGCAGTACACTTAAAAACCAATAGTTTCCGCTTCGGAGTGTATTTCCAGTGACCGGTACCTGTTTATCGGTGCAATCTTTTTCTACTTCTCACTTATTGTCTAGCTTTCTACAAATGTAGTGATTTCTTTGCTAGGAAATAAAGATTGAGATGTACTTAGAGATTTAGATTTTGTTGGACTACATTTGCAATTCTTTTTGGTATCTTTCATCACCCCTGTTGACGATGCCACCAGCACCAAACCTCTCAGTTTTATATTTGTACTACAAATGTAGCTAAGCGTTGAATGATACTTCTAAGATTCTCAAAACATCATAATCATTACTTGCATGATCACCATCATTTTCTACATCATTATCTTTAAATTGGTTGATTATTCAACTACCAGCGATGTAATTTTTATAATCATCTATCACGATATGTGTGAGATGCTTTTTGATTTTACGTGCGGTTTCATCACTATGGCAAAGTTTTGTTGTGTTTCTCTCAGTGTACATTCAGCCTTTACAATATAAGGCTGTGTCTGTATCTTTAGAGTCAGTTGCGACAATGTTCGCGCTATTATTGCGACCGGACCAGACTGAGGCGGGCTGCGGAGCGCGGGAAATGTCACTGTACCAGGCAGTAATAGAAAAAAGTACTATCATTGTCATAATCTGTGTTATGATCGAGGATTATCTTTGTGTTTATCTATTTCTTAGGCAAGTACTGTTTCATTACTACAAGAACTATTGTTTGACAGAAAAGTAATGAACAATGTTTTTTTTTTTTTCACCTTACGCCGATGTGACGATAGCGAAACGGCCAAGCCACGTATTATTATAATAATAATAATAATAATATGATAATATGTGGGGACATTTCACACACGGCCACCTGACCCCAAACTAGGGAGACCCTGTACTATGGGTGTCAGACAGTATTATGACTAAAGTGTAGAGTTTGTGAAGTTAAGGCTTGTAGAATAGAGATCTGATAACTTTTTGACAGTGCGGGCCATTTGGTTTCGTCTTGGCAACATTTTACATGGGATTTCACTTCTTTTTGTTCAACTTGCAATGACAATTTTTTTTTTCTAGGTAATATATTTTTGTTGTTTGTGTAGGTACTAATACTAGCTTACATACCAAATTTCAGCCTTCTAGGACTTCATTCACCTTTATTTAAAAAGACGAAACAAGTTCGTCTGTCAATCGCTATAATTTTGGGAAGAAATCAAAGACTGACTGCGCAATGATTAGCTTTGTTATTCTGTAAAAATCTCCCTCATTTGTGACAGCTCTCTATTTAGCATCACCATCTGTATAGGTTGCTCTGTGGATGGGTGACCATCCATTTCATACCGAGTTACCTCCGTGCCTCGGAAAGCACGTAAAGCCGCTGGTCCGTGTCCGTGGAGTTTCTTGCTCGTTCTTCTCCTTAGAGACTTACCTACGTTTTGGAACGAGCAACTAGCTTCAACTTTCTGACTAACTGACCGACTCCTTGACAATTCAAAAATGCCTGTAAATGGTTTAATTGAAATAAATGCTTTGACTTTGACTTCGTCATTCGTCATCTTTGGCAGTCCTTAAGGGTAGTCAGAAACCAGAAAGTATGACAACCAGTCTTACCAATGGGTATCGTGTTACCCAGTGACTGGGTTGTAGAGGCCCGATGCATAGCTGCATCTGATTAGACTGGAAGCCGACCCCAATGTAGTTGAGAAAAGGCTAGGCAAATGATGATGATGGAGGTTTCTACAGAAAAGACCGGCTGTATTTATTTATTTAATAAGTATATTTTAAGTTAACAGTCTGAAACCAAAACGTTTAAATACTACAATCACTCACACTATTAGTAATAATTAACACACGCAAATTATGGATGCCATGAGAATTAAATTAATTTAAATAGTCACAATTGTCAAACATATATGAAAATTATAGCAAATAGCAAATAAAGCAAATTAATGTCATAGAAAATTTTAATTGAGAAGATAAAAGTTATGTACAATATTAACACGAAAAAATAAAAAAGGAAAACCTATAACTAGTAAACTAAAAATTAAATTATTCACAAAATTAAATTAAATAGTTACAAGAATTAAAATTAAATGAAAATTAACCATTAATTGGTATCATCAAAAATAAAAATCTTGAGAATCATTTATTAAGAAATATCGGCACACCCTTCTTCCCTGTATTTTCATCGGTACAAAGTTGCAAATCGAACAGCATATCTACCTACTATTTCATTTCAACAGACATCCTCATCATCAAAAAGGGGCAACTTTTTTATTTTATTTGCTGATCGTGTGTAGACTGTGTCGAGTTTGCGCCGCCAACTCTTGCATGGTGTAGGTAATGTCATTTCCTTCTGTCGGCCCCCACCAAGCCAATAGGTCGTGCAGTATGCGGCAGGCATAGCCGGCCCGGTTCCGGTTGATTTCCCGACCGGAGCGGTAAGTTGAAAAGTCTCGTGTACTTCCAATTTTTTTGGCATGTATACCGTGCAACGAAGAACACACGCAAAATAACTAAATGTATGATTAAAGTGATCTGAAATAAGTTTGTATTTTTGGAACGAAGTTAACGCGGCTTACAGGGAGTGCGAAATAGTAGAAATCGTCACGTAACGAAAGGCGTGTGTGCATGTGTGCGTGTGTCGAGCCGCTGTTGCGCGCACTCGCCTGCTCGTGATATAATTATTATTCTTTTTATATATATTTTTTTTCTGTACAGACACGTACGTAATCACACGTATACGACACGTACACGGATCTTCGTTCCTTACGGGGGTCCCCCGACCGCACAAGTTTTTTTATTTTATTTTTAAGCCTGTTTCACCACTTTCCAATAACTTCCGATTATACCACGGAGCCATTTATCAAGTAAATTATAATACCTACCTATGTTTTTGACATAAATAAACATGGTGGTTGAGAGCATTGTCATGCTCACTTAAAAACCTCGCTGATGGTGGCGCGTGTGTTGGATCATTCGGCTCCCTTTAAAATAGTTGAGTTGAATGGTGCTGATCCAAGCGTCATGTTCGTGAACGGGCGCTGTCAGTAGAGATTGTTCTTTACCTGCATTGTTTTCACATAAAGAAGCAACAACGATAATGTAACCAATATTTTGTAAAAACTTGATTTAAAAGAGTGTCCGTGGAGTTTCTTGCTCGTTCTTCTCCATAGAGACCTACCTACGTTTTGCTTCAACTTTCTGATTAACTGACCGACTCCTTGACAATTCAAAAGTGCCTGTAAATGGTTTAATTGAAATAAATGCTTCGACTTTGACTTGGAAAGTTCTTGCTACTTTAGGGGGTTATTCCAGTAACTTTTACGTTAGCATTATCACAAACTGAATCTGTAAATAATGCGTCTATCTACCTATATTTTTGACATTGATTATCGCTACATTGCGACTACATTTTACCTAGATTTTTTAGTTACTCGAATTGGCCTTCAGATATATCGACACTGAAAACTACTTCATGTAATAAAAAACGTACGAAATCGATTATTAGTCTCGATCTCATTTAAAGCGACCGTCGATGTCAAAAATATTTGGATGATTAAACGCATTTCTTAGATTTTAGATTTTAGACTTAGATACGAACTAGACTACGACTACGACTAGAACCGAACGATCTTATTGGAATGAAAATGATTGAACGAACGAGCCTTATAGGATACATTTCTTTTCGTCTGCCACAACGGCTTCAGTGTAACAGATTTTATATGAACACAAAAGGTGTAGATAACTACGGTTTTTAATCTGTATTTGCATAGAAGAGGGATGCCACTAGTTACAAAAGAATAGAATCAAAAAGCTAACATTTAAGTCAGCAACAGACCTAGAGCGATTGAAGACTTCATCAGACTTATCGGCGTACTGAAGATACGGACACAAACTTCCAACGAACGAAATACGTCTTCCGCCAAAGTAAACAAACAGGTTTTTAACCAGATTTTAACATTAGAAGTTTTTTATCTGACTGTACAAAACAGCTTTTTTATTGGTGTCCGAATCGTCAGTCAAAAAATATTCTTTCGGACACTGTGTCCGAATATTTTGTGACCGAATCTTCAGTAAACCGACTTATCTTCTCCAAAACATAAACGTTCATACAACGATAATATTCATTTGGTAATAACGAGAGATGAAGAGGTTTATCCTACACACTTCCTGATGTCGGAACGAGTGAAGAAGAAGATTACATTAATAAATCCCGGTTTACGTACGCACGCGTCAACTTCTAAGTTATAATGCAACGCAGACCTTTGAGTAATTCGGTAATGCCATAGATTACGGGATTATTTTGTAGACAGGTCAGTTCTGTCTACTTATTTGTTAGATTTATAAAATACCCGCCCAAATTTGTCCGCATGATTGTCGGTTATCAGCAGAGTTGTAATTTCTTTTGCACAGCCTAAATTTTTTCTAAAATAAATTTTCTTAATTAAATTACTCCTTATAACATCAGCTATCTTCCAGTGGAAGTTCCGTCAAAATCAGTCCAGACGTTTCAGAGATTAGCCAAAACAAACAGACAGGCGGAAGGACAGACAGACACCGAATAAAAAAAAAAAAAAAAACTAAATTGCTTTTGATATTCATACCGTACCTATATACTTTCAAATGCATTTAGTAAACAGCTTTTTTACAGTTATTTTGACATTACAAACCAAGAGTGTCGCCAGAACTCGCCAGTTCATACATGGTGGATAGGAAACGTATAAATTTTAATTACTTTTAAAGGCACATGAAGCTTTTGGAATCTCTGGGGGGGGGGGCGGGGGCAACTTCCCCAACCTGCTCCCCTCTGGCGACGCCCTCGTTACAAACGTCTGTTTGTAATGTTTGTTTGTTGTGCTGCCTTTGAAAGTATTCAAATTGAAGTGTCTACTTCAAATTTTATTTATTGTAAGTATGTAAGTAGGTATATGATCGATCGGTCAAAGGTTACGCTACGCTAGCCGCGGACGGTCTGTGGATGGGTGACCAACCCTTTCATATCGAGTTCCCTCCGTGCCTCGGAAAGCACTTAAAGCCGTTGGTCCCGGTTGTCATTTGTAGATCTTTGGCAGTCGTTATGGGTAAATATGGGACAAGCCCGCCACACTATTCCCTAACCACTGTAACTCCTGTAAGCCAGAATCAACAGTGGCGACCACCAGAAAAGCACCAGAGCAATGAAGCTCGACGAGTCCCAGAGAAACGATTCAACTGTCTTGGATCCCGCAACGAAATTAATCAGAAAAGAACAGCGGAGGAGTAAGAAAAACATATTTTCCACTTCCCTCCGAATCAAGCAGGAGACAGAACAGAACTAGGCCAATAGGCACAAAGGGACGTTTGCAACTGGCATTTTTTTTTTTTTTGTTTTTTTTTTTTTGTTTTTTTTTAGTCGTTATGGGTAGTCCGAAGCCAGGTAGTCTGACAACCAGTCTTACCAAGGGGTATCGTGTTACCTAGTAACTGAGATGTGGAGGTCCGATAGGCAGTCGCTCCATGTAGAACACTGGTATTCAGCTGAATCCGGTTAGACTGGAAGCCGACCCCAATAAAGTTGGGAAAAGGCTAGGCAAATGATGATGTAAGTAGGTATATGTATGTATATGTATTTGTATGTGCAAGTTAGTTTCTACCCGCGACTTCGTCTGCATGGAAGACGAGTATTTCCATAAAACATATGGCACTTAGCAATAGTGCAGCTTTATGTGAAAGGTTTTTAGCAATCTGATCAGTCTCAAAATGACAATGACAGATCCTGCCCCACCCATGTACAGAAAAAGTAAATTAATAAAAATAATTGTAATGAATATAGAACCCTTCTATACTAAATTGTTTTTCTTTAGAACTTGCGGGTTACGAAATACCTACCCACAAAATACAAACTCATTTTACGTAAAATACAATTTAACCTATAATCAATGTCATTATTGTTTTTAGATTTAAACGGAAACCGCAAGTTCTACAGTCACTAAGACTAATGTGTAGTTACTCGTATCAGCAATAAATAAACAGTAAGATGCTACATATTGCACATGACTTTTATTGAGTGGGGCAAAGTTCTATAGAGTTTCTGGCATTGTCCTTTGTAATCACAAACAAACAAAAATTACAAACTTTAGCACTCCAAATATTTGCATAGATTTAGTTTTAGGCTAGCTAACTGACCGATTAATTAAAATTGAAATTTTACAAGAGACTAAAAATAGTGTTAATAAATTCATGAGTTTTTGTTGTACTTTGAACATGTAGATCAGACAAATTGACATTTAGAATCGTTTACAATTAATTAGTTAACAGTAACTATCTAATAACCTTAAACCCTCTTTAACCTTATTTCTTAGACTTTCATAGATACAAGTTTATGTTGGGGTCGGCTTCCAATCTAACCAGATACAGCTGAATACCAGTGTTTTACCTCCACAACCCAATAACTGGGTAACACGATAAATTCAAACTCAAACTCAAAATCATTTATTTCAAATAAACCATTTACAGGTACTTTTGAATTGTCAGTCAGTCAGTCAGTCAGAAAGTTGAAGCTAGTTGCTCGTTCCAAACAATAGGTTTCTATAGAGAAGAACGAGCAAGAAACTCCATGAATAACACTCTTTTAAAATCAATATATATGTTACAAATTTCGGTTACATCATTCATATTGAATCTAGGGTACAATGTGAGAACAATGTAACAAGTCGTGTACGTTAAAAGAGGTTTAGATAAAAATATAATCATAATAAACAATTCAAAATAAAATTAGAATAACCGAGGCACCTAAGAGATGACCAGTCCCAACTAACGGCGCCCGTTCACGAACATGACGCACGGATCGGCATCATTTGACTCAACCATTTTGAAGGGAACCGAATGATCTAACACGCGCGCCACCGTCAGCGAGACATTCCAGTGAGCATGACATGCTCCCAACCGCCAGGGCACATTCAAGTCAATGAAAGACATACCTCGTAAATGGTAGCTTTAAATAACATAGTGCTCACATGTATGTGAGATACCCCTTGGTAAGACTGGTTGTCAGACTTTCTGGCTTGTGACTGCACGGACGGGTCTCGGTTTGAAATGGATAGTCACCCATCCACAAATCGACCGCGGCAAGCGCAGTTTAGCAATTATGACCGGCGGAACGTTATGGCTTGTACTTACAATAATAATAATTTTTTTTTTATTCAGATAACTAAGGTCCAAAGTGTTAGTACTTACAATACTTACAACTACCTATTGTTAGTAAAAAGATATGATAATATTGGTGATTTATAATGGTATCAATAAATAATCACCATCCTCACCATCTTTTTTTAAAATCCTAGAGGGAGACCTAACATCCTCCCTGATTATTTTGAGGATGCTGTTGCTAGTTTCTCGAACTCTGCTTAGTAGAGATGCGGTTTTTTGCGAATCACCTCATGAAAACCATCTGTTCGATTCTGCACAAACATCTCAACGAGTCCTTCGCAACAGCATCCTAAAAATATTATTGTACTGGACGCGCCCATCGCGGTCCATCGCTCTTTTGGCATAGGCGACCCACAGGTTTCCCGTATAGAAACTTTGGCATTACGTCTTAGACTGTAGAAACTTTGGCAATATGACTTAGCCACGAAGCTCCTCAAATAAAATTCAAGAACATCTAACATCTATAAATAGGGTATTTTATACCGATGTATATGCCAGTAACATCGGTCCTTAAAATGTAAATCTTAACAACTATACGCAGCTCCGGAGTTAGGCATCGCCAAAATATGATGGAACATGCAAACATCGTTCATATTTATGTCGAGATCTCTAAGTAGATCCTCTCTCGCAGACTGATATCTAACACACTCCGTCAATAAATGTGTACCATCCTCCAGTGTACCACCTACCTCACAATTCGGTGAATCAGTTTTTTTCATTAGAAATCCAAAATTATTGAGCGGCATATGTCCAGATCGCAGTCTGTGAGCAATCACTACAAATTTCCTGCTTAGTTTTTTTTTTTTTTTTTTTTTTTTTTTTCTGAATGGCATCTCGCAGTTCAACCTGAGGGTTGGTTACTGCTTAACCGGACAATCCTGTGGTGCCTTAAAAGTGACTTTTAGGGCCTCCAGCCAGGGCAAAAACTTATAAACTAAGTGACTACGCTAAGGGCACCCCCTGCGGGGTACGAGCCTCGGCTTAGGTCGCCACTGAGAGAGGGCAGCAAAGGGACAGGCTGGATCGGGTCTCCATTAATTAGGGGCTATTTTAAAGCTAAGGGCTCAGCGACGCGGGCTGGCGCTAGCAAGGGTCGGGGGGGGGGGGGCTTTACGGGGTCGTCGCGAGGGACCTCGGCGGCGAGGTCGGAATGACATCCTGCTTAGTCTTAATAACATCTTGTATAGGCATAAAACTCGATCCTGTCACTTCTACACCTGCCTATTCTTTGCCGTCTGTCACGTGCCATATTGGCTGAATGGGCGTCACGTCTCTCTGACGTCGTCTTCGGCCAACTTTCTTGATTATCAACACGTGGTACGCATTCTGAGCCTGCTAATCATGAGCGGTTTATCGTTGATCATTGGACTTGACTTACTGTTTGAGAGATCATTGCTTGCTGGTGAATGAGACGTGTGACGGGATATGTGACAAGTTGTAGGGAGTATGGTCTTGTGAAGATGTTTAATGACTCTGCAAACATATGTGCATGACAATTGTTATTTTTTTATAACGATATCATCGTCATCAACTGAAAGACGTCCACTGTTGAACATAGGTCTTCTACATAGAACGCCACAATGAGCGGCAACCTGCCGCTTGCTTCCACCGGTTACCTGCAACACTGACGATGTCGCCGGTCGTATCTGGTGGGAGGCCTACCAACGCAGTGTCTTCCGGTTCGTGGTCGCCACTCGAGAACCTTTCTTCTCCATCGGTTATCGGTCAGGGTCAGGGTGTATAATAATAGAAGCCTATAAGTGTCATACTGGTAATTAAAAACTGATACTGGAATTTTGTTCGTGAAACAGAGCATTTTTTATATTATTTCATTGTGCTGATCTAGACTGATTAATTACAAAACATTTATGGTATTGTGCGAGTGACATACCAGGCAATTCTACTAACTATAAAAATAATAAGAATATCGGCCTATATTTGACCCATTGCAGGGCAAAGGCCTCTTCTCATACAGAGAAGGCCCGAACATTGATCACCACGTGCGCTCAAGGCGGATTGGCGATTTCAGACCTATAATTAGTTATAACACCAAGTTTCCTCACGATGCACGATGATTCAGCAACTAGTTTTAACTTTCTGACTAACTGTCCGACACCTTGACAATTCAAAAGTGCCTGTAAATGGTTTAATTGAAATAAATGCTTTGACTTTGACTTTGATGCTTTCCCTAACCAAGTCAGCGATCTTCAAGAGAAACTTAGAAAGTATAAATGAAATTGATAAAGTCAATTTCGCGAACCTACAATCTCATGTAGGTATTACGACATTCTTGAGAATGTATACTTATAAATATAACTGTATACCACAGTAAAGATATCTTTACTGTGTCTATACTGGCAAATAATATTAAAATGAGGTAAAGTTTGTTTGATTTTATTTTGTTTGTAAGAAGAATTTGAAGTCTAGAAAGAAATTGGAAGTCTGATCCGGTTACAAAAACCCTCCCTCCTCGCGCGCGATCGATGCAGATGTGATTTGTTTACGCTGCTGATTATAATTACGATTATCGTGTTCCGTGATCGATTTTTGGCTCGTGAGTTGTTTCTAGTAGTGTGCTATTGTGCTAAGTGCTGGTATCGTAAGTTTTTATACGTGTTTGCTTCCGTAATTACTGGTAATTAGTTAATTTTGTCAGCTATCGGTGAGTACATTTATTTTATTTAGTGTGAGGGTATCGCAAAAAAAAAATGACTTTCACAAGAACAAAGTCGCTGTCAGAAGCTAGTGTGAGAGAGAGCAATTTTATCATCATCACCATCAGCCGAAAATGAATCATCCACCGGGTAACCGGTGAATGCAAGCGGCAGGTTGCCGCTTGTTGTGGCGTAACTACTATGAAGGGGGCCTATGTTCAACAGTGGACGTCTTTCAGCTAAAGAAAGCAATTTTAACAACAATTATTTTCCAATTTAAATAATGTATTTATACTGTCATCCATTTACTCAAACTACATCATAAATCAACTAACCGTCACGACCTTTCTTTAAAAAGAAAATGGGCATTTACGACCCGCGGGTTTAAACTCCAAAGTGCTCAAAAAATTAAGTTACCACAAGTTTACCAAAGGTCATGAAGATGACTGTGTTTCCAAACAGTCGTTACTTTAATTTCACGTTTACTTTACACACAAAAACCATACTTAAATGCACGAAAGCTCCGCCCGTTTATGAATCAAAAAGTATTTAGTGAACAATTTGAATTACTAATTCCCAAGAGGTTTGTTCTTGTAGACGGAAGAAATTACAGATAGGGTAACTTAACACTATGGTAATGGTCGACATGGTATGCTCAAAATAGTCATACAGGTTATGTATAATCTATTAAATAATATGTTGATGCATTGGTGGGTGTTAGCAGTCTCAAGAGTATCATGAAAACGATAGCGGCAGATACATATCTTTCGCTATACTAAAGCATTTTGTGCTAAGATTGATCCCCTAAGTATCCATTAAATTGCCAGTAGGGTCGTCTTAGCAAAAATTTCACATACCTTGTATCTTTAATTATGTTACAAACAACAGCATCATGTCAACCTTTACACACAGGTCTACACCAAACGCTTCAGCCGTAACCGCCATGCTCGGCAGATCCATGTTGGCGACCGCAGTAGGTGTTATGGTACCTACTCAAGAGGTGGTCAATATCCCTCTGTCGCCTTCTATGACACCCACTGGTAGAAACGGGGTGTTGCTATTTTAAACCTTTATTACCAAAATAGATCCTTAAGTTGTCCGAAATAAAACGTTTTATTTTTATTTTTGTGGTCAATGTGGCGACACTTGGGGGAGGCCAGAGTCCAGCAGTGGACGTCTTTCGGCTGAAATGATGATGATGATGATGATGATGATGAAATATACTTGACCAATTGAAACAATATTCTGACAGAAATATCAGATCTCCATATAGCGTTTTACGAGCATCTTACGACCAAATAACACTGATAACCACGCCATATCCCCTTTATTTCTTGAATGACTGTAGATCCTAAACCCGGTCCGTGATAGTGCCGTCTTAATTGCGAAGCAAGAACTCAGCGGGTACTGAGTGCAAGAAATCTTGCTTGAGCTGGGAGCACACTTGCGAAATAACCTTGTACTAGATTGAAACTAGGGCCACTGAAACTATTTGTAAAAGGTGTAGAGATAGCCTTAACCTCATTTTGCAGTACCTACTATTCTATAAAATTCACCCTTTGTGAAATTAAGTGAAGTGAGATTGATGTGAGTGTCAATCCCCAGCATCAGACCACTACCAATAGCAGCCAGCACTACCACCAGTGCTATTTTGTCGAGTCTGTTATTTGAATATAATATGCTAACGGTCAGCTGTGATCCCTGCTGCAATACCATTCTGTAAAAATCTACGTCGATGATTTTAGGTCATAGATTTAGATCCATGGACTAAGCAACACCCTCACAAAATTAACCTCACACTAAAACGAGAGAAAGCGACTGTGCGGCCAATATCTGTCTCTTTTCTATGGGTCTGTAGAGACAAAGGTGCCGTGGCCCAAAACATCCGCTCCTACAAGGCTGTACAACCACCAATCACTATTCTAGAAAGAGCAACTTCTGGCCGCACGATGACTTTGTCTTTCTCACACTTTACTGACCGTATTAACTTTACAATTGGATTACGCTCAGTGCATTTTCTATTCTATGATTTTGGTAAAGTAACGTGCAAATGAGCTGTCATTCCATCGATATTAGGCATTGACACTTCACTTAAAGCTCATTTTACCAAGAGTAAGGTAGATTACGGACGATTTGTAATTAAAAATTATTGAATTTCATCTAGATTATAAGCCAAATGATATGTGAATATATTTGTCACAGAAGTACCCGTCTGACACAATTATACTAGCTACATACATACATGTTTACATGTAGAACTACACAATTTTTAGACAGCAACACTCACACAAATACCTTTTTTAGCAACCCGCCCCGGTTTTGCCCGGGTAGCAGAGCATAGACATATCTACATGCCTCCCAGTCGCCATGATTTTGCCATCTTCAACAATCATCGTCATTTTTCCGCCAATTAGCACATAAACCTTACAATTTCCTTATAATTATGACGTTAAAAGTGCCTTTTAATGGTCTAATTGAAATAAATGATTTGACTTTGATTTGACTTTGACACCAAAATAAGTAGGCCCACCCAATGAGCACCAACCCTAACCAAAGCTAACTAGCGAAAAACATCGTTGCGTCTCAGTCGTTCATTAGCGATGTAAATTCGCGCCGCTGCCGGTGGTAGACAGTCCCTAATACAATTATTGCAAGCCCTTGTAATATGCTAACCGGTGAGTGTGGGAGATGGCCTTTATTTTGCATTTAAATCTCTTTCTTGAACAAAGTGCGACCTTTTTAATTAAGTTGCACTTAGAAATTGTAATTTTATTGTGGGAGTGTGTAACGTTTCTTTTGTATGCGGAGTTCTTTTTAGGAAATAAGTAAAAGGTTTTATTTTAAAGTAGGTTACCTACCTACAAGAAAAACCCTTGGTCCTGGTGGATGTTTCTGGCGCTTTGTCTGTTTTTTGGCACCAAGTTATGGGTCCAAATTCTGTGAACTAAATTTACCAACTACTAACTTACATACTTACTTATACAAGGTGTAACGTTAAACACGCAAAACCTCAGACACCCCATATGAGTTTTAATTCAATTAACCTAATACTGAGGAAAAAAAACCATTAAAAAAAATTAAAGGTTTTATGTGCTGTTTTAGTTTTACTAAAACTCGTATTTGCATTTAAAATTAGAACTATTATTATCACGCGTATGAGAAAATTTAAATTGGACTACGACCATTTGTGTTTGTTTACCTATTTTGACAGGTTTGCGCACGTGATGGCTTGACCTTTTAATAAATAGACAGGGCAACATGTTTAATGAAGATTTTTTGAAAAATGTGACCTATATTAAAAAGTGGTTCAATTGATTCTGCTCGTTATTCTAATCAAGCTATTTTCAGGTTTTGCGTATTTGACGTTACACCTTGTATATAGAATTGTTTTATTAGTTTTGACCTATAACATGTAATAATTGTATTCTGTCCTTACAGAATTCAATTTACAGAATTATTCGAAACTAATCATTTTTGGTACCTAGTTGTTTTTTTTTTAGGTATAGCAGCTAACTGCTACGCTAATCTACTCTCTACACTATGCTACGCTATGCTAGCTCACTGAAGGTGGTCAATAATCACTATCTATATGTCAATTGACAACTCACAATGAGCTATTATTGGTAATCGTTTTTTTTTTATCTACGTGGAAAGATCTTTTACAGTGCAATAAAAAGAATCACAGCCTGCTATAATTACTCCAGTTCCTATTAAAACTAAACAATGCCAAACAACAAACCTCTGAAATTCTTAATCTATTAAAATCCGTCTGTTCCTACAATCTTGGCAATTAGTATGATGACGTTTATTGAAATTCTTCCAAACAACTTCTGTAGGGAACGCGGCCGAGTTTGTGAATAACATGAATGAATTTTAGCAATCAGCCGATTAAACTCGTTTTTAATTAAATTGGGATGATCTTTGGGGCGTAGGTATAGTGCGAAAGAAAATTTCGAGAATATTTCGAGTTTAAAAATCGTTTTTCCATACACAATATATGGGAAAGGTTTTTGGCGATTTCTGTCAATACTAAGAAGAAGAAGAATGGTCCCATGGAGTCTTTAGATCCCTATATGAAATAGAATCGATGGGCATAATATATTTTGTATTTTAGCATTTTTTCAAAATCTGTGAATGCAGTTCAGAATACCTCCAAAAGTTATGGATGGGCTCATAGTAACGTTTTCCCGTAACTGCTAACCGCTTGCATGATAACCGGATGCGGGCGGCGTTTTTCTGCCTTCAGTTTTGTTGTTTTTACTGTAATGCGGGTCACACGCTGGTCATGGTATTTACTACATAACAAATTTTTTGTCCTGCGTGTGGCCAGGAGCGTACTGTCACCCACATGCGGACCAGATCCACACGCGGGAGAAAATACACATGACAAGAAAAGGGCCCTTATGTACGTTCGCTTATAAATCCTAATCTCTATCTGTCAAAAACGTCTCTATTTACCTACATTTTTTTACACTTTGTTTGAAATTTTAATTAATAAAAGTCGTAATAACCCTGTGGTTAAGGCGTTCATCTCTTATGCAAGAAGTTGTGTTTTCGCAACAGGGCACGATTCCGGCAATCACGCGGATGAAGTCGCAGGCAACAGGTAGTAATTAATATAAGGCTGAAATCGCCAATCTGATTTGAACTAGTGTGGTGAACAATATTCGTGCCTTCTGTGAATGAGAAGAAACCTTTGCCAAGCAGTGGGACAATAATAGGCTGGTATATAATAAATAAAAAAATATAATGATTATAATTGGCCTTTAGGTATTTAACTTGCGCAAAACTGTGAATATTTGATAATATTACAGTCTAGATCAGCACAAAAAAGGTATAAAAAATGCTCTGTTTCACGAACAAAATTCCAGTATCAGTTTTTTAATCAACAGTGTAAATATATCGCTGGTGTAACGTGACTCGAGGGAGCCGATAGTGGGTGTGTGTACTACGTACACTCCCCTTTTTATTTTGTTTACTGTACTTTCATAGGTGTTAATATAAGACTGGTATTCAGCAACGTATTACCTTAAAATAAAAAAGAAATCATATTATATGTTAGTTAGAATGAAATGTCCAAGTATTCATTTTAATTAAAGCATTTACGGGCACTTTTGAATTGTCAAATAGTCAGTTAGTTTCAGAAAGTTAAAGGTAGTGCCTCGTTTTCATTCTCCATGGAGATAAAGAGCAAGAAACAACAGAAGAAGCCATAAAAAGTTAAAGATTTTTGATCAGTAAATGCAAAGTAACTATTAAAAGGTACACGAGTTTAAAAAAATCTGTAAGTTGTAAATTAATTTATAATGGTTAGCTTAACTCCATGAGCCAAGTATCTGAAGAAACATGAGGACCCTCACAAAAAAGCAAATTTACGAAATTGGAAATGTTAAAAAATTTGTCGCAATATGTTAACTGCAATCAATATAAAAAAATTTGGCTAAAATAGTACTTACTCTTTTAGACAAAGGGTGGATGCACATCTGATGGAAAATGCGCTGCGAATCGTCGGTCGCGTAACGCTAGAACAGTCATACAGATAATAAAATACCCAACCTTACACTCATAATAATGATGCGTTAGTGAGTCATCATTTTCTTCGCACATTCTTACGTTTCGTAATTACGAAAATCAGACGCTTCTTCCATCAGATGTGCATACACCATAAAAGTTACTAGAATTTCCACCAAGGCCAAAGAATCATGGCGAGATCTATACATACATTTGTATGAAAAAAAAATCATTTAAAGGGTTTAAAATATTAACTAATGCAGAAAATACATTACCAGAAGTACATTAAATAAAAAGTTATTTCAAAAAAAAGAAAACCGCCTTCAAAATAACTTTAGCACAGAACACACATTACTTTACTTTCGGTAGTATTTACTTTCATTTTTCAGTTCATGAAAGCAGTTTTCTTTTTTTTGAAAAAAACTTTTTATTTTTCGCTCTTTAGTGTTGCCTTAACATCCAAATCCATTAAAAAACGACGACACATTTAAAAGAGATTGTAAATCCTCCAAAGATTGAAGAAACTAAAACGTCTAAGTAACTTTTAGGGAATTTGTTGATTTTCTCAAAAAGGGCTAAATCTATTTTGGTAAAATTTATATGGGACCATTTCGGAATAAACCCCTTTCGAACAAAAAAATAATTTTGCAAACCCGTCTATATATGACAGAGTTATGCCCGAACATACATAAAAAATAAAAATACAAACATTCGAATTGATAACCTCCTCCTTTTTGAAGTCGGTTAAAAATACGGCAAAGCGTCACCGCTATACGGTTGAAGTCCCGCGGTCTCGAACCAAGCGCTTTGCTTCCACATTTTTTTTTTGCCAGACTGTGGAATCCACTGACCGCCTCTCTATTCCCCGATACATATGTATCGGGCCTTAAAGATGCCCAGATTATATAATCTGGGCATCTTTAAGGCACGTGTGAACCGATTTATCCTAGGCAAGCGTGCTCCACCTTAGGCCGCATCATCACTTAAGATCAGGTGAGTTGCGGCCAAATGCAAGCCTATAACAATATAATTATATAAAAAAGATTGATTTACATACCATATTTTTAAACCCCTGCAATAAAAATAGATGTTAAAAGTGAATAGTTTAACGAAAAGCTCATTATTTCAGATCGAAACGCCGTTTCGCAGGTCTTATACTGCCTGAAGATAGTCTTTAGGTAGCCAAGAGTATAAGAATTAGAACTTTAACTTCTCTAAATAACATTTTTTTTTTGCACAAGTCCTGCCTTGATCCTTTAGGCAGAGCCTCAATCCAGCAGGTATTCTTATAAAGTAAGTTTATTGTCTAGTCTGATCTAGTCTGCCTCTATTTATCTTGCAACCTTTCTAAATCATTCATCTTTACTACAAACGCAATCTCCATTTTGTAAATACTTAATGTTTGTATGTACGCGAACTTTGCCTAAATAAATACGCGCTAACTTTGACACACGACATTGTAGCAGGAAGACAAACTAAAAGTTAAAACTTGGGTTGAATCAGTTTAATATGCGAGCTAAGGGGAGATGACATTCGGTATAAGTGGAGTTATTTGGTTGCATGTTGATTGAAACTATTCAACGCTTGGTTGTCTAATTCATCATCAGCTCCCTAGCCTTTTCTCAGCTATCTTGCGGTCGGCTTTTCGTCTAACGGGATGCAGCTGAAAACCATTGTTTTACATGGAGCGATTGCCTATCTGACCTCCACAACCCAGTCACTGGGAAACACGATACCCCTTGGTAAGACAGGTCGTCAGATGTTCTGGCTTCTGACTATCGATAACGACCGTGACCCAAGAGCTGGTTTTTCCAACCACTTTCAATTGAATTCAAACATTATGTCGAGTTATGCGAACATAATATTCGCGGTTTTCTGTTTTGGTAGAAGAAAAATAATTGTTGTAAGTACATGGTGTTAGTACGATAGCCCTGGGTGGTTATTCGTGTTTATAAAAGAACTATATTAATATAAATTTAATCTGTATATGTGTAAAAAAATGCCTAGGTACTTTTATCTTACACTAGAACATTATTGCCAAAAATATCAAAAAACAAGATGGCCGGGGACCACATCGATGAGAGAAAGAGACGAACGATACAAGGTCCCTTTAAAATTATATGAACAATGTACATAGAACTCATTGTAAACCAGTTCAGGGTCTGTATCAAATCACTATTGAACTAATAAAGCCTTCAAAGCAACCTCGAATGTCATAGAAAATGGATAGGTTTTACATTTTCAATTCTTTCCTCGTCCTGAAAATAATGGTTCGATGGAAATGCAGTAGGATAATAATGTAGTTACGGTAATTTGAGAAACTTAACGTTATTTCCGATAAAATATTAAAGTGATTTTTGCTGGTGCACATTTTATACGTGGGTGCAATGTGGAAGCGGTAGCGATATACTAGAAAATAACTTATATTTTAAACTTACTTACTTTTTCTTGGAACCTAAGTTGTTTTTTATAAGTCGAATTAAGTATTTATTTTAATTGAAAGACACTCTTGATCGTCATTTAGGTACAAGTAAAAAACATGAGTTGCCTTCTAAAAAAAATAGATTCATTTTATATGGTAAATAACGGACAAGAAACATTTATTTTAAAAGAGTAAATATGGATGTGTCGATATCTCGATACTCTTCAAAACAAATGAGAACTTGCAACTTATGTGCACGCTCGTTTTACCATAGACACCATGCATCACTTTTCATAAGACAAAATCAAGGTCATTCATCAGCATGCAAACTGGAAGACGCCCACTGCTGAACTTGGGTCTTCCTCAAGATTTTTCAAGCGAACAGGGCCTCAAGTCTGCTATTACAACAGTGTCAGAATAGTCTATCCTTTGTATTATATAATAATCAAAGGGTCTATCATTGATATCATAATTGTTGATTTTGAAAAGTTTGGTAATCTACTAATATAATGGCGTCATTATGACTTTCCAATGGTCAACCACTGACACGCCATTGAAAGAAATGATATAGAATGGTAATCTCGTACAAAATGACAACTGAATGACTGACTTATGCGGTAATCTACTAAAATTTTGACAGATGCTTTGATCAGTGACATACCATTAGAACGTCATTGTGCAGTCATTGCTTTTAATTCGACCGACCAATGATCGACCATTTTGAATTTAGCAGATTACGAACTTTTAGCAAAATGACAATTAAATCATGTTGGAATGAGGAAATTATAAAAATAGCAGACTTGGCCCCCAGGTCCTGCGCTTTTTATATCTAGCGAGTTTCTTACTATGCTATCCGTCTACTTGAAGGAAGATATCAAAGTTAAGAAAAACTTAAAAAAAATGTTTTACTTTAATTTTTTAAATAAATTACAAAATTGTTATCTTCCTCCGTCTTAAATGCCGTGATGGCCTAATGGTTAAGGCACCCGCCTCTCATGCATGAGGTTGTGAGTTCAAAACCGGGCAAGTACCAATGTGACTTTTTCAATTCATATGTACTTCCTAAATTTATCTTGGACATCATTGACATCGGTGAAGGAAAACATCGTGAGGAAACCTGGACTTATAATTGACATAAGTCTAAAATCGCCAATCCGCTTTGAGCAAGGGTGGCGATTAATGCTCGTACCTTCTCTGTAGGAGAAGAGGCCTTTGTCCCTGTAGTGGGACAAATATAGGCTGATATTATTATCATTATTTATTATTTTATCTTCCATCTTGCACCACACTGCCAACGACAGCTGATACACTACGCCCCCAGTGGTGTCGTTTGCCCGTCCGATGACATTTATGGCAGCGGCACACTGAATCGAATATAAGCGTAATTTATGACTCACGGGCCTTTTTAAAATAAACATATATTTGGGATACTCTACGATATTTTGAAAATGGTCAGAAAATTGTTGTTGATTCATTCTTTTGGCATACATGGTGACACAGACTTTTATCCTGGATTCAGTAAATGATTCTGGACTTAAACAAAAATCTTGAGTTCGTGGCTTGGCTCAGAAATGCAGAGTTTACTACACAATAACCTCCTAACTGTAACCCAAACTTATACCTCCTAATACTCAGGCTTAAACGAATTAACCTATTCACAATATACACTCACACTATCATACACACTCATTCAACACACCCCTTACACTAATACATACACTCACTCGCAGACACACTCAAAACACACACACATAGATCACACCAGTGCGCTCCTTTTTGTATTTCCGTTTTGTATTTTTTTTTCTTCTTTTATTTTTATTGTCAATTGCATACTCTGTTTATTGATAAGTGGAAGAGCGGAGTCACCTAACACAAGCATCCTCTTGCTTAAAAGGTGATCTCCAAATCACGCATGTCAAAACTTTATGTAATTGAAATAAACATTTTTTTTTTTTGTTATAATATCCTAATAAATATATTGTGAGTTAACTGACCCACTGCGAACCCCGGATATTCATGCCACGGACTGCTAAGGGGTTCGTGGACTCCACTTTAAGAAAACCGGTCATAGTGTATCAATAAACTTGTTCACATCGTTGTCAATGATGCTGGCCGCGTTGCCACGTTGTTGGGACAGGCAGCATTGCCACGTTGTATGACAATGCTGATTCTTTGGCTCAGAATAGGCCAGCCCTCTGGTCACGTGAGAAATCGACCACCAGCGTTCGGTACCATTTACTCTACCAAGTTACCTTACCGGTTTTACATCTTTAAAGTTTACCTTAAAGTTACTTGAAAATGCATTAGCAGTGCTTGAACCCACGTGCAACACGTCTGCATAAGTTAGCACACGCTGCTAACCCACAGTATATTGAACAGGTTACTATTTCAAAATAAGTTATTTGGTACCTACATAAGAATCGCTAACAGTTCATTCGGTTGACCGTTTTACATGATTGTATTATGTGGCAGATAGTTTCGTATACCTACATTCTGTTCTAATGTTGAATTTATTTGGTGGATAGCGGGCAGTTCGTAGCTAAGTAAAAAGCTTTTTATAAAACAGACAACCGCCTTCAAAAAGTGAAAAATAACTTTAGCACAGAACACACATTGACTTTAGTTTCGAAATTCAGTGGCTTTGTTCTGTTTGTTGTTTTGTATTGCCACCGACTTCCGAAACTAAAGTCAATGTGTGTTCTGTGCTAAAGTTATTTTTCACTTTTTGAAGGCGGTTGTCTTTTTTGTAAAAAGCTTTTTATTTTCCGCTTTTTAGTACCACCTTCTCATCCAAATCTATTAAGAAGAGATTGAAAGTTAACTACTACAAAGATTGATGAAACTAAAACGTCGTCTATGTAAAATTTTTGGGTATTTGTTGATTTTTCAAAAAGTGCTGAATCAATTTCGATAAAATTTATATGGGACCACTCCTGATGCATACCCTATCCATAAAAAAAAGAATTTTCAAAATCGGTTTACGTTTGCCGGAGAAATCGCGTAACAAATCGCGCACATACTTAATGCAAATTTAAGACTTATACGGTTTTCTCATGGATGCCATTGTCAGAACTGAACCAAATTAAAATGGGACCACACGGGAAGCACTAGCTTTCAAATAAAAAAAGAATCATCAAAATCGGTTCACACAGTCCCAAGAAATCAGGTAACAAACATAAAAAAAAAAATAAAAAAAATACAGACGAATTGATAACCTCCTCCTTTTTTGAAGTCGGTTGAAAAGCTGTACGGATCGATCAATCGCAGTTAACCTACGCTTACCGCGGTCAGTCCGTGATTAGGTAACCCCTCCGTGCTTCGGAAAACATCTAAAACTGTTGGTCCCGTCATTCGTAGATCTTTGACAGTCGTTATGGGTAGGGATGACGGTTTTTTTTGGTGTCGCTGTTTCGTAATTAATTTCTATGATGAGAAGTAGGCACTATAAGGGAATTTTTTTTTTACAAAAAAGACAACCGCCTTAAAAAAGTAAGAAATAACGGTCGGTGGCAATACAAAACAACAAGCAAAACCAAAGCCGCCGACTTGCGAATTGAAAGTTATTTTTGACTTTTTTGTAAAAAAAAATTGTCTCTAATGTAACCTAAATTGTTTTTATGGAATTAAGTTGTCTGTTCGCTACTGGGGTGGGCGCTAATAACTGCGACACTGCAGTTATTAAACTAACGCAGTATTAACGTACGCAAAAATTGTAACCACAAGTATGTTTGTTCCAATGAATATTTGTTGAAGAAGTCACGCGCATAAGCTATTAGGGGAAGGTGGGGGAATTGCGGACGCTTAAGCGGAATCACAAATAAAACTCAAACTATTAATAATAATCAGTCATTTAAATTAAATACCACCAAAACTACTTATAGCAACGTAACAGAAAACTTAATAATATATCTAAGACTTAAATGTTCATTTATAATATGCTATAAGAATGTAGTGGGTCAGAAAATGAAATTTGAAAACTTTTCGCGACATCTCAGTGAGGAAATGACGGAAATGAGTTTTGGACTCATTCTCGCGTTTGGACGTGTGTTTCCTTTATATTTTTTTGCTTTCGGCTGTATTACGTTTCAGTAGGTAGTAATCGAAGAGTATTTGTATTTGTGAACATAACATAGTGACAGCTTTGTTTTGTTTCAATTTCTAGGTAGGCCATTAAAAGGCACAGTGAAACGTCTTAAAAGTAAAGGACATGTTTCATATTAGGCCCAGTCTATGTACACCACTTCAAAAAAAAGATAAACCGTAGAACCCGGGAAAAATACAGATAATTCATTTAAATGTATACTGTTGTGGTAGTAAATTGATATTTAACAATTATTTTTATGGATTTTCAACATGGCGTCACTCAGATTTAGCTACTCTATATACCGTAGATCGACCACTGATCATAGAAAGAGAACTGTCAGCTGTCAACAGTGTCACTTCAGTCAGTTTCGTCTCGTTTTGTTTCTAGTTTCTAGAATTCGTTTTAACAACCTTGCTTTCGTTTTGTGAATTTAACACCATTTCTTTCCTATCTGTATACCTGGCTATCCACAAATCGACGCAGAAAATCAGAATTATAAATATCAAACGTCATTAATCAATCAAAATGACAGCTTACTGCCATGATGTTTTTTTGTTTCGTGTTGCAATTTCAAGTGCAATTTCTTGTATTTTACCTGCTCACAAAGCCATTTTAAAGTAATTGGACAATTGATAACTATTTAAAATGTGCTTCCCTATTTGTAAGTATGATGTACAAAGAGTGGGCCCAGGCTCCTTTGAAACAACTCCTTTGAATCTAGTAGCACCTTCTTCGTATGGAGAAGAATGTGCAACAAACTCCAGACTTACTCTATTAAAATAATTCTTTACAATATTTTGGATTTACAGGAATTACATAATTATTATGAATACGATGTACATACCTTGCATAAAAACTACTATATTAGGGAAAGTACAAAGTATTACAAGGCAAAAAATTTGGTGCAGCTCAGTTATGAGCACTCCTTATCATTAACATCATTATTTCAGCCTAAGACGTCCACTGCTGGACATAGGCCTCCCCCAAGAAATGGGGGGGTTTTGCCCCCCTTTGGGAGCACTCCTTATATTTCAACAAAAAAAAATCTGTGTGAACCAGGTAATCTATAAGAACAAATAATTATAATATATTAGGTAATAATAAAGGAATCAGTTTGATTTTGTGTAGACTGAAGAATTGTAGAACCGGACCAGCATGTTTAAAAGTATTCTTATCTTGGATATAATCCTCTAAATTATATATGGTTAAGTATAGTTTTACCTTGTAATGTATTAGTAATTTAATGTGTGTGCGGTGTGAGGATCAGTGGCTATCCCACGTTTCAAGGGATTCCCCTTTATCTGTTGGGGCCCGGAATCCGCGAAAGCGCGCGTCTGTGGGGCCTTACGGGGTGGCCGCATGCTGTTCCGACGCGTCTGATTAAAACGACTATATCTCCGAAATTACGTTAGTTAGCTCGTTACCAGTTATATCATTGGAATCGCTATTAAATTTGCTAACAGGTCATATTAATACATGCTTGTTTACAAAGTGTAGGTACTTTAAGTATATGTCTTCTTGCGGGAAATCACGTTGTCTAAGTCACACTTACAGTCACTGGTGTTATTAGTAAAAAAACGTATTAAAATACAACAGGTATCGATTTGATTGCAATTTAGAATGGTTTTATTAAAACTCTATGGAACCTGTGGCGACCACAGACTGCACAAAAGCCACAGACTAACTAAACTGAAAACGATCAATGGATGACGTTTATGCGCTGCGGTTTCATTGTTATAACTAACACTGGTTGGAAATATGACGGTCCGATTTTGTTTCACAGGTGAAATGCACTGAGACCTCATGGCCGCCAGACTTACGTTACATGAAATTTTGGGAATAGATATAAGAATACTATGTCTTTTAAAAGGTATGAGTACTTGATTTAGACTTCAGGGTAAAAAATATTTATAAGAACGCTCCCATTGCAATCCCAAAAATGCTTGAATATGCCTACATTATTGACATTGATTATTGTCGATGTGATTGAGTTGACTGGTGCTGATCCACGCGTCATGTTCGTGAACTTGTCAGTTTAGATTGGTCATCTGTAACTACTATGGTTTATGTAGTAGGTAGGTAGGTACTTACCTACTACTCGTCTGGCTCGGCAATGTACCTGTCTCATCGTCTAACTACGACCACTCTCGCCGGCGGCGGCTCTTCTGACACTGACTCAGTGACATTAGAAAGAACACACAATACAGTGTATGTACCTACCCACATACACAACAGTTAAAATCTTAATTATTATAATTTTAAGACTTACTTCAGACTTAATGGGGGTAATTGTCCTATTTATAAGAAGGTTCCCATTCTAATCTTGGTCTCATTATGTCAAAAATGCGTGAATTTGTCTACATTGATTGTCGACGAGATTGAGCTAAATCGTGCTGACCCACGCGTCATGTTCGTTCTTTTCATTTTCTTGCCAAATTGATACCTTGTCCTTAAATTTGCATAACTATTCTTTGAAACGCTTGAATATTATCAATAACGTTATCGACTGGTCCAATAACAAAGGGTTCTGTCTTGTTTTTTATGAAAAATAAGTATCAAGGCTCGCTTGCTGGTTAGGCTGTAAAGTAAAAATACCGTCACCACCATCTGCCTAGCCTTTTCCCAACTATCTGGGGGTCAGTTTTAAGTCTAACTGGATGCAGCTGAATACCAGTGTTTTACATAGAGCGACCGCCTCTTTGACCTTACCAACCTAGTTATTGGGTAACACAATACCCATTGGTTGGTTGGACTTTTTATTAGCTTTTTATTAACTTCACCTGTATGTTTGTATGTTTGTTTGTAACCGACTTCTTTGGGTGCGATTTTGACCCACTTTAAACGGCCAGATTTCGTTCAAACTTTGTAGATTTATCGAGGACCGATGACAATACACTAATTTGATAAAAAATAAACCAAACTAAAAAGTAAAAAATAAGTAATAGTTTAAAAAAAGCGTGGGGTGCATGGTGTCAATAGTTATAAATATGACAGATATGCAAAGCACCCCACGCTTTTTTTAAAATAAAATTTATTTTCTATTTTTTAGTTTGGTTTTCTATAAAAAGCGTGTTTTTAGTTTTTTTAAACTATTATTTTTTATGTTGTATTGTTTTAAATAACCCTTTTATGTTTGTGATAACCTGTACGAGGTTGCAAATAAACAATTTTTCTTTCTTTTCTCTCTTTTCTTTGGTACCCATAACGTCTGTCAAAGTTATTAACAAAATTTTAATACCTAATTGTTTTAATGAATGATTGTTATTTAGCGTGTTGCGGGTTCGATTCCCGCCCAGGGTAAATATTTGTGTGATGAGCACTTGTGTTTGCCTTGTGTCTGGGTGTTGTTTATCTATTTAAGTATGTATTTATAAATGTATTTGTGTATGTATATCAGCTGTCTGACACCCATAGTACAGGGTCTCCCTAGTTTGGGGTCAGATGGCCGTATGTGAATTGTCCCCACATATTATTATTATTATTATTATCGAGGGGCTCGCTACTAAGCTCATGATAGTATAGTGTTTCGGTTCAACTCGAAAAACTATATTTACTTTTCATAGGCATGAAATCATTCATCGCACGATATGTCTACATTTTATAATATTTGTTGTATGGATTCTTGGAATCTTATAAGTAATATATAATGTACCCACAGTTATATGTGCTGGTTTTGTCTGTGTTATAATTGTATTCCGGTATCATCTTCATTTCATAATTATCATTCATTGTTTAATATTTACAAACCTGAAAAATAAATAATGTTTTGCTTTGACATGTCTGTCAGTGACAGTCGTCAAATTGACGACCGCAAACATTTCTTCTAAAATAAGTTTTCGGCTACTAACGTAAAACCTCTATGTTGTATATCTTGTAAGCTTGTTTGTCTGTGTTAGATAGTAAACGGCTGAACACCCGCTGTATTATCGTGTGTTCCTTTAGATCTGATTCGCACTAATATTATAATAAAAATTACTAAAATAAATGGCATTCGACAATTATTGAGCCTGGCCGTTGCTATATAAAAAACGATTTGACCGTTCTAGAAAGAAGATTCATAATTGGATTTTTTATGAATTTTGGAAGAGCGGTCAGAAAAGGAACCTGTCAAATGAGGCAGTCTGGATTTCGGAGCCGTTTGGTAAACACGCGGATTGCTCATACGCTTACGTTGCTGGAGTCTGGATTTCGGTGCCGTTTGGTAAACACGCGGATTGCTGATACGCTTACGTTGCTGAGTCTAGTTCTTGGAGCCGTTTGTTGGACACGCTGATTGTTCCTACGCTTACGTTGCTGCAGTCTAGATCTCGGAGTCGCTGGGGTAACACTCTGATTACCCATATGCGTACGTTACTGAAGACTACCAGTCTACTTACTGAAGTCTACCAGTCTGCAACCGAGAGTCGGTTTAGAGGCTAAGTCGAGCTGTCACGAGCCTCTTGCTGCCCAGGGCTGGTCCTACTGACCGCCTGGGGGGGCCTCCGTCCCCGAGCTGATCGCGTCAGACTTCTCTTCGGCTGATCCTGTGCGCCGGCCAGGCTGGGGATCATAATCCTCCTGGGTACTGCCTAACCTTAGTGCGTTTAGGTCAGTGCTAACTTTTATACTTACAATTGTTTTTGATACTCATCACATTTTAACTTTCGTGTGAGAGCTTATTAAATTCAATACGTACAATTCTGCATAGCCTTTTATTTCTCTTAAACTATCAGAACTGTTACAATAGTTAAGGCGCTGCCCCTACCAAAACTGCGTTTTTCTTCGTTATTCAGGGGCTATTAACTCAAAACAAACTACATCTAAAAGCATAGTACTAATGTTCAATACCCTATCATCACATTCCACGTTCTTTTTTTTTTTTGTGTACCCTATAATATACACCTAAATCTCCCTCCATCGCTCCATGTAAAACACTGGTATTCAGCTGCACCCGGTTAGACTGGAAGCCCACCCGAACATAGTTGGGACAAGGTTTAGCAGATGATGACGGTAGCCTGTAGCCTAGCCTGTAGCCTTTTGGTTTAATTTTAAACGGCAAGCACATTTAGTCTCGCCCATTGTCAAATACAAATCATTTATTTCAATCAGACCATCAAAAGGCACTTTTAATCGTAATATAAAAGACAAAAGAATTGTTGAATTGAATTTAGATGCCCTATTGATACGAATAAAAGCCTTCGAACTAAATAAATACCTATTAAATTTATTAAGTTTTTTATTCAGTTAGAAATCTGAGTGTAGTGCCCATATTGTTTTTCGTGATATCACCAAGCGGCTGGTCGACTCTTCATGTGAACCGAAGGCTGGTCTATTCTTGGGTCAAAGAATCAGCATGGCCATATAACGTGGCAATGCTGCCAGCCTGTTGGGCACGTGTCATTGACAGCGATGACAGCGATGTGGACGAGTTTTTTGATGCCCTTTGAGCTCCCCTGCCTTTTTCTTGGAGTTGTACATAATATTGTTATTTAGATTTTTTAGATTTTTAGAAATCTTTGGTCCACAATTATAATAGAGTATACGTAAAATTTATGTTAGTATCAACATCAATTTTGACGACACGGTTGGCGCAGTGGCTGAGCGATCGACTGCTGCGCAGCGTGTTGCGGGTTCGATTCCCGCCCTGGGTAAACATTGGTGTGATGAGCACTTGTGTTTGCTTTGTGTCTGGGTGTTGTTTATCTATTTAAGTATGTATTTATAAATGTATTTGTGTATGTATATCAGCTGTCTGACACCCATAGTACAGGGTCTCCCTAGTTTGGGGTCAGATGGCCGTATGTGAATTGTCCCCACATATTATTATTATTATATTAATTTAATTTGCGACACGGTTGGCACAGTGGTTAAGCGATTGATTGCTGCGCTGCGCCTCGCGGGTTCGATTCCCACACGTAACAAATATTTGTATGACCTACAGATAGTTGTTCCTAGGGTGGGATTTATATAAATAACATTAAAATAAATATTGTATGGAAAAGTACCTAATAACGTTTATTTATTTAATAATTTAACTGTTATTATACTTACGTTGCTTTTACTTCGTGCTAAATCAAATGAAATGAAAATGTACAGTTGATGTTGAAAACCATAATTATCAGTATTTAATCAATAGTTCATATTTCCAACTGGCCAGTTCTACCATTTTCAAAAGAAGTGAATTAATAAATTCCGTGCTTTCCGAAAACATTGATCAACTTACCCTTTCAGTTTTTAACTTATTTAATAAATATTTAACAACATCATAAATAAAATCCTCTCGATGTTAAGCGAGTAAATAAATTTTCTCATCCAAAAAATATAAATCATTTTGTAATAAAACGGTGTTTGTAAAACTGTCCGCTTTCAAATTAGTGACCATTAATTTGGAACATATTGGTTGGAAAATTACGTGTCACATCCATCTGCTACGTAAATACGTTTTTTTAACAGATTTAGATCGATTCTCTATTTAAGGTAAAATAAAAAATGGTTTTTCGTATCTGACGTTTAAAAAGATTGAAAAATATTTTTTTCTTGAACAAGCTTTATTGAAAAGATGAAGACTGGGTTTCAAAAGTGAAAGGTGTCGTCTTAAAGGATTAACTAGTAAGGTTCTTTTTAATATTTTAATAGTGTCAGAATGGTCTGTCATTGATTTCATAATTCTTGATTTTGACAAGTTCGGTAATCTACTAGTATAATGGCGTCATTATGACTTTCCAATGGTCAACCACTGACACGCCATTGAAAGAAATTACATTAGAATGTTAATCTCGTAAAAAATGACAACTGAATGACTGACTTAGGCGGTAATCTGCTAAAATTTTGACAGTTCCTTTGATCAGTGACCTACCATTAGAACGTCATTGTGCAGTCATTGCTTTTAATTCGACCGACCAATGATCAACCATTATGAATTTAGCAGATTACGAACTTTTAGCAAAATGACAATGGGATCGTGTTGGAATGACGAAATTACACTATGTACACAACTTAGCTGTCATGTGTCATTCTTTATATTGTAATAGGTCCATCGTATTCACGTATAACTATAAACTGTAAATGCAAAATATTGTACATACCTATTTATTTTTTAAAGAGTAATTTTTTTTTTTTTTTTTTTTGACATTTTCACACACGGCCATCTGACCCCAAACTAGGGAGACCCTGTACTATGGGTGTCAGACAGCTGATATACATACACAAATACATATTTTTTTTTGTAAATACATACATATATAGATAAACAACATACCCAGACACAAGGCAAACACAAGTGCTCATCACACAAATGTTTACCCTGGGCGGGAATCGAACCCGCAACACGCTGCGCAGCAGTCGATCGCTCAGCCACTGCGCCAACCGTGTCGTCAAAAATTATGGAGTTCCTTGTCCATTCTTCACCACACGAAACTACCTTTTGGAAGGGGCAACTAGAATCATCTTTTTTTTTAATATGACGTTCAAAAGTGCCTTTTAATGGTCTAATTGAAATAAATGTTTTGACTTTGACTTTGACTTCGGTGATGATGCGGCCTAAGGTGGAACACGCTTCATCGTCATCGTCATCAGCCTAGTTAGTTAGTTTGTCGGGGCCTTTTCCGCACTTAGCCACTTGATTGGGCCATTGTACGTGAAATCTGCCTCTTCTTTTATTCCAGCCAACCTAGTTAATCCCAGAAGCCGAGCAGCCTTTTCAGGTTGCTGCAGACTTCCGATAGTGAAGCTGGAGACTGGAGAATCTGTACCCGTTGATCCGCCACGCTCCTGCACTCCATGAGCACGTGTTGTGGCGTTTCTTCCGCCTCCATGCAGCCTCTGCACAGAGGGCTATCTGTCACACCTATGGTGCACAGGTGTTTGTTTAGGGGACAGTGTCCGGTTATAGTACCTAGTACTTTACGGATTTGATCCCTGTTTAGTCTTGTGAGGTTGCGGGCAAACTTCTTCGAAGCTACCGGAACAGCATTCTTTGTTTGCCTGCATCCTGCGCTGTTTCTCCCTTCTGTTTGGTGGTTATCTTCTGTTGTAAGGCGTAGCCATGCTCTGATTTGTGCCAGGGGTATAGGCAGTAGTGGTCGTCATCAGCCTAAAGACGTTCACTGTTGATAGACGTCCACTGTTGAACATAATCCACCCCCATAGAACGCCATAACTCACGGCAACCTGCCGCTTGCATCCACCAGTTACCCGCGACCATGATGATGTCGTCGGTCCATCTGGTGGAGAACACGCTTGACTAGGATGAATCGGGTCACTCGTGCCTTGGAGATACCCAGATTATATTTATGAGGGAACAGAGAGACGGGCAGTGAATTCCACATTAGGGTTATACTCCAAAGTTTTCTACGGCGAAATTTTATTCTCTGTTTCAGCCTTAGTAGTTCTTAGAAATACGCACTTACCAAAATTTTGAATAGGGTATTACACCCATTTTTGAAAAGTGTCTCAATGAAATTCTGTAGTGCTAATATGCCACCAAAAAAAAACACAAAATTTTTATTCAATCGATAAGTGCCATAAAAATGCATCTAAATTTTAAAGGGGAATGCCGATTTTAGGCCCAAGACTGCCCACGAAATTCGTTTTATTGAAAAAACTTATAAAAATTTTACGTAATTAACGCTGCTATTCACGACGCAATACAAGTTGGAAACATTAAAAAATAATTAAAAGTAACTATTATGTTAAAAAGTTAATTAGTTAAGCTCACGTCTATTACCTGTGAACCTTACCTACGATTTTGATATTATCTATGTATCTGTGGCTGTACTGAATAAAGTGGAATTACGTTTTTTTATGTAAATAGAAAATCACAGTTTCATTTGAATATAATCCTAAACCATAATCGATTTATAATCGACTTAGAATACTTATTATAATAAATTCAATGATCTACGTAATGCGCCGATCGATACTTTTTTTTATGTAATGGCAACACTAAAACTTGTCAATTGACAAAAGAAGTGTCAATAGCTATCTATTTACTTACATTACTTTGCTTGCCTTTGCATCATAGTGATCTGTGCGTGTATTTTGCTAATAAAAATCGACTTTTCTGACCATGAATACTGACTCTGGCGACTCTCCTAAACCTGACGACCACGGCCTGAATATGGATTCCGCTCCTGCTGATAACGACAACCCCCGCGATAACTTGGATTTGATGTCAGTACCTATCGATGACCCCGGCATTCAACCAGATTCGAGTTCTTCACAGCAAACAACTGTTACAAGTGGATATGTACGCTGTGTTAATTGTAATTTAAACATATCAAGATTGCGAAGACATCCATTAGAAATCTTTGAAGTTCAATCTTTCATACAAAGATGGGTGGGACAGGTAATAAGTAATAAGTTTCACAACTGGAATATAAATATGCAAATAAGATGAGCATATTACCATCTAAAATCTCAAATACTATAATAATAATAAAATAATAATATAGCCTCTTTATTTCCATATTAATTACTTATAAAATCAAATATATCATAGGATTACAATTTCATAAAGTGCATGCATAAAATAACAATACTATAATACTATAATATGCTATAATAATTATGTTATGTAGGAAGAGTTTGCAATAACTTTATAACACTTGTGTACGGCACATTAAAAAATAAAAAACCTTATAGTTTGGAAACTCTGACTTTTTTTAATAAGTTTCTTTTGCCAATAAATTATTTGTGGTCTATACTAATATTAGCATTCAGTCTTACATGTGGGCACTCAGGGCCTAAGTCACTATGGCGGCCTGGCATTCCCCTTTCAAATTTCGCGCGTAGTTTGACGAAAACGCGTCTTACTGGACGCCAAATTGCTCAGCGTAAATGACGTCAGTTCGTTTTGTATCAAATGAGCTCATATTTAATATGATAATTGTATATAATTTAAAAATAATTAAAAGCATATTTTGTAATAGGTGTAATAATGAAAAAATTACGTTTGATGCGAAAATAATAAAAGTACAAAGCCTATATTACGCCAATCGGTTGACTGACAGTTGACAATTTTTTGTTTACACAGCCGTACGGCGTAATAACATGGCCGCTACTATTTCACGGTGTTTTATAACAGATTAAAAATACTGAAAACTTTGAATTGAATTTAAAAATTTGTTTTGTTATTTTATGAACTAAAACTTACATTTTCCGACTTCTTTATGCCTAAACTATCTCAATAACATATTTATAGATTTTTTCTCGTATGGAGTAAAAAATACCCTATTGTTGAAAAAAATGTTTTCTTCTAAATATTATTGTATTTAAAATAAAATATTTTTATGTATTTATATATTATTAAGCCCTCCTTTATCTACAAAAGAAAGATTTTCATTAATATTTTTTAACTAGCAACCCGCTCCATATTCGTGGGGGTATGATCTGTGTCAAAACATGAAGATTTCTGTGTTTTAACTAAGTTAAATATTAATTAATTTTACACAAACCTATTTGTAATCATATTTTTAGGAATTAATGAACTGAGATGAAGAGTAGCGATACTTTAGTCATTTTAAAATGACTGTTTTTTGGGAATACGTACAAAAGTATGTACTGAAGAAAGTATGCGTGCTTACTAGCTTAAATGCTAGGCCATTTTTAAAGTATCAGGTACAAAAAGTACCCTGCTCACTTAGGTTGAAGTGACGAATATCTGGCGACTCTAGGTTCTTGGACCATAACCTAATCATGGTGAAAACCGCATCCATGTCTATGGTGTAGTTTAGAACAACTATGCTCACAAACACATAGACACAAATACTATTATTTTTTAAATTAATACTAGCTTCTGCCCGCGGCTTCGCCCACGTAAAAAGAGCGATTATCCCAAGGGAACATATTACCGGGATAAAAAGTATCCTATATGTTAATCCAGGAAATGGTCTATCTATGTTCCAATTTTCATGCAAATCTGTTCAACGGTTTACGCGTGATTGAGTAACAAACATCCAAACATCTTCACAAACTTTCGCATTTATAATATTATTAGTAGGATCATATCAGTGCTGGCCGTAGGCCTCCCACAGAGCCCGCATGCATCCGCTGCCAGTGCTGCCAGCCACCTTAAGGGTCTTGTGGGGACTTACCTTACCATTACGGGTAGGACGCACTGGTTAAACACGGCCGGTCTTAAGGGATTATGGGACCGACGATTTAAATATATCACTATTTATATACAAGAAACAAAGTATGCTATCTTTAAATTTATTAAAAATAAACTAGTTTACAATTTTAATATTTTGCAGTAACAGAAAACGTAGAGAAAAAGACTAATTCTTCTCCAAGCGCTAAGCTTTACGTGCACTTTACAAGAAGTAATTACAGGTTAGACGGTAATTAAAAGGGCACTAGCAAAGTAAAAACGGGTCCGATCGACCCGCGTAATGAGTGCTACTCGAGACCATGTAGCTATGTAAGCAAATACAGAAGGGTTAACTTTGGAAAACGATTGATAAAATTTTTTTTTTTTTACACATCACAGGCATTATGCTTGGAGTAATTAAAATAATGTTTTTTGGGTCTATTTATAAGTATGAGATTTAGACCTCGCTCGTTATAACTAAATGAATACAATATAAATGATACGGTACTGGTACGTGAAAGACTTATGAAATATACTAAGGGCTAGGCGTATGTATGGGTATAATATTATATTAGCTATATCTGTACTAATATTATGAAGCTGAAAAGTTTGTATATTTGAACGTGACAATCTACGGAATCACTGCTCTCATTATGAAAATTTTTCCCTAATAGGAAACTATGTTATCCGAGCGCGGCTAAGAGCTATATTTGATTAAAAAAAAAAACAAATAGGAATCCATAGGAAAAGCTGTTTTATATTTGGTCTGGTTTCTGTGGTTTGTCAAATTATAGCATGACATTTTAGACATAGCGTTATGACACAATATGTCGAATGGGCTTACTGTATTTGTCTTTTCGGTGTCTATATAAACAGCTGCTGAAATCCGATTACTACCCCTTTTTTGTTTAAAGTTCCTTTAAAGGCAGTTGAGTGGGTGTAAATTAAATGTATTGTTGTAGATAAGCAGTACCTGTGAACCAGTGTTCTGTTTGTCGTCTGCCGGATATTGTCTGCCATGTCAATGGCCAGTTTTGTATGAAGATTTGAACATAAAAAATACAACGTTTAGTGTTGTGTAGTACCTTTCTTTGTAGCTCTATTAAAATACTTTTTTATTAAAACAATAATTTACCTGGTAAACTTCAAGATTATTTTTACGCTGTCAAACTTTCGTGCTGGAGTTGGTTATTAAACGAATGCAACGGAGAGTTAGTAAAGTTAGTGAAAGTTAACTATTATTAGTTAAACTACTTACCAGAGGAACGTAATACAGTTTTGCTGTTTATTTTCTTATTTTTGTAGCATGAACAGAAGGATTTCTTTTGATAGAGTGTCTTCTACTGAGTTGATTGACTTGCGTTTAGTACAGAGTTCTACCATATCTGGTAGTAAATGATTCTGAGACTTATTCTCTCTTACCAAGTATCTTTTATCTCTTCTATCATTCTTCTCTGGAATGCGCTTTCTCTCGATATCAGTACGGCCACCAGCCACTATGCATTTAAGCGGAAATTGCGAACTTATTTTCAGCACAAATAAGCAGAGTCATCTTATAATACTCTTTTCCTTTATTTATATTTATATATATTTCATATAGGTAACATACCTATATGAAATATATATAAACATATAATATATATATACCAAATATTCAATTATGTATGTGTAGTTTAACTTTTGTTTTTAACTTTTTTAATATTTTATTTTTCATATGCACCTGCCATGTTATCTCTTCATCACCCTTGATTGACTGGTAGAGAATGCCTAAGGCATTAAGTCCGCCTTTGTGCCTTTGTGCATGAAGTATAAATAAATAAATAAATATCTATACATAACTCTAGCTCCACATAGGTGATTTTTTTCATAGATTACTATATTAAAACTAGCCACCCGACCCGGCTTCGCATGGGCCTATAGCCTTCCTCGATAAATGGAATATCCAACACAAAAATAATTTTTCAATTCGAACCAGTAGATCCTGAGATTAGCGCGTTCAACAAAACAAACAAACAAACAAACAAACAAACTCTTCAGCTTTATATTATTAGTATAGATAAGGCTGTGCAACGCTTCTTCATCAACCTAGCCTTTCGTCATCTATGTATATTGGTGTAGGCTTTCAGTTTAACAGGATGCAGTTGAATACTAGTGTTTTACATGGAGCGACTGCCTATCTGACCTCCACAACCCAGTTACTAGGTAACACGATACACCTTGGTGATATTGGTTTTCAGACAATCGGGCTTCTGACTACCCATAGCGACTGTCAAGGCACAGATTAACTAATAGTTCCTTTGGAACAGATAGTTCACTCCATAGAAAAAGATAGATACCTAACACTATAACTGCCTACAAAAATATTACAGTCGTTCGTGCGCGCTAAAATGTACCTTACGCACACGCTCGAGAGTATCTACTACGTTGTCTGACGTGGTGTCGGGCGATCGCCTGCGTCAAATTACTTAACGCTAGGGCTGTCTATGTTATGAAATGATTACACAAAAGAATAGGTGAATAAAAAACAGTTTTTACATTTTAGTTTTTTACAGTTGGCTAGATATTGTGTTTATATTTTGAAATATAATAAGTAAGTAAAATATCGAACCAAATCAATACGTACCTACTTATAATTACGTACTATTATAAAACTTTCTTCCTAACATTACACAAAGAACTCTCTATTATAAAAAAAAAGAATTAACAAAGAAAAAATAAATACAAAATAGGTACCTAATTACCTTTCCTCCTCCTTAGGTAATGTAAAAAAGGATAAACTTTTGTTGGTTGTTTTGTTTTGATAGCTGTCTACACTGCAATTTGCACGACTACCCATTATTAAGGATGCGGACGCAGTATCGTACGGAACTATTAATTAAACTGTATCGGAAAAAAATTATCTGTGGTATACGTACACTTAGCGAGCGCGTGGCATCCCGACTGGATTTTGGACGTTCGAACGAACGCGAGCCGTAGGTACTTAAGCGCGTGACCTTAAACGAGTGACAATACTGTTAGATATCTTTACTGTGGTCAAGGGTCTTCTTTCTGAGGGGTCTCGGTATGAATTGAATGAGCACCCATTCACGTACCGACCGCCGCGAGTGTAGCTTGATCATGACCGATCGATACGTACCTATGCCTTTTACTTAGCCATGAGCCACCCGATGACATTACACACACACACACCCCCATACTACACACAAGCACACATCCAACACACACCCACACTCACATTCCACATATTATACACACCGCACCTCTAACATTCAAACCTTCGCGCTAAGAGGCGAATTAGCGTTTAGATACGAAATTAATATCTTGTCTCACTTAAACTCTTGTATACGTGTCTCTATTTAAGTTCTTTGTTATGTTATACCTGATTCCGTGGGGTGAAGACCTGGTGATCTGTAATACAGGTTTATTCCTATAATAGACACCAGCTCCGCACATACACTTGACTGAAACTGATTTTACTATGTTAGCTAATTTATATCGTATTAAGTCTTGTTTTTGTGGGAGAAAATAAAGATATTATTATTATTATTCACATTTATTCATTTTATACACATATTCTATTACATTTTTAAATATTATAAAAAAAACATTTAAAAATATAAATAATAGTAGCCCACCGGTATCGGGAACAGGGTCCAAGCTACCGGTGGTCAGGGCTCCTGAGAGAGGAATCTCCTGACTATACGCGCCGTGTTCAGGAGTACCGATTTCTGTATCAAGCCCTTGATCCAGCTGCCCAACGAGAGCCTCCTTAGGTGTTGGTCGAGGCTCTTGGAAATGAGTCCATTGGCCGTAACGACTATCGGCACAATGACTGCTGTATTCACATCCCACATGTCGATAACCTTGCGAGCCAAGTCAAGATACTTAATTTGTTTATCTTTCTCGGTTTTCACGAGGTTCTCGTCATGCGGGACCGCTATATCAACAATCATTGCGCGACGCTCTAATCGATCTATCACCACTATGTCAGGTTTATTGGCAACAATAGTCCTGTCAGTGATGATAGATCGATCCCAATACAAGGTGAATATATTATATTATTATAATATATTATTATTATTATTATTCTCATTTATTCATTTATTTACATATTTCATTATATTTTTAAATATTAGTAAAAAAAAATAATAAAAACATTTAAAAATATAAAATATAGTAGCCCACCGGTATCGGGAATAGGGTCCAAGCTACCGGTGGTCAGGGCTCCTGAGAAAGGAACCTCCTGAGAAAGGAACAATAGTCCTGTCAGTGATGATAGATCGATCCCAATACAACGTGATATAGCCATTTTCGAGAACTGAGTCGGGCACATACCTATAGTACGGTACTTCCGACTCCACAAGCCTGTACTTTAGAGCAAGTTGCTAGTGGATAATCCTAGCTACAAGGTTGTGTCTATGCAAGTAGTCTCCGTTAGCTAGACGAGAGCACCCAGAGATAATGTGTCGGATTGATTCACCCGGCCGGTGGCATGCCCGACAAATGTCAACCGTGCCGTCCTTCACAATATACCTCCGGTAGTTGTTCGTCATCATAACTTCAACCATTATCGCACAAACAAAACCTTCGGTTTCCCCAAACAGGTCACCAAAACGCAGCCAGGATACGGACGCCAAATCTACATCAGGCCCATGTAGGGCCCGGTAGAAGCGCCCGTGAAGCTCCTTGCTCTGCCATACCTCCTTGCGGTCATTAGTACCGAATACTACAGGTTTGCGCCAGTTCTCGTTCGCTAAGGAGAGCGGGGTGAGGCCCTTGTCCACTGAGACCACATCTCGGTGCATCCCCACGTCGGTTTTATTATTATTATTATTATTAGCATTTATTCATTGTATACACATATTCTATTACATTTTTAAATATTAGTAAACAAAAAATAAAAACATTTAAAAATATAAAAAATAGTAGCCCACCGGTATCGGGAATAGGGTCCAAGCTACCGGTGGTCAGGGCTCCTGAGAGAGAAATCTCCTAACAATACGCGCTGTGTCCAGGAGTACCGCTTTCTGAATCAAGCCCTTGATCCAGCTGCCCAACGAGAGCCTCCTAAGATGTTGGTCGAGGCTCTTGGAAATTAATCCATTGGCCGTAACGACTACCGGCACAATGATTGCTGTATTCACATCCCACATGTCGACAACCTCGCGAGCCAAGTCTAGATACTTTATTTGTTTATCTTTCTCAGTTTTCACGAGGTTCTCGTCATGCGGGACCGCTATATCAACAATCATTGCGCGACGCTCTAATCGATCTATCACCACTATGTCAGGTTTATTGGCAACAATAGTCCTGTCAGTGATGATAGATCGATCCCAATACAACGTGAATATATTATTATTATTATTATTACTATGTATTTGAAATTTTAGAGCGGAGACTATCCGTCAACCTTCTTTACTACTGTGAAAAGAAAACATAACAAACCCTATGTATATTAAATTTAAAGTAAAAATTTTGTTCTAAACTTCATTGCGCACTTAGGCTCATTCAATTCCTTTGTAAAATAAACTGACAGTATGGCATCGAATTCTTTCAGGGCAGGCGCAAAAGAATTTTCAATATATACGGGAACATAGCCGCTGAGGTAGGAGTACGTGTTGAGCTGAAGATGTACAAGTTTTTCATAATACATGCGTGGTATTAAACCTATTTCGAAATTTTCGGCAGTTACTTTTATATTCCATTGGTGTTCTTGATGATTGGTAACTACAATACAGTAACTGTAATACTGGATACGTACCTAAGTAATATATCTATACTAATATTAAAAAGGCTTTTTACAAAAAAGACAACCGCCTTCAAAAACTAAAAAGTGAAAAATAACTTTAGCACAGAACACACATTGACTTTAGTTTCGGAAGTCGGTGGCAATACAAAACACACAGAACAAAGCCACTGAATTTCGAAACTAAAGTCAATGTGTGTTCTGTGCTAAAGAAATTTTTGGGTATTTGTTGATTTTTCAAAAAGTGCTGAATCAATTTCGATAAAATTACCGATTTTGAAAATTCTTTTTTTTATATCCATCGGTTTACGTATGCCGGAGAAATCACGTAACAAATCGCGCACATACTTAATGCAAATTTAAGACTTATACGGTTTTCTCATGGATGTCATTGTCAGAACTGGACCAAATCAAAATGGAACCACACGGGAAGCACTAGCTTTCAAATAAAAATAGAATCATAAAAATCGGTCCACCCAGTCCAAAGAAATCAGGTAACAAATATAAAAAAAAAAAAAAAATACAGACGAATTGATAACCTCCTCCTTTTTTGAAGTCGGTTGAAAAAAACAGTTTGTTTGATTTTTTTATTGTAAGAAATAATCTCTGAACGGACTAGTAGGTCCGATACTAAATAAAAAAAAACAATGTTTAAATGCTACTTTATTGCTGAGTATCATAAGCAATGTTTTATAGTATACCGTACTTGTCTTTCACGCGCAGGGTGTAGCGGGTAGAAACTACATATATTATGTTATACGTTTCATATATTTTCTGGGTTGACTTAAAATAAGTAATATACCTAATATTATAAATATTGTTCGGTCTATTGCAGGCTAAAGACCTCCCTTCTTCCTTTTAATTTTTCAATAACCATTATAAGGTTATTGAAAAATAAAAAGGAAGAAGTAATAAATAAAAAATAAATAATAAAAGGAAGTAGTAATATTATGTAGTAATAAATAAAAAATAAATAATAAAAGGAAGTAGTAATATTATGTAGTAATAAATAAAAAATAAATAATAAAAGGAAGTAGTAATATTATGTAGTAATAAATAAAAAATAAATAATAAAAGGAAGTAGTAATATTATGTAGTAATAAATAAAAAATAAATAATAAAAGGAAGTAGTAATATTATGTAGTAATAAATAAAAAATAAATAATAAAAGGAAGTAGTAATATTATGTAGTAATAAATAAAAAATAAATAATAAAAGGAAGTAGTAATATTATGTAGTAATAAATAAAAAATAAATAATAAAAGGAAGTAGTAATATTATGTAGTAATAAATAAAAAATAAATAATAAAAGGAAGTAGTAATACAAAATATTAGACCGAACAATATTAATAATATTAGGTGTATTACTTATTTTAAGTTTTCTTCTAATTGCAAATTCAATCATAATATTCTATGGAGCACCTCACAAAAGGCCCAGTTCAACGCTTCCTATTATTTTAACAGAACATTAAAGAAACGTGTGCTCATTATGTTCATTTCATACACATTGAAGATACTGTGCTCGTTTTATAGTGCCGGTAAACGTTATAGGAGCCATTGGCAAGTAGCGTGAGTTAAAAGACAAGTGTTGCATCTTACACGTGCACTTCTGTAGATGGTGTGTTGTACTTAAGAACTGTGTACACAAGCGGTAACAAATTATTTAAAATATATTATATTATTATATGTGTTTCCAAAACACACAGCATTGGTTGAAGAAGCATTCAATAAATTAAGCCTAAGATTATGCAATTTCATACCTGAATTGTCCTTTTTATGTTACCTGTCTCTTTCACTCGCAGCAGACCATGACAGAAATCCTGAACTGGAGCGCAGCTGTCAATGTCAACTCATAGCGTTCATAAATTTTGCCGCGAAAACATGCAAAATTTTTTCATCGTGATTAATACTTGTAAAATAAAGTATTTTAGTTTTAATTAAGTGATTGTGTGGATAATTAGTGAGTATGAGCACTCAAGATAAGGCCAATATTGTCGGTAAGGACAATGGTAGTGGTGAATGTGGTAGTTCGATCGTTGTTGCTTCGGACGAAGAACAGACTTCTCGACTCCCACGACACTCTGTACCTACCAGTGGGAACTGCAGCTCTTCCTCATCTTCGGAAGATGAGGAGGGCTACGCCTCTCCTCCGCCGAATAAACGTCGTAAGTACAAACATAATGTAATTTCCGACCCGCGTATCGATGGCCTCATAAACCAAGTAAGTTACATATCCGGTTATTTATCACAGTTACCTTTTACCATTAATCGTAATACGAGTTGTACTGAGGACCTAATCCTTCCTGGCCCCAGCAAGGGATTCAATCAGTCACAATATCTAACTAACCCATGTAGTAGCTCGGATATGTTTACATTAGGTGAACTGAACACAGATTTTGATGAAAGAAAAGTTGTTCCCCCGGCCAAGAAAGAGAGATTAGATAAGCTAAATAAGCTACAACATTTTGATACTCAAGCATGGAAGGGTATGCGCTACAAGTCTGTATTGCAAACTTATTCTGCGACTCCAGGTTTTGTTTCATTAAAAGTAAATGAGGAATTTTGTCACCTCAATAAAACTAAGGATTATTTGGCTTCAGCAGAAAATGTGTTAGCTGGATTAACAAATGCAGAGTTAGAACAACAGGAATTGTTAAAACAGGGTTTGCAGGACCTTCTGAATTGGGCCGCTGGAAACCCAGATAATATAAACCCAAACTCTCTTTTTGAAAAGATTACTGTTTTACTTGGACCTGGTTCCCCACTACATAAATGTTCAGAGAAGATAATGCAAATTATTTGTGGAAGGAGGGGAGAATCTATTGAAATTAGAAGAGAAAGAATAATTAAAGAAATTAATAACCCCAATTTAAAAGCTACATTAAGAGGTATACCTCCTAGTTCTGAACATTTATTTAGCCGGGATGCTCTACAGCCTGTTATTAAATCTTTGGGTGGTACCCAATTATGGCTAAATAAACCAGAATATATAAAGGAAGGAAAAACAAACAGGATGTTTTCAAATAAAAATGAAAGAAGAGTACATAGTAACTCACATAATAAAAATAGTAGATTTGATGACAAACAGTTGAAATCTGATAATATTCAAACTTCTCACAAGCGTCATAACTTTCGCAAAAATTTTCACAAAAAAAGAAATTCAGATCAGAACACAAAACAAAAATGACTATATACAGAACCGTCAAAATTTCCGGGGGGGATGTTTGAAGGACCATGTCCAAGTGTGGAAGGAGCTTGGGGCAAACCAGTTCATTATAAATATAGTTACCAAAGGCCGCCTGCCTTTCAAGTTAAAACCTCCACTCAGATGTTTAACAGCAAATATGCTGAAGAAGTTCAACACAAGAACCTCCCCCGAGATGACGACAATAATAAAAGATTTAATAGACAAAGGAATTTTGGAGGTGCCCCCAGTTTTGAATTCTGGTTTCCTTTCCAAAATGTTTCTTGTAAAGAAGCAAGATGGGGGCTGGCGCCCCATATTCGACCTCAGGGGGCTCAACAGATATGTAGCAACCAAGCATTTTCAGTTAGTGTCCCAGACAGACGTTGCAGACTTCTTACAAGAAAACGATTGGATGGCGAAGATAGACCTCCAACAAGCCTATTTTCATTTACCAATTTCGGAACCACACCGCCGTTTCCTAAGGGTATTTTACAACAACCAAGTGCTTCAATTAACAGCACTACCTTTTGGCCTGTCTTCTGCCCCCCGAACTTTCGCCACTTTATCCAACTGGATTGCAGAAATATTACGTGCTCGGGGCATAAGACTACTAGTGTACCTAGACGATTACATTCTAGTAAGCCAAGACCGAACCAGACTGCAGAATCAGGTCTCGGAGACCTTAAAGATTCTGGAGAGCCTAGGCTGGCATGTCAATTGCGAAAAATCAGTACTAGCACCCTGTCAAGAGTTGGAATATCTAGGTCTATTGTGGAACACCAAAAACAGGACCATGGCCTTACCACCGAAAAAGGTGGCAAGAATAAAATCATTTATTACAAAACTTCTGGAGAAGGGTCGTTGCACTCTTCGGGAGAGCCAATGCCTTCTAGGTCTACTAAATTTCGCAAATTTAACAACACCGATGGGACGTTTACACTGTCGACAAACACAGAGGTTCCTAAGGGAGTTCAGTCGACTCAAAAGTTCACAAAAAAAGGATCTACCTCCTTGTGTGCAGCGAGAGCTAGGCTGGTGGCGGAACGCCATAGACCACAGTTCAGTGGTCCTGCACAAGAAAGAAGTGACCCACTTTTTGACGACAGACGCTGCGGACGTGGGTTGGGGCGCTCATCTGAACGAGAGGTATCTGACAGGCAGGTGGACAGCGCAACAAAGGTCTTGGCATTGCAACCTGAAGGAACTTTTCGCAGTGTACGGCGCCATAGATCGTTGCCAGAAGTCACTGCGGAGTGCGCACATATTAGTACAGTCCGACAACAGGACCCTTGTGGCTTATATCAGGAACGAGGGTGGGACTCGTTCTCTAGCCCTTCTTCAGCTGACAACCAAACTTTTAGAACTCACCGAGCGCCTCAACGTCACGCTCTCGGCGGCGTACCTCCCGGGGAGGTACAACGGCATAGCCGACCGCCTGTCCAGGAATCGACCAGTGCCGGAATGGCACTTGTTGCCCCCGGCCTCGGAGGCCGTATTCAGACTTTGGGGCGTACCAGAAATCGACTTGTTCGCATCAAGACGCAGCGCCGTCGTAAGCTCGTACGTAACATGGGACTCCAGAGATGGGTCAGCCATTTTTTGCGACGCCTTCAGTCGAAAATGGAACTTCGAGTTGGCCTGGGTCTTCCCACCACCGAATCTCATTCCACGAGTGTTGCGACACCTCAATACGGCGACCGGAACTTATATAGTGATAGCGCCACATTGGGCACAGTGCTTTTGGATAGCAGACCTGAGGGCACGAGCTTTATCGGAACCGGTACCAATACGGGAGTTATCCAACAACCTGTTGGACTTGACGACAGGCAAGAGCCCCCCTCAGGTACAGAAGTTGGAACTTCTTGCTTGGAAAATTGGGGGTGGGCCAATCAGGTCGCTCACTGGACTCCTGAGGAAAGGGGTCTCCTAAATAAGAGTTGGAGAAACTCCACTATAGCGACCTACAAAGCTCCAATCAGGCGTTGGGTTGCATGGTGTTTGCAGAACAACATTAACCCTAGTTGCCCACAGAGCAATGATGTTGCTCGGTTTTTGGCTAAATTGTGTATTGTTGATAAACTTGCTTACAGGACCATACTTCTGCATAAATCCGCTATATCCACATACACAGCAAAAAACGAAGCAATATCAAAGAATTTCTTTGTACAGCAAATCCTAAAAGCTACAGCCTTAGTTAAACCACCTGAAAAGAAAACACCTATCTGGGATACTGAGTTACTTTTTAACTGGCTTAGGAATACTCCAGGGTTAAACACTTTATTTGACATATCTAGAAGAACTGCAATTATCTTATTACTAGCTTCGGGTCGAAGAATCCATGATTTGACACTTTTAGAGTTGTCCAAAGACAACCTTATTGTGGATAATGAGAGCCACAGGGTAACATTGTGGCCAAGATTTGGTTCCAAGACCGATAATGCTGACACTAGACAATCAGGATGGATATTAAAACAACATCCTGATGAGAAAATATGCCCAGTCAGACATATTATAGAATTAATTGAAACTACAAAGGTCAGGCGTTCTGAAGTTGATAACTTGACAAGCCTATTTATATCAATCACAGGCAAGATTAGGCCAGCCACTCGTACCATAATAGCTGGTTGGATAAGGAATGTCTTTAAACAAGCTGGAATTGATGCATCACCAGGTAGTGTAAGATCAGCAGTGGCCTCGAGAAGCTTCTCAGAAAACAGGCCAGTTGACGAGATTTTAGAGAGAGCAAATTGGAGAAGCTCTAACACTTTCAGGAAGTTCTACTGCCGTACAGTTAAGAAGAGTTTGAGTAGTGGGACTAATGATTATTTTTTAAATCATTTTATAATTCCTTAGAGCTAGACTATTAATATTTCTTAAATAAATAATTACCATACTGTATTGAAGTATACTGTGGATGATTATTGATCTCATGATTTGAATAATTTTGATAAATTTTATGTTGTGTTTTTGAGATCATTTTGTGGCAGGAGAGCCACAAAATGCTGATTAACTTTTTTGTTGATTTTAGTTTTAAAGAAATCTAAGTTTGTTTTCATTTAATTATTTTTTAAGTTTGATTGATACATTTAATGGATGTATAATTGACTATCTATTAATATAATTGTTTATTTGAATTAACTATGGAGATTTATTTAATTTCACATAGCGTTCATAGTACCTGCACCCATTACAGGTTCTTTCACCAGCAGATAACAAACAGGTCTTCAACCAATGCTGTGTGTTTTGGAAACACATATAATAGAACTGTTTTGCATTAAAACAAAACAGTTATTATGTGTGTGGAAAAACACACAGCATTGGAGCAAGGTGCTTGCTGGTGGTTGATGGAAGACTATGAGTTGACATTGACAGCTGCGCTCCAGTTCAGGATTTCTGTCATGGTCTGCTGCGAGTGAAAGAGACAGGTAACATAAAAAGGACAATTCAGGTATGAAATTGCATAATCTTAGGCTTAATTTATTGAATGCTTCTTCAACCAATGCTGTGTGTTTTTCCACACACATAATAACTGTTTTGTTTTAATGCAAAACAGTTCTATTATACATACGCAATATTTCGAGGAGGAGCACGTGGCAAAGTTAAAGCGGTACAGATTGATTGGTCAAAGGTTAAGCTACGCTAACCGCGGTCGGTCTGTGGATGGGTGACCATCCCTTTCTTAACGAGTTCCCTCCGTGCCTCGGAAAGCACGTAAAGGCTGTTGGTCCCGGCTGTCATTTGTAGATCTTTGACAGTCGTTATGGGTAGTCAGAAGCCAGAAAGTCTGACAACCAGTTTTGCCAAGGGGTATCGTGTTACCCAGTAACTGGGTTGTGGAGGTCCGATAGGCAGTCGCTCCATGTAAAACGCTAGTATTCAGCTGCATCCGGTTAGACTGGAAGCCAACCCCAAAATATTTGAAAAAGGCTAGGGAGATGATGATGACATACGCAATATTTCATTTATTAAGCACAAATTTTAAAAAAACTGCTTAATAATCACTGTAAGTTTGTTTTATCACGTCTAATTCATTTATTTATTCATCATCAATATTTGTTACCTAAAATATCATGATTAAATTAAGCGTAACATTAATTGCGTAATTGTAATGGATTACTGTAAACGTGGTTAATTAAGGCAAATTCAGTTAAACTCGAGAAACAAAATTATGTTAAACAAACCTTATTTATGCGACATCGTTGAGTTAATTCTGAATAACTTGAAGTTATGGTAATCTATTAACGTTATCATGTTAACGAGAAACTATAATTTAGTTTTGTGAAAATTGGGGAAATATTTATGACTAGTACTTTGCCCGCCACTTTTCTTATGAATTTCAAAGATTTTGAATATAAAATATAGCCTTATGTGACTTATCATTCATCATCATCATTTCGGGAGTTTTGCCATAATCGCCACGCTTGGCAGGCGGGTTGGCGATCGCAGTATGGTTGTTACAAAGGCATAGAGAACGCTGCTGCCCATTCTCTGGTAAGTCCCTTAGTCGCCTCTTACCACACAGGACTATTATGTGACTCGCTGATAATATATAGATTTACTAGCTGACCCGACAGACGTTGTCCTGTCCCGATCTACCGAACATTTGGATGGGGGATGAAAAGGGGGGGAAAAAGGGGGATGAAAAATAGATGTTGGCCGATTCTCAGACCTACCCAATATGTACACAAAATTTCATCAGAATCGGTCAAGCCGTTTCGGAGGAGTACGGGAACGAAAACTGTGACACGAGAATTTTATATATTAGATGTGAGTATTTTTTTTAATCGTTTATGCATGTAACAAACATGCATAAACGATTAAAAAAATTATTTCGAGTTTATTTGTTACTAGCTGTGCCTGCGGCTTCGCTTCCGTAGACCTCATCACCATCTTCATCATGTCAACGTTTAGACGCCCACAGCTGGGTATAGGTCTCCCCCAAGGGGGGATTCAGCCGTAACCGGCATGCTTGGCCGATGCATATTGGCGATCGCAGTAGGTGTCCGTGTGGTGTCGGACGTAAAGAATAGCACCATCCCATATCTTCCCGTGGGTGTCGTAAGAGGCACAGTATAAAGATTATGATACTGTGTAAGAGGCGACTAAGGGACTTACCAGAGAATGGGCAGCAGCGTTCTCTGTGCTTTTGCATCCATACTGCGATCGCCAACCCGCCTGCCAAGCGTGGTGATTATGGCAAAACCCCCCCTTGGGGTGGCCTATCTAGCAGTGGACGTCTTTCGGCTGAAATGATGATGATGATGAGTAGGTGTTATGGTACTCAGAAGACCACTGCCGCCCATCCTTTGGTCAATATCCCTCTGTCGCCTTCTACGACACCCACGGGTAAATGGGGTGGCGCTATTCGTGGCCGGCACCACACGGCTTAGACGTAGGCAGTGCGACTTGAGGAAATAAGTATTGAATTTTATGTCTTATAATTATCCAAGCAACATTGTTGGTAAAAGTCTAAGCAAAATGATGATGATGATAATTCCTCAAGCTGGTGTCACAGTATAAATATAAATATAAGTACACTGTTCCTCACCTCTTCCCGCGTCGAACGTGCTCTCGAAACTGCTTTTAGCTCTCGCGACGCGTATTTTTATTTCTTAAAACGTTGCCCCACACTAGGATATTATTATTACTAGTATTTGATTTTGGTTGTAGTGTAGGTAATTAAATCGTGTCGTTTGTATGGAGTGTTGTAGGTGTACTGGTGTAGTGGTTGTAAGCGTGATTGCTGAAAGTTGTGATAGTGGATATTTCCTTCTAACAAACTAAGTCTCTGGCACCTATATTATACTTTTTTATCTTAAGATTGGATTGGATTTTCTTTCTTTTTGGTGGGATAAGGTCACTTCGTTGTCTGTCCCTGGACAACTGCAGCCGTAAAAATATCTTTGTCTGTGATATGTTGTTTATGGTATTTTGTTTTGAACAAACAAACATACAAATAATGAAATCTTTCTTTTTATTATAATTTTGGTTTAGACAATGTCATTTTCGTGTCTTATTATTTTATTAATTCTGTTGATGAATGTAATATTTAAGTGGTTTTCCCGTTTGCTCTAAGTTTTAATTACATTTCAGGGACGATAGTATAGCTACACGTTTATGTAGGACATTAAGTAGGTACCTAGTATGGAAAATACTTTTAGGCTCACATAGAGTCGATATTTGAATTGTCAGTATTAACGGAGAAATAAATATGACGGTACGAAAGAAGATCAAACTGCCATATTTAAAGTTCAGTTAGATGGCCTTAGATGGCTATAATAATTATAAATATATTTTAATTATTAATTATTAGAGTCACCAAATGACGTAGTAACTTACGCGGTTCTACACCCACCTTAACCCTGCATCCTGCCGGCGTATTGTAACTTGCTGAATATTGGATGTCACGTGTTGTTTTAATATTCAGTTGTAGAAAAGAGGGGTGGTAGTGGGGCCGCGTCGGGTTGCCGATCGCATCCGAATGGCTGCATTTTCAACTGAACTACATAATATTTATTTATTTATGTAAATGGTGCGGCCAGCTAACAATTACACGTAGCATTGTAGTGTTAGTTGTGCGTTTCATCAGGTGAATATGAGTATTAGTGTGGAATATGGTTTGTTGTGGGAGGTTATATAATGTTGGCTTTCTTTGGTTATTGTATGGGAAAGTAACTAGGAGTTTTTGTTTGCGTATAGTAAAGCGTTTTTGTTATTGATTAAATTGGGGAAGTGTTCCTCAATTTTTAATATATAAATAACGGATACCAGTCAGTTTTTGTCTCTTCTCATACAGCGAAGGCAGGGAGGAGCTCGTGGCTAAGTTAAAGTCGTACAGATCGATTGGTCAAAGGTTAAGCTACGCTAGCCGCGGTCTGTCTGTGGATGGGTGACCATCCCTTTCATACCGAGTTCCCTCCGTGCCTCGAAAAGCACGTAAAGCCGTTGGTCCTGGCTGTCAGCCATTATGCTTAAAATTCATAATTGGTTTACTGTAAATAATTTAGTATTAAATGAGAAGAAAACTAAATGCATAAGATTCGCTTTGCCGAATGTTAAGAGTAATGAATGTAACGTTGTATTGAATAAGGACATACTTGAATTCGTCGAAAGGACGGTTTTCCTAGGGATTACGCTTGATTCCAAGCTACAGTGGGGTCCTCACTTAACATCTCTTGCAGGGCGGTTAAGTTACGCTGTCAGAAAGATCCGGCATTTGACAGACGTGAATACCGCTAGGCTAGTATATTTTAGCTATTTTCATAGTATCATGTCTTACGGTATTTTGCTATGGGGACGGGCTGCAGATATGGATTCTATTTTTATTTTGCAAAAGCGGGCTGTCAGGGCAATCTATAATCTCCGCAAACGCGAATCTCTAAGAGAATTGTTTAAACAGATTAACATCATGACGGTACCTTGTCAATATATATATGAAAACATTATGCATGTTCGAAAAAATCTTCATCTTTTTAATAAAATAGGTGACAGACATAATGTTTATACTAGAAATAGGAACAAATTAGATCAGCCAAGCTTTAGATTGTCAAAAGTACATACTTATTTTATGGGGTACTGTGTAAAATGCTATAATAAAATACCACTTGATATTCTACAATTTAATGAAAAACAATTTAAAACATGTATTAAACGCACACTATGTAGACAAGCATATTATAAGTTAGAAGATTACATCAATGATAAAAATGCTTGGCTGAATGCTGGTCCTGCTCCACAGCCAGTTTAGGGAATTTCCAAATTGGAAGAAAAGGATGTTTCCTACCCCTTTTTCTATTGACATGAGTAACGAGTATCGTTATTTCTTATTTATAGATATTTTTAAATTATTAACTTATCACACTTCATATGATAAAATAATATACATTGGAAACCTTAGTTTTGTATAATTTAGCAGCATTATTTCAATTTTGTAAATGTGAATACCATGGAGCCATTTACTAAGTATATTAGTACCTTTATGTTTGATAAAAATTAACATGGCGGTTGGGAGTATTGTCATGCTCGCTCAAATGTCTCGCTGATGGTGGCGCGTGTGTTAGATCATTCGGCTCCCTTCAAAATGGTTGAGCTAAATGGTGCTGATTCACGCGTCATGTTCGTGAACGGGCGCTGTCAGTAGAGATTGGTCAGCTCTTATCTGCCATGGATTAGATGCCACTTTATCTTGCTTCTTTTTTGTGTTTTGTATTGTTAGATTACCTTCATAGTTTTCACATATAGAAGCAACAAGAATCATGTAACCAGACTTTGTAAAACTTTATTTAAAAGAGTGTCCGTGGAGTTTCTTGCTCGTTCTTCTCCATAGAGACCTACCTACGTTTTGGAACGAGCAACTAGCTTCAACTCTCTGACTAACTGACCGACTCCTTGACAATTCAAAAGTGCCTGTAAATGGTTTAATTGAAATAAATGCTTTGACTTTAACTTTGACTTTGTCATTTGTAGATCTTTGGCAGTCCTTATGGGTATATTTAAAAGCCAGAAAGTCTGACAACCAGTCTTACCAACGGGTATCGTGTTACCCAGTTATTGGGTTATGGAGGTCCGATAGGCAGTCGCTCCGTGTGAAACTCTGGTATTCAGCTGCATCCGGTTAGACTGGAAGCCGACCCCAATATACTTGGGAAAAGGCTAGGCAAATGATGATGATACAGAGAAGGCAGGAAAAATGGATCACCACGCTTGTATAAGGCAGGTTGGCGATTTCGTTTGTTGAAATAAAAAGCCGTGGATTCAGTAAAACAATTACCTACTAGCCTTCTTTCTTTATGTTCGAATCCCTTTATGAAGTGAGTAAAACCCCTAAATGACAATGCCAGATCCTGCCCCACCCATGTACAGAAAAAGTAAATTAATGAAAATAATTGTAATGAATATAGAACCTTTCTATACTAAATTGTTTTTCTTTAGAATTTGCGGATTACGAAATACCTACCCACAAAATACAAACTCATTTTACCTAAAATACAATTTAACCTATAATCAATGTCATTATTGTTTTTAGATTTAAACGGAAACCGCAAGTTCTACAGTCACTAAGGCTAATGTTTAGTTATCAGCAATAAATAAACAGTAAGATGCTACATATTGCACATGACTTTTATAGAGTGGGGCAAAGTTCTATAGAGTTTCTGGCATTGTCCTTTAAAATACGGCAGTTTAAAAAAAATGCTGTAAAAGTTCTGAGAGAAACGATATTAAGATTGATTTTGAGCCTTATAACGATTTCAGCACACTAATTCCCACCCAAAGATCACTCCAAATCAAAAAGTTTGCAAGTATATCAATTCCCCTTCCGACATTCGTTGCTGTAACATTGCAAGCACGAGCCAGATATCCACTCAATGAATGTCGATGAGACCGCGAACTTAGTATCTAAAGACTGTGGTACACCACTGTCTTACGGAATTTAGAATCAGTTGTTTGAGTAAGGTTGTAAATGGTTCAAATAGCTGAAAAATGGAATTAATGGGGTGTTATTTGGACTGTGATCACAGTACCAGTAGAGCCATTGTGTTACAATATCCCTCGGTGAACACCTAGGTGAAGTGAGTTAGCATCCGTCCCGACGCTAGGATTGACAATGCAAACGGACGGATGACAGCTCACTTCACCTAGGTGCTCACCGAGGTAGATTGTAACAGAATAGACATACAGGCGTAGGTAGGTATATGTGTGAGCTTCAAATGATTAATTAAAAGCTTGATTGAGGTGGCTCGCGAAATTTAAACATTCTTAGGCTTTTTTGCAAGTTTTAGCTCGGTATCTTTTTATCCGTATGGTAAGAAAAACATGACCTTCACCAACTATTGGGGTCGGCTTCCAGTCTAATCTGATGCAGCTAAATCATCATCATCATCATGTCAACCTTCAGACGCCCACTACTGAGCATAGGTCGCCCAGCCAACCAGTGTTACCAGTACCAGTGGTAGTGTTTTATACATATAGAGCGTCTGTCTGTTTAACATCCAGAGACCCTGTTACTGGGTAACTGTATTTCTTGGTAAGACTGGCTGTCAGACTTTCTGACTTCCGACTACGTATAACGACGGTCAAATATCTACGAATGACAGCCGGTACTAACGGTTTTACGTGCATTCCGAGGCTTGGAGAGGTAATGGTATCAAATGTAAGCTCACTTATCCATGGTCTGACCGCGGTAAGCGTACACGGTTGACAAATCGATCGGCACGGCTTGTACAGACGCCAGCACATAAAGCCATACCTAACTGTCAAATTTTCCCAATTGTATATGAACCTTATATTTTTGTAATAAATTTGAAAATCTATCAAAGAAATTTGACAGATTGTAGTAGCTTGATGTGCTGGCCTCTGTACTTAGTCATCGAGTATAATTACGTTGCCCCACTATACCCATACTACTACAACTTCTAAAAGCCAGAATCCTTAGTGGCGACCTCCAGAAAAGCGAAGCAATGAAGCTCGACGAGTCCCAGAAAAACTTTACAACTGTCTTGAATCCCGCAACGAAATTAATCAGAAAAGAACAGCGGACGAGTAAGAAATATTTTCCACGTCCCTCCATAGGAGCAGGAGACAGAACAGAACTAGGTGAAATTGGCACAAATGGACGTTTACTACTGGGGATAGCCCAGCTGTTAATCGTCATGAATTACAATGAACATTTTTTAATAAGTAGGTAATAAAAATGTGAGCTGTTATGCTGGCACTTTACATGGCGTATTTGTACAAATATTCTCCTTATTCGGATAATACAAAAATTAACCTATAATCATTGAAATAAAGTCTATTTTGTATTATCCAAATAAGGCGAATATTTGCACAAATAATAATAAAATTAAAAATATTTATTTCAGACCACACACGATCGATAAAAACACACAATTAGAAAAAAAATACAAATAAAAAAAAAAACAATGAAATCCGTTGATAAATAAAATCCAGAATAAATAATAATATTAATAAATAAAATCCAAAAAAGAAAATTACAATAAAAATCCCTTATTGTATAAAATCCAAAATAAAAAACGCCGTGACGCAATAATAGGTATGGCAAAAAACAGTTTGGGGTCAGATGGCCGTGTGTGAAAATGTCCCCCTCCCCACATATTATTATTATTATTTGAACACATGCAAATTAAATTTTGTTTCCAATTAAGTATGTATTGATCAAAATATGTCTAGACTACGGAGGGTGCTATCGGCACAGTTCGCAAGTCGAACATTCCTCTCTCAACCCGTCAACGCTACCAAACTTAGTATCTCGAGACCGCAGCTTGTCACTGCCTCCGTACACTTTGCTTATTGATAGGGTTCATTTGTAAACACTAATTTATAGCAGGGTTGTCGATCAATCTTGTGGTGAATTAATAGAAATACTGCTGAAGAAGATAACTCTCAATTCTCAATTCTTTATTGCGTACCATAATGTATCGTGTAGTTGGTAGGAAAATATTATATAAGTCACAATTATGGACCCTGTCGGGCACAGCATAAATCAAGTAGGAGCACACTGGGTGCTTAATATGCTAAATATTATTGATTACGTAGTTAGTAAGCTACTCTGTTTTAATAATACAAAGAATTTAGAATTTTTGCTTGTTTTATAGATAGTATACATTTATTTATTTAGTAACTTTGTGTTACCACTTATGTTTTTATTTTTAATTATTCTTTATTGTTTTATTTACTTATTATTATTTATTTATTATGTAATTAATATTCATTTTTTATTTATTATCCCTAAGGTAACTATTTATTGCACGTGTTAGAATAAAAGGCATAAGAGCAACATTATAAAAGCAATTAATAGCTCTTCATTAAATACACATACTTATATACTCAAAGAATATTATTATTTAAGAACAGAATAGTGAAATGAAAATACTTTGTTTAGGAAACATATATTTTATTGTAATATTTCAGACTCAAAATCATTTATTTCAACCATTTACAGGTACTTTTGAATTGTCAGAGTCAGTCAGAAAGCTGAATCTAGTTGCTCGTTCCAAAGGGTAGATTTCTATGGAGAAGAACGAGCAACAAACTTTATGAACACTCTTTTAAAATCAGTAATATTTTACAAATTTAGGCTACATCATTCATGTCATAACAACTAGGTACATATAATTTAATTTTAAAATTATACATATACATAGCCTTTCATAGTTATCATCATAATTATACTTATCTATTATTTTCTTCGGGAGCTCCGTACCGATCAACGTTTCGATCAAAAGTCATCCAATGAAGTCGGAACACTCGCTTTTATAAGCGGCGACAAACAAGTATGATTCACATAAACGATGACAAGCAAATGTGATTCACACTTATTTGCTATCCAAAGTTTAAACACACTTTATTCTATTTAAAATGATGTTATTTACTATACTTCTACTGCATTTAATCAGAAATTAATTATTACTTTATATTACAACACGAATTACGTTATTATATATTAATTAAATCGGTATAAATCTAACACGGCCATACTGACAAGTACTTCGCTCTCGAAGTACACACACAATATTCTTATTACATAAAGGTACATTTTGTTTACATAATATCAGTAATCGTTTTCATAATCATCATGGTATAATCAATAATCAGACCTTACTGGGTAGACCAAACACCCGCAGTCAGTGAAGCTTAATCACCCGCGACCAGTGAATGTCATAATAAACCACAGTTAAGGTTTTAATCCATCCATAATAATACAATCATGTCTTAAACTAATATTAATACAATATATACCAATATAAATACAATATCAGTAATCGTTTCATAATCATCATTGTATAATCAATAATCAGACCTTACTGGGTAGACCAAACACCCCGCAGTCAGTGAAGCTTAATCACCCGCAGCCAGTGAATGTCATAATATACCACAGCTAAGGTTTTAATCCATCCATAATAATAAAATCATGTCTTAAACTAATATTAATACAATATATACTAATATTATTACAATATCAGTAATCGTCTCATAATCATCATGATATAATCAATAATCACACCTTACTGGGTAGACCAAACACCCGCAGTCAGTGAAGCTTAATCACCCGCAGCCAGTGAATGTCATAATATACCACAGCTAAGGTTTTAATCCATCCATAATAATACAATCATGTCTTAAACTAATATTAATACAATATATACTAATATTATTACAATATCAGTAATCGTCTCATAATCATCATGGTATAATCAATAATCACACCTTACTGGGTAGACCAAACACCCGCAGTCAGTGAAGCTTAATCACCCGCAGCCAGTGAATGTCATAATATACCACAGCTAAGGTTTTAATCCATCCATAATAATACAATCATATCTTAAACTAACATTATAATAAATCTACTACAGCGTTTTGTTCAGTCCACTATCCAGGCCATAGGCGATTTTTTTTTCTTTTGCAAGTATTATACTTCTCTGATTTTCAATACCCCTTAATGAGAACCTGGCATTATCTAATATGTTCATAGATTCGTAACGTCCCTTAAATTTTGCTGTTAGTTTGTTATGTCGCCTATGGTCTTGATTTACATAAACAGTATCACCTACGCTATAATTTATGTTATCTCTACGCGTTTGGTCAAAGCGGTCTTTGAATGTATCGGCAACAATTTTAAGACGTTGATGTGCTAACTGACGATCGGTCGTTACGTCAATATTTATATTACTATCTTGTATTACCTCATCTAATCGAGCTTGTATACACGGGATGTTCGAGTTTCTGCTAACAAGCAGCCTAATAGGTGAAAAACCAGTTGATTGCTGTACAGTAATGTATGGACAATTGGACTTTCCACAAAACGCTCGGCCAGTCTGACACATTACCACACCTAGTTTTTTTTTTTTTTTTTTTTTTTTTTTATAATGAATTCTGTAACTTGGCAATCTGTGTTAACACAATAAGCCATTCACATGAGGTATCTTGATCTATGTATTTTATTTAGCAGAAGGTATTCATTAGAGTACCTTTCATCTATTGTCACCAAATCTCACGGTAAGTGTAGTGACACTATGCCGTTTTAATCGGGAATATACAATACTCCCTTTGCCTCCTAGTTTGGATGCTAATTCGTTGACATGAGTTGATATTCTCGTCTGATAACTTTCACTATATCTAGCGATCTCTTGTTTGACGGTAGTGATCTTTAGGTCCTCGTGTATATATTTGTTGCTCACATAGTAGGGTATATCTAGCATGGCTCTCAATGTCTTGCTTTGAAATCTTTCAAGAATCTCTATGTTGCTATTGCTAGCAGTACCCCACAGCTGGATCCCGTAAGTCCAGATTGGTTTAAGGATGGTCTTGTAAATAGCTATTTTGCTTTCATGTGAGAGGCTTGATTTGCGTCCTATCAGCCAGTACATTGATCTGACTTTCGTATCCAGCTGTTTACGCTTGGTCCAGATATGCTTTCTCCAGGTGAGTCTTCGATCCAGATGCATACCCAAATATCTGGCATCTTCGGCTTGAGGAATTTCTTCATTATAAAGCCTTATTGGGGGACAAGTCTGCCTTCTCAAGGTGAAGGTCACATGGACAGATTTTCCTTGATTAACCCTAATACGCCATTTATCTAGCCACTCTTCCACTTCATGGATGTGGGTTTGTATGTTGGCCGATGCTATAGCGGGATCCACGTGTACCGACAAAAGGGCTGTATCATCCGCATACGTGGCAGTCATAGTATCGACGTGCGTTGGAATGTCTGCGGTAAAAATCAAATACAGGATGGGTCCCAGTATACTTCCTTGTGGTACTCCTGAGAGAATTTCGTTTAAAGGAGTAACTTCGTTGTTAAATTTCACCTCAAAGCATCTACTGTGTAGGTACGATCGTAGAATCGGAAAGAAGGACTGAGGCAGCAGCTTTTTAATTTTGAAGAGAAGTCCTTCATGCCACACTCTGTCGAACGCCTGGCTAATATCAAGAAAGACCGCAGAGCAGAACTGTTTGCATTCTAGTGCACGACTTATTGTATCCGTAATACGGTGGATCTGTTCGATAGTTCCATGTTGCTCTCGGAAGCCAAACTGGTGTGGCGGAATAATTTCTGGTAAATAGGGGCGCATCCTGTTCAGCAGTATTTTTTCGAAGAGTTTACCCAATACAGGGAGTAGGCTTATTGGTCTGTAAGAGTTTACATCGTGGGGCGGTTTGCCTGGTTTGGGTATCATTATAACCTGCGCAATTTTCCACTGGGCGGGGTAAACTGCTAGTCTTAGACAGGCATTATAGATGGCTGCAATGTGAATTATGCCCTTTCTAGGTAGTTGCTTGAGTAGTTGTGCGTCGATTAAATCGTAGCCAGGTGTTTTACCCTTCTGTAGTTTTAGGATTTCTTTCCGTAGTTCGTTGGGGCTAGCACTTTTTAGTGGTAGACTCATTTGCAGTGGTGCGTCCAGATATTCGGTGACTTTCTTGACGTGTTCAGGATTTTTGCTTGGTAAGGGTTTGAAGATAGTTTGTAGGTATTCCGCGTATACTTGGGCCTTTTCAAGTTCTGTTTTTGCCCACTTGCCATCAGGAGCTTTTATGGGTGGTATGTGTTCTTTCGGTCGTTTCAGCCTTTTTGTTATCTTCCATAGAGAGTAGTTGGTGTCTATAGTAGGAGTAAGGTCAGCTAATTGTTTTTGTAAACGCTCGTTTTCTGCTTGACTGATCATGTGCTTAAGTTCTTCAGAGGCCCTGTTGAAGGCTTTTTTGTCACAGGGATATTTTGTAGAATGCCATTTTTTCCGCAGCAGCCTTCTTTCATTTACTTTATCCTTTATTAGTTTTGGGTAGTGAGCAATTTGTGTTGTTTTCGGTCTCGGATAAGACGTAGATTCTTTGACCGCTAAGTGAATAAGCTTACAGAGAGTTTCGATAGCTGTTTCAACGCTATCTACATTATCAAGTGGCAAGTTCAAGTTAATTGATTCTGATATTTTGGTTCTGTATCTGTCCCAATCTGTTGTCTGGTTATACAGTCTTTGTTGGTACTCAGTTAGTATGGCCTTATAGTGAACGTTGATAATTACTGGTGTATGGTCTGACGACAGGTCAGTACATTCTTCTACGTTCATTTGTCTGAGCGAGATATTTTTGGTTATGAAAAAGTCCAATAGGTCTGGTACTTTTTGTGGGTCCGCAGGCCAGTATGTAGGAACACCATGCGAAGCGCAATGATGGTTGAGGTCGTTCGTAGCTACATAGAGTTGTCTTCCCCGTGGCGAGGTTAGTCTCGAGCCCCAGAAAGCATGTTTAGCGTTCCAATCGCCACCGCAAATAAATCTGTTTCCTAGTGTGTTGAAGTAAGTCTTGAACTCATCACTTGTAATAACATGCTTAGGTGGGCAGTAAATTGCAGACACTGTTGTTTCTGTTTTGTTATCTTGAATCCTAACCGAAGTTGCTTGAATCTTTTCAGTTTTCTTTTCCCCAAAAAGATAATGTTTGATGTTTTTTTTTATTATGATTGCGGTTCCTCCATGTGAATTACCAGAAGGGTGGTTTGTAGTATACACCATGTAATTTTTGAGTCGGAAATGAGTTTTTGGTGTGAACCTTGTTTCTGAGATTAAAGCCACGTCCACTCTTTCAAGTTTCAAGAAGAGTTCAAGTTCCTGGCGACGTTCTGTCAGCCCGTTGGCATTCCAGGTGATTATTCTAAGGTTTAGGGGTGCTTTATAAGGCTTGTGAATAATTGGATCATACGATCCATCATGTTGTCTAACATAACATTTATTATGTTTTGAAATTTGTTGAACATGGCGTCTAGTATTTCCCCGAAATTATTTGGGTTCTTGATATCGGTTATTGATCCTGTTTTGTTTCCTTGTTTTGTCACTTGTGCATATGTGATATTTGGTGTCGAGTGATTGAAGAGATTGTAGTTCTTAGTTTGATGGTTTTCTTGTCCAGTTTGTGTCGGGTTTTTGCGGTATTGGTTTTGCGTTATGTTGTTTGTGTTTCCATTAGTTTCTTTGCCCTTTCCTGTCTTGTTTTTCGAAAGTAAGTCTTTGTATTGTTTGTACTTTGTGCAGCCTTTGTAACTTGCTGGATGTTTTTGTTGGCAGTTGTCACAAGTTGCCTCGGTGTCCGGTCTTTTTAAACAGCTTGTTGTTGAGTGTTCTTCCCCGCATTTTACACATCTGAATGGTCTGTTGCACTGGTTTTTTGCATGTCCAAATCTTTGACATCTTTTACACTGCAAAATGTCTAGCTTTTTGTATGGTGCTTCAAATGAAACTTTTACGTAATTCACTCTGTTGATTTTGAAAATTTCTTTGTTATTGTGTTTAGGCTCAAGATCTACATAGAATAAGGGTAGCGGTTGTTTTGTGTTTTTATGTTGTACATTTGTGATGTGCCGTACTTCATGCCCAAGTTCGAAGAGCTCTTTTTTTATTAGTTCGGTGTCTTCTGATGAGTGAAGACCACGTAATACTACTCTGTAGGCTCTTTCACTTTTAAGTTTGTATGTGTAATGGCTAACATTATTTTCTATAAAGTTAGCTCTTATGTTTTTGTACGTGTCTACGTCACCAGGCATTATTTTAACTATGTGTCCTGACCTTAGAGTTGTCATAGTATATTTGTCGGTATTTACAATTGAGGAGAGGAGTTTTTTTAATGTCGTTATGTCTATAACTCCCGTGACAAATATGGGTTCCGGCTTTGGCGGTTTAGGCGGTTTAGGCTCCTTAGGTTGTTGACTGGGTTCGTCGTGACTTGCTGACTCTAAGATTTGGAATCTGTTTTCTGTTGTTACTGCATATGTTGTCTTATTTACTTTAGTATTTTTCTTTGTCCTTTCAGGACTACATTCCGCTTTCCTTTTCATAGGCACCTGATCGTTTTGCCAGGGTTGATTTTTTTTAGCTTGTGCATCATTCGTATCAGATGTATTCGATTCCACATGCACCTTATCATTTCGACTTGTTTGTTTTGGTGTTTCAATTGGTAAAGTTCCAAGTGAGTGGCTCCTTGCACGTGCAAACATGCTTTTTTGGAGTACTTGTTGTGTCATCTTCGGTTTTTTTTGGTTTTGGTTTTGGTTTTCATTTTCATTATTCATATTCATTTTGTTCCCACGAGTAGGGTCGATATAAAAGGTCACTTGAAGGGTGACGCCCATTCCTCCAAGAAGGCGATCTTCAACGACGTTAGCCATGTCCGCCGAGGTTGGCGCTCGATACTGATCTCCCACCAGTCATGCATTCCATTGGCACGTGTCCCACCGTGGAATTAGGGTGATTGTTTTATAGAGGTTTTCTTCCTCTCAGCCCGGGCAATTAAGCCAAGACTCCCGATCGCTGGGTAGCGGTTGCGGGTGTGAGTATTCATTTCCTAACACCCACTGTTGTCTGGCTGGTTAGGCCAGTATTGTCGGGTTATTTGATCGCCGCCCGAGACTCGGCGTTGAGGTTCGTTTAGCACCACCCGGGGGGCACATGTAGGGTTTTCTTCAGGTATTCTTCCTACGGACGCGAACCACTCCACCCCCCACCACACCTAGTAGCTAACATATTGATTACGGTTAAGACGTATCTATTGGCATGTGATGCTCTAAATAACGAACAAACTAAATTCAGTGCCAACAGGAAAAATCTTTTTCCATGCCCTTCAGAATCTACAGTGATTTGAATGTCAGGATGATTAACCACATTCCTACCAATAAGAAGATCATATGGAAAGTCTTAGTCACGGGCCACATGTATATCTAGTTGTATACAAACATCTACAAATTTAACTGTCACTGTGATAGTTGCAAAAATATTAATTTGCCGTGTGTGAATTGTTCCCACATACTATCATTACCATGTATTTTACCGTTACCTATTCTACTAATTCTACTAACGTATATTGAGTATGGTAAGAATAATTATATAATTTAGTCGTTTGGCAATAGATTCCCGTATAATGCTACAACTTACTCCTGTGTCGACAATAGGTCAATAGACATGTTGCGAAATGTAACGTTAGTGGGGTTAAAGTTTGAAACATTACATAAAGTATTGACTCGAACATCTAGTCATTGATCTTTGAAAGTTTAATTGCTGTTTGGTCGAATTTACACGTTCAAAATACAAGTTGTTACATCATGTATCTTTATTAAAACTGTAATTTTTTTTTTTTTTTTTCATCCCATGGAAGTATAACATTTCTTTTTCTGAGTTTTCTCATCCAATTTTGGGATTGGCATAAAACGTTTCGCAGGTAATTGATCTAATGGTCGCTTTTTAGTCTCTACGTAAGCAGAAAACTAAACTAAAATTCTGATGTTGACGAGTCTGAACAATAAATTACAGCTTTATACAATAAAACCAAGATTTTTTTTTTTTTTTTTTTTCGTGTGGGTACATTCAAGTTAATTCAGCACAGAAATTTTCCTATTATCGACCTTCTTGGGGTTGCTAGGACTCGTACCATATTAAAACAGAGCCCTTGGGGGCCATACCTCCCTTTGCGACTTTAGTTAAGCCGCTCCAACCAAACTCTTCTCCAAGCTTGTCATTGTCTGCACACCACGCCAGTACGCCGCTGTCAGTGGTGGCGGGATCGAATATCGGGAGAGCCATGTCATCCTGCCGATTCTTACTGGACAACGCTTCTTTGATAGTAGTAAGCAGCTTTAGGTGAATCTCTGGTTCCATTTCGGTAGCAACAATAACCCTGAAAATATAGTAAGATTAGTTTGGCACATGGCATCCCACTTCTGATGTTAGAATAAAAGGCATAAGAGCAACATTATAAAAGCAATTAATAGCTCTTCATTAAATACACATACTTATATACTCAAAGAATATTATTATTTAAGAACAGAATAGTGAAATGAAAATACTTTGTTTAGGAAACATATATTTTATTGTAATATTTCAGACTCAAAATCATTTATTTCAATTCAACCATTTACGGGTACTTTTGAATTGTCAGAGTCAGTCAGAAAGCTGAATCTAGTTGCACGTTCCAAAGGGTAGATTTCTATGGAGAAGAACGAGCAAGAAACTCCATGAACACTCTTTTAAAATCAGTAATATTTTACAAATTTAGGCTACATCATTCATGTCATAACAACTAGGTACATATAATTTAATATTAAAATTATACATATACATAACCTTTCATAGTTATCATCATAATTATACTTATCTATTATTTTCTTCGGGAGCTCCGTACCGATCAACGTTTCGATCAAAAGTCATCCAATGAATTTTTTTTTTTTTTTTTTTTTTTCGGATTGGCATCTAGCAGGTCAACCTAGGAGGTTGTCGGCTGCTTAACCGGACTTTCCTGTGGTGCCTTAAAAATTATTATTTTTAGGGCCTCCAGCCAGGGCAAAAAGTTTACAAACTAAGCGACTACACGCTAAGGGCACCCCCTGTGGGGTACGAGCCTCGGCTTAGGGCGTCGCTGGGAGAGGACAGCAAAGGGACAGGCTGGATCGGATTTCCATTATTTAGGGACGAATTTAAAACTACAGGCTCAGCGGCGCGGGCTGGCACGAGCAAGGGTCGGGGAGGGGACGTACGGGGTCGTCGCGGCGGGCCTCGGCGGCGAGGACGGAATGACGGCGGTCTGTGTCTGTGTTTCTTAACTGTACTGGTGGCTTTTTTGCTCTCCTGGAGGAGAGTAATAGCATCGTCAGGGTCGGTCAGAGTATGTCTCGGTCGTCGAGTCTTACTAATACGGGAGGGAGTGTACCGGGCGGCCGATACGATTAACGGGTTAGAGTGCTTCTCAGCAGTGTCGAAGAAGCGCTTGGCGGAGCGTTTCATGAACTGCTGGATGGTAGGTATTTTTAGATCGAGATGGAGGTTCTCGTTGCGAAGGTAAAAGGGGCTCCTGTGATTCTTCGCAAGAAACGGTTTTGGAGGGTCTGCATCCTATGGAGACGGTATGGTTTCGCGTGTGCGAATACAGCACAGGCGTACGTCATGATGGGACGAATGCACGCCGTGTAAATGCGCAATTTGCACTTGAGTGACAATTTGCTGCGTGCATTCAACATGAAGTAGAGCCTACCGAGAGCGAAAGCGGCGCGCGAACGCACCGTCTTGATGTGCTCTCCGAAAGTAAGATGGTGGTCCAGAATCACACCTAGGTATTTGGCTTGCTTCTCCCAAGGGATAGGCTTACCGAACATGGTTATCGGACTGGGCAGAGAGGGGGACGAACGCGGTTTGGAAAAGAGTACTGCCTGACTCTTGATGGGGTTTACCTCGATTCTCCATTTCCGGAAATAAGCGCCTAAGGCTTTTGCCGCGGATTGGAGGGTACGAGCTATGCAGTCTGGGTTACGACCCGAGTAATAGATGGCCGTGTCGCCAGCGAATAGAGCCAACTGGGCCTTTTTATCTTTGGGGATGTCGCTGGTGAACAGCGTGAAAATGAGGGGGGATACTACGGAGCCCTGAGGGACGCCAACGCGTATCGGGTGGGGTGAAGAGAGCGCACCCTCGATGCGATAGCGAAAGGTGCGATTCGACAAAAAGTCACGCAAGATGAGCACGAGACGATCTGGCACTCCGAGTTGGTAAAGCTTGTATAGTAAGCCGTTGTGCCAGACTTTGTCGAATGCTTTCGCTATGTCAAAGAAGAGCGCACCCGTCATCAAGCCACGCTGAAAACCAGCGCTTATGTGCTCGACGATGCGGTGGACTTGTTGGACGCAGCTGTGTTCGGTTCGAAAGCCAAACTGCTCGTCGGGAATGAGACTCTTTGCTTCGGCAAAGTCTTTGAGTCGTTTATAAATAAGCCTCTCGTAGATTTTGCCTAGAACATTGAGTAGACTAATGGGACGGTAACTGGTGGGATCAGACTTGGGTTTGCCTGGTTTCGGAATGCCGATAACGGTGGCCTCTTTCCATGCCTGAGGAAAAATGTTGTTGCTTAGAGCGCCATTGAAGATGGCGGTCATTAGCATTATGAGATGGGCGGGGAGGAGTTTGAACACCTTATTGGTGATACTGTCAGAGCCGGGGGCTTTCCTGGGTTTGAGCCTCTTGATAATATCGTGCACTTCGTCGGGAGTGACAGGAGGCAGAGGATAATCAGGGTCTTCAACGGGTGGGAGAGAGGCTCTACGTTCGACTTCGGCGTCGACCTCAGAAAGGTGAGCTTCGTCTACTGGTTGAGAGCTGGGGGTGCATTGAGACTCTAGGCTGTCGGCTAGACATTCAGCCTTTTCATCGTTGTCGAAGGCGACGCTACTGTCGGAACGAATGAGAGGGGGCATGGAGGCCTCGTTAGAAGAACGGAGCTTCCTCTGGAGTTCCCAGAAGGCTAGGTGGGTGGGCTCGAGTTCGCTAAGTGTCTTGTCCCAGCGGCTGGAGCGCAGCTCCTCGATGCGTTTCTTTACAGCACGCTGTAAAGAGCGCATGTGAGCCTTGTTCGCATCGCAGGGGAAGGCACTGTACGCACGGACGGCCGCGTTCTTCTCGGTCAACAGATCACGCACATCGTCAGGCAGTTTCCAGCGATGATCGCTCATCGCCGGAACCTCCCTTGAACAATCGTTCAAGACGGATTGTACATGATTTGTGAACGAGTCGATCGCGCCCGTCGTGTCTGCGACTGTCACCAAGTGGCCGGGGATAGCGTCCAAGTGAGGCGACGTGGTGGATTGTAGGCTTTTGCTTACTTTCCTCCAGTCGGTAATAATTTGGGTCGGAGGGGGCTGGCTAGGGTCAGAGGGACCTGAACGGGGAGCTAGTTCTAATATTACTGGACGATGGTCGGAATTAAGCTCGTGTAGCGTCTCTATAGATTGCAAACGGAGGTTCACATTCTTGAGCAGCGCTATATCGAGGATGTCGGGAAGATGGTTGGGATCGTGGGGGAAATGAGTGGGAGTCATCGGGGCGATGACGTCGAAGTTCAGTTGAGAACCGAGGTTAAACACGATCCTACCTCTGGAAGAGGTCCTGTTACTATTCCAGGAGGGATGTTTGGCATTGAGATCGCCCGCCAGTAAGACGGAGTCACCCAGGCCAAGAAGAGCAGAAAGGTCATCCTTGAGGAGGATAGGATCATCCTCCGATGGTGATGGAGGGACGTATGCTGATATAATAGTTAACGGCTGATGACCGGTCATGCCGAGCCGACAGACAGAGACCTCGAGGCGAGCGAGGGGAGGAGGGTCCATAGGAATGCAGTACAGAGCCTTTCTATAGTATATTAGGGTACCGCCCTTGTGACAACGAGACCTATCATTGCGAACTATACGGTAGTTGGCAATATTCGGGTCACGATGATGGGGCTTAAGAAAGGTCATCCAATGAAGTCGGAACACTCGCTTTTATAAGCGGCGACAAAAAAGTATGATTCACATAAACGATGACAAGCAAATGTGATTCACACTTATTTGCTATCCAAAGTTTAAACACACTTTATTCTATTTAAAATGATGTTATTTACTATACTTTTACTGCATTTAATCAGAAATTAATTATTACTTTATATTACAACACGATTTACGTTGTTATATATTAATTACATCGGTATAAATCTAACACACGCTTCATATTTAAAATGTATTGTTCGCATTATGACTTTACTTGAATAGTATTTGTAGATATTAATATTATGAAATTACTTATAATTTATCGTTTAAGTATTCGTTTATACTGTAGTAGCATTTGCTTACACGGAAATGCTTCAATTTATTGATAAAGATGTTATATTTATTTAAATTCTATATTATTTCGGGTAACTTATTATAAATTCTTATGGACATGACAAAGGTACTATTGGAGTGCATTTTTAGTCGCGAAACATGGTAAGTTTAGTCTATTTTTATGTCTTAAAATAATTTTCTTTTGTATGTCCTCTCTTTTTGTAAAGAATTCTGGGTACTTACGCACGAACTTACAAACTTCAAATATATATAGACAGGGTAGGGATAAAATCTTTAGTTCCTGAAAGTGGGGTTTACAACTATGGGTTACTTCGATATTTACTGTGATAACTTGGAGGATTTATTTCATTCTCCACAATGATTGATAATGAATACCCGAGGTCGAAACAATAAATTCAGACAAATGCATTGCGAGAGATTGGAGTCCGTACTAGGGAATCCCTGTGATACGGATCTCCAGGCTCCCACCCCAGTGTTTATAAATGAAGTAATGTTACATTGCTTGCAGATGTTAAAAGTACAGCAACAAGCTCTTTGTGCAACTGGGTAACACAATACCCCTGCTACAGTTGTCAGACTTTCTGAGATCTACGAATGTCAGCAGGACCAACGGCTTAACGTGCTTTCCAAAACACGGAGGGGTCTTGGTATGAATTGGATGGTCACCCATCCCCAGACAGACCGCGGCAAGCGTGTCTTAACCTTGGCTTTTACTTAGCCACGAGACCAGCAAGCAAGCGAGTTCAGCGTAATAACATTCGTACCAAATGTACCCGAACTCGGTAGAAGTAGGTACTCAAGTATTCTATAACCTTTCTAGAATTTCCCACTTTGTACTTAAGCGGCTTTTTTTTAAATATATATTGGTACTTTGAAGCAAAGAGTCGGCAAGGGGCATCGTATTAATAATACATGAGACTTCCTCACTAGGAAATGCCGCTAGATAGCTAGAATAACCAATTTCTGAAACGTCCAACTCAGGTGAGGACGAATTTTATTTTTGATGTCTGTGTCGGAAGTCTGGACGCGTTTTCTTTAAAATATCCAGTTGGATATTCTTGACATTTCCGAGAGGTCATGCCTTGTTTTTTTTTTTCAATGTATTCAGTAGTCAGGTTTCGTGTTTCGAGCTTAGATGTGCTGGAAATGACAATGCCAGATCCTGCCCCACCCATGTACAGACAAAGTAACCCATGTACAGAAAAGTAATGAATATAGAACCTTTCTATAGTAAATTGTTTTTCTTTAGAACTTGCGGATTGCGAAATACCTACCCACAAAATACAAACTCATTTTACCTAAAATATAATTTAACCTATTATCAATGTCGTTATTGTTTTTAGATTTAAACGGAAACAGCAAGTTCTACAGTCACTAAGACTAATGTTTAGTTATCAGCAATAAATAAACAGTAAGATGCTATATATTGCACATGACTTTTATTGAGTGGGGCAAAGTTCTATAGAGTTTCTGGCATTGTCCTTTGAGTGCTTTTGCGCAGTATTCAAATTATATGTTACGTTACGTAACAAGAAAAGGAAACTGTAAACTGAAAATGAAACGAGATAAGTAAGTTCTACCGAAAGAGTCAATCTACAATCTCTTAATAATTACAGTGCATTGCTATACAGCAATAACAGATCAATGTACATCCAAAACGTTTGCTTAGAATAGTTTTAAAAATATAGCATTCCTTTTTTTTTAAACGTTGCTCTACACTGTGAATAGTGGATGCGTAAAAAAGACAACCGCCTTCAAAAACATATAAGTGGATAATAACTTTAATTTTGGAAGTCTTTTTTGTGAAAAGCGTTTTTTTTTGTGCATAAACTATCATTTAAAAACAAACTATTCCTCGTTAAAAACAAGTCTGCAAACTAATTTAATTCAGAAGCATCTTGTAAAGAAATGGAACATGTCTCGTCTGTGTGGAGATTTGCACGGGGATTCTGAATCAATTCCTTTTCGATTGGAAGTAACGGACGCGCTGCAAATAATACTCTGATGTATGATGGCCGTACCGTTATTGAAACTTGCCTTTGTATTAAAACTAGCTTTTGCCCGCAACTTCGTTCTCATGATTTGGTTTTAAGTCGGTGGCGGTGACTTTGTTGTGTTGTATTGCCACTGACTTCCGAAACTAAAGTAATGTGGGTTCTATGCTAAAGTTATTTATCACTTTTTAGTTTTTGAAGGCGGTATTCTTTTTTTTTTTTTTGTAACTTTTTATGTTCCGATTTTTAGTATTGCCGTAACATCCAAAGCCGAGAAACGGCGACGCACTTAAAACAGAGGTACAATCTCTGTTTTAAGTCCTCCAAATACTGAAGAAACTCAAACGTCATTTATGTATTTTTTTTGGGATTTTGTTGAAATCCTTAAAAAGAGCTGAATCAATTTTGATAAAATTTATATGGGACGATTTCGGAATAAACCATCCGTCTATGTAAGACAGAGTTATGCCCGAACAAACATAAAAAACAAAAATATAAACATCCGAATTGATAACCACCTCCTTTTTTAAGTCGGTTAAAAATTATATCACTTAAAAAGCTACACTATTGCTTATAGTCATAGGATATGTTTTCAATAAATAAAAATAAAACCAAAATGCTTCATGATAGTCATATTTTCCATACGAAAATCTAACCGAAGCGAATATTTTTACGTCAAGCTCGCTCGTGGTAGACATGACTGCGGTTCCGATGTCGCACGAAATCTCAACTATCTGTTCGGATCAAAACCGCAGAGCATGCTAGACATTCTGTTAACTCACGCTGGAATACCTCCTTGCTGGTATTCAGCCTAGGCTAAGGTTGTAGGTAAATTCAGCGATGGTATTTTGGAGGTTAAGATTTTTTGGATAAATAGTACGTACATTGATAATTTCCGTAATTTATTTCTTTCGTAATTTATACTCAGGCTTAGCACAGTAGGTGCAATGCTTGATTTCATCCGACATCTTGAACGATGATCATCATATTTCAACAAATACAAAACCATATCAAAGAACACGTATAAACCTTCTTGAATCTCTCTACCTAGAAGGCCGCATAATAATTCGTTGCGTAGTCAAAGTCAAAGTCAAATCATATATTTCAACTAGACCATTAAAAGGCACTTTTTAACGTCGTAAAAAAAAGTTGATTTTAGTTGCCCCTTCCAAAAGGTAGTTTCGTATGGAGAAGAATGGGAAAGAAACTCCATACTTACTCTTTAAAAAAAATGTGTCCAATATTTTGCATTTACAGTTAGAAAGATAAAAAATGCAAGCATACAGACCGCGGGGACCGACTTTGTGTTATGCTATGTAGAGATTAATTTTAATTGGTATTTTTTTTGTTTTTTTTTTGTATGTAAAATATAATGTCTAGGGGTATCGTGTTACCCAATAACTGGGTCGTGGACGTCAGACAGGTACTCGCAGTGTATAAATCACAAGTATTCACCTGCATCTGGTAAGACTGGAAACCGATCCCGACATACTTGGTAAAAGGCTAGACATTTTGTTTTTTATCGTGTATTCCCAAATTATTCCATAGGGACGTGTTTAGCTTTTAACACCCCACACAGTTTAACTCCATTAATATCAGCGAAAGTATACCTATTCAGATTTGCCCATGACAACCTTCAAAACATTATACAAGACAAACAAAGAGCCAAACTTTTGCATTTATAATAATTGGCAAGGATTCTTGCGTCAAAGCAAGCGAAATAACTCCACTCAAGCGCACACAAAGTCAAAACTTGACAAAATGTCGGAAACTTCATTGTCGTACTGATTCAACTTAAAACCGACCCCGTGGTCGAAGTGAGGTCCAATAAACAAATCTAATTATAAAACAACGAATTCGGATTTAACTTCGCGTTACATTATTATCTGGAAACTTTTGGCTATATTAAACAAACCTTCAATTCTTGATACTTGCGCTTTGTCTCATTAGAAATTCGAGAAGTTTAAGAGTGAAGAATTTATTGAATGCTTGTTGAACAATGTGTTTTCTGAGTGATAACAACGTATTTTGTTTTCGTTGAACTTAATGTTTTTGAGTAAATTGTTGTTTAAATATTAGAAGTTTCTTTTCGTCGTACCTTCCATGTTTTGTAAACAAACTCCTACGGAGTAGAAAGCACAGTTAGAGAGTCTTCAATTATTTTATCTGAACGTATTTTGAAATCTTCGAAGGTTTACAACGGTCTAGGTTCCGCTCGCGAATCTATCCCCGTTAAGCCCGTCACAGACGTAGCTATAATATATTATATTAATATAATTCATAGCAAGGCATATTACGATATATTTTCTACTAGCTTCTGCCTGCAACTTCGTACGCGGATCCTGTTGCTTTTGCCGGCGACAACGGGGTCGGCAAAATCGAAGATCTGAAACTGTTACCGCCCTCACCGCGTGGAGGTACTCCCAGCTTATGTTATTTTATAAGATACAGTGAAATTAGTGATAGCTTTGATTTTGACATCAGATGTTTCTGATCTCCGATTTTTAGAAGTCAACAGGAAATGCCCATCAGACCGAACACCTTTTGCTAAGACGTCATTCCTATATGTGTCATGGTGTAGCTGGGCTCTTGGAGTTCCACATCAGGTGTTCCAGATCTTCAAATTTATTCTCTCAGCAGAAAATGCTCATCACGTGGAACAATTTTTGCTATGGTACCATTTTTGTATCTCTTATAGTTTAGCTGGTCTGTTGCGGTTCTGCATCTGGTGTTCAAGTTTCCAAGATAAATTATAGCCTATATGTTGCCCAGACTTAATACCTATACAACAAAAGAAAAATCATTCAAATCCGCCCAGTAGTTCCGAAGATTAGCGTGTACAAACAAACAGACAAACAGACAGATTTTTTTTTTTGGATTCGTGCTCTATTTCTGTTCCTAAACCCCCCTCAATTATTTATTTTTTAATATATTCAATGTACAGACACAGTTTTGTTACTGTTTTATTTTATGTAATATAATAATAATATAGATAGTAATCTTTGAGTGGTCACAGACGCAGAAAAAATATATATCTTTATTACGTCACAAAAATATTTCAAAAATGTGAAACAAATAACGACCACAGACGTCGAAGGCGAAAAGAAAATATATTATTATATTATAGCTACGTATATGACGGGCTTTAAAATTTATATATTATCCCATGGGAACACGAAACGGGATAAAAATTATATTATGTGTAAAGCTAAATCAACATCTCCATGTATTCTAAATTTCAGCTAATTCCGTCCAGCCGTTAAACAAACGTGCGCACGCGTGCTTTCACGCTTTAAATCGTCATCATCAGATGGACCGACGACATCGTCAAAATCGCAGGCAACCGGTGGATGCAAGCGGCAGGTTGATGTACGTTGGGCATTCGATGCGGGATGCCTTTATTGTTAACTAGTGGACGTTTTGTGGCTGATGATGATGGTAAAGCGTGGAAAAGTAACTAACATCCATCCTTCCTCACAAACTTTCGCGTTTATAGTAGTAGTTGAAGCAGTAGTAGGATAATTTACTAAAGGCCCACTCAAATTGGAGCAGTCAATTTGAGGGCACGGTCGCGGTCGCGGTCAGTACTGCAGTAGTACTGCTGCCCGCGTTGGTGTGAACCCGTCCCGCAATAACTGACCAGTTAAAATAATGTTGTTATCCGTGGTGGTTGGCAATTGGACATTCTCAGTTGTAAACATCCCTTTGTGCCTATCGGCATAGATCTGTTCTATCTCCTGCTTGTTAAGGAGGGAAGTGCAAAATAAGTTTATTTCTTACTCTTCCGATAATCTTTCTTGATTCATTTTTTTGCAAGATCCAACTCAGTTGTAATGTTTCTCCGAGATTTATCGAACTTCAAAGCGTCGATGTTTTTCTGGTAGACTCCGCTGTTCAGGAGTCGCAGTGGAATGGCTATTCCCATTCCATTCACTTCATTCAGAGGTGAACCTGGGCCTCAAGTCTGCTATTACAATAGTGTCAGAATGGTCTATCATTGATTTTCATAATGACGCCATTATATTAGTAGATTACCAAACTGGTCAAAATCAACAAGTATGAAATCAATGATAGACCATTCTGACACTATTGTAATAGCAGACTTGAGGCCCTGTACTAAAACAAATAAACCGAACGCACTCATTACAACAACTGAAAGTTGAGCACCGTCAGCAAGCAATTCAAAAAGGGAATACAATAATATACTGAACTTGATCTTTTCACTGAAAACAGTTACTCAAAGTAAAAAGAAAAAAAGCCAGGAGTAGGTAACATAAACAGTTCTTCGTCAACATAAACACAGGGACCTTCGAACTGGCGGTATTAGATCCAAATCCAAACACCAGTGATATTGTTATTTATTTTTTTAGACTTGACTTGTTCTATGAAAACAGTGGCTATATTTTTCCGAGGACGGCACGAAGTAAGCAATATAGGTTTAATTAACGGAGAACAAACATTTGTTCAGCTCTTCTGGACGTCACATGATCGGGTTAGACAGCGGTGTTCAAAGATTTATTGTGACTGGTCTTTAGGAGATTATGTTCTGTTGGTTTAAGGCTAATGGAAAATATTAGTCTATAATGGACCGTTTTTACCTTTTTGTATAGACAGCGTGGTGATTTTTCAATTGCAAAGACACTTCAAGGTACCATTTTGCGGGGTAAAAGTATACCTTGGTTAAGAAACCTGATAGCCTTCTGCATCCTGTAGACGCCAAACCTTTACAGCATGATTGACCTTGACTCCAAGATCTTTTTTCATGTTATGGGAATTTCGGAACAAGAAACCTCCTGACAGCGATTTTCGTTTACACCATAGATGATAAAAAGTTGTCTTTATATCGTATTTGTTTGGTCTACACCTTAATACGACTAATAACGTAATACACGATCAGGGAGTATCGTGCATTTGTTTAACTAAACTAAGTAATATTAAGGACATCTGTATTCGAATGGTGTGGAGTAAATGTATGTGAAGCGAGAGGTCTTTGCCCAGAAGTGGGATAGAGACAGACTAAAAATTAAAGTAACGTTCGTAATTTTTGCGAAATTTGGATATACCAAGGCATACTTCTGCCTAACTCTTCGGCAAAAAAAAGTCAATGTTTTGTAAAAAAACATTTTTCCTAATAAAAAAAAATTGGCAAACAGTTTTGTTTCTGTTTTTTTGTATTGTGTTGTGTTTGAAAGCCAGAATTTTAAATTGTAAGACAAAACTAATTAAAATAGATACCTACTAGTTTTTTTAATAAATTACTCCTAACAATACAATACTACATTCTGTCAAGAAAGTACAGGGAATGGATCATTTAAAAAACTTATAGGGGATGGTGTAAATTCTCTTTGACGCGAAATTGGCACAACTGTCTTCTTTACTCACATGGAGTTCAATCGTCACTGGTCGGTTTGTTCACAGTGCGCCATTTTGTCAGTTCATGTCAACAATGTCAAAGGTGTTAAACTCAAAAAACTAAAGCAAGGTTTAAAGAACTCCAGAAACTAGAAACAAAACGAGACGAAAGTGCAGAACATACGGACGAAAGTGACTGAAGTGACACTGTTGTGACAGTTCTCTTTCTATGATCAATGGTCGATCTATGATTTATAGAGTAACTAAATCTGAGTGACGCCATGTTGAAATCCATATAAAAATAATTGTTAAATATCAATTTACTACCACAACAGTATATATTTAAACGAATAATCTGTATTGTTCCCGAATTCTACGGATGTTTTTCTTTTTTTTTTTTGAAGTGGGGTACATCGCCTGGGCCGATTCTAAAACATGTCCTTTCTGTGTCTCAAGAATCAATTCGTACCTACCGTTTTAAACGAACGAACTCTTAAGGCGATACAATAAATTTAGATATTTATACATATTTTGTTCTTTATTGAATAATTCCTGGTACTTTCTTGACACATTTGGACATAATATTCTCAAGACAATGACTATTTACCTTATAGTCATGGTTATAGCAACAGTTTTTCGGTGTAATTAAGATCTTTTTCATTCAAAAAGGCGAAAGATTAATGTGATTGAATCACAGTATTTCTTGAAGTAAACATCTATTTTTGGAGGCTTTAGAAATACTAAGAATAAACTAGACTTAATGGAATAGATTCTGCAAAAGAAAAGTATCACACACTGGTGCCCGTATTTTCTTCTATCTTCTATTTTCTTTTATCGTTTGGAGCTTTGTTGATCATAACAAAGTATCATCCATAAGTTATCGTTAACTAACAACACAGTCTGAAGAAAAAAACTATGTTTATACCATTATATAAAATGGAAGTGTCAGTTTGTATTGTCAAAATAACTGCTTTTTACTAAATACATAGGTATTAAAGAATTAACGGGACTTCTATCAAATAGACAAAGATTTTGAAAAATTTTGTCTTACTGTCTGTCTGTCTGTTTGTTTCGACTAATCTCAGTACCGATTTTGACGGGACTTACACTGGTTGATAGTTGATGTTATAAGCAGTAACTTAGGTTTTTATTTTAAGAAAAAAATAAGGCTCCAGTTAACAATTAAACCTTACTGATAAACGAAAATCACGTGGACGAAGTCGTGGGCTTCAGCATTTTTTTTTATGAGACATCACGCCACACTTTTCCAAACCACTGCAACTCCTGAAAGTCAGAATCAACAGTGGCGACCACCAGAGAAGCGTCGAGGCAATGAAGCTCGACGAGTCCCGGAGAAACATTACAACTGTCTTGGATCCCGCAATGAAATCAATCAGAAAAGAACAGCGGAGGAGTAAGAAAAACATATTTTCCACTTCCCTCCAAATCAAGCAGAAGACAGAACAGAACTAGGTCAATAGAACCAAAGGGACGTTTACAACTGGGGGAGACCCAGTTGCAGCACCACGTAATACAATTAACATTATTTAATGGGTCCTAAAAAGTGTGCTGTTACATTTTTGATTCCAATAATAGGTATGGCAAAAAGGGCTTCACTTCAGCTAGTAAATAATAATTAAGAAAAAAAAAACATCGGGGTGTAGTTTATAGGGCATTAAAAATTAAGTATGATTTTAGAATGATGTTCAAACACCATTCCTATTAAGTAAAAAAAAAGTATAATTGGGTTTATTTCTGCTCAATCGAACCAACCCTCAAAATTTCTTAAAGTTTTCGACGTGAATTTATTTTTGTAATGTTTTTTTATGTAATTCAAAAAATAAAACTGTTATTTATGTAATACAATTAAAATAGATTAATAGTTTGAGATAATCAATTTCAATGGAGTGATTATGGATTGGCTCGTTTAGACGGAATAGAGATTACAATTATTCTTTTTTTGTAAACTTTGCCCCTCACTAGGAATTTTTCCTGAATCGTGGGTGGGTTTGCAAACATAATATACTCACATACACAAACAGCCAGATCCAAAAACAGTATATACAGGCGAGAATTGTCCCGTGCGAGAATCGAACCCGCGACACGCAGCTCAGCAACCAATCAGCCAACCACTGCGCCAACCGTGTCATTAAAATCTAAGATTATTTGATCAAAGATTCATCTACGAACTCTAATCGTCACATCACATCTTCTCAACTCGAGTACGTTTTTACTGTTCAAATGTATTATTGTAGAAGTACGAGGTGTTTCAAACTTTGAGAGCGACTGCACTAAATGAAATCGCCGAGTGTTCCTGTCACATTATTGTGGACACAGTCCTCGGCAGTTGGATTTCGTACGTTATTCATGTCGAGATTCATTGTGGAGTTTCGAAACTGAATTCTTTTTTTATAAAACGGTAGGAAATTCTTCTATGAGTGCATTTACAAACAACTAGATCCGGAACTAACTACCTTAAAGCCATACAATTATAGTACCTTTTTAGTTAAATACTCCCTTTCAACAGGCATGTCTAATTAGGGAAGTCAGTGAGTCAAATTCTTATAGGCTACTCATATGAGCATGTTTTTGGTGCGGAGTATTTGCCAAGTTCTTATAATACAAGTTAATTCCTAGCACGGGACTAAATCTTGCTCTGTTCGCCACTCATATACGATACGACACTTCATATTGCTTTAAAATACATCCCTTGCTAATTCAGTTATTGAAATGGTTTCAAAATTGATGACTGTCAGCTGTAAGTGCACCCACAAACAGACATTTCAATCATGATTCTATTTCAATTAGAAACACTGAAATATATTGCGATGGCATCTATTTTAGATAGTCACAGAATACAGTCTAAATCTGACCTCGCCTTGGGAATATAAAATTACTTGATACACACTGTAGCCGAAAATGTGCAGCAAGTTTGATGACGTCATGTTAAATGGTTATGAAATGGGATACCCGCGAATAAATAGCCTGGGAGTCATATTTTGCATACTAAGATAACCTAAATATTTAATTATTAATCGAAAACAAAATGTTATCGAAAAATTAACTTTTTAACAAAAAAGACAACCGAATTCAAAAAATCAAAAATTCAATTCGCAAGTTTTGCCTGTTGTTTTGTATTGCCACCTGACTTGCGAATAGAAAGTTATTTTTTTATTTTGGAAGGCGGTTGTCTTTTTTGTTAAAAAGTTATTTTTTTTTCGCTTTTAGTGCCTACTGCTTATCACACAAATTAATTAGGTACGAAACGGTGACACCAAAAAAATTCAGTCATCGCTTAATTTTCTAGCCTTAGGGGTGGAATATTTGTTTGAAATTTATATGGGACCAAATGGCAACTATTCCGCATCAAATTAAAGAAAAATCTTCTCTAAATCAACTAAATTTCAGCGTAATCGGTGTACATATATAAAAAAAACTAATCGAATTGAGAACCTACTCCTTTTTGAAGTTGGTTAAAAATACCTCCGCATCGTCGTCATCTCTTAAAATCATTGCCACGTTGGATAGCAATACACATAGTATAAAAAAATATATGTGGCCAAATAATAATTAAAAATTCATAATTTAGTAATATCACCCTTTAAAAGAAAAGTGTACTTTTTCTACTTTCGTGTGAAAACAGCATGTTTTCATAGATTTTTGAGAATACTCCTTATGAGCGGCCAAAACGTCATAATTCCAAAACAAACGCCCGTACGTGATTATGACGATAAGTATAACAAAATATGTTTCTCCAGATATTTCGAACACACAAGTATCGTGTGGTTTATATCTAGGTTTCTATGTAATAAAAAATAATCTTTTTTGAGAAGCGAATTCAGTAAAGACGTTCCAATATCAGTTATTTGCACAAATTTTATCTGGCCGTTCCGTTCTCACATTGAGAAAGGATAGAAAACTTCGGCATAGAAACCTTGCACTTGTAATGGAAATTTTTATCAAAAACTTGAAGCTTTTTTCAAAAACATTTCCTGTAGGTCGATTCTGTAAAATTCAAACAACAACTCGCATCTCGTATCGCTATTCACTCTCACTTCGCATACGATTCAATGTCAACTTTGATATATTTGACACTTTGAATCGGGTTCGAGTGCGAAGTGAGCGTCGAAGTGACGGGGAAACTACCTTACAGAATGCCACTTCTTACGTCATCTCATACTCTATCTGTCAAAATCTCCCTGTCAATTTAGTTCAACTCGCTGACACGATCGCAAGGGTGGCCCTAGTGTAAATTCGAATTATCAACCGAGTTTTTAGAATGCCAATCAAGAAACTCACAGCGGATTCAGATTCGAAGTTTAGAATGAGGTCTTACAGAATCACATCCCTGGAACAAGTTTTGTGAAATTATCGCGTTCTCACGTACTTGTAACAAACAAGTCGAATATTCGAATATTGCGTAGGATGAAACAAAATATTTTTTATCTATGGTTACGTTGACTCATCATGGCGATAGACGGATCGGGAATTTAAGGGTAGTCTTAATAGTTCGATTATCATTCGTTCCGTATGTCACAAGAAACTGACTCGAGTAGGTAATTAGGCAAATCTAGGCGTCAACTGCGGCCTAACAATGCCTTTGATTAGTGGATTACTAGCCGAAGCGCTTTTGGCTGGATCCTGTTGGCGGCATACCTAGTCTTGCCAACACCAGCTATTGTTTTCCCTAAATTCGACGTAAATTAGCTAGTTTGATTGCTTTTACTATGAACTTGGGACCTGAAGGGCGTTTGTTATTAGTTACGACTGTCTGGAAACTACCTCAGTTTAAACTATCCCAGTGCTGAATATTGGGAATGAAAGCTATTTTGAAATAGGAGTGGATTAATTTGTACCTCTACTAGTTGCGATGTTGAAGTTAGTGATGTCTATTGCCAACTCAAGTTCTAGTTGGAAACCAAGGCCAGGCATTCGAGGTCTGGCATTTTTGCTAAATTGGGCCTATTTGGCGTAGCTGTGGTTTTTTTTTTGTTTTGTGTACTACATAGTCCAGTCTTACCAAGGAGTATCGTGTTACCCAGTAACTGGGCTGTGGATGTCTGACAGGCAGTCGCTCTATGCAGTCGATTTGGATGTTAAGGCAATACTAAAAAGCGAAAAATAAAAAGCTTTTTCAAAAAAAGAAAACCGCCTTCAAGATCTACAAAGTGATACATAACTTTAGCTCAGAACACACATGACTTTAGTTTAGGAAGTCGGTGGCAATACAAAACAACAAACAAAACAAAGCCACCGACTTCCGAAACTAAAGTCATGTGTGATCTGTGCTAAAGTTGTTTATCACTTTTTAAGTTTTGAAGGCGGTTCTCTTTTTTCAAAAAAGTTTTTTTCACAACTGAAAATACAATAAGGCGGCGAAAGAGCTGTCCTATCAGCTCTCTTAAAATAGTAATGTTTATCTAACTAAAGTATTAATTACTAAATATGACATTATTGAATGTAAATATCAACTAATTGCGTTAGCCAAAAGTTTCCAGTTTTAAATCTAGAATCGTAACTTCGCTTACTTGCATAATAAAACAAGATTCGGTACGAAATGACAGGGCAACGAAACACGGTAAGTACTGAATAGATCTATTACTCGTCGTGAACTTCAGTTTAAAGCTCAAAAGATAATTTCGTTTGTTTATGCTGCGCCTATAATGTGTCACAGTACAATGAAAGCAGAAGATCAATAATTTGTATTATTTTTTTAAGCGATCGAGGTTTGGGTATTTAGAAATTCGATGAATTATTTAATTCAGAGTTTAAGGTATGTTGATTTAGAAGCTTCCAGTACCTACATCTCTGTACCTACAATCCTGGCCTATCCATCTATTAGCGAGAGCAATAGGGATCTTTTAAGACATATTTTTTGATTATTAGTATTTTTAATTATCTTTTTGATTTTTAACGCTATATGTTGGTCGCAGCATCATTCAATCGAATCAATGTGTAATAGCTGTCTCTCCAGCTTGTATCGTCTCAGCTAAGACTCTAGCCGGTTATTTATCATAAGTTCGAAAAATATTTGACCGAATTTAAATTCAGCTAAAACTTTTCGACTATTATCGTTTTGCTCCCATTTAGCCAACAGAGACTGGTGGAGAAGGATCGTGAAGGCTGCGACCGCAGTTGTGGGTGACTCCCCATGACTACGACCACTCTGTCAAGAGTGAACGACTGAGAAGAATTATTGTTCCTTTTTTAGGGTTCCGTAACTCAAAAGGAAAAATCGGAACCCTTATAGGATCACTTTGTGGTCCGTCGGTCTGTCTGTCTGTCTGTCAAGACCCTTTATCTCGGGAACGCGTGAAAGTATCGAGTTGAAATAATACTCAAACCATATACTCAAATCTACGGTCCTTTGATGCTGTAAAAGCTAGGGGTTTTTTTTACGCACTTAGACCTTAAATATGGACCAGTGTAATTTAAATTTAATTAAATCATTGAAATGTTTATTCTCTATTAAATTTATTTTATTCAAAAACATCCATCAGTATCTAAGTAAACTTTAACTATACCTGACGACCCTGCATACCTATCTCTTTTGCTGACTGTACGTGATTGTTACGTGTCTTTGTCATTGTTCGTCACGTGTGTGCGTGAGCTTTGACATTGTGTGAGATGGAATAGCGACTAAAATTTGAAAGTTTTTAATTACTGAATTTGACCTTCTATTATTCCTACTCTATAACCCAACGATACCCACTCCACGTTTATTTAACTGTACATCTTGATGAGAAACAAGATGGTCGGCCATTCATTTTAAATGACTATTTCTCTTCATTAAAACATGGGGAGACATGGCGTATACAAAATAATTAATTACACCTAGAAGATTACGAGTTCCGCTAATATTTTAAAGGTTATTGCTGTGAGCATTCGAGGGTCCTCCATACTTGTTTTGTAAATTATTGTATTTTGGAAATATTTTGATGAATGGCGTGGAGAGATTTGTGTTTCGGTCTCGTTTTGTTTCAGTTAATTGGCGCAAATATAACAGCCTTGTTGGAAGCTATATGTTTAAGCCGATTGAGGAGGAAACAGTGGGATCCGTGTGCTCATCTTATTTATTTTTTAACCGACTTCAAAAAAAAGGAGGATATCAATTCGGATTTTTTTTATATATATTTTTAAAGTATGTTGGGGCATAACTCTGTCATATATAGATGGATTTGCAAAATTCTTCATTTGTTCGAAAGGGGTTTCTTCCGCAATGGTTCCATATAAATTTTGGCAAAATCGATCCAGCCCTTTTTGAGAAAATTAACAAAATCCCTAAAAGAAAACTTATATGACGTTTTAATTTCTTCAATCTTTGGAGGACTTACAATCTCTTTTAAGTGTGTCGCCGTTTCTTAATGGATTTGGATGTTAAGGCAATAGTAAAAAGCGAAAAATAAAAAGTTTTTAAAAAAAGAGAATCCGCCTTCAAAAACTAAAAACTGATAAATAACTTTAGCACAGAACACACTTATTTTACTTTCGGAAGTCGGTGGCGGTGGCTTTGTGTTTGTTGTTTTGTATTGCCACCGACTTCTGAAAGTAAAGTAAGTGTGTTCTGTGTTTTTAGTTTTTGAAGGCGGTCTTCTTTTTTTTTTATTGTTATTATCACTTCAAGCACAAAATACAGAGGCGGACTTAATCAACTTGTCTTACGGGACATCACCAAGCGGCTGGTCGACTCTTCATGAGACCCGAGAACTGGCCTATTCTTCGGCCAAATTATCAGCATTGTCATACAACCTGGCAATGCTGCGGCTGCCAGCCTGTTGGGCACATGCCCCGTTAACAGCGATCTTGACAAGTGTCTACTTTGCCTCTTTTTATTTTTTTAGTTGTACCTAACTACATAGTTTTATTGCTTTTATTTTTAAGTTGAGTATAAATGTAATTCTGATTTAGTTATAACAAATTACTATTTGTCACTACATACCCTACACCCTCTTTTAGGTATTGTTATTTCAATGCTGCAGTCAAATCGATACAGATATTCATGAATATAACATCAATGCAAGTTGTTTAATAATTCAGTATTAATCTGAAATCTGAAGTACTCGCCAAGTTTTCTCCCCTATTACAAATAAATTGAAAATGGACCTCGTACCGGACGATATCTGGGCAGATTGTGAATATTTGATGACTATGTAACTTTATGGATTTGTATCAAGTTTCCTTCCTATGTTCCCTGGGGTAGGCAGAGTTCGGGCAACAGACAGACTTAAGGATGATTTATCGTGTACCGTGTCGAGAGTTAGGCACGGTCGTGAGTCGTGACGAGATATCCTACTTCTTACTATTTTACTAGGTATATCCTATCTTAGGTACTATTATATCAATACATATAAAAGGCAAAAGTGATTGACTGATGTATCAACGCACAGGCCAAACCCTTAAGGCTAGAAAATTGAAATTTCGTACACGTATTTCTCATATGACGAAGGCATCCACTTAGGAAGAATTTTTAAAATTCAACCCCCAATGGGGTGAAATAAGGGATAGAAGTTTGTATGAAACTTTTTGAATTCCTTGGATATATTTGCATTACCTACCTACCTGGTAGTCAGGTAATGCAAAATTACCTACCCCCCCCCCCCCCCTATTTTTCCCCTACCTACCTACCTACCTAGGTAGGTAGGTAGGTAGGTAGGGTAGCTAGATAGGGACAGGACAACGTCTGTAGGGTCAGCTAGTTTTATATAAGTCTTAAACTTATTCAATCGACTTAAACACTTTATCAATTCGACACGTACGTATCTAGCATTGTTGGAATTCGTATTTAATAGTTAAACAAATGTTTATAAGTGCATGTACGACTACGTGGATTTGTTCACGCATTTTACCGAAACCACAGTAATAGTTCCTTACGGCTGATACTAATATTCGGTGGCAATTCGAAACAACAAACAGAACAAAAGCCGTCGACATCAAAAGCTTAAGTCATGTGTTTTAAGCTAAAGTTAATTATCATTTTTCAGTTTTTAAACGCGTTTGATTTTTTCTCTAACATAGTTTCTTTTGCACGTAATTATACATTAGTACACTAAAAACTTATTTAATGCTTGCATGCCAAGGGTTCTTTATTCTCTATACTGTCTCCATCTCATTGTACGCCTACATTTTATACAAATAAATGAATTAAGGAATGACTTGACTTGGTCTGTTTTAAAATTTAACGAATATGCTCGATTTCAAGATCTTATGCACTTCAGTTAAGAATTGTATACTTCATTATGCAAGACCGCACTTCTTCATCTTATTTGGAACGTTATACCTGAGAAAATTGGGCAACAAAAGAGACTCCGTTATGATCCCATAAGTAACTTCTTACCTATTATGGAATACTTAAAAATGAATATTTACTCACAAGACTATTCTTTGCAAACTCATCGCGAATCTTAAAAACAAAAACAACAAACTCCACAAACAAACTTAGGGAACGGAAAACGTAATTAATATAACAGACTTTAGACGTTCATTAATTCAGTTTTTGCATCATATTTTATCTTACCAGCATTCTTGTTTGACGGCAGAGAAGCTGAACCTTCGTATTTGGATAAAAAGCATTATAATAGACTATTCATCTTCAGGAACTACTGTGGCGTGTCCTTGTGTTACGGATTTCGTATACGTACGTCATTGTTGAAGACGTTTTGACTTACTGTCACTGTATTCTTTATGTTAATGATTAATGTATCTGCAGTGTGTTATTCTGTGGGATGCTCGTTGCTTAGAAAAAACCGTAAAGATCTATTGGTCATGGTCCAGTCCATGGATTCAGTTCATTGTGTGTGTCTTGGAAAACACGTGAAGCCGTTGCTCCCGGCTGTCATTCGTAGATCATTGACAGTGACAGTGACATTGATATGGGTAGTAGAAGACAGAAAATCTGACAACTAGTCTGGCTAAGGGGTATTGGGTTATCTGGTTACTGGATTGTCGACGTCAGAATGGCAGTCGTCCCATGTAGTAGTAGTAGTAGTAGTATTATGACGGGCTGGTGTCCGCAACTCCACGTCTCAGCGCGTATTTTGCGTACAGATGGGAAGTAAGTCATTCGATCCACCCGAGCTCCTCAAGAAAGGCCAGCAGCGCCTTGACGTCGCTGGCAATCTCCCGCAGGTTCCCTGACTGACCGAAGTACTTTGCCCTGTATGGAGCGACCTCAGGGCAGTTCAGAAGCACATGGGCTGCTGTCTCGTCCGCCCCCATGCAGGCTCTGCACAGTGGGCTGTGTGTTACTCTTATGTCAAAAAGATGTTTATTGAAAGACCCATGGCCAGTTATGGCGGCTGAGACCACACGACCACAGTCGCCCCATGTTAAATATTGGTATTCAGCTGCATCCAATTAGGGTAGAAGCCGACCCCAATAAAGTTGGAAAATTCCAAAGCAGATGATAAGTGTATGTATATGTCGCATCCGGTCAATAGTATGAACATGCAACGAATCGCAAGCGCGTCATTAGCGACAACACGTGATTTACCACCACCATTTTGGCGCGCTTCTACAGAGTCGTGATGTTTTCAGCCCATAGCGAGGAGGTCATTCTAAATTCAGTGTCTGATCGCATCGGAGCTAAGGCGTCCCGGAACTGTACTCGATTCGTCCTGTTTACGTGTTACTATGTTTATTTAAATTTGAGTTTAGATTTCACATGATGACCGAATTTAACGGACTAAATCCTGACGATCCGACATATACATCTTCCTCAGTGACACAAATAATTGGGTAAGTTACATACCTATACCCTGCTCACAATATGATTAGACATTTACTCAAACCTTTTTTACAGTCCGTTCAGCCGATTTTGACTTATATTGCGTTAGTAGCATGACAAATGGCAACTGCAGTCAACAGTTGTTATTGTAACCACTTTTTTGCCTCTAATGTCATCCTTAAGCCTACGGAATAGAAGTCAAAATCAGTTGAAGGAACTGTAAAAAAGGTTTGTGTTTATGTCTAATCTTATTGTGAACAGGGTATACATACTTACAAACACATTTCTAGAATTTCAGCGCTTAAAATTAAAGGTTCTACATCTAAATTGAAGCTCAGCCGTCAGACTTCTAAAATCTGCTTTTAAAATTCGAACGAGAAAATTAACCCATTCACTTCAAAGCTAAATTAACGTATCTCTAAATCACGTGCCAAGTATTAACCCTTCAATCCTTACTTAACTTCAATTAACCCAATTCTTTCTTCAAAGCTAATTAATTGCCAAATGGGATATCGCACGGTCGATTCGACCCTCTAGAGGTAATGACGTGTAAAATTAACGTTCCCCAGTTTTTGACAGTTTTCTATTAGCAGGGAAAATTAATAATACGAGTACCGGCAGATGACGGTTGTATCGATTTCTAAAGATTGCCTGTATGTGAGATTTATTGTCTTGTGGGTAATGTTGTACACACGTAGGGTCCTTATATACTTACTAGGTATACAGGGGGGCTCATTAGTGTATTACAAATAAGCATTTGTAACTACCCAATGAAGTGGAGACCGCGTTTGGGCAAGCGTAGTGGTAGGATGCCCTGCGGCACGGTAGTTTGACGTTTTGTTGACTGTGGCTGGCAGCGGATGGATGCAGGTTGCCCAAGACCTGGTTGGTTGGTCATCTGTGAGGAGGCCTGCGTTTAGCAGAGACGGATATGAATGACGTCGAAGGATAATATTCCTAAAACAACGCCATTTGTTTTATCAAAATCGAAAACCGTGAAAAAGAAAGCTGATCCATACATGTTCTCTAGTTATGTGAATAAAAATGTAAAAATTTGCTGTTTCTTTTTTCAAGAAACACGTCCTGTGTAAGTTGGTATACCAAATTGCTAAATTTTTCCAATTGAACATGAATCTTATTTTTTTGTAATAAAGTTGAATAAGTATAAAATAAATTTGACGAATGGGGGTGATGTGCTGGTTTCTGTACGTCGGCTATTTATTTTAAATTTAATTAGTTATTTTAAATAGGTAACTTTTTGAAGTTGGTTAAAAGAAGACTCAGTAATAAAGTAACTTTTGTTTCAATGTACCTACTCTTGACTGAAGTTCAATTGTTTTTGCAACTCGACGAATCTTGTTCCAGTGTTGTTTTCAATATGCGAACATTTTCAATGTTCAAATCAAAATTGAAGTATTTTGATTTGTACACGAAAGTGTATGAAGACTGTAGAATCTTTTGCCATCTGTCTGACACAAAAATTGATGAAACAAATTGCAACACACTATAATCTGAAAAATAATTATCATATATTGATGAAATTTGGCACAGACTAAGCTTGAGCCACAAGAAAGGATATCGACTACTTATAAATCTGCGATTTCGAAGGAAAAAGTTAATTAGAAATGGAAATATGATTTATCAAACACTTGTCATATACAAAATTAATTCTTTAATACCAGCATCATAGAGGAAGTATAGCGATTCCTGTGTGTTTGTCCAGGTCAAATTAGTTAATACAATTTATCCTTTAACCAATTTAGTTAGCGTTCCCTATATATTATAAAGCTGAAGAGTTTGTTTGTTTGTTTGGTTGAACACTGTACTGGTTCGAATTGAAAAATTCTTTCTGCGTTGGATAGTCCATTTACTAAGGAAGCGCAGTGCGAAGCCGGGTCGGGTCGCTAGTTAGTTAAAAACCCTAAACTATGCAAAGCCTAATTTTCATTAAAGATTTTTTCAAATAAAAAAAAAACCAACAAATTCGTCCTTAGATTTTATTTTGCCTGCTCCGCACCCGAGAGACTTCAACTGGCCTTGTGAATAATGAAAACTAATTATTCGCCAAGACATTATGAATATGAATCACCCTCGGCCGGATATCTACTTATTTTTCTCTGACGACAAACTGTTCTCCAGCAAAATGATCTCGAACAATATCGTTCTCGGGTATAATGAAAATAGATCTTCTTTTCCTACGTCCTTATAATTATTTTCTTAGTAGCGAACTGAACGTAATTATCTGTCGAGCTTGCTTTAAGAGAGCGCAAATAGTTTTTAATTAATTTTAGGCAATTATGAAATTGCTTTTGTTTAAACGCTGGAAATATTTTATTTTTGAATGAGTATTATTACTTTGTTGGACATATAGATTACTCTGGCCCACACACTATTTCAATATTTATTCAAATGTTAGGAGCCTGTGGTCGTCTGCTGTTTCAATTTGTTACTATGTGAACACTGTATAAATATAACTTAGCTTTAAGCTACTTTGTACATACTAATATAGATACTTAGTTGTTTTTATGCAAAGTACCTTGCATCGTATTCACAATACTGTTTGGTTTCAAGCCTATTCTTCTCCATATGAAAGTACAAGGGACCACTAAATTAAATTATTTTTTCTTAAAATAAATAATTTGACTTTGACTTGACAATTGTCACGACTTCTTCTAAAGCGACTTCCTTGAGCCTCTGACCTTCGTATCAGTGTTCGTACCTTTGAACTAAGACGTCACTCTTATCCGATATCGTCAAATCTGCACTCCGTAACTTGAGCTCTGTTAACATTATCTCAACACTATCTGTTATTGTAATATTATCTTTATGATAAAGAGAAAAAAATACAAAACAGAATTTTTACCACATCGTTGTCACACTTTATCATGTTTAATACACAAAGTGCAGTTTTTCCTATATTATTAATATTAAGTTATGCAGAATGTTTATCAAGAATCGATCCGTTAGTTGATACAAATGTGGGACTCATTCGAGGGTTGAGAGCTGATGATGGTGACTATGCAATGTTCTTAGGAATACCTTATGCGCAAGTGGACCCCGAAAATCCTTTTGGAGTAAGTAGATGTATTTGATATTCTCAAATGTTTTGATTCGTAATTAACTCGATCATAACTGACCAGGCTGAGCACCAGTGGAGAGAGACCGATAGCATGACAGTAAATAATAGAGAAAAGAAGTGATAAATATTTTGCAAGGGCCCCAGGACAAGGGCAAAGAAGGACGGAGAAGGAGATTAAATCTAAGAACTCACGATGCAGTTTTTACCCGCGCTTGCCGCGGTTGCAGGTCCACAGGTTCTATAGAATGCAGATATATATTATGTAAAAAACTAAAGCTCTTTTCATGACGCGGTTTACGCCCGCGGTGTGCGCGGTTGTTTGAGGCTCCCGCTGCACCGGCGGGTGACTAGTAGAATCGCTCCCGCAGCCTCGGTGGGTTACACCCGCGAGCTCTGCGGTCGGTTTGCGGGCGACCGCAGTGGCCACCGGGGGGTACAGAAATCTGACGCCATTTTACAGTGCCTTGTGAACTCGTGGCGTCGTAATGTGTCTGTGCACGTTTGTCAACAAGCATTACAAAATGGATATTGAAGTCGATCTAATCTAACTTTGGTGCAAGAAAGGCCAATGCCCGTCTTGAAACCGCACGTCTTGCGATAATCGCCCGCCAAGTCTGCGGGCGATAAGTCGCAACCGCACAGAACTCCGGTCTCGTGAGTTTGAGTTATTCTTTCACCGCAGCGGGCGCGGGTGAAAACCGCATCGTGAGTTCTTAGCCTAAGAATTTAACGTGGTGATGCATGTAACAAAATGCAACAGGGAAGATGACACCACCAATCAATTTACATACTTTTTATGAGCTGCCAACCATTTATTTATTTAAAAGTAACTAAAAATTTGTCCGTGTGGTGTCGGATGTAAAGAATAGCACCATCCCATATCTTCCCGTGGGTGTCGTAAGTAGGCGACTAAGGGACTTACCAGAGAATGGGCAGCAGCGTTCTCTGTGCCTTTGTGACAACCATACTGCGATCGCCAATCCGTCTGCCAAGCGTGGCGATTATGGCAAAACCCCCCCTTGGGGAGGCGTATGTCCAGCAGTGGACGTCTTTCGGATGAAATGATGATGATAAACTAAAAATCGAATATTACAGTTAATTGAAAGTTAATTGGGTTTTCAGGGTTAGAATGGAGTATTTTTTTGAGAATTCGTGTCTTGGAAGTATTTGTTTGGGAATGGGTTTGTTTGTTTTTGTTTGTTTGTTGGGGTTGGGGGGTTGTTTATTCATTCTTAAATTAAACTTCCAGGAATCAACGCCACAACCCAATTTTGAAGAAACGTTTGAAGCATATGATGATTCAGCGAAATGCCCTCAAGTCCAAAATAATGACAATTTTGTGGGTAAAACCGACTGTTTGCATCTTAGTATTTATGTACCAACCACAGCCACTTCCAACAATCGTTTTCCAGTAATGATTTGGATTTACGGAGGTGCATTCCACGTAGGATATTTTGGGAAAGACTTGTATGGACCAACTTACCTAGTGAAACACGACGTTATTATTGTGACATTGAACTATCGTGTTGGTGCTTATGGTTTCATGTGTCTTGGTACTCCTGAAGTACCTGGTAATCAAGGTCTAAAAGATCAACATCTTGCAATGCGGTGGGTAAAAGATAACATTGAAGCATTTGGGGGAGACGCTGATAAGATTACTTTGTTTGGTGAAAGCGCTGGAGGACACTCAATAGATTTACACTTGTTATCTCCAAGAGAAAAATTATACAACAATGTTATAATACAAAGTGGCAGCTCTTTAGCCGCAACGGTTTTATACGAACCAGATAGATCAGCTCCTATAAAAATAGCAGAGCGTTTAGGCTTTGAAACCACGGATACAAATGAAGCGATTTCATATCTTGCTAAAACTGATTCGAACTCCGTTGTAGCAACTGCGACTGATCTCGATATAACCTTTAAACCATGTATTGAAAATGAATTTGATGAAGTGGAACCCTTTATATCTACTTCCTGGCTTAAAGCTGAAACGCCAAAAGTCAAAAACATGCCAATACTGATTGGTTTCAATGAGCATGAACGTGTTGGTTCTCATTTTAACAAGGATACTGAATACTTTAAAAATTTGGACATTGTGTCTGATTATTTGGAACGAATTTTTAATTTTGGAGCTGAGGAATTACAAGAAATGAAGAACTTGATTTCACATTTCTATCTCGGAGACGAAATATTAAGTGAAGATGTAAAGTGGGGCATCATAAACTTTGATTCAGATTTCACTTACATTCATCCTGTACAAAGAACTATAAAGAAATATTTAGAGGCCAAAGCGGGAAATATTTACTACTACATGTTTTCATATGTTGGTGGAAGAAATGCCCTCGTCGTTGAAGATAATGACAGTGAAAGCCTGTGCTGTGCCTCTCATGCTGATGAGTTGGCTTATCTATTTAGTATGGGTCACAAACCTGACCCTACACCTGAAGATAAAGTTATTATTGAACGGATGACTACATTGTGGACGAATTTTGCTAAATACAGGTAAAAAAATCTTTTCTCATAAGTTTTTTGGGAGCATATTCATCGTTTTTAAAGGGGTGGGGGGAGGGTGTTGTAATTTTAAAGCAGGTCAAGGCTAAAAGTGATTTCTTAAGAACCGTTTTTACTTATTTTACACTTACAGCATTGTTTCCTGTTTCAGTGACCCATCTCCGCAGACAACTGCATTGCTTCCAGTGAAATGGGTGCCGCTAACAAGAGAAGCCTACACTTACATGAACATTGGTTCCGAACTTTCGTTGGGTAGTAGACCAGCTCACGATCGAATGGCTTTCTGGGATCTCTTCTACATACTAAACGAAAATATGCAGAGTTTTTTATAAAGATGAATGAACCTCAAGTATGTAGTATAAAAAGTTTTTGGAAGTTAAGTTGTGTTTTTAGAGAAAATGACGCAGATTTTTTATCTTTACTAATATTATAAAGCTGAAGAGTTTGTTCGTTTATTATTTTGTTTGAAAGTGCTAATCTTCGGAACTTCTGGTTCGATTCCGACAAATCTTGCGTTAAAATAGAGTTACGTTATCCCAATTCAAAATTCATGCAGATTAAGTCGCATTCGAAACTTCTTTTGAATTTATTGGCTATGTATGATGAAATTTTGTGAAACGGAATGATGATGAGACCGAAGAGTCTTCCGCATGGTTTTACACTAACATCATAACTGCCAAACTTACCTTAGTTAAAACTTTTGTTTAAATGTTATTTTCAAGAGGAGTAATCAGAAATCACTTTTTGATAGTATTCTATACAAAATGACTTTATACAGTTGTGCTTATATTTATACAGTTGTGCTGTGGCGGGCTGCTGCAGGTGCCGCAAACGGCGTAAATACAACAACTGTCTTGAAAGTAATATGTTTGAGCCGTTTGGGGTAGAAACACTAGGGCCATGAAATCCGAGTGCTCGCTTTGTTTTTAAAGACATTGCTAATCAGCTGGTCGACTTCGGACGTGATTAGAGGGCTGGCCTTTTCTGGGGTCTAAGAATTAGCTTTGCCATACATCGTGGCAATGCTGCTAGCCATTTGGGCACTTATCCCATTGAGCGCTCTCAATGAGACAAAGAAAAAACCATCGATATTATAATAATTATGTACCTCTAGATATACTTCTATGGAAAAAACCCAATAATCAAACTCACGTCCCCACCATGTTTAGCAGTCGCTCTTGCGACCACAAGACCAAAGATGCAGACAGTAACTGTTTATACTGTAATCAACAAAACGATTCGCTAGTTAATGAGTAGTTTGTTTCGGGAAATGTCCAATAAAGGAAATGAGAGCTCCTAATTAACTCACAAAATTTGTTCTGTCAATCAGTTGGACAGTAATGGGTGACAGTTTAATTTGTCAATCTTCGAATAAGTCAATGCAATCAGAGCAGTGACATGCTCTAGTAGTTTTAATTTCTTAGTTGAGACGGCGACAGAGATAGTTGAATCGTTTCTCCGGGACTCGTCGAGCTACATTGCTTTGACGCTTTTCTGGAGGTCGCCACTGGTGTCAATTCTGTTGTGCACGAACTAAATTAATTTTAAGCTATTTATATCTCTTTAATAATAATAATATAATAATAATAGTTTATTTTTGGAACAAAAACAAGTACAGTAAGTGGACAAAATTTAAAACGATGGTAGCTGTAAAAGTTAAAAACTGTGGCGCAGCTACCAACGCCCGACTCGAAGTGAGAGGGTAAGCTGTTCCAGGTTAATACATAACAAAGGCATTTTAACAAAAGTGGCTAAAATAAGAGAAAAAACTAAAATAAAAGTATAATGTAGAGTAAAAAAGGAGTTAAATTGTGTGCCGTGAGTAGAATGTGGAGTTGGGGATGACTGTGAGTTCGAATGTTAAGTGTGGGTGAGTAAGTGAGGTGCGAGTAAGGCGGGTGAGTGTAGGAGTGTGAGTGTACGAGTGTGAGTGTAGTTTTACCTAATTGTGTAGTGAATGTGAGTGTTTATAGATATTTAAACTTCCACGAGTTTTTCAGTTGCATCATATGTGAGTGATCTTAGTCAAGTGTCGAGCTTTTCCTTACATTTATGCCTAGTATCAGAATAGATATTTATGGTTTTATTTATTCTGTTGTACATTTTACAGCTTATGTAATTAAAGTGGCGACGTGTTGCAACAGTTGTTCGAGGCTCAATATTACAAATTCGATCAGAACGACGTCTGTTGCTAGATATGTCTGGATTATATTCGAGTTGGGAATGTTTACGGAGCACTGTCTGAGAGATGAATAACTGTCTGACAGACAGGACCTGGCAAAGGGAGTAAATTGATGTGGTAGAAAAGTCTCTCCAATAAAACAAGAAAGAGACATATATTAATAAGAGCTGTCAATTTAAGTTGATCTAAATATTCATTCAATTTAGTTGTCATTTCAGAACGTATTGATTAAAAACACTGTGAAGTTCAAGGGAAACACTAATTTGACATCTCTAACTTAGTCCTTGTATGTCGCCGTCCTTGTCTTCAGCTGCCTGGTAGTAAGAGATGACAAATGCCTAATTTTAATTTAGTTCGTGAACAAGGGAATCGGCACCACCACACGTTGATTCTGGCTTACAGAAGTGGCAGTGGTTTGGGCATTGTGTGGTAAAAAAAGCAATACCAGCCTAATATTGTCCCACTGTCGGGCAAAACCTCCAACTTATACAGAAAAGACATGAGTATTGTTCGCCAATCTTACTCAGGGCTATTTCAGACTTACACTCATTATTGCAAGTCCAAGTTTCTTCACGATGTTTCCATCCACCGATAATAATAATAATATTAATACGTGGGGACATTTCACACACGGCCATCTGACCCCAAACTAGGGAGACCCTGTACTATGTGTGTCAGACAGCTGATATACATAATATGTATTTAAATTGTATTTGTGTATGTATATCAGCTGTCTGACACCCATAGTACAGAGTCTCCCTAGTTTGGGGTCAGATGGCCGTGTGTGAAATGTCCCCCCAAAAACCGGCATCATACAAAAAACATCATAAGTAGAGTTGTAAATTTTCCGCGAAGCATTTATTACGCTATTTTTTTAGTATCAGCCCGGTGTTCTGAAGTTGGCGGTGTAACATCCCTAGCACGTAAAGACGTTGGTCTTGCGCCTAATTTCACTCCGGTCGTGACGGATCGCCATTCCATCGGACTATGAGAGTGAGGGAAGAGGGAGTGCAGCTGTGTTTGCGTACACACTTGATCACTATAAGGGTGTTACTATACCAATCGATCGACCATCGAACGATGCCACCGGTCGACATCGCTCGACATTGATCGATTGGTGTGGTAACTTTGACTGATCGATGGATACCGTTCGACTAACTAATCGATTGATTGCCGGTCGATGGCATCGGTTAATGTTGATCGATCAGCTCCGGCTATAATCCATCACTAAGAATAACCAAGCAGCTCGGTCGACGTCGACTAATCTATTCTACCATCGATCGACGATCGATCGATTGGTCTGGTAACACCGTAATATATCTTGCGTACTTCATTGAGAAAGGCCACCGTGTCCAAAATTCTGTCGGGAGAAATGATTTATACCTACAGTTAACAAACCGTTAAGTCACAAGTACTAGTAGTTCAACAGTCGGACCAACCCGGCTACATTCATAATGAGTTAGTCCGTTTCTCAGTCTATAATCAAAAGATCACAAAAGATTTTTTGTTGCTTCTCACTGAGAATTTTGCCTGTATCGTAAGTGCGTTTGCAAACATATACACTCACATACAGAAACAATCTGACTCAGAACTAGTACCCGTACACCATGCAAACAATTGCATCGTGCGGGGAACGCTGCCGTCGGTCGACAGCTCAGTCATTGCGCCAACAGTGCAGTCTAGTTTATTTGTTGTTTTCAATGTCAAAATAATCTTCAAAAATGTAATCGTAATACACATTGATCTTTGTTTTGAACAAAATCTTCGGTATCTATCTTTGGCTTTAAGACATGATGTAGATAAATATTTGTTTATCAGTATACAACTTGATATAAAGATTATTTGATTTTCAGGAATTTTTAGGGTTATTTTATAAAGTCGTAATGTCGTGATGCCCTGTGGTGCCGACCGCAAATTGCACCACCCTATTTCTACCCGTGGGTGTCGTAGAAGGCGACAGAGGGATATTGACCAGAGGACGGGCAGCAGCGTCCTTCTAAATAACTTAACACCTGATACTGCGAACGCCAACATGCATCGGCCAAGCATGGCGATTACGGCTGAATCTCCCCTAAGTAAAAGTTGATACGATGATAATGATGAATGTCGTGATGGTGAAGTGGTTAAGGCACCCGCCTCTCTTGCTTGAAGTTGTTGATTCGCAACCGGGCACAACAGAGTCAAAGTGTGACTTTTTCAATGTCATACTTACGAACTTTTCTGGTTATCAATATGACAACGGTAAAGGAAAAAAACATTAGGAAACCTTTGGTGCTATTCTCTTATTAACAACATTAGGTTGCTCGACGCCGCGGCAGCGGAGGATAAACAGCTTTTGGTGGAACTACACAAGGTTGAAAAAATTGTCACTTTTGACAGTTTATATAATTATGAAAAACGATATTCGCTAAGCAAAAACAGTCGCTGATCTCGACGACGACTTATAACAATAACGTTAGAGAATAGCATAGCCAGACTTATAAGTCTCGTGATTTTCACTCAACCCGAGTGAAAATCACGAGACTTATATATCCTATTTTTTATAATAAAATATAGCCTTTAGAATTTTTGGAATCTAACCTAAAATCAAATTAGAACATTATAATCTTAGAATAGATGAAAACATTTGCAGCATCTTTTGCACTAAAAACTTTAGGTTTGGTCTCAAGAATTCTCAATAATAAAAGAAGTAACAAATAAAAATAAACCTTATTACAATGATGCGAAACTCTGTTTTAAACGTTATAAAAAATGCGCTTTCCTCACCGAGCCGGTCAGTGTAAACGGACCCTTAGAATCTCAATAACTGTAACGTTACATACTACATGTGGTGTTCATTCATATTTATAAAAAGCTCTGCATGTTTTCGTTTAGTTTGTAGAACAGATCCCAAAATGCCATTCTATCGTGAGCTGGTCTACTGCCCAACGAAAGTTCGGAGCCAATGTTCATGTAAGTGTAGGCTTCACTTGTTATCGGCACCCATTTCACTGGAAGCAATGCAGTTGTTTGCGGAGTTGGGTCACTGAAACAGGAAACAATACTGTAAGTCTTAACCTACAGTTACAGTTGTATGTCTTGAAAATTAATAATAACAGTTCTTAAGGATTTTTTACCTAATGATGTGGGGCCTGCTCATGCCTAACGAAGGTAATAATTTCAGATTCCTCCCCTCCTGGTTTTAGTAGCTTCGAGTTCAGTCACTTACAGGCCGTGTATGGTGGGAAAAAAACAAATGATAATTCAATTTGTTTTATGAATAGCGTAGGTATTAACAGTGGTTATTAATTACCAGAACAAATGAAGCCTCTTGATGTGATAAAAAAATCATATTAAGGTACCGAGCCCCCATGTCATTGCTTACAAAAAAAAACCGCGTTAGTAGCTAAAGGTTAAGAACGGAATTAGAGCAATAACAAAAATTGAATAACAGGCATACGAAAAGACATGCTCGAGATAAGGAATAGTTTTCAGCTGCACATCGTAGTTGTGACCCGTACCCTACCACTCAGACTATATGAGACCACAGCACAGTGGTAACCAAAAAATCAAGACCAAACATAATGTGTTCTAACCTGTATTTAGCAAAATTGGTCCACATTGTAGTCATCCGTTCAATAATAACTTTATCTTCAGCTGTAGGGTCAGGTTTGTGACCCATACTAAATAGATAGGCTAATTCATAAGCATGAGAGGCACAGCACAGACTTTGGCTTTCACTGCCATCATCTTCAACGACGAGGGCATTTCTTCCACCGACATATGAAAACATGTAGTAGTAAATGTTTCCCGCTTTGGCTTCTAAATATTTTTTTATAGCTCTTTGTATTGGATGAATATAGGTGAAATCTGAATCAAAGTTTATGATGCCCCACATTACATCTTCACTTAAGACTTCATCTCCGAGATAGAAATGAGAAATAAAGTCCTTCACTTCTTGTAATTCCTCAGCTCCAAAATTAAACGTTCGTTCCAAATAATCAGAGACAATGTTTAATTTTTTAAAGTATTCAGCATCTTCGTTGAAGTGAAAACCTACCAGTTCATGTTCATTAAAACCAATCAGTATTGGCATGTTTTTTACTTTTGGCATTTCAGCTTTAAGCCAAGAACTAGAAATAAAAGATTCCACTCCATCTAATTCAGTTTCAATACACGGTTTAAAGGTTATATCAAGTTCAATCGCAGTTGCCACAACGGAATTCGCATCAGTTTTAGCAAGATATGAAATTGCTTCATTTGTATCTGTTGTTTCAAAACTTAAACGCTCAGCTATTTTTAAAGGGGCTGACCTATCAGGTTCGTATAAAACTGTTGCGGCTAGAGAGCTACCACTTTGTATTATAACATTGTTGTATAATTTTTCTTTTGGAGATAACAAGTGTAAATCTACTGAGTGTCCTCCAGCACTCTCACCAAACAAAGTAATCTTATCTGCATTTCCCCCAAACGCATCGATATTATCTTTTACCCATCGCATAGCAAGAAGTTGATCTTTCAAACCTTGATTACCGAGTACTTCAGGAGTACCAAGACACATGAAACCGTAAGCACCAACACGATAGTTCAATGTTACAATAATGACTTTGTGTTTCACTAAGTAAGTTGGTCCATAGAAGTCTTTTCCAAAATATCCTCTGTGGAATGAACCTCCATAGATCCAGACCATTACTGGAAGACGATTGTTGGAAGTGGCTATGGTTGGTACATAGATACTAAGACGCAGACAGTCGGCTTTACCTAGAATCGTGCCATTATGTTGGTAGACTTGAGGGCATTTCGCTGAACCATCGTTTGCTTCAAACGTTTCATCAAAATTGGGTTGTGGCGTTGATTCCTGGAAATGAAATGAATGTAATTTAAGAATGACGTAAAAATTTAGTTATATCCGCCATCACGTAGACTTCTTAATCTTTTTCTTTCACGCCCTTGTCTTGCAACTTGAGGCTATTGCAAAATGTTTTTGTCCATTGTTGTCCAGTCTAACTCGTCACAATCAAATCAAAACCACCACTCATTTAATCATATTATATTGTCATATTATACAACTACTTACTCCAAAAGGATTTTCGGGGTCCACTTGAGCATAGGGTATTCCCAAAAACATTGCATAGTCACCATCATCAGCTCTCAACCCTCGAATGAGTCCCACATTTGTATCAACTAAAGGATCAATTCTTGATAAACATTCTACAGAAATGTACATAAATAATATCGAAAAAACTGCACTTTGTGCATTGAACATGATGAAGACTGCTAACGTTGTGGGGTTAACTTCTGTTTTACATTTTTTACGTTTATGATAAAGATAACATTACAATAAGAGAGATATCTAGTGTTAAGATAAAATGGGTGATGACACAGCAGAAGTTTTCGTGTGCATATCCACAGACATTGTTGGATAAGACTGATCTTGCACTTCAAAAATACGTTCTGTGAAATGCACGTGAGAGACTCAAGTGGTTTCAAAAACATCCTTTTAGACAAAGCAGTGAAAATTGATAATAATACATTCAAAGTCTAAGTCAAACTTATCTCAATTAGAGCATTAAAATGCACTTTTCATCGTCTTATTCAAGAAAAAAGAATTTAACCTATAAATGAATGGGCAAGAAACTCGATATTTACACGTGAATACGATTACCTTGCATAAAATCACTAAGTGTATTAGAATGTACAATTAACCTATTACAAATTGAGAACTTACTGCTAAATTATGTTCATAGATACATAACATTTACATAATAACAAAAATTAATACTGTAGACGACCAACACACAAATAATTAAATAGTGTGTGGGCCAGAGTAATCTTTAAGTCCAACAAAGTAATATCTTCATTAATAAAAATATATATATCTCCAGCGTTTAAAAGAAAACATTTTCATGATTGCCTAAAAATTAATTAAAAACTATTTGCGGTCTTTAAAAGCAAGCTCGACAGATAATTACGTTCAGTTTTCTACTAAGAAAATAATTATAAGGACGTTGGAACAGAAGATCTATTTTCATTATACCCGAGAACGATATTGTTCGAGATCATTTTGCTGGAGAACAGTTTGTCGTCAGAGAAAAATAAGTAGATATCCGGCCGAGGGTGATTCATATTCATAATGTCTTGGCGAATAATTAGTTTTCATTATTCACAAGGCCAGTTGAAGTCTCTCGGGTGCGGAGCAGGCAAGATAAAATCTAGGGACGAATTTGTTAATTTTTTGAATTTAAAGAAATCCTTAATGTAAATTAGGCTTTGCATAGTTTAGGGTTATTAGCTAATAGTGAACGCTATCTAGATTGGTTTAGAGTTAAATTTTATTAAAATAACACGAAAATCTAACCTAACAATTTGACCCGGACGAACGCACAGGGTTGTGCTTCTGTAAGACCTCATTCTAAACTTGGAATGTAAATCCGCTGTGAGTTTCTTGATTGGTATTCTAAAAACTTAGTTGATAATTCGAATTTACACTAGCGCCACCCTAGCGAGCGTGTCAGCGAGTTGAACTAAATTGACAGAGAGATTTTGACAGATAAAGTATGAGATGACGTAAGAAGTGACATTCTGTAAGGTAATTTCCCCGTCACTTTGACACTCACTTCACACTCGAATCCGATTCAAAGTGTCAAATTACCAAGGTAATTTTAAACCTTGTGCGAAGTGTGAGTGAATCGCGATGTGAGATGCGAATTGTTGTTTGAACTTTACAGAATCGACCTACAGGAATTGTTGTACTTCCTCGATGATGTTGGTATTGAATGATTGATTTTGTGTATTGACAAGCGTCTGATAAATCATATTTCCAATTTGGATATTTTAAATTGCTTTTGCCTGCGATTTCGTTCGCTTTATTGTCGGTTATCGCGGACGCAGATGAAATTGCACATTAATAAGTAGCCTATACCTTTTCTTGAGGGATATTGACCAGAGAATGGGCAGCACCGTCCTTCTAAGTACCATAACACCTACTGCAATCGCCAACATGTATCGGCCAAGCATGGTGATTACGGTTGTGCGGGGGACGGGGGACGCCCAGCAGTGGGAGTCTAAAGGTTGACATGATGATGATTATGATGCCCCTTTCTTGGGGTTTAGGCTCAGTTGGTTCCAAATTTCAAGCTTAGTTCAGTTATGAAAGCGTGACAAACAAATGAACTTGTTATTGCATTTATAATATTACTATGGTTTAATAGATATAGATTAAAAAGATTAATCTTGGGTCGAATAGTTCTGCTTATTTTTTAGGGTTCCGTACCTCAAAAGGAAAAATACGGAACCCTTATAGGATCACTTTGTTGTCCGTCTGTCTGTCTGTCTATCTGTCTGTCAAGACTCTTTATCGCGGGAACGCGTGGAGGTATCGAGTTGAAATTAACCATATACCCAACTCTACAATCCCTTGATACTGTAAAAAAATCAACCCTATGTTAACGTGAAAAAAAGATACGGCCGTTTATGTCGCAAAAAACGCATTTATAATATTAAGTAGATAAAAGTATGGATAGTAGGTATGGATTAGTATAGAAGGATGGATATGTACCTACAAATATGTACGGAACCCTCGGTGGGCGAGTCCGACTAGCACTTGTTTTATAAGTTACACACCGTTAACCAGTCAATCACTTCAATTACTTTGCAGATTTTGTGTGTTGTACTTAGTTTTATAAACTTTTGTATTATTGATCAGATAAATGGCTTAAAATTCTACAGTCTTCATATATATTATACAAATCAAAACATTTCAATTTTGATTTGAACATTGAAAATGTTCGGATATTGAAAACAACTCTGGAACAAGAGTTGTCGAGTTGCAAAATCAATTGAGCTTCAGGACAAGGGAACATTTGAAACAATTGAGTAAGTAAGTACGTAGACCGTATTATTACGAATGCTTTTGTTTATGCGAAATAAGCATTGTCTACTAGATATTTAAACAGCTTAACTTATTGTGTTTTAAGACAATTATTTTGTATTGTATTGTTGTGTATTGTTCTGTGACTTTAACGTTTAACATTTCAGGAGAGGTCTTAATTTGTTAAATTGTATTAAAAAGCTGGCCATGTGCGATTCAAACTCGCACACGAAGGGTTCCGTACCATTATATCTATACAACATTAGACACTTTAATAAAACATTTAGTTTGTTGTCCCTTCATCCGTACAAAAGCCTCCTGACGGTCGCTGTCAATTGTTTTACTATTGTGTCTGCTAATTAGTCCGTTGAGCTGCTAAAAGCTCCCCTTATATATTTATTTTACTCTGTTTTTATAGCAGTATTTGTTGTTATAGCGGGAGTCTTAGTAATAGGGTCCCGTTTTTACTCTTTGGGTACGGAACCTTAAAAATGAAGTGGTCCCACTGGAGGGCAAAAGCCTTTTCTCATAAAGATAAGATAAGATATGACAAGATAGTATTTATTTTGTAAAACATGAGTACATTATGAAAGGTCTTTAACAGACGTGGCGTGACGTGGTTCCAGGTGGAGGTGGGGGGGGTGAAAGCACGAGCATTGATCACCGTACATGCTCAAGAATTATAGTTGTACGTCAAGGTTTCCTCACGATGTTTTCCTTCACAGATGTCATTGCTGTTCTAGACAATGAAGGGCGGGCGCCTCAGTCACTGGGCCATCCAGACACGCGGTAATAATTCTTGAAAATCATTTCGACTTAAGAGGATTTTGAGGTGCCAATACGCGGCGCGTGTAGGTATAGTAAATGACCTCCAAAAATAGTAAATGATCGCCAATATTTAACCAAAGTATTGTAGAAATGTATGAGTTTGACGGTAAAAAGTGATTTGATTCTGGCGTAGCGGGTCACAGTTCTGACCTAACTTAACCATGTCGGATTCGCCCCAGGGGGATTTAAGGGTCCTAAGATTTGGTGATCATTTACTATTTTTGGTGGTCATTTTATTTATTCCCTTTCCAAAAATGATATCTGTTTAACACCGCTCGCTCTGCCTCCCTCCGGGTGATCAATACAATTACAATATAAGCCTGCTCCCCGCTCCGTATTATGCGATAGAGACAGTAGCAAGTCTAGGAGGCAATTACCTACATTTCCTTTTTGAAATTATGGTTTTGGGCGATAACGTTTTTCTTCCCTAAACATTTGCGAAATGAGACAAATTTGGTGTCATTAGATTCAGTACTGTAGAGACTTGCCCAGCAGAGAGGCTTTATGTAATGAAGCCATAACTATTTAGTCTATGGTTAGAACCTTCTGGATACCTTAGAAGTATATTTGAATAATGTAGAAGGTGATGAAACATGTGATGTCAGTTAGTCCCAGCTAAGCTCAGAGCTGCGGGCTATCTAACGTTTTCCTCTCGCTTATCTGATTAATACAATCTTCTACAAGTCGATATAATCTTTCATTTAACGTAGCTTAGGCCTACAGTAATTCGTACATATGGTACAAGTGTAGTCCAGGTGCTACAGTACACCTTAATCTAGGACTGTACGTTATTGCTTTACAAGTAATTATGTACAGTTTAATAAAAAAAAACGTTAGATGAAGTTTTTAAGTCAAAAATGTAGATATTTAGATGATAATGTGTTCTATCGTACGCAATATTTCTTTAAAAACAAAACGTACAGACCTAGTTTTTCATTATATCTACAACATTTCCAAAAATTAAGAAAATTAAACAAAGTTTACGTGGAGTGAAACGTTAACGCTTTTTGTATGAAAATTTACAGCCTCACAACCCTCTTAACTGTTCACTGAACTATGTATCATATTAAAAATGGAAAATTGAAATGTTTGCAGAAAAGTAATGACATATTAATATTTAATGCCTAATTTATTCAGACTACTTACTACATTGGTTATTGATTCGATATCCGTGGATCCAAACAATATTAGTACAATCAATATTAGTTATTCCTACTTGATATTCTACACAAGTCTAGAGAAGAATAAATTGCTCATAAATATTGGCAGCCTTTTGAAAAGATTTGAATTTTGTATTTGTAAAAGTTACCTTAAAATAATTTTGTTACGTAAAATAGTAGGTGGTGTAATTCTGACATCTTTTCTGTAGCTAGTTTTAACCTTTTAACGGCTTACGCTCCGTTCGCCCCTTGAATCTTGCCCCTTTCGAATAAAAGGTTCCACTCACCCCGTTTTTTATTATTTTGGAGTAGTGATTCGCCCTTTGGGACATTTCCTTGGAAATTTTACCAAAAATGGATGCTAGCTGCTCAAGACCAGGTTGGTTGGCGATCTCTGGAGGAGGCCTACATTCAGCAGTGGACAGCAATAGGCTGATATGATGATGATGAAGTACAAGATTACCTCTGAGATACTTAAATCCGATTATTACACACTTGGAGAGGATATACACTTGGAGTATGCATCTCAAGTCTGGAACCCTCAATACGAGACCTACAAGTTGCGTATTGAGGGTATCCAGAAGAAGTTTATGAGATATCTCAATTATAGGGCGCACCAAGTTTCTATTGATTACAGTCACCGTTGCAAGAAGTACCATTTTCTGCCACTGGATCGCAGGCGACTCATTAATGATATATGCTTTTTGATTAACATAGCAAATGGCTCGGTTGACTGCCCTGAGCTGGTATCAAAATTAGCATTACGCACAAATCCTATTGGGTTACGCCAAAGGCCGCTTCTAGGTGTGCCTCCTGCCACCACTAATTATAGGCGTAATGCTTTTCTTATAAGAAGCGCTCGGAGTTTCAATGAGGTATCTTCCGAACATGATATTGACTTATTTTGCACTAAGGCGAGCACAGTAAGAACGCTCATAGCCAAATCATATTTTGTAAATGATGCACCGGCTGGTGGTTCTCAATCTAATGTATAATGTGGTTATGTAGCAGCGTAAATAGTAAAACTTACCAACTTGCATTATATGTAGCACAATAAACTTCAACTGTTCGGCTATAGATAGGTATTTGTTAAACATCTGTGGAGGCTTGTTATTAGCAACTGGATAATTTATTGTAGTTACCTATTATTATGTAATTTGTCTGTAAGCCTCTTAAAAGTGATAAAAATAAAATAAAATAAAATTATTTTCGCTAGGAGCACATCATCATCACCTGACTTCTCCCACCTCTCTTTGTTTGTTCTAATCTGACCCTCTTGTACAGACAGCATCATCAACTGCTAACCCCCTATGAGAAGAAATTTCAACGCGCGGGGGGTTAGCAGTTGATGACGTTGTCTGTACCAGCCGCATCTAAGTTCTACCCGCTACGGGAGCAATGACAATGTTCTACATGTCCAGTAAAAGAACGCTTCAAGAAAACTGTTAAGACTGCCGCTGTGGCTGTTTACTTACAGCAACGTCATTATTAAATAAAAATCTGTTTTATAAAAAGAACTTTTTAGTTTTTGAACGAGGGGTTCAAAAACTAAAAAGTGATAAATAACTTTAGCACAGAACACATTATGACTTTCCTTTCGGAAGTCGGTGGCAATTAGAAACTTAAAGCCTTAAATCATGTGTTCTATTTTTTGTTGTTATTGTTTTGTTTTTCATTATTCACTTTTTAGTACCCACTTGTTGTCATCCAAATCCATTAACCCTTAACCACTGACATGTCATAATGTAACACTACCACTGACGTACGAATGACATTCGTCTGTATTTTAAAGACCTCTGTTGCATAAATCAAGTAAGGTCAGTGGTTAAGGGTTAAGTAACGGCAACAGCAAAAATAATTTTTGAAATCGATTCAATTTTGAAAGAAAGAGTTTTCAGAAACGGGCTAGTAATTCCGGAGATAAGCGAGTTCATACAAAAAACTAAACAAACTCTTTAGCTTTATAATGTCAGTATAGATTTATTATGTATAACCACTTACCTTCATCACAACAACAATAGAACATTGAATCCAATTACGAACAACATCAGTTATATTAAGATCATAAATTGTGGCGAGCTTTGATACCCAGTTATTAATTCAGTTGAGAGGTGTTGCGGTTGAAGAATGATGACAGCGCTGCGTGCTTAGTAGACTAGCATTGTTTTATCACTAATAAATATCATCATCATCATCATCATTTCAGCCGAAAGACGTCCACTGCTGGACATAGGCCTCCCCAAGGGGGGGTTTTACCATAATCACCACGCTTGGCAGGCGGATTGGCGATCGCAGTATGGTTGTTACAAAGACACAGAGAACGCTGCTGCCCATTCTCTGATGACTAATAAATATGTATACATTTATACTAATGAATAAAATTGAAATATTTCTTTGTAACGGAAAAATAACAGTTTTTTACTAAATGCATAATAAAAGTATAGGTAGCTATTTCATATATTTTTTAAATATTTATCTGTCTGTCTGTTTGATTTGGCTAATCTCTGAAACGGCTCAACCGATTTTGACGGGATGTACCTACACTGTCAAATAGCTGATGTTAAAAGGAGTAACTGATAGGCTACTTTTATTAAAAAATAAAAGGGTTGGATCTAGAACACGGAAACACGAGTTGGGGGATAAAAAGTGATGAAGTTGGTAAGGATTGGGTCCCGACTATAACATTACTACTTTCATTGAAGGAAACCGCGTAGTTTTCGAGAAATTAATAAAATAAGTTACTAAACTCAAATCACATCATACCACGTAAAAAGCGAAAACGGAACGTTAAACTGGGCGATTGACAACCAAGTCTGTCAAAATATATTTTTTGTGGTGTAAAATATCACGCAAAATTGATAAAATGGAACGTAAAAAAAGAAATGACATTATGTGTGTCAAAGTTTTTAGTCGGAAGAAAAACATCAGGGGCACCCCGAGGTTAGGTTAGTTAGGTTCCTTTAAACCCTGCAAACAGAAATAGGAGTCGACCTGTTGGCGGCCGTCTTTGTGCTAATTTTCGTACCCGTTGCCGTAACTTTACCTAGTATTTGAGGTAGGTTACAATTTTTTTTTCCTTTCATGGTAGTGATACCAGGGGGTCGGGAGGTCTCCCCCTACTTTGGTTAAAATCTAGTATATGGAAACATGAATTGGGAGTGGGGGATGGGGTCCGCCCCATCCCCCACTCCCAATTCATGTTTCCATATACTAGATTTTAACCAAATAAACAATAAAAGGGTACCGCGTATAAAAAATCAATTAATGCCACTGACAACCGACAATACGCGAATAAAGTCGCGTTCATCAGCTAGTAAGAACATAAACTAGGTACCTATTTTCAGCAATTGAATGTTAGAATAGATGACATTTGAAGGTGTAAAGAGAATAACATACTGTTTGAACCAGAGGAATCTATGAGTTCACAAAAAAAATACATAATATTAAGTATTAAATTAAGTACCTAGATTGAATTAGCAATCAATTTGATTTTGTCTAGACTGTATCCAAAACCAAGAATACAATGGAAGACTTCGTTAAACATCTTTTTACAATCTTTGTAATATTCCTAGAACTTATCTAGTAGGCTGTAATTGTTGATATACCTACAAGAGATACAAATAGAAACTATAAAGAAAAAAAAGAAAAAAAAAGATTATTATTATAAAAACCCAGATACCAAACATAAAAGTACATAAAAAAATACCGGAGCGGACAAACTTTTCCCCACATTTTATAATCTAGGTGAACAAATAAGTTAATCAAACACGAAATAAAACTTATGTACCTACTCGTAGAAGATTATATTGAACTACTTATACCAACTGACACAAATTCATTTGTAACTTAAATTTTCCATTTTCTTCCTTAAATTGCATCGAAATCAGTTTCCAAAAGTACTTACGAACAGTTCGGGCAAGGCGAAAGTGGGGTTTATTAATAACTTATAATAGGGGCAAGGTACAGGTGTTCAAAGAGCCCAACTCGACCCAACAGTCGTCCGTTACAAGGGATTTTCAGGCTTATTGTCTCCTTACAAATTAATAAAACAGTAGGTACACTTTTTGTTTGCTTCTTATTAACTACGGAACTCAAATTTATGTGTTATTTTTTGGAGAATTTGCTATTTTCGTATTATATTTATTTTCGTGTGAGGAAATGGGAAGAAAATTTAGCCAGTATGGAAACCACGTTATATCACGTCATGCTATATCACGCCACACCACGCCACACCACGCCACACCACGCCACACCACGCCACACCACGTCACACCACGCCACACCACGCCACACCACGCCACATCACCCCACACCACGCCACACCACGCCACACCACGCCACACCACGCCACACCACGCCACACCACGCCACACCACGCCACACCACGCCACACCACGCCACACCACGCCACACCACGCCACACCACGCCACACCACGCCACACCACGCCACACCACGCCACACCACGCCACACCACGCCACACCACGCCACACCACGCCGCGCCACGCCACACCACGCCATGTCACTCAACGCTACGCCACGCTAATACATTGTTTGTTTTTTCGCCTTTTGTACGAACTAATTTGTCAGCAGTTTGTGCTTACACGTGCTTACATTGAATCTCTTCAATACGCATTACTTACATTATTTTTGAAAAATATCAAATCAAGCTCGCAAATAAATTGAGATAGCATTACCTAGTAAATGTAGATTATTATATTATTTATACAATGTCTTTCAAGACTGTCTAGACACTCAGTTTGAAAGCTAATAGGCAGATTCTAGAAAAGGTTTTGATACTTACCTCCAACCTATTGACATTTTAAACGCAAATCGGCAAATGCAAAAAAATAAGATTATGTACGGAGTTTCTTTCTAATATTTCCATACGAAACAGCATTTTGGAAGGAGCTAATAAATACGTTCCATAATTTTTTCATCGAAATGACGTAAAATTCATCATTTCGCCTCTATTCTCTTTAAAAAAAAACGTTGCCCGACTCTGGACATTTCTCCTGTAACGTGGGTGCGTTTACATACATACAAGGTGTAACGTTAATCACGCAAAACCTCAGACACCCCAAATGATTTTTAATTCAATTAACCTAATTCTGAGAGAAAAAAATCATAAAAAATATTTAAAGGTTTTATGTGCTGTTTTTGTTCTACCAAACTCGTATTTGCATTGAAATAAGGAGTATTATTATCACGCGTATGAGAAAATTTAAATTGGACGACAACCATTTGTTTGTTTACCTATTTTGGCAGATTTGCGCACGTGATGGCATGACTTATTAATAAATAGACAGGGCAACATGTTTAATGAAGATTTTTTGAAAAATGTGACATATATTGAAAAGTGGTTCAATTGATTCTGCTCGTCATTTTAATCAAACTAATTTCAGGTTTTGTGTATTTGACGTTACACCTTGTATAAATCCACATACACAAACAGCCAGACACGGAACAACTACCTGTAGGCCACACAAATGTTTGTTCCGTGCGGGAATCGATCGTCTGAAATGAATAATTTGATTTTGTAGCGTGTAGGACGATCTCCAGCCAGATGTTGGTCCATTTAGCCTGACATCCTTCAAAAGACGTATTTAATTAAGTAAGTGTTATGCATAGGTTATTGATTATGTAAATACTATCCCTAGCCCAGTGAAATGCTTAAAGTACTTGTCCGTGTTTAAGTGTTTTTCGTACCATTTCAATAAATTAAATAAACTAGCGATGCGCCCTGGTTTCGAACGGGTAAAATGTCACGTTTTTTGTACAATAAATAATACTTAAAGTTACGACAATTCCGTTCGTATTTTCTAAAATTTTCTTTTAAACAAATCTTATTCTGACAGTACAAAAAAAAAAACAGTCAAATTGGTCGAGCCCTTCTCAAGTCTCAGATTTTTGAAACATGCTTTTTTTATTTTTATATACATTTTTAAATAAAAAAGGCATTCGGGACAGCTTGGATGCAAAAGGAAAACGGAGTACTTGAGAAAGGATTGTGTCTAGTTGACGAGGCCCGCGAAAGCCGGCCCAGTCGGGGGTTGCGAAAGTATCTCCAGTTCCCGCGACCCCCGACGTAGGTGTGAGATGGAACACCGGGGTGGTTTTTAGTCAGTAAGAGTCTGACGGATCCCTTCGCCAGCCCCAGGGCGGAGGACATCCATGAGGATTTTCCTTCTCGGAACAATAAACAAAAGAGTTTGTGTCTTGTTGTGAACAACGACATAAGTTGACTGTCTTTCTAAGATGCTACACAAAAAAAAAAAAAAAAAAAAAAAAAATTGAATGCTATGGAGTTCCACATAAAAGTGCTCCTAAACACGCAATAGCTAAACATTTTCGAATATGACCCGGAACACTATAAAGCACACACACATTCACATTGAAAATATTACCACGTATTTCAGCAACATTTTAAGTATACAAAATATTGTTGGCAATGTTGGAAAACATTGCCAACAATCTGCTGCTCCTTTGCTTTGCTGATGCTGGAAATTCTGGTCCTTTTAAGAGCACCTTTATTAACTTTTCACTCAAACGTGTCAATTACTTTTCAAGTTCAGACAATGCTCTCTAGACATATTAAAACGCATATTAAAATAATGCAGTCTTGATTTTATAACGAAACTATTTTATAACCTCCAGGGGCCGTGTTGAGCCGCAATAAATTAATACCTAAGACTTAGTTCTAATGAGTACGTAGTGGTGTTGGTTGCAGTCATAATTTCTAGTCGTTATATGAAATGGCTGGTTTCAGATGCTTGATATTGTTATGCATTTTTAATGATAAATAGGTACCGCTTAGTTTAATGAATGTATTAATGGGATAATTATCTTTCTTTGGTAGAAGAAAGTGTAAATGTGTGTACGTAGATTCTTTTAACATTTTATCATTAAACGAAACGTGAGTTAATTGTTACATATAGACTAAGAAAAATAAAAAGCTTTTTACAAAAAAGACAACCGCCTTCAAAAACTAAAAAGTGAAAAATTACTTTAGCACAGAACACACATTGACTTTAGTTTCGAAATTCAGTGGCTTTGTTCTGTTTGTGGTTTTATATTGCCACCGACTTCCGAAACTAAAGTCAATGTGTGTTCTGTGCTAAAGTTATTTTTCACTTTTTAGTTTTTGAAGGCGGATGTCTTTTTTTTAGAAAGCTTTTTATTTTCCGCTTTTTAGTACCTCCTTCTCATCCAAATCTATTAAGAAGAGATTGAAAGTTAACTACTACAAAGATTGATGAAACTAAAACGTCGTCTATGTAAACTTTTTGGGTATTTGTTGATTTTTCAAAAAGTGCTAAATCAATTTCGATAAAATTTATATGTGGTGATCACAGTGAAGCATACCATATCCATAAAAAAAAGAATTTTCAAATTCGGTTTTCGTTTGCCGGAGAAATCGCGTAAGAAATCGCGCACATACTTAATGCAAATTTAAGACTTATACGGTTTTCTCATGGATGCCATTGTCAGAACTGGACCAAATTAAAATGGGACCACACGGGAAGCACTAGCTTTCAAATAAAAAAAGAATCATCAAAATCGGTTCACCCAGTCCAAAAAAATCAGGTAACAAACATTTAAAAAAAAAAAAAAAATATAGACGAGTTTATAACCTCCTCCTTTTTTGAAGTCGGTTGAAAACGGATTAACTCACTGTGAAAGTAACATGGCGGCGTGTCATCCTGTGGACCTCTTTGAAGAAGGTGGCCGTATGGCATCGAAACTAGTCGGACGAACCCGGCTACATTCACAGTGAGTTAATCCGTTTTTCTCAGTCTATAATGTCTTTTAATATTTTAAATAAAACTTTGTCCCACATTTTGAAAACTCTTTTTAATGGATAGAGTATGCCTCAGTAGTCCCATATAAATTTTATCGAAATTGATTAAGCACTTTTCGAAAAAAAAATTCAACAGAACACGAAAATAGATACATAGATGACGTTTTGGTTCCAGAGGAAGGGAAACCAGAGGCCAATATTCACCAAGCTGGTCTAAATTGGTGGTCATTTAGATGTACCTATATCCTTAAGGGAAGTAAAATGCAGTGAATTAATAATAAGAGTTCGACTGAAGATTTATCTTGTTTGAACTACCGGTCCGATACTGGAAATGCTTTTGCTAATAGAAAGCAACATTATATCTGGATGCTATAAGGAAAAAATAGGGATCCATATGAACATTCATGAGGACGGGGTCACTGATAAGTATTAGTTTCATATGATCCCATTTATTTTTAGATGTTATAGCTATCATAGTGGAGCAGATACGCTTTAGAGTGGAGACCGCGTTTGGGCAAAAGTAGTGTGACGATAAACCGCCGATGTAAATAAGGTGGCTGGCAGCGTATATATGCGGACTGCCCAAGACCAGGGCCTCAAGTCTGCTATTACAATAGTGTCAGAATGGTCTATCATTGATTTCATAATTGTTGATTTTGACAAGTTTGGTAATCTACTAGTATAATGGCGTCATTATGACTTTCCAATGGTCAACCACTGACACACCATTAAAAGAAATAATATAGAATGGTAATCTCGTACAAAATGACAACTGAATGACTGACTTAGGCCGGTTTGCTTCAACTAACCATTACTGACCGGTAATAGTCAAAAATGGCGCTAACTATCGTCAAATCAAAAAAATGGGTTGTTTCACAAAATCATACGTCAAAAGGTTACTATTACCATAACCGACCAGTCATCGTATTTTATGTTGTCAAACAGCTACCTCAAACATCAAAATATTATGGAATCTCTTTTTGAAAAACTTTAACAACCCTTTACATTTAACGTACGTTAAACATCGCACGTCATAGTAACGTTTTAACCGTCCGTATGTAACATTAACCGACTGTTTGAAACAACCCGCCCTTAGGCGGTAATCTGCTATTTTTATAATTTCATCATTCCAACACGATCCCATTGTCATTTTGCTAAAAGTTCGTAATCTGCTAAATTCATAATGGTTGATCATTGACTGCACAATGACGTTCTAATGGTAGGTCACTGATCAAAGAAACTGTCAAAATTTTAGCAGATTACCGTCTAAGTAGAGTAGTTAGTTGGCCACCTCTGGGGAAGGCCAACGTATAGCAGTGGACGGCAATAGACTGATATAATGATATGAAACTGTAAAATTATTTAGATAATACAAGAGACTAATATTAGACACAACATAAGTAGGTAAATAACTTAATATCCTCTTTATAGAATTAACAATTAGTTATTTACTAAATTCCTCTCTCTTCTATAATTTAACCGACCTTATTAAATGTCCAATCAAATTAGATTATAATTATCATCTTCATTCTTTCTTTGAATCTCGTTCTCTTATTTTTAATTTCAATTAATTACAGCTCTCATCTTATTAATTAGTCGCAGTCGAGTTCATTAATGTTCTAATTTATATTAATTACAATCTAATTAACATTAATTCATCAAATAAAGGTCACCAATTTTTCATTTCCGATTAATTTTTCGCTGTGATTTTATAAATCTGTTCGTTCTAAATTAATTTCATTTGAAATGAATTTCAATTGAAATTAATATAGTTCAATTAACGAATAGGGTTTTAGGTCCAAATTAATGCGACTTGGTATTATAAATAATAGCCTTCTGAAATTCTGAGGTTTAAATTATTGAACAAATTCTAGAGACTACCTCAACAGTCTGGCAATGTAATTTAAAGATAATTTGAATTATTAATTAAGTTTTCAACACGCTTGCTTGTAAAGTGGCTCTTATTGTACCGCTTTCAGGGTCACAATGTCGTGTATTATACACGCGTGCTTTTTCATTATACCTATTACAGCACTTGTTTTATTATAAACTGAGAAAAATGTATAAACTCACTGTGAATGTAACTGGGTTCGTCCAACTAGTTTCGATGGCATTCATATTTCTGTGGACCTCCTTGAAAAAGGTGGCCATATGCAATCGAAACTAGTCGGACGAACCCGGCTGCATTTGCAATGTAACAATATTCACGTTTTTCATGCCTATTCCTTAAACTATTAGGTCATTACATATGAAATTGCCGCTCGGTATCAAAAAATTAAAAATAACTTTTTTTTAAAGAAATTATATATTTAGTCAATCGAAGTATGCACCATTGTTATCGATACACTTCCGCCATTTTATCGGGAGCTCATTGATCCCTTTGGTAAAAAAATCCTGGGAGCGAGAATCGAGCTCCTCTAACTTGGCGACCGTCTGATGTGCAGTATGTGGTCGAGCGTTATCCTGAAGGAGCAATGGGCTAGAGCAATTGACCAGTCTCGGTTTACGGTTAAAGGGGCTGAGCACATTATTACTACTTACCGATGGCTTACCTCGATCATGTACTGCAGATTCTCGAAGAGTAGAATGCCCAATAATATAAATGAAATACGCAGGTTCGACGTCTATTCCACGCGATGAAACGGAAGGTGGAGTATGACAATGTCCAATAATATCCTAGAGTAGACGCAGTGAAAGAAAACAACTTTTATAAATAATATCTTTTATTATCGGGAGCTCATTGATCCCTTTGGTAAAAAAATCCTGGGAGCGAGAATCGAGCTCCTCTAACTTGGCGACCGTCTGATGTGCAGTATGTGGTCGAGCGTTATCCTGAAGGAGCAATGGGCTAGAGCAATTGACCAGTCTCGGTTGTTTAATGGTGAGCTTTTCCATCATTGTTTGCAACTGTTGACAATACATGTCTGCAGTAATCGTCTGGCCTGAACTCAAGAAGCTGTAGTGGATGACACCAGCACAGGACCACCAAACACTAACTAGAATCTTCTTTTTGGTCAGTTTTCGCTTGGGGCAAGGTTTTGCCAGTTCTCCAGGGTTAAGCCATTGTGATGATCGCTTGCGATTATCGTACACAATCCACTTCTCATCACAAGTGACAATACGATTTAAAATTCCCTCAATATTGTGACGATTGAGCAAGGAAGCGCAGCAACCGACGCGTGTTTGTTGGTGTACTTCAGTTAATTCGTACGGTACCCACTTTTCGAGCTTTTTTACTTTTCCAATTTGACGCAAATGGATAATGATTGTTTTGTCACTTACTCCAAAGGCTACTGCTAATTCAGAAGTGGTTTGAGATGGATCCGCTTCAACTATCGCCTTTAATTCTTCATTATTCACTTCAGTATTCGGTCGTCCACGAGGCTCGTTTTGTAAATCAAAATTTCCAGAACGGAAACGTTGAAACCAAAAACGCACCGTTCGTTCGTTAGCGGTGCTTGGCCCGTACACGTCGTTAATCCTTTGAGCCGTTTCTGCTGCACTGGTGCCACGGTGGAACTCATATTCGTAAATATCGCGAATTTTTAATTTCTCCATTGTTGTTGCTATATCAATTTTCAAGCCCAAACAAATGACGTGAAAACAAATGAAACACGAATTTTAAAACAATATTCTTTAGTCTTTATTTTGAAATAATTTTGAATTTGGAATTCCTAATCAAACACAAAATATTTGATTTCAAAGTTGCCAGTATTAAGTATCGGCAATTTCATACGTAAGGACCTAATATTATGTGAATGAACTAAGTTTGTTAATATAATATAAACAAATCGATGAAAAAACATTGTAATTCATCAATCTATATTTATTTGTGTCCAAAAAATATTGTTATAGTAGTTTGTGTTCTTTATACGACAACATTCCGTTTTTTTTTATTTTTAAAATCAGGCTATTTAACGAAAATTGTAAACACAAGTCTTAATAAATATCTAAACAAAAATAATTTAATTACGAGTAACCAATATGGTTTTCGAAACGGTGTTTCTACTGAAGATGCTGTGTTAGATTTAACTCAATTTATTATTAAACAACTTGACAATAAAAATAAATATCTTGGCATTTTCTTGGATATGGCAAACGCCTTTGACACAGTCTCTGTTTCCAACATTCTAACCAAACTGGAGAACATGGACATCAGAGGCATACCATTAAAATTTTTCAAAGATTATCTAATCAACAGAACTCAATAAATCAAAATTGGTTCCAACCTAACTGAGGAGAAATTAGTTACTTATGGTGTGCCCCAGGCGAGCGTTTTAGGCCCCACGCTATTTAAAATATATATCAATGATCTTTGCACAATGTCTATGCCTAACGCAAAAATATATACTTAAGCTGATGACACAGCGATTGTGATAAACGCTCCTACCTGGGACGAAGTCAAACTAAAAGCGGAATATTGTTTTGGGGAAGTTATAAAATGGCTCAACTCTAACCTACTCACACTTAACCTAGATAAGACGAACTATGTTACATTTGCCATTACTAAGACCACTCAACCACCCGAAACTTTTAGTATTGTTGCCCATTCTTGTTTAGACAGTACAAAAAATTTTAATTGTCGAACAATTACTCGGTCTACTACTGTTAGGTACCTTGGAGTAGAAATTGACGACCAATTGCGATGGGACACAAAGTAAAAACAAGGTTAAGGAGTATGATTTATATGTTTAGAGAATCTGTATCAATCGAGCTTCTCACAAAAATATACATTGCACTATGTCAATCTGTTATTCAGTATTGCATCACAGTATGGGGAGGTGCTGCAAAAACACGGTTCCTCGCGTTGGATCGGGCACAGAGATCTGTCCTTAAAGTGATGACCCGAAAGCCATTTCGATACTCGAGTACGCAACTATATTCTGACTGCAAGGTGCTCAGGGTCCGACAGATCTTTGTTCTTGAATCCATCTGGAGGAAGCATCGATCAATTCCCCTTCCTGATACTGCCAGACGTAGGCAGAAACCAGTTTGCCATACTTCTTCACATCACACAGCATTTGCGAGAAGACAGTTTTATGTAACAAGCAGTATACTTTATAATAAAGTTAATAAAAAACTTAATATATTACATTTAAGCAAACATGACTCTATGATCACAGTAAAAAGATGGTTATTAGTAGTATATTATTGGGCACCTCACCCCACCTTCCGTTCCATCGACTCTCTCCGTTCGTCTCAGTCACTCACGGTGTGGTGAGATGCCCAATAATATCCTACGGAGTGGGCGCCGTTCAACAATTCCGTTTTATTACATACCGTTCCTACGTCTCACTTCGACTGAATTTGCGTTTGCGTTAATACTGGTTTGGCGCCTATTCCACACGAACATTTACGGTTAAAGGGGCTGAGCACATTATTACTACTTACCGATGGCTTACCTCGATCATGTACTGCAGATTCTCGAAGAGTAGAATGCCCAATAATATAAATGAAATACGCAGGTTCGACGTCTATTCCACGCGATGAAACGGAAGGTGGAGTATGACAATGTCCAATAATATCCTAGAGTAGACGCAGTGAAAGAAAACAACTTTTATAAATAATTGTTCGCCGTAATTTAACACCACATTCGATTCTTACTATTGTAGTAAGAAGGTTGTATTTCATATCATAGATTTAAATACATTTCAACCAAGTTAACTACAATGCATAGCTCAGAGAAATCTGATATTAAAGATATTTGTAAACTTATTATGAGGAATTCTAGCGGCGAGATTATATTTATTCAAGATTTGCAAACTGGACAGAAAAATACAGATAACGGTTCATCAAAATACCAGGACTCGTATACAGCCCAAACCGAAGATTTGTTCTACCAGCAGATGCTTGATTGGTTAAAATCAAACAATCGCTATCTTATATTGAAGGACAGCTATGGTGAGAGTCGTACATTTGCTCGAGTTAGCGACAATGAGTTATAAATGTCAATGTAATACGTTAATTTATTCATTATTAATAAAACCGCTTTAACAGTCGTCATGAAATTTGTAAAACAACCACAATCGTTACATGTAAACGAACTTTGTGTTCACTCTCAGGAGACCGGTTTTCGCCATGGAAAATTATTACCTAAAACGGTACGATGCATCATTTGCGGACCATCAAATTGTGGAAAAACTAATTTATTAATTGGTCTCCTTATCCTCTGTCATGTTTAGCGAAACGCAATTGATCGATTTGCAAAACTCGGCCATGCTTTTGGAAACGCGCGTGCAATTTTTTTTTTTTCTGTTAATCGGCTCTAAACTCTATTCTAAGGGTATTAGAGTCCTACCAAACGTGTTAAAACTATTGAGAATTAGATTATCTATCGTTTAGACGCAAGTTTGCAACATCACGGAACCAATTTTTATTTTCAATCGACATCCAAAGTTTGACGAAGCCATTTTGTATTATTTTGTAATTTGCTGTGGTCGTGTTGATTTGTGCTCGAAAGCAAAATGCCTTAAAGTATTGTAATTTATTGGTTTTTACTAATGTGATGGTTCTAAATTAATCTAGAAAACCTGTTCTGTGATAAATCAACGTTTTATTTACTGATACTATAAGTGAAATGTGCTAAAATCGAAATAGTCGAACGCGTGTTTGTTGTCGTTGTGTTTTTACGTATTACAAAGTGGTAATTTAACTTAATTACATGAAATCGCGGGAAACTATGTGTGACATGATAAAGTTTAGACATAATTCTAACCACAAAACGTAAAAAGTTCCATAATATCTTGAAGATGTGCTGGATTACATGAATTTTGGCGCCAAGTGAGTACTTTGTAACGATTTTTTTTGTTTTTTTTTGTTTTGGTCTCGCTAGTTTCCAGCTAGACACGGTTCACTTTCAGGGTTGCGGCTTTTTTTCACGTTTGGTATTCGTTTGATTGTGATGCACAATATGCGTATATTTGTAGTGTTGGTTTATGTCTTGGTTGTGATTTTTTTATTTATATTATTAAAAAAAAAAACATACCAAATTTCATCAAAATCGGTTTAGCCGTTGCGTCGTGAAAACGTAACAGACAGACATAGTTACTTTCGCATTTATAATATTAGTATGGATAAGGAAAAAAAAATAATTTGGGATTATTTAAAATATATACATACATGTATTATAATTTTTTTATTATTGTTTTATTTTTTTTTACTTTACTTTTTTTCATAATATACATATTTTTTTAATCTTATTAAATAATGACTTATTTACAAATATTTTTTTTACGTATTTACGAATATTAAAAAATAAAAATAATGTGATTTAGGAAATAAAGGTAATTATTTCTAACCCTTTGTAAAAAAAAATAATAATTAATAAGATTTAAAAAAAAATAACGGGATAAATTACATATTTTAAATATTAATATTTTTTTTTTTTTTATTTTTTTTTATGTTTATTATGTATTATATACGTTATTTTATTAAAATATTTATTTTACATTTTTTATTTGAAGTTTTATTCGAACCCGATATTTAAAACAAATTACTCGGTCAGATGCAACCCTAGCTTCTACAGCCGCCATCTTGCGAGACTTGGGGTTCATTCAAGGTCGTTGCGTGTCGTTGCGTGTGTTTTTAGACAGAAAGTCGTTGTAAGTATTTGTTGTTATTTTATTAAAAATGTAATTAACTGTGGTAGTTTTATACCATAAATATAAACTATAGGATTTGATCTATTCGTCACATGAATGAAACAGGTTAGTTGAGAGCATAGTGTCATCGTAATTTTAGTTTGAAGTCGCTATGCTTTTGTTTTATAAAAAATCTTCCTTTGTGTTTTCTGTCCATTATCTAAGCAGTTTATAGACTTATGGGAAACTTTTTATATTACTATTAGAGCTAATGAAGTGACCTTTCTAAACATAGCTATATTTTTGTTCTAGGTTGTGTAGTTTTTGTGTAAATCGGCTATGATTGTCCGTCTAGTTTTATTGGTGAATGCGGTGGTGTTCCGCGTGGTGCGTGTAGATTCGATTATTATTTTTATGTAGATTATCTACCCAATTATTACTGTTTCTTATTAAATAGTACAAATAACTATTCTAGTATTTAAAAATGATGGAAACTATATACTTAGAGCCGTATTTTTTTCACAATTCAACGTTATTCGACTGAAACCGGCAAAATATGCTCGACCTTGACTTTAGTCTCGTATAAAATATTCTACACATAATTTCAGTCAAAACAAAATACGTTATTTTGTTCTTTATCTAATTGTCAACACAGAACAGTAAACACGCTTACGCTAGGCCACTTGGTTCGGTTTTAAACAAAGTTTTAATGAGGGCGGCCGCGCTGAGCGTTAAGGGTCAAATTTCAATGGTAGGGTTCAACGTTTTTTGGGCGGCAAAAGCTTCAGAGCGGTTATACACGAGAATGGTTTAAGGTTTCAAAATGTTTATGTTTATTCAAAAACCTTGCAACAACCCAAGTACGTATTTTTAGAAAAAGTTTTGCAACGGGTACCAGACACGTCATTTCAGAAATATCATGAAAATGAGCAAGTACTAAGTGTTCAGGACGCAAAACCGAATTCTGTGATTGTATTTGATGATGTTGCTTGTGAAAATCAAAGTAGCATGCGGGATTATTTTGCAATGGGAAGACACAAGTTCATCGATTGTTTTTATCTAAATCAGACATATAGTAAAATTCCTAAGCAGTTAGTAAGAGACAACGCGAACCTAATCGTACTTTTTAAGCAAGATGAAAGAAATATGAGACATGTTTACGATGAACATGTCAACACTGATATGACTTGGATTGAATTCCGTGAAATGAGTTATGTGCAAACTGTGAAGTGATTGACATAGGTGAAAAAGGGTGCCCTAATTTTGCGACATTAAAAAAGAAGTTCTGTAAAAATAAAACTGATTTTAATTGTGTGAACCATAAAATAAATTGTGCTTTGAATAATGCTATATGTATTAGAAAATGGTATGTGGATAATAATATGTCTATATTTAATCTATTTAAAATTAATGTTCATTAATCTATTTAAAATTATTTTGTAATGTTCAGTTAATAAAAATGTAATTATCTACTTATGAGTGTTTTATTTAATATAATCAGGGTAACATACATACTAAACTTTAAATGAGCTGTAGCAAAATGATATTTATTAAACGAATTATTGTAAGAAAAAATCCTTAAAGCAATTAACCTATAATAATATCATTACACTAGAGCTAATTTAGAGTTCGAGTATAAATAAGTAATACAAAATAAAACATAATTTAAATTATAACTGAATATACTTTTATTTATTTTTTAAATTATTTAAAATTATTACAAACTAATTATATCTACCAACCCAATAATCATAATAACTGTCCCCACATGTTTTCTACGCGTACATACATACTTATAACATAAAAACTTGTGATGTATGAGCACTACCCAACAAAATTAAACTAAGAGATTAATATTATCTATTTACATTAAAACAATCTAGATATTTTATTTAATTTTTTTCTCTCTTTATTATTTTTTGTTTTTGATATTTTTGTAACTTCTTTTGTATATTTAAAAGATTATTACAATAAAACTTACATATATGATATTCTAATAATTTATACATCCAGAACTTACACAACATAAAAACCTATTATTATACCCTAATAACTATAATATTACTCACATATTAACTTATAAAGTAGGTACTTACAAAATAATTACATCACTTAATAATAACTGTCCCCACAAAGTTTTTTTGAAATTTTGTTAATTAACGATTGCGTCTCCTCCATAACATAGTCCACCGGTTCAGTCACTACATACTGCGCACTTAACATCACATTCTGATTGTCACTTGCAGGTTCTTGTTCACTGATATCCAACACTTGTACCTGGATCAGTCGTAATCCTTTTTTCTTCTCATTGTTTATGACATATGATTCACAATAATTAGGCAGAGATGACTTCTGTTTTAGACACTCCCGTCTTGTTCTAGGCTTCTTGCTAGCAGGTCCGCAGTCTTGTCTTGCTCTAGGTTCCTTGTTGACAGGTATTTATTGATCTTGGATATCTGGGATATGCCAGCTTAAACTCGGAGTCGGAAAACCTTGACCGTATTGTGAGAAGTCAATAATATCTGGAGAATCGCACATTATTGATGATCTGAAACAAAGAAAATTATAATTATTAATAATTATATCAAACACATAAATAAGACATAATTTTATAAGTACTTATACGCTTGTGCAATACTTACAATTTGTTTCGTTTTTAAGTGACGTGATGTGACCAGTCCGGCTGACTGCCTTGTGATGTATGTACTAATCATATTATTATGAAATGCAAACTCCATAAAACCTTGCGATGTGAATCAATTTCATGTTTCAACAAGTTCAATCTGATGAGCACCTGATCGGTGTTAAATTCTACACCGCGCGTGTGAACCTCGACTCATGAGTGCTTTGTCATCAAAACTGGACATTAGGTATATATTTTATCAAGTTGGAACCTGTATCGACACGCGGCGAGCGCTGTGTGCTTTGTCATCAGGAACAGAAATGAAACAGATGTATGTAATGAATATACACAATTTAATTTATTCAACTTTATACTTTGTAGGCACATAATAGATATTTATATACCTACACTGTTTAGCTCTAACTAGTAAAAGGGACACCAAGAATACACACAATTTAGAATTGTATACATAATAAAACCAGGTTCAAAAGAAACTTCTATCGATACTATTTGAATTAAATTACACAGCAATACTACTTATTTCACATTTTAAAAGAGTAACAAACATCCATCCACCCACCCTTACAGACTTTTTATAATAGTAAGTAAGACAGTAGGTAGGATGAAAAATTATCTAACTTTCCATTTAGGACGTCATAAGTTTTACCATTCACAATCAATAAAAAACATGTTAAAATATGTATTACTTAAATATACTTGCGTTACCCCAGGCTAAAGTAGAAACTTTATCAAACGATAGCAATCGTTTATCATCATTGCTTGAAAGTGCTACTTTATTTAAGTCCTGAGTAAATATTTCGTGTTTTATTGATTTAAACAATACATTTTTTTTACGAATAACATTGCAATCATATAAAACATTTTTATAATCTAACATATTAAAATTTTTGGTAATACATTTTTTTGTACCTTTTGCCTTTTTAATTGTTTTGTTTAACGTTTTAATACAATAAAGCTTTGAGCGCAGTCCTACGAATTCTTTGATAATGTCACCACCCATGTCATCCTTAAACAGTCCTGGAACCTTCTTATTAATAATTGGTAAGTTATAGTCATTGTTACAGTCATAATTGCTGGTATCAAAATATTTTAGAAAATGGAGCTTAAAGTCTTTATAAACATCATTACTCTGTACATCATATACTAGACTATCTGTGTCAGTATAGCATAATTCTATTCGGTTACCATAAAAAGGTTTAATGATGGAGTAGTGAAAGTTGTACATGTGAGCCTTAGATAATTCTAATACTGCAAACCCTATGTAAATTGGTTTATCAAGTATAATACGCACAGGTTTCATTTGGATTGCTACTAGATCATCAGAAAATACAGAGACGCTATGAAAATATGGGCTGGCTATCAATTTTTCAGCACAAGTAGTCTTTTTTGTTTTATTGTTCGAGTCACACCACTTGTTTACTAACTTAACGTCTATTCGGTGTTCATTATTTTCTAGGGTCTTTCCAAAAATACTATTATTCAATAATTTGAAAAAGTCTTGTTCAAACGTTGACTCTGCTTTTTGACGTAACTGGGTGTTAATATCAATATATTGCTTTAAAAAACTACTTTGTTTAAATATAATAGCGCGATGGATTCTTCTCAATACTAAACCGTGCTGTAAACATTTTTTTAAATGTACGTAATGAATAACATAGTAATATTTATCATACAAATTTGGTATTAGCTTTTTATTCTTACCACCCGGTGGTAAGCATTTTTCTGGACAAAAGGGAAAGTCATTGTGTTCCATGTGCAAATTCTCCGGATATATTAAATCAACTTCAAGGATGTAACCGTTTTCTGCAGTATCACTAATTTCTGCTAAGTTCAATTGTAAAAAATCTATTTCTTGTCTATTCATAAATCTAAAATCCGAATAGGGTAAGGATTGACACATGCTATAACCGTATAAATTGTTACAATCTAAATAAATGATAAATGAATTAGGACGGGCTGGATCATAAGTATCTAAATATTTATGATTGGCTTTGACATGTCTTTTGGAACACATACAAACACCTCCTCGAATACCTTTTTGTATCATTCTAAAAATTTCAACATCACTAATCAATTCTAATTGAACTCCTGTTTTTAAAAGCATTGCATCAAAAGATAGACTTGGTGCTGTAAGATAAAACGCGGGATCGAGATTGTAATGTAGTTTACAAGTTTTTCGAAAATTTTCAAATACATCTGTTAACATCAAAACATCTGTTTTGAGATACAAATCTGTGTACATACCCATGTTTTGAATATTAAATACTGACCAAACAGACCGAGCGTGTTCATAGTCTTCGTCCGTAATTGCGTCATTTGTTAAATAGTTAAAAAAATATTTTTTTGAGGGTAAACACGTTTCTTCATAACGTTCCCATTGAGACATATAGTCATATGGATACACTCCTTTACGAGTGAGTAGGATAAATTGTTTTTTATTAGGGAAATAAGATTTTAATTGTTTAAAGTCTTGTTTTTTCATTGTACTAACCAACTTTTCTAAGCTAGTTCCTAAAAACTTGAAAGAATCTACAAACCGAACTTGGATGCTTTCCCCGGTAGCAATCGGAATAAACTTAGTGAAAGAAATATAGTTTTCTTTTGTTTTAGGTATCACTTTTATAGATCCAGGAGCTTCGCCTAATTCTTTTATGAAAAGATGATAAAAAAAATAATAATTAATAAGATTTAAAAAAAAATAACGGGATAAATTACATATTTTAAATATTAATATTTTTTTTTTTTTTATTTTTTTTTATGTTTATTATGTATTATATACGTTATTTTATTAAAATATTTATTTTACATTTTTTATTTGAAGTTTTATTCGAACCCGATATTTAAAACAAATTACTCGGTCAGATGCAACCCTAGCTTCTACAGCCGCCATCTTGCGAGACTTGGGGTTCATTCAAGGTCGTTGCGTGTCGTTGCGTGTGTTTTTAGACAGAAAGTCGTTGTAAGTATTTGTTGTTATTTTATTAAAAATGTAATTAACTGTGGTAGTTTTATACCATAAATATAAACTATAGGATTTGATCTATTCGTCACATGAATGAAACAGGTTAGTTGAGAGCATAGTGTCATCGTAATTTTAGTTTGAAGTCGCTATGCTTTTGTTTTATAAAAAATCTTCCTTTGTGTTTTCTGTCCATTATCTAAGCAGTTTATAGACTTATGGGAAACTTTTTATATTACTATTAGAGCTAATGAAGTGACCTTTCTAAACATAGCTATATTTTTGTTCTAGGTTGTGTAGTTTTTGTGTAAATCGGCTATGATTGTCCGTCTAGTTTTATTGGTGAATGCGGTGGTGTTCCGCGTGGTGCGTGTAGATTCGATTATTATTTTTATGTAGATTATCTACCCAATTATTACTGTTTCTTATTAAATAGTACAAATAACTATTCTAGTATTTAAAAATGATGGAAACTATATACTTAGAGCCGTATTTTTTTCACAATTCAACGTTATTCGACTGAAACCGGCAAAATATGCTCGACCTTGACTTTAGTCTCGTATAAAATATTCTACACATAATTTCAGTCAAAACAAAATACGTTATTTTGTTCTTTATCTAATTGTCAACACAGAACAGTAAACACGCTTACGCTAGGCCACTTGGTTCGGTTTTAAACAAAGTTTTAATGAGGGCGGCCGCGCTGAGCGTTAAGGGTCAAATTTCAATGGTAGGGTTCAACGTTTTTTGGGCGGCAAAAGCTTCAGAGCGGTTATACACGAGAATGGTTTAAGGTTTCAAAATGTTTATGTTTATTCAAAAACCTTGCAACAACCCAAGTACGTATTTTTAGAAAAAGTTTTGCAACGGGTACCAGACACGTCATTTCAGAAATATCATGAAAATGAGCAAGTACTAAGTGTTCAGGACGCAAAACCGAATTCTGTGATTGTATTTGATGATGTTGCTTGTGAAAATCAAAGTAGCATGCGGGATTATTTTGCAATGGGAAGACACAAGTTCATCGATTGTTTTTATCTAAATCAGACATATAGTAAAATTCCTAAGCAGTTAGTAAGAGACAACGCGAACCTAATCGTACTTTTTAAGCAAGATGAAAGAAATATGAGACATGTTTACGATGAACATGTCAACACTGATATGACTTGGATTGAATTCCGTGAAATGAGTTATGTGCAAACTGTGAAGTGATTGACATAGGTGAAAAAGGGTGCCCTAATTTTGCGACATTAAAAAAGAAGTTCTGTAAAAATAAAACTGATTTTAATTGTGTGAACCATAAAATAAATTGTGCTTTGAATAATGCTATATGTATTAGAAAATGGTATGTGGATAATAATATGTCTATATTTAATCTATTTAAAATTAATGTTCATTAATCTATTTAAAATTATTTTGTAATGTTCAGTTAATAAAAATGTAATTATCTACTTATGAGTGTTTTATTTAATATAATCAGGGTAACATACATACTAAACTTTAAATGAGCTGTAGCAAAATGATATTTATTAAACGAATTATTGTAAGAAAAAATCCTTAAAGCAATTAACCTATAATAATATCATTACACTAGAGCTAATTTAGAGTTCGAGTATAAATAAGTAATACAAAATAAAACATAATTTAAATTATAACTGAATATACTTTTATTTATTTTTTAAATTATTTAAAATTATTACAAACTAATTATATCTACCAACCCAATAATCATAATAACTGTCCCCACATGTTTTCTACGCGTACATACATACTTATAACATAAAAACTTGTGATGTATGAGCACTACCCAACAAAATTAAACTAAGAGATTAATATTATCTATTTACATTAAAACAATCTAGATATTTTATTTAATTTTTTTCTCTCTTTATTATTTTTTGTTTTTGATATTTTTGTAACTTCTTTTGTATATTTAAAAGATTATTACAATAAAACTTACATATATGATATTCTAATAATTTATACATCCAGAACTTACACAACATAAAAACCTATTATTATACCCTAATAACTATAATATTACTCACATATTAACTTATAAAGTAGGTACTTACAAAATAATTACATCACTTAATAATAACTGTCCCCACAAAGTTTTTTTGAAATTTTGTTAATTAACGATTGCGTCTCCTCCATAACATAGTCCACCGGTTCAGTCACTACATACTGCGCACTTAACATCACATTCTGATTGTCACTTGCAGGTTCTTGTTCACTGATATCCAACACTTGTACCTGGATCAGTCGTAATCCTTTTTTCTTCTCATTGTTTATGACATATGATTCACAATAATTAGGCAGAGATGACTTCTGTTTTAGACACTCCCGTCTTGTTCTAGGCTTCTTGCTAGCAGGTCCGCAGTCTTGTCTTGCTCTAGGTTCCTTGTTGACAGGTATTTATTGATCTTGGATATCTGGGATATGCCAGCTTAAACTCGGAGTCGGAAAACCTTGACCGTATTGTGAGAAGTCAATAATATCTGGAGAATCGCACATTATTGATGATCTGAAACAAAGAAAATTATAATTATTAATAATTATATCAAACACATAAATAAGACATAATTTTATAAGTACTTATACGCTTGTGCAATACTTACAATTTGTTTCGTTTTTAAGTGACGTGATGTGACCAGTCCGGCTGACTGCCTTGTGATGTATGTACTAATCATATTATTATGAAATGCAAACTCCATAAAACCTTGCGATGTGAATCAATTTCATGTTTCAACAAGTTCAATCTGATGAGCACCTGATCGGTGTTAAATTCTACACCGCGCGTGTGAACCTCGACTCATGAGTGCTTTGTCATCAAAACTGGACATTAGGTATATATTTTATCAAGTTGGAACCTGTATCGACACGCGGCGAGCGCTGTGTGCTTTGTCATCAGGAACAGAAATGAAACAGATGTATGTAATGAATATACACAATTTAATTTATTCAACTTTATACTTTGTAGGCACATAATAGATATTTATATACCTACACTGTTTAGCTCTAACTAGTAAAAGGGACACCAAGAATACACACAATTTAGAATTGTATACATAATAAAACCAGGTTCAAAAGAAACTTCTATCGATACTATTTGAATTAAATTACACAGCAATACTACTTATTTCACATTTTAAAAGAGTAACAAACATCCATCCACCCACCCTTACAGACTTTTTATAATAGTAAGTAAGACAGTAGGTAGGATGAAAAATTATCTAACTTTCCATTTAGGACGTCATAAGTTTTACCATTCACAATCAATAAAAAACATGTTAAAATATGTATTACTTAAATATACTTGCGTTACCCCAGGCTAAAGTAGAAACTTTATCAAACGATAGCAATCGTTTATCATCATTGCTTGAAAGTGCTACTTTATTTAAGTCCTGAGTAAATATTTCGTGTTTTATTGATTTAAACAATACATTTTTTTTACGAATAACATTGCAATCATATAAAACATTTTTATAATCTAACATATTAAAATTTTTGGTAATACATTTTTTTGTACCTTTTGCCTTTTTAATTGTTTTGTTTAACGTTTTAATACAATAAAGCTTTGAGCGCAGTCCTACGAATTCTTTGATAATGTCACCACCCATGTCATCCTTAAACAGTCCTGGAACCTTCTTATTAATAATTGGTAAGTTATAGTCATTGTTACAGTCATAATTGCTGGTATCAAAATATTTTAGAAAATGGAGCTTAAAGTCTTTATAAACATCATTACTCTGTACATCATATACTAGACTATCTGTGTCAGTATAGCATAATTCTATTCGGTTACCATAAAAAGGTTTAATGATGGAGTAGTGAAAGTTGTACATGTGAGCCTTAGATAATTCTAATACTGCAAACCCTATGTAAATTGGTTTATCAAGTATAATACGCACAGGTTTCATTTGGATTGCTACTAGATCATCAGAAAATACAGAGACGCTATGAAAATATGGGCTGGCTATCAATTTTTCAGCACAAGTAGTCTTTTTTGTTTTATTGTTCGAGTCACACCACTTGTTTACTAACTTAACGTCTATTCGGTGTTCATTATTTTCTAGGGTCTTTCCAAAAATACTATTATTCAATAATTTGAAAAAGTCTTGTTCAAACGTTGACTCTGCTTTTTGACGTAACTGGGTGTTAATATCAATATATTGCTTTAAAAAACTACTTTGTTTAAATATAATAGCGCGATGGATTCTTCTCAATACTAAACCGTGCTGTAAACATTTTTTTAAATGTACGTAATGAATAACATAGTAATATTTATCATACAAATTTGGTATTAGCTTTTTATTCTTACCACCCGGTGGTAAGCATTTTTCTGGACAAAAGGGAAAGTCATTGTGTTCCATGTGCAAATTCTCCGGATATATTAAATCAACTTCAAGGATGTAACCGTTTTCTGCAGTATCACTAATTTCTGCTAAGTTCAATTGTAAAAAATCTATTTCTTGTCTATTCATAAATCTAAAATCCGAATAGGGTAAGGATTGACACATGCTATAACCGTATAAATTGTTACAATCTAAATAAATGATAAATGAATTAGGACGGGCTGGATCATAAGTATCTAAATATTTATGATTGGCTTTGACATGTCTTTTGGAACACATACAAACACCTCCTCGAATACCTTTTTGTATCATTCTAAAAATTTCAACATCACTAATCAATTCTAATTGAACTCCTGTTTTTAAAAGCATTGCATCAAAAGATAGACTTGGTGCTGTAAGATAAAACGCGGGATCGAGATTGTAATGTAGTTTACAAGTTTTTCGAAAATTTTCAAATACATCTGTTAACATCAAAACATCTGTTTTGAGATACAAATCTGTGTACATACCCATGTTTTGAATATTAAATACTGACCAAACAGACCGAGCGTGTTCATAGTCTTCGTCCGTAATTGCGTCATTTGTTAAATAGTTAAAAAAATATTTTTTTGAGGGTAAACACGTTTCTTCATAACGTTCCCATTGAGACATATAGTCATATGGATACACTCCTTTACGAGTGAGTAGGATAAATTGTTTTTTATTAGGGAAATAAGATTTTAATTGTTTAAAGTCTTGTTTTTTCATTGTACTAACCAACTTTTCTAAGCTAGTTCCTAAAAACTTGAAAGAATCTACAAACCGAACTTGGATGCTTTCCCCGGTAGCAATCGGAATAAACTTAGTGAAAGAAATATAGTTTTCTTTTGTTTTAGGTATCACTTTTATAGATCCAGGAGCTTCGCCTAATTCTTTTATGAAAAGATGGCAATCGTATCCAGACAAATTATGAAAAAATACTGGCAAAAATGATGGTAGTTTGTATTGTATGTTACAATAACTATGAGCTGCGCCGCGATATTTACCAGTCAAGTGACAATGATCGCGAACCCTATCGCCGAACAAGAAGTGTTCACAAATATGACATGTCAACGCGTTTTCAAAGTCGCGAGCATTTTCATTTGAATAAATCATAGGAACATTATTTTTTACAATATCGTAAATTTTTTGTGCATCTTTATAGATAGACTTCACAAAATTTGATACACAATCCGAACCGCGATAAGAAACGTAACGATTGTGGCTTTCGTCTAGCGTACACGTAATATGATAAGCGAAAGCTATAGGCACATGTCGCTGTCGCGTTACAGTACTCGCCTTAGTGGGGTCAGGGTCACAAGATTCATACCGTTCTAGCATTGTTTCAAAATCTGCGTATATAACAAATGGAACAATTTGCTTTCTATTATAATTTTTAAACTGTATGAAAGAACCCTTTGGAGGTAGTTCAGTGACAACACCTCCACAACTATGTGAACTAAGATCATCGCATGAATTAAAAAACATTAAACAAGCATCACAAAAGTACAGTTTACTGTGGTGTTTTGTTATTTGATTTTTAACAAGTCGCGGCAAGTCTTTAATGAGACAGTAATGTGACAAATTATCTCTTTCTAAATAAAGTAAATGAATCACCTTTCCGTTCAAGGCTTTTGGTTTGTAAAACGGTCCTACGACGGTATTATTTTTTAAACCATAAATGTAAATGCAAATTTCGGGGTTATTCACTTCGAACCGCGCAATATCTGAGAAATTCACTGGAAATGACATATCCTTTACATTTAACACGTTACGAAAATCAGGGTAAGAAGATACTCTTTCAGGATGACTTTTAGCTGGATATAAAGCAGCAACAACAGACCACAAAAAACAATACTCGTCATTATTGTGGATATTAACACATGCTCTTTTCGATTTTATTGCAGAAGGCAATTCGATAAAGCCTGAACCATGCAACGGTTGATATTTGTTAACATTGACTTCCAAATGAGAACTGCTCAAGAACGTCCATCCACTGTCTCGGTCCTGAAATTCTTCTATCTTTTTTGATAAAATGTTTTTTACTTGAGTTAATAATGAATCAATTTCATAATTCTGATGCAGAGTAAAGTTTTTTGTGGCAAATGATTTCATCTCCTGAGAATCATTTTTAAACATTAAAAATAAAGCAAAAAATTCGAAATTAACTTTTAGACAAGTATGTTCTTTAAGAGAAATATTAATTAACGTTTTAATTTTGTCCCAAATATTAATAAGAAATGGTTGTAGAGAACTATTCTCAGACGGAGCGACAATTCTATAAGAAGCTATACGATTACGAAATGCAGAATGTATTATTTCAACACCTTCGCAAAAATGCGAAATAGTTTTGTTTTTATGATTAGTACTACGTAGGTGACCTGTCCAGTGACTGCGCTCAACAGATGTGTTACAAACAGTACAGAACGGCATTTTAAAATGTAATAGTTTTAAACTTACTATTAGATGTTGCAATGTATTATTTTTACGATTATGATTTACGCTCGCAGAAATACAAAAACATCTGGTGCCCCAACAACTTAAATATTTATTTTAAACTAATATTATTGCTATAAAAGACAGGCTCAGAGTTATCAAAAAACTCATGAGTCCGTCTCATAAAAACTTGTAACCCGTCCCACTGCGGCGTGTTCCGGTTAAGCTGCACTTTTAGTGCCACCGAGGCTTTCTTCCACCGCTCCTCTTTTGGGGTGGAGGCAACTTCAGCCTTGTTATAGACTTTAACCTCCACGTAGAAGTCCCCGGATACGTCTGCCGTTCGCCGCACTTTACCGTTAGCAACACGGCTGATGAGTGACGAACCGAAGTCCGCAACTGAGGTTTTGGTGGGGACGTAGTCCTCCAAACCAAAGAGGTCCGAGCTCAAGCTGCGCCTTTTACTGTAAACAATTTAACACATTATTTATTACATTTATTTTTTAATATTGACAAATTGATGGTGTATTACTCCTCTGTTGAACCCTACGGGGATAGAAAGCATGATGTTCTGTTATAATAATTTAAATATCTCATGAACTAACTGTAAACATTCCGACAAGGAATATAATTGGAAATTGATTTCAGAGCTCTCTTCGTTGCAGTTCTAAATCCACTAACCAACGTTTATCGGTGTATAACATTTTAATTGACATAACATACACAACTAGCACCTAAAGGTAAAAACAGTAACACAAAATTACCTTGACTTCGGTACGGACGGTGTGGTGCTCTCGGAAGCTTTGCGCTTCGACACCTTCTTCTTTGGTTGCGGCTTCGGCTCGGCTACAGTTGCGGACTGTGACCGGTATTCTGAATCGGAGTCAGACCTGAAATGGAACACATAAAGATTAATTTTGTAACTAATAACTATGACTTAAGTTTCGGTAATTGACAATATCGCATCGCGGCAACAAATAAGGTTCATAATAGCGATACGTTTGATGTTAGTTGAATCGGATAACCACAAAATAACATTAATTTCGAAGTTTTCTTTAAATTGTGAGAAAAATACATGGCTCAGTGGAATAATTTATAGACATGTCTTTAGTTCATGAAATTCCCTATAATGTTATTACATAAAATTATATGGTTTACGCTCAAAATTCTAACATCTATGCGATGAAATTAAGGCTAACCAATACACCAGCCGGCAGGCAGGAACCAGGTCCGTAGCTGGGTAGCGATTAGTACATTAGTAAATTCAGTTAAATTAGTAGTACTTACTTACTTACATTTTATATAGTTGAAGGTAACCGGTGGTTATCACTGGAAGATACTGGAGCGAATGTAATATTATGATCAAAATTGATTGATTTTATACATAAAAAATACCATTTCAGCAATATTTATCCCATTACAAAATTAAACCTTAACTACATATATTGACAGTTGTATGACTAATTTATGTTACTTACGTCTAATTAAACCGTAGTGATTGAAAATCACTTCCGTCTAATTGCAATTTTATCGTGAGAAATGAAATATAAAACCAGCTTTTTTCGCTCGCCGACAAAGATGACACATGACGCTTATGATTAATACATTAATATATAATAAAGTATGTATGTTTGTTGTATAAAATGTGATGTAAAACTTCGCCTGATATCACACATGTGAACTAAAAAATAAAAATCACTTTTTTGACGGAAAAGAGCTGAAAGAAAATCATCCTGAAAACATTTTTTGTGTAGAATAATCCATGTAAACAAACTTGCGGCAAAAAGTTAACCACTTATATGCTACAGTAAAACTTGACATTATCGTAAATAAGTAATATCATCTAACGACTAAAACGAACTTTTTATTATCGATTCATGCATAAGTTCAGTAGGTAGGTACTAGTATTAAGATTCATCTTTCAAACAAATCCTAGATTGTTAAAGAACTATCAATGTATTTTGAAACATTTTATGTTTTCTTATATGTTTTTATGCTTGTTCAGTATGTATTAACCAAAAACTTGTATGTCTGGTGTAAACTGTAAGTATAGGTTGGTTATTTATAAATAAATATAGCAAATAAACAATATAAAATAATTAGCAAAGTTATCAAAGGAACATCCTCTATTTGAATGAATTGCATTGATTATGAAGTTCTATAAAATACCAATTTTAATCAGAGACTGCAACATGCACAGCGATCATCTTACAGCTAAATTGTTGAATACGTGGGAATGACTCAAACATATACCTGGTACAACAAAGTTCGAACACTACAAATTTACATAATGCAATTTTGCAGTCTTTGCGATTGTAAAGAATCACGTACACTTATACTGTGAAGCTTAACACGGTCGCCGATCCGACGCCGTCGTCCGGCGGTTTAAAAGGAGTATGGTACAATAGATGATCACGGGACGGCACACGAACCGTTTCGATGGCAATTGTATAAGTGTGCGATGATCTTAATCAAGCGCAACGCAGAGTCGCAGAGTAACAACAGAACATTTCAGAGCTACCAGTAGTTGTTTGTTAACGTGTGAGGTAGTGTTAGCTGTATGAATTAATTAAATTAAAATTCAGATGTCCTTGGTGCCCAATCTGGGGTCATAGAAATAGAATGTACGTGTGTCTGAAGATGCATAATATTTCTTGCTCTGTGAAGAGACATGAGACAATCTGTCCTGAATTTTAGGCTAATGGTTCTAACAGCGAGCACACTTATTTGTTAACATGTAAAACTGTATGAGTTAATTAAATTAAAATTTGGATGTCCTTGGTGCCCAATCTGGGTCATAGAAAAAGAATGTGTGTGTACCTGTAGGTGCATGCTATTTTTTACTCTGTGAAGAGACATGAGACAATCTGTCCCAAATTTTAGTTTATTTGTTAACATGTAAGCTAGTGTCAACTGTATGAGTTAATTAAATTAAAATTTGGATGTCCTTGGTGCCCAATCTGGGTCATAGAAAAAGAATGTGTGTGTACCTGTAGGTGCATGCTATTTTTTACTCTGTGAAGAGACATGAGACAATCTGTCCCAAAATTTTAGTTTACTATATTCGTAAAGTTCCATTAGTAAACGAAATATGTGTCAAACTGACTGACTTTTTTCTCGTGTGGAATAGGCGCCAAACCAGTATTAACGCAAACGCAAATTCAGTCGAAGTGAGACGTAGGAACGGTATGTAATAAAACGGAATTGTTGAACGGCGCCCACTCCGTAGGATATTATTGGGCATCTCACCACACCGTGAGTGACTGAGACGAACGGAGAGAGTCGATGGAACGGAAGGTGGGGTGAGGTGCCCAATAATATACTACTGTTATTACAATTGGACTACCTAAAAACTGAATATCTTTTGTCTTCACAAATATATTAATTAAACATACCGCACGTACGCAAGCACGCACTCACATACACACACACACACACACACATACACACTTTATTCAGTACTTACTATAATTATTACTTTATTATTTTTCATTTTTTTTTTCTCTTTTTATGTTATTAATAAATTAAATTAGTAGTAGCACACCATGTTTTTAGGTTATAAATAATGAATTGTCAATTGAATGCTATCTTCTGAGATACAGGTCAGAAGATAAAGTCAAAACCCTACGTTAACCTCCCTTTATCACCACAAATGATGTTGAATAATTTAATATGTTGTAATCCTTGTTGCTAGCTGGTGAGAAAAAAACTATTTTTATTTTTTTATTATTATTTTTATTATTTATTGTGTCCAAAAATTATTATTACAGTAGTTTATGTTCTTTATACGACAATATTCCGTTTTTTTATTTTTAAAATCAGGCTATTTAACGGCTATACGGTCAGGGTTCGAAATTTAAATTAAAGTATCCACCCTTAATTTTTCACAAATGCTTGTCCATAATACTGAAATTTATGATAATGTATACCTATGTTTTTCTCACATCTGTGTGTGTGAAAAACGTATAGTTAAAACGCGTGAGCATTTTATCATTACACTCTCGGTTTCATTAAGGCCTACGCAGACCGGGACGGCATGGCAAGGGAAAGCAACAAAATTAAAACATAGCAATTTATGTCGTATTTCTTTAAGAATACGTTTGAATGTCCATTAATAAAAATTTAAATCCCGCCATGCCGTCCCGGTCTACGTAGGCTTTCGCCTGCGGCTCGGGCTGCAATTCAGCTTCGACCGTAATGACAAACTTATCCCTCTGATAATTATCATAATTATAGAATCGGTAATTCTCATTATTTCTCAGAAGATAATTACGATCATTACGTTAGTGTTTGTAAGGCGTGTGATTCTGTAAGACCTCATTCTAAACTTCGAATCTGAATCCGCTGTGAGTTTCTTGATTGGCATTCTAAAAACTCGGTTGATAATTCGAATTTACACTAGCGCCACCCTTGCGACCGTGTCAGCGAGTTGAAATAAATTGTGAGGAAGATTGTGACATATAAAGTACTTATGAGATGACGTAAGAAGTGGCATTCTGTAAGGTAATTTCCCCGTCACTTCGACGCTCACTTCGCACTCGAACCCGATTCAAAGTGTCAAATATATCAAGGTAATTTTGAACCTTACGCGAAGTGAGAGTGAATAGCGATGTGAGATGCGAGTTGTTGTTTGAATTTTACAGAATCGACTGCAGCATTGGCCCGCGATTTCTGTAACCTATTGAAATCAGTAGTAACGTAGTAGTTTCGGAGATTAGCCCAACGAATACAAACTCAACTGTAATTTATATATTAATGTACTAGCTTTTGCCCGCGACTTGGTTCATGTCAATGTCGGTTATCGCGGATGCATATGAAGTCACGGTTTAAAAAGTGGCCTATATCCTTTCCCGGGGTTCAAGCTATCTTCATGCCAAATTTCATCAAAATCGGTTCCGCCGTTTCCTCGTGAAAGCATAACAGACAGAGTTACTTTCGCATTTATAATATTAGTAAGGATTAAGTAATATTAAGTAATATTAAGTAAGTAAGTATGGATTAAAATTATGGAAGTATAGATTGAGTGATGATGATAGTGATTGCAATTGATTTAACTAACGTTGATTTAGAAATAGCTAGCATAATAAAAAAATTAAAATCGTTTATTGCACGTAATATAATGTTATCGTATTTTTTATCTGAACAAGACATCTAATCCCAATTCTCTACAAACTTCATCTTCACAAAGAAAAATATGGAGTGTCTTTGAAAATATACTATTCCAATTACGGCATCAAAAACCAATTTATTTGGAGTAATGAATTGCGTTCAATTTTGTAACGAAGCGCAAATTGTAATGGAAGATGGCAGTTATCAATTCTGTAATAAAATCTGTTATCTGAAAAAGCGTAAAAGATTTTCGGGTTCATTTAAAATAATAGATTTTGATTCTCTTTAAGATTTTAGGTGGTAACTAGAAATTGTTTTTATCGTTTTAGTACCTACCTAACACGCCTCAATACAGTTCAGTAGGTAATAAAATCATTATCAACCGACTTCAAAAAAGGAGGAGGTTATCAATTCGTCTGTATTTTTTTTTTTTTTTTTTTTTTTTTTTTTTTATGTTTGTTACTTGATTTCTCGGGACTGGGTGAACCGATTTTGATGATTCTTTTTTTATTTGGAAGCCAGTGCTTCCCGTGTGGTCCCATTTTAATTTGGTCTAGTTCTGATCATGGCATCCATGAGAAAACCGTATAAGTCTTAAATTTGCATTAAGTATGTGCGCGATTTGTTACGCGATTTCTCAGGCAAACGTAAACCGATTTTGAAAATTCTTTTTTTTTATAGATACGGTACGCTTCAGGGGTGGTCCCATATAAATTTTATCGAAATTGATTCAGCACTTTTTGAAAAATCAACAAATACCCAAAAATTTTACATAGACGACGTTTTAGTTTCATCAATCTTTGTAGTAGTTAACTTTCAATCTCTTCTTAATAGATTTGAATGAGAAGGAGGTACTAAAAAGCGGTAATAAAAAGCTTTTTACAAAAAAGACAACCGCCTTCAAAAAGTGAAAAATAACTTTAGCACAGAACACACATTGACTTTAGTTTCGGAAGTCGGTGGCAATACAAAACAACAAACAGAACAAAGCCACTGAATTTCGAAACTAAAGTCAATGTGTGTTCTGTGCTAAAGTTATTTTTCACTTTTTGAAGGCGGTTGTCTTTTTTGTAAAAAGCTTTTTATTTTGTCGTTAACAAAACAATACTTTCAGCCAAACAGAACCAACCCACGTCATGTCATGATTTTGGATATTCAAAGTCAGAGTAATACTTTATAATACTTTACACATACTATAGTATAGTCTAATGATTCTATGCAAGATACATCGAATTCATGTTTAATTATAATAATTCCTGTAAATGCAAAATATTTTAAACAATTATTTTAAAATAATAATAATAATATGTGGGGACATTTTCACACACGGCCATCTGACCCCAAACTAGGGAGACCCTGTACTATGGGTGTCAGACAGCTGATATACATATACAAATACATTTTTATTTTTAAATACATACATATATAGATAAACAACACCCAGACACAAGGCAAACACAAGTGCTCATCACACAAATGTTTACCCTGGGCGGGAATCGAACCCGCAACACGCTGCGCAGCAGTCGATCGCTCAGCCACTGCGCCAACCGTGCCGTGTCGTGTGTGTGAGTACGTATGAAGTTTTCTGCCCATTCTTCTCTATACGAATCTATCTTTTAGAAGGGGCAACTATAGATTCAAATCTTGTACCTATGACGTTCAAAAGTGTCTTATAATGGTTATTTTTGAAAAAAAATGATTTGACTTTGACTTCACTGAGTCATCATCTGCCTAGCCTATTACCTACTACATTGGGGTCGGCTTCCAATCTAACCGGATGCAGCTGAATACCAGTGTTTTACATGGAGTGACTGCCTATCAGACCTCCACAACCCAGTTACTGGGTAACACATACCCATTGGTAAGACTGGTTGTCAGACTTTCTGGCTTCTGACTACCCATAACGACCCCACCCGACGACAAACAAATGGTGGTTTGACTTCACTGAGTACGACCAGCAAAAATACAAGTAATTTAGACAACTATATAAATGAAAATGTAAAAGAAAAAAGCAACATCAGTGCGACATTGCGAATGTCTTCTTCGGACGCATGGGGCCGATTCAACCTCGCTTGTTCCACCTTACATTCCATTTATTTGCTACAAGGCCCAACAGAGCTATGTTATTCTACCCAGTGTTGCCAACTCAGGGATTTTCCTCCTAATCCAGCGATCATAAGGATTTCAGTGCTAGGCAGTTATTTGGGATTTTTTATCACACTCTATTGGTTAGTTTGTATAAATTTCAAATTAGATTGGAACAAAGAAAACTAGGCTGGCGGTTATTTTTTATAATACGGGTAACCGTACCAATTGTCGGCTTGGGAGTTTTAGAAATGGCTTGACACATTTTTAGTTTTATAATCTGTAACGCTGAAATGGTGGATAATGAGTAATTATATTTATAGCGGTTACGTGCCAACCTATTCCTTAACAATTACGACACGGTTGGCGCAGTGGTTGAGCGAACGACTGCTGTGCAGCGTGTTGCAGACTCGATTCCCGCCCAGGGTAAATAATTGTGTGATGAGCACTTGTGTTTGCCTTGTGTCTGGGTGTTGTTTATCTATATATATATATCAAGATAAACAACACTCAGCAGACAGCTGATATACATACACAAATACATATGAAAACACATTTAAATACATACACATATACACACATACATATATATACATTTAAATACATATGTATTTAAATGTATTTGTGTATGTATATCAACTGTCTGACACCCATAGTACAGGGTCTCCCTAGTTTGGGGTCAGATGGCCGTGTGTGAAATGTCCCCATATATTATTATTATAATTTTAAGCTTTGCTCCACAATAGGAATTCCTCCTGTATCGTGGGTACGTTTAGAAATATATAAAGTCACATACGCAAGACACCCGGACCAACTACCTGTAGGCCATTCAAAACATTTGTTCCGTGCGGGAACCACCGACACGCAGCTCAGCAGCTACTGCGCCAACCATGTCGTAATTTACATGTAAAAAACGATAGGTAACCAGGATCATCAGACATACCCAGTTAAAGTTTTCTTCAAGACCGATTATTATTGATAAACTCGTTATTTTACATTATTGTAAATCATTCGAAAATATTTATCAGTTTCTGAGAAGACAACTATAAGCTATTTTTAACAGCAGGTACACGATTTTAATTATAAGCCATTGATATCCAATATACATATTCAATATCTTAGTACATAGTTTCAGCCTATGGTGTTTTTTTTTTTTTAAAAGCAAATATCAGGTCTCGTCATTTTATTTTAAAACTGTCTTTAACTAGACTTTGTCCGCGTGGAAATCTAATATAGCACATATCATAGGATACACTGAAATAGGATTTTATTCGTGAAAGAATTTTGCTTCCAGATATAACCTCTTATAAACAAACAAAAGAAAAACAAATAACCTATACCCACCGACTATACCTATTTATAATACTAAAAACAGTCGCCCCACAATTCCACTCCATTTAAAACTTACTTCAACACAACATAAGGGCTAGTCTACACAATTTGCCTAAAACGACTTTCCATTGTCTATGTTGATGACGTGTATAATTAAGCATGGTTTCCATTAGGGCATTGTTCTTAGTCACGCCGATTTTCGCTAGGCGTAGCTAAAGGACTGTTGATAGATGGAGCCTTTTGACGCCTCGGCCTTTTTTAGTTGTAGTGTTAATGGATGTCTAAACGGTTTGTGTTAATTTCGTGTGTTCCGGCCTTTAGTTTTTTGGGGAGGTTTTTGTATGGGCAATTATGTACGATGGGCAAGTCGTGACAGTGCAGATATTGATGGCTGTAGATGCTCAAAGTTTAGGTGGAATTATGTAAGAGGAAAATGTAGTGATAGAAAAGAAGGGTTGTGTGTTCTCAAATGGTAAATATAATTCTGTGTTTTCAAAGAAGATTGGACTGCGACAAATCTTATAAAACGTTCAAATGGCTATTATGAAGAAAAAAGCTAGGTATCGAGGGTATCGAGGCATAACTACACCTTTGAGGGACTGATCAAATAAAAAAAACGTGTATTCGAAAAATAAAATCTGTGGAGTTTTGCTTGAGTCTTGATACTCGCACGCACATACATACAGACACACTATAGGTACTTGACCCATAACATACTTTTTCTCTTTTTCTATTAGGATTTTTCTGTTGTAACTTGGAGTTACAAAAACTGTGTGGTGCCAGCCGTGAATAACACCACCCCATTTCTACCCGTGGGTGTCGTAGAAGGTGACAAAGGGATATTGACCAGAGGATGGGCAACAGCGTCCTTCTGAGTACCGTAATATCCACTGCGATCGCAAACATGCATCGGCCAAGCAAGGCGATTCCTGTCGGACCCCTGCTTGGGGGAGACCTATGCTCAGCAGTGGGCTTCTAAGGGTTGACGTCATCATGATGAATTTAAGAGGAAAATGTAGTGACAGGGAAGAAGTGTGGGTTCTCAAAGGGTATAAGTCTGTGCTTCCAAAGGAGATTGGACCGCGACCTATCTTACAAAAACCTTCACATTCGTACTTACTTGGCTAGCATGAAGAAAAAAGGGTGTACGCTCCGTTCGCCCCTTGGATCTTATCCCTTACGATTAAAATGTTCCATTCACCCCGTTTTTATTTATTTTGGGATAGTGATTCGCCCCTTGCGGCATTTCCTTGGAAATTTTACCAAAAAAGGTATAGTTAGACAGAAAAATGCATACATTATAAGCAACGCCACGTTTAATTTAAGTCTATGTTTAGAAAAACTGTGTGCGTAGGTACTCATGACTGCTATAATCTACATTGTTGTGTTTTTGACATTTTATTCCACAATTTTTATAATTTTATTTTTTTTGATAACAAATCTTAGTAAACTACCAGGAAAGCAGAAATGAACTGGAACTAGGTGTATGCATTTTTCTGTCTAACTAAGTATACCTTTTTTGGTAAAATTTCCAAAGAAATGCCGCAAGGGGCGAATCACTACCCCAAAATAAATAAAAACGGGGTGAATGGAACATTTTAATCTTAAGGGGCAAGATCCAAGGCGAACGGAGCGTACACCGAAAAAAGGCGCATAAAATACTAATGAAGAACTATTCAACTACAGTTTAAACAATCGAAAATTTTAAATCGTCATGAAATACTCAGAGAGAAAAATGCATTTGTTCCCTAGTTTTTGTCATTTTTCAGGCATAGTGTTTTTGGGTTTTTTGATTACTAACTGTTTTGTAGCAAGCGATGTTGTTAAGTTGGTAGTGTGACACCCGGGACACCCCCATACCTTAAGCATGTAAAGTCGTTGGTCCTGTATCTGTTCTCTCCTCAGTCGTGTCGGATTGAAGTCGCACCGGTCTGTAAGATTGAGGGATGAAGAAGTGCACCCCGCACACGTTTGTGTACCCTAATATCTACTACTAGCAACCCGACCCGGCTTCGCATGGGCCTAAAGCCTTCCCCGATAAATGGACTATCCAACACAAAAACAATTTTTCAATTCGATCCAGTAGATCCTGAGATTAACGCGTTCAACCAAACAAACAAACAAACAAACTCTTCAGCTTTATAATATAATTAGTAATTAGTATAATTAGTATTAGTATAGATTGAGATTGGCCGCCGATAACATTATTATTAGTTTATCCTTACCAACCGATGACTCAGCAATGTCCTTTTGTACCTCACTCTATCAAGAAGACAAAAACTTATATAGTAAGTTAAAATGACTCGGGAACAATAAAGAAATAGCTCCGGCTAGCGACACGTCAGCCCTCGCTCAGCAGAGGACCAACAAATTTAATCTTAGCCGAGAACAAACAATACACCTTTGTAAACCACAGAAATTCCGAGACCCATCCATTTGAAGACTATTCTGGTAGTAACTTGGCGATAACGTTTCTATACAACTACTAGCTGACCCGACAAACGTTGTTTTGCCGTATAAATTATTTACCTAGGTGTATAAAAAAATAGCCTATGACCTATTCAAGATATCACAGAACTCAGCAAGAAGTAACCTCAAAGACATCTGCTGACCACAAAAGTTCCATAAAGACGTGAACTACTACACATAATATACTCAAGGTCAAGGTCACCGGTCAAGGGGCGAGTTAAGCAAGCGACCTTGAAACCACTGAATGGAGAGTGACTTTGAGTCGTGAAGTATGCGTAGAGCATAAGAGACTGAACTAGGTCATTGATTAGATCTAATATAGACAAAAAAAAAACATAAAAATTAGTCAAGCCGTTCTAGGGGAGTTCAAGAGCCCCCGCTACCGTAATCACATCACAGTCAAAGTCAAGTCGAATTCAAAGCATTATTTAAAATTAAACAATTAACAGGCAGTTTTGAATTGACAAGGAGTCGGTCGGTTAGCCAGAAAAGTTTATTGTGAAGAACGAGTAAGAAACTCCACGAATACTCTTACTCGAATACCTTCAGCCTCAATTCAAAATTTCAATGCTTTCAATGCCTGCCTAGCAAATTCAACCGTGTGGTGCCGGCCGCGAATAGCTCCACCCCATCTCTACCCATGGGTGTCGAAAGAGGCGACGAGGATATTGATCAGAGGATCATAATAATAATATGTGGGGACATTTTCACACACGGCCATCCGACCCCAAACTAGGGAGACCCTGTACTATGGGTATCAGACAGCTGAAATACATACACAAATACATTTTTTTGTTTTGTAAATACATACCTACATATATAGATAAACAACACCCAGACACATGGCAAACACAAGTGCTCATCACACAAATGTTTACCCTGGGCGGGAATCGAACCCGCAACACGCTGCGCAGCAGTCGATCGCTCAGCCACTGCGCCAACCGTGTCGTCATAGGATAGGATAGGCTGCAGCGTTCTTCTTCTTTTGCAGTACCATGACACCTACTGCCATCGCCAACATGTATCGGCCAAGCATGGTGATTACGGCTAGATCCCCCTTTGGGAAGACATATGCCCAGCAGTGGGTACCTAAAGGTTGACATAATGATGATGATGACTCTTTTCAATCAAGTTTTTACAAAATGCTCGTTACATTATTCATGTTGCTTCTATATGTGATAACAAGGAAGTGGATTACACCCTTCATAAACTCGCACTTCTTATTAAATAAATTGACGTTAAATTGACGACGTAAATTGAATACACGGTTGGCGCAGTGGCTGAGCGATCGACTGCTGCGCAGCGTGTTGCGGGTTCGATTCCCGCCAAGGGTAAACATTTGTGTGATGAGCACTTGTGTTTGGTTTGTGTCTGAGTGTTGTTTATCTATATATGTATGTATTTACAAAAAAAAATGTATTTGTGTATGTATATCAGCTGTCTGACACCCATAGTACAGGGTCTCCCTAGTTTGGGGTCAGATGGCCGTGTGTGAAAATGTCCCCACATATTATTTTTATTAATAAATCGTATAAAACCTACCTTAAATAGGTATAGATCAAAGAGAATTGGTTTTATGTCTTTGGTATAGGTAGGTACAGAATACAGCTCCCAATATCTGAAAGCTTCGCACCTTCGGAAACTGCTAAACCCTTGTCAAGGTGACCAGCGATCAATATTCGCGGAACACTACACAAATATTAACTTCTTAACGTCAGGACGTTGTTGGGTAGGTAGGTAGCAGTAGTTCCATCACTTATTGTCTGTTGTCTTTAGAGGTTTTTTGAAATTTTACAAAAACTACTTAAAGAAAAATGGAATCAAAAATCTAGGTGAGAGGAACAGAATTATAGAACTATTTGGCTTGATTAAAATATTAACATTGTTAAATTATAATACAGAATGTATAAATATAAAAAAAAGTACAGACCAGCACATTAACACACATTCACACACACACACACACACACACACACACACACATTCTTCATTCATTTCTTTAATCAATTTTCAACTTTATGGTCAAACTCAAACTCAAACTCAAATCATTTATTTCAAATAAACCATTTACAGGCACTTTTGAATTGTCAAGGAGTCAGTCAGTCAAAAAGTTGTAGCTAGTTGCTCGTTCCAAACAGTAGGTTTCTATGGAGAAGAACGAGCAGAAACTCCATGAACACTCTTTTAAAATCAATAGAATATTACAAATTTAGGTTACATCAATCATGTTGAATCTAGGGGTACAATGTGAGAACAATGTAACAAGTTGTGCACGTTAAAAGAGGTCTAGTGGCAATGAAATTAGACAATCTATACATATAATAAAACAGTAAAAAAACTGTGTCTGTACATTGAATATATTAAAAAAAAAATAATTGAGGGGGGTTTAGGAACAGTAATAGAGCACGAATCCAAAAAAAAAGTCTGTCTGTTTGTCTGTTTGTTTGTACACGCTAATCTTCGGAACTGCTGGACGGATTTGAATGATTTTTTTGTTGTTGTATAGGTATTAAGTCTGGGCAACATATAGGCTATAATTTATCTTGGAAACTTTAACACCTGATGCAGAACCGCAACAGACCAGCTAAACTATAAGAGATACAAAAATGGTACCGTAGCAAAAATTGTTCCACGTGATGAGCATTTTCTGCTGAGAGAATAAATTTGAAGATCTGGAACACCTGATGTGGAACTGCAAGAGCCCAGCTACACCATAATACATACATTAATGACGTCTTAGCAAAAGTTGTTCGGTCTGATGGGCATTTCCTGTTGACTTATAAAAATCGAAGATCAGAAACATCTGACGTGGAAATCAAAGCTGTAACTTTTTAAATTTAACCGTAAAGCTATCACTAATTTCGCTGCATATTATAATAAGGTGGGAGTACCTCCACGTGGTGAAGGCGGTAACAGTTTAGGACTAATTTTTTATGACGATGGTATATCATTGAAAATTTGACTCTACTGGGCAAAACTCCCATTTATTTTTTTATTTTATTGAATAAATATGCCTTTGGGCTTATGTTATTTGAGTGTTTAATTTCCTTTTCCATTTATCTTCGTGACACGGTAGCCTACCCGGTAACGCAGGGGAGCAGTCACTTAGATTTTAATTGATCAGGTATCATCACAATGAAACTATAACCATGCCTAGAAAGAGGTCAAATCTTTCCCAATGTTCCAAAGGAGCTAAAAGATTGAGGATCATAAGTTCCCAAGAATCTACCGAAGAGCGTCAGGAGAGACTTGATGTTGTTCGAGATCATCAGACTGCAACTCGCTCCGTGGAAACCTCTTCAAATCGCGAAGAACGCCTGCGTTCTCAGCGTATTTAGGCATCTACATCCAGGTCTCTAGAGACCAGTGAAGAATATGATGCACGACTGCACGGATAAAGAATTGCGCTTGAGTTCTCAGCGCATCTGCTTCTAGGTCTCTAGAGACAAGTGCGGAACGTGATGCGCGACTGTCCGCTGATCGTGAGCGACATGCATTTACCGATACAGAATCACGCTTGAGTTCTCAGCGTATTCGCACATCTACTAACAGGTCTTTTGAAACGAGTGATGAACGTGATGCGCGACTAACTGCTGATCGAGATTATCATACATTGACCCGAACACGCACTCAACAAAATATTCATAATCAGTTAGAAAGTGAAAGAGAAAGAATTGCTGGAGTTCGGCATGAAGAGACAGAAGAAGAGCGCAACGAACGTTTGAATTCTGATCGACTTCGACATTCTCTGAACAGAATGATCCGATTCTTCAGATGGCATGGCGACCTTTCTTGGGTTGATAAGGAACGGAGTGCATTTACGTATACTATTAAGATTGACTACGCCACATATTTCGCCATCGGAGGTATGATTCAAAATTGTACTTTTTGAACGTCTCGAATCGTCTTGCGCATCCCGTTGTTTACCCGTCCCCGGGCTCTTAGAATTCGACATCAGACGTTTCAGATCTTCGATTTTGCCGACCCCGTTGTCGCTGGCATAAGCAACAGGATCCGCGTACGAAGTCGCGGGCAGAAGCTGGTTTAAAATAAATTTAAAATAACCGAGGCAGCTAAGAGATGACCAGTCTCAACTGACGGCGCCCGTTCACGAACATGACGCACGGATCGGCACCATTTAGTTCAACCATTTTGAAGGGAACCAAATGATCCAACACATGCGCCACCATCAGCGAGACATTCAAGTGAGCATGACAAACACTCAACCGCCAGGGCACATTCAAGTCAACGAAAGACATCTCGTAAATGGTGGCTTTAAAGTACATAGTGCTCACATGTATGTGCTATGCAAAATTATATAATACTAATAGTTTGAGTTTATGCATTGCAAAGATAATGTAGTTCTACATCTTCAGCAGCTCCAAAAAAAAATAAGGTTCAAGATTGATTGGGAAAATGTGACAGTTTCGGGTAGGTTGACCTGCTGGCGTCTGTACATACAATGGAGAGCTGACAGGACATAAAAATCTCGTCCGCATCGCTCTTTCTTTCACTTCACTTGATAACATTAAAAATTAATTTCTAATTATTCATTCATTAATTGTTTTTTAATTTTGTTTTATTTGGTTGTAAGTCCGCCTTTGTACTTTGTGCATGAAGTACAAATAAAAAAAACTTGAGAGGTGTCAAGGGACACCCGGATGGAACAAAGTTCCTTTCGATTAATTAGTGAAGGAATTGTAATATTTTTGTTTTTATTTTTAAGTTATTTAAATATTTTTTTTATTATTACCAAATATAATGTAATATAAACCTAACGAAAATAACTGGCTTGCTTTCTATGAGAGAGAGAGAGACCGACAGAGAAACACGCGCACGCCGCACGGCTTACAACTACAAGATGATTTTTTATGCACGCTCCAAATTTCTCAGGGTGATAGTACCCATGAAATTGAATAACTTTCTCCAAAAAACATGGGTCGAAATATTAAAAAAAAAATCGGACTTCCCATACAAAATCGATCAGCTGACTATTGATTTTGTATGGGAAGTCCGATTTTTTTTTTAATATTTCGACCCATGTTTTTTGGAGAAAGTTATTCAATTTCATGGGTACTATCACCCTGAGAAATTTGGAGCGTGCATAAAAAATCATCTTGTATAGCAAAAAGTGTCGTTACAACTTTTGGTCTTAATTTTTTCCGTCTAGCCCCCTTTCGCAACGCGCGATAAGGAACTTCGTTCCAAACTTCGTTCCAATAAATAAAAAAATAATATTTTATATTGAAAACAACGGATTGACTCACTGTGTTGTCGGGTTCGTCCGACTAGTTTCGATGGCATATGGCCACCTTGCTCTAGGAGTTCCACAGGATGACACACCGCCCGCGCCAGTCGCGTCGTCGGTAGTCGGACGAACCCAGCAACACAGTAGTTAATCCGTTGTTCTCAATCTTTAATGTGTAACAATAATAATACCAAGGAATTACTGGATCTCCAAATTCATCCATGTATATCCTAGCTTTCAGTAGTTTCTGGTACTCTTCAACTTGATCAGGTAGAGTGCGGAACACACCGTCAATAATCATCATTACATAGAAGAGCGGCCACTCTGACTCAATACCATCAAATTTCGTTTAATGAAACTTAAATATTCCATGAAAATTAATAATATTAATTTAATAAATAATATTGTAAAGCTTTCATTACCTAACATGGCGTTAAAGCTTGTATAGTCACAAGCATAAATATGTATACAGATTGCTAAATTCAAAAGCAATTTTAGCGTGAAAAAAATAGAAAAAACCTATTTTATAGTAGTTCGGGATTATAAATACCCCATTCGTAACCCCACAACATTACTACAAATAGTTTAGGAGAAAATCCGTTTGGAATGAGACCAACTGTTTACATGTTTTTGCTCGTGACTGTACTTAGGATCATTTAATATATTAATAATAACTACTCAAATACTATATATTTGGGACACGCCATAGTATATTCATTACACAGGTCTGAAACTCATTAGCATCGCTTCAGTCCGAGTTGTCACCAAGTGCCCGAGCGAAGACATACAACTTGCCAACTGGTGGTGACGTCAACGTCCTGCTGTCGGCTAATAATGTAGCACGGTCTAGTTCAATTGACTAATAGACACCATTAACGAATAATTTCCAAACAATACTTTTCTAAAAACAAACAAAACACACAACAAACATATTTTTCAAACTCAAACTCAAACTCAAACTCAAATCATTTATTTCAAATAAACCATTTACAGGCACTTTTGAATTGTCAAGGAGTCAGTCAGTCAAAAAGTTGCAGCTAGTTGCTCGTTCCAAACAGTAGGTTTCTATGGAGAAGAACGAGCAAGAAACTCCATGAACACTCTTTTAAAATCAATAGAATATTACAAATTTAGGTTACATCATTCATGTTGAATCTAGAGGTACAATGTGAGAACGATGTAACAAATTGTGCACGTTAAAAGAGGTCCTAGTGGCAATGAAATTAGACAATTCAAAATAAATTTAAAATAACCGAGGCAGCTAAGAGATGACCAGTCTCAACTGACGGCGCCCGTTCACGAACATGACGCACGGATCGGCACCATTTAGTTCAACCATTTTGAAGGGAACCAAATGATCCAACACATGCGCCACCATCAGCGAGACATTCAAGTGAGCATGACAAACACTCAACCGCCAGGGCATATTCAAGTCAACGAAAGACATCTCGTAAATGGTGGCTTTAAAGTACATAGTGCTCACATGTATGTGCTATGCAAAATTATATAATACTAATAGTTTGAGTTTATACAATGCAAAGATAATGTAGTTCTACATCTTCAGCAGCTCCAAAAAAATTGTCACCAATGCTAATCAATAAATCTATGAACCCTTATGGCTGTGGAGCTAGACCAGCATCCAGCCAAGCATTTTTATCAGTGATGTAATCATCGAATTTATAATATGCTCGGCTGCATAGTGTGCGTTTCATATAGGACTTAAATTTTGTCTCATTAAGTTGAACAATGTGGGGAGGTATTTTATTGTAACAAATAAGGGATGCGCTAGAGTAGTTCGGGAAATTTCATTTTTCTTAAGGCGCTATTCCGACCAAAAGTAGTGCGTTTTTCTTCGTTATTCAGGAGCTATTAACTCATTAATTAAGAGGAAACACCACGGGCTAGAGAATTGAAAATTAGGTATTTGTAAAATCTATTGCTGTCGCGCGATGCCCGAACACGAACCGCAGAGCGCGATAGAGACAACTGCAGCTTTGACCGAAAATACCTATTAAAAGTACACAAAATCAATGATTCGTAGTCCCCTGATTTCTTCTCCAAAACTTAACCGATTTAACTGCTTTTTTCATTAAAAAATAAAGAAAGGCTTTTGCCGTGTTCCTATGTTTTCTAATTTTTATATAATCAAGTCAAATTTGTTTTCTGAATGTTTGAACACAGCGGAAAATCATGCCAATTTTTTAGGTTTTTGAATATTCATATGTCTTTTAATAATACATTTAGGAGAAAAAGGAAAACATAGGGAAATGCCAATAGTAGCCATGGATATTTAAAAAAAATTATTGATCTACTGGCATTATCCAGGGAGGAAACAGGGGACTAAGTTTGTATGGAAAAACGGCCCTTGTGTTTCCTCTTAAGAGAAATAAACTACATCTAAAAGCATAATATTATTAATGTACGATATCCTATCATCACATTCCACGTTCTAATTTTTTTAATCTGTGTACACCTAAATCTCCCTGTAAAAAATTACTAAAATAATTGAAAACATGAATCTTTTGCTAAAGTTGACGTGCTATTAATTTGAGGATTACACTAGATAGGTAACTTAAAAATCTTTATAATTCACGTTTTATTTTATTTCAAAAGATCGGTTCTCTTTTTTTATAACAAAACAAAAAATGTGCGAATTTCGATTCACACAATTTGACCAAATAACCTTGACCGTACATTTTTCGTTTTTTTTTTAGTAGTAGTAGGTCAAGGTCAAGGTCAAGGTCTTTTTTTAAAGAGAAGTCATAGCTGTGGTCACGTACAAAATAAAGTAGTTGGTGTGAAAGCAGCCTAACTTGCAATTTCTTTTAAACCAAGTTGTAAGTGTGCTGAGTAGTCAATTCTTGTATAAAAATGCACACAATAAATAGTAGATTGTTATACAAGGAGCTAAAATGACCCATTATATACGAGGTAGTTTTACTCCCGAGCTTTAGCGAGGGAGTAAACAGAAACCGAGTTTTAATGGGTTTTAGCGCCGTGTGTTACACTATACTTTTCACTACGATTGCGAGAAACTAAAACAATCCAATACAATATGAAATATTTTTTTTGTTTCTTCCGTAGCCGCAACACATTGCCAAAGAGTACAATGTATATACAGAGCACATTGCATGCATTCTACGAGAGATCGCCGATTTTTGTTCCATTTTCAAAATTAAAATGAGGGTCTTTTTTTATGAAACAGTAATAAGTCGAGTCTTTATCAAGAAGCTTATAGATAAAAGTGGAGGCAACACTCTAAATACCTAAGTGAAGCCAACTGTGGGCAGACGCTCTCTTTCTGAATGCATACATAAGATAAAGAAAACACATATCACTGTCTCGTTTTTATGTATGCATTCAGAAAGAGAGCATCAGCCCACAGTTGGTTTTAAGCTTTTGTTCGAAGTGTTGGCTCCATTTATACCTATATCTTCATGGTCTTTATTCATGATTATTCTACTTATGACTAAAGAATTTTTCGTTTTTGTAGGCTCATTGTCATATTTGACATACAAAAATAAAAAAAAATAAACTTTTTCCCCTAGAGGATGCAATGCTATTTTATCCCCGCTCTGGTATGCTACAATGACGGCCTTTTTGAGCAAGAGAAGTGAAAAAAATGTTTTATCAGTGTAGTAGAAAATACTAAATAGCATGTTCGACTGTATTGTACTTACTGTATTTGTTAGATATGATAGATGAGACCGACGACCCCAATGATTTTGTGTAACAACTCACTTTAGTACTCACAAATGAAACACGAATTTTAATACAATATTTTTTAAATATTGTATTAAAATTCGTGTTTCATTTGTTTTCACGTCAATTGTTTGGGCTTGAAAATTGCTATAGCAACAACAATGGAGAAATTAAAAATTCGCGATATTTACGAATATGAGTTCCACCGTGGCACCAGTGCAGCAGAAACGGCTCGAAGGATTAACGACGTGTACGGGCCAAACACCGCTAACGAACGAACGGTGCGTTTCTGGTCTCAACGTATCCGTTCTGGAAATTTTGATTTACAAAATGAGCCTCGTGGACGACCGGATACTCAAATGAATAATGAAGAATTAAAGGCGATAGTTGAAGCGGATCCATCTCTAACCACTTCTGAATTAGCAGCAGCCTTTGGAGTAAGTGACAAAACAATCATTATCCATTTGCGTCCAATTGGAAAAGTAAAAAAGCTCGAAAAGTGGGTACCGTACGAATTGACTGAAGCACACCAACAAACACGCGTCGGTTGCTGCGCTTCCTTGCTCAATCGTCACAATAATGAGGGAATTTTAAATCGTATTGTCACTTGTGATGAGAAGTGGATCGTGTACGATAATCGCAAGCGATCATCACAATGGCTTAACCCTGGAGAACCGGCAAAAACTTGCCCCAAGCGAAAACTGACCAAAAAGAAGATTCTAGTTAGTGTTTGGTGGTCCTGTGCTGGTGTCATCCACTACAGCTTCTTGAGATCAGGCCAAACGATTACTGCAGACATGTATTGTCAACAGTTGTAAACAATGATGGAAAAGCTCACCATTAAACAACCGAGACTGGTCAATTGCTCTAGCCCATTGCTCCTTTAGGATAACGCTTGACCACATACTGCACATCAGACGGTCCCCAAGTTAGAGGAGCTGCGACTGGAAACTCTGCGTCACCCACCATACTCTCCAGATCTTGCCCCAAACGATTACCATTTATTCCGAAATTTGGACAACTTTTTACAAGGAAAAAAATTCAATTATGATGAGGCAGTTAAAACAGCCTTCAAGCAGTTCATCGATTCTCGCTCCCAGGATTTTTTTACCAAAGGGATCAATGAGCTCCCGATAAAATGGCGGAAGTGTATCGATAACAATGGTGCATACTTCGATTGACTAAATAGGTATATAATTTCTTAAAAAAAAAGTAGTTTTAATTTTTTGATACCGATCGGCAATTTCATATGTAAAGACCTAATATACCATAGAACTTTTGCTTCGTATACGTTCAGAATAGGTGCATAGTCACGTGAGCAAAACCACGGGCACAGCTAGTTGTAAACTTTAGGTGAATCACCTTCTCATTTGCTACTAAGTAACATAAAAAAATCGGCAAAGTGCGACTCGAACTTGTAAATAAAGGGTTCCATACGGTGGTTGCAAACGTGTTTCTTTTCAGTTTTTTTCTTGATTTTATAGTGGTACAATAAAGCAAAAGCGTCGGCCGACGCTGAAAACCAGCGACGTGGTTCGTGCCTTGCTGCGCGAGCCAAGGAATTTATTTATGCTGAGCGTTGACCGTTTCAAACGGTGGCAACGCATGTTTTCGACTCGGGACTATTTTTATTTTTACTTTTTTAGAATTTAATTGTTTAGTTCTAAACTTAATATTGTTATACAATATGTGCGTCACTCTTGTGTGAATAAATGGTTTATCTTACTTTCTTTCAAAAAAATTGAAAAAACACGATTTTTGAATGGGGTTATTAAACCTATATCCTTCTTGAATTGTATAATCCCTTTAATTTTTACCTATCATTAGCATCTTCTTACTTTTGTCCCACGTTATTTGGAGTCAACGCAACGTTTTCTTCTTCCATCCCGTAATGTCAACAATCATGATCTCACTGAGTACATTCTTCTTAATTTTTACCCATGTTTTATTTGTATTATTTGTTGTTATAGCAGCCTATTTCTATATTTTTGAACAGACAGACGTAGGGAGGGATGAGCGAGAGCAACATAGCTCTATTGGAACCCTTTGCGTACGGATCCCTAAAAAGAGATAAGTGATGCAGGTTCGTTTGAGTTAGTAATATGTTCTTTATTCTGCGTTTAATTTTGCGTATCAAACACTTTTGTTGAATAAACAAACTTTAGTGATTTTCACAGGTGCTAGAATAATTTAGTTAGCAGACATCACAGCATTACGATTGCAGACAGTCCAGAGTTAATTCCAATCCAAATAGGTACACGAAATATCACTAAATTCTCGTAGGAACATTTCCAGAAATAGGCAAGACAATGTATGCCGTCTAAAAGCGGTATCTTGCTGGAGATTAGTGCATCTCAGCGTACTATACACAATGTCGTGTCGTGATCCGTGTGCGCGAAATAGCTAAGAATACGTGCCGATATTAATTCTAGAATGTGCAAGCTTGGCGGTATTTTGAATAGCTTGTTCTGAGATGGGTAGGTAAATGATAGTGTTTATTTAGTTTAGTTATTTGTATACTAAGCAGAAGCACCAGCTTTCAAATAAAAAAAGAATCATCAAAATCGGTTCACCCAGTCCCAAGAAATCAGGTAACAAACAAAAAAAAAAAAAAAAAATAAGTACAGACGAATTGATAACCTCCTCCTTTTTTGAAGTCGGTTGAAAAATAGTAGACACTTGGTATCGGTAATAGAGTCCAAGCCACCACAGTAGGTCTAACTCCTTGGAAAGCAATCTCCTACCAATATGCACTTATTATTTTGGACTTCTGATAAAGCTTCTGTCGAGAATTTTCTTGTACTAAGAGGAATCACCTTTTGTTACATGTAAAATGAACTTTTCAGTAGGTACGTACATACCTATATCTCAACCTTGACAATTCTAAATAATATTATACCATGTATCTAGCTAAAAACGGGTAACCGAACAACCCCTTTCTAATTAGATTATTTCGCTTACTGCAGAACAATGCCAGCCTTCGAGCTGACCAATAAAAAATAATCATAAAAGCTCGTTTCCAGACCAAGACAAGTCCATTCCATTAGCATCCCTGTCTTAAACCACGCTCACTTGCCTATCTCCGATGCGGAGCTAATTCTGTCAACACTCGACGCTGCATTTCAGTGAGTACCCTTACCTACCTATCGCTCGGTGCATCGATACCAATAATTGAATCGTACCGATCTACATCCAATATATCTGCACCTAACCTTTCATAGTTCATGGTGGCCAACTAACCTACATTTCGTGTGGTTTAGTCTTTACTTGGACTGAAATTCTTGATGCCTGATGAAATATAAACAAAAGTTAAGGATAGTCCTCGTTTTATCTAGCTTCTTGTTAAGATAGATTTTTAAATTCGTTCTTCTGAGGAGGGAAGTGTTTTTTTTGGCAAATTTTTCGCACAGCCATAGGTATTTTACCAGTCACTACGTATTATAAACTAGCGACCTGCCCCAGCTTCGCATGGGCCTATAGCCTTCCTCGATTAACACAAAAATAATTTTTCAATTCGAACCAGTAGATCCTGAGATTAGCGCGTTCAACCAAACAAACAAACAAACAAACTCTTCAGCTTTATAATATTAGTATAGATTAAAGTCCCCGCAGCGCAGCGCTGAGTTCTTTTTTGTTCGGGTTAATCTTAGGAACTCCTGAATGGATTTACATATGGTTTTCAGAAATAGAAAGAGAAATAATTTAGGAAGGATAAAGGCTACAATTTATAAATACATTCATGCGAGCGAAAGTCGCGGACAGAAGCTAGTTTACCTTAAAACAATGTTCGTCACATGTAAACATATAAACATGTAAAATATGTAAACATTCTGCCAAACAATAATTATATTAAAGAATTTTTATGCCTTAAAAATATTCGTTTAAAGAAGATTATGCCAGGTGTGTTATGCCAAATAAATTTCGGAGCATCAAGATTCTGCCAGATAGAGGGAACCCCTGCCCAGCCTTTTTCCAATCATTAAGTTATTTTTTTTTGATGATGATGATGAAGTTATTTTTTACTATTTAGTTATTTTGGAAGGCGGTTGTCTTTTTTGTAAAAAAAATCCTTTTTTGCTTTTTAGTGCCTACTTTTTATCATACAAATTAATTAGGCACGAAACAAATTAAGTCATTCTTTCCACTCTTATATGTAGAATATTTTCATGAAATTTACATAGGGCCAACTTTGAGGTATACAAATAAAAAAAAAAAAAAAAAGAAAAGTAAATAGAATCATTCTATTTTAATGGATAATGTATACCGATATCGGATAACACTGTAAATAAATATGGGTGACCAACATTTAATAAATATACATGAATACATGTTGAATTGAGAACCTCCTCCTTTTTTTGAAGTAATTTAAAAATGAACAACCATTTAGAGATTCGATAGCCAGCCTAAAACAATAACAATATCGTGCATTCTGAATAATTAGCTGGTACCTAATTCCTCCAACCCAGACACAATAGTGTCGATAAACCACCTTCTAATTTCCACCACACTACTCCAGGACAGCACTCCAAAGCCGATGCAATAGCTATAATTGAATCCACTGGCGACGTATCGCATCTGAATTGCTTACACTTAGCAGGTTGTAGTATAGATGGCGTTACTGTCGACACGGCTATTATGTCTCAATAGCCAGCTTTGATTGTAGAAAGGCTATCTGAAATGGCAGTCCATTTACGGTTTAGTGAGGTAATTAGGTCAACAAATACCTGGTTTGTTGAATAGGGTATTACACCCATTTTTGAAAAGTGTCTCAATAAAATTCTGTAGTGCCACCAAAAACACACAAATTTTTTCATTCAATCGAGAAGTGCCATAAAAAAGCATCCAAATTTTCAATTTTCAATTTTCGCGCGTAGTTTGACGAAAACGCCTCTTACTGGACGCCATATTGCTCAGTGGAAATGACGTCAGTTCGTTTTGTATCAAATGCGCTCATATTAAATATGAGAATTGTATATAATTTAAAAATAATTAAAAGTATATTTTGTAATAGGTGTAATAATTAAAAAAATACTTTGGGTTACGAAAATAATAAAAGTACAAAGCCTTTAAACGCCAATCGGTTGACTAACAGTTGATAATTTTTTGTTTACACAGCCATACGGCGTAATACTCGTAACATGGCCGCTACTATTTCATGGTGTTATTAAAACAGATTTAAAAAAATGAAAACTTTGAATTGAATTTAAAAAAATATTTAGTTATTTTATGAGCTAAAACTTACATTTTCCGACTGCTTTATGCCTATACTGTCTCAATAACATATTTATAGTTTTTTTCTCCTATGGAGTAAAATACCCTATCGTAATAAGGGCGGCCAACCGGTCATAGGTCCCATACAAACGCTTGTACGTGATTACGGCGTTGTAACAAATTTTCCTCCAAATGTTTTGAGCATACGGGCAGCAGCTTGTGGTTAATATCTAGTTTCCTATTTGACAAAAAAAAAAACTTTTTTGAGAATCAAATTCATTAAACACGTCCGAAAAAAAGATATTTTGCACAATTTGTATCTGAATTTTGGCCGTTTATAATGCACTCATACATAAAACGAAACATACGAAAAAGTAAAAAAACCTTGCAGATGTAATGGAGATTCTAAATAACAGCCATGTTTACCAAAAACTTGTAAGGCTTTTTCATAAACACGTATTTTCTCAAACAAGTTTTAGTGAAATCTCCGCGTGCCAATTTTCATGCGATGTCATCGCGGTCTCACTCAGTCGTTTGTTTTCGAACATTGCGTTGGACTAACAATTTTTTCTATCATGCTCGCGAGTGTTGAAGTTAGGCCAATGGGTAAGGGACCTCTTAAGAACGAAAACTAGTTACTACATATTATAAATTAAAGTCCCCGCCGCGCTGAGTTTATTTTCGTTCGGGTTTATCTCAAAAACTCCTTAACGAATTTACATAGATACTCTTATGGTTTTCAGAAAAGAAAAGAGAAATAATCTAGGAAGGCTCTATGCTATAATATTTTTAAATACATTCATGCGAGCGAAAGTCGTGAACAAAAGCTAGTTTACCATAAAACAATGTTCGTCACACTTGCATTATTTTACAGTATCATCAGATGATGACGGTCGGTTTCCAACCTAACGACTGCCTATCTGACCTCCACAACACAGCCACTTTGCAACACTGACCCCTTGGTAAGACTGGTTGTCAGATTTTCTGACTTCTGTTGTTTACCTATAACTGTCAGGCTTAACATCTCCGACCCTGTTTAATTTATACGTGAACGGATTGATCGTAGCGCTTAGTAGTCAACATGTCGGCTGCCACATTGATGGCGTTTGTGTCAATAATCTGAGTTATGCGGACGAGCTTGAGGAAGCTGATACGGACTTGTGAGGAATATTCCTCACAAGTCCGTATCAGCGTTGTGGCAAACCGTGGCCACAAGCATATGCTTGTGGCCACGGTTTGCTGTACAATGTAAGAAAGAGCCAGTGATCCATCTTTGAGACCGTCAGTGCGAAATGTCCTGGGAACATACCACCTGTCAAACTTTATGGTGTTCCTCTGGAAAGGGTGAGTCAATTTGGACCTGGGCCATATTTTAACTGTTGACCTCAAGGATCATGCAGACATGGAAAGGGAGCGGAGGGCGTTGTCTGTTAGAGCGAATATGGTCGCCCGCAGATTTGCGCGGTGCTCGAGTGGGGTGAAGATTACGCTCTAAAGAGCGTAATCTGTATGTACATCGCTGTACTCATGCGCTCTGTGGGCGCACTACACTAAGAGAAACTACGACGTCCTCCGCGTTCAATACAATGACGCATTCAGAGCGGTGATGGGGTTGCCCCGATACTGCAGCGCCTCGGGGATGTTCGCAGAAGCGCGCACAGACTGCTTTCACGCGACGATGCGTAAGCGCGCCGCGTCCCTGGTGCGCAGAGTACGGGCCAGCTCCAACACCGTTTTGGCGATGATTGGGGGTAGGTTGGACTGCCCTTTCATCCGGCATTGTTCCGGCAGACATGTAGTTGTGCCAATGCCGAAGCGAAAATTGTAATTTTATTATTTTATTTTATGATTTATGTATGTACTTAATTCGAATTTTATTTTTATTTGCATTTTAATTTTAATTGCATTGTATTTTATTTTGAATATATATTAATTTTATAATAATTTAAATTTGCCTGAAATAAATGAAATTTAATTTAATTTATAACGACGAGCAACGGCTTTACGTGCTTTCTGAGGCACGGAGGGATCTTGGTATGAGAATAGAAGGTCACCCGTCCAAAGACAGACCGCGGCAACCGTAGCTGAAACATGGACCAATCGATTCATACGGCTTACGTGCCTCTCCACGTATTAATTTAGACAATCACTGTATTTATATCTACTGGTCTCAAATTCAACATAGAAATGTTTTCATAGGTTATTTATTGTTAGTAAAGTCACACCTACGACATTCCATACAAACGATACAATTGAATTACCTACACTACTATCAAAATAACAGATTGTACAAATACGTGCGTGTGTATGCGTGTCTACGCCGCGAGAATTAAAAGCGGTTCCGGGAGCAGCGTTTGTCGCTGGAAGAGGTGAGGAACAGTGTTTCGGGTGGGGTGTGTCGCTACTGTACGGTAGTACTAATATTTATACTGAGTAAAGTGGACCACTACGATATAAGGAACAAACAAACTTCTAGCTTTAATCTATTAGTAGGGTCGGGATATCCTGTTACCTAGCAACAGTTGGGCAACAGTTGCTCGGCAAAGCAACTGCATAAATAGGCGACTGGACAATCGAATTAAGATGCACTTCGCGTCTCCCTGAGAAGGACCAGTTCACTTAGTGCACAGTAATTCATCATGCTAATTGTTAAGAAAATTGAATTTTAATTCAAGTGCCTTGAAAGTTCAGAATTCGTTTTTCTTGTATAATGCCTTTTAGTTTTAAACTTATTATGGCGAAAATGCGTTTGCGATCTTTTGTTATTCAATGTAATGCTGTATTCTTGTAAGCAACAACGTCTATGCTATTCTCTAACGTTACCATTCGTGGTTGTGCTCGACGGCGAACTAGCCATCGTGTCAGTCGTGGAATTGACGTCGAGCTCAGCGACTGTTTTTGCTTAACGAATATCATTATTCACATAATGAACTGCCAGAATCAAAATAATCAACCTGAGTAGTTCCACCAAAAACCGTTAATGCACGTGGCGCTAGCGCGTAAGCAAAGAAAACGAAAATTTTACTCGCCGCTGCCACAGCGTCGAGCTTTACGTTGTGTTGCTTAGAGAATAGCACCAAAGTGTCAGTTATACGGACGTTACAATCGTCGTGTCATCGACAGTTCAACTTTATTCTTTTTAGGGTTCCGTTCCAAATGGCAAGAAACGGAACCCTTATGGATTCGTCATGTCTGTCCGTCCGTATGTCCCAGCCACTTTTTTCCGAAACTATAAGAACAATACTGTTGAAACTTGGTAAGTAGATGTATTCTGTGAACCACATTAAGATTTTCACACAAAAACAGAAAAGATACAATACATTTTGGGTGTTCCCCATACTTAGAATTGAAACTCAAGAATTTTGTTTATCATACCCATACGTGTGGGGTATCTATGGATAGGTCTTATTTTTCTAAACTTAAAAAATGTGTGGTAAAATGTGTGTCCTCCCCCTGTAACATCTAAAATAAGAGAATGATAAAACTAAAAGAAATATATGATGTACGGTCACCAAAGGAGATAAGTATCCATGTCGCCGGAAACAGTTGAAGTTTACTTAGAATCCGATAGGTTTTTATGAATAAAATAAAATACAATTTATAGAGAATAAACAGTTCAATGATTTAATAAAATTTCATTTGAAAGCCCCCATTGGTTTCTAAGAAATCTTCAACTATTCCCAACGACATGGATACTTATCTCTTTTGCGTACTGTACATTACCATGTAAACTTCCACCGAAAATTGATTTGAATGAGATCTAGTAAGGATTTTTTTTTAAATAAATCGTAAACCGCAATTTAAAAAAATACACTATTATTCAAACATCGATCAACGTTACAACGAACTACAAGAACTTTTATATTATGTTATTAGCTGCTACGGAACCCTTTATGGGCGAGTCCGACTCGCACTTGGCCGCTTTTTCATTTTTTATCTCTTTATATTACCTATTTTATTTCAGTTACAGATCTACTTTGTTCTGCCAAAGCGCCCTAACCCACAATATCTTAGTAACGAAATTAATTACGTCAAACTAATTAAAAATGCTGAATGTGTTATAATTACTATCCAGCAATAACAGTTTAATAAATCTCAAACTTATGCTTAGAATGAGAGGCTCATTGACAACAACTCTCTGGCTGAGGCTAGGCTCCAGAGCCTCGACCATCGCCGCACCCTTACTAGCCTATCGATATTTTCTCGGCTACATTTCAGAGAGTGTGCTTTGGAATTGCCTAAATTACCCCATCCCCATTCCATCATCGGACGAGAAGAGATACGGCAAAGCGTCATCGCTACACGGCTGAAATTTCACGGTCTTGAACTAAGCGCTTTGTTTTCACGTTTATTGTGCAAACGGACAGACTGTGGAATTCACTGCCCGCCTCTCTGTTCCCCGATAAATATAATCTGAGTATCTTCAAGGTACGAGTGAACTATATCACTTTTTAGAATTGTAAAAAAAGAATATAGGAATATTAGATAAACAATTACTTTGCTTAATGTTGACGTGTATTCGTTCGATGTAGCAAAACTAACCATCATTAAAATCATCATTTTTCTAATTTTAATTATCCCAGTTTAATTTATGAATGTTATTGTTATTCATTTGTTTATTTAGCCTATTAAAATTAAAATTTATGTTAAAATTATTGTTACGGAAGAATTATAATTGTTTATATAACTGTAAACAGATATATTGTTTTATATTAATATATATTATATTATTAGGTATTAATGTAAAACCATAAATGGCGCATGTTGTGTTAGCCTTTAAGTAATTGTTGCACTTATAAATGTACTATTAAGAAATTATTGTTAATGTATTGTGTAAACAATTGTTGGCTAACCTAAATAACTAAATAAATAAATCATCATCATGTCAACCTTTAGACGCCAATTAAGCATTAAAATATGTTCTTCTTATACATCCTTAAAAAACTGATCTCCCGCCCGATAAAGACATGCGAATGATATGCCAAGAAATGTATACGAATAACAAAATCCTGTAGCATAAGGAACTCGCTCGAACTGTATACTCTATAGGTACTGAATGAAGACCATTCGCTAATAATTCGCAGTATCTGCTTCTAATGGATTCCTGCAATCTAAAGCCACTCGATGACAATAAGTACTCGAACCGTCTTATGCTGCGTTCACACGAAAAAAAAGACTAGTAACCGCAAGTGAGTTTAATATTTATGCTAACAAATTGACACCGACTTTATTACTTAATGCAGTTTGTAGAATTTTAATGTGGCAGGATGGTGTGTGGCTTATGTAATAATGAACTCTAACTTTTCACAATTTACCTATACTTTATTTGTACAAATACCACATGCAGCTCGCTTAATCGCGCTTACGACCAACGGGGCAGTCATAATAGAAATAGTGGAATACCTGTCATAGTTGTTAGAGCTTTCATTAAAACCGAATTTATAATATTGTGAGCAAAGCTTCTTTTAGAACATGTGCGACAAGCGTTTTGATGAAATTGTGTAATGACAAACGTCGATTCCATGAATATAGTGTTATGACAATCAATTCAATGAATATTGTGTTATGACAAACTATTTAATGAAAATTGTCTGATGACAAACTATTTGATGAATTTTTTGTAATGTAAAACTATGTAATGGAAACAGTGTACTTAATCGCCAACTATTCGGTGGAAATTATGCGAAGACAAACCATTCTATGTAATTACCAACTATTCTTCGATAGAAATTGTATTATGTCAAAATATTCGTTAAGAACTGTGTAATAAGAAATTATATGATGACCAACTATTCGATGTAAATGATGCGTCATGTTCGTGAACGGACGCCGTCGGTTGGGACTGGTCATCTCTTAGCTGCCTCGGTTATTTTAAATTTTGGTTTGAATTGTTATTATAACTATATTTGTCTCTAGACCTCTTTAAACATGCAAGACGTGTTACATTGTTCTCACATTGTACCCTTAGATTCAACATGAATGATGTAACCTAAATTTGTAAAATTTATCTGATTTTTAAAGAGTGTTTATGGAGTTTCTTGCTCGTTCTTCTCCATAGAAACCTACTGTTTGGAACGAGCAACTAGCTTCAATTTTCTAACTGACTGACTCTGACAATTCAAAAGTACCTATAAATTGAAATAAATGATTTTGAGATTGAGTTTGAGTTTTAAATTGTGTATTGACCAACTATTCGATAGAATTTGCAAGTGAAATGTATACATAGCAATGTGCGTATTGGAAATAATTTACTGACAATTTCCTCATTAATCGTTAATGTTCTCGTAAGTAAATAATCATAAATACATATTTGATTGTACAGGGTGCCCCTAGTTACGAGCGGCAATCATCACGGCAGATTGATTCGAGTCGCAAGTAGGTACATCCAGGTACATTACATCGTCAAATCAAGCGCGACGTGACACTCGCTAATGATGTGACATCGATTGCCAATTTCGGGACACATCATAAATGTGGATGTTTTGATACAGCCTGTAAATCAGTTGGTATTAGGCTTGACACACACTAGCGGTGGTTCAGTATTTTTAAAACAACGTTATCTTAAATATTGCTAGTCGGAATGCTGAGTTGAATAGGTGACCCTAAAGTTATTGACACATTAGATGGACTTTTGGCTTAGTAAAGATTCGGACATAATATATTTGGACACAGTGTCCGAAATGATATTTGTTTGAGTGTTGATTCGGACACCAATAAAAAAGCTAGTTTATACAAAAAAAAATCATTCCATTACTGCGTTTTAACCAACATCTGTCTGGCCTTTTTTTAGGGTTCCGTACCTCAAAAGGAAAAAAACGGAACCCTTATACAATCACTTTGTTGTCCGTCTGTCTGTCTGTCAAGACCCTTTATCTCGGGAACGCGTGGAGGTATCGAGTTGAAATTAAAACGATAATATACTCAAGTCTACGGTCCCTTGATGCAGTAAAAAAATCAACCCTCTATGTTAACGTGAAAAAAAGATACGGCCGTTAATGTCGCATGAAACGCATTTATAATAATATTATGTAGATTAAAGTATGGGCACTATGGGCAGTAGGTATGGATTAGTACAAAAGTATGGATATGTACAAATATGTACGGAACCCTCGGTGGGCGAGTCCGACTCGCAATTGTCCGGTTTTTTAATTACGCTGGGGTCGGTTTCCAGTCTAACTGGTTGCAGCTGAAGACCAGTGTCTTACATGGAGCGACTGCCTGTCTGGCCTACACGATCCATTCACTGATTAACACGATACCCCTTGGCAAGACTGGTTGTCAGACTCCTTCTGGCTTCTGATCTACGAATGACAGCCGGGACCAACGGCTTTACGTGCTTTTCGAGACACGGAGGGGTCTTGGTATTTAATGGATGGTTACCCATCCAGGGACCAATCATGGTAAGCGTAGCTTAACCATAAGCAATCGATTCACGCCCACGAGCCACTACCATGATGCGTGCGTTTTAATCAATATTTTTAACCACTTAATTACATTTACATTATCCAAGTCCTACTCTTTTGCCCAGCGCCACCTCGAACCAACCCTGCTGGTTCACGTCCAGATCATATCGCCACTTCTTTCTGGGCCGTCCTCGGCGACGCCGCCCATCTTCGGGCACTCATTTCGTGGAGACTTACCCAGCGGTCAATATGTATGTAGCTGGTGTGTGTGACCCACCCAATTCCATTACATGGTGGGAATTAAAATACAGACAAAATATTATATTCAACGCTAGTACTTAGTCACACTCACAGTGAGTGGCATTGTATTGAAGGATTAAACAAATTACAGAACAGATCACGGATATCGGATTCTAATTAGCAGATTACGTTTTACCAATAACCATTGACATTGTATGATGTTATCCTTATCATTGCAATATTAACTCATTGGTTTATCAGGCCTTAGTAAGTAGTACAGTTGCAGTTAGTAAGTTCGATTAAACTATGGTTAGACCCCAAGCTTAATGTGCTTACGAAAAGTTTTACTAAAAATTGGGTCAGAAACCTAAACTTTAGACTAGAGTTTGGTACTCGTAAAACAAACCCTACGAAATCAACCTTCAAGTGAAACTGCGTTGGTAATTTCTGCCGGATATGGCCAACGCAGATATTATTATCGTCATGATGATATGATCATGGGCTAAAACAACCTACCAATATGGGTCTCGCAAAACACCAAGCGTCATCGTGGTAGATCCAGGTGAAAATGGCGGGATGGGCTTGACGCTTACAGGCGGGATTGGTCCAGACTAGCTCAGGATAGAGAGGATTGAAAAAAGAAAAATAGGCCTTAGCCCTGCAATGGGGTAACACAGGCTAAAAATCACTATTACTACATATTATGAACTAGCAGTGCCTGTGCCTGCGGTTTCGTTCCCGTGGCCCTAAGTGCGACTTAAGGAAATAAGTATTGAAAAATAATAATAATAATATGTGGGGACATTTCACACATGGATCCTATATCATCATAATTCTCTAAGCTGTCAAGCGCGCTTAATTTGTACCTATTCTTTCGGGGTAATCTCAGAAACATCCGATTTTGAAAATGCTATAGCTAAGAGGAAGCTACGGTATCCCTAAGTACTATTAGCTATTTTGAACTATCAAAATATACGGGTCCGTATAAAATTCACGCGGTCGAAGTCGTAGGCAAAAGTTAGTAACAAATAAATGATACTAGTAACTCGACCAATTAATGAGATCATAATAAATCGTTCAAACGAAGCACCATTGGTCATAACGTTTGCGGCTAAATGGTAAATAATTGCATTCGGATACGAGAACAGCATGGGCTTCAATTAAATCGAAACACTTAGAAATCGATTCAATTCGAAACGTTTCAATACGATGCTCGTAATCGAATTAAATCGGATCTCACTCGGTTCTGCACGGACGTTTTATTTTTCCTACGCCAATGTATGTCCGCTTCGATTCCACGTTTGTAATTATTTTTTTCTAATTGGATGCAAATTAGTTTCGTATGGTCAAATCGTTTTGTAATATAAATTAAATTACGCCGTCTGGTTTTTTTAGAACCGCCTGTGTTCAAAATTGCATATTTCTACTCGTATTTATGTCCATTTAAATTATCAATTTTCCAGAATAGTACTTTAAAAGCTTCTCTCAACTAGCTCACACATGTTTGTAGTCTTATAGGTGTGAATATTGAACAGTATTAATTCATTATTGATATTTCAATTCTATGTACTGTCACCTTTATTTTGTAGCCAACTTGTCACAGGTATTCGTGATAAGTTTCACATATTAATCACCTATGTGTGTATGACGTTGTATTGTATGTAGATACATACAATACAACGTCATTTACTGAAGTGTTGACAACCTTGCCTTTTTTTAAATGTCTTTATTTGTAATTTAAGTATCGCAACTTTAGTAGGCAACAGACACTACCTAGTTTGGGGGTGACAACCATGTCACCGACTTAAATGAAAAATATCTAAAAGTTTTATTCACAAAATAATTTAAACCTTGCTGTGGTTAAATAGTACAATTCTATAATTGAATACAATTCAAATTACCACTAACGCCGAGCCGAGCCTGCACTTTAGACGTAAAATAAAATTAATTGAAATAAACCATATTTTGTAACAATAGACCAGAAAATTTATTCAAACTCTTATTTCCAACTCTAAACACTATAAAACAAAACTTTCAATAGATACATATTCCACAATTTTAAGTAAATCAAACTCGCAATATGAATCGCCTAAGCTCCATATAATCAAATTAAAACAACAGCAGCAATCCTTTTCTCATTCCCAACAAAATAAAGTTTATCCATTAACATTCTTTTATTCTAAATGAGCATTGATGTTGGCCACAGCTGAGCTTTACAGCATTGTTGGGCTCGGGGCGTTCGCCAAACAAAAGGGTGTAACTAGTTCAAGGGCACCTTAAGAAAAGGGGTCTGTTTGTGCTGTAGAACCCCAACATCCTTTGGTTTTGGGCAAAGTTGGAGACATTAAAACTGTGAGGGCATAATGAAGATTTAATTTTGATGTATTTGAAGTGAGGATTAATTAAAGTATTATGTTTGAATCACGAAGTAGGAACTGAGATATATCTATACTAATTTATGAAAGAGGTAAATGTTTGTTAGTTTGTATGTAGGGGGTAATCTCCGAAACAACTCATTGGAAATTATTTTTTTTTTCCAGAAGCTACCTTATCCCAACAGGCTATTTTGTATTATTATAAAAATAGGGATCCTTGAGAAAATTCACGCAGACGAAGTTGCGAGCAAAGTGTATATCTAAATATTACAAACCGTACAGATCGATCGGTCATGGTAAAGCAACGCTTGCCGCGGTCGGTCCGTGGATGGGTGACCATCCATTACACACCAAGACTCCTCCAAGACTCGCAAAATACGTAAAGCCTCGACTGTCATTCGTAGATCTTTGACCGTCGTTATGTTCAGTATGACTGGTAGATAGTCTTATCACGTATCTTACCCAGTAAATCATGGGTTGTATACGAGTAGATTTCCATTCGAACGAATATACTATTTTGTGTCGGTAATTATTTACTTGTATGATTTTCAAGTTTGAATAGTTTGCATTCTGGAAATTCAGTAGTTAAGGTCCCGCTTCTTGTACAGACAGCGTCAACAACTGCTAACCCCCACGCACTAAAAGAATCATGGCTGAATTTGTTCAAAAAAAAATTAAGATGTTTAGAGAAATTGAAATTCTAATTCTTATATTCTTGGGTACCTAAAGAATATCTTCGGGCAGTTACAATATTTTTAAAACCCCGCAAAAAAACAGTTAATATGTTTAACGAAAAGCTCATTATTTCAGAACGAAACGGTGACTGACAGTAACAGTGACACTGACAGCCGACGTTTCGCAGTTCTTACATTGAAATCGCATCGTTTTATATGGGAAATAATATCACAAACATTGATTGTTTTCAACCAATCTAAAAAAAGGAGGAGGTTATCCATTCGTCTGTATTTTTTTTCTTTTTTATGTTTGTTACCTGATTTCTTTTTTTATTTGAAAGCTAGTGCTCCCCGTGTGGTCCCATTTTTATTGGTCCAGTTCTGACAATGGCATCCATGAGGAAACCGTATAAGTCTTATATTTGCATTAAGTATGTGCGCGATTTGTTACGCGATTTCTCCGGCAAACGTAAACCGATTTTGAAAGTTCTTTTTTTTATGGATAGGGTATGCTTCAGGGGTGGTCCCATATAAATTTTATCGAAATTGATTCAGCACTTTTTGAAAAAATCAACAAATACCCAAAAATTTTACATATACGACGTTTTAGTTTCATCAATCTTTATAGTAGTTAACTTTCAATCTCTTCTTAATAGATTTGGATGAGAAGGAGGTACTAAAAAGCGGAAAATAAAAAGCTTTTTACAAAAAAGACAACCGCCTTCAAAAAGTGAAAAATAACTTTAGCACAGAACACACATTGACTTTAGTTTCGGAAGTCGGTGGCAATACAAAACAACAAACAGAACAAAGCCACTGAATTTCGAAACTAAAGTCAATGTGTGTTTTGTGCTAAAGTTATTTTTCACTTTTTAGTTTTCGAAGGCGGTTGTGTTTTTTGTAAAAAGCTTTTTTCCCACACACTTGTCGCATCACTTGTCTGTCAATTTTATAGATCCTTTAACATCTCTTGTCACTTTCTTTTTTTTATAAACACAAAATGGGCATCGAGATGAAACGAAAAAGTGTTATTTTCATTTCGTAATATTCATAATAGTCATGCGGAGTTTTAAAAATATTATTATAGAGGTAAGGAAAGGAAATATAGAGGTTTAAAAATATGCTAAATATATCGATCTGCTCCTGGTAATGTGTTCTTCACGTTGGAAAATATTTCAAACCCTCTAAATTACTTTTTTTTTTTCATACAAATGAATGTATGAATCTCGCCATGATTCTTTCTTTGAATATAGGCAAGCGGTTCATGACGCTGTCTGTACACGAAATGGGTGCGATAGCAGGCAAGTACTTATAACTAATGTGACTATATTCAATCTACGCTACAGCTAAAATCGCCAATCCGCCTTGACTATGCGTGATAATCAATGTTCGTGCTTTCTCTTCAAGAAATAAAACCTTTGCCCAGCGGTAGGATCGACACATACTGGTATTATTTATCAGTTAAGAAATTAAAACTACTAGAGCATATCACTGCTCTGATTGCGCTGACTTATTTGACGATTAACAAATTAAACTGTCACCCGTTGGTGTCCGATTGACAGAACATTTGTGAGTTAATTAAGAGATCATTTCCTTTATTGGACATTTCATTAAACAAATTGCTAATTAAATGGCGAATCGTTTTGTTGATTACTCAGTATGAACAGTTATTGACTGGCTCGTCAGTCTTGTGGTCGCTAAATTAAAAATAAGTGAGTATTTTAGTCCTTTAAAAATAACTTAAGGACTCGATACCCAACTTATAATTTCTAGTTTAATAACAAAAATGAAAATCTTCATTTTGGTACAGACAGCATCATCAACTGCTTACCTCCCATACATTAATTTTTTTTCGGATAGGGGACACAAACAAAATTCTTCACATCCAACAAACGTTTCCGGGTTCCTCCAAAAACAGCAGAAACCCAACAATAATGAAATGAAAAACAAAACAGTAAAACATTGAGCACATGTAACAAATCAATCCAGTCTCACTTATTGGCAAAAATCCGCGGCGCCCCATGTAAATTGGAAAAAGTAATTGAATTTAAAATGTGTACGGACCCAACGGGATGAAAAAGCGATGTGTACGGTGATAATTTAATAGTGACCTGTTATCTGCTGACTGGGATGCGCAAAAGGGTGTTTTGTGACGAGAACTTGTATGCTGGATAACTTAGTTTTTACCTAGATTGGAGAGTAAACTTTTGTTGAACTAATTGAATGCTGCAATGCAGTCCAGCAGTCCGGGCTCCGTTGTCTTTAGTTGATACTGTTATAGAATGTGAGGAGTGGTGATGAGGTGAAGTAAGGAGCTCGTGGCTAAGTTAAAGCCGTACAGATCGATCAGTCGTTGGTTAATCTACGCTAGCCGCGGTTGGTCTGTGGATGGGTGACCATCCCTTTCATACCGAGTTTCCTCCGTACCTCGGAAAGCACGTAAAGCCGTTGGTGCCGACTGTCATTTGTAGATCTTTGGCAGTCGTTATGGGTAGTCAGAAGCCAGAAAGTCTGACAACCAGCCTTACCAAGGGGTATCGTGTTACCCAGTAACTGGGTTGTGAAGGACCGATAGGCAGTCGCTCTATGTAAAACACTGGTACTTATTCAGCTGCACCCGGTTAGACTGGAAGCCGACCCCAATACAGTTGGGACAAGGCGAGGCAGATGATGATGATGACTGTTATAGAATGTGACGATATAGCTGGCGCAGTGACTGAGCAATTATCTGCTGCGCTGCATGTCGCAGGTTCGGTTCTCGCACGAAACAAATATTTGTAGTTATTCCGGGTCTGTTTGTGTGAGTAAGTGAGTATATTATGTTTAGAGAAATTCATAGAGCGACGCAGGCTGTATAACAAATAAAAATGCTAACTCTGTCATGTTTAGATCGCGATCTACGGAATAGCTGTTTTCTATCATATTTCGAAGTTAGTACTGTAATAATAAATTTGTTCATATTCCGGAGTACATTCATCCCCTGAATAACGGCCAACTTCAGCCAAATTGTTATAAGATTAATTATTAATCAATTATTCTAAAGGCTGACTTTGATTGACTTTCGTCATCTGTCTAGCCGTTTCCCAACTATATTGGGGTTCGCTTCCAGTCTAACAGTATGCTACTGAATCTAGTGTTTTACTTAGAGCAACTGCCTACCTGACCTCCACAACCCAGTGACTGGGTAACACTATAACCCTTGGTAAGATAGGATATCAGATTTTCTGGCTTCTGACTACCCGTTACGGCTGTCAAAGATCTACGAATGTCAGCCGAGACCAACGACTTTGCGTGCTTCCCGGGACACGGAGGGGTCTCGGTATAAAATTGATGATCTCCCATCCACGGACGGACTACGACAAGCGTAAATTAACCATGATCTGTAGAGCTATTCTGTTACAATCTCCCTCCGTGAAAGTGAGCCATCGCCCTTCCCGATGCTAGGGATTGACAAAGCGGACCGACGGATGACAGATCACTTCACTTAGGTGTTCACCGAGGGAAATTGTAACAGAATAGCACTGCAGTACGATTTTAATTTAGCCACAAGTGATTTTCACTGACGTTCAGCTGACTGTAAATTATTAGCATTTAACATGTGAAATCTTCAGATGAAAAGTAAACTTTAATGTGTAGAAGATTAAAATACAAGCACGTAAAACAAACACAATAATCCACAATGACACTTGAGCGACTAATGCCTTCAGAAATTCCAACAAAACAAATTAACACGCCATTATCGAACCTAAATCAAATACAAATAAAACCTAATCTTCTTCAAACATTCGTCGTTTTGTGTTCGCAAACAAAAGCGAATCGGGCGAAAAAGTAACAGAACGTTGGAACAAAAGATATTGTAAACAAAGTTCACGCGGTTGGGGACTGTGCAAATATTGCATTGAATCAGAAAACAATTATTGTAAGAAAACATGGAGGAAACCACGTATTCTGTAGGAAGTACATCTTGAGAATACGTGGGCTTCTCCAAGACATATTTTCAACCGACTTCAAAACGAAGGAGGTTCTCAATTCGTCTTTTTTTAAGCAATTTTGAAAATTCTTTTTTTGGATAGAATATGTCTCCGTCCGTGTGGTGTCGGACGTAAAGAATAGCACCATCCCATATCTTCCCGTGGGTGTCGTAAGAGGCGACTAAGGGACTCACCAGAGAATGGGCAGCAGCGTTCTCTGTGCCTTTGTAACAACCATACTGCGATCGCCAACCCGCCTGCCAAGCGTGGCGATTATGGCAAAACCCCCCATTTTGGGGGAGGCCTATGTCCAGCAGTGGACGTCTTTCGACTGAAATGATGATGATAATGATGTCTCAGGGGTGGTCCCATATAATATATAATTTTATCGAAATTGACTCAGCACTTTTTGAAAAAATCGACAAAGAGCAAAGAAATATACATGGATGATGTTTTAATTTTCTCCAACCTTGTACTTTCAATGTCTGTTTTATTTATTTATATATTTATTTATTTTTTATTTTAATTACTCTCTGCACTAACAGTAGACACCAACACATGCAGAGAGTCAACGATTACAATTATAAATTATCATTATCATAACAAAAACAGTGTAATAAAAGAAAAAAAAAAAGAAATGTCAATTTGAATTAAAAAATAGAATAAAATTATTTGAATCACATTAATATTAAAAATGACTGTGTTGCCGTTTCTTAATTGATTTGAATGATAAGGAGGTACCAAAAAACGAAAAATAAAAAGCTTTTTTACAAAAAGACAACTGCCTTCAAAATCTAAAAAATGATAAATAACTTTAGCACAGAACACATGACTTTAGTTTCGGAAGTCGGTGGCAATATAAAATATCAAACAGAACGAAGCCTTCCTTTCCTTCTAAACTAAAGTCATGTGTGTTCTGTGCTAAAGTTATTTATCACATTTTATAGCGTGCGGCAGAGTGTAATGTGAACGTGGCAACCCAGAGTGGTTACCCGGTCGCCCGTAGGAGGGCGCCCGCGCATGTTCGATATAGTTCTTATGGGGTAGGCAGTGTGTTAAGTAGAGTGTAAGACGCTACCCGCGAATGTGTGCGCGCGAAGTTTAAGCTTTAGTTAAGATTTAGTTAAGTAGTGACTTGTGATCTGGCAAATATACAGTAACCTGATAGCACCAGCGTTTTTCTACACCCGTTCCCCGGCTATAAGTGGCTGCCCAACGTGTAAATCTAAAGAAAAATGCCGAAGCTTCGATCGGAAGATGTCTCAGAAGACGCCGGTGCCGCTAATATTACAATGTCACAAGAAACCCTCGCGAGTTTTATCACATCAATCCAGCAAACCCAAAGTGACTTTTGTCAACAACTAATACGGGAAGTACGATCATCAACACCTCACGTTAACGTGTCTGAGGCCCTACAGGGATCGGGCCTTGCGTTTAGCTCGAATGGAAACTTCGCTAAATTAAAAAAAAAAAGAAATGTCAATTTGAATTAAAAAATAGAATAAAATTATTTGAATCACATTAATATTAAAAATGACTGTGTTGCCGTTTCTTAATTGATTTGAATGATAAGGAGGTACCAAAAAACGAAAAATAAAAAGCTTTTTTACAAAAAGACAACTGCCTTCAAAATCTAAAAAATGATAAATAACTTTAGCACAGAACACATGACTTTAGTTTCGGAAGTCGGTGGCAATATAAAATATCAAACAGAACGAAGCCTTCCTTTCCTTCTAAACTAAAGTCATGTGTGTTCTGTGCTAAAGTTATTTATCACATTTTATAGCGTGCGGCAGAGTGTAATGTGAACGTGGCAACCCAGAGTGGTTACCCGGTCGCCCGTAGGAGGGCGCCCGCGCATGTTCGATATAGTTCTTATGAGGTAGGCAGTGTGTTAAGTAGAGTGTAAGACGCTACCCGCAAATGTGTGCGCGCGAAGTTTAAGCTTTAGTTAAGATTTAGTTAAGTAGTGACTTGTGATCTGGCAAATATACAGTAACCTGATAGCACCAGCGTTTTTCTACACCCGTTCCCCGGCTATAAGTGGCTGCCCAACGTGTAAATCTAAAGAAAAATGCCGAAGCTTCGATCGGAAGATGTCTCAGAAGACGCCGGTGCCGCTAATATTACAATGTCACAAGAAACCCTCGCGAGTTTTATCACATCAATCCAGCAAACCCAAAGTGACTTTTGTCAACAACTAATACGGGAAGTACGATCATCAACACCTCACGTTAACGTGTCTGAGGCCCTACAGGGATCGGGCCTTGCGTTTAGCTCGAATGGAAACTTCGCTAAATGCTCGTCGCGTTATGGTGGACGTGCCGATGAATCGTTGGAAAACTTTTTAGACGCGATTGTTATATACAAGGATTGCGTAAACGTTTCCGACGAAAATGCTCTCCGCGGTTTTTAAATGTTGTTAGAGGGGCCTGCTGCAGTGTGGTGGCAAGGTGTTAAAAGGTCGACGAGCACATGGTCAGAGGCCCTTACTCGAAAAAAAGGGGCTTTTGGCGAGCATGACCCACCACACCGACTCTACAGGAAATTGTTCAGCCTAGATCAAGAAGACGAACACACGGATTTGTTTATCGCCAAGGTACGTGCTCTGTTAGCTAAATTCCCAGAGGACGACCTCTCGGAAAAAGTTCAATTGGATATGGCATACAGTGTACTTAGCCGCGCATTAGAAAACGCGTGACGAGAGAATGTGTAAATAGCTTCGACGAGCTACTTCATAAGTGTCGCCTTGTAGAAGATTCCTTAAAAGAAACAAGAAAAGGACAGGCATTCCCATCGAAGTCTCACGCGCAATCGAGCAAACGCGCATCATCGTCGTCACAGCGGGATGTACCTACAATCACCGATGCTTCAAGTACCGGCAGCGCCGCAAACGTCGAGCCCGCCGAGCTAGCCGCCGACGCCGCAGCGAAGGAAAAGAAGCCCTTCTGCGTGTACTGCAAGCGTCTCGGCCACCGCAAGGAAATGTGCGAGAAGCTTAAGCGCAATAGTGATAAGTCCGATAAGTGCGATAAAGTAAAGTCGGAAAGTGAAATAAAGTGTTACGGTTGTGGTACCGCGAACGTTATCAAATCGAAGTGTAAAAACTGTTCGCCGGGTCAGACGTCAGCGTTTTATTCAATAAACTTAACGAAACATAGCGGATCCATAAATAATAACAGCAAGGCCTCATCGCTTCAAAATTCGAGAGCGCCGGGCTTATTGCGCTGGCGCATGCTTTCGCGCTCGCTCCCGCGCAGCCTCGCTGTCGCCCATGCTGCCCCGCAGCCGTCGGCGTCGGTAAGCCCGTCAAAGCAAGTGTCGGCTCAAGGTAACCCTACGCACGTCGTCAGAGAGGGCCTTTGTAACACTTTTGTTGATAATAATTTAGTTAACGTAAATAATTGTTCGGATAACTCAAGTAACAATAATTGTTTAGCTTTAGAGTTTTTAGACGACCATGTTCCTAATGAAAACATTTGCGTGCTTGGTTCTAAGGATAAATGTTTAAGTTATGACAATGTTGTTAATGTAAATAGTAATACGTCTGTGTCGAGCTGTCATAATTGTAATTCTTGTAATAGCTGTGAGTGTTTAGAAGAAGCATACGGTATCGGTATTGTACCTTTTCGTCGCCCTGTGTTAGATATAAGCGTTTTAGGTTATTGTGGCACTGCTTTGGTAGATTCAGCAGCAAAAAGCTGTATTGCCGGTCACACGCTTTACGCTCTCCTACTCAAATTAGGACATCAGTTAGTGCCGTCAACGCAAGTTGTTAAGTTGGCGGATGGTGTTAGTAGGGAAATGAATGTATTAACCACAGAGGTACAGGTGACACTTAAACACAAAACTAAATTCATTAACTTTTTAATTTTTCCTGAAGCGAACAGTAATGAAAGCCAGTTAGGCATAGATTTCTTACGAAATTCAATCTCGTTTTCAACTTCGGCGAGAATAGCAGGCATTTTGCCGAAAATAGTGAACAAAAGTTTGATACCCAATTTGAGAGAGTGTCACGGTCACCTGTATCTTCGTGTGCTGCTGTAGAAGTGTTGCGGGATGACGAGGCGAATTCACTTAACGATAGTCAACGCGAGGTACTTGCGCAGCTCATTGTAGAGCATCAAGATATCTTTAAGCCAGGGGGCGACCCGACGCCTTTCGCAGAACATATTATTGATACTGGCGATCACCTGCCCATTGCTGTTCCACCGTATAGGTTGACGCCTGCTAAGAAAGAGGCCATGCGGGCGGAGTTAGATAAGATGTTGGCAGACGACATTGTTGAGGAGTGTGAGTCCGCGTGGGGTTCTCCGGCGCTTCTAATCCCAAATAAAAATGGTAAGGTTCGTTTTTGTGTCGACTATAGAAAACTCAATGCGGTAACTAAGACCGGCGTCTATCCGATGCCACTGATAGACGAGCTTGTCCAGTCAACAAAAAAACATTCTTTTATGAGTACTATTGATATCCGCAGTGGATTTTGGCAAGTCAGTTTACGCGAGCAGGACAGAGATAAAACAGCTTTCCTGACGCCTTTTGGTTCTTATCGTTTCAAGCGTATGCCGTTTGGCTTGAAGAACGCTCCTTCAACCTTCCAGCGTCTGATAGATAGGCTTCGTACGGGCGCTTCTCTAAAGGACGTGACCCTTCTTGCGTACCAAGACGATTTGTTAATTATATCCCAAGGCAGCTTTGAGAAGCATATTTCTGATTTGCGTAAGGTGTTCGAAAGATTACGCCTATTTAAGCTACGTGCGAACAGAGACAAAGTCAAGTACTTAGGCCATGTCATTACCCAAGATGGTGTGTCACCGGATGATGACAAGGTCCGTGCAGTTTTAGATATGAAGGCACCGTCGTCGTTACGCCATTTAAGAACCTTTTTACAGACGTGTTCGTGGTTTAGAAAGTTTATCCCAAACTTTTCTGCTGTAGCTGAGCCTTAAACACGCCTGCTCAAAAAGAATCAGCCCTGATCTTGGGATGCAAGCCAGGCTAGTGCGTTCGACGAGCTTAAAAAGCGCCTATCGTCGGCACCGATTCTCATCCAACCAGACTATAGTAAGCCTTTTGTGTTAAGAACGGACGCTAGCAACTACGCCACTGGAGCTGTATTACTACAGGGCGAGGGCAAGGATGAACGCCCCATAGAGTACGCTAGCTGTCTGCTTATTCCAGCAGAAAGAAATTACAGCACTACATAGCGTGAGGCTCTTGCCGTTGTCTGGGCTGTCGATCGATTCAGAGGCTATATCGAAGGACACGAGATCATCATAGGTAGCGATCACCAGCCATTAAAGTGGCTTCTTACGTTAAAGTCGCCGTCGGGTAGACTTGCTCGATGGGCTTTAAAGCTTCAATGCTTTAACATTCAGTTTCAGTATACGCCTGGAAAGGCTAATGTTATTGCCGATACGCTTAGTCGGCCAAGCTGCAAAGAAGAAACCAAGGATCAGTGTGGAGTTTGTTCTGTAGTCGTTGACTTACCTGCTAGGAGTGCTACCGACCTTCGACGTGCGCAGCTAGATGATCTAGAACTTAAGAAAATCATTAGCGATCTAGAAGATACATCTGATCCGGAGTCTATAGGTTTTAAGCGTTGGTCTGAAAGAGGTTACTTCCTGCAACAAGGCGTTTTGTATACGTACAGTCCCGACGTAGACATTGAAGAACCACAACTGGTAGTTCCAACTTCTTTACGCCTCGAAATCATGAAAGAGTCTCATGACTCTGATTTAGCAGGTCACCATGGAGTCGACAGAACTTACAATAGAATCTCTCAAGGTTTTTATTTTCCAGGCATGCGTAGGGCCATAATAGAGTATTTCAAAACTTGCGCCAGCTGTCAACGGTATAAATCTTCAAATAAAAAGCCGTCAGGTCTTTTACAGACACCTGTTCTAAATCAAAGGGGAGAAGTGTTAGCCATTGACCTATTCGGTCCGCTTCCTGTGGGAGATAATGGAGAACGCTGGATATTGATAGTAGAAGACACTGCTTCTCGGTGGACTGAGCTGTACGCTTTGAAGGAGGCAACTTCAGCAGCGTGTGCTCAGATATTGATTGAAGAGTTCTTCCTGCGTTACGGATTTCCTCGACGCATTGTGTCAGACAATGGCGTTCAGTTTGTTTCTGCCGTCATGCAGCAGTGTATGTTTGTTTTAGGTATAAATCAAGAGTTGTAATAAATCAACCTTTGTATCATCCCTCAGCTAATCCAGCGGAACGCAAAAATAGGGATTTGAAATTCCAGTTGTCACGTTTAGTCGAAACGAACCATTCTTCATGGCCGCAGCACCTACCTGCGATAAGGTTCGCCATGAATTCCGCAGTTTGTCAGACTACGGGTGTCTCTCCAGCGTACTTAACGTTTGCTAGAGAGTTACGCTCACCCCTCGACGTCCAACACGATATTCGGTCGATACTTAACAAAGATAATTTTATTCCACAAATCACTCCTTATTTGAAAAACTTCGTTAACACTATCATTGCTGTTAGGGAAAGGGTTGAAGCACAACAAGACCGACGTAAAGAATGTGCTGATAAGTCCTTTGTACCAGCCGAAATCTTTGAGGTCGGAGATCAAGTGCTGTTAAAGTCACACGTTCTTAGCAGTGCAGCAAAGAACATAACATCGAAGTTCATTCCGAAGAAAGACGGACCGTACGTTATTGTAAAGAGGGTAAGTCCCACGGCATACTTCTTAGCAAACATAGATAGCCCTGAAAGTTTGCTAGGAAAATATCACGTATCAGACCTCACTCGGTTTCATAACCGGGACAGTACACCTCCTCGTCCTGTAGTTCCAAAACGTAAAAGAGGGCGTCCACGAAAACACGTTTGTTCAGTCTGTTCAGCGTCCCTTGAGCGAGTTCATGAGTGGGGACGTTCTCTAGAACTCGAGGGGGAGTGTATAGCGTGCGGCAGAGTGTAATGTGAACGTGGCAACCCAGAGTGGTTACCCGGTCGCCCGTAGGAGGGCGCCCGCGCATGTTCGATATAGTTCTTATGAGGTAGGCAGTGTGTTAAGTAGAGTGTAAGACGCTACGTCGTAATGTGTGCCCGCGAAGTTTAAGCTTTAGTTAAGATTTAGTTAAGTAGTGACTTGTGATCTGGCAAATATGGGAACACCCAAATATTCCGAAATATTTTATTCCGAATTTCGATATTCCGATTTTCAAAAGTCCGAATTTCATAATACCTAAAAATTATAATCTCTATTATTTAAAATCACGAAAGTTATTTTACCGAATGTCGTAAATCCGATTTGTTTGTTTTCCGATTTTCATATGTTCGAAGAATCAAATGCTCGATGAGTTCTCGGTCCGAAAAACGAAATTCCGAATTTCAAAATTTCGAATAAACTGTTAAAATTAGGATTCTGATTCAATTCAGCTACGCATATGTATTCAAAATGGGGAACACACAAATATTCCGAAATATTTTATTCCGAATTTCGATATTCCGATTTTCAAAAGTCCGAATTTCATAATACCTAAAAATTATAATCTGTATTATTTAAAATCACGAAAGTTATTTTACCGAATGTCGTAAATCCGATTTGTTTGTTTTCCGATTTTCATATGTTCGAAAAACGAAATTCCGAATTTCAATATTCCGAATAAACTGTTAAAATTAGGATTCTGATTCAATTCAGCTACGCATATATATTCAAAATGGTGTCCCCTTGTTTCGCAGACAGAAATTTCATAGAATTTCGTTTCCCAGAAAATGTTTCATATAATAATTGGTTCTTGTATGTACTTGAATGAAACATATTTCACAGAAACACAATTCAAAGAATTTTTAATCAAATTTTTTTGTTTAACAAACTTATCAAACAGTAGAATTACTTTTTAACAAATATTGTTTATTCGGTGTATTTTTCTATGGAATTTATTTCAACAAAAATATATAGGTATAAAAAGAAAGACAATAACAAAAATAATCTTAAAAAGTCAATATGTTGTGCTACAAAAGTTAATGACAGAAATGAATTGCTGTGAAACCGACTCCACGTAGTCTTGTCTGCCCTACCCTAGAGTGTAATTTAAATTCGCGTAGGCGCGGAGGGGCGAGGCGGCCAGCGAGCTGAGGAGCAGGTGGTTTTAACGCCCGCCGCCGCGGCTGAGGCTGGCCGGCGAAGCCGGCCAGTAAGCCGAAGCTGCGGTGGTGAGCGTGAATACCATCTACGACGATAAGCTCGCGTGGTACCGCCGGAGCCCCGCAACGCCGTAGCCGTGACAGAAACCATGCCTGCTGCATGTTGCATGTTCGCTTGCATGCTCGCTTGCATGGTGCATGCTTGCTTGCTTGCATGCTGCATGCTTGCTTGCACGCTGCATGCTTGCTTGCATGCTGCATGCTTGCTTGCACGATAAACGATTGCACGATAACGATAAAGATAATCGGAATTTTAATAATCGGAATTTTAATAATCGGAATTCGTATTTTTGATGTTCGGAATTTACATTATGTCGGACTTTTTGTTATTCGATCTTTTGAAACTCGGTATTTTGAGAATAGTAATTATAAACGTTCGGAATTTTGAAATTTTAGTATTATAAAAATAGGATGAATGATAAATCGGAGTTGCCATATTAGGAATTTTGAACTATTCGGAATTATGAAAATCGGTATTTTGAAATTCGTATTTCTGACTTTCGGAATAAAGTTTTTCGTATTTATGTAGTGTACCTTCAAAATGGTGTCCCCTTGTTTCGCAGACAGAAATTTCATAGAATTTCGTTTCCCAGAAAATGTTTCATATAATATTTGGTTCTTGTATTTTTATTTCGACTATTATTGTTTCAAAGACTATTTACTTAAATGAAACATATTTCACAGAAACACAATTCAAGAATTTTTAATAAAATTTTTTTGTTTAACAAACTTATCAAACAGTAGAATTACTTTTTAACAAATATTGTTTATTCGGTGTATTTTTCCATGGAATTTATTTCAACAAAAATATATAGGTATAAAAAGAAAGACAATAACAAAAATAATCTTAAAATGTCAAGATGTTGTGCTACAAAAGTTAATGACAGAAATGAATTGCTGTGAAACCGACTCCACGTAGTCTTGTCTGCCCTACCCCTAGAGTGTAATTTAAATTCGCGTAGGCGCGGAGGGGCGAGGCGGCCAGCGAGCTGAGGAGCAGGTGGTTTTAACGCCCACCGCCGCGGCTGAGGCTGGCCGGCCAAGCCGGCCAGTAAGCCGAAGCTGCGGTGGTGATCGTGAATACCATCTGCGACGATTAGCTCGCGTGGTACAGCCGGAGCCCCGCAACGCCGTAGCCGTGACAGAAACCATGCCTGCTGCATGTTGCATGTTCGCTTGCATGCTCGCTTGCATGATGCATGCTAGCTTGCATGCTGCATGCTTGCTTGCACGCTGCATGCTTGCTTGCATGCTGCATGCTTGCTTGCACGATAAACGATTGCACGATAACGATAAAGATAATCGGAATTTTAATAATCGGAATTCGTATTTTTGATGTTCGGAATTTTCATTATGTCGGACTTTTTGTTATTCGATCTTTTGAAACTCAGTATTTTGAGAATAGTAATTATAAACGTTCGGAATTTTGAAATTTTAGTGTTATAAAAATAGGATGAATGATAAATCGGAGTTGCCATATTAGGAATTTTGAACTATTCGGAATTATGAGAATCGGTATTTTGAAATTCGTATTTCTGACTTTCGGAATAAAGTTTTTCGTATTTATGTAGTGTACCCGGCAAATATACAGTAACCTGATAGCACCAGCGTTTTTCTACACCCGTTCCCCGGCTATAATTTTTAGATTTGAAGGCGGTTGTCTTTTCATGTAATAATTTGTCAGTCATGTGTATGTGTGAGATTCGTTCTAGATTGGCTATTGCACTGCGTGTCTCGGGTTTGATTCCGCACGGAATTAATATTTGCATGGCCCACAGGTAATTACCACGAGTCTGACTGTTTGTGTATGTCTAAACTGATATTATAAATGGAAAGATGTGTTTGTTTGTTACGATTTAACTCAAAAACTACTGGTACGATTTGAAAATTTCTTTCACCATTATACATTATCCCCAAGTAACATAAGCTATATTTTGAAAAAATAGGGATGCTTGAGAATATAAACGCGGGCGAAGTAGCGGGCAAAAGCTAGTATTTATAAAAATCCGTCCGCCTTTACCAAAATGTGAAACTAAAATAAGATATATTTTCTTTGATTAGTCTGTTGTCGTAGTCTTGTTATAATACCTATATCACGGATAGTTCAAAGGTTATTTCCAAAGGTTTATTATATTTCAAATAATATAAGTACTGATGATACTTGTAAATAATTGGTTTGCTTTCGATACAAAACATAAGAAGATAGTTTATAGAAGGAATTATTTTTTGTAGACTTAGTAAGATGATGAGGCTCAGTATAGTTTAACAGACCACCTACCCATGTGCGGACCTAATGATTACATCAACGGATGGCGTTGATGTGGTTTTTTTTTTTTTTTTTTATTCTGCATTTATTTTAGGGACTTTTACGCACAGCGTATGCCACCAGTCCCATCGTACCCTTATCCAAATACTTCACTACAAAATTACAAATTACCTACTACTATTACAATTACATACAATTACAATATTTGGGCCATAAATTTGAACAGAACCTTCGCTCCGATACTACTTGGCTGAGATAATATTTTGTGGAATATGCCTACGTCAGTTCTGTTCAAATTCAAGGCCACTATTAAATTATTTCTTGTCGACTCATATCTAGCACACTCCATTAATAAGTGATGCAAGTCTTCAATGACCCCACATTCTTCACAATTGGGCGAAGTAGTTTTCTTCATCATGAAGGCAAATTTTTTACATGGAATATGACCAGATCTGAGTCTATGTGCAATAGTAGTTAATTTTCTACAGTTGTTGTGGTTAAATTCTGGGTCAAGCAAGGAATCTGGGTGTCCGCAGGAACGCGACGGGCGGCGGGTGTGTCCTCCTGTAGAACTTCTTGAAAATGGTGGCCGTTTGCCATCGAAACTAGTCGGACAAACCCAGCTAAATTCATAGAAAGTTAATCCCCGTTTTTTCTGTCTAAAATCTGACAACAAACACAAAACACATATACACACTCGCATACATATACATATTTATTTATTTATGTATACTTCATGCACAAAGGTACAAAGGCGGACTTAATGCCTTAGGCATTCTCTACCAGTCAACCAAGGGTGGTGAAGAGATAACATGGCAGGTGCATTTGAAAAAAAATATATTAAAAAAGTTAAAAAGATATAAACTTACGAATATATAAACTACACATACATAATTTAATATTTGGTATATAACATACCTATATAAAAAATATATAAACATATAATACATTATATTATAATATATAAATATTTATAAGGAACAAAGTATTATTTATTTATTTATTTATTTATTCACGTGGAAAACCAACAGCTATACAAAGATTGGAATACAGAAGTTGAGTAATTTACACAAAGCCAATTATAGGTTCTCACGGCTAGAAATATATTAATTTATAGAGATCTTAAGGATCACGGGAAACACGCACAACAATCAGAAAAGTTAAAGAGATTATTAAATCACTAACACTAATGGACAACAGTAAAACTATAGTAAAACTATTCACTTTTGAAAAAGTCAAGGTTTAGCTGATCCCGCACTGAAAAGCTATTGGTGGTAAACACGTCAAATGAGAATTGCTTACACAATGAGTTTGAGTCATTATGAGATGACTCTGCTTATTTGTGCTGAAAGTAAGTTAGTACATACACAGTCATGATACACATATCCGTGTTTGCCATCGATACCGTAAGAAGAAATCTACTTTACGTTAGTGATTATTAGGTATAGCAATTTTATCTATAAAACCAACCTATTTAGAAGCTTAAGGGGCTATTAAACGACTTTTACAGATTTTAAACTGACAATCACGTCAAAATGTGCAGTGTAAATGATTTGAAAAAAATATATGTTAAACTAGAACATTCTCTTAATCACTTAGTAAGTGAATATTTTTAATTATATTCATATTATATAGTTTAATTAATACGTGAAGTTGTGTCTGACGCGGACAAAACATTGACAATCACACAAAATCTACCAGGTATAATTAAACGAAACTTACACCATCTTACAGACAATTTTATTATCTATCTTTTAGTATACGCCTTTTTTTTAATTTTGAAAGAATACTACTTTTATTTAATTTTTTCGACTAAACTTTGAGAGTTTTGGACGCAAAACTGATGCAGAACGGACGCAGTCTGAAAAATTGTCTGTAAGATGGTGTAAGTTTCGTTTAATTATACCTGGTAGATTTTGTGTGATTGTCAATGTTTTGTCCGCGTCAGACACAACTTCACGTATTAATTAAACTATATAATATGAATATAATTAAAAATATTCACTTACTAAGTGATTAAGAGAATGTTCTAGTTTAACATATATTTTTTTCAAATCATTTACACTGCACATTTTGACGTGATTGTCAGTTTAAAATCTGTAAAAGTCGTATATCGTCGCCTTAACAAAATATTTTTTTCAAATTCAAATTCAAATTCTTTATTTGCTTTAAACATGGTATTTATAGGTCTTACAATTAAAACAGAAGTACAAACATGTTTAGCTATTGGAACTATAGCATGCAAAATCGAGTCATAACCTATTTTAAAATTTATTGTCAAAGAATGTTTTATGGGAGTAAAAGTTATGGGTATTGAGCCATTCCAATAATTTGGTTTTAAATAGTCTATTATTTAAGATTTTAAGTTCCCTAGGTATTTTATTATAAATTCTTACACACATAGTTAGACAACTTTTGCCGTATTTGGACAATCTGGGAGTGTCATAAAAAACTAATCTATTTTGGTCTCTCCGATTTCTAGAGCTTACGTCAGACACTTTTACAAAATATTCTTTATATTTCCATACAAACATGCATATTTCATATATATAAAGACACGTTAGCGTTAATAAACCAAGTTTTTTAAATATTTTACAGAATTAAGAAGAAAGTTTCAGTAAAAATAAATCCACTTACAACCCTAGTCGGGTCGTGGGGTCCGAGTGCTCATCTACTTTTCAAGGAAATTCCCAAATGGTGGGTTGACACGTCCCGTGATCCAAGGGCTGGTTTTTATCTCGGACAGAGGTTAAGCATTGCCTTCCAACGTGGCAACACGCCAGTCTCTTGGGCACATTCCCAGTTCGATATGGGGGATCTCGATGCCTTATTGTCTTAGTTTTTTTTTTACTTTAATAGTTATAGGTTTTCCTTTTTTATTTTTTTCGTGTAAATATTGTACATTGTATTAATATAAATAAAACACCTACAAAGATAAAAGATACATGATACGCGTGTACGCTGACAATGTTTGCGGAGCAAACGTGGGCAGAGATCGCACAAGATTGAGTAGTAGGAAACAAAAATAGTCTATTAAAAATTAAAAAATACGCGAGTTAAACATAACCCGGTCTTTGCTGTCGCGCAGTCGGTGTTGAGATGTTGCTTTACAATCGCGCTTTTGTCGGAATACTGTCTGTCATTTTGTTTTTAAATTTAATAGCAAATATAAACAAAAAAAACCGAACAAGTGCAAGTCGGACTCGCTCACCGAGGGTTCCGTACAAATTTTTAGGTACATATCCATACTTTAATATGATAAATGAGAAAGTAACGTCTGTTACGCTTCCACGAAGAAACGGCTGAACCGATTTTGATGAAATTTGATATGAAAATAGACTGAACCCTGGGAAAGCACATAATGTACTTTTTAATCCGGAACTTTGTCTGCATCCGCAATAACCGACTTTCACAAAGACCAAATTGCGGACAAAAGCACGTAATAAATAAAGAATATATTTTTTATGATTCAATTACATATGTATAATTTTCAGACTTTTTCCTGTATTTATAGTATACGACGATATTACTTGCCAAATTTCACAGTTCTAGGTTTACGTTTTTTTGCGACATAAACGGCCGTATCTTTTTTTCACGTTGACTTAGAAGTTTGATTTTTCCACAGCTTCAAGGGATCGTGTACTTGAGTTTACTATGGTTTTAATTTGAACTCGATACCTTTACGCGTTCCCGAGATAAAGGGTCTTGACAGACAGATTGGCAGACAGACAGACAGACAGACGGACAACAAAAGTGATCCTATAAGGTTTCCGTTTTTTCCTTTTGAGGTACGGAACCATAAAATCATAAAATATTGGTCTCAAGTGAAATAACATCAACATTTTTTATAGTCATAACATACCCGACAAAAAATAATAGAAATAAAACTATTTATTTACATAAAATAACAAAACTTAAAAAGCTTTCTATAAAAACTTTTTCTAATAAAACTAATATACCACCTCCATGCACCCTAAAGAGATTACAACCGTAGCAGAGATAGCACGGACTGGCACGAAACACCACACTGACGTTCGAATTTCGAACGGCATCAGTGCGGTCGTGACTGCCAATCGTACCCAACCAAAATGGCAGCTAGAACAGGTGACAGGTCGAAATGGAGACGAAGAAAATGCTCTAAAAGTCCTACAGAAGATGACAACGATTGTGCGAGCCTAGCATGGCTTCTAAACTTCAGATTAGACGATTTCGTGAACATCAAAGTGCCGGACGACGAGCCTGTGGTAAAAGAGCCGAAGGTAGATATTCCTGATACGCCACCAGCATTGAAGAAGCCACCATACACATATCCTGAGCTTATAGAAAAGGCTTTGAGAGAGAATGGAGAGCTGACAGTGTCAGCGATATACCAATGGATCTCGTGAGTTGATTTTTCTTTTAGTTTTCTTGTAATTTGTTAGGTATAGATTTTTCTTATACATTTTCAAAGTAGCAATATATTTTGGGTGACGTGATTTTTTGTGAATTAGCAATCTTGTTGGTCATGATTTCATAATAATTCGTGATTTCGCATTCGTTGTAAAAGGGCGTCGCTCCCCGTTCATGAATGTACCCATAGCATTCTTTCTTTCGTAGATTTTTCTAGTAACTAGAGGGACGTGTTTTTGCATCAGTGGGACAGTGTGGGCTAATTGTAACAATAATAATCTAGTTACACGTTGGACATGATAATCTATAAAAATAAATAAAATTGATGTGTCTGTTTGCAATGTTAAAATAACTTATTACTGAATGCAACTGAATGTTTTGCACGGTACTATTATTTTTGAATTTACCAATTAAACTTTTTAACATGTTTGTCTGTCTGTTCCGCCTAATCTCCGAAACGGCAAGTCCGATTTTGACGGAACTTTCATTGGCAGATAGCTGATGTTATCAGCAGTATCATAAGCAACGTTTATTTTAGAAAAACATTATGGGTTCTGTGCAATAAAAATAAAACCCCACAGATAACTGAAATTCACCCGAAGGCGCGGTCATCAGTTGGTTCTTTTAAAAATCTTGTCCAAACTGTGTACAAGTGCGTTATAAGATATTATTTGACCTGACAACGCTTACATAAACAGATGCGGGTACACCACGACGCAATACTGCGTCAAATCATTTCTCTCTATATACTGTACTCTTTGGTCAAAATTATGCTTGCTATTGTAACTTGTCATACTGCAATCTTCACGCGATACCAGAATATGGTATCAGCAGTGTTCTGAATTTACTTATTTTTAAAGCCCAGACAAAAACAGATGTTGTTATAAGTTAAGTGTGTATCTGTGGAATCGTAGCTCGCAAACGAATATAATTTTAAAGAAAGCTGATTTTCAGAGATGGTTCTTATTTTTTTTTTTGTAATGTTGAATCGCTTAATAGGCTGCCTCTATGCTTAGGTGTCATTTTACTTAAGTAGCTTTATGGTTCTTTAGTTAAGAGAGTGAGCACTTGGCGTCTTTTGGTATGCCAGCAACAACGCAGCTAATTCAAGCATTGTTTAGTTTGTCAGAGGTATAATATTGTAGCTATTGGGAATTCTTACTTAATTATCAAAGGCTATCAAAATCTACCAATAGCATAAAGCTTCATCATAATCTTCATATCAGCCTATTGCCATCCACTGTTGATCGTAGGCCTCCCAAGAGATCGCCAACCAACCCTAGAGCTACTTAGTAAACTTATAAGTATACATAATTATTACATGTAACATTAATAAAGTGATTGATAGACAAATACTAACACAAAGCTGTCTAAAAGAAAATTATGATCAAAGAAAACACTTTAAAATGACCTATCACATTCCATTTATTCTCCAATCAATCCATTAAAACCTTTTTCACCCAATTTTACATAACAATAGCTGAATATCCAATAAGGCGGACAAAAGAAAATGTTTCAATGTTACTTGGTACCTTTCTGTGAGGGTTGTCATTTCCATTTGTTGGTATTATAGTTTAATTTACAAGTTCATTGTTAGCGTATTGTATTGTATAAAGGCATGATAGTTATTTGTGTTTATTGTTACTGTTTGATGCCTAATTAGATCGCTAATTAGGTTATGAAATGAACAATGTAACGAGTGGGGTTTGAAAGAACGACCTCTCGCTTATTAAGGGCTTGTACACAAAACTGCGATGCGACGTCGCATCGGAGAAATCTGAGAGAGACAAAGTGCTCATAGCCCGTCGTACCCAAGAAGCTTATAGATAAAAGTGGAGGCAACACTCTTTAAGGCGCTAATAACAAACGACTTTAGCAGATTTTAAACTGACAATCACGTCAAAATGTGTAGTGTAAATTATTTGAAAAAAATATAATGTTACACTAGAACATTCTCTTAATCATTTAGTATATGAATATTTTTGATTAAGTTCATATGAAATAGTTTAATTAAATCGTGAAGTTGTGTCTGACGCGGACAAAACATTGATATTCACACAAAATCTACCAGGAATATTTAAACGAAACTTTTACTATCTTACAGACAATTGTATTATCTATCTTTTAGTATACGCCTTATTTAATTTAAAGAATAATAATAATAATAACCTGACCACCGGTAGCTTGGACCCTGTTCCCGATACCGGTTGGCTACTGTTTTTTATATTTTTAAATGTTTTTATTTATTTATTTTTACTAATATTTAAAAATATAATGAAATATGTAAATAAATGAATAAATGAGAATAATAATAATAATAATAATAGTCCTGCACCAACCGGGGGTTGTCCTTGGGTGCACTTGCATAGTGTATACAGGGATAATCGTCGGTTGGTGTCTTATTTCATATAAAGCTACCTAAGGGGCCTCTGCGAGTTGGCTTCGGCTCCTCGTACGCCTTACAAAAACCTATGGGTCCCGAGATACATAAAGTATATAAAATATAATAATAATGTATTTATGCTAACTAATAACTACTAACAATAATACATACATAATACACAACACACACACAAACACATAATTATACTATTAATACTATCTTTTATTTAATTTTTCGACTAAACTTTAAGAGTTTTGAAGAAAACTGTAGACAGATGCTCTCTTTTTGAATGCATACATAATAATAATAATAATAATATGTGGGGACATTTCACACACGCCCATCTGACCCCAAACTAGGGAGACCCTGTACTATGGGTGTCAGACAGCTGATATACATACACGAATATATTTTAAATACATACATATATAGATAAACAACACATAAGATAAAGAAAACACATATCACTGTCTTGTTCTTATGCATGCATTCAGAAAGAGAGCGTCAGCACACAGTCGTCTTCACTTCGGTATTTAGAGTGTTGCCTCCACTTTTGTCTTTAAGCTTCTTGGTCGTAACATACTTTTACTTAGCAGATTTTTGCGATGCGACGTCGCAACGCAGTTTTGTGTACAAGCCCTCAGATCCTAGTTGCGTGGTTATTAAGCTTCTAAAAGCAACATATCGGCAGGGGCTAAGTTCGGCAGGGGCTAAGTTCGGCAGGGCTAAGCTCGGCAGGGGGTTAGTTCGGCAGGGCTAAGTTCGTCAGGGCCAAGTTCGGCAGGGGGTAAGTTCGGCAGGGCTAAGTTCGGCAGGGGCTAAGTTCGGCAGGGGGTAAGTTCGGCAGGGGCTGAGTTCATTATATTGTTTGATAGTATAAAAAATATAATTGAGAGGCTCATGGCTAACTAAAAGCCGTGCGGATCGGGACATGGTTAAGCTACGCTTGCCGCGGTCGGTATGTGGATGGGTGACCATCCATTTTATACCGAGGCTTTAAAGACGTTGCTCCTGGTTGCGATTCGTGGATCTTTGACCTAGTTTTGTACCTATTCAGAAGCTAGAAAATCTGACAACCAGTTTTACCAAGGGGTGTTGTGTTACCCAGGAGCTGGGTTATGGAAGTCTGATAGGCAGTCACTCTATGCAGAACACTTGTATTCAGTTCTATCCGATCCCAACATAGTTGGGAAAAGGTAAGGAAGTTGAGTAATAAAAATATAATAAGCATCATAATATTATCACACAAAAGAAGAGTAACAACTAGCAATAACTGATTAAGCGATAATATACTTTAACCTGTAATGTTTACCGACCAACCTGCTAATCAAACAAGATTACTAGCATTATCAATAAATAGTTCTCCCAACCGAATTTCGGCCACAGTAACTATATAGTCTTAACGGAGACGAGGAAAGTACGCTGGAGATATTGAAGTGTTCAAGTGTATGCTCAAACTCAATCAAATCATTTATTTCAATACAGGCACTTTTGAATTGTCAAGGAGTAAGTCAGTCAAAAAGTTTCAGCTAGTTGCTCGTTCCAAACAGTTGGTTTCTAAGGAGAAGAACTAGCAAAAAACTCCATGAACGCGGGTGCACTCTTCTCCTCTCCTCTACCCTCACTCTTACAGTTCGATGGGACGGCAATCTGACACGACCGGAGAGAGGTCAGGTGCAGGACCAACGACATAGCAATATCCTAGGTAGCAATATCATAGCAATATCCCAGTCTGTAGTTGGGAAGTCAGCGGTGCTAACTTCAGACTGGGCTACTGATGAAAAAACCCAATAACACACTGCTAAATCTGGGAATCGAACCCAATACCCCCGTGCTTAGCAGTTGCGTTCGGGACCTTGAGACAACGAGGCAGTCAACAATATCAACATATACAAGTAATAAACAATCTGTCTATTCTGTAGAAATCATACTCGGTGAATTTAGATAGTGTTTAGGTGAGTTGTCCCTCGCATGGTGGGATGACAGCTCACCTCAAATGCACTTCAACCTAAATTCAACAAGGGAGAGTTTTACAGAATACCTCTGCGGTTCCGTTTTTAAAGGCGAGAGATATGCTTGTTGCTTGTAAAAAAATTACACAGCAGAACATTTTTATCTTCGTAGTGTTCCCTTTCCAAGATAAACCATAGATCTTCTCTAACAAACACAATGAAAAAAATGGGGGATGATCTCATCGACACTCTGGTGCTATTTACCAGACTACATAGCCTATATAGCCCACTAACTTTGGGCACTAACTACAGAGCCCAAAGTGTCCCTACACCTGCACCTTATAGGACATTAAAACGCCACTAATGCCGCTATGAACTTGGCTACATTCTGGGTCCAATTAGTCTAAAAAAAACAAATTTTCGAATAGAAGATCTCTCTGTAACGTTACTTCTGTGTATATCTTTTAGGAAACTTCGCTTAAATATTTGAATTCAAACTAGTTTAGTAACAAGTGCTATAAATGAATGTATTTAAGGATCATCTTTGCCTGTCGCCAATTTGTGGCTAAGTTTGCAACGTCAGAGTGCAACATCGGGGCATTGGTTAGTTGCGGGCAGAGATCGATCTACAGATAGAACTTCAATTTCAAACTCTGGATCATCATCATCAAAGTCAAAGTCAAAGCATTTATTTCAATTAAATCATTTACAGGTACTTTTGCATTGTTAAGGTGTCCGTCAGTTAGTCAGAAAGTTAAAGCTTAGTTGCTCGTTCCCAAACGTAGGGTAGGTCTCTATGGAGAAGAATGAGCAAGAAACTCCACGGACACCCTTTTAAAATGAAGTTTTTACAAAATACTGCTTCATTACGACACGGTTGGCGCAGTGGCTGAAAGATCGACTGCTGCGCAGCGTGCTGCGGGTTCGATTCCCGCCCAGGGTAAACATTTGTGTGATGAGCACTTGTGTTTGCCTTGTGTCTGGGTGTTGTTTATCTATATATGTATGTATTTACAAAAAAAAAAATGTATTTGTGTATGTATATCAGCTGTCTGACACCCATAGTACAGGGTCTCCCTAGTTTGGGGTCAGATGGCCGTGTGTGAAAATGTCCCCACATATTATATTATATTATTCTTGTTGCTTCATCATCATCATCATCAAATCAGCCTATTCCCGTCCACTTCTAAACGTAGACCTTCTCCAGAGATCCGTCATTCAACCCGGTCTTGTACAGCCCGCATCCATTCGCTGACAGCCACCTTCTTCAAATTGTCGGACCATCGTGCCGCAGGGCGTCTCACACTACGCTATAATTATGTATAAACGACATATCTCTTTTTATCTTTATTTTATTTTTTTTAATGAATGTTTTGGATTTTTTTCACCTACATTGTTTTCACATACCTATAGAAGCAAAAATAATAAAGTATGTAAACAGGACGTTCTAAAACTTGATGAAAAACAGTGTCCGTGGAATTTCTTCCTCGTTCTTCTCCATTCCTATGTTTTGTAATGAGCTTAAACTTTTTGACTCTTTGACAATTCAAAAGTGCCTGTTATTGGTTTAATTGAAATAAATACTTTGACTTGACTTGACAGATACCTCATATCAAAATCGCATACCTTAAACCTCTACTTACCCTCTTTTTACCACAACCGTGACGATAATTCAACAAACACCGCTAATCGAACAGATTACCACGAATCACAAAGCTCCCCTCTAAACGGTAGTAAACATTATCGCGATAATAAATTAATATCGTTCCCCCTCGGTTACGCGCCGATAAACATCGCAATCCTGCTGTTAACCATGTCAACGATAGCTGATAGTATAATTATATCGTCGGCGATTAGCTCTAGTGGGTGATTTAGCGTATATAGCAGAATTTAAGACGGTAATTCATAAATCACAGATGTGCTATATGTTCGTGTGAAACTCCGTTGCTCATACGGCGAGTAGTTTTGGTATAGTTTTGCTAGCATGCCCGTGTAAGTCAAAGTCAAATCATTAATTTCAATTAGACCATTAAAAAGGCACTTTTGAATGTTATATGAGAAAATTTGATTCTAGTTCCAAAAGGTACTAGGACTTATTCGCTACGCTCGCCTTACGCTAGAGTGAATGTCAGTTATTGCACATGCAGTCGAAACCGTGGATTAAAAAGTAGCCTTTGTTTTTTCTTTGGGTTTAAGCGTAGTCTATGCAAAATTTCATAAAAATAGGTTTAGTAGTTGAGCCATAAAATTGTATCAAACAAACAAAAAAAATGTGTGTGTGCCAAGGTACTCACGAGAATTGATTTGTAAACAAGTTCGTATCAGTACTAGTCTCACGCACACATGAACAAGTCTTATGGTGACGTCATCTGATGCCTGAAGTATTAGCTAGACCCTGTATTGAACGCTAAGATGTTTACACTAACTCAATTTTCGTATTTATAAATACTTCTATGGATTATCTGAAGTAACATGGATAGATGAGCCTTGAACATCGCCACACCGTTGCCAGCCTATCGATCTTTTATCAGGTACATTTCGGAGAGTATGCTTTGGAATTGCACAACCTAATTCCCCCATCCCCATTCCATCATCACACAAGCAGAGATAAGGCGAAACGTCACCGCTATACGGTTGAAGTTCCACGGTCTCGAATCAAGCACTTTGCTCCCATATTTATTGTGCGAATTGCCAGTCTGTGGAATTCACTGCCCGACTCTATTCCTCGATACATATTATATAACTTGAGTATCTTCAAGGCTCGAATGAACCAATTTATCCTAGGCAAGCGTGCTCCACCATAGACCCCATCATCACTTAAGATCAGGTGATTTGCAGCCAAACGCAAACCTATAAGACTTTAAAAATAGAGCTTTTAGTTTGAAGAGTATGGTTGTCAATAAACAGAAAATGTGCTATTGTCTCAACGGTTGAACACATATGGGTAGTCAGTCAGCCTTGGTAAAGGCCAGACTTAGTCAAGAACCTAATATTTATCACGGAAACATCGTTCTTACCCTTTTCCTTTAAACCTCAAACCAAAGAAAGGCACGTAACAAATCGCTTCCATGTTCATTCTCACCCTAATTTACATTTTAATCCCCAAACCAATTATCGAACAAGTATAACACAGTATCCATCAAAATACGGTACAACGGGGGTTGTTTTTTAACCGTTCATAAACGTATGCGGAATGTTCATTGAAAAACCGATTTTAACCCCTCAAAATAACGATCAATATTCCCCAATTTGCGTATATGTTTTCGCCTTGTAATCCTCGAATTCAATACGCAGGTGCATAAGGCCTACAGTTTAGATCATTCTCATGTCGTGCAAAGGTTGGTCGTGGTTGATAGAATAATCGATCTCGGTGCCAGTTCGGGACGGGACGGGCGCCCTAGCTGCGAGGTCGCGTGCCTCGATGTCTCATGTAAACATTGTACAAGGTAGCAAGCAGGTGGTGGTAGATATATTGGGGTTAAAAGGCGTTTATTGCTTAAATGAGAATATAAATGTGAGATTTTAGTGCCGCTTGGTTCGACTACCGCAAGTTTAGCTCGAGTACCTCTTATGTTTGTTTTCAATCGACTCCAAAAAAAGAAGGAGGTTCTCCATTCCGTGTGTATGTAGTCCGATTTCGATGATTCTTATTTTATTTGATACCCCTACCTCAAAGTTGGTCCCATACAAATTGCAAGAAAATATTTCACCCCTAAAGGTAAATAATTGAGGGATGATGATATTTTTTAGTGTCACCGTTTCTTAATTAATTGGTATAATAAGAAGTAGGTACTAACAAGTAAAAAATTAGTTTAAAATTCGCAAGTCGGCAATACAAAATAACAAACAAAACCAAGCCGCCGAACTTGCGAATTAAACGTTATTTTTTTACATTTTAAAGGCGGTTGTCTTTTTTGTAAAAAAGATTTATTATAAACATGAAAATTACTGATGTTGCGGGCTAAATCGAAAATCAAAAAGCGTTTTTTCTCAACTATTAAAAAGCACTTTACTTCTTAGCGTGTTGATCATGTGTGTGTATGTTTAAGTATGTGAGTGTGAATAATATGTGTGTTTGTATGTGTGTATTGTGTTTGTTTTGGTTGGATTCCTAGTTTATTCAGCCATGGCAACGCCACAAAAATCACCTTAGAAACGATGCAATTTCGAGTGTTTTACGGTTTTTTTCCAAAACGTGCGTCGGGCACACTAGGAATTTCTCCTGTAGCGTAGGCATTCGTGGGTGTGTTTCCAAACATATAAAATCTCATACACAAACCACCAGACTTGCAACAGCTAACTGTAGGCCACGCAAATATTTGTTCCGTTCGGGAATAGAGCCCACGACACGCAGCGCAACAGCTGATCGCTCAGCCATAGCGCCAACCGTGTCGTTGCGCTTACTTGTATTACTGTAATACCTGACCGTTCCTTTTTTTAATTTGGCATCTCACAGTTCAATCTAGGAGGTAGTCGGCAGCTAAACTTTACTTTTCTGTTGTGTCTTAACAACTAAGACCTCCAGCCTGACCATAAAACTTAAACTAAACGATTACACGCTAAGGACACCTCCTTTGGGCTACGGACCTCGGCTTCGGGTGTCACTGGGGGAGCAGAAAGGGGACAGGCTGGATCACGGCAAGAAAACAACCTTCGTCAGTTGTAATAAGTATTAAGTTTATATGAACAACAAATTCAACTTTGACGACAAGCTTATTTATTGTTCATGCAAAATTAAGACTTATTAGAACTGACGAAGGTTGTTATTATTTGAGATATTTTCCGCATAATTGTGACACGCATAGAAATAGCTGTGTGGGCACTTTTCTTGTTTTTTTTCTATTCCGTGGGCTGAATATTAATATAATAATAATATTTGGGGACATTTCACACGTATGTCCATCTGACCCCAAACTAGGAAGACCCTGTACTATGGTTGTCAGACAGCTGATATACATACACAAATACATTTTAAATACATACATATATAGCTAAACAACACCCAGACACAAGACAAGCAAGTGCTCATCACACATATATTTACCCTGGGCGGGAATCGAACCCGCAACACGCTGCGCAGCAGTCGATCGCTCAGCCACTGCGCCAACCGTGTCGTCAAATATGTGACCGTTAAAAGCATTTATTCTTATACCTCGTATCATTGTTTCCAGGGACCGCTTCCCCTTCTACAAAGCCAATGACGAGCGTTGGAAGAACTCGGTGCGACACAATCTATCCATCAACCCACACTTTCGCAAGGGTGCCAGAGCCCCTCAGGGTGCTGGGCATCTCTGGTCCTTGGCTGCCAACGCAATAGACCTGCTGCCGCTCAGGAATCCAATGTTTGAAGAGAAGAAGACTGTAGAGGTTATTGAGAAGACCAGGGTCCTTGGGTTCCCTAAGGTACATGTAAGAACTAACATTTTTTTTTTATATGGGGTGTAAAAAAATCCCTTCACATAGCCTTTAAAGGATGATTTCCACCAACCGGCTCGCATCACATCGAATCGGGAAGGGATACGAACAGATGCTGCGACAGCCGATCGCGTTCGGCAGAATGTCGACCCATACGATTGGCTCCGTAACATCGCGTCGGTCGCTTGCGAACGTTTCCGTTTCTGCGCCTAGTCAAATAGTTTTCTCCTGCTGTTGACAGCCCAACGAATCCGATCGGATACCACGACAGGCAAACGGATCCGTTCGCGCGTCGCAGCATGCTTTCGGCTACGAATGCGTGTCGCGGATGACTCCCGCGGTCAAGCGGCTTGATAGAATTTGAATGCTCTGTACACGATTAAATATTGTTTAAAGATTGTGAAATCCGTTGCGTGTTAAACTAGAAGCTAATCCACATAATTAAGAGAAGTCTAGGTAGGTGATGATGAACATAAAGTGTTTTTATAACGTAACAAGGTACCATTTTGATTTTCGTGTATGTTGTGTAACTAATATGATATTTTGACGTAAACACTCCATCAAATTCCGATTTTTTCATTTTGCTGTAGGTACTTATTGTAATGTTTTTTAGATCCTTTGTAACACATGGTCGTATTCCAAATTTTACCTTTCATAAGTTAAATGAAAACAAAAACTGATGTAATAAGGGTACCGTTTTTTGCTTTTGTGGTACGGGGTACCCTGAAACGTTTTGTTTTAACAAGATTCTTCTTTTGATTGGTAAGCTAAATGTATATAATATAATATTATATAGGTATGTTGCTGTTGTGTTCTTTCCTGAAATACCTAAATAAAATTTAATCAGCCAGATTTAATTTGTCAAAACTTAAATGATTATAATAGGTATAACCATAATACTGTTTGGTTCAATATTTTTCATCAATTAATTTTAATACAGCTAGACACAAAAAGGAATGTTTTGCTTTCATATTATTCTGTGCCTGTTACTAAAATTAATTAAGCTCAGAAAAGGTTTAAAATAATTTGTTGAATTATATTTCGGCAGGTATTTTAATTGATTGAAACAATAACTGTGCAAAACTAAACCTTAATGTTATTACAATTATGAGGCATAATCGCGCAGAGCTTACTAATATTATAAATATCAATGTTTGTTACACAATGAAGCCTGTGACTCCCATGTTGGTCCTTTGTTCGATTTCCAAGTCGGGCTGAGTTTTATTAAAATTTTCCATTAGTAATTTCTGAGAGTAGCCCGAAGTTTAGAAGTAGGTGGTGTACAGCCGCGTGCCTCGGAAAGAACGTCTGTTGGTCCTGTACCTGTTCCCTCTCCGGTCGACGCGTATAACTGTCTCATTTATTTATAAACTAGCTTCTGCCCGCGGCTTCGCCCGCGTAAAAAGAACGATTATCCCAAGGGAACATATTACCGGGATAAAAAGTATCTTATATGTTAATCCAGGAAATGCTCTATCTATGTGCCAATTTTCATGCAAATCTGTTCAATGGTTTGCGTGTGATTGAGTAACAAACATCCAAACATCTTCACAAACTTTCGCATTTATAATATTAGTAGGATAAACTTCATGCATAAAGGTACAGACGCCAGCACATTAAGCCCCCATATCAAAAAGTCACTATGAATCTAAAGTTGAAAATCTATTAAAGAAGTTTGATGTGGTGGTGTCTGTACAAAGGCGGACATGGCGTCTATTGGACTATGAGAGTAGGGAAAGATGGACATCATCTGTGTTTGCGCACATACTTGTGCACTATAAGAACTTCTGCGTACTTGACAAGTCTTTATTGTGATGGCTCATCATCATGTCAACCTTTACACGCCCACTGCTGGGCATAGGTCTCCCCCAAAGGGGGGTTCAGCCGTAATGGCCATGCTTGGCCGATGCATGTTGGTGATCGCAGTAGGTGTTATAGTACTCAGAAGGACGCTGCTGCCCATCCTCTGGTTAATATCCCTCTGTCGCCTTCTACGACACCCACGGGTAGAAATGGGGTGGTGCTATTCGCGGCCGGCGCACCACACGGCTATTGTGATAGCTGTGGTAACCGGTCGGGATAATTAATCAATAATTGTCTAACGGCTAAATTGCTGCTACTTTGGCACACATAGATATAGATAGCCATGTGGTGCTGGACGCGAAAAGCACCATCCCATTTCTGCCCGTGGGTATCGTAGAAGGCGACAGAGCGATATTGATCAGAGGATGGGCAGCAGCGTCCTAAATTGCTGCTACTAGCGGCTAAATTGCTACTACTTTGGCACACAAATATATTGATAGCCATGTGGTGCTGGACGCGTAAAGCACCATCCCATTTCTACCCGTGGGTATCGTAGAAGGCGACAGAGCGATATTGATCAGAGGATGGGCAGCAGCGTCCTTCTGAGTACCATAACACCTACTGCGATCACCAACATGCATCGGTCAAGCATGGCGATTACGACTGAACTCCCCTTGGGGGAGACCGATGCCCAGCAGTGGGCTAAAGGTTGACATGATGATAATAATGATGAGATATTGATACAGCCCAACATCCGTTTATGTGATCCCATGGGATAATTTAGAACTTTGAATTCTATACCAGACAAAGTCACAGGTAGCAGCTAGTGTAATTAAAATGATGATGATCGATTACTGATAATTTTGTAAACAATTTCCAGGTGATTGTGCTCGACGAAGCAGCGATTGCAGCGGCCAGCATCATTCCAGACCAAGACTTATTTACTGGGAGTACAAGTAAGTGTTATTTTCCCAATTTGAATCCACCGTAGAACTATGGTCACCGACATAGCTCTCAGAATTTGCAAGTTGAATTGGCAATGGGCAGGCCACATCGCTCGAAGAACCGATAACCGATGGGGAAGAAAGGTTCTCGAGTGGCGACCACGAACTGAGAGCGTTGGTAGGCCTCCCACCAGATGGACCGACGACATCGTTAAGGTCGCGGGTAGCCGGTGGATGCAAGCGGCAGGTTTCCGCTCGTTGTGACGTTCTATGGGGGAAGCCTTTGTTCAACAGTGGACATCTTCCGGCTGATGATGATGATGACCAGCCCATTATTGTTCCATTGCAGGGTAAAGGGCAGAGAAGGCGAAATCATTGATCACCATTGGCGATTTCTGACTTGTATTGTTTGTGAGTTCAGGTTTCTTCACGATTTTTCCAGCCACCGATGTCAGTGCTGTCCAAGATAAACTAAGAGTACAGACGCCAGCACATCAAGTCATACCAAGCTGACAAATTTTCCCAATTGAATATGAACCTTATTGTTTTGTTATAAATTTGAAAATGTATCTAAGAAATTTTACAGATTGTTGTAGCTTGATGTGGTGTACGTACAGAAAAAGGCACATTAGTACTTTCTTACCTGGTCTTACAGTCAACAGCAAAAGTAGATGATCAAAATCAGAAATTCAATACTAATGAACGGAGTTGAAGCTAATGAACGCGTCAGAACTGTGTGGCGTCAAGTGATTCAAAGTATGTGTGTGACAATCACATACTCGCCACACAGTTCTGACGCGAACTCCGTTCATTAGTATTGAATTTCTGATTTTGATCTAGATGATCTTTTGCTGTTGACTGTACCACAGTATGGAAAAACAAATGTCGAGACATCCCAGGTGGTTAAAGACGCTCAACTCTCATGAATGCAAAATTAAAAAATCAAAAATGTTTATTTTCTCTAGCAAATAAACATTTTTGATTTTGATTTGCAGTTTATAAGGGAAGACTTACAGCCTCAAAGTCACAGTATTCTGCCTGCAAACAAGCGTGCAAATTATTAATGTTTAAATGTCATTATTAGATTATATTATTATTACATTACTATTTCATTATAATTACATTATTGTTTTATTATTATTATTACATTATTATCACACATTATTATTGAAGGGTTAATATCTAGTAGGCCACAGACTTAATAAAACTCTGGTTCATATCACCACTGTAGTTTAATTTACTTTGAGTTTAGTTAGGTACAATATAATGGCGTTATTTTTGCTCAGTACAATTAATTAATATGATAAAGTATTGTTCAGTCCGTGGCTGTCAACGCAATAGCGCGAAAACGCGCGCGCCTGCGCGATGTGTTGACGTTGACGTTTGTGACAGTAGCTACGTTCTGAAATGGCTTCAACAATTATTAATACACACCTCATGCATGTGTGTATTAATAATAATGTGTTGGGTTCTAAACCACCTGGGATGTCACGACATTTGTTTTTCCATACTCTATAATAAATTAGTTCTCGATATCGACGTTGTGGAAAGAATACGGGTATGATTTCCAGGTCAGATGATAGTGTGATATTGGCACCGTTATAGGGTTCTTCAGTTAGGAAATTTTTAGTAGCAATACTGATAATGATATAATTTGGTCCAAACGAATGTTATAAACTTTTCCTACGACGACGAGGGCAACGTTTTTTACATTTTAGAATAGCGACCACGTTTGGGCAAGCGTAGTGTAGGACGCCCTGTAGCACAATGAACCGACGATTTGAAGAAGGTGGCTGGCAGCGGATGGATGCGGGCTGCCCACAAATCTCGTGGGGAGGCCTGGCGTTCTCTGGGGGAGGCTTACGTGCTGCTGTGGACGGCAATAGACTGATATTAAGATGTAAAATTATTAGATTGGTTATAGGAGATACTCTACAAGTACTGATCCGATTTAAAAAAAAAATCTTTCACTGATAGACAGTTACACAATTGCCATCCACGTGGGCGTGGTCGCGGGCAGAAGCTAGTGTTTAATACTTTACTGCATTTTTCCTTAGTAATAATGATGTAATAATTTTTTTATTTTATTTTCAGTGTTCTTAAATCCGGTGTCGACGGAACAAGTGGTCAGGGAAAGTGGTCTCATCACGGTGGATTAGAAGACAATGTTTGTGTCAATTTAATATTATTATAGGTACTGCCGCCATTTTGTTGATTATCGTGTTTTTTTTTTATTTTTTTTTATGCAACTACTTGTACTTTTCCATCAATATCAAGGATTCATTTACCGCTAACCATTACCCATAACTAACCTCAACACTAATATTTTACAGCGGCACAAAGACTGACTGTTACGTAACGATAGATAGTAATATTTAAAATTGCGTAATGGCATTCCAATTCACGCCGGCGATGCCGCAAACATAATATCATAAATTGAAGCTATGAATTGACCATTTAAGAGGTTTTTACAAAAAATGTTAATTTAAGTCAACGACAACGACGGCAACAACAGCAATAACAATAACAACAACAACACTACGACAACGCAACGACAACACAACGACAACGACAACACAACGACAACAACGCGCGCAACGCACAACGTTGCGCAGACGTGACGTTGACGTCGAGTCTCTAGTGGCAAGCGTTAACGCCGTGCTCCTACTGAACGCAACGTTAACATCGCGGACAGAAGACAGAACAAGACGGCGGCGGCGTGATTGTGCCTGTTGTCAAAAAACGCGACGTTAACGTGGTGTTGACGCAATGTTTACGTTACCAAGTCGCAGCGCGAACGCTTGCGACGAGAGACTTTGCGACGTGAACGTCGTGCCTGCGCAGCGTTGTAGCTGCGCAGACGTTGGAGAAACGTCAACACTCGTTAAACTCAAGTGGGATAGGAGCCTAAAATACAGTGTGCTACTCTATAATAATGTTTTGATCTACAATGTGTTTTGTAAATTAGTTTAGGGCCTCAAGTCTGCTATTACAATAGTGTCAGAATGGTCTATAATTGATTTCATAATTGTTGATTTTGTCATGTTTGGTAATCTACTAATATAATGGCGTCATTATGAAAATCAGTGATAGACCATTCTGACACTATTGTAATAGCAGACTTGAGGCCCTGGACTGTTATTAGTGTCGGCCGTTCGCGTTCTATTTAACGCATAAAAAATACTTGCATCCACAATTTAGTGAAATTTCAAGCTTGTAAATTTTATTACGACAGTATAACATGATGAATCAACAAAATGGTTCCAGTAATTTGTTAAATATAAATTAGTAATTAATATACAAAGACATGCATTAGATTTATTCGTCGATCTCATACAGCTAGTTTGTATTATAAAGCTATGTATTTAATAGTAATTAGTTTTAATAAAATATTTCAAACTTATTCTCTTGTTTGTTAATACACTATCTGCAGTGTTATTGTGAAAAATCTCTTTCGGTAAATTTTTGTGAGATGATAATTTCTACTCATGCAATGAATTTGCTTAAACATACTTTACCGAAATTCATTGAGGAAATTATAGAATAACGCGTGTGCGAACCTACCATACTACTGGCCTTACCCCTAGTGGCAATACGGGTCTAAAACTATATCACCGAGAAAAATCCTTTGGGTTCGGTTAGAACTGTGACCATTAAAGCGCGCAGCCGACCGAGCGAAGCGAGCGGTGCCGCGGCAGCGGCCGCTAAGCGCCAGATCACCTCTATTGTTGGTGAATTATTTGGGCTAGGTTAGGTGAGTGGTATGGTTTTAGACCTACAAGGACCTGAAACCTAAATGTTGACCTTCAGGTCAACATTTTCGAGAGATAAGAGTTATTCATTAGAATAAGTCAAAGTCAAAGCATTTATTTCAATTAAACCATTTACAGGCACTTTTGAATTGTCAAGGAGTCGGTCAGTTAGTCAGAAAGTTGAAGCTAGTTGCTCGTTCCAAAACGTAGGTAGGTCTCTATGGAGAAGAACGAGCAAGAAACTCCACGGACACTTTTAAAATCAGGTTTTTACAAAATACTGCTTAAATTATTCTTGTTGCTTCTATATGTGAAAACAATGAAGGTAATCTAGAAATACAAAATATAAAAAATAATCAAGATAAAAACCACGGCAGTTAAGAGTTGACCAATCTCTACTGACAGCGCCCGTTCACGAACATGACGCGTGAATCAGCACCATATACACAATAACTCTTCTGATCTCTCGAAAATTTTGAATTGCACACAGAAGTATCTCCTATATACTTGAAATAGGTAGTTACCTAAATCATAGAATAAAACTAAGTAAAAACTCCAAAAGACATGAGATTGTTATTTCATCTCACAAACACGCTCTTGTGACACAAACGCGACATAATCACTATGTTAAATGCCAGATCTCAAAAATGACTGCGCCTAACAAATAGGCTTTACACGTCACAATAATACTTAGCGTGTACTTAGGGAAGATTTAAGGCATACAGAGGGTCTATCTGAATATTACATTCCTGGGTCTTGACACTAAGCAGGAGAGTTGCAGAAGGTTAACACCCGGTTTCTCGAACGAAATATTAATGTGACTTTGGTAGATTACGCCATCCACCTTTAGATTCCTACTGCTGAGCATAGACCTCCCTCAAGGCGGGATTTAGCCGTAATTGCCATGCTTGGCCGAAACAGGTTGGTATTCGCAGTAGGTATTATGGTACTCAAGAATCTGCACGCTACTGCCCATTCCTTAGTCAATACACTCTGTCCCCTTCTGCGATACCCACTAAGGTAGAAATGGGGTGGCGCTACTCGCGGCCGGTACCACATGCCATATATAGATGATACCATTAACCAATAATTTCAAGACAAATTCTGTAAAAAAAACATTGATTTTAACTCTGAAAACCCGATTCATTTGCATTTTACTGTCAAATGGCAAATGACCACCTTCAAGTCGACGTCATAAGTATTAATAAATTGCCATACAGAAATAGGGGAAAAGCGTTTTGACAGCCCATAAAAAAGTATATCAATTGATTGGTGGTGTCATATTCAGCCCAATTTTGACAGTTTGTCACATAAATTCTTCGTTCAAGAAACCAAAGGTATTTCGTGTTGGTTGGCGAGTGTTAGTTTAATGGTATTTTAAAAAAAAACTTTGATCAACACCCTGCTCATTTTCACTTTTACTGGCGACCCACTACTATCAAAAATAATTATAACGATTAGGAATTATGTCCAAATAGACAGGCCACCAGATAGAAATTAAAAACTAATACAGAATCGATAATTGTGATTCTATAGGCTTGATAAGTCAACCATGACGAGGTGGTAAATAGAAAAGATAAATTAATTGAATAAATCCTTTGACTTTCACTTTGACTTTGAAGAAAACACAGTAGTTTAGCAACAATGAAATTGCTACATGTTGTTGTTTTTGGAAATAAAATTAGTTAGTAGTACCACAAAGTACGTAAGGCTGCGTAGCGCGTACTTAGTTGAACCTGTATAATACCTACCTAAACGACTTTTCACATTCTTCTTCTTCTTCAAGTGCATCTCCAAACTACGAAGGTTGGCAGTCAGCTCTGCATACATTTTAGTCTTGGTAACCTTTGAGAGTGGACTGGTATTCCACCTCACGAAAGAAATGGAAAAGTGTGCAAAGCTGGCTATTCACGTAAGTATCTTTTGTACATTTGTACGAAGTAGGACTTCTGTACATACCTGTTTGGTGGTCTGGGGATCTGGCTTGACATTGGTCTGACATGACGTCAGTTAGGACCACATGTCGTGGTTTCATAATAATATACATCACCCCTTACTACGTTTATCTTGGGTATAGTGGAATGTAAACAGTAATGTAAGTCAGTTTAGCTGCTAAGATTTATGGATATTTATAAATGTTATTGTTGGTTTGTACTATTTTTGAAGTTGATCAAGTAGGGTAGGTATCGTTAAACTTACTTTTGAGCGAGTGGGAAAATATTTATCATAAGTTAATGATGTAGTGACACAATGAGGTAGTTCCGTAGCCTTTTAGAATTTTAGATGCTTAAGTAAACTGTAGGTACTGACAGCGCGTTCCAAACCAAATGTAGTCTAATAATGTTTTGATCAATGAGAAATTTAAAAATTAAACTCGTCAAAAATTTTAATTTCAAAATGAAACTTAACTTCGTAACTCGTAATGAAAAATACAATTTGTTGTGTTACTTACCGTGTCATTCTAAAATTAAGAACTTTTGGCGAAAAGCTGACTGACCACAAGCCTATATATATAAGCCCTTCATCCTATGTATATATATATTTCAATTTTGTAAATGTGAGTACCATGGAGCCATATATTAAGTAAATTATTATGTGTTTGACATAAATGAGCATGGCGGTTGAGAGAATTGTCATGCTCACTCAAATGTCTCGCTAGTGGTGGCGCGTGTGTTGGATCATTCAGCTCCCTCTAAAATGGTTGAGCTGAATGGTGCTGATTCACGCGTCATGTTCGTGAACGGGGGCTGTCAGTAGAGATTGGTCAACACTTAACTGCCATGGTTTTTATCTTGATTATTTTTTATATTTTGTATTTCTAGATTACCTTCATTGTTTTCACATATAGAAGCTACAAGAATAATGTAAGCAGTATTTTATAAAAACCTGATTTTAAAAGAGTGTCCGTGGAGTTTCTTGCTCGTTCTTCTCCATAGAGACCTACCTACGTTTTGGAACGAGCAACTAGCTTCAACTTTCTGACTAACTGACCGACTCCTTGACAATTCAAAAGTACCTGTAAATGGTTTAATTGAAATAAATGCTTTGACTTTGACTTTTTGAACAAAATTCCATCAAGTTAAGTTAATTATTGACCAGACTGCTTTTACAGCGCGCTGAGGAAAATACCTTACTTTCAATAGTAAGAATTCCTTGAAACATGCCTATTGACTTACTGAAACCTCGGTACTATGTGTTTATGTCTAAAGAATGTCGGCTACATTGTGGTTTACCTTTCTGACATGCGTCCTTGCACTACATTTTGTACAAGCATGCTTATGAACTTGTGTCTTTTAACTGTAAGAGAAAACCAAGTAACCTACATTTTTTTAAAAACTTGCTTTTCTCGTTGTATTTCATGATATATGCGCGTGTCATTTCATTGTTTTATGAAATGAAATGAAATGAAACTATTTATTTGCCAGAATAATAATATAGGTAGGTATACAATGAGGAGGTAATTGTTTTTTTTTTTATTTATTTCTTTTATTCACAAGAAGTTATACAAAAAAAGCTTTTTACAAAAAAGACAACCGCCTTCAAAAACTAAAAAGTGAAAAATAACTTTAGCACAGAACACACATTGACTTTAGTTTCGAAATTCAGTGGCTTTGTTCTGTTTGTTGTTTTGAATTGCCACCGACTTCCGAAACTAAAGTCAATGTGTGTTCTGTGCTAAAGTTATTTTTCACTTTTTAGTTTTTGAAGGCGGTTGTCTTTTTTGTAAAAAGCTTTTTATTTTCCGCTTTTTAGTACCTCCTTCTCATCCAAATCTATTAAGAAGAGTATGAAAGTTAACTACTACAAAGATTGATGAAGCTAAAACGTCAACTATGTAAAATTTTTGGGTATTTGTTGATTTTTCAAAAAGTGCTGAACCAATTTCGATAAAATTTATATGGGACCACCCCTGAAACATACCCTATCCGTAAAAAGAAGAATTTTCGAAATCGGTTTACGTTTGCCGGAGTAATCGCGTAACGAATCGCGCACATACTTATTGTAAATTTAAGACTTATACGGTTTTCTCATGGATGCCATTGTCAGAACCGGACCAAATTAAAATAGGACCACACGGGAAGCACTAGCTTTCAAACAAAAAAAGAATCATCAAAATCGGTTCACCCAGTCCCAAGAAATTAGGTAACAAACATAAAAAAAAAAAAAAAAAAAAAAATACAGACGATTTGATAACCTCCTCCTTTTTTGAAGTCGGTTGAAAAGATACACATTATCTTCTGCCAAACTGCTGTGCAGTTTGTCGGCAGTGCTCTCGTGGATACAGTATTGCGATATCCAAGTATCCAAGTACCTACTCCACTACAAAAATCAACTAAAATAAAACAAAACAAAAAGGGTACACCATACTCTCAGATGAAACAAAAGGCAGATAGACCGCGCGGAACACTGAGAGTGAAGCCACAAAAGCAAACACGAATTCAAAAACGAACACCCACAATTCGCTTCGCGCTGTACCGACACGAGTCAGTACCTACAGCAAGAAGCAAAGCACCGTTCAAAAAAAAAAAACGAATACTAATACATATAAAATGGAAACCTGACAAGCTTCATACATTTTTGGACCAAAATCCAAAGTAGCCGGCCAAAAAAAGTATATACATATTATAATATTATAGTACATGTCTACCTAAACATTTTTTATTATTACGGCATTCCTCTAGGTCTGATATCTGAGTCACTACATAAGGTTGAAATGTTCGATCTTAATGAAAAAAATTAAAGAATTTAAGCGTTAAGATATTGTACTTATCTTCCTCTGAGGTTCTAAGAACGTTTTGTAAGCCCATTGCAGGGGCAGATATTTGTGGGTTATGCTGAGCATAGCCCATATACCATATTATAATAATAATTTCATTTAATCAGACAACAAAGATCCATTGGGTTAGTAATAATAATAGACTTAACCTATGTTAGTACTTAATTAATAATACAGACAGTGTACAGGTAACAAATGACCTCACCAACGGGCTGTCATGTCTCCCGGCTATAGCTCGTAGAATGCTACTGGGGCTGCCACGGAGCCTGTTTAGCAGCGAGGCCGCTTTCTTACGCCGTACAGCATTGAAACAGTCGGTACGTGCCTCAGCGAACATAGATGACGCGCTACAGTACCGAGGCAGCCGCAGCAGCACTCTAAATGCGTTGTTATACTGGATCCGCAGAGCATTGTAGGCCTTTTGGGTGTAGCTGAACCACAGGCTCCCCGAGTACAGTGACATGCAATACGCTTTAAACAGCGTTATTTTGACCGCGGCTGTACATCGGAAGAACCGGCGAGCCAGCATATTAGCCCGAACCGACAATGCTCTGCGCTCCCTCCATATCTGCGTCGTCCTTCAAATCGTCCGTCACCAAGTGACCCAGGTACTTAAAAGAGTACACCCTGTGTAACCCTACACCGTTCAGTAACACAGGAGGGACGGTGGAGGGACACTTGGTACCAGACTTGAAGACCATGTATTTCGATTTGCCTTCGTTGTATACCAGGCCATGAGAAGAAGCATACGACTCGCAAATATCGAGAAGCCTACGGAGCGCACCAACCGAGGGGGCCAGCAGCACCATGTCGTCTGCGTAACTTAAATTATTGAAGCAGACTCCATCAATAAAGCAACCGACACGTGTGCCGCTGAGCCGCTCGATCAGTGCATTCACGTACAGACCAAACAACAAAGGTGATGTCAGGCCACCCTGCCTCACGCCACACTCTGGTCTACTTGGCTCTGAGATCTCTCCTGACCAGCGCACCCGACTCTCCTGCTCCATGTACCAGTACCGCAGAAGTGAGACGAGCTCTGACGGCACCGCGGTATCAGACAATTTCTGCCAGAGAACGTCAAAGGAGACAAGATCAAAAGCCCTGGACAGGTCCAGGAAACATGCATAGACAGGTGTTTTCCTGTCTGTGTAATACTTGACAGCATGCTTTAAACTAAGAATAGCAGTTTCTGTTGACAGCCCTGGCCGAAACCCAAACTGGGCATCATGCAGTTTAATGTGGGTATTCAGGTGCGAATTAAGCACACTGTCAAGTATTTTAGCCACGACGGTAGCCAGGGAAATCGGCCTATAATTTGCCCTGTCCGTGGAGTCTCCGGTCCTACTCTTAACCACAGGTACCACCAGAGCCCGCACCATATCGGGAGGAAGGTATGAATAACCTAGGCACAGATTAAGCAGAAGAGCCAATACGCGAGGCAAGTGGTACCCACCATGCTGCAGGTGCTCGATGCTAAGCCCATCGTGCCCGGGGGATTTACCCCTCTTCATGTTTTTAATTTTGGTCTTAATATCTTTTGCTAGAATTACTGTAGTTATATCTGTAGCACTGTCCTCGGCATCAAACACCCGGCACGGCGGACCCAATCGCGACTTCACATCAAAATGCATACTAAATAAATCAGCAATATTTTTCGAGTTTGAAACACCATCAATACTCACAGGGACGCCAGGTCTAGAATTAAGCTGTTTAGTGCTCTTCCAAAAACCCCCAAAATCTGAACTCGAATGGCGTTTAGCTAATAAATCCATTCGAATCTGATCCTGGTTGTTCTGACACCATTTGAGCTTCCCTTTGAAGATCTTACGAGATTCTATCATTGCGTCAAATATGGCGCCACAAGCCGGTCTACCACACCCCAACCACGTATTAAATTTTATCTTAGCGTTCCTGTGAGCCTCGCTTACAAATTTGTTCCACCCAGTCAATGGTTTCTTACGGTTTCTTCCCTTGCACGCATACGTATAACTCGCATTACTACTTAAAATGCTAACAATGTCCTTATACATGTCATTTATAAAGTGAATATGACTAGAGTCCCTACAGAACCTACCACAACATTGTTGTAGCTCGACAGGCAGGTCAATATATTTTAGCTGTTGATTACACATATTAGGTCTTTACATATGAAATTGCCGCTCGGTATCAAAAAATTAAAAATAACTTTTTTTAAAACAAATTATATATTTAGTCAATCGAAGTATGCACCATTGTTATCGATACACTTCCGCCATTTTATCGGGAGCTCATTGATCCCTTTGGTAAAAAAATCCTAGGAGCGAGAATCGATGAACTGCTTGAAGGCTGTTTTAACTGCCTCATCAGAATTGAATTTTTATCCTTGTAAAAAGTTGTCCAAATTTCGGAATAAGTGGTAATCGGTTGGGGCAAGATCTGGAGAGTATGATGGGTGACGTAGAGTTTCCAGTCGCAGCTCCTCTAACTTGGCGACGGTCTGATGTGCAGTATGTGGTCGAGCGTTATCCTGAAGGAGCAATGGGCTAGAGCAATTGACCAGTCTCGGTTGTTTAATGGTGAGCTTTTCCATCATTGTTTGCAACTGTTGACAATACATGTCTGCAGTAATCGTCTGACCTGATCTCAAGAAGTTGTAGTGGATGACACCAGCACAGGACCACCAAACACTAACTAGAATCTTCTTTTTGGTCAGTTTTCGCTTGGGGCAAGGTTTTCCGGTTCTCCAGGGTTAAGCCATTGTGATGATCGCTTGCGACTATCGTACACGATTCACTTCTCATCACAAGTGACAATACGATTTAAAATTCCCTCATTATTGTGACGATGGAGCAAAGAAGCGCAGCAACCGATGCGTGTTTGTTGGTGTGCTTCAGTCAATTCGTACGGTACCCACTTTTCGAGCTTTTTTACTTTTCCAATTTGACGCAAATGGATAATGATTGTTTTGTCACTGCTGCTAATTCAGAAGTGTTTTGAGATGGACCCGCTTCCACTACCGCCTTTAATTCTTCATTATTTACTTGAGTATCCGGCCGTCCACGAGGCTCATTTTGTAAATCAAAATTTCCAGAACGGAAACGTTGAAACTAAAAACACACCGTTCGTTCGTTAGCGGTGCTTGGCCCGTACACGTCGTTAATCCTTCGAGCCGTTTCTGCTGCACTGGTGCCACGGTGGAACTAATATTCGTAGATACCGCGAATTTTTAATTTCTCCATTGTTGTTGCTATAGCAATTTTCAAGCCCAAACAAATGACGTGAAAACAAATGAAACACGAATTTTAGAACAGTATTCTTTGGTCTTTATTTTGAAATAATTTTGAATTTGGAATTCCTATTCAAACACAAAATATGTGATTTCAAAGTAGCCAGTATTAAGTATCGGCAATTTCATATGTAAGGACCTAATATTTTCATAGGAACGACATTGTTCTACGCTTCTCTGTCCCCATTGTATTCTACTACGTAATGGGCTTTTTACATTCGTTTTTTGTCTTATAACATTAAAGTCACAGGTAAGAACCAATGGAAAATGGTCAGACCAGAACACATCGTACTTTACATATACGTTCAAAACACTGGACTGGACTGCTTTTGTCGCGAGACAGTGGTCTAGCCAACGCTTGCACCTATGGGCCTCGCTGATGAACGTGAATGTATCAGACGTTAATTGCAATTTATTAGTGTCCACACACGTCCAGTCCTGTTCCTGTGAGAAAACCACAAGTTCATTATAAAAACGCTCACCTGAATGAGCATTGAAATCACCAAGTATGAACACAGACTCGATACCACTCTCGTTAATGATCGTACTGATTGAACTGAGACAATCCGTGAATTCAGGCACATTTTCCGCTATGTCTATTGGCATGTACACGCAAATCACAAGCACTGGGCGACCCTCCGTAGTGATTCGTATTGCAATAATACGCGGATTACTGCACGGTATTATTGCGACGCACTTAAACACTGACTTACGCCACAGCAACGCCACACCACCGAACGGCCGGCCTCGGAGGATGCCAGCAGATGTATCCACAGCAGACGTACCCGTGCTCGCGAAGTCATCGTGAATATTCTCCAAGAAAGATAGTTCACCCGGCAGTAGCCACGTTTCTTGTAAAGCGATAATATCCGCAAAACAACACAGCTGTTTTACAGCGTCTATGGAACGCTTGACACTCTTGCAGTTGTATGTTACAAGGGTTGTACTACACAAGTTCATTTAGCAGATTTATCGTTCTGTTCTTCGATACCCAGTTCCGGATTTTTATAAGGTCTAAACCGCCTACAAGTTACACCGGCCGGCCATAGTTCCTCATTCATAAATACTTCCAGCCTATCAGAGCACACCGATAGTTTGTAAGCATTATATTCCTTTTGTTTTTTCATTTTAATTTTTTGTAGATGCACTTTATCACTCGTTTTAGCCATTATATACTCCGCTATATCATTCGCCAAAGTGTTCTTGTGCACATTTGATAAAAATAAGTATGTCTTATTCGAACTAGCAGGCTTGAATCTCTCTCCAGGTCTATACACGGCTTTACCACGCACGACTTCCTTTGATTCTAAGTACTTATTTTTGTACCTCTTTTTCATTGTGATTTCCACTCGCCTTCACAAACTATATCCGCAAGAGACTTATCTTTGTTTACGGTGTTATGATCATTAGCACCTACATCGCACTTGTTTGAGCCGCACTCGCTCGCGATAACAAACTGGTTTGTATTATTACTCAGCGCAGGCGAACAGCTGACCGGCCGTGTCAAGTCATCGGCGACCGCGCCGTCAGGGGGCGCATCGATGTTATTTTCAGTTATGCTTCTAGTAGTTTTAGCGGAATTTCCTGGATTTTTGCAGGCACTTCCCGGTTTTTGAGGGCATAAAGGGGACATAGGGGATCGCCAATTGTCTACGTCCAGTGTTTTTTCCTCGAATAAAGTATTATTTGTATGGTTAGAATTATTTATAATATCAACCGGATCACTATGACATTCGTTATTCGATACAAATGCTCCTCCCTTACTATTTACATACTTAGTATGATCTAACCCAACCACTGATGCAGACTTCATGTGATCGACTTCTTGTTTTATGCTATCCAGCTGGTCGATTGTAGCACTGATTTCTTTGAGATATTTTACCTCCGTTTGCAGAATTATGATATCTTTTAACAATGACGTGACATCTATATGATCAAACGTGATCGGTGGCAATTTATCCAATACCCTAGCAACAAAGATAGGTGTTTTGTCAGGGTTTGTGATCTTGAAGACCGAAATTATGTCTTCAATTTCATTTTGTTCTTTGTTCTTGCGTCGTGATACATTGCGGGTACTTGTGGAAACTGATTCGAACAATAGATTCTTTGGACAAGTTATTTCTGCCGTAGAAAACGAGCTCACGCACAAACGGATCAAACTTTCTTCATCCATTATACATATTTTGTTTTGTACAAAACATAACAACTCATTAATTACTATATTGCACTGCGTACACTTTAATTTCTCGGAAGTCATTTTTTCGCTTCGACCGTACGACAAGCGCGCGCGCAGCGAACTGATATTATGCACATGGTATGCGAGCAGGAATCAACAGTTCGTTTTCCTATATTACAGGCCCAATAGTAGTGAGCATTGCGTGACGTCCATTTGCTGCCCTATCGATCACTAAGTCATCATCATCATCAGCCGAAAGACGTCTACTGTTGAACATAGGCCTTCCCCATAAAACGCCACAACTCGTGGCAACCTGCCGCTTGCATCCACCTACGACCTTGACGATGTCGTCGATTCATCTGGTGGGAGGCCTACCAACGCTGCGTCTTCTGGTTCATGGTTGCCACTCGAGAACCTTTCTTCCCCATCGGTTATCAGTTCTTCGAGCGATGCGGTCTGCCCATTGCCACTTCAACTCGCATATTCTTAGATCGGTGAATTTCCTCGTTCCGGATTCTATCGCGCAAAGAAACTCCGAGCATAACTCTCTCCATGGCTCGCTGCGTGACTCTGAGCTTCTCTAAGAGGCCAGCAGTTAAGGACCACATTTATGTGCCATATGTCATCACTGTGGAATTTTGGACGAAAAGATATCTCGTTTGTTTCCCGAACGCTGCCCATCCGAGTTGAATTCTTTGGGCGACTTCTTTATCAAAGTTGGATCTACCTACTTGGATAGTTTATCCAAGGTAGACATAGTGTTCGGTAACTTCGAGAGTATCGTTCCCAACAATTACCGGTACACGTGGAACATGGCTATTTGAAATAACTTTGTCTTGTCCATATTCATTTTAAGACCTATGCCTGTTGAGAAATATTACTGAGGTCGCTGAGTATAGTGTTGATATCCTCCATCGACTCAGCCATGATGACTATATCATCGGCGAAACAAAAATGAGTGATGTATTCGCCATTAATGTTGATGCCACATTCATCGCAGTCCAAGAGCTTGAGAACGTCCTCCAGTGCGATAATGAACTCTTTCTGAGAAATGTCGTCTCCCTGTCTCACGCCTCTTTGCAACTGGATTGGTTTCATGCTCTCGTTCTGTAATCGGATCGATATAGTGGCGTTTCTATACAAACACTCCAACTTTGCGATATATCTATAGTCAATACGGCATCGCTGAAGAGACTGTAACATCGCCCAGGTTTCGATTGAATCGAAGGCTTTTTCATGGTCTACAAACGCTAGACATAATGGCTGATTATACTCTTCAGTCTTCTGTATAATCTGGCGGAGCGTATGGATGTGGTCTATCACCTTTTTTTGTAGAAAAGCACCACCACACTCCTGTGCCATGCTTGTGGCGTAGAACCTTCGAGTATGACGAATTTAAACAACTTTTGGAGGACTAAAAGTACTGGTTTTCCACTCGCAGAAGTTCCGTCGTAATACATCGTAATAAATAAATACGTCGTAATCATCGCCCGGCGCCTTGTGTTTTTTTGCTGTTGGAGGGCCATCCTAATCTCATACTGGCTGATGTTTGGGATATCCCCAGTGTCCGTCTAGCACTGGTGTCTTTAGCTGAACTGACAACGGGCTGCCGTGTCGATGTGTACAACTGTCCATAAAACCTCTCTAGGTCTTTCAGGATCTCAGGTTTCGATGAAATGATACTACCGTCCTCGATCTTCAGTTTCGTCATTACTAAGTACCTACATGTAATACGCTCGGACGGGTCTTGACTGGATCCGTCCTCGAATCATCCATAAATCATGTCCTTCTAGGTCAGCCAAATGGGTAGAAGGCTTTTCACCACCTAGTTCAATTATAAAACTGCCATTTTGCCAAAAGGTGTTTCCCATAATAGCTTCTTAGTTTTGACTGAAATGGAATATTTTAACCTTCTGTAGTGACTCAGATATCAGACCTAGAGGAATGATGTCATAATAAAAAATGTTCAAATTTTCATGTACTATCATAATATAGGCATAATTTTCTTTGGCCGGCTACTTTACTTTTTGGTCCATTTTGTCAGATGTCCTTTAAAAGCGAATACAATCACGAGATGGTAGGAGTTCGCCTTCGAACCCGCACCCACCTCGGCGGCCCCACCTGCAGCGCCCCGCTCGACCTATTCGCCCTCCGCTTCACAATCCGAGACCCTAACAAACATTTAGTGATGGGCTCGGGTCGTCTTGCCAATCAGGCTGGCATTAGTATGAGTAGCGCATGCACATTACGCAATCCTCCCGACCGCGCTGCATTCCCCACGCCGCATACAAGGCCGGATTGCAAATTTATGACTTGATAATTTTGCGATGTCTAGAAACTTAAAAAAGCTTCTTTGTTTAACTTCTTCGATAAACGAACTATAGGATTATAAAAAATAAAGCTCAATAAAGTAACACAAAAGCCTGTGTAGGCGCGCTTAGTGTCCCTTTTTCTAGCACGGACGGCAGACGTGAGTCAGTTACACCCGAAAGCTTGACGGAGTAACTACGTTTGTTTTGTGCCGCAGTGTTTAAAAATTGATGGTTTTTAACATGAATATTGAAGCGTCAGGTGATTACTCTAATTATTGTTGTTTACTAGTAATTTTTTCATAAATCGAGGAGTATTATTTAACTATTCGTGGAAAACAAATTTTATATATAAATCTTTTAGATTTACTTGAGTTTATAGACATTTAAAAAAAGTTCTACATTGTACCATAATATTTTATAATTCTTTAGAAACTACAACTAGTGAGGATTCAAACCAAGCAAAGAACTCGTCCCCGTCCCCGCCCCCTTTGATAAATTGAGCCCTTTATTTCTAGGTAGTCGCATTGATCCCGTTTCTTTTCTTTCTTTCATATCTTTTTAGCGAAGAGGTCGAAAACACGGACAATGAGGACTCTGATAAATATGTGGATGACGATGATCAGTAGGTAGCATAGAACTTAATTTTAGGACCTTTTTGTGTAATACTTTAAATACAACTTTTTTTATTTTTTTTTATTTTTTTGTAATATTATGTGGGGACATTTTTCACACACGGCCATCTGACCCCAAACTAGGGAGACCCTGTACTATGGGTGTCAGACAGCTAATATACATACACAAATACATTTTTTTTTTGTAAATACTTACATATATAGATAAACAACACCCAGACACAAGGCAAACACAAGTGCTCATCACACAAATGTTTACCCTGGGCGGGAATCGAACCCGCAACACGCTGCGCAGCAGTCGATCACTCAGCCACTGCGCCAACCGTGTCGTCGTGTTGTTTGTATGTACCCTCTCAAAATTTTATTTCTACCTTCTAACACTTAAATCACACAATTACCACGTCAGAAAGTAAATAAAAACATATACTTTATTTTAGTCATCGTAAATTGTCAAACCGGCCTTGTGTGCGCCGGGGGGAGACAAATTAATCAAGGCTCACTATATTGACTTATCAGTCGTGCAAATATTTTAAATAAGTTAGGTATAAAAGTTACAACAATGTCACCGTACATTATCATAATCATAATTTACATTCTCAATTTGCTGTAATAAATTATTACAATATTATGATGGTATAAATTGCAATGACTGACAACTGTATTCACAATCCAATTTACCTATACTCCTCAAATCCACAATCATGCATAGCTGGATATAGGTCTCTGTTATCGACTGGACAAGGAACGCGTAAAGGAGAATTTTTTATTATTTTCTATGTCTGATAGACGGAACGTTAACCTCAGTTTCTTTCATATATTTTGTAGTCCGCTGTTTTTCACTATTTACTTGTATCTCTAAGGACGGAATCGACCTAACTTTGAACCTACTTTTTAGTTTTATCCTACGAATAAATGTTGGATTTTTGTCAGTCTTTCCATACAAAAGCTGTCAAATATCAATTTTATTTCACGGGTAATGCCCGGCTCACATTACTCCTGTTGCATTCCAGTCCAGCGATCGAAACTAACGCTGGAATGCCACTGGAATATTGGGAACGGGGCATAATAGATATCAGAAGCCAATTCCGAACTGAAAGCGTTCAGAATCTAGTTGGAATTTTAGCTACAATCAATGTCAAAAAGTTGTCAAAAATGTAGGGTTTTCGACAGTCAGAATGTGAATGTTCTAAATTAGTGTGATATGTGAAGTGACTGTTTTAGGAACTAATACTTTGTAAAAGGTTTAAGGTCGTCTTTTGCTTGAATTTTTAAGACCTAAAACGCACCTGCGGCTTTAATTTTTATATGAAACCGCGTGATATCAACGCACTGACTTACGGCTAGCCGCCAATCACTACGGTTGTCTTGGCGCTTTAGCGGGCTGCACATTCATTGTTTTGAATTTGTAATAGGGGATATTACTGCAATGTTCTGGCACCAGAGTGCAGCACTAGCATAGTCCGTAAACAGTTTATCGACGAGTCGTTCAAAGCGTGATGAAAATTGTGAAATTCTGCCTATACATGAGTTCAAAATTGGGAAGTGTGTTATATTATTCAATAATGTATCAGTGCTGTGTGTTTCGATGAAGAAATGATGGGAATTATTTATTTCCAAAAGAAGAAAATAATAATAATAATAATAATATGTGGGGACATTTTCACACACGGCCATCTAAAATGTTCGAAAACTTTGGGAAGCAGCTAAAAATCACTCTAAAATATGTTCAGGTTAGATATTCAGGTGAGATAATCGCATTTACAGAATAACGTTCACGTAATGACATGTAAGACAACCAAATATTATTTTATTCTGAGCATAACCTAGAATCCACTTTCAAATGGTCGTAGGACGCCATAATATGGTTAAAGTACAGTTAGGTAAGTAAGATTAATTAAAACTTTGATATATTTTCACAAAATACCTAGTTATTACAATTAATAACATAATATAACAAGAATACGAGGTTATGATTTACGGAATGTGCTAGTGGCGCCCTCTGCGCAGAGTTTCGCGTAATGTTCCCTATTGCTGTCGCATAATAGCCGTCAATACAATGGAAAAGAAATGCTTAATTTAACGATGACATGCAGCGGACCGCAATAAAACCAAGACGATATGGTTCAGTAGTAACATTTTCAAGATCTAACTGTAATAAACTAACATTCGATATTTCATCATTGGGATTATGCCCATCTCTAGAAGTTAATGTCATTTCGGTCAATTTATTTTGGGCAAGCTTCCTATTCATTTCTTCGGTTTTTAAAACAAACAGGCCTCTGTCGTGCGGCAGACTGTTTAAACTGCGGCCAGCCGTAAAGGCACGCCGCATCACGGCCAGTGCGTTTTGACTCGTTTTGAACAGCGCCATCACTGATTTTAACTTACTGAACTGTAGAATTTCATCTCAGCGATAATCAATGTCAAATACTTGTCAAAAAAATATAGGATTTTTGACATATTAAAGGCTAAATACTCAAACGCTACACATTGCGTAGCGTTTGTGTATTTGATGAGATGCCGTTAAGTCTAGTGCTGTATCTATCTCTTTATGTCAAAGTGACTGTGACAGTACGAAGTCAAAGTCAAAGTCAAATCATTTATTTCAATTAGAACATTTAAATGCACTTTTGAAAGTTGATTCTAGTTGCCCCTTCCAAAAGGTGGTTTTGTATAGAGAAGAATGGGTAAGAAACTCCATACGCACGAAACTTAAACGGCATATTATAATTGAGTAGCGATTGAGAATTTGGCCATTAGGCTGTGTGAATTTAAACGTTTTGGTAAAGTCAGCCCTTATTCAGGTAATACCGACCTTTTTATGTTTCTTTTTTCTTTGAGACAAACTCGTAACACTAGTCCCAAACCACTGCAATTTCTGTAAGTCAGAATCAACAGTGGCGACCACCAGAAAAGCGACGAAGCAAAGAACTCGACGAGTCCCGGGGAAACAACTGACTTGGATCCCGCAACGAAATTTTAATAGCCACCTGCTTCTGGTTTCTGTACTACACGTAGTGTGAAAGGTGGTAAAATAATCCTTTTAGGTGGTAAAGAAACCACTATTTCTAATGTTTTTATCTGTAAAAGTGAATAAACAAAAAACCTAAATCTAATATTGAATAAAAATTCTGACAGATTGTAAGCCCATTTCTCAGAGTAACCCAATTTCTTTAAGTTGACCCTTGAGACAGTGTGGGACGAAGCAATCTGTGTTCACTTTCCATTTTAAGTCTAGAATGACTCGGTGAAAATGCTTTGGTATTTATTATGTAGTAAACAAAAAAGTCTTGTAGATTAGGTTTGCCTTCTTGGAATAGACAGAGTAAAAGTTTTAGTAAGTAAGAAAGTTTAAGCTGAGAAATAATTAGGTTAATTTATTTATATGCATCTGTTAACAGATGCTCTCACCCTTAAGCTCAAATGGAGATGGGCAGGACACGTAGCAAGAATGAGTGACGACCGTTGGACTATTCGCATGACGTCATGGCCTGGCCCTACAGGTTTTCGGAAACGAGGAAGACCGATAATTAGATGGACAGACGACATCATACGAGTCGCAGGATACAACTGGATGTTAGAAGCTATCGACAGAGACCACTGGTCATCTCTGGAGGAGGCCTTCACTCTCACCGAGTGAGAGGTTCATGCATACCATTTTAATTATTTTTTAATAATAATTATTTTTTTTTATTTTTAAATTTTGTATTATATTATCATTTTTCCTTTTTAATTTTAAAATTGTCATTTTTTTAAATATTTTTAAGGAAAGATACAAATATAAATATTTTGTTAATAAAAGTGTGATAAATAATTTATAAAATGTATGTTTATAATAAATAATTTCTTAAATTGTATTATGATTAAGAATATTATTACTATTAAACCATGTAATTGAACTTATATTACTACATATATAGATATAAATAAGATCTATACTTGTCTTGTAAAACTGTCATATGCATGAAATAAAAGGCTTTTTTATTTATTTATTTTATTATTTGTATGCATGTAAATTACATATTTTTAATTAATAGATGTATAAAGTAGCCGGTATCAGGACCATGGTCCAGGCTACCGGTGGTCAGAGTCCTCGAGAGAGTTCAGAACAGTAGATACACGCCTTGTTTAATATGTTTATGCTAGGTTGAATGCTGACCGCTTTTGTACCATTTTTAACCGACTTCAAAAAGAAGGAGGTTCTCAATTCGATTGGTATTTTTTTTTACGTATGTACACTGATTACGCTGAGATTTATGATCCGATTTACGTGATTCTTCTTTAGTTTGATGCGGAATAGTTGCCATTTGGTCTCATAAATATTTAACGTAGTTTTATTTTTTTTATGTTTGACCATGCATAACTTTTTCAGTGTAGTCCAATGTCGATGATTATTTTTTTATTTGATAGTGTATACCTCAAATTTAGTCAAATTTGAATATAAATTTCAAGAAAATATTTCACCCCTAAGGGTAGAAAATTAAAGGATGACTGAATTTTTTTTGGTGTCACCGTTTCGTAATTAATTTGTACGCTAAGAAGAAGGCCTTTTTTTTACAAAAAAGACAACCGCCTTCAGAAAGTAAAAAATAACTTTCAATAAATTCGCAAGTCAGGGGCAATACAAAACAACAAGCAAAACCAAAGCCACCGACTTGCGAATTTACTGAAAGTTATTTTTTACTCCTTGAAGGCGGTTGTCTTTTTTGTAGAAAAAAATTGTGATACCTACCTGAAAAAGCATCCAGCAATCAAACTAGCAAATACACAAACTCCTTAACTAATAATAATAATATAATAATACCAGCCTTAATTGTCCCACTGCAGGGCAAAGGCTTCTTCTCGTACAGAAAAGGAACGAGCATTGATCACCACGTGCGCTCGTGCGCGCGTGCGCATATTACAGCCGGTACCAATGGTTTTACGTGATTTCCGAGGCACAAGGGAACTCGGTATGAAAGGGATGGTCACCCATCCACAGACCGACCGCGGCTAGCGTAGCTTAACCTTTAACTTAGCCACCAGCTCCTAATGGAGAAAAATACAGTACCAGTTTACCCGACCTGGAAATCTAACCTAGGACCAACGAGGCAATAAAGGAATTTATTACGTAGTAAATGGTGTCGTGATATTATGATGGCCCAGAGGTTAAGGCACCTGCCTTTTATGCACGAGGATGTGGGTTCGCAATCGGGCACTAGCAAGTACCAATGTGACAATTTCAATTTCATAAGTACTTTCTTATACAAGGTGGGGACGACGATACGACAAAAAATTAAAATACTGGTAATACTAGTTCCCCCTGGACTACTAGTACTACTAGTACTAGTACTAGTGCACCCCATGGGGTGTCTGGGCTAGAATAGCACCCCCCCATTTCATCCCGAAGATGTCGTTGAAGGCGACTAAGGGAAAATTCGGAAGTCGGGCAGCAGCGGTTTCCGTGTGCTTAACAACTTCACTGCGATCCCCAAGACGCCTGCCAAGCGTGGGGATTATGACTACCCTCCCCCCTTATGGGGGAGGCCTTTGTTCAACAGTGGACGTCTTCAGGCTGATGATAATGATGATCATGATGAATACTAGTCCATGAGAATATTTTGAAACTATCAAATAAATCCTAAAAACGAAATTAAAAAAAAAATCAGATATACTAAAGAGCATATAAATGTAACCAAAATAAAACACCATATGGTTTTTTAACTTGTCAGAAGCGCAGCAACTTGTGGCGTCAAAATTTAATATTATTAATGCTCAATAAAAACAATTAAGTACACCAAATTGCATGCTGCACCAGTAGGTCGATTCTGTAAAATTCAAACAACAACTCGCATCTCACATCGCTATTCACTCTCACTTCGCATAAGGTTCAAAATGACCTTGATATATTTGACACTTTGAATCGGGTTCGAGTGCGAAGTGAGCGTCGAAGTGACGGGGAAATTAATGCCACTTCTTACGTCATCTCATACTTTATCTGTCAAAATCTCCCTGTCAGTTTAGTTCAACTCGCTGACACGCTCGCAAGGGTGGCGCTAGTGTAAATTCGAATTATCGTTTGCGTTCCCATTGAGGGACCACACACACATTTGATTTTGAGATTTTGAATGCGTCAGCCTTTAGTAAAAGTTCTCAAACAATTGTAAATTCAGCCTTTAGTTTGTAAAAGTAGCCACTCAAAAGTTACAATCGATTTAAGGTGGTCCCTCAGTCGTGACTGACAGGCATCCATATCTCAAAACCTGATTAAAATTTACGACTGCTATAAATGACTACTCTTAGTAAGAGATTTGTAAAACTAAATTATTGAATATCAACTGTTTCAGTATACTGAATAAAAAGAACTAGCATACGGAAGGTGGTTCCTCAATCGATCACCATAAGTTAACCTTGAGTGGAGACTACAATGGAATTTGAAAATAACATGTGGGTCTAGCGTTAGTAAAAGTACTTGAACGCTTGTAAATTCAACCTCTAGTTCAAGAAACTCACAGCGGATTCAGATTCGAAGTTTAGAATGAGGTTTTACACACCCCTGATTTCTCTCCAGTCGTGGTGGGTTGCCGTACCATGAACTATGAGAGTGAGAATAGAGGAGAGTGCACCTGTGTATGCGCATACACTAGTGCACTATAATATCTGCTGCATACTTGGCCATTCTTCATTGAGATTGTCCATTATTTTTGATGTGAAACATCTATAGCCGCACGTAAAACCGATTTCTGGCGTGGCGACGCATGCCGTGCCACGCTATATAATGGTATATATATACAGTCTATATGCGGTAGTGTGTACGATGTGGCGACGCGCCGCCATGCGCAATCGACTGTGCGATTACCGAAGTCACTGATTAAACGAATTAAGTAGTCACGATTTGAAATAAATTTGTAAATTTTTGTATTTAATGAAAATAAATGTTTATTCAATAAATACTTAGTCATCGTTATCTGGAAAAAAAATCGTAATATTTTATTTTATCATTATGACATATTTAGTTCCTATCACAATCTGTTCTTTTCTGCATATTACTTTTACAAAATAATGTCGATGTTTCACATCTGCCAGGCGTCCCGTGACGGCTCATTTTTATTTTTAATTTATTTACACTTCATGCACAAAGGTACAAAGGCGGACTTAATGCCTTAAGGCATTCTGTACCAGTCAACCTTTAGACGCCCACTGCTGGGCATAGATCTCTCCTAAGGGAGTTTCAGCCGTAATCGCCAGGCTAGCACGATACATGTTGGCGATCGCAGTAGGTGTTATGGTACTCAGAAGGACGCTGCTGCCCATCCTCTGGTCAATATCCCTCTGTCGCCTTTTACGATGCCCACGGGTAGAAACGGGGTGTTGCTATTCGCGGCAGGCCCCACACGGAATCCTTATCTAAAATAAATTCCTTTATCTTTTCACAATTTCAACCATATTAAAATGAAGTATGTCAGTCGACTGTTATGTCAGTCCTATATCCTGTTCCTCCTAACCCTTACTTTCAAAGTAATTATAAGTTAAAAATACATAAATTACCTCAAAGTAACTTGGTCTATTAATGCATAGTAAGTGGCTAACTCTTAAGATAGGCAATTACTTCTATGATTTAGAATTCTGGTCTCGCGTCGGAATCTCCTAACGACCTAGTAATTACATCTGAAGTGGTTCCCTTAAAAATAAATTTTCTAAAACAATACCTACGTGATCGAAATAGCTATTAAGGACACCGGTTTTATTTTCAATCGTTTTATTGTTATTGCTTTTCGATAATAAAACAATGGTATTTTATTTATAGTGAACGTTTAACTACGAAATATTTAGCGTAAATAAAAAACTGGCCGAGTGCAAGTCGGACTAGCGCACGAAGGGCTCTGTGCCAATATGTATACCACATAGGACATCGAGCATAAAAACTGCAAACAATCACGTTTGTTGCATACAAAAAACGTGATTTTTTGCCGTTTTTAAAATTCTGTTTTTAGTATTCATTGTTAGCGGCAACAGAAATACCTACATTATATTTTGTGAAAATTTCTTTTCTAACTGTCTAGCTATCAAGGTTTATGAGATATAGCCTAGTAACAGAGAACCAGACAGGACAGTGGAGTCTTAGTAATAGGGTCCTTTGGGTATGGAACCCTAAAAAGACTAGACATTTGGGCAAAATTCCATAAGTGCGCTGCTGCATTTTTCCATTTCTTAGCCGAATTCACTGGTCCTAGCTATTTAACTCGTCTCTAAATGTCAGTAGCTAAATATATTACTTATGAGTATTTGCTACTAAACCTACCAAAGACGAAATAGTAGGAGGGATTGCCAATCAAATTGGCGATCTCTTACTATTTCGTTTTCGATCTTGGCTTTCGGATCGGATCGGATTCGGTGATCTCTGGGTGAGGCATCAATTATAATGCAGTTATACTTTTCTTTTGTCCGTGTGGTATCGGACGTAAAGAATAGCACCATCCCATATCTTCTCGTGGGTGTCGTAAGAGGCGACTAAGGGACTTACCAGAGAATGGGCAGCATGGTGATTATGGCCCCCCCCCCCTCCTGGGGAGACCTATTTCCAGCAGTGGACGTCTTTCTTCAGAGCTGGCACGGTTTCCCATTCAAAGTTCCCAGTCCAGAATCTTTGAATTTAACGAACCGATTTTGATTAAAAAATTATACATGTCGTGACATTAAGTCTTAAAAATAAGTAGAAAACATTTTTGAAAAAGAGCATTAATAAAGAGAGCTCAGAAGAAGTTTTGAGTTTTCCATGAACTGTAATGACTCTACTTTCATCATTATCAGTCAAAAGAAGTCTACTGTTGAACAAAGGCCTTCCCCATAAACTGTAATGACTCTACTTTCATCATCATCATTATCAGTCGTAAGACGTCCACTGTTGAACAAAGGCCTTCCCCATAGGTGGAGAGGTTGCCATAATCCCCACGCTTGGCAGGTTGTCTTGGGGATCGCAGTTAAGTTGTCAAGGACACAGAAGCCTACTCTAGCTAAAAACTATTTTCCAAAAGTGTTCTGTACTCATTATTAAGATTTGTGTCTTGCGTACACTTATCAAGTTTATTTGAAATCAGTATGTCTATTCTGTTACAATCTCCCTCGGTGAACTCCTAGGTGAAGTGAGCTGATATCTGATCCGATGCTAGGGATTTACAAAGCACTACAATCAAAAGACAGGTCACTTCACGTAGGTGTTCACCAAGGGACATACATACTGACAGCATGAATAGACAAGTCAGTACATTTTGTCTATTCTTCCTGTCAGTATGTCTATTCTTCCGTAGACACAGCGTGGTCATGCTACGCGTGCTGTTCATGAATTCTCAAAAATTTGCAAGATACGTGCGGTGAGTGTTGTCAAGAAACAGCCTAGGTTCTTTGCCGAAACACAAATTTTACAATAACACAAGCCAGACATTTAGAAGCCCAAAACCCCGACTTCTTCCACCGAAAAACAAAGGCGGCAACACATTGGAACTATCACAAAATTCCCAAATTCACTGCAGCTAATGTTCGAAGGCGGGGCTCGTAGTCGTACGTTAGCACTGGGGGTCATCTCGGCTAATTTACTGCTCACCCCAGGCAACCAGTAATACTCTCATACGGGATTATGGCTCATCCACCGCTGTTATAATGGCCCAAATTGATTTACAACAGCACGGGTTAAGATTTACTAGGCTTAAGTGTTAAGCTGGATCAAAGGTCAGTTACTTGGCTAATGTTTAGGCAATTGGAATTGTAAGAGAGATTGTAATTTGATTTGTTGTGTTACTTGTTGAGATGAATTTACTAAAATCTGATATTTTTTTAACGAAGTTGTGATCGCGGCTAGTTGTTTGTGTGATTTGGGAGGAAATATAACGTAAGATTTTTGCGTTATGTCTTACTTTTTCTCTTACATGCGCTCTTTCTTTCTTTTTTTCTCTTTCTAGTGTGTCTATGTGTATGTACGTGCGGTTATGGAAACTCAAGCAGAACTCTACAGATTTTATATGGAAAAAATATCAGACGGCAATTTTATTTCACGGATATCTAACTTATGTGAAATGAACTTTTGGTGTTGTAACTTTAAGTTAAGGGAATCCTACTAATATTATAAATGTGAAAGTTTGTGAAGATGTTTGGATGTTTGTTACTCAATCACGCGTAAACCGTTGAACAGATTTGCATGAAAATTAGCACACAGGTAGACCATTTTCTGGATTAACACATAGGATGCTTTTTATCCCGGTAAGGTGTTCCCTTGGGATAATCGTTCTTTTCACACGTGCGAAGCCGCGGGCAGAAGCTAGTTTCAAATAAATTAAAAACTTATGTATACCAGCACCAGCCCTCAGTCTTGGACGGCTATGCGCTGATGATAATAGGAATCTCTTGTAATGGCTGAATTAACTTATCAAAATAATATCTCAAAATAATAAAGCCAACGAATGTATTTCAAATGCATTAGGATTTATGCCCAATTAGCCGGCACTAAATACTTCATTGTCAAAAATGTACACACTAAATCACCATACAATTCAGAGCAGACTTTCAGCCTGTCTCCTTTCAACAGCAATATGGACCCAACAAAACAAATCCAGACGAACAAAAAAGTACAAAATCCTCTCACATCCCAGCTATAAAACAATATTCTTACATATTGGACAAGTTAAAAACATCATACTTTATCCTACTTAGCTACTCCGCATTGTCGGTTATAAAAACTTTTTTCATTATACTGTATATAGGGAGCTTATTGAAAATAAGTGTCGCGAGCTTCCTTTGTTTTATTGTAAATTGCTAGACCGGGAGTCCGGGAAACAGTGTGAGTCTGCGTGTCGTGATTCCAGGATTTTTTCAATGTTCTGGATTTGCGCTTTCGATGTTGAATTTCGATAAGGTATTAATTATTTGACTACAGGTACAAAAGAAAAGAAAATATACGTAAATGATTTAAATATTCTTATTTACTTTTAGAAATAATAATACATGGGTAGGTACATGATTTAATATAAATACAGTCATAATAATAGATATTATACAATTTAATAAACACTACAAAGACAAAAAAGATGTTTCCAAACGTATAAAGCTTAAAAACTTTGAAAACGAAACCTTTTCTGAAACGTTATTCTCGTATTGTCGATCAGTAGTAACTTTATGTAGGTTTCGTTACTTGCACATTTCCCTGATTAGCTTTAGATGTTTTACGGGTTTGAGTTTTCGTATCTTCTAAAGATGATGGCAGGTCTACATTCTTCGTCTCAGGTAATGGGTAACACAACAATCCCCCGATAATAGCCATTACTCCAAAAATAGTACCCGAAACCGATTGGGGCAAAGCATTGATCGGTGGTGCAACTATTTGACCCACTCTAGACGATACAGATAAAACCCCTAACACAGAATTCCTAATAGGAGTCGGAAATAGCTCGACACCATACAGGAACACAATAATAAAAGACATGAAAAAGAAACAGTTGCAGATACAGGCGGTGAGAACCCTCGCAAAACTTGCCTGGGTAGGCAAAATAATTACTACTATCATTAATATCCCTGATATAAAGCTGGTTGACATTAAGAAGGATTTTCTCCCAAGATAGTTTAGTAAGACTGCAGCGATAATAGTGCCCGGTATGAGTAGTGCTCCTGATATTGCGACGTTCTTATGTATGTCTCCACTCATCTTGCCGATGTACTGGGAGACACCGTAGTACCCCATACCACAAACAAAGTATATGATAGACATACACACGAAGTTGATGGTGAGTTTCCTATGGTGGAAGAGTTGCCAGAATTTCAATTGGGTGCCTTTATGCAAGTTTGATGCATGAAACTCTTCTATGTCTCTTTTAATCGTGTCAGTTGGATGCTTGTTGCTGAAATTTAAACCGCGCTTTTGATTATATAGTTCTTTCAGAAATAATAAATACAGAAGATCAAATTAAACTACTAATTACATTATTTTTTCTTTTAAGAAATCAGGGAGGGAAGCATCCATTTATGTATTATCGTGAACGTGTCAACATTTATTCTCATTTTATGTACATATTGTTACTGTTAATTGTTACTCTATTATTTATTTTTTAATCCACTTTATGTGCCTCTCATAATTTAATTCTATACAATGCAAATGATTCGTTGATTGTTACTCTCGCTAAAACTCGAGAACAGTTGGACCGATTTGGTTAATTTTAGTCTCGAAATATTTATGGAAATCCAGGGAAGAGAAATTGCAAATTGGGTACGTAGATAAGTAGGTAGATAGATAGTTAGGTAGGTTGGTAGGGTAGGTATGTAGGTAAGTAGATAGACAGAGCAACGTCTGTCGGGTCAGCTAGTCTTCTATATAATAAAAATGAATCGTTGTTTGTTAGTCTTGCTAAAACTCGAGAACGGCTGGACCAATTTTGCTATTTGTAGAAGTCCAAAGAAGTTTCATACAGTGAAAAAATTTAATAATCAATTGCCAAGACTACTTCAGCTAGTTTTTAATAAAAAGATAATTCATACTTACAATCGCTCAATCTTTTCCATCACAGTTATAGCCTTTGCAACATGACCTTTATCTAACAACCACTTCGGGGATTCATGGGTTAAGAACCACAGGGTCACACATAAGAACATTGGAAGCGACAGCACCAACTGGAGGGTGTCACAATCCCTCATAATATATGACAACCCTGCCAGTGACATATGGCTTACGTTAATCGGTATATGGAAAAGGGCTGCCACCATTTCTCTATATTTGGTTCCGCAAAATTCTATACAGAGAACGTAGGCAGTGACGATAGATCCGCCGACTCCTATGCCTTCGATGCATCGCATGAAGATGAACGTTGTAATTGTCGGCATCACGCTTACAAGGCATCCTGCTACGCCTATGGTGAGGCAGCTCAATGAAAACATAGGGAGACGGCCGAACCTGAAAATGGAAGATAGTGTGAGGAGTTTTATTGAATATTCTCCCTTTTCTCTGAAATTCCAGAGTTGCCAGACTTGTCATGCTAGCAAGGCTGAAATTTTGAAAATAAATTTAGGAATAATAAAAATTATCATATTCGCCTGACTGAAATCTTAGTTGGGACTAGCAAAGTATGCAAGAGATTATAGTACACATAGTATAATTATGTACAAACTGTCTCAAAGTCCGACACGACCAGAGAGAGATCAGGTGTTAGTAGGACTAACGGCTTTACGTGTTTCCCAAGGCACGGGGGTGTCACCCCGCCAACTTTTGTACTCCGGGCCACTACTGACAAATTCCTAATGGAATAACTCAATATAATGCTCGAGATTGCGACCACGTGGCCAACGGGCGGTTTAAAAAAAAAGGAATATGTATGTAGATAAAAATGTATGCGTGCTTCCTAAGCCGTAAGTTAAGCCAGGCGCTTATTCACGCCAGCAAGTAACTAAACTACATATTATTCTACCTATTCTCTAAATTTTCGACCGTGCCAAAATGACATAGAGCTAGCGACTTTGGTATCTCAGCTCCGTATGAGCAATCATCATTAGCAATCGTCAGCTGTTCTGGAATATTGTCATCTACCTTGTGTACTTTCTAATGAACCTTGTTTTTCATATCTATTTTATTTTTACTTTTACTAGATCTTTTCTTGACCTGGAATTTGCACCCAGACTATCTGTTCAACCAAATTTTTTGCTTTCCTTTGTAAAACTCTTCACATAACATCAGTTTATATCAAAATTCAGTTTATAATCATTTTCACATCACAATGTAAACTCTCAGACTCGTGCTTAACGTAATTAATTGAAAACGTGTGCGAACGTTCAGCAATATTTAAAATAATTTTGAGTGACGAGATGATTTTTATGATGGAAATATCGATAATAATTAAATTAAGGCCTGGTTTATTAAAACGTTGAGAGCTGCTAGAATTGTGGTGTGTAATCAAAAGGAAATATGACTAAAGATCCCCATTGGAATAGTATAATACTTACGTTTTTTTGTATTTTAGATAGGTATTCTACTTGGTAAAAAGATTTTATTTGTCGGTTTGATAATCTGAGATAAGTTTTAAATAGACATGGAAATTAAAATTTTAACGGTATTTCTGGTAGCTGCACAACGTTTGTATGGGAATTCAGTTTATACTATTCAATTTAGTTTTATATCTGAAAATTAAAGTTTAACTTTTTTAGCATTTATTTCAATTAGACCATGAAAGGTACTTTTTAGGAACAAAAAATAAGAATAGAAATAATTCTATTGGCCCCATCCAACAGGAATTTCTATAAGGAGAAGAATGGGCTAGAAACTTCTATACTTACTCTTTGAAATATCTGCGCATGAGTCTCCCGGGAGTACCTTTCTTGGGACAGCGCTGCCTTTATAGTACCATCTAATTGTTAAGTTTAATGTAATATGAGTTATTTATAATTATTTTAATTTCTTTTAGTAGTAAGTATAGCATGAGAATGAACTGTATGTGCCACACACAAACTCCAGAAGTTTATGTGACACTATAATTATAACAAACTGTAATATAACCACTATGTTTGATAAATAAATAAATAAATAAATAGCAATAGTATAGTATTATACCTAATTGTGTCTCATGAATCAAGATATGATAAGTTAAGGCTATTGATCAGTATCTTCAATGAGTTATTTTACTTTTTCTTATACGTTATGATAAATGCGAAAATATATTTTTCTGTCTGTAACGTTTTTACGCCTTAACCAGTGCATTTGATGAAATTTGGAACGGGGTATCTAGCTTGAACCTCAAAAAAGGAATAAACTATTGTAAAAAGGCAGAAATATATTTCCATTAGTTATTAGCAAAATGAGGGATTATACATCCCACCGACACCCAGTGTGAGTGTGGTGATCCTGACCAGACAATGGCCCACATACTACAGTGCCAAGTACCCCTGCACTTGCACCTTAGAGGATATTGTCTACTTTTTTACCCGCGACTTCCTCCGCACGAATGACAGACGAAGGTGTTGTTTATCTATATATGTATGTATTTACAAAAAAAAAAATGTATTTGTGTATGTATATCAGCTGTCTGACACCCATAGTACAGGGTCTCCCTAGTTTGGGGTCAGATGGCCGTGTGTGAAAATGTCCCCACATATTATTATTATTATTATTATTCGCGCGGAGAAAGTCGCGGGTGATATAACTATTACCCGCGACTTCCTCCACGCGAATGACTGCGTGTATGTATCGCGCTTTATAATGCTATTGAAGTCTCAACATCTATATAATAGGGTATTTTACCAAAAAAATCGAATTAGTCCGTCAGTTAGATTATAGAAAAATATGGTAGGTACGTATTTTTTGTGTTATTAAATCAATAAAAACTGACGAAGATAAAACGCATCAAAGATCATGAGTGGGGGTTTGTGACGTCACTTCGCCAGTAAAAGTGTACTAACATAGTGATGTCACACGAGTTTTCGACGCACTTCATTTTTTGTTTACGTGAAAAAAGAAAAAACACGTGTCCAATATTTTTTGAAAATCTATCTGACGGACTAAATACCCTAACATAATTAACTAGCTTTCGCCCGCAACGTCGTCTGCGTGAAAGTCGTGCTTCGTTATCGCGGTTGCAGATGAAGTCGCTTATTCAAAACTATAGCCTATCTCCTTTCCCAAAACCAATTTGACGACACGGTTGGCGCAGTGGCTGAGCGATCGACTGCTTCGCAGCGTCTTGCCGGTTTGATTCCCGCCCAGGGTAAACATTTGTGTGATGAGCACTTGTGTTTGACTTGTGTCTGGCTGTCGTTTATCTATATATATACGTATTAAAAAAAAAGATGTATATCAGCTGTCTGACACCCATAGTACAGGGTCTCCCTAGTTTGGGGTCAGATGGCCGTGTGTGAAAATGTCCCCACATATTATTACATATTTTATTATTATAATCAAAATGAAAAAAAAAAACAAAATCAACTCGTGTCGTCAGTCGTGACAACGAGACAGAGTTACTTTCGCATTTATAATATTAAAGTATGGATATGGATTGCCGCAGGTGGTCGGGCCTTTCAATCGGTCACGCTTAGCATTATGCTCAAGACGTCGCTGAAATTCATAATCATGAACTTTGGCTTTAACCAAAGTTCTCCACTCAAGCCTTTGGGTGGCTTGCTGCTCCCACCGAGACGGGTCTAAGTCGCACTTGTTAAAGTAACGCTTTAGCACATCTTTATACCTGGGCCTCAAGTCTGCTATTACAATAGTGTCAGAATGGTGTATCATTGATTTCATAATTGTTGATTTTGACAATTTTGGTAATCTACTAATTTAATGGCGTCATTATGACTTTGCAATAGTCAACCACTGACACGCCATTGAAAGAAATAATATAGAATGGTAATCTCGTACAAAATGACAACTAAACGACTGACTTAGGCGGTAATTTGCTAAAATTTTGACAGTTCCTTTGATCCTAATGACCTACCATTAGAACGTCATTGTGCAGTCATTGTTTTTAATTCGACCGACCAATGATCGACCATTATGAATTTAGCAGATTACGAACCTTGCATATCAACTTAGCAAAATGACAATGGGATCGTGTTGGAATGACGAAATTATAAAAAATGCGTGTACTTATGTACGAGCGTGAGAAGTTATACTTCTTTGGCATTATTAAAAAAGTATATAAGCACAATTTGAATTGTAAACAACGCCATCTCTGACGTTCCGTTACTGCCTTCGGCAGTAAGTAGTTCAGCATGTACGTCAGAGATGGCGTTGTTTACAATTACTCCCGTGAGAATTTTGTGTGACGCTGTGCGCGCGCATGCGCGAATCGTAAAATTTCACTCTCATCATTTTTTCATAACGCGCCTAAAGAAGTATAACTTCAAAAACCCCCAACGCAAAACATAAAAGCGATTATGTAAAAAGTAAAAAATAATACTTTTGTTGAGCCATCAAATGTTTGTTCGTTGAAATGGCGCTATATTGTCGCGGCGGGGTACCGCTTAAGTAAGTCAGTCCCTCAATTTCATTTACTGTCTATTAATTTACCAGCATTTCCGACCAATTTGCTTCGATATTATCAAATTTTTGTTGCTAATCTAGTTACCATCAGTTCGCTATTTTAGATATTTAGTTATTGCTTTAAACTTAGCGGTACCCCGCCGCGACATTATAGCGCCATTTCAACGAACAAACATTTGATGGCTCAACAAAAGTATTATTTTTTACTTTTTACATAATCGCTTTTATGTTTTGCGTTGGGGGTTTTTTTTAATTTTTAATTTAATTTTTATTTTAAAAATTTTTAAATGTGATTTAGTTTGGTTTTGTGTGGTCAGTGTGGTCACCTATAATAATATGTTTGAAAGCAAAGTAAACATCCGGTATGCGTTTAAGATCCCTACCGCAGCAAACAAAAGAGCTGATAACTTTAAAACTGCTGAACCGATTTTGATGAAACATGTCTAAGAACCATCGCTAGAGAATCTACTTTCAAATACAAAAAACCGCATTCAAATCGGTTCACCCGTTAAAGAGCTACAGTGCCACAGACAAACACACAGACACACAGACACACAGACACGTCAAACTTATAACACCCCTCTTTTTCGTCGGGGGTTAAAAATGGCAGACTTGGCCCCCTGAGGAGCTTGAGTTCACAATAAAAGATGCGCTATAGATGATGAGCTCACCTGCTCGCAATGTGCGAGGGTCTTCACAAAGAAGATTGGTTACATAAGCCACTTGCGAGCTCACGAACATCAGCTACAGCTGAAGCAATCGTCTTGGCCAAAATCGGTAAGATCGCATCAGATCAGCATCATCATCAAAGTCTCAACTTATATAATAACTAACTTTTGCCCGCGACTTCGTCCGCGTGAATGTCGGTTTTCGCGGATGCAGACGAAGTCGTGAATTAAAAAGTAGCCTATGTCCTTCCCCAGGGTTCAAGCTATTTTTATACCAAATGTCATCAAAATCGGTTCAGCCGTTTCTTCGTGAAAGCATTTATAATATTAGTAAGTATGGATAAAGAAACTTACGTATCAGACAAGAATCCGAAAAGCAAAGCTCCAGCCAACGATCCAACATACATTGCGCTTTGAGATACGCTGATGTACCACGTCCTATCACAGATAATCTTGTATTTAGTCTGCATAGTCTCAGTAAACACACTTCTATCCCATTCTGGGTTCTCACAAGGACATTGGTTACCTGAGGAGTTACCGGCATCCATGCAGGTGAAGGTCATCGGTGGTGACAGGAATAATAAACTTAGGACATGCCAGAATATTGGCAGTTTTGTCAGAAAAATAAGGGTAAAGGCATAGTAGTGATAACGTGTCATGGAATGGAAATATTTTTCGATAGGGTTTTGTGTGATTTGCATTTTTGTTACTTATCAATGTTTTAAAATCGCGTTGGTTTGGGTTGTTGTGGAGCGTTTATTTTATATTTTTAATTACGGTCTTTTTTCAACATTTGTCGCCCAAGAAGAGATTTGTTGACATCGTCGGTCAGTTTATAGCTTGTCAGTAAAATTTCTTATAACATTTTGGTATATTTTTAAAAAGATATTTGAACATCATCACTTTAACATGTTAATTTCACTTCATGAGTTGTAGGTTATAATTTTCCCTAAATAGGTACAAATTATGTAAAGGTAACAACAATCTATGCGTACGAAAAAATAAGATATGTACCGTTATTGCTTCGTTACGACTTACAATATTAATATTATAGAGATGGTAAGCTTAATAACATTAGTGACAGGAAAACTTTTGCAGATAAGCAATATTTTCTTTTACAATACATCTATTATCTATTACTTAAAATAAAATCATAGAGACTTCAAAACTGTACAAACATTGAATATTTTTGAAAAAAAAAATTTGCTATGAGTTATGATCATGAAGATATAGGTATAAATGGAGCCAACACTTAGAACAAAAGCTTGAAACCAACTGTGGGCTGATGCTCTCTTTCTGAATGCATACATAAGAACGAGACAGTGATATGTGTTTTCTTTATCTTATGTATGCATTCAGAAAGAGAGCATCTGCCCACAGTTGGCTTCACTTAGGTATTTAGAGTGTTGCCTCCACTTTTATCTGTAAGCTTCTTGGTTATGATCGATACTGATGTCAAATTAATATAGTTTTTAGAATTTTTGTCTGTTTTCGTTTTTATGTTTGTACCCGATTGACACAAAAACGACGGCATAGAATCTCTTCTGCAAAAGTATTCCTGACATATTAGTAACAGTAACATTCGCGTATTATGCTACGATATATATTATCACGCTATTTGCTTTGAGCAATGAAGAATAAAGCATTATGTTCGTATTCTTCTAGTTTAGCACAGAATTCTAAAAAGACGGGACTAAATGATGGAATATTAGGTAGGTAATAGCTGATAATAGTAGATAGCTGCAGATTTACCTTTCGAAATAATTATCATCACGCTATACGTTCAAGGAGCTAAGCAGTGAATCATGCCAAACAAGAACGGCTATTTTGATGCAGAAATTATCGAAGTAAATAGCATAAAGATTTGACGACCGCTTTGCAAGCCACTGGTTTTAAGCTCAATCCCCAATGACAGCTTTACTTTTTGTATTTTTTTTATGTTAGAAGATTTCCAAATAATAGTAAACAGTCTATATCATCTATGTACCGCTATGCTATTCTCTAACGTTACCATTCGTGGCTGTGCTCAACGTCGAACTCGACATCGTGTCAGCCGTAAAATCGACGTCGATAGGCTGTGCCGATCGTGGCTGTTCTCTAGGGCGAGTTAAAGCTTTACAAAAAAAATATCGATAAAGATCGGTTTTTTGTGTAAATAAAAATTTCATTTAAATTACAGCGATAGTAAAAGTTTTTCATGCATAACATGTTTCAATAAATAAAATCCTTGCAGTTTTGGGCAAAGTAAGACAGTCTAATCAATTTCATCACATATTTTGGTTGGTGTGGCAGAATATCACCATGCCTTCGCTTACTTTCTAGTAATTTGAAAAAAGAGTGTACGAAACTTCCTAAGTAAAAACTTTTTTATCATAATCTGACTTCATAACATATTCAAATAAAAGTTCTACATTTGTTTATGGCAGTGAGTAATATAAGTTTATGGTATTTTTACATCGTCTTCGATTATGACATTTGAACAAGATGTCATAATAATGTTTCGTGTATTTGATTGTTCTTTCAGCTCCTCGCCGCTGCCGTGAAATAAAAGTGTGGCGGCGATTATTACAACGTACACCCCAAGCTCAGCGTAATTCTCAAATAGCCAGTTGGACCGTCAGGTTTATCGCCATAGAAAAACGCAGAGTGGACGTAGAGATAATGCAAGCACTTACTGAACAGATTCGTCTACTTATAGACATAAATCTGGGAACACCCAAATATTCCGAAATATTTTATTCCGAATTTCGATATTCCGATTTTCAAAAGTCCGAATTTCATAATACCTAAAAATTATAATCTCTATTATTTAAAATCACGAAAGTTATTTTACCGAATGTCGTAAATCCGATTTGTTTGTTTTACGATTTTCATATGTTCGAAGAATCAAATGCTCGATGAGTTCTCGGTCCGAAAAACGAAATTCCGAATTTCAATATTTCGAATAAACTGTTAAAATTAGGATTCTGATTCAATTCAGCTACGCATATATATTCAAAATGGTGTTCCCTTGTTTCGCAGACAGAAATTTCATAGAATTTCGTTTCCCAGAAAATGTTTCATATAATATTTGGTTCTTGTATTTTTATTTCGACTATTATTGTTTCAAAGACTATTTACTTGAATGAAACATATTTCACAGAAACACAATTCAAAGAATTCTTAATCAAATTTTTTTGTTTAACAAACTTATCAAACAGTAGAATTACTTTTTAACAAATATAGTTAATTCGGTGTATTTTTCTATTGAATTTATTTCAACAAAAATATATAGGTATAAAAAGAAAGACAATAACAAAAATAATCTTAAAAAGTCAATATGTTGTGCTACAAAAGTTAATGACAGAAACGAATTGCTGTGAAACCGACTCCACGTAGTCTTCTCTGCCCTACACCTAGAGTGTAATTTAAATTCGCGTAGGCGCGGAGGAGCGAGGCGGCCAGCGAGCTGAGGAGCAGGTGGTTTTAATGCCCGCCGCCGCGGCTGGGGCTGGCCGGCGCAGCCCGCCAGTAAGCCGAAGCTGCGGTGGTGAGCGTGAATACCATCTGCAACGATAAGCTCGCGTGGTACCACCGGAGCCCCGCAACGCCGTAGCCGTGACAGAAACCATGCCTGCTGCATGTTGCATGTTCGCTTGCATGATGCATGCTTGCTTGCTTGCATGCTGCATGCTTGCTTGCACGCTGCATGCTTGCTTGCATGCTGCATGCTTGCTTGCACGATAAACGATTGCACGATAACGATAAAGATAATCGGAATTTTAATAATCGGAATTCGTATTTTTGATGTTCGGAATTTTCATTATGTCGGACTTTTTGTTATTCGATCTTTTGAAACTCGGTATTTTGAGAATAGTAATTATAAACGATCAGAATTTTGAAATTTTAGTATTATAAAAATAGGATGAATGATAAATCGGAGTTGCCATATTAGGAATTTTGAACTATTCGGAATTATGAAAATCGGTATTTTGAAATTCGTATTTCTGACTTTCGGAATAAAGTTTTTCGTATTTATGTAGTGTACCCCATAAATCTACGCTAATAATTTGTGTGTGTGGGTGTGTGTGTGTATTACGTTTTTATATACTACATTAATGCCCCATATCTACCCGTGGGTGTCGTAGTAGGCGACAGAGGAATAATGACCAGAGGATGGGCAGCAGCGTCCTTCTGAGTACCATAACACCTACTGCGATCGCCAACATGCATCGGCCAAGCATGGCGATTACGGCTAAACCCCCCGTGGGGGAGACCTTTGCCCAGTAGTGGGCGTCTAAAGGTTGACATGATGATGATGATGATGATGACTAGCGGGCCCGGCAGACGTTGTCCTGTCCTGAAAATGGGTACGAAAATGCATGTCCAGCCTACCCTACCCCACCTGCCTACCTACCCACCCTACCAATCTACCTACATATCCTATCAACCTACCGACCTACATACCTACCCTACCCCCACTTTCCTACCTTACCTACCTACTTATCTACCTACGTACCTTCATTACCCTTACAGCGTGGCATAATCATTTTTGAAAGAACTGAAATCTGTAACGAATTCTTTGATCCTTATGCTATCGAGTGGTGTAATTTTTGAAAATTCTATCAAATAGTTTCCAAATCAGAAGTGAAACTGGTACATACAGATAGACGTACTTACAGACAAATATTCTATTGAAAGAGGTATAACAGTTAAGGTAAAATTAAGATAGCAAGATAACAAGAGCATTTTCTACGCTCTTGATTCTAGATAGATCGAAGCTACCATGAAAAATAAGTGAACTTCAACAACACCTCAGGAAGGCATAGCAGGTGTACGAAAGTCATTTTTTATTATGATACACTCTCTAGTTAATTACCAAATAAGCACAAATTCGGACTCCGGACGTTTACAGAACAAAACCTTATTGAAAAACGCACTATCACAACTTTCAGCAGCCAGGCTTGCAACTACTAGGTCATTTGGAGAATTATGATGACCTGCAATTCAATACGTATTTCCTTAAGTCGCACTTGGTTCACGTAAGCGAAGCCGCGGGCTGAGCTAGTACATAATATACGGCTATACTGCTGTATTTTTCGTTAAAACTATGGCAACTGGATTTCCTGGTGACATAATATATGCATACATGATTACGTCATGTATGTACCATTCTCTCCACTACGTATACGTAAACGTATGTAAAATCCTGTAACACTACATGTATGTAAAATCCTCCCCCTTTTGTACAGACGCCAGCATATCAAACCATACCAAACTGCCAAATTTACCCAATTGAATTTAGACCTTATAATTTTGTAATAAAGTTTAAAATATATCAATGAAACTTGACAGATTGTAGTAGCTTGATGGGCTGGCCTCTGTACATAATAAATGTATTATTATCTATTTTGAAGTTTTGAGTCATCATCTTATCAGCCTATTGCCATCCACTGCTGAACGTAGGCCTCCCGCAGAGATCGCCAACCAACCCGGTCTTGGGCAGACCGCATCCATCCGCTGCCAGCCACCTTCTTCGATTCGGCGGTCGGTCGTCGCCGCAGGGCGTCCCACACTACGCTTGACCAAACGCGCGCGCGCTTGTCCACTCTAAAGCGTGTCTGATCTAACTACAGTCTGTCCGTCTGCAGACGTGGCCGGCCCACTTCCACTTCAGCGCGCTGATTCGACGCGCAATGTCGGTGACTTTAGAGTCGGTCGCCAGTGGTCCCTTCTCGTAGTCCCTGGAAGGGACCACAAAGCTTTTTTTCTTCGTGGTCCCTATAATACTGGAAAATTACGTGGTCCCTTCTCGTTTTCTCTGCCCTCTACCTGACCACGGAGGTTTTTACGTGCGTGTGAACAGAGGGACCATACTGGTATTTCGCAAAATAAAAATCTTAGGTAGTAGCCTTTTTTATCATTTGATAGGCATACGTTTGACCACTATCTCACCTGATGGGAAGCGATGATGTGGTCTAAGATGGAGCACGCTTGCCTAGAAGTAACCTTTTCACTATTGACTTAAAGACTCCCGGGTTGTAGCTATCAGGAAACACAGACTCAGGCAGGGAATTTCACTCTCTTTAGCAGTACGCACAATGAATGTGTTCCCAAAACGTTTTGTGCCTTAAAACAATTGTAGAACACATCTGGGAATTTGTAAAGAAATATAATAAAAACTACAGCCCTTAAAGTGTGGTCCCTCAGTCCTCACAGACCATCAGTCAGATCTCGGAAAGTATATGAAAAATTAAGGTATTGTGACTACAGACATTTAGTAAAGAACTTATAAAGATATTCACTGAATTATGGACCACAAAGCATGTAAGATAAAAAATATATAACACTTCAACTGTGGTCCCTCATTCCACACAAAGTGGATAAATATTTTAGTGAATATTACCGAATCAGATAAATACTTTCTTTTTCTGCATAAAGTTTTAGTAAGAGACTTAAAACAGTTTGTAAAAAACTAATGGAAAAGAATATTGACGCAATTTGAAGATAGCGAGTATCAAAACTGGACACAATTTTAGATATCTATTATTCAGCAGAAACTTTTTACTAAAAGTTAAGCACACTAAACTAGTCCTCTCGTCTAGCAGCTAGTACATGGACATATGCCAGTGGAGGTGAGGATTGAGGGACCAGTGGCGGATCCGACATGGTTAGGTTAGGTTAGAACTGTGACCCCTTGTGCCAGAACCAAATAATAATATAATATGTGGGGACATTTTCACACACGGCCATCTGACCCCAAACTAGGGAGACCCTGTACTATGGGTGTCAGACAGCTGATATACATACACAAATACATTTTTTTTTGTAAATACATACATAAATAGATAAACAACACCCAGACACAAGGCAAACACAAGTGCTCATCACACAAACGTTAACCCTGGGCGGGAATCGAACCCGCAACACGCTGCGCAGCAGTCGATCGCTCAGCCACTGCGCCAACCGTGTCGTCGCAAAATCGCTTTTTACAGTCAAACTCATACATTTCTACAATACTTTAGGAAACACAATTTGGTGAGCATTTATCCATTCTGAAAGGCATTTCGGCAAAATACCTAGGTACAATTTAATTTGGCAGTATATATTTCTTGATGGAACCACGGGCAATTTTTTGCCCGTGGTCCCTTCCAGGGACTAAGGGACCGGGACCACGGGCGATAAAGGGACTTTAGTTCTCTGGTAAATGACTTCATTACAAATTCTATCCACCACAGAAACCCCGAGCATCGCTCTCTCCATAGCACGCTGATCAACCTTAAATTGTGGACCAGGCCCACGATGAGTGTGCACGTTTCAGCTCCGTAAGTCATTACGGATAGAACGCACTGGTTAAAGATCCTGGTCTTAAGGGAACAATCCCTTAAGGGGGTACCGAGCAAAATCATTTTATTATTAATTTTTCGCGCTGTTTTGAATCATACGCAACGTATGTATGTATGATTCAAAACAGCGCGTCAATTAAAACTAAAATTAATAATAAAATAACTAAGCGACATTTCGAAAATGTAAAAACTACAAATTGTAGCATGAATGTTAAAGATTAATATGAATTCAAGTTTGTGAAAAAAAAATACAGTTTACTAACAAAACTCAACTAAATACGAGATTTTTTTAAAGATTTTTGTACAACTTTACGTATTTTTGTTTATTAAATTAAACAGTATTCTTATTTTTTGCCAACGATAATTGGTTAACACATTCACTGTGGTAGTCATTACATATTTTTTATGGCAATTATGGTAAAAGTATTGATTATATCACTTTAACAGTGACGACTGTTTTGAATGATTTTGCTCGGTACCCCCTTAAGACCAGGATCTTTTTCTTTTTCTTTTTTCAGGAACACACAAGTGTTCGACGATTTAAAGATATCACGTAGCTTCCCGAATGCCGCCTAGCCCAAGCGTATCCTTCTGTTCGCCTCCTTCTCAAAGTTATGCCGCCCTAGTTGTATATTTTGGCCAATATATATGTATTCTTGCACAGCCTCGAGAATAGCGTCATTTACGACTACGGGTCTCGGGAAGACATGATCATTGTACATATTCAGGCATATTCATATGCAGGCTCATTCCGAGACCCACCCGTCTCGAAGAATCGCTTAGGCCGTTTAGTATCACTTCCAGTTCCTGCAGAGACTCTGCCATGATGACAATGTCATCCGCAAATCGTAGTTTTGAGTATAGTTTCTTAATTATGAATTTAGATGTCAAGATTCTCTTTTTGATATAAAAATATAGGTACCTTATTTTTTTAAACTGGTGATAATGAAAGAATATTTTAATTATATCAGTAGGTGATAAAGAGCCCCTAAATTATTGGCTACTATTTAAAAAAACCTTCTATACATTTCGACCTTGTAGGTATGTATGTCGGTGAAAACTTTCAACGCTAAGGGGATTTGAATCATGTAATAAATCCATAATAAAAGTTTCACATAAAAACACCATCGTTTAGCCAGGCTATGTTTTTATTCTAAAAACCAACATATAAATAACCTATAGGTGCCATAAAAGCTTATCTCATTCAACAATAACAAAACCAATAACACAAATAAGGTCCGTATCAACTAATACAAGGATATGTTCAAATCGCTAACATTTTGCTAACAGCTAAAATATACGTTCATGAGATAGTATTCAGGGCATTAACTGTTTCACCAAGTTTGTTTTACGGTTCAAAAAGGAACGATTGAGAGTTGTAATAGCAACGATAAAGGTGTGAATAGATTTTGGTGATGGTAAAGTTAAGATTGTAAGAAAATTCGGGGCTATGCAGATGTATGAGAGCTAGAGGTGTTAAAGCTTTAATTTTTTTATGTTTCACAAAGAAATGGTGTGTAGTTGTAAGCACACCAGACTAACAATAAAGATGCAGACACATAAAGACTCTGATTCTGATTCTTAATCTGACACACTACTCTGTTTGACTAGCCAAATATTTTTTCTAAATTGTCGCACTACAAATATATTATTATTATTACTGACCCTATATCAATCTCGTCGACTATTTGGATAAAAAAAATATTACCAAAAAAGACAACCCCCTTCAAAAAGTAATAAATAACTTTCAATTCGTAAGTCGGCGGCTTTGGTTTTGCTTGTTGTTTTGTGTTGCCACCGACTTGCGAATTGAAAGATATTTTTTACTTTTTGAAGACGGTTGTCTTTTTTGTTTTCTTTTTCTCTCTTCTCATCATAGAAATTTATTACGAAACGGTGACACCAAAAAAAAATCTGTCATCCCTTAATTTTCAACCCTTAGGGGTGGAATATCTTGAATTTAAGCTAAGTGTAAGCTGATTGAGGAAGTTCGACATGTGACATACCGCGAAATTCAGGCAACTTTAGACATTGGCATGAGTCAAATACAAATAATCTTGCATGAACAATTAGGTGTAAAAAAGTTGTTTTCCCGATGGATACCGCATTCGCTCTGTGAAAAGCAAAAAGCGGCTCGCGTTACTTGGTGCGTCAGAACTCTCGAAAGATTCCACGCTGGATCCTCAAATGCTGTATACAACATCGTATCAGGTGACGAGTCCTGGATATATGCGTACGAACCCGAAACAAAAAACCAGTCACGAGTTTGGGTGTTCGAAAACGAGTTAAAGCCAACAAAAATTGTTCGTTCACGGAGTGTTGCAAAAAAAAATGGTGGCCCCGTTTGTCTCCAAAATCGGCCATGTTGCGACTATTCCTCTTGAGGGACAAAGAACGGTTAATGCAGAATGGTATGCTAGCATTTGTTTGCCACAGGTCGATTCTGAACTCCGTCTATAGAACTGCAACCGCCGCATCATCCTCCATCACGACAATTCGAGTACTCACACCGCGCACAGAACAAAAGAGTTTTTAGAGCAAGAAAACATAGAATTATTAGACCATCCGCCGAACAGCCCCGACCTAAGCCCTAATAATTTCTATACTTTCCCTAAAATAAAGAATAAATTGCGTGGTCAGAGATTTTCATCACCTGAAGAAGCTGTGGACGCTGTGGCTGTGTGTGAAAACGGCAATTTTGGAAACCCCAACTTCCGAATGGAATGGTTGCTTCAGTGATTGGTTCCATCGTATGGAAAAATGTGTCAAATTTTGCGGAGAATACTTCGAAAAGCAATAAATACATTTTTAAATAGTAATGTTATGTCACTTCCTTGATTCCCGAAATTTTCAGTGCCGCCCTCGTACTATCAGTATCACCAAGGTCCATTATCAGAAACAACAAAAGTAATTGCTATTTATCTCTCATCGCACAAAAAGGTTTCCGTACCTAAGGACCAAAAATCAACTTAACAATCACATCCAGTACACTTGTATATCAGCGAATGGAAGACGTCCAAGTCACGCCTTTGATAATGTATGACGCGAGGGCTGCCGTAGTCAGAATTGATTGATACGATTTTAAGTGCCGCACATATGAAATCACTTTTTTTTTCCAATCATAAACTGTGTTTCAGTTTACGTGGGTGTTGACGTAGACATGTTTTAGGCCTGATATGTTAGGGTCTGTATATATTCCTTCGACTGAATTTCGGTCACAGCGGCCAATCTCAATGAAGACTGGCCAAGTGGAGGAGATATTATAGTGCACAAGTGTGCAAACACAGGTGCACTCTCTCTTCCGTCACTCTCATAATCTCACACCCCCGTCCATTCCGTCTCTCTCTCTCTCTCTCGCTCATCTATGGGCCTATAATGCAACCTGAAATAAATATTTTGTTTTATATTCCGATGGGAAGGCAACCCGACACGATCGGGGAGAGATTAATCGCAAGATCAATGGCTTAACGTGCTTTTCGAGGCGCGGGGGTGTCACACCACCATCTTTTAAACTTCGGGTGGTTCCCTATACATTTTCATAAAAATTTAAGGCCTAATATAACTTAGCATACTTTTGTTTCTCCTAATTATATTTTCGTATAATAGCTTACGCATATTTTCTTTAATCATAATAATTGTTAAGCATAAAATTATAAAGCATAAATTTATATACGTATAATGATATTAAAACAACAATCGATCCATCTCGTCCCGCAACCGTCAATATATTAATAATTCCTTGTTCACATAATCCATCCATCTTTTATTCAACCCTCAGGTCTTCCTCTCAACCCATTCACATTTTACATTCATAACACTTTTGGTCACTTGCGGTTCATCACTCCATTTTTACCATGCAAGCATGCAGCATTCAAGCAAGCATGCAGCATGCAACATGCAGCAAGCATGGTTTCTGTCACGGCTCCGGTGCTGTGGGGCTCCAGCGGTCCCACGCGAACTTATCGTCGCAGATATGTTTTACGCTCACCACCGCAGCTTCGGCTTGCTGGCTGGCTGCGCTGGCTTGCCTCAGCTACGGTGGCAAGCGTTAATATCACCTGCTCCTCAGCTATCAGGCCGCCTCGCCTCTCCGCGCCTACGCGGGCTTAGATTACTCTCTAGGGGTAAGGCAGAGAAAACTGCGTGGAGTCAGCTTTGCAGCGATTCGTTTCTGTCAGTAACTTTGGTAGCACAACATATTGAATTTTTAAGACAATACATTAGTGTGGCGCAATAGATTTGCACATTATGCTTAGTAATATTAAGCGAGTTAAATCTGGCCCCCAGGACGATTGCACGTAAGCCACTGTGGCCATCATTGTTTTTTGCCCACATTAGAAATCGTGGGTGCGTTAACAAACATACACAAACAGCCAGACCACTATCTGTACAGCCATACAAATATTTGTTCCGGAAATCGAACCTGAAACATGCAGCGCAGCAGTCAATCGCTCATCCACAGCACCAACCGTGTTGTCGTCCATTCCATCCAGACAACCTCCTTCCAGAACCAAATTAGGTATCTTAATGTGCTCAGAATATCTGGAAGCGACTTCGGTGATCCAAGAGTTTCTTCTCGTATTTTGGTGACACCTGAGCACTCATGGAGCTCATGTGTGACCGTTCCTTTGAATGTAGCTATACTCCATTTACAATAGCATTAGACAGAAGTTAAATAAGGTTATTTTTAATGCACACTTTGTGACAAAAGTACACTAAACATGTTTACAATTACGATAGACGCCCAATTTATTATTATTTATTTTTACAGCAGCTGTCACACTTAATTGTAACTCTTTTATTAATTTATTTTATAAAATTAGGTAGCTTTCATTTAGTTATATTTTAATTCCAATTTAAAATTACAATGTCAATGCTAAAAACCTAAAGGAAGCAGAGATAAACAATACCGGGAACGTTATTTGTTTCACTATAATTCTACCAGATATAAAATGTTACCTAATCTTTAAAAGACTTTTAATTGGTTTATATTATTAGACGTTCATATTTATCAAGTTCAAAATAAATAAATAAAAATTGTTTTAACTTATCTTTGAAATAAAATGTTTATCGTTCCTGCTTCTACGCGCCTCTTTTTTCTAAGTGTCAAAACACACTATGCAGTTACGCGACCGAAGTTCAGCACAATTACGCCTGCAATGCTATTTGAATTACTGACGACACACTATGCCGAAATTATATCATAGCGTACAGCCTAACTTCGGTCGGGTTCAGCGGCAACTTATTCTGTGAGCACACATTAATAACAAGATCACTTTGTTATGCGTCTGTCTGTCCAACTGTGTAGATAACACGACACGACGCCACGACAGCGCTCGAGACACTGAATACACAAACAAAGTTGCGGAACTGAATTTCTGCCGCGTAAGTTCGGCACTTGTGGTGTGTCATATCAGCCGAATACGTCGGAACGTAAAATCAGCCGCCGAACTTAGGTCGCCTAACTTCGGCATAGTGTGTTTAGACACTAAAAATGGAGTATAGCTAGCTATACTTTCTAAGTTTATCACACACTGTGCACATTACTGACATCGGAGAAGCAAAACATGATAAAGAAACCTGAACTTATGATTGATGTAAGTCTGAAACTACCGACCTACCTTGAGCGTACGTGGCTCTATCTCTCAATGCTCGTGCCTTCTCTGTATGAGAAGAAGCCTTTGCCCTGCAGTGGGACAGTAAAATGCTGGCTGGTATAAATGGAACTTTATTTTTTTGATCCACCATTTTGTCGCAAAGGATCATGGCAGAATTTGTACAAAAAATAAAGATGTTTAGAGAAGTTGAAATTCTAATTCTTATACTCTGGAGTACCTAAAGAGTATCTTCAGGCATTTACAATATCTCTACTCGCAATAAAAATGGAATTTAAAAGTGAATAGTTTAACGAAAAGCTCATTATTTCAGAACGAAACACCGTTTCGCAGGTCTTATAATGAAATTGCATTATTTTATGGAAAGTAATGACACAAATAATGATTAATCAATGTACTCTTTTAACTCCGCCATTGTAAACAATGATTCTCGTCAGTTGTCTGTCAGTTTGATAGATCGGTTAATGTCACTTGTCACTTTCTTTTTTTTATAAATACAAAAAGGGCAACTATGATGAATCGAATAACTGTAATTTTCATTTCGAAATATTTTAATTTAAAAATATGGTAAGTATATCAATCTACTCCTGGTAATGTATTATCTGTATTGTAAAATATTTTAAACGCTCTAAATGAATTACTTTTTTTCATACAAATGAATGTATGGATCTCGCCATGATTCTTTCCAATGTAGCATTCTAAAATAAATTATTCATTAAATATCAGTATTAATATTTCAAGTCCCTAAAGTGTTCTGTCTATCTAACTTAGTAACAAAATGTTTTGGACAGTATTCCTTTTTACTCTAATGAAACAATGTGACACATACATGCAAAAGTGCTTAGTGTCGCAACACTAGCCATGGCTTACAAACGCATCATTAGTGCATGCAGTCTGATTGTCGCGTCAGTCCTACTAAAATCATTTAAAACAATTCATAGGCTTCGAAATTCAAATGAAGGACAGTATACGTTGCTATGTCTTACCTTAGACAGGTCTTACGGGCTATTATAGTATAAGAAAAATGGTACCATATTGTGTTTTCGAATAATAATAGTATTATTCGAAAATACCATTACCAAGGTAGGTAGGTACATACTTACCATTTTTATACTTAAGGGGCTATTAAACGACTTTTACAGATTTTAAACTGACAATCACGTCAAAATGTGCTGTGTAAATGATTTGAAAAAAAATATATGTTAAACTAGAACATTCTCTTAATCATATAGAAAGTGAATATTTTTGATTAAGTTCATATTAAATAGTTTAATTCAAAGTCAAAGTCAAAGTCAAAGCATTTATTTCAATTAAACCATTTACAGGCACTTTTGAATTGTCAAGGAGTCGGTCAGTTAGACAAAGTTGAAGCTAGTTGCTCGTTCCAAAACGTAGGTAGGTCTCTATGGAGAAGAACGAGCAAGAAACTCCACGGACACTCTTTTAAAATCAGGTTTTTACAAAATACTGCTTACATTATTCTTGTTGCTTCTATATGTGAAAACAATGAAGGTAATCTAGAAATACAAAATATAAAAAATAATCAAGATAAAAACCATGGCAGTTAAGAGTTGACCAATCTCTACTGACAGCGCCCGTTCACGAACATGACGCGTGAATCAGCACCATTCAGCTCAACCATTTTAGAGGGAGCCGAATGACCCAACACACGCGCCACCACCAGCGAGACATTTGAGTGAGCATGACAATTCTCTCAACCGCCATGCTCATTTATGTCAATCACATAATAATTTACTTAAAATATGGCTCCATGGTACTCACATTTACAAAATTGAAATAATGCTGCTAAATTATACAAAACTAAGGTTTCCAATGTTTCTAAAGTGTCGAAAAAGTAATTAAAATATATTTGTGTATAATAATAACGATACTCGTTACTCATGTCAATAAAAAAAAGGGGTAGGAAACAACATTCCTCTAATTTGGAAATTCCCTAAACTGCCTGTCAAAGTCAAAGTCAAAGTCAAAGCATTTATTTCAATTAAACCATTTACAGGCACTTTTGAATTGTCAAGGAGTCGGTCAGTTAGTCAGAGAGTTGAAGCTAGTTGCTCGTTCCAAAACGTAGGTAGGTCTCTATGGAGAAGAACGAGCAAGAAACTCCACGGACACTCTTTTAAATCAAGTTTTTACAAAGTTTGGTTACATTCTTGTTGCTTCTATATGTGAAAACGATGAAGGTAATCTAACAATACAAAACACAAAAAAGAAGCAAGATAAAGTGGCATCTAATCCATGGCAGATAAGAGCTGACCAATCTCCACTGACAGCGCCCGTTCACGAACATGACGCGTGAATCAGCACCATTTAGCTCAACCATTTTGAAGGGAGCCTAATGATCCAACACACGCGCCACCATCAGCGAGACATTTGAGCGAGCATGACAATACTCCCAACCGCCATGTTAATTTTTGTCAAACATAAAGGTATTAATATACATGGCTCCATGGTATTCACATTTACAAAATTGAAATAATGCTGCTAAATTATACAAAACTAAGGTTTCCAATGTATATTATTTTATCATATGAAGTGTGATAAGTTAATAATTTAAAAATATCTATATATAATAATAACGATACTCGTTACTCATGTCAATAGAAAAAGGGGTAGGAAACCTCCTTTTCTTCCAATTTGGAAATTCCCTAAACTGGCTGTGGAGCAGGACCAGCATTCAGCCAAGCATCTTTATCATTGATGTAATCTTCTAACTTATAATATGCTTGTCTACATAGTGTGCGTTTAATACATGTTTTAAATTGTTTTTCATTCAATTGTAGAATATCAAGTGGTATTTTATTATAAAATTTTACACAGTACCCCATAAAAGAAGTATGAACTTTTGACAATCTGAAACTTGGCTGATCTAATTTGTTCCTATTTCTAGTATAAACACTATGTCTGTCACTTATTTTATTAAAAAGATGAAGGTTTTTTCGAACATGCATAATGTTTTCATATATGTATTGACAAGGTACCGTCAAGATGTTAATCTGTTTAAACAATTCTCTGAGAGACTCGCGTATGCTGAGATTATAGATGGCTCTGACAGCCCGCTTTTGCAGAATAAAAATAGAATCAATATCTGCAGCCCGCCCCCAAAGCAAGATACCGTAGGACATGATGCTATGAAAATAACTAAAATATACTAGCCTAGCGGTATCCACGTCTGTCAAATGCCGGATTTTTCTGACAGCGTAAGCGGCCGAACTCAACCGCCCTGCAAGAGATGTTAAGTGAGGACCCCATTGCAGCTTTGAGTCAAGCGTAATCCCTAGGAAAACAGTCTTTTCGACGAATTCAAGTATATCCTTATTCAATACAACGTTACATTCACTACTTTTAACATTTGGTAAAGCGAATCTTATGCATTTAGTTTTCTTCTCATTTAATACTAAATTATTTACAGTAAACCAATTATGAACCTTAAGCATAGCGTCATTTACGTCGTCATGGTGCTGTGCCCGTCTATTAACTCTAAAAATCAAGGAAGTATCATCAGCAAATAACACCATTTGTGGTTGATTTTTCAGTAAATAAGGTAAATCGTTTATATAAACTAAAAAGAGGAACGGACCCAATATTGAGCCCTGCGGTACCCCCATTTTTACTTTTAAGCCCGATGAATTTACACCGTTTACTTGAACTTGTTGTAGTCTATCAGTCAAATATGATTTTACTAAGCTAAGCGCTAGTTTACCCAGTCCGTAATGCTCAAGCTTTAAGAGTAGTGTTTCGTGATTCACGCAATCAAATGCTTTGGAGAGGTCGCAAAAGATACCAATAGCATCCTGCGAATCCTCCCAAGCCTTAAATATATGCTTGATTAAGGTGACACCGGCGTCAGTAGTGCAACGTCCTTTGGTGAAACCATACTGTTGATCATGTAAAATTTTGTGACAGTTAAAATGACTGAGCATTTGATCAAGCATTACTTTTTCAAACACTTTGCTAAAAACCGGCAAAACCGAAACGGGTCTGTAATTGTTAGAGTCTTTGCAGTCGCCGGATTTCAAAAGTGGTATAACTTTGCTGAACTTCGTCAGATCCGGGAAAACCCCTTGGTCTACACACAAATTAAAAATGAAAGCTAAATAGGGCGCCACTGTCTCAATAATTGATTTACAAACATTTGTAGACATCCCCCATAAATCTTCAGTACCCTTGATCTTGAGTTGATTAAAAGCTTTAATAACGATTGCAGGGTTTATATGTTTAAATTTAAATTCCGTGGGACATGCTGAAACATTCGAACTTAGTAAGTTTAAAGCAAATGAGGGCGAAGAATCTAAAGTTTCAGTAGTTTTAATAGGAATATCGGTAAAGAATGTTGCAAATTCCTGAGCAACTTCTTTATTAGTACTTAAGAGACCACGGGAAGTCTCCAGAGTGTAATCAGTATAATGTCTTTTGTTCCTGTTTGTTTCATTATTAATAATTTTCTAAACAGTCTTAATTTTATCATCAGCTGATTTAACTTTGTTGCTAATGTATAAGGCTTTAGCTGCTATACAAACATTTTTAAAAGTTTTAGAATAAGTCGAAACATACTTATTAAATGATTCGGTGTTAATATAAGGCTTAAGGCCATACAACTCAAAAAGCCTTTCTCTACTTTTCCTGATACCTTTAGTTGCCCAGTCACTAAATAAAAACTTATGGCAAATAGTTTTAGTTTTTTTCTTAAAAATATTATCAAACTCTGTTTGCACAACTGAAAAAAACTCTTTATACAAAATATTACCATTATTCATATTAAGTTCCTGAACGGATAACTTACTAATTAAAGTCTTATTAAATTTATCTAAATTACCAGATGTTATTGGTCTTGACTGAATCTGTATTTTTTGCAAGGGTGTGTTGGACTCAAAAGCAACGGTTTGACCGCTGTGATCTGAAGGGAGATAATTTACCATAGCTTTATCTAAATAGTCGCAGCTACAAAAAACATTATCAATACAAGTAGCAGTGGTTGCAGTTATTCGTGTTGGTTCTAAGAACACATTTGACAAATTAAAGGATTTAAAGAGGCTTAATAATCTACTGCTATTTGCGTTATTTTCTAAAATATTAATATTAAAGTCTCCACAAATTATTATTGATTTATTACCAGTTGCAAGTTTAGTTAGAACATCCTCCATTATAGACTCAAATATAGAATATGTTTGATAATTTGGGGGTCTGTAAACGCACACTATGACATGCCAATCTAGCTCAACACAGGACAGTTCAATAATATGTTCAACCGAGAGTTCAACTATGTCTTTGCGAGACTTAGATTTAATATTACTTTTTAATATAATTAGTGAACCACCACGCAGCATCGATTTCCGATTGAAACAACTGCTCACAGTATAATTTTCATAATTAATTAACATTTCATATGATTTCAACCAATGTTCAGTTATACAAATAATGTCGAACATTGTCTTCTCTAAAAACAATTCAATTTCCAATTGCTTGGAAGAAAATCCTTGAATATTTTGATGGAATAATTTCAAAGAATGTTGCTTAGCCCTTTTTTTTAAACTTGCTGATTGATTGCTAGAAGATACCTTGTTATTGATAAGTTGCATTAAATTGATACTGGTACCTTCTGTTGTCTTGCTAACTAGTTTAAACAATTTGAGCTTACCACCTTAATATTAGTATTATTACTAACTACTGTGGAGCTAATTACGGAACACTTCGACATATGAATTATGTCAGAGTTAATATTAAATGCTAATAGCCATGCTATCTGACGTCTAAACCTAATAGGCAGATACACTGTATCCCTAGTCGATTTAAATTTTTCAACAAAAGTGTTGGTGTCAAGAAACATAAGCTTGTCATTATAATGACTAGCTAATAAATGCATATGATTATTAAGCATATGTATGTTATTATTTGTCCTATTTGATAGGTGCTCAAAGTAAGGAAAAGCGCACAATATTATTTTCTGACAATTAATTTTCAATATTTCAGTGACACTGTCAGTGATATCATTTATTCTAACACTTGAGCTATTACCTACACATACTGTAATAATGGTATTCGGATCATACTGCTTCCTAGTTATGGAAGACATTATTTCTTTATAAGAAGACCCAGGCATGCAATAATTTAAAGCAGAACAGGTAGTCAGGTTGTTATTTAATAATTTTCCTAATCCTTTCCCTAAACTATCTGAAAAAAAATATATGTTAAACTAGAACATTCTCTTAATCACTTAGTAAGTGAATATTTTTAATTATATTCATATTATATAGTTTAATTAACTCGTGAAGTTGTGTCTGACGTCGACAAAACATTGACAATCACACAAAATCTACCAGGTATAATTATCCGAAACTTACACTATCTTACAGACAATTTTATTATCTATCTTTTAGTATACGCCTTTTTTTAATTTTGAAAGAATACTACTTTTATTTAATTTTTTCGACTAAACTTTGAGAGTTTTGGACGCAAAACTGATTTCTGCATCAGTTTTCAGGACGCAGTCTGCGTCCAAAACTTTCAAAATGTAGTCGAAAAAATTAAATAAAAGTAGTATTCTTTCAAAATAAAAAAAAGGCGTATATATATTTTATACTAGCAAAACGCGCCGGCTTCGCACGGGTGCGCAGAGTATATGTAACGAAGGAAGAGAAATGTTTTTAAAAATCGAATCAAAAACCATTGCGTCGTTTAGAAAAAGTTTGTGGCGAAACAGACACAAAAACAAAGACTTTATACTATTTATAGAAGAGAAGAGATTGAGAAGAGATAAAATACCACCTGTCAGCCATACAATCGATTGTAAGTCCCATCGTTCTAATTGAGAACAGTATTCATCTCACAATATTTTAATAAATTATTAAGATGAAGTTGGACGTAGTTGACCAGAGGATGGGCAGAAACGTACTTCTGAGTACCATAACACCTACTGCGATCGCCAACATGGTGAGTACGACCCCCCCTTGGAAGAGACCTATGCCGAGCAGTGGACGTCTAAAGGTTGACATGATGATGATGAACGTGGTTTAACACGCTAAAGCCCCTCATTATCTTACAGGATGAAAAAGTAAAAAAAAAAAAGAAAACCGCCTTCATAAACTAAAAAGTGATAAATAACTTTAGCACAGAACACACATTACTTTACTTTCGGAAGTCGGTGGCAATACAAAACCACGAACACAAAGCCACCGCCACCGACTTACGAAAGTAAAGTAATGTGTGTTCTGTGCTAAAGTTATTTATCACTTTTTAGTTTATGAAGGCGGTTTTCTTTTTTTTTTTTACTTTTTCATCCTGTAAGATAATGAGGGGCTTTAGCGTGTTAAACCACGTTCATCATCATCATGTCAACCTTTAGACGTCCACTGCTCGGCATAGGTCTCTAACTTTAGCACAGAACACACATTACTTTACTTTCGTAAGTCGGTGGCGGTGGCTTTGTGTTCGTGGTTTTGTATTGCCACCGACTTCCGAAAGTAAAGTAATGTGTGTTCTGTGCCAAAGTTATTTATCACTTTTTAGTTTTTGAAGGCGGTTTTGTTTTTTTTTTGAAAATACTTTATATTTTTCGCTTTTTAATGATGCCTTAACATTCAAATCCATTAAAACGGCAACACACTTAGAAGAGATTGTAAGTCCTCGAGTGATTGAAGAAACTAAAACGTCGTCTAAGTAATTCTTTTGAGAATTTGTTGATTTTCTCAGAAAGGGCTGTACCAATTTTGATAAAATTTATATGGGACCTTTTCGGAATAAACCCCTTTCGATAAAAAAAGAATTTAGCAAATCCGTCTATATATGACAGAGTTATGCCCGAACGAACATACGAAAAAAAAAAACAAAAAAAAAAAAACATTCGAATTGATAACCTCCTCCTTTTTGAAGTCGGTTAAAAATGAATACGAACGCTGTTGGAGTAACCGACAAAAATAATTAAAAGTATTGCCAGTTAAGAACTCTACGTAATTAGTTGAAGTTCACTGTCATCATCAGCTGGAATACGTCCACTGTTGAACAAAGGCTTCCTCCATAGCACGCCACAACGAGCGACAACCTGCCGCTTGCATTTGTTAGATTTATATCGATGTAATTAATTAACAGAAAACGTCACCATCAACTTTATATTTATGCACTTACAATGTAAAATCTCTTCTAGCCCCTTTAAAAATGATTCTACTTAAACAATGTCTAAACAATATCAACTACGATATAATTGGATTGTCCGAAATAAGACAAACTGGGAACAGTATAATAGAACAGAAAGACCACATATTTTGCTACATAGGGGAAACCCAGGGTCGTCACGGAGTTGGATTTCTAATAAAAAAGGAATACAAACCTAACATTAATAGCTACATAGGAATATCCGAAAGAATATGCGTACTAAATCTAACGTTTGAGACAGAAAAATTAACATTAATACAAATATATGCACCAACAAAGCATGCATCACAAGAAGAAATCGAAACATTTTATAACCAACTACGCGACGCGCATAGTCTTGCAGAAGGGAAACTGATTGTCATGGGAGATTTTAATTCAAAAATTGGACAAAGAGAACCAGGAGAAAACTTAGTTATGGGACCAAATTTTTATGGAACTAGAAACGATAGAGGCAAATTACTAGTCCAATACGCACTAGAAAACAAATTGACCATAATCAATACAAAATTCAAGAAAAACACAAAAACCATGTGGACATGGCTACATCCTGATGGAAAATACAAAAACCAAATCGACTTCATCTTAAGCAACAACCCAGAGAGATTTGAAACCTTACATATCAAGACTTTTCCTACCGACCACAAACTAATAAGAGGAACATACAACGTCGACAAACCTAAAAAGTGTAGAGCCAAGTTTAAAACAAAACGACCAAATTTGAAAGGCGTAGAAAATGAAAAACAATTTATAGAAGAATTAAAACGGGCTCCAACACACAAGTTGGGAAAAATCAGATAGCATAGATTCCTACTATGAGAAAATAAAGTCAGCTCTACAACAAAGTCTAAAAAATTACAAACGCTACAGAAAATTGTAAAGAAATATTGTCTTCTACAACGAAAGAAACGATAAAAAAACGCATAGAATTACAAAACAAAAAACCAAAAACTACAAAAGAAAAGAAAGAGCTCTCATATCTATACAAAAAGACAAACAAACTTTTGAAAAAAGACTATGATAACTACAGAATGGAAATAATAGAAAGAAATCTAATTAACAATGGAAGCCAACGAAAAGCTTACAAACAACTCAACACTGATAAAACATGGATACCTAAACTAAAATCAAAAACCTCATCACTATACGTTCAAAATCGTATGGATATAGTAAAAATCGCCACAGAGTTTTATAGAGACCTCTACAGCAAACAAGGCTGCGAATTGCAAAAGCAAAACACATTCAGCGACACAAGAAATAACTCCGGCACGACATCTGAAGAACCCTTCGACGACTACGAATTTCTCAAACATACAGAGAAGTTGAAAGCAGAAAAAAGTCCCGGACCGGATAACATACTAAACGAAGCACTCAAACTCGGAAAATTTCCTCTCCTCAGCCGTCTAACGACATTATTTAATAAAATACTACAAGAAGGAAAAACACCTAGAAGCTGGGGCGAATCGATAATAATACTCCTATACAAAAAAGGAGACCCAACAGATGTGGGCAACTACAGGCCTATAAGTTTACTCCCGGCGATATACAAACTGTTTTTAACATGTATAGAAAAAAGGATAGAGCCAGCAATAGAAAATAGCCAGCCAGTAGAACAAGCCGGGTTTCGTAGAGGATTCTGTACCATCGACCACATCCACACACTTGACCAAATAATAGAGAAGCACCAAGAACTACAGCAACCACTCTACCTGGCCTTTATCGATTACGCAAAGGCATTTGACTCTATTTCGCATGAAAGTATAAGGCAAGCACTGAAATCCCAAAACATCCCCGAAATGTACATAAATATAATAAAACACATCTATAACAACAGTGTAAGTAAAGTAAAATTGGATAGAGTGGGCCCCAACATTGAAATACATAGAGGTGTAAAACAAGGCGACCCTCTATCACCAAAGCTCTTCATATCCGTCCTACAATATATTATGAAAGATCTAAAATGGGAACAAAAAGGAATATACATCAGTGGAAACAACCTGAGCCACTTGAGATTCGCCGATGATATAGTCTTATTTTCTAAATCCCCGAAACAGCTAGAAAACATGATATCAGAGCTATGTACTGCCAGCGAAAGCATTGGATTAAAACTTAACACTACAAAAACGAAAGTCATGACCAATAGAGAACAAAAATCTATAGTAGTAAACCAAATACCACTTGAATACGTAGAACACTATCTATATCTAGGCAAACAAGTTTCCTTTAGAAAAACAAGACACAAAGAAGGTCTTCTTTGTGTCTTGTTTTTCTAAAGGAAACTTGTTAGGATAGGAGAATAAATGCGACCTGGAAAAAGTTCTGGAGTATGAAGGAAATACTAAAGGCTAAGCTACCTACAAAACTAAAGAAAAAGGTAATGGACTCTTGCTTACTTCCTTGTCTAACCTACGGTTCACAAACCTGGATATACAATAACCAAACCAGAAACAAGATCCAAAAAAGTCAAAGGGCTATGGAGAGGAGCATCCTTAACATTAAACTGAAACACAGGAAAAGAAACAAAGATATAAGAAGTAAAACGAACGTTATAGATGCTCTGAACCATGGCCAACGCCTCAAATGGAAATGGGCAGGACATATCGCACGTCTTCCCGATGATAGGTGGACAAAACGAACCACATCATGGCTAGGCCCCGGTGGACACCGGAGCAGAGGACGCCCATATGAACGCTGGGTCGATGAAATAAAAGCTACAGCAGGAACTGACTGGATTAACAAGGCCAGAAACAGATCGGATTGGAAAACCTTGGAGGAGGCCTATACCCGTAAGGGACCTTAACAAATACCTTATTTACCAACCTCTTATTATCACTAACACTTACATTTTATTTTGTTTTAAGTTATCCTTTTTATTTAGTTCTCTAGAAAATAATGTTTTTTAAGTTAAGGAAATAAAGGCTATATTATTATTATTATTATTAATACATAACAACGTAATTCGTGTTGTAATATAAAGTAATAATTAATTTCTGATTAAATGCAGTAGAAGTATAGTAAATAACATCATTTTAAATAGAATAAAGTGTGTTTAAACTTTGGATAGCAAATAAGTATGAATCACATTTGCTTGTCATCGTTTATGGAAACATGAATCATACTTGTTTGTCGCCGCTTATAAAAGCGAGTGTTCCGACTTCATTGGATTTCCCAGTATCCGCTGTGCATCGTCTGCACAAAGCTAGGGGTGCGATTGCATATGACTCGGTTCTTGTCGTGTGCGATCACACCGACGGCCACCATCCGATCTTTAAAGTAAAGTCGGTATGTCACTTGTCGGGCATCTCGATCGAGAGGCCTTATAAATCCGATACGGTTGGACAGTGTCACCGCTGTCAACTTTACGGTCACGCCCAACGCAATTGCTACGCGACCCCTAGATGCGTCAAGTGTCTGGGTGAGCACGCAACTGCTGACTGTCCCCGTCCGAAAGACCGCAATCTGTGCACAGAACCTCCCAGCTGTGTGCTATGCTCAGGTCACCCCGCCAATTACCGCGGCTGCCCCAAAGCCCCAAAATCCTCTTCTCCCAAATTGACCAAGCGTGCGAACGCTCGTCAACAAAGGGAAAGCCCCTCTGTTAAGATTCCCTCCTCAGAGATGCCCGAGCGTCTCAGCCCTCAGAGGCCCTCCCCATGGAACTCGCTGAATCATCAGAGAGCGTTCCCTGCATTGAGGCCCTCCCAATCTCTGCCCATGCCAGCGCTGATGGATTCGCCCGTCCCCGCGCCGAACCTAGCCTCCGCGACCACGCCCCCCCTACCTAAGGTCGCCCCCGCCGCTCCTAAGGCCGCCCTCGCCCCATCTAAGGCCGCCCCCGCCGTTTCAACCGCGCCCTCAGCCTCCCGCGTACCTGCATCTCTCCCTACCGAGAGGATAGGCGAAGTCATCAACCTCGCCTACCAAATTTACCGCAACCCCGCTGCTGAAGCTATGGCTAGGGATATACTCGCGTGCAAAGCAAATATTAGCGACATCCTTAAGGTGTTCAAAGCGTATCCGGAGATTACGCAAGCCCTAGATAAACTTTACCCTTGCTAATCCAATGGATAAGGAAAGGCCGTGTACTAATAAACCCCGATCCCTTAAGTTAGGATTCTTTAACGCCAATGGCATTACTAACCAACGTGATGAGATCGCCAATTTCCTTCGCGACCATCAACTTGATATCCTCCTCATACAGGAGACCTTTCTTAAGCCCCATCATCGTGACCCGAATATTGCCAACTACCGTATAGTTCGCAATGATAGGTCTCGTTGTCACAAGGGCGGTACCCTAATATACTATAGAAAGGCTCTGTACTGCATTCCTATGGACCCTCCTCCCCTCGCTCGCCTCGAGGTCTCTGTCTGTCGGCTCGGCATGACCGGTCATCAGCCGTTAACTATTATATCAGCATACGTCCCTCCATCACCATCGGAGGATGATCCTATCCTCCTCAAGGATGACCTTTCTGCTCTTCTTGACCTGGGTGACTTCGTCTTACTGGCGGGCGATCTCAATGCCAAACATCCCTCCTGGAATAGTAACAGGACCTCTTCCAGAGGTAGGATCGTCGACTCGTTCACAAATCATGTACAATCCGTCTTGAACGATTGTTCAAGGGAGGTTCCGGCGATGAGCGATCATCACTGGAAACTGCCTGACGATGTGCGTGATCTGTTGACCGAGAAAAACGCGGCCGTCCGTGCGTACAGTGCCTTCCCCTGCGATGCGAACAAGGCTCACATGCGCTCTTTACAGCGTGCTGTAAAGAAACGCATCGAGGAGCTGCGCTCCAGCCGCTGGGACAAGACACTTAGCGAACTCGAGCCCTTCCCCGAGCTTAGCCTTCTGGGAACTCCAGAGGAAGCTCCGTTCTTCTAACGAGGCCTCCATGCCCCCTCTCATTCGTTACGACAGTAGCGTCGCCTTCGACAACGATGAAAAGGCTGAATGTCTAGCCGACAGCCTAGAGTCTCAATGCACCCCCAGCTCTCAACCAGTAGACGAAGCTCACCTTTCTGAGGTCGACGCCGAAGTCGAACGTAGAGCCTCTCTCCCACCCGTTGAAGACCCTGATTATCCTCTGCCTCTTGTCACTCCCGACGAAGTGCACGATATTATCAAGAGGCTCAAACCCCGGAAAGCCCCCGGCTCTGACGGTATCACCAATAAGGTGTTCAAACTCCTCCCCGCCCATCTCATAATGCTAATGACCGCCATCTTCAATGGCGCTCTAAGCAACAACATTTTTCCTCAGGCATGGAAAGAGGCCACCGTTATCGGCATTCCGAAACCATGCAAACCCAAGTCTGATCCCACCAGTTACCGTCCCATTAGTCTACTCAATGTTCTAGGCAAAATCTACGAGAGGCTTATTTATAAGCGGCTCAAAGACTTTGCCGAAGCAAAGAGTCTCATTCCCGACGAGCAGTTTGGCTTTCGAACCGAACACAGCTGCGTCCAACAAGTCCACCGCATCGTCGAGCACATAAGCACTGGTTTTCAGCGTGGCTTGATGACGGGTGCGCTCTTCTTTGACATAGCGAAAGCATTCGACAAAGTCTGGCACAACGGCTTACTATACAAGCTTTACCAACTCGGAGTGCCAGATCGTCTCGTGCTCATCTTGCGTGACTTTTTGTCGAATCGCACCTTTCGCTATCGCATCGAGGGTGCGCTCTCTTCACCCCACCCGATACGCGCTGGCGTCCCTCAGGGCTCCGTAGTATCCCCCCTCATTTTCACGCTGTTCACCAGCGACATCCCCAAAGATAAAACGGCCCAGTTGGCTCTATTCGCTGACGACACGGCCATCTATTACTCGAGTCGTAACCCAGACTGCATAGCTCGTACCCTCCAATCCGCGGCAAAAGCCTTAGGCGCTTATTTCCGGAAATGGAGAATCGAGGTAAACCCCATCAAGAGTCAGGCAGTACTCTTTTCCAAACCGCGTTCGTCCCCCTCTCTGCCCAGTCCGATAACCATGTTCGGTAAGCCTATCCCTTTGGAGAAGCAAGCCAAATACCTAGGTGTGATTCTGGACCACCATCTTACTTTCGGAGAGCACATAAAGACGGTGCGTTCGCGCGCCGCTTTCGCTCTCGGTAGGCTCTACTTCATGTTGAATGCACGCAGCAAATTGTCACTCAAGTGCAAATTGCGCATTTACACGGCGTGCATTCGTCCCATCATGACGTACGCCTGTGCTGTATTCGCACACGCGAAACCATACTGTCTCCATAGGATGCAGACCCTCCAAAACCGTTTCTTGCGAAGAATCACAGGAGGCCCCTTTTTACCTTCGCAACGAGAACCTCCATCTCGATCTAAAAATACCTACCATCCAGCAGTTCATGAAACGCTCCGCCAAGCGCTTCTTCGACACTTCTGAGAAGCACTCGAACCCGTTAATCGTATCGGCCGCCCGGTACACTCCCTCCCGTATTAGTAAGACTCGACGACCGAGACATACTCTGACCGACCCTGACGATGCTATTACTCTCCTCCAGGAGAGCAATAAAGCCACCAGTACAGTTAAGAAAAACAGACACAGACCGCCGTCATTCCGGCCTCGCCGCCGAGGCCCGCCGCGACGGCCCCGTATGTCCCCTCCCCGACCCTTGCTCGTGCCAGCCCGCGCCGCTGAGCCTGTAGTTTTAAATTCGTCCCTAAATAATGGAAATCCGATCCAGCCTGTCCCTTTGCTGTCCTCTCCCAGCGACGCCCTAAGCCGAGGCTCGTACCCCACAGGGGGTGCCCTTAGCGTGTAGTCGCTTAGTTTGTAAGCTTTTTGCCCTGGCTGGAGGCCCTAAAAATAATAATTTTTAAGGCACCACAGGAAAGTCCGGTTAAGCAGCCGACAACCTCCTAGGTTGACCTGCGAGATGACAATCCGAAAAAAAAAAAAAAAAAAAAATTCATCGGATCACTTTTGATCGAAACGTTGATCGGTACGGAGCTCCCGAAGAAAATAATAGATAAGTATAATTATGATGATAACTATGAAAGGCTATTTATATGTATAATTTTAATATTAAATTATATATACCTAGTTGTTATGACATGAATGATGGAACCTAAATTTGTAAAATATTACTGATTTTAAAAGAGTGTTCATGGAGTTTCTTGCTCGTTCTTATCCATAGAAACCTACTGTTTGGAACGAGCAACTAGATTCAACTTTCTGACTGACTCTGACAATTCAAAAGTACCTGTAAATGGTTAAATTTAAATAAATGATTTTGAGTTTAAAATATTACAATAAAATATATGTTTCCTAAACAAAGTATTTTAATTTCACTATTCTGTTCTAAAATAATAATATTCTTTGAGTATATAAGTATGTGTATTTAATATAGAGCCATTAATTGCTTTTTAATGTTGCTTTTATTCCTTTTATTACGACGACAAAGAATATTTTCTGACCCTACTATGCTCCATAACCAATTCAACCTAAATTGAATCTACAAAAGCTCAAACCCTTGTGCCTACATGAGAATGTATACTTCAGTAAAAACACAATAAAAATAAAGAGACACTTCCAAATATGTATATATGGCACACATAACGTCTTCGCTTCCAGTAAAAGTTAACATTCATTCGGGGACGTATAAAATTCTGTTTGAGTGCAGTCATTCCCAAACGAGGCCATTTTGTCATGGCGTCTTAATATTTGATCAAAGCAAGTACTCACCTACTCCATATTAAAAGACGCTTCAAATTCAGAAGTTCGTTAATATTGCTTTGTTTAAAACACGACCGTATTAAATAAAAAAGCTTTTATTCATTCCTTACAGCGACTTGAAAATACGTTAGGACTTAAACATAGTAAAATAAGAAATAGTGACAGAATAAAATTTTAGTACAATATTAGTCTTAATATGTTTTTTTTTTTGTTTTTAACAGGCTTGCGTTTGGCCGAAGGCGCGCTTGTCTAGGATAAACCGGTTCACTAGAAGATACCAAATATAGATTATAATATTTATTGAGGAACAGAGTGGCGGCCAGTGAATTCTTCAGTCTGGCAGTTCGCACAATAAACGTGTAAGCCAAGCGCTTGGTTCGAGACCGTGGAACTTCAACCGTATAAACATACGGTTATTTGTATATATATTTACTAGCTTTTGCCCGCGACTTCGTCCGCGTGAATGTCGGTTATAGTGCATGCAGACGAAGTCACGGATTAAAAAGAAGCATATGTCCTTTCCTGGGGCTTAAGCTATCTTCATACCAAATTTCATCAAAATCGGTTCAGCCGTTTCGTCGTGAAAGCGTAACAGACAGAGTTACTTTCGCATTTATAATATTAGTATGGATTTAACACTTCAAGCACAAAGTACCGGGATGTACTTAATGCCGTAGGCATTTTGTACCAGTCAACCTTTAGGTGATGCATAGACAAGCAGTGGTAGGTGTACATACGAAATTAATTAAATTAATACTAAGGTAAACTACAAGGATATATAAAATACTATAAGTATATATAAATACTATAAATATATATTAAACTACATATAAATAACTTTAAATACATATTTACAAAGATAGGTAAATAAAAGACAAACAATGGAGAAAACATTACCGTTGTGATGAAACTGCCAGCTACTTGCGAATGTACTCTTGAACTTTAATTTTGAACGCCAAACGATTGGTGGTCATCCTGATTTCTTGGGGAAGCGCATTCCACAGAGAAATAGATTGCACAAAGAACGAATGGTAAATGAAGTCAGTGCGGTGAGAACGACAGTGAAGAACACAGTTATAACGGTGACGCTTCGCTGTATTTCTCTTCGTCCGATGATGGGGTCTTAAAATTATATTATGCTAGTATTGTGTTTTAGTTTTTTCGCCATTGAAGTAAGTAGTATGTATATAAGGACCGCCTGAGGTAGTAGAAGCATCCTCCAAATGGTTCCATGTATCGCATAGTTTTGCTGTTCTGGCCCAGAAGTTCCAGTTATTTACTCTGACTAGATGTCATGTTTACACGACCGTATTATTTATAAATTAATAATTGGTTTTTAAAGTGAATTTTGGTTTTACGCCAGTGCACGTAATGAGCATGTGCTGTGACAATGCACCTTATTAACAAGAATATAAGACCGAAACTACAAGTCACTATTATCAAGAAGAAGCTCCATCTAATTACCTTCCACCTTCAACACTAGCTGATAACACAAGATTAACGTCACGAAGGAAGATGTTAGGCTGCGCGCACACTAGCCAACTGTATCAGGAGCGTGCAAGTGATTTATGCACTGTGAACAGAGAACGGCTCGATAAGAGCCGACGTTCAAGCCGCCGGCGTAATTTAAGCTCATGTGGACCGGGCTTTGCGATATTCGTCAGTCGAATTTATAGTGTATGTGAGAAATTGGTGTTCTATTTTTAGTGTTCTTTTTACGAAATTTGAAATTCTTCCGTTAAAAGTTTAGTGTGGGATGCTTTCATTCACTTTTTAATATAGAATTTGATATCTTTTGCATCAGGAATTCGATTTTCATCAGTCGTTTTAGTGGTATGGGGTTTCTTTTGTGTGGGAAACCTCGGCTCTCGTACTATACTATACTGGAAAAATTTAAAGACAAGATTATATTAATAGTCATGGATATTAAAACAAAAATGTGCTACAACAGTTTACTTCCTTCAAAGATTCAACTCACAATTTCTCATTAATTCAATAACATCAAACTAATTCAATATGTTACAATACTATCTACTAATAACAGTCCAGTGTACACTCACCAAAAGAGATAAGTGACCAGGCTGCTAATGTTCTGCTACGATCTGTCAAATGATTCATATTACAGATGTTTCATTCAAAGTGGCCATTTTAGACTCCCAGGTCGTCAAATATAGTTGAAGTTTACTTAGAAACAGATGGAAGTTTTCAAATGAAATTTGTTAATTAACTGTTTCTTCACTATTATTTTTATTTTATTTTATTCAAACACACTGTACGTCCCAAACTTAAGCTTAAATAAAATAGATTTTATTTTAACCAGCATTAAATAAAAATGAAAAGCATTACGATAACTTCAAAAAACAGGTGAAATTTTAACGTAGGTGACTGTTTTTTTACATTTTGACTAATACAAAACATGTCGAAAGACCGGTAGAACAAACAAATTTCTCAAAAACTACATACATTCCAGTCTAAATTGTATTAAAAGTCAGTGCAACCAATCACTCCCATCCCACAATCAAGTAACAGAATGCGGTATTCATAGAGATAATGTGAGGCCGCTCGAATTTCGCGTGTCTCTGTCAAAATATCTGAGAGTAAACTAGACAGACGTATGACAGAAACAAACCCTTTGTTTCGCGTATCTTTTAGTGCATTGATATTATCTAGTCAGGAGTATCAGATTTTCCGTTTTTAACCGACTCAAAAAAAGGAGGTTCTCAATTCGTGTTCTTTCTTCTTGTATGTTTATTTATATGTATGTTTGTCCGCGATTATCTCCGGTTTTCAGAATTGTTTTTGTTATATTCTGGAGAAGGTTTTAGTATACAACAAACAGAATTTTATTCAGCGTTTTTTGAAAAAAAAAACCAGAAAATCCGAGAACACCTTTAAGTTTCTTTGGAGGACTTTCAATCTCTGTTTTAACTGTGTTGCCGTTCCTTAAAGGATTTGGGTGATAAGGAAGCACTAAAAAGTGGAAAATAAAAACTGAAAATTATAAAGTTATTTATCACTTTTTAGTTTTTTTTTTAAGGTGGTTCTCTTTTTCTTCCAAAATGGTTTTTTATAGTATTTAGTAGTGCATAAGAGAATACACATATATTAAAGAGGTAAGGGGATGTGCACCTGTGTTTGCACACACACTTGTGCACTGTAATAATTACTTATACTTCTACGTACTTGGATAATCATCTATGTCCAACTTTTGTACACATGTATTGTAAGTCAAAGAACCCCATAATTTGGTCCTGTTGCAAAAACCGTTCTTATTCATTAAATATTACAAATGCGAAAATGAGTTTGTTTGTTATATTGTCACAACTAAACTACTGAATCGATTTTAATGAAACGTTTTTATAGAATAAGGTTAAAGCCCAAAAAATACTACTTTTTAAACCACGACTCAAACTCAAAGTCAAACTCAAATCATTTATTTCAAATAAACCAGTTACAAGCATTTTTGAATTGTCAACGAGTCAGTCAGTCAGAAAGTTGAAGCTAGTTGCTCGTTCCAAACAGTAGGTTTTTATAGAGAAGAACGAGCAAGAAACTCCATGAACACTCTATTAAAATCAATAGAATATTACAAAGGAGGTCAACAAAATCCCGTACAACTTTGCCCAAATATGTGCCTCGAGGTACACGTGCACCAAAGCGTAGAGAAAAAATAGAGGAATTCGAAAATAATTGTATTTTTGTTTATAAATCATTTTTAGCTAATTATTAAAATGTAACCTAATAACCTGTGATACAATTAAAACATGTGGCAACTATGAAAGCACGATTGCGTTTTATTTGGTTGTCACTCGGGTTGACATTTCGTAAATGTCACTTTGTTTTGTTTTTGTTGACACTTCACACATGTCATTCCGTTCATTTCTGCGTTTGACAGAAGAAAGAAGAAACTTGACACTTGTTTTTTTAAAAAGTAAGGTGGTTATTTGATAGAGTGCTAAAATGGCGTCCTTTTTATTACGCTAAAAGTTATTTTATTCTCATCCCCGGGCAACTATATGAATAATTTTAGAGTGCAATATTGTTCAGTGTAATCTAGTGTATTTTATGCCACTAAGTGTACCTACCTTCTGTACTAAATTGGCCAGATATTGTTGACATCCTTTAGGACCTTCTTTCTTCTTTAGGGCCTGACGTCTGTATCCGCGATAACTGACATTCACGCGAACGAAATCACGGGTACATGCTTGTGTAAATATAGTGTAAACTATCTAACTGCGATAGAATCATGCCAGGATTTGTACAAAAAAAATTAAGATGTTTAGAGAAGTTGAAATTCTAAATCTAATATTCTTGGGTACCTAAAGAGTATCTTCAGGCATTTATAATATGTTTAAAACCCCGCAAAAAAAGTGAATAGTTTAACGAAACTCATTATTACAGAAAGGAAAGGCGACTGATAGTAATCAGTGACACTGACAGCCGCCATTTCGAAGTTCTTACTCTGAAATTGCATCGTTTTATGGGAAAATATATCGCAAATAATGATTATTTTTTTCCACACACTTGTCACATCATTCCTCTGCCAATTTGATAGATCCGTTAACGTCGCTTGTCACTTTCTTTTTTTTATAAACTCAAAATGGGCATGGAGATAAAACGAAAAAGTGTTATTTTCATCTATATACATATAATAAAACAGTAAAAAAACTGTGTCTGTACATTGAATATATTAAAAAAATAATAATTGAGGGGGGTTTAGAAACAGTAATAGAGCACGAATCCAAAAAAAAAGTCCGTCTGTTTGTCTGTTTGTCTGTTTGTTTGTACACGCTAATCTTCGGAACTGCTGGACGGATTTGAATGATTTTTTTGTTGTTGTATAGGTATTAAGTCTGGGCAACATATAGGCTATAATTTATCTTGGAAACTTGAACACCTGATGCAGAACCGCAACAGACCAGCTAAACTATAAGAGATACAAAAATGGTACCGTAGCAAAAATTGTTTCACGTGATGAGCATTTTCTGCTGAGAGAATAAATTTGAAGATCTGGAACACCTGATGTGGAACTCCAAGAGCCCAGCTACACCATAACACATACATTAATGACGTCTTAGCAAAAGTTGTTCGGTCTGATGGGCATTTCCTGTTGACTTATAAAAATCGAAGATCAGAAACATCTGACGTGGAAATCAAAGCTGTAATTTTTTAAATTTTACTGTAAAGCTATCACTAATTTCGCTGCATATTATAATAAGGTGGGAGTACCTCCACGTGGTGAAGGCGGTAACAGTTTAGGACTGATTTTTGATGTCGTCATCAAAAATCAGTCCTAAACTGTTCTTCTAGGTCTCTAGAGACAAGTGCGGAACGTGATGCGCGACTGTCCGCTGATCGTGAGCGACATGCATTTACCGATACAGAATCACGCTTGAGTTCTCAGCGTATTCGCACATCTACTAACAGGTCTTTTGAAATGAGTGATGAACGTGATGCGCGACTAACTGCTGATCGAGATTATCATACATTGACCCGAACACGCACTCAACAAAATATTCATAATCAGTTAGAAAGAGAAAGGATTGCTGGAGTACGGCATGAAGAGACAGAAGAAGAGCGCAACGAACGTTTGAATTCTAATCGACTTCGACATTCTCTGAACAGAATGATCCGATTCTTCAGATGGCATGGCGACCTTTCTTGAGTTAATAAGGAACGGAGTGCATTTACGTATACTATTATGATTGACTACGCCACATATTTCGCCATCGGAGGTATGATTCAAAATTGTAGGTACTTTTTGAACGTCTCGAATCGTCTTGCGCATCCCGTTGTTTTCCCGTCCCCGGGCTCTTAGAATTCGACATCAGACGTTTCAGATCTTCGATTTTGCCGACCCCGTTGTCGCTGGCATAAGCAACAGGATCCGCGTACAAAGTCGCGGGCAGAAGCTAGTTTCGTAATATTTTAATTACGCGGGGGTTTAAAAATATGGTAAGTATATCAATCTACTCCTGGTAATGTATTGTTCACATTGGAAAATATTTTAAACCCTCTAAATTATGTATTTGTTTCATACTAATGAATGTATGGATCTCACCATGATTCTTTCAACATAATAGCAACCTATTATTGTTACCGTGCCCGTGGGGTGTCCGGCCTAGAATAGCACCCCCCCCCCCCCCATTTCATCCCGAGGGTGTCGTCGAAGGCAACTAAGGGAAAATCTGGAAGTCGGGCAGCAGCGGCTTCCGTGTACTTAACAACTTCACTGCGATCCCCAAGACGCCTACCAAGCGTGGGGATTAAAGAAAACCCCCCTTATGGGGGAGGCCTTGGTTCAGCAGTGGACAGCTTCCGGCTAATAACGATGATAATAATGATGATTCTGTATATATTACTAGCTGATCAGACAAACGTTGTATTGCCATAAAAAATTAAACTTGCGACCTGTTTTCAGACCTACTGAAAATATACACAAAATTTCATAAGAATCGGTAAAGCCGTTTCGGAGGAGTTTTGTTACAAACACTGTGACACGAAAATTTTATATATTTGATTATCTATAGATGGTAAATAGGTACTCCACCTTCTCTACAATAATGAAAAATCAACAGACGCTATAGCTAAAACGCTTAGTTTGCAAAGCGAATTCACTGTAATTTATAACGATCTTGTTCCGAGGAGAATCCGATTTTAATTAAAATGGAGTAGGTATTTTGTAACTCTCAAACACTTCACTGTAATAGGAATACTATCTTTAGCTGCTTTGGTTTTGTACCGGAAAAGTACTCAATGTTGTTACAGCTCAGTATGTCTCGTTACACAACTTCAAACGGTTATATATTTATTATTCCTTTTAAATAATAACTGAAACATCTTTATAATAGAATACATTGTATTATTACATTTTTTTTGTTAATAAATTATGTTAGCTGTTTGAATTACATTACATTATCTGTATGCCGTGTGGTGTGCCGGCCACGAATAGCGCCACCCCATTGCTACCCGTGGATGTCGTAGAAGGCGACAGAGGGATATTGACCAAAGTATGGGCAACAGCGTCCTTCTGAGTCAAATAACACATATTGCGATCGCCAACATGCATCGGTCAAGCATGGCGATTCCGGCTGAATCCACCCTTGGGGAAGACATGCCCAGCAGTGGGCGGCTAAAGGTTGACACGATGATCTGTCTGAAATCGCCAAACACAGCAATCTTGAGCAAGCATGGTGATCAATTATTTTAATTGATTATCAAGAAACTTTCAAAGCGTACTGTTTCAAATAATAATTACGTGTAAAGCTAATACCATCCTCTTATTGTCCCAATCACCACACCACCACACCACACACCACAGAGAAGGATCAGCATGATGATCATTCATGCATGGCGATCCTTCTATGAGAAGAGGCCTTTGCCCAGGATTGGGACAATAAGACGATGTTATTAGGTTTACACGTAATTATTATTTGAAACGCTATGCTTTGAAAATTTCTTGACAATAAAACAGTGTAATGGTGATCATCATCATCATTTCAGCCCAAAGACGTCCACTGCTGGACATAGGCCTCCCCAAGGAGGGATTATGGGGGGGGGGGTAATGGTGATACTCGTGCAATAGTCTTGAAGTACGGTGGCCGACCATATCTCCTGAATAAGAGGATATCACACTATTGTGCGAAACACAAGAGTGTAGTTCATTTTATAAGCGACGAGCGTTTAACATTTACGTGGGTTTGAGGATTTTTTTAGATGTCCAATTAGAAATTTAGTAAGCATTCGTTTTTATGGTTCACTTATTTCTTTACTGTTTGTTGGTTACTATAAAAAAGAAGACAATTTAAAAACTGTGTGGGACTGTTTCTATTTATTTACATGTACTTTCAATTCATGCTGTCCGAAGTCCAAAACTAGATTACTTTTCCGAAAAAGACAAAGCATTTAATACAATTATACCATTTGCAGGCACTTTTGAATTTGTCATGGAGTCGGTATTTATAAATCTACAGTGCTATACTGTCAATCTAGCTCGAAAAATTTAGAAAAAGTTAGCTCAAGGTGAGCTCTGAAATGACACGACAGCATAGTGAATGACTGCTTACTTCACCTACGTCCTCCGAGTCAAGATCGTTAGAGAAGTGACTGACAGTCTACTGTTGTAATCTAGGACAAAATACCACACGCTTGCTCTTCAATTTACACCACACCACATCTGTATTGAATGTGTGCCTAGAGGCAGAAGCACAAAGCACTCACCACAGCGGACAATGGCCGCCGACGGTGTGACCACGTCCCACTCAAGCCGCCACCTCTCCGTACTAGACCTAGTGTTAGTATAGTTCGATACCTCTGAGGCTTTTAGGACCAATTTTATTGGTCCTTAGTGGCTAAGGTTACTTATGAAACATTTCAAGGTGACCAGACAACGCGCTCCACACAAATGTAAATTTATTATTTGACAGGACAATAATTTCAAGTTTTAGTGTACTTATCTAAAAAAAAATCATCGAGTGTAATAACCAATTGACAAAAATTTGACCCAACTGCGTTTTTATGAAGCACAGTATCCGTAACATCCAGTATCGTCCACCCGTTCAAACACTTCATTCGGTTTCTCATCATTATCATGTTAACTCTCCGCTAGTCTCCGCGGTTAAAACTAGCTACAGAAAAGGTGACAGAATTACACCACCTACTATTCTACGTAACAAAATTATTTAAAGGTAACTTTTACAAATACAAAACTCAAAACTTTTCAAAAGGTTGCCAATATTTATGAGCAATTTATTCTTCTCTAGACTTGTGTAGAATATTGATAAGGTATAACTAATATTGTTTGTTTATTATACAACCAATGTAGTAAAGCAGTCTGAATAAATTAGGTATTCATCATCATCATCATCATCATCATGTCAGCCTTTAGACGCCTACTGCTGGGCATAGGTCTCCCCTTAAGGTGGGTTCAACCGTATACGTCATGATTGGCCGATGCATGTTGGCGATCGCAGTAGGTGTTATGGTACTAGGCCGATGCATGTTGGCGATCGCAGTAGGTGTTATGGTACTAGGCCGATGCATGTTGGCGATCGCAGTAGGTGTTATGGTACTAGGCCGATGCATGTTGGCGATCGCAGTAGGTGTTATGGTACTAGGCCGATGCATGTTGGCGATCGCAGTAGGTGTTATGGTACTAGGCCGATGCATGTTGGCGATCGCAGTAGGTGTTATGGTACTAGGCCGATGCATGTTGGCGATCGCAGTAGGTGTTATGGTACTAGGCCGATGCATGTTGGCGATCGCAGTAGGTGTTATGGTACTAGGCCGATGCATGTTGGCGATCGCAGTAGGTGTTATGGTACTAGGCCGATGCATGTTGGCGATCGCAGGTGTTATGGTACTAGGCCGATGCATGTTGGCGATCGCAGTAGGTGTTATGGTACTTGGCCGATGCATGTTGGCGATCGCAGTAGGTGTTATGGTACTTGGCCGATGCATGTTTGCGATCGCAGTAGGTGTTATGGTACTTGGCCGATGCATGTTTGCGATCGCAGTAGGTGTTATGGTACTTGGCCGATGCATGTTGGCGATCGCAGTAGGTGTTATGGTACTTGGCCGATGCATGTTTGCGATCGCAGTAGGTGTTATGGTACTTGGCCGATGCATGTTTGCGATCGCAGTAGGTGTTATGGTACTTGGCCGATGCATGTTTGCGATCGCAGTAGGTGTTATGGTACTTGGCCGATGCATGTTGGCGATCGCAGTAGGTGTTATGGTACTTGGCCGATGCATGTTTGCGATCGCAGTAGGTGTTATGGTACTTGGCCGATGCATGTTGGCGATCGCAGTAGGTGTTATGGTACTTGGCCGGTGCATGTTGGCGATCGCAGTAGGTGTTATGGTACTCAGAAGGAGGATTCGGTTTCTACTTTGGTAGTTTGTCAATTTTGCCATGAACTTTATCTTGCTTCTTTTTTGTGTTTTGTATTGTTAGATTGCCTTCATAGTTTTCACATATAGAAGCAACAATAATCATGTAACCAGACTTTGTAAAATACTGGATTTAAAAGAGTGTCCGTGGAGTTTCTTGCTCGTTCTTCTCCATAGAGACCTACCCTAAGTTTTGGAACGAGCAACTAGCTTCAACTCTCTGACTAACTGACCGACTCCTTGACAATTCAAAAGTGCCTGTAAATGGTTTAATTGAAATAAATGCTGTGACTTTGACTTTGACTTTTTGTCATTATTTGTATGTTTGAAATGATATAGAAAATTACGTTTATTTACTTTGAATATTGTTTCCTACTGAAGGCGTTATAAAGCATCCCAATATTTCTGTCTTGGTTTTGCCAAGAGTAGGATTGGCATCATCATCATCTGCCTAGCCTTTTCCTAACTATGCTGGGGTCGGCTTCTAGTCTAATCGAATGCATCTGAATACCAGTGTTTTAAATGAAGCGACTGCCTATCTGACCTCCATAACCAAAACTATTGTGCAACACCCCTCTTGGTAAGATCTTCTGACTTTTGACTAACCATAACGACTGTCAAAGATCTACGAATGACAGCCGGGACCAACGGCTTTACGTGCTTTCCGAGGCACGAAGGGGTCTGGTGTGAAATGAATAGTCACCCATCTACAGCTTAGACATGACCGATCTATCTGTGCAGTTTTTGCTAGCCAAAAGCCCCTCAAACATATAAACGGCACCTAAATAATTATTTGCACAATTTTTCATCACAGACTTTTAAACCTCTCCATTAAATATTCTATTTATTATGACTAGGTCAGAATCAGTTAAGCTACCTTTATTAATCACAACGAGTTCAACCATCTGTTCAACTCACTATCAGCCCAAAACTAATTGAATCGTTCTTTTTTTAATAACTTTTCAAGCACACTTTACAATAAAATCCAGTAAATTCGTCCAACTGACGTCGCAGTTCTTGCGAACATATTTTTTTCCAAATGAAATTCAGTTTCAATTATTCTCAACCAGCCATAAAATGTAGACCTCTCGGCCATATTGATATTTTGGTGTACGCAATTATTTGAAAGCAAAAGAGAGAGCATTTTTATGTCAAAAATAAAATAAATGAAGCACGTCTTCGTTTGATAAGGGTTAAAGTTCTTTTTTTTAAATAGATTATATTTAAATGGAATAAATACCAATCATGGCCATTTGATAGTTTTCACATTGCTAATACAAAGATAACCAAGGCTGTTCTCAAAGGACCAACTATAAATTTGCTGTAAGTTGTCACGTAGCTTATCAAAGCTTCATTTATTAAAAAAAGGTTTAAACTCGCAGTATTTTTATTTATTTTCAAATCTTTTTTCATAATAATATGTACTTTCTAAGTTTATCTTGGACATTGGTGAAAGAAAACATTGAGAGGAAAACTGAACTTATAACAATGAATAAAAGTTTGCAAATCCTCCTTGAGAAAGCGATCAACGCTTTGTGTCCTACAGTGGAATAATTATTAATAGGCTAGTACCTATTTATTTTTAATTGATTTTACTGATTACTAAATACACATTTTGAATAAATTATGTTTTATTTTTATTTTTAGCAATGACATAATATTATAATTGTGAATTAAACATCGGTGTTTCCTATATCTATCTACAACACTAACGTCGGAACGCCCATATGGATCAACGTCCCTTTTGAAGAGGCAGGCTAATTTTTCTAGTAGCAAAATGAATGTATGATATAATAGATGTAAAATAAATTTAAAAACTTAATGTTCCAGACCACGAACCCAAATTGAATTTCACTTATTTTCTCTATAAATAAAAGAAAGATCTGACAGAATATTTGGAGAGCATTTACATTTTTACCTGTTTCTGTATTTTTGTTAAATCAAAACGTTTTACGTTGTTTAATGTTCTGATTTTTTAGTGGTTTTTTTTTTCAACATTTTGCTGGTCCATTACTGTGTGCTTGCAATTTTACTACCTGTGATACCTGTCTTACTTACTTAGTATTAGTAGATAACATTTACCTATCTGCTCACTAAACTTGTATTATGGAAATATCTATACATAATATTAAATCAAATTGAAAAGTCTGACTAGAATTATACCAAAATAACAGTTTTTAATAAATGGAATAACTTAGGTTAGGTACCTTTATTTTGGAAAAAAGTTGGTATCCGCGCAAATAAAGTCATCATCTTCTGCCTAGTCTTTTCCCAACTATATTAGGGTCGGTATCCAGTCTAACCGAATGCAGCTGAATGTCAGTGTAAACATGGAGCGTCTACCTATCTGACTCCCAAAACCCAGTTGTGTTACCCAGGTAACACAATAACCCTCGGTAAAACTGACTGTGAAATTTTCTAGCTTCTGACGACCTTTTACGACTGTCCAAGATCTACAAATGCCAGCCGAGACTAACAGCTTAACCCGCTTTTCGAAGCACGGAGGGGTTTTAGTATGAAATGGAAGGTCACCCATCCACAGACTGACCGCGGCAAGCGTAGCTTTACTATAATAAAGACGGGTCGATTCGCACGGCATTTATTTAGCCACAAGCTCCTCCCCCCTACACTTAAGTCCACGTGAGCGAAACCATGGACGCAGCTAGTTAATTATACAATTAATAGTTACCGGAAAATGACACGTGTCCGAGGTAGATTATGTTATAACATAGTATTACAACAGTCGCATGAACGCACATAATCCCCACAGTGTAAGCTAAGCCTAAACCTGACACAGTATTGTGTATCATGAGTTTATCTCACGGTTCAAATAGAGCTATTAAGGGGCTATTAAACGACTTTTACAGATTTTAAACTGACAATCACGTCAAAATGTGCAGTGTAAATGATTTGAAAAAAATATATGTTAAACTAGAACATTCTCTTAATCACTTAGTAAGTGAAGATTTTTAATTATATTCATATTATATAGTTTAATTAATACGTGAAGTTGTGTCTGACGCGGACAAAACATTGACAATCACACAAAATCTACCAGGTATAATTAAACGAAACTTACACCATGTTACAGACAATTTTATTATCTATCTTTTAGTATACGCCTTTTTTTTAATTTTGAAAGAATACTACTTTTATTTAATTTTTTCGACTAAACTTTGAGAGTTTTGGACGCAAAACTGATGAAGAACGGACGCAGTCTGCGTCCAAAACTTTCAAAATTTAGTCGAAAAAATTAAATAAAAGTAGTATTCTTTCAAAATTTAAAAAAAGGCGTATACTAAAAGATAGATAATAAAATTGTCTGTAAGATGGTGTAAGTTTCGTTTAATTATACCGAAAGTAAAGTAATGTGTGTTCTGTGCTAAAGTTATTTTTCACTTTTTAGATTTTGAAGGCGGTTTTCTACTTTTTGAAAATACTTTTTATTTTTCGCTTTTTAGTGTTGCCCTAACATCCAAATCCATTAAGAACGGCGACACACTTAAAAGAGATTGTAAGTCCTCCAAAGATTGAAGAAACTAAAACGTCGTCTAAGTATTTTTTTGGGAATTTGTTGATTTTCTCAAAAAGGCCTGGATAAATTTTGATAAAATTTATATGGGACCATTTCGGAATAAACCCCTTACGAACAAAAAAAAGAATTTTGCAAATCCGTCTATATATGACAGAGCTATGCCCGAACATACATAATAAAAATAAATACATAAATAAACATTCGAATTGATAACCTCCTCCTTTTTGAAGTCGGTTAAAAACAGAACTTTCAACGCTGGGGGTCTAGTGTATTGAATTCATGGTCATTACCATATGCCTAGCCTTTTCCTGGTTTAACTTCTTCTTTCCTAGTTTTTCTAGTTTAACCGGATGCTGCTGAATACCACTATATTACTTGAAGCGACTGCCTGTCTGAACTCCTCCACAACCAAGTTACTGGGTATCACGATATACCTTTTTTATTTTTTGTTCCGGTGTGTTCAATCCTCATCTGCCTTGGGGTGAGCGAACGGGTCTGTCAGACTCTTAGGCTAAGAACTCACGATGCGGTGTTCACCCGCGTCCGGCTGCAGTTATGGGCCCGCAACTTCTGTAGAATGCAGATATATATGTAAAAATCAAAACACATTTCACGACGCGGTTTACGCCCGCGGTGTGCGCGGTGTATTCGGCTCCCGCTGCGGGCGCGGGCGCGTGTGAAAATCGCATCGTGAGTTCTTAGCCTTACCGGCTCTAAAAACCGCCCCAGTATTCCATCTCACACCTACGTGCGGTCGCGGGAACTGACGATACTTCCGCAACCCCCGACTGGTGCCCGTTTCTGCGGGCCTCCTCAGAAGACGATACCCCTAAACAACTAAACGCAAATTCTTCAAAATTTTTACAGATTAATACTGAGATTCAAATGTCAACGTTGCAAAAAGATTGTAGAATTGTGGTACCCTGTTTAAATACGTAGCCAGTTGTAACACGGGCCTAAAACATTCTTTTTACTATCACACACACATGTTCACACAAATGACACTAGCTGAATGCATTTAATCTTCGGAACCGCAACGGGGCGCAATATCACCGTGATGAGCATAGCACAATGGACCCTCGATCTCTACTAGATATTAAGTTTCCGTTTGCATGACAATGAAATGCCTAGCCTAGGCTGGATAGGCGGGATAGGCTACATGTATGAATTAGTTAGGTCTATTCATGGTCGGCATTATGCATTGTTATCGTCGCGTTCCATTACACGTGGAGAAATCAAGATAGGGAAGTGAGTTTGATCTCTAGATCTATGTATTTAGAGACGCCATGTTAACGTAGTGTTTTAGACTAGCACTATTACTTGACCACTGACTGACCCGTTGCTCTCGAGGCCCTGAGTTCGAGTACCAGGCCCAGGAAAAGTGTATTGGATTTTTCGATTAAGAATTTCTCCGTAACAGCCCGGAGTTTGGAAATTGGCGCTGTAACATCCCCATGTCTCGGAAATTACGTGAAGGCGTTGGTCCTACGCCTAATCTCTTCCCGGTCGTGTCAGATTGCCGTCCCATCGGGCTTGTAGAGTGAGGGAAGAGGGAGTAGGAACACCTGTTTGTGCACACACTTGTGTACTATAATAATCTTCTCCATACTTGACCTTCTATCGGCTGCGTATCGGTCACAGCATTGATCGATCTCGATCGGCAGAATATTAAAACATATTGAATACTAGCTTTTACCCGCGACTTCGTGTTGAATGTCGGTTAACGCGGATGCAGAGGAAGTCGCGAATTAAAAAGTAAGCCCATGTCCTTTCCCAGGGTTCAAGCTATTTTCATACCCAAGCTATTTTTAAACCTGTCATCGAGACGTCAATTAGTACGGTCACGTTAATTCTGCTCCGTAACTTATATTCTAAAATCATAGTAAAAAGTTATTGTACGACTGCGTGCTGTCTAGACACTCAAAGACTGAACCCTATGGGCTGCAATTACATAATTGTCTAATCGTGTAAAGTGATTTTAAATGTGTTAATAGTGAAAACCAAAGTATACTGTGGCGGTGATCAAACAAAACTTATTATATTGCAAGTAGTCATTATACGTCGACGTCATAATTATTTCAATCTACCGCCTGTTATTACTTCGTGTTGTCAACACACTAGATCCATAATTTCGTTTATGATACGAATGTCTTGTTGGCTCTGAGCGCTAACGCCGTCGGTTAAACACAAGGTGTCCCGAGATCGAGTCCGACGATTTTTTAATCTTAAAATATAGTAAGGAAGTAAGGATTGTTACATTTGACGACACGGTTGGCGGAGTGGTTGAGTGATTGACTGCTGCGCTGCGTGTCGCGGATTCAATTCCCGCACGGAACAAATATTTGTATGGCCTACAGATAGTTGTTTCGGGTCTGGCTGTTTGTGTATGTGAGTTTATATATGTATGTGAACGCACCCACTACACAGGAGAAATTCCTAGTGTGGGGCAACGATTTTTTTTTAAAGAGATAAAAAGACAAGCGACATGGGGTTTTCTGCTGTATTTTTCTGTTTCAATTTTAACAATAGCTATACTCTAGACACGTTTAAAGTTTCCTATGAGGCGTCTGGCTTAAGTTAAAGCCTACGCGAAATGCTTAAAAATAATCAAGGCATGTTGTTTTGAACATTTTCAAAAATCAGCCGACATACTTAAAAGAAAGTGAGTAAAAAAACCTCGTCCAAATCGGTCCATCCTTTTGGGAGCTGCGACGCTACAGACAGACAACCAGACTGATATATAGATATACACATTAAACTTGTAACATCCCTCTTTTGCTTTAAGGTAAAAATAGTTTTGAAAAAGAACCCCGGATTGAAGCAAGAACTCACTTTTTTGAAATGTTCCCTATCTAGTATCTACCCACAACTTACTTTCTAAATTAAAATAAGGTAGGTCCAGCAGTTCTAAGACAGTTCCACAGGTACCTATGTCTGTCCCTTATCATTGTGAACACTCTAGAGTGTTCATGGTACCAGTATCTAATATAATGTGTTCGCTAGTGTGTGAGGGCTTCTACTCTTACAAGAATGAAAAGGTGAAATTCTTAGCAAATTACTGTATTAAATGTTATACTAAAGTAATATAGTATATGGCTCTCAGAATATGTAAGTTGAAGTGGTAATGGGCAGGCCACGTCGCTCGAAGAACCGATAACCGATGGGGAACAAAGGTTCTCGAGTGGCGACCACGAACTGGTACACGCAGCGTTGGTAGGCCTCCCACCAGATGAACAGACGACGTCATCAAAGTCGCGGGAAACCAGTGGATGCAACTGGCTCTATGAGGGAGGCCTTTCTTCAACAGTGGATGTCTCCGGCTGATGATGACGAATGGTATACTTACGTGCTTAGATCATGAGCCACCTTCAGACGATTTCCAAAATTAAAAAGTCTAACAATCAAACATACTTAAATTATTTTTTGGAATTTTTCAGTATTTGTAAACTCTTTTATAAAATTTTCACTAGCTTTAATTTTGTATACCACCTTTTGCAGTACGTAGGACCTAAATACCCCTGCAATTTATCAATCCAATTCAAAAACTTACTCAGAAATTCTCCCTTTGAATATTTATGGAAACAGCATTTCCGCTAAATGAATTTATGCTATCAATTTTATAAAAATATCTGAAGCTCGAGTCATCTCCTGTTCCAAGAGTGCACCGGTACCTACTAAGCAGGATGTGTAGTTCCTTTTACTGAATATAAATAAAATTGAAATATTCTTAGCGGGATGCGGATATTCGAGCTACCTTGAGATACAGCGTGGATGTTCATGGGAGGTGCCAATTTGTCAATATAATTTTTAAACGTAACTCACAACATAGGTATTTATTAGGGAATTGTGAACCTTTTCCCAACTATATCTGGGTCGACTTCCAGTCTAACCAGTATTTTATATGGAGCAACTGTCTATCTGACCTCCACGACCTAGTAACTGTGTAACACGATATCCCTTAGTAAGACTGGTAGTCAGACTTTCTGGCTTCTGACTACCCATAACGATTGCCAAAGATCTACGAATGACCGCCGGAACCACGGAATTATCTATTCCGTTGCCGGAACCAACAGCTTTCCTTGCTTCCCGAAGCACGGAGGGAACTCGGTATGATGTTGGATGGTCACCCACCCACAGCCCGACCGCGGCAAGCGTAGCTTAACCTTGACCAATTACTCATACGCGTTTACAAACATAATAAACTCAAATATACCAGTAACCCCTCAAAGTCACAAAAATAAAATAAACAGATGGGTAGTATATAGGCAGGGCAGGCGATATCATATCTGAATGAATTTCAGTTTGATTTTGACTTCCATACAAAGGAAACCGCAGTCAAAAACTAGTTATTAAAAAAGTACAACAGCAACAAACAACTTAGCGACACACATTTTTCTCACTCCAAAACCATTCAACTTAAAACTTATAATTGCCCACCAAGTTTCTACATAAAACTTTACCAATATCGGCTTTACGAATTACGGGGAAAGTAACAAATCGTAAGCGGCAACAAAAAAAAAGAGCCTAACTGTACACTAAGTTGGAAACAAGAGTGTTAAGTTGCCACTGTGTCGCGCGACCGTAAAATAGCTGCGACAGTTTAGCACTTACTGTGGGGCTGTGAGGGCGGCGATTTTACCGCTGAGCAAGTTATTTTTTTATAGCATTAGCACAGAATACTTAATAGTACTACATACAGAAGGGACAATCCCTTCCCCGCGCTATATCAGATACCGCACCCTCACCCCGCATTTTGAAGGGCTAACCACCGACTCTTTAGCCAGGGCGCTCAAAATCGTAAGAACTGCAGCGCTGTAGGTACTGCTGACACAAACACACAATTTTGCGATTTATTTTGTTTTAAGTTTTATTTATAAGTTTTAATCTCGATGATTCATTTATTTTCCAAGTTTTCGTCGTTTTATAATAATACAATTAAAACTTCCGTAATAATGACATACCAACATTACCAGCTATTAATATTGCTCTCTCTCTTTATTGTCTTAGTTATGTACTTATGTCCCTTTCTTTCACGTTCTATTCATTCTTGGAATTGAAAAGTAGTACCCAACGCACTAACCTAGTCGCGTCGCCCCATTGCGTTGCCGCGTAATGGTGCGGGGCGATCGTGAATTCCTTATTTTGTAATTAGGTACCTAAATTCACCATTATTGATGAATAAATAAACCTCTTAACATAATAAATATTATAATATTACTTTTATGTCATTACAAATCCGAGTATTCAAAATCAAATATAATTTATTTTATTTCTTTAAGAAATAAATAATTGAACGCTCGGACAAGTTCACTTCATAATAATGCTCGAAACGTTCGGGTAGTTCCGTCGTCGTTCGGTTCACCCGACGCAAAGCGCTGCACTTTTCGCGCCATTTTGTACGCCACGACATCCAACTGATTCGACCCTACTAAAATTCACGCACACATTTGCACGTGTACAGACGTCATTTGGTTTTGTAATAGTAATAGGTAATTATTTTGCAAGTTTTGTATTAAGTGTCCGAGGTGTGGCATTAGTGACCTAAACACACACAAGGCCAGCAGGTCATGTGAGAGTCGTGCGGTTTGCCGTGCATATAATTACTGGTCAATTTTACCCGCTGTACTTTTAACTCGTGATTGTGCTTTGTGTTTTGTACTTATATAAGTCACAACCCCGAAAAAGGCATAAAATTATAACAATAAGTCAGCATCTGCCTAGTCTTTTCCCAACTATGTTGGGGTCGGTTTTCAGTCTAACTGGATGCAGCTGAATACCAGTGTTTTACATGGAGCAACTGCCTATCGGACCTCCACAACCCAGTTACTGGATAACACAATACCCCTTGGTAAGACTGGTTGTCAGACTTTCTGGCTTCTGACTATACCCATAACGACTGCCAAAGATCTGCAAATGACAGCCGGGACCAACGGCTTTACGTGCTTTCCGAGGCACGGAGGGAACTCGGTATGAAAGGGATGGTCACCCATCCACAGACTAACCGCGGTTAGCGTAGCTTAACCTTTGACCAATCGATCTGTACGGCTTTAACCTAGCCAAATTATAACAATAAGTAAAAATATAAAATAAATAATTATAATCAGAGACTCAAATAGTTGTAGGCTTAATTTTAAAATAAGGTCTTCAAAAATGTTTGTGCAGTTGAGTAATTGTAACAAAACGAAACCGACTCTCTGCCATTAAGTAATAGTGCCATTGTTTTAGTCCCAAACGCCATTGTTCTTTAACTAATCATTTTCAGTTCTATGGGTCGATACTGGTATGTAGTGGTCGTTTTTAAGCGGAGAGGATCACAGCTTTCGAATACAAAATATGTTAAACTGTCATGTTTTTTCTAAACTATATTCCAATCAACCTCACCCCCGCTACCGCTTACGCTTGTACCTCATTGCTGATGACGTCTACATAATTATTTTGTTGCACTTTGGGTGAATTTGAAAGAAGCTACCTAATTTGCTATATTACAAATAGTGGAACAATTTTAATTTTAAGTGTGCTACAAGATCGCATTGGGTCAAGCCTGTACAAATATTTGTTTGTTTTGATTGAAAAGTTGAAATGACATAAAGTTGAACTGAAAATCAGAAATCGCGCGTTCCGTGGCCACCTAAGGTTGCGTAGGTAATGAAAAAAGTAGTATCGTTTCGGACCGCGGGCACAGCTAACGGCCATTCTACTGTTATTTCACACTTCCACCCTTAGCTTACTGCCGCTACATACTAGGTTACTGTTTGGGTAGCTTTAGGGATTTTCAAGGTTTCAGTTCATTAACTTTCTTGGAAAGGTTTTCATGTACTATGATACTCTTATCTTTTTAATTTTAACGCACCGAAAGTCATTAATGAGGACTCTAAACCTGATGAGATAAAGCTGTAGGTGTTATGGTACTCAGAAGGACGCTGCTGCCCATCCTCTGGTCAATATAGCTCTGTCGCCTTCTACGACACCCACGGGTAGAAACGTGGTGGTACTATTCGCGGCACCACACGCTATGATTTTTATAGTGTGTTAACAGATATAAGGTGCTTCTTTTTTTAATAATTTACTATTCATGTATTAGGTTACATAAGAATCCGTCCGTCCGTCCGTGGTAATTGGCATATACTATCATGTTTACAAATTCCTTAAATAAAGTGAAGGACAAAAATTAATAATTACCCGGTATTGTGATAATGCTTTGGCAGCCTAGGCACCAAGATTATCTATTAAATTTTATACCATCTGACACAGTTTCTGGTAGTCAAAAGTTTGAATCACGTGAAAGAGTAAAATTATAATCTGGTAGTGAAAGATCATACAATTCGGTTAATACTAACATTTAAAAATAATTGAGAACTGCCTCCATTGCTTGAATTCGGTTAACAATACTGGAACTGAAGACGAATGAATATGTTTTATACCATTTATTACACATTCATTATTTATATTTTTTGAAGCTATAATTTACAACTTAAATCCTAATTTAAATGTATAAAAAGCTTACAAATTATTGAAATTGTTATGCATATACATAGGTAAACATAAAAAGGTTGAGTTTATAGGGCAAACACATAGGGTAATGAAAACTTAGTCCACATTGTCGTCAATGGGATGTGGCCAAAAAGGCTGGCAGCATTGCTACGTTTGTATGATAAATCAGCATTGTCTTGACTTTGGCCTAATACTAGACCAGCCCCCTGGTCCGTGAAGAGTCGACTTTGCGATTTTGTAGCTTGAACTCTTCTATGTCTTCCAACTAAAATGTCGGCGACTCCACCAGCCCGTATGTGTCCGTCGCGCAGCTTATCCCCAAAGTTAAAGTTACAAGGAACGTTAGGCACAAATAATGTGTGCCCATTTCCAAGCCATTGAATATTTTATTTCGTTATTTAGACACTAACGGTTTTCTTCTCTTTATTGCTTTAGTGATACATTGCAGACGTTTATTGGTATGTTCGCTGCTTATCGAATATTTCTGGCTCATATTTTTCTTTGATCGCTTTAGATTGGAGGAAGTTTGCGCAATATCTGCTGGGATTTGACGGCGTTAATGACGATCGTAGTTTGTAGATTGCGTTGCAGTGGAATGTGGATTGTGTTTCCACGTTAGAGTTATGTCAATGTATGTAATTGGATTATTTTCCGTGGTATAACAAATAGTAGTACTTACTCAAGCAGAAATAAACACATATTTTAGCTTGTACGACTAGTAGTTAAAAAGATTACCGATTACGATTTCAGTTACCTTTTTTTTTTTTTTTTCTTTTTTTTTTTTTTTTTTTTTTTTTTTTTTGATACGGGGTGGAAAATCCTCATGGATGTCCTCCGCCCTGGGGCGGGCGGAGGGGTCTGTCAGACTCTTACTGACTAAAAACCACCCCGGTGTTCCATCTCACACCTACGTCGGGGGTCGCGGGAACTGGAGATACTTCCGCAACCCCCGGCTGGTGCCGGCCCGCTGCAGCGGGCCACTTCTCGGGTCAGGGGGGGGAGTGAGGTGTTAGACTCCCCCCCGGACGTCTTAGAGGGGCGCGCGTGGAACACTACGCGCCGCCACCTCGGGTCCTGGTGTATGTGGGGGGCGACAGACGTCCCCGAGTCTGCCGCCCCTGGACCCATTTAGGGGGGCCGGAAGAGGGCGTTGTCCGCCCTTCGCCGACGCCCGGTGCGCCTGCTGCGGGCAGGGTGGGAGGTTGAGATCTCCCTCTCCCTTTCCGCAACCTCCTTCTGCGACATGACACTTTCGCAGAAGGAAACCACCGCGTCCCAGGACTCTGCGCTGTCGACCATCGACTCAATTTAAGTTCCGTGTTTTATATTCAACATTTAAAAAGAGACGAGTACATTCACAAGAAGTTGGCAGTTTCATCACAACGGTAATGTTTTCTCCATTGTTTGTCTTTTTTTTTATTATTATTATTATTATTATTACAAGCTTTTATTTAACTTCACTTTTGTATGTATGTTTACAAATCTTGCAAGGAAGATTTGAACCACTTCCAATAGACCGATTGAGCTGAAACTTGGTATACCTACGTAACTTGGATGACAATACAATAATATGGTACCATGGAGCTGGTCTGATGATGAGGTTGGACGGCGACCATAGAAACTTCGGTTCTTGTGGACCGATTGAGCTGAAATTTGGTATGTCTTCGTAACTTCAGTATCAATACAAAAATATGGTATCATGGAGCTGATCTGACGAAGAGTTGGAAGATGCCCATAGGAACTCCGATTCCTGTGGTCCCATTGAGCTGAAATTTGGTATGTCTTCGTAACTTCGGTAACAATACAAAAATATGGTATCATGGAGCTGATCTGATGAGGAGTTGGAGGATGCTCATAGGAACTCCGATTCCTGTGGTCCAATTGAGCTGAAATTTGGTATGTCTTCGTAATTTCGGCAACAATACAAAAATATGGTATCATGGAGCTGATCTGATGAGGAGTTGGAGGATGCCCATAAGAACTCAGATTCCTGTGGTCTAATTGAGCTGAAATTTTGTATGTCTTCGTAATTTCGATAACAATACAAAAAAAATATGGTATCATGGAGCTGATCTGATGAGGAGTTGGAGGATGCCTATAGGAAGTCCGATTCCTGTGGTCCAATTGAGCTGAAATTTTGTATGTCGTCGTAATTTCGGTAACAATACAAAATATGGTATCATGGAGCTGATCTGATGAGGAGTTGGAAGAAGCCCGTAGGAACTCCGATTCCTGTGGACCAATTGAGCCAAAATTTGGTATGTCTATGTAATTTCGGTGACAATACAATAACAAGGTATCATTGACCTGGTGTCATGAGGAGTTGGAAGGTGCCCATAGGAACACTAGTTCCCATGGACCGATGGAGTTGAATTTCGGTATGACTACGTAACTTTGGTAACAATAAAATAACAAGGTATCATTGACCTGGTGTCATGAGGAGTTGCAGCGTAGCCCCAGGAACATCAGATCCAGTAGGTCGATTGAGTTGAAATTTGGTGTACTTACGTAACTTAGTTGACAATACGATAATATGGTACGATGGAGCTGGTCTGGTGATGGAGTTGGACGGTATTTATAGGGTCACCACTTCTCGTGGACCGAGTAATCTGAAAGTTGATATACTTACGGAAATTTGATAACAATATAATAATATTATGGTACGATACAGCTGCTCTGATGATGGAGATGGAATATAGTCATAGGAACACCACTTCGCATGGACAGTTTGTGCTTAACTAAGGTATACCTAAGTTATTTTGGTAACGTTGTGTAGTTCGGCGAGATTGGCGTCGATAGCATTGGTTTGCAACCAGTCTAGGAGAAGGAAAACTCCAAAATCAAACCCGGATCACAGTATTCGTGAGGCACAAGTAAGGTACAACCCGAAACAAGTGGCGCATAATTCTAGTACCCAATTTAAGGTGAGGCCGTGCCGAGAAATACGATACTGATATTCCATCAGTTCGTATAAACTTCGGAAACGATGGTATGCATGTGATACAACCCAAATCAGTGCAGTTTCAGACCAAATATAGTCACGGCACCGCGGAACGAAGAATGTTACCCATAGTATTATGCTGGGCTTCAACAGTACATAAAATGCAGGGGTGCACTGTTGAACATGCCGTGGTATATTTGGGTTCAAAACTCTTCGCTGCTGGACAAGCGTATGTAGCTCTGAGTAGAGTTAAGTCTTTAGACGGTCTACAAATTGAAGAATTAGATTGCACAAAATTAACTGGAAAGAGACCTTGTAACAATGAAGCGTTAATGGAATTGATAGACTAAGGAATATGTCCATCTAAAAAGTTAAAAATAAATTAACGGTAATAAAAATATTTTAAAAACAAGCTTTTATTATGCACGAAAAATTAAAAAAATAAACTAAGACATTCATAAAATTCGTAGTTTCTTAAACTTTATAAGTAACAACCTACAAAAATGTTCAGTTTAACTGTTCGATACAATTACTGTCATCAGTAGAAGTATGATACCGGCCGAGGACTATGCGTTAACGAAATTGCCCGACAAGCTTTTAAATCGCGTAAGAATATTAATATACTGGTTATAGATAATATATGTTTATGTATCATACTTCTACTGATGACAGTAATTGTATCGAACCGTTAAACTGAACATTTTTGTAGGTTGTTACTTATAAAGTTTAAGAAACTACGAATTTTATGAATGTCTTAGTTTATTTTTTTAATTTTTCGTGCATAATAAAAGCTTGTTTTTAAAATATTTTTTTTACCGTTAATTTATTTTTATATATTCGTGTAAATATCTATTTACAGTAGATTATATGTAGTTTGATATTATATTTATATAGTATTTATATTATATATTTATAGTATTTTTTTTATGTCCTTGTAGTTTAGCTTAGTATTAATTTAATTTTTTTCTGATACACCTCTACCACTGCTTGTCTCTGCATCACCCAAAGGTTGACTGGTAGAAAATGCCTATGGCATTAGGTCCGCCTCTGTACATTGTGCTTGAAGTGTTAATAAAAATAATAAATACGAGTGAACTTTCCTATTGCATTTCAAATTGGCGACTTCTACTTTGTTCAGGGTGAAAAAATATGAAATATTAATACAAAATATTTTTCGTTTTATTCAAGCTAAGTAATAAGTAATTTCGTCTATTCTTGGGCCAAAGAATTATCATTGCCATACAACCTGGCAGCGATGTAAACGAGATTTTTGATGCCCTTTGAGTTCCACCCTCCCTTTTTCTTGGAATTATACATACCATTATAATTTCTAAGCTTTGTAGGTATATATTTAATACGGTTAAGTTGTAAATGTAATATGTATTTTTAATGTACAAATAAAATAAAAGGTAAAATTTATTTATTTTTTAACAAAACACTGTTGTTGAAAATTGCACAGGAAACTTAGGTATCTAAATTACTTTATTCCCTTGTTATTTTAAACCTCCCAAATATATTTATACACAATGCTGTGAGTACCTTGGTCACACCCACGACACTCCATATAAACGAAATGTTATAATTATCTACACTACTAGCAAAATAACAGACTGTACAAATACGTGCGTGTGTGTGTGTCTACACGCTACACTACACTCGAACTAAAAGTTCCGAGAGCACGTTCTACGCGAGAAGAGGTGAGGAACAGTGTCTCGGAGGGGGGCGGACCGCGTCGCTACTGTACGGTAGTACTAATACTTATACTGTGCCTTGGAAAGCATTGTTTTTTCTTTGTTTTTTTTTTTTTTAATTTCCGTAATCGGCTTGTGGCTAAGTAAAGATCAGTCATGGTTAAGCTCGGAAAGCGCGTCATTCGTAGAACTTTGACAGTCAGTACAAGGGTGTAATTCTGTAAGTCCTCATTCTAAACTTCGAATCTGAATCCACTGTGAGTTTCTTGATTGGCATTCTAAAAACTCGGTTGATAATTCGAATTTATACTAGCGCCACCCTTGCGAGCGTGTCAGCGAGTTGAACTAAATTGACAAGGAGATTTTGACAGATAAAGTATGAGATGACGTAAGAAGCGGCATTCTGTAAGGTAATTTCCCCGTCACTTCAAAGCTCACTTCGCGCTCCAACCCGATTCAAAGTGTCAAATATATCAAGGTCATTTTGAGCCTCATACGAAGTGAGAGTGAATAGCGACGTGAGATGCGAGTTGTTGTTTGAATTTTACAGAATCGACCTACAGGTACTCAGAAGCAAGAGTATCTGGAAACCAGTCCTACCATAATGTATCATGTTACCCAATCGCTCTATGTAAAACATGCTAGGATTCAGCTGCATCCGCTTAGGTTGGAAGCCGACCCCATAGTTTTTGGGACAAAGCGAAGCAGATGAAATGATGGAAAATTTTAACGCTATTGGGTCTAAAATCATGTAGGTACGAAATCCGTGTCAATGTACAGAGGCCAAACATCAAGCTACAACAATCTGTCAAATTACTTTGATAGATTTTCAACTTAATTACAAAAAGAAAAGGTTCATATTTAATTGGGAAAATTTTACAGTTTGATATGGCTTGGTGTGCTGGCGTCTGTACTTCGAACCTGTTTTCATAATGATCAGTTTAGCTGACCACAAAGTTGCACTAAATTGTGGTCGTAATAATACATTATTATTATAATTTTGTTCCTAAATTATTGGAAAGCTTTATTAGTTTGTAATTACTATACCTTGATGGGCTTTGGTTGTTTCTGGTTGCGTCGGTATATTAAATAACTTTTGGTTAATGAAACCGATATTATTTTGATGGAAAATTGTGGTAATATGGAGCTGGATTTATGTGGTTGGGGTTTTGTGGAAATATTTAGATCATTAGTAAGTATTTATTAAACAATGCTGAGCGCCGGTATGATTAGTATGTTTTAGGCTAATTAGGAAAACTAAAATAGGGATTTTAGCGTAGGTAGTTAGTTTTTATTACGATTCGTGTTTTCAAGCTATTGTTCGCTTTCGAAATAGCATTCATTGGCTTTTCAGAGAGCTTTACGTAATAACATCATCTCATAATCCGATTCAGCCTATTGCTATTGTTTATAGTTTTGCTAATCTTGTTCATAAGTTTTTTTTACTTACATTATTTCTTTTTGGATATAATCACAAAATATAAAGGGTCGCAGCCTTATGTACTTTGTGATGTAGTTTAGATCCACTCATGCACGAGATTGCAAGGGTTTGCAACCTCGCACAAATGTGTCTTTTCAACCGACTTCAGAAAAAGAGGAGGTTATCAATTCGTCTGTATTCTTTTTTTCTTTTTTTTATGTTTGTTGCCTGATTTCTTGGGACTGGGTGAACCGATTTTGATGATTATTTTTTTATTTGAAAGCTAGTGCTTCCCGTGTGGTCCCATTTATTTAGTCCAGTTCTGACAATGTCATCCATGAGAAAACCGTATAAGTCTTAAATTTGCAATAAGTATGTGCCCGATTTCTCCGGCAAACATAAACCGATTATGAAATTTCTTCTTTTATGGATAGGGTATGCTTCAGGGGTGGTCCCATATAAATTTAATCGAAATTGATTCAGCACTTTTTGAAAAATCAACAAATACCCAAAAATTTAACATAGACGACATTTTAGTTTCATCAATCTTTGTAGTAGTTAACTTTCAATCTCTTCTTAATAGATTTGGATGAGAAGGAGGTACTAAAAAGCGGAAAATAAAAAGCTTTTTACAAAAAAGACAACCGCCTTCAAAAAGTGATAAATAACTTTAGCACAGAATACACATTGACTTTAGTTTCGGAAGTCGGTGGCAATACAAAACAACAAACAGAACAAAGCCACTGAATTTCCAAACTAAAGTCAATGTGTGTTCTGTGCTAAAGTTATTTTTCACTTTTTGAAGGCGGTTGTCTTTTTTTTACATCGGTGAAGGAAAATATTGTTGTGTTGTTGTTGTGTTTATTGCCTTCTTGGCATGAGAAGAGGCCTTAACCCTGCAGTAGGACCATAATAGGCTAGTATTATTATTTTTGTATAATGAAAAACAAAGCGTTACAGCTTAGCTAATGTTGCTTTGATGAACTTGTTGTCACCTATATATAGTGTTACGACTGTTTTTTCGGATTTTTTCCCATAGCCCTGCAGCATAGTGTGATTAGGACGGGTACACTACATAAATACGAAAAACTTTATTCCGAAAGTCAGAAATACGAATTTCAAAATACCGATTTTCACAATTCCGAATAGTTCAAAATTCCTAATATGCCAACTCCGATTTATCATTCATCCTATTTTTATAATACTAAAATTTCAAAATTCCGAACGTTTATAATTACTATTCTCAAAATACCGAGTTTCAAAAGATCGAATAACAAAAAGTCCGAAATAATGAAAATTCCGAACATCAAAAATACGAATTCCGATTATTAAAATTCCGATTATTAAAATTCCGATTATCTTTATCGTTATCGTGCAATCGTTTATCGTGCAAGCAAGCATGCAGCATGCAGCGTGCAAGCAAGCATGCAGCATGCAAGTAAGCAAGCATGCATCATGCAAGCGAGCATGCATCATGCAAGCGAGCATGCAACATGCAAGCGAACATGCAACATGCAGCAGGCATGGTTTCTGTCACGGCTACGGCGTTGCGGGGCTCCGGCGGTACCACGCGAGCTTATCGTCGCAGATGGTATTCACGCTCACCGACGCAGCTTCGGCTTACTGGCCGGCTTCGCCGGCCAGCCTCAGCCGCGGCGGCGGGCGTTAAAACCACCTGCTCCTCAGCTCGCTGGCCGCCTCGCCCCTCCGCGCCTACGCGAATTTAAATTACACTCTAGGGGTAGGGCAGACAAGACTACGTGGAGTCGGTTTCACAGCAATTCATTTCTGTCATTAACTTTTGTAGCACAACATATTGACTTTTTAAGATTATTTTTGTTATTGTCTTTCTTTTTATACCTATATATTTTTGTTGAAATAAATTCCATAGAAAAATACACCGAATAAACAATATTTGTTAAAAAGTAATTCTACTGTTTGATAAGTTTGTTAAACAAAAAAATTTGATTAAAAATTCTTTGAATTGTGTTTCTGTGAAATATGTTTCATTCAAGTAAATAGTCTTTGAAACAATAATAGTCGAAATAAAAATACAAGAACCAAATATTATATGAAACATTTTCTGGGAAACGAAATTCTATGAAATTTCTGTCTGCGAAACAAGGGGACACCATTTTGAATATATATGCGTAGCTGAATTGAATCAGAATCCTAATTTTAATAGTTTATTCGGAATATTGAAATTCGGAATTTCGTTTTTCGGACCGAGAACTCATCGAGCATTTGATTCTTCGAACATATGAAAATCGGAAAACAAACAAATCGGATTTACGACATTCGATAAAATAACTTTCGTGATTTTAAATAATAGAGATTATAATTTTTAGGTATTATGAAATTCGGACTTTTGAAAATCGGAATATCGAAATTCGGAATAAAATATTTCGGAATATTTGGGTGTTCCCGATTAGGACATCACACATGAAGGGTTCTTGTATCACCATCCAATATGCCCAGATCAGCCACCAGATGAACGCCGAAAGACTAATGTTTCATGTTTGGCTTTTAATTTTTAACTTTATTTTATTTTTATTATTTGCTGTTATTGCCGCCCTGTGGCCTCAGCAAGCTGTTGGGGATTTGCGAGAGGTATGCATTACAACGTGGACTTGTGTATAATGTGAAGAAAAGTGAAGTTATCGTCGTACCGTTATGTACCTATCGAGATGCCTACCATTAAACTGAACAATGTTCCTCTACAGAGAGTAAACCAATTTAAATATCTAGGGCACAATCTGACTGCCGACCTCAAGGATGATAATGACATCGAACGGAAGCGAAGGGCGCTATCTGTGCGTACTAACATGACAGCTCGCAGGTTTGCACGCTGCTCGAGTGAAGTCAAAGTCGCGTTATTCCGTGCGTATTGTACTTCATTCTATGCGTGTACCCTGTGGGCTCATTTTACACTGAAAGCATACAGCGCCCTTCGAGTCCAGTATAATAACGCCTTTAGGGTGCTGATGGTGTTGCCGCGTTCTAGTAGTGCTTCAGGGATGCGGATACCCGCGTAGATTGTTTTCATACAGTAATGCGTAAGAGATGCGCATCCCTGGTACGCAGGGTGTGCGGCAGCACCAACAGCATCTTAAAAATGATCTCCAGCCGACTGGATTTCGCGATCCTTAACCGGTGCTGCAAAATTTCTGCTGGACTTGCGGCATAATAAAGTTGTGCATTATTGTTAGGTTAATTTATTTATCTGTGTATACCTATACATAAATTTAGTTTGCTAACATAGATATAAGTCGTATTGTTACTAACACTATGAGTTATTTTGCTCGAATAAATAATTGAAATATTATTATTATTGCGGTTTTACAGGCCCCAAGAGGAGGAGGTGGCTACTGGTGGTCAGGATACCCGTAGAAGTCGTTGTTGCTGGCAGGTAGTAAGATACGTTGCTTAAGAGCTAGAGGAAGTGATGATGTCGTCTTCATCAAATAACTGCACAAAGACTGCGTTGACGTTCATGTGCTGGGTCACCAGTTTAGAGGTTTGAGGAACGGAGTGGAAAGTTTCAAATTCTCAGTTGAAATAGGAGGATCCTTCGACCAAACGGGTGTTGTGTCTGGTGGGCTACCTGCCTGATGGTTGTAGTCGGTATTTTGTAAATATGCTAATTTCGTGAACATCTCTGCTTGCGTGTTTTAGGAAACGACGGTTGTAGTACGTATGATCTTATATAAAATGGCAATAAAGATTTTTTTTTATATGCGAAAGTTGTCGCTACACTTTCATAGTAATAATACTTTTTCGAAAATTTCAAGTGCCTATTTATTACGATTCAAAGATGTAGCTCGCTGACAAACATACGGACGGACAACGGACGATTAGTGATAGGGTCCCGTCGGGCACCATTCGGGTACCCTAAAAAGTGTCGAAAGGCTTCATATTTTGTAAATTAAACAATATTTTAGTTCGTTAGCTAGCATCGTTTAAATTGTTGTTTGCACAAGTGTAATTGATGCAGATTTTTGATTTGTGTAGATTGTCCTATATGAATCCCTGACGAGTTACAAAAAATGTGTTAATATTTGTTTTCAACCGACTTCAAAAAAGGAGGAGGTTATCAATTCGTCTGTATTTTTTTTTCTTTTTTTATGTTTGTTCCTTTTTTTTTTCTTTGGACTGGGTGAACCGATTTTGATGATTCTTTTCTTATTTGAAAGCTAGTGCTTCCCGTGTGGTCCCATTTGTAATTTGGTCCAGTTCTGACAATGGCATCCATGAGAAAACCGTATAAGTCTTAAATTTGCATTTAGTATGTGCGCTATTTGTTACGCGATTTCTCCGGCAAACGTAAACCGATTTTAAAAATTCCTTTTTTTGAATTGGGTATGCTTTAGGGGTGGTCCCATATAAATTTTATCGAAATTGCTTCAGCATTTTTTGAAAAATCAACAAATACCCAAAAATTTTAGATAGACGACGTTTTAGTTTCATTAATCTTTGTAGTAGTTAACTTTCAATCTCTTCTTAATTGATTTGGATGAGATGGAGGTACTAAAAAGCGGAAAATAAAAAGCTTGAATTTTGAAACTAAAGTCAAAGTGTGTTCGGTGCTAAAGTTATTTTTCACTTTTTAGTTTTTGAAGGCGGTTGTCTTTTTTGTAAAAAGCTTTTTTGTGACACTAGTTTACAATTTTTTAATAACACATTGATAACAAATGCAAGCACTGAAATATGAAAAAAAATTAACGCTATCATACATTTTGGTCGTGATAAAGTAAAAACATTTATTTCAATAAAAACTTTTATAGGCAGATCAACTGACGACATCGTCAAGGTTGCGGGTAACCGGTAGATGCAAGCGGCAGGTTGCCGCTAATTGTGGCGTTTTATGAGGAAGGCGTTTCTTTAACAGTGGACGTCTTTCGGCAGATGATGATGATGATTTAAAGGCACTTTTGCATTATCAAGGAGCGGGTTAGAGTTGAAGGGCTGATGTTTTTTGCTAAATCCGAGTCAGGCTTGTATAAAAGGTTTCGTATTTATGAGTATGGCATCCCTTGAAAGATTACAATTTGGTATGAAGATAGAGTTAACCCTGAGGAAGGGCATAGGCTACTTTTATATATTTAGTTTCTTTTATAAATTAAGTATATTTACAAGAAGGAGAAATTTTTTTGTTGGTATGATTTAATCTCTGGAAATAGAACTCGTGCAATTAGAATAAATCTTTCGCTTCTTTCACACACTGTTGCCAACTGTCATAGATTATGTTTTATTGTATACTCATAGTATACTTTTCTTCCATGCGGATGAACTCGCCAAATTCGTCGCCAAAGTTGAAAAATGTATGAAGTTACGACCCTTTTTCCAACCAAAAATACTCAATCCATAGGTGTCGGACGTGATAACCACAAATGCACACTATTTCTTGCTCCATACAAAGTAACGTATCGTGTCGTCCATCACGGTGATCAAACTGACATTTTTCGGCGGCCGACCGACGCGACAGACACGACGCGACGCGACGGGCCGTGACGTGACGTGTCACTCGTAGAATAAAGTGAACTGCACTAAATGTAGACGTGGCTTCTTTTAGTTAGGATAGCGCGGAAAAGATTGAAAGGTAGTGTAAAGTTTAAAATACAATCTAGTATTTTGGTTGTAGATGTTCAATCGTGTATACTACATTAGTTGTTTATATCACAATAATAATAATAAGAAACGTGCAAGTTTTCGCAAATAATAATAATAAAAATCTTTATTTCAGACCATACAAGATCCATAAAAAAAAACACAATTAGAAAAAAAATTACAAATCAATAAAAAAAATACAAATAAAAGATTAAATTAAAATAAACAATAAAATTCATTGATCAATAATATCCAGGTTAAATAATAAAATAAAACAATAAAATCCATTAACAAATAAAATCCAAAAAATTACAAAGAAAATTGCAATAAAAATCCGTTATCATTTGAAATCCAAAAATAAAATAAAAATACAGTAAAATCCATTAATAAATAAAACATCAAAAAATATCAAATAATAAATTAAATCAAAATAGAGACATAAACTTTTCGCGGCTATATCTAATCACCGCTTGTAGGTCTTGGTAGCATACATCCTGTCAGCAAGTTCCTTAACTATACTGTTTCTACACGCACCAACCCTGGACATGAATGAGGCAATTCTGCTTCTCAACAATAATGTACTTAACAACAATAATACTTTTTGTTGTTAAGTACATGTTTTGTTGTAAAAAAGTGCTCATAAATCGATCGATCGATCGATTAAAGAGCCTATAGGTATTAAATGTGTGAGTTCTTGATCGACCTACGGATCAGATTTAGAGTTTTGACTATCAAAAAACTTAGCTTTCTCTGTTTATTTTTGCTTTCTCTGAGGCCGTACTCCAAAGAGAAGTAGTTTGTGTAGTTAATAGGACAGACCGAGGAGAAGATAGTGGGACGCTTTGGATGGTTCTCTCAGGAATTAACGAGTTGAGGCTAGTGCCTCAACTCGCCAATTTCTTTCACAACATCGGGAGAAATGGCACAAATTGGAAGAGGCCTTTGCCCAGGAGTGGGACAGTAAAAGTGAACAAAAAAATATTAATGTGACGATTTTTTGTAGAAAGAGTAACTAATGCTTGCTGTCAGTCAGTTACGGCTAGTCAAATAACTTAATTAAAACATGGTTAAATCAAGATCTCATACACCTGAGCCCTACGAAGAACACTTCCTCACTACCAAACATTTTTAAATAAAACATTCCTTAAAAATAGACACATAAAACCGAAATGCTATCAAAATATTCAACACTTTACCTTCCTTCACCAAACCTCGAGAAGCAAGTTGACGTCTCTCATCACGTCACCACACCCCTGCGGTTACGCGTAGACTATAGTCAGTTACGGTCTGTCAAATAACTTAATTTCAATATGATAATTAATTCAAGATCTCGTAAGAGATTTAAAAATCATTACATAAAGCCCAATCTTCCTCACTCTCAAACATATTCCAATAAAACATTCCTTAAAAATAGACACATAAAACCGAAGTGCTATCAAAATATTCAACGCTTTACCTTCTTCAAGGAGCAAGTAAAAAGCCTCTGTATATACACGCGAACCAACAGTTGTTCGTCTTCTTCCCGCTTAACACAAAAGATGGGAACGATGAGAATGCACTTTAGCAATGTTTCCTCTGCCTCCTTATTCTGGATGCACGTGAAATTATGCTACTTGAGGAGGTAATTTATTTTCCTTGTAGAGAATATTCTGGACGCGATAAAAGTTTATGATGTGGTAACTACAATGTACTCGTTGTTCATGGTTTAGTTATGACTAGGTTTTAGTATTGGTTGACTTGATATTCTATTTTCATGGGACTAGTTCTCAGCAACTATAACTCTTGAAAGGGACTGGCATGAACTGTGTTCAAAAGTCCCTTAAAATAATAAAGTTTAAAAAAGAAAAGACTTCAAATTCGGATTTGACAGGGCCTGTGACTACTAGGAAAGTGTTGAGGCAATGACGATGTACGAGTCCCAGCGAAACGATTTAAGTGTTTAGGATCCCGCAAAAAAATTAATCATGTCTTGAAACCCATATAAATTAGAAAAGAACAGCGTAGGTGTAGAAAAACTAAAGTCGAATAGACAAGCTCCAACACCGAAAACTCAAGAACCAAACTTACGTCCAAGCCAGTTAAGAAGCTCTTGAACAAAATAATATAAGGGCAAGTGTCTCCACACAAAAGACCGCGATCCTGAACTCGGATGGTGCCGCCGAGCACTGCCCAAAAAGACGCAAAAAGATGACCTGAACTTGTGCACAAGGGCTGGTTCGAAGAGGCGCCGTAAAAAAAGGGGCTGGAAAAAAAAAAAAATTGTTTATTTCTCACCATGAAAAATTACACTAGAGGTACATGAGTAATAATATTTCTAATTTTCTGTGGTGGTTTATATAAATGCACAGAGTATTGACCAAACCCCCTGAACTAGGCGTGAGCATGTATCTCAGGGGATATGGATTCAGCTATTACATGATAATATATTTGTACATTTTAGGACAATTGTGTGTCACTGCTATATAAGTAGGGTACCATTACAAGTGCGTGAGTTTATTGGTGAGTTTATTGGTGAGCTTACTGGTAAGGTGTGGATGTGTGTTAATATGTCTGTAATTGAGTGAGTAATGTCAGAGTGAGTATGTGGAGGTGTTAGGGTGTATTTGTGAGTGTGTGTGGTGTAGTGAGTGCGGAGAGTGTTATGTGTTACTGTGAAAGATAGGATTATACCTCAGGTGTCACTAGGTCTTCGGTATCGGAAGGACTCGGGGTAGCCCTTTGCCCAGCAATGGGATAGACCAATCAACCAACAAGCTACTTTACTTATCAACCTTTAAGTAGCCTAAAAAGGTATCAACATTTTTGGCTTAGCATAAAACGGTCCAATGACAGTTTTATGCTTAGCATAAAACGGTCCAATGACAGTTTTATGCTAAGCCAAAATTGTTGGTATTCTATTCTATAATTAGAGATATTCTAGAATTACACGACATTCACACGCTTATCTCGTAATACTCCAAAGTCAAAGATGACTAGATCCACAACGTTTGAAAAAGCTGAAAAATAGTAGTGTACTATAAATATATTGCAAAGACAGAATAGGACTGTAGCAGACGACTGCATTCTGTTAAAAGTTGATGGAAAGTGTAATAGGAACACTTAGATCTCAAGTCGGAATGATGTGATGTAACGGATATTATTGTACCTACTGGCAATCGTGCTGTCTCTCTCTCGTAAGAAGTTAAACTATAGCACACCTGGGTGTAATGGTGTTATCTGTTTCTTCATAGAAGTCTCACATTTGACGAAGGGTTCATTTTAAGAGTAGGTAGGTATTCTAAACTACGTATGAAGCTAACATTTTTATTTACCTACCTGGCAGTGAAAAATTAATGTTTTTTTGTTGTTGGTTGTTGCATGTGAAAGTTGTTTTCCACTATTTTTCATTTAAATTAGTGATTATTATGGATGGAAACGAGTACCTTTGTAGGCAGTTAATTACAAATACTTCTTCTTTTAGAACTGGCTTAGGTACTAATATTGATCCCTCAAAACTCAGATTATGAAACAAAAGGCAGATAGAACGCGCGGAACACTGACAGTAAAGCCAAAAAAGCAAATACAAATCCAAAAGCGGATACCTACAATCTCGTGATTGTATTCGCTTTTGAATTTGAAGGTATTTGTTTTTTTTTAACTATGCGGCGTTTTATGCTATACTGACTCGTGTCAGTACAGCACGAAGCGCGTGGTAGGTATGCGCTTTTGAACTTGTATTTGCTTTTTTGGCATCACTCTCAGTGTTCCGCGCGGTTTATCTGCCTTTTGTTTCATAATCTGAGCCTCAAAAGCTTTATTTTTAAGTAGCTATTCGCGCGGCTTCGCACATGAGGTGCGAAGCTAAATGTGACCTAAGGAAATAAATATTCAAAAGTATTAAGTACGAGTATGTCATCACAATTGCGTTTGCTGAAAGCTGTGCTAGTGGGTTTTTCCGTAAAGAAATCTGTAGACGCTTTGAATATGTGCTCTTCCGTAATATGTAGAAATACCGTCAAAGGTTACAGCTAAGTCGTGTGGGTCGCACACAGAAATTCTCTAGGATATCCAACGCCTGGGGAGAAAGGAAGGTAATGTCGGACTTTTATCGACTAAAACCCCACGGTTACTCCGGCTATCATGAGTAGTGGGAGCAGTATTCGCTTGACGAATGATCCGCGAACCCCCAACTGAAAATGGACCACCTCAAGTGGCCCCTTTCCCATGTGCGGCCTGTCCTGCGACCACACAATTCCCTAAGGCTAAGAACTCACGATGCGGTTTTTGCCCGCGCCCGCAGCGGGAGCCGAATACACGCGCACACCACGGGCACAGTATACATATTAGTACTACCGAACAGTAGCGACACGCTCCGCCTCCCTCTGAAACCGTTCCTCACCTCTCCCCGCGTCAAACGACTCTAGAAGTTGCGTTTTTGTTCGCGCGGCGCGTAGACACGCACACTCACGCACGTATCTATATAGTCTATAATTTTAGTATTAGTGTAGGCAATTATATCGTTTCGTTTTTATAGAGTGTCGCGGGTGTGCCACGGGCGTAAACCGCGTCGTGAAATGTGTTTTTGTTTTTTTCATAATATATAATATCTGCATTCTTCGGAAGCTGCGGGCCCGCAACCGCAGCCGGATGCGGGTGAAAACCGCATCGTGAGTTCTTAGCCTTCAGAGGCACGGAATAATGCGCGCTAAATAATGAATTTTGTTTTCATAGCAAAAAATCATGGCGAGATCCATACATTCATTTGTAAAAAGAAAACAACATTTAGAGGGTCTAAAATATTGTTCAATGTGAAGAATAGATTACCAGGAGTAAATTGATATACTTACCATATTTTTAAACCCCCGCATAATTAAAATATTTCGAAATGAAAATAACACTTTTTCTATTTATCTCGTTGACCATTTTGTGTTTAAAAAAAAATGACAAGTCACATCAACGGATCTATCAAATTGGCAGACAAGTGATGTGACAAGTGTGTTGAAAAAAAAACAATATTCGTGACATTATTTCCCATAAAACGATGCAATTTCAGTGTAAGAACTGCAAAACGGGGACTGTTAGTGTCACTGTTACTATCAACCGGCAGATAAAATAAATAAAAATAAAAATAAAATATTCTAAATGCTCAGGCATTTAGAATATTTTTATACTCTTTAGGTACCTGAGATTATAAGAATTACGATTTCAACTTCTCTAAACATCTTTATTATTTTTGTACAAATCCTGCCATGATTCTTTGGGTGATGAATCGAAACAGCGACAGTCATAGTTTTCTTGATGGAAAACCAAGCATCCATGTAGAAACTAGCACTACTGCCACAGTATAATATAAGTACAGTAGCGACACGCCCCGCCTCCCCCGAGACAATGTTCCTCACCTCTTCCCGCGTCGAACGTGCTCTCGAAACTGCTTTTAGTTCGCGCGGCGCGTAGACGCACACACACGCACGTATTTGTACAGTCTGTTATTTTGATGGTAGTGTAGGTAATTAAATCGTTTTTTTTTTCGTTCGTTCGTTAGTTGTGGTAGGGGGGGGACTGGTAATTGGACCGCCTTAAGCGGGTTCCATCACCATGTGTCGATTTTTTTCTTCTTGTGGAATTACATATTTTGGTGATGAATCGAAATAGGAACATACTCATAGTTTTCTTGTTGGAAAACCAAGCATTCATGTAGAAACTGATATTTCGATATCGTATTTCTCATAGGTGGGTGCAAAAAGTGCAGTTTGAATAAACTTTTTAATCCGAAAGATTTTTTGAAATATTGTCGCTAATCCATACTTCCATATTAGACCACGAAACTGATTTATTTATTTATCTAAAGTTAATTAAAACGGCACAGGTTCAATTACATTAATTAAAATATAATTATAAAAAAAAAAAAAAAAAAAAAAAACATACAATACAAAAATTCAATTCAAAGATATACAATTCGTATGTATTCCTTTGAGTAAATGGTTAAATAAATTAAATACATCACAAACTAACTTAAACTAGCATGTAACAGTTGATCCCCTCGCATACTGTCTCTCACAGAACACCAGACAAGCACGCATTATTTTCTTCCATTCATCAGCAAACACATCACATTCAGGGTAGGCAGTCAGGAGGGCGTTTAGCATCCTGGGTTCGACATACTGGGGATTCGGCTGTAGCAACAGATCTAGATAGCGGTAGTGCGAACAGATTATGAGCGATAGTGCGAACAGATTATGAAGCCAATGAAACGGCTGAACCGATTTTGATGAAATTTGGTATGAAAATAGCTTGAACCCTCGGGAAAGACATAGGCTACCTACTTTGTAATCCGCGACTTCGTCTGCATCCACGATAACCGACATTCACGCGGGCGAAGTCGCGGGCAAAAGCTAGTATTAAATCAATTTGATTATGTGAATTTTCGTCCGTGTAGTTTCGTGAAAAGTAGCACCATCCCATATCTTCCCGTGGCTGTCATAAGAGGCGACAAACGGACTTACCAGAGAATGGGCAGCAGCGTTCTCTGTGCCTTTCTAACAACCATACTGCGATCGCCAATCCGCCTGCCAAGCGTGGCGATTATGGCAAATCCCCCCCTTGGGGAGGCCTATGTCCAGCAGTGGACGTCTTTAGGCTGAAATGATGATGATGATGGTTATGTGAAATACCAAAAATCTAAGTACCTATAGATATTTTCTCTTATTTTTAATTTTATTCAATGTATTTTGTAGTGCCAATATTACAAAATACAATCTTCATAGCAGATTTGATACGAGTATCAATCTCCAAAATCCAAACAAACAATAATACACGTTGGTAACCTTTCAAAATCTCCATATTCTTCTGCACCACTCAACCACCCAGTTTGTTTTCAATATAAGAAAAGCTGTATATGTTTGTACAACATTGTCGTATGTTCCTTCGTGTATTGATGTCAAATATTTGTGTACAGTTAACCGTTTGTCGATAGTTCGATGTTTGAACAGTAAATAGGCGGTTGAACTAGATAATTCTTGTGTTAGAAGGTTTCTTTGGGCATGACGTGCTGTTTCGATGTGTTTGTTGACACTGGTCGAATGGGTATGATTAAAGGCTTTGGGGTGCTCTTACTTTTAAACTTATACCTTTAAAGCTTTCTAAATTTGAAATTTGGTAATTTTGAATTATGTTCCAAAACATTTCTGATTGTGATAGCACATTATAAATATTAGTTACTACCGTTCAGTAGCGACACGCTCCGCCTCCCTCTGAAACCGTTCCTCACCTCGCCCCGCGTCGAACGACTGCTCTGGGAACTGCGTTTTTGTTCGAGCGGCGCGTAGACACGCATACACACGCACGTATCTGTACAGTCTGTTATTTTAGTATTAGTGTAGGCAATTGCATCGTTTCATTTTTAGGTTTCCATAGACAAATGGCAAAAAACGGAACCCTTACAGACTCGTCATGTCTGTCTGTCTGTCCGTCCGTATGTCACACACACTTTTTTCCGAAACTATAAGAACTATACTGTTGAAACTTGGTAATAAGGCTAAGAACATACGATGCGGTTTTAGCCCGCGCCCGCGCTGGAGCCGAATACACCGCGCACACCGCGGGCATAAACCGCGTCGTGAAATGTGCTTTTGTTTTTACCCGACTGCGCCAGAAGGAGGGTTATGTTTTTCGGGTGTATGTATGTATGTATGTATGTATGTATGTATGTATGTATGTATGTGAATTTCTTTGGCACGCTCTGTAGCTCAAACGGCTTAATGGATTTTGACTTGAGAGGTATCGTTTCATTCGTCTTAATTGTGTGAGTGACACTGGGTACATCAAAATTAGAAAAAATACACTGGCCGATTTTTGGCGACATATTAGTGTTTAAAATAAAAATATTTTTCCTCAAAACCTATCGAGTGGGGTATCAAAATAAAGGGTTTTATAAATAGCTTACAAATATATAAATAACTTATATGTTTAAATGTAATTTGGAATGAGAAATGCTAAAAATCAACAAATAAATTAAGGTTCGTTCCCTTTATGTTGAGTTCCTTTACGTTGAGTCTGAGAGTTTTTAGCTTGAAAGGTGTCGTTTCAATCGTCTTAATTGTGTGAGTGACACTGGGTACATCAAAATTATTAAAATTAAACTGGCCGACTTTTGGCGACATATTAGTGTTTTCAAAAAAAAAAAATCTTCAAACCTATCGAGTAGGGTAGGTTTTATAAATACCTTACTAATATAATATATACAACTATTTGTTTAAATGTAATTTGGAATCAGAAATGCTAAAAAACAACAAATAATTAAGGTTGATTCCCTTTAAGTTGAGTTCCTTTACGTCGAGTCTGAGAGTCTATTGCTCTTGCAAAATATTGCTATTTTACGCTATCTAATTCCGTTACGTCGAGTTTATATAATAAGTACAGTCAGGATATAAATTAAAAACCAGTATCATTAAAATATTGTTTTATTATTTGTTTTTTAACGTTTCTCTACACTATAATTTACTTACTATGATGATATCAGTAGGAGAAAAAGAAGAAAGGTTTTCGAGAATATGGCAGTTTAGCGATTTCTTGCAGCTTTGAAGAGGTTCCGAGAGGTTCAGAAGTATTATCTTCACTAGAAGGAAGAGGTTAGTTTTTCATATTCTTTGATATGATGATATTATCTTTGGATGATATTATCCATATCAAAGGTGTTAAAACCCTACTTGGTGTTGTCTATTAATGTCCGCCCGCCATTGACTACTTTCGCAACATTAACAATCAGTAGGGTCAGTGTATGCACATTGCGTCTTCATGGGCGATTTCAACACAGACCTTGGGCAGCCAACCTGTCATTCCCGAGAACTCTTACATATCATCGAGTCTGTTAGTCTCTTATGTTCTTCCTCTGCAACCTACTCGTTTTAATATCTTAGGGTATGACACGTGGCTCGACTTAATCCTAACGACCTGTCCCTCTCTTGTGTTGGAAATAGGTACCTACTCAGGGGAGGCACCGTAAAGTGAAGAAGAAGAGGCAATGTTTTTTAAAGGAAAATCACTACGACGATAATTAAATAGCAACACAACCTCCTTCTTTCCAATTCTATCGCGACGGATAAAAACGAAACCGGGAAGTGGGGTAGATGGTAGAAAGAAGATTGAGGTTTATACCAACTCTTACAAATCAGAACGGGCGTGAACGTTGGCATTAGAAAAGGTGTCTTACATTGTTATGGCAGACATTAAACAAATGGTATTTCTATTGACTGAAGCACCGACGCACAAAGTCACCAAGGATGTCGGTTATTGAACTAAAACTTGCATCAGCGGAAGAATTAAAGGAAGCATTGGAAGCAAAAATGCGACTTATGTATAATTAAACCTTTTGGTGCTACACCAATATCTGTGCACCACCCACCAACAACACTAGTAGGACAATACATAACAACATGGAGGAGAAAAAATATAAATAAATAATAAAAAGTTCAGTCGGTTTAAGGTTTAGGTTAGTTCAAGGTTTGGGGCCGAGGGGCCCGCTAAGCTTGGGGACCTGGTGCACTGCACCGCCTAGCCCTCCGATAGCTAGTGCACGGAAAAGCGGGTACAGAAACTCGACGTTAAGGGAGTAAAAACGGGACAGAAGTTGTAGACTCGACATAGGGATAATAACGGGTGGCGCAAAAGTAAAGACCCTATTTGGTTCAGCTATAACATTTTTTCTAAATTAGAAAACTAGATTTAGATTTTTTTAAATGTATATTTGTGCCATTAAATTTCGTACCATTAGGATTTAAAGATGATGTCTTTTAAATGGTGACCTCCAGAGTTGATACACATTTGAGTCCTTCAAAATTGGTTATGAGTGACGAAGCGCATTTCCATCTCTCAGGGCATGTCAATAAGCAGAATACTCGGTTCTGGGGCACTGATAATCCGCGCATTATTCAAGAAACACCTCTACACCCACTAAAAGTTACTGTATGGTGTGGCATCTGTGTTGACAGAGTGATCGGACCCTATTTTTTCGAAGACGCTGGAGGCAATGCGATTACTGTCACTGGAGAACGCTACAGAACCATGTTACGTGAGTTTTTGATACCCAGTTTGGACGAATTGGGGCTGGAGCACATCTGGTTTCAACAAGACGGCGCTACGGCACACACAGCGCGCGACACTATGGACTTAGTGAGGGACGCTTTTCCAGGCCGAGTTATCTCTCGTTTTGGCGATTTGCCTTGGCCTGCAAGATCACCCGATCTGACCAGTCCAGACTTCTTTCTTTGGGGTTTTTTGAAATCTCGGGTGTATGTGAACAAGCCACAGACTCTCGCAGCTCTAAAAGAAAACATTCGTCAAGAAATAACGAACATATCGCAGGAAGTGTTACGGCAAGTTATGCAAAATGTCATAAATAGGGCTCAAATGTGTATCAACTCTGGAGGTCACCATTTAAAAGACATCATCTTTAAATCCTAATGGTACGAAATTTAATGGCACAAATATACATTAAAAAAAATCTAAATCTAGTTTTCTAATTTAGAAAAAATGTTATAGCTGAACCAAATAGGGTCTTTACTTTTGCGCCACCCAGTAGAAGCGAGGCAAGCTTCTCGGCTCAACGTAAAGAGACTCGACGTAAAGTTTTCTAAATTCTAAATTGAATCACAGCGAAAACTAAAAATATTAAAATAAAAAAATTATTTAAAAAAACAAAAAACCCGACTGCGTGAAAAATTGTTAAACTCAAAAGATAGAAATAAGTGAAAACTTAAATATTTTTTTGGTTTTGAATCATCGTGGTTGACAGTGTTCACAAAGGCAGTCGGAGGCATCAAGTTAAAGTTTAGACACTTTCAACGGATTTGAAACATATTGTACATTGTTGATGCCTCCGACTGCCTTTGTGAACACTGTCAACCACGATGATTCAAAACCAAAAAAATATTTAAGTTTTCACTTATTTCTATCTTTTGAGTTTAACAATTTTTCACGCAGTCGGGTTTTTTGTTTTTTTATTTACATAATATATCTGCATTCTGCGGGCCCGCAACCGCAGCCGGACGCGGGTGAAAACCGCATCTTGAGTTCTTAGCCTAAGTAGATGTATTCTGTGAACCGCATTAAGATTTTCACACAAAAATAGAAAAAAAACAAAATATTTTGGGGGTTCCCCATACTTAGAACTGAAACTCAATTTTTTTTTCATAAGCCCATACGTGTGGGGTATCTATGGATAGGTCTTCAAAAATTATATTGAGGTTTCTAATATAATTTTTTTCTAAAGTGAATAGTTTGCGTGAGGGACACTTCCAAAGTGGTAAAATGTGTGTCCCCCCCCCCCCAGTAATTTCTAAAATAAGAAAATGATAAAACTAAAAAAAATATATGATGTACATTACCATGTAAACTTCTACCAAAAATTGGTTGGAACGAGATCTAGTTAGAAGTTTTGTTTTGAATACGTCTTAAATCGTAAACCGCAATTTACCTTTCATTCAATCAACTCAAAAATCTTTTATATTATTATGTTACTTGCTGCTACGGAACCCTTTATGGGCGAGTCCGACTCGCACTTGGCTGCTTTTAATGGAGTGTCGCGGGTGTGGTGATAGTATTATTATTTAATTTAAATTCATAATGTGATCAATACGTAACTAGTACATTCATCATTTTCCAAGTCTTTCCCCAACCGTTTTGGGGGTCGGCTTCCAGTGTAAGTGGATGCAGCTGAATACCAGTAATTTACATAGAGCCACCGCCTGCCTGACCTCCACAACGTTATTAGGTACTAGCTTTTGCCCGCGACTTCGTCCGTATGAAAGTCGGTTATCGCGGATGCAGACGAATTCGCGGATTAAAAATGTCCTTCCACAGGGTCCAAGCTATATTCATGCCAAATTTCATTTAAATCGGTTCGGCAGTTTCGTCGTGAAAGCGTAACAGACAGAGTTACTTTTAGCATTTATAATATTAGTATGGATTTTTATTTTTTATTTAGGGACATTTGTAATCGCAATGCGTATGTCAGTCCCATCGTACCCTAAACACACATTGGTCATATCTGGGCCATGAACCTAAACAGACTCTTCGCATCATCGCCATTTGGTTGGGTCAAAAAAAAAAAAAAAAAAAAAAAAAAAAAAAGGATATTATGGAATGTGCCTACTTCAAGTCTGTTCAACCTCAGGACCCTAAACAGGTAGTTTCTCCCAGACTCATATCGAACACAGTCCATCAATAAGTGGTGGTATGTGGTGGTAGTGGTGTGGTGGTGTGTGTAGGTCTTCAACAACTCCACACTCCACACAGGTAGGCGAGTTCGTTTTCCTCATCATGAATGCAAACTTATTGCATGGAATGTGTCCAGATCTGAGTCGCTACATTTATAATATTGGTATGGATTAGTATGGATATTGCGAAACTCCTTGATAAGGCTGGTTGTCAGACTTTCTGGCTTTTTGCTGTTCATAATAACTGTGAAATTTTGAGCTCGTGGCAAAGTATAAGCTGTTCGGATCGATCAGTCAAAGGTTAAACTACGCTTGCCGCGGTTAGTCTTTGGATGAGTTACCATCCATTTCATACAGAGTTTCTTCAGTGCCTCCATGATCTTTGGCAGTCATTATGGCTAGTCAGAAGCCAGAAAATCTTACCAAAGGGTATCGTGTTACCCAGCAACTGGGTTGTGGAGGTCAAATAGGCAGTCGCCCCATGTAAAATACTGGCTGCATCCGATATGACTGGAAGCCCCAATATAGTTGGGAAAAGGCTATGCAGATGAAATAAAGTTCTAAACTAAAGTGCGCGTTTCGTAAAACATGTAAAACACTGGTATTCAGCTGCATCCAGTTAGACTAGGAGCCGACCCCTTCGCCCCCCACATACACCAGGACCCGAGGTGGCGGCGCGTAGTGTTCCACCCGCGCCCCTCTAAGACGTCCAGGGGGGAGTCTACCACCTCACTCCCCCCCCCCCCGACCCGAGAAGTGACCCGCTGCAGCGGGCCGGCACCAGCCGGGGGTTGCGGAAGTATCTCCAGTTCCCGCGACCCCCGACGTAGGTGTGAGATGGAACACCGGGGTGTTTTTTAGTCAGTAAGAGTCTAAAAGAAGCCGACCCCTTCATAGTTGTGAAAATACCAGGCAGATGAAGTCTTTCTGATAAGTACATAACAAAGAAAAAAGTCCAAACTATAACGTAGGTTACAGATTAAAAAAAGAATTCCACCACTGGTAACAAATTAAAATCATCAGATAATATTTTACAATTCAGCGTGCAACGTAAATGGTCGAACTCGGTGATAAACGGGGCCCGAATGTTCACGAAATATGCCGAGTGGCCGATGCAAATGGATTCGGATGCGCTTCCAAAACCACAGATGTAAGGGGATTACTGGAAGCGACTGACTCAGAAAATAAACAGATAAATACAATTTAGAATTATTATTAGTCATGTTAGTCATGCGATTAAACTTAGATGTATCCTACTTGACTTCGGTTAGAACCATGAAGGTATAGGTATAAATGGAGCCAACACTTAGAATAAAAGCTTGAAACCAACTGTGGGCTGATGCTCTCTTTCTGAATGCATACATAAGAACGAGACAGTGATATATGTTTTCTTTATCTTATGTACGCATTTAGAAAGAGAGCGTCTGCTCACAGTTGGCTTCACTTAGGTATTTAGAGTGTTGCCTTCACTTTTATCTATAAGCTTCTTGGTTAGAACTAGGTTTAGCCTTCATCATAAAGACTTCATATTTCTGAATGAATTAATATTAAGGAAATGAATATTGGTTCATTCAAAAAAGAATTTAAAAAAATGCTAATTAGTAAGGGATATTGTAGTGTTACAGAGTTTTTGAATGATAAATTTTGAATAAGTAATTGAATACGATTATGATTTTTATTATGTAAGTATTTATTTTTATTTTATTATGATTATGATTTGAATAAGTTTTATTATATTATTGTTTTAATTACGTTGTTTGACAAAATTTTTGTATTGACAGTATTTATGAATTTGAATTGATTGAATGTTGACTATAATTTAATGATTTCCTATTTTAATAAACAATTTTGTACGCCGAATATGGCAAAACATGTTGAAACTGCGATATTTAGCTCTTTTACATCCATATGTGCATTTCTTTGTATATATCACAAATGTTTAAACAAATAAATGAACCTTTTTCTTTATCATAGCGGCTAGAGCTAGGTGCAGCCGTACACCGAGGTCAGGGGCAGTCCGAGGTTCTGTTTGGTTGCGTTCTTTTAAACCTTGCAGACTGAAACCAACTAACTACACCTAGTTCTATCCAGTTAAAACTAGGTGTAGCCGGACTTCGAGTTTTAGTCGTAACAGATACAATAGAATGAATTGAATAATTAAAAGAACTTGGTAATTCAAATAATCGAATACTAGCTTTTGTCCGCGTGAATGTCGGTTATCGTGGATACAGATAAAGTTTTTGGGGTGCAATCTTAGTAGGTACAAAATTTTATCAAAATCGTTTAAATAAGTTTAAATGTGAAAGCGTAACCAAGAAACAAATCTCTTTCGCATTTACCTATAATAATATTAATATGGAAGTATGGATTTAACAATAATGGATTAAGACATGACACAATACGAATAGTTTTCATCTATACAAATAAATAAAATTGAAGTGTCTGTTTGTAATGTCCAAATAACAGGTTTATACTTAATGCATATGAAAGTAAGTATGGTACCTATCCCAATAGAACAATTTTTAAAATTTTTGTCTGTCTGTCTGTCTGTTTGTTCCGGCTGATCTCTGGAACGGCTGAACCGATTATTATGTGACTTGGACTGGCAGATAGCTGACGTTATAAGGAGTAACTTAGGCCACATTTATAAAAAAAAAATAGTAAGTAGGGTTCCGTACAAAAAAAATAAAACACCTCAAATCCATGCAATTTATTATATGTGTCTACTGTGAGACACTGGAGCTTGGTGCTCAAACATAGGAGTTTTACTTAATGATTTTTGTATTAACTTTTAACAATTTTAATAGAATTTAGTATAAAACCACGAATTAACAAGAGCGGACCGATTCTTCCTTTGTTCCTTTGTAAAATTCTTGTATGTAATAAAATTATCAAAATAGTAGGTAGAATTTTTTCCTTATAATAATATTTTCTGCATGAACTACCGACAGTTATGTGCGCCTTATCAAAAACAGTTAGCAGCAATTTGACGGATGCTGTAAAGGCACATTTATAGCTCAGGCGCAAACAATAAGTTATTTTTTTATATTCATATAGGTTTGCGTTTAACCGCAAGTCACCAGATCTTAAGTGATGATGCGGCTTAAGGTGGAACACTCTTGCCTAGGGTGAACGGTTCACTCGTGCCTTGCAGATACTTATCAGGGAACAGAATAAGTATGAATTACTTAAATGTTTGTAGGTAAGCTCTCACTATCTCACACACATCAACAGTCAGACTAGAACAACTATGTGTAAGACATACAAATATTTGTTTCTCGCGGGAATTGAACTAGCGACACGCGCCGCAGCCAATCGCTCAGCCACTGCGCCAACCGTGTGGTCGTTTTGATACCGGCCAACTACAATGTGACTTTTTCTATTCATAAGTACTTTCTAAGCTTATCTTAGGCACCGTTTGGCCGCTGATGTTTTCAGCACTGACGTCGGTGAAGGAAATCGTCGTGAGGAAACCTAGATTTAAAATTAAATGAAGTCTGAGAATCGCCAACCCGCCTTGGCCAAACATGGTGATCAATGCTCGTGCGTTATTAAGAGGCTGGGTTAATAAACGGCTGGCATTATTTATTATTTTTAGATACTTCTATTAGTTCTATATCCGTGTACACAGTGCACGCGATAAATTTATCGCCACTCATAATAGCCGTTTTAAAAGTTAAAAGCCGTAAACACAAAACCCGTTGTAAATTAATAGTTTGAATTTACAATTTTGATTTTTGCTATCTTTTATTATACCGTACAAGTAGGTAGTAAAATTAATGTAAACCACGATTATGTTGTTATAAACTTAGACCATTTTATGGCATATAATTCCTGTTGAAAGAACGTTAAATTAAAATAATGGTTCTGTGCATGCAGATTTTCAGTAGTAGTTGTAAAAATTGAAATAAAATAATTTAAAAATTATAGTTCCTAGATTTTGCACACAACTTCATTCGCGTGGAAGTCTGATTTCCACGCCCTGTTGCAAAATTCTCCGCTACAAAATCCTATTTATCTATACCTCGTTTTATTATTATTTCCTTTATTCGTTTGTTTTTACATTAATTACATTTTTAAATATTAATAAGTACAGAAATAACATAAAATACATTTAAAATATAAAACATAGCTTATCAGTAACAGGAACAGGATCCAAGCTATCGGTAGTCAGGGCTTCTGAGAGAGGAATCTCCGAACAATACGCGCCGTGTCCCCAAAGTGCCGCTTTCTGAATCAAGCCTTTGATCCAGCTGTCCAACGAGAACCTCCTCAGATGGTCTTTATAGGTCAAGTAGTTTTCTAGATTTCGACTCTAGCCAGTCGTTAATTTTTTGCTTTTATATAGATTTATGACTTAAATAATTCGGACTCCGGGCATCTTTAGACAAATTCTATAAATAAATATTCACTATAGGTACCAACATTTAGCCAGTCGACTTGGTTCACTTGGAGGATTGTGATGACAAGGCATAGTATTCAATACTTATTTCCTTATGTAGGTAACACTTAGTTAAAATAAGGGATAAAGAATAATCTATTAAGCCAAGAGAACCTAATTCACAGGGAGTACAAACAAGAACACGAACTAATTTCACCTTGGGTGGTATTCGGAAAAAAATACTTGATAATTATATTTAGTTAACTTATTTATTTTGTAATAAGTATATACTAATTATTATAGGAGGAAGAGGAGCTAGTGGCTAAGTTAAAGCCGTACAGATCGATCGGTCAAGCGTTAAGCTACGCTAGCCGCGGACGGTCTGTGGATGGGTGATCCATCCCTTTCATACCAAGTTCCCTCCGTGCCTCGGAAAGCACGTAAAGCCGTTGGTCCTGCTGTCATTTGTAGATCTTTGGCAGTCGTTATGGGTAGTCAGAAGCGAGAAAGTCTGACAACCAGTCTTACCAAGGGGTATCGTGTTAACCAGTAGCTGGGTTGTGGAGGTCCGATAGGCAGTCGGTCCATATAAAACACTGGTATTCAGCTGCATCCGGTTAGACTGGAAGCCGACCCCAATACAGTTGGGAAAAGGCTAGGCAGATGATAATATACTAATTATTATAATCTGAGCTCATTTCAGATTGAGAAAAATTAATTAACTCACTGTGTTGGCGGGTTCGTTCGACTAGTTTCGATGGCATAAGGCGGCGGCGGCGGGCGGTTTTTCTCAATCTATAATGTGTAACAATACTCACGTTTCGTTTAACTATATGTGTGCCTCGGTATTTCTATTTAATTGCTCTCGACATGATTACCTTCATTTATTTGAATTTATATTTAATTTAGTTTTGTTTTAATTTTGGATTATTAGCATCTCTGTCGCTATGTATCTATTTGTAAACGTTATGTATACCTGTAATTGGTGTATGCATTAAAAGTAATGCACTACTTTAATTTTGTGTAAACCAATGTTGGATGTATATGCTGTTGGTGTACTTTGTTAAATAAATAAATAAGAAACTTATTTTAGGTAGGCCCACAAGAGCGATGCTACGAACACCGCTAGTCATGTATGACTAAGAAAAAGAATAATTTAATGAAACAAAATGGTTTCCATAACTTCATAAAAAGTTATACCTATTGTAGTATAAATAATCATATCTGTCTATTGAATAAAATGTTTCACAAGTAATAAATCTTAAGTTGACTTCAGACAGCGCTCATACATACGCTGGCAGGATGAAAGAATCACCTTTAATAAATGTTAGGAGAAGAAATGTATCTGCATTTCGGTATAAAGGCGATACCATACTTAGGCAAACATTCGAATATAGGTATAGTAGACACTCTGTTTTTGTGAGTTGTTAAATTCAGGTAAAGCAAAGACGTAAGGTGTGGAGGGCGGCCTTTGTAGAACAGAAAAAGCCATTAAAAAAAAGTGATGACTTTTATTTCGTAATCAATCGTTTTAAAATCTTCGCCACAGTAATAATAATAATTAATAATACATTACTAAATAACAATAAAATGATTGCCTAATCAATTAATAATACCAACTATTAATACAATAATTGATAATTAATAATAAAATAATTTCATAGTTACATATCAAATAAGCAGATACAATCAACATAATAGCCAAACAAAAGCCCTCTTCCTCTCTCCTACTTTTATTTTTGCTGTGTCCGACAGGGTCCACAATATTCAATTGTATACCTACCATCTAAGTTTACATGTATTGAGTATAGAGTTATGAATAAATGACAAACCAAAATGTACCCAGCACATTCTAGACTACATGACTAGTTTAACAGACGAATTACTACTCTATGGTATTACGAACCGTACTTCCATAGAGTTCGTAGCTTAGTGCCGAGGCACAAAATATAAAGGATACAGAAGGACCGCTCCCGCCATCTTCAAAAATAATTACCTATACTTGCCAGACTCGCTAGGGCTGCTATTGTATTGACTCTGTAGGTTTCATTTATAACAATATGAAATTTTATTGACACTGGTTAGAACTCTTTGCAACTTTTTATAACAATATTTTCCTGTTCGCCATGAAATGTGAATTACATCATTTATTAATTTAGACAACACGTGACAGTCGAGACTGAAGTCTGCTTGAAATTGCTTGAGAATGCCTATAAACGTAACGTCAATGTGTGCGTGCGAAAAATGGCGGTTTGTTCTGAGTGGTCTCTCTGTTCGGGCGCGCCGCAGCCTTACGTACTTTGTGCTGGCGTGACAGACGAATTACTACTCTATGATATTACGAACCGTACTTCCATATAGTGGCGCAGTGGCTGAGCGATCGACTGCTGCGCAGCGTGTTGCGGGTTCGATTCCCGCCCAGTATTTATAATGTATTTGTGTATGTATATCAGCTGTCTGACACCCTTAGTACAGGGTCTCCCTAGTTTGGGGTCAGACGGCCGTGTGTGATTATGTCACCACATATTATTATTAGTATTTTTATTATTATTAATTCGTCGCTTGGCGCCGAGGGCATGTTTTTGTTTTTTTTTAACGTGACGGTTAACCAAAGTTTTAAACTTAGTTTAATTCACAATTTATTTATAATTTTGTAATCATTGAGCTTAGTTTAAATCTTAAATCAATATTTCTCCTGAGAATAAAAAATTAAGACATAAATAAACACGAACTTTAGCGTGTTTAGGGAAATAGATGGATTGATATGTTTGTAAAGGGAATTAAATCTCTAAAAGTCCTGGTTCGATTAAAATAATTCTTTCACTTATACATAGGCTACACTTTTGCTGACTATCTTAATTATGTTTAATATATTTTATGGTACACTTGACACCAACGCGGACGAAATCGAAGTCAGAAGGTAAATATTAGACAATAATTACAAGTGACGCGAAAGCTAGTAATTATTTCGTCTCAATATAAACGTTTGAATATATTTTTTTATTTGATGACACGATTGGCGCAGTTCCTAAGCGATTGGCTGCGACACTGCGTGTCACGCTTTCGATTCCTGCACGGATCAAATATTTGTATGGCCTAGGTAGGTGGTATTTGTGACTCTGGTTGTTGTGTATGTGAGTTTATATGTTTGTAAACGCACCCACGCACAGGAGAAATTTCTAGCGTTAAAACAAAAAATAATAAAAAGCTTTTTACAAAAAAGACAACCGCCTTCAAAAACTAAAACGTGAAAAATAACTTAAGCACACATGACTTTAGTTTCGAAAGTCGATGGCTTTGTTCTGTTTGTTGTTTTGTATTGCGTTTTAGTTTTTGAAGGCGGTTGTCTAAAAGTTTTTTATTTTCCGCTTTTTAGTACCTCCTTCTCATCCAAATCTAATAAGAAACGGCAACACAGTTAAAACAGATATTAAAAGTAATTACTCCAAAGATTGAAGAAACTAAAACGTCGTCTAGATATGTAAATTTTTGGATATTTGTTGATATTTCAGAAAGTATTGGATCAGTTTTGATAAAATTTACAGGGAATCCTGAGGTATACCCTATCCATAAAAGAATTTTAAAAATCGGTTTACAGTTGCCGGAGAAATCGTGTAACAAATCGCACATATACTTAATGCAAATTTAAAACTTATATGGTTTTCTCATAGACGCCATTGTCAGAACTGGACCAAATTGAAATGAGACCACACGGAAAGCACCAGATTTCAAATAAAAAAAGGATCATCAAAATCGGTTTCCCCCGTCGAAAGTTAAGAGGTAACAAACATTAAAAAAGTATACAGTCGAAATGATAACCTCCTCCTTTTTTGAAGTCGGTTGAAAATATCTAGGATTCAGTTGCACAGCTACAAAATGTACCTACATAAATATAAATTCAATTTTATTCCTTAGAGCACGCATACTTTTGATTTGAAATAAGTTTCTATAATATTATGCGTCTGCTGCTAGGATTATTGTAAAAAGATAAAGTTTTCGTAAAAGTGAAATTGATATTTCAAGAATTTAGTTTAACATTTACAATGGTTTTAATTTACATCGTCTTAGGATTTACAATACAAGAATATTATAACTTACTAGGCCGTTGGTCCCGGTTGCCATTCGTAGAGCGTTTGCAGTCGTTATGGGTAGTCAGAAGTCAGAATGTATGACATCCGAACTTATCAACGGATTATCGTGTTATCCAGTAACTGGGTTGTGGAGGTCCGATAGGCAGACGCTCCATGGAAAGCACTGGTATTCAGCTGCATCTGGTTAGACTGGAAGCCGCCCCCAACATAGTTGTGAAAAGGCTAGGGATGTCAATTATTATAACTTTTTACCATTTCTAAGGTTGATTAAATAATGATGTTTAAATTGAAAGATAAACATTTAAATATATCTACGTATGTTTCGTATGGTGTTTTTAAGCCCATAGTAATTACTACGCTTAAAGCTTTACTCAAAAAAAATGTCATCAATCTTATTCGTAACTAGCGACTCGGCCCGGCTTCGGCTTTCTCGATAAATGGCCTATCCGACACAAAAATATTTTTTCAATTCGAACCCGTAGATCCTGAGATTAGCGCGTTCAACCAAACAAACAAACAAACTCTTCAGTTTTTTAATATTATTTGGTATATTTATAGTATGGTATAGATTATAATTAACGTTAATATTTGCGATGATAGCATACGTCACTTTTTGTAGTAGATATATTTTTACTATACCGTCCGTTGTACTATACGGGAACTATAGTCTAGTAACCATGAGACTATTCATCCCTCGTGGCGGTCGGGGCCTATTCAACATGCTGGGACACGCTCCCGCCATGTGGGATAGACTTGGACTGCCGGGCACTTCTTCTCATGCAACCGAGCGGGATGGCGGGTTGCGGTTAGCCTAGCGCCGGATGTGCGACCGACCTCCGGAATGACGAGGTCGATCCCACCTCCGGTGTGCCTAGTGTGGCCCCGGACAAGAGAAGTTCCCGAACGCCAAATCCCAGGCCTAAGGTAACCTAATTCCCCTTTTCCTGTGATCCTACATCCAATTGAAGGGTTGAGTCAGTGGGGGTGTCGGCTGGTGAGAGGCTCTGGGTCGGTGGTGGTCGTTCTGAGGGCAGCGGATGGTCGAGCGGACTTGCAGTTGAGGCTCGTAGTCTCTTTGTATAAACATACCCAGAGATTGGGAGCATCAACTGCTAGGTTCGCTTGATCCGCTGTTTGCTGCTTCTTGGATGCCCATTGCTCGCTCGGAACTGATTTTCGCTGGTTGGCACCCTAGCCTACTCAACCTTTCAATCAACCCAACTCCCTCCCTCCTTTTCCCCATTCTTTTCCCTTCGGTCCATGAGGAGGGGTAACCTCATATCCATAAAAGCCCACCAACAAAAACTCCACTATGTCGCAGAACGAAAAAATTTCTACCCAGGTGGGTCCCGGCCAAGCCGGGGAATCCCACACCGATTCGTCGGTCTGCCCCCTACGTAATCTGGGAGGGGGCTTAACTCTGCAAAATAGTGCCGCGCCTTCTGCGCGGCCGGCTGCTTTAGCGCCCACGACACTGGCTGCGACTCACGCGCCACATGGCACAATTACGGCTGCGATCTCCGCGCCTACAAACACACCGACGGCTGCGACTTACGCGCCTACTACACAGACACATGCTGTACCTTCGACGACGGCCTGGCAACAGAGCATCGTTCGGAACAGCATCACAAACAACCCCGACAATGACACTGACAACGCACGTCTCTCTAGTCTCGAAGGCGAACTCCGCGCGCTGGCACTCCAGCGCGAGAAGATCGAAGCGAGACTAAGAGACATCAACACCGAACACCACGGGACGGGTAAGGAAGCTGAATCCGATGGTTCTGGCTTTACTTCTGTGGACGAAGTACGCTCGCTGAAAGGAAAGCGCGGAAAAATCCGGAGCAGAGAGAGAGACCTCAGCAACCGTTTGCGCAAAATCCGCGAAGGCGAAAGTCAGCGCGTTGCAAAAACGGTTGTCTGTAAGGGAGTACGCGACCAGCCGCAAGTACGCGAAGGGGACACCCAGCGCGAAAAGCGGCCGGACGCGGAAACGCATGGCCAGGGATCAGTCCGCGAAGGGGAAACCCAGCGCGAAAAGTCACTGGCCATAACAGAGCCAGCCGGGGACAGCAACCGGAACCGCACCAACACCACCAGACACCCACCACAACCAAAAAGGAAACGGGGCAAGCGATCTGGATTCTTGCACAAGGCGTCCGCGGCGCAGAACACCACGCCAAGCCCCTCGGAACCGCAGCCCGGGCCAAGTGGCCAGGGAGCGGCAAAGAGGGAACGACCGGACGACACGGCCTCGCCGAGCACGCTCCAGGGGGACTCCAAGCGTGCAAAAATCCAGACTGCTCAAGGGGGACAGAGAACCTACGCACGAGCCACCCAGGACATTCCTGCGCGACTCGCCGTAGCGATCTGTCTCTCGCCTCCGTCCCGAGACATGACCCCTGACGAAGCCGAACACATCAAGCTCAGTCTTGAGGACCTCGTCATGGATGCTGACCCTTCCAAGCCACTTCCGGCCTTCCGCGGCTATCCACGGATAGCGGACGGCACCGTCCAAATGTGGTGCGAAGACGACAGCGCCCTGACTTGGCTGACCCAGAATGTGCGGAATATTAAACTGCCCAGCACAAACGTAACACTGACGGTAATGCGACAGTCCGAAGTGCCGACCCGTGTCCGAGCAGCGCTATTCGTACCTAGGTACAATGGTGATATAGCGCGGCTCCAGAGTGTCCTGTGCCGGCAGAACACCTGGTATGACATCGGGAGATGGTCACTATACAGGGCGACATCGGTCGGTGGAGATAACCATGGGACTTACTTGACCCTGGGTATCCCACCGGACGAAGTCGAAAAGGTTTTGGGGCGGGAGCGACGGGTATCGTACCTACTCGGCTCAATATACGTTCGCTTCTACCCCAATACCCAACCCTCGGCTACCCAGACTGGAACACGAAGCACAGCACCGACACAGGAAACAAAGACAGAGCATGACAGGACAATGGCAGAATTGGAGGAGGAGATGGCTAGAGCGGCGATGGCAGATGTACAGGCTACAAGTGCGCCACCCACACCACCGGGGTGGACAGAACAACTGCTCGCCTCGTCGCCGGGCGACGACCGACATGGGTTGGGGGAGGGGGAAGATCTTTCCGATGGATCGATCTCCTCCTAACCTCACTCCACTGTTGCCGTCGACCACGCCCACTCCCCTCAACATTATCCAGACCAACCTCCAGCACAGCCAGACTGCCACGGCTTGCTTACGCAGGGCGCTGGAGGAAAAACCCCGAACTATCGCACTGATCCAAGAGCCGTGGATCAGAAACAACAGAATATGCGGCCTCAGTAACATCGGAGGTAAGCTAATTCTTGACACACAGAGCACAGACAAACCACGAACTTGTATTTATATACCCAAAGATATGCCTTCCACAACACTCACACAATTCTGTTCCAGAGATCTAACAGCTGTCAGGCTCATCACTGACGCCGATACACCGGACATTGTTTTAGCCTCGGTATACATGCCAGGCGAACACGAAGACTGCCCACCAAAAGAGATGACCGACTTGGTGAGGTACTGCGAAGACGCCAACCTGAGCCTGGTCATCTGCACGGACTCAAATGCTCACCACCCACTTTGGGGCTGTAACAAAGCCAACTCCAGGGGCGAGGTACTATGCACATATCTTTTCTCAACTAACCTTAACATTATAAACCGTGGCTCGGAACCCACTTGGGTGACAGCCCGCGGACAAACAATTATTGACTTAACCCTAGCCTCAGAAAGCGCGGCAAACCTTATCTCAAACTGGCACGTATCCAACGAACCTTCTTGTTCTGATCACAGAAGAATTCGGTTCTCACTATTAGCTAACACAAAAAAACCCGAACCAAGGCGCAACCCGCGCCGAACTAATGTACCTGGCTACAAGCGACTCCTGGCCTCCTTACTAGCCAGGGACCAAACACCTCTAAATATAACAGATCCCAAACAACTTGAAGACACAGTAGCGAAGCTCTCAGAATATATCATTGAAGCCTACCACACCTGTTGCAAACTAAAAGACCCGGACGCCAAGGGTAAGGGAAACTCCTGGTGGAATGCGGAATTAAGTAAGCTCAGGCTAGCGGTACGCAGGCAATTCAACAGAGCCAAAAATTCCAGGCTACCTGAAGACTGGGAGTTATATAAAGAAACCCAATATACATTCAAAAAACAAATCAGAGCTGCCAGTAGAGCAGCCTGGAGGAAATTCTGCGAGAATATAGAATCACACAGCGAGGCCGCGCGGGTGAGGAAAATCCTATCTACCGACCTAAATCGCACCCTCGGGTCTCTGAAAAACCCAGATAACACATATACGAAAACAGGACTTGAAACAAGTAAAGTTCTACTAGAAACTCACTTCCCAGACTGCAGCCTCTCCGAGGACAGGACATGGACAAGTGAGCCAACACACACACCAAACAACCAGGACTGGTACCGAGCCCGTACCATAGTAACAGAAGACCGAATAAGGTGGGCAATTAAAACCTTTAAACCCTACAAATCTGCAGGCCTAGACGAAATCCTCCCAGCTTTACTGCAGTGGGGAGTGGATCTCATCACATCATGGCTGGTCCCGATCTATCGTGCCTGCCTAGCACACAACTACGTACCACTTGCATGGCGTGAGGTGAAAGTTATCTTCATCCCCAAACCAGGCAAAAAGGACTACACAGACCCCAAAGCGTACAGGCCAATAAGCCTGACATCATTCCTACTGAAAACCCTTGAGAGACTCTGTGACAGACATATACGGGACGGACCTCTTCGAGGGCTGCCACTACACAAACAACAACACGCCTACTCCACAGGGAAATCAACAGAATCAGCACTGCACAGTGTGATTTCCAAGATCGAATGTGCGATAGACCACAAATGTTCCTCACTAGCAGCTTTTATTGACATAGAAGGTGCTTTTGACAAAACCATATTCCACAGCATCAACGCAGCTCTCGAGGAACACGGTGTGGACTCGACCCTGCGAGGATGGATCACCAACATGCTCAGACTGAGAGCCGTACAAGTCACGGTGAATGACACCACAAGAGCCATTGTGGCGAAGGGATGCCCGCAAGGAGGTGTCCTCTCGCCACTCCTATGGAACCTTGTGGTAGATAGCCTCATAAGGCGTCTAAATGACAGAGACTATTTCACGGTAGGCTACGCTGACGACATAACCATAATAATAAACGGCACACATGAAAACACACTATGCAACCTTATGCGTCAAGCCTTGAAGATAGTAGAGGACTGGTGCAAGGAATATAGATTAACAGTGAATCCCACTAAAACTGAGCTTGTCCTTTTCACAAAGAAAAGGAAGTTGGCAACACTACAGTTACCACACTTCTTTGGAACCACGCTAAGCCTATCGACTGAGTCCAAGTACCTGGGCATATATTTGGATAAACAGCTGAATTGGGCAAAACACACCGACTACATTACCACAAAAGCCAGCATAGCCCTATGGCAATGCAAAAGACTGCTTGGCAGAAATTGGGGAATAAGCCCCAAAATCACCTACTGGCTATACACTACAGTTATCCGACCAATTGTCACATACGGTTCTTTAGTTTGGTGGCCCAGGACCAACCTGAGCACAGCCCAGAAAGAGCTTGAGAAACTACAGAGACTAGCCTGCGTAGCGATCACCGGCAGTATGAGAACGTCACCTACTGCGGCTCTACAGGCGATGCTGGGACTGCCACCTCTACACCTTGTCGTGAGAGAGGAGGCGACCCTAGCGACTTTCAGGCTTGATATATCCGGCACCCTAAGCAGAGATTCCAGAATTAAACACACACGGATAAAAGAGGATGCAATCAAGCGACAGCCCATGATGGCATCACCCAACGACAGAACCCTGAAAATACACTGCTTCCAGAAACACTACAACATAGAGCTCACAGCGGAACTGTGGGACTACTCAGGCCCAAATGAGCTAAGGATCTACACCGATGGTTCAAAAACCGAACTAGGTACTGGAGTCGGAGTCTTCTCTGAAGACCTAAACATCAAAATATCCAAGCCCCTAGGAATGCTTAGCACTGTCTATCAAGCAGAATGCGTAGGCATCATCCAAGCAGCACATGCCATTGAGGCCAGGGAGGTCACGGATACGCGCATCCGTATACTCTCCGATAGTGCCTCAGTCCTTCAATCCTTAGAGAAATACCAGATCGCGTCGAGACTAATACTAGAATGTCATAATGCACTAGAACGTATTACGGTACTAAACCGCAACACGGTGACACTACAATGGATCAAGGGGCACAGTGGATCGTTAGGCAACGATGCGGCTGACGAACTCGCCAGGAGGGGTTCCAGCACAAAAGCCATCGGACCCGAACCCATTGTGCCCATCCCGTTTAATCAGTTAAGAAGTTGGGTAAAAGACTACACACAAACACAGGCGGCAAAATGGTGGACCTCGACACCAGGGTGCAGGCAATCCAAGGAGGCTATACCATCCCTGGATACGAAGCTGACCAGGCGCCTTCTGCGCCTGGACAGAGACAGCTTGCGACTGGTGGCGGGGACCATCACCGGACACTGCTCACTAAACAAACACTTTCACACCCTAGGCATCACCGATAGTCCTCTGTGCAGAGCCTGCATGGAGGCAGAGGAAACGGTGGCGCATGTACTCCTTGAGTGCACTGGTGTCACCCAGATCCGCAGGGAAACCCTTGGAACACCAAGCTCACTTGCGGACGCCCTGAGAGGACTGGGAAGACTGATCTGCTTCTGGAGGGAGGTGGGCTGGCTGGAGTAATCGGCCGCCATGGCTCACGTACAATGGTCCACATTTAAGGACTAAGTGCGGAAACCAAACCCCCCTAACGTAGTAGAACGTAGACTATTCATCCGTTCGTCCGTTCGTTCGATTCCCAGGTGTCAAAGTGTTATTGGGTTTTTTAATACCTACTCATAGTTTAGACGTCGGTCCTGGGCCTGATCTCTCCCTGGTCATGTCGAATAACCGTCTATGAGAGTGAAGGAAGAGGGAGTGCACCTGTGTTTGCGTACACACTTGTACCACACTGAAAACAGACTGTGTACAAATCCGTGCGTGTGTACGCGCCGCTCGAACAAAAACGCAGTTCCCACAGCAGTCGTTCGACGGGGGGAGCGGCGAGGAACGGTTTCAGAGGTAGGAGCGTGTCGCTACTGTAAGGTAGTACTAATATGTATACTGTGCTTGTGCCCTGTAATATCTCTCGTGTACTTGCCTTGTCTCTATTAAAATTGGCCACCGCTACCAAAATGTGGTCCAAGAAACATTATTTGCTGTTTAAAAGAAAATCCAGTAAGCAACATACAAATTTTTAGCTTTCACATATTTTTGTCTTTCCATCGTCTTGGCAATTCTAAACCGTAAAACTGGATGTTTTGTTATTCGTGTTAGTTTCAGTAAAGAAAACAGTCCTAGATTATCTTTCAAGCAGAAGAAACACAACAGACTAGGCTACAATACTCATTTGGCACGATCTTGCTATACCAAAAGGAATAAAGTGGGATAAGTCAGTGTTATAAGTTCCCCCACTTTTGAGACGTGATGCTGCGTTTACTTTCTTACCATTAATTAACATTGTTTTTGTTTTGATGTGTGTTATGATGATCTTAACACTCGGTACACGGTAGCTACGTGAGTTATTAAGCGTCAGATTTGTAAGGGTCAGATGACGTCACAGTAAGACTTATTGGTCATGTGTGTGTGAGACTGGTACAGATTCGAGCATACATGTTTACACATCAATTCTCGTGAGTACCTAGGCATTCGTTTCCTGTATCTTTCCAATACCGTCGTTGAATTTCAGTCTAACAAAACATCAATCGAAAAAATCGAAAAAAATCTGTTTCTTTCCACAAGATTATTTCTGCTTTTTTTATATGACATGTGAAAAAAAAAGTTAACAAAACACAATTTATTTTTTTCTCTGAGGTTAAGTTAGCTATTTAGCATAGTTTTAACCTATCTATATATTTTTACTTTTTTTTTTTTTTACTATTAAATAGGCTTGCGTTTGACCGCAATTCACCTGATCGTAAGTGATAATGCGGCCTAAGTTGGAACACGCTTGCCTAAGATGAACCGGTTCACTCGTGCCTTGAAGATACCCAGATTATACTTATCAGGGAACAGAGAGGCGGGCAAGGAATTCCACAGTCTGGCAGTTCTCACAATAAATGTGGAGTCAAAGCGCTTGGTTCGAGACCGTGGAACTTGAACTATATAGCGGTGACGTTTTGCCGTATCTCTGCTCGTCCGATGATGGAACGGGGATGGGGGAATTAAATTGTGCAATTCCAAAGCACACTTTCCGAAATGTACCCGATAAAAGACCGAAAGGCTAGCAACGGTGCGGCGATGTTCAAGGCTCTGGAGCTTAGCCCTAACCAGGGAGTCGTTGTTAATGAGCCTCTTGGCACGTCTATCGATGACTTCCATGCCTCCAGTTGGTACTTTGCTGATCCATCCCAAAGGTGCGAACAGTACTCCATGCACGATCGAACTTGTGCTTGGTATAAGTTGAGCAGCTGTTCCGACGTGAAGTACTTTCGCACCTTTGCGAGGACTCCCAGCTTTTTGGCAGCTAGTTTGGCCTTGGATTCAATAAATGACCCAAAGTTAAGATTTGACGTCAAAGTAACGCCAAGAAGCTCAAGCTGGTCAGTGATTGGAACGGATACATGTCGGAAAGTAGGGGCCAGATGGAAAGGCCTCTTCTTGGCAGAGAAAAGACACGCCTGGGTCTTAGCTGCATTGAACCTGACCAGATTGGCATCGCCCCAATCAGAGACTGCCTTGAGGGACAAGTTCAAGCGCTCGACCATGGACTCTCCAGAAGACTGGATTTCAACCGCACTGGCACGTGCGCTGGATGTGTAACACTCTACAACCGTGCTGTCATCTGCGTACCCAAAGGTACCGGGTTTCAGCAGATCGTTGATATGCAGCAAAAAAAGGGTTGCAGAGAGTACTGAGCCCTGAGGAACCCCGGCATTTATTGCCATTTGATCTGACGAGCAGTCATCAATGACTACGCGAATTGACCGATCACTCAGGAAATCCATGCACAGAAACCAGCGGGCAAGCCATATGCTGGCTCGATGGCCTCACTCCAGATATGAGAGGCGTACGCGAGAAGATCCCCAGTGGACCGATTTCGGCGAAAGCCATATTGACGATCACTGAGAAGGTCGTTTGCTTCAAGGTACGCCAGGAGCCTGTTATTGAGGACACGTTCCATTGTCTTGCAGACAATGGACGTGACCGAGATGGGCCTATAGTTGGTAGGATCGGCATGACTACCTTTTTTGGGCACGAGATGCACGTTGGCAAGCTTCCATGTCTTCGGCACTAATCCAGTCTCGAGAGAGAGCCGAAAAAGGCGTGTCAGTACAGGAGACAATTCAGGTGCACAGGTCCTCAGAACTATAGCTGGAATACCGTCTGGTCCATTGGCCTTGTTCACATCAAGATTGCGTAACGCTTGACGAACCTCCTTTTGGCGAATGCGAGTATCAGACATTGACGTCGTGTTGCCAGGTAAAGTCGGGGGAGTCGCGTCTCCTGCATCAAGATGTGAAGACTCTGCAAATAGAGAAGCAAATAGGTTTGCTTTCTCTTCCGCAGAGTGAGCCAGAGAACCATCAGGTTTCAACAGTGGAGGCAGTGAGGAGCGACAGAAGTTTGACTCGACCGATTTAGCTAGGGACCAAAAAGCTTTACTACCCGCAGGGTACGAGGCAAGTTTGTTCCCTATTCGACTAATGTGGTCATGACAAGCCCTCTGTAGAACCTTCTTGCAGGACTTGGCAGCTCTATTAAAGGCTGTCTTCTTCCGGCGTAAATCCCTTGGTTTACGGTGACGAGCGTCAACCCAAGCTAGGTAAGCCTCATGCTTCTGCGCTTCTGCGCGTCTGCATTGAGAACTAAACCAGGGGCGAGCTTTGCCGGACAGAGGTACGTCGTTATATGGGATAAAAAACTCCATAGCTTGACGCAGCACTTCCGTCACGGCATCCGCGCAGGTAGAGGGATCACCAGAAGAAAAACAGACCGGCAGCCAAGGGTACGACGCGAAAAAACCGCGCATCTCATCCCAGTCTGCTGACTTGTACCGCCACATCTGCCGGTAGCCACTTGGGCTCCAGAGAGTACCCTGGGTACGAAAAGTACGCCGTATCTAACGGACATCTGATTTGCGTCTCCGTCAGAAACAAGAGTGCTGGCTTTTTGGTCTCAAGGTGAAAGTGGACCGGCACGATATTTGAGTGCAAACCTCGAATATTGGTGAGGTGCACTTTCAATGATAGGGAGTGCAGCCGCTGTACAACCTTATATCTCTTATTTCTTGGCATAATTTGGAGTGAATTTCGGTGAGAAAGGTGGAAGTAGAGTGAGGCTTCTCGCTGCTGCCCAGCAGACACACATAGTGCAACGACATCAGTGGGTAACTAGCCTGGAGACTGCGGGGACGCCCGAGCCCCCCCGGGGATGTCCATCGGGCCCTATCGTCCGGTAGCCAACCGGCACGATGGTACATCCCGGGATTTTTCGCGAGTTGGCGGGGCAGCCTCCCGAGAATGGCTAGCTCCGATCGAGCCCCCTACTAACTGCGGTCGGCCAGCGGTACACCGTGCCTCGGATCCCGCTACCCTCCACGACTAGGCACCCGAAGTCGCTACAGAGATGTGCGTCAAATACGGTTCAACAGCGAGTGAAGCAACTACTCTGACCCACCCCACTCAGACGGCGTCACTGGACATCACACCGAAACACGGCTAGGCCGCTTGGCGGGGCGGCTTTGTCCAGTGGGTGGTCACTAGCCACGGCAAAAGCCTACCACCAGTAAAAAACTGGTTACTTGTAATATCAATGGTGATAAATGTACAAAATTACTATCTTCACATCGAGAAATAGGACAACTTTGACATTGGATGGTTCGTTTTTACAGAAATAAAGCCATTGGTTTATAAGTTTATATAAGTGTGAATTCATGCCGTTCAACCGGTTTGGAATTAGTTTCTCAATAGTTACGTCAATTTTGTGTTATGAAAAGCATTGAAGAAAAAACGTGAACACGTAGTAAACTTCAAAGATTACGTAACACCAAAAAGGTTTAGTAACGAGATCTAATAACAATCTCTATTTCACACAAAAAAAACGCGAGGGCCACGTGACTATGTAAATGCCGTACAGTTCTATCAGTTATGGTTAAGCTACGCTTTCGCGATCGGTCAGTGGATGGTTGACCATTAATTCATACCGAAGCTCTTTTTTAACTGTTTTTTTTTTTTTGGTACTGGGTGGAAAATCCTCATGGATATCCTCCGCCCTGGGGCGGGTGGAGGGGTCTGTCAGACTCTTACTGACTAAAAACCACCCCGGTGTTCCATCTCACACCTACGCCGGGGGTCGCGGGAACTGGAGATACTTCCGCAACTCCCGACTGGTGCCGGCCCGCTACTGCGGGCCTCATCTCGGGTCAGGAGGGGAGTGAGATGTTATGGGGAGTATAACACCTCACTCCCCTCCTGACCCGAGACGGACGTCTGAGAGGGGCGCGCGTGGAACACTACGCGCCGCCACCTCAGGTCCTGATGTATGTGGGGGGCGACAGACGTCCCCGAGTCTGCCTCCCCTGGTCCCATTTAGGGGGGCTGGAAGAGGGCGTTGTCCGCCCTCTGCCAACGCCCGGTGCGCCTGCTGCGGGCCGAGTGGGAGGTTGAGATCTCCCTCTCCCTTTCCGCAGCCTCCTTCTGCGACATGACACTTTCGCAGAAGGAAACCACCGTGTCCGCATCACAGCGACAGGTCACTGCCTACTTCTGAGACGAGGGCACGGCGCGGCTCCTCCCAAGCGGCACACTCTGCCAGCGTATGCCGCGCCGTGAGCCCTTTTCTAACCTAACCTAACCATGTGGTACCGGCCGTGAATAGCCCCACCCCATTTCTACCCGTGGGTGTCGTAGAAGACGACGGAGGGATATTGACCAGAGGATGGGCAGCAGCATCCTTCTGAGTACCATAACACCTACTGCGATCGCCAACATGCATCGGCCTAGCATGGCTGAACCCCCCCATTAGGGGAGACCTATGCCCAGCAGTGGGTGTCTAAAGATTGCCATGATGATGAGGGCCTTTTGTACCTTGAAAGGCTCGTAAAAGCAGTTGCTTCCAGCTGTCATTTATAAATTACTAGCTTTTGCCCGTGACTTCGTCCGCGTGAATGTCGGTTATCGCGGATGCAGACGAAGCGACTTTAATTTAAAAAGTACCCTATGTCCATCCTCAGGGTTCTAGTCATATCCATACCAAATTGCATCAAAATCGGTTCAGCCGTTTTATCATGAATGCGTAACATACAGAGTTATTTTCACATTTATAATACTAGTATGGAATGGACTAGTATGGACTAGTATGGATTGACGTTGTTGTTACAGGTAGTTGGAAGCCCAAAAGTCTGCAATCGTCAAACATTCTTATTAAGAGGTGTCGTATTGTCCAGTGTCTGGGACTCTGGGACAAACCTGCCACAGTATTCATAAACCACTGTAACTCCTGTTAGCTAGAATCGACAGTGGCGACCACCAGAAAATAATAATAATAATAATAATTCCTTATTCGGACAACCATGGATCCATTTCATACACATTTACATTATATATTGTTAGTATGAACTTAGAAACTATGTTAGTACCTAATAACTAAGAGAGACTTAGTCCTCTGGGTGAGACTCCACACCATAGGGCTGTCCAACTTGTTGCCAATTACATTCAGGATGAAGCTGCCTTTTTGCGCCAGGTGGCTTCAAAGCCGTCTGTGCGCGACTCAGCAAACATTGCTGACGCACTGCAGAAGCGCGGCAGACGTAACAGCGCCATGAATCCATTGTTAAACTGAAATAATGAAGCTCAACAAGAAATTAATCAGAAAAGGACGGAGTAAGAGTAAAAAAAAATATACCTTACACTTTTTTTGAGAACTAGGCCAATAGGCACAAGGGACGTTAACAACTGCATATAACAGCTCACATTCTAGAACCTATTTGTTATGTTGGTTGTAATCCGTAAGGCTTGGTAACTGAAGGTGTGTAGGTAGGCTAGATAGGTATTCACTCCACGAAAAACACTAGTAAACATTGATATTTCAGTTGCATCCGATTAGACTGGAAGTCGCTCCCATCATAATTGAGAAAAGGATACGCAGTATATTTGTTCGTTTAAAAAAACTGTCAGAATATCAAACAAACTATCTCGTCCACAGCAATAGCCCACGGATTATTTCATCCTACTCAGTTAGACATACGTCAAACCTACTCAAACATTCTATCTTAATACATCACTTTCGCGTTAACGTATATAAGTTTTCTTAAAGTCCTAACAATTTTTGGTTCAAATCTTTCACACATTTTTAAACGAGTTTCGCTCTGACTTTAATAACTGTATCTTGTCAGCTCAACGTGATAGATGACGTGCTTCGGATAATTGTAAACGTTTGAAAATGTTAAAGAACCTTGCTGATAAAGCAACTAGTGTTTTTGATGAAAAAGAATTTGTAGATATTTGATTGAAGGTCTTCAACTTGTGATTAGCAGGTTTTTATATTATTTACATAGAATCTACGGACGGATTTACGGACTTTTGACATCCAGTGGGTAGGTTGACTGACCCGTCGGTACTGTAGTTGCAAGTGCGACTCCGTGACACTATTCCCATACAACAGTAACTCCTGAAAGTCAGAATCAATAGTGGCGACCACTAGAAAAGCGTCGAAACACTCGAAGCTCGACGAGTCCCGGAGAAACATTACAACTGTCTTGGACCCCGCAACGAAATTAATCAGAAAAGAACAGCGGAGGAGTAAGAAAAGCATATTTTCCACTTACCTCCAAATCAAGCAGGAGACAGAACAGAACTAGGCCAATAGGAGCAAGAGGAAGCAAGCGCGACTACTGAGTGAGGTCCTAGGTTCGAGGAATCCATTAGGAATTTCTCAGTAACAGCCCAGAATTTGGAAGTTGGTGGTGTAATACCCCCGTATCTCGGAAAGTATGGAAAGCCACTGCTTCAATCTCGCCCTAGTCGTGTAGGATTGTCGTTCAATCGGACTATGAGAGTGAGGGAAGATGAAGTGCACCTGTGTGTGTATGTTATAGTACACATACTCTAGTGTACTATAACATTTCCTACGTGCTTGGTTAATCCCAATTGACATTGGTCCCGATTCCCTTGTTCACAAACTAAATTCAAATTAAACAAACGGCATCTGTTACTGCCAGGCAGCTGAAGAAAACGACTGCGACAGATAAGAACGGCTTATGTTTAACGAATCTCCAGATATAGTAAATTACCTCCAAAAACAGTAAATCGTCACCAATATTTAACCCCATTTGAATGTTCAACGAACCTCCAGATATATTAGGTCTTTACATATGAAATTGCCGCTCGGTATCAAAAAATTAAAAATAACATTTTTAAAAGAAATTATATATTTAGTCAATCGAAGTATGTACCATTGTTATCGATACACTTTCGCCATTTTATCGGGAGCTCATTGATCCCTTTGGTAAAAAAATCCTGGGAGCGAGAATCGATGAACTGCTTGAAGGCTGTTTAAACTGCCTCATCAGAATTGATTTTTTTTCCTTGTAAAAAGTTGTCCAAATTTCGGAATAAATGGTAATCGTTTGGGGCAAGATCTGGAGAGTATGGTGGGTGACGCAGAGTTTCCAGTCGCAGCTCCTCTAACTTGGCGACCGTCTGATGTGCAGTATGTGGTCGAGCGTTATCCTGAAGGAGCAATGGGCTAGAGCAATTGACCAATCTCGGTTGTTTAATGGTGAGCTTTTCCATCATTGTTTGCAACTGTTGACAATACATGTCTGCAGTAATCGTTTGGCCTGACCTCATGAAGCTGTAGTGGATGACACCAGCACAGGACCACCAAACACTAACTAGAATCTTCTTTTTGGTCAGTTTTCGCTTGGGGCAAGGTTTTGCCGGTTTTCCAGGGTTAAGCCATTATCGTACACGATCCACTTCTCATCACAAGTGACAATACGATTTAAAATTCCCTGATTATTGTGACGATTGAGCAAGGAAGCGCAGCAACCGACGCGTGTTTGTTGGTGTGTTTCAGTCAATTCGTACGGTACCCACTTTTCGAGCTTTTTTACTTTTCCAATTTGACGCAAATGGATAGTGATTGTTTTGTCACTTACTCCAAAGGCTGCTGCTAATTCAGAAGTGGTTTGAGATGGATCCGCTTCAACTATCGCCTTTAATTCTTCATTATTCACTTGAGTATCCGGTCGTCCACGAGGCTCATTTTGTAAATCAAAATTTCCAGAACGGAAACGTTGAAACCAAAAACGCACCGTTCGTTCGTTAGCGGTGCTTGGCCCGTACACGTCGTTAATCCTTCGAGCCGTTTCTGCTGCACTGGTGCCACGGTAGAACTCATATTCGTAAATATCGCGAATTTTTAATTTCTCCATTGTTGTTGCAATAGCAATTTTCAAGCCCAAACAAATGACGATAAAACAAATGAAACACGAATTTTAAAACAATATTCTTTAGTCTTTATTTTGAAATAATTTTTAATTTGGAATTCCTAATCAAACACAAAATATTTGATTTCAAAGTTGCCAGTATTAAGTATCGGCAATTATTTTTCATATGTAAGGACCTAATAGTAAATGACCTCCAAAAATAGTTTATGATCACCAACATTTAACCAAAGTATTGTAGAAATGTATGAGTTTGACTGTAAAAAGCGCACAGTTCTAACCTAACCTAACCATGTCGGATCCGCCCCAGGGTGGACTTAAGGGTTCTAAGATTTGGTGATCATTTGCTATTTTTGGTGGTCATTTGGTGACTAAGATTTGGGGATCATTTACTATTTTTTTCTGGTCATCATATATTTTATTCCAGATTAGAACTAAGTTAGAGATGTCCACTTGACTGACTTGTGTACCACTGGCGTTAAAACTCTCACAGTCAAGTACACTCTCCCAGCTGAACGCAACACAAAATACGAGCGTTGCGTTTACATACTATTTCCTCTGCTTTGCGCCTTTACACTCACCGGAGACTCAACAATTTCGCATTTAGAACTGCAGAGTTTAGTGTAACGTCTGCAGACTTGTTGTAATAAAACTTTATTGGCTTGTACGTGCTCTATCTTACATCGCTCGGTTTAGAATTCTATATTGTGACTGAGCATAAGATTGTTAGTGGGGTATATTTTTATGTGTCTATGTTGGGTTATTGTAATTTGATAGTCTTTGGGACTGAAATACATTATACTTAGGTATGTTTTTGCTTGTGTCGAAAAATATCACAGATGTAAGTATGTATATTTCAAATAGAAAATTTGCTTGTTAACCGACTTCAAAAGGAGGAGGTTATCAATATTCGAATGTTTGTATTTTTTTTTAATGTATTTTCGGGCATAACTCCGTCATATATACATGGATTTGCAAAATTCTTTTTTTTTCGAAAGGGGTTTATTCCGAAAAGGTCCCATATAAATTTTATCAAAATTGGTGCAGCCCTTTTTGAGAAAATCAACAAATTCCCAAAAAAATACTTAGACGACGTTTTAGTTTCTTCAATCACTGGAGGACTTATAATCTCTTTTAGGATTAGATTAAGATTTGGATGTTGAGGCAACACTAAAAAGCGAAAAATAAAAAGTTTTATCAAAAAAAAGAAAACCGCCTTCAAAAACTAAAAAGTGATAAATAACTTTAGCACAGAACACACATTACTTTACTTTCGGAAGTCGGTGGCAATACAAAACAACAAACACAAAGCCACCGCCACCGACTTCCGAAAGTAATGTGTGTTCTGTGCTAAAGTTATTTATCACTTTTAAGTTTTTGAAGGCGGTTTTCTTTCTTTTACTCCTCTGCTGTTCTTCTCTGATTAATTTTGTTGCGGGATCCAAGACATTTTTTTTTTTTCATCGAAACTCGTCGAGCTTCATTGCCTCGATGCTTTTCTGGCGGGCGCCGCTATTGATTCTAGCTTTTAGGAGTTGCCGTGGTTTGGGTACTAGTGTGGATTAATAGTTTGAAAAAAGTATTTGATAACACTACTAGAGACATTTTTATTACAAATTTGATTTTTTTACATATAATAAAATGGTTTTAATAATAATATTGAATTATTTTAAAAGCAAAAGCACACTACAATGTATTTTCTATCAACCCTAATTTTCTATCAAAATCTAAAGTGCAGACTGGTTCCGGTACCACCGCACAATATCAAGGCACGGGTGAACTGGTTTATTCTAGGCAAGCGTGCTCTACCTTAGGCCGCATCATTACTTAAGATCAGGTGAGTTGCGGTCAAACGCAAGCCTATAACAATATTAAAAAAAAATATATTTAACAAAATAGATTTTTTTAATAACACACACAAACATGCCACTATAATAATAATAATAATATTAATCTTTATTCATGAACATGAGACAACCATACCTACAGAGTAACTTAATAATAATTCCAGAATAGACTAAAAAATGAATCGTATAAAGTTACTTTTACAATAAAAGGACAATGCCAGAAACTCTAGAACTTTGCCCCACTCAATAAAAGTCATGTGCAATATATATAGCATCTTACTGTTTATTTATTGCTGATAACTAAACATTAGTCTTAGTGACTGTAGAACTTGCGGTTTCCGTTTAAATCTAAAAACAATAATGACATTGATTATAGGTTAAATTGTATTTTAGGTAAAATGAGTTTGTATTTTATGGGTAGGTATTTCGTAATCCGCAAGTTCTAAAGAAAAACAATTTACTATAGAAAGGTTCTATATTCATTACAATTATTTTCAATTATTTACTTTTCTGTACACGGGTGGGGCAGGATCTGGCATTGTCATTTAGGCAAGTCAACAGCTGGAAAATGTAAAATGGTGGACTGTGGAATGGGTTGGTTGTCTTTGGACTGATTCGCTCTATCCCCTCGTACTAGTATAAAACTGTATCACTATGTATGGGGACCCCCTTTAATTTTTAAACATTTAGTATTTTTGTTATTTGTTATTCAAGTGTCTATCGATTAAAGTATAAATGTTAATTTTTAAACATTTAGTATTTTTGTTATTTGTTATTCAAGTGTCTATCGATTAAAGTATAAATGATGAGGGGGTCCCCATACATAGTGATACAGTTTTATACTAGTCACACACGACAAGTCTGTAGACCTGTGACAGACCGACAGATAGACATTGGAGATTACTAATAGAATGGGAGCCCCATTTGCACCATTAAGGTAAGGAACCCTAAATAATAAATATGGGTATTTAAAGTACGTACCTATATAATTTATTTTGTCATTGCAATCTTCAAAACTTTGCTCATATTATGTTACAAAATTATTGTTCATTATCTTTTCTTCTAATTATTTATTTAAATGGCGGCAAGGCAATTACATAACTCAAGGTATATAGTAAGTACAAACATAAAACATCATGTAATATAACAACAATTAAACACTATTATTCGGACAAAAATGCAGGTACTATAACCAATAAATGACAAATTTATTATAATAGTTATGTTCTGCTATAGTAGAAATACAAGATTTAGTTTTCTTTGAACTCTTATAAAGAAATAGTTGAAAGTAACTGGAGCTTCTCGCCGTTTATATTTCGTAGTAATCAACACTTTGGAACGACAACATAACTTCCTCGACTTATTTACAAACTTTTTTAAGTCTGTATAAGTTTTAAATTATGTAAAGAACGACTGGCAGAAAGTAAAGTAAAGAACAGAAAGTACCTACTTGGCTAAATTTGCTGAAGAAAAAACTCAATTTCAGACCTAGTGTAGTCCATAAGTTGTTCGTCATTAGTGCTTTGTGCTTTGTTAGCGAAAGGACACAAACTCAATTTAAATCGAGAGCAAAGTAGAATTTACTAGCGTAAATAAATAATAATAATATGTGGGGACATTTCTCACACGGCCATCTGACCCCAAACTAGGAAGACCTTGTACTATGGGTGTCAGACAGCTGATATACATACACAAATATATTTAAATACATACGTATATTGATAAACAACAACCAGACACAAGGCAAACACGAGAGCTCATCACACAAATGTTTACCCTGGGTGAGACCCGAACCCGTAACTCGCTGCGCATCAGTTAATCGCCTAACCACTGCGCCAAACGTGACGTCAAGTATATAAGAAGGAGAACACTAAGCTAAAGAAGAAATGATTGATATCTTTATCGAATGAACTATGCACGGTTTAAAAGAGGCTCTACATATTTAAAAAAAATCTTCATAAACGTAACACTAAAGCAAAAAGATCGTTACGAATACCGCCTTCACATGACAAGAAGAATATCGAATCATTCGTTCCTCGAACTGTATTACATACATTCAATATTCTCGTGGATATTGAGGTCAGAAATGTTTTATTCATCGAGTAAGGTCAGGGATGACGCAAAAAATATGAGAGTGAACGCGGGTGGATGGCAGATGCGTTAGCATATTATAGCATATGATACGCGCTTGGCAGTCGATGGATCATCCATCATAGCTTGGCATGTCTAGGATATGTGTCGTTTTTCTTTAATATTTTAGAGTATTGTAAGTGTAGCAATACCATGTGTCTATAGTAGAAGGATTGCGATAGGTATTGATGACATTTTTCTGTGTTTGAAAACTTTTACTCTTTTTAACAAATATACAATAAATAAAAGAAAAACCTATAACTATTAAACCAAAAATAAACTAATATAATAAGGCATCCAAAAACTCCTCCACATCGCCGTCATCTGGGAATGTGCCCAAGAGACTGACTGCATTGCCACGTTGGATGACAATGCTTAACCTCTGCCCAAAGTAAAAACCAGCTCTTGGATCACGAGAAGTGTCAACTAACCTTTTGGAAATTTCCTTAAAAAGGAGATGAGCACTCGGACCCCACGACCCGAGGACTTCAACTAAAGTTTCAAATAAAGTTATTACCAAGGTGACTATACTTTCGCCGTTTGAGGTTTTCTGCAGCCGCAGCAGCAGCACCAGCACAACACGCTGAGCTAGGAAGATGGGATGGCGCAAGAGTATCGACGCACGTAGCGTCCCACACTAAAGCCCTACCCAACTTCCAAGGAAATAGTGACATGCCGTCCGGTCTCTTGCCATTGTCGCGTGCCAAGCCGTTGGGCTCCAAAACTGCTGGAACGCCGACGGCGACGAGAGCACGACGAATGATGTCATTTATATTCGCGTGCCGCGCTATGCGACCTGCACTCCGGTTGCACGAAAGGCCGTGGTGTCCGAGGCAGTTGACAGCTTCCCCACAGCGACAGCGATGGGGAGAACAACAAGATGCTCCTAAACGGATGCGACTTTTTGTGTGATTATCAAATGCCGTCTTATGAATTCTCCCTCATGGCTTGCAGGTTAAGACCCCCCGAGAGAGATTGAGGCCTTTGATGTATGACGTTGTGGGTTCAAAATCAGATAAGTACTAATGTGACTTTTCCAATTCATAATTATGTACTTTCTAAGTTTATGTTGGTCGATTAAAGTTAATGATTCATTATTATTAAGTGACGTCTCTGAGTGTGGCAGTAAGGTATTCAAAATAACCTAAAGCACTACTTATACATAATATACTTTTTACTCCTTACATATGAACTTAACGTTTTGTTAAAAAAGAAAAACAAATTAAGGCATGTGTATTTGTGTTTCGAATGCAGCAATTCATTAATAAAATTGTTTTCACGCCTTTGAACTTTTCTTTGACATCGTTCTATTCACAATATGAAACATTTAAAATACATGGCTATTATAACCTTATCGAAAATACCATAATTTATTGTATTTATGTCCGCGTGCAGCCGATATCAAATATTTTGTTCCCCTCGCGAAAGTCTAAGCCCCAAAAAGAGGTATCGCTGCACCACACGCATGTATTTAACTTTTGAGAAATATCTTCAAAGTTCAACAAACATTTACAATATAACTTGCTACTGCAAACTACAGTTTGAAATGTTTTATCTTTCTCTGTATCAAAATGGGTTACGGAGATTTCATGTATTTATATCTAGTAATTAAAAACATTTACTGGGCTTAAACCTCAGATTAACAAATATAAGGCAGATAGACCGTGCGGAACACTGCGAGTGAAGTCACAAAACCAAATACAAATTCAATAACGAATACCTGTTTTTTTTTTAACAATTGTATTGTAGGTAATCGTTTTTGTTGAATTCGTATTTGCTTTTGTGGCTTTAGTCTCAGTGTTACGCACAGTCTATCTGCATTTTGTTTCATAATCTGAGGGCAAAACAAACAAGGAACTTATTTAATATAGTTGCAAGATACTAGAGAAAGTGCAACTGGGCTCCAACTAAAAAAAACTCCTGTGCTCGATGGGTATTTTTAACACACATTGCCAGTTATAAACTAAATATAAGCACAACCTCCAACCGGTTGTAAAGCGGTCACAGCCACCTACGAAATAGTAAATTTTATTCAAAACGCAGGCGGAACCCGCTTACTCGACTTCAGAAACAGCTACAGGGCACAAACTATTCGTCTGATTCTAGTTTCACCTGCTCACTGTACGTAAAATGGAGTGGGACTTTAGACAATGCTAACCAAAGTATATCGGTAGGTTACGTGAAACAGTTTATGTGAAGTGAAAGAAGAATTGAAAACCCAGTGGGCTTAGAATAGCTCTTGCCTTTGTTATGTTAGCCTTTGTTCAACAGTGGACGTCTTCCGACTTGATGATGATGATGGAGAATAGTTCTTCGATAATTGCATGTTAAGGTCGCGGGCAATCGGTGGATGCAAGCGGCAGGTTGCCTCTCGTTGTGCCGATCCATGGGGGACGCCTGTGTATATAACGTTGGTATGTTCTTTGATTCGTCATTATATAAACGGCGCCGTCCGTTTTCAAACACTCACTGATTTGTAAAATGCCAACGGTAAACTGTAAAGTGCCTCGTTATTTTGTAATAGCACAAGAAACCGAAATGACGATTTCGGGAAAAAATTACAAATTCTCCTATGATTTTTAACTTTTGCATCAAGTCAAATTTGTTTCAGTTTTAGTAGCACAAAACAATACGTAAAGTTTTTTACATTCTTTGAGGTACTCGTGGCTTGAGGTACCTACCTATTAATTTCAAACTGAGACAAACTGACAACCAGTCCTACCAAGGGGTCATGGTACCCAGTAACTGGGTTGAAATGGTCAAACAGGCAGTCGCTATATGTAAAAAAACTGGTATTCAGCTAATTAGACTGGAAAACGACCCAAATATATTTGGGAAAAGACTTGGTAGAAGATGAAGTTTTGACATTATTTCATCATCATCATCATGTCAACCTTTACACGCCCACTGCTGGGCATAGGCCTCTCCCAGGGGGGATCAGCCGTAATCTTCATGCTTGTCCGATGCATGTTGGCGATCGCAGTAGGTGTTATGGTACTCAGAAGGACGCTGTTGCCCATCCTCTGGTCAATATCCCTTTGTCGCCTTCTACGACACCCACGGGTAGAAATGGAGTGGTGCTATTCGCGACCAGCACCACACGGCGTTATTTACACATTATTTATAAGAATAATAAAAAAAAAACCTATAACTATTAAATTAACACAATAAGGCATCAAAAATTTCTGCACATGTTATCTGAAAATATACCCAAGAGACTGACGGCATTGCCACGTTGGATGGCATTGACATAATTGTAATAAATAAAAGTCAGGATGTTTATTTAAACAGGTCACATTTTAAAATATACATTACAAAGGAACACAGTAACACCAATGCATTTCTGATCCCCGAAGGCTATTGAAAACTCTTCGTTTACATTCGTCTATTTTCGCGTCAGTTCGTGCGTATTTGCAGTCACGACTGGCATGTCACCCGATCGAATGCAGCCTTATTTTATTACCTTTTGGCTTCTTTAGTTTGGTGAAGAATATTTTTTATTTAGTTACATATTTATTAAATGTTACTGACGCTGTATGAACTCTTTTTTATTTTCATCATATCTTTATGTGATTTTAAAGATAACAAAAAAAATAAAAACATCTACATCGATAATATCTTTAAAGAAAGTAAATAAAATATGTTTGTTGGCCCTTTTACTTTTTTTTTTTTTTATATAATATTGTTTGCTTGCTTGCTTTTGACCGCAACTCACCTGATCTTAAGTGATGATGCGGCCTAAAGCCTTCAGCTTGGATTTTCCCACTGCTGGGCAAAGGCCTCTCCACTCTCCTTCCAACTCTCTCTGTTAAGGGCTAATTGGGGCCAGTCTTTTTACTTTATTTTAAGTATCTCTAATTGCGTTTGCGCTGTGTTGCGACATTTCGTCGTTACAGGCACTTTTTGTCAAGACGTCGTCGGTTTGTTAGTCAGAAAGTTGAAGCTAGTTGTGTTGGGGAACCTCTTTTTCCTGAAATCGTCTTCCGTGGCTGGTTCATCGGTTTGAGAGCTACGATGCCACAGACAGATATACACGTTAAACATATAAAACTCCGCGTTTTCGTCGTGGGATAAAAATAAGCCAAACGATACTAATCCCATTGACCAAAAACATACATCTAATTATAGACTTATAATTCACTATATATATTTCAGGTGAAACCAGTACTCATGATTAACAAAAACTTTTATGAAACCAACCCTGAAATAATAAAAAACAATATCAGCTGTTCCCTATAAAAATGTACTACACCGGGATCTAAATGTATACCTGTATCTATTTTATTCGTCAATCAATGCCTTTGTCTTGTAGTGGTGTATAAGTCCTCGAGTTCAATGCTTAAATAAAATATACTAGTTACTTAAACCATCAATGTTACCACTACTTAATCTCCAAATTATATTAACTATTCACAAACATTTAATCTTCAGAATAATTCCCAAATGAATGCTAAAACCATATTTTCTAAAACAATCAAGTATCGTTCGTTTTATTATTAAGCATTAACAATAGTAATTAAACGATCATTAATTTCTCGTTATCACCTAAACTCGACTAAGCATCGAATAAACGATTAGTCGATTTAGTATAATAGTAATTACAGCACTAACAATTTAACAGAACGATATTTTTGAATGATGCGGATCAAAGGACCAATATTAATGTATTTATATCTCATGTGATTGTATTTATATCGGCACCCATACCTTTTAAATATCCACGCTGCTTTGGGGCAGAAATAAATAAGTTAGTACTTCCCCGGATGAGGTCCTTCTTAAAAAGCTCATACATTTTAAATGTTTACGATATAATCATCAATCAATCAAATGTCTATTGCAACATTTTTGAATACCATTATCATAACCGTTAGTTCCCGGTGGGGTGTCCAGGCTAGAATAGCACCCCCCATTTCATCCCGAGGGTGTCGTAGAAGGCGATTAAGGGAACAATACGGAAGTCGGGCAGCAGCGACTTCCGTGTACTTAACAGCTTCACTGCGATCCCCAAGACGCCTGCGAAGCGTGGGGACTATGGCAAACCCCCCCTTGTTCCACAGTGGACGTCTTTCGGCTGATCATGATGATGATGATGATGATGAACCGTTAAAATATTTTTTATTTCTTTCTTTTTTTTATCTATTGATAGGCATACGTTTGACCACTATCTCACCTGATGGGAAGCTCTCACCTATTTCTCTAATGAAACAATAGGTAGATAATTTTATTGAGCTTAGTTTTATCAAAACGAGACATCCTACACTCAGTCATTAATTCAACTACATACCAACGCCAAACTACGTCATTTTGACGCAGTTTGTGTCAAATGTTCCATCCAACAATTACAGTTCAATGGATATCCCAAACTGCTTATAGACTTAAAATTAATCAGCGTTAAATACAATCTTATAATTACTTCAAAAACGGAAGACAATTTGACGTCAGTTGTTCTGACAGAACTAAGGCTAATTATTGTTACTATGATTATTGTCAACATAAGCCATCGTGTACTCTGCCATTACGATCGTTTCAAATCAAGGGACTAACTAATTCTCTTAAATAACGTTTCTCTTAAGTGTTGAACTCACTTATCTATGCTCCCAAGTGGGTTGAGACGATGAAAATTAATATGGTAGTTTCTAAGGATTTAATTTAGCATTAGCTCGCATAATTATTATAGTGATGTAAGTAATAGAATATGAGTGCTGTGATCGGATTACGTCGTTAAATTAAGGGGTACAAGGTTTCTTGGTTCAGCGTTTGTTAACTGTTGTTTTCCTTTAGGAGAGAGAGCATTTTTCAATTCTTGTTATTAACTTATTTATTTAATTAATTTCAGCCAGTATTGTTACACTGCAGGGCAAAGGCCAAGTAAGGTCTGAGTAGATGGAAGTGCGCATTTAAAACGGACGAGTTAGGAAAATTGTGTAAAAACAAAGGTGTTCGAAAAATGATGTACGCAATGAGGAGCTGGAAATGTGGAGTTAGGATAGAGAACTTAGCGAACAGTTTGTAGAGTACACTAGGAGGAAGGTGTTAAAAAAATTGAAAAAGCAGTTGCCCTTAGATATCTTTATTAACCTTTTACAACTTTAATAACCTACTAGTATTGCCACAAATTACACATCCATGCAAAATAAACTGAACCCCACCTCACAAACTGTTTGTTCAGTTCACAATACATTTTTATTCAAAGTTAACGTATGCCCTTGTCTCCATAGCAAAAATCATCATCTTCGTCATCATTCCAGCCGAAAGACGTCCACAGCTGGACATAAGCCTCCCCCAAGTGGCGCCACATTGACCGGTCCCATGCGACTCGAATCCAGCGGATCCCCGCAACCTTTACCAGGTCATCGGTCCACCTAGTGGGAGGCCTTCCAACGCAACGTCTTCCGGTTCGCGGTCGCCACTCTAGAACTTTTCGACCCCATCGGCCATCTGTTCTGCGAGCAATGTGCCCTGCCCACTGCCACTTAAGTTTGGCAATTCTTCGGGCTACGTCGGTTGCCCTTTGGGTGACTTTAAGCCTTCTGATGAGGCCCATTGTGAGCGACCACGTTTCGGTCCCGTATGTAATCACTGGCAACACACACTGGTCATAGACTTTCGTCTTGAGACACTGCGGTAAGTTGGACGAGAAGATACCACGCAACTTCCCGAACGCTGCCCAGCCGAGTCGGATTCGACGATTGACTTCTTTCTCGAAGTTAGACCTACCTAACTGGACCGTTTGTCCCAGGTAGACATAATCGTCTACAACTTCGAGTGTAGCGAGTCTCCGATCTTGATAGGAGTGGGTGTTACATGGGCATTCAACATGACCTTGGTTTTGTCCATGTTCATTTTAAGACCCACTCTTTCGGAAGCTCTACTGAGGTCATCGAGCATTGAACTGAGGTCCTCCATGGTCTCAGCCATGACCACTATATCGTCGGCAAACCGAAGGTGAGAGATGTACTCGCCATTGACGTTGATGCTTAGCCCGCTCCAGTCCAGAAACTTGAAGACATCCTCCAATGCAGCGGCGAACAGTTTCGGAGATATGACGTCTCCCTGTCTCACACCTCGCTGCAGAAGGATAGGTTCCGAGGTCTGGTCCTGAAGCCGGACTGACATGGTGGCGTTTCTGTATAGACACTTCAACACCTCGATATACCGATAGTCGATTTGGCACCGTTGGAGAGACTGCAGTACAGCCCAAGTCTCGATCGAATCAAATGCTTTCTCGTAGTCCACAAACGCTAAACAGAGAGGCAGGTTATACTCTTCGGTCTTTTGTATAACCTGCCGCAGCGTATGTATGTGGTCTACGGTGCTAAAGCCTTTTCGGAAACCGGCTTGTTCGGGAGGCTGGAAGTCGTCAAACCTGCACGCGAGACGATTCGTGATGACTCTTGAAAACAACTTGTAGACATGGCTCAGAAGTGAGATGGGCCTATAGTTCTTCAACCGAGCATTGTCGCCCTTTTTGAAGAAGAGTACCACCACACCTCTGCACCATGCCTGTGGCGTTTTTCCCTCGAGTATGACGGAATCAAACAGCTTCTGAAGGGCCTTAAGTACCGGTTTTCCACCCGCCTTCAGGAGTTCGGCCGTAATTCCATCATCACCCGGTGGCTTGTTGTTTTTAAGCTGTTTCAGAGCCATCCTAATCTCGTACAGGCTGACGTCCGGGATGTCTTCGGTATAGTGTCGGGTTAGTCTAGCTCTTGGGTCGTTCGCTAGATCTACAACGGGTTTACTGGTTGACGTGTACAACTGCCCATAGAATCTCTCGATCTCCCTCAGAAGCTCCGTTTTGGCGGACACAATCCCGCCATCGTTGGTCTTCAGTTTCGTGAGCTGGCTCTGCCCAATAGCTAGATACCTTGCATATACCTTGGAGCCTTTATTCTTCTCAATTGCGTCTTTAATACGTTCGGTATTAAAGCGGCGGAGGTCGCTCTTCAAGGATTTAGAGATCCGTCTATTTAACTGCCGGTATTTCCACGCCTCATCTGAAGACTGCAAGATCATCTCACGCCGCTCCTTCATGAGCTTGAGAGTACGATCAGAGAGTTTTTTGTTCTTATCTGCACGACGTGTCTTGAAGAACTTAGACCCAGTCGTATGGACAGTTTCCACGAACTCGTCGTTGTATTCGTCCACTGAGCTTCCTAGGCACTCGAAACGATTCTGGAGTTCGAGCTGAAAGCTCTCGGGGTTTTGAATCTGGACCTGTGCTGGACGGAGCGTAGACTTCATCAGTCGAGACCTTTCAAGCTTTATATTGATGTTCAATGTGCCTCTTACCATGCGATGATCGCTCCCGGTTTTCACCGAATTGATCACAGAGACATCATTGAACATTTGCTTCTTGGTTGACATGATGAAGTCAATCTCATTTTTAGTTGCACCATCAGGGCTCTGTCAGGTCCACTTTCTGTGCTCACGCTTTCTGAAGAAGGAGTTCCACATATAGAGGCCCTCCTTCTCTATAAAACTAGCCAGTTGGTGACCCCGGCGATTCCGACGTCCAAACCCAAATTGCCCCACATGCAGCTCATCACCGTCTCGTTTGCCCAGTTTCGCGTTAAAGTCCCCCATGACAACGGTGAAGCGAGTTTTGAAACCATGCATGGCTTTAGAGATATCCTCATACATGGTCTCCACTTCGTCGTCGGGGTGTGCCGAGGTCGGGGCGTAGACCTGTATGACCTTCAGCGAATATCTTGAGGATATTCTGAGTATAAGGTACGCCACCCTGGTCGACACACTCTCGATCTTCACCACGTTGTTCACGAAGGACCTGTGGACGATAAACCCAACATCACCCTGGGACTGCCGGTCACCCTCTCGGAAATAGAGCAGGTTGCCGGATTTCAGGGTTATCGTGTCCTCCCCCTCTCTTCGGACTTCAGATAATCCCACAATACTCCATCGCAGCCTGCTCAATTCCTCTTCGAGTTCCGTTATCTTCTCGTCGGTCCGGAGTGTACGCGTGTTGTATGTTGCCAGGTCAAGTCGTCGGTGTAGGCAGCCTGATCCCTTCCGGAGATTCTTCGCACCCCTTGCCACGCCGTAACCTCGATCGCTACCATAGTCGAAGCTAGACGAGCTGCCGGGTACTAGGGGCCGTTTTCGTGTTGCGCTATTTATTTGGGGGGTTTTGCCATAATCGCCACGCTTGGCAGGCGGGTTGGCGATCGCAGTATGGTTGTTACAAAGGCACAGAGAACGCTGCTGCCCATTCTCTGGTAAGTCCCTTAGTCGCCTTTTAGCAAAAATACTTGAATGTATTACGTGCTCAGCGGCACACGACGTTAAAAGCCTTCGTAAAGTACTAAAGGAAGTCGAAATCACAGGCTCTTACACTTAGTAAAAAGTTCTATGGTAAAATCGTTTTAACGTGTCAATAGCGGTCATTGCCCTTACCTTAATATCTATCTTTGTGTTAGTTTTTTACTACCACGCCATCGCCACCACGATAAATTAAATCAGTTTTTCTATAGGTAAGTAGCTAGTCAACCGGCCCGTATTTATAACAAAATTAAGTGGTTATCAAATAAGGCGAATGAAAAACTTTACTCTGGGCAGACAAGACTACGTGGAGTCGGTTTCGCAGCGATTCGTTTCTGTCATTAAGGCGACGATATACGACTTTTACAGATTTTAAACTGACAATCACGTCAAAATGTGCAGTGTAAATGATTTGAAAAAAATATATGTTAAACTAGAGCATTCTCATAATCACTTAGTAAGTGAATATTTTTAATTATATTCATATTATATAGTTTAATTAATACGTGTAGTTGTGTCTGACGCGGACAAAACATTGATAATCACACAAAATCTACCAAGTATAATTAAACGAAATTTACACCATCTTACAGGCAAGATAGTGTAAGTTTCGGATAATTATACCTGGTAGATTTTGTGTGATTGTCAATGTTTTGTCCGCGTCAGACACAACTTCACGAGTTAATTAAACTATTTAATATGAACTTAATCAAAAATATTCACTTTCTATATGTTTAAGAGAATGTTCTAGTTTAACATATATTTTTTTCAAATCATTTACATTGCACATTTTGTCGTGATTGTCAGTTTAAAATCTGTAAAAGTCGTATATCGTCGCCTTAACTTTGGTAGCACAACATATTGACTTTTAAGACAACATTTTTGTTTTTGTCTATTTATATCTATACATTTTAGTTGAAATAAATTCCATGGAAAAATACAACAAACAAACAATATTCGTTAAAAAATAATTCTACTTTTTGATAAGTTTGTTAAACAAAAAACTGTGATTAAAAATTCATTGAATTGTGTTTCTGTGAAATATGTTTCATTGAAGTAAATAGTCTTTGAAACAATAATAGTCGAAATAAAAATACGAGAACCAAATATTATGTTAAACATTTTCTGGGAAACGAAATTCTATGAAATTTCTGTCTGCGAAACAAGGGGACACCATGTAACATATTTATTTGAATAATTAATTAATTTTATCCATCAACATTTTCCAGAAACAACTAAGTACCAAGGTACTCGCCAAAATGCACACATGAACAACAAGTCTTACGGTGACGTCATCTGACGCTTGTCACGCGTCTGATGCTCGAGGTCTCAGCTAGTCTCATCTACCCGCGTATACTTACCCAGTGCTGAGATGTTTACATATAATCATCAATATTTTAACAGCATTACAATATTTACTCCAGTTGTGAATTTACAGCCAGCAACAATTTAATTCAGAGTGTTGTCATATAAAAATCTATTATTGTATTAAGCATTTATCCAGTACCAGTTATGTTAACTATTTTTTTTAAGTTTAAAATTGTAACAAAAAAATACTTAATAAAGTAATACTTAAATAATTCCTGCAATAAATTAGGCAATACTATTTAAAACAAACACTTTTTGTCGCGAAAGTTGAGGTTCAGTCGAGTTGTTGGTGAATTTGATAGACTTTATCAAACTCACCAACAACTCGACTAAATCGTTCTCATCGACTACCAACAGTAGGCTACCTCTTAATACCCGTTCATTTGGACTGTCATTTGTCACAGCAACATTAAGACACCGACAGAAAGGGCTCAAATGACGCGCACCTTATATTTTATACTAACATATTATTACACAAATACTTTCCGCTGTGTTTGTTTTGATTTAATTTGTGTACTCTGTCTTCCTTATTTCGACTTGAAACTTGTAACAAAATATAATTTTATTGTTTTAAACCACTTGAGGGATTCTCCTAGTTGAGAGGAGGTTATAAACTTACTATGGTTGCGACGGTACTGTCATGCTGAGAATAGAGGTGATATCATTTTTCATAAATATTTGAACCCTAACTATAGGTACTATAATACTACTCACGATATCCATTATTCATTAGTGAACATGTTAAACAATACGAAAGATATCGATTCAGGAGGTTAACTATCTCGGTTTCCGATTTTTAAATGAAGAATATTAGAAAATGTAGGTAGTTCAGTGACCTGCTATTGCTCTGCTAAAACGTGCAACTATAGTTTCCAGGTTGACAGATAGTGGGTCCAATAGCGGGCAACTTCGAATCTGATTTATTCTATTCATATGTGCGCCAGCACATCAAACCATACCAAACTGTCAAATTTTCCTAATCAAATATGAACCTTATTCTTTTGTAATAAAGTTGAAAATCTATCAAAGAAATTTGACAGAATGTTTTAGTTTAATGTGCTTGCCTCTGTACTTTCTCAGTTTAATTTGGACATCTTTGACATCGATAATGAAATTATCTGGACACTTTAAACTTTCAGACTTAAGTCTGAAATCGTCAGTCCACCTTGATCAAGTGAGGTGATCAATGTGCTTTCTCTGTATGAACAAAGGCCTTTGAGACAGTGGAACAGCTGGCATCATGTAGTTTTGTTTGCGTATGGAAAACCCAGCAGCACGATGGACCGACGATTTGAAGAAGGCTGGCTGGCTGTCAGCTGATTATTGCGGGCTACCCAAGATCGACTTGGCTATATTCAGCAGTGGAACGCAATAGGACACCAAATATGGCACCGAATGGCCAGACAGTAGTATAGAGTTTCTCAAAAGCCGATCAAATCCGAAAAACAGTCATTTTAAAAACCAATTAAAAATTGGTCACAATAAAACAAGTTTTACGCCGCAAAAATTACTTTTAAAGTTCAAACTTACGAAGATACGAACGAATATTATATTTTACCACAATATAGAGTTATTAGAAGCCTCGTTTGAAACTAAGTGGTAAGTTTTTTAGCTTGTAAGTGGCGGCCAGTGCTGTCGACACGACCCATTGTTTTCTCGTTGTATGTTGTTGAAATAGGGTTGCTAGAAGTGGCTTACTCTGAAATGTCATGTCATGATGGTTGTTTTCTATTTTAAAAAGCTTCATCTTAAAATAGTCTCCTATACCAAAGTCAAAGCCAAAGTCAAAGCATTTATTTCAATTAAACCATTTACAGGCACTTTTGAACTGTCAAGAAATCGGTCAGTCAGTCAGAGAGAGAAGCTAGTTGCTCGTTCCAAAAAGTAGGTAGGTCTCTATGGAGAAGAACGAGCAAGAAACTCCACAGACACTCTTTTAAATCAAGTTTTTTACAAAGTACTGGTTACATGATTCTTGTTGCTTCTATATTTGTGAAAACTATGTAGGTAATCTAGCAATACAAAATATAAAAAAGAAGCAAGATAAAGTCCATGGCAGATAAGAGCTGACCAATCTCTACTGACAGCACCCGTTCACGAACATGACGCGTAAATCAGTACCATTCAGCTCAACCATTTTGAAGGGAGCGAACCGTGGCTGTTTTTACAAACCACATACCTGCTGACCATACAATTATTTGCTACGTGCGGGAATCTAACTTACATCACTCAGCACAACAGCCTGATGTTCAGTCACTCAGTCAACCGTGTCGTCAAAATGTATCGAAAGACCTCTTACCGGAGACACAGACATACTGTCTTCAAGACAATTCCAAGAGCTCCCTAGTCTAAATTCAGGTGCAGTGGTTTTTAAGTGATCTGTTAGTCTCAAGCACCGGGTCAGATCACAGTTCACTTCAGGGTCACTTCACCTAAATTTCCATAGAATAATCTGGCGGGTTTTTTAATGAATGTCAAAAGATGACTTGCCTTATGATTTGTTCGGTGCCACTAACACTCAGTACTCAATAGAGCAGACCAGAAGACACTTCCACCACTGTAACTCCCTTGGTCCTTTTGTCCGAGGGTAGTATTTCTGAATAAATTCAGTGGCTTAAGGCCCGAGCGGAAGGCTTAGTATCCAATTTATTATAAATTCATATACTTATGGACCGGCGGCCGCTGTGTATGTTGACTAGAACGTAATGACTTGGCCCTCCACATAGGGTGTTGTAAAAACACGTTCTACATTTTAAAATGACCGCTTAGTTTTAGTAAATTACTTTTTCGACCACGCATGCTTGCAGGAACCACAGTATTGTCTGTATTAGGTTATAATTTCTACATAGGTTTAACTGTTATAGGACTACACATACATGATGTATGTACAGTCTACAAAAGAGATAGCCAAGTTTGTGAGATATAGTTACAAGTTTTTTTTTAAACCGAGTAGATGCTTTCGAGTAGTGTTTAATTTAATTTATGAGGGCTGGTTGGAGGTGGCGTTGAACAAAAGATCTTGGAAGGATTTGGAGAAGGCCCAGCAATGGAACAGCATAGGCTATAAAAAAAGTCGTTTTAATTAATCTATGCTAATAGAGAGGTAAAATTGTTTGTAGTAAGAGATTATTTCTGAATATTTTGATCCAATTGCAAAAAACTTTCATTGATGGTAAGCTAAACTATTGTCAAGTGGCAAAGTAATGTTTAATGGTATACCAACGTCACTTTCAGGCGAACAAAGACGCGGGCAAACCTTACAGATTTTTTTTTAGAAGACGTCCACTAATTTCTAGTATTTCAACTATTCTATGTTATGGAGGTTCGGTTTTCGAACTTAGGCCTTAATATGGACTTTTGTACGTGAGCCATGGCGGCCGTAATTCCAACCAGCCCACCTTCCTCCAGTCTTCTCAGGGCATCCGCTAGGGAGTTTGGTGTTTCAAGATTTCCCCTGCGGATCTGGGTGACGTCAGTGCACTCAAGGAGAACATGCGCCACCGTTTCCTCCACCCCCATGCCAGTGGCGTGCCTTCCATTAAAGCCGAAAAACCGAGCTTGCTATCAATAACGCGAGACAACAAAAAAAAAAACAAAGAAAACACCGCTAAGTAGTTCTTGAGTCATCTTATAAGAATTGATAACAATAAACATTTTAAATTGTGTTATATGGAAACTGACATTTTACGGAATGATGAATTTTGAAGAAATTTATAGGGTTTTTATTCTTAAATCTGTCGGGCTTGCCCTAACTTTGACCCTTAGGCACGTCACTGCTCCATGCACGCTCTGTATAGAGAACTGTCTGTTTAATTTCAACTATTTCTGACGACCCTAGTTCCTTATCTCGTTTGGTAACTGTACCTACCTCACATTAATGAACTGTTGCAAATGTTAGGTACTCAGTATATTTGTCAAACGGTCCCTTTGATAAACTCTAATCACATAAGTAAATAAAGCCTAGGACTAAACGAGGTGTGACCCTATTCCAAAACGACTAAATTTAAGCGTAACCTCTTATATCTAGGTTAGACTAACCTCAGTCTGGTCTAACTTAGCTTTATCTACTGTTTATGGTCGAAATCTTAGGCTGAAATTGCAATGGGTAAAATATTTAAAATGTTACATTAGAGTTTGAAAAATATACCTTAAAAGAAATTTTATAGGAACATTTTGTCCGTAAGGCTCATTTTATAGAAAATATATCAGTACATTCAGTACCATCATAGTTATGGTACATCACGCTTACAATTTTTAAGTGGTAGGCAGAACACAGAAGTTCCACAATTTAAAATATAGACAAGAAAACAAAAAAGTATTTTTTTAATCACGACTCATCATCTGCCTGGACTTTTCCATGTTTGTTCAGTTCCAGTCTTACTAGATGCAGCTGAATACCGTACTTTACAAGAAGCGACTGCCTATCCGACCTTTTCAACTCAGTTATAGGGTAACACGATACGCCTTGGTAAGACTTAACTACCCATAACGACTGTCAAAGACTGTCAAAATGAATGGTTACCCATCCACGAAACGACCGCGGCAAGCGCCTAACTATGGCCGGTTGACGATCGTGACTAATTTTCGATAAACAGAAAGCAACCTTACATATTATTTTTCTTTAAAAAAAAAACGAATTCCTAAAGAGGATGCACTTTTAGGCACTGGCGTAAGAGAAAGCTAGGAGGCAAATTCTATTTATTATGATCGTAAATTCCAAATACTTTATCGCAACTCAGGAATCAAACCCAAGTCTCATACAGATTACAGGCAGTACATAACTCGGCCATAATTCCGGAATACCTAGACACCTAAACCCAAATGAAGCTCCGACCCCCTAAAATGGCGACAGCTTAAAGGTAACTCAATAAGCTTTAGAGCTTAAGTACGAGAAGCTTAAATGTGCTTGCGTAGGTCACAAAGTTGGCAAACAGAGGACTGACTATGATAAACTTACGTTGCAATAAGATTTTTGTTTTTCGCAGGCACTAAAGATTTTTAACAGTCTTAAAAATAAGGAGGTAATCAATTCGACACGGTTATTGGAACTACTACAATGAGAAATCTATTAGAGCTTCCAAACAAATATACAAAATATTGAGTGTATGTATGTTTGCGTATTTCTCTGAAGCTCTCAATCACATTGTGACCATTTTTGTTATTTACTTCAATTTGGGGAACAGGGTAAGTTTCATCAAAATAGGTTCGGTGGTTTTCAAGATTTTATTTCATTGATTTTGAAGAAAGCTTACTGACTCATAACATATTATATGTTATTTAAATAGCAATATTTACTACAAACTTAAAGCTAATACTAGGTATAAAGATATAAACTAATACTTTTTTTAGGCTCTTCTTTAGTGTTATAATTTTTAAAGAAATTGGTTGGTTAGATAGTTGTTAGTAGAAGTTATTTATCACCATTGTAAACATTTGAAGGCGGTTCTCTTTTTTTTAAAGTGGTTCGTTCTAAATAGACATATTCTAATGCTATGATCTCAGATTGTCAAGAGCCATTAAATACAACAAGTAAAAAAATACTCTAATAGGGATGCACAAGTAAATCGAGACAAAACTCTAAAGGGGATTTTAATTTTGAAATAATACAGTTTGCTGATACAAGAACTCTAATGAATGACTGTTTTTTTTGTATCCTTGTGATTCACTCCTGCATCTCTATTCACTCCGTTAAATGGTACTACTTAGCACGTGCTTTAGCTAAGCATTATTCTTGTCACTGTCGCATTACTGTCAAACTACAAATGCCAGATAAGGATGGGGATATAAATAAGACAAAGTGCTAAGCTAAGCATCGTTTATTTATCTAGGTTACTGAAACGAAATCTAACTAAAAATTAATGTGACAAATAATAATTGTACTCAAGCCCGCGTAAACCGTTGCAATTGGGTGTAGATATATTCAGTCAACCAAGAATGAAAAGAATGACATGAAAGAGAAGGGAGTGTGAGAAGTGCGAGTCGGACTCGCTCACCGAGGGTTCCGTACAAATTTGTAGGTACATATACATATCCATACTTCCATACTAACATTATAAATGAGAAAGTAACTCCTGTCACGCTTCCACGATGAAACGGCTGAACCGATTTTGATGAAATTTGGTGTCAAAATAGCTTGAACCCTAGGAAAGCACATAGGATACTTTTTAATCCGGGACTTCATCTGCATCCGCGATAACCGACTTTCATACGGATCAAATCGCGGACAAAAGCTCATTATAAATAAATAATATATTTTTAATGATTTAATTAGAAATGTATATGTCGCATCAGGGGTGGCCGAGATGCGATACATAGGATCCTCTTCGTAATCCGACATAGTTTTGGATAGTTGTGGACGTTATCGCGGGTACTCGAACAAAAGATTATTTGATTTAATTTATATGACAATAATTTATTCAAAGTAACAGCAGAAACAAACACGTGCGTTGGTACTGAGTGTTCAGCCGAGAATGTCTGAGCTCTCTGTCTCCATACTCTGGCCCCGCCAGTTCCCACTATCTCCCCTCTACCGACGATCGTGTCCAAGCGGTTTGGCGCGCTTGCGTTTCCGGTCACGTGACTATTACTTCTCGAGTCAATTTGTTAGATGGCGCTGTCTGTTGTACCATAGCGCCATCATCCACGACATACAGGGTATCCAGTAAATAGCACGACATACTGCAGGGGGTGATAGCTTGGGTCAATACCTGCCAAAACAACACAATATATGTTCAGCAAAATCTTACGGATTTTTGTTCACCACTGTAGGTTCCCGTGGGTGTCGTAAGAGGCGACTAAGGGACTTACTAGAGAATGGGCAGAAGCGTTCTCTGTGCCTTTGTAACAACCATACTGCGATCGCCAATCCGCCTGCCAAGCGTAGCGATTATGGCAAAACCCCCCCTTAGGGAGGCCTATGTCTAGCAGTGGACGTCTTTCGGCTGAAATGATGATGATGATGACTGTAGGTTAAAGTAAAACGATAAGAAAATTGTTCTGTAAAAATTTGAACAAAAAATTGTATTTCTTGAAAACATTTTTGTTTTTGATAGAAAAAAAGACTTATCAATGAGTAAAGTAACTATTCACGAATAAGATGCACAAAAAAATACTAGAAAAGGAATTTTTCATTACGAGATGCTTAAAAATCTGTTTCAAGGTAGAGATTTTTCGACATTTCGGAAAATTTTGTAAAACTGTAAATCCGTAAGATTTTGCTGAACATATATTGCGTTGTTTTAGCAGGTATTGACCCAAGCTATCACCCCTTGCGGTATGTCAGGTCAGGTCGGGTCGCCCTATAACTCAGAGGTTTGTCTAGGTTCATCTGATTCCACTTTCACTTTCACTCACAAACAATAAAAACATTGTCGCAGTCATTAATAAAGCACAATAACATCCTCATCACATCACATTACATAATCATTTTGTAATACCCTGACGCCATTTTCTGATTACATAATTTCTGCTGCAAATTCCAATAATAATCGTGCGATTGGTCGGTCGTCAATTTTGTCATTTTTGACATTTCTTTAATGCTACAGCTTCATGTTGGTTTGTATGTTACCAGAAGTCACTTTATTGTCTTTGGGAACGCGTGGAAATGTTGCCACTTGTCTTTATATCTGTAATTGTGTTTTTCTGTATGTGTAATATTTTTGTTTTCTGTTTTTTTTTTTTTTTGGACACGCTCGTTTTTATAAATTTATCTCTTTTTTATATATGTTAAATATATTTGTATATTTTATGATATTCTCTATGCGCGCCGTGCCTCGGAATTATGAGTAAATGATGTTTATTTATGGTTCCGAGACAACGGCATCCCGGCCGACGCTGAAAATCAGCGCCGTGGTTCGTGCCATGTTGTGCGGGTCAGGCATTATGCTGAGCGTTGGCCGTTTCGCGCGGGGGTGACGCATGTCTTTTTTTTTACAATTTACCTAATTAGTTATAAGTTAATACTGTTATATATTAAGTGCGTCGCTTTTCGCGTGAATAAATGGCTTTTCTTTCTTTCTTTCTTTCTTGTATGTCGTGCTATTTACTGGACACCCTGTATAGTTTTCAGACTTTTCCCTGTATTTATAGTATAAGACGACAATACTTGCCAAATTTCATAGTTCTAGGTCAACGGAAATGTTGACCGAATATTTTGATTCCCTTGAGAGTGTCGAAATGTACGTTGTTTGCGACATAAACGGCCGTATCTTTTTATACGATTTTTATTAGCTTCACCTGTATGTTTGTATGTTTGTTTGTAACCGACTTCTTTGGGCGCGATTTTGACCCACTTTAAACGGCCAGATTTCGTTCAAACTTTGTAGATTTATCGAAGACCGATGACAATACACTAATTTGATAAAATTATTAAAAAAAAAAAACAAAAAATCAAAAAAAAAAAAACGTAAATCGTTCAAAATTTATTGCCGAAAAAACAGCTATTATATAATAGGAAGGTACTGCACAAGCGCCCCTGGTAGAATAAATGTACATAATAAATATTTATAGATATAGATATAACCAAACTAAAAAGTAAAAAGTAAATAATAGTTTAAAAAAACTAAAAACACTATTTTTATAGAAAACCAAACTAAAAAATAGAAAATTTATTAAATTATTATTAATTATTTTATTTTAAAAAAAGGGTGGTGTGTGCATGGTGTCAATAGTTATAAATATTTTATTGACAGATATGAGTAGAGTGATTATCATTTTGATAATATCTTAAAAAGCACCCCACGCTTTTTTTTAAATAAAATAATTTATTAAAATTAATTTTCTATTTTTTAGTTTGGTTTTCTATAAAAAGCGTGTTTTTAGTTTTTTTAAATTATTATTTATTTTTCACGTTAACTTAGAAGTTTGATTTTTTACAGCTTCATGGGACCATGGATCTTAGTATATGGTTTTATTTTCAATTCGATACCTCTACGCGTTCCCGAGATAAAGGGTCTTGACAGACAGACAGACAGACAGACAGACGGACAACAAAGTGATCCTATAAGGCTTCCGTGTTTTCGTTTTGAGGTACGGAACCCTAAAAAGAAGACGTGTTGCGCCGACTATAAGTAACATGGGTGATGATGATTACGCGCGCTTAATACTTTTATATATACATTTAACGATAATTTTAATAATAATCCTACTAATATTATAAATGTGAAAGTTTGTAAAGATGTTTGGATGTTTGTTACTCAATCACGCATAAACCGCTGAACAGATTTGGATGAGAATTGGCATACAGGTAGACCATTTCCTGGATTAACACATAGGATACTTTTTATTCCAGTAATGTGTTTCCTTAGAATAATCGTTCTTTTTACGCGGGCGAAGCCGCGGGCAGAAGCTAGTTTACTATATTTAAAAGTAAAAAAAGTTGTGATGGCCCAGAGGTTAAGGCTACGAGCGCACTCGGTGGCCATGTCGCGGCGGCCAGCCGCTTGTCGCTAAATGCGCGACGTATTTAAAGTTATGAACAAATGCCTAGATCTCACTGGCCGCCGCGACCTTTCCGTCGAGTGCGCTTGTGGTCTAAGGCGCGAGGTCACAGTATAAATATTAGTAGAATAAATATGTGTGTGTGTGTGTATATTAGTATGATATTGCAACTAAATGAAAGAAAATTTAAAACATATATTAAAAGTACACTCTGTAAACAAGCATATTACAGTTTAGAGGATTATATCTATGATAAGAATGCTTGGAAACATTCTGGTCCGGGCTCCATAGGACAATCTACAGTCTAGACAAAATCAAACGGATTGCTAATTAAAACTACTTAATTTATACTTAGTATATACATTATATTTAATTATTGCTTTGGGTCACACACTGGTTCATGGGTTCATAGTTTGTTGAAATGTATGGAGTGGTTGTCTACTTTTACAATAATTGTAAATAATAATATGTGAACAACTATGTATACAACTTAGCTGTCATTCTTTATCTTGTAATACTTTGTACATACCTACTTCAATATAGTGTTTTTATGCAAGGTCCATCGTATTCACGTATAGTTATATAACTGTAAACTGTAAATGCAAAATATTGTACACATTTTTTTTAAAAGAGTAAGTATGGAGTTTCTTGCCTATTCTTCTCCATACGAAACTACCTTTTGGAATGGGCAACTAGAATCAACTTTATATTTTTTTATTATGACGTTCAAAAGTGCCTTTTTAATGGTCTAATTGAAATAAATGATTTGACTTTGACTTTGATAATTTATTGCCTCATATGTACGGTTGTATATTTACATAGGTTTAGTTTTAGATAATAATGTACTAAAATGCTTTTTCTCATAATTTTTAAGAGATTATTTTTATCAGTTTAACTGTAACTTCAATGCCTCAATATAATTAAAACGTAAAGTGATAGCCTGAAACACAGGTTTGAAGTAACCTAGTTCGGGCGGGGACGCTACCTTACATTGTAATTCCGATTCATCATAACTTGCACCAGTTATATAAATACTTCACTTAGTTTATTTTAAGACAATATATTTGTATGGAAAACTATTCATCTCATTTATTGACGTATATTTTATTGTAAAGGATATTTAATAAATAAATTATTATTATTTATTATTATTAGTACTACCGTACAATATAGCGGCACGCTCTGCCTCCCTCCGAAACACTTCCTCACCTCTTCCCGCGTCGAATGTGCTCTCGAAACTGCTTTTAGTTCAAGCACATATACGCACGTATTTGTAGGTACAGTCTGTTATTTTGCACGAACAAATACCAATGTGACTTCTTCAATTCATTTATGTACTTTCTAAGTTTAAATTGGACATCACTGACTTGGTGACGGAAAGCATCGTGAGGAAACCTGGATTCATAATGAATTTAAGTCTGAAACTGCCAATCCGCCTTTAAGTAATTGTTGCGCTGTAATTTAGTTTATTGAATGTATTATGTCTCTGTAATCAGTGTAAACAGTTGTTGATAAACCTAATACAATAAATAAATAAATAAAAAGCATGATGATCAATGCTTGTTCCTTCTCTGTATGAGAAGAGGCCTTTGCCCTGCGGTGGAACAGTAATAGGCTGCTATTATTTTTACCTTTTGTAAGTAAACACATTTTCCGGGAAAGTTTAAAAATGTTAATCACATTTTGGATTCCAACAAATATTATAGAGATTGCACTTTCTTAATTACATTTTTGGCTAACTACCGCTGCAGTACCAGAGTTGGCTTGTTGACAAAAAATACTAACTGTAATATAATAACTTGCTAAATGCTTTAAACTTTTAAAACTTACGTTTTCGCTCATATTTTTTGTTCTACTTAGATAAACGGCCTTGCTCTTTCTTATCATTTTAAAATTACTGTAATTATTGTTTTACCCTTTAAGCATTTAGGAAAATAAAATAATGGTGACTTTAGTAGCATAAGTATACAGTTTACTGGTGTTTTGAATCTCGAAAGTCTGACAACCGGCTTACGAAGGGGTATCGTGTTACCCAGTAACTAAGTTGTGGAAATATGGCGGCCAGATAAATTATCGCTCCATGCAAAATGCTTGTATTTAGCTTCGTCCAGTTACACTGCAAGCAACTGAAACCGACAACCGACCGAAATCAATAGGAACAGCTCACATTTTAGAACCTATTCATTGAATGTTAGTTTAAGGCGATACGATATATTATACGAAATACGTCGGCGACCTTGAGCGACCAGAGAGTCCAGAGAGGGCTGCGTCCAAAACTCTCAAAATTTTGTCGAAAAAATTAAATAAAAGATGATAATCTTTAACTTAAAAAAAGGCGTATACTAAAAGATAGACAATCAAATTATCTGTAAGATAGTAAAAGTTTCGTTTAAATATTCCTGGTAGATTTTGTGTGATTATCTATGTTTTGTCCGCGTCAGACACAACTTCACGATTTAATTAAACTATATATGAACTTAATAAAAAATATTAACATACTAAATGATTAAGAGAATGTTCTAGTATAACATTTTTCTTTTCAAATCATTTAAACTACACATTTTGACGTGATTGTCACTTTAAAATCTGCAAAAGTCGCTTGTTAGCACCTTAAATCCTTGGTGCTAGGCATCTGGGCTTTACCCAGTTCTAAACGTCCTTTATGCCGATTGACCTAATTTTGTTTCGTCGCCTGCTTGATAAAGACAATACAGAGGGAATTGAAAATTGTAATTTTGCTTTCTCTTTCGCTTCTTCTTTCTCAAGGCAGTTGTTTTTTTTCTACGAGACTAGTCAAGCTTCTGGTGGTCCCCACTGTTAATTCCGGCTTTCAGAAATTGCAAAAGTTGAGAATAGTATCTCTTGCTTGCGACGAGCATGTCTAAAGGAAAAGATTGAAAGTCAATTCCAACATGAGAAAAACTAAGCTATTGTTGGAACAATATCTTGTTTCACTGTACAATCACACTAAAACCACTGCAACACTACACAAACCCATTTCCATCGGAACCCCTATAAATCCGTTGCAATCCATACCATACAATTTACAAAGACGTAAGGTCCATTAAACAAATCTTGCAACCATTAGCGGTTGAAACGGCTGTAAAGTGCCGTCGTGTCCACAATAATTGTAGTTGGGGGTGCTGTGGTGTCATTTCGACCCCCTAAGCGATTTGTACTAATTTGAATCGAGTGTCGTTAATGGTACAATGTTCGTGTTGTTTGTTGAACTGTTTAATAGTAGGTTGGATGTGTCGTTTTTGTAGTATTTATTTATTTATTTATTAACACTTCAAGCACAATGTGGGTTCGATTCCCGCCCAGGGTAAAGATTTGTGTGATGAGCACTTACTTGTGTTTGCCTTGTGTCTGGGTGTTGTTTATCTATTTATGTATTTATTTACAAAAAAAAAAATGTATTTGTGTATGTATATCAGCTGTCTGACACCCATAGTACGGGGTCTCCCTAGTTTGGGGTCAGATGGCCGTGTGTGAAAATGTCCCCACATATTATTATTATTATTATTATAATGTACAGAGGCGGACTTAATGCCATAGGCATTTTCTACCAGTCAACCTTTGGGTGATGCAGAGACAAGCTGTGGTAGGTGTAAAGAAAAAATAATTAAATTAAGACTAAGCTAAACTATAAGGATATATATAAAAAAATACTATAAATATATAATATATGTCGGATCGCCACTGAGCGATCCAGGAGGAGCGCCGAGCGGTATAGTACATCGTCAGGACTATAGGCGTTCCCATTATCCCATTAGGGATAAACAACATACCTGTGAAAACAATTACACACTATTAGTAAAGAAAACACAATACAAATGGTAATCAGTAACAAGAATAAAGTAAGTTCAAGGTACAGCAACAATACAGTTAATCGAACAGACCATTAAGGTCCCACAGTTCGTACAGTGGCGAAGCCACCCAATGATAAACGAACAAACCATTAAGGTTTACAGTTCGTACAGCAGCCTAAGCCACCCAATGATAAACGAACAAACCCTTAAGGGTCAAAGTTCGTACAGTAGCATAAGCCACCCATATACAAAGTGTATCGCTCGCTAGCAGCAAGCCTATACAGCTATGTGAATATACAGCAGCGCTGTACCAGGTAAACCGACAGTATTGTCGGGAGCAGGAACTCTTTACTGAGTCGAATCCGAGGATCGACTGCCATACTTACGGAGTGCACGCTCTTTTATAAGGCGATGCCCCCCACCTTACAACCTCTCCATACAAGTCTATCCATTGGCGCACGGAAGTGCGTCACGCGTTTACTTGATACAAAACACTACAATGTACTAAATCTAATAAGATTTAATTATAAAGCAATTAAATACCACACTAATAATTGTCATGAATAAACAATAGTGATTTTATAAAGTAATTTGTTTTACATTCAAAGTAACGTGTCAACAATTGTTTTGAATAAAACCATCGATAACAATTATCGAAATAAAGTAACCACAAATCAGTGTACATACAGTGAGTACTCAATAAATCATGTTTCGAATTAATAGACAATAATTGATAGCAAAATCACATAAATTAACAATAAGAACCACAAATCATAACAAATTTAGTTACACCCACAATTGTGATTAATAAACTGTCTCCGACACAGCCAGACTGACATTCTACACGTCCCCGTGTAGTTATAAAGTTCTTGGTAAATATCGATCGGCCTTTCTGACAAAAAGCTTTAATTAGCAAAAGGTATGTTGTAAAGAAAAATCCTGAATTAGTCCTGAAGTAAAATCATTAGCAAAATTTGCATCATAACCAGTAAAAATAACCATACTGTTACAGACAATACATAGCTCAACAAATCAGCCGAAATCACACCATGGGATTCGACAAGTAACTTGAAGTTGAATAGACAACCCGCATAGGCGTCAACATAGACAACCCGCATAAGCGTCAAGATCAACATTCAAATACAAACAATAGTCAACATAGACATCTCAATTCAGCTATAGTATGTCAGCAGCAGATGAATCATCATCATCATCATTGTCAACATTGACATCATTAACAGTTACTGATGGACATTTAGGGATTTTCGTACATTGTTACTTAAAGATTTTATCAAATATCAGTTTGGATCTACAACCAAAGTCTTCAACAATAAAGTACTCAACAATATAAAGTACCCAACAATATAAAGTACCCAACAATATAAAGTACCCAACAATAAAGCATCGCACTTTAAACCCTTGACATCCAGGGCTGACCGCTTTCTTTCACGGGACAGAATTTAATTTCTACCTCCACACTGCTGTCAACAGCGTTACGGCCGTCCTGCATCTTCACACGTTCTTGGGTGAATAGTTTATCACGTCATCTGTAAACAATCAGAAAAGAGTTCAAATAAACAGCTTAACGTTCGGTCATTCTGATCAATTTAAATCAAACACTACAGACCTGATAACACAAAACAAGTTTAGTATCTTACCACACATGTAATTACCTTATTACCACACATGTAATTACCTTATTACCACACATGTAATGTCATTACCTTACCTCACAACACATGTCATTACCTTACCTCACAACACATGTCATTACCTTACCACACAACACATGTGATTACCTTACCACACAACACATGTAATTACCTTACCTCACAACACATGTCATTACCTTACCTCACAACACATGTAATTACCTTACCACAGAACACATGTAATTACCTTACCACAGAACACATGTAATTACCTTACCACAGAACACATGTAATTACCTTACCACAGAACACATGTAATTACCTTACCACAGAACACATGTCAACAATCAGGGGGTACACAGTTACTTTTCAGATAATTTAATCTCTCCTGGCATAATAATTATGATACTATGATTTGAATAAGCATTCAGTATTAAATGAAACTTCACTTTATATTGACCATACAAGTAAGTTTGCCACACATGTATCAGTAATGAAAGTACATTCAAACCCAGAGTCATAACAAAATGGAAGCGTCTCACCAGATAGTTGTTGAAAGAACATCACATCAGTGGTGGGTACATCAGACTTATCTTATCACGGACTTCAACTTATCACGGATGATTAGTTGCTCGAAAACTGACTCATAGTATCTTCACTCGAACCTCCCGGCTGTTCTCCGGTAGTCACTAAAGTGACATACTATTGTACCTGGTTTGAACGTGAGGGTTGATAAGAATTATGTAGGTCAGAGGAAAATGAGACTTTCTCTTAAGATGGGACAAGACACTCAGTTCTTGTTGAAGTTTAAACCTCATGTACTTCGGTAGTGAATGCTAGTAGATGAGCACGGAAAATGAAATTTGGAAACATGGGCCAGTACAGTACATACAGCAATTTGTTTGACACTTAGGTAGGTAAATAAGGGTAGCGGTAACTGTTGGAGTATGTAAACAATGAAATTAATGTGGGTAGGTGATTTATGAATGCCATTAAAACAGCTTTAGCTCAGCGCTAGGTAATCCCAAGAGAGGAAGCTGTCATAACAAGAGTGGAAAAGACATACGATAACTAGGGAAGCCATGAGGAAGCATTAAGAGGCAATCCCACTTCTGATGTCGGATCGCCACTGAGCGATCCAGGAGGAGCGCCGAGCGGTATAGTACATCGTCAGGACTATAGGCGTTCCCATTATCCCATTAGGGATAAACAACATACCTGTGAAAACAATTACACACTATTAGTAAAGATACCACAATACAAATGGTAATCAGTAACAAGAATAAAGTAAGTTCAAGGTACAGCAACAATACAGTTAATCGAACAGACCATTAAGGTCCCACAGTTCGTACAGTGGAGAATCCACCCAATGATAAACGAACAAACCATTAAGGTTTACAGTTCGTACAGCAGCCTAAGCCACCCAATGATAAACGAACAAACCCTTAAGGTTCAAAGTTCGTACAGTAGCATAAGCCACCCATATACAAAGTGTATCGCTCGCTAGCAGCAAGCCTATACAGCTATGTGAATATACAGCAGCGCTGTACCAGGTAAACCGACAGTATTGTCGGGAGCAGGAACTCTTTACTGAGTCGAATCCGAGGATCGACTGCCATACTTACGGAGTGCACGCTCTTTTATAAGGCGATGCCCCCCACCTTACAACCTCTCCATACAAGTCTATCCATTGGCGCACGAAAGTGCGTCACGCGTTTACTTGATACAAAACACTACAATGTACTAAATGTAATAAGATTTAATTATAAAGCAATTAAATACCACACTAATAATTGTCATGAATAAACAATAGTGATTTTATAAAGTAATTCGTTTTACATTCAAAGTAACGTGTCAACAATTGTTTTGAATAAAACCATCGATAACAATTATCGAAATAAAGTAACCACAAATCAGTGTACATACAGTGAGTACTCAATAAATCATGTTTCGAATTAATAGACAATAATTGATAGCAAAATCACATAAATTAACAATAAGAACCACAAATCATAACAAATTTAGTTACACCCACAATTGTGATTAATAAACTGTCTCCGACATATAAATACTATATAAATATAACATCAGACTACATATATACTACTGTAAATAGATATAATAGTAATAAATAATAAGTATGTATGTGTGTAGTGTGTGTGTGTGTGTGTGTGTATGTGTATTATTATACACATACACAAAGGTAAAGGTATAAAATAATATCCCAGACGATACTATTGTATCGTATTTTATACCTTTTTAATTAAACATAGTAACCCAGGAGCTCGTGGCTAAGTAAAAGCCGTACAGATCGATCGGTCAAAGGTTAAGCTGAGCTTGCCGCGGTCGGTCTGTGGATGGGTGACCATCCATTTCATACCGAGTTTCCACCGTGCCTCGGGAAGCACGTAAAGCCGTTGGTCTCGACTGTCATTCGTAGATCTTTGGCAGTCGTTAAGGGTAGTCAGAAACCAGTCTTACCAAGGGGTATCGTGTTACCCAGTAACTGGGTTGTGGAGGTCCGCTTGGCCGATGCATGTTAGCGATCGCAGTAGGTGTTATGGTACTCAGAAGGACGCTGCTACCCATCCTCTAGTCAATATCCCTCTGTCGCCATCTACGACACCCACGGGTAGATTCGGAGTGGTGCTTATCGCGACCGGCACCATATGGCTTAAATGACATTGTCGATAGTAAAATATAAGTACTGACATTGTGTTTTTCTGTATGGACTATTTTGACTTTAAAGTAAATGAGTAATAATAATAAATTACAGACTTATAAATAAACATTGACCATGGAATAAAACAGTTAAACTACGCAATTCTACTGGTTAACCAACGATAACTCGCCCAAATACCCGAAAATAAAAGAAATAAAACTGCAACCACATGAATCGCAATAACTTATCTATTGATATGACGTCACAATACTAAGAAAAAGCTAAGTTCCTCTTACGACTAAACTAAACGTATAAATCAGCAATTCAAAGGAAACCATAATGAGGCAAAAAGTTCTCGTTACAATAGTGAGCCGAACTACCGATGAAATATTGTGACGAATTCCTAATCAGTAGGGGAACCATAAATCCACCAAGCGCTTTGCTTCCACATTTATTGCCACTGCAATAAATGTGGAACTGCCAGACTGTGGAATTCACTGCCCGCCTCTCTATTCCCCGATACATATAATCTGGGTATCTTCAAGGCACGGGTGAACCGGTTTATTCTAGGCAAGCGTGCTCCACCTTAGGCCGCCTCATCACTTAAGATCAGGTGAGTTGCGGTCAAACGCAAGCCTATAACAATATAAAAAAAAGCTTTTTACAAAAAAGACAACCGCCTTCAAAAACTAAAAAGTGAAAAATATCTTTAGCACAGAATACACATTGACTTTAGTTTCGGAAGTCGGTGGCAATACAAAACAACAAACAGAACAAAGCCACCGAGCGGAAAAAAAAACTAAAACGTCGTCTATGTAAAATTTTTAAGTACTTTTTTGTTGATTTTTTCGAAAAGTGCTAAATCAATTTCGATAAAATTTATATGGGACCACCCCTGAAGCATACCCTATCTATAAAAAAAAGAATTTTCAAAATCGGGTTACGGTTGCCGGAGAAATCGCGCACATACATAAGAAAATTTAAGACTTATACGGTTTTCTCATGGATGCCATTGTCAGAACTGGACCAAATTAAAATGGGACCACACAGGAAGCACCAGCTTTCAAATAAAAAAAGAATCAAAATCGGTTCAACAAGTCCAAAGTTCTCAGGTAACAAACATTAAAAAAAAAAAAAAACACGAATTGATAACCTCCTCCTTTTTTGAAGTCGGTTGAAAAAAAAGACAATGATTGCTGGAGAAAAATTGAGACATCTTACCATTCTCATCTGCGTAGCATTTTCCCAACTATGCTGGGGTCGGTTCCAGTCTAACCGATGCAGCTGAATACCAGTGTATTACATGGAGCGACTGCCTATCAGACCCCCACAACGCAGTTACTGGGTAACACGATGCCCCTTTGTAAGACTGGTTGTAAGATTTTCTAGCTTCTGACTACCTATAGCGACAGCCATAGATCTACGAATTACATCCAGGACCAACGGCTTTACTGTACCTACACAAAAAATCCAGATTTGGAACAACTACCTGTAGGCCATACATCCATACCATTTGTTCCGTGTGGAAATGGAACTCGAACTCAGTCAGCCACTGCGCCAACCGATTAGACCAGCTTCTTTGAAGATTTTAAAATCTAAAATCTCAGAAGACGCAAATAAAATATCAGAAGAAAGTGTTCGCTAAAACACATAAAATTAACAAGGCTTTTGATTTACTAAAAACGAAAGGTACTTTTTTTTCGAAATAAGTAGATTTGTAATAATAATAATATGTGGGGACATTTCACACACGGCCATCTGACCCCAAACTAGGGAGACCCTGTACTATGGGTGTCAGACAGCTGATATACATACACAAATACATTTGAAATACATACATATATAAATAAACAACACCCAGACACAAGGCAAACACAAGTGCTTATTACACAAATATTTACCCTGGGCGGGAGTCGAACCCACAACACGCTGCGCAAGAGTCGATCGCTCAGCCACTGCGCTAACCGTGTCGTCAAAATGTGAAATATTAATTAACTTATTGATAAATTTTCATTCATGAAACCTTTTATGATCTCAGGTCAAAGTACATCTTTGTCGTAGGTACTATCAATGTGACAGAAGCCAAAACTTAATCTGGAATTCCACAACAAAGAAACAATATTAAATTGCTTCATAAACTATCAACGTGAACGTCCAGACTAGCCCACAAAGCCTGGTAGCCACACATCCTTAATAATCGACACACTGAAGTATGGAACTGGGTCGTCGGTATTCATACGCGCATCAATATGTAAGATGTTCTGTGAATCCATTCGTATTTGGTCATGTTTGTGATAACTACATTTGTGTAGACATTAGAACGTGGTTGATCGTGGAGAAAAAATACACGAAAACTACTTAAGGCCAAAAGTGCGTTTTTCTTCATTATTCAGGGGCTATTAGCTCATTATTATTAAATATATATTATTAACTTATTATAGAGAAACAAACTACATCTAAAAGCATACTGTTAATGTTCATTATCCTATCATCACATTTCACGTTCTTACTTTTTTTTTGTACCCTACATACACCTAAATCTCCCTGTAAAAAAATGACTAAAATAATTGAAAACATGTATCCTTTGCTAAAGTTGACGTGCTATTAATTTGAGGATTACACTAATAGATAATAGGTAACTTAAACATCTTTATAATGCACGTTTTATTTTATTTCAAAAGATCGTTTCTCTTTTTTATAACAAAAAAAAAAAACAAAAATTGTGCGAAATTCGATTCCGGGCAAAGAGGAAATGTATGGTCAAGGTTATTTCGTCAGGGAAGCGCCTTAAGTGGATATTTCTACAGCTATTATTTATAATTGATGCTCAATATGCTGCTGATTACATAGTCCTGTGTAACTTGTACCTACGTTAATGGTAATTATGGTCCATAAGCTGAAAGCCACGCAGAGAGCAATGGAACGGATCATGCTCCGAATATCCCTAAGAGACAAAGTGCGTAATACAATTATCTGCGAACGCACTAAAGTGATAGAATAGAGAAGCAAGGCTAGGAAATAGAAGAACTAGCAGACTACCATCCAGATGGTCCAACGACATCAGAAGACCGAGACAGTTTGGATCAAGAAGATTAGCGTTAGAACCTTGTAGAAACTTCTTTGAGAAGCGTATGCCCAGCTGTGGACAACCACATGCGTTGAAATCCAGCGCCGTGGTTTGTGCCTTGCTGCGTGGGCAAAGGCATTTATGCTGAACGTTGACCGTTTCACGTGGTGGTGACGCATGTTTCTGATTCTGATTCCAGAAATAGGTGATCAGATGACCTGGACGTGTACTACGAATGCTGGTTCGAGGCAGCGCGAGATGAGTGCCTGGAAAGACCGAAGAGGGGAGGCGTTTTCTCATCACTGGGATTATGTAGGCTAGAGGATAAACTAATTAGTTTGATGTATAACAAAAGGCAGGTATTATATTAATAGGCGGATAATTTAAATTTGCACCAAATTTTTTTTTAAAACCAATAAGTACCAAGTCAAATACCTATGTTACCTTCAAATAATATAAACCCGTTCAATAAAAATAAATAATAATTTGGCACGGGTGGGCACAGTGGTTGCGCGATTGGATGCTGTGCTGCGTGTCGCGGTTTCGATTCCCGCATAGAATTAATATTTGTATTGCCTACAGGTAGTTGTTCCGGACCTGACGTTAGTGTATGTGAGTTTCTATGTTTGTAAATGCACCCGCGGTACAGGGGACAGAGGGGCAATGTATTAAAAAAATATATTCTTAAGTAGGTAATTAAAATTACAAAAATTGTAGGAAATAATCCTTAATATTTTTGTTTTATACACTGTTCAAATCAACCACTTACATTGCATTTATCGCGTTGCATAAGGTAACATTGAGTTATTGCTCTTTTTACATAAATCGTCATTTTAAGGAAACAGTATAATCAAATCATGTGTAAAATGTTCCTAGAACGCGTACCTACAATATATCTCAAGCATTTTATTTCTTTATTTTTGCTCAAAACGCGACCCGTTGAATTTTAAAGCGCATTCCAGTTGCAATGGAATTCTTTTAGGGAGCGACTGAAATTCCAGCTTTCACAGTGGAATGGACGTTGTAAGTAGGTAAAATCTAAAGTGTAATACTGAGAATTTGAGGCGTGGGCTGAAACGCGGTTAGGAGAACACGAGAAGAGAACTTGCTTTTGGACCCAATCGTGGCAATTTTAATTAGTTTTGCTTGTGTTTGCGTAAATTAAAATTGATTGGCCATCGGCTATTTTGGTGCTTCTAATTTTTATTAGCCAACGTATCGTATGAAGCTGAAAATATAATTCGAACAAAAGGACCAGTTTCTATCGGATGGAAGAACCAACTGAAGCATCACAGACCTTTGGTTTTTCTAGCGAAACATGTTGATCTAAACCCTATATGATTGCGGCAATATATTTAGGTCAGTAAGTTTTACCTTTTGCATGGAACAAGTAACGTTAATCTAGAAGAAATTACCAGTTACGTGTTAAAAGAAAACAGTCGTATGAATTTACATCAGTACTTAGATTGCCTGTCGTATAATAAAATGTTTATAAGCACATTCAGTAACAAAAAAGTGGTTAAAAGTTCATCAAAAACGCTACAAGAATAATAATAATCTTTCGGCAGGGGAAAGGCCTCTTCTCCTAAAGAAAAGGCACAAACATTGATCATCACTCTTCTTGCTCATTGCGGATTCAGACTTACATTAATTATAGTGTATTCGATTCGTGACGAAAACTTAATCTTTTTGCGTTTTTCCCAGAGCTATATCGTAATGATGTGAGCAGATTAGAAAATTACGGATTTAGAAAGACTAAGTTGATTTAGAGAACTACAGCGTAAAAGTATAATTTTTAATTATGATTTTTTAAAGCGAAGACAATCCTTTCATAGCGTTTTACGAAAATAGACGTCGAGTTCACTTTCAGGACGAATACAACCATTACTGTATAGCAAAATATTATGTTTTATACGTTTTTACAACGGGATTTACAGTCTTAAAGTACATTACAGAGCCAAAGTTACGAATATATTACTATTAGTAATTAAAAAACAATGTTAGAAAAGTACAAAATCGGTTCACTTTGACTTTTTTTTTAAACTGCATTTGAATAAACACATAACTGTTATACCTATTTATTTTGTAAAAATAAAGGTTAGGCTTAATAAACAATATTTTTCAGTCCGTTATACGAACTCATTTATTTTAGACAATTATTTTAAAAAACACTATAATACCTCGCGCGGAATCGTTTGTCGATCAATTTCAATGATTCGTGCTCATGCATCCTCGCTCACACACAAAAACAGACCATGTATTGTACTAGTGTGCGTCAATGCTGCTACGATGTCCTAGCAATCATATATAGTAGTTGTGATTTTGAGTTGTGCTTAATCGAATACGCGCCCTTAACGACGTTTTCCTTCACCGATTTCAGTGTCCAAGTTAAACTTAGAATAAGATTTAATAAAACACTCACTTAAACGTAGTCTACAACAAACCTGTGATTTATCATCTCTATGATCAAACTTGGAGTGCAGGAGCATCGCCAAGTTCTGGATTCAATTTCCGTGTAAAGCTGTATTCGGCTACATTACGGTATAACTTTGTTATTCGACCAGGTTCGAACCACCGCCACCGTTACCTACATAGTTTTATAGTTGGTGTACGAAGTTTTTGATATAAGCAAATTCTATTTTGATATTTGTGCAAGTTTTTAAATTTTTGTGCTGTTTAAAATGTGTTTTAAAATACTGTTTTTAGTTTTGGTTTTCCATTTCTAGATTTTATGTAACGTCATCATTTCGGTAAAAATATTTAGAAGAATAAAGACGCCTAGACGTCCGACGCAATGAAATGTTCAAGTTGGTACAAGAATAGAAAATTTGGAAAGATTTAGGCAATCTCCTTGCTCAGAAGTAACATAATTGCGGGTTGGTAAAAAAAGGATGCAGCTTTCAAAACCATAGCAAGAGCCCAAAGCTACGTTTGACTTTTGACAAAGAAAAAAAAAGTTTGACAAAGACTTTGAATTAATTTAAAAAGTGACCACAAATGAAAATACCCTTTTCAAATTTGCGCACTATGACACAAACATCGTTCTCTTTTTCACCCAAAACAGCCTTTAAATAACCTAAACACACCAGATCCATTTAATTTTGAATCACCCTCCGTGCACTTACAAACTGTATACAAATATACAAATGAGAAGTTTCCCTTACCCATTGGTTTTTCTTGAATAATATTTTTTTAATTACTGTGCACGGCACGGTGTATTTGAGCCAAAGCGAGAGGCTGAGGTAGAAATACAGAGCCCATTAAAAAATAGTTAAGTTCTTGAAGAATAAATTAATGGGTTCCGTGCCAGATGTAAATTGTGAAACTTGTGACTTGTATTTTTTATTGTGCCTGTGGTAGTTTTGTCCTAAACGGTAAAAGAATTGGGTCGTGAATTTGCTAATCTTCTATGCAGCTGTGTAGTCTCGTACTAGTAGAGCAGTAGGTCGATTCTGTAAAATTCAAACAACAAGTCACAACTCACATCGCTGTTCACTCTCACTTCGCATAAGGCTCGGGTTCGAGTGCGAAGTGAGCGTCGAAGTGACGGGGAAATTACCTTACAGAATGTCACTTCTACGTCATCTCATACTTTATCTGTCAAAATCTCCCTGTCAATTTAGTTCAACTCGCTGATACGCTTGCAAGGGTGGCGCTAGTGTAAATTCGAATTATGAACCGAGTTTTTAGAATGCCAATCAAGAAACTCACAGCGGATTCAGATTCGAAGTTTAGAATGAGGTCTTTACAGAATCACACCCCAGGGCTCAACTAGTAAGTAGTAGACTAATTTGTTAGTAAGTCTTTAAGGGGCCCCATTAGTTTTCGTAACGAGACATCCCCGATCGCCATATTCAAACACATATTTTGTCAGCCTTCTTTTTCCTACTGCAGGACAAAGGCATCTCTACTCTCCTTCCACTTCTCTCAATCAAGAGCTATTTGGGACCAGTCTTTGTAAAAAACTCTAGATTATCCCGCCATCTCAACCTGGGCCTACCGCGATATCGCTTGCCATGTAAAGGGACCCGTCGGGTTACATATTTAGCCAAATGATCGTGTGACATACGGTAGATGTGTCCAGCCAAATTCCATTTCAGCATAACTTCTTTCCGAGTAACGTCAGCTATTTTTGTGATGGAACGAATGGTAGTATTCCTAACCCGGTGTAAGGTCTAGATTTTTTTTTACCGAGAATACTCCGTTCCGTAGCTGTCTGTTGTAGCAGTTCTAATAGTTTAAGAAATAAAAGGCTATGTAGAACTGTACGAATTGAATTTAATAGCTCTCACAAGAAAGATTAAAATGTGATGAGTATCAAAAACAGCAGTAAGTATTAAAATAAGCACTGACCTAAACGCACTACGTTCAGGCAGAGATTTCCAGGTTAAAGGGATCCACAGCCTGGCCGGCAACAGGATCTGACCGAAGATAGGCTGGCGCGGTCGGCTCCTAGCTCTGGGATGGAGGTCCCCAGGCGGTCCTATCAGTAGGACCCGCCCTGGGAGCAGCAGGCACGCGACAGCTCGACGGCTCGACTTAACCGACTTTCGGTTGTAGACCGGTAGTCTTGCAGTAAGTAGACTGGTAGACTTCAGTAACGTAAGCGTATGAGTAATCAGCGTGTTACTCAAGCGACAGCGATATCTAGACTCACATTATAAAGAGAGAGACGAGAGACGAGACGAGCATAAAGACTGTAAGTACCTTTAAAGTATAAAAGATTCCATGAATCTGAAGAATGTTTGTATGCTTATAAAAAGTAAATATCGTATGTGTTGCCACATATACTATACTGTGATGATCTGACATCTTTTTCATGCTCCTCAACTGTTCTTTTCTGATTCATTTCCAGACAATAGAACCGTTTCTCCGAGACTCGAGCACGGAGAAAATCACCGATCACCCAGTTCCTTTCAGGAGTAAAAGTGTGGTGGACTTGTCCTATATATTTTTTATGAAATTGTACTAAAAATATGATGCAGCTCGGCGACAATGGTAATGTACTTACTATACTTGTAATAAAATAAAGTCATTAAATTATAAATCACACTTTAGTTTTGGTACAACATAATCATTTTACGGAGAAGCTTAAATGTAACCGAAATCATACGAGTGGTTTAAAAGGTCCACATTTTTAAAGAAATAGTTCCATTACCTAGATACCTATTTATAAACAAAGTGATTCACTTATACAATGTCATCTAAGAGTGATAAGAACTAGAGTAAGTAGATGACTTTACTATGATCTTGTGGGGGGTGCAACAGAATCTTGTTTTAATTTGAGGCACTTTAGTGGAATTATTAATTGAAACTTAAGGAAGAGCGGAATCCAAAAGAAGTAGACGCAGGGAGTTAAATTTTAGCTGTTTATGATATGTATGAAATTATCATTTTTATTGGTTTTTTTTAGGTGATTCCAAATAATCACTAGAATAACATTTAACAGTAGGTTTAATGGTACCAAATTTATTTAATACGAACAAAAAATCGGTTAAGAAGTTTTTAAAATCTTAATTCACTCCTCAAGATCACTCCCTTGTACGGAACCCAAAACATTGTTGAAAGAAACCGTTTACACGGCAATGATTTCTACATTTAGCGAACACATGAAATATTATAATAGACACATTGGAAATTCGTCTTTATCCCTTTAACATAAAGTCCAGTAACACGTTAAACATTTTATATGTTCGTTCAAAGAAATTAAAAAGTTTATAGCAAAGATTTTTTAAGAGACTGTAAGCAGGGGTTCTAATGAATGACCCCTTTATGTGGTTCTATGGTAACGTGTATATTTTAGTCTTTGAAGATTAGTTTCTGAGAATGGTTGGCCTTTTAATCTAATGACGTTTGAAGTTTAAAAAAATTGTAGGAAATAATCCTTAATATTTTTGTTTTATACACTGTTCAAATCAACCACTTACATTGCATTTATCGCGTTGCATAAGGTAACATTGAGTTATTGCTCTTTTTACATAAATCGTCATTTTAAGGAAACAGTATAATCAAATCATGTGTAAAATGTTCCTAGAACGCGTACCTACAATATATCTCAAGCATTTTATTTCTTTATTTTTGCTCAAAACGCGACCCGTTGAATTTTAAAGCGCATTCCAGTTGCAATGGAATTCTTTTAGGGAGCGACTGAAATTCCAGCTTTCACAGTGGAATGGACGTTGTAAGTAGGTAAAATCTAAAGTGTAATACTGAGAATTTGAGGCGTGGGCTGAAACGCGGTTAGGAGAACACGAGAAGAGAACTTGCTTTTGGACCCAATCGTGGCAATTTTAATTAGTTTTGCTTGTGTTTGCGTAAATTAAAATTGATTGGCCATCGGCTATTTTGGTGCTTCTAATTTTTATTAGCCAACGTATCGTATGAAGCTGAAAATATAATTCGAACAAAAGGACCAGTTTCTATCGGATGGAAGAACCAACTGAAGCATCACAGACCTTTGGTTTTTCTAGCGAAACATGTTGATCTAAACCCTATATGATTGCGGCAATATATTTAGGTCAGTAAGTTTTACCTTTTGCATGGAACAAGTAACGTTAATCTAGAAGAAATTACCAGTTACGTGTTAAAAGAAAACAGTCGTATGAATTTACATCAGTACTTAGATTGCCTGTCGTATAATAAAATGTTTATAAGCACATTCAGTAACAAAAAAGTGGTTAAAAGTTCATCAAAAACGCTACAAGAATAATAATAATCTTTCGGCAGGGGAAAGGCCTCTTCTCCTAAAGAAAAGGCACAAACATTGATCATCACTCTTCTTGCTCATTGCGGATTCAGACTTACATTAATTATAGTGTATTCGATTCGTGACGAAAACTTAATCTTTTTGCGTTTTTCCCAGAGCTATATCGTAATGATGTGAGCAGATTAGAAAATTACGGATTTAGAAAGACTAAGTTGATTTAGAGAACTACAGCGTAAAAGTATAATTTTTAATTATGATTTTTTAAAGCGAAGACAATCCTTTCATAGCGTTTTACGAAAATAGACGTCGAGTTCACTTTCAGGACGAATACAACCATTACTGTATAGCAAAATATTATGTTTTATACGTTTTTACAACGGGATTTACAGTCTTAAAGTACATTACAGAGCCAAAGTTACGAATATATTACTATTAGTAATTAAAAAACAATGTTAGAAAAGTACAAAATCGGTTCACTTTGACTTTTTTTTTAAACTGCATTTGAATAAACACATAACTGTTATACCTATTTATTTTGTAAAAATAAAGGTTAGGCTTAATAAACAATATTTTTCAGTCCGTTATACGAACTCATTTATTTTAGACAATTATTTTAAAAAACACTATAATACCTCGCGCGGAATCGTTTGTCGATCAATTTCAATGATTCGTGCTCATGCATCCTCGCTCACACACAAAAACAGACCATGTATTGTACTAGTGTGCGTCAATGCTGCTACGATGTCCTAGCAATCATATATAGTAGTTGTGATTTTGAGTTGTGCTTAATCGAATACGCGCCCTTAACGACGTTTTCCTTCACCGATTTCAGTGTCCAAGTTAAACTTAGAATAAGATTTAATAAAACACTCACTTAAACGTAGTCTACAACAAACCTGTGATTTATCATCTCTATGATCAAACTTGGAGTGCAGGAGCATCGCCAAGTTCTGGATTCAATTTCCGTGTAAAGCTGTATTCGGCTACATTACGGTATAACTTTGTTATTCGACCAGGTTCGAACCACCGCCACCGTTACCTACATAGTTTTATAGTTGGTGTACGAAGTTTTTGATATAAGCAAATTCTATTTTGATATTTGTGCAAGTTTTTAAATTTTTGTGCTGTTTAAAATGTGTTTTAAAATACTGTTTTTAGTTTTGGTTTTCCATTTCTAGATTTTATGTAACGTCATCATTTCGGTAAAAATATTTAGAAGAATAAAGACGCCTAGACGTCCGACGCAATGAAATGTTCAAGTTGGTACAAGAATAGAAAATTTGGAAAGATTTAGGCAATCTCCTTGCTCAGAAGTAACATAATTGCGGGTTGGTAAAAAAAGGATGCAGCTTTCAAAACCATAGCAAGAGCCCAAAGCTACGTTTGACTTTTGACAAAGAAAAAAAAAGTTTGACAAAGACTTTGAATTAATTTAAAAAGTGACCACAAATGAAAATACCCTTTTCAAATTTGCGCACTATGACACAAACATCGTTCTCTTTTTCACCCAAAACAGCCTTTAAATAACCTAAACACACCAGATCCATTTAATTTTGAATCACCCTCCGTGCACTTACAAACTGTATACAAATATACAAATGAGAAGTTTCCCTTACCCATTGGTTTTTCTTGAATAATATTTTTTTAATTACTGTGCACGGCACGGTGTATTTGAGCCAAAGCGAGAGGCTGAGGTAGAAATACAGAGCCCATTAAAAAATAGTTAAGTTCTTGAAGAATAAATTAATGGGTTCCGTGCCAGATGTAAATTGTGAAACTTGTGACTTGTATTTTTTATTGTGCCTGTGGTAGTTTTGTCCTAAACGGTAAAAGAATTGGGTCGTGAATTTGCTAATCTTCTATGCAGCTGTGTAGTCTCGTACTAGTAGAGCAGTAGGTCGATTCTGTAAAATTCAAACAACAAGTCACAACTCACATCGCTGTTCACTCTCACTTCGCATAAGGCTCGGGTTCGAGTGCGAAGTGAGCGTCGAAGTGACGGGGAAATTACCTTACAGAATGTCACTTCTACGTCATCTCATACTTTATCTGTCAAAATCTCCCTGTCAATTTAGTTCAACTCGCTGATACGCTTGCAAGGGTGGCGCTAGTGTAAATTCGAATTATGAACCGAGTTTTTAGAATGCCAATCAAGAAACTCACAGCGGATTCAGATTCGAAGTTTAGAATGAGGTCTTTACAGAATCACACCCCAGGGCTCAACTAGTAAGTAGTAGACTAATTTGTTAGTAAGTCTTTAAGGGGCCCCATTAGTTTTCGTAACGAGACATCCCCGATCGCCATATTCAAACACATATTTTGTCAGCCTTCTTTTTCCTACTGCAGGACAAAGGCATCTCTACTCTCCTTCCACTTCTCTCAATCAAGAGCTATTTGGGACCAGTCTTTGTAAAAAACTCTAGATTATCCCGCCATCTCAACCTGGGCCTACCGCGATATCGCTTGCCATGTAAAGGGACCCGTCGGGTTACATATTTAGCCAAATGATCGTGTGACATACGGTAGATGTGTCCAGCCAAATTCCATTTCAGCATAACTTCTTTCCGAGTAACGTCAGCTATTTTTGTGATGGAACGAATGGTAGTATTCCTAACCCGGTGTAAGGTCTAGATTTTTTTTTACCGAGAATACTCCGTTCCGTAGCTGTCTGTTGTAGCAGTTCTAATAGTTTAAGAAATAAAAGGCTATGTAGAACTGTACGAATTGAATTTAATAGCTCTCACAAGAAAGATTAAAATGTGATGAGTATCAAAAACAGCAGTAAGTATTAAAATAAGCACTGACCTAAACGCACTACGTTCAGGCAGAGATTTCCAGGTTAAAGGGATCCACAGCCTGGCCGGCAACAGGATCTGACCGAAGATAGGCTGGCGCGGTCGGCTCCTAGCTCTGGGATGGAGGTCCCCAGGCGGTCCTATCAGTAGGACCCGCCCTGGGAGCAGCAGGCACGCGACAGCTCGACGGCTCGACTTAACCGACTTTCGGTTGTAGACCGGTAGTCTTGCAGTAAGTAGACTGGTAGACTTCAGTAACGTAAGCGTATGAGTAATCAGCGTGTTACTCAAGCGACAGCGATATCTAGACTCACATTATAAAGAGAGAGACGAGAGACGAGACGAGCATAAAGACTGTAAGTACCTTTAAAGTATAAAAGATTCCATGAATCTGAAGAATGTTTGTATGCTTATAAAAAGTAAATATCGTATGTGTTGCCACATATACTATACTGTGATGATCTGACATCTTTTTTCATGCTCCTCAACTGTTCTTTTCTGATTCATTTCCAGACAATAGAACCGTTTCTCCGAGACTCGAGCACGGAGAAAATCACCGATCACCCAGTTCCTTTCAGGAGTAAAAGTGTGGTGGACTTGTCCTATATATTTTTTATGAAATTGTACTAAAAATATGATGCAGCTCGGCGACAATGGTAATGTACTTACTATACTTGTAATAAAATAAAGTCATTAAATTATAAATCACACTTTAGTTTTGGTACAACATAATCATTTTACGGAGAAGCTTAAATGTAACCGAAATCATACGAGTGGTTTAAAAGGTCCACATTTTTAAAGAAATAGTTCCATTACCTAGATACCTATTTATAAACAAAGTGATTCACTTATACAATGTCATCTAAGAGTGATAAGAACTAGAGTAAGTAGATGACTTTACTATGATCTTGTGGGGGGTGCAACAGAATCTTGTTTTAATTTGAGGCACTTTAGTGGAATTATTAATTGAAACTTAAGGAAGAGCGGAATCCAAAAGAAGTAGACGCAGGGAGTTAAATTTTAGCTGTTTATGATATGTATGAAATTATCATTTTTATTGGTTTTTTTTAGGTGATTCCAAATAATCACTAGAATAACATTTAACAGTAGGTTTAATGGTACCAAATTTATTTAATACGAACAAAAAATCGGTTAAGAAGTTTTTAAAATCTTAATTCACTCCTCAAGATCACTCCCTTGTACGGAACCCAAAACATTGTTGAAAGAAACCGTTTACACGGCAATGATTTCTACATTTAGCGAACACATGAAATATTATAATAGACACATTGGAAATTCGTCTTTATCCCTTTAACATAAAGTCCAGTAACACGTTAAACATTTTATATGTTCGTTCAAAGAAATTAAAAAGTTTATAGCAAAGATTTTTTAAGAGACTGTAAGCAGGGGTTCTAATGAATGACCCCTTTATGTGGTTCTATGGTAACGTGTATATTTTAGTCTTTGAAGATTAGTTTCTGAGAATGGTTGGCCTTTTAATCTAATGACGTTTGAAGTTTAAAAAAATGCTTTGATAATGTTTTGTCGAAGTTTGGGTACTCAGTTTGTGATATGAAAATCAAAGCAGAGAAACAAAAAAAATCTTTGGAGTTGCATATATTTCTTTGTTTTTCTTTAAAAAAAATATTGTCTGTTTAGAATCAGCTAAGTCTGTTAAAAAAAAATATGTCAGCAGAGTTCATGTCTATGAGAAATAAAAGTACTTAAAAAGCAGAAAAATTACAAACGGAAATGATGATTCTTCATAATTATAATCATCCACAAGATTTCCATTTTTAAAATAAACAATTTTTTAAAGACAACAATTTTTCCAACTTTTGTTATTATTTAATTTATTCAATGCTAATTTTATTACTTGTTTTTTAGTTTTGCATATTTTGTGTAATTTCTAATTTCGCATTTTGAATTAGCTGAAATTTTACTATGCAATCTAATTCAATTAAAAATCTCAATCGAATTGATCTCCATCTATCACAAATAATTTTATATATTTTTTCAATTTCAAATCCTATTTTAGCTTCAAGGTTCCTATTGGGTTTTTGACGTGATAACGTCTTAAAAATCGATAAACACCGGCTGCACGCACGAAAAAGTGTCACGTTCCGCCTGAGCCTGAGCGTGCAAGCGAGAACGCGGAACAAGCACGATCAGCCTAACCAATAAGCTCCCCCCACCTCGACGGAAGCCATTATTTGCTTATGTTATTTATGTTAGCCATTATGTTTCTTTATGACGTTACCACGTACAACTATCGTCCGTAAACCGACTTTACAGACAAACAATTTTATTTTTGCTAACAATAAATAAACATTTATTTTTACACTCACCATCCACTCAGTCACGACCTCTTCTAGCAGCTTACCTACCTATTTTATATTTAGTGCGGTAAAGAAACATAAAAAACTTTACTCCTAAAACCTGTTACTAAACCCACAACAGGTCTAAAGATCGACCTCAAACGGGAGAACTAAATAAAAATAATGACCCAAAAAGACCCAACTTAGGCAAACACATAAATTGTTGCGCTAGTTGAATCCTTCGGTACGAACAAACCAATAACTTTAGTTTCAAGGTAAAACACTCCTTATTACCAACAGGTAAAATTCTATTTCCATTGACAGTTGATTTATAACGTCTTCAGTTTGATATGTGTTTCCACCAACTTTATTTTGCAGTTCTTGAAAACTCTATTGTCTTGTACATAACATTCAGTTTTGGTTGTTTGAAACTTGGTGTTGTAGGGACATGTTAACGCCTTTGGAAGTGACGAGATAATTTATTAAGGGTTTGTGACCACTTTTTCTCATCCTTTTACCATTTGTTCTTAAGTTTTGTTGTTTCTAAAGATTTTTAGGGCTCGATGTCCCCTTGTCATGTTACAAATATTTATGTCGCTAAGTATGTTGTTAGAAAGATCTGAATTACTGTCATTTGTATCAGGACGGTGTGGATACTGATGGAGAACATTTTTAGGATTCCGTAGCCAATGGGTAAAAATGGGACCCTATTACTAAGACTTCACTGTCCTTCTGGCTGTCTGTCACCAGGCTGTATCTTATGAACCGTGATAGTTGCAATTTTCACTGATAATGTGTTTTTGTAGGCGCTATAACAACAAATACTAAAAACAGAATATAATAAACTAGCGACCCGATCCAGCTTCGCATGGCCTTCCTCGATAAATTGGCTATCCAACACAAAATGATTTTTTCAATTCGAACCATTAGATCCTAAGATTAGCGCGTTCAACCAAACAAACAAACTCGTCAGCTTTATAATATTACAAGCGACCCGACCCGGCTTCGCATGGGTCTATAGCCATCCTCGATAAATGGACTATCCAACACAAAATATTTTTTCAATTCGAACCAATAGAGATTAGCGCGTTCAACCAAACAAACAATCAAACAAACTCTTCAGCTTTATTATATTAGTATAGATATTTAAGGGGGACCCCCATACAACAAACGTGATATTTTGCCGTTTTTTGCTCGATATTAAAAAAAGGATATGATAATAGTGTCTAATGTTGTATAAATAATGGTACGGAACCCTTCGTGCGCGAGTCCGACTCGCACTTGGCCAGTTTTTTTTTTGACGGCGACCGTCAGGAGCCTTTTTTATGAATGAAGGGTTATTCTGAAAACCAATATTGATATTTACAGAATATTACAGAAATATTAAACAGTTTTGTATGACTTATAATTTTAAAGGTTTCCCACACGGTTACACCACTCGAACGGACTTCAGACAGTATGTAGATATTAATTAATTTAAATTAACACCTTTTTGAAAATTGCTACTGTTATATAGTGTTTTTAGCATGCATTAACACTATGGCTCATTTAATTAATTTAAGTTTCTTGAATTCTACGCACTTACTTTAACTTATTGGTCTTTTAATCTTTTCTAGCATTCAAAAATCGTTAATACTTTATCTTCTCAGGATTTTTTCCAATGAGGAAATTTTAAAACAAATACATAATAAGTGTAGTGGTATATACCCGCTTTTTAATGGACTAAAAAACGAAGGTTAAACACAAACATTGAAGTTTTCGAAGGCTATACAAAACAACGAACTCAATTAAAACCACCAATTTCCGATAATAATGTAATTTCTCCCTTTCAAAACGAGTTTAAAAATTAAATTGCTGTCAAAAATAATTCAGTACTGTTATTAATTTTTATTTTACGTAAACAAAAATTCAAACCGCAGTAATTATTTTAACAGTATTAATTAAATCTATCAACCTCGCAGAAAAAAAACATAAAACCTCGAACATATAAATCTAGAATGCCGAAGTAAATTAAAAACCTGACAGGTCGTAAGTGCAGGGGTTGGGGGACGGGGCATAAAATATAGCATTTGGTATACCTACCAACAGGCCGTGGCATAGTGCCAATCCGGTACTTTTTGTGTTCGGTGACTCTGTCTTATAGATTTATAATTTAATCGAGTGATACGTGAGCTCAAAACTTTTAGCAGATCAAGTTGTTGGCGCAGCTTTTAAATTACGTTCGTATAGTATAGAACTCAGATTATGAAGCAAAAGGCAGATAGACCGCACGGAACACTGAGAGTAAAGCCAAAAAAGCAAATACAAATTGAAAAGTGAAGACCTACGACGCGCTTAGACGGCTGCTCGCTGCTACTGACACGAATCAGTATGGAACGAATCGCTGCATCGTTAAATCAAATACAAATTCAAAAGCGGATACAAACACGGATAGTAGGTATTAGCACTAGCAAGTATTAGTATTAGCTTTTGAATTTCTATTTGCGTTGAGGCGTATTTTATATATCTATCTGCTACTATTATTTAAAACAAAAGTTTGAGCGAATGGATGAATGAATATTTGGTACACGCTTAAAGGGCTGAACGGAATTAGTAGATGTTTTGTTGATGCGTTTAATATTCTTAGGAATGTGTACAGGGAGACTTAAAAGGTTCAAAAGTTACTTGTTTAATTTACACACGGTACATTATTACAATGGGATACTTTGCAAAGATCGATTAGCGCGCGTCGGTATTGCGAGGTACGGGACAACTCGTATGTAGGTTTACAATGTACGTATGTATATTCTTTAGTATTCGTTAACTCATAACAAAATAAGTACCATTATGATAATTTAGGAGCTTCGGGTAATTCTGAATTCTACTCAGATGAAGTTGCGGACAAAAGCAAGTAATGTATAAAAATGTGGGAATATCTTGATGGAATAAAATCTTACAATACTCGTGTATTACTATGAAGGCATAATGTCGCATTTTACTTAGCCTGAGCCTTAACTGCTGGCCTCCTACAGAAGCTCAGAGTCCCGCAGCGAGCTATGCTCGGAGTTTCTTTGCGCGATAAAATCCGGAACGAGGAATTTCGCCGAAAAAGTAAGGTCACAGACATAGCTCTCAGAACATGCAAGTTGAAGTGGCAATGGGCAGGTCACATCGCTCGAAGAACCGAAAACCGATGGTGGAAAATGTTCACGAGTGACGACCACGAACTGTAAGACCCCACCAAATGGACCGACGACATCGGCAAGGTCGCGGGTAACCGGTAGATGCAAGAGGTAGGTTGCCTCAAATTATGGCGTTCTATGGGGGAGGCTTTGTTCAACAGTGGACGTCTTTCTACTGATGATGATGACTCAACCTGAGTCAAAACAGGCAAGGCGATTTTTCCTATTTAATATCTATCCTGTTCAAACTACATATTTATTCAACTTGTAATGTCCCAATGCTGGGCAAGAGTCGCACCCATAGCCTTCCACTCCATCCATCTATGTGTTGCCTTCTCTGGCAAATATCATAGTCAAAGTCTACTGTGTGTACATAAATAGTAAAATAAATAAATAAATAAATAAATAAAATCATTTATTTCAATTAGACTATTAAAAGGCACTTTTGAACGTCATATTGTAAAATTTGAATCTAGTTGCCTTTTCCAAATGGTATCAGTTAAAATATAATAGATAAAAAGAACATTATAGAAAAATATCGAAGGACCAGTATTATTGCATTAAGCGTCGCACTAAACTAAAGTGGCTATTTTAATCTCTTGAAAAAAAAACTCAAAATTCCAACATTAGGCTCAACTTTACTACCGCACCGATCAATTAATAACCTAACTTTCGAAAACCGCTGCAATAAAAAAGAAACTTTTTCACAAAAATCTGCTACGAGATAATCCGTAGAACGGCTACGCTCAACAAAAGTTGATCCTGGGATTCGCAACTTTTTTTCGCCGACTTTGGTCTTTGGTCTTTGTATCGTAATTTGGTATGCAACAGACGGTGGGAGTGCGAAAGGCTAATTGTAGCCAGCCGTAGTTGGCACGGATCCAACTAATTCCTGGCGGAATCCACTATGACAATATTAAGGACCAGCTTACACGGTCCGAAAAGCGTGGATACGTAACGTTTGCGTTAAATTGGGACAGTGTTGGTCTTTTTTGGTTGAAATATCAGGTGGATTATTGTGTGTGATTTTTAGCCAACTTTGTGTCGAATTTAAATACGAATTAATAATAATAATAAAAACACCAGTTTATGATGGTCATACAGGGCAAAAGGTTTTTCTCATGCTGAAGAGACATGATTATTGTCTACCACCTTTGCCCAAGGCGGAATTTATTTTTGTTTAATTTTATTGGGAAAACAAGCAATTGTACAGACACCAGCAAATCAAGCTATACCTAACTGTCAAATTTTCCCAATTAAATATAAACCTTATGATTTTGTAATAAAGTTGAAAATCTATCAAAGAAGTTTGACAGATTGTAGTAGCTTCATGCGCTGGCTGTACATTATGTCTTACATCTAGGTAAACAAAACAGAATGGGCTAACGTACAATCCACTACGTTTCCACATATTACATTAAGAAAGAGATGTGTACATGCTAAGGCTGTTTAAAACTCTAGATTCTAATAGGTATAAAACAAAATAAAAAAGTAACTACGGGTTACATTTTAACATTATTACAACATCATTCATCATCATTTCAGCCCAAAGACGTCCACTGCTGGACATAGGCCTCCCCATAGGGGGGTTTTGCCATAATCGCCACGCTTGGCAGGCGGGTTGGCGGTCGCAGTATGGTTGTTACAAAGGCACAGAGAACGCTGCTGCCCATTCTCTGGTGAGTCCCTTAGTCGCCTTTTACGACACCCACGGGAAGATATGGGATGATGCTATTTTTTACGTCCGACACCACACGGATTATTACAACGCTTTTCTTAAATTCATTATGAGTTTAATATTCTATTATTTAGCATTGAATGTCTCTATATCAATAGAAAGAGTAATATACTCGTTCTATCATCGTCATCATTATCATGTCTACTTTTAGACGCCCACTGCAAGGTATTCTTCAAAGATTTCCACCTACGTCATTTCCGAGTAGCATTCATTCAGTAGCATCTCGCAGTTCGAACCAGGTCGTCGGTCCACCTTCAGATTGTATATACCTACTATTAATTATATCTATAGTAAATTCTTTTAATATTTGTCATTTTGCGTCCGTGTGGTGTCGGACGTAAAGAATAGCACCATCCCATATCTTCCCGTGGATGTCGTAAGGGGCGACTAAGGGACTTACCAGAGAATGGGCAGCAGCGTTCTCTGTACCTTTGTAACAACCATAATGCGATCGCCAATCCGCTTGCCAAGCGTGGCGATTATGGCAAACCCCCCCCCCCCCCCCCCCTTGGGGAGGCCTATGTCAGCAGTAGACGTCTTTCGGCTGAAATAATAATAATATTAATATGTGGGGACATTTTCAAACACGGCCATCTGACCCTAAACTAGGGAGACCCTGTACTATGGGTGTCAGACAGCTGATATACATACACAAATACATTTTTTTTGTTTAAATACATACATATATAGATAAACAACACCCAGACACAAGGCAAACACAAGTGCTCATCACACAAATGTTTACCCTGGGCGGGAATCGAACCCGCAACACGCTGCGCAGCAGTCGATCGCTCAGCCACTGCGCCAACCGTGTCGTGAAATGATGATGATGATGAGTCATTTTCCTATACTTTTAACAGATAAAGTTGTAAGATAGGTATTCCGTTTGATTACAAAACGTCAATTAAATGAGCAAGCAATTAATTGGTAGTTTGTCCGTCGTTAACCGTTTTGTTCAGCAGGGGCTAGGACTAAATAAATAGGTCAATGACCCGGCAAAAGTACTAGCTACCTGCATATACCAAGGGCGGGTTGTTTCAAACAGTCGGTTAACGTTACATACGAACGGTTAAAAAGTTACTATGACTGATGATGTTTAACGTACGTTAAATGTAACGGGTTGTTTCATGACATAAAAATCAGTCAGTTAAAGTTATTCAAAAAGAGATTCCATAATATTTTGATGTTTGAAGTAGTTGTTTGACAACACAAAATTACGATGACTGGTCGGTTATGGTAATAGTAACTTTTTGACGTAAGATTTTGTGAAACAACCCATTTTTTTGATTTGACGATAGTTAGCGCCATTTTTGACTATTACCGGTCAGTAATGGTTAGTTGAAGCAACTCGCCCTAAGTGGGTTTCAAAATGTACCTAATACATAGACACAACTTGTGTGCAGCGACTGTCAAATACTGACAGATGACAGTAGAATAAAGTTACTTTTTATCTAATCAACTATTTAGCCAGCACATAAAGCTACAACAATACGTCAAATTTCTTTGATAAATTTTCAATTTTATTGCCAAAGAGTAAGGTATATATTCAATATGGAAAATTTTACAGTTTGGTATGGCTTGATGTGCTGTCGTCTGTACAAATATCGACTTAAAAAATGAGTTTAGAAGGGTTGTTAAACCTCACGGTTCATACATTTACTTCGTCATGTTGAAGTTTACAACAACATGACGTTTATCGTCACAAATATCAGTTTTGAATTGCTGAATAAATTAAAATGTTTGATTCAATTTAGCTCACGGGCAAACAGCAAGTGTCTTAGCTACTGTAGTAATTAAATCGATTTATGTATTAATCTCACTCCTATTATAAACGTGAACAAGTTTAAGGGTATACGGATGGATGTTCTTAATTTACTATTACATGTAAACACGCTTAAATGGTGGCACACATTTGATCTAGCTTAAGATTTTAGATCATTTTTATCCCGTTTTCGTGAGCCCGTGGGAGAATTTAAGACTTTAGCTTAATTTTGAAGTCTACGTAGATGAATTCACGGGCTAGAATAATATATAGCCTAGTATTGGCCCATTATTATTTAAAAAAAATCACTGCGCCAAGATTTTATCTAAATAATAAAAATCCATTACTACAGCTAACATCTATCTCTCTTGAACACATTTGGATCAACCCAACTCTATTTGAATAATACATAATACTACTTTGAATATAACTAATAATGCTTTGAATATAAAATAATATTTATTTTAAAAGACTTGACAAATAAAAATACTTAAGATCCCAGACGGTTTGGAGGTTAGACTAGTCAAGACGACACGACAGTTCAAATTCCAAAACATAGTGCTTTTAATTTTAAAGTACTTGTAAAATGAATAAAATATGAGGTATGCTATGAAAATTTAAGTATGATAAATAATTACTCTCTTGCTACGCCGTAGCTACCACGACGTGCTACAGCTACGGCGTAGCAGATACCTGCTACGCGTTCTTGAACAGTGTTGTGCAACGAATATGTATTTTGTCTCTAAGAACGATTATTTACGTTTTGTCAGACTGGTTTAATTAGCAAGATGTTGTCCTGTAGGGAGCTGGCAACCAGATGGTTGCTAGCCAACCTGACGTTATTGCATAAGCATATCTTATTAAAAGATAAACCCGGCTGCTGCCTAGACTTTGGCTTACGTTACGTAATATGATTCGAAATTATTTACAAAATATTTATACTATACATTATCTAAAAACCTTTGCAATTTTTTAATCGCGTCTAGAGGTATTTTATGTCGCATACATTGTTTTGACCACATTTGTAGAATAGAATTGTTTATTTGTTTGTTAAACATACCTAGGTATATATAAAAAAGATCTTAAACATTTAAATGGTGCGCTATGCTTTGCCAATAATGACATAAAACTATTATTATTTTCTTGCATTATAATAGATAATTATACAATTATACGACGTATAACGTACGACGTATTAGACGACTAAAATGGCACAGTGTATGTAATAAAAAATAATAACATAATCTCACCTCATTATTGCCCCACAGGGCCCCACAGCAGGGCAAAGGCCACCTGAAAACAATACCGAAATGGCAAAACCATTGATCACTATTGGAATGGCCGCACTTAGAGATGAGAACCGCTGAGTAGCAGCGTCTCATCAAGACCTGTTGGAGGAGCTGTGAATGCTTGTGCGAATCCCGCCCCCTTGGCCATAGGCAGCAGTGGAACACCGCGGTGGTTTTAGCCGGTAAGAGTCCAGCATACCCCTCCGTCATCCCCACGATGGAAGATGTCCATGAGGATTACCGTCATCACCATCATATCAGCCCATTATAGATTGAGAACAATGGATAAACTCACTGTGTTGCAATACATCCGGCAACACAGTGAGTTAATCCGTGTGTGTGTGTGTGTGTGTGTGTGTGTGTGTGTATATGTGTGTGTGTGTATGTGTGTGTGTATGTGTGTGTGTGCGTACTCACGTTTCGCTTAATGAAAAAATATCAGCCTATTGCCGTCCACTGCCTCCCCCAGAGATCGCCAACTAACCCGGTCTTGGGCAGCCCACAATCATCCGCTGCCAGCCACCTTCTTCAAACTAACCAACGAGTAACAAAAAAAGGGACCATTGATCACCATACTTGCTCAAAGTGGATTGGTGATTTTAAAAGTTCAGGTTTCCTCACGATGTGTTTTTACCGGCGTCAGTGATGTCCAAGATAAGCTTAGAAAGTACATTATGATTTCAAAAGTCACAACTGCCTAGCGTTTTCGCAAGAAAAAGCTAGGCAGACGAATGCTGTTCGATGTGATGGCCCGGTGGTTAAGTTGTGGGTTTGAAACCAGTGACAAGTACCAGTGTGACCGACCAAAAAGCAATTCAACTGCCTAGCGTTTTCGCAAGGAAAAGCTAGGCAGACGAATGCTGTTCGATGTGATGGCCCGGTGCGGTAAGTACCAGTGTGACTTTTGAAATCATAATGTAAAGTTACATTATGATTTCAAAAGTCACACTGGTACTTGTCACTGGTTTCAAACCCACAACTTAACCACCGGGCCATCACATCGAACAGCATTCATCTGCCTAGCTTTTACTTGCAAAAACGCTAGGCAGATGAATTGCTTTTTGGTCGACTTCCAGTCTAACCAGACGCAGCTGAATACCAGTATTCTACATAAGACCCACAACCCATTTACTCGGTAATAGGATAGTTCTTGGTAAGACTGGTTGTCAAACTTTCTCACTTTTGACTACCCATAACGACTGCCAGTATCTACAAATGACAATCGGGACCAACGGCTTTACGTTCTTTCTGTGGCACGGTGGCAACTCGGTATGAAATGGATGGTCACCCATCTACAGAACGACCGCAGCAAGCGTGGCTTAACCTTGACCTTTACTTTAGTCAGGAGCTCCGTCACAGTGAACAACATAACTTGGTAAATTTTTTGAAGTGAGAAATAAAATACCGTATCACAAAATGAAAAAGGCACAAGCTTCACTGTGGCGGTGGAGGCTTGCACATCCATCCTCGCATCACAAACCACTACAAACCGATACACTGCGATGAAACAACTCTCAATAGAACTCCATGATCTGCATCACAAACGCCCAAGCATTTTTTTCTGTTGAGGCGAGACTGCGAGACCAACGCACGGCTCTGCATACATTTTCATGAAGTTTTACATTTTTGATGAACTAAAAAAAGATGGCGTTTCGCACTGGAAATTGCTGTTTATTTTTATTTTTTTGGTACGGATTCCCGTGTTGCCGTTTTTTGAAAGTTTGCTGGTTTGAGTTTGCGAGTGGTAACACTTTGCGGTGAATTGATAAGGTGGATTATTTTGCAAAGGTAATCCGAAAGCCGGGTGGTGCCAGCCAGGAATAGCACTACCCCATTTCTACCCTTGGGTATTGTAGAAGGCGACAGAGGGATTTATTAATTTATTTTTAAATTAACATAAAATGGCCATTGGCCAATAACATTAGTTATAGACTTAGAATAGAATAGAATAGAATAGATTTATTTATTTGCACTGAATGTAGAACTCATTGTGTTCTTAAGTACTAAATAAGCGCCTGGTACATTCTGCCGTTAGGCATGCAAAATACTCTTCTCTTATATCATTATATACTTAACGACATTCATCCACTCATCTCATAATACTCCAAACATACTGACAAGATCGCCTTCCATTCGTCCACGAACACATCACAGTCAGGCTTGGCGTCCAAGAAAGCAATTGAAGAAGTGAAGGTAAGTGGGATGGACGACTGGGCATAGGCGACTGTACTGTACGCCTAACAGGGACTTGACTAGAGGATGGGCAACAGCGCACCTACTGAGATCTGTAACATGCATCGGCCAAGCATGGTGTCACTGTTTGTGTGTCATTTTTTGTCACTGAAATGAGACTCCAACTAGAACGTTTTTTATAACAAAAATTGGTCTTCAATTATCAAAAGGATAGGGTTTACAAACCACAACTGTGAAAAGGATACCTATTGTTAGTATTGTTCTCAATTAGGCTACTGGTCAAATCAGTGAAACAAAGCTAGGCCGTCACTGACTAATGAATCCCAATATTTCTTCGGCCGTTATCTCGTTGTATCAAATCATTTGAAACAAAAGAACGGAACGGTAATTTCCTGCAATGCTTTGAAATATAACTCCTGTTTGCGAGGTGATTAGTTAGCAGTAACTATGACGTCGATTAATGGGAGAATTCAAATATAAAATACGTAACAGTGTCTTGCAAAAAAATGGCAATACAGTAGTACAGTCAACAGCAAAAGTAAATGATCAAAATCAGAAATTCAATACTAATTTACTAACACCAATTTATATAATTTATTACTAGTTTATTAATTAAAAGTATGTGATTGTCACACACATACTTTTGAATCACTTCGATGCCACACAGTTCTGACCCAAACTCCGTTCATTAGTATTGAATTTCTGATTTTGATCATCTACTTTTGCTGTTGACTGTACTATACGTATGTTACTCACTGTATCTACTTAGTTGTAAGTTTTCCACAAATGAATAATAATAATAAATCAATATTTATTGCATGAATTCTCACTAGTTCGAAGGGGTCCATATTGGCTCACCTAAAGTTCTTTACCCGAAATTGTACTTCCTAAGGATTTGCAATCCAAATGATCACTCTTCCTAAAATTTTTCATCCTAAAGTTTTTATTCATACTATTTGTAGTGCTACCGGCGATGTTCATAACACTCATGTTTCCGAAAATTCATTGAATTGTGTTGCTGTGAAATATGTTTCATTGAAGTAAATAGTCTTTGAAACAATAATAGTCGAAATAAAATTACAAGAACCAAATATGATATGAAACATTTTCTGGAAAACGAAATTCTATGAAATTTCTGTCTGCGAAACAAGGGGACACCGTTATGCATGTTATGTGAAAATAAAGTTACGCAAAATTAATGTATAGTACTGATTATTATGAATAAAAAAATCTAAATAAAAAATATATGACTTTGAATAATAGTGTAAAAGATGGTTATGTTGAGAAAATATAGGAAAACAAATAAAAGTATAATAGATGTTTGTTGCTACTGACATTATGAAGTTGAATGCTTCGGATTATGAACATTAGAGACAGAGTAATTAGGAATTGTGATTGTTAGGATGAAAAATGTTAGGAAGAACATTTTCGGATTTCCAATTATCGGAGTTAAAAATTTAGGTGAACTTTGGCGCACCCAGTTCGAAGATCGAACTAATGAATCGAACTAGTGAGAACAAATTAAAAATTACACAGAATTTAACATTGGCCCAAACTAATCCAGCCTGTATCTTGGGTACCAATACAGAGGGTTCACTGTTAAACAAAAAACACAAGTGTTCGTGTGTTAAATACATTAAGTACATAAAGCAACAAAAATAACGAAACGGAAAGTAGTAAAAGTAAAAAAAAAAATATAAGCACAAACAATAAAACAAAACAAACGAAACAGAACTTGACCATCATTTATATCATTACCGTTTTACTACATTTTCAAATGTCGATGACTTTTCAAATAATACTAAGTAAAAAAGAACCAGGTTACCTGGAGTATAATATTGCGTAGATCTCTCTGCGAAATTTGCAGCCTTGAAAAAAAGACATAGAAAGTTTACTCATGTGCTCACCCAAACGCATTCTTAATTCATTTTGTATTTTTCAAAGAGTGGAAGTGGGAATATCTATTATGCAGCTGTGATGCTGTGATCGAACAATTAACTAAATAAACTTTATTTTAAATGAGAGCAATTGGAGAAGAATGTCCAAAAAATCGCGTCCAAGACCTTTCTCGTTACGATTTACGTAATCAAAAATGCAAATCTTCCGTCCGAATTACGCTGATTTTTTCCGCGAAGCCGTAGGACCGACCGTTATTTTTTACATTTTCCAAACTTCGTTGCGTTTTACACGAAGTTATTTGGAATTTTTTAAACTTATTTATTTATTCATAAGTTTCCGTCAGCGGTTTTACACACGTGGATCCAGATTTTGCTGAGTTTTTCAGACCCTTTTTGCATTATTATAAAGTGTAATTTAAAATAGACTTCTAATTTCTTTTAAGACTATTTTAAAGTAATTTTTAATTGATGCTTTGACTTAAAGTAGTATATGTTCGTCTTTTGTTTATGTAATATATTTCGCGATCTACAATAATAGAATGCTACAAATCAAAATGGTCTTTTGCGGCGCGCCTGAATACAGAAAAGTTTACACATTTGCATGCACAACTATTTTACACACATAATAATAATATGTGGGGACATTTTCACACACGGCCATCTGACCCCAAACTAGGGAGACCCTGTACTATGGGTGTCAGACAGCTGATATACATACACAAATAAATACATTTTCTTTTTTATTGTAATTTTTTTTTATTTATTTATTTATTATAAATACACATAAATACATACATATATAGATAAACAACGACCAGACACAAGGCAAACACAAGTGCTCATCACACAAATGTTTACCCTGGGCGGGAATCGAACCCACAACTCGCTGCGTAGCAGTCGATCGCTCAGCCACGCCAACCGTGTCGTACACACAACACATATGCAGCTCACAAAAGAAAAAGTTTGTCTTCTGCTGCTATACACATGGCACGAGCAAAAGTGTCGAGAATATTCACTAACTCTAACTTTCCATTGTATAGTATCACCAAAATAAAGTTCCATCTCTTCCAAATTCTGCGCTCAAAAAGCTACTGTTGAAACTAGAAATCCTGCTATTTTGCAGCTCAAAAATAATGCTGAATAAAAACGTCGCTAAAGAGCGCTTTTCCGCTGATATATCAAGTCGAGATCTCTTGAAATGCACGGCTGTAGTATTTCACAAAATTGTGCATGTGACGTGAGTGGAAATATTTTGCATACTACAATATTAAAATTATCTTTTTGCAGGATTGCAATGTTTAATGTTTGGGAATGGTTTACCGAAATGTATTACTCAGTTAATTATGGAAACAAAATAAAAATAAATATCGTGTTTCAAAACATGTTGTGAGCATAGTTTACTTAATATTTCTAGCCTGTACTTGAAAAATTGTTTTTTTTTTTAAACATTTATTTTTGCGTTGGCAAACAATAAAATAATTGCATTACATTTCCATTACTTTAAAAGAACGTCACTGTTTCTACATTTCCTATCGCTGAATGTACTCATAAATTAATTTGACGTACGTCTTGCTAACTAATTTTTAATTAACAAGAAACGAACGTTAACATTGCAAAATATTTTTTTAGTTTACTTGCATCGCTTAAATTGCAAAAAATACATTAGAAAATTTCCATTTGCACGCTAGCAGAGGTTATAATTTTCGTATGACGTATATTAATGTAATGAAAATAATAAAATATGTAATGAAAAGTGGTGTTCTCATAGCACCAGGTCCTCATTAGTAAGTGACAGGTAGTTCCCAACGATGCCGCGTTATGTACCCAGGCTGTGTGTCACACCGATATGTAGCATTGTGAGTTGGTTTGCGTATTATATTATTGGTCTCCAACATAATGTCACAAAGAAATAAAGTTGGTCAGACACGTTTTCTGGTTATTTGTTATAACTATTAGACTAACAACTAAATGTCAATATATGTTCAAATACTGTCTTGTGATTTGTACAGTATCTGCATAAAAAATCATGAAAACTATGTATTAACCAAAAGACTCTTGTGAAATCAATTCAGTTCGTTTATTTGTCCATTTAATCAACTGCCAATGTTGCAACACTAGCAACAACAACAAAAAACAACTAATTTTCAATCTGCACCTATTATTATAGTAATTTTTTACAGATTGAACGTTATCTATTTGGATCATTCCATAACCGAATAAGTCCCCAGTAAAAATAACTGCAGCAAGAATAAAACAGTATTCCTTAACAACAGTCAAAATATCCAACCAAGTAAGAAGAACACAATGCCATTCCCAACCAACATTTAAAATTTCCACAGCATACACAACGGTGTAACAGCCGCCCCGCCACTGGGCGTACCGCCGGATAATTTGATTACGTATGCATTAAGTGCATTTCCATTTCCCCATACTGAGTGGATCCGAGATCTCTTTTAAATCCCCCGATGTAACCTTTAATGACGCGACGCTGACTTCGCCTTAAGAGATTTGCACATTATGGTGCATGTTGACGTTGTTTTATGTCTACGACCCGAATTACGGTCAGTGCAGACAGAGTAGCAATAAGAAGAGCGCGTGGATAAGACGATCGGATCGGTCGATCCGTTCGTAAGTTAAGTAAGTAAGTTAGTGGATATAAAGGCGTTGGCCCCGACTGTCATTTGTAGATCATTGACGTTTTTTAGTCTTACAGCCTTACCGAGGGGTTTCGTGTTACTCAGTAACTGGGTTGCAGAGGTCAGGCAGGCAAGCAATCGCTTTTTATAAAAAAGCTTTTTACAAAAAAGACAACCGCCTTCAAAAAGTGAAAAATAACTTTAGCACAGAACACACATTGACTTTAGTTTCGAAATTCAGTGGCTTTGTTCTGTTTGTTGTTTTGTATTGCCACCGACTTCCGAAACTAAAGTCAATGTGTGTTCTGTGCTAAAGTTATTTTTCACTTTTTGAAGGCGGTTGTCTTTTTTGTAAAAAGCTTTTTATTTTCCGCTTTTTAGTACCTCCTTCTCATTCAAATCTATTAAGAAGAGATTGAAAGTTAACTACTACAAGGATTGATGAAACTAAAACGTCATCTACGTAAAATTTTTGGGTATTTGTTGATTTTTCAAAAAGTGCTGAATCAATTTCGATAAAATTTATATGGGACCAACCCTAAAGCATACCCTATGTATAAAAAAAATAATTTTCAAAATCAGTTTACGTTTGCCTGAGAAATCGCGTAACAAATCACGCACATACTTAATGCAAATTTAAGACTTATACGGTTTTCTCATGGATGCCATGGTCAGAACTGGACCAAATTAAAATGGGACCACACGGGAAGCACTAGCTTCCAAATAAAAAACAGAATCATCAAAATCGGTTCACCCAGTCCCGAGAAATCAGGTAACAAATATAAAAAAAAAAAATACTGACGAATTGATAACCTCCTCCTTTTTTGAAGTCGGTTGAAAACAGGGTTTTCAGTTGTATCCAGTTAGACTGGAAACCGACCCTAACATAGTTGAGACAAGGCTAGGCAGAATAAAATTATTCTAAATATTTGGTTTGGCCTAAGCACTGCAATTCTGTAAGAATTCACCCGCGAATTCGAATCCTATCTCACTTCCGATTTCACTTACCTGAAGTAAAAAGTATTTGGTATTTGCTTAAATAGTAACGAAATAATGTTTCGCTTCACGTATGTTCTCACTTAGTGGCGCTAGTGTAGTTTTCATCGAGTTACAGACTACCTAAAACCGTTTTCACCGCGGAATCAGAAGTGAGAACTGGAGTGAGTTCTTACAGAATAACATAGCAGGTAGTTATTCCGGGTCTAGCTGTTTGTCTATGTGTGTTTATATGTTTGTGAACGCATCCATGATACAGGAGAAATTCCTAGTGCGGGGAATCGTTATTTTGTCATCATCGTCATCTGTAGATTCCATGCATTCGTCAAATGACGCGACCGTGGACAATGTGCCTTAATCTTTCACTCATATAGGGCTGATTGGAATAAATTGTAAACCTGAAATTTGACACACAAAAAGATTATTAATCTAGCTTAAAAAAATAGTTTTTATCTCGATTTTGTGTTTTCGTGAGAAAAAGAATCATGGCGAGATTCATACATTCATTTGCATGAAAAAAAAAATTTGAGGGTTTAATATATTTTCCAATGTGAAGAATACATCACCAGGAGTAGATTGTAATACACTTAGCATATTTTTAAACCCCCGCATAATTTAAATATTAGAAAATGAAAATAACACTTTTTTCAACTTCTCTAAACATCTTTATTTTATTTGTACAAATACTGCCTTGATTCTTTGCAAAATACACCTATCGTCATCTGTAGGTTGCATTCGTCAAATGACGCGACCGTGGTCATTGTGGCTTAGGGTGTTACTACACCAATCGATCGATCATCGATCGATGCCATCGGTCGACTTCGATCGACTTTGATCGATTGGTGTGGTAGCTTTGGCTGATCGACGGATACCGGTTGACTAACTAATTGATCGATTGCCAGTCGATGGCATCGGTCGACTTTGATCGAATAACTCCGGCTATAATCCATTACTAATAATAATCAAGCAGCTCGATCGACGTCGACTAATCCATTCTACCATCGATCGATGCCGTCGAACGACGAGCGATCGATTGGTCTGATAGAAACTATCGATCGACGTCGACTCATCCATTCTACTATCAATCGATACCGTCGATCGTCGCTCGATCGTTTGGTCTGGTAACACCCTTACTCCTCACTCCTAAAGGACTGATTGCAATTATTAGGTGAAAGGGTAACGCTCTTCAAATAATCTATCACTAACTATTTTATAGAATGAATGCATATTTATCATTAATTTATTATAATTCGAGCTATAAGCACCGTAAATCGAATTAAAATAATATGTGCTTGTCAATATTAATTTGATTCAAATTATTTTGAAAATAGAAAGCGTATCGTAGGCTGTATGAATCACTCCTTTGCCTAATTGACAGTTTGACATTACTGCATTTCATTGTTTTGATTGTTTACTTCATGGTTTTATGTTTATGACTTGTATTACGTTCAAATTGCTTTTATGATAATTATTTTACGAGGACTTAGGCCATTTCTAACGATTTTGATTTTACTTCTGCACATGATACCCATTTTTTAACTCGGACTTAGATTAGGTTTTTTGACTGACTAGGTTTTGCTGGTCTGCCCTAAATGTGGTTAGAAACCTACACTGTGTTAATTAACTAGCTCGATATTGAAAGAATAAGGCGTAAAGTCTTATCGGTGCAAAATGACAGGCATAACGTCACAAGCTGTAAGTATTGAGATTCCCTAGTATTTTTGCCTATTGAACGCACTGATGAGCAACAATTAACTTATGTTTTATCATATCTATCTTCCTGTATAGTTTCTTGATGATATATTAGTTGTTTTTAATGATGAATAAAACATTAAAATGCTATTTTGATGTTTAATTAATGCATATTAATAGTTAATCTTGGCTTAACCTATATTTTAGAAAAACAATTGTAACTAGCTTCTGCCCACTATTTTGATAATTATTGAAATTGTAATAGATTTCCTACGATATGTAGTACAATTTGGCGTATATTTCATTGTTGTTCATTTCAGGCATTTTTTTGTATGGCCCATGATGATGGGCATACCCCTTTTTCACACAAGAGCTAATTAATCCAGCTCAACATATATGACTTTTATCTCCATTCTTTGTTCTCGTGAGAAAATTTAGGACTGTTCATAATTCTGAAATCTACATAGACGAAGTCGCAGGCAGAAGCTAAGCCTTCCAAAAATAAGTAGCTCCCAATACCCTTTACACCCACAGGATATACTTTCCAATATCCTTTTTAGTATCCATATTTACTGAGAATCACAAGGCAAAACGCAAAAGGGTATCGTAAAAAAGACTCTTCATACAAACACGACGTGTATCTGCGATTTCATAAACGTCATGTAAATACTTTAGCTTCACAAAACCGCTCGTTTATCGCATTATGTCGCGTTGTCGTACAACGTCTTATGTGTAATACGCCTTACAAATAGGGTTGTGATCGTCGCGAATTGTAATCGTCTGCTTAACTGGTAAGTTCGCGGAGTTCGGTTCAATGCTGGTTATAGAATGTGATGTATATTTTCACGTTGATACGATCAGATTGTCTAGTTTCCAAGGTACCGTGAACAGTTTGTTTCGACATTGTTTGTTTTTGTTAATATACAAACAAAAGTAGTAATTCGGCCCTGTTTCAAAATCTATCATCAGCTGACGTCTCCTAACTATGAACCATGTACGGTCACCAAAAGAGATAAGTATCCATGTCGCCGGAAATAGTTGAAGTTTACTTACAAACCGATGGGTGTTTATGAATAAAATAAAGTACAATTAATAGAGAATAAACAGTTCAATGATTTAATTAAATTTCATTTGAAAACCTCCATTGGTTTCTAAGTAATGATTCTTGAATGATTCTTGTTGCTTCTATAAGTGAAAACTATGAAGGTAATCTAGCAATACAAAACATAAAAACGAAGCAAGATAAAGTCCATGGCAGATAAGAGCTGACCAATATATAAGTTGGGAAAAGGCTAGGCTAGGTAGATTTAGGCTAGGTATTTTTCAACTATTCCCGGCGACATGGATACTTATCTCTTTTGGTGACTGTACCTCATCTTCATAGTTCAAGTCATTTATCATCATAATCAGCCGGAAGGCGTCCACTGTTGAAAAAAGACCCCCATAAGAAGGGAGAGGGGGGTTTGGCATAATCCCCATGCTTGGGGATCGCAGTGAGGTTGTTAAGTACACGGAATCGCCCGACTTACGGATTTTACCTTGGTCGCCTTCTACGACACCCTCGGGATGAGATGGATGAATGCTATTCTAGCCCAGACAACCCACGGGGCATAGTTAAAGTAGTATTTGAGAATCCGTATGCCTCATGCATTAAAATTCCTTCGAAAAGGGGGTCACCAGTTCATGCTGCCCGACTGATACAGATTGGTCATTTCGTTCTTATATTTTCCAAAAGGATTATGACAGTGAACCGAAATATAAGTTATTTCTAGAAGGGCAGCAAAAGAAAAAACATTTCGAAGTGGTAAAAAATGTAAGCTTAAAAGCTTTGTTTGAAATTTTATTTATCTATTGTTTATACTCGTATCTTTTAGTTGAGCCCTTTTTTGCTCAGGCGAAAATGTTTTTGCAGTGACACAAAATGAGATATATGAAGCTGTTTTAGTAAGAGAATAAATAAAGCACGAAGTTTGTCATAGATAATCTCAAGCTTTTGTCCCACGGGGCTTGGCAGATACTATAAAAGTACTCCTACGATCGAACTTTGTCGTCTCTTTCCAACAGAATAGAACAATTTGTTAAACAGGTATTTTTACAATAATGAACATAAATAACAAATCTTACTCTATGTTTTACCTTCAAAGGTTATACGGGGTGAGTTACAGTCAGACTGCTTATCTGACCTCCACCACCCAGTGTCTGGGTAACAAGATACCTTTGATAAGACTGAATGTCAGAATTTCTGGCTTCTGACTACCTGTATCGACTGCCAATGATTTACCAATGACGGCTGGGACCAACGGTGTAACGTGATTTCCGAAGCACGGAGGAGCCTCGGTATGAAATGGATGGTTACCCATCCACAGACTGACCGCGGCAAGCGTAGCGTGACCATCATGACTGGTCGATCCACACGGCTTTCCATGGGCTCCTCTAGAGCTATACAACAGTACAGAAGTATTTAAAGTTTAGTAGTACACTTTTAAACTCATTTTGGAAAAAAAACTGTAAAGAAAAGTCGGAAATTTGACTTTCAAAATTTTAATAACCGGAAGGTATGAACCAGAACAAATAACTATCGCTATTATCGAAAGAACATACCTTCGGTTTCTTTTAAACGCACTCAAAGTCAAAATCCAAGTTATTTCAATTAGATAATTAAAAGGCACTTTTGAATGTGATAAGACCATCTGAATCTAGTTGCCCCTTCCATAAGGTAGTTTAGCATGGAGAAGAATGTGAAAGATACTCTATACTACTACTCTTTAAAAAACAATAATAAAATTATCTTAAATCCTTGCATTGTTAAGTGCAACTATAATTATTTACTGTTATTTGTACTATATTGTTTAGTCTATAATTACACTATTTTATTTATATATGATACCTATGATGACAATTTTAAATAAATGGTAAATAAATAAGATACAGTTTTCAAAACAAAAACACATTTTATTGCAACAGACTTCTATACCAAGATAGAAACCAAACAAATGTATGTAAATATTAAACAAACCTACGTTAGATGCATTTCTTTTTCTGTGAAGGAACGCGCAACACGTAATGCATTGCTAATTTTCTTGTTAACTTCGCAACGGATACTTGTGGCAGGACTTCACTTGAAATGTATGTTTTGAATGTAGCTACTTTTAGTTTACTTCGTAGTCTCTTGGGAGTTGATGTTTTCTATGCAGACTTCATGATTCGAAATTGAGTTTCCTATGAGATTACAAGTGGAAAGTTATCATGTAGAATACTTAGCACGTATGTAGGTACTATGTTTTCAGATAATCTTAAATACCTTAGCCTTCCTTTAAATAAAAAAAATAAAATTCTAGATTATTATTGTCAATGCAATCCTCTTCTCATACAGAGAAGGCATGAGTATTCATCACCCTGCTTGCTCAAGGCGGAACGGCGATTTAAATTTACATTTTCGTGAAGTGATCTTAAGGTAAACTGCCACTTTTACATAATAGCTGTGCAGATTATCAAAAACTCATCATCATCTGCCTAGCCTGTTCCCAACTATATTGGGGTCGGCTTCCAGTCTAACCAGATGCAGCTGAATACCAGTGGATTACATGAACCTACTGCCTATCGAACCTCCACAACCCAGTTATTGGGTAACACGATACTCCTTGGTAGGACTGGTTTTCAGACTTCCTGGCTTCTGACTACCTTTAACGACTGCCAAAGATCTACAAAAGACAGCCGGGGCCAACGGCTTTACGTGCTTTCCGAGGCACGGAGGGAACTCGGTATGAAAGGGATGGTCACCCATCCACATACCGACCGCGGCTAGCGTAGCTTATCAAAAACTATTTTTTCAAAAAAGGCAAACGCCTCCGGAAACTAAAAAGTAGAAAATAACTTTAATGTGCAAGTTTAGGCTTTTTATCTGTTTGATGTTTTCTATTGCCACCAACTTTCGAAATTAAAGATATTTTCTACTTTTTAATTTTTGAATTCAGTTGTTTTTTTTGTAAATAAGTTTTTTGTTTCGCATTTTAGTGCCAACTTCATCCAAATTAATAGAGAAACAGTAACACCAAGCAAATTGAGTCACCACTTAATTTTCCAACCTTATCGGAGGAAGCTTTACATAATATATTGAACCAACTTTGAGGTATACACTATCCAATAAAGAAAAATGTATTTTCAAAAAAAAGAAAACCGCCTTCAAAAACTAAAAAGTGATAAATAACTTTAGCACAGAACACACATTACTTTACTTTCGGAAGTCGGTGGCGGTGGCTTTGAGTTTGTTGTTTTGTATTGCCACCGACTTCCGAAAGTAAAGTAATGTGTGTTCTGTGCTAAAGTTATTTATCACTTTTTAGTTTTTGAAGGCGGTTTTTTTTTTTTTTTGAAAAAACTTTTTATTTTTCGCTTTTTAGTGTTGCCTTAAAATCCAAATCCATTAAGACACGGCGACACACTTAAAAGAGATTGTAAATCCTCCAAAGATTGAAGAAACTAAAACGTCGTCTAAGTAATTTTTTTGGGAATTTGTTGGTTTCTCAAAAAGCGCTAGATCAATTTTGGTAAAATTTATGTGGGACCTTTTCGGAATAAACCCCTTGCGAAAAAATAATAATTTTGCAAATCCGTCTGCATATGACAGAGTTATGCCCGAACATACACTAAAAAAAAATACAAACATTCGAATTGATAACCTCCTCGTTTTTGAAGTCGGTTAAAAACTATCGAAATCGGGCTACAATGTAAAAAAATTATACGTGGCCAACATAAATAAATATATAATTATGCAAGTCGAATTGAAAACCTCTGTTTTTTGAAGTCGGTTATAAACAAGTAAGAATTATGCCCAAACAAAAACATACTTACCCAATTACGCTAATCAGAATATCTTATCAATCTACAGAGATTGTAATCTACTTTACGATCTGATTGTCTTTTACGGAGATATTCCCGATGTTCATGCTAAGTTGCCATGATACGCCACGCAAACAAGCGAAGATTGCCTATTTTATTTTAACGGCAACATAGTATTTTGAATCAAGGACAAAATTAAGACTAGGAATAAACCTGCTGGGTAGTTTGGAATTCTTCTGTCTGAAAGGGCTATTTCCCGTATGTTTAAGAACGTACACTTTCTGATCTGTCTCAATTTGTCAAAAATACTTGTGATTCATAAACTTTATTGTCAAGTTTTTGACTTTGGTTTTCGCTGGGATAAAATTGGGACTAGATTTAGAACGTTTTTAATTTCTAACCTTAGCCTTAAGGTTGGACGATTGGCGTTCACGTATTGCGGGTTTGATTTATGCGTGGTAAAGATTTATTTTATATAAAAACGATCAATGTTTGTCAAACTCTCTTTTATTTTTCGAAGTAATTATAATGATTTGCAAAACTAAACTCAGCTGCAGTTGTTCTACGAGGTTAACAGATTTGAGAGACAGAGACAGAGAAGACAAGAGTTCTTTTCTATCTTTGTCTCTCAAACTCATAAAAATTGTTTGCTAGATAAGCCACCAGCATTTTTTTTTTTAATAATTTATTCTATTTTGTATCTTAACCTTTACCTTCGTTAAATGACATGTCCTATCTAACAGAGTCGAGTGATTTGTAATTCAGGGCTATCTTACCCAGTGGCAGGACCTTCATACAAGCCGATAAGCCGGGCTTGCACTAACCAGCATAACTGAACAACTTGCTGTTTTTTTCTTAATCGTAATATGTCTATCAGGCTTGCTCTAACCTGGACCCCTAGGCACGCCACTGATCCTACCTCAGGCGTCTGAGGTTTAGTGATGATTATGTTTATGATTAGCTAGGCCTATCAAATGGATGCATTTAAGGATCCAATTAAATCTGACGATAACTCAAATCCTTGTACACAGATTTTAATCTACACTACCTTAATCCTTTTGGAGACATCGCCATCATTCATGCACAAGTTCCCACGGTACATCACGCGACGCACAGCCTTAAACGAAGAGCTGCCATTTTAACGGGAAATTATTATAATAAATGGTATCCGTTTACTGCGAAGACAGTGGCGCCCCCACGGTTATGGCCGGTAGGCATGCAACGTATCGTTTTAAAGGAGTATTCTTGATTTTTTTTGGGTAGCATTAAATGATACGTGTGTTTAGCTGCAAGCAATTGGGTAGTTGGGTTTCATGCTGAAATGAAATTGGGCTGTACACATCCATACTATCCCTACTAATATATAAATGTGAATGTAAGTTTGTGTGTTACGCTTTCACGCGAAAACTATTCAACCGATCATCATGAAACTTTGTACACATATTCTTGGAGGTATTAGAAGTAACATAGGATACTTTTTATTAAGAAAAAAAAAATATTTTTTACGAAAAATTATTAAATTGTTTGTCAAAAAATCTCAAAATCTAGCTTCTTCAACGCCATCTACCGGTTCAGTAATGAAGTTCCAATCCTGAGTACTGTAATACCGTTGCACTGTATTACCGATGGTCACGTCAATATCCCATCCAATTGACTATAGTTTTAGCTGTTTGGGATTTTTCTATATTTATTGTTATTTTCTTCTGTCATCTTGAAATAGCTTTATACTGCATATATAAATATGCAGTATAAAGCTATTTGAATTTTTGAGGTTAGATGTCATTTTTGTGGTTAGATGCTATTCTTTAGTTTTGATCTTACTCTTTGGTTTTAAGATAACCGACATCCACGCGGACGAAGTCGCGGGCAAAAGCTATAATATTATAAATGCGAAAGTAACTCTGTCTGTTACGCTTTCACGATGAAACGGCTGACCCGATTTTGATGAAATTTAGCAAGAAGATAGATTTAACCCCGAGGAAGGACATAGGCTACTTTTTTTAGCGACTTCGTCTGCATCCATTATAACCGTTATTTACGCGGACGAAGTCGCGGGCAAAAGCTAATCTACTATATGTCAGACTATCATTGGACCATGGAAAGCGACATCGCAGCAGGCTCAGGCGGAGATGGCTGGATGATCTGGACTCCTTCGATAAAGACTGGCCCCAAATAGCCCTTAATATAGAGAGTGGAAGAGGCCTTTGCCATGCAGTGGGAAATTCATGGTGAAAATAATAATTGAAAATCAAATTATCAAATCAAAATGAAGTTCACAAAATGTCATAACACATAGTCAATAATGTCACTGGCTACCATAGTGAAATGTCAACGGATACAATATAAATCATGGCTTATTTGCGCTGTCCAGCAATTGATTTTTTATTCATGTGAAGAAATGGATTATAAATCCCTTTTAAAATTAAAAAAGGGGATAGGTTATTGAGTGGGTCAAGTAGCTGGAGTGCTGGTTCCATGTTTTTTGTTACAGGCATACGGCGCTGAAGTTATGTGGTTACCGCACACTTTCCTTCCTCTTTTGTTTTTTTTTTTTTTGTTGTAACGGCGGTCATAGTAATAGGGTAATAAACTTAAAAGTGTCTACCAAATGGTAGAGCCCTGTGACATACAGACAACGGAGGCTTAGTAATAGGGTCGGCGTAACTATTCGGCTCGAAGGACCAAAATCTTGAGGACCTGTATATAAGGATTATAAATAAAAAAGAGTGGACTCTCCGAATACGTCAGCATTCATTCCACAAACAAAAGACCATCGAAACAACACATCTAATAACCCGCCTCATATCACACAAAAGGCTCACAGCCATTCACAAATACCACACACAAGAAACCCTGAAGAATTCAACAATACAGCAAACATTTCAATGCATTACTGCTTCGGAACGCAGTCATAGTTGGGAACGCGGAATAAAACGGGCAATGTTTGCGTAAGGCGATTGTCGGGCGTTCTTTGTACTCTCTCAGCGTTCCCGCGGAGTTGCATCGCTTCCATTCCTTAAGGAATTAGTTGGGACGTTTATGTGCGAATACTTTAATGTTGTTTGGTACTTATTTTACTAACATTTACTTTTGATCATAAATGAGCTTTGTTCTACAAAAACCAGCTCACCACAATCCAAACTTCCATCCATCAATACTTAATATTATAAATGCGTTTAAAGTAAACCTGTCTGTTACGTTTTCACGTAGAAATGGCATAATCGATTTTGACGAAATTTGGTTCTTAGCTTGAACCCTGGCTCATAGTCATGTCAACCTTTTGACACCCACTGCTGGGTACCTACTGGTCTCTCCCAAGGGGGGGACCAGCCGTAATCGCCATGCCTGGCCGATGCATGTTGGCGATCGCCGGAGGTGTCATGCCTTGGACGACTCAATGATATACAAGGTGGGGACGACGATACGACAAAAAATTAAAATACTGGTAATACTAGTTCATAAGAATATTTTGAAACTATGAAATAAATCATAAAAACGAAATTCAAAAGAAAAGTTCAAATATACTAAAGAGCATATAAATGTAACCAAAATAAAACACCCTATGAAATATTGGTTTTCTAATTTTCTTTTTTTTTTTTTTATCTATTGATAGGCATACGTTTGACCACTATCTCACCTGATGGGAAGCGATGATGCGGTCTAAGATGGAGCACGCTTGCCTAGAAGTAACCTATTCACTCTTGCCTTAAAGACTCCCAGGTTGTAGCTATCAGGAAACACAGACTCAGGCAGGGAATTCCACTCCTTAGCAGTACGCACAATGAATGTATTCCCAAAACGTTTCGTGCGTGTGGGTGGGATGTCCACCGTGTGCCGGTGGCGCATCGCCGTACGTCTTGTGGTCCGATGATGGAACGGGCTCGGCGGAATTAAATTATGCAATTCCGTCGCACACTCCCCAAAATGCAACCGATAGAAAACCGACAGGCCAGCAACTCGGCGTCGATGCTCAAGACTTTGGAGCTTTGACTCGACGAGCCTATCATTGCCAATGATCCTCTTGGCTCGTTTCTCAATTGACTCTAACTTGTGAGAAGAGCGGCAACTTGTGGCGTCATAATTTAATATTATTTGTGCTCAATAAAAGCAATTACACCAAATTACCAAATCCTACCATGATCATTTTTTGTGCTATTGCCGGCCCCACCCTGTATATTCACACGACTTGTCATTGTCAGTTGGTAATGTAGCAGCCGCCCTTATATTTATCTCGGGTAACTTATTTACTCGATGCATTTTGGCGGTTTTAACTGCCGGTAAGACTGTTATTCCGAAATTAAATTTTGGTAAAACGAAAAGTTCTCTAACTCAGAGTAATGAGCGATTTTGTTCCCATAGATATAAGATTTAGAAGTCGGGTGGCGGGCCGCGAACAGCAACATCCCATTTCCGCCCGTAGGTGTCGTAGAAGGCGACAGAGGGTTATTGACCACAGGATGGGCAGCAGCGTCCTCCTGAGTACCACAACACCTACTGCAATCGCTAACATGCATCTGCCAATCATGGCGACTACAGCTGAACGCCCCCTTGGGGGAGACCTGTACCCAGCAGAGGGCGTCAAAAGGTGGACATGATGACGATGAGACTTATAAAAGTTTGGTTGAATCTGCCCTTAGTAAATGTATCCTCCATAGCTTCTCACATCCGTCTAAACAGACGCGAAGATGTTCGTGTTTACTGCCGAGACGTGCTTTGCATTCCGCACTCGTTAATATCGTTTAACTATTATGAGAGTGCACTTACATCTTTATGAATATTAGGAGAAGGAGTTAAATGAGTAATTGAAATGAAGCTTTCACAGCTAATGGTATCATTTCTTGGAGTTCTTTTAGGTTGTAGGTATATTAATTTTATAACTGTCATAAAAATGTTGGGAAGTATTTTGTATAGTTAAAGCTTTGAACAACATTTTAAAACATTTAAACTGAAAAAGAAATCTAATTGTAGTAATTTAGGTTTCACTACCCATGGTGTAATTTTTCAATATTAACAAAAAGCAATTATCAAAAAAAAAAAAAACTCCGGAAGAGGAGAGATTTTTTTACTTGTAAATGATATTAATTAAAAGTGCCTTTTAATCATTTAATTGAAATGAATAATAATATAATATAATAATATGTGGGGACATTTTCACACACGGCCATCTGACCCCAAACTAGGGAGACCCTGTACTATGGGTCAGACAGCTGATATACATACACAAATACATTTTTTTTTTGTAAATACATACATATATAGATAGACAACATACAGACACAAGGCAAACACAAGTGCTCATCACACAAATGTTTACCCTGGGCGGGAATCGAACCCGCAACACGCTGCGCAGCAGTCGATCGCTCTGCCACTGCGCCAACCGTGTCGTCATAAATAATTTTACATTGCCTCTGATTATATCTGATTATATTATAAACTAATATATTAATAGGGCATCAAAAAATTCCTCCACATCGCCGCCATCAGGGAAAGTGCCAAAAAACTGGCGGCATTGCCACGTTGGATGGTAATACTTATCCTCTGGCCGCGGTAAAAACCAGCTCTTGGATCACGGGAACTGTCAACTGACCTTTTGGACAAGACCTTAAAAAGAGAGAGAGACTTTCAAAAAGAGATTCAGCACTCGGACCCCACGACCTGAGAGTTTACTCAAACGGCTCGAAAATAAAGTTATCACCAAGGTGACTATACTTTCGCCGTTTGAGGTTTTCTGCAGCCGCAGCAAATAAAAGTAAACACATCTTCAAAATTTTATTTAGCTTTGGGAATTTATCTCAAATCTTCATTCATCTTTCTCCAAAACCCACTACTTTGCATACACGGAAGCTTTTCACACACAAAACCCATTAAAGTGTACATAGAACTTTGCACATCACTCTCCACAAAATTTACAACAAATTTTCAATTACTGAGTGCACAGTAAAAGTGGTGATTAACAAGGATAAGTCAACAGTGTGGCGGCAATGCGTGCGTGAAACTATTCCGTCTAATTTAAACTTTGATCAGCGTTAGCGTATACATAGAAGATAGGAACAGAAGGTTGGTTCCACACAACGAGTGCAGAGGGGCACTGGCCCTATCCTGATTGGCTAATAATGCATAATTATCCTTCTTTTTAACCGACTTCAAAAAAGAGGAGGTTCTCAATTCGATTGGTATTTTTTTTTATGTATGTACACCGATTACGCTGAGATTTATGATCCGATTTACATGATTTTTATTTAGTTCAAAATCGAATCATATTTTTTGACTAACCTCAAGCTTGCAAGGGCAAGCTTGAGGTTAGTCAAAAAATTAAATAAAATTATGGTGATTTATAAATCACCATAATTTTATTTAATTACTAGCTGACCCGACAGACGTTGTCCTGTCCCGATCTATGGGGGATGAAAAAGGGGTGAAAAAAGGGGATGAAAAATAGATGTTGGCCGATTCTCAGACCTACCCAATATGTACACAAAATTTCATCAGAATCGGTCAAGCCGTTTCGGAGGAGTACGGGAACGAAAACTGTGACACGAGAATTTTATATATTAGACTAGCTGACCCGACAGACGTTGTCCTGTCCCGATCTACCGAACATTTGGATGGGGGATGAAAAGGGGGGGAAAAGGGGGATGAAAAATAGATGTTGGCCGATTCTCAGACCTACCCAATATGTACACAAAATTTCATCAGAATCGGTCAAGCCGTTTCGGAGGAGTACGGGAACGAAAACTGTGACACGAGAATTTTATATATTAGATAACTCTGTAGTCTGTTTTTATCTAAAGACTAAGGTTTAATTGACTTCCTCGTTGATCTTTGAAACGTCGCCGTCGTTGAAATTTCTCAGTAGCAGTCTGCCAGAATTGAGACCATGTAGCTTTACATGGTCCCTTGACTACGACGACCGACTACGACGTGCTAGACGTTGGTCCTGCGCCTTATGTCTCTAACTTTCATCTTTTTGATAAATAAGAAGTAAGTGGGGTTACTTTAAGTATGTAGTACTTTTCTTAAGACAAGTAATTTAGTCACAAAGCTTAGATTGGAAACAAACTGCTTATTAATTTTTGATACGGTACGATCGGCTCTTGCCATTTTTGTTTTAATATTATGTTTTGACTGTTCATTGAGGCTCGAATGTCTTTTTATAATTATGATGTAGTTAGCTTCCAGTGTCATACCAGATATCAGAATTTTATGAAGAGCAACTGCACGCTGACCTTCACAACTTGGGTCACACAATACCCTTTGGTGAGGTATCTAGTTGGCAGACTTCCAGGGTCCTGGCTACCGGTGTCTACGAATGATATCCAGGACAGAAGGGTTAATGTATTTTTGGACGAAAGGGTTTCAGTGAGAATCGACCTCTTGTTATGATACATGTTTAAGGTTACATGCTTAACAAAAATAAAAAACTTCATAATTACATGAAAATTTATTAAAAAATGTAATAAATACGTATCTAAGGTAATTTAGAGGTATGAGGAACAGAGTGGAAAGTTCCTCATCCTCCTTAGAAAAGGGAGGATCCCCCGACCAGACGGGTGTTGTGTCCGGTGGGCTACTGTCCGACGGTTGTTGTCGGGATTTTGTATATATCCTAATGTCGCGGATAACTCTGCTCGCGCGATCTAGGAAGCGTCGGTTGTAGTATGCTTCATGTGCGATAGATGTCGCTACATCACTCCCCTCCGAGACCGGAGGTTGATACCCAAAGCACGATGAGTCTTCCGTACATCTTGTGATGCTTGCCGGGCCAGTGGAGGGTTCCAGTGAGTCGGAACCGGATGCCGCATAGTTCGGTGAGTTGGAACTATCTGCGGTGATACCCCCGTGAGTCGGGGTAATCGTTGCACATATGCTCCAATGAGTCGGAGTGGTGCAGTGATGCGTAGTGGCTGGCTGCTGCGTCGACCAGGAGAGAAGTGCGTCTCTGCTTGCTGACCGGCCGAAGTGCAGTGTGCTGTGCCAAGGCTGCTGATGAGGCTGTGGGTGATGACCAGGTACGCGCGTTCTCTGCATGCTGTTGGTCAGGATACCCGTAGAAGCCGTGGATGCTGGCTGGCTGTGTGACTCGTTTGCTCGAGAGCTTGAGGAAGTGACGTCTTCATGAAGTAGCTGCACGAAGGCTGCGTTGACGTTCATGTGCGGGGTCACCAGTTTAGAAGTATGAGGAACAGAGTGGAAAGTTCCTCATCCTCCTTAGAAAAGGGAGGATCCTCCGACCAGACGGGTGTTGTGTCCGGTGGGCTACTGCCCGACGGTTGTTGTCGGGATTTTGTATATATCCTAATGTCGCGGATAACTCTGCTTGCGCGATCTAGGAAACGTTGGTTGTAGTATGCTTCATGTGCGATAGATGTCGCTACAGTAACAAGACACCTCTTTTCGGAAACGCTATTTAATCGACCTAATTGCTTTACTATTTTTAACAAAAATACGGATCCTAACCAAAATTTAAACTTTAATAAGATTGAAACTATCCTACTATCACATCTAACTCAGTTGAGTTTCAAAGATTATGCTTCAACAGTAATTGAAATTTTAGTAGGTTTTTGACAATTCAAAAGTAAATCAGTTAGAGTTACGTTTCTTTCTGTTGAGTACTGCTTATGGTTGTTGCTGCAAGTGACAATACTATGTTGGGCAGTTTCACATCTTGATCCCTCGTAGGCATCAGCACAAAGACAGACTGGTTCATTTTCCGCATTCAAGGAACAGGTACCATTATTCAAACAGTAACCATGACACGCATTGACTGCACACCTGTCCCCAGAATAACCAGCATTACACCTGAAATAACCAAAGTCAAAGTCAAATCATTTATTTCAATTAGACTATTAAAAGGCACTTTTGAACGTCATATAAAAAAAAATATAAAGTTACCAAAACGTTAGTCAAGGTTCCTTTAACTGAGTCACAAAAACGGAATAGAATATATTTTACCTGCATTCAGGAAGTCCCACATCATTGAGACTACAGTTACCTTGCAAGCAATAGTTCAGGCAGTGTGTAACGTCGCATCTATTACCTACATAACCTCTATTGCATTCACAAACTGGCTCACTCTTCTCATTCAGGAAACAGATGCCATTATTTGAACAATATCCATAGCACACATCAACTTCACACCTTTTCCCTGAATAACCGGTATCACATCTAGAACAATGTACCCAAATGAAAAACTGTGTAATTTAAGATTTTGACAATATAAGCAATCGGGTATCAGATCGGAGGAGCTCATAGCTAACTAAAAGTCATACGAATCAAACGGTCATGGTTAAGCTACGACCGTGGATGGGTGATCCAATGGTGCATCCATTTCACATCAACCCCTCTGTGCCTGTCCTAGCTATTACACGTAGATTTCTGACAATCGTTATGAATATTCAGAAACCTGAAAGTCTGACAACCAGTCTTACCATGGTGTATCGTGCTACCCAGTAACTGGGTTATGGACGTCAGATAGGCAGTCGTTCCATATAAGCTAGAAGCTGACCCCAACATAGTTTGGTTAAGTTAGGGAAAAGATTAGACAGCTGATGATGAAACAATAAAAGCATTTAACGGAGAAATAATATTTTACCTGCACTCAGGAAGTCCTTCATCACTGAAACTACAGTTACCTTGCAAACAATAGTTCTCACAGACTGAAACATCGCATCTCTCACCGATGTAACCAAGAGTACAATTGCATACAGATTGTCCAATCACTTTCATACCATGGACACAAAATGACCCATCATAATCTGTAGCATTTTCGAATGCTTCGTTGATCACAGAGTTATTCTGCACTAGATTTGTTAGTGCTTCGCAACCCTGAATTCCCTGAACTAAATCTTCAATTTTATAGTTAGCGGTTATACCGACAGGGTATAGACTATCCACCGTAAATAACGATTTGATTTGTGTATTACTAGCTGTTTTAATCTTTGGTTCTTCCCAAACTTGGCACCTTGAGCACCAGCCCCACGAGATGAGCCCATTCTTTGAAATGGTCATTGTATGTGATGGATTATCATATAATTTTTCATATTTTGTAAATGGGTAGGGGCTCATTTCGTACTTGTTTCTTCCATCTAAATCTGCACTATGAGTGCGGTATAGTAAAGGACTATGAGGCTCATACCAGTACATTTTATGTGTATTTTGGTCAATTATCAAACTATGTGACTCTAATTTGTGACTTGTGTTGATAGATAGTGAAACAGTATCAATAACAACTTCTCTACCAGTGCCATTGAAACAAGCTTTCTCTATTGAAGGTCGCGTAAGGTTTGTGTTCATCCAGTAAATATACCTGTAAATGGAAAACCACAAGTCAAAGAGATTCTGTTCATTAATAATAATGTACTCCAGTAGGTTGATTCTGTAAAATTCAAACAACAACTCGCATCTCACATCGCTATTCACTCTCACTTCGCATAAGGTTGAAAATGACCTTGATATATTTGGCACTTTGAATCGGGTTCGAATGCGAAGTGAGCGTCGAAGTGACGGGAAAATTAACTTACAGAATGCCACTTCTTACGTCATCTCAAACTTTATCTGTGAAAACCTCCCTGTTAATTTAGTTCAAATAGCTGAAACGCTCGCAAGGGTGAGTATTAATTTGAATAAAATTATCAACCGAGTTTTAAGAATGCCTATCAAGAAACTCACAGCGGATTCAGAGGTCTTAAAGAATCACACTCCTGAACGAATTTCCGTTACAGTGGCTTGTTCCAATGGCTAGTCTGCCATAGTAAGTAGGAGATAATATAGTGCACAAGTGATTGTGAAAACACAGGTGCACTGCCTCTAACTTTACTCTCGTCCGATAGAACGGCAATTAGACATGACCGACAGCAGATCATGACACAAGACCAACTGCTTTATGTACTTTCCAAGGCACGAGTCGAGTGTTCTCGAGGTTACCAGACCACGAGAACAACACGTTTCTGTATTACATCATTAAACTATCATTGGTAACGTACCTTTTACCTTTCACAGCTATCCACGGCGATATCAGTGGGGATCCCGTCATCCATCTTTATTAAAAGATTTCCGTAAACATTGGTTACAGATCCAGGTTTTAATGAAACCCAATTAATGCTTCTTTCATTGGTATCAGTAAAGAAGAGAGTTTCTGTGGCCGGATCGTAGGCGAGACTGTGGATCTTTCTGCCGTTTCTTTCTATCAAATATTTATTTTCCAAGGAGGATAAGTTATAGCTTCTTATAGCGTCGTTGTCGGTTTGTTTGTCGACGTACAGCATCATATTGTGTACATCATCGTAAACTAACGAGCTAAGATTTTGGGAATTAAACTTTACGGTGTGTATTTCATCACCATCGGTATACAATTTTAGTAGTTCTTCTTCACCTATGGCAATATCTGAAACGAGCAATAGTTTACTTTTTATAATGGAAGATAAATATTTTCCAGTGGCCAATCTCAATAAAGACAAGGTTTTTATTTTTGAAATGGCATATCACAGGTCGACCTTGGACGCTGCTTATCCAGACTTTCCTGTGGGGCCTTTTAGTACATTTAAAGCTTCCAGGCAGGGCATTAAACTTATAAACAAAGCGACTACACGCCTGCGTGCGCAAACCGAGATGCACTTTCTCTTTCCTCACTCTTATAGTTCGTTGGGACGGCAATCAGACACGACCGGAGAGAGATCAGGCGCAGGACCATCGACTTTACGTGGTCCGAATTCCGATTCAAACTCCGGCAAACTGCTACTGTTTTCAGTGGTGGGTGTTCGTCGTTGGAATAGAAATTCCAATGACGTTTTAAAGATCAACGAGGAAGTAAATTCAACCTGTCTTTAGATGAAAATAGACTACAGAGTTATAAAAATCACCATTATTATTTTTTTTGATTTTATTGTTTGGTTGTTTGCCTTTGCGGCCCTACCTCAGTGCCGTCCTAAGCCGAGGCTCGGTCCCCACAGTGGGTACCCTTAGCGTGGCTTAATCACGGAAAGTAGATAGAGAGAAAATGGAGGCCTTAAATTCACTATAATACAAGAAAATCCGGTTAAACAACCTCTTAAGATAACCTGCGAGATGACATTCTGGAAAAAAAATCCAGACTGCTATTGCATGGACCGCGCTGTAGGTAGGTATAGTCTCATGACACAGTCGGAAATAAGAAAACACGACCCTCATACTCACCCCAGGAGTGCGCCAACCCCACGTGCAGCGATACCAATGCCAGCACACACTGCAGTCTCCACATTTGAAACTTCATCATACAATATTGAGTATTGTTTCAACACAGGTAGACGCGCGTTCTCCTTGGCTGATCACTCTTAAACTAATAAAGCAAAACGTCTATTTTTCTTATTTTATATCGAGATCTCTTATCTAATACCACGAACTGTTGTTCACAAAAAGTAGTACCTACTATACTCCAGAAAGCAGATAATGACTTAGGGCCTCCTCATACCGAGACGCAACGCGACGAGGCGCGCATTTAAGTATATAACTTTATTTCTTCTACCTGAACTTTTCTCAACTATGTTGGGGTCGACTTCCAGTATTATCGGATGCAGCTAACTAGTATTAGGCTAGGCGTATGCTGGGACGCAGGCGACGCAGATCCACGCAGCGCAGGGCCGAGCAGATTTTGTAATGCATGAAAGTACCGAGTGCTCCGTACGTTGCGGCGCAGGCACGTGCGACGCAGACACACGCAGATATGTGTCTGCCCTGCTCTGCGCCTCGTTGTAGTGCCGGCACAGATTCCTGCGCGACGCGTGCGACTCGCGACGTATTTTTTACGTTAAAATACATAAGTTTGTTGCAATGACAGAACATTTAAAAGAATTAGTTCGTTGTGAACCTTGTTTGTATGATACTAATCATCCATACTATTAAAAAAAGACATTTAAAGAGGTAATAAGGATAAGAATTGCCAAATAGATTTTTTACGTTTTGACAAACTGTAAAGTAGCAACAACTCATTGATTTCATAATCGGAATCTGACTCTGAACTCATTTTCAACTCGATCACGTCTATTCTTTGTACCAGCTAGAACGCGAATGCATGGGTATGTTAACTGCGTCACAGCATACGCTCATGGACTATGTCTGTCTCGCCTGCCCTGCACTGCTAAATCTGTACTGTGCTGCGCTGCGTCACCTGCATCTCAGCATATGCCTAGCCTTATAGCGTCTGCCTGCCTGACCTTTACTACCTAGTTCCTGGGTAACACGATACCCCTAAGTTAGACTGGTTGTCAGACTATCTTGCTTCTGCCTACCCATAATCACTGTCAAAGATCTACGACTTACAACCGGGACCAACACCTTTATGTGCTTTCTGAGGCACGGAGGGTCCTCGGTATGAAAAAGATAGTCACCCATCAAAAGACCGACCGCGGCAAACGTAGCTTAACCATGATTGATTGATCTATATGACTTTTAATTAGCTACGAGCATCTTCGAACTTTATTTGCTACACAAAAATGTATACGTCATACTATCAGTGATAATTTGGTGATACCCCGCGGCGCAGCGCAATGCAGCGATGCTTCCCCGATAGACGTGCGATATGCCAGTCCTCATGCTGTCGCGTTACATTAACTGGTTCTCGCGGACTTGTGGCGTCGCGATGCACCATACAGTAGCGGCACGCTCCGCCTCCCTCTGAAACTGTTCCTCACCTCTTCCCGCGTCAAACGACTGCTCTGGAAACTGCGTTTTTGTTCGAGCGGCGCGTAGACACGCACACACGCGCACGTATTTGAAGTCTGTTATTTTGGTAGTTGTGTAGGCAATTATATCGTTTCGTTTCTATGGAGTGCCGCAGGTGTGTTCGCGGCTTGTCAGTCGCGTCACAGTGTGAAGTAACCCTTAGGTAGAATATTAATTAGACTCTACTCACGTTATTTCAAGTAATTAAGTATTTTGATATCGAATAACAATAGCTTGCCTGTTGATCTCTTGTGGGGCAACATTTTGGTATTTGATAAGACAGCCGTGTTATTGCTAACACGGCTGTCTTATCGAAGTACAAAGTGGGATTCTCTTGGCAGTTATTCTCATGATGTCATGATCACTTGAATGACTCGCTGATGGTGGCGCATGATGCCGATCCGTGCATCATGTTCGTGAACGTTCGCCGTTGGTAGGGACTGGTCATTTCTTAGCTGCCTCAGTTATTCTAAACTTATTTTCAATTGTATATTATTATGATTATATTTTTGTCTAGATCTCTTTCGTGCACTACTTATTTCATTGTTCGCACATTGTACCCCTAGATTCAACATGAATGATGTAAGTTACCTAAATGTGTAACCTAAATTTGTAACATAAAATTGTTTTTAAAGAGCGTAGGTGCTAACCTACTATCTACTATATCTATATTTCTATAGAAACCTACTGTTTAAAACGAGCAACTAGCTGCAACTTTCTGACTGTCTGACTCTTTGAGAATTCAGAAGTACCTGTAAGATTGAGTTTCAGTTATGCATTTTATTATTACAATCATAAGTACAGCACAAAATACAGTTCGTCAGCTTTTTGTGCTCAAACTCATTGTGAGAACTCCCCGAGACAGAGACTTTTGACGTTGAATTTGACTTACACAGATCCGTAAATGACTTCCAGTTGCGACTGCGCTTGCATGGGCTGAACTTATTGCCAGTGTATTTTGCGTGCACTTTGTCGATAAGCCGATCTTCTGTCCTATCTCAATTGTGGCTTCGGTGTTCATCAAGTGTTTAATGAATTAACAATTTCTTGCATCTTTGTGTGTGTTGGATTTGATAAAATAAAACGTTGGTACCTATTTCATTGTTGTTACAGTCTAAGTTTTTTTAGTGTCGATGGCTATTAAAAAGTTGTCTGCCTAGAACCTAGCTACCAGTATTGCGGTACTATGTGATTTGTTACACCAAAGTGTAAGTATTAAGGCGCGAAGAATACAGGACTTCAATGCACTATCGATCTTCCAAAAGGTTAAAGTACTAAAGAATAAGAACAATTTTGATTTGGGACCAACTGTGAGTCTTCTCGTCGCCTATACCGCTGAGTATGAAGACGAAAGTCTTTAACCAATGCGTCCTGCCTTTCATGACGTATGCTGTTGAGACTTGGTCCACAAGTTCAGAGTTGCTTAGCGAGCAATGCTCGGAGTTTCGCTGACGAATAGAATTTGCAACGAGGAAATCCGAAGAAGAAATAAAGTCACTGACATTGGTCGCAGAGTCAGCAAGCTGAAGTGGCAGTGGTCTGGATACGTCTGTCGCAGGACCGATGGCTGATGGAGCAGACTCGTCCTTTGCCCTGGAGTGGACACCGCAAACCGGTAGGCGCAGCGTGAGACGCCCTCCAGCCCGATGGTCCCGAAGGAGGTAGCCGGTGGTGGCTGGAGGCGGTCGACAGAGGACCGGGAAAAATTGCGCGACATGTACGGCAGCGGCGGCGGCTTACGTCCGACAGTGGATCATTAGTAAGCTGATGTGATGGACTCAGATCAGATAGGAAAAAAGCTGTTCCCTGCAAAAAATCATGAAATCATCATCTGCCTAGCCTTTTTCTAACTATATTGGGGCCGGCTTCCAATCTAATCCCATGCAGGCGTTATTAATAGTCAGTGTGTGCCAAAAAGTCTGACAACCAGTCTAATCTAGGGATATCGTGTTACCCAGTTACTGGGTTGAGAAGGTCAGACCGTCATTCGCTCCATGTGAACCACTGATTATTAGCTGCATCCGGTTAGACTGGTACCCGACCCCAACCTTGTTGTTAAAAGGCTCGGCACATGTCTCGGTGATTGTCATACTGACTTTTGTGACAAGCTTGTTCTTTTGTAGTATTTTTACCAGCAGAGAAACAATTAAAAAGTGTTCATATTATTAACAGAGATTAGTCACCAGAATGGCGACAGTGGACGTGAAACTATTCCGCCCAATTTAAACTTTGATCAGCGCTTCGGTGTTCGTCAACTGTTTAATGAAATAAGTATTTAAATGCATTTTTGTATACGGTAAAGTGCTTTTTGTGATGGTTTTTATTCGTAAGATAAAATAGTGTATTTAAATTCGTCCTATACATGGTCACAAGGACGACTGCAAGGTTAGAAATCCTGGTACCGATTCTCAGGTGTGTTACAAAGTCAAAGTCAAAGTCAAATCATTTATTTCAATTAGACCATTATAAGGCACTTTAGAACGTCAAATGAGAAAAAAAAAATTGATTCTAGGTGCCCATTCCAAAAGGTAGTTTTGTATGGAGAAGAATGGGCAAGAAACTCCATACTTACTCTTTTAAAAACGATGTTCACAATATTTGCATTTACAGGAATTATATAATTATACGTGCATACGATGTACCTTGCATAAAAACACTAGGTATTTGATAGTGTGTACAAAGTATCACAGATTAAGGAATGACAGACTAAGTTATGTGTACATAGATACACAGTGTTCACATATTAATACAAATGTTGAAACAGTAGACGACCACTCCTTATATTTTAACAAACAATGAATCAGTATGTGAGCCTGAGCAGTGTATAAAAAAGAGTCAAATATATATATGTACATATTTATAAGTACTAAGTATGAAATTAGGTATTTTAAATTAGCAATCGGTTCGATTTTGTCTAGACTGTCGATCGTCCTATGGAGCTAGACCAGCATGTTTCCAAGCATTCTTATCTTGAATATAGTCCTCTAAATTATAATAAGCTTTTTTACAGAGTGTACTTTTAATATATGATTAAAATTTTGTTTCACAAAATTTTGTTTACCAAAGAGTTATTGGGTTTTGCTATTAAAAATTTCTCAGTAGCAGCTCGAATATTTCAAGATATTGGAGTGATACCCCCGTGCCCTCTAAAGTAGGTGCAGCCGTTGGTCCTGCGCCTGATAAATCCCCGGATCGTTCGTTTCGGGTTGCTGTTCCATTGGACTACGGGAGTGAAGGAAGTGGGAGACTACCTATTTTTGCATTACCACTTGTACGCTATAATATTTCTTGTGTACTTGACTAGACTCCTTACTTAGTTATGTTCTAAAACAGCTTAAATCACAGAAAAGAAGGACGATTCACTGACTCAGATCACCTGACTATACCCATTCCTCCACTTGTTTAAACCAAATACGAGTTGGCCAGCTTTAAATCAGTCGTAAAATCCATACTATAATATTTAATATTATTCATTAATATTTAATATAATTTTAATATTATTCATATTTTCATATAATATTATAAATGCGAAAGCAACTCTGTCGGTTACGCTATCACGATGAAACGGCTGAAGCGATTTTGATGAAATTTGTCATGAAGAACTCTGGAAAAGGACATGGGCTACTTTTCAATCCCCATTTTCATCTGCATCCACGATAACCGACATTCACGCGGACGAAGTCGCGGGCAAAAGCTAGTAATTATTATAAAACAAAATTACCACCCAGACTTACCAATATAACCTTAATCGAATGTTTTATGAGGTGAACTGAAGGTCAATTCCCGTAACTATAAACTCATAATCTATTTGCAATCCCGTCTCAGCGAAAATCAATATCAGAAATTTGTGAAAAATGGTAAATTAGAGTTATATCTGACAGATTTAGACTAAGATTAGAATGCGAATGCTTTAAAAATACGAGAATTGCTCCTCTGAATTTTGTTCGGATGGTTTGCAACTCGTAGTTCGGTGGCATTAGGAGTTCCTTGTTTTATATCGAGCACACGTTCTCGAGCTCAAAGTTTGCACAAGTATGTTGGACTATCCAGGTACTTACACACTTTGGGGACAGTTTAAATGCTCGATTTATCTTAGAAATTACGTTAGAAGAGAGTATGAGAAATGTATTCCTTTAAGATATTTCAAGTTAGAAATACATGTATGTCAACAGTATTAGTGGCAGTGTTCGTTGTTTTTTCTGTATATCGCTCACTGACTCAAAATTTATAATGGACTATCGTATACAGACCTAAGCATTTGTCGGAAAATTGTGCTAAACAGTCTGCTAAACTTGCCGCCTATTGTGACTTTTTGTCACGGTGACTTTTTGTCACTGTCTCCTATTGTATACGTTGGGTGACGTCACGCAGTGTTGTCACGTCACCATAGTAAGCGCACTCCGATACATCTTCATAGCACTTGACTTGGGTCTTGTGATCAGTCGACTTGTGGCACTTGACAAAATGTCACCGTGACATTAATGTTAGAAATATGCATTTTTTTACATGGTCTCTCTGCTGTGCAAAAGCTTAGTCCAAATTCATCCAAGCACTTTTTGTTCGCACCACCTCGAATGTCCGTATGGTGTCGGACGTAAGAATAGCACCATCCCATATCTTCCCGTGGGTGTCGTAAGAGGCGACTAAGGGACGTACCAGAGAATGGGCAGCAGCGTTGTCTGTGCATTTGTAACAACCATACTGCGATCGCCAACCCGCCTGCCAAGCGTGGCGATTATGGCAAAACCCCCCTTGGGGGAGGCCTATGTCCAGCAGTGGACGTCTTTCGGCTGAAATGATGATGATGATGACCTCGGATCATCCTTCGTGATAACGTATGCAACAGGGGGCATGTTTTGCCAAAACAAAAGAAAAATATAAAAGATAGCTGTCGATAAATGGTATGCACTTGTAACTTGAGAGTTCATTGATTTTGTTCCTGATCCCTCCTAGTTCATGTCAGATTGACCGAAATTCGCTCGAGAGAATATTATTTTGTTAGTAATATGCAAATGGCAGAGATTCAGGGAAAGTAATTCATTAGAAATTCTTTAATATCAGTTTCATAGCTATACAACTAACAAGATTACGTTTCAATAATAAACTGTGCTTTGACCCAACACCAGGAATGTTTCAACGGGTGCATTTATATTCATTTCCCCACTCGCCTAAAACTGAATCTCACGCTTAAAGACATAAAGTTGAATGTTGAATTGAAGGTTACATTCCACTTGTTGCAAGTCCTACGATTCCATTGTTGTGAGATTCAATCTAAAGGATTAGCGGTACTATTAGATGGAGTTAGTGGGAGCACCTACTAAGGTCGATACGTTGGAAATCTCACTGAGATATCAGAAGCATTTCTAAAGTCGTCTGATAGGTTTTCCATTGAAGTTATTTTGGAGTTTTGACGTGATAAAGTCTTATAAATCGATGAACACCGGCTGCACGCACAAAAAAGTGTCACGTTTCGGCGAGAGCGTAGAACAAGCGATAGAGAGTCACGATCGGCCTCAGCAATAAGCTCCGGCCACCCCGACGGAAGCCATTATTTGCATATTATATGTTAGCCATTATGTTTCGTTATGACGTTATCACGTAAACCGACTTTTACAGACAACCAATTTTTTTTTTCAAAATTTTTAGCTTGTTTAGATCTCTTGCACCAGTGTGAAGGTACGGAACCAGGCACAGGTAAGTAACAATGTAACTTTTTCTATTTCACAGTACTTTCTAGGTTCATATCAGGGACATCACTGACGGTGAAGAAAAACATCGTGAAAAAACCCGGACTTATCCATTCATACTTATTTTTTACCCGACTACGGCAAAGCCAAAGGAGGTTTATGATTTTGACAGGCTATGTATGTATGTATGTATGTATGTATGTTCATCTGTTCGCTCATAGCTCCTAAACCACTTATCAGAACTGAACAAATGAGGTATCGTTAGAAGCGTCTTGATTGTCCGCTGGTTATAGGCTATATGACGTGTCACCGAAAGCAATGTGGCGCCCTCTGGCGGACATAAAAAACAAGATTAAAAAAAAAAATGAAGACAAGCATACCGTGTTTGGTATCATTGGAAAAGGGTTCACTAGTACTATTCAAATATATAATATTTAGTTTTGACTTGTCACAAATTGTTTAAAAAAAGGAAATATTACCAAATAAATTAAGATACGCATACCGTGTTTAGTATCATTAGAAAGGGGTTCACTAGTACCTTTTAAATATATAATACTCAGCTATGACTCCAAAATGGTTTAAATAAAAAAAATAAGTTTAAAAACTAAAACCCGACTACAACAAAAAGTGATCTAAAAAGTACGAAACAAGAAAATATTTCACACAGAAATCAAGACATAGGTACAAAATGGTCAAGGTAAGCCGTGCTTGCATGCCATTATAATTCATGTTCATCGCACTCATAAGGGATACAGGCATGCAACCACGGCTTACCTTGACCATTTTGTACCTATGTCTTGATTTCTATGTGAAATATTTTCTTGTTTCGTACTTTTTAGATCACTTTTTGTTGTAGTCGGGTTTTAGTTTTTAAACTTATTTTTTTTTACTTATATCCATATTTAATATTATACGTCATGCGAAAGTACCTCTGTCTATTACGCTTTCACGAAAAAGTGGCTGTATTGATTTTGATGAAATCTAGTATGTAAATATCTTGAACCCTGGGGAAGGACATAGGCTACTTTTTAATCAGCGACTTCGTCTGCATCTGCTAATATCCGACATTCACGCGGACGAAGTCGCGGGCAAAAGCTAGTAATTAATAACTTATGACCGTGATTTTGTCCAGATTTCCTTTCGATGTTTTTGTCTACACCAATGCCTGTGATGTCTAAGAGAAACTTAGAAAGTACCGTTTTATTATGAAGTTGAAATGTCAAATTGGTACTTGTCTGTGCTCGGTTGTGAACCCTCGTGTATGAGAAGCGGTTTAAACCACTGAGTCATCAAGACATTTGTAAGGTTAATTATTTCTTTTTTCTTTATCCTGTCTTTTATTCCAATTTATTAGGGGTCAGCCTTCCTAGTATTTTTGCGTCACACGGTACGGTTGTGGTCTGGTGGGTTCCCCCTGCCCTTCGCTAGCACGTCGTTTTTGATGGTTAGTAGCCCAGGTTATCGGTAGTCGTCCACGGCCTCTTTTTCTTTCTACTGCGTTCATGACGCTTTTAGTCACATGGCAAATGGTTTTCACTAAGTTTGTCATGCATCTTAGTGACTTTAAAACTAACCCGGATATATTCATTTGTATGGTAATTACCCAAACTTGGCCATACTGCGATCGCCAATCCGCCTGCCAAGCGTGGTCATGAAATGATGATAATTATAGATAAAAAGTTTTACAAAAAAAAAGAAAACCGCCTTCAAAAACTAAAAAGTGATAAATAACTTTAGCACAGAACACTTTTACACACATTACTTTACTTTCGGAAGTCGGTGGCGGTGGCTTTGAGTTTGTTGTTTTGTATTGCCACCGACTTCCGAAAGTAAAGTAATGTGTGTTCTGTGCTAAAGTTATTTATCACTTTTTAGTTTTTGAAGGCGGTTTTCTTTTTTTTTCGAAAAGTCTTTTTATTTTGCGTTTTTTAGTGTTGCCTTAACATCCAAATCCATTAAGAAATGGCGACACACTTAAAAGAGATGTTAATCCTCCAAAGATTGAAGAAACTAAAACGTCGTCTAAGTATTTTTTTTGGAAATTTGTTGATTTTCTCAAAAAGGGCTAAATCAATTTTGGTAAAATTTATATGGGACCATTTCGGAATAAACCCCTTTCGAACAAAAAAAGAATTTTGCAAATCCGAGAGAGTTATGCCCGACAGTCCAACATAAAAAAAATACAAACATTCGAATTGACAACCTCCTCCTTTTTGAAGGCGGTTAAAAATGATAATTACCAGTTATGTAATATAATAGGTTTAGGCTTAACCATGACTACCTACTTAGATAAATATCTACAGCAGTTGCGATAAATTCTAAGCTATCTAATCTATCTAAAATAGCCACGGATATCGGATATCTATGAAAATAGCAGTGACAGACGAAGACTGACCCACACTGCTACAAACAACACTAACCTTAAAATGTGTCACGGGGTAATGTCCCGATGAGTCTGATTTAAGATCATCGAACGTCTTAGCAGCAACTTAATAGAGATCACTTTATAAATGAACTGCTAAAGCAATGACATGAAGGTGAAATATTCAAAATCAAAACTAAGACTTGTTAAGAGGAAGATTTAACATTATTCACTGACACTCATCTTTGTAGGTCTTTCAAAAGCATAATCTCTATACCTATGTATTTGATATATTTTTAGATTTTTTTGAAAATAATCTTAAAATAAAATATGTAACCTATAGCAAAGGATAGTGTAGCTTCATATCAGTGAAATAGTTTTTTAAATTGGATGAGTAGTATCGAAGATTATCTAAAAAAGCTTAAAAACTTTGCCTCTTTATAGCATTGGAATAGATAAGTCTAAAATCGCAAATCCGCCTTGGGTAAGTGGCCAAAATTACTGGTTGATTCAATCATACATAAGAAACAAAATATAATTTTCTCACTGCAAAGCAAAGGTCACTCCATCTTGTTTCCTCAAGGTTCTATCACTGGTTTTCCTGGTTCAGACTGCCCTGGCCCTGCCCTGGTGGTCCAAAGACATCAAAGCTTATACTTTGATGTCTTTGGACCACCTGACTAGTGGTCTGCCAGCGCTTCTAATCCCAATCCCAGGTCTTCAGTCTAGAAAGCACTTCTACAGATACGGTCCACGCCCTTTACAATTTTGAAATGCGATAGTCCCCGTTTACCACTTCGGTGTGTTCGCTGTTCGCGTTGGCTTTACTTCGGGTTTATTAATTAAGGAGGGCAAGGATTACACTTGATATAACACCAGCCTATAGTTGACCCACTGGAGAGCAAAGGCCTCTTCTCATACACAGAAGGAACGAGCATTGATCACCACTTACCCAAGGCGGATTTGCGTTAATAGACTTATCTATTCCAATGCTATAAACAGGCAAAGTTTCTAAGCTTTTTTAGATAATCTTCGATACTACTCATCCAATTTCAAAAACTATTTCACTGATATGAAGCTACACTATCCTGTGCTATAGGTTACATATTTTATTTCAAGATTCTTTTAAAAAATTCTAAAAGTTACAAAATATATCAAATATATATAGAGATTATGCTTTTGAAAGACCTACAAAGATGAGTGTCAGTGAATAATGTTAAATCTTCCTCTTAACAAGTCTTAGTTTTGATTTTGGATATTTCACCTTGATGTCATTGCTTTAGCAGTTCATTTATAAAGTGATCTCTATTAAGTTGCTGATAAGACGTTCGATGATCTTAAATCAGACTCATCGGGTCATTACCCCGTGACACATTTCAAGGTTAGTGTTGTTTGTAGCAGTGTGGGTCAGTCTTCGTCTGTCACTGCTATTTTCATAGATATCCGATATCCGTGGCTATTTTAGATAGATTAGATAGCTTATAATTTATCGCAACTGCTGTAGATATTTATCTAAGTGGGTCCTCATAGTTAAGCCTAAACCTATCATATTACACAACTGGTAAAATTTATCATTTTTAACCGACTCAAATATAGGTTGGTGTTATGTCAGGTGTAATCCTTGCCCTCCTTAATTAATAAACCAGAAGTAAAGCCAACGCGAACAGCGAACACACCGAAGTGGTAAACGGGGACTATCGCATTCCAAAATTGTAAAGGGCGTGAACCATATCTGTACAAGTGCTTTCTAGACTGAAGACCTGGGATTGGGATTAAAAGCGCTGGCAGACCACTAGTCAGGTGGTCCAAAGACATCAAAGTATAAGCTTTGCCAGGGCAGTCTGAATCAGGAAAACCAGTGATAGAACCTTGAGGAAACAAGTTGGAGTGACCTTTGCTTTGCAGTGAGAAAATTATATTTTGTTTCTTATGTATGATTGAATCAACCATTAATTTTGGCATTAAAATAGTCTCCATTATAAACGATACCTAAGTATATAAGTATATAAGAGTAGTTCTACAAACGTTGGGGTTATCTTCTAATTAACTATTCACTTTCTATAAACTTAAATCAGCAGATATATCCTCGGCAGTATTCTTAGATTAATTGATATTGAACTAAAATGCAATAGTAGTAGAATTAAAAATTGTTTAATTGCGTGCAAGATAATGAATGCCACACTGAATATTATCTTCCATTCTATTTCCAACTCTATTTTGCACGTTTTTTAGTTCATTACTAAGTGATAAATCAAAACTGATTAACATTACTTTACCTACTCTGTTTAGGTTGAACATTAACCTACGCACCGGAGAAAACAAATATGTAAAAGGAGATAAAGATAATAATATAAATCAAGTAATAAAGAAATATTTGTATTAACATTCTGGGTTATTTACTTTACCACACAACAAATAAATGAAACCACACAAATATAATTCAATTGTTTATTCTCAGTACATTCAAAGCATTGTCACGTGCCCAAAGTCTATACTTATAAATATTATTTACATCTTAGTGTTACATTGAGATCGCTCTCTATATTTCTGCTGTTGACAGCAATGATATTTGCTTGTATATTATCCAGTATATGTGCTACATTTTCCGAATTGTTGAAAGAACCAAGTTTATTAAGGAACTCCTTTGTTTCATCATTCTTTGTGTTTTTGTTCTACAAATGATTTAGATACAAAATCAGTCTTTAACAGAATCAATACACTGATTTTATCATCATTTTCTCACCATTCTCCCAACTATTTTGATGTCAGCTTTCAGTAAAACTAGATGAAGCTGAATACTAGTGTCAACCATCTGATCTCCACAACCCAGTTAATAGGTAACACGATACTCCTTGGTAAGACTGGTTGTCAAACTTTCGGACTTCTGATTAAACGTAACGACTGTCAAAGAATGACAGCCGGGACCAGCGACTAATGCACGGGTTAATATTATTTAATTTCTGCTGGTTGACTATAGTTGCATTATATTAATGATATTTTGTTCACCAGATTGGTTTCTAATAAAACTTTATTTGGTTCTTCAATAGAAAACTATAAAGTGTCATGTTTTTTTTTTATCGAAATGGCATTACTGTCAACTTCAGAAAACTTGCCACTATTTCATCTGTAAATATTTATTGTTGACCATCAAATTCGATGTCAATTGTTTCACAATCTTCCGTGGCAACAATATCGATTGATAAGGCCAAGCAAATTCTGTTAACTAGCTGTGGCACAATCCTTAGCTTTTATCATAAGTAATGAAAAACTGATATCACCCGTCAAAGAAAACTAAGCATTTAACAAAATCGTATTCTTATTAACCTTCACTGCAAATATGTGGTAAATAGACAGATTAAGTTAAATACAGTTACTTTAAAATTATTTGTAGATATATCAGTTTTTTTTTAATATAGTCGGGGACAGTAAACCAATTCTAACTGACGGGGTAAATTACAAAATCCCATCATAATCGTTACAAATGTCTAATGCTAGCGTAAAAATTTTGTGCATTTTCATATAAATCACTCTTCTCACACTCTGACAAAAATAGATTGTATCTCATTTCATTATTACTACATGTACATCGTTTAAATTAGTTTTCTATCTAAACACATCATCCAATTTGGAAGCTCCATTTGTTCTGGAAGTTTCCAAAATAGATGATCCTCACTTAACTACATCTTGCGATATTGTCGGCGTATCTAGAACTAACTCGATAACAAAACTGCCAAGCGCTTACTACGTCAACAGAAACGGTCACGCTTAAAATATCACATTCCAAAATAGATACAATGTCACGTGAATCGATTTCACTCACTGTTTCGTCACCTTAATCATTTGAGGTATTACATTTTGATTATGAGTACAAGCAAGATGGTCTAGCCTTGAAACTGTCTTTCACTTTACTTTTATTGATATTCGATAACTAGCAATTTGGACGATTGTGTTTTCAGTTCAAAATGATTTTATTCAACACAAAACTTCTAATGTACTTTTTATTTCTCACATTCAAAATAAGTGTTATTATTTCCAATCAATTGAAAGTGGTCTTCAGTCTCGATTGCTTGTCTCAAACGATATAAAATCCATTAAATTAATACGTTTTCATAAGTATATGATCAGCTAGTGGTGCACTAATGGTTGCCATAACACCGTTGCTTTTTTTCTTATCTTTCCTATGCAAGGTACACTTTTTGTCTTTAAGTCCAATCTCAGATTTGTTGTGCGTTGTTTTTATTTGAGACGAAACAGATAAATTACGTTTTTTGGTCCCACACGATCTATTGTCACTGTCTTTTCTATCACTTGATATTTTGATAACACTTTTTGTGTCCAAAGTTTTATTTTTCTCTTCTTTCTGTGGTATTCGCTCTTCTTTTGATCCGACCGCTAGTTGCGTGTGGTCGAAGCATTTCGTAGATTTCTGTAAAGGAATTGCTTTTTTTAGAATGTCAGTTACACTTAAAAATCGATATTGAATATTCTACTTGTCCAAACGAAACCAGAATTTTTCAGTCAGCTCCGCTATCTGAATGCTTTATGTTGATTTGCATTTACTTCGACTGGATATAATAAACATTATCTTGAACTTAACAGTAGAGTAGCCACCTGATGGCCAAATACTCAAAAGCTACAAAATTTTCAGATGCCGTTAAGTCTTGTGCTGTCACAGTCACTTTGACATAAGGTAATAGAGACAGCATGAGACTTAACGACATCTTAACATTGAGTAGCGTTTGAGTATTTGGCCATGAGTCTCACATGCACAAGTGAATCTTGTGGCGCGTCTGTTGATTTAACAGCTTCATTGGATGCAACATAGTGTACTAGAACTAGTGCAACGCTTGTGTTTAGGTATATCAACTTTGTAGAACACTGTAAGTGTTTCATCGTAAACTAGACTATCTAAACTAATGCTGTCGCTAGAATTTCAATAAACATCTTATCTTACAAATGATCACTGGATGTTAAAATAGAGTATTTCAAATTACATTACCTCAATATATAAGAACAAAATCGCATAAATTGAAATTTAATGCGTATCAGCTAAAAACATTAGCTATTTGTATAGTCATTGCCGAGGGAGATATTAAATGAAAAGAAAAGGCCCAAAAATAATATTTACAGTTTTGAAAAATACTAATACGCAGTTAGAAACCACAGAACATAAAAATAAAAAGAATAATAGGTATTCGATGAATATCACTAGGTACTACAGTGGAGGTCAATAAATAATAATAATAATAATATGTGGGGACATTTACACACACGGCCATCTGACCCCAAACTAGGGAGACCCTGTACTATGGGTGTCAGACAGCTGATACACATACACAAATACATTTTTTTTTGTAAATACATACATATATAGATAAACAACACCCAGACACAAGGCAAACACAAATGCTCATCACACAAATGTTTACCCTGGGCGGGAATCGAACCCGCAACACGCTGCGCAGCAGTCGATCGCTCAGCCACTGCGCCAACCGTGTCGTCAATAATTAATAAAGGCGACAAAATAGGTAACTTACTGTAGGATTAACGGCCTTAGAGTATAATTGCGCTCGACCTTCTAACTCCATCTTAAGTCGCCAGTCTCTTAAGTACATGTGTGCTGCAGCTGCACTCGGCCAGCCCCGTCGCCAAGTATGCCACCTAAGGATTACAAGAAATAAATCTTAGAAGAGCACTTCTAATTTTTTCGACGGACGGCTGCGTCATGTTGGGGTGCTTTTTCAACCGACTTCAAAAAGAAGGAGGTTCTCAATTCATCTGCATGTTGTCTTTTTTTTTGTATATTTGTTACGAGATTTCTCTGGCAAATGTAAAACGATTTTGAAAATTCCCCCCAAGGGTGGTCCCACATAAGTTTTATCGAAATTTCTTCATAACTTTTTGAAAATATCGTCAGAAAGCAAAAAAAATACATGGATGATGTTTTAAGTTTCTCCAACCTTGTACTTTCAATCTCTGTTTTGACAGTGTTGCCGTTTCTTAATGAATTTGGATGATAAGGAGGTACTAAAAAGCAAAAAATAAAAAGCTTTTTAACAAAAAAGACAACGGAAGTCGGTGGCAATACAGTACATCAAATAGAACAAAGCCACCGACTTCCGAAACTAAAGTCATGTGTGTTCTGTGCTAAAGTTATTTATCACTTTTTAGATTTTGAAGGCGGTTGTCTTTTTTGTTAATTTTGATTGAAACAGAGATCTGTACGCTGACCATCGATAGTGGCGGACCACCCGTCGCGGAACATCCGTCGCGGAACATACGTCGCGGACGGACGTTAACCTAACATCTCGGACGGTTAGGAATAAAATTGGATTTAAAACTGAACTGATTGGATTTTTTTTTCTTTTGAACGTGATTGGCAAAGGTTAATGTGGATTTTATTGTGATTGAATAAAGTTAACAAAATATTCCAAAATAATTATTTTCTAGTCAATATGCAATAGGTTCTTTTTGCCTATTCAAAATTGTTTCAGTATCTATTATTTTCGAAGGTGGAGAAAACATACAAAATGGGTTAATTGCGTTCTATTACTAGTTTTGAAATAAAATTATAGCCTAATCTAAATTAAATAAGAAAACTTTCTTGGATCTTGCAAAGATAAAAATGAGAAAAGAACGAGTCAGGAGGATACAGAACAGAGCTAAGCCACTAGGCACAAAGGGACGTTTAAACCTTAGGAAAGTTCAGTCACTAAGCACCACGGATTACATTTAACATACTAAATGGGTCCTAAAATATGAGCAGTTATATTTGATTCCAATAACAGTTATGGCTAAAACACTTGAACACCGTGCAGCCGTCGCTGTGTCGGAGCGTTGAAGTAAAAGTAAACGTTGACCACTGACTAACCTTGTTAATAACTGCAGTGTCCTAGACTTCTGCCCTAGTGACCGGTACATCAGCGCCGTATACCTAAACGATATCAGATCCGCTCTGACGTTTCGCTCAGCACCTCGATACCTAAAACTCAGTCTTGTGGCTTCTAGGTAATACTTTGCGGCTGGTGCTGGTAATCCTGAAATTTAGGTCTCGTTGAGCGGAATGAAATGCATTTTTGGATATTAGGCCTTAAATACGATGTTTAGAATTTAGTCAAGAAAATGTGTAATTTTATCCTTTTGGGCAATTATTATCAATACCATTACCAGAGAAGCGGATTTTTTTTTGATGATCTACGAGCTCCTTTTTTATACATTGTACGTGGTATTATTATAATTTAAAAATATTGCATAAATTTTATTATGAATAAAAAAAACCTAAAACCAAAGAATACACTTTCTCTCTGATTGACACAATATTCAAATTTATAATTATAGATTTTAATAAAATCCTTTTTTACGATTTGTGATCCCAGACTAGAGTAATACTTACCCCTGCTCCTCAACCAGTCACCGTAAAGCACATAATGTTCCCAGTTGCTGGGCTCCAGATCAACCAGCCTCATCAGTATCCCTTGCTTCTCATTCTCTGTCTTCAGGGTCAACAATTCCACGTGGGCTTGAACGAACCTCGGTTGCAGCCATATGCATTTCTCCAGCATTGATATAGCTTGATGCATTCTACCACTTTTCCTAGAATTTTTTAATCGTTATATTAGTTCTATTATTTAATTTTATGAAAAGGAGAATGGCGAGACTACATGTATTGTGGGACCCAGTGTTAGGAGTAGCATACATTATAGAAACTTATGAATTGTTAAAGAACGACATAAGACTAACCAAAAAGCAAATGGGAAGTAAGTTATAGAAGATGGGAGAAAAAAGATATGAACGGTAGAAGATTATAACCTAAAATATTCTTAAAGTACTTTGGGCATGTACTTATTGGCCTATTATTTAGTAGTAGAATGGCTTATTCATACATATTTACTTAAATTCACACCTATATCCCGTGAGGGTAGGTAGAAACTACAGAACGCCATCTGCTACGATTCGTAATAGGTAGATATCTACTTCTTTTACTTCATCCACGAACATACGTCCGCGCGTTGCGCCTGACTTTTTTAAGGACATCACTAATATTTTCAGTGGATTATTCTAGGGTGTCCTCCCATTACTTGTCCAGAAACTAGATTGTGGTCAGGTTAAACCTAGCTAACATGTAGTTTAGCTGGTTAGCATCATCCTATTGCTCTTTCCAATCCATCGGCACAGTATGTCCTCTTCCATATCTACATCTCTACAAGCCATCATCTTAGCATTCACCCCCTTACTACCTACCATACCTATCATCTTTCACACAATCTATGCTGCTCAGGGGTTTGGCTAGGTTTACAGACATCAACCCTCGTTACGAAAAGGTTCATAAAATAGTAATAACTTTTTAAAGTGGTAAAGGTACACAATAAGACTAGATAAGGAGTCCAGTTGTTAGATCTCCTAGAATATAATATATAATATAATATAATATAATATATAATATAATAGAATATAATATAATAAGCTTGAAACTAGAGGTTTGTTAAATAAATAAAAATATATTTTAAAGAAATCGCTTTTATTTACTTTATAATGACTTATAAAATATTGAAGACATACAATTGTTGTGAATCTTGGATATTTTTTTTTTAGTATGTAAGTATTGATTTATCTAATTAAAAGATTATCTAAGAAGGCAGCTGGTGCAGCGACATACCTCTGGTGTCTGGCATAGCCCATCTACCACAATATGCTCATAACATGAGAGCAACAGCCCACTGTCCATGTTCCTACGGGGCAATAACAATAGTATCCTAATATGGCATTTCGCCCCTCCAGCCTCCTATCTAGTGCGATGTATGTATAATAGGACTTGCTACCTATATGCCTAGATTTAATTCGGGCACTTAGAATAAATGGGTGGTTGCCAAATAAATAGTTACTTAGGTGGAAATTGCAAATTCTAGCATTGCTAGGAATATAGAAATTAAAATCCTTTATAATTCGTTTTCTGAGCCCATCATGTATATGTCGCTTTTCAGCATCATTGCACTCCAAAAACAAGCAGCGCCGTGCTGTATCAGCCGCTCTTCTCAACGTGGGCAATATAATATGTTCAGCAGAAGTTTCATGTAATGGACGTCTTGAGGTGGATGGACTAGCCTCTTCACCCTCTGCTGTGTCAGATATTCTTCTTGTGGGCAATATTTGTTCAGTAGATGTTTCCACTAATGGATTTCCAAATGTTGATGGACCAACCTCTTCAACTTCCACCGTTTGCTCTGTCTGTTGAGAAGATGTTGGTTGACTGATTGCAGAAGGTGAAACCACAGCAGAACTTCTATAAGAACTGTCCACCACTCTCTGTGCCCGTAAATAGCATGGCACACATATGTCCTCATTTAAGGTTAACTGAAACAATAAAAGTAAAATGTTGCCAAAAATAATAATATATTAGGATTTCATATCATTATTTGTAATATTAAATGTTTATAGGGTTACTGGTAAGGTTGGCATCCAAAAAGCCAACTTGTGATGAGACCTTGACAGTAACCTTACCTTAGGCTTACCAGTAACCCTATATAAATTGTTTTCATTACCAACCTGGCGGGGCCTTATCCATTCCGATACAATGTCTCTTATTCGGGTCTCCCTTTCAGACATCTCTGGTCGGACAACTAGCCTGCTCCTGATTCTCAAAATCTATCTGCCACATCCAGCACATACATCACGAAGGCCAGGTTGTGGTTGGGTCTCATGTTCAGGACCATCGTTTGGGTTACTATTTATCAACTCCCAACATGAGTGACAAATATAGTTGTCTCCAGTTACCTAAAAATATTATTACTTTGGTTAAGGATACACAAAAAATGTTTACAAGCTAAGTTATAATCATGTTTTGCTTCTGGGTTAAGAAAGTGACTACCACATTCAATGCTGCCAAAGCATGTGTGGTACAGGTACCCATACTGAGTAGATTAAAGAAAAGACTATCCACAAACTCTATCCATCAGGTTATTACGCTAGCAGTGTGGTTATACAAAAATAGTAATATTCTTCTAATCAAGTATCTTGACTTGGCCTGCGAAGTTGTACTTCATCAGTGGTACACCTAGTCATACAACATTGTTAGGAGATTCTGCTCTCTGGAGCCCTTACCATTGGTAGCTTGGGTCCTGATACCGGTGCAGTATTTTATTTTAAAATGTTATTAATATTGTGCACCACAAGCAGTACCTAAGACGACCCACTGACCGTAATCTGCAGTATTATAAAATACTTCAGGTTGTTATTATATTCAGAAGATTAAGAGATGCTCCTGTGTTGCCCAATACTGCAAGACGAGCAGGAAGAGCATAATTATGATAAGAGTATTATATACGAAACTACATATTTGTATACGAAATCTCTACTTTTGCTTGCTCCATTTATTTTATATTTGTATGATTTGTGTTCATGAAATTAAACAAATTAGTACATGAATATACTTACATCACGCGGGTACACCCATTTCTGTACTCTTTCAACTATTTGATCACGTTCATCAGACAAACGATGTCTCGGTAAGCGAGCAATTCTCAATTATTAACACAACGCATTTTAACCGTTGAGAAATTCCAAATCACTTGCAAGTCGGTCGTCAGTCTAAAGGTAAAGCCAAATTGTCAAGAATCCACAAAATTGCAAAAATAGTATTAGAATCCCACCCACGTTAGCTGTTAAACACAAACAATGGAATGAATTGACATTTGACAATGACATCAAATGACATGACAATTCGACACTGACGTTCCATTTCTACGTTCCATGTTTTCATTACTGTTAAAATAATTTATATTATTTTTACGGACTGTTTATAACAGTATTTATGTTTCGTTTTATACGTTATTGGTTTATTTAACAAGATGTAAGTAAAATAAAAAGGAAATCTGCCAAGCGAAAACGTACTTAAGTATTTTAAGAGGGTAAATCAGTAGTGTAGATTGGAATGTATCAATGTAATTCGTAAAAAACATTGCGTTCGGAAACTGCACGATACTTATTTTTTAATAAACTAAAATCATTAATAACTTTTAATTCCCATTCTCTAGTAACTCAATATTTTTTATATAGAACTCTTATAAACTTGTTACTATAATTAGTATAAGCTAGTCCGAGCACGGTGCTCCGTTAATTTTTAAATTACGTGGGTCCAGCCTCGCCATCCTCCTTTGGGTTAGATAAGTTAGCATAAACTTATCAAAAGGCAATATTCTTTATTTATGTGTATTTGACTGTTGTAAAAAGGGGATAGTGCTATGAATCATATAAGGCTCTAACTCTCTTACACTGGGAAAATTATGGCATTGATATTTCTAAATCCTCATTACAGTTTTACATAAAATAAACAATGGTACAGATTTTTGTTTTCGTAAGGTCCACTTGCGCTAAAAACTGTACTTGGAGTAAGTTACCAACATGAGATAAATCTACATTAGAAAATGTCATACAGTGGCTAAGGGTGCGGTCTCATTGAAAGCTATAGACTAATAACTAAGAGCTATTTTGTCTAAAAAGAGATAAACTACAATTTGATCTATGAAGTTAGAAATCACAATATTTATAATATTTTACTAGATTAATACTGAATAATTGGATCGCGACTAGAAGGACCACGCCCGAAGGACCAAAAAAAATGTTAAAAAAAAATCTTTGTTTCAAGTTAAAAAAGGCTCCTGTAACTTAAGTCACAACACTCCATCACTTAACTAAGAATATGTCTTCATTAACACATCTCACTTACTTGTAAAGCTTGCCGAGATTGTAGTGTGCGTTCACATGGTACTTATTGAACTTTATGGCTTGTAAGAAATGGTGTTCGGCGTTATCCATCCCTGAGACTAGGGTGCCTATGTTGTTGTGAGCGCTTGCATAGCTTGGCCATAACCTGAGGAAAATAGATTTATGAATAAGTAGGTTGAAAAAAAAAATACGTACACCATCATACTTTGGTCGAAGTTTACAATGAATCAATGGGGCCATTCTGGTATTTTAAAGAATTTTCGCATTCTAAATGCAGACTGAATCTGTCTAAAAATCGTGGGCCGTCGGGTGGCGCCAGTTATGAAACTCACGCATTTTTTATACTCGCACGCACACATACACAACTACACTAAACAGAGGTAAAACGAGAACGCACACCGTGTGTGGTTAAAGAAAGATACACTGAGAGAAAGAGAAAAACGTATGGAGTAGTATAACGTAAAAATCGTGACGTTATATTTTCAACCCAACCACAGCTATACTTTCACAAAATACCTACATTTTTGAAATTGATTATTGCTAAGGAAAAAATAGTTTATGGAAAGTAAAATTAATTATGGACACTGGTCTTCAGTAAGTATCCATTTCACTGAATCATAGTAAAAAGTATCTTCTTCAAGTTTTAATTCAAAAAGTACATATTATCTGTGCGGGTCCTTGCCAAACTAGTGTTACAAATTCTTACAAAACTAAAACATCGTCTATATTTCACTTTCATTCAAATAAAAACAATTAAAGTTATGAAACTGATTACCGTTAATTTAGCTTTTAACATCTTTTAATCTACATTCCACAAGCCGTACGGAACGGAACAGTACGGAATCATATTGTCACTGCAGTAATCTCCGATCCATTGCTCATTCAATTGTACACAAACCTGTCTTTACCAACCTACAATTCCTGGACATCTCTCACACGACTATAGCTACTACAAGGCAATCAAAGACGATTGGCACGCAATTTGGTTTCAGTCTAACGGTTGTAAGAGCTTGACATTCATTGGATTGTACAATTGAAATACAATCGAAGATTCAGGTACATTGTTATCTATGTCCCTACGTGGTGTTGAGGTAGCATGTTCTTTTTTCCATTCGGTCTTGTCAACGGTCATTCTATCACGGACTCCCTTTTCTTGTATATCTTCACACAATCCATCCATCTTTTCTTTGGTCTTCCTCCCCCCTTTCCATACATACACATTCATATTCATAACTCTTTTAATCACATGCGTTTCACCTAGGTAGTTATTCCATAATAATACTAGTGGTATTATTTCAAGGAAAATTTAGTTGAGATAAAGTTAGCTTCGCTTCAAGCTCAACTCTTGGGTTAAATATCTCGCATACATGACGAATAGCTTAATAAACTTTGCTGAACTCGACCCGCAATAGTTCACGTGAAGGCAAACGGCTCTGTTACCTCAAAGCTTCTTTGTAATGTTTGATGGCGCTGTCTTGTTGCTCTGTCTCGCGTAGAAAGTTTGCCAAGTTGTAGTGCAGTTTAGCGTTCTGCGGCAAAGTCACTAAATCCGCCCTGTAACAAACAAAACACATTTGGAGGTAATTTACGCCCGAATGCGGCGACCGTAGAGCGAATATTGCAAGACTTGTAAATCGTGGTTACCATTTTGTGTCATGTTTAATACATTTCTCTTTAATGTTTTTGGAAATGAAAATTTCGAGGTGTAAAGTTATTAGTGTTTAGGGAAAACGATTTGTGGGTAAAATTGTGTTTGTTTAACTAATGGTGGTGCGGAGTTTGGACTGTTCTAGTCCGAAATTGGCTCTATTTATCACAAAGTTTTACAAAGTATTAATAAATCTTCAATGTTTACTTAACGTAAAAAAAAGTCTTGTAGCGAGCGACCGAAATCCGATCCCTAAAGAGGTGTCTTCTTTGGGACGATTAAGAGATTAAGTAGATTCTACCGGATTAAAATGTAAATCAACTTCGTATAGATAAAACAAAGACATCTGAAACAAAAGGTGAATTCCCGAGCTCAATATCTGCAAAATCTATTTGTATTTTATGAGTTAACTTAGCTTTGAATCTATGGGATCCGTTCAAACAAGAGAGGAACCTAAACGTTCTAAAGGAGTCGTTATAGAAGTTTATCTTGCACTCGAAATGCATTGAGTTTTCGGAGCCGAAAACTTTACTGCATAACGACTGCCCACCCTATATAAAGTTAGTGTTCCGTGCAGCCACTCACTTTATACAAGTAGTCAACTTGGAACTATTTAAAACAGGTTGGTTGGGAGTATTGAAATACTTGTTTATGAAGTATTTTTAGAACAGGTAACTGAGGAAATGGATACATTTTGCCGCAGATATATACACTGCACTGCAGTATTTCCTACACAAATTAACAGTAACAATACATAACTACTGTTAATTTGTGTTTTTGGAGTACTATAAAGGTTGTATGCGTAATGCAACCTAGTCGAAAGCATTCTACTAAATGTTTCTTCTAAACCCTCTGAATTTATACTAGAAGTATTTTTTAAATTAGAATCGTTATGCTTATTTTTATATCAAGGGGATTGTTTGGCAGATACATGTGAAGTGCTGAATTTTACTAACTAATCAATTTAGAATGGCTGATTTTTTGAGAACAGAAGAATATGATGATAATAAGGTATGCGTACTGACCAGCTACAATGTTCTCTGTTTCTGTTTTTCACACTGTTTTTCCCAACTATGTTGTGGCCGGTTTCCAGTCTAACCAGATTCAGCTGAATACCAGTATTTTATATGGAGCGACTGCCTATCTAACCTCCACAATCCAGCCACTGGGTAACACTGTACCTCTTGGAAAAACTGGTTGTCAGACTTTCTGGTTTCTACCCACGACTGTGAAAGATTTATAAATGACAACCAGGACCAACGTCTTTAGGTGCTTTCTGATACTGCTAACATTGAACTATCAGAGCAGCAGCAGGGTGTGCATGTGACGCCGAGTTGCAAACCATTGCCCCTCTTGTCATGTCTTTTTTGCCCCAAAACATGCGATTGGGGTTAATTATGCACTGCCACCGACGACGCCGTAGATGTGGCAAAGTTTTAGGCCAAACAAATTTAAAAAACCGTCATGCCAGCAATACGAAGAAGAAGAAGACAATGAACTTATAAAAGTAAGTAGCCATCGCACACTTGTGTCGACCACCGATCATAAGTGGGTGTTATACTCCTTCGCTACTTAGTAGGCGTTTGCAGCTACAACTGGCGACATTTTATGACTGCAGCGTATGGCCCCATGTGTGAGAACACTTAGACACGTTTAACTATAAGTAAATACCGCTTTGATACATAAAATAAAAGGAAAAATGCAAAACGAAAAGGTCTTCCTAAGAAGACCTTTTCGTTTCAAAATCAACAAAAACTATTTTTTGTTGATTTTTACAAAAATTTCTAAATAAATTTCTGTTTGTTGTATACCAAAACCTTCTCCAGAATATAACGAACACTTTTCTGAAAACCGCATCAAAATTGGTTGAGCCAATCGGGAGATAATCGCGGACAAACATACATACAAACATAGAGGTCGAACTGATTACCTCCTTTTTTTTGAAGTCGGTTAAAAATCATATAAATTCGCTTATGGTCCCATCGGAATTTCTATTAAACAAACCTCTTAAACCGACATGGCCTGAACACATTTATTCCACCATAAACAAGTTCTAAAACGTATTCTATAGAAAATTGAATGGACTCATAAACCGGTAACAGAATTTAATATAACCGATATTTCATTACGGAGTACTTTAAGGAGTTACCGTCTTGAAGGAGATCCAAGTTGCTTTCAATGATATCAAACGCATTCGAGGTGGAGTATGTATAGAACTTCAACATGAATCGGGCCGGTAAGAAGTTCCTTTTAAAGTAATATGATGAGGTTATTGAATTGGGATTTTTTAAAAGAGAATTTTATTTTTCGAAAATATTGTTCTTACAAGTACTTATGCATTCTCAATTCACGTGCTTTCCGTTTCATGGGAGTCTCACACCACTAGCTTTCAAACTCTGGGCTGCTACTGAGAAATTACTCGTGGAAAAACCCAACAACACTTTGCCTGACCTGAAAATCGAGCCCAGGCAGGGGAGCACAGCAGTCGTGCTTGCGACCATGAGACCAACGCATCGGGGGAGGTCAACTCAAGGAACACCTGTCACTCGGAAGTGATTAGCAGTAGCCAATGTGGAAAGGACTATTGAGTCCTTTCCACATTGGCGGTCTACCTAGGTGTGCAGTCTATTGAGACTGCACACCTAGGTATACCGCTGCAAACACAACCTAGCAAAATGGGGGTTTATAGACACCACCGACACCCAGTGTGAGTGCGGTGATCCTGACCAGACAATGGCCCAATAATTAATGCAGTGCCCAAAGTGCCCCCACACCTGCATCTTATAGGATATTCAAAACGCCACTAATGCTGCGATAAATGTGGCTACCTACTGGGCCTAAGTAGTCTAACAAAAAGGAAAACCAGGGATTCGAAAAGAAGAAGTTTCTCAATTCTATAAGTATCCACCAAGTGCTTGGTGGATTGTATGTATCTGGTAAGTTACAGTTTATAATAATAATTACTTGTAGTATTAGATGTAATCCTTGCCCTCCTTAATTAATAAACGAGAAGTAAAGTTATACAATATGGTAAGTGGTAAACGTGGACTATCGCGTTGCAAAATTGTAATGGACGTGGGTCGGTCATCTGCTGGACAAAATGGTTTCTAGACTGAAGAACTAGGCTAGGGATCAGAAACGCTGGCAGACCACTAGTCAGATGGTCCAACGACATCAAATCTTATCCGGGGCAGTCTGAACCAGGAAAACCAGCGATAGAACCTTGAGGAAACAAGTTGGAGTGACATTTGTCCTGCAGTGGGCAAACACATGCTGAAGAATAAGATGAGAAAGTTAAGCCAAACTTAAACCTTGAAAAGTAAATGGAACTGAAGTTATTGTAACTTAATTTCAGTTTTTTAACAATAGGGCCCATGTTCAAACCTCATTAAAACGTCTTTTTTTCGAGCATATTTTACAAGTACTTAAAAAAAAAAAACAACCCACTTGTTCCACGAAAAATACCTGTAACCTTAATCTTAAACTATTGTTTATCTACAAAAGTATGATTTTTCCGACCAATTATGCCGTATTTGCTCATTATTTTGGGGCGCATAACAACCTGTACTCCCTTTGTGTATTCGCCTTTCACTAATAATGCTATTAAATGGGCCAATAAAGAGATATTGATAGTAAAACGTTCGCAGAAAAAATGTTCGGAAAGTAATTAGTTCTGCGAAATACCTACTGCTGTGGTCAACAAATATTTGACGTTAAGGGTGTAGGTAATATGACACTGAGATACGGTCAGCGACAAAAGTCATTCATTCTAATATTATAAATAAATGCGAAACTAAGTTTGTTTGTTAGTTATGTCTTCATAGCTAAATTTAAACTTCAAAATCGATACAGAATAAGCTTGAACCCCAATAAACGATATAGGCTACTTTTTAATCTGCGTCTGCATCCGCGATAACCGACATCACGCGAACCAAGTCGCAGTCAAAAGCTTGTTTAACAATACAGAAAGGTAATTCTAGAGTAACTTTTAGGAACGTTTGCATTATAAACTCATTCTAAATCTGTCAAATATGTGTGTGTGTATTTGTGTTTATAATATGTCGCCAACATGTTTGACAAGATTTTTTTTTTTTTTTGTAGAGAAATTTATATGACTGTTTCTTTTTCCAGGTATTTAGGTATGAATTTATAATTTTGTATCTTATTCGATTATTTGGTCGCTACGCTAGCCGCGGTCGGTCTGTGGATGGGTGACCATTCCTTTCATATCGAGTTCCCTCTGAGCCTCGGAAAGCACGTAAAGCCGTTGGTCCCGGCTGTCATTTGTAGATCTTTGGCAGTCGTTATGGGTAGTTAGAAGCCAGAAAATCTGGCAACCAGTCTTACCAAGGGGTATCGTGGGTTGTGGAGGTCCGATAGGCAGTCGCTCCATGTAAAGGCATGGCTAGGCAGATGATGATGATGATTCGATTATTTGGTCGTCAATCAATTCATGTCTTTGTATTTTGTTAAAACATAAGATACCTTTTGATAGATCATTTTTTTTATATTGAACTTCTTTCAAAGTAAAGCTTATTTTCATGTAATTTCCAAGAATGATGATCAAAGCATCACTTTCTTAAATTAGTCTATTTTATACGCCAAAGCATAGACCTTTCTTTTCAGTTTCCATTCACATAAACAAAAACTAAATGAGACGGGGATTTCATGGCCTGAGTGTAAGTTGAGATATGGTTAAAAAAAAGCGTTCTATTTTTCCAAACGTGTTATGGATAATGATTTTCAGACAAACCATTTAAGAATGGAGGTTACGATTTATCATACTATGCTGACTGATGATGACTTTCTATTTTCAACCGACTTCAAAAAAGAAGGAGGTTTGTTACTTGATTTCTTGGGACTGGGTGAACCGATTTTGATGATTCTTTTTTTATTTGATAGCTAGTGATTCCCGTGTGGCCCCATTTCTGGGTTTGGTCCAGTTCTGGGTCAGTGGGTAGTCTTAGGGGCGGAGTCATGGCATGGCATCTATGAGAAAACCGTATAAGTCTTAAATTTGCATTAAGTATGTGCGCGATTTGTTACGCGATTTCTCCGGCAAACGTAAACCGATTTTGAAAATTCGTTTTATTATGGATAGGGTATGCTTCAGGGGTGGTCCCATATAAATTTTATCGAAATTGATTTAGCACTTTTTGAAAAATCAACAAATACCCAAAAATTTTACATAGACGACGTTTTAGTTTCATCAATCTTTGCAGTAGTTAACTTTCAATCTCTTCTTAATAGATTTGGATGAGAAGTAGGTAACTAAAAAGCGGAAAATAAAAAGCTTTTTACAAAAAAGACAACCGCCTTCAAAAAGTGAAAAATAACTTTAGCACAGAACACACATTGACTTTAGTTTCGGAAGTCGGTGGCAATACAAAACAACAAAGAGAACAAAGCCACTGAATTTCGAAACTAAAGTCAATGTGTGTTCTGTGCTAAAGTTATTTTTCACTTTTTTTTTATAACCAAGTACAAGATTGTATTAAATCGTATCCATCTCCTTTAGTTCCATAACTATCAACTTATTACTATAACTTCGCCAAGTCGTGGGCTTACAGTAACAATTTGCCACCAATTAAATAGTTTTCAAGTCCTAAACTTCAGTAAAGTGTCCAAAGTCGTTATACTGTATTAAGGTCTCAAAATATCGACAGAAACTTCGAAGGTTAAAGATAGACAAATAACATGTCATTGTTATTGATGTCTGGAACATCTTCTGAGGTGAATGGTTAAGTTGTAACGATGATGGGGCTTTACAGAGGGCGAAATTGTAATTAAGTAATGCTCCAGGTCGGGACGTGGCTTCACAAGAATCAGAATCAGAATCAGAATCAGTCTTTTTATTTGTAAAACAAAGGTATTACAAAGCTGTTAGGTTAATATAATTGGCGCTATGCTTTGCCGTGAAGGCGTACAAATGTAGGATAAAATATATATATAAAAAAAAAACTAATACTAAACTAAACTAACTAAACTAGTAATACTTTAAAACTTAATAAAACAACAATATAACAAAACTAAAAATATACTAAAACAATATTAAAAGTTATCATTTATAAAATCTTGAACACTATAATAACATTTTTCAATTAGTAGCGAGGCGAGAGCTTTCTTAAATTTTAATACGGGCATATTTTTTATATTATCAGGTATTTTATTATAAATTTTTGACGCCATTCCAAAAAATCTCTTTTTCATCAAAGCGGTTCTGCATTTTATGTCGCACAATTGATTTACATATTGTGAACGCATAAGAGTCTTTTTTACTTCAGATATTTTTTTAAATAGGTGTAAATTAGTTTTAACAAATAAAGCAGTCTCGTAGATATACATAGCTGGCATAGTAAACAATTTTAAAGATTTAAAATGGGGTACACAAGTTTCGATAGTTTTTAAGCCACACATGGATCGAATACATCGTTTTTGCGCTTTGAAAACAGTCTTTCTTTCAGTAGCACAAGCTACGGGTCACGAGTTTAATCCCTATGTTTTGTCTGTTTTGAAGTGGTAATTTTGTAGACATATTCTTTTTTTCGTATCGACGCGCGATGATGTACACTATTTGCACCCAGCTATACTATTCTCTAGTAGTAGTAGTATGATGGGCTGGTGTCCGCAGCTCCACGTCTCAGCGCGTATTTTGCACGTTATACTACTATTCTCTGACGTTACCATTCGTGACTGTGCTCGACAGCGTACACGAATTCATGTCTACCGTGAAATCGACCTCGAGCTCAGCGACTGTTTTTGCTTAGCAAAAATGGTTTTTCATATTATGAACTGTTAAAAGTGTCAAACGTCCTGACTGACACACCTTGTAAATGAAGCGTGCTGCCTGAACAGTTAAGTCTTGAAACGTTCTGAAATGCTCACCTCAACATCGTAGCTCGATCTCGCCAATCTGCATTCCTCCGATGTGTACGTGCGACTCCACTGGCTGCAAGTACTGCTAGGCCTACTGCTAGGAACATTTTAGTGCCAGGCTTGGAACACCACATCAGCTGCACACCGTATGCCGTTATTATAACACTACCCACACTGAAATAAACAGTATCGTAAGGTTGTGCACTCAGATTATGAAACAAAAACAACGGTAGATAGACCGCGCGGAACATTGAGAGTGAAGCCACCAAAGCAAATACAATTTCAAAAGCGAATACCTGCAATCGCGTTTACAAGCGCAGCATTGTTAAAAATATCAAATACAAATAGTAATTCAAAAGCGAATACAATCACGAGATTAGAGGTATTCGCATTTGAATTTGTATTTGCTTTGGTGGCTTCACACCGCGGTCTATCTGATTTTGTTTTATAATCTGAGGTTGTGCAATTCTAGAATGGGTTATGACCAAATATTCTAGTACTGAAAGTTGTTCATGAAGCACGTTATGAGAAATACTGTATAGAATTTAAAACAAATGATATTGTGAGTTGTCCAAAATAACCCAGGTCTAATTAATATCTTCATAATAAAAGTGAGAACAATGTAAAAATCAATATTGTTTAGACAGTTATTGAAACGAAAATTTTTAATAATTCAAAATAATTGGATATTCAATTTAATCCTATTAACAAAAAAGTCTGTTTTTCAATAACACAAGCAAAGTTTCATACCAAAAACAACACAAATCTATAAATAGGAATACTCAAATAAAATACAGAAAACTTTTCGATTGAAAACTATTCACTGTTGAAAACTAAAACTGAAAATTGAACAAAAGTAATTAAACAGCAATATAGATGGTAGGAAATATAAAATATTTTACCTCGGTATATAGAGTACTCTCTCGGCAATTACAAATCCTACTGTTACCAGTAGATTGCTTGCAGGCACAAAGGGTAGAACCATTAGGAGCAGACCGATCACTGCTGGCGTGTGTTTCTGTACCTATCAGGGAAGAAAATCATTAAGTTTGAATTATGCGTGTTTTATTTTTTTGTATAACATTAGGTATATCTGAGACATGGGTCGTCAAACACATATAGCATGGCATGGCATATGGCAAGTATTTAAAATACTTACGCCATATGTATTTATTATTATCCGAGTATTCTAAATGTTTCAGTCCCGAATTGTGGGTAGATGAAATGAGATCGGAAATATTACGATTTCAAAAACTTTTTTGTCCAAAAAAAAAATTATATTATATTTTATATCACATCTTTTCACCAAGGACGTGAAATTCAAATTTCGAGTGCTGGTAAATCTTAGAATGAAAAAAGAAAGATAGAGGGGTTAGGTATCCCAAGTCACCTCACACATTCAAAAATGAGTTAATGGCTATTTTCTTTGGTCACATATTGCAAACTTTGAGCTAATACTAAGATGTTTATAATAGAAAAATACAACGACTTTTTATTCAACCTGAAAATGCTCCCTAACTCCATAAGAAAGGCGAAATCTATAAAAAAATAAAACTTACTTCCAAATCAGCAATAAACCGATAGCAAAGTAGCAGGAGCGCCCCAAAGGCAGCACAAGTGAGCAGGTTCCTTGGGTCCCATCCACTGGTGATTAGGGGTACCGACCCCATCTGCCAATCATGGCTCAGCGTCCATGGGCACAGGAGTAACCACCAGTTGAATGCTGCTAAGTAGCAGAAAGTCATCAATCTAGAAGAATTTATTTGTATGAGAACCTATTGTTGGCTTTGCACGAATTTTAAGGATTTTTAGCCGATAAATCTTTTTTAATTTACCTGATTTAACAAATCACAAATGTAAATATTATAATGATTTTTAACATACCTACATTTTTACTTGATATTAAAGCAAATAACACAGTTATAGAAAGATAGTGATTGTAGGTGGACTCATTTTGGCAGAATAAAGCCAAAATTCCGTGTGTTTTCACCAGCAATATAGTAATATTGACTATCTCGTCGGAGCCGTGTAGTGCCGGCTGCGTATAGCACCACCCTATTTCTACCCGTGGGTGTCGTAGTAGGCGACAGTGGGATGTTGACCAGAGGATGGGCAGCAGTATCCTTCCAAGTACCACAACACCTACTGCGATCGCTAACATGCATCGGCCAAGTATGGCGATTACGGTTGAATCCTCCCTTAGGGAGACCTATGCCCAGCAGTGGACGTTTAGACGAGGTTGACAAGATGATGATGATTTATCTCGTACAATACCTTACCTTACAAAAAAACTAGGATGAAAAGCGGCTGGGTTATCCTGTGGCGAAAATGAAGGCCATGTGCCTTGCAGTAGTGCCAGCCTCAAACAGACTAGCAGTGCCAATGACACCACCACTTTAATAGTCCGTATAGATAACCCGGTACATTTCTTCTCGATTTTCACCGAACATATTGACCTGAAATTGCACTTTAATTAATATAACACTAACGTTGAGTTGCACGAAACCAACATTAGTTTAACGGACAATTTAAATTCATACCATCCCTTTTTTTGTATCAAAAAGAAAGTGACAGCATCAGTTTAAAGTCTCCATTAAACTAATGTTGGTTTTGTGCAACGCACTATAAGCTTAGCAGGAGCGCAGTAACGTATAAGTATTAGAGTCGATTTTTCAATTGGAAATACGGCTATACTGTAGCATTTTAGTTGAATTTTAGGCTCGCTATACACATAAGCGTGTCATACTCTGTCAGCAGATTCGATTCAACATTTACAAATAGTCTTCATATTTTTTTTTGCAGGCATACAACTATAGCTTATAATTATACTAGAGACAAGCCAAGAAGAAATTTGCTTCATTTACGGCTCTCAATATTTCAGATTCATGTACACGGCTTATGAATGCCCTCGGTTTTCTTAACACAGCATAAAAATCGTCTACTCTATTATCCGCGAAGATATTGGTAGAATTTAAGGGTTGCTATACATATAAGCGGGTCGGCAAATTCGGTTTGGCAGATTTGGTTCCTAGGCCACCCCTCCCCTTGAGGGAGGCCTTTGTCCAACTACAGTGGAAATTTCCCGCTTGATGATGATGATGAGATTCGGTTCGGCGGATTTTGTTCGACAAAAAGTTATTACAAGGTTACATAGGAAATGCTAAACCAAATGCCCAGCGACTGGGTTGTGGAGGTCAGACGAGCAGTCTCTCTCCTTCTCTCTCTTTTTTTTTAAAAAAAAACGTTACCTCACAGTAGTAATCCATCAACAACAATCAATCATCCTAGCAATTCATCTGAATCCGGTTTGACTGGAAGCCGACCCGTGATCCAGACAAAATAAACTTTGTATTCGATACCGGTATTTTCAATTTAAAAATTCAACGAATTTATGTTACATTACTAATATGTACCGTATCAACAAGCATTCTTCTATAGAAGTATGCAATAATTTGTCACGAAATCATAACGTTTGCGTTTTGAGCGTTTAATATAATTGAATATTCTATGAATGTGTCCTACATAACTTTTACATTGGTTTGGCTGCAAATATGTAGGTAAGTATATTTGTTCATAAATGCATTGTCAAAGTTGATTCCGAATATTACGTCCAGTTTTAATTAAAAATAGTTGCAAAATTAACAAATAATGACCAAGCGAGTATTTTAGCATAAATATTTTGCAAATATTTATGCTAAAGTTTTTTTTGTATGGTTTCAGAACAGATATGACGTAAACAATCTGACAGAAAACATTTACGGAGTATAAAAACGTACATCACAATGCCCTTAACTACGCATCTTGTAGCGTCGGCTATCAGGTTCGGCATTTTGAATAATATAATAATGCTCTCCTCACAATCGAGAATTGCCAAGTATGCGGGAAATATTATAGTGCACAGAAACAGGAATGCACCTGTTTCTTGCTTCACTCTCATCTCATAGCCAGCAATCCGACACGATCGGAGAGAGATCAGGCAAGCTGTTGAGCTTTACATGCTTTCCAAGGCACGGGGGTGGCACATCACCACCGTGCAAACCCAACACTTTTTGCCTGACCTGAGAATCTACCCTAAGACCCCATGCTCAACAGCTGTGCTTGCGACTACGAGACTAAAGCGGCAGGTGAGAAGCATCCCAATTCCTACTACTATTATAAACGCAACATTTTGCCAGGATGGATAGATGGATGTTTGTTATGTCTTTCAAAACAACGTTGTTAAAGATCGCGTTGAGAATGCCGAACCGAATCTACCGAACCGAATCTACCGAACCGAATCTACCGAACCGAATCTACCGAACCGAATCTATCGAACCGATTATGTGTATAACGACCCTTATAAATAAAATATTGTTTTTGATGTTGACGACAAAATTAAACAAACATTATGAATATGACGGCGCAACCGTCATTATTTTGTAAACTGCGAGTGCAACGGACAAGCGGTGAACGAGCGACTGAACGACGTCACGTCAACTCCGAACGCTATATAAGGCAGGGCACTCTGCGACTCGGCTCAGTCGTTCGTCGGCCGCTGCCCAGTGCACACGTTACGTAATCACTGAGTAATCATTTGTCGGGTAGTTTTTATATTCAGTATAGATTAATTTAGTGTTTTTTTAAATTGAATTAATGTGAAATTAAATAAGGTTTATATAATTAAAATAAATAAGTGATTGAGCGAAGACTTTTTTGTGTTTTTTTTAAATAATGTCGGACCCTGACGCTACATCAGAAGCGGGATCTGAAACCCACTCGCACACCATGTTCGAGATGCAGCTAAGGAATATGATGCAGGTGATCGAAACATCAAAACTCAATCAACTGCGGGTAAACCGGCGCATAAGGCGGTGAACTATGTCAAAAATCACATAGCATCTAACGGAACGTCGCAGGAACAATCTAAAGGTCAGAGTGTTGATTTATTATCAAGTGAAAAACTGTTTGAAAATTTTATTCGAAATGCAGCATCGCTAAATAATGAAATTAATTCACACGATTAATTAAAGATCCTAGTTCAGAATACAATAAGCTATCTTTACCTGAATTTAATCCCGATTTTCGAGAAAGTGATACTAGAGTTTGGTGCAATACCCTTAATTTGTGCATTCAAAAAATCTAGCAGTTGATTAATTATTACAACGAGTAAAGCCCTTAATTAAGTGGTCGACTGCTTCTTGGTTAGCTTAGAATACTTTACCTGGAATAACCTGGCATGTCAAGGTGTTGCTACAACTATGGCAATCTGGGCCAAATGGCAAATTAATGTTCGAATAAAAGCTACCGCGATTCTTCTGCTAACTCTCAATCTCAGTTTTCAGGAAATAATGGATCGCAACGGGCCAAAGACTGCGTTTTTAAGAAAGTATCGACGCCGATGACCTGTGATGACTTTCTGTGGCAAGCCGGGGCACATCGCTACACGCTGTCCAAAGAAGGAGGCTGACTCCGTTAAAAGTCAAGTTGAAAAATGAGCGGATAGCTATACCATTAAGCCAGCTACTGATCTATTATCTACCGAATCTGGTGAGTCGTATTATTTTTATTTTGTTTCTGGTGCCGAATGCTCTCTTGTTAAGCAATCTGTTAAGCCGTAATTTCGTAGGTAAACGTACCTACATTTGCTTGTTCAGGGTATAGGTTTTGCTAAAGTAGACTGTACCTACTGAACAAATTCTTTGTGACGTATTAATTGGTGGTAATCTTTTACGATTTTTATTTCATGTGTTCCTCGGTTATTGTTTGAAATATAATGTGATGATTAGCGGACTTATTTTAAACCTTAGTTTTACAATGAACGTGTCTATTTCATGTACTAAGGGCAAGCCCTATCTAGGTTTTTGATATGATGCGTAACTAGGCCATTAAACCTTTTGGCATTAATAAGATAAGAGAGCAAGCGGCAACGAATATGAAAGTGAGTGTTTCAAATTTGATTTTGATTCTGATACTGAATGTTCTTTAATGTAGGATAGTATTTCTTGCAAATTAAGATGTCGAAGAGTAAATGATGTGGTATTTTTAGTGGCTATGAAATAATAATGTTAATAGTACTTTGCAATAAATTGCTGTGCCAGGTAGTAAATAATGATTTTGACGAAGACATTATTTCACGACTACCTACGTTACGTGTTTAGTGATATTTAATTGGGTCAAGAGATTTTTTTTGTAACGGTTTTCGAGTTAGTATGACTGCAACTGAGTTTTCTTTGTCAAAGGACAAGATTGTACCTAAATGTTTGCAATTCGAGTAATGGTTACCTCTTGCATAAAAATGATTTTATTTGCATTGACATTTCGTTAGATTGAAAATGGCGATAATGTGAAATCCTTGACAACATTTTTCAACAATATTCGAACTTTTCATAGGTAACCGGTTTTCCTACTAGTCGCGTGACTACTGGCGAGTTAGAAATTGGGCTTATTAATCAGAATTCTACGGTTTAGAAGCGTCCATAGTGGTTACAGTACAGTTCGGTACATCTCAGTACCGTATAGTTGATCGTGTTACAAAAGCTAGTCCATTAGAACTTTGATAGGTTATATAGCACGTCCACTTTATCTTATAGCTAACGACAATGACGACATTATAGACATTAGGAAGTTAGCATCTTTATGCATTGAGAACTCGAAGTGGAAGTCTAAGTAGAAGTAGAAGTTGAAGAAAAAGTCGAAGTGGAATTCAAAGTCGAAGTTGAAGTAAATTCAAAGTCAAAGCATTTATTTCAATTGGACCATTTGCAGGCACTTTTGAATTGTCAAAGAGTCAGTCAGTCAGTCAGAAGGTTGAAGTTTAGTTGCTTGTTCGTTTTGGAACGTCGTCGTCGTCGTCGTTTTGGTTTTGGAAATTTAAATTACGTAAAGTTTGAGGTCATAGTTTTACTTGGCGGTGATCGCTATAATTTAAAAGCACTGCACTGTAACAGAACATAAAAGTAAGCTTATGACCGCATAAGAAGGATGCCACAAGGTGATAACTCTAGCGAATTAGACGTGATTAGTGAAGGGTTAGATGTTGAAGATGCGGGTGAAGGCCCATCAACTCGTTCTTTATGTTAATGCACAATGTATGTCTTTTGTCTATACTTTTGACTTACCGAAGAGAAGGACCAGTAATGTCCATTCTGTTTTGAGCTTATCAGTGTGAAGGACTGATACTAGCCGTTTGATACTGGGCTTGCCAGAGAGAAGAACTGGTATTGTCCCATGTATGTAAGGCATGACAGCGAGAAGGGCTGTTACTGATCCACTGTTTCATAACAGATTACCAGCGAGAATGACGTTGACTATTGTTAATGCTGGGTGCATTAATATTGTGATTCAGTTCCTTTAATTTTTTACCTTTATGAAACCTGTAGTATTCCTTCTGATGCGAGTTTATTTATTGAGATAGACAATTAGTCAGGTAGGCCGAGCCTAATATTGTCAACAAATGGATTTTGTTTGGTTAATTATTGTTCTCCTTGATAAAACTTATGGCCAGGTTAGCCGAGATCGCTGTGATACCTCACATTTGGTAACATTGTTCACAGGTACACACGAGGACGTGTGACGAGTCAGTATGACCGTGTCGCAGCAAGCGATAATTTAGCGATAAAGAGGATTCGAATTGATTATTGTAGTACCTACTACGGCTATAATGATGATGACGTGACGGCGGATGTTAGCCAGAGTAATGTTGTTCATGAAACTGATCGTGATAATGATAACATAGCTGTGATTGGTGACGTTGAGGATGAACTTTCCGATAGCGACACTATATCTGCTAATAGTAGCACTATATCGGCTAGTTCACGTACCTTGAGCGCTACTAGTGATAATATAGAAAGTCCATCATCAGATTTACCAGAGTCAATAAGTGTTGTAACTGATGCCATTGTACACCACGATGAAAGTAATTAATTAAAAAAAAATGTAGGACAAAAAATGAGAGAAGTAACACAAAAAAAAAAAAAAAATATACAGGAAGTAAAAAAAAAAAAAAAAAAAAAAGAGAGAAAAAAAAATGTAGGAAAGAGTCATTGAAGGGACAATCCGGTCCAATGACTCAGCTAAAGGGGTTGCGATCCGGCCTAGCCCTGCGGCTATAGGGATTGCAATCCGGTCTAGCATGTTTGGCTATAGGGACTGATATCCGGCCTAGCATTCGCTAAAGGGATATCTATCCGGTCTAGCACAATCGTCTCCAGTTTTAATACTGATGAGATAGCATAGTAGTTGTGGAAAGCTGAAGGGTTAATCGGACCAGCACATTATTGAAACCTTTTGTTAAAGATAGATAGAGATTATATCAGGATGGAGATGCTCGGACGACGCTCGAGGACGAGCGTATGTCAGTATGGCCGTGACGGCGCAACCGTCATTATTTTGTAAACTGCGAGTGCAACGGACAAGCGGTGAACGAGCGACTGAACGACGTCACGTCAACTCCGAACGCTATATAAGGCAGGGCACTCTGCGACTCGGCTCAGTCGTTCGTCGGCCGCTGCCCAGTGCACACGTTACGTAATCACTGAGTAATCATTTGTCGGGTAGTTTTTATATTCAGTATAGATTAATTTAGTGTTTTTTTAAATTGAATTAATGTGAAATTAAATAAGGTTTATATAATTAAAATAAATAAGTGATTGAGCGAAGACTTTTTTGTGTTTTTTTTAAATAATGTCGGACCCTGACGCTACAAATACACAAGTAAACTCTTAAAGGCATCATTAAAACACACGGTCACTTGACTATTTGTCTATCTCTGATTATCCCAGTATAAGTTGCGAGCAAAAAACACGACGAGCACTCTCATAAATGAGAAGCAAATAAAAGCTACAAGTGTCCAACAAGTTGTACACCGTCTGAACTACGACCAGAAGGTCGTGGGTTCATAATGAACCTCGTTCAATTGTAGGGCACCCAGTTCTAACTGACGCACAGTTTTGATGAACAGAAAATAGTTTTGAAACTACCTACGTTCAATTAGTGTTGCTTTTATTGGTTCGTTTGGAAAGTTTATCAATCATTTTGTATTTAGAATTTTGAATCTAATTCTGGCAAATAGATTTAAATTTAGAAGCTTTTATTTATAGCTTGTTTTTATTATGTTGTTTTGAGTTACATAATTATAGTTATCGTTTTTAGAGCGCCGAAGTCAAAAGTCAAAGTCAAATCATTTATTTCAATTAGACCATTATAAGGCACTTTTGAACGTCAAATGAGAAAAAAAAATGATTCTAGGTGCCCATTCCAAAAGGTAGTTTTGTATGGAGAAGAATGGGCAAGAAACTCCATACTTACTCTTTTAAAAACGATGTTAACAATATTTGCATTTACAGGAATTATATAATTATACGTGAATACGATGTACCTTGCATAAAACACTAGGTATTTGAAAGTGTGTACAAAGTATCACAGATTAAGGAATGACAGACTAAGTTATATGTACATAGATACACAGTGTTCACATATTATTACAAATGTTGAACCAGTAGACGACCACTCCTTATATTTTAACAAACAATGAATCAGTATGTGAGCTTGAGCAGTGTATAAAAAAGAGTCAAATATATAGGGTGACTGGTAATTAGTGTACGATACTTAAACACGTGATTGTGTTCATGATAACAAACAACTTTCCCAAATATTTTTTTTTTTTTTGTACTGGTTCACTTTATGTCTCAGGCGTGCGTGCGCGTTAATTTCATACGGCTGTTGTGTCATTGTGATAAAAGTGAACCAACACAAAAATCCGTTTTTCTTCGGCAAAGTTGTTTGTTATCATGAACACAATCACGTGTCTAAGTATCGTACACTAATTACCAGTCACCCTTTATATATATGTACATATTTATACTAAGTATGAAATTAGGTATTTTAAATTAGCAATCGGTTCGATTTTGTCTAGACTGTCGATCGTCCTATGGAGCTAGACCAACATGTTTCAAAGGTGCGGACCCTACTAGGTACTAAAACTCCGCTGTCTATATGTCTGTCAGTCGATCGCAGCATCTTTTAAAATGTAATGTGTGTGTTCAATGAAATCATAGAATGTGTATTTCAGGTTTGCTACAGCAATAAAAAAGAAGAATTACCATACAAGAAGAGTGTATTTTTTAAATAAATTATTTGTGTACTTCGTCATTGGCGTAACGTTTAATTGTATAATTATGTTACACTTACATGTCAGCTGTGAAGTCACCTTGTATAAATAAATAAATAAATACATAAATAAATAAATAAATAAATAAATAAATAAATAAATAAATAAATAAATAAATAAATAAATAAATAAATAAATAAATAAATAAATAAATAAATAAATAAATAAATAAATAAATAAATAAATAAATAAATAAATAAATAAATAAATAAATAAAAATAGTATTTAGTGTTAAATATTATACGCTGGTACGGAAACCTTCGTATGCAAGTACAACTCATACTTGACAGGCTTTTATAAAAAAAAAACACGGTAAAAAGCGTAAATTAATATTTTATCTTTAAAAAGAACGGAAGTCATCGTCCAGATAAAACAGAATTTTCCAAAACATAAACCGAGCCCTTAAAAGGTAAAGAATTTCATAAAAGATTAAAATCTATTACAATACCTTTTAACAAACGGCCAACATCTATAAAAGTCGAAGGCTAGATTGAGTATAAATATCATGACGCCCGTTTCTTTAGCCAGCATACTCAGAGCTCCGAGCACCACACTCAGCCATACACACTTCTTACTGCTCGTAGGCCTAGAAAGAATAGACGGTGTTTTATATGGTATATTTATTAGAATAGGGCTTTAAAGGGAGCGCAACGGAAATGAGGTGGTTGATATTATTCTCTCTTACGTTTCAATTTGGATGCTGATCGAGAATTAAGTTAATCGTAAATCTGTATCGGTATCAGCTGCTTCTGATCACATACAAGACGTAACCAACCAAGCGATGACGATTCCAGTTAAGAGTAATTTTCCGACGGCAATTTGAAAATTGGAGGATGTTCTGGTGTCTAAGAGCGGGTTGTTTCAAACAGTCGGTTAACGTTACATACGGACGGTTAAAAAGTTACTGTGACGTGAGATGTTTAATGTACGTTAAATGTAACTGGTTGTTTCATGACATAAAAATCCGTCAGTTGAAGTTATTCAAAAAGAGATTCCATAATATTTTGGTGTTTGAAGTAGCTGTTTGACAACACAAAATTACGTTGACTGGTCGGTTATAGTAACTTTTTGACGTATGATTTTGTGAAACAACCTATTTTTTTTTAATTTGACGATAGCGCCATTTTTGACTATTACCGGTCAGTAATATATAGTTGAAGCAACCCGCCCTTAGTAGTTAAGGCATCCACTTTCAAGCCTTAGGTTGCGGTTGATATGACAAGTACAGAGGCCAGCATATTACTCTACAACAATCTGTCAAATTTCTTTGATAGAGTTGCAACTTAAGTACAAAAGAGTAAGGTTCATATTCAATTAGGATTATTTGACAGTTTGGTATGGCTTGATGTACTGGCGTCTATACCAACGTGACCTTCTCAATTTATCCGTATTTACTTTCTAAGTTTATTTTGAACATGACTAACATCGGAGAATGAAAGTATTTTGAGGAAACCTGAATAATTGATATAGGTCTGAAATTGCCAATCTGTCTTAAGCATGTGATTAATGCTCGGATTTTTATGTAAGAGGAGAGACTTTTGCACTGCAGTGGAAATAATAATTGGAAGTGGACCAATCATGTCTACACAGACTAGATGGAACAGACACGTGTTAAAGTGTACAAAGCGTTTGGGAAAGCGTAGTATGGAACGCCCTGCGGCAAGATGTACCGACGATTTGAAGTTGGCAGCGGATCGATACAGACTGCCCAAGAAAGTTGGCGATCTCTGAAGAAGGTCTACGTTCTACGCCTCTTCTCATACAGAGAAGGTACGAGCATTGATCACCACGTGCGCTGAAGGCGGATTGGCGATTTCAGACTTATATCCATACTTCCATACGTAATATTATACAGGGTGCCCGGTAATTAATGGATAACCTTGAAATGGCTTATAGCAGAACATATGGCCATTCAGAAAAAAAAAAAACAAAAAAAAATACGGAAATAAATTGTATTCTAGTCGTAGGTAGTGGTTCAACAAAGTAAATTAAGGACTGTTTTTAATACTTATCTTAGGTACTGCTAATGATAGATTTCTTTTCGTATTTTTCTCTGAATGATCGTAAGTTCTACTATAAGCCATTTCAAGGTTATCCATTAATTACCGGGCACCCTGTATATGCGAAAGTAACTCTGTCTGTTACGCTTTCACGATGAAACGGCTGAACCGATTTTAATGGAATTTGGCATGTATATAGTTTGAACACTGAGGAAGGACATATGCTACTTTGTAATTCACGAATTTGTCTGCATCCACGATAACCGACATTCACGCGGACGAAGTCGCGGGCAAAAGCTAGTTAATTATAAGTCCTGGTTTCCTCACGATGTTTCCCTTCACCGATGTCAATGATGTCCAAGATAGATTTAAAAAGTACATATGACATTGAAGAAATCACATTGGTACTTGCCCGGTTTCGAACCCACAACCTCATGCATGAGAGGCGGGCACCTTAACCATTAGACCATTACGACATTCGGCAAAAGGCTTTATGATGATGATGATGGGACAATAATAAGCTGGTATTCTTATTATTATTAGAAGTAATATAACTTAGGATCTTAGGATGCAGACAGCTTCTGCCAATCGTTCGCTCCAAAGCACCAATTTCATAGATAGATACGTCTGAGCATTACAAATACTCACTATTACCAAGGGATTAAACGAATGGTTCTCATTGCGCAAAAAAACTTAAGAGGCTTTACTCGGCAAGGAATAAAAGAGACATTCGATAGAAGTACATTTTACTAAGTATTTCGTGAAATAAATATTCGACATAAAGAATATTGCGAATTTCAGGTAAGTAACGTGAAATGAATTTACGCAGTACTTTTATTACATTTTTTATGTGAAGACAATGGAATAGAAATTGGATTTCAATGTAAGTTAATGTCATAAACACAGTACTTAGGTACTTATGTAAACAAAATACAATACAGTTTTCAAAATTTAAGAAAAATCATTCCTAGTGAACTTGTTATTATAAAAAATAATAGTAATTATCCGCCATTTTGTGGCGGCGGCCATCTTGGATTCTGGATCTTGGATTTACAATGAAACTAAACATATTCAAATCACCTTTAGTTCTAATGGCAATATAAATTATATTGCCATTAGAACTAAAGGTGTGTAGCAAATACAGCTAAATTTGACCTGAAAAATAAACAGGACAAACTAAATAAAACCGTTTAAACAAGGGATAAGTAGTAAAATAATTTACTTACCTATGATATACAAGAAGCGACGATAAAAAGAATATACAAGCTAATACGTCAGCTCTGCCTACTACTCCGGCTACCTGCCGACAATAGAAATATTATTATGGTTTATGTATTATGATTAAAAATATTTTTATATAGATAAATAAAAATGTTTTAACGAAAATTATATCTTTTATGTTGAGTTTTTTAGATAATTGAACCGAAATAGGTATAAACATGCTAAAGCTCTTGGACTAGTTAGTCAGTAGAAGAAATAACTTTGGCGTTGGGTAAGGTCGACGGAACATCATGCTAATAACCGAACAAACGGATCCGTCGATCGTCGCCGAAACCAATGAACCGAATTCGATAGATTGCATGAAACTTTGTACTTTTCTGCATAAAGCATAAATAAAGAAAAATTAATTGGTTGTCTATAAAGTCGGTATACGGACGATAGCTTTACGTGATAACTTCATAAAGAAACATAATGGCTAACATTTAAAACATAAGCAAATAATGACTTCCATTGAGGTGGGCGGAGATTATTGCTTGGCCCGATCGTGCCTCTCTATCGCTTGTTCTGTGCTCTCGCTTGCACGCTCAGTTCATCGATTTATAAGACGTTATCATGTCAAAAATAAATGGGTGAAATGTGGTAATGTTTGTATGTGAAATTCTTGAATCTATGCGAATGTAGTTTCTCTGTTTATTAAGTAAGTTTATTAGACAAGAAATAAAACAGGTTTATACAATTTGCTTATAATCTACAGACCAATTACATGGTAGCCCTAACAACAGTTGTGTCTCAATATTAGCACAGTATAAGTATTAGTACTACCGTACAGTAGCGACACGATCCGCCTCCCTCTGAAACCGTTCCTCACCTCTCTCCGCGTCGAACGACTAGCTCTGGAAATTGCGTTTTTGTTCCCGCGTCGGATAGACACGCACACTCACGCACGTATCTATATAGTCTATTATTTTAGTATTAGTGTAGGCAATTATATCGTTTCGTTTCTATGGAGTGTCGCGGGTGTGCTATAAGCATCTGCTGCCGAACTAGGTTTATAGCCTGTACATCAGCAAGCAGCGCCTCAAGCCCTCGGATCAAGAATGACCATGTGATGTTCACGCAAAAGAACAGTTTATACAAAAATATGCATAGGATAGCGAGTGAAAACTAAACAACAAAATTTAAAATGGCTTCTGTCCTCTGGGAGTGTAAAGTGAAAAGGGTGAGTGAAAAATGCGAGAGGGTGTGTAGAAAATCGACTAAGTTTATCTAGTTCATTCCAAAATTGAGTCCACGCCTTTACATGGCAAACTAATGAGTTGTAACAGATAACAATTGCATCACTACTACTAAGTGAAAATCGTCCATTTTATTTATTTATTTATTTATTTATTTATTTTATTTTAAAGAAGGCTTACAGACTAACAGACCAATAAATTAAAGAATATAATATTAACAAATAGCTAATTACAAGCCTCCACACATAGATAAAAAGAGTCGATAAAAATAAAGAACCTACATAAACATATATAAATACTGAAATACATATACAAGTTAATATAATTAGTTAGAGAGTAATGCATAGATTATCTAACTAACATTAAGAAAACCAAACCAAACCAACAACCAAACAACCAAAGAATTTTTAACCGACTTCAAAAATAAAGGAGGTTATCAGTTCGATTCGTATGTTTGTATGTATGTATGTATGTTTGTCCGCGATTATCTCCCGTTTGGCTGAACCGATTTTGATGCGGTTTTCAGAAAAGTGTTTATTACTTTCTGGAGAAGGTTTTAGTATACAATTAGTAGAAGTATTTTAGTATTAGCATTTCGTTTCGGAAGTCGGTGGCTTTGTTCTGTTTGTTGGTTTGTATTGCCACCGACTCCCGAAACGAAAGTCATGTGTGTTCTGTGATATTTATCACTTTTTTGTTTTTTTTGAAGGCGGTTCTCATTTTGTTTTAAAGTTTTTGTAATCATTATATCAGTTTGAGCTACAACTGAGTTTGCCCGACAATTACCCGTTGAACCTTACATATGATTTTGATATAAATAGGCACTTACTCTTCTAATCGGATTTAGTCAGCTTTTTTTGGCTTTGACATTTACCTTAATAAAAGGACGAGTCATTGACCTTTACATAATTTTCACATAACATTGCCAAAACTATTTGGGTTTTATTTGGAAAATTATAATATACATTTTCTGCAATTTTTAAGTGGCTTTTGATTTTTCAACAGAAGCTACGGGTTTGTGCCTGGAATAGGACGCACACACACCCACCCACGCATATGGAGCGTCATATGTGGGCGTTAGTAAAAGGATTATCCTAAGAGGATTAACAGCATTCTACTTCTACTGTTTCGAATAACACTGTAATATTTATAATCATAATTTTGTCTACCGAAGGTAATTTATGGAACTAAATAACACATTTTACAATATAATTATTAAATTGTCGGTTTTTGCACATGAACCCTGTTAAGGCACTGCGAATAATAAAGTTGGTTTGCTGTTGAGTTTTTGAGCGTACCAACATGCTGCATCATAATTTTATGAGGTTTGCCTAACATATTACAAAACATTTCAGAAATAACAGAATTTATATAATAATAATACATGTCTAGAATTAGTTATGATGTTATACAATCTGCCAGACTGTGGAATTCACTACCCGCCTTTCTGTTCCCTGATAAGTATAATCTGGGTATCTTCAAGGCACGAGTGAACCGGTTCGTCCTAGGCAAGTGTGTTATTATCTTTCGCCGCATCATCACTTAACATCAGGTGAGTTGCGGTCAAACGCAAACTTATTTAGAATATTTAAAAAAAACAGTCAAGCTTACCGAATTTCAGTCATGGCAACCGATCTCAGTGGAGACTAGACAAGACTCATAAGTGTGGAAATACAGGTGGACCTACTCTTGGGATGGTAATTCGACACGATTGGAGAGTGGTGGAGGATCAACAGTTTAACGTGCTTTTCGAAGCAAGGGGTGAGTATGATGGTCACTTTAACATAAATATTTGTGTGATGAGGACTTGTGTTTGCCTTTGTTGTTGTTTATCCATATAAGTATCTATTTATGTATCTGTGTATATTTATCAGCTGTGTGACACCCATAGTACAGGGTCTGCCTAGTTTGGGGTCAGATGGCCATGTGTGAAATTCCTCCACACATTACTATTATTATTAGGTATCCCATGGTACCTATAGTTAGTTGGAAAAAATAATAATTAATCAACTCAGTTGCACCCCAACACCTGATTATCCGTATTCTTTATCAAGTCTGTGAAAAACTTGTTTCAGGTCTCGGTTCTATTCACGTTCACGGATATCTATGGTTCTATTGCACTTCAACTTCTACTATATACGAATACACATAAAATATATAAGAATGATAATAATTTTATTATGTGTATACTACTCACCGCTTCAGTATGTACAGGATGCACTGCGAACAATACCGCAGCAAGTGCAGCAAACGGTCGCTGCAGGCGCGCGATTGTAACGCATGCTCGCGCAACTAAAGCGCAACACGCAGCGTGTAATGCAACGTTGCACGCATGCCACCACCACGGTCTAAGTCCTGCGAGTGCGTGGTTTAGTCTGTAACAATAAAATTTTAAAATTAGTATTTTTTTTTTTATAAAATATTTATTTGTTGAATATTTAAAATATTTTGTGATTTTGAAGGCCATAAACCTGTTTAGGGAAACTAAAATAGTTCAAGGTTATGTAATATCCTCATCAATAAATGACAATGCCAGATCCTGCCCCACCCATTTACAGAAAATGTAATTTAATAAAATAATTGTAATGATCATACAATCTTATTATAATAAATTGTTTTGCTTTAGAACTTGCGATTTTGCGAACTTGCGTTCTTGGTTTGTTTCCACGAGACAGGCTCGAGTGTGGAGTTGTGTGGAGTTCATTAGCAAAATGCTTCCTTTGTGTCTTATATTTGTTTTTTTTGAGAACCTAATTGATAATGTAGACTATTGTAGATTATAAGGAAATGTAAAGAACTTTTTTGTTGGCAAATTAACAACATTATTATTATTACTTGCGGATTACAAATCAATGCTAAAAGGAATGCAAATACAGTTTTTTGATTTAAACAGAAACGGCAAGTTCAGCAGCCATTAAGACTAATGTTTAGTTATCAGCAATGAATAAGCAGTAAGATGCTACATATTGCAAGCTTGTACATTACTTTTATTGAGTGGGGCAAAGTTCTATAGAGTTTCTGGCATTGTCCTTTAAGTAAACAGTTTTCTCATGCACCTGTTTTATATCCATTTTGTTACGCGGTAGTCTCGTAACACTTCTGTCATGTTAAGGTCGTAGCACATTATACCAACTCAATGTCGACTCCACTCCAACTCAACTCACAGTATGGTATTGAAATGTAAACTTTATTTCGTGTTTCATACGAGTGAATTTTTCAACACATCAATAGGTGAACAACCGTGGCTCTGTTACCAATAAAACTGAAGATAATAAGTAGAAGTAATGGGTAGAATGTAGATTAGTCTTTACCGAATAGTCACCGAAGTAAGTCAGAGTGTGCCTATGTGTGTCGTGTGTCGTGTGTTGTGATTTTGTTAACGTCAACGCTGTACCAATCAATCAATCGTATATAGGTTTTTTATACAATTTGTGCTGCGCTATGTTTTGTCATAATTAAGACATACAAATTTATAAGTGACCCATTAGGTGTCATTACATTAAGTCATTATTATTATTATTTATATATATTTTAAAAATAATTAACACATGAAAAGAAAAGGATAAAAAAAGAAACATCAAATACAATATAATTAATAATTAGTCATAGTGCTTCTTATCAAAAGGTAAAAAAATGCATTTTTATTCTAATAATTGGTCGTTCAAAAATTCGTCTACATTATAATATTAGGTCCTTACATATGAAATTGCCGATACTTAATACTGGCAACTTTGAAATCAAATATTTTGTGTTTGATTAGGAATTCCAAATTCAAAATTATTTCAAAATAAAGACTAAAGAATATTGTTTTAAAATTCGTGTTTCATTTGTTTTATCGTCATTTGTTTGGGCTTGAAAATTGCTATTGCAAAAACAATGGAGAAATTAAAAATTCGCGACATTTACGAATATGAGTTCCACCGTGGCACCAGTGCAACAGAAACGGCTCGAAGGATTAACGACGTGTACGGGCCAAGCACTGCTAACGAACGAACGGTGCGTTTTTGGTTTCAACGTTTCCGTTCTGGAAATTTCGATTTACAAAATGAGCCTCGTGGACGACCGGATACTCAAGTGAATAATGAAGAATTAAAGGCGATAGTTGAAGCGGATCCATCTCAAACCACTTCTGAATTAGCAGCAGCCTTTGGAGTAAGTGACAAAACAATCATTATCCATTTGCGTCAAATTGGAAAAGTAAAAAAGCTCGAAAAGTGGGTACCGTACGAATTGACTGAAACACACCAACAAACACGCGTCGGTTGCTGCGCTTCCTTGCTCAATCGTCACAATAATCAGGGAATTTTAAATCGTATTGTCACTTGTGATGAGAAGTGGATCGTGTACGATAATCGCAAGCGATCATCACAATGGCTTAACCCTGGAAAACCGGCAAAACCTTGCCCCAAGCGAAAACTGACCAAAAAGAAGATTCTAGTTAGTGTTTGGTGATCCTGTGCTGGTGTCATCCACTACAGCTTCATGAGATCAGGCCAAACGATTACTGCAGACATGTATTGTCAACAGTTGCAAACAATGATGGAAAAGCTCACCATTAAACAACCGAGATTGGTCAATTGCTCTAGCCCATTGCTCCTTCAGGATAACGCTCGACCACATACTGCACATCAGACGGTCGCCAAGTTAGAGGAGCTGCGACTGGACACTCTGCGTCACCCACCATACTCTCCAGATCTTGCCCCAAACGATTACCATTTATTCCGAAATTTGGACAACTTTTTACAAGGAAAAAAAATCAATTCTGATGAGGCAGTTTAAACAGCCTTCAAGCAGTTCATCGATTCTCGCTCCCAGGATTTTTTTACCAAAGGGATCAATGAGCTCCCGATAAAATGGCGAAAGTGTATCGATAACAATGGTGCATACTTCGATTGACTAAATATATAATTTCTTTTAAAAATGTTATTTTTAATTTTTTGATACCGAGCGGCAATTTCATATGTAAAGACCTAATAACATTTGTCAATTAATAATTTGATAAGAGCTTTTTTAAACTTATATAATGTCATGTTTTTTATGTCATCAGGAATTTTATTAAACACCACTCTTGTACCACTCTTGTATACTTGTACACTCACAAGCTACCACAGCCTCGCCTCTTTCTTGATAGCACAGTGTGCTAGCACAATCCTTTTAAAATAGTGTGCTACCCAACATTACTTAGCAGAATATTATTTGTAGGTACATATTTTAACTTGAGTGCCAATTCATACAAAACTCAACGTTACACAAACAACCAAAATGACCCAAATAAAAAGTAAAGCCAGCTATTAGAATCAAAGTTGTTTAGAATCCCATTCAATAATTATGTGTACAGAACCCCTGGGTCTCAGTTTTATGATTAATGACCCTTGTTTGTTTGTTCTAAAAGCCGCGGTTATTCTCAACTCGTTAATTTAACTTTAACTTTGTCTTGCTGAGCTGACGAAGCCTTCGAATCTATTGTGGGTCGAATAATGGTTTGGGGAAAAAATGGCTGGTTTAACTTTAATTTAGCAAAAGTTATTAAGTTTGATTGAGTTGTTTGATTTAGTTTTTGTCGTTGTGATGGGTTTAGGGCCGCGGTTAGATTTAATCAAGAGTTTGTGGGAATAAAAAATTGGTAAGACAAAAGTTTTTGAAATAAAGTTTCATAACGCCGCTTGCGGTAGCCGTAATTTATTTATTTATTATTTGGGTTTGCCAACAGCTTCTGTATACATTATATCTCATGTATAATATCTAGTAAGTCACGGACTTATACAATCCCATGGGTTAAGTAAGATCAATATCTATATGTGTGCCAAATTTCAATTAATTCTGTTCAGCCGTGTAGTAAGTAACAAACATACATTCATCCACACAAACTTTCATATTTATAATATAAGCATGTTTAATAGAAAAAACATTTTTATAAATATTTTTTTGCGTTATTTCATTTAAAAAATATGTAAAATAAACATGCTGAAATAAACATTACATATTGAGAGAAATAAGCAAACGAAAATGCTTAAAATCCAACTCCCTGTTCAGTTACCCTCTTCTGCTATTGCTAAAACAAGCAATCAATACATAGTGTATTGACACGGCCTACCCCGTTCACAACAATATCCATTTTCCTATTTCCGCGAACCTTTTCATCGACAATATGGTAGCACAACTTCATATAAACAAACTGCCAGCCATACCCAATCGCGGAAAAATACCTACTCATCCAATTTTCTAGGAAAAAAGACAATAACCGGTCAAGTGTGAGTTGAACTAGCACGTGAAAGGTTCCGTATCCATCATCTGCGTAGCCTTTTTTCAACTACGTTGGGGTCGGTTTCCAGTCTAACTGGATGCAGCTGAATACCAGTGTTTTACATGGAACGACTGCTTATCTGACCTCTACAACCCACTTGCTGAATAACACGATACCCTTTGGTAAGACTGGTTGTCAGATTTTCTTGCTTCTGACTACCTATAACGACTGACAATGATCTACGAATGACAACGGCTTGACGTGCTCTCCGAGTCACGGAGAGGTCTCGGTATGAAATGGATTGTCACTCATCCTCTTACCGACCGCGGTAAGTTTAGCTTAACCATAAAGACCGGTTGATTAGTAAAGGTTCCCTCCCACAGTACAACATTTAGATCAAACTAAAACGTCGGAAAAATATCAATTCTTGTATAGGGACCTTAATTGAATTTTTTTTACTTTATATTATTTTAGAACAGAATACATAATTGCCAGAAACATGGTAGGTTTACAAAGGTGTTCACAATTATATCGTAGTGCTATATGTCACCGTTTTCATGGTACTCAAAATCAATTTATCAAATTACATCAAAATGCAATTAGGCACATTAATTTTCACTTTACATTAAATCATTTTTGTCATTTGTACATATCATACATAGCTGCTATAGTAATACACACAGTGAAAAATGTTAGTGTATATGATAGAGGGACTCTGTTTGAACCCTTTGGTTACGGACCCCTAAAAAACTGACCATATCTTTTTTTTATTCCCAATAATTTTGGGCTCAGTAATATGAAACTGATACGTCTTAGTTAAAAGGAAAAACCTGATGGTTTCTGTACACATGATAGCAATAGTATTTTTATTGCTATCACGAAACGATACAATCAACTTTTATTGTTCAAGATTATGGAGTAACCGTAATGTGGAACGATTACGTAACGCTACGGGTGACATCAAAAATGCTGTCGTGGTAGTGAATTTTTCTTTCTTGTCCCCAATAATATTGAGAAAGGCATATTACAGTTTAGAGGATTATATCCATGATAATAATGCTTGGAAACATGCTGGTCCGGGCTCCATAGGACAATCTACAGTCTAGACAAAATCAAACTGATTGCTGATCAAAACTACTCAAACTATACTTAATACTACTATATTTAACTACTACTACTTTTTACTATTACTATATTTAATTCTTACTCTGGTTCACACACTAGTTCATAGTTTGTTGAAATGTAAGGAGTTGTTGTCTACTTTTTCAATAATTGTAAATAATAATATGTGAACACTATGTATCTATGTATTCAACTTGGCTATCGTTTTTAATCTTGTAATACTTTGTACATACTTCAATATAGTGTTTTTTATGCAGGGTCCATCGTGTTCACGTATAGTTATATAACTATAAACTGTAAATGCAAAATATTGTACACATTTTTTTTTTAAAGAGTAAGTATGGAGTTTCTTGCCCATTCTTCTCCATACGAAACTACCTTTTGGAAGGGGCAACTAGAATCAACTTTTTTTTTTATGACGTTCAAAAGTGCCTTTAATGGTCTAATTGAAATAAATGATTTGACTTTGACTTAGACTTTGACTTAGATGTAAAACTTTTGTGACCCATCATCTTTTTCACTAGGTATTGCATTTTAGTTTAGTTTTCAGCTTGAATTTTCCCTTTGCAGAGTAAAGGCCTCTCCACTCCCCTTACTCCCTCTATATTAAGGGATATTGCATTTCATCATCATCATCATCAGCCGGAACACGTCCACTGTTGAACAAAGGCCTCCCACATAAGATGGGGGGGTTAGCCATAATGCCCACGCTTGGCAGGCGTCTTGGGGATTGCAGTGAAGTTGTACTCAACAAGGAAGCCGCTGCTGCCCGACTTCCAGATTTTCTCTTAGTCGCCTTCTATGACACCCTCGGGATGAAATGGGTGGGTACTATTCTACCCCGGGCACTCCACGGGGCATCAATTGCATTCATGTATTTGTAATTTAAAGTAACTTTTTGAGAATGCAAATAATTTTATTATTCTCATTTTTTCATTTACAGCCATGCGAATTGGAAATATAAATAATAACCCACCTGTCATTGTTATTATAATCTGTTAGCTTTTTTACAGAAAAAAATAATTCGTTATTTGAATTCAGAATAATGTTATTTATCAGCTAATAATATAAACTTGGTGGAGAGAAATAAAGAGAAATACCAAAAAAATATAGATTTTATTTTTAGCAGAAACAAACATTTGTTCGCCCATCTAAAGTTGACCGCGACAATGTAGCTTTACGTCATAATTATATCACTCAATTTACATAAAATTTAATAATGTATCCACAGAGTCTTCTGCCCTTATATCATTAAAAAGGCCACCAGCGGTGCCCAAGCGTCCTCATACATAATTAACTTTTTCCTCACTTCCCGGAAGTAGGCTCGATTCTCCCCCATATACAGCAGTACGTTACTTATGCACGTCCATAATTCGCCGTAAGTAAACTAGGTGGCAGAACCTTTTTCCCAACAATTTACTTTGAGACGTGCGGCCCTTATGAAATGGAAGGAAAAATATACCTTTTTTGTTATACTGCCACCTGTATGACCGATAAATGGGATTTTAAGGGTGCATTTCCTGTTTTTTATAAACTTGTGGGTAAAAGGAACAAAAAAGTTGAATAGTGTTTTACTTAGACCTACTGTAATAAGTACGAGCGAGAAAATATATTTTGCAAGCTAACTGTGGCTACGCCGTAGCAATACTGCTACGACTGCGTAGCTCTGCTACGCCACTGCTACGCAATACAATACATTTGAGGTAAATTCAGTCTACTATATTTGTTTAGATTATATTACCTAAGCGAGATGTGGTTCAAATGACTGATCATAATTAGTGGATTACATCTGACCACGACAAGCTAATTACTAACGCGTAATTTGCGCGTAATTGACAGATTATCTGTTCATAAGCTTGTTACATTATGGTTTATATTTGTGTAAACAAATTATCATAGTAATTATATTTTGGCCAGAGTAAACTACATTACACTACTACATGTCTAATAAATCTTCTTCATTAGCTTCGTAGTTGCAAGCGGGGCTGCTGAGCGGGGGTCTTTTGTTTGATTTCCAGGTCGGGCAAATTGTTATTGGGTTTTTCTATTAGGAATTCCTCGATAGCAGCCCAGAGTTTGCAATTTGGTGGTGTTATACTGCCGAGTCGTTGGTTCTGTGTATATACTCTCCCCGGTCGTACCTTCCCACCGGACTATGAGAGTGACGGAAGAGGGAGTGCACCTGTTTTTACGCACACACTTGTTCACAATAATATCTCCTGCATGCTTCGCTAGTCTCCATTCAAATTCGATTGGAAAAATATTATTCATAAAAAAAATCTCCTAATAATTATTCTAACCTCTACTTTTAAACATCATCATCATTTCAGCCGAAACACGTCCACTGCTGGACATAGGCCTCCTCCAAAGGGGGGGTTTTGCCATAATCGCCACGCTTGGCAGGCGGGTTGGCGATCGCAGTATGGTTGTTACAAAGGCACAGAGAACGCTGCTGCCCATTCTCTGGTAAGTCCCTTAGTCGCCGCTTACGACACCCACGGGAAGATATGGGATGGTGCTTTTCTTTACGTCCGACACCATAGGGACACTTTTAAACAATTGCCAATAATAACGTCATTATAATACGGAATGAAACGTCTATGACTAATGACGTCATTATAAAACTAAATGAATCTTCCATAATATGTAATTTAAAGAGCCCAATTTCGCCACAACTTTATTCAGAGGGTTTCCCACGAAGTTAAATAATAAAATAATCTTTCCGTGGTACGGGTACGAAATATCATAAAATGATTATCAAAACGATAATAGTGGCAGAATGAGATCTATAAAACGGAATATTCTGGGTATTCGGGTCGTCAAGACTGGGTGGGAATACTACCACCCGTTCCAACACCAAAGTAGCTGACGTCACTCAAACAGTTGTTACGCTGAAGAGGAATTGGGCTGATGAAGATAAACTTAGAAAGTACATTATGAACTGAAAAAATCACTTTGGTACTTGCCCGGTATTGAAACCGCAACCTCGTCTAAAAGGCAGATGCTTTAACCACTGAGCCATCATGACATTGCCGTCATAGAAACCAAAACATAATTAATTAATTTTACAGAAACAAACACCACGAGTGCTGGACATTGCCCCAGCAGTGCTGTGTTGTCAAATTATGAAATATTTCCGTATAGTTTATTTAATTAACCCCAACATTTAATTACCTTTAAACTCCACTGATTTTGGGCATGTGTTGTTGGTATAATCATGCAGGTGAAAATGGAATGTATGGATGGTGGTGGAATTTGATTTTGTAATTAAGAATTACCTGTCGACTCGGTTGGCGTAGTAGCTGAACGAATGGCTGCTGCGCTGCGGGTTCGGTTCCCGTACGGAACAAATATTTATACATCCTACAAACAGGTAATAGACAGGCCACATCGCTCGATGAGCGGATAACCGATGGGGAAGAAAGGTTCTCGAGTGGCGACCACGAACTGGAAGACGCAGCGTTGGTAGGGCTCCAACAAGATAGACCGATGATATCGTTAAGGTCGCGGATAACCGGTGGAAGCAAGCGGCAAGTTTCCGCTCGTTGTGGCGTTCTATGGGGGAGGCCTTTGTTCAACAGTGGACGTCTCCCGGCTGATGATGATGATGACGATGACGAACAGTTGTTCCGGATCAGGCTGTTTGTGTATTATGTTTATATGTTTTTAAACATACCCACGAGACAGGATAAATTCCAAGTGCGAGCTAACATTTTTTGAATAAAGAAACATGAATTTGAAAGTAGATCTAGTAAAGGAATTTATGTATAGAATTAAGAATTTATAGAGCTATATCGTCTAGAACACTGCATTGGAGATGTCGTACATTTGTTGACGGAATGTGTGTAGTTTCAAGCTGATAGAGAAATGTTAATAGATGATCTACAGTTAACTAAAAATAATTTAGGATTGTTTCACGAAATTTTGTAAAATCCAATGTCAGGTTGACTCTGAAAGATTGTTTAGACTTGTTAGTTTGAGCTTTATATCTACTTAGTTTATTATTTTAGTTTATTTTTCCCTGTTGTAGTCTCGTGAAAAGGTACGATGGGACTGCCATGTATTGTCATACAAAAGTCCCTAATTTAAATAAAGAGAAAAAAAACACTGCTTTACGCTATATTTGCTACCACTTTGAAAAAGTTACACGTAATGTCCGCAGTTATTAATTAAAATGCAGACATTGCGTAAACTAAAACATATTTCTGTACCTACTTTCAAATGTTTGTTCATACTTCTTATTGGAATCTAATGTAACAGCTCACATTGCAGGATCCATTATGTAATTCATTTTATTTTCAAACCAATTAACCGAATCTTAATAATCTTAATCTTATATATATAAATCTCCTGTCACGATGTTTGTCCGCGATGGACTCCTAAACTACTGAACCGATTTTAATGAAATTTGTACACCGTGTGCAGTTTGATCCAACTCGAAAGATAGGGTAGGTGTAGGGTAGGCGTAGGGTAGGCGTAGGGTAGGCGTAGGGTAGGCGTAGGGTAGGTGTAGGGTAGGCGTAGGGTAGGCGTAGGGTAGGCGTGGGGTAGGCGTAGGGTAGGCGTAGGGTAGGCGCAGAGTAGGTGTAGGGTAGGTATAGGTAAATAGGCAGGTAAGTCGGTAGATAGGGACAGGACAACGTCTGTCGGGTCAGCTAGTTTAATATAAATAAAGCTTAAAAATTAATAACAATATTTTATGTAGGGTTCACAGGGCATCAAAAAACTCGTCCGCATCGCTCTCAATGGGACAACTGCCCAAGGCTAGCAGCATTACCACGTTGAATAAAAATGCAAATTCTTTGCCCCAAGAAAAGGTCAGCCCTCTGGTCAGCCTAGTCTGCTCCCATCCAATATGTTAATTTTATTTTGATCCGTAGTGCTAGGCAATTGAACTTTTCACTTGTAAACGTCCTATAATGCCTATTGGATTAGCCCTGTTCTGTCTCCTGCATGAAATAATAATCTATACTATCTATACTAATATTATAAAGCTGAAGAGTTTGTTTGTTTATTTGTTTGGTTGAACGCGCTAATCTCAGGATCTACTGGTTCAAATTGAAAAATTATTTTTGTGTTGGATAGTCCATTTATCGAGGAAGGCTATAGGCCATGCGAAGCCGGGTCGGGTTGCTAGTATAATAATAATTTTATTTGCAAATTGTGGTACAGTCTGCTACAGTTACAACAAATAGATTTAACAAATAACAAATTCAAGAATGGCTCTGGCGTCCTAGCTAGGTTACACAGTAACCTGTATTAAGGTACGCCACCCAGATTCCCATGACAGGATTACATAAATAAAAGAGACTGCCAAGGACAGTGATGGTAGGTATGATGCAATTAAATTCGCCATGTAATATTAGGGGTGTGTAGTGTAAATGTGTGTGTGTGTGTGTGTGTGTGTGTGTGTGTGTTCTATTAAATACGTGTACCTATGAGTGTGAGTTTTGTATGTGTGTGTGTTTTGTATGTTTGGTGACAATAACTTCAGTGTGGTGAGTGTGTAAACCACGGATATCGGTATAAACGGAGGTGAAATATTAGTGTTGAGTTTAGATATGGAGTGTCGGATGAAAAACATGTCATGTTCGTGAACGGGCGCTGTTAGTAGAGATTGGTCAGCTCTTATCTGCCACGGACTTTATCTTGCTTCTTTTTGTGTTTTGTATTGTTAGATTACCTTCATAGTTTTCACATATAGAAGCAACAAGAATCATGTAACCAGACTTTGTAAAAACTTGATTTAAAACCGTGTCCGTGGAGTTTCTTGCTCGTTCTTCTCCATAGAGATCTACCTACGTTTTAGAACGAGCAACTAGCTTCAACTTCCTGACTAACTGACCGACTCCTTGACAATTTAAAAGTGCCTGTAAATGGTTTAATTGAAATAAATGCTTTTGACTTTTGACTTTTTGAAACGCTACGATAGTGAAGAAAGCAAATAAGTTGAAGCAAGAAATGGAAGCAAGTAGAAATTACATTTCTTTTTAAGTCCTCTGCTGTTAAGTTCTGATTAATTTCGATGCGAGATTCAAGTCAGTGGAATGGTATCTCCAGGACTCGTCCAGCTTTGCTTCGGGACTTTTCTGGTGGTTGCCCTTGTAGATTCTGACTTTTTGGAGTTGCAGTGAATGAGAATGCTGTAATGGGTTTGTCCAACTTCGAAGAATGTTTGAAGATATTTGTAATATGGATTGTCAACGTGCCAATTAAGTGTTAAATATGCTCAAATAAGTCACAGCGCAACTTCTATGTATTTGATTATATAAAACTATTTCTCTCTGTCCGTGTAGTGATAACATCGTGGTACCACAAAGTACGTAAGGCTGCGTCGCGCCCGAGCAGAGTGGCCACTAAGAACAAACCGCCATTTTTAGCACGCACACATTGACATTACGTTTAGAGGCATTCTCAAGCAGTTTCAAGCAGACTTCAGTCTCGACTGTCACGAGTTGTCAAAATGCGTAAATAATGTAATTGACATTTCACAAGGAACAAGAAAATTTTGTTATAAAAAAATGCAAAGAGTTCCAACCAGTATCAATAAAATTTCATATTGTCACAAAATAAAACCTACAGAGTCAATACAGTAGTAGCCCTAGTGAGTCTGGCAAGTTTAGGTAATTATTTTTGAAGATGACGGGAGCGGTCCTTCTGTACCCTTTATTACATTTTGTGGTGGTACGTCCTGTGCGCACTCTGACGTCAGTTCTGCAACCAATTACTTTAATGACTGGTTAATATTTTTACCAACATACCAGCTATTTTCACATAGCAACAACCGGCATGAAAAAGTAACCAAAAGAATCTTATCTAAGGAGTGCAAACGAAAAGAAACCTAGTGCTAACGGATGTAAGTCGTAACTTCTCTGCACATGTAAAAAGGGCTGAAAACATTCACAAGCTAGAACAAAAGTATGGGAAGAGTAACACAAAAAAATTAAGGTTCTAAAAAACATACTTTCAAAGAAGCTGAGCTACAGGATTGTAGATAACTACCTATCTGGAATTCAGAGGAGGTCTTTGAAAGCTACGCCAGACTAAAATGGTCGTGTTTCTTTTTCTCTATGTGAGCGGCCTACTTCCTGAGTCCTGTCTTAACAAGCACTACTTGCAGTGTCTCAAAGAATAGATGAGACAGGACATGTTGCGATAAGTCACAAGATTTATGCATTATCAGCAGGCCAATTTTATTAAAAATATTCAAAATCAGGGGTGTGATTCTCTATGACCTCATTCTAAACTTCCAATCTGAATCCGCTGCGAGTTTCTTGATTAGCATTTAATAAACTCGGTTGATAATCGGAATTTACACAGGCGCCACCCTTGCGAGCGGGTCAGCGAGTTGAACTAAATTGAAAGGGAGATTTTGACAGATAAAGTATGAGATGACGTAAGAAGTGGTATTCTGTAAGGTAATTTCCCCGTCACTTCGACGCTCACTTCGCACTCGTACTCGATTCAAAGAGTCAAATAAATCAAGGTCATTTTGAACCCTATGCGAAGTGAGGGTGAATAGCGATGTGAGGTGCGAGTTGTTGTTTGAATTTTACAGAATCGACCTACTGGTCTTAAAAAGTTATTAAAAATGTTGGTAAAACGCGGGTCGCTTTGCTGACAGGTTGCGGCTATGATTAGAATACGATCGTTCCTAAAAGATACTACAATTCAGAACAAGGAATCGATTAGAAATTTCTTCTGTTTTGTTACCAAATATAAATGCACAAACAACCACGTTCCAACTAACTGTAGGTCATACAAATATTTGTTACGTAACGGAATTGGACCTGATACACGCAGATTAGCAGCCAATCGCTCTCTGACAAAACTCTGTATGACAATAATTGTATTCTGCAGTGCAATTCTGTAAAAATTCACCCGCGAATTCGAATCCTATCTCATTTCCGATTTCAGTTACCTGAAGTGAAAAGTATTTGGTATTTGCTAAAATAGTAACGAACAAATGGTTCATTTCATTAATGTTGTCACTTATTGGCACTAGCATAGTTTTGATCGAGTTACAGAGTACCTAAAACCGTTTTCACCGCGGAATCAGAAGTGAGAACTGGAGTGAGTTCTTACAGAATAACATAGCTGTAAAAGGTTTTACCTGTGACAATTTCCGCTGAAATTTTCTAACCCATCCCTATTGTTTTTAATAATAAAATACATGCTTATATCACTTAGGTATAAGGTAGAATTCTTTTAGCGAAATTTTTTTTTCGTTCTAGTCTAGCGCTCACGTTGTCCTACACTAGAATTCCTCCCAGTGAGTGCGCTTACAAACATATAAACCCACAAACAGCCAGACCCGGAACAAATACCTGTAGGCCATACAAATATTTTGTTCCGTGCGGGAATTTTACCCGTGACATTAATATATGGCGCATGAGTAGTCAATCGCTCACCACCCATGTCAAGTAAATTTTCAAAATTAGACCAAAAACAAACCAACACACATACAAACTTTTCAGCTTTATAATCTTAGTACAACAACCCGCCTGCCAAGCGTGGCGATTATGGCAAAACCCCCCTTGGGGGAGGCCTATGTCCAGCAGTGGACGTCTTTAGGCTGAATTGATGATGATGACATCAATCGAAATTGACCTCATTGGTTTTTGAATTCTATTGAATCAACCCTCAATATGGCATTTAGGGCCCTTTTCCTGTCATGCATATTTTCGCCCGCGCGCGAATCTGGTCCACATGCGGGTGATAGCACGCACCTGGCCAGACGCAGGACAAAGATTTCATTTGCCGCTGCAGTGTCGTGCGTGTCGCCAGTGATAAAACTCCTGCGTACAATCACCATGCGTGCTGCCCGCATGATAGGAAAAACATGTATGAAATTATAGCATGCGGGTTGCCTACATGCGGGCCAGATCCACGTGCGGGCGAAAACACGCATGACAGGAAAAGTGCCCTTAAAATTCCGAAATAAAAGAAAATCAGATAAGGTTAAAACTTGCTTGGCACAGGTCGCAATCTACAAGTTAAGCTTTATTGCTGACGAGGCCATAGAAGCTCTTCAGTTCCCTATAGTGGCAATACCAAAGCTCTAGTGGCTTGGAGTTTTATTGCATCGGCAATATTCAAAGACGACTGATAAATGCGAAGAGATCGACCGTCGCAAGTGTCGGGTTCACAGTACTTAGGACTTTATGAACTTGCTTCGATTTAAGTATTGGTTTTAACGTCGTTTTATCTGAATGTTTACACTGATTGAATTGGTAGTTTAGTTTGATAGTGTAATGGCAATGAAGTCAGGTTTAAAGTCATTGAATAAGCATGTTTATTCATTTGATTTATTCGTTTCATTTTATATTAAAATACCTCCACTATCACAATACAATGTTTAACTTACGAAGAATGCCTAGAGACAAAAAACTTAAATAAAATAGTTTTAAGTCTGTGTAGTCATTTGGCACCTTAAAAATAAATTCCTAATAAAATCACTTTGTACATACTCTGATATTTAAACACACAACACTTATTCATAATTCACACACATTCAAACTATATACACACACTAGAACAGATAAATTAATTATTTATTTATTTATTAAAACTTTATGCACAAAACGTAAAAAACACTGTACAAAGGCGGACTTAATGCCTTGGGCATTTTCTACCAGTCTACCTTAGGGTGATGCAGAGACAAAACATGGTAACTTAATTATAATATTATGTTACTGTGTACTTCGTAATTAGCGTAAATTTCAGTGAGTTAAATTGTTATACTTTCTTATTTATTTATTTATTTATTTTACTATTTATGTACATACAGTAGACAACACAGGAAAAGAACATTATAAAATATGAGTACATAGGTACTGCTTATTTCTTAAGAAATTTCTGCCAGCAGACCTGCAAAAGGAGAAATGAAAAAAGAAACATAGACTATAGTGTGTGAGAAAAGGAAGAGAATAAAGTATGTATGTGCCTTATTTAAATAACCAATAATATTATATATAAATACACATATAAGTAAATATTAATATATTCTTATATAAATACATAATGCTAAAATATATAAACTAATAAAAATATATATGTATATAAAAGCTTGAGAGGTGTCAAGGGACACCCGGATGGAACGAAGTTCCTTTCGATTAATTAGTGAAGGAATTGTAATAAAATTTTATTTTTTTTAAGTTATAATAATATTTTTTTTTATTATTAACAAATATAATGTAATTAAAAGACAATTTAATTAAACGTGCCCGTTTATGTATCGAGCGAAATGGACTCCATATTGAGCAGTTGCTTCGATACAGGGAAGTGTAAATTTTATACCTAATAGGTAAGTTTTTTAATTAAGCCAAAGTTGATTAAAACTGTGTTTGTGAATAGTTCTAATTTATTTAAATAGGTTACCTATAGCACCTATAGGTACTACGCCTGCCTGCCTTTCTTTTTCTAGCAAAAGAGTACCTACTCACTTACCTACTTACAACTACAAATAATTCGCCAATGATAAAAGTAAGTACCACTACCTACCTAGGTACCCATCTAAGCTCCCACTGGCTTAATTTAAACCAAAACATTTTAATCAAATCAAAAAAAATATTATTGTCGCTAGTAAAACCTAGAGAACAGTACTCTGTGACCTAGAGCGATAAGGTGCAGTGGTTACCTACTGACGACCGCGACCGATAGAAAGCTCATGATTATCAAACCCAAACTTTCAATAGGTACCTACTAAACAAAACATAGAAGTAGGTACAGTAACTACCTACCTACCTAACCTACGTATTCTATGGCTTAATTATCGACTTAAAATTTACACTCGTTTTCACAATCCACACAGTCTCACAGTGAAAGGTGGACTTATCTCGTAGGTCGTTATCATCGGAATTATCACGCAATGATAATTCTGATGTCATTGAGGTAGGTACCGCCACTATTTGAGCGAATAAACTTAGGTACTAAACATATCGCCGTAGGTACCTAGTTCAAAGAGTTCGCCGCGCCGCCTTTAAATACATAAACATATTCTACGAAAAGCGAATTCGGACTTTATTTTGTAAACGTAAACGGTTAAAAATTGAAATTTTACCAAACTAGGTATGATAAAATTATTCTGAGAAACGTATAGGCAGGTGCCCGACCGGACAATAGAAGCTATGTGCAACCGAATTTCACGGTTAATGTGTAAAAATAAGGTTTTAATTCGCTCCAATATTTTCATAGAAAAGCCGCGATTCAACTAATAATGAACTCTATTTGACAGTTCCAACGATTCAATTTTTCTGTTCGAATTGTCTGCGTTTGTGAAGTAATAAAAATAGCAAAAAAGTGTCGTGACAACTTTTCGTAAGAATTTTTTCCGTCTAGCCCCCTTTCACAACGCGCGATAAGGAACTTCGTTCCAATAAATCATAATTGAGAGGAAAGGTATCTTCACTTCTCTTTCACTCTGGTTTTGAACAAAGAAATTGTCTTTCTTGTTATATTAAGCTGTGAAGTAACCTGGATTAAAAAATATTTACTATTTTTAATTGATGTCAAATAAATTAATATTGATGAACTAAAGACTAGACAACTACAAGACTACAGGACTAATTTGAGTCTGAAATAAATAAAGCGTTTTAGAGACGTATTTTTAACACAATATGATTTAATTATTGCCCTCTAAGCATTACTCCACCTTGTTACACATAAGCAATGAAAGTATAGTGTGTGCTAGGAGTCTTGAATATTTTTATACAAATTTTCGAAGTTTCAAGAAAAAATCACCTCCTAATTTACCTTACCTCGGCAAATCGCCACAATTCAAAAACATTCAAGTTCTTGAAAGTTTAATAGACACAGAAGGTTCGCGTGATGCTAGAGGTATTAATATTTCCCATACGAGCAAGCCAACTCTTTCATTGCGCTAAGCAATTAAGTCGTTCCAAATTTACAAACGTAGTACTGCGTTGCACCAAAATTACTTCAAGTCTCCCAATCTTACTTTGTGTTTGGTATTTTCTGCATATGTGTTGGTGGCTGAATTCATATTGTGATTTCTTGGAAAGTTTTCTTGGGTGGTAGAAATATTTGACCCACTAGAGATACATTGTTTTCACAAGAATAATACAACCAATATCTTGTATTTTATTTTATTATTTATCCTTTATAACCATTTAAATGAAATAAATATGTGCAAAGCTTAAAAATAATTTTAAAAATATATATATTATGTACAATGGAGGGTTCACAGGGCATCAAAACACTCGTCCGCATCGCTCACAATGGGACAAGTGCCCAAAAGGCTAGCAGCATTACCACGTTGCACGGCAATGCTAATTCTTTGGCCCAAGAAAAGGCCAGCCCTCTGGTCACGTGAAGAGTCGACCAGCTGCTTAGAAATGTCTCTAAAAACAAGGTGAGTCCTCGGACCCCATGGCCCTAGTGTTTCAACTTCAAACGGCTCAAACATTATAACTTCCAAGAAGGTTGTTATATTTATGCCGTTTGAGGTTTTCGGCACCTGCAGCAGCCGCCCCAGCACAATCTAGACAAACTGATTGATAATAAAACTACTTTATTTAAACTTAGTATATACATTATATTCAATTCTTGCTTTGGTTCACACACTGGTTTATAGTTTGTTGAAATGTACGGAGTGATTGTCTACTTTTACAATAATTGTAAATAATAATATGTGAACACTATGTATCTATATACACAACTTAGCTGTCATTGTATATCTTGTAATACTTTGTATCTACTTCAATATAGTGTTTTATGCAAGGTCCATCGTATTCACGTATTTTTTTTTTAAAGAGTAACTATGGAGTTTCTTGCCCATTCTTCTCCATAAGAAATTACCTTTTGGAAGGGGCAACTAGAATCAACTTTATATTCTTTTTTATATGACGTTCAAAAGTGCCTTTTAATGGTCTAATTGAAACAGATGATTTGACTTTGACTTCTTTTGACTTTGGTTTAAAAGAGTCTCCGTGGAGGCTCTTGTTCGTTCTTCTTCATAGAGACCTACCTACGTTTTGAAATGAGCAAATAGCTTCAATTTTCTGACTAAATAACCAACTCCTTGACAATTATTGTCCCTTGACAAAAAGTGTCTATCTAAATAGTTTTATTGAAATAAATGCTTAGACTTTGACAATCGACTTTGACTTTCGACTTTGACTTTTGACTTTGCCTTTCGACTTTGACTTTCGACTTAGACTTTCGACTTTCACTTTCGACTTTGACTTTCGACTTTGACTTTCGACTTTGACTTTGACTTTTGACTTTCACTTTCGACTTTGATAGAGTGCACGCAGTATAAAATGTGTTGAGCAAATATACTTAAGCTTTGCTTAAAGTTAAGACACGTTAACGGTTGACGGAGACCCAGCAGGTAGTATATGCTTGAGTAATGTTTATTGTTTAATGAAATTGACGATGACTTTCAGAAATCAAGTTGAAAATTGCGAAATGGTGAGCAAGTTAGTAAATGCCTTTTACTTAATTTTAACTATATTTGTGATTATAATGCATTTCAATTCACGATTTATTAACATTACTAAAATTATTTATATAATAAATTATTGCTCATGAAAATGAGTTCCGACAGTTCGGTAACAGGCAATATTCTCAACCACTAAAGGTGCAACCATAACCTGCAAAATGTAAAGAAACGTCTTGCAGATACAGATATTATGTAATAATTATAATAAACACTACACTACTAGACGATTCCCTAGGGGTAGGCATCCGCCTACTCCATAAATAAACAAGAATAACAACAAATACAAATGTAAGCCAAACTGTATGAAAAACATGTTTACACGTTGCGCAAAATCCATCTCTCGTAGACTTAAAACAAAAACCTATCAGCAAAAAACTAAAGCAATATTCTTGCAATTTAAAAGCGGGTAATAGAAAGGTATCCATTTTAGATCGGAACAAGTACAAACAGGTAGGTTGGGTTAACGAAGCGACCCTTGATTGCTTTTTAATAGGCCCCGGTATCATCCGAGCACGGGGCTCTAAAACCGAGTGTTTTTACTTGTTTTTTGATACGTGATACGAGGTTTCTGGTACTTTTTAGCATTCTGTGTGCGTTTGGAGGATGGCAGCGCCAAAATCTAAATTTGCAATTTTTCATAATATTATTTTTAATCTTCCGAATTCTTTAAAATACGCAGCATTGTATTTACTAATTATTAAATTTTCCAATTCATATTCATATTTTTAACAATAATTAAATAAACAATAATTAATTATTGTCCTAACTCCATAATTTTCCGAATGAGTACCTAACAAACTTTTTAAGATAAATGTTTTTTTTTTTAATTTTGTCGTAATAAGAAGTATTTGTTTCAATTAAATCAACGACTGTCGGGCGAAAGTGTTGAAGGTCAAACCTTCGCTGCTTATGTCGAACTGTGTTACATAAGACATTCGAAACGTTAACAATAAAACCAGCGTAGAAAACTAAGGAATATAAAATCTTGATGTGATGGCGAAATTCTGTTATCAGATAATGCTCAGCGTTTTACACAGAATACAATATTCTCGTATTTGTTACGAACCAAAACTCTTTTTTTGTAGAGTAGTGTAATTTATGAGTATGAGTATGAGTATAACTTAAAGAACATAGATATAATTTATTTATCAAGATTTTTAAGCATCTGTCTGTTAAATTATATTGTTTAATTGCCTACTATTTTTTAAAACAGCAGTAAAATAAATAAAAATATGTGTCATCATTTGCCTAGCCTTTTCCCAATTATTTTGGGGTCGGCTTCCAGTCGAACCGAATGCAGCAGAGTACCAGTGTTTTACATTGAGCGACTGCCTATCGGACCTCCACAACCCAGTTACTGGGAAACACGATACCCCTTGGTAAGACTGGTTGTCAGACTTTCTGCCTCCTGACTACGCTTAACGACTGCCAAAAATCTACAAATGACAGCCGGGACCCCGGCTTTACGTGCTTTCCGAGGCACGGAGGGAAACGGTAAAAAATGTGTACGGAACACATATTCACAATTTACCATGACTCCAGCCGAAGCAGTCGTTTTTCTCTGACGTCACACGACGTCCCTTTTTACGTACAATTAATTGCCTGTTCCCGTCACGTTCGTAGTTTTTACATCGTAATTTTGTACAGCTTAATTTGTAAATAGCCCACTGTGTGATTTTACCAATCAATCAAAGTGAGTGACAGTTAAGGTTGTTCTACACGGATATCACTAAGCACGATTTAGGAATAATATGTCGGTCTAATTTCTAACTTTAAGTCCTAATGACAGTTTCATTATCATCATCAGCCGGAAGATATCCACTATTGATAGAAGGCCTGCCTCATTAAGAGTTTACCATAATCCCCACGCTTGGCAGGCATCTTGGGACGATCCCCAAGTGGTTGGGGCGGTCAGTGAAGTTGTTACAAATAGACGGAAGCCGCTGCTGCCCGACTTGCGGATATTCCCTTAGTCGCGCTCCTACGACAATGCAATGGGGTGCAATGGGTGGAGCCACCCATTTCTTCCCGAGATTCTTGCCCGGACACCCCACGGTAAGGCCCGAGGTATCATGACGGTTTCGATCTTGCTCCAATGAATTGTAAAAACTTTAAGTAAACGCACGTGTAGAATCTGCATTATAAGATTAATTTAGACTTTACAGTATTTGAATGATAATTTTGTCCAAAATCAAGACTCTAGTTGAAGCTACGACTTGATTTCGACTAGTTGTTACTACGGAAATTTGTTTAATTGGATTTCTATTCTTGTTCGCTTTTCAGGTACAAACAATAAATTGTTAATAGTCGAGAAATTCAACATAAGAGAACCTCATAAATTCGGTACAAATCGATCTTTCATGTATTATTATTTACATCTTTTATTTATTTACGACTCACTAAATGTATGTCTCAACTGTTAGTTTCATGTACACATAGGTAACGATATAAACCTTATTACTCATATATAACTATGTGGGGGAGGCCTATGTCCAGCAGTGGACGTCTTTTGACTGAAATGATGATGATGACTCATACCAGTCCCTCTTTACTACACGTTTCCGTTTATTTATTTATCCACCTATATATCATAATAAAGTTAGTGTGCATCCGTCCTACGTCACACACAAAGGTCCAGTTGAGAACCAGCGTCAGACACACGTGGTCTGGCATTTAACTGGGCCTGTTTGGCACAGCCGTGGGGCACACGAATAATGCTTTTTATTTATTTCTGTTTTATAGTGAAAAGCCTTTTCTTTTTTGTGTGCACATGGTCTGTGTCAAATAAACATTTTATTCTTTTCTTTTTTCTTTCATGGTTAAACCACGCTGGCCACGGTCGGTTTGTGGATGGGCGACCATCCATATCATTATACTGAGACCCCTCTTTCCCTAGTCTTACCAAAGGGTATCGTGCGTGTCCCTAGTCTTACCAAAGAGTAACTGGGTCGTTCATGTCAGTAAGTCGCTTTAATGTAAAGTACTGGTATTCAGCTGCATTTAGATAGACTGAAGGCCGACCCCAACATAGATGATGATAAGTCGAGAAATTTGACAAAAACCCCTAGTTTTCAATTACATTAATCATCAATCAATTTGATTCTATCCATCAGCACAAAAACAACCTCAAATCAATGAACATTACTTTAAAAATGAAACACACACAAAAACGCAATTACACTGAACAACTGGTCAAAATGGCCACAGTGACCATCCTGTACCACTCACATTACCATTTGGACAACCAATGTACAACATGGCGACCACAAAGAGGTATAAACAAAACAGTTTAAATGCCTGCGTCATTATAAAACATTTAGCGGCACGGAATATTACAATTTCAACGGAAATGATGTGCGGGGTACCTACCTACCTTCCACCGTGTGTGTAATTATGGGTGTCTGCGTTTAAGTTTTATGTTATAGAATGATATTTTTTTTTTTATAATGGTGATCATTGGTATGTCAAATTTAGTTCCTGTTCATCAAGTGTTTTTTTTTTATCATAGCCATTATAATTGGTTGACTAATGACCGTTCTCTTGAATATGTATCTGTAGATCGATATTTGACTGAAGCCAATGGTTTTTGATGGGTTGCGGGCCACGATCGATTTAAAGTTTATGTATCTAATGATAGATTATAAGTTTAGAGTCAAAACAATCATAACCTAATTGACCAATATACTTTGTTGTTTTTATTTTTAAACCACTTAAACGAATTAAATATATTCAAAGCTAAAAAAATAATAAAAAATATCAAAAGAAGGTTCACAGGTCATCAAAAAACTCGTCCGCATCGCTCTCAATGGGACAAGTGCCCAAAAGGCTAGCAGCATTACCACGTTGATTAATAGGTAGTAATTATGTTGATTTCATAAAATAGACTTTGTGATATATTTTAATTGATTGTCAAAATATATGTAGATACTAGAAGTAAGTGGTAGTAGAGATGTTTTAATGTCTTCTAAGTCCCAATTTTATAAAAACTACCAAACTTATTAAGGTTCCGTCTGTCTGTCTGTCCGTCCGTATGTCACAGCCACTTTTTTCCGAATCTATAAGAACTATACTGTTGAAACTTGGTAAGTAGATCTATTTTGTGAACCACATTAAGATTTTCACACAAAAATAGAAAAAAAAACCAATAAATTTTGGGGGTTCCCCATACTTAGAACTGAAACTCAAAAATGTTTTTTCATCGAACCCATACGTGTGGGTATATGTAATAGGTCTTCAAAAATGATATTCATACATTTTTCTCTAAACTGAATAGTTTGCGCGAGAGACACTTCCAAAGTGGTAAAATGTGTCCCCCCCCCCCCCCCCTGTAACTTCTAAAATAAGAGAAAGATAAAACTAAAAAAATATATGATGTACATTACCATATAAACTTCCACCAAAAATTGGGTTGAACGAGATATAGTAAGTAGTTTTTTTTTAATACGTCATAAATCGTAAACCCCAATTTACTATCAAACATCGATCAAAGTTACAACGAACTACAAGAACTTTTTTATTACGTTACTTTCTGCTACGGAACCTTTCATGGGCGAGTCCGACTCGCACTTGGCTGCTTTTTTTCAGAACGTTTATTCTATAAAAGCACCTCATGAGTCAGCGTTTTGAACGTTTACAATTGAGGGAATCATCATTTCAGCCAAAAGACGTCCACTGCTGGACATAGGCCTCCCCCAAGTGGCGCCACATTGACCGGTCCCGTGCAACTCGCATCCAGCGGATCCCCGCAACCTTTACCAGGTCATCGGTCCACCTAGTGGGAGGCCTTCCAACGCAACGTCTTCCGGTTCGCGGTCGCCACTCTAGAACTTTTCGACCCCATCGGCCATCTGTTCTGCGAGCAATGTGCCCTGCCCACTGCCACTTAAGTTTGGCAATTCTTCGGGCTACGTCGGTAACCTTGGTTCTCTTGCGGATATCCTCATTTCTGATTTTATCACGCAAGGAAACTCCGAGCATAGCCCTCTCCATTGCCCTTTGGGTGACTTTAAGCCTTCTGATGAGGCCCATTGTGAGCGACCACGTTTCGGTCCCGTATGTATTGAGGGAATAGTCTTTTAGTTTCACAACCACAAATCTGATAAAAAATTCAATTTCAATCATGATTCTCCTTACCATTTTACCGCACACAAAAACTTATGTATAGCAGACAGTAGTATCTACAAGTCTGGTTGAATATTACTCACAATAAAACGCCCGGCCACTCGAACTGGGGCCTCAATAGCGAATCGCGATAGATTGGGACTTGACAATTATAATGACGGAGGCGGAGATTTTTACGAGTTTTGCAATATTTAACAGAAGGGTTCTTAGAGAGCATTTTTTGCTTATAAAGGAGTTTCTGTGAGGAATGAAAGAATGTTAAGAGTACCATCTATTTGTTGGATCATCGTGACATTAATTTTATTATTTTAAGAACAATTAATGTCACGTGTTTAAATCAAATAAATAAAATACACAACTATGTTCTGACACAGTTTGTGTATTTTATTTATTTGATTAGGATCTACTGACGAGGATCCGCTTAACCAATTTTAGATTCTATTTTAGAGCATAGGAGAGATAAAATCTCTATTTATGTTGTTTCTTATCAATACATGTTCAAATGTTCGTTTGTAATGGTTATCCATTACAAAATAATACAAAACTGACTTTAAAAAAAGGTCTTTTTTACTTCTCTTGCTCAAAAAGGCCGTCATTGTAGCATACCAGAGCGGGGATAAAATAGCATTTCATCCTCTAGGGGAAAAAGTTTTTTTTTAAATTTTTGTGTGTCAAATGACAATAAGCCTACAAAAACGAAAAAGTCTTTAGTCATAAGTAGAATAATCATGAATAAAGTCTCGACTTATTACTGTTTCATAAAAAAAGAAACTCATTTTAATTTTTAAAATGGAACTAAAATCGGCGATCTCTGGTAGAATGCATGCAATGTTGCGGCTACAGAAGAAAAAAAAAATTTCAAATTGTATTGGATTGATTTATTTTCTCGCAATCGTAGTGAAAAGTATAGTGTAACACACGGCGCTAAAACCCATTAAAACTCGGTTTCTATTTACTCCCTCGCCTCGCTCGGGAGTAAAACTACCTCGTATATAATGGGTCATTTTAGCTCCTTGTATAACAATCTACTATTTCACATTATAAAATGCGAAAGTAACTCTGTCTGACACGCTTTCACGATGAAACGGCTGAACCGATGTTAATGAAATTTGGTATGAAAATAGCTTAAAGCCTAGGGAAGGACATAGGCTACTTTTTAATCCTCGACTTTTTCTGCATCCGCGATAACCGACATTCACACGGACGAAGTCGCGGGCAAAAGCTAGTGTGCTATATTTTATTATCAATAGATTAGAGATTCCTAAGAAAGTCATGAGCAAACTGCTAATAAATCATGTTATGTGTAAACCGAGTGCGAATAGCACCACCCTGTTTCTACCCGTGAGTGTCGTTGAAGGCGACAGAGGGATATTGACCAGAGGATGGGCAGCAGTGTCCTTCTGAGTACATAACACCTACTGAGATCGCCAACATGCATCGACTAAGCATGGCTATTAAGGCTGAACCTTCCCTTGGGGAAGACCAATGCCTATCAGTGGGCATCTAAAGGTTGACATAAAGATGATAATGATGAAATAATGTTATGTATTTTATATAAAAAATAATAAAGGGGGTCATAGGAGAATGGTACAAGTGCCCAAAAGTCTAGAAGCCTGATCTAGGGAAAACCAACCGCAAATTAATGCCCCTAAAATCAAGGTGAGCACTCGAACCTCATGGTCTTACAATTAGTATCTCAACCTCAGATTATGAAACAAATGGCAGGTAGACCGTGTGGAACCCTGAGAGTGAAGCCACAAAAGCAAATATAAATTCAAAAGCGAATACTAACAGTTTGCTTCGCGCTGTACTGACACGAGTCAGTACAGCACGAAGCGAAGCATTGTTAAGAAAAACAAATACTAATACAAATAAAAATTCGAAAGCGATTACCATCATGAGATTATAGGTATTCATTAATGAATTTGTATTTGCTTTTGTGGCTTTACTCGCAGTGTTCCGCACGGTTCTGCCTTTTATTTGATAATCTGAGGTCTCAACGTAATCGCCTCAAACATTTAGCTTTCAAGAAGGTTGATATATTTTTGGCCTTCACGGTTTTCGGTACCCGCAGCAGCCGCCCATCAAGTTATCCATTAATATAGTTACGAAAGGTCGGGCTTCCCTTATACAGTTATAAGTTAAATGTTATATGACGTAAAACTTGCATACCCGGATCTAAAAGTTTTGTTTACACCACAGAGATTCAAAATTGTGAAGTTACTGACTGCAATGTTTATATGACTACCATACAAAGATGCCAGAGATATATTGCACTGTAATTTCTGTGGAAATATAACGGTGCAAGTATGCACTATTTTATTTTACGTTTTACGAAAAATTAAACCCAGTCTTTCAATACTCAACCGACATTTAACTTTAATACTCTCTTGGAAATAATTCCGTCGCATCAATTCACGTAAAAGAAACAAGGACCGCATGAGATTGAGCTGTTACTTGAAGTTAAATTGGATCTAAGTATCCGGCCGATTGAGCCACTAACAGTGTTTAAATTAGAAAAGATTACCTCAAAGCCATATCTTTTAAAATATTTCCAAACGAATAGAAACTGAAATGTAAAGCAACATAAGAGGATTTAGGTGTAAGTAAAAACTAATTTTACTTACACCATATTATTTTAACGACGTATTTCATCAAAATTACAGTACGTAAAGGTTATATACGCCCGCTCTGTAGGAAAGGAATGTGTTTGAAAATTGTTCAACATTTCCGCTCTTAGATTTTATATTACCTACCCCGTTTTCCGCATCCCCAAAACATATCATTCCAAATATCTCACAGTGTTTCGTTAACCCAACGTATAAGAGACAGCGGCCATGTTTACGATGACTTTAAGGCCTTGCACCCTTCTTATAAAATAGCTGAGGGACGGCGCTTGAGCCCTCGTACGCGAAACTGATGGGTAGGCGGATTTGTGATGATTGTGCAGACATTTTGTTGTGTTATACGACTATTAAGTTAAATTGTTTATACTTTAGTTCTGGTCATAAATTATGCAATAGCGATGGTAGTTTTCGTTTCAGAAAAATATGGCAAAAAGTTTCGCATACTTTGTCTATGGAAAACTTGCGAAAATGTGAATTATGAGTGTATTAACAAAGTTGCGTGATCAAGACTTTTGTTATAATTTATACGAATAGCAACACAAACATAAATTACAAACAACATAAAAAAGTTACATAAAACGTTACTGAATTTTAAAATAAACTTGTACGTTCTAGTTATTAATTACTTCAAAATCGATAAAGTCCACAGTTTACGCAGTGACCTTCCTAGCCGGTTGTCATCGCTGATTGCTTTTTCAATTAAATTCTCTGAACGTGATACATCGACGGTAACAATCGGTGTTAGACCAAAATTGGATACCGAGACACGCCGGTTTCGGGACTGGTGTGCTCACTTAAACTTCTAATAAAAGACGGTAATATTTTAAGCTTCAACGCGTTGTATCCGGGTACATATTATAAATAAAACAAAGTCCGCCCCGCCGCTGTCTGTTCGCAATAAACTCAAAAACTACTGATCGGTTTTACATGCGGTTTTCACCAATAGATAGAGTGATTCATGAGGAAGGTAAGGTTTTGTATAAATTGGCTAAATTTTATGACAATGATTGTTGAAAGCGGCGGAAAAAAACATGGCGCCTGAGAGCTATGTAGATGGAGATATAGGTTCTGCTACTAGTGCAAAGCTCGGATCGCTAGTAACTACAACAGTTAGCTGTCAGCACGCCGCCCGTGAGCCGTCACCGTTTCTATCTTGCCAATGTAAAAAATATTTCAACAAACTGGATTTAATGTTTTGTGACGACTTTTTTGACGACACGGTTGGCGCAGTGGCTGAGCGATCGACTGCTGCGCAGCGTGTTGCGGGATCGATTCCCGCCCAGGGTAAACATTTGTGTGATGAGCACTTGTGTTTGCCTTGTGTCTGGGTGTTGTTTATCTATATATGTATGTATTTACAAAAAAAAAAATGTATTTGTGTATGTATATCAGCTGTCTGACACCCATAGTACAGGGTCTCCCTAGTTTGAGGTCAGATGGCCGTGTGTGAAAATGTCCCCACATATTATATTATATTATATTATTATAATGTACTATTTTGAATGGCAAATTATTTGCTGTGTCGGAGCTGCGCTGTTAATGAATTATGACCTTAAGTAACTGTAATGTTTTTCTGTTTACCCGCCTTTCATAATAAAGAACTAGTTAGCATAGTATATAAAGTGTCACACTTGTAGCATCGCCCAGTTTGCAATATACGCTTGCCTCCAGTCTACGCCTTTTATTTCGCTCGAGCACCAACTTCTCAGTGGCGACAAGGATCGGATAATATTTTATTGCGTTCGGTGTAAAATAAAAGGAAGAAAAAAAATAATAATTAAAAACCATGTCGGGTGGAAATATCGGAAAAATAAGGGACTTTGACGTGAGATCAGGAAATTGGACCTTATACGTTGAACGGTTGGAGATGTATTTTAAGGTAAATAAAGTGGAAAAAGACATGTGGTTGGCGATCTTGATCACCGGTGTTGGTGATGATACGTATGAGTTGCTGAGCACTTTATGCAGCCCAAGCAAACCGGCGGAGATAACCTACGAAAAAGCCGTTACGATTTTGAAAAACCACCTTCAACCGAAACCAGCCGTAATGGCGGAGCGTTATCGGTTTCGCGAAAGAAGGCAGAAAGATGACGAAAGTATAACACAATATCTCACCGACATTAAGAAGTTATCAAAAACCTGTGAGTTTGGCGGGAATTTAGAAGAGAACCTGCGGGATCAGTTTGTGTGTGGTGTCAAAAGCGACGTCATCAGACAACGGTTATTTGCAGAAGACAATCTGACAATCTCCGGGGCGGTGAAATTGGCTTGTGGGTTGGAAGCGGCGGAGCGAGATGCGGCAGTAGTCGAACAAAAGGCGAACACGGATGTACCGACAACAGTACACGCGTTGAGGACGGAACGTGGGCGCGCTCAGCGCGGGAACCACGAGCACGGGGCACCGGACACGGACAAAGGCGCCGGTAGCTGCACGGCGTGCGGCTGGCGCGGCCATACCAGTGACCAGTGCCGTTATAAGAAATTTGTATGTAGTAGATGCAAGCAAACTGGTCATTTGAGACGCGTATGTTCCCGGTCAGGGGCAAAGGCAGGAAGGGGAAAGAGAGGAGGAGTAAACCACGTTGAGACTACCAGGAGCCAGCGGCCGGGGGAAGTAGACGAGGACTCCAGTTCGGATGAGCTAGGGGAGGAATTACACCAACTGTGTTTGAGCGGATATACCCCGGTAAGCTTATCATTACTTGTTGATGGCACTAATATCAAGATGGAGATAGAAACAGGCTCAGCTGTCTCATGTATAAGTAAAAAAACCTATAACCGGTATTTTAGTACTAGACCAATTGAGCCGTTTAACTTAGTGTTAAAATTTTATGATGGTAGCAATGTTAAGCCGTTAGGTATTATAAAACCGGAAGTTCGATACAAGGATACAATTAAGCGTTTAGAATTGTTGGTGATCGATGGAGGTACAACTTCTTTATTAGGTAGGCAATGGTTATCAGAACTGGAAATTAAAATACCTCAATTTCAACAAGCAATTAACTATGGAAATATTTCAAACATTAAAACTGATACTGCTAATTTTTTGTTAAATAGGTATAAAGAATTATTCAGCAGCGGATTGGGACGGTACACAGGCGACAAAGCAACACTTCAGTTACGGGACGGTGCGACCCCGGTGTTCTGTCGGGCACGGCCGCTGCCTTACGCTCTGAAAGGCCAGGTGGATGCGGAGCTGGATGCTATGCTGCGCGCGGGCATCATCGAGCCCGTCGAGTGCTCAGACTGGGCGACACCTTTGGTACCGGTACGTAAAGCTGACGGTGGACTCCGCATCTGTGCTGATTATAAAGTCACTTTAAATCCTGTCTTGCTGGTCAATAGATATCCGCTACCGAAGATAGACGATCTGTTAGTAAGCATTAACGGGGCTACGCTATTTTCTAAAATTGATTTATCCCAGGCCTATAATCAGATAGAATTAGACGATTCCAAAGATTTAACGGTAATAAACACACACAGAGGTCTATTTAAGTACAATAGGTTAGTGTTTGGGTTGTCTTCGAGTCCGGGAATTTTTCAACGGATTATGTCGAACCTTCTAGGTGATATACCGGGGGTGGAAATATTCCTGGATGACGTGATCATTGGTACGTCAGGAACCCAGCACAAGCATTTAGAAACTTTAGAAAGGGTGTTCCAAAGGTTACAAAGTCACGGAATGAAGCTCAAGAGAAGTAAATGTCAATTTATGCTAGATGAGGTCAAATATTTAGGGTACGTGATATCAAAAGATGGTGTTAAAGTAGATACGGAAAAGGTAAATGCAATAGTAAAAATTCCTAGGCCGAAAGATATTACTGAGTTGCGGGCCTTCTTGGGGATAGTAAACTTTTATGCTAAGTTTGTTAAGAATTTGAGTACTATATTGTCACCCCTTTACGAGCTATTGAAGAAAGGTGTTAGCTGGAATTGGAGTGTCAAGTGTGAGGAAGCCATGGTCAAAGTAAAAAAAATATTAACAAGCGCGGAAGTGTTGGCTCATTATGACCCAGATAAGCCGTTAGTGCTGACGTGTGACGCCAGTGCGCGGGGTATAGGTGGGGTACTCACACAGCCAGGCGCCGGCGGCCGCGACCGACCAGTGGTGTATGTATCACGCGCATTGAATAACGCCGAAAAACATTATTCGCAGATAGATCGAGAAGCGTTAGCTATCGTATTCTGTTTAAAAAAGTTGCATCAGTTTGTGTATGGCCGACGCTTTACTTTACGAACAGATCATAAACCGTTAGTAAGTATATTTGGGCCAAAACACGGCGTGCCGGCCATGGCAGCAAGTAGATTACAGCGTTGGGCGATAATTTTATCTGCATATACGTACGACATAGAATACGTTAATACAAAACAAAACGGCGCGGACGGACTATCGAGATTACCGGTTCTGTGCAGTAGCGATGAGTCAGTGCATGTCCTTCCCGAACAAACTTATTTGCACTTCGCACAAAATGCTATGTTATTAGATTATAACATAATTAAGCAACAGACTATGAGGGATCCCATGTTGAGCAGAGTTTTAAGTTATATTCGAGATATGTGGCCTACAGATAATGAAATACGAGAATTGCAACCGTATTGTAACCGTCGTAAGGAACTGTATGAGGAGTTAGGTTGTGTCATGTGGGGGCATAGGGTAGTTATTCCGGAGACCTGTCGAGCTAGGGTGTTACAGGAACTACATGAACCCCATATGGGTATTGTAAAGACAAAGGCGTCAGCTAGGAGCTATGTTTGGTGGCCGGGCATCGACGAGGCGGTCGAGGCGACGTGCCGGGAGTGCGCGGTGTGCGCGGCGGAGGCGGACGCGCCGCAGCGACACACAGTCACGCCGTGGCCGTGGCCCTCTAGACCATGGGCGAGGGTACATCTAGATTTCCTAGGTCCTATCTTTGGTAAAATTTATTTAGTTATGGTGGACGCTAGAACTAAATGGTTAGAAATATTCCCGGTACCTAGTACCGCCGCTAGTTGTACTATTGAGAAACTGAGGGAAACTTTTTCAAGGTGGGGCTTACCTAGACAAATAGTTTCGGATAATGGCCCCCCATTCTCAAGTAGAGAAATGTCAGATTTTTTAACGAGTCATGGCGTAGAACATATTTTCTCTGCCCCATACCACCCCGCCTCAAATGGGGCCGCCGAAAATGCAGTACGCACGGTTAAAAGAATAATTAAAAAAGCAGTGAAACAGAAAGAAAACATTAACCAATTTTTAAGTACCTTCCTTCTACATTATCGTAATACGGAACACTGTTCGACCGGTGAAAGTCCAGCTAATCTCATGTTAGGTAGAAAGAACAATGGCAGCCACCCATACATTGTTTTAGTTGAGATTAAATTCCTACGTCTTTAAATGAAAAATATCTTATTTAATTCAGCATCACCTTCTGAATTAGTTTGTGCAAGATTTTTTGTTCATGAAGGCCGAGAATAATAGATATTCAGTCATGAACTTTTGTAGGTTATGTCTATGGTAACTTTTATATTCCAAATTGAGGAAGTAAAAAAGCAATATCGCATTAGTATTTTCTTTATCTAGTTAATTCAGAATGAAATGTCTTGTAAAAATATTGTTTAAGGTTGGTAATCCCAGTGGTTATAAATACTCTTTGGCCTTACCTTATGTATACAATAGGTATCTACTACATGTATACATCGATCATATCGTTTTTACTCTGTGCACAGATCTGTCTATGACTCTGTGTCAATTACCAAGGAATTATTTTTAGATTTGGGTTACTAGTCTTTTTGCTAGTCATTAATCGAAACTAATTGATTTATTTTTATACCACAGTATTTTTACATATCTGCAAGAAACCTACACTTGGAAATAAACTGTATCCATTTACTTACTCCGTTTAATTGTAATAACAAACTAAAACTGATTACAATACTTTAAATGCTTTAAGTACTTACTGTCACTTGGCAGAATAAATATAAAATGGCAACACTAAACATTAATGAAAAGTCAAATAAGTTTTCATTTAACATAATTTTTTTATCCGGCCCTAACTGGTTAATGTGATACTTTGAAAAATCGTAGAAAAATAATGTAATTTCTTTCGTATGTAAGTCACTTTTAGACGCTCAAATTTAAGTCAACTACGTTTTCGCCATTGTTCTTTACGTACAAAACTGGATTCGTTGAGGCCCAACAGGGAAGAGAAAGTAAAAAATGCTCAGGAGCGGCAACAAAAAGTAGGAACAGAGCGTTTTTTAGAGTTAGGGGAGGAGATATGGATGAGGCATTATAGAGGTAATGAAAAGTGGCTTCCTGGGCAAATTGTAAAAAGAATGGGTGAGACTGATTATAGGGTGGTGGATGGGTCCGGTAATGAAACTCATAGACATATTGACCAGTTAAGGCGGCGATCGCGTAGTTCTTTGATCTGCCCGACCAGCACGACGGAACGGAGTGCACTTGATGCGGAGCGTATCCAGGGGTCCGAGGTGACGTCAGCCCCTGTCAGCACAATACCCAATGTTGAGACGCGGTGCCCTCAGAGCGTAAGGGAGTTGAGTCCGGACCGAACCGCGACAGTCGATGTGTTACCGTCCACATCTGAGCCCAGTTCAATTCCTCTCTGTAATGTTCCCAATCCTGACCCGTATATAGGTAATTCCACTTCCGATGATCCCAATCCGGAAGTAGCTCGAGCCCGTCCTATACGGGAATGTCGTTTAAGAAGACCACCAAAATATTGTAAATAGTTAAGTACATAGAAAATAATTTAAATACTGTAAATAGTTAAGTAAGTACCTAGTTAATAATTTTGAATGTTATAAATTGTATTTTATAATGCGGTACGTAATTAATGACCTGTTAGTAAGTCAAGTTAAGTCATTCATTCGATTTGTAAATTGTTTATGTAACCTTGTACTGTAGCAATGTTTCTAAGTATGTAGGGTACTACTTATACCTAATTACTGTTTCTGTTTTAAGGATATGTATTGTTTAGTGTGGAGAGTTGTAATGTTTTTCTGTTTACCCGCCTTTCATAATAAAGAACTAGTTAGCATAGTATATAAAGTGTCACACTTGTAGCATCGCCCAGTTTGCAATATACGCTTGCCTCCAGTCTACGCCTTTTATTTCGCTCGAGCACCAACTTCTCAGTAACATTGAGCGAGATTATTGATCGTCAACAGTGGTCATCTTCACGCCGATGATAATGATAATGACTCACGCCTACTGTTCTTAAAAGTATTGATGCCGATATAAACAGATAGAGTTAATTACTACTTTGCTCATAATTTTGAACTCCATAATGCTCTGTATATGTTGACCGTAACACCTGAAGCTGGCCCCATTTCAAACACACTGTTTAAATACACACAACAAACACAAACAATTGTTGACGTAACACATAAATAATGCACGATCACATTGCAATGCAGTATGCAGTATGTATGTGTAAATATATTTAAACAACAACACAACCACTGTTGTCCACAATAAATGAAGTTTGTTGTTACCGCGATCATGAATGTATTAATTGATGAGTGAATTAATATTTAGAAGTAATAATGGGGTAGTTAGTAGTAAGTAAAAGGGGGCTCGTGGCTAAGTTAAAGCCGTGCAGATCGATCGGTCACAGGTTAAGCTGCGCTAGCCGCGGTCGGTCTGTGGATGGGTGACCATCCCTTTCATATCGAGTTCCCTCCGTGCCTCGGAAAGCACGTAAAGCTGTTGGTCCCGACTTTTTTTTTTTTTTTATGGGACAAGCCCGCCACACTATTCCCTAACCACTGTAACTCCTGTAAGCCAGAATCAACAGTGGCGACCACCAAAAAAGCGCCAGAGCAATAAAGCTCGACGAGTCCCAGAGAAACGATTCAACTATCTTGGATCCCGCAACGAAATTAATCAGAAAAGAACAGCGGAGGAGTAAGAAAAACATATTTTCCACTTCCCTCCAAATCAAGCAGAAGACAGAACAGAACTAGGCCAATAGGCACAAAGGGACGTTTACAACTGGGAGAAACCCAGTTGCTAAGCACCACGGATTATAATTGTTGGTCCCGGCTGTCATTTGTAGATCTTTGGCAGTCGTTACGGGTAGTCAGAAGCCAGAAAGTCTGACAACCAGTCTTACCAAGGGGTATCGTGTTACCCATTAGCCGAGTTGTGGAGGTCCGATAGGCAGTCGCTCCATGTAAAACACTAGTATTCAGCTGCATCCTGTTAGACTGGAAGCCGACCCCAATATAGTTGGGAAAAGGCTAGGCAGATGATGAACCGTCTGTCTATTCTCTTACAATTTCCCTCGGTGAACACCTAGGTGAAGTGAGCTGTCATCCGATTTTACTGCTTTGTAAATCCCTAGCATCGGGACAGATGATGACTGATCACTTCACCTAGGTGTTCACCGAAGGAGATTGCAACAGAATAGCACTGCTGTTATAGTATTCCTTCTCATCGAATTTCGGTCACAGTGGCCAATCCCTTGTAGACTAGTCAAGAAGATATTATAAAGTCAAAGTCAAAGTCAAAGTATTTATTTCAATTAAACCATTTACAGGCACTTTTGAATTGTCAAGGAGTCGGTCAGTTAGACAGAAAGTTGAAGCCAGTTGCTCGTTCCAAAACGTAGGTAGGTCTCTATGGAGAAGAACGAGCAAGAAACTCCACGGACACTCTTTTAAAATCAGGTTTTTACAAAAATACTGCTTACATTATTCTTGTTGCTTCTATATGTGAAAACAATGAAGGTAATCTAGAAATACAAAATATAAAAAATAATCAAAATAAAAACCATGGCAGTTAAGAGTTGACCAATCTCTACTGACAGCGCCCGTTCACGAACATGACGCGTGAATCAGCACCATTCAGCTCAACCATTTTAGAGGGAGCTGAATGATCCAACACACGCGCCACCACCAGCGTATAGTGCACAAGTGTGTACGCAAACACAGGTGCACTCTCTCTTCTCTCACTCTCTTAGTATTCCGATGGCACGGCTATCCGTCACGACCGGAGGGAGGCAGTAACAACGGCTTTACCTGCTTTCCGAGACACGAGTGACATTTTCTGATTATTACTTTAAGGGTTCCGTACCCAAAGGATAAAAAAACCGGACAAGTGTGAGTCGGACTCGCCTACCGAGGGTTCCGTACATATTAGTAGGTACATACTTCTATACTAATCCATACCTACTATCCATACTTTAATCTGCTTAATATTATAAATGCGTTTTTTGCGACATAAACGGCCGTATCTTTTTTTCACGTTAACATAGAGGATTGATTTTTTTATACTATCAAGGGACCGTAGACTTGAGTATATGGTTTTAATTTCAACTCGATACCTCCACGCGTTCCCGAGATAAAAATTCTTGACAGACAGACAGACAGACGGACAACAAAGTGATCCTATAAGGGTTTCGTTTTTTCCTTTTGAGGTACGGAACCCTAAAAACGGGACCCTATTACTAAGACTCCACTGTCCGTCTGTCTGTTTGTCTGTCTGGCTGTCTGTCACCAGGCTGTATCTCATGAACCGTGATAGATAGACAGTTGAAATTTTCACAGATGATGTATTTCTGTTGCCACTATAATAACAAATAAAAACAGAATAAAATAAATATTTAAGGGGGGCTCCCATACAACAAACGTGCTTTTTAGCCGATTTTTTGCTCGATGTCTAATGTTGTCTAGAAAATGGTACAGTCAACAGCAAAAGTAGATGATCAAAATCAGAAATTCAATACTTATTTACTAACACTAATTTATATAATTTATTACTTGTTTATTTATTAAAAGTATGTGATTGTTACACACATACTTTTGAACCATTTCGACGCCACACAGTTCTTACGCGAACTCCGTTCATTAGCATTGAATTTCTGATTTTGATCATCTACTTATGCTGTTGACTGTACGGAACCCTTCGCGCGCGAGTCCGACTCGTACTTAGCCAGGTTTTTATGTTATATTCTGTGGAATTTGGTATTATGTAATTATATACCAAACCACACTTCACAGAAGATACGATTTCAAAAAAATGTGTAAAAACCCGTACTGCCAAATAAATGGAGAAGTTAATATGTGTTTGTATTGAAAAAAGCTTCTTTTACAAAAAAAGACAACCGCCTTCAAAAACCGAAAAGTGAAAAATAACTATAAAACAGAACACACATGACTTTAGTTTCGGAAGTCGGTGGCTTGGCTGTTCTATTTGTTGTTTTGTATTGCCATTTGCTGCAATTTAGTACTTCCTTATCATCCAAATTCATTAAGAAATGGCAACACAGTCAAAAAAAAAATTGAAAGTACAAGGTGAGAACATTACAACATCATCCATGTATATTTTTTTGCTTTCCGTCGATTTTTTCAAAAAGTGCGGAATCAATTTCTATAAAATTTATATGAGACCACCCTTGAGGCATACCCTATCCATCATAAAAATAATTTTCAAAATCGCTTTACATTTGCCGGAGAAATTGCGTAATAAATATACAAAAAAAAAACATATTAAAAATGAAAAACATACAGACAAATTGAGAACCTCCTTCTTTTAAAAGTCGGTTGAAAATGTAACCTTCATGTTTTTTATACAAAAACAATCCATATAAAGTCTAGACAGATTGTACAGTAATAAAGACAAATCAGACAGCGACATTGTTATTTTAATGACAGTAACTCATATCTGTCTCATTATTTGTAACATTACTCTATTCATTTCTTCAATAAAAGGATAAAACAAGTCAATATAAGGCGCTCTGCTAACAAAGCCATATCAGTTTCTAGTTCAGAACAAACGTCGCTAGTAGGACGGTTTCATTTATCAAGGACGTCGCGATCCGACGGCTCAGTTGAGTTGATGGCTCAATAGCATTCTTTTCCATGAATAGACTTCAGTTTCAGCACAGTGCGAGGGACTTGTGATATCCTTGGAGCTTTTCAAATTGAAAAATGCAAATCATTGTGTCGCTAAGGTTTTGGGAATAGTAAATTTTAGTCCAACACAATTTTAGTCGAACACGAAATTTGCGGTATTTAAAAATGTTAGTTTCGCGGAATTGCACGCTCAACGACGATAAGCAAATAATGGCTTCCGTCGAGGTGGGCGGAGCTTATTGCTTGGGCTGATCGTGCCTCTCTATCGCTTGTTCTGCGCTCTCGTTTGCACGCTCAGGCTCAGGCGGAACGTGACACTTTCTCGTGCGTGCTGCTGGTGTTCATCGATTTATAAGACGTTATCACGTCAAAAAAAAAACCACCATCAATTTCCCTATGTCAACACATTTTTAAAACAAAATCGCAACACAGTATTCTATTTTCAAAATTCAACAGCCATCTATAAAGCAACGTAACCAAAATTAACCAACCAAGAAGTACCCAATAACATATTATATTATCACACAAAAAGCCATTGTAACCGTCGAAGCGCGAACTGCTGACACTACCTTCAAAAACCCAGTGGAAACGTAAACAAACATTTATTTACTGACAAAACAATTTTTCAAACGCTCGAAGTAAGCAAGGCGGACTCAACAAATGTAACCACTGAACCGCTACGGTATTGTAAAGGTGGATAGCAGAAGTTCAAACTTTAGACCATTTCTAAAATTCTAGTCGCGATTTTATCTTAGCGGCGACGGTGATTTTGTTACAGATTTAAACGGAAATCAGTTTTTCAATCATTAGTAAAAGTTGCTAGAATATTGCCCTCAGGTGTGGAAGTGTAATCAGGGAACCAATTCTAGTAGCAGCAGTTCGAATTCCCAATGCTAAAGAAAACCCTTAATAATCTAATTAAAATAATAAGCGACTATTCATTTTATTATTTTATATTGACATTATACTTATTTTATTTGATGACTATTAATATTTTACTGTTATTTTTTTATTGTTACATGTTATTATATTAAATCTTTCTATTTAATTGTTTTCTATTGTTTTGGCTTCTTAATTTTGCATCTGAATTCTAATAATAATAATCTAATTTAAAGTTATTTTAAGTGTCAGTATTTAATTTTCTAAACAAAGCATTTTGTTAAGAAATAAATGACGTATGGCTTAAAATCAATAATAATCGATAACAGAGTTCTTCGAAAGAGTCTTGCCATTATATTTGACCTGCCTCGCCACTCCCGTAGCACGTCAGTCTAGTCCCATCCGCCGAACCTCTACCATCTCCATTTATCGTTGTGTCTGCTTAAGCTACTTAGTGTTTACCAAAAGTCCAAAAATTGTAACAAGGTCAAACTCCAAAATAAAACTTATTTCTTTTCGTGTATCGTAAAGTGTTCTTTTTACCCGACTACGGCAAAGCCAAAGGAGGGTTATGATTTTGACAGGCTATGTATGTATGTATGTATGTATGTACGTATGTTCATCTGTTCGCTCATAGCTCCTAAACTACTTATCAGAACTGAACAAATGAGGTATCGTTAGAAGCGTCTTGATCGTTCGCTGGTTATAGGCTATATGACGTGTCACCGAATCCAATTGAGCGCCCTCTGGCGCACAAAAAAACCAAGATAAAAAAAAATTATGAAGTCAATCATACCGTGTTTGGTATCATTGAAAAGGGGTTCACTAGTACCTTTCAAATATATAATATTTAGTTGTGACTTATCACAAATAATTTAAAAAAAGGAAAGATAAAAAAAAAAAATTAAGATACGCATACCGTGTTTGGTATCATTGGAAAGGGGTTCACTAGTACCTTTTAAATATATAATACTTAGCTTCGACTTGTCACAAATTAATTAAAAAAAACTACTACTGGTATTTAAACTCCAAAATGGTTTAAATAAAAAAAAAAAAGTTTAAAAACTAAAACCCGACCACAACAAAAAGTGATCTAAAAAGTACGAAACAAGAAAATATTTCACACAGAAATCAAGACATAGGTACAAAATGGTCAAGGTAAAGCCGTGGTTGCATGCCATTATAATTCATGTTCATCGCACCCATATGGGACACAGGCATGCAACCACGGCTTTACCTTGACCATTTTGTACCTATGTCTGGATTTCTGTGTGAAATATTTTCTTGTTTCGTACTTTTTAGATCACTTTTTGTTGTGGTCGGGTTTTAGTTTTTAAACTTAATTTTTTTAACCTTGTTTACATGGCCTCGGTTAGAAGTTCACATTCTAATTTAAGTGGCATGATTCTTCACTTCACATCAGATGCAATGATATCCATTTTAAAGCTTGAATAGAAGTCATTATTTTCCTGTCCCTTTTGTTGGTTTTCTGATTTTTTTTTTCATTTCTTTGATATTTTTACATATTTTTTTTATACCAATACGGTGGCAAAGGTGAGACATATTATACGTCTCACTTTTAAATGGTCACTGTAGCCTATGGACGCTTCCAACACCAGAATTATCGACCCTGGAAGAACCTATTGGCACCCTTTTGGAAGACCCTCAATCTGTAGTTCTATAGTTCAAGATCCCAAAGTAGCCAGACCTACGTCATATAATTATACATAAATGAGATTTTACGAATAGATAGAGAAAATATGTAGTTAATATACTATGTGTATTTGCTAGTTTCAATGCTGGGGCATTTTGTAGGAATCAAGGGCAATAATTACAGTCATCATCATCATGTCAACCTTTAGACGACCACTGCTGGGCATAGGTCTGACCTAGGTGGGATTCAGCCGTAATTGCCATGCTTGGCCGGTGCATGCTGGAGATAGTAGGTATTATGGTACTCAGAAGGCCGCTGCTGCCCTTCCTCTGGTTAATACCCTTCTGTCACCTTCTACGATACCCACGGGTAGAAATCACAGTCACATGAGACATTTTAACTTTGTCTCTGGGATGGAAATTATTGTGCAAGGCTTCTGGTATTATAGATATCTATAGGGCTTAATTACCATTCATCATCATCTGCCTAGCTTGGCAGCCGACCCCAACATTTTTGGGGTCAGCTTTCAGTCTAACTGGATGCAGCTGAATACCAGTGTTGTACAGTCAGCAAAAGAGATAAGTAGCAGGGTCGTCAGATAAAGTTAAAATTTACTTAGAAACCGATGAATGTTTTTGAATAAAATAAAATAAATTTAATAGAGAATAAACCTTTCAATGATTTTTAATAAAATTCATTTGTAAACATCCATCGGTTTCTAAGTAAGCTTCAACCATTTCCAATGTCCTGCATACCTATCTCTTTTGCTGACTGTACATGGAGCGACTGCCTATCGAACCTCTACAACTCAGTTACTGGGTAACACGATTCTCCTCGGTAAGATTGGTTGTCATACTTTCTGACTTCTGATTACCCATAGCGACTGCCAAAGATCCTCAATGATAACCGAAACCAACGGCTTTATGTGCTTTCCTTGATACGAAGGGAACTCGGTATGAAATGGAATCACCCATCCACCGACAGACCGCAGCTAGCTTAACCTTTGACCGATCGATCTGTATGGTTTTTACTACGCCACGAGCTCTTCTAACTGCTATTCAATGAAATAAAAAATAAGCTAGAACCAGATCTTATTTTTGTGACTAACATTGATTTTAGTTCAGTGCCACATTATAGTGTGAAATAAATGGTTTTACTTTAATTAATTACACTATGAGCCACACTATCTTAGACCCTTTTGACAGGCACAAGATTCACCTAGCAACACATTTCAAACTCGTCAAAAACTTGTCTTACTGTCCCTCGTCTGTCTGTTCGCATGTCAAGCCATGTTTTCCCCCAAACACGGCAGTTCGGTTGATAAATGAGCTTTGATTTCACGTGTCACTACAGACCCGAGTGACAGAAAAGATCGCGTCTTTACGAAGACCGTATATATTTTGTATTTAATGTGCTTTGTTAGGGTACCGTAACTGAAAGGTGCCAAATAGGATCCGGTTACGAAAACTCAACTCTGAGTCTGCGTTTTTTAACAGACTTCAAAAAAGAAGGGAGGGTAAAAATTCGACACGTATATTGTGGTCATAGCTTTTCGTAGTATTGTCAGATTTCAATGATTTTTTTTATCGGATGGGGTATACCTACCAAGACGCCTGCCAAGTGTGGGGATTATGACAACTCCCCTGGGGAGGCCTTTGTTAAACAGTGGAGACACAGACAGTAACAGTGGAGTTTTCCGGCTAATGAACGGGAGAAGGAGTGTGTATCTCAAAGTTGCTCCCATGTTCATGAAAATATTCCATCTCTAATGGTGGGAAATTAAGGGGCGACTGAATCTTAATTAATTTGAATAATAAGAAGTAGGCACTAAAAAGCGACAAAATAAACTTTTTACTCAAAGGATGACTGAAATTAAATTTATTTTTTACTGTTTGAAGAAGGTAGTCTTTTTTTTTTATAAAAAAGTGTTAACTTACGCTAATGTCAATTTGTATGGAATAGTTTTGTTTCCATTTGCTGCCACTAGAGGGCGCTATTCCAGTTTTAATACAAATCGAAGCTTACGTTAACGCTATAGTCCATCGTGTCCATCCGTCTGTCTGAACGGTCTGTAATATGTATGAAAACAATAATCTGAACTATAATAAGTAGACACTTGAAAATATTACTTTTTTGGTTTCTATTTCTTTTTTGTTTTTTAAAAAACGTTGCCCCACACTAGGAATTACTCCTGTGTCGTGGGTGCGTTTACAAACATATAGTCTCACATATACAAACACAAAACAAACAAATATTTTTTCCGTGCTGAAATTGAACCCGCGACACGCAGTGCAGCAGTCGTTCGCTCAACCACTGCGCCTAAGTGTCGTGTCGCATTCGTATTACTATGGCTGCTATAACAACAAGTAAAACTAATCAAAGGGCGGCCCCATACAGGAAAGTGTTCAGTGTTTTTAGTATATCGTTTTAAATATTGTTGGTAGTACGGTACCCTTCCCGTAAGAGTTCGATTCGCCCTTGACAGGTTTTTAGTGATTTCGCTGAGGAAAGTGTATTGATCAGCTGTTTGTCGTGTTGTCGCTAAGCGATTTAACGTAAGGTTTTTTGGATGGATGGCTGAAAAGATGTGTGCCTGGCAACCGTGGTTATGCGTCGTGTCATGTGATTAATACTTAGCAAAGTTTTTCATAAGATTTTGAAACATTTCAGATTTGTGATCGACATTTGTAAATTAATGTGGGCCTCGAATAAAACCACATAATAAAATCCATGTTACCCACGAAGTAAGTACCTATATATTATTACCCCACGCTTTGTTTTACAGTATTTCCTTTTTCTGGATTGTTACTTTATAGTCATTAAAATTGCTTAACCATCATCAATTGGTGTATTCTATATAACAAACTATTCTTATTTCAAAATGATTTTCTACCTTTTGGTTCGGATCCCAATTAAAGCTTGTTGTTCTAGGTTTTTTTTAACTATTATTTATTTTGTAATTATTCAAATTAAGAAATGACGGCTAATTTATTTAGCTGTCATTTCTTAATTTGTAATACTTTGTAATTATTCTAGTGGTTTTATTCGAGGTATATCGTCTTCACTTGTATAATATTTAATACAATAGAAAACAAAATAATATTGTAAGTGTGCAGTTTTTTGCCCATTCGTCGCTTTATACTCAGTAGTCGCTCTTGCAATCATGAGACTAACGAAGAAGTATCGGGAGTAGGTAGATAGACCCGGTGTAAGTAGGTACTAAATTAGTTGAGATTGTAGAAGTGCCTGAATGTTTTTTGTGGTACTCTGGTATTTTACCAATTAGTTAGTTTTAAATCTAATTAGTCTGTCAGTTAGATTATCGAAAAATATTGGATACGTATTTTTTGTTTTATCAAATCAATAAAAACTGACGAAGATAAAACGCATCAAAGATCATGAGTGGGGGTTTGTGACGTCACTTCACCAGTAAAAGTGTACTGACATAGTGATGTCACACGAGTTTTCGACGCACTGTATCGTCTGTTTTTGTTTACGCGAAAAAAGAAAAAACACGTGTCCAATATTTTTTGAAAATCTATCTGACGGACTAATTCGATTATTTTGGTAAAATACTCTATTATTTGGACAAGATTTAACCTTACCAACAATTATCTCTTAAGCAGGTCACACCAACTGTTGACAATGCCCACGTGTCACTTAGTAAGACCGCGCCTCTTCTCCTATCCCGCACATTTTTCTTGTACTAAATAGCCTGGTCGAAGCTTTCCTGACCCGTGAACCAAACCCAAGACCTTACGTTCAGTAGGCACGTTTGAAACAATGGAACAGTCGGTGTCATTAAACACTAAGTAAACGCGAAAATGCAAGAGCACGCGTAATTACGCGTACAATGGCGACATTACAGCCAAGACCAGTATTAAAAGGACAAAGGATTTTCAGTTCTGAGATTGTGAATCTGAGGATATTTTTATTTGCTCGTACTTTTGTGTGCTAGTCGACTTGAATCGTAAAATAATCGTATTTTTATATTTTTTATCTTAAAGATTTGAAGTTTAAAATATACTGACCAAAAGTAGTCTGAGATACTTTTTTTTTAATCTCACCTGATGTGAAGATATGATGGGGTCTAAGAGCCTATGCACACCACGTTTTTTAAACGCGCCGGTGATGCGCATTTGTAGCGATACAGACGCGATACGCACGCGAGTCAATCGCAGCCTGTAGACCTTTGCACACCTGTATAAATTCAAATACGCGTTTGTATCAATACAGACGCGCAGGTGTAGCGATACAGACGCGATGCAAACGCGCGTGTGTATCGATACAAACGCGCTAGCATATTGCGTTTTTAAGCAGAACCTCGTCAACAGTAGCAAGATGGCGTCGGTCGAGACAGCATTGATTGCATGCGATTTGTTATTAATTTTTAAACTTTTTGCGATTCTTAATCCGGAATGAACTCGCCAAGATACAGTGCCAAGAGCGTTTGAATCGATACAAACGCTATACTAACTCGCGTGTTTATCGATACAGACGCGCTGGTGGCGCGCGTTTGTTTCGATACAAACGCGATGCTAACGCGCGTGTGTATCGATACAAACGACAACAAACTGCTCTGTAGGATAAAAGCGCGCCGGTGACGCGTGTTAAAAAAACGAGGTGTGCACAGGCCCTAAGATGGAGCACGCTTGCCTACAAGTAACCTATTCACTCTTGACTTAAAGACTCCCAGGTTATAGCTATCAGGAAACACAGACTCAGGCAGGGAATTCCACTCCTTAGCAGTACGCACAATGAATGTGTTCCCAAAACGTTTTGTGCGTGTAGGTGGGATGTCCACCATGTACCGGTGGCGCATCGCCGTACGTCTTGTGGTCCGATGATAGAATGGGCTCGGCGGAATTAAATTATGCAATTCCGTCGCACACTCCCCAAAATGCCAAAAAACCGACAGGCCAGCAACTCGGCGTAGATGCTCAAGACTTTGGAGCTTTGACTCGACGAGACTACCATTGCTCTTGGCTCGTTGTTCACGTGTTATTAGACTCCTTGCTAAAAAGTAAAAAAATTACCACATGAAAAATGTACCTCAAGGCATACTAAAAACTCTTTACTAATTCCTTACTTTTTTTTCAAATGTCGATTGGTTTTGATATTTTTGGTAGGCTGAAGACCAATTTCCCGTAATTAAAAACGTTCAAAATCTTGTAGCCATCTTATTCCAGCGACAACCAAAGTCAACATTTAATAAAAACCAGGTATTTTAGACACTGCTTACAGAATAATTTTATTATCCTTCTTGAGCTTCGTGGTCCAGCCGGTTTCGACTGGAGATCGTCGTAGCCATACCTTCAGATACAAAGCCTACAGGCCCGGGTCTGGTTATTTGTGTCTGTGAGTTTATATATGTTTGTAAATGTACCCACGACACAGGATTAATGCATAGTGCGGGGTGATGTTAAAGTGAATGTCATTTCAATTTGACCGTTTATACAGACTAGCGTTTTGAACTAGTCTCATACACGCTCCCTACAAAAAAAAAGCTACATTTGTAGTTATGTGTGAGTGAGCGGCACGTAAATACGACCACTTCACGCACACAGACGTAAAAAAATGTTGCTTGGAAATATAATTTTCCCTAAAATCGAGGAAAAAATTAATGTAATTGGGCCATAACAATATAATTATCACGATTGCATATAAAAAAAGTTAATGTAAGTTGTCAATGTAATTTTTTATATTAATTAAAATACAGTTTAAACTACTTATCATAATACAATGTTATAAGAGTATTCATTGTTATTTTTAACGTAACTCATAGTTAAACTGAAAATAATTTTATCTGATAATAATTTTATTGACGAGTCCATATACCTATTTAAACTAGTTTAAATGTATACGCGACAAACATGGGCAAATTATAATATTTTTTTATCATACAATACAATAAAATGGGCGTCATAATTATTCACGTTTTGAATTAAGAACAATTCGTATGATTTGACCTATTTTATTATACCTTGTCGAGATTTGTGGCCCATCCGCTAACGAATCGCGATCGTCGAGGCCACAGCCTGTCCGATGTTCGGCCGATGATTGCGCAATCTCCCTCCGGTTATTATTGCCATTGTTCGGAAATTTAACGTTTTCGTTTATTTTTTTATTGGCGTCGTTTGTCATAGCCGTAGTTTAGTTGAAACAATGGCAGAAATGTATCAATAGTTGTGAGAGAAAAAAATATTTTATTTGTTTGTCTGTTCTTTTTAATGGTCTGGAAAAATGTTCGAAAGCTCCTACTTTTGATGTACTCAGAGTAATTGGCTTTATCTAGTTACCTAGTTTGGTATTTTTTGTTTTGTGTGATTTATTATTCATCATCTGCCGATCCTTTTTCCAACTATGTTTGCAACTTCGCGTCTAACCACCAGACTACCAGTGTTTGGAAAAGCAGTCGCTCCATGTAAAACACTGGTATATGCAGCTGAATACCAGTCAAAGTCAAATCATTTATTTCAATTATACCACTAAAAGGCACTTTTGAACGTCATAAAAAAAGTGAATTCTAGTTGCCTCTTCCAAAAGGTAGTTTCGTATGGAGAAGAATGAGCAAGAAACTTATCGTTCTCTTTAAAAATAAATGTGTACAATATTTTGCATTTACAGTTTATAGTTACGTAACTATAGGTATGTGAATATGATGGACCTTGCATATAAAAACACTATATTGAAGTATGTACAAAGTATTACAAGATAAACAATGACAGCTTAGTTGTATACATAGATACATAGTGTTCACATATTATTATTTACAATTAAGTATGAAAAAGTAGAAAACCACTCCTTACTTTTAACAAACTATGAACTATAGTGTGTGAACCAGATCAAGATATAAATATAATGTTAACCTTTGAGGAGTTTGTTAAGTATAAATTAAGTAGTTTTAATTAGCAATTAGTTTGATTTTGTCTAGACTGTACTGACTGTGTATAGCTTCGAGTCTAACCGAATTCAGTCGAATAGAAAGAAAGAAAGAAAGAAAAAGTATTTATTCGCCGTCCAGGACAAAAACACACACAAAAATAACATTAAAAAAATAAAATAATTTATTAAAATTTATTTTCTATTTTTTAGTTTGGTTTTCTATAAAAAGCGTGTTTTTAGTTTTTTTAAACTATTATTTATTTTTTACTTTTTAGTTTGTTTATATCTATATCTATAAATATTATATACATTTATTCTACCAGGGGCGCTTGTGCAGTACCTTCCTAGTATTTAATAGCTGTTTCGGCAACTAATTTTGAACGACTTATGTTTTTTTTTTTTTGGTTTTTTGTTTTTTTTTAATAATTTTATCAAATTAGTGTATTGTCATCGGTCCTCGATAAATCTACAAAGTTTGAACGAAATCTGGCCGTTTAAAGTGGGTCAAAATCGCGCCCAAAGAAGTCGGTTACAAACAAACATACAGGTGAAGCTAATAAAAAGCTGGTAAAAAGAAAACGAAAATTGGTCCTGTACGAGGCCAAAAGGCTCGTATCTCAGCATGGTGCTGTAATATTTAAAAAACGTCACAGCGCTTAAATAAGCACTGAATACCAGTGTCTGGATAGGCAGTCACTCAATGTAAAACACTGCTCTTGGCTGCATCCGGTTACTCTGGAAGCCGACCCTAACTTATTTGGGAAAGGGCTAGGCAGATGGTGATGAGTTATGTCAACAGTCAAGCAGTAGGCTACTGTCCACCCACCACAAATTACTTTATTATTATACTCCATTCCAATTTGTAACTTCTATAACTATACATACAGTGTAGAAATGACAAGCATGTTTCACACCATATTTCATTCACTTTAATTTCACAAAGGATAAAATTCACAATGTCAAACGAAAATAATTGTTCTATTTTCCACATTTGATAACTTTATTTCAAACTACAATAGATGTTTAATTAGAGCTAACTACTTTCATTGCCACAATGGATTAAAATCCTGGCAGTTTTCCCTACGTGTATTTACACGCCATTTTGAACTTTCTTTTTGATAAAGTTTTTTTGTTTGTAGGTAGGTACTTATAGATTAGTCTGGCACACACACTTAGTATTTCATAGCTTGTTGAAATTTAAGAGTGGTTGTCTACAGTTTCAATATTTGTAAAAATGTGAAAACTATGTGTCTATAGCCTATTTACTTATGTAATACTAGCTGACCCGACAGACGTTGTCCTGTCCCGATCGACCTAATGGGGGATGAAAAAGGGGTGAAAAAAGGGGATGAAAAATAGATGTTGGCCTATTCTCAGACCTACCCAATATGCACAAAAAATTTCATCAGAATCGGTCAAGCCGTTTCGGAGCAGTACGGGAACGAAAACTGTGACACGAGAATTTTATATATTAGAGGGGACATTTATCCCGCCAAAACTAGATTGTTACTAACACCAACACCGACAAGTATGGAATTTAGTCTGAAATTCTTAATAATTAATTACGATCTAGCCTAAAAGACTAATAAGCAATTTAACTCTAACTTAATATGTTACGTGATAGATTATAATATAACTAAAAATAGTGTCCATTAAGACTTTTATACAAGTCTGTAGCACTTTCTTAGAGTCTGATATAATTTATAGAAACACTATGTTCATGTGTTCGATGTATAGCACAATATTGTTACTATTCATTCACTTTGTACACTACACTAATTCAAAAGGTTTAGTTCTTTTTAGCCTACGCACTAAGTCTGTATTGTCTAGCAGCTGAATTGCCTCAACATTCACGTGTCGGTGAAGTCTGTGTTCGTGGGCGTCAGCAAATTTTTGAATAATAGTTGTGACGGATTCCATTTTAAGGTCACGGTGAAGGTCGTCATTTCTTATGTACCAGGGTGCATTGACAGCATCCCTCAGTACTTTATTCTGGAATTGTTGGATTATTTTCACGTTGGTTTTTTTAGTACAGCCCCAAAGTTGGATACCATACGTCCAAATTGGCATCAGAATATGTTTATAGAGGGTTATTTTATTATGTACTGATAGACAGGATTTCTTTCCGAGCAACCAATACATGTTTTTATAACGTATATCGAGTTCCTGTCTTTTCTTTTTGACATGAGCTTTCCAACGCAACTTCGCGTCGAGAGTTATGCCAAGGTATTTAGCTGTATTAGCATAAGGCACCTGCATGCCATTTATATAAATTGGATGATAGTCCAAGTGTTTGTTTGTGAAATCAATGTGAATTGATTTTGACTCATTCAGTTTGATCTTCCATTTTTGTGTCCAGTCATAAACTTTGTTCACAGCTAGTTGAACTTTTTCTACTGCTTCTCTGTGGCTTGATCCGGTGGCCATAATTGCAGTATCATCTGCAAAGGTCGCAATGGTGTTGTTTTCTATTTCTGGGATGTCACATGTGTATAACAAGTACAAAATTGGTCCTAGCACACTTCCTTGAGGTACACCAGCTTTTATAGCTTTTAGCTCTGAATATGCGTCCTCCTGCCGTATTCTAAACATTCTATTTGTTATATATGACTCTAGGATATCTGCAAATTCTGGTAGCATGCGTCTGAGCTTGAATATTAGACCGTCATGCCAAACTTTGTCAAAAGCTTGCGCGACATCTAAAAACACGGTGGCGCAGACTTCCTTATTTTCAAGCGTTTTTTCAATTACGTTAGTTATTCTATGTACCTGGTCTATTGTTGAGTGTTTTTCCCTGAAGCCAAATTGATGATTTGGAATAAGGTTTTTATCTTCTATAATTGGTTTTAACCGTTTCAATAACAGTTTTTCAAATAGTTTTGATAACACGGGCAACAGAGAAATAGGTCTATACGATGATGCTTCTTGGGGTGGTTTCCCAGGCTTCGCAATCATAATGACTTCAGCAACCTTCCATGACTCAGGTACATGTTTTAATATAAATGCAGCATTGATAAGCTTGGTCAGCTTTACTATGGCTTTGCGCGGGAGGTGTTTTAGAACTTCACCTGTAATGAGGTCATAACCCGGAGACTTTTTCGAGCTTATGTTATTTTGAATTTCTCTCATTACTTCTTTCGGAGTCACAAGATTAATTCTTTGATTTTGTGATAAATGTCTACTCTCAGGTATTTTTATTGAGCTTTCATTGGGTTGAAAAGTTTCTTCTAAATGTTGAGCAAACCTTACCGCTTTTTGGTCATTACTTATGGCCCATTTTCCGTCACTATTTCTGATGGGCGGTATTTGTAAAATCGGCCTTTTTAGATTTCTTGTCGCTTTCCAGAGGGAGTAATTTGTTGATTTGTCATTGGTGAGCTGCAGGAGGTTGGTATTCAGAGATTCATCTTCAAATTGTTGAATTTTCCTCTTTAATCGTTTAGTTAAGTTATTTAGTAAAGTTTTATCTCGCGGGCACCTTGTTTGTTGCCATTGCTTCCTTTGTTTTCTTTTCTCAGATAGTAAATCCACAATTTCTCTGGGATAGATAAATCCCTTATATTTACGTTTTAATTGCGGTGTGTTGTTCCACGCACATTGTTGGATATTAACAATAAATTTGTTTACTTCTGAGTCAAGCTGATCTTGCTTTTTTATCTGAGTTTTAAGGTCGATAATATTATCTAGATCAAGGGCAAAACTTTCCCAATCTGTGAACTTATTTACCAGGGTTAAGTGGCTTTCTTTGAGTAGGATTTTTTGACTAAGCGTTAGTATAATCGAGGAGTGGTCCGAGTTCATATGAAAACCTTCCTCCATACTGACGTAATTGGTAGATACATTTTTGCATATGAAAAAATCAATAAGATCCGGTATTTTCTGGTGGTCAGTAGGCCAATACGTTGGTTTACCCGTGCTCATAACTTCGGAATGTGTATCTTTAACTGCACTTAAGAGCTGCCTTCCCTTAGTTGTAGTAAGTCTTGATCCCCAATGCGTATGCTTAGCATTAAAATCGCCGCCTAGGATAAATCTCTGGCCTAATAATTCAAAGAGATGTAAATATCGCTCTTTTCTTATCATGTGCCGTGGGGGACAGTATACGGCTGCAATGGATACGTGACAAAATTTGGTTTTAACAGATACTGCCACGGCTTGAATGTCTTGTTCTTCATATTTACACTGAACGTAGTGACTTATGTTGTCTTTGATTATAACTGCGCTACCTCCTCTGGCAGAGTTTTCAGGGTGGAGCGAATTGTATACCATGTATCCTCTAAATTTGACAAAAGATTGCTTGGTGAAGTGCGTTTCGGAAACCAAACACACGTCTATATTTTCTGTATCTAGGACCGCCTGCAACTCATTTTGATGTTTGAGGAGCCCATTAGAGTTCCACGCCATTATTTTAAGGGTGTTATTCATTTTTGATTATTTTAAACAGCTGTTTTAGTGCTGGATTCTAGTTTCTCTAATCTCTTGTCAAATGAGGTGATACACTTTAAGATCTGATTAATCTTATCCTCTAGATTCGAAGGCTGTGATCTTTGTTTTACAGCTTCCGCATAGGAACCGGTGTTGGTTAAATGTATGAGTTTTGCAGTTGACTGGGCACTTGCTTTCTGTGTCTGTGGATTTCGTAAGGGAAGAGACTGTTGGGTAGTTGGTACCACAAGTTTCTTTTTAATAATTTTATTTTTCATAATTTGTATCTGCTTAGCTACTTCACACCCTCTATAGTTGGCAGGGTGAGGTAGACCACAGTGTACACATTTTGGCTTCTCTTGTGGAGATTTGGTACAGTCGGCAGTAAGATGCTTGCCAGTGCATTTTACACACCTTGGCTCTTTTCTGCAGTATTTATGAGTATGTCCATATGCCTGGCATCTCTTGCATTGAGGAATGAGTTTGGGATTTTTAAGTGGGTGTATTTCTATTTTACACCCCAAAATGAACTTTATGCCATAGATCTTGTTGACATCTTCGTCATTACTAAATGATAAAACGAACATGTTGAGTGGTTCTTTACGCTTCCAGCTCAACTTGTAGTCTACTTTTTCTATTTTCAGTCCTTGTGTTGCTAGATCGTCTTTGATTCGGTCAGGTTGGCAAGAAGAATGTAACTTCTTCACAACAACTCTAATTGGTCTAGCTTGCTTGTTTTCGTACGAATGCCAATGGTAGTCTTTTTCCGTGAAAAGCCTGGCAATTTCTCTATATGAGTCTTCTGTTTTGGCGTTAACCTTCACACAATCCCCATTCATCATTTTTGCGGTAAATGATTCAGCTGATATTGATTCTGTTAGCGAGTCATAAAACGTTTGATAGTTCTTAACTCCGTCTATTATGATTGGCGGTGGTGGCGGCACTTTTTTGACGGAAGTCGCTTTCTCATTATTTTGTTGATAATCTGGTTGGGCGCTTGAATTTAGTCTGAAATAAAGTTTAATTTAATTAATTTATAAACATAACTTACCAGTCATTTCTTAAGTTGTAATACTTTTTACATACTCTAATATAGTATCTATGTACCTATCGTATAAGAATAATTTCTGTAATCATAAAAAAAACTGAAAAAATAAATTAAAAGAGTAAGTATGGAGTTTCTTGTCCATTCTTCTCCATACGTATACACATATATAATATACATACCTTTTCGAAGCAGCAACTAGATTCATTTTTATATGACGTTCTAAAGTGCCTTTTAATGATCTAATGGTTATAACAATTCTATTTTAATGCAAGGTTAACATAATACAATTAGAGCATTTACCACCTGGTCATATTATGTAATTTAAGATCAGGGATGTCCGTCAATTTTTTCTTTAAGATATGACAATTCGAAAAGTATTAAATTTCTTTTTATTGTTTAAAAAAATATATAGATAGGTACTGTAAAGGTTGCATGCGGCATGCTGGTCGAAACCATTTGACTAAATTCGTCTAAACACTCTGGATTTGTTCTAAAAAATATTTTAGGGTTAGAAGCGTTAGGCTTCTTTTTATAACAAGGCATTGTTTAGCCTAGCACTGACACAGGCCGACGTGCTATTTATTTAGTATAGTTTTTTTTCGTTTTCCCCCCTTAAATTTAAAAGAACCTCCTACTCTACTCCTAAAACACCCTAACTCATCAGAACACAAGAATATAGGTACTACGATCTGGTACCATAAGACTTCAGCAAGGTCTGAACCTCTTACAGTAGGTATCTAACCTACTAACGTTAAATGTATAGTACACTTGCAACGTATGTATGAATTTTAATCAATTTATTTTATAAATATACACATGAACCGAAATTCTTAATTAGTTTGTCATTGGTAGGACGTATTCATTTTATTATTCATACGATGAAACAGATCAAATAGACAAATCTATTATTTACCACTGTTCATGTAATTATTTACTTATATTTCAGAATTAATGATGAGTGTTTGACTTAAATGGAAGCCCTAATTCTATCACGAGTCAATCGTTATTCAATACTAACTGACTCGACAGACAACCTGTCCTTATTTATCTTCTTACCCTACCCTACCCCACCTACCTACCTACCTACCCTACACTACCTACCCTACCATATCTACCTACCCTACCCTACCTAACTACCTACCTACCCTACCCTACCTACCTACGTACCCTACTCTACCCTACCCTACCCTATCCTACCCTACCATACCTAACTACCTACACACCAACCTACCTATCCAACCCTACCCTACCCAACCTTCCTAAAATTATCTTTTATACAAACCTTCTGACAATAACGAACACAAAAAAAAGAATGATCTAATTTGGTCCAGCTGTTCGAAAGTTATGCGCTTACATACATTTCGGCAATTTATTTTTATATATATAGATACATAGATGAAGGCAGATGTAGCTGTACTATAAATATTAAAGTTTTAAACCGGTGCCGCACCCTGGTCGGCCGCAGCAAAGAGTGAGCATTAATATTCTATTGCAGAGGACACTTTGAACAACGTTATATGGTCTCGAATGTATATTATGTGGCAGGGCACGGTGTTTTAATTTTTTTTTACACGCACACTAACAATGGATAGGTAGCTTGGATCCTGTTTCCGATACCGGTGGGCTACTATTTTTTTGTATTTTAACCTAGAATCTTAGAAAGTACAGAATGATATTGAAAAAGTGGTACTTGCTCGTGCCCGGTTGCGAACCCACAACCTCGTACATGACGAGCGCCTCTATCACTAGACCATCACATAAGAAAAAAACATTTTAATATTAAGAAAATATTTTTATGAACTCCTCTCTTATCCAGTGTTTTCATCTATCGTCGTATCGTCTTCTCTACATTGTACAAAATTCATGGAGGTACTCAAATGTTCATCACCAGACACAAACCCATATTGAATTCAAACATTCTAGAGAAAACAGTTGTGGGTAATCGTTATCATACCCCACTACAGCCAGACACCCATTACTATTCATGAGGATTATTACCCTCAACAAGTGGCCACTAAACCAAAGATATACACACCTACGCGAACACAGTTCTAATCGTAAACCACGAACGTATAACGCAACACAATCACAACGAGGCATCATTGAAACTCAAACTCAAATCATTTATTTCAAATTAACCATTTACAGGCACTTTTATTCAAAAGTGCCTGTAAATGGTTAACTGCAACTTTTTGACTGACTGACTGACAGCTCTGTCAAGGAGTCAGTCAGTCAAAAAGTTGCAGCTAGTTGCTCGTTTCAAACAGAAGGTTTCTTTGGAGAAGAACGAGCAAGAAGCGCCATGACACTCTATTAAAATCAATCGAACGTGAAAGACCATAGTCCTTTTCTCGGTTGCGATATTTGTACGCCTTCTGGCATAGCATAGAGTCCTAATTGTTTAACCTTAAGAACTGTATTATTTTGTTGTACCTACCTATGCCATAACAATTATTAAATAATTAGATTTTGATTTGAATAGAATGTTACAGGCTACATCATTCATGATGAATTTACGGGACACAAATGTGAGAAAAATGTAACAAGTTGTGCACGTCAAAAGAGGTCTAGCGACAATCATATTTAGCAAAATAAATTTTAAATAACCAAGCCAGCTAAGAGATGACCAGTCTCACTGACGTCGCCCGTTCATGAACATGACGCACGCATCAGCACCATTTTGAAGGGAACCGAATGATCCAACACATGCGCCACCATCAATGAGACATTCAAGTCAACGGAAAACATACCTCGTAAATGATAGATTGAGTTTATACAATGCAAAGATAATGTAGATCTTCAACAGCTCCATCAAATGCTAATCGATTAATCTATGAACCCTTGTCATCATCGAGCGAGAGGTTTGAGACCCTACATCATTACTGTCCCAATGACTTGCCAAGTACACTAAATACTGCAGTAAACAGCAAGTCAGTCTAACCTGCCTAATATTTAACAATGCGATGTGCAGTCACAAAGCGATCCGTAAATTATTACATACAATACGCGCTATGCACTCGCCTCGTCTGAAATAGCTCTAAATTCTAGCCCGACACAGCCGTAAAACATCGGCTATCTTGTGCGGTGTGAACCCGGTGAAGCGCTCCGGAATATTTTATTACCTAACGTTTGAATTTTTGAAAATAACTTTAGTAAATTCATAAAGGTTTGAAATTTTCGGTTCGGTGAAGATTTTTTTATATAATATTGAGTTTTTGACGTTTGCTGGTGAATCAACTGTGATTCTTTAATACTTCTTCTCTGTCGTATACTATTGGTGGAGTGGTCGCGATCATGGATCGTCTGATAGGTTGGTTGCAGCTTTTGCAAGACTACTCCATCTCTCTCTTTTTGCGGCACTGCGTGTACACTCAATAATGGAACACTTCGTCGTCGATTTAATGAGGTCTGTTCATTTTGTGGGTGATCGGCCGCGAGAAGGTTGACCTTCTACACTCCCTTGTACTACTATTCGCTCCAAAGAGCTTTCAAAGCGTACGACATGTCCAAACATCTTGAGGATTAGCATTTGCATTATCGACGAAAGTCTTTGTTTGACGTGAAGCTCTTTCAAGATGGAAACGTTAGTGTGGTAAGCAGTCCATTTATCCTCAGCAAGTGCCTCCAGTACCATATCCTAAAGGCGATTTTTCTCTTCTGTCTTCCATACTACGGTGCCATAGAAAGAAAGAAAGAAAATGCATTTATTGGCCCGCACAGGACAAACGCACACAAAAATAACAAGGTTGAATTATTATTGTAAAATAAAAAAAAGAAACCAAATTAGTCCCGTACGAGCCCAAAAGGCTCCTATCTCAGCATGGTGCTGTAACATTTAAAAAACGTCACAGCGCTGATATTCTGATAGGACCCAAGGCATAGATGAAATGTCAAATAAATATAATAATGTGTCGGTTGAAGGTCTTTTTATTCTTCACTGCAAGTTAATTAAGTGCGTTCGTAGAGTCACTCTTGCTCTGTCGTGGCTATAAAATGTCGCAGGCTGATATTATTGGGTGGATGGATGAATGAATGTTCATTACTTTTTCACACCTAAACGGTTCAACGTAATTAGCTAACCGGTACCCATTAAGTTATTGACCTAGTTTAACACAGAATAATTTTATTTCATTTTAATGTTCCTGTAGGATAATTTAGGACGTAAACTTAATTCAAAAGAGTATGCAAATGAAATTGTGGGAAGAAAGAAGCTAGTAAAAATAAAATAAGTAAAAACAAAAACATAATTACTTCAGTAAAAAATGGCGAATCTTTTTCCAGGTACAAAAAGTATTGAATCGAATTCATTATAAAATCATGATACGCTACAACAGTAAATGAAATCATTCATCACTGAATGAAATGATTAATTTATGAATAATTTAACCAAGGGATGCTTTAATGACCGATATATGAACGGTCATTATTCGATGAAAGCTTCTGTATTATTAACAGTAACAGGAATACTTATGTAATGAGTATTACACGCATCAGTTTACGAAGTTCGCTGCATTATACGACACGACAACACGGTTGGCGCAGTGGCTGAGCGATCGACTGCTGCGCAGCGTGTTGCGGGTTCGATTCCCGCCCAGGGTAAACATTTGTGTGATGAGCACTTGTGTTTGCCTTGTGTCTGGGTGTTGTTTATCTATATATGTATGTATTTACAAAAAAAAAAAAAATGTATCTGTGTATGTATATCAGCTGTCTGACACCCATAGTACAGGGTCTCCCTAGTTTGGGGTCAGATGGCCGTGTGTGAAAATGTCCCACATATTATTATTATTATTATTATTATACGAATGTAGAAAATATGACTTCATTTGGAAAATGTAATGTTGAATATATTTGATGCAATTAAAAAAAAAACCGGACTAGTGAGAGTCGGACTCGCTCACCGAGGGTTCCGTACGTAGGTAGGTACATATCCATACTATCCACACTTAATATATCTTACTCATCCATACTAATATTATAAATGCGAAAGTAACTCAGTCAGTTACGCTTTCACGATGAAACGGCTGAACCAATTTTGATGAAATTTGGAATGAAAATAGCTTGAACCCTGGGAAAGCACAGAGGGTACTTTTTAATCCCGGACTTCGTCTGCATCTGCGATAACCCACATTCACGCGGACCAAATCGCGGACAAAATCTCGTTATAAATAAAGAATTTATATTTTTATGATTTAATTACAAATGTATAGTTTTCAGACTTTATTTGTAGCACCTGTTTACCTGTATTTATAGTATAAGACGATACTTAACTACTTTCTCAAATTTCCTAGTTCTAGGTCAACGGAAAGTACCCTATAATTTTTGATTCCCATGGGAGTGTCGAAATGTACGTACTATGCGAAATAAACGGCCGTATCTTTGTTTACGTTAACTTAGAAGTTTGATTTTATCACAGCTTCAAGGGACCGTGGACCTAAGTATAATTATGGCTTTAATTTCAACTCGATACCTCTAGGCGTTCCTGAGATAAAGGGTCTTGACCGACAGACGGACAGACAGACGGACAGATAGACAGACAGACAAACAACAAAGTGATCCTATAAGGGTTCCGTTTTTTCCTTTTGAGGTACGGAACTCTAAAAATAATGGGTTTGGATATTTTGTCTGGGGAGAAATTCAAGTCAAATTAAGATGACCTAAGCAACACAGCATTATTGTAGTAGCGAGTATTGTTTTGTTTTTACCCGACTTACCCAACGCAAAGGACAGTAATGTCTTTATTGTGTGTTCCTTTGTGCCAGTCTAGATACCAAACGCGTGGGTCGATTTTGATAATTCTTTTTGTGTCGATTGTCTTCAATACATGTTTTAACTTGTAGTAAAATCGTGGACAATAGTGTGACATATTTGCTAATTGTTATTTTTAGTATGTCTCTGTATTTTGCAGCACGTAACTGTTTTTTGTCCTTAATATATAAATATTCATCATATCAGCCTATTGCCGTCCACTGCTGAACGTTGGCCTCCCCCAGAAATTGCCAATTAACCCGGTCTTGGGCAGCCCGCATCCATCCGCTGCCAGCCACCTTCTTCAAATCGTCGGTCCATCGTGCCGCAGGGCGTCCCACACTACGCTTTCTGCTCAATCTACCGTCTGTCCTTTTGCAGACGTGACCGGCCCACTTCCACTTCAGCGTGCTGATTCGACGCGCAATGTCGGTGACTTTAGTTCTCTGACGAATGATTTCATTACGAATTCTATCCACCAGAGAAACCCCGAGCATCTCTCTCTCTATAGCACGCTGAGCAACCTTGAATTTGTGGATCAGGCCCACGGTGAGTGTCCACGCTTCAGCTCCGTAAGTTATTACGGGTAGGACGCACTGGTTAAAGACCCTGGTCTTAAGGGATTGTGGGATCGACAATGTAAAGATATAACGTAGTTTTCCGAATGCCGCCCAGCCCAAGTGTATCCTTTTGTTCGCCTCCTTTTCGAAGTTGTGCCACCCTAGTTGTATATTTTGGCCAAGACATATGTACGACTACAGAAGACATGACCATTGTACATGATTTTGGTCTTATCCAGGTTCATCCAGAGACCCACCCGTCTCGAAGAATCGCTTAGGCCGTTTAACATCACTTCCAGCTCCTGCAGAGATTCTGCCATGATGACAATGTAAATAAATATTATTATACTAATATTTGCACATGGCAATAACCTCCAATAACTTCGTTTAACGTTGATGCACATCGAAAGATGCATGAAGTGCTTAGCTATAGCAATGCTGTTTTAGCTAGCTATTTATTTATATATTTTTACAAACGACCCTCCTCGGCTTGGTACGGGTAGCAGAGCATAGCTGTCTATATATAGCTGACAGTCGCCATGTTATTTTCCGAACCTTCAACAATCAATGTCATATTTCAGTAAATATGCATAAAACTTTAACATTATTATATCTAAAATTTAAACCTTTTCCACAAATCACTCTGTCCGTTGGTGGAAACCGTTTATCGCAAATAGATAGACAGACACGAGGAACTTTGTTTTATAATATGTAGTGATTTTACTTTATTTACAGCAGCTAACACCAATTACAATAATGAAAGAAAGAGAAATATAAAAAAGAAAAAGGAAGACATAACGATTAATTTATAAGAAGACAAAGTTTAGGTACTAGTCCATTAACTAAGCTAGGCTTAGCTATAGATGTATACCAGTTTACTATAACCAAGGTGCATTTTGCTCTTTGGCTTTCAGTGAAAACAGATTCATTAAGGCGACGATATACGCTGGCGACCTTGAGCGACCAGAGAATCATAAGCGCTGCGTCCAAAACTCTCAAAGTTTAGCCGAAAAAAATAAATAAAAGGTAGTATTATTTAACTTAAAAAAAAGCCGTATACTCAGAGATAGATACTAAAATTGTCTTTAAGATGGTGTAAGTTTCGTTTAATTATACCTGGTAGATTTTGTGTGATTGTCAATGTTTTATCCGCGTCAGACACAACTTCACGAGTGAATTAAACTCTTTAATATGAATATAATCAAAAATATTCACATACCAAACGATTAAGAGAATGTTCTAGTTTAACATATATTTTTTTCAATTCATTTACACTACACGTTTTGACGTGATTGTCAGTTTAAAATCTGTAAAAGTCGTTAATAGCCCCTTAAGCTAACAGTCTTAAATGCCCACTACCTTTACGCCTGTCAATTTGCGTTAGTGTGTGAATCTGTTTGTCTTCATTCAATCGATTCTCAGACCGCTATTTATACATGGTTACGGATGCTTTATTTATTGTACAGTCACGAGAATAAATATGTATACAGATTGCAACATTCAAAAGCAATTTTCTCATGAAATAACTATTTCAACTTTATATAATGGTAGTTTGGGAAAATACCTTATTCGTAAACCCATAACATTTCAATCAATAGTTTTGGAGAAAAACAGTTTCGAATGAGACCAACTGTTTACATGTTTTTGCTCGCGACTGTACAATCCACAATAGCAAACAGGATGTATTTGAAGCTAATATATTGAGATATAAATTCAAATAGAACATAAGAAGACGTGAATTTTGTATTCCTGAACAAAAAAGCTGAAGAGTTTGTTTGTGTTTGAACGTGATTTTCTCCGGAACTGCTGATCAGATTCTGAACATTCTTTCACCTGTAGGTAACTATGTAGCGACATCTATCGCACATGAAGCATACTACAACCGACGTTTGCTAGATCGCGCAAGCAGAGTTATCCGCGACATTAGGATACATACAAAATCCCGACAACAACCGTCGGGCAGTAGCCCACCAGACATAACACCCGTCTGGTCGGAGGATCCCTTTTCAATAGAGGATGAAGAACTTTACACTCTGTTCCTCATACCTTTAGACTGGTGACCCCGACGTGATCCCTAAGTACTAAGTGCTATATATTCAATTTTGTAAATGTGAATACCATGGAGTCATTTACTAAGTATATTAAAATATATGTTTGACAAAAATGAACAGGTGGTTGGGAGCATTGTCATATGCTCGCAAAAAAGTCTCGTTAATGGTAGCGCGTGTGTTGCATGATTCGGGTCCCTTCAAAATGGTTGAGCTGAATGGTGTTGATTCACGCGTCATGTTCGTGAACAGGTGCTGTCAGTATAGATTGGTCAGTTCTTATCTGCCATGGACTTTATCTTGCTTCTTTTTTGTGTTTTGTATTGTTAGATTACCTTCATAGTTTTCACATATAGAAGCAACAAGAATCATGTAACTAGTACTTTGATAAACTTGATTTAAAAGAGTGTCCGTGGAGTTTCTTGCTCGTTCTTCTCCATAGAGACCTACCTACGTTTTGGAACGAGCAACTAGCTTCAACTCTCTGACTAACTGACCGACTCCTTGACAATTCAAAAGTGCCTGTCAATGGTTTAATTGAAATAAATGCTTTGACTTTGACTATGTAAAAAAAAAAGAGATTCGTAAGAAAGTTCAAAAAACAAACCGCGAGTAAAACATAGAACTTGATAAAATATTATGACAAAGTTTATTATTTATTTCTTATTTTCAGGAAAAGTGGAAGCTAACATAGTGTTATTGCCCTTCCCTTTAAACAAAATAAAGTAATAATAACAAATGGTGTCCATCGTCCGGACGTGAACCATTAGTCATGTTTTACGACACTCATGGGAAGTGAAAGGATGGCGACGTCTGCGACGGAACTTCATGGAAACCACACTATGTTTGTTTCTACGATCAAAAGCATTTTCATTCTAGATTTGGTTGGATCCTATTTTTACGGAAAAATTATACTAAAATCAGTCTGTAACTGTCCGATGTTCCACTGGATGTCAAAATACAACACAGTTACCTGCATTAATATATCCTCCACCAGCTATGAAACCTATGTACTCATCATCATCATCATGTCAACCTTTTGACGCCCACTGCTGGGCATTGGTCTCCCCCATGGAAGGGGGGGGGGGTTCGTCCGTAATCGCCATGCTTTGCCGATGCATAATGGCGATCGCAGTAGGTGTTATGGTACTCAGAACGACGCTACTGTCCGTCCTCTGCTCAATATCCTTCTGTCACCTTCTACTACACCCACGGGTAGAAATTAAGACATTTCAACTTTGTCTCTAACATGGAAATTAATGTGGAAGGCTTCCGGTATTACAGGTATTTGTAGCTTAACTACCATCCAGTGACATAAAAAAATAAGCAAGATCTCTTTTAGAAGAAGAAGAAGAGCTTTTACTCTGAAAGACGCTGCTGTCCATCTTTTATTTATTCATTTATTTATTTATTTTACAGCTATACAAAGATTGGAATACAGAAGTTGAATATGTTACATAAAGCCAATTATAGGTTCTCACGGCTAGAAATATATTAATTTATAGAGATCTTAAGGATCACGGGAAACACGCACAACAATCAGAAAATTTAAAGAGTTAAAGGATTATTAAATCACTAACACTAATGGACAACAGTAAAACTATTCACTTTTGAAAAAGTCAAGGTTTAGCTGATTCCGCACTGAAAAGCTTTTGGTGGTAAACACGTCAAATGAGAATCGCTTACACAATGAGTTAAGGTCTTTGCTCGCTCGCACTAGGTAAGAATTACGCCTATAATTAGAAGAAGAGGAGGGTATGGAAATAGGTGGGTTAAATCTTACTGATCTCTGGGGGGCATTTCAATGTCCCCCAGAGATCAGAATATCCCTTGGTCAATATCCCTCTGTCGCTTTGTACGACACCCACGTGTAGAAATGGGGAGGTGCTATTCGCGGCACACGGCGAACTTATGCACTACCAAGCGATTTTTTTTTGGGACAAGCCTGCCACACTATTTCCAAACTGCAACTTCTAAAAGCTAGAATCAACAGTGGCGACCACCAGAAAAGCAATGATGCTTGATGAGTCTCGGAAAAATACTACTGTCCTGGATGTCGTCATGAAATACCTAGCGCATAAATTATATACTCTTTTTTCTTTAACCCACACTGTTCCATTGCCAGGCAAAGGTCTCCCCCATATCTATTCTTCCAGGCAGTGTTCTCCTACATCACTAACTCAGTTTAAAAAACCCTGCATCTAGCTTAAGAGGAAATACCACGGGCTAGAGAATTGAAAATTAGGTATTTGTAAAATCTATTGCTGTCGCGCGATGCCCGAACACGAACCGCAGAGCGCGATAGAGACAACTGCAGCTTTGACCGAAAATACCTATTAAAAGTACACAAAATCAATGATTCGTAGTCCCCTGATTTCTTCTCCAAAACTTAACCGATTTAACTGCTGTTTTCATTAAAAAATAAAGAAAGGCTTTTGCCATGTTCCTATGTTTTCTATTTTTTATATAATCAAGTCAAATTTGTTTTCTGAATGTTTGAACACAGCGGAAAATCATGCCATTTTTTTAGGTTTTTGAATATTCATATCTCTTTTAATAATAAATTTATGAGAAAAAGGAAAACATAGGGACATGCCAATAGTAGCCATGGATATTTTAAAAAAAAATTGATCTACTGGCATTATCCAGGGAGGAAACGGGGGACTAAGTTTGTATGGAAAAACGGCCCTTGTGTTTCCTCTTAACTTTTAACCAAGACAAGACCAAACTATCCTCATATAGTTCGCGCAAATAGATAACAAGACCAGAATATAACATTTTAAACTCCCAAAAACTTGCAACACGAGAACATTACAGTACATAATACAGGCGATAAACAAGTCCAAATTCCCTACAGACTAGTCTACACTTTGGCCGCTAGGGAGCGTAGTTCTCCGTACAGTTTCACCGCCACAAATGTACCGCGAAATTGTACGAAACTACCGTTTGAACAATGGACATTATAGTAGTTCAGCTAACGACTAAATCCCACTTAAATAATGCTTCAAATATTTTATAGAAGCGTCTGAATTTAAGGATTTTATTGTAGCCATTGTGTTTTAGATAGCGCTTGTTTTGGTTGGTGCTTATTTGTAATGGTTGGTAGTTGTAAATGGAGCAATGGTAGTCAAGACAGAGTTTTTGGGAACCATTAATTTGAAGCTAAGTTTTTTCTACAGCTGTAACTGTAAAGCTACATTAGAAACAAGATTACTAACGATACAAATAATAACAATACCAGTCTATAAATGTCCCACTGCTGGGCAAAAGCCTCTTCTCATAAGAAGGGACGAGTATTGATCAACACGCTTGCTCAAGGCGTACATCACTACATATTATGAAACAAAGTCCCCGTCGTGTTTGCCTGTCTATCTGTTCGCGATAAACTCAAAAACTATATAATATACTTTAAATATGACGAGAATTCGTGCCAAGCCAGGGCGCGTCGCTAGTATTAAATTATAAGTCCAAGTTTCCTCGCGGTGTTTTCCTTCGCCGATGTCAATGATGTCCAAGATAAACTTAAAAAGAATATAAATTAAAGTGAAAAGCTTACATTGGCTAGTACCCGATTGCAAACCCACAATCTCATACATGAGAGGTGGGCGCTTTAACTACTTGGCAAATACGACCTACGACTATAAAAAAAACGCATTGAAACCAATAGCAAACTGTTTTTCTTGAAAAATAAGATCGACGCCTAGGGCAACCCCCCCCCCCCCCCTTTGGGAGAGGGCTTACTTCAACAGTGGACGTCTTCCGGCTGATGATGATAATGATGAAGAACCTAACTATGCATTCGATGTTGTTCATATTCATTTCTTGTTGTCTCATAGTCAAGGGTAATAGCCACAGTTCTGTTTCAGAGAAATGATAAAGTTATTCATTAAACATACCCTTACAAACATTCCCCTACATAAAACACCAGATCATCAACAAGTCCCCATTCCTAATTCAAATTCAACGACAACTCCTTCCCCCATCTTTACCTACAGATTTACTGAAGCTTACGTGAGTCACTTACACAGTCTTCCACGATAAGGGATTCGGATGAAAAGTGAGCTAAGGCTTCATGACGAATGTTCACCTCTTCACGAACGAAAATGACTGTAGTTTATCACCCGACTTGTTTTATTTGTATGACATACGGAACATATTGCCTAACGTTCATGTTCGATCGTGTTCGCACGAAATCGGATGAAAAATGGCGGCCGTTGCGCTGAGGTAGCATTTGGCGTAAATGGGGCGTTTGAATACTTTTTTTGGCGTGAGGTGAATTGTGTGTATGAGTGTATTGCTTACAGTATTGCGTTATGGGGGAAATTGTATGTGGCTTTTTCCGGTGTGGGTATTAGGGGGAAAGTCGTTGACGTTTTTTGGTGATGAGTTGGCAACACTTATGTTTATTTCTTCCATATCGTCTTTGCATTTTTCGGCACGATAAAAAGGGCAACTTTGTTTAGAAAGCTGGACGTCATGTTGAAGTTGCCTTATTTTAAACACATTGCGATTAAAAAAATTGTAGAAATTATTAGCGATCAAAGTTAGAGCATTTTCCAATACTTAAAACGTTTACTTTTCAACTGTCAAAGAGACGGTCGTTAGTCAGAAAGTTGAAGCTACTGGTCCGTTGTAAAACGTAGGTAGGTCTCTATGGAGATGAACGAGCAAGAAACTCCACGGATGCTCTTACATTATTAATGTTGCATTACAATGAAAGTAAAGAGCAATACTTACACAACAATTGAAAAATTAAGATATAAGCCATGGCAGTTTAGAGATATTCAGTCTCAGTTGACAGCGCTTGTTCATGAACATGACGCGTGGATCAGCACCATTTAGGTCAACAAATTTGAAAGAAACTGAACGATCCAACACACACGCCACTATCAGAGAGACATTTGAGTGAGCATGAAATTACTCTCAACCGCAATGTTCTTTCATATTAAACATATTATATGGGAAACCGAGCTTCGTTTTTTTTTTTTTTGTTTTTTTTTAAATGAAACCTAGCTAGGTCGATTTATCGCCCCCGAAACCCCTGCATACTAAATTTCATGAAAATCGTTGAAGCCGTTTCCGAGATTCAGATTCGTTTAAAGGTATTAGATATAATAACCGGCATTGAAGTATAAAAAAAGCCGGCATTTTATAAAATATTTGAAAAAATGATCGACATTTAGAGCCAGATAAAAAACAGCTAATGGAACATCCCTATACCTATATTATTTTCATATTACATTTTCGTATAATTCGACATGATTACAGCATTTCCTAGATACGTCGTACATTATCTAGAGATGGAGGCATAAATTTTTCACTATACATATTTTAAATTCTCTGTCGACTGCAATACAGTACTCTTTGCTATGCAGATGCCTTACGTAAGACAATCGACTACACTGAAATTTCATTGCATTTTTAATGTGAAAATTGATGCTACTTTTAGTAGGAAGAACCTATTTTATTCATGCTACTTTGTTCACTATTCCTGATATAAATAAGTAATATTTCAGTGGCTCTTTTATCAAAGTAAAATGTTTCCGTCTTTATACTCTAACTAACTTTTAAACTAATACGTTAATTACAAACACAATAAAACTTTACACCGTGTTACAGAAATGGGTGGTCATATTTAAGGGTCTGTGTCTGATGGAGGTGCTCGTGGCTGAGTGTGAGAAGTGAAAGTCGTACGGATCAATCGGTCAGGACGAAGCTATGCTTGCTGCAGTCGGCCCAGGGATGGGTGACCATTGGAGGCCGAAAAAAGGCACGAGCATTGATCACCACGTTTGCTCAAAGCAGATTGGCGATGTCAGACTTATATCAATTATAAGTCCAGGTTTCCTCACGATGTTTTCCTTGGAATCCCTTCTTTTCGCATAATGTTCTTTTTCCTAATATACTTTGGCATAAATTATTTTGCCATAATAATACTTTGCCATATTCTTTTTTTGGCATACAGTTTATGTTAGCTTAATTATCTTGAAGGCTAATTTGTTTTGGCATAATGTTACTGTGCAAATCTATTGTACCACGCTAAAGTATTGTCTTAAAAATTCAATTTGTTGTGCTACAAAAGTTACTGGCCGAAACGAATCGCTGCAAAACTGACTCCACGTAGTCTTTTCTGCCCTACCCCTAGAGTGTAATCTAAGCCCGCGTAGACGCGGAGGGGCGAGGCGGCCCGCGAGCTGAGGAGCAGGTGGTTTGGCAAGCCAAAGCTCCGGTGGTAAGCGTAAAACACATCTGAGGCGGTAAGCGTAAAACACATCTGCGGCGATGACTGACGATGACGATGGGCAGGTCCGGGGGTTGCGGAAGTATCTCCAGTTCCCGCGACCCCCGACGTAGGTGTGAGATGGAACACCGGGGTGGTTTTTAGTCAGTAAGAGTCTGACAAACCCCTCCGCCCGCCCCAGGGTGGAGGACTTCCACGAGGATTTTCCAACCCGTACCAAAAAAAAAAAAAAAGGGAGATAGGGATGACAGGACAACGTCTGTCGGGTCGGCAAGTTATAATAATTATGAAATTCGAAAAATCACATTGGCATTAGCTTGTGCCCGGTAGCGAACCTACAACCTCGTGCATGAGGCACGAGGTTGACGGCGAAACTGCTATCTGTTCTCCGCTACCCTAAGTAAATTGAGTTTTGGTATAGTTGAATAGTCAAGGTTGGGTAGATCCATATTGCTTTCTATCTAAAATACATAGTAACCTTGCAGATGTCTATACGGAAACCGATATTAGATAGGATACCTACATGGTAGCTGAATTACCTTACTCTCGTGGTAAAAGGTTGGGGAACAGCGTCTATTTTGTTTTTAGAACACGGACGTTTATTTATTTATTTAAAACATAACATGGAGTTCTTCAAAAATGTGTAATACTGACAGGCTGTGTACACAATAATTCTACCAGGCATTGATATTCCCTTTTCCTCGTCACCTGCTTAAGTAAAAACAGTTCCGGCATTCCTTAACACTAACAAAATAAACAAACAAAAAATAGCATGCTTTTAAAATAAACATAGTCAGTTACTCATCCCCTCTACGACAAGTTGCGTTACCTATCACCATTTTTACAAAGTCACGCACGACATCATTTATTACGAGCGTGACACTTTCTCAACGGAATTTCGTTTCTGTAAAACGTTTTACTATTTGATTCTTTATTGGGTTATTTTTTGTCATTGATTGAAGACTATTTGGACGAAAAATATCTGAGTTACAATTTATATTATGTCTTCGTTCTTAAAACACGGTTTGTGAGCTGTAAGTCAAAGTCAAAATCAAGTCATTTATTTTAATTAGACCAATAAAAGACACTTTGAACGACATTTATAAGAAAATTTGAATCTGGTCGTCCATTCCAATGGGTGATTTCATATGGAAAAGAATGGACAAGAAACTCTACGCTCACTCTTTTAAAAATTTGTTTACAGGAATTATATAATTATATGTACAGTCAGCAAAAGAGATAAGTATCCATGTCGCCGGGAATAGTTGAACTTTACTTAGAAACCGATGGGTGATTATGAATAAAATAAAGTACAATTTATAGAGAATAAACAGTTTAATGATTTAATTAAATTTCATTAGAAAACCTCCATTGGTTTCTAAGTAAACTTTAACTATTCCCAGCGACATGGCTACTTATCTCTTTAGCTGACTGTACATAAATACGACGTACCTTGCTTAAAAATCACTATATTAGAGTATTTACAAAGTATTACAAGTTAAGAAACAACAGCTAAAGATCTATGTTCAATATCTGGGTGACCGAGCGTTGCTCAGGTTTTTTTTTTCGTGTTTTTTAAAAATGAAACCTAGCAACATCGATTTATCGCCCCCGAAACCCCTGCATACTAAATTTCACGAAAATCTTTGCAGCCGTTTCCGAGATTCAGATTATATATATATATATACAAGAATAGCTCGTATGAAGCTATATCCACACATGTCCGGGCCTAGGACGGGAACGGTCCGTGTCCGTGAAGAAGTATAGTTGTGAATATTTTATATGAATTCGTTCACACACGTCCGTGTCCGAGCCGGCGACGGAGCTTCAGTGCCCGGGCCGACGCCGTGACATGCGAGTTCGTATAAAATGTTCGCAACTATGTACTATATACGACGACACGGTTGGCGCAGTGGCTGAGCCATCGACTGCTGCGCAGCGTGTTGCGGGTTCGATTTCCGCCCAGGGCAAACATTTGTGTGATGAGCACTTGTGTTTGCCTTGTGTCTGAGTGTTGTTTATCTATATATGTATGTATTTACAAAAAAAAAATGTATTTGTGTATGGATATCAGCTGTCTGACACCCATAGTACAGGGTCTCCCTAGTTTGGGGTCAGATGGCCGTGTGTGACAAATGTCCCCACATATTATTATATATTATGTTTTTTCACGGACACGGACCGTCCCCATCCCGGGCTCGGCCCGGATGTGTGTGGATAGAGCTTAAAGTTATTAGATAGATAGATAGATATAATGGTGTTCACATAATATTTACAAATATTGAAAGTCACCTAACAAATCCTTCGATGGTCCAAGGCGCTGCTAACCTAAAGGCCAATTATAATAATTAAAAATATTCTAAAACTAGACACAATCTCATCTCAATTAATGTCAATAAATGTAGGTAAAATAAATAAGAGTCATTTTCGACAGATTGAGAGAGACTGAAATTACTATACGAATGTTTTAAAAAGTTAGTAGAACTGCACAGCAACTAAATTACTAACCCTGCCAAGAATTTGAACTATCCAAGTTGCTATTCCAAGTGTATCTTTAAAAAAGCAATCTTTATCGTCGAAGCCGATCAACCGACAAATTGTACAGGCGAAGTCCCCGGCACTACAATAAGTAAAAGTTGGCTAACAACCCGCCTGTTTCAATGGATCGCTACAGGAATTGCAATCAGTGTCTTCTTGATTACTGGTGTAAACTGGTGGATATGTACTGATATCTTATTTGCTGATCGTAGGTGATATCAGCCTATTGCCGTCCACCAGAGATCGCCAGCCAACCCGTATCCATCCGTCACTTTCTTAAAATCGTCAGTCCATCATGCCGCAGGGCGACCCACACTATGCTTGGCCAAACGCGGTCTCCACTATAAAACTTGTCTGCTCCATCCACCGTCTGTCTGTCGGCAGACATGGCCATTTTGAGACTACAAACGAATAGTAGAATGGGTACCGATCATGTTGCGTTCCGAAGCACCCACCCAAGACGCGCAACAGTAGAATGCCGTTATTGCGCTCGCGTGACGCGAACTTGACGCGAACGTGTCTGACAGCGGTGCAGAATACGAAAAGCGTTGTTTTGATCGAAACTTAACTGCAACTGCACTGCAACAGCACTTCTTTAGTTACGTGAATTAGCCCACAGAAGAGTTACGGCCAAACGCAAGCCTAAAACAATATAAAAAAAATGCTTCGTCTCCTGCTTGAGTGCTTTAAATTTATGAGAAGTTGCGGCTTAGAGCATGTGAACCGACTTATATCTATCAGCATAATAACATCTAGACATAAATTAACAAACGCATAAATACACCCATTATCATAATCAACGAAATCCTGGGCATTAGCAAGTTAACAATTAACTTAATAACAGTAACTTACTGACATAAAGTGTCTCCTTCCTTATCAAACGATTAACGTCTAAATTCCCTAATATTTTACTAGAAGATAGTTTCTGGAAGCCTTTGGCTTAAGCGGAACGGTCCTTTTCGCTAAACTACTTATGGAAAGTGTTTTAACTTTTGAGCCAGCTTTTATGTAAGATGTGTGCGGTTGTCTATGGTAATCAGAGTATGCTTATTGCTTATGTTTTACAATTTATAGTGTAATCGATATCAATGATCTTGGGGCATCTTTATTTACTTTTAGGAAACGGATTTCTACAATATTGGAAGTTTATTTGACTGAACAAAACAGTTTTCTTTATTGGTATTCGAATCAGCATTTCGGACCCACCATACCACTGCCCATATCCCTGAGGGTATTATGGGTCTAAAACCACCACTCACCTAACCTAACACAAAAGATTAACCAACAATAGAAGGGATCTGGCGCTCGGCAGACGCTACCGCGGCACCGCGGCGCCGTCACACTTTAATGGTCACGGTTTAACCTAACCTAACCCAAACGATTTTTTCAGTAGTATAGTTTTAGATCCACCATACCACCAGGGGTATAGCCAGTGGTACAGTGGGTTCGCACAACGAATAATCAGTGATAAAATATCAATTCGGACACTGTGTGCGAATATAATAATAATAATAATAATAAGGAGGCTCTCGTTAGACGGCTGGATCAAGGGCTTGATTCAGAAGGCAGTACTTCTGGACACGGCCCGCATTGTCAGGAGGTTTCTCTCTCTGGAGCCCTGACCGCCGGTAGCTTGGACCCTGTTCCCGATACCGGTGAGGTACTATTTTTTATATTTTTAAATGTTTTTGTTTTTATATGAATATTTAAAAATGTAATTTAATATGTATATAAAATAAATGAATGTGAATAATAATGATATTTATTGATACAAGTCCTTACGATATGCTTAATATCTAGCTATGGTTTCCAATGATATATAGGTATTGTTACCGAATCTTTAACAAGAGTCGTATTCCAATCTCTGTCTCAATCTGTCAAAAACGCCTCAATAAAATTAATCTTAGTTTTTGACAAGTTTTTGACATTGATCGTCGCTAAGAGAAGTTTCCTGTTCGGATTTAATAAACGTTATATATTCGTAGATTGGCAATCTGTTTTAGTTTCAGTTAGGTTGTCTGGTATATAACTTATGTCAAATACTGATCCATTTTGATTCACCAAACACAAGGGTAACTGAAATTACCTGTTTTGTAGATAATGTTTATTTACAATATTTAGTTAAAAGGCCTTATTCCTAATGGTTGCTATTAATTGTGGTTGACTTAAGAAATTAAACTAACATGCTACAGTATATTAAGTATTTCCAATTTGAAAATCGACTCGAATCGAATACTTCCGAACAAATAACACCCCGATCAGGCGTGACTCAAGCTCAGAACATCGTTCCGACACCCCTAAGCACAATGCTATCAAGTCGTATGAGATAAAGTAGAAAAGTGGGTTGTCTAACAATAGCCCATTGTTTCATCCCCCAGTATTAAAAGCGTTTCGCTAGACACAGGGATGGTGAACCTATGGTACCTGTGAAGGGTGAAACGTAAACGAAAATAAAATTTTCAAGTCCAAGACCTTGGAAATTAATAAACCGTTTGAAACTAAATACATAAAAAAAACGAATCTAAAGTGTATCTAAATTAGCTAGAGAACCTTTTTGCAAAAAAAACAACCGCCTCTTTAGACTTATGTATTTGGCGTATACCTACGTATTAAGTATAATTTAAATCGGCTTATTAAATTTCGAAAATTTTGCACTTGTAAATTTAAATGAGATTACTTCCGTGTGGTGTTAATTTTATTTTAACCGGAATCCACAGATTTCGTAAGATCTATAGCATACTATAGATCTCTATAAATACAGTTTTTAAGCATAAAGGATAGGATTTTGTGTTATTCCAGAAGGCCAACAAATATCTCATGTGCTTGTATAATTAATTAACATTGCCAGTGCTCATTAACATTGAACGACACTATTCACAATCTTTGAGTATGTGCAGTAATTAGCCTCTCGACTGTCTATGATACCGCATAGGTTCATAAGCAGTATAGGTTGGACCTTCAACATTTTTAGCCCGACAACCGTTGAGTAAGATTTTCAAGGCCACAGTACCAAAAATAATTCGTCAACGTTGATGTAGCGTCATCTTAGTCACATTTCGTAAAAAAGTGGCACACAGATGCAGAAAGGTTTATCATCCCTGATAGGTTGAAAGGGGGTAAATCGGATTGTATCAATAATTGGCGACGGTTTTATTTATTGATAGAGCTGATGGTTGTTTGTTGGGGAGTTGTTCGAGTTTTGAGTGTATTTGCATTGGAGATTACCTTCCGTGTTGATTCGTGTTGTGTTTTGTTTGTCTTATCTTTGATTGAATAAGGGATTTTGGGGGATGAATTAGAAGCAGGAGGGTGTTCGCTGCTGATTTTAATAGGGATTGTACTAGATAATGTTTTAATGAAAATTTAAAATTAGTTTAATTTTAGAGTCTGAACGATGCTATTTCCTATTACTGTCGTTTGATAACTCAATTGAATAGTCGCCAAAATTTGCCTGTTATTTTTCACCATAATGAAATAGGTATATAAGTATTATTATCTTCAAACCTCAATATCCTAAAGCATTATTATTTTTGTATGTTTATACGTTTTTCATTAATAAACTAGACTATATTCAATATATTTTGATTATTGACGACACGGTTGGCGCAGTGGCTGAGCGATCGACTGCTGCGCAGCGTGTTGCGGGTTCGATTCCCGCCCAGGGTAAACATTTGTGTGATGAGCACTTGTGTTTGGCTTGTGTCTGGGTGTTGTTTATCTATATATGTATGTATTTACAAAAAAAAATGTATTTGTGTATGTATATCAGCTGTCTGACACCCATAGTACAGGGTCTTCCTAGTTTGGGGTCAGATGGCCGTGTGTGAAAATGTCCCCACATATTATGATTATAATTATTATCTATACTATAATATTATAAAGCTTTAGTTTAGCTTAGTTTCTTGTTTGAACACGATAATCTCCGGAACTAGTAGCGGGAAGCTATGTTATGCTTGAGTGCTATATCGTCGGGAATAGTGCAAATCCGCGTAACTAGCATTGGATAAATCCGCGTATCTGACAAATGTAGCCAATTTAAAATTTCGCGGGCAATGTACGCACGATCGTCATTGGCAGACACCTCTTTGACGTGATTTTCGTCCGACCTATAGAATGCAAGGAATCGCCCAATAACAATACCACTTGTCTACTGCCGGCAAGTATCGACACCGCACTTATAACCTTCCTCTGTAAACTTAGACGTAGTGATATATTCGCGGATTTGCACTATCCCCGACAATATTCTATATTTTATTATCAAAAAAATTAAAGTTCTGAATAAAAACACGCGGAGGACGGTGTTGCGGGCGAAAGCTATATTTATAATTACCAAAAAAAAAAAACAAAACTCCGCTCGCTTCTGTAGTGCATCATGCATGTTTGCGGAAGCTCGCGTGGATGGCTTTCTTGCACAGAGTGCGGGGCAGCACTAATAGCATCCTGAACGTAGTCGCGGACAAAGTCAACTCTCAATTGTTGTAGGCTTTCATGCGGGTTCTAGTTAGACAGTGTTAAGCTGACCCTGCATATTATGCCTTCTATGGAAATATTATGTAAAAAAAAAATATTTCATAGACAAAGAACAGGATTCATAAGAAGGCTGGCTAACAAGAGTAACTAAGACCTAGTGACATGACTTCTATTGTCTATACCCTGTCCATTGGGGTAATGGTTTTTTGACAGCTGCCTTATAATGTAATTATTTCCGATTACCTTAAGTTAACTTTAAAATGTGTTATAAAATAAATATATAAACTGCCTAATCTTGTTGGATTATCTTATTTATGACCTCTTACAGACATTAAATACAGGTATGCGTATCAGTTTTTACAAAAAAGATAAATATTGTTCACTAGTTGCAGCTGTCAAAAAACGATTAAACCAGTCGTTTTGTATTTGTCGCGATTGTTTCGCGACAAATACAAAACGACTGGTGAAAATGTGTTGTGAGTGTTAAAATAATACATAATCACCAAAATTCTAAATCATTATTAGCATTTTTGACAAAGCGGAACTTTTTTCCTCTAACTGGGGACAGCGGGACAGATATCCTAAAAGTGGGACGATCCCGCCCAAAGCGGGCCGTATGGTCACGTTAATTATACCGCATAAGTTACTGTATACATTTCGTTTTTACTAACATACGCTTTAAGTAATTTGTATTACTAACCAGATATGGACTATGGACATTGTCCGAAATACATGTTATTATATAAACCCAATCACTTTATAGCAGATAAAACATACACATTAGAAAATCAAATTGACTCTCAGAGTACTCAACGTATTTAAACTAAGTCAGCACATCCTTGCTCTTAGCTACGTTAGTTTGTACGCGACGTATATTTACATAATCGTAAGTACGAGGCGTATTTACGCAGTACCTACGCTGTAATATTTGAGATGGTACTTTGAATATGTCATGACTGTTTGTAGCGGGTTACAACGGTACTACAGAATTATGTTGAGTACTCCAATCTCGGTAACGGAGTGGAAAGGTCAAATCATTTGTGTGTTGTAAAAGACAATTGAAAAGTGGAAATTTCATACTTGTTTTTAGATAGGGCGTTGGACAGATGAACCGTCGCATATATTTCTAGGATTATAATAATAATAATAATAAAGATACAAAAAGCGGTACTCCTGGATGGGGCGCGTTTAGTCAGGAGATTCCTCTCTCAGGAGCCCTGACCACCGGTAGCTTGGACCCTGTTCCCGATACCAGTGGGCTACTATTTTTTAATATTTTTAAATGTTTTTATTTTTCTATAAATATTTAAAAATGAAATTGAATAATATGGTATATGAAATACATAAATGTGAATAATAATAATATGTGGGGACATTTCACACACGGCCATCTGACCCCAAACTAGGGTACCCCTGTACTATAGTTGTCAGACAGCTGATATACATACACAAATACATTTTAAATACATACGTATATAGATAAACAACACCCAGACACAAGGCAAACACAAGTGCTCATCGCACAAATGTTTACCCTGGGCGGGAATCGGACCCGCAACACGCTGCGCAGCAGTCGATCGCTCAGCCACTGCGCCAACCGTGTCGCCAAAGATTGGAAGGAGGAACTCAGGAGCCCATGTCTTACTTGAACTTTAAAAGAGTGTCCGTGGAGTTTTTTGCTCGTTCTTCTCCATAGAGACCTACCTACATTTTGGAACGAGCAATTAGCTTCAACTTTATGACTAACTGATAGACTCTTTGACAATTCAAAAGTGCCTGTATTTACAGGCAAACCATTTGGTTTAATTGAAATAAAAGCTTTGACTTCAGTTCGCGTCTAGTTTTTGAACTATCTACCCGAAATGTCACCCTAAAGTCATCATAACTTTTTGGTTCGTTGTTATATTAACACGTATTATATTTTGTTGTTACTTGCAATGCACCTACGTACTTCTGGTCTTAAAAAAACGTCACTTTCATCATTTAAAAAAGTAATTTCAGAGTTAGTAAATTACCCCCACAATTCTACAAATAATGTGTCGGTTCTTTTATCAAACACTCTGTATACTGTGATTAGAAAAAATCCCGTTACAAAGCGTGGTGTTTCTGGCAATATTTATCATGTGCCATAATAATTTGCCTGAATTGGCAATTTAATCCAGGATCCTACAGACTCGGCAATCTCCGTTGCAATCGCTTTAAACTTATGTGAGAAAAGTATGAAGTCTTAGAATATAATAAAAACTTTTATTTTCAAACAACTTTGGGCCATAGATAAATACCTCCTTAACTCACATAGACATAGTAGTGATGTGAAATGTGAAACTATAAGTATAAAATTAACGATTTTTTTTTTTTATTAATTAATAGGCTTGCGTTTGACTGCAATTCACCTGATCTTAAGTGATGATGCGGCCTAAGTTGGAATACGCTTGCCTAGGATGAACCGGTTCACTCGTGCCTTGAAGATACCCAAATCTGTTTAAAATAAGTTAGTTAATAAGATTTTTAAAAGATAAGTCCTCGTCTCTTAATATCTTTTTTTTTGCTGTGCCCGTCAGCGCCCATGATTGTTTCTTTTGGCAAATGCCTAAAGCCTACATTGTGGAATGCAATAAAGTATTGGGTATAGACATCATCAGTTTTGTACTTATTAAAAAAATCAATCAGTTTTTTTTGGACTCAGAAGGAACCCATCACTATTATCATCGTCTACCTATTTTCGTACCAGCCATAACGTAATAATTCAAAAACCGAAATACTTCCATCGACTAACATTTTTGCGGTCACGAAACTATACACTTTATTCAACCTACATTGCGTTTTATGTAAGAATTTGTTTCAACAAACGCTATACTAACTTTGCGTTGCGTGCTTCATAACAGTAAAGGATCGTAATAGTTATAAGACGGCACTAGTTGGCACTGTGTGTCACTTGCTATGGAAATGATAAAATAAATGACCTTATTATAATACGTTTTTTATACACAGTAAATACTATTTTAGCAGAGAGTTGCCTACACAAGAATCGAATTTAAAAAATGGCACAACATGCCGGGAACATTACTTTCGGTCGTTTTAAAGTGCATTCTGCACTCATACTGAAACTAAAATCAGTTTATCACTTTTTAGTTTTGAAAGCGGTAAGAATCTTTTTCGCTTCTAGTACACTTGAAACTTGAAATCATTAAGTCCATTCAAAACGGCAACCCAAAAAAATAATTTAAGGAGTAATAATAATAATACAGAACTTATGAAATCTATCGAGGACGTCTCCTTTTTGAAGTTGGTAAAAAAAACAATCAAATAGTTTGAATCCCCCAGTGCCTACAGTACCACATCATAGTGGTACCACACCTACATAATTATGTATAAGACAATGTAACCTACTGGTTACATTGTCTCGTTAACGTTGTTTCGTATCATTACCACTAAATCACACTCCTAAACCAGGATCTATTTACATCTAGATATGGTACAGCAGACACGAATTAGTTGTTGTTGAACCGTGAAATTAATTTTCTAGCGAATTTTGGTCCCAAAGGGGCGATGCGTTAATGTGCAACTTGCTATTTGTTCCACATAGTTGGGTAAGTGTAATTATGTAGTTAGTTGTATCACACTGACGCTGACTTGACCATGAAGACCTAAGGTTTTGGTCTTCGTAATTTTGGTCCTTATGGTTCTAATGGTTTTCATCTTAATGGCTTTGGTCCTCACGATAGTAGAAGAAAGAAAATAATTGTTAACACCACAGGAAGTTACTGAACAGTCATTACCGGATTTCAGAAGCTTTTAACCTTCTGACAACCAGTAACTGTTGTCTGACAGCCAGTCTTACCAAAGGGTATCGTGTTTGTTACCCAGTAACTGGGTTGTGGAGGTCAGATAGGCAGTCGCTCCATGTAAAACACGTATTAAAGTGGAATCCGGTTAGAGTGGAAGACGACCCTAATATATTTGGGAAAAGGTTAGACTGAGCTGAGGTGCAGATGATTATAAACAATATAATATGAATAACTTATTAGAAGAAAGAAGAACTTGTCTATCTACTAATTAAAACATTAACAGAAGCAATGCAGAAATAAACCATAAAACTGTTACATTACTTTAAAACTATTTTAGTATCATGCTCGCAATACAAAAACCTACATTACAATGACATCGCATAGACAGTTTTCATTGCAGCGTCGATTAGGTTTTCACGAATGAAAAGGACGTTAGCATTGTTCAATGTAAAACAAACCATCAAAAGCTTCAGCGTTGTTAATGTTTTAATGTAATACGTAATACCTAGTTGTTGCATGTTTCTGTATGGAATATGCAATTTTAAAGGTTTTAGCTGTATTTGTACAGTGAACAGAATGTTCAATTCTGCGCGGTATTCTGAATTATTGAATGAGATTGGGCAATCCAAAAATGAATGCGGGCTCGATTGCCCGAACAATCGAAATTTGTTAAATTTGTTACATAATTGCACTTTAGCAGTTGTTGATTGTAGCATTACACACATGATTTGATGAATTGTACAAAATACTACTCAATAGTTAATGATATCGGTTCTAAGCGTTCCGTAAGTGGTATGTTGAAACAAGCTCAAAATCTATGATGTTTTTCGTGTCACCAAAAATATAGTGTAACTAACATTAGTTTTCATTTTTGAAATTCGAATTTTATGTAGGTAATTCTGCATCTTATAATACTTTGCCATTGTAAATGATAGTTAAAATACCACAGTGTTCAGTTTTGTAATATTTAAAGTTTGACAATAGATTGTGTTAAATTCAGAAAAGTAAAGTTGTGTACCTACCAAATGATTGTACTTATTAGCAATCGGCTTTTGCCTCAGTTTCCCTCTTAAGGGGCTATTTAACGAGTTTTACAGATTTTAAACTGACAATCACGTCAAAATGTGCAGTGTAAATGATTTGGAAAAAAAATATGTTAAACTAGAACATTCTCTTAATCATTTAGTAAGTGAATATTTTTAATTATACTCATATTAAATAGTTTAATTAACTCGTGAAGTTGTGTCTGACGCGGACAAAACATTTTTACTTTGAGAGTTTTGGACGCAGAACTGACGCAGAACGGACGCAGTCTGCGTCCAAAACTCTCAAAATTTAGTCGAAAAAATTAAATAAAAGTAGCATTCTTTAACTTAAAAAAAGGCGTAAACTAAAAGATAGATAATAAAATTGTCTGTAAGACGGTGTAAGTTTCGTTTAATTATACTTGGTAGAATTTGTGTGATTGTCAATGTTTTGTCCACGTCAGACACAACTTCACGAGTTAATTAAACTATTTAATATGAACTTAATCAAAAATATTCACTTACTAAATGATTAAGAGAATGTTCTAGTTTAACATATATTTTTTTAAATCATTTACACTGCACATTTTGACGTGATTGTCAGTTTAAAATCTGTAAAAGTCGTTTAATAGCCCCTTAAGTGTTCTCTTCGCCACTATAATGTTGAGAATTTTGCAGTACATAGGTAGAGAGTAGGGTTACTACCTATGTACTGCAAAATTCTCAACATTATAATGACAATCACACAAATTCTACCAAGTATAACCGGATTCAGCTGAATAGCAGCGTTTTACATGGAGCGACAGCCTATCGCACCTCCACAACCCAGTTACTAGGTAATACTGGTTGTCTAAAATTGTAAGTATAGGTGTTAGGGATCGGAACTAATTACGATGAATCAAACACGTATAAGGATTATTCAGCTATTATTTCGTATAAGCTAACAATAATACAACTGACTGTTTCAGTTGTCCATATGTCAGTTCATGTGTCATCATATCAAAACTATATTCTACATCATTCAAATATAATCGAATGACACCTATTTTTCTAGAAGGATGCATAGTGTTTATCCATAGAGCAAATAGTTACTGGCCTACGTAAAACCTCTACAGTATACTTGCTTTTACGTCAGTCAGTCTGTCAGTTTTATGTATATTTATTTATGCTGACACTTTAATAAGCAAAATTAAAAGTAAGAAAAAACTTTAAATAAAGAGAACGTTTTGCTGAAAAAAGGCTTTTTACAAAAAAGACAACCGCCTTCAAAAACTAAAAAGTGAAAAATAACTTTAGCACAGAACACACATTGACTTTAGTTTCGAAATTCAGTGGCTTTGTTCTGTTTGTTGTTTTGAATTGCCGCCGACTTCCGAAACTAAAGTCAATGTGTGTTCTGTGCTAAAGTTATTTTTCACTTTTTAGTTTTTGAAGGCGGTTGTCTTTTTTGTAAAAAGCTTTTTATTTTCCGCTTTTTAGTACCTCCTTCTCATCCAAATCTATTAAGAAGAGTATGAAAGTTAACTACTACAAAGATTGATGAAGCTAAAACGTCAACTATGTAAAATTTTTGGGTATTTCTTGATTTTTCAAAAAGTGCTGAACCAATTTCGATAAAATTTATATGGGACCACCCCTGAAGCATACCCTATCCGGAAAAAGAAGAATTTTCAAAATCGGTTTACGTTTGCCGGAGTAATCGCGTAACGAATCGCGCACATACTTAATGTAAATTTAAGACTTATACGGTTTTCTCATGGATGCCATTGTCAGAACCGGACCAACGGACCGGACCACACGGGAAGCACTAGCTTTCAAACAAAAATAGAATCATCAAAATCGGTTCACCCAGTCCAAAGAAATCAGGTAACAAACATAAAAAAATACAGACAAATTGATAACCTCCTCCTTTTTTGAAGTCGGTTGAAAACGAGACAATTCATGAAATAAAAATTAAATTTGAATGCTATAAATTCCCGACTTCGTCTTTACATTATCAAGGCAAACACGGCTGAATTTACTAACATAGGTATTTCTGTGACAGTCACTGAATGGCACAAGCCCAGAAACGGCGTGGTAAAAACCTGCGACTCCTTATAGGATGTGGTACAAGTCTTACGAAGTAGCGGTAGCGATTTGGAATCAAAAAATCTAACTTAATATTGAAGTGAAAACTTCTTTAGCGGCGTTGAGAACTTTTTCTGTAATGGGTATAAAATCTTAAACTCGCGTCAGGACACGTGACCTGATCGAAAAAGCGTAAGACGGATGGAGAGTAGACAGCTATCCCCTCTCTACGGCGCGGCGAAAATGTATGCCTGGGCCTACTGTTTCGTTTAGGCAGCGCAGGGCGCTTGCGCGAATGTTCGTGTATGTTACTTTTTTTTTTTTTTTTTTTTTTTTTTTTTTTTTAATTCAATTTTTTATGTAATATTAATTGTCATGTTTGTGTACGATAGCGCAATAAATGAATATTGTATTCTACCACATAAATGATAGTACTTTTATACTGATAAAGCAATTGGTGCAAAATTATTCCCTAACCATTCCAAAATATCAAACATGCTCAACGTTAATAATCAAGTTTTCACTTCTGCCGGCACTCCCGGAGTGCAACCCGTCTTTTTTTTTGTGTTATTTCTCTGTACAGGTGATTTGAAATTAAACATAAGTACATAGTAGATACTAAGTTTAATTTAAAGTAGTGTACTAATCGCAGACTTTACTTACATACATGAACATGATGAGAGTACTTTATCAGTTCTTACCTGAAACAATAAAATACAAAGACGTTAATGAAAATAACAATGATTACCAGCATAGGAGAGGTTATAAAATAAGTTTTAAAATACATTGAAGGAAGAATTACAAACTAAAATTCACAGATCCGATATCAATCCTCCATCCAGACGCGTTGAAACAGCCTTCAAAGAGACTGACTGATGTAATAGCCCGCAGAAAGGAGTTTCTAATTGAGAAATTGTTATGTTAGGTAGTGTAATAATTGAATAATATTTTAAAATTGTAATTGTTGTTGTTAATTATTTAGTTATAAGTTGAATGTGTTTAAATACTTTTGCATGCCTGCATGGTAAAATATGGCTGAACTCTTTTATTTTATCATCTATTGCTGTTACCCATATTTGCAAAATAAAATTATCTTTATCTTTAAAGTTTATAAAGGGGAACGCCCGAAAAATGCCTGAAATGTACAGAAATTACTAATTGTCCATAATTTTAGTTGGAATAAAATATGTATAATGAAATAATTCTCAAGTTTGTTTATGTAGGGTGAAAATATAACAATTATTACAATATTTAACTTGATATCCGTCTAATTCATTCTTATTTTTATATTAAATGTCAGTGTTTATTGGGCACGAGTAAATGTCATTCAGCCTCTTCAAATAATCTATCACTAACTATTTTATAGAATGAATGCATATTTATCATTAATTTAATATAATTCGAGCTATAAGCACCGTAAATCGAATTAAAATAATATGTGCTTGTCAATATTAATTTAATTCAAATTATTTTCAAAATAGAAAGCGTATCGTAGGCTGTATGAATCACTCCTTTGCCTAATTGACAGTTTGACATTACTGCATTTCAATGTTTTGATTGTTTACTTCATGGTTTTATGTTTGTGACTTGTATTACGTTCAAATTGCTTTTATGATAATTATTTTACGAGGACTTAGGCCATTTCTAACGATTTTTATTTTACTTCTGCACATGATACCCATTTTTTAACTCGGACTTAGACCAGGTTTTTGACTGACTAGGTTTTTTGAACACGGACCTGAACCTGGTCTAAATGTGGTTAGGAACCTACACTGTGTTAATTAACTAGCTCGATATTGAAAGAATAAGGCGTAGTCTTATCGGTGCAAAATGACAGGCATAACGTCACAAGCTGTAAGTATTGAGATTCCCTAGTATTTTTGCCTATTGAACGCACTGATGAGCAACAATTAAATTATGTTATATTATATCTATCCTTCTGTATAGTTTCATGATGATATATTAGTTGTTTTTAATGATGAATAAAACATTAAAATGCTATTTTGATGTTTAATTAATGCATATTAATAGTTAATCTTGGCTTAACCTATATTTTAGAAAAACAATTGTAACTAGCTTCTGCCCACTATTTTGATAATTATTGAAATTGTAATAGATTACCTACGATATGTAGTACAATTTGGCGTATATTTCATTGTTGTTCATTTCAGGCATTTTTTTGTATGGCCGATGGGCATACCCCTTTAGTAGTATGGTGGCTTTGACATAGGTATACAAAAACCAGCCATCTTTGACCGTAAATAGGTAAGGTACTTTTTATACCTTTCCGACCTACCTTCCTGAAAAGTCCGTTGACGTAGTACGCATAATAACTATTTAACTACTTATTCGTCAATCTATTTTCAAAATTTCAGTCATGTTAAAATTACTTAGTTTGGCGGCTCTAAAATCTTGGACCATACACCAGAAAATTATATAAAAAGAATGTTTGCGTGAGACCCATCATTGAAATCCGATCCAGCCTGTCCCTTTGCTGTCCTCTCCCAGCGACGCCCTAAGCCGAGGCTCGTACCCCACAGGGGGTGCCCTTAGCGTGTAGTCGCTTAGTTTGTAAGCTTTTATGCCCTGGCTGGAGGCCCTAAAAATAATAATTTTTAAGGCACCACAGGAAAGTCCGGTTAAGCAGCCGACAACCTCCTAGGTTGACCTGCGAGATGCCAATCCGAAAAAAAAAAAAAAAAAAAAAAAAAAAGACCCATCATTAATTTAGTGCGTGAAACGAGACGTGGCACGACGTCGAGCCGACGACGACACGACTCCTTCAAAGATAATGGATGCCCTTTGAACTATACGAATTATTGCTTACGACGAATATTATTTGCATTTTATTCGACCTAATATTTACATTTGCTATTTGTGTAGGGAATTTCGTAATATATCTGTTTGAAAGAATTTTATATTGGCTGCTAGCTGATGCCTGCGATTTCGCCCGCGTGATTGTCGGAAATCAGAGCGGTTTTTTTTTGAGCGGAACTAATTTTTTTTTTAATTTAAAAAGCCAAAGTTGCTCCTTATAACAGCAGCTTATTTCAAAGATTAGCAGGATCAAACAGACAGACAGACAAAAATAAAAAATATTTTTGGATATAAGTAGATATATTATAGTATATACTTTTATATACATTTAGTATAAAGCTGTTGTTTAGACATTACAAACAGACACTTATTTTTTTTTATTTGTATAGATAGTGTTTATTCTAGTTTTGTTCGTCGATACCAATTGCGAAGGTTAATCTGAGCAGGTAAATCTTTTTCCGTGTTTGTGTTGCGTATTATTCAAAAAGATAGATACTCGACGTGTCTTGTATTATACAAACAATATGGAAAAACAGCCATACAATAGGATTTGTCAAAGGATAAGGGAACAGAAGTCTAAAGAAAAGTCCTTTTATGAAAAACTCTTGATCGCGAAACTATATACATTGCTATTCTGGAAAAATGTCTATCTGTGAATTTACTCCACCTCAATCTCAATTCACATTTTTCAGGAGATATTTTATAGAAAAAATCGGCCGTACTTATTTGTGATGTTGTGATAGCTCCGTGGTTAAAGCGCCGACTCTCATACACGGGGTTGTGAGTTCACAACGGGGCACGGCCAAGTACCGATGTGACTTTTTCAATTTCATTATGTACTTTCTATAAAATTACGTATATAAGTCAAAGTCAAAGCATTTATTTTAATTAAACTATTTACAGGCACTTTTGAATAGTCAAGGAGTCGGTCAGTTAGAGAGTTGAAGCTAGTTGCTCGTTCCAAAACGTAGGTAGGTCTCTATGGAGAAGAACGAACAATAAACTCCACGGACACTTTTTTAAATCAAGTTTTTTACATAGTACTGGTTATATGATTCTTGTTGCTTCTATATGTGAAAACTATGAAGGTAATCTAGCAATCCATGGCAGATAAGAGCTGACCAATCTCTACTGACAGCGCCCATTCACGAACATGACTCTGAAGTCTGTCATGCAGTCGTGACTGTAATGTCTCGACAGCCAATAAAACACTGTTATAGTCACTTTAGGTAGATATGGAGTATGCGAAATCCAGAAGACGTTCGCACTCGCCTACGGCCTGTAAGCGACTGCCTCTGACTGCTTCGACAATGCGTCTGCGCATTGTTTTTTTTTCAAAATATTATAATCTATTTATTGTAAAAAGATTTTACACAACCAATTAACTTAAAAACTAGTAATCTATTTTGAATACAAAACAAATAAAAAATGGAGCATCTGCAGCCGAACTAGGTGAAACCTGTACCTCGGCATACAGCGCCAAACCTCTCAGATTTTTGTTGATGTCGTAATTTAAGCTATACAAAGTGGGGATGGCAATAGCACAAAAAATGATCATAGTAGGATTTGTAATTGTTTTTATTGAGCATTAATAATATTAAATTATGATGCCACAAGTTGCCGCTCTTCTCACAAGTTAGAAAACCAATATTTCATATGGTGTTTTATTTTGGTTACATTTATATGCTCTTAAGTATATCTGAACTTTTTTTTTAAAATTTAGTTTTTAGGATTTATTTGATAGTTTCAATATGTTTTTATGAACAAGTATTACCAGTATTTTAATTTTTTTGTCGTATCGTCGTCCCCTCCCTGTATACTAGTGACCGTGCAAATTTTTGATGACTTTCATGTGGCGGTCAAAAGGTCAAAAGATTATACTATATTGGGGTCGGCTTCCAGTCTAACCGGATGCAGCTGAATACCAGTGTTTTACATGGAGCGACTGCCTATCGGACCTCCACAACCCAGTTACTGGGTAACACGATACTTCTTGGTAAGACTGGTTGTCAGACTTTATAGCTTCTGACTACCCATAACGACTGCCAAAGATCTACAAATGAAAGCCGGGACCATCGGCTTTACGTGCTTCCCGAGGCACAGAGGGAACTCGATATGAAAGGGATGGTCACCCATCCACAGACCGACCGCTGCGCGCTGAGCGCTGATACAAAAGCCAGTCAGTGATGTAGTACAGGACGGGATGGAAGAAAAAAAACATGTCTCGCTGATGGTGGCGTGTTGGATCATTCGGCTCCCTTCAAAATGCTTGAGCTGAATGGTGCTGATTCACGCGTCATGTTCGTGATCGGGCGCTGTCAGTAGAGATTGGTCAGCTCTTATCTGCCATGGAGTTTATCTTGCTTCTTTTTTTATGTTTTCTATTGCTAGATTACCTTCACAGTTTTCACATGAAGAAGCAACAAGAATCATGTAACCAGTACTTTGTAAAAAACTTGATTTAAAAGAGTGTCCGTGGAGTTTCTTGCTCGTTCTTCTCCATAGAGACCTACCTACGTTTTGGAACTAGCAACTAGCTTCAACTCTCTGACCAACTGACCGACTCCTTGAAAATTCAAATGAGCCTGTAAATGGTTTAATTGAAATAAATGCTTTAACTTTGACTTTGACATATTGAGCCGACTCCAAGTAACATAGGATAAGTGCAGGAAGTACCTGAAGGTCACTCACTAAACCATTTTACGGAATAGCACTGCAAAAATACAAAGTAAAGCTCAAAATACCTTTAAAAAAGGATCAACTTTTATTACCAACAAAGAATACACTCCAAACGACAATAGGTACCTTTCCAATACGCGTAATAAAATGTTGAATTTCGACATAAGCGGCACAAAAGCAGTGAATTGAAACCTTTCTGGCAGAGTTCTGTACATACGTACTGAACAATGTAAACCATTTTGGCACGGCTACTATTATAGAACATAGGTTGGCCATGCTGAAATGATAATTCAGGACTAAAGTAAGTATCAATTCTTTTATACTAATGTATAGAGTAAATAAAAAAGCGGCCAAGTGCGAGTCGGACTCGCCTATGAAGGGTTCCGTAGCAGCAAGTAACATAATATAAAAGTTCTTGTAGTTCGTTGTAACTTTGATCGATGTTTTAATAATTGTGTTTTTTTTTTAATTGCGGTTGACTATTTATGACGAATTAAAATAAACCTACGTACTAGATCTCGTTCAAACCAATTTTCAATGTACATCACATATTTTTTTTTTGTTTTATCATTTTCTCATTTTAGAAGACACAGGGGGGAGGGCACATTTTACCACTTTGGAAGTGTCTCTCGCGCAAACTATTCAGTTTGGAAAATAAAATGATATTAGAAACCTCAATATCCTTTTGACCTATCCATAAATACCACACACGTACGGGTATGATGAAAAAAAAAATTGAGTTTCTGTGCTGAGTATGGGAACCCCCAAAATGTATTGTTTTTTTTTTCGAGTTTTGTGTAAACATCTTAATGCGGTTCACAGAATACATCTACTTACCAAGTTTCAACAGTATAGTTCTTATAGTTTCGGAAATAAGTGGCTATGACATACGGACGGACAGACAGACAGACATGACGAAGCCACAGGGGTTCCGTTTTTTGCCATTTGACTACGGAACCCTAAAAAAGAGAAAAGATTCAGGAACAAATTTTGTATGTTCTTTTCAGCATAAATTTTCCCAATGCAAGGCAAAGTTCTCACCATTCTCCTTCCACTTGTCTTTATTCAGGGCCATTTTTCCGAAGTCAGGCCAGTCTTTGTCGAAGGAGACTATATCATCCCGTCATCTCCACCTGGACCTGCCGCGATGTCGCTTGCCATGTCATGTCCAGATCAATCTAATTCAGCGTGACAGCTTTTAGACTGAAGTCAGCTATTTTAGTAATGGAACGGATGGTAGTCTAGTATTCCTATCCCTGTCTTAAGAGCGCCCATCCCCATTGAGCGAACTTGGACTAAAGCGTGTTTGAATTTTTTTTTGTTTCAAGCAACGCAAAGCTCTAAAACAAACGAGTGAGTGAGAACGCGATAACATCACAGGAAAATTGGCGTGCGTAGAATTTACAAAACTTGTTCCAGGACATACGTGTTTTTGAAAAAGCCTTACAAGTTTTTGGTAAAAATGTTTGTAATTTAGAATCTCCATTACATGTGCAAGGTTTCTATGAAGCTGTTTTTTTACTTTTTCAATGAATGAGTGCATTATGACCGGCCAAAGTTCAGAAAAAAAATGTGCAAATAAACTGATTTTCGGACGTGTTTACTGAATTTGTTTCTCAAAAAAGTTTATTTTTGGCCGTTTGATGTTTAGTATTGCCACCGACTTCCAAAACTGCAGTCATGTGTGTTCTGTTCTAAAACTATTTTTCACTTTTTAGTTTTTGTAGGCAGGTGGCTTCTTTTTTTTGTTAAAATGCGTTTTATTTTTCGCTTTTTAGTGTCCCCATTTCATCTAAATACATTAAGAAACGGCAACACAGTTAAAACAGAGAAAGTACTAGAGCTTGTGATAGTCATAAGCACCAACTGAGAACCAAAATCAATATTACTTTTCTGTGCTGAATAATTTGTATCAACTATGTATTTGTTTAGGCCTACGTTCAGCAGTCATGGACGGCAATAGGTATGTATGTATGTATTTATTATCTTAGGTCTAACAACAGATGTTACAGATATACATTGACATAAAATTACAATGAATTGTGATCTTAGTAACACCTAGTCAAAGGTAAACACCACATGCAACATTTTCACAAATGGACAACAAACTTAAAAAATAATAATAATTAAGACGCAATTAGTTATATAATAAATGCTATTGGCTGTTTGAAATTAATTGAAAAATAGTAGCATTATGATGAACTATAGTTACAAGTAATGGTTGTTATGGAGACTATTTAATTCCAGAACGAACACAAGAGTTAGCAGTACATATTACTAACTTGCTCATTACTTGCTTGTTACCAACTTGTTAGTTTATTTGATACAAGTTTTTTAGTATCTACCTAATACCCAAACATGTTGTCTCACTAACTTTACAATCCATTGATTCCTAATGACGCTCCCGCATGTTGTACCACACATACATTTATGCAAAATGCGCTGTAATCATTGCTGCTGTAATGCAACAATTCGCAAACAAATCCAGCTAATTTGGACGCGTAACTATCGCGTTATTACACAATACGATCCATTCAATGACAGCTCTGTTTTAGAAATTCTAATCGGCATGTTGTTCCGCCGTTCGGAACATACACACACACAGATGGGATTATATAATATATTTACAAGAAACATGTACAGTCGAACAAGCTAATTGGTTTACAGGCAAAAATATTCATCTTTCTACTACACGAATATTTTATTTATTTATTTTATTTTTTTATCTTTAGTACATAGGTACCAGGGATACCTACGTGCTCGGGATAAGAAAATGTATAATATAAAATATTGTGAGTGTAGTAGAAACATGAATATTTTTGCCTGTAAACCAATTAGCTTGTTCGACTGTACAACATGACAGACAAAGTTCAAGTAATTGTACAGTACATTTAAAAATAAAAACAAATAACAAATAAAAAGTAAATAACAATAGGTAATATAAAATTAACACAAAAAAAAACTCATCTTTTGTCCATCATTTCGTAAAATCTCAAACATTCACGACACACATTTATCTATTTCGCGGAAAACAAATCACACTCCGGCGTTGATGCCAGAAGAGCATTCAGCATTGCCAGCGCACGAACCAGGGGCGAGTTAAAAGGCGAGACTGTTTGTGCTGTCGGAACAGGGGGCCAAGTCTGCTATTTTTAAATTTCGTCATTCCAACACGATCCCATTGTCATTTTACTTAAAGTTCGTCATCTGCTAAATTCATAAAATCAATGACTGCACAATGACGTTCTAATGGTAGGTCACTGATCAAAGGAACTGTCAAAATTTTGGCAGATTACCGCCTAAGTTGTCAGTTGTCACTATGAGGCCACTAGTTTCAACATTTCTAACTGATCGACTCCTTGACAATTTAAAAATGCCTGTAAATGGTTTAATTGAAATAAATGCTCGGACTTTGACATCGAGATCGTCTTCCATTCATCAGCGAACAAAATTATGTACACTTGGCGTCCAACTACTTGGACTCTACGTAACGTATTACCAATCTTTAACCTGCAAGTGCTTGCATCATCCCCATTCCATATTATTATTTCAAAAACATCCTGGTTACCACTCTAACTGCATCACACATTTAAATAATTCTACGGGTCCCTAAATTGGGTAGCATATCATACGCCTATCCTGCACGCATACGCATATCCTGATATTTGCACTGCCGTGGCCGACTGCCAACTACCGTGCTATAACCGTTAAGAACTAATTGTAGTTTTATCCTAGTCCATTTTCAGAGCTTTTGTGTCTCATAGTATTTATAAAGCTGCAGTCTACTGCAGCTTTATAAATACTATGAGGCCCAAAAACACAAAGAGTTAAATTCGGTTAGAATCGGTGGCAATTAAAGACAACAAACAGAACAAAGCCTGCTGTGCTAAAGTTATTTATCACTTTTTAGATATTGAAGGCGGTTCTCTGTTTTGTAAAAAAAGCTTTTTTTAATTTGACGTACATATGTACATTTGCAAAGAAAAATAACTATTTAAAAGTGGTGAGAATATGGTCTTCTATTTCCCAGGACATTTGATTTGAGCCAATCCTCTATTCAGAGTAAATAAACAACCATTAAATTTATAATACATACTTCAAACCCCAGTACTCAGTTCCCTGCAATTACCACTGATTGAACGCATATTGTATCAGCTCATGCTTTTGTTTAGACTTGTTTAATAAACAAACGAACGACGATTTCATTAGAAGTCAGGGCATAGTAAGAATTTATCGTCGTGCCCTGACTTTCTGACTTCAGGAGAAATCAGAGTACAGGAAGAATTTATCCTCGTTTGTTTCTTAAACAAGTCTAAAATCATGAACTGACACTACAACTTTTCCTACACTCTTATAATAAAACTTGGATAAGTTTTAGCCGAAAAACTAAGGTCACCGACATATCTCTCAGGATATGCAAGTTGAAGTGCAAATGGGTAGGCCACATCGCTCGAAGAACCGATGAGCGATGACGAAGACAGGCTCTCGAGTGGCGATGGCGACCACGAACCGGAAGAGAGCGTTGGTAGACCTTCCACCAGATGGACCGACGACATCGTCAAGGTTGCGGGTAACCGGTGGCTGCAAGCGGCACATTGCCGCTCGATGTGGCGTTGATGAACGACGAAGCCGCGATTAAAAGCTAGATTTTCCTAGAAACTCTTCACACTGAACGTCATTCACCAAAACACGTACCTACTCAAACATTCACGTCGCGGTCACTTTAGGTGATATGTTATTTAGACAAACATCTAGACATTATTCGAGACACAGCTAAAGGTCGCTAGGGACGTATGATAATACCTAATATATTATTTGCTATTTGATGTAAATATATTACAAAAGTGTTTACCTAGGAGTTTCAAATACATTTTCAATAGTCTACTGTCTGGGTAGAATGTTAAATGAGTTTTTAAATAAATACACATAGGGTGTTTTGTATTTACTTTTGACCTTACGTGTTTATTTGAGAAGAATGTCAAGTTGACAATTTTATTCATTTATTATTAAGAGTTCACTAAAATATATGCGGTCTAGAAAAGAGTTAGGTATGCTAGTGAAAAATAGAAAATACTTATGTAAGTATTACATATCCACTATCTTAAAATAGAAAATACACTGTGGTACTTCTTAGCACTAACACTAGAAAAGTAAAGTTCAATTTTAATTATTAAAATAGTTTTTGAGAAATGTGTAGACAAACATACATTCATACATCTATAAAATGTTAAATATATGTAACAGTCAAAACTTAAAAAGTTTTTAAAATGGTCACGAAAAAAAACCTACGAACGTAATGGGTTTCTGAATAGTAAGGATTTTAAACTGGTCATAAGGATTATTAATAATAATAATAAATTCTTTATTTTCTCTTCCACAAATAAAAAATTACATAAAAAGTTTTTTCAAAAAAAAGAAAACCGCCTTCAAAAACTAAAAAGTGATAAATAACTTTTGCACAGAACACACATTACTTCACTTTCGGAACTCGGTGGCAGTGGCTTTATGTTTATTGTTTTGTATTGCCACCTTATATTATATTTATATATAAGGTGGCAATACAAAAATATTTTCGCTTTTTTGTGTTGCCTTAACATACAAATCCATTAAAAAAACGGCAACACACTTAAAAGAGATTGTAAGTCCTCCAGTGATTGAAGAAACTAAAACGTCATCTAAGAATTTTTTTTTGGAATTTGTTGATTTTCTCAAAAAGGGCTGTACAAATTTTAATACAATTTATATGGGACCCTTTCGGAATAAACCCCTTTCGAACAAAAAAAGAATTTTGCAAATCCGTCTACATATGACAGAGTTATACCCGAACATACAAAAAAAAAAAAAAAAACATTCGAATTGATAACCTCCTCCTTTTTGAAGTCGGTTAAAAACACAACATAATATTTTGACACCAAGTTCCAACTAATAATAAAAGGAACTCAACTCACAAAGGACAACATTGAGAATTTGAGCAAGGTGTTACAAAGGTGAGGGTATTTTATTCTTGGGGGACTGGTGCCTAAACTAAGCCGAAGCCAAGCTGCTGTGTATTTCAGGACACCAGGTACCCCCACCAAGAACCTAATAACTGTTAATTATGAAGATACAAAAAAATAATAAAAATAAACTAGTTACGTGACAAATTTACAATCGTTAGTAGTAGTTATTGATTGATTGTTGTAGTCAAAAGTGATTTTGACTGGCCAAGAGTTTTGACTGTGGCATTTTATATTATATTAGGAAGCCCTAATAGATTATTATATGTGAATATAAACAGTTCAAATAATATTAGTTAGATACTGATACTTGTCGAATTGATCCTCCTTTTTTTATGAAGCCGTTTAAAAGTCTAATCGGAATTTCCTATCAGCGACAATCAATAAAAAAAGGTAAATTTGAGACATTTTTGACATAGGTATTGAGAGTAAAATTATAATGCGAACATCCCTTTTAGTTTTTAGAATTGGCCTCATGTTTAACAACCTCTTCTTTCTTGTTCTTCTTCTCCTTTTTCTTACCCTTTTCCCATCATTGGGGCCGGCTCTCCTCATTACTCGGCGCCAGGATACTCTATCCTGGATTGTCTGATTATCAATATGAAAGATCTTCAATTCACAGGTCACAGTTGAGAGCCATGTGGCGAGTGGTCGACCTCTGCTGCGCTTTACCTCACGAAGTGCTAATGCTTGATTTAAGGCGGATTCACATAATATGTGAATTCGTATCGCCGATGCGTAACATGATCGCCTATCTGAGGGCTAATTCACGTAATTTTATGACGCACCGATGAAGTTGTAGTGCAGTTGCAGTTGAGTTCAAGTTTGAGTGATAAAATGCTATTCTTGTAATCTTTGAACTGCGTGTAAGCTGCGCGTGAACTGCACGTCAACTGTAAGATAACCAAACTCTTCCAAAGTTATATGGTGTAGCCACATGAGAGAAAAAGTATTACTCACTCGAATAGAATCGAATAGAATCGATTACATTTCAATGAAAATAAAGTTATTATAATATTAAAATAATACCCTGCTTTTTAACTTTCATTTTGAGACGTCAAACGAATAGTAGAATATCGATCATGTTGCGTTCCGAAGCACACACCAAAGACGCGCAACAACGCGCAACTTGACGCGAGCGTGTCTGACAGCGGTAAAGAATACGAAAAGCGTTGTTTTCATCGAAACTTAACTGCAACTGCACTGCAACAGCACTTCTTTAGCTACTTAAATTAGCCCACTGAACGGTGATGTCGCGTCAGTCGCGTCCAGATAGGCGATGCTACGCGTCGGCAATACGGACACGGTGATAACCAACCTAATGTTACCTATCTATATGCAGAATATCATCCGGCAAATATTTCCCCGGGAATCCAAGCCAGACTGAGATAGATAATAATAGTCCCAGCATTGCCTCTAACTCCGCTAGACATACTTTAACTAAGAGTGGCTTCCTCACAATAGTTGACCGGGATAGGAATCGAAGTTACGACCACTTGATCGTTTGTCAACAAGCCTTCGGGCTATTGTCGTTTCACAAAGGACTGGTATATATATAGACCAGCTGGCTCTTCTGCATTTATGCACTGCAATGAAGATTCAGAAATTATTAACGTTGGAACAAAATTAAGTATTTTCTCACAGTTTCTGTATATAAAGTATATATTCATATTAATAAGAGGTAAAATGTGTTTGTATGTAGATGGTATATGTCCGGAATTATTCAAATGATTATAAAAAGAAATGTTTTATCAATAGAAAGTTTCGTTACCCTTGAGTACTATCTATTATTATAATAAAGAGGTAAAATTTGTTGGTTACTTTGAAAGTGGATATATTTGTATGTAGGGGGTAATCTCCGAAACTACTCATCCGATTTCAAAAAATCTTTCAGCAATACAAAGTCACGTTATCCCTGAGAGCTATAGGCTATATTACCTACATTATCAAAAATATTAGGGATCCTTGAGAAAATTTACGCGGACGAAGTGCTAGGTAGGCGGTCTTATATAAGCCCGCCACACTATTTCCTAACCACTGTAACTCCTGTAAGCCAGAATCAACAGTGGCGACCACCAGAAAAGCGCCAGAGCAATGAAGCTCGACGAGTCCCAGAGAAATGATTCAACTGTCTTGGATCCCGCAACGAAATTAATGAGAAAAGAACAGCGGAGGAGTAAGAAAAACATATTTTCCACTTCCCTCCAAATCAAGCAGGAGACAGAACAGAACTAAGCCAATAGGCACAAAGGGACGTTAACAACTGGGAGAAACCCAGTTGCTAAGCACCACGGATTATAATGAAAGGACATTTTAGGACCACTTTTTAGTGGTCCTAAAAAGTGAGCTGTTACATTAAATTTGATTCCAATAAAAGGTATGGCAAAATCGCTTGAACGCACGGAAATTAGTTCTAGTTTCCACAAGGTCCGCATAATAAACTGCTCCGGATGTAGCCTGTACACTATCCAACATAATATTGCGTTCTTTCTGCCAAAGAGTACACTCCCATAAGATATGATGTGCAGATTGTTCGTATTCACAGTCAGATGTAGAACATGGACACAAAGGCGAAGCAACAAGCTTGAAAGAAAATAATTTACTTTTAAAGTTGCCATGTCCTGTTAGAAATTGGGCAACACAGTGGTCCACCTCCAGCCATGTCCTGGCCAGCCGCTCAAGAACGGATGGAAAGAACTGATGAAGGTGACGGTCCTTGCTAGAATCATCCCACCTACACTGCCACTCGGATAAAAGTTCCTCCCAGACGTCAGTCTGTGGCTTAAATAATCTAGAGATCTTAGCGCGGTCACGTTGAGTTAAAAAGTTTGCGTCCATGGTCTCTCGCGCGGAATAGTACATTGCAGTACATCGTTGCACCTCAAGATTGACTGGAAGCACGCCTGCTAGAACCGGAAGGGCTTCAGTACTAACGGTCCTATATGCTTTACATAAAAATATTAAAGCCAAACGTTGACTTTGAAGCAATTTACGTCGTACCGCCCCTATAGTGGCCCTATCAGCCCAAACAGGTGCCCCGTAGCACATACATCCCAAATAGGTAGCCCCATAAATAGTTTTTAAAGTTAAAAATGATAGACCCCAAGTGGCTTTAGATATACTCGTCAAGGCATAAAAGTTCTTTTTAGCTTTTTCACCAACTGTTTTTATGTGGTCAATAAATGAAAAGTTTTTCTCTAAGACCAGACCAAGGTAGCACACTGATTGTTTTCTTTTAACGGGAACGTTATTAAATTTAATACTAGGCCATGATTTAAGATTACCTTTTAAAATAAGTTGATAAGTTTTGTGAGGTGCAAAGATTAGACGGTTTCGGTCGCCCCACTGAGATATTAAGCGAAGGCAAATGTCAGCCAAATTCTCAAGCTCAGCCCGGGTACTTGCCTGAATAAGCAGAAGGCCATCGTCCGCGTAACCGGTTAATGAACAACCGCAAGGAAGTGGAATCGCAAGCAAATCATCAAAACCTACATTCCATAAATATGGACTGATAACTGAACCTTGAGGACATCCCATGGTTAGAGCCTTCGACATAGAATGATGTCCAAGTTTGAGCTTCGCGGAGCCGTTTAAAAAGTACGAGTAAACAAGAGTATAGATGTTTCTGTAACAACCACGGGTTTTCATCTTAAGTAGTAGCATAAGCCACCATGCGTTATCGAAAGCCCCTGAGATATCCAGAAAGATACCAATGACGTATTTATGTTCGGACGAATTAACAATTTTCCTAACAGATAATGCCGCGTCGACGGTAGATTTCCCTTTGGTGAAACCGAATCGATTATTATGAAATTTTGGTCCATCCGGTAGCAAACGTGGAACGATAAGGAGCTCCAGGAGTTTTCCCAAAGATGGTAGTAGTGTTATGGGCCGGTACGACTCCGGGTCATCCGGGGGATTATCGCCACTCTTTGAGATAATCCGTATAAAGCCACGTCGCCATATACGAGGAAAAATACCTTCCGCAATGCACCGGTTATAAACAGTTAAGATCGCGTCACCCGCTGTTTTACACGCTTCTATAATCATTCTATTAGATATTTTATCTTCACCTGACGATTTGTTGACTGGTAGTCTCTTGACAACGTTTATGAACTCGTCAGTCGAGCACAGTAAGTAAAGGTGTCCGACATAATTTCAGCACTCTCTTCAGCTGACAATCCGATGTGAGTGAAGTCTTTGGCGTGGCACGCAAAAAGCGAGCTAAAGAATTCCCAATTCGCGCCTTTCGGTCTTATATAAGTGGAAGCTAGTAATTGACCATCTTCTACATATTGTACCTACTGCTCAAAATCAATAAAATAATGTTATAAAGAACTAGCTATTGCCCGCGATTTCGTCCTCACAAATGAAAACAAAGTCGCAGATTAAAAAATAGCCTATATCCTTTCTTGTGGTTTAACCTTAGTCAGTGCCAAAATCGGTTCAGTAATTTAGCTGTGAAACCGAAACAAACTAAAAAACGCACTTTCACATTTATATATATTTTTTTAATCATTGCCCCACTCTAGGGTCTTCTTATGTATCGTGAGTGCGTTTACCAACATATAAACTCACATACACATCACACTCACATTTGTTCCGTGCGGGAATCGAGCCCGCGATACGCAGCACAGCAGCCAATCGCCCAACCACTGCGCCAACCGTGCCGTATACAGGATGTACAAAGGGGCTATACATCCGAAAAGAGGTCAATGTACTCGTGAAACTGAACAACATTCAACAGAAAAAAAATCGAAATTTAAAAAAAAAATTGACTCTTTATAGAAAATTTGAACTTGCCGCCTACATTTTGTATGGAGACTGGAGTCTAAAATTTCTTATTTCGATTTTTTTTTTCTGTCAATGTTGTTCAGTTTCACGAGTACATTGACCTCCCTCCGGACACAAAATATAAAGATTACAGAAGGACCGCTCCCGCCATCTTCAAAAATAATTACCTAAACTTGCCAGACTCACTATGGCTGCTACTGTATTGACTCTGCAGGTTTTATTTGTGACAATATGAAATTTTATAGACTCTGGTTGGAACTCTTTGCAATTTTTTTGTAACAAAATTTTCCTGTTCGTCCTGAAATGACAATTTTACATTATTTATTCATTTTGACAACACGTGACAGTCGAGACTGAGTCTGAAGTCTGCTTGAAACTGCTTGAGAATGCCTATAAACGTAATGTCAATGTGTGCGTGCAAAAAATGGCGGTTTGTTCAGAGTGGTCTCTCTGCTCGGCGCGCCGCAGCCTTACGTACTTTGTGCTTCGGATGTATACCCCCTTTCCGGTACACCCTGTATTAGTATGGATAACAGTTATTTCACTAATAATATGAAATCAACACTGAAAACAAACGGGCTTCAATTCAGAACCAAAAATACAGTCGATATCCCACCGTTAGTTTACTATGAATATTTGACACAATCATTATCGTAATAAGAGGATGTTCGAGGGGAAGGAAGGATGGGGAGGGGTGCGGGAGGTGTTCATTAAAATAATGACAACTGTAGTGCTCTTAACTGGTTAAAGCGAAGTCTCATTAACGTCGGTTGAAAGAAATATGTCGGTCAAGTGTCACATTTTTTGCTCTGTTTTTGAAAGTATGAACTAAAATACTTATTGCATTTTTTGAGTTTGAATTTTACAGTTTTATGTAGTTAATTACATAACCTATACTCTATAGTAATGTACCTAATCTGTCCATATCTACATAATTACTGTTGGAATTATAAATTGTTAAAAATTAAAAAATATAAGAAACTAGCTTTTGCTAGACAAAGTCGCGGATTAAAAAGTAGCCTATGTCCTTCCCTGGGGTTCTACTTTTTAATCCGCGACTTTGTCAGCATCCACGATAACCGACATTCACGTGGACAATGTAGCCTGTAAAAGCTAGTAATAATATAATTTCTTAACGTGAAAGTCAAGGACTTATATCTAAAAAAGAAAATAAAAGTCACCACAGAATAAAACCTACACTAGTCTATTCTGATTAGGGTTCAACAACGTACTAGACAAAGGTAGGGATACCACTGAACATGGGTCCTAAAACATATGATAAGACCCGACACGGGAATAATTTAGATAGCAAACGACGTATCTCCGAACACGGTACATTTCTCCGAGTAAAATCTGTCTCGTTCACTTCGCCTTATATAATGTAGGTGCAGGTACTGTGAAGTCTAGACTTGCGTACGCAAATGTTACTTGAGATTTTATAAGCGGATAGAAAATGTCACTTCTTTTTCCCAGTATACAGTGGTATTTCTGCGTGGTGCGTCGAAAACGAGATTTGTGGTAAAGAGATTTAGCTTTTTAGCTTATAGTTGTAGTACACACACAGACACACAATGCACATACGACACACACTCATGAACACGTAAACCAAATAGCTTGTTTGACTGTACATGCGTGCATGTGCGTTTTGTGTATTGTACATCTATATCTATAGTTATTATAATATTATAATTATGTAATCTAAATTTAATATAATATAATATAATAATATTATAAAGAGGAAAGATTTGTTTGTTCAGTATAAACACAAAAAGTACTGGACCGATTTAAAAAAATCTTTCACCATTAGAATGCTGCATTATGCCGGAGTAACATAGGCTATATTTTGAAAAAAAAATGGTGGAAGAGTGGCAAAGTGCAAATACTGATAAAGTAACAATTGTCATCTACATGACTTGTAGCAAAAACAGGTCAAATATATATTTTAAAGAATTATTTTAAAAAATTGAGTAGTCCTAAAGTTTCCGCAGCAGTACCTATCTTTTGTGGACAAAATGTGTAAGAGTAGAAATGGCGGCAATATACCATTAATAAATGAATGTATACATCTGATGACGATGATTGATGATACCGCAATGATTCATTATTAAAATGTTAGTAATTTAGTCACTATTGAGTCAAGTATATCTTGAAATATATCATAAAGGCCTTGCCAATACTGTAACTTTATATCAATGTATTTTTGTTTTGGTATTATACCAGTACAACCAAAGACTACCTCGCACAAATAATAATTATTTATATTCTTTATAATATTACTTAAGAAAATAGAGTAGGTAGGTATTTTCAGTGTTTTTGATATTGGAATTCTGTGTGCAAAGGCGAACTTATACTTTTACTTATTTTTAAAATCTATGTCATCATCATGCCAACCTTTAGACGCCCACTGCAACTGGGCATAGGTCTTCCAAAAGGGGAGATCAGCCGTAATCGTCATGCTTGGCCGATGCATGTTGGCGATAGCAGTTAGTGTCATAGTACTCAGGACGCTGCTGTCCATCCTCTGATCAATATCCCTCTGTCGCCTACTACAATGACCACGGGTAGAAATGTGGTGGTACTATTCAATAAGATACAATAATTATAACGTTAATGTAAGAATTTCTTAAAACAGAGCTTCCTATCTTCTACCCTATTACTGTGCCCAACAGGGTCTATAATGATCATAATAATAAACACCTTCCACGAAATCACATTTATACCTACTTAATACTTATAAAAAATCAATAAAGATATTGAGTATTAAGTACATACCTACCGAATAAATCAGAATTGAGTTTTCTTTATTTTAGTAAAATCATAAATTCAACTAACTAAAGCTCTGAATTCATTATTTTAATGTCAGCAATAAATCAAAATTGTTTGTTTACATTTTATAACATTTTCTGTTCTAAATATTCTAGAATTTATTACTAGTCATGTATCAATGTATTATGAATGTTAACAAAATAAAACCCTTAAAATCTCAGGGCTTAACTTAACAATTGGGGATACATCAAAGTCTAATTTAAATTATGGTTAGGTACATTAGCTTTTCTTTGCGACCTTGTCTGCGTAAATGTCGGTTATCGCAGTTGCAACAACGACGGGCGGTAGTTTAGCTGTGAAAACAAACTTACTACCACATAAAAAATATTACCAATTAACGAACATAATTTTGTATTCTCCTTATCCTTACATACAGCGCTCAAACCTTTAAGGCGCTAACAAGCGACTTTTACACGACTTAACAATAGATTTTAAACTGACAATCACGTCAAAATGTGTTGTGTAAATGATTTAAAAAAATATATGTTAAACTAGAACATTCTCTTAATCATTTAGTATGTGAATATTTTTGATTAAGTTCATATTAAATACTTTAATTAAATCGTGAAGTTGTGTCTGACGCGGACAAAACTTTGATAATCTCACAAAATCTAATATTTAGAAACTTTTACTATCTTACAGACAATTTTACTATCTATCTTTTAGTATACGCCTTTTTTTTAAAGTTAAAGCATACTGTCTTTTATTTAATTTTTTCGACAAAACTTTAAGAGTTTTAGACAGCGCATACGATTCACTGGTCGCTCAAGGTCGCCGGCGTATATCGTCGCCTTAATCCGCGGTTTTGTGTGTACGATAACCGTCATTCATGAAGACGCAATCGCGGGTTTTATAAATAATCTGCTTCAAAACCGTCTGCCATCTCTCTCCCAACCAATTCCAATATCCAAAATCTCTGCTGACTTCCCATCGAGACACTATACTCAAATCAATACAAAGTACCTATCTACCTGCACAAAGAATTCAAGCAAGCAACTTACCCCTCTTCTACTCTCTAAGGATCTCACTGTACTATAAAATATAGCATAAACTCTAGCTCCTACGGCCGGCCCTTACAAAAGGGGCTATTTTAATCCTTGCAATGCTTATTCGCGTTATTTATTATTCTATGTTACTCGCAAATTGTTAGTCTTTATTTTGTTTAGGAAAATATTATGGGTTTTGTTATTTTTGAGTTTGGAAGGTATTTTGTTTAGAGGTTTTTTGAGGCAGGCGCGTGTTATGTTGAGGACTATTTTAGTTTTTAGTTTTGTATTATTTAACATAACATGATTTAGCTGGCTAAATCATGTTATGTTATGTTACTACTAACTTTTGCCCGCGACTTCGTCCGCGTGAATGTTGGTTATAGTAGATGCAGACGAAGTCGCAGAAAAAAAGTAGCCTATGTCCTTCCCCGGGGTTAAATCTATCTTCATGCCAAATTTCATCAAAATCGGTTTAGCCGTTTTATCGTGAAAGCGTAACAGACAGAGTTACTTTCGCATTTATAATATTAAGTATGGAAGTATGGATAAATAATAATGACAGTCTATTATCGTCCCACTGCGTGTTCTGAAAGTTCTGTTTTCATACTGAGAAGGCTAAATCATTGATCAACATGCTTAATCAAGGCAGATTAGCGATTTAATAATACCTATAAGCCTAGATTTCCTCACGATGTTTTCTTTCACCGTGTGATGTCCAAGATAAACTTAGAAAGTACATATGAAATAAAAATAATTTATTGCTCAAATTAGAATTTTACATCTTGTGAAAAACTTGACTTCCAAACTAAGTACTACATGTACTATGGAGGACAACGCGTTCTCTTATACAATGACTAAAGATTCTAAGGACGAATAACTGATGAATAATACGGTAAGTATGCAAGGGTGTGCAGAGTATCTTGTGTGTAAAATTCGGTGAGTAAGTGTAGAGGTGTGTGAGTGTGCGTGTGAGTGTGGGTGATGTGCGGTGTGTGTGAAAAATCATGTGACAGTTAATAATAATAATATGTGGGGACTATTTCACACACGGCCGTCTGACCCCAAACTAGGGAGACCCTGTGTCAGACAGCTGATATACATACACAAATACATTTTTTTTTTTTGTAAATACATAAACAACACCCAGACACAAGGCAAACACAAGTGCTCATCACACAAATGTTTACCCTGGGCGGGAATCGAACCCGCAACACGCTGCGCAGCAGTCGATCGCTCAGCCACTGCGCCAACCGTGTCGTCAATTGTTCGTCAGTTGATGGGTTTATGTGGGTGACAGTAGAAGCATTTCACTATCTTCACAGTTTATGCTCATTAGCCACTCACTTGTGGTGTGGCCAGTTTCGTTTTATGTCTGACTAGCGAACCGGCCCGGCTTCGCATGGGCCTATAGCCTTCCTCGATAAATGGATTATCCAACACAAAAAGATTTTTTCAATTCGAACCAGTAGATCCTGAGATTAACGCGTTCAACCAAACAAACAAACAAACTCTTCAGCTTTATAATATTGTTATGATTACGATTAGTATAGATAAGTTGGAATATTATGTAGTATTTGGAGTATATGAATTGAAGAAGTCACATTGGTATTATGCCCGGTATTGAACTCGCAACCTCAAGCATGAGAGACGCTCCACCTCTAAGCATAAGAATAAACATTTCTGAATAATAAAAAACCTACCAGCATCGACAACAACGTGTTACTGGAGAGTGAAACCTCACAAATACTCACAATGTCGTGTCGAGGACAAAAGCTTACTGAGTCAACCCCTTGTTTGAAAAATAATGAAATAACTCCCTTGTTTGTGAATAAAAAATATGTAGAGTTAAATAAATGGTTCCATTTTTCTCTTTCATGTACGGAATCCTAAAAAGAATCTCGGTACAGGGTCTAAATAAATCCACAACAAAAACATTTTTGTTTTTTGGACAACTTAAAATATCTGGAAACTAGCGACCCGGCCCGGCTTCGCATGGGCCTATAACCGTCCTCGATAAATGGAATAGCCAACACAAAAATATTTTTTCAATTCGAACCAGTAGATCCTGAGATTAGCGCGTTCAACTAAACAAAATCTTCAGCTTAATATTAAGTATAGATAATTCAGAATAGAACTGCGGAGGAGTAAGAAATACACATTTTTCCATAACTAAACGTACGAGCATCGACGCCGAGTTACTGGCCTGTCGGTTTTCTATCGGTTGCATTTTGGGGAGTGTGCTACGGAATTGCATAATTTAAATCCGCCGAGCCCGTTCCATCATTGGACCACAAAGACGTACGGCGATGCGCCACCGGTACATGGTGGACATCTCACCCACACGCACAAAACGTTTTGGGAATACATTCATTGTGCGTACTGCTAAGGAGTGGAATTCCCTGCCTGAGTCTGTGTTTCCTGATAGCTACAGCCTGGGAGTCTTCTAGTCAAGAGTGAATAGGTTACTTCTAGGCGAGCGTGCTCCATCTTAGACCTCATCATCGCTTCCCATCAGGTAAGATGGTGTGTGGTAAAAAAAACTTGCTAGTTTTAATGCTGGAAACTTTATCAGGTATCAAGTACAAAGGTTACTCGTTTACGTTCAAGTGAGACGGCTGACGGCCAATCTTAGTCCACAATGAAAACAGTGCAAAGAATATCCGTCGAGTTTCTTGCTCATTCTTCTCAATAGAGACGTACTGTTTTGAAACTAGTTTCAACACCCTAACCACAAAGTACGTAAGGCTGCATCGCGCCCGAGCAGAGAGACCACTCAGAACAAACCGCCATTTTTAGCACGCACACATTGACATAACGTTTATAGGCATTCTCAAGCGGTTTCAAGCAGACTTCAGTCTCGACTGTCACATCATCATTTATTTATTTATTATTTTATTTATTTATTTTTACTTTAATTACCACGGTTTACACCACTTACAATAATTAAAGACAGATAATATTAGTTATAGAAGAGAAAAGAAAAAGGAAAACACAAAGACAGATACAAAAACAATAAAAATAAACATATTAATTAAGTTTAGTTTCCACATACACATTCATCCATTCCTCTCACAGTACTTCTGACACACCAATAAAATCTTCGTCCATTCATCCGCAAACAGATCGCTAGTTGGATTAGAATCCAAGAGATCAGATCAGATCCGGGGTCAGTCAAGGTTCAATTTTGGGGCCTTTATTATTTATTATAATGTTAAACGATCTTCCCCAAGTTCTACGTCATGCAAGATGTTTACTATATGCCGATGACCTAAAATTATATCTTGAGATAAACTCGGAACATGACTGTTTGGCGCTACAGCAAGATATTGATGCAATATACGAGTGGAGCTTAGGAAATAAGATGGAATTCAATTCTTCTAAGTGCTTTGCTATGACATTCGGTCGAGTGCGGCACCCAGTTAATTTTGAATACAGCCTAAATGATAGTATCATCGCGAAAACAACAGCCATTAAAGATCTGGGAGTCACATTCGATCGAAAGCTCACCTTCCACGGCCACATCATTACGGTGGCTAAAGAGTCCTACCAAAGGTTGGGATTTGTCATGCGTAATTGCCGTGATTTCCGTCGTGCACATTCCATAAAAATAGTGTATAATGCACTCGTGCGTAGCAAGTTAGAATCCAGCTCCTGCGTGTGGAATCCACACGAAGGTACCTACGCGCTTTTACTCGAAAAGGTGCAAAAAGCTTTCCTTCCTCCAAGGTTTTTATATAAGCGCATATATGGCTATTATCCATACCTATATCCAACAAGATTTCTGCTAGGATGCCTTGGATATAATTCTCTAGAGGTAAGGCGAGCACGAGATCAACTCGCTACAGCTTGTAAAGCGTTTCGTGGCACTATTGACGCGCCTGATGTGCATACTGCGCTGGCTTGCTTCTTTGCCCCAAGCAAGTACTGCCGCGGCAGAAAGCACAGGCTATTTGCTGTCCCTCCTTGCCGCACTGTTGCGCGTGCTAAGTCCCCAGTACCTCGCACTCTGGCTGCACTTATCATCATCATGTCAACCGTTAGACGCCCACTGCTGGGCAAAGGTGGAGACCTATGCCCAGCAGGGAGCCCAAGGAGGGGCTCAGCCATAATCGCCATGCTTGGCCGATGCATGTTGGCATCGCAGTAGGTGTTATGGTACTCAGAAGGACGCCGCTGCCCATCCTCTGGTCAATATCCCTCTGTCGCTCTTTACGACACCCACGGGTAGAAATGGGGTGGTGCTATTGGCAGCCGGCACCACGTGTTGTCAAAATGTATAAGTTATGTAATTGACATTTCACAAAGAACAAGAAAATTTTGTTATAAAAAATTGCAAAGAGTTTCAACCAGTGTTAATAAAACTTCATATTGTCACAAATACAACCTACAGAGTCAATACAGTAGCAGCTCTGCCAAGTTTAGGTAATTATTTTTGAAGATGGCGGGAGCGGTCTTTCAGTACCCTTTATATTTTGTGCCCTAACTAACCGATTCTTTCGCAATTCAAAAGTGCTTGTAAATGATTGAATTGAAATAAATATTTTGGCTTCGAAACATGCATGCATGCTCGTGGCTAAGTAAAAGCAGTACGAATCGATCGGTTGGACACTGGCCGCGGTTAGTGAGTGGATGGGTCATCACCACCATCCATTTCATACCGAGATACCTCCATGTCTCGGAAAGTACGTAAAATCATTGGTCCCAGCTGTCAATTGCAGATCTTTGACAGTCGTTATTTATTTTATTTTATTGGGAAAACAACCCATTGTACATTATGTCTTATTATTATTATTATTATAGCCTTTTATTTCCTTAAAAAATAATTAAATACATTGCACTTATAATTAACATGCATTAGATACATTTATAAACATGCATTAGAAATTTGACTTTTTATTACAATTCATTACCTACAATAAATAATTAAAATTCAAACATATAAAACTAAATAAGTATCTATTAATTTCATGATGTTAAAATAAATAAACAATTAATTAACTAAATGTAAATAGTTTAAAATTTATTCACGATTAAAATTTGACTTTACATTTCAATTAATTTAAATCAATTATTAAAATTTTAACATTTAAAATCATACAAATATCTATTAATTCTATGATGTTTATTATTATAAATATATAATTCTAAGATTATCACGTGATTATTTATTTATTATTATTATTTATTTATTAATATTAGTTAGTTATTTTCTATTAATAACATGCATTTTCTTTCATGTATCTAGTTAATATTTTTAAGGACCTCTCAACGAGTAAAGGCCTCCTCCATTTTTCTCCAAACTTCTCTGTTATTTGCCTTTTTATTAATCCAGTCTTTACCAGCCACTTTATTTATCTCATCTGTCCATCTCTCTTTCGGTCTTCCCCTGTTCCGTTTTCCGGGTGGTCCTGGCCAAATAGTTATTCTATAAGTCCACTTACTTTTGTTTGTACGTGCAATATGGCCAGCCCACTTCCATTTAAGTTTCTTACAGTGTACAAGGGCGTCTATCACATTTGTTGTTTTCCTTATATCTGTATTTCTTATTTTGTCTTTTCTTTTTAAATTAAGTATACTACGTTCCATTGCCCTCTGACATACTTGTAGCTTATTTTTCGTATAGGTATTAAATATCCATGTTTGGCAAGCATACGTGAGACACGGTAGTATACAGGAATCCAGTACTTTTTTCTTTAGTTTTACAGGGAGGGTTGATTTAAGTATTTCCTTGTTGCTCCAATATTTGTTCCATGTTGTATTTATTCGTCTGTGTAATTCATCACGGTGCCTGGTCGTAGTAAATGATATCTGTTGACCTAGGTATACGTATTCTTGTACGTATTCTAATGAGGTATTATTGACGTTAATAGGTATTTTTTGGTGGTTGGTCATGATCTTTGTTTTTGTGGTATTTAATTCTAAGCCAATTTTTCTACTTACAGTATTTAGTTCATTCACCATTTTTTCCAGTTGAGTTGGTGTTTCTGAGAAAAGTATGATGTCGTCTGCAAACCGGAGGTTACTTAAAAATTTACCTTGTATGTTTATACCTTTTCTATCCCAGTTTAGATTTTTCATGATGCTTTGTAGAACAGTTATGAAGATTCTCGGCGAGAGAGGGTCGCCCTGTCTAACGCCTCTACATATGTTTATTTCAGGGCCTCGTTTTTCCATTTTTACACGACTTTTAGATTTGCTATATATGTCTTTTATAAGCTCAATAGTCTCCAGTGGTACATCGCTCTCATACAGGGCTTTCCACATGCTACTATGGGATATAGAGTCGAAGGCTTTGGCATAGTCAATAAAAGCCAGGTAGAGTGGCCTTTTTCGTTCTGTATACTTCTCTATTATCAAGTTTAATGCGTGTATATGGTCTGTGGTGGAAAAATTTCTTCTGAAGCCCGCCTGTTCTGGTGGTTGATGTTTTTCAGTGTACATAGCAAGGCGTTCTTCTAGACATGAAGCAAACAATTTATATATGTTTGGTTGAAGGCTAATGGGTCGGTAGTTCCCAATGTTGGCAGGATCCCCTTTTTTGTATAGTAGAATTATGTCAGATTCTGCCCAAACTGTGGGTATTTTTTTGTCATCTAGAATCTTATTAAACAGGGTAGTTAGAGGTGATGCTAGTAAATATTTGCCTGCCTTTATTGCTTCGTTTGGGATGCCATCTGGTCCATTGCTTTTCTCGGATTTTAAACGGTCTATTTTCTTTATGATCTCATAGGTAGAAAATCTTTCCAGAGTGATAGAGTCCTGAGTGGAAATTAAGTTTTCTTGATCTGTATTTTGTGCTGAATATAGAGTTTTATAAAATGCTGTGGCTGTTTCTATAATTTTTGACCTAGAAAAAGTTTTGTGGTTGGTTGTGTCTTCTTTTAGGCATGGAATCCATTTTTTGGTAGAGTTGAGCGCTTTGAAACCTTTTTTCAGGCTCCCTGACGATTTGAGATGGTTTTCTATTGTTTTTATTCTGTGCTCATAGTGTACTTTCTTAATTTGTTTGTAGATATTTTTATAAAGATAGGTGCGCTCTTTCTTTTCTTCTTCTGTTATTTTTTTCTTGTTTGTTAATTGATTTCTTCTTATAATGAGACTTTTTATTTCCTCTGGAATGATGTTCCGTTTTGTAATAATTTCTTTTTTGATAGAGTTCATACTATCAGATATTGCCATCTTGATTTTGCTATAGAAAGATTCTGTGTCTTCATTTTCTTCTAGTTCCATCGTAGCAATTTTTTTCTTTAAAGCTTCGATGTACTGTTCCTTTTGTTCTGTTGTCTTAAGTTTGGTATTATTATTGTTATACTTGGCTCTGCTTTTCGGCAAATTTGACATTTTAAAGGTGCTTCGTATTAGTCGGTGATCGCTAGGGTATGATAAACTGCTTAATATTTCTATATTTGTAATTTTTTCTTTCCTATTTGTTAGTATGTAATCTATTTGACTTTTATTTTTCTTTGGTGAGAGCCATGTCCACATATTATTTATGTTCTTTTTGAATAGGCTATTTGTTACAACTAAGTTGTTTTCACTACAAAATTGAAGCAAGGTTTCGCCTCTTTTATCTCTCTTTCCAAAGCAGTAGTTGCCCAGTATTCTTTCTTCACCTGCTAACCGTTGTCCGACTCGAGCGTTAAAGTCACCCAGTATAATTTTATGTTTGTTATACTGTACTTGAGTCTGATGGAGTTGACTGTAAAAGTTATTGATTTCCTGATCACTTGCTTCAATGGTAGGTGCGTGAATTTGAACGATTGTAAGTGTTGTGTTTTCAAATTTAAGGTTTAAAATGCATATACGTTCGGATATACCAATAAAACTCTCAATATTCATCTTGTATTTCTTCTTTACAAGGAAACCGACACCATATTGACCTTTAGTTTCACCAATATAACAGAATATGTGGTCATCATCTTCTATAATATTGTACCCTGATCTTCTTATTTCTGCAAGCCCAATGATGTCATATTTTATTTTTGATATTGCCTGTTTAAAATCAAGTAGTCTCTCATTTGATAAAAGAGATCTTACATTGTAAGTACAGATGTAGAGTGGTTGGAGTGGAGGGTTGTGGTCTTTGACCCCCGCGGTGACCAGCCGTAGTGGGGGTTGACGTGGAGAGGTAGCTTCCTGTCAATAATTATTTTCTTCTGTATTTGGTTGAGGGGTCTTAGGGGTTGTGTCGAGGGATGGGGTAGAAAGATCGTTTGGAGGTGAATCTCTGTTTACATTTTGCTTTCTTGTCATAAACTGATAGATGTTTGAGTTTTGTTTTTTGAATGGTTTCTTTGTAATATTTTTGCCCGCATTAGTGTTGTTGTTGTTTCCACCAGTTGATTCTGGCGATTCTGACAAGTATCTTTTATTGTGGCTTCTGTTTACTGTTGTAAAGTCTTGCTGTTTTTGTCCGTCTTCTGAGATTATTACAAGTTTATTATACTTCAAAAATGCTTTTCGACCTTTCTTTCTTTCTTCTAGCAGTTGTGGATTTAGTTTTTTACGTTCTTCAATTACTTCCGGGGGAAAATCTTCTTTTATATAATATGTAGTGTCATTTAGTTTTTTCTTGTTTTTTAAGATCTCAATTTTTAGCCCCATCGTACTAAGAGTAACAACAGTAGGTCTTACTTTGCCATCTTCTCGGTTTTTCCCTAATCGCCTCACATCTTGTATGTTCTCTTTAGTATAATTCAATTTTAAGTTTTGGTTTATAATTTCTAGGATCGTTTGTTGCAAATCATAGTAGTTTCTTTCTTTTTCTTCTAATCCAAAGAAAATTAAATTCCTTTTTCTGGTTATTCTCTCTAGTTGGCTTATGCGCCGTCCCTGTTCTTCGACTGTATGTTCTAGTGCATTGTATTTTAGTTCCAAATTTGTGAATTTTGTATCTATGTTTTTATTTATTATTTGTGGTATACTTTGTTTCATTTCGCGTATTTCTTTTGTTTGTTCATCAAATTTATTTTGTAAGTTTTTAATCAATGCTGTGAGTTCTTCCATTGTTTACAAAAAAAATGTTTTTTCTTGACTGTATTTAGTGCCCTCTTGCGGTGAAAAGTGAAAACGCTTTGGTAATTAGCACAGTATTTATGGTACGTCAGTCTGACAGTTGATTTATTAGTAATCAATCAACTTACTTTTGCCACTCGTTTCTAGATGGCGCTGTTTTAAATGTGTAACGGCTTGCATAAAATTTCCGTTATCTTTTTCTTCTAGGTTATGTCAGCCACAGAAAGTATTATAAACAGCCTTTTTTTGTAGAAAACACACTTTATTATGTTTGTTTTTGCCACCAGAACACCTTTCACTGGCTTTTTTTACGCCCTTGATGCACGAAATATCGCAAAAGAATGTTCAATGTGCACTTAGACGACACATGCTGTTTTTGTCCGTTTATTGCACTGACACTGTTTTTATTGACTAAGTTTTTTATTATGCCGGTGAATTTAGTCACTATGTAGATGTATACACACTTTTTTTCACTATTTATTTCGGATTGTAATTAATATTCACTTTGAAACACGGAGCCGATGTTTACAGTGGCACAACAGCGCCCTCTAATTATGTCTTACAGCTAGTTAATAGCGCGTATTCGATTCGTGACTAAAACTTCATGTGTTTGCGTTTTGCCCAGAGCAATATCGTAATTATGTGAGCAGATTATTTAAAGACAATTTACAGTTTTAGAAAGATTAAGTCTTGATTTAGACAGCTACAGAGTAAAAGTATAATTTTTAATTATGGTTTTTTTTAAAGCGAATACAATTCTTTCATATCGTTTTACGAAAATAGACGTCAGAGTTAACTTTCAGGACAAATACAACCATTACAATATGCCAAAATATTTTGTTTTATGCGTTTTTCCAACAGTATATACAGTCATAAGGACAGCTACAGAGTCAAAGTTATGAAAATATTACTATTATGTATTAAAAAACAATGTCTAAAAAGTAGAAAATCGGTTTGACCATTTTTTTTCACCAGTATTTGAATATAAACATAAGTGATCTATTTATTTTATGAAAGTAAATGTTATGCTTAATATACAGAATATTTTTCAGTCCGTTATACGAGCTCATTTATTTTAGCCAATTATTTTAAAAAGCACTGTAAAACATCGCGCGCTGTCGTTTGCCGATCAATTTCAATGATTCGTGCTTATTTCGTGCATATTTTTTTTTCTGATGCACACAAACAGACCTTTGTATTGTACTAGTGTGTGTCAATGCTGCTACGCCGTTCTAGCAATCGTTTAGATTTTGAGTTGCGCTAAATCGAATACGCGCCCTTAAACAAAACAAAATGGGCTAACGTACAATCCACTACCTTTACATTTTACTAATAAGAAAGAAATATGTAGATGTTTACAGGTAGTAAAAATACAGAAAGTCCTGACAACTAGGTGATTTTCGTTGCTACCCAATAACTGAGTTGTGGAGGACATATAGGCAGTCGCTCCACTTAAAATACTGGTATTCAGCTGCAACCGGTTAAAGTGTAAACCGACCCCAACATATAGTACCTAAATATAACTTTAAAACATGCTCTTTACCCCCATCTTGCCACACGATACTCAAACCACCAACAGGGCAACAGAAACCAAGTAATAGCAACAAGGTAACAAATTAATACACGAACTAATTAATCCTTCTCGTAACGAACTGCAATTTAGTTATTATAATATTACATATCGCAGCTATATCTTATTAGGGGCCGGATAAACTCTAGCGTAATGAAACTCTAGGAAAACCACGAACTACAAACTTGTACCTGGCATAAAGGATGAGTATACTGACTATGTTTCATTCATAGTGGTGCAAGTTATGAGATTCTGGCGAAGTAGTGGGAAATGTGAGTTAGGAATTCATGAGTGAGTGTTTTAATTTCCGAGTGCAAATAGAAGTTTTCAGTGTATTTTAGTTATATAATTATATAACTTAAAAGTACAATTTGCACGTCTTATGAGACTGTATTCTTTGGCAGTATAAACACAAGGTAGTTTACCTACAGGCTACATCCGTTGCTGTATACTATGCGGAACTTATAGAAACTAGCAGTTTTCGAGATTCTGTAGTAAATAACTCAAAATTTTAGAATTACACCTTACACAGTTACACCTCCAGAGACGACACGGTTGGCGCATTGGCTGAGCGATCGACTGCTGCGCAGCGTGTTGCGGGTTCGATTCCCGCCCAGGGTAAACATTTGTGTGATGAGCACTTGTGTTTGCCTTGTGTCTGGGTGTTGTTTATATATGTAGGTAATTACAAAAAAAATTGTGTATGTATAACAGCTGTCTGACACCCATAGTACAGGGTCTCCCTAGTTTGGGGTCAGATGGCCGTGTGTGAAAATGTCCCCACATATTATTATTATTACCTCCTCTGTTATTTTCAGAATAATTTGGTTTCATTTGAATCGTTTTTCCGGGACTCATTGAGATTCAAAAACAAAATTTGTTTACCAGTAATCTTTTTTGAACAATATTAATTGGTTTGATAGATAGTATACGTAGCTAACGACTATGACCTATGTGACGTGTAGTTTTACAGCCCATTTACATACCTACTCCATTTTTCACTTTCAGCACACGTAGTTCAGACATCGACTGCATGGATAATTGGACCGTTATAGTTGCTGTTTTTGGAGTGACTTTTTGTGGGATATCTGTGGTATTCATTCTATTTCTCTCCGACAAAAAATGGATACAGATTATTGGTTGCGTGCTCTCTTAACGCCCACCCGTCAGAGATATGTCAACTCCAATAATAAAGGCAATCCGCTATCTTCGTAGCTTTGTACCACACATCGACCGCAGAGCACTTAGGTATATAATATTTTTATTGCTACCCCGACCGTCGCAGAGGGGACAGGACTAAATAAAAATATATTTACCAAAGAACGCCTGTATTGTGGGTACGTCAGTGAAATTCTTATGGTCGTATGGTTGAATGTTTTCATTATTTTGTTCAGATTGTGGTCGTAATTTTTGTTTCATAAATGTTTGAGATGCATGGAAGAAAAATGCGTGTCGTAGCATGTTTTTATTTTTGGTAAAATGGTTTTTACAAATAGGTAAAGCTTTACAGAAGAATTTACCTACATTTTCATAACAGTCCGTAAGTGTAGATACTACAGTACCTTACGGACTGTTGTGTTAGAAATTTCGAAATTGTTGGAAAAGGTCTATGTAATACGTTGTGTGATGTAAATCAATTTTATCTCGTAAATTATTCACTCTTGTGCTCTTGACATACAATGTATGTTGCAGTTAACAATAGTTATTTCAAATACGTCATTATTTTGATTCGTAACCATTTATAAACAAATGAATTATTCAACATTTAAGACTGCAGGTCATTTTTTGGGCTTCTGACTAGCCTTAACAACTGCCAAAGATGACAGCTGCAAAAATGACAGCCGGAACCAACGGCTTTACGTGCTTTCCGAAGCACAGAGGGTCTCTGTATGAAATGGATGATCACCCATCCATGGACTGACCGCAGCAAGCGTAGCTTAACCATGACCCATCTGTATGGCTTGTTCTTAGCAATATAAGGCCTAAAGAGACGATGTATTATATCCTTGTCGGTACACTCTGTGTCCTCACACTTGAATGTCGTCATCATACAAGAACTTTATGTAAGGCAACAACGAAAAGCATACTTAAAAATGTAAAACCATACAACTCTGAGATGTTACCAAAATATAAGTTAGTTTCCTACGACCTCTGGAAAGAATACTTTGATAAACGTAGCAAGGAAAAAGGAATATGGTACAAAAGTATACAGAGTGAGCCCCCCCGAGTGCCTTGGTTTGCAAACGTTATATTAAGTAGATCTATGTTAAAGTTGGCGTTTAGACTTCGATTAGGGCACTATCCATCGGCAAAGTTTGCACACCTAATGAGAAAAGATAACACACCGAATTGTTCAACTTGCGGAAAGATTGAGGACGTGCAACATTTGCTGATGGAGTGTGTCAGGAATGAGGTGGAGAGGGAGTCGGTGCTAGGAAAGTATGGTATTGCAAGGATCGACGTAGGGATCATACAGAGTGCTTTGAGTGACCCTGGATCAGAATTAGCACAAGCACTATATTTGATAATACCGCCGACCTAGCACCGACCGCCTCAGCCTTCATTAAGATTAATAGTATAAGTAGAAGTAGACCCATAGTAATAAGGAACAATGGGTTTGATATGCTATTGTAAAAAAACCTAAATAAAAAAAAATCAAAATAAAAAATAAAAATGTAAGGAAATGTCAATATTTGTGGATGTATGTATGTTTGCATTATTTTTGCGCCGGGTTCGGGACCAAACTGAAGTGTTTGTCTATTACTTAGCAACAAGTTGTTGCGTTTACTGGGGGGAATGTTAAAGTACTTGTTACTGTACTTTTCATGTCTGAAGAAAGAAACAACTTTCTTTTTATACACTGTACTTTTAAATGTCTGAAGAATATCATCATCATCATGTCAACCTTTAGGCGCCCACACCTAGGCATAGGTCTCCCCCAAGGGGGGTTCAGCCGTAATCGTCATGCTTGGCCGATGCATGTTGGCGATCGCAGTTATGTAGGTGTTATGGTATTCAGAAGGACGCTGCTGCCCATCCTCTGGTCACTATCCCTCTGTCGCCTTCTACGACACACGCGGGTAGAAATGGAGTGGTGATATTCGTGACCGGCACCATACAGCTACACGGCACGGCTGAAGAATATACCTAATAGATTCATTGGAATCTACTAGTGCACAACCCTGACTGTAAGATTTACAAAAACATACATATCAATAAAATTGAAATGTCTGTTTGTAGTGTCAAATTATCAGCTCATTACTGAACTAGCGACCCGCCCCGGCTTCGCACGGGTACAATGTAGATCACACTATACGTATCAACCTTCCTCTTGAATCACACTATCTATTGCTGAAATCTGCATTGAACTCCGGGCGTAATTTAAAAGATTGAAGCGTTCAGACAGTAGCAACTTTGTTTTATACTATATAAAGATAAAAATGTAATTTTTTAGGTACCTACACGGAATTAAGAAATCAGTTTAAAAAGTGTCTGTCTATTAATAGGGGATATTACTGCAATGTTCTGGCACCAGAGTGCAGCACTAGCATAGTCCGTAAACAGATTATCGACGAGTCGTTCAAAGTGTGAAATTCTGACTTTAATTGAGTTCAAAATTGGGAAGTGTGTTATATTATATAATAATGTATCAGTGCTGTGTATTTCGATGAAGAAATGAAGGAAATTATTCATTTCCAAGAGAAGAAAATGTTCGAAAACTTTGGGAAGCAGCTAAAAATCACTCTAAAATATGTTCAGGTTAAGTATTCAGGTGAGTTAGTCGCATTTACAGAATAACGTTCACATTTATCATGTAAGACAACAAAATATTATTTTATTCTGAGCATAACCTAGAATCCACTTTCAAATGGTCGTAGGACGCCATAAAATGGTTAAAGTACAGTTAGGTAAGGAAGATTAATTAAAACTTTGATATATTTTCACAAAATACCTAGTTATTACAATTAATAACATAATATAACAAGAATACGAGGTTATGATTTACGGAATGTGCTAGTGGCGCCCTCTGCGCCGAGTTTCGCGTAATGTTTCCTATTTGTTTCAGCTCGTCTCCGAAACGGCGAGTCTCCCCCTAGAGGTGACGTTTTTACCTGTAAGAAAACAACTAACAGAAGAGTCTTAGTACAATATTCTACAGGCAGAAACGTTTAGAATTTGCGGGATTCGCTCGCCTTACAGAGAACAAGTCAAACATTGACCAACATTCAGTGCTTTGTTCAATCAGGGGACTAGTGAATCTCTGAGAATTCTACATGAATTGGGAGACAATAGAACTGGACGGGTTTTAGCCTTGAACAGCGCCGCATCGGTCTTTTATCAGGTACATTTCGGAAAGTGTGCTTTGGAATTGCACAACTTAATTCCCCAGCCCCATTCTATCTTCGGACTAGCACCCATACGGCGAAGCTTCACCGCTATAAGGTTTAGGTTCCACGGTCTCGGACCAAACGCTTTGCTTCTACATTTAATGAGCGAACTACCAGACTGTGGAATTCGCTGCCCGCCTCTCTGTTCCCCAAATAGTTAAATTTACGTATCTAAGGTACGAGTGTACCGGTTCATCCTTGGCAAGCGTGCTCCACTTTAGGCCGTATCATCTCTTAAGATCAGGTAAGTTGCGGCCAAACGCAAGCCTATTGGAATATTTAAAAAAATCTTTAGCATATCTACATACAAAGATTTTATTTAGAAAAAATATCATGTCTTTTTAGGCTTTGAAGCATTGTTAAGTTCTATGAAATGGAGTACCTACGTAGAAAATAGATTACATAGAGAGAATTGTTTTTTTTTCTTGTTCGAATATAGAGAGCACGAAAAAAACTTGTTTTTTACGCGACTTAATTCGGCCCTGTCGCCAAATTCGTTCTTAGCTCACGAACTTCAACTTATAAACTATCTACCTGACAAATTTCAGTTTCAAAACTACTTATATTTTTCGAAATTTCGTGTTTACATAGATAGTAAGTGAATGACCTTTCGGTTTTACAGCAAACAGTACGGTTTACGAGTAGTATAGACACCAGTACATCAAGCCTTACCAAACTGTCAAATTTTTCCAATTGAGTATGAACCTTCAAATTTTGTAACAAAGTTGAAAATCTATCAAAGAAATTTGACACATTGTTGTGGCTTGTTGTGCTGGCCACTGTACCTACATCTGAATTGATCTCATAATAGATCCATAATAGGTCCTCACAGTACAAAATATTAAAAATAGGTACGTCTATACTTATGTAAAGAATTACTTTAATATAACAAATGAAAATTTTAATTTTGGCCGTGTGGTGTCGGTCGCGAATAGCACCACCCCATTTCTACCCGTGGGTGTCGTAGAAGGCGACAGAGGGATATTGACCAGAGGATGGGCAGCAGCGTCCTTCTGAGTACCATAACACCTACTGCGATCGCCAACATGCATCGGCCAAGCATGGCAATTATGGCTGAACCCCCCTTGGAGGAGATCTATGCCCAGCAGTGGGCATCTAAAGGTTGACATGATGATGATGATGATGATTATAATTTACTAGCTATTGGCCGCGACTTCGTCCGTGTGAATGTCGGTTATTCTGAATGTAGACAAAGGCGCGAATTAAAAAGTAGCCTATCCCTTTTCTTAAGGTTCAAATTTAGTCTGTAACAGATTTCATCAGAATCGGTTTAGTTGTTTAGCCGTGAGGTTTACTTAGCGTAAGCATAACAGACAAAATTACTTTCACATTGAAAGTATTAGTATGGATTGTATTGATATCTTAATAGCATTATAGTAAACTGATCATTATAAAAGTTTAAAAAAAAAAGAAAACCGCCATCAAAAACTAAAAAGTGATAAATAACTTTAGCACAGAACACACATTACTTTACTTTCGAAAGTCGGTGGCGGTGACTTTGAGTTTGTTGTTTCGTATTGCCACACACAGGCGGTTTTCTTTTTTTTTGAAAAAAAAATCTATTTTCCGCTTTTTAGTGTTACCTTAACATCCAAATCCATTAAGAAACGGAGACACACTTAAAAAGAGATTGTAAATCCTCCAAAGATTGAAGAAACTAAAACGTCGTCTATATATGACAGAGTTATGCCCGAACATACATAAAAAAAAAAAAAACATTCGAATTGATAACCTCCTCCTTTTTGAAGTTGGTTAAAAAAGAAGCTGATGTCAGAAATACAGATATATTTTTATGTAGTTCAGACTCAGATGTCGTAATTTTAAGAAAAGCTCCTAAAAGCGCTCTGTATCTCTGATTTTAATGTAACATGTATTTTTGAGAAATAAAATATTATTATTATAATATAAAATAATGTTATGAATTAAATACACATACATACAGTAAACGATGACTACAACCTGGGAGTCTTTAAGTCAAGAGTGAATAGGTTACTTCTAGACAAGCGTGCTCCATCTTAGACCGCATCATCGCTTCCCATCAGGTGAGATACTGGTCAAACGTATGCCTATAAATAGATACAAAAAAAACGAAACAAATATTTATTCGTTAAATTTATAATTATGTCCCTCGTAACTCCAAAATGTCTGTAGGTAATAGAACACTGCAGTGTCTAATGTTGCAAGAACGATGAAAGCAATATCGTAATGGGTTGTTGCAATAGCTATTAATTCCCCAGTTCATTTCTGTAAGTGTGGAACTGTGGATCCATTGACCTTATGTCATGTTACTTAATCTTGTTCTTTTTCATGATGCCACCAAAATAACCACGTAAATAATACATTTTAAAAGGGTCAAGTAAGTTTAGTTCTGACATAATAAAATAAATAAATAAAATAAAAAAGCCTTTTATTTCTTGCATGCACTTTTACAATTTTCGTTTTTTTTTTTATATAGGTGGTTAGTTTTACATTTTGCTTATTCTAGTGTTAGTTTTTATTGTTATTTCTTTATTATTATATCTTTATTATTATTTATTTATTATCATTTATTTATTAATTATTTGTTTATTATTATTTTATTATTATTATTTATTTATTATCATTTATTTATTAATCATCTATTTATTGTCATTTATTTATTATTATTTGTTTATATTATTTTATTATTATTTATTTATTATTATGCAAGAACCCCGTCTTCACAGGTGAAGGCCTCCTCCAAAGTTAGCCAATTGTCTCGGTCTTGGGCTACTTCTATCCAATGTGGCCCGGCGATATTTTTTATTTCATCGTCCCATCTTCTCATGGGCCTTCCTATACCTCTTTTGCCGAGCGGGCCATTCCATGACGCCTGACTGACATAATAACCCATGCAAAGTACTTCGCATTTTTGGAAATAAAAGCAATGATTTTAGATATTAAGGCGCGTCCCTGTGCAAAACGCAGCGCTAGCCGTTTATTGTTCAGTTTTTCGGACCTAAATACTCTATATCCAAAAAAAATATCAACAAATAAAAAATAGATTCAATTTCTACATAATCTTGACTCCAAAATGGTAGATCTGATTTTTGTTTACGAAGTATAGTATTTAACTAATCTCCTCACAACGAAACCACAGAAATGAGAAATAAGCAACCATTAATTATTTTTTTTACTAACACTAATGGATAGGCAATTTATTATTGAACATAGTGGTAGAATTTTTTTTTTCAAAATCCCAATATTTGATTTTATAAAGATTTAATTCTAAAATCTGGGCGTATTTCGCTACTGTATCTCTTGCGCGGCGCAAAGGGAACGAATGCTCAAGGTTGTTTGCTCAGGGTACCGCCTTAAATTCAAATTCGAATTCGTTTATTTTCTTTAGCAAATTTTGTACAATATACTTAGATAGTGTTCGATGCGGCCTTTTGAGCAATAAATGCTTGTATTATTACATTTAATTTTTTGTATATTCTTAGCATACGTTTTGGAGTTAAGCGTGTGTTTAATGTGTGTTTTTTTTCGAATATAACACATTTGACATATTGAATTAGTTAAATGATTTTTATTTAATAAAAGATTACAAGTAATTAATTTAATTGAATCATGCACCTAATACAATTTTATCGATTAACTAGCGACCCGACCGGGCTTCAACAAAAAAAGAATTTTGCAAATCCGTCTATATATGACAGAGTTATACCCGAACATACATAAAAAATGTATATCTTATATTTAAAAATCTTCTGTGCGTGTGTATGAAAGTGAACTCCTCCTAAACGGCTGGACCGATTTTGATGAATTTGTTTGTGTGTGTTCAAGTGGATTCGAGAATGGTTTAGAATCACAATTGGACCCGACAGGTGGCGCTATACTCGGGTTGCAGGACAACGTCTGCCAGGCCCGCTAGTATTTTCATAAATAAACATCCGAATTGATAACCTCTTCCTTTTTGAAGTCGGTTAAAAATAATCATTCCCAAAAATCACTAGAATTACGGCTTTAAATAAAATTTGCACCTAAAAAAAATTATCAGCAAGCTGAAATGGCAGTGGGCTGGTCACGTCTGTCGCAGGACCGACGGCACGAATTGGTAGCCGCAGTGTGGGATGCCCTCCAGCCTGATGGACCGATGGCCTGAAGATGGTAGCCGGTGGTGGCTGGATGCGAAAGGCAGAGGACAGAAACTTTTGTCCAACAGTGATCAATAGTAAGCTGAAGTGATGATGATTCATGAAATAAAATTAAATCTTTAAAAAACTTTCCATTCACAACCTTTTAATTATTATTCTGTTTCGCAAATATTAACTCACACGTGTCACTTCGCCATCTTTCTATATCATTGCACCATAAATCACTACAACATTTGATCTAGATAAGTCCACAAGCTCCAATTACCATCAATCAATCTAAACGAAATATCGTTTTCGAGCTCATGTGGTGCTAGCAACTGGGATCAATCCGCATCGTTTGATGTTCAATGTGTCCACCGACGTTTGGTGTCCAGTGTGTCCACGAACGTTGGGACGTAATTACACGGAAATGGAGCAAGCTCAGCGAGTAAACATGAGTCTAGATAAAAGGTTGCGAGGATTTTTTGGATAATTGATTTTGAATAAGGTGAACGGTGAACTGATTTGCCTAATACACTCGGCGTCACAAAAATCGCACCTCTTTAAGAATTCCCTTCAAAGTCATTTTAACCCTATTAATCAATGGTATACATATGACTATAAGGTATAATTGGAAAGGCAATTTATTTAAATTTCAGAATAAATCAATGGATTTGGTTTTTTGTTTACCAGGGAATAAAAAAAAGCAAGCTAATGGCAAATGATTAAAAAGTTAAATTTTATTTTATCAGCAAAAATTACAACAAAGTCCTTAAAACTAACTTAAAACCTAGTGTTACCCCCCCTAGCCCTGATGACTGCTTCCATGCGTTCTCTCATGGACCTTATTAATGTGACAACAGTCTCTTGTGGAATGTTGTCCCATTCTGCAACGACGGCATCTTGAAGGTCTTGGAGAGTGGTAGGGGCAGGATTTCGTGCCCGTACTCGCCGTTTCAGTTCATCCCAAAGGTGCTCAATAGGGTTCAGGTCTGGACTTCGCGCCGGCCAGCGCATAACAGGGATGCCAACTTCTTGCAGGTAGTCTCTTACAATTAAAGCGGTGTGACAACGGGCGTTATCGTGCATTAACGTGAACCCACTGCCAACAAAACCCGCATAAGGGACAACCTGCTCCTCTAAGATCTCTGTTATGTACCGAGCAGCAGTCAGCGACCCTTGCCCGCGAGCACTTCCAGTCCGAGAAACACACACAAGGTTCGTTTTACCGTCGATTGACATGCCGCCCCAGAACATGCACGAGCCACCCCCGTATTCCACTGTCTCTTGAATACAGGCTTGTGCGAATCGTTCCCCTTGCCTCCTATACACTCTTCGACGCCTGTCGTTGCAGAAAAGACACACCCTCGTCTCATCCGAGAAGAGCACAGCCCTCCATTGGTCTATTGTCCAATCCACATGGTCACGGGCAAATTGCAACCGGTCTCTCCTATGCTGTGCAGTCAATTTGGGCCCTGTAGCAGCCCTATGAGCTGCAATTTTCTTCTCCCGCATTCTTCTTCTAATCGTGGAGACGCTTACAGAAGTTCTGCGAGCTGATCGCAGTTGTTGTTGCAGCTCAACAGCATTGGAGAACCGATTACGTAAAGACGTCGAAACAATGAAGCGATCGTCTCTTTCGGATGTGCACCGTTGTCTTCCAGATCCACGTCTTCGGATATAGCCACCAGTCTCTTGGAAACGTTGGAACACTCGTCGAACGGCAAAACGACTCAAGTTCAGTTGCCGAGCAACATCACATTGCCGCATCCCTGATTGCAGTAGTGCAATGACTTGAGCGGCTTCATCTGCAGTGGTATCCATCTTCTGGGGTATTTTTCTTGCTGTAGCTGTTCACGTGTGTTCACTTCAAAGGTTGAATAGCGAATGACCCACATTTAACCCGGGTCGCCCGTTTTATACCCTTGTAGGGAGGTGCAATTAGTGGCCGTTAAAATGCGTATTTTGACAACATTTTTTTTAACGTTACGTGCTAATGAGATCTGTTGTGTTTAGGAATTCTAACTGTTGTTAATTTAAAGGTCGTTAAACATACTTTTAATTGATACCAATATTAATTGGGTTTAATGTATTCGTTACTGGCGGGACATGTTTTAAACTTATTTTCGAAAAGGTGCGATTTTTGTGACGCCGAGTGTAGATCTAGATTTGCTGGAAGGTTCAAATTTATCCCAAATAAACCATTTACAGGCACTTTTGAATAATTTAAGCAGTAGGTTAGTCAGAAAGTAGAACATAGTTGCTCGATCCAAACAGTCTCTATGGAGAAACACGAGCAAGAAACTCTATGGACATATTATAATCTGAATAAATAATCAATACAAAATTATGTAACATCGTTTATGTTGGATCAATGATTACTATTCCGTGCACAAATGATATAAAGTTAAAAACATTTTATTATTTAGATTTAATTAATTTATAAAAATCAAAATAATAACTTGACATCGCCAAGCGGCTGGTCGACTCTTCACGTGACCCGAAGCTGGTCTATTCTTGGGTCAAAGAATCAGCATTGCCATACAACGTGGCAATGCTGCCAGCCTGTTGGGCACGTTTCTCGTTGACAACGATGTGGACGAGTTTTTTGATGCCCTTTGAGCACCCTGCCTAAAAACATTTTCATTCAAATGTAATATTTATCACTAATCCATAATTATTATTAGTAAAGCAGACGATTATGAAGTTCATACCAGACCCTAAAATTATTTAAAACTTTTTGTTCTTTATTTGTATGTTTTGGTTGACAAAATAGGCTAACAATAAATGAGATACAATACAAGTTATAAAACTTTTAATGTATCTCTAAATATAGTTTGGCAATTTACTTATGCGCTTTTCTGTCTCTATAAAGCATTATTTTAAAGCCATATACCTTTCTTCACACACATTCTTACCGAACATCAGATAGATTCAGATTATGAGCCAAAATATTAGCTCTATGGATAATCTGAGTATGGAAGAAAAACATACAGCTTGAATGTCGCGTAAGTTCAAGTAAGTTATAAGTAAGAGGAAGTTATGGTGTGTGTTCATAGACGATATGTTTGTGTTCCATTGCTGGAGAAGATTTTGATAAAACTTAGACACGTGTTTTTGTAAATGCAAGGTTTTAGAGTAGGATTCTTGTTGAGTTTACCCATTTTTAAAAATCCGATTCTACTATTTATAAACGTGAAAGTTTGTGAGGATTTATGGATGGATGAATGTATGTTACTCTTTAAAGTTACAACGCCTGAGCAGAACTTGCTGTAATCGCTTAACATCTGTTGAGCCGCATGGTCGTCGTGTCTCCTTGATGGTACTTACACAAAATCATTCTTAAATTAGGGCGGGTTGTTTCAAACAGTCGGCTAACGTTACAAACGGACGGTTAAAAGTTACTATGACGTGAGATGTTTAACGTAGGTACGTTAAATGTAACGGGTTGTTTCATGACATAAAAATCCGTCAGTCAAAGTTATTCAAAAAGAGATTCTATAATATTTTGATGTTTGACGTAGCTGTTTGACAACACAAAATTACGTTGACTGGTCGGTTATGGTAATAGTAAATTTTTGACGTACGTTAAGGCCACCGTTTTGTGAAACAACCCATATTTTTGGTTTGACGATAGTTAGCGCCATTTTTGACTATTACCCGTCAGTAAAGTATAGTTGAAGTAACCCGCCATTAGTAAGTAAATGAAAAAAATATATAATAACATAATAATCATAAAAAACGTAGAAAAAATCTTATTTATTTATTCTTATTTATTTATTTATAATTCTTATTTATTTATTTATAATTCAACGCCTAGCGCCATCTCATATCTAAAAGCAGAGTTATTTATCGAAAACTTATCTTGACCTTTTAGACTCGAGAAAGTCCCACTGGTCATGTCGTTTGACACACCAATAGATTCTATATTAGTCTAGCTTAGCACATAGGACATCCCATTTTATTAATTTATTTATAAATAACCAACCTATATTAACAGCTCACCATAATAATATAACATAAGTGCTAAACATAAACAAAAACAATAAGAAACATAATATATCATAAAATCAACATAGAATCTGACAGAATTGCAGAAAATTAACAAAATTGGATGACCATTAACGGCAAGATTTTCATGTTTTTAATTTTAAATGAGAGATTTTAATGTTCCCGTGTTAATGAATATGGATAACTAGCTTTTGCCCGCGACTTTGTCCGCGTAAATGTCGGTTATCGCCAAAGCGGACGAAGTCAGAAGCAATTGACTGCAGCAACCATGTCGACCTTTCCCAGGGTTCAAGCTACTTTTATACAAAATTTTATCAAAATCGGTTCAACCGTTCGAGAAAGCGTAACAAACAGAGTTACATTCAACACAATATTATTATTATGCATTTAGGACCTTACCTTTATAATAGGCTTAACATGTCACTAGGCTACTATGGTTTATGTTATAAAGAATGTAGTAAAATATTATCTGAATATTTAGCGATTCTCAATTACACAGACACAGAAATACTTTTAGAAGTTTTGGCATAATAATAAAGTACTTATTCTTGTATATTTACATAAGATTTATATAGGTTTACTTTTAGATAAATATGTACTAAGCTTTTTCTCATAATTGTTAATGGATTATTATATATTAGTTATACTTTAAACTTCACTGCCCAATTAAATTATGTACAAAGTGATGGCCTGAAACACAGGTTTGAATTAACCTAGATCGGGCGGGTCGCTACCTAATATTGTTTTCCGAACCATCATTACTTGCACCAGTTATATAAATATCTTAGTTTTATTTTATTTTAAGGCATTATACTTGTATGGGAGTTATTCTTTTTGTTGACTAAATGTACACATTTGTAAACGTTATTTTAATAAATAAATTATTATTATTATTATTATATTATATAAGGTTGTTACCAGACCAATCGATCGATGGTAGAATGGATTAGTCGACGTCGATCGATAGTTTCTACCAGACCAACCGATCGATTGTCGATCGACGATAGATCGATGGTAGAATTTATTAGTCGACGTCGATCAAGCTGCTTGATTATTACTGATCGATTATAGCTGGAGTTAATCGATCAATGTCGACCGATGCCATCGACCGGCAATCGATCGATTAGTTAGTCGAACGGTATTCGTCGATCAGCCCACCGATGGCATCAGGGTGCAGTAACACCCTAAGACTTTGGTTGAATTCTGAAACCTACATAGAAGAAATCTCATGCTGAAGTTAATAAAATATAAGTCTATCTATCTCTCTATTATAAGTATTAATAAGATGCAGCAAAGCAATATATTTTTATATCAACCCTCATGAATACCCCCTCCGTATGAGATATAGAAAGGGATTATATCGGATTCCTATCGAGTGTATCTTACAACACATTTGACGTCCCTTGCACATAAAGAGAAGTGAGCTCAGAGATATCCGCTGAAACGCATCGGTGCCCCTTCGATCCTACGGTACATAGCGATACCCATTTTAAGATCCCTTGTACCGAGCAATCAACAAGAAACAGGTATGTAAATGTTTATTTTATTTTTATTTTTATCAAATGGCGTCAATGGGGGAAAAAGAAAAGATGTGCAATCACTTTTAGTAGAGTGAGTCAGGAACGAATTGGAGAGAAATATAACAATTAGAGAATTAAATTTAAATTGTTTAGAGTATTAGGCATATTTCACAATTTTCGAGTGCAAACACATTTCATATTTCTCAATACAGATAAACAGATCAAAACATTTATTGGTAAGAAAATATTACAAGTCATTTTTAGGGTTCCGTTGCCAAATGGCAAAAAACGGACCCCTTATAGATTAGTCATGTCTATCTGTCTGTCCGTCCGTATGTCATAGCCACTTTTTTCCAAAACTATAAAAACTATACTATTGAAACTTGGTAAGTAGATGTATTCTGAAAAATAGAAAAAAAAAAACAATAAATTTTGGGGTTCCCCATACTTAGAAATGAAACTCATTTTTTTTTTCATCAAACCCTTACGTATGCTGTATTTATGGATAGGTCTTCAAAAAGTATATTGAGGTTTCTAATATTTATTTTTTCTAAACTGAATAGTTTGCGCGAGAGACATTTCCAAAGTGGTAAAATGAGTGTCCCCCCCCCCTGTAACTTCTAAAATAAGAGGATGATAAATCTAAAAAAAATATATGATATACATTACCATGTAAACTTCCACCGAAAATTGGTTTAAACGCGATCTAGTAAGTCGTTTTTTTTAATACGTCATAAATCGTAAACCGCAATTTACCTTACTTGCAGCAAGCATACTTGCATGAACATGACTCGCCAATGGGTTCCGTAGCTGCTGCTGCTACGAAACCCATTGGCGAGTCATGTTCATGGGCGAGTTCGACTCGCAATTAGCCGCTTTTTTGGTAAATGATTTTGGACGTCGGTGCGCATAATTATAAAAATTTGATTAATCACATGAAATAATTAAATTAGAAACATAATATCTCATCTCTCTTTTTTCAAATTTTCTATGTCCCGTGAGGTAAAAATGATTAATCCATAAGTTAATTTTGAAAACACAATTTTTGTTTACTTGTTTGTGGGTTAAGATTAGCTAATGATCGGACTAACATGAACTATGTTCGAAAGACCTTCAAAAGTAATATTTGTTTTTTTTTTGTATATGAAATGGCATCAAACTGCAGTATGCAATATCATGTTCATCAACTCTCAGGCTATAAAACGATTGGTCCATCGCGCCGCAAATTGCGAATTTCGAATACATACATGACAATTCACACCGCAACGACCACTGATCCGTGAGTCACACAAACCCTAATCCTAACCTAAAACTGATTGTCCGTTACCGATTTCGCACACGGTAACACATCGTACGTTTCCCGGTCCACGGATGAAGCGGCGTTCACATCGACAGAAACCGTGACTGTATAGGACTCAAACACATAAAAGCATTGCTGGGAGCACCAAAATCTGCGACGCGACGCCTCGAATATAACCTCTCTCTTTTATTCACCTTACGTAACTAAATACATTAAGGGCGCGTATTCGATTTAGCGCAACTCAAAATCTAAATGATTGCTAGAACGGCGTAGCAGCATTGACACACACTAGTACAATACAATGGTCTGTTTGTGTGCATCAGAAAAGAAAATATGCTCGAAATAAGCACGAATCATTGAAATTGATCGGCAAACGACAGCGCGCGATTTTTTACAGTGCTTTTTAAAATAATTGTCTAAAATAAATGAGCTCGTATAACGGACTGAAAAATATTCTCTACATTAAGCATAACATTTATTTTCATAAAATAAATATATCAGTTATGTTTTTATTCAAATACTGGTGAAAAAAAATTATCAAAGTGAACCGATTTTCTACTTTTGCAACATTGTTTTTTAATACATAATAGTAACATTTTCGTAATTTTGGCTCTTTAGCTGTCTTTATGACTGTATATCCTGTTGGAAAAACGCATAAAACAAAATATTTTGGCATATTGTAATGGATGTATTCGTCCTGAAAGTTAACTCTGACGTCTATTTTCGTCAAACGATATGAAAGAATTGTCTTCGCTTCAAAAAACCATAATTAAAAATTATACTTTTACTCTGTAGCTACCTAAATCAAGACTTAATCTTTACGAAAACTGTAATTGTCTCTAAATAATCTGCTCACATCATTACGATATTGCTCTGGGCAAAACGCGAAAACAAGAAGTTTTCGTCACGAATCTAATACACGCTCTTAAATAGAAATTTGCGAATTTACTCAAAATGCACGAAAAATCCAAAACATAATAAAACAGTGGTTTAATTGTTTTTGCCTATTTTACAAACTTTATGCTGTCTGTACGTTCACGTTGTATAGAATACTGTAGCGTAAAATGTCACAAATGTGGACTCATCTCAATTCCGTCGGATCGCGAGCCATAGCGCGTGTAACGCGTGCGGTTCGCTGCAAATTGCCTGCAGATCGCACTGGGAGTTCGGTTTTAATATTATAAGATTGTTTGGGGAAATGCGTTGATGTATGTGTACCTATGTGCTCTATATACGTGCTAAAAATAATAATATTAGCGCATAATAGTTCCACTGCAGGACAAAGGAGTCTTTCATACAGAGAAAGCACGAGAATTATTGATCACCAAGCTTTCTCAAGGTTGATTGGCTTTAATGATTATACTTATACTAGCGACCCGCCCCGGCTTTGCACGGGTGCAATGGTGATACTAAATATAGGTACTACAGAAAACGACTTTGTTTAATACTATGAGTAGTGAAGTTGGATATGCAATAATACTGTATTGTTTAAAATAGCTTGGTAAATAATATTATGATTAATTTACAATATTACACACACAATATTTACAGCTGTTTTTTCATGAGACAGTACAAATATGTTTTATTTTAAGGTTATTCTCGGTAGCGCGACATATTATAACTGGCCGTGTGAGAAACACTCAAGGCTCAAATCTAAGCGCCAGCGTTTGCAATGTAAGCGCACAAAAATATGTTTATTACGACCTCACATTACTCTTGGAATTTCTCGGTTTTCTTCTACTATAATATACATGTATTATACCTATAAACTTCCTCTTGAATCACTCTATCTATTTAAAAACCCGCATCAAAATCCGTTGCGTAGTTTTAAAGATCTAAGCATACATAGGACAGACGCGGCGGGGGACTTGGTTTTATAATAATGTAGTATTGTAGTGATAGTGATAGTGATGTAGTGAAATAACATGGAGTTACAATGTTTTTTCTCCACTCAACCATGTGCTTTGCTTTGATCAACTTGACAACTTGAGAACAAATGATATATTGCAACTAAATGAAAGAAAATTTAAAACATATATTAAAAGTACACTCTGTAAACAAGCATATTACAGAGGATTATATCCATGATAAGAATGCTTGGAAACATGCTGGTCCGGGCTACATAGGGCAATCTACAGTCTAGACAAAATTAAACGGATTGCTAATTAAACCTACTTAATTTATACTTAGTATATACATTATATTTAATTCTTGCTTTGGTTCACACACTGGTTCATAGGTTCATATTTTGTTGAAATGTATGGAGTGGTGGTCTACTTTTACAATAATTGTAAATAATAATATGTGAACACTATGTATCTATGTATACAACTTAGCTGTCATTCTTTATCTTGTAATACTTTGTACATACTTCAATATAGTGTTTTTATGCAAGGTCCATCGTATTCACGTATAGTTATATAACTGAAAACTGTAAATGCAAAATATTGTACACATTTTTTTTAAAAGAGTAAGTACCTATGGAGTTTCTTGCCCATTCTTCTCCATACGAAACTACCTTTTGGAATGGGCAACTAGAATCAACTTTATATTTTTTTTATTATGACGTTCAAAAGTGCCTTTTTAATGGTCTAATTGAAATAAATGATTTGACTTTGACATCAAATTCATCGACAAAAATTATAGCACTCATTGTTTTTTTCAATTCCACTTTACATTGCTGTTAATAACCATTGTTTTAAATAAGAGCGCGCTGCGCTTTAAATATTTAAAGTCAATGTTTTACTTATCGGTATATTTAGAATTCTTTTAAATTAAATTATTCATAAATACATATTCATGAGGTTCAATACCAGCAAATATCAATGTGACTCTTTCAATACATAATATTATGTAGATATTTTATAAGTTTATTTTAAACATCACTTACATCTAAATAGAAAAGAAATATAAATAAAACATGTTCTATATAAATAGAAGCCGCAGTATTTTGCGTCAGTTACTGGGTAACACGATACCCCTTGGTAAGGCTGGTTGTCAGACTTTCTGGCTTCTGACTACCCATAACGACCGCCAAAGATCTAGAAATGACAACCGGGACTAATGGCTTTACGTGCTTTCCGAGGCACGGAGGGAACTCGGTATGAAAGGGATGGTCACCCATCCACAGACCGACCGCGGCTAGCGTAGCTTAACCTTTAACTTAGCCACGAGCTCCTTATTCAAACCAATCATTCATATTTAAAGCTAAGAAAAGCGACGTTGTCATATTTCACGTAACTTGGGTGTTTTACAGTAATAATCGTGACTTTGTTGAATTATTTTGTATGAAAAAAAAAATTTTGTTGAAAAATAATTCATAAGCCAGTTGATTCTTTGGGTCTCATTCAAACCCTAGAGTTATGGGATTTAAAAAAAAACATCTTGTATAGACCAGGAAACAAAGCCCCTTTCAACCTTAACCTCATAGCAATTAGATCAAAAATTGCCCCCAAATTATTCAAAATCTAATCTCAGTTTACGATCGCATCATCACTGTGCGTTCACGAGGGAGTACGTCAGGTGCAAGCTAATTCATCACGCCAAACTTTATGGAGTATTAGGTGACAAAGATTAATATACACCAATTTATTCGGGCACCGCTGCGGAGCGTGGTCTCTTTAATTCGGTCGGTTTGCGCGGTTGGCACACACCCCAAGTTGCTATTTATCAAAGCTCCTACTAGTAATAAATAAATCGAGTTTCGTCTTGTTAACTCGGAAAAAAGTCTTTATGGAGCGTTTATTTCGTTAAAGTTATGAAGTAAATTCGTCAGGTTTTGAAAATTGGGTCGTGGTTGGTCTGCGTTATTTATTGGTAGAAGAAAGTTTGGGAGCCAAAGTTGCTGTATAAGGAATCTTAATTTCTGTGGATACCATCATTATCTGCCTACCCTTTCCCCAACGATTTATGACTCGGTTTCCAGTTGAACCGTATGAAGTTGGATTCCAGTGTTTTACATGGAGCGACTTCGACTTATAAAGATATACCTTTACTTTACTCCCCAAAGTCTTCTGGTTTGTCCTCTAACTTACAGAAAGTGCACCTGCATTGTACGCCAGAATTAACAGTAATGGTTACCAGAAAAGCGCCGAGGTAATGAAGCTCGACGGGTCCCGGAGAAACGATGCAACTGTCTTGGATCCCTTTGAACCTTTTCTTCAGTCACCAGATGATTCATCATCATCATTTCAGCCGAAAGACATCCACTGCTGGACATAGGCCTCCCCCAAAGGGGGGTTTTACCATAATCGCCACGCTTGACAGGCGGGTTGGCGATCGCAGTATGGTTGTTACAAAGGCACAGAGAACGCTGCTGCCCATTCTCTGGTAAGTCCCTTAGTCGCCTCTTACGACACCCACGGGAAGATATGGGACCAGATGATTACGCCAAACGTAATGCTTACTGCATTAAACCTTCCACCCTCGGTCGATGTACCAGCTAATAGCGTAGTGCTCCCAAGGCATTAGCCGTATAAACAAATTCATGTCTATATACAGAGTTCTATCTCCTGCCTCCTACGCAAGACCAAAAATAAATAAAAATAACATTCTACACCCTTCACACGCTATTATCAATAAAAACTGTGATAAAGTTCTATCACACACCCCGACATTCACACTATCAGATGTAAGGAAATGTTCACGTTTCTATTAAAAATAAGATTACACGACCTCTATACGTCTGCCCCTTGGGTGTTCGTTCGGGGGTAGTGTTGTCGCGTGTCCCATGTTCCCGGGACGTAGCAGTTTTTCCGGAACGATGGCTGCCCCACTAGGGTATTGAAGGGGATTTTCAGAGCTATCTGAGAGTTTAAGTGATGTTTGAAGAGGTTCGTTTTAATAAAATATGATGTTTTGAGTAAACTATTGCTTGTTTTATGTAGATATTATTTTGTTGTAGATACTATAATGTTTTTATTATTTCTCTAAACACATAAATTACATTATTATTTAACAAACAATAAATCTAAATAATAATATTATGTACAATTTCAAGAAAAAGGCAAGGGAGCTCAAAGGTCATCAAAAACTCGTACACATCGCTGTCAACGGGACACGTGTCCACTTAAATATCAAGCAAAGATCTTCCAACAATTATTGAATTAAGTTGCTATACAGGTTTACTTTCCAGGTATCATATTTCGTCATCATCAAAAAAGATCATATCAAACTTATTGTAAATAAAAAACGCAACATTGAATAGTGAAGCGCTATTAAAATAACAATGAACAAAGTAGAAAAATCCTACGAAGACCAACTCCAACTAGCTTCCACAATACATAAAAACTACACCCGAAAACACTCATGGCGCCGCGCCTCGTCCCGTATTCCGGCTCCTTTAATTCCACGTTTCCGTCCCGGTCCCGGGGCTTTATTACTGGCGGCACTAGTTGGTCCCTGCTATTGGTTTTTGCTGAAAAGCGCCCCGTGTAATCCGATTTCGGCCGCTTTCGTGTTTGTTTTCATAGTCTTAGCAAAGTTATACGTTTTGTGTTGTTTTGGTGGCAGTTTAAGTTTTGTGGAAATATTTTGTTCTTAGTCGTGTGGTGAAAAGTGTGTTGTGTATTTTTTAATCTCCATTTTTTAGTTTTATGGAACAAAGATGTAATGTAAAGGCCGTCGTGTTCGTCGCCGAATATTTTTTACAGAATTAACGAGCTGGTTCGTAAATCGATTTCTTTTTTGTCACTACTGACATGAAGCCCGGAAACCATGAAAAATAAACGACAGTATAATTTACGAACTGCCAAAAAAGTTACAAATGAGGAAATTGAAAAATGACAAGAAAAAGACGGTTGAAACATTTTCCTGTATTTATTTTCCGTGATGATCATTTATTTAACAGCACGAAATGTTTTGAAAATAAAACCTTTCAAATTATTATCTATGCATACTCACTTTGAACTTAAAAAAATGACCATTTTGCACAGTTAACACTCGAAACAATATTTGTTAAGTTTACTAAAATAAAAAACTAGTTTACTAAAAAACTCGTTTAGTAAACTAAACAAGTTTTTTAAATGCAATTTTACAACACCACAAGAATAATGAACGTGCTAACTGAAAACTCTTTCGATGATAGAATGCTACGTTATTTCTTAGTGCCATACTTACTCTTTTATTTAAAATATTGTTTTACATACCTTTATCTGTTCCGTGCCTAATACCACTCTAATACGAGTATATAAAAATCTCGTGTCATATATTTTGTTAACAAACTCCTTCAAAACAGGTTGACCGATTTTTATGTTTTTTTTTTGTATATATTTGGTCTAAGAATAGGTCGTAGGCTTTTTTTTTAGTTATGGCAAAGCAACGTTTGCCGGGTCAGCTGGTTTTATATAAATACAGCCTCAGATTATGAAAGAAAAGGCAGATCGACCGCGTGGAACACTGACAGTGAACCCAAAAAAGCAAATACAAATTCAAAAACGAATACCTACAACGCGTTTCGTGCTGTACTGACAAGAGTCATAATAGCACGAAACGCTGCATCGATAAAAAAAAAACAAATAAAAATACAAATACAAATTCAAAAGCGAATACAATCACGAGATTGTAGCTATTCGTTTTTTTATTTATATTTGCTTTTTTGGCTTCACTCTCAGTGTTCCGCGCGGTCTGTTTGCCTTTAGTTTTGGATTCTGAGAGTACAGCATTCTTAGAATTATACATGAACATTAGTTTAGAATACTAATATCGGTCATTAGAGATTATATTGTTAGTGATAACAATGCAAGTAACTACACAATACAATTAATATCAGACATATTTCAAGCTCCAATAATTACTACAGAGGCCGAAACAATAGAGCATTGGATACCTAGTTCTCTACGATTGATATCCCACTCAACAATCCAGTGCATGATTGATTAGGTTTGATCTATCAGTACCTACTTACCTATACATGAATCGCTTACTGTTTATAGTAATTTCGTTTATTAGAATAATCAGGCGGATTTTTATACATAAAAAAAAAGTTTCTTTTTCAGTAAGTACCTACTAGGTCAATAAAATTTCAATTGACTGCCCTGGTTCAATTGTTCTCGTGGTCGCAAGAGCGACTGCTCAGCGTGGGGTTCGATTCACGAGTCAGGCAAAAAACGGTATTGGGTTTTTCCATGGAATTCCAATTCCAGGAATTTCTGAGTAGTGCCCGGAGTTTGGAAGTTGGTGGTTTGACACCCACGTATCAAACCCCCGTCATGCATTAATAAATTCGCTTCTTGGGGCCCAAGCTGGAGAGGAGCAAAGTCAAAGTCAAGTCAAAGTCAAAGCATTTATTTCAATTAAACCATTTACAGGCACTTTTGAATTGTCAAGGAGTCGGTCAGTTAGTCAGAAAGTTGAAGCTAGTTGCTCGTTCCAAAACGTAGGTAGGTCTCTATGGAGAAGAACGAGCAAGAAACTCCACGGACACTCTTTTAAAATCAGGTTTTTACAAAATACTGCTTACATTATTCTTGTTGCTTCTATATGTGAAAACAATGAAGGTAATGTAGAAATACAAAATATAAAAAATAAGATAAAAACCAGCTCGTGGCTAAGTTAAAGCCATATACCTAGATCGATCGGTCAAAGGTTAAGCTACGCTAGGTCGGTTTGTGGATGGGTGACCAACCCTTTCATATCAAGATTTTCTCACATTATTACAATTTTCAAAAAAAGTATTTGAGTATTTTCAAAAACATTTTTTTTTTACATTTGTAGAAACATTTCGCCCTTGTCAAGACGCGTCTTTTGACATTTCTATCAGTCACTCTCGCACTTTCACTGAAAATCAAGCCTATACCGAAGCGACAAAAAAACAATTGGTTGTCTGTAAAGTCGGTTTAATGACGATAGTTGAACGTGACAACGCGAAAGAATCATTACCTTTATCGCTGTAATTATCGTTGCTATAAACAATTGATACCACATTCACTTTTCACTTGGAACGCCTCAGAGCGAGGTAACGCCGCAGAGCGAGGTAACGCCGCATGACGTCATGTAACGTGCAGCCGGCTCTATCGAATTATAAGACGTTGTCACGTCAAAAACATTTTCATTGTTACAACAAACTTACTATCGCATTTATAATATCATCATCATCGTCATGTCAACCTTTAGATGCCCACTGCTGAGCATAGGTCTCCCCAAAGGGAGGCTTAAGCCGTAATCGCCATTTATAATATTATAGTACCTATTTATGGATTTCGTCAACTTACTATGAACAACAAAATCAAACATACCACCTCGATGTCTGCCCACCCCATACAGTGCACTAATAAATTACGATAGCACGTGCGACAAAGACACGTTCTTATCAGGGGAGGGACTCGCACTTTACCAAAATGTTAATTTATGGCGTTTGGCGCTTTTTTCGCGCACATAATGGGTTGGAGGTATCTCCACGCTTTGTTCGGGCGCACGCCTTATCGTGTCAACTAATGCAAGTAAAATTATGCTGGAATTTATGGGAAGGTCGGATTAAAAACTATTTTCACAGGTTCTTTTTTGTGGTGTGTGGTTTTCTTTTTCTTATTTTGAAAATAGAACGTAACGCAGTTTGCTTCTTTTTAGTTTAGCTGCGCTTGTTAAACGTAGATTGTTTAAAATACAAGGAAGATTTTTTGTATTTTTTTACTGTCACCTCATGTTTATATTAGTACAGAAAATTTATACTAATATTATAAAGAGAAAATATTGTTTTTGTACATTTTCACAAATATTTCGCCAAATTAAAAGCTACAACAGCGAGAAATATGAGCAATAATATTTTTTTATCAAAAAAAAAATTGAAACTAGGCGTAAAAATGCAAGCGCTCATTATAATTATAATAATGGTGTTTAAAAAAAGTATCGGAACAAGCCAGCCACACTATTTCCAACGTCTATAACTCCTGAAAGTCAGAATCAACAGTGGCGACACCAGAAAAGCGGCAATGAAGCAAGACGAGTCCCGGAGATGCGCTTCTACTGTCTTAGATTCCGCAATTAAATTAATTTGAGAAGAAAAACAGAGAAGTAGGTAAATGCCCTTTATAGTAAAAAAAACAAACTGCCAACTAGTTTAGGGTCGGTTTCAACATGATGACAGCCAAGACCAACGAAGCACGGAAAGACCGTATAAAGTGAACGGTCTAGGTCACCCAACTGTCCCTCCAAATGTCCTACAAAGTAAGATTTTAATAAAACCAGTACCATTTCTTTTTAGTTTGGCAACTTTTTATTTGCAATCAAAAACTGAAATGACACGCATAATTGCAACTTGGCACGCCTCAACCATACTTTCGCAATACACCCTGTATATTGCTGGCAATAGAGGCAATACAGCAGCCGGATTTGCACTGGCTGTAGCAATAGTGCTCTCAGAGGTTTGGCTCGGTACGAGTTCAAATATGAAGCTATAAATTTATGTTACGCAAACCAACTAGTCGTACTGTTTTCTCTTGAACATTACTACGAACTTGTATTCATGGTTTTTGTTTAGGTGAACAGTTGTTGTTTGTTATGCTGTTTAACTATACACTATACCCTGTTCACAATAATAATAATAATATAATAATATGTGGGGACATTTTCACACACGGCCATCTGACCCCAAACTAGGGAGACCCTGTACTATGGGTGTCAGACAGCTGATATACATACACAAATACATTTTTTTTTTGTAAATACATACATATATAGATAAACAACACCCAGACACAAGGCAAACACAAGTGATCATCACACAAATGTTTACCCTGGGCGGGAATCGAACCCGCAACACGCTGCGCAACAGCCGACCGCTCAGCCACTGAGTCAACGACGTGAACACAAACCTTTTTTACAGTCCCTTCAACCGATTTTGACTTCTATTCAAAGTGGTTACAATAATAACTGTTTACTGCAGTTGCCATTTGTCATGCCACCAACGCAATATAAGTCAAAATCGGTTGAACGGACTGTAAAAAACGTTTGAGTAAAATAATGTCTAATCTTATTGTGAACAGGGTATAGTTTCTGCCCGCAACTCTGTTTGTGTTTCTACACAAAAGGCGAAGGCGAGTGTACTGTAAAACATAGCCTATGGCACTCAGCAATAAAGTAGTTTTCTAACTGTAGACCAGTCTATCCAGAGATCATCACTTACAAATACAAAGAAACATTCAAAGTTTACTTCTTCATTATATTTGTTGTTGGTCTCGTGATCGCAAACGCGACTGCTGACCGGTAGGGTTCTGGGTTCGATTTCCAGGTCGTGCAAAGTGTTATTCTATTAAGATTTTAAGTAACAGTCCGGAGTTTGGAAACATTCGATTTGAGTCCATAACGATTAAAATTGGAAATAATTTTATACGGCCAGCACAATAACTTGATCCCATTGATATAAAAAAAACCTTTAAATGTAAATTAATATTTTAATTAATTTACATTATAATATTATTTTTTTTTAATTTATTAAAATTGGAAATAATTTTATACGGCCAGCACAATAACTTGATCTAATTGATATTAAAAAAAAACCTTTAAATGTAAATTAATATTTTGTGTGTAATGCATACTTCCAATTTGAAAATCGATGTAATTTATTTCACGACGAGATGTTTAGTCGATTCGTAAGGGTTTCTATGTTATTTGTTAAGTGAGTACCTTGGCACTCATTTGTTCCTTTTTATCTATTTCTTGGTATCTATATCACCACGGACAAAGTCGTAAACCTCACCTCAATATAATGGTATAACTACGAAAACTACAATCTACCACTCACCTAAAGGACAGCGTCGTCAATGGTCGATACGACTTATGACTGTTGACATCAGCCATCGGCATTCCCCAATAATCATCAAGGAACAGTTGCTTCAGCGGATTGGTTCCTATCACGTCCCCATTCGTCACGATGGCGGGTATATCATCATGGACAAAGTCTCCGTTCAAGCTGTTCATGTAACTGAGGACTGCGGTGGTGGTGACCATCACGTAAATAGTGAGGTCACTGCATATAGACTTTGGTGGTGATTCCTCACGGACTGTGGTCAGCGATCGCCGCTTCATTTTTGGTGATGTTCGCAGTTTTATTGTTACATTTCTACATCTGCACATTTGTTGGGTTCTGGAACAAAGAAAATGGTATTGTTAAGACTTGAATGACTGGTGGATTGGGGGTCGGGGACTTGTTTCAGGCTGAGAAATAACCTTAGCATATTATTTTGAATGAATAAATAATTTATTTCCTTTGCAAATTTAAAGTTATTATGTCGATGTAAGAGATACAATACAACATAACGATATAATCATTAATTAGCATTTAATTAGGCCTATGTATAACGAAATAATTTAACATAATCTTTGAAACAAACATAGATTAGATAAAGTAAGTAAATAGTGTAAATTTTTGCAGCACTTAATTCTTGTCTCAATTTTGTTTACCAAAACAAAATAGTAGGTAATTAATTAAATCTAGAACTGTGTTTAAAAATCACGAATCTATTTTAAATTCATTATAGGTACAAACAGCGTTATCAAAATCAAAGTCAAATAATTTACCTATTTCAATTAGACCATTAAAAGGCACTTTTGAACGTCATATATATACCTCAGGAAATTGGAATCTAGTTGCCCCGTTCAAAAGGTAGTTTCGTATGGAAAAGAAATTCAATACATATTTAAACATTTGTTAAAAAAAGTACAATATTTTGCTTTTGCATATCGTATTCACGTGTAATTAAGCATGATTCCTGTAAATTATATAATTGTACGTGAATACGTTTTACCTTGCATAAAAACTACTATATTAAATACATAGTATTATTAGTAAAGAAATGCTAAGTTATGTACATAGATGCAATAGTGTCATATATTTACAATTATTGAAACATTATACGACCACTCCTTATATTTCAACAAACAATGAATTCATCAACTGAGCACCCCTCACGCATTAAAATTTCAATGAAGAAAGAAGAATGAAGCAATGAAGCTCGACGAGTCCCAGAGAAACGATTCAACTGTCTTAGATCCCGCAACGAAATTAATCAGAAAAGAACAGCGGAGGAGTAAGAGAAATATATTTTCCACTTCCCTCCAAATCAAGCAGGAGACAGAACAGAACTAGGAAAATAGGACCAAAGGGACGTTTACAACTGGGAGAAGCCCAGTTGCTAAGCACCACGGATTATAAATGACATAATTAATGGGCCCTAAAAAGTGAGCTATCCGTATACAGGTAGTACTCCGTTTCCAAAGCGCTACTACGTGGGTAGTAGTACCGCTTTATGCCCGTTCAAGATTCAATAAATGCCACTAAAACTGACCGGCCGCCAAATATTCCAATAACTATATTTCGGCCGCATTTGACCTCGTTCTGGACATTTTTACGCTACATACTTGTATTATGGCTGAATTAAAAAATGCCAGAGCTGCCTTCTAGTTATTCGGGTAAACAATAGACCAAATTCGTGGTAGTTACTGGTCATACATACAATTTGTTTCTCCATATTTTATAGAAGCACTTTGACTCCAACCCGGGGGATTTTTCTAAAATATCCCTTCTTTTTTGATAATGCAGAATAACCTATAGTACTCAAGGATAGCGTAGCTTCCTATTGGTGAAATAATTATTGAAATTGGATGGGTAGTTTCGGAGATTACATACAAAGTAACAAACCAATTTTACCTCTTTATTATATTAGCATAGACTAATTTTGGCCCACGACTTCGTCCATATGAATTTGATTACGGATCTCTATTTTTTAAAAAACGGAAAACATAAATTCCTATAAGTGTTTTTTTTTTCATAATTAGACAAATGCTTCCAAATATTAGCACGTTAAAACACTAAAATCAACTTGCTTAGCCATTAACTATTATATTACCATACATTTTAAAAAGATAGTATATTAGTACTCTTCTAACAGCGAGATGGTAACACCCACGGAACAGATAAATTTATCTGTTCCGTGGTAACACCCAAGCTTACGGTGGTTATGGATCCAGGGTCAGAAACCTCTTTGCTATGCTTTTTGTACCCAAGACGAGTGCTCTCAATTGTCACATGTATACATAATTATTGAGTGTGGTTTTAAGCAAGACAATACTTGGCACTTCTTTAAGGAACATTTTCATCTAGTCAGTTTGAAATGCTATGTCAACTAATTTGTATGCAACTTATTGTAAACCAGAAAAAGCTAAATTTAAATATTAGAATTTTCTATCATAATTTTATAAAGCCATTTACTGATCCAATTTGATCTGAGCACTAATGAAAATAGATGTCAATGATATCTATCTAATATGGAATAATAAAGTTAGCTGAACAAAAGTTTCAGGAATATTAAAAGCTTTTTCAGCAGATCTGATGAATCTAATTTTTCACGCAGACTGAGCCAATTATTAAGGCAGTCCGTATAGGTAATTTGCTATCGGGAATACTTTTTTAAATCAGAACATTTGACAAAATAAGCTTGGATTGAATTAAAATTGGGCTTTGTCCCGTTAAAAGCATAAAAGATTCAAAGCCGATAAAATCTAGAATAATTTGCTATCAAAATAATATTCTTTTGAGTCCATTATAGAGTGAAATTTGAAAAAAGAATTTTACTTTAAGTATAGCATGATATTTTTATAACTATTAGGTTTTAACATTATAACTATATATTTAAATCAATTTTATCACTTGCCAATTTTGTAAATTTTATTAATTTTACCAGTTTATATCAATGTATGGATTTTGTCCATGAAATAATTGTTTTGCAAATTTTATTAATTGAATGAACTTTATAATGTTTTACGATTTTTGACAATTTTATCAATATTTTTTTGTAATATAGATAACTTTAATTAATGTATTAATTTTTACTAATTTGTCAATTTTATATTTTCTAATTTAAATCAATTTTATCACTTGCCAATTTGTAAATTTCATTAATTTTACCAGTTTTATCAATATTATCAATTTTACCAATATTGTCAATGTTGTTTTTTTTTTATCAATCTCTTATTTTATATTCGTGCAATTGTTATTAATTGTAAATAATTAGCGCTTATCACTTTGTAAGTTAGCTTTTCTTTTTGATTATTTTAATTGTGAATATGGTGTTTACCTTTAATTAATTGTTGCACTGTTAATTTATTTTATGCATCAAAATCTTTGTCGCTGTATGTATGTGTAAACAATTGTTGGCGAACCTAATAAATAAATAAATAAACTATGAATACTTATTGTCGGTAAGTTTCCGAAAGAAAATATTATTACTCTGAAATTATATGTGATTGCCACGTTTATTATTAAGAAAATCCTAGCTGGCCTATTAATTCCTACCCTTAAGCATAAAATAACGTCATTGCACATATATAATTAGAGATGGATGGATGCGGGTTGCCCAAGACCGGGTTGGTTGTCGATCTCTGGGGTAAGTCTACGTTCAGCAGTGGACGGCAATAGGCTGATATGATGATAATGATGACGAAATACATAGAGAAGGTATTTTAACTGTCTCAACTATTTGTCGTCACCCAAAGCCTAGGAACTCACGATGCGGTTTTCACCCGCGTCCGCCTGCGGTTGCGGGCCCGCAGCTTCTGTAGAATGCAGATATATATGTCGGATCAGTCAGGATTTAGTCCGTTAGATTCAGTCATCATGTGGGCAGAATATGGGTTTCGTGCAATGAAAACACACTGGGTATAGGATACAGTACACGGCGTTTATTAAAACCACAATTAATTTAAAATAAACTCAGACACTATAATGAACATAGACATAGGTTCACTTAGACATAGACATAGGCACTTCACTTCAACAACGAATCGAAAGTACAGTTTCGGGACGTATTAGCTCCGATGCGATCAGACACTGGATTCTGAATGTCTTCCTCGGTATGGGCTGAAAACATCACGACTCTGTAGAAGCGCGCCAAAATGGTGGTGGTTGATCACGTGTTCTCGATAGTGGCAGCTTGCGATTCGTCGTTCCATGTTCATACTATTGACCGGATACGACATTTTATATGTTTTTTTTTTATCAATTGATAGGCATACGTTTGACCACTATCCCACCTGATGGCAAGCGATGATGCGGTCTAAGATGGTGCACGCTTGCCTAGAAGTAACCTATTCACTCTTGACTTAAAGACTCCCAGATTGTAGCTATCAGGAAACACAGATTCAGGCAGGGAATTCCACTCCTTAGCAGTACGCACAATGAATTTGTTCAAAAAACGTTTTGTGCGTGCGGGTGGGAAGGGTTAAGAAATAAAAACACATTTCACGACTCGGTTTACGCCCGCGGTGTGCGCGGTTGTTTGCGGCTCCCGCTGTGGGCGTGGGCGAAAACCGCATCGTGAGTTCTTAGCCGTAGATTTCGTCAGAAATGACGTCAGAAATTTCTCGTAATTTAATTTGGAATACGCATACCAAATTCACGCGGGCGGCGCTTATATTAAAACTACCGCCGATATAGAAAATCTCATCACGAATAAAACCGACGAATACCATCCGTCTGTTCGCATGATTCCAACAGTAATCTAAATAACTATTTTTCAATATAGCCCCCGCAATATTGCCGACTTATGAATTTTCGTCTGCCCTACTCTGAGCGCGGTACGTGCCCGAAATATAAGATATTAAAGGGAAAAAATCCGTCCGCAAAATTCGGATAACACTAAATATAAATATTTCGAGTTCCAAGGGATGTGGCGTTTGTGGGTTTTCATTGTTGTATTTTTTTTTTCATGATAAAATGTACTTGGTGTAACCCGATTAAAAGGTTTTTTTAAAAACGACTTTGTCTCTCTTATTATAAGATGTAAAATTGAAAATCGTTCACTGATAGAAAGCTTCACTATTGTCGAGTGTCATCTTCACTAGTACTATATCTACATCTCACTAATATTATAAAGAGAAAAGATTTGAATTTTTGTATATATGTAACGAATAAACTCAAAAACTGCTGGTCCGATTTCAAAAATTCTTTCACCATTAGAATACTACATTATCCCTGAGTAACATAGGCTATTTTCATACCAAATTTCATCAAAATCGGTACAGCCGTTTTAACGTGAAAACGTACCAGACAGAATTACTTTCGCATTTATAATAATTATGGATGGATGGATTAAAGGTCCCATATGCGCTGAGTTTGTGTTCGTCTATACTCCGTTCACAATAAGATTAGACAATATACACAAACCTTTTTTACAGTCCGTTCAACCGATTTTGACTTATATTGCGTTGGTGGCATGACAAATGGCAGCTGCACAAAACAGTTGTGATTGTAACCACTTTTTTGCCTCTAATGTCATCCTTAAGCCTACGGAATAGAAGTCAAAATCGGTTGAAGGAACTGTAAAAAAGGTTTGTAAACTCAAAAACTACCGTACGGATTGGTTTTCACCATAGATATCCGAGAGATATGCCATCATAGAACAATTGTTCGAAACCTATTAAAATATTATTTGATATTATTATGCAAATGTTAGTAATAATGATGCGGTTAATTTCGTAGGAACAACAGCTAACAATTAACATCGATATCGATCTGTTAATGCTGCACACCACTTATACGTCAAATATATTTCATTTGTTTAAAGGGCAGGGCCTCAAGTCTGCTATTACAATAGTGTCAGAATGGTCTATCATTGATTTTCATAATGACGCCATTATATTAGTAGATTACCAAACTTGGCAAAATCAACAATTATGAAATCAATTATAGACCATTCTGACACTATTGTAATAGCAGACTTGAGGCCCTGCCCTTTAAACAAAATAGTCCTGCAACTCGACTGCAGCGCCACCTACTGGGACCAATTGTGAATCTAAACCATTATTAGATTTCTAGATCGTACTACAAATTAAGCTGTAAATTAAGCTGTAATTTGTAGTAAGAACTAGGACAGATTTTGATGAAATTTAAAAAAATTCATCACAATCGGTCCTAGATCTTACTACAAATTACAGCTTAAAGTGAAATTAAGTCTACAGACACAATTTTGTACTTAATTTGTGCAAGACTGGTCGCTAATCTAAGTTTTTTTCAAACCTGTAAGTCAAGTAACTAGGCCATCTTAACAATGTGTATATTATAATAATTTGTGTATATTTTATGGTCATTTATTTTTCATTCACTACTCTCTCCGGAAAGCAATTACCCCCACACAACTTTTAAATACTCGCTACATAACCATACTATAACTTTAAACTTGATTACAATATAAACAATGCAACAATTCTTTATTACACAACAGGCCACACATATCACCCACTCCGTTCACATTACGCTTTAATAATTACACACAGCTAATTCACAGGTAGGTTGTACTAAATTTATCGCCTTTAGTGTACTTGAGCATGTTTATTAGGCTCATAAAATTAATGAACACCACCTCATGACTCGGTTGATGAAGCGAGTTCATAATTCTATTCAATATGCCGAGAAAAATGTCGCAAATTGACGTCGTTTTGAACAAAATACTCTTCAATTTTGTAAAGATGAAGTGATATGTTTTGCTGTGTATGTCTTTGGCATGAAGTGTAAATTATACTTTTGGAGCTTCATAAAGATTTTTTGTGCATGATATTTTTTTCTTGATTTTTAAAAGTTAATTTTTATAAAACATTTTGTAGCGTCTCAAATCAAACCTAAGACATTTTACTTAATACTTTATTTTACATTTAACTACAACTACTTGCACTATAGACGATTTAATAATATATACTTAATAAAAGTTCCTTTTGACTCAACACCTCAAAGATTTTACTTCTATACAAAGAGATATTAAAGAGCATTTAAGGTTTGAGATGAAAGGGATTTAGAAAATAATATCAGAATGTCGCGGTAGAACGCAATATTAGACCGTTGGCGTATCTAGTCCATGTACCTACTTTTTATAGCCTCTGTAATTTCATAACTCCAATATCAAAGCTTAGCTACAAAGGTCAAACAAGCCATTCTATTATGAATTCATGTCTGTATGATCAATGAATATAAATTATACAGGCAGATTTTTTTTTAACTTTGACTATTGGAGAAACTCTGAAATCCATACTAATATTTGAAATGCAGAAGTGACTCTGTCTGTTAAGGTTTTATAATGAAACGGCTGAACAGATTTAGATGTAGGTAATTTGGTATGAAAATAGCTTGAACCCCGGGAAAGGACGTAGGCTACTTTTTAATCCGCGATAACTGACATTCACGCAGACGAAGTCGTGGGCCATAGCTAGTATGAAAATAAGCTTTTCTGCAAAAAATACAACCGCCTTCAAAATCTAAAAAGTGATAACCGCCGAAAAGTCCCAGCTGCTAGAGAAGCGTAATAATTTTATAAAATAATTCTAGCACAGAACACACGACTTTAGTTTCGTTAGTCGGTGGTATTGTTCTGTTTGATGTTTTGTATTGACACCTGTGTGTTCTGTACTAAAAAGTTATTTATCACTTTTTAGATTTTGAAGGCGGTTGTCTTTTTGTAAAAAAGCTTTTTATTTTTCGCTCTTACCTCCTTATCATCCAAATCCATTAAGAAACGGCAACACAGTCAAAACAGAGATTGAAAGTACAAGGTTGGAGAAAATTAAAACATCATCCATGTACCTATATTTTTTTGTTTTCTGTCGATTTTTAAAAAAAGTTCTGAATCAATTTAGATAAAATTTATATGGTATGGCATGGTATGTTGTTTTTTTTCTTTTTTTTTTTGTATTTTTGTTACGCGATTACTCCGGCAAACGTAAACCGATTTTGAAAATTCTTCTTTTTACGGATAGGGTATGCTTCAGGGGTGGTCCCATATAAATTTTATCGAAATTGATTCAGCACTTTTTGAAAAATCAACAAATATCCAAAAATTTTACATAGTTGACGTTTTAGCTTCATCAATCTTTGTAGTAGTTAACTTACATACTCTTCCTTATAGATTTGGATGAGAAGGAGGTACTAAAAAGCGGAAAATAAAAAGCTTTTTCCAAAAAAGACAACCGCCTTCAAAAACTAAAAAGTGAAAAATAACTTTAGCACAGAACTTTTTTGTAAAAAGCTTTTTTCTTTGTAATATTAGTTCAGAATAACTTATAGTTTAAGTATCGACGTGCCAGTAATTTATATGTAAACGCTTTAGGTACTTTTTTCTTTCGCAAAGCCTAGGGTCTAAAAAGTTCATTACATTTGCATATTTGAACTTCATCTCCTGAGAGCATACTAAATTATCGAAATAAATTAGTCACGATACTTTGGTACTAGTTTTACCGTGTGACTTATAAAAATATAAATTTGAAGGTAATTTGTGACTGGCCAGCAGTGTAATTCAGAGTTCGCTGAATGTGACTGCATCGTTCCCGATGTTAATAGCGGTCGTGAAGGTCAACCAAAAGACCCTTTGGTGGGACTGGTCGCAGCCAGATAAGTGGACTAATAAAAATTGTGATTGTTTTATTTATTTCACATCATCATTTCAGCCAAAAGACGTCCACTACTGGACATAGGCCTCCCCAAGGGGGGATTTTGCCATAATCGCCACGCTTGGCAGGCGGATTGGCGATCGCAGTATGGTTGTTACAAAGGCACAGAGAATGCTGCTGCCCATTCTCTGGTGAGTCCCTTAGTCGCCTCTTAAAAAACAACAATGAATTGAAACCTCCTTCTTTTTGAGGTCAGTTGATAAAAACAGCCATTCAACAATGAACTACAACACGATTAAAATGTATGGAACAGTTGACCATTTTTGATTTTTTAGGGTTGGTTCCATCATGAAAAGGCCGATGGGTGGGACTGCACACACAGGTCGCAGCCAGATAAGTGGACTAATAAAAATTGTGATTGTTTTATTTATTTATTTATCTTTATTTCGTCATTGTATGTGTGCTAACATTAGTTTTGATCAGTTTGAATGTATCTACTAACAGTATGGACCTCGGTCTGCAAATAAATTATTATTATTATTAGCATTTATTCATTGTATACACATATTCTATTACATTTTTAAATATTAGTAAACAAAAAATAAAAACATTTAAAAATATAAAAAATAGTAGCCCACCGGTATCGGGAATAGGGTCCAAGCTACCGGTGGTCAGGGCTCCTGAGAGAGAAATCTCCTAACAATACGCGCTGTGTCCAGGAGTACCGCTTTCGAATCAAGCCCTTGATCCAGCTGCCCAACGAGAGCCTCCTAAGATGTTGGTCGAGGCTCTTGGAAATTAATCCATTGGCCGTAACGACTACCGGCACAATGATTGCTGTATTCACATCCCACATGTCGACAACCTCGCGAGCCAAGTCTAGATACTTTATTTGTTTATCTTTCTCAGTTTTCACGAGGTTCTCGTCATGCGGAACCGCTATATCGACAATCATTGCGCGACGCTCTAATCGATCTATCACCACTATGTCAGGCTTATTGGCAACAATAGTCCTGTCAGTGATGATAGATCGATCCCAATACAACGTGATATTGCCATTTTCGAGAACTGGGTCGGGCACATACCTGTAGTACGGTACCTCCGACTCCACAAGTCTGTATTTTAGAGCAAGTTGCTGGTGGATAATCCTAGCTACAAGGTTGTGTCTATGCAAGTAGTCTCCGTTCGCCAGACGAGAGCACCCAGAGATAATGTGACGGATTGATTCTCCTGGTCGGTGGCATGCCCGACAAATGTCAACCGTGCCGTCCTTCACAATATACCTCCGGTAGTTGTTCGTCATCATAACTTCGTCCATAATCGCACAGATAAAACCTTCGGTTTCCCCAAAGAGGTCACCGAAACGCAGCCAGGATACGGACGCCAAGAAGTCTACATCAGGCCCATGTAGGGCCCGGTAGAAGCGCCCGTGAAGCTCCTTACTCTGCCATACCTCCCTGCGGTCATTAGTATCTAGTACTAAAGGTTTGCGCCAGTTCTCGTTCGCTAAGGAGAGCGGGGTGAGGCCCTTGTCCATTGAGACTACATCTCGGTGCATCCCCACGTCGGCGGCTTTAAGGAAATACTCCCTGAGACTGCATATCTCACGGTTGTGCAGGGACTTAGCATTAAGAAAGCCTCGACCTCCGCACTTCCGCGGGATATACAGTCTCATTACCGATGACCGTGGGTGATGCATCCGGTTTGCAGTCAGCAATGTACGTACCCTCCTATCCAGGGCGTCAAGTTCCGTCTGAGTCCACTTGAGTATGCCGAAAGAGTACATCAAAACCGGCATGACCCATCCGTTGAAGCCGCGCACCTTGTTTCCGCCTGATAAAAGACTATTTAGCACTTTATTCAAGCGGCCAAAGAAGCGCTCCTTCAACGATTGTTTCATGTCGGCAGCATTGATGCCTAACGCTTCCGACATACCCAAATACTTGTAGGTTTCGGTTGAGGAGAGGGATCTAAGGCGTATGGAATCCGAGAGTTGGGTTCCCATGGATTCCATAATCTCCCCTCGCTTCACATGCATGACTGCACATTTGTCCACACCAAATTCCATCCTGATGGCGCTACTGAAATTTTCTGTTACTTTCAGTAGCTCCATCAGTCGCAAATTGTTGGGGGCAAAGAGTTTCAGATCATCCATGTAAATGAGGTGAGATATAACCTGACCTCCTCTTCTCAACCGATAGCCCAGACCTGAACCCTCCAGCAACGTGCTTAGAGGGTTCAAAGCCAAACAAAACCACAGTGGACTCAGACTATCGCCCTGAAATATACCTCGCTCGATCCTTATCGGTTCGCTATTCTCCCGGATTTGCCGACATCCTGGATAGCGAAGGACCGTCCTCCATTGCCCCATACACGACATCAAGAAGGTGCGCAGAGTTGTGTCAATTTTATACAACTCCAACACCCTCATGAGCCATGTATGTGGCACAGAATCATAGGCCTTCTTATAGTCTATCCAACATGTCGACAGATCCCTTCGGGAACGACGAACTTGCTGGTTAAAGGCCATATCAATGAGGAGTAGCTCCTTAGTACCACGAGACCCGTTGCTACATCCATTTTGAGAGGCAGACATGATAGAATTTTTGTCAATATGTTCGTTAATTTTAGCTCTCAAAATGGATGTAAGAACTTTATAGACCGTTGGTAAACAAGTGATCGGCCTATAATTTTTGGGTTCCGTAGTACTACCTGATTTATGGAGCAGGTGGGTTATTCCAGTTGTTAGGAATTGGGGCAACGATCCTGACTCTAAGGCTGACTGGAACTGGGACGCCAAGCGAACGTGCGATCTCTGGAACCATTTAATCCAGAAATTGTGCAGCCCGTCCGGTCCTGGAGATTTCCAATTCGGCAACGGACGAACTGCACGAGCTACGTCTAGGGGGCCGATGGTTATTGCCCCCATTTCTGGTATTGGATCACACGCTCGCTCAACCTCCCTAGTCCAGTCGCCCTCAGTGTGACTAACAGGCACTGACCAGATGCTGCGCCAAAACGAACACATGGCATCATCATCCGGCAGATGCGTATCAGTCACACCGTGATCCGGTCGCTCCCAAGTCCTATACACCCACCTCTCATCACTCTGGAAAATGCGATTCTGAGTGTACCGCTCCACTCGCCGCTTGTACCGTCTGATACGGTTTGCCCATGCACAGATCTTCTGCTTCAGGAAGTCGATACGCTCTGTGATGCATGACAAATAATCTCGAGGACTGATATCAGTCCCCGAAAATGCCCGCCTCACAAAGCGCATCACTCTAGGGCGAGTATTGCCCTCCCTGAAGCAGATAAGCTTGCCGATGAGTGCTCTAGCCTCACCAATACGACGCTCAATCCTGCACTGCCATGCTGGTACAGCTGGTTTTGGTCGTGCAGCTCCGTCACTGTTGGGAAATTTGACATGAGCTACACGACATGCTGCTACAGCCGCGCAGTACAAGATCGAGTGGGTATCAGCGAGGTCTTCGCTGCTGTCAAAATAATTTGACAGCTGCGAATCTAAAGCACACACCAGTGCCCTATTTTTCTTGTGCATGGGCAAACGAGGTAATCGCGGCCTTAGTTCAGGCGGTGTGGAACGATACTCTTGGAACGCGTCCTCCAAAGCACTCCTCAATTGATCATTGTACTGGGTACTCACAGATATAGCCTCGTCATTATCCTCTTCACCACCGTCGTCAGGTCGCGGTGAAGCACGGGGTAAATCTTACGATTTTACCGCGACCGCAACCAGTGGCAAAGCAGACGTGACACGGCTACTCCGTGATTCAAGACGTAGTCGATCAAGTACAGCGTCATCCAGCATATGATTACGCTGGATGACCCGTACCTGATCCGATAGTCGCTGTGCCGACACGTTAACAGCTGGCTCAAGCACCTGAAACAGAGAGAGCATCCGACCACGGTACGCAGTCAAGTTACTTCCCCCCTCTGTAGCCCCAAAGTATGAGCGCATGACACTTTCATTAACAGATTGCGTCCATCTCATGCGCTGCACATTTCCACCGGGAGCGGGGACCCTATCAGAGACCGGTGGGTCTCGGGGCTCCAAGCTGTCCGGCGGCCGGCGTCGTCCCCGCCGACGCACAGGTGGTGGCGTCGTCGGCGGAGAGAAATACTCGTCGCTGGAGCTCGACGCAACTGCCGAGGCCGGTGTCACAGCACTCACTAAAGGGCTGGGTTCCGGCGGCGGCGAGGCGGAGCTGAGCGACGGGTCCGGAGATGGTAGGCGTGCTCGTCGTGCCGCTGCTCGCGTCAACATCACTGTTCACATCGTTTTTTACCTGCTTTTCGTTTCGTATTTTCCATCGATATTATGTATTTTCCAAAGTATTTTCCATTTGTATTGATATTGTTTTGACATATTATGTCATAATAAAATTTTCATCATTTTAGTGTGCGTTCGTTGTTGTCGTTGAATTATTGTTTTTTTTTAAAGATTATATATTTATGGGACCGAAATAATATTATGTATAATAGGTTTCCAATGCGTTTAGTGCAGTTTTATTAATTTTAAGTGTAAATAAAATGAACAGTAAATGGTTGACGTGTAGTGTTGCCAGAATGGTTGACGTGTAGTGTTGCCAGTTATTATTATTATTATTAATAATGATACTAAGCGACTGATTACTAAGTAACTGCTGAAAATGCGTTACGAAAAATCCGCGTGCCTGTTTTTGCAATGAGAATTACACGACGTAATTTCGGTCTGAAGATCTAACACGAGTGCACTGACTTAATAGTACATTATGGTACTAGTGTGTAATGTTGGTGATTACCGCTGAGGCGCCATTGAGACCCGAGCCGTTAGGTGAGGGTCTTAATAGAGCCGAGGACGGTAATCATCAATACACACGTGTATCATACGACGTTTTTCAACACACTTGTGAAGAAAATAATACTAACAAAATATTTTCAACGGTGAAAACGAGTTGTGAAAAATGTTTCGCAATGGCGGGAAAAATTAATCAGTTTTCCTATGTGCGCGCATCAAATAATGGCGATCGGCCATAGACTAAAAGAATGAGGTTTCTTTTTTGTTTTTTGTCTTTTCGCGGATAGCGTTCTAGCCACGTACAAAATGGGGAATTCAAAGTTTTCTTTATTACAGAGAAAACAAAAGTTATATTTGAGTGAAAGTTTTATTTATTAAAAACGTACAAGTTGAAATTCTAGTTAATATGAGCATGAAATGAGCAAGCAGTAGGTACATTAATTTATTTGTACTATTGAACACGATCTTTTTTGTATCGAAACTTTTTTAAGAACAAAGCAACTCAACCAATATAATAAAAAAAAAACCCTATAACTCACTTGTGAATAATAGCAATGAAAAAGTCACAGTTTGATTACAGGTGTCATTATGTGCCTAATTGCGGTGAAATTAGAGCCATTTTATGAGCAAGTGTGTTGAAAAAATATTTGTTTCGAGTCTATTTTAAATGTAAATTACGATTCATCCTTTGATTATATAACGTCTAGATGGAGCGTCGCCCTACAATCATAACAAAGAAAACGAGTCAACAATTTCAAGTATGGGTGCGTGCAGACGTCGTTTTACACTGTGCATCTACGTCTCTGTGTACGTAAATAATGATTATATAAGCAATTATGTATATAATTATACATAAATTAATATTATTATACATATATTAATCATTTATTATTATTATTACGCATTTGGGCTTTGATTATAATATATAAGCACTTGTCAGCCAATAGTTGGCTGACACTTTTTGACACGTTTGCGTGCACTTGACGCTCCATTTAGACATTATATATAATTAAAGGATTCATCATCATCAGCTGTCTAGCCTTTTCCCAACTATTTTGAGGTCGGCTTCCTGTCATACCAGTTGCAGCTGAATACCAGTGTTTTACATAGAGCGACTGCTTGTCGGACCTCCACAACCCAGTTACTAGGTAACACGATACCCCTTGGTAAGACTGGTTGTTACTGTCGGCTTCTGACTACCCATAACGACTGTCAAAGATCTACAATTGACAGCCGGTAGTCACAGTGGGGTCTCTTTCTGTGAATTAGGACTATTGCATGTTATTATGGTTTTCTAGTATAGCTTCAACTTTCGACTTCTGATTACCCACAGCGACTGTCAAAGATCTACTATTGACAGCCGGGAGTCACAGTGGGGTCTCTTTCAGATTCTGTGAATTAGGACTATTGTATGTTATTATGGTTTTCTAGTATAGCTTCAACTTTCGACTTCTGGCTACCCACAGCGACTGTCAAAGATCTACAATTGACAGCCGGGAGTCACAGTGGGGTCTCTTTCAGATTCTGTGAATTAGGACTATTGTATGTTATTATGGTTTTCTAGTATAGTTTCAACTTTCGGCTTCTGACTACCAACAACGACTGTCAAAGATCTACAATTGACAGCCGGGAGTCACAGTGGGGTCTCTATCAGATTCTGTGAATTAGGACTATTGTATGTTATTATGGTTTTCTAGTATAGCTTCAACTTTCGGCTTCTGACTACCCACAACGACTGTCAAAGATCTACAATTGACAGCCGGGAGTCACCGTGGGGTCTCTTTCTGTGAATTACCACTATTGTATGTTATTATGGTTTTCTAGTATAGCTTCAACTTTCTGACTATAAAACTGAGTTCTTGACAGTTTGAAAGTGCCTGTAATTAGTTTCATTAAAATAAATGCTTTGATTTTGATTTTTATTCCACAAGCACAATAATCCATACTAATGTTATAAATTCGAAAATAACTCTGTCTTTTATGATTTCCCGATTTTGTTACGCTTTTACTGGGGAAGGACATAGGCTACTGTTCAACCGACTTCAAAAAGAAGAAGGTTCTCAATTCGTATGTATGTTGTTTTTTTTTGTATATTTGTTACGTGATTTCTCCGGCAAATGTAAAGCAATTTAGAAAATATTTTTTTACGGATAGGGCATGCCTCAAGGGTGGTCTTATATAAATTTTACCAAAATTGATTCAGTACTTTTTGAAATAATCGACAGAAAGCAAAAAAATATACATGGATGATGTTGTAATGTTCTCCAATCTTGTACTTTCAATCTCTGGTTTGACTGTGTTGCCGTTTCTTAATGGTTTTGGATGATAAGGAAGTTCTAAAAAGCGAAAAATAAAAAGCTTTTTTACAAAAAAGACAACCGCCTTCAAACTTTAGCACTTAACACATATATGACTTTAGTCTCGGAAGTTAGTGGCTTTATTCTGTTTGATGTTTTGTATTGCCACCGAATTTCGAAACTAAAGTCATGTGTGTTCTGTGCTAAAGTTATTTAAGATCACTTTTTAGTTTTTGAAGGCGGTTGTCTTTTTTGTAAAAAAGCTTTTTTTAACTTTCCGCAACTTCTGCGATAATCGACATTCACTCGGACGAAGTCGCGGGCAAATGCTTGTTCGTTATAAAATGCAAAGCCGGTGTTTCCAATTTAAAAATCGATCGAATTTTGGTTAAGTTGGTACTTGACGGTATCAAACCCGTTGTCTCGTGCATTAGACGCGGGTCTTCATCACTAGGTCATTATTATTTTTATTATAACGAACATGTTGAATGTTCTTAATAACTGTCGTCGAAATACATATCTTAAGTACCAAGCATAAGGTTCATATTGCGACTGAACTACAAAATTCCACCTACAGACTATAACTTCTAGATTCTATATCTAAGTATTTGCAGAACTTTAGTGAGTAATAAAACATCTAAATCCTTAAAGTAGGGGCTTAAGTTTTTTCAAATATAACCTACATCAAACATTTTTCGGTCAAAGCCTGTCTAGATCCCTAATAAATTTATTACAGACTAGATATTAAGAGATGAACTCTGAATAAAATATAATTATGATAGAGCTTTTTTTTGGGCTGTTTTGTTGTTGTACTAAATTAGGTTCAATATCCACATGGTTGGCGCAGTGTCTGCCGCGCTTTATATCTCGGATTCAATACCCGCGCGGAGCATATAATTTGTATGGCCTATACTTAGATTATGAAACAAAAGGCAGAAGACCGCGCGGGACACTAAAAGTGAAGCCAAAAAAGCAAATACAAATTTAAAAGCAGCGCTTTTTGGCTTCACTCTCAGTGTTCCGCGCGGTTAATCTGTATTTTGCTTCATAATCTGAGAGCCTGGTAACTGTTCCGAGTTTGGTAGTTTATGTATCTAAATGTATAATTACATAATGTTAAACGCACTCAGCCATACTAATATTATAAACGCGAAAATGACTTTACTCACTTTTGCTGCACTTTTGCGTTACGCTTTCAAGGTTACTACTGAACCGATTTTGATGACGACTACTTGAACTGCAAGAAAGGTAGTATAGTAAACCTATATGCATAGGTTACCTTTGAATCCAGGACTTCGTCTGCATCCGCGTTTACCGATATTCACGCGGACCAATTTACGAGCAAAAGCTAGTTACCTATACAAAACAAAATCCGAGTGTGATTAGGGTATATTCAAAACATAAAATAATTACCTTAGATATTTTTACACAAGAACATAAACCAAACATTGACACAAGCTGTTTTTCCTAACAAAGCCATAAAAGAACCATTTCATCAAGTATTCATAAGTAACCCGAGTGCGAAACCCTACACTTGTGAACAAAAATCTTAAAAAAATATGAATTCATATTTCCCTCTAATTGTTCATTTCAGAGGTCCCGTCTCCGAAGCCGTATGACCTCCTTTTGTTCCCTAACGAAGTAAACTGAAACGATTTTTTAACAAACACACAACATAACTTTGGTATTGTGAAACTGTAGGCAAGAATAAGAATCATTTTAATTGTTCACGAGAGATATGTACTCATCCGCAGCATTGTATTGATAATCATCATCATCTTTCTGCTCTGATACCATGTTATTTCAGGTCGGCGCAACATGTTTTCTTCGTCCATTTTGACCTGTCAACCGTCATGATCCATGAATCCGGAACGAGGAAATTCGCCGAAGAACTATGGTCACCGACATAGCTCTCAGAATATACAAGTTGAAGTGGCAATGGGAAGAAAGGTTCTCGAGTGGCGACCACGAACTGGAAGACGCAGCGTTGGTAGGCCTCCCACCAGATGGACCGACGACATCGTTAATGTCGCGGGTAACCGGTGGATGGAAGCGGTAGGTTGCCGCTCGTTGTAGCGTTCTATGGGGGAGGCCTATGTTCAACAGTGATCGTCTTACGGCTGATGATGATGATGATAATGAAGAACCATCATGATATCACTGACTCCCTTCTCTATATATATTCATTACTCTTATGGCCACATGCATTTCGTATCTTCTTTTCCCATGTCCATACCAATACAAATGACTCCCTTTCAACTTTTCTCTGTCACTGGCGCAACTTTCAAACTGTGTGGAAATATAATTCAAGAAAATGTTATTCATTTTCCTTCGCATTTTATATGCATCTTTAGCTTAAGGATCCCTACGCAGTTGGAAAAGCTAGGCAGTGTCCTTCGTGCGAAATAGCTGTATCTAATTTAAAAATCGATCGAAAAAAAACCATTTGAGACCAAAAATTCACACATTAATAATATGGCAGAATTCAAGAACTAGTTACAAGTAGATACTTATTACTCGCATTAGGCACCTGCTTAAATCATTCATTTAGTTATACCAAAGGCTTCCATTCATTTATTCAGTGTCATCAACACTGAAATATCGTACAATTTGCGGATGCAATTCTCAGAACCAGTCAAACAAAATTCTCAATAAACATTTTTTTCAAATCCCAAACGTCCCTTCTCCGTTCACGCCACCCCATCAATGTACAAAGCAATAACCACCAGAACTCACCCAAAAAAATTCATTCAAAATTCCTGTCAAAAATTTATACAAAACTGCAATTAGTGACGATGTTTTCAAACCACCCCTAATTCCCTTGGTGCTGGTATCGAGTGCTACCGCTCGTAACCCGGTATATGCTTATGAATTTAATTTGGGCGCCATCTTTATAGACCTCACGTCGCTCGCATAAATGCTAAAGGCTCGGCCAGCTGTGCTCTTATGACGTCATGAATGTTAGGTTATGTAAAAATTTTTGGAAGCCTGTACTGGGTACTGATGGAGATTTTGCTGTTGAAAATGCAAAAGGGTAGCTACTTAAATAAAAATATGGCTTCACTAAAACGACTTCTGTTTTTTACTGCTAATTGTTTGTGAGTATATTTTTGGCGTCATTTTCCGTACTAGCATCTGCTCGCAACTTCGGTAGCATGAAAGTCAAAGTCATTATTCCATATAAAATATCCTGTGAATGTAATTCTTCCCACCGCATTTCAGTCACGGCGGTCAATATAGGTCAGCCACAGTGACAAGAAAGCAGAAGATATTATAGTGCACAAGTGTGAGGGACACACACACACATGTGCACTCCCTCTTCCCTCAATCTCATAGTCCAATTGGACGGATTCCGACATGACCGGGGGAAGATCTGACGGAGGACCAACGGCTTTACGTGCTTCCCGAGGCGTGGGGGTGTTACACCGCCAACTTCCAAACTCCGGGCTGTTACTGAGAATATCTTTATAGAAGAAACCACGGAAGAAACCAATAGCACTTTGCCCGACTTGGGAATTGAACTCAAGACGCGCTTGGGACCATAATACCAACGAGGACGAACACACACATATGACACTGGTGTATGTCCGTGTGGTGTCGGACGTAAAGAATAGCACCATCCCATATCTTCCCGTGGGTGTCGCAAGAGGCGACTAAGGGACTTACCAGAGAATGGGCAGCAGCATTCTCTGTGCCTTTGTAACAACCATACTGCGATCGCCAATCCGCCTGCCAAGCGTGGCGATTATGGCAATAAACCCCCCCCCCCACCTTGGTGAGGCCTATGTCCAGCAGTGGACGTCTTTCGGCTGAGATGATGATGAAAATGATACGCCTGGTGGTATGGTGGTCTAAAACAATACCACTGAGAAATCGTTTGGGTTAGGTTAGGTTAGAACTGTGACCATTAAAGCGCGAAGGCGAGTGAGCGAAGCGAACGATGCCGCTGTAGCGGCCGCCGAGCACCAGATCCGATATTGTTAGAGAATCATTTAGGTTAGGTTAGGTGAGTGGTATAGTTTTAGACCCACCATACCACCAGGGCCTCTAGTCTGCTATTACAATAGTGTCAGAATGGTCTATCATTGATTTTCATAATGACGCCATTATATTAGTAGATTACCAAACTTGTCAAAATCAACAATTATAAAATCAATTATAGACCATTCTGACACTATTTTAATAGCAGACTTGAGGCCCTGGGGTATGGCCAGTGGTATGGTGGGACCGCAATGTAAGTTATCTATACATCTCTCCTACCAATTTTATAATTATAAATCAATGGATATTGTTCTTACCCTTTAAACCCTAAGCTTATTTCTATGGATACCTGTTGTATGTATTCAAAAAAAAATATACATTTCCTATATCAAATATCTATTCAATTTTTTTTTTTTATATACTGTATTAGTAAGAACAATGTTCTTAATAATTAATTACGATCTAGCCCAGAAGACTAATAAGCAATTTAACTTAATATGTTACGTGATAGATTATGTTAAAACTAAAAATAGTGTCCATTTGGACTTTTACACGAGTCCATAGCACTTTCTTAGAGTCTGATATAATTTATAGAAACACTATGTTCATGTGTTATATGTATAGCACAACATTGTTACTATTATTCATTCACTTTGTACACTACATCTATTCAAATGAATATATTTGTGTATGTATGAATACCAGTCTGACCAATTCTGGTAACATGTACAAAGAGTAATGCTACAGAGGGAGTATAATATATACATACAGGTATATATATAAGCAGACAGCCAACAGGTATTTCAGTAATATCAGGAACATTGTTCCAAATTGGATATGCGGAATTTTCATGCGGTTCTCATCCGATTGTTTAGGAAATCAAATGAATATCATATGGGTATGTATGTATTTTGTTCCGTGTTTGTTTTGGTCATAAAAACATTGTGTGATGAAAAAGTTTAATTTAGATTGTGTATAATATATGTGGCTTTGGCTGACAAATATTAAAGGCGGAAAAATGATGAGTGTTGATTTTTTGTATACAAGTAATTCTTATTTCAAAGTCAGTCAAATCATTTATATCAATTAAATAATTTAAAAAGCACTTTTGAACGTCATTTAGGAACAAAATTAAATCTAGTTGACCCATCCAATAGGTAGTTTCGTAGTAAACTTTTAAAATAATTGTTTACAATATTTTGTAAGACGAATGAATAGTGATAATTATCATGAAGGTTGACTGGATGGAATAGAAAAAGAAAACACGTTGCGTCGACCCCGAGTAACATGGGTCAAGGACAGGAAAATAACAGGTCCGAACGCGGTCTCCACTCTAGAGTGTGTCTGCTCCATCTAACGTCTGTCCGTCTGCAGACTTGGGCGGCCCACTTCCACTTCAGCTTGCTAATTCGACACGCAACGTCAGTGACTTTAGTTCTCTGGCGAATGACTAAATAATAATAAATACTGACTGAATGACTTTATTATTAATATAAGTCTGAAATCACCAATCTGCCTTGAGCGCACGTGGTGATAAATGCTCGTGCCTTCTCTGTATGAGAAGAGGGCTTTGTCCCGCATTGATAAATGAAATAAAATAAAATGAAATGAAATGAAACGAAACGAAATGAATCGAAATGAAATGAAACGAAAAAACACGAAACGAAACGAAATGAATCGAAATGAAATGAAACGAAAAAACACGAAACGAAACGAAACGCAATGAAACGCAATGAAATAAAATGAAATGAAATAAACTGCCCGCGACTTCGTCCGCGTGAATGTCGGTTATCGCGGATACAGACAAAGTCGCGGATTTTCATTTTCATACAGAGTTACTTTCGCATTTATAATAGGTATTAAGTTTTGATTTTAATATTTTAATAGGTATTAAGTTTGGCAAATGGTGAGAGGAAGGCCAAACAAAAAACATGGACTGATTGTGTAAAGAATGAAATGAATGAAAAGGAACTCAGTGAAAGCATGACGGTTGACAGGATGGACGGGAAGAAGAAAACATGATGCGCCGACCACAAGTAACATGAGACAAGGGCACGAAGATGCTTACAATATTTTCCAAATATTTATTACAGGAATTATTCTTCTTCTTAGCGTGTCGATAGCAAAAATAAGTGTTACATGTGTGTGTATGCATGCGTGTAAATGTTCGAGTGTGTAGACTTCAGAATTCAGCCACGGTCACGCCATCCGGTGACGCAGTCATTAGGTCCGCACATAAGCAGGTGCACCGCCGCATGCCCTGTCATGCGGCGCCAGATAGAAGGTGGACCATGGTCTGCGGGGAGACGCCACACAGGCACTGAAGGAATTATTTATGTCTGTGAATCTGAAAAAGTCCTCAAATATCCGAAGGAAACAAAAAGTGTGATAAAAAATATCCTAATAATTAAAAATATATTACTGTATGTATAAATGATCACCGCTTGAAAATGGCTCAAGCGATTGGACTGTTTTTAGGGTTCCGTACCTCAAAAGGAAAAAACGGAACCCTTATAGGATCACTTTGTTGTCCGTCTGTCTGTCTGTCAAGACCCTTTATCTCGGGAACGCGTGGAGGTATCGAGTTGAAATTAAAACCTTGTACTCAAGTCTACGGTCCCTTGATGCTGTAAAAATCAACTCTCTATGTCAACGTGAAAAAAAGATACGGCCGTTTATGTCGCAAAAAACGCATTTGTAATATTAAGATGATTAAAGTATGGATAGTAGGTATGGGTTAGTATAGAAGTATGGATATGTACCTACAAATATGTACGGAACCCTCGGTAAGACAAGGTATGTATGAAAGATATTTTTTTTGCAACTTCACCGACAATTTTGTAAAAGTAAAATTACAGACGTATGAAGCCGGGGCGGGTTGAATGTCGGAAAAGTAATAGTAAATTTCACCTAGGGGTAGGCAAAGCCAGAGCCGGTCGTGAATTTAAAATCAAAATGGCCGTAAAATGACCCATCAGTATAGTAAAAAACAATCCCATTGCTTTTACCTTCTGATGTAATTCAGAAGATTTACGAAAACGCCGATTGTTCATTATTAGTCCAAAATGAATACCAGTTTATCTACGTAGGTTGTACTCACAATAAAAACAATTCATCAGAAAATTACTTACATTAAATATATACCAGCAATTCTCAGAAATAATTCAGTGAGCTAGATCTTTCATCTAAATTATTAAAATACTAAGAAACACCGTTTTTCCTCATCGCTGTCGGAACGCCCATTAGTAAGATCACCATAGAGATAAAATATACAGAGCAAAGCTACTGGAAAAAAAAAAACTCTGCCTATGTACGTCTATTTCCTATTAATACTAATTTACACTAATATTATAAATAAAGAAAGGAAAGATTTGTATTGTTGTATGCTTGTTACGAATAATCTCAAAAACTCCTTCGTTCGATTATTTTCACAATGCTACATTATCCCTGAGTAACATAGGTCATATTTATCAATTGAAAAAATTCACGCGGGCAAAGTCGCGGGCAGAGTGCAGTTTTATAATTAAAAGAAAATATAACCCTTTCGTTACAGTCGGGGTAAAAAGATTTAATTGTTTGTATGTTGCAATGGATAAAATAAAAAAATACTTAGTCGATGTTAAAAATTCTTTCACGTATAGAAAACGAGATTATCACTGAGTAATATAAGCTATATTTTGGTGCACTTTCTTTTGGTGAAATTGTAAGAATTTTACGACAAGTAATTAAAAAATCAGATCTTGTTTAAGGTGTTACAAGAGGCCATAAGACTTTTAGGGAAATGGAATTGTGATTAAAAAGACAAACCTATGACCCTTAACCTAAAAGTAACCAAGAATCCTGCATTTCCTTAAACCACTGTTCTTTTAACTCAATATCTTCTCCTTCAATATCTCCATCATAAATAAATCGTAGAAAACTTGGTGGGACTTTCATTATTAACTAAGTAGGACGTAAACCCACAACCCTCACCCCGCTATGACCGGGCTTCGTTTTACGACGCCGGCGGTCGCTCGATGTGATTAAATGAATGTATTTAGCGATAACGGGGGATTTTATACGTTTTTGTGGTAGAGGGGTGTGTTGTGTATTGCATTCGGATTTAGTGGCTTTGTGGATAGGTATGTAACAAGTGTGTATGTTGGTTGAATTGTTTGAAATATCAGTCTTTATGAAGTGGCGCCCGCAAAGTACCCGTAAGGATCGTCTGTGGATGAGTGACCCTGACCATACACTTCATATTGAGACCCCTCTGTGTCTTGGAAGCACGTAAAGCATTTAGTCGCAACTGTCATTCGTAGATCTGTGGCAGTCGTTATGGGTAGTCAGAAGCCAGAAAGTCTGACAACCAGTCTTACCAAGGGATATCGTGTCAGCTGGAAGCGTTGGAAGTTATTGAAAGACGTACCAAGAGGCTCATAGACAACGACTTCCTGGTTAAGGCTAAGCTCCAAAGCCTTGAACACCGCCGCGCCGTTGCCAGCCTATCGGTCTTTTATCGAATACATTTCAGTAAGTGTGCTTTGGAATTGCGCAACTTAATTCCCCCATCCCCATTCCATCATCGGAACAGCAGAGATACGGCAAAGCGTCACCGCTATACGGTTGAATTTCCACGGTCTCGAACCAAGCGCTTTGCTTCCACATTTATTGTGCGAACCGCTAGGCTGTGGAATTCACTGCCCGCCTCTCTATTCCCCGATACATATAATCTGGGTATCTTCAAGGCATGAGTGAACCGGTTTATCCTAGGCAAGCGTGCTCCAACTTAGGCTGCATCATCACTTAAGATCAGGTGAGTTGCGGCCAAACGCAAGCCTATAACAATATAAGAAAGCTAGGTAAATGGATTGTAGATGTTTATGTAAAACACAGGTATTCAGCTGCATGCTTTAAGACTGAAAAGTCGACCTAAACATAGTTGAATACAGACTAGGCAGGTGATCATGAATACTGCAGTATATCACACATACGGGACTAGATCATCTGTGGTTAAACCACCATCAACATACCAACCAAACAAAAAAAATGTCGTTACAATTAATAAAAAAGAAAATAATTCTAGTTTGTGGTCCGCATACGTCATTTACGCTGAACAAAGCAATCATAAAAACAAAATATATGCATGTAATAAAGACATAACGCAAATAAAACTGTAGTTTATTGAGTTTTCCGTCCTAATCCAATTACTCATTACTGCTACAATTTGTCTCGCATCGCACAAATAATACTACTATGGGTTTGCATTCAAATATAAAAATATTTATGTAAACTTATATATGTGACTATATATTTATATAGTCACATATATAAAAAACATTAGTTTTTTTTTATAATATAGATCTCAGGGATGACTTAATTTTCTATTATTTAGCGACAGAATTTTCAATAAGTAGGTAGGTATCAGGCAACTGACTGTAAACGTCGAAAAACATACCTATTCTGAAAAAACTCATTCATAATTCACTCAAATGATATAAATCAAGCTCTCATAAACACGAGGACACACAGTAGCATCTCCTCGTCGCAGCATCCAGTGAATAAATTAGATTCAGCAGATGTTATTCGCGATGACAATTACATTTTCGTCTGATTACTTCCTGCGAAGCTTTAGAATAATAATGAGAGCCTTTTTTGTGTGCTGTCATCGGTTTTTATTGGTTTATGCAGATAAGCAGATAAATGAGTGGGCGTATGCGTGTGTTTTGTTAATTTTATTTGTGCTGCAAACACTTACATATAGGCTTTACGGAAAGATCTTTGACAATTCAAAAGTGCCTGTAAATGGTTTAATTGAAATAATTTGACTTTGACTTTAAGATAATATTATATTTTATTAATTAAAATGGTTGAAAATGGATGTTAATAGAGACAAAAATACTAATGAGTACCGATATCAATAACTAAATATATGATGGCGTTATAATGATTTATCTATTCATACTCAAACTCAAAATCATTTATCATTTACTACCTTTTGCCTGCGACTTCGTCCGCATGAATGTCGGTTATCGCGGATGCAGACAAAGTCGCATATTATTAAGTAGCCTATGTCCTTCCCCAGGGCTTAAGCGATCTTCATAGCAAATTTCATAAAAATCGGTTGAGCCGTTTCATCGTGAAAGCGTAACATACAGAGTGACTTTCACATTTATAATATAAAAGTATGGATAAGTATGGATTTAAAGTTTATTTGTGGTTATTCTCCGTGCCCTAGAAAGCATGTAAAGCCGGCTGTCCCGGCTGTCATTCGTAGATCTTCGGTAGTCGATATTGGCAGTAAGAATCCAAGAAGTCTGACAACCAGTCTCACTAATGGGTATCGTGTTGCCCAGTAAGTGGGGTATGAAAGTTAGACAGCCAGTCGCTCCATGTAAAACACTGGTATTCAGCTCTATCTGACTACACAGTTGGGAAAATAAAAGGCAGATGGATCTATTACATTTTAGAGTTTCACTTCAACTTCAACTATGTAAAGATTCTTAACATTTAACACATTCAGTCGAAAATGCAAAGACAAAAACTTATCTTCAATAAAATACGTACTCAAATAATCACACAGAAGAAATGCTACATTCACACGCACTCTATAAACCGAGCGAGTCAAGTGACTGGCGCCAGTAATCTCCCATCGACGTTTACTCGCAAATTACAGCGAGCCGTGAACGGCTTTAAAAGCCCCTAATATACGTGTGTTCAACCCTAATGGCGGTTAGACTTTCTAAAGTAGGTACATACAGCTTGTTATAATGTGTCAGAACCTCGCAAGTAGGATGACGAGACGTTTTGCTAAGGAGTTGAGATTTTGTTGGTGTTATGTTCGATATATCTAGTGTATTATTATGATGTGATTTCAGTGTAGTAGAAATATTGCACTAAACAATTTTTTAGAGCCAGTAAATATTTATTTCCAACTCGAAAGTAGGTTTTTTATACCGTTTTGCTGATACGTTAAGTAAGTGTGCCACACGCTAATTAAATTGAGGTTAGTAATGGTCGTCATCTGGGAATCTGCCCAAGAAACTGGCGTGACAATGTTGGGGCTTGCAACTAACCGAAAGCCAATGTTTTACATAGAGCGACTTTCTGTCTGACCAGTAACTGGTTTGTGTTCGTGATACTGGGTAACACGATACCCATTGGTAAGAGAGGTTGTCAGATTTTCTAGCTTACTGTCAAAGATCTACGAATGACAGCTGGGACCAATGGGCTGGGTTTAACGTACTTTCCGAGGCACAGAGGAGTCTTGGTATGAAATGGATAGTCACTGATTCACAAACCGACCGGTAAACGTACATTCTGTACACCCCGCCAGATCCCCTCTATTGTTGGTGAATCATTTGGGTTAGGTTAGGTGAGTGGCATAGTTTAATACCCAACACACCACCAGTAGGTCGATTCTGTAAAATTTAAACAACAACTCGCATCTCACATTGCTATTCACTTTCACTTTGTATAAGGTTCAAAATGACCTTGATATTATTTGTCACTTTGAATCGGGTTCGAGTGCGAAGTGTGCGTCGAAGTGACGGGGAAATTACCTTACAGAATGCCACTTCTTACGTCATCTCATACTTTATCTGTCAAAATCTCCCTGTCAATTTAGTTCTACTCACTGACACGCTCGCAAGGGTGGCGCTAGTGTAAATTCGAATTATCAACCGAGTTTTTAGAATGCCAATCAAGAATCTCACAGCGGATTCAGATTCGAAGTTTAGAATGAGGTCTTACAGAATCTCACCCCAGGGCTATGGTCATTGATATGGTGGGTCCTCAATGTGATATAAGATGTCCCTAAATAATACAGATCTCTGTAACATCTCATTCTGCAATAAATACACGAGTTATTTGAATGACAACGTGAAACAAGAATACTTCAATCTTCACTCAAGGTCATGATATTTTCCATGTGAGTGACTAAAACACTTAACACTTGTGAACGTTTCCATGTCGCCGCGTGCGTGTGGTTTACGTATGGTGACGTAACAGCTTTTGCACTGTAATCGTATTTAAGTGGCGTTTTAGGGTAAAATGGTGAAAACACATCTTGTTAAATATACATTCTTGGAAATAGGTGCAAAACATATTATGATTAGGTATCATTGATCAAATAGGCATACAAAATAAACTTAACTAGCTCTGCTCGTGGATTCGGTCGCATGGACCTGAGTAATAATAATAATGGCTTAATTGCCAAGAGCCTAGACCAACATCTAAGGAGGCTCTCGTTAGGCGGCTGGATCAAGGGCTTTCAGAGCCCTGACCGCCGATAGCTTGGACCCTGTTCCCGATACCGGTGGGCCACTATTTTTATATGTTTTTTTTTTCTATTCATATTTAAAAATGTAAATTATGTGTATATAAGATGAATCAATGAGAATAATAATAATATGTGGGGACATTTTCACACACGGCCATCTGACCCCAAACTAGGGAGACCCTGTACTAGGGGTGTCAGACAGCTGATATACATACACAAATACATTTTTTTTTTTGTAAATACATACATATATACATATAAACAACACCCAGACACAAGGCAAACACAAGTGCTAAAAAAAAAAAGTATTGAATACTATGTCATCATAATCCTCCACGTGAACCTGCCGTCCACTGCTGAACGTAGGCCACTCCCAGAGTTCGCCCACCAACCTGGTCTTCGGCAGCCCATATCCATCCGCTGCCAGCCACCTTCTTCAAATCGTCGGTCCATCATGCCGCAGGGCATCCCACACAACTATTGCCCAAACGCGGTCTTCACTATAAAACTTGTCTGCTCCATCTACCGTCTCTCCGTCGGCAGACACGGCCGGCCCTCTTCCACTTCAGCGAGCTGATTCAACGCGCAATATCGGTGACTTTTGTTCTCTGGCGAATGACTTCGTTGCGAATTCTGTCCATCAAAGAAACCCCGAGCATCGATCTCTTCATAGCACGTTGAGCAACCTTGAATTAGTAGACCACGACCAGTGAACTTAGTATACTTATACGGATTATCTAAGGGAACTGTTTAAGGAAATTAACATAATGACGGTACCTTGTCAATACATCTATGAAAACATAATCTGCTAGAAAAAATCTGCATCTTTTTAGTTAAAGAGGTGATAGACATAATTATAACACTAGAAATAGGGACCAACTAATTCAACCAAGTTTTAGGCTGTCTAAAGTAGATACTTCTTTCATGGGGTGCTGTTTAAAATGTTACAATAAAATACCTCCCACATTGTTCAACTAAATGAGACAAAATTTAAGTCTTACATAGAACGCACACTATGCAGCCGAGCATAAATTGGGGGAGTACATCACTGATAAAAATGCTTGGCTGGATGCTGGTCCTGCTCCACAGCCATAATAAGGGTTCATATATTAATTGATTAGCATTTGTAACTATTCCTGGAGCTGCTGAAGATGTAGATCTATATTATCTTTGCATTGTATAATCTCAATGTGTTAATATTATTTATTTTTTATAGCACATACATGTGAGCACTATGTTATTTAAAGCTACCATTTACGAGGTATGTCTTTCATTGACTTGAAGGTACCCTGGCGGTTGGGAGTATGTCATGCTCACTTGAATGTCCCGCTGGCGGTGGCGCATGTGTAAGATCATTCGGCTCTATTCAAAATGGTTGAGCTTAATGAAGCCGATCCGTGCGTCATGTTCGTGAACGGGCGCCGTTAGTTGGGACTGTTCATCTCTTAGCTGCCTCGGTTATTCTAAATTTGTTGAATTGCTTAATATGATTATATTTTCATCTAGACCTCTTTTAACGTACACAACTTGTTACATTGTTCTCACATTGTACCCCTAGATTCAATCTGAATGATGTAACCGGAATTTGTAACATGTTATTGATTTTAAAAGGGTGTTCATGGACTTTATGCTCGATCTTCTCCATAGAAACCTACTGTTTAGAACGAGCAACTAGCTTCAACTTTCTGACTAACTGACTCAGACAATTCAAAAGTAGTAATAAATGGTTTATTTGAAATAAATGATTTTGAGTTTGAGTTTGAGTTTATATAACTTACTAGCTTTTTACCCACGACTACGTCCATATAAATGTCGGTTATCGCAGATGCAGCCGATGTCGCGGATTAATTGGTGGTAGTAGTATATTCTTTATTTGGGTTCAAGTTAAGTTTGGACCAAATTTCATCAAAATCGGGTCAGAAGTTTAGCTGTGCAACCAAACAAAAACCTAAACTCACTTTCTCTCACATTTAAAATATTAGTATGGATAATACTAAACATCAAAAACTCTCTCTAAACAAAACTTCACACATTACTTAACTCACTCTAGTCTACTACATGATAACCCGACAACGGTTTTTTTTAACTAATTTCACTAATTTCACTTTCCGACACAATTTTTAGGAGTTTCAAACCTCTGTAGTGTAGAGGTTCGAAACTATCCTAAAGCCATAACAAAAACAACAAATGACGACGCAGAACTGTCAAAAAATAAATTCAAAAAAAGAATACGAGAAAAACAACATGGCGTTTAACCGCCGTCCCCTCAGGAAGCGCTCCATCCATCCGTAAGGGCGAGTTAACGTCACCACTCGCGTTTATCGACACGCGTAAACCGATGATAGTTGGACCCTTCCGTGGAGCGTTACCGTGGACTTTATAGCATGGGATCGGATTAAATAATGTGAGCCTGGGATGTTTGAGTGGGTTAAAATGTAAAAAGCGAGGTAGATATTTTTAGGGGTCAGTCTACAAAGCAGTAATAATTCTCCCGACCAAATTTTAATCACGATGAATGGTATAATGTCAAGGGAGACTAGCTTAGTACATAAGATACATTATAGGATACAAGTGTGTGTTGTGTATAGATTACCGTCCGGGCTTACCTCACTCTTATAGTTCGAAGGGACGGTACGTACATACGAGAATTATGACCATGCCAACAATTAAGATTTTGTTTTATAATAATTTTTCGTGAAGGTAATTAATTCCTCAACTAGTAAAATAGGAGCTAAAATAAATTTTACCCACCAATTTTTTTGCGTACAGCCAAAATAAAATACCGTTGCATTAAGACTGTATCTGTATTTTCGTTATTGCCATGGACACATTTCTTGTTTGTAGATATGAGAGTTGTATGTAAATGTGAGAAATTGTGTGCATGGCAACATTAAAGATTTTTTATTCACATTATTTTTCATGTAGGTAATTAACCGTCAAATGTGGGGTAAAATAAATCATATTCCGTAAATTTTGTTTATTTGGTATAATCCAAACACAAGTTATGAGCATTCAAAAAAACAACGAAGCGCTTCGAGAAAAGGTAGGTTTTGCCGTCGCGTTTCGCTTGGCTCGTCTTGGTGGGGGCAAAATAGACCTATCATTTGCGAGCATGCTTTCCGAGGCACGAGGGTTTCACACCATCAACTTATATATATACTTCGGGCTGCTATTGAGAAATTCCTATTACATAACAACACTTAGCCCGACCTGGGAATAGAACCCCGAAACCCACGTTCAGCAGTCCAGGAGACCATCAGACCAGCGGGCAGTCCCAGTCACGCAGCATGCTTTATAAATTCACAAAGAACCTCTACTATTAAAATTCAAGCGGAACTAAGTTTGCCACATTTCAACAATACGACAATTCCAGAAAGTTTTCTCAAAACTATGAACTGAAACGTTCCATTCAAGTGTGACCGAATGAACGCCACATTCATGCAATCACATAAAATATCGTCCATAGGTTCTGAATGAGAACGGCGACCGAATGGTTTCAAATAGTTCTTATTAAATATCTGACTGCCCCATATAGTACTGCACGGGACTATTGAACTTTTAGTTAATAATGACCATTAAAAACGGAGTTTCAATGGTTTATAGAATTTTAACACCTTAAATTAATAGTTAGTACTAGTTGATTAGTTGTTAATTTCATAATTTGGTGAGATCACGAATATAAGATTATAATTTAAAGAAAGTTTAGAATAACTTAAAATACCGATAACTTTTTTACACTTTTAGTTTAGATTAAAAATGTTCTTCTGAATGAACTTATTTATAGGCACCACAAAGATGACCTTAGTCCTAAGGCTCCGCTTTTTGTTCATCCGTTTGTTTCTTCCATCTTTTGAACGTCAAATGTTTTGGATTGCTCTTACCGACATTGTTTTCACATATAGAAACAATAAGAATAATGCAACCAGAATTTTGTAAAAACTTAACCAAAAAATTAAATTAAAAATTTAAAAAAACCCCCAACGCAAAACATAAAAGCGATTATGTAAAAAGTAAAAAATAATACTTTTGTTGAGCCATCAAATGTTTGTTCGTTGAAATGGCGCTATAATGTCGCGGGGGGGTACCGCTTAAGTAAGTCAGTCCCTCAATTTACCAGCATTTCCTACCAATTTGCTTCGATATTATCAAATTTTTGTTGCTAATCTAGTTGTTAATCTTGATGCAAATCTAGTTACCATCAGTTCGCTATTTTAGATATTTAGTTATTGCTTTAAACTTAGCGGTACCCCGCCGCGACATTATAGCGCCATTTCAACGAACAAATATTTGATGGCTCAACAAAAGTATTATTTTTTACTTTTTACATAATCGCTTTTATGTTTTGCGTTGGGGGTTTTTTTAAATTTTTAATTTAATTTTTATTTTAAATTTTTTAAATGTAATTTAGTTTGGTTTTGTGTGGTCAGTGTGGTCACCTATAATAATATGTTTGAAAGCAAAGTAAACATCCGGTATGCGTCTAAGATCCCTACCGCAGCAAACAAAAGAGCTGATAACTTTAAAACTGCTGAACCGATTTTGATGAAACATGTCTAAGAACCATCGCTAGAGAATCTACTTTCAAATAAAAAAAACCGCATTCAAATCGGTTCACCCGTTAAAGAGCTACAGTGCCACAGACAGACACACAGACACACAGACACACAGACACGTCAAACTTATAACACCCCTCTTTTTCGTCGGGGGTTAAAAATAATGTCCGTCGAGTTTCTTGCTCGTTTATCTACTCTATGCTATGAAACGAGCAACTAGCTTCAACTTTCTAATTACTCTTTGACAATTCTAAAGTTCTTGTAAATTATTTAATTGAAATAAATGCTTTGACTTTGAATTAGAATTAATAAAAATAAAGTTAAAAATATATACATACAAGTTTCGTATTTAACGTAAAGAAAATAATTTGACAATTTGCTCTAAACACATATTATAGGTAATCTGTATTTTATTAGCATTTGTGTCTACAAAAAAAGTAGATAAGATTATTTCCACAAGCTGAAATCGACTGTAAAATGAAGTTGAAAATAGACAAAATAAAGCAAATCTGATGCACTTCCACTGATGAACCGACTCGATATTAAGGTCCATTATTGCTTGAATTAGAAATACGGCATTAGGTTTATGATTGCATAGCATGCCGCCATTTGGAAACAATAACAACCGTTATAAAACGTTTCGAAACATTTCGTAGTCGTATAATGTAGTACCTTTTCAAATGTTTCGAAGATATACGATAGAAACGTAAATACAAGCTTCTGCTCTCTAAATCATCTGCCTAACTTTTCGAAACTATACCCTGTTCACAATAAGATTAGACACTTACAAAAACCTTTTTTACAGTCCGTTCAACCGATATTGACTTTTATTGCGTTGGTAGCATGACAAATGGCAACTGCAGTAAACAGCTGTTATTGTAACCACTTTTTTGCCTCTTAATGTCATCCTTAAGCCTACGGAATAGAAGGCAAAATCGGTTGAAGGAACTGTAAAAAAGGTTTGTGTTTATGTCTAATCTTATTGTGAACAGGGTATAGTACGTTGGGGTCTAACCGGATGCAGATGAATACCAGTGTTTTACATGGAGCTCCTACCTGTCTGCCCTACACTAACCTGTTACTGGGTAACTTGGGTATTTGGGTTTTTACCAAATTGTCTCATTGTGTATCTGTGGAGAACGTGGTTGATTTCACATTTGTATAATTTCTATATCGTAAGTTTTTTAGTACTTAATTCTTAATGTGTAATTGTTTGTTTTCCCTAATACATTGAATAATATAAATATTTACGAATGACAGCCAAAACCAGCGGCTTTCCGAGGCACGAAGGGGAATCGGTATGAAGAATGTATATTTATACTTCAACTTTTAATTCTATTCAGTAACTTGACAGTTCAAAGAATAATAATGATACCATACTAAAACTATTAGTGTTGGGATAGTGAACGATTTTGCGTAAAGAACGAAGAATAAAAATTGTTTAATTTAAATAAAACTTTAAATGTTCGTTTGTAAGATGTGGAATATAAGAACAATATTATAATGCTGAAGAGTTTGTTTGTTTGTTTGGTTGAACGCGCTACTCTCAGGATCTACTGGTTCGAATTGAAAAAATCTTTTTGTGTTGGATAGGCCATTTACCGAGGAAGGCTATAGGCCCATGTGAAGCTGGGTCGGGTCGCAAGTTGTTAATAAAAGTTATTTCGTTTCTTTTTCTTCTAATAGAAACAAAATAAAAATCATATTAGTTTACTTTTGTCATTTAAATAGTACATACTCAATACTCAATACTTTATTACAAAAAAAAAAATGTTATAAAGATAAAGAAAAAAAAAAAGGTAAAGAAAAAATAAAGGATAAAGGAAAAGATATAGATGGGTGTGATGTGTGTGTATAGATTTTTAATAGCGTATATCGTGTTTTTAAGAAAAGTTGTTTATCTAATATCAAATAAAGTCACATGCAAACGCATATGACTAGATTATTTAAGTTCATTCAATTTCGTTCCCACCTTACTACATTTTTTTGTCCATTTCTGGTACCTATCCCTTCAAATGTCAAGTTACTGTACATTGTACACTAATAAAATGTATGTTGGTGTTTACTTAAATAACATATTCAAGCTTACGTATCTTTTAACCAAAATTCCTTGGGAAGGAGTCTGCTATTTAATTCATAATCAGAACAATTTAATACAAATTAAGTATCATCATGGTATGAAAACTTGTTTTCGCTTAGATACTAGACTAACTTATCTACAAAGAAACTCATCTATAGATCACATATCCGTGTACCTACGTCCGGATAGTAATAATCTGTCCGTACCCGGGGTAGGGTCGACAAAAACATTGTCGCCGCAAATGCGTTTGTTCGATGATTTATCGAGGGCACTGGATATCTTAATATCACTCCGCACATGTGTAACCTTATCTTTCGTTCTTCATTTTGCTGGTCATTTTTCAAAGTAAACGTTTAAATAATTTGTCATTTGGGTGTAGTTTTAAACTTCTCCTTAACTAGAAAGAAAAGAAAGAAAGAAAAAACATTTATTCACGAGAAAGTAACGCACATTACAAAACATTTTGTACAACAAAACCTAGAACTAAAAAAAGTGGTCATTATGTTGTAGAAAAAAAAATGATAATGTCCGAGACAGAAATATGCGTCACTGCCGCGCGAAACGACTGACGCTCAGCATAAATGCCGTGGTCTGCGCACGAAGGCGCGAAATCAAGGCGCTGGTTTTCAGCGTAAGCCGACGTGTCGCTGTCTCGGAACAATAACTAATAGGGTCACAACACTGTGTTGTGACGTCGCATCGTAAAAATCTACGACGCCGCACAACGCATCGTAGAGGTAGAAATTTCCGATGCGCTGACGCAACGTGCCAATAGTGTATCAGTTAGTGTCCACATTGAACAAACTGACAGTTAGCGTCTTGTCGTACGATGTCGTATGCGATGAAATTTTTGCGATGCGTCATCGCATTGTGATGCTGTGCGACGTCGTTTTTGCGACACGACTCGCCCATAGTCTTACTTTCTAAAACACTCAAACATCTTGCAATAATTTATTATTATTTTAATACTAAACTTTATAATAAACTAGACGCTACTTTGCTCGAGCATTTTTTCTACGGATCCCTATTTTTTTGATAATAAAATATACCTCAAGCTCGGGGATAACGTCGCTTGGAATTGGTGAAAGCGATTTTAAAATCGGTTCTAGATTTTTTGAGGTTGTTCATACCCGACTACATAACGACTGTCAAAGATGTAGACGTGCTTTCCGAGGCACGTAGGAGTCTCGGTATGAAATGGATCGTCACCCATCCACGGACATACCGCGGCAAGCGTAGCGTAACCATGTCCAATCGAAACTACTTAGCTTCCTAAGTTATGGTTATGGGGCTCCTGCAACAACAACAACACAACAATAGTACAATAGTTATTGTACAATACTTTGTACAATAGTTTAAAAATATTTTTGTGGGTTTTATTATAAATATGTATGATAGTCTGTAAGGTATATATGTTATGGGTCTTTTGTTACCCGAAATTAATGATATTATTATTAATATAAACTTTGTTGTTGTAAAAAAAAAAAATGCATTGCAAACCTTGTCTCAATGTCATAGGATTTAAGTCACAACGCGTAGTCGTGATTTACAATGATCAAAAATATCAGCCCTAACAACTAAACAGTAAATTAAATTCTAAATTCAAATACATGACAAAGCAATGCACATATTATATAAAAAGAAAGAGAAAAGTTTGGAGGATGTCTTGTGCAAACCGTACAACATGACGGCCGGTCCGAGTAGGGTCGACAAAAACAGTCGGCGACCGCAATTGCATTTTGTCCAACCATGATTTATCGTCCGACTGGATATCTTAATAAAACTTCTGCATGTGCGACATGTGTGTGTGTGTGAGTATTGCTAACTTTTTATTCTGTTGTAAGTTTGGGTAGATACTTATAGAGTAACTAATGTGTTTGTTCTGATTAAAATTTGGTTTTAAAATGTATTAAAAATGCAATCCTATTCAAAACACAAATGAGTATCTAGTGTGGAGAATAAAAATCTTTTGGAGCTGTATTTTTATTTTTATATTTGAATTGATATATAAATCATAAAAATCAAAATAATAAAATTATTTACAATTCTAAGAAAAAGTCAGGGAGCTCAAAGGGCATCAAAAAACTCGTCCACATCGCTGTCAACGGGACACGTGCCCAACAGGCTAGCAGCCACGTTGTATGGCAATGCTGATTCTTTGACCCAAGAATAGACCAGCCTTCGGGTCACGTGAGGAGTCGACCAGCCGCTTGGCGATGTCACGAAAAACAATATGGGCACTCGGACCCCATGGCCCTAGAGTTTTCACCCCAAACGGCTCAAATATATAGCTTCCAAGAAGGTTATTATATTTTCGCCGTTTGAGGTTTTCGGCACCTGCAGCAGCCGCCCCAGCACAACCCGTTGTGCTAGGAAGATGAGATGGCGCAAGGGTGTCGACACATGTTTCCCACACCAAAGGCCTACCCAACTTCCAAGGCATTATGGTCATCCCATCTGGTCTCTTCCCATCGTCACGTGCCAACCCATTGGGTTCTAAAATAGCAGGCACCCCGGCGGTGGCAACAGCACGACGGAGGATGTCATTGATGCTGGCGTGCCGTGCCATTCGGCCTGCGCTCCTACTGCAGAATAGGCCATGATGTCCGAGGCAGTCGACTGCTTCACCACACTGGCAACGATGTGGAGCCCCGCATGGAGCGCCCAGACGCAGGCATGTAGCGAGTCGGAAGGTATTATCACACAGCATAGTACCGATGTTGGGTGATGGAAGCGCCTGAAGCCAGAGGCCCGACTCCCACTCACCCACAGCCAGTAGGCGGGCACGCTCAGCAGAATTGGTGGACGTATGAATTAGATTATTCCGTACCAACCTGCAGAGCGGCTCATCCCACTGTCTCTGGGAAGATGGGTTCACGGGTCGATCTGTATCCGGGCAAGCCACTTTCCAGGCGTTCATCGCATCAGTCAAGCACGGCACTTCAAAGTCAACCAGTGATGGAGATAAAATCTTTTTAACAAAAAAGACAACCGCCTTCAAAAAGTCGGCGGTTTTGGTATTGCTTGTTGTTTTATTATTGTCATCGACTTGCGAATTGAAAGTTATTTTTTACTTTTGAATGTGGTTGCTTTTTTTTGTTAAAAAGTTTTTTAATGCTTACCACGAAGTAAGTATATTAGGTAGGCACTTTATACTTCGTGGTCGGGACCACGAAGTAAATCTGTTATATATACTTCGTGGTGCCTACTTCTATTACATATACATTGAAGTATACACTATAAATTAAAAAAAGAATCATCAAAATCGGACTACACTGAAAAAAGTTATGCGTGGTCAAATATAAAAAAAAAACAAAGACAAAAAAATGTTCATAAAATGAAAACTACTGGGCCAAACTATGTTAAATTTTTATGAGACCAAATGGCAACTTATCCGCATCAAACTAAAGAAGAATCACGTAAATCGGATCATAAATCTCAGTGTAATCGGTGTACATACATAAAAAATACCAATCGAAATGAGAACCTCCTCCTTTTTGAAGTCGGTTAAAAATAGTAACACGTTGGTTTTCAAAATAAGGATTGTATTTACACTCTGTATAAAAATCTGTTAAAAATGTTATAGTTAAATATGGTAGCTATCATAGAACAGTTAAATTTTATCTGTTCTGTGGTAGCTATGATGAAGCAGCCTAAACTGGGACACGCTTGTCTAGGATGAACCGGTACACTCGTCCCTTGAAAACACCCAGATTATACTTATCGGGGAACAGAGAGGCGGGCAGTGAATTCCACAGTCTGGCAGTTCGCACAATAAATGTCCAAGTTACTTTATCTATAGTTATATTACCACCAAATTTATAATTATTTTATCAAATCAAATCAAGTCAAAAATCAAATCAAAAATGTTTATTTGCTAGAAAATACAGTTGCAGTTTACAAGTAAAGATCTTACAGCCTCAAAGTCACAGTATTCTGCCTGCAAGCAAGCGTGCAAATTATTAATGTCAAAGTCAAAGCATTTATTTCAATTAAACCAATTACAGGCACTTTTGAATTGTCAAGGAGTCGGTCAGTTAGTCCGAAAGTTGAAGCTCGTTGCTCGTTCCAAAACGTACGTAGGTCTCTATGGAGAAGAACGAGCAAGAAACTCCACGGACACTCTTTTACAAAATTAAGTTTTTACAAAATACTGCTTACATTATTCTTGTTGCTTCTATATGTGAAAACAATGAAGGTAATAGAATGTTTAAATGTCATTTATTAGATTATATTATTATTACATTATAATCACATTATTGTTACATTATTATTATTAGGTACATTGTTATCACACATTATTATTACCCACAAATTTCATTAATTGATTTACAATAAATTCATTAATTAATACTCCAAACATTTATTTTTACGTTCTAAAAAATCTTTTATGCTGTAGAAACGCTTTTTTTGTAACCACTGATAATTTTGTTTTAAAATCATTACCCTGCAACATTTTAATATCGAACACTATTCACCACAATAATTTTCTACGCGGATAGGTACCATAATATGATCTGAAAACCCAATAATATACTTAATATTAATTACCACGTATAGGTAATCCATAGATACTATAATATTATATATGTATAAGAAAGTGGGTTGTTTGTTTATTACGCTGTCACGAATAACTACTAATTTAAAAATGCTTTGGAATTGCACAACTTAATTCCCCCATCCCCATTTCATCATCGGACGAGCAGAGATAGATAAGCATCACCGCTATATGGTTCCAGTTACACGGTCTCGAACCAAGAGCTTTAAGTCCACGTTTATCGTGCGAACTGCCAGACTGTGGAGTACACTGCCCGCATTCACAAGTATATTTTGGGTATCTTCAAGGTAAGGCAATCGTGTGCCACCTTAAGCTGCATCATCACTTAAGATCAGGTGAGTTTTGGTCAAACGCAAGCCTTAGAATATACACGTTGCATCCGGTCAATAGTACGAACATGCAACGAATCGTAAGCGCGTCATTAACGACAACACGTGATCTACCACCACCATTTCGGCGCGCTTCTACAGAGTCGTGACGTTTTCAGCCCACAGCGAGCAGGACATTCAGAATCCAGTGTCTAATCGCATCGGAGCTAAGACGTCCCGAAACTTTACTCGATTCGTTGTGTTTAAGTGTAACACTATAGTAACACTTAAACTACAATTTAACACAAAACTCAATTTAAAAAAATAGACATATAACATGTCTATTTTAATTTGAGTTTTGTGTTAAATTGTAGTTTTAATAAAAACCATGTATATCTAGTATGTATACCTAGTGTGTTTGCATTGCACAAAACCCATCTTCTGCCCACACGATGACCGAATCTAACTGACTGAAAAAATGAACTGAGTTTAATGAAATTTGTTACAGACTATGACTGTGACCCCAAGAAAGGATATTGGCTACTTATTACTCAGTGACTTCGCCTGTGTTCGCGATAACCGATATTTGTGCGGATGAAGTCGCGGGCAAAGGCTAGTTCAGTCAGATATGTATATTTCGGTAGTTTCAAGCCGATACAGTAGGTATATTAAATTACACAATTTCATTAATTAACATAGTTGGTTCCTGTGATATTACCTTTCCAATTAACAAAATTGAATTGAGGTATTGATGTTTCAAATATCCGTAGATGATTTTCTGACATGTGTTATTGTATAATAATATCCATAGGTTGTGTGTACATGTGCGATCATGTTGCTTCACTTATAAGGTGAGTGTCATATTGTGAAAGTGTGGAGAAGTGCGAAAGTAATCGTTTTAAGTGCAAACTACGTTGTAATGATAGGTTCTTGTACCTTTTTCAGTTCGTTAATACAAACATAAGCAGTAGTGCCTCAGGTATGTTCGTGGACGCCCGTACTGACAACTTCGCTGCAATCAGGCGCAAGCGAGCAGCATCCTTGTTGCACAGGGTGCGTGTCAGTACCGACAGTCTCCTGAGTGTCATTGCCAACAAACTGGATTGTCCTATAATCTGGAGCCTATCGTCATAATCGTAGAACAATGACGGATCTGACAAAATATTTGAAATGGCTGCCCTGTAAAGTTTAACAACTTTACAGGGCAGCCATTTCAAATATTTTGTATCGTTTTTTTGACATAACTTTTTTAATACTAAAACTGTAATGTTGAAATTTTATACACATTTGATTAATAGGGTTTATTTTAAGATGGAATATAAATAACAACTAATAATTATACGGGTTTCTAGAAAAATCACATGCTTCGTTTTACTTCGGAGTCAACACAGTCACTTATTACCATCCGACGTTATTCTTCGGAAAGTTGCTGTTGATAGAATGACGGATGTTACTTTACGATTATGTTCTATCGACTTACTAAGAAATATTTGGACGGATGTGTTATCTATATTGCACCATGGCCAAAGAAACTATTAGTTAATCTGTGCCATGGGTAAGTAGGTAGGTAGATAAGGTAGGTAGGTAAGTAAATACGTAGGTTGTGGTAGTAGGTAATAATAAATACATCGTAGATATTCAGTGTGCGAAGGATTATCTAGTGGGTTTTGGTTTTTCTTAAATAAAACTCAGACTATTAGGACGTACACTTTTGTAATTATAAAATTAGTTAATAGACACAAAACAGAAATTAAGTTTAATTACAGGTAAACACTAAGATTGAATTAAATAATCATCAACAGTACTCATAGCTACTATTTTGTCTCACTTGAAAGCACTTATCAAAGCCTATGACAGAAGTCTTAATAACCAAGTCCTAGCACTCAGTAGGAACAACTTGCGCATTGTAGCTAGAGCCACTACAGGACATTGCTGCTTATACAAGCACACGTTCCACAGCGCAGCGCAACAATCATCTGGGCAAATACCTGTTAAGCCCGGATGAATTAATGCAGATCGCCCCTAAGCAGATCCTGCAGTTTATAACAACTGCAGGGTTTGGTGGCGATCTCTAACCAACACAAGCGGCGATCATAATAGATCAGCTCTGGTCGCAGTGATACCACAGCCGCACAAAGATAATAAATAAAGAACTACTATTTCTGGACTACAAAATCTTAGGATAGTTACTCGTAGCAAAAATATTGAATCTATTTACCTCTTTTTTATTTAATTACTAGGTAATCATTTATTAGCAAAACTATAATGTATGTAACATACTAGTTACAAACTACGTAATAATGTTTTTGTACTGTCTAAGACTAGAAGCTATATTGGAATAATTATGAGCACTCACTGAAGAACTCACTTCAGTGCTCTCTTCTGATTCCGCGGTGAAAACAGTTTGAGGTATTCTGTAACTCGATGAAAACTATGTTAGCACCACTTAGTGAGAACATAGGTGAAGCAAACTATTGTAACGTAACTATTTTAGTGAAAACCAAATACTTTTTACTTCAGGTAAGTGAAATGAAGGAAACTAAACAGGATTCGAATTTGCGGATGATTTCTTATAGAACTGCACTGGCCATTCTTTAAATAAACTGAACATCCGAGCAATGCTCAAGCCGGCATCACAGTCTTTCGGAAACTGCTCTATTGTTATGAGATTCTACCGGTACAAATGAATTAACGTGAGCACAAACCGACTTTACCATTTCGTAGTCAACAATCCGTTATTGATTTTCAAAATAGTGTATTATTTGTATCTACATGTGCAATGCCTAAGGCATCACTGATTCTGCAAAAGTTGTCGTTTTTGCTGGAACAGTGATGCCTTTTTTTGAGGAACACTTTGTCCTTCATCTGTTCGGCGCTTTCTCTTAGTTTCTACCCAGTTATAATAATTTCGGACACGTTTTTTACTCGTACATCAAACAGCAGAAGCTGGAGACGACTGGTATCAAGACACAGCTGTGTTGATTGATGGACAATTGCTATAATCAGCACCATCGTGAATAGAACGAAATATAACCGTTACATACTTCACCATGGATTTTTTGCTAATGATGGCATAGGTGTTTGTCCATTGTTGTCCGCAGCTAGAGAAGCCGGTTAAGGGAAAGGCGACAAAATCTGTGATCAAGGTGGAGATGCCTAACGGGGTTGGGCCTGAGCTGATATTTAAGAAAGATAGGACACATTGCTAACCATCTGATGGGATTAAATTTGGCGACATATTGTGATTCACGGCCATAACGTTTTCAATTATGTGGCGTGCTCCTGAAAAAAGATCTGGTATCCTGAAAAAATAATAATATAAAAATATCTGCTACCTTCTCTTAGTTCCTCATATTTAGTTTTAGAAATATAAACTTATTATTAGCGTCGGGGGTCAACAGTGCGTACTAAGAACGCACACCGTTAGAATATGCGAAAGTATAGGTAAAAATGTAAAATTTACTTCCATTTATTAATACAAATCATTATTATTTAAATTAGTTTATTATTCTACAAAAAATATATTAAATTAATCAAAGCAATCATTGTTTTTCAATAGAAAAAAGACGGATGTGAACTTCAGTTCGAAGTATAAAGTGGGATTGTCAGATACGACCCTTAGATAACAAAGCGTGTGCATAGAATATCGTCGCTTGTGACCACTCGTCATTATCATGTCCATAGGAAAATGTAGTATAGTTATGTACACCTTGCAAATTAAAATGTTGATAAATATAATACAAACACAACAATAACTTCACTATTATGTAGCAAACATTATATTTTTATGAAAATTAAGTTTTACATTTATCGATAATATTCCGTAGAAAACCGACGGATAATCAGAACCGATGTTTTAATTTATTTATCTTAAGAAGTTTTGTATAAATACAAGAAGTAAGTAAAATCAATAGTTAATTTGCAATTAACTAACTTACGTGGACTCCCTGGTATGCAGTCTTCCTCATCAATGTACTCTTCATAAGTAAAATTCGTAATTTGTGCATCTTTGTTTGTTTTCTCCACAAGGTTCAACATAAGTTTTGATCTTCCTGAATTCATTGCGGTACACTTTTGAACACGGTATGCCAAAAACTATGCGCGAAACTACTAAATATAAAGTATAGCTATGTTAAACAAGGGCAATTATTACTAAAAATCAAATCCCGTGCAATGTGTGTGTGAGTCCAACGAACAGTGACGAGTGTGCACATTCGTCGGGAGCGGGAAGGGGTGGCGGGAGCTTTCCGCGCGTCGTACAAAGACGAGTACACACATCCGTCATTTTACTATGAGAACTTATCAAATCCGTCAGTTTACCGACTGTTTAATTTGAAATCCACAATACATAGAATTTTTTTTTAAATGTAGTAATAATATTTTTATGATGTTGTATCCAAATATAGCAAAAAGTGATTTTCGTATTTTTTGCAAATCCGACATTGTTCTACGATCATGACGCTATGTCAGCTACATGCTCCTGTATATAATGGTAATGTGTACTAACATAGTTTTATAAGTTTTATGTTACTGACATCTTTGTATTGTATTGTAATTGTATACTAACATAGTTTTTAAGTGGTCATGTGCTAACAAATCTGTACTTTTATGGAATTTTATTCCGAAATTAAGATGTTATTATTTTATTATAATAAGCGCTCCATCAATATGGTTTCGTGGTAGTCATAACTATATCTTACATGCGGTAGCGGAGGAGTTCGTGGCGAACTCTTATCGAATATCGTATTATAGCATAAAAGAGCAACCTGTATCTCCAAATACATTCCTCAACTACTAGTCTATAGTGAGATAAGCGGTCACTAGTCCGCTTGGTTGCCGATGTTCGCCCGCCAATATTACGTACTACTGTACCTGTAATTTGCTTATACCCTCTTTGAGTAAATATTACCTACCTATGTTTTAGTTTTAGCTCATGTAGTCGATGATTTTGATGCACGGTAAAACTCTAATGAGTTTATGTTTGCATCATCTCAAATATGTACCTAATACCTTTATGTAATTTTAATTGGCAAATAAATAAAAAAAAAAAAAAAAAAACTAAAATCGGACAGATCGATCGGTCAAAAGTTAAGCTACGCTTGCTGCGGTCGGTCTGTGGATGGGTGTCGAGTGCCATCTGTGCCTCGGAAAGCACGTAAACGATGGTTCCGGCTGTCGTTCGTAGATCTTTGGCAGTCGTTAAGGGTAGTCAGAAGCCAGAAAGTCTGACAACTAATCTTACCAAGGGGTGTCGTGTTACGCAGTAACTGGGTTGTGGAGGTCCGAAAGGCAGATGCTCTATTTAAAACAGTGGCATCCAGCTGCATCCGGTTAGACTGGAAGCCGACCCTAACATATTTGGGAAAAGGCTAGGATATGACGGTAGCGGGTAGATGGCAAAGCCCCATACTAGAGCACTGGATATGCCTGCATATTCCAGCAGCGTAAATGAATGGGGGTGTTTTCTAATATAGAATAAGGATATTGTTACTAACCAAATGGGCATTATGTAATATGATAAATAAGTAAAACGACAAAAAAAACCATTTCACTGAAATAATTTTGATACTTTTCGACGATGTAGTAGTAGCAGTATTACGGGCTAGTGTCTGCAACTCCACGACTCAGCGCGTATTTTGCGTACAGGTGGGAAGTAGATCATTCGATCCACCCGAGCTCCCCAAGAAAGGCCAGCAGCGCCTTGACGTCGCTGGCGATCTCTCGCAGGTTACCTGGGTTACCGAAGTACTTTGCCCTGTATGACGCAACCTCAGGGCAGTTCAGAAGCACATGGGCTGCTGTCTCGTCCGCTCCCATGCAGGCTCTGCACAGAGGGCTGTCTGTGACTCCTATGACAAAAAGATGTTTATTGAAAGACCCATGTCCAGTTATGGCGGCTGTGACCACACGTAGCTGTTGTTTGGACAGTCGGAGGGCTTGCCTTGTGAAGCGGCCCACAATCGCAGGAAGAGCCTCCTTGGCCTGCCTGCAGTCGCCATGCTCGGTCCACAGTCTTTGGTGTAGATCCTTGGTACTTTTCGACGATATCCAGTATTCAATAAGACCAAATGTAGTTGCCCCTGCCGAAGGTAGTTTCGTATGTAGAAGAAAGCGCAATCACCTATATACTTGCTCTGTTTAAATTCAATTGAATATAAGTTTTTCAACACAACACGAGATACTATTCATCCAAATTAAAAGGCAGTGATGACATTAAACATCTGGTGGACTTTGGATCTCACTCCTTTTGTAAAACAGAATAATTTACACGATTAAAAAAACAACGTTTTTGACGTGACAACGTCTTATAATTCGATAGAGCCGGCTGCACGAACGAAAAAACATGACGTCATGCGGCGTTACGGTGTTACATGACGTCATGCGGTGTTACCTCGCTCTGCGTCGTTACCTCGCTCTGAGGCGTTCCAAGTGAAAAGTGAATGTGGTGTCAATTGTTTATAGCAACGATAATTACAGCGATAAAGGTAATGATTCTTTCGCGTTGTCACGTTCAACTATCGTCAGTAAACCGACTTTACAGACAACCAATTTTTTTTTTGTTTTCCTATTCAAAATCCCGTTAATGAAGTTCTAGCCAAGTAATTACAGACTTATCAATAATCTTCGGCATTTACCGTCTGAAGTAAATAACTTTGTTTAATTAGATATTAATTAGAAAAGTTTTTATTGGTTGTAAAAAGAAAGTAAAACTTATCGCGACAAGTAATTATTTTGAATTATATTGCGTGAACTTTGATATTAGATGGATTTGGCTTAAGTACCTATTACCTGTAGATAATTAAGAATTTTCGTAAACAACTTTAGCTAATAAATTAAATAATTCTGTTTTGAGAATATATTGCAAAGTATTTAATTTGTATATAAAATACTTCCCAGCAACAGATACTGACAAAATAAATACAAAACCATTTTTGTACCGTTATTAAGGTAATTTTACAGCTACGTCATCATCTGCCTAGCCTTTTCCCAGTTATATTGGGGTCGGCTTCCAGTCCAACCGGTGTGATATGTACATTATTAACATATTTCTTTCCTTCAACATATTTCTAAACACTATGAAGTTTAAATCCCTTGACAACCTTTTCGTAAGGCACTCATAGAGTAAAACTTTCAATGCCATTTTCAAAATAAAAGAAAGCTTGTCATTTTGGTGTCAGAAAAATGGACTTGACTTTTCCTCTGACTTTTGATGTGGAAAAAGTATTTTTACATGTACTTATTTGAATTTAATATTATCAGTTATTTACACTATGAAGTTTTCAAAGTACCAAGGTATCTATTTCGCCGTAAACTATGTCTACAAGCAAACAAGCATCAGCAGCAGCTAATCATCGATATATATTACTACGCAATATACTTTTATGCAGCTGACCTGGAGCCTGGAAAAGGTATTTTACGATACACTATAACTGATCGCGCCTTTATTGAAAAGGGTTGGACTATGCTACCTACAGAAATGTAGTGTGGAAGCTTACAATTACCAACCTTTCTGCACCCTTGGAGCCCGCAAGGTCCGCCGAATTGAAGCCTAAATCGGCGGCCTGAGCTTCGCGGCACGCGGTCGACCCACGACCACGTCTTCACATCCTACCTTCACCTTTCTGTTGGCATCTACACCCATTACTGTACTACATACACCTTCGTGACATCCTTCATTCTTCATCAATAATCCAACAGTTTTACATGTTTATATCATATTTTATATTAAATATACTTGTACCTTTATACCTTTACCTATTCTTTTATTTATCTGCCGCTTCACGACACCGGATGCAGCTGAATACCAGTATTTTACATGGAGCCACTGCCTGTCTGGCTTCCATAACCCAGTCACTAGGTAACTATACCCTTTGGCAAGACTGGTTGTCCGATTTCTGGCTTCTGGCTACCCATAACGACTGTCAAAGGTCTTCGAATGACAGCCGGGACCAGCGGCTTTACGTGCTTTCCAAGGCACGGAGAGAACTCGGTATGAAAGGGATGGTCACCTATCACGGTCTGTAGTAAAAAGTTATAGTGTCGTGATGGACCAGTAGTAAAGGCGATCGCTTCTCACGCCTGAGGTTGCGGGTTGGACACCGCGTGACACGTACCTATGTAACTTCGTTTAATAATGTGTTTTCCAAGTTTATCTTTAATATCATTGACAGTAACATCGTGAGGGAACTTTAACGTATCTCTAAAGTATAAAACAAAGTGAATTTCTGCAGTATAGCCTCTGTATGTAAGTCATTACAAACTACGCAACGGATTTCAGTAATAGATAGAGTGATTCAAGAGGATGGTTTATAAGTAGGTATAGCTTTGTTTGATATTTTTGTTGCATCCTTGTGAAGCCAGAGCGGGTCGCTACTTATTCTGAACTCGCCAATTCTTGAGCAAGCGTGATGATCAATGCTGGTGCCTTTTCTGTATAAGAAAAAGTCTTCTTCTACTTCTTCTTCTTCTTCTTCTTCTTACTGTCGTAACAGACTTTTTTCTGCTGTAACTCCTACTGTAACTCCATAGTACCACAAGGACAGAAGAACCTACAGCAAAATTTGTACTGATGTTATCTAGTCAGGTGGTAAACTTATTTCCTATTAAACTGCACGTGTTAGATTCTTCATATAGGTACCTCTATTAGCATACTCGACGAAAGAGGAGGAATATTAATGACTTCCTCGGTTACTGTTAAGTTATTTCTATTGCGTGTCGTAAATCTTATTTATTAGTTTAGGTACTTATTATAGTATTCAACGTTACTTTTATGAATGAAACTGAAAATACAGGCTCTGTTTTTCTTTTATTAAACAGTAGCTGTTGCCCGCGACTTCGTCCGCGTGAATGTCGGTTATCGCGGATGCAGATAAAGTCGTGGTTTAAAAAGCCTATGTCCTTCCCCAGGGCTTAAGCTATCTTCGTACAAAATTTCATCAAAATCGGTTCAACCGTTTTATCGTGAAAGCGTAACAGACACGAGTTACTTTCGCATTTATAATATTAATATGGATTGCTCAACACTAAGAATTTATTTTGTATTTTCGATGCTTTTACAAACATAAACTCACACACACAAACAACTAGACATGGAACAACTACCAGTAGGCTATACAAATATTTGCTCCGTTCGGCAATCGAACCCGAGACACGCCGCGCAACAGTCAATCGCTTAACTACTGCGCCAACTGTGCCTTTAAAATACTTGATTTCTTGGTATTATTTATTAACAAATTATTGTACTTTCTTGCTAATTACTATGAGGGCAGTGCCACTTTCGATATCATTAACTTTATTTGTATATAGCCGAAAAGACATAGATATACATCTATGTCTTTTCGGCTTACTGAAGATTCAGACACAAAATATTCGGGTACAGTGTCCGAAACGATGTTTTTTTGACGGATGATTCAGACATCAAAAAAAGGAGCTGTCTGTACAGTCAGATAAAAAACTTCCAACGAACGATATCCGTCTTCGGCCCAGCCGAAAGCGTCTTTGTTCTCTGATAAATATAACCTGAGGAGGTATCTTTAAGTCACGAGTGAACCGGTTCATCTTAGGCAAGCGTGTTCCAACTTAGGCCGCATCATCACTTAACATCAGGTGAATTGCGGTCAAACGCAAGCCTGTATGAATATTAAAAAAAGTATTTGACCGAGTTTTATCGATGGAAGTTTTTTATCTGACTGTAGTACCTAAACACAAACTAAATAGCTTTTTTTATTGGTGTCCGAATAGGTATATTGTGTGTGAATCTTCAGTATTTGGTGAAGCCCACTTTGTTTTCAGTTACCACGTGGTTACAATCTACCCCCATGCTCAAAATTAAGACACACTTAAACATCAAAAATGTGCTGCTAAGAAGACTTTAATCATTATAACATAACTGTAAGCAACGTTATTTTGTCAGAGGGCCAATGTTTTAAACCTCGCTAACTTAACTTTTAAAAACCGGACAAGTACGAGTCGGACTCGCTCATCGAGGGTTCCGTACACATTTGTACCTACAAATTTGTATGGAAGCCTCTCTCAGAGTCTAATTTATAATATTAGTATGGATATGTACCTTACATATCCATACTAATATTATAAATGAGAAAGTAACTTCGTCTGTTACGCTTCCAAGATTAAAACGGCCGAACCGATTTTGATGAAATTTGGTATGAAAATAGCTTGAACCCTGGGAAAGCACATGGTACTTTTTAATCTGGGATTTCGGTTGCATCCGCGATAACTGACATTCACACAGACCAAATCGCGGACAAAAGCTCATTATAAATAAAAAATATATGCCTATCAATTGATAATAAAAAAAAAGAATATATTTTTAATAGTTTAATTACAAATGTATGGTTTTAAGACTTTTCCCTGTATTTATAGTCTAAGATGATATTACTTGCCAAATTTCATAGTTCTAGGTCAACGGAAAGAGTACCCTATAAATTTTGATTCCCTTGAGAGTGTCGAAATGTACGTTTTTAGCGACATAAACGCCCGTATCTTTTTTTCGCGTTAATTTAGAAGTTTGATTTTTTAACAGCTTCAAGGGACCGTGGACCTAAGTATAATATGGTTTTAATTTCAACTCGATACCTTTACGCGTTCACGAGGTAAAGGGTCTTGACAGACAGACAGACAGATCACTTTGTTGTCCGTCTGTCTGAGACGGACAACAAAGTGATCCTTTAAGGGTTCCGTTTTTTCTTTTTGAGGTACGGAACTCCTAAAACAGTAAATTAATTGAATCCACAATCGAAATTTAATCGACATTCGAGAATTAAATCTCAACAGAATCCAAGTTGACGCAAAAAAAAAACAAAAAAATACGAATGTAAAAGAACTGGAAAACAAAAATGGTGTGGATTTCAATTTATTAAGCGAAGTGTTGCGTTTCATACAATCGAGTTGCGATGGTTTCTCTGAATTTGTATCGGATGACACTACGAAATTGTTCAACCTTCGTGGGACTGATTATATTTTTTATGTTTACCGAATTTATAGCTGAAGCTTTTCTTTTGTAAAGAATTTCGAGGAGTCCAGAAATCACTACAAGTAATGTCTTATCATTTGCAAGCTGCAACGAGAGACCTACCTACGTTTTGTAACGAGCAACTAGCTTCATCTTTCTGACTAAGTGGCTCCTCGAAAATTCAAAACTGCTTGTCATTTTCTGCCTTATTCCAACTAAGTTAGGGTCGGCTTTCAAAGTAACCAAATGCAGTCAGAATACTAGTGTTTTATATAGAGCGACAGGTTGCCTAACCTCTACAACCCAGTTACTGGGCAACACGATACCCTTATGTTAGACTGGAGACTTCCTGGTTTCTGACTACCCATAACGACTGTCAAACATCTACGAATGACAACCAGGACCAACAGCTTTTTGTGCTTTCTGAAGCACGGAGAGGTCTCGGTATAAAATTAATGGTCACCGATCCCCAGACCGACCGCGGCAAGCGTAGCTTAATCATGACTGATCGAGACGTACGGCTTTTACCCATTCCTGTATTTTGTGTATTTGAATTGGTAAAATGACTGACATTTTATAATTAGTATTTTGTATGAGAGACCGTAAGAGGAAATCCGCGTACGAGGTTCTCGAGTGGCGACAACGAACCGGAAGACGCAGCGTTGGTAGGCCTCCCACCAGATGGATGGTGGATGCAAGCGGCAGGTTAGCGCAAGTTGTGGCGTTCTATGGGGGAGGCCTATGTTCAACAGTGGATGTCTTCCGGCTGATGATGATGATGATGATGATGAGAGGCCGTACGGTATTAAACACTTTTAGTAATAAATAGATAAGTGGTTACAGCGTTAAATAAATAAAGGGCAATGCCAGAAGATGCATAAAAAAAGTTCATATTTAAAAGTTAGTATTCACTCAGGATTTAACCTGTCGGGCATGATTAGGAAGCCCAACTCCAGACAATTACACCGTAATTGGCAACACCGCACATTGTTCAACAAAAACAAACCCAATCAATCGCACCCACCAATCAACACGACACATTTATCTCCTCTCGTAAGCCAGTAAAAAGTCCACCCGAAATTGCCGGTTATCCCTAACAGCGGGCCTAATGTTCACATGTACACCCCCCCTTTACACACGCTTACACCCCTTACACCCCCCCTAATTTACGACCACATACCATCCGCAATCTCCAAGCAACCATTATCCTGAGACTTCCAATTAGCTGTGATACTCGTTTATTAACATCTCGGCAAGATACGAGGCTTAGGACGTAAAAACTTCAAATATTATGTGGTGGAATAATCTTAATAAAACTGTCTGGTGGAGTTTGATAGTCGCTTTTATGGGTGGGTAAATAGGGCTGTTAATTGCTTTGCACTTGGTGGTGGTGTGTAGTATGTTTTGTATATAGAATATAACAACGTGACTGTGCTAAAGTCTCAAGATTATTTGAACCGCAGACTGACGTCTGGAATGAACTTTTATCCGAATGGCAATCTAGATGGGATCATTCCATCAAGAGCCAACACTTCCATCAGTTCTTTCCATTCGTTCGTGAGAGGCTGTCCAGGACTTAACTGGAGGTGGACCACAGACTGTGTTGCCCAATGTCTCACAGGTCATGACAAATTTAAGAATAAACTATTTTCTTTTAAGCTTGTTGCCTCGCCTTTGTGTCAATGTTCTACATCTGACTGTGAATACGGAAAATATGCATATCATATCTTAAGGAAGTATAATGCTTTTGCAGAATGGACGCAATATAACGTATTGTTGCTTAGTGTACAAGTTAAATCTGAAGCTATTTACCTTTCGGACCTTACAGAGGCGAGAACCAAATGAGTTCGCGCCGTGCGTTCAAGCATTTTTGTCTTACTTATTATTGAATCCAAATATTTTAGGACACAGGATATAACTCACATTTTGTGTCTATTGGCCTGGTTCTGTTCTGTTTTCTGTTTGATATTGAGGGAAATGGAAAATAATATGTTTATTTATCACTCATTCGCTGTTCTTTTTTCTGATTAATTTTGTTAAGGGATCCAAAACATGGGCATCTAGACAGATGTTCTTTAACAACGTTCAAAAGTGCCAGTTTAAATAATTTAAAATTAAAAGCGTGAAGCATGCGTCGTTAATGATTTTGGCTTTAGAATGTTTAGCTTAGTATCATTTTCTTGTAATAAATTCATTCTTATCTAATTCCATCAGCAACTCTTAAAGAAACATGACATCGATTTGTTCAGATGAATCGAGTTCCACGATCAAGTAGCGACCTTCGCAAAGTCAATTTGTTTTGGCCCTCACTTTTCCCAGTTTGACAGTTAATAACAGCACCCAATAGAGAGTCATCTGAATTGCTAATGTTATTTTTCTTTAAATTACTTCGCCGTGAATAAAGTGGCGATTATATTCAGAGATTGTTTGCCGTATCGGAGCCTTATTGCTCCTTGATGCCGTCTACACAGCTTACGAAATTACTTAGCGCACCCGGTACGTTTTTAATTAATAAAGATTATTTGAAAACAAGCGCGATTCGGACTAGCGGACCGCGGGTTCCGTAAAAACTTGTAGTTATTTTAGTAATTCTAACATAATCTAGAACAAAGTCGTCGATATATTTATACGCGTCTAACTTCCGAATACCGACTGTACCAATTTAGATAATATTTATGAAATTCAAAAAAGGCATTCGTACGAAGCTGGCGCGGGCTGCGCAAACGCAAGTCTATTATTAATAATAGACTTGCGTTTGGCCACAACTCACCTGATCTTAAGCAATAAAGCGGCCTAAGGTAAAGCACGCTTGCCTAGGATGAACCGGTTCACTCGTGCCTTGAAGTTACTCGGATAACATAAATATATTGAGGAACAGACTGTGAATTCGAAGCAAAGCAGTAAATTCCACAGTCTGGCAGTTCTCATAGTAAATATAGTTAGCTATGTAAATAATTCGTTCATCATGGGACATGAAACTACCAATTTACGTTTTTCGGTTTTTTTTTTAACTTGTGCTAAATATGACATAGTTTCTTGCCAAATTTTATATACCCTATAGGTTTTGATTTTCTTGCTTTCTCGCGAGTGTCAAATATGCGGCATAAACGGCTATATCTTTTAATTGCATAGACTTGACGTTTGATTTTTACCACTACAAGGGATTGCAGACCTTAATATCTGATATTAATTTCAGCTTGATAGCTCCATACGTTCGTGAGAAAAAGGGTATTGACAGACGGACAATGAAAAAATTCTATAAGGTACATTTTTAAAAAATTCTATAAGGTCAAATTTTTAAGGTACGGAACCTTAAAAAAAGATTGGAGTGTTTATTAAAAATACTTTTGAAAGGGATTTTTCTTGTGTACAAGAAAAATCCCTTTCCTCTTACTCTTCTAAATCCGAGCTTAGCAATTGGAAAACACGTGTAGTACTGATTACATGCTGGTTCAAGTTTTTTTATTGTTTTGTGTATCTACTTATTCTAAAGTATTCTTAGGTAGCAGTGGAATCTTGTTTTGTTAGATCAAAAAACAAGACAAGATAAAACAAAACAAAACAAGAAACAAGATTCCACTGCAAGGCAATCTGCCTCTCAAGGCAGATTGGCGATTTTACACAAAAGGTTTTTTGCTGATTTTGACGCAACTTTCACTGGCAGATGACTCAATTTTTTTATTCAATTCATTTATTTGTCCGAATATGGTACATTATGTGGTCTTAAATTCATTAAATGGTCTCATCACATTCTGCCACGTGGGGCACACAAACTGATTGCTAACTGCCTGATGCCCGATGTCATAACGTGTACACAGGCTATTAGGATTCCGCGCAAAAATGTAAAACCCCTCAGGAAACCGACATTCACGCGGACGAAGTCGCGGACATCAGGTGGGTTTATTTACTACACTAGCGACCCGACCCGGCTTCGCATGGGCCTATAGCCTTCCTCGATAAATGGAGGACTATCCAACACAAAAAGAATGATTCAATTTGAACCGGTAGATCCTGAGATTAGCGCGTTCAACCAAACAAACAAACTCTTCAGCTTTATAATATTATTATTTATATTAAACAAGTATAGATTTCTCATGCTTTTACGGTACAACAAAACAGTGAAAAACACAAAATAACTATGTATCACAACTATTCTTGTCCACCCGTTCTAACAAAATTCGTCGGTAAATCTACTTCCATTAAAGGTATAAGAGGACATATTGAATGTGTGTTGTGGGAGGGCGGGGCTGGTAATCGACTGGCAAACATTTGCCGATCGGCGATAGATCGCGTCGAGCACGTGCTTGTTAGCGTTAGGGGCGATGCTCACTTGTTAGGCTTTAAAAAAAAACACCCATATTCAATACAACAAAGAACATAAATTATAAATTTATCATCTTTAACAATCAAGTATTAAATACAAACTTCCATACTAATATTATAAATGCGAAAGTAACTCTATCTGTTACGCTTTCACGATGAAACGGTTGAACAGATTTTAATGAAATTTGGTATAAAGATAACTTGAACTCTGGGGAAGGACATAGGCTACTTATTTATCCTGGACTTCGACTGCATCCGCGATAATCGACAATTTCGCGGACGAAGTCGCGGGCAAAAGCTTGTTTATTATTATATTCAAACTAATTAATTGTCACGCCAAAAGTAAATGTCAATTAATAAGAATAAATAAAAACTATTAAACGTCAAATACAGTCAACATAAACGTAACGTAACGTTAAAAGAGAAAAAATAGTAACAATAATATAATAATAACAAAATGACAAATTACACCCTCTAGACATGTCTGCCACAATAGTGCCAATGTAGGGACAATCAATACGGTTGGCAATCTAAAATAACCATTTTGAATTGAGGGCAATTATTTAAAGATATCGTGATCCTTACCCTTTTGTTTCTTTTGCGCTTTGCGATCGTGGCTAACTAAAAGCCGTACAGATGTATCGGTCACAGTCAAGATATGCTTGCTGCGGTTGACCCGTAGATGGGTGACCATCCATTTTCATCTCCTCGAAAAGTACGTAAAACTATTGATCCCGGCTGACATTCGTAGATTTTTGACAGTCATTACGGGTAGTAAGTAACCAGAAATTCAGACAACCAGCCTTATAAAGGGGTATCGTGTTACTCAGTAACAGGGTTGTGGAGGTTAGACAAGTAGTCGTTCCATGTAAAACACAGGTAATCCGCTGCTGGTTAGACTGGAAAAAGCGGCCAAGTGCGAGTCGGACTCGCCCATGACGGGTTCCGTAGCAGCAAGTATTTATTTATTTATTTATTTATACTTCATGCACAAAGGTACAAAGGCGGACTTAATGCCTTAGGCATTCTCTACCAGTCAACCAAGGGTGGTGAAGAGATAATATGGCAGGTGCATTACAAAAAGTAATATTCAAAAAAGTTAAACAAAAAAAAAAATATATAAACTACCCATACATAATTATATCTTGGAATACATATACACCGAAGTAAATATATACATACCTATATTATATATACATTATATATATATTATATTAATAAACGTAATTAGTAACATAATATAAAAGATTATTTTTTTATATTTAAGTTGATTGAATGAAAGGTAAATTGCGGTTTACGATTTATGATGTAATAAAAAAAACTACTTATTAGATCTCGTTAAAACCAGTTTCGGTGAAAGTTTACATGGTAATGTATGTCATATATTATTTTTAGTTCTATCTCTTTTTTTATTATTTATATTTTAGAAGTTACAGGGGGAGGGACACACAATTTACCACTTTGGAAGTGTCTCTCGCGTAAACTATTCAATTTAGAAAAAAATGATATTAGAAACCTCAATATCATTTTTAAAGATCTATCCATAGATAACCCACTCGTATGGGTTTGATGAAAAAAAAAATTAGAGTTTCAGTTTTAAGTAAGGGGAACCCCCAAAATGTATTGTTTTTTTTCTATTTTTGCGCGAAAATCTTAATGCGTTTCACAGAATACATTTACATACCAGGTTTCAACAGTATAGTTCTTAAAGTTTCGGAACCTTAAAAAGGCTAGGCAGATGAAGCATTTCAATGACTGCTACAATTAGGTTAAAGATACAGTGTCATCATTGGGCTTGGTAAATGGAACAGTGTCCGAAGATTCATAATATAACCAGTCATTATATACATAATATGTGTAATGTGTCTTTGTTACCTGAAATAAAAGATATATTGTTATTCTCATTAATAAAACTACTAAATAGAAGTGGCTAAAATTCATAAAAAAAACAGTCGATTAAAAATATAGCCCCATTCTTCACAAGTAATCCGGAAATCCCAATCTACCTGCCTATATTAATATGATCGGCCAAACCCCTGAAATTGTTACAATGTGTTCTGTAAATAGACAAGATAATCAACCCTTTTCATAATCGTATTAGCGAGGCTCAGATTACAAAACGTGTTATCCGAAACTTTCATTCATTGGTACCATATATATCCGAATTGGTACCTTTACTCCATTAATTTGTAGACAAAAAGCACCCAAATTGTAATAGTTGTTATTTTTAGGGTTCCGTACCTTAAAAGGACAAAAACGGAAACGTTATAGGATCATTTTGTTGTCCGTCTGTCTGTCTGTCTGTCAAGACCCTTTATCTCGGAAAAACGTAAATATATCGAGTTGAAAACCATACACTCAACAGTCTACAGTCCTTTGATGCTGTAACAATCAACCCTCTATTGTAACGTGAAAAAAAGATACGGCCGTATATGTCGCAAAAAACGCGTTTATAATAGAGTAGATTAAAGTATGGATAGTAGGTATGGATTAGTATAGAAGTATGGATATGTACCTACAAATATGTACGGAACCCTTGTGGGCGAGTCCGACTCGCACTTGTACGGTTTTTTATTTTTATTTATAAAAAAAAAACGTTGCTACACTAGGATTTTCGCCTGTATTGTGGGTACGTTTACAAACATTTAAACTCACATACACAAACAGCCAGACCCGGAACAATTATCTGTAGGCCATACAAATATTTGTTCCATACGGGAATCGAACAGCCACTACGCCAACTATGTCGTCCAATTTCTTTTAGGTTATTAACAGTAGTTTTGTCTCTTTCTATTAAAGAAGATGGCAAATATTTCACATTGCTTGGTATTTATCGTGAAACTACTTTACCCACGACTTCGTACACGTAATTTTTTCCACGGATCACTATTTTTCGCTTATGTTTAACGAACCTCCAGATATAGCAAATAACCTCTAAAAATAGTAAATGGTCACCAACATTTAACCCCATTTTAATGTTTAACGAACCTCCAGATATAGTAAATGACCTCCAAAAATAGTCAATGATCACCAACATTCAACCAAAGTATTGTAGAAATGTATGAGTTTGACTGTAAAAAGCGATTTAGTTCTGGGGGTCATAGTTGTAACCTAACCTAACCATATCGGATCCGCCCCAGGGAGGACTTATGAGTCCTAAGATTTGGTGATCATTTACTATTTTTGGTGGTCATTTGGTGACTAAGATTTGGTGATCATTTACTATTTTTGGTGGTCATTTGGTGACTAAGATTTGGTGATCATTTACTGTTTTTGGTGGTCATTTGGTGACTAAGATTTGGTGATCATTTACTATTTTTGGTGGTCATTTGGTGACTAAGATTTGGTGATCATTTACTATTTTTGGTGGTCATTTGGTGACTAAGATTTGGTGATCATTTACTATTTTTGGTAGTCATTATATTTATTCTCCTATTTTTTTAGAGGGAATAACATAGCTTCTTATTAGTGAAAGAATTTATAGAATTGGACCAGTAGTTTCGGTGTTTAATCAGAACGAACTAAAACTAAACTTGAATAATAATGTCATGATAACAAAGCTTCTTACTTAGAAAGTATCGAGCTTCATGAATGAAATAATATTATAATAATATTTTTTATTGACATAAAATACAGGTATGCTAACTTATTTGAAGCCCTGGCTAGGTAGGTACCAACCTGTGTTACAGGAGCCAGTGTATTCGCCCAATTGTGGTACATTTAGCGTTTATGCTGTGCAATAAAACAAAAAACAGTAAAATAAAAATAAATGAAAGATACATGTATGCTCTTTTGCTATACGTTACTTGTGTGTGTGTGTATATATTATTATATCAATTTAAGTCTACCGTTATAATGATTGAGATCTTACACACTAAGTAATGGTGAGCAACAAGTGAACTACACACGAGCCTGATAGCCTGAGAAGTAGACACTAAAAAGAAAAATATAAAACTTTATATAAATACGACAACCACTTTTATTTTATTTATTGAATGCCATTTTGTAAAAGTGTTTTATTTTTCGCTTTTTAGTGTCTAGGTACCTTCTTATTATCAAAATTAGTTAAGGAACAGTAACACCTAACGAATTGAATAATTACTGAAAAATATCATTCAAGGACCTACGTTAAAAGAACAATAAAACAAGGAACAACGCTAAAACATATTTACGTAACGTGACAAAACGGTAACACGTCATCCTCTACTTTTCTAACCGTCATGTCATCTCATAGGTACTGTCGCAAATAAATCGCGCAACAGTGTCACAATGTTTCCATACATCGCGCGCAACTTTCTCGTCTATGAACCCCTATTCGTACAACTTTTGTTCATTCGTAAACAATAGAGTGAGCCTTAATTGAGTAATCCCGGGCACGGAATGCGGCGCTGTTCAGACATGACCAAATATACCGTAAACACGCTATTTCTCTGCTTTGAAAGTATTAACGGGTTCTCGGATTAAGGAACGGGCAACAATTTCTTGCAAACTAAAGAATAATTGAATGTGTTCCATTTGTACAAATATGAGATTGCTAATTTCTTCCATTAAAGGTATTCTTACATGTTTGATCTTTCTTCTCTATCTATTTTTAACCGACTTCAAAAAGGAGGAGGTTATATTTTTATTTTACATCATTATTTATTTTTAATTTTGTATGTATTATGGTTGACCATTGATTATTTTTAACCGACTTCAAAAAGGAGGAGGTTATCAATTGGAATGTTTATATATTTTTTTTTGTTTTATGTATGTTCGGGCATAACTCTGTCATATATAGACGGATTTGCAAAATTTGTTCGATTTTTTTTTTGTTTGAAAGGGGTTTATTCCGAAAAGGTCCCATATAAATTTTATCAAAATTGGTACAGCCCTTTTTGAGAAAATCAACAAATTCCCAAAAAAATTACTTAGACGACGTTTTAGTTTCTTCAATCACTGGAGGACTTAAAATATCTTAAGTGTGTTGCCGTTTCTTAATGGATGTGGATGTTAAGGCAACACTAAAAAGCGAAAAATAAAAAGTTTTTTCAAAAAAAATAAAACCGCCTTCAAAAACTAAAAAGTGATAAATAACTTTAGCACAGAACACACATTACTTTACTTTCGGAAGTCGGTGGCAATACAAAACAACAAACACAAAGCCACCGCCATCGACTTCCGAAAGTAAAGTAATGTGTGTTCTGTGCTAAAGTTATTTATCACTTTTTTGTTTTCGAAGGCGGTTTTCTTTTTTTTTTAACTTTTTGTAATTAGATAAAAAGCGAAAATAAACTGTATAACAAAACATTATGTTGTTAAAAAATATGAACGGTCTAATCTCAGCAATCCTACAACTATACCTATACTTAATGACTTCTTCACAAAACTACCCGAAAAAAATACCCCCTAATTTGGCCATCAAAATAATATTTAAGGCAAGAATGTGTTCCGTTCAACAATCTTAAATATGTTCCAAAATGTTTCTGCTTCAGAAATATTTCCACTTGAAGTTATTTCATACGTCACAGCTGTCAAATGAGGGGAAAGTTAAGCGCATGCCTCTCGGATAGCAGGCAGGGTAACCACCTCTGGGTAAATTGACCTCAAATTCGATGAAGTTTAGGGTAATTTAATTAAAATAGTTTCATGAAGTTTGTTACTTGAGGTGAGGAGTTTTAAACAAAAACTGTGTGTCTCTCTCTCGCTTTTGTGGATTAAGAGGAATTTTAGGGAAGAATTTAGTGAGACAGAGTTAATTCCGTACAAATAGAAAATTAATGCCAAAGTTAGAGAAACGTAAAAGAATAAGATACGTAATGGCTACGGCGTAGCCCTCCGCCTACGATTTCGTAGCAAATTGCTACGCCGACAGCGACTGACGATTATATCATTTTTGTTGTCAAAAAAGTAGAATATAATGTTATGTGAAGTTTGTTTTGTCTAAAGCTTATAAAATATCGTAATTTAACAACATTGAACGTAGGATTTATCTGTTACAAAGGGGAGAACTTACAGTGAAAATATAAAGGATTTGTATATCTTATCGAAAATTAAACGTGCCAAAAAACACAATTTATAGTGAAGTGAGGAGCTTATAGTGGCTCGAAATATAGTATTAACGTAATACAATTGAAATTACCAAAATTTCTAAATTTTCCTCGCCCTTGGCCTTGTTAGGTATTCTCGTATAAAATACTAACAAGGTCAAGCCTATGAATAGGCAGTGGTCAACTAAATTGCCCACTTTAAACACAATTTTCTACTTGTAAAACAACAGAAATAAAAGAAAACATTTAACTCTGTAACAACCACGGTTAATTGCATACAATTAACACGAATTCAATATGGAAACAAAACAATATTATTATCATCTAACATAAACCTTTATTATAACATCAGGCATAATCTTATTATAAGCCAATCGTACTCAAACATGACTGGGCGGTTCGCACGCGATCATTTGCTACAATTACCGAGCACGTCCGAGCTTTATGTCCTGCCCGCACGTGTGCAGCCAGCCTTACCGCGAATCGCTTATTTATTCATACAAAAGTGTTATCTACACGCAATCGTGAATCAGTCCTTATAATGGCTTTAAAGTGGTTTTTAATATTGATTGGAGTTATTGACTGACCAATGAGAGCTTAATTTTATTTGTAGGTTGGCAACCTTGTGGTTAGGGCTGTCAGAAAATTGCAGTTGAACAGCCATTTTGTTTTTAAAGTTGTTGAAATTTGAAAAAGAGATGTTCTGTTTATGAAAATGGTGAAAAAAAACTGTTTTACAAAAACAGACAACCGCTTAAAAGCTACAAAGCTAAGAATAACTTTAGTTCCGGAAGTTATTATTACCTTATGGTTTTTGTATAAAAAGGATATCTACACGCAATCGTAAATCAGTCCTTATAATGGTTTTAAAGTGGTTTTTAATATAGATTGGAGGTATTGACTGACCAATGAGAGGTACATTTTATTTTCAACTTGGCAACCCTATGGTTAGGGATGTCAGCAAATTGCAGTTTACCAGCCATTTTGTTTTTAAAGCTGAATAAAAAAGGATGCTTTTTTAAGAAAAATATTGTAAAAAAAAAACTGTTGTACAAAAAAAGACAACCGCCTTAAAAATACAAACTGAAAAATTACTTTACTTCCATAAAATAATTGTCACAGTATGGTTTTTTGGATAAAAAAAAATATCTAAACTCAATCGTGAATCAGACCTTATAATGGCTATAAAGTGGTTTTCAATATTGATCTACTCAATGAGAGCTCAATTTCATTTATAGGTTGGCAACCCTATGGTTAGGGTTGTCAACAAATTGCAGTTTAAAAGCAATTTAGTTTTTAAATTTGCACGTAAATTACGGGCGGTTACCATTTTAATGATGTTCTATCTTTGAAAAATAGGATTGATGATTGTCGAGGAAAATAAGTATTAATGTCATGCGTCGTGATGGGCCAGTGGTTTTGGCGAACCCACCCCGCCTAGCCACATGGCACGCAACCGAGCACAAGTAAAAATCAAACGTGACTTTTTCAATTTCATATTATGTACAGTCGGCAAAGTAGATAGGTAGGCAGGGTCGTCAGGTATAGTTAAAAAAAAAAAAAAAACGTATAGTTCAAGTTTACTTAGAAACCGATGGATGTTTTTGAATAAGATAAAATTAATTTAATAGAGAAGATTAAGATTAATTTCATTCGAAAACATCCATCGGTTTCTAAGTAAACTTCAACCGTTTCCGATGACCTGCATACCTATCAACTAGAATCAACTTTATATTTTTTTATTATGACGTTCAAAAGTGCCTTTTTAATGGTCTAATTGAAATAAATGATTTGACTTTGACTTTATCTCTTTTGCTGACTGTAAGTATAAGTAGTTCCTAGTTCCGCATTTTATTCATAAAAGTATTTTCTGCTCAGCCCCACGTATATTTAACAATATTCCAAGACCGATTAGAACAATTACTGAAATCAAAACATTTAAAAAGAAACTCCATGCATTATTAGTGAGCAAATGCTATTATTCTGTAAAAGATTTCTTAGAAGACATAACACTGTTAGGATACACCCTGCCTTAGTCATGATGCACACACACAACAACAACAACACATATTTATGGACAATTTGTTTATTTAAACTACCTATTAGAAATTATAAATGTTATGACGAATATTTGTTGACAAGCATGTAAAGTTCTATTTATTTTATACTACTCGTAGCGACCCGATCCGGTAAATGGACTATCCTGAAACTACTATATGGACTATCATGAAATGGAATATATGGATCCTAAGATTAGCGCGTTCAACCAAACAAACAAATAAACAAACTCTTCAGCTTTATAATATTAGTATAGAAGTATTGATTAGTATAGATAATTGTACGCCCAAAGGGCGGGACATAGCAGATCACAAAATGATTGTTAACACCATCTGTATTATGTACACCTTCCTATGGTCCACAATAAAGACGAATTGAATTGAATTGAATTGTACTTTCTAAGTTTATCTTGAACATCACTGACATCAATGAAGGAAAACATTGTAAAGAATACGTAAATGAAGTTGCAGTTAAGTTCAAGTTTGAGTGATAAACGGTATTCTTGTAAACTTCGAACTGCGCGTAAGCTACGCGTAAACTGCACGTCAACTGTACGACGGCTAAACTACCAAACTTACTTATGGTGTACCCACATGAGAGAAAAAATATTACTCACTAAATAATCGAATAGAATCATACATTTCAATGAATTTGACGTTATTATAATATTAAAATAATACTTCTTACGTCAAACGAATAGTAGAATACCGATCATGTTGCGTTCCGAAGCTCGCACCAAAGACGCTCAACAGTAGAATGCCGTTATTGTGCTCTAATGACGCGAGCGTGTCTGACAGCGGTAGAGAATACGAAAAGCGTCCTTTTGATCGAAACTTAACTGCAACTGCACTGCAACAGCACTTATTTAGTTACTTGAATTAGCCCACTGGATTTATAATTAAAAGTCTGAAATCGCCAATCCGCCTTGAGCGCACGTGGTGATCAATGCTCGTACCTTCTCTGTATGAGAAGAGGGCTTTGCCCTGCAGTGGGACAATATACTCGTTTTATTATTATATTATTATAATGTCATGTCAACAATATTGTACGATCAATTTTACTTTAATTGAGAACAAAGTTAAGAATCTTAGCATATTTTATAGTCTGTTATTTTAATTTATCTACGTAAGTTCTGACAAATTTATGAATAAAGTTTACACTGATTAATTTTTACTTTTAGTGACCTTGTATGTTGTGCCCTAATTTAAATAATTTAAACAATAACATCATGTACTTTAAATAGATACAAGAAACAGCCTTTCATTAACAATCCTTTTACTTTAAAACTACTTGGTTTTCAAACAAAACTCAAGAACATAATCACCAGCTATCACATGTAGTCCTATAATTAACAGAGAATTAATTAACAAACAACTCGAAATAATGAGAGCTTTAGAGCTAACTTTCTCTTTAGAAAATTATTTGAAATTTCCGTTAGGCGTCGGTCACGAAGTCAGCGGGGTGGCGGAGCGGGGACCGGCGCCGCGACGCTGTACCCGGTCTCGAAGCCAACGGTCAGACCACACAGCGCTAGAGCGGCGTAGTGTTGTGTTGCGAGAAATTAGTACCTATTTTTTATTTGCGAACGAAATAAAAACGAAACTTTGATTTATTGTAGATGTGGATAAAAAGAATACTACAACTAGATATTAGTACGTACCGCTCGAATGCCGCTCGCCGCCCCGCTCCCGCTGAAGTCTTGTAGCTGGGTGCCATTCACAAGTCATCCAGTGTTTTTGGGTTTTGTCCATTAGGAATTTCTTAGTAGTAAGTATAGATGTATGGATTTGAATTAGTTAAGAGCGCGTATTCGATTTAGCGAAACTCATCATATTCACACTTATTCATACTTAGTATAAATATGTACATATATATATTTGACTCTTTTTTTATACACTGCTCAGGCTCACATACTGATTCATTGTTTGTTAAAATATAAGGAGTGGTCGTCTACTGTTTCAACATTAATTGTAATATGTAATATGTGAACACTGTGTATCTATGTACATATAACTTAGTCTGTCATTCCTTAATCTGTGATACTTTGTACACACTTTCAAATACCTAGTGTTTTTATGCAAGGTACATCGTATTCACGTATAATTATATAATTCCTGTAAATACAAATATTGTTAACATCGTTTTTAAAAGAGTAAGTATGGAGTTTCTTGCCCATTCTTCTCCATACAAAACTACCTTTTGGAATGGGCACCTAGAATCAATTTTTTTTTTCTCATTTGACGTTCAAAAGTGCCTTATAATGGTCTAATTGAAATAAATGATTTGACTTTGACTTTGACTTTGACTCAAAATCTAAACGGTTGCTAGAACGGCGTAGCAGCATTGAGACACACTAGTACAATACAATGATCTGTTTGCACTCAGAAAAAAAATACGCACGAAATAAGCACGAATCATTGAAATTCATCAGCATACGACGTATGAAATGGATGGTGACCCATCCTCGTACCAACCGCGATAAGCTTAACAATCTGTACGTCTATTACTTAGCCGTGTGCCTCTCTCTACATACATCATTATAACACACATAGGATAGATATTACTTACATACTTACGTAAACTCGGTCATGCTCTATTTCGAAGTAAATGATATCATTATACAAAATCAGTGAAATATCACTTAATGGTAGGTGTGTCAACACGAGTATTATATATCAGTAATAACAGATTGATACCTAGTTTTTTTTTTTTTTTTTCTGAATGGCATCTCGCAGTTCAACCTGAGGGTTGGTTACTGCTTAACCGGACAATCCTGTGGTGCCTTAAAAGTGACTTTTAGGGCCTCCAGCCAGGGCAAAAACTTATAAACTAAGTGACTACGCTAAGGGCACCCCCTGTGGGGTACGAGCCTCGGCTTAGGTCGCCACTGAGAGAGGGCAGCAAAGGGACAGGCTGGATCGGGTCTCCATTAATTAGGGGCTATTTTAAAGCTAAGGGCTCAGCGACGCGGGCTGGCGTTAGCAAGGGTCGGGGGGGGGGGGGGGCGTTACGGGGTCGTCGCGAGGGACCTCGGCGGCGAGGTCGGAATGACGGTAATTTGTGTCTGTGTTTAACTAATGTGCTAGTGGCCCTATTTCTTTCCTGAAGGAGGGTAATAGCGTCATCTGGATCGGACAGGGTATGACGTGGACGTCGGGTCCTGCTAATACGGGAAGGGGTATATCGGCCTAGTATTTCATACCTGGTATTTATTCAGATATACTTGCTGGAATAGTTCTCCCAACTGCAATGCGCTTGTAATTATTAATATGTGACATTGTAATTTTAAAGGTGTTAAGGGTTAAGCGGTTAGAAGTGTTTAAAAAAACTTTTTACAAAATAGACAACCATCTTCGAAAATTAAGAAGTGATAATTAACTTTAGCACTGGACACATAATATGACCTTAGTTTCAGCAGCCAGCGGCTTCTGTTTTGTTTCGTATTGCCACCGGCTCCCGAAACTAAAGTCATATTATTATGTGTCTCGTGTTCAATTTGAAATTATCGAAATCGGACCGCACTGCAAAAAGAGAAACCAAAAAAATATTATAACTTACAAAGATCAATGGCGTTGATACTGTACGTACCTGAAAGAAAAACACATTTTATGTTAAAATAATTTTATTACTTCACAAGTCTCGAACCAGTAATAGAAATTAATATAAAAACTTCTAGTCAAAATTTCCTATCTAAAATATTACCTATTAAGTTTTGAAATTTTATATTGTACGACTATGACTTGTAAAATCTCCAGATTCACGTAATTTTAGCTGGTCAATTATTAGGAATAGTTAGAGGAATAAAAGGTATTCTTTCTGTATATACCTCTATTTAAGCAGAAAGAGTTGTGACTTGTTTCAATGCTGAGTCTTTTCTTAATCAGGTGGGGGTGGGGGGTGGGGGGGTAATTTTACTCACTAACGTTCAAAAAGGAAAGTTATTAAAATTATTATTATTATTATTATAGATACATTATTGCCAAACACTTTTCGTGCGCCAAAACTTTATCCAGAGGCACTTTACTTTACTGTTAGGCAACCGTCCAACCTTAAGTTTATTCATATTTTATTTAACACATTAATGAAATTTTTAAATAAGTATGTACAAAAACATTCAAAAATATAACAAAAATTTGGCCCATCGTTATTAGGAACAGGGTCTTATCTCCTGGGAGAGGAATCTCCTAACTAAACAATATTCATTTATTATTAAGGTTTTGACAACAGCCTCCATATACATTATACCGTAGGTATAACACATAATAGGTCTCAGATTTATACAGGTCAAACATCATGGTTTTTATTTTACAGAAATCGAATAAACTTTCACCTTGCACCACAACCATCCCACTTATTATTTCCATAGTAAATATTACATTTTATTCTAACACTAAATGCTACCGGTCTGACACTGCATAAAAACATAATGAATGTCCGATAATGACCAGCATTCCGTTATCTGACAGCTGACATGCAAGCGAGCATGTTCCAACTCGTTAGTCTGACACGTCAGAAAAGTCTGACAAATGATATGTTGAGTATGTCATTGTCGCGGTGGGCTTAATAAGTATAATGATGAACTGCTACGCTATTATCTAATTAGCGGTTCCATTCGTGGTTATGCTCGACGGCGAACTCGACATCGTGTCAACCGTGAAATCGATGATGTGTTTTTAAAGGGTTCCCTTATCTGGCAGAATCTTTATGCTCCAAAATTTATTTGGCATAATCTTCTTTAAACGAATATTCTTAAGGCATAAAATCTGTTTAATATAATTATTGTTTGGCAGAATGTTTATTTGTCCGAATTTACATTAGCATACTTTTAAGATGGCAGAATATTATTTCGCATAATTTCGTTTAGGATAACGTTTATTTGGCAGAATTTCATTTGGAATAATTTTGTTCGTCATATGCCATTTCTATAAAAAAGCGTTTTTAAAATAGGTATTGTCTTAAAAAAGTCTATGTAGTGCTACAAAAGTTTGACAGAATTGAATCGCTGCAAAACCAACTCCACGTAGTCTTGTCTGCCCTACCCTAGAGTGTAATCAAAAGCCCGCGTAGGCGCGGAGGGGCAATGCGGCCCGCGAGCTGAGGAGCGTGAGAGCGCACAGAGGTGGTGGGCGTTAAAACCCTCTGAAACGGCAAGGTCGCGTGGGTCCGCCGGAGACCCGCAGCGCCGAAGCCATGACAGAAACCATGCCTGCTTGCATGCTGCATGCAAGCGGATGATGGAAAATAAAAAAGATAAATGTTCACAATCAGCTATTTGATTCAGTGATAATACATGCAGTAACGAATTTTACAAATAATTAATTAATTATTATGATAAAAATACAAAATGATTCTAACTATGAATTTTTTGCAATATGAAATATGAGTTTTTCAATTATTATGGATATGAAATATGTATGCCAAAAAATGATTCTAACTGTGAGATTTCTGAGATGTGATGGTTCTACTTTTCGAATATTATGCATAATTATGAAATTTATGCCTAAAGATGATTCTGACTTACAAAATTATGAGTTTTGAATGTATGATAAATGAGTGTCTGCCAAACAATTTTCTGCGAAATGAAGTTTATGCTATCCGCTGTTATGCAAAATAATATTATGACATAAAAAGTTCTGCTATAATAGGTAGACCCGTTTTTAAAAACAAAATTACTTACACATTTTTTAAATCTGCTACTTCAAATTAAATTTTACAAAGCGCTTCATGACTAATATAAAGAAAACAAGTTAAAAGTAAATACAAATATTATGATCTTTCATGACAGTATGTGTGATGTACTCTTTGTCCTCTTTAACAGAACAAAGCGTACATCTCAAACGATGAACACGTACTTGCAAACTAGATGGTAACTATTACTAAGTACATAAGGGTGTAACATTATTAAGTGAGAAAATTATAGGGGCATGCTAACAGCAAGCAAAAATGTTGATAAGCAGATAATGGGGTAGGGCCAACACATATAAAAGCGGTACAGTGCGGTGCCGGCCGCAAATAGCACCACCCCATTTCTACCCGTGGGTGTCGTAGAAGGCGACAGAGGGATATTGACCAGAGGATGGGCAGCAGGGTTTTTTCGAGTACCACAACACCTACTGCGATCGTCAACATGCATCGGTCAAGCATCGCGAACACGAAACATTATATTTACGGGTGTATGTACTAGTACAAGGGTTGTAAGTTTATTTAAATACTAGCTGATGCCCGCAACTTCGTCCGCATAGTTGTTATCAGCGGAGTTTTTCTTTTTACGCGCCACCGTAATTTTTTTCTAGAATAAAAGTAGCTTAGCTCTGCCAGTGACAGTCTTGTCAAAGATTTAGAAGATTAGCTGGAACAAATTTATTTATTTATTAAGGCTCTCCCACGACTTATTCACTAATACACTTACAACAATCAGTTTAAAATTATTTGATTAAAGTGAACTTGTCACTTATTGGAGCGCACAGCACTTCCGAATTTAAAAATTAAATCACTAATAAAACAAATTAAATTAAAAAAAGCGGTTGAAACACTAGAGAACAAAAAAGAACTGCAAATTTACTACAAAATTATTCTTATAGTTAGTACTAGCTTCTGCCCGCGACTTCGTACGCGGATCCTGTTGCTTATGCCAGCGACAACGGGGTCGGCACAATCGAAGATCTGAAACGTCTGATGTCGAATTCTAAGAGCCTGGGGACGGGAAACCAACGGGATGCGCGAGATGATTCGAGACGTTCAAAAAGTACAATTTTGAATCATACCTCCGATGGCGGAATATGTGGCGTAGTCAATCATAGGAGTATACGTAAATGAACTCCGTTCCTTATCAACCCAAGGAAGGTCGCCATGACCTACGGCTATATCTTGAGACACATCCGATTCTTCAGATAATATCGACATTCTGTTCAGAGAATGTCGAAGTCGATCAGAATTCAAACGTTCGTTGCGCTCACCTTCTGTCTCTTCATGCAGAAAGTGAGAGAAAAAGAATTGCTGGAGTACGTCCAGCAATTCTTTTTCTCTCACTTTCTAACTGATTATGAATATTTTGTTGTGTGTCGTGTTCGGGACAATCTATACTATAATATTATAAAGCTGAAGTTTGTTTGTTTGTTTGGTTGAACGCGCTAATCTCAGGATCTACTGGTTCGATTAAAAAAATATTTTTGTGTTGCGTAGTCCATTTACCGAGGAAGGCTATAGGCCAATGCGAAGCTGGGTCGGGTCGTTAGTGTATGATAATCTCGATCAGCAGTTAGTCGTGCATCACGTTCATCATTCGGTTCAAAAGACCTGTTAGTAGATGTGCGAATACGCTCAGAACTCAAGCGTGATTCTATATCGGTAAACGTTTCCGATTCGCGAGACAACGCATGTCGCTCACGATCAGCGGACAGTCGCGCATCACGTTCCGAAGCAGATGCGTAGATACGCTGTGAACTCAAGCGCAATTCTCTATCCGTGAACGTCTCCGACTCGCGAGACAATGTATGACGTTCACGATCAGCGGTCAGTCGCGCATCATATTCTTCACTGGTCTCTAGAGACCTGGATGTAGATGCGTAAAAACGCTGAGAACGCAGGCGTGCTTCGCGATCTGAAGAGGTTTTCACGGAGCGAGTTGCAGCCTGATGTTCTCGAACAGCATCAAGTCTCTCCTGACGCTCTTCGGTAGATTCTTGGGATCTTAATTATGATCCTCAATCTTGTAGCTCCTTTGGAATGTTGCGAAAGATTTGACCTCTTTCTAGGCATGGTTATAGTTTTATTGTAAAGATACCTGATCAATTAAAATCTAAGTGACTGCTCCCCTGCGTTACCGGGTAGGCTACCGTGTCACGAAGATAAATGGAAAAGGAAATTAAACACCCAATTAACATAAACCCGAAGGCATATTTATTCGATAAAATAAAAAAATAAATGGGAATTTTGGCCAGTAGAGTCAAATTTTTAATGATATACCATCGTCATTAAAAATCAGTCCTAAACTGTTACCGCCTTCACCGCGTGGAGGTACTCCCAGCTTATGTTATTTTATAAGATACCGTGAAATTATTGATAGCTTTGATTTTCACTTCAGATGTTTCTGATCTGCGATTTTAATAAGTCAATAGGAAATGCCCATCAGACCGAACAACTTTTGCTAAGACGTCATTCCTATATGTGTCATGGTGTAGCTGGGCTCTTGGAGTTCCACAACAGGTGTTTTAGATCTTCAAATTTATTCTCTTAGCAGAAAATGCTCATCACGTGGAACAATTTTTGCTATGGTACCATTTTTGTATCTCTTATAGTTTAGCTGGTCTGTTGCGGTTCTGCATCAGATGTTTAAGTTTCCAAGATAAATTATAGCCTATATGTTGCCCAGACTTAATACCTATACAACAAAAGAAAAATCATTCAAATCCGCCCAGTAGTTCCGAAGATTAGCGTGTACAAACAAACAGACAAACAGACAGAATTTTTTTTTGGATTCGTGCTCTATTACTGTTCCTAAACCCCCCTCAATTTTTTTTTTTTAATTTATGCAATGTACAGACACAGTTTTGTTACTGTTTTATTATATGTATATAGATTATTTATATTACCTAATAGTAAGAATGATAGTTTCATACTTATATAAAAAAAACTATGAAAACGTCTCTCGTTCTGGCGCAGTCGGGTAAAAATATCGTGTTGTTTACCACACAAAAGCAACGTATTTTTAAACATATTCAAAAAAAAAAACTGCTGCTTTAATGCAATTAAATAATCCTCAAAAACATTCCCTGAACAACGTAACACCCAATGTATACCCCATAAATGAACATAACAAACATTGTACATACGAAAGACTCATTAATTCAAAGCAAAACATCAAAAGGAAACATTTACAACACAAAACGAAGTTGATTGAGCTATTTGACGAGCCTTTTTGCTATGCCGACGATATTTTTCTTATAGCTAAACGTTACGAATCTGATTCACATGAATGGGAAAATAAATTAATAATTGAACGTCTTGTAGACACTCAATGTGGAGTTATAAAGAGAGAGTTAAGAGGATATGGTCTCCAGTAGTTACAGTACTTTATAGAGTTCCGTACCTCAAAAGGAAAAACGGAACCCATATACGATCACTTTGTTGTCCGTCTGTCTGTCTGTCTGTCAAGACCCTTTATCTCGGGAACGCGTGGAGGTATCGAGTTGAAATCATATACTCAAGTCTACAGTCTCCCTTGATGCTGTAAAAAAATCAACTCTCTATGTTAACGTGAAAAAAAGATACGGCCGTTTATGTCGCAAAAAACGCATTTATAATATTAAGTAAATTAAAGTATGGATAAGTTAGAAGTATGGATATGTATAGTCAACAGCAAAAGTAGATGATCAAAATCAAAAATTCAATACTAATGAACGGAGTTCGCGTCAGAACTGTGTGGCGTCGAAGTGATTCAAGAGTATGTGTGTGACAATCACATACTTTTAATATATTAACTAGTAATAAATTGTAAAAATTAGTGTTAGTAAATTAGTATTGAGTTTCTGATTTTGATCATCTACTTTTGCTGTTGACTGTACCTACAAATATGTACGGAACCCTCGGTGGCCGAGTCCGACTCGCACTTGTCCGGTTTTTTTTATATTGTAATAGGCTTGCGTTTGACCGCAAATCACCTGATCTTAAGTGATTATGCGGCCTAAGGTGTAACACCCTTGCCTATGATGAATCGGTTCACTCGAGCCTTGAAGATACCCAGATTATACTTATCAGGGAACAGAGAGGCGGGCAGGGAATTCCATAGTCTGGCAGTTCGCACAATAAATGTGGAATCAAAGCGCTTGGTTCAGACATGCAGTCGCTCCATGTAAAACTCTGGTATTTAGTTGCAACCGGTGGAACTGGAACCCGACCCCAACATGGGGGCAGTGGGGAAAGGCTGGGCAGATGATGACGGTACACATAGATTAATCATGACACACACAGGGTAATTTTTTTCTCGTTTTTATGGAATTTAAGATTCTAGCTTAACTCTGAAGTTTACGCAGACCAAGTCTAGCTAGTAAATTATATTATTGTCTATTTCAAAGTGAAGGCAAAGTCAAAGCATTTATTTCAATTAAACCATTTACAGGCACTTTTGATTTGTCAAGGAGTCGGACAGTTAGTCAGAAAGGTGAAACTAGTTGCTCGTTCCAAAACGTAGGTAGGTTTCTATGGAGAAGGACGGACAAGAAACTCCACGGAGAGTGGACACTCTTTTAAATCAGGTTTTTACAAAATACTTGTTTAAGTCTTCTTGTTGCTTCATGTGAAAACAATAAAAATGAAGAGTGATACGAAACCTTTAAAAAACAAAAGAAATAAAGACCAGTGCAGTTAAGAGATAACCAATCGCAACTGACACTGCCCGTTCACGAACATGACGCATGGATCAAAATCAATTAGTTCAACCCTTTTGATATGTGATTTGTATCGTCCAGACTACTCGTTCGCGCTTAGGAATATCATATAAGCACGCGTGCGAATAGCGTCTTTATCGCAAAATAAATATAGGAACTTATTATTTCGCGTAAAGGTAAATAAAAAATCGCAATATACAAGTGTTACAGTACAGAGCAATAATAAAATTGTGCTGTAAAAAGTCGTATCTCATTGCAAGCAAAGACGCTACGAAACGTCTACGCCCATTACCGTAGCTCGTAGGACCGCTACGAAAAAGCTACGAAACTAATGTACAACTTTGTTCACACAGAAAAAGTAATTTTCTGATACTCAACCCTGTACTAAATTAAAATTTTAATTGTTTCAGCCTTTAAAATTAAACAACGTATAAAAATCAATTAATCTCCCCTCTTAATTATAAACTACGGACCCTCTTGATGGCCAGTGGCTAGCCAATGAGTCTGCGAATTTTAAGCGAACTTTTAATAAACCTTCTAAATAATTAATTACGAAGTTCTTCAGTATAAAAAGCGGTGACTACATTAACCCCAAATTATTTAGTGCTATTACACAAAAATACCCTTTTCATTACGAGGCATCTAATTTAAGTCTCCTGAACAAAAACATGACAAATGATCGCGAGCCTTTGTTTCGTGAAGTTTTACAACTCTCGGTCCTCTTAGGCGGGCTACAGACTATCAAACCCGCTTGACGAAACTTGTTGAGAAAAACAAGCCTTCATTTAATTAAGGTTTCTATTATGAAAGAAATGGATCCAGACTTTGGAGTTGCTCACTGAACTTGGCGCAGTTCTTGCGACAACACGGTTTCCAAATGACTGTAATGTCCTTGTCAGAACGTGTTCTTGGGTGATGCTTTATAATTTATTACTGAGGCCTTGGTAATGTAATAAGTTAGGTGCTGATGTCAGTTTTATAAGTTTCTTCGTTCGTTTGACCTTGCTGTCTTGTCTGAATATTATAAGATGTTCTTATATTACAGATAGTTCTAATCATGTGTGCTTGTGGAGCCATTTATTTATTTATAGTTAATTAACACGGCAAAGTACCACTTACATTAATTAACATAGAAACACTCAATAACACTATACAATGCAGACAATTGTGTCTTAAAAATTATTCGCTACTTATCAACATGGAACAGTGGACACCCAGGCATACTGTTTCTCACAGAACATCAGACATACGCGTTTAACTTGACTCCATTCGTCCGCAAACACATCAAATCAAGGTTGGCCATCAGGAGGGCATTGAGCATCTTTAGGGTACGACACACAGGCGACTGAGTTCTGGCCACCGTTCTGCAAGGCAGTTGTGCGAACAGATTGTGTCGGCGACTTTGGCGGTGACCGATGTATTTGTCGGGTACAAATAGTCGGCAGAAAAGGTCATGAAGCTCAGGGCACTCAATGCGATTGTGAAGGATCCTATAAGCTACCGTAAATGCCGCCATGTGTGCTTGTGCTTGTAATTAAAAAGCTTTAATTTGTGACGCGGCAGTCGTCGTCCGAGCAGCTACTACTACGACTATCATACATATTTACAAAAACCACAAAAATATTATTAAGTTGTACACGAAGTCGCGTAGACGTCCGCGGATACCGATACACGACTCCCTTCGACCAAAACTCTTCCTTGAAGAAGCTGTCATTGTAATGAGTCGGAACTCGTACCACGAACGACTTGAAATTCTTGTTGTGGCGTGACTCCAACTTCTCGACCCTTAAGATATCCCTAGGATAGGCGAACGGACAGACAGACAACGGAGTCTAATAAATAGGGTCCCTTTTGGCACAATTTGAGTCCGGGACTTGAAAAATGAAGTACCCAACTTCTCTCTCCAATAAATTAACTTTCTATTATTTTCTAGTTCTCCAAAAAAACACACAAGTTTATTAAGAACGTAACATTTACATCTAAATTATGTTGAACACAAAAATACAAACTCAAGCATATAATAATATGTCAAGCCAACACGATCGCTTCGATGTGAATTACAGTCGGTAACGCAATGTAAAATACATTTTTTCGCCGCGTCAGCTACATTTGTGCCGCCCCTATGAGATTCGCATTACGGGAACTCTTGGAATTCAAAAATACACGTTGTTATGTAAAACTTTGACATCTGTTTTGAATAATCGTCTGTAAGCTGCTTTTGCTAAATAGTGAATAGGTCTTTAGTTGTGATTCTTTATTGAAGAAAAATGGTGTTAGTAATGGAGTTGACCTCAAAGTGTTGAAAGATCGAAATTAATGTATTGTATTTCGAACTTGATCGGAAAGTCGTATTTTAGTACAGACATTTTCAACGAGGTACGTTTATCAAATAATGCAAATTAATAGGGACACACCGCCGAGGACGGCTCTGGTATGCTATTTTCTAACCCTATAATTCTTGGTTGTGCTCGACGGCGAACTCGACATCGTGTCAGCAGTGAAATCGAACCCAACTGTGGGATTGCAAAGACTAGATCAAAAATATAAGAGATAGTAGTAGGAAAACCACAATATAAGTATTAGTACTACCGTACAGTAGCGACACGCTCTGCCTCCCTCCGAAACAGTTCCTCACCTCTTCCCACGTCGAACGTCTGGTACTAGGAACTGCATTTAGTTCGTGCGGCGCGTAGACACGCACACACACGCACGTATTTGTACAGTCTGTTACTTTGGTAGTAGTGTAGGCAATTATATAGTTTCGTTTCTGTGGAGTGTCGTGGGTGTGGCACAACTATCTGTTTAGAAACTCGTACAAGGATCTACTACCGTAACTATTTCTGCCTCAAATAATCGTTGCAGTGTACCGGTTTGTAGGAAATGAGTGTCGGTATAGTTACAGACACATAAGACATTTCAACTTTTTTTCTGGGCTGACAACGCAGATGCGTTGTCATCCCGTAGATCTATCCCGTAGATATCAAGCCTCAAGCCTTTGGTATTGATGATGTCTATAGGCAACAGTGATTACTTAACATCTTAGCATAAGCTTGTTAGCCTGCTTTCCAATGCCATAAAAAAAAGAAGAAAATACTCTTCAATCATCATCATCATCTGCCAAGTCTTTTCCCAACTATGTTGGGATTGGCTTCCAGTTTAACTGGGTGCTGAATACCAGTGCTTTACATAGAGCGACTGCCTATTGGACTTCCACAACCCAGTTACTGGGTAACACGATACCCCTTGGTGAAACTAGTTGTCAGAATTTTTGGCATCTGCCTATCCCTAACGACTGCCAAAGATCTACGAATTACAGCTGGGACCAACAGCTTTACGTGCTTGCCGAGGCACTGAGGAAACTCGGTATGAAAATAGATGGTCACCCATCTACAGACCGACCGCGGCAAGCGTTGCTTAACCTTTTTCTGATCGATTTGTACGGCTTTTACTTAACCATGAGCTCCTTTATAATATTCTTCAATTTTTTAATTTAAGTTAAGAATTGATGTTAAGTAAGCGTCTTGAAATCATACTGTGTCTGTGTAATAAGCAAAGAGAATAATAATATATTACATTCACAAACTAATGTATTTTCCAATCCTTGTGAAAAACAAGGTACGTAGTCGTACCGTACATCGTATGACATAACAAGTAAATGGAGGCGACCTACATTCTTGAAATAGCATTCAGTTCAACGGCAAGACAAGGACACTCGATTAACGACACGGTTGGCGCAGTGGCTGAGCCATCGACTGCTGCGCAACGTGTTGCGGGTTCGATTCCCGCCCAGGGTAAACATTTGTGTGATGAGCACTTGTGTTTGGCTTGTGTCTGGGTGTTGTTTATCTATATTATGTTATGTATTTACAAAAAAAAATGTATTTGTGTATGTATATCAGCTGTCTGACACCCATAGTACAGGGTCTCCCTAGTTTGGGGTCAGATGGCCGTGTGTGAAAATGTCCCCACATATTATTATTATTATTATTATTATCAATACTTTCATACTTAATTTATTATAAATGCAAAAATAACTCTGTCTGTTAAGCTTTCACGATGAAACAGCTGAACCGACTTTGATAAAGGGAATTGCTCAGTTTCTTAGGGTGATTTGGCTAAGTGTGGACATGATCTTTATTAATAAATGACTTGCATTTTAATAACTACTTAGATATAGGTAGGCAAATATTATTATTTTGTTGTAGCCAGATGCAAGAATATGGTTCAACTGGCATGTGAAAAATTGAAACCTCTCCGGGTAAAATCTTTGTAAGAAGCGTATTGTTTTCTATAATATATTGTTTGCCAGTAGTATTTTGATATTATCTGATTATTTACACATTATAGGCTTTTAATAAGGTGGTTAAAATAAACTATTAAAATATTATCTAAAAAGTGGGCAGGCGGTGTAACATTATTTTCGTACTCGTTTTACAGACAAACACTTTTTTTTGGTTATCACATTGGTTCATTTCATTCTGTAATCGATTATAATCGATTACAGAATGAAATTGATGTTTTATTCCCGTGCTGGTAACACTCTGCATCAAACAAATGGCTATGGTTTTTAACTGGTGGAGACTGTTTAAATACTCTTTAATTCGACTTTTTGTACGTGTAGCTGGCTACGATGTGATGTGCAAAAATATTTCTTTAAGAATTTATAACATTGTTTAGTAAAAATAGTTTTTACCGGGCATCTTGTTCACGATTAGCCGACTCTGGTGATTCCCTTTGGTATGAAGATATCTTAAACCCTGGGGAAGGACATAGGTTTTTTAATCCGCGACTTCGTCTGCATCCTCGATAACCGACATTCATTCATTACATTCTATATTTTTTCTCTATCATGCTTTTGAAAATTATTTTTTTGATGGATAGGGTATGCCTCAAGGGTCCCATATAAATTTTATCGAAATTGATTCAGCACTTTTTGGAAAAAATCGACAGAAAGCAAAAAAAATATATGGATGATGTTGTAATGTTCTCACCTTGTACTTTCAATCTCTGTTTTGACTGTGTTGCCATTTAGTTAAAGAAGTACTTAAAAGCGAAAAATAAAAAACGTTTTTACAAAAAAGACAACCGCCTTCAAAAACCAAAAAGCGAAAATAACTTTAAAACAGAATACACATGACCACCGACTTCCGAAACTAAAGTCATGTGTATTCTGTTTTAAAGTTATTGTTCACTTTTTGGTTTTTGAAGGCGGTTGTCTTTTTTGTAAAAAAGCTTTTTATAGCCTGTGTTGTTCCACTGCAAGGCAAAGGCCTAGGCTCCCTTCTCCTTTCCTATCCTCTCTATCCTGAGCTACCGTAGACCACTCCATCTTGTAAGGGTCAAGCTCATTCCGCCATATTTACTTGGATCTGCCAGAACATCCAATGTCCATCTGTTTGTAAACGTACCTATGATACGGCAGAAATTCCTAGTACGGGGCAACATTGTTAAACAAAAAGAAATAAAATAAGGCGTTTGTAAAACAACTCTCATTAAAAACGTATTTCGAAAATGATTGAAAACCCCACAGAAACATTAATAAATACGACGTATTTATACCGTTCAACAGCAAATACGTTCCACGAAATCTCCCTTCAAATGATATATTTACTTCAAACTTTATGGAAACCATCGCGTTTGACAAATGATAGCTTCTTCCATTTATCATATTTTGCAGAAACAGTACGAAAATAATGCAGTCATTTTAAAAAGATTTAAGTTCTTTTTAACGTTGCCATTTAATAGTATTATGACAGTTATTAGATAGATGATTTAGCGGTTTTCTAACGATCAATCATTTTGATAAAAAAGTCGAATGGGTCTGAAGCTCGTCACATTAACGACTTCTATTTCAAATTACACTGAAGGTTGCATGACATGTGATTGTTAAGTATCTTTAAGTACTAACCTTTAGGTTTTAAAAAAGGTTTGATCTATTGTAATAAAGAATAGTTTTAGTTGGTTTTTTCGCTTAATAATAATAATAAAGTATCTTGACTTGGCCCGCGAGGTTGTCGACATGTGGGATGTGGACTCAGCGATCATTGTGCCGATAGTTGTCACAGCCAATGGCTTAATTGCCAAGAGCCTCGACCAACAACTAAGGAGGCTCTCGTTAGGCGGCTGGATCAAGGGTTTGATTCAGAAGGCAGTACTTCTGTACACGGCCCGCATTGTCAAGGGGTTCCTCTCTCTGGAGCCCTGACCGCCGGTAGTTTGGACCCTGTTCCCGATACCGGTGGGCTACTATTTTTATATTTTTAAATGTTTTTTTTTTAATATTTAAAAATGTAAATTATGTGTATATAAGATGAATAAATGAGAGTAATAATATCTTTATTTCAAAAGTAACAATACAAGAAGTATTGTTACTAACACAGTTGAGTCTTTGTGACCCCCTATGTTAGTACTCCTATTCTAACAACTTAACCTACCATGAATATATGTGAATCACTGCCACACGCGTAACACCGTGGTGAAAAGCTTGCAGCAGCGACTCACATTATATTAGCGTATAGGTACATTATCACATGTGTTAGCTTAGCTGATTACCGTTACAACAAATACAGGAAAAGAGGTTTTCATTTTAAGAAGGGTAAGATCATTCGCAGCCCGTATGGTGTCGGACGTAAAGAATAGCACCATCCCATATCTTGCCGTGGGTGTCGTAAGAGGCGACTAAGGGACTCACCAGAGAATGGGCAGCAGCGTTCTCTGTGCCTTTGTAACAACCATACTGCGATCGCCAACCCGCTTGCCAAGCTTGACGATTATGGCAAAACCACCCATTTCTTGGGGGAGGCCTATGTCCAGCAGTGGACGTTTTTCGGCTGAAATGATGATGATGAAGATCATTCGGTTGCCTTCAAAATGTTTGAGCTAAATGGTGCTTATCCACGCGTCATGTTCGTGAACGGGCGCTGTCAGTTGAGATTGGTCATCTCTTAACTGCCATGGGTTTTATCTTGTTTTTTAGTATTGAATTTTTTGGATAGTTCACCAACATTGTTTTTACGTATAGAAGAAGAAGCAAAAGAATAATGAAGAATTATGTAACCTGGATTTTATAAAACCTTGATGAAAAAGAGTGTCCGTGGAGTTCCTTGTTCGTTCCACTCCATAGAGACCTACCTACGTTTTGAAACGAGCAACTAGCTTGTACTTTCTGAATAACTGATTCTACGGCCATTCCAAAGGGCCTGTAAAAAAAAATGTATTATGTTATTGCAACACTTTCGGTATGTTGGATTAGGTTGAACTCAGTGGCCCGCTGCAGCGGGCCGGCACCAACCGGGGGTTGCGGAAGTATCTCCAGTTCCCGCGACCCCCGACGTAGGTGTCAGATGGAACACCGAGGTGATTTTTAGTTTTAGTCAGTAAGAGTCTGACAGACCCCTCCGCCCGCCCCAGGGCGGAGGACATCCATGATGAGGATTTTCCACACCGTACCAAAAAAAAAAAAAAAAGGTTGACCTCGATAACTTAATTATTGAGAGTTTGTTCTTTGAATCGATTCGGCTGAATAAGATCACTAATCAGAGAAGATTATTTATAAATACTAACTAACGACCATATTGTCCCAAAATAATGGCTGCCAAGAAAAATCAAGGAAAATAACATGAAAATTCAAAAACATAAATTGCCCCAACGATACACATCTTTACAAACAAACAACCATAATAGAATTAACTAGAAATATTAAGAATACTTCCTTCTACCACAGACAACGTATTTATACTCTAAAGAAATTGGGTCACACAACAATAGACTCTATTAACGCGGTAAAAGGCCTATTTTCCACTTCCTACCCATTAATGTCGGGTCAAAAGAACAGCGTTTATGGATAACGATGACTTATTAGCGATAACAATGTTGTTATTCGCGCTTTCTTTCCCTTTTCGGACCTAATAGGCGGTGTTTGATGAATGATTTTCTACTCTATGTCGAAATGTTACGGTAGGTTTTGGGTTAAAGGAATTTGATGAATTAACAATGTGTACTTTGAAAGTCGTAGTTCATGTGATACGTCGTTGATTCTGAATAAATAGTGTTTGTGTTTGTAAGGTAAGGAAACAGGGAAGTTTTGTTTTCGAGATTAATTTATTTAAATGCCTTGCTAAGTAAGTACCGACGACGGTGAAGAGATAATTTTCGTAAGAGGGAAGTTCAAAACTTGCATAATTCTATTATTCACAAAGCTATAGGTAAACTATTTAGTCCGTGTGGTGTCGGAAGTAAAGAATAGCACCATCCCATATCTTCCCGTGGGTGTCGTAAGAGGCGACTAAGGGACTTATCATAGAATGGGCAGCAGCGTTCTCTGTGCCTTTGCAACAACTATACTGCGATCGCCAACCCGCCTGCCAAGCGTGGCGATTATGGCAAAACCCCCCCTGGGGAGGCCTATGTCCAGCAGTGGACGTCTGTCGGCTGAAATGATGATGATGATAAACTATTTTGTTTTTCAACCTGTATTTTCTCACTTCTGTCTTTTAAGGACTATTTTGTCGAAGAAGTCCAGATCATGCAGCATTCTCCACCTGGGCCTGCCGCTATGTCGCTTGCCAAGTGAATTGGATCACAAAAACCACATATTTTAGTCCTACTACAAACTACTAATTAAAGGGCGGATTTTCTAAACATTTTTCCTTCCTGTAATTAAATGTTGGTAATTCAAAGTCAAAGTCAAATCATTTATTTCAATTAGACCATTAAAGGCACTTTTGAACGTCATATTGTAAAATTTGAATCTAGTTTCCCATTCCAAATGGTAGTTTCGTATGGAGAAGAATGGGCAAGAAACTCCATACATACTCTTTTAAAAAAATAATGTTTACAATTTGCATTTACAAGAATTATAATATTACCATTAATAATTCTTTGAAACTTCAACGCAAACAAAATCGTGGACTAATTTATACCTAACAAACATACACTATTGACGACACGGTTGGCGCACTGGCTGAGCGATCGACTGCTGCGCAGCGTGTTGCGGGTTCGATTCCCGCCCAGGGCAAACATTTGTGTGATGAGCACTTGTGTTTGCCTTGTGTCTGGGTGTTGTTTATCTATATATGTGTATGTATTTACAAAAAAAAAAAAAAAAAAATGTATTTGTGTATGTATATCAGCTGTCTGACACCCATAGTACAGGGTCTCCCTAGTTTGGGGTCAGATGGCCGTGTGTGAAAATGTCTAAAAGAAAAAAAAAAAAAAAAAAAAAAAAAAAAAAAAAAACTATAAACTTGTGTATACCTTAAGTTTCTTTATAAGGGGTTTTTTTTTTGACATAGCATATAAATATTTCTCTGCGACTATTATACATGCGAAAGTGAGTTTGTTTAAAACGCTTTCACGGCTAAAGTACTGAACCGATTTTTATGAAATTTGGAACAGACTATACTCCGTTCACAATAAGATTACACATTTACACAAACCTTTTTTACAGTCCCTTCAATCGATTTTGACTTCTATTCCGAAGGCTTAAGGATGACATTAGAGGCAAAAAAAGTCGTTAAAATAACAACTATTTTTTGCAGCTGCCATTTGTCATGCTACCAACGCATTATAAGTCAAAATCGGTGGAACGGACTTTAATAAAGGTTTGTGTATATGTCTAATGTTATTGTGTCCGTAGTATAGGTTTGAAGGCGAAGAAAGGTAATTATCCTATAGGATATTTATTAATCCACAACTTCGTGTCCGCGATAATCGACATTAACGCGGACGAAGTAGTGAGAAAAACTAGTAGAATATAATATTCTTAAAAGTAGGTATATAAACTACACCAGGAAAGACATTTTTCATACGACATTAAAAAAAGGGGAATTATAAAACGAGCGATTAAAAAAAAGCTTTGCGACTGATGATGACATACTGTATTAATAACTTGAGCGGTATGAATTTGAGTAAGCGAAAAATTAACTAAACTAACGACGAATATTGATTAATAATAAAATCCAGAACAAGCTTACAAAAAGTGGATTGTGATAAATCCATTTCATATATTAAAATTTTATCCGAGCGACTACATTACTAAGTGAGCGACTGGAAATACAGAGAGGGCAACTTCAATATTAAGATAGAATCGATTTCCTGTGGCCTACCGTACCACAGGCCATACCCCTGGTGGTATGGTGGGTCGTTTGGGTTAGGTTTAAGGGCGGAGGACATCCATGAGGATTTTCCACCCCGTACCAAAAAAAAAAAAAAAAGGTTAGAACTGTGACCATCAAAGCGCGAAGGCGAGCGTGCGCAGCGAGCGGTGCCGCGGCAGCGGCCGCCGAGCGCCAGACCCCTCTATTGTATTGAAGTTTGTATTGAACATTCAACTCTCGTGAATGTCTTATCGCTAAATTGCTCATTAGTGTATTTTTCAAAGTGGTTTTTGTATTCGAAACACTTCATTTAAGATAAAATGCCGCTCAGTATAAAAAATACATTTGCCAAATATTGAAAAAAATGCAGGACGTAACGTTGACACTCAAACAAATATTAAGTCGCTCAAATATTATGAAGCTGCTCATTTTGTATTTTAAGTAACTCAAATTAATGTTTGTAAGATACTATTCTGTTGATTTTTCGTCACTTACAGTCAGTCGCTCACTTAGTAATTATATAACCCAAATTAATTAATTTTGACACTTAAAATTGTAATTTACAGTCACTCGTTTTATTGCTACCCATAAAAAAATGGCTGTACCGTACATTTCGATCATGTCGGTGTTGCATTTTTGTATGAAACCACTGTCGTTTTTTTAACTAAAAGTAAAAAATCCCTTATTGTGACATTCATCTAACTATCTATAAAATGTCTGCGTATTTTAATTCTGTTAAGAACCTTGCTCCACATTAGAAGTTTCACTTTTACCGTGGGTGCGTTTACAAACATATAAACTGAAATACATAAAAAACCTGATCCTGAAATGGCGTAAGGCTAAGAACTCACGATGCGGTTTTCGCCCGCGCCCGTGCCCGCAGCGGGACCGCAAAGAACCGCGCACGTCGCGGGCGTAAACTGCGTCGTGAAATGTGTTTTTATTTTTTACTTATCTGCATTTTACAGAATCTGCGGGCCCGCAACGACGCGGGTGAAAACCGCATCGTGAGTTCTTAGCCTAAGTCTGACGATTCTGAGATTTCAATCTTAGGTCTAAATCTACCTACGATTTCTGACTAAATCAAAACTCACTACCAAAAGACCAAAGTACTTAGCAATCTGACACACACACACACGCGCTTATAAACGTTGTATGAATCAATCATTCATAAGTGAGGAAGGGAGAGGGAGGGGTGACTCGATAAAATCTGGGCCCGGCCGGTGCTAACATACGGAATGCTAAGTGTGTCTTTTCATGCACACTTATGTAGTATTGAAGGTTTTTTAAAGAGACCACGATAATAATGACTTAACACGACTTCGTTGACATAACATGACGAAGTTTTGAATTCAGGGTGGATATTTCGTTCCGTTCTGTTTTTGGCTGTTTTAGGATTGTGTTTTTTTTTTACTTTGTGTACTTTAATATAATAATAATCTTATAAAAGTTACATTTATTCGTATCAGGTTATTTATGTACAATATTTACATGAATAATAAAAAAGATAACCAATAACTTTGTAAGGTATATATAGGGTGACTGGTAATTAGTGTACGATACTTAAACACGTGATTGTGCTCATGATAACCAACAACTTTTACTATGGGAACAAACCTGAAATCGCGAAAAAAAATTAGCTGTTCAGTACATTTATGTTTGCCTAATGTACTGAACTGCTGATATTTTTTTCGCGATTTCGGCTTTGCTCCCATAATAAAAATTGTTTGTTATCATGAGCACAATCACGTGTTTAAGTATCGTACACTAATTGCCAGTCACCCTATATACATACCATACAAAAATATATATTTTAATTACATTCTTTCTCCTTACCATGTACCCGTTCAATACAATTTTCTCGATAGAAGGAAATACCGAACTAAGTTCGACTTGCAGTTTTTTTAAAGTTAAACATTTTAAACAAGTACTAATACTCCTTTTTTTATAAGTATTGTCGATTCTGAGGCCATTCATTTTGGAATCGATTTTATGTGTGTGATTTTTTCAATTTAATTTATGTGCTTTCGTAATTTATCTTGGACATCACTCACATCAGTGAAAAAATACATCCTCATGATGTTTTTTTAACTTGGACTTGAACCTGTACTTATAATTGATAAAAGTCTGAAATCGCCAATCCTCCTTGAGCGCACGTGGTGATCAATGCTCGTGTCTTCTCAGTATGAGAAGAGGCCTTTACCCAGCAGTGGGACAATTAAAGGAAAGTATTTATAAAAATAAAAAAAAAGCAGTAGATTTTTTTTGTTTAGTGAAGGCAAATATTTAAAGAGCATTCATCATCATCATCAGTCGGAAGACATCCACTGTTGACCAAAGGCCCCCCTCATAGAACGCCACAACTTGCGCTAACCTGCCGCTTGCATTCACCGGTTACCCGCGACCTTGACGATGTCGTCGATCCATCTGGTGGGAGGCCTACCAAAGCTGCGTCTTCCGGTTCGTGGTCGCCACTCGAGAATCTTTCTACCTCATCGGTTATCGGTTCTTCGAGCGACATGGCCTTCCCATTGCCACTTGAACTTGCAAATTTTGAGAGCTAGGTCGGTGACCTTAGTTCTTCGGCAGATTTCCTCGTTCTGGATTTGATCGCGCAAAGAAACTCCGAGCGTAGCTCTCTCCATTGCTCGCTGCGTGACTAGTGTGAAAAAGCATTGAATATTGTAAATAATAAATAAATATTAAATAATAATAAATAATATGTGGGGACATTTTCACACACAGCCATCTGACCCCAAACTAGGGAGACCCTGTACTATGGGTGTCAGACAGCTGATATACATACACAAATACATTTTTTTTTTTTTTTTTTTGTAAATACATACACATATATAGATAAACAACACCCAGACACAAGGCAAACACAAGTGCTCATCACACAAATGTTTACCCTGGGCGGGAATCGAACCCGCAACACGCTGCGTAGCAGTCGATCGCTCAGCCACTGCGCCAACCGTGTCGTCACGTTATTATTAACAAGTATCACGACTTAGATTAAACCCAGACTCTGCTCACCCCAGTCTGTCTAGAGGTCAACAAGCAACACTTTAATCAATAATTTCCAGTTCTGAAACTTAATGACTCCTAATTCTTGTGATATTATTTTGATTAAAGTGTAATTTGGTAGACAAAACTGATTCTTCGGTCCGATAATTAAATGGCAATTAGATAGTAAATTATAAAAGTAATAATTGTTTAGTTATTTATATTAAAGTTTAATGTTATTAATTTATTTGTTTTGAAAGGTCAGCTATTTTTCCTTTATTAATAAATTAATACGAGTAATTAGTCTAAAGTAACTGTTGTGACATCACCTTAACTTTTAATTATTTCATGGGAGAAAATTTGACCTCTTTATGAATATAAAAAGAGGTCCCTTAAAAATGGTTTTATTTTTTCGGTCGATATCACACTGCAAGATATGCTATGCCTTGATATCAATTCAATTCAATTCAAATTATTTATTTCAGATAAAATTACATAAGTCAAATATCAAATCTGCGAAAGGTTTCTCAATTATTTTTGGATGGAGGTTGACAAGCATACTGATGGCCCACATGATGTTTAGTGGTTCTACTTTATTTTTTATTATCAAATAGGCTTGCGTTTAACCGCAATTCAGCTGATCTTAAGTGCTAATGCGGCCTAAGTTGGAACACGCTTGCCTAGGATTAACCGGTTCACTCTTCTTAGCCTGTCGAAGACAAACACAGGTATGTATTGTGTGTGTATGTATGTGTGGTGTGTTTGTTCTTGTCAAATTCCTTGTTTGGCCCAATATTCAGCCATGGCAACGCCATTGGACGCTGGTGCTCATAAGCGGTGACAGGGCATGCTGCGCAAGACGTCTGTCTTGCGCAGGTCATGATCTACCGTCTGGTAGACCATGATTACGTGGTTAAACATTTACAATTCCAGTGGCATTCCATACGCGTTTCTATCCCAGAAACAAAGTTGAAATGTCTCATGGGCTTGTTTATTACTCTGGCTGACACACATACTGGAAGTCTTCTTCACAAACTATTTATTTTCTTAAAGCGCTAACAAGCAACTTTTGCAGATTTTGAACTGACAATCACGTCAAAATGTGTAGTATAAATGATTTGACTAAAAAAATATGTTAAACTAGAACATTCTCTTAATCATTTAGTATGTGAATATTTTTTATTAAGTTCATATTAAATAGTTTAATTAAATCGTTAAGTTGTGTCTGACGCGGACAAAACATTGATAATCACACAAAATCTACCAGGAATATTTAGACGAAATTTTTACTATCTTACAGATAATTTTACTATCTATCTTTTAGTATACGTCTTTTTTTAAGTTAAAGAATACTATCTTTTATTTAATTTTTTCGACTAAACTTTGAGAGTTTTGGACGCAGCGCATACGATTCTCTGGTCGCTCAAGGTCGCCGGCGTATATCGTCGCCTTAACATAATAATACATCATTCACTTGAGTATTATGTATATTACCCACACCTATGTAAAACTATCATAGAAATAAGTTTTGTAACTAGATACTACCAATTTTTTTTTTAGCTCGAAACTCTACAATAATATAAATAGAAGCATACAAATTTATCCTGTAACAACAACTTCAGTTAGAAAAAAACTGTCTGTATTACTACGATCCTTGTCCTATGAAGCTACAGAAAAACTTGTGGTAACATAACACATACATTCCTCATTAACATAAACACAACACCCCCCTCACCCTCACGCACACTCACTACTCACAAACTTCCCAATGACCACTACACACTGACACATAGTTAGTAAGATTAGTACTTAACCTTTTCATATTTTAATTATTTTGTACTTTTTTAAATTGTTAATCTGGAACAAATGCTCCATGTGTTTGACCTGAGCGTTGATAGCTGCGCCACAGTTTTTAACTTTTGTAGCTATCTTCGTTTCATATTGTAATTTTGTGTCCCTTTACTTGTTCCAAATAAACGTTTATTATAAACGTTTATTATTATTAACTAGTATAAAAGTACGCAAAATACGCGCTTGGTCGTGGAGTTGCGGACACCGGCCCGTCATACTACTACTACTACTACATAAAATTATTATAGAAAAACTAAAAACAGATTATTACAAAATTAACAAACATTTAAATCCAATTCACTCATAAAGGCTGGCTTATAATTCATTGCGCATTGTTTGGGAGGTGAAAGTCAACCTAAAGAAATAACGCTGAAATTTAATAAAATAGATCAATTGCTCCTTAGATTTTGATTGTGTAAACAGCTGCTATTTTCCATATTTCAGAGCTATTGTTCCAATAGTAAAAGTTATTTGAATAGTCAGCTTGTATTATCTTAATTGGCTATACCTACTTACGTCATATCTTTTAAAAGCATAGCTTTCACTATAATTTGATCCTAAGGTCAAAGGGTAAGATCCAGTCATAAATTAAACGTTACCCACACCATAGCCCTATGAATAAATGTGGAGACGGTGTCCTCTAAAGAGATAATGCGTTTTAAGGGTCCAGTAAAGACGGGCTAAAGGTCTTCTTAAAAATATGCGCCGACGCCGTTTAGTATGTAAAGCAGCATTGTGTTTGAAGAAGAATTACTTAATTATGTTAAGTTGGTAAGCTCTTTATAAAGAAGCTGTAAATAAGTTTATGTTAGTGTTGGATTATGTTGGAGATTCTATTTTAGTTTTGAGGTTTTGGTTCTGAACTGTAGGTAACTTAGTATTTGGAATAAAGCCATCAATGACAGTAACGATTATTAAAATTCATAATATTAATATTGGTGTAGTGTTTGTGTTATTAATGTTTTTTTTATACGGCAAAGCGTCACCGCTATACGGTTGAAGTTCCACGGTCTCGAACCAAGCGCTTTGACTCCACATTTATTGTGCGAACTGCCAGACTGTGGAATTCACTGCCAGCCTCTCTATTCCCCGAGACATATAATCTGGGTATCTTCAAGGCACGAGTGAACCGGATTATCCAAGGCAAGCATGCTCCACCTTAGGCCGCATTGTCACTTAAGATCAGGTGAGTTGTGGCCAAACGCAAGCATAAATCAATATAAAAAAAGTTTTTTCAAAAAAAAGAAAACCGCCTTCAAAAACTAAAAAGTGATAAATAACTTTAGCACAGAGTGTATTCTGTGCTAAAGTTATTTATCACTTTTTAGTTTTTGAAGGCGGTTTTCTTTTTTTTGAATAAACTTTTTATTTTTCGCTTTTTAGTGTTGCCTTAACATCCAAATCCATTAAGAAACGGCAACACACTTAACAGAGATTGTAAGTCCGCCAGTGATTGAAGAAACTAAAACGTCGTCTAAGTAATTTTTTTGGGAATTTGTTGATTTTGTCAAAAAGAGCTGTACCAATTTTGATAAAATTTATATGGGACCTTTTCGGAATAAACCCCTTTCGAACAAAAAAAGAATTTTGCAAATCCGTCTATATATGACAGAGTTATGCCCGAACATACATAAAAAAAAAAAACTATAAACATTCGAATTGATAACCTCTTCCTTTTTGAAGTCGGTTAAAAAAATAACAACCATAAAATAATAAGAATAATAAAAAAATAAAAAAAAAGTGTTGTTAAATGTTTCCACAAAAGATGACCTTTTACAATCCCTATCAATACCAATAAAACCAATGCTTTTAAATGAAAAAAGAACAACCCTTTTAGCCCTGTAATGCGTGTTCATAACCCGCTAATGGAAAACTTATAGATTGTTCAGTCCATAATAAGCTGCATTAGACTAACAATAGCTCGATCCATAAAATAAGCTCTTTCTTCAAATATAACAGTAATGCTTTCTGTTATGAATTTGGGTACGATCATGGGCTTATTTTCAGTTTTATATTTTTTGTAAAGGATTTAATGCAAATTTTTATTCAATGTTGAGTTTTCAATAGAGATTTTCCTCTACTTTAGATTTTTTTTTTTTTACTATTAGATAGGCTTGCGTTTGACCGCAATTCACCTGATCGTAAGTGATAATGCGGCCTAAGTTGGAACACGCTTGCCTAAGATGAACCGGTTCACTCGTGCCTTAAAGATACCCAGATTATACTTATTATAGACACTCTTTTAAATCAAGTTTTTATAAAATATTGATTACAGTATCCTTGTTGCTTATAAATATGAAGACAATGTAGGCGAAGAGAGCTTTCAGTCAAACGTAATCACTAGGAAAACAGTATTTTCGATAAATTCAACTTTAACTAATTTCTTAAGTAAATATTTAAATATTATTACCACTTATTACAGATGTGTGGTTGGGAAACAAATGAACTGCGCAGGTAAGGCGAGTAACTGCTTCGTACACTGTCGTTCACAGCAATTCATTCCCATTAGCTTCAACTAAAGTCAGAACTCCATTCTGACTTTAGTTGAAACTAATGGGACACCCGCGACACTCCATAGAAACGAAACGATATAATTGCCTACACTACTACTAAAATAACAGACTGTACAGATACGTGCGTGTGTGTGCGTGTCTACACGCAAAAACGCAGTTCCCAGAGCAGTCGTTCGACACGGGGAGAGGTGAGGAACGGTTTCAGAGGGAGGGTGCGTGTCGCTACTAAACCTACGTCATTTTGCTATGACTGGAATATAATAATATAAAATAATAATAATATTTTATTTATATTAAAACACAGATTGTAGTACATGTAACAGTTTTTACAAAGATACCTTAGAACCTAATACCTTATATTATAGGAATCATAGCAGCTCGTGACTAAGTAAAAGCTATCGATCTTAGGTTATGATGGTTAAGCTACGCTTGCCGCGGTCTCTCCGTGGATGGGTGTCATCCATTTCATACCGAGAGTACGAAAATGGTCCATGGTCCCGACTGTCATTCGTAGATCTTTGATGGTCGTAATAGTCAGAATTTTTAAATGTTTTTATTTTTTTTTACTAATATTTAAAAATATATTATAATATGTAAACAAATGAATAAATGTGAATAATAATAATAATACGAAAAAAAGAAAAACGAAAATTACGAAGAATTACGTGAACTTACCTAAACCATTCTTACCCTTTAAATCCCAAGTATGAATATCCCCATACAACACAAGGAAGCCACAAGCTTGTCAAAGCACACGTTTACACCGTTTTATCTTGTTTACCCAGCGCGGGCCGCCATATTTGATTACAATTGAAATTCGTTGCGGCCCCGCTTTGATAAACGTTGAAGGTGTGACGTAATGCTAGTGATGTGGTTCGGTGTTTGTATTAAAGTCCTTTTAATTTGTGTGTGTGAGTTTGTGTCAGTATTATTTATTTATTAGAAATGTATTCATTTAAAGTATTCTTCTTCTGCAAAGTCCTGCAAGTTTATTTTTCTGTGAAGGTGTTGTATTTGTATATGTGAAATATATATTTTAAATAAGCGATGCTTTATGTAAACAGGTAAATAGTATATGATATTATTACAAAATCTCTAATATTTTTAAGATATAACCGCTGAATCTATAATTTTATTTGATATAATGATTAGTTAAACTATATAAACGATTGATATAATTTTAAAATAACTATTTTTTTTAATAGTAATAACATAACTTTTAGATAAAATGGTTAAAAAAGCTTTTTACAAAAAAGACAACCGCCTTCAAAAAGTGAAAAATAACTTTAGCACAGAACACACATTGACTTTAGTTTCGAAATTCAGTGGCTTTGTTCTGTTTGTTATTTTGTATTGCCACCGACTTCCGAAACTAAAGTCAATGTGTGTTCTGTGCTAAAGTTATTTTTCACTTTTTGAAGGCGGTTGTCTTTTTTGTAAAAAGCTTTTTATTTTCCGCTTTTTAGTACCTCCTTCTCATTCAAATCTATTAAGAAGAGATTGAAAGTTAACTACTACAAAGATTGATGAAACTAAAACGTCGTCTATGTAAATTTTTTGGGTATTTGTTGATTTTTCAAAAAGTGCTGAATCAATTTCGATAAAATTTATATGGGGGACCACCCCTGAAACATACCCTATCTATAAAAAAAAGAATTTTCAAAATCGGTTTACGTTTGCCTGAGAAATCGCGTAACAAATCGCGCACATACGTAATGCAAATTTAGCAAATTTAAGACTTATACGGTTTTCTCATGGATGCCATGGTCAGAACTGGACCAAATTAAAATGGGACCACACGGGAAATACAGACGAATTGATAACCTCCTCCTTTTTTGAAGTCGGTTGAAAAGAAAACACGTTCGTCTGGCGTACTACGGAAGGAATGGAAGGAATCAGGTAGTACTACGGAACCCAAAAATTATAGACCCATCATTTGTCTACGAACAGTCTATCAAGTTCTTACATCCATTTTGAGAGATAAAATTAACAAACACATTAACAAAAATTCTATCATGACTGCCTTTGGTGCTGGAACGGGTCCCGTAGTACTAAGAAGCTACTCCTCATTGATATGGCCATTAACCAGCTGGTTCGTCGTTCCCGAAGGGTTCTGTCGACATATTGGATAGACTATAAGAAGCCTTATGATTCTGTGCTACATACATGGTTCATCAGGGTGTTAGAGTTATATAAAGTAGATCCATAGATGTTATGTATGGGGGCAATGGAGAAAGATCCTTTGCTATCCAGGATATCAGCAGTTCTAGGAGAATAGCGAACCGATAAGGATCGAGCGAGGTATATTTCAGGGTGATAGTCTAAGTCCACTGTGATTTTTTTTAGCCTTGAACCGTCTAAACACGTTGCTGGAGGGTTCGGGTCCGGGCTATCGGTTGAGACGAGGGAGGAGGTCAGCCCATATCTCACCTGCTTTACATGGATAATCTGAAAGTCTTTGCCCCCAACAATTTACAACTGTTGGAGCTACTGAAAGTAACAGAAACTTTCAGTTGTGACATCAGAATGGATTTTGGTGTGGAAAAATGTGCAGACATGCATGTGAAGCGAGGTTATGGAAACCATGGGAACCTAACTCTTGGATTCCATACATCTTAGATCCCTCTCCTCATCTGTAACCTTCAATTATATAGGTATGTCGGCATCAATGCTGCCGACATGAAACAATCGTTGAGGGAGCACTTCTTTGACCGCCTGAATAAAGTGTTAAATAGTCTTTTATCAGGCGGAGACAAGGTCCAACAACCTTCAACCGATGGGTCATGTCGATTTTGATGTACTCTTTCGACATACTCAAATGGACTCAGACGGAACTTGACTCCCTGGATAGGATGGTCCGTGAATAATTCTGAAGTCTACCCAAGCAACGATAGTCGCGGACAGAAGCAAGTATTTCTTAATAGTCAGGAACTCATTTGAATACATTTTTAGGGGTAATGTGATGATGGATTGATTCAGTAGGTACGTTGGCCTGATGTAACTATAATAGTTACGTGATCATTGCTTCTAGCGTTGTGTTTGCTCATTAGTTCATAATCGAAGTTAGATAAGCGATCTATACAAAAGGATTTCGTTCGATTGAATTGTTTATTTTGTTTTCGTGTTTTTATCGACGCTCGTTTCGTGTTTCTTTTATTATAATTAGTCAAAGTGGTATTAGATTGAATAATTAGTGATTAACTTTTATGGTTTACTAAAAAAAATATGCGGAAGTGGAATTGCATCGTAGACAAAGACAAAACCCTTTTCTGATACTGAGAAGCCAGGTTAGCGATTTCAGACTTATATCAATTACTAGCTACTGCCCGCGACTTCGTTCCCGGTGTTTACTGTCGAAAGCCATGAACTCCTTAATCCTGTCCTGTCGCAAAATCCGTTCTTAGCGGACGTCTACTAACTATAAACAACCTTCCTGCCAAAGGACAATGCCAGAAACTCTATAGAACTTTGCCCCACTTAACAAAAGACATGTGCAATATGTAGCATCTTACTGTTTATTTATTGCTGATAGCTAAACATTAGTCTTAGTGACTGTAGAACTTGCGGTTTCCGTTTAAATCTAAAAACAATAATGACATTGATTATAGGTTAAATTATATTTTAGGTAAAATGAGTTTGTATTTTGTGGGTAGGTATTTCGTAATCCGCAAGTTTTAAAGAAAAACAATTTAGTATAGAAAGTTTCTATATTCATTACAATTATTTTCATTAATTTCCTTTTCTGTACATGGGTTACTTTTTCTGTACAAGGGTGGGGCAGGATCTGGCAATGTCATTTCATCTTTATACGTCAAACGGTTTTCAATATTTCGTGATGAGTGAGTGTGTGAGTGAGTGAGTGAGTGTCCTTTCGCTATTATATATTTAGATAAGTGCAGGTTTCCTTTCCTAGTTTTTTATGTCCAAGATTAACTTAGAAAGTAGGGACATATCTAACGAACAACGTGTACGTAAGAACCAATTTTTTGTTATGCGTGGTAAGAAAACTAACCTTGGTATGCTAATGGATGTGTGTATGAATGTGCCGAATAATTACGTGTCGCGGCGAAGAAGACTGTGGTACTGGCGGTCCCTTGCGGCCGGACCCACTTGTTGGGTAAAGCACCTATGACGCGCGCTTTGCATACTCTTAACGAAATCACGGAAAGGCTAGACTTAAGAGGAAATACCACGGGCTAGAGAATTGAAAATTAGGTATTTGTAAAATCTATTGCTGTCGCGCGATGCCCGAACACGAACCGCAGAGAGCGATAGAGACAACTGCAGCTTTGACCGAAAATACCTATTAAAAGTACACAAAATCAAAGATTCGTAGTCCCCTGATTTCTTCTCCAAAACTTAACCACATTTAACTGCATTTTCCATTAAAAAATAAAGAAAGGCTTTTGCCGTGTTCCTATGTTTTCTACTTTTTATATAATCAAACAAATTTGTTTTCTGAATGTTTGAACACAGCGGAAAATCATGCCAATTTTGTAGGTTTTTGAATATTCATATCTCTTTTAATAATAAATTTATGAGAAAATGGAAAACATAGGGACATGCCAATAGTAGCCATGGATATTTTAAAAAAAAATAATTGATCTACTGGCATTATCCAGGGAGGAAACAGGGGACTAAGTTTGTATGGAAAAACGGCCCTTGTGTTTCCTCTTAAGCTTGCAAGTCAAGTGTAAAAAGATATTTATGAGAATAAACACTTGTTTTTATTACTTCACAAAGATTGCCTTACATGTAATTGACCCTTTCATTCCTGTGTCCTGTAACCCACAACAGGCAGGGTCGTGGAAGTAGCGAAGTATTGGGTCCATCTAATTCAACCATATCATGGACACGAGGCAGAAGAAGACCGGTTTATTAATCAAACAAAAAAAGGACCACGTAATTCCTGGTGTCACGAAATCAAATTATTTTTATGGACAAATCTGGGCCTGCATTGCTGACTGTCAAGATTTAAGCCTTGTGGGTGAACTACCAGTGAAAATCTGTCAACGATATACCTACGTCTATGATGTACTGATAACCGACGGGGAAGAAAGGTTCTCGAGCGGCGACCACGAACCGGAAGACGCAGTGTTGGTAAGCCTACCACCAAATGGACCGACGACATCGTTATGGTCGCGGATAACCGGTGGATCTAAGCGGCAGGTTAGCGCAAGTTGTGGCGTTCTATGGGGGAGGCCTTTGTTCAACAGTGGACGTCTTCCGGCTGATGATGATGATGATACTTATGATAACTACGTAACGCTCTTCTCTATGAGGTACTAAAGATACTCGATGTTGAAAAAAAATTATAATCACTGATTCACATCAAAATAATTTTCATAATCGGACGAGAAGTTCCGGAGATTCAGTCAGAAACAAACTTATCTGCTTAGTATAAATTGCAACTTTATTTAGCAGATCAATCAAGAAAATCAATTACAAGTCTGAAACAGTTAAAAAAGCAAAAGTTTTTTGACAACCAAATACACACGCGTTCCGACATTTATACCAAAACAAATCGCTCGAAACCGCACAAAAACGAAACAACACAACATACAAAAAAACGACACAGGAACATTGACTCAAAATTCGTTGCACAGTGGAAAATATTCTGAGTGAACAAAGATGAAATGTGTTCAACGAAAACGTTTTGGTCGAGCATTTTATTTTTTATTTTTTAATATGTGGGGACATTTTCTCACACGGCCATCATTCTGACCTCAAAACTAGGGAGACCCTGTACTATGGGTGTCAGACAGCTGATATACATACACAAATACTTTTTTTTATTGTAAATACATACATATATAGAGATAAACAACACCCAGACACAAGTCAAACACAAGTGCTCATCACACAAATGTTTACCCTGGGCGGGAATCGAACCCGCAACACCCTGCGCAGCAGTCGATCGCTCAGCCACTGCGCCAACCGTGTCGTCATTTCTGATTAAATATTTTTTTGTAAGTACTTTATTATATTTGGAGATGAATTTGTTAAGGGCTAGTTATTCTAATGTTACTTTAAGTGGGAAAAAAGTCACAATCTTAATTATTTAAAATTATAATATTATAATTGTAAACTTCATATTCGTAGAACTACATTCGCATACAAACAATTCCTTTTTACCGGCTTTTTATTAGCTTCACCTGTATGTTTGTATGTTTGTTTGTAACCGACTTCTTTCGGCGCAATTTTGACCCACTTTAAACGGCCAGATTTCGTTCAAACTTTGTAGATTTATCGAGGACCGATGACAATACACTAATTTGATAAAATTATTTAAAAGAAACAAAAAAAAAAAACATAAGTCGTTCAAAAGTAGTTGCCGAAAAAACAGCTATTATATACTAGGAAGGTACTGCAAGCGCCCCTGGTAGAATAAATGTACATAATATTTATAGATATAGATATATCCAAACTAAAAAGTAAAAAATAAATAATAGTTTCAAAAACTAAAAACACGCTTTTTATAGAAAACCAAACTAAAAAATAGAAAATAATTTTTTATAAATTATTTTATTTAAAAAAAAGCGTGGGGTGCATGGTGTCCATAGTTATAAATATTTTATTGACAGATATGAGTAGAGTGATTATCATTTTGATAATATCTTAAAAAGCACCCCACGCTTTTTTTAAAATAAAATAATTTATTAAAATTTATTTTCTATTTTTTAGTTTGGTTTTCTATAAAAAGCGTGTTTTTAGTTTTTTTAAACAATTATTTTTTAAGCTCCAGCTCCATGCACACACTCAATTAAATTAAATCTTAAAAATCCACACATTGAGTCGACGATATGTCATATGTTTTTTTTTTAAACGTGGCCTCACACTTGGAGTGGCTCCTGAATTGTGGGTGTGTTTACAAACATAGTAACTCACACACACAAAAAACCATACAAATATTTGTTCCGTGCGGGAATCGAACCCGCGACACGCAGCGGAGCAGTCGATCACTCAACCACTGCGCCAACCGTGTCGTCATTTGACACTAAGTACCAACTTCGAGAATTGAAAGTAAGTACAACATGCGTAATACAGACACCAGCACATCAACCCATACCGAACTGTCAAATTTTCTTAATTGAATATGAACCTTAATCTTTTGTTTTAAAGTTGAAAACCTATCAAAGACACCACACACACACATATAGACACACACACACACAAACAGTCACCCACATATTGTTGTAGCTTGATGTGCTGCTCTGTACATATATATCGAGCAAGCAATTTTCTCGTGATAGAACTAATTTAACTTATAGGTAAAACCTGTTTTATAGGACTTTGGGATTAAAAATACCCCATTCGTAACCCCATAACATTACAATCAATAGTTTAGGAGAAAATCAGTTTAGAATGAAACTAACTGTTTACATGTTTTTGCTCGTGACTGTACATTCTCAACCAATTAAGTATGATGTGCTGTGTTTTCTCATTTCTCATTTTGCACCATCTATTTTCAAACATTCTAGAACAACATCTAACTCGTACAGCTAAAGGAACAATGTGAACTGGCCCTTATAACAATTGTAATAAATGAGTGCGCAGTGCAAACATACATGTTTGTTATTCGTCGGACGTTTCCGTGTGAATGGTTTAACGATTTATTATGATTCGTTTTTAAAACGTTCCTTTGGGAGTAAGTGGGACAAGAGGTTGAATGATACAAATATGTAAGTACACAAAATCAGTATTTCTTTTTCGAATTTACTTTTCGTCGTGTATGTACACCAAAATAAACTGGCTTATGCAAGTTTATCCGTACAGATCGATCGGTCAAAGGTTAAGCTACGCTAGCCGCGGTCGGTCTGTGGATGGGTGACCGTCCCTTTCATACCAAGTTCCCTCCGTGCCTCGGAAAGCACGTAAAGCCGTTGGTCCCGGCTGTCATTTGTAGATCTTTGGCAGTCGTTATGGGTAGTCAGAAGCCAGAAAGTATGACAACCAGTCTTACCAAGGAGTATCGTGTTACCCAGTAACTGGGTTGTGGAGGTCCGATAGGCAGTCGCTCCATGTAAAACACTGGTATTCAGCTGCATCCGGTTAGACTGGAAGCCGACCCCAATGCAGTTGGGAAAAGGCTAGGCAGATGATGATGCAAGTTTATCCGAGTGACAACTTCAGCCGGTTATCTATACTAATATTATGAAGCTGAAGAGTTTGTTTGTTTGTTTGGTTGAACGCGCTAATCTTAGGATTTTCTGGTTCGAATTGAAAAAATCTTTTTGTGTTGGATAGTCCATTTACCGAGGAAGGCTATAGGCCCATGCGAAGCCGGGTCGGGTAGCTAGTTTGTTTATAAACTAAAAATAGCCTTCATCAACTATCTGCCAGTCAAAGTCCCGTCAAAATCGGAGCAGCCGTTTCTGCGATTAACAGGACAAAGAGACATCAGTTTAAAAAATTGGTTCTAGTACTGTGTAAACATTCGTAATTTATTTGTTGTATCCGGTCAATAGTACAGGCTTGACACGAATCGCAAGCCCGCCATTATCGAGAACACGTGATCTACCACTACTTTTGCCGCTTCTACTTAGTCGTGATGATTTTAGCCCACTGATTTTAGAGCAGGTCATTCAGAATCCAGTGTCCGATGGGAGCTAAGACGTCCCAAAACTGTACTTGATTCGTTGTGTTTAAGTGTTACTATGTATATTTTAATTTGAGTCTGAGTTTATTTTAAGTTGAGTTTGTGTTAAATTGTGGTTTTAATAAACGCCGTGTATTGTACCCTATACCCAGTGTGTTTACATTGCACGATACCCATCTTCTGCCCACATGATGACCGAATCTAAGGGACTAAATCCTGACCATCCGACATATAGGTATATTTATCAAAAGCTTTTATTTTAACCTTACCAACAGAAACGTGAATTTTATTTATTTGTATGTATGTTTAGTATTATGAATGTGAAAGTGGCTCTGTCTGTATGTTACCGTATCACAACAAAACTACTGAATCGAATAAAATGTAATGTAATGAAATTTGACGAAGAGGCAAGGTGGAATCTGGGTGGTCTGATCTAGATTTGGATCTAGGTCTGCGTTTTTAAATAACTGACTTTCACGAGAACGTCGCGGCTAGTATAGTTGAAAATAAATCAGACAAGTGCGAGTTCGACTCGCCCACCGAGGGTTCCGTTCAAATTCCTTGATTTGGTCACCCATACAATTATGACCGCGCATACTTCGACGATTGATAACGTCAAAGTACGTTATCAATCATCGAAGTATGCGCGGTTAATAAAGACTATATTTTTTATGATTTCATTTCAAATGTATAGTTTTCAGACTTTTCCCTGTACTTTTAGTATAACACGATATTACTGGCCCTATACCTAAATTCAACTCGATACCTCCTCGCGTTCCCGAGATAGAGGGTATTGACAGCCAGACGAACAGACGGACAGACAGACAGATGGACATCAAAATGATCCTATAAGGATTCCGTTTTTTCCTTTTGAGGAATGTATCCTTAAAAAACGTGACGTTGCATCAAAAACGGTGAAATCTTATTTAAGAATCACATAGTAGTGACAACGGCTATTTATTCCAGACGTACGTATTAAACCTATATCTGAGTAGCTCGTACAAAAGAGCTCGTGGTTAAGTAAAAACCGTGCGGATCGATCGGTCATGAAGGTTAAGCAACGCTTGCCGCGATCAGTACGTGGATGGGTGCCCATACATCTCATACAGACACCCCTTTGTGCTTCGAAAAGCATGTACATATTAGTAAAAAAATTGTATCTAGTTGCCCTTCCAACTATAATCAAATTTTGTCATATGACGTTCAAAATTGCCTTTTAATGGTTTAATTAAAATAAATGATATGACTTTTGACTAAACTGTCAAAGATCTGAATGACAGCTGGGACCAACGGCTTTATACATATATTATGTAGTCGGAAGCTAGAAAATCTGATTATCAGTCACACCATAGCAGATTATGAAACAAACAGATAGACCGTGTGGAACACTGAGGGTGAAGCCACCAAAGTAAATACAAATTCAAAAACGAATACCTACAATTCGCCGCGCGACAGACGCGACGCGCGGCGCGTTTCTGACGCGAGTCAGTACAGCACGAAGCGAAGCATTGTTAAAAAAAAAATACTAATACAAATGAAAATTCATTAGCGAATACAATCACAAGATTGTAGGTATTCGTTTTTTAATTTGTATTTGCTTTTGTGGCTTCACTCTCAGTGTTCCGCACAGTCTATCTGCCTTTTGTTTAATCTGAGCTCACCATGTTACCGAGCAAGTGGGTTGGTGTAGGAAAGACAGGCAGCAGACGTGCGGACGGGCGAGATTCGCGTCGACGCTTCCGGGCTCGGCGTGATCTGGGTGCGGTGTCCGGTGGTGGCGGCCAACAAAGTCGCCGATGCTGGGCGTCTGTTGGTGGGGTGGGTTGCGGCGAGGGCGAAGCTGCTGCAACCCAGGGTTATGCGGTGCTTCCGCTGCCTTGACATTGGGCATGTCAAGGCTCGGTGCACCGGCCAAGTCGACCGCAGCGATCAGTGTTATCGCTGCGGTCAGCCCGGCCACAAGGCGGCCCAGTGCTCCGCGGCGCCAAACTGCAGCCTCTGTACAGCTGCAGGGAGGCCCGCTGGGCACACAGCGGGCGGAAAGGCCTGTGCGCCCCACAGGAAGAGAGGAGGCGCCAAGGCTGCTGGGGGCCCTTTACCCCCCCCGCAGGCTGGCGCCTCATCGGCCGACTCCCGGCCTAGGAATGGTGCGAACCCGGAGGGAATGGACTGCGCATAAATGGCGCTGTACCATTTCCTCCAGGGCAACATCAACCACTCTGCCAGAGCTCAGGACCTCTTCCTCCAGAGCATGGCAGAGTGGTCGATTGACGTGGCTGTGGTCGCCGAGCCGTACTTCGTCCCCTCCAGGGATAACTGGGTGGGAGACTTGGACGGCTTGGTGGCTATCATTGGCGGGGCTCTGGTCAACCCGTCCCGAGGTCACGGCTGGGTAGCCGCCCTCGCGGACGGCATTGGCATAGTTGGTGCGTATTTTTCGCCCAACAAGAGCCTCGCCGACTTCGAGAGGTTCCTTGTTGAGTTGGGTGCCGTCGTAGGCCGTCTTCACCCTCGCCCGGTGCTGTTGCTGGGGGATCTCAACGCCAAGTCTGCGGCGTGGGGATCTCCAGTGACCGATGCTCGGGGTGAGGTGCTGGAGGAGTGGGCGGTCACGACTGGCTTGGCCGTTCTGAATCGGGGTGAGGTTCAGACGTGCGTGCGGCAGCGGGGCGGGTCAATAGTGGACGTCTCGTTCGCTAGCCCTGCTGTCGCGAGCCGTGTCCGTGACTGGCGTGTCGCCGTGGAGGTGGAGACGTTGTCGGATCATCGTTACATCCGTTTCGACGTCTCCGCCCAGACCGCGGGCGGCCGCAGTCCATCGGCCCCACGAACGAACGGTCCGCGCTGGGCTCGTAAGCGCATGAACAGGGAACTTCTCGAGGAGGCCGCCATTGTCCAGGCCTGGTTCCGGGAGTCGGAGACGAACGGACCCGTCGACGTCGAACTGGAGGCGCTGTGGTTCCGCGGGGCGATGACGCAAATCTGCGACGCGTCCATGCCCCGGGTCCACGCGCAGTCAGCAGGGCGCCGGGTGTACTGGTGGTCGGCCGAGATCGCACGTTTACGCGTTGAGTGCGTAGCGGTCAGACGCCGGTACACCCGATACCGGAGGAGACGTCGTCGGGTCCCGGACGAAGAAGCCGCGCTGTATGAGGTGTACCGCGCGGCTAAGAGGACTCTGTGTCTGGCCATCGGCGATGCGAAGACGCAAGCCAGGGAGGAGATGTTGGAGACCCTAAACCGGGATCCGTGGGGGCGCCCATATCAAGCGGTTCGAGGGAAACTTCGGTCTGCGGCGCCCCCACTCACGGGGAGTCTCCAACCAGAGCTGCTGGAGGAGGTTGTCTCAGCCCTCTTCCCGGCACGAGCGGAGCATACTCCACCGCCGATGGTTTTGCCCACAGACGCAGAGTCCACAGAGGAGAACGCCGTCAGCGTCCCAGAGGTGACACAGGCAGAGATGGGGGCGGCCGTGCTGCGGCTCCGGGCCAAGAACGTGGCTCCGGGGCCCGACGGCATTCACGGCCTAGCGTTGGCCCTCGCTCTGAAGGAGCTAGAGCCCCAACTGAGAGGACTGTTTACAGCGTGCCTTGAGCGGGGCCAGTTTCCCACATTGTGGAAATCTGGTCGTCTGGTCCTGCTCAAGAAGGCGGGGCGCCCTGCGGACTCTCCGTCCGCGTACCGGCCCATAGTGCTGCTGGACGAGGTGGGAAAGCTGTTTGAGCGGATAATCGCAGCCCGCCTCGTCGGCCACTTGTGCGAAGAGGGGCCGGACCTGGACGAGAGCCAGTATGGCTTTCGGCATGGGCGCTCCACCATACACGCTGTATCGAGGGTGAGAGTCCTGGCGGAGGAAGCGGTGTCCCGGGGCGGGGTGATGTTGGCGGTGTCCTTGGACATCTCCAACGCCTTCAACGCCCTGCCCTGGAGTTGTGTACGGGAGGCACTGCGCTATCATCGTGTGCCTTCCTACCTCCGCCGCATAGTTGGGGCTTATTTGTCCGAGAGGTGTGTCACCTACGTGGGACGTGATGGCGAGCACCAGTGCCGCATGTCGTGCGGTGTTCCGCAGGGTTCCGTCTTAGGACCGCCCCTGTGGAACATCGGGTACGACTGGGTGCTGAGGGGCGAGCTCCAGCCGGGCGTGGACCTGACGTGTTACGCTGACGACACGCTGGTCACGGCCCGGGGGAGTTCGTACAGGGAGGCAGCGTTGCTGGCGACGGCTGCGGTCTCACAGGTGGTGGGCCGCATCCGGCGCCTCGGCCTGGAGGTGGCCCTCAACAAGTCGGAGGCCGTGATCTTTCACGGCCCCCGGCGGGCGCCGCCGCCGGGATCACACATCGTGGTCGGGGGGGGCAGAATAGCTGTCGAGTCCACCATGAAGTACCTTGGATTGGTGCTCGACAGCCGATGGGATTTTGGCCCTCATTTCCAGCGGCTGGCGCCCAAGTTGTTGGGCGCGGCCGGGGCGCTTTCAACGCTGCTTCCCAATCTGGGGGGCCCGAGCGCCGCCTGCAGGCGGCTCTACGTGGGGATCGTGCGATCGATGGCCCTTTATGGGGCCCCGATCTGGGCGGCAGACCTGACGGCCGGAAGCATCGCCGTGCTGCGAAAGCCGCAACGAGCGATGGCCGTCAGAGTCATCAGGGGATATCGCACGATCTCCTACGAGGCGGCTTGTGCACTGGCCGGATCCCCGCCCTGGGACCTGGAGGCGAAGGTACTCGCGTCACTGTTCCGGTGGCGCGAGGAAGCGCGGGCGCGGGGCGAGCGACCGATGCAGCGACACATGGAGCTGCGTCGGTCTCAGCTTCGCGAGGTCCTGGTGGCGGAATGGCGGGACAGGCTTTCACGCCCTACCGCCGGCCTCGCCATCATCGAGGCGGTCCGGCCAGTGCTCGAGCGCTGGCTCGGGAGGAGGCACGGCTCCCTGTCGTTTCGGGTGACGCAGGTGCTCTCGGGGCATGGTTGCTTCGGGAAGTACCTGTGTCGCATAAACAGGGAGCCGGACGCCCGGTGTCACCACTGCGTCGACTGCCGGGAGGACACGGCGCGGCATACGCTGGCGGAATGTGCCGCTTGGGAGGGGCCGCGCCGTGCCCTCGTCTCAGAAGTAGGCAGTGACCTGTCGCTGTCGGCCGTGGTCGAGTCGATGGTCGACAGCGCAGAGTCCTGGGACGCGGTGGTTTCCTTCTGCGAAAGTGTCATGTCGCAGAAGGAGGCTGCGGAAAGGGAAAGGGAGATCTCAACCTCCCACCCTGCCCGCAGCAGGCGCACCGGGCGTCGGCGAAGGGCGGACAACGCCCTCTTCCGGCCCCCCTAAATGGGTCCAGGGGCGGCAGACTCGGGGACGTCTGTCGCCCCCCACATACACCAGGACCCGAGGTGGCGGCGCGTAGTGTTCCACGCGCACCCCTCTAAGACGTCCGGGGGGGAGTCTAACACCTCACTCCCCCCCCTGACCCGAGAAGTGGCCCGCTGCAGCGGGCCGGCACCAGCCGGGGGTTGCGGAAGTATCTCCAGTTCCCGCGACCCCCGACGTAGGTGTGAGATGGAACACCGGGGTGGTTTTTAGTCAGTAAGAGTCTGACAGACCCCTCCGCCCGCCCCAGGGCGGAGGACATCCATGAGGATTTTCCACCCCGTATCAAAAAAAAAAAAAAAAGGAAAGACAGGCAGCCGCTTCATGTAAAACACTGGTCCCAAAATAGCTGGGAAAAGACTAGGCAGATGATGACGTTAAACCTATATCTATCAACAACTAGAACCGTAGGATCCTTTAAACTTTGAACTCTATTTACAACATCGGCACCCTTTTAACAGCTCTAGTTAGAGCAAATAGTTAATCAAATAGAACGTGGCTCTACATCCGCGTACGGGATTAAGTAGAGCTCCTTACTCTAATCGCTATTCTTTCGTTAACAGCATTTTTTTTAAAGCAAGGAGTCTTTACTTTCCATTATTTTGATTGGTGCGTTTACTTTGGTTTTCGATTTGAATTATTTTCTTTGAACGTTTTTTATTGCGGGGTAGATGTTAGATAGAATTATTTTTGTGGATTTTTGACAGTAATGGATATATAAAAAGTCTTTTACAAAGTTTTAGGGCCATAGATTTGACAAGGAGGTAATATATATATTTTTTAAACGTTGCTCCATACTTGTAATTTCTCCTGTATCGTGGAAGTGTTCAGAAACATATAAACCCACATACACAAACAGCGTAACCCGAAACAACTATCTGACGCCTTGCTAATATTTGTCCCGTGTGGGAATCGAACCCGCGACACGCAGCGCAGCAGCCGATCGCTAGCTACTGCCCAACCGTGTCGTCAAAACTACTGATTATTCTGATAATTTCGTTGCGGGATCCAAGACAGTTAAATTGCATCGCTTCTCCGGTTCTCGTCAAGCTTCGTTGGTGGTCGCTACTGTTGATTCCGAAACACGGACAATCAATCAAAAATGTCGCAAAAAGATTGACGCCCTTGAGATGTGGTGCTGGAGACGTTTGGTGAGGATTAAATGGACTGCTCACCGCACTAACGTTTCCATCCTGAAGGAGCTATGCGTCAAACAATGACTTTCCTGACAGTGCAAGTGCGTATCCTGAAGACGTTTGGATATGTTATACGCAACGAAAGCTCTTTGGAGCGGTTAGTAGTACAGGGAAAAGTAGAAGGTCAACGGTCTCGCGGCCGATCACCCACAAGATCATCATCATCATTTCAGCCGAAAGACGTCCACTGCTGATCATAGGCCTCCCCCAAGTCTCGCCACATTGACCGGTCCCAAGATGGACAGACCTTATTAAATCGACGACAAAGTGTTCCCTGATCGAGTGCACACGCAGTGCCACGAACAGAGAGAGTTGGAGAAGTCTCGCAAAAGCCGCAACCAAACTCTCAGACGATCCACGACCACGACCACTCCGTCAGGAGTATACGACTGAAAAGAACTGTTGATTCTGGCTTACAGGAGTGGTTTGGGAATCAAACCCAAACTCAAACTCAAAATCATTTATTTCAATTAAACCATTTACAGGTACTTTTGAATTGTCAGAGTCAGTCAGTCACAAAGTTGAAGCTAGTTGCTCGTTCCAAACAGTAGGTTTCTATGGAGAAGAACGAGCAAGAAACTCCATGAACACTCTTTTAAAATCAGTTCAATTTTACAAATTTAGGTTGGCGAATGGGAATGGTGTGGCGGGCTTGATATAGGTACATTTTCATTACATTATTATAATATTATTATTATTATATTTAGCCTGAACTGTCCCACTGCAGAGCGAAGGCCTCCCTCCATTCCTTACATCGGTCTCTACTTTTAGCTATTTCTTGCCAATTCTTAAGGAAGATATCCAAGTCATCCCGCCATCTCTTACGTGGTCTACCGCGGCCCCGTCTCGTCATTTCAGGGCACCAATTTTGGGATTTACGGGCCCAGCCTAAATTACCACTAGGCAAATGACAAAATGTAAATATAAGTATGTAGGTACCGTCTTTTGGAGACCTACCACAAAATACCATCCAAAAGTAATCTAGCGCCATTTTGGTCAGTAAGTAATTAAATTCAAAGAAAATTTGTAAGGCACTAATATCTAGGTGGTTAGTCACCAACGAAAGTTACACAACAAAAATAAATACAAATTGATTGAGTGATATATTATTATTCCAATAATCGACCTAATACTGCTTGGTTTTAGGAAGACGATTGATATTTAAGTGAAAACGATTTCAATGGAAAATCCCCACACTTATTAGAACTATCTAATGACAAGGGCACGATGTCCTTGATAGCAACAAAGACAAACACATAATATAGCAGGTAATTGCCATAAGCACTATTATAAGGCATCATTAAAGACATTTTCAAACAAAGAGGCCTAATGAATAAACACAAAATGAGAAATAATTTTAAGACTCAAATACATACTTGAACAGGGTGTAATAAGTTATAACGAGTATCGATTCAAATTAAATTTGATAGTCTCGACAAATCAAAGCAAGTATGTAATGGAAAACTGAACCAAAAGCCGAGGTTCTCCAACTCATGTTGAATCTTTGAATTCTTAGTGCTAACCTCCAGAAACTTATAGTTGCCGGGACAATGGAAGGCAAACGACCTTGAAGGACTCCAATGCATTTGACTGACCAGAACCGCACCACACTCAATTAAAATATTGCTGAAGCGGTTCTCTTTGCTGAAAGCAATCGTCCGTGGAAAGTTGGTTCCGTGATGGATCACGACCCTCAGCATTCGGAAAACGAAGCAAGGAGGAGGATTAAAGTAATGGTACATAAATAATATCGATCCAGGGGTGTGATTCTGTAAGACTTCATTCTAAACTTCGAATCTGAATCCGCTGTGAGTTTCTTGATTGACATTCTAAAAACTCGGTTGATAATTCGAATTTACACTAGCGCCACCCTTGCGAGCGTGTCAGCGAGTGGAACTAAATTGACAGGGAGATTTTGACAGATAAAGTATGAGATGACGTAAGACATGGCATTCTGTAAGGTAATTTCCCCGTCACTTCGACGCTCACTTCGCACTCGATCCCGATTCAAAGTGTCAGATACATCAAGGTCATTTTGAACCATAAGCGAAGTGAGAGTGAATAGCGATGTGAGATGCGAGTTGTTGTTTGAATTTTACAGAATCGACCTACTGGTGATCAATCTATATGAAGACTAGTACTTGGTAGCACCTGAACATTCTTTTTTATTTTGCTCCGGTTTGCCAAATCCTTATAGATGTCCTCCGCCCTGGGGGCAGCGAAGGGATCTGTCAGACTCTTACTGACTAAAAACCACCCCGGTGTTCCTTATCACACCTACGTCGGGGGTCGCGAGAACTGGAGATACTTCCACCACGACTGGTGCCCGCTTCTGCAGACCTCCTCAGGTCAGAGGGAAGTAAGTAAAGTGTTGGTCTCGCCCTCGCGACATCTTAGAGGGGCGCGCGTGGAACACTACGCGCCGCCACCTCGGTTCCTGATGTGTGTGGGGGGCGAAAACCAACGTAGGACCTGACCCTAACCTGAGAATTTAACCCAGGATCCTTAGCTCTGCCTGCAGTCGTGCTTGCGGCTAGGAGACCAACGGGCAGATAAAACTAAAAAAGCAAATGTAAATATTCGTTCTTCTTAGGGCGGGTTGTTTCAAACAGTCGGACGGTTAAAAAGTTACTATGACTGATGATGTTTAACGTACGTTAAATATAACGAGTTGTTTCATGACATAAAAATCCGTCAGTTAAAGTTATTCAAAAAGAGATTCTATAGTATTTTGATGTTTGAAAGTAGCTGTTTGACAACACAAACTTACGATGTCTGGTCGATTATGGTAATAGTAACTTTTTGACGTATGATTTTGTGAAACAACCTATTTTTTGATTTGACGATAGTTAGCGCCATTTTTTACTATTACCGGTCAGTAATGGTTAGTTGAAGCAACCCGCCCTAAGTAATACAATGCTAATAAGGACTAAACTATATTTCAAAAAGATGGGTGATGTTGTAACAAGTAAAGTTAAAAAACGAAATCCGATTACGACGAAAATGGAACTGAAAACATGAAACAAAAAGAAATTCTGTCTCATTGCCTGAAATTCTTCTGGAATCATCTCATAGGTTCGGTGATACACTGTGTAGATAACTGTTTAACAAATCTTTAACCCTGATAAATTGCTGGCTGGGAATGTAGTAAGAAAAAAAAAACAGTTTTACAATCACCCAAAATCTTTAAAGGGAACAATTGTCTGAGAAAATCGTGTGTCGTAGACATTAACAATAAATCGTTGTAAGCTAAATGCCTAGGCATTCCCGACTAAAAGCTAGGCGTAGACAAAGACGAGCAATTAGAAATAATGTAACTGCTATCCCACTAAACGTGCCTAAAAGTTTTCGGTCATTTCGTTTGCAAAAATGTCTAACGTTTGTTGTAGAATACTCTGAATAATTAAATACTTGCCGTTTTGTACGAAAAGACCAGTTTGGTTGGTCCTTTAGTACAAATTGTGACAGATGAATTATAAATATTACCAGCCTGAAACTAGTAGGTTTATCTCGTCATTGTCAAAGGTAAACCATAAATAGCTTCAAACATACAATTTTAGTACTGTTGGAGTGATACTTTCAAGTATTACGTTTTACTGGAATTAAAGTACGATATCAATTTTAAAATAATTATTGGAACCATTCAATGAAAAACCGGGCCGACTGTCAAGTATCCTTCCATTTTCGAAAGAATAAAGTAAAATAAGGTTAAACATGTTCCAACCAACCGGTATCTACAGTACTCATTGCTTGTAAGCGATTGTCGAACTTTATAATCCAACGATATTTAAGTTCACACAATCCATCCATCTTTTCTTCGGCCTTCCTCTCCCTCTCCATCTAACCACATTAATATTCATTACTCTTTTGGTCACATGCGATTCATCCCGTTTCGTTGCGTTTTTGTGTTTCCGTGGGATCGTTTATTTATTTATTTATTTATAAACATAATTATTGAATCATCATTTCAGCCGAAAGACGTCCACTGCCGGACATAGACCTAAGGGGGCTTTTGCCATAATCGCCACGCTTGGCAGGCGGGTTGGCGATCGCAGTATGGTTATTACAAAGACACAAAGAACGCTGCTGCCCATTCTCTGGTAAGTCCCTTAGTCGCTTCTTACGATACCCACGGAAAGATATGGGATGGTGCTATTCTTTACGTCCGACACCATACGGACAACTTGTTGTATAAAATCGGTTAAATATCAGTATACGTTTTAGTGGAAATGAAAAAATAGTTTAAAATGTTCATGGACGTAATAATATGTTTTCAGTATTTCGATTTCTAATTCCCAATATTTTATTACATTCTCTTCAAGTTATGAAAAAATCGTTAATAACGAGTTAAAGCAGTCAAGGACTTATACATCAATCATTTGAAGATAACAACTACCGAATCTAATGACACATCATGTTAATATCGATTCACTGGATATTTGGTACCATGGAAAATAGATAGTCACTTTATGGTTTGTTTTTATTTAAACTACCATTAACTTCATAGGTCTAATTGTCAAGAGGTTTATAGCTTGCTTCTGCCGACTGTTGTCCCCCCCTTGGGGGAGGCCTATGTCCAGCAGTGGACGTATTTCGGCTGAAATGATGATGATGATACAACAAATCTGTAAGTACCTTCCGTTGTTTTAAATGTCTGAACTCTCTGAATCTCATATGGAGGGGTCCAGCGTTATGTAGTAAATAACAGTTCCAAAACCCGCCAAAATGGCGCTAGTGTAGGCACAGGGTATGGTATGAATGCAGCAATTGTTGACGGATTGAAGTATGTCGAGTTAGAAAATTTTTACCCAGTCGCGATTGTAGCGCCACATAACACATTTGAACGGACACGGTTTTGATACACAGAACTGGTTCTCCTTACCTCTACCCTACGTACTCTTAAGGTGGTACCCTGAGTAAATAACCTTGAGCATTCGTTCCCTCTTCGCCGCGCAAAAGATACAGTTGCGAATACGCTCAGATTTTAGAATGAAATTTTTATAAAATCACATTTTGGGATTTTGAAAAAAAAAAATCTATCAAAATGTTCATTAATAAATTGCCTATCCATTAGTGTTAGTAAAAAAATTATTTAATGGTTACTTGCTGAGGAGATGCATGTTTTCAATAATTATTTCTCATTTCTGTGGTTTCGTTGTGAAGAGATTAGTTAAATACTATTCTTCGTAAACAAAAATAAGATCTACCATTTTGGAGTCAAGATTATGTAGAAATTTAATCTATTTTTTATTTGTTGATATTTCTTTTGGATATGTAGTATTTACGTCCGGAAAACTGCACAAAAAACGGCTAGCGTTGCGTTTTGCACAGGGACGTGCCTTAACTAAACTTTCAATACCCCCACGTCCTCTGTACTGTTGCATGCATTCCTTAGGACAATGTTTTGAGTAGGTTCCTTTGCGCGATACTATAAACAGTGTTTTCTCATATCAAAAATAAAAGTTGTTTCTCAGTAAATTGATACTAAACGTTACTTGGCTTGATGGGCAGTATTCGTAGTTAGCGGTTATTTGATTTTCCTTTTAACGCTCTGGGACAAGCACACCACTCTTTTCCCAACCAACTGCAACTCCTGTAAGCCAGAATCAACAGTAGCGACCACCAGAATAGTGCCAAAGCAGTGAAGCTCGACGAGTCCCAGAGAAACGATTCAAATGTCTTGGATCCCGCATCGAAATTAATCAGAAAAGAACAGCGGAGGAGTAAGAAAAACATATTTTCCACTTCCATATAAATCATCATCAACAGCCGAAAGGCGTCAACTGTTGAACAAAGGCCTCCCTCATAGAACGCCACAACTCACAGCTACCTGCCGCTCGTATCTACTGGTTATCCGCAAACTTGACGATGTCGTCGGTTCATTTGGTGAGGCCTACCAACGCTGCATCTTTCGGTTCGTGGTTGCCACTCGAAAACCTGTCTTTCCCATCGGTAATCGGTTCTTCGAGCGATGTAGCTTGCCTATTGTCAAGTAACAATGGGCAGGCTACATCGCTTTCAGAATATGCAAGTTGACTCCAACTTGCATATTCTGAAAGCTACAAGAAAATTCACCAAAGAACTAAGGTCGCCAAACTTTAGTTCTTTGGTAAATTTTCTCGTTCCGGATTCTATCGCGTAAAGAAACTCCGAACATAGCTCTCTCTTCATGGCTCGCTACGTGACTTTGAGCTTCTCTAAGAGGTCAGCAGTTAAATTCCACGTTTCTGTGCCAGTGTACAGAAACGTGGCATTATAAGTATAGAATTAGGAATTGGTTGCTACTCCTTGATTTTTAGCTTTGATTTCAAGAGGAAAGGAAACCAGTATGTGTGGATTTACGTCATTTAGACCTCTGGCTACTGTTGGCTACTAAACATATAATACCCATGAGTCCCACTAAATCTTGTTAAATAACTAACATAGTATGTGGGCATCTGTCTCACACAGCTGCGTGATGAAATTCCTCGGCACTAACATTGTGGCCGGCACATTTGCTGGACCTAAATCTCATACATAAGCGACATACTTGTCCCGTTTTAGGATAACTAATCTTGGACCTAGGAATGTAATTACTTCGTAGAAGTTTTGGTCCGTAAAATGGAAGAAAAATGGTTATTAATCTATACAGAGTAGACAACATTAATGAGCACTTAGGGGGAACCACTTTAAATCCTTAAACCAATTGATTTCACTAAAAGAAAACATTGCTTTATTTTTAATAAGAAACAAAACTGCATTCATCTATTTCTCGACACACTATAACCTAAATCGAGAATCAAACCAGCTAAAAGTAAAAAGAAATAAACAAAGCTATTTTTGTATAAAAAAAATTAATGAGTATAACAAAGCAAAGCAAAGCATTTAAAGTGGTTTTTCTCTAGGGCCCATTGTTTTTTTTCACCCTGTAAGTATATCAAAAACCAAAGTTCACTTATTCACTTACTGAAAAAACACAAATCTCGAAAACGACAAATAATTATTACAATCTTAATCGAATCCTCCTAAATTAAATAATGATTAAAAAAAGTTTTTTCTGTGTGTAATGTGTGTTCTGTGCTAAAGTGATTTATCACTTTTTAGATTTTGAAGGCGGTTTTCTTTTCTTTGAAAATAACTTTTTATTTTTCGCTTTTTAGTATTGCCTTAACATTCAAATCCATTAAGAAATGGCGACGCACTTAAAACAGAGATTGTAAGTCCTCCAAAGATTGAAGAAACTCAAACATCATATGTATTTTTATTGGGATTTTGTTGATTTTCTCAAAAAGAGCTGAATTATAAAGAACAATTGAAAAAAAGAGCAATTTTTATCAAATTATATATTATATATGGGACCATTTTGGAATAAACCCCTTTCGAACAGAAAAAGAACCTTGCAAATCCGTCTATATATGACAGAGTTATGCCCGAACATACATAAAAAAATACAAACATCCGAATTGACAACCTTTTTGAAGTCGGTTAAAAATAATATTACAATAATTTATTTTCTCTCCACAATAACGAGGTACATTTTGAATGGTCAATAAATGTACATACATAACAAACATAATTTTTTATAAGTATGGCCAAGGACACTACATTAAAAGTCTGTACCTAATAACAGTATGTATCATTAAATACAAATTAATGTTCATTAAGTAAATACTTTCTCAGAAAGCTTCATCTACTTTTAAGAAAGAATTTCTTTTTTACGCGTTAGTCTATAAAGATTCAAGTACAAATACATTAATTTTAAATCAGCGCCGAGAGGCCTAATAATAATTAACTTATTTCACAATCTTTTACACTCCCAATTCTTTTAGCATTCTTCCATCATTTTTTTTCTACTTATCTTTAATAAGTAAGTACGGAATATTTAATGTTTAAATAACCAAGGGAATGTTATTTTACCCTAAAATGTATTTTCGTTTGCCTTGATTTACCTCAGTAAGATTAAAAACCGACCTAGTGCGGTCGAACTCGCATACGAAGGTCTTCGCAGCAAACATGTAAAAACACATTTCTAAAAATTAAAAGGTAATTGTACCTTCATTATATGTTATTACTAACATTAGACACTTAAAAGTTATACAATTAATCAATAAAAATAATTATTAACAAATTATATGTAAGGTATTGAAAACGATAAAATACATTTCTAAAAATTAAAAGGTAAGTTTACCTTTATTTTATGTCATTACTAAGATTAGATAGTTAAAAGTTTTATTTTACAATAAATTAAAAAAAATAATTGTTAACATATTAATGTATAGGTAACATATTACATGTGTATATGTATAGGGTAGCACTTTAACAAATTTCTAAATAATAAGTAGGTAACAAGAATATAAGATACCTACCTATACTTATTAGACTCACCAGACCTCGCAGTCAAACCTTTACAACGGTTTTGTGGGGCTTAATTTATAAGCTAAGTAACTTTGAACTTATAATAAATAAATAAAATAATAAATAAGGTTGGCACAAATCAATATTTTGGCAACATTCGCCCAAAGTATTATAGCTACCAAAAGTAATACACTCTCTGTAATGTTTTCAAGTATCCACTTATTAGGGCCTTTTTAGGTCTTCTTTTGAAACAGAAACCTAAAAAGAACCGTTCAATGAGAACAAGTTTTTTCAGACCCGAAAGACAAATGACTAACTAGACGCTTGCCATATTTTTTTACCAGATTCTTCATCTGCCTAGCGCTTTCCCAAATATATTCGGGTCGGCTTCCAGTCCAGTCTTATCGGATGCAACTAACTGTTTTACATGGAACGACTGCCTGTCTTCACAACCCAGTTACTGGGTAACACATTACCCCGTAGTGAGACTGGTTGTCATACGTTGTGAGTTTTGACAACCCATAACCGACGTCTGTCAAATATCTACGAATCACAGCCGAGACCAACGGCTTCACATGGTTTACGAGGCACGGAGAGCTCTTGGTATTAAATGGATGATAACCCATCCACTGACAGACCGCGGCAAGCGTAATATAACCATGCCCGATCGACTCGTATTGCTTTTACTTAACCACGAGCTTTCTATCAGATTCCTAAAATAAACACATCTGATTTTAGACCTAAAACTAAACTTGAAACTAACTAAAACTTATCAAAGTTAGCACATGTAGTATCAGATGTAGACCTAAGACCTAGAACTACTTAAGATCGTTACGTGGATAGCACAGATTGGTTTCGCTCGGGTCTGAGGTAAATCATCTATAAGCGTATATGCGCTAATGGATATTTAGATAGGCAGGCCTGATATAACTGGGCTCTAAAGACCGAAAACTACATGCTGAGCAAGTTTTCGAAACTTTTAGATAACTGGAGGTTTTACAATAAATTGCCTATAAATTCTTTAAAATCTCTAAAGAGAAGAGATTTGATTTTTGTATGCTTTTGTTTGTAATGAAAAAAAAAACGATTTAAAAAAAAAAAATATTTTTTGAAACAGAAAAAACACATAGAATGGCACATTTTTTTTATAAAAATGAATAGTTAATTCACACTGAACACTGTCGGTACGACAACGCAGCTACAAAAAGCCGCTGCGTCACTATTCACACATAACCACTGCTCGACCACATTTTGACACTGAATTGATCTCTGGATTTTGGATGTGGTGTAGCTGTGGTACGTGTGAAACAACCCTTAGACAGGAATTTATACATACAAAAAAATCATTTTTTGAAAAAAGAGAACCGCCTTCATAAAAAACTAAAAAGTGATCAATAACTTTAGCACAGAACACACATGACTTTAGTTTCAGAAGTCGGTGGCTTTGTTCTGTTTGTTGTTTTATATTGCCACCGACTTCCGAAACTAAAGTCCTGTGTGTTCTGTGCTAAAGTTATTTATCACTTTTTAGTTATTTTTGAAGGCGGTGGTTCTCTTTTAACAAAAAATGTTTTTATTTTCCACTTTTTAGTGTCTCCTTATCACCTAAATATATTAAGAAACGGGAACACTGTTAAAACAGAGATTGAAAGTCCTCCAAAGATGGAAAGATAGAAGAAACGAAAACGTCTTCTCGGTTTTTGTTGTTTTTTTCAAAAAGCGCTTTCAAAATAATTATCTAGTTGTTGTATACTAAAACTTTTTCCAGAATGTAAAAAACACTTTTGTGAAAACCGCATCAAAATCGGTTCAGCCTAACGGGAGATAATCGCGGACAAACGTACATACATACAAATATACGGGTAGAACTGATAGCCTCCTTCTTTTTTGAAGTCGGTTAAAAAAGGTTAAAAGTTATATTAATAATATAGTTCAGTTTAGTTCTACCAAAAGGAGCCATCTAACAATCTCTAAATAATTAAATTACTTACGTCAAACTAAATCAATATACCAAATATGTTACTATTCAGCAATAACAGTCTTATAATCGAATGCTTATAATAGATATTATCATAAAAATCCATTAAGAAACGGTAATAATGAACAAATTAAGTCATATCCTAATTTTCTGGTGGAATATTTTCATAAAATTGATATGGGAACAAATCTGAGACACCCATTCATTCATTATCCATTAAAAAAAACCAGACAAGTGCGAGTTGGACTCGCTCACCGAGGGTTCCGTACAAATTTGCAGATACGTATCCATGTCCTACGTTTGTGCCGAAATGTACGTTTTTTGCGACATAAACGGCCGTATCTTTTTTTCACGTTAACTTAGAAGTTTGATTTTTTCACAGCTTCAAGGGACCGTGGACTGAGGTCCAAGGTTCTAACGAAAAAAAACCATATACTTAGGTACATGGTTTTAATTTCAACTCGATACCTCTACGCGTTCCCGAGATAAAGGGTCTTGACAGACAGACAGACGGACAACAAAGTGATCCTATAAGGGTTCCGTTTTTTCCTTTTGAGGTACGGAACCCTAAAAACGATTTACAATTAGAAATCGCGTCACAAACATACAAAAAAAACATACAGTCAAATGGATAACCTGTTATCGGTTAAAATTTAGAAACATTTTGACGAGGACTTGTGGTTCGTGTAACTTATGGTAATATATTATGACCATGAAATAACTACAATTATATTTAAAAGCTTTTTACAAAAAAGACAACCGCCTTCAAAAAGTGTGTTCTGTGCTAAAGTTATTTTTCACTTTTTGAAGGCGGTTGTCTTTTTTGTAAAAGCTTTTTATTTTCCGCTTTTTAGTACCTCCTTCTCATCCAAATCTATTAAGAAGAGATTGAAAGTTAACTACTACAAAGATTGATGAAACTAAAATATCGTCTATGTAAAATTTTTGGGTATTTGTTGATTTTTTAAAGAGTACTGAATCAATTTCGATAAAATTTATATGGGACCACCCCTGAAGCATACCCTATCCATAAAAAAAAAGATTTTTCAAAATCGGTTTACGTTTGCCGGAGAAATCGCGTAACAAATCGCGCACATACTTAATGCAAAATTTAAGACTTATACGGTTTTCTCATGGATGCCATTGTCAGAACTGGACCAAAATAAAATGGGACCACACGGAAAGCACTAGCTTTCAAATAAAAAAAGAATCATCAAAATCGGTTCACCCAGTCCAAAGAAATCAATAAAAAAAAAAACAGACGAATTGATAACCTCCTCCTTTTTTGAAGTCGGTTGAAAATGGCAGGGATTTTAATTCCTTTTGACAGTAGTAGTAAGGAACTAGTAACTTTTATTCATGCTCTGGACACTCTGCAAACTTTGAAACCAAGTAAATGTAGTATAAGTTTGCAGAGTGTCCAGAGCATGAATAAAAGTTACTAGTTCCTTTTATTCATGAAGGCGGCGTAGCTCATGTGGAGATCTGATGTGTTTCTGAGATAATAGCCATTAGATATTATACTCTATGACGGAACACTCGGCAAACTTCTAGAATAAGTTTGAATAGTAGAGTTGTATTGTTTTACGTTTGACATTAGGACTTCCTAGCCTGATCTTGTCACGGGCACACTACAAGTATCTGATAATATAATCCAGTACCGAGTTTCAGTGCTTTTATTTATAGAATAATCATATTACGATCACGCATATACCGGTACCAGTAAGAGTCCTATGTAAGGATCTCTTACAGTACTTACTAAAGTTATTTTCAGGTAATATGATCTATGTTTATTACTTACACATGGTGTGCATTTCCAAAAGTAGTCGGAATACGCTAATCTTTAGAAAGAAAGAAAGAAAGAAAAAGCATTTATTAGCCCGCACAGGACGAAACACACAAATAACAACTAGGTTTAAAACCGTAACATACCACTAAGAAATTAGGTACTTTTAGAACTTCATCTGCGAATTAATATCTCTCCCCCAGTAAAGTCTAAGTCAGTAAGTCTCTTTCTCTCAGTATTGTAACCGGGAATGGTTGTATACTGATTGATACACAATTTTATTTTATAACATCTTCTATTGAATCTCTTAACTGAATGTTTTATTCCCATATTATATTTGTATGTTACTTCGTGTCAGCCCGATGAACAGTCAAGTTCTTTATTCAAACAGAGTTTTTCTCATAACATAAACTATTCCAATAAGGCTCCATATGGCGAAAACAGCCAGAATATGTACAGTATTTATTTATTGAGACCAAACAGATCAATTCTGTAAACCATATTATTATTTTCTTTTGTCATCACAAAAAATATTATTTCCTGTCATATTACTTTTCGATAAAGGTTACTCTGTAATTCTTTCTTTCGATAATCGTATTACCTACCTAACAATTTTTGTCTATACCTACCTAATCATAACTTAGAACAAAATATAATAACATCGACAGTCGTCAATTAACTTCAAGTCACGTTAAGCAATAAACGAAAGCTTAACTTCACATAATTACTTTAACTTAACTCTTGCTTAAGTCGTAACAAGCAGCTGACACCGTATGCACACGCTATATTTTTAACTTAAACACATGAAAAGTTTTAAAACTTTGAAGTTTAGCGGAGGTTTAACTTTTTTCGGCGTATTGTGCAATAACGGGCATAATGCACATGGGAAAATATAGTTTTCTTTTCTGTTGTTTGATTTTATGACAAACTAGCAAGTGAAGTGACCTGGTACATCAAGAAATATAACCAGTATTATCAGGCACTCGAGCTTCCTATAAGTTTAAGACTTTTTTTTATCAAACCCGTAGAGTACTTCTAGAGAATACCCTTATCCTCTTTACCCCTTTTTAATGTACTCTTTTTATTTTAATTGTTTCTTTTATTTTTATTATTTCTTTTTTAATAAGTATATAAGTGTAGATTGATAAGATGCTTTTTGAAAACTTTGAAATACAATAAATTTAAGTCTATGGTATTCAAGTAAATTATATTAAAGATTCTTTGAATATGCTTAGAACCTACCTCAACAATTTTAGGTAAAACCGCAAAATGATTTGAAGTAAAATTACGTTTAAGAATATTTTTCTTTACCTGTTTGCCTATTTTATAATTATACATTTATAAAACACAACATAAAGTATTCAATGATACCCGTTGGTTCTAATCGTTTTTTTTTATCAGTTCATATTATAATATTGTAGTCTTTACTAACAGTAGGAATATTACGAAAACTATAATACAACTAGGAAACTATTCCTAATATTCCTTCAGCAACTATTACGAGGTAATTCTTTTACTTATTAAGTTAAGACTTACTCTAAGAAGAACGCCACAATTAGTCAAACTTTTATCTCCTAACCAACGAACAAGTAATAAGTGAAATACTCGTATGTAATTCAGTAATTATGAGTGCTATATAATAGTAATCAAAAGACCCGAAATCTTAATAGCCAATTGCTACAGACGACATTACGATAAAAATATACGTGAGCTTTTCATAAAAAAAATATTAATCAATTTGTAAAACTTAATTTAAAAATTATTTAATTAGCAGATCTCTGATTTCTGAACGAGAATGTACATGCCACACTAAGATATCTCTTGTATCTTTTGGGAGCAGAGAAACAGCTGATGCAATCTAACCATGTCAACATTATTTATAACCATTTAATGGAATTCATACACATACGTATAACGTCTAAACTTTAAAGTTTACCTAAATAAAAAACATCATTCTAAAATAGAATATAATTATATTAGCTACATACATACGTACATCTTTTAAATTAAATTCACTCCAAAGACCATCGAAATAAAACACTGTTTTCGAGAACATAACAGTTGCCGAATATTTGCCTATATTGTATCAATTAAATAGAATGTTGTAATCTGTTGGGAGTATTGTTTTTCATTGAATCAACGATTTCCAGAATTTATTGAAATTTTAGTGCGTTTCAAATAAATATGAATTTCATTCCCTTAACAGGAAGTTCGTCGACCAGAAAATCCGATTAATCAATCTGTTTACAATAAACATTGAAAAGACCGAAATCTTTTATTCGAAACCAAATCACAGCAAAGATAACAAAACCAACGCTCCAAAGAAAATTTTCCGCTTATAAAGAACGAAATCTGAAAAGGCCCTTTAACTAATTATACAAAATTTTCCTTATTCACACAGCTTTTTCACCAATCTGTAATTACTTTTAAAAGTTTCACTTACCTATTCAAATCCTTTAATAGCTAACCGTGGCACGTTAAAACACATTTATTTTAATCTAATTATTTACACTAAAAGTAAAATTTACGAACACTCTAAAAATTAAACACGATACGATACGTAAGACGTATTTTTTGGGAAGGTCGCGCGCGGCCGTCCTCTTTGGAAGCTAGCTATCGACTGTCACAACTGGTCAACACAACGTGGAATACCGAGCTGCAGTGAAGACTACGCATGCGTGGTGCAACTAACTCTTCTCTCAGATCATCTTACTGTTCACCAAACGCTCATACGTGTAATTCAGGGAATTTTGAACCTTTTTCACATGTGTAAGAGATGTTTCGTGGTGCGTAAGTAAAGTATGCAGGTATGCAAACGGCGTGAAGCGTTTAAAGAAAGTTTAGAACCACATGTCGGTCCAAACGAACTCGCTTGGAGTGAAGTTGTTGTTCGTTTTAATGAATGAAATCTGTGCGGAGAGAATGATGTCTTACGAGCCTGTGTTTGAGTTTGTATTTTGCGGGAAAAGTTTTTGTGTTACGGGACAGACGATTCGTTGTTTTTGAAGAGTTGGTTCCGGAATGTTCAAGCTAATAGAGACTTGTAAAGTGGATTCAGAGAGATTATTCTTTCAAGTTATGAGGGATTTGCTTTTGACATTTGATACACTGCTTATCTTGATCGTGTATGTAATATGATATCATTTTCGGCTTTTCTCAAGTCTAGGGATCGAATTCCCAATCGTTAGATAACTCTTAAACTTGATATAACTCCACCCAGTTATTATTAGTAAGAGGGATATAATTACCTGCTGCACTGTTAAAACATTTAACGGGGGAATAAATATAACAGTTCTACATATTATTACTTTTCTTTCATAGCTATCTGTCAATTTCAAAGACGGGCTTAAAAGCAGAAAGAGTTGACGGTGGTGCTTATTTCTAGTAACACAACCTAAAGCTCGACGCTGTGGCAGTGGCGACTTACATTTTCGTATTCATTAACCTTTTTTGGCGAAACTACTTAACGTTGAATAATTTGACACTCTTAACAGTTATATATTATGAAAAATGAAATTCGATTAGTAAGCACAGTCGCTAAGTTCGACGTCGATAACAAGGCTAATATGATGTCGAGTCTGCCGTCAAACAGCCACGAATGGTAACGTTAGAGAATAGCATAGCTGCATCGTGAGGGCTGGATCGAGGTGTCACAAGAAAATAATACCTGATAGGATTCCAGGAGATAGGAGGGGATATTAAATGTTTACAAAAAAAAACAAAAGAAGGTTTAACATTTTTATGCACAGAAGACTTATAATGCCCTGCGTGTCCAATACAATAACGCGTTCAGGATTTTGGTGGGGATGCCACGCTTTTGTAGCGCATCAGGCATGTTTGCAGACGCACGAGTGGATGGCTTTACAGCAATACATCGCAAACGGATAGCGTCCCTGATGCGCCGCTTGCGGGCAGCCTCAACAGCTTCTTGTAACTCATTGCGGAGAGATCGAACACTGACTGTCAGTGAAAGAAAGAAAGTCGTATGCTGCGAATTACTCTGCAAAGTAGCAAATGAACCAAAAGTGTTTGTAGTAACGAGAATTTTTGCCGCATTTTAATCTGAGTGTGTGTAACTATTTGCGTGCAGTAACTGCCATGATTTTGAATAAATCTATTTTATTTTAAATGTAATAAACTAAATTAATATTTGTTGTTGTAAATACCATCTTTGTTGTCACCTAGTCCATATGGCAATAAAAATATCCATCATATTATCCAATTATATAAAAAAAAAGCGTCAAATAGTTTTTTGCATTTTTCTCGAAACTGCTCTTTTTCTCATACTGTTCAGGCCCCGCATGGCAGTTGTGCGGTATATTATCTTCTTCGTACTTGGCCTCTCTCATTAAGATTATGTGAATGTTAAATAATAGCATAGCTGTCACAGCTAAATAATAAATAAATTTGAGCTAGCAAGAGACAATAAATTGACCTCACCACGTCCATCACAATGAATAATAAATTCACGATAGGTCTTTCAAATATTTAATTACATTACGCATTCCTCTTTCACCCCGCACAAAAGACGATAATACACTTAACTGCTTTTATAAACATGGTACCCTGGTACACTCCGTCAAATTTAACGGTTCAGGGGTTTAAAAAGACCCCCTAAATTCAAATCGCGGAATGTCACAGGGGTTAAGTACTATAGATTTCGCGCCCCTATCTATATCACACCCCTAACGCAAGTCATGATCTATGGGGGTGTATTGCGAACTTCCCCTATTGCTTGGCACCTCATTAGCTCAATGAGAAGGGTGACGTTTTTTGCACTGAATTAAATATGAATTGTTTTTTTGAATTATGAATACCTAGTATATTTCAGTTTTGTTAAAAAGGGAGCTGGTAGTTTTTATTTATTTTGGTCTTAAATTTGTTCTATGCACTATCATTTCAAGTCGTGTAAAAATATAATTGCTGTCAGATATTTATTATATTATCATCCTAAATAAGAAAAGATGATTTATTTTGCAAATATGGCAAATATGGGATCAAAACATGGCGACATAAAAATAAAATAAGCAAATGCCATATTTTACCAAAAGGCATGTAAAAGTACAAAATACACCAGAGATGTTAAGTACATACCAATTATTTTTTATGTAAAGCCAGAATTCGCAAAAAAAAAATCATCTAACTTTTACTATTACTATTTTATTATACTATTACTATTACTATTTATTGTTCATGTGTAATTTGCTACGATCTTGGGTAAATTGGTTGGTTGGTGGGTATTGGGTAATATGAAGATAAAACCGCTCTCGCTATTATATTACACTAGCGACCCGACCCAGCTTTGCATGGGCCTATAGCCTTCCTCGAAAAATGGACTATTTATTAAAAAGATTTTTTCAATTCGAACCACGAGATCCTGAGATTAGCGCGTTCAACCAAACAAACAAACAAACTCTTCAGCTTTATAATATTAGTATAGATAGACAGCAAAAAATTTAAAAAGTTATAATAATAATGTAAGTAAAAATTTAAGATCAAATATATTTTTTTAAGTAGGTAACAAAGACGACAGAACTATTATTGTTGTTTACCTGTGTCAGAAATACCCAAATGTTACACAAAAGTAATACATATCTATTGTCTGCATGAGACAGGTACAATCCTCCAATAATTTGCCATTTCGAAGCCACTTTTTCCTCTATTTACTGAATAGGTCATTATTTGTTTCAGTAAGTCTTTGGGGAAATATCGCAAGAATGAGAGTAGATGAGAAAAAAGTATAAAACAATACGAATGTTTTGTCTGCGTGTCTGTACATTGTGGTTTTGTATAGTCGAGAGGAAAATGGACGTTGTCCCGGAGAAGATAGCAAATGGAAACTTAATAAAAAATGGTGGATTGATTTGCATTATGATTTCGCCTTTTGGTGAAAATTAAGTTTCAACCATTTACAGGCACTTTTAAACCGCCAAGGAGTTGTTTGTCAGTTATTAAGAAAGGTAAAGCTAGTTGTCCCTTCATAAATGTAGGTAGGCCTTTATAGAGACGAACATTCAAAAAACTCCACGGACACTCTTGGTGTGAATAAATACAATACAGTAGGATACATCATCCTTTCGCTATATATGACTTAGTCCCAAGAAGACCTCTAGCCAATTGTCAACTGAGTAGAATATCAAACTGGAAGCGCCTACAGTGGAACTCGTCATAGGAAAACAAAACTTTCAGCGGCGCTTGGAACCATTAGAGCGAAAACGTTCACTTGCCTGTGAGGACTGTGACCTTGCCTGTGTGTGTGTGTGTGTGTAGTATTTAAGGCGGCAATATACGCCGGTGACCTTGAGCGACCGGAGAATCGTATGCGCTGCGTCCACAGCTGTCAAAGTTTAGACGAAAACATAAAGAGAAGATAGTATTCTATTCCTTAAAAAAATGTATAATAAAATATAGGTAATAAAATTATCTGTAAAATAGTAAAAGTTTCGTTAAAATATTCCTGGTAGATAGACACAACTTCTCGTGTTAATTAAACTATTTAATATGAACTTAATCAATTGTTATTGTTTAACATAATTGTATTTTAATCAAATCATTTACACTACTTATTTCGACGTGATGGTCAGTTCAAAATCTGTAAAAGTCGCTTGTCCGTATGGTGTCGGACGTAAAGTATAGCACCATCCCATATCTTCCCGTGGGTGTCGTAAGAGACGACATAGGGAGTCACCAGAGAATGGGCAGCAGCGTTCTCTGTGCCTTTGTAACAACCATACTGCGATAGCCAACCCGCCTGCCAAGCGTGGCGATTATGGCATAACCCAAAGGGGGTTCTATGCCCAGCCAGAAGGTTGACATGATGATGATGAAAAGTCGCTTGTTAGCGCCTTAAAACTTATTTCTAAAGGTGCACGTGAGCGATACCACCATCATGACCTACGCCTGTGCTGTATTCGCACACGTAAAGGCATATCGTCTTCACAGAATGCAAACCCTGCAAAACCGTTTCTTGCGAAAAATAACGGGCGCCCCGTTCTATGTTCGCAACGAGAACCTTCATCTCGATCTCAAACTCCCGACCATCCGTCAGTTCATGAAGCGCGCTTGCAAGCGCTTCTTCGATCAAGCGGAGAAACACCGCAACCCGCTCGTCGTAGCGGCCGCCCGATATACCCCTTCCCGTATTAGCAGGACCCGACGTCCACGTCATACCCTGTCCGATCCAGATGACGCTATTACCCTCCTTCAGGAAAGAAATAGGGCCACTAGCACATTAGTCAAACACAGACACAAAATACCGTCATTCCGACCTCGCCGCCGAGGTCCCTCGCGACGACCCCGTAAAGCCCCCCCCCCCGACCCTTGCTAGCGCCAGCCCGCGTCGCTGAGCCCTTAGCTTTAAAATAGCCCCTAATTAATGGAGACCCGATCCAGCCTGTCCCTTTGCTGCCCTCTCTCAGTGGCGACCTAAGCCGAGGCTCGTACCCCGCAGGGGGTGCCCTTAGCGTAGTCACTTAGTTTATAAGTTTTTGCCCTGGCTGGAGGCCCTAAAAGTCACTTTTAAGGCACCACAGGATTGTCCGGTTAAGCAGTAACCAACCCTCAGGTTGAACTGCGAGATGCCATTCAGAAAAAAAAAAAAAAAAAAAAAAAAAAAGCGATACCACGAGATGTTTTTTACGGATTCCAATTTCTTTCTGTTGCTCTCAAATATAACGTAGCTTACGATTTCGTTCCAAAAGAACTTTCAGAATCGTTCCAGAAGTCACGGAGATTAGAGCGTTTAAACAATAAAATAAACACAAAATCGATAACTCTATAATATATTCAATTATAAATACAACAGAATGGTATACCACTGTGTGATACAAGTTAGTAACGTGTTAGTGTTCTTAGTTGCTTCTTAGCTAAAAAAGATCGTCATTATCATTAGTACCAATTACTTAATAAAATATATTAAGTACTATTTTTTTTTTGGAAATAAACATATTGTTATTATTTTTCTATGCGTTTTTTTTTGCTCGGCTAGCCGGGTAGCCGGAAAGTACTGATAGCACGAGCCTAATCCAAGTGATTATCAGCTGGGTTATGAGTTAAAGAGGTAGTAATAGGTACAATACGGTTTTGAATTGTAGCTTGAAAGAGAGATGAGGGTATGTTTAAGTGGATATGTTGGTGCGGGTTGTTATTAAGTAAGTATGGAGTTTCTTTACAAAACTACCTTTTGGAATGGGCACCTAGAATCATTTTTTTTTCTCATTTGACGTTCAAAAATGCCTTATAATGGTCTAATTGAAATAAATGATTTGACTTTGACTTTATTATTATTATATAATTATTATTAAATGGGTACTTTTTTACACATTGGCACTCCATGTACTCTGTTCTCCGTGTCCATCGTTTTGGAACGGAAGCCCGATCACATCCTGTGCTGTTGTTATTTTTTCTTTATTGATGCAATTTCCGTTTTTTTATATGAAACTATAATTTAGTGGACACTGACTTTTGTCTGGAGAAGTTCTCTTTGGAAGAATGTGGATAATATTTTTCACCGACTTCAAAAAAGGGAGGAGGTTCTCAATTCGTCATTTTTTTACATGTTTATGAACAATTGAAAATCGATTTTAAAAATTACTTTCAATGAATGAATGTCTTATGTTACACAGTCCGATATAAGCAGCGGAGGTTTGACCTTCAACACTTTCGCACGACAGTCGTTGAGTTAATAGAGTGGGACTGTCTCACGGTTAGACCACCCGTGAGACAGTACAACTTATTAATTTCATGGAAATATTCCTCCATTAAAGGGCTATTAAACGACTTTTACAGATTTTAAACTGACAATCACGTCAAAAAGTGCAGTGTAAATGATTTGAAAAAAATATATGTTAAACTAGAACATTCTCTAAATCATTTAGTAAGTGAATATTTTTGTTCATATTAAATAGTTTAATTAACTCGTGAATTTGTGTCTGACGCGGACAAAACATTGACAATCACACAAAATCTACTAGGTATAATTAAACGAAACTTACACCACCTTACAGACAATTTTATTATCTATCTTTTAGTATACGCCTTTTTTTGAATTTTGATGAATACTACTTTTATTTAATTTTTTCGACTAAATTTTGAGAGTTTTGGACGCAGACTGCGTCCGTTCTGCATCAGTTCTGCGTCCAAAACTCTCAAAGTTTAGTTCAGTTTTTACTTATGGTAGACTGAATTCATTGCATTCTGTCGATAAAGTAATTTAATAATAATAATTTATTTCAGACTTTCATCCATAATTTGTTAGTAACCATATTCTTAGCCTAGAGTTAGTAAAAATTAAATAATACAATAAATGTTAGGCGCTTGGTCTCGCTTTTAAATTTTTTTTTTAAATATTTTGTTTCACGCTTTGTTTTTCTCTTGCATCGTGTGTGCATATACAATTAAGTATATAAACTTACAAACACAAATAATAAACATGAATTATAATATCAACAATCTGACTCAACGCGTTGTAATTCAAGTCACACATAATAAATCGTCTCCTATTACATAATGCAAGTCAAGAGAATTCATCACGACATTACGTATAAAATGTATCATAAAATATGAAGAAAGGATCGCTATATCTTAACATTAGGCAGAGGGAATGCGCCCCGAGAGCCGTCCAACTATTCATACTCGTTTTATTTTATTTAAATAATTCATTCTTTGTGAATTAGATGGTATTGCTATTTATTTGATAGCACTAGCTTCTGCCCGCGACTTCGTCCGCGTAAATGTTGTTTGTTGCGTATTAAAAAGAAGCCTATGTACTTACCCAGCGTTCAAGGTATCTTCATACCAAATGACAATGCCAGATCCTGCCCCACCCATGTACAGAATAAGTAAATTAATAAAAATAATTGTAATGAATATAGAACCTTTCTATAGTAAATGGTTTTTCTTTAGAACTTGCGGATTATGAATTACCTACCCACAAAATACAAACTCATTTCACCTAAAATACAATTTAACCTATAATCAATGTCATTATTGTTTTTAGATTTAAACGGAAACCGCAAGTTCTACAGTCACTAAGACTAATGTTTAGTTATCAGCAATAAATAAACAGTCACATGCTACAATTGCACATGACTTTTGTTGAGTGGGGCAAAGTTCTATAGAGTTTCTGGCATTGTCCTTTCATCAAAATCGCTTCAGCCGTTTCATCGTGAAAGCGTAACCGACAGAGTTACTTTCGCATTTATAATATTAGTGTGGAAGTATGGATTTTCCTGCCTTTTCCAAACTATATTGGGGTCGGCTTCCAGTCTAACCGGATTTCAGCTGAATAGGTACCAAAGTTTTACATCAAGCGACTGCCTGTCTGACCTCCATAACCCAGTTACTGGGTAACATGATACCCCTTGGTAAGATGTCAGACTTTCTGACTTCTGACTACTTATAACGACTAAGCTTTATTTTTTTATTATTAAATGTTATTGCTCTTTACCAATTTTGTTTTCGCGTATAGAAGCAATAAGAACAAAATAACCAGAATTTTGTAAAACTTGATTAAAAACAGTGTCCGTGGAGTTTCTAGCTCATAGTTCTCCATAGAGACTAACGGAATCGAATTGGAACGAGCAACTAGCTTCAACTTTCTGACTAACTGACTCTATGGCAGTTCTAAAGTACCTGTAAATTGTTTAATTGAAATATTTTTTTGACTTTCACTCTACCAAAAATACCAAAAAGGTTGTATTACTTGCGACCAGCCAGAGCCGTGTGGTCTTACAATACCACAAAATTAAAAGATATTTTAAGCAAAAAACCTGAACGGCACAGGCCGTACATCTCAACCTCCCAAATCATCGCTCGGCACTAAAGTAGAGCGACGTCGAAAACGTGCCATTAAAATGTAAAAGTCGACGCGGCAGTACAAATAAACTGTCTTCGACCCGCGACGGTATGTCAGGTCATAGCGCGAGATGAGCGAGAAATGAACGAGGCTGACTTTGTTAAGGAGTGGGATCTAATATGGGATATGGGAATAAATTGACGACACGGTTGGCGCAGTGGCTGAGCGATCGACTGCTGCGCAGCGTGTTGCGGGTTCGATTCCCGCCCAGGGTAAACATTTGTGTGATGAGCACTTGTGTTTGCCTTGTGTCTGGGTGTTGTTTATCTATATATGTATGTATTTACAATAAAAAAATATATTTGTGTATGTATATCAGCTGTCTGACACCCATAGTACAGGGTCTCCCTAGTTTGGGGTCAGATGGCCGTATGTGAAAATGTCCCCACATATATATATTATATTAATATACAATGTACAACAAATGTGGCTAAATAATAATAAAGATCATAATTATTGTGAATCGCTTACGGGCGTAATACCCTTTTGGTCAAAGATCCCAGTTGTCATTTTTAGGACAGCTAGAAAAGCATGTAAAAGTAACAAGAGCCATAATTGTTCGTTATTGCTTTTTACATTATCCCGTAAATCATAAGCAAAAACCAAGCGTCACACTTAAACTTAAATGAGTAAAATAAAGAAGTCAAAGTCAAATCATTTATTTAAATTAGACCAGTAAAGGCACTTTTGAACGTCATATTGTAAAATTTGAATCTAGTTGAATCTAGTTACCCATTCCAAATGTAATTATGGAGAAGAATGGGCAAGAAACTCCATACATAACAAGAATTATAATATGTTACGTGAATACGATGTACCTTGTATAAAAATCATATATTATGGTATGTACAAAGTATGACAAGTTAAAAAATGACAGCTAAATTATGTACAGATACATCGTGTTCACATTTCATATTTACAAATAATAATACAATAGACGATCGCTCCTTGATAGAAGAAGAGATAATAAAAACTAATAAGTGAAAAATAACTTTAGCAAAGAACACACATTGACTTTAGTTTCGAAATTCAGTGGCTTTGTTCTGTTTGTTGTTTTGTATTGCCACCGACTTCCGAAACTAAAGTCAATGTGTGTTCTGTGCTAAAGTTACTTTTCACTTTTTAGTTTTTGAAGGTTGTATTTTTTGTAAAAAGCTTTTTATTTTCCGCTTTTTAGTACATCCTTCTCATCCAAACCTATTAAGAAGAGATTGAAAGTTAACGACTACAAAGATTGATGAAACTTTTTGGGTATTTTTTGATTTTTCAAAAAGTGCTGAATCAATTTCAATAAAATTTATATGTGACCAACTCTGAAGCATACCCTATCCATAAAAAAATAAAATAAAATCGGTTTACGTTTGCCGGACAAATCGCGTAACAAATTGCGCACATACTTAATGCAAATTTAAGACTTATACGGTTTTCTCATGGATGTCATTATCAGAACTGGACCAAATTAAAATGGGAACCACACGGGAAGCACTAGATTTTAAATAAAAAAAGAATCATCAAAATCGGTTCACCCAGTCCAAAGAAATCAGGTAACAAACATAATAAAAAAAAATACGGACGAATTGATAACCTCCTCCTTTTTTGAAGTCAGTTGAAAATAGCTTATGCTATGTTTACTTGCTTGCTGTCATGAAGAATCTCGACATATTCCTCCATTTTCACCATTTGAGCCTTGCCTGTGACGTAGGTATGCGACTCTGGGATTTCAGTCCATTTAAAATGCAACAGAGAAAATCATAATCATAATCATAATCATTTATTCATTTGCGAATATGGGTACAAAAGAAAGGTCTTATACAAACAACAGAGTCCATTAGCCATATTCTACCATAAGGCATGCAAATTTACAAATACACAGGTAGGTATCTACGAAACTAGAATTTAACAATAAAATACATTATTTAAAAATTATAATGGAGTAACATTAAATAAGTTTATCCTGTAAATATTCAGAGACTGAGTAATATGCTTTTTTTAATAACAATGTTTTTATATTGTTTTTAAATATATTTATATCACTTATCTCCAGAAGTGAATTTGGTAAATGGTTATATATGCGTGGAGCCATACATAATATACTTTTATTTAATAACACTGTTTTATTGCTTGGTAAACATATATTGAATTTGTGTCTTTTGCTATTTAACTTGTTAAAGTAGTTTGTATTTTTTCTAACGAACATTATAACCTCTAATATATTATACATGGTAATGTAAGAATATTTAATTCTAAAAATGATGGTCATTATATCAAACTAGTTTTCACAATTGTCCAATACTTCTTATCATTTTATACAACTCATTATTCTAAATGACATCCACGTTTATTATTTTAGTGAAAGAACGAAAAACTAAGTTAAACAGAATCAGCAATGACATTCCGTAAAAATCGCCATCGGTAAATTTCGGTTAAAAATCCTCAGTGAAGTGAGCTACAGGCATCGATAATTCACCTCAACCTCACTTTAACTATTTTTTTTCTTATTCATCGTTTTATTTAGTTTCTTTCTCCCATTTTCTATATTTTCACTATTTAATTTCCAAAAATGTTGTTTGACCTAACTCATTTACCACTAAGACCCTACCTTACCCACCAACATCTAATTCTTTAATTATAAAATGCAAATTGAGGCGAAAAATCTGAGGCGGCAATCAATGTGTCCCACTGGGCGTTTATGGGGTGGAAACCCGATAGACGGTAAAACGCATTGTACAAACTGTTTGCAAAATTAGCTCAGGGAGTGGAGACGTGCCTATGACTGAACTTGGGCTTAATTTATGTGGAGTAAATACTCTTTTTAAGGAAGGTCGTTGTTGGTCCTATGGTTTTCTTTTGTGGTTTGGGTAGGTACTGTGAGGACCGGGAGAAATATCTACTAAGTTAGATTTATATTACTTGTATATCGCATTATTATCAGTTATTTTATACTATACCTAATATTTTATATCTCGACCTGACAGCCCAAACGTCGGACGTCCTCTTCCACGCATCTTAATGAAATGTTACAGTGGATGAAGTAGAATGCATATTTCTTTCACTACCTCGTGGGTATAGTGGTCGCGTGCACACCTGCTGAGCTTAACCTAACACTTACACGTATTAGTCTATAAATATTGAAAACTACTGAACAAGTTTTGATGGAATTGTAAGCCAATAAGAAAAGAATGGTTACAATCCGGTTAATATTTTCGCAGAAATGCGTGGAGAAACCTACATATTGCACATCTTTACAATTTGGTATATTTGTTTGAAAGCCCTAATAGATCACCATCATGTGAATATATAACCGTTCAAATAATATAACATACAAACGTGTCCATTTTTAAATTTTCATTAATAAGGCAGAGTTCCTCCATCATAAAGTTACTGTTTTGTAGGTCTACTTGCTATAAAACACCCCAACAATCTCAAGACAGTAACATTGTAAACAGTTGAATGCAGACGATAAAATCGGTACGTATTAATTCCGCGTCGGTTTAGCGCCCGAGGGAACAGATGTCGCCTTCATAAAACCAAATCATTGTTCGCTCAACGCTTTGACGAGGAGCTACGAAGTAATTTGCAGTTTTGTTGTGATGTTATTTCTGTATTTTTATTTTTATTAAATACTTTAATAAAGTTAAAGGTCGGTCTGTGGATGGGTGACCATCCCTTTCATACCGAGTTTCCTCCGTGCCTCGGAAAGCACGTAAAGCCGTTGGTCCCGACTGTCATTCGTAGATCTTTGGCAGTCGTTACGGGTAGTCAGAAGCCAGTAAGTCTGACAACCAGTCTTACCAAGGCGTATCGTGTTACCTAGTAACTGGGTTGTGGAGGTCCGATAGGCAGTCGCTCCATGTAAAACACTGGTATTCAGCTGCATCCGGTTAGACTGGAAGCCGACCCCAATATAGTTGGGAAAAGGCTAGACAGATGATGACTTTAATAAAGTTAAAGAGTTTGTTTTTTGCCTTGGAAGTTGGCACTTACGGCTGTGGTATGGGATGCAACATGTGTCGACATCCTTGCGCTTTAGCCGATGCATGTTGGTTGCATCGCAGAAGGTGTAATGGTACTCAGAAGGACGCTGCTTCCCACCCTCTGGTCAATATCCCTCTGTAGCCTTCTACGACACACACAAGTAGAAACGGGGTGGTACTATTTGCGGTCGGCACCGCACGGTTAAAGAAAGAAATAGCACTTAATGATCTCTTGGATTCTAATCCAACTAACGATCTGTTTGCGTATGAGTAGACGAAGATTTTATTGGTGTGTCAGAAGTACTGCAGTGCAATTCTGTAAGAATTCACCCGCGAATTCGAATCCTATGTCACTTCCGATTTCACTTACCTGAAGAGAAAAGTATTTGGTATTCGTAAAATCAGTGCCGTTAGCATTGTTTTTATCGAGTTACAGAATACCTAAAACAGTGTTCACCGCGGAATCAGAAGTGAGAACTGGAGTGAGTTCTTACAGAATAACATAGTTGTGAGAGGAATGGATGAATGTGTATGTGGAACCTAAACTTAATTAATATGTTTATTTTTATTGTTTTTATATCTGTCTTTGTGTTTTCTTTTCTCTTCTATAACTAATATTCTATGTCTTTAATTATTGTAGGTAGGCCATTTATTAGTCCAAGTCTTCATCTGCATCCGCAATAACCGACATTCACGCGTACCTACGATGTCACAGACAAACGTAATTCATAAAAGTTTAATTTTTTTTCTTTATAAAACCTCCAATTCCCATTGAGTAAGCGTGGTGTTCAAAAGAAATATATGATCCTAAACAATTTAGAACAGTTCGCTTTGCAATATCGCTACTTTTATCGCATTAACCAAGATTTCTAGCTCCGTGTAAACTCGAATCTATCATGCGAAGATTTCATCAATTCGCGCAAATCGTGCTGTGATCAATATCGAGAATTATGTTCTTTAACTATCACTTAGACATCAATCAGACGTTATAGGAAAATTGATTTGGTAATTTTGACGAAATCGGTTTGGAATTAACTTTAATATATTAGGCTTGGTTTTTGTAAAAAGCTGTAATAGCAAATACAAATTGTTTATTGTGGTACACACGTAAAAATATGGTCTTACAGTTGATAAAGTGAAGTAAGTACATAGGCACACAATAATTTAAAGACATTATAGTCATCATCATCATCATTTTAGCCGAAAGACGTCCACTGTTGGACATAGGCCTCCCCCAAAGGGGGGGTTTTGCCATAATCGCTACGCTTGGCAGGCGGGTTGGCGATCGCAGTATGGTTGTTACAAAGGCACAAAGAACGCTGCTGCCCATTCTCTGGTGAGTCCCTTAGTCGCCTCTTACGATACCCACGGGAAGATATGGGAACATTAGGTATAGTAATAGTCCATAATTTTGTAATAATTATTATTCAACAATTTAATAGTTATGAAAAAACAAAACAAACAAACAAACAGCAAACTTATTATGTCTAGAACAAAATAAGTTTTTGTATATTTTTTATCTAATTATTCACTTTTTGGTTTAATAGTTATAGGTTTTTCTTTTTTTTTATTGTACGTATAAATATTGTATATTTGTTACTTATAAATAAAATTGTTAGTAAATAAAACCTACCATATTATGCACTAATATATTTTTAAATTAAGTTAGCCATCTATTTTCATACCGAGAACCCTTCGTGCCTCGGAAAGCGCATAGAAGTCGCGAACAATAGCTAGCTCAAATTTTTGTGAATCCGAAAGTGTGCCAGTGTGTGTCGTAGATATGTATGGTTTTGATGCCTAAATAACAGAACCATTTATAAAGAATTTTGGCTAGATACTTTATATGAGCTCAACTGTCCAATTAGCAAACACAATAGTTAAACAATGTCAGTAAAGCTCTATCCACACATACCTAACAGGGTCGTGCCCGGTAAGAGGACGGTCCGTGTTCGTGAAAAAATATAGTTTTAAACATTTTATATGAACTCGTTCACACACGTCCGTGACCGAGCCGGCGACGGAGCTTCAGTGTCCGGGCCCGTCACGGCGTCGTCGACCCGAGCCCTGACGATATGTATCAAGCACGTTACACATATTTAAAAAAAAAATTATGAGGTTTTAATAGAAACGGTACGCATACCTAAAAAAACAAAAAACATTTTTTTCTTCGGGAAAGTTGTTTGTTATCATGAACACAATCACGTGTTTAAGTATCGTACACTAATTACCAGTCACCCTATATAATAAAATAGTGACTGAGGGGTACAAATGGAAGGTCGCGGCTGTCCACGGTGCGGTCACGTCCCTGACGTGTATGGACAAAAATGCCCTGACGCAGCCCTGACGAGACCCGGATGCACGGTCTTAGCACGGTCACGGACCGTCCCCGTCCCGAGCACGGCCCTGATATGTGTGGATAGAGCTTAAGACTCCAAGTCTCATGTTCACAATCAAGCGCACACAAGTCCAACTTTTGATGTAGATAAGTACAACATCGAAAACCGCCAACAATGATGATACCCCGGAAAAAAACGTCGGGCGACGACGGAGCAACGTATAACCTTCGTCAGAGCCAAAAGTTGAATAGCCCACAATAACGAGAAGTTTCCGAAACCACAGTTTTAGAAATAGGACATAGTTCTCCTAGGATACGAGTAAGCCCGCGCGCATCACACACAAGTAAGTCATAAAACATGCCAGCACACACACACACACACTATCAACTAATTACACACAGTACAGTAACCACAGAGAAATTCATTAGCACAGCCAACGACCGAAGTTTAGTGGTCTGTTTATTAAAATCGATGCGACCAGGCCGCGACCACCAAATACCTACTCTGGAAAAACCACACACTCGTTTTGTTTATTCGACTACGATGTTTATTGTTTATTAATATCAGATATTTAAATATTAGTGAACAAAAAACGTGTTGTGGGCAACACGTTTTCAAAAAAATAATAGTAAAAATTTCTTCATCTTGAAGACCAAAACAACTAAGTTTGCGCCATATAAGAAAGTGAGCTCAATTTTTATTCTACCTTTTTTATTTAAATTACAACTTGTAATGAATAAGTAACAATTTCTGAATCGTCAGTTACAATTTGTCGCATGTTTTAAAATTCAGTTTGGCGAGAATACAGGATTCTCGCCAAACTATCTAACTGCAAGATTTCCTACAATCCTTATCCCTTGGGTAGAAGGAAAAAATACACGTATGAGTATCATTAATAAATGACACACAACTTCTATAAAAAGACACCTTATTTTAGCTCTGAATATCCCGTGAATTTCCATGTAACTGTAAAATTTCATTGTTAGTTTCTTTATTATATTTATATTTAACTCCAAAAAAGGCTTATTTAAGAATCTTTTAATAACGTCTGTAAATGACGAACTGACTAATAATAATAATATGTGGGGACATTTTCACACACGGCCATCTGACCCCAAACTAGGGAGACCCTGTACTATGGGTGTCAGACAGCTGATATACATACACAAATACATTTTTTTTTGTAAATACATACATATATAGATAAACAACACCCAGACACAAGGCAAACACCAAGTGCTCATCACACAAATGTTTACCTTGGGCGGGAATGGAACCCGCAACACGCTGCGCAGCAGTCGATCGCTCAGCCACTGCGCCAACCGTGTCGTCAAATAAATTGACGTGTTGACTAATAAATCCAAACAAAACAAAACAAAATAATTTATAATTTTAATTGCATAGTAGGTATACACGGGTATACACATGATCCTCACACACACCATAGTATACACACACCCACCTGCAACTCCTCACACACTCACCTACACTGTACCCCTAGCAATGCTTAGTTGGCGCCAGCAGTTAAATTCTGCATTATGTATATCTGTTTCTGCTGCATGTATTTATAGCTATTAAATTGTAAATCCGTAATTTGCTGTAAACCAGTTTATATTTTAAGATGAATTGTCAAAGAGCTGTGGATTTTGTGAATAATAAATAAATAAATAAAATCAATTGAGTTAAATAGCAAATAAGTGACTTCACAGCAGCATAGTGCCCTACAAAATATACGGGAGAATCGCGTTTTAACAGTTCTCGTCATTCTCGTGTCATTTTATTGGTGGTGTCTACAAAACCAAGACTTCTCCTGACCTACCATACTTTCCTCGTAGTGACGTACACATTAAATTCTACAACGAAGCACCATCTGCTTCAAAAAACCTTATTTGAAAATAGATTGACGTGGCGTGACAGCCGATATTTCGTATCATCCCCATGATAAATGGCCGCGGTGACAAATGACAATAATGCCACGGTTCTGAGCTAGGCACAATGTGTGATATGTTCGGTGCTTATTTTATGCTGGCCCTTCACATGGTGTATTTGTACAAATATTCGCCTAATTTTGATAAAACAAAATTTACCCTATATGTATTGAAATAAATTCGATTTTGTATGATCCAAATAAGGCGAAAATTTGCACAAAATAATACGCCATGTGCTATGCCAGCATTAAACTAGCGACCTGCCAGGCTCTACATGGGTGCAATGTAAATACAAATGTGGTGTCAATGTCACAAAATATAAAGGTTACAGAAGGACCGCTCCCACCATCTTTAAAAATAATTACCTAAACTTGCCAGACTCACTAGGGCTGCTACTGTATTGACTCTATAACAAAATGTCCCTGTTCGTCATGAAATGTCAATGTCTCTCATTTATTTAGACAACACGTGACAGTCGAGACTGAAGACTGCTTGAAACTGCTTGAGAATGCCTATAAACGTAATGTCAATGTGTGCGTGCGAAAAATGGCGGTTTGTTCTGAGTGGTCTCTCTGCGCGGACATGTTAAAACAATTATCGTCTTTTTTCAACAAATAACAAATAAACACAAAACAACATCACACTATACATATTTATAAACCTTCCTCTTAAATCACTCTATCTATTGATGAAAACCGCATTAAAATCTGTTGTGTCGTTTAAAGATCTAAACGTACAGAAGGACAGACTATACTTATACTATGTACTATGTTTACTATGTATGAGATATCTTTCAGGTGGTCTGTGGATGGATGACCATCCAGTTCACACCGAGAGTCCTTGCCTCGAAAGCATATTATAAAGCTACGGCTTTATTCAGCCGAGATCAACGTTGATCTCGCCTGTCATTCATAGATCTTTGACAGTCGTTATAGGTACTCAGAAGCCAGAAAAACTGACAACCAGTCTTACCAAGGGCTATAGTGTTACCCAGAAACTGGGTTGTGGAGGTTAGACAGGCTGTTGTTCCGTGTAAAATACTGGTATTCAGCTGCATTTATTAAGACTGGAAGCCGACCCCAATATTGTTGGGAAAACTAGGCAGGTGATACGCACCCATGATACCTACATGAGACCAAGCTTGATGCCAAGCGCGACCGATTGAAAGCCCGACCACCTGCGGTAATTAATTATCATTATATAGATGGTGAGCTCACATGCCCGCAATGTGTGAGGGTTTTCACGAAAAAGACTGGTTACATAAGCCACATGCGAGCTCACGAACGTCAGCTACAGTGGAGTTGAAGCAATTGCCTTGACCGAAATCGGTAGGATCGCATCATCATCATCATTATCATCATCATCGCATCACCTACATGAGATATTCCTAGTGTGCGATAACATTAAAGAAAAGAAATATAAAATTATCTTTAACGCGTACCATACTCCTAAATTAAAACACTAAACTTCTAGTAAAACACCTTAGTAACACCACACAAAGTCACCTCATTACCATATGCATTAGACACACCCTGAGCAAGCGGTTTTGTCCACCAGCGCCAAAATTTAAACCTTCTAACAAGCCAATGTGATCGTTTAGCACATTTAGAGTGCTATTAAACAAAATTATTATCGTCTGTGCGGTGGAGATAATACGAGGACCCTTGATAACTGATTTTGTTTGTATTTTGGATTAATACAAACAAAGGCATGTTGTTTTAACAGAAATATGATAGGTAACCTACCTATCATGTTACTGTAATATATAGTAGGGAGGATTGGGGTGTCGGATGGAGTAGCAATGGATCATGACAGGAATTGTAAAAAATAAATAAAGATGTTTAGAGAAGTTGAAATTCTAATTCTTATACTCTTGGGTACCTAAAGAGTATCTTCAAGCATTTAAAATCTTTTTAAAACCCCGCAAAAGATAGTTAATAGTTTAACAAAAAAATCATTATTTCAGAACGAAACGGCGATTGACAGTAACAGTGACACTGACAGCCACAGTTTCGCAGTTTTCACACTAAAATTGCATCGTTTTATGGGAAATAATATCACAAATAATGATTATTTTTTTCCCACACACTTGTCACATCACTTGTCTGTCAATTTTATAGATCCTTTAACATCGATTATCACTTTCTTTTTTTCTATAAACACAAAATGGGCAACCAGATGGAACGAAAAACTGTTATTTTCATTTCGTAATATTTTAATTATGCAGGGGTTTAAAAATATGGTAAGTATATTAATCTACTCCTGGTAATGTATTCTTCACATTGGAAAATATTTTAAACCGTAAAAAAATATTTTTATTCATGCAAATGATTGCGTTTAGGCGCAAAACGTCCAATTCTCAAAATGTCCAGCGGTCCCAAAATGTCCAGTTCGCAGAATGTCCAATTCGCGAAATGTCCACTTCGCAGAATGTCCAATTCGCAAAATGTCCAGAGGTCGCACAATGTCCAATTCGCAAAATGTCCAGTGGTCGCAAAATGTCCAGTCGTCGCAGATTTTTTCCTATATTCATCATAACGTTGCCACCCCACTAATTGAATCAAGAGGGTTTTAATGAGTAGTATTCGTTAAAATCGGTTTTATTTATGACATATTTCTTTTATTACAACATAAAATATAAAATCAACATTAAAAAATAAAAAACGTTAAATTGCGGTCCAGTGATTGATAATTTTGAATAATTGAATGGAAATATAGTATAATCCCAAGTCCAGGACAATAAAACTCTATAGAAGGTTGGAGCCACAGGTTGAATCGCCGCATACCTAAACATCCAAAGCTATAAAATACTACTTAATTGACAAACTCAAGAAAGAAGCCAAACATTGGGATCGATAATTAATGATTCTTTGTATAGTCTCATTAAAAACAAAATAAGGCTCAAAGATGTTAACTTTGATATTCAATACAAAAAATGTCTAAGAAAACTAGAAAACGACCAGATTTCAATACGTCTTAGTAAAACTAATTTTACAAATTTGATTTATTTTGAATGTCCTGGAGTTGGGATTGTACTATTTTTCCATTTTAATTATTCAAAATTACCAATCACTGGACCGCACTTTAACGTTTTTGATTTTTTAATGTTGATTTTATATTATATGTTGTATCAAAAGAAATATGTCATAAATAAAACCGATTTTAACGAATAACTTGACTACTCATTAAAACCCTCTTGATTCAATTAGTGGGGTGGCAACGTTATGATGAATATAGGAGACAATCTGCGACGACTGGACATTTTGCGCCCACGGGACATTTTGCGAAGTGGACATTGTGCGACCTCTGGACATTTTGCAAATTGGACATTGTGCGAAATAGACGTTTTGTGAACTGGCCATTTTGCGAATTGGACATTCTGCGAACTGGACATTTTGCGACCGCTGGACATTTTGAGAATTGGACGTTTTGCGCCTAAACGAATGAATTTATGTATCTCGCCATGATTCTTTGATATTACAACAATGATAGCTCACAACTTATGAAAAAAATCTTGGTATTATTACCAGCTAGATATAAGAACCTACTGCGACAGAAGGTTTTTTTTAATTCTGCGTTTATTTTAGGGACTTTTACGCACAGCGTATGTACAATTGATATTTTATTACATTTCACATTGTGTACTTAGATGGTAACTTTTATGATTGTTCGTTTCCCAAATAAAATAAAAATTATAGATCAAGATGGACCAATTCAGGCACAGTAAATAAGTAAGTAGGAGAGAGGAAGCTTATCATCTAATATTATTAAAATTAATAGACGGCTAATATGTACCTACCTATAATGTCTTAGCTTAGCTTTTTTGCGTGTAGTTTTACTGGGTTATATTTTGTGCAAAAATAATTAAGGAGAACATGCCTTTATCCAAAAACATTACAACAAATTAACCTACAATATTTATGTCATTTTGAACAGAACCTTCGCTCCGTCATTATTTGTCTGGAATTATATTTTGTGGAATTAGCCTACGTCAGTTCTGTTCAAATTCAAGACCACTATTCAAATATTTCTTGAGGACCCATATCTGACACATTCCATTAATATGATGCTAGACTTCAATGAACATTTTTTTATTCATCTTCTATTCTGCGCAATGGGGTGAAGTGGTTTTGTTCATCATAAAGGCAATTTCTTTACATGGAATATGACCAGATCTGAGCCTATGTGCAATAGTAGCTAATTTTCTGCTTTTATAATTGTTCTTGAACCAAGGAACACGTAAAGGCTGTCACTGGATGATTTTATGCCGAATCCCAAATAAAGGTTATCTTCTATCTTTCTAATATGCAAAAAATGTATAAAATGTATGTATGTATGATAAAAATCTCGTGTCGTAGTGTTTCTTATCAAACTTCTCCGAAACGGCTTGACAGATTTAATTTATGTTTTTTTTTGTGTATATTTTGGTAGGTCTGAGAAAAAGTCGTAAGCTTTTTTTACTTTAAATGGCAAAACAACACATATTATTTAAAGCAGCACGTAAAAGAATGGATGTATCTTCAAACCCTGACCCAGGCAGGACTGCTACATTTTTCAGGATTTACAAGGTGGGGACGACGATACGACAAAAAATTAGAATACTGGTAATACTAGTTCATAACAATATTTTGAAACTATCAAATAAATCCTAAAAAGGAAATTTAAAAAAAAGACTCAGATATATTAAAGAGCATATAAATGTAACCAAAATAAAACACCATTTATGAAATAATGGTTATCTAACTTGTGAGAAGGGCGGCAACTTGTGGCGTCATAATGTAATATTATTAATGCTCAATAAAAACAATTGCCTACACCAAATTACCAAATCCTACCATGATTCTTTTTTGTGCTATTGCCATCCCCACGTATCTTTGAATTTCTCATACTGCCAACGAATAAAACTGTGCTATTTTACCATAAGATAATAAGAAAACTATAAAATATACAATCGCACTGTTAAACTCCGTAAGTTTTTCGCACTGAAGAATTGTAACAGTAAGTACTTTTAAATAATAAATAATTATAGTCAGCTAGGACCTAGGTAGTAGGTTCACCATTCCAGCGAAATCATCTACTTGTTTTTTTTAATAAATGTTAAAGCCCATGTTGATGGTTTTAATACATTTAGTTATGTATGTGCCCACGCATGCATAATGCAATGTTTTAATCATGCAAGTGCAAACACATGCCGCCGGTAAACATCCACTACAATTTGTTTTAATTATTAAATGTGGTAACATTTGATATGTTAGTAAGTTATACTTAGGTTTTAATATTTGAAATGCAAAAGTTTGTGAGGATGGATGAATGATGGAATTCGCTGAAATGACAATGCCAGATCCTGCCCCACCCATGTACAGAAAAGTAAATGAATGAAAATAATTGTAATGAATATAGAACCTTTCTACAGTAAATTGTTTTTCCTTAGAACTTGCGGATTACGAAATACCTACCCACAAAATACTAACTCATTTTACCTAAAATATAATTTAACCTATAATCAATGTCATTATTGTTTTTAGATTTAAACGGAAACTGCAAGTTCTACAGTCACTAAGACTAATGTTTAGTTCTCAGCAATAAATAAACAGTAAGATGCTACATATTGCACATGTCTTTTATTGAGTGGGGCAAAGTTCTATAGACTTTCTGGCATTGTCCTTTGGCACACATTGTAGATATTGATCTAGCTTCTACCCACATACGAAATACTATTATGCTGTTTCTGTGATCCCGAGGGACAGTTTAGGCCTTTGGCTTAAGGGGCAGACAAGAGTCAACTAACGCCACCCATCATTTTATTTCTATAACACCTAAGGGCGGGTTGCTTCAACTAACCATTACTGACCGGTAATAGTCAAAAATGGCGCTTACTGTAGTCAACTCAAAAAAATGGGTTGTTTCCCAAAATCATACGTCAAAAAGTTACTATTACCATAACCGACCAGTCATCGTAATTTTGAGTTGTCAAACAGCTACTTCAAACATCAAAATATTATGGAATCTCTTTTTGAATAACTTTAACTGACGGATTTTTATGTGATGAAACAACCCGTTACATTTAACGTACGTTAAACATCGCACGTCATTGTAACTTTTTAACCGTCCGTATGTAACGGTAACCGACTGTTTGAAACAACCCGCCCTAAATCAGATTAGAATTAAAAAATCAAAAACTGTACTTAACTAGTAAATTATCTGAAGTATTTCTGGAGTGTCTTTTCATTATTTTGTATTTCTTAAAAAAGAATCTTTGCTTACCCCCAAAAGTGACCACTTTTAGCGTTAAGCAACGATTCTTTTAATTTTGATCTGATTTAGGAGTTATAGAAATAAAATGATGGTTGGCGCTAGTTGGCTCTTGTCTGCCCCTTCTAAAGTCTACTGGTCTTCTGTTCTTTGTTACCTGAAAATAAATGGTTTTATTATTATTATTACACAGACAAGGTCGCGGTCGGAAGCTAGTCTACCTACTTATTTTGTTGTGTAAATATTAATACATACACAAACAAACCCATCATCACATACTACTGTGACACATACACTTACTCAGAATTACATACTACACAGAGAGTCATTGTTTCTCTTTGTACTTAAAAATGTAGTTCTTATAATAATCATACCTAAGTCTAAAATCGCCAAACTGATCGTGCCTTCTCTGTATGAGAAGAGACCCAGCAGTTAGACAATTCAAACTCAAACTCAAACTCAAAATCATTTCATCATCATCATCATTTCAGCCAAAAGAAGTCCACTGCTAGACATAGGCCTCCCCCAAAGGAGGGGTTTTGCCATATTCGCCACGCTTGGCAGGCGGGTTGGCGATCGCAGTATGGTTGATACAAAATCATTTATTTCAATGAAACCATTTACAGGGTACTTTTGAATTGTCAGAGTCAGTCAGTCAGAAAGTTGAAGCTAGTTCCAAACAGTAGGTTTATATGGAAAAGAACGAGCAAGTAAAAAGTAAGTAAATCAAAGGCTAGTAATTTTTTTTAAAGAAAATTCTATTGTATTATAATTCTGTTTAATTTCACGTCTCCGACATAAAAATTGAAGTACCTACGTATCCCTGAGTATTTGATAGGCCAAGTTAAAGTCAACGCATTTTAATTTGACCATTCCAGGGTACTTTTGAAGTGTCAAGAAGTTGGCTAGTTAGCCAGAAAGTTAGTTGAGAGATTAAAATTACCACTCAACGTTCTCCTGTTGTTCAAAGCAAATAAGACTTATTAAAACTGGAAATTATCTGGATTTATGTAGCCGTAAAATTAGGACTTTACAGCCCTTTTTAAACATGACTGAAAAAAAAATACAAATAGATATAATTGAAGTGTCTAAGTATTTGTAATGCCAAAATAACAGTTTCTTACTAAATGTATAGTTATGAATGTATATACAGTAATAAGCTGTAAACAGTCAAGAGATAGCTGTTATGAGGAGTAACATAGGCTTCTTTTATTTCATAAAAAAAATTAGGTTTCCGCGCAAATTGAAACAAATAACTAAATAAATAAAAAATTGAAATATAAAAGAAATGGGAGGAGGCCATTGCCTTACAGTGGGTCAGAACGAGATAAAGAAAGTAATATTAATAGTATAGTATAGTCTCGCTAAAACTCGGCTGGACCGATTTGTCTAATTTTGGTTTTGAGATATTTATGGAAGTCCAGGGAAAGTTCTTGGGTTCAAAATTGGTAGGTAGGTAGGTAAGTGGTTGGTAAGTGTACAGGGTAAGGAGGTAGATAGATAGGATAGGCTGGACCTGGATTTTTGTTTAATAATATGGGCAGCATTCGGGAAGCTACGTGGTATCTTTAAATCGCCGATCCCACAATCCCTTAAGACCAGGGTCTTTAACCAGTGCGTTCTACCCGTGATGACTTACGGAGCCGAAACGTGGACACTCACCGTGGGCCTGGTCCACAAATTCAAGGTTGCTCAGCGTGCCATGGAGAGAGCGATGCTCGGAGTTTCTCTGGTGGATAGAATTCGCAATGAAATCATTCGCCAGAGAACTAAAGTCACCGACGTTGCGCATCGTATTATCACGCTGAAGTGGAAGTGGGCCGGCCATGTCTGCAGACGGACAGACGGTAAATGGAGCAGACATGTTCTGGAGTGGAGACCACGTTTGGGCAAGCGTAGTGTGGGACGCCCTGCGGCACGATGGACCGACGATTTAAAAAAGGTGGCTGGCAGCGGATGGATGCGGGTTGCCCAAGACTGGGTTGGTTGGCGATCTCTGGGGGAGGCCTACGTTCAGCAGTGGACGGCAATAGGCTGATATAACAAAGTAAAATCAGTTTCAGTCAAGTGTATGTTCGGAGCTGGTGTCTATTATAGGAATAAACCTGTATTACAGATCCCCAGGGCCTCAAGTCTGCTATTACAATAGTGTCAGAATGGTCTTTCATTGATTTCATAATTGTTGATTTTGACAAGTTTGGTAATCTACTAATATAATAGCGTCATTATGACTTTCCAATGGTCAACCACTGACACGCCATTAGAAGAAATGATATAGAATGGTAATCTCGTACAAAATGACAACTGAATGACTGACTTAGGCGGTAGTCTGCTAATATTTTGACAGTTACTTTGATCATTACAACGTCATTGTGCAACCAATGATCGACCATTATGAATTTAGCAGATTACGAACTTTTAGCGAAATGACAATGGGATCGTGTTTGAATGACGAAATTATACAAATAGCAGACTTGGCCCCCTGGTCCTCACCCCACGCAATCAGGTATAACATAACAAAGAACTGAATTAGAGACACGTATACAAGAATTTAAGTGAGACAAGATATGAATTATTGAAATATGAACAGGGACAACGTCTGTCGGGTCAGCTAATAGATATACATAATTTCCAATAACTTAAGGCAGGGCCCTTGTAACCCTTTCTCTGCCGTTGTAAAAAAATATCTACCAAGTACAAATAAACACTTAAAACAATTGAAAGCACGCAAACTGTCCCAACCGTACTTTAACATTAAAAGTGTTCGCTAACCCGTCAGTGTACACGGACAAATTAACCGGAGTACGTGTCTTATCAGTTTGCTGTAACCGGCTACAGCCGCACAGCAGTACGACCGAACCGGTTGTGTTCGCAACAATCGTTAACCGGGAGCGTACAATTCATACGAATTGGCCTACGGATCCCAGACACAGCAATCGGAAGGTGCTTTTATATGTTACGGGATTGTGGGGTGGACTAAATAGTTAATATTTTTGATGTATAAATAATTTAGCGCTCAGAACACGGTACTAGCTGAGACGTTAGCGTCAGACAAGTAAGCGTCAGATGATGTCACTATAGGACTTGTTGTTCAAGTGTGAGTCTGGTACGGTACTGATACGAGCTCACATATTTACACATTAATTCTCGTGAGTACCTTGGCACTCATTATTTTTAATATTTTCACGATATTTTAACCTAAATCTTAACTGTAATATTATAAACTTAAAGTTGTTTAAACGCGTAAATTTATGAAACTACTAGTTCGATTCTAAAAAATATTCCACTAATAGAGAGCTACATTATCTCTGAGTGCTATAGACAATATTCCCTAATCAATGGGGTTCTGTGAGGAAATTTACGCAAACGAACTCCAAGGGGCAAAGGTCATCATCCTCAAGTTATCAAATATAGCTCATCTTTAAGAAAGTGTAAATGAAAATGCATGGTTAAGAAAGGAAGTAGTTTTGGCAAGTCGAAATCAAAATCATTTAAACTTTACGTTTACAAACATCATCGTGTAATAGTTAACCAAACAGGTAATTTGTGTAAAAGACCAGTGAGGAAATTTGTCCTTTGTCGAGCAGACAAATGTTTGTAAAATTTGTCTGCTCGACAAAGTAATTAACGTAATGAATGTTTTTTATTAATTACAATGTAAGGCATTAATATTAATTGTCTGTTATGTAATAAGGCTGCTAAATAAACATAACAAAGTCTTACTAACTCTACAGAAATCAGAATCTCGAAACTTCAAGCAGAAAAAAATATGCCCAACATAAAATAAAATATACAATCGTTAACTGTAAAGAGGCTCATTCGTCCCACGGGTACAACCTACTATTAATATTTCAAAGTTCATTTTATTTTATGGGTTGAAATGAAAAAAGGTCAAGTGCGAACCAGTAGTATAATTCAAGCTTGTTTTTACATTAAAACAACTGTAATAAACGCATTTTATGCGAACACACTTTCGAGTAATAATGTTACGCTGAATTGTTACAGTGATGCTTAATTAGCTGGTTTTTTTATGTTTTATTTGTCGCTGATGTTTGTTACATAATAAACTAGCTTTTGCCCGCGATTTCGTCCACGTGAATGTCGGTTATCGTGAGTACAGACTTATTCGCGGATTAAAAAGTAGCCTATGTCCTTCCTTATGGTACAAGCTATTTTCATATCTAATTTCATGAAAATCGAATCGTCTATAATATTAATAAGTAATAGTATAAGTATATAAGTATGGAAGTATGGATTGTAATAAATACGTTTGTCGCAGCAAGCGATAATTTAACGATCATCATGTCAACCTTTAGATGTCCACTGCTGGGCATAGTGGGCATAGGTCTCCCCCAAGGGGGAGTTTCAACCGACATCGCCATGCTTGCTTGGCCGATGCATGATGGCGATCGCAGTAGGTGTTATGGTACTCAGAAGGACGCTGCTGCCTATCCTCTGCTCAATATCCCTCTGTCGCCTTTTACGACACCCACGGGTAGAAGTGGGGTGGTGCTATTCGAGGCCGGCACCACACGGCGTGTTCTTTCACATCATCCTCACACAATCCTTCCAATTTTGCTTTGGCTTTCCTCTCCCTCTCCATTCATCCTCATTTAAATTCGTAATTTTTGAGTCACATGCGTTTCATCCCTCCTCGATCTATATGCACAGAACGAAAGAACGACGAAGACGAACAGACGTAGGTTTTTTTTTAGGATTCCGTGCCTCAAAAGGAAAAACGGAATCCTTATAGAATCACTTTGTCGTCCGTCTGTCTGTCTGTCTGTCTGTCAAGACCCTTTATCTCGGGATCGCGTGGAGGTATCGAGTTGAAATTAAAACTTTATACTCAAGTCTACGGTCCCTTGATGCTGTAAAAAATCAACCCTCTATTTAAATTTAAACCCTCTATATATAATAATAATAATAATAATATATTCTTTATTTCAGACACAGAGATCCATAGTAAAAAAGTAAATTACAGTAATTAATAAAAAATAAAAAAATAATAATAATAATACAATATCGGTCAGTACATAGTAACTGTTTCATTGTGTAATCTGTACCCAACGACTATATGTTAATGACGTTATAAGCCTATCTGCCAGGCCGCTAACAATGGTATTTGTACACTTGTAAATTCTGGACATAAATGACGCTATCCTCTTTCTCTGGATGGCATTAAATGAGTCGATTCGCGCTTCCGTAAACATTTCTGAAGCGCTGCAAAAGCGCTTCAAACCCATCAGTTGCCTAAAGATGTTATTATAAGCTACTCGTATGCCATCGTGCGCCCTCTTAGTATAATCAGTCCAAAGTTGACAAGTGTAGAAACTCTGGCAAAAAGACCTAAAAAGAGTAACTTTCACGTCAGGAGCCGACTTGGAGAACTTTCTTATTATCATATTGCCCGTCACACATAGAGCTCGTCTCTGTCGTTCGACATCCGCGTCATCCTTCAAATTTGAGTTTACGATATGAACAAGGTATTTGAAGTTATCAACCATCTTAACATGTTGCCCTTTAATAATAATTTTTGGTATGTTTTCCGGTCCCTTACCCGATCTGAAAACCACCAACTCAGTCTTTTTAACATTATAGACCAAATTATGATCTGTAGCATACCTTTCACAGGTTGCAATAAGTCGTCTCAAACCTTTAATCGAAGGGCTGAGCAGCACCATGTCATCTGCGTAACTCAGGTTGTTAACGTACCTCTCATCCAAACGGAGACCCACAGGAGTGCTGCTCAGCTCCACGATCAAGTCATTCATATAAATGTTAAACAGATCGGGAGAGGTGAGCCCGCCTTGTCGAACACCACACGGGAGACGGAAACTGTCAGATGTAAAGTATGGATTAATATAGAAGTATGGACCTACAAATATGTACGGAAACCTCGGTGGGCGAGTCCGACTCGCACTTGTCCGGTTTTTTTTTAATATTGCTCCGTAATAAAAATCTTTGATTTATAAAAATGGTTAGTTGGCAACGCTTAACCTCTAACCATGGTAAACCAGCTCTTGGATCACGGGACGTGTCAACCAATCGACAAATGTCCAGAAGGTTAGTTGACCATTCCCGTGATTCAAGATCAAGCAAGCACTACAGTTGCGTATACGCATACATTTCTTGAAATACGTGGGTTGACAAAACAATTGACATACTTTTTATGAGATGCCGTAACGCGTTCATAGATTTTTATGTGTATATGTATGTAATTCTCCATAGATTTTTATGTCAATAGAGTAACTATGACGTCACTTCTTTGCCAACTCAATTTAATAACAATGAATTGATTTCAAAGCCATTTTTGGATCTTATTTTACTGTTAATTAACTGTGTCAGCCGCATGCAGAGTGACCGCTGGGCGAAAGTTTCCACGTAATGTGTGTCTGAAGATGGACGGCGTTGTCGAGGACGGTCATCCAGAAACAGGTGGCGAGATGACCTGTACGCGTACCACAAGGGATGGTACGAGGTGGCGCTGGACAAAATTTCCTGAAAGGACTTGGGGGAAGCCTATGCCCAGCAGTGGGACAGCATAGGCTATTAAAAAAAAACACAAAAAAAAATGTTTTGCGTAAGCGTAAGGCAACAGCACCGCTTCTTTCCTATTCGCTGTTTTTACGGAACTCGATAAAAAAGTGTAACCCTCGCGGGCGTTATTAAAATTTCAGAGCATGATTTCATGGAAAGCCTTTTCATTAGGCTTAAAGCGATTAAATGGCCGTCCAAACCTTTCAAATATTAATAGTTTTTGTAACCGCCCATGATGCTACCAATGTATCTAACAACGATTATGACGAATTTAGGTTTATTAAAGTAATCATAGACAAGGACACTTATTTTACCCATGGGTGTTAGAAAAAGTGACAACGGTTTAATAGACTAAACAAAACGCGTTTCAAAACGCCTCTCTGAACAAATGAGGCTAACTTTTACCAGATTGTAGCATTTTGCATTGCCTACAGTAATATTTTATGCAATAACAATACAGTGCACACCCACTATAATAAGTATTTCTGGTCTACGGAAGACAAGACAAGCTTCAAAATCCTAATGGCGTCTCTTCACAATCGGCCATGATGGGCGATTACACGCGAGCACGATCGTGTGGACGGGGTACTCGCCTGTAGTCGCCCATCATGGCCCGTAATCGTTGTCGTGATTGCGGCGATCGGCGACTTGTCGGTTTTTTGGACACACATCAAAGGGAATCGCTTGTAGTTGCGAGCGCGTGCCCACACGATCGCCGATCATAGACATTCATTGTTTTTTATCCGACTTCAAAAAGGAGGAGGTTCTCAATTCGGTGGTTTTTTTTTTGTATGTACATCGATTACTCCGAGATTTATGATCCGATTTAGGAGATTCTTATTTAGTTTGATGCGGAATTGTTGCCATTTGGTCCCATAAAAATTTTACATTATATAGCTTAGTAGTTTTCATTTAATGAACATTTTTTTAATTTTTTATATATTTATTTTTATGTTTGATCATGCATAACTTTTTTCAGTGTAGTCCGACTTCAAGGATTCTTTTTTAAATGATATTAATAATAATAATAATAATAATATAATAATATGTGGGGACATTTTCACACACGGCCATCTGACCCCAAACTAGGGAGACCCTGTACTATGGGTGTCAGACAGCTGATATACATACACAAATACATTTTTTTTTAAATACATTTTGTAAATACATACATATATAGATAAACAACACCCAGACACAAGGCAAACCCAAGTGCTCATCACACAAATGTTTACCCTGGGCGGGAATCGAACCCGCAACACGCTGCGCAGCAGTCGATCGCTCAGCCACTGCGCCAACCGTGTCGTCACATATTACCTCAGATTGACATTGATTTACCTCAGATTTGGTCCCATAAAAATTTCAAGAAAATATTCCACCCCTAAGGGTTGAAAATTAAGGGATGACTGATTTTTTTTAGTGTCGCCGTTTCGTAATTAATTTCTATGATGAGAAGTAAGCACTAAAAAGCGACAAAAAAAAATTTTTAACAAAAAAGACAACCGCCTTCGAAAAGTATAAAATAACTTTCAATTCGCAAGTCGGTGGCAATACAAAACAACAAGCGAAACCAAAGCCGCCGACTTGCGAATTGAAAGTTATTTTATACTTTTTGAAGGCGGTTGTCTTTTTTTTATTGAATGTATTATAACACTGTATATTTTTTATAATGTATTTTTTATTATTTGATTAGAATGTATTTTGGAAAAAATAATTTTTAAATGACTAGGCAGATTTAAAACTAAGATTTATTTTCTCTAGGCATTCTTCGAACTGTGAATCCGTAATTATGTTCGCATAGCTAGACAAAATGTGTATGGATAAAAGCAAATAATTTCTTTTTCATTTTATTTAAAACAAATGTAGATTATGATGTTAGTAATACCTTATATCAGCCTAGGTCCCAAGGGTATTTTAGGAATTATCACTTCTATCTCCTATATTAAAAGGAGAATCTGACTGACGGCTTCCTTTTAATATAATTTTTAAATATAATTATTATTCCCTATTACGATGAATGCTCAAACACCACCATCTTCTCTTTTTCCATTTTTTTTTCGCAACTTTTCTTTAAACTACATTCATAAAATGATTTTACACGGAAATGAAATCAAATTAGTGGTAGCTGCAGCTATAACCTCCACGTCCACCTTGAACGCTTGCCCCTCAATAAATGATCACGGACGATTGTGTGGATGCATGCACGATGATCGTGACAATTACGTTACCGATCACAGACGATCAACGAGTGCCGATCATGGCCGATTGTGTAGAGGAGGCATAACGCTGTTATTGATATTGTTGTCTTTTTTAATCTTATAAAAATAATATAGCATTGGGCATGACACAATACAATATTTGCACACATTATGGTAATGTTAGAACGTAAATGGGCCATTACGGATTTAAGATTGTAAACCATTGTAAACCTACGCTGGAGCAAATAAAAGAATTTAAATTTGACACGTAACTTGTATTGTGCGCCTTTACTTAACATCACCACTTGGGATGAGAATTATTTGAACCACTCGTTCATCATTTCAGCCGAAAGACGTCCACTGATGGAGATAGGCCTCCCCAAGGGGGGGTATTGCCATAATCGCCACGCTTGGCAGCCGGGTTGGCCATCGCAATATGGTTGTTACCAAGGTACCGAGAACGCTGCTGCCCATTATCTGGTGAGTCCCTTAGTCGCCTCTTACGACACCCACGGGAAGATATGGGATGGTGCTATTCTTTACGTCCGACACCACACGGACAATCGTCCACTCGAACTACTCGCTCAAAGGTGGCGGAAACCGTGCGGCTCTGGAACCGCTGTTTCCACCGTCTCTGAAAGAGTCATGTCTGAACGAACGGTTACTACGATCTATTCTGAATTTACATACAGTGGTAAGTGAAGAACAGTAAAAGCCAGACATATCGATCGGTCAAAGGTTAAGCTACGCTTGCCGAGGTCGGTCTGTGGATGGGTGACCATCCCTTTCATACCGAGTTTCCTCCGTGCCTCGGAAAGCACGTAAATCCGTTGGTCCCGACTGTCATTCGTAGATCTTTGGCAGTCGTTATGGGTAGTCAGAAGCCAGAAAGTCTGACAACCAGTTTTACCAAGGGGTATCGTAACTGGTTGTGGAGGTCCGATAGGCAGTCGTTCCATGTAAAACACTGGTATTCAGCTGCATCTGGTTAGGGAAACATAGTTGGAAAAAGGCTAGGCAGATGATTATAAGTGAAAAATCATCATCGCATCTTCTTTGTAGGAAAAGACCAGAACACGCTGGAAATGATACGAATTATTCAGAAGACAAAGCATCTACAAAACCTAAACTTAGAGCCTGCTAGCACAACGTAACAATTTATGCAAAAATCTAAATTGAATTCACAGTTGCACGTGAAGGCGGCACTCTGTCTTGCTAAAAGTTGCTTCTGATATTTGATTATCTATTTTAAAACTTTGAGCTTAAGGCACGGCCATACTTGAGTGGTTCCTTGCTTGAAAATTATTAAGTATTGACTGGAGTAACAGTTTTTTCACATATTTACGCTGTAACTAACGTTTTATTGTCTGTTACTGTTAATAAAGTTCATTATCATCATCATAATGTCAACCTTTAAACGCCCACTGCTGGGCATAGGTCTCCTCCAAGGGATTCAGCCGTAATCGCCATGCTTGGCTGAGGCATGTTGACGATCGCAGTACCTAGGTGTTATGGTACTCAGAACGACGCTGCTGCCTATCCTCTGGTCAATATCCCTCTGTCGCCTTCTACGACACTCACGGGTAGAAATGGGGTGGTGCTATTCGCGGCCAGCACCACACGGCAGGCTGGGTTTATAAAGTTAAAGTCAATTAATATATTTCAATTGTGGCCAAATACTGACTGGATGGCAGCTCACTTCACCTAGGTGTTCACCGAGGGAGATTGTAACCAGAATACCACTGCAGCTCTGTCAAGTTACTGTATAAGAGAAACAGTCCGTTTTGTAAACTTTAGTAACCTAACACTCAACTGCAATGCAAAGTTAGGTCAATATAAACCCTATCTTAAGTAGGTTAGGGTTTATATTATCGTGATGACAAAATAAGCAAATAAAACTCATCGTATTTCGCTTCTCCATTTAATTAAGCTGTATTGACACTCAACCTAGCAAAGAGTTCGATGGCTATAATGTTACTAAATGCGTCATAAGCACGGCTTTAGCATCATAAACGTAAGTTGTGTGTCCACTGAGTGACATCCATGTTGATGGTTCCATAAGTGGAAGCTTAGCTTTATTATAGGGTATTTCTGATAATAATATTAATAAAGTAGATATTTGACTATGGGTATAATTATAATGATCACCAAAAAGTACTTTAGGATCTTAAGCTCTCTTACCAAAAAAATATACTAAATTATACCAAACGTACCAAATCGTCACCAAATCTTAGTGTGCAAAATAACCAAAATCTTTTTGACCACCCTGGGGCGGATCCGACATGGTTAGGTTAGGTTAGAACTGTGACCTCCTACGCCAGAATCTAATCGCTTTTTACAGTCAAACTCATACATTTCTACAATACTTTAGGAAACACCATTTTGGTGACCATTTACTATTTTTGGTTTTATTTTATTTACTATTATTGGTGATCATTGAGTAGATCTGGAGGTTCGTTAAACATAAGCCTTTGATTATATGCACCTTGTAGTAATTTCCTATTGAACTAAATTTAAGAAAGTTACAACAAAGAAAAAGATTACGTACTTATGTACAGACATCGTCGTTAACTAGATACCCTTCACGCATTAAAACCCTTCGAGAGGGGGGCAACCAGGGGTGTGATTCTGTAAGAACTCATTCTAAACTTTGAATCTGAATCCGCTGTGAGTTTCTTGATTGGCATTCTAAAAACTCGGTTGATAATTCGAATTGACAATAGCGCCACCCTTGCGAGCGTGTCAGCGAGTTGAACTAAATTGGCAGGGAGATTTTGACAGATAAAGTATGAGATGACGTAAGAAGTGGCATTCTGTAATTTCCCCGTCACTTCGACGTTCACTTCGCACTCGAACCCGATTCAAAGTGGCAAATATATTAAGGTCATTTTGAACCTTATGCGAAGTGAGAGTGAATAGCGATGTGAGACGCAAGTTGTTGTTTGAATTTTACAGAATCGACCTACAGTTAATGACGCTGTCCGTACATGTGTACAAGTAACGGTACACTGGAATTAAAAAAACTTGATTGAAAAGAGTATCCGTGTCTTGGTCGTACTTCTCCATAGAGACTTACAAAATTATGTTTTGGAACAACTTGTCTCTAACTGACCGACTCATTGACAGCTCAAAAGTGCTTGAAATGGTTTAATTGAAATAAATGCTTTGACTTTGATTTGGATTGGCTTTTCTCGAACTGCTGCTACATCTAGTTCTAACCGGCTAGAACTAGGTGTAGCCGGTAGCAGTTGGTTAAACTTAGGTATAGCCTGCAAGCTCGGGACTTGGGGCACAAAACCATTGAACAGAAAAAGTTGGTCGACTTCAAATCATCGGTGCCCCGCTGCGTGGGGCTCCTATTTCTGTCTGCAAGTTGCACTGGGTTTAAAGGAACCTAACCAAACCGAACCTCGCGGTGCTCCTGACGTCATTTTGCGTCTGTACCTAGTTCTAGCCGCTATGATGAAGTCTAAACCTAGTTCTAACCGGAGATAAGTAGGATAATTATATCTAAGTTTAAGGCGGTACCCTTAGCAAATAACCTTGAGCATTCGTTCTCTCTGCGCCGCGCAAGACATACAGTAGCGAATACGCTCAGATTTTAGAATTAAATCTTTATAATATTATATTTTTGGATTTTGAAAAATAAAATTCTACTAAAATGTTCTTTAATAAATTGCCTATCCATTAGTGTTAGTAAAAAAATTAATTAATGGTTACTTGCCGAGAAGATGCATATTTTCGATAATTATAAGTCGGCTAAAACTAGGTGTAGCCGCACTTCGGCTATTACCCATAAGATATGTATTCATTAATACTGTTATACATAAGCCAGCCACTAGACGTCTCATAGTTAGACAAGGTCCTCATCTCAGTCGTGGGTTGCGGAAGTATCTCCAGTTCCCGTGACCCCCGACGTAGGTGTAAGATGGAACACCGGGGTGGTTTTTAGTCAGTAGGAGTCTGACAGACTCAGGATCTTCCAACAAGGAAAAAAAAAAAAAAGGTCCTCATTTCTAGTCAAAAAAGCAATGGACATTGATCACTTACATTGTTTACATAAATTGTAATTATCATTGCCTTGTTTTGTAAAAAAATTGTACGCCTCGCCAGGTAAAATATGTACGGACTTCATATACCTACCTTTTTTAAGATCTTGCATGTTTTAATTTGTGTGTAAACCCATGTTATGACAAATAAATTATCTTTATCTTTATCACCACTCTAAAGTGGTGATCAATGTCTGTAAGCAATTTTAAACCGTATAGTCTCTTCACACATTATTCTTTCAGTTAATTCGTTGGAGTGCCAAACAGGACCATTTCCTATGTCACTCGGTGAGTACACAGCTTATTAACAGCAACAAAATGTATTCTTTTATTTGTATTCATGGCCTGCGGTCCTCCCTAGAGAATTAGCGAGGAAGCAAACCTAATCACGAAAACGCTGGCACATCCCTATTTCTGCTGACCTGTTATTGGATTTAGCGTTAATATGTAAAGCTATTTGCTACGATTTGTGTGCATGCGAATGGTAAGGGTCGTGTAACATACAAATGGTGATTGAGGGTAGAAAGAGCCATTCGAGAGCTGATGCTATGGGATCGCTATAAATTTCAAAAACTCCTATAAAGTCCGACTGAAATACTTGCAAACAATATATTATTAGGATACTCCACTTAGCAAATCTGTAGTGCAAGTCTGGAAAAATTGACAATCAATCAATCATCTGTGCAATTCTATTAAAGTCTGTGTGTATTTACAGATAGTTGTTCTGGGTCTGGCTGTTTGTGTATTGCGTTTATATGTATGTAAACGCACTTACGACACTGAAAAAAATCCTAGTGTAGAGAAACGTTTTTTTTTAAAGAAGAAAGTAAGTCTCTCTTCAATCTCACTTCGCCTTTTGCCGAGAGAGAACTCTTACAGAATACCACTGCTATTAATTTGTTTGTTTGCAAAATCACTGAACTGATATTAATGAAATTAGACAAAGAGATAGTTTTAGATCTAGATAAAGATATAGGCTTACATTTTATTCCATTACTTCGTTTTTAATAACCGACATTTACGCAGCTGAAGTCACGGGTAAAAAATAAAATACTAATGATTCTCTCTCATCATCATCATTTACATCAGCCTATTGCCATCCACTCCCAAACGTAAGCCTCTCCCAGAGATCGCCAACCAACCTGGTCTTGTCATATTTCATCAAACAGTGTTATATTTTCTAACAAAGTTGCAACCTGTTCTTGGATCTCAATTCAGATTTTCTCGTCCCGTTAGCCTAAAAACTGAATGTTTGCGGGTCATCAATCAATCAATCAACTCACACTATCGTAGATGCACAGCTGCATATATTTCTCTCCACAGTTTGTGTTATACTTGCAGCTATGATTGAAGAGTTTACAGTTTTGTTTTTTATTTCAATTGAAAAATATATTTTTGGTATCCACTGGCACTAAACTATACAGTGCTTAGGTCTTCATAATAGTTCAAGATACCAAAGTCGCCGAACCTATATAATAATAATAATAATATGTAGGGACATTTCACACACGGCCATCTGACCCCAAACTAGGGAGACCCTGTACTATGGGTATCAGACAGCTGATATACATACCTACACAAATATTTTTTTTTAAATACATATATAGATAAACAACAACCAGACACAAGGCAAACACAAGTGCTCATCACACAAATGTTTACCCTGGGCGGGATTCGAACCCGCAACACGCTGCACAGCAGTCAATCGCTCAACCACTGCGCCAACCGTGTCGTCAACATACATCATTGTAGCATGGTTGAAATTTTAAGGATGTATAAAGGAAGTTAGTATGGCGTTAAAAGAGTACATGTTTTCACTCATAACTCTTGGATGCGGATGCGAGAAAACTGGTATACGTCTTATCCTGGGAATAAAATCACTCAATACTCTGGAATACAGAGAACTTTTCATTTTACCGATTCTTAATAATTACTGTCTATCCGAGAGTAAATCGCTGTACCGCCAAAATGCATCGAGTAAAATTTGTCCGAGATTAACAGTGGCGGCTGCTACATTATCTGTTGACAATGACAACTCTTGTGAATATCATTGACAATTGACATCATTATAAACTGGCAAAATTATGTATGTGTTACAATAAAATACCTCCCCACATTGTTCAACTTAATGAGACAAAATTTAAGTCCTATATTAAACGCACACTATGCAGCCGAGCATATTATAAATTGGATGATTACATCACTGATAAAAATGCTTGGCTGGATGCTGGTCTAGCTCCACAGCCATAAGGGTTCATAGATTTATTGATTAGCATTGGTGACAATTTTTTTGGAGCTGCTGAAGATGTAGAACTACATTATCTTTGCATTGTATAAACTCAAACTATTAGTATTATATAATTTTGCATAGCACATACATGTGAGCACTATGTACTTTAAAGCCACCATTTACGAGATGTCTTTCGTTGACTTGAATATGCCCTGGCGGTTGAGTGTTTGTCATGCTCACTTGAATGTCTCGCTGATGGTGGCGCATGTGTTGGATCATTTGGTTCCCTTCAAAATGGTTGAACTAAATGGTGCCGATCCGTGCGTCATGTTCGTGAACGGGCGCCGTCAGTTGAGACTGGTCATCTCTTAGCTGCCTCGGTTATTTTAAATTTATTTTGAATTGTCTAATTTCATTGCCACTAGGACCTCTTTTAACGTGCACAATTTGTTACATCGTTCTCACATTGTACCTCTAGATTCAACATGAATGATGTAACCTAAATTTGTAATATTCTATTGATTTTAAAAGAGTGTTCATGGAGTTTCTTGCTCGTTCTTCTCCATAGAAACCTACTGTTTGGAACGAGCAACTAGCTGCAACTTTTTGACTGACTGACTCCTTGACAATTCAGAAGTGCCTGTAAATGGTTTATTTGAAATAAATGATTTGAGTTTGAGTTTGAGTTTGTAGACATAAAATCTTGCATTCCTATTTATAATGTTTTCTGACTATTGCCAATCCAAAATCTTGTAGCATGTAGCACAAAATATAGAGAGACGACACAGCCTTACGTACTTTGTGCATGTAGGCACTGATATCCTTAATTTCAATTTTTAATGTTACTTATTACAAGTTTTAAGGCTGAATAATCATCATCATCATCATTTCAACCGAAAGACGTCCACTGCTGGACATAGGCCTCCCCCAAGTGTCGCCACATTGACCGGTCCCGTGCGACTCGCATCCAGCGGATCCCCGCAACCTTTACAGGTTGAATAATGAAACAAACAAATTGTATGTACACCTAATCTAGGTCCTATACTCTTGCCAGTAAAGTCATCAGTCAGTCATTCATTCATTCATTGAAAAATCAGCCTTATTTCGTTTTATTCTCTCTCAAAGGCTTCTCAACTAAAAATAGGGACAAGTATTACTACTTTTTTTCCTTGCACAACTTAAACACTTCCTTATGCCAGAGCCAGCGCCCTAACTCCGGCCGCCCCGGGGCCGCCGAGAGGCTAAATGGGTTAGTTTGAACTTAAAATTAGCTTGAAAGGTACCTCGCCGACGTCGTGCCGACTTGACAATGAGGGTCGTGTTTACTGCTAGATGCTGGCGAAATTAACAGATTCTTAAAGAAATGTAGATATTTTGTGTGTAGTTTATGTGCCGTTTTGACAATGTTGAATCATTGCTCCGTACGATAGTTTTTTATACACTTGCAATAACATGATGGGTTTCACTTCAACGTTCCATGAAAGACATGTCTTTAAAGAGACCGTTCAGGGGACCCCCGTCGGAAAGGAATTCCCTCACGCATTTTTATACTCACACGTGCGTGTGAGTGGGTGTGTTTTAGGCTTACTTTCAAGGTAAATACTGAGTTACAATCTCTCAAGTCAAATCTGTTACTACACACTCGACTGCTGAGCTTGGGGTCCTAGATTTGATTTCCAGGCCGGGAAAAAACGTCCCCCGTGAGGTGACCGAGGTAGAATAGCACCCACCCGCTTTATCCCGAAGGTGTCGTAGAAGGAGATTAAGGGAAAATCGGGAAGTCAGGCAGCACCGACTACCGTGTACTCAAGAACTTCACTGCGATCCCCAAGACGCCTGTCAAGCGTGGGGATTATGGCACCCCCCTCGCCTCTCCTTATGGGGTAGGCCTTTGGGTGAGTGGGGGACGAGTGCACACACAAACACACTCGAATGAGAAAGAAAGAGAGAGCGTGCGGTGTGCGTATATGTTCATAGAAAGATACACTGAGAGAGTGAAAGGCGTATGGTGGGGGTATGACGCAAAAATCTTACGTAACGTTTCATTTTGTCCTGAATCCGAATCACACCTACCACAAACCACGTTAAGTAATTTCATACCAAAAATAAAGAGTTTCAAAGTCCATGTATTATATAAGAACTCTCCTCACATAAATAATAATTTTAGAGCCACACCACGAAAACAAAACGAAAACAATATAATTTCACTAATCTATTCTTCACAACGTTACTAAGCGTTTCAAATAATATTGAAAACAAGTTCCAGTTTAATAAGTTAATATAATAATGACGACAAAAGTGATTGATTATTTAGTGCACTCTAATTACATGATTGAAGCTTTAGATATTATGAGAATTTCAGTAATAAATAAGTTAGTAAGTAAATTTGTTGGAAACAATTACAGTATATTTAATTAAATATTTATCGTAGGATGTGGTGTGTGGGTGTAATCTACATCACAATCTGTGACTTGTAATCTAGAAATATTTCTACGAGGAAAACACAGCTAATAGGATAGATTTTCATTTATTTATTTATACTTTATGCACAAAGGCGGACTTAATACCAGGCATTCTCTACTAGTCAACCAAGGGTGATGAAGAGATAACATGGCAGGTGCATATGAAATAAAATATTAAAAAAGTTGAAAAGAGATAAACTTACGAATATATAACTACACATACATAATTTAATATCTGGTTTATAACATACCTATATAAAATATATATAAATATAAATAAAGGAAAAGAGTATTATGAGATGACCCTGCTTATTTGTGCTGTAAATAAGTTTGCAATTTCCACTTAAGTGCATACTCGCTGGTGGCCGTTCTGATATCGAGAGGAAGCGCATTCCAGAGAAGAATGACCAGGAATTCCGACGTTTCAATGGATGATGGATGGTTTGTGACTTTGATCCGCTTCATGGAAAGAGGGGCAGGAACATCTTTCTTTACCCGTAGTAATTAGGTATACACACATATCACCAATCCATGTTGGGCGAAGTATTATGAGATTCTCAATAGTAGCCTCGAGTTTGGAATTTGGCGGTGTAACATCCCCGTGCCTCAGAAAGCAGCCGTTGGTCTCGGCTGTCTTTCGTAGATCTTTGACAGTCCTCATAAGTAGTCAGAAGATATAAAATCTGACAAACAGTCTTAGTAAGGGGTATCGCGTTATACAGCAATTACTGGGTTGTCGAGGTCAGATAGGCAGTGCGGAACTCTCAAAAGGTGCTGTGGTCCAATTATTTTTAAAGTTGGACAACTGCCCCTAGTAAAGACCCACGGCCCAACTAGTTGAACAGAGCAGTTGGACCACTGCTCCGGACTGCATGTAAAACACTGAAATTCAACAGTATTTTTTTATTTTGAGGCAGGAGTGGGAAATCCTCATGCACGAACAGACTGTGTCAACTAGACTGTTTCATACTCGTAGTTGAGACAGTATGGGCAGTGCCGGACTCTTACCGGCTAAAACCACACTCTTACCTAAGCGTGAGCCCCTGTCGCACAAGTCATGCAGGAATTTTATCATAGCTGAGTAGGTAATTGTTTTTTAACTTATATTTTATTGCGTTTGTTAAGAATTTGTACTATTTTTTCAATGTACTTAATAAAATCTTTGGTCTTTTTTTTACTATTTACCCTTCATCTAAAAGTAATGTTCGATGTAGCAAAGAGTTACTGCCCATGTCGACACGGTTGGCGCAGTGGCTGAGCGATCGACTGCTGCGCAGCGTGTTGCGGGTTCGATTCCCGCCCAGGGTAGACATTTGTGTGATGAGCACTTGTGTTTGCCTTGTGTCTGGGTGTTGTTTATCTATTATATGTATGTATTTACAAAAAAAAAAAAAAATGTATTTGTGTATGTATATCAGCTGTCTGACACCCATAGTACAGGGTCTCCCTAGTTTGGGGTCAGATGGCCGTGTGTGAAAATGTCCCCACATATTATTATTATTATTATTATGTATGCCCACCCTTAGTTCAACTAAACGTCATAGACATCTCCTCCACGTGGCACCCGCACTCATTTGCTTCTCAAAGCAGCGTCGAATTAAACGAAAATGTCATTAATGGTACAAATGTTACCATGAGAATTAGCATTTTGAACGAACGAACACACGTGTTATCTGTGGGCTCATTCTACTTTCTAACGAGAAAGAGTTACGTCTTTCTTTGAAGGACAAATTAAGGAATAGAGTGATTAGCATTACTTGCGTACGTCTTGTGTTTAGAGCGATGAAAATGTCGACGGTGCTAATGATCTTAATTAATTAATTCGTCTTATATTCTTTTTTTTATGCATGAGGTGTACGAGGAAAGCTAATGTTGTGATTTATTTATTTCTATACTGATGTTGTAGGAGGTTATCACCGAAATTACCTATCCGATTTCAAACATTATATCACTTATAGGGTGGGGACGACGATACGACAAAAAATTAAAATTAAAATGGGATAGACACTTTTCTTTAAGTAGGTATCGGTCTTTCTTATGTATGACACGCACAATGGTGCTTTAAGAAAATAACAGATTATGTAAAAATCCATAGCACAGAAAGTACTTAAAAATGTAGTAGTAGAAACTGATTAACTAACTTTTTTATCATTCATTTATATAATAACATTTCGTAAAATGTAAGGAGGATCTGTATTTGACCCTAATGTACGTATACATTAGGGTCAAATACAGATCCTCCTTCTTTTATAGACTTGTGTGTCCAAAAACTTATGTTTGCCAGTCTTAGGAATACTGACAAAATATTCACATGATTTGACTCTCCAAAAGAATTGTTAAAGTAAGTGAATTTCTAACACTTCTCAGCTGTGAGCTATTTCTATCACAGCTTAACGTAGGAGCAATAAAATGACGATCCGAAGTATACTGTAATTAAGTAGAGTGCAAGCATGCATTTCACCGCTAGTGAACGATATCACTCGCCCATAACATTAAACACTACAGTTTCAATTTCATCGACCAGCCATTACCTGATTTACTTTCGAGGCAGTAAATTTGGCTATTAGCTACATTTTTTTTGTAAAATGGGACCCCCATACTATTCCAAAACCACTGCAACTTCTGTAATCCAGAATCAACACTGGCAACCACCAGAAAAACGCCGAGGTAATAAAGATCGACAAGTCCCGGAGAAATATTATAATTGTCTCGGAACTCACAACGAAATTAATCAGAGAAGAACAGCGGAATAGTGTGAAAAATAACACATTTTCCATTAGCTTCAGTAACAAGCAGGAAGCAGAACAGAGTCAAAGTCAAAGTCAAAGTCAAAGTCAAAGTCAAAAACAAATATTTATTTATGAAACATAGGTATAAAACGGTCACACATATAAAATACTACGCTATGTTTTGTCATAAGACATACAAATATTTAAACATGCAAAATAAATTATAAGTACTACAAAATTTGAAGATAAACATCATAATATTCATAAAAGTTACAAATGTCAACATTTTAATTGCAGCTTTAATAATTACAAATTATCGTTTAAAATCTCGTCTATTGTATGGTAGCATTAGGCCAATTGGCACAAACAGACCAAATGACGTGTGTGTGTGTTACCAATGTTTGGCAGCAAGATAAACTTCTTCTTTCTAAGTAGGTACACAAACGAATAGTACTACCAGCCCATTATTGTCCTCTCGAAGGATTCACCTCGCTTGCTCAAGGAGGAATGGCAATTTCAGACTTATATTAAGGTAAGTTAACAATGATTTTCTTTACCGTTGTCCAAGATAAACATTGAAATTAGAAATAAAAGGAAAATGTCAAAATAGTACTTATTTTATTTAATTTTATTTATTTGTTTCAGACATACTTCCAGACCATATTTTTTCCATGCATAAAAATTATTAATTATTTTAAATTCTAAAATTTTTGGACAGTTATAAACACAAAATAATATTGCGATTAATTAAATTTACATAATAAACACCTCATAAAAACAAGAAATATTAGAATTGATCGAAAATTATAGAATCAGTAAATATAATGTCAGAGTAGTATCTACTATATTTCATACATAATTCAAATCGATAATAAATTAAAATATATATGTCGGCGTCAGGTATGGCTGAGCGGGAGCGCCGACATCGTTTGGGTTCGGTGGTATCGGGTTCATTGTAGAATAACAATATTCAATGCAGTACTAACTACCTTACTTTATTAAATGTGGTCGTACAATACAATTCAAATAGGTAAACCGACAGTTTCGTACTAGATGAGTGTCCTGCTTGGTGTCTCGAGCAAAAGTGAGCTTGGCACGGTCCCCACTCTCCAACACGACTCTGTCCACATGGCGCCATTTTAACCGACAGCTGACGTCACGGCGTTTACCATTTCTTCTGTAGGTACTACAATAATCAATTTGACTCCTCTTTATCGTTAAATTATCGCTTGCTGCGACATATATAATACTTATATCCTGGTTTCAAAAATCCAAAACCGAATGCATGAGAGACGGGAGATTTCACGACACCCCAAACAATTCACACTAAAACCTATCAATAACATACACAGTATGTATATTCTGTTACAATCTCCCTCGGTGAACACCTAGGTGAAGTGAGCTGTCCTCTGTCCCGATGCTAGGGATTTACAAAGCACTATAATCGGATGACAGCTCACTTCACCTAGGTGTTCACCGAGGGAGATTGAAACAGAATAGCACTGCAGGCATACAGTTATATCATCAAGAATCAAGTGAAGTTAAGACAAACGAACGTTTGAATAAACAATTGTGTTTTCAGCGCGGGCTGGTTACAGACGTTTCCTTTAATGTTTTCTGTCGGAATGCTCTTAAGGCACGGCCACACTGGAGCGGACAAGTCGCGGGGACAATTAAAATCGCGAGTGCGGTCAGACATTGCGGTAAGACAAATAACATAATTTTATTTGACACTAGTCAGAAGCCAGAAAATCTGACAACCAGTCTTACCAAGGGGTATCGTGTTACCCATTAACTGGGTTGTGGAGGTCCGATAGGCAGTCGCTCCATGTAAAACACTGGCATTCAGCTGCATCCGGTTAGACCGGAAGCCGACCCCAATATACTTGAGAAAAGGCTAGGCAGATGATGATGACTAGTCATGAATTTTCTCAAGGATCCCTAATTTTTTAGATTATCATGGAGAGGCTCGTGGCTAAGTAAAAGTCGTACGGATCAATCGGTCATGGTTAAGCTACGCTTTCCGCGGTCACTCCATGGATGGGTGACCATCCATTTCATACCGAGACCTGTCAGTGCCTCGGAAAGTACATAAAAGCCGTTGGTCCCGGCTGTCATTTACGAATGAATTACTGAAATATGACAAGGTTTTCTTTTTTTATTATTTTAGGCTTCTAGGCTTGCTTTAGGCTGGATTAGGAGCTCGTGGCTAAGTTAACGCCGTACAGATCGATCGGTCAAAGGTTAAGCTACGCTAGCTGCGGTGGGTCTGTGGATGGGTGACCATCCCTTTCAAACCGAGTTCCCTCCGTGCCTCGGAAAGCACGTAAAGCCGTTGGTTCCGGCTGTCACTTGTTGATCTTTTATATTCGTCGTTATGGGTATAGTCAGAAGCCAGAAAGTCTGATAACCACTCTTACCAAGGGGCAGTACAAAGATGACAAGAATAACGTTTAGTAGTCGAGCGTAAACTGAACCTAAGCGCGAGATCGAAATCTGATGGTCACGTATTATAGGGACAGCTTCACAACAACTCGGGTAAGACACACTACAAAATCCGACCGACCCAGCAAGTTGTCCGCTCTAGCATACCCACGATACTCCATAGAAACGAAACAATATCATTGTTATACTACTACCAATAATTCCGTATGATGTCGGACGTAAAGAATAGCACCATCCCATATCTTCCCGTAAGTGTCGTAAGAGGCGACTAAGGGACTCACCAGAGAATGGGCAGCAGCGTTATCTGTGCCTTTGTAACAACCATACTGCGATCGCCAACCCGCCCGCCAAGCGTGACGATTATGGCAAAACCCCCCCTTTGGAGGAGGCCTATGTCCAGCAGTGGACGTCTTTCGGCTGAAATGACAACTACCAAAATAACACACTGTACAAATACGTGCGTGTGTGTGCATGTCTAAGCACCGCTTGAACTAAAAGCAGTTTCCAGTACCAGTCGTTCGACGCGGGAAGAGGTGAGGAACAGTTTCGGAGGAAGGCGGATCGTGTCGCTACTGTTATCATTATGTCAACCCTTACACGCCCACTGCTGGGCATAGGTCTCCCCCAAGGGGGGTACGCTGTAATCTCCATGCTTGTCCGATGCATGTTGGCGATCGCAGTAGGCGTTATAGTACTCAGAAGGACGCTGCTGCCCGTCCTCTGGTCAATATTCCTCTGTCGCTTTTTACGACACCCACGGATAGAAATGGGGGGGGGGGGGTATTCGCGGCTTACTACGGTCGCTACTGTACGGTACTAACATTTATACTGTGGCGCTAGTGTGTCCAGACCTTTACAGACACGGTACTAATGGATCGTGGAAACTTACCCCTCGTGGGGAGGAAGTAGTAAACAGGGTGAAGACGGGGTTGAACATACGATTGATTGGAGGAAGGATTGTTTCGATGTGTTTATGGGTTGTAAGTCTTAGGAAGACTTTTCCGACAACACGCTCCATACAAAAGTAACTTAGTCATTTCGGAGTGCGCTTTGGAATTGCACAATTGAATTCCCCCATCCTTATGTCCATCAACGTACGAGCAGAGACACGGCGAAGCGTCATCGCTATATGGTTAAAGTTCCACGATCTCGAACCGAGCGCTTTGATTCACATTCATTGTACGAACTGCCAGACTTTGGAATTCACTGCGTCGCCAAGGGGGGGCAGGTAGGGGCAGCTGCCCCCCCCCCCCCTAAAGATTTCAAAAACTTCATGTGCCTTTGACAGTATTTAAAATTCACACATTTCCTATCACCTATGTATCATCTTGCCCCCTCCTAGGTCATCACCTCGCCAGTACTGGCGACGCTCTTGTCTTAAAGTTCACTAGATTTTAATCGCGATTTCGACTGCGTGAATATGAATATCGATTATCGAGAACGCAGACTCAGTGAAATAAAACTGTAATTTCGGGAATGGGATATTTCGTTATTGAGGAGTTTCATTTTCTACCTCCGAAGGTCTAAATCATTTTGGAGAGTGTGCTTTGGAACTGCACAACTTAATTCCCCCATCCCTAATCCATCATCGGACGAGCAGAGTTACGTCGAAGCGTCATCGCTATATAGTTGAAGTTCCACGGTCTCGAATCAAGCGCTTTGATTTCACATTTATAGTGCGAACTACCAGACTGTAGAATTCACTGCCCGCCTCTCTGTTCCCCGATAAGTATAATCTGGGTATCTTCAAGGCACGAGTGAACCGGTTCATCCTAGGCAAGCGTGTTCCACCTTAGGCCGTATCATCACTTAAGATCAGGTGAGTTGCGGTCAAACACAAGTCTAAAATAATATTAAAAAAAGAAAACCTTCTCACATTTCAGTAAATACATAATTTTATTCGATGTTAACAGTATTAAACAGTCTTGTGAGTAGTCAAGACAATCTCCTTTTTTTATTTTACCTTAATTTGACAACACGGTTAGCGCAGTGGTTCAGCTATTGATTGCTGCGCAGCGTGTCGCGGCTTCGATTCCCGCGCCGAACAAATATTTGTATGCCTACAAGTAGCTGTTCCGGGTCTGGCTGTTTGTGTATGTGAGTTTAAATGAAAGGATAACACCAAAAAAAATTAAGTCGTCCTCAAATTTTTCACCTCGAAAGTGTAACATTTTTAAAAATTTATATGAATCTATCACCATGCATTAAATTTTACTAACATATACGTATCTATCTATTAACATAATATTGGGTTGCATCCATTACCGTGTGCGTGGTCTGAAAAAAATATTTTCAGTATTCAGTTGTTCCGGGTCTGGCTGTTTGTGTATGTGAGTTTAAATGAAAGGATAACACCAAAAAAAAATTAAGTCATCCTCTAATTTTTCACCCTCGACAGTGTAACATTTAAAAAAAAAAATTATATGAAACCATCACCATGCATTAAATTTTACTAACATATACGTATCTATCTACTAACATAATATTGAGTTGTATCCATTACTGTGTGTGTGGTCTGAAAAAAATATTTTCAGTATTCAATATTTCAATTAAAAAAAGATATTTCGATTTCGATCCACATTTACCGGATATAATAATAATAATAATATGTGGGGACATTTTCACACACGGCCATCTGACCCCAAACTAGGGAGACCCTGTACTATGGGTGTCAGACAGCTGATATACACACAAAAAATACATTCTAATTGAAAGTCACCTTTTTTAAGTGGTTTTAAAAATAAGCTTGTGTAACATGGCAACAGCCACTACAGGGGCGTGGCCAGCAATTGCGTCATTGAGTCATAGGAGGTGGCAAGCCAACGAGCCGAGCAGCGTGCGGACCGGACACACTTCCCTTTTCTGCCTGGACGGTCGGAGCGTACGGTTGTGTTAGATTTTAAGGAACTATTTCTAATTATGTTCCATTGCTGTTGTAATATTTTAACAATTATAAGTCTTGTGTTAGTTCTGCGTATTTTTTATTTTATTTAATTTCACTTCTGGTCGATAATATCAGAAGTGGGATAGTGCCTCATTTCGCCTACCCGCTTTTGTTATTCCTGATCGACATCATTTTTAAATAATTTGTAGTAGTTCTCATTTCATCTTTTTAGGGAAGTCGAAAAATGTCGGAACAACAATCTCGTTCATAAGCGTCGTAAACGTAAGCGTGATTCAAGTAAGGACGTTCTTAATGCTATCCTAGCCAGATTAAATACACTTGAGGATAGTTTTGCTGCGCCGCCGCCGTCCAGGCTTTCTTTACAGGTTCCATCGACATCCCTAGAGCCGCAACCGGTACTACCCGCACTAACGAATAGTGCAATCACCGAAGATGTGCGTGATGACGACTCGACGGCGGATCATGTACCTGCATCAATATCTCGCGAAAGTATCTCAACAGGCGCAGATGCAACTGGCAGAATCGTGGCGGCCATCACTTCATTGGATAAAGTAAGGTCTAATAATTTTGACCCACATGTACAGAATATTGACGTTTGGTGCAAAGAAGTAGACAGATCTAGAGAAATTAACGAATGGGACGATAATGAGTGTTTGTCGCGAATCGGAAATTGCTTAAAAGGAGACGCGCGTGTGTGGCTGAACGAGTGGTCTAGCACCGATCGTTCATGGACTTCGTTCAAAAGATAATTTAAAACATTGTGCCCGCGAACCGTCGATATTGCGACCATTCTCTATGAAGTGATGACCAAAGATTCTAAAAGTTGTGATACTTATGCCCAATATGCTAGACGTTCATTGTTGAGGTTAGGGCTGGTTAAGTGGTGGTCTGACGAGTTAATCGTTGCCATAGTGTTAAGGGGCATCACTGATCCTCATATTAAGGCCGCAGCCATTAATGCTAAATTACAATCTAGTGATCTAGTACAATTTTTGTGGATGTATGTAAAACCAAAAAACGATATTCGGTCTACCCGCGATATTTCTCGTGCATCGCGTCCTAGCAATAGTTCTCACACTGTTCGACATAATGAAAATAAGAAAGGGGGTTAACGATTTATAATGTCATTTTTGCGGAAAGATTGGACACAAGCGTATAGACTGTAATAGTGCTAAAAGAATACGGTCTAACAACGGATCGGGGTCGAAACCATATGAAACACAGACATCGTCGCCTTCAACGAAATCATGATGTTCGTTTTGTAAAAAATTGGACACTTCGTCAATGATTGTTTTGTTTAACAGCGTTCCGAATCAACCAACCTTAACCCACATAATGTAAATTTTTGTAAAAATTAGACGGTAGTGCCTCGAAATCAACGCCAGATGTTACAAGCGCTGTAATCGAAGGGGTGCCGGTAGATATATTTAATTAATAGATAGTGGTTCTTGTATAACACTAGTATCGAAGTCATTGTTAAAACATTTTAAGGCCAACCAGAACCGACCTACAGCGTTTTATGAGGCATAGGATGTCAGTTAGTCCAATGTACTTCGTTCGTGACATTAATTATTGAACTACCCTACATGTCTATTGAAGCAGATGTTTACGTAGTCTCACATACTTGTACTGGGTGGCGCAAAAGTAAAGACCCTATTTGGTTCAGCTATAACATTTTTTCTAAATTAGAAAACTAGATTTAGATTTTTTTAAATGTATATTTGTGCCATTAAATTTCGTACCATTAGGATTTAAAGATGATGTCTTTTAAATGGTGACCTCCAGAGTTGATACACATTTGAGCCCTATTTATGACATTTTGCATAACTTGCCGTAACACTTCCTGCGATATGTTCGTTATTTCTTGACGAATGTTTTCTTTTAGAGCTGCGAGAGTCTGTGGCTTGTTCACATACACCCGAGATTTCAAAAAACCCCAAAGAAAGAAGTCTGGACTGGTCAGATCGGGTGATCTTGCAGGCCAAGGCAAATCGCCAAAACGAGAGATAACTCGGCCTGGAAAAGCGTCCCTCACTAAGTCCATAGTGTCGCGCGCTGTGTGTGCCGTAGCGCCGTCTTGTTGAAACCAGATGTGCTCCAGCCCCAATTCGTCCAAACTGGGTATCAAAAACTCACGTAACATGGTTCTGTAGCGTTCTCCAGTGACAGTAATCGCATTGCCTCCAGCGTCTTCGAAAAAATAGGGTCCGATCACTCTGTCAACACAGATGCCACACCATACAGTAACTTTTAGTGGGTGTAGAGGTGTTTCTTGAATAATGCGCGGATTATCAGTGCCCCAGAACCGAGTATTCTGCTTATTGACATGCCCTGAGAGATGGAAATGCGCTTCGTCACTCATAACCAATTTTGAAGGAAAATCATCCTCTTCAAGGTTGAGGTTTATGACGCGCTGGCAGTAATCTAGACGAGCTCGGTGGTCAGCAGGCAGCAGCTGATGAGTCATTTGAGTTTTATACGGGAACATCTTTAAGTCTTTCACCAAAATACGCTGCAGGGTCCGTCTGGAAATGCCCAATTGCGTGGCACGTCGCCTCGTTGATGTTTCTGGACACTCTTCCACATCTTCGCGCACAGCATCGATATTTTCAGCTGAACGGCCTGTTCTTGGTCTCCCAGACTTAGGTCTATCCAATGTTGAGCCAGTTGCTTCAAGGCGTGTGGCAAAGCGTCGAATTGTGCGACCAATCGGTGCCGGACGGTGGGGAAATCGTCGACGAAATTCACGTTGTGTTCTTATCACTGATGAATTATTCCGTAAGAACATTGACACAATTATTCCACGTTCTTGGGGAGTAAAACGGTCCATGTTTATTTTCAGTGTATTTTACATTTGTTCACTACACAATTTTCAACAACAGAAGGACAGAAAATGTCATATAAAAAAAAAAAAAGTATTTTCTTTAGTGCCAGTACTTTTGCGCCACCCAGTATTAGCATACCGGTCGTAATAGGTACCGATATATTAAATCGTGAGGGTGTCATGGAGGTGTCACGTATATCCGAAAGTATGGTGTATGGTGTAGTACAGCTTATAACGCGTTCAAGTATACCTATATCTGTGAACAATATTATTGACAATAGCAAAGTAAACACACACGCCTCTTAAATGTGAAGATGCCATCAACGCTTACTTCGTCAGGGTTCTGTATAAACTTAAAGAAATGTACTTTTCTTACCACTAAAATAGAGTATCTGGGGAGGGTTATCCACAATGGTCAGTCAGGTTAGGCCGAGCACGCGTAAAGTACAAGCTCTAGTTGATTCCAAAATACCTAGTAATGTCAAACAAATTCGACAATGTCTTAGCCTTGCGGGCTATTTCAGGAGGTACATTCAATGACGACACGGTTGGCGCAGTGGCTGAGCGATTGACTGCTGCGCAGCGTGTTGCGGGTTCGATTCCCGCCCAGGGTAAACATTTGTGTGATGAGCACTTGTGTTTGCCTTGTGTTTGGGTGTTGTTTATCTATATATTATGTATGTATATCAGCTGTCTGACACCCATAGTACAGGGTCTCCCTAGTTTGGGGTCTGATGGCCGTGTGTGAAAATGTCCCCATATATATATATTATATATATTATATTATTACATTCCAAATTACGCTCATTTGTTAGAAAATATCTCAAACACTGTATTGTGTGCCTCTCTCACAAACCAATTCCACGTGCACCTCATCAACCCATAGAATCATGGTCTAAACCGTGGTCTTTTGCCTGGTATGCTCCATGAAAATGGGCAGGTTGAGCGTTATTGTCTAACCCTGAAAAAATTGCTTCGCATTGAAGTAAACCATAAAGACCAGGTTTGGTCAGATGTGCTATGGAAAACCCAACTTATTTTAAATAGTACGAAACACACTACGATCTGTATGTCTCCCCTTCAACTGCTCATTGGAAGTGACTCCTCCACTCCTATCATACGTGCTCTTGTCCGAGATGTTGCCATGAATATTGTTACTCCAAAGCGTGAAGCGACTATGGCGCTGAGGAGACAACGAGTTTCGCCACTATTATCAAATAACCCGCAAAAGCAAGACGATTATGTAAACAAAGGTCTCAAATCACCATGTGTTTAATGTTAACGATAAGGTGTTTGTTATTAAGACTTCACAGGCTGTAGCAAAGTTAGATTCCTGCATGCGTGGGCCCTATAAGGTGACGAAACAACTTCCACTGTCATCGGTATGTATTGGAGTTGTTGGTTGGCTCATACGGAAAGCGTACAGAAGCTACAGCCGAAAACATGGTGGCATGGGCAGGAGAATGGACTCCCGAAACGTGTGCTGCATTTTTTAATTGTAAGTTGTTGACATCAATTATCTCATTAATTATGTTTTACTGTTACCTGTAATGTGAAGTACTAATCCATATTCACGTTGGTATCGAGTGTGATTCTCTACCACGTGTTAGCCTACTGATATTTAGCATAGTTATTTCTCATGTCAATGTCACTATAATGTCATTTTAATACTGTATTTAATTGTCAAGCTGTAACAGCTGTCATTACTATGACAGCTGCCTATTTTGATTTTTCGAATAACGCACTTGATATTCAGCCGTCGAACTGAACGGATTAAATCCAACTTTTTCTTTGCAATCTGAGTTTTTATTTAAATAAACCGCTCTGATCCTTCAGTTCAGAAGTGGGATAGAACAGGCTAGCAAAAACGCTCACATTTTGAATTTATCATTACAGGTACGTTATTTGATATATCTTTTAACGCTACAAGATGGAAGATGGAATTGCGACACCCGAGGAAATAACCGACCGCCAAAAATCGTTTTCAAAGAAAAGAAAACGATACGATCATAAAGAAAAACATAAACGGCGCAAGCATGGACCAGCGAGTGAAGATACAGACACAAGTTCTTCTAGTGTACGAAGGAGTCGTACTCGGAAGCGTCGAGAGCATCGTCGTCACCGGAGGAGTAGTAGCAGTCAAAGCAAACACAGTGAACGTCATGGGCGGTGCCGTAGGAGTGAAAGCAGTCGCAGCAACTACAGGCAGGACAGCAGGACTGCAGCTGCACGTGGCAGCGGCGGCGGCAGCGATTCCAGGTCGCGCCATCGCGAGCGCTCTAGTTCTTCGGTAAGACGTTCCAATAATAGTACTGACAATGTGACACATTTATTGTTGACTAAATTAGTGAATACTTTAGTAAACACTCGTCCTGAAGGCAATAAATTTCCAATGTTAGGAAACGTCATACCTGATTTTGATCCGATGGTAAAGGGGCAAACAATTCAAATGTGGCTCAACAAAGTTGATGAATGTGCGAAGTTATACAAATGGGGCGATGATCAAGTTATACATTATGCGTTACCAAAATTAGTTGGTGTTGCGAAAACGTGGTATCAAGCGTTACCCACTATGTCGTTTTCGTGGCTTGAATGGAAGCATAAACTATTAGAATCCTTCCCTAGTAGTGACGATTATGCCGAGCTACTTACAGAAATGTTATCTAAACGCGTCAAATATAATGAATCACTGGAATTATATTATTTCGATAAAATTAATATGTTGAACCGGTGTGACATAAAGGGTAAACGGGCAGTCGATTGTTTACTTTACGGTATCGAAGATCGTTCATTAAGATTAGGCGCGAAAGCATTAAAGTGTCAGGAACCGGAACAAGTACTAGAATATTTTCAGTCAATTAAGCAACAACCACGTGAAACAGATAGGTCACGTCCTTATGGAGATAAGCGATCTAACATTTCTTCTAATACAAAACCTACTAGCAATGATATAAAGCCTAAAAGTGGCAGTAGTTCTATAGTTTGTTACAACTGCAACGAACCGGGACATTTTAGTTTTAAATGTACTAAAAAAATCCTCAAATGCAATATCTGTAATAAATTAGGTCATACTACAATAAATTGTTTGAAACTACCCTCCAACAATACTAACAATAGTGACAAAACGGGTCAAGGTCAAAAAGATGTACTACGCATAGACGTCGAGAGAACCGCTAGAAGCGAAAGTAAATACATCATGCAGTTAATGCTTAATGGACAATCGGTTCTAGGCTACGTAGATCTAGGCAGTCAATGCACTTTAATTCGTTGTAGTGATGCTAGAAAACTAGGAATTACTTGGACAAACAATTATGACCTTCCTACAATGAGAGGTATCGGTAGTAACATTGTATCGCCCATTGGGGTCGCTACTGTTACTATACAGATACAAAATGTTATTGAAAATGTAGACATGTTTATTGTGGAGAACAACATCATTAAATACCCTGTACTCGTTGGACACAATTTTACTGAAAAACCTGATATAATCATAACAAAAACTTACGATTCCTTACTATTTACACGGAAAGTCGAAAACAAGTTGCATCTTATATTAGCATCAGACACTTCAATACCAGCTAAGGAAATGTGCTTAGTTTTAGTTTATTGCGATGCCAATTATTCGGGAACTGTATACATACGTGGGTCTCTTCGCGGCGAACATGATCATGAGTTTTACCTCCTTTCAGGGGAATATGAAATAAATACGGGCCGTGGTTGTTTGTTAATTCAGAATATATCTGATAAATTAATTAAGCTTAAAAAGGATTCCTTGATAACTCGTGCTTTTAAAACTGATAGTTGTTTTGACGTACATTTTTTGAATGTTAATGATAGTAACTTTTGCTCCGAATTTAATTATGACCCAGACTTAACCATTAATCAAATAGAAGAATTAAAGAATCTATTAAATAAATATAAGGAATGTTTCTCTAACAATTTAAAGGATTTGGGCTTCACTAATATAGTACAAATGGAGATTGAATTAACCGATTCTAAACCAGTCGTATATCGCCCGTACAGACTCTCATACCCTGAGCGCGAACTGGTACGATCAATGGTACAGGAAATGATCGACGCGGATATTGTTTGCGAATCCAATTCTCAGTACGCCAGTCCTATTTTGCTTGTAAAGAAAAAGACAGGCGAAAAGAGACTATGCGTAGATTACCGCGCTCTCAATACTAAGACGAAGAAAGAACATTATCCCCTACCATTGATCGACGACCAACTAGACATGTTAGCTGGACATTCTCTGTTCATTACGCTTGATTGCGCATCAGGTTATTATCAATTACCGATTGTAGAAAGTTCCCAGGACAAGACGGCGTTTGTCACACCGGACGGCCAATACCAATTTAAAAGGATGCCGTTCGGTTTGGCAAATGCTCCGTCAGTCTTTCAGAGGGCTATAAGTAAGATTCTGGCAAAATCAAAGGTTGATTTTGCTGTCATTTTCATGGATGACGTTTTAATTCCGGCTAGGTCATTTGAGGAGGGTCTTGATCGGTTAGAGATGGTACTTAAATTGTTACTGGAGGCAGGTCTGACCTTGAAGCTTAAGAAATGTAACTTTTTCTATAGAGAAATAGACTTTTTAGGGTTTCAAGTTAGTGGCCAGGGCATAAGACCGGGTTCACGTAAGACGCTGGCTGTTTCTAATTTTCCAGTACCCAAAAACGTACATGACGTAAGGCGTTTTATTGGGCTCGCTAGTTTTTTCAGGCGGTTTGTAAAAGATTTTGCCCTCATCGTGCGACCTCTGACGGACCTACTCAGGTCCAATTTCGCATGGAAATGGAATGACGAACATTTGAAAGCCTTTGAAAAAATAAAACAAATTCTTATTGAACGTCCTGTTTTAGCCTTATATGATGCGAAATTGGAAACTGAATTGCATACTGATGCATCAAAGTTAGGTATTGCTGGCATTTTAATGCAAAGACATAGTGACAAAATGCTTAGGCCCGTAGCGTACTACAGTCGAAAAACAACTAAAGACGAACAGAATTTACATTCATTTGAATTAGAAACTTTAGCTGTTATAGCCTCACTGAAACGTTTTCGTGTTTACTTGTTGGGCTTAAAATTTAAGATCATAACCGACTGTAATGCGCTGCGTACGACCCTTACGAAGCGAGATCTCATACCCAGAATATCTCGGTGGTGGGTACAGTTCCAGGAGTACGATTGCGAGATTGAGTATAGATGTGGAACTCGCATGGCACACGTAGATGCCCTCAGTCGTGCTCCTGTAACTGAGCCCGTGACGGGTGATGATGAGACAGACGTACTCGATGTTTTAAATATTGATGTTAAGGACTGGATTGCCACGGTACAAAGTAACGATGAAGAAATTAGGAGAATCAGGGACATTTTACATGATAAAAATACGAGTTACGTAGCAGATGTGTATAAAAATTATCAATTAAAAGGTGATCATGTGTACAGAAACGTTGGCGATAAAATAAAATGGGTAGTTCCTAGAGCCGTTAGGTGGCAAATCTTAAGAATGAACCACGACAATGTAGGCCATTTTAGCTATGAGAAAACTTTAAGTCGATTACGCGAAACGTTTTGGTTCTCTAAAATGCGACGTTTCACCAAAAAGTATGTATCGGCATGTCTTGAATGTGCGCACCATAAGGCTCCGGGTGGCCGTAGGGAAGGTATGCTTCACCCGATACCAAAAGCAGACATTCCCTTTCATACGCTTCACGCCGATCATTTAGGCCCGTTCGTTCGCTCTAGGAGAGGTAACACTTATATTCTAGCGATTATTGATTCTTTTACAAAATTTATAAGCATAAGTGCTGTACGAGATACAAAGAGTACCACAGCTATAAGAATTATTAGAGATCATTTTAGTACTTTTGGTACTCCAACACGTCTTATCACTGATCGGGGTACTTGTTATACAAGCTCTAAATTTAAATCATTTATGGAGAGAACAAATGTTAAACACATACTTAACGCAGTAGCCACTCCAAGAGCGAACGGACAAATAGAACGTTACAATAGAACCATATTGGACGCTTTAAGCACGAAATGCCACGGTAAAGGTGATAGCACTTGGGATGAGTACGTCGGTGACATCCAGTTAGGTATGAACACTACAATGAATAAAGCTACAGGGAAAAGCCCATCAGAACTACTATTCGGTTTTAAAGTTTTAAATTCATCAGAAAATATGATAAATGAGGTGTTAAATGAAGTTATATGTCGTGCCAGTAATAATGATTTAGCTAAGATGAGGACAGAAGCTAAGTCTAAAATAGATAAACAACAGCATAATTCAAAGAAGGCGTTTGATAAGCATAGAAAACAAGTAACGTTATATAATATCGGTGATCTTGTCAGGGTTGAAAGGACAATTATAGATAAAGAACATGTAGGTAAATCTAAGAAACTTATATCAAAGTTTAACGGTCCATACAGAATTGCCAAAATACTAGAGAACGATAGGTTTTTGATTAAAGACACACCCCTGACTAGAAGAGGCAATAAAAAGTATGAAAATGTAGTAGCAGTGGATAAGATACATCCCTGGTTAAATTATAAAAATATTTCCAGTGATGGTAGTGAAAACGAAAATAGTGGTGACGAATAAAATGATTTAGTGCAAACTTGGATCAAAGTTTAGTATGATATTGTGATTTAAGAATGATTGTGATTAAAATGAATTGAAATTATAATAAAATATATGATTGGGAGTTACCTGTTTTGGGGAATTAAATTTGATTTACTGTGAATGAAAGTATATTACGACTAATAAAGGACGATTTGATTGCTAAATAGACTTGACAGAAGACTTGACGGTGCTATGCTTAGGCTATGAGCAATCAGTGCAGAAATTATTGATATCGAAGAAATTGCGATATTTGCATAGATGATTGCAGATTATAGCAGACTACGTATAGCATGTTGTAAGAAGGGCATAGGCTATGAGCGTCCAGTGCAGAATGCGAAGGGTGATTTCAATCATCGCACAGATGGTCGCAGATCATAGCAGACTATGCAATAGTAGCAGACGTAGAGCATAGGATGTAAGCGGTCAGTGCAGATAGTGAATGGTGTCAAGCAATTGACATCGCACAGATGACCGTAGATTACATCAGACTGTGCAAATTGACATTGATTATGACCTGAAATCAGACTGTAGAATAGAGCATGGGATGTGAGCGGTCAGTGCAGATAGTGAATGGTGTCAAGCAATTGACATCGCATAGATGACCGTAGATCACATCAGACTGTGCAAATTGACAATGACTTTGACCTGGAACTCGGATATCTAAGCCTGGAACGAATTAAATTAAACCAATGTTTAAATCATGTATATTGCCCTATGTTATGTTGTTATGTCATGAAAGTCTCTGTTAATAGGTTAATGTAATTGAGTTATTTGTAAATATGTTATTTGAACTCCACAAATTACATCAAGTTAATGTATTAATAATCAAGTTCAAGTTCTATCAGTAATGAAGTTGTTAATGTGTTTATTTTCCTCTACTCTTATGTATTGATTTGTCGCTTATTAAGTGAGAGGACTCACTCTCTTAAGGATGGCCGAGCTGTTAGCCTACTGATATTTAGCATAGTTATTTCTCATGTCAATGTCACTATAATGTCATTTTAATACTGTATTTAATTGTCAAGCTGTAACAGCTGTCATTACTATGACAGCTGCCTATTTTGATTTTTCGAATAACGCACTTGATATTCAGCCGTCGAACTGAACGGATTAAATCCAACTTTTTCTTTGCAATCTGAGTTTTTATTTAAATAAACCGCTCTGATCCTTCACACGGCAGATGGATTTCTCATTTGAAGTACTATCCATATTCACGTTGGTATCGAGTGTGATTCTCTACCACGGCAGATGGATTTCTCATTTGGAGTATTTTCCATAATCACAATCACGTTGACATGGAGATGAGTTCTCTGTCACGGCAGATGGATTACTCATTTGGAGTATTTTCCATAACACGTTGACATGGAGATGTGTTCTCTGTCACGGCAGATGGATTACTCATTTGGAGTATTTTCCATATCACGTTGACATGGAGATGTGTTCTCTGTCACGGCAGATGGATTACTCATTTGGAGTATTTTCCATATCACGTTGACATGGAGATGTGTTCTCTGTCACGGTTGATCGATTGCTTAATCGAAGTAATTTCCATGTGCACATTGCAATGGTATTAAGTGTGATTCTCTACCAGAGTAGTATATTAATTTATTAATGGGGGCCCTCGAGAGATTGATCTGTATGAATGAACTGAACAATTTGAACGACTTATGTAAGAAGTGAGCGTGTGTGTATGATTGTATGAACAAAGTATGAAAACACGTCTTTGATAGGAGTGTTTGTTTTTAAGGATAAATAATTCTAATGTGCCGAATGTATTTGTGCATTTCAGCGGAGTCGGATGACTCGTTGCAAGATTCGGTGGAGCTTCAGGCGAGGACAAGTCACGAAGGCATCAGCGTTGCGGACGAGGACGACCGCCCGTCAGGAGAGGCCGTGTAACATGGCAACAGCCACTACAGGGGCGTGGCCAGCAATTGCGTCATTGAGTCATAGGAGGTGGCAAGCCAACGAGCCGAGCAGCGTGCGGACACACTTCCCTTTTTGCCTGGACGGTCGGAGCGTACGGTTGTGTTAGATTTTAAGGAACTATTTCTAATTATGTTCCATTGCTGTTGTAATACTTTAACAATATAAGTCTTGTGTTAGTTCTGCGTATTTTTTATTTTATTTAATTTCACTTCTGGTCGATAATACTTGTTTAAATTTACTGCGTAACCGATTAAACGTCGTAGCTCACGCGCTACGAACCGTAGCACCGTAGCATTTAGCGTAGCAAACAAAATCGCAAAATTAACATCGGCAAACTTCCTAATTGCAACAGAAATTATGCCGTATTTCAGTGCAAGGATCGCAATAGTTTTTGAAGTTAGCTCCATTCCATATATCAGTTTGTTGGCAGGATACACTGTTGGCAGTTATCCTAATCACTTTCAAGCGTTCGAGTGTTCGAGTTGTAGGACTGTACTACTGTAGAGAGGCGAGAACTTGTATCGGTTTTTCTAAATATTTATACAGCACTATGTAAGAGTTATAAGTACAACTTGTCCTGACTTATATACTATTGGATTTTGTCTGATTGGAATTGGACTATTGGATTGTGGAAATTTTAGCGTATGAAGAAGATTCATGTTGCGTTTTGTAGACGGGTGAGCCAATCCACAATGTATCAATAATTAAATAAGCAGCACCTATGTACTCATATTTTATAATGTTCTTTTCCTGTGTTGTCTACTGTGTGTACATAAATAGTAAAATAAATATATAAATAAATAAATAAATTAAATCAATTTTATTCAATTTATGCCAAATGTGCTACCTTACTATTCAGCAATAACATTATAATGTTCAATCTAAATTGTAATAATTTAAAAATTAACCAGTGTTGCATATACAAAATTATCACAATTACTTCGATTTAAAAAGTTTTGGCTCAAATATTACAAATTTTAAATTTTTGGTCTGGTTGGTGGAAATATGCACTACTAGGAGCAAAGGTCTCAGCGAGACTAAAGTCAAAGTCAAAACGTTTATTGCTAACTAATTGTACAATATCGGTGTTATGTTATGTTAGTATTATGACTTAGTAGTGACTATTTAAAGTTCAACAACCCCTAATGTACAGACACTGTTATTAATTGGTGGCCCTCTTTTCTTAGGCAATTTAATACGTAAGCGGTACCCAATTAATGCACTCTGCACATATTGATCAATACTCAATCTCCAAACATACAAATTTTCATTATGTATGTGTTTACCTATTTAAGTTATTGTAGTTTACCTATATGATTAAGTGGGTTTATACAATAATTTAAAAAACTTATTTATTTTTATACTTATCTCTATCTCTAACTATGCTCCTGCCATGTTATCTTTTCAACCGACTTTAAAAAAAGGCGGAGGTTATCAATTTATCTGCATTTTTTTTGTATGTTTGTTACCTGAGAACTTTTAGGCTTAGAGAATGCTTAAAGCCCACCTTTGTGCATTATTAAATAAATAAATAAATGTATTTCTCAAAATCGAACCTTACTTATTTTGGTTTAAGCTAACAATATAATTTTTTGGTTTTTTTTGGTACATGTCGAGTTTGTTTTAATTATTACGGGAATTAACTAACATTTCAGATACAGACTCGGCCTAGTTGAGACGTTAGGATTCAATTAGAAATGTAAACACAAGACTAAGCGAAATATTGTTGTGGGAGCGTCGTGTGTGGATAGATATTAAAAACAATACTTCCACTTGACTCACTGTTTATTATTACTACTTATATATTCAGTATGTACAGTTATTTTGTACTCGGACGAATGGAAGAAGCTAAGGTGAAAGAACAGAAGAAGATAGATGATCGGAAGAAAGATAAATGACATAAAAGCTCATGTGTGAGTATGAGGCGTAGCGGCATAGGTGTGGTGGTGGTGGTGTGGTGTTGCATGTGCGCGATTCCGTAGATCACCTCAGTATATACAATGTACTCTGTGTAGATCACTGGCGCGAGCGCCAGCCGACTGGGAGCAGGTTCTGGTGGCAGCGTCCCGCGTTCCTCCTGCACTGCGCGCTCGTCTGGACGGGTCTTACTAGTGATGTGCGTAGCATCTAGTGACGCGCCGCCACATTGTTAACCAGCTATGCGGCTTCGCTCACATAGACCTAAATGTAATTTAAGGAAAGGTTGGTTGACACTTCCCGTGATCCAAGACCTGGTTTTTACCTTGGTCAGAGATTAAGCATTGCCATCCAACGTGGCAATGCCGCCAGTCTCTTGGGTACATTTCCAGTTGACGGCGATGTGGACGAATTCTATGATGCCTTATTGTGTTAGTTTTTTTTTAGTTTAATATTTTAGGTTTTCTTTTTTATTATTCTTGTAAATATTGTTGATATGTTTGAAATTAAAAGATTTCTGCTGTGTTGTAATTGTTAAATAAACAAATTAAAATCAGGAAATAAGTATTGAATACTACGTCTTTTAATGGTCACCAGCGACTGCAGAAAGTTGTGACAGTACCATTTTTCATATAGAATTGATCTGTAGAAGCCCGAAGTCTAGTTGTGACCTGGGGTGTGATTCTGTAACAACTCAATCTAAACTTCGAATCTGAATCTGCTGTGAGTTTCTTGATTGGCATTCTAAAAACTCGGTTGATAATTCGCCACCCTTGCGAGCGTGTCAGCCAGTTGAACTAAATTGACAGGGAGATTTTGACAGATAAAGTATGAGATGACGTAAGAAGTGGCATTCTGTAAGGCAATTTCCCCGTCGCTTCGACGCTCACTTCGCACTCGAACCAGATTCAAAGTGTCAAATATATCAAGGTCATTTTGAACCTTATGCGAAGTGATAGTGAATAGCGATGTCAGATGCGAGTTGTTGTTTGAATTTTACAGAATCGACCTACTGATGGTAATTGGCTAGAATTGTTCATGGGATTAATCAAGCTAGACCTAATAAGATTTGTGAAGTGTGTTTTTCGTTACAATAAAGTTTTTTTTATTAACCTTTTTTGTGCCCTATTTCTGCCAAAGGCTACTTTTCTCTTTAATAACTTCCCGATCTTATGCGATCACCATGCGACCACCTTCACCGCGGTAGCCTTTGGCGGCGAAATCCTCCTATGTTTGACTGTCTCTCTCTAGGTTTGACGACACAGAGTAGTGGTTGAACATTGACTGCTGCGCTGCGTGTCGCGAGTTCGATTCCTGCACGGAACAAATATTTGTATGGCCTACTGATAGTTGTTCCGGGTCTGGCTGTTTGTGTATGTGAGTTTATATGTTTGTAAACGCACCCACGATACGAGAGCAACTTCTAGTGTAGGACAACGTTTAAAAAAAAGGTAATAATAATAATAATATGTGGGGACATTTTCTCACACGGCCATCTGACCCCAAACTAGGGAGACTCTGTACTAAGGGTGTCAGACAGCTGATATACATACACAAATACATTTTTTTTTTGTAAATACATACATATATAGATAAACAACACCCAGACACAAGGCAAACACAAGTGCTCATCACACAAATGTTTACCCTGGGCGGGAATCGAACCCGCAACACGCTGCGCAGCAGTCGATCGCTCAGCCACTGCGCCAACCGTGTCGTCGATTGACTGTAAAACTCGTTATTCAGTTGCTTTGATCCATGTTTTTTATTCTTTTCGATCCAAGTCAGAAAAGCTCGTAAGTAAAAAAAAAGGTGCATCTGTGCGAGTTTTTACTTATTTCTATCTGTACCATCTGGCAATATTACTCTGAATAAAACCTCCATAGAAAATAAACCAGTAACAAAGACTTCGGCTGAGTAGTGTGTGTATAGACGGTATCAAGAATCAGTGATACGACAAAGGAGGTGCAACCCGACGCCTATAGCACGTGACGGTACTACGAAATACTATCTCCCCTTTGAATTATCGACGATACAAATTGGTCATTATCTTTCTATTCTGTTATTATCAAAGAAAATAGTTTAGCAGACATGATTTCGAAATAAACATTATATTTATTTATCCAAAAAAAAGATATAAAGAGAAGTTTTCAGTTGGTAAAAGATAAATCACCTTTATTCAGTAAATTAGAGATAAAAAAAAACATTTTTACAATTTTTATCTTGGTTTACTAGAAAGATTTTTATATTTTATTTTATTTCTCAAAATGGGTTCATTTGTGCTTGTTCGTGCACGAAGTGGTAAAATTAGCTTTGGAATTGTTATTTCAAACGTCTGAAATAACAATTCTAAAAGACCAGGGGGCGATTCAGGGGGCATAGTAGGACGCCCTGCGGCTCGACCGACGCGACGATTTGAAAAAGTGGCTGGCACCGAATGGATGCGTGCTGCCCAAGACCGGGTTGGTTGGAGATCTTTGGAGGAGACCTACGTTCAGTAGTGGACGGCAATAGGCTGATATGATGATAATGAGGAGATAATTCTAGTAACATTTAGGAACGCATTCTAAGCTCAGTTTCGATCTGTCGAAAATGCCGTAGTTCAACCATGACCGATCCGTAAGGCTTTTAATTAGCGACGAGCCCTTCCCACTCTTTCTTTCTCTCTCTTTCACTTTTTCTTCTTTGCACCCATCATCATCATGTCAACCTTCAAACGCCCACTGTTAGGCACAGGTCTCCCCCAAAGAGGGGTTCAGCCGTAATCGCCATGCTTGGCCGATACATGTTGACGATCGCAGTAGGTGTAATGATACTCAGAAGAACGCTACTACCCACCCTCTGATCAATATCCCTGTGTCGCCTTCTACGACACCCACGGGTAGAAATGGGGTGGTGCTATTCGCGGCCGGCACTACACAGCACTTCTTTGCACTAAACCCAATTAATGGTGAAGCAGTAATATTAAGTGGAGTGGCGAGGCGACTGGAGTGGCGACCGCGAACCGGAAGACGTTGCGTTGGAAGGCCTCCCACTAGGTGGACCGATGACCTGGTAAAGGTTGCGGGAGATCCGCTGAATGCGAGTTGCACAGGACCGGTTAATGTGGCGAGACGTGGGGGAGGTCTATGTCCAGCAGTGGACGTCTTTCGGCTGAAATGAAGATGAGTAATATTAATACCACATTAGGTATAATATTGCAACTTCAACAGTTAATTTCTCATCTACACAAGTACAGTCACATAGCCGGGGGCATCTCAGCGGGTAAATTCACCAGTTTGGAAGCTTGCCCATCGCTTCCGTTACACATAATTCTTGCTTCAGTTCCACCTTTTAATATTATTGTACGTTGCTTACAATATTTATTGATATGACTTCTGTTGATTTGTTGATTGCGTTACGGGGCGTATGGTAAATAGGTTTGCAAAGTAGGCTTTGACGCAGGTATTATAACTATGCCGATTTAGGTGTTGGGGGCCTTTGAAGTATTACGTAAACCAAAAGGGGGTGGGAGGGGTCTTTTCTTTGCTTTTTTTTTATATCATGGGGGACGGGGTCTGACGAGGATTGCGTTAATAATATTTTATCCTGTTTTTCTGAAAAAATTAGAAGATTTTGAGACAACCCTAAAATCCTGCTGCTCATAAATATAACAAAAAATAAATCTAAAAATGATTACAAAAAATATATGAAAATGGTTAGCACAAAGCATAGGTCAGAAATAGGGAGGAAGGGGTAAGATCTTTGCTTACTTTTGCCGAAAAGGACGATAAGGGGCTTTAAAAATTTCTATAATTCAGCTTACGTAAACCTGGTAAGGCCTCTTGGAGCGAACCTATTCTAAGTTAACATTAGGAGGTGCTAAACGAAAAGTTAACTTATTTAACCATTTATTACCAAGCTCGGAAAGCACATAAAGCCGTTGGTCTCAGGTGTCATTAGTTAGATTTTTGACGCCAGAAAGTCAGACAACCAGTCTTACCAAGGGGTATCGTGTTACCCAGTAACTAGGTTGTGGAGGTCCGATAGGCAGTCGCTCCATGTAAAACACTGGTACTCAGCTGCAACCGGCTAGACGTGAAGCCGACCCCAAAAAAGTTGCGAAAAGGCGTTAGGCAAATGATGATGTACCTAAACAAACAAAATGATGGAACAGAAAAATATTAACAAAAATAATGCCTATTGTAACAAACCTAATTACGATAAACATTGTTATTCATGTTCTATGTATCTTACCACTAGCGCCATCTGCATATAAAGCTGTAAACCTGTCACTAGTTACGATATCGAAGAATGTACGTAGCAAGTAAACGTAGCAAACGCACTTTGATTGATTGTATTGTACTTAGTTCGCAAGGATGTTACTAGATGTCACTGTGCATTTACGTCACTTTTCTGAATCGCGGTGTTAAGATCCTCTGAGAGTTAATGACCCTCGTCAGAAATTGTAATTTATTCATTCTAATCGACTCTTCTTAGCAGCGAGGTGCATCCGCGAATTCTAGTCCTCGTGGGAAAGGGTTACGTAGAACACCCCTGCTATTTGGCTGACTTAGTGAACTATTTATAGGGATTTATCCCTGAGTTTTTGGTTAGAGGACAAAGTTCCCTGCCTTCGTCCTAGGACTTGGCACTGGGATTGCTCCTATTTTTAATATAACCAACTAAAGTCAACTGTAATAAACTGCTGAAGAATAAACTCATATTGTTGTCAACGTCGTATTTCTCTTCGCCGGTGTGACGTCACCATCAAGTTCTCCTACTCTGGCGACCAACCGTGAGGCCAAAGTAAAACCCAGGTACGTCACACGTTCTGGACGAAGCACGACGACAACGGTAAAGAGAGAAAAAGCAGAGATGTCGGTGAGCATGTCTGACGCTCAGTTTGAGGCGCTGCTGTCCAAACTGTCACCGGGAAGACACGGCTCGTTCACCACCTGCAAGGCTGAATTCGACGGGACCAAGGACTCCGAAGTGACGGAAGCATTTTTGGCGGCAGCAACAGTTTTTCAGCAAATTGTCGATAGAATCCGTGTAAGCCTGGCACACGATACCATGCTGGCCTACCTTGATGATTTGATAAAAGGTATCCTAGAAAGGCATAAACCCAAGAATCTACAAATGTGTTCTTGGTACTGCCGATTCATTGAGAATTTCTCCGCTATAGCACAGCCTCTCAAGACCAATGCCAGTAGCTATGCGCTTGGAGCAGTTCTGGTCGAGGGGGAGAACGAAGATGAGTATCCCGTTGAGTATGCAAGCAAATTGCTCCCGTCAACTGAGAGAAACTACTCTGCCACGGAACGAGAAGTGCAAGAAATTAATAAGCAAAGGCGTGAACAACCACAGTATCACCCAGGCGACTTAGTCCTTGTCAACCTTCATCCCATTAGCATGGGAGCTCAAGGTGGAAGCCAGGAACCAGTTCCTGATCCCGTGCAACCACTTCGAAGAAGAGGACGACCTAGAAAAGAGGTAGCTCGCAAGACTTTACCTGAAACCAAACGAGGACGTGGACGTCCTAGAAAACAATAACTTCTCTCAATCCAGTCCCTCTCGCCGAGACGTCTTCGGGGACTGAGGGGGAGATTGTAACAAACCTAATTACGATAAACATTGTTATTCATGTTCTATGTATCTTACCACTAGCGCCATCTGCATATAAAGCTGTAAACCTGTCACTAGTTACGATATCGAAGAATGTACGTAGCAAGTAAACGTAGCAAACGCACTTTGATTGATTGTATTGTACTTAGTTCGCAAGGATGTTACTAGATGTCACTGTGCATTTACGTCACTTTTCTGAATCGCGGTGTTAAGATCCTCTGAGAGTTAATGACCCTCGTCAGAAATTGTAATTTATTCATTCTAATCGACTCCTCTTAGCAGCGAGGTGCATCCGCGAATTCTAGTCCTCGTGGGAAAGGGTTACGTAGAACACCCCTGCTATTTGGCTGACTTAGTGAACTTTTTATAGGGAACCATCCCATAGTTTTTGGTTAGAGGACAAAGTTCCCTGCCTTCGTTCTAGGACTTGGCACTGGGACTGCTCCTATTTTTAATATAACCTACTAAGTCAACTGTAAACTGCTGAACAATAAACTCATATTGTTGTCAACGTTCGTGTTTCTCTTCGCCTGTGTGACGTCACCATCGAACACCTACACTATTTATTTTTTTAAAAATCTAAGTTTACTGTCAAGTTCATTATAACGAGTAGAACCAAGTAATCGGCTGCTGAAAGAATTTCACAATATATATTTTTTTTATTACAATAATTACACCACCATAAATTAATGATTGCAAACATATCTTGCGCATTAAGAAGCCATTTGTAATAGCAGGCGAACAATTTGTCTTATCTTAATGTCTGAACTTGCAACGTTCCTTATGTGTGCTTGGTGAAGTAGGAGCGTAGTGCAAGCGATGCGCTGCGATGTTATAAAGTAAGTAATAATACCAAACTATTGTTGTCCTACTGCAGAGCAAAGTGCATTGATCACCACGTGTGCTCACGGCGATGTCAGTACTCTCCAAGACCGCACGATGACGGTACAGTTGGCACAGTGGCTGACCGAATGGCTGTCGTACTGCATGTCGCGAGTTCAATTCCTTCACGGAACAAATATTTGACCTACAGGTTAACAGGTAGTAGTTCCGGGTCTGGCTGTTTATGAATATGAGTTTATATGTTTGTAAACACACCCACGATAAAGAAAAAATCCGAGAGTAGGGGTGACGCATTACTAAAAAAACCGGACAAGTGTCGGACTCGCCAACCGAGTGTTCCGTACATATTATTAGTAGGTACATATCCATACTTCTATACTAATCCATACCTACTATCCATACTTTAATCTACTTAATATTATAAATGCGTTTTTTAGATATCATAAACGACCATATGTTTTTTTCACGTTAACATAGAGGGTTAATTTTTAAAGCATCAAGGGACCGTAGACTTCAGTACATGGTTTTAATTTCAACTCGATACCTCCACGCGTTCCGGAGATAAAGGGTTTTGACAGATAGACAGACGGACAAAGTGATCCTATAAGGGTTCCGTTTTTTTCTTTTGAGGTACGGAACCCTTAAAAGAAACGAAAGTAAAAATAAAATAATTTTGAAAATTTCACTTTGGTACTTGCCCGGCACCAAACCTCATGCACGAGAGACGGCTGCAATAACCAAACCAGTTACATAAAAAGAGTTATCTATATAAATGTGGGATCGAATTGTATGAAAGAAACAACGAGATAACTTATAACTGTTTTATTTTAATTTCCTATCGAAACAAGCACGACTTTGTTGTCCATGTCCATGTTACATTCATCACTGGAAAAGTGGCCATATGCTCGAGAAATTTAACATGATTAATTGATAATGAATCAAAATGTAACAGTAATAGAGTCTTCAATTTTGTGATTACATGTAAGGCAATAAATGTCACAATGTCACTTACTATGCTAGTATGGAGCCATTTCCATTTTAGATAAAATAATAACAAAATTATCGGGTTAGAAATAATACCATCCGTTCTATCACAAAAATAGCTGAAGTCACTTGGAAATCTATTACGCTGAAGTGTGAGATGACGCCTTTATTTCACTCCGTATCGTACTTGTCGTATTCTCAAGAAAAAGTATCGGCAAACTGTGCCGTATCCGTAATTTCTTTGATGATCGCACAAAAACTGACTCGAAATGATCATGACCGCGTATCATCACCAGTTCAGGGGTGTGCTTTCGACGACACGGTTGGCGCAGTGGCTGAGCGACCGACTGCTGCGCAGCGTGTTGCGGGTTCGATTCCCTCCCAGGGTAAATATTTGTGTGATGAGCACTTGTATTTGTCTTGTGTCTGGGTGTTGTTTATCTATATATGTATGTATTTACAAAAAAAAATGTATTTGTGTATGTATATCAGCTGTCTGACACCCATAGTACAGGGTCTCCCTAGTTTGGGGTCAGATGGCCGTGTATGAAAATGTCCCCACATATTATTATTATTATTCTGTGAGACCTCATTCTGAACTTCGAATCTGAATCCGCTGTGAGTTTCTTGATTGGCATTCTAAAAACTCGGGTGCTAATTCCAATTTACACTAGCGCCACCCTTGCGAGCGTGACAGCAAGTTGAACTAAATTGACAGGGAGATTTTAACAGATAAAGTATGAGATGACGTAAGAAGTGGCATTCTGTAAGGTAATTTCCCCGTCACTTCGACGATCACTTCGCACTCGAACCCAATTCAAAATGTCAAATATATCAAGGTCATTTTGAACCTTATGCGAAGTGAGAGTGAATAGCGATGTGAGATGCGAGTTGTTGTTTGAATTTTACAGAATCGTCCTACAGATAGGCGATCATGCTACGCGTCCGCGACACGGATACGCTGATCGGGTCGGGCAAATTATCATATGTTAGGCATTTTTGCATTAGGCGGGGTAATCTAGTCTTCTTTAACCAAGACTGGTCGGTCCCAAATAGCTTGTAATAGACGGACGTGGAAGAAAAAATCAGACTAATATAAATAATAAAAAATTTAAGCTAAAAACTAAAGTTATAATTTGGTTTCCCTGACCCATTTCAGTCTACGTTACATTAAATAACATTTACGCAAAGATTGGACCATTCTATTCTTCGCAAATATTCATGCCTTCCCTCGCATTCAAGACGTTACCCTAAACATAGCTTAAATATCTTATAGCCTAACCTTTTCAGTGTAGTCCCGCCTTATACCCGGAACACTTCCATTAATGCATAACGAAGTTGTTTTTCTTCAGAACCTACTTTAATTTACATTTCTTAGGTTACATCTCATTTTGAACAAGTTTAATTTTAAAATTATTCTTTGTAACTTGATACCTGTTCTTGGTAGAAGTTTCAAATCATTTTTCCTTCAGCTGGCTTATAGTTTTAATAACAGGAATAATTATCTTGAACTTCTGAGAAAATTGGAATGGGAGTGAAATTATTTTTTGCTATTTGTTTACGTCGAGTGAAACAATGCTTTGGTAAAAGCTTCTTTTATTTATTAGTAGCTATCATCATCATCATCATTTCAGCCGAAAGACGTCCACTGCTGTACATAAGCCTGCCCAAGGGGGGGTTTTGTTATATATATATATATATATATATATATTTGACTCTTTTTTTATACACTGCTCAGGCTCACATACTGATTCATTGTTTGTTAAAATATAAGGAGTGGTCGTCTACTGTTTCAACATTAATTGTAATATGTAATATGTGAACACTGTGTATCTATGTACATATAACTTAGTCTGTCATTCCTTAATCTGTGATACTACTTTCAAATACCTAGTGTTTTTATGCAAGGTACATCGTATTCACGTATAATTATATAATTCCTGTAAATGCAAATATTGTTAACATCGTTTTTAAAAGAGTAAGTATGGAGTTTCTTGCCCATTCTTCTCCATACAAAACTACCTTTTGGAATGGGCACCTAGAATCATTTTTTTTTCTCATTTGACGTTCAAAAGTGCCTTATAATGGTCTAGTTGAAATAAATGATTTGACTTTGACTTTGACTTTGACTTTTGCCGTAATCGCCACGCTTGGCAGGCGGATTGGCGATCGCAGTATGGTTGTTACAAAGGCATAGAGAACGCTGCTGCCCGTTCTCTGGTGCTACTGCCATCAGCTATTGCCATCGACTTTCGTTCTCAGTGCTCCTGTTTTTGTCATTTTTAGGGTTCCGTACCTCAAAAGGAAAAAACGGAACCCTTATAGGATCACTTTGTTGTCCGTCTGTCTGTGAGTCTGTCAAGACCCTTTCGAGTTGAAATTAAAAACCATATACTCAAGTCTACGGTACCTTCATGCTGTAAAAAAATCAACCCTGTATGTTAACGTGAAAAAAAGATACGGGCGTTCATGTCGCAAAAAACGCATTTATAATATTAAGATGATTAAAGTATGGATAGTAGTTATGGATTAGTATACAAGTATGGATGTGTACCTACAAATATGTACGGAACCCTCGGTGGGTGAGTCCGACTCGCATTTGTTCGGTTTTTTTTATTGGCTGGAATCATGCACAGTACAACCTACTAAAGTTTCATCACGATCAAATCAATGGTTTAGGAACCCATCGAGAACAAACAAACATTCATTTTTATTTACATTTAAAGATTTAGTTACTGTTTTTGTTGCAAGAATAAAAGCTGTTGTATACAAGACACCAGAGATAAATGCAGCCTTCAAGAACGGTTGAAAAAATCAAAGCTTATGGCATTGTACTTGCACGTAAAGAGGAGGCATAGAAATATATCTTACATATATATCGATGAGAGCAGGCAAGTATTCTTATCAGGCAAGTATTCACATATATTTTTTCTATTTATACAATTTCAATATATATATTTTTGCATGCAATTTTGTAACTGACATTTAGTCAATGTTGTGCATGTCTGTAATAGGTATAAACACTAGCCTTAAGTCCACTCAAATGTTAATAAAATTATTTGTGTTTATATTGTTGACGTGCCATGTTTCAAATAAATAAATAAATAAATAAATAAGTATACATATATTATATGTTTTAATACAATAAATAATCTTAATAATAATAAATAATAATAATAATAATAATCGTTTATTTAATACAACGTCACATTTACAAATATGTATCAATATACAATAGATCGCGATTGCATATTTGCCTGAACTAGGTTAAACCTGTGCTTCAGGCTAGAAAGTGCTTACTATTTGTTATAATAAATTAACGCTAAATTACAATAAAACTTAAAATAAAGTTACCATGAAGACGTAAATGACAGAGACAAAAAAAAAAAAAAAAAAAAGATTAAGTACCGCGTGTTAACAATTTTATTTACATACTACGAGTAAGTCTTCTGTCTGTTCATAAGACGTAGTTTTTAAATATTGAAATATAATTTTTTTACAGCTAAAGTAGTTTAACTTATAAATACTAAGTTCTCTATTTAATTTATTGTACAAAAATGGTCCATCTTGTACTTCTACTATTATAAACGCGCAAGTTGGTAGGGATAGATGAACGAATGAATTAATGTTTGTTACTCAAAAACGGTGCAACGGTATTAGCAGTTTCGCAACATAAGTATTGACTAATGTGTGCGAAATTTAGTAAGTAACAAACATTAATTCATTCGTTCATCTACCCCTACAAACTTGCGCGTTTATAATACACAAGAACAAGATTACAAGAAATGCACAAGAAAAAAGACAAAAAAACAACAAAAAAACAAAACAAAGAAAAGACAAAAGTACAAGATTATTTATCTTATGTCAATACTTAGGATAATTTTTATCCCGTTTCTGGTGTTTTCGAGGGATAAGTTATGGCTTTGGTTTCATTCTGAAGTATGGGAACATGAATTCGTAGGCTGAAACTAAATAATAAAACAAGAATAATAGAGTACCTATTATTCTTGTGTGTTCTCCATCAAAGGATACACAAATACATGCTATTCCGTAGCAAGTAAGTATACTTGCTACGGAATAGCATGTATTTGTGTATCCTTTGTTGGAGATCGTAGATAAATAAATAATATGAGTAGGTAACCGTTAACATGGAAGTTACAAAATTGGGCGTTAATCTTCATTTCTCCAATAACCGGTTTTAGACGAAAATGTATTTTACAAACTATTATAAAATACATTACCTAAATCTCAGTGAATCTGACATGTAATCATGATATACGGCAACGTTCTGTGGTTTATTTCTTGTTCTTTACCAACCAACCGTTATTATTCCATGGCTTTGCCAAAACCAAGGTTTCCGTTTTGGTTTAGCGCTTTAAAACCTTTTTGTAGTTCTCTTAGAAACACAGTATTTTGTTTTAATCAATAACTTAACTGTGTAGTTTCCAAAGGATCCAACTGGTCTATCTAATAGAAAAAGTCAGAAAAATCTTTGAAGTTGGCTTAATGTTGGCAGCAGTGGCACTAAGAGTCTATTCATACGATGTTTACGCGCCGTTGTCGCGCGTGAGTCGCAGCAAAAACGCGCTTAAAACGCAACTGCTATTACTTTTTCAGGCTAAGGGCGGATTCGACTAAATATACTATGTTATACCAGAGTAACCGTCGTCCGTGTGGTGTCGCGTTCGTATGGTGTCGGACGTAAAGAATAGCCCCATCCCATATCTTTCCGTGGGTGTCGTAAGAGGCGACTAAGGGACTTACCAGAGAATGGGCAGCAGCGTTCTCTGTGCCTTTGTAACAACCATACTGCGATCGCCAATCCGCCTGCCAAGCGTGGCGATTATGGCAAAACCCCCCCTTGGGGAGGCCTATGTCCAGCCGTGGACGTCTTTAGGCTGAAATGATGAATGATGATGATACCAGAGTAACTAACCTTTTAATAATTTTACTCATTGGTGTTACTCTTGGATTATTTCGTTTGAGTTTTACACCCCGTTTGCATTTTACACACACATGTATTGTCACTCTTGAGTTGTTGACTGAATGATGAATCACATGTGTAAGCCAACTAAAATAGAAATACGATTGTGTATAAAGCGGAACGCAAGACTTTATGTCCACATAGTTTTGCCGGTTTATAATGGTGTCAACTGTCAATAATCACACGAGTTGTCAATAACAGCTGGTAATGTAGCGGCCGCCATTATATTAATCTCGAATAACTTGTTTACTCGATGCATTTTGGCGGTGTAGCGATAGATAGTTATTCCGGGATTAAAATGTGGTAAATCGAAAAGTTCTGTAACTTTAAAGTAATTAGTAATTTTATTCCCAAGATAAGAGTTAGGTACACAAGTTTGGACGCAGAAAAAAATATCGTACAGTAAAGTCAGCGTCGATGGTGCCTAAAAAAAACGCTGTATACATATGCCCTAAGTAACAATAAAACAAAAATTCTTACATTTGGTCTATTGTACCGAAAAATGCGTTTCTTTCTACCACATTTGGTTCAAAGCCAGGATTTAAATGAGTATTTTTATGGATGTCTGAAACGTTATCGAGATGAGAATTCGATTTCGGTTATTTGATTTTGATATGGTAGTTTAACTGGATTTGAGTGCTTTGTGTAAATTTCGAAAGAAAACCAATGGATTGAAAAATTCATAATCAGAACTAGCTTCAACTTTCTGACTGACTCTGACAATTCAAAAGTAAGTACTTACCTGTAAATGGTTTATTTGAAATAAATGATTTTGAATTTGAGTTTATATTATTTAATATTATTATTTTCAGCCTGTATTGTCCCACTGCAGGGCAAAGGCCTCCCTTTCTTCTTTCCAACCGTCTCTTGAGTTTATAATAATAATTTATTGCAAATTCATGTTTTCTCAAGATGTTACAAGTATTAACATAATCAGAACTAGTTCATACATGAACTTTTCTATAATAGGGGAACAGCAATTTATGAATGCCGGCTATCGTCGATTCAGACGAAGTCGCGGATTAAAAAGTAGTCTTTAACCTTAAATAAGGTTCAAACATTGTTTTTACCAAATTCCATCAAAATCAAAGCATAATAAACAAATGAACTCATTTTTGCATTTATTATTAAGAATTTAAAATACAATAACCTACATTTATTGTCTATTCTATCTCCAATATAATTACCGGCACGTAAGTTGGCCACAGATTTTGTAGTGGGGGAAGTTCGCGCACGCACAATTTCATACATTTTTACATGCGCGAACTTCCCCCACTACAAAATCTCTGGCCAAGTTACGTGCCGGTAACTGTACCACTGTTTAAAAGCTGTGTCTATGTACCTTTGGATGAATAAATAATTATTATTTATATTTTAGTTCGAAGTATTTCCAAAGCGCGGCTAATATCATGACTTCATTATTAGTTGTTCAAACACCTAGCAAAAGAAGACATACTCGGTAAAATATATTATACATATTTATACATCAATACGTACTCAATAAAAACTCTTCATCAACACCACTTTCCTATAAAAGCCGAATCATACACAACCGCCGATCTATCGGTCCCTCAACTAAGGAAATAATTACCGCGGCGGGTCTCGTCTCACGCGCCTAATCAACCAACTTTCCACAAGTTAGATGGAGTTGCCGTGCGCGCCGTGTAAATTACTTTGATAACGCGACGTGATTCGACTAGGTGTGAACTTGCCCTTACCGTGACGTAATGCCTATTTTATGAATGACTATTTAGCACGTAGAAGATTAATGTGTTCGGAGTTATATTTTTTTCGTGTTTCAGTACATTTTTATGGAGCAATTTTGGTGAAGTTTAATCAAGTAGAACTTTTCTGAGCCGACACGGATCAAAATGATGTGTTAGTGAAAGTAATTTGAGTAAGAAAAAATGGAAAGAATTATTATGTCTACGCCTAGTTCTGCCGCGTAGCAGTATTTTATTCTAAGCTATGCTTAATGGAACATAATCATTTTTTGAATCCTTTTGTTATGTTTTCTCTGTTACTGAAATTGTAATGTTTTTGAGAAAATAAAATATCTTTTAAACGTAAACTAAGCCAACCTAGAATCTTTCAATAATTAAATGAATTACGTCAGATTACTCCGATAATAAAGTGTGCGTTACCCCAGCAAAATAATGTCGAAAATAGTAATTTAAATGTTACAGGCAATTAGTTGTCCAGCTTCTGTAATTGTTGCGCACATTTTTAAATTTGTTGCACATATAGATTTTGAGTTATTCCACAAAAACATTTCTTGCTGGGGTAACGTTACCGCAGCCAGACATTTTCTTTTATAATGGGAATATTGAAATAAATATTAGCCATATAATTAGTAGTCTAGACGAGGTAAATGTTGCAACTTATTTTGTACTTGTTCTTCCTTCGACTGCGATGTTATTCAAGATTTTGCTGGAGTAACGTTTGTGGTTTTGCTGGATCTCTGAAACGGATAAGCAGTTTCTTATTATCTTCTTTACATGATTTCTTAAGAATTAGTTTGAATTAGTTGGGTAATAAAAAAACAAAATTAATGCACCATTCAAAGGTTATTTAATTAAATATACACACAATAGGTCCTAACACTTTGAATAAGAGCTCGAAAGACTTACTTTAAACGTTGTTTTGTAGCTTGTATCTGTCTTCAAATGTATGTGAAGTTTCATTAGTATCCTGTTAGTAATAAACAAATTATGATGAAATTCAGTTCTCCACTTTGACGGTCATAATGCGCGCTTAGTTATTTGGCCTCCGATAACCCTGTATGTGAATATATAAACTAAATGATATATCAATAATTGGTTACTTAGTTCAGTTATATTCCTGTAAAAGTTCAGCGCAGTACATACAATAATTAACGAGATAATAAAATAAAAGCCATTAGGAAGCGCAACACCGTGATAACCCGACCATATTAAGGTGGTTACAAAAAAGCGACCTCGCAGTACATTATGCTACCTTCTTAAATATGTAGGATAGGTTTACAAGTTTAGTACGGATGTGTACACAAGTGTTTTGAATTTGTGTTATTAAATTTTATTTACAGGTAAAATAATCATTTCAATAAAACTTTCAAAATATTGAAAAAACTTTAAAACAATCACAGGTAGCAATACTGTTCTTATGGCATTTTCCATTACTTTTTAAATTTTACTTTACACTTTGTCTTTAGTAATACAAATCTTCACTTTTAAAATATAAATTAAGATTTAAAACCATCCCAGAAAATAACAGATATAGAATAAATGTTTTAAGTTCACATTATGCCTACTAATACTTACATATTATCGTTTAAAAATCACAGTGATGGTAATATAATATAACATCACAATATAAGTAGTATAGTGCTTACAGTAAGCCCCACTGTTTTATAGTCTAATTTCAAATATCACAATAGTTTTTCCTAGCTAAATACGGATAGTTGTATTCTAAAAATGACTTAAATTATTTCAAAATCACATCGAATATTGAACAGTGTACGCGTCTGTACCGAACTTGTAAGGTGTATTATACTAAACATTTTAGAAGGTAGCATAATGTACTGCGCGGTCGCTTTTTTGTAACCACCTTAATATAGTCGGGTTATCACGGTGTTGCGCTTCCTAATAGCTTTTATTTTATTATCTCGTTAATTATTGTCCGTACTACGCTGAAATTTTACAGGAATATAACTGAACTAAGTAACTAATTATTGATACATCATTCAGTTTATATATTCACATACAGGGTTATCGGAGGCCAAATAACTAAGCGCGCATTATGACCGTCAAAGTGGAGAACTGAATTTCATCATAATTTGTTTATTACTAACAGGATACTAATGAAACTTCACATACATTTGAAGACAGATACAAGCTACAAAACAACGTTTAAAGTAAGTCTTTCAAGCTCTTATTCAAAGTGTAAGGACCTATTGAAGTGTTTTTATATTTAATTAAATAACCTTTGAATGGTGCATTAATTTTGTTTTTTTATTACCCAACTAATTCAAACTAATTCTTAAGAAGTCATGTAAAAAAGATGATAAGAATCTGCTTATCCGTTTCAGAGATCCAGCAAAACCACAAACGTTACTCCAGCAAAATCTTGGATAACATCGCAGTCGAAGGAAGAACAAATACAAAATAAGTTGCAACATTTACCTCGTCTAGACTACTAATTATATGGCTAATATTTATTTCAATATTCCCATTATAAAAGAAAATGTCTGGCTGCGGTAACGTTACCCCAGCAAGAAATGTTTTTGTGGAATAACTCAAAATCTATATGTGCAACAAATTTAAAAACGTGCGCAACAATTACAGAAGCTGGAGAACTAATTGCCTGTAACATTTAAATTACTATTTTCGACATTATTTTGCTGGGGTAACGCACACGATAATAAACCAGTAATAAAAGTTCAATCAGGGTACTTATGCTTAGATTAGAATTTAAAATTTTCAGAAATAGATTTTCTACTTTAAAAACAGCGACATCCCGCAGACATAGACAGTTTTCTCATGACGTAAAGTCTTCTTTTCAATTCACAACCCACGGGAGATAGTTGTTCATCTTTTCCACGGCAGCTATATTTTCATTGTTCACAATTTATAATATTCCCCGACAGTGTACCAGGGAGGCAGCGAACGAAGATGATCGCTTTTTCAATTTAACTTATCTACTCTTACTGTGGCACGTCACTACCCAAGTAGTGTGTACATCATTACAGTAGCTCAAGTCGAAATTACTTTGAAAATGGGAAGAATGTTATGAGTACGATGAAGTTTCTAATGGACGCCCGGATTTAACGCAAAATTAATTTGTCATATGCATCTGTGATGCATCATCATCATGTCCACCTTTAGACGCCCACTGCTGGGCAAGTCTCCCCCAAGGGAGGGTTCAGCCGTAATCGCCATGCTTGGCCGATGCATGTGTTGACGACACGGTTGGCCCAGTGGCTGAGAATTGACTGCTGCGCAGCGTGTTGCGGGTTCGATTCCTGCCCAGGGTAAATATTTGTGTGATGAGCACTTGTGTTTGCCTTGTGTCTGGGTGTTGTTTATCTATATATGTATGTATTTAAAATGTATTCGTGTATGTATATCAGCTGTCTGACACCCATAGTACAGGGTCTCCCTAGTTTGGTGTCTGATGGCCGTGTGTGAAATGTCCCCACATATTATTTATTATTATTATTATTTATTGATTATGTTGGCGATCGCAGTAGGTGTTATGGTACTTAGAAGGACTCTGCTACCCATCCTCTGGTCAATATCCTTCTGTCGCCTACGACACCCGCGGGTAGAAATGGGGTGATGCTATTGGTGGCCACACGGCTTTATGCTGTGATTAGTAGTTGATGATTGGGTACTTACTATCTATTTATGACGAGAATCCACCATAGATTTTGTATCATCGTCATCGTCATATCAGCCTATTTCCGTCCACTGCTGAACGTAGGCCTCCCCCAGAGATCGCCAACCAAACCGGTCGGTAGATTTTGTATGGCGATAGTAAAATGTGACGTCACTCAAATGCCAACTCAATTGACTATTTGTTTATTTCAAAGCAACTAAAAGTCGAATTTTACTGTTAATTGAAAATTAATCGAGTTTTTAGGATTAATATGAAGTTTTCTTTTAAAGAAGTGGTGTCTAAGATTTATTTGTTAATGGTGACAACCAAGGAACAGAAAAAACAAGCAGAAGTACCCACGCAGCTGTCCCGCGTGTGTCACAATTATGCGGAAAATATGTAAAATAATAACAACCTTCAGAAGTTGTAATAAGTCTTAATTTTGTTTAAATAACAAATGAGCTTTTCATCAAAATTGAATTTGTTATTCATTCAAAGTAAAAACTTGGTTGTTATTATTTTTACTCTATCTTGTATGGCCGATGATAATTTCCGAAGTATCAGTGAACATTTCCTAGACAGTAAATGATCTTAAGGCGGTACCCTGAGCAAATAACCTTAAGCATTCGTTCCCTCTGCGCCGTGCAAGAGATACAGTAGCGAATACGCTCAGATTTTAGAATTAAATCTTTAGAATAAAATCACATTTAGAGATTTTGAAAAAAAAATTCTACCAAAATGTTTATTAATAAATTGCCTATCCATTAGTGTTAGTAAAAAATCAAATTAATTGTTACTTGCCGAGAAGATGCATGTTTTCAATAATTATTTGTCATTTCTGTGGTTTCGTTGTGAGGAGATTTGTTAAATACTATACTTCGTAAACAAAAATCAGATCTACCATTTTGGAGTCAAGATTATGTAGAAATTTAATCTATTTTTTATTTGTTGATATTTCTTTTGGATATAGAGTATTTAGGTCCGAAAAACTGAACAAAAAACGGCTAGCGCTGCGTTTTGCACAGGGACGCGCCTTAATTAAAATAAAGTTTGTGATGTAAAGCATCATGGCAGGATTTGCACAAAAACAAATAAGATGTTTAGAGAAGTTGAAATTCTAATTCTTATAGTCTTGGGTACCTGAAGAGTATCTTCAGGCATTTAAAATATTTTTAAAACCCAGCAATAAAAATCGTTGTTAAAAGTGAATAGTTTAACGAAAAGCTCATAACTTCAAAACGAAACGGCGACTGACAGTAACAGTGCCACTGACAGTCGTTCTAAGGAAAATAATGTCACAGATAATGATAAATTAATGTACTTTTTCAACTCCGCCATTGTAAACAACGATTCACATCTATTGTCCTCATTGGAAAATATTTTAAACCCTCTACATGAATCTTTTTTTTTTCATTCAAATGAATGTACAGACGCCAGCAGGTCAACCTACCCGAAACTGTCACATTTTCCCAATCCATCTTGAACCTTATTCTTTAACCATAAAGTTGAAAATCGATTTAAAAAATGTGACAGATTGTAGTAGCTTGATGTGTTGGCGTCTGTACCTATGGATTTCGCCATGATTCTTAGCGAATTCTATTGAGAGAAATTGATTGACTGTAAATTAATTGGGATAGCTCAATGAGGAAACTGATGATGGGGCTGACATGCCTTAAAAGGATAAAAGTCCATAAAAAATAAAGAATAAAAAAAAATGTGGAAACTGCTTAGGAACAAATTAATCTAGGTGCCTACCTTTATTTTTATATTTTAAGGATTCCGTACCCAAAGGGTAAAAACGGGACCCTATTACTAAGACTCCACTGTCCGTCTGTCTGTCTGACTGTCTGTCACCAGGCTGTACCTCATAAACTGTGATAGCTAGATCGTTGAAATTTTCACAGAGAATAATGGTACGAAACCCGTCGTGCGCGAGGCTGATTCGCACTTGGCCAGTTTCTTTTTGTATAAACCCTAGTACACCAATGGGTAAATAAAAAAACATACCTACCTATTCTTTTCGATCTGTTTTAGGCTTCCGTACCTCACAAGGAAAAAACGTAACCCTTAAAGGATCACTTTGTTGTCCGTCTGTCTGTCTGTCAAGACCCTTTATCTCGGGAACGCGTAGAGGTATCGAGTTGAAATTAAAACCATATACTCAAGTCTACGGTCCCTTGATGCTGTAAAAAAAATCAACCCTCTAAGTTAACGTGAAAAAAAGATACGGCCGTTTATGTCGCAAAAAACGAATTTATAATATTAAGTAGATTAAAGTATGGATAGTAGGTATGGATTAGTATAGAAGTATGGATATGTACCTACAAATATGTACGGAACCCTCAGTGGGCGAGTCCGACTCACACTTGTCCGGGTTTTTTTCGTTCATATTAATTTGTTTAGTAAATAGTGACCTTTACCCTTTGTAAGCACATTAAATCAAACAAAAAAAAATGTGTACTTGTACAAAGTGTACAAAGAATAAATGACAAAAGATATAAAATTATCTTAGATAATATTCATCGAACATTCCGTTTGGATGGTTCATGTATAATGTTGTACTGACAAGGCATGAGCTGTTTCTAACTTTTTTATTTAGTTAGGTATCTTTTTTCTTTTTTGTTGGAGAGTTTACTAGACACAATATGTTAGATTATCAATGTCTGATGTGTAGATATTTCAATATTCATATGAAAATAATATTAGTTTTCTTTGAATGGGCAAATAATTATCACTCTTTTTCTTTTAATAATAATTGATATAGAGCCCGTGTTTCTTGTTAATAATCATCATGTCAACCTTTTGACGCCCACTGTTGGGCATAGGTCTCCCCCAAGAGGGGTTCAGCCGTACCTAATCGCCATACTTGGCCGATGCATGTTGGTTCGGGTAATATCCCTCTGTCACCTTCTACAACACCCACGGGTAGAAATGGGGTGACTGCTATACGCGGCCGGCACCACACCGCTTTTTTTTCTTTATTTTATGGGCTTTGTCGCTGAGCGATGACGTCGCCCTGTAACAACAACATACAACATACTAACTACAGCGTAAATTATCGTTTTAAAACAAAGAATGCCAGTTTGTACAGGATTCTGGCTTCATCCGATAAAGGACAAGCCAGGATGGCATTACACTCTCCAACATCATAATTATAAGTGGATCCGAGAGTGGTAAATCTTAGAGCTCCATTCCGGACACACTCCATCAAAACGTGTTGTACATCTTCGACTACTCCACATTCCTCACAGTTGGGTGACGTAACCTTTTCTGTTTTTTTTCATATCCTTTTCCTAATCAGAAAATTAAAGTTTCTTGATGGAATGTGACCGGAACGAAATCTTAATGTAATAACTAAATCTCTCCGACTTAACACATTTTGGTCAATCCAATTATACGCTGGGAGCTGTGGTTGGATAGTCTTGTACCAAATTCCCTTTTCTGTTGACCTCTGGTTAAAGTATTCTCTCCACATCTCTGAACACCGCTGTTTTATTATTTTGATGTAATCAGTAAAAAGAGGAGGAATATCTACGGGGATTCCATCTGTCACGGCCTGGTTAGCTAATAGATCCACTTTTACATTGTCCTCTATCTGTACGTGAGACGGGATCCATTCCAGAATTACCGAAATTGAGTTATGATCAAATCGGAATATAGACTCCAAAATAGCGTAGGCTATCGGCACTCCTCGCACGGACGAGGTGCACCGAGCCAAGTGTTGCAGCGAGCTCTTTGAGTCTGTTAGAATGACTAACTTTAATTGTGTAAGAATAAGAAAGAGCTTCTGCTATTGCAATCAACACGATATGCATAATGGAGATATCGGAGTCTATAGCAAGCTTGACAGATGTATTCAATTGTGGGTCCCAAACAGCAGCCCCACTACCAGCACCCGATTTAGAACCGTCTGTGTAAATCTTATGGAAATCAGCATATTCCGCATCTATAAACCTCGTGCAGATTTATCTAAATCGGTTACAATCATAATCTCGTTTTGGCTTAGTTATAGATGGAATAGTATGTTTAATAGCTTTATGGACGTTGATGTTGCTGACCCATGTCTCAAGAGAAAACATTTCAATCAACTTAACTGCGTGCATAGTAGAACATTTAAGCTCGTTGTAAATTGAGGCTAATAGTGGTTGCTTCCTGCGTCTCCAGTATTGAGAATTATTAATGCTTAAAGCTTCAATCAAATTAATCGCAATGTTATCCCGTAAAGACATACATTTTAAGCAGAACTTGCTTCCTAGAAATTTTCTACGAATTTGTAAAGGGGGTAAATTCAATTCACTCTCCATCACGTGGATGGGAGTGCTTCTAATAAAGCCACCAAAGACGCGAAGAGCTTTATTTTGGACTTTATCCAATTTTGATAAATGGCATTGGTAGCAGCAATCGTGTAGGAAACTACCATAATCTAATCTGCTACAAATTATTGAAATGTATAGCCTACGTAGAGGTTTCGGGTGAAAACCCCAACCAGAACCTGCTAGCACTTTTAAAATATTTATAAATGTTAAAACTTTTTGAACTGACTCATTGATGTGTTTCCCCCACCTAAGGGACTGATTCAACCACATCCCCAGGTATGTAATGTTATTTACTACACAAATATTACTACCATTATCGTTCAAAATTACAGGTTGTCTGCACATACCTCTCTTTAAAATACAGACCATAGTCTTAATTGGAGATATTTCTAACCCTAGATTACTAACTATGGAGTTAAACGTATTTAAAGCAACCTGCAGTTCTGAGACGACTGCATTGACATTGGAACCTGTTTTAAATAGAACAAAATCTTCAGCATATTTATAATACTACAATATTAACTACCTTAGTAGGACCGGACCGGATATGTCAGAAAAGTGGTCAACATTTTATGAATAAAATTAACTTTGGGAGATAAAATATAAAAAAATAAACATTTAATTCTTTAATTTAATTCATTTTGACAATAAATTACAACTATTTATCTGTAACTAAAACAAAAAAATATTAATTTACTTTCTTAGTAATACTGTCTGTTTTTGTGCCATTGCCTTAAAAAAAAAGCGCTGATGCGCGCGTATCGCTAATTTGTGAACAAGTACAAATCATTACGCGCGCTTTTGCGTTTCGCTGTATTGTTTTTATTTGAATTATTTCCTCGCAAATATGTTATAAAACGTCGTATGACTTACGTGCGCTTTGATAATTACAGCCTCTGCTTTCTTGTAGCGCTCGCCTGCGGCTCGGGCTATCAATATCGCCTCGGCTGTAATTTTCAACCTACCGCACTAATATCTTATTGTACTATTATATTCTCCTAGTGGTGGCCAGTTCGATTTTCGAACAATTTATTTTTTAGTGCAGATCTCTCAGATTATGTTACAAAATGCAGATAGACCGCGCGGAACACTGAGAGTGAAGCCAAAAAAGCAAATACAAATTCAAAAGCGAATACCCACAATCTCTTGATTGTGTTCGCTTTTGAATTTGTGCTTGTATTTTCATTTGTTTTTTTTTTTAACGATGCGGCGTTTCGTTCTATACTGACTCGTGTCAATACAGCACGAAGCGCGTTGTAGGTATTCGCTTTTGAAATTGTATTTGCTTTTTTGAATTCACTCTCAGTGTTCCGCGCGGTCTATCTGCCTTTTGTTTCATAATCTGAGGCAGATCTTGATGGTGAATGTTCGTATGCGATTTCTACTTTATGTTCCAAATTCAAATCACATTATTGACCAGCGGGTCATAATGAAATTCAGTACAATATTATTGCCCTGCTAGACCTCAGGTCCTAATTGACTTAATTTAGGTTAGGTTTATACGTACCCACGACACAGGAAAAATATATGATTTGACGACACGGTTGGCGCAGTGGCTGAGCGATCGACTGCTGCGCAGCGTGTTGCGGGTTCGATTCCCGCACAGGGTAAATATTTGTGTGATGAGCACTTGTGTTTGCCTTGTGTCTGGGTGTTGTTTATCTATATATTTATGTATTTAAAATGTATTTGTGTATGTATATCAGCTGTCTGATACCCATAGTACAGGGTCTCCCTAGTTTGGGGTCAGATGGCCGTGTGTGAAATGTCCCCACATATTATTATTATTATATCGATGTAGGAAAACATCGTAAGGAGATCTGTGATTCACGTAACTAAAGAAATGCTGTTGCAGTGCATTTGCAGTTTAGTTTCGATCAAAACAACGCTTTTCGTATTCTCTACAGCTGTCAGACACGTTCGCGTCAAGTTCGCGTTACACGAGCGCAATAACGGCATTCTACTGTTGCGCGTCTTTGGTGCGTACTTCGGAACGCAACATGATCAGTATTCTACTATTCGTTTGACGTCTCAAAATGACAGATAAAAAGCACTAAGATCTATACTGGGGTATTATTTTAATATTATAATAACGTCATAGAAATGTAATCGATTTTATTCGATTATTTAGTGAGTAATATTTTTTCTCGCATGTGCTTAGTAAGTTCGGTTGTCGTACAGTTGACGTGCAGTCCACTCGCAGCTTACGCGCAGTTCAAATATTACAAGAATACCATTTATCACTCGAACTTGAACTTAACTGCAACTGCACTACAACTTCATCGGCGCGTCATAAAATTACGTGAATTACCCCTTTGGACTAATAATTAATGTAAGTCTGTAATCACCAATTCGCCCTTAACGAGCGTGGTAATTAATCCTATAGACTTATTCTCGGATATTATTACGACTATAACTATTTTCTTATATCATCATCATCATATCAGCCTATTAATTGCCATCCACTGCTGACCTTTTCTTATATATTGCTCAGAAAATAGTTGTTTGTAAAGTCGGTTTACGGACGATAGTTTTACATGATAACATCATAAAAAAACATAATGGCTAACATATATAACATAAGCAAATTATGGCTTCTGTCGAGATGGGCGGAGCTTATTGCTTGGGCCAATCGTGCCTCTCTATCGCTTGTTCCGCGCTCTCTCTTGCACGCTCAGGCTCAGGCGGAACGTGACACCTTATCGTGCGTGCCGGTTTTCATCGCTTTATAAGACGTTGTCACGTCAAAAAAATCAGGTAAATAATTTATCATCAACGTGCCTAGTGACTAGCAAACAAAAGCATTTTTGCTGTTATCCAGGTACTTGAATCTCACAAACATATCTAATTTTCCATTGTATTCTACAAAGTAACAATAATTAAAATTACAGCCATGTTTGGGGTTCTAAAATGACCCAACTCAGAAATCTGATTACGATTAACATAAAGGTAGAGTTTATTTAGAGTATCAGCATTATAATTCTTAATTACGATATAAAATTAATTAATTTAAATTAGTCCTTTTACAGGCCTCGTTGTCTTTTGCTTACAATTCGAAATGTTTAGGCAAGTGTGCGAACTTTTGATGTTGGATTGCTTTAAATAATAATATGACCTTTATACAAAACAAGCTTTTGCCTGCCACTTCGTCCGCGTAAATATCGCAAATGCAGGCAAAGTCGTGGATTAAAAACAAAATTAAAATAATAATAATTCATTTATTTATTTGACAACATGGGTCTACTTGTTAGTAAAAAACCAAATTTAAAAACTAAGAGTTATTAACTTAATCTAAAAAACGGGACACAAATACATCACCTTAACAAAATTCCTTAGCATTGAGGCATCCAGCTGTTTGAGTAGGGCCTTCAGAATGCTATTGGAACTGCCACGCACTCTTGTAAGTAATGAAGCGGTCTTTTTTCTTCTAATTGCATGAAAGTCATCAATTCGCGCTTCCGCGAACATAGTAGAAGCACTACAGTAACGTGGCAGCCCCAATAGCACCCTGAAAGCATTATTGTATTGTACTCGTAGGACGTCTAGAGCTTTTTTTAAATTTATAATCTACAGAATAAAACAGAATTGCCCCGTTGGTCTCGACGTCACGACTGATGAGCGTGTGATTTTTGGTTCGATGCCCAGGGGGCCAAGTCTGCTATTTGTATAATTTCGTCATTCCACCACGATCCCATTGTCATTTTGCTAAAACTAATTCATAATGGTCGATCATCATTGGTCGCACAATGACGTTGTAATGGTAGGTCATCGATCAAAGTAACTGTCAAAATTTTAGCAGATTACCGCCTAAGTCAGTCATTCAGTTGTCATTTTTTACGAGATTACCATTCTATATCATTTCTTTCAATGGCGTGTCAGTGGTTGACCATTGGAAAGTCATAGTGACGCCATTATATTAGTAGATTACCAAACTTGTCAAAATCAACAATTATGAAATCAATAATAGACCATTCTGACACTATTGTAATAGCAGACTTGAGGCCCAGGTCAGGCAAAGTGATGTTGAGTTTTTTCATTAGGAATCTCTCAGGAGCAGGACGCAGTTTACCAATAATTGATGGTATGACACCCAGTATTCCCGTGCCTCAGAAAATCGTTGGTGCAGCATCTGATCTCTCCCTGGTCGTGTCGGATTGCCGTCCCTTCAGACTATGAGAGCTAAGGAAGAGGGAGTGCTCCTGTCTTTGCACACACACTTGTGCATATTAGATATCTCCATAATTGGTTAGTCTCAATTTTGATTGACTGCCATATCCACTGGTTGTAGGACTGGTGAATGTTATAGAATATAAAATCTATATTTTATTTAATGCTCAAATAAGGCAAAAGTTTCAAAAGAAATTACAACAAAAGTTTTCTGATAAAAACCTGTTTCCAAAAACGAACATGGTTCTTTTTGCTGATAATGATGTTGTAAGTGAAAGTAAATAAATAAATACAAGCTTTTTTTTTTAATCTTTATTTAAGGGGACTCGGTCAACAATGACGATGTCGCCCCGTAATTCTTATTATACTAGTTACACCTTCTATTTCTTATTCTATACAACCTTATCATATATAAGCTACGGAGTAAGTACAAGCTTATTCAAAGTTTTCAGGCAAAAAACGTGCTTCAAATACGTATCAATTTATTATGTACAATTAGGCAATATTTTTATTTTATTTTAAACGTGTTACGGTAATGAACCAATAAAATATTGCCTAAACGAATAGCCTTAAATAATAATATCACCCAGCCTGATTTTTTTTTTTCCAAGCGTCTACACGCTAAGGGCACCCCCTGTGGGGTACGAGCCTCGGCTTAGGGCGTCGCTGGGAGAGGACAGCAAAGGGACAGGCTGGATCGGATTTCCATTATTTAGGGACGAATTTAAAACTACAGGCTCAGCGGCGCGGGTTACCACGAGCAAGGGTCGGGGAGGGGACGTACGGGGTCGTCGCGACGGGCCTCGGCGGCGAGGACGGAATGACGGCGGTCTGTGTCTGTGTTTGTTAACTGTACTGGTAGCCTTATTTCTCTCCTGGAGGAGAGTAATAGCATCGTCAGGTTCGGTCAGAGTATGTCTCGGTCGTCGAGTCTTACTAATACGAGAGGGAGTGTACCGGGCGGCCGATACGATCAAAGGGTTAGAATGTTTCTCAGCAGTGTCGAAGAAGCGCTTGGCGGAGCGTTTCATGAACTGGGGGTATTTTTAAATCGAGATTGAGGTTCTCGTTGCGAAGGTAAAAAGGGGCCCCTGTGATTCATGTCACATGTGATGTCATTGTTAGTGAAATACTACTTTTACTCAACTGTGGTAACCACGCTAACACATTTCGTCTTTTAAATTTACTCAATACTTTATTACATTTCACAATGTGAGCTTAGGTGGTAACTTATACGACAGATCAGGATGGACCCTGTCAGACACAGTAAATAAATAAGTAGGTGAGAGGAAGCTTATTATATAATATTGTTAAAAATGTATAGAGAGCTAATATTTATTACAAAGAAAGGTAATTTGAACACGGGTGACTCCATTCTGTTTTTTTATCACAAAACTAGCAAATTTGTATTTTAACAAATTAACACAAAAGGATAAAAGCTCCTGGAAGGACTTGGGGTTACCTTTGCCTAGCAGTGGGACAGCACAGGCTAATTAAAAAAAAAACACAACGGAAAAAGAATATCAAACTATACGTATAAACCTTCCTCCTGAATCACTCAATCTATTGAGATAGTCAATTTATTTGCTAAATAGAAATAATAACAGAAACAAAACAAAAAGAAAGTTTTTAGTTCACTCAAAATCTATACTAATAATCTTAGAATCTATACTGATATCTTTCATCTATTACTAATATTATAATAAGGTTTTGTTTGTAAATTTATATGGTTGTATGTAGGGGGTAATCTACGAAACTACTCATCCGATTTCAAAAATTGTTTCACCAATAAAATGCGACGTTATCCCTGAGCACTATAGGCATTAGCAAAATTAGTAATCCTTAAACACGCGGACGAAGTCGCGGGCAAAGTGCTAGTATTGTTTAATTTTGAAATTAAGTAATAATAATAATAATATGTGGGGACATTTTCACGCACGGCCATCTGACCCCAAACTAGGGAGACCCTGTACTATGGGTGTCAGACAGCTGATTTATACATACACAAATACATTTTTTTTTGTAAATACATACATATATAGATAAACAACACCCAGACACAAGGCAAACACAAGTGCTCATCACACAAATGTTTACCCTGGGCGGGAATCGAACCCGCAACACGCTGCGCAGCAGTCGATCGCTCAGCCACTGCGCCAACCGTGTCGTCAAAGTTAAGTTAATTGATTGCGCACTATCTAACCATAATCCTAGATATTACTGCCCTTGCCGTATTTACAAAATTGAATCGAGTTTAATACTTATTGAGCAATATCTGACAACTTTGATTACTTTTATAAAGAGCTGGTTATTCGTCCTAAAGCCCTCTTTAAACCTCCGATAAATCAATAAAGAATCATGGCAGGATTTGTACAAAAAAAAAGATGTTTAGAGAAGTTGTAATTCTGATTCTTATACTCTTGGATACTAAAAGAGTATCTTCAGGCATTTACAATATTTTTAACCCTCCGCAATAAAAATGGACGTTAAAAGTGAATATTATAGAGAAAAGCTCATTATTTCAGAACGAAACGGCAGCTGATAGTGACAGTGACAGCCGTTTTATGGGAAATAAAGTCACAAATTATGAATAATCAATGTACTTTTTCAACTCTGCTATTGTAAATCAGAATTCACATCACTTGTCTGCTAATTTCATATACCCGTTAGTTAAAAAAGTCACTTTCTTTTTTTAATATATAAACACAAAATGGGCAACGAGATTAAATGAAAAACTGTTATTTTCATTTTAAATTATTTTAATCATGCAGGGGTTTAAAAATATGGTAAGTATATCAATCTACTCCTGGTAATGTATTCTCCACATTGAAATATTATTTAAGCCCTCTAAATAATTTTTATATTTCATACAAATGAATATCGCCATGATTCTTTCTTCCTCTACATTTGCCATTTCATTAACATCAAATCCGACACAAACATTTTGATAAACTGATAAATAAAAAACGTTAGGAATGATACCCAACACGTCTTTACTATATCGATGCTTCATTCCCAACGAAAATGTTCACGTCCTAAGGAAATTGGATTCTCCAATGAGGTTCGTATGCATGAGAACATGCTGCAACATACGTTTGTGTTTGTAAACATCGTTTGGTAGAATAAATGGAGAGATAGACAAATATTTCTGTGTTTTAAAGTCAAAATCAAAATCTTTAATTCAATTAAACTATTTACAGGCACTTTTGAATTGTCTAGGTGTCGGTTTGTAAGAAAAGTTGAAGTAAGTTGCACCTTGCGTCTCGCTGCTTCGCTACGTTTAGGAGCTTCCTGCTGTTCTCCTCATCGCTGTCGCTGTGGGGAAGCTGTCAACTGCCTCGGACACCATGGCCTGTCGTGCAGCCGGAGTGCGGGTCGCATAGCGCGGCACGCGAATATTAATGACATTATTCGACGTGCTCTCGTCGCCGTCGGCGTTCCGGCTGTCTTAGAACCCAATGGCTTGGCACGCGACGATGGCAAGAGACCGGACGGCATGTCTCTATTTCTTTGAAAGTTGGGTAGGCCTTTAGTGTGGGACGCTACGTGCGTCGATACTGTTGCGCCATCCCATCTTCCTAGTTCAGCATCCCGTGCTGGTGCTGCTGCTGCGGCTGCAGAAGACCTCAAACGGCGAAAGTATAGTAACCTTGGTTCGAACGTTATTTTCGAGCCGTTTGGGGTTGAAACCCTCGGGTCGTGGGGTCCGAGTGCACATCTTCTTTTTAAGGAAATATCCAAAAGGTTGGTTGACACTTCCCGTGACTCAAGAGCTGGTTTTTACCTTGGGCAGAGATTAAGCATTGCCATCCAACGTGACAATGCTGCCAGTCTCTTGGGTTCATTTCCAGTTGACGGCGATGTGGACGAATTCTATGATGCTTTATTGTGTTAGGTTTTTGTTTTTAGTTTAATACTTTAAGTTTTCTAATTGCACCTTCCAAAGTACGTAGGTAGGTACTTAGGTCTCTATAAAGAAGAACAAGCATAAAAATTCACGGATGCTCTTTTCAAAAAAGTTTTTAAATCCTCGTTACATTATTTTGATTGATTTTATGTGACAACAATGAAAGTATAGAGTAATTTAAAATAATTAAAAAATGAAAATACAAGCCATGGCAGATATTACCAACCTCTGCTGATAGCGTCCGTTCTCGAACTTGACGCGTGGATCAGAAAAAAACCGGACAAGTGCGAGTCGGACTCGCCCACCGAGGGTTTCGTACATATTTGTAGGTACATATCCATACTTCTATACTAATCCATACCTACTATCCATACTTTAATCTACTTAATATTATAAATGCGTTTTTGCGACATAAACGACCATATCTTTTTTCACGTTAACATAGAGGGTTATTTTTTTTTACAGGATCAAAGGACCATAGACTTGAGTATATGGTTTTAATTTCACCTCGATACCTCCACGCTTTCCCGAGATAAAGGATCTTGACAGACAGACAGACGGACAACAAAGTGATCCTATAAGGGTTCCGTTTTTTTCTTTTGAGGTACGGAACCCTAAAAAACAACAAAGTAACGATTAAGAAGTTGCCTGCTGCTAATGTAATGCGCCTCATGAAAACTAAACCCCGGTTTCTTGAACGACAATTAAGTGGGATGCAGGGGTAACCCGCGAAATTCAAATTTTCTTACATTTTTTTGCAATTTGCAGCTCAGTGTCATTGTAATTAGATTGTATTGTAATTATAAAAATATTCGCGGGAGTAAGAAATATGCATTTCATCATTTCAGCCGAAAGACGTCCACTGCTGGACATAGGCCTCCCCCAAGGGGGGGTTTTGCCATAATCGCCACGCTTGGCAGGCGGGTTGGCGATCGCAGTATGGTTGTTACAAACGAACAGAGAACGCTGCTGCCCATTCTCTGGTACGTCCCTTAGTAGCCTCTTACGACACCCACGGAAAGATATGGGATGGTGCTATTCTTTAAGTCCGACACCATACGGACAAAAAAAATTACAAGAATTATAATAATTAAAATCATGACCATAATTCTGCAGGATAGAAAAGTCGTATTTTCATTAAATAGGCACATTTACGAGCTTTACTGACTTGGATCGAAAAGAATAAAGAACATGGATCAAAGCAACTAAATAACGAGTTTTACAGTAAATCGACGACACGGTTGGCGCAGTGGCTGATTGATCGACTGCTGCGCAGCGTGTTGCGGGTTCGATTCCCGCCCAGGGTAAACATTTGTGTGATGAGCACTTGTGTTTGCCTTGTGTCTGGGTGTTGTTTATCTATATATGTATGTATTTACAAAAAAAAATGTATTTGTGTATGTATATCAGCTGTCTGACACCCATAGTACAGGGTCTCCCTAGTTTGGGGTCAGATGGCCGTGTGTGAAAATGTCCCCACATATTATTATTATTATTATTATTAATTGAATTTCAATTAAGCAATTAGATTAATTTTCAATTAACTGTAAAGTTTGATGATCAGTTCGAAGCCATAATACGGAGTATTAATGAAGCTGTTTCCAAAAAAAACCCTTCAGAAAATTAAATAAAATGTGCACAAAAATGTAACATTTTAACAATCGCTTCTAAACACACTAACGTTAAAAAAAAGGTCGTGATTCTTACCCGGCGACACAAACACACATAACTCACAAACTACCTATTGAGCTGAGACTTAACGAACCCGCCAAAGACCAACTTAAACAAACAACAAACAGAGAGTCAACATCAACAAACTCTTTATTTTATTTTCCGTTCAACAGAACAGGGGTTGAAAGTTACCTACATCTGGGAGTTCTGGGACAGTCCACCTACGAAATCTCCTCTTGAACGTTGCTTAAAACAATTTCCTGCTATCAAAGTTGAACAAGTAGTTTTTATTTGTTCATGTCACGTAGGTCCCTCGAGTTGTTTTGCTGTTAGTGACGCTATAAGCGAATTTACTGGAGTTTCGCTTTGACTAAAATGTTGCATGGTGACGAATGGGATGGGAAATTGTGGTGGTCAATGATTATGATTGATGTTTAAGGGCGCGTAGTCGATTTAGCGCAACTCAAAATCTAAACGATTAGCAGCAGCATTGACACACACTAGTACAATACAATGGTCTGTTTGTATGCATCAGAAAAAAAATGCACGAAATAAGCACGAATCATTGAAATTGATCGGCAAACGACAGCGCGCGATGTGTTACAGTGCATTTTTAAAATAATTGTCTAAAATAAATGAGCTCGTATAACGGACTGAAAAATATTCTGTATATTAAGCATAACATTTACTTTTATAAAATAAATATATCAGTTATGTTTTTACTCAAATACTGGTGAAAAAAAATTGACAAAGTGAACCCATTTTCTACTTTTTCAACATTGTTTTTTAATACATAATAGTAATATTTTCGTAATTTTGCCTCTGTCGCTGTCTTTATGACAGTATATCCTGTTGGAAAAACGCATAAAACAAAATATTTTGGCATATTATAATGGTTGTATTCGTCCTGAAAGTTAACTCTGACGTCTATTTTCGTAAAACGATATGAAAGAATTGTCTTCGCTTCAAAAAACCTTAATTAAAAATTATACTTTTACTCTGATCCCAAAGAAATTGCGACATCTTTTAATGATTTTTTTATTGATCAAGTTCAAAGTACATCTAAAAAAACATCCGATAGAACAATTCAGTTAGACAACATAGAAAAAACAATCTTTATGTCACCGATAATACCTGACGACATAATCAGAATAATTAAAAGTCTAAAAAATACAAAGAGTCATGGTTATGACGGTATTACCACCGAGGTTCTTAAATTCGTTAGCAATATTGTGGCTTCTCCTTTATGTCACATTATGAACAGTAGTATTGTCTCGGGTATTTTCCCTAACAGTCTAAAAATTGTCAAGGTAAAACCTATACACAAAAAGAATAACAAAGAAGATATGTCTCATTATAGACCTGTAGCACTAATTCCTATTTTGTCTAAAATATTTGAAAAGATTATTTACGAATCAATATATATTTTTTTAAATAAACATAATATATTATGCAATGAACAAATGGGTTTTAGAAAGAATAAAAATATTAATATGGCAATATACATTTTTTTATGGAACATAATGCCGAGTGTAGATAATAAGACTCCTGTTTGTGCAATATTTACCGATATGACCAAAGCTTTCGACTACGTAAATCATGACATTCTTTTAAAAAAACTCTACAGTTACGGTATAAGGGGAAATGTCTTAGATCTAATAAGCTCTTATCTTAGTGGACGAATGCAATATACGGAATTGACCAGAGTATGCCTTACAACTAAATGTGAGCTTAGATACACATCAGCATGTAGGGAAGTTAAATATGGTGTACCCCAAGGTAGTGTAGTCGGACCTCCACTATTCCTTCTATATATAAATGACTTGCCACGTCAAACACAACAACCAATGGTTTTATTTGCGGATGATAGTACAGTGATCGTCAAGTGTACTAGTGTAGAATCATATGAGAGGGAAATTAATAATACATTAGAAACTATTGTACACTGGCTTAACTCAAATAATCTAATAATAAATCTAAGAAAAACAAAAGTTATGCATTTCTACCAAAGGATACCCGCTGACAATATAAATGTTAGCTACAGTGGTCAAAACGTGGACACAACTTGTGTAGCGAAATTTCTTGGCATTTTAATTGACAGCAAGTTGACATGGAAACCGCATGCCGAAGACGTTTGTAAAAAATTAAGTAAATTAGCTTATGTATTGTATAACCTATCACATAAAGTTAGCAATAAAACACTTCTGGTAGCTTATCACGGGTTAGTTGGGCCAGTATTGAAGTTTGGTGTCATATTTTGGGTTAATTGCACTGAGAGGGAGGAGATCTTCAAAGCTCAGAAACGGTGTTTACGATCTATGTCAAATCTGAAATCCACAGACAGCTGTGAACCTGTGTTTCGGTCTCTGAGGATAATGACTTTTCCCTGTTTATACATATTGGAGGTGGCAATTTTTGTAAAAGCGAATTTAGACTTATTTCCGTCACTCGCTAATAGAAGAACACGTCCAGGCCCTTTGAGATCTCAATACAAAAATTTGCTCTACACAGGAAATTACAAAACAGCGCTATTGAGAAAAAGTATTATAACAATGGGACCTGTTATTTATAATAAAATACCTCATAGTTTTAAGGAATATTCTGATAACATTTTTAAATCTAAGATAACTGCACTACTTTCAAGAAAATGCTATTATTCAGTAAAAGACTTTTTAAATGATGTTACATTATAGAATACGACTATTATACAATTACCTATAGTACCTACTTACATTAATTTATTATTGCGATTTTAATTTTATTTTTTTAGTTAATTGACATTGAGTAAATTGTTATTGTTTCGTATACCTAACTTCCTGACTATTTGATTTTAATTACTCATTATTAATTCTATTCATATTGTTGACATTTTTTATTTATTATTGTTTAATTAATGTAATGATAATGATATAATTAATTGACGACACGGTTGGCGCAGTGGCTGAGCGATCGACTGCTATGCAGAGCTTGTTGCGGGTTCGATTCCCGCCCAGGGTGAACATTTGTGTGATGAGCACTTGTGTTTGCCTTGTGTCAGGGTGTTGTTTATCTATGTAAGTATGTATTTACAAAAAAAAATGTATTTGTGTATGTATATCAGCTGTCTGACACCCATAGTACAGGGTCTCCCTAGTTTGGGGTCAGATGGCCGTGTGTGAAAATGTCCCCACATATTAATATTATTATATTAAATGATTTGCATGCCGTAAGGTAAAATGTAGCTGATCTCATTTATTTATGTCCTTTATTGTACCTACATTTAGAGCAAATAAAATGATTATGATTATGATCTGTAGCTGCCTAAAACAAGACATAATCTTTTCGAAAACTGTAATTGTCTTGAAATAATCTGCTCACATCATTACGATATTGCTCTGGGCAAAACGCAAAACAAGAAATTTCGTCACGAATCGAATACACGCTCTTAAGTAGTATTATGTATGTTTCTGTTGCATGTATTTATAAGTATTAAATTTTAAATCCGTAATTGGCTGTAAAACCGGTTTAAATTTTAAGATGAATTGTCAAAGAGCTGTGGATTTTGTGAATAATAAATAAATAGTTTTTACTAGCTTATGCCCGCGAATCCGACCGCTTTAATGTATGTTATTTTTCTAAAATAAAAGTAAATAATGTGACTCCTTATTAAATCAGCTGTATGCCAGTGAAAGTCCCGTCACAATCGGACTAACCATTTCGGAGATTACCCGGAACAAACATACAGAGAGAAAGCCGGACAGATATTTTTTTAAATTGTTTTATTGGTACTAGTACAGTCAACAGCAAAAGTAGATGATCAAAATCAGAAATTGAATACTAATTTACTAACACTAATTTATATTTATTACTAGTTTATTTATTAAAACTGTGTGATTGTCACACACATACTTTTGAATCTCTTCGACGCCACACAGTTCTGACGCGAACTCCGTTCATTAGTATTGAATTTCTGATTTTGATCATCTACTTTTGCTGTTGACTGTACCGTGTTAACCATTCATATAGCAAACAAATAAAAAGCTGTTATTTTGACAGTACAAACAGACACTTCAATTTGTTTATTAGTATTGATCTGTTCACAGGTTAACTATCGATTGATAAGGTACTTTAAAAAGTTGTTCCATACGTAATTCTCATCTAAGATAACGAAACAGTTTATTTTGATAATAACCACTTTCGGTAATAATCATTTTCCTGTCCTAATTACTTTCACAAACAACAAATCACACTATTACGCATCAGAACAGTAGAAATAGAAGAAACTTCAACATTATTGTACCATAGCAAAATACAAAATAGTTTATTCATTTATACTTGTTTGAAGCTTCCTTTTGAGCAAATAATACCGGTTTTAGAAGACGCTGTTATTCCATATCATTACCGTATACTTATACTAATTGTAAGTTACTATAAAGTACCGTAATGTGACATTAAGAGGAAACACAAGGGCCGTTTTTCCATACAAACTTAGTCCCCTGTTTCCTCCCTGAATAATGCCAGTAGATCAATATTTTTTTTTAAGATCCATGGCTACTATTGGCATGTCCCTATGTTTTCCTTTTTCTCATAAATTTATTATTAAAAGAGATATGAATATTCAAAAACCTAAAAAATTGGCATGATTTTCCGCTGTGTTCAAACATTCAGAAAACAAATTTGACTTGATTATATAAAAAATAGAAAACATAGGAACACGGCAAAAGCCTTTCTTTATTTTTTAATGAAAAAGGCAGTTAAATCGGTTAAGTTTTGGAGAAGAAATCAGGGGACTACGAATCATTGATTTTATGTACTTTTAATAGGTATTTTCGGTCAAAGCTGCAGTTGTCTCTATCGCGCTCTGCGGTTCGTGTTCGGGCATCGCGCGACAGCAATAGATTTTACAAATACCTAATTTTCAATTCTCTAGCCTGTGGTATTTCCTCTTAAGTGACCATTCGTCTCCTAACGTCATTTTAGCGGCCCGTCTAGCGGGTACGTGCACGATCCCTTGGGCCTGTAGGACTCCACGGATCACGTCGCGGCCCTGGATATACTCTGTATATTGTAGCCTAATATATAACCTAATATATTTATTATTTACTCCATACATTGACCTCTGCTGGGATCAAGGCTAAACGGTGGCATATTTTGTTGAATAACCTTTTGTTTGCGTTCATATTTTAACAAGCTAAATTATTTTTATTTTATTTTATTTTTACCCTGTATTGTCCTACTGTCTAGAGCTAGTGTGCATCCCGCCATCTTTGCCTGGGTCTGTCACGATGTCGATGTCACGATGTTTTAGCCCATGATTCGTTCGACTAAATTAAGCTAAATTAGGGGTGATGGAAATCAGTTTGAGTGAGGATTAAAGAGAATGTGATAGTTTAAAAATATTTGAAGTAAGTAGTTAAATTACATTGGTGTTATCGGCCGTCGGTTTTGTAGTCGCAAGTGCGCTGCTGAGCGTGGAGAATTGGGTTTAAATCCCAAGTTGAGTAAATTTTTTTAAGGATTTTTTTAACCGACTTCAAAAAGGAGGAGGTTATCTTTTTTTTTATGTATGTTCGGGCACAACTCTGTCATATGTGTGTGTGTGTGTGTGTTTTTGTCTGTCTGCAAAATTCTTTCTTTGTTCGAAAGGGGTTTATTCCAAAATGGTCCCATATATTAGATCAAAATTGATACAGCCCTTTTTGAGAAAATCAACAAATTCCCAAAAAAATTACTTAGACGACGTTTTAGTTTCTTCAATCTTTGGAGGACTTACAATCTCTTTTAAGTGTGTCGCCGTTTCTTAATGGATTTGGATGTTAAGGCAACACTAAAAAGCGAAAAATAAAAAGCTTTTTCAAAAAAAAGAAAACCGCCTTCAAAAACTAAAAATTGATAAATAACATTACTTTCGGAAGTCGCGGTGGCAATACAAAACCACAAACACAAAGGCACCGCCACCGATTTCCGAAAGAAGTTATTTATCAATTTTTAGTTTTTAAAGGCGGTTTTCTTTTTTTTTTTTTAAAGGTTTTTTCAGTAGCCCCCCCGGAGTTAGCAAGTTGATGGTGTGACAGGTCTGTGCCTGGCAAAGAAGTAAATAAAAAAAATCACACTGTCAAATGTTCCCAATTGAATATATGAACCTTATGAGTTTCTGTCAAAGACATTTGTGTGACAGATTGTTGTGCTTGATGTGCTGGCCTCTGTACTTAAAGCCTTTGGTCAGGCGCTTGATCTCTCCGAAACTACGAATAATACCAAATTTCCCAAAAAAGAAAATACAATACTATTTAAAACAAACAAAACCTATTTAAAACAAACAAAACCATATTATTATAATGGTAAACAAGCAAAGCAAGATCTAGACTACAAAGTCTATAAATCCCTTTGTCAGTAACCTAACTACTAAGGGCCGACATTAGGTCATATTATAAATAAAACTTGTTTGTTATTGATTTTATTATGGCACGTGTAACGAACGGGGTGAACCTGTTCAAATACTATTAATATTATAGTCATCAATTTAAAAAGCACCCTGGTAATATAAAAGACAGCTCGGATTCAGACATCATTGTAATAATAATAATATGTGGGGACATTTCACACACGGCCATCTGACCCCAAACTAGGGAGACCCTGTACTATGGGTGTCAGACAGCTGATATACATACACAAATATATTTTAAATACATACATAGGTATATAGATAAACAACACCCAGACACAAGGCAAACACAAGTGCTCATCACACAAATATCTAATAATATCTAATATCGTATTTATTTTATTACGCATCATGCTTGTCTAGGTATTTTACATATACTAGTTGCTTACGTTAAACCTGTAATTCGTCATCGACGTCTATTTCTCATTGTAAGAAAAAAACTTTTAGCAAGACGGTGTTTCATGTCCATTACGATACGATTGAAAATTAATCATCGAACGAGAATCTTACCTTGCCGTAACACAGTTTTAACTAGCGCGGAAGGTAAAGAACTTTATTTATGTATACCGTCAATGGACATTTATCATTCGTTTATGTTAATAAGCAAGTTTATTTACATAGTTGCATTGTTATTTTGTTATACTTAATAATCGTTATCAAAGTTTTGATTTTATTGTGTATTTGTGCAAGTGTAGGTACCATATAAACTTAGTGAGTGTATATTAAAAACTATGTAAGTATTTTAATTATAACTACGTTTTAATGTTTACTACTGGTGTACTGTTTCTAAGATAAATAAATTCTATTCTATTCTATTCTAAATATTTACCCTGGGCGGGAATCGAACCCGCAACACGCTGCGCAGCAGTCGATCGCTCAGCCACTGCGCCAACCGTGTCCACCATTAACCATTAACTCATAATTAAAAATACGACTTGCCAAAAAAAAACACTTTATTTTTACCGTGAAAACCTTATTAATTTTCAACTGTAGAATTCGATTTTCATCATCATCATGTCAACCTTTAGACGCCCACTGCTGGGCATAGGTCTCCCTCAGGGGGGGGGGGGGGGGTTCAACCGTATACGTCATGCTTGGCCGATGCATGTTGGCGATCGCAGTAGGTGTTATACCACGTTTACACTCAGCCACAGAATACTTAATAGTACTACGACTCAGCCCTGTTGGGCAGGGAAGTGAGCAGGGAAGTGGGCAGCGCGAGAATGTAAACGGGCCTCAAGTCTGCTATTACAATAGTGTCAGAATGGTCAATCATTGATTTCATAATTCTTAATTTTGACAAGTTTGGTAATCTACTAATATAATGGCGTCATTATAAAAATCAATGATAGACCATTCTGACACTATTGTAATAGCAGACTTGAGGCCCACAGGTCACTCGCGCGGCCACTGCTCATGCCGCTGCCCTTGCCCGGCGCTCCCTCGTTCAATAAAGTACTATGAAGGCTGAGTGTGAACACTTACTCGCCTCGATACTCGCGCAGAAGTATTTAAAGAAATATTTTCGGCAGCGGCAGGAGCAGTGGCAGGGGCTGAGTGTAAATGGGAGGTTATGGTACTCAGACTCAGGACGCTGCTGCCCATTCTCTGATCAATATCCCGCTGTCGCCTACTACGACACCTACGGGTTGAAATAGGGTGATACTAGACGGATGAAGTATATATTATAACACCAAACTAACTGCCCAGACTTTTCCTAACTAGGTTGGGGTCGGCTTCCAGACTGACAGGACCACCAGGCACGGAATACCCATCTGACAATAATTCTAACTAGGATAAACCGATTCGACCTAGGCTAAACTGGTTTATCCTATCGGTAACTGGATGAACGAGTTTGGCCAAGGCTATACTGGTTTGTCCTATCGCGTGTAGGGAGAACTGGTTTGACCTAGGCGAAAGTAGTTCATCCTAAAACAAATGAGAATAATGATAATATTATAGTTTATTTATCTCATAAGGGTACACTGTTACATTTGTGTATTTAAAAAATTTTGTCTTGTGCTAACCTTTGCAGTGTTCCAGTATGAGACTGTCCCATCTGTCCGCTATCGTATTCAAGATACTTTTGTGACTACCACACGCATAATGTAAGCGCATCGTTCACGCATGATGGCTTGAAAGAATACTCCGGATGCGCTGCAAAAAGCACATTGAATGCATTATTATATTGAACACCAGAGTGCTGTATGCTTTCTTACCTACCTGTAATTAAGCCACAGACTACACGTGTAAAACGACTGGCAGTAAGTTTTAAACAGCGTCGCCCTAACTTCCTTAATTTATAATAGGATAACAAATCCAGACGTGAAAGTTTAATCTTTCACGATTACTGGCGATATGTGGGTGTATCTACCTCCTACCTCCACCTCTGACAATTTCGTCTGGGAAAGCTAGGGATTTAATGTTATGTAATGATGACAGTATTATAACGATACGACTGTTATTCAATAGCAAAGAAGATAGGTACGTACCAGTTACACGTGCCAGGCCAACTCGCGGGAATACTGGATGTCACGTGGAATATAACACACAAGAAAACAAGTGACTTTAGATTAGTGGTGCCTAACCTTTTCGATGTTGTCACCCCTATGACTAAGCTAGGGAGAGAGGAGCTCGTGGCTAAGTTAAAGCCGTACAGATCGATCAGTCAAAGGTTAAGCTACGTTAGCCGCGGTCGGTCTGTGGATGGGTGATCAGCCCTTTCATACCGAGTTTCCTCCGTGCCTCGGAAAGCACGTAAAGCCGTTGCTCCCGGCTGTCATTTGTAGATCTTTGGCAGTCGTTATGGGTAGTCAGAATCCAGAAAGTCCGACAACCAGTCTTACCAAGGGTTAACGTGTTACCCAGTAACTGGGTTGTGGAGGTTGTGGAGGTCTGATATGCAGTCGCTCCATGTAAAACACTGGTATTCAGCTGCATCCAGTTAGACTGGAAGCCGACCCCAATATAGTTGGGAAAAGGCTAGGCAGATGATGATTACCCCCACAGAATACCAGTTTTACCCACGCAGGGGTAATTACCCCCAGGTTAGGAACCGTGGCTTTAGATCTTACTGTTATTGTAAACGCGAATGTGTGTGAGGATGGATGCCTGTCCCAAGCCATATTTCCGTGCCGATAACCAAATGTCCAATAATTATATTACATTTTAAGTTAACTCGTTGTCACGTAAAACATTTTAGGTAAGCGAAATTTCGTCTACAGGTAGCTATCAGATAATTTAAAAAAAATTCAGTGTGTACTTATGTACGCGCGTGAGAAGTTATACTTCTTCGAGTCACAAAATAGCAACGAAGGCAGTAAATAGTTCAGCATGTACGTCAGAGATGGCGTTGTTTACAATTACTCCCGTGAGAATTTTGTGTGACGCTGTGCGCGCGCATCGTAAAATTTCACTCTCATCATTTTTTCATAACGCGCCTAAAGAAGTATAACTTCAAAAAAATGCATTTAATGTAATTCACGGACGTATCAAGCACGGTTTTCATTGCATTACATGTAATGCATGGACAGTAAAAGTGTTAATATCTATAGATTGCTAAATTTCAGCGATGCTATTCTCTAGCGTAACCATTCGTGGCAGTTCTCGACGGTGAAATTGACATCGTGTCAGCCGTGAAAACAACTTTGAGCACAGCCACTGTTTTTGGAGACAGTCAATACTTAGGTGAATAACGCGTGGAGAACGCGTCGTAGACTTTGAACTTGTGTTGAAAAATTCACTCTTATGTAACACGAAATAAAGCTTTTCCATTTTTTTTTTTTTTTTTTTTATATTCTTTGTGCGCGCCGTGCTGATCAGTCTTTTTGTGTGCCTCGGAACTATGAGTGTATGATATATATTTATAGTTCCGAGACAGTGTCATGCCGGCCAACGCTGAAAACCAGCGCCGTGGTTCGTGCCTTGCTGCGCGGGCCAAGGCATTTATGCTGAGCGTTGGCCGTTTTGCGCGGTGGTGACGCGTGGTTCCGACTAGGGATATATTTGTATTTTTGTTTATTTTTTTTGAATTTAATTGTTTAGTTTTAAGCTTGTTATGTAAGTGCGTCACTTCCGTGTGAATAAATGGATTTTCTTTCTTTCTTTCTTCTTTCTTTTCTTTCAATGCCTTACTGTGAGTTGAGTTGCAGTGGAGTCGACGTTGAGTTGGTGTAATCGATCGATGCGTGCGTACCGCTTTTACTTATCCACGTGCTTCTCATTATTTGACAAATAAAAGTAATATAAATAATACCAACATACATAATTCACTGAACATTTGTATTGCGGCTACGTGGGACGTAAGTACAAATTCAATTATATTTACTAGACAGATATGTTATTAAGTAAATACCCACTTGTTTCATGTTATTTGTCTGTGTGTACTGTATTATCAATAAGTCGGTTCTCATTGATTTACAAAGGTCTGAACTTTTCAGCTTGACCTTTGAGTCTATTACGATATTTTTATCCGTGTGACCCACTACTAGTGGTGCGGTGGCTCACACGGTAAAATCGTTTGGTTTTGGTTAGGTCAGAACTGTGACCATTAAAGCGCGAAGGCGAGTGAGCGAAGCGACCGGTGCCGCGGCAGCGGCCGCCGAGCACCAGATCCCCTCTATTGTTGGTAAATCATTTCGGCTAGGCTAGGTGAGTGGTATAGTCATAGACCTACCATATATCTAGGGGTATAGCCAGTGGTATGGTGGGCCTGCAATGCTTTTATACGCGTGATTGGATAATAAATATGCTTCTTAGGAATAAAAATTTTTCATTTCTTTTTTCTTTAACGAAAAATTTTTCTTCTTCTTTTAGTCGCTTTCCAGGTACTTAATCTATCATGATAAGTTGTAAAAGGGCGTGTCTTTCATGTCTTATCTCGCGCCCAACCTTCCTTACTTTAATGGTATCCCAAAATATGCGTTTCTTGCCCACACGTCGTCGTAGGGTGTCTTCGTTTGTAATCTTCTGAACGAAAAATTGATCTGGTCTGATTGATTCACTGAATTATCATCAACCAATCACAGCTAATGTCACAGCAGTTGACATCATAACAGCTTACACGCGCTTGACAATTTGTTACGAAAAACACTTCAATTAAACTCTCAAACCATTATTATTTGGACTGTTTATTTCTTAGTTTTTCTTCTGCATATATATAAATTGTCTTATCATAATTGTAAAAAGACTGTCCGATTATTCCTTCAAAATAAAACCTACGACGAAACAGGAATCGATCAACTGGGGATCTACTAGCGTATGCCATTCACATCTGGAGTGAGGCCATCGAGAAGCATGGAGAGGCACTAGCAGTCTCCCTTGACATCTCAAAGGCCTTCGACAGGGTCTGGCACGATAGCCTTATTAATAAGCTTCCTTCCTTCGGTCTGCCCGCTGGATTGTGTGATTGGATTGCAGATTTCCTGAGGGATCGGTCTATTCGAGTGGTCATAGATGGCTGCTCGTCCGGACTGCTGGATATTAATGCCGGGGTTCCTCAGGGGTCGGTGCTCTCAGCAACATTGTTCCTGCTGCATATTAATGATCTGCTAAAACCCGGTACCTTTGGGTATGCAGACGACAGCACTGTCGCTGAGAGATACGTTTCCGACGCACGAGCTGGTGGGTCGCAGATCCGGTCTCTCCGGGAGGCGATGGTTGAGCGCTTGAACTTGTCCTTACAGGCTGTCTCTGAATGAGGCGACGCCAATCTGGTCAAGTTCAATGCTGCTAAGACCCAAGCGTGTCTCTTTTCCGCAAAAAGGAGCCAATTCCACCCAGCTCCATCTTTCCGAGGTGTAACCGTGCCGATAACCGACCGACTTGAGCTTCTTGGTGTTACGTTAACATCAACCCTCAATTTTGGCCCTTTCATAGAGGCAAAGGCTCAAGTGGCTGCCAAAAAGCTGGGGATCCTTGCAAAGGTGAGACGGTACTTCACGCCGGAACAGCTGCTTAAACTTTATCAAGTGCAAGTTCGACCGTGTATGGAGTACTGCTCTCATCTTTGGGACGGATCTGCCAGATACCAGCTTGATGCCCTAGAGTCAATTGAGAAACGAGCCAAGAGGATCATTGGCAATGATAGGCTCGTCGAGTCAAAGCTCCAAAGTCTTGAGCATCGACGCCGAGTTGCTGGCCTGTCGGTTTTCTATCGGTTGCATTTTGGGGAGTGTGCGACGGAATTGCATAATTTAATTCCGCCGAGCCCGTTCCATCATCGGACCACAAGACGTACGGCGATGCGCCACCGGCACACGGTGGACATCCCACCCACACGCACGAAACGTTTTGGGAATACATTCATTGTGCGTACTGCTAAGGAGTGGAATTCCCTGCCTGAGTCTGTGTTTCCTGATTGCTACAACCTGGGAGTCTTTAAGGCAAGAGTGAATAGGTTACTTATACCGCTATCTTAGACCGCATCATCGCTTCCCATCAGGTGAGATGGTGGTCAAACGTATGCCTATCAATAGATAAAAAAAAAAAAAAAAAAAAAAAAATTAACTATGACAAGTTTGTATATTGTACCACTCACCCAAAACATAAACCCACACTAATCCAATTCCTTTACTTTACTTACGCACGCTTACACAGCCGCTCGACCACGCACATACATACACACAGACCCCTACACGCACACACGCACACATACACACATTCATACACACGCACACACTCACGCACAAACACAGTTGAACACACGTATATACACATAAAAACATTTACCTTGTAAAAATAAAATTGTAATAGGTACCTACTTAATACAATTAGTGGGGATCGGCACTGTTACTCCTTAATACAGGCTATTTCATAGCCTAGCAAGGAGAACAGCACCGCACTCACTCGATTGTCAGAGATGTAATACTACCTTCTTTGTAAAAACTGTTACGTGCACTACAATCTGTGTTTTATATAAATAAATATTATTATTATATAAAATTCTAAAACTTCCTTTTAGGTTCGTCTGTGTGATATATTCCTAGAGTGCATCCCGTGACAAACAAACATCACATGTATGTGTAGTTCAGACTATTTAGAAACAAATATTTGAAGTCTAGTCTTTGAAAATTCAAAAGTGGCTGTAAATAGTTTTACTGAAATAAATGCTTTGACTGTGAGTCCACCAGTATGTGTCTCATTTCCGTGGAATCAAATAGGTGAGCACTAACTAAGGTATCAAAATAAAAAATAAGTAGTAATTCGTATTTACAACAATTAAAAAATGTCTTATGTAAAAAGGATAAGTTATTTTATTTATTTTATTTTTATTTTATTTTATTAAATAGGAACAACAAACAGCTACATTATGCAACATTACAAAATGAAAAACACAAGCCACTTAGGTAATAATGTAGCCCACAGCGCTGTTCACAGATTACCATTAATAAAAAAATCTATAAAGTCACTAGGAGGTGAACTGTTCATGCATGACATACATATTATAAAAACAATTAAAGAAAATAGAAAGGAAAAGTAGAAGACTTTGATACATATGAAAAAATAAATAACAAAAAAAGAAAGAACAATTAGTCTAATAGCTCAAGTGTCTCATACAAAAGGCTACGAAACTTAAGCAAAGAACATGTAAATATGTCAATGTGTTCGAATACTTCATTATAGGTTGCTGCCATTCGCCGAATTGGTGAACGTAGACCAGTGTTAGATCGACAGGTACCTACTGCAAAGAGTTTGCCTGCACGTACCTGCCGTCTATGGACAGTTCTGGGGACTGCATAGCACAATACATTATTTAATTGTATGCAATCAAAAATACCATTAACAATATTAAACAATGTCATTGCTTCTAATTGCTTTCGTCTAGAGCTAAGCGTCAAAAGCTTGTATTTACTTAGCAACTGGTTGTACGATAGATAAGTTTTGTGACATCTGTAGTGCATTGCACGAAGAAATCTACGTTGAACATTTTCTATCATGTCAATGTATTTGCCATAGTACGGGTTCCATATGGATACGGCATATTCGAGCTGGGAACGGACTAGAGTTTTGTACAGGCATAGGTACGAAGAGGTCCACTTAAAGTCATGAGTGGATCTCATTATAAATCCGTACATCTTATACGCCTTGTTCACAATCTGTTCGATATGCAAATCCAAGCAGAGTTTTGAATCAAGCAATATGCCAAGATCACGAATCGAATTTACTTTATTCAATAAGATATTACATAATGAATATGAAAAGCTTATGATGTTTTTATTTTTAGTAAAATTTAGGTAATTACACTTGGGAATGCTCAACTGGAGTTTACTGGCACAACAATAGTCCGTCAGCCGATCCAAATCCTCTTGGAGTCGATGACAATCCTGAATGTTACGTATCGGTCTATATACCTTAAGATCATCAGCATACAGCAAAAATTTAGAATGATGAAAACATTCGCCAATATTATTTATAAAGATAATGAATAAAAGAGGGCCGAGAATAGAGCCTTGCGGGACTCCAGATGTAACCCGAGTAGCATGAGAGTGGTATCCGTTAATAACAACCCGTTGACAACGGTTACTAATATACGAAATAAACCATCGCAACAAGTTACCCCGAATACCATTGAAGGCTATTCGGTTCAGCAACAGTTCATGATCTACCCTGTCAAAAGCCTTTTGAAAGTCCGTGTACACTGCATCAACCTGTATACGATTGTCGATGTTGTCAAATAGATCACTAGAAAATAGCAATAAATTAGTTGTCGTAGATCGCTTTTTCACAAAACCGTGCTGTTGATGTATAATAGTGTTATGTAGAATAGGGTACACTTCGTTATGTACCAGTCTTTCAAAAAGCTTCGACAAGGCAGATAGAATAGAAATAGGTCGGTACTGCTCAACATTACGCTTAGATCCACTCTTGTGTACAGGTGTGATATTAGCCTGCTTCCATACCGTTGGCATGACACCTTCTGAGATACATTTATTATAGATTATAGCTAAGGGTCTACAGATGAAGGTAGCAGTGTTTTTGAGGAAAAACGGAGATAGCCCATCAGGGCCAGGTCCTTTGGAAGGATCGAGAGATTTCAATTCACTCAAAACCGATTCTTCTTTAAAGTATAGGTCAGAAATAACAGTATCATTAGATACTGTTTCAGAAGGTAGCTCCCATTGAGAAAGTGCAGACGAGGCAGGTTCATACACGGAAGAAAAGAAGTCAGAGAACATGTTGCAAATGGATTGAGGATCGTTGGAGACATCGTTTTTGTATTGGACTTTTGCCGGTATACCCGGTTTGTCTTTGCGGTTGGAAACGTAGATCCAGAAATCCTTAATGTTTTTATGTATTTTGTCCTCAATCGACTGAATGTATTTAGAGAAGCATTTACTACAATTATCCTTAAAGTAGGCTCTCTGATGCGAAAATTTTTCGTAGTCTGCAATGTTGCCGTACTTCTTCCATTTAACCCATGCCTTTTGCTTTTTATTGAGTGTCCTAATTAATGCCTTAGAAAACCAGACCGGATAACCAACGGTCCTGGATGCGGATAATGGAGTGTGTTGTTTAATGATATCATCAATCTTATTGTAGAAAGTGCTTAGTGCCTCTTCGGAACCCAAAGGGGAAAGAAGGTCCGTCCAGTCAGTATCTTGAATTTTGCGGTTAATGTGCTCATAATCAGACTTGTAAAAGTTGTATTTCTGTAGTGGTCGCTTTTTCATAGGTTGGACATCTACATTCAGACTAACGACACAGATAAAAGGTGGGTGATACGTGTCGATTGGAAGCAGAGGAAACAACGCAGTCGTTACCTTACATGAGTGGTTAGATATGAGTAGGTCAAGGATTTTACCATTGATATTTGCCACTGCGTTATATTGTAAAGCATCAAGTAATGACATTAAATTGTTTAAGTGGCTACAAGTTATGGAAGCAGTTGTTAGTTATGCAAGCAAGTTATGCTCATAATTCAATTTAAAAAGTGATTTAAGAGCATCCATCCCGTCATATTTACCATACAAGCGCTCGTATGTGATTACGGAGTTATATCAAACTATTCTCCAAATATTTTTAACACACAGATATCTTGTGGTTTAAATCTAGGTTTGTATGAAGCCAAAAATAAACTTTTTTGATAAACAAATTGAGTAACCACGTCTGAAACTTAGTTTTTTTGCACATTACTTATCTGAATTTTAGCCGTTCATAATGCACTCGTACATTGCAAAAGTAAAAAAAAACAGCTTCATAGAAACCTTGCACATGTTATGGAGATTCTAAATTACAAACATTATTTACCAAAAAATTTTAAGGTTTTTTTAAAAGACACGTATTTCCTGGAACAAGTTTTGTGAAATCTCCGCGCGCTGATTTTCCTGCGATGTTATCGCGTTCCCACTCACTCGTTTGTTTTTGAGCATTGCGTTGGTTGAAACAAAAAAAAATTCAATCACGCTCGCGTCGATGTTCGGCCGATAGGGGTGGGCGCTCGACTGTAGGGCGAAAAATGTAAAGGTCAAACCTTCGCTATTTATGCACCTGTGTGCATTCGAGATGTAGGTCACTATTTAGACCGTAATGTCGTGATGGTTTAGGGCGCGCCCGCCTTTCATTCACGAGGTTGTGGGTTCACAAACTGGCACAAGCAAGTTTATTTTTTAATTTCAAACGTACTAAGTTTAAACGAAACGTGAGTATTGTTACACATTATAGATTGGGAAAAACGGATTAACTCACTGTGTTGGCGGGTTTGACCGACTAGTTTAGATGGCAACACAGTGAGTTAAACCGTCTTTCTCAATCTATAAACACAAAGTACGTAAGACTGCGTCGCGCCCGAGCAGACAGATCACTCAGAACAAAACGCCATTTTTACCACGCACACATTGACATTACGTTTATAGGCATTCTCAAGCCATTTCAAGCAGACTTACGACTCGACTGTCACGTGTTGTCTAAATGAAGTGCTAGACATTGACATTTCACGACAAACAAGAAAATTTTGTTATGAAAAATAGGGTATTACACCCATTTTTGAAAAGTGTCTCAATGAAATTCTGTAGTGCTAATATGCCACCAAAAAAACACAAAATTTTTATTCAATCGATAAGTGCCATAAAACGGCATCAAAATTTTTAATTTTCAAATTTCGCGCGTAGTTTGACGAAAACGCCTCTTACTGGACGCCATATTGCTTAGCGTAAATGACGTCAGTTCGTTTTGTATCAAATGAGCTCATATTAAATATGATAATTGGATATCATTTAAAAATAATTAAAAGTATATTTTGTAATAGGTGTAATAATGAAAAAATGACGTTGGTTACGAAAATAATAAAAGTACAAAGCCTTTATTACGCCAATCGGTTGACTGACAGTTGACAATTTTTTGTTTACACAGCCGTATGACGTAATAACATGGCCGCCACTATTTCACGGTGTTTTATAACAGATTAAAAATACTGAAAACTTTAAATGGAATTTAAAAATTTGTTTTGTTATTTTATGAACCAAAACTTGCATTTTCCGACTGCTTTATGCCTAAACTGTCTCAATAACATATTTATAGATTTTTTCTCGTATAGAGTAAAATACCCTATTGCAAAGAGTTCCAACCAGTGTCAATAAAATTTCATATTGTCACAAATAAAACCTACAGAGTCAATACAGTAGCAACCCTAGTGAGTCTGACAACTTTAGGTAATTATTTTTAAAGATGGCGGGAGCGGTCCTTCTGTATCCTCTATATTTTGTGATATAAAGTACTAAGTATCTTGATTTTTCCAAAAATTCACCACATACAAACGTAGATTCAAAATACCAGGCTCGCATAAACACAGAAGGGTAACACAACACCGGTAACAGAACGCGCGTCAGGCGGCGGCCACGCTAACAAATGTTAGGTGTGAGCGCTGAAATATTGTGCCGAGATCAGCAAAGGATACACTGGAGGTTTGTTGTTGAGAAATTAGAGAAACTCATTCCGGTAACGTCTTCTATCCTTCACGGGAAAGAAATGCGGGGAACGTTGTGCTGAGTCGTGTGAGTTGAAGACATCGCTTCAAGCGCTGTAAGTTCAAGAGTGATGTTGGTAGTACGTGTAATTTGATCTCGTAAGGCCATTCGTGCGTGATCGTTTACAAAAATGTACAGCATAAGGTATGGGAAATTATATTATGATATATCCAGGGATTTTCAAGTATATAATAATAAATAATAATAATAAAACCATTTATTTTCAGGTAACAAAAGCCCATAGAAAAATACCTTAACTTAAGTACACATATAACAATAACAATCGTGTTAGTAAACAAACTTAAAACTATGTTAGTATAGTGTGTGTGTGTGTAATGTAGTGTATATGATATAGTAGATGAATTATTATGTTTAGTTTATATCTTTGTTAGTTTATATTATTTTTGTTAATTTGTTCATTTTGTTTCATTGTAACAAACTGTACCACTTTTTATGAAATAAATAAATTATTATTATTGTTTTTTTTTATGCACCTGCCTCTTCACCACCCTTGGTTGACTGGTAGAGAATGCCTAAGGCATTAAGTCTGCCTTTGTACCTTTGTGCATGAAGTATAAATAAATAAATAATAATAAATTTAAATAAAAACCCTTTTTTTTATCTATTGATAGGCATACGTTTGACCACTATCTCATCTGATGGGAAGCGATGATGCGGTCTAAGATGGAGCACGCTTGCCTAGAAGTATCCTATTCACTCTTGACTTAAAAACTCCCAGGTTGTAGCTATCAGGAAACAGGCTCAGGCAGGGAATTCCACTCCTTAGCAGTACGCACAATGAATGTATTCCCAAAACGTTAAACGCTTCTTAATATTGTGTTCGCAAGTATTCACATAAGCATTTGTCATAAAAATGTGTAGGGTATGTTTGTGTCTTTGTTCTTCTCTATTTTTCTTTCAGTTATCCTCAGGCAGGTGTATTCCCAGCTGTTAGTCAGGCCCCCTAGTGATGGATGGAGCAACAACACTTGCAGGTGATGTAGACGAAGCGTCTAGCGGTTGATTACCGGCGCCGCTACCGGTGCTACTGAGGTGAAACTGTAAATATTACCTACGACTAGTACAGTCAACCGCAAAAGTAGATGATCAAAAACAGAAAGAATCATGGCGAGATTCATACATTAATTTGTATGAAAAAAAAAAGAGTAATTTAGAGGGTTTAACATATTTTCCAATGTGAAGAATACATTACCAGGAGTACTTAGCATATTTTTAAACCCCCGCATAATTACAATATTACGAAACGAAAATAACACTTTTTCGTTACTTAACGATGCCGTTTCGTTCTGAAATTATGAGTTTTTCGTTAAACTATTAACTTTTTTTTGCGGGGTTTTAAAAATATTGTAAATGCCTGAAGATACTCTTTAGGTACCCAAGAATATAAGAAATAGAATTTCAACTTCTCTAAACATCTTAATTTTTTTTGTACAAATCTCGCCATGATTCTTTAATACTACTTTACTAACACTAATTTATATAATTTATTACTAGTTTATTTATTAAAAGTATGTGATTGTCACACACATATTTTTGAATCACTTCGACGCCACACAGTTCTGACGCGAACTCCGTTCATTAGTATTGAATTTCTGATTTTGATCATCTACTTTTGCTGTTGACTGAACGTACGAGTATTTCATATGCATTCAGTATAATTTACAGCTGATTCCTCTTAGAGTCGAATAAAAATAAACATAAGTGACATTTTAGATTCCGCTCTCATTGTGACAAATCAATTAATTAAGTTGAGCTCCTTTACCCAAGTAGTTTACAGTCACGAGCATAAATATGTATACAGATTGCAAAATTCAAAAACTTTTTTCTCGTGAAATAGCTATTTCAACTTATAGATAAAACCTATTTTATATTGTAATGTAATCTAATCTTCTTCCGACCGAATTTCGGTCACGGCGGCCAATCTCAATGGAGATCAGCCAAGTACGCAGAAGATATTATAGTGCACAAGTGTGTGCGCAAACACAGCTGCACTCCCTCTTCCCTCACTCTCATAGTCCGGTGGGACGACAATCCGACACGACCGGAGAGAGATCAGGCGCAGGACTTACGTGCTTTCTGAGGCACGGGGGTGTTACACCGCCAACTTCCAAACTCCGGGCTGTTAAACTGAGAAATTCTTAATAGAAAAACCCAATAACACTTTGCCCGACCTGGGAATCGACCCCGGGACCCCACGCTCAGCAGTCGCGCTTGCGACCACGAGACCAACGGGGCAGTCAATTTAAGAACAAAAGACAAAATTTTAAATTAGTTTAAGATCAAAAATACCCCATTCGTAACCCTATAGCATTTCAATCAATAGTTTAGGAGAAAATCAGTTTAGAATGAGACCAACTGTTTACATGTTTTTGCTCGTGACTGTACTCTAGCCAAAAGGGTCAGCGCCACCATATGCTCGCATAGTTTTCATTTATAAATTGACTAGCTTTTGTCTGCATCTTTGGCCGCGTGCATTTTCATACCAATCTAATTTTTTTATCATAAAATATAGCCTAAAGCACTCAGCGTTGACGTTGCTTCCTATAGATAAAGAATTTTCAGTATCGGGCTAGCAGTTTCGAAGAAAAGCGCGTTCATGTTAACAAACTCTTCAGCTTTATAATATTAGCTGCTGCCCGCGACTTCGTTACCGGTGTTCACTTTCGAGAGCCATTAGACCTCCTTAATCCGGCCCTGTCGCAAAATCCGTTCTTAACTTACGTCTACTAACTATAAACTACCTCCCTGCCTAATTTAATCTTTATACGTCAAGCCGTTTTCGATACTTCGTGATGAGTGATTGAGTGACCTTTGGCTTTTATATGTTTAGATATATAGACTAGCTTTTGCCCGCAACTTCGTCCACACGATGTGCTTATAGCCTATTACCTTCCTAGAGAATTTATCTTTCTATAGATGCACACCGTTCGAATTTGTCTCAGCCCTGGGGGGAATCTTATTTCATCATCGTCATCTGCCTACCCTTTTCCCAACTATATTGGGGTCGGCTTCCAGTCTAACCGGATGCAGCTGAATACCAGTATTTTACATGGAGCGACTGCCTATCGGACCTCCACAACCCAGTTACTGGGTAACACGATTTATCCCCTTGGTAGGACTGGATGTCAGACTTTCTGACTTCTGACTACCTATAACGACTGCCAAAGTTCTAGACACGACAGCCGGGACCAACGGGTTTACGTGCTTTCCGAGGCACGGAGGAAACTCGGTATGAAAGGGGTGGTCACCCATCTACCGACCGATAATGACGACAATGACACTTAAATTGAACGAGCAAATTGCCTGCTCTACTCTGTCTGTGCTCATTGTAAAGGTCATGGCCATCCTTTATGCTATTAACAACACAACACTTTTAAGGAATTATGGTGACATTTTACAGTTGTCTCAGGCTTGGACAATTAAAGTGAGGATTTATTACAATTGCCAGAGCGAAAATGGCGTAATGTTGCCAATAAAATAAAATTAAACTTGCGGGAGCAGTACATTTAAATGAAGTGTGTGTGTGTTTAATGTGTGAGTGTATGCATTGTCACGGATTTCTCACTGAGATATTGAGTTGGCTGGAGTTCAGTATTTGTAGCTCTTTTTCCATATCAAATCTATACATCTATTTTACTACAAATAAATAAAATTTAAGTGTCCATTTGTAAAGTCAAAATAGCAGCTTTTTTTTTAACCGACTTCAAAAAAAGGAGGAGGTTAGGGATTACGGAGGTTAAGGATTACGCTGAGATTTATGATCCGATTTACGTGATTCTTTTTTTTAGTTTGCTGCGGAATAGTTGCCATTTGGTCCCATTAAAATGTTACATAGTTTGGCCCAGTAGTTTTCATTTTATGAACTTTTTTCAGTGTAGTCCGATTTCGATGATTCTTTTTTTAATTGATAGTGTATACTGGTTCCATATAAATTTCAAGAAAATATTCCACCCATAAGGGTAAAAAATTAAGGGATGACTGATTTTTTTTGGTGTCACCGTTTCGTAATTAATTTGTATGAAAAAAATTAGACACAAAAGCGAAAGCAAATTGTTTTTACCAAAAAAGACACCCGTCTTCAAGAAGTAAAAAATAACTTTCAATTCGCAAGTCGGTGGCAATACAAAACAACAAGCAAAACCAAAGCCTTCGACTTGCGACTTGTGCTTCAAATAAATGTTATTAATTTATTTATATGATTTAACAGTCTATGTTTTCAGCTCCGGAGAAAATTACTTAGTATGTAGAATCGAATAAGTTCATTACGGATGTCAGAAGCATCCGTATTTTGGGCATAACGCTGGTCATATTCTGGTGTCATAGCATATGAGATCCCAGACATCCTAAGAAAAACTAATTTTATTTATTAAAACTTTATGCACAAAATGTAATTAACACTGTACAAAGGCGGACTTGGGCATTTTCTACCAGTCTACCTTAAGGTGATGGAGAGACAAAACATGGTAGGTGCAAAGGTGCAGAAAATTTAGAAGAATAAAATAAAATAATAAATACATATATACATACTGTCCGTGTGGTGTCCGACGTACAGAATAGCACCATCCCATACCCTCCCGTGGGTGTCGTAAGAGGCGACTAAGGGACTTACCAGAGAATGGGCAGCACAGCGTTCTCTGTGCCTTTGTAACAACCATACTGCGAATATCCTCCCGTGGGTGTCGTAAGAGGCGACTAAGGGACTTACCAGAGAATGGGCAGCAGCGTTCTCTGTGCCTTTGTAACAACCATACTGCGATCGCCAATCTGCCTGCCAAGCGTGGCGATTATGGCAAAACCCTCCCTTGGGGAGGCCTATGTCCAGCAGTGGACGTCTTTCGGCTGGAATGATGATGATGATGATTATGATATACATACATACCTACAAACAAAATATAAAAAAGTAGAATAAGAGAGCTGAAAACACACTGATGGAGAAACACAACAAATCAATTGTGGGACGAGTCTGCCAACTTCTTATGCAAGTGTTCGCGAGCCTTTACCTTGAATGTGCACCGACTGGTGGCCGTCCTAATATTTTGAGGAAGCGCATTCCAAAGGAAAACCGCCTGGACAGTAAAAGAAGATGATTAGGATAGTGGTAAAATGATCTAATGTTTTATCTATCTATCTACTTATTAAACTTAAACGAATATCTATTCGCCACAGATAACTCAGTAACACAACACTTGGCAACGTATTACTCGACGCCGATATTCACCGGCTGATTTACTGCCGCCGGCGACTTGATACATCGCTTTCCGATTCACTCGATATGTGACACATTACCGTAATTGGAACCATCCACTAGCTACCTAGGACATTGGACATCTAACTCTTATACGGGATGTAAAAAGAGACAACACTTTAATAGCTTAAACTTAGTTATTTAATAACATTGAGCAAAAATTAAGACTGGTAAACTACTTACGAGGAATAAAAGGTCCCTTCCTGATCGGTCTAACGTCACTGCAAGCATGATTGAAAAATCTCAGTTGAAAAATCAAGTTTGTTTTCCCGTGAGTGAGTGAGTGAGAACGCGATAGCATCATAGTAACACTGTAATGCGAAAGAAAGTGGCGTCATTATTTCAAAGACTGCGCTGTAGGACCAACAGCATTCTGCAGATGACTGCATCCCGCCATGACTGTCCCATACAGGCACACTGGGTGGGAATAGTGACGGGACGATTGTAATTGTTTTATTTTCTGTATTTTACATTATGTACCTACTAATATGGATTTGAGAGAATTGTTACTAACACATTATATGGATTCTGTCCGAAATAAATGAATAATAATAATAGTCAGCATAAATTGACGCGCGGAGATTTCACAAAACCTTTTCCAGGAAATACATGTTTTTGAAAGAGCCTTACAAGTGTTTGGTGAAAATGTTTGTAATTTAGAATCTCCATTACAAATGCAAGGTTTCTATGAAGCATTATGAATGGCTAAAGTTCAGAAAAATATTGTGTAAAAAGTTGATTTTTAGACAGAATTTGATTCTCAAAAAAGTTTTTTTTCTTTATATAGGAACCTAGATATGAACCACAAGATACCTGTGTGTTAAAAATATTTGGAGGATAATTTGTTGTAAGTAACGCCGCTACGAGCGTATATGGGAACTATGATGGGTTGGCAGCTCTTAACTACACATTTCAAACTTAGTAACATTGCAGTGATGAGAAGAACACGTATCTTTTGGCTTCATGGCCTTTTGTGCGTATGAAGTGTTTTTACACACCCGCTATATCTTGTGTAAAAAGAAAGATTGATAATCGATTGGAAATTATTTGTGTGGGATGCGAGCAATTTGTGAGCGTGCTCTAGTTTTTGTGACGTTATTAGGTGGCTATTCTAGATAGGAAGATAGAGGATCTATTTGTTTTCGTGTTGGACAAACTGGTCCCTAATTAATTTTTATATAGCAGCGTCGCAATATATCCGTCGAATTTTAGTAAAGTTTCGATAAGAATTTCTGTAATTGGCAAAAATAATTCTTTTTTTTTTACCGTTATCCTTCACTAGGAAATTCTGGAAATACTGTATCGTAGGTGCGTTTAAAAACCTTTTAACTCACTTACTCAAACTATCAGTTCCGAAAGTACTTCCTTAGCTGCAGACCGTACAAATATTTGTTCCGTCCGAGACTCTAATGCGAGATACGCAGCGCAGCAGTCAATCGCGCCGCCACTGTACCAACCGTATCGTATCTCAACGTATGATTGTCAGCAAAAACATGATAACAGCTTGAACGTAAGTGCTGTTACTCCCTAAGCTCAACAGTGGGGAATATTTTATCAGAAACATTTCTATGATGTGTTTCTGCGAATGCTCTATACTGTGTTTAACGTAATGCTCAAGGTGAATGAGCATTTACCTGTAAAATTCATTTCTATTTACATTTACTCCTCGTTGAAATGTTAGAGCGGCAGGTTAAAATGCCATTTTGCCCGCGCTTGATCTTCATCATCTGCCTAGTAGTAATAGTAGTAGTAGTAGTAGTAATAGCCTTTATTCAGACACAAAAATATTTACAAAAAAATAAAAACAATATTAAGTTAACGACTCTGCTGAGTCTGCTGCTCCGTTCGTTTGTCCAACTTTGGCAAAGACCTCCTCCATTTCTTTCCACTCTACTCGGTTTAGAGCTTTCCTTGTCCGTAGGTAGTTTTCCTGCTATCGCCTTTATCTCGTCTTCCCACTTTCGAATCAGTCTGCCTCCTTTCCTTGGGTATGATTCTGTAACACCTCATTCTAAACTTCGAATCTGAATCCGCTGTGAGTTTCTTGATTGGCATTCTAAAAACTCGGTTGATAATTCGAATTTACACTAGCGCCTCTCTTGCGAGCGTGTCAGCGAGTTGAACTAAATTGACTGGGAGATTTTGACAGATAAAGTATGTGTGACGTAAGAAGTGGCATTCTGTAAGGTAATTTCCCCGTCAATTCGGCGCTCACTTCGCACTCGAACCCGATTCAAAGTGTCAAATATATCAAGGTCATTTTGAACCATATGCGAAGTGAGAGTGAATAGCGATGTGAGATGCGAGTTGTTGTTCGAATTTTACAGAATCGACCTACTTATCCTATGTCTAGGGAACCAAAACACTATGCTCTGCCTATATCATCTACCTAGCCTTTTCCCAACAGTTGGTCTCGGCTTTCAGTCTCACCGACTGCAGCTGAGTTTTACATGTAGTGACTGTAGTGAGTGATCTGACCTAAACGACCCAGTTGCTGAGTAACACGATAGCCCTTGATAAGACTGGTTGTCAGATTTCCTAGCTTCCACCTTCCTATAACAACTGTCAAGGATCTACGAATGACACCCGGGACCAACGCCTTTACGTGCTTTGCAAGGCATGGAGGGTTCTTGGTATGAAATGTATGGTCACTCATCGACTGACCGACCGCGGCAAGCAAAGCTTGACCATTCTTACGGCTTTTACTTAGCCACGATGTCCTCACTCATTCGCTCGCTTTGCCCGCGCTTGATGAAATGTTACAAAAAATCGCTCGTTGGTAAAATCAAGTTGTAACAAAGTGTCGAGGGTCGTGACGGTGACACAGATGAGCGGCTCAATATTCTGCACAAAAGCAAATACAAATTCAATAAAGAATACCTAAAATCTCGTGATTGTATTCGCTTTTGTATTTTTATTTGTATTAGTATTTGTTTTTTTTACAATCCTTCGCTTCGTGCTATACTGACTCGTGTCAGTACAGCGCTAAGCGAATTGTAGGTGTTCGTTTTTGAATTTGTATTTGCTTTTGTGGCTTCACTCTCAGTGTTCCGCACGTTCTATCTGCCTTTTATTTCATAATCTGAGTGTATACCCATCTTTTTCTGTAGAAATTGTTCAAGTAAAAGTCAAAATTGAATCACATTTTCTAGGTCTCTAATTTTATTTCACGAAGCTCCTATCTTTCTGGAACTGTATCGTCAGACCATTTCTATCTGACCTTGTTTAAAAGTTTTTTTATAAAAATCTATACAAATGACTTCCAATATCTGCGGCGGTCGGTGCGAAACTACGCATTTTACTTTTTTTACGTGGATTTCATTCTTTTGATTATTTTCGTGTCCTTTACAAGTTGGTCACATCGTCGGTAGGTATAGTTTTCGTTTTTTTTTACGAATTACGAATACCTACCTAACCTAGTTCAGGATCATGGGACTTGATATGGGCTAAGATAGTCTAACAGCTTTTGAGTGACCTTTGAAGAGTCTGACTGAAGTTATGGCTCTCGGAAATTGTCTGGAAATCGTATAGGTATGTTGGTTTTTTAATGGTCAATATTCTAAAAAAATATATCTTTATATATAAAAATGAATCGCTAAATGTGTTGGTAAGCGCATAACTTGCGAACCGCTTGACCAAATTGGATAATTCTTTTTTTTATAATATTCCTTGAAGTACGAAGATGGTTCTTATGGAGAGAAAAAAAAAAAACTTTTGTAGGGTAGGTGTAGGGTAGGTGTAGAGTAGGTGTAGGGTAGGTGTAGGGTAGGTGTAGGCTAGGTGTACGGTAGGTGTAGGGTAGGTAAATAGGCAGGTAAGTAGGTAGATAAGGACAGGACAACGTCTCAAACTCAAACTCAAACTCAAAATCATTTATTTCAATTAAACCATTTACAGGTACTTTTGAATTGTCAGAGTCAGTCAGTCAGAAAGTTGAAGCTAGTTGCTCGTTCCAAACAGTAGGTTTCTATGGAGAAGAACGAGCAAGAAACTCCATGAACACTCTTTTAAAATCAGTTAAATTTTACAAATTTAGGTTACATCATTCATGTTGAATCTAAGGGTACAATGTGAGAACAATGTAACACGTCTTGCATGTTAAAAGAGGTCTAGAGAAAAATATAGTTATAATAACAATTCAAACCAAAATTTAAAATAACCGAGGCAGCTAAGAGATGACCAGTCCCAACCGACGGCGTCCGTTCACGAACATGACGCATGGATCGGCACCATTTAGCTCAACCATTTTGAAGGGAACCGAATGATCCAACACATGCGCCACCGGCAGCGAGACATTCAAGTGAGCATGACTCTCCCAACCGCCAGGGCATATTCAAGTCAATGTGAGGTATACCTCGTAAATGGTAGCTTTAAAGAACATAGTGCTCACATGTATGTGCTACGAAAAATTATATAATACTAACACATTGAGTTTATACAATGCAAAGATAATATAGATCTACATCTTCAGCAGCTCCAAAAATTGTTACAAATGCTAATCAATTAATCTATGAACCCTTATGGCTGTGGAGCTAGACCAGCATCCAGCCAAGCATTTTTATCAGTGATGTAATCACTCAACTTATAATATGCTCGGTTGCATAGTGTGCGTTTAATACAAGACTTAAATTTTGTCTCATTTAGTTGAACAATGTGGGGAGGTATTTTATTGTAACACTTTAAACAGTACCCCATGAAAGACGAATCTACTTTAGCCAGTCTGAAACCTGGTTGAACTAGTTGGTCCCTATTTCTAGTATTATAATTATGTCTGTCACCTCTTTTATCAAAAAGATGCAGATTTTTTCTAGCGTACATGATGTTTTCATAGATGTATTGACAAGGCACCGTCATTATGTTAATTTCCTTAAACAGTTCCCTTAGAGAATCGCGCATACGCAGATTGTAAATGGCTCTGATGGCTCTTTTCTGCAGAATAAAAATAGAATCGATGTCTGCAGCTCTTCCCCACAATAAAATACCGTAAGACATAATACTATGAAAGTAACTAAAATAGACCAGTCTCGCGGTATCCACATCAGTAAATTGCCGAATCTTTCTGACAGCATATGCTGCCGAACTTAGCCGTCCTGCGAGAGATGTTAAATGAGGACCCCATTGTAGCCTTGAGTCGAGCGTCAATCCCAGAAAAACGGTTTTATCGACGAATTCCAGTTTCTCTTTATTCAATACTATGTCACACTCACTATTTTTGACATTCGGCAAAGCAAATCTGATGCACTTAGTTTTATTTCCATTTAATACTAAATTGTTAGCCGTGAACCACTTTTGTACCTCCAGTAAGGCGTTATTTACGATGTCAAGATTTTGAGCCCGTCTATTTATTTTAAAAATTAATGACGTGTCATCGGCAAATAACACCATTTGTGGCTGGTTTTTGAATAACCGGGGAAGATCATTAATATAAACTAAAAAGAGGAAAGGACCTAAAATTGAGCCTTGTGGTACTCCCATTTGTACTTTTAAACCATGTGAATTTACCCCGTTTATTTGAACTTGCTGCTGTCTATCATTTAAATAAGATTTCACTAAACTAAGCGCAAGTTTACCTAGTCCGTAATGCTCAAGTTTCAGAATTAATGTCTCGTGATTTACGCAATCAAATGCCTTGGAGAGGTCACAAAAGATTCCTATGGCATCTTGTGCCTCTTCCCACGCAGTAAATATGTGTTTTAATAAAGTGACACCGGCGTCAGTCGTACAACGCCCTTTGGTGAAACCATACTGTTGATCGTGTAATATGCCATTTGTGTTAAAATGAGCAAGCATCTGATTAAGCATAATCTTTTCAAAAACCTTGCTGAAAGCCGGCAACACGGACACGGGTCTATAATTGTTAGTATCTTTACTATCCCCGGATTTGAAAAGAGGTATGACCTTACTAAATTTCATTAAATCTGGGAAAACACCTTGGTCTACGCACATATTAAATATTAAAGCCAAATAAGGTGCTATTGTTTCTATTATAGATGTACAAACTTTAATAGACATACCCCACAGATCTTCAGTAAATTTTATTTTGATTTGCCGAAAAGCTTTTAAAACGGTCATGGGGTCAATATGTTTAAATTGAAATTCTACCGGGCAGCCTGGAACGTTCGCTTTTAATAACGCAATTGAATCGTCAGTCAGTCTGTCAGTCAGTCTGTCGGGTCAGCTAGTTATTTTATAAAAACCAGGCCCCCTAGCCAAGTTACAAATGTTTCATATCGTTTTTATTTCTACAATAATACATTTTTAAGGGTGTCGCCGTTTCTTAATGGATTTGGATGTTAAGGCAATACTAAAAAATGAAAAAAAAAGTAAAAAACCGCCTTCTAAAACTAAAAAGTGATAAATAACTTTAGCACAGAACACACTTGCTTTAATTTCTGTGTAAAGTTATTTATCACTTTTAGTTTTTGAAGGCGCTTTTCTTTTTTTTGAAATAACTTTTTTCTATTAGCAATTTAGGTAATATGGCTAGGGCCCTGGCATCACACTTGAACACTTATGTGGGTAAGGTAACTTTTGCCTGATACCTGATAAATACCCCAGCATGTCATACTTTCATAACTATAGATTTTCTTTTTTGACGTGATAACGTCTTATAAATCGATGAACACCGGCAGCAAGCACGAAAAAGTGTCACGCTCCGTCTGAGTCTGAAAGCGAGAGCGCGAAACAAGTGATAGAGAAGGACAATCGGCCCTAGCAATAAGCCCCGCCCACCTCGAAGGAAGCCATTATTTGCTTATGTTATATATGTTAGCCATTATGTTTCTTTATGACGTTATCACGTAAAACTATCGCCCGTAAACCGACTTTACAGACAACCAATTTTTTATTATTGTTCTTTTCTGCACCATGGCAATCTGTCCTTAGCGCTTCTCTTTAAAGGTCACAATTTAGACCATAATGTCGTGATGGCCCAGTGGTTAAGGCGCCCGCCTCTAATACACGAAGTTGTGTGTTCGCAAACAGGCACGAGCAAGTACCACTGTGACTTATTCATTTTCATATGTACTTTCTAAGTTTATCTTGGTCATCATTGACATCGGTGAAGGAAAACATCGTGAGGAAACCTGGAATTATCTATACTAATATTATAAAGCTGAAGAGTTTGTTTGTTTGGTTGAACGCGCTAATCTCAGGATCTACTGGTCCGAATTGAATAATTCTTTTTGTGTTGGATAGTCCATTTATCAAGGAAGGCTATAGGGCCATGCGAAGCTGGGTCGGGTCGCTAGTAACTAATATAAGTCTGAAATCACCAATCCGCCTTGAGCACACGTGGTGATCAATGCTCGTGTCTTCTCTGTATGAGAAGAGGGCTTTGTCCTGCGGTGGGACGGTAATAGGCTAGTATTATCATTTTTGTACAAAATATTTCACAACGTGACTCTTCGCACACCGCTAATTTTTGAAAAGATTAAAAACTATATCCCTATCTCCATATCTCGCCATCTCTATCGTCCGTGTGGTGTCGGGCGTAAAGAATAGCACCATCCCATATCTTCTCGTGGGTGTCGTAAGAGGCCGCTAAGGGACTCACCAGAGAATGGGCAGCAGCGTTCTCTGTGCCTTTGTAACAACCATACTGCGATCGCCAACCCGCCTGTCAAGCGTGGCGATTATGGCAAAACCCTCCATTTCTTGGAGGAGGCCTATGTCCAGCAGTGGACGTCTTTCAGCTGAAATGATGAATGATGATGATGAAAAACTATATACAAATAGACTAAGGCGATTAACACACTGCCACGCAGCGTAGCGCGTGAATGCGTGTTCTAAAGTTGCTTGTAAGTATATCCATTTGTATAGAAAACACGCACAGTTCAACACACAGAAAATGCATCCACGCGCGTTCGTGCATATCACGCGCCTACAAGCGGAGAAACATGCGGAGAAACGTGCGGGGCGAGACGCAATGTATGGCACACCGAGTCTCGCAGTGTCGTGCGTGATTTTGGATGGCTTTGAATGAAATGAGTCATGAATCCACAAAACGCAAATACGCGCGTGAGTGCGTAAAAAACCCGCACGATGATGCAGATCTGCACTTCCGCAAATACGAACGTAGGTGCGTTGACACGCAACATGCAGCCTGATGCGTGGCAGTGTGATAATCGCCTAAATACAAATTTCGGGTTCTTCTATTGTGAGTTGTGCTATACTATAGTTCCTCCACATGTGTAAATTAGTACTTAGTTGTCTTTCAAACTTTTATCGACACACGCCACAAAGCGAATATCAATACTGTTATTTGTAAAATTGCATGCAGTGCAAAACAAATAATAAAAGTACAATTATTATGACAAAATATCACGGTGGAAAACCCGATAAATATTTTAAATTATCTTCATCAACTGATTTCATTATAACCCAGCGGTGAGTGTACACGCTTTCATGCAATTACTCGTTAAATTCGTTCTGTCAGCAACAACTGTTGTTTGGCCGACAATAATATAATTACACTAAAAGTGTATGTACATGTCGTATGAGTGTAAATAAATATGTGTTCAGAATAAATCTCTCTTAAGTCAATTCAATTCAATTTCAAAAATTTTTATTTCACATAAAAATTAACAAAATGCACTCACCCTTAGATATATTCAAATAATAGTAAAAACAAACACTTTATGAGGCTAACAGTTCGCCTTTCAAAGTTTGTAATAGATTGCTTAGCACTGTAACTGATCACAACATAAACTTAACACTCAAATATATGGAAACAATGAAATTAAGTGTGTGTTTTGTGGCTAAGTAACATCTGCAGGGATCAATCAGTGGTTTGTATGTTTAAGCTACGCTTGCCGCGGTTTATCTGTGGATGAACGACCATCCAGTTCTGCTACTGCTTTCTGCTTTCTGCTTTATTAATAAAATTTTGCCCTACACTAGGAATTTCTCCTGTGTCGTGGGTGCGTTTACAAACATATAAACTCACATACACAAACAGCCAGACCCGGAACAACTATCTGTAGGCCATACAAATATTTGTTCCGTGCGGGAATCGAACCCGCGATACGCAGCGCAGCAGTCGATCGCTTAACCGCTGCGCCAACCGTGTTCATACTAGACTAGAGACTCTAAACCCGAACAGAAAAGTACGTACGTACACAAGTCACACAGGGAGTCAGAAGCAAAAGGTCTGCTACCATTCTTACCAAGGGGTATTGTGTTATTGTGTTACTAGTATTTAGCAGCAGCCGGTTAAATTGGAAGCCTACCCCAACATTTTTTTTGGAGAGTGTGCGACGGTTTGCATAATTTAATTCCGCCGTGCCCGTTCCATCATCGGACCACAAGACGCATCATCGCTTCCCAATAGGTGAGATAGTGGTCAAACGTATGCCTATCAATAGATCAAAAAAAAAAAAAAACATGGTTGGTAAAAGGCTAGGCAGATGATTACTCCGTCTAAACAGTGTTTAGACGATACTAATGGGGTCTACCTTTTATAGCAGAACTTTTTATGTCATAATATTATTTTGCATAACAGCGGATAGCATAAACAATTCATTTCGCAGAAAATTACACTCATTCATCATACATTCAAAACTCATAATTTTTGTAAGTCAGAATCATCTTCAGGCATAAATTTCATATGCATAATAATCGAAAAGTAGAACCATCACATCTCAGAAATCTTACAGTTAGAATCATCTTTTGGCATACCTACATTTCATATCCATGATAATTGAAAAACTCATATTTCACATTGCAGAAAATTCATAGTTATAATAATTTTGTATTTTTACCATAATAATTAATTAATTATTTGTAAAATTCATTATTGCATGTATTATCACTGAATCAAATAGCTGATTGTGAACATTTATGTTTTTTTTTTTTATTTCCCTGTAAGAAGCATTCAAACTTGCAAACAAGCGTACACCATGCATTCAGCAAGCATGCAGCATGCAAGCAAGCATGCAAGCGACCATGCAACATGCAGCACTCTAGGGATAGGGCAGACAACACTACGTAGAGTCGGTTTTGAAGCGATTCGTTTCTGTCACTAACTTTTGTAGCACAACATAGTTATCAAACAATTTTAATTTAAGGTTAAAAATGCTTTTTTATAGAAATGGCAATATGCCGAATAAAATTATTCCAAATGAAATTCTGCCAAATAAACGTTATCCTAAACGAAATCATGCGAAATAATATCCTGCCATCTTAAAAGTATGCCATTGTAAATTCGGACATATAAACATTCTGCCAAACAATAATTGTATTAAACATTTTTTATGCCTTAAGAATATTCGTTTAAAGAAGATTATGCCAAGTGTGTTATGCCAAATAAATTTCGGAGCATCAAGATTCTGCCAGATAGAGGGAACCCGATACTAGTAATCTCATCATCTTCCTGCCCTTGTCTCATATTACTTTGGGTCAGCACAACATATCTTCCTTCCAGTCCGTCCTGTCAACCGTGAAGCTTTCCAAAGCACACTCTCCGAAATGTAGCCGATAAAAGACCGATAGGCTGGCAATGGTGCGGCGATGTTCAAGGCTCTAGAGCCTAGCCTTAACCAGGGCGTCGTTGTCAATGAGCCTCTTGGCGAGTCTATCAATAACTTCCAACGTCTCTAGCGGGTATTTGCCTGATCCATCCCAGTGCGAACAGTACTCCATGCAAGATCGAACTTGTGCTTGGTATAGGGTGAGCAACTGACTCTTTTAGCATACTAGTTCCATCCCTTCTCATCTGTTGCTTCAATTTTATTATATGCAAAAAGCAGAAATCTTGCATCGTGTAAATGGGGCTTTAGTAAATAACAAGGCTGTTTGTCTATATGAAATCTTAAACTGATTATGGTTAGTGCTTCTGTTCATTAATGATCCTGAGATTGATATCGTGTCGAGAAGGTCTGATAATTGTCTTAATGAGCGTAGCTACAATATACAAAACGGGTTTGTTATACGATATTCCCTACACCTTATACCTATATTTTATACAAACTTACTTACTTTCTGCAACAAGTTTAGTCACAATTTAGTCAATAAGTAATTATATTTCGATGAAATTTTGTGAATAGTTTAAGGACACTATTCTAGGTTTGTTCAGCTCATGAATCTATTGATTGTCCAAAAAGACAACCGCCTTCAAAAACTAAAAAGTGAAAAATAACTTTAGCACAGAACACACATTGACTTTAGTTTCGAAATTCAGTGGCTTTGTTCTGTTTGTTGTTTTGTATTGCCACCGACTTCCGAAACTAAAGTCAATGTGTGTTCTGTGCTAAAGTTATTTTCACTTTTTAGTTTTTGAAGGCGGTTGTCTTTTTTGTAAAAAGCTTTTTATTTTCCGCTTTTTAGTACCTCCTTCTCATCTAAATCTATTAAGAAGAGATTGAAAGTTAAGTACTACAAAGATTGATGAAACTAAAACGTCTATGTAAAATTTATGGGTATTTGTTGATTTTTCAAAAAGTGCTGAAACAATTTCGATAAAATTTATATGGGACCACCCCTGAAGCATACCCTATCCATGAAAAAAAGAATTTTCAAAATCAGTTTATGTTTGCCGGAGAAATCGCGTAACAAATCGCGCACATACTTAATGCAAATTTAAGACTTATACGGTTTTCTCATGGATGCCATTGTCAGAACTGGACCAAACAAATCCAGGACCACACGGGAAGCACTAGCTTTCAAATAAAAAAAGAATCATCAAAATCGGTTCACCCAGTCCAAAGAAATCCGGTAACAAACATAAAAAAAAAGAAAAAAAAAATACAGACGAATTGATAACCTCCTCCTTTTTTGAAGTCGGTTGAAAAAAGCTTTGTATTTATCACTTTTTAGTACCTCCTTATCAACCAAATCCATTAAGAACGCGCAACACAGTTAAAACAGAGGTACTCCAAAGATTCAAAAAACTATTAAAACGTCGTCCATGAAGATTTTATTGAGATTTAACTGATTTTTCAAAAAGTGCTGGATCAATAACATACAGTCGAATTGAAAACCTTCTTTTTTTTTTAAGTCGGTTGAAAATAAAAAGCGTGTAAAAAAAAAAGCATCCCTTAAGAATTTAGTTTTCGGCCGATAGCCGAAATAGATTCAGAAATACTTAAAAAGTGATAATATTCGTTTCAACATGTCAGCGTAATAGCGACAGCGCGCTCTATGCCTTGTATATTTTATGTATTACCTCAGTACAAGAGTCAGTACGTGATCGGGTAGCATTATCGGGCACGAGTCAATCTCATCTCATTCACCACATTAGTTTGAATCGTTATCTCTTTAGTATTACTGAGATATAGCTATCTATATAATCTTTAACCTTTGTTTGTCTTAATCTCACCTCAACCCCGAAAAGCTAAAATTTCAAAATCAACGTAGTTTTTGGGATCACAATTTAGCTCTAGTTTCCTTGTAGGTAACGTATGTATAATGATAATAAAGAAGTGCCTACACAATATAAAAGCACATTATTTTGTCTACTTCGTAATATTATGGCATTGACATTTGCTGTCAAAACATTAATGTTCATTATTATTGGTATTTGTATAAAAATCGGATAGATTCATAATTTATTATTTACGTTGTCTTCTGTAATAAAAGTACAAATACATATTTATTAAATTATTAACATAATTTACTTTTAGGGTTCCGTAACCGAAAGGGCACCGAATTACTAAGCCTCCGCTGTCCGTCCATCTGTCTGTCTTTCACAGAGTGTGTATTACTCTGGTCCCAATAAAGCCAAGTCAAAGTCAAATCATTTATCATGTTATTTATTTATCATAATATATATTTATCATATATTAGTCATGTTCGTGAACGGGCGCTGTCAGTAGAGATTGGTCAGCTCTTATCTGCCATGGACTTTATCTTGCTTCTTTTTTGTGTTTTGTATTGTTAGATTACCTTCATAGTTTTCACATATAGAAGCAACAAGAACCATGTAACCAGACTTTGTAAAACCTTGATTTAAAAGAGTGTCCGTGGAGTTTCTTGCTCCATAGAGATCTACCTACGTTTTGGAACGAGCAACTAGCTTCAACTCTCTGACTAACTGACCGACTCCTTGACAATTCAAAAATGCCTGTAAATGGTTTAATTGAAATAAATGCTTTGACTTTGACTTTACTTCAATTAGACCCATAAAAGGCACTTTTGAACGTCATATAAGAAAATTTGAATCTATTTGCCCATTCCAAATGTTAGTTTCGGATAGAAAAGAATGGGCAAGGAACTCGATACATAGATACTCTTTAAAAAAAAAAGTTTTTACAATATTTGCATTTACAAGAATTATATAAGGTGAAAACGATGTACCCTGTATAAAAACAACTATACCAATAATATCAAATGATAAAAATATAGTAAAGTTAAAAATTAAAGAGGGGCGACATACAAGAAACATGTTTTTTTCAGCGTCCTTTTGTCAGTCAGGGGGCACCGTAGAAGAAGAAGGGCAGAACCGTAATAGGCAGACACTTAAAATGTCCACAAAGTGTGTAATAACTCGTATAATAACAAATAATAAAAATAAAATAAAGTTAAAAATGATTGGGAGTCCCCATACAATAAACGTGTTTTTTTCGTCATTACATCGTCATAACATCTTAATATTGTACCGTTGTACGGAACCCTATTGTGCTAGTACGACTTGCACTTAAGGGGCTATTTAACGACTTTTACAGATTTTAAACTGACAATCACGTCAAAATGTGCAGTGTAAATGATTTGAAAAAAAAATATGTTAAACTAGAACATTCTCTTAATCACTTAGTAAGTGAATATTTTTAATTATATTCATATTATATAGTTTAATTAACACGTGAAGTTGTGTCTGACGCGGACAAAACATTGACAATCACACAAAATCTACTAGGTATAATTAAACGAAACTTACACCATCTTACAGACAATTTTATTATCTATCTTTTAGTATACGCCTTTTTTTTTATTTTGTAAGAATACTACTTTTATTTATTTCTTTCGACTAAACTTTGAGACTTTTGGACGCAAAACTGATGCAGAACGGACGCAGTCTACTAGTATTTAATTTTTTCGACTAAATTTTGAAAGTTTTGGACGCCAAAACTTTCAAAATTTAGTCGAAAAAATTAAATAAAAGTAGTATTCTTTCAAAATTAAAAAAAGGCGTATACTAAAAGATAGATAATAAAATTGTCTGTAAGATAGTGTAAGTTTCGGTTAATTTTACCTGGTAGATTTTGTGTGATTGTTAATGTTTTGTCCGCGTCAGACACAACTTCACGAGTTAATTAAACTATTTAATATGAACTTAATCAAAAATATTCACTTTCTATATGATTAAGAGAATGTTCTAGTTTAACATATATTTGTTTCAAATCATTTACACTGCACATTTAGACGTGATTGTCAGTTTAAAATCTGTAAAAGTCGTTTAATAGCCCCTTAACCAGTTTTTATAAACAACAAGCTATAGTCAGTAAACTCAATCTATAATAACGACAACATTAAACACTCTTACATAATCAAATAACTTCAAAGGAAAACGCAATGTCTACATATTTAAATTAATCAAAACAAAATCCCCCACATTACATTTCCGCGTACATTGAACCACGAAATTCTAACAGTATTCAAAAATTTAAACAATGCAATTACTTCCTGGTCATCAATCGGGTGGCATGTCGGGGGGATCGGTAGCGCTCGGGGGAGCTCGGGGGCCGTCGGGTGGCATCGGGTAGTTTCGCAATTTGTCATCTGTTCGCGATGACAGACGGACGGACGATTTTCATGATTTATTAAATGCATAGCGCCGACGTGTTGCACTACGAAGCGAGGGCGTATTCTGGAAACTGCAAAGTGAATAGTATTGTGTATTGCTAGTTGAGTAATTGTTTTCATTAGTTAATGGTTCTGTATTTTTTTAAACGTGGCCTCTCTCTAACAATTTTGCCTACATCATAGGTATCCTGAGCGCCATTTGCAGAACGATTTGACTGTCAGTACGTGAACCACTGCTGCATGGTTCACTTACAGACTGGTATTAATTTATTATTTTAATTTTGTGTATTTAAATTATTTTGTGTATAATTAATATTGTGTAGAATTTTCAATTTAAATTTCAGTTTAAATGTATTATGATCCAAAGTTGATTGAAATAAATAAATTATTATTATTATTATAGGTGAATTTACAAACATATAAACTCACATGCACCAATAGCCAGACCCGGAACAACCACTCGTAGGCTATACAACTATTTTTTTTATGCGGGAATCGAACTCGCGACACGTAGCACAGAAACCAGTCACTCAGCCACTGTAACAAAAGTGTATTTTATGTTGTACTAGCTGATGCACGCGACTCCGTCCGCGGATCCCCCTTTACTTCTTCAATAAATGTAGTCTGAATTACTAACATCAGCTATCTGCCAGTTTAAATCGGTCCAGCCGTTTCAGAGATTAGCTGGAACAAAGAGACAGACAGACAGAAAAAAAAAAAGTTTTCAGGTTTAAAAAGTACCGTATATATTTCTTTTTTAATATATTGATAGGCATACGTTTGACCACTATCTCACCTGATGGCAAGCGATGATGCGGTCTAAGATGGACCACGCTTGCCTAGAAGTAACCTATTCACTCTTGACTTAAATACTCCCAGGTTGTATTGTATAAGTAGGTATGTACGTACAGTCAACAGCAAAAGTAGATGATCAAAATCAGAAATTCAATACTAATGAACGGAGTTCGCGTCAGAACTGTGTGGCGTCGAAGTGATTCAAAAGTATGTGTGTGACAATCACATACTTTTAATAAATAAACTAGTAATAAATTATATAAATTAATGTTAGTAAAGTAGTATTGAATTTCTGATTTTGATCATCTACTTTTGCTGTTGACTGTACTTATAAAAAAAGACAATTTTTCCTTCATATGCATTTAGTAAAAAGCTGTTATTTTGAGATTACAAACCGACACTTCAATTTTATTTATTTGTATAGATGAATGTAGGTACTTAATGTACTGCTCTAAAAAGCAATCATAATTTGTGAAAACGACAAAATCCTGGGATGATCTCTAAATTACGCGTAGAACACTCATAGACTCGATCACCGATCTTTTGTATCTCCAATGGTTCATTCTAACAAAACTATACACAACGCTTTTACTTTTAAAGGAAATAATAAATATGTATTCTACGCAAAATAAACCGCACAAGAAACATGAAAAATAAATCGACTCCCTACAGCTCTCATCTCTCTACAGGTCATCAAATCAAGCCATTCTTGAATTTACGAATTTATAGTCATACCTATATTTACAAGAAAAAGGCATATCCATTCGTGTATTATCAGAGTAAAAACCTCAGTTGAATTTTCGAAAACACACACCAACTCAATTTAAAAGTGCGTCGAAGGAATTTTCAAAAATAAAACAATTTTTGAACAATGTTGTGTCGGAATAGACGCTCGGGTGGACATGGTTCATACAAATATTAGGACACACTCAAGGACAAGCTTTTTACCTAACATCCATGTTTGGAAGTACCTACAGTATCTCGCTATAAATAAGTATGACAGAAATCGAATTTTAGAAATATTCACATTCATTTTAAGCATGCTATGATCATTTAGAATTTAGCAAACGAAATGTAGTTTCGGTATTCTATGAATTGCGAATTATTTGTAACTATATTTCTAATGCTGCCGACTGCTGACTGTTAGCAATTTTGTTTTCTTATACAAAATTGCTAGCAGTCAGTACTCTAAGAACCTATCTTACTGAACATCAATCACTAATTTATAAACCCGTCTAAAAGTTTAACACGTTGGCCTTTACAATAGCTATTTTAAGCCGAAAGTAAACCGACTCGTCTCGTTCGGCAATTATCATCATAATAACAAATGGCATAGCTATTGCAATTAGCAAGCTGCGCTCACAAATTCGCATTGATGATGAAATTATTGCGAAACCGTAATAATTGCCATTACGACTGTTTATTGTGGTAACTAGGTTTATGATTCAACGCAATTGATTTAGGAGGCAGACTTCTAAAATAATGACATCTGTAGGTTAATATTTGAGCTACGTTGTAAAGTCTGCAGCTTGTGCATTTGTGTGGTTCCGACATTGATTTATTTTAGCAAGGTAAGCATTGAGCGACGACCTGATAAAAACCGCAGGAGCACACTGGATACAAGCCGATTCCAACCAGTCCTTTTATCTATGGGGTAAGCCTATGTCCAGCAGTGGACGTCCTACGACTGGTATGATGACGATGATGAAGCACTGAGCAATGACAAAAACGACGTAGGAAATTGTAAGTGAATGCTTCTTTGCATTATTTCGTAACAAAATAAAAAATGTATATACCTGAAACCGAAAAACTACACACTGATAAATTATGATTTTTTTAAGTCTACTTGACTTATGAACCTGAAATTTGATGTATGTAATAGGTATAAAAGTTCCTTGAAATTAACCCTTAAAAGCTTAATATTTTTTTATAAGAATAGGACCGCTGTGTCATGGATCACTGACGCGTGGTCTCACTAACCAATAATAAATTAAACAGTTACCAATTGGGATGAATATTGATGCTTTTTGTTGAAACTTTACAATTGTCATGCTTGGGGATGTAGGTAACACAACATTAATCATTGTTACTATTGTTGAAATTATTTTATACAACACTTACTAACTAACGACCCGCCGCCGGTGCCTCACGGATGTTTACTAATGAAACTAACCGTCGAATGTTTTTTTATTGAGTTTTATGTATAAAAATGATTCGATTATTCTAATGGATTTTCTATAAATTTGGTTTCATACACACGTTTTCCTGACAATTACGTTCTTTCATACATGCGGCAATTTATTTTTATTTATATGTATAAAGATAGATAGACAGTAGGTCTAGTTCATTACCGTTAAATTAGCTCATGTGTAATAAGTTTCTTTGTTCTTTTACTCGTAATAAGTAATCCAGACAAAACTACATTGACACAACACAAATGTCTCGTTATTTAAGAATCATATCTCAGTCCCAGAGTCCTACAAGATCATTTGGCTTCACAAAACAAAGAACTGTTACAAGTACTTAAATACAAAGTAAATTATGACGATGTAAATCCTTAAATAATAAATTGACATATTTGGATAAACCATAATATTTAAAGTCAAATCTTAAGGTCAATTATTTTAGTCATTAAAACTTTCAGAGGAGGAGAATGGAAATGTAGCCAAGAAGGAGGAAATGGATGATTTTGCGATGTTGTGTTGGAAACACTAGGGCCATGGGGCTCGAGTACTCATCTTGTTTTTAAGGACAATTCTAAGCGGCTGGGCGTGACCAAAGAGCTGGCCTTTACTTGAGCCAAACAATTAGCATTACCATTCAACGTGGTAATGCTGCTTGCCTTTTGGGAACTTATCCCATTTAGAGCGACGCGGACGAGTTTTTTAATGCCCTGTGAACCCTTCATTGTAAATAATATATTTCTTATTCAATTCGTGGTTTGAAAATAAAATGTATTACGTTTTCTTATAAATATGCCAAACTAAACGTATTTTACGCACAGAAGATGAAACGTACCTGAACACAAATTCTAGTTAGTTGCAATCTCATCAACATCCCAGGTAAAGGCATTTTTAACATATTGATACTGAGCTTGCGAACATTCCTAAAAGGTAATAGTTATGTAGAATTGCCACCCTGACGTCAAAGTTATCTTTACCAGTAAAAATTAACAGGCCAAAAGTTATATATTTTAACACATAACACAATACCATGCAACTTATAACTCTAATTCTTAGACTTTAGACGCCAGCTCTATCTGGTGGCTCCCATAAATTCACCAAGACATGATACATGGTAATAATGTATGGAGTACCGAATTCCGTTTGGAATGGTTGCTCTAACCGCGACACAGACTTGGCTGCAAGCCATTCGACTGTTCTAAGTATGGAATGTTTTTAGTTTTTAAGATCTGCTGGTTGATTATGAGAGCCTGGTAGTTTTAGATGTCAACTTTATTCAGTCCAAATCCATAATTTGTTATACATATACATAGAAAACTTATAAATAACTAGCTATGACTCGTGACTTTGTCTGAGTGAATATGGTATTTTACTCCATACGAGAAAAAATCTATAAATATGTTATTGCGACAGTTTAGGCATAAAGCAGTCGGAAAAAGTAAGTTTTAGTTCATAAAATAACAAAACAATTTTTTAAATTCAATTCAAAGTTTTCAGTATTTTTAATCTGTTATATATAAAACACCATGAAATAGTAGCGGCCATGTTATTACGCCGTACGGCTATGTAAACAAAAAATTGACAACTGTCAGTCAACCGATCGGCGTAATATAGGCTTTGTACTGTTATTATTTTCGTAACCAACGTAATTTTTTCATTATTACACCTATTACAAAATATGCCTTTATATATTTTTAAATTATATACAATTATCATATTTAATATGAGCGCATTTGATACAAAACGAACTGACGTAATTTACGCTGAGCAATATGGCGTCCAGTAAGAGGCGATTTCGTCAAACTACGCGCGTTTGAAAATTTAAAATTTAGATTCATTTTTATGGCACTTATCGATTAAATAAAAATTTTGTATTTTTTTTTTGTGGCATATTAGCACTACAGAATTTCATTGAGACACTTTTCAAAAATGGGTGTAATACCCTATTTTCTAAAGAATCCCTATTTTTTTTTATAATAAAAGATATAGCCTGTAGCATTCAAGGAATACATGGCTTTCTTTCCGAAAGAATAATCAGAATTGGACCAAAAGATTCTAATATTTGCACGAACAAACGAACATAAACTCAGTGCGAATTTAATTTATAAAATGCAGTAATCCATACTTCCATACTTCCATACTAATATTATAAATGCGAAAGTAACTCTGTCTGTCAAAGTTACGCTTTCACGATGAAACAGCTGAACCGATTTGTATGAAATTTGGTATGAAGATAGCTTGAACCCTGGGGAAGGACATAGGCTACTTTTTAATCCGCGACTTCGTCTGCATCCGCTATAACCGACATTCATACGGACGAAGTCGCGGGCAAAAGCTAGTAATACAATAAAATGACTACCTAATTAGTTCTGTACGCAAAATACGCGCAGAGACGTAGATTTGCGGACACCAACCCGTGATACCACTACTACTACTAATTATATTAATAATGTACAAAAGGGGGGAAATCAGGGTGCAAAAAAAAATAAAGTTTCATAAATGTTTAATGTTTCCGTATAACTATTGTATATATGCCCTATGGGCGAGACATAGCTGATCACAATTGTATCATTAAAAGACCTGTATTATATACCTACCTATGATCCACAATAAAGATATTGATTGATTGAAAAAAAATCGTCCGCATAGTTATCAATAAATAGGTCAGGTAAGTGCCCAAAGGGCTGGCAGCATCGCCACATTGAATGGTAATGCTGATTCCTTGGACTATGTATAGGCCAGCCCTCTTGTCACGTGAAGAGTCGACCAGGCGCTGTTTAAGGATTGGTTAGAGTGGAGTAACTGCCCGTCGGACCATAAAGTATCATATCACCCAGGGCCTCAAGTCTGCTATTACAATAGTGTCAGAATGGTCTGTCATTGATTTCATAATTGTTGATTTTGACAAGTTTGGTAATCTACTAATATAATGGCGTCATTATGACTTTCCAATGGTCAACCAATGACAGTCCATTGAAAGAAATGATATACAATGGTAATCTCGTACATAATGACAAATTAATGACTGACTTAGTTTACGAACTTCTTACTACTTCAGATTGCATATAACACTTATAAATAATATGTAAAAAAATATATAAATGAAATCTGGCATGAATAAATGTTCAAATTTGTTGACAATGTCATTATAACACAATTCTATTATGAGACCATTGACCGACCAATGATCGACCATTATGGATGTAGCAGATTACGAACTTTTAGCAAAATGACAATGGAATCGTGTTGGAATGACGAAATTATAAAAATAGCAGACTTGGCCCCCTGGTTACGCGATACGCCTTGGTAAGACTGGTTGTCAGACTTTCTGGTTTTCCACAACGACTGTCATAGACCTACGACTGACATCCGGGTAACGGTTTTGCGTGCTTTACGAGGCACGGAGACACCTCAGTATGAAATGAATGGTCACCAAGCCAACGCACAACCACAGCACGTTTTTTACTTAGCCCTAAGCTACTAATGGAATAAAATTACTCCGACGTAAACGAAAGGGATTAACTAACACTTATTCAGCTAAATTCAGCTTTTGTCCATAGAAAACACCGGTTTAGGATGGAGATGCGTACGCATTTGTTTTGCTTTCCGCGGCTGAAGTTCAGACGCAAAAAGCTAAATACCAATAAATAAAATACCATTCAGAGTCTGAACGGATGCGATCCAAAATTGGTATTTCAAAGAGACAAAAGCTGAATTTATTGAGCTATATAAGAGTAGTTCACCTCTAATGGTTTGTATTTAGCCTATTGCACTCTAGAGTATTCTTACGTGACTTCACCCCCGTCGCCAGGCATAGTAAAATTCATTTACAGTCATTATGCCATTAACAGTCAGTATGGAGTCTCATATAAAACAAATACATTGTTTAAAAAAGAGCAAAATTTAGACAACTTATTGTCGGTGGCATCTCAGCCATGCGACCGTTTTGCAATGGCGTCAAATTGCATTCGTCTTGGTCAATGGTATTCAAAAGGTTAAAAACCAACATCATTCCCTTTTCAGAAGTCAAATATTGGTCGTTTGTCATTGTTTAACTATTATGTGTCTCCTTATTAGACAGTTGAGTTGAGTCGTATGGTATCGGATTCCTGCAGCACAGAAGGCTTTGTACACGTTCAGCATACAGAAAAAACCATTCTAACCTCTAGGCTATTACTGTACACTATAAATGAACTATCTCATGTTATTACCACTTGTTTTATTCAACAAGCCATCGGCCAACAAACAGGTAAGCCTTAAAACGGGTAAATAAACCGGGGAAGGAACAATTGCGGTCTGAATTATGCACGGTGGTCGGTGAAGGCTTGGGGGCCCGTAATCGAATGTCAACAGTTTGCCTTTGTACGGCGTATCTAATAGAATGATGTGCTTCTGGATTCTGTTTGGATGAAAGCACATTAAATATTTATCAATAGTTGATTTAGTGTGTAGAGTGTAGAGGATCTCGTGGCTAAGTTAAAGCTGTACAGATCGATCGGTTAAAGGTTAAGCTACTCTAGCCGTGGTCGGTCTGTGGATGGGTGACCATCCCTTTCATATCGAGTTCCCACCGTGCCACCCACGTAATTGAGTCCCAGCTGTCATTTGTCGATCTTTGGCAGTCGTTATAGGTAGTCAGAAGCCAGAAAGTCTGACAACCAGTCTTACCAAGGGTATCGTGTTACCCAGTAGCTGGGTTGTGGAGGTCCAATAGGCAGTCGATCCATGTAAAACACTGGTATTCAGCTGCATCCGGTTAGACTGGAAGCCGACCCCGATATAGTTGGGAAAAGGCTAGGCAGATGATTTAGTGTGTTATGGCGACTAAGAAATAGATAGCGGTTTTTGCTAGAAGTAAGCAAGAATTTAATCATCATCATCGTCATCAGCAGCCGAAAGATGTCCACTGTTGAACAAAGGCCTCCCCATAGAACGCCACATCGAACGGCATCCTGCCGCTTGCATCCACCGGTTACCCGCGACCTTGACGATGTCGTCGGTCCATCTGGTGGGAGGCCTACGAACGCTGCGTCTTCCGGATCGTGGTCGCCACTCGAGAACCTTTCTTCCCCATCGGTTATCGCTTCTTCGAGCGATGTGGCATGTGGGGGAACACCCAAATATTCCGAAATATTTTATTCCGAATTTCGATATTCCGATTTTCAAAAATCCGAATTTCATAATACCTAAAAAATATAATCTCTATTATTTAAAATCACGAAAGTTATTTTACCGAATGTCGTAAATCCGATTTGTTTGTTTTCCGATTTTCATATGTTCGAAGAATCAAATGCTCGATGAGTTCTCGGTCCGAAAAACGAAATTCCGAATTTCAATATTTCGAATAAACTGTTAAAATTAGGATTCTGATTCAATTCAGCTACGCATATATATTCAAAATGGTGTCCCCTTGTTTCGCAGACAGAAATTTCATAGAATTTCGTTTCCCAGAAAATGTTTCATATAATATTTGGTTCTTGTATTTTTATTTCGACTATTATTGTTTCAAAGACTATTTACTTGAATGAAACATATTTCACAGAAACACAATTCAAAGAATTTTTAATCAAATTTTTTTGTTTAACAAACTTATCAAACAGTAGAATTACTTTTTAACGAATATTGTTTATTCGGTGTATTTTTCTATGGAATTTATTTCAACAAAAATATATAGGTATAAAAAGAAAGACAATAACAAAAATAATCTTAAAAAGTCAATATGTTGTGCTACAAAAGTTAATGACAGAAACGAAATACCATCTGCGACAATAAGCTCGCGTGGTAACGCCGGAGCCCCGCAACGCCGTAGCCGTGACAGAAACCACGCCTGCTGCATGTTGCATGTTCGCTTGCATGGTGCATGCTTGCTTGCTTGCATGCTGCATGCTTGCTTGCATGCTGCATGCTTGCTTGCATGCTGCATGCTTGCTTGCACAATAAACGATTGCACGATAACGATAAAGATAATCGGAATTTTAATAATCGGAATTCGGATTTTTGATGTTCGGAATTTTCATTATGTCGGACTTTTTGTTATTCGATCTTTTGAAACTCGGTATTTTGAGAATAGTAATTATAAACGTTCGGAATTTTGAAATTTTATTATTATAAAAATAGGATGAATGATAAATCGGAGTTGCCATATTAGGAATTTTGAACTATTCGGAATTATGAAAATCGGTATTTTGAAATTCGTATTTCTGACTTTCGGAATAAAGTTTTTCGTATTTATGTAGTGTACCCGGCGTGTGGATGTGGATTTTTAATCAATAACTAGATTATGCCCGCAATTTCGTTAAGAAGAATTCAAAATTAAGCCACAAACTTTCGTATTTATAATACGAAAGCCTTTATCTGTCCTTGTCGTTTCCTTTTCTCTCTCATATGTCTGGCTCTTTATTTACTATAACTGGTCCCTAACCGTTGCAATTAAAGTATGTCTTAATAATCAGGTAATCTAGGATTGCGTTGCAACATTTTTAAAACAACAAAAGTGTTTTCAAAAAAAAGAAAACTGCCTTCAAAAACTAAAAAGTAATAAATAACTTTAGCACAGAACACACATTACTTGACTTTCGGAAGTCGATGGCGGTGGCTTTGTGTGTGTAGTTTTGTACTGCAAACCCCTTTCGAGCAAGAAAAAAGAATTTTGCTAATCCCTCTATATATGACAGAGTTATACTCGAACATACAAAAAAAATAAAAATATATAAACATCCGAATTGATAACCTCCTCCTTTTTAAAGTCGGTTAAAAAGATGAAAAGAAACAAATTAAAGTAGCATTTCTAAAATGCCCACCATTCTTTTCCTAGGAGAAAAAGTTCCAACGCAAACACATTGTTAGGCACTTCACACTGTGCTGGACTTAACCAGTCTGGCAATTCAGAAATCAAATAAAAATAAACCCACTTTAGAAAAGAATAATAGCTATTTTAGCCCGCCAAGAGAACGGCTATTGAACGTCATCTACTGAAAAAGACTCCATTATTGTATCCGCAAATAGGATAGCCCTAATCACCGTATTGGGAATTGAGATAATATATTTAGAATAGATTCTCTAAACCTTATTTGTGGGCTAAATGATAAAAGCCTCTCTGAAAAAGGCTTTCTATGTACCAACGACCTCTTGAGTACCATAATTGGGGAATGTTTATTTTTTACTTTTAATCATCATCATTTCAGCCGAAAGACGTCCACTGCTGGACATAGCCCTCCCCAAGGGGGGTTTTGCCAAAATCGCCACGCTTGGCAGGCGGGTTGGCGATCGAAGTATGGTTGTTACAAAAACACAGAGAACGCTGCTGCCCATTCTCTGGTAAGTCTCTTAGTCGCCTCTTACGACACCCACGGGAAGATATGGGATGGTGCTATTCTTTACGTCCGACACCACACGGATAATCAGACTAGAATTACTTTAATCAGATAAATAATATTGCCTGACTATACAAATACAGTCTGTTTTAATATTAAAACTGTCTTGTAAATTCAATAAAATCCATACTAATACATGTCGCATCCAACAGTTGATGTTTACAATAAACCGCACCCTAGCGGAAACTTTTTTTATGGGACAAGCCGCCACACCTTTCTCAAACCACTGTAACTGCTGTAAGCCAGAATCAACAGTGGCGACCACCAGAAAAGCACCGAAGCAATGAAGCTCGACGAGTCCCAGAGAAACGATTCAACTGTCTTGGATCCCGCAACGAAATTAATCAGAAAAGAACAGCGGAAGAGTAAGAAATAAGATATTTTCCACACCTACCGGCAACTATCAAGACTAGAGTTGGCGCGCTTTGACAGAGCTTTGACCGAGCGGAAAAGCACGGTTTCCGCTCTGTTACGAGATTGAAGTGAACGAGCGAAGCGGGGCATCGGGGCATTCTAAACCTGGTGGCTTCGGACATGTCATATGTTATATTTATTTACTCAGAAAGTTTATAGTCCACATTAATTGTTAGTAGTGCCTAAAACCTATGTTAGTACCTACATCAATTAATTAATATTAAAATGTTTTAGTTTGGGGTCAGATGGCCGTGTGTGAAATGTTAATTATTATTTCAATAAATTTCAATTTAATTTAATTCGCTACCTACAATAAGAATAAATTGAATTAAAAACATTAACAAATTAAAATCATTTCCATAAATCATAAGTGTCAAAAAATTAAATTATAAATGTCAGTAAATCAAATTATAAACAATAACATCAAGAATATTAAAAAATTGCGCTTCTTTACATACTATTAATTTAAAACACATTTAAAATAAAACCCTACTTGTAACATGATATTATGTACTATATTTTGTTGAATTCTAATAGGAGCCTAGCCCTAAAGTTATGGAAGAGTAAAGTGAATATTTGCCTTAGTCATTACTATTTATTTGCATGACATCCACATAGACCGGCCTGATGGCTGAGCATAGCTCGAACCATCCTGACGACCCGTCATCTACAACTACATTAAACTATTATAAAGAGGAAAGATTTTTATGTTTGTAACAAATAAACTCAAAAACCACTGATCTGATTTCAAAAATTCTTCCACCATTAGAATGCTACATTATCTCTGAGTAACATAGCTTATCAATTGATAAAATTAGCCTAAGGCTTTAAGTTGCCTAAGGCATTAAGTACCTAAGGCCGCCTTTGTACAGTGTTTTTAAATGTACATAAAGTTTAGTAGTAGGTAATAAATAAAATAAAATTAGGGATCATTGAGAAAATTCACGCGAACATATTACAAATGAATAAGCGAGTTTCTTCGTTTGTTACACTTTCAAGGTTGAACTACTGAATCGCTTTTGATGGAATTCAGTACAGACTTAGCTTGAACTACAGGAAAGGATACAGCTACATTTATATATGAGAGATATATATATGAGCTACATTTTATTCCGCGACTTTATCTGCATCCATGATATTACATTCACGCGGACGAAGTTACGAGAAAAAGCAGATGTTAATAATTGATAAAAAAAAACCGGACAAGTGCAAGTCGGACTCGCTCACCAAGGGTTCCGTACAAGTTTGTAAGTACATAATACATATCCATACTTCCATACTAATGAAAAAATGAGAAAGTAACTCCTGTTACGCTTCCACAATGAAACGGCTGAACCGATTTTGATGAAATTTGGTATAAAAATAGCTTAAACCCGGGGAAAGCACATAGGGTACTTTTTAATCCGGGACTTCGTCTGAATCTGCGATAACCGACATTCATACGAACCAAGTCGCGGGCAAAAGCTCATTTTTAATAAAGAATATATTTTTAATTATTTAATTACAAATGTATAGTTTTCAGACTTCTCCCTGTATTTATAGTATAAGACGATAATAGTTCCCAATTTTCTTAGTTCTAGGTCAACGGAACGTACCCTATATTTTGATTCCCTTGAGAGTATCGAAATGTACATTTTTTGCGACTTATACGGCCGTGTCTTTTTTTCACGTTAATTTAGAAGTTTGTTTTTTCACAGCTTCAAGGGACCGTGAACTTTAGTGTATGGTTTTAATTTCAACTCGATACCTCTACGAGTTCCCGAGATAAAGGGTCTTGACAGACAGACAGACTGACAACAAAGTGATCCTAGGGTTCCGTTTTTCCTGTTGAGGTACGGAACCCTAAAAATGAACGAAAACTACCAACGACTACGATATCAATAAAATATAATGAAAGAAACTAAAAGATTGGCGGTACCGCAATAATTCCGAACGACTGAAGATGGTGCATTATGTACTGATAGCAATCCGTTGAAAAGCAAATAATAAAAATATCTTGCCATGCAAATGCCGACTACAATAGAAAGATATAACTTACAAAGAAAGTATAGAGACTCACATTCAAAGAGGTTACATACCACCGATATTTCTGTTTGCACACTGTTGTCGCAATAGGACAAAACGTTTTTGGTATTAATTCTGGATATCAAGGTATTATATTTTTGAAATATTCATGGTCATAGCGGCAGGCTGCTGCTCGTTGTGACGTTCTATGGGGGAGGCCTATGTTCAACAGTCATGGGCGTCTTTCGACTAATGATGATGAGGATTATGACTATTGATGATTAATAGATTAATAAAGCTATTATAGCAGTGTCAACAGATGATACGGCGCTATAGGTTAAAAGTAAATTCCCGAGACTTACAAAAGTAACTAAATATATAGTCATCATATCAGCCTGTTGCCGTCCACTGCTGAACGTACGCGTCCCCCAGAGATCACCAACCAACCCGGTCTTGGGCAGCCAGCATCTATGCGCTGCCAGCCACCTTCTTCAAATCGTCGGTCCATCGTACCGCAGGGCGTCCCACACTACGCTTGCCCAAACGCGGTCTCCACTCTAAAGCGTATCTGCTCCATCTACCGTCTGTCCGTCTGCAGACGTGGCTGGCCCACTACCACTTCAGCGTGCTGATTCGACGCGCAACGTCGGTGAGTTTAGTTCTCTGGCGAATGACTTCATTACGAACTCTATCCACCAGAGAAACCCCGAGCATCGCTCTCTCCATAGCACGCTGATCAACCTTGAATTTGTGGCTCAGGCCCACGGTGAGTGTCCACGTTTCAGCTCCGTAAGTCATTACGGGTAGGACGCACTGGTTAAAGACCCTGGTCTTAAGGGATTGTGGAAACGACGATTTAAAGATATGACGTAGCTTCCTGAATGCCGCCCAGCCCAAGCGTATCCTTCTGTTCGCCTCCTTCTCGAAGTTGTGCCGCCCTAGTTGTATATTTTGGCCAAGATATATGTATTCTCACACAACCTCGAGAATAACGCCATTTACGACCACGGGTCTCGGGTAGACATGACCATTGTACATGATTTTGGTCCTATCCAGGTTCATCCAGAGACCCACCCGTCTCGAAAAATCGCTTAGGCCGTTTAACATCACTTCCAGCTCCTGCAGAGACTCTGCAATGACGAAAATCTCATCCGTAAAAAAAAAAATATATTAATTTGCGAAAAGCTCGGACTTAAAAAAATTGAGATCCCGTTCTGAAATTTATTCGCCGAGAACTTGCAACTTTATTTAATAAAATTGGTTTGAAAATACCTTAAACTTACTAAATGAGTTTAATTCGACCATTAAAAGTTTTGAACGTCATTTAGAATAAAAATAATAATTAAATCTAGTTGCCCCTTCCAAGTCTCGCATGACGAAAAAGGACTAGGAACTCCATACTTACACTTTAAAAATTAATGTTTTACAAATAAATTTAAACGTTAATTGTGCAAATACAGGTGATTACCAATAAAAACCACTTTACTGCAATGTGTGCAAAGTACTGCAAATTAAGAAATGACAGCTAAATTATATAATGCTAACATATTTACAAATATTGAAACTGTATACCACATTTACCGCATTTCAGCTAACAATGAAACAGTACGTGAACAAGAATAATTTATAAAAAAAATAGAATAAAAGTAAATAAGCCAATGAAAAAGGTCACAGTCCGATTAATAGTTTCGGAGAAATGTGTTGATAAACCTATATACAAAATACGTACAAATACACATAATATAAACAATATTATTTACTACTAAATTATTGACTACTACAATAATGTTGCAAGAGTCTTACAAATTACTGTATGCCTAAAGGTGGGTCATAGATGAACTTCACTATATAAACTGTAACACCATATTTTTTTCCCGTGTACCAAAATAAACAATTTGAATTTGGAGTCCAATTATTTCCTTATCATTCTACCCAGCTATTTGTCCAGGGGACAGTAAAGGGACAACAAACTGTCACTAGCAAACTTGTTCGAACAAGTTAACACGAACTTAAACTGTCGGGTTTTAGTTAACGCGTAACTGCAGCACGTGGCGCCAGATTGTGTCAATACTGCTTTTAGTTCTGCTCACCCTCTTAGGGGAGACAGTTTTGTTTGTTGGATGGCCCGTGTATTTTAACACATAGGTTGTGAACGATTCGCTGTGTGTGTGCTTCTTCTAGTGCCTCTCCGAACTACGAAAGTCAGCTGTGCATACTTTTCCTTTTCTTTCGCGAGGTGGTATATAAGGTGCTATAAAAATATCTGCCACGGCTGCAATGGGAGACAGTTTTGTGTTTATAGATTACAATAGTAAAGATAAATTATTGATCATTTGTCATTTATTTTTTTTTCATACAAAAAATTGTACGTATAAATTTGAATCGATTTATTCGCATAAAACCATCACGTAGACTTGCTGTTGCCACACCGCACCGAATAGGTACAATTCAATCGTTTCGCAAAACGCCGGCGCCGTTCATACACTGTTGTCATTCTTATCATTACGCCCCTACCCTGACCCGCACTACCCCGTTCGTCGCACGCGCCAGCCGACCGCCCGCTCGCCAGTCGCCCGGTCGCCCCCCGCCCGCTCGGAAGTTAGTTTTAATTAGCGGTTAGCGACGGGATAATCGCTCGCGCTTCCTTTAAAAATGCCTCCCAGACGACGGTATTCCAATCAAGCATATCTTGAAATGGTGTTGTGCTACCGCGAGTGTAACTCCATAACTGCGCATGCAGTAAACTTATACCAGCAGAGGTTTGGTGTGCGAGTGAGTCATCATGTGTGGAAGAACTAAAAAGGCGCATCAAACGCGCATTTAGGCAAGTAAAAAGTGAAACGGACACATTAAATAAAGTGAAGAGACATGTACGTAAGCGTGCCTACATTTGTGTGCAACGCGAAGGCGAAGGCAACGCCAAGTTACTGTAATTTATCGTTATTTGATACCTAAGTATTAATCTAAGCACCTACTGTTTAAAAATAATAAGAAAAAAATTGCGATTCTTACACTAACTTGTCAGTCCAAAGCCTGTTTTAAGTGTGATGGGAAGTTTATCATCTTATTTACCTACGTCAGTTTTTTGGAAGAATGCGGTAGCTGGTAAGTAATTGCACTTTTAAAACACTTTTTTCCCTGCGTATTATTGTGTACCTAGTAGGTTAGATAGTGACGAACTAATCAGCTGATTTCAGTTTTCATTCACAGAACAGATAGAAAGAGATAGCAGTTGTTTTCATTGACGAAGCGACACATCGCGCGTAATTTGTGAAACGCGTTATGCAGAGTGCTTTATTTTCTCAAATTAAATTAACTATTCTGGGGTACGAAAGTTCTTCACTATTGTAATCTTTAAACACAATACTACCTCCCATTAAAGCCGTGGCAGATATTTTTATAGCACCTTATAGTTCCGCGGCGCTCGAGATACTAGTCCACTCTCGTAGGTTCCTTAACCAAGATTTTCTCCTTCCTCTCCTCCTCCCCATCATGATAAGTTGTAAGGCGTATCCTTCGTGTCTTATCACGTGCCCTAAATACGCAGCTTTCCTTACTTTGATGTGTGCTGGACTGTCCAGATACAAGTTTACAGGTTTTTACCTCGGTCAGAGGCGGCATTGCCACATTGGATGGCAATGCTTTATGCCATCCAAGGTGGTAATGCCGCCAGTCTCTTGAGCACATTCCCAGATGACGGAGATTTGGAGGATATATTTTTTAGTTTAATAGTCACAGGATTTCTTTTTTATTATTCGTGGATTATTGTATATAAATAAAGTAATCCAATAGTATTCTAGGTTTGTTGTAAAAAAAAAACAAAAACAAAAAAAAATATGTAAGTATAATAATATCATGTTATTTTACAATCACGTTAGGATTTTCAAACAGGAACTAATTATGTTGTTCTGAAATAAGCAATATTTTTATTAATTACTAAACCTTTAAACATTTAACATCATACTCTCAGATTATGAAACAAAAGGCAGATAGACCGTGCGGAACACTGAGAGTGAAGCCAAAAAAGCAAATACAAATTCAAAAACGAATACCTACAATTCGCTTTGCGCTGTACTGACACGAGTCAGGACAGCACGAAGCAAAGCATTGTTAAAAAAAAACTAATAATAATACAAATAAAAATTCTAAAGCGTATACAATCACGAGATTGTAGGTATTCGTTATGGAATTTGTATTAGCTTTTGTGGCTTCACTCGCAGTGTTCCGCATGGTCTATCTGCCTTTTGTTTGAGAATCTGAGATCATACCAAACATATAAACTTAAAAATAAAGCAATGATACTTTGATATAAAAATAAGCATTACACTTCTAAATTCAAAAACACTTTCTAGAACAAATCCAGAGTGTTTAGACAAAACATTTGGCGGGTTGCTTCAACTAACCATTACTGACCGGTAATAGTAAAAAATGGCGCTAACTATCGTCAAAACAAAAAAAATGGGTTGTTTCACAAAATCATACGTCAAAAAGTTACTATTACCATAACCGACCAGTCATCGTAATTTTGTGTTGTCAAACAGCTACTTCAAACATCAAAATATTATGGAATCTCTTTTTGAATATTAAACTGACGGATTTTTATGTCATGAAACAACCCGTTACATTTAACGAACGTTAAACATCGCACGTCATAGTAACTTTTTAACCGTCCGTATGTAACGTTAACCGACTGTTTGAAACAACCCTGCTTTCCATATGCATACAACCTTTACAGTACCAAGTACCAACCTACCACCACTCACTCAGCTTTATATGCAAATCTAGTAAGAAAGGTTCTTATAATTTTAAAGTTACCTAAGGAAAATGGATTGCTCTAACTCCCAGCAATAGGTAATCAACCTTTTATTACCCTCACTATTGCAATATTTGCATTTAATAACTCAACGTTCACTTTTACGACTAAAGGGAAGTCAGAAGTATTGAAAAACTTATAATTTTATGAAACGAAATCACGAATTGGCTTTGAAAATCTCTTTGGACGATTTGTCATTTTTATTAAAGTTTTATTTTACAATTTATTCACTTTTTATATTATATTAATTTAACTGAGTTCAACGGGACTTCTAAAATCATTATCAAGGCATATTTTGTTCAATAAGCAATCAAAAAGAAAAGTTTTATATAAGTATTTATAAAATAGATATAAAAAAATCTGACAACCAAATGTTATTATTCCGTAAATTAATATTTAAATGTTAAACAATATCATTAAGACTTAATTAATTAATTGTTTTTTTTTTTATATGTAATACCTACGTTAACTTAATATTGAACTAAAACAGAGCTTCCTCTCTTCTACCCTATTGTTGTGGTCGATAGGGTCCATAATAAACCTAACCTAACCAACTACCACCTAAGCATATTTATACTTATGGAAAAGCAATCAAAATACTGCGGACTTATTGAAACTTGATAACTTATGTAGTTTTTTTTTATTAGTATTCTTATAGAATTGCGTTTGGGTACAACTAACCTGATCTCAAGTGATGTTACGGCCTACATTGGAGCACGCTTGCCTAAAATGAACCAGTTTACTCGTGCCTTAAATCTTTAAGGCACGTTGTGTGTAGGGTAACTTCCCATCAAAAAACTTAATTTAAAAATGACTGAATGTTACTCAAAATCAAAGGGACGGGAAACCAACTAACCACATACCTAGATAGTGCTCTTAGCCCATGTACAGACGCCAGCACATCAAGCTTCTACAATCTGTCACATTTCTAAAATCGATTTTCAACTTTATTGTTAAAACATAAGGTTCAAGATTGATTGGGAAAATGTGACGGTTTCGGGTAGGTTGACCGTTGCGTCTGTACAAAATTTAATCGAGCGATTGAATTCTTTTGTATGGAGCGCGTTGTCGGCAGTCCCTTAAATATTTCTGAGCATTTACAAAGTAGGTAATAACATTAAAATATTATAACAATGTTTTTATTATACAATCAAAAATAACTAAAATAATGTGTAGAAGTATCATAAAAAATGTTGACAGCACCGTTGGTGCAGTGATTCGATTCCCGCACGAAACAAATATACGTATGGTCTATAGGTCGTTGTTCCGGGTCTAGTAGTTTGTGTATGTGACTTTATATGTTTGTAAATGCAACTACGACACATAGGGTGAGGCAACCTGTTCTTTAAAAAATACAAGTTTTGTACTTTTTTACTTTAGGCGATCATATACGCCGGCGACCTTGAGCGACCAGAGAATCGTATGCGCTGCGTCCAAAACCCTCTATGTTCTATGTTCTATGTTAGGGGGGTTTGGTTTCCGCACTTAGTCCTTAAAATGGACCATTGTACGTGAGCCATTGTGGCCGATTACTCCAACCAGCCCACCTCCCTCCAGAAGCAGATTAATCTTCCCAGTCTTCTCAGTGCGTCCGCAAGGGAGTTTGGCGTTCCAAGGGTCTCCCTGCGGATCTGGGTGACGCCAGTGCACTCAAGGAGTACATGCGCCACCGTTTCCTCCGCCTCCATGCAGGCCCTGCACAGAGGACTATCAGTGATACCTAGTGTGTGAAAGTGCTTATTCAATGAGCAGTGTCCGGTGATGGTCCCCGCCACCAGTCGCAGGCTTTCTCTGTCCAGGTGCAGAAGGCGCTTGGTCAGCTTCGTATCCAGGGATGGCATAGCCTCCTTGGACTGCCTGCACCCTGGTGTCGAGGTCCACCATTTCTCCGCTTGTGTTTGTGTGTAATCTCTTAACCAACTTCTTAACTGATTGAACGGAATGGGCACAATGGGTTCGGGTCCGAAGGCTTTTGTGCTGGAACCCCTTCTGGCGAGTTCGTCGGCCGCATCGTTACCTAGTGAACCACTGTGTCCCTTAATCCATTGTAGTGTCACTGTATTGCGGTTTGGTACTGTAATGCGTTCCAGTGCATTATGACATTCTAGTATTAGTCTCGACGTGATCTGGTTTTTCTCTAAGGATTGAAGGACTGAGGCACTATCGGAGAGTATACGGATATGCGTATCCGTGACTTCCCTGGCCTCAATGGCGTGTGCTGCCTGGATGATGCCTACGCATTCTGCCTGGTAGACAGTGCTTAGCATTCCTAAGGGCCTAGATATTTTAATGTTTAGGTCTTCAGAGAAGACCCCGACTCCGGTACCGAGATTGGTTTTTGATCCATCGGTATAGATTCTTAGCTCATTTGGGCCTGAGTAGTCACACAGCTCCGCTGTGAGCTCTATGTTGTAGTGTTTCTGGAAACAGTGTATTTTCAGGGTTCTGTCGTTGGGTGATGCCATCATGGGCTGTCGTTTAATTGCTTCCTCTTTTATCCGTGTATGTTTGATTCGGGAGTCTTTGCTTAGGGTGCCGGATATATCGAGCCTGAAAGCCGCTAGGGTCGCTTCCTCTCTCACGACGAGATTTAAGGGTGGCAGTCCCAGCATCGCCTGTAGCGCGGCAGTGGGTGACGTTCTCATACTGCCGGTGATCGCTACGCAGGCTAATCTTTGTAGCTTCTCGAGCTCCTTCTGGACTGTGCTCAGATTGGTCCTGGGCCACCAAACTAGAGAACCGTATGTGACAATTGGTCGGATGACTGTGGTGTATAGCCAGTAGGTGATTTTGGGGCTTATGCCCCAATTCCTGCCGAGCAGTCTTTTGCACTGCCATAGGGCTATGCTGGCTTTCGTGGTGATGTAGTCAGTGTGTTTTGCCCAGGTCAGCTGTTTGTCCAAATATATGCCCAGGTATTTGGATTCAGTCGATAGGCTTAACATGGTTCCAAAGAAGGGTGGTAACTGTAGGGTTGCCAACTAACTTTTCTTTGTGAAAAGGACAAGTTCAGTTTTAGTAGGGTTCACTGCTAATTTATACTCCTTGCACCAGTCCTCTACTATCTTCAAGGCTTGGCGCATAAGGTTGCATAGTGTGTTTTTATGTGTGCCGTTTATTATAATGGTTATATCATCAGCGTAGCCCACTGTGAAATATCCCCTGTCATTTAGGCGCCTTATGAGGCTATCTACTACGAGATTCCATAAGAGTGGTGAGAGCACGCCTCCTTGCGGGCATCCCTTCGCCACAATGGCTCTTGTGGTATCATTCACCGTGACTTGTACGGCCCTCAGTCTGAGCATGTTGGTGATCCATCCTCGCAGGGTCGAGTCCACGCCGTGTTCCTCGAGAGCTGCGTTGATGCTATGGAATATGGTTTTGTCAAAAGCGCCTTCTATGTCAATAAAAGCCGCTAATGAGGAACATTTGTGGTCTACCGCACATTCGATCTTGGAGATCACACTGTGCAGTGCTGATTCCGTTGATTTCCCTGTGGAGTAGGCGTGTTGTTGCTTGTGTAGTGGCAGCCTCCGAAGAGGTCCGTCCCGGATGTGTCGGTCACAGAGTCTCTCAAGGGTTTTCAGTAGGAATGATGTCAGGCTTATTGGCCTGTACGCTTTGGGTTGTGTGTAGTCCTTTTTGCCTGGTTTAGGGATGAAGATAACTTTCACCTCTCGCCATGCAAGTGGTACGTAGTTGTGTGCTAGGCAGGCACGATAGATTAAGACCAGCCACGATGTAAGGAGATCAACTCCCCATTGCAGTAGAGCTGGGAAGATCTCGTCTAGGCCTGCCGATTTATAGGGTTTGAAGGTTTTAATTGCCCACCTTATCCGGTCTTCTGTTACTATGGTAATGGCTCTATACCAGTCCTGGTTGTTTGGCGTATGTGTTGGTTCACTTGCCCATGTCCTGTCCTCGGAGAGGCTGCAGTCCGGGAAGTGAGTTTCTAGTAGAACTTTACTTGTTTCAAGTCCTGTTTTCGTGTATGTGTTATCTGGGTTTTTCAGCGACCCGAGGGTGCGATTATGGTCAGTGGCTAGGATTTTTCTCACACGCGCGGCCTCGCTGTGTGATTCAATATTCTCGCAGAATTTCCTCCAGGCTGCTCTGCTGGCAGCTCTGATTTGTTTTTTGAATGTGTATTGGGTTTCTTTGTATAGCTCCCAGTCCTCAGGTAGTCTGGAATTTTTGGCTTTGTTAAATTGTTTGCGTACCGCTAGCCTGAGCTTGCCTAGTTCCGCATTCCACCAAAAGTTTCCCTTACCCTTGGCGTTCGGATCTTTTAGTTTGCAGCAGGTGTGGTAGGCTTCAATAATATATTCTGAGAGCTTTGTTACGGTGTCCTCAAGTTGTTTGGAATTCTTTATGCCTAAAGGTGTTTGGTCCCTGGCTAGTAAGGAGGCCAGGAGTCGTTTGTAGCCAGGTACATTGGTTCGGCGCGGGTTGCGCCTTGGTTCGGGTTTTTTTGTGTTGGCTAATAGTGAGAAACGAATCCTTCTGTGATCAGAACAGGAGGGTTCGTTGGATACATGCCAGTTTGAGATAAGATTTGCCGCACTTTCTGAGGCAAGGGTTAAGTCAATAATTGTTTGTCCGCGGGCTGTGACCCAAGTGGGTTCTGAGCCATGGTTTATAATATTAAGGTTAGTTGAGAAAAGATACGTGCATAATACCTCGCCCCTGGAGTTGGCTTTATTGCAGCCCCAAAGTGGGTGATGAGCGTTTGAGTCCGTGCAAATGACCAGGCTCAGGTTGGCATCTTCGCAGTGCTTCACCAAGTCGGTCGTCTCTTTAGGTGGGCAGTCTTCGTGTTCGCCTGGCATATATACCGACGCTAAGACTATGTCGGGTGCTTCGTTATTAGTGTAGAGCCTGACGGCTGTTAGATCTCTGGAACAGAATTGCGTGAGTGTTGTGGTAGGTACGTCTTTGGGTATATAGGCACAGGTTCGTGGTTTGTCTGTGCTCTGTGTGTCAAGAATTAGCTTACCTCCGATGTTACTGAGACCGCATATTCTATTGTTTCTGATCCACGGCTCTTGGATCAGTGCGATGGTTCGGGGCTGTACCTCCAGCGCCCTGCGCAAGCAAGCCGTGGCAGTCTGGCTATGCTGGAGGTTTGTTTGTATGACGTGGAAGGAACTGGACGTGATCGACAACGGCAATGGGGTGAAGTTAGGAGGAGTCCGATCCATCGGAAAGTTCCCCCCCGTCCTCCAACCCATGCCGGCCATCGCCGGGCGACGAGGCGAGCAGTTGCTCCGTCCACCCAGGTGATGTGGGTGGCGCACTCACTGCCTTCGTATCGGCCATCGCCGCTCTGGCCATCTCGTCCTCCAGTTCCTCCATCGTCACCTCGTGCTTCGTCGGTGTCTCTTCTGTCGTTGCCGTGCTTGGAGTCGCAGTCTGGGTTGAGGGTTGGGTGTTGGGGTAGAAGCGGACGTATATTGAACCAAGTAGGTACGATACACGTCGCTCCCGCCCCAAGACCTTTTCGACCTCGTCCGGTGGGATACCCAGGGTCAGGTAGGTCCCATGGTTATCACCACCGACCGATGTCGCCCTGTAGAGCGTCCATCTCCCGATGTTGTACCATGTGTTCTGACGGCTCAGCACACTCTGGAGCCGCGCTATGTCTCCGTTGTACCTGGGTACGAAGAGCGCAGCGCGGACACGGGTCGGCACCTCGGACTGCCTCATGACTGTCAGAGTGGCGTCCGTGTTGGGCAGTCTTATCTTGGGCACGTTCTGGGTTAGCCAGGTCAGGGCGTTTTCGTCCTCGCACCACATCTGGACGGTGCCGTCCGCTATCCGTGGATAGCCTCGGAAGGCCGGGAGTGGTTTTGAGGGGTCGGCGTCCATGACGAGGTCTTCGAGGCTGAGCTTTATGTGCTCAACCTCGTCCGTGTTCATGTCTCGGGTTGGAGGCGAGAGACAAATCGCTACGGCGAGCCGCGCAGGAATGTCCTGAGTGGCCCGTGCGTAGGTTCTTTGTCCCCCTTGAGCGGTCTGGACCTTTACACGCTTGGCATCTCCCTGGAGCGTGCTCGGTGAAGCCGTGTCATCCGGTCGTTCCCTCTTTGCCGCTCCCTGGCCACTTGGTCCGGGTTGCGGTTCTGAGGGGCACGACGGGATGTGCTGTGCCGCGGGCGCCTTGTGCAAAAATCCAGATCGCTTGCCTCGTTTTTTTGTGTGTTGGTGTTGGTGTTGTGCTGTGTCAGTACGGTTCCGGTTACTGGTCCCGCATGGCCCCGGCATGGACAGTGACGTTTCGCGCTGGGTTTCCCCTTCGCGTACTGGTCCCTGCCCATGTGTTTCCGCGTCCGGTCGCTTTTCGCGCTGGGTGTCCCCTTCGCGTACTTGCGGCTGGTCGCGTACTCCCTTACAGTCAACCGTTTTTGCATCGCGCTGGCTATTGCCTTCGCGGATTTTGCGCAAACGGTTGCTGAGATTCTTCTCTCTGCTCCGGATTTTTCCGCGCTTACCTTTGAGCAAGCGTACTTCATCCACAGAGGTGAAGTCAGAGCCACCAGATCCAGCTTCCTTTCCCGTCCCGTGTTCTGTGTTGATGTCCCTAAGCCTCGCTTCGATCTTCTCGCGCTGTAATGCCAGCGCGCGGAGTTCGCCTTCGAGGCTAGAGAGTCGTGCATTGTCAGTGTCGTTGTCAGGGTTGTTGGTGATACTGTTCCTGACGATGCTCTGTTGCCAGGCCGTCGTGGAAGGTGCAGTATGCTTCAGGGTAGTAGGCGCGGGAGTCGCAGCCGTTAGTGTGTCGGTAGGCGCGGTAATCGCAGCCGTAGTTGTGCCAGGTGGCGCGTGAGACGCAGCCGGTATAGTGGGCGCTAAAGCAGCCTGCCGCGCGGAAGGCGCGGCATTTAATAGCAGAATTGGGCCCCCCCCCCAGATTACGAAAGGGGCAGACCGACGAATCGGTGTGGGTCCAAAACCCTCAAAGTTTAGTCGGAAAAATTAAATAAAAGATAGTATTCTTTAACTTAAAAAAAAGGCGTATACTAAAAGTTAGATAATAAAATTGTCTGTAAGATAGTAAAATTTCGTTTAAGTATTCGTGGTAGATTTTGTGTGATTATCAATGTTTGGTCCGCATCAGACACAACTTCACGATTTAATTAAACTATTTAACATGAACTTAATCAAAATTTTCACATACTAAATGATTAAAAGAATGTTCTAGTTTAATAATGACATATCATTTACACTACACATTTTGACATGATTGTCAAAATGTGCCTTAAAATAAATAAAATAAAGCCTTAATGGTAGAAACATACTGGACAGATTTCCAATGTACTTAAAATCTCTCTTCCTAAACAAGAGTAGGTACTGTACGGCTTAAAGGGCGATAAAGCTTACTCTTACTACGACTGTGTAGTCTGGTGTGTGAGGGGTCGGAAGTTTTCATAAATTAAAGAGGAAAATTTAATAAAATCACTATATTGATTAGGCAACGTCCAGACTCTACGAGTGCTTCGCAATAAATTCCATAACTCAAGAGTGCTGAAAAGATACTTTTTAAATTGCAATCCGATCTAGAAAGTGTCTTTTTAAATGACAAGCTATATGTACCCATAAACCTACATCTTATTTATAAGTATGTTGGGGCACCGAGCTGCCGCGTCTAATATACGACTGTTAAACCCGCGATGGTTTGTGTTGGAATGTTAACACGTTCAATAAATGGTTGTAACAAAATCTTAAGTTAATAAACGATAAGATACAAATAAGCATTCCAATTTCAAAATACTTCTAAAACAAAATCAAAGTGTTTAAAAGAAACATTTAGTCAAATGCTTTCGACCAGGTTTCATTACATAATTATACTACCTATACAGAACATAATACCCCAATTTTCCCATTACATTACCGTCAGCAAAGTTGCATGCACAATTACATTGAACTCGGCAACAAGTAGGTACTCATACCTAAGCCCGGTTCAAAGCCGCGCAAATCAATTGATTGCCCAATTTGTGTAATTACACAACCATGCAATCCTTTTGATCTAGAAACCTATGATGTTTATCTTTTGCGCGGTTGTTTGTGTTCCAATGGGTAAGTGGGTGGGTGGCTTTATTTTGGTAGCTTTATCCTTTATTTTGGTTGATTTTACATGCAATTAGGCGAAAAGAGATTGTTTATTCTTGCACTAAATATAGAATAGAATAGAATCATAATTCAAGCTTTATCTATCTCCTATTTTTAATAAAATCAAATCATTACAAACTTATGAAATTAAAATTATAATGAAAATTAAAACAGACATGATATGGGTGCTTACTTAAATTTTAAACAAAGATACAAAAAGTAATCAAAAGCTCTCTGGCTTTGTCTACTTTAAAAAACATTTTTATTTTTCGCTTTTTAGTACTTCCTTATCATTCAAATCCATTAAGAAATGGCAACACTGTCAAAACAGAGATCGAAAGTCCAAGGTGAGAACATTACAACATCATCCATGTAATTTTTTTTGCTTTCTGTCGATTTTTCCAAAAAGTGCTGAATGTATTCGGATAAAATTTATATGGGACGACCCTTGAGGCATATCCTATCCACCAAAAAAAGAATTTTCAAAATCGCTTCACATTTGCCGGAGAAATCGCGTAACAAATATACAAAAAAAAATAAACATACAGACGAATTGAGAACCTCCTTCTTTTTGAAGTCGGTTGAAAACTGGCCTATATCCTTTCTTGGAGTTCAAGCCGAATTTCGTGAAAATCGGTTTAAACAAACAAGCAAAGTTACTTTCGGATTTATAATTTACTAGCTTTTGGCCGCGACTGCGTCCGCGCAAATGTCGGTTACCGCGGATGCAGACGAAGTCGTAGATTAAAAAGTAGCCTATGTCCTTTCCCAGGGTTCAGGCTATCTTCGTGCCAAGTTTCATTAAAATCAGTTCAGCCGTTTCGTCGTGAAAACTAAATAGACAGAGTTACTTTTGCATTTTTAATATTAAATTATGAATAGTATGAATTCCATTTTCGAAAAAGAAGCACATTGTGTTCTTTTTTTTACACGCTTTTTATTAGCTTCACCTGTATGTTTGTTTGTAACCGACTTCTTTGGGCGCGATTTTGATCCACTTTAAACGGCCAGATTTCGTTCAAACTTTGTAGATTTATCGAGGACCGATGACAATACACTAATTTGATAAAAAAATAAACCAAACTAAAAAGTAAAAAATAAATAATAGTTTAAAAAAACTAAAAACACGCTTTTTATAGAAAACCAAACTAAAAAATAGAAAATAAATTTTATTTAAAAAGCGTGGGGTGCATGGTGTCAATAGTTATAAATATTTTATTGACAGATATGAGTAGAGCGATTATCATTTTGATAATATCTTAAAAAGCACCCCACGCTTTTTTTCAAATAAAATTTATTTTCTATTTTTTAGTTTGGTTTTCTATAAAAAGCGTGTTTTAAGTTTTTTTAAAACTATTATTTTATGGAAACGTAGCTCACGTGGGTACAATGCTATTTTATAACTAAAATAACGGTCGTTTGGGACCTCTTTGAATGTGATTCTCTATACTTTCTTCGCATGGCAAATCTTACTATTCTCAAACAAACAAGCTCTCTATCGCATTTATAATATTAGTATGGATATAGATCATAGCTAAATATATTTGTGTGCATATTAGCCAACTGTTGTATACGAGCTCAGCTGTTCAATTAGCAGGCATAGGTAATAGCTAAACAATAACACTATGACCTCAAAAGTTAAGCGGGATTGTTAAAACAATATTAAAACAGATATTTTTTGCGATCAAATTGAACTGTATGTCAATTCTGTTACAACCTCCCTCGGTGAACACCTGGGTGGCACAAGTGAGCTGTCATCCGTCCGTTTGCTTTCTCAATCCCTTGCATCGAGACGGATGACAGCTCACTTCACCTAGGTGTGCACCGAGGAAGATTGTAACAGAATAGCACTAATGAACACAAAAACCAAAGACCTCAAAAATAGTTTCATATCCTTTTCGCTTTGTCAATTTAATCTTTCAATAAAAGCCTAAAACAAAGAAGGAAAAAACCAACTTCCAAAAAAACACATTTGCAACTAAAGGACGATCAAAATAAGAACGTACATGTGGTACATGGAAATGCTATAAAAAAATCAAAAGTATAGGAAACGGGTCGTGAATAACGCATGGCCAGGACCCCTTAAATTATGCCCTGTCCATTTATATTTCATGGTACACTGAGGCGAAATGAGGAGGGAAATATGCGTCGATACAGGTATTACTACGAGTTTTCAAAAATAACTTTAATGTTTTTCTACAAACTGATATTATTTATTTAAATATTAAATTACAATTTTAGTTATATACAAATCTTAAAAATCTAATAATATTATGTACAATTCCAAGAAAAAGACAGGGGAGCTCAAAGGGCATCAAAAAACTCGTCTACATCGCTGTCAACGGGACACGTGCCCAACAGGCTGGCAGCATTGCCACGTTGTATGGCAATGCTGATTCTTTGACCCAAGAATAGACCAGCCTTTGGGTCACGTGAAGAGTCGACCAGCCGCTTGGCGATGTCACGAAAAACAATATGGGCACTCGGACCCCATGGCCCTAGAGTTTCTACCCCAAACGGCTCAAATATATAGCTTCCAAGAAGGCTATTATATTTGCGCCGTTTGAGGTTTTCGGCACCTGCAGCAGCCGCCCCAGCACAACATGTTGTGCTAGGAAGATGAGATGGCGCAAGGGTGTCGACACATGTTGCATCCCACACCAAAGGCCTACCCAACTTCCAAGGCATTATGGTCATCCCATCTGGTCTCTTCCCATCGTCGCGTGCCAAGCCATTGGGTTCTAAAATAGCAGGCACCCCAGCGGTGGCAAGAGCACGACGGAGGATGTCATTGATGCTGGCATGCCGTGCCATTCGGCCTGCGCTCCTACTGCAGGACAGGCCATGATGTCCGAGGCAGTCGACAGCTTCACCACATTGACAGCGATGTGGAGCCCCGCAGGGAGCGCCCAGACTTTAATGTGTTTTAACTTCATCATGGATAACATCAGACAATCCTTTGTTTTAGGGTTCCGTACCTCAAAAGAAAAAACGGAACCCTTATAGGATCACTTTGTTGTCCGTCTGTCGGTCTGTCAAGACCCTTTATCTCGGGAACGCGTAGAGGTATCGAAATTAAAACCATATACTCAAGTCTACGGTCCCTTGATGCTGTAAAAAAATCAACCCTCTATGTTAACGTGAAAAAAAGATACGGCCGTTTATGTCGCAAAAAACGCATTTAAATATTAAGTAGATTTAAGTATGGATAGTAGGTATGGATTAGTATAGGAGTATGGATATGTACCTACACATATGTACGGAACCCTCGGTGGACGAGTCCGACTCGCACTAGCTTGGCTTAGGACCGATGGAAGATACAGTGATGTTAGGAACCTACTCCTTGGAACAAGCAACTAGCTTCAACTTTCTGACTGTACGACCCCTTGACAATTCAAAAGTCCGCCGCGGGCAGTGTCCGCAGGAACGCGACGGGCGGTGTGTCATCCTGTGGAACTCCTTGAAAAAGGTAGCCGTATGCCATTGAAACTAGTCGGACGAACCCACAGTGAGTTAATCCGTTGTTCTCAATCTATAATTCAAAAGTATGCTAGGAATTTCTCTTGTACCGTGGGTGCGTTTAGAAACAAATATACACTAACAGCCAGACCCACAGCAACTATCTGTAAGTCATACAGGTGTTTGTTCCGTGCGGGAATCGAACCTGCGACACGCGCAGCAACCAATCGCTTAGCCACTGCTCCAACCGTGTCGCCAAAATGATTTATTAATTATATGCTCCGTGTATGAAAGACCATCATTATAAAACGGCTCGCCCGATTTACCCTTTTTAATTATATCAGGAAATATTGTTTGTATGAAATATTTTTTTCATAAAATCCACCTGAAATGTCGTTTGAGAAAATCCATACTATCCATACTAATATTATACATGCGAAAGTATCTCTGTCTGTTACGCTGATGCGGCTGAACCGATTGTGATGAACTTTGGTATGGAAATAGCTTGAACCTTGGGGAAGGACATAGGTTGCTTTTTAATCAGCGACTTCGTCTGCATTCGCGATAACCGCCATTCACGCGGACGAAGTCGCGGGCAAAAGCTAGTTTCTTTATAAAACGTGTAATTGCTACCATACTAAGACGAATGGGAGGACTAGGTCGCTAGTTTGATATAAATGGTTATGAGTTTGACATATTTTTACATACATTTAAATAGAAGGTATTAGTTAGTATGTAACCTAAAGATATATGTAGAGAGCATTTCGTCAAAGCACATCTTTCCAGCTTCGCTACACCACTTTGGTGAAAATAGACACATTGCTTCTTACCGTATCATCACAGCTTAGCCTATCTTGCACATACGAGTATCTACCTAATGAGCAACTAAAATCTTTCATTTCATAACCCAGCCGATCATCATTAAAATCGATAAGTCCATGATACAATGACCCAAATTACAACGAACTGGCACAGAATTTGTTTAAATTGGATTACAAAGCGCTACAGCAGCTGAACGGGGGTCGTTACTTAAAAACGCAATTAAAAACTTAGTCCTGAAGTTTTTGTGGGACCTTTACAATGGGATACAGCGCTGTTTTTGTTACCGTCTCTCTAAGTTTGTTTCTGTTTTGGAGATCCATGTGCAAAATAAAAAATCAACACAAGCAATATTATATTATGTAGACCAAATCATGTAAATTTTCTTTTTATTTCTTTTAGCTAAATTAACTTCTCTGGTAATACATGTAGTATATACTATACATATATACAAGGTACATCGTATTCACGTAACATAATATATTATAATTCTTGTAAATGCAAATTGTAAACATTATTTTTTTTTAAAGAGTATGTTTGGAGTTTCTTGCCCTTTCTTCTCCATACTTTCGTAATGATGTATATTTGTTTCTACCCTTTGGAATGGGCAGCTAGATTCAAATTGTACAATTTATGACGTTCAAAAGTGCCTTTAATTGTCTAATTGAACTAGAAATGATTTGACTTTGACTTTGTATGTCAACAATCGTTACTCATACACATCTTGTAACTTTAAAAACTTATATCCTGAGTCATCAGATCCGTGCCTCAGAAAGAACGTAATGCCGTTGTTCGCGGCTGTCATTCGTAGACCTTTGACAGTCCTTACGGATCGTCAGAAGTCCAAAAGTCACACAACCAATCTTACCAAAGGGTATCGTATTGCCCAGTAATGAAGGTCAGATAGGCAGTCGCAGTCGGCATTCAAAACGCTGATATTCTGCTGCATCTGATTAGACTGGAAGCCGATAATAGTTGGGAAAAGGCTAGGCAGATGATGATCAGCACTGGTGTCTATGGGTAATCTTTAAAAAAAAAACCCGGTCTCTGATGGGGATGAAGTTTTGCATACATACGTAAATCAGATGAAAATGCAATATAATGATGTTGTGACCTTCTGATGATGGAGCTGGAGGGTGACATAAATTGAAGTTATTTTAATATTTTCTCAAAAGCTTGCGGCGTAAAATTGTCTAAGTCTTAACAAACAAAAACACACCTTAAGTTTTAAAAAAAAATATTAAATTATATTCTATTTCATACCGGTTTTGCTATTATATATTTTGGAAAAAGCTTGTTTTCAAAAAAAAATCCTTTATTTTTTTATAAATGGTGAAACCTGGTCCTTAGGTACAGACGCCAGCACATCAAGCCATACCTAACTGTCAAATTATCCCAATTAAATATGAACCTTATGCTTTTGTAATAAAGTTGAAAATCTATCAAAGAAATTTGACAGATTGTAGTAGCTTGATGTGCTGGCCTCTGTACATAATATTTTTCCTATAAAGGAAGAAAAACAAATAACGCTCACACTTGTCGTCTTTTTTGTTTTTATAGCTTCCTTTACATTGTAAATTGAGGAGAAGTAAATTGACAATAGGAATGTTTTTCAAAGTTTCCTCGTAATGTATTGTGGGACCACCTACTGAGTAATTATCAAGTTTTCAGGCTTCCTTTGCCTAATGTACTTAGAAATGTTTTGCTTGAATTGTAGGTAGGTAGGTACTTTCAACAGCTTTTTATTGTCATGTTAGAAACTTAGTTAGAAACACAATAAGTTTAACATTTTCCACTCCAAAATCGACTGTTAACTCAATATAAACAAGTATTAACTAATTTACAAACATTGTAATGGTTCAAGTGCTGAATGATATCTATTTTCGTTGAAATCTCTTAGGCTGCCTGTCCATTGCTGCGGATGGGAGCGGAGTGGTCCTGAGCTAGGAAAATGGCATAAATAGAGAGCTATGATTAATTTTGACATTTCAACAGTGTATTCATAAATCTAGAGAGTAACTGCAATCAGCATTACACTAATTTTATAAAAATCTTCCTCGGTGAATTTAAGTAAAGATAGGTTGGGATGAGTTGTCATCTCGCCAGGATACTTGTATAATTGGTAGATCACCTCAAACTCACTTTACCTATTTTCTAAGGATGATTCTATATAATTACATGGTGTATGTACGTTTTAGCTATGCGAAATTATTAACGATTACCCTATACTTCTGGAATATTTATTTTATTTATTTATATCTTACTTACAGGTTACTGAAAATTACGCCAATTACGAAGTACACAATATAATTAATTATTATTTTTGTTTTATATATTTTGCCAAATGTTTCCGTCATATAATTATTGTTAAGTATAATATTTATGTACAAGAATGAGACTGCCTGATCCCCAGTCAAACCGTCTAGACGGTTTTGGGAGAGCATTTTTCTATTTGTAAGTTTTTTAAAATTACTTTGATTAATAAATCAGTAATAATAATAAAACTGTTACTGTACGTAAATCAATAATATTATTAAGTTTATTTTAATATTTCCCATGTAGGTGATAAAGCAAATGAAATGACAGAAATCCAAACAGTTGTTGACACTTACCGTTATTCAAGAGCTAGCTGGTTCTCACATTGGTAATATTTTTTATTTTAATAGGTATAGGTTTTCTTTTTTCTTATTCTTGTAAATATTGTACATTATAAATTAATAAAGGAAGTAATAAAGTGAATTATAATTTTCATTCTAAAAAATATAAAATAAATCCGGGATTTATTTTACGGAATGACACTGCTGTTTGCAGTGAGGACTTTCTTTTGTTTTTTTTTTATTTTTAATACTGTTCTTTTTTGTAATTTCCTGTGCGAATCCCAGTAAATACTTTTTCTTTCTTCTTCTGATGTAGTAAAGAAAACTTCGCTACATTGCTCCTCACTGTTTGCTCGCTCCTCTCCGCTTTCCGCATCAATAGACAGCTACCCTTACAATTGCTCCTTACAGCTCGGGGCTACAATTAGGAGTTGCTCACAGTTCCAATTTGATAAACGTCTTGTTTTTACTCGATCGTTATTCATTACTTGACAACTGTTTTAAATAGATCGGGGTTGCTCGATTTAATTTTGTTGTTAACTTATGTACAAGGAAATTCTGGTACAATAATAACAGCAATAAAACCGACATAGAACCGCCCACATAATATACAATACCACATATAACTTGACTGGCGATGCGTCCCGGCATCGCACGATTGCACAGTGAGCTACACTGTAAACCCGTAGGTCGTATGATTCATATCTGCCTAGCCTTTTCCCAACTATATTGGGGTCGGCTTCCCATCTAACCGGATGCAGCTGAATACCAGTGTTTTACATGGAGCGACTGCCGGTTTGACCTCCACAACCCAGTTACTAGGAAACACGATACCCAAAGATTGGTTGTCTTACTTTCTGATTTTTTACGGGAATAAATATAATAAAAAAATGAGTTTATTTCAAGCATCATGACTCATAAAGATAACAATTCAAATTAAAATTACAATGCCAAGTAGCAAACAGACCAAGGTTTAACTAGTAGGCATATGCCTACCACAGCAATGCCGGATGTATGGGCAATCCAGTCTGTTCGAGATCATCGCCAAGACAGCGTTGGTACTGCCCCGTACTCTGCGCACCAGGGACGCGCACCGCTTGCGCATCGTCGCGTGAAAACAGTCGGTGCGCGCCTGATAATGACCACCAAAAAATACTTACTAAATACCAAATGTAGTAAATGATCACCAAATCTTAGTGTGCAAAATAACCAAAATCTTTTTGACCCTTAAGTCCCCCCTGGGGCGGGTTCAACATGGTTAGGTTAGGTTAGAACTGTGACCCCCTATTCCAGAACCTAATCGCTTTTACTTCTACAATACTTTAGAAAACACAATTTTGGTGATCATTTACTATTTTTGGTTTTATTTTATTTACTACTTTTGGTGATCACTTACTAGATCTGGAGGTTCGTTAAACATAAGCCATTTTTTACTATCCATAACGACTGGAGGTCGTATAATTATTATACACGTAAACCTTCCGAAAGAAATTCTCGAAATGATAGCGAAAACCGTACCAAATCTGTTGCGTGTTTAGAAGAAGTTTGTGGATAAACAGACAAAAACAGTGACTTTGCTTTATTCTTACCTACTATTTAGAGATAGAGGAGATATATTTAGAGACTAGCTTCTGCCTGCGACTTCGTCAGCGTAAGTCCTAAATGGTTTACTAATGTTTGCCATAATTTAAAATGCCATAATTTTATATGCCATCCTTTTATTTGCCATCCTTTTATTTGCCATAATTTCATTAGAAATAATGCTTCAGTTGCTATAATCTTTAAATTACATAAAACCATTTTCACTAATTTCATTGGTCATAATCGATCAAGTGTCATAGTAATGTTAATCCACAAATTTAATTGCTATATTTTTTATTTTTAATAACTTCATTTTCCATAACATTTATTCACCATATTAATTTGCCCACACTAGTACAACAATGCCGCCTGCAATGTTGATGTTATGATCATGTTAACAGTTACAGAGTCCGCCTTTGTACCTTTATGCATGAAGTGTAAATAAATAAATAAACCTAAAAATAAACCTATTCTATCCATTTGCATGAAATTTTAAAACCTAATATAACTTAGCATACATTTGTTTCTCCTAATTATATTTTCGCATAACATTATTTACGCATAACAGCCGCATAATTTTTCTAATCATAATAAAGCATAACAATCTAAAACACACATTTATTTACGCAGCAAGCATGCAAACATGTAAACAAGCATACACCATCCATGCAGTAAGCAAGCATGCAACAAGCATGCAGCATGCAACATGCAGCAGGTATGGTTTCTGTCACAGCTCCGGCGCTGCGGGGCTCCGGCGGTTTCACGCGAGCTTATCGTCGCAGATGGTATTCACGCTCACAACCGCCTGTTCCTCAGCTCGCGGGCCGCCTCGCCCCTCCGCGCCTACGCGGGCTTAGATTACACTCTAGGGGTAGGGCAGAGAAGACTACGTGGAGTCGGTTTTGCAGCGATTCGTTTCTGTCACTAACTTTTGTAGCACAACTTATTGTCTTATTAAGACAATACTTTAACGTGGCACAATAGATTTGCACATTATGCCTAGTAACATTATGCGAATTCAATTTATGCCAAAACAAATATCTAAAGATTATTTGCTACGCAAATGAGGTCATCTGGCGCGTTGTGTGGTCACAGATCTAATCTAACCTAACCTACCCGTTTTGATTTTTACTAACTTTGTATTGTCTAAAGATTGATTACTGTAATAAATCATTTGGTTAGTGGGTGGCCTTAATGACATTTTTTTATTGTATAAAACAATAAAACGTTTCTGAATTATTTTAAATAACGCTTATGCCTAGTAACGATTATGTAATGTGTTACTTATAGAAACTGATGATTATTACATATGTTATTATGGAAACTTATATTATGGCAAATGAAAGTTATGACTAATAAGTTGATATGACAAGCGTTTTTAGTATAAATGATAATAGCGCAAGTAAATATTATGACGGGGGACGATTATTGAAAACAATAATAGTACAAATGATTTTATGGAAAACAAGACAATACCGTCCTAAATTATACCACGGGAACACAAAAACAGGATAATAAATACCCTATATGTTAGGCTAGATCAATTTCTATATGTGTGCCAAAGAATCATGGCGAGATCCATACATTCATTTGTATGAAAAAAAAAAATTTGAGGGTTTAAAATATTTTCCAATGTGAACAATACATTACCAGGAGTAGATTGATATACTTACCATATTTTAAACCCCCGCATAATTAAAATATTACGAAATGAAAATAAGACTTTTTCGTTTCATCTCGATGCTCATTTTGTGTTTATAAAAAAAAGAAAGTGACAAGCGACGTCAACGGATCTATCAAATTGGCAGACAAGTGATGTGACAAGTGTGTAGAAAAAAATAATCATTAGTTGTGATATTATTTTCCATAAAACAATGCAATTTCAGTGTAAGAACTGCGAAACGGCGACTGTCAGTGTCACTGTTACTGTCAGTCGCCGTTTCGTTCTGAAATAATGAGCTTTTTGTTAAACTATCCACTTTTTTTGCGGGGTTTTAAAAATATTGTAAATGCCTGAAGATACTCTTTAGGTACCCAAGAATATAAGAATTAGAATTTCAACGTCTCAAAACATCTTAATTTTTTTTGGACAAATCCTGCCATGATTCTTTCAGCTTAAGCGTGAAAGAGTAACAAACCTTCATTCATCCTCACAAACTTTCACATTTATAATATCCTACTAATATTATAAACAAGAAGGATGAAACTTAACAGTAATATGGCTTACATCAGGCAATAAATAACACATAAGCTACAATTTGTAACGATTTTCTGTACAATTAAGGAGAGAGAGAAAAATGTGGTGATGGTGATGAAATCACCACATTTTTTCATGATACAACCATTGACAAAAGATAGCGACTATAGTACCAGGGAATCATGAATGAATATATTTAGAAAGTGGTCACTTCAAGGCACCAGTTTCCAAATATTTTCAGTTTCCAAGCTCTAAAAATATTTATGTTCTTTCCAAAAATTAATGTTTGTCCTCTATGCTTTCCTGGGTGCTTAACTTTTGTGTTCCTTAGCGGGGTTTTTTTACGTAAGCCCGCGAAGGCAATAAACATTGAGAACGAAGTCGCGGGAAGCAGATAGTTAGTAGGATAAAATGCCTTACACGTGCCACATGCTGAAAGGTAGTATTCCAGTTATTTAAAGTTAAGTTCAAAGAGGTCCGAGTGCCCATATTGTTTTCCGGGACATCGCCAAGCAGTTGGTCGACTCTTCATGTGATCCGAAGGCTGGTCTATTCTTGGGTCAAAGAATCAGCATGGCCATACAGCGTGGCAATGCTGCCTGCCTGTTGGGCACGTGTCCCGTTGACCGTGATGTAGACGAGGTGTGACGTTGTGGAAAGAAAATATATTTTCACTAATTAATATTATTATTTCAAAGCAGAAGACTTATAATGCCCTGTGTGTCCAATACAATAACGCGTTCAGGATTTTGGCGGGGTTGCCACGCTTTTGTAGCGCATCGGGCATGTTTGCAGACGCACGAGTGGATGGCTTTACAGCAATACATCGCAAACGAATAGCGTCCCTGATGCGCCGCTTGCGGGGCAGCCCCAACTGCTTCTTCCAACTTATTGCGGAGAGAATGGACACCGACAGTTCCTTCATGGAGTATTGGACAAGACAGCATGTCAGGCGTTCCTGATCTAGTGTGTCTGCGTATAATTGAATATGGATAATTTATAAAATGTAATTTATCTGAAATAAAGAATTTGAATTTTTGAAAGCAATGAAATATCTAATTTAACTGTTAATTGACAAATGAAACCAAGTTTTCAGGTCTAAAATTAAGTGTTTTTTTCAGAGAAGTTCTGTCATGGAAATATTTTATCAAGCTACCGAATTCCACACGAACCCTAGCAATGCTAACATTACAAGTCCAAACCACACTCGCAAACTAAGTACCCTAACCGAAAGATATAACTACACAGTATTCCCTTGACTGCTCAATAAAAACAGTTACAGCGTGTACCTAACTTTGTGTCAAAAAACATCGGATTATCCGTCTATAGACAGTTAAGCTGGTCACGTCTTTGCCCAAGGGATGGTAACCTCGCTCGCTTTGACGTCCAACGCAATTAAAAGTTACTTCTGCTACTTCCTTTGGAAGTAGATATGACGTGAGGGACAGTTTAATACTATGTGAATGTTAATGTGTTACTGTTATAGTTGCGACGTTTTAACATGGCTGTAACCAGTCATTGCCCTTACTCTAAGCGACCTAACTCTAATCATCGTTTTTCATTAATACTTGCTGACAGAATGTATGCTACGAAGACCTACAAGCGGTGGTTAGATATAGCCGCGTAAAGTTTATGTCTCTGTTTTTATTTAAATTATTATTTAATATTTTTTGATTTTTTATTTATCAATGGATTTTACTGTATTTTTTTTTATTTTTCGATTTCAAATCATAACGGATTTTTATTGTAATTTTCTTTTTAATTATTTTTGGATTTTATTTATTAATGGATTTTATTGTTTTATTTTATTATTCATTCTGGATATTAATGATCAATGAATTTTACTGTTTATTTTAATTTAATCTTTTATTTGTATTTTTTTATTGATTTGTAATTCTAATTGTGTTTTTTTTTATGGATCTTGTATGGTCTGAAATAAAGATTTTTATTATTTATTATTATTATTAATGAAACGATTCATAGTTTTTTGAAGAGCTCGTAGCTAAGTTTACAAGCACGGATTGATACGGTCAAGGTTAGGCTAGGCTTGTTGGCTTGTTGGCGGACAACGCCCTCTTCCGGCCCCCCTAAATGGGTCCAGGGGCGGCAGACTCGGGGACGTCTGTCGCCCTCCACATACACCAGGGCCCGAGGTGGCGGCGCGTAGTGTTCCACACGCGCCCCTCTAAGACGTCCGGGGGGGAGTCTAACACCTCACTCCCCCCCCTGACCCGAGAAGTGGCCCGCTGCAGCGGGCCGGCATCAGCCGGGGGTTGCGGTAGTATCTCCAGTTCCCGCGACCCCCGACGTAGGTGTGAGATGGAGCTTGTTGGCTTTTTAATTAACCACAAGCACCACATAACAAAAACACAAATTACACAACTTAATTCCCCCATCCCCATTCCATCACCGGAGGAGCAGGGATACGGCGAAGCGTCACCACGGTCTCGAACCAAGCGCTTTGCTTCCACATTTATTGTGCGAACTGCCAGACTGGAATTCACTGCCCGCCTCTCTATTCCCCGATACATATAAGCACGAGTGAACCGGTTTATCCTAGGCAAGCGTGCTCCACCTTAGGCCGCATCATCACTTAAGATCAGGTGAGTTGCGGCCAAACGCAAGCCTATAACAATATGTATAAAAAAAAGCTTGTTTGCAAGTAAGAACTTATTAATAAACTTGTTAATTGTTAAACATCAAAAATTATACGCCTGTATAAGGCTATTATTTATTTACTCATGAGGCTGTACCAATTACCATAGATATTTCTCCACATATTATAGTCTCTGCCTTTGCTATCCCGAACTGGACATTCAGCTCAACTGACTAATTAGCAGACACAATAGTTAAACAATGGACGCCAGACTCCTTGAGTCGTTTGTACAGTTAAAGGGGTGCGTACAAAATCATATTAGCACAAAAGCCATTCCCTCGAATTTCAATTCATCATTGATCACTTTACTCCAATTAGAGCCAAAATTCATGAGCACCATACTAGATCATAGCTGCATGGATGCGACGCAATTTCAACGTTTAATTAAAAGCTAACATGAAGCGGCTATTGGTGCACAAAGCCGTCTCTTGCAACAAACGTACGAAAACATACCATGGAACGATCAACAAGAAAATGTTTTAACCAACTGACGGTTCGAAGCTTATATACAGCTAAAGATGGGTGTGAAAATAAAGTTCAGACTAGCAATCGAAACTTAAGCATAGCGGCAACACCTTGGCTAAAAAAAAAGAAGTTTATCTATATATGTATGTATTTAAAATGTATTTATGTATGTATATCAGCTGCCTGACACCCATAGTACAGGGATTCCCTAGTTTGGGGTCAGATGACCATGTGTGAAATGTCCCCACTTATTATTATATCACTATTATTATTAAAAAAAAGGTATTAAAAAATATTCATTATATCTGTCCGTCATTATTAATGTTGGCAGCGTTTGATGAAAGGAACCTAACACCAAGGGGATGCAGGGTTTAAGGTGTATTTTTTATCTTCTTTAAAAACCTATCCTAGTCGGACTGTTTTGAGCCGTTACTACCACGTAACATACATACACGTATTCATTTGTATGAAAAATAAAAAATAAGTATGAGGGTTTAAAATATTTTCCAATGTAAAGAATACATTACCAGGAGTAGATTGGTATACTTACCATATTACTTACCTAAAAATAATATTATTTTCAACACACTTGCTCATAAAATGGCTCTTATTTCACCGCAATTAGGCACGTAATGACACCTGTAATCGAACTGTGACTTCTTCATTGCTATTATTCACAAGTGAGCTAAAAGGTTTTTTTTTTTTTTTTTTGTTGAGTTGTTAAAAAAGTTTCGATACAAAAAAGATCGAATAGTACAAATAAATTAATGTACCTATTGCTTGCTCATTCCATGCAACTTCGTATTTAAATTGATAATTTCAACTTGTACGTTTGTAATAAATAAAACTTTCACTCAAATATAACTTTTGTTTTCTCTGTAATAAAGAAAACTTTGAATTCCCCATTTTGTACGTGGCTAGAACGCTATCTGCGAAAAGAAAAAAAAAACGAAACCTCATTCTTTTAGTCTATGGCCGATCGCCATTATTTGATGCGCGCGCATAGGAAAACTGATTAATTTTTCCCGCCATTGCGAAAAAATTTTCACGACTCGTTTTCACAGTTGAAAATATTTTTTTAGTATTATTTTCTTCACAAGTGTGTTGAAAAACGTCGTATGATACACGTGTGTATTGATGATTACCGTCCTCGGCTCTCTTAAGACCCTCACCTAACGGCTCGGGTCTCAATAGCGCCTCAGCGGTAATCACCAACATTACACACTTGTACCATAATGTACTATTATTTTATGAGATGCACCCCTTTTTAGCCATTGTATTTAGGCTAATGAACCGATGAGTCTAGCCAGCAAAAAACGAAATTAATATTTTATCGCAAATAAACATTATAACGAACTCTAGCCTCTGCTCGAAAATAAACTTAAGCTCAGCCGGCTAAACTTAGTTTTGTTTCACACCTATCTTTAGCCGTAACACATACAAAGTTCTTAAATAAATCCGCTAATTTACAGATTCAGCCGCATCATCGTAACATAAATGTACACATTTATGCTAGCAGAACAGATGAGAAAATGAATGGATCAGCAGATTTCTTGGGGTTTTCAGGGTTGATCCCATACAAAAAAAGTGGTTCATTATGATGAGTACAATAACCCCTTTACAGGTTACTGGAAAACAAAAACAAATTTAATAGGTATCACTACTTCAAAAATAGGATAGTGAACGATATATGTTGTTATTAAAATAATTTTAAAGCTTTTTGCTAACGAAAACAAAGCACTCTAGATATCCATTCACGAACAGATAATAAAAATTAAAACCAAACTCAAATACTATTTTTAACCCGAATGCTGTGAAATAATTTGAAAGCTCTGAATTCCGTCTGTTGTTGATGAATTAATATAATACTTTCGTTATTGAAAGCTTGCTGGGGGTTCATGGCTAAGTAAAAGTTACGCTGGCTACGGTTAGTCCATGGATGGGTAAACATCCCTTTCATTCCGAAACCCGTCTGTGCCACGAAAAGCACGTACCTAAAGCCGGTGATCTCGGCTGTCATTCATAGATCTTTAGCAGTCGTTATGGGTCAGAAAGTCTCACAACCACTCTTAGCAAGGGGTATCATGTTCCCAGTAACTAGGTTGTGGATATCGACAAGCGGTTACTCCATCTAAAACACTGGTATTCAGCTTTAAGTCAAAGTTAAAACATTTATTTCAATTCAACCATTTACAGGCACTTTTGAACTGTCTAAAGTTGGTCAGTTAGGCAGATAGCTGAAACTAGTTGCTCATTCCAAAACATCGTTTTTTTTTACTATTGATAGGCATTCGTTTGACCACTATCTCACCTGATGGGAAGCGAGGTAGGTCTCTACGGAGAAGAACGAGCAAGAAACTCCACGGACACTCTTTTAAATCAAGTTTTTACAAAATACATTGTTCCTGTTGCTTCTATAATGTGAAAACAATACAGGTAAAGAGCAATACAACACATTTAAAATAAAATCAAGACAGAAGCACAAAGTACGTAAGGCTGCGGCGATTTTGTGATAGAAGCCATGGCAGAGAGAGAGAGAGTTGACCAATCAACACAATTCAGTTCAACCAATTTGAAGGGAGACGAATGATTCAACGCACGCGCCACCATCAGCAAGATATTTGAGTGAGTATGATAATTCTCTCAACCGCCAAGTCCATCTAAGACATTTATCCGGCACTGTAAGGTGACCCCAACAAAGTTGGGAAAAGGTTAGGCAGACCATGATGAAAGTTTGATCGCTTTGTTCTCAACATCCAATTAATCGAAACCAAAATCCACAGAGGTACTAGGGAATCATGAATGCCGCGCAATTGCACCGTTTAATTGAAAACAAACAGCGAACCGTGACGGTGCACAAAGCCGGCCAGTTGAATTGTTAAACATCTCCGTGTGTCGCTGTGCGCCTAGTACTTTCTCTAGTGAGCCTTTGTCTCTTTTTATTGTTCGACAAATAGGAAGACGTCGTGTGTTTAGGATTAGTTGTTTCGCTTTTAGAAATGGTTTTCAAGATCTGTTGTTTGTACAGGGTTAATTTTAAGGGTGACGGAATAAATTCTTAGGTTTTACGAGAACCGTTCTTGGGGTTGGTCGTTCTAAAATGATTTCCATGATTCCTGAATGATTTAGGTTTTCCGGATCTTAGAGAGAACTCTTGATATTTCACGAGTTTAAACCTTTTTAGGTTGGCACCAGCTACACAACGCAAGCCAGGTATACTTTTTTTGAAACTCGTGTCTATAACAACATACAACCTAATGCACTGAGATTTGCCAGAACATTGACCATTTTAGCATGGTTTTATATTGTAGATAGATAAAAGAATATGTCGTTAAAAAGGTATGCGTACTGGCAAACTTCAAAAAAGGGCCCCTTTTTATAGCCTGGTCTGGCCATTTTGGTATCAAGTATAAAAGGTACCTAAAATTAAATACTGGCTAGTTTAAAAAAAAATTAAATACTGGCCAGTTTAAGAAAACATTAAAAGAAATACTGACAGGAAAGGCCTACTATAATGTCAATGAATTTTTAAATGACAAATCGCTTGTAATGTAACTGACTGAAGATGGGACTAAAGATTGACATATTAATAAATGATAATATATTTTGACATGTTTAATAATAGTAATGAATGTATATTTTCACATGAGTAATAATTAATTAATTATGAAGTATTTATGCATGAATAATAATAAATATTAATGGATACATTATAAATTATTCTTAAATATTGTACACCCTATGGGTATGTTACAGAGAACTATATGTATATTATTATGATAAGAGCTCCTTCTCCACCTGTGACAAACAATAAATGAATTTGAATTTGAATTTGAATCTAACTAACTTACTATGTTGAAGTAAAACAGGTGGTTTTTGTAAATTTTTTCATCATCTGACTTTTTTTACTGTAGCCTTTTTCTTACTATGTTGGGCTCGGGTTTCAGTCTAACCGAATGCAGATGGTTGAAAGTGATTTACATGGAGCGAATGCCTATCTGACAACACAGTTACTGGGTAACACGATACCCCTTGGCAAGACTGGTTGTCAGTCTTTTTGACTTCTGACTACCTATAACGTCTGTCAAAGATATACAATAGACAGGGTATGCTTCAGGGGTGGTCCCATATAAATTCCAAGTCCAATAAATTTGATCGAAATTGACTCAATGCTTTTTGAAAAAAATAACAAAAACCAAAAAAAAAGCAATTTTGACCTTTTGGTTGCTAAGAAGGTCCTAAGAAGCGTTTTGTCCGCGTTTTGTCTGCATCCGCCATAACCGTCATTTACAGGGACAGAGTCGCGGTTAAAAGCTAGTTTCTCTATATGTCATCATCATCATCAGCCACAAAACATCAATTATTCAACAAAGACCTCCCCCATAGAACGCCACAACGAGCGGCAACCTGCCGCTTACATCCATCGGTTACCCGCGACCTTGACGTGACCGTGACTGTTCGGGTGTTCGGGAATCAATGAGAGACTGTAGTTTTCAATAGGGCTGATTTACTGAGTGTCTTCACAATAGGTAATAGATCGCGTGTGCGTTAGTCGGTGATCCCGTATCAAGTCGTTTTGTGCGCGGTGGACGGCCGGCCGCTGCGCTGCGTCGCGCCGCCCCCGTCCCGCACGCCGCGCCCCGCACCGCCGCCGCAGTCGCCCGCGCCAGTGCGCGCGCGCCGCGAGCGATGTCGAGGTTCAATCCTCGACATGTTCCCGCCCAGGATGAGTCAGGAACTCAGGAGTCTTGAGCTGGGAGAGGGCAGATGTTGTTATAAGCTCGTCGGATAATGCCTCTTCTTGTCTTGACTTCTGCAACGCGTGTATAACCATCAACGCCGGGGTAAACTTTGGTTATTCTTCCTAATGACCACAGTAAGGGTGGAAGAGTTTTGTCCCTTATAAGGACCAAGTCATTAGGCTTCAACTCGTCGTTCGTAGATGTAAGCCACTTCGTTCTTTGTTGAAGGGTAGCGATGTACTCATTTTTGAATCGCTTCCAAAAATGTTGCCTTATATATTCTATTCTCTTAAAACGATCAAGACTGGTAATATTCCCTTCGAAGACTTGTGGGTGTGGATAAGACGTGAGTGCTCGTCCAATTAAAAAGTGGGAAGGAGTAAGTGCAGTGAAGTCAAGAGGATCAGTGGATAGTTGAGTGAGAGGGCGAGAATTTAAAATAGCCTCAACTTGAGCCAGACATGTAGCCATCTCCTCGTAAGTAAAATGAATATTTTTTAATAATCTCCGTAGATGGTGTTTAGTCGAGCGGACAGCTGCTTCCGCCATCCCATTAAAATGAGGACTGTATGGAGGAGTAAATTTGAATTCGATACCTTCTTGTGCCATGTCCTCTAGTATGTTAGATTCAACTAAAAACCTTTGCAACTCATTAGATGCGCCGACAAAGTTCGTGCCGTTATCGGACGAAATGCTTTGTGGCTTCCCCCTGCGAGCAATGAACCGGTTTAAGGCGGCGATAAAGGCTTCTTTCGTGAGTTCTGTAACAAGCTCCAAGTGCACGGCTTTAACAGAAAGACACACAAAAACGCACAGGTAGGATTTCAAGAGCCTACAACCTCGACCTTTGCGGTCGGCTATCAACATTGGCCCAGCATAGTCGACGCAACAGTGTAAGAAAGGAAATTCTAAATTAGTTCTATTTAACGGAAGTTGACCCATGATAGGTTGTATACTTTGAGCCTTATTTCTAAAGCAAGTTAAACATTTATTCACAATTGATTTCGATAAGTTTCTACCTTTTAAAGGCCAATAAGTTTGACGTACATTTGATAACAATAGTTGTGGTCCGGCATGTAATAATTTAATATGATACATATGAAATATTAATTTTGTTAAATAATGTTTGCTACAAATTAATATTGGGTGCTTAACATCATAACAATACGGAGAATTATCCAACCTACCGCCCACACGAATTATATGATTCTTATCTAAGAAAGGAGATAAAGATAGCAAACGATTTTTGCTTGGTAAAGCCTTGCCGGCTTTTAAGATAACGTATTCAGTAGGAAACATTTCAATCTGAGCCTGACGTATTATAACATTTAATGAGTTTTGTAATTCTATGTTACTAAGACTAATATTAAGTTTATTTGTTTTATTTTTTGTGTTGTGTATGAATTTTAAGACATAACACACGATTCTTTGTAACTTATGAAAATTTGAATATTTATGTATTAGTGTAGACAATAAGTTATTATTATTACTAGTTAAATCTTTTGTTATTGATAAGCAAACTTTTTCTTCGCAATCATTTTTACATATTTGGTTAGAAGTTGGTTTTTTGGGCCAAAGAGACTCGTCTGTTTTTAAAAAATGAGGCCCAGACCACCATAAGGATGACTCATTTAGTTTATCTGCTGATAAACCTCGTGAAACCAAATCAGCTGGATTTTGTTTTGATGGTACGTAGTTCCAAGAGTGACCTTGTGTTTTCTCTTGGATTTCGTTGACGCGATTGCGAACGAAGTGTTTGTATTGATTAGACTGAGAAGATAACCAACCTAAAACCACAGTCGAATCACACCAACAGTGACATGTAATTATGTTTATAGTAAGTGTGGACAATACCTTATGACATAGTCTTGCACCCATAAGAGCACCGCACAATTCCAACCGTGGAATGGTGACTGGTTTTATCGGTGCGACCCTGTTTTTCGATGTAAGCAACTGTACATTAATATGACCTAATATGTCTATTGATCTAATATATAAACAAGCGCCGTATGCATTTTCCGACGCATCTGTAAAAACGTGAATTTCAACACCTTTGAAATCATTACAAATAACCCAACGTGGTATACTTAATCTATTAAGATAAGGTAATTTTTGTGCAAATGAGCCCCATAGATTGCCAATATCACTGGACACTTCCTGGTCCCACGCATACTTTTTAATCCAAAGTTTTTGCATGATAACCTTTGCTTCTACGATACACGGGCCTACCAATCCTAGTGGGTCAAAAATTTGACTTATTACCGATAAAATATGTCTTTTGGTTACCTTTTTATTAACGTCTATATTGATAGAAAAGGATAACGTGTCAGAATCAGACTCCCAGCTAAGACCTAAAGTTTTGGATGACCCCTGTAATTTTGAATCTGTAAAATCCAAGACAGTGTCAGATTGAATATTAGAAATAGACTTTAATATATCAGGGTTGTTAGATTTCCATTTTCTTAAGTTAAATTTTGCAGATGATAAAGTTGAGATTACGCCTTCACATAATTTTACTGTGGACTTAATAGTGGAACTGCCGCTTAATAAATCGTCGACGTAAAAATCATGCTTAATAGCATTCCTTACGTCATCGTTACCCGCAGTGGAGGCTAGACTGGATAAGCATTTTGTGGCCAGGTAGGGCGCTGATGCTGTACCATATGTGACCGTATTTAATGTGTATGTCTTTAATGGTTCTGTTTCGTCATATCGGAAAATAATTTGTTGTAAAGATCGTTGACATGGATTGATTTCTATGGCTCGATACATTTTTTCAACATCGCCTGAGACTACAAATTTATGTTGTCGAAATCGTAAAATAATCGAAAAAAGATCATCTTGTACGGTTGGACCGATCATTTGCAAGTCATTTAATGATACACCCGTCGTAGTAACCGCGGAACCATCAAATACTGTCCTAAGTTTTGTAGTACTGCTTAACTCGCGAATGACGCCATGATGAGGAAAATAATAATTAACTTTAGAGCTATCACCCGTTGAACGCTCCTTGTTTTCAGTCATATGGCCTAGGGTTTCATATTCTCGCATAAAATTAATATATTTTTGTTTAAAATTAGGATCACGTTTAAACTTTCGTTCTAACGATAAAAAACGAGTCTTAGCCAAGTGATATGAATCGCCTAAGACGTTAGGGTCACGTTTGAGAGGCATTTTAACAACAAAACGGCCCTCATCATTTCGAAAGGTATTATGTGCGAAACTTTGCTCACAAGCTGTTTCTTCTACTGAAATAGAATGCTGAGAATTAAGTGTGTCTAATTCCCAAAAACACGAAAGATCGGGATTAGACTCGCCTTGAGAAAAAAAACATAGATTAGGAGAATGGGTTGTGTCAATGATATGTCCAGTGACCAACCACCCTAACTTAGATTCGCGTAATGTCGGTTTATTATTTCCTAATTGTATTGATTGTTTACCTAAAACATCCCAAAATATGTCGGCGCCTAGAAGAATGTCGATATCTGAAGGTGTATTGTAAGACGGGTCAGCTAACGTTAGGCCTAGTGGTAAAGTTATACTGCTAACGTCTATATAGGAAGATGGTATGTGTGGAGTTATGCTTGGGAAAACGGTGCAATTTATGTTAACTGTGTAATCGCTGCAGAAAGATTTGACTGTGATGTTGCAAGACTGTGAGCTAGTGGATACGTAATTATTAAAACCTGACACTGCTGAAGACACGTCACGTCGCGTTAATTGCATTTTATCACAGTACCTTTGCGAGATCAGATTAATCGCGCTTCCGTTATCAAGCAGAATTCTTGCATTGTGTTCGTTGCCGTGGCTGTCAGTCACTCGTACGACCGCTGTGGATAGAAACACACGAGACGCAGTAGTATCTGTGACGACGACGTCACTAGTGAGGACAATACTTTCAGTTGTAGACTTGGAAGTAGACGATTCCGTTTTATCAAGATGCAACAAGGTATTGTGTTTGAATTTACAATATTTGCAATGGGTTAAAGGACATTTGTTACTCATGTGACCAAAGCGTAAGCAATTCAAACAAACTTTGTATTGTCTTGCCTTTTGTATGCGAGATTCAACTGAAAGAGCTCTAAAAGCTTCGCAATTAAATAAGGAATGAGGTTGATCACACATAGGGCATTTTGCTGAGGACTTTGATTTTTCTTCCTCCTTTTTAGGATTATGTTTATTATTAGTATGGTCATGACGGTCTTCCAAACTTTCTAAAAGATCCGCCCGGTTCCTAAGAAAGGTAATAAATGTGTTTAGAGTTGGGCTGTCACTTAAGGAATTCCTATGCTCTTCCCAGTAACGTAAGGTAGTTTTGTCTAATTTGGAAGACATCATGAAAATAATCAGGGTATCCCAATGTTGGGTAGGCTGCTTCAATGTAGTAAGCGCCCTTATGTTCTTAGTAGTCGTATCAATAAGATGACGAATGGACGTACAAGATTCCTTTTGTATAGGATCTATATTAAATAAGGCTTGTACGTGGTTATTGACGAGCAGGCGATCGTTGTCGTACCGCTCACGTAACAAATCCCACGCTATTTTGTAATTTTCACTAGAAAAGTCAATATGTTTTATGATTAAGGCCGCGCTTCCTTGAAGAGAAGCGCGGAGATAGTGAAATTTATTTATGTTGTCGATGGTATGATTATTGTGAATAATTGAAGAAAAGATGTCCCTAAACTCAAGCCAATCCTGATAGCCACCGCTGAAATGAGGTAAATCAATTTTTGGTAACCTGACATTAGTTCTCTTGAAGCCCCCACCTGATTGTGCATCATTGAAGTCTGCTACAGAATCCTCACGGTTTTTTGCGGAAGCAAGTAAGCAGCGCCCGGCTGCTACCAGCGCGAAATACTCGTTCTCGAACTGCTCACGCTCGGAAATCGGCTCATCGTTCTCGCTGCTGGAGTCGTCACAAAGCAATTCAATCTCGGCCTGTAACACGTCGAAATCATTATGTAGGTCTTCTATCTTACTTAGGCGGCACCCTAATTCAGAAGCTTGCAGATCGCTAAGACATGTGCAGCTTTTAAGGACATTTAAATATTTATTAAACGTTGTAAGCTTTGATTTTATGGCAGATCTTTTCTTTATTAAGGTTTTAACATTATCAGGCATGATGTATTATATAGGCAAGCTAGCGAAGGAAGAATACTAATTGAAAGTTACACTTTATTATGTTTTATTGTTTTCTAACAAATGTGTCAATCTTTAAAAATAACGGTAATTAACTGCGCAATTGAACAAAGGAACAGCTGGCCGCTCGACGGGCCGTGCTACGTACGATAGATAAGCGCGCGTCAAACCGGTTTTATGCTATGCGGCAGGTGAATTAGCTAAGATATTGCAAAAATGTTTAAGCTGATGGTTTTTATGTTTGAATGAATGCGTTTGAAGAAGATAGTAGCAAACTGCTTGCTAACGATGTAGGTATGTGGCCACTATGATGACTCAAGTTGGCTATTTGAAGCGAGGAAACTTTGGAGAAAATGGAAATATGTGGAAAAAGAGATAAGCAGACGAAAAAGGAAAAATGGAACGAACTCACAACAACGTCTTATCCAACCACTTATATTTCTTCTCTTCGTGTTTGTCCTCTAAATGTCCTTCCTTTGTTCAAAATGTCAGCTGACGTCGCCGACGTTTCTTGAACAAACTGGGTCCGAAGTCCGCTTCTGCACCGCTACAGCTATCACGTTCTTGTTAATCCTCAGTTTCGCGAAGGACCAAAATGTTCGGGTGTTCGGGAATCAATGAGAGACTGTAGTTTTCAATAGGGCTGATTTACTGAGTGTCTTCACAATAGGTAATAGATCGCGTGTGCGTTAGTCGGTGATCCCGTATCAAGTCGTTTTGTGCGCGGTGGACGGCCGGCCGCTGCGCTGCGTCGCGCCGCCCCCGTCCCGCACGCCGCGCCCCGCACCGCCGCCGCAGTCGCCCGCGCCAGTGCGCGCGCGCCGCGAGCGATGTCGAGGTTCAATCCTCGACAGTGACCTTATCTATATGGTATATCCTCAAAATTACAGTCCTGCTAAAACGTGAGTAACTTTGGCGACTTTGGAATCTTGGGCCATAAAGTTTTTATCCTTTGTATTAACATTATACATAGGGATGGGCAGCAGCGTCCTTCTGAGTACCGTAACACCTACTGCGATCACTAACATGCATCGGCCAAGCATGGCGATTACGACTGAACCCCCCTTGGGGGAGACCTATGCCCAGCAGTGGGTGTCCAAAGGTTGACATGATGACGATGTTCTACAGAGTAACAAAACACGTCAATCTTCTAAATTATACACTACAAAGTTGACGATATTTTCACTCAACCTACGGAACCAATAAAGTAAATAGCATGAAAGCCAATAAAACGGGAAGCAATACATTAAAAGCTGTTAATCAAAGATACGTGCGTCCATTATTGATCGCTATCATCAAGCTAAGCGGGTGAGCAGGGGCCCAGGGTTCAATAAAATGGCCATTAGCGGCTGCACGTAATAAACGTGTGGGGCGACTCAATCGCCCTGAGTAACTCTAACTTTATAAGTGAGTTGAGTGGGTCATCAATAAGTGAGGTCTTAAGGTTTGTGCGGTAAATGTCTTGAAGAAATGTCACTCAACGTGACATTTCTTGACGTGTCGTGTCATTTTACGCGGGTGTGTGTTTTCCGACGACATCGTCAAGGTCGCGGGCAACCGGTGGATGCTAGCGGCAGGTTCCTGCTTGCATTGCTTGTCATTATGGCGTTCTATGGGGGAGGTCTATGTTTAACAATGGACGTCTTTTGGCTGATGATGGTATGTGTTTTAATTACTCCATGTGAGAACTGATTATACAGTTTTAGTTGTGTATATTTTTGTAAGTGATTTATGAAATCCTCTATTTTGATACCCCCCCCCCTCCCCCAACTCGATTGGTTACGAGGAAAAATGGTAGAACTAGGTATTCTTTCTTAAAAACTATTTTTTTTTAATCAGAACTTTAGTTACCAACAACAATGTATTTTAAATTAAAGACTTTAATTCTCTCCCTTTTAAAGGGGATGCGCCTAGTTAACCCACGAAATTCAAATTTTCTTATGTTTTTACAGTTTGCAACTCAGTATCAGGTTGATCAGGTTGTATGATAATAAAATATATTCCCGGGAGTAACGAATTTGTGTTTAGATAATTATAACACTTAAAATCACTCTTCAACTTAAACGGTAAATGTGCCTAATTACGCTTTTAAGAGGATTGTGAGGTGAGGCGAGAGTAGGTATTTCCAAAAATGCTATGTTTTATGAAACAGATAGCATTTTATATTATACTAGCTTTTGACCGCGACTTTTTTCGCGTGAATGTCGGTTATAGTGAATGCAGTCAAAGTCGCCGATAAAAAGTAGCCTATGTCCTTCACCGGGGTTCAAGCTATCTTCATGCCAAATTTCATCAAAATCGGTTTGGCCGTTTCATCGTGAAAGCGTAACAGACAGAGTTACTTTCGCATTTATAATATTAAGTATGGATAAGTATGGATTTATATTTTTTATTTTGCGGGGGCGAGCAGTGCCCTGCCTCTCTCCGAATCTGCACAATACAAAGTATAATATGGCCCTGCCCCCCCACCCGTATCGTGCGGTAGAGGGATTCGCAAGTCCAGGTGGCAATCACCTACATTCCGTTTTTGAAATATGGTTTTGGGCGCTAACGTTTTTCCTCTGTATAACTTCACAAAATGAGACAATGTTGATCTCATTAGATTAAGTACACCTTAATCTAGGTCTGTACGTTGCATTTTAAGTAATTTAAAAAAATTAAAACGCTCGAGGAAGTTTTTAAGTCAAAAAGCTTTTTTTATGAAGAAAGACTACCGCTTTTTAAATCTAAAACGTGATAAATAACTTTAGGACAGTACACACATGACTTTAGATTTGGAAGTCGGTGGCTTTGTTCTGTTTATTGTCTTTAACTGCCACCGATTTAAACATCTAAAGCCATGTTTGTACCGTGCTAACTGCTAAAGTTATTTATCACTTTTTAGATTTTGAAGGCGGTTGTCTTTTTGTAATATAGCTTTTTATTTGATTTTATCCAAATTTTATCCAAATCCAATAAGAACCGGCAACACAGTTAAAACAGAGGTACTCCAAATATTAAAGAAACTAAAATGTCGTTTATGTAGTTTTTTTGGGATTTTGTTGATTTTTCAATCAATCAATCAATTTCGATGAAATTTATATGAGACCACTCCTGAAGCATACCCTATTCATAAGAAAAAGAATGTTCAAAATCGATTCACATTTGCCGGAGGAATCGCGTAACAAATATACAAAAAAAGAACAACATACAGTCGAATTAAGAACCTTCTTTTTTGAAGTCGGTTGAATGTAGTTATTTAGATGATAATTACTTCTATCGTGCGCAATCTTTCTTTAAAACAAAAAACGTACTGAACTAGTTTTTCATCATATCTATAACATTCCTAAGAAATGAAAATTGGACCAAGTTTACGGCGGGTAAAACGTTATCGCTTTTTGTATGAAAATTTACAGCTTCACAATCGTCTTAAGGATTACGTTCTTGGAAAATTATTTTGATGATTTCAATTATTATAATTCTGTAAATGCATATTTGTTACTCAAGCGAATAAGCTCTTTATTACCATAAAACTAGATACTGATTTCGCGTGCTACCCTGGCGCTTTGACCTTAAAGGATCGATCAGTTTCATAAGCTATAAAGTCTGAAGGGGTCGAGAGCGGACATCCGTTTCCCTTTATATCGTTAGAACTGCCATTAAACCCGGTGCACTGCTAATTTTCTTGTTATTTCCTCGCTGGCACTAAACTAGTTGTTCTAAGAATATCCTTTAACATTTAAGACGTATTTCCTTTGGCATTTTCTTTATATACAGGATAGCTTAATAATAGGTATACCAACTTACTTTTGCTCAGGTGGGTGCGCCAAAGTTCACCTAAATTTTCAACTCCGATAATTGGAAATCCGAAAATGTTCTTTCTAACATTTTTCATCCTAACAATCACAATTCCTAACTACTCTGTCTCTAATATTCATAATTCCGAAGCATTCAACTTCATAAGAAGTTGATTATGAACATTATTGACATTTTTGTCAGTAGCAATAAACAATTACTATTATACTTTTATTTGTTTTCCTATGTTTTCTCAACATAACCATCTTTTACACTATTATTCAAAGTCATATCTTTTTTGTTTAGATTTGTTTTTATTCATAATAATCAGTATTACATACATTAATTTTGCGTAACTTTATTTTCACATAACATGTATAACGGTGTCCCCTAGTTTCGCAGACAGTTTGGGAATTGCTCAGTTTCTTAGGGTGATTTGGCTAAGTGTGGACATGATCTTTATTAATAAATGACTTGCATTTTAATAACTACTTAGATATAGGTAGGCAAATATTATTATTTTGTTGTAGCCAGATGCAAGAATATGGTTCAACTGGCATGTGAAAAATTGAAACCTCTCCGGGTAAAATCTTTGTAAGAAGCGTATTATTTTCTATAATATATTGTTTGCCAGTAGTATTTTGATATTATCTGATTATTTACACATTATAGGCTTTTAATAAGGTGGTTAAAATAAAACTATTAGTTTTTATTTCTACTTTATTCAGAGTCATAGATATTAAAATATTATCTAAAAAGTGGGCAGGCGGTGTAACATTATTTTCGTACTCGTTTTACAGACAAACACTTTTTTTTGGTTATCACATTGGTTCATTTCATTCTGTAATCGATTATAATCGATTACATAATGAAATTGATGTTTTATTCCCGTGCTGGTAACACTCTGCATCAAACAAATGGCTATGGTTTTTAACTGGTGGAGACTGTTTAAATACTCTTTAATTCGACTTTGTACGTGTAGCTAGCTGGCTACGATGTGATGTGCAAAAATATTTCTTTAAGAATTTATAACATTGTTTAGTAAAAATAGTTTTTACCGGGCATCTTGTTCACGATTAGCCGACTCTGGTGATTCCCTTTCATAGAATTTCGTTTCCCAGAAAATGTTTCATATATTTTGGTTCTTGTAATTTTGTTCCGACTATTATGACGTTATCACGTAAAACTATCGTCCGTAAATCAACTTTACAGACAACATTTTTTTTTTGTTTTTGTATTCATTGTGCACATTTTTGTTTCTTTCTCTTCTTTTTTGTTATATATGCCTAATATCAAAGGGAATGCACTGGCCTCTGTAATTAAGTTTGTAACTAGCTGAGGGGTCAAGGATTTCACTTAATCTGGATCTTATGTAAAATAGAAATAAAGTTTTTTTTTTAATTTAATTATTGTTTCAAAGACTATTTTTATTTCAATGAAACATATTTCACAGAAACACAATCAATGAATTTTTATTCACATTTTTTTGTTTAACTAACTTATCAAACAGTATGAACATCGCCGGTAGCACTGCAAATTTTATGAGTGAAAACTTTAGGATGAAAAATTTTAGGAAGAGTGATCATTCGGATTACAAATCCTTAGGAAGTACATTTTCCGGTAAAGAACTTTAGGTGAGCCAATATGGACCCTGCTCAGGTACGCTGAATTGTAAAAGAATTAATCCGATTTATTAATTTATACTACGTACACAAAGGTCAGCAAAAGAGATAAGTATCCACGTCGCCGGAAATAGTTGAAGTTTACTTAGAAACTAATGGAGGGTTCCAAATAAAATTTAATTAAATCATTAAGCTGTTTATTCTTTATTAATTGTACTTTATTTTATTCATAAACACCCATCGGTTTCTAAGTAATCTTCAACTATTCCCGGCGTCATGGATACTTATCTCTTTTGGTGACCGTACATACAAAGGCAGACTTTAATGCCTTAGGCATTCTCTACCAGTCAACCAAGGGTGGTGAAAAGATGACATGGCAGGTGCATAACAAAAAAGTAACAACAACATTTCAGTGAAACAGAATTGATATACGAACACGGTGGATATTTAAAACGGAATAGTTACAGGAAAACGTTCCTAGAAAGGAACGTTCCATAACTTTTTGAGATTTTCTGAACTGCATTCACAGATTTTGGAAAATTTGTACGTCTGCGCAAAAAATGCTCAAATACCAATAATATTTTTTATGCCAGTCGATCCTATTTCATGTAGCGATCAAAAGACTCTAAGGGACCATTTAAGGTGTGAGTACTAGAAATGTCAAAAATCGCCTAAAACTACAAATACATTTTGAACGGAAAAAACGAGTGAACAACTCGAAACATTCTGTGTTGCCAAACGATCCTATTTCTTACTGTGATCAATAGATCCTTTAAGGCCAATTTAAATTCATCTAAGAAAATTAACGTCTGCTACTTGGTCAGAAAAAAAAAATAGAAGATATTATTCGTGAAAACGGTGGTCATATTGAGGAATTTTATTCGTAGATTATCTAAATGTTACTTACCTTACAATGGTATCACACGTAAAACGCTGTAGATGATAGTTACCTACACAAGATGTGAACTTCTAAAATGACACACTAACGCACAACATAAATAACATAATTTTGTTATGTCACACTATATTTGGTGACACGGAAAACGTCGTAAATTTCAAGATTGTCGGGTACCGTCGTTTTCGGTTGTTTTGGTGCGTTCTTACGCACGGAATACAACATACTTCCGCTTCTGTTCACGACGCGACTATCAGCTCAAGTGTGCAAGTGTGCCGGACCGCTTAACTGAGACTGTTCCTATGGTAGCTGCGCGGTGCGGGAGGGGTGTGGTGGCGTGACGCGAGAGCTCACTGATACGTCAACTTGTGACAAATGTCACCCCTCCCGCACCGCGCAGCTACCTCAGTGTGGTGACGTGACGCGAGAGCTCACTGATACGTCAACTTGTGACAACTGTCACCCCTCCCGCACCGCGCAGCTACCTCAGTGTGGTGACGTGACGCGAGAGCTCACTGATACGTCAACTTGTGACAACTGTCACCCCTTCCGCACCGCGCAGCTACCTCAGTGTGGTGACGTGACGCGAAAGCTCACTGATACGTCAACTTGTGACAACTGTCACCCCTCCCGCGCTCGCAGCTACCTCAGTGTGGTGACGTGACGCGAGAGCTCACTGATACGTCAACTTGTGACAGCTCTCACCCCTCCCGCACCGCTCAGCTACCTCAGGAACGGACCTCTTGACATGTAATGTCAATACTTACGGCAGAACCAGAAACCATTGAATGAAAAGATACCTTCTACTGATACCACCTCATCCATTCACTCATTCATTTTTATCTCATACGGCAGGTTCTCATCAAGAAATGGATGCATCCCGAAAATATCTACTGCACTTCGCTGAAAACTAATCCTAGCGAATGTTCGTCCTGTCTCCGCTCTCGTGCCATCAAACATAGATCTGTCAAATTCGAACAGAAACCAAAGCTGGGCGCAATGAAATGGCTCCCAAAACCCAGCAAATGGAAGTCCGATCCGCAGTAAGTAAAGATGCATTAGCAGATTAGTTCTACCGTGTGCACAAGGAATAAATGCAGTTCTTAGATGTATACTGCACTGGAAGCGGTCTTAACAACACCTAGTACGAATACGTGTATGAAGAGTTGGTGGCTCTTTGTATCACGGCTGCCCCCGTACCACAAAGAGACACCGCCAATCAATTGGTATACTATTATGAGCGGTGAAAACTACATTCCTCCATAGATTTTATATAGCAATAGCAAACTGTGACGTCACTAATTTGCCCACTCAATTGATTAACAATTTATTAATTGCAAAGCTACAAAAAATCTAATCTGACAGTTATTGAGTTTTCAAGGCTAAAGGAAAGAGTCTAGTTTAAAAAAGCTGAGTCTTTGAATTATTGATTAATGTGTCTACACCGTATTACAGAACCAAGATCAAATTAATGTCAGTTCGTAGAATTTTCATGAAAATTATTAAAGCCAAGCTGCTATATAATCAAATTATTATTAGATTTATTCAAGGACATAAATAAACTTGAAATCTAGACATTCATAATGGATTTTTGGTGAAAGAAGATTGAGTAAGTAATATACATGCGAATACATTTCAAAATGAAAAAACTAAAAGAGAATAGCATCAATCTTCAAATATGTTCTATATTCATCACCTACATAAAAAGACGATATCATCATCATCATTGTGGCATTTCCCTTCTATATTATCCGCACGTGCCCTCTCACTCACACCGCTCACAGATGACTGACTGCTTTACGACCGCACGTGTGCTAGAGATGACATAATAATAATAATATGTGGGGACATTTTCACCTACGGCCATCTGACCCCAAACTAGGGAGACCCTGTACTATGGGTGTCAGACAGCTGATATACATACACAAATACTTTTTTTTTTGTAAATACATACATATATAGATAAACAACACCCAGACACAAGGCAAACACAAGTGCTCATCACACAAATGTTTACCCTGGGCGGGAATCAAACCCGTAACACGATCGCTCAGCCACTGCGCCAACCGTGTCGTCATAATGATTCCTTCTTTTTCACACACAAACACTACAATCATCATCAGCCGGAAGACGTGGACTGTTGAACAAAGGCCTCCCCCAGATAGTACAAAGACGATATACGAGGTATAAATTATAAAGAGGTACCTAGGTTATATTTATAATTATGGCTTTTTGTTTGGGTGTGGTAATCTCTGGAAATACCGATAAATGGATACACTGACAGTAACCTACAATAATACCGAGTGCCATAGGCTATATGTTATTAACCGACTTGAAAAAAATGAGGTTATTAGTTCGACCCGTATGTTTGTATGTACTCGTATGTATGTATGTATGTATGCTTGTCCGCGATTATCTCCCGTTTGGCTGAACCGATTTTGATGCAGTTTTCAGAAAAGTGTTTGTTACATTCTGGAGAAGCTTCCAGTATACAACAAACAGAAATTAATTTAGCGGTTTTTGAAAAAAACAACAAAAACCAATAAGACGTTTTCGTTTTTCACCTTTCCTTTCAACTGACTTTCAATCTCTGTTTTAACTGTGTTTCCGTTTCTTAATGGATTTGGGAGCTAAGGAAGCACTAAAAAGTGGAAAATAAAAACTTTATTGAAAGAGAGAACCGCCTTCAAAAACTAAAAAGTTTTTTGTTTTTGAAGGCGGTTTTCTTTTTTTTCTAAAAAGTTTTTTGGTATAAGTACTTAACTTCCACACAAACAAACTTGCGAGCAAAAGCTAGTTTATCATAATGGAAAACCTCTGTCACTGTGTACTCATACAAAGCTGCTACAAGTCACATCCAGTAACCGCACATCTATGCCCAATCTCCTTGTTACTTACAAAAGAGCGACTCAGTATCGAAGCCGTAACATTTGCATTTTAGATTTAATATCATTTAACTGCGCAAGCGGCCCATGGGTTTTATGAGATTTACAACACATCTACCCGACTGCGCAGGGAAAGGGTTGTGGTGGCTTTGCACTCGTGCAGTAGAATGTTTGATACAATGTTCGATACTCTGAATCTTATGGGACAATAAGTCATAAGTCATTTATTTCTTAGCAATGATACATTGTGTCGAAAAGTATGTTAGAACAAAGACATAATAAAAATAATCCATAACCATTAATAATAAGAATAATAAATAATAATTACATTTGATTTTGAAAAAAGGTAATTACACAGCCTTTTGTCGTTTTCAAATTCATCAATGCTATAGTAGCCCTTCTTCAACAAATATGTCCTTAATTTGTTCTTAAATACATTTTTTCCATGTATGCATTTAAATTCTATAGGCAACTTGTTGTACAAACGAATTGATTGTATCCTTGTACTATGGTCTACCACATTCCACATTCCATTACCACAATAAGACCAACGCCGTATTCCGGCTAACCAGGGGCGGACTATGAGTTTGTGGACCCCTGGGTTAATACTACTTGGGGCCCTGCTTAATGAATCAACTAATTGCCATTTTGTAAAAAATATTGTTTTTGGTAATGATGTTTACGATAGCTTTTTTATATTCATAATATTGTCCATTGTCTTCAACAGGGGCTGGCGGCCCTATATGTTCACGGGGCCCTAGGCTGCAGCCCAAAACGCCCTTATACAGGGTGAAATTGAATTCATGAGCAAATTTTTAGGGAGTAACTTAGACCACGAACCTGAACAACTTTCATTACGGGTGCAACTCAAAAAACGCGAAAAAAAAATTTGCTGTTTTACACAGAAGTGCAATAGGTACTCGGTCAAAATGTATAAAACAGCTTTTTTTTGTGCTGTTTGAGTTGACTCCATAATGATTGATGATTATGGTGTGCGAGTAGTCGCAGGGTTTCTATAAATTAAAAAGGGAAACCAAATGAAATCACTTCTATTATAATTGTTCATCAAACGTCATCGCTCTACCAGCGCAAGGTAAATAATTACTTTGAAATTTTGGCATAACGGTTCTAATTTCAAACCACTTCTAGAATATATTCAGAGTCTTAGATTATATATACCGCCGACGTACTTATCAAATGAGGCAACAAATACCTAGTCAAAATTCGCTATCACGAACCTGTCTCCTAGCTTTATTCAGCTTATTCTGTAACACCTCATTCTAAACTTAGAATCTGAATCCGCTGTGAGTTTCTTGATTGGCATTCTAAAAACTTGGTTGATATTTGAATTTACACTAGCGCCACCCTTGCGAGCGTGTCAGCGAGTTGAACTAAATTGACAGGGAGATTTTCCCAGATAAAGTATGAGATGTCGTAAGAAGTGGCATTCTGTAAGGTAATTCACTTCGCACTCGAACCCGATTCAAAGTGTCAAATATAGCAAGGTCATTTAAAACCTTATGCGAAGTGAGAGTGAATAGCGATGTGAGATGCGAGTTGTTGTTTGAATTTTACAGAATCGACCCACAGTTTGCATTATGCATACAACCTTAGCAGTACTGTATTTTTTCGCCATTAACACTTAGTTTTACTAGCGTTTGGTGAACCGCGAAAGAACTCGGCACTTCGTACTTTTATTTCTTCGTTTTACATTTGTTAAGTTTGTAGTTTAGTCGAATCGATAGTAATAGTATATAGCTGAGGATGTTGTTTGTTTGTTTTGAACACCACATCTACATTTATGGAAGAACTACTTTGATTCTGAAAATCCTCTCGCTAATAAGAATCTACGCTATCCTTGAATGTCATAGCCTTTATTTTGCTGTCACAAAATTAGGTACTGTAAGAAAGTTCACGTGGACGAAATTGCGGGCATAAGTTAGTGTTCTTATAAAGCCCTACCGACTTACGTACATGTAGGATGAGATATATTCATTACCATGTTAACCTTTAAACGTCCACTGGGCATAGGTAATTCCCAAGGGGAGACAGCTTGGCTGATGCATGTGGGCGATCGCAGTAGGTGTTATGGTACTCAGAAGGACGCTGCTGCCTATCCTCTGGTCAATATCCCTCTGTCGCCTTCTACGACATCCACGGGTAGAAATGGGGTGGTGCTAATACGGATAAGGTTTATATTATAACACCCAAAGAAACAAACAAACTGCCTACACTTTTCCTAACTGTTGGGGTCGGCTTCCAGTCTAACCGGATGCAGGACCACAAGGCCCGGAGGACCTATCCATTGACTGGCCGCGTCAAGAGTAGCTTAACCGTGACCAATCAATACAGGTTTTTACTTATCCACGAGCTCCTCAATTAATCAAACAAAACCACTGGAAACTTTCCCCTAGACACATTATGTATAATCACAAATGCTATGTATTTAAACGCTCGATGGTACTCAGGCAATAACATCGACTAGACTTCAATAAAACATTATTACAATCTACCAATAACGTTTAAACTATCAAGTGAATGAGGACACCTAGGGTTGCCACGCTTAAAGGCCATGCTAGAAAAATTTACGAGTACCTACATTATAATAATACGTTAAAAAGCTTTTTTATATAAAAAGGCCTTCAAAAACAATAACTTTAGCACAGAACACACATGATTTTAGTTCCGGAGGTCGGGAACAAACAGAATAACGCCACCAACTTCCGAAAGTCATGTGTGTTCTGTGCTAAAGTTATTGATCACTTTTAAGTTTTTGAAGGCGGTTGTCTTTTATGTAAAAATAAGTTTTTATTTTCCGCTTTGTAGTACTTTCTTATTATCCAAATCCATTATAAATCAAAACGTCACCTATGCACATTTTTTGGTTTTTGTTGACTTTTTCAAAAAGTGCTGTTTTAATTACGATAAAATTTAAATAGGACTATTCCTGAGGCATACCATATCCATTAAAATCGATTCACATTTGCTGGAGAAATCGCGTAACAAACATACAAAAAAAACATAATGTCCAATTGAGAACCTCCTCCTTTTTTGAACTCGGTTAATAACAGATTTTATATACAGGGTGGACCAAAAGTCCGGTAACATTTCAAATGGTTATAAAAAAAAAAGAGTTATGTGAGAAAATATGTTTAAATAATAATAATAATAATAATAATATGTGGGGACATTTTCACACACGGCCATTTGAAATGTTCTGAATTTCCTCGCGTATATTTTCTTTTAATTCTTCAATGGACTGAGGGTTGTTATTAAAAACTTTACCTTTGAGGTATCCCCAAAGGAAAAAGTCCATTGGTGACAAATCTAGCATTTCTCCAAACACTTGTCGGGCGGTGATGGAAAATTTCCGCTCTAGGTTACAGGAGTGCCAAACTAAACAAGGGACACATTTGGACGACGTTATTTTTAAAAAATAAGGCCTTGATTTTTGTACTTTTATAATAAATAAACATATTTTCTCTCATAACTTTTTTTTTTTTTATAACCATTTGAAATGTTACCGGACTTTTGGTCCACCCTGTATATCGTGGCAACCCTACCATCGCCATATGAAATAAAATAGTTTAATATCGTGGAACCATAAAAGCTGTAGCATTTAAAACGGTAATGCAATTAGTATTCGGCATTAGTTTGAATATTTTATTACTACAATTTTGAATTACTTGAATAATGCTATAGTGAGTGAAACAGCTAATATTTCAGTCTAAGTATCGTCTTGATGAAGGTATGAAATTAAATCTAAGATATTAAACTATGTAAGTGCTCTAGAAGATTTTATTTCATGATGGGTTCAATGCCCGTCGTGGTTAGTTGGCTTTTCAAGACGTTAATAATAATACCAAAGGTGAAAGACTGGGGTGTGATTCTGTAAGACCTCATTCTAAACTTCGAATCTGAATCCGCTGTGAGTTTCTTGAATGGCATTCTAAAAACTCGGTTGACCATTGCGAGCGTGTCAGCGAGTTGAACTAAATTGACAGAGAGATTTTGACAGATAAAGTATGAAATGAAGTGGCATTCTGTAAGGTAATTTCCCCGTCACTTCGACGCTCACTTAGCACACCAACCTGATTCAAAGTGTCAAATATATGAAGGTCATTTTGAACCTTATGCGAAATGAGAGTGAATAGCGATGTGAGTAAGTTGTTGTTTGAATTTTACAAAATCGACCTACCGATCACGACGCATGCTCATGATTTCAGGCTTATGCTAGTGTCTTTGACTTTCAGGCAAAGTCTTTATATTGTTTCTTTTTTTTGTTTTTTATTTATTATTATTACTAGCTGACCCTACAGACGTTGTCCTGTCCCTATCTACCTACCTATACCTACCTACCCTGCCCTACCTATACCTACCTACCTACCTACCTAGGTATGCAAATATATTCAAGGAATATAAAAAGTTTCATACAAACTTTTATCCCCTTTCACCCCCTTGGGGATTGAATTTTGAAAAATCCTTCCATAGTGGATGCCTTCGTCATATGAGGAATACGTGTACGAAATTTCAATTTTCTAGCCATATGGGTTTGGCCTGTGCGTTGATACATCAGTCAATCACTTTTGTCTTTTATATATATAGATGTCATGTCGAAATCAAATATACAGTGCGACATCGCAATGGTAAAAAGATAAGAATAGTAAGGTCAACGTCCTATTTATCACGTGTAATTAGCACAGTTAAACACAGCGACACATTTCACCACGACAGTATACATAGACGGTCATGTACCGCGGGGACGTTCGCTATCTGCTACACGCCTCCCTGATTAACTACATGCATACGTAGATATTCCGATCCCTCGGCGTCGCGGGATATACAATCGGATAGATTGACGTCACTTGTGTAAACGGTTAGTTGACGATTGGTTTAATTAATTGGCTTTTAGGGTGGGCTCACTTGAAATTTGCAGTACGATTGTGCTTATCTTACATATTTTTTACTGATTATATATTAAGAAAAGTAATATGGCACGACGATAAAATTATAAAGTGAGTTTAATCACAGAATTTCACAATTATGTATTTTTGTCTTTTATATATAACATTCGTACGAATAATAAAAAATGAAAACCTAACTATAACTATTTAGCTAAAAAACGAATATAATATTTTTTACCTCGGTCAGAGGTTAAGCATTGCCATCCAACGTGGCAATACCGCCAGTCTCTTGAGCACATTCCCAGATGACGGCGATGTGAAGGAATTTTTTGATGCCTTATGAAAATTAATTTACTTTGACATTCAACATTCACACAATAATGTTGTGCCATTCGATCATTCGGCCATTTTCGACACATTCTTTCAAAAACGCGGTTTGTTTTAATAAATGCTATTTTATGTTACCTAATCAATAATTGTGTTGTACTTGGTGAACTTAGGTTTTATTGTCGGTATATGAAAGCGGTTTTGTTAGATTGAATTTATTAACCCGCAGTTTCAACTGTCAAATAGAACGTCAAAATTTTAAAATATCTACGAAAATATTTTCGTTGATCAAGTGATTGGCACAAGCGCGAATGTAACATAAGTACATAGGTACGATCGATAAAAAAAATGGAAATACTCGTTTTACGAAAGGTAATACTTATTTAGCCTTCTCCAACTTTATTTTGCTGTGGTTTATTGTGCTGGTCGAACAAAATTAAACGAAAATGAATGCTATAGAATAGTCGTACAAGTAGGTCGATTCTGTAAAATTCAAACAACAACGCGCATCTCATTTCGCTATTCACTCTAACTTCGCATAAGGTTCAAAATGACCTTGATATATTTGACACTTTGAATCGGGTTCGAGTGCGAAGTGAGCGTCGAAGTGACGGGGAAATTATCTTACAGAACGCCACTTCTTAAGTCATCTTATACTGTGTCTGTCAAAATCTCCCTGTCAATTTTGTTCAACTCGCTGACACGCTTGCAAGGGTAGCGCTAGTGTAAATTCGAATTATCAACCGAGTTTTTAGAATGCCATTCAAGAAACTCACAGCGGATTCAGATTCGAAGTTTAGAATGAGTTCTTACAGAATCACACCCCAGGCCTACGAAGGCTGAAAACCACTTGAACAAAAATTACACATTTTCGGAATACAACAATATACTTGTTAGCACAACACGTACTTAATATGTATACATTCCTACATCTAAGGCAGTAGAGTAAAAAATAAACATCGATTTATCTAAAACAATTTCCTCTAACCAACTCCTCGCTTTTAAAAAGCTTGTGTAAACTTAGTTCCACCTACACCTTTACACTGTAAGTCTGTAACTACAAATGCGTGTGCAGTAAGTAAAACAAAGTGCTAGTTGTACCAGCTGCCCGGTCTCGCTAACTCTTGATAAATTCGTTAACCAATTGTTTAGATGGCACTATTCTCTAACTAAACGTTAGAGGAGAAAACGTTAATCTTGACTTTAGGTCATGATTGTGTTTTTCATTTAAAGTTGGTGTCCCATCGGACTATGAGGGTTGGGAAAGACGAAGTGAATTTGTGTTTGAACACACACTTACGCACTGTAATATCTCGTAAGTATTTGACTTTTCATTGAGAAAATCGATTCCTGACATGTTTTTCACGATTTAGTGTTGACAACCATGTCCAATAAGCAATAATAATAAAATAATATTTATTCAAAAAATTACAATGCTTAAATGTAAATTATAATAGCAATACTTCCGTGCCTGAACTAGGTAATCCTATGTTTCAGGCGAGAAGGGCTAAAGGAATTTTATAAAACTAATAAATAATCAGAAAATCAAACAACAAGAAAAATGTACAACAGACAAATAGCTGAGTAGCTGATTATCCTAGGCAAGCGTGCTCCACCTTAGGCCGCATCATTACTTAATATCAGGTATGTTGCGGTCAAACGCAAGGCTATTAGTAAATATAAAAAAATATAAAAAATCATCAATCATCATCAATCATCATCAATATCAGAACTTAAACATGGTTCAGAATCGGAAAAAAAGGGAGCAAAGAATGTTCGGCTGAATAAGAATAAAATGTTTGAAATTTCGTCCAATCATCTTCAAACTGGGGCTTCAGTGAGTACTCTTGAAATAAGTGATTTAAATATGACGTGCAAATGTCAGCTGTTCCCTATTGAATTCGTTCACTTTGAGTTTCAAAGATATTTGACTACACTTAAAAGATCTTTGTATATTTACTTACTTTCGTACTGTTTCCCAAAGGAGTCTGATGTCTAGAAGTATCAAAGCACGCTGGGGAACGTGTACCACTTAGAATCTCAAGTACATGAAGGTATGAATATTTTTTTTCAAAACTTTTTTTTGCTGACTTTACGTCAGTGTCAGGTTATGGGCTGATATTATTAGAGCGGACATGTGTATAAACCTTAAAGTAACTGTGATTCTATGCTAACACAGTCAAACAAGCTTTTTTTAGGGTTCCGTGCCTCAAAAGGAAAAAGCGGAACCTTTATAGGATCACTTTGTTGTCCGTCTGTCTGTCAGTCTGTCTGTCAAGACCCTTTATCTCGAAAACGCGTGGAGGTATCGAGTTGAAACCATATACCACGCACGGTTGTCCACGGTCCCTTGAAGCTGTGAAAAAATCTAACTTCTAAGATAACGTGAAAAAAAGATACGGCCGTTTATGGTGCGAAAAACGTACATTACGACACTCTCAAGGGAATTAAAACATAGGGTACTTTCCGTTAACCTAGAACTATACAATTTGGCAAGTATTATCATCTTTTTCTGCCTACCCTTTTCCCAAGTATATTGGGTTGGCTTCCAGTCTAACCGGATGTAGCTGAATACCAGTGTTTTAGGATGGAGCGACTGCCTATCTGACCTCTATAACCCAGTTACTGGGTAACACGATAAGACTGGTTGTCAGACTTTCTGGGGTATAGTCAGAAACTATACCCGTAACGACTGCCAAAGATCTACAAATGACAGCCGGGACCAACGGCTTTACGTGTTCTGAGGCACCAAGGCAACCCGATATGAAAGTGATGGTCACCCATCCACAGACCGACCGCGGTTACCGTAGCTTAACCTTTGACCAATCGATCTGTACGGCTTTAACTTAACCACGAGCTCCTCCATATTATTATTCTCAGTATTATCGTCTATAAATACAGGGAAAAGTCTGAAGACTATACATTTGTAATTAAATCATTAAAAATAATTATATTCTTTGTTTATAATGAGCTTTTGTCCGCGATTTGGTTTTGTGTGAATTTCGGTTATCGCGGATACAGACGAAGTCCCGGATTAAAAAGTACCCTATGTCCTTTCCCAGTGTAAATCAATGAATACAGACTTCAAGACACTTCATATTGATAATCAAACAACCCAGGATAGAGCATCCTGGCGCCGAGTAACGAGGAGAGCCGACCCCAAATCAAGAGAGACGAAGGGAAGGGGCAAAGAAAAGAAAAAAGAAGAAAAGGAGAGAAGTATAGCGGTCTCCGTTGACAGCTCTGATCTAAACCCGAACTGTGCGTCGTGAATATTGAGCCACTTATCTAACTGCTTATCAAACAGACCGTCCAACACCTTCGCAATGACAGTTGCTAGGGAAATGGGCCTGAAGTTCGCCTGATCCGATATATTACCAGTTTTGTTTTTCAGGATCGGCACCACCAATGTTTTTAGCATTTCTAGGGGGAGATTTGTTAGTTTGTGACACTACACATAATATCGTTAAACCAAATGTTGTATTAAGGAAACAAAAGACAGTGCTAGAAATCCATGATCGATTAGTTAGCAACGGTTACAGCTATGGTGCAACCCATCCGTAGTTTTTAGTGAAGCTCGAGGAAGTTCTCGGACCACCTAACTCGCTTACTATGAATTACTTACATACTCCGCGTCCGACAACGACTTCGCCAAAACAGCTTTTAGTGTTATACGGTTTTAGTTCACTAAATGATGTTCCGAAGTACCTGCTTTGTTTTGCGGACACTAACGTTTTAAGTGCAGTATCGGTTTCAAGGAATTCTTCTCATGGAAAATGCAGTATGTCCTGAGTAGGCCTAAAACGGGGAAGCAAAGGATGATAAAAAAAAATTAAACTTTCGTGACAGCGTGGAGCGCCAAGCAAATGTGAAACATCGAAACTCGTTTACTCTGACTAAAGTTAGAACACGGACTAAAGTTAGAACTCGAGACTAAAGTTAGAACTGGGCCTAAAATACCTTTTTTACTTTTTAAATACTCCGCTATTATTTCCTGATTAATTTAATTGCGGTATCCAAGACAATTGAATCGTTTCTCTGGGACTCGTCGAGCTTCATTGCTCTGGCGCTTTTCTGGTGGTCGCCACTGTTGATTCTGGCTTACAGGAGTTACAGTGGCTTAGGAATAGTGTGGCGGGTGTGTCCCTTGTAAAAATAGTACTCGAACTAAAGTTAGAAGTTTTAAATAGTAACTAATTATTATTTGAAAGTTGGCAGGCTGTTACGTCGCTCAAAATCTGGCCGATTTTTCACATCAAGAAAACACATTCTGTTCATCTGTTATTTCAACAGCCGGAAGACGTCCACTATTGAACAAAGGCCTCCACAGGGGGGGGGGGGGATTGTCATAATCCCCACGCTTGGCAGGCGTCTTGGGGATCGCAGTGAGGTTGTTAAGCACACGAAAGCCGCTGCAGCCCGACTTCCGGATTTTCCCTTAGATGCCATCGACGACACCTTCGGGATGATATGGCGGGGGGGGCTATTCTATCCCGGACACCCCACGGGCTGTCTGTTATTTAATAATGTCTTAATAGGTGGTTACAAATGCAACCTAGCAGAAAATAAATCTGACCCAACAAGGTTTATAAGTTTTGTACAAATACTCCAGCTAATTCCAGAAGGAATTTAAATTCAAAGAAAAGCTGTTAAGCTGGACTCACGAGTTGAGCACGATTATAGATGAAGTACATCTGTGTTTCAATCAAGAGTACTCGTAGTTTGGACCCCCACACCCGTTACCGTGGTCACAGCCCTTACCTACCTAAACAATTGAGTTTTAATTGTATTTTCTACAAGTACTGTATCTAACTGAGATATGCATATGGTTGATGATTCAGTGTACAACATTGTATGCGACCAGCATTGTAGCAACAAGAATAATGTAACCAGAATTTTGTAAAAACTTGATTTGAAAAGAGTGTCCGTGAAGTTTCTTACTCGTTTTTCTCCATAGAGAACCTACCTACGTTTTGTAACAAGCAACTAGCTTTAACTTTCTGACTAACAACCGACTCCTTGTCAGTTCAAAAGTTCCTGTAAATGGTTTAATTGCAATAAATGCTTTGAATTTGCATCACTAGCTATAATAAAAAGGCTTTATTTAACGAACCTCCAGATCTACTAAATGGTCACCAATAATAGTAAATAAAATAAAACCAAAAATAGTAAATGGTCACCAAAATGGTGTTTCCTAAAGTATTGTAGAAATGTATGAGTTTGACTGTAAAAAGCGATTTGATTCTGGCACTCGGCGGCAGCTGCTGCGGCACGCTCGCTCCTCTCGCTCGCCTCGTGCGTAGGGGGTCACAGTTCTAACCTTACCTAACCATGTCGGATCCGCCCCAGGGGGTTTAAAAAGATTTTGGTTATTTTGCACACTAAGATTTGGTGACCATTTAGTACATTTGGTATAATTTATTATATTTTTTTGGTAAGGGAGCTTAAGATCCTAAAGTATTTTTTGGTGATCATTATATTTATACCCTAATAAAAATACTTGCCAGTACATGGCAATTCCCCTTTGGTATTAAAATACAAAGTAAGTGAGAATGCTAGAGAGAGTACAACTGATCGATATTGATAGACGTGTTTGCTTTTCATAAACCTCTTAACCGTTGCTCTTGCTTGTATAGTACCTTCTCTACTTAGTAAACTTATCAAAATCACTATACGCTAGCGTAGACTAAGCTTTACACAGCGATGCTGCCCGTCCGCCCTAAGGTTGCCTGTCCATTGACGTCTGTTCATTGATGCCAAGCGAGGTTATGTGGAGTTGCGGACTGTGCAAAGCTGGGCCGAGTTCACGTTGGGCCACAGTAGACAAGCTCGACGTTCGGCGATTTAGCAGCTTTTTAGAAGCTAAATGCAGCGACCAAACATTCCACACCGCACCCTTAAAAACGCATGCGGCGATTGAGTCGCTTTTTCTTCCTCGATACAGCGGCTGAACACTCTGCACACATTCGGATGCCAGTTGAATGCTGGTCGGCATTGATTTGGCATTTGCGGAACCGACTCGAAGTCAGGCGCTTACTTAGTGTTACTCAGCTTCGCCAAAATCTAATGTAAGATTTTGACGAAACTTCGCCATGGAATGCATTCATGGTGTGATTTGGGATGGCATGGACTCTACTTAAGCTGCACTGCTGCTTGATTTATCAATGGTCGACTATCGATCGGCAACATCCACCGACCCGACCCAGCATCGAAGCAGTCGCTGAAGCGCGCGATTCCGATACCAAGTCGCGAAATCACGATGCAGCACCTATGAAATCTTTAAAACGCACGATTTTAATACTGCGATGGAACGCAGAGTGTCACCAAAACGCGATGCAGTCGCAAAATCGCAGCTTGCCGATGCCGCATATAGTAGCATGTGTGCTTTGGCCTTTTGAGCGGACGGTAGCTGGTATATTTGGTTATTGATAACAACCAAAAACTTAATAACGACAACAATTTTTACGTTGAAAAAACCAAAAGTTCCTAAGTAAGGAACGAGAGGGAGGTAAGTTTAGTTTCTTTAAAGAATATCAATGGTCTGATTTAACATAAACACTAAGAAAAAATGGTCCTATTACACAACAAATTCCCTATAAACGACGACATAAATCGAAAAAAAAATCCTGACTGAACATTCTGCGTTACTTGACGAATAGTAACACTTAAGCAGTTTGACTCCACCCCATATGATATAGGAGACAATTTGTGTATTGAATGGAGGTATCAGTCAGTCACGGTACACTAGGTGGCCCTGATCGATGCGTGGCCGGCGCGCTTACGGTGCGGCGCGAAGCGATGCGTTGCGAAGTGATGCGGAGGGTGGCGATCAATGACGTTCATGTCCGAGACTTTTACATATCCATAAATGGTTTTGTGTTTTTGTTATTGGTATTATAACTAGTAAAATACCAAAGAAATACTAGACTATTGGTATTTTTCTCCAATTCAGTAATAAGTAGAGTTATAAAAAAAATATTGTAAATAGCGACACTTATCATGTGATCTCGCTCGCTCCTTTACTGTGTGAGTGTAATGGCATGAGATAAGCTTCTATGTTTCTCGCCGCCATTCTAAAGCCGGGTCTCCTACGACACTGTTTCGTGTTTTTTAACAACTAACATCAAACATCTAACAAAATATACGCCCATATTTTTAAGCTTCAGTGTACAGCAGTGTTGTTCTGTTACAGCCTTCCTCGGTTAACACCTAGGTGAAGTGCGATGTCATACGTCCGTCTGCTTTGTCAATCTCTAGCATCGGGACAGATGACAGCTCATATCACCTAAGTGTTCACCGAGGAAGATTGTAACAGAATAGCTCTACAGGAAAACATATTTGAATTAGTTTTTGTTTTGATTATGAAGATATTGAAGATCAAAATTACATTTTATATTCTACGAAAGCCAGTTTTAAATGTCATAACTAACAATTAAATACCCCTACGAACAATTTATTACTGCGTGCGTTACATTGCGCATTAACATAAGTAGTGATTTTTCACACCGAAAAATAAAAGTCGATTCCCAGTAATCATTTTTGCTCAATGTTTAATGCCATAGGTAACGGTCTTGTGATGTGTCTTTTTATACCGATTTTTGGGTGATCCACTTAGCCTGGGTAATCATTATTCCTCGAAATGGTATACATATTCAGAGGTTAGCAAAAATCAACATTAAAAGTCTTTGAGATAACTCACTTTTCGTACGTATTGCTTCTTAGAATTCGCTTAAAATATAATATAACCTCCTGCCTACTCATTCGGAGAAAAAAACTCATGATAAAATTCACTTGGAAAAATAATAAAACCAGAGAAAAACACGTAAAATAAGCTCGGATAAACTGTTTGAAAGTACCTTTTTTATGGAAATGTAATTTCCATTTTCCAGTATAAGTACCTTCTTATACACCTCTATAGGTACCTAAACTAGATATACCCTTAATAGAACATCATCGTTGAAGCGTATAAGCCGAGGACAGAACAGCGAAGGGGCGTGGCCCGAGGTGATGTAGCTTCGTGTAGCCACTACTTTAGGAGCCAATTACGATCTCAAACACGGCCAAATGTGCAACGGAGAACATCTTGAACGTCTTCAAACATGCACAGGGAGATCTTAAAGAGATTTACTGTGATGATGTGGCTATTCTTGAGAGTGTTCACACACTTCCACTAAATCCTGTAAACTTTAGCGAACATGAAAGTTTAGTTTTAGTGTTGTAGATAATGGTGGCAATTCTAAATAGCTTAAAATTAACTTAGTTCGTGCACAACAGTGTACGAATTAAATTAATTTAAAGCTATTTATATCTCTTTCTCTCCAATAAAACAAGAAAGAGACAGATATTAATAAGAGCTGTCAATATAAGTTGATCTAAAATATTCATACAATTATAGTTGTCATTCCAGAACGTATTGATTGAAAACACTGCGAAGTTCAAGGGAAAAACTAATTTGACATCTCTAACTTAGTCCTTATCTGTCGCCGTCCTTGTCTTTAGCTGCCTGGTAGTAAGAGATGACAAATGCCTAATTTTAATTTAGTTTGTGAACAAGGAAATCGGCGCCAATGTGGTTTGCATGTGCTTGTTGTAAATCAATTGGGTGTAATAATACGATCCAACTGAATTCAAACATTTTAGTCATATAAAATAATTGTAATGATTTTTGATACTTAAATAAATAAATAAAATATCTTTATTCCAGACCTAGTTCCGTCCATAACTTTTTTATGGTTAGTAACAGATTCTGCTTTTATGCTATGTTAGTGTTGTTAGTACTTAATTTTATTTAGCATAATTCTATTGTTATTTTTACCCAGTGGCAATCATATAATCATATGTTACGCAAGTGTTGCAGTAGGGAAGCCGTTTTCTTACACTTAAAGCCATCGTGCAAGCTGCAGCAATTATTTCAGACGCACTGCAACGCCCACGGTAACTGCAGCAGCATCCTGAAAGAGTTGTTATACTGTACACGCAGGACGTTGTTAGCTCGGCTCGTATATGACACCCACAAGCCGCTCGAGTAGAAGGACTGACAATACGCTGATTCATTTTCCTTTTTTTTTGTTCTTAGTGTTATTTTTCTATGTAGTTTGTTATTGTTGGATAATAAAATAATACATTTGTCTTATTGAATTGGTTTTCTTTTAGATTATTTAGAGATTTGGGTTAAAATCTAGTATGTGGAAACATGAATTTGGAGTGGGGGATAGTAGGAGGAGGTAGGGGGGACCTCCCGAAATTTTAACCTAACCTCAAACACTAGGTAAAGTTGCCTAATAGGCGTCGACTGTCGGCAACGGGTACGAAAATTGGCACAAAGACGGCCGTCATCAGTTCGACGGAGCCCCGCCGCGCGGGGCTCCTATTTCTGTCTGCAGGGTTTAAAGGAACCTAACTAACCGAACCTCGAGGTGCCCCTGATGTCGACCTAAACCTAAGTATTTTCTTCAGTCCAAAAAGTTTGACACACAAATGTCGTTTCTTTTTTTTACGTTCCATTTTATCAATTTTTCACGATATTTTACACCACAATAAATATATTTTGACAGATTTAGTTGTCAATCGCCCATTTTAACGTTCCGTTTTCGCTTTTTACATTTTATAATGTGATTTGAGGTTAGTAACTTATTTTATTAATTTCTCGAAAACTACGCGGTTTCCTTTAATGAAAGTAGTAGTGTTATAATCGGGACCCAATCCTTACCAACTTCATCACTTTTTATTCCACAACTCGTGTTTCCGTGTTCTAGATCCAACCCGAGATTTGTTTTATTTTTTGTTTTATGTTGATTCATTTTGGCAAAAGTAATCCCAAATACGTAAGCTCAATCATGTTTATTGTAATTTCAGTTGCGAAAATAGAAACCAATATTTCGCTTCGTTACTTCCTATTGGAACAAACGGCAGTACTATAATAGGAACTGAATTTATCAAAGTCTTATTCGACATTGCATAAAAGTCAAAGTCAAATCATTTATTTCAATTAGACCATTAAAAAGGCACTTTTGAACGTCATAATAAAAAAATATAAAGTTGATTCTAGTTGCCCATTCCAAAAGGTAGATTCGTATGGAGAAGAATGGGCAAGAATCTCCATACTTACTCTTTTAAAAATAAATGTGACAATATTTTGCATTTACAGTTTACAGTTATATAACTATACGTGAATACGTATACAGACATACAGATTAGATTTTCCAAAAGTCGTTTAAATATTATCAGAAGGTCAATTCCAGTAATTATAAATGTTCAAAATGCAGTCGTTGACAAGATTTTGACATTGATTATCTCATCTGAAGTGACAATCAATGTCAAAATCTTGTCAAAAAATGTATACAGATTCAAATTTTATTTATTTGCCAGAATGTAGGTGTACATAGTGTGATCTTAAAGTATTCTTACAACCCATTTACATTCTACCATTATATATGATGTACAAATATCAATATTAATTAATAATAATATTTATTTATTTACAAATAGGACCTCCTAAGGTATTACAAATATTAGTAATTATATTTATTTTATATGATGTATAAAATAAATAAATAAATATTTATCATTTATTAGTATTATGACCTGAACTATGCAATTTATTTTTTTTTGTTTTCAAAAAGATATCCGACTTCTAAACCTGTATACTTAATAAAAAATAACTTGTAGGAGGGCATAGTAAACCCTACAAAAAGGTTTAGTCTGTGTAGGTTGTATATAGGCGCTCGCGCTGTCGCTAACGGCCGCATTATTTTTATTTTGTGTCACTACATACCTGAATTACTTGTTGTTTGTATAATTTTATTAGTGTCGTGTGACTATTAAACGATAATAACTCTGCAACCAGTGTCTATTTCAATAATACGTTACCCTGTCTCCACTACAAACTTTAATTTCGCTAGCTCTGAGTCCGCTAAAATAAAAATGAGAATATTCTCAGAAACAATGTCGTGATAGCCCAGTGGTTAAGGCGCCCGCCACACACATATATGAGGGTGTGGGTTCAATACTGGGTAAGTGTCTATGTGAATTTTTCAATTCATAATAATGATGCCAATTCGGTAGTGCACGAAATAAATTAATTTTTAAGCTATTTATATCTCTTTCTCTCCAATAAAACAAGAAAGAGACATATATTAATAAGAACTGTCAATTTAAGTTGATCTCAAATGTTAAACAATTATAGTTGTCATTTCAAAACGTTTTTTTTTTATCTATTGATAGGCATACGTTTGACCACTATCTTACCTGATGGGAAGCGATGATGCGGTCTAAGATGGAGCACGCTTGCCTAGAAGTAACCTATTCACTCTTGACTTAAAGGCTCCCAGGTTGTAGCTATCAGGAAACACAGACTCAGGCAGGGAATTCCACTCCTTAGCAGTACGCACAATGAATGTGTTCCCAAAACGTTTTGTGCGTGTGGGTAGGATGTCCACCATATACCGGCGTATCGCCGTACGTCTTGTGGTCCGATGATGTATTGATTAAAAACACTGCGAAGTTCAAGGGAAAAACTAATTTGACATCTCTAACTTAGTCCTTGTCTTTTGCCGTATTTTTCTTCAGCTGCCTGGTAGTAAGAGATGCCAAATGCCTAATATTAATTTAGTTTGTAAACAAGGGAATCGGCACCAATATCTACTTTCTAAGTTTATCATGGACATCACTGGCGTTGGTGAAGGAAAACATCGTAATGAAACTTGTACTTATAACTAGAAACCCGTCCCGGCTTCGCACGGGTGTAATGTAGATTTAACTGTATGTATAATATAAACTTCCTCTTGAATCACGAAAACTGCATTAAAATTCGTTGCGCAGTTTAAAAGATATAAACGTACAGATAGCGGGAGCGACTTTGCTTTTTAAGTATTATGTAAAGATATAAGTCTGAAATCACTAATCCTCCTTGAGCAAGGGTCGCGCCTTCTGTGTATGAGAAGAGACCATAGCACAGCAGTGGGACAAATTATAGGCTGGTATTATTCTTAGATACATTGTTGGTCCCCTTGATCCGTCATTGGTTAAAATCTAGTATGTGGAAACATGAATTGGGAGTGGGGGATGGTGGGAGGGGGTAAGGGGGGACCCCCCGACCCCCTGGTATCACTCCCATGAAAGGAAAAAAATTTTTGTAACCTAACCTCAAACGCTAGGTAAAGTTGCCTAAAAGGCGTCGACTGTCGGCAACGGGTATGAAAATTGACACAAAGATGGCCGCCATCAGGTCGACGGCGCACACAAATGTTTGACACACACACAAATGTAATTTCTTTTTTTTTACGTTCCATTTTATCAATTTTGCACGATATTTTACACCACAAAAAATATATTTTGACAGATTTGGTTGTCAATCGACCATTTTAACGTTCCGTTTTCGCTTTTTACGTAGTATGATGTGATTTGAGGTTAGTAACTTATTTTATTAATTTTTCTAAAACTACGCGGTTTCCGTTAATGAAAGTAGTAGTGTTATAATCGGGACCCAACCCCTGCCAACTTCATCACTTTTTATCCCCCAACTCGTGTTTCCGTGTTCTAGATCCAACCCCATCATTTACCATCATGGGGTTTCATAGCTACAACGACCACTCTTGTTCCTATAAATGACTTGACCTACTTCATCTCAAACCCTCTTTACTCCACCTCCTATAAGATTTTAATCTCAAGAAACAAGCGAACTATAATATCCAATAACAAAATCAACAGTTAATCAATTAACATTGAAACAAGGCACAATGCCTCAGCCGGGGTCCGAACTAGATACCCAACTATTCCCCTGGGCCCATCAATCTACAGGCGGAATGTCCGCGCCGTCATAACTACAGACTATTTGATTAATTTTAATGCTACAGAAAGTTTGGGGTTGTTGTGTAGTGATATAGCTATGCAATACGACCGCACTAAGATAGCAATTATATATTCTGCTTGACATTCGACTGCTCTGTTGGTTTCGTGGTCGCAAGAGCGACTGCTATGCCTGGTTCGATTACCAGATTGGGGAAATTAGAATTTCTCAGTAGCACCCCGAAGTTCAGAAGAAGACGGTGTAATACCCGATCGAACGCCGCCGTACCATCGAACTCATAGTCTGTTCATGTGTTTGCGCACATACTTGTGCACTATCTCCTGTGAACTGGTTTAATTGAAATAAATGCTTTGACTTTGACTTTGACTGGCTAGTCTCCATTGAGATTGGTCGGAAAATTGGTCGGTAGGATTATAAAAAATATTTGAGTGTAATATTTCTGCATCTTAAATTATATTGATTTGATTAGTATACCAAACAGTTTTGACTATACCAGCTACTCGTATCGTTGAACGTTGAATACCCGAACAACTATCGCGGTATCGCCCCCATCTCTATCTATGTTACAATCCTTAACCCAAACTGAGTCCATGGTATTGTTTTCCTAAAGTTGATTTATCACTTTGTAGTCGTTAGCAAGCCGCCGTGGACATTTGATCCGTTGCTATTCATTTATTAACTTGCTCTTTACTTATTAATCACGCTTGAGAAATTAACAAGTTGCCTACCGCATCGCTTTGGTAAACAAATGCGATCATGTCGGTTGAGGAGGTATTGTGGTGAGAAAATTAAGTGTTTGGTGGGTAAGGGTATTTGAGAAGACGGATGCAAACTGTCATTATCTAACTGATCGATAGTATTCCTGATAAGGATTAATTTGATCACTCAGCCCAATCCAAGAAGCTTATAAATAAAAGTGGAGGCAACTCTCTAAATACCTAAGTGAAACAAACTGTGGGCTGACGCTCTCTTTCTGAATGCATACATAATAACGAGACAGTGATACTTGTTTTCTGTATCTTATGTATGCATTCAGAAAGAGAGCGTCGGCCCACAGTTGGTTTTACTTAGGTGTACAGAGTGTTGCCTCCACTTTTACCTATAAGCTTCTTGGCCCAATCTATATTACTATTACTATACTCTATAGTCTATCTATACTCTATGCCAAAGAGTACAATCAGCCCCTCATGACATTCGTGATAACCATCGATGTTTAACCATAAGTAAAGTGTAAAATTATTTCTACATTATTTTTTGTACCTACTACTGCAGGGCAAAAACCTCTTGTAATACAAAGAAGCATTCATCAACACGGGTGCTTAAAGCATGTTGAAAATTAGGCATCTTTACATAGTACAAATCAAAGTCGCTACCGCCGCTTAGATCTTTTAAACTACGCAACGGATTTTATTGCGTTTTCATCAATAGATAGAGTGATTCAAGAGGAAGGTTTATACGTATGGTTTGATCTACATTGCACCCGTGCGAAGCCGGAGTGGGTCACTAGTTCAAAATAAAAGATAAATAAGACCGTGATAACCCTGTAGTTAAGGCTCTTGTGTCTTGTGATCAAGTACCAATCTGCCTTGAGAAAGAAGTCCAGGATTCCTCGTAATATACTGATTACTGGTTACTGATATCCAAAACAACTTTAGAAAGTACTTCATCATCTTTCTGCCCTTGTTCCATGTTACTTGGGGTTGGCGCAACATGTTTCTTCTTCCATTCGGTTTTGTCAACCGTCATGCTTTCACTAACTCCCTTTTCATTTATTTCATTCTTCACACAATCCATCCATCTTTTCTTTGACCTTTCTCTCCCTCTCCATCCATCTACATTTATATTCATAACTCTTTTGGTCACACTAGTTTTGTCCCTTCTCTCTTTACATACCAAGCCAAACGATTGAAAAATACTTATGAATTGAAAAACCGTCTGAACCACGGAACCATCACGACGTTGGCGATCTTTATCTTTTATTTTCACATCAGTCTTAAATGTAACGATGATATCTTTTTCATTACATTTTCTATGGTGCTACTAAGTAGCCAGGCCTGGGCGATGAAAACGACTGCCCAGGGCATCGCTCAGTTCACTATAGAAACAGGTCAACAAAATTCATGGAGATATGAAAAGGGCTCGCGACATCACTCTCGTTTTTATTAGCGATGGCTTTGCAATATCTACACAACTTAAAACTCAAAATAAACAAATATCTGTCTTAAAAGTTAACAAAAATAATTATTTTTTATTTTTGGTATACCTTTAAATTTGATATTTCTGTACCTTTGAATATTACTTTCTTTATTTTGACAGTTGTCTCACCACAAACTATTTTTTATATTGTAATTAGCTTGCGCTTGGCCACAACTCAACTGATCTTAAGTGATGATGCGGCCTAAGGTGGAGCACGCTTGCCTAGGATGAACCGGTTCACTCGTGCCTATAACATACCCAGATTATACTTATCAGAGAACAGAGACGCGGGCAATGAATTCCACAGTCAAGCAGTACGCGCAATAAATGTGGGCAATCAAAGCGCTTGATTCGAGACCGTGGAACTTCAACCATATAGCGGTAAGGCTTCGCCGTATCTCTGCTCGTCCGATGATTTCATGGGGATGGGGGAATTAAGTTGTGCAATTCCAAAGCATACTCAACGAATTGTACAGGCAACGGTGCAGCGATATTCATGGCTGTGGAGCTTAGTTGTTATGGACAAGAGAGTCGTTGTCAATGAACCACTTGACACATTTATCAATAACTTCCAACGCCTCTATATTCTATTAGGCTGATCCATCCCCAAAGTGCGGACAGTACTCCATGCACGATCGAACTTGTGTTTAGTTTGTATACGTTGAGCGACTGTTCCGACGTGAAGTACTAAATAAAACATTCTGTAACCATCCTATACAAAATATCATTCACCAAATAATAACCTTTCTAAACTATTAAAACGAAACTCAAACCACAGTAAACAATATCTCTACTCTACTTTCGAATAACGTTGTGTTACCATCAAAAGGTTTTTGAGGGCCCGCAGTAATAACTGTACGTACCGTAACCGTACGTAATAACTGTACTCAGGTAAATATTTAAAGTTCAACCAAAAAGCCGCAATGGAACAAAGTCTAAAACGGAGTTGTATTGGAATTATAAAGAGCGACCGCAACAAGCGTATGAAATGAATGTACTAATCGAAATCACAAAGTACCTGAGGCTGCGGCGCGCCCAATATTTTGTGTCGAAATGTTCTGACTTTGAGTTCTGTCAGTGTCACCTGAAAAGTTTACCAGATAACTTTGTATGAAAATAAGGTATTAACCAAATACAAATATAAAATAATATGTTGGATCATCAGAATTTCCTCCTCCGATAGATTCGGTCATCGTGTGGGCAGAAAATGAGTTTCGTGCAATGCAAACACACTGGGTATAGGGCGTTTATTAAAACCACAATTTACCACAAACTCAATCTATACTAATATTATAAAGCTGAAGAGTTTGTTTGTTTGGTTGAACGCGCTAATCTCAGGATCTACTGGTTCGAATTGAAAAAATCTTTTTGTGTTGGATAGTCCATTTATCGAGGAAGGCTATAGGCCCATGCGAAGCCGGGCCGGGTTGCCAGTTTAAAATAAACACAGACTCAAATTAAAATAGACATAGTAACACTTAAACACAACGAATCGAGTACAGTTTCGGGACGTCTTAGTTCCGATGCGATCAGACACTGGATTCTGAATGTCTTCCTCGCTGTGGGCTGAAAACATCACGACTCTGTAGAAGCGCGCCAAAAGTAGTGGTCGATCACGACCGTGTTCTCGATAATGGCGGGCTTGCGATTCGTTTCATGTCTATGTGACCGGATAAGACATAGGCATATTTGTCTCATAATATCAATGTACGTATTTGAATGACAGAATAATGTTTGCTTATCATTGAAGGAAGAAATTTTTAAAAAATAAATAATAATAATATCAACCTATAATTGTCCCACCGCAGAACTAAGACCTCTTCTCATACAGAGAAGACACGAGCCCGGATTGGCCACAGACTTGTATTTTTTTCAGACTTGTATTAATTAGGTTCAGGTTGCTTCACGATATTTTCCATCGCCGATGTCACTGATGTTCAAGGTAAACATAGAAAGTACAACCACTGAGCCATCACGACGACAAAATATTATATATTTTATACTTGGCGTGGCTAAGTTAAAGCCGTACAGATCGATCGGTCAAAGGTTAAGCTACGCTAACCGCGGTCGGTCTGTGGATGGGTGACCATCCCTCTCATAGCGAGATCCCTCCGTGCCTCGGAAAGCACGTAAAGACGTTGGTCCCGGCTGTCATTTGTAGATCTTTGGCAGTCGTTATGGGTAGTCAGAAGCCAGAAAGTCTGACAACCAGTTTTACCAAGGGGTATCGTGTTACCCAGTAACGTGGGTTGTGGAGGTCCGATAGGCAGTCGCTCCATGTAAAACACTGGTATTCAGCTGCATCCGGTTAGACGGGAAGCCGACCCCAATATAGTTGGAAAAAGGCTAGGCAGATTATGATGATGACTTTATAACTATTTTATTCCGCCTTGAAGTGTGCCAAAGAGCAATGGAGCGCAGCATTTTAGGTGTAAAAAAAAACAGACAAAATACGAAACACCACGCTGCGCTCCAAAACAGAAATCATAGACGTGAGCAAAAAGGCTGCCAAAAGTAATTGGGCGGGTCATGTCAGCCGCAAGCACAGTGACCGCTGGGCAAACGTCTCCAGGCAATGGGTGCCTTAAGATGGTTGGCATCGCTGAGGTTGGCCTAGGAAGAGGTGGCAAGATCACCTAGACGCGTACTGCGAGGGCTGGTTCAATGCGGCGCAAGAAAAGCACACCTGATAAGACTCGGAGGAGACCTTTGCCCCGCGTTGGGACACAACGAGGACATAAATTAATTAATTTATACTTAAAATTTTTGCCATACAAAAATTACGTAAAACTTGTGACTTTGGGATCTTGTACTACAAGTCTCAATCAGTACATTCAACAAACCACAGAAAATACTTCACCAATTCTATCTACCCTTATCATCACAAACTACCCTGAGCCATGATCCGGAATACTAAGCCTTATCAATACCAGCGCCGTTTAAATATCCCATCAATATATACAACAGTGTATGGAGAAGTGTCTAAATTGAATATTTATACAGGCCCCGCGCCCAAATGGAAATATACCACAGGTGTTGCTATATTGTTTTGGGAATATTGAATTCTGAAAGTTATTTTACATCTAGAATTAGATGGGCACCCTGTTACAGTGGCCGAATGTATAATATCTGAATAATGTATTATGAAGCGATTCACACTGGAGCCGCGTTAGTTTTTTATGCTCTTTTGGGTGAATATTTATAAGTGACTGAAGGGATTTTTACTCTGAATGAAATATAAATACCGCTCCAAATGATGCAGTATTTTATAATGAAATAGCATAGCTAATGCCTGTCGTTAATTTGATTTGGTGAAACAAAGAGAACCATTAGTTTCACTACTATGCAATATTTTTCGGGAATAAATATAATGGCCCTAAATACTTTAGGATCTTAAGCTCCCTTACCAAAAAAATATACTAAACTAGCTGACCCGACAGACGTTGTTCTGTCCCTATCTACCTACTTACCTGCCTATTTACCTACCCTACGCCTATCCTACGCCTATCCTACGCCGACCCTACGCCTACCCTACGCCTACCCTACGCCTACCCTACGCCTACCCTACACCTACCCTACACCTACCCTTCACCTACAAAAAAAAGGATCCTATGTCCGTCTCCTGGTTCTAAGCTACCTCCCCAGCAATTTTCAGCCAAATCGGTCAAGCCGTTCTTGAGTTATAAATAGTGTAACACTAATACGACTTTCTTTTATTACAAGCTTTTATTTAACTTCACTTTTGTATGTATGTTTATATATATAGAAGATAGATACCAAATGTAGTAAATGAACAAATTTTTATGTATGCAAAAAAACCAAAATCTTTTTGACCCTAAGTCCCCCCTGAGGCGGATCCGACACAATAATAAATAATAATAATTTTTTATTTAATAAAAATACACATACACAAAATATCTTAGAATTTAAAATAGAACATAGGTGCTCATTTGCCTGAATTAGGTGGAACCTGTGTTTCAGGCTAGGAAGTGCTTCTATATTTTGTAATAAATTGACACTAAATTACATTAAAAAACTTAAATTAACGTAAAGCTAGTAAAACCTACGTAGACACAAAAAATATCTGCAAGTAATGTTATTTGCATACTACGAGCAAGTTTTCTGCCTGTTCGTAAGAAATAGTTTTTAAATATTGAAAAAATATTTTTTACAGCGAAAGTAATTCAACGTATAAATACTAAGTACATGGTTCGGTTAGGTTAGAACTGTGACCCCCTACGCCAGAACCAAATCGCTTTTTACTGTCAAACTCATACATTTCTACAATATTTTAAGAAACACAATTTTGGTGATCATTTACTATTTTTGGTTTTATTTTATTTACTATTTTTGGTGATCATTTACTAGATCTGGAGGTTCGTTAAACGTATGCCATTTTTTCTCCTAACCGATTTTCAATCATGGCTGCCAAACTTAATGCAGACTATACCCTGTTCACAATAAGATTAGACATTTACATAAACCTTTTTTACAGTCCGTTCAACCGATTTTGACTTATATTGCGTTGGTAGCATGACAAATGGCAACTGCAGTAAACAGTTGTTATTGTAACCACTTTTTTGCCTCTAATGTCATCCTTAAGCCTACGGAATAGAAGTCAAAATCGGTTGAAGGGACTGTAAAAAAGGTTTGTGTTTATGTCTAATCTTATTGTGAACAGGGTATAGCTATACACAAGAGATATTATAATGCAAAAGTGTGCAAGCAAATACAGGTGAACTCTCTCTCTTCCCTCACTCTCATAGCCCGTTAAGACGGCAATCTGACACGATTGGGGAGAACCATAGATTTTACGTGGTTTCCTAAGCTTTCTCGGGCTTCTACTGAAAAAATCCAGATGGAAAAACACAATAACAATTTGCCCTCATCATCATCAGCCTGAAGACGTCCACTGCTGAACAAATGCCTCCCCCATGAAGGGGGGGGGGGGATTGCCATAATCCCCACGCTTGGCAGTGAAGTGGTTAAGTACACGGAAGCCGCTGCTGCCCGACTTTGTGATTTTCCCTTAGTCGCCTTTGACTACACCCTCGGGATGAAATGGGGGGTGCTTTTCTAGCCCGGACACCCTACAGGAAATTTGCCCTACTTGGGAATAAAACCTAGGATACCACGTCCAGCACACGCGCTTACCACCGCGATACCAACGGAGCCATGCTATTTATTAACATGAATAATTTGAAGTTTAAAACAGGAAACAGCATTCCTTTTCTCTGATAACTGAATTTTCCTCATGTTCCACCACAATAGCTGAAATATTTACTACCACTCTGGCGAGTCATTATTTTAATATTGGCTCGTAAAACCGAGATCATAAAACATAAAAATATGAATTTTATAATATCACATGCTTATCTAACAAAAAATAATAGACTAATAAACAAAAATCCTACATCAAAACAAAAATGCAACGGAGTAGACCAAAAAAAAATCCTTTACAAGAGAACATTTAACAAAAAAGTAGTAGAGTCGACATTTAACCAACTCCGAAGGGTAAGTAATACCTTTGTTTTCTCGCAAATTAATTAACTTAGGTAGTTTGGTTGCAAAAAAAGGGCTGGCATTAAGAAGATGGACAGAACTCCTGCAACTGAGCCCCAGCTGACAATGATTTATTATATGTTGTGTGCTGAGAGAAAAATGTTAGAATTACCACTAACGTTGATGCAACTCTCCGATGTTTTTGTGAAAATACGCGGAGGTAAAACAATGTTGTGGAAGCAAGTGTAAAAAAGTTAGGAAAAGGCTAATCTTAAATTGGTTTCAGCCTGAACAATCTCCAACTCTCTTTATTACTTTTTTATTTTATAATTTACTTGTATGAAATATTGGTACTTAAAATGTTTATTTGTTGTTTATTTTTAAGCATGCAACGCGTCCAGCTTTGGCGGTGTCGGACAAGAAAGAGAGAGTGAAATAATTTAGATAGATTTAGAGAAAATCAAGTACTTTATGTCCTCTGTGTTGCCAGCAACAATAAAAAAGACCCTGTAAAGAAAAATCTTTTGATTTAACAATCTCATCTAATTTCAAGTTGCAACCATGGTGAACGCCAACCTAGAAGCATGAAAATTGCTTCTGACTTTATGTTAGTTTTCAAAAACTGAGCGCTTCAATACATAAGTCATAAATTTGATAACAATAAAACATTGTGTCAAAATAATAAGTATATAATAATAAGTATGTGCTCATAATAAGTAAGCATAAATAAAAAAAATAATAATATATGTGACTTTTCTAAATTAATAACATACATAATAATAATAATAAAATAAGTAATTACACTACTACAGCTTTTTGCCATTTTCATACTCATCAATATTATAATAGCCCTTCTTCTAAACAACTCCGTAAATAACTTTACGAAAACCTACATTCCTTCACCTTTTTAATAAAAGTGATATCCTAGTGAGTTGTCTACCAATAGTAGATTCCTTAGGTGACCGGTAACCATCGGGGAAAAGGGTTGTTATTTTAATAGCGCTTAAGAAGTTTTGATTAATGTCCTCCCAGGATCTTAAGTACCGGCTGCTGTGATCCATCATCCGCTTTCTGTTTATCTTAATAGTTTTACGTGATTTTTTTCACGCTCTCTATGTCTTAGGTGTATATATTATTTAGCGTTGAAAAACTGATAAAAGCCTTACTAGAACTCAGAAGTTTGATTATAGCTTTATTTTTGTCCTAGATTTTGCCCAAGGCTTTGGCCGCATAATGTCGGTTATTGCGAATGCAGACAAAGACGTGGATTAAAAAGTGGCCTATATCTTTTCCAGGGATTTAGCTTAGTCTGTTCCCAATTTCACTAAAATCGGTCCTGTAGTTTGGCGGTAAAAGCGTTACAAACAAACAGATTCACTTTCGCATTTATAACATTACTATGGATGTTTACCACTAAATCTTTGTTTCTCTAAAGGCCTAGCATGAGCACCCTAACGTTAAAATTGTTAATAATATCAATTCGATTTGCAAATACGATTTCTATAATATTATAATTTCATTTTGTACAATAAGCACTATAAGAATCTCCCATTGACGTGGAAAGCTGTGTGGTGCCGGCCGCGAATAGTCTAGTTCTATCCGTGGGTGTCGTAGAAGGCGACAAAGGGATATTGATCAGAGGATGGGCAGCAGCGTCCTTCTGAGTACCATAACACCTACTTACTGCGATCGCCAACATGCGCCAAGCATGGCGATTATGTCTGAACCACCCCTTTGGGGAGACCTATGGCACAGCAGTGGGCGTCGAAAGGTTGACATGATTGATAAGTTTTCAAACTTATAAATATTTTGTGCGAAACCGATATTCCTAATTAAAAAATCGATCGAATTTTCGTCACATTTACTCCGAAAGCTCGTTCTAGGGCCAGGCTTGAGTAAAGATTTATTTTTAATTTGGAATTTTTTCATCTCAGAAAATGAATGATATAGACATATTTTCAACCGACTTCAAAAAGAAGGAGGTTCTCAATTCGACTGTATGTTATTTATTTATTTTTTGTATATTTGTGACGCGATTTCTCCAGCAAATGTGAATCGATTTTAAAAAAAAAATCTTATGGATATGGTATGCCTCAAAATTTATATGGGACCACCATAATTATAAATTTTATCATAATTGATTCAGCACTTTTTGAAAAAAATCTACATGGACGACGTCTTAATAGTTCCATCAATCTTTAAATACCTCTGTTTTAACTGCGTTGCCGGTTCTTAATGAATTAGGATGATAAGAAGGTACAAAAAAGTGATAAATAAACAGCTTTTTTACAAAAAAAAGACAACCGCCTTTAAAGTCTAAAAAATGATAAATAACTTTAGCACAGTACACACATGACTTTAGATTTGGAAGTCGGTGGCAATTAAAGACAACAAACAGAACAAAGCCACCGACTTTCAAATCTAAAGTCACTCTGCCTGACCTGAATCAGGGCCCCACGATCACCAGTTGCGTTTGCGAGCACGAGATAAACGAGACAGTCAAAAAACCTACTACCTACCACCTACCTGTTATTTGGCTTTTAGGATATAGCGGATACATTTCAAAGGCACCCGGGCTTTGAGGATAAGTGTGGGATTCTTATCTCACGTCACCATCAGCGGATGAAGAGAATTCCATTTCTTCTTAAATTCAAAGTCAAATCATTTATTCCAATTAGACCATTATGGCAATTTTGAACGTCAAATCGGAAAAAATTGATTCTGTTTATTAAAAAAAAACTGCAGTAGAGCCTTCTATGTGCAGAGCCTGTTATGGCACATCCTTGGGGAATATGTAAGGAGGTTTCCTATAAGCCTCACTGTACACGGTAACACGTGACCACAAACCAATTTGGTGGGCAGTTAAAGTCCTTATTCTAGGCGTCCGTAACCTCAAAGGCCCACCTGCCATGAAAGAGGCATGACCTATCTATGTACAGTCAGCAAAAGAGATAAGTATCCATGTCGTCGGGAATAGTTGAAGATTTCTTAGAAACCAATGGGGGCTTTCAAATGATTTTTTATTAAATCATTGAACTGTTTATTCTCTATTAATTGTATTTTATTTTATTCATAAACACCTATCGGTTTCTAAGTAAACTTCAACTGTTTCCGGCGACATGGATACTTATCTCCTTTGGTGACCGTACATACTATTTTATTTAACAAAGCATTACATTCGCACGTGTAACCTTGGCATCCATTCTCCTACAATAATGTAAAACAAAATAAAGCTCCAACTATAACAATCTAATTCCAAATCTGTGTCAACAAAAGCCAGAAATCCATTATAATATCAAACAATATTATGCTCTCAGTACATAAAACAAAAGTCATTTATTCATTTGAAAAAGTAGACAGTCCCTCGCAGAATTATAGTTTAAAATACAGAAAGCGAATTCTACTAATTACAAATGTTGGAAATATCGTCACAATCTCATTTCAGTATGAAAAAATAATTCAATAATGAATGATTTCAATAATGAAAAAATCTTGTCAAAATGTAGGTAAATAGAGACGTTTCGATAGATTAAGACAGACTTAAATACCAACGTTTATAAAAGTTAGAAGAATTGTCCCCCAGATACCGAACCTACGATCCAACGTATCATCGTTGTACGGGGTCGTCAGACACAGTTGAAGTTTACTAAAAAACTGATGGAGTTTTACGAATAAAATAAATTAATGGAGAATAAACAGTTTAATGATTTAATTAAATTGTATAAACTTCCAACGGTTTCTAAGTAAACTTCAACTATCTCCGACGACCGGATACTTACCTCTTTTGTTGACTATACATAGAAAAATTCTAGATTGAAAAGAGTGTCCATAGAGTTTCCTGCTCGTTCGTCTCCAGTCTCCATACAGACCTGTCTTAGAGCTTTTTTCTGGCAAACTAATCGACTCCTTGACTATTCAAAAGTGCTTGTCATCATCTGCTGAGCCTTTTCCCAACTATGTAATGGTCGGCTTCTAGTCTTACCTAATACATCTGAATACCAGTATTTTACATAGAGCGAGTGCCTATCTGACCTTCACAACCCAGTTTCTTGGTAACACGATACTCCTGGTTGTCATACATTCTGTCTTCTGAGCCAGAATGACCCATAACGACTGTCAAAGGGTGTTACCAGACCAATCGATCTACCGTCGATCGACTGGCAATCGATCGATTAGTTAGTCGACCGGTATCCGTCGTTCTGCCAAAGCTACCACACCAATCGATCAACACCGATCGATGTCGACCGATGGCATCGATCGGTGATCGATCGATTGGTGTAGTAACACCCAAAGACCTACGAATGAAAGCTCGGACCAACAGCTTTGCTTATTTCCCGAGGCACGAAAGAATCCCGGTATGAAATGGAGCAAGCGGCAAGTTTAGCTTAACCAGGACCGATCGGTTCTTACAACTTTCACAAGTAAAGTAAATCAAAAGCGGCTGTAAATGATTGATTGGAGCCGTGTGGTGCCGGACTACCCGTGGGTGTCGTTGAAGGCGACCGAGGGATATTGGCTATAGGATCGACAGCAGCGTCCTTCTGAGTACCATAACACCTACGGCGATCGCTAACATGCATCGGCCAGCATGACGATTACGGCTGAACCCCCCCTTAGGGGGAGACCTATGCCCAGTAGTGGGCGTCTTATGGTTAACATGATGATGATGTACATAAATGCTTTAGTTTTGACTATTTGACTTTGACACTTTAAATACTCGTAAGTTAAACCAATATCCTCCCAGTATCTTCCCGTGGCGTGACTGGGTTAAAATAGCACCCACCCATTTCATCCCGAGGATGTCGTAGAAGACGACTGTCTATGCATGGCATGCCTACGGCCGGCTGGAGGCGCGCGGTCGCTGAGGGAGCGCGCGGGCTGCGGCAGCAGCATCGGGCGTCGGCGGCGGCTGCGGGGTGTACGGGCGGCGCGGGCGGCGCGAGCGCCGTCACCCGCTCCGAGCCGAACGTCACTTCATTTTTTACCACGACGGCGACGCTGCGTTTTATTAAATCTTGTATTCCTGGATTACACCAATTTGTTATTTAGTCCACGCTTTTTATTATTCGCTCCCACCACTGAGCAATCGACGTATTATCGTCAACATATGGTCCTTCGCAAGTAGAACGTAGCGGCAAGATAATTTGGCGTTTGCAAGAACTCAAGACACTGACGTTGGTGGACATTGACCCCGCGTCGCTTCGTAGAAACAAGCAGAGTCATCGTCGCCTACGGTTGAAGATTTGAAGTCACAAACTACTGGGACTGTGGATAAGGATTCGGATATTCGTGAGATCGTTCCAATTATTCCTTTTATCTGTCTTTTTCCTATTCATTATTTTCAGTTCTTGTTTTTATAACATTACTCTTTCTATTAGTTACCGATTCATTGCCCTATTGAGTTGGTTAATAGCAATTTCATTCACTTATTACGTCTTTAATCTTTGTATGCAAAAGATTTGCTCGCTTATAACTGCCTTTCTATAGCGGTTGTACGAGTTAGTGTAACGTATAGCGTGACCTTGACACATTTACAAGGCAACAGCTGTTCATTTTTTGCGTTGCTTCGTGCGCTGCATTCTATCTATACAGTTATTTTCGAGCTTATTTCATTTGTTGCATTCTTACCGGTTTTTCTTAACCGTTACTTCAAATTTGAATTTTTCTGTCAAAACATTTTTGTATAACGGCATAATGGCCGACAAATTAGTGAAAAAACGCAGTTCTATGAAGGCTAAGCTTACAAACTTTAATGCTTATTTAAATGTGCTTAAAAGCTGCGACAGTCTTTCTAAGTTGCAAATAATCGAGCTAGAAACCCGCTTAGACAAATTTGAAGCCATGTACACCGAATTTGATGAATTACAGACGGAGATCGAGGTGTTGTCGGACAAGCCGGACGAGGCCTACGCGGCGCGAGGCCAGTTTGAGCAGCAGTACTACGTGCTGGTTGCGCTGGCGCGGAGTTTGCTATCCGGACCGGACGGCAAGCGTCGCCGTAGTGACTCCGCAGGTTCCGTGGCAGGTTCAGAGGCAACAATGTCAGGTGGGACTAAACATAATTTTGTTAGATTACCTAAAATTGATTTACCACGCTTTGATGGCAGTTATCAGTGCTGGCTAGAGTTTAGGGACACTTTTATTTCTTTAATTCACGATAGTCCTTGTATCGATAGCATAAATAAGTTCCATTATTTACGCGCTTCTTTAAAAGGCCAAGCAGCCGAAGTTATAAAAAATATTGATTTTAAGGCGAATCATTATCAATTAGCATGGGACTTATTGTGTGAAAGGTACAATAACAGCCGTCTTCTTATAGATAAACATATGCAAGCTTTATTCGATGTCGAACCGGTCACAACTGAATCTAGTGTTGCTTTGCGTCGACTTATAGATGTAACCAATAAGAATATAAGAGCGCTCAAGTCATTGGATGAGCCTACTCAGTATTGGAATACTATCATTATATATATGATGTCAATTAAATTAGATTCTAATATTAGTAGATATTGGGAAGAGTATCGAAATACATTATCTGGTGCTCCTACACTTGCTCAATTCACTACATTTATAAACAACAAGGCGGACTTACTGGAAACGTTGGAAGATAATAATAAGCATAGTAATAAAACAAACAATAATAATAATAAATCCAAAAGTTTTGCTATAATTTCACAGAATCTAACAAATAAAGGTAACAATAACACTAATTCTATTTCAGATAAAAAGAAGTTCAAATGTCCTATGTGTTCTGGCGATCATTTTCTATATGTCTGTGAGTCTTTTAGAAAGTTAACACTAGAAGAACGACATAAAAAGGCCAAAGACCTCAAAGTTTGCTTAAACTGCCTAAGATTGGGTCATAATGAAAGAAGGTGCAGAATAACCCACTGCAAGTACTGTGCAGCTAGGCACAACACCCTATTGCACATGGAAAAAACAGATACCCCTCCCTCATTAAACCCAATGCCTAGTACTTCCGAAAGTATTGCTCTTTCTGCTAACGCTTCAGCCAATATGCAACCATGTACTCGCTCGTATGTTTTGCTTTCCACAGCGCTGGTGAAGGCGGTGAGTGCCAATGGTGACCGGTGCGATGCAAGAATCCTACTGGATAGCGGTAGTACAGCCAATTTTATTACCGAGAACTTATGTGATAAGCTGCGTTTGTCCCGAAACGGCACGGGCTCTACGATAACAGGTATTGGCAACCAAACTAGTACTAGTGCACAATCATGCAGTCTAACCATCGAGTCTAATTGCGGTGACTATTCGGTTAACATTGACTGTTTAATTTTACCAGAAATTACACATCTTTTACCGTCAACTCCAATTAGTTTAAAACAAATAACTATACCTGTGGGTCTTCAGCTGGCGGATCCGACATTCAATACTCCATCAGCTGTAGATATATTGGTTGGTGTAGATGTTTTTTGGAGCATTATATCAGCCAACCACATAAAGCTTGGCAAGAACCAACCGAGGTTATGTGAGAGTAGACTAGGATGGTTAGTTTCAGGCACAGTAAGCTGTCACTCACGTACGTCCCATTCACATTTTTGTAATCTTGCTAAAACTAAGCCAAGTACAGATTTATCAAAGTTTTGGGAACTCGACACAGTATCTGAAAAGCACTCCCTCTCTTCGGAAGAAAGGGCTTGCGAAGACAGTTTTTATAAGCATACAAAATGTAAGGATGACGGTCGTTTTGTGGTCACTATACCTTTTAAGTCTGATCCTTCTGTACTAGGGGATTCATACGGCATCGCAAAACGCCGTTTTTTATCGTTAGAAAAACGATTTGAACGTGAGCCTAAGTTCAAGTCAAACTATTTAGACTTTATGTCAGAGTACGAGGGTTTAGGTCATATGACTGAAAATGATTCTAGTTTAGAGCCAGCAGGTAAAGTCAAATATTTTTTGCCTCACCACGGGGTCATGCGCGAGTCTAGTACCACTACTAAGCTACGTACCGTATTTGATGCATCTGCAAAAACCACTACAGGTATATCTCTAAATGACTTGCAGTCTGTAGGTCCGACCGTTCAGGACGATTTACTTTCTATTTTATTAAGGTTTCGACAGCATAAATTTGTGATCTCGGCAGATATCGAGAAAATGTATCGGGCTATTGAAGTAAATCCTATCCAGAGGTCAGTACAACAGATCATTTTTCGTAAAAATCCTACGGAACCGTTAAAAACTTATACATTAAATACGGTGACGTACGGTACAGCGTCAGCTCCATATTTGGCTACAAAGTGTTTAGTGAGCTTAGCTGATAAAGTATCTAATCCTTTAGTCAAGCGTTCTATTCAGCATGACTTTTATGTAGACGATTACCTTAGTGGTTCAGACACAATTTCAGGTGCACTAGACTTGTGTCAGGAAACGCGGGCTATTTTGGCATCTGCTAAATTTAATTTAAGAAAGTGGCAATCAAATAGCCCAGAAATTTTAAAGGAGCTGGGTAGCTCAAATGACTCAAGTCATGTAACATTAGATCTGTCAGACAACAATACTCCTTCTAAAACGTTAGGTGTTCATTGGTTATGCGATTCCGACAATTTAGGATTCTCTATTAATATCGAAGCCAATAGCAAGATAACAAAACGACACATTTTGTCTGTAATCAGTCAGATATTCGACCCACTAGGCTTGGTTAGTCCCTGTATTGTCGAAGCAAAAATATTAATGCAGAGACTCTGGATGGACAAATGTGAGTGGGATGACGAAGTGTCGCAGGAGGTTATCGACTCATGGCTAGTATTTGCAAGTACTTTGCCATGTTTAAATTACATAAAAATTCCGCGATGGATTTCATGTAATAACTCTATAACCCATGAAGTTCACGTATTTACAGATGCGTCTGAAAGGGCTTATGGCGCATGTGTATACGTTCGTTCTGTAACCAGTTCAGCTACAGTCACTGTTCACCTGTTAACTTCCAAAAGCCGTGTGGCACCAATCAGGCCTACTACTACTCCACGGTTAGAACTGTGTGGGGCTCTGTTGGGTTCCAGATTGTGCACAAAGGTAAGAGAATCTCTCACGTTACCGATCCACCGAATTCACTATTGGTGTGACTCCACAATAGTGCTGGGATGGTTGTCTACGCCGACCCAGCAACTAAAGCCATTCGTTAGAAATCGTGTTAACGAGATTCAAGAAAGTAGCTCGGGTACTAAGTGGAGATACGTGCCGTCTAGGGACAATCCGGCGGATCTTGTCTCTCGTGGGCTGAAGGCTGATCTCATCAGCGATTCTGCACTTTGGTGGTCAGGCCCTCGGTTCTTATTAAATAATGAAAATGCTTGGCCACAGCAGCCCAATAAACACGTGAAGCAGGATCAACCTGAAGTAGTTTCTAATTTAGTAGTAGATAGTCATAATAATATTAATTCTAGTTCTAACCCAACATGTAGTTCAATCATACAACAGTTAATACACAAATATTCAAACTTTAATTATTTACAACGCGTCGTAGCTTACATTCTAAGATTTATACACAATTTAAATAATAATAATTCTAAAATAACGGGTTCCCTTGCAGCTGATGAACTTAAAAAGGCCTTGTCTCTTATATTACGTGTAGCTCAACCTGAAATGTTCACAGATGAGTACGCTGTCCTTAAATCCGGGAAGTCACTGCCACTTAAAAACAGGTTAACTTCTTTGACTCCTTTTTTAGACTGTGACAATATTATTCGTGTAGGGGGCAGGCTAGATAACTCCCCGTATGAATACGACGTAAAACACCCAATCTTACTCTGTAGTAAGCATCATTTGACGAAGTTGCTATTTCAAATGCAACATCAAAAACTACTACATGCAGGTCCACAATTGCTTTTATCGACTGTTCGCCAAACTTATTGGCCTTTGGGGGGTAGAAATCTCGCTAAGTTAACAGTAAACAAATGTCTGAAATGTTTCAGGTTTAAAGCTCAGAATGCGCAGCCAATAATGGGACAATTACCCAACACTAGAAGCACTTTAGAGTTTCCTTTTCTTAACAGTAGTGTCGACTATGCTGGGCCTATACTGATATCTGACCGGAAAGGTCGGGGATCTAGATTAATAAAGTCCTACTTGTGCATTTTTGTATGCATGGCTACTAAAGCTGCGCATCTCGAGCTTGTCACGGACCTCTCTAAAGAGGCCTACAGGGCTGCCTTAAATCGTTTTGTCGCACGTCGCGGCAGGCCACGCACTATCTTGTCCGATAATGGTACAAACTTTGTCGGAGCATGTAATGAACTATATAAATTTTTGCAGGGTTCTGATGTTGCACATGAAATAGCTCAGGAAGGAATAGAATTCAGGTTTGCACCGGCGTACTCACCACACTTTAACGGCCTCGCTGAGGCCGCGGTTCGTTCAACCAAACACCATTTAAAAAGACTCTTGCAGCTTACTCATTTTACCTATGAGGAAATGGCTACGTGCCTAACTCAAATAGAGGCAATTTTAAATTCAAGGCCCCTTACTCCTCTTTCCACTAATCCTCTCGATTTCTCTGCCCTCACTCCTTCTCACTTCCTTATTGGACGCTCACTAATGTCTGTTCCAAATCCACAGATCACCGACGCCAACATCAACCGTTTGGAGCGCTATCAACGTGTAGAATGCATCAAGCAACACTTCTGGAAGAGGTTTAATCTCGAATATATTTCCAACCTACAGCAGAAAACGAGATGGCCTGCTTCTACCAACGGCGATATAGCGTTGGGATCGCTTGTTCTTGTGAAGGACAAGGCGCTTCCGCCGCTCTGCTGGTTGCTGGGGCGCGTCGTGCAGGTGTACCCCGGCAGCGATGGCGTCACGAGGGTCGCTGACCTGAAGACGAAGAGAGGGACAATTCGGCGCGGCTTCAACAACATCTGTCCTCTTCCTCTTTGAAGTCCACTTCAACCCGGGGAGCATGTCTATGCATGGCATGCCTACGGCCGGCTGGAGGCGCGCGGTCGCTGAGGGAGCGCGCGGGCTGCGGCAGCAGCATCGGGCGTCGGCGGCGGCTGCGGGGTGTACGGGCGGCGCGGGCGGCGCGAGCGCCGTCACCCGCTCCGATCCGAACGTCACTTCATTTTTTACCACGACGGCGACACTGCGTTTTATTAAATCTTGTATTCCTGGATTACACCAATTTGTTATTTAGTCCACGCTTTTTATTATTCGCTCCCACCACTGAGCAATCGACGTATTATCGTCAACAACGACCAACAGAAAATCCAGAAGTCAGGCACAAGCGGTTTCCATGTACTTAACAACCTCAGTGCGATCCCCAAAATGCTACCGGGGAGGCCTTTATTCAACAGTGGACGTCTTCCGGCTGATGATGATGATGATGGAACCAGTGTCCGTCAACGTGACTGGTGATTTGAAAGATTCTGTGTATCTTACAACCTTCAATAATCCAATAGAACACGTTTGAAACGAATCAAACTGTCAAACATGGGAGAGATTGCTTTGAAACGATATCCGATGGATGCATCTGGTTTGAGAGGTTTATTCCCTCGCTTTTGTTGTGGAAATTGAAATTGAATATTTTGTTTAGGTTATGTTTACATCGTGTGTTTTTGAATGTGAATATGATGGAAATAAATAAAAATTGACAGATATAATACAATTATTACCAGTCTACTATTAGTCTCATTTATTCATTTTATTTACATATTTCATTATATTTAAATATTAGTAAAAAAATAAATAAAAACATTTAAAAATATAAAAAATAGTAGCCCACCTGTATCGGGAACAGGGTCCAAGCTACCTTACCAGTCTATTATTATTATGAAATTGAAAAAGTGTACTTGCACGTGCCTGGTTTCGACACACTCCCTCGTGCATGACAGGCGCCCCTTAACCACTGAGTCATCACTACAATTATTTTTGATTAATGACAATTGTTAAAAAAACCTATTAAGTATTGTAATTTAATTAATTTATTGATGCCAATATGTTATGGCTATTGTTATAATTGAAATATTATTTTTATTATATTGTATAAAATTCCCTCAGACCAATAAAAAACTTTTTTATTGGTCTGAGAAAACTCCAATCAGACACAAACTATTGTTATTGAATAAATAAATAAACAAATAAAGCTGTAATAGACTTCTAACATATTATCGTCAATTATATCCATGCTTAAACCTGTTTCTTTTTAGCCTCTGATGTCGCAGTGATGCGCAAAGATCTTCCTCGAGTTTTTCCAGGTATTCTTTTCTTTCGTCGTCTGGAACCAACCCTTGCAGTGCGTGTCTAGGTCATCTCGCCACCGCCTCCCCTTTTCTTTTGATTAGCGAATATAATTCCTAACGTAGTGAAAATAACATCAAGTTTAGGTTCGCACTGAATATATTATCTACTCATTAGCCTAGCCTTTTCACAATTATATTGGGATTGGCTACCAGTGTGACTGGATGCAGCGGAATACCAGAGTTTTACATGGAGCGACTGCCTGTCAAACTTCCATGACTCAGTAACTGGGTTACACGATACACTTTGGTTCGACTGGTTGTTAGACTGTCTAGCCTCTGACTACCAATAGTGACTGTCAAAATTCTCCGAATGAGAGCTGTGACCAACGGCTTTACGTGCTTTCTGTAAAACAAATACGGATTGACCGACCGATTTATAACACTACACTGTATTTTTAACCGACTTCAAAAAGGAGGAGGTTATCAAATTGAATGTTTATATATATATTTTTTTTTTGTATGTTCGGGCATAACTCTGTCATATATAGACGGATCTGAAAAAATCTTTTTTTGTTTGAAAGGGGTTTATTCCGAAATGGTCCTATATAAATTTTACTAAAATTGATCTAGCCCTTTTTGAGAAAATCAACAAATTCCCAAAAAAATTACTTATTTGTTGATTTTCTTCAATTTATTTTCTTTTCTTAGTTTTGTTTTAGTTTCTTCAATCTTTGGAGGATTTACAATCTCTTTTAAGTGTGTCGCCTTTTTTTAATGGATTTGGATGTATTAACATCCAAATCCATTAAAAAAAGGCGCGCAACACTAAAGAGGGAAAAATAAAAAATATTAAAAAAAAAATGAAAACCGCCTTCAGAAACTAAAAAGTGATAAATAACTTTAGCACAGAACACACATTACTTTACTTTCGGAAGTCGGTGGCAATACAAAACAACAAACACAAAGCCACCGCCACCGACTTTCTAAAGTAAAGTAATGTGTGTTCTGTGCTAAAGTTATTTATCACTTTTTAGTTATTGAAGGCGGTTTTCATTTTTTTTAACAAACTTTTTATTTTTAGATTTTATTCGTAAACTTTGTGTTTTTGTACCGTCTAAACAAATTCAGTCGTAAAACAACGCATCATTTTTCATAACTAGATCAAAACATATGCCGCACATTCCACTGAATTCAATATCGTGTTATTGTGTAATAGTATCAAGATTACTGAAACCGATGAAGCGTTCACTCAAAGTATATTCAATGATACGATATGTGTCTGGTATATTCAAGATTGAAGCGAGGCGTACGCTGATATGAATTTCTGCAATTTGGTTACATACTCACTGTGTGTTAAAGGTGATCGTATCAAGTCGCTGTTTGTTTCACAGCTAGCCTTTTTGAGGTGAAGAGAAAAATTCCAAACATAACTTCTGTAAAAGAACACTATTTTAGCCCCGAAAAGTCGTTTAATTTTCAAATAACTGTCAAATTACAAACAATATACTAATAAATTGCATTCATGTTGTTATTAGATTAAGAGTGGCTTTGAAATAAATAGTCAATCAATTGATTTGGTAATTAACTGACTATTGTCTTTAATTATTGTAGAATTAAGTTATGACTATAATTATTGGGCTGATGACACCACCAATCAGTTGACATCCTCATCCTCATTTTACTCTGATGCATTGTTACATGATGACCTAGCTACGATATAATGTTAAACAATTGTAAATTGGCAATAAAAAAATATTATTATTATTATTTAAAGATGATCTGATTTAAATCTCTCCCATTTCTGGGTAACTACGTCAAAATTGCGGGCTTTTGGCCAAACAACTATGACGGCGATAGGCAATTTAGTCTATAGACAGAAACTGAAACATTAAACATTATTATTATTATTATTATATATTATTTCTGTATGGTAAAAGCACTATCTCTATATGGGGGAAAGTTGAAAAAGTGTCCATCTCTAAGCAGCAAGTAACAGTTCCAAAACCCGCTAAAATGGCGCTAGTGTAGGCACAGGGTATGGTATGAATGTAGCCATAGATAAGTGCATGTAGCAGTTGTTGACAGATTGAAGTACCTATGTCGAGTTAGAAAATTTTACCCGGTCGTGATTGTAGCGCCACCTTTATGTGGCACATTTTAACGGATATTTTTCATACACAGAGAAAGTGCTCCTTATTTCTTCTCTCCACAACATACGTGGCATACAATCATACTCTATAGTTGACAATTTCGCTCCGTTTAATTTGTTTTTTTAATGCAAGGTATCATTTAAAAAATACATTTTTTTTTTATAAAAAAGGAAAGTTTACAATTGCTTCTTTTACAATTTAACTTTTAGGTAAATTGGAAATAAAAATATTGTTCCCAAACAAAATACTTCAAACCGTGCTTCAAACTCATCGCCAATCCGATTGGCGCCAACATTGGCCGTACTTCAAACTTCAATATCTAAAGCCAGTCTATACCTGTGGTTGTATCTAGGGGCCTCTGTAAATCTACAGATAAGGCACGGCCCTAAGTGGCCCGGCGGCCAGTGACAACACTTCAGCCTGTAGACGTTCTGGATTTACCTAGCTAGAGGTGAAGTAAGCGGTGGAATAGTGTGGATGTGGTAACTAGAAAAAAAAACAATACACTCACGTGTACTACGAAAATCTCCCGTACTGTTCCGAAATTAAGGTGCTGTCAATGTTAAATTGTTACCACCAACATGAGGTTTCAGCATCCTTCCGGAAAATAACATCAAAACAAATAAATATAACTACTGCTACGAAACGTAGCCAATCTGCTACGAGACGTAGCCGATCTTGTACGAGGCGTAGCAAGTTTGCTACGCGAGCGCTACGGGTCTACGCTCCAACAGCTTTCTGATGGAATGGTTTTTCAAATGTGTTGTGTTAGGATTATTTCGGTTAACTTTAAATATGGAATACCCTGCTAAGATCAGCTGGTGTAGATTAATATTTTTATACAACAAGATCATACGTCGCTTAATTCTTCAAAAGTAGGTACACAATGGATTTTTATTACGACAACTTATTTCGAAAATAGGTTAAATAAAAGCCGTATGGATCGGTCGGGCATGGATCAAGCTACCCTTGCCACGGTCGGTCCGTGGATGGGTGACCATCCATTCAATACCGAGAACAACGGCATTGCGTGCTTACCAAGGCACAGAGGGTGCCCTGCCATTTGTAGATCTTCGACTGTCGTTGTAGGTATTCAGAAAAGCCAGAAAGTCTGACAACCAGTCTTACCGAGGGGTCGTCTCGTTTTACCCAGTAACTGAGTTGTGAAGGAGCCGTAGACTGGAAGCCGACCCCAACATAGTTGGAAAAGGCAAATCAGACGATGATTTCGGAAGGTTGAAATCTCAATGTTTTAAGATGTCATTTGTAGATAGTACCCGTTAATAGTATATCTATTCTGTAACAATCTCCCTCGCGAGACAACAATCCCCCTTCCTCTCCGTCAAGTATGTAACAGAACAGGGCCTGTAGACAAAGTTCCTTTACTGTTAGCGTTAACGCCAACGGAAAAGTCAAATTGTATGGATTTGACATATTTGCATCACGTGACATCGCGTAAGCAAACGTCAACTCCATACAATTTGTTTTTAAGTTGGCGTTAACGGTAACAGAAAAAGGATTTTGTCTACAGGCCCAGCACTAAGTTAAAATAAAAAAGATGTAAAAGAATACGCAACCGAAATTAACAAGTTCTTCCCATAATTACGATATTTCTTTTGTGTTAGACCACATCAGATAACCTTCCTATTATTATTATTACAGAGATATTAAAGATCAAGTCCCAATAAAAAAAAAAAAAAATGTTATTACTAAACTTTAAATACACTGACGATCCCTGTACCGCATGGATGCATTTGTAAGCATAATGGTTTACGTGCATTACATTGCGGCGACCATAAACTTACCAAAAATAAAATCCGTTTCTCAGTAATTATCTCTACTCAATGTTACTTACGAGCAGTTTGATGAGCAATATGAACAGTTAACGTAATCTTGGTTATTTATCCCCGGTATATTTTTATTCTCCATTCCAAAGCTGTGGTACGAAGTATTCCGGATATAAAACTTCATGGCCAGATTAGGATCTGTTCCATCATAAAAATAGCTAACGTCTCTCGGAAAGCTGTCACGCTTAAGTGGAATTGGGCTGGACACATCTGCTGCAAGCCAAACGATCAATGGGTTGGTCCATTGATCGTCTGACATGCGGCAAAAAGTCCCTTCACATGGCAACCGACATCGCTGAAGACCCAGTCGGAGATGGCGGGATGACAGGACTCCTTTGACAAAGACTGATCCCAAATAGCCCTTGACGAGAGAAGTGGAAGGAGGGTAGAGAGGTCTTTGCCCAGTAGTGGAAATAAATATATTTATTGCCATATCCATTACTTCGTAGCTTCGTACAAGAATGCCAAAGTGATCGCAGACATCAGATACAGGATCGAGCCCTGACGATGCATCGGAGAAGCACTTTATACACCCACGAGTGTTGAGCCAACCATCACGTTATTGCCAACGAACCATTGACCACCATTTCTAAGGATGGCTTTGAAAGGACTGCTCTTTGAAGGATTTCATGTTTGACTTAACCTAGATTGGTCTGAGTTGGACCTGGTCTTCTCTGCATGAGAAGAGAACTTTGCACTGCTGTATGACAATTATAGGCTGGTATTATTATTTTTAGCTTCAGTGCTAGTCGTGTTCCTTGCATACTACTTGATGACATGGTTGGCTGCTGCGCTGCTGTGTGTCACAAGTTTGATTTCCGCACAGAACATATTCATATGGCCTACAGGTAGTTATATATATGATTGTTTGTGAACAATACAAGAAAAAGATTTAAAAAACAAAAATTCAAATTCAAATTCAAAATTCAAATTCATTTATTCGCATAAAAACATGGTATTAGAGCTGTTACATTTAAATTAGTGCGTACATGTTTTGCTAAACTTATATAGCATGCAAACTTATAGGTATATGCGTTATATCACATAATGTCAAAGTATTGTTGAAGCATATTTAGTATCTATAAATTCTTTAATAGAATAAAAATTTTGTATATTTAGCCATTTATATAATTTGTTTTTAAATGCTCTAGAAGTTAATGTTTTTAAATTACTGGGTATATTATTGTAAATACGTACACACATTGCTAAACAGTTCTTATTATATTTTGTTGATCTAGGAATGTGACTTAGTACGAGTCTAAATGGATCTCTAAGATTTCTAGGATTCACATCATTGGCAGTTCTAAATAAATCTTTGTTGTTTACTACAAACATACACGTTTCATATATATAAAGTGAGGGTAGAGGTAACAAACCAAGTTTTTTATTTTTTGTGCCGCAAAACTTAGTGCATCACCTAAAAAAGCATTAATCATCTACCCATTTATCAGTCATAAAATAATTGATGACACTGTTCACTCACAACCTGATTTTCTTAAATGAAAATACCAAACGTAGCGTATGAAAGCCCAAACAACTATGTACAAACGCCAGCACCTCAAGCCATACCTAACTGTAAAATTTTCCCAATTGAATATGAACCTTATGTTTTAGTACAGTTAAAGATCTATGAAAAAAAAATTGACAGTTTGTTGTAGCTTGATATGCTGGTTTCTGTACCTACATAGAAACCAAGAATAAAATGTGGTAAAAAAACCATCAGGTATAAGGGCGAATCCACATTAGGAACGCAACTTCATTAAACATAATTAGAGTAACTTACGTGGAATGGTTCTTTTTGCAAAAAAACTTAGCCACGACCAATCAATCCGGGTGGCTTTTACTTAGCCACAAGCCCCTCTTAAGCATAGTGTAGCATTAAAGCGTATTTAACCATCCTTCACGTCAAACTGTGCACGCTCACTGCTCGGCATAGGTCTCCCCCAAAGGGGGGTTCAGCCATAATCGCCATGCTTGGCCGATGCATGTTGGCGATCGCTGTAGGTGGTATAGTAGTCAGAAGGACGCTGCTGTCCATCCCTTGGTCAATATCTCTCTGTCGCTTTCTACGTCACCCAGGGCACCATCATGGCTTAACCGTCCTTATTCAGTAAACATTGGATTTCCTTTGGATGAATAAATATCTTTAACTCAAAAAATAAACTACTTTTTTAATGTCTTGTTAATTTCATACAAGTACTTCTCGAGTACGTCTGATAGGTTTCTTTTCAGCAAACAAAATGAACAAATTTTATAATTCTGATTTGACTGAATTATAAATCTGTCTCTCCATTTCTACTATTTATTGTAATAAATTCTTTGGAACAAAAACAAGTGGACTAATAATGAGACTTATGGTCCAGGATCCCAGAATCACTAGATCCACGTCATTTTAACGCTATTTGGCATTTAATGTATTTGTTTTGCAACATGCATTGCATTTGCAGCATGTGCCTGTTAATACTGACTTTATTACCGATGAGAAAGATTACATTAAAAAAAAATAGGCAAAACATGGAAGATCTACCTATCTGTAACATCTCACATTCTGTTGTAATTGAAATTTGATCTATGTTAAACTACAAATAAATCATTCTGATTCTGAACATGGCTGAAATTAAAGAATAGATAAAGGAATAAGTAGTACAAAAGAAGGGATGCGTACTGACCAACTTCAATGCTGGGGTTTTTTTCTGATATCACGTACAAAATGTACCTTAAATTTCAACCATGTATAATAACGTAGATCTGACTACACCTTGATCTCATTCCATTAGACATAAACAATAAATAAAGAAGACCAGACAATGCTGGAAACTTTTAGAAGATTATAATTTATTTGTGAAATATGTAAAGCTTAGTTTTTTAGTCCATAATTTTATTTACTAACTTTAACATTTTTTACGTAGAACTTGTTAAGAAAATAATATCTTAGGATTTCAAGTTTTTGATTAGACTTTTAATGAAAATATATTAACATATAGCTTTTGCCCGCAACTTCGTCCACGCAAATGTCGGTTACCGAAAATGCAGATGCAGCTACGGATTGCTAAGTATCATCAATACTGATCCTAAGCAATGTAATATAGTACAGACTTGAAACGAATCGCAAGCCCGCCATTAACGACAACGCGTGATGTTTTCAGCCCACAGTGAGCAGTACATTCAGAATCCAGTGTCTGATCACATCGGAGCTAAGACCGAAACTGTACTCGATTCGTTGTGTTTAAGTGTTACTATGTCTATTTTAATTTGAGTCTGTGTTTATTTAAATTGAGTTTGTGTTAAATTGTGGTTTTATTAAACGCCGTGTACATTGTACCCTATATACTCAGTGTGTTTGCATTGCACGAAACCTAACTTCTGCCCACATGACCGAATCTAACGGACTAAATCCTGACGATCCGACAAATTTATAACTAAATCGATATTTAAGAAATTTGATAAACCACTAAGTTTTAGTCAGAACCACTAAAACTTTGTGGTTTATCAAATTTCTTAAATATCGGTCCTTTGCCATGATAAGATAACACACAAAAAAAAACAGTGACAGAAAAAGTCACTTTTGCTTCTATGATATTAGAATGGATTTCAAAACTCTGTTCTTAGTCTATTTTTGTTAGATTAGGTCCTCAATCCTCGATTCAAAGTGTCGTGGACTGCAGAGAGACGCTGCATCGACAATGAAGACTGGTATTATCTGAGAATTCATTAGAAACCCATTCGAGGGAACTAAAATCACCGATAATGCGCGTCGTATCAACACGCTGAAGTAAAAGTGGGCCAGCCATGTCTGAAGACGGACAGACGTTAGGTGGAGCAGACATGTTTTAGAGTGGAGACCGCGTTTTGGCAAGCATAGTGTGGGACACCCTGCGGCACGATGGACCGACGATTTGAAGATGGTGGCTGATAGCGGATGGATGCGGGCTGCTCAAGACCGGGTTGGCTGGCGTTATCTGGGAAAGGTCCACGTTCAGCAGTGAACGACAATATGCTGATATGATAAGAAACCATTTTCATTTATTAAACTAACCTTTTGAAAGTCAAAACGAAAAGCACATCTCTTTGTCCCTCACTAAAATCCCAAGATTTTCTGTAAAATAGTGTTAATTTTTTCCACGTTAAAGTGCTAAAAGACATTTATAATAGCACCGATTGAAACTATAAAATACACTTTTGTAAACCCCAAATAAACTGCGTATCAAAAGTATACATTTTTGTAATAGCAGCTCATTATTTTGGCAAGTACTTGTTAGTTTTTAGGGTTCCGTACCTCAAAAGGTAGTATCCTTATAGGATCACTTTGTTGTCCGTCTGTCTGTCTGTCAAGACCCTTTATCTCGGAAACGCGTGGAGGTAGTTGAAATTAAAACCATATACTCAAGTCGACGGTCCCTTGATGCTGTAAAAAAATCAACCCTCTGTGTTAACGTGAAAAAAAGACACGGCCGTTTATGTCGCAAAAAACGCATTTATAATATTAAGTAAGTTAAAGTATGGATAGTAGGTATGGATTAGTATAGAAGTATGGATATGTACCTACAAATACATATTTGTAACCCTCGGTGAGCAAGTCCGACTCGCACTTGTTCGGTTTGTTTTTATATATTTACCTGATACCTAGATTGTTTTCTGATTTTTCAATTTAAGACAACCGCACCTGCGCATATTTGGGTAATCCTCACTTTACTTCTGTTGACGCACTTGCGTATGCCATGCTTGGGACATACACTTTCCATGCATCGCAGTGACCGACGTGGAACGGAAGCGCCGGAGCGCTCTCTGGCGGCGACGCGCCGAACAACTCTCTCTACGACAGCGACACCATCTTTAAAGTCGTGTGCGCATACAACTTTTTAATTATATTTTTTACAAAGATTTATACAACTTTACACCTTTACAACTTTACAATGTACTCTGTTAAAAAGTAGTAAATCTTTAATGTCGTTATTCTGCCTTTAATTTTGCATCAAGACTAAAATTCCACCCGCACACTGCGAAGTAACCTGGTCTACAACATCACTATCATCAGCATCATATTATAAATTAAAATTTTAGTTCGTTCGCGCTAATTTTCGAAACTCTTAGTCCCCGAATGACTATGTTATATTACGAAAACAAAATTGGGGTACGTAAAAAATTCACACGGACGAAGTCACGAGCGAGAGCTAGTTCATTAAAAATAGCCAACTACTCATATTGGTACTCTGTCGGTGTTGATTGTAATACACCTTTTTTACTATTTAAGGCGTCATAAAGTAGTGGAAGTGTAGAATATTGGCCAGCTTCAGTCTAATTTGTATGTTGAGTGCAACATCTCCTTACTGCGGAGTTTGAAGAGTTTTCTTTCAAAAAGGAAGTCGGGGAATGTTGTCTTGTTATTGTTAAGGGATGCAGACCGGCGGGGGAAACGACTGGATTACTGTTACACTTTGGATGTCAAATAGATATATATATATATACATATCAGCCTATTGCCATCCACTGCTGAACGTAGGCCTCCCCCAGAGATCGCCAACCAACCCGGTCTTGGGCAACCCGCATCCATCTGCTGCCAGCCACCTTTTTTAAATCGTCGGTCCATTGTGCCGTAGGGCGTCCCACACTACGCTTGCCCAAACGCGGTCTCCACTCTAGAGCAGAGAACAGATGCAATTGGGTTCAGTTCATCTAAAATGTATTAATTTACAATTAACTGTAAAATTCGATTTTTATTGGCTTTGGGATCAATAAATAGTCGAATGTATAATATTCTGTGACGTCGCATCCGATCCCGACGTATTCTATTCTAATACAAAATCTAAGGAGGAATATTGTCTTCTGTCAACTCGTAAAAAGTATGTCAATTTATTGGCAATGTCTACAACTGTATACACGGTAACAGGTAGTGTGCGGAACCTTCTAGCTATAAAGAAGATTCTAAAAAGGAGCGTAGCAGTTCCAATACCATTCTGAAGCAGATCAGCTGGATGCCCCAATTTAAATGTTTTGGTGCGACAAGGACAACCTTGGCCTTAAGTCTGCTATTACAATAGTGTCGAAATGGTCTATCATTGATTTCATTATTGTTGATTTTGACAAGTTGGCTAATCTACTAATATAGTGGCGACATTATGACTTTCCAATGGTCAACCACTGATACGCCATTGAAAGAAATGATATACTTAGAATGGTAATCTCGTACAAAATGACAACTAACTGACTGACTTAGGCGGTAATCTGCTAAAATTTTGAGTTCCTTTGACGAGTGACCTACCATTAGAACGTCATTATGCAATCATTGTTTTTATTTCGACCGACCGATGATCGACCATTATGAATTTTGCAGATTACGAACTTTTAGGAAAATGACAATGGGATCGTGTTGGAATGACGAAATTATAAAATTAGCAGACTTGGCCCCCTTGTCTTTCATAATTTATATGTCTGTTGTGTGTGCTTCTGTTTATGTTACTAACCCGTAGATTAAGTTTTTTATGTTACTAACAATTGGACCTAAGTAGCTAAATAAATAAACGTATTATTATTATTATATTGTAACGATTCAATTCCCGATTTTGGATATTTAACCCAGATTAATTAGAATTATAAAAATTCAGTGTGTACTTATGTACGCGCGTGAGAAGTTATACTTCTTCGAGTCACAAAATAGCAACGAAGGCAGTAAGTAGTTCAGCATGTACGTCAGAGATGGCGTTGTTTACAATTACTCCCGTGAGAATTTTGTGTGACGGTGTGCGCGCGCATCGTAAAATTTCACTCTCATCATTTTTTCATAACGCGCCTAAAGAAGTATAACTTCAATAAAAACATAAGTCTTTTACATTAAGCTGCTACTGCTGAATAATAACACATTTAATATATTCAATAATTATATTGGTTACGTCAATTAACAAGGTTGACGTAGTTCATTTAATTATTGAGAAATGGCGTGTTGGCTTGGTTTGGTGGAACTAAATTGAATTTTAGCCTATTATTTTGACAGCTTGGTATCTATACTAATATTATAAAGAAGTAAAATGTGTATTTGTATGCAGGGGGTTATATCTGAAACTACTCAAATCATCCGATTTCAAAAATTCTTTCACCAATAGGAAGCTATGATATCCCTGAATGCTATAGGCTATATTGCATTATCAAAAAATTAGAGATCTTTGAGCAAATTCAAAGTGTGTGTCACACAAGTGGAGGTCACACAGGCAGTCGCTCCATGTAAAACACTGGTATTTAGCTGCATCCGATTAGACAGGAAGCCGACCTCAACATAGGTAGAAAAAGACTAGACTGATGATGATGATGGTAAGTTCTCCCACTATACTAAACTTGACTGACTTGACTTGACTTGACTTGATTTGGCTTGACTTGACTTGACTTGACTTGACTTGACCTGTCTTGACTTGGCTTGACTTGACTTGACTTTACTTGACTTGACTTGACACCGCAAAACGGATTATGATAAAAATGGGACAGTCATGTCTTCCACTTCTAAGAACTTTTTTTTGTTTTCTTATGCGAATTCTACTGCAATGTGAACAACGTTTTGTTTTTCCTGATGTAGGTCAAAATAAGGACATGTTCACCCTGATTGTTCATTGCTGCCTTCATTATGAGATCTATTTTACTTAATGTGTAGAATAGAATGGAATGTCTTTATTATCCAGACACACATTACATAAGAGGATATTTATTTTTAATGTTATTTAGTTTTTAATCAAAGTCAAAGTCATTTGACTTTGACTTTGATTAAAAGCTAATTATTAATGATTAAACTAATTATATATTATTTTATTTTATTTTATTTATATTATAAAATTTGTTTCAATTAGACCATTAAAAGGCACTTTGCCCATTCCAAATGGTAGTTTCGTATGGAGAAGAATGGGCAAGAAACTCCATACAAATAACTCCATACATAGCTATGTATGGAGTTTCTTGCCCATTCTCCCTCTTTAAAAAAAATGTTAATGTAATGTGTAATGTTTGGTATTTGGTGTATTTTGCATAACTAGGGTTTTTTTTGTGTATTCAACTATACTGCTGCTTATAAGGTGGTTTTAAGTGAATGAGAGTAGACTATGCTACTTAGTGGAATTTTGAGGTCCTGCATGAAATATGATTCATACTAATATTATAAATCCGAAAGTAGCTCTGGTTATTATGCTTTCACGACGAAACGACTGAACCGATTTTAATGAAATTTGGCATGAATATAGCTTAATCACTGGGAAAAAAAAAAAAATTCGTTTATTTGGAACAGAAACAATTACAATTTAGAACAGATGTAAACGATGGCAGCTGCAAAAGTTAAAAACTGTGGCGCAGTTGCCAACGGCTGTCTCCTGGAGAGAGGATACGTGTTCCAGAATAAGAGAATGGTACAAAAAACTTAGAGTAAAATTAAATTAAGGACGAGGAGGAAGGACATAAGCTCATGGACTCTTTTTAATCCGTAATTTCGTCTGCATACGCGATAACTGACATTCACGCGGACGGAGTCGCGGGCATAAGCTGGTAAATAATAATTCTTTCTTGACACTTCAAGACGCGATCTTCTGTGTAACCCTGGCTCTTGTACTAGGATTTCCTACATCAAAAGTACCAGACCACTCAATATCCAAGTATCATATTAAACCAGCATTGTAAACAAAAAAAGACTTGAAATCTTACAGCGATGGCAAACTTACAAAATTAATTACAAAGGATAAAAAAGTAAATAAAATAAAGAGATATTCTGTTATAATCTCCCTCGGTGAACACATGGTGAACACCTACATGAAGTGAGCTGTCATCCGTCCGTCTGCTTTGTCAATCCCTAGCATGACATCCGTCCCGATGACGGATGTCAGCTCACTTCACCTACTCCACGTGTGCGGTGAGTGTGTGCATAAAGGGTGTGTGTGTGCATGAGCAAAAGGTACATTACATTTTCTAGAGAATGAAATCGAGTGAGTATATAAGATCTTCTCAATATAGAATTTATTTTACTGTAAAAGGAAAAAATACGACCAACAAGACGCTTGACGAAAAGATTAACATTTTAATTGCATCACAGTCCCTTTTATTTTTAAACAGCCTAAAAGGTTTATTTCTTGTTTAACTTCTTGGTAAATAACGTTTATTTGTTTCTGTGTCCTGTCTTGAGAGAGATTGTAAGAAATGAGGTATTTTTTTAAGAATGTCTTTCTTTCTGTTAGACTGTTCCCTATGTGTGTCCCTATGTGATAAGGGCAAGGATGTCTTCAATGAACTTATTTATTAAATCATTTGAATATAAACGTATATTTCATTAAATTTACAATGATGTTCTTTCTGTGATATACGAACACGACCGTTGGCGAAAAAACGTAGAGATTGTGAAGTTGGTTGCGACGGTGCTGCCACCCACGAAAGATCGCACGATGTTCAGGACGCTCAATGCTTGCGCTATTCGCCGTTAGATGGCGTTGTAGGTATATTGTAAACTTTCATTAATTTACCTCATCCGACAGCAAGAAAGCATGGGACTATTTCGAAGGGAAAACATAAAAATGTATTAACAGTTGGTGAAAATAATTAATAAATACCATTCTATTACTGTCGTACTGCAGGGCCTCTTCTCATACAGAGAAGGCACGAGTTTTGATCACCACGTGCGCTCAAGCCGGATTGGTGATTTCAAACTTATACAGGGAGTCCCACGGGTATGCCACATGGAGGGAAAGTACCTTGAATATTTAAGATGGAACATTTTACTGAAAGAAGACTTTATTTGAATTTAAAAATCAATTTACACTGCATTCATAGATATTTAAATAATTACATGGCTGAACCGGGAATCGAACCCGTTACACGAGAAAAATAATCATCCTGTAGCTTTATCATACCGATCGAAAGGCTTCATCATAAGGATTATTTTTTGGTAAATAACATAGTGTCAGAAATAAAAGGAAAACGAATTTTAACATTTGATGTGAAATTTTGTTCAGAAAAATTAAAAGCTGACATTGCCCTAAGGACATAAATTGATAAGTTGATTAATTTTGTATTAAAAATATTAAAATTCATTGTCTTCCTTTTATTTCTGACACTATGTTATTTAGCAAAAAATAATCCTTATGATGAAGCCTTTCGATCGGTATGATAAAGCTACAGTGTGATCATTTTTCTCGTGTAACGAGATTCGATTCCCGGTTTAACTATGCAATTATTTAAATATCTATAAATGCAGTTTAAATTGTTTTTTAAATTCAAATAAAGTCTTCTTTCAGTAAAATGTTCCATCTACAATATTCAAGGTACTTTCCCTCCATGTGGCATATCCGTGGCACGCAAGACCAGGTTTCCTTACGGTGTTTTCACACACTGTGTGTGACACTGTCGTCGTTCGTCGCTATCAGTATCATCACTACTAATGAATTAATGAATTAAAGTCCCCCGCCTCGCTGACTTTGTGTTCGCTTGTGCTTATCTCAAAAATTACTGTACAGACTTTCATATCGTTTTCACAAATGGAAAGAAGAATTTTCTGGGAAGGTTATATGGTACAGTCAACAGCGAAAGTAGATGATCAAAATTCAATAAAGAAAGTATGTGTGTGCACACACACTTTTAAATCACTTCGACGCCACACAGTTCTGACGCGAACACCGTTCATTAGTATTGAATTTCTGATTTTGATCATCTACTTTTGCTTTTGACTGTACAACTTATTACCAAAACAAATTATGGATATCTAAGAAAATGCTCGCGTACGAAAGCTAGTTAATTATGAGTCCAAATAGTAATCATTACAACTAAATTTCTCAGGACGTTCATCATCCGTGAGACACTTGAAGAAGAGCGTTTCAACCGCTCGTATGCTAAAACCAGATACAGTAAAGAAACTTTATGCTAAACCGAATGCACTCGCCGTCGGCGGCAAACGCCTAGAGTACGCCGTGACTTGAATACTGAATCACCAACAAATGCATACCTACCACCATATTGCAACACTATGCCACCGCAAAAACTCATTCCATATTCACACCTCCCGTCACTATCTCATACATTGCCGTCTACCTACAATCCTCAAACACAATGTCTGTACAAAACCGGCAATGGAACACGAACACAATAAAGTTCTCGTTTAATATACGTTCTGACGACTCGTTGTGAAGGATTGGATCCCATTTCGAATTCCTAGCCCGTAATGGGCGTAAACAAAGAGATTATTACGAGCAGATGCAATTAACATCAAAAAGATACAATGAAAGAAGCCGGGCTTTAAAAGTTTTATGAGTAAATACCGCTATAAAAACGTAGCAGGCAAAATTAGGGCGAGAAATGTAAGTGCTTATAGAATTGAAGATTGTGGGCGGGAAATGTTTTAAAAAATACTCTAATTAATGAATTAGACTTCACTATCTCGTTTACAGCCCAACAAAGTTATCTGAGAAGTTTGTGATAGTACTGTTCGTCGACAAACTTTTTTAGACAAAAGTCTCTACCTTAACGTGTTTTTATAAAGTATGTGTTCCAATAACTGCCTTTTTACAGATAAGTTGATATTTCTGTGTTACGTTTTGAAGTGATACATACAAAAAAAATAATATAAGTAGTCGAATTAAGAATATCCTACTTTTTTAAAGTCGGTTGATAATAGTTATCCTTATATTGATATCAGTGTTTAATTTAAGTAGTAAATAGTACTTAAAACTAGTGGAGTTCGCAACTCCTACAGTACCTTAAGCTTAGTTATCTATACTAATATTATAAAGCTGAAAAGTTTGTTTGGTTGAACGCGCTAATTTCAGGATCTACTGGTTCGAATTGAAAAATTCTTTTTGTGTTGGATAGTCCATTTATCGAGGAAGGCTATAGGCCCATGCGAAGCCAAGTCGGGTCGCTAGTAGTTAATATTCTTATTTTATTCTGATACGACATCAGCACAAAGTACGTAAGGCTATTTTGTGGCACCAGTCACACACAACTTGGCCATTTAAAAACATTTTCACGTAAAAGTTCAGTACTTTCAGCAGTAAAAAGCACGGAACAGATAAATAGATTTATCTGTTCCGTGGTAAAAAGATTGTGGATAAGTAATCTATCAAAGTCAAACTCTTTTAATGAGAGAAGAGATTAGAAGAAACAAGGGTTTTTATTGCCTGCAATGTTCCTTGGTAACGAGCTAAGGCCACTTCTCTTATAGAGAAGGCATTGACACCGCACGAAGAAAGAAGAAAAAAGAAATTAATTTTAATTGAACCTTTTAAATATAGGCACTTTTGAATTGTCAAAGAGTCAGTTAGTCAGAAAGTTGAAACCAGTTGCTCATTCCAAAACGTAGGGTAGGTAGAAGAGTCTCGAGCGAGCGAGTGATCGTTCTTATCCATAGAGATGGAGAAGAACGATCATTCGTTCCACGGACACTCTTTTTAATCAAGTTTTTACAAAATCCTGGTTACATTATTCTTGTTGCTATCTGTAAACAATGTAGGTGAAGATAAAAATAAAAATACCAATTTGCAACAACAATAAATTATTTATTATCACATAAAACATTTTCACTCATAAACAACATTTATCTACTATAAAAAGTAAAAAGTCCACATAAACTACTGTCTGAGCAACGATCCACTATCAGGGGATTACCCGTTTTATAATGATTTATGATCGAGATGAAATAATATAGAAACATAGTTACCTTGCTGTGTTGCCAACGCGGGATATTTTTGTATAAAAGTTTTAAATGAAAAGAGGTTTTAATGTTACGAAATATAAAAGTTACTAAAAACTGTATAAATTAAATTAAATATTGCTTAAGGCAAACATCTATTTTGTTATTTTTTAACGTCTAAAATATTCAAATGCGCTTACTTTAAAAGACAAGGTACTATTAAGTTCCAAAACGTATTAAAATAAAATTGATTTAATGAAATCAAATAAAAAAAAAATCGAATCCAATTCGATTTCATTAAAATTCAAAAATGTCGGGAGCAAGTTCCTGAACACAGTCTAACAAAAACGTTAACGTGACAAACACGAAAAGTGAAGTATCCTCAGAGCATCTAAAGTACTATTAACAGTAGGAGAGCAGCTCACTGAGGCTGCAAGCTTTGTCACAGCACTCGTTGACGACGAACCTCTTGCCTCTTGAAGGTAAAGACATGCCCCTGGCTTTGTGAGGAGTCATCCATGGCCAGCCAAATTGGCCTTCCTGTTCTTTATAATATGGTGACAAGATTGCATCTGGAAGAAGATTTTGGCTTAAAAATTTATAGTAACACAGAACTGGAGCCGTAAGACGGGGTCGCGGCAGGCCACGAAGGAGATGGCGGGATGATCTGGACGGATTCCTCCAAAACTGGTGGGATGAAGCCCAGGATCGGGATAGATGTAAGGCATAGAGGGAGGCCTTTGCCCAAGGGTGGGACAGAATAGGCTAACAAAAAGAAAGTGGTTTTGTAGACCCTGATAGTAAGGAAATCTTGTTTAGTCAACTGGGTGAAAATGTCAGTCAGTGTTCATATCCGTGTTGATAATATTCTCCCTATCAGAGTGAATCTCAATGGAGGCTAGCCAAGCACGCAAAAGATAGTTTAGTGCACAAGTATACTTAAATACAGGTGTACTCCCCCTTCCCTCACTCTTATAGCCCAATAGGAAGCCGACACTACCAGAGAGAAATCAGGTGCAGGACCTACGATCACACCACCAATTTCTTATCTCCGGGCCGGTGCTGAGACATTCCTTACGGAAATTGCCAATAATTCTTTGGCCGAACTGGGAATTGAGCCTAGGCCCACACGCTCAACAATCGCAGTTTGACCATGAGACTGGTCTCATCAAACTGACTGGTTCTTATAATCTGAAACCGCTGTGAGTTTCTTGGTTGGCATTCTAAAAACTCGGTTGATAATTCGAATTTACACTAGCACCACCCTTGCGAGTGTGTCAGCGAGTTAAACTAAATTGACAGGGAGATTTTGACACATAAAGTATGAGATGACGAAAGGAGTGGCATTCTGTAAGGTCATTTCCCCGTCGCTTCGACGCTCACTTCGCACTCGAACCCGATTCAAAGTGTCAAATATATCAAGGTCATTGTGAACCTTATGCGAAGTGAGAGTGAATAGCGATGTGACATGCGACATGTTGTTTGAATTTTACAGAATCGACCTACAGCAGACAAAACATTACTTCTTCACTCAAAAAACATTTCCAAACGCTATTATTATCATCAGTTTCTTTTCATGGAACCATGTTATGAAGGACTTACAGGGTGATCATAATGTAAAATTACATTATGTTACATTGTGTTTAATACTTTGTGCTTACTAGTGGTTTTTATGCAAGGTATTCACGTATAATTATATAATTTCTGTAAGTACAAAAAATTAAAAACATTTTCTTTTAAAAGTGTAAGTATGGAGTCCATTCTTCTCCATACGAAACTACCATTTGGAATGGTACAAAAGTGCCTTTTAATGGTCTAATTGAAATAAATGATTTGATTTTAACTTTGACTTTTAGATGGTGAAACCAGACACAGAAAACACTACCTTCAGTAATCCCAATTAAAAAGATAAGTGTTTACAGAACCCCCATTATACCGTAAACAATGCCTTCTACACTACCTTCCATTTCTTCCTGAATCAGCATTAAAACAATTACTCTTGCTTAGTGCATTCAATAGGAAGATAAATTCCCGCTATCCTATACTATGGAGATTGCAGATACATTCACATTGCATTAAATACTGACGGATCGGTAGACCGCCTGCGTAATAAATCGTTCCCGTTAGCCGACTTTTACAAATTGCAGCAGACTAAGCAGCTGGTACACTATAAAAGAGCTCTCTTTTATTGTGAGATGCGCTTCTCTTGAGAGGATATTGTAATAATCTTCATATTGATTGTAGTTGCAAAACATTTTTGCATTGTCGTGTCAGTGGTTTGCGAGCCTACCTATGTACCGATAGAAACTATTACTACGGCGTTTTAATGTTACTGGTTGCCACACGAGTTAAAGGCCGACAGACATTGGCATTCACCAAAGGCATTGCAGTCGCTTTTCAATTTCAGAGACGAAGAAGCTGGAGTGTATGTTGCAGCCTTCCGGCTCGAAGGACCATAATGTAGATGTGCGTTTATCTACAGTGTGATGAGATGTTGACCTAATAGTCTCGCAGAGTCACAGAATTGTGTATTTATTTAAAATCTAATTATGGGTATTGTGATCTAATTGTGGGGGGACTATGGTAACCCCCACTTCTATGGGGTAGGCCTTTGTTCAACAGTGGACGGCTCCGATTGATGATGATGTGGGAATTGTGTAAAAAAGTTGCATTGGATAAAAAATATAAAACGGTGAAAAAGGAAAATTTTCTAGTATTCGGTATGGGGTGTTGCAGTGTGAACGTCTGTAGTATGAAGTGTTGCCTAACATTTAGGACTTTGTAGTCACTGTATATTTGATGACTGTGGGGGCGGTATTACACCACACCCACGACCGTATCCGTGCCTGCAAGTTGGCCGCTTCGGTGAAGCCAAACTTTATCTATAAAAACCGAACTCACTATACATAGATCCGGAGTCCGACCGCTTGTTCTCAGAACCATTTTCTTCAAAGCACAAGAATGCCAGGGCCCTTGCAAGTGACCTGCCACAGTAAACCTGAGGGTTCGCGTCCTGGAAGGACACCTGCCCACCCCCGATGTGCGCTGAACATAGCGTGATGGTGCACAACGTAACAAAGAAGATGCACTGTTGAGGATTCATCTGGAACAATAGAATTTACCAGTATAATATAAGGTAATATTATAATTTTTTTTTTTTTTGAACAACTAACAACTACGTAATCTAATATATAAAATTCTCGTGTCACAGTTTTCGTTCCCGTACTCCTCCGAAACGGCTTGACCGATTCTGATGAAATTTTTTGTGCATATTGGGTAGGTCTGAGAATCGGCCAACATCTATTTTTCATCCCCCTTTTTCCCCCCCTTTTCATCCCTAAGTAGGTAGATCGGGACAGGACAACGTCTGTCGGGTCAGCTAGTGAAGGTATATAAAAAGAAGAACTTAAAACTAATAATTATGCAATCTACTGCGTTATTCACAGAATACTATTTGTATTTACAATTTTACGCTAGAATATAAAAATAATTATATTGTTTTTAATTTTATTTAATTTTTGTAATTTTATTTTGCAATTTTTTAAATTTTTATGAATGATGTAACCGAAATTTGTAACATATTATTGATTTGAAAAGAGTGTTGTTCATAGAGTTTCTTGCTCGTTCTTCTCCATAGAAACCTACTGTTTGGAACGAGCAACTAGCTTCAACTTTCTGACTGACTGACTCTGACAATTCAAAAGTACCTGTAAATGGTTTATTTGAAATAAATGATTTTGAGTTTGAGTTTGCAAATATGAGTATAACACCTCATCATCATCATGTAAACCTTTCGACGCCGACTGCTGAGCGTAGGTCTTCCCCAAAGGGGGTTCATCATGGCCGGTGCATTTTGGCGATGGCAGTAAGTTTAATGGTACTCAGAAGGCCGTTGCTGCCCGTCCTTCTAGTCAATATCCATCTGTCACCTTTTCCTATTCTCTTTGCTAGAAGACTCTGTCTACACTTTGGGGAGATACAGGCGTAAAGGACAATGCCAGAAACTCTATAGAACTTTGCCCCACTCAATAAAACTAAACATTAGTCTTAGTGACTATAGAACTTGCGGTTTCCGTTTAAATCTAAAGACAATAATGACATTGATTATAGGTTAAATTGCATTTTAGGTAAAATGAGTTTGTATTTTGTGGGTAGGTATTTCGTAATACGCAAGTTCTAAAGAAAAACAATTTAGTATAGATAGGTTCTATATTCATTACAAATATTTTATTTTCCTACAGTCAACTCAATTTTAGGGTATCATAGGAAATTTACCCTGGAAAGAGCAACTTCCAATCTGTAAACATTATCGTATTACTTTTTTCCTCTGCAACGTTGAATCGAACCTTTAAGAGGGCTCTTCCCGGTCCGTCTATCGTCAACACGAGCATGATTCATTTTTTTTTTTTAGTTTCATCCAACGCAATGTTTGAAAACCAACGAGTGAGTGAAAGCGCAATAACATCTTATGAAAATTGGCGCGCGGAGATTTCACAAAACTTGTTCCAAGAAATACGTGCTTTTGAAAAAGCCTTATAAGTTGTTGTGCAAAATGTTTGTAATTAAGAATCTCCATTGAAATAAATGATTTGACTTTGACTTTGACTTTGTGCAAGGTTTCTGTGACGATGTTCATACTTTTCTACCGACTTCAAAAAGAAGGAGGTTCTCAATTCGACTGTAGGTACGTTTTTTTTTGTATGTTTGTTAGGCGACTTCTTCGGCAAATGTAAATCAATATCAAAAAATATTTTTTTTATGGACACATGACTTTAGTTTCGGAAGTCAGTGGTAATACGAAACAACAATCGGAACAAAGCCACCGACTTCCTTAACTAAAGTCATGTGTGTTCTGTACTAAAGTTATTTCACTTTCAAATTTTTGATGGCGGTTGCCTTTTTTATAAAAAAGCTTTTTACACATTGATATCCGACTTTTACATGTATAAAAACATTATGAACGACTGTAGTTCAGATAAAATTTGAACAAAAACTTCTCAGAAATCTTTTCTGAATGTTTATTTTATATTTTATTTTAGTTATAAACCGCAAGATATCCGTGTGGTCGAACTATATGGTGGAACATTTAACGTATTTGTATGGGCATTCTGACTGGTTGGCCACCATTAAGTTTGCACTCTGCTTTTAATTTAAATTATACACTAGCTGTATTACCACAATAAATTGTGTAGAGTATCAAACACAATAAATTCACATTGATGTATAAATGGAGAAGAGCAGCCAACTAGCAAAGTAAATGTACAAGATTAAAACGAAATATCAGAACTGTAAAGGATGCCCAACAGTTACGAGCAAATAAAGTTTTGTGGAGCTTAGTTTCCTTTGCTTATGGACGTACAATTTTGTTGTAACTTGACCGAATAATTACTGATATATTATGTACTAGATGCGGCCGCGGCTTCTCTTACGTATGACCCCCAAGTATCGAAATTGACACTCACTTTTTTTTTTTAAATATGTTCATTAATTGATTGACGACACGGTTGGCGCAGTGGCTGAGCGATCGACTGCTGCGCAGCGTGTTGCGGGTTCGATTCCCGCCCAGGGTAAACATTGGTGTGATGAGCATTTGTGTTTGCCCTGTGTCTGAGCGTTGTTTATCTATACATGTACGTATTTACAAAAAAAAAATGTATTTGTGTATGTATATCAGCTGTCTGACACCCATAGTACAGGGTCTCCCTAGTTTGGGGTCAGATGGCCGTGTGTGAAAATGTCCCCACATATTATTATTATTATTAATTATCAAAATTTTTGTAAACGTTTGTTTTTTTTTCAAGTAATAGTTGTCTATTTCGACTCTAGTTGGTTGAGAATGATGAAGGTACTGAAATCAATTCCCTTCCACCGTGTAAGGTAGATAGGGACGTGGTGTACAGAGCGAGAAGTACTCCGTCTATTCAATGTACTTTGTGATGTACACTTTCCAAACTACTTCGATAGGTAAGTACTTCAACGTGTTACTAAAACTTTAGCAATCAAACAGACACGTGCACTCCAAATCAATAATAAAAATAAATAAAAGAACATTACCAAACAGTAGAAAATTTTAGAAAATATTAATATTTACCTTTAACGCTTGATTTTCACAGAACACTCCTTACTCAACTGTAAAAGCCTGAAGCAAGAGTTCCCATTTTATACCTCCAAATGTGCCCTCAATACTATTAATGAATATTTCAACATGTCAATACAATAACAGCGGTTAATGAAATTTGATGTTTGACCTTGTATTTGGTTTAGGTGTCGAGGGTGGCTCCATTTCTCACCTTTGTTAGACGGTGATGTAGATCGAAAGGGTTAACAAGAAACCTAAGGTATCGCCACATTCGACTGTGGAAATAATTGGCGTATTTCTACTTTAAAAACTTTTTTACAAAAAAGAAAACCGCCTTCCAAAAGTAAAAAAATAACTTTAAATTCGCAAGTCAGCGGCAATACAAAACAACAAACAAAACCAAAGCTACTACGAAATAATTTTGGTTTTAGAAGGCGGTATCTTTTTTGTAAAAAAGTTTTTTTTTTCGCTTTTTAGTGCCTACCTCTTAACATACAAATTGATTACAAACGGTGTCACCAAAAAAATTAAGTCATCCCTTAATTTTTCACCCAAGGAGGACCAACTTGGGGGTATACAACATCAATTAAAAAAAGAACGAAATCGGACGCTGAAAAAAGTTACGAGTGGTCAAATATTAAATCAATGCTGTAACATTGCCTACATGCTCAACATTGCCTACATTCTAAAAATAAATGTTTTTTTGCCATCTTGCTTTTAGTAAAAACATTTCTAACATTTATTTTCTTTTAATTAAACTTTTTAGAAAGTAGGCAATGTTGAGCATGTAGGCAATGTTACAGCATTTGACCGGTATCGAATTGAAAACAGTTTTCTTTTTTTGAAGTCGGATAATAAATGGAATTGCTTTATTTCACGGATATCTGGTTTATTTACTTAAAAGTCCCGGACTAGCGATTTGTCCTTCATTTGCTAATTTGCTGTGCTATAAAAATCTTCCTTGCTAAATATTTATCAAGTGAGTTGAGGTGAACTATGTCATCTTATTCACGTTAGAGACAACTCATCTCAAGCTCACTCGTTGAGGGAGATTATAATAGAACAGACCGGTTGGTGATAAACCGACAAATTGATCACTGGCAAATTTTTCCCCGCCTATCATGATGCCTCACCAGGTGTAATCGCAGCCCAGGATTTTAAGGGGATTCAACTTGTCAACTTGTTGGTCAAGAGCTTATTTCAATAACAAGACCCGAATGAAACTTCAAGATTCAAAAAAGTAAAACACACAAGCTATTATCCATTATTTTAATCATAATTCCTAACACCGACAAGATCAGTCAACCACAAATTATCTCTAAACTTGCAACTTTGCCTAAACAGGGAGCAATGAACATTAGTCACAGCGAGGAATCCATCTATCACGCAAGTGCCCACACATCATTGAGATACGATTTCTGAAGACGCATTGCCACTAACTCGAAGGTGCCGCTAGTGGAACTGTCACCACCAAATAACCCTTTATCAAAGCATCCATTAAGACTTTCAAGATTTAGGTCCAATGACATTTAGGTTGAGACAGTTTTTCGCGACAGCAGAAAATTCCTTAATGGCAAGTACGCCGAAAATTTTAGTGTAACATTTTTTGGTGATGTTAATGGTTTTTCCATTTGTAACGTAACTTTAAGTGTACCTAAAATAGTCAGTTAATGCAGAAACATACCGGCTGTGAAACATAGAATTTCTAGCGTACAGCAACATACAACTTTTGCGGCACTATCAACAGCTTAATATTTTACTATTAACTAGCGGGCCCGGCAGACGTTGTCCTGCCCTGAAACCGTTACAAAAATCTAGGTCTAGCCTACCCTACCCCTACATACCTACCTACCCTAACCCTACAAACTTACCCTACCTACCTACCTACCCTATCAACCTACCAATTTATTAAAATACCTCTTCACTGCTAAGAGCCACCTTGCCGTTCGCGAGTTAGCGCATAAGTTATGCGCTCCTAGTACCAGGGTGACATACATCTAAGAAGTCCTAAAACTCGACTGATGCGCCACCAACCGGGTCCAATAGTGAATCTAAACCATTCTCGAATCCACTGGAACACACACAAAAAAAATCATCAAAATCGCTCCAGCCGTTTAGGAGGAGTTCACGTTCATGAACACACGCACAGAAGATTTTTATATTTAAGATATTCCTCTTTATAATTGTTTAAAACGCCTAGTCTTAAAATACACCAAATTGTCTCATTGTGTATATGTGAAGAACATAGTTGATTTCACATTTGTAACATTTCTGTATCCTATATTATTTTGTAATTGTTTGTTTTCCCTAATAATTAAAATAAAATGAAAACAACCAACCCCCAAATTTCCCAAATTGTCTGAAAAAAGCAGTATATATATTTGAGAGCATCCATATTTACCGGATAGTCAGAAATAAATGTAGCAAATTCATCAGGTGTCTTGAAACCTTAATGTTCCAATTTTTACTACGGCGTCGCACTGGCGCGAATTCCAATCTGGGGCGCACTTAAGCCGTCAAATAAGATGAAACCAAGTGGAACATTGAATGTGACGTCCCCCCCAAACACAACGTTTGCTGTCGTACACTTCATTTGTTTAAAAGTCTATTCCGCTCCGCTGAACGATTTAATGGAGATCAGTGAGTATGACGTATTTGAAATGTAAACAAAATTGTTATATAAACTTCCGTTTTTAGCTCCATTGAACGACAAATGGGCGCGCTTTGAAGTTTCCTACAGCTTATGTGTTCCTGGTAATTGCTGTTATTAAGTAAATACTTGTATGGATGTAAACCAACAAGCATATCTTCGACACTGTTCCATCAGTTTTATTGTAAAATACCTTATACACTTTTTTTTTTTTTTTTTTTAAATGGGACAAGCCCGCCAAACTATTCCCTAACCACTGTAACTCCTGTAAGCCAGAATCAACAGTGGCGACCACCTTATACACTTATTGTAAAACTTACTTTGATGGCACATTCCTGTAACAAAAGTGGATGTAATAGACCCCTAAGGCGTAAAATACACACACACATTGACTGCTACGCTGCGTGTCGCAAGTTCGATTCCCACACGGAACCAATATTAGTATGGCCTGCAGATTGTTGTTTTAGGCACCCACGATACAGGGGAGATTTTTTGCCTGATTTTTTACGGGAAATAATGAATCATGTCTGCGATGCGAATAAGGCCTTGGGGTAAGGCTACCAGCCTACAGAATATAAATAGTAAAAACTGGCTAAGTTCGAGTCGGACTCGCGCACGAAGGGTTCCGTACCATTCCAATCTGTACAACATTAGACATCGAGCAAAAAAAAGGCAAAAAATCACGTTTGTTGTATGGGAGCCCCCTGAAATATTTATTTTACCCGGTTTTTTGTATTTGTTGATATAGCGGCAACAGAAATACATCATCTGTGAAAATTTCAACTGTCTAGCTATCACGGTTCATGAGATACAGCCTGGGTACAGACAGCCAGACAGACAGACGGACAGTGGAGTCTTAGTAATAGGGTCCCGTTTTTACCCTTATGGTACAACCTTAAAAACCAGCCTACTATTTTCCCACTACAGGTCACAGCTCTCAGAATATGCAAGTAGAAGTAACAATAGACAGGCCACATCGCTCGAAGAACCGATAACCGATGGGGAAAAAACTTTTTAACAAAAAAGACAAAAACCACCTTCTAAAAGTAAAAAATAACTTTCAATTCGCAAGTCGGTGGCTTTGGTTTTGCTTGTTGTTTTGTATTGCCACCGACTTGCGAACTGAAAGTTATTATTTACTTTTTCAAGGTTGTTTTTGTTAAAAAGTTTTTTTTCGCTTTTTATTGCCTACTTCATAGAAATTAATTACGAAACGGTGACACCAAAAAAAATCTGTCGTCCTTTAATTTTCAACCCTTAGTTAGGGGTGGAATATTTTCTTGAAATTTATATATGACCAAATTTGAGGTATACTCGTACACTATCAATTAAGAAAAGAATTATCGAAATTGGACTGCACTGAAAAAAGTTATGCGTGGTCAAAGAGCTCATTCGATATAGAGAAGGCATGAGCTATGATCACCACTCGTCCTCAAGACGGATTGGCGATTTGAAACTTGGATATCCATACCTACTAAGTATTATCATAAATGCGGAAGTAACTTTGTTTATTTGAAACGGTTTCACGACTAAACTACTGAACCGATTTTTATGAAATTTGACACAAATTAAGGTTGGACCCCAAGAACGTACGGCTACTTTTTCATCCTCGACTTCATCTGCATCCGCGAAAATCGTTTTTTACGACCGGATAAAGCTTGTTTATATAAGTCCTGTAGGTCGATTCTGTAAAATTCAAACAACAACTCGCATCTCACATCGCTATTCACTCTCACTTCGCATAAGGTTCAAAATTACCTTGATATATTTGATACTTTGAATCGGGTTCGAATGCGAAGTGAGCGTCGAAGTGACGTTGAAATTACCTTACAGAATGCCATCTCTTTGTCTGTCAATTTAGTTCAACTCGCTGACACGCTCGCAAGGGTGGCGCTAGTGTAAATTAGAATTATCAACCGAGTTTTTAGAATACCAATCAAGAAACTCACAGCGGATTCAGATTCGAAGTTTAGAATGAGGTCTTACAGAATCACACCCCTGACTTCCTCCACGATGTTTTCCTTTGACCGATGTCGGTCATTTGATTTTTGGTGAATAGGATTCGCAATGAAGTCATCCGCCAGAGAACTGAAGTCACCGACATTGTGCGTCGAATCAGCACGCAGAAGTAGAAGTGGGCCGGCCATGTCTTTAGATGGACAGATGGTAGATGGAACAGATACGCTTTAGAGTGAAGACCGCATTTGGGCAAGCGTACTGTGAGAAGAGACAGATAAAACTAATTTCAAAAACATCATCGATATGTTTGCATCTTAGAAGGGCAGGAAGGTGCAGTTGTAAATACTGCAGTTGTCCTATTAGGTCCTTACATATGAAATTGCCGATACTTAATACTGGCAACTTTGAAATCAAATATTTTGTGTTTGATTAGGAATTCCAAATTCAAAATTATTTCAAAATAAAGACTAAAGAATATTGTTTTAAAATTCGTGTTTCATTTGTTTTATCGTTATTTGTTTGGGCTTGAAAATTGCTATTGCAACAACAATGGAGAAATTAAAAATTCGCGATATTTACGAATATGAGTTCTACCGTGGCACCAGTGCAGCAGAAACGGCTCGAAGGATTAACGACGTGTACGGGCCAAGCACCGCTAACGAACGAACGGTGCGTTTTTGGTTTCAACGTTTCCGTTCTGGAAATTTTGATTTACAAAATGAGCCTCGTGGACGACCGGATACTCAAGTGAATAATGAAGAATTAAAGGCGATAGTTGAAGGGGATCCATCTCAAACCACTTCTGAATTAGCAGCAGCCTTTGGAGTAAGTGACAAAACAATCACTATCCATTTGCGTCAAATTGGAAAAGTAAAAAAGCTCGAAAAGTGGGTACCGTACGAATTGACTGAAACACACCAACAAACACGCGTCGGTTGCTGCGCTTCCTTGCTCAATCGTCACAATAATCAGGGAATTTTAAATCGTATTGTCACTTGTGATGAGAAGTGGATCGTGTACGATAATCGCAAGCGATCATCACAATGGCTTAACCCTGGAAAACCGGCAAAACCTTGCCCCAAGCGAAAACTGACCAAAAAGAAGATTCTAGTTAGTGTTTGGTGGTCCTGTGCTGGTGTCATTCACTACAGCTTCATGAGATCAGGCCAAACGATTACTGCAGACATGTATTGTCAACAGTTGCAAACAATGATGGAAAAGCTCACCATTAAACAACCGAGATTGGTCAATTGCTCTAGCCCATTGCTCCTTCAGGATAACGCTCGACCACATACTGCACATCAGACGGTCGCCAAGTTAGAGGAGCTGCGACTGGAAACTCTGCGTCACCCACCATACTCTCCAGATCTTGCCCCAAACGATTACCATTTATTCCGAAATTTGGACAACTTTTTACAAGGAAAAAAAATCAATTCTGATGAGGCAGTTTAAACAGCCTTCAAGCAGTTCATCGATTCTCGCTCCCAGGATTTTTTTACCAAAGGGATCAATGAGCTCCCGATAAAATGGCGAAAGTGTATCGATAACAATGGTACATACTTCGATTGACTAAATATATAATTTCTTTTAAAAATGTTATTTTTAATTTTTTGATACCGAGCGGCAATTTCATATGTAAAGACCTAATATTTACGGATTTACATTATAAAAAAGATAATACATTTTTGTTTTGTATGTATGATTAATGATTGTTTTATTTAGTGTATCTGTTTTAAGATTTAGATAAATACATACATAGGGGCGCAACTAATGACGCGTGCCCTAGGTGCCACTTTCGGTTGGTACGCCCCTGCTGTGAGAGACCCTGCGACACGATGGACCGACGATTTAAAGAAGGTGGCTGGTTCGGATGGTTAAGGGCTTCCCAAGACCGGGTTGGTTGGCGAACTCTGGGGGAGGCCTACGTTCAGCAGTGGACAGCAATAGGCTGATACGATGATGATGACCAGAATATTGGACTGAACCTTTTTTTAATTAGTTGGAATAATAAGCTGTGTGTCCCCTGTTACCTGCCAGTGTGTCGGTTATCAGCGGGGTTTAATTAATTTTTGCGCGGAACCCTATTTTTTTCTAAAATAAGCCAGTCAAAGTCCCATCAAAATCGGTCCAGCCGTTTCGGAGATTAGCCGGAACAACCCGACAGATAAAAGAATCCATCCAAACTAATATTATAAATTATGCGAAAGTAACTATGTGCGTGTCTGTCTGACATTACGTTTTTAGGCGAAACGGCTAAACTGAATTTGATGAAAAGCTTGAACCCTGGAGAAGGACATATGTTTTTTAAAAATCCCGCGACTTCGTCTGCATCCGCGACAACTGATTTTCACGCGGACGAAATCGCGGACAAAAGCTAGTACCTATTATCACCTAGGTCACAGAACAACCAATAGTAGGTGCTTACCCTAGGTATCACATACCACCTAGGTACTGTAACGACTACGTTACACTTGAATATAAAATGAGATAGATAAGTACCTAGTTATAATTGTTTTAAGTCACATACTCAGATCAAAAAAAAAATTCTTGATCTGAGGTCACTTATAGAGAGTATATTTATTACGGTGGATATACCCAGATATACCCAATAGTAGCAGTTTAGTACTTATAATTGCTTGTACTCGATTTAACATGTATTAAACACACGCTATGTAGACAAGCTTATTATAAATTAGAAGACTACACCAATGATAAATATGCTTGGCTTCATGCTGGTCCTACTCCACAATCAGTTTAGGGAATTTCCTAATTGGAAGAAGATGTCGTTTCCTACCCATTTTTCATTGACATGAGTAACGAGTATCGTTATTATTGTTATATTTAAATATATTTTATTTAGGTACTTATCACACTTCGACATTTTAGATAAATTGGAAACCTTATTTTTGTATAATTTAGAAGCATTATTTAAATATTGTAAATGTGAGTACCATGGAGCCAGTTAATAGGTACATGAGCATGGCGGTTGAGAGCATTGTCACGCTCACTCAAAAGTCTTTCTGATGGTGGCGCGTGTGTTGGATCATTCGGCTCCCTCCAAAATGGTTGAGCTAAATGGTGCTTATCCGGCCGCTGTCAGTAAGCACCATTTAGCGGCCGGATAAGCACCATTTAGCTCAACCATTTTGGAGGGAGACTAAGAGTCGACCAATCTCTATTGGTCGACTCTTGGTCTTGGTCTTTTTAATATTTTATATTGCTAGATTACGTTCATTGTTTTCACATGTAGAAGCAACAAGAACAATGTAACCAGTATTATGTAAAAACTTGATTTAAAAGAGTGTCCGTGGAGTTTCTTGCTCGCTCTTCTCCATAGAGACATAACTACGTTTTGGAATGAGCAACTAGCTTCAACTTTCTGACTAACTGATCGACTCCTTGTCAATTCAAAAGTGCCTGTAAATGGTTTAATTGAAATAAATGTTTTGACTTTGTCATTATTTATTTATTTATTTATTTATTATTATTATTTATATTATTATTATTATTATTATTTCCCCCCCCTCGCGACGTTGTTGTGAACAGACGTGCGGCATGTTTACTCCGTGATTGATAATTCATAAAACGTGTTAAAAGTGCATTAATTACTACAAACTATATACATACGGAATCTTTAAGAAAACAGTGACAGTTATGTGCAAAAAATATAGTGAATAAACTCATAAATACTAACAATAACATCAATTTACAACTCAAACCGTCCACTCAAATTCAAAATAAAAGTGTCATTTTGGACTTCGACCTCATTAGTGGCGGACCTCGGTGAATAAAAACATTCCTGAGCCACTCACCTACTGCGTGTTCGGCGATGCAAACAGTGAGAATAGCGGACATTAGTTTGAACTAAGATTAATAGAGCCCAGTTAGCTCTGTGGAGTAACAAGCTACCTCGTTTAAAGGAACTATGAGTCTCAAGTTCTAATCCGACTGTGTGGAGTCAACTTTTTGGATTTTTTGTTTTGTAATTTTATTTTATTTTTTGCATTTCTATATTTTATTTACAATGCAACGTACACCACCAATATCGCCAGCTGTTTTAAATTAAACCTCACCCGCTCACCATCATTCTGAACCGAATTTAAATTCCCCTAAGGATTTTTTAGAAGATTGTACGCCTTCTAATATCACCTGTCGGAATAAGAGGAAACGTACGGATCAGGGAAACCAGGACCACGTAGAAGATTTTAATCATGAAATAACTTTTTTGATAAAAGATCTGAAAAAAGAGCAATCCTCATTTTTGTTATCTATGCAATCCTCACTTCAAGAAATTAAATCTCAGTACAGCAAACTGCAACAATCAGTCGATTTCACGGCAAAGAAATATGATGAAGTAATGAGTAAAATGCTACAATATGAGGCTGAAAGAAAGGAGAGTAATCTCTACATTAAGAAGCTTGAAGAGCGGGTGGATCAGCTAGAAAAGCAAACAAAAAACACCTGCCTAGAAATTAAAAACATCCCAAAGAAATCTAACGAATCTAAAATGGATCTCATAAATGTGGTCTTAAATGTAAGTAAAACACTTGGACCCTTGATAGCTGAAAATGAAATTAAGGATGTCTTTAGGATTCATTCATCCACTTCTATGAATAACACCATTATTGTAGACCTCACAACGGTTATTAAAAAAGAAAACATACTGCAAGCTGCCAGGACTTACAATAAGGAGAACCGGAATAGCAAACTCAGCACCGCTGTCATGCAGATTGATGGTCCAAAACTGCCGGTATACATCTCCGATAATTTGCCTATGAAAACAAGGAAATTATTTTTCCTGGCCAGAGAATTTGCTGCTCTTCATCAATTCAAACATTGTTGGTCAGCTCATGGCAAAGTGTATATTCGCAAAGAAGACGGAGCGAAACGGTTTTGCATTAACTCTGAAGCTGATTTACCTAAGATTGTTGAAAAATGACTAGGTATTCGATATATGTCTTCCTTAGATCGCTGGATAAATGATATGATCTTCTTATCTTGTACTGTTTGTTGCGTAATTATGCATTTTTCTGTTTTGATTTTGTTTCCCGGTTTTAAAAGCTTATATGTTACAATGATTACACATTTACACTCACCTAAAATCACCAACCACCAAACACACATATATACAGACACACACCTTTCAGCCACCAGTAAATTACACCCTACAGTGCACCCAAACTGCTTTCATACTTCTATACGTCAAGCTACATCCTTGCCCCTGTTATCTGTTTTGCGTCTCATTTTTAATAAAGTCTCACACTGTAATCCAAGATCTCATCTACCGCATCATTCCTCCTTCTCTGAGCACTACCTAATTCCGAACCACTGCTATACCTACCGTAATTATTCGATAATCTAATTAGTATTCAAGATGAGCTGGATTACGTCTCAGTAGCCGACTCTGCAACCTGTAACATAGAAGAGTGCAACAAAATTGCTAGGTCACACAGAACAGCACTAAAGCTTCTTTGTCAAAATATACGTAGCATAAATAAGAACTTTATTGACTTTACTGCCCTACTAAATAGAAGCAAAACATCCTGGGATATAATAGTACTCACTGAATGCTGGTTATATAATTCCCCACCACTACCTACACTCGCCGACTATACTTCCGCAGCTACTAGCAAACACAGCACACAAAATGAGGGAGTTGTAATTTACTTCAGGAACCACCACCCGTTTTCCGTCACAGAACATATACTTCAGGATGCAAATTGTCTCATGGCGAAGCTTAATAAAGACACAGTGATCATAGCAATATATCGGCCTCCTGCGTACCGCAATGTCTCACCGTTCATTCAATCTTTAAACGAACTTATTATGTCTGTTTCCTCCTTTAATAATATTATTGTCACGGGTGACATCAATATTGACATTTCCGTCGGTAGTAGCGACTCTCGTGCTACCGAGTATCTCACTATGTTTGCATTTCATGGTATGTTGCCGGCACACACGCTTCCCACTCGCTACAATAGCTCGTGCCTTGATCATGTAGTATTGAAATCAAAACTCCCTGCTTTTTCGTATGTCGCTAACACCTCAGTCACTGACCATGATACTGTTCTGCTTTTCATCCAAGTTTCTAAACCCGTCAATACTCTTCCATTAAAAAGAAAAACATCAAAAGTTCTCGACTACGTTAAAATTGAACTAATGCTTGATCAATTCGATTTCAGTCCTCTGTACAGTTTCGAGAATGTAAATGAAGCTACTAACTACTTCATCAATACGCTTAATGTAATCATATTACAAAACACGATCCTGAAAGTTGTGCCATATCGGAAACGGCTGAGAAAGCCATGGATGACCCCAGGACTCTTAAGATGTCTGCGAAACCGTGATAATCTGCATCTAAAATTAAAGAAATCTCCAGAAAACGAGGTTTTAAAAATCACATTCAAAAGGTACAGGAATTACTGTTCCATGTTGCTAAAAACTGCTAAACGTAACTACGATAAAAATCTTATTGATAATGCGCAAAACAATAATAAAAAACTATGGGAAGCAATAAAAACGATTACAAACACAACTAAACTAAAAACACCACCAACCGATCTTTTATCGTCATCTGATCCCAAACGTTCTGTTAATGAAGTCAACACTTATTTCGCAAATATTGGACGCTCGCTTGCTGAAAACATATCCGTACCAGCTACATCCTTACAACAGGATGATATCCAGAATCACAAAACCTTTGTCCTCTTACATACTGACAATTCTGAGTTGGAACTGTTAATTAACACGCTTAGGACTGATTGCGCGGTAGGCTCCGATAACGTGTCGGGTACATTTATTAAAAAATTTAAGCACTTGCTTATCCCCCACCTCAAATATTTATTTAATCTGGCATTTAGTACAGGAGCTTTTCCTGATGCATTCAAACTGGCTATCGTTCATCCTGTGCACAAGTGCGGTGACAGAGATAAGCCTCATAATTACAGGCCCATATCAATCTTACCTACACTATCTAAACTGCTAGAAAGGCTCATGAATAATAGGCTCGTCAAATACCTTGAGCAAAATCATCTTTTGTCCTCTAGCCAATACGGTTTTCGTTCGGGAGTGTCCACCAGTAATGCGGTTTTAGATCTCACAAATAACATTGTATCTCACCTAGATAATAAACAGTATGTTATTGGCGTCTTCCTAGATCTGGCAAAAGCCTTTGATACAATCTCAATTCCCGCTCTCATTTCTAAGCTTGAGAAGATTGGTATCAGAGGCGATCAGCTTTCACTCTTTATTAGTTATCTTACAGGAAGACGCCAATGTGTCAAAATAGGTGACTGGATGAGTGACGAACTCCCTATAACCTACGGTGTGCCCCAGGGTAGTATCATTGGACCGACCTTATTTCTCATATATATTAATGACCTCTGCCGTTACAAACTTTCTAATGGATCCATCTTTACCTACGCCGATGATACTGCCTTAATATTCCACGGATACTCCTGGGAGTTGACATTTCAATACGCACAACTAGGACTCGATATTGTTACTGACTGGTTGTCACAAAACCTACTCACTCTAAATGTAGACAAATCTGTATACCTTACCCTTTCTCTATCAAAAGTTGGTAAACATTCATCATCCCAATTTTCATTGATTGCACATTCCTGTAACGCATCACTACAAACACCATGTGGCTGTCCTGTTCTAAGTCGCACGGATAGTGTAAGGTATTTGGGTGTTCAGATAGATGACTCTTTATCTTTTTATAATCATATAGACTTACTTACCTCCCGACTGCGTAAATTGATATATATTTTTAAGAATCTCCGCCATGTGGCCGACACACAGGTGCTTAGACAAGTGTATCTAGCTCTCTGCCAGTCAGTTGCACAGTACTGTATAGTTGTCTGGGGTGGAGCAGCAAAAACTCATTTGTTAAAACTAGAACGTGCCCAAAGAGCGATCCTTAAAGTAGGTTGGTCCCTTCCTTATCAATTTCCTACCACCGAACTTTATAAAACTTGTAACGTCCTCTCTATTAGGAAACTGTTCATTTTAAATTTAATTCTAACAGTTCATTCCCAGAATTCCTATAATCCCAAAAAGTTTGAAGCCTTGAGACGAAAGCATACAGTGTGTACTTCCATTCCTGTTCATTCAAAGCTAGCTCAACGATTCTTTTATTTCCTTGGTCCTTATGTATACAACAAAGTTAATACCATCTTACATATGTACTCAATGGTAAAATATAAATGTAAAACTACTGTAAGGAACTGGCTGCTGGATATGGATTATGAAAGTACAGAAAGTATCATCCAAACCATAAAATAATTTCAATCACACTAATTCCCACTAAATTTTACTAATAAGCACAATCACTCGCACAGAACTTACATGCACATACACAGAACACCCTCACATATTCACGCACCACACACACACACACAATCATATAATAATATCAATTCACATAACACTTCACATACCACTTCACAAATTTTTATATAACCACACCTTTATTATAGATTTAAGTACCTCTCTATAAAAAGTGTCGAAAACTGTACCTATTATGTATAATCGGAATTAAGATGCCGCAAATATGAAATATGATAATATTTAAAAGGGTGTGAGCCTGGAGATCTGTCATACAGGTCCCGAACCTAGTACAGACTCCAGCTCTCACAAAGGTCCTAGATTAAGGCAAACATGTTTAAATACACAAATTGTAGCAGTGTCCTTTTTGAGAGAAATAAATTATATTATTATTATTATTATTATTATTATTATAATTTTCCCATCACAGACAGAACACACACAGACACAACAGAATTGGCATAATTTAACTGATAGACTCACAGATATAGATAGGATAGACTCATAAACTAGCCTTCCAACGACATCTATAATCGCATTGAGAACTAAAAATTCCAAATCTTAACACCGTTTTGTAACCGAACCTTTCCTAAGCTGCATCGATTTTATGCAGGTAGGTATTATTTTTACAAATTCCACGGACCACATCCAAAGCTTCACAACCTGTTTGCAACATCCTCAAAATCTATTGTTACGTAGGTCGGTACAACCAAAAACGTCATGCTAGTGCCGCCTATTATCCATTAGCAGAACTACTTACTAATAGCGACATCTATTGTCGAATAGCGGAACTACGTCACAAGCTGGCGCCATCTATTGTCGACTAGCAGAACTACAGTGTCTAGGAGTTTCGAGAACATTCTACATTATTCGAGATGGTTAAGTGTCGTGTTGTAACATTCTCGTGTTTTCTAGTCAACGCGAAAGCCAACCGAATGCTGCATCCATGACGAACTTACAAGTCGATTTGTTATCAAAACAAATCGAAAAATTATCACTCGAGATCGCTGACCTACGCACGAGTCAACAACAGCGCGCGGCGTACCCCCGCCGCCCTCGCCCCCGTTCCCGCCACCAGTCCGCGTCGCGGCAACGCAGCGGTTCGCGCCAAAATTCCCGCGCGCCAAACAAGCCGGGCGACGCTGATTGGCTGTGTTGGTATCACCACCGATTCGGAGAAGAAGCTCGCAGGTGTGAGTCCCCGTGTTCAACAAAGAAGCGGGAAAACTAGAACATACATCGACTGTGGCGGGAGTCGATGTTAATCAACGAAGCCACCGCCTATGCATCACCGACATTAACAACAGAGAGAAGTTTCTTGTCGACACCGGAGCCGACATATCTGTGTTAGCAGCAAGAAACAAACAATATTTGAAGCCGACAGAAAACACCTACAAATTATTACGGAGAGCGTACACTCGAGCTCAACTTAGGTTTACGTAGAAAATTCAGATGGACATTCGTCGTCGCTGACGTGAAGACATCGATACTGGGCGCAGATTTTCTAGTAAATCACAAATTACTAGTCGACTTACATCACCGAAGACTAATCGACCGCGTTACCGATCTCAGCGTTAACGCCGTCCAAGTACAGTCAACTGAAGAAACCGTCTACATAATCGACCGTAACCACGCATATCATGACATCCTGAAGAAGTATCCAGACATTCTGCGACCCATGTCACTCAAGACTCCGGCTAAACACGACGTAACACACCGCATAGAAACAACAGGACAACCTATTTACTCGAGGCCACGCCCCCTTCCTCCGAACAAATACAACGCCGCAAAACTCGAATTCGAAAAGATGATGGAGATGGGTATCTGCAAACCTTCGAAGAGTCCATGGGCCAGTCCACTACACGTCGTCAAGAAAAAAGATGGTTCACTACGTGTATGCGGCGATTACCGAAGACTTAACGCCGTGACTGTACCCGACCGCTATCCAATTCCGAGAATTCAAGACTTTACGTACCAACTACACGGGAAAAAAGTCTTTTCAAAACTGGACATGAAGATGGCATATTTTTCTATACCAATCGATGAAAAAGACGCTGCAAAGACCGCCATTATAACACCATTCGGTCTCTTCGAGTTTAACTGCATGACGTTTGGCCTACGCAACTCAGGTCAAACGTTTCAACGTTTCATGCACGAAGTATTACGTGGACTCGATGACATAGTATTTTGTTTCGTCGACGATTTACTTGTTTACTCAACGAATGAAGAAGAACACCAGCGCCACCTACATCAAGTACTTGAACGATTGAACAACTATGGCGTCACACTCAACATCGATAAGTGTGAATTCGGCACGAACAAAATACAATTTCTCGGATACGAAGTCACGCAAGACGGAATCAAACCCACTGAAGATCGCATTCAAGCAATAATCACCTATCCGAAACCAACTACAATACAAGAACTCAGAAGATTTTTAGGCATGATCAACTTTTACCGCAGCTGCCTACCTCATCAAGCCGAACATCAAAACCTACTAAACAAGTACCTACACAATAGCAAAAAGAACGACAAATCACCAATCGCCTGGACGCCTGAAGCCGAACAAGCCTTCGAACAATGCCGCCAAAGCATACTCGAGGCGAGCGTTCTGACGCATCCAATACAAAACGCTCCGCTTTGTTTACTTATCGACGCATCTGATACCAGTCTCGGCGCCGTACTTCAACAGAAGGTTGACAACGTGTGGAAACCACTCGCCTACTACTCCAAGACAATGAGCGAGACACAGCGAAGATACAGTGTGTACGACCGCGAACTACTTGCGATGTACACAGCTGTTAAGAATTTACGTCGACTGATAGAGGGCAATGACCTCACGATCTGCACCGATCACAAACCTCTAACGTACGCGCTTACAAGAACGCCGAGCAGTACCGACACACCAAGAAGAGAGCGACAACTTCACTACATAAGTCAATTCTGCACAAACATCAAGTACATTCATGGCGATAAAAACGAAGCAGCTGACGCGTTATCACGGATATCAGAAATCGAACTACTGAACTCAACTATCGACTACAACAAACTCGTTCAAGAATATGAAAACGATGCTGAGTTACAAGCTTGCCTGAACAACCCCAAACTCAACTTTACCCGACTGACTATGCCCGGAGTTCAACGACCTATACTATGCGAAACATCTACAGCGAACATTCGACCTTATTTACCATCAACTTATCGTCTTGCCGCCTTCAAAGCGCAACATGAATTAAGTCATCCCGGAGTTCGAACATCAAGAAAAATCATAGCAACGAAGTACTTCTGGCCTTCTATGAACCGGGACATAGCTACATGGGCAAGGGCCTGCATCGGGTGTCAGCGCGCTAAAGTTCATCGACACGTGAAAAGCCCACTCGGTGAATTCCAAGAATCTACTAGGTTCGCGCATACTCATCTGGACCTCGTCGGGCCACTGCCGCTATCTAATGACTATAGATACCTAGTCACGATGATCGACCGCTGCACCAAATGGCCCGAGGCGATACCTACACGTGACATCACTTCTGAAACAGTAGCGAAAGCTGTGTACGACGGATGGATATCGCGATTCGGCTGCCCGCTACGTATTACTACGGACCAAGGACGACAGTTTGAGTCTGCACTGTTTACGTCGCTGATGAAGAAGTTTGGTGTCACTCGCATTCGGACCACTGCATTTCACCCGCAGGCGAATGGTCAAGTCGAGCGATGGCACCGAACACTAAAGTCCGCGTTGATGGCGCGATCGGCCTCAACACGCTGGAGTGAAGAATTACCTACAGTTCTCCTAGGACTTCGCACCGCACTTAATGAGAACACCTCCGTCAGCCCGGCCCAGATGACATACGGTACAACAATACGCATCCCGTCTGATTTCTTCGTGCCTACAACGCCGAATATCGAAGACGCCGAGTTTGTTCGCCAGCTGACTGAAACAATGTCGTCGTTGTCGCCTGTGAGAAGAACGCACTCAACGAACGCGAACACATTCGTGTACAAAGATCTCGCAACCTGTACACATGTGTTTCTGCGCAACGACACCGTGCGCAGACCGCTCACGCCACCCTACGACGGCCCGTTTGAAGTACTACACCGCAGCGAAGATGGAAAACTATTCACACTGCAACTACCGTTACGTACCACCGTTGTGTCAGTCGACAGATTAAAACCAGCACATCTATACAACGAAGACAACAGTGACAACACACAGACTACAGTAACGCCACGCTCGTCGACGCCTTCGCCACCGCCGCCGGCACCGACAGCGCCAGCAACACCGCCACCGATCGCACCGACGTCGACTCAAGCTAATTCCAACTCATCAGCTGCACTTCATCCATCGAGCTCAACGCGCAACAACACCTACGTCACAAGATCCGGCCGCAGAGTGAAAAATAACGTACGCTTCGCTTGAGGGGGAGCTATGTAGCGGTAGCGCGACCTCTGCGCGCCGCCATCCTGAAAGCATACACATGCGTCCTTCCGCCACGGAGCGCGAACGCAGACTAAAGCGCCCCTTAGAAGCGCGGGATATTTATGGTTTGACCCGCGGAGTGAATCGCGACCGCGATCGATCTAAATACTTCGGAATCCTGCGCTCTGATGGGTTGTACATATTTTAGCATTTAGGTATATCACTACGCATAGGTTTAAGTTTGTAATATAATAGGGCTCATTTTATTTTAATAAATCATTCCATTTTCTACACTCGCTCGGTGTTGTCATTTACCCGTAAACTTTATACTAGAGGACACTCGCCTCTAAAAAATCAATTTATTTATTGCTGAACATAGTGTGGTTCAGCAATAAATAAATTGATTTGATTTGATTTGCACTGTTGGTAATCCTATCCAACAACACGTTGGCACGCGCAGGCGACGTGACCCACCTATGCGTCATCGTTATCGGCGATCGAGCACAGGTACCGTGCGGGAAGCCGCACCTCTGTAGTCGTAAGATGATTCTATGGAATTGTGCAAAATTGTGAATTCAGTTGTGAATTTGTGTAACTCTATTTACCCTCCCACCCGTTAAAGACCCTGATGATCCTCTACCTCCCGTTAGTCCGGTCAAAGTGCAGAATATTATAAAGAAGCTCAAACCCCGGAAAGCCCCCGGCTCTGACAGAATCACCAATAAGGTTTTCAAACTCCTCCCCGCCCCTCTCATAATACTAATGATTGCCATCTTCCATGACGGAAATGAAAAGAGGCCACCGTTATCGGAAATCCCGAAACCAGACAAAACCTAGTCTAATCCCTCGAGATACCGTCCCATTAGTCTCCTCAATGTTTTAGGCAAATCAACGAGACGCTTACTTGTAAGCGCCTCGAATACTATGTCAAAGCAAAGAGTGTCATTCCCAACGAGCAGTTCGGCTTCCGAACCGAACACTTACAGCATTCAACAAGTCCACCGCATCGTCGATTAAGCGTTAGGTTCCAGCGTGGCATGATGACGGGTATGATTACGATATTCTTTGACATAGCGATACCATTCAAAAAAGTCTATCACAACGTCTCCTTTTTGTCGAATCGCACCTTCCGCTATAGTATCAAGGGTGCGTTCTCGTCGCCCCATCCTATACAGCCGAGGCCTGTGTTATCCCCTCTCATTTTCACGCTGTTTACCAGCGGCATCCCCAAACATAAGAAGGCCTAGTTGGCTCTATTCAACGACGAGACGGCCATCTATTACTCTAGCTGCAACCCAGACTGCATAGCTCGTAGCTTTCAAACCTCATCAAACGCCTCAGGCGCTTGGTTCCGGAAATGGAGAATCGAGTTGAACCCCAAGAAGACTCAGACAGTGCTCTTTGCCAAACCGCATTTTGTTTCCTCCCCTCCCCTCCCAGTCCGAGATGTATGGCAAGCCTATCGCTAGGGATAAGCGACCCAATTATCTAGGTGACCCTTGACCATCACTTTATTTTCGTGCGCCTCCTTCTCTCCCTCCTAGCGCTAAGCTCCACCTAGGATAGACTAAAGTGATTTAATTAAGGAACTACCTATTTTAATAAATATTTTTGGTTTATTTAAAAAAAGTCTTGTTTACAATTGACTGACCAAGGCTTTTATTTCGTTTAGACAAAAACCCTATGCTGCAATGTAGGTAATTTTATCCCTGCTTTGAAAACGATTTGCAACTTAGTATCAAAAAAGGCGCAACTGCATATCTAATAATGCTTTACATGTAAGGATTTCGGCTTTAGGAAGATCGAGTTCTATCTATGAAAAGCATTTATAAACACGCAACTTCAAGTGTTTCACAATGTATTATTATTTTTTGCTAAAACAATGGGAAAAAATAAAATAAATACGCGTATTTGAATTTAAATAAATTATGGTTCAAAATAAAGCCTATGTTTTTGACGTCATTGCTAGATAAAACTTCAATTAACTCGGAATCAACGTTAGACGTAGTTACGGCTTTCTTTCTCGGCAGAATACAGAATGCCCAGTATATCCTACTATGCGGTGCAACGAGGAACTCTTTCCAAATAAATTCGCGTTAGAGGATCGACAAAATCGGAAAAAATATGTTATTTTACTTGCTATATATATTATATTTAGCCTGTACTGTCCCACTGCAGGGCAAAGGCCTCCCTCCATTCCTTCCATTGGTCTCGACTTTTAGCTATTTCTTGTCAATTCTTAAGAAGATATCCAAGTCATCCCGCCATCTCTTACGTGGTTATTTTACTTATTAATTATTATTATTACAAAATACATTGTCATTGTCATATTTGTCATAGACTTTCAAAGCATTATTTTTGTTTGTTTTTAAGCTGGCAACTCTAAAATGGCGGCCCCAACGTCAAACAAAGCGTGTGTTTTTTTGTGAAACAAGGCGTAATTATTTTGTGAATTTCATTGAAAATAACTGGTGAATATGTCTCGTGATCACAGAAAAGATCCTAGATCGTTTTACAACAGGGATAGAGATTGGGACAGGGACAGGGACCGCGACCGTGATCGTGATAGGGACAGAGAACGGGACCGCGATCGTGATCGTAATGATTTTAGGAGCCGGCCTATCCGCAAGCGAAGCCGTACGCCTCCCCGGAGGGATGGCAATGACAAGCGCAGGAGCCGGTCACCTCGGAAGAATGATAAAGACCTCCTTGACGAGAACATTTTGAGTGAGATATCAAAGCTACCAGAGCCCAGTGAGCTGTGGGACAACCAACAGTTTCAAGAAAACGTAGGGTTCCCTGCGCAGGCTCCCCCTGGCTTTGTGCCACAGGAGGTACTGTATTACACTGTAATTTACAGTTTTTTAAGTAGTTATATCTACAAGGAAAGGCAACCTCACCAGGCTAAAAACATAACATAAATGCGTCATTCTAGTTGCCTTCTCTTGTTATAAATAGGTCCTATCTATTAAACCAATATTGTTCCCAAATTCTATATCCTTTTTGGACAAATTTTATGGACTCAGTTTTTATTTAGCATTGATTGGATGGTTCTACAAACTACTCCGTATAAGGTGAGCATTCATTGAAAACACTTGTTATGTATGTTATAAATATGCTATCTACATCATCAACTACCTAGCCTTCTCCTAACTATGTTTGGGTCAGATTCCAGTGTAACTGGATGTAGAAGTGCGCGCCGCCGCCGACCGTTAAAAATTTCCGCGCCGAGTTGAGTGAGAGCGAAATTTTAAATCCGCGCGGGTGGCACACCGGGGGAGGAGGGTCCGCTGGCCATAGCTAGCAGCTAGCACTGCACGGCACACTCGCGTCGAAGCTTAGCTCCGATAAACAGTGGAAAAAAAATATATAGCATTTCTGGCGTCGCATACTCGCAGTTTAGTTAAAAATTTGCGTATTTGAATCTATATTATAATGGCATTAAAGTCCGATATAGAGAAGTATAAACTAAAAAGATTCTCAGTGACTAGTGAGTGTTTTGTTCAATTCTAAAACGAAAAGCAGCATTTTTTATTTTGTAATAAAGTTACTTTTCAAAAACAGGATTGTTGTTAATATGTTACCTAAATTTACAGTTATTAAACTAAAATTAGCTAAAATCTTCACGCCGCCGGCGTCACGCCGCCGCCGAGGTAATTTTAAAGGCGCGCCGCCGCCGGGTTTTACTAACTCGGCGCGCACATCTATTTGGATGTAGCTGAACACCAGTGTTTTACATGTAGTGACTGCCTATCTGATCTCCGCAACCCAGTAACTGGGCAATATGATACCCCTTGGCAAGACTGGCTGTCAGACTTTCTGACTTCTAACTACCTATAACAACTGTTAATGATTACAAATGACAGCCAACCAGCGGCTTTATGTGCTTTCCGTGGCACGGAAGTATCTCAGTATGAATGGATAGTCACCCGTCCAAATGCAGCAACCATAGCTTGACCGTGACCAAGCGCTCCATATAGCTTTAACTTTGTCACAAACCTCTTCTGGGTTTAATAATACCCCTTCTGGGTTTGTGGCAAAGTAAAAGTCCCTAATTGCTGTACAAAACATAACACAATATACTTTACCATACTTTTGTAAAATGCTTTGACACATGCCCAATGTTTAATAGGTTAGCTTAATACTGCTTGGAACATGCCTTATAATATGTGAACAAAACTAATAATAAAGGCCAAAATACAAATGCCTGTAAATGGCATTCCTGTTAGTACTGGCATTCCGTGAAGCCACAATATACATGCCTGTACACCAGTTACTAGAATAAAGCTTCTTCATGACAAAGTCGTGCTACAAAATGGAATATTTGGTTGAAATAAATAGTGTTTTAATACAATTTGCAATAGTATTAATAAAAAAACTTATGTAAGGAAGAAGACACAGAAGACTAGCTTGTCACTTGACTGTAGTTGGCATGCGAGCCTCCCTCCCTGCTTCCCCGCAAGGTGAAAAATCAAACAAGATGTGATCTCCTGGCATGCTTTGTACTGACACGTGAGCTACTGGGAGAATCTCGGTACATATGCCAGTAGCTCTATTGGCTCAAACATGATTGAGCATATGTATTTAAAATATTGGCGTATGTTATTAAACCTAGTTTTCATTTGTAGGGAGTAACCACATTAACAGCACCTGCTACCTACCCTAGTAACTATCAACCTTCGTACTCCGGTATCTACGATGACTTCCCAACGGTGGGTGGTGTTCCCCAAGCACCGCTCCCTCCAGACATGGCAGCGTGGAACCAGATGTCGCTGCCACCACCACCACTGCAAGCAGCTCCACCAGCTCCCTTCCTCAACAATGTTGAAGACCAGATCAAAAAAGAAGGTACGTGGTTTATCTCCCTTTTTTTCTCTTTTAATACTTTTCTGTTTTCAGGTCCAAATACAGATTTTTCTTGTTAATTAATACCTATAGAAAAAGAATAAATAGTTTTTTTTTTTATGAAACAGCAGAAATGACTTTTTTTTACTGGTGTTTTTTTTATTGCTGTTATGTAATAAGGGCTTTTAATGTGTTTAATTTATCATGATTAACATAATATATAAAAACTGATTTAACTAAAACATCCAACACACATAGAATTCGAATTGTATTATTTTACTGTATTCTATTGTTATCTATTAACTATTGGTCATACTAACTGACTTTTATTTTATTTATTTTGTTTGTCATTCACATCCAGGACTAATTTTAATTCTGCAATAATGTTATTAATAGTAATTAATTATTATCCGGCTTTAAAACAACTTATGGCATTGAGAGCTATTGTTTCTAGATACTGATTGAATTTAGTTGAAGACAGAGCAATAGTATTGGTTGTATTTGCTTATGTGTATTTACAAGTAAAATTAATGCATTCTGAAACAATTATTTTAGTTTTTAAAAATGCACGACTGTTAATTGATAATACAGTTGTTAAGCTAGTGAACAATCATATTCTAAATAAATACCCTGATGATCATTCACACAGTTTTTGGAAACAAAAGGATTTCAGTGGATATATTATATAAGCTTAAGAGTCCCGCAGACCATAGACTTTCTATAATAGGTCAATCGTTTTTTTGGTTTCTAATCTGTGTTAAAATGTACTGTCAAACTTTTCTATAATCTGCACACTTGCTAGTGTGCAGATTATGAATAAGTTTGACAGGCTACAAAATTGTCTTTAAATTGAAACCATCTGGTGGATGAACCAACCCAACCCAACTAGCAGTTCAATCCTATAGAAAGTCTGTGGTCTGCGGGGGCTCAAATAGTTCATAATCGAAATATGTTATAATGTATTATATAATCATTTATTTAATTGCTCAAACAATGTACATCCATTACTTGTGTTTGCTTAATATTTATTTTATTTTATATAGGTGTCTTCTCACTTCCCCAACAAAACTTTTATGTTGAAATGTTCTATTCCAGGATTTATCTTAACTTTGTTAACAATTAGTATGTAAAAGCATCTATAGGAAAGTGCTACTACAAAAAAAAAATATGGTGTGAACCGGTAAATACTGGTGTGAAGAAACCAACAGAAAATGGCAGAAGAAACATTCTTACTGCTTTAACTAATAATATATTACTGTTCCGCCTACAATCACATTCTGCTATTTCTTGCAATCCCTGCATGATTTTAAAATGAGTTAAAATGTTCCAAAATGCAACTTGGAACTGCCTCTAGAGATTATTTAGCAGAGTTGGGTCCATGACAGCTAAGAGAAGTCTTGTTTACATATTTTTGCTTTCATTAAGTGTATTGTTATATTGAATGTGCATCAGTCTTATGAAACAATTTTTTAATTGTCGCCATGTTGTTCACGATATGACAGCACACTTAATCTGCTAACCTAATATAGTTTATAAAGTAACAAAATATTTTCGCAGCTGCCATCGAATCGGAAATGCGTCAACAGAAAGCGGCATTATCTAAACAGAGAGAAGACTACATTAAGAAGGCAAACATACTCAAGAAAGAGATGGACACATTGAAGGACCAACGGAACGAACTGCGCGGTGACGCCAAACGATCGCCGAGCCCGGACACCAAGAGGTTTTTGAAGGAAAACACCAAGTTACAGGTTTGACTTGCAATACACAATAACATATCGTATCTTTTAAGACTTATAGCTCATGTTTGTATACTTCTGCTTAAATGTAAGGCTTGTTCTACTACAGAAATCTATAATGTTTGGCGTCAATGCGTTACTTATAGTTGGAGATACAGAACAAGTTGAAGACGATCTACAATGTAGTGGACATGCTGAACGGCATCATCGGCGAGGAGGCGCACGAGATAATTGAAGACGATGCCGACTCGGCGGATCGCAACAGCAAACGTAAATCTAGGTGCGTGTCTGTCTTAATTTTATTTTCCTTTTAAATGATTAATACAGATTTGAAAGTTTATTTCTTTCTTCAAAGTTCTGAAGGCATAATCTATTTGTTAATTTAAGTATGTAAATGAATTTAAATATTTAAGTATGTACAGTACGCAAAGGAGATAAGTATCCATGTCGCCGGAAACAGTTGAAGTTTACTTAGGAACCGATAGGTTTTTATGAATAAAATAAAATACAATTTATAGAGAATAAACAGTTCAATGATTTAATAAAATTTCATTTGAAAGCCCGCATTGGTTTCTAAGAAATCTTCAACTATTCCCGACGACATGGATACTTATCTCCTTTGCGTACTGTACATGGCAATAAACTTTCATACCTAAGCATTTTTATGAGAATGAGTGTAAAGTTGTTAGTTTGTATACCTCTCTCCCACAAGCAGGACTGCGCCGCTTACGCGTGCTATTCGCTTTGACCTAGTGAACTGCATACCTCAAGAAGGACAAAGCTTTAACTATTCACCGGTGGAATCTGCTTATACAATCATGACATCTTGTAATATTGTTTCGGTGGCATGTACGGTGGTAAAAATGTCACGAAATTATGAAATGTTAAGAAAATTATTGTGTAATGTAAGCTTTTGAAACTTGTAATTGCTGTATCATTAAGATCAATTGTCATTGAAATACTAAAGTGCAAAATCATTGATTCTTTTATTCACCTCTCGCTCTAATTGAGTGTGTGTGAGCGAGAAGTAAATGGTCGCCATTATGTATACCATTTGTATAAACTTTTTGTATTTATTTCATGTGTATTATTGTTTTTAATTTCTGTCTACATTAAATTTGAATTATTATTGTTGTTGTTTTATTTAAATTGGATTTGGCAGACATAAAAATGCATAATTATGGAAATGATTGATTGATGGAGCACATTACAATTGAAACAACCGAAGCAGTGCCATGATGCCTCAGAGCAATGGGACATCAAAGAAGAAAGAAAACGAAGATTTTTGTTTTTTTTTTACACGTTAAAACCGCGCGATTGAAGACTAAACAACAATGAAGAGTGATTGATGCAATTTAAAAATAAAAAACTTTTTAACCAAATTACCACCCAAACTTATATTGGAACCATCCAACGCGACAATTTTCAACCGTGAGCTACACATGTAAATCCTCTTGAAATTTGAAGGTCGATTCCCGTAAAAGCGTATAAAACGTCGCATTCTCATCTGAACCATAATCAATGTCAGTCAAAAATGTAGGTAAACTAGCGAGTTCTAGCGACCCGATCCGGCTTTGCACGGGCAGCACAATTTTTTCCGACTTCATAAATGCCTTCATAAATTCCGACGTCATACCGGTAGCTTATTTTCACAATGTATTTATACATTATAGCCAAAATAATTTATCCTTCTAAAATCGTATGAAAATCCGTACAGAAGTTTCTGAGATTGGCCCGAACAAACGTACAGTCAGTGTGGTGGGGGACATAAAAAGGTGATCTTCAAATCCTGTATGTTACATGCACTTTGTAATTCATCATCAGTCGGAAAACGTCCACTGTTGAACAAAGGCCTCCCCCATAGAACGCCACAACGAGCGGAAACCTGCCGCTTGCATCCACCGGTTACCCGCGACTTTAACAATGTCGTCGGTTCATCTGGTGGGAGGCCTACCAACGCTGGTTTTAATTGAAACTAGCTGACCCGACAAACGTTGTCCTGTCCCTATCTACACTACCAAACTACCTACCTACCCTACTTTACTTCCTACCTACTCTACCCTACACCACTACGCCTACCCTACCTAAAGTTTTCTTATATACAAATATTCTCCTGACAATAACAAACACAAAAAAGAATTATCCAATTTGGTCCAGCCGTTCGGAAGTTAAGCGCTTACATACATTTCGGCGATTCATTTTTATGTATATAGATAAACATTTTTTGTTAAACCTGTATAAAAAAAATAAAGTTTAAAAACTAAAACCCGACCACAACAAAAAGTGATCTAAAAAGTACGAAACAAGAAAATATTTCACACAGAAATCAAGACAGGTACAAAATGGTCAAGGTAAAGCCGTGGTTGCATGCCTGTGTCCCATATGGGTGCGATGAACATGAATTATAATGGCATGCAACCACGGCTTTACCTTGACCATTTTGTACCTATGTCTTGATTTCTGTGTGAAATATTTTCTTGTTTCGTACTTTTTAGATCACTTTTTGTTGTGGTCGGGTTTTAGTTTTTAAACTTTATTTTTTTATTTAAACCATTTTGGAGTTTAAATACCAGTAGTAGGTTTTTTTTAATTATTTGTGACAAGTCACAGCTAAGTATTATATATTTAAAAGGTACTAGAGTGAACCCCTTTCCAATGATACCGAACACGGTATGCGTATCTTATTTTTTTTTTATCTTTCCTTTTTTTAAATAATTTGTGATAAGTCACAACTAAATATTATATATTTGAAAGGTATTAGTGAACCCCTTTCCAATGATACCAAACACGGTATTTGTCTTCATAATTTTTTTTTTACTTGGTTTTTTTGTCCGCCAGAGGGCGCTACATTGAATTCGGTGACACGTCATATAGCCTATAACCAGCGGACGATCAAGACGCTTCTAACGATACCTCATTTGTTCAGTTCTGATAAGTAGTTTAGGAACTATGAGCGAACAGATGAACATACGTACATACATACATACATACATAGCCTGTCAAAATCATAACCCTCCTTTGGCTTTGCCGTAGTCGGGTAAAAACAAAGTGGCTTCCCGGCTGTCTATCTATTTATCTGTCCTTCTCTTAGTTCTTTTACGCAACGGATTTTAATGCGGTTTTCATCAATAAGTAAAGGAAGGTTTATACGTATACGTTTGATCTACATTGCACCCGTGCGAAGCCGGGGCGGATCGCTAGTTAATTTATAATATGTAGTAATTAGAGGCAATTTTGACAGAAATTAAGATCAGAATGCAATCGTTCCTAAAATGACGGGAATTGGACCCTCTGTTATAATTTTCGACACGTATCTTAATTATTGTTGGACATTCTCCAGGTCTCCGGCAAACAAAAAGTTCAACTATGTGTACTACGACCCTGAGATGCACTGGTGTCGCGTCTGCAATGAGTTCCCGCCGACTGCTAAAGATTATCTGAACCATTTGCACTCACCTGCGCATCACAAGTAAGTATAATTGTGGTTAGCTATGCCAGAACGAGCCAGTACACAATTTTTCAATAATCTATTATGTCAATGTACATTGTACAGTCAACAGCAAAAGTAGATGATCAAAATCAGAAATTCAATACTAATTTACTAACACTAATTTATATAATTTATTTCTAGTTTATTTATTAAAAGTATGTGATTGTCACACACATACTTTTGAATCACTTGACGCCACACAGATATGACGCGAACTCCGTTCATTAGTATTGGATTTTGGAGGAGACATTTTGACGTAGGGTAATTTGATTTGGCAGTTACCTCGACCGGTTGTATTTTCCCGCGTGCAGTATTTCCCCCCCCCCCCCCCCCCAAACAAAACCTCGGACCATTAACTCTTGGGCCGCATGCTTCGCAAGAACGTTTACGCCCACGAAATCAATGAGGGTAGGAACAGATTATTTTTTTTACATAAAGTTGCATAGAAACCTTATATTCGTGTTGAAGGATGGCTGCAGCGCATATGGAGGCGCCGTGGCACACCGTGTCGGGGGTCAACGAGGGCTTCCCGAGCTTCCCCGCCGCACCCACTAAACGGACTCCTATCAAGGGTAACTTCCTTCTTCGCTTTGTACTGTAGTGGACACACTCGCCTGACCACCACTAAGTTCATTTTTGCTTGCACTCAAAAGATGGAAGCGCTCTCCACCCCGCCCCGTTGACTTCGCAGGCGCCGAGGGAGAAAAATTTTAACTGAGCAGGCGGAAAAGTCCGCTATAGTACAGTCAGGAGCAAAAACCTGCAAGCAGTTGGACTCATTCTGATCTGATGTTCTCCTAAACTATTGATTGAAATATTATGTGGTCACGAATAGGGTATTTTTGATTTACCATGGGGTTGGGTTTTTTTTTTAACATGGGCTTTATTTTGAGAAAATTGCTTTTGGATTTTGCAATCTGTATACATATTTATGCTCGTGACTGTACAGACGCTAGCACATCAAGCTACAACAATCTGTCAAATTTCTTTGATAGATTTTCAACTTTATTACAAAAATTAAGGTTCATATTCAATTGGGAAAAGGACAATGCCAGATCCGGCCCCACCCATGTACAGAAAAGTAAATTAATGAAAATAATTGTAATTAATATAGAACCTTTCTATAGTAAATTGTTTTTCTTTAGAACTTGCAGATTACGAAATACCTACCCACAAAATACAAACTCATTTTACCTAAAATACAATTTAACCTATAATCAATGTCATTATTGTTTTTAGATTCAAACGGAAACCGCAAGTTCTACAGTCACTAAGACTAATGTTTAGTTATCAGCAATAAATAAACAGTAGGATGCTATGCACATGACTTCTATTGAGTGGGGCAAAGTTCTATAGAGTTTCTGGCATTGTCCTTTGACAGTTTGGTATGGCTTGATGTGCTGGGGTCCGTACTAAATTTTTTTATATCTTACTTACAAATAAAAGTAAGTAAGTTAAGTATCTTTGCACCTACCATGTTTTGTCTTTGCAACACCCTAAGGCAGGGGTGGGCAAACAGTCGATCGCGGTCATCCGGCCGATCGCAAGCGGTTTTAGAGTCGATCGCGAGCATAGTTCTAGACATGTAGCTCTTGTAAATATTCTCAGCGAGTTAGAAAGACGTTTTTCTGAATTACGAAAATAGACGAGAATTTATTGTTTATCTGTTGTCTTGTCAGGATGTTGAAATAACTGGTTCTGAAATATCGAATACCTTTGACATGGACTTGCCATCTCTTGAATACGAGATGATACAGATCATTTCAGACATACATCTCTATGCCAGAGCAATAGGTACCAAATGTTAGTCTCTTTTAAGCCAAGAAAAATATCCAAATCTCAAAAATATCGCCCAGTAGTTAACTGCTTTGTTTGGGTCGACGTATTTGTGTGAATCTGCGAAAGTATTTTTTTTTACTATAAATGTCTTTTTTTTCTGCTAGCGAGTCGATCGTTTGTCGTACAGTTTTAATATTGTAGATTGCCAATGTTGTAAGTATGTCCACCCCTGCCCTAAGGCGTTGTCCTAGGTGAGCGACCGAACACGACACGACGCGATGCGACCAATACTTCACGCCACGTGTGTCCTACGTTGTAGGTAGTCATTGTACTTATTTAGAAATAAATAAGTTTGGAGAGTTTTATCATTTATATCCGAAACGAAATCCACGTATATTTAAGTACATATTTACGCGTCGCGTCGCGTTTGTCGTTCACCTAGGACAACGGGTAAGGTAGACTGGTAGCAAATGCGCGAGGAATTAAGGCTGCCTTTGTAGTGTTTTCAACCGACTTCAAAAAGAAGGAGGTTCTCAATTCGTCTGTATGTTTTTTTTTATTTTATTTTTTTGTATATTTGTTACGCGATTTCTCTGGCAAATGTGAAGCGATTTTGAAAATTATTTTTTTAATGGATAGTGTATGCCTCTAGGGTGGTCCCATATAAATTTTATCGAAATTGATTCTGCACTTTTTGATAAAATCGGCAGAAAGCAAAAAAATATACATGTATGATATTGTAATGTTCTCACCTTGTACTTTCAATCTCTGTTTTGACTATGTTGTCATTTCTTAATGGATTTGGTTGATAAGGAAGTACTAAAAAGCGAAAAATAAAAAAGCTTTTTTACAAAAAAGACAACCACCTTCAAAAACCAAAAAGTGAAAAATAACTTTAAAACAGAACACACATGACTTTAGTTTCGGAAGTCGGTGGCAATACAAAACAACAAATAAAACAGCCAAGCCACCGACTTCCTAAACTAAAGTCATGTGTGTTCTGTTTTAAAGATATTTTTCACTTTTTGGTTTAAGAAGGCGATTGTCTTTTTTGTAAAAAAGCTTTTTTATTTCATATGTGCATTAAAAAATTGTAGTACTATGCATAAGCATACAGCAACAACACTATTTTTCACACCACCTGCTCGACAATGTCAAATTATATGTCATGCAAACCTAACCTTAAGTAAGTCATTTAACCTACTAAATATGTCCATTGTTAGGGAATATCCTATTGTGATTTTAGATGCTTCTAATTCTTTAATAATTTCAAGAAATTTCAATGTTGTTTTGTCTCATAGGTCTTCAATTCTTCGTGCCGTCTACCGCTTGGTACTGCAAACTGTGCGATCAGTTCATTGGAGATCTGCACTGTGCATCTGCGCATCTCAAATCTGTCGTACATTCCAAAAACTATACTGTGAGTATTGATAAATGAATTATCAATGACGTAATCATATATTTTTATGTACCTTACTTTGATAAAGCTTTTTAAAGTTCATTATAGTCGTCTTCCTTGTCAGCCATACCAATGTGACAGTGTGTTTTTAATGATATTGCTTGATATGTCAATTCTGACCGAATAGTAGCCGAGGATAGTTCAAAGAAACCAGAGGGATGCACGGAACCAGCCGGAAGGGAGGCTCATATCCAGCAGTGGGTGATTCCTAGCTGAAATAATGATGATAATGATAATTTGTCATTTTAAAACCCAATTAACATACAAAATGTTTATTTCAATTAGAGATTTGGTAGATTTTATGACAGTTATTTCTTCATTGTCGCTAATTAACAAAAGAACAATGGCAGCCACCCATACATTGTTTTAGTTGAGATTAAATTCCTACGTCTTTAAATGAAAAATATCTTATTAAATTCAGCATCACCTTCTGAATTAGTTTGTACAAGATTTTTTGTTCAAGAAGGCCGAGAATAATAGATATTCAGTCATGAACTTTTGTAGGTTATGTCTATGGTAACTTTTATATTCCAAATTGAGGAAGTAAAAAGGCAATATCGCATTAGTATTTTCTTTACCTAGTTAATTCAGAATGAAATGTCTTGTAAAAATATTGTTTAAGGTTGGTAATCCCAGTGGTTATAAATACTCTTTGGCCTTACCTTATGTATACAATAGGTATCTGCTACATGTATACATCGATCATATCGTTTTTACTCTGTGCACAGATCTGTCTATGACTCTGTGTCAATTACAAAGCAATTATTTTTAAATTAGATTTGGGCTACTAGTCTTTTTGCTAGTCATTAATCGAAACTAATTGATTTATTTTTATACCACAGTATTTTTACATACCTGCAAGAAACCTACACTTGGAAATAAACTGTATTCATTTACTTACTCCGTTTAATTGTAATAACAAACTAAAACTGATTACAATACTTTCAATGCTTTACGTACTTATTACTGTCACTTGGCAGAATAAATGTAAAATGGCAACACTAAACGTTAATGAAAAGTCAAATAAGTTTTCATTTAACATAATTTTTTTAACCGGCCCTAACTGGTTAATGTGATACTTTGAAAAATCGTAGAAAAATAATGTAATTTCTTTCGTATGTAAGTCACTTTTAGACGCTCAAATTTAAGTCAACTACGTTTTCGCCATTGTTCTTTATCTACAATTTCTTCTATTAAAAACATCAAATTCAAATCAATAATTTTAAAAGAAAAAAATTAATTACAAGATGTTTTACAACTAAAATACATTTCAAAATCAACTTCAATACAAATAATATTACTTAATGTTTTACAGAACTTCGTTGAACAGAACCCACACTGGGAGACAGACTGGATGTCGGACCGTCAGAAGGCCTTTGAGAAGAACCGCCCAGCCAAAGTAAAAACCGAATCAGAAAAACCAGCTCAGTACACCTCCCACACCATAACTTTTAACAAAGATGGTTTCCACACCAAACGGAAGGAGTCCCCCACTGCCACGCCAGAAGATAAGAAGAAAAAGAAGGATAGAAAGAAGAAGAATAAGAGAAAGAGTAGCAGCAGCTCGTCTAGTGATTCTAGCAGCTCAGACAGTGAGCCTGTTAAAAAGAAAAAGACTAGTAAAAGTATGTTTGATTTAACTGTATACTTGAGCTCATATGGTGCACCGGTTTTTGTAATAGGGAACATTACGCGAAACTCAGCGCAGATGGTGCCACGAGCATAACCTCCAATTCTTGTTTAATTATGTTATTAATTATAATAGCTAGGTATTTTGTGAAAATATATCAAAGTTTTAATTAATCTTACTTACCTAACTGTACTTTTAACTATATTATGGCATCCTACGGTCATTTGAAAGTGGATTCTAGGTTATGCTAAAATCATATTTGGTTGTCATACATGACAAAAGTGAACGTTATTCTGTAAATACGTCTATCTCACCTGAATACTTAACCTGAACATATTTTAGAGTGATTTTTAGCTGCTTCCCAAAGTTTTCGATCATTTTTTTCTTTTGAAAATGAATAATTAATTCCCTTCATTTCTACATCGAAATACACAGCACTTATGCATTATTGTATAATATAATACACTTCCCAATTTTGAACTCAATTAAAGGCAGAATTTCACACTTTGAACGACTCGTCGAATAACTGTTTACGGATTATGCTAGTGCTGCACTCTGGTGCCATAACATTGCAGTAATATCCCCTATTCATACAACTTTTCTGATGTTTTTAATAAGGAGAGTTTTCTAATGAAAAACACTTTCAGTGTTAAAGCCCATTCGTAGTTCGCGAACCCTGGGTTTAACCAGATTTGCAATCAATATTCGGGTAATTTACAACTATTCATAAGAAATACAAAACTTTACTTTATATATGGCTAGATTTTAATAACTCGAAATGATTATAGGTACTATGAAAAACCAGGTTTTGGTTTCAGTAGTTTTACCAAACTTGATTGCTCACAATTTATCGTGTTATAAATCTTTGTAAACACTTTCCTTATTAAAACTGTCACCTGTCTTAAGTTTCAACTTGCTAAAATATTTGTATGTTTTCACTCCAGCTAAAAAACAAAAAAGCAAGGCGGATGCTCGTGATGACAAGTCTCTCACCGAATGGATGTCCAACATTCAGATGGACAGACTCAACGATAATGACAGGAAACTGCTGGACACGCTCAAGAGCAGGTAATAATTATTAATAGGGTATTACACCCATTTTTGAAAAGTGTCTCAATGAAATTCTGTAGTGCTAATATGCCACCGGAAAAAACAACATTTTTATTCAATTGATAAGTGCCATAAAAATGCATCTAAATTTTAAATTTTCAAATTTCGCGCGTAGTTTGACGAAAACGCCTCTTACTGGACGCCATATTGCTCAGCGTAAGTGACGTCAGTTCGTTTTGTATCAAATGAGCTCATATTAAATATGATAATTGTATATCATTTAAAAATAATTAAAAGTATAATAATAATAATAATATAATAATAAAATATTTATTTCATTTATAGGGTATTTGTAGTTCGTACATATTAGACTTAAATAAGTAATTAAGTAAGTAAGCGTAGGTAGTACTAAAACTAACAAATATTTTACGGGGTGAACTACTGTTCTCCTAGCTAGGTAGCTGAGCAACCTGTATTAAGGAGAGACAGTTTGCCTCCCTAGATAAAAATCTTAAGATTAGTGCTACGTGTTGTCTCGAAACTCAAGTCATTAATTAACTTATACAGGTACATTATTATCAGCGTTGTTTACAAGAAATCTATATAAAATTAGTACTGAAGGTGGTTGTTACAAATTCAAGGTAAAAAAATAAAAAAATAAAATAAATGAGTATAAAGGTAATAGTAAAAATTAGGTAGTATTATGTAAGACGTGATTGAGTATGCGAGAGTGTGTGATGTTTGTGTACTGCGTGTGTGTGGGTGTTTGTTCTTCGTGAGTGCGGGTGTATATGTGCGAGTGCGTGTCTGTGTGTGTGTTTGTGAAATTACTATTGGTTTATTAAACGGTTATGATGTGTCAAAAAGAAGAAGTTATGAGATTGTTTTTAAAAGATCCTCAGTCTCATCATAGGTTTTTAAAAGAAGAAAAGAACGGACAGCAGTTTTGCATTTGGAATATGGTAGACTATAAATAGGTAAGTTTGCGTTAAGTTTGTTGTACAGATATGGACCAAGGTAAAAAAAGAATCGTTTGGTAAATTTATAGTACGGTGGTGGAATAGTGCAGACCATATCTTTCCGACGTTTCGAGAGTGTAACAAAAGGCGTTAGTCGGTGTTGTAAAAGGATGGTCTGCAAGACAAAGTGTTGTCTAACGTTAAGGACCCTCCAATTTTCGTAGAGGGTTGTTGTTGGGTAGATTATTGGTTTAAATGTGGCTACCTTCAATATAGCTCTGTGGGCAGTTTCTAGATGTTTCATTGCCGTCTTAGCAGCGCCACCCCAACATGCAATACCATACGTCACAATAGATTGGCATAAAGCATGGTAGACAGTACGTATTACAGCTGACGTGGCGACGTGACGTAGATTTTTTAAAATATAAATAAGTTTTCTAACTCGGCTTGTAAGAATATTGATGTGAGTTTTAAAGTTAAGAAATTGATCTAATGTTATACCCAGATATTTTATATTGTCAACGCGAGTAATTAGTGGACACAGACAGGGTAGAGCTGTCTGAGAATATGTGTGGCAGGAGTGAGCTTTTATGACAATTGGAATTTCGGGTTGTGACTTAGGTGAAGTAGAATAGGTTATAAGGTTTGTCTTTGATGTGTTTAAAGTAAGAGTGTGAGAAAGTAGCCATTCGTTTGCAGAGTTGAAGCCATTTTGTGCTACTTTCTGAAGCTCTGACCATGTGTTGGCTGAGAAGGTAAGAGCAGTATCATCTGCGAATGACACAATATTAGCGTTAGTGATGTGTAAATTACAAAGGTCATTAATAAAAACAAGAAACAGAGTCGGTCCAAGGATACTGCCTTGTGGCACACCGTAACAGATTGGAAGATCATCACTTGTATGTTCACCTATTTTGACCATTTGTGTCCGATTTGTAAGGTAACTATGAAAGAACTGTAACTGTAAGCCTCTGATACCTAATTTTTCGAGTTTATTTAGAAGTGTTGAAGTCGGAATGGTATCAAAGGCTTTGGCCAGATCAAGGAATATGGTGAGAACTTTTTTGTGGGTGTTAAGTTTATTTACAATATACCCCGTTAACTCCTGGACCGCATCAGTAGTACTTTTGTTCTTTCTAAAACCGAATTGCTGGGGAGAGATCAAGTTGAATTTTTCAAGGTAGTGTACTAGTCTCTTGTTGATCAATCGCTCAAGAACCTTCGATAAGGTAGTAAGAACAGCGATCGGGCGGTAATTATTTACGGACTTTTTATCCCCACCCTTAAATATTGGGTGTATGATCGCCTTTTTGAATGAAGTTGGGAAGGTCGAAGTTTGGAAACAGAGGTTAAAGATGTAATTTAGTACAGGTGCTAAAGTGGATGAATATCTTTTTAATATGTATGGTGAGATGCCATCATATCCGGTGGCTGCATTAGGCCTCAGAGAGTTAATCACAGATATAATCTCGTTCGGATCTGTTTCATCTAGAACGAATGATGATGGCGACTTAGTGCTATGTGACATGGTTGGCTGAGGCAGAGGGCGGGTGTGTGTAATTTTATTAGCGAGGTTCTTACCTATTTCTACATAAAAACTATTTACTTTGTTACAGGACTGAGTAGGTGTGTCTTGTGATAGTAGGTGTGAGGATGAATTTCGTGTTTTTGGTGTGTTTGTGATTCTTTTTATAGTTTCCCAGAGAACTTTTGGATTATTACCAGCCTTATTAAGCTCTTCACTATCAAATTGCCTTTTGACTTTTTTTAATATTTTGTTACAAAAGTTTCTGTATCTTTTGTAGCTAATTTCGAGAGTAGTATTACCGGGCCATGCTTTAACTTTTTTATGTAGTGAATCCCTGTGTTTCATACAACGTAGCAACCCAGGCGTGATCCATGGTTTTAGAATTTTTTTCCTAGCTGGTGATTTAGATACCGTAGTGCTCTCGGAAATAGCTCCATTCAGAACATTTACCAGAGTGTCGGTAGCAATATTAGCATCTGCTATGGAATAGATGGGCGTCAGGTCCATTTCTTCCATTGATTTGTCAAGTTTAACAAAGTCTACTTTTGTAGAGGTAGTGACAACATTGTGTTTGGTTTTTTTAAGATACATGCCCAGTAGCGATGAATAGTGGTCAGTTGCTGTTGTATTGAAAACAAGTGAGATTGTTGATATTTTCGTTCTTAATATAATATGATCAAGGCAGTTAAGACCTCTGGTAGGTAAGGTATGAGCGGGAAGAAAACCATGAAAGGCTAAGATATTGAGGTATTCTTGAGAGCGCGAGTCAAGAGAAAGTGGTTTTATATCTAGGTTAATGTCACCGGTAAGAACAACTGATTTAAATTTTGAGAAGGTGGGTAATATGTCATTAAGAACAGAAGTAAATGTATTAGTGTTTGTATTTGACGGTGACCGATAAATGCAAAGTAAAGCTATATCTAACCCCATCTCTAATACTAACCCGGTGGCGCAATTATTTAAGGATAATTCTGTGCAATTACAGTTAAGGTCAGTTTTGACATAAACCACGACACCATCGCTCTGGTTTAAATGTTTTGTGGTACGGTACATAGTATAGTTATCTAAATAGGGGATGTTGGTGTTACTAGAACACGAGAGCCAGCATTCTGTTAAAACTATAATGTCACAATCTATAGGAATTCTTTGAAGAATTGTTTGTAAGCTTAAAAAATTACGGTTTATTGATCTTATGTTCTGCGTGAAGATTTTTAGGTAGTTTTGTGGATTGCTGATGTAAAGTTGTGCCTGCTCTGGACTACAAGAGTACGATTCCGATACAGAGGTTAGGTCAATGTTATCTATGAGTGCATTGGTGTTATCAAACATTTTTAAAGATTAAGGTGCGGGTCAAAAGTTTTTCGTAAGGCTGGAGTATTCTTTTTAAGTTTCTGGTAGGGGAGTAGTATGTGTGTGTTATGGGTGTTGAGTAAGGATGTATAGTATGAGTTATATGTGTGTGTATTTGTGCGACAGTGTTAGAATTTACAAACAAATTATAATTAAGAAATGAATTAAAAAAATAATTAATAAATACTAAAAACAAAGCAAGAAATGAACATCTGCAGTTTACTACTAGTCATTCATTATTTTGCGATGAAAGCTGCTGTAATTGTTGTTCACTTTTAACTAAAATATATTGGCTATCAACGTTCTTCTTAATCATGACGCGTCCATTTGATGTCCAGCAAAAGGCGTAATTGTTTGCCTTGACAAAATTTCGTGCAGTGTAAAACAGTTTTCTGGACAGCGACGTAAGTTGCTCGGTGACGTATACAGGCGTACGCGGTAGATCGAGGCCCAAGTGTGTAGAATTAATTTTATTGTCGGGATTCTTGTTGTTAAAATGTTTAACAACAAGAAGTTAGGAAATTACTTTTTTTAAGGGTATTAGAGAACTCAACACTAATGTTAGAGGTCTTGCTTTCCTTTTTAGATGGCAACCTTGTCACATCTCGAATATCCGACAGTTGAATGTCCGTTTCTAGACATTTTGAAAGGTGCTGTACGACGGTAAAAAGAGTATTCTTGCTTTCATGAGGTAATTTTGGTACGTTACGTAGTTCAACGCAGGTTTTAATACAGCTCCGGTCCAAAAAATCAATTTTCTCTTCGAGGGAGCACATTTTTGTGGCCATGATATTGCGTTCATTTTCTAAACCCGTTATTTTCAGTTCTAAGGAGGTTAACTGGTCCGATATACTTGTTGCAGATTTCTCGATTTCAGAATTCGTTTCCTCTATTTTCGTGTTTTGAGATTTAATTTCCATTATATGTGTTGCGTACAGCACGCAGTACGTGATTAGTCGGGTAAAAGAAAACAGTTTAAAAACGTTTAAGTGTTTGAGACCCTGCGGCGGCGACGACTAGCATAACGGGAGTTGTAGGTCCTATCATGCGCACGGCGGGAAACGAACTAACGCGCTGACCCGCTCGGTGCCGTGGGTAGCGCGTGGGCAATGTGCGTTCAACATCTTACGGCCAAGCGAATTTGAACCCACATTACGCGGTGTTGTAGCCTGACGACGCGATGTCAGCATCGCGGATGTACTTATGAAAATATATTATTTCGCTGTTGCGGGGCCTCAAAACTCATTTATTTAAAAAATACACGATACGATAAATATAATCAAATTAACAAACTTCTCCCATACGTAACATTCTCCCCCTCAGTGTCGACACGACACTCAAAACGGTAAACTAAATTACAAATATACATAAATCTAAATATAAATCTAGAATATTGCTAGCCTAGCTGCAGGACGTTTAAGTATGCCATTTTTTGTTTTAACGTCGACAACCCTTACACGTCCGTCAGCACCGGGGTACACGGATTGTACGATGCCTTTAGGCCAGCAGTTACGGGGGGAGTTAGGATCCACTATAACTATCATATCCCCGATCTTTAATTGAGCGCCCTCTTCTCTCCGTTTTCGGCGTGGCACTAGATCGGGGAGCAAAATATCGCTGAAGAAAGCTGTGGCTTGTGAGTGCTGAAGCAATAATGTTTCAGCTCGTTTCATCAACTCGTCGGTAGGTCCATTTATTTTTATCTTCTTACATTTATCTATGAACAACAAGACAGTTCCAGCAGTTCGAAGCAATCGCAACCAACTGGAGAAGCGCGTCGTCTCCGGTACAGGTAAGTTGTTTACACTATTATTTTCATTAATTATATTTATTTTTTCTAATATTTCTTCATTAATTTTTATTTTATTTTGAGGTTCCTGAGGCCAGCAAGAGCGTGATTGATGTAAAAACGACGGACCGGTAAACCACGATGAATTGCTGTTAAGTTCGTAGTCGGTACTTTTAGTACCTAAATCTGCCACGTTGACGTCAGTCGGCACATAGTGCCACTCGTCAGCCTTACTTAGTTCGTCAATTTCCCCTAGACGATTAGCGATGAAAACTTTATATGTTCTACAATTATTTCTGATCCAGTGTAAAACAGTTGTGGAATCCGTTAAATAATAAACTGAATTTGGTTTTATGCGATGGTCTTTTTTAATATTATTTGCTAATTTACATCCTAATAAAGCACCCTGTAGTTCCAGGCGCGGTACAGAAACCGATTTCGTAGGTGTAACTTTAGATTTACTAGCAATAAATGCTACAATAATATTTCCACTGCTCATTTCTTTGCGCCAGTACGCAACGGTCGCGTAGGCGCTCGGCGACGCATCGCAAAATACGTGTAGTTCTAAGTTTTCGTTACTCTCACTGTTATTACTATCGCAAAAATACCAACGAGGTATCCTAATATTATTTATCTTTTTAGCTTGAATTATCCAACACTTAAATAAATTTATTTAACTCGTCATTTAATTGCTCATCCCATTTTATATTTGTTTTCCAAGTTTCGCGCATTATTATTTTTCCTTTAATTGTAAATGGCATCAGATAACCATGAATATCAAAAATAGACATAACAATACATAACAGTTCGCGTTTAGTTGGTTTTCTTTTTAAGTTGAGAACATCATGTGGTATACGCTTCAAGGTCAAATCGAATCCTAACTCGTCGCTAGCGGGATACCATAATAAACCCAGTGTCCTTTCCGATTGATCTTTATCGAGGGCGCAACAAACACTGTCACTCAAGACTTCTTTGGGTAGGCTTTCTACAACTTCCGGGACGTTGCTAGCCCAGTTCCGTATTTCGAATCCACCCTGCTGGTGAACAATGGAGACTTCTTTAATCATCTGTTTCGTAAGGTCGACTTCGGGTAAACTATCGATATAGTCGTCCATATAATGTTGCTTGCATATAGCGTCGACAGCCGTCGGATAGGTATCCTGATAACGTAATGCGTTTTTATTTTTAATATGTTGCGCGATAAAAGGCGAGCAGTTCGCGCCAAATATTAATGACGTCATTGCATATTTATTAACGTCCCCAGTGGCCTTATCTCTAAATAAAAACCTAAGTGAATGTTGATCCTTTTCTTTAACTTTAATTCGAAGGAACATATCTTTGATATCTGCAATAATTCCTATTTTATTTTCTCTAAACCTAAACATAATTCCAAATAAAGACTGCAAAAGGTCCGGGCCTGTCAATAAAAAATCATTAAGGGAACATCCCTGTGTTTTCGCAGCCGCGTCGAACACCAAACGTAACTTTTTCTTATTGGGGTTATCGACCCCGAAGTGCGGTAGGTACCAAACGTGGTCGCTAGACTCCCCCTCGTTTAGCCTCCTGGCATAATTATTAGAAAATAAATGCTGGATACGTTCTTGATAACGTGACGCGTAAGTGTTGTCGGCTGACATTTTTCTCTCGACAGATTTTAAACGATTATAGGCATTTTGATATGAATCAGGCATAATAAAGTTATCATATTTCCAAGGCAATTCTACAAACCATTGATTATCAACTAATTCACATGTGTTATTTAGTATGGTGATAGCACGTAACTCGTCCGCATTCTGTCGCGGTTGTGCTGATATACCTATTGACTCTAACGCGAATGATTTTCTTACAATCTCGTTCAACTTAGAATCACAACAATGTTGCGCGCTGTCATCAATAGGAATACCATCAGCTGCCACGTTCATAACATTTATATTGTTTACAACACCGTGTATACACCAGCCAAGCGGTGTCTTTGTAATATAAGGGTCATTTTTCCTATTACCTTTTAAACACATTAAAGGAGCAATAAGGTCGTAATTATCTTGTCCGATTAATAGTTTAGGTTGTGTGTCACATTTACACAAGTCGTAGTTTATATAATCCGAATAATTGGTAAAGTCCACACACGATAAGCTTTGAGTAGGCAAATTAAGTTCGTTCATTTTTCGGGCACTCAAATTAAAACGATCGCCTGTGTTATTAGAAATGTCAAAACTTACATTTTCCGTTTGGCACACGAGCTCACCGGAGTCCCATGCACCGCGGGCGCGCATGGTGACGGTCTTACCGTGGAGTCCCGCCTGATCAGCGAGGTCAGCAGCTATCAGCGTCACAGTGGCGCCGTCGTCGAGCAACGCATGTGTGTGTATATTGTCTTTAGGTCCATGAACGGTAACCGGCACAATTTTTAACAACACTTTAGGCACTGGTACACTAACACTAGTGGACGCACTGGTGTGGGCGTGGGCGACGGTATCCTCGCGGTGCGGCTCGTCGGGCGTTGAAACGTGCTCGCGGGCTGCGTCAGCCACCGGGCGCGCAGTCTCAGGCCGCGCGGTCGCTGTCAGTGCAGCCGGTGGCGCGGCTGCGGGTGCCGCAGTCGCGGTTGGTTTCGTCCAGTGTAGGAGATGATGATGTGGATGTCCACACTCGCTGCAGTCGGGAGCGCTGCACGCGCTGGGTACATTATGCCGTGCGCTCAAGCACTTGTAGCACAGATGTCTAGAACGTACAAACTGCCAGCGATCTCGCCTCATAGCGCGTTTGAACTTGCCGCACTTGTCTAAGGTGTGCGTCGGAGAGGCACGACAAAACATACATTTATTCTCTGATGTCGTAGTACACGCTAACACTGAATGAGTTTTTATATTATGATCGTATTTCTTTCTTATGTCATTCTGACTGTGTATAAAACTCACACCTGAGGTTGCGACGATTGTTGCTTCTCTGTATAAAAACTCCGATAATATTTCCAGTTTAGGTATAGAACTATCCTGTCTCTCGTAGGTATACTCGGCCCATTTATTGATAAGAGCGGGCGGTAACTTTGAAAGTATTATTGACGTCGTTTCCGGACTTTGTAGGTATTCCGGCAACTTAATAGCTTTAACAGCTGTGACGTAGTTTTTGACTTTTATCGAGAAATTCACGATCTCCGTGTGGTATGCAGTCGGAAGTGGGTGAATTTTCTTGAGTTGAGTGAATATTTTATTGATTATACACTCGGGTCTACCAAATCGTAATTCTAAGGTGTCAATTATAGCTTGCGGTGTTGTGTTGCCGATGAGGAGCGATGACACGGCTTCTTTTGCGTCACCACGTAGACATTTTCGTAACCGCCAGATGTTTTCTGCATCGCTATAACTGCACAGGTGTGACGATTCTTTATATGACTCCTTGAACTGCAGCCACTGCATAGGGTCACCGTCGAATACCGGTAAATCTTTTGATGTTGCTAGGCGCGCAAGGAGTTCTCTGTTGTTATCACGAACGTTACTTCTGGTAAGTACTTGTTGCAGCGCCTCCGTCAGCTGGTTGATGCCGTCGTTACGTTGAGGCGGACGCTCACTGACGAAGTGCTGTTGCGGTATCGAATAAAGTGGGCAGACATTTTCTTCGTACTCACTTTTAGCGATGGACTCGACGCCATCTTGTTTGTCGAACCATGAATCGACTTTTCTCGAACTTTCCGAGGCCGAGCCGCGGTCTTCTTCTTGCAAGTCTGCAATGTCGACTTCTAGTTTCTTCGAAACCAAGTCTTTCTTTATTTGCGCACTTCTTTCCGCTAAATCGAGATCTATTTGCGCTTGATGTTGAGCCGCTTCATATTCAAGCCTTTTACGGGCCGCCGCTGACGAACACGAGGTTTTATCACTTTTCACTGATTTTAACTGTTCACTTTTATTGGTAGCCAGCTGCTCCGTGGCACGTTTGCTACGTGTTGTAACACCCTTGGGGGGTGTGCGAAGCAGCGACATCCCTGCACTACAGGTTTTAGTTACGACTAACACGTGACCGAGATCCTAAATCCGGCTAGAAGGACCAGCTTAATGTTGCGTACAGCACGCAGTACGTGATTAGTCGGGTAAAAGAAAACAGTTTAAAAACGTTTAAGTGTTTGAGACCCTGCGGCGGCGACGACTAGCATAACGGGAGTTGTAGGTCCTATCATGCGCACGGCGGGAAACGAACTAACGCGCTGACCCGCTCGGTGCCGTGGGTAGCGCGTGGGCAATGTGCGTTCAACATCTTACGGCCAAGCGAATTTGAACCCACATTACGCGGTGTTGTAGCCTGACGACGCGATGTCAGCATCGCGGATGTACTTATGAAAATATATTATTTCGCTGTTGCGGGGCCTCAAAACTCATTTATTTAAAAAATACACGATACGATAAATATAATCAAATTAACAAACTTCTCCCATACGTAACAATATGTGTCTCTAATTTGTCCAACCGTGCGTTCTGGGAACTGATCAATTCTCTAATCATTTCCTTCAGATCGTTCCTGAGCTCATTAATTGAGTCAGAATGGTCACCCGAAGGGCGGCGACGCTTTGCGCGCTGGGTAATGTTTTTAGCTGTTATGTCCGTCGAAATGCCTTCCTCTGCACATAATTTTTGAATATCGGACTCTGAACGGGACGGTTTTTGATCTGCGGAACCCTTTGGTGGTGTTTGGAACATAGTTAATTGGTTAAAAAAAATAAAAAATAAAAATTATCAAAATACAAAAAGTGATTGCTGTCTGTGGGAACCGAACTTGCGACCCAGGGCGTACTTCAACTGCGTGTAAACACTTACACCTCCAGACCACCGAAGCTTATTGAATCATTGCGAATTAGGCGATATATTGTTAGTGTTGTACACAATGTGTTAACGACCGGTTTTCGAAGGTCATTAGCCGGTCCACTATAGCCGTATGACACAAACACTTTTTATAATGATCACAGTTCACTTTTGAAATGTATAAAAACGTTTTCGACGATAACTCAATGAGTTATTTATGCACTGTTATAGTTTTTTCACTGTTTTTATAGTTGTTATATTGTTCACAAAATAGTGTAGTTCTTCAACTGTTTACTGGGTTATTAACTATTTTTCTCGAATAAAATGTACGGGAGGTTACAAAAACACGTCTGCTCGCGACAGCGCTCGGGCGGGGGGGGAGTATATTTTGTAATAGGTGTAATTATGAAAAAATTACGTTGGCTACGAAAATAATAAAAGTACAAAGCCTATATTACGCCAATCGGTTGACTGACAGTTGACAATTTTTTGTTTACACAGCCGTATGGCGTAATAACATGGCCGCTACTATTTCACGATGTTTTCTAACAGATTAAAAATACTGAAAACTTTGAATTGAATTTAAAAATTTGTTTTGTTATTTTATGAACTAAAACTTACATTTTCCGACTGCTTTATGCCTAAACTGTCTCAATAACATATTTATAGATTTTTTCTCGTATAGAGTAAAATACCCTATTTATTAGTCTTACTACAGCTTTCGTTTACCATGAATACAAGGCGTATTTTATTCGGCTCTGCGTCTTGTATCAGACTGCATTGAGAGAAAAATAGAATTTATTTATTACTAGCTTTTACCCGCGACTTCGTCCGCTTCCATTTCGGATAACGCGATGCAAACAAAGTTGTGGATTAAAAAGTATGTCCTTCCCCAAGCTATCTGACGACACGGTTGGCGCAGTGGCTGAGCGTTCGACTGCTGCGCAGCGTGTTGTGGGTTCGACTCCCGCCCAGGGTAAACATTTGTGTGATGAGCACTTGTGTTTGCCTTGTGTCTGGGTGTTGTTTATCTATAATATGTATGTATTTAAAAAAAAGAGAAAAAAAAATGTATTTGTATATGTATATTAGCTGTCTGACACCCATAATACAGGGTCTCCCTAGTTTGAGGTCAGATGGCCGTGTGTGAAAATGTCCCCACATATTATTATTATTATCTGCATACCAAATTTCATCAAAATCTGTTCAACTGTTTCCTCAACACAAAATGTACAGCTTTTTGAAAGTTTTCATGTGTATAAAGTAGTCTTACAGATGCATAGGATGCGTCCAATTATTATCTTTATTTTGGTTGTCGGTCGTTATGGGTAGTCAGAAGCCAGAAAGTCTGACAACGAGTCTTACCAAGGAGTATTGTTTGAGCCAGTAACTGGGTGGTGGAAGTCAGATAGGCAGTCGCTCCATGTAAAACACTCGTATTCTGCTGCATCCAGTTAAACTGGAAGCCAATCCCAACGTATTTGGGAAAAGCCTAGGTAGATAATGATCTTAATTATGGTTGTGTGTCCTTTTATCTAGAATCAAGAAAGAGAAAGTGGATGATGAGAAGCGTAGATCATCAGACCGGAGTGAAAGGGAGCGCACTGCTGAAATATCTAGGAAAGTGAGGTAAGTGACGTCATATTTGTAATTCTAGATATTTGCCTTTACGAGATAACCCAACAAGAAAAGCGAACATGTGCTGGAAAGATTTGAAGTTTAGAGTTATCTATACCCTGTTCGCAATAAGATTAGACATATACACAAACCTTTTTTACAGTCCCTTCAACCGATTTTGACTTCTATTCCGTAGGCAAAAAGTAGTTACAATAACAACTGTTTACTGTAGTTGCCATTTGTCATGCTACCGACGCAATTGCCTTTATGAGATAACCCAACAAGAAAAGCGAACATGTGCTGGAAAGATTTGAAGTTTAGAGTTATCTATACCCTGTTCACAAAAAGATTAGACATAAACACAAACCTTTTTTACAGTCCCTTCAACCGATTTTGACTTCTATTCCGTAGGCATAAGGATGACATTAGAGGCAAAAAAGTAGTTACAATAACAACTGTTTACTGCAGTTGCCATTTATCATGCTACCAACGCAATATGAGTCAAAATCGGTTGAACGGACTGTAAAAAAGGTTTTTGTAAATGTCTAATCTTATTGTGAACAGGGTATAGAAATATTAGCACTTGCGTTTAACTAACATTATCACATTTTTTTAACGCTTCTGTTTTGTGATATTTATTTTTTAACACTTTGCCAACGACGTCGTCCGCGAGAATTTTCATTAAAAAAAAAATGACAAGTGACGTTAAGGGTTCTATCAAACTGACAGACAAGTGATTTGAATCGTAGTTTACAATAGCGGAGTTGAAAAAGTACATTGATTTATGATTATTTGTGACATTATTTCCCATAAAACGATGTAATATTAGTGTATGACATGCGAAACGGCGGCTGCCAGTGTCACTGTTACTGACAGCCGGCGTTTCCTTCTGAAATAATCATATATATTAATTTGTCTATGGGTCTAACCATGTAAAGTAAAATAAGGATTTATTAAATATTGCAGCACATTGTCATGTTATAATAGGGTATTACACCCATTTTTGAAAAGTGTCTCAATGACATTGTGTATTGCTAATATGCCACCAAAAAAACACAAAATTTTTATGCAATCGATAAGTGCCAAAAAATGCATCTAAATCTAAAAAAAATTCAAATTTCGCGCGTAGTTTGACGAATACGCCTCTTACTGGATGACATATTGCTCAGCGTAAATGACGTCAGTTCGTTTTGTATCAAACTCAAACTCAAACTCAAATCATTTATTTCAAATAAACCATTTACAGGCACTTTTGAATTGTCAAGGAGTCAGTCAGTCAAAAAGTTGCAGCTAGTTGCTCGTTCCAAACAGTAGGTTTCTATGGAGAAGAACGAGCAAGAAACTCCATGAACACTCTTTTAAAATCAATAGAATATTACAAATTTAGGTTACATCATTCATGTTGAATCTAGAGGTACAATGTGAGAACGATGTAACAAATTGTGCACGTTAAAAGAGGTCCTAGTGGCAATGAAATTAGACAATTCAAAATAAATTTAAAATAACCGAGGCAGCTAAGAGATGACCAGTCTCAACTGACGGCGCCCGTTCACGAACATGACGCACGGATCGGCACCATTTAGTTCAACCATTTTGAAGGGAACCAAATGATCCAACACATGCGCCACCATCAGCGAGACATTCAAGTGAGCATGACAAACACTCAACCGCCAGGGCATATTCAAGTCAACGAAAGACATCTCGTAAATGGTGGCTTTAAAGTACATAGTGCTCACATGTATGTGCTATGCAAAATTATATAATACTAATAGTTTGAGTTTATACAATGCAAAGATAATGTAGTTCTACATCTTCAGCAGCTCCAAAAAAATTGTCACCAATGCTAATCAATAAATCTATGAACCCTTATGGCTGTGGAGCCAGACCAGCATCCAGCCAAGCATTTTTATCAGTGATGTAATCATCCAATTTATAATATGCTCGGCTGCATAGTGTGCGTTTAATATAGGATTTAAATTTTGTCTCATTAAGTTGAACAATGTGGGGAGGTATTTTATTGTAACACTTTAGACAGAACCCCATGAAAGAAGAATCTACTTTAGCCAGCCTGAAACCTGGTTGAACTAGTTGGTCCCTGTTTCTAGTACTATAGTTATGTCTGTCACTTCTTTTACCAAAAAGATGCAGATTTTTTCTAGCGTACATAATGTTTTCATAAATGTATTGACAAGGTACCGTCATTATGTTAATTTCCTTAAACAGTTCCCTTAGAGAATCGCGCATACGTAGATTGTAAATGGCTCTGATTGCTCTTTTCTGCAGAATAAAGATAGACTCGATGTCTGCAGCTCGCCCCCAAAGTAAAATACCGTAAGACATAATACTATGAAAGTAACTAAAATAGACCAGTCTCGCGGTATCCACATCAGTAAATTGCCGGATCTTTCTGACAGCATATGCTGCCGAACTTAGTCGTCCTGCGAGAGATGTTAAATGAGGACCCCATTGTAGCCTTGAGTCGAGCGTGATTCCCAGGAAAACAGTTTCATCAACGAATTCCAGTTTCTCTTTATTCAATACTATATCGCAATCACTACTTTTGACATTAGGTAAAGCAAATCTGATGCATTTCGTTTTTTTTCCATTTAATACTAAGTTATTGGCTGTGAACCAATTTTCGACCTGAAGTAAGGCGTTATTTACATTGTCGAGATTATTAGCCCGTCTATTTATCTTAAAAATTAAAGAGGTGTCATCGGCAAATAACACCATTTGTGGTTGGTTTTTGAATAAACGGGGAAGATCATTAATATAAACTAAAAAGAGGAAAGGACCTAATATTGACCCTTGTGGGACTCCCATTTCTACTTTTAAACCATATGAATTCACCCCATTTATTTGAACTTGCTGCTGTCTGTCATACAGATAAGATTTTATTAAACTAAGCGCAAGTTTACCCAGTCCGTAATGCTCAAGTTTCAAAAGTAACGTGTCGTGATTTACGCAATCAAATGCCTTGGAGAGGTCACAAAAAATTCCTATGGCATCTTGCGCCTCTTCCCACGCGGTAAATATATGTTTTAATAAAGTGACGCCGGCGTCAGTCGTACAACGTCCTTTGGTGAAACCATACTGATGCTCGTGTAAAATGCCATTTGTGTTAAAATGAACAAGCATCTGATTTAGCATTATCTTTTCAAATACCTTGCTGAAAACCGGCAACACGGACACGGGTCTATAATTATTGGTATCTTTACTGTCCCCGGATTTGAAAAGTGGTATGACCTTACTAAATTTCATTAGATCTGGGAAAACTCCCTGGTCTACGCACATATTAAATATTATAGCCAAATAAGGCGCTATTGTTTCAATTATAGATGTGCAAACTTTAATAGACATGCCCCACAAATCTTCAGTTAATTTTATTTTGATTTGCCGAAATGCTTTTAAGACTGTTACGGGGTTTATATGTTTAAATTGAAATTCTACCGGGCAGCCTGGAACGTTCGCTTTTAATAACGCAATTGAGACGTCAGGTGAGGAATTTAAAGCTTCCGTGGTTTTAGCTGGTATGCTAGTAAAGAAATTAACAAATTCATGAGCTACTTCTAGGTTAGAGCTTATGGGACCATGTGATGTCTCCAATGTATATTCAGTGTTACGAACTTTTTTCTTGTTAGTCTCGTTATTTATAACTTTCCAAACTGTCTTTATTTTATCGTCTGCCGATTTAATCTTATTGCTAATGTATAGGGCTTTAGCTACCTTGCAAGTATTTCTAAAAGTTTTAGAATAAGTAGTAACATACTTGTTGAAAGTATCTGTATTAATATAAGCCTTAAGGTCATACAGCTCAAACAATCTTTCCCTACTTTTTCTAATCCCCCTAGTTGCCCAGTCACTAAATATAAACTTAGGGCTAATATGTTTTACCTTTTTTTCGAAAGTATTATTAAATTCAGTCTCCACCACAGAAAAGAAATCATCATATAATTTATTTGCATTGTTATTATTATGGTCCAGAGCACTTAACTTATCATTTAGGGAACTATTGAATCTATTTAATTTACCAGTTGTAAATGGTCTAAATTGTATTTGCACTTTTGTCATAGACATTTTAAACATAAAAGTTACCGTTTGTCCGCTATGATCCGATGGCAGATAATTAACAATAGCATTATCCAAATAGTCACAATCGCAAAAAATATTATCGATGCAGGTAGCAGTAGTTGAAGTTACTCTAGTAGGTTCCATAAATACATTTGACAAATTGAATGACTTAAAAAGGCTTAATAATTGACTACTATTCAAATTATTTTCTAAAATATTAATATTAAAATCACCACAAATAATTATGGATTTGCTTTATGATCAAATGAGCTCATATTAAATATGATAATTGTATATCATTTAAAAATAATTAGAAGCATATTTTGTAATAGGTGTAATAATGAAAAAATTACGTTGGTTACGAAAATAATAAAAGTACAAAGTCAAAGCCAATCGGTTGACTGACAGTTGACAATTTTTTGTTTACACAGCCGTACGGCGTAATAACATGGCCGCTACTATTTCACGATGTTTTATAACAGATTAAAAATACTGAAAACTTTGAATTGAATTTATAAATTAGTTTTGTTATTTTATGAACAAAAACTTAAATTTTCCTACTGCTTTATGCCTAAACTGTCTCAATAACATATCTATCGTTTTTTTTCTCGTATAGAGTAAAATACCCTATTATTATTTTGCATTAAGATTACACTAAAATAAAAAGTATTTTACACAATCTAAAGCGTAGTTTGTGAGGCGACACAGAAAAAAATAACATTTTCATCCCACCATCTCGGAAAGAGTATTTTTAATCTTCAATATCTGAGTGGAAAAGCCGTTTTTATTCTCTAGAGGATAAAGTAAATTTATCTTCAATATCTGAGTGGAAAAGCTGTTTTTATTCTCTAGAGGATAAAGTAAATTGAATTTAGAACATCGTGTGCACTAAGTTTGTGAATAAAAAAAAACATTAAACCTATTTACTGCTACCTCTATGGTACCGAATATATCATACAACTTTTTTTTAATTTGTTATAAACTCAGACTTTGTAAACGTTTTTTTTTTTTGCATTTAGTCATTTCCTCGCTGAGGTGGAATGAAAAGTTACGTGTTGCACTCGAGTGCAAAGATTTTTCACCTCGTGCTCTTTTGATTCCCTCGCTAACGCTCAGGATTCTAATTTTGAATCACTCGCTGCGCTCGTGATTCAATTTTAGAATCCTTCGCTTGCTCGGTCATCAAAATTGAACACGCGGTTAAAAAGCAACTTTGCACTCTTGTATAACAAATAACTATTATCATAATGGATTATGCGTGTGAAAGAAATTCCCCGGCCCAATCAAACTCATATAATTTTTGCGTTCCACAATGTTTTAAGGTGGTTTACATGCATTAAAGCTAGGTACAATCATGAACCTTATGAGGTAGTACTAATAGTAAAGTAGTCTGCTTTAGTTCAAACCAAGAAGCTTATAGATAAAAGTGGAGGCAACACTCTAAATACCTAAGTGAAGCCAACTGTGGGCAGACGCTCTCTTTCTAAATGCATACATAAGATAAAGAAAACACATATCACTGTCTCGTTCTTATGTATGCATTCAGAAAGAGAGCATCAGCCCACAGTTGGTTTCAAGCTTTTGTTCTAAGTGTTGGCTCCATTTATACCTAAATCTTCATGGTTCAAACACATAGTGACGACACGGTTGTCGCAGTGGCTGAGCGATCGACTCCTGCGCAGCGTGTTGCGGGTTCGATTCCCGCCCAGGGTAAACATTGGTGTGATGAGCACTTGTGTTTGCTTTGTGTCTGGGTGTTGTTTATTTATATATGTATGTATTTACAAAAAAAAAATGTATTTGTGTATGTATATCAGCTGTCTGACACCCATAGTACAGGATCTCCCTAGTTTGGGGTCAGATGGCCGTGTGTGAAAATGTCCCCACATATTATTATTATTATTATAGTTCCTTCTACACGCTTGTCAATTCCCCACATATAGAGAGAGTGAACGCCGCGAGTCTCGTTCCCGCGACGACAGAGACCGGGACCGCCGCGATGACTCCCGACGTCGAGACGAGAGACGGGGCGACGACAGAGAAAGAGAGACTACGCCTCGACTCGATACCAAGAAACCAGAGATCAGGAAGATGCCGTTTATAGGTAAGTAGAATTTTGCATAGATCGTGTGGTTTTAAGTGGCTCACAGACAGGCGCGGCCTGCGGTGGCCGTGAGTCATCAAACACGTGCGGCCATGACGCGGCCTGGGAGCGGCCACCGCCGGGCCAAAGCGCTGCCAGTGTAACGCTTCAGGCCGCCACCGCAGGCCGCGCCTGTCTTAGCCACGTAAACATGCGCGCCTCTCTGCTGCATTTGCACATACATGCAAAGTATGTAACTATGTATGGTACACACGGCTACACATTAAGCTATACATTTCCAATTTATGCTGACCTCTCATTGTATGGATATTTTATACAATGCGAGGTCAGCTTATAATCGAAATATATAGATAGTTTTAATGTGTAGCCGTGTGTACGCAATATAAAGGTTTGGAAAGGCCACCGTAAAAGTAATGGTAAAAGTTTCATGTCAAAGTCGAAGTGAAGTTATTTCTACTAGCTGATGCGACTTCGTAAGAGTGATTTTTTCTTAAGCACCGCTATTTTTTAATGCAATATAGCCTATGTTACTCAAGGATAATGTAGCTTTCGATTTGTAAAAGAATTTTAGAAATCAGTCCAGTAGTTTTTGAGTTCATTCGTTACAAAAATACAAATATTTCCTCTTTATAATATTAGATTTTATGTGTTTAAATTATTTGAAAGCTTTTATATAATTGTTTAAACATTACTAATTAGACGTTTTTAATTTGAAATGTGCAAAAAAGGGGTATTTAATATTGAATACTCATAATTTATGTCTGTATGGTGTCGGACGTAAAGAATAGCACCATCCCATATCTTCCCGTGGGTGTCGTAAGAGGCGACTAAGGGTATCACCAGAGAATGGGCAGCAGCGTTCTCTGTGCCTTTGTAACAACCATACTGCGATCGCCAACTCGCCTGCCAAGCGTGGCGATTATGGCAAAACCCTCCCTTTGGGGGAGGCCTATGTCCAGCAGTGGACGTCTTTCGGCTGAAATGATGATGATGATGATAACTCATAATTTTGATTATGATTGTATAATGATTTGTCAATTGGCTTAGTATCGGGTGAAATGACAGGTCACTTCACCTAAAACTCACCAAGGTAACTTGCTAAAGAATCGACCGGTAAATATGTACACAGCTGAGACCGGCTGATTTCACTTCCAGTATGCGTTGCGAAGGCGACCTGTTACCCTTTAATTTGTGTCTGTAAAATATATTTGCTATAGGAAAAATGCCTGTTTACAAGCATTTGGGCAAGAATTCCAAAACCGAGGAACAGAAAAAAGAAGAGCAGAAGAAAAAAGACGAGGAAGAAGTAAGCAAGAAGAGACGAGAGGAGATGGATGCTGAGATACAAAAGAAGGTTAGTGTTATTACCTTGTTTCTAGTTTATCTTAGACTAACTTTTGTCTGCAAATTCGTCCAGGTGTAAATGTAAATGCAAACACACCTTAAAACTTAACATGTTTCATGATACTTAGCAGTTGTATAGCTTAATTTTTGGAAGAAAGTTCCCTAACGCGGCTTACAGGTAGTACGAAATAGTAGAAATCGTCACGTAACGAAATGCGTGTGTGTGTGTGTGCGTGTGTCGAGCCGCTGCTGCGCGCACTCGCCTGCTCGTGTATTATTATTTTCATATCAATTTTTTGTACCAACTGCTTACCCTCCACGCCAGGGGCGTAGCTACCGCCGTATCAGCTGTATCAATGATACGGGGCCCCCGGGCTGCAGGGGCCACAACGTGTGAAAGTAAAATTTCATGAAATGTTACCCACAATCTCACTCAAACTTAGGTTGTTCGCTTCGAGCAGTCATGTAATTATTTCTATACCTTTTTTGTGTAAACAGGAGCCAAGAGTTTATGCCGAAAACCAGTGCTTAGCAACCCTTTAGGGGGGGGGGACCTAAGCATGATGCTGACGCTTGAACCTTTTGCTTCCGGTATTATAGTTCTGTGTATACTACAAGCTGTAATGCTGGAAACAATAAATTGTATTCAATACTAATCAAAATAATGTACCATACATTTTATTTTTATACAATGCTTTTGGGCTTCGCCGTATCGGGCAGAAGGGCCTCCTGACAAATTTTGGTACAGGGCCCTTCTAGGTCAAGCTACGCCAATGCTCCACGCATTGAAATTTCTTCGGATATGGGGGTTAGCAGTTGATGACGCTGTCTGTACGTAACGGAACTTCGTTCCTGACGGGGGTCCCCCGACCGCACAAGTTATTTACATTAGAAAAGTACTTACAGAGATTATTACTTACAAAGTTACAAACAAAGAAACACACAGGCACTTACATACACATACGAAGGTACTTTATTGTGGCCTATCTCTAAAAAAAAGATTGCTGTTGCATACGTTTTAACCATGTTGAATGATAAACGAACAAAGTCATTGTTGATCGACCGCAGTTTGGTTGCATCATGTTAACTGCCATGTCAGTCACTGCTGCCTGACAGACTCGCTATCTATTCAGGCCGTGTCAGTCACTGGTGATAGACACTGAAGCATCAAATTCAAAGGATCGAAGTGTGACGTCTGGCACATGTACAGACGCCAGCACATCAAACTATCCCAAACTGACAATTTTTCCTAATTGAATATGAACTCTAATATTTTGTAATATGGTTGAACATTGACAATAAGACACAGACAGAGTAGTTTGACAGATTGTTGCAGCTTGATGTGCTGGCCTCTGTGCAATAAGGTTGCTTACGCAAAGCTAATCTTTCTTTCTTTTTTTTAAAAAACGTTGCCCCACACTAGGTATTTCTCCTGTGTCGTGGGTGCGTTTACAAACATATAAACTCACATACACAAACAGCCAGACCCGGTACAACTATCTGTAGGCCATACAAATATTTGTTCCGTGCGGGAATCGAACCCGCGACACGCAGTACAGCAGTCGATCGCTCAACCACTGCGCCAACCGTGTCGTCAAATCTCAAATCTCAGAGGGCGCCACCGAACCGTAAACACTACTCTATGTTAAACATTATAAGTGCGGTAAAATTCAAAAGTTGCGCTATGAGTGTTTTATTATTAATATTATCAAAAACGCACAACACTTATGCATAATAAATAATATTTACTATTTTCTCAATATAAAAAGAATAGAATTTTGATGCACAGATAAAAATTATTATCATGTCAATGTCACTTTATGTTCTATCTCCGTGGCATCTCTAGGGGAAAAGTTTGGCAGTAATATTCTTAATTGTACAGTGTTCTTTTCTATTAGAAATGACTGGCATGACCCCAAGCAAGACATACTCAACATGACCTCTTACTTTTATAACTAGAACAAAAGATATCACGTATTTTTTATAAAAATAAAATGCAACACATTTTTTGGGGTGTCCTCTAATTTACTGTCTGTTATTTTGTTCAAATACACAATGGTTCTCATTGCTCAACTTACGTGGGGAAATCCTCATGGACTGTCCCCCGTCCAGGGGGGGTGTGCCGGACTCTTACTGGCTTAAACCACCACTCAACCACAACCACCACTGCTCAACCTTATCCAACCCGTTACCAACCTTTAAGGTGGCGGAGTTCAAGGAGAAGATAGCTCGCGCTCAGCTGGAGCGCCAGGCGCAGGTGGAGCTGGGCCCGCCCCCGCTGGCGCTGCCCACGCAGCTCGCCTCCGCCCCCGCGCCGCCCCCCGCGCTCGCCTACCTGCCGCCCGCGCAGCCCGCGCCGCCCCCGCTCATGCCGTGAGTCACCAACATACTAACTTTATTTTTTACAACATGCAACATTTATACAACGTGTCACAGATATGTATCACCCCGTCTCACTCTAAGGTAGACTGGTAGAACCTGCCCAAAGCGTTAGGTTTATTACTAAGTGCAAAAAGTTTTAATATTTTAATTAATAAATGGCAAAAGTTATTGACTGGTGTATCAACGCACAGGCCAAACCCTTAAGGCTAGAAAATGGAAATTTTGTACACGTATTCCTCATATGACGAAGGCATCCACTAAGGAAGGATTTTTCAAAATTCAACCCCCAAGGGGGTGAAATAGGGGATACAATTTTGTATGAAACTTTTTATATTCCTTGGATATAAGTATTTGCATTACCTACCTACCTAGGTAGGTGGGTATAGGTAGGGTAGAGTAGTTAGGTAGGTAGATAGGGACAGGACAACGTCTGTAGGGTCAGCTAGTAAATAAATAAATGTGTAGTCAGATTTAAAGATCATGAGCAGAATCTTCTAAATAAGCTATTGCTTATTTAAAAAACTTGTTTTTTTTTTATCATCATTTAAGCCATTTGAGTTATTGATGTGACACTTTGTATCGATATAAATAATAGGCACCTAGCTTAATTTTTTACAGGCATTTAATAATAATAATCTTTATTTCATAAACAAGAGTACATCATCATACAAAATATATGCTATTCAAAAAGTTGGTTGTACACGAAAGTTTAAGCATCTGTAGCTGAACTAGGATAAACCTGTATTTCGGTTTACAGCTCTATCCCCCGGGAGTTACATTTTAATAGGTTTCTTAAGTGCTAGCATTTTACTGGTACGAGTATATTAGCAAATGTTTATTAAGTGATGATACGTAATCAGAAGAATAATATTATTACCTCTCTTTGTGTGATGTGCTAAGATGAATGAGTGCGGTGAGAGGGTGTCTATTGTTGAGTGTGGGTGTGAGATGTGGCTTATATGATTAGGCATGTTAATTCTGAGGCATGGTGGTGGTAAATAGATCCTCTATCAGATACAGAACGTCACCCTTAATATAGGTCATATTTACCCATTTTTGTTATACAGCATATAAATTAACGAAAAGTGTTGCCTTTAACCAATAATATTACATCGTTCGTTCGTACAATAAAAAAATATTATATTTTTATTAATGATGAGTCCGAGCTAAGCAATTTCATTTTGTGACTGGTTAATGTACTTACTATAAATTGCTTTGCATTGTCATTACTTGTTTTAAGATTAGTTTCAATTTGGATTATGTCGTTCGTTAAGTTTATTCACACCCATTTATTACCCTATGTTAAAGATAATTGCAGTTTCACACAACCTACACAACCTTCCGTCACACACAATCAACTTACACCCCATACACACGTATTCTACACAACGCAAAATTTGAGTCAAGATTTGGTAAATCGAGCTGTTATCGTCAATAATATCTGTCTTTTTAAACATCCACTTCCTCCTATCATTTCACATCATAAAATTATAATGACAATATTAGCCGCCGATATACCAGACCTGAGTGACAACCAACTTCAGAAACTATTTAACAGGACACGTTATAAACGTGACCTGCATCTTTCAATAATAATAGTCTCCACATGATGCAAAACATTGAAGCAATTCACTCAGATCTGGATTCCTTGTCGGTGGCTCGAGTTATTAGATGTGATATAGAGGATATTACGAAAACCCATGTAAATTATAATAATCGCCATCTCAACATTCTCTCGCAAAATATACGTAGTGTTTCATGCAATATGCCGAATTTTATTACTCTTCTGCATAGGTCTAATGTAGCTTGGGACGTGTTAGTTCTCTCCGAATGTTGGTTACGCTCAGCCAAGGATATACCTATTCTTGACAATTATAAGTGCGTATCAACCACGTTGCATAGGACTCAAAACGAAGGAGTCGTTATTTATTACAAAAAACAACTCAAAGTTTCATTTGAAGAACCACCAATCGGAGACGCTAACTGTCTATTGCTTAAAATAAACTCAGATACATGTATTCTTGGAATCTACCGTCCTCCCGGCCAACATAACACTAGCAATTTTACTGACGCCCTCGATGTGCTCCTCACTTCCTTAAGCAGCTACAAAAATATAATACTTTGCGGTGACATAAACATAGATATAGTCATGAATAGCCCTGATAAACGCTCTCACGAATACCTTAATGTTCTGGCTAGTCACTGCATGCTGCCAAGTCATATACTTCCAACCCATGGAAAAACTTGCCTGGATCACATCATAGTTAAGACAAGATTGAAGGCTACCTGCTTTGTAGTCGAATCATCTATTACTGATCACGAGAGTGTGGCCATTAGCCTTGACCTTGCACATAAGTCTCACCTAGAGTATTCAAATAACATTAGTCACCGTATTGACTATGGTAACCTAGACTCAACTCTACGTGAAACTGATTTCCAAATCATTCTGAATTGCACCGATGTAAATAAAGCAACTGATTTGCTAGTGGGTTGTCTGTCAAGGGCTATAAAAGATAACTCCAGAGTAGTAAAAATACCTAGAAGGAAACTAGTCAGTAAACCGTGGGTTACAAAAGGGCTCTTAAAATGCATGCGCAACAGGGATAATTTGTATAAAAAGTTGAAAAGGGACCCAAATAACGAAACACTTTATACAACATACAAACGTTATAGAAACTTTTGCACTACACTACTGAAGAAAGCTAAAAGATACTACGATAAACAAGAGATTGTGAACGCGAGTGGCAATAAAAGGAAACTATGGGATGTTATAAAACAGATTAGCGGCTCCAACAGGGCATCAGATCACTCCACCTGTCTCATCTCTAATGTCAACCCGGGCAAGAGTATTAACGAAGTCAATAGCTACTTTGCTAACATTGGACGCAACCTAGCAGAGCAAATCACTTCTCATTCATTCCCTTTCAGAAATGAGGCTGAAAATCTCGCACAAGCCGCTCCCCTTCATTCCTTGGTCATGCTCCCTACGGATGCGTCTGAAATCCTGCAACTTATACAAGGATTAAGGGATAATTGTGCTGTCGGAATTGACCAGATCCCGTGCCTGTTACTGAAAAGATATGCACACCTTCTGTCCCCCGCCATTACCCACATCTGCAACCTCGCCATATCTACAGGAATATTCCCGCAGGCTTTTAAATCAGCAAAACTAAAACCCATACACAAAGGTGGTGACAGGAACTGTGTTAGCAACTTTAGACCCATCTCAATTTTACCAACGCTCTCAAAGGTCCTGGAACGCCTTATGAATGACCGGCTCATTAAGTTCCTCGAGGTTAATAACCTTTTTTCATCTTCCCAGTATGGGTTCCGGCGTGGTAAATCTACCAATGACGCGGTACACGAACTGGTTAGCTCGGTCATTACGAGCTTGGATAAGAGGAAAAATTGCCTGACAGTGTTTTTGGACTTGGCAAAGGCCTTCGATACAGTTTCTGTCCCACACTTATTGCACAAAATGGAAAATATGGGGGTACGGGGTCTTCCCTTAAAATTATTCCAGGACTACCTCTCTAACCGTAAACAGCAAGTTAAAATTGATGGTATAGTGAGTAACGAAGAGCCAGTGACTTTTGGAGTGCCTCAGGGCAGCATACTCGGACCGACCCTCTTCTTGATCTACATCAACGACCTGTGCCAGCTTCATCTTAGTAATGGTCAGATTTTTACATTCGCCGATGACACTGCTCTCTTTTTTAGTGGTGATAGCTGGGATGGGGTCTTTGGTGTGGCTCAGGAGGGGCTGAACAGGGTTGTTACTTGGTTACGGGATAACGTGCTGACGCTCAATATCACAAAAACCAAATACGTGGCTTTTGCTCATCGATCAAACGTGCTACCCCCACGTTCATTGTCAATTACGGCTCACACGTGTTGGTCAACCCACCAGTCCTGCGTTTGTCCTTCCCTCGAAAGAACTGATAGGATTAAATACCTTGGAGTTACACTCGACCAATTTCTCAGCTTTAAACCACATATAGACGTCCTGGTTACGAGATTGCGCAAACTCATTTACATATTTAAAAGTCTGAAACATGTAGCCGATCTTCGTACCATTAAGATGGTTTACCATGCCTTATGTCAGTCGCTTATTGACTACTGCATTATCTCCTGGGGAGGTGCTGCTAAAACGCACTTAATGGAGGCGGAAAGAGCTCAACGTGCTATCCTTAAGGTTGCTGCGGGTCTTCCCTTCCGATTTCCGACAGTCGACTTATACAAAAAGTGGGATGTACTGTCTATAAGACAAACTTTCATTCTGCATACAGTCCTTAAAAAGCACTCACAGCTAGATTATGACTCTGAGCTATTAAAAGATAAACGGAGAAAGGGTACTGTGTGCAATACAAAGTTATTCCGTCTACGTCAGTCCCACAAGTATTTCTGTTACCTAGGGGATTATCTATATAATGTCATCAACAAGGGTCATAATATATATTCGCTACACAAACCCAGTTGTAAGAGAAAAGTAACTGACTATCTGAAAACTCTCTCCTATGACGACACAGAGAAATTGCTCCCCAAATCTACATAATATTTGTACTCAAATAACTACCTACACATTCACCACCATACACACACACACACACACACACACATGCCACCACTCACATTCACACTCATATTTACATTCGCATTAAATTAACTACCACTTCCCCTCACACTCACCTACCACTGCCACCTTCATTTTTCTTTTGTTGTTATATTTAATTTCTTTCTACTCATTTATTTTCATTTAAGTTATTTTTGTATTACATTGTTAAGTAGAGAAACATGTTACCTGCCGGCTTATTTATGATGCCACTAAGTGGGGCCTGGTGACCTGTAATACAGGTTTTTTTCTAAAACCTACCTCAGGCACCAGCTCTCACAATGTGAATTCATATTGTTCAAAACTGTTAAGTGTTACGAAACCATTGTGAGAGAAAATAAATAAACTTATTATTATTATTATTATTATTATTACCATCCAAAATAGAAAAGTTTTTATTTTTTAAATGACACAAAATCGGATACCCAAATGAAACACTGTACATGTTTGGATTTTTTTAAACTTATTTTTATTCTGAAATATTTTTTTTTAATCTATTAATAATGTAGATTACCAGTTTCTCTGTTATTTCATTTACTATATGTGAACTTTGCTAACGACAATAATTGTTACAGACCTCAAACACCACAACCTCCGCCGCAGCCCACGCTGCCTAAAGACTTCCAAGACGCCCTCGACATCATCTTCCCTACGGACGTGAAGCCGGACCTTTCACAAGGAGACGGCTTGTTCCCCCTCCCACCTGGCTTCGTGCCCGGCTTAGGAGGAGTCATGAACCCGTTCCCTCCACTCCCGCTCATGCAGACACAAATGACACAGATGTTCGGCTTCGACCTCAACGGGCCGTTGTTTCAGCCACGTACACAACTCTACGACACTCATGTGCCCTTGGTACCTAGCCCCAAACCCAGGCCGCAACACAAGAACAGACCTAAACATAAACCTAACCCTGGGCCTAAGATAGAACCACCGAAACCACAACCACCACAGAAACCTAAAGAGGACGCGAATGGAAATATAGCCAAAAAGAAAGAGGAAATGGATGATTTTGCGATGTTGGGTATCGATGCTTCGGATGTTGGATGCTCCTAGGAGATGCAATAGAAAAAGAAAATAATACTTCGTGTTCTCGTATAAATGGCAAACTGGACGTATAATACGCCCAAAAAAAAACGTATCTGAAGACTAATTCTAGTTAAAGTTCAACTAAGTTAGCTGTGAAATGTGTGGCACTGTTCGTCAACAAAATTAAAAGTTCAAACACAAGATGTCTTTATGTAAGAAAAAAAGAAAGAAAAACTATATTTTAAGCGGCAACAGAAATACATCACCTGTGTTTTTTTTTATTGTCATGGTTCATGAAATACAGCCTGGTGACAGACAGCCAGACGGACAATGGAGTCTTAGTAATAGGGTTTGTTATCGACACGCTAAGAAGAAGAATAGGTCCCCGTTTTTACCCTATGGGTGCGGAACCCTAATAAAACATCATTTACTTATTGTTCCGAGGCCCAGAACAGATGTCTTTTACTAAGTATTTGTTCCAAAAACTGTCATTTCACAGCTAACTTCGTATCTTTGTAGTAATCTCATCTCATCGGCAATCAATGCCAAAAAATGTTGGTAAATTAGAGTAATTTTTGATAGATTGAGATTGCGAATGTTTTTAAAAGTTAGAACTGCTTCCATTATACGCGTTCGATACGAAGAATTATTTCTTTTTCTATGCCCAGTCCCTCATGTCCCATTCGCATTGACGCCATAATTTACTATTATTGTATGACTGGCCCAGTTTTTCATTAAACGAAACGTGAGTATTGTTTCACATTATTAGATTGAGAACAACGGATTAACTCACTATGTTGTCGGGTTCGTTCGAATAGTTTCGATGGCATACGGCCACCTTTCTCAAGGAGTTCCGCAGGATGACACACCGCCCGTCGCGTTCCTGCAGACTCTGATACTAGTCGGACGAACCCGGCAACACAGTGAGTTAATCCGTTGTTCTCAATCTATAACTGGCCCAGTTATTATGTACTTCAATCAACCATGACTGCCGATCCCAGTCCAGTAGTACAATACAGTATGTTAATTAACTAAATTATGTTAATTAATTAATTAACTACGCAAAATACGCGCTTGGTCGTGGAGTTGCGGACACCGGCCCGTCATACTACTACTAACTAAAGGCGTGCCCATTAACCAGTAATACTACATCGTCCATAGATACAAAAAACTGGCCAAGTGCGAGTCGGACTAGCGCACGAAGGGTTCCGTACCATTATCTATACAAAGACATCGAACAAAAAAGGGCAAAATATTGCGTTTGTTGTATGGGAGCCCCCTTAAATATTTATTTTATTATGTTTTTAGTATTTGTTGTTATAGCGGCAACAGAAATACATAATTTGTGAAAATTTCAACAGTCTAGCTATCGCGGTTCTTGAGATACAACCTGGTGACAGACAGACGGACGGACAGACAGCGAAGTCTTCTTAATAGGGTCCCGTTTTTACCCTTTGGGTACGGAACCCTAAAAAATATATTCCCACCAAAAGTAAAAAAAAGTAAAGTATTTTTTTAATCGGATTCGTAAAAGAAACATTCTGTACATTTTTGTTTCTTTATTGAACTTATTTTTATGCTGATATTTTTTTAAATCTGTTAATGGTGTAGATTAACGAGTTTTTGGGAATATCGTCTGTTATTTGACTTACTGTATACAACATTATTGATTGAGTTTCGCTGAAAATAACATTATTGTATACATAGCGAAGGAGAAATACTGTTTAGTGTTACGTAATGTTTGTTCATCTCTTTGATTATGAGAAAATCAATAATATACAGATGTCGTCAAATTATTCTTAGGGATTATGGTACTTAGAACCTAAGTAATAGTTGGCTGTAATTAACTCTAGCCTAATTAAGAATGAGTTCCAACCTTAGCCCGTTTTGTTCCGACTAGATGAAGTTCGTAATACAAAGAACCGAGGCAATATTGTATCAAAAACTTATCTTTAAGAGCGCCCATCCCGTCATATTTCCCATACAAACGCTCGTACGTGATTACGACGTTATAAAAAAAATATTCTCTAAATATTTTTAACACACAGGTATCTTATGGTTTAAATCTAGGTTTGTATGAAGCCAAAAATAAACGTTTTTGATAAACAAATTCACTGAAAATCAGCTTTTTTGCTCATTTTTTATCTGTACTTTGGCCGTTCATAATACACTCATACATTGAAAAAGTAAAAAAACAGCTCATAGAAACCTTGCACATGTAATGGAGATTCTAAATTACAAACATTATTACCAAAAACTTGCAAGGCTTTTTCAAAAACACGTATTTCCTGGAACAAGTTTTGAAGAATCTCCGTGCGCCAATTTTCCTGCGATGTTATCGCGTTCTCACTCACTCGTTTGTTTTCGAGCTTTGCGTTGGTTGAAACAAAAAATTTTTCAATCACGCTCGTGTCGAAGTTCCCTCGATGGGGATGGGCGCTCTTAAGTTCAAAATATTAACTTAAAGGTTAACTCGTATTAAAGTTCGACGGTATGGGTCTATGATTTATTAAGATATACATTACCATTTGTCTGGTTGTTGTTTATTTATATACATATCTATTTGTGTATGTATATCAGCAGTCTGACACACATAGTACAGGGACTGCCTAGTTTGGGGTCAGATGGCCGTGTGTGAAATGTCATCAGATATTATTTTATTCTATCTATATTATATAAGATGTGGTATTATGGTTTTAAAGTGCATTTCTGTTATATGTATTGCATTTACCAGAAGCCATAAGCGACTAGGTAGGCAGGATTTGCGTAATGTGTCAAAAGTATGTATTGCCAATAAGATATTTCGCTGCGTTTACATACCTAGGGTTGCCATAAACATCAGAAGCATTTCAAATTGTCACGATTATATTACAAAGTTGTTGTAATTTCTTCGTCTCATAAAATTCATGGTATAACTATCTTTTTCCCGCATCTTCGTCCGCGGAATGTCGGTTATTACGAATGCAGACGAAGTTGCGGCTTAATGAGCCTAATTCTTTCTTGAGGTTCAAGTTTAGTCTATAGCAAATGTCATCAAAATCGGTTCCGTAGTTTAGCCGTGCAAGCATAATAAACAAACTCACTTTCGCATTTATAATATTAGTATGGATTATTGAAATGTAAGTTTAGAATTGTTTGGCAACCCTAAACGCAGTTTGTAAAAACGTTATATTTTTATGTATCGAGCGGGAATCACTTTATTCTTCTATTAAATTATGCTATATATGTTATAGCCTAATAAATTCTTTAATGAAAAACCATGATTGACTAAAGGCTATGTGAAATATGAATTTGACCATTGTGTATGTTAGAATAAGGTTCAAACTTCTAACAATCATTTTAATTAAGTTGTGACTATGTTTTCATGATCATTAAATGTCATGTTAAAAATAGTGTTTTTTTTTTTTTGTTACCCTATAATAATAACATGCGACACGCTGCTACTATTCGATTTTTTCACGCATACTGTTTTACCGTATCAGAGACAGTCGCTCGCACGAGGGTCATTCGATTTATTTATTTTGTTATTTGCCTTTACTATCGATTAACGTGTCTTGCAGAGTTTCGAATACCAGATACAAGTTTCTTCGTGTGAACGATGCACCATTATTGTTTTATGTTTTGGATTGCAAATTCTGGTTATATTATAAATTAATGTAACCAGGATTTTGTAAAAACTTGACTAAAACAGTGTCCATGGTCTAACCTACGTTTTGGGACGAGCAACTTGCTTCAATTTTCTGACTATCTGACTGGCTGACAATTCAAGTGAATAAACACACACAATAGAATAAACCACAAACAAGTGATATAGGGTGAAAGCACCAATTATTGACACTCTAAGGGTTACCATTTAAATTGACAAAGATTGCTAAATTTCCTGAGTCACCAAAGAAAATATTTATCTTTGGTATGATAGATTAGACATCGGTGAATGTTACAAACGTAAAACAATGGTGCCAAACCGCACTTGAACACCACTTTTCGGATTTAAATATACAGTACGCGATTTACCAATTATTGACATTCTTTTCCTAATTATCGACATAGCAGATATCCCTATTATTGACACCTCAGAGAAATAAGCAATTAATTGCCGTCAGGTTATTTTATATTGTTGGAGAATAACAAAAAATATACAAAATCAGGTCTACTATCTTTTATTAAATACAATTGGTAGGTATAAGTATCTCAAAACAACAAATATTTATGTTACAGTCAAAATTCTTAACCAATAAAAATTGCTTTTGACTGGGTTCAGTCAAAACCCTTATTATGATAAAACGCGTTTGCGTTACAATATAAAAAATACGGAACGCCTTAGAACGCCAAAGTTTAAAGTCACAAAATAAAAAGGAACTGAAGGTAAGTAACATAAAATAAAATATAATAAAAGTATTATTCACTTTAATTTAAGATTAGAAACCTATTAAAATCATTATTTTGCAGTCAATCATTCAAATTTAGTCAAAAAGCGTTACATTTCTTCTGTTCATCATCTTCAATTATCCTCATCTTTCTGTTAAGTTTTTTTTGTTTAATGTTTTTTAACTGAAGTTTTATTCTTTGTTCCAATTGATTTTTCTAACAGCTTCTTCTGTCTTTCTTCTTTTCTCTTCTTAACGCCTTCTGCCTTTTCTTCTTTTATGGTGTACGGAAAGAAATATTTGGATGACGGCGTAAGAACAATTTGAACCATTTTTCGCCATCCTTGAACGTACTAACCCTGTTCTTTTTCTTTACGAAATAAGCAACACTACTAATTACGTCTTCTTTTCTCTTCGGAAACCCCTTTTTGCAACACTCACTGATCCAATTCCTCTTCTTCGGTCAATATAGTAGCAGGACCTGGCCGAGAATTATGATAAGAGTTTTTAATTCGATAAATTAATGTAGTTCGTGGCACTTGAAAAGTTTTGGCCGCAAGTTTTTGGCTCATACCATCATGTGTAGCCTGTATGGCTTTTTTTAAAGATTCACTGTCATATTTCTTCCTCTTTATTTTATCTTTGATTTTTTCTTGCCTCTTTGGTATATTGCACTTTCGTTTAATTCTGGAAAATGTTCGTGAACGCAATGATTACCTAAAACACATATAATTCGCATTTTACCATTTATAAACACAAGTTTATAGCATTTATTGACACCGTGTCAACATTTGGAAGCGCAATGCATAAAAGCTTTGTTTATTATTTATTCACAAATTAAATTTATCATCATCTGCCTAGCCTTTTCCCAACACTATATTGGGGTCGGCTTCCAGTCTAACCGGATGCAGCTGAATACCAGTGTTTTATATGGAGCGACAAATTAAACCTTATCTGAAGCGAAAATTAAGTACAAAATCATCATAAACAAAAACCACGAAAAAGCTAATTATTGACATGTATGTCAATAATTTGGTATTTCTCATTTTGTGCATACCAAATATTAACATCGTCCATTAATTAAGGGAAATTAACAAAATTGCAAATATAATAGTAAGAATATGTTCTGTACTTCACCATAATTTAGCACAACATGAAAATCAACACAATGCCGACTCGAATCTGTGAAAATAAACTTAATTAAAACAACACTTACCTTTGCAAAAATTTAAACTATTAGCAGTTATTTTTATTTTCATCAGCACACTCTGATCACAATGGTTGTTTTGGCGCCAAATTACATTTTTTGCAAGTTCTGTGTTGCCAGTATGATTTAAAAAAAACTAACAACTGGTGTTTTGCCACTAAGCAATACCTAAATCGTGTTTTTTTCTTATTTTTAGGAAAAATCTACTAAGGTGTCAATAAATTGGGGGGGTGTCAACAATTGGTGCTTTTACGGTAATTTTAAAATAACTTTTTTATATGAAACTTGCGGATAGGCTAACTTATCCCCCATCTACTTACGGATAGTTAGGTATCCTAATTCCATGTAGTAGATAGCTTGGAAAAGTTTAAATAAAATACATTCTAAAATAGTAATATTTAATTTATTTGGTGTACATAGGATTATTGTAAGAAAAAAAAATAATCTATGGGTTACTAACTTATTCTGGAACCACACACAAAAGACAAATAGGTACCTACAATAAGAACGACAAGGTTGGCCTTGTCAGAATCAGAAGTCGTTTATTTGCAATGAATGTATACCCTAAGATTAGACATAAACACAAACCTTTTTTACAGTCCCTTCAACCTATTTTGACTTCTATTCCGTAGGCTTAAGGATGACATTAGAGGCAAAAAAGTGGTTACAATAACAACTGTTTGCTTCAGTTGCCATTTGTCATGCTACCAACGCAATATACGTCAAAATCGGTTGAACGGAAAGGTTTTTGTAAATGTCTCATCTTAGTGAAACTATCCTAACTTAAGAACCTATGTTACCTACCTATATTCTTGTAAATAAATATATCATTCATTCATTCATTGTGAACAGGGTATAGGTATAAAAAATATGGGTGTGTTGGCGAAAAACAATAATAATCGTGTATGTGTATAATACGTTAACACAAAAAAAATACATTAGATATATTACGGCATCATCCAGCTATTTAGTCACGGAATAATAAAAACAAGAGGAAGTGCCCTTAGTCTTACTTAATACTGGATCCAGTGTCGCCAAACTCACACATTTGCAAATTAAAATGTACTTGCAATACACAGAAAACGATGATATAATTGGCTACAAATTATGAACGCAACTTTGGCGAAAAGCTTATTTTATTGTTGTTCGAAATTAAATCGTATCACAACTGACGAACGTTGCTATTATTTTACATGACAAAATCACTAAAGAGATTTTTTCCATCTAACAATCCAGTTCGAGCAATGTCCTACGAGTTCAGCTATTCGACGCTAGAGAGCGCTGTTACCAAATTACTTAACATGACATCTATTGTGACTATGAATAGATGTCATTTTCGCATGCAACTGATAACTATTTTGCTATTCAATGAGAGATGTGGTCAAGTTATCGATAATTTGTACAATGTAAGAAATATATTAATCTTTTTAATGTACGTAATGGATCAAAAATGATGATTAACTAATGATGTATTGACATATTTTTCTGCAATACCTTTCATTGAGTCCGTAATATGATTGTATGTAGGAAATTGATTGACATCTCAATGAAATGACGCATTATTTTAGACATGACAATATCTTTTTTAAATATGTGACAGTCTTTTAAAAACATAATTGACATCTCAATTTTTGTACATGAAAATAAACTATATACATGTATATAGAATATTTATAGGCCTACGTCTAACCGCGAATGAATGACTATTTGTCAGAATATAGGTATAAGGTTTTTAAAACTCATTCTTTCAAACTCGTACTTTTATTTATTAAAAAAAAAGTTAGGTACTTTAAAAACATGTTATTGTTATTGTGTTATTGTTTTGTCGAAACGAACTATTTGCATTAATGTGTCCCATCCCTAAACGAGTAGCGTCGAAGTTTCTAGAATTTATGCCACGTAAAACGATTACAGTCAAGACAGCGAGCAAGCTAATTTAGACTTTAGTGAATGGACATAAGGTAGTTTTTAGTTCGCATCAAAGCAAAAATATGGTATTGTCAATAAAAATCGATTATATTGAAAAATATGAAAGTTTTATACTTTTTGGTGATACGATATACCTCTGCAAGAAACATTCTTTGACCTGCTATCATTTTTGCATGTAAAAATTGCACAATAAGGCATGGTTGTATTTTTTTTCCTTACGTGCGATATTGTCAGATGTCAGATTCAGAATGCTACTGAATGAAGCTGTCACACACCCTTTTAAATAAGTCTGTTTTTTTAAAGATATTATTACAATAAAAAGGTGTTAAGTACCTACCTATATAAAAAAAATCAAACGATGCAAAAAAACGTAGGTACGTACATGTTGTAAAACGTCCAGAGAAGGTAGGTACAACACATGGAAACAAAAAAAAGAACAATTTAAAAATAAAATAAGCCGTGGCAGGTAAGAGATTAAAACTCCCAACTGACGACGTGCCCGTTCACGAACATGACGCATGGATTAACACCATTCAGCTCAACCATTTTGAAGGAGCTTAACGGAACCAATACACGCGCCAAGAGAATGAGGAGGTAGAAGACCCCATGCAGCAGATCTTACTGACGCTAGGCGTCCCATACCATCGAAACGCGGCCCTCATACGAGGGTCCGGATCCCATTCATAGTCTACATCCACCATCACAATCAAATGCTTTCACTCATGTTCAAACTCCACATCCACACCGCAAAAGGATTCATATATTAAGTACGCCTCCGTTTTCGCCCACGTATATCTTTGCCTGGGAGGTCTCGTGTAGAATGCCAAGTTCTCCAGCAATCTCGAAAACAAAGATATACGTCACACTGGGCGCACTTAGTGTGAATCAATTTGGTTTTGTTCTTTCGAGCACACATAGCACATCTTCTTCTAGACTCTCGCCCTTTCAAATAATCTGGCTCGTGCACGATATCTCGCCTCAACCTCATGAGATCCCCTACTGGCCGGCTGACCTCTGGTAGACATGGACGATGCTGTCTAACCAGACCTTCAGCAAGCTCATAGCGGAACTCACGATGCGTCACAGGCAGCATACCGCGCCGTTTCAGAGAACTGACATACATCACCAGAGCATTGTGAATGCTCACATTCAGCAACCTTTTGAACATCTTGATGTACCATTTCACGCCTCTCTTTCGCTCTAACAAATACATGGAGAGTTTTTGATCTTTGAGATCTACTCCCCCCATGGATTTATTGTAATCTCTTACACACACAGGCTTCACAACCGTTTTTCCGGCCCTAGTTGCACTGCAAGTATCGGGACGGTGAAAGGTGGATATAATATTTACCATTTTGAAGTCCATCCATGAAATTATGGATACGTCTCCGCAATGGCGAGATATTATAGTCCCCTTTTTCACCTTCTCCGGTACTTCAACAATGTCACTAGGGACATTTCGACGACATACACGAAGGGTTCCTAGGCAATCAAAGCCCAAACTCTTGAGATATCGTGCTAGTGATGGAGAATTATAAAAATTATCCATCACTACACAATGCCCCCGATGTTCAAGGTCTTGCAAAAGCTCAGGAACTACTTTCATGCTTTTCCCCCCTAAATTGACGCCTAGTGATGGTTTTGCACTGGACGATCCATCAGACTTGCCCGTGTAAATTTGGAATCCAGCCATATAACCTGTGCTGGACTCGCACAATTCATATGACTTGATTCCAAATCGGGCAGACTTTGACCTTATTGTTTGGACCCAAGATAAGCGGCCCTTGAATAGGGTCAAAGACTCGTCGATGGATACGTTCGGCCCGACGTTGTACAGAGATTTGAATTTCTTTTCGAGATGTTCAATTATAGGTACCAGCTTACCCAGCTTGGCCGAAAGTCTTGCTGAGTAAGCTTCCCCAGTTTGTGACGATTGTTGTCTCGCGACAGCATTATTGTCTACAAAATGAAGAAACTTACTTAGCAATAGATACCGATTATAGGACATAATACAGCGGAACCCCGGTAATTGGAGAACGCCGTCTTGTGCCCAATATTCGGCTACCGTCGTCCGCGGGTCGATGGCCATATACATGAACACCGCGAAAAGAACCATTATCTCTTCCGCATTCGTGTCAGTCCACGAAAGAAGGCGAGATGATGGTGTCAAATTCCCTGTACTACGCTTAGCCTCGATTGTCTGCTGGGCGTATCGGTTAGTTTCCGAGACGATTAACTCTATGATGTCTTTATCCCATATGTCGATAAAGGCATCGTAAGGTGAATCATAGTCTTTGAGTGGCCCGGGGGTAGGGCCTGAGAACTCCTCACGAACTCCCCTGAACGACTCAAAGTCCGAAACCCACGTGAAACTATCCCACGTACCCAGAAGGCGATCAGCTGCGTCGTCCATGGCTGTATCCATCTCTTTTACAATTTCCTGCATGGGTTCTTCTAAGTCCTCCATGTCGGGAACATCCCTCTTCTCAGCACCGGCGTCACCTGGCATATCAAACTCGTCGTCGAACTCGCTATCCAAATCGCTGCCCACCTCACGCCTAGGCGGCCTTTTTGACGGTGCCGTCAATCCCGAAGTTGAAGGACGAACTTCAACTTCGGAGGTGACGGTTACGTCAGATGTGGCGCTAGGCGTCGGTGGTACAGGCGATTTGGCAACTGAGTCCGACAGATCCTCTACCCATCGTTCGACATGCCAGGGTTCCTCCTTCAGTAGGTCTTCGGCATCTTCCACCGACATGTCCATTGCCTCCACCCGCTCGACTACATCGAGACTGAAAACAAATACAATATTATAAAAATATAACCTAATTATAAACACGTACCAAGAAGTTACTCTTTATAGGAGAGCTAACTTACCAGAGTGGCACGGTCGGCTTGGATTGAACACGTCGGAGGTGACCAGCTAGGGTCTGCTCCTCGGGCACAGTTCCGCTCTGAGCGTGAGGGTCACTTCCCGGGGTCGCTTGGACGGGGCGGCGGCTGAAAAGATATAAAATACAAATTACTTAACTGAAATCAAAACAAAAATAGTACCTACCTAATACGCTGTACAGAAAATACTTACGGTAGCGGTGGGGATGGAGAAGGCTCCGGTTTGGGGCGGTCAGTAATAAGCCCCATCATGAGGGCTCGATGTGCGACGCTCGGTCTGGGAGGCCCCCTTTCAGACGGACACGGAGAGGGGGTCGTGCTCCGCGACGTCGAGCCCGACAGCCTAGCCATGCTGAAAATATGTAACGATCATTTACTAAAGTAATAACCTACCTGTAAATACCATACCTAAGTTCCAAAAAATAATTATTTTATTTAAGGACGTCACCTTTTTAAAAGTCGGTAAAAAAAAAATTTACATTAATTATTTCTAGACATGACCAAAGAAAACAACATGAAATAATAAATATCCAAATAACACTACGGCTATACGCGCACTACGAAATTAATTCGTTGCGATTTTTAAAATGCGTAGGTAATGATTCCGATTGAAATAAACGGAAAGTCGCAAACGAATTGTTTTCGCAGTGCGCGAACACTAAGTAGAATATTGGTATTGTTCACAGATTGGCGATTTTATTCGCAATGATTAAAATTCGTAGTGCGCGCTTAGCCTAAAATATACCTAATAAAAATAATCAGGACAATTTTTGCTGAATATCAGCAAAAAAAAAGTTGTTGAGGACTACGAAAATTTGACAATGACGCAATGATAATACATGCTTCCTATTGCTACAAACCCTCACAAAAATATAATAACCACTAATAAAAAACACAATGACGTGACAGTGCGTAGAAACACACACAGTACGTATTTATGTAGTTATCCTACAACAAACGCAAAGTACTAGTGAGAAGCAATGAGCGGTATACATACACCTACACTACACACACCCATTCCTTGCTTGCATACATTGTAATAAGTGTTAAGTTGTTAAACTTTCTTTCCAAAATTCCTACCAAATACAGCAAATTGTCTGAAATTGTGAATGAACTGTAAGAGGAAGGCCTGTCTTTAACACAGTTTATACTAGCACGGACACAGACGTTCACTCTGTCTCAAAAATGCATAGTGTTGTAAGTACTTCGTATTTTGTCATTTTCTTTTTTATTTTATTTTTTTTAAGTTTCTTTTTGAGATGGACGACATTGTAAATGGCTTTTTGAAAATAAAGATTATTATTATTTCCATTTATTATTCATCTATACATATAATTTACATTTTTAAATATTAATAAAAAAATTAAATCATTTAAAAATATAAAAAATAGTAGCCCACCGGTATCGGGAACAGGGTCCAAGCTACCGGCGGTCAGGGCTCCAAAGAGAGAAATCTCCTGACAATGCGGGCCGTGTCCAGAAGTACTGCCTTCTGAATCAAGCCCTTGATCCAGCCGCCTAACGAGAGCCTCCTTAGATGTTGGTCGAGGCTCTTGGCAATTAAGCCATTGGCTGTAACAACTATCGGCACAATGATCGCCGAGTCCACACCCCACATGTCGACAACCTCGCGGGCAGGGCCGTCTTTAACCTGTTGGGGGCCCTGGGCACAATAGGATAATGGGGCCCCTATGACCTAAACAGAGCACTAAGTTGTTAGTTCAAACAAATAAAGTAGGTGAGCAAAGTTCTAGGTTTATTTATTTACAGTGACAATAAATAAATAAGAGGTACCTACTAGATTTGAGACGGGCAAAATCTTAAATCACTTCTTCACCTACATGGACATTAGCGACAAACTGGTTAAAATCTCTTGATGCATTAACATAACCTTTTTAATATGGAGAAGGAACGCTCGCCACTGCTGTTACAATCTTTATGCTTAAGAAGATTTTCAATACGATTTCTGTTTTTTTTTCGATTTCTCATTTGCAAATGTGTCTTCAATTTTTTTTTTTTTTAATATGTTAAGTTACAAAATTCTTTCTTCCTTCATTTTCACTATGAACAATTTTCAAGTATTCTGTATAATGTATATGTTACGGCTAATAGCCGAAGTGCGGCTACACCTAGTTTAGGCCGGCTACAACTTGGTGCAGCCGGCCACTTGCGGTTAAAGTTAGATGTACATCCTACTTATCCTCGGTTAGAATCAAGTTTAGCCTTCATCATAGCAGATAGAACTAGCTGCAGCCACACGCCGTTGGTTAAATTGTCTGTTTTTGTGCTATTGAACCGGAAGAAGACAGAAAGAGGAGCCCCGCGCAGCGTGGCTCCGTCGACTTGACGTCGACCGTCTTCTTCTGCTCAATGGTATGGTTAAAAAATAATCAAGTCGGGGTACCCCAAGTCCCGAGCTCGCAGGCTACACCTAAGTTTAGGATACGCCGTAATGTCGGCGGTAAGACCCGTCATGGAGAATTGGTTAGGGCGCCAGCACGGCGCCCTCACGATCCGTCTGACGCAGATACTGAAGTACCGGTGTCGCGAACAATTGCCCGGTTGTCACCACTGCGGAGATTGCTTGGAGGACACAGCGCAGCACACGCTGGCAGAGTGGCCAGCATAGGCAGAGCAGCACCGTGAACTCTCCGCAGCAGTAGGTGACCTCTCGTTCCCAAACATCGTTCTTTCGATGCTCCAAAGCGAGAGTGCGTGGGAGGCTGTTGCCTCGTTTAGCGAGCAAGTCATGCACGCAAAAAAGGCGGCATAGAGAGTGAGGGAAGCAACTGCCTCATTTCCCTCCAGGAGAAGACGCACCGGGTGCCGCAGGGTGCTTAATGACCTCGAGCCTTCATCCTTCCTCGAGCTACACCTAGTTCTAGCCGGTTAAAACTAGGTGTAGCCGCACTTCGGGTTTTAGCCGTAACATACACATTCCATTTCCAACTCTTTCTCATTAACGTCTTTATAATAATTAATAATATAATAATAATATGTGGGGACATTTTCACACACGGCCATCTGACCCCAAACTAGGGAGACCCTGTACTATGCGTGTCCGACAGCTGATATTCATATACAAATACATTTTTTTTAATACATACATATATAGATAAACAACACTCAGACACAAGGCAAACACAAGTGCTCATCACACAATTGTTTGCCCTGGGCGGGAATCGAACCCGCAACACGCTGCGCAGCAGTCGATCATGTCGTCAAAGTTAACGACTGATTGTTATTAGCTGTCTAATTTTCTTAATAGATCTTAATCGCTGTTTTAGATGAACGCGTAGTATTATAACATAAAGTATGTGTTATAACGTATCAATTATGGGAGGAAAAGTTTCTACTTTGATTTGTATTTTTCCATTCAGTTGAAATTACCGTGCATAGCCATCGAAAAACTGGCGTGAGTTTCTACGTCTTGTTCTTTGAGATAGGTTCTTTTAATCAGATTCTGGGTTTTTATTCCTTGGCCGTCGATTCAAAGTATTTAAATTTATCCCAGAGGTTAATAATAAAATCATCAAGTGAAGTAAAAAAAAATAGTTGTTTGTTTAATCTTTCAAATATTGGTTACAGCTCCAAATTTCCTATAAATATTATAATGTCTCTAGTTTCGCCTTAATTGTTTATGACCTTCATGCAAGCCGCTTACTGCATCAGCTCGGATTGACCATGCTGGTCAATAAAAAGACTTTTGAAAACTATTTTTCAACCTAAATGTTCTGTCAATGTATTCCATCGGTGGGGAGAGGCCGAAAAATAGTTTTGTAATTACTGAACCATTTCAAAAAACTTGGTTGCCGCTGAGGTATATATAGGTTGTAGACACTGGTCTACAACCAATAAGAAGTATAGGTACTGATACTTCTCCGTCATTTGAGGCTTTGCCTTCTGCAATATTTTATGAGAATATCATGATTTTCTAAAAATAAACATGGTTTCCGCTAAATACTTTGATTTAAATGCTCCTTAATACGTATACATTTCTGAAACCTTTCAACGAGAACATGGTCTTTTACGTATTTTAAAAGTTTTGGTCAACATGAGACAGATTGGGCTGTCAAGCTCATAGAAAAATATTAAACTTCTGCTAATTTAACTTAATTTATAATTTTTTTACGACCTGTTATTCCATTTCGTCAATATAGGTACTCAATACAGATTTTTTTTAAAACTGTTGATAGGCATACGTTTGCAGCTAAATAAGAAAATAAGGAATGTTACCTTTTCCAGGATTCCCAAATATTTTATTAAATTCACTCAGTAACTAAAAAAAAACAATCAATTTTCATTGTTGGAACTTCCGAGGATTTAATGGTAAAACCGCGATACTGAAGCCCTCTCGATGCCAAAAATTTACTACTAATTTACAACAGCTACAATCCGTTTACATTTCTCCAGGACTCTTCTTTTCGATGTTGACAAGTCTATATGTAATCAATCAACCGCTTTACTTCGTGCCAGACAAGTCACCATAGTTTTACTGGGCTTTTTTGATGTGTTAAAATAATGTGCTTCCAATCATTAAATCCACTCAAAGAGCATAGATTTACATTAGAAAAGATTTACATGAAAACAAAACTAGTTTTTTTTTAATTATATGAAAAATTAGTTCACTGATTATAGTGATTATTTAGTCTTCAAAATAGTGTAGTTAGTGTCCCATTAAATTGTATTTTTATTATATGTTTGAATTAGATATCGGTTATCGTTTTGTGATCTGGCAGGAATTGGGGGCCCCTATCGATCGCGGGGCCCTGGGCACGTGCCCAGTGTGCCCAGTGGGAAAGAGGGGCCTGCTCGCGGGCCAAGTCAAGATACTTTATTTGCTTGTCTTTTTCGGCCTTCACGAGGTTCACATCATGTGGGACTGCTATGTCAATAATCATTGCGCGCCTCTCCAATCGATCCACCACCACTAAATCAGGCTTATTGGCTACAATAGTCCTGTCAGTGATGATGGATCGATCCCAGTACAATGTGACATTGCCGTTTTCAAGAACTGGATCGGGCACATACCTGTAGTATGGTACTTCTGATTCCACGAGGTTGTATTTCAGAGCAAGTTGCTGATGGATAATCCTGGCCACAAGGTTGTGCCTATGCAAATACTCTTCGTTAGCAAGACGAGAACATCCAGAGATAATGTGACGGATTGATTCTCCAGGCCGGTGACATGCCCGACAAATGTCAACCGTGCCATCCCTCACAATAAATCTCCGGTAGTTATTCGTCAAAATAACTTCGTCCATAATTGCACAGACAAAACCTTCGGTTTCTCCAAACAGATCACCGAATCGTAGCCAGGACACAGACGCTAAGAAATCCACATAGGGCCCATGTAGGGCCCGGAAAAAGCGTCCGTGAAGCTCCTTACTCTTCCAAACCTCCTCGCGATCATTAGTCTCAAGCACTACAGGCTTGCACCAGTTCTCTTTAGCCAAGGAGAGCGGGGTGAGGCCCTTGTCCACTGCAACTACATCTCGGTGCATCCCCACGTCGGCTTCTAGAGAATATTCCCTGAGACTGCATATCTCACGGTTGTGGAGGGTCTTAGCATTTAAGAAGCCACGACCTCCACACTTCCGCGGGATATACAGTCTCATCACCGATGATCGTGGGTGATGCATCCGATATGCTGTCAATAATGTGCGGACTCTCCTATCTAGGGCATCGAGTTCAGTTTGAGTCCATTTGAGTATGCCGAAAGAGTACATCAGAACCGGCATGACCCACCCGTTGAAGGCGCGCACCTTATTTCCGCCTGACAAAAAGCTATTGAATACTTTCTTCAGGCGGCCAAAGAAGCGCTCCTTCAACGATTGCTTCATGTCAGCTGCATTGATGCCCAACGCTTCCGCCATACCCAAATATTTATAGGTCTCAATTGAAGAGAGAGATCTAAGGTTTATGGAATCTGATAGTTGAACTCCCTCAGATTCCATAATCTGCCCTCGCTTTACATGCATGACCGCACATTTCTCCACACCAAATTCCATCCTGATGGCACTACTGAAAGTTTCTGTTACTTTCAGTAGCTCCATCAGTTGTAAACTGTTGGGGGCAAAGAGTTTTAGGTCATCCATGTAAAGAAGGTGAGATATTACCTGACCTCCTCTCTTCAACCGATAGCCTAGACTTGAATTCTCTAGCAGTGTGCTTAGAGGATTCAAGGCTAAGCAGAACCAAAGCGGACTCAAACTGTCGCCCTGAAATATACCTCGCTCAATCCTTATTGGTTCGCTGTTCCTCTGGATATGTCGACATCCTGGATAGCGAAGGACCGTCCTCCACTGCCTCATACACGACATCAGGAAGGAGCGCAGAGTGGCATCTATCTTGTACAACTCCAGCACCCTCATGAGCCATGTATGTGGCACAGAGTCATAGGCCTTCTTGTAATCTATCCAACATGTGGACAGATCCTTTCGGGATCGGCGAACCTGTTGACTTATGGCCATGTCAATCAGGAGCAGCTCCTTAGTACCGCGGGACCCATTCCTACATCCATTTTGAGATGGAGACATGATATCGTTAGTGTCTACGTGTCGGTTAATTTTAGCTCTCAAAATGGATGTAAAAACGTTATAGACCGTCGGCAGACATGTGATCGGTCTATAGTTTTTGGGTTCCGCAGTACTACCTGACTTATGGAGCAGGTGGGTTATTCCTGTCGTTAAAAACTGGGGCAACGATCCAAATTCCAAGGCTGACTGGAACCGAGATGCCAAGCAAACGTGCGACCTTCTGAACCATTTTATCCAGAAATTGTGCAGCCCATCGCCGGATGGGCCTGGGGATTTCCAATTAGGCAATGGACGGACTGCACGAGCTACATCTTGGGGGCTGATAGTTATGGCCCCCATTTCTGGTATCGGGTCGCACGCTCGTTCGACTTCCAGAGTCCAATCACCCTCAGTGTGACTGACAGGCACCGACCAGATGTTGCGCCAAAACAAACACATGGCGTCATCATCCGGCAGACGCGTATCAGTCACACTTGGAATCGGTCGCTCCCAAGTCCTATAAACCCACCTTTCATCGCTTTGGAATGTGCGATTCTGAGTGTATCGTTCTACTCGCCGCTTATACCTTCGAATACGGTTTGCCCATGCATAGACCTTCTGCTTCAGGAAGTCGATGCGCTCTGTGACCCAGGACATATAGTCTCGAGGACTGATATCGGTCCCCGAGAATGCCCGCCTCACAAAGCGCATCACTCTTGGGCGAGTATTGCCCTCCCTAAAGCAGCTTAATTTGCCGATGAGCACTCTGGCCCCACTAATGCGCCTCTCAATTCTGCACTGCCACGCCGGTACGGCAGGTTTTGATCGTGTAGCTCTGTCATCATTACCAAATTTGACGTGAGCTACACGACATGCCGTAACAGCTGCGCAGTACAGAATCGAATGCGCATCAGTGAGGTCTTCGCAATCATCAAAATAATTTGATAACTGCGAATCCAGAGCACACACCAGCGCCTTATTTTTGTTATGCATAGGCAAACGAGGTAAACGTGGTCTCAGCTCGGGCGACATGAATCGGTATTCCCGAATCGCACCCTCCAAAGCGCTCCTCAATTCCTCATTGCACTGGGTACTTACATGTGTAACCATGTCATCACTCCCATCACTAACATGACTAGGCGTTGCGGTCGGCTGTGATTGTACCACTTCCACAATCTGCGGCAAGGGAGCAGTGACATGGTTTATTATTATTACTCTATTAGCATGAACGAATTAACAAATTTTTTACAATTTATTCATTAATTCTACTACTTACCACTACTTACTAATACTTACTACTACTATTAAGAAATTGGAAATAACAACCTTTTTTTAACCTGGCAAAATTTTATTCTAATATAATCACGACATTTTGCGAAATAGACATTCTGTGAAAAAGGCATTGTGAGAAAGCGACCTAAGAAAGAGTCATTCTGCGAAAGTAACATTCTGCGAAAGCGACATTTTACGACCAGACATTTTGCATAAGAGACGTTTTGGGACAAGCCGGGTAGAACCTAGAACATAAATAATAAAACTCTATAATCAATTGAATACACTTTTACTGGGCCCCAAGTCTACTATTACAATAGTGTCAGAATGGTCTATCATTGATTTTCATAATGACGCCATTATATTACTAGATTACCAAACTTGACAAAATCAACAATTATGAAATCAATTATAGACCATTCTGACACTATTGTAATAGCAGACTTGAGGCCCTGGTTACTAGAAATGCCCCGCGGTTTCACCCGCGTTAATTTGAGAAAAAAAACTAGTGAAATATATTCCACTAGCTTTTGCCCGCGACTTCGTCTGCGTGAATGTCGGTTATCGAGGATGCAGACGAAGTCGTGAATTATAAAGCCTATGTCCGTCCCCAGAGTTAAAGCGATTGTCATACCAAATTTCATCAAATCCGGTTCAGCCGTTTTATCGTGAAAGCGTAACAGACAGAGTTACTTTCGCATTTATAATATCAGTATGGAAGTATGGATTACTTTAAGTGTATTAAATACTTACATTATTTTTAGTACTTACATTATTGTACTAGAAGCTATTTTAGGTACAGATGCCAGCACATCAAGTAACCCCAATCTGACAAATTTCTTTGATATATTTTCAACTTTATTAAGGAAATAAGGTTGATATTCAATTGGAAAATAATTAGTTTGGTATGCTGGCGTCTGTACATCACGCAATAATCAGTAAGTGTAGAATTATAGGTAGTAAAAAATGTCACGGAAACAGAAATAATAAGGAAATGGGTAAGTACTGGGGTTTTAAAAAATGTGGGTATGATGTAGGTACCTATTGTTAGCTTGTTTTAATTTAAAACAGTTTTCGCGAATTCTTTAGATAAATTCTGCATCAATAATTAAAATTAAGTTGTGAATTCTCTACTAAAATTTGACAATTATTACGGAACTTTGTATAACCATACTCCGTTCACAATAAGATTAGACATTTACACTAACCTTTTTTACAGTCCCTTCAACCGATTTTGACTTCTATTCCGTAGGCTTAAGGATGACATTAGAGGCAAAAAAGTGGTTACAATAACCACTGTTTTTTGCAGCTGCCATTTGTCATGCCACCAACGCAATATAGTCAAAATCGGTTGAACAACTGTAAAAAAGCTTCGTGTTTCGTGTATACGTCTAATCTTAATGTGAACGGAGTAAAGAAATATGAACTAGAGTGTATAATTTATCACAAAAAAAAAAGAAAAAAAAGAAAAATCTTTTTATTTCAGACAATTTTTGCCCATAATATTGTTAGTACAATGACTTAAAACTTAGTTAAAAGTACATAAAAAAAAAATATTAACAGTCTTGTAGTCTAGGTTAATTATTAAGATTCACTTTTTTTGTCCTTTATTAAAGACCCAGGGTCTTTAATAAAGGACAAAAAAAGTGAATAGGTACAGAGGCCAGCACATCAAGCTACTACAATCTGTCAAATTTCTTTGATAGATTTTCAACTTTATTACAAAACCATAAGGTTCATATTTAATTGGGAAAATTTGACAGTTAGGTATGGCTTGATGTGCTCGCGTCTGTACCTCAAATACATACGTAACGAACAAACTGTTATTTTTTATTACCCTACAAAGAAGAGAAAATAATTACATCGACTCTGAAATTTCCATTTAATAATAATATTTTTCTTATTGCAAACTAACTTGTTCTGAAGATAATCAGATTGTTCAGATACAAAAAGAAACTAGTTACTGAACATACCTACTGACTGAAAAAATCATTTATTTTATCAATCATTCACTCACGTTATCCCAGCAAAGCAAGCACTATGCAAATCTCTACCCTGTCACAGAATACTTAATAGTACTACGTACAGAAGGGACACTCCCTTCCCCGCGCTATATCAGATACCGCACCCTCGACCCCGCACCGGAGGGGCTAACCGCCGACTCTTTAGCTAGGGCGCTCAAAATCGTAAGGACTGCAACGCTGTAGGTACTGCTGGCACAAACACACAATTTTGCGATTTATTTTGTTTTAAGTTTTATTTATTAGTTTTAATCTCGATGATTCATTTTTTTTCCAAATTTTTGGTCGTTTTATAATAATACAATTAAAACTTCCGTAATAATAACATACCAACATTACCAGCTATTAATAATGCTCTCTCTCTTTATTGTCTTAGTTATGTACTTATGTCCCTTTCTTTCACGTTCTATTCATTCTTGGAATTGAAAAGTAGTACCCTACGCACTAACCTTGTCGCGTCGCCCCATTGTAATTATTATTATTGTAATATTTTAATTAATTCTTAATTTTTATTTTTAATACTTTTGAACTTAACATGTATGGACATGGACTGGTTCCGAAATAAATGAAAAAAAAAAAAATTGCGTTGCCGCGTAATGGTACGGGGCGATCGTGAATTCCATATTTTGTAATTAGGTAGGTACCTTAATTTACCATTATTGATGAATAAATAAACCTCTTTACATAATAAATATTATAATATTACTTTTATGTCATTACAAATCCGAGTATTCAAAATCAAATAATCATTTATTTTATTTCTTTAAGAAATAAATAATTGAACGCTCAGACAAGATCACTTCATATCATAATAATGCTCGAAACGTTCGGGTAGTTCCGTCGTCGTTCGGTTCTCCCGACGCAAAGCGCTGCACTTTTCGCGCCATTTTGTACGCCACGACATCCAACTGATTCAACCCTACTAAAATTCACGCACACATTTGCACGTGTACAGACGTCATTTGGTTTTGTAGTAGTAATAGGTAATTATTTTGCAAGTTTTGTATGAAGTGTCCGAGGTGTGACCCTGTTCTGCGTTTGCGCTACCGTACCAACCAACGTACAACTGTATTTTATATTGTATTGTACCACTGTATTTTTTTTCTATCGATAAAGCAGAATATTTCAACATTGTACCTCCTAAATAAAAAACCCCTTTGATATACATAATTACTTTGCATCGACGGAAACATTCAAACACAATGTAAATTGTTATTGAATAAATGAAATGAAAAAAAAAAATGAAATGAAAAAAATTAATTTATACTGACATATATGTGGTTGAAAACACCATGGTTTCGCAGAACTGGTAGATCGCTTTTTGCAAGAAACCATTTTTTGGGAACCTCGACGCAATGCGATACAAAATGACGGCTGTCGGCGAATAAACTCGTTTTGTATGACGTGCGTGGTCATGTGGCCAAACTAAACTAACTAGTTCGGCAGACGGGTTCGCTTAGCTATGCCATCTCAAGGATAAATTCTGTAAGGCTATACCTATACATTACTTTACTCTATGACCTATACCTACAATACGAGTATTTTCAACGTACTCACCGTTTTCTTTTCGACAACATTTTCCGTTTTTTCTTACACACCAAAGACCAAACACTCACGATGGACGTCGTTCGTCGTAAACAAATAATAATGGCCGTCACGTCACTGCGTCGGCGTCGCACACAGAACCATTGTGATGTCTTTTTTTATTCGTTTTGTTGGTGCCCTTGTTAAAATGTTACCAACAACGGTCAAATATGTATCGATTAATCGAATGATACAGCCAAATTGTGTTGCAAGTGTCAATAAATACCAAAGACAAAGATGAGTGGTTGACACTTTGACAGTAGTTATCATCCAATGGTGTAATGGTGGCGTTTCGAGACTTTTCCTTTATTAACCAATGGTGGGCAGGAATTTTACTCTTGGAAATCGAATTTCCAAATCTAGTCGCAACGCGCGGAGACCTATCAATAATCTAAGCGTTAAAACATTACAAAATACGGCGACCATCATGATAATAAAAAGTGCATTACAAAAGTTTCGTGACTTTTTCTCAACATGTTTATCAGCTTTCGATAAACTATCACTCAATTATACGAAATCTATACATTACTATTTCTCAGTAATTCTGTATTTAATAAAACTCTCATAAGATTAGGTAGGTACTCACCGTTTTCTTTTCGACAACATTATCCGTTTTTTTTTTTTTTTATGTTGTTATAGGCTTGCGTTTGGCCGCAACTCACCTGATCTTAAGTGATGATGCGGCCTAAGATGGAGCACGCTTGCCTAGGATAAACCGGTACACTCGTGCCTTGAAGATACCTAGATTATATGTTTCGGGGAATAGAGAGGCGGGCAGTGAATTCCACAGTCTGGCAGTTCGCACAATAAATGTTGAAGCAAAGCGCTTGGTTCGAGACCGTGGAACTTCAACCGTATAGCGTCGACGCTTCGCCGTGTCCCTGCTCGTCCGATGATAGAAAGGGGATGGGGGAATTAAGTTGTGCAATTCCAAAGCACACTCTCCGAAATGTATTCGATAAAAGACCGAAAGACTGGCAACGATGCGGCGATGTTCAAGGCTTTGGAGCTTAGCCTTAACCAGGAAGTCGTTGTCTATGAGCCTCCTGGCACGTCTTTCAATAATTTCCTACGCCTCCAGCTGGTACTTGGCAGATCCATCCCAAAGGTGCGAACAGTACTCCATGCACGATCGAACTTGTGCTTGGTATAGGTTCAGCATCTGTTCCGACGTGAAGTACTTTCGCACCTTTGCGAGGACTCCTAGCTTTTTGGCAGCCAGTTGGGCCTTTGACTCGATGTACAACCCAAAATTGAGATTCGACGTCAAAGTAACGCCAAGAAGCTCAAGATGGTCGGTGTAAAGTAGAGGTCCTTAATTAAAACAATCTTTAGAGGATATAAATGAGCGGTATTTAATCTCAGGTTGTCAACGCAGTACACCAGTGTTCACAGACTATAATACGATTAGTAGTACGTCAAATTGACACTAGATGTCGACTTATACTTTACAGTCGGTATTCGGGACGGATACATCTCGGAAAGCAGGGGCCAGATTGAAAGGCCTCTTCTTGGCAAAGAAAAGACACGCCTGGGTCTTGGCTGCATTAAACTTGACCAGATTGGCATCGCCCCAATCGGAGACTGCCTTAAGGGACAAGTATAAGCGCTCGACCATGTACTCCCTGTGAGTCTGAATTTCAACCGCACTGGCACGTGCGCTGGATATGTAAGTCTACAACCGTGCTGTCATCTGCGTAACCAATGGTACCGGGTTTCAGCAGATCGTTGATATGCAGCAGAAAAAGTTGCAGAGAGTACTGAGCCCTCCCTGAGGGACCCCGGCATTTACAGCCATTTGAACAGACGAGCAGCCATCAATGACTATGGTATTGAACGATCTCTCAGGAAATCCGATATCCATACACAGAAACCAGCGGGCAAGTTAAAAGATGGGAGCTTGCTAATTAGGCCATCATGCCATACCCTATCAAAGGCCTTCGAGATGTCCAGGGAGACGGCAAGTGTCTCCCCATATTTCTCGACGGCTTCACTCCAGATGTGAGTGGCGTAAGTTTACGGCGTACGTTTTTTCTTTCACACCAAAGACCAAACACTCACGATGGACGTCGTCGTAAAATGACAAATAATAATGGCCGTGACTGCGTCGCACACAGAACCACTGTGATGTCTTTTATTTATTCGTTTTGTTGGTGACCTTGTTAAAATGTTACCAACAACGCTCAAATATGTATCGATTAATCGAATGATACAGCCAAATTGTGTTGCAAGTGTCAATAAATACCAAAGACAAAGATGAGTGGTTGACACTTTGACAGTAGTTATTATCTAATGGTGTAATGGTGGCGGTTCGAGACTTTTTCTTTATTAACCAATGGTGTAATGAATAAACGTTTAAGAACATCTAATAATATTGTTATACAGTCTATGTAAACAGACTGACACCAAAAGTACCACCATGTTTTCGAAATGTTGCGTTTTTTTATTTCCGGCTGCTTAATTTAGGTAGGTACTTAATGAGAAACTATACCTACACATCATCAGGAGGTTAAAGTTTTGAAACGTGCCGACCTGATAGGGTTCTGTGGAGCGGGGGAGGGGGAGGAAGGGGGGTACACATTCCCCCCCACTCCCCCCGCCGGAAATGTATACATTTTGTTTATGATTTGTTTTATATGCAATTTGATTGTCATAGCAAATGTAGATTGTAGAGGTTCTGGGGGGTTCAGAGGGGAGGGGGAGGGCAACGGCAGAAATTTATTTTTTCAATCGGATTGTATCTAACCTAATCCAGTCAAGGTGGACTGAGTCGGACTCCGGGTGTGCTCCCGCCAGAAACTCTTCGGTCACCCCTGAGTTCCCTTGAGCTTCTGGCTCCCGCCTTTATAAAAAACACTCTAGGCGTAGGGACCACAAGACTACGTGGGGTCGAGGTGCTCTGTGTCGGTTCTAAGACCAAGTCCTGTCTGCATGAAAAAATAATCATAACATATACTAAAGAGTTGGGGCAAGTAGTATATCTAATATATATTTATCTCGACTACTTCCTTTTCCCGAATTTAGATTCATCAATCTGGACAATTTTGCCGACTCCTCCAATTTTTCCTAATTGCTGCTGCTACTCCAAATATTAAAGAACAATACACTTCTGAGGATAGGCCTAGAGATAGGCCTCATGACAGTGACAGCTGTCAAGGTGACAAAATGGCGGCATTGCGTTTAGTTTCACGTAATTAGGATCATTGTAATACATATTTTTGGTCTAAATATGTACGTTTCTAACCTAAAAGTTAGGTTTTTTTTTTGTGTTTTTTATATTTTGTCCCCGGCAAAAAAAACTGTTGTAGGAATATCAGAAAACCCTCTAGAACCCCCTAATATACTCACTTTTCAAAACCCAACCCTGTTATTGTTCAAAAAAATGTGAAAATGTAAGTTGCATTTGATTCTGCTTAAATTTATGTAGGTACCTATAGCCAAAATACATTTGCACAATTTAAAGCTCAACCCAACCAACCAGACCAATTGTGACAAAAGAACATCCCCTAAATAGTTTGACAATCTACGTTATTCCATTAGCTACTTTGCGATAGCAAACAGACAGTATTACGAAATAAAGCGGTCAAGTGCGAGTCGGACTCGCCCATGAAGGGTTCCGTAGCAGCAAGTAAGTAAATTGCGGTTTACGATTTTTTTTTTTTTTTTTTTTAACTAATTAACTAATTTACTTAGATTTAAGTGAGCTATGCGATTGAAATTTACTGTTATTAATCAATTGGTTTAAAACAGGTGCTTATTTATATGCTGACAAAATCTGTACACAATATTGTTGAGCCCTGCCTCTCAAACTAGGATTCCCTGTATCTTGAGAGACAGTGTTCAGCTATCAAGCTATATTCATAAAACAATATTCATGATAAGTTATGGACTGTGTCGATTTACCAGTTGATTGCAGCAAGACCTGAACAATTAAACTAAGAAGAAGTACAGAAAAAAGTAAAACTGTGTGTGAGTGTGTGTTGTGTGTGCGTCTGTGTGTGTGCGTGTGTGTGTGTGTATGTGTCTGGATGCAGGAGAGGGTGGGATGTGTGAGGGAGTGTGTGAGTGTGTGTTAACTGTATGTGGATGAGGGTTGTTCTGCAAGAAGATGATAAGATATTAAATATTTGTTTTATTATATTAGGAGATGTATATTAGGAGATGTATATAAGGAGAGACTCCGTGGTTAAATAGTCCTGCTGAAGTAGCCAATCTGTCACTTTAGATTTTAATACATATTTGTTTAGGTCGAGTATATTGAGTTGCTTGTGGGTTAATTTGTAAATATGTGTGCTTAAGGTGTAAAATTGGCGTCTAGCAAAAGAGGTTTTGTGCTGAGTGCCAGGGGGAATATTGGTACGTTTTTTAGGATTTGAGGGGGGTACGCTAGTGTGTCTTCTAAGAACAGATTGGAGCACAAAGAGCTGTCGCACTGTTAGTACCTGTGTCGCACTGTTAGTCCGAGTATAGTTGCGATGTAGGATAGCGAAAGGGCTTTTGAAACATCACTTTTAGAATGGCTCTTTGTGCTCTTTCTAGCCTGAGTATACCGGTTTTATTGGCGCCACCCCAAACAGTAATACAGTACCCGATAACAGATTGGCATAGGGCATAAAATACCATTTTCAGGGTTTCAGGGTTGGCGGACTGTCTAAGAGACTTGAAGACATGTATCAGTCTCATAGTTCTAGAGGTCACAGCGTTAATTTGGGCATCCCATCGTAACCCTGTGTCTATCTGTACTCCAAGATACCTAACACTACCGGTTCTAGTGACCGTTGAACATAGGCATGGAGATAAATCCTGAGTACAGGTGTGCGCTGTTATTGAAAAGGTGTAATCTGGTGCGGAGTTATTGCGGATAGCAAAAGGGACATAGGATGTTTTATTAACATTTAAAGTAAGCAGATTTAGATTGAGCCATTTTATCACTTTGCTCAGTGAAAACTCCGCGCTAGTTTTGACACTGTCCCATGTTGGACCGTCAACCACAATAACTGTGTCATCCGCATATGCAAAGATTTTGGCATTGTGGAGTGTCATTTTACATAGGTCGTTTACATAGATTAGGAATAATATGGGGCCCAAGATGCTTCCTTGTGGAACGCCGTAGGACACAAATTCTTCGTTACTAAATTGGTTATCAATTTTGACGCTTTGGGTACGATTTCTGAGATAATCTTGGAAGATTTGGAGAGCTATGCCTCTTATACCTATGAGTTCCAGTTTAGAAATAAGGATGGGAATAGAAACTGTGTCAAATGCCTTGGAAAGGTCTAAAAAGATACCCAGACACCTAGTTTTACTGTCAAGATTCTTAGCAACTAATTGCGTCAAATCAAGTACTGCATCTTCAGTTGAGACTCCAGTCCGAAACCCGTATTGGTTGTCAGCTATAATCTGGAACCTATCCAGAAATTTCTTAAGACGGGTACTAAGAATCCGTTCAAGGATTTTAGAAAGTGCAGTCAAAACAGAGATGGGTCTGTAGTTATTAACACAGCTTCTATTCCCTCCCTTGTGAATTGGATGAATGATAGCTCTTTTAAGTGCAATCGGAAATACACCCTTCTGGAGACAGCAGTTAAAGATAAATGTTAGTGGTTTAGTAAGTACGAAACGACACTTTTTTAGTAAAAGAGGTGATATACCATCCCAACCTATTGCACAGTCGTTCCGAAGTTGCAGAATAAGGGATTCAACTTCAAGTTCATCTACATCTAAAAGCACCAGGGAGTTAGCAGGAGAAATTGGGGTATTGTCACTTGTATTTAAAGTCTGGCTGCGATGGACATTAGAAGCAGAATACTGTTGAGACGAAATATTGTCCGCTAAGGTTTTCCCTATATTACTAAAATATTTGCATACTTCGTTAATAGAGGACTCAGGGCTGTCACGTATTCTCAAAAGTTCGATTGGGCTAGTTTTAGTTTTATTTGTGTTGGTTATTTCTTTTATTGCTTTCCATAGACCTTTAGGGTTGTTTTTCGCTTTTTCCAGTTCGTTTTTTTCGTAGGCAATTTTTAATTTTCGTAGCAGGTCATTACAATAATTTCGATAGCGCGTGTAGGTAGTCTTGAGTATTAAATTATCCGGTTCTTTTTTTGATTTTATGTGTAATTGGTCGCGATTTGTAATACATTTTAATAGGCCAGGAGTGATCCAGGGCTTAATGCATCTTTTTTTCCTTGGTATCACGGTATACACAGTGTGTGTGTGTATTAAGGTTGTAATCATGGTTATAAGGGTGTTCAAAGATGTATTAGGGTCGTCAGATAAGTAGATGTCTGTAAAGTCCATATTTTGTAACTGTAGATTAATTGCATCGTAATTAACGGAAGTGGAAAGATTATGAGTTTTACGTATGGGATTGGCAGTTTCGATAGTAAGAATAATTGGTTTGTGGTCGGTGATATGTGATTCTAAAATGAGTGTGGTGATTGGAAGGTTAGTTTTCATGAAAACGTGGTCAAGACAGTTCCCAATCCGGGTGGGGAGGAGATGTGTCGGCAAAAGCCCATGCGATGAATTAAGTATGAGATATTCTAGACACCGGTCAGTTCGAGCGATTGGTTTTATATCAATATTTAAGTCCCCAATTAGGGTGACGTTCTGCCAGGCTGAGAGATTTGAGTAGACAGTAGATAGACTATCAAGAAACCTATCAAAAATATCCTTGGAGTTGTACGATGGAGAACGATAGACGGCTATGATAGCAGTATTTTTATTTTCTATCTGACAGACGAGACAGTTTCCACCAATTAAATTAGGTTCATACACAGAGATTTGGAGACCTTGTTTGGTATAAATCACGATACCATCGTTTTGATTGGAGTTCATTTCAGTAAAGTACGACTGGAAACCCTGCAGCACAGGCAGGTTACTAACCTTACTAAGCCAAGCTTCCGTCAGGATTACGATATCAAAATAAATTTTAGTTAAGTGAAGCAAAACCTGAAGTTGATCATGGTTTTTATTTATGCTGCGGATGTTTAGATGTAACACTTTTATATTGCTATCGGAATTACGTATAAACTTTAAACAGTCCTCTGGACTACACGAGAAACAGTTACCAATTGTTAGTGTCGAGTCAAGTTCAGTGTTTATATTATTTATGGTAGCCATTTGAACATAACAGAGATCTTAAATTGACGTATTTATGACGTATTAAAAAAATCTGCTAACTAGATCTCGTTCAAGCCAATTTTCGGTGGGAGTTTACATGGTAATGTACATCATATATTTTTTTTAGTTTTATCATTCTCTTATTTTAGAAGTTACAGGGGGGGGGGGGGAGGGAACACATTTTACCAGTTTGGAAGTGTCTCTCGCGCAAACTATTCAGTTTAGAAAAAAATGACATTAGAAACCTCAATATCATTTTTGAAGACCAATCCATAGATACTGTTGAAACTTGGTAAGTAGATAAGAACTATACTGTTGAAACAAACCCATAGGTGTGGGGGGTTTGATGAAAAAAAAAATTGAGTTTCAGTTCTATGTTCTATGTATGGGGAACCCCCAAAATTCATTGTTTTTTTTCTATTTTTAAGTGAAAATCTTAATGCGGTTCACAGAATACATCTACTTACCAAGTTTCAACAGTATAGTTCTTATAGTTTCGGAAAACAGTTACTGTGACATACGGACGGACAGACAGACAGACATGACGAATCCATAAGGGTTCCGTTTTGGCAATTGGCTACGGAACCCTACAAACATGAGAAGAGTAGGTGCAACGAAGAAGACGCAACTCGCAATCCTACTTACTCATAGAATGGCTATGTGCAACATGGAACAAAAAGTAAGACATATCCAGCACTTGAACCACAATAAGTATAAATATTATTACTACCGTACAGTAGCAACGCACCCCGCCTCCCTCCGAAATACTGTTACTCACCTCTTCCCGCGTCGAACGTGCTCACACACGCACATATTTGTACAGTCTGTTCTTTTGGTAGTAGTGTAGGCAATTATATTATTTCGTTTATATGGATCCTCTGGACCTCTTCCCGCGTCGAACATGCTCTCGAAACTGCTTTTAGTTCCCGGGGCGCGTAGACACGGCATCACATGATTGTGACTGTTCCTACAATGGGTTAGGGGACAACTCGTCCCACTTCGAAACTCGGACCTGGGACCAGTTCCACCTTTGGTAATTTGATAATAGGCAACTGGGCCCACGTTACTTTAGATATTGGGACGATTGCACTACTGAAAATTCTCTATGGGTTTATTGGTCCCAATAAAGTGATACTGGTTGTAGCAAAGGGAAATAATACATAACTGAAGGTTAGTTGATCTCATTCGTTTTATGTAATCACACTAATTATGACCTGTTTGTTATTCCATAATTAAAAAATATCGTTCATAACAAAACAATGTTTTTTTCCCAAAACTAAAATAAAAAATTCTTAAAACAAAAGGCGTGATAAATCATTCAAGTAGAAATCGTAGTTAATTTCTCAATACAATGTCCTATACTAATTTAATTGTCAATCAATTCTCGAAGTATTCTTTTCAGTCAAATAGGTCATGATTAGTGTGATTACATAAAACGAATGAGATCAAACTAACCTTCAGTTATGTATTATTTCCCTTTGCGCCAGTCACTTTATTGGGACCAATAAACTTTTCAATAGTGCAATCGTCCCAATATCTAAAGTAACGTGGGCCCAGTTGCCTATTATCAAATTACAAAAGGTGGAACTGGTCCCAGGTCCGAGTTTCGAAGTGGGACGAGTTGCCCCCTAACCCCCTACAATACCCCCTAGGCTGCGTAAAATTTACGTTTTTCCTAATTGTGTTGAACTTAGTGTTATTAGTAGGTAGTGTTATAGGTCGGTTTCCCATTAGACCCGCACCCATACCTAGCCTACGCGGGTATTTGTACAGTCTGTTATTTTGGTAGCTACTAGTTTAGGTAATTAAATCGTTTCGTTTGTATGGTGTGTCGTAGGTGTGCTTAATTGAACTATCAGCCTACCCACCAGCCTAGCCACCTATAAAAGACATGCTCTCAAAAAATTAAAACACCTTAAAAGCTGAAAACACAGTTATAAAGTAAACACCAAAGTTTAATAACTTAAGTATATAAATATTAATTTAGAATTTTGGACTGTCAACTCAATTCTTAATATTTAAACCATTACCGCACTAGTGCTGTAATATAATGTAGAAAGCACACGTGCGTAAAACGTTTCGTTTTCTTTACTAGCAAATAGTGTTGAAAATATTTTTTTTTTTACCTACGGTACGGGTATTGAAGTGTGATTTTCCTGTTTATTTTAAGAGCATAATTTCTATATATGTACTCACAAAAAAAGACCTATTATATTCTACTCTAATAATCGAAAATATACGAACGTTTTCAATTACAGGCACATTGTCACGGATTTTTCACTTATAATGTTCTAACTTCGAACCAAAAACTATTATAATTATGATAAGGCGGAGTTCACGCATCCCTGGTGTAACATAACAACGCTATCATGAACGTGACCTAATACCTATTTGATAATAATATCTCGGCAACATCATCTGACGTTACGTCATCACAATGACAGCGTAAAATTACCATACTGCTAATGAACATGTAAGTATGGTCGGGAAACCAATAATAAAACAGGAAAATAATGCTCTTTCGGTTTCTTTTTTATTTATTTTTTTACTAGTTTTTGGCCTGTGACTTCGTCCGCGTGAATGTCGATTCCGGTTGTCGCGGATGCAGACGAAGTCGCGGATTAAAAAGTAGCCTATGTCCTTCCCCGAGGTCACAGAATACTTAATAGTACTACGTACAGAAGGGACACTCCCTTCCCCGCGCTATATTAGATACCGCACCCTCACCCCGCACTTGGAGAGGCTAACCGCCGACTCTTTAGCCAGGGCGCTCAAAATCGTAAGAACTGCAGCGCTGTAGGTACTGCTGACACAAACACACAATCTTGCGATTTATTTTGTTTTAAGTTTTATTTATTAGTTTTAATCTCGATGATTCATTTATTTTCCAAGTTTTCGTCGTTTTATAATAATACAATTAAAACTTCCGTAATAATAACATACCAACATTACCAGCTATTAATATTGCTCTCTCTCTTTATTGTCTTTGTTATGTACTTATGTCCCTTTCTTTCACGTTGCACTGCGCACTTGCACTAACTTTGTCGCGTCGCCCCATTGCGTTGCCGCGTAATGGTACGGGGCGATCGTGAATTCCATATTTTGTAATTAGGTACCTTAATTTACCATTATTGATGAATAAATAAACCTTTTCACATAATAAATATTATAATATTACTTTTATGTCATTACAAATCCGAGTATTCCAAATCAAATATCATTTATTTTATTTCTTTAAGAAATAAATAATTGACCGCTCGGACAAGATCACTTCATAATAATGCTCGAAACGTTCGGGTAGTTCCGTCGTCGTTCAGTTCGCCCGACGCAAAGCGCTGCACTTTTCGCGCCATTTTGTACGCCACGACATCCAACTGATTCAACCCTACTAAAATTCACGCACACATTTGCACGTGTACAGACGTCATTTGGTTTTGTAGTAGTAATAGGTAATTATTTTGCAAGTTTTGTATGAAGTGTCCGAGGTGTGCCGAGGTTCAAGCAAACTCACCTCAAACTCAAAATCATTTATTTCAAATAAATCATTTACAGGTACTTTTGAATTGTCAGAGTCAGTCAGTCAGAAAGTTGAAGCTAATTGCTCGTTCCAAACAGTAGGTTTCTATGGAGAAGAACGAGCAAGAAACTCCATGAACACTCTTTTAAAATCAGTTAAATTTTACAAATTTAGGTTACATCATTCATGTTGAATCTAAGGGTACAATGTGAGAACAATGTAACACGTCTTGCATGTTAAAAGAGGTCTAGAGAAAAATATATTTATAATAACAATTCAAACCAAAATTTAAAATAACCGAGGCAGCTAAGATATGACCAGTCCCAACCGACGGCGTCCGTTCACGAACATGACGCATGGATCGGCACCATTTAGCTCGACCATTTTGAAGGGAACCGAATGATCCAACACGCGCGCCACCGTCAGCGAGACATTCCAGTGAGCATGACATACTCCCAACCGCAAGGGCACATTCAAGTCAATGAAAGACATACCTCGTAAATGGTAGCTTTAAATAACATAGTGCTCACATGTATGTGCTATGAAAAATTAGTATAATACTAACACATTGAGTTTATACAATGCAAAGATAATGTAGATCTATATCTTCAGCAGCTCCAAAAATAATTAAAAATGCTAATCTCTGTTTTGACTGTGTTGTCGTTTCTTAATGGATTTGGATGATAAGGAAGTACTGACTTGCAGTAAGGCGCTATTTACGTGGTCTAGGTTCTGGGCTCGTCTGTCTATCTTAAATATTAAAGAAGTGTCATCAGCAAATAACACCATTTGTGGTTGGTTTTTCAACAGATGAAGAAGATCATTAATATACACTAAAAAGACGGAAAGGACTTAAAATTGAGCCTTGTGGAACCCCCATTTCTACCTTTAAACCATGTGAATTCACCCCATTTATTTGGACTTGCTGCTGCCTATTAATCAAATAAGATTTTACTAAACTAAGCGCAAGTCTACCTAGTCGGTAATGCTCAAGTTTCAAAAGTAGTGTGTCATGATTTACGCAATCAAATGCCTTGGAGAGGTCACAAAAAATTCCTATGGCATCTTTCGCCTCTTCCCACGCAGTAAATATGTGTTTTAATAAAGTGACACCAGCGTCAGTCGTACAACGTCCTTTGGTGAAACCATACTGTTGATCGTGTAAAATGCCATTAGTGTTAAAATGATTAAGCATCTGATTAAGCATAATCCTTTCAAAAACCTTGCTGAAAGCCGGCAGCACGGACACTGGTCTATAATTATTAGTGTCTTTACTGTCACTGGATTTGAAAAGAGGTATAACCTTACTAAACTTCATTAGATCCGGGAAAACTCGTTGGTCTACGCACATATTAAATATTAAAGCCAAATAATGCGCTATTGTCTCAATTATAGACGTACAAACTTTAATAGACATACCCCACAGATCCTCAGTAAATTTTATCTTAATTTGCCGAAAAGCTTTTAAAACTGTCACGGAGTTAATATGTTTAAATTGAAATTCTACTGGGCAGCCTGGTACGTTGGCTTTTAAAAAGGCAATTGAAATGCCAGGTGAGGAATTTAAAGCTTCCGTGGTTTTAATTGGTATGTTGGTAAAGAAATTCACAAATTCATGCGCTACTTCTATGTTAGAGCTTAGGGGAACACGTGGTGTCTCTAATGTATACTCAGTGTTCTAAGCTATTTTCATACCAAATTTCATCAAAACCGGTTTTGCCGTTCTCATCGTGAAAGCGTAACAGACAGAGTTACTTTCGCATTTAAAGTATGTAAGTATGGATTTCTATCCAAAAGATACAGATTTGATTCATAGCATCAAGTAACAAATCTATACCTATTACTAAAATTTCAAATACAATTCACTTAGATACGTACTTACTACGAACTGAATAGGAGCTTCTGGAATATTATAGTTACTCCAATTTGTTATAAATATGGCCAGATTTAATGATGATGATTTGACAAGACTCCTATCAATCATTCGGACGAGTGTACGAGTATTTCTATAAAATCAGCACCTTTTTATAAGGCTCTTTACACAAGTGTATGGGTAAGTAGAAGAGCTATTCTCTCTACATAATATTTTCCCAGGATCAGTGCCCACAGAGGACCGAATCTAGCAGACGCGTGGTGAAAAGGACTAATGTTGCTCTGGACACAAAACTTTGCTGTTTGATCGTTGCTCTAATAAGGTTGATAATTCTGCCAGCTACTCACAACAGTTATTGTGTTAGCTAATCTTGTGTCGATTGTCGTTTCAGAAACCTTATGGTAACTGAAATTGGGTAAATATAGAAGTCGACTCTTTATCAGAAGAACTCCTCAATTGTTTATCTTCAATCATTGGCCAGCACGCTGAAACCGAGGAAAACTTGTACATTTTCCTTAATTAGCACATAGAACGACGAAAAACCCTAACTAATTATCTAATAACCACACTGCAAATCCTACCTTGTTCCTTTGTCACATAGCTTTGTATCTTATAGCAACTTTAGGAAAATAATGTAACCATACCAAGGGGTATCGCGTTCCCAAGTACCTAACTAAATGAGTTGTAGAGCTCAGACATGCAGTCGTTCTATGTAAAACACTCGTATTCAGCTGCATCCGGTTAAACTAGAAGCCGACCCTAACATAGTTGAAAACAGCTATAGGCAGATGATGATCAACTTCAGGGAAAATCTGGCTATCGAATGCGAACTGTCATTTTTGTTACACACATTTGGTGTCAAATAGTGTCTAAGAAAGCGTTCAAGTGTGCATATTAAAACGGTTTATAACTCGCGTCGTCTGAGGAAGTCAATCAGTCGGATTCGCGACGTCTACGCGAGCGGTAGCTAACCTTGTAAGTTACTCATATCATTCCGCGCGTAAACAAGAAACAAACGTATTAAGTGCAAAGTTCTAAATTATATATTTATCAATCAACGCTTGTTCTGAATTTTGATAGAGGTAATTATATTTTGTCTGGACTTTTATTGAGATTTTTAAACAAAACAATTTTGTACAAAATCTTATTCGCTACTCAGAATTAACTGATGCAATGTGTTCTGAGTTTACATGTGCCACGTATGGGGTGATACCCCATAACAGTATGATATCTAATGATAATTTACTTCAACCAAGGATTGAACCGGTGTACCTTTGATTGGTGTTAATATTTTAATCATTGACGTGAATGGACTTAGTGAACGAAACTACGCATTGCACGATTTTTAACAAATATTTTAATTCCGCAACAAATTAAAATTAGATTTTCTGGTTTTGACTTTGACTTTGAAACATGTCCGTGACATCCATAACAATATAACTGCGAAAATTAGTTGTTTGTTTTTTTACGCTTTCACGGCTAAACTGCTGAACCGATTTGATGAAATTTTGTACAGACTAACCCTGAACTCCAAGAAAGGACATAGGCTACTTTTTAACCGACTTCAAAAAGGAGGAGGTTATCAATTCGAATGTTTCTATATTTTTTGTTTATGTATGTTCGGGCATAACTCTGTCATATACAGACGGATTTGCAAAAGTTCCTAAATGCTTTTTTTGTTCGAAAGAGGTTTATTCCGAAATGGTTCCATATAAATTTTACCAAAATTGATCCAGCCCTTTTAGAAAAAATCAACAAAATCTCAAAAAAATACTTAGATGACGTTTTAGTTTATTCAATCTTTGGAGGACTTACAATCTCTTTTAAGTGTGTGGCCGTTTGTTAATGCATTTGGATGTTAAGGCAATATATAAAAAGCTAAAATGAAAAAGTTTAAAAAAAAAAGGAAACCGCCTTCAGAAACTAAAAAGTGATAAATAACTTTAGCACAGAACACAAATTACTTTACTTTCGGAAGTCGGTGGCAATACAAAACAACAAACACAAAGTCTATTTCCGCGATAACCGTCATTCACGCGAACGATGTCACGGGTAAAAGACAACATAAAAACAAGATTTGAAGATAAAAATCTATACACTACTAACATTATAAAACTTTAAGTCCGTCACATGCGTACCTATAATATATATATTGTATTAGATAAGTATAGCTAGCCACCACACACGGTAGTTACCTATAATATACATATTATTATATTTTTGCCCTTATTAAACCTGCGGTCGTTGTTTGCTGCACGTTTTTGAAATATTCTGTCCAATAATATTTAAATTAATATTACGTCACCAAAATATTAATATATTCGAGTTATATTAATATACAGCTTATGAGTTTGTTTGTTTTTGGTTTGAAAGTGTAAAATTCACTGGAACTACTTTTCCGATTTTGATAATTATTTTGCTAATACGGAAGCTACGTTATCTCTTAGTGCCATAGGTATATAAGCTGTCATATTATTAGATACTAGCGACCCGACCCCCGGCTTCGCATGGGCCTATAGCCTTCTTCGATAAATGGACTATCCAACACAAAAATATTTTTTCAATTCGAACCAGTAGATCCTGAGATTAGCGCGTTCAACCAAACAAACAAACAAACTCCTTCAGCTTTATAATATTAAGTACTTATAGATTATTATTGTTAGATAAGTATTTAAAAAATTGGGATCCGCTAGTCACACGGACGAAGTCGCGAACAAAAGGGATAGAAAAAAAGCAAAAGAGAGAGTGTAATTTATTACACAACTTATAATTTTTAATATTATCGTGCCGTTTGTTGAGTAATGGTTGAATTGGTGTTTTAGTTCTGTGACTGTGCTGACATGCGTCTAAGTAAAGACGATGTCAGACGATCGAACCGTTCGCTGGACAGGGACTAGGGAGAGACACCGCTATACATCAAAAAGAGAATTCTGTACTCGTAAGTGCATTTAGCATATGACGCTGTCACCCTCTGCAAGGTGAACGGTTCGATCGTCTGTTAGCACTGTGAAGTGATTGATTTATTACTGATTAGCAGAAAAATGATGACTTTTTCAAGGTTTATTGTGAACTCGCTAAACAGCTTGACGCTCCAGTCTTTGAACCATTAAAATATTAAGTTTTCAAAAACTGTCAATAGAAATTAAATGGGTAATTAATAAGATAGGTAGGTAGAGGTACCCTGGAACTATGCGACTACAGGGAAAAGGTTATTTTTCATTGGTACTCGTAGGTATCTACCTACGTGAAAATTCTAGCTAGTTCACGGATTTTAAGGGATTTTAAGCTGAAAAACATTGTTCCGTTGTTTTTTTTAATGTTAGGTGATTTTGTGATATGACCTTAATAGTCGCACAAAATTTAGTACTAAGTTAGCCGTTTAGAAGCAGTAGACTTTAGAATATACCTAGCCGTTTTACAAACTTTGACTATACGCTTTCTATTCTATTCTATTCTTATCGCCTTTCAAAATCGTGGAAACCCTACAAACCTAACTATGTAGATAGGTAGGTATAATTACTAAATTTCTAGGAAAGAAAGGAAACAGCAATTCAAAACAAAGTAGCGGCACAAACTATCGAGTGACATCATCGTCGAGCTGTAGATAAATCTGTTATCATTCATTATGCTGATAACAGAGAAAAACATAATATTATGGCAGTTGCATCATCTTGCGTCATCTGTAGCTGAATGAAATTGAACGATAAAAGTTTTGAGATGCTGTTTGTTCAGTCCAAAGGAGTAAATGGCTGTAGGCAGACTGGCATGGCAGGTATACCTACTGAAATAGCTTTGGTAGGTATTTGGACTACTTTTACCTTTTTTTTTTTGAGGGAACCTTCAAAAGGCATGCGGTCTTTGGGGATAAGAATAAGGCCGGGGACTGGGGAGTGTGGGATTCTTCCGTCATTTAAACCACCCCAGTGGTCACCATCAGCACATGGGAGAGCTTTAACTTAAATATTACGGATAGTTATACAAGTTGACAGTAGGTATTACAATTTGCACGGAGAATGGCTCTGCACCGCTTTTAGGTCATGTAGCGTATTATGCACACGTGCGTACTAAATAATATTACAGCACGAGTGCCATAATGGTTTATTTATAATAGGTACTTATGGGTAAAAAGTTTTGTTTGTTTTTATGCCTACATATTTTGTAAATACTTAAATGAATTAAATTAGAATATGATGAATAAACATATTTCATCTTAATTATTTATTTGTCCGAGTGTATAAACAAAAATGTCCAGATTTTTTATTTATATCAGTATTTCAGAGGAGATCTTCGATCGCGCCATTTTCACATTATTTCTGTCAAAAATATTGAAGGTTAAGACATTTTATTTAATTTTTCACCCAAGTGTATTGAAAAACGTCGTATAAAACGCGTGAGCATTATTATCATTACAATCTCGGCTCAGGCAGCAATCCAACCTCGGCCGTAATGACAAACTTACCACACTAGTATCATAATGTACCATTACGTGATAGGATACATTTCTAATGCTCTCACCTTTACTCACACTATTTCTTGCCCCTTCAGTAAACTATGTCAGCCGACCAAGTCTTCCACTCAAGATCTGAAGGTATACCTTCCGAAGGTGTGAAAGATCAGTACGCAGACGGCAAGGCAGCCAGGACATGGAACAAGTTCATCGGAGACAGCAACCAGAGGACACAGAACTACAAGGACTTCTTGATCGGACTCCTCAGGAAGAATGGCTGCAAGAAAGTTCTTGACACAGCATGTGGTACTGGGTAAGTCCGAATATACTACTTTGTATCTTTTGGCTAGCCTAAGAGGTACCTATTTCTATAGGCAATAGGCTGATACGTATGCGGACCAACCATACCACTGCCCATACCCCTGGTGGTATGGAGGGTCTAAAAGTACCACTGAGAAAATCATTAGGATTAGGTTAGAAACTGTGACCATTAAAACGCGAAGGCGAGTAAGCGAATAGAGCGATGCCGCGGTAGCGGCCGCCGCCGAGCGAATCTGCTGAATCATTTGGGTTAGGGTAGGTGAGTGGTATAGTTTTATAAGACCCACCATACCACCAGGGTTATGGCCAGTGGTATGGTGGGTCCGCAATGGACTGATATAATGATGATGATCATGTGTCTGTCTTCTTCTGCCCACCTACTTATTTTATTTTCATTAAAATTCTTCTTTTGGTTGCCTACTGCAACAGTATAAATATTATAGTACTACCGTACAGTAGCGACACGCCCCGGCTCCATCCGAAACACAGTTCCTCACCTCTTCCCACGTTGAACCTACTCTCGAAACTGCTTTTAGTTCTCGCGGCGCGTAGACACGCACACACACGCACGTATTAGTACAGTCTGTTATTTTAATAGTAGTGTAGGTAATTAAATAGTTGCGTTTGTATGGAGTGTCGTAGGTGTGCTACTGCGTGCAGTACCTACGTAAATATACCTTGGGGCCTAAACAGGAAAAATGCCTTGCATCTATTCTAAAGACATCATCCACATCCTAAGCGAAACGTATAAAGTTTTTCAGAAAAGTTTTTGACTTACTTATTATATTCAACTAGCGACCCGGCACTACTTCGCATGGGCCTATAGCCTTCCTCGATAAATGGACTATCCGACACAAAAAGATGCGCTAATCTCAGGATTTACTGGTTCGAATTAAAAATATATTCTGGTTTCGAACCAGTAGATCCTGAGATAATCGCGTTCAACCAAACAAACAAACTCTTCAGCTTTATAATATTATATAGAGTACAGATTTTATTTTCCTGTTTTTACTAACTTTGTATAAGTCTCAGACTCTCACATCATTCTATATTGTTAAGTTGTAATTTATAACTCAGTTAAATTGTCCAATAATTATGTTGTTATTACATTAGCACTTAAATAACATTTAGTAGCTAGATATGAACACTATGATCTTTTTGAACTTTAAAGCCATTTAGCACAAGATCTTACTGACGAAATCTGGTATTGTTATCACATAGTTATTGTTTTTTTTATGTGAGTAGTTCCGACGTTAAATATCTAGTCATCATGTTGTTTACTAAAGAAAATCACCTTCCGACAGTAGCTTCAGTAAACGAATAGCAAAATAATATTGACGACGCGGTAGGCGCAATGGTTGGGCCGCTGCGCTGCGTGTCGCGGGTTCAATGTGTGCACGAAGCAAATTTAAAAAAAAAATTTTTTTTTTTTTTGTACTACCGGGTCTGGTTATTTGTATATGTGCGTTTATATGTTCGTAAACACACCTACGGTACAGTAGGAGAAATACAAAGAGTGAGGCAATGTTTTATTTAAATAATAAGTTCTATCGAACGTTTTAATTTCAGAATAGATTCCATGATGCTGGTCGACGAAGGTTTCAAGCTGGTATCTACAGACGCTTCGGACAAGATGTTGAAACACGCGCTCAAAGCTCGATGGGAAAAGAGAAGGGACTCCAAATACGATGAATGGAGTGAGTACAGATTTTGCTTGCTTACTATTTGGTCAGGAATGAGGTGATCTGCAGGAGAACCAGAGTCACTGACACAACAAAAACAATGGTCAAGCTCAAGGGGCAGTGGACTGAACTGGGCCTCAAGTCTGCTATTACAATAGTGTCAGAATGGTCTATCATTGATTTCATAATTGTTGATTTTGTCAAGTTTGGTTTGGTTTGGTTTGGTACTAATATAATGGCGTCATTATGACTTTCCATAGGTCAACCACTGACACGCCATTGAAAGAAATGATAATAGAATGGTAATCTCGTACAAAATGACAAATGAATGAGGCGGTAATCTGCAAAAGTTTTGACAGTTCCTTTGATCAGAGAGACAGAGACCTACCATTAGAACGTCATTGTGCAGTCATTGCTTTTAATTCGACCGACCAATGATGGACTATGATGAATTATGAATTTAGCAGATTACGAACTTTTAGCAAAATGACAATGGGATCGTGTTGGAATGACGAAATTATAAAAATAGCAGACTTGGCCCCTTGGGCTCATTGCCTTTGCCTGTAGAGCCGTTGACCGAGAGCTAAACACTGAAATCTAAATAATAAGGCTGGATATGCTGCAAAACACCATTTTTACACCTCTGCGTTCGAAAAAAAAACTGGTGACCGAAACAAACGCTCTACGCGCACTTGTGGTCTACGAGTCTCATGTGAGGCGACAAGGGTCACGCGTCTTTACGATTTTTATTGGCTTATTATTTAGATTTCTGTGGGCACAATGATCCTGGAATGGCAGCCGTGCACCGGCAGATGCAGTGTGGGCAGGCCCCACAAGGTAGACCGACGAGCGGGAAGCTGCAGGAATGTGGCTTGAGACACAGGTGGAGGTCTTTGGGTGAGATCCATCCCCAGCAGTGGGCGTCTTAAGGTTTAAATGATGATGATGATAATGATGACTATTTGGCTCTGGGTTCGATTCTTGGGTCAGGAAAGTGTTATTGGTGTTCAGTGGCAGCCCGAAGTAATGAATTAGTCATTCACAGCCATCGCCGAGTTTGCAATCTGAGATTGTAAATTTTTGCATTGATTTAATTGGTTGGGGGCATGGATCTCATTATAGAATGCGGTCATAACTAGATATCTATAGGTTGTTACGTGTTAGGATGATTTATCATGAGGTCAAAAGGGCCTCATATTATCTACTTCTATTTTGTTGCATAGTGATTTTATTTCGTTATCCGCATTGCTTAGATGCTAGATCAGAGAACCGCCGGGGAATCATAATACCGGCCTATTAGGTACTGTCCCACTGCTGGGCAAAGACCTTTTCTCATACAGAGGAGGCGGATTGGCGTTTCACAATCATATTAATTAAACTATAGGTTTCCTTATACTGTTTTCGTTCACCGATCTCAGTAATCCAAGATAAAATTGAATTGAAAAAGTCAAATCAGTACCTACTTGCCCGATTTCGAACCCGCAGTCTTATGAATGACAGGAGGGCGTTTTTACCCAGTGGTAAACAGGTGGTTATGGCCCAGTGGCCATAAACACAATAATTGAGTGCTGTGGTATTTAGCTACCAGCATCTTCCTTATAGCTTAGGGCGTTATTTCTATAAAACTACATTGTTTAGTTTAGAAGGAAAATTAAACAAAAATAAAAGCTCATGAATGAATTTCCCGTGATTCATTTATAAGCGGTGCAATTACTTGCCGACTTAACAGAACTAATACCAAACCTACCTTATCCTAGGACCCTAGGTGCTTACTTCAAACTAAGTAGGTAGGTACAGGACAATTAGGCACTACCACCCATGCACCAACTACAACAACAACCAACAACAACAACAACTACCAACCACTGCAACTATGCACCGGCCATGTTATCTCTTCACCACCCTTGGTTGACTGGTAGAGAATGCCTAAGGCATTAAGTCCGCCTTTGTACCTTTGTGCATGAAGTAAGTATAAATAAATAACGTGTAATTGGGTACAGTACGATTCAAACTTTATGGCGGCTCTGAATACGAGTCGAGTGGCGCGCAACCACTCGACTCTATATGCCTGAAACTGTACATAAACTATGCTTTTATACCTACTGAATATACAATCTAGCAAATTCCGAAAATCTAAGCATACAGACGTAGTTAATTCTTTTTTCGAATCAATGGTATAATATACTTACATATACTTAATCTTTTTTGTAAGTAGGTACATGTACAAACAACCTACTCAATATTTGACCCAGGGGCGGACCGTGAGTTGGTGGGGCCCATGGCTAGTACTTCTTGGGGCCCTGATTAATGAACAAATTGCCATTTTGTCAAAAAACTGTCTTCGATAATGATGTTTACGATAGTTTTATTTTTTATAATCATATAATATTGTCCATTGTCTTCAACTTGGTTTGGGCCCCTAGGCTGCAGCCCAAAACTCCCTTACTTAAATTTGCTCCTGATTTGACATACAGACCTACTGCTTGTTGTCAACGACTGCAAATAAAAAATAGTCAACTCACATTTACCTTTCCCATTTCAGTTATAGAGGAAGCGAACTGGGAGACTCTGCCTCGCGACATCGAAGGCTTCTTGCCAGGCACAAAGTTTGACGCAGTCATATGCCTCGGGAACTCGTTTGCCCATCTCTTGGACGAGTTCGGAGACCAGAGAGTGCAGAAGATGTGCTTAAAGAACTTCGCTACTTGCCTGAAACCTGGTGGCCTGTTATTTATTGACCATAGGAACTATGATGCTATGATAGAAGGTGGAGCCACACCAGGACATTCTATCTATTATAATGTACGTATTTTTTATGTGAATACGTCTTTATCTTTTTGAGCGCCACAGTCATTTATAAATGGCAAACCAAAATGAGCGACGACTACATGATACTTCTATACGTAATTCCATAGAGTAGTGGCCAAATACTCAAACGCCTGAGTACCTAGACTCAATTTTTAGATGCCGTTAAGTCTGGCGCTGTCTCTATCACTTTATGTCAGTGACGAGAATGAACGGCATCTTAAAATTGAGTAGCGTTTGAGTATTTGGTCATAAGTAACTTAGTTCAGCTCCGAGGGCACGTTCTTGCTTTTTTGACGTGGCTATGGCGGTCAAAAGGTTAAATTTGCTTTTATAGTGGAGGGCAATTCTGAAAACTGATGACTGGGATACAGTTTAGTGTTGTAGCTACACATAGGCTGACATAGGTATATTTCATCTACACCCAAAATAGCTTAAAGATTTAAGAATTCGTTACAATTTTCAGTCGTTCAAAAATCAAAATAAATATTACCCGTCACGTGCACGTATAATTCACGTAATATAAGTACACGGATGAATTTAGACACAGCCACACCCATGGTTACCCATTTACATAGCTACTGATGATTAAACCTAACCTTCAGACTCGGTGTGATACCACCATGCGTCAGAAAGCACGTAAAGCCGTTGGTCCTACGCCTGGGCCTCAAGTCTGCTATTGCAATAGTGTCAGAATAGTCTATCATTGATTTCATAATTGTTGATTTTGACAAGTTTGGTAATCTACTAATATGGAGTTTCTTGCCCATTCTTCTCCATACGAAACTACCTTTTGGAATGGGCAACTAGAATCAACTTTATATTTTTTTATTATGACGTTCAAAAGTGCCTATTTATTGGTCTAATTGAAATAAATGATTTGACTTTGACTTTGACTTAGATATAATGGCGTCATTATGACTTTCCATTGGTCAACCACTGACACGCCATTGAAAGAAATGATATAGATTGGTAATCTCGTACAAAATGCCAACTGAATGACTGACTTAGGCGGTAATCTGCTAAAATTTTGAGTTCCTTGATCAGTGACCTACCATTAGAACGTCATTGTGCGGTCATTGCTTATAATTCGACCGACCAATGATCGACCATTATGAATTTAGCAGATTACGAAGTTTTAGCAAAATGACAATGGGATCGTGTTGGAATGACGAAATTATAAAAATAGCAGAGTTGGCCCCCCTACACGGCGCAGCATACGCTGGCAGAGTGCCCAGCTTGGGCAGAGCAGCGCCGTGAACTCTCCGCAGCAGTAGGTAACCTCTCGCTCCCGAACATCGTTCTTTCGATGGTCCAGAGCGAGAGTGCGTGGGAGGCTGTCGCCTCTTTTTGCGAGCATGTCATGCACGCAAAAGAGGCGGCAGAGAGGGTGAGGGAAGCAACTGCCTCGCTTCCCTCCAGGAGAAGACGCACCGGGCGCCGGAGGGCGCTTAATGACCTCCGGCCTCCATGAGTTGCCGGCCTGCGGGTGGTCGACTTAGGGGCAGTCCACCACCAGACCAGATGCAGGCCCGTGTAGGCGGCGCGCCGTGTTCCGCGCGCGCCACACTAGAGGATTCGGCGGCGTTCAGACCGCCGAGGTCGACGGGATCCGCCGTGTAGGCGGATCATAGCCTGGCGGGGGCGCGGTGCATGCGCGAGCGAATCCCGTACCCCCGCCCATAGGTCAGTCGAGGAACACCGTGGTGGTTTTAGCCGGTAGGAGTCCGGCACACCCTCCCGTCTTCCCCAGACGGGAGACAGTCCATGAGGATTTCCCCACGATAAAAAAAAAAAAAAAAAAAAGAGTTGGCCCCCTGTTCTCTCCCCGGTCTTGTCAGATTGCCGTCCCATCGGACTATGAGAGTGAGGGAAGAGGGAGTGCACCTGTGTTTGAGCACACACTTGTGCACTGTATCTTTTGCGTCCTTCACTAGCCTCGATAGAGATTGTTATATTAACAAGTAACCACTGTGACTAAAGCGATGTTTATGCATAATTAGACATATAAACGTGTTATCTTATCGGTGGTACCTACTTATTCTTGTTCACAATCCAGTTCTGTTCTGTTTCTTGTTCAAATTTCGGTGCTGATGTAGGTACTATACAAGCAGGAGCGGATCTATAAGTACTTATAAGGGGTCTTTTTTAGGGTTCCGTACCTCAAAAGAAAAAAACGGAACCCTTATAGGATCACTTTGTTGTCCGTCTGTCAGTCTGTCTGTCAAGATATACTCAAGTCTACGGTCCCTTGATGCTGTAAAAACATCCACCCTCTATGTTAACGTGTAAAAAGATACAGCCGTTTATGTCGCATAAAGCGCATTTATAATACTATGATGATTAAAGTATGGATAGTAGGTATGGACGAATTAGTATAGAAGTATGGATATGTGCCTACAAATATGTACGGAACCCTTGGTGGGCGAGTCCGACTCGCACTTGTCCGGTTTTTTTAAACGCCCCGTTCCCGTTTTAAATGCCCCGCTCTATGAATTTTTCCTGTGTCATATCAGCCATGCCAAACAGCTAGACCCGAAACAACTATCTGTAGACCATACAAATATTCGTTCCGTGCGGGAATCGTACCCACGACACGCAGCGCAGCAGTCAATCGCTCAACCACTGCGCCAACAGTGCCGTGACGTTTTCTTGGGCTGCAGTCCAGGGCCCCGTGCATATGTAGGGGGCCTTACATATGCACCCAGCCCCTGTTAAAAACAATTGACAATATTATGAATATACATAAAATTCTTTATTGATGTTTACGATAGTAAACACCAATAAAGGTTTTTTTTACAAAATTACAATTACTTGATTCATTAAGCAGGGCCCCAAGTCGTATTAGCCCAGGGCCCCACAAACTCGGTCCGCCCCTGTACACAATAATATGAATAGTAGTAGTAATAAGGTGAACCTACAAGCGCTCCGCAAGTGGCACGTTGAAACTATGCTAATTAGCTCACTTGAGCTCAGAGTCATGTCGGTGTCAACGGAAGTATGTTATGTCCCGAGGTATCAGAATGCGCCCCAAAACAACCGAAAATAATGTTTTCCGCGTTATTATTCTAAGGATTTCCGACAATCTTGAAGTTTGTAACGTTTCCCACGTCAGTGTACCATTTTTGAAGTTCGAATGTTGTATATGTATAACTAACCTACATCTTTTACCCTACTTGTAATGTAACCTCATTGGTTAGTACTAATAGGTACGGTCACCAAAAAAGATAAGTAGGTATCCATGTCGCCGGGAATAATTAAAGTTTACTTAGAAACCGATCAAATCAAATCAAATCAAATAAAATACAATTAATAGAGAACTAACAGTTCAATGATTTAATTAAATTTCATTTGAAAGTCTCCATTGGTTTCTAAGTAAACTTCAACTATTCCCGACGACATGGATACTTATCCCTTTTGGTGACTGTATCTAAGCCTACCTGCTTAGATGGAAGCCTTACCCTTCGAAGAATGGCGTGATGTTGTTTATTTCTTAACCAAGATGACCAAATTACCCTGCTTGCATCCGATAGTTGTTTCTAGGCAAACTTTGTCAACAATTTCGTAATCATAAATGTATAAACACATAAGTAGGTAGGGTACATTTCTTTGATAATGTTATGGACCATTTATTACGGTAACAGTAAATAACAGGGTCAACATGGAGTTTTCAATTTTATCTATACGTTATGATAAAGAAGTGACAAACACATTAGTTTTGTTAAATCAAGTGAACTTGCCGAGTTCAAGGATATCGCTCGTGTTCAATAACATCACGAATAACATGCCTTTTTTAACCGACTTTAAAAAAAGAAGGAGGTTCTCACGGCGTCACGTATTTTTTAGGGTTCCGTACCCAAATGACAAAAACGGAACCCTTATAGATTCGTCATGTCTGTCTGTCTGTCCGTCCGTATGTCACAGCCACTTTTTTCCGAAACTATAAGAACTATGCTGTTGAAACTTGGTAAGTAGATGTATTCTGTGAACCGCATTACGATTTTCACACAAAAATAGAAAAAAAAACAATTAATTTTGGGGGTTCCCCATACTTATAACTGAAACTCAACATTTTTTTTTTCATCATACCCATATTTGTGTGGGTTTACATGCCAGTTTACATGGTAATGTGTACATCATATATTTTTAATATCATTTTTGAAGACCTATCCATAAGGTCTTCAAAAATGATATTGAGGTTTCTAATATATTTTTTTTCTAAACTGAATAGTTTGCGCGAGAGACACTTCCAAAGTGGTAAAACGTCCCCCCCCCTCCCCTTGTAACTTCTAAAATAAGAAAACGATAAAACTAAAAAAATATATGATGTACACATTACCATGTAAACTTCCACCGAAAATTGGTTTGAACGAGAGTAAGTAGTTTTTTTTAATACGTCATAAATCGTAAACCGCAATTTACCTTACTTGCTGCTACGGAACCCTTCATGGGCGAGTCCGACTCGCACTTGGCCGCTTTTTTATGTTTGGCCACGCATAACTCTTTCCAGTGTAGTTCAATTTCGATGTCTCTTTTAATTTTAATGGATACTGATAGTGTATACCTCATACATAGTTGGTTCCATATAAACATGAAAATATTCCTCCTCTAAGGGTAGAAAATTAAGGGATGACTTAAATTGGTGACACCATTTCGTAGGTAATTAATTTGTATGATAAGAAGTATAGGCACTAAAAAGCGAAAAATAGTAGATTGTTATACAAGGAGCTAAAATGACCCATTATATACGAGGTAGTTTTACTCCCGAGCTTTAGCGAGGGAGTAAATAGAAACCGAGTTTTAATGGGTTTTAGCGCCGTGTGTTACACTATACTTTTCACTACGATTGCGAAAAAATAAAACAATCCAATACAATATGAAATACGTAGTTTATTTTATTAAAAATTAAATGTACAGTTTGTACAATTCTGGATATTTAACGAGATGTTTTTTCCCGGTAACTTAAGTTCAGTACAGACATTTTCACTATTGTAAAATTAATTACGGTCACTACCAATTCAATTTGCAATTAGAGAAAAATTATAAAGATTTCGCGCCAATGTCTTTGTTTTGTTGCTTCAGTTTCTTCTGTAGCCGCAACACATTGCATGCATTCTACCAGAGATCGCCGATTTTAGTTCCATTTTCAAAATTAAAATGAGGTTCTTTTTTTATGAAACAGTAATAAGTCGAGTCTTTATTCATGATTATTCTACATAGGACTAAAGACTTTTTCGTTTTTGTAGGCTCATTGTCATATTTGACACACAAAAATTAAAAAAAAAAGCTTTTTCCCCTAGACGATGAAATGCTATTTTATCCCCGCTCTGGTATACAATGACGGCCTTTTTGAGAAGAGAAGTGAAATAGTAGATTGTTATACAAGGAGCTAAAATGACCCATTATACGAGGTAGTTTTACTCCCGAGCTTTAGCGAGGGAGTAAATAGAAATCGAGTTTTAATGGGTTTTAGCGCCGTGTGTTACACTATACTTTTCACTACGATTGCGAGAAATTAATTACGGTCACTACCAATTCAATTTGCAATTAGAGAAAAATTATACAGATTTCGCGCCAATGTCTTTTTTTTGTTTCTTCTGTAGCCGCAACACATTGCACGCATTCTACCAGAGATCGCCGATTTTAGTTCCATTTTCAAAATTAAAATGAGGTTCTATTTTTATGATACAGTAATAAGTCGAGTCTTTATTTATGATTATTCTACTTATGACTAAAGACTTTTTCGTTTTTGTAGGAGGCTCATTGTCATATTTGACACACAAAAATTAAAAAAAAAACTTTTTCTCCTAGAGGATGGAATGCTATTTTATCCCCGCTCTGGTATGCTACAATGACGGCCTTTTTGAGCAAGAGAAGTGAAATAGTTATTTGTTATACAAGAGTGCAAAGTTGCTTTTTAACCGCGTGTTCAATTTTGATGACCGAGCAAGCGAAGGATTCTAAAATTAGAATCCTGAGCGTTAGCGAGGGAATCAAAAGAGCACGAGGTGAAAAATCTTTGCACTCGAGTGCAACACGTAACTTTTCATTCCACCTCAGCGAGGAAATGACTAAATGCAAAAAAAAAAACGTTTACAAAGTCTGAGTTTTTAACAAATAAAAAAAAAGTTGTATGATATATTCGGCACCATAGAGGTAGCAGTAAATAGGTTTAATGTTTTTTTTTTATTCACAAACTTAGTGCACACGATGTTCTAAATTCAATTTACTTTATCCTCTAGAGAATAAAAACGGCTTTTCCACTCAGATATTGAAGATAAATTTACTTTATCCTCTAGAGAATAAAAACGGCTTTTCCACTCAGATATTGAAGATTAAAAATACTCTTGCCGAGATGGTGGGATGAAAAAACTTTTTCGACGTCTGTGGTTTTGTTTGTTGTTTTGTATAGCCACCGACTTGCGAATTTAAAGTTATTTATTACTATTTTATTAACGAAGGCGGTAGTCTTTTTTGTAAAAAAAATGTTGTAGTTTTTACATTAGTTAAACGAGGTATCTAACTGCCTCGTTGGTCTCGTGGTCGCAAGCGCGACTGCTGAGCGTGGGGTCCTGGGTTCGATTCCAAGGTCGGGCAAACTGTGTCACCTATTGGTTTTTCTAATAACCCCTCGTTTGCCGTAATTACAGACAATTAAAAAGCTATTGTGTCTCACGTAGATCTGCGTTCCGGAATACGTGTGGTTAAGAATTTCTTAGTAACAGCCCGGAGTTTGGAAGTTGGTGGTGTAAACGCCCGTACCTCGGAAAGCACGAAAAGCCGTTGGTCCTGCGCTTGATCTCTTAAACTTAAGACATAGGATGGGTAGCTAGTTTATCAAATTACCTACAAGTTAGTAAGCGTTGAATCACCTAAGATATTAGGTATTAAATAATACTAATATTTGTTTATTAATGTTTTCGTATTTGTTGGCAAGATAAAGTGGAAAGCCGAAACCGATTGAAGGAATGGAGGCCTTTGCCCTACCGTGGGACAATACGGGCTAATGGGCTGTTTTCGTGAAAACCTAGTAAAGGATCATTTTGTACACCCCTGTGTCCAAAATGATCTCTCGCGTAAGGGTAAAATGATCCCAGTAAAATTCAAGAAAATAAAACATTTAACAATGGCGTAACAGCTTGAATTATTTTCGAATTATAAATCTTAATTTTATTAACATTGAGTAAAAATTATTGCTCGGAAAGAGTTTATTTTTTTGGTGTGGAAAATCACTGCAGTGCCACGTGCATTGTACATGCACGTAAAACATTGTAATTACGAGTGCATCCAGCAGTATCTGCAGCGGTCATGACACTCGTGGGGGTGTTTAAGGCGCAACCCCGACCAAAAGTGTGTTTTTCTTCTTTATTCAGGGGCTATTAACTCATTAATTAAGAGAAACAAACTACATTTAGAAGCATATTATTAATGTTCAATATCCTATCATCACATTCCACGTTCTTATTTTTTTTTATGTACCTACCCTACAAACACCTAAATCTCCCTGTAAAAATGACTAAAATAATTGAAAACATGTATCTTTTCCTAAAGTTGACGTGCTATTAACTTGCGGATTACACTAATAGATAGGTAACTTGAAAATCTTTATAACTAACGTTTTATTTTATTTCAAAAGATCATTTCTCTTTTTTAAAACAAAAAAATCCAAAAAATGTGCGAATTGCGATTCTGCGGCAAAGAGGAAATATATGGTCAAGGTTGGTCAGGGAAGCGCCTTAAAGTTTATTTACTAGTTGCACTACGTACCATGTCATTCCACTATACCATGATTCCTTGACTTTTGACGTTTTATTCGAATAAATTCTTCGCTGTTCTTTTCTGATTAATTTCGTTGTGGCAAGACAAATGTAATGTTTCTCCAGGCACCCGTTGAGCTTCATAGCCTCGCTTTTCTAGTGGTCGCCACTGTTGATTTTCGCTTGGTCCATGGTGTTCAATAGGGGCTGAGGCCCTGTGCGACAGCCCAAAACGCCCTTAACTATAGATCCACCCGTGAGAATACCAGTACATTAGTAACATCAGTATATTCTGTAGGTATCATTATGAACTCAAACGTTGGCAATATGTATACATTTACAAGAGTAGGTCCAGACCTACCTATTTGCAAGGGCGTCGCCAGTACTCGTCAGTTGATGGCCTAGGGAGGGGCAAGTTCTTATATATGGTGGACAAGAAAAGTATGAATGTTTAATACAGTCAAAGGCACATGAAGCTTTTGGAATCTGTAGGGTGGGGGGGGGGCAAGTGCCCCTACCTACCCCCCCTTGGCGACGCTCTTGCCTATTTGATATACCTACTCAATGTTGTAAAGTATATTTTGTTTTAATTCCAGAGCAGATATCCAGTAGACATTAGGACTTCAGTGTTAGTGGTTGGAGGCAAAGCTCAGCTGGTTGCGTTAGACTACTGCATAACTACCGACGACACGAACAATGAAAGGAGGTGAGCTTTATTTTAAAGTGTATTTATTATCTAGGTAGGTACTGTTAGGCTTACGGGCGTGACATATAAACCTTACGGTACCAGGGCGTGAACTATGACTGTGTAGTCTGGTGTCTTAGGAGTCGGAGGTTTTTGTAAAGTAACCTTTTAACCACCTCGTCAAAAAAGTAAAAACGTAGGTACCTACCCTCGGCACCAAGCAATATTCTTAATTACTATGTATATTCTTAAGGGGCTATTTAACGACTTTTACAGATTTTAAACTGACAATCACGTCAAAATGTGCAGTGTAAATGATTTGAAAAAAATATATGTTAAACTAGAACATTCTCTTAATCACTTAGTAAGTGAATATTTTAATTATATTCATATTATATAGTTTAATTAACACGTGAAGTTGTGTCTGACGCGGACAAAACATTGACAATCACACAAAATCTACCAGGTATAATTAAACGAAACTTATATAGCTAGGATAGCCATCGCCTTAGCCAAGCCGCGAAAGGCTTCACTAGTAAGTTTGCCCCGAGACGAGAGGGTCCCTATCGTGTTAGTAAAGTGGTCTCTGCAACCACTTTCGAGGTTGTAGATAAGGAGAACGAACCTCGAGGCAAGTATCATGCCAGTCTACTTACACCTTACGTAGGTGAGTCCGATGTTGTAATTCATGGTAGGAAAAAAGGGAGACCCCGTAAGTTACCGGTTGCCAAGCCAGCTCCAGAGCCTTCAGCTGACTTGGACGGGGAGGATATAGCGCCAATCCCACACACAACTCCCCGCACCTCTAGAACACGTCGTGTGCCTGCCCGGTTGCGCGACTAATTCTAGACGGCACCCCACTATGGGCGACATCCCGATCTCGCCAAAGCATATGACAGTTGGCCACGATCGCCCTTAGTAGTCCGCGCACGCGCTTTGTTTCCCGCGCACTCCTGCGCCTCGCGTGCCGCTACCTACCTACCTACTAAAAGTTCTCTTTATTTAATGTTCCTACCTACTACCGTGTTTTACATCTAATAAGTATACAGTTTTACACCATATAGTTCGGAGTTTTCTTGTGTAGAAGTACCCCGGCTACAACTTTTTATTTTTTGAAGGCGGTTCCCTTTTTTGTAAAAAGTTTTTACACCATGAAAACAGCAACATAAAAATAAGATTTTTGTAATATAAGTGCTGTGCTGTGCCGGTCCTAGATAACTTATATTGCTTTTCTATATGATTTCAGCGAGTTCCGCCTGTGCTACTTCCCTCACAAATTGCAAAAGTTCACGAAAATGTTGGATGAAGCGTTCGACAACCGCGCCAAACATTCTATCTACGCAGACTTCAAGCCGTTGAACGAAGTGTCTGTGCCCAGTTTTTACATACACGTGCTTGAGAAAGCTAGAGATTGATGGATTTCAATATTTATTAGAAAAATAATAATTTTATATTTACGTTACCTACAGTTTCCTGTTTAATTTTGATATTATCGTCGCATATACCTAAATAAAAGTACCTAAACTTCTTCCTATTCCTAGTTAATCTGTCGGTACCTCAGTACCTGCAAAGTGGCGGCCATAGATGAATATACTGTGGCGGCAAGGTATGAAGTTGCTCAACAAAAATCGCGCCAAATTTTAAATTATTTATGTAATTTAAATTGAGAACTACCTATGTTACATATAAGTTTTACATTATTGTATAGTTTTACATACATATAAAGTTGTGTTAGTAAATACTATAACTTTTTAATTTGATTAAAAATGATTGTTTTGTGAAATTGTCATTTTCGTAGGTTTAATAAATATTATAACAAATATTGTGATGAAATTAAATTGTTGTTAATGTTGTTTTTATGTGCTTTACTAATTTAGTTACCTACCGAAGACAATGGTACAAGCATCAATCACTATTTATTAGTGATCGATGGGTACAAAAATCAGCTAGTATCAAACCTAGGCCTCCAAACCTCCAATCATTGGGGGGATTACAAAGTTACATATTTATTTCCAATGTTTATAACATTAAAGTAGAAAAAAATAGAAAGTCATCTGCTACTTAGGTATCATAATTATTGAAAGAAAACCAAGTATATGTATTTTTGTAATAAATAAAATCCAGTGAAATATAAATCTAATATATTTGAATAAATATAATAATATAATTTATTGTAATACATATATTACACATAAACAAATCATTAAAACACATTTCATTAAATTCATACATCTATGTATCCATTCATTAATTCATGCACATGGGTATAAATTAAACGTAGGAAGTTGCCAGCAGAAAAAAATAAAAAAAGTTAGAATTGAATAATTTATTTTATAAGAAAGATTTTATAAATGAAATTGACGATAGTTAACTTAAAAGAGTTGTTGAGGGGCTTATATGTAGAATTATGTCTAAAACTATGCTAGGCAGCCTATGATCCGACTATGATGTTGTTGATAGGAATGTGTATCAGTTTAACGAAGAAGCCAATGAAACCCATGATGCAGAAACCAATAGCTGTGGCAATCGCGATCTTCTGGAATTCTGGAAATAAATAATAAGTATGGGTTAATTAAACATAACAAATAACATGGTGGGGACACTTTGACAATTCTAACTCTCGTTCAAATAAAGGCTATAGATATGTATTAGGAAACCTTGAGAAAATCTTGATTAGAGAGACCAAATTCTGTTCTTTGATATATGGAGTTTTGACAATTTCTTTCAAAAAGCAAAAAGTTAGGCTGAATTTGATTGGTACCCAAGATAAGACCATCACCATCAAACTCACAGTATGGGCAATATCCAACTATCAAATATAAAATTACCAAGATTATGTGATATCAAGGTATGTAGGTCTGGTATATATTTGCTTAACCTGTTTGATGGACTGAAAAACTAGACGCAGACTGAATGTGTCAGGCTGTGAATCAGGGTAGACACGGAAAAGGCATTAATAGCTTTAATGCCTCTTTCTTGCCAGATTACATTCTTAAGTCTTTTCAATTATTTCATGGAATCAAAACAAGTCTTAAGATTATTTTTTAAAAGACATTAGCAAAACCAAAGAACTAAATCACAATTAATTGTGGGTAATTAACTACCAACAATTGTGATTAATAAACTGTCTCCGACATACATATAACTATTTCAATTATAAAATATCAAATAAAAGCTATGTAGGATAATGTCTAGAGTAAAATAACAAGTATCTATTTACTACATAAGTTAAGCTAGCCACTTATTAGAGCTAACATAAAACTATTAACTATTAAGTGGAACTACACTTAGTTACACTTTGCAACACAAACATAGGTCAGCTTAATTATTTCACAACCAGCCAACCTCAATCTCTTATTATTTGAATTAGTTACATGACACTTCCCCAAACACCCCAATACCCCAAACGTGTTGCATTACTAACCGGCAAAAGCAAGTCAATATACATTTAAAAAAAAAAAAAACAAAAATCGAAAAGCATTTACACAGAAAATGGGAGAAAATTTCATGTGGGTTGGTTTGTTGTGACAGAAGTAAGCCCAGTGAGAACAAGCAACACTGGTGCTGTAGATCAAACATTAATGGCATACTGGCATCATCACAATAAATTTTTAATGAGGTGTCAATATTTTAATCCTATTAAAATATGACTATGTGTAGATATTTTATTTATTACCTATAAAAGGATCTCGTATAAAATAAATTTAATAATAAACTGTTAGTCCAACACTTTCCTTTCAAATGTCTCATAGATTAATAATGAATTCTTGTAGCATATGTTCAAAAGCTAGACAGTTTACAAGGAAACTGATGAATTACAGTGAAAGTGGAGCGTAATTAGCGAAACCTTCTTTCATTTTAAGAAGATTATGGATAGGTACAAATTATAACTAGAAGCAACGGGACCTCAGTGGAACAGTGCCAACATCGTAACTATAGAAATAACAACACGCAATATCAACGATAAACTTACCTTTCCTGTCTGGTTTCGTGCATCTTCTGACCAGTCTGATAGAGTCCTTGGCGAACTGCTTGCCAGGCTCGACGAACTTAGCGATTTGGTCCATTATTCTAGAAATAGGGCACAGAACAGTTAGATTTAACTCGCTTTTCCAAAAGGATTATAATGGCAGAACGGTGATCACATTACTTACTTACTTAATAATAAAATTAATGAGTTTTAAGCAATACTAGGCACAGCTCAATTTTAGCGTAGTATTAGCGGCAACCAATATTGGAAAGCACGGACAGAAAACTGACAAAAACAACGTAAACGTCAGCCACGTTTCGAGATTCACGGCACGTCACCACACATTGCACGTTCGGATATTTTGTCAAAGTCAAACTATGTTGAGTTGAAATAAAGGATATTATTGTGAAACCTAATAGTTTTGATTTTAGGTACGGGAAAACCGAGATAAAAAATAATATCCTATTGTAATGTCGCACGTTATTGTCTATTATTGCACGTAAAGCAAGACATGTAAGATATTATGCCCTAGTTGCGCTAGAACGACATGCATTTGGTTTCTTTCATTTTTTTGAGGTTGTAACATTAGGGCCATGGGGCCGGCCCGTGGACCCGAATGCTTACATTTTACTTTGTGTGTAGAGACTCGGCTGGTTGTCTTTTCAAGTGACCAGTGGGCTAAAAATCAGCTATGTTATACATCGTGGCGTGATGCCCTATGAACTAAAACTCTTTTGGTTAATAATTTTATTATATTTTTAACTATAAAAGTCATCGATATATATTACTAAAGTAAGTAAATATTTTTGATACTTTGATGTAAAACAAATTCATACCTTTGACAATGACATTACAAAATGCATCACCTACTTTTTTTTTTTTTTTTTTTTTACCTACTTGATTTTACATTGGTAATTTTAACGATAGACGTTGACAGATTTAACATGATTTGTTGACAGTGACAGTGTCATCAAGTTGTCATTGTCAACACAGTGTCACTGTCAATGTCAGCTATCCGCCGACCCAACGAAATATTTCAATATTGGAAACGATTTATTTATTTGTGTATAATTAAACTTGTACGGGGTATGAAACTGATTTCTTATAAATATATTAAGCTAAAATACTGCTTATAATCAAATTATCAAATAATAATCCAAGATGTATGCAGTAGAGAAGAAATTCGAAATAGAAATGAAGTTACGAAAGGTATGTGTATTATTGTGTATGCACTGTTTTCAGTTAGTTACAGACTACAGTTACAGTCAGTTACTTTCTAATTCCAGTTCAAAGATTTCAATTCAAGATATATAAGGGTACATTTATGAAGAAATCTTTGAGTTTAATGACTGCATGTTTTGATTCGTCACGATGCCATTTTTTCTGTGGCGTTTGTCTTCAGATGTTCGTCACAGCGAGGACTTTGTAAATAATAATATGTGGGGACATTTTCACACACGGCCATCTGACCCCAAACTAGGGAGACCCTGTACTATGGGTGTCAGACAGCTGATATACATACACAAATACATTTTTTTTCTGTAAATACATACATATATAGATAAACTACACCCAGACACAAGGCAAACACAAGTGCTCATCACACAAACGTTTACCCTGGGCGGGAATCAAACCCGCAACATGCTGCGCAGAGTCGATCGCTCAGCCACTGCGCCAACCATGTTGTTCTGCGCCGAGACAACACCAGTTCCTGCCTGCAAGTTCGATTAGATCATCTGCCCACCGTTTTTTGGTCTACCAACTTTTTTTTTCCCCAGTGGGCCAGACCACTTCGTCGACTGTGTTAAGCATTGCCTCACTTTAATAATTCCTCCATACCTATACAAACAACCTGACCCAGATCAGACCTGTAGGCCATTCAACTTTTTCTTCCACGGGGAATCAAACCCGCGACACCCAGCACAAAAGCCAACTGCTCAGCCATTGCGTCAACCACGTCAGCGATGTTTGAATAAGTTTTGAAGTTTTGTCCTTTGTGGTCCAACCAGTATTTCTTATATAGGTATACACAAAACATAAAGAATCAAATAGTAAGTAGTTAGTTCCGAAATAGTCAGATGAATGGCAATGAACCTTCCACATTCCAGGAGATGACTAACATCCAAGAACTAAAGGCTGCAGCCAAGCGTGGCTCCACACTTGCCAGTGACGTGTGCAACGTGCTTGGCGCGTGTGAACAGCGACTGCAGCAGCTGGAGACAGCAGTACTGCCTCTCTATGGAGATACTGCTAGACTGCAACATATTCATCAGAGTAAGAGTCTTGAGAACCATGTCGTTTTTGTTATACATGTTGCAGGGATATTGTCAAACCAGTGATATTCTATGTTCTATGTTAGGGGGGTTTGGTTTCCGCACTTAGTCCTTAAATATGGGCCATTGTACATGAGCCATGGCGGCCGTTACTCCAACCAGCCCACCTCCCTCCAGAAGGAGATCAGTCCTCCCAGTCTTCTTAGGGTGTCCGCAAGGGAGTTTGGTGTTCCAAGGGTTTCCCTGCGGATCTGGGTGACACCAGTGATATTATAATTGCATGAAACTTAGCCAACCACTTCTATTTCTTAAGCGGGGAATTTACTACCAGACATGCCCGCAGGCAGTCTGTCGGGGCATGTCTGGCACTGCAATACACTACACAGACTCGTCAGTTTGTTGTCTGTGTCTTAACCGGCTACACGGTTTAGTTGTTACGATGTCAACGAGACAAAGAAAAAATATAATTGCTGGTGCTGCAATAATACTCTTAGATGAAAAGAAAAATCTTCTCAGAATAATTTATTTTCATTAAAACAATTCTTTTTTATACCTACCCCACAGTACGATACATAAATCATAAAAAACGTCTGTACAGGTTGCTGTCGCTCTCAGGTCTGAGAGGAGGCGGCTGGAGATGAGCATTCACGTACGGACATGTGCCCGCGCAGACAAAATAAGATCGCGCGGACAAGCAAGTCTGCCAGACTGACTGTGACGGTCTTACACTAGCAAACATTGCACAGACCTATAGTAGCGAGGTCCGGCAGGCATGTCTGCAGATTTGCCCGCGGGCGTGTCCGTCTAGTGAATTCCCCGCTTTACAATAGGGGTGGTGCATTGGCGACTCAGACATACACATGTTAAACATTATCAACACCCCTCACCTCTGTTTTCGTTGGGTCTTAATAAAGTTGTGTTTTTTCCAGACATGGAGCGCACAGTGCGTTCACTGGACCATGTGATAAACTATTACATGGTGAGCAGAGAGTTAGCAGACCTCATACAAGCTGGACCTCACGCCAGCACCACTGAATCCCTCAACGTTTATCTGGAAGTAAGTTATTTCAAAATTATAGTAGTATTCCGCTTCTCATACAGGTTAAGGCTCGTATTATTTATGTGAAAACAAAAACAGTTCAGTACATTTTTATACAGTCCTTACTAAAGTGATTTTTAATCAAATGTTTCCTTCGCAGGCACTAGACAAGCTTGCAGATGCGCAAGGATATTTCAACAAGAATAACCCACAGAGTGTTGAACTGGAAAACATTGTAAGTAAATGTTTAGTGTCTGTACTCTGCAGTCCAGACAGAGCAGCTTGACTCAAGTAGTATTCAAGTATTAATTCATAATGATCTTAAACATATTGTGAACAGGGTTGAAAATTTTATGCAACGTGTAATTCCGTCCAGCATTAATTATTTTGCACGTAACGTGCGCAGCTTATTTATTTTAACAATATGAATGCAATAAATTGATGTTAGAAGTTGTCGAAACTTTTATCACATCTAAGAGATTTGTTCAACAGAATCAGCTGTACAACACTGGTGTGTCTAAACTAGAGAATGCATTCGAGGAGCTGTTGAGTCGCAACACGCGGCCTCTGTCACCCACCACACTCATGGACATGATAGCACTGGAAGAAGGCAAGTACAGTTTTTCATAGCAAAAAATGTATTTGCTGATCTTTGTAGAATTGGGTAGATGTCGATGATAAGACAGATGATGATGTAGATGTATAGATACTAATAAATTTACATACTTTTTATTAGATGTTAGAACTCGATTTTGCCTTAAACGCGGCCAACCCGTCATAGATCCCATACCAACGCTCGTACAGATAAATTTTAATGCGTGGCGTAAGCACTTGATGACGCTGTCTATACGTAATTACGTCGTTGTAAAAAAATTTCCTCCATATATTTTGAACACACAGATTGTGGTTTATATCTAGGTTCCTATGTAACGAAAAAAATAACTTTATGATAAACAAATTCAGTAAACACGTCTGAAAACCAGCTTTTTTGCACAATTTTTAACTGAACTTTGGCCGTTCATAATGCCTTCATTGAAAACGTAAAATGAACGTACATAAAAAAAAAAAATACATACAGTCGATCATAGAACCTCCTCCTTTTTTGAAGTCGGTTTAAGAACAGCTTAATTTTAAATTACAAACATTTTTACCAAAAACTTGTACTAAAGGCTTTTTCAAAAACTCGTATTTCGTGAAACAGGTTTTGTGAAATCTCCGCGCGCCAATTTTCATGCGATGTTATCGCGTTCTTGCTCACTCGTTTGTTTTATTTGTGACCGAAGTTTCACTGATCGTCCCGCAGACTCAAGCGTGGACAGCGTGTCGGTGAGCGGTAGCGGTGGGGCGGGCTCGCCCAGCCTGGAGGCCATGCGCGCGGCCGCGGCCTGGCTGTCGGCCGCCGGAGTGCCGCCCGCCAGCCAGCTGCTCGCCATCCGCGCGCCCGCGGCCAAGAGCTCACTCGTAGCCTTCAAGGACTACCTGAGGTCACGGTCTATGGCTGCGTCTCCACTTATGGTAAGTATTTAGCAGGAGCATCGCCAGCTCATTAGCTGATGACGTTCAACGTTAGGGGCCATTGCCTAGGGGCCTTCATCATCAGCCTGAAGATGTCCACTGTTGAACAACTGGCCTCCCTCATAATTTTCCATAATCCCCATGCTTGACAGGCGTCTTGGAGATCGCAGTGAAGTTGTTAAGCATTACGGAAGCCGTTGCTGCCCGACTTCCGGATTTTCCCTTAGTCGCCTTCGACGACACTCTCGGGACCAATGGCGGCAGAGCGGGCTTTCAGTCTTAATTGGGCCTTAATTGTTGACTCTCTGCATGTGTTGGTGTCAACTGTTAGTTCAGAGAGTAATTGAAATAATAAATAGGGGAGAAGGGGCAAGTCGATACAAGTTCGTGAACGGGCGCTATCAGTAGAGATTGGTCAGCTCTTAACTGCCATGGACTGTATCTTGCTTCTTTTTTTATGTTTTGTATTGCTAGATTACCTTTATAGTTTTCACATATAGAAGCAACAATAATCATGTACCTGGTACTTAAAAAATCTTGATTTAAAAGAGTGTCCATGGAATTTCTTGCTCGTTCTTCTCCATAGAGACCTACCTTCGTTTTCGAACGAGCTAGCTTCTAGTTTCTGACTAACTGACCGACTCCTTGACAATTTAAAAGTGCCTGTAAATGGTTTAATTGAAATAAATGCTTTGACTTTTGACTTTAAGGATAGGAAAAGTATGAATTTTAAATATAGTCAAAGGCACATGAAGCCGTTGGCGACGCCCTTGGTTCTCAGTATTCACAAGCCACTGCTTGTGAATAAAAGCCACTCCTTTAATATATCGTCGGTCCCGTAATGTGACTAAGTTTTAATATCTCTTAATAAAATGATTTTTAAATAGCAATCCGCCCCGGCTTCGCATGGGTGCAATTAACTAAAAGTCACTTTTCTTTTTATTGACACTTTTAAACAGAAGTACCATCTAAATTTCCGAAATTTTTGGTGGATTTTGCGAAAATTTTCTTTGATACAAACCTTGTCCTGAGATCCTGATAATTACGAAAACATCAAAAAAATCTCAAGTGATCATCTTTCATACATACAGCAATTATTTTTTATTTATACAGTTGTGTCCGGTCATAGACTAGCGATATTCTAGATTCTTATATAAAAACTATTTTAATACACAAATCTACTACACACTTGGGTTCAAAGGTATGAGTTGAATGGTTTCATTTTAGCACAAATGATAATGGTTAATGGTTTACTTAGCAAAGCTGAATCTATACTAATATTATAAAGCTGAAGAGTTTGTTTGTTTGGCTGAACGGCGCTAATCTCAGGATGTACTGGTTCGAATTGAAAAAATATTTTTGTGTTGGATAGTCCATTTACCGAGGAAGGCTATAGGCCCATGCGAAGCTGGGTCTGGTCGCTAGTATTACATAAAATTATTGGGGGGTTCATAGAATTTCATGGTAAATAATTAATTTTGTTACAGAGAGCCAAAAACTTATTACACCGTTCAGACAGCACACAGAGAAGGACCAGTAAACTTCAAAAAGTGTAAGTTCTATAACCAAATACGAATTGTTAACTTTACAATTCCGCCTTCAAAAAGTTTCGATCCCTTAAATCTATAATAGCAAAATTCAAACTTTTCTCATGTTTTTTTTTTTTAAACTGCAGCACTTCTTGACGTAGTATTTTTGTAAAAATTGTATACGATGATTATGATATATTTAATAAATTATAACAATAATACCAGCCTAAAATTGTCAGTTGGCAACACATTTTTTGTTGCAAGACATTAGTAATTTTTGTAGGACCGGCTAATCGGATCGAACAATTATTTCAAAGATTCATTGGACCCACTTTTTTTGGGACATCTAAGTTGTTATATTGGAATCCATCTGTTCCATTTCTCTCAAAGGGGCTCGTGGCTAAGTAAAAACCGTACGGATCAATCGGTCACGGTTAAGTTACGCTTGCTACGGTCGGTCCCTGGATGGGTGACCATCCAATTCATACTGAGACCCTTCCGTGCTTCGGAAAGTACGTAAAGCCGTTGGTCGTTATGGGGAATCAGAAGCCAGAAAGTCTGACAAGCAGTCTCACCTAAGGATGTCGTGTTACCCTGTATCTAGGTTGTGGAGGTCAGAAAGGCAGTCGCTCCATGTAAGGCTAAGACCTCACGATGCGGTCTCGCCCGCGCCCGCAACCGCAGGCGGACGCGGTTGAAAACCGCATCGTGAGCTCTTAGCCTCAGACACTGATACCAGTGTACAGTGTACCCGGAAGCCTAACCCAACACAGTTGGGAAAAGACTAGGCAGATTATGGTGTTCCATTTTGCTCCCACAAAAATCGGTCACCGATTGTCTAACGTGTGAAAATTGATATTTTCTGTTTAGCATCGAGAAACGTGCGAACAAGATAATGATGAAAGCTTCGCAGACTTTGGAGCAGTCCACGGGCTTCGCTATAGGACCCAGGAAATCTATATCTGAAGCTTGTAAGTATTCATCCATTAAGTATAGCTTACTAGCTTTAAATAAATGTCCGCGTAAATGTCGGTTATCGGGAATGGAGACGAAGTTACATATTAAAAAGTAGCCTATGTCCTTTCCTGGGGTTCGAGCTATATTATATAGTCGTAAAAGGCGACTTAGGGAAAATCCAATTTGCGCAGCAAGCAACAGCGGCTTCCGTGTACGTAACAACGTCACTGCGATCCCCAAGACGTCTGATGAATATTATTTTTTTTGCTTTTTAGTGCAGTACCAACAAAAGCGTGTTTAGTTTTTATTTAATTTATTTTTTATCCTGCTAATATTAGCAGGATAAAAAATCGGACAACCATAAGGATGTCCTTGTACTTTGGCAATTTCCGAGGTTTACTTGTGACAACAAGCCCAGGGCCTCAAGTTTGCTATTACAATAGTGTCAGAATAGTATATCATTGATTTTCATAATGACGCCATTATATTAGTAGATTACCAAACTTGTCAAAATCAACAAGTATGAAATCAATGATAGACCATTCTGACACTATTGTAATAGCAGACTTGAGGCCCAGACCTTCAAAACCAATCATGGCGAAAGTACATCTCTATTCTAACAAACTCAAACACGATTAGGATGCGTTGTCCCGTTATAGAGTTTCAATGCCTACCTTCCAGTTCCATCGTCAGACCAGCTCGATTGTACCATATTATTGTATTGTCTTGAGTATTACATATAATTGCAAAGTTTGACAAAGATACGACTATTAGAAGTTGGCCAAAATCAACTTCCAAGATTTTTTACATAGTTTCATGAAGCTGAAAAGCATGTTAAAAAAGTAAGGTAGGTGATAAGTAAGTTATTTGTTTGTATGAATAATCCAGTCATCTGCTCGAAGAAAGCGGTTTCTGTGAGAGTTCCACTCCTAGTGATCCTAGGGTACGAAACCATAATGTAGTTTTCTATCTCGGAAGTCTTCTTGTTTTTTTCTGTGTAGCATTCCGATCGAAGTTACACTACGGACTGAATTTTAGAGAGTGCCTCCTCTGCCGGCGCCGGCACCCAAGACATATGGAATTGGAAACCAGCGGTAACTGATTTTTGTAGCTATTTAGTCGTTTGTCTATGGTTTGGGTTGGTTCGTGTGGGCCGTTAGTGGGACGAATGCCACTAATTCCCATTCGTCCCTCTAAAATCCCGAATGGGACGATCGGGAACAAAAATATTACTCTTGTAAATTCCCGTTCGTCCTACGATGGGGACAAAGTCGGTGGGACGAACGGGAATACACGAGTAGCAGTATTTACTTGTCGATTTGTTAGTTTTGTTTTGATCATTCATAATTTCATACAAATATGGGTCCAATAAAAACTAGCAGCGGAGGCGCTCTCAACATTCTGACATGTTTTATGTTATAACTTTGTGAGACACATCATTATTCATGTTCAAGGGTCCTGACTTTCGTTTAGCGGTTTTTTCGACTAGTTTTGGACTCAAAATGTGCTCTTAAGGAGGATGTGCCAGGGCAGCCCGCAATAATCAAATTAAAAAAATATTTGCAGGAGTAACATTTACAGCATTTACAGAATTATAATAATTAGAATCATCAACATTATTCAAGGTTTCCTCACAATGTTTTCTTTCACCGATGTCAATTATGTCCAAGATAAATTTAGAAAGTACATATGAATTGAAAAAGTTACATTGCTACTTGCCCGGTTTCGATTCAGAACCTCATTCATGTACGTCTTGGAACTTGTTCAGATTCAGAAGATAGCAGCGAAGCCTTGGATGAGTGGGAGGCGGAGATAGCAGGTAACGTGGCGGGCGCCGTGTGTCGCCTGGCGCGGCACGAACAGCGTCACCTGCTGGGGCTGGTGCCTCTGCCGCGCCTGCCGCCCCTACTGGCCGCCGTGCTCAAGGACTGCTTCGCCATACTCGCCAGTGACGTCGAGGTGAGGCTAGGCTAGCAGGTAACGTGGCGGGCGCCGTGTGTCGCCTGGCGCGGCACGAACAGCGTCACCTGCTGGGGCTGGTGCCTCTGCCGCGCCTGCCGCCCCTACTGGCCGCCGTGCTCAAGGACTGCTTCGCCATACTCGCCAGTGACGTCGAGGTGAGGCTAGGCTAGCAGGTAACGTGGCGGGCGCCGTGTGTCGCCTGGCGCGGCACGAACAGCGTCACCTGCTGGGGCTGGTGCCTCTGCCGCGCCTGCCGCCCCTACTGGCCGCCGTGCTCAAGGACTGCTTCGCCATACTCGCCAGTGACGTCGAGGTGAGGCTAGGCTAGCAGGTAACGTGGCGGGCGCCGTGTGTCGCCTGGCGCGGCACGAACAGCGTCACCTGCTGGGGCTGGTGCCTCTGCCGCGCCTGCCGCCCCTACTGGCTGCCGTGCTCAAGGATTGCTTAGCCATACTCGCCAGTGATGGCGAGGTAAGGCTAGGCTAGCAAAATTGTTTTTAATCGACTTCAAAAAGGAGGAGGTTATCAATTCGGATGTTTTTTTTTTTTTTGGAACGAAGTTCCTTATCGCGCGTTGTGAAAGGGGGCTAGACGGAAAAAATTCTTACGAAAAGTTGTCACGACACTTTTTTGCTATTTTTATTACTTCACAAACGCAGACAATTCGAACAGAAAAATTGAATCGTTGGAACTGTCAAATAGAGTTCATTATTAGTTGAATCGCGGCTTTTCTATGAAAATATTGGAGCGAATTAAAACCTTATTTTTACACATTAACCGTGAAATTCGGTTGCACATAGCTCCTATTGTCCGGTCGGGCACCTGCCTATACGTTTCTCAGAATAATTTTATCATACCTAGTTTGGTAAAATTTCAATTTTTAACCGTTTACGTTTACAAAATAAAGTCCGAATTCGCTTTTCGTAGAATATGTTTATGTATTTAAAGGCGGCGCGGCGAACTCTTTGAACTAGGTACCTACGGCGATATGTTTAGTACCTAAGTTTATTCGCTCAAATAGTGGCGGTACCTACCTCAATGACATCGGAATTATCATTGCGTGATAATTCCGATGATAACGACCTACGAGATAAGTCCACCTTTCACTGTGAGACTGTGTGGATTGTGAAAACGAGCTTAAAATTTTAAGTCGATAATTAAGCCATAGAATACGTAGGTTAGGTAGGTAGGTAGTTACTGTACCTACTTCTATGTTTTGTTTAGTAGGTACCTATTGAAAGTTTGGGTTTGATAATCATGAGCTTTCTATCGGTCGCGGTCGTCAGTAGGTAACCACTGCACCTTATCGCTCTAGGTCACAGAGTACTTTTCTCTAGGTTTTACTAGCGACAATAATATATTTTTTGATTTGATTAAAATGTTTTGGTTTAAATTAAGCCAGTGGGAGCTTAGGTGGGTACCTAGGTAGGTAGTGGTACTTACTTTTATCATTGGCGAATTATTTGTAGTTGTAAGTAGGTAAGTGAGTAGGTACTCTTTTGCTAGAAAAAGAAAGGCAGGCAGGCGTAGTACCTATAGGTGCTATAGGTAACCTATTTAAATAAATTAGAACTATTCACAAACACAGTTTTAATCAACTTTGGCTTAATTAAAAAGCTTACCTATGGTATAAAATTTACACTTCCCTGTATCGAAGCAACTGCTCAATATGGAGTCCATTTCGCTCGATACATAAACGGGCACGTTTAATAATTGTCTTTTAATTACATTATATTTGTTAATAATAAAAAAAAAATATTATTATAACTTAAAAAAAAATAAAATTTTATTACAATTCCTTCACTAATTAATCGAAAGGAACTTCGTTCCATCCGGGTGTCCCTTGTTTTTTTTATGTATGTTCAGGCATAACTCTGTCATAATTATATAGACGAATTTGCAAATTTCTTTTGTTTATTCCGAAATGGTCCCAATTTTTTATCTAAATTGATTCAGCTCTTTTTGAGAAAATAAACAAAATCCCAAAAAAAATACATAGGACGTTTTAGTTGCTTCAATCTTTGGAGGACTTTCAATGTCTGTTTTAAGTGTGTCGCCGTTTCTTAATGGATTTGTATGTTAAGGCAATACTAAAGAGCGGAAATAAATGGTTTAAAAAAAAAATTAAAACCGCCTTCAAAAACTAAAAAGTGTAAATACTTTTAGCACAGTCTCAGAACACACATGACTTTAGTTTCGGAAATCGGTGGCAATACAAAACAACAAACAAAACAAAGCCACCGACTTCCGAAAGTAAAGTCATGACAACAAAAAAAAGAAAATAAGAAAGAAAGAAAGTATGTACAAAAAAAGAATTTTCAAAATCGGTCCAGGTGTTTTTAAGTAATCGGTGAACATATAAAGATTCCGACGAATTGAGAACCTCTTTCTTTTTTGGAGTCTGTTAAAAAATACAATACTACATTCGTTTTTAAATCATGTTCGTAATTTTGTTAAAACTTGCTCCTTCTCTGTGCCAAACTTGTTTCTTTATCTTCTTTTAACTGGAAGTGGATTCTTGTCTTACTAAAACGATTTAGTTAGTCTTAATTTGAGGCTAGTTCTCCCTTATGCATTGATTTTTCGGCCACATCTCTGGGAAGCTGTCCGGGGCCTGTAGACAAAATCCCTTTTCTATTAGCGTTAACTTCAACGGAAAAATCAAATTGTATGCAGTTGACATATTTACATCACGTGACAACTGTTAAGCAAACAATTTGATTTTTCCGTTGGCGTTAACGCTAACAGATAGGGATTTTATCTACAGGCCCTGGTTATAGAATGTGTGGTCTTGACACTTAAGTTCTCCTTGCAGCGCGCATGCGTGAGGTCCAGACGAGCGGCGTCGCGCTGTGGTGCGAGCAACTCGTGCTGGGCCCTGCTGGCGCGGCTGACGAGGCTGCAGCCCGAGCTGGAGCGAGCCCTGGCCCCCGCCTCGCCCATGCCCTACGCCGCCATCCTGCAGCACTGCCAGCAGAATGTGAGTACAACGAGCTGGAGCGACCGCTAGCTCCCGCATAGTGAAGCTTTTATGATTATTACAGCCCAGCAGGCTTCGCACAGGTGTGAGTCACAATTTTCTAATTACATTTTTTATACAAAAATACCATCCAAACCGACTTTTCAGGTAGATTTTGCAAAAATCGTACTTCCCGACAATTACAAACAACAATAAAACAACAAAAATAATTGATCGAGCCCTTCTTAGGTCAAAATCTTTCATACATGAGACAACTGATTTGATATCTTTTGCATGTGCATTGCATGTCATTCACAGTAGGTAAAGTAATGCCTTATGTTCCAGTGCGTGAAATCCCTGGAGGAGTGGGTGGAGGGCATCCGCTCGGACTCTGCGGCGGGCCCGGTGGACGGCACGGTGCACCAGCTGGCAGCCGCCGCACTCGCTCACTGTCAGGCGCTAGCGCAGCACATACATACCATTGGTGAGCACTACACACATATTCATCCGCTCGGACTCTGCGGCGGGCCCGGTGGACGGCACGGTGCACCAGCTGGCAGCCGCCGCACTCGCTCACTGTCAGGCGCTAGCGCAGCACATACATACCATTGGTGAGCACTACACACATATTCATCCGCTCGGACTCTGCGGCGGGCCCGGTGGACGGCACGGTGCACCAGCTGGCAGCCGCCGCACTCGCTCACTGTCAGGCGCTAGCGCAGCACATACATACCATTGGTGAGCACTACACACATATTCATCCGCTCGGACTCTGCGGCGGGCCCGGTGGACGGCACGGTGCACCAGCTGGCAGCCGCCGCACTCGCTCACTGTCAAGCGCTAGCGCAGCACATACATACCATTGGTGAGCACTACACACATATTCATCCGCTCGGACTCTGCGGCGGGCCCGGTGGACGGCACGGTGCACCAGCTGGCAGCCGCCGCACTCGCTCACTGTCAGGCGCTCGCGCAGCACATACATACCATTGGTGAGCACTACACACATATTGTTACACACATATTGTAAATGGAGGCTCCAAATTTTTCTCTCTTTGATGGACACAAATAAACAACTATACTTTTCTCATAAAAAAAAAATGCGGAGGCCCAGGGGCCAGAGCCTCTGTTGCCCTGCCCTAAATTCGGTCCTGTATGTGTATGTGTGCGTGTACCATAACACCTGCTGCGATCACCAACATGCATCGGCCAAGCATGGCGATTACGGCTGAACCCACCTTCGGGGGAGACCCATGCCCAGTAGCAGGGCAGAGGTTGAAATGGTGGTTGGAATGGTGAATAATAATAATAATAATAATATGTGGGGACATTTTCACACACGGCCATCTGACCCCAAACTAGGGAGACCCTGTACTATGGGTGTCAGGCAGCTGATATACATACACAAATACATTTTTTTTGTAAATACATACATATATAGATAAATAACTAAATGCAAACTAAAGAAGATTATAAAATTAATATCCATTGTTTTATTCACATTATAGGGCCTGCGCTGGCAACAGAACCATCGTACAATCGTGCAGTGAGTCAGTTGTCTGGCGTGCATGACAGGAATGCCGTCATGTTGGCTGTTTACATGCGTAAGTATGATCCAGTATTGTATGCCCAATGCTAATTTCAGCCACGGTGAAGGGATAACGAAGCTATATAGGCGAAAAATTACAGAATCTGACGGTTGCGGAAATTAGTGCGTTCAAATAAAAAAAAAACCTTTAGATTTATAATGATGTAGCCTTTTTTTTTCATTTTCTTTAGTTGTGTTATTTAATTTCTTTCTTCTCATTTACTTTATCTTTGTCTTATATTGTTTAGTAGAGAAACATGTAACCTGCCTGTTTATTTATAATGCCACTAAGTGGGGCCTGATGACCTGTAACCTGTAACACAGTTTTTTTTTTCTAAAACCTACCTCAGGCATCAGCACTTACAATGTGAATCTATATAGTTCAAAACTGTTAGGTGGTACGAAATCATTGTGAGACAAAATAAATAAACTTAATATTATTTACTTACCTTCCTGTCTTGGAAAAATATCGTAAACAGTTTGCCAAAAGTGATAAAATGCTTGTTTTAGGTAAAGTACTAGCACAGCTGAACTTCGCGCTAAGAAATAAAAGTGAGCAGTATCCTGATGCATTGAAAGCGATATTTTTGCTGAACAACACTTTATATTTACTGCAGGTAACATTTTTCAATGCTTACAAAGTGTAGCCATAAAAGCGAACTAAGTTATCTGTGAAATTAGGTGTCCGTTTCGACTGCTCGGCCAGTGTCGTAGAAAAAAAACAACTATGAATATGACTTTATCCTCATTATGATAATAGAGGTACCTACGTGATAATAAAAACGACGCCTTTGGGAATATGTCACTGACGCACCTTAAATCTTGGTCACCCTTCTTCTAACTTGCAGTATAGGTTTTATGTTCTGTAGGTCGTGAAGTACAAACATTACGGCTTTGTTCTTAGTGTCTACATTTTCTTCGAAATCGTATCAGTGATTAGCAAAAAGAATGGGACCTGTACTCAGCTCCGTTTTAGAGAATTGCGTCGCCGCGCGGTCCTCCACGTTTCGACCGCGCGGCCATGGTCAAACCTATATAACTTTCTGAATATTGGTTCTACAAATTTGCGACTTTCATTGTTAGTGTTTTACGAATTCCTTCGTAATGTTGACGTAGTTGTTTTTTTCCTACGACACTGTGGCTGAGCAGTCGAAACGGACACGAAATTAGTGTTGGCGCCACAGATATAGATAGACCTAGATAACGCAAGAGCAACTACTTCGAGTGCCTATTTTCTTGCCTAGCTTACGAACAAAAATCGTAAGTAAACAAATAAAGTAAACGTTTCCTTCCATCGGTAAGTCATTTTGTGATTAAAATTATGCGTAATTAATTAAAAAAAAACTTATTTTTAATCTAATACTCTCAGTAATACCTGGTAATACCAAATTTAAGAAAAATAAAACATTGTGACGTCATAATAGATAGTCAATGGCACGCTTGGTTTTCATACAGATCGTGATACTTCCGTTATCTATGGTCTATCTATATCTGTGGTTGGCGCTGTTCGTCAAAAAACGTAAAAGTTCAAACAAAAGACGACCTTATGTCTTTTACAAAGTATTCGTTCCAAAAACTGACATTACACAGACAACTTGGTATCTCTGACTACCGTGTTGGTACCGTGACCGAAATTCGCAAGGGAGAAAGGTCTAAAATATCAAAATAATTAATTAATAATTTGAATATTAAGATCGCGCCCGCAAGTTGATCGCTTCGGTGTCGTCGGGCCTAAGGTGTTACGAACAACTTTAGTGCCAGTAAACAGAATTTTTGTGCATTTTATTTCAGGGTCTTCAACGCAGCGGTCTTCTAGACGTGTTGATGCTCGCCGAGCCGGAGTGTGAGACTAACTACAGGGATATGATCCAGGAGCACAAGAATGCGTATTTACAGAGGTATACTTCTTTGTCGAAGACAGTTCGGTCAAAATTTTACGAATATTCCCGGTAACACCCCGTCGTCAACACTGTTGACGATCGGAAAAAAAAAAGTTTCGATCGTTCATAGTGTGTACGAACGGGGCCTTATTTTCGATTATTTCAATTATTCCCGGTCAGTAACACCCCGTCGTTCACTGTTGAAGATCGGGAAAAAAAGTTTCGATAGTTCACAGTGTTGACAATCGGAACTTTTTTTTCCCAGTCGTACACATGCTTAGTTCAAGAGTCAACGTTTAAAAAGGTGGAGTTCTATTAAAGATGAAACGGATTTCTAAAGTGATTTAATAGGGTATTACACCCATTTTTGAAAAGTGTCTCAATGAAATTCTGTAGTGCTAATATGCCACCAAAAAAAACACACATTTTTTATTCAATCGATAAGTGCCATAAAATGCATCTAAATTTTAAATTTTCAAATTTCGCGCGTATTTCGACGAAATACGCGCGAAAAAAATAACGTCAGTTCGTTTTGTATCAAATGAGCTCATATTAAATATGATAATTGTATATCATTTAAAAATAATTAAAAGTATATTTTGTAATAGGTGTAATAATGAAAAAAATACGTTGGTTATGAAAATAATAAAAGTACAAAGCCTATATTACGCCAATCGGTTGACTGACATTTGTCAATTTTTTGTTTACACAGCCTTATGGCGTAATAACATGGCCGCTACTATTTCAAGGTGTTTTATAACAGATTAAAAATACTGAAAACTTTAAATTGAATTTAAAAATTTGTTTTGTTATTTTATGAACGAAAACTTACATTTTCCGACTGCTTTATGCCTAAACTGTCTCAATAATATATTTATAGATTTTCTCTCGTATAGAGTAAAATACCCTATTAAATACGACTTCCAAAGCAAAACATTAACATCAAAATCACAAAATAGGTATGTACTTTTTTTAGAATTAAATCTGCGTATCATAAATTGCTTCTTATTGTGTGTTTGTTTAAGTGTTACTAACGTAGTTTGTAAGTATATTGTTACTAACACTATGAGTCTTGTTACTTGAAATAAATTATTATTATTATTATAACTCTATAGGCGGATTTGCAAAATCCTTTTTTTGTTCGAAAAGGGTATAAATTTTACCAAAATTGATCCAGCTTTTTTGAAAAAATCAACAAAATCCCAAAAAGAATACTTAGATGACGTTTTAGTTTCTTCAATCTTTGGAGGACTTACAATCTCTTTTAAGTGTGTCGCCGTTTCTTAATGGTTTTGGATATTAAGGCAATACTAAAAACCGAAAAATAAAAAGAAAACCGCCTTCAAAAACTTAAAAGTGATAAATAACTTTAGCACAGAACACACATTCACAAAATAGTCACATTCAAAAAAGTTTCGATCGTTCACGGAACGATCGAAACTTTTTTTCCCGATGGTTAACAGTGTTAACGACAGGGATGTTACTGAACGGGAATAATTGAAATAATCGAAAAAATGTCCCGTTCGTACACACTGTGAACGATCGAAACTTTTTTTTTCCGATCGTCAACAGTGTTGACGACGGGGTGTTAGGTGTTACCGATCGGGAATATTCGAAATTTAATAGTAATTTTACTATAAAATGGAACTTTAGAAAATTCTAGACTCAATTGTTGAAATTCTTCGTTATAGTGATACCCAGTATTTTAAATTATCAAAAATCCCTTATGATTGTTTAAATTCCAGTAGAAACCCAAACTGTAATCTATTTACTATTCAACTTATCCAAAGGGCCATCGGATAAGTTCAAGAACACTGAGAGGCCTTAGTACTAATTTAATCTTGTTGGTATAGTCATAGTATTGATGTAAACTTGGTTATTGCAGTTGGAACAAACTTCTAGCGCACACAGTGTTAGACGAGGCTCTACCAGCCAAACTACGTGACAAGGATAGGCAGATACTCAAGGATAAGTTCGCAGTAAGTAATCATTCTACTTATGCTTAACTCTCCGCAGTTCTATCTCCTACCTAGACTCTGATTTATAATGAACCAGTTCCTGCCCACTGCTTCGTCCGTCTGGAAGACAAGTAGAACTTAGCCCATGGCCCGCGAGAATATTGTAGCTTGTTAACAGTGAAATAATTTTTGTGAGCCAATTGAGATTTTCTATAAGAACTTGACCGCATTATCGTTAACTTCAATTTATGTTGAAGCTGGAACAGCGCCATCTAGTGGTAACATTAGGAAACACGATTATTCCATACAAATTGACATAAACGAATATTACGCGATCGAAAAAGTAAAAAAACACTAGTGGCCTTCTGTCATCAGACCAATTCAAGACGAAAATCCAAGGTTACGCGCTTACGTACCTACGGGTGGCATTGACCCGGGTGCGAACAAAATTTTGCCGTGCCACGCGTACGCTCGTGTGTACAGTTAGTCAGGACATAAGAAAAAAAAAAAATTAAAAACTTTTTTTAGTCATGTGTTATTTTGTGAAATATTTTTTTAGCATAGTCAGACAGCCCTAGCGTTGCGTTCCATAACGCAGGTGATCGCCCGACACCACGGCAGACGACGTAGTCGATACTCTGGAGCGTGTGCGTAACATTTCAGCGCGCACGAACGGCCGTAATATATTTGTAGGTAGTTATAGCGTGAGGTATCTATCTTTTTCTATGGAGTGTATCTGTTCCAAAAGGAACTATTAGTTAATCTATGCCAGCACTTTCAAAGATTATCTCATACAAACCAACATAATATTAAAATAGATTAGTTCTCCACATGTTGAACCTTTCTACCCAGTCGTTCAACCGCGAATGGGAGGAGTGTTCCCGCGTGCAGCGCACCTACAGCGTGCCCGACGCGGAGCTGCGCGAGGCGCTCAAGCGGGACAACAAGCAGGCCTTGCTGCCGCCCTACACCACCTTCTACGACCACTACGCAGCGCTGCCCTTCTCCAAGAATCCTGACAAATATGTCAAGTATAGTCCTGTGCAGGTCAGTTTAAAGATTCGAAAGGTATCTGTCCCACCGCCGCGCATTCGAAGTGCATTTGTACCACCGCTGACGATTAGCGATTAGAGCTGAACTTTGGAAAGAGGTGGCGAGCAGCGAGAATGGTGTGTAGTTCTAATAATTTTGTCGCGACCAGCGATTTCTCGAACCACTTGCTTAGCCACCAACTGGTAAGCACCAAGCAAGTCTTGCCGATTGTTCTGACTGTCACATCAAGTGACTTTTTGACTGGATTCTCAATGCTCAGCCCAAGGCCGAGAGTTAAAATCAATAGTTTGGCTGTTCATTTAGGTACCGCCTAGAGTTACTAAGTTTCTTTTTAATGACTGTCCTAACCATGTTATGTATTTGCAGATCGCAACACAACTAGAGGGGTATTTCGACGAAGCTGCTTAATTTTACACTATTTGTAAAGGGCAATGTATGAAATAAGCCGAAAATACACTATATTATTTAATCACATGATTTATAACTACGACTATGTCAAAAATGGAATATATTAATATTTATAATATGAATAAATTATGAATGCTTTCACAAGCGTTGGCCGCGTTTTCTTGACTTCCTCTTGGGAAACTGAAACAAAAACAACTCCGTAACATTCGCATGTAGTTCACAAACATAAACTGTGACTTGCACACTTGATAATAAACGTTAGTTTGTTGTATTGAAATCAGTATTGAGTATGGATGTTACAGCCAATTATTACAAAACAAGTATTCCACATTTACAGTATCTTGCACTTCTACGAAGTAATATTCGTGTAACCCCACTATAAGATATCACAATGATATAATTTATTATCTACCTACTGATTTAATTAGATATGATATAATTTACTAACTACTCAAATAACTAAATAGCATAATTTGCCCGTGAAATTACAATCATTATTGAACATCGTGGAACGGGCTTTATTGAAATTGTCATAATACAATCATTATCTATTATAACAGTCAACTGCTAGTGTTAGATACTCCCTGGTTGCACCACAGTGATGCACCTTAAAATACGTTTCCATCCATCGGATGCGGACCAGAGTTTTACATTACACAACCCAGTTACTGGGTAATATGATACCCCTTCAAAAGACCGGTCGTCAAATTTTCTGGCTTCTGACCGTTACAGACTCGTAGTCACACCAGATTATCACACTAGTATGACGCACATTACAATTCGGTATCAGCCGATAAAAAGGTTTGATAGGCTAAAGGGCTACACGATTGCCTTCAAACTAAATTCTCTCACCACCAACCCGACTGTTCGTTAGCAGAACCCTTGGCCGGTAGAAAGACTACCTGCAGCTCTTACACTAAATAATTAAAACAAAATGGTGATATTCCTCCACAAAATTAAATTCCTTGGCGGGCCTGTTGGTCTAGTGGTCACTGACCCTGACTGCTAAGCCGGAGGTCGTGGGTTCGATTCCCACCCAGGACAAACTTTGTGTGATGAGCATGATTGTTTGTTCTGTGTCTGGGTGTTTATCTATAATATGTATGTATTTATAAATTATATAAGTATGTATATCAGTTGTCTGGTTACCATAACACAAGCTCTGCTTAGCTTGGGACCAGATGACCGTGTGTGGGTTGTCCCAAGATATTTATTATTTATTTATTTATTCCTCCACATCGCCGTTACTCAACAACTAGAAACATGATTTTTAGGTACATGGCGTGGCCAGGGCGTATCAGACAACTGCTGTCTGTTATTGGCTGTAACATAAATACTAAATATTTAATTAATATATCTGAACACGTGACAAGTCAAAGTTTAATCTTTTACTAAAAACTAAAAACCATTGATTTGCCTATTATAATATAGTTTGATGTGTGTCTCATTGGTAGTTATAAGGGTAATAAATCTCAGTGGCGGATATGTATGGTGAGTTCTTCTTAGTAGGAATCAGTGACAGCCCAGATACTGAAATTATGCCATGTATGGCAATAGGCTCATCTCCAATAAGTAATGTAATTACATTACCATCGAAACAGTGAACACTAAAATAATTGTAAGGCTCATTCGTTAACCAGTATCTGCTTGGGATTGGCAGAGTACCGAGCTAAGGAGTTTGTAAACCAAATCCTTTGGGACAGATAAGTTATTTTTACAACATGAAAAGCTACTGCCCTAATTTTGGGCAAAGGTCTCTCCGAGTGCTCCATCGGCGTCGTAAGCCGGGTTAGATTGAAGGCATATCAACTTGGCAAACTGGACTTAAATATAAAAAAGACACATGTCAGATAGTAACGTTGCCGGATCACAAAATAGAAATCGTATATTTAGAGAGTTAAAAAAAATGCATGCATGCATCAGCGATGATGGTTGGCTCAAGACGTATGTTACCGTGTTCTCTGGTCTATCCCTGGAGGGGAACCTCATGAGTCAGGAGGTCTGAAGAGTCTTATTAGTCGATCCGCCACTGGATACCCACTTCTGAAGCTCTCAAGCGATGAGAGAACGTTTCACTTTTTGCCCGCCAGAAAACTTCATAAGCACTTGTTTTAAGTTTTACAATGAACTATGAGAAAAAAGCAACTTTTAAACGAAAATAAAAGATTTTGTCGTCCAATGATGGCTACTGCGTGGCGTGGCTAGTAGCATCATTGGAAGACAGGCGGACAAAAAGTTTGGCCCAGCACCTTGCACCTTGATGTGTTTGGACGGAATCTCTGATGTTTATACGTGTCAGAGTTCGAACCCATAATTCAGCGTAAAGGCTGATATTGAGTGTAATCAACGGAAATAAGGGATTGCGGTTTAAACTTCATAATCACTGGTAATCACTGCTTTAGTTCCAAATTACGTAATTCAAAGAAATGAATGTGTAGGTATACTGTTTTTTTTTACATAGTTAACTTACAATGCAAAAGAAGACTCCCAGGAGTTTCGCAACAATAGATAATTGCGTGTCGATACTTGATATGTTAATTTAATGGAAATAATATCAACAACGGAAAGGATGTGAATTTGCGGTGATACCGAATATCATTGGTCCCAATTTAAACCTCATGCATAAAAACTAGCGCTATGTGGAACCAAAACAGCGATCAGCTAAAATACCGATTTAATTAAGTTAAAAGGAAGATCCTGGTTGCTTTCAGACCGAGATAGCAGTCCACTTCAGATCTTTACAGTTGTCTGTAATGTCTTCTCCGTTGATTGCGCCGGTTAGCAGCAGTTCTTGGGTGAACCGTGCTCTGTCTTGCTCAGCAAGCCGACATACACTCAGAGATTAGTTCGATAGTTCTACTCGGGTAAAATTAAACGCATAATAATAAACATAACGTATAATTCTAGGCATGCAGTTTAAAATTGAATAAAAAAAAATGAAGACCAACGTTAGATGGCAAAATAAAAAAAGCAACAGTATATATAATAAACCAATTTTTTAAAATGCATAACACAAACTGACTAAACAAAAAAATAATGCTTCAAATATTTTTTTATAAAAGCGATAAAATAAAACATAAAGCAGTTGATATACTTATGAATACAAATGTTTGGTAACTATTAGCACCGAGCCCAGTGGAACTATTCCTCTAATCTCTAAGCCATCAACCTCGTTTCCCGTCGGGTACATTGTTAAATTCGTTCGATAACCGCATTGATACCTTTCGTCGGGCCTCGCTATCCGGCTGCTCCGCTTGCAACTAAACAAGTAGATTTCCACATTTGAAACAAACAAACATCCAAGTACTAGTCGCTAGGAATGTTTGCGGATAAGTACCTGAGGGAACTGAGACAGCTGTTGTTTAAAATGTGCCTAAGTGTTAGGATTTGTTGGAGAACTTAGCTTTGCCCGCAGCTTCGCCCGCGTGATGTTACTATTTGCGGTCCGTTTATTTTGTATATCAAATTGGTTTTGATGAAACAAAGCACAAAAAACATCACAAACCTAATAAAAATATTAATTTTTGAAACGATTTACTTACCTTTTAATGTTATTTGGGTTCAAGCAGTTAACAGTTTTTGTTGCTATTGTGTCCAAATATAATTATAATTAGTTACAATTTGATGTTATGAATTATTAATATTACTGTATACTGTTCACAATAAGACATTTACAAAAACCTTTTTTACAGTCCGTTCAACCGATTTTGACTTATATTGCGTTGGTAGCATGACAAATGGCAACTGCAGTAAACAGTTGTTATTGTAACCACTTTTTTGCCTCTAATGTCATCCTTAAGCCTACGGAATAGAAGTCAAAATCGGTTGAAGGGACTGTGAAAAAGGTTTGTGTTTGTCTAATCTTATTGTGAACAGGGTATAGTTGACCCGACAGATGTTGTCCTGTCCGTATCTACTTTACCAACCTACCTACCCTACCAACCTACCTACCTACCTAACCTACCAACTTACCCTACCAATCTACCTACCTACCTACCTACCCTACCAACCTACCTACCTACCCAACCAACCTACCTACCTAACCTACCCTACCACTCTACCTACCTACCTACCCTACCACCTCCCTACCTACCAACCTACCACCTACCTACCTATCTACCCTACCACCTCCCTACCTACCAACCTACCACCTACCTACCATACCCTATCTACCTACCTACCATACCCTATCTACCTACCTACCATACCCTATCTACCTACCTACCATACCCTATCTACCTACCTACCATACCCTACCTACCACAATTTTCTCACCGTTTAAACCTTCCTTGGAATATTTCAACTAAAATTAGGCAAATCGGTCCAGCCGTTCTCGACTTTTAGCGACAGACTAACGAACAGCGATTCTTTTCATTTATTATATAGTCTAGCAAGCCGCGAGTTACACAGGTAAAACAAAAAAATATATTAAACCTTAAAATAATAACAAAAACACATTACTTACTGTAACAAATTAACAAAGTAGTTATGTGAAACTATAATATTTCGCCATACATATGTTATTATCAACTCAACAAAAACGCACGTTTTTAGACGTACTGTGTACTCCATTCAACTATCATGTACGTTTTGAGAGGGCATGCACCTAAATATGTATTCGAGTTGCTAGAAGACTAAAAAGAAACGTTCTTCTTGTCCTTATTTAAGAGGCTGTAAGAATAAACGGAGCAGTCACTGGACAGCTTCCATACAAACCCGTTATTAGTATCAAAAATATTGTTGAACATCTGTAAGAATTATAGATTATTAGAAAAAAGAACGAGTTCATTTTTAAATGTAACCTGAATTTTTAATATGTACTGAAGCACAATTAATATCAATCGAATCCCATGGATATGAATAAAGCCTGTAAACTAATTAGGTATTTATTATGTACGAAATTGATATTTTTAACATTAACATAAATAATCTTTTATTTAAATTTCTGTCTTTTAAGCTGATAGTGTCATTAAAGCTCTGTACAATGGCACAGTCTTAAATAAACTCGACGACACAAAATTCTGGTTGTGATTGTGATTATAAATGCGAAACTGAATTGGAAAGCACATATTGAATTCCTTAGTAATAAGCTGAGCTCATCCGCGTATGTCTTGTTCAAACTATCACCTAAACTTAACCCAGATGCGGTGATAACGGAATATCATGAATTGGTAGCATCGCGGCTAGGCTATGGCATCATATTTTGGCGTAACTACCGACAAAGACATTGCGTTTAAGGCTCAAAAGAGATGTATTCGGGATATGTTAGAACCGACAGAAAGCTGCAGGCCAAAATTAAAAAAATACAAATTATTAACACTACCATCTCTATTTGTTTTTCAACTTTACGAACAACGTCACTCGTTGTCAGGGGGGAAAGCTTTTTTGCATGGCTTCTAGACTTTACAATAAAATACCACAGGCGTTTTAAGTTTTGCCCACAAATCTATTTAAAAATAAGATCAGAAATTTATTAACAGACTGGCAAAACCCTCTTGGGGAGGCCTATGTCCAGCAGTGGACGTCTGTAGGCTGAAGTGATGTGTTCCTATAATATAATTTGACTTCCTAACGGATACTTTTTGAAATGTTTTAATTTCTACTTACTCATAAATTGCTATTTGTATAAAACTTAATAATGTAATTTAAAATTAGTAAGTGTATAATGAATTTAACTGACAATTTAGTATGTAAACAAACTATGGTTTTCTTACATTACATTTTTGTCTTATGTAAAATTTTTACGCCTCGCCAGGTAAAACATGTACGGACTTGTAATACCTCTTCTAAGATCTTGCATGCTTTAATTTGTGTGTAAGCGCATGTTATGACAAATAAATTATCTTTATCCACGAGGACGAAGTCGCGGGTGCTCCCTATATAAACTAGATAGGTAATGTTGACAGACAAGACACTACAAAGTCACAGGTCCGCCCCTTCGAACCTAGCCTGCTACTGGCGACCTGCGGGAGTATAAACGTCTACCTCACCACCCAGGGGTCATTGGCCTGACGTTTATAAAGGCACATTTTAAACACTGACTCAGTTCATCAATATCTGATGTTCCTGAAGAAACGCCTGAAAATTCTAGCCATTTTTCAGGCCGGAAGGAACATTGGGCACAAATAATGAAATCCTATTCAATTTTAAGATACCGTTTAGTCTCGTACCGCCACAGTCACTTTGACATAAAGTGATAGACACAGCACGAGACTTAACGGCATCTTAAAATTGTGTAGCGTTTGAATATTTGGCCATTAGTGTTTTGTTAAAAGTGAGTGAGAAAGAAAGTTGTTTTTTATTACAGGCATATTATTCAGCGATTGCTTGTCCTTTTATGACCGGTGGAGATGATGGTATTCGGCAATGAATATGAAAAATGTAATCGTTATTTAGTGTTGTCATTACAACTGATTTATTTGACAAAATGTTGACTTTATAGGACAAGGGGAAGAGCTCCATTATCAGTTTACAAGATTTGGACAAAAGATACAACGCCATCATTGTAATTGGCAATTTTTATACATTTTAGTTTTAACTAAATACTTAAATGAATACTTCAAAATAAATAAATAAGTAGTTTTAAAAATATCAGGACTTCTAGTGCATTCGCTAAATAATCTCCCTGTAATAAACGTTTCTTTCTTTCTGTAAGTTACACAAACAAACTTACATACATACTATATACCCGAATACTTGTGAATAAAACCCGACATATCCACGTTAAGTCTTTAGTTCATACTTAATACGACAGACGTCGGTAGTCGGGTATTATCATGGTTTCTCTGGTTTCGCTTGCCTTCACTAAAACGATTAGTGAATCGATATTTTGGTGAAGTTAAACGTTTGGGGGGATGCCGAGTAGTTCTTAAAACATTTACAAATAATTAAAATGTTTATTGTACTCGTTTAAATAAACTTCAAGTTTTTTTAACAAAAGTATAGTATGTCTATACCGCTAAAATTGAAACAATAGTGTACCCGGAATCGAATCCGAGACCGCGCTGCGTTTTAAAGTTTATCTCTATCGACTGCTGCCGTCTTGGATATAAACTACAGTCATAACGTGGATAAGCCGAACATTCTTGCTAGATATTTTCGACAAACTTTACCAATACACCACCGTGGGACTATATTTACTCTGTCCTTTTTTTCCCAACAACGCATGATGTATTTACGAACATAAAATTAACATTGACTCGGAACAAATATCTGTATAAACATATTTGCTCCGTGCGGGAATCGAACCCGCGACCCTTAGCGCCAAAGGCTAGGGTCGTCGACCGCTCGACTAGCACCGCTCAGACACCGCCTCGGGAAATCTTAAAATACTACTAATTTTAAAATCTTATAATATACTTTACCGTACACAATTTAAAGCGCTAATTTGAATGGCAAATAAGCTGTGTCGGAGTGCTGCTATTACAGTAAGCGATACGGTAGACGTATAGTTTACCCTACCTTTTCTGTTGATAATATAGTGAATGTATGTTTGTTTTGCTTTACCTTGATCGCTTGTGGTGGTTTCTTCTTCGGCTGCGGTTTCTTCGTCTCCTTAGCCACCTGGTTCTCGTACGGTGTGAAGGCGCAGGGAAGCACTCTACGGTGTCTATGAGACAAGTTGTAATGTGTTAATAATCTTTGTATAAGAGTGGTTACCCTCCATCGCTGAATACAATAAAATACGTATGACAAGTTAGTCCTATACATATTACTGAAAAGACACCTACGGTCACTTCAGTACTAAAAAAAAATAAAAAATGTAAAAAAGGTTAGAACATAATATTTGGTTACACAAGATCAGTCAGGCAACAAAGTTTACTAGTTTTTTTTTTTTTGACAGGCATACTTTTGACCACTATCCCACCTGATGGGAAGCGATGATGCGGTCTAAGATGGAGCACGCTTGCCTAGAAGTAGCCTATTCACTCTTGACTTAAAGACTCCCAGGTTGTTTTTTCGAACATCATGTTATATTTTTATAGAGAGATACTTAATAGAAAATTGGAAAGAGAGTAGAGGTTTTAGCCCTGCAGTGGGAAAATTCAAGTTGAACCAACCATGTTAGTCAGGATTAAATGACGATTAACACTGTTTACATATCATCTAAATAGACACAAAATTCTAAAGTGCACTGCTTTAAAATAAATCAGGTAATAGCTAAGACCTAGAACGCACTTGCGGCACGCCGTATTCCGGCTAACCGTATCGTCACGGTTCTATTGCTGCCCGCCGCATGTCGTCGTCGATTACAAGCATTTCTTTTCCATTATATTGATGGTTGTATGCGATAGCAATTACAAATTCATAACAATCGATGTTAGAGCTGTGTCAATCATGAACAATTCCATCACCGGGTCGCGTAGAAGTATTGATGATTGCAATCATTCGTTTTCAATGATTCGGTTCACCAATCGTTAATCCTTAAGATTATAATAATTCATTTTCATTCATTCCATGATACTTTTGAACTAATCGCTCACAATCGATAGACCCTTTTCAACGTTGGTTGCAGATTTGTAGAAGACTGACCAATAACGAGTGAGCGCGAATTAATGGGTCATAGATAAACACAGAGCAAACGATTGATTGTACTAAAGTAGTTTGGTTCAATCAATCTTTTGCTCTGTGTGGTTTACTGATTCAGTATTGAACCAGTGATCGAACGATTGAAATGACCCGAGTCGTGGCATGACGATAATACTTGAATGATCGAATCACTGAAAATGATCGATTGACACAGCTCTAATAGATGTGCGGCCCGCCATAGCTCCAAGACAACCAAAGCGGTTGACGGATGGCAGCAAGTCAGTCGGTTTCATATAAAAATTGAATTGCGGTCAGCCGCAAGTGCGTTGCAGGTCGAGTTTATTTTAAATTGATTTCACATCTATTCCGTATTTCCTTAAATATTGTGCTCAGTAATTAGAATTTAAAAATCTATAGTGCTAGGCGACTTTTGTCGTTAACAGTAAGTTATGGTATTTAGCGATGGAAGGAGTGGCGTCTCACGGCGATTTTTTGCGATACCAACTGCATCGAGATACTAGCGGTGAAGAAAGCAAAGCTAGCGACAACATGTCAATCATTATGACGGACTTTTGCAAAACAGTTCCCTTGATGATTTTCACAAAATAAATACAATTATCGGCACGGATCTTAAGCGCTGACCTTCACCAGCGCAGAAGTGAGTTTTTGGGTCCCTTTGGTGGTATGAAGTGTGGGGCGGTAGCGGGGCATACATATTGTCGTACGTGTAGCTGGTGTAGCTTCGTCAAAATCTAGTGCAACAAAGCCGTGTTCCGCAGAATGCGACCAGCATCCGAATCTGTGCGGAGTGTAGCGTTCAACCGCTGTGTCGAGCTTTCGAAAAGCGTTTCAATCGCCGCGTTTGGCGTTTTTAAGTGCGCGGTGTGGAATGTTTAGTCGCTGTATTTAGCATCTAAAAACCGGTTAAATCGCCGATGCTAAAAGTAGCTTGTCTGCTGTGGCTCTAAGATAAACTTAACATGAAATAGAGAAAAATTACATTGGTGCTTGCCCTTACCCAGTCACGACCCACAACCACTGAGCGAGCCATCATGATATTTCAGGCCTGAAGACACCACCAATCAATTGACATACTTTTAAGTTGTCAAAACGCGATTCGTCCAAAGCTTTTGCTACCATAGACATAGAGAATGGACTGCCCCTATCCCGCTTTGTAATAGATATGGGCAGTAAAGTGTGAGGGAGATAAAGCTATTGTGCGGCCAGTAGCTGTCTCTTTCGTTAATTGTGCTTGGTCCACGTCACACCCTTGCAGGAAAGGATGCTTTGTAGCGCTGCACCTTCGTCACTACAGACCAGGGTTGTTGCTGATGCATATTTTTTCACATCAGATGCTGTAGCTGATGTTTCATCATTGACATCAGCGGATCATTATCATCTGCCTAGCCTTTTCCCAACTATATTGGGGTCGGCTTCCAGTTTAACCGGATGCAGCTGAATACCAGTGTTTTATATGGAGCGACTGCCTATCGGACCTCCACAACCTAGTTACTAGGTAACACGATACCCCTTGGTAAGACTGGTTGTCAGACTTACTGGCTTCTGACTACCCGTAACGACTGCCAAAGATCTACGAATGACAGTCGGGACCAACGGCTTTACGTGCTTTCCGAGGCACGGAGGAAACTCGGTATGAAAGGGATGGTCACCCATCCACAGATCGACCGCGGTTAGCGATTCTAATTATTTTATTCAAAAAGCAGGGAAAAGTAGTGCCCATTTTGAATAATAATTATATCTGAAAGTTGCACAATTTTCCTAGGTGGGTACGGTCGAACAAGCTATTTGGCTTACAGACAAAAATATTCATCTTTCTACTACACTCACAATATTTCTTTTTTTTTTTTTTTCTTTTTTGAGGACATAGGTATCCCTGGTACCTACGTGCTCAAGGTAAAAAAGCAAAATAAAATATTGCTAGTATAGCAGAAAGACGAATATTTTTGCCTGTAAACCAAATAGCTTGTTCGACCGTACATAAATAACAGATTGTGTCAATAATTTTGAGACTTTTACTATAAAATGTGTCAAACTAAGCAGTGTAGTAGTAATTAGTACTAGATTAGTAATTAAGTGCCAGACTAACTAGTGCATGTCACAACTCGAACTTCAGCAATAGTAATCAGCATCAATCAATGCGTATGCTGATGTTGAAAATGATGCTGAAATTCAACGGATGCTGATGCTGATATTCGCAACAACCCTGATACAGACCTATATAAAAGAGACAGGTATTAGCCGCACAGTCGCTTTTTCTCTTTCTAGTGAGTGGACAATTTTGTGAGAGTGTTGCTTTATCCATTCTCTTAGTCTATGGGCAATATGCTGTTATGACGTTACTTATTTGTTAACTCTATTGATCTCAAAGGAACAATCAAATTTTACAGTTAATTGAAAGTGAATTATTAGTTAATGGTGTCTAGGGAATGCAATCTCGTACGAGATTTCCGCCTAGCGAGATCTCGCGAGACTCAAAACCCAGTCTCGCGAGATCTCGCAAATTACGGGATCTCGCGAGATTGGGAGAATCGCAATTAAAACATATGCAAATGCTTGTTTTAAGAACTAGTAATTGACATGATATGTAATTAAATAGAAACTGCGTTGCTTAGTTATAAAAATAATGTAAGTTTTATTTTAAAAATCAACAGAGTACTTATTATTTTGTCTCTAACTCTAATAACATTTGTTTATGTCTATAATTATTATACCTACTGTAGCTAATCAGTTCAAATTCTTACAATATTGGTAACAAAACAATAATTATCTATATTTAGTCTTTTGTAAATTATTACTTTAGTTTCAATAATTAAGAGTAATAGGAACATTACTTATGGTAAATAAATACAACAAAACAAAAACTTTACTTCACAAGTTCTTAAATAAATGTTGTGAGATCGTATTAATCAAATAAAAAAGCTTTTTACAAAAAAGACAACCGCCTTCAAAAAGTGAAAAATAACTTTAGCACAGAACACACATTGACTTTAGTTTCGAAATTCGGTGACTTTGTTCTGTTTGTTGTTTTGTATTGCCACCGACTTCCGAAACTAAAGTCAATGTGTGTTCTGTGCTAAAGTTATTTTTCACTTTTTGAAGGCGGTTGTCTTTTTTGTAAAAAGCTTTTTATTTTCCGGTTTTTAGTACCTCCTTCTCATCTAAATCTATTAAGAAAAGATTGAAAGTTAACTACTACAAAGATTGATGAAACTAAAACGTCGTCTATGTAAAATTTTTGGGTATTTGTTGATTTTTGAAAAAGTGCTGAATCAATTTCGATAAACTTTATATGGGACCACCCCTGAAGCATACCCTATCCATAAAATAAAGAATTTTCAAAATCGGTTTACGTTTGCCGGAGAAATCGCGTAACAAATCGCGCACATACTTAATGCACATTTAAGACTTATACGGTTTTCTCATGGATGCCATTGTCAGAACTGGACCAAAATAAAATGGGACCACACGGGAAGCACTAGCTTCCAAATAAAAAAAGAATCATCAAAATCGGTTCACCCAGTCCCGAGAAATCAGGTAACAAACATTAAAAAAAAAAAAAAAAATAATAATAAAAAAAAAAAATACAGACGAATTGATAACCTCCTCCTTTTTTGAAGTCGGTTGAAAAGAAGTTTAAAGTAAAAGTCAGATGAAGTTATCAAGGTACGGAAAGGCAAGTTAGTTTGTCTGAAAATGGCTTCTCAAAAAACACATCATGTCGAGAGTATCATCTGACAGACGACTTCTGATTTTGCATGCCAAATACCCTGCTGCTGAAAAAGCTCGTTCTGCCTCAACACTTGTGGGAACCACAGTTGAGAGGCAGTTATGTACGAAGTTTAAAAGTTCCCCTCTTACTCCACCAGCTTCGTACAAATTCATTTCTTTTTTTATTAAAATGTCTAAAGTATTTGTTGTAGAATTTGTTGAGCGAGCAGTGGGCTGTTTCAGTGCTTTCAGCGATTTTTGCAGCTTTTCATGAAGTGTGATATTTTTTCAGTAACTGTAGTGCTGCCGTGTAGTATCCGCAGCCGCGCTATGAAATACACGTCGTCACGCTGCATTTGTCGATCTCGTTATCTCGCGAGATCTCGTACGAAATTTGACGAGATACAATCTCGTAAAATATGGCCGGGATCTCGCGAGATCGGGATCTCGGCGAGACGAGATTGCATTCCCTAATGGTGTCTACATCCTGAATTTACCGCCACAGTCACGTATAAATGACAAACCAACAAGCCACGGTCACGACTCCATGACAGGCATGACAGACGAATTACTACTCTATGGCATTTCGTTTAGAAACGTACTTCTATAGAGCAGTAATTCGTAGCCAAGAAGCTTATAGATAAAAGTAGTGGCAACACTCCAAATACCTATACCCTGTTCACAATAAGATTAGACATAAACACAAACCTTTTTTATAGTCCCTTCAACCGATTTTGACTTCTATTCCGTAGGCTTAAGGATGACATTAGAGGCAAAAAAGTGGTTACAATAACAACTGTTTACTGCAGTTGCCATTTGTCATGCTACCAACGCAATAGAAGTCAAAATCGGTTGAACGGACTGTAAAAAAGGTTTGAGTAAATGTCTAATCTTATTGTGAACAGGGTATAAGTGAAACCAACTGTGGGCAGGCGCTCTCTTTCTGAATGCATACATAAGATAAAGAAAACAGATATCACTGTCTCGTTCTTATGTATGCATTCAGAAAGAGAGCGCCTGCCCACAGTTGGTTTCACTTAGGTATTTAGAGTGTTGCCTCCACTTCTTAACCGATTTATAAGTTTCTTGTTCGTAGCTTGGCGGTCAATAGATAAAAAAAAAAAAATTGCATACAAATAAAAGGCAACAATACACAAACACATAAATGATGATATGATATTCCCGTTCCATAGATTAAACACACAAACCAGCTCTTCATGTCTTCAAAGAATCTTGATACCCCATCCCGTTATGCGCTAAGACCCCTTCCACATTGGTATTTCGCGAGGGATGTGAACACTCGCGAAAATTTCAATGTGATAGGGCTCTTTTTGATAGCTAAGGGATGGGGAAAGGTAGGTGGTGGTGTGTGTATGTTCGTAAATAGTATTGCTAAAAAAAAATTGTTATTGTGTTTGCTTTGAGTAAAAAAATCATGGGCAATTTGTCCGGCCCTATGTTACGAATCAAAAGTAAAGATCCAGTTAAAAGCTCTATTTTTACTATGGCAACATTTCGGTTAAGTCTCGGACGAGCGAGATAATATACTAAAACTACTTTTGACTAAAAAAATCAAACTACTTTTGAACGGTTTAAATGTATCCTTAATATTTAGAATAGAAACCCATTAGGTTGGTAAGATTTCTTTTTTGTGACCCTTTTAAAACTTTGGTTTTGTAATGATTCTTATAACTAAGGCGTTCCGTATTTTTGATTTTTAATAATATAATAATAATAACACGTTTTATCTTAATAAGGGTTTTGACTGAATCCAGTCAAAAGTAGTTTTGACTGTAACATATACACTTAATGGTGAAATACTCAAATGCTACTCAATTTTAAGTCTCGTGCTGTCTCTATCACTTTATGTCCAAGTGATTGTGACAATACTAGACTTAACGGCATCTTATAATTGAGTAGCGTTTCAGTATTTGGGCATAGAATTGTGGATAGTCGGATGGACTATCCACAATTTGTTACCAAAAGTTTCTCGGTTGCTTTGATCACAATCTGTTACCAAAAGATTCTCGGATTCTTTGGGAAAAAAACCACGCGGTCGGTGACCTAACCGGCCGGCATTAATACAAAGATGCCCATGATTCTTTGAAGATTTTACACGGTTAGTTATACCGTTATAGTGAGTTGTTGGTTAGTAAAATATAGTTAAATTGACGAGTATAACTTACTTGTGATAAGGCAGTAGAACAGTGGTGATGGTGGGAGGTAGCTTCGCCATGTGAGCCTCGTCTACCTCCAGGAGTCGCGAGGTGTCGAAGGTTAGCTGCAGCTTGTGCGGAGAGTTCGGAGCTCGGGGAGACAGCAGGATAGCGTTGGGACCGTGACTTGGCTGGGCGACAGAAACACGAATTGGGAAGTGGTAAACACAACTTCTCCAAAAATAATCTTTTAAACGAACGGTATTAGATTTGGAATTAATAAATAGTCAGTTGGTAGACGCCAAATTTTACTATTACCGTACAAAATCTCGAAAATGAAACCATACAAAATGGAAATCGCATTTTGACAGCTCATAAAAAGTATATAAATTGATTTGTGGTGTCAACTACCCTATTGGGTTTACTTCTGCTATAATGAACAAACCTAAACTGTTTCCCAAAATTTATCGAAGTAATTGTATAAAGGGTGATATGAGTATTTTTTTTTTGGATATTGTTATAGGCTTGCTTTTGACCGCAAGTCACCCGATCTTAAGTGACGATGCGGCCTAAGGTGGAGCACGCTTGCCTAGGATAAACCGGTTCACTCGTGCCTTGAACATACCCAGATTATATGTATCGGGGAATAGAGAGGTTGGCAGTAAATTCCACAGTCTGACAGTTCGCACAATAAATGTGGAAGCAAAGCGCTTGGTTCGAGACCGTGGAACTTCAACCGTTCAACCGAGTATAACGCAAAAATCTTACATTACGTTACATTTTCACCCGAATCACACCTAAGGCAAGTTGCTTAACGAACCTTGTTGCAAAAAAATGTTTATTAAGGTATTGTGTTAGTGATTAATTTTAAATCTATTCTAAGCATGACTTTTAGAAATCTTTTGTAAATCTATATCTATATCTGGCAGACCTATGTATACCAATCGTCCTTTCACAAACGGTTCAGTGGCCGCTTGTCTCCTGCAGTAAATATAGTGTGTAGTGCTCACCTCATGTTGCAGCACGTAGTGTCCAGGCAGCAGTCCCTGCAGCTGGTTGAGCACGGAGTGCACTGTGCTGATGACCTGACGCGTCAAGTCGGGGTATTTCTTTCCAAAGGCGTCGGAGGTCACTCTCTCGAAGGTCACCACGTCACCTGTAGGACCGTCGACTCGAGCTGTGAAGAAATTGCCGTAAGAAAATAACGCGAAAATATAAAACTGCGTACAATACGGTCAACGTAACTTGGCGCGTCTGAAGTTAGCTGTTTGGCTGCGCAATGGAACTTTTAGGAACGAAATTGTCTACTGCGCAGCTAATCGGCTAACTTCAGACGCGCCAAGTTACGTTGACCGTACTGTATATGCAGTTGCGGGATGACAATTTCTCTATTAGGAACAATTAGGTATCTGGCGGGGGTGCGGTGCATGTGCGAACGAATCCCGTTCGGGGGGGGGCCATAAGTCGATCGAGGAACACCCGTCCTCCCCGGACGGGGAATCGTACGCCCTTTGTTGTACTCTAACAAGTCCATTTACGCACGTTAAAAAAAAAGGTAGAATTAGGTATACAATTAATTTTTAATTCTATAAGTTACAATTATTTAGTACTAGCTTTTGCCCGCGACTTCGTCCGCGTGAATGTCGGTTATCGCGGATGCAGACGAAATTGCGCATTAAAAAGTAGCCTATATCCTTCCCCAGGGCTCAAGCCATATTCATCCCAAATTTCATCAAAATTGGTTCAGCCATTTCATCGTGAAAACGTAACAGACTGAGTTACTTTCGCATTTATAATATTAAGGATTTAAAATATCCGATGTGTGATTATATTATTTATTTAGAAATAGTAGGCAGTAGGACTACAATATTTCAAAGGCGCTAAAGTAGCATTTTTTTATTCAAAATTCTCTATTTTTGTCTAAGCAATATTTGGCACAGGTTTTTGGGTGAGACCCAACAGTGGGCGTCTAAAGGTTGATATGATGATGAATAATATTTTTTTTTGGATTTTAAGAATGACTTCAAATGCATTCGATTTATTACTATTTTGAATTATATGTTATAGGTGCGCAAATAGATGAAGAAATGAATAAACATACATACCATTGAGTAAGTTCGCTTGTCTCCTGAGCGCGAGCGACAGCGCCGCACTGCGCAGGGCGTCAGGTGTCGGCTCGCTGGCCCCCAGGTCCAGCTGGTACTCTGGTATAGGTTCCAGTATTAGCTCGCCTGATTTGTCCTGTAAGCAGAAAATAGGGTAGTTTACTCTATATGAGAAAATATCTATAAATACATTATTATGATAGTAATAGATATAACCAATGATATTCTAATAAACAGATATGTTATACACTCACAAAACCACCGAAAAAAGTGTTCCGCGCAGCGGCGGCAGCACACATACACACTTTTCATTCATTTTACAATTCACTACAAGTCAAAATGTTGAAAAGGGATGACTTGAAAAAACCAACAAGAAAAAAAGAGACAGTTAGTGTTGTCAATTGCGCGTGAATGTAAACAGACATTATCCTGGCCACCAATCACCGCGTCTTGGCATCATAGACTAACAAATTTAACGAGACAGAAGGTACAAACCGCGAGTACATTTTATACACACAGTTTGTACCTATAACAACTAATTAACAGGACTAAAGGTATAATAGAATGTATATAATAATATGTAGAGTAGAAAATATTTATTTTGTAATAAAATTCATTTCTTTGTTTACGAACAAATGCGATTCATTCTTAAGCCAGATCGCATTGGATAACCTTAATGAAGAAAGGATAGTAAATATCTGTTGTCACATTGTTTAATTTCTAATTAAGCATATAAATGATTAAATGAAACAAAATGATTAAATATTACAAGCTTAGAAAAAAGAAAAACAGAACTGTGGGTAAACAATGACTTTACTGCCTACGATATCGCATCTGTACTTTTATTCTATGTCCGGAGTGAACGCGTCCTTGTCTTACTCACGTCAAAACATGTATTTCCGTTTCTTTCTTTTTTCTAACCTCCAAATATAAGAATATTAGGAAAATTATTGAAATACATAAATAAATCGATGTATATTGCGTAGTTACATGTGGTATGAGATCCCTTGTGTTTTATTAAATTTGGTATCATAATTGGTACATTTTCTAAATACACAAAATAGATTTTTTTATTTTTTAGCTGCTTTAACAAAGCGTATCACTCGTCGCCATGCGTGACGCAGACTAAAGGCAATACGTCCCAATTAGGACGTTTTTGAATCTTCAAAATTGGGCGCTCATAACATATCTGTTTAATATAATATCATTGGATATAACACCATGAAATAGTAGCCGCCATTTTATTACGCCGTACGGCTGTGTAAACAAAAAATGTTAACTGTCAGTCAACCGTTTGGCCTATAATAGGCATTGTACTTTTATCATTTTCGTAACCAACGTAATTATTAATTATGTAATAATTATTACAAAATATAATAATAATTATTTTTAAATTATATACAATTATCAAATATAATATCAGCGCATTTGTTACTCAGCGAACTGACGTCATTTTCGCAGAGCAATATGGCGTCCACTACGAGGCGTTTTCGTCAAACTAAGCGCGAAATTTGAAAAGAATCATGGCGAGATTTGTACAAAAAAAAATAAGGTGTTTAGAGAAGTTGAAATTCAAATTTTTATATTCTTGGGTACCTAAGGAGTATCTTCAGGCATTTAGAATATTTTTAAAACCCCGCAAAAAAAAACTTAATAGTTTAACGAAAAGCTCATTATTTCAGTACGAAACTGCGACTGACAGTAACAGTGACACTGACAGTTCTTACATTTCGCAGTTCTTACATTGAAATTGCATCGTTTTATGAAAAATAATATCACAAAATAATGACTATTTTTTTTCACACACTTGGCATATCACTTGTCTGCCAATTTTATAGATAATGTTAACATCGCTTGTCACTTTCTTTTTTTTCATAAACACAAAATGGGCATCGAGATGAAACGAAAAAGTGTTATTTTCATTTCGTAATACTTTAATTATACAGGGGTTTAAAAATATGCTAAGTATATCAATCTTCTTCTGGTAATGTATTCTTCACATTGGAAAATATTTTAAACCCTCTAAACTAGTTTTTTTTTTTCATACAAATGAATGTATGAATCTCGCCATGATTCTTTAAAATTTATATGCATTTTTATGGCACTTATCGATTGAATAAAAACTTTGTGTTTTTTTTTTGGTTGCATATTAGCACTATTATATTGAATTGAAACACTTTTCAAAAATGGGTGCAATACCCTATTATTAGCCAACCCAATTGACTAACCATTTATTATTTTCAAAGCAATAGAAAATCGGATTTTACAGTGAATTGGGTTTTTAGGGTAAGTATAAAAGTGCTTCTTGCTCTCATCATGTCAACCTTTAGACGCCCACTGCTGGGCATAGGTCTCCCCCAAGGGGGGGATCAGGCGTAATCGCCATGCTTGACCGATGCATGTTGGCGATCGCAGGTGTTATGGAACTCAGAAGGATGCTATTGCCCATCCTCTGGTCAATATCCCTCTCGTCACTTTCTACGACACCCACGGGCAGAAATGGGGTGGTGCTATTCGCGGCCTGCACCACACGGAGAATCTATACTAATATTATAAAGCTGAAGAGTTTGTTTGTTTGTTTGGTTGGTTGGACGCGCTAATCTCAGGATCTACTGGTTTGAATTGAAAAAATCTTTTTGTGTTGGATAGTCCATTTATCGAGGAAGGCTATAGGCCCATGCGAAGCAGGGTCGGGTCGCTAGTATAATAATAGGATAATAAAGAAGTGGCGTCTTGGAATCAAATTTTGACAACTGAAAGTTTATAAACTTGCTATTGTTTGATATTGTATTTCGTAACTAAATTTGTACGCCATAGCTAGCACGTACAGTACGCAAAGGAGATAAGTATCCATGTCGCCGGAAACAGTTGAAGTTTACTTAGGAACCGATAGGTTTTTATGAATAAAATAAAATACAATTTATAGAGAATAAACTGTTCAATGATTTAATAAAATTTCATTTGAAAGCCCGCATTGGTTTCTAAGAAATCTTCAACTATTCCCGACGACATGGATACTTATCTCCTTTGCGTACTGTACATGTAGTACGTGAATTTTTATAATGTTAACACCCTGCATTGCATGCGTGACTAGTTGGTGTGAAAACACATGTTATTTGACATTATCTTTATCTTTTGTTAATATTGTCAACTACCCAATTGAATTCTATATGTTGTCTATTAAGTTTTTCAAAAAGTGATACATTTTTGGCTATTCATGTAAAGACGGATAGTTTTCACTCACCTTAGCTTTATGTGGACAATGAATGATTACGTCTGTCTTTTCATGGGTACTCCTGTTTGTGAACTGCCATTTCCTGAACGAGCGACGCGGAGGCTTCTCATATACTGTGTCTGCAGAGAAAATATAGTACTCAATACTCAATCATTTATCGCATTCCATAATGTATATGCTTGGGTGCATGTAAGTAAACATTTGTTGTAACAATCGTGGACACTGTCGAGCACAACACAGGAAAACAATAGGGTATTTTACTCTTTATGAGAAAAATACTATAAACATGTTATTGAGATAGTTTAGGCATAAAGCTGTTGGAAAATGTAAGTTTTAGTTCATGAAATAACAAAACAATTTTTTTAATTCAATTCAAAGTTTTCAGTATTTTTAATCTGTTATAAAACACCTGAAATAGTAGCGGCCATGTTATTACGCCGTACGGCTGTGTAAACAAAAAATTGTCAACTGTCAGTCAACAGATTGGCGTAATATAGGCTCTGTACTTTTGTTATTTTCGTAACCAACGTAATTTTTTCATTATTACACCTATTACAAAATATGCTTTTAATTATTTTTAAATGATATACAATTATCATATTTAATATGAGCTCATTTGATACAAAACGAACTGACGTCATTTACGCTGAGCATTTCCAGTAAGCGTTAAGCGTTTTCGTCAAACTACGCGCGAAATTTGAAAATTTAAAATTTAGATGCATTTTTATGGCACTTATCGATTGAGTAAAAATTTTGTGTTTTTTTTTGTTGGCTTAAGCACTACAGAATTTCATTGAGACACCTTTCAAAAATGGGTGTAATACCCTATTGTTGTAATTTTATTAAAGTTACAAGTTAATGTTTGAATGAAAGTTAAGTAACAAGTTAAGTATGAAATACATTTAAATTTTGCTGATATTAGTTTAGAACTTTGCGCTGTACGACACTACTGTACATTTGTGCGTTGCCGACTAGCAACACAAACAGGTAAGTACAGTCCAACTCAGTTATTTGTAAAATCAGTGATGGCGCTGTTTGTCAACAAACCTGAAAGTTCAAACAAAGACGTCCTATACTCCATTTATAATAGCATTAGAAAAAAGAGGCTCATAGTAGCAGCAATGCAAAACATTTTATTTCAAAGATAAGTTAAAACAATTTTAATTTAACTTATTTTAACATAATTTTGACAAATAAATCTAAGATAGTACTAAATATGGACGTATAATATAATATAAACGGAATAAAAGTCTTTTAAAGATTAGATAACATTTTAAATTTAGTAGAATTACAGTGAAACGAATAATGTTCCGGGTATTGTTCATCCCTGCTTCTGTTAGGTTTTTAGCATTGATACTGTAATTTTATATTGGATTTAAATATACAACTAAATGAAAGCCACATAATAGGGTATTACACCCATTTTTGAAAAGCGTCTCAATGAAATGCTGTAGTGCTAATATGCCACCAAAAAAGACACAAATTTTTTATTCAATCGATAAGTGCCATAAAAATGCACCTAAATTTTAAATTTTCAAATTTCGCGCGTAGTTTGACGAAAACGCCTCTTATTGGACGCCATATTGCTCAGTGTAAATGACGTCAGTTCGTTTTGTATCAAATGAGCTCATATTAAATATGATAATTGTATATCATTTAAAAATAATTAAAAGCATATTTTGTAATGGGTGTAATCATGAAAAAATTACGTTGGTTACGAAAATAATAAAAGTACAAAGCCTATATTACGCCAATCGGTTGACTGACAGTAGACGATTTTTTGTTTACACAGCCGTATGGCGTAATTACATGGCCGCTACTATTTCACGGTGTTTTATAACAGATTAAAAATACTGAAAACTTTGAATTGAATTTAAAAAATTGTTTTGTTATTTTGTGTACTTACATTTTCCGACTGCTTTATGCCTAAACTGTCTCAATAACATATTTATAGATTTTTTCTCGTATAGAGTAAAATACCCGATTTTAGAAGATAAATTCGCGCGACAGCTACTGTAAAAATAGATTTTAATAAATTCGGTGTCTATCGTAACTTTAACATGTTTATTGTACTTTTGTTACAAAGTGTACATTAAAAAGAACCTTTTTGAACTTCTGTCTAATGCTATTGTAAATGGAGTATAGTCTTTTACAAAATATTCGTTCCAAAAACTTTTCATCAATAGATAGAGAGGAAGGTCTATACGTTAATAGTTTCATCAAAATCGGTTCAGCCATTTCGTCGTGAAAACGAAACAGACAGAGTTACTTTTGCATTTATAATATTAGTAGGGATTGGTGTATAACCATTGTAATAATAAATAAATCTATCAGGGTCGATAAAGGAGTAAAAAGAAGTCTTACCTTTGCAAGTGCAGCTGTACAGTCCGATGTCCTGGCACTCTTCACTCATTCTCCTACTCGCAGACCTCGTCAGGCAGCCTGTACTATCTTGGTGTGAGATACGACCTGACCTCCGCAGGATTTGTCTATTACTTTCCATTTCTTGTGGTGAACTAAAACCTGCTTTTGGCGAGGTTAAGCCTGGTGATTTTGGCGAAGAAAAATCGTTGTTTGATAAGCTAAATCCTGCTTTTGGCGATCTTAAGCCTGGTGATTTTGGTGATAAAACATCATTGTTTGGTAAGCTAAAACTTGCTTTTGGCGATCTTAAGCCTGGTGATTTTGGTGATAAAACATCATTGTTTGGTAAGCTAAAACCTGCTTTTGGCGATCTCAAGCCTGGTGATTTTGGTGATAAAACATCATTGTTTGGTAAGCTAAAACCTGCTTTTGGCGATCTCAAGCCTGGTGATTTTGGTGATAAAACATCATTGTTTGGTAAGCTAAAACCTGCTCTTGGCGATCTCACGCCTGGTGATTTTGGTGAAAAAACACCGTTGTTTGGCGAGTCAGATCCTGCTTTCGGTGACCCAAAACCTGAAGAATTTTGTACAGGAGTCATGTCTACGTCTTCTCCTAAAAAAGAAAATATAATAAGGACATGATAGTACTATTAAACGACTTTCATAATAAAGCAGCACTAAAAATATAAGTCTAGAACACAACTGGACCACTAGATAGCAATCTCTCCATGTTAGAAAGAGATAACGCTAACAAAAGTTAAGTACACAAAAAAAACTATAAAAAGAAGCTCTTATTTTGTCAAAAAAGAACTAAAATAAAAAAAAATAAACTATTTTCGCAATAAAGAAGCCATTTTTTACATTTTAAACTTTGACTGACAGAAAAATTCCTTCGGTTTTGTCAAATTCATTCTATTACCAAAATAAAAGGACATAAAGTACAATATTGAGTATGGCATATCGTGTTGTCACCAGAACTAAAGGTGCATGCGAAATTTCAGCTCAATCGTACACCAGGAAGTGGGTCAAATGTAATTTGCAAGATTTTACCCACAGACAGACACCGGGACAGGTGAAACTAAATAAAACCTTGTAAAATAGAGAGAAAATGTCTCCTACCTGTATCAATAATTAGGTTGTTGTCTTCATCATCGCTGGCCATCTCGACGTCCTGCGCGACGGGTCTGTCACTCAAATCACATCTAAGCGGAGTAAGAGAAGGACGCGCTCTTTTCTTAGCTCTACTCTTACGAATTTGCCATATCCTCTCTTTTTCTGACAACCTGGTAATCGAAATTGTATAATACATTTTTGGTGCATTTTGCTTAAAAGGCATCAAAAAACTTGTACACATCGTTGTCAATGGGACCCGTGCCCAACAGGCTGGCAACATTGTATGGCAATCAGTGGCGGGATCTTCATACAAGCCGAAAAGCCGGGCTTGCCCTAATGAGATCATAACATGAGCTAATCAATAAAACAAAATATTAAATAAAAGCAATTATAAGTCTAGTGAATTTTGCTAAATTGCTATTCGTATTTTAAAGGTTTTCATTTACTAACATTTTTAATAGCTTTTAGATCTGGGTCTGAGCGACTTGTTAGTTTTTCTTAATAGTAAAAAATCTGTCTGGCTTGCCCTAATCTTGACCCCCTAGGCCGCCACTGATGGCAATACTGATTCTTTGGCCCAAGAATAGACCTGCCCTAGGGTCATTCCATTCAAAAAGAGGAGGATTTTGTTTGTATGTCCGGCCTATTTCCGGCAATTGTGGATCGATTTCGTAAATAATTTTTTGAATGGATAGGATATGCTACAGGCTCTAGGGTGGAAAATTTGGGGTTAACTTTGAATTTTACCGTTTCTTAATTGATTGTAATGATAAGTAGGAACTTTTTTATAGAAATACATAAAACAAACATAACCACAGCCGAAATAAGTTATTTTTTACTTTGTAGTTATTCAAGGCTATTTTCTTTTTAGAAAATGTTTTTTTTAGGTCGTGAAGTCAGATGTGAATACTCACGGTACAATAGTATGTTCCAGTAGATGTCGGAACGCTTTGTAAGTCCTCATGGGTGCAGCCTCCTTGTGCACGGAGAACTCACTGTCCAAGACTACCACGTTTACTCGGTTGCCGTCTGGTGATAAATGGTAATTATTGCTATAGTAATGGTCCACGTTTAGAACAGGATAGGTAGAGGGATCAGGAATCATGTCCCATATACATGGCACTTGTACACTTTTGCGGTTAGTTTCGATATGCACTAGTCCCGCTATGCTCGACTCGAAAATTACCTACTAAAAAGTTTGGCTATGCACGAAATTCTTCGATTCTACTTAAACAATGGAAGGTACACCGTACTGCTGAAAAGAAAAGTGTTTGAATTCAAGTTTTATCGAAGTCTGCAGTCTTCGTTACAAATCTTAACTAAAATTACTGACAAATGCCAAAGTTGTTGGTTACGCACGGCTGGACGAACCGGGATAGAATTTGTTACACAGGTAGTTAAATCCTGAATGAACATATTATTAGTCGCAGATCATTGTTATGGTTACCCTGAAAAAAACATTTTGTCATATGCAACTTATAACAAGCTCAAAATTTGAATTTAGTGATGATTTAGAATATGATAACATAATTATTTACATACTAGGTTTTCTTATTTTCCTTTTCAAATGGTTAAACAAAATATTACACTGTAACAGTTTTCTTCATCACTGCTCGCGATTGTGATTTCGTGCATAGCGAAACTTTTTGGTAGGTATTTTTCGAGCCAAGCATAGCGGGACTAGTACATAGCGAAACTAACCGCACTTTTGACATTGGGAAAGTTTCTGCATCAACCAAAACTTAACTGTTTGTTCAACAAGTACTTTGTACCTACACACAATAGTTAAACAATCCCAATGAGTAATGTGTGGATAATTGGACAGGGAATGGATAATTTACTAATTACTGACCAAGTCCAACAGTGCTACACACAGATAGCGGCACTTGCCAATGTCTGTTCCACTGGGTCAGACACTTGAGTGCATTCTCACTGGCTATGTACTGTGTTGCATTGTTTACAGCAAATGTTGCTAGCTCACGGTGTATCTCTGTGATTGGTAATATTGATAGGGCATCTTCATCTGAAAATGGAGATAGGAATAGTTAAAAAAAAGTATTTTCAAAAAAGTTTTTGAGGTTGGTTTTCTATTTTCTGAAGAAAAAAAAATATTATCCGCTTTTTAGTATTGCCTTATCATCCAAATCCATCAAGAAACGGCAATACACTTAAAAAAGAGTTTGTAAGTCCTCCAAAGATTGAAGAAACTAAAACATCTACGTAATTTTATTGGAATTTTGCTGATTTTATCAAAAAGAGCTGAATCAGTTTTGATAAAACTTATATGGGACTATTTCGAAATAAACCCCTTTCGAACAAAATAATAATTTTGCAAATCCGTCTATATATGACAGAGCTATGGCCGAACATACATAATATATATAAACATCCGAAGTGATAACCTCCTCCTTTTTGAAGTCGGTTTAAAAGGAGGAGGTGGCGAGATAATAACCTAGACGCGCACTGTGAGGGCAGAATATTTTTTTTTTTTAAAGACTCGAGGGAGGCCTTTAGCCTGAAATAGGACAACACAGGTTAGCTAAAAAAAGTCTACATTAAGCTCTATAGAATGTTTAATCAAATGTTTATTTTGCTGGTCAAAGATACTGGAAACAGTATCTATTAAACACACATAACTGCACAGAGAATAACCCTAGAGATTTGAATCTATAGTAAAATAGGTTCCGTTTTTATGGAACTTTCAAGTGTAATTTTTACACAACCAAGTATTTTCAATAATTTAATCATTCGTTCTAGCTGAATTTAGATTAGTGTTTTGTCAGACAACAAAATATGACAGAAGGATACAATAACTTGACAACACTGTTGGGTCAAAGGCAGTAGTGATTGGCTCCTAGACTGAATGTCTACAGATTTCCACATGGTACACATATTTATTATGGCCTACAGGTAGTTGTTCCGGCGCTGGTTAATGGTGTAAGTTTAAACGTTTGTAAATGCACCCAGAATACTGGAGAAATTCCTAGTGAAAGATAAAAAAATAATAATTACTTGGCAACACAATCTGATATGGATGTTTCTGGCAAGGCTCTGGTGCAACGTAAGGTTTGATGATGTTGAACTGCTTCTCAATCTTATCTGGAATCTGAACCTGTGGCATCTCTGCTAAGGTGACCTGAAATTGGAATATCTTGCTTGAAGTGTATACCAATGACAATGTTCTGAGAACATTGTCATTGGTATACACTTCATTTTGTGCTTTGACCAACTTACTCAACTTTAAGATGCTGTTAAGTCTCGTGTTGTCTCTATCATGACAGCGACAGTATGAGACTTAACGGCATCTTAAAATTGAGTAGCGTTATTCGGCTATAAGAAAGGTATACTCACTCTGATTAAATCCTGTTTCAGCACAGCATCACTGTTGCTTCTTCGATTCTCCAATGTTATTTGAGCAGCTACATCGAAGTATTTGGGGTAGGTTTTCATACGTTGTGCTCTCATTTGGAACTCAGCCTCATACACTGTTTCAACATCGGGCTTTGGACGTAGTGCCCGGATACAATGGTCTGTCGTCCAAAGGAGCTTTGCCCATTCTATGTATGCTTTTTGTTCTTTTAGATATGTCTCTTTTGCTGACTGAAAATGTTATAATGATACATTTTATAAACTCAGTAAGGGTGATCGTCGATCGACGGCATGGATCGATAGAATAGATTATAAACTCAGTTTATAAATAGATTATAAACTCAGTTTATAAATAGATTATAAACTCAGTTTATAAATCGATCAACGTCGATCGGTGGCATCGACCGACAATCGATCGTTTGTTAGTCGAACGGTATCCGTCGATCAGCCAAAGCTACCACACCAATCGATCAACGTCGATCGATGGCATCGATCGATTGGTGTAGTAACACCCTTAGGGTATTTAAGACACCAGCCCAATATTTTACATTGTCTTGAGATAAATCTCAAAAATTTACTTAAAAACATTGAAATTAATAATAATAATAATAAAGCTTAATTTATTCCATTAAAAAGTATGTTATATATATCTATTGGTTATGTTAATGTTGTTTTCTGCTTTGCAATGGATCCCTAATGGGTGAAAGCCTCCTCCATCTTCTTCCAGTCCTCTCGTTCTGCGCCGAGACTCCACCAGTTCCTGCCTGCAACTTCGATTAAATCATCTGCCCACCGTTTCTTTGGTCTACCAACTTTTCTTTTCCCCAGTGGGCCAGACCACTTTATCGACTGTGAGGTCCACCTTTTATCTGTGTATCTTGTTACGTGGCCTGCCCACTGCCATTTTAGCTTCAAGGCCTGTTTAAGAGCATCTGTCAGCTTTGTCTTTTTTCTTATCTCTTCACTTTTTACTTTCTCTATTCTTCTCAGTTCCAAGATGCTCCTTTCCATAGGTCGTTGGGTTGTAATTATTTTATTTTTTATTTGGTTTGTATAGACCCATGTCTGGCAGCCATATGTTAGACTTGGCAAAATACAGGTTTCTATTACCGTCTAGTGGCATGCTGTAGTTTCCTTTCATAATTTATTTTTGGGCCCAAAAGCTTTTCCATGCGCAGTTGACTCTTCTTTCCACTTCTTTTTCATTGCTATCTTGATTGAAGGATACTTGTTTGCCGAGGTATATACACTCATTGACATATTCATAAAAATATTGAAATTAAACAACAAATACTAGGAAAACCATTGATGAAAAACTAACCTCAAATGCATTATAATCCTGGCTTGTGGGTTTGCCTAAGAACAGACCTTCCAAGACATTGGGATTGTCAACACTCATTATCTTTAAAAACTGGATGTGTTGGCGTGGGGTCAATTCTGATATCTTTGGGTATGGAGGTGGTGGTTTGACACATGGCACAAATAATTTTGTATTATGAATCTGAAAAAGATATTTCAGTGGTGTTATTTAAAGAAACGCTTGAGTGGTTTCAAGTGTTATCTTGTTTCATTGTAATAATCTTTAATTCTGCTTAACCACATTATATATATGTATTAGTATCTCAAATACATATTTGAGACACTAATACATCATTATCCTCTTAGAATTTCCCAACTACATTGGGGTCGGATTCCAGTCTAACCGGGTGCAGCTGAATACCAGTGTTTTACATGGAGAGACTGCCTATCTGAACTCCACAACCCGATAACTGGGGAACATGATACCCCTTTCTGACTGAATTCTTGTAAATGCAAATTGTAAACAATATTCTTTTTAAAAGAGTATGTATGGAGTTTCTTGCCCATTCTTCTCCATACGAAACTACCATTTGGAATGGGCAACTAGATTCAAATTTTACAATATGACGTTCAAAAGTGCCTATAATGGTCTAATTGAAATAAATGATTTGACTTTGACTTCTGACTACCCATAATGACTGTCAGAGATCTACAAAAAAGCTTTACATGCTTTTTGAGGCATGGAGGGACCTCATTATGGAATGGGGCGGCGGACACACTGGTTCATATTTTGTTGAAATGTAAGGAGTGGGGTGTCTACTTTTTCAATATTGTAAAAATAATAATATATGAACACTATGTATCTAATAGGTATACAACTTAGCTGTCATTCTTTATCTTGTAATACTACTACTTCAATATATTGTTTTCTATGCAAGGTCCATCGTATTCACGTATAGTTAGTTATATATAACTATATACTGTAAATGCGAAATATTGTACACATTTTTTTTTAAAGAGTAAGTATGAAGTTTCTTGCCCATTCTTCTCCATATGAGATTACCTTTTGGAGCAAGAAACAACTTTCTTTGTATGATGTTCAAAAGTGTCTTGGTCTAATTAGAATAATATAGAATAGAATAGAATAATATTTATTGTTCATTGTTACAGAAAATTACATATAACAGAATGTTAACCTTAATAATAAGAGCTTATTAAAATGATAGGTTTTGCTGTAACTATTTTACGAGGTGTTTATCTAAAAAATTGTGGTGGTTCCCAAACTAGGCAGCGCCTGTATCTTGGGGGCCAGAGTTGCGCTTGTTTGGACAATAATTTTATTTAAAACTAGCTGACCCCACAGACGTTGTCCTGTCCTTATCTACCTACTTACCTGCCTATTTACCTACCCTACACCTACCGTACACCTAACAAAAGTTGTTTTTTTTTTTTATCTCTCCGTAAGAACCGTCTTCGTACTTCAAGGAACATTATAAAAAAAGAATTATCCAATTTGGTCAAGAGGTTCGCAAGTTATGCGCTTACCAACACATTTAGCGATTCATTTTTATATATAAGAAGATATAAGTAGGTAACTGAACAAAAAAGAAATGATTAAATATAATTGTTACAAAGTGTCAAAGTGTGTCATGGTGTGATGGTGAGAAGAAGTGAGAATGTGATGATGAAGTGGTGTGTGAGTGTCAGAGTTGTGGTTAAGAACTCATGTGTGTGGAGAACTAGCATGTGATTATTATCAAGTTAGTATTTTCTCGGTTTTGTTGTATAACAGAGAAAGGAGCCAGCTTTTTGTAATTCTTTTGCATGAATGGTTGGTAAGATTTTTGATTTCACAGTGCTTGTTTGTTTTGTTGTGGATATGTATGTGTGAATAAGAGGGGCACCATCTGCCCAGAAGACTGTTTGCGTTGGGGATATGTAGAATATGTTTGGAAAGTAGGCTATGGTAATCAGGTCTGTGTTTTAAGGATTAGTGAACATGTAGTGTGGCATTGAGGATGAATATCTGACGTACTCGGAGGACCGGAAAAACCTTGTATAGCACATCAGTTGGTAACCTGAAAGGCTTTTTAAGCATCACTTTAATAACGGCTCTCTGAGCTCTTTCGATTTATATAAAAGAACTTTTCCCGGCCCCACCCCACCCCATTAATTGAAATAAATGATTTGACTTTGACAAACCATGGCAATAATAGCTTATCCTTGACCGATATATATACACACAGGTTTTACTTTGCCTACAAGCACCTATGATACTAGAAGGTGCAGTTAAAACATTCAGAAAGAATGACATATAAAAAGAAACTCACAGGCTTATTCTTAAATATTTGATCCCAATCTATTTTGTTAGGAGTGTCATCATCCTCAGAGTCACTGGACAAAAGTGGATCAACAAATCTGTTTCTAAGTATCTTCTCAGTCGTACAATTGTCTAAGTCAGCCTCTTCTACAAAATACTTCTCGTTTCCAGAGGTACACCTAAAAACAATATCATATTATATTTTGTGCGAAGGATCTTAATTGCTATCTAGTTTTTAAATTGTTTTTATTCTTGCTATAAGGTTAATTTACAGTTGCTGCAATATTACAGGTTTTTAAAGTGGCTGAAAGCTTTCAAAATATTATACCTACATTGAGTAGGTATAATATTCCACTAAAAGCACAATTATTACTAGTTACCACTTTATTTTGATTAATATGTTGACTGCCGGGTCAAAAATGTTGAAGGTAAAACCTCCACTAGCGTTGGTCACCGGTGATACTTGTCTAAAAAGGTTCTTCATTCATAACATTAGCATCATCATCTTGCCCTAATATCATGTTACTCTTACTTGGTTTGGGACAAAACAGGTTCTTCTTCTATTCAGTCCAGTCAACCGTCAGGCCATCACTGACTCCCTTTTCTTTCATGTCATTTTTTACACAGTCCATCCATTTTTCCTTTGGCCTTCCTCTCCCTCTCCAAAGCATCCATCCTCCACATCCATCATCACATTTATATTTTTTATAAAGAAAAAATAAGATTTTTCGTATGTTTGTTTGTAATGGATCTCAAAAAAATATTTCACATTATCAGCGAGTATTAGGGGCTATGGTTTATGGTAAATTTTATGCACGCGGACGGAGCCGCCTACAGAAGTTAGTTACTCAGATACCTATAGCATTCATCCACATTTACATTATTATTTAATAGGTATTAATAGTATAAATTCTAGTAACAAAATACAATAGCGCATCGGTCTACTGAATATACGACATTAATATTTGCAAACGGAACTGAAACCGGTACAAATAAAACTCACCAATCAAACAACATGACATGTTCCATCATCTTGGATGAAGGATAAATTATACAACTAATATCACAATTATACTCAAATACTGTTTTTCTTGAGTATTTTTAAACAAGCAACCAAAATAATAATAATTTGTTCGTTCACAATTCACAAGATTCACATTTTTTTGCAGCACAGCAGCAGTCAGCACTGCAAGCTTTTTTCCATAGAGTACTATGCTTTTTTCTGCAGCTGCCACTGACCCAAAGACAATTAATTTACTCTATGCCCAAAGAGTAAATGTAAAGTAAGTAGTATGGGGAGGACTAGGAGTGGGCGTTGTGTACCACAGATCGTTGTCCAAACGTTGCCTCTGAGCGACAACGACAACGTTACGGGCAAGAAGCTTATAGATAACAGTGGAGGCAACACTCTAAATACCTAAGTGAAACCAACTGTGGGCAGATGCTCTCTTTCTGATTGCATACATAAGAACGAGACAGTGATATGTGTTTTCTTTATCTTATGTATGCATTCAGAAAGAGAGCATCTGCCCACAGTTGGTTTCACTTATTTGTTCAGAGTGTTGGCTCCACTTTTACCTATAAGCTTCTTGGTTACGGGTGACCTTGACAACCGTCTATTTCTCACATGGGGACCACTGACTTGCGTCTACTGTCTTGTCTATGGCTCGTAGAGAGTATCTAGAATAAATACATAATATGTTCCTTGGTCTATGGACATTGGACAAGCTGCCTGAAGCTGCCGCCTGGGGACACAAAATGGCCGCTGAATAGTGTGCCTTCGACGAGTATGACCAAGGAGCTTATAGGTAAAAGTGGAGGCAACACTCTAAATACCTATACCCTGTTCACAATAAGATTAGACATAAACACAAACCTTTTTTTACAGCCCCTGCAACCGATTTTGACTTCTATTCCGTAGGTTTAAGGATGACATTAGAGGCAAATAAGTAGTTACAATAAAAACTGTTTATTGCAGTTGCCATTTGTCATGCTGCCAACGCATTAAAAGTCAAAATCGGTTGAACGGACTGTAAAATAGGTTTTTGTAAATGTCTTATCTTATTGTGAACAGGGTATAAGTGAAACCAACTGTGGGCAGACGTTCTCTTTCTGAATGCATACATAAGAACGACACAGTGATGTGTTTTCTTTATCTTATGTATGCATTCAGAAAGAGAGCGTCTGCCCACAGTTGGTTTCACTTAGGTGTTCAGTGTTGCCTCCACTTTTATCTGTAAGCTTCTTGAATAAGACATACGAATATTTATTTTCAATCAAATAACAGGTAACTGATATAAGAATGACGGACTTGCCCAATTCTAAAAAGTATTTTCTTCATACCTACATTTTAACAGCTGATATACATACACAAATACATTTTAAATACATACATATATTTTAGATAAACAACACCTAGACACAAGGCAAACATAAGTGTTTATCACACAAATATTTACCCTGGACGGGAATCGAACCCGCAACACGCTGCGCAGCAGTCGATCGCTCAGTCACTGCGCCAACCGTGTTGTCATATATGAGATGAGAGAAAGAACTGGGATGGTAGGGCATCAACATCAATAGCGAATACATCACTCATCTTCGTTTCGCCGATGATATACTTACATAGATTCCTCAAGTACATGAGTCTTGGTAAGACATTTTACACATATTATAATATTATTAGGTAATAATAATAAGTTTTTTATTTGTCGTCATATAGTACTACAGTACATACAAGAGTAATGTAAACACAGACATAGCACTTATAAAAACAAAGGCCAAGCAGATAGATGAATGTCCCCCATGCTAGGAAAATCCTGTGTTATGGGGGGCAGGTCAACAGAACTTTATCAAATACACATTCACATAGGTAGGTAGTCATCATAGTTGAGTCTATGGAGGATATTAACACTATGCTCAGGGACCTCAGTAACGTTTCTAAACCGGTACAGGTCTTAAAATGAACATGGACAAAACGAAAATTTTGTCACATGTCCATGTTCCACCTGTACTGAGTGTTGGGAACGATACTCTCGAAGTTGTCGATTGTCGTACACTAGATGTTTATCTTGGACAAAGTGTCCAAGTATATTTAAAGGTAGGTCCAAATTCGACATAGAGGTCACCCAAAGAATACAACTCGGATGGTCAGCGTCCGGGAAACTACGAGATATATTTTCGTCCAAAATTCCACAGTGCCTAAAACTAAAGACGAGGGTTTATAAGCAGTGTGTGTTGTCAGTGATGACATATGGCACAAAAAAGTCAGAGCCATGGATTCGAGAGAGCTATGCTTGGAGTTTCTTTGCGTGATAGAATCTGGAACACCCGAGAACTAAGGTCACAGCACCGACATAGCTGTTGCAGTGGCAATGGGTAGGCTACATCGCACGAAGAACCGATAACCGATGGAAAAGAAAGGTTCTCGAGTGCGAGGCGACCACGAATCGAAAGACGGAGCGTTGGTCGGCCTCCTACCAGACGGACCAACGACATCGTTAAAGTCGTGGGTAACCGGTGGATGCAAGCGACAGGTTGCCGCTCGTTGTGGCGTGCTACGGGGTCTGTCAGTCACTAGTAAATACTATACCTACTGTGGTCAGTCAGTCTTTCGGCTGACGATGATACATTTAAGGTCGCCTGGAATTACAGGTCAACCAGCATGTTAACGCATAAGAAAAAGAAAAACTTTCGATTTAAGAGTAAAAAAAAAATCACGAAATAAGAGTGAAAATTATAACAATATGATAGTAAAATCATGTTTTTTTTTTATTATACAGCCAATTTTCAAGTCAATCGAAGAATGTAGCAAAAACAGCTCCCCCAAAAACTTCTTTATCCAGTTTAACTAGGTTGATTATCGAAAAATTTAAAAACCTTTATTTTTTTAATGTGAAACATCTATTGCCGCACGTAAAACCGATTTCTGGCGTGCCGACGCAAGCCGTGGCGACGCGTCGCCACGCTATATGATGGTATATATATACAGTCTATATGCAGGAGTGTGTACGGTGTGGCGACGCGTCGCCATGCGCAATCGACTGTGCGATTACCGAAGTCACTGATTAAACGAATTAAGTAGTCACGATTTGAAATAAATTCGTAAATTTTTGTATTTAATGAAAATACATGTTTATACAATAATAGTCATCGTTATCTGGAAAAAAAATTGTAATATTGTATTTTATCATTATGACATATTTAGTTCCTATCACAATCTGTTCTTTTCTGCATACTTATTACTTTACATCTGCCAGGCGCCCCGTGACGGCTCACATTTTTTTTTTTCGGATTGGCATCTCGCAGGTCAACCTAGGAGGTTGTCGGCTGTTTAACCGGTCTTTCCTGTGGTGCCTTAAAGATTATTATTATTAGGGCCTCCAGCCAGGGCAAAATAACATTTAAAAACCTAACCACTTGCAAAATAAATAGGTGTCAAGATTATTAATGCCGAATTTCAAGTTAAACGAACCGCGCGTACAATTCTTTACTTTAAGACCCTTATGGCCAAATAATCAAACGCCACTCAATTTTAAGATGCCGTTAAGTCCCGTGTTGTCTCTATCACTTTATGTCGAAATGACTGTAACAGTATTAGACTCCCGTTTGGGGAGTAACTTGAGTCGCGATTTTGCTGCCGTAGTCAGTCTAGCCTTGACTGTTAAGGCTGGGCCAGACTGTTATAAACAAGCTTCCAACAGGGGTCACCTTGGTGTGAGGCTTGTGGAGCCCACGGTTTGTTTGCGTCCACACTGGTTTACAACAAGGCTCCCTCCTCAGTGTGTTGTCGACTCTTTGTTTACAACGGCGGTATCCACACGCGATTTACAACGCGCGTCCGTCCTCAGAGGTTGTTGAAGGTCAAACGAATTTTTGTTGCAAACAAGTGTTTACACTGTCGTAAACCGCGCGTGGAGACCGATGTGGAGGGCTTGTTTACAACAGTCTAGGGATCCGGGTCCGGGGTTTTACAGACATCAACTACGGCGTGGTCACGAAGTAGCGTAATGAGGGACGGCAGCGCTACGCGTGCCTACACCTGTAGCGGGCTCGAGTCCCGCAATTCATACTCATTAATATAAATGCAAAAGTGAGTTGTTTCCTTTGTGACGCTTTCACAGTTAAACTACCAAACCGATTTTGATGAAATTCGGCACAGACTTAGCTTATAATACAACAAAAAACTATAGTAATTATCTTATATGGGACAAGCCCGCCACACTATTCCCTAACCACTGTAACTCCTGTAAGCCAGAATCAACAGTGGCGACCACCAGAAAAGCGCCAGAGCAATGAAGCTCGACGAGTCCCAGAGAAACGATTCAACTGTCTTGGATCCCGCAACGAAATTAATCAGAAAACAACAGCGGAGGAGTAAGAAAAACATATTTTTCCACTTCCCTCCAAAACAAGCAGGAGACAGAACAGAACTAGGCCAATAGGCACAAAGGGACGTTTATAACTGGGAGAAACCCAGTTGCTAAGCACCACGGATTATAATTGACATAATTAATGGGTCCTAAAAAGTGAGCTGTTACATTAAATTTGATTCCAATAATAGGTATGGCAAAAACGCTTGAACGCACGGAAATTTGTTCTAGTTGCCACATTATCTTATATGGAACAATCCACACCCAATCTAATGCCTCCATACAGTACTCTCAATATGATCCACAACTACCCTCAGGTAGCCGTTGAAACTGTCCCTCACTCTGCACAACGGTGATGGTCCTCTTTTTCTAATTATTGCATAATAGCCATCCACTTGTGCTTCTGCAAACATCGATGACGCACTATATACATTAGCGAGGCACACCCATCAACATCCTGGGGTGTGATTCTGTAAGACCTCATTCTAAACTTCAAATCTGAATCCGCTGTGAGTTTCTTGATTGGCATTCTAAAAACTCGATAATAATTCAATTAAATTGACAGGGAGATTTTGACAGATAAAGTATGAGATGACGTAAGAAGTGGCATTCTGTAAGGTAATTTCCTCGTCACTTCGACGCTCACTTCGCACTCAATCCGATTCAAAGTGTCAAATATATCAAGGTCATTTTGAACCTTATGCGAAGTGAGAGTGAATAGCGATGTGACATGCGAGTTGTTGTTTGAATTTTACAGAATCGACCTACTGAAGGCATTGGTAAACCCACACGGCGCTGAACAGCCAGCCCATCACTGTACCCTCTCTGCACTCCCTCTTCCTATTTCATGCTCAGTCTTGACTCTAATCGCACTGCGAACCGATCAGAGGGGGCCAAGTCTGCTATTTTTATAATTTCGTCATTCCAACACGATCTCACTGTCATTTTGCAAAAAGTTCGTAATCTGCTAAATTTATAATGGTCGATCATTGGTCGGTCGAATTAAAAGCAATGACTGCACAATGACGTTCTAATGGTAGGCCACTGGTCAAAGGAACTGTCAAAATAGCAGATTACCGACAAAGTCAATCATTCAGTTGTCATTTTGTACGAGATTAGATTGCTATTCTATATATCATTTCTTTCAATGGCGTGTCATTGGTTGACCATTGCAAAGTCATAATGACGCCATTAGTAGATTACCAAACTTGTCAAAATCAACAATTATGAAATCAATGATAGACCATTCTGACACTATTGTAATAGCAGACTTGAGGCCCTGTATGCTTGGTAAACCAAGGAAGGAAATAGGCTCGTTTTTAATCCCGCGATAACCGACATTCTCGCGGACAAACTCGCGGGCATAATAAGGCTAAGGCTAGTATTATAATTATTAAACTCTGTGACCTAGGTATCTGAGATTTGTACTAGTAAACGCACTCACAATACAAAAGAAATTCCTAGCGTGAGATGTGTCAATGAAAAAATATTTTTGGCGAATATAATTACTAATTAGGTAGATATTTACCAAAAAGATTTAAAGATACTATAGTTACAATGTCTTTAGTAGACAGTATACGCGGTTAACTCATACGCCCGCTGCGCTGCTGCGAAGGGTGAGGGGCAGTCCCAACAGATACCTGAGCTGAGTCACACCCGCGACACTCCATAGAAACGAAATGATATAATTGCCTACATTACTACCAAAATAACAGACTGTACAAATACGTACGTGTGTGTGCGTGTTCAAAAACGCAGTTCCCAGTGGGTATTCCTAGGAATATCCACCCATTTTGAAACGCACCCAACGAAGCGCACCTATAGTATTCCTCGAAACGCACCCGGCAAGTGCGCTTAGTAAATGAGATTAAAAATATTATAATCTTGTTCCTCGAAACGCACCCAAACGTCAAGGTGTGGATAGTGATGGGCATTAAGTAACGGAAAATATCGATAGCAAATAATGCACGTTTTTTTAAGAGTTTGTAAAAATGATATGCTCCATATTTTTAATTTAATTTCCTAAGCGCATCTGACGGTGCGTTTCGAAAAATACTTCAGGTGCGCTTAGTTGGATGCGTTTCAAAATGGGTGCGCTTCCGAGGGATACCCCGTTCCCAGAGCAGTCGTTCGACGCGGGGAGAGGGAGGAACGGTTTCAGAGGGAGGCGGAGCGTGTCGCTACTGTACGGTAGTACTAATATTTATACTGTGCCTGAGTGTTGTAGCGGAGTAAATCTCTAGTCCTATTTGGAGGCATTGGATAAGGATGCATATATGTGTAAGTTACTAATATAGTTTTAAGTATTTTCGGTGTATGTACTTATACTATTAATATGGAATATATATATATAATATTATATATATATAATATTGAATTGCTGCTGCAATTGTTGTCTTCGGTGTTCGTATATCTATATGCCGATGATCTTCAATTATGTACAGCAATGCGGGTGGAAGGTTTATCGGATCCTATAGAAGATGTAAACCGAGACTTGGATACTATGAAACACTGATCTGTTAGCTTTGGTGTGCCCGTAAACCCCTCAAAATGTCAAGTCATTACAATTGGAAGACGCGAATGATGGGTATAGTGGCGGTTAGCTCTTTCTCCGATAATTTTCAATAGTAGCGGTGGTGGTTCGATTGTGTGTGGCATTCCTATTAGCCCTAAAAGATTTTGGCTTGCTTCTTGACTCGACACTGTTTTATCGCCGCCGTATCGTCTGAACTTTTGCCTGCCTAAACGAAGATTATGCTTGTGCAGACTTAATTTTTTCCTTTAGTCGACTATGGTAACGTTTCTTTCTTTGACTTAATCGCGGTCTTGCTGGATAAGCTATTATGGTCCTTAATAACTTTATAAGGTTTATATTTCGTAAGTGGCGGTTTCACCATCTTCAACTATCCCACCCCTCCTTCTTATCTAATGTCCCACATTCAATATCTATGTTCTGCGGTCTTCAATCAATATTCTCTTACTTTGTCCTTCTCATATTTCTGATTTCGTTCATTCTTCCTTTCATATTCAGTCCCTTCTTCTTTGGATCGCGCTTCCTCTCGATATCAGGTCGGCCACCAGTCAGTGCCTATGTATTTAAGCGGAAATGGCAAATTTATTTTCATTACAAGTAAGCAGACTCATCTCTTTTCTTTCTTCTAAATATTATGTAGGTATTTAAATATATACCAACCCTCGACCCCCCTCCAACCTCCCTTTTATACCGAGTTCCCTCCGTGCCTCGGAAAGCACGTTAAGCCGTTGGTCCCGGCTGTCATTTGTAGATCTTTGGCAGACGTTATGGGTATAGTCAGAATCCAGAAACTCTGACTCTTTAAACTTACCAAGGGGTATCGTGTTACCCAGTAACTGGAGTTGTGGAGGTCTGATAGGCAGTCGCTCCATGTAAAACACTGGTATTCAGCTGCATCGGGTTAAAAGCCCCAAGTGAAAAAAAAGTCCGGTTGGAAGCCGACCCCAATACAGTTGGGAAAAGGCTAGGATGATGATGTTTTTATTCAAATACTGGTGAAAAAAAATTGACAAAGTGAACCTATTTTGTACTTTTTCAACATTGTTTTTTAATACATAATATTTAGTAATATTCTGTAGTAGACTTTAAGACTGTATATCCTGTTGGAAAAACGCATAAAACATAATATTTTGGCATACTGTAATGGTTGTATTCGTCCTGAAAGTAAACACTGACGTCTATTTTCGTAAAACGCTATGAAAGGATTGTCTTCGCTTTAAAAAACCATAATTAAAAATTATACTTCTATTCTGTATTTCCCTAAATCAAGACTTAATCTTTCTAAAACTGTAATTGTCTTTAAATAATCTGCTCACATCATTACGATATTGCTCTGGGCAAAACGCGAAAACTGAAGTTTTCGTCACGAATCGAATACACGCTATCACTTGCGCGTGGTGCAGTGATTTTTGATTTCCACGATAACTAAAGAGAACCCCATAATCTTCTACCTACTCTTTCGGTTGAGTGTTTTATAAAGTTTTGAACCTACATAAGCAATACTTAAATTATTGCGTTTACATTTCATTTATCAACAGATTTCAATCTACCCTCAAGTAAACTCAAGTTTCTCGCATTGACACATAAACCGCAAAATCGTGGTCAAATGAAGTTACGCGCCTGTCTGTATCAGTTGCCCAAAAAGTGTGGGTCACTGTCTCAATAAATATTTGCAATATCAAACCGTGAAAACTTCGTGAAACGCATTATCCGTCAACTAGACTAAACGCGTACCTACTGGCTATTTCGGCAACAATTTCGCACTTCACCTTTTACCTTCACCTTCATTGCATCGGCCTGAGGAAGTGTTCGCGCGGGCAGTATTGGGTCGTTGCACTTCGTTGGCGGGGAAGCAAAACCGTGGCGTCTCGTAAAGCGCAGCCATTACCGCGCCGTCGCACTGTACGCATGCGCGGATTTCACCGTTTGCGCGCCAAAACATTTCGCGAGCGCACACTTTGACGATAATATTTTTTTTTATGAACGAAAAACAATATTTTTTTACCGTAGAATATATTGATTGTTATTTTTGGTTATTGTTAGTGTTGTGTTTTTGTTAAAAGAAGACGAGTTTTAATCAAAATGAAATATAAGGTAAGTTTTAATTTTTTAATTCGATTATTATTTTTGTAAAATAAATTTTAAGTTTATTATTTATTGAATAGTTTGCATCTAAGTATTACCCGTGGTATTACCAACCCTGCAGTAATTTCATGTAATTTCAATTTGGAATTCAATATTCATCGATCACCGACATTTTTAAAATGCCAATTTTTAAATGAAATGTGGGTACCGTACATTCCCACAGTTACCTAAATATATTTTTTTTGCAATAGTAGGTGTATCTATTTATTATAATTGTAATCCAAAGTAATATTATAAAGCGAATATCTTAGATCTTAAAAACATTAGTACGAAAAAAATCCTTGTCCAATTTTTAAAATTCGTTCAATACAAATTATCAGCGAGTACCATGCGTTATATTCTATTTCAAACAAATTAAGGGTGCGTAAATTCAGGCCGACAAAGTCGGGGTTAAGTAAATTAATAGACAAGATAATATCTATGTCATTAAGTGACCCTGTGTAAAACTATCACGTTATGTCATCGCGTTATTCATAAAACAATTAAGTAGCTACTTATTACACTTTGTCTTCTTATTTAATTATTTGATTAAATATTTATAAATTCTTTAGAACCTCTGATAATTAGGTTAAGTTTATTCAAGAACCACCCGATTAAACCACAATTTTTGTTCACCATTGATTTGAAAATCAGTGTTCAAATGCAATTATTATTTTTTAATAAAGGAAGGTACTTACTACTGTATCTATTTTTAATGAATTTATCTGGCAGACAGATATTTTACTATACAAGTTACTAACGCGTTCGCATCCTACCCGCAAAAAGTGAGGGGATTTTTTTATTGGCATAATCGATTGTTTAAGAGATTCCTGAAATTATTTTATTAGAAGGCTTATCTATAGATTAATAACAGTATAGGTACGTAACATACCTGGGTAGTACAATTGCTAATTACGATCTTTCATAAACAATAAAGTACATTATTAGTAAGTAGTACCTACGTGTTGTCAATAAAAGAAGCCCTATGTCCAGCTTCAGTAAAGACAAAACAGAGAAAATTATATTAAAAAGAGGGAAAATTACAATATTTAAGATAATTTGATTTATTTTTTTATTTAATAATTATTTTAGGGACTTTTACGCACAGCGTATAGCAGTTCCATCGTACCCTTACTTACCCAAATAAAATACCATAATTAAACCCACAATATTAGGGCCATTTTGAACAGACCCATCACTTCGACATAATTTGGTGAACAGTTCTATCGACTGAAAGATAACCTCGCTCGTTTCGTTTAGTGTACTTTCGACCCTTCGACCCCCAATAAATAATGTGTCTACTTGATTCCTAACTATAGTTTATTCTCGACCCTTGGGGGTCGAGAGTGGATTTTATTTTCCAACCTAGTTTTAGTTTTCTCTCGATCCCCAAGTACAGTTACGATGATAAATCATCAGTCTAACCCATAGTTGTATACAATTTAACTAAAATACCCTCAATATAATATGCGAATGCCTAAGGCATTAGTCTGTAGGTACCTGTCTGTACCAAAATATTAATTTTACTTACTTACCAAAAGTGGACAAGGTATACCGGTCCTTTGTAGGAAAATTCAGCCTCACCCCCTGGGGGTCGAGTGTGAACTGTGTTTGGGGGTTGAGAGGAAACAAATTAACGAATCTTTTTTTAGGGGTCGAGGAGTCGACTAAACGGCTCGTTTGAATAACAATATTTCTTTTTAACCGACTTCAAAAAGGAGGAGGTTATCAATTCGAATGTTTATATATATATTTTTTTTAGTTATGTTCGGGCATAACTTTGTCATATATAGATGGATTTGCAAAAATCTTTTTTTGTTCGAAAGGGGGTTATTCCAAAATGGTCCCAGATAAATTTTATCAAAATTGATACAGCCCCTTTTGTATGTTTTGCTTAGATGGCTAAACTGCTCAATCGATTTTTACGAAGTTTGGTACTGACTTAGCTTGAACCCCAAGGAAGGACCCTAGGGTACCTTTTAATCTGCGACGCATTAGCGATATTCGACACAACCGTTAAATCCATATTTTGTAATTTTATTAATATTGTAAATGCGAAAGTAACTCTGTCTGTTACGCTTTCACAATGAAACGGCTGAACCGATTTTGATGAAATATGGCATAAAAATAGCTTGAGCCCTGGAGAAGTTTATAGGCTACTTTTGTCTGCATCCGCGATAATCGACATTCACGCGAACGAAGTCGCGGGCAAAAGTTAGTTACGTATAAATAAGTTAAAAATATACTTTTGTAACTTCAAGTCTTCAACATTAAAACATGAACACTACAACATCAACGTACACCTTCAAAAGGCGCTCGGGTAATGACCGAAGAGTTTGGGGTTCTAATCTCACTAAAACCACCTCTGTGTTCGCTTTCAGCAAACGGAGGGAGGCAGTGCGTCCTTAAAATACAATAAAATGATCCATGTTTGGTGCCCATTTATAAATCCTACCGCATTAAAATGAGCACAATAATTAAAATATATTTTGTTCTTATAATAAGTGTGCCTCCCACTAGGTGGACCGATGACCTGGTAAAGGTTGCGGGGATCCGCTGTATGCGAGTCGCACGGGACCAGTCAATGTGGCGCCACTTGGGGGAGGCCTATGTCCAGCAGTGGACGTCTTTCGGCTGAAATGATGATGATGATGATGAATAAGTGTGCGATTTTGCGGAACGACGAATTTGGAAGAAAATAATCGGGTTTTTATTCTGAAATCTGTTGGGCTTGCCCTAACTTTGAGCCCTAGGCACGCCACTGCCTACCGGCTACTTACTTGGGCGGTTAGATACAACTCATCATGTTATCACCATGTCAACCTTTAGAAGCCCACTGCGTGGTATGCCCAGCAGTGAACCCTTGGGGGAGACCTAAGCTTTCAGCCGTAATCGCCATGCTTTTCCACGTGGGCGATGGCAGTAGGTGTTATGGTTTAGATATACCTGAACTCAATGAATATAAGTCTTCATTGATCGACTGTAAACTACGTCAGAAACGTAAATAGGTATCTAAGTTTGGAAATATCAGCTAGTATTTTACCAATAGTACGTAATGTCGACTAGAATTACCGGAGCTCTGTCATTGATGCATGGTAAATTGTTTGCAGGTCATGATAGTCTGGTCAAAACATCTGCCGTTCAATGTGTAACCGAAACATCTTGTATAACATAATAGTGGACACGCTTTTTTGTATATACGTTCTATTGAGTTTATATGACGACTCTTTCATTCATGTCGGAAGTCGCAAACGTACGATGTAAAGTAATTTGATAGTTATTTAGACGGCCGATTTAGAATCAGCAATCCGCTGATTCAGGTTCAAAGAAGAAGAGAATGACAATTCAATTCGATTTAGAATTCGAAGATGATCATCTCATCATGTTTGTTTATTGTTATCATCTTTGTTTATTCTTAAGTTACTACTATGTATGTTGCTGTGCCCTAACAGGGTCCATAACTGTACTTTAGCATTAAGATTGGGCCTAAAGCAAAATCTTCAATCTTTGATTCGATTTTCAAAGTAGTAAATCATGTTCAAATTCGAAAAAAAGTATATGTTAGAAAACATCACTATATAAATAAAGGTCGGCCCTGACGAAAACATAGTAGGATAAAATTTTCTCGATAGAAATCCATCACAAACTTACCTCTAATTTTCAACATTTTTGTTTTGCATTCTGTGTTGGTTCATATTACTAAACCATAAATTTTGTAAATATTATCACTCATATACAACCTAGAGCTAACCCTAGTTTTTTTTAAAAATATTGTCTATTCTAGAAGCTATCAGAATAAAAAGCATTTGGGGTTTACTACATTTTTAATCCGCGAAATACGCTGTCTTCCGTCTCGCGTGACACGAGCTTGACACATATGTTTGTTTCACCGATCGACGAACGATCAGTTCAACTCGCTCTGTTGAGACGAGTAGTCTATGTCAGTTTGCTCCGCGCCTAGCCGCCGTTATTATTATAAATAAATATCTACATTTTTGTTGAGTAAAATGGGAAACAATAAAAATACAATAATGAAACTGAAAAAGCGTGAACTAAAACAATTGAAGACTCAAATGATGGCTGATTGCGGCAATCAGCCATCATTTGAGTCTTCAATTGTTTTAGTTTAGTTAGTATTTTTTTTGTTTTCGCGCGTTCTCGCGCCGCCCGTGTTTGTTATTCGTACTAATGCGGGTGTGGCGAGACGCGCGGGGGAAATCAGAATTTATCCTGCCATTAGGCCCGCTCTTAAGCCTCATGTAACATCTTTACACACATTATGGTATGCAAATAAATAAATATGAATATGAATATGAACATGTCCACCTCTAGACGCCCACTGCCGGGCATAGCTCTCCCCCAAGGGGGGGTTCAGCCGTAATCGCCATGCTTGGCCGATGCATGTTGGCGATCGCAATAGGTGTTATGTTACTCAGAAGACGCTGCTGCCCATCTTCTGGTCAATATCCCTCTGTCGCCTTCTACGACAGCCACGGGTAGAAATGGGGTGGTGCTATTAGCAGCCGGCACCACACGGTTGGATGACCATATACCTAGCCTTTTCCCTACTTTGTTGGGGTCGGCTTCCAGTCTAAAGGGGTACAGCTGAATACCAGCGTTTTACATGGAGCGACCTGTCTGATTTCCACAACCCAGTAACTGGGAAACATGATACCCTCTGTTATCGTCCCTTTGTGTCAATTGGCCTAGTTCTGTCCTGACTCCTTATGGAGGAAAGTGGAAAAAATTGTATTTCTTACTCCTTCGCTGTTCTTTTCTGATTTATTTCGTTACGGGTTCCAAGACCCTAGTAACGTTTCACCAGGACTCGTCGAGCTTTATCGTCCCGGCGCTTTTCTGGTCTCAGAAGTTATAGTGTTTAAGGAATAGTATAGTGTAGGAATATTTGTAATCCTTGGAGCTTGAAAACTGGGCCACCTCCAATAGTAAACGTTCCATTGGTCCTAATGGCCTATTTCAGTTCAGTCTCCTGCTTGATTCGTACGGAAGTGGAAAATATGTTTTTCTTACTCCTCCGCTATTCTTTTCTGATTAATTTCGTTGTGGGATCCAAGATAGTTGTAATGTTTCTACGGGACTCGTCGAGCTTCCTCTCTTGTCCTCTCTTGTCTCTTGAAAATCCAATGTCAGCAGACAGACAGACGGACGAACAGTGGAGACTTAACAATAGGGTCTCGTTGGGCACCCTTGGTTGGGATCTTGAAGATGTCGTGTGTCAAGTCGTAGAAGGCATAAGTTTGAAGCAGTCATCATCTGCGTAACCTTTACTCAACTAGGTAAGTATGTATAGTGGTCGGCTTCCAGTCCAACCGGAGACAGCTGAATATCACAGTTTTGCATGGAGCGACTGCACGTCTGATCTCCGCAACCCAGTTACTGGGTACCCTTTGGTAAGACTGGTTGTCAATCATTCGGTCTTCTGACCTGTAACAACTGTCAAACATTAAAGGCACTATGATGTCATGGATAGTTGAATTGCAACAGAGCAATAAACACTAGGAGCAATAAACAGTAGGCACTAAAGTGTACAGTCACTTAAGTGCCTACATTGGTAACAATAACATTGAGTGGATTCCCTGGGACATTTTGGGTTAAGAATACAATAATACACTGGCTTTATGCGTAAGTTAATCATACACCAAATACCTACATAACACACTCATACGACCGATATAGACCTAGATAACGCAAGTACGATCACGATCTGTATGAAAACCAAGCGTGCCATTTCTTGGACGTCACAATGTAATACGAATGTTTTGTTTTTCCTAAATTTGGTATTACCAGGTATTTACTGAGGGTATTAGATTAAAAATAATTGTTTTTTAAAATTAATTACGCATAATATTAATCACAAAATGACTTACCGATGGAAGGAAACGTTTACTTTATTTTTTACGATTTTTTATTGTAAGTTAGGCACGAAAATAGGCACTCGAAGTAGTTGCTCTTGCGTTATCTAGGTTTATCTATATCTGTGACTCATACTCACCATAAACACTATACCTACATCAAATACACGGGCTGCAAGACAGTTGTAATGTTTCTCCGGGACACGTCGAGCTTCAGTGTCTCGACACTTTTCTAGTGGTCGCCACTGTTGCTTCTGGCTTTCAGAAGTTGCTGTTTGGGAATAATGTGGCGGGCTTGTCCGGTTAAAAAAAAAACTCCATATACCTACACAATACAACAAACGCACTCTAACAAATAATTCAGGACAAAATCAAATTAATTTTCTTTTTAATTTACACACCCATTTTATTTTTTGTTTGTGATGTTTGAATTTTTATTGCAAAAAACTCTACTCATGTTATTATTGGGAGAAGACGCTGGCTCCTGTAACACAGGTACTATAACAAGCGCAGCGGTCCTAGGGCCTCAGAAATTTAGTTAAAAAATATTTAAGCTTATTAAAAATTATTAAATAATTTTTTATTAACTAATAATAATATAATAATATGTGGGGACATTTTCACACACGGCTATCTGACCCCAAACTAGGGAGACCCTGTACTATGGGTGTCAGACAGCTGATGTACATGCACAAATACATTTTTTTTGTAAATACATACATATATAGGGTGACTGGTAATTAGTGTACGATACTTAAACACGTGATTGTGTTCATGATAACAAACAACTTTCCCGAAGAAAAAATATTTTTTGTACTGGTTCACTTTAGGTCACAGGCGTGCGCGCGCGAGAATTTCATACGGCTGTTGTGTTATTGTGATAAAAGTGAACCAGTACAAAAAACTTTTTTCTTCGGGAAAGTTGTTTGTTATCATGAACACAATCACGTGTTCAATTATCGTACACTAATTACCAGTCACCCTATATAGATAAACAACACCCAGACACAAGGCAAACACAAGTGCTCATCACACAAATGGGTAAAAATTTGTCTGGGCGGGAATCGAACCCGCAACACGCTGCGCAGCAGTCGATCGCTCAGTCACTGCGCCAACCGTGTTGTCAAATATGAGATGAGAGAAAGCTTGTAAGTAAATGTATATCCGAAACTAATGATGAGTTATTGTTAGGAATAACTCATAATTAGTCTCGGATATACATTTCAAGCGGGTCAACTACGGTTAATAAGTAACAAATTCGACCCTGAAAACCTGAAACGGTCGATACTAGGTTGATGTTGAATTTTAGCACTTTATTGATATCTATGTATTATACCAAAAACTGTATACCTACTAAATGAATTGACACTAACGATACGGTTGACGCAGTGTTGAGCGAATGACTGATGCGCTGTGTGTCGGGGATTCGATTCCCGCACGGAACAAATATGTGTAAGGCCTACAGCTATGTTATTCTGTAAGAACTCACTCCAGTTCTCACTTCTGATTCCGCGGTGAAAACTGTTTTAGGTAGTCTGTAACTCGATGAAAACTACACTAGCGCCACGAAGTGACAACACAGGTGAAGCGAATTATTATTTCGTTACTATTAAAGCGAATACCCAATACTTTTCACTTCAGGTAAGTGAAATCGGAAATGAGATAGGATTCGAATTCGCGAGTGAATTCTTACAGAATTGCACTGCAGATAGTTGTTCCGGGTCTGGCTGTTTGTGTATGTGAGTTTATATGTTTGTAAACGCACCTACGATACAAGAGTAATTCATCATCATCATCATCATCATCATTTCAGCCCAAAGACGTCCACTGCTGGATATAGGCCTCCCCATAGGGGGGTTTTGCCATAATCGCCACGCTTGGCAGGCGGATTGGCGATCGCAGTATGGTTGTTACAAAGGCACAGAGAACGCTGCTGCCCATTCTCTGGTAAGTCCCTTAGCCGCCTCTTACGACATCCACGGGAAGATATGGGATGGTGCTATTCTTTACGTCCGACACCACACGGATTAATTCATTAATAATTCATACAGGAGTAATTCGGAGCAAAGTTATTGAAAAAAAATAATTGAATTGGATTCTTTTATATAAGCATGGGCTATCAGAATAATACAAGATTTGCATCCGGAGGTAAATATACTTCTTACTAGTTTTTGCTAGACTTTGTCCGTATGAATTTACTTAGGTATATCTTTAATTGGTTGACACTAAAATATATAACTACTGTACCTACTCAGCAATAACGTAAATTCAAATTCAAATATTTATTGCTCAACACAGGACATAAATATACATTTCTTGGTGTTCATTGAATGCGCAGTCCACTGTGTTGCACCAATTTAGGCATGCAAAATTATAATTAAATTCACTGAGATGAGATTATCTAATATTTATACCACTTCATTAATTTAATATGACAAATTAATAATAATACAATGTCATAAATAAAAATCAAGAAGTAAGTAATGTCAAAAAAAAAAACAAATTATTAGGTTTGTAATGTCAGAGTATATGTAATGTCATAATGATTAATTAGTCTGCCTCAATACATAATTTAACACACAAAATAATATAAATCGGACTCAATTATTCACTATAATATAGGTACCTACGTATTATTATTTATACTCAAATTTCTATCTGACAGGTATTCATTTAATGTGTAGTATGTCTTGCTTATCAGTAAGTTGTTTAGTTGTTTTTTAAATACATATATATTTAATACTTAACAAAGCATTAGGTAATTTATTGTAAATATGTGGTGCCATTCCTAAGAACGTAACGTAGCTGCCTATTAGCGGAAGAATTTTGTCAATCGAACCAGTAGTTTTGGAGGTTTGCGCGTTGAAAACAAACAAACTCTTCGGCTTTATGTCTGCAGTTTTAGATCACATTAGATGTTTTTTCCTTTTCAAGGTATGTATCGAATTACCAAACACCTACATAATAATAATAAACTATTTATTCTCAGGACCCATACAAAAACCAATAGACAAATACCTTAACTTAAGTATACGAGGTTTCCTTCGAATGGGACTGAAATTAACTAGGACTACTATACCTACTCAGATGCCGCTAAATATTTTTTTGTTATTAATTTATTTATTGACCAGACCAGCAGCGTCCTCCTGACTACCATAACACCTACTGCGATCGCCAACATGCATCGGCCAAGCATGGCGATTACGGCTGAACCCCCCCTCGAGGGAGACCTATGTCCAGTAGGTCGATTCTGTAAAATTTAAACAACAACTCGCATCTCACATCGCTATTCACTCTCACTTCGCATAAGGTTCAAACTTACCTTGATATATTTGACACTTTGAATCGGATTCGAGTGCGAAGTGAGCATCGAAGTGACGGGGAAATTACCTTAGAATGCCACTTCTTACGTCATCTCATACTTTATCTGTCAAAATCTCCCTGTCAATTTAGTTCAACTCGCTGACACGCTCGCAAGGGTGGTAGTGTAAATTCGAATTATCAACCGAGTTTTTAGAATGTCAATCAAGAAACTCACAGAGGATTCAGATTCGAAGTTTAGAATGAGGTCTTACTGAATCACACCCCAGCAGTGAGCGTGTAAAGGTTAAAATAATGATGATGATGATTTATTTATGTGTGGTCCCAGTCGCCAGAAGAAAAATATTAAAATTAAATGGATCCGGCTACTGGGACCGTAGTCCCAGTTAATTGTAGTCCCACTCCCAGTCGCTTGAAGCCTCACACACATCGTTACATCGTTTGTATACATCTATAGGTACTTATATACTAATAAAATAAAGAAGTAAAATTGATTTGTAAGTTTGTATGTAGTATTCTCCGAAACTATTCATCCGATTTCAAAATTTATTTCACCAATAGGAAGCTGCGTTATCCCTGAGTACTATAGGCTATATTGCACTATCAAAATAATAGGGATCCTTGAGAAAATACACGCTGACAAGGTCGCGGGCAATGTGCTCGTATTACAGTGTAACAATTGGGTACTTGACACCACCAATCGATTGACATACTTTTTATAAGCTGTCAAAACGAGATTCCTCCATAGATTTTGTATGACAATAGCGGCCTGTGACGTCACTTATTTACCAACTCAATTGACTAACTATTAATTGATTTTAAAGCAACTTAAAATCGAATTTTACAGTTAATTGAAAATTAATCGGGTTTTCGGAACTAAAATAAAGTGTATTTCAAGATAAGTTGTATATTGGAATTATTGGTTAATGATGTCAACAACCCAATTGTGTTAGTAAATAAAATTTGTATAGGACTATTGCTCGCTGAGTCATTTTTCCACATAGAACTCGGTCTACGCAGAAAGTAAAGCAAACCCATGTCTGCTCCAATTACGTTGGCAAAAATAAAAGAACATATTATTTTCGGTTCATTTTCCTCCACTTTGTGCCAATTTCACGGGTTATAAAAATATAAAAAAAGTTTTTACATAATCAAGTTCGTTACATTTCTTGGTACTTACCCTATTTCAAAATATTATGGTACCTTCAGCTGTGACAACAATAGCCATAAAACAGTGAATACTTTATGCTTAGCAAGAACAAAGACTTCGCTACGATAAGACGATATTATAGTCATTTTTAAGTGACCAATTATTATCGTGTGTAATTTGAAAAAGATCAATTTAGCTCTCGAAATGATATTTGATAGAAGTCATATTATTTTCGCGATATAGTCTCTTATTTTTATCAAATATAATTAATTATTTATTATATTAATAACTAGCGACCCGGCCCGGCTTCGCATGGGCCTATAGCCTTCCTCGATAATTGGACTATCAAAAACACAAACATATTTTTTCAATTCGAACCAGTAGATTCTGAGATTAGCGCGTTCAACCAACCAAACAAACAAACAAACAAACTCTTCAGCTTTATAATATTAGTATAGAAGTATAGATATAAATAATTATGTGCCTATTTAAATAATAATGATGATTTAATTATTTAATCTATCATTATAATTGCTGCATATAACTTTGGCATTCCATTCTTCTCCGTACAAAACCACAACGAATGATGGTCTAGTTGAAATAAATGATAACCAACAATTTTTGATTTTTTTAATTTTTTTATTTAATTTGACTTTGACTAAAAAGTCGACCAAGTGCGAATGGAACTCGCTCACCTAGGATTCTGTACCACCGTACACTATTTAACACTACAGAAAACTACAAAAAACATGTTTTTATACTAGTATAGCATAGTATGGGACTACAATTTTAAACTTTTATTTATTCTATTGGTAATATTATATTACTATAAACACTTTAGGAGGTAGAAAGCTTAAAAATAAATATAAAATAAATTATGTACAATGGAGGGCTCACAGGGCATCAAAAAACTCACCCGCATCGCTCTCAATGGGACAAGTGTCCAAAAGGCTAGCAGCATTAAAACCCCAAACCAACCCCCAAACCATATTTAGCTATCATAAACATGTTTTCAATATTGTAATACTTTGTAATTAATTTAACTCAATTTTATAATTAATATCAACTCTACACCAAAACTTAACCTCTTCATAAGTTTATTTATAAATTATAACAATACATATTATATTTTGAGAAAATAAGTTTGATAAATATATTAAACATGACTACCCGCACAATCAGTGAAAAAATACAAAAGCAATCAGCCTGTATAGTGGCGCTCGAATTCGAGGCTGGCCGACATTACGATCTTTAATATTTCTAAAGTCGGCCTCTGTTTTGTGAACCTTATATCTCGAGATTCAACTAATATCACCCCGGCCGGTATTTGGCGATTAAACGTAAAATAGGTTTATTTACCAGATAAGCTTTGCAAATTCTCCTATTATGTCAAAGGAATTGATAGTATTGCAGTTTATATAACAGACTACATTTACTTTAAGTCGGCCCCGGCCGAGAATCCGGTTTTAAACCGAAACTGGTATTCTAATGGCGGCCCCCTATTTTTCCCTTAAACCAATACGCAAAACATTAATAATAATAATAATAAACCCGCAGGGCAGCTTGTGGCGAGCTGTTGGGCAGTAGCGACCCCACGGACCTGATCTCCCGGGAGAAGTCTTGTTCCTCATCTCTGGCTTGCCTTTCAATAAGGGCAAGCCAGAAATGAGGAACGGAGCTCCCACCTCTATCTTGCCTTAATTGGCCGGTTAGAGTGGAAACTCGCGAGAGCATTCGTGCTCGGGGTAAGGAAGTATTCCAGTAAGACGCTGGTAGGGATCTTGACCGTACTTCCGGGATTGTCTTGATAGCCGTGGAATACCTCTCCACTCCTCTAGCACCTCAAGATATGTTGCCCCCTTGTCGCTACGTCACTTCGTGCTAGCGACTGTTTCAGGGGGCCCATTTAGTGAGTGTGCAAGTCACCCCCTGCTATTTTATCCATGTATACAAACATTGATTCGGCAGGGGCCATAGTCACTTCATAGTTCCAGGTAACCAAGTCACTTTAGCAACCCATACCCATAGTCCAGTACTGTTAGTTTCCATGTCCTGTAATAGTCCTGCACCAACCGGGGGTTGTCCTTGGGTGCACTTGCATAGTGCATACAGGGATAATCGTCGGTTGATGTCTTATTTCATATAAAGCTACCTAAGGGGCCTCTGCGAGTTGGCTTCGGCTCCTCGTACGCCTTACAAAGGCCCGGGACCTCTGGGTCCCGAGATACATAAAGTATATAAAATATAATAATAATAATAATATGTGGGGACATTTTCACACACGGCCATCTGACCCCAAACTAGGGAGACCCTGTACTATGGGTGTCAGACAGCTGATATACATACACAAATACATTTTTTTTTTGTAAATACATACTTATATAGATAAACAACACCCAGACACAATGCAAACACAAGTGCTCATCACACAAATGTTTACCCTGGGCAGTCGATCGCTCAGCCACTGCGCCAACCGTGTCGTCCAAAAAAACCATCTCAAAATATAATAAAACTAACTTATTATTGATAACATAGCTTAAAACCATAAAAAAGAATGTCTTATTGTTGTAATACCAATCCCCGAAGCATGGGTATTCACAGCAAGTAAGCTACTTTTACTACGAATTTGACACTTCAACGTCGGCATCGCTATGGACGTTAAGTTTGCAAAGAACGAGTGACGAAATCGAATAGTAACGTTCGTACGTATAGAATATGAACTAAGGATGCAATTCGAGTGGCAAAATTGCCACTTAATTACCTTGTAAATGAATGCAAGTTAAATATGTGCAGACGGCCGAAGATTGGGGGGTGGCCGACGTTTGGCGTATTTACCCTAGGTATATTACGGTTTTAAATATAAATTAAATATAATATTGTAAACGGGTACACTACATAAATACGAAAAACTTTATTCCGAAAGTCAGAAATACGAATTTCAAAATACCGATTTTCATAATTTCGAATAGTTCAAAATTCCTAATATGGCAACTCCGATTTATCATTCATCCTATTTTTATAATACTAAAATTTCAAAATTCCGAACGTTTATAATTACTATTCTCAAAATACCGAGTTTCAAAAGATCGAATAACAAAAAGTCCGACATAATGAAAATTCCGATATTCTTTATCGTTATCGTGCAATCGTTTATCGTGCAAGCAAGCATGCAGCATGCAAGCAAGCATGCAAGCAAGCAAGCAGCATGCAAGCAAGCATGCAGCGTGCAAGCAAGCATGCAGCATGCAAGCAAGCAAGCATGCATCATGCAAGCGAGCATGCAAGCGAACATGCAACATGCAGCAGGCATGGTTTCTGTCACGGCTACGGCGTTGCGGGGCTCCGGCGTTACCACGCGAGCTTATCGTCGCAGATGGTATTCACGCTCACCATCGCAGCTTCGGCTTACTGGCCGGCTTCGCCGGCCAGCCTCAGCCGCGGCGGCGGGCGTTAAAACCACCTGCTCCTCAGCTCGCTGGCCGCATCGCCCCTCCGCGCCTACGCGAATTTAAATTACACTCTAGGTGTAGGGCAGACAAGACTACTTGGAGTCGGTTTCACAGCAATTCGTTTCTGTCATTAACTTTTGTAGCACAACATATTGACTTTTTAAGATTATTTTTGTTATTGTCTTTCTTTTTATACTTATATATTTTTGTTGAAATAAATTCCATAGAAAAATACAGCGAATAAACAATATTTGTTAAAAAGTAATTCTACTGTTTGATAAGTTTGTTAAACAAAAAAATGTGATTAAAAATTCTTTGAATTGTGTTTCTGTGAAATATGTTTCATTCAAGTAAATAGTCTTTGAAACAATAATAGTCGAAATAAAAATACAAGAACCAAATATTATATGAAACATTTTCTGGGAAACGAAATTCTATGAAATTTCTGTCTGCGAAACAAGCTACGCATATATATTTAAAATGGTGTCCCCATTTTGAACATATATGCGTAGCTGAATTGAATCAGAATCCTAATTTTAACAGTTTATTCGAAATATTGAAATTCGGAATTTCGTTTTTCGGACCGAGAACTCATCGAGCATTTGATTCTTCGAACATATGAAAATCGGAAAACAAACAAATCGGATTTACTACATTCGGTAAAATAACTTTCGTGATTTTAAATAATAGAGATTATAATTTTTAGATATTATGAAATTCGGACTTTTGAAAATCGGAATATCGAAATTCGGAATAATATATTTCGGAATATTTGGGTGTTCCCATTGTAAACACCCTTTTTTTAAAAGAGTATTTATGGAGTTTCTTGCCCATTCTTCTCCATACGAAACTACCATTAGGAATGGGCAACTAGATTCAAATACAATATGACGTTCAAAAGTGCCTTTTAATGGTCTAATTGAAATAAATGATTTGACTTTGACTTTGACTTAAAGATGGAACGGAAATAGACAGCAGTCTTAGTAATAAAGTCCCATTTGGTACTTTTTGGGTATGGAACCCTAAAAAGCAGCGCTGCAAACTGCATAATCATCATCATCATCATTCATCAGCCGGAAGACGGATGGGGATTACAGTGAGGTTGTTAGGTACACCGGGTACACGGAAGCCGCTGCTGCGCGACTTCCGGATTTTCCCTTAGTCGTCTTCTACGACACCCTCGGGATGAAATGAGTGGATGCTGTTCTGGACCACACCGGATCACAGAATACTTAATAGTATTACGTACCCGGACACCCCACGGACTCAATTTTCATAAAACGTAAGAAAATTTAAATTTCGCCGACTACCTTAACTGATTTTATTTTGTGTTTACAATGTTCACACATGTAGGTATTGGTCGATACATTAAGAAAATGCTTTGCAAAAGTAAACAACTGCAACCACCATTGTTAATACAAGTAATATTGACACGTTACTCATATACAGGAAGGGAATGAGCAACTCTTTGTACGTTTTCGAAAATTTATTTGTATTCCCAAAATAAAGTGGCCATGAAAATTACTGAATGAATAAAAATATCATTGTGATAAAGATGTTGTTGGATATTTTTATTATGTTGGATATATTCATTGTTACTTAAAAGGATTGTGTTGCAAGTCTTCAAGGCAATTACCTATATTTTTACTTGAAATATTGTTTTGGGCGTTAACGTTTTTACCCCCCTAAATCTTTATGAAATTTTGGTCTCATTAGATTCAGTACACCTTAATCTAGGTCTGTACGTTTTTCTTTTTAGGTAATTTAGTATGGTTTAATTTAAAAAAAAATAAAAATGTTGAGGAAGTTTTTAAGTCAAAAATGTAGATATTTTAGATGCTAATGACTTATATTATACGCAATATTTAAAATAAAAACGTACAGACCTAGTTTTTACCCGACTACGGCAAAGCCAAAGGAGGGTTATGAGTTTGACAGGCTATGTATGTATGTATGTATGTATGTATGTATGTATGTATGTATGTATGTATGTATGTTCATCTGTACGCTCATAGCTCCTAAACTACTTATCAGAACTGAACAAATGATGTATCGTTAGAAGCGTCTTGATCGTCCGCTGGTTATAGGCTATATGACGTATCACCGAATCCAATGTGGCGCCCTCTGGCGGACAAAAAAAGCAATATTAAAAAAAAAAATAAAGACAAGCATACCGTGTTTGGTATCATTGGAAAGGGGTTCACTAGTACATTTCAAATTTATATAATATTTAGTGGTAATTTGTCACAAATTATTGTAAAAAAAGGAAAGATTACCAAATAAAGTAAGATACGCATACCGTGTTTAGTATCATTGGAAAGGGGTTCTGAGTACCTATTAAATATATAATACTTAGCTGTGACTCCAAAATGGTTTAAATAAAAATATAAAGTTTAAAAACTAAAACCCGACCACAACAAAAAGTAATCTAAAAAGTACAAAACAAGAAAATATTTCACACAAAAATCAAGACATAGGTACAAAATGGTCAAGGTAAGCCGTGGTTGCATGCCATTATATTCATGTTCATCGCACTCATATGGGATACAGGCATGCAACCACGGCTTACCTTGACCATTTTGTACCTATGTCTTGATTTTTGTGTGAAATATTTTCTTGTTTTGTACTTTTTAGATTACTTTTTGTTGTGGTCGGGTTTTAGTTTTTAAACTTTATATTTTTTTATTACATTTACAACATTTACAAAAAATGATGAAAATTGGACTAAATTTTCGGGGGTATAATAATCACTTTTTGTTTAAAAATTTTCAGCTTCACAATCCAATCCAATCAAATCTGTCGTCTCCCGGCAACGCAGTAAAATCAAACTATTGAATCTGAAGATGTCAAGTTGCAGAGCATTATTACAGGACCGTAGATTCCCCATCCCGAATATCTGCGAAAATGCCTGATGCGACTTTTTTATTGTTCCGAGACGTTGCGGCACTTTAGCGGGATTATCCTGTGGTTCCTTTCAAAGTCAGGGTATAAAACTACATGCTTAGAACACCCCCAGTGGGATACGAACCTCGGCAGGGGCAGACTGGATCGGATTTTCCGAAGTGCAATTCGATTACATGACTTTCCAATTTCATTGCCAGCCTGCCTTGTCTCCTAATCGTTACAACGACCTTATCGGAATTTTGATTTTGTTCGTCTACATTTGTATTTAGTCTTATGTACTCACAACAATATAAAGGACATGGGTACTAGTAGTACTTACGTTTATTTTTATATCACTACAATAGGTCAACACTATAGCACTAGGTATATGAAATGACATCACACAAATTGTATGGTCTATGGTTGTGTGCTTGACAGTAAACTCATATCTACGTAACTTTAGTACACAGGGACATTAAGTACACCAAAGGCCACCATTCATATTAGGTACCTACGATCTTAATTGTATCAACTATAATAGGTATTTTAAAGTTTTTTTCACTTTTTTCATTAAACGAAACGTGAGTATTGTTGTATTGTTGTTGTTGTTGTTTTTCAACCGACTTCAAAAAAGGAGGAGGTTATCAATTCGTCTGTTTTTTTTTTTTTTATGTTTGTTACCGGATTTCTTGGGACTGGGTGAACCGATTTTGATGATTCTTTTTTTATTTGAAAGCTAGTGCTTCCCGTGTGGTCCTATTTTAATTGGTCCAGTTCTGACAATGGCATCCATGAGAAAACCGTATAAGTCTTAAATTTGTATTAAGTATGTGCGCGATTTGTTACGCGATTTCTCCGGCAAATGTAAAACGATTTTGAAAATTCTTATGGATAGGGTATGCTTCAGGGGTGGTCCCATATAAATTTTACCGAAATTCATTCAGCACTTTTTGAAAAATCAACAAATAACCAAAAATTTTACATAGACGACGTTTTAGTTTCATCAATCTTTGTAGTAGTTAACTTTCAATCTCTTCTTAATAGATTTGGATAGGAAGGAGGTACTATAAAGCGGAAAATAAAAAGCTTTTTACAAAAAAGACAACCGGTGGCAATACAAAACAACAAACAGAACAAACCCACTGAATTTCGAAACTAAAGTCAATGTGTGTTCTGTGCTAAAGTTATTTTTCACTTTTTAGTTTTTGAAGGCGGTTGTCTTTTTTGTAATAAACTTTTTTCACTTTATCAAGTTCTTGTTTTAAATCGGTCAGTTGATCATTAAACTACCAGAAAAACCTGTATTAAACTAAAAAAAATTGTATTATACTGCATCAAAAAATACCTCCACATGTGCCCGTGAGATTGGCGGCATTGCCACGTTGGATGGCAATGCTTAACCTCTGACCGAAGTATTAAACAGATCACGGGAAGTGTCAACCAACCTTTTGGTAGATGAGCACTCGGACCCCACGGCCTAGGAAGTTTCAACCCCAAACAGCTCGAAAATAAAGTTATCACTAAGGATACTATACTTTCGCCGTTTGAGGTTGAATGACTGGTTTTTACAGGAATTCCGTCAAAACATTAATGCAACAGAATTACTTAGTTTACGCTGAACCGACCTTTCATTCACAGTTATCCCACGTAATCAGCACTATATCTATGTCTGGCTATCTAAGAATATCACAATGAGAATTACCGGGTCAGCACAATATATTATTGTCATCCAAAGTACTTAACGGTACCTTATCATTTATCAATTTGGTCCCGTTTTAAATATATCGTGTTTAAGCACCGTTAGTATATAAGTAGGTAGGTTCTACAAAACAATGGTTTGGTTATTTGGATGGGTGACAATTGCTATTCGTCATTTTTGACAGATCTGATCGGGCATTCACCCGTACGACTTCTACAATGGGCGTTTGATTGTACAGTTACCTACATATATTACGAATATGTCATCTTGACCGTATTATTGTATTGTTGTGTTTTTTGCTTGCAGATTTGACCATGGTTGTGATTTCACTCATTGTTAAATACCTTTTATACATAAATATGCACACAACAGTTATTATGATCGGTGCTTATTTGAATGTTAATGTCAATTTTTCCATTCATTCATAACTGCTCGTAAATATTCTTTGTTGGATAGGTCGTATCTTCTAGACCACTTATCTCAATGGTTGGCGTGCATTAGAATTTATGATTATTTATAATGTATGTTATTATAGTGCTGTCTATTGTGGTGAGAGTAACTACATGCATAAGACCTTTATTGCAGTATTAGTACCTATTTTAAGGAGCTGGTGATATTTTCTTATTAACAATTGTGAAGTTATAAACCTTATTTGAAAACATAGTGGTATCTGTGTTATTCGTAGTCTTAGCACTGTTATTGGCTATTTCGATACATCGTATCTACAGCTGTACTTCCACTGCTAGTATTTTATTACTTATCTAACTTTCCTCATCTCAAACATTCTTCAAAACTGCAATTTTACGCCACACAATAAAAGATGCTCTTACGCAATTGCGTAAGAGCATGTAGAGCTGTAGAACAATTGTTCTGCAGTATAATACCTCCTCCTCCTACCTCAATAATTTTCCGAATAGCACGGGAAAGGTGCGGCAAACGATCCTAGGGTCACCACCTCAGAGAGCTGAGAATTTTGAGACTCCCTACTAATAAAATATTATATTAGTTACTATTATTACTATTATTGGTCCTGTTTGAGAGTTTGCACAGCTATATCTTTAGAGCCGTGGAAGCGGTGGAAAAAGGGCTTTTACAAATCAATATTTTACATAGCTTGATCTAAGTAATTTTGTAATTATTTTTCATCATCATCATCATCATTTCAGCCGAAACACGTCCACTGCTGGACATAGGCCTCCCCCAAAGGGGGGGTTTATTATTTTTAAGGGTGCGTTATTAAGGTGGTATTCCTGGATGTCTCCACAAAAGTCATCTAACTAGGTCCTGTAGAAAGCTTTACTTAATTCATTTCGTTGCGGGATCCAAGATAGATGAATCCAAAACTCGTCGATCTTCATTGCCTCGGCGCTTCTGGTGGTCACCGCTGCTGATTCTGACTTTCATGAGTTGCCTTGAGTTGCTGGTATTTCGACGCGGGCTCGTCCCAAAAAAAAAATTGTAAGCCTTTGAAATCTATTTATTTGCATATATTAACTATTCCGTCAGCAATGTAGATGGAATTACTTCAGCTTCATATGAAGCTAGGCATGTTCCGTATCTGCTATGACGTCCAGTTAGGAACGATAATGATTTATCTACAACATACATATGATTGTATTAGTGTCTTCTTATTAGTAAAACAATATTATGGAGGTCTTCACCGTAATTATTTGAAGATATTCTTACAGAAAGTATAATCTTAGTATTTAATAGTTATTATTATAAGTGAATGCGTATGCGCGTTCTTCCATTACGTTTTGCCATCCTATAGACATAGACACCGCTTCCAGGAATGACATCTGTCAAAACGTCAAACGTCAAGAAACGTTCCGTTACTACAACATGTACTTTATTGCTCAGCAGCCCTAAAACCTCTTGTCCTTGCATAACGGATGCACCCGTGCCGCTGTCGCACACTCCATCGAGTCGTATCTAACAGCCACGTTTCCTACATCACGAGCTATAGGAGGTCTAAGTAAGCACGATTTGAAACTGTTCTAGATTAGGGATCTAATACTGTACTGTATTTTTAATGTATTTGGCTCGGTAGGAGGTATTTACGTTTTAAATGTCGCCCTTAAAAGTTTAGACATTCAAAGAATGCATTGTCTTCAGAAGAAGGTTAAACGAGTTGATCATACAGTTTGTAGACTACACTGTACATCAGTAGGGTCCTGTAAGTTTTCTGCGACTCAAGATTGAATCTTGACTCTCCAAAGCCTTCCGGCAGTTATTAATTTCGTAAAGAATCATGGCGAGATCCATACATTAATTTGTATAAAAAAAAAACCTTTAATTTAAAATATTTTCCAATGTGGAGCATACATTCTATTCCAGGAGTAGGTAGTTGTGACACTATTTCAGCGTAAGATCTGCGAAACGGCGACTGTCAGTGTCACTGTTACTGTCAGTCGCCGTTTCGTCTTGAAATAATAAGTTTTTCGTGAAACTATTCACTTTTAACACCCATTTTTATTGCGGGGTTTTAAAAATATTGTAAATGCCTGAAGATACTCTATAAGTAGCCAAGAGTATAAGAATGAGAATTCTAAACATCTTTTTTTTTTTGTACAAGTCCTGCCAAGATACTTTAACTATAAATATTGAGAACACCAAAACGTGCTATAACAACAGGAATTGTAAGTACCTTAGACAGATTTATACAAAGCTGGCTGCCTCCAAGTCATGGGGCTCCCTATTTTAGAAAGCAGGCATTTTCACAATTTATGCAGCCTTTTCCCAAAATCCAATGTACCTATGTAAATATGTAAATTGAATTAGTATTTTATACAAAGTTTTTTGTGCCAATTAACTTATTTTATTTTGCTTCTGTTTGCGAATTCTTCCGCTTGGAATTACCTATGTCATAAAACATATCCTAAGGCATCAATTGAATACTATCGAATAGAAAAATCCTTTATTCATCAGACAATTAGATACAGTAAATAATGTAGCTTACTACCAGTAAATAATTGTTGTAATCTGAATTGTTGGAACAACAATTGTATCTCTATTATATTAATTAAGATATTGATTCATTGGGCTAAACTCACGACCCAATAGGTCCCTCTACATGGCAAGCGACTTCGCGGCAGGCCCAGGCGGAGATGGATTCCTTCGACAAAGAGGTCTTTGCCATGCAGTGGGGGCAGTACAGTACAGGCTGAAAATAAATTAATAATTGATTCTTCCAAAGAGCTTTGTTAAGGCGCTTCCCTGACCAAATAACCTTGACCATACATTTCCGCTTTGCCGCAGAATCCAAATTCGCACGGTTTTTTTTATTACAAAAAAGAGAAACGATCTTTTGAAATGAAATGAACCGTGAATTAAAAAGATTTTTAAGTTACCTATCTATTAGTGTAATCCTCAAATTAATAGCACGTCAACTTTAGCAAACACATGTTTTCAAATATTTTAGTCACTTTTTTACAGGGAGATTTAGGTGTATATAGGGTAATAAAAAAAATAAGAACGTGGAATGTGATGATAGGATATTGAACATTAATAATATGCTTTTTGATGTAGTTTGTTTCTCTTAATTAATGAGTTAATATCCCCTGAATAGCGAAGAAAAACGTACTTTTGGTCGGGGTAGCGCCTCAAGGAGCTATTAAACGACTTTTACAGATTTGAAACTGACAATCACGTCAAAATGTGCAGTGTAAATGATTTGAAAAAAATATATGTTAAAGTAGAACATTCTCTTAATCATATAGAAAGTGAATATTTTTGATTAAGTTCATATTAAATAGTTTAATTAACTCGTGAAGTTGTGTCTGACGCGGACAAAACATTGACAATCACACAAAATCTACCAGGTATAATTAAACGAAACTTACACCATCTTACAGACAATTTTATTATCTATCTTTTAGTATACGCCTTTTTTTAATTTTGAAAGAATACTACTTTTATTTAATTTTTTTCGACTAAACTTTGAGAGTTTTGGACGCAAAACTGATGCAGAACGGACACAGTCTGTGTCCAAAACTTTCAAAAACTATTTAATATGAACTTAATCAAAAATATTCACTTTCTATATGATTAAGAGAATGTTCTAGTTTAACATATATTTTTTTCAAATCATTTACACTGCACATTTTGACGTGATTGTCAGTTTAAAATCTGTAAAAGTCGTTTAATAGCCCCTTAAGAACCGATAAGAAACATGCTATTTTCCTCCACGACCACTAAACAAATGACTGATAATAATTGGAAGCGCACACCTAAACGCATCGATAGGGAAGCCGCGTTTAATGCTACATTATTAAAAGGTAATTATAGTTAAAATTTCACTATCCGTACACTAGTCGTGGTGCTGGCTTCAAGTTACTGGTAACAGCCGTGACTACGCCACTTCCTACAGTATAAAACGATGCACTGTGCCCCGTTTACGTTCTAAAGAACCGTTGAAATAAATAATAAATTATTAAGTTTCAATGTCACATCTTTCTAAGTTCAAAAATACCTAAGTTAAAAATAATACTGTTATCAATATAAATAAATGAGTACTTAGTTATAATAAATAGTAATGTTTCTCACATGCATCTCTGTTATAATGAACAGTAAGGGCTACGTGGTTATCGGTCGATATAAAACCACTGCTTAGTCGAAACAATAAAAAAAAACATTTCACAACACTCTTACAAAGATACAAACTAACAATTAAAACGACATGTTTATTAAAATATATGACTCGCGAATATAAACATGAAAAATACAAACTTTTTAGCAAAACGTTTTTATCACACGTTTTTTTTATCTCCCATAGGATTATGAACAATAGCGAAGTTGTGTACAGAAAAAAACACGAACTAATGTTTAAACATGCCATTCATTTAATTACTGACTACTGCACTTAAAGACGTCACTTAAAACACAAGCGCATTTAGCTTAGCGTGGGGTCCTGGGTTTAATAGCCAAGTAGGGTATTATTTAATTTATCCAATAGGAATTTAATTTCTCATTCTCACCATCATGTCAACTTTTAGATGCCCACTGCTGGGACACCTGGCTGCAGCTATGGCTGCCATTCATATTACCTACTACGATCTTAAAATTGTATTAACTATAGTTTACAGTTTTTCACTTAACCGAGTTTTTGTTTTATATCGGTTCATCATCACCACCATCATGTCAACTTTTAGACGCCCACTGCAGGGCCATAGGTCTACCCCAAGAGGGGAGGGGTTCAGCCGTAAACACCATGCTTGGCCGATGCATGTTGGCGATCGCAGTAGGTGTTATGGTACTCAGAAGGACACTGCCGCCCACCCTCTGGTCAATATCCCTCTGTCGCCTTCTACGACACCCACGGGTAGAAATGGGGTGGTGCTATCCGTGACGGGCACCACACGGTCAAATTGAAATATTTCAGATCTCCTGCATATTTTGTTAGTCTCCATTGAGACTGCCATCGTGGACGAAATTCGATCAGTAGAATATTCATCATCATCATCATACAGTCTATTGCCGTCCACTGCTGAACGTAGGCCTCCCCCAGATATCGTCAACCAACTTGGTCTAGGGCAGCTCGCCCCCATCCGCTGCCAGTTAAAACTGGAAAATTACCGAGTGGAAAATAGTAGTAGGCTACCAAGCTAGATGCTGCTAAATAGTTGTTTTTTTTGCATTTAACTGTTATTTTGGATTTTGTCAATTATCAATCATTATATCAATTATATCATTTTACCTATAATTTTATCAATTAGTAAGTAGTTAATTAAACTTAAACTAAAATTAGAAGCTAGTATATAATTAAACTAAAAAAACTTTTTGGAAAAAAGAGAACCGCCTTAAAAAAAAAACTAAAAAGTGATAAATAACTTTAGCACAGAAAACACATGACTTTAGTTTCGGAAGTCGGTGGCTTTGTTCTGTTTGTTGTATTGTATTGCCACCGACTTCCGAAACAAAAGTCATGTGTGTTTTTTGAAGGCGATTCTCTTTTTTCCAAAAAGTTTTTATTTTACACTTTTTAGTGCCTCGTTAACACCCAAATCCATTAAGGAACGGCAACACAGTTAAAACAGAGATTGAAAGTCCTCCAAAGATGGAAAGATGGAAGAAACGAAAACGTCTTCTCGGTTTTTGTTGCTTTTTTCAAAAAGCGCTGAATAAATTTCTGTTTGTTGCATACTTAAACCTTGTCCAGAATGTAACAAACACTTTTCTGAAAACCGCATCAAAATCGGTTCAGCCAAACGGGAGATAATCGCGGCCAAACATACATACATACAAACATATGGGTTGAACTGATAACCTCCTTTTTTTTTAAGTCGGTTAAAAATAGAAGCTAGTAGGTATATAATTAAACTTAAGCTAAAAATAGAAGTTAGTACATAATCAAACTTGAACTAAAAATAGAAGCTAGTATATTAATTAAACTTAAACACACAAAGTGACAGTTGAGGAGGTTGTGGTAAAAGCAGTACGTATTGATTCGTAGGGTGACCATTCATTTTATACCGAGTTTCCTCCGTGTGTCGGAAGGCACGTAAAAACGTTGGTCCCGGCTGTCATTTGTAGATCTTTGGCAGTCGTTATGCGTAGTAGAAGCCAGAAAGTCTGACAACCAGTCTTACCAAGGGGTATCGTGTTACCCAGTAACTGGTTTGTGGAGGTCAGATAGGCAGTCGCTCCGTGTAAAACACTGGGGGCCAAGTCTGCTATTTGTATAATTTCGTCATTCCAACACGATCCCATTGTCATTTTGCTAAAAGTTCGTAATCTGCTAAATTCATAATGGTCAATCATTGGTCGCAGAATGACGTTGTCATGGTAGGTCACTGATCAAAGTAACTGTCAAAATTTCATCAGATTACTAAGTCAGTCATTCAGTTGTCATTTTGTACGAGATTACCATTCTATATCATTTCTTTCAATGACGTGTCAGTGGTTGACCATTGGAAAGTCATGGTGACGCCATTATATTAGTAGATTACCAAACTTGTCAAAATAAACAATTATGAAAGCAATGATAGACCATTCTGACACTATTGTAATAGCAGACTTGAGGCCCTGGTGTTTAGCTGTATCCGCTTAGACTGGAAGTCAACCCCAAAAAAGTTGGCAAAAGGCTAGCAGGCCAGCAGATGATGATGACAAAGTGACGGTGTCGTGTTGCACTGCCAGGGGTGTGATTCTGTAAGACCTCATTTTAAATTTCGAATCTGAATCCGCTGTGAGTTTCTTGTTTGGCATTCTAAAAACTCGGTTGATAAATCGAATTTACACTAGCGCCACTATTGCGAGCGTGTCAGCGAGTTGAACTGAATTGACAGGGAGGTTTTGACAGATAAAGTATGAGATGACGTAAGAAGTGGCATTTTGTAAGGTAATTTCCCCGTCACTTTGCACTCGAACCCGATTCAGTGTCAAAAATATCAAGGTCATTAAGAACCTTATGCGAAGTGAGAGTGAATAGCGATGTGAGATGCGAGTTGTTGTTTGAATATTACAGAATCGACCTGCAGGTATCGCGTAATCTTCCACGAAATCATAACACTATGGAACACACTCGTCTACGACATTACTTTGTTATCAAAGGTTTCTATCTAAATCTCATCGTCATTGCGTCATACGATACACGAATCATACGTTTGAGCCCAGCGCTTTCCCTCCAAATGAATGAAAGAAGCCGTGTGTCTATGGTCTTGTTATGAGCCTGTTGCGTCAACTTCCGGTTGTCTATGATACTGTTAATTCTGGGTTTTAAGTCTGTGATATAGTCAATGGAAGCTAGGACATTTCCGTTCGACTGTGTAAAACACGCCTTGTTTTCTTATCTAGTTAGGATGTCCTTTGCAACTTGATTATAATTTAAATTAGAGCTACAAAGAAATCATTATATATCTTTAATGCTTTTTCTCGGTTGCAGTTGATCATATTGTTGCTTTAATAAAAGTTTCCATACTTTGGAACAAATCCAGTTTCTGTTTTTTTCGCAAACACTGATAAACCTTTATTTTATACCGAAATAATTATTAGGTACTAACTTTTGCTCGCCATTTCGTCCGCGTGGATATCGGCTATCGCAATAATTATGCAAAATTTTCAAGATTAAAAAGTAGCCTATGTCCTTCCCCGGGATTCAAGCTATATTCATACCAAATCTATAATAAAATAAATAAGGTATTAACAATACAGCCTCTCACAAGGATTGTGCTTAAGAAGGTATTAACTGAATGGCTAAAATCAAAAACATACGATGAAACGGAAAAACTAATTGTAACATAACATCACATACTCACACCACTACACACACCCCCACACACAGACACACTTCCACATCTCACACACCTTACTACACAGACACATACACAGTGACCACAAACACTTAACCACGAATACATAATTTATATTATGATATTATTTATTTATTTCAGTACATAATTTATGTTTCATTATAAACTTTTCCTTAGTTTAAGTAATAATTAGTTATAACCTGGAACTGTTTTTACTTTTGTATCTGGAGGTGGGCGTTGATAGTTGTGACACAGTTTCTAACTACTGCAGCTATCATCGTTACATATAAAAATTGTTATGTATATTTTTAAGTTCCAAATAAAGACAAAAAAAAAAAAAAAAAAAAAAAATCTCATAAAAATCGGTTCAGTCGTTTCGTCGTAAAAATGTAACAGACAGAGTGACTTTCTCATTTATAATAAGTACTAGCTTTTGCCCGCGAACTCGTCCGCGTGAATGTCGGTTATAGTGGATGCAGACGAAGTAATTCATTAAATAGTGGCCTATGTCCTTCCCCACGGTTCCAGCTATCTTCATACCAAATTTCATCAAAATCGGTTCAGCCGTTTCATCATGAAAGCGTAACAGACAGAGTTACTTTCACATTTATAAAATTAGTATGGGTATTATGGAAGCTTATGGAAGGTCTTTCAAAAGCATTTGAAGTGCACATTCAGTTGCTCAACTACAGCTAAGAGACTACGAACCTATAAATCGTATAATACACAAGCAAGATAGCAATATTTGAGCAACACTCAAATAAAATCTCAGTTAAATGTTCAGAACAATAACCATGGATAGTATTTACAATAGCCTGCATTTCTGCAAGTGTGCCAAGGAGGCTGAGCCGTCTTCACTCCTGGTTTACATAAACTGTTGTTTAATGCGACTACTATGCAATTACGCTTGCAAATACATTCGTTGTGTTTACTGAGTTCACGATACGAGAAACACGATAAATGCTTCCAGATAGTATGGAAATGATTAGGAAGGTGTTAATAATATAAATATTCAAAGCACGATATCCATATATGATGCCGTAAAATGAAACGCAGCGGATTTTATTTTCTTTCTATTAAGTTATTCAAGTTTATGCCAGATTTTGCCCAGTGCATTGAAGTTAATTTGGAGTGAAAAAAATAACGTTTATAGGTCAAGCCTGAATATTTTTCTAAAATACGTGGCAAAAATGAACTGGGGGAATTGCCACGCAGCCATCGAACGTGTGGCACAATTATGTGGAAATGATCAACATTGGTCCAGTCGAGATCAACTACTTGCAGCGACGTGACATATCGCACGAAGTCGCACGTAAGGGAAAAAAATACAACCCTGCCTTATTGTGCAATTTTTACATGCAAAAATGATAGCAGGGCAAATAATGTTTCTTGCAGAGGTATATCGTATCACCAAAAACTATAAAACTTTCATATATATTTCAATATAATCGTTTTTTATTGACAATACCATATTTTTACTTTGATGCGAACTAAAAACTACCTTATGTCCATTCATTAAAGTCTAAATCAGCTTGCTCGCTGTCTTGACTGTAATCGTTTTACGTGGCATAAATTCTAGAAACTTCGACGCTACTCGTTTAGGGATGTGACACATTAATCGACAACTTGACCACATCTCTCATTGAATAGAAAAATAAATAACAGTTGCATGCGAAAATGACATCTATTTATAGTAACAATAGATGTCATGTTAAGTAATTTGGTAACAACAGCTCTCTAGCGTCGAATAGCTGAACTCGTTGGACATTGCTCGAATTGGATTGTTAGATGGAAAAAATCGCTTTAGTGATTTTGACATGTAAAATAATAGCAACGTTCGTCAGTTGTGATACGGTTTAATTTCAAACAACAATAAATAAGCTTTTTGCCAAAGTTGCGTTTCTAATTTGTAGCCAATTATATCATCGTTTTCTGTGTATTGCAAGTACATTTTAATTTGCAAATGTGTGAGTTTCGCGACACTGGATCCAGTATTAAGTAAGACTAAGGGCACTTCCTCTTGTTTTTATTATTCCGTGGTTACGACTGTAACGGTAATGAAAAAATTAGAGTTTTGAACGCAGGCCCATTTTCATTATCAGTAAAACAAACGAGTCTTACATTTTTTTTCGGGAATTTCTAATATATTTGAATTAGGTACTCTTATAAAAAGAGATTTGTCATTCCAAATTGTAAAAGATACGTAGGTTTTTATTTCAAGATTCATCATCATCATCATTTCAGCCTGAGGACGTCCACTGCTGGACATAGGCCTTCCCAAGGGGGGCTTTTGCCATAATCGCCACGCTTGGCAGGCGGGTTGGCGATCGCAGTATGGTTGTTATAAAGGCACAGAGAATGCTGCTGCCCATTCTCTGGTAAGTTCCTTAGTCGCCTCTTAGGACACCCACGGGAAGATATGGGATTTCAAGATTATTTCTTTTAATCCCAATGCTACGGTAATTAAGCACGCACATGCATAAACTGGAGCAGATTGTAGGGCGACTATGTGAAAGGTCAGGGGGACCCTATTATTCAACCAATTTAACCTCAAGAAACTAATACTTTTTCTGGAAATTAACTTGTAAACTGGGAATTGATTAATTTTGCTCTGTCAGAATGTAAACACAGCGGGAATAGATGAACATCTAAGTATACCAGGTACATGGAATTGATTAATTTTGCTCTGTCAGAATGTAAACACAGCGGGAATAGATGAACATCTAAGTATACCAGGTACATGGAATTGATTAATTTTGCTCTGTCAGAATGTAAACACAGCGGGAATAGATGAACATCTAAGTATACCAGGTACATGGAATTGATTAATTTTGCTCTGTCAGAATGTAAACACAGCGGGAATAGATGAACATCTAAGTATACCAGGTACATGGAATTGATTAATTTTGCTCTGTCAGAATGTAAACACAGCGGGAATAGAAGAAAATCTAAGTGGTATTTGAGTACCGGCAAAAACCAAAAATAATTTAATTCTCAGTTCTATAATAACAGCAATGTGGCAATATTGGCAATAAGTGAAAACATACTTAACTATAGAAAATAAACAAAAACTGCTTATTCATGGACCCTTTTGCACTTTCCAGTCACTGAACCGGCCGCCGTCATTATTTTAAACACCCACAAATGTTTTCAACAGCATTACGATAATCTTACTTTTATCATGAACTTGAGGTTTCTTTTGGAAACTTTACTATTCTTAATTGCGGTTTTCACTGTTTCTTGCTGTAATCAATGGACCGATCAAACAAAACGTAATTTGGCGCGAAAATGTGGAAAATAGCCGGTTGCGACAAATATGGCGGGTGATTGCAATGGCGCGAATTTAGAGGTCATGCTCGGACCGAGAACTTGAAAGCTGAGGTTTCTTTTTAAATGCTCTTTTAGTTTGATGAGTCCCAGCTGTTTTTGGGTGTTACTACACTAATCGATCAATCATCGATCGATGCCGTTGATCTGTGGTAGCTTTGGCTCATCACGGATACCGTTCGACTTATAACTAATCGATGGATTGCCGGTCGATGGCATCGGTCGACGTTGATCGATTAACTGCGGCTATTATCACTAATAATAATCAAGCAACTCGAATGACGTCGACTAATCCATTCTACCATCGATCGATCGTCGATCGACAATCGATCGATTGGTCTTGTAGAAACTATCGATTGACGTCGACTAATCCATTCTACCATCGATCGATCGTCGATCGACAATCGATCGATTGGTCTTGTAGAAACTATCGATTGACGTCGACTAATCCATTCTACCATCGATCGATCGTCGATCGACAATCGATCGATTGGTCTTGTAGAAACTATCGATTGACGTCGACTAATCCATTCTACCATCGATCTATGCCGTCGATCGATGATCGACTGATTAGTCTGGTAACACCTTTTCGTAGATCTTTGACAGTCGTTACGGGTAGTCAGAAGCCCAAAACCAGTATTACCAGTTACTCAGTAACTGGGTTGTGTGGGTCAGATTGGCAGTCGCTCCATGTAAAACACTGGTATTCAGCTGCATCCAGTTGGACTGGAAGCCGACCCCAACATAGTTGGGATAACGTTAGGTAAATAATGAGTTTCATAGACAATTTTAACATCTTCATAGTAATTGCTGATCATAAACAATTTCGAGGATACGCTTGCAGTTATGCAGTTAGCATTTTGTAAATAACAGCCATGTAGTAAATGATTAAACAAAAACAAAAGAGATTCCCACGCAAGCATAGCTTAGGTGTTAATTGTTAGTAAGATGTGAATAATACCAGTAAGTTCGTAATTATCATCAGCTAATTATATTTAAGTGTTACTAACATAAGTCTAATTAATGTGCCGTGTGGTGCCGGCCGCGAATAGCACCACCCCATTTTTACCCGTGGGTGTCCTAGAAGGCGACAGAGGGATATTGACCAGAGGACGGGCAGCAGCGTCCTTCTGAGTACCATAACGCAACATGCATCGGCCAAGCATGGCGATTACGGCTGAACCCCCCCTCCCCCCCTGCTTGTGGGAGACCTATGCCCAGCAGTGGGCGTTTAAGGGTTGACATGATGAAGATGATGATGAACATAAGTCTTACTTAAAAAGCAGAAGCTGGTACTCACGGTCTGCAGGGCTCTGCCTAAAATGCAAGGCCTGTAAACACTCAGACAAATAAGGCTATGGCTAATAAGCCAGACAATACCTGAGCTAAAGGGAAAGTTTATCAATAAGAAATGGGTGCACTGTCCCACGCAGTGAAACTTTGCAGAGTTGCAATATTGTCGCACTACGCTCCCACGTTGTTTCGTAATGTGATGTAAACGTTGAGTTTTTGAGTGCTTTCTGACAAACTTCGAAACGTTGATCGAAGTGTATTGGTATGTTTTGCTTCATAACAACGATAGGTACTATAGGGACCGGGTTGTTTATATACGTTAGATGAGACGAAATAAACTGTTAAACCTCTATATATTGGAGATAAATAATAAGACTTTAGTGGAAATATATGACAGCTCCTCATGACAGAATCTGTCATAGTATAAAAACTATATTTAAATCATCTAATACAATACCATGACGTCTACATTCTAGAACTATGCATAGTGTTTACCCATAGAGCTTATATTTAATGGCGCTAATACATATAAGCCTCTACAGTACGGTCTGTCTATCTGTCTGTGTGTCATAGCTATACGCAGTGACGCTATACTGTACAGTGTCAAATTATGTCTTGGAAGTGTACAGGGGACTTACTTAACTCCTAAAAACTGTACAGTTATATTTTATGAATGCGTGTAATGTTTTTTTCAACCGACTTCAAAAAAGAAGGAGGTTCTTAATTGGACTGTACATTGTTTGTTTTTTTTTTTGTATATTTGTTACACGATTTCTCCGGCAAATGTGAATCGATTTTGAAAATTCTTTTTCTTATGCATAGGGTATGCTTCAAGGATGGACCAATATAAATTTTATCGAAATTGGTTCAGCACTTTTTGAAAAAATCGACAGAATGCAAAAAGAGATACTTTAGAATTGGAAGTCGGTTATCGATAATCGGTTATAGAATGACAAAAATTGGACAAACTTACTAGGTTTTAATTCTGAGAGCCTTATACCTAGGTAAGTTTTCAATCTAGGTATAATTTAGAACAGTAATAGCTGTGTTAATAAGTGGTATAATAGTAACCCTAAAGAGTTCGTTTTTTTGTTTGTACGGGATCCAGAACTGGTCCGATTTTAAAAATTCTTTTGCAAATACGAAGCTTTAAGCTGCCATACATTATTTTGAAAATAGGGAACTGTATTTACGCGCAAAGTCACGTGTAAAAGCCAGTAATTGATAAGGACTCCAGCAAATTGTAAGAGAAATATACAATTATACAACACACAGTTGTACACACTTACAAAATACAAAGCCAACTAGAACATAAACAGGCTCCAAAACAGAGGTATTGAATGCACTGCCAGACCTTTCGAATCCGATCCGAGCAATCTGCAACACAAAATAGACAACAACGGTTTACACTCCAATTGGGACAACACACTGCAAGTGGAACGATATGACATAATAGAACTCAATTCTGTGAGCCAAGAGCCGCTACACTTATGATCTTGTTTTGTTTGTCACGAATTTTATTTAATAATCGTTGCCATATAGGTTATATTTTTTGCGCCCGTATCTAAAAGATGAAAAAATTTCTTTGATATTGAAAAAAATACTATTAGCTGTCAAAACCATCGTTTTAATTTTGACGACACGGTTGAGGCAGTGGCTGAGCGATCGACTGCTGCGCAGCGTGTTGCGGGTTCGATTCCCGCCCAGGGTAAACATTTGTGTGATGAGGACTTGTGTTTGCCTTGTGTCTGGGTGTTGTTTATCTATATATGTATGTATTTAAAATGTATTTGTGTATATATATAAGCTGTCTCACATCCATAGTACAGGGCCTCCCTAGTTTAGGGTCAGATGGCGGTGTGTGAAATGTCCCCACATATTATCATCAACTACAGGAAGATATCATGATAACAGTAAAAAAAAGACAACCGCCTTCAAAAACTAAAAAGTGAAAAATAACTTTAGCACAGAACACACATTGACTTTAGTTTCGAAATTCAGTGGCTTTGTTCTGTTTGTTGTTTTGTATTGCCACCGACTTCCGAAACTAAAGCCAATGTGTGTTCTGTGCTAAAGTTATTTTTCACTTTTTAGTTTTTGAAGGCGGTTGTCTTTTTTGTAAAAAGCTTTTTATTTTCCGCTTTTTAGTACCTCCTTCTCATCCAAATCTATTAAGAAGAGATTGAAAGTTAACTACTACAAAGATTGATGAAACTAAAACGTTGTCTATGTAAATTTTTTGGGTATTTGTTGATTTTTCAAAAAGTGCTGAATCAATTTCGATAAAATTTATATGGGACCACCCCTGAAGCATACCCAATCCATAAGAAAAAGAATTTTCAAAATCGGTCATTTTGAAAATTCTTTTTCTTATGGATTGGGTGTGAATCAATACGTTTGCCGGAGAAATCGCGAAACAAATCGCGCATATACTTAATGCAAATTTAAGACTTATACGGTTTTCTCATGGATGCCATTGTCAGAACTGGACCAAATTAAAATGGGACCACACGGGAAGCACTAGCTTTCAAATAAAAAAAGAATCATCAAACTCGGTTCACCCAGTCCAAAGAAATCAGGTAACAAACATAAAAAAAAAATACAGACGAATTGATAATCTCCTCCTTTTTTGAAGTCGGTTGAAAAGAACATACTAAGCAAGAAGTGGCTTAGTACGTTTTATTTAGTATAATTTATTTAAAACTAGCGACCCGCCCCGTCTTCACACGTGTGTAAATTTTCGGTGCATTTTCAAAAAAAGATCCTTTAATACAAGCTTGTCCTGACAATTGGAAAAACTACAAAAAAATGCTTTTCGCAATGCGCTTTTGCCAGCGGGTTCGTCCGCATGAATTAGAAGAAGTGTTTAAAAGATAGATCCCAATCCTCCCCTCCCCCACCCCTCCCCTCCTGAATCCCTGATTCTATTGCTGAATACCATAATATATGTAAATCCGTACTGACGTTTCTGAGATAACCCCGAACGATAATTTTTAAGCACGGCGGGGTACTCTAATTTATAATTATGTAGTGATATAATGATGATAGATATACTAGCCTAGGTTATTTTTGAGTGAATGGTAAAATTACGACAAATCCTTTTTTATAACGTAAATGACGTAGTCGCTGGCTCACAGACCGTATCACTCGTAATACCGGTGCGGGTGTAGACGACATTGGACGAAGCATTGACTGCACGCGATCGGATATGCGTTTGTTCGGTTTCGTATTCGAATCAATTATAATTATCTAACTTCCTACCTAGTTACTGGAACAATTGTCCGATGTTTTCATGTAAAGTCACGATTTTTCCCTTACTTGGGAAGTAATGACTTGCACTGGACATTATTTCTTATCCGATCCGAGAAACATTGTTTAGAGGTGTTTAACTATTTTTAGCTCAATACAATATTCTGATCACGTACTGTTAGTAATGTTGCATTTAAATAGGTGTTAAATGATTTGTTATTAGTTGAACATCACAAGTTAATAATACGTATATTTACAACTTATAAATAATAATAATAAAATTATGGACAGTTTCAAAAACGGAACGGGGAGCTCATAAGCAATCAAAAAACTCGTCCACATTGCTGTGCTAAAAGGTTGGCAGCATTGCCATCTCGTATGGCAATATGGCAATGCTGATTCTTTGGCCCAAGAATAGGCCAGCCTTTGGATCATTTGATGAGTCGACCAGCCGCTTAGCGATGTCCCGAACAACAAGATGTGCACATATTTACCTAACATTTTGATTGCATGTAAGCCATTAGAGCTGGGTTAAGATAAATCTCAATCTCAATGTAAATATTAAGCTTAAAAATATGATTTAAGTCAAGTTTTTTAACTGGTTTTTGTTACAAGTTGATGCGAGGATGATTCAAGTAGATTAACTATAATAATTGTTCTTCATCACAAAGTGAACTAATGGTAATGACCCAGAGAACATAACATGTATGCACTGTATGACTTCCTATATTAAAAGACAAGATTAACGACCGAATCTTTTTGCATGATAACATTAAACTGTTTAACCCATTATACAAGTTTAGTATTCTTTTGTTTGAAAAGTAACCTAATGTCTAGCGTCTAACCTTGGAACGAATGACCCAGGAAAAATGAAAATGTTGACAGAAACATTAGTTCACTGTAGACCTGAATTTAAATTACACTCTTCAAATGAAGATTAGGAAACTTTAATTGTCTTTCGTTGTGAAATAAACGTATTTCTATGGATATTTTAACTCATTTCTTCAAAATTATCTGCCAAGATAGTGATTGTTTCTGTTGAATTTTCTTTACTTATGTTTTTAGAAGTTTCACCATAATGTTCTATGTTTTGATAAATTATTAGGTAGATATCTATATCAGAAATCATTTCACTTAGCATTCTTTTATTAAATCCTTTTTTTTATTGTAAAGCTAACTAAACGATAGATTATTTATTTATTGTAGTTTTTGAAACTTAAATCGCGATGTGGAGGACTTTAATGATGCTTTATTAGTTTAATAGTTAAAGGTTTTCTTTTTTATTATTCGTGTAAATATTGTAACATGATCCAATGAAGTAGATAATAATAATAACAAAACAATTAAATTACTAATTTTAACGAAAATCTAATAAAAATAAAGGAATAATACTGATGCAACAGTAGCTATAAGCAGTAACATAACATAGACCATTCAATTTATTACCTAGAACCTAACAATATCGATAAAAAAAGTCTATTGTTCATCTCAGAATGAGGTTACTAGATGTGCACTGAAGCTTGGACAAATACTGGCTCGCGTTGCGAAAACCAATTCGCACTACGACGCTTCAATGGAGACCATCACTTGATTGATTTGTAACTTTAAAGTTACCATCAGCTGTCTATATTCGATTGGTTTGCAAAACTCAGAAGCTAGGTCTACTGTTGAAAGATGTTAATGATTGTAGGCATTGAAATTGAAAAGCTACTGACCCGTAACATGAAAATTGTTTTAACGATTTTAGATATATATAGGTACAGAAACCAGTTATTGTATAGATCTAGATGAACTGTTGGTAAATAAGACAGCATGACTTCTATTTTCAATTTTATAATTATAAACTTTCTAAGTCTATCTTGGACATCACAGACATCGACATCATAACATTATTGTTTAAAAGAGTGTCCGTGGAGTTTCTTGCTCGTTCTTCTCCATAGAGACCTACCTACGTTTTGGAACGAGCAACTAGCTTCAACTTTCTGACTCACTCACCGACTCCTTGACAATTCAAAAGTGTCTGTAAATGGTTTAATTGAAATAAATGCTTTGACTTTTAACTTTCGGTGAAGGAAAACATCGTGAGGAAACCTGGACTTACAAACAAATAATATAAGTTTGAAGTCGATAATCCGCCTCAAGCAAGTGTGGTGGTCAATGTTCATGCCTTCTAGGTTTGAGAACAGGGGTGTGATTCTGTAAGACCTCATTCTAAACTTCGAATCTGAATCCGCTGTGAATTTCTTGAGTGGCATTCTAAAAACTCGGTTGATAATTCGAATTTACACTAGCGCCACCCTTGGGAGCATGTTAGCGAGTTGAACTAAATTGACAGGGTGATTTTGACAGATGAAGTATGAGATGTCGTAAGAAATAGCATTCTGTAAGGTAATTTCCCCGTCACTTTTCACTATTCAAAGTGTCAAATATATCAAGGTCATTTTGAACCTTATGCGAAGTGAGAGTGAATAGCGAAGTGAGATGCGAGTTGTTGTTTGAATTATACAGAATCGACCAACAGGCCTATACCCAGCTGTGGAACTAATAGACTGGTATTAAGCAAGCCAGTTTGATAAGAAATAATCTACATCCATTATTTTTAAACCATTGCCAAGGTCCCTCCATTTTGAGGAAACGGTAAGGCTCTTTGCTAATGTGTTAGTTCCTTCATCCACGTCATAGGTACTTTGTTTGTCAGGCCGTAAAATTGTCTCTTCATAATCTTTCATAACATCCACAAGAACGGGTTTATGGTTAATTGTTATGTGATTAGAATTTGATATGTTATGATTTAAGTATTTAAGTAACATTCTAGTCGTGTCGTTTTGAGCAACACATAAAGAAACTATCGTTATGTGGGTTAGGAGTCAGTAAGGATTAAGATCCCTGATTACCGCCAGCTTGGATTTTACCACCTCGCTGCGGGCGGAGTAATGTTTTTTTTTTAACCACCGCATTCTTCTTCTTCTTTTCGAATCCATGATTTTTTTGTTAGACTACTTGGGCCCAGTAGGTAGCCACATTTATCGCAGCATTAGTGGCGTTTTTAATGTCCTCTAAGGTGCAGCAGGTATAGGGGCACTTTGGGCACTGTAGAAAGTGGGCCAGTGTCTAGTCAGGATCACTGCACTCACACCTCACACTGGGTGTCGGCGGGATCTATTATCCCCCATTTTGCTAGGTTGTGATTGAAGAACCGTACGCAAAATATGTTCTGAGTCGTGGAGTTGCAGACACCAGTCCGTAATATCATACCATACCATCTCCAATATCATTCCTATCGTCCTGTCTGATTATTTGAAATTTCTCATCTGTTAAATTAATTAGTCCCACGTTGGGACAGAGTCTGTCGTTATTTATTTAGTTCTTTTGCAATATTTGTTAAAGCAATTGAGTTTGGATCACTTTTGCAATGATAGTTTCACTGTTTTATTGTAGTTGTATTTGTGTTCGTCATTTAGTGCTTACTCTACTGGAAATTGATATTTTGTCATTTGTAATCGTGTAGTTTCGGAAGTTCGTTTGTAATCTTTTGTAGTACCAACTTAGTTTCTCTTTTTTCAGTAATCTTTGAATTATAGTAATAGTCAATTGTCAATAATACGTAACTTCAAATACTTCATTCATCAAAAATCTCGTCCGCATCGCTCTCAATGGGACAAGTGTCCAAAACGCTGGCAGCATTACCACGTTGAATGGCAATGCTAATTCTTTGACCCAAGAAAAGGTCAGCTTTATGATCACGTAAAGAGTCGACCAGCCGCTTGACAATGTCCTTAAAAACAAGGTAAGCACTCGGGCCCCATTGCCCTAGTGTTTCAACCCCAAACGGTTCAAACATATAAAGTAAGTAGTTGTTCATTTACATATATTTCCGTTGATGATTGTTTTGTTATCAAGTTATTAGTTATAAGAACTTCATAGTAACATTTTACGTCGTTTTTCGCAAAATTATTCTACTGACCTAAATTACTTTGTGCGACAAGACGCATAGGTATCAGCTGTTTTGTGAAGTGTCAATTTTATGCTTAGCATAGATAAAAAATTACCTGTCTCATAACGATGTTTTACAGCAGCTCTACAAAATAGGAAATTTACCTCAAGATAAGATGTGTCTGCATTTTAGGTCATGATATTGGTGCCCTTCACAACTACATATAATTAACTATGTCTTGAGATTAGGAGTCGACATTACACATTTATCCAAGGTGACGGATACTTGTTCAAATTAGGAATGTCGTAATTATGGGATAGGTAATACAATTATATTTACATGCTTATATTACTGAAAGTAAAGGTTGTTTTATGTGCTAAGATATGGACAATGGACTCGAGCATTGTGATTGTAGTTGATTTTCAAAACGCAGCAGCTGTAGGAAGTAAGGCACTGCGATTAGTGATTCTGAAGTTACTTCGTTATGTGCTTGACCCGGTAATATTATCACTAGACCTAGCGCGCCAACGTAAAATCATTTGATTTGAGTCAATAGGGTATTTTACTCTATACGAGAAAAAATCTATATATATGTTATTGAGACAGTTTAGGCATAAAGCAGTCGGAAAATGTAAGTTTTAGTTCATAAAATAACAAAACAATTTTTTAAATTCAATTTAAAGTTTTCAGTATTTTTAATCTGTTATAAAACACCGTGAAATAGTAGCGGCCATGTTATTACGCCGTACGGCTGTGTAAACAAAAAATTGACAACTGTCAGTCAACCGATTGGCGTTATATAGGCTTTATACTTTTATTATTTTCGTAACCAACGTATTTTTTTCATTATTACACCTATTACAAAATATGCTTTTAATTATTTTTAAATGATATACAATAATTATCATATTTAATATGAGCTCATTTGATACAAAACGAACTGACGTCATTTACGCTGAGCAATATGGCGTCCAGTAAGAGGCGTTTTCGTCAAATTACGCGCGAAATTTGAAAATTTAACATTTGGATGCATTTTTATGGCATTTATCGATTGAATAAAAATTTTGTGTTTTTTTTGGTGGCATATTAGCACCACAGAATTTCATTGAGACACTTTTCAAAAATTGGTGTAATACCCTATTCATTGCGATTTTTTGCATTATTTGCCGAAGCATGTGGCATGGTTTCCATTTGAATAGACCATGGGGAGTGTACTAATATAAACTGCGAATGTTTATAACGATGAGTGGATGTTTGTTACTAATATTATTACAGGCACAAGTAGTAGTTATCGTTCATTGATGTTAATGGAGTAGGTATCATGTTCGTGAACGGGCGCCGGTGTCGGTTGGGACTGGTCATCTCTTAACTGCCTCGGTCATTTTATATTGTAAAATGTAAAATACAGCAGTCTGACATCTGACCAATTTTATTTTTATTTTTAATGACATGTTAACTACTGAACTTTTAATTAATTGCAATTTTATTTTCATTTATTGTCGATTTGAGTTATGTATGAAATAATAGTAGATACTACTCTGACATTATATTTACCGATTTTATAATTTTCTATCAATTCTAATATTTCTTTTTTTTATGAGGTGTTTATTATGTAAATTTAATGAATCGCAATGTTATTTTGTGTTTATATCGGTCCAAAAATTTTAGAATTTAAAATAGTTAATAATCTTTAAGTATGGGAAAAAAATATGGACTGGAAGTATGTCTGAAACAAATAAATAAATAAATAAATAAAATAAAGAAATATTTATTTTGAATGTTTTACTTTATGGATTCTGTCCGAAATAAATAAGTTATTATTATTATTATAATGATTATATTTTTCTCTAGACCACTTTCAACGTGCACGACATGTTATATTCGTCTCATATTGTACTCCTAGATTTAACATGCATGATATAACTTAAATGTGTAATACCTATGCAATTGATTTCAATGGAGTTTATTAATATCGAGCTACTTACTAACTTCAACTTTCTGACTGACTGACTCCTTGACAATTCATAAGTAGGTTCTTCTAAATGGTTTACTTGTAATAAAAAGTACCTATTGAGTTTGAATTTGAGTGTCAAATTAAATAGGAAAATTTCCAATTTCAAAATCGGTTAAATATCCTCTAAACTCCGAGCACTCGTGCTAAGCCTACAGTGTTATAATAATATAATATATATAAAAATATAATATGTGGGGACATTTTCACACACGGCCATCTGACCCCAAACTAGCGAGACCCTGTACTATGGGTGTCAGACAGCTGATATACATACACAAATACATTTTTTTTTTGTAAATACATTCATATATAGATAAACAACACCCAGACACAAGGCAAACAGAAATGCTCATCACACAAATGTTTACCGTGGGCGGGAACCGCACCCGCAACGCTGCGCAGCAGTCGATCGCTCAGCCACTGCGCCAACCGTGTCGTCAAAAGACGACGTGACGTATAATGATCACTACCACGCTGGTTTCGTGGTCGCGAGTGCAACTGCAGTGCGTGGGGTCTTAGGTTCGATTCCCAGGTCGGGCAAAGTCTTATTGGTCTTAAAATTCCCGAGTTTTGAAAATTGGCGGTGTAACACCTCCGTGCCTCAGAAAGTACGTGTTGCCGTGTGTCCTATGCCTTACCTCTCTCCGGTCGCGTCGGATGGCTGTCCCATCAGTCCATGAGAGTGAGGGAAGAGGTAGTGCACCTGTGTAATTTGCGCACACACTTTTGCACTATTATAATATACAGGCCTAAGTTCCATGACACAGGCTTGCCTAGTTTGGTGCCAATGTTAAAACATTTGTAATTTTTTACCGTAATATTTTTAGGGTTCCGTACCTCAAAAGGAAAAAACCCGTAGGATCACTTGTCACTATGTCTGTCTGTCTGTCAAGACCCTTTATCTCGCGAACGCGTGAAGGTATCAAGTTGAAATTAAAACCATGTACTCAAGTCTATGGTCCCTTGATGCTGTAAAAAAATCGACCTTCTGATAAAAAGATACGGTCGTTAAAGCCGCAAAAAACCTATATTTCGACACTCAAGGGAATCAATATCTATAGGGTACTTCCCGTTGACCTAGAACTATGAAATTTGGCTAGTAATATCGTCTTATACTATAAGTACAGGAAAAAGTCTGAAAATATTAGATATGTAATTAAATCATAAAAAAAAAATAGTTTAAAAAAACTAAAAACAGGCTTTTTATAGAAAACCAAACTAAAAAATAGAAAATAAATTTTAATAAATTTAAATTAAGAAAAGTGTTAAAAATTTCAATAAATATAAATTAATAATAGTGTGAATAAAAAAAATATATTTTATTTAAAAAAAAGCGTGGGGTGCATGGTGTCAATAGTTATAAATATTTTATTGACAGATATGAGTAGAGTGATTATCATTTTGATAATATCTTAAAAAGCACCCCACGCTTTTTTTTCAAATAAAATATATTTTTTTTATTCACACTATTATTAATTTATATTTATTGAAATTTTTAACACTTTTCTTAATTTAAACTTATTTAAATTTATTTTCTATTTTTTAGTTTGGTTTTCTATAAAACGCGTGTTTTAGGTTTTTTTAACTATTATTTATTTTTTACTTTTTAGTTTGAAAAATGGAATAATTTTATCAAATTAGTGTATTGTCATCGGTCCTCGATAAATCTACAAAGTTTGATCGAAATCTGGCCGTTTAAAGTGGGTCAAAATCGCGCCCAAAGAAGTCGGTTACAAACAAACATACAAACATACAGGTGAAGCTAATAAAAAGCGTGTAAAAATATAGTCTTTATTAATAACTAGCTTTTGCCCGCGACTTCGTCCTCGTGAATGTCGGTTATAGTGGATGCAGACGAAGTCCCGGATTAAAAAGTAGCCTATGTCCTTCCACAGGGTCTAAGTAATCTTCATGCCAAATTTCATTAAAATCAATTCAGCCGTTTCATCGTGAAAGCGTAACATACAGAGTTACTTTCGCATTTATAATACTAATACTAGCTTTCGCCCGCGACTTCGTCCGCGTGGATGTCGATTATCGCGGATGCAAGCGAAGTTGCGGATTAAAAAGTAGCCTATGTCTTTCCACGGGGTTCAAGCTATTGTCATACCAAATTTCATTAAAATCGGTTCAACCGTTTCATCGTGAAAGCGTAACAGACAGAGTTACTTTCGCATTTATAATATTAAGTAGATTAAAGTATGGATAGTAGGTATGGATTAGTATAGAAGTATGGACAAATATGTACGGAACCCTCGTCGGGCGAGTCCGACTCGCACTTGTCTGGTTTTTTTTCTTATATTTCTTGTGTACTTGACTGGTCCTCATTGAGATTGGCAACTATGACCGAAATTAGGTCGGGACAAATTATTATCATATTGGTTTCGAGAGCGCTTCAAAACGATAACGATTTAACAGTATTTATATACTTTCATTGAAATAACGGTTCGTACTCCCGCGGCAGTACAAATTACGTGTGCTATCACAATGAGTGAAGCCGTCTCATTGTTTCGGCTGCCATTGAGTACAATCGGTGCTGATATTGAGATTCACGTTCACTGTTATATCACAGTGAAGTAATATTTACTACTTCATATAGTAAATGACTTATGAGATATCGGGGTCTCTATGTAATGTAGGTAGTAGTGCTTTTGGTTCTGTGGTTATGTCAGGAAGGCCTTCGAGGCGGACTAATAAGATAGGTATATCTATATATATAAAAGGCAAAGGTGACTGACTGATGTATCAACGCACAGCCTAAACCGCTGATCATAGGGACCTGAAACTTGGAGGGTGTGTTCTTTGTATGACGTAGGCATCCACTAAGAAAGGATTTTCCGAAATTTTACCCCTAAGGGGGTGAAAAACGGGGGCAAAGTTTGTATGGGACAACGTGATTCCTTAATCAAAACTACTTCATAAACATTCTTTAACTGAATTGATGGAAGATAGGTTTCGCATTATATTGAAATTTACCATCTAACGGAGTTCAAAATGGCTAGGAAGTTATTTTGAGGGTGATTTGCATCGAAGTTGATATCAATACTCCTTAGTGCTTTTGATTTAAATACATTTTATTTTGACACATGTCATGTTTGAAAACTCGGCTCCTAATAAATATTATTAGATTATACTGCAGAAGAATTACATATAATTTTTAATACATTAAATTAAACGATTATAAAATTATTTTGTTAAAATAGTGTAGCAATGAGAAACACTTTCAAAAATTTTTGAAAATTCCCAATCGTCAGAGACATCTATTTGTTTGTTTTGTGGAATTGCAAACCCAGTACTTTTGGTGGGGGAAATATCGGCATCATTTGTCCAAGGCAAGACTTCTTGCGAGTTTTGAGATCAACTGCTAACGCTGTAGAACTTTGCAAGACATCCGCAGAAACCAAGACATGATGGTCTCAGTTCTGTTTAGTGGCGATTTCCGGCAGACGCTGCCTGTGGTGACGCGAGGAACTAGGGCTGACGAGGTAAATGCATCGTTGAAACGATCAATTCTAAGGTCGAGTTTATAAATCGCGCTTGACCATCAATATGCGTGCTCAGCTTGGAGACGATTCACGTGTTCAAGAATTGGAAAAGTTGGTGAAGACTCTCTACCAGAGAAGAGAAGGCAGGTGGATCTAACAGAGACTCTTTGTAGTGTAGTATCTACAATAGAAGAACTGAATCATCTGTTGTACGGCGACATCAGTCAAATATCGCATCAACAAAAATTTGGGTGTGTGAACAGGCTATTTTAACGACCAAAAATGATCAAGCTGCAGCGATCAATAAAAGCATTTTGTTTCTCTCAAATTGAAGGGAAAGAAGTAGTATACATCTCAATGAACACTGTAGTTGAGCAAGATGACGCCACACGTAGAATTTAGAATAGAATTAGCTTACGGCAAGTGGACTTCTAGCGCACATCGTCCAGCTGAAGGTCGGTGTTAAACTCTGCTAAAGTCGTGTAACAGCAACCGGCTCGAAGTGTTCTGTCTGCAGAGAAATATCATCGAAGCTAAAATTGTAACAGGTTGTGGCGTTGGTGAGAGTGTTTATACCACGTATATCACTGATTCCTCACAATTACCCCTTCCCCTTCAAGCGTGTGCAGTTCCTTGTGAGTGTGTGCTCTGGGCATGACTATAAACCGGACCAGCTGCTTTTCCCACGGTCAACTGTACGTTGCTTGCTCTCGCGTCACCAGTTCTGACTCTCTGTACATTTTGACTAACGGCAACACTTCAAACGTAGTTTACAGAGGTTTTAAACATATATAGCTAAGCTTCATTAATGTTTTTTCTTCTTTTTAAACCTTTTTAGGTTAGGAATTATATTTTAATTAGGAATATACGTTCTCTGTATTTACCTTAAAATTTAAAAAAGAAACAATTATTATGATTACTTTTTTTTCAGCATGCATCGCGAAAGAGTCAGCTTTTTTTAGTATATTAACCATGTGTACGACAGTATTTCCTATTGACATAAAAAGACAAATCTCTATACAAACTTTCGTCTCCTATAACTCGGACATTTTCTAACATCTATCCTTAGCAAAGTTTTGTGCTTCTAGACCAAGCTGTACACTGTCTGTCAGTGAAATTTATAATTGCTATTGAGTACTCAAGTAGTAATTGTTTACGGCTTCTACGCGAACGAAGTCGCGGGCATAAGCTAGTTTATTATATAGGTATACTAGCGGGCCTGGCAGACGTCCTGCCCTTAAAATAAAAATGTCATACAATTGGACTGCAGCGCCACCTACCGGGTCCAATTGTGAATTTAAACCATTCTCGAATCCACTGAAACACACATAAAAAATTTCATCAAAATCGGTACAGCCGTTTAGGAGGAGTTCACTTTTATACACACGCACAGAAGATTTATATATATATAAGATGTTTTAAAAAAGAAAGAAGGAGAGAGGAAGAGCTCGAGACTTATTGCCACCCTCAGAGACGGCACTTAATATAATAATGAATCATTAACTTTAATTGACCAAAATAACTTGAACCATGTCAACAACATTAAAATTTTCTGAAGCTGTCATATTTATGACTGACAGTATTCCAACTTATGTTAGTCGACTAAAGTTAATGATTGATTATTATTAAGTTACGTCCCTGAGTTCCGCAGTGAGTAAAAGACGCATGGACCGATCGGTGAAGAGTAAGCTAGGTACGCTTACCGCGGTCGGTCTGTGGTTGGGTGACCATCCAATTCATACCGAGTTCCCTACGTGCCTCGGTAAGCACGTAAAGCCGTTGGCCCTGGCTGTCATTCGTAGATCTTTGGCTGTCGTTATGGGGGTAGTCAAAAGCTAGAAAGTCTGACAACAAGTCTTACCTAGGGGTCTCGTGTTACCCAATAACTGAGTTGCGGAGGTCAGCCAGGCGGTCGTTCCATGTAAAGCGCTGGTATTCAGCGGCATCCGGTTATACTAGAAGCCGACCCCAATATAGTTGAGAAAAGGCTAGGCAGATGATGATGATGATGGAATAGATTGATAGAACAAAACCTTTTTTGAAAAATAAAAGTTTAAAAAAACTAAAACCACGCTTTTTATAGAAAACCAAACTAAAAAATAGAAAATAAATTTTAATAAATTATTTTATTTTAAAAAAAGCGTGGGGTGCGTGGTGTCAATAGTTATAAATATTTTATTGACAGATATGAGTAGAGTGATTATCATTTTGGTAATAAAAATAAAATAATTTATTAAAATTTATTTTCCATTTTTTAGTTTGGTTTTCTATAAAAATCGTGTTTTTAGTTTTTTTTAACTATTATTTATTTTTTACTTTTTAGTTTGGTTATATCTATATCTATAAATATTATGTGCATTTATTCTACCAGGGGCGCTTGTGCAGTACCTTCCTAGTATATAATAGCCGTTTTTTCGGCAACTAATTTTGAACGACTTGTTATTTTTTTGTTTTTTTTTTAATAATTTTATCAAATTAGTGTATTGTCATCGGTCCTCGATAAATCTACAAAGTTTGAACGAAATCTGGCCGTTTAAAGTGGGTCAAAATCGCGCCCAAAGAAGTCGGTTACAAACAAACATACAAACATACAGGTGAAGCTAATAAAAAGCTGGTAAAAAGAGAACCGCCTTCAGTATCTAAAAAGTGATAAATACCTTTAGCCAGAACACACATGACTTTAGTTTCGGAAGTCAGTATCACTTTCTAGTTTTTGAAGGCGGTTCTCTTTTTTCAAAAATGTTTTTATTTTCCACTTTTTACTGCCTCCATATCAACCAAATCCATCAAGAAACGGTAACACAGTTAAAACAGAGATTGAAAGTCCTCCAATGATGGTAAGATGGAAGAAACGAAAACGTCTTCTTGCTTTTTGTTGATTTATTCATAAAGCGCTAAATAGATATCTGTTTGTTGTATACTAAAACCTTCTCCAGAATGTAACAAATACTTTTCTGAAAACCGCTTCAAAATCGGTCCAGCCAAACGGGAGATGATCGCGGACAAATACATACAAACATACAGGTCGAACTGACCACCTCCTTTTTTTTTAAGTCGGTTAAAAAAACACTCCTATTTTTGCGTCGGGGGTTAAAAAGAAAATAAAGATATTCGCGGCCGGGTTCTGGAAATAATAATTACGACAATGTGAATGTTTTCTATACCTATATATTTTTTATTTACAGGTCAAAGATATTGATGCAGAGAGCCACAACTCTGGGAAGGTGACAGCCAGCTCCATAGAAGAAAAATTGTAAGTTCACCATTGTTATCTATCTTATGGTCGATTCAAACTTAAGGCGACGATATACGCCGGCGACCTTGAGCGACCAGAGAATCGTATGCGCTGCGTCCAAAACTCTCAAAGTTTAGTCGAAAAAATTAAGTAAAAGATAGTATTCTTTAACTTCAAAAAAAGGCGTATACTGAAAGATAGATAATAAAATTGTCCTTATAGTGTAAGTTAAGTTTAATTATGCCTGGTAGATTTTGTGTGATTGTCAATGTTTTGTCCGTGTCAGACACAACTTCACGAGTTAATTAAACAATTTAATATGAATATAATCAAAAATATTCACATACTAACTGATTAAGAGAATGTTCTAGTTTAACATATATTTTTTCAAATCATTTACACTACACATTTTGACGTGATTGTCAGTTTAAAATCTGTAAAAGTTGTTAATAGCCCCTTAATGGCGGTTGTGAAATTATTACTGCGCAGCCACTCGACTCGTGCTCAGAACCACCATAAAGTTTGAATCCTACTGTACCTACTTTGTTCGTCTATTGGTCACTAGCGCGACTGCTGAGCGAGAAGTCCTGGGTTTGATTCTTAGGTCAGTGTGTTATTTCGTTTTTCCATTAGGAAGATCTCAGTAGCAGCCTGGAGTCTAGATTTGTGCCTGGTTGATAGCTATATGTTTACCGCAACATATCTGGGGTCATACATATTATAAGAACTTATACAGGGTAGGGATGGCAGTAGCACAAAAAAGGATCATGGTAGGATTTGGTAATTTGGTGCAATTGTTTTTATTGAGAATTAATAATATTAAATTATGACGCCACAAGTTGCCGCTCTTCTCACAAGTTAGAAAACCAATATTTCGTGGTGGTGTTTAATTTTGGTTACATTTATATGCTCTTTAGTATATCTGAACTTTTTTTTAAATTTTGTTTTTAGGATTTATTTGATAGTTTCAAAATATTCTTATGAACTAATATTACTTATTATTATTTTTTTGTCGTATCGTCGGCCCCGCCTTGTATATGTATAATGGTTGTACTAATATCTACTCAACACTGCTCCAGCCTTCGGTAAATATAGGATTAATGTTATATTTTTATACGTGTCGAATTGAGAACCTCTTTCTTTTTTAAGTCGCTTAAAAATTCATCAGCTCTTACTACATACTATATCTACAATCTATTCTAAGTCAACAGTTCATCAAAACACTATAAGAAAGGGGTCACTGTGTACGCGACCTTTCATATTTACCATTCACGCATAATCATACATACCATACCATTCATTCATAACTACTTGAACAAATAACACCGGAGCTATACGTTTTTCATAAAAAATATATCATCATCATCAGCCTGAAGACGTCCACTGCAGAACAAAGGCCTTCCCCATAAAGGGGGGGGGGAGGGTACCATAATCCCCACGCTTGGCAGGCGTCTTGGGAGAAAGAAATAATATAATACTAGTCTGTTTGCCATAATCCTCACGCTTGGGAGAAGGAAATAATATAATACTAGTCTGGGGAAGGGGGGTTGCCATAATCCCCACGCTTGGCAGGCGTCTTGGGGGAAGGAAGTAATATAATACTAGTCTGGGGGGGGTTGCCATAATCCCCACGCTTAGCAGGCGTCTTGGGGGAAGGAAATAATATAATACTAGTCGGGGGGGGGGGGGGGGGGGTTGCCATAATCCCCACGCTTGTCAGGCGTCCTGGGAGAAGGAAATAATATAATACTAGTCTAATTACTATTGTCCTACTGCAGGTTATCAATAGGTCTCTTTTCATGCAGAGAAGGTACTAGCATTAATCACCACGTGCGCTCAAGGCGGATTGGCGATTGCAGACTTACCTATATGTCTACATACGCATGTTTACACCCTCAATACGCTTTTCTTTTAAAGTACGCAACGGATTTTAATGCGGTTTGAAGTCAATAGATACTTAAAGTTGTTTGAGTGATGGTGGCTAAATGAAAATTAGACCAGTTGTATAATTACGTACGTTTATTAGTACTTATTTAACTTTAACAAAGTTTTACATATGAAAGTGATACGGAGGATTAACAAGCGACGCCATGACAAGTGGATAATTGTATCTATACTAATATTATAAAGCTGAAGAGTTTGTTTGGTTGAACGCGCTAATCTCAGGATCTACTGGTTCGAATTGAAAGATTCTGCGGGTCGGGTCGGGTCGCTAGTAGTTAGATAATCAGCCTAAGAGTGGTAATGTTGCCATACTAAGATCCAGATTATTATATTTACCACAGATTACAACAAGAGTAATTCAAGAGGAAGGTTTGAACTTATAGTTTGATATTGTTTTATGTTAATTTGTTGAAATATGACGGTAACACCACATTTGTGTCTACATTGCACCTGTGGGAATCCAGGGCACGTCGCTACGTCATTATAATTTCAGGTCACGAAGGTTTTCCTTCACCAATGTCAGTGATATCCCAGATAAACTTAGGAAGTACAAATTAATTTAAAAAGGTCACATTAGTACTACATTTTTCATACACATTAAAATTGTCATTAGCCTAATAAACGTTGCAAAACATAGTCACTTGAGTGCTAAGAGTTGTATTGCAATATCTGATTAAACCTGCAACAGTTTTGTTACGTAAACCAACTCAATAGTTATGTTACCATATGCAACAATTGCTTAAATAAATGGTGCAAAAAATAAAAAAGGCCAGAGACATCGGCTGATCAAGTAAGCGCCTTTCAAAAGTGCTTGAGGTTCTGCATACTCTCTGCCGTTACATATTTTATGTGGAAACTATTCATCATATCACAACCTATTGCCGTCCACTGCTGAATGTAGGTCTCCCCCAGAGATCGGCAACCAACCCGGTCTTTGGCAGCTTTTATTCATCCGCTGCCAATTATCTTCTTCAAATCGTCGGTCCATCGTGCCGCAGGGCGACCCACACTATTGGGTGAAAACTATTGGCCGATCGTAAATCATATTCAGAGACATATTTCATCGTCTTTAGTAAAAAAAATTGGCTGAAATCTTAGTCTTATAGCAACAGACCACGTTCGATCAAAATTACTAAACAATGGACCATTGTTTAGTCATTTTTTAGGCTCGGTGGTGCCCAACACTCATATATAAGGTTCTGCGGGTTTGATATCAGGCAACTACCAACGTGTCTTTTTCAACTCATGTGTAGGTACTTTCTAAGTTTCTTGGATATCACTGTCTAACCAAACCTGCCCCCTTATTCACAACCATTCGATTCGATTCCGTACCGAATCGAAAGTCAAAAGATATCGAAGATGTCCTTCAAACGCAATTCACAAATCCGAAACCGAATAATTTTGACAGTTCAACGAACATACGAAGACTGAAGTCGGAAATGAGATTGTCGAATACGGTTCCTTACCGACACGGAAACGTATCGAATGGTTGTGAATAAGGGGCCAGGACTTATACATAAATTTGAAGTCCGAATCCGAAGAATCCGTCTTTAAATGTCAATGTCATCAATGTCACGCCTTCTTTGTCCGAGAAGAGGTCTTTGCCCTGCAGTGGGACCATAATAAGAATAGGAATATTTATTTATTTATTTATACTTCATGCACAAAGGTACAAAGGCGGACTTAATGCCTCAGGCATTCTCTACCAGTCAAGAGATAACATGGCAGGTGCATATAAAAAAAATATTAAAAAAGTTAAAAAGAGATAAACTTACGAATATATAAACTACACATACATATTTTTATATCTGGTATATGACATACGTATATAAAATATATATAAATAAAAAATAAATGAAGCAATATAGTATAATTCTTAAGTATTTTAATTTAGTTTTAGTTCACTATTCACCTAGTTACATGTGCATAATGTGGTTTCCTGTAATTGAAATAGCACACGTAACACAAACACTTTGTATGAAATTGCATATATCTGTGTATCCTTTGTTGGAGATCCTAAATAAATAAATAAAATAATAAAAATAAAAATCGTTAATTAAAATAACAGTGAAAACATTGAGATATCTTCACTTCCATTTTGTCACTTCACTGCACTTTGCTCATTTTGAACATAACATAACATTACGCCTAATAATTGGCACATAGCAGTATATAATATATCCCGCAAAAAGATTCATCATCATAATCTTAGCCTATTTCCGTCCACTGTTGAACGTAAGCCTCCCACAGAGATAGCCAAAAAACACGGTTTGCAAAAAAATTCGCTCAATCATAATTATCTCTGTCGAAGTAACATTTATTTAAAACTTTTAACAATAACATTTAAAATTCAATAGATTCAACGTTACAGACAGTAGGTACAGAGCCACGACCCTCTGCCTCCGAAGGTTTAGTATTGTCTAAGAAACTATAGTTGACATACCAAGGTGATAATTTAGTGTGTTATCTTGATGGAGCAGCTACCGTGTGTCCGGTTTTATATTAAGGAGCACGGAACTCTGAAAATAATGTTTCCTGACCTACGAACGGAGATGTAAGCCTGAAAATGTACTAACCTTACCATTTCTAGTTTTAACATGCCTTGTGTTCCAGTAAAGTTTGTGGTCCCAAGTTTTTATTGCGGACCCACCATACCCCTGGTGGTATGCTGGGTCTAAAACTACCACTCACCTAATCTAACCCAAATGTTTCACCAACAATAGAGGGGATCTGGCGCACGACGGCCGATACCGCGGCACCGCTCGCTTCGCTCACTCGCTTTCGCGCTTTAATGGTAACCTAACCTAACCCAAACGATTTTCTGTGGTATAGTTTTAGAACCACCATACCACCAGGGGTATGGTCATATGGTGGGTCCGCACACCCAAGTTTAGAACAAGTTAAATCTTAGTTTTAGGCCGCTTTCACATTTAGGCGACTTTAGCAGCGCGACTTTCGCGCTGTCGGTAAAAATGATATAATATTAATAATAATTTTTATTGACATAAAATACAGGTATGACAACTTATTTGAAGTCCTGGCTCCTGAGCTAGGTAGCAACCTGTGTTACAGGAGCCAGTGTCTTCGCCCAATTGTGGTACATTTAGCATTTATGCTATGCAATAAAACAAAAAACAGTGAAATAAAAAGAAATGAAAGATACATGTATGCTCTTTTGCTATGCATTACTTGTGTGTGTGTGTGTGTGTGTGTGTGTGTGTGGATGAGTGTGTGGTTATGTAGGTGAGTGTGTGTTTATATAGGTGTGAGCGTGCGTGTGGGTGTGTGTAAGTATTTTATGAGTACTGATATTTTAATAGGTCTTCGGTCTGGTGGTAATCCAGTGTTTGAAGTCATGTGGTGCTGTCAGAATTTCATAGTTTAAACAGACCGGCCGCCGCCTGCGCTCAGTCGGCGATGAGCCAGTGTTGCAAACGTACGTAATAACTATAAACTACAAAGAAAGAAAGAAAGCGGCCTGAATGATAATAAAAATATTCCACGGTCGAATTTCGGTAACGATGGCTTATATCAATGACTATAATGGTCAAGTACGCAGAAAACACTATAATAGGCCTATTATAGACACTATGGCAATTTGACACGACCTCCTCAGACCTAGCCCAGGCACCAGGAGGGCGAGGGCGAGACAGGGGCTGGGGACGATCAGGCCGTAGGAACATCTTACGGAGTTTTGCGTACTTTCGAAGACACACCACTAACTTCCAAAACTCTTGGTTGCTATTGAAAAAGTCTATTAAAAAAACCTAATAGCACTGCCCAACCTGGGAAAATATTTAAAATCTTCAAAAAATATTTACAACCTTCACCAGTTGTAATAAGTCTTAATTTTATTTTGTATGAATAACGAATTCAACTTGGACGAAATGCTTATTTGCTGTTCATACAAAGTTAAGCCTTATCAAAACTGACGAAGGTTGTTATTATTTAACAATTTTTTCCGCATAATTGCGACGTGCGGGATAGCTGCGTGGGCGGCACTTCTACTTGTTTTTTTTCCCGTGACTGCGAAGCCAATGGCACAGCCAGACTAGTCCATAGACTAGTAAATCTATTACCTAGCGCTAAAACCCTATCTTTTGTAAGCAAAACAATTCTGTGTGAGTCAGCAGTGTTTGTCAGATCAACTAAAGTGTTATTTCACGCAAATAGGTATCTGTTGTTTCAAGATATCATGAATATTGTCATCGATACTTTTAATACTAATTCTAGGAACTAAAAGACTTGGTACTTTAGATGTGCATGTAAAGACCCTAAACAATTTGCTATGTTTGTTATATTTACTTCGTTACATTAAACTTCAATTAAAAAAAAGAGAAAATTATGCTCTCCATTATTTTACCAATAGATGGCTTACAAAATTGAAGCAAACACAAGCATAATTTGCTTAGCCAATTCCCATCTATGTTGGGGTCGGTTTTCAGTCTAACTGGATGCAGCTAAATTCCAATATTTTATATGGAGACTGCTGCTACAACCCAGTTACTGGGTTACACAATAAGCATTGCTACGACTGGTTGTCAGACATTCTGGTTTCCATTCTCCTTGTGTCGTTTCCCCAAAGCTGGGGGTCAGGGACCCATCAGAGAATCAAGTTTCCACGGACTATATTGCGCCATTTGCTCCAGCTTTCAGCAACGTGAACTGTTTCGGCAATATTTATGTTGACTAAAAATCTACGAATGACAGCCGGAACCAACGGCTTTACTCGCTTTCTGAAACAAACACAACAAATTACAAGAATTAAAATCAAGATGGTTTGTCAATAAAATACAGCAAAATATCTCAATAGCTTCATTTTTGACTTGATAGGGATTTATTCCCTTGACGTCGAGTCGCGCCATGTCGAGTCGCCGCCATGTCAAGTCGCCGTCACGTCTACTTGTCCTTTTGATATTGTTGTGATAGTGTTGTTATTGAATACCAACACGATCATTTTAATGTATGAATAATCAGTAAACTTTACCAACCCATAATACATTGTCTAATACAAATAAAATCAACTAAATGAATCATTACAAATCTTCCATTAACTATTTCACATGCTCTTATAAAACTTCACATTTGACTTAGTTAAACGTTGTCTGAAACAGCTTACGAGTTACGATGCTGAAATATAGGAAGTTTGTGAGGTCGCGACCGCAGCTATAACGCACAGTCTCGTCTTATACAACACTAATATAATAAATAATACCGGAATGTTTATTGCAGTTTACACAAATTGAGAAACAGTAATGTAATATTATGAGAGGATTGATAGCTAGTCTGGTAAGTTAACAGCATTGTCGGAATTTACTGGTTTTGCTTCAGACGTATCTTTCAATGTGTTTAAAGACCTCCGGTTTCTCGAATGAGTTTATGTGGTGAATTGTCAAGCGCTCATAAGCTGTGGAGGCAATTCTACTAATACTTTTTATTTATGCTTTCGATCGTTTTTTCTTCTTTTTAGGGTTCCGTATCTCAAAAGGAAAAAACGGAACCCTTATAGGATCACTATGTTGTTGTCCGTCTGTTTGTCTGTGAAGACCCTTTATCTCGGGAACGCGTAGAGGTATTGAGTTGAAATTAAAACCATATACTCAGGTCTATAGTCCCTTGAAGCTGTGAAAAAATCAAACTTCTTTAATTAACGTAAAAATAACGGCCGTTTATGCAAACGTACATTTCGACACTCAAGGGAATCATAATTTATAGAGTACTTTCCGTTGACCTACAACTATAAAATTTAGCAAGTAAATCCCCTTTTTGTGTACCTGTGGAATAATTTAGGACTCTATCTTAATTCGGATTAGATGCGTTCGATAAGACTAAATAGCAGATATGACTAGTTCGCTATAGGACATAATCTCGATATGACTAGATCTTGTTTGGACTATATCGTGTTTGGACTAGATCGCAAAAAGGCCAGATAGCCGACTATATTTTCGTTTGTTTTTGAAGTATACTTAATTCTAAAGTCTACCCAGACGAAGTCGCGGGCAGAAGCTAGTTTTAGTAGATAGATTTATCTGAGTACAAAATGTTCATAGTAAAAAAAATATTTGCATAAAGCAGACCGTCAGGGGTGAACTATATTCCTGACAATCTAAGAAGTCCCATTTGACATATCATATTTGAATATAAGTCAACGATTATTTCGTGTTTTAGGGTGCATTTTTTCAATATTAGAGTTAAACTTGATGCTTACAAATGATACTCATTGCTATAGTGTTACATGGGTAACATAGTAATTAATTAGGATTGTGAAATTTATTTTTTAATTTCTTACGTACCGTCAAACGGAGTGAAGGGGTGAATTGGGACGAAACTTAAAAGGGGATTTTAACGTTGAAATAATATAGTTTGTTGGCAAAAATTACTCCAATGAATGACTTAATAATAAAGATTTTTTCCTAATGCCTTTGTTAGCGACAAGCTATTATTATTTCAATGTTAAAAACTACTTTAAAGTTTCGTCCCGATTCACCCCTGCAACCCTATTCACCCCGTTATATCGTACTAGTTCGAAAGAAGAAACGTCAAATGGGACTTCTAACGTTGTCAGGAGACTAGTGACGTTATTCTGGCTGATAGAACCTTTTGACAGCCACGTCAAAAAAGCAAAAACGTGCCCTCGCCGTCAAGCTACGAATTAATACTCTATGGAATTATCTATAAGTCTGTCATGTAGTAGTGATCGTGGCGTGCTGCGCTCATTTTGGTTTGTCATCTATACATGACTATGGCGGTCAAAATCCTAAACCAATACTTCTTTATAAGTATGGAACGTAGATACTATAATTATGACATAGGATCCTGGGTAAAGAAAATAATCTTTCATTTCAATGGCGACACGAGAGATAAAAGTAATTATTATAAAACGCGCGTGTGGACGACTGCACACAATAGCTGTATTCAAATTTTTGTTTTTGGAGGATTTTGCGGTTTCGTTGTGTGTCGTGGAGTTATGTTATAATAATAATAATAATATGAGGGGACATTTTTCACACACGGCCATCTGACCCCAAACTAGGGAGACCCTGTACTATGGGTGTCAGACAGCTGATATACATACACAAATACATTTTTTTTTTGTTTAATTACATACATATTATATAGATAAACCGGTGATTTACATAATAATCTGTACAGGTATAATAATAATAATATTTATTTATTTATTTCAGACAAAGGTCCATATTCTCACAATCATACATTTTAATTCTAACAAATTCTAAAACTCTAAACAGATAAAAACCTAAAATAAAATCGTAACTATATAAATTGAAAATATAACATCCCGCTAAATACATTTTAAAAATGTCAGAATCAACATATTATATTTTACATTTTTATCCGCCCCAAGCTTCAAGACCTGCCAGTGCTGCATGAAAGGCCCGTCCAACCTGTTAGCAACAACTACTCGATCTACTCTATCGAAGTCGCCCTCTTGCGCATGCTGGCATAAAAACAGTCAATGCGAGCGTTCGCGAACATCCCCGAAGCGCTGCAGAAGCGAAGCTGCCGCAAAAGCGCCCTCAGCGCGTTATTATATTGAACTCGGCGAGCGCTGTAGGATTTCTGCAAATAAGACACCCAAAGACTACTCGTATAAAAAGATGTGCAAAAAAAAAAGGCTCGAAACAAGGTGATCTTAACCTAAACCTACGCCTGCGGGCAATCATTTTCGCTCTCACCGACAGCGCTCTCCTTTCTCGCTCAATATCCGCGTCGTCCCTCAGGTCACAATATGGCCCAGATACTTAAAAGTATGGCCCCACTCCAAGGGCACCCCACATAGCCTTACTGGTGGAACCTATGAGACCCCGCAGTAAAAACCATAAGTTCGCTCTTTTCAACGTTATATTTTAGACCATGTGTATGAGAGTACGCTTCGCAAATGCTTATTAGCTCTCTGAGTCAAAAAATAAAAAAATACAGGTATAAAATAAATAATTTCTCAACCTTGCACCCTGACCGACTCTGGGTTTAACCCTCCTCTAGAAGAGTAATAGTGCTGCTAGCACGTTGAGAAAACACAGAAGCTGGTCCTCAAGTCTGCTATTACAATAGTGTCAGAATGGTCTATCATTGATTTCATAATTGTTGATTTTGACAAGTTTGGTAATCTACTAATATAATGGCGTCATTATGAAAATCAATGATAGACCATTCTGACACTATTGTAATAGCAGACTTGAGGCCCAGGTCGCCGTCATTCCGTCCTCGCCACCGAGTGCCACTGCGACCCCGTATACGCGACCCTTGCTCGTGCCAACCCGCGCCGTTGAGCCTGTAGCATTAATTTCGACCCAAAATGATGGAGATCCGATCCAGCCTGTCCCTTTGCCGCCCTTCTCCAGCGACACCCTAGGGGGTCCTTAGCGTGTAGTCGCTTAGTTTATAAGTTTCCTGGCTGGAGACCTTAAATTCACTTTAAGGCAGTACTACAAAGTCCGGTTAAGCAGCCGAAAACCTCCTATAATAGGTTGACATGCGAGATGCCATTCTGAAAAAGAAATACAACCACGCACTTATTTATATTATTTTTACAATCATCATTATAATAATGATTTTGAAAATAATATAAATGTTAAAATATGTAGGTCTTAAGGTTGACATGATGATTATAACTTTTTATAAAAGCGAAAGTTTCTGAGGATAGCTGAATGAATGCTTGTTACGCTTAAACGGCTAAACCAAATTAGCTGTTTGACACACATAAGTATATAGATAACACATTTAACCCCGCTTTTATACCCTCGTTACCGTTGAGAGCATTGGCTTAATTCTAAAATTTAATAGTTAGTTCACGATGTCGCGAGCCGAATTTAGTTAATTACAAAAATGCATGTCATAATGTAACAAGCAATTCAAAACATTAATAAATAATAAACAGTTAGTTAAATCTTAATTAGCAATACTGCAATAAAAATAAACGTCGAAACCTGCAGTTAAAATTAAAGTTAATAACGCAGTTATTGCGTAACGAATAGTTAACAATATAGTTATACATATTATGTCATGTATGTTACATGTAATTTATAAGATTACTTACAAAACAACGTAATATTGTAGTAAGTTGTACGTACAGCTAAGAACAGAAAGAAAAAACTTTTTTGAAAAGAAAAAGAGAACCTTTTTCAAAAACTAATAAGTGATAAATAACTTTAGCACAGAACACACATGACTTTAGTTTCGGAAGTCGGTGGCAATACAAAACAACAAACAGAACAAAGCCACTGACTTCCGAAACTAAAGTCATGTGTGTTCTGTGCTAAAGTTATTTTTATTTATCACTTATTACATTTTGAAAGCGGTTCTCTTAATTCAAAAAAGTTTTTATTTTTCACTTTTTAGTTGCTCCTTATCACCCAAATTCATTAAGAAACGTCAACACAGTTAAAACAGAGATTGAAAGTCCTCCAAAGATGGAAAGATAGAAGAAACGAAAACGTCTTCTCGGTTTTTGTTGCTTTTTTCAAAAAGCACTGAATACATTTCTGTTAGTTGTAAACTAAAACCTTCTCCAGAATGTAACAAACACTTTTCTGAAAACCGCATCAAAATCGGTTCAGCCAAACGGGAGATAATCGCGGACAAACATACATACAAACATACGGGTCGAACTGGGAACCTCCTTTTTTTAAGTTGGTTAAAAATGTTCGATTCAAATCTATTTCGGAATTGAAAGTACAACTCATCATCTGCCTAGCCTTTTGTCAACTATGTTGGGGTCGGCTTCTAGTCTACCAGATGCAGCTGAATACCAGTGTTTTACATGGAGTGACTTATTTATGTGACAAGCCCGCCACTCTATTCCCCAACCACTGCAACTCCTGTAAGCCAGAATCAACAGTAGCGACCACCAGAATCAACAGTAGCGACCACCAGAATCAACAGTGGCGACCACCAGAATCAACAGTGGCGACCACCAGAATCAACAGTGGCGACCACCTGAAAAGCGACAAAGCAAAGAACCTCGACGAATCCCGGAGAAACGATTCAACTGTCTTGGATCCCGCAACGAAATTACATGGAGTAACTGCCTGTCTTACCTCCATAACCCAGTTACTGGGTAACATGATATCTCTTGATAAGACTGGTTGTCAGACTATCTATCTTCAGACTACCCATAACGACTGTCAAATATCAACGAACGACCGCCGGAGCAAACGGCTTCTAAGAGCTATAATACTATACTCAATTACTCAGTAGAATTTCGAAGTAGTACAGAAAATAGTAACATTGCTTTATGGAATTGTAACTGTTTATTCAAGACATTCATTTTAGCGCTCGAAGACACAAATCGCCGACAAAAAGCAGACAAGCTTAAGTGGGACTGGACCGGCCACATCTTCCTCATGTCGAATGGATCATGGGCTAAAACAACCACAATGTGGGTCCCGGAAAACGTCCAGCGTCATTGTGGTAGACCCATCGAATATGGCGATATGAGTTTGACGCCTATAGGAGGGATTGGTCCACACTAGTTCTAGACAGAGAGGATTGGAAAGAAGAAAACGGTGGTCTTTGCCCTGCAGTGGGACAATACAGACTGAAAATAAATAAATAAATATTTGTTGTGATATGTACCTGTTCAAGACTGTTGCAAGGTATGAATCCTTTTGGCGACAGCAGTCAATTTTCAGGAGACAACTTACCTTTCTATAATGTGATCTGTAGATCGAACCTTGCCCGCAGCCAATTTAAAACCGTTTATTACAAATTCAGCGCAAAAACTTTTATTCACAACGTGAATTTGGCAATTGTCAAATGTCCTTTACAAGACAATTAAAATAATTGTCACACGACTGCACTAATTGCAAAAGCACTTTAGAATTCATGCAATTAGCATTATTTCTACTGTTATAACAAAATCCTGTGATCTTCGCTGAAGTGTGTACCCACCCTTGAGACAAAACGAATGATTTCGACACGCAACGAAAGACAAAAGAAAAAGCAAAAGTGCGTACAATAATGAGCGTGTATGTATAATAATATGTGCGGATCTCTCTTAATGTTCCATATTGCGTATAATTACGCGAAACTTTAAGCGCACTTTGAATGCTGAGCGTCGCTTGCGATTTCGCTTACACACAATAATGACTGTATTGGAGGAAAAGTTTTGAAATTATAATAATTGTTTTGTATAAAACAGGTACCTATAAGCAAAAATATAGATCGTAAAGATTTAAATTATTTATTGCTTATTTATGGCCAGTGTAAGTGCGGTGCTCCTGATCAGACAATGGCCCTCTTACTACAGTGCCCAAAGTGCCAAAGTCAAATCATTTATTTCAATTAGACCATTAAAAGGCACTTTTGAACGTCATGTTATCAAATTTGAATCTAGTTGCCCATTCCAAATGGTAGTTTCGTATGGAGAAGAATGGGCAAGAAACTCCATACATAAGTACTGCCCTTTCACTTGCACATTAAACACGCCACTAATGCTGCGATTAATGTGGCTACATATTAGGCTCAAGTAGCCTAACACAATAAAATATTAAACACAACTATCGATTCGAAAAGAAGAAGCAGATTGCTTGTTGAATTCGCCGCGGTCTGTCTATGGATGGGTGATCATCCATTACATACGGAGACCCCCCCGTGCCTCGGAACTTCGGAAGGCACGTAAAGCCGTTGGTCCCGGCTGTCATTCGTAGATCTTTGACAGTCGTTATAGGTGATCAGAAACTAGAAAAAGTTTTTTCAAAAAAAAGAAAACCGCCTTCAAAAACTAAAAAGTGATAAATAACTTTAGCACAGAACACACATTACTTTACTTTCGGAAGTCGGTAGCGGCTGTGCTAAAGTTATTTAGTTTGTTTGTTTGTTTTGTTTGTTTTAGTTGTTTAGTTTTTTAGCTTTTGAAGGCAGTTTTCTTTTTTTTGAAAAAACTTTTTATTTTTCGCTTTTTAGTGTTGCCTTAACATCCAAATCCAATAAGAAACGGCAACACACTTAAAAGAGATTGTAAGTCCTCCAGTGATTGAAGAAACTAAAACGTCGTCTAAGTAAGTTTTTTTGGGAATTTGTTGATTTTCTCAAAAAGGGCTGTACCAATTTTGATAAAATTTATATGGGACCTTTTCGGAATAAACCACTTTCGAACAAAAAAAGAATTTTGCAAATCCGTCGATATATGACAGAGTTATGCCTGAACATACATAAAAAAAAAAGTATAAACATTCGAATTGATAACCTCCTCCTTTTTGAAGTCAGTTAAAAATCAACAAACACTTTACCCGACCGAAGTATCGAACTCAGCACCCCACACTATGTAGCTGCGCTTGCGACTGCGAGACCAACGGGACAGTCGAAGGAGATAGTATGAACGCTGGTCAAAAAGTTTAGATAGAAGCGTCGATTAACGAATCTATTTAGTTAAAAAAGTGTCCTGTTACGCATAATGTTTTCAGTTAAGCATTGAATTACATGTTGGCTTATAACTTTTTTCTCCATGGACAGATAATTTTTAAACTATTATTTTAACACAGTTACGATCGGGCCTAAAATGTTAAAGGTCAAACTACCACTTATTTATTTTATTTATTTATTTATTAAAACTTTATTATGTAATAAACACACTCTACACAGGCGGACATAATGCCTTGGGCATTTTCTATCATTCTACCTTAAGGTGATGGAGAGACAAAACATATTAATGCGGTATCATCTACTCTTAGGTTAACGAACTTTCCAATAAAAAAGGTTTCATTAACCGACGCTTACACTTACACTGTTTAGAACGAATCCGCCCATTCTCCTTTACAGTATAAAGACACTGACACGAAAAAAAATATAGATAAAAAAGCGGCCAAGTGCGAGTCGGACTCGCCCATGAAGGGTTCCGTAGCAGTAAATTGCGGTTTACGATTTATGACGTATTAAAAAATAAACTGCTTACTAGAACTGCTAGATCTCGTTCAAACCAATTTTTGGTGGAAGTTTACATGGTAATGTACATCATATATTTGTTTTAGATTTATCATTCTCTTATTTTAGAAGTTACAGGGGGGGGGACACATTTTACCACTTTGAAAGTGTCTCTCGCGCAAACTGTGCAGTTCAGAAAAAAATGATATTAGAAACCTCAATATCATTTGAAGACCTATCCATAGATACCCCACACGTATGGGTTTGATGAAAAAAAATGTTTGAGTTACAGTTCTAAGTATGGGGAACCCTTAAAATTTATTGTTTTTTTCTATTACCAAGTTTCAACAGTTCTTATAGTTTCGGAAAAAAGTGTCTGTGGACAGACAGACATGACGAATCCATAAGGGTTCCGTTTTTTGCCATTTGGCTACGGAACCCTAAAAATCAGGTAATAAAAACTGTCATCCATCTCGCGACCCACCCCCACATGACACAGCAATATGGTAATACCACAATTGCATACAATTGCAGCAAACACCTCGCCTTTATGTGTCTGTTTGATCGATGTGTATGACTTGTATAACCGATGTTACTGTTATGTAACGTAACACAATGGTGTTCACTGATTTCCTCTGTCATTTCGAAGGTTTATGTTGATTAGAGGTGGTTGTGTGAGCTTGTGGATTGATGAGATGCAATAGGGGACCGTTTTCAACCTCAAATCATTACAGATGTGAACACACAAGTCAATTCAAAACCATACTAATAATATCCATTACAAATGCGAAAGTAACTCTCTCTGCCTGTTTGTTATTGTCTGGTGTCGTGGTCGTAAGCACGGCTGCAGAGCGTGGGGTTCGATTCCCAGGTCGGGCAAAGTGTTATGGGGTTTTTCTATTAAGAATTTCTCAGTAACAGCCCAGAGTTTGGAAGTTGGCGGTGTAACACCCCCGTGCCTCGGAAAGCACGTAAAGCCGTTGGTCCTGCGCCTGATCTCTCTCCGGCGGTGTCGGATTGTCGTCCCACCGGACTATGAGAGTGAGGGAAGAGGGAGTGTACCCATGTTAGCGTACATACTTGTGCACTATAGTATATTCTGCGTACTTGGCTGATTTCCATTGAGATTAACCGCTGTGACCGAAATTCGTGACGAAACGATTGGTATGAAGATAGCTTGAAACCTGGGAAAGGACATAGGCTAGTGACGTAGGCTATTGAGACCCGAAGCAACGAAATCGAGGAACGTGACCGCTTTTCTTTAGATCGAATTTTGTTGCTTCGTGTCTAAATATGAAACATGAAACTTTAGAAAAGGTATTACTAGACAGTTACCGAGGGTCCTTCATCATGATCATCATCACCATGTCAACCTTTGGACGCCCTCTGCGGTGGGCATAGGTCTTCCCCCTGGGGGGTCAGCCGTAATCGCCATGCTTGGCCAATGCATGTTAGCAGTAGGTGTTATAGTACTAAGAAGGACGCTGCTGCCCATCCTCTGGTCAATATGCCTCTGTCGCGTTCTACGACACCTACGGGTAGAAATGGGGTCCTTACGTAGGTCCGTATTGAGCCGTTATTCATAATAAATTCCATCTCAGTCACGAGACAATATTATTTTAAAGGAGTGGAGCTAGTGTTGCTAGTAAACTCCCTCTTAATCCGCTACTTCGTCTGCAGGCGTGTTGACTGAAATTCACGCGAATGATGTTGCAGACAAAAGCTTGTTTCAAAATAAACCATTTGCAAGCACTTTTTAATTGCAAAAGATTCAGTCAGTCAGAAAATTGACGCTAGTTGTTCGTTCCAAACAATAGCGAATATAAGAAAAATATTATGGCGAAGAACGAGCAAGAAACACCATGGACACTCTTAATTCTTAAAATCAATATTATAAAAATATTACAAATTTCAATAAATTAATTCCATTATTTTTTTTCTTTTTAAATAAGTCATAAGTTTTAAGCACGAAGTATTACTTCGTGGTTTTTAAGTACATAATTTTTTATTAAATAAATTACTTATGACTTAGGTTACATCATTCATGTTGAATACACGGGTACAATGTCAGAACAATGTAACAAGTCGTGCACGTAAGAGCAAAATAAAGTAATAAAAAAATCTAATCGAAAGAACCGAGGTAGCTAAGAGATGACCAGTCCCAACTGACAGCGCCTGTTCACAAACATGACGCAGGGATCGCCACAATTATCTCAACCATTTTCAAGGCAACCGAATGATTCAACAAATTCAAGTGACATTTTTATGTAAAATGTATGCATTTAGATCGCGTTTGAAGTTTTTATTATAAAAAAACGCCAAATACACTAAAGAAATTCCTTTTTAATACAAAGTATTTTATATAAAAAGAAATACAAGATGTAAGGCAACGTTTTTATAATATTTCTAAGAAAATAACTCGCGAAGTGTCTATTACACATTCGTGTAAAAATTCAGTTCAGCGCGTTGATGTCTTTTTCACCGCAAGAAGTGGCAGTTGGTCATGTGACATAATAATGTTTTTTTAGAGTTTTAAATCGTGTTTTATGAACAATAACTTATTTACGTGCTTTGATTTAATATTATTATCGTTATGTAAAATGTTTAGAACAATAAAGTTGGGTCAATGACCACACACTCTAACGAGATTTGTGATTACGGTAAGTAGCGACAATATATTTAACTTAAAAAATATAAAATTTTAAATGCATATTAATACATATTTATATTATAAATGCGAAAGTGAGTTTGTTCATTTGTTTGTTGATAAATAACTGAACCAATTTCGATGAAATGTGGTTCGAAATCGCGAGCAAAAGATTGTCAAATAAGAAAGTATGAGATAATTATTTATTTAAATTAATTCATTAACAGGAACTTAAATTGGCAAAGATTTCACAAAACTTGTTCCAGGAAATACGTGTTTTTAATAGAGCGTTTAAAGGTTTTTGTCTCCATTAAATGTGTTCTTTATTTTTTTAATGTATGATTGTCTAAAATTATCAGAATTTATTGTAGTAAATGTAAAATGCACTTTATCCAAAATACTAGGTGTAACGCAAACCATACTCATAATAATAATGTATCACTAGCCAAAGGAAACCCCTGGGCATCGAAACCAACATACGCTTTACCAGCATGGCGATTATTAATAACATCAGGTGTACCCATAAGTATACATAACTCATCTATCCTAGCCTTTGAATTTAACAAACTAGTTTCAACACGCTTTTTAACCCCCGACGAAAAAGAGGGGTGTTATAAGTTTGACCTGCCTGTGTGTCTGTGTGTTTGTGTGTCTGTGTATCTGTGTATCTGTGTGTCTGTGTGTCTGTGTGTCTGTCTGTGGCACTGTAGCTCTTTAACGGGTGAACCGATTTGAATGCGATTTTTTATTTGAAAGTAGATTCTCTACCGATGGTTCTTAGACATGTTTCATCAAAATCGGTTCAGCAGTTTTAAAGTTATCAGCTCTTTTGTTTGCTGCGGTAGGGATCTTAGACGCATACCGGATGTTTACTTTGCTTTCAAACATATTATTATAGGTGACCACACTGACCACACAAAACCAAACTAAATTACATTTAAAAAATTTAAAATAAAAATTAAATTTAAAATTAAAAAAAACCCCCAACGCAAAACATAAAAGCGATTATGTAAAAAGTAAAAAATAATACTTTTGTTGAGCCATCAAATGTTTGTTCGTTGAAATGGCGCTATAATGTCGCGGCGGGGTACCGCTAAGTTTAAAGCAATAACTAAATATCTAAAATAGCGAACTGATGGTAACTAGATTTGCAACAAGATTAACAACTAGATTATCAACAAAAATTTGATAATATCGAAGCAAATTGGTCGGAAATGCTGGTAAATTAATAGACAGTGAATGAAATTGAGGGACTGACTTACTTAAGAGGTACCCCGCCGCGACATTATAGCGCCATTTCAACGAACAAACATTTGATGGCTCAACAAAAGTATTATTTTTTACTTTTTACATAATCGCTTTTATGTTTTGCGTTGGGGGTTTTTTTAAATTTTAAATTTAATTTTTTTGTAACGTGAATACGAATAGTAGCATTCTTTCTCATAGTAGTCCGTTTAACATTCTCATAAGAACCAGTAACCTCAGGCGTTCCAAAAGATTTTTTCGAACCCTTGATTTATGTACTTATTTTCCTCCATTAGCAACAAAATAAGTGCATAAATCAAAAGTATCTTGAGAAAACAACGGGTTCACTCTCAACTCATTAAAATGCTTATTAACCATTTCTACCTTACCCATATCATAGTACCTATTAATTTTCATATTGCGAATTACAAATTCTACCTTATTAATAATCATCATTTTGCAAATACACACCAACATTCTTATTACGCATCGCAAATAACGTAAACAATGGCACTTCAGCATATTTTAACATCATAATAACTACAACCAAATCGTCAAGTATTCTACTGTATAGCATAATTCGTTTTTCCAAAAAGTTAATTTTTCTTACATATTTCTTGTGTCTGGGTGTTGTTTATCTATGTAAGTATGTATTTAAAATGTATTTGTGTATGTATATCAGCTGTCTGACACCCATAGTACAGGGTCTCCCTAGTTTGGGGTCAGATGGCCGTGTGTGAAATGTCCCTACATATTATCGGCACCTCACAATTGCTGAAGTAAATATATTGAACTATTTTTACAAAATGTATCACAAAAATAATGCTAATCTTTTTCTTTTTTTCCTACCGGCATGAACAAAATAAACATACACCTTGGTAAAAATATTAAAATTGAAATAATACCGGTGATAATAATTTATCCATAAATATTATTACATTACTCAGTAATTTAGACGTACGTATCGTAAGTAACTAATTAGTTAAATTATTTTTAGAAATTTTACACCTACCACAATTTTATTAATTTTAGTACAAAACCTAATGTACCAGCAAAAAAGTTGATGGACGTACAAAGCATAGAAACGGAAAGTCCCATGTTTAGTCCATCATCAAAGTTATAAAAACATCGAAATAGTCGAAATAAAAAATTTGCACGAACAATAATGAAATCAACGCGAGAAGTTGTACTTGTATATAGTTACATACAAAAACGATAACATGTTAGGTACAATTGTATGTCAATGTAAACAATAGAAAATCTTTGATTTGATGATAGAAACATCAAAACATGGACCATCAAATGATGGTAGAAACGTACAAAAAATAGTCAGTACACATGCCCTGTCCATGCTTTCTATCTGTTATACTGTTAAACTACCGGTTTTCCGCTAAAGGCGAATTTTACCAAACGTGTATAAGTCTTAGAATAAAATCACTCATCTATACTAATATTATAAAGCTGAAGAGTTTGTTTGTTTGTTTGTTTAGTTGAACGCGCTAATCACAGGGTCTACTGGTTCGAATTGAACAATTGTTTTTGTGTTATATTATGGACTATCCATTCAGCGAGGAAGGTTATAGGCCCATGCGAAGCTGGGTCGGGTCGCTAGTTACTTAAAAAGTGAGAGAACGTTTCGATTGACCAAATTTTTATCACGGTATCTACTGAAAATCTCGGAGTAAATCGCTATATAGGCAAAACGCATGGAGTAAACCAGTTATCCGAGATTAATATAATGGCGGCCGCTACATTAAATTACCAGCTGACAATGACAACTCGTGCGATTATCATTAACAGTTGACACCATTATGAACCAGCCAAAATTATGTAGACAAAATTTTGACTACCGGTTAATAAACCATTGTTATTAAATTTTAGTTAACTTACAAATGTGATTCATCATTCATTCATCAACTTAAGAGTTACAATACCTAGTATTGTTTGTTCGTTTGTGATGGAAAAGCGCTATCGAAGTTATCGGAGAGTAAGGTTAATAAGTAAAATTATTCAAGGGTTATTTACTCTGGTATAACATGGCATTTTGGTCAAATCCGCCCTAATACCTAATAATAAAAATAAGATATTATACATTTTAAATCTTACTTTTGTTTCAAAAAAATCCAACAGATTCATGGTAAACTCAGAGAAATGTCGAAGTGAAAAAATGTGCCGGCTAGTTTTAGGGTTAAAAGGTCAAAAGTCAACATCGGTTTGCACGGTTGGTGCAGTGGCTGAGCGATCGACTGCTGCGCAGCGTATTGCCGGTTCGATTCCCGCCCAGGGTAAACATTTGTGTGATGAGCACTTGTGTTTGCCTTGTGTCTGGGTGTTGTTTATCTATATATGTATGTATTTACAAAAAAAAATGTATTTGTGTATGTATATCAGCTGTCTGACACCCATAGTACAGGGTCTCCCTAGTTTGGGGTCAGATGGCCATGTGTGAAAATGTTCCCACATAATATTATTATTATTTATAATACAAAGTATCCTTCATGACCATAATAAACAATTCCATTAGATTTAAATAAAAACCATTGCTATCTGAGTGGCAATGGCGGCCTTCTTTCAACTACGGAAGAGTTCAGAGGCCGTCTTTCGAGTGCAGCGAGATGAACGAAACTGATGACATAAGAAATTATATACTTCTTACTACTATTTGCAAGGTCCAGTTTGTTTAAGGGACCTCAGTAAGGTCTTGAAGTGTAAGAAGGGTTGTCAACCATGCAGATTTATAATAATCCTACTATATATATATATATTATATATATAATATTATAAATGTGAAAGTTTGTGAAGATGTTTGGATGTTTGTTACTCAATCACGCGTAAACCGTTGAACATATTTGCATGAAAATTAGCACACAGGTAGACCATTTCCTGGATTAACACATAGGATACTTTTTATACCGATAATGTGTTCCCTTGGGATAATCGTTCTTTTTTACGCGGGCGAAGCCGCGGGCAGAAGCTAGTAATAAATAATAATAATAATAATAAACGTTTATTTTGACATGTCTAACTTTTTGGACCCAGAATTTGGCAGATTTTGTTTAAAAGTTAATTGTTAAAGAATAAACGTCAATAATGTACCATTATACGCAGAAATGAATTGCAAGAGAGATCGATCGCTCATGGTTAAGTTAAGCTTACCATGGTTGGTCCCAGCTGTGATTCGTAGATCTTTGACAGTTGCTATGAGGAGAAAGAAGCTGAAAAGTCTGACAGTGACAAGTCAAGACAGTCTTACCAGGCGGTAGTTGCTTTATGTAAAACATTGGTATTCAGCTACATCCATAGTTTTAATATAATATATAATATGTGGGGACATTTTCACACATGGCCATCTGACCCCAAACTAGGGAGACCCTGTACTATGGGTGTCAGACAGCTGATATACATACACAAATACATTTTTTTTTGTAAATACATACATATATAGATAAAACAACACCCAGACACAAGGCAAGCACAAGTGCTCATCACACAAATGTTTACCCTGGGCGGGAATCGAACCCGCAACACGGCTAGGCAGATGATGATAGGCGGAAATAAATCATATTTTATTCTAATACATATTTACTGTGCTAAAAATCCTTTATTACAATAATAGGTATTCATCTATATAATAAAAATTAATTGCTATTCGTTAGTCTCGCTAAAACTCGAAAAGAAATTTGGCCAATTTTGGTCTTGAAATATTTGTGCAAGTCCAGGGAAGGATTTTGAAAAGAAATTGATTGTCTGTAAATTCGGTTTACGGACGATAGTTTTACGTGACAACGTTTTAAAGAAACATAATGGCTAACATAATATATAACATAAGCCAATAATGGCCTCCGTCGAGGTGGGCGGAGTTTATTGCTTGAGCCGATCGTGCCTCTCTATCGCTTGTTCCGCGCTCTCGCTTACTTGCTCAGGCCCAGGCGGAACGTGACACTTTTTCGTGCCGTATTAAATTTCTGATTTTGATCATCTACTTTTGTTGTTGACTGTACCTACCTAATCCTTTTGTTTTTTTCGTGAATGTTACATTCTTTTCCTTTCTTGACGTGATAACGTCTTATAAATCGATGAACACATCACAATTATGATGGTCCTTAACTGGGTCGGACCCATGCATATTGATGGACGTTCTTCAACAAAACAGGTGTGGCAGATTATGAATGACCTTCCTCGTTACTGAATATTTTTGCAAAATTTAAGCAAGTACATATTTACCTAGTTATAAGACGTTACCACGTCAAGAAAGGAAAAGAATGTAAAATTCACGAAAAAAACAAAAGGATTAGGTAGGTACAGTCAACAACAAAAGTAGATGATCAAAATCAGAAATGTAATACTAATAAACGGAGTTCGCGTCAGAACTGTGTGGCTGATTTTGATCATCTACTTTTGCTGTTGACTATACGTAAGTTGGTAAAGTAGATACGGACAGGACAAAGTCTGTCGGGTCAGCTCGTTTATTTATTTATAACATATTTCTCGTTTATTTTTTTATTAGCTATTGGTATTCTCTCAATTTCTATTCAATAATCACAGATGAAATAAAAGAAAAGGGCTTTGTTTTATTGTTCTGAGAATTGAAGACGAGAATTCTTCGCTGAACACGACTCATCACTTAGTCATATATGTTAAACGTAGTGATTACATACTCTTAGATATACAGGGCATGACAGGGTCACCATTACTTGGGAATCAATACAATTATGATCAACAAAAGTCAGTACAGTAAGAGGGAGTAACTTCCAAAATACTGGGTGACTTTGATATGAAGCATTATCAAAGTCAAATTATTCAATTTAACCCATAAAAAAAAAAACTATTTTACAAAAAAGACAACCGCAAGTTGGTGACTTTGTTTGTAGTTTTGTATTGCCACCGACTTTCGGAATTAAAGTTTCTTATTTTTTTTATATTTAAGTTCTTAAAGACGGTTGTCTTTTTTGTAAAAAACTTCTTTTTTCGCTTTTTAGTGCCTACTAGTCATAACATCCAAATTAAATAAAAAACGGTTACACCAAAAAAATTAAGTCATCTCTTAATTTTCGACCTTAAGGGGCTATTAAACGACTTTTACAGATTTTAAACTGACAATCACGTCAAAATCTGCAGTGTAAATGATTTGAAAAAAATATATGTTAAACTAGAACCTTCTCTTAATCATATAGAAAGTGAATATTTTTGATTAAGTTCATATTAAATAGTTTAATTAACTCGTGAGTTAGTGAGTTAGTTGTGTCTGACGCGGACAAAACATTGACAATCACACAAAATATTAAACGAAACTTACACCATCTTACAGACAATTTTATTATCTATCTTTTAGTATACGCCTTTTTTTAATTTTGAAAGAATACTACTTTTATTTAATTTTTTCGACTAAATTTTGAAAGTTTTGGACGCAGACTGCGTCCGTTCTGCATCAGTTTTGCGTCCAAAACTCTCAAAGTTTAGTCATATTAAAATCTGTAGTTAGTATTGTCAGTTTAAAATCTGTAAAAGTCGTTTAATAGCCCCTTAAGAGGTGGAATATTTTTATGAAATTTATATTGGACCAACTTTGAGGTATCTCACACTATCCATTGAAAAAAGAATCATCGATCAAACCACACTGTAGAAAGTTATGCGTGGTCAAACATAAAAAAAACACGTGTTGATTTGAGGACCTCCTCCTTTTTGAAGTCGGTTAATGAAAAGTAGTCGATTTTGTTTCATTCTTTTTAGAAATTCGATTTTCATATTTTGTCAACGCGTTTACGCAATAAAGTTAGTATGGCGTGAAATGCAGCACCATTTGAAGGGAGCTGAATGATCCAATACGCGCGCCACTATCACAGCGACACATTTTAGTGAGTATGACAATGCCCTCAACAGCTATGCTCATTTAATATGCCAAGACATAATAATTTACTTAATGACTAATAATACTACGGTTATATGATAAACATATGAGTTCCTTAATCCATAACCTATCAGGATAATTAATTATCCAGTTACTGTCAGTCGCCTTATCAGAAGGAAACCGATTCTCATAAATTGTTATTCTGGTAGATCACTCCATATAGTATTGACACTTGCACATCTTCTGCAATAAATTATCCCACTTTATAGCCGTTAAACGATGTCAGCAATAACACATTTCCTTCAACAATTCACTAAGATATTCACCACGTCTTCGCACATCGATAGAAAATCCCTTTTCAACGCAAACAAATCGCGTAATTAACATTCCATTAGTACCTAGTAGTAATGACGAAGTGTTTACGAATGCGTAGGACACGTTGTTTCTGCCCTTCCTTCTTGAAACAGCCTATAAGTCACTAAACAAAGAAAGCTTCGCATTGTTAATTATGTTTATTGTAATATTCAGGTTTACTCTTTGTTGTGAGATGTCCCAACGCTTCCGCATTCGGCAGATGATACTAACTGCACATTGTTCTGATGGAAATGATGAGAGTTTAAGGATCATTAGCTTCTGTGGCGTGAGTCATCTGTAAATGATCTGTAGTTACGCCAGACGTTTAGTACTTAAGTCTTTGTTAGAAAGGGAAAAAAATTACGTATCATCATTATCTGCCTAGCCTTTTCCCAACTAGATTGGGGTCGGCTTCTAGTCTAACCAGATGCAGCTGAATACGAATGTTTTCTCGATACAAAAAAATGGTAAACTAACCTCTAAAAAAGATCTTTCAACAAAAATATCTGTATAACTTATCAATGTACGTTGGTAAAATTTATAACAATAACGTATCATATTTAAATAAAGAACTTGGTTGTTTTTTTTTATTTTTGACTACTCAACTTATTTTTATGTAATGTATTTATTTTATCGTTTGTAAAAAGAACGAACGGTCCGTCATCACGCTTCTCTTTCATATGTATGCAATCCGACAGTGATCGCGTAGACGCGCAGCTAGACGGACGTATGTCGCATGTCGCTTTGCCCTGCTATCCGTTCATGTCATATTTTGATAATTTTTTGTATGGTTTGTATTTTTTGTATAAATAATAATAATAATATGTGGGGACATTTTCACACACGGCCATCTGACCCCAAACTAGGGAGACCCTGTACTATGGGTGTCAGACAGCTGATATACATACACAAATACATTTTTTTTTGTAAATACATACATATATATATAAACAACACCCAGACTCAAAGCAAACACAAGTGCTCATCACACCAATGTTTACCCTGGGCGGGAATCGAACCCGCAACACGCTGCGCAGCAGTCGATCGCTCAGCCACTGCGCCAACCGTGTCGCCAAATATGTATAAAAATTGTAATTATTATTACCCGCGTCACTTTATTTCTTACTTGGTAGTTCGCTGTATAGCCGCCCTTTAAGAAAGGCGCTTGGATACCGGAGAAATAGTGGGCGTGGCTAAAATACCGAAACATCGGAGCTCAATAGCGGTTGACAGCGTCTTAAGCTAGCGTGGTGCTCAATGCTCATGCCGTCTCTCAAAGTCAAAGTCAATAGACTACGCACCCAGGTGGGCCGCTGCAAACATAGCCTAGCAAAATGGGGGATAATAGATCCCACCGACACCCAGTGTGAGTGCGATGATCCTGACCAGACAATGGCCCACTTACTACAGTGCCCAAAGTGCCCCCCACACCTGCACCTTAGAGGACATTAAAAACACCACTAATGCTGCGATAAATGTGGCTACCTACTGGGCCCAAGTAGTCTAACAAAAAAAAGGAAAACCATCGATTCGAAAAGAAGAAGAAAGACAAAGTCAACTCATTTATTTCAATTAGACCACCATTCCATTTCATTTTTCCATTCCATTCCATTTCATTTTTCCAATTTAATGAGAAAGAGGCCTTTGCCCTGAAGTGGGACAATTATAGGATGGTATTATAGTATAACACGCAATTCATCACATCAGCGATATGTGTTTGTGATGTTTTAAAGCAGTTTTTATAGATAGTTTCAGTTTTTCCCACATTATGTTTTCCTTGAACATGCGACCAAAACACAAACCTATCTTTTGCAAAAGAAAAGAATGACTACGTCTTTACCTATACTTAGTTATAAGTCACGTATATAATTTATAGATTTAGTAGATCATTCACACGCAGAATAACACAGCGTTTGCCTTAAACTCAAAATCATTTATTTCAATTAAACCATTTACAGGTACTTGTGAATTGTCAGAGTCAGTCAGTCAGAAAGTTGAAGCTAGTTGCTCGTTCCAAACAGTAGGTTTCTATGGAGGAGAACGAGCAAGAAACTCCATGAACACTCTTTTAAAATCAGTTATATTTTACAAATTTAGGTTACATCATTCATGTTGAATCTAAGGGTACAATGTGAGAACAATGTAACACGTCTTGCATGTTAAAAGAGGTCTAGAGAAAAATATAGCTATAATAACAATTCAAACCAAAATTTAAAATAACCGAGGCAGCTAAGAGATGACCAGTCCCAACCGACGTCAGAGGTATACCTCGTAAATGGTAGCTTTAAAGAACATAGTGCTCACATGTATGTGCTACGAAATATTATATAATACTAGCTGACCCGACAGACGTTGTCCTGTCCCGATCTACCTACGTACCTGCCTATTTACTTACACCTACCCTACACCTACCCTACACCTACCCTACACCTACCCTACACCTACCCTACACCTACCCTACACCTACCCTACCCTAACCCTTAACATTCAAAATAGAGATTCATGAAAAATAGATGTTGGCCTATTCTCAGACCTACCCAATATGCACAAAAAATTTCATCAGAATCGGTCAAGCCGTTTCGGAGGAGTACGGGAACGAAAACTGTGACACGAGAATTTTATATATTAAAGACTAACACATTGAGTTTATACAATGCAAAAAACCTACTACTAATTTGGAATGATAAATAGTGACAGGACACGCTAATATTACTCATACAAACGCTGTTGTTTCATTCATAAAAGTACGCAAATGTGTTTGTTACTGATTGAGCAACGTTATACTTAATTCTTTTTAAACTTGGAACTCCATTTACATAGTACCTATGTTTGAGCTACATGAATGCAGTCAACCAAAGATTTAAAAAAAGGTTACTACCTTTTTTAAGTCTTTCCAGCCAGTGTTCGTAGGCTGAGTCAAAATTAGACAATACTGTATCATCGGTCTAGGCCCTCGACAGACAATCGAACTATAAAAATAATAATACATACAATACATACTTACATACGTAACAAAATTGTCACATTGTAAAAGTGAAACTAAAAAAAAAAAAAATTAGTTATTGTTGATTGTTTATAAGATGTTGTGTTAGTGAAGGGTAATTCTGTTATTTTTGTGGTCAATGGCGGGACCATTGAGGCACAAAAAAATCATTTTAAACAAACAATATAATTTGTCATGCAATAGAAATTTATTGTAGAAAAGTATTTTATAAAATTATAATTATAGGACAAGAAATAAAATAAAATTAGAACACACCACTACGCCACGCCACGCCACACCACGCCTTTTACATAGTCTTTCAGAATCAGAGTATTTATATGTACAAAAAAACAAAATTATTATGAATGTGTTTAAAACAAAATATTATTATGAAATAACAAAATTAGTATGAAATTATGAAACCAAGTCATATTGTTGGCCAAAAAATGTTGTAATTTCCTTTCTCAATTGCAAAGGCACGGATATTTAAACTAAAAACAAAAAATGTCAACATTATCTTTTAACCTAGGTCATGTATTTAAATATTTAAGTAATTTACCAGCAATTATACTCGCTCGATTTCGCTCAAGTAATTGCACAATTGATTTAGCAATTGACCCGACAGATATCCATCTTTTGTATTATTTTTAACCTGGTTACGAAATAGGTAATAAATCACGAATGGTTTACTACTGTGATAATTAGGATAATTAGTTATATTACGCAACGCGTCAGGTCCTATCTTTGTTTTAAAAAATATGATTTATAGACAAGTTCTAGGTTAAAAGCATTGAGATGTTATAAATCAATCTTTGTAATTGTTAATTTAATTGTTTGATTGATTTGAGCATGATTCTTAAATGATCTCGTTTTTCGTGTTAGAGTTTAATAGGTCAATATGTTAAAATTAAATTAGCTAACTGTAGTAGATTCACTTTGTACATGATCACAAATGTTGGTTGATATAGGTACCTACCTAATTGTTTTACAAACATTTTTATCGTTCCACGTGAATGTGAGGACATTATGTTTTTACGTGAAAATGTAATTTACCAGCGTGACTAATAGGAAATATTGCGTATCTGAATCAAATCATTGAGCATGCATGTTTGTCTAGATAGGCAAAAACCAGGATAATTGCCCCGGGGATAAATTCAAATTCAAATTCTTTAATTCAGACATACGTCCATAGTGTTAGTATAACAAAATTACTTAAAAACTAGTGTTAGTAATTTAAAATGGGTATACATCCTCAGCTGGTGTGGATCCTTACCCAGTGGCGCAGCAAGGGGGAGTCCCACCGATCTCGAAACACGCTCAGGAGACTATTAGTGGCGGCGCGCAGCCGGCCGGCCATGGATGCGGTCCTTATTCTTATTATGGCGTAAAAATCATCCGTGCGCGCCTCCGCAAACGTACCGGACGCACTACAGCGCCACGACAGCCCCAACAGTATCCTGAACGCGTTATTGTATTGGACACGCAGATCGCTGTATGTCCTTTGTGTAAAACTGCTCCAAAGACTGCACGTGTACAAAGACTGGCAGAAAGCTTTAAAAAGAGTTACCTTTACTTGATTTGTACAACGTGCAAATCAATAATGTTGCCTCGATTGTAATTACTTTAGTTTCCGAATCACATCTTACTTTATTTATCTTCGAGAGACTCTACAACTGACGCTTAGTAGATCATGTTGCATGTCTCTGTGCATGGAAAGGCAAAGTGCGATCAAAATGAAAAATCAATATTCTCTTTCTCAGCAAGGTAGATCCTAAACATAATTTTTATAGAGTTTCTGAAAAGAGGTCTGCAAAAATAGCCAATACTCTGTAGATATCAAAAGGTTTTCACCCTAATTTGTTAATCTATAAGGTTTGGTTTCTGGCTCACTCATTATATAAGAAAAACAGTCATAAACAGTAATTAGTATTATAAAGAGGCGTTAGTATGTTTTTAAGGTTCCGTACAAAAAAAACGGAACCCTTATAGGATCACTTGTGCAACTGTCAGTCCGTCCGTCTGTCACAGCCAATTTTCTCCGAATCTACTTGACCAAATCAGGTGAAATTTGGTAGGATGGTGTAATCCTACGACCCAAACAGAAATATGCAAAGTAAAATTTTTTTTTAAATAAGGGTTATTTTCGGGGTACAAATTAAGAAATGAAATAAAAAAGTTGTGTAAACCTTACTGTGTCATCTATCACATGAAGGGGCTCGTTATGAGCATCTCAAATATATTTTTGTTATTATTGTAAAATTAATAGATTTCATTTTATTCATGAAAGAAGATGATCCTGATGATGACCCTGATGTCCCTTGGTTGACTGGTAGAGAATGCCTAAGGCATTAGGTTCACCTTTGTACCTTTGTGCATGAATTATAAATAAATAATACATAGGTACCATAATTGAATAAAACATTTGACTTTGGCATTGTACGGAACCCTCTCCAAGCGAGTTCAACTCGCACTTGGCCGGTTTTTTTGTTAGCTAATCTCTGGGAGCAAGTGTCCATAGGCTATGTTAAATGGTATACCTGAAGCCGCCGGAAGAAGCTAGTGTAAACCAAGTCCTTGAACCAAATTACGCTCACAAAGCGATGATTCACATCGATACATATCCACAAAAATATTCCAATCTCACATCTCGTCGCGTCCACTGGCTGCCAGTGCTGGCTGATAGTAGATTAGATAGAGCCTCGTTTGTGCCTGAACCTTGATCCCCATGCTCCGTCAACGATATCTGCGACCATTTTTTTGCTGTGGTTTGAGGCTTAAATAATAATCTTTATTTCAAACAACTTTGAGTACAGGTTAACTTAAATTACATTATGAGCGACGAATAAGAATAATATAGTGGATTGTGGAGCAAACCCAGTTCCGTGCTAGGAATTAACCAGGGCCTCAAGTCTGCTATTACAATAGTGTCAGAATCATTGATTTCATAATTGTTGATTTTGACAAGTTTGGTAATCCACTAATATATTGGCGGCATTATGACTTTCCAATGGTCAACCATTGGAAAGTCATAATTGTGACACATCATTGAAAGAAATGCTCTTCTTCTTCTTCTTGCCCTTATATCATGTTACTTGGGGTCGGCGCAACATGTTTTCTTCTTCCATTCTGCCTTTTCATTCATTGAAAGAAATGATATAGAATGGTATTCTCGCATAAAATGACAACTGCAGTGCTATTCTGTACCAATCTCCCTCGGTGAACACATAGGTGAAGTAAGCTGTCATCCATCCGTCTGCTTTGTCAATCCCTAGCATCGGGACGGATGATGAGCTCACTTCACATAGGTGTTCACCGAGATTGTAACAGAATAGCACTGCAGAATGACTAACTTAGGTGGTAATCTGCTAAAATTTTGACAGTTCCTTTGATCAGTGACCTACCATTAGAACGTCATTGTGCAGTCAATGATCGACCATTATGAATTTAGTAGATTACGAACTTTTAGCAAAATGACAATGGGATCATGTTGGAATGACGAAATTATAAAAATAGCAGACTTGGCCCCCTGTGTTACGGTCACTACATTCGCCGCTCCATCATCTCACTAGAAACAATTCCTTCAAACGTCCGTAATAAAAAAATAATGGGTTACTGGATTCCCAATTTAGGCATGCCTGTATGTAGCGAATCCATATAAAATTATGTACTAAAATACAAAAATAATGAACGTGCCACATTCACGACGTGCTAGAGTGTGTGCCAAAGTGTTATTATTTCATTTCGCTTTACCATTGTGTGACAAGTCTTTATTGATACAAAAAATTCAGTGTGTACTTATGTACGCGCGTGAGAAGTTATACTTCTTCGAGTCACAAAATAGCAACGAAGGCAGTAAGTAGTTCAGCATGTACGTCAGAGATGGCGTTGTTTACAATTACTCCCGTGAGAATTTTGTGTGACGCTGTGCGCGCGCATCGTAAAATTTCACTCTCATCATTTTTTCATAACGCGCCTAAAGAAGTATAACTTCAAAAACCTTTGACATTGCTTAAGACATAACTTGACTTGGTTAACTAAAGGTCACACGGATAAGGTAAACCCTGACTCCTAAACTAGGTGATCCTGTGACTTTGGAGTCAGGATAGCCTGTCCTTATCCAGATTACAAGATACTTTTTTGTCAAATATAACGATCGATGCAGTGGTTTTACAGTGATGACGTAACAGACATACAAACAGTTACTTTCGCAATTTTAATATTAGTGCGGATATTGGATAATTTATGCTACTTATTGTGGCCGAATAAGTCGTTTCATTTAGTTTGTAACTAACGTTACTGCTTACGTAAATGACAATCAACAATATTATTGGTGTTACGATATCCTATCCGATTTCATCCAGTCGAAAGTTTATCACTTGACACCCACAACAATTAAAAGCGAAAGTGACAACCTTATTAGTCAGCCTAATGAACACACAACTCACAATGATGCGGCTTGTTCGGATAGAGTGCAAGCGTTTGAATTCACGTGGAGTGTGTAACTTATAAGCGAAAGCGGAATTTTGTAACGTGGTTATGAGAAACGTATTTCAGGTTGAAATATATCAGATAGAAATAGAAATTAATTATTGCGAAAGATCATCACTTGAGAACGATTCGAACAATTTGACTGTTTTATTATTGTCGTGTTCCCTATAAAAATTTTTTTTTGGATAGTCCCTCGAAAATTTCAAACCAGGGCGGGTCGCTGATACCAGACTTTTAGGATTCTTTTTCTTTCCTTGTACTAATGACAGTGTTGCTTGCCAAATTTCATGATTCTAGGTCAGTACCTTATAGGTTTTGATTCCCTTGCTAGTGTCAAAATATGCATCATAAACGGGGTATAAATGACCGTAAGTTTAGATTGCGTTGACTTAGAAGTTTTATGTTATCACTACTGCAAGGGATAGAGACTCTAAGGGATAGACTTAGTATTTGATTTCAATTTCTTCTTACTTGATAGCTTCGCCTGTTTCCGAGTTCCCCCTGGGAAAAAGGGCGTTGACAGACGGACAGTTAGATTAACAGGGAAGTGATCCTAGGTTCCGTTTTTCCTTTTGAGGTACGGAACAATAAAAAAATCACAATTACAACTATACACGTCCAATTTCCCAAATCTTTACCACCATTTCTAAGTACAAACTAAGTTCGCTAACCTCTTCAACCTTAACCCTTGCACTGCCAATGGAAAGCCTCGGACGTGCTTCGCCTTAATTACATTATCGGCGCTCGCGCAAGTTCGCGTGGCATTGAACCGCCATGAACTGCTACTGGCCAGTGTTTAGGAAGCGACGGTTATGTTATGTGCCATTAGGTGGCTTAAATGTGCACATAATCGGCTTTCTATTAATGACCAGGTGTTAAGCCTTCCGATATGGTGCTTATGGTGCGCATAACATGCCTATTGTAGTAAGGAGGTGGTTATAATAGCTACTAATAGCAACTAGCTTCAACTCTATGACTAACTGACCGGCTCCTTGACAATTCAAAAGTAAATGGTTTAATTGAAATTTAATTAGACGACACGGTTGGCGTAGTGGATGAGCGATTGACTGCTGCGCTGCGTGTTGCAGGTTCGATTCCCGCCCGGGTAAATATTTGTGTGATGAGCACTTGTGTTTGCCTTGTATCTGGTTGTTGTTTATCTATATACGTAACAATTTTTATATTTGTGTATGTATATCAGCTGTCTGACACCCATAGTACAGGGTCTGCCTAGTTTGGGGTCAAATAGCCGAGTGTGATATGTCCCCACATATTATTATTTGTAGCGGATGTATCCGTATCCGAACGCCAGCTCCCGGAACGCATTAGTCGTGGCAGAGCGCCTACGCGGTACTCGCCAACTCGCTAGAGTGTGTATCCAAACACTCCCGCGTATGCGCCTGGCAGTGTCCAATTAGGTTGCGCTGTGCGATCATCCGCCGCACGGACCAATAGAATTTAAGTTAGAGATATAAGGTGAACAGAGACTTGGAAGTATGGCGGACGTTATAAAAAGTTAAGATATTTTATGTTGGTCTGGTGTTCATTATAATGTTTGTGTGTGTCGAATTATACAAATAACTTCGTACAAGGTTCCTTATTTCATTAACCTGACCTACCCCGACTATATATTATATTATTAATTTTCCATGGATCCATTTCATATCGAAACCCCTCCGAAAGTGCTTCAAAAGCACGTAAAGCCGTTGGTCTCGGCTGTCATTCGTAGATCTTTGACAGTCGTTAAGTCTTACCAAGGGATATCCTATTAACCAGTAACTGGGTTGTGGAGGTCAGATAGGCAGACGCTCAATGTAACTAACACTGGTATTTAGCTGCATCTGATTAGACTGGAAGCCGACCCAACAAAGTTGCGAGAATATGAAAATTACGAACTCTTTACGCTAGCCAAACTTTATCGCAAAGCTATCAAACATCTTAGCCAGGAAATAGTTAAAAATAGACTGTCTAAAGGACAGCCCTAACTTATCAAATGACTAATCTTAATTACTAAGGTACATTATCTGCTATATATCTACATTTGCGACGGAAGCTAATGAAAGTGAACGAGGACGTTGGCAAATATTGTATATAGACTTAAAACTAGCGCTAAATACGTGTATTCTAGGTCGATATCCGTGATTCTAGGTATAGAATTTTTGAAGAGCATAATTAGTGACAACCATTGATAAGAATAAAATCTTCAAAATAAATAAATATTATGTACGAAATGGATAAAAAACCTATTCAAATTGAGTAACGTTTACTCCACTTGCTCATGCCCTTTAATATTCAATTTTTTGTCAAACTTCTATAATATTTTCGATATTAAATTTCCCCTTGTGTTAGTCAAGTAAACAACATCTTTGCCTTATCTTTACCAACACATCCTTACTAGGAACTTTGCTGAAATAGTTTTAATTTAATTTGTAATGTAATATGAAATAAAGGATTTTCTTTTGTGCCTGAGTAACGACGACGCAATGTAGATCAAACTATACGTACAAACCTTCCTCTTGGATCACTCTATCTATTGATTAATTAAAATGCATTAAAATCCGTTGTGTAGTTAAAAAGATCCAAACGTACAGAGGGACAGAGGGCGGATTGCGACTTTCAAAGAAGACTGATTTTGTAAATACAGTACATGCAACCTTTGTCAACAAAGTTCACCCATTAACCCAAAAGAGGCAGAAGTGTTATATTTACTATCATCAATACCGGAACGAACGCAGACAGTTCAGTAGAAAGTGTCCAATATGGTGACCAAACACATTCGGCATTTGTTCTGTCCTTTAGTTATGCAAATCGCGTGAACAGTAGCACAATGCGTCCGTGGAAACCGTACTGTGTCATGCGGTCATTATTAATGGGTTAAAGTGATGTGAAGCTGATATTTTTTTGCATAGCCGTAAATGTTTCTATTCCTGTTTTATTTATTTATTTATACTTCATGCACAAAGGTACAAAGGCGGACTTAATGCCTTAGGCATTCTCTACCAGTCAACCAAGGGTGATGAAGAGATAACATGGCGGGGCATAACCTATTAACAGTGGTATGGTAACTTACATACTCACCCTCCCTCACACATTCACTCACTCACACCTTACACAAGGGAGGACATTACCACTACTATAACTACAAACTCTGTTTTTTATTATTTTTGATATTCTTTATGATATATTGCGTTTATTTAAAAAAAACTATTATTTAATTTCAATTTTAATCTTTCCATTAATTTTACAGCTTGTTACTGGTATGATTTGTTTTGTGTAGAGCTTGAATTATCAAATAGTTAAGTGGTGCATATATCAGGGAAGAGCGCTGATGTTTGGAATACAGATTTTTATCTAGTTCAGACACAGGTGTTCCTCACTAGAGCATAAAAAGAGTGCAAAAGTTAATTATTTAATAATATTTTAAGTGTGTAAAATGATTTTGGAAACAATAAATTATTATTATTATAACAAAGAAGTAATAATTAAAAAAGTTTAAAAGATGTAAGGAGTAGAGCAGAGAGGGGGGGTGGCAGGAGGGTGTAAGGTGTGTAGGTGTGTGTGTGTTTGTTGTTTTATTGGAAGGGGGCTCGTGGCTAAGTAAAAGACATACGGATTCATCGGTCATGGTTAAGCTACGCTTGCCACGGGCAGCCCGTGGATGGGTGACCATCCCTTTTATACCGAGACCCGTCCCACCTTCGAGAAGCACGTAAAGCCGTTGGTCCCAACTGTCATTCGTAGATCTTTGGCAGTCGTTATGGGTTACGAAGAAGAAAGAAGCCAAAAAGTCTGACAATCAGTCTTACCAAGTGGTATCGTGTTACAAACAGGCAATCCCTCCATAGATAGGTATCGGCGGCTTTGGTTCTGTTTGTTGTTTTGTATTGCCATCGAGTCCGTGTGGTGTCGGACGTAAAGATGAATGGACGAATAAAGAAACGCACCATCCCATATCTTGGGTGTCGTAAGCGACTAAGGGACTTACCAGTGAATGGGCAGCAGCGTTCTCTGTGCCTTTGTAACAACCATACTGCGATCGCCAATCCGTCTGCCGAGCGTGGCGATTATGGCAACCTCCTCCCCCCCCTTGGGGAGGCCTGATGCGGAATAGTTGCCATTTGGTCCCATAAAAATGTAACATTATTTGGCCCAGTAGTTTTCATTTTATGAACATTTTTTTATTTTTTAAATATTTATTTTTATGTTTCACCACGCATAACTTTTTTCAGTGTAGTCCGATTTCGATGATTCTTTTTTTTATTGAAAGTGTATACCTCAAATTTGGTCCCATATTAATTTCAAGTAAATATTCCACCCCTAAGGGTTGAAAATTATGGGATGATAGATATTTTTTTGGTATCACCGTTTCGTAATTAATTTCTATGATGAGAAGTAGGCACTGAAAAGGGAGAAAAAAAAATTGACAAAAAAGACACTTTCAATTCGCAAGTCGGTGGTAATACAAAACAACAAGCAAAACCAAAGCCGCCGACTTCCGAATTGAAAGTTATTTTTTACTTTTTGAAGGCGGTTGTCTTTTTTGTTAAAAATGTTTGTAAAATAGTACTTACTAGATATTGGTACGACTAATTCAGATGTCTGATAGTAAAAACGCAAAAAAAATAAAGCTAATATTAATTGTGTCCACACTTTTACAAAGAAATCAATGATGTCTATCATCGATGTCTTCACAATAAACCGGAAAAGAGGCTTTACATAATGTGTCACGTGACAATGCAGCTCTTGGAAATACCAAGCTTTTATTGTTGCGTTCAATACTTTTTAGATTTTATCAGTTTTCCTTTGCATACCATTATCTTGATGACACATAAATTCCCTAAGCTTTCTTGGTAAATGAGACATATTGTGGTTGGGTTACGCCTTATTTTACCAAGAGGTAAACACTTGTAGGTATTCTTACTGTAATGTGAATAAATCGGAAATAAATTATAGTTCCATGAATGACTCAGAAGGACATTGCTGCCCATCCTCTGGTCAATATCCCTCTGTCGCCTTCTACGGCACCCACGGGTAGAAATGATGTAGTGATGCTATTCGCGGCCGGCACCACACGGCATGGATCAAAGATTAAGCTATGCTTGCCGCCGCGATCGGTTTGTGGATGAGTGACCTTCCAATTCATACTAAGACCCTCCGTGCCTCGGATAGCACGTGAAGCCGTTTTAGGTACTCAGAAGCCAGTAAATCTGACAACCAGACAACCAGTCATCATCATTTCAGCCGAAAGACGTCCACTGCTGGGCATAGGCCTCCCCAAGGGGGGGGGGGGGGTTGCCATAATCGCCACGCTTGGCAGGCGGATTGGCGATCGCAGTATGGATGTTACAAAGGCACAGAGAACGCTGCTGCCCATTCTCTGGTGAGTCCCTTAGTCGCCTCTTACGACACCCACGGGAAGATATGGGATGGTGCTATTCTTTACGTCCGACACCACACGGAGAGACAACCACAGACAACCAGTGTTACCCAGTAATTGGATTATGGAGGACAGGCAGTTGCTCCGTGTAAAACACTGTTTCAACTGCATCCAGTTACTCTGGAAGCCGACCTAGCTGGGAAAAGACTAGATAGTGAATCATCCTTAAATATATCACCACACCACAAAACCCATCAAACACTTTTTACCTCTATGGTCATCATAAAAAAGTCTATAACTTTAGGCTTACTCATGAGCCTCGACGAACTGTAAATCTTCGCGACGTCTCTTCAGGACATGAGCAGAATACCTAATGACCTAAGCAAGGCGGAAAGCACAGAGGTTTTACCGTTATTTTTTTTTTCCAAGTCCAATGGCTTCTTTACACATGGACAGACAATGCTTGTAACATATATTTGCACGTATTGTATGTTTTTGTTGGGGACTGTGTGCGTAAGAATTTTAGATAAACATCGATTGAATGTGAAGTTCGAAATAAAAGTTATTTTATGGGCATATACAACTTTGTTGTTTTGTGTAAATTATTTTACTTAAGTATATGGAATTTATAAACCTTTATGGAATGTGGGGGTGATATTTTTTTATAATGTGGTTATTTAGTAGTGTAATTTAATATGCTCAGATCAATCAGTTAAAAATGAGTTAGATAGATGTAGGTATTTTTCAAAGTATTTTATCAGCGCCTTTGTCGGAAGCAACCATTTTAATTCATAAAATAGTTGATAGTTTAGAATAAGTACATGTTTAGGTTACGATAGGGTTGGTATGGTCTTATTTATGTTATGACTACATTACTTTTTTGAAAATCTGATTTTATTTAGGGCCGGCCTCTAAACAAACTCAGATTTTCAGAAAATATATGTAATTTAATATATTGTTCTGAATCATCTCTTAAGAACGAGGTTCTGTACATACCTTTTTAATGTTGAAAAAGGACAGAACCATAAAACGCTTTTCGCGTCATAGAACTCTTAATTCTGGAATCTCTGTTGTGTAGGTCTATGGTCATGACCGTGTTAACTTGTATTGTTTACAAGTTAACTGTTTCAATGTGTAGGCTAGCCAATTAGCATTCATTAGTGTGCTGGCATTTTGTTTGCATTTAATTAGGCATTATGTTTAGACAATTTTTTACATATCTGTCTGAATGCAAACTTTTAAATTATACTGAAAGTTTTGTAACAGTTGTACTTATTACAATTTAAGGTCAACAATAATACAATGAGGAAAAAAGATAACTCGTGAGGGTATTATAATTTTTTTTTTTTTGTTAGCTTTGTGCGGCTGTTTTGCGACCAGACCTGGTCTATTGTGATCGCCGCTTGTGTTGCTTAGAGACCGCCACCAAACCCTGCAGCTGTGATGAACTGCAGGATCTGCTTTTAATTCATCCGGGCTTAACAGGTATTTGCCCAGATGATTGTTGCGCTTGTGCAGTAATGCTCCGCATTCCCCCAGACGGTGAAGTGGCGTTTCATCAGCCTCATTATAGCGTCTGCAAGTTTGCGTATCACTTAACCCCAGGTGTAACATGTGTTTGTTTAAGCAGCAATGTCCTGTAGTGGCTCTAGCTAGTTGTTCCTACTGAGTGCTAGGACTTGGTTACTAAGTCTTCTGTCGTAGGCTATATAGTACTCGTGAGGGTAACGTTGTAAAAAAAAAACATTTTGAACCTAATCTATTATTATTCTTTGTCTAAAGGGATTTAATGATTAATAATTTTGTATATTATTTCAATACCATTTCAAAGTTTCTTCATCTGAAAGAAAGTAAAAAGAAAATCAATATTTCTGTTTGAGTAAGCTTTTCCTTACGCAAGCTGTGTGAGAAAGTGAAGAATAGAAAAAGCTGCAAGAAGCCTATGTGTCACAAGTCAAGCTGATCACTAAACCGGGCAACCCGATGTGTTAATATACATTACAAGATTAGTTTCAGCAATAAAGGCTTAAATATTAAAAAAAGTTAGGTATTCCTTATTTATTGAAAAACAAGAACGCTAGTATACTTTATTAATTGTCTTATACAAGAGAAGCTTTTATCGAGAAGATCACTAATTATTTTAATGATAAAATAGGTTATACTACATATATTTAATTCATTAAAAATTGTTGGTCCACAATATACATATATTTGTTATTACTGCTTCAGATCTATGTCAGTAGCTATATCAATTAAATTACATTAAGTACAATAAACCTACATTAAAAACACCTATAAATGTAAATAAATTAAATGAAACATATCAATAAATTCTACATACACGTATAATCACATAAGGATAGCCCAAGAATTTCATCCAGAGATTTCTCGTCGGACTTTCTTCTAACAAAATATCTCTTCAGCATTAAAATATTAGTATAGAATAAACAGTGCAAGTATAAATAACTCCTCTTACTAGAACTTCCCTCCTCACGGCTCTGATTGAAGACAAAAGTGAAACGGTTCCGATGGCAATTGTTATTTGTTGAGAGTTCCGCCACAAAGTACGTAAGGCTGCGTAACGCCCGAGCAGAGAGACCACTCAGAACAAACCGCCATTTCTAGCACGCACACATTGACATTACGTTTATAGGCATTCTCAAGCAGTTTCAAACAGACTTTCGACTCGACTTTCGTCACGTGTTGTCTAAATGAATAAATAAGAGACATTGATTTCACGACAAACAAGAAAATTTTGTTATAAATAAATAATAGTTAAAAAAACTAAAAACACGCTTTTTATAGAAAACCAAACTAAAAAATAGAAAATAAATTTTAATAAATTATTTTATTTTAAAAAAAGCGTGGGGTGGATGGTGTCAATAGTTATAAATATTTTATTGACAGATATGAGTAGAGTGATTATCATTTTGATAATATCTTAAAAAGCACCCCACGCTTTTTCACAAAGAAGTCGGTTACAAACAAACATACAAATATACAAACAGGTGAAGCTAATAAACAGCATACAGGTATGCTAGCTAATAAAAAACTGCTAAAAATTGAGTATAAAAAAGAGTTCCAACCAGTGTCAATAAAATTTCATATTGTCACAAATAAAACCTACAGAGATAAAACAGTAGCAGTCCTAGTGAGTCTGGCAAGTTTAGGTAATTATTTTTGAAGATGGCGGGAGCGGTCCTTCTGTACCCTCTATATTTTGTGGCTCCGCGCCTGCAGGCGGGCCGGAAGAGATGCCAAGAACCGACGACGGCGTTTATAGACGTTTATAGTTTACAGACTTGGAAAGCAAATTATTGTGTGGATTTTTTTATCTATTAAGTTTCTCTAGGCTGTCTTGCTTGTTTATATAATATGAGCACTTTGCCCGCGACTTTTCTCAAGGATCCCTAATTTTTTGATAATGCAATAATAATATTCAAGAGGAAGGTTTATACGTATAGTTGGTCGAAACACGTTATCTATACTAATATTATTAAGCTGAAGAGTTTGTTTGTTTGTTTGGTTGAACGCGCTAATCTCCGGATCTACTGGTTCGAATTGAAAAATTCTCTTTGTGTTGGATAGTCCATTTATCGAGGAAGGCTATAGGCATGCGAAGCCGGGTCGGGTTGCTAGTCTTATATATGTCCCAGTCAAAACTCTTAACCAGTCAAATCTACTTTTGACTACAAAAATCAGACAAATCTACTTTTGAACGGATTCAATTTATCCTTAATACTTAGAAACCCATTACGTTGGAAGGTTTTCTTTTTGTGACCCTTTTAATATGATTATTATATTATTTGATAATGTATGTTTTTTGTAATGGTGGCTTGGCTTGGCTTGGCCTTTAGCACTCAGAGATAACTTAGCTTCCTATTGGTGAAAGAATTTTTGAAATCGGATGAGTAATTTCGGAGATTACCCGCTACATACAAACTAACAAACAAATTTTACCGCTTTATAATATTAGTATAGATGCACTTAGACTAACTACCGCAATTTCTTTTGCGTAGACTTTAGAATTTAGCTAAAGTCCTATCCCAAGGAAACAGACAATCTGGATAAAATTATTCTATTTGTCTTAGATCAATATCTATACGTGTGCCAAATGTTGCTGAGCTGATTCTGTTCAGCCGTTTAGACGTGACGTGATACATACATCCAACCTCACAAGTTACGCATTTATAATAGTACTAGGATCTGGGGCGTGCCTAGGGGTCAAAGTTAGGGCAAGTCCGACAGATGAGATAATTATTCAATACCTACTTAGAGATATTTCATTTTCGTGCTTTGTATGTTTTTTTTTATTATCGCATTATTGATTGCAAGCCTGGCTTTTGGGCTTTAATGGAAGGCACGCCACTGACTAGAATATTCATATAGGTACACACGGCTACACATCAAGCTATATATTTCCAGTATAAGCTGGTCTCGCATTGTACAGAATTTCTATACAGCGAGAGGTCAGCATATACTGGAAATGTATAGCTTGATACGCGAGTGATGACTAACTTTACATAATTAATTTACATAATGATATATAAGTAAATTATAATAGTATTGACATTTTGCCATTTATACCTAAACTTCTACAAATTAACGATTATGTTCCTAAACAGATCTTCTCCACTGAAAAAATAATATAAACAAATGGAAAGACTGACTGACTTTTGTTGATATAAGTATGTATTAAATCAATGACGCTCACGAAGAAGGCAAATAAATCTAATAAAAATAAACGTAATTTGTCAAAAGCAGGATTGTCTATGAACATCCTCTAGAATCTATGGAAAAGGTCGAACTAGGAAACACTTTGTAAAAAGGTAGAAATATAAAATATTGAAGAACATTAACGGAGGGTTTAGTAACATATCAATAAACATTACATACAATATTACATCATGGAATGCCAGTGCCTATCTTACGGCTTCGTCATCAGACCGTGAAACCAAATCGTGGTCAAAGTTCATTACAAGACTTTTCTAACAAGTCCAAACACAGCTATGATACGATGCTCCATTATGAAGTTCCAGTTCATATCTTCCGGCTCCATCAACAGATCAGTTCGACAGTACCATATTATTATATTGTCATCAGAACTACATACAGCTGCCAATTTTCATGACGCTACGATCCTTGGAAGATGGTTAAATTAGTAACCTTAGATTCCATTACATAGTTACATACATACAGGTCGACCTAATAAAAGCTTGTTAAAAAGAAATCGTTCCTTGTTTATTTGAACTACTTCTAGAATCTATTGAATGTATGTACACTTTTTTTTCTGCCAAATTATTTACGGCCAGTTTGCATTAGCATACAATTCGTGCCTAGAATCTGTGAATAAGCCTGCATGGTTCGCTAAGTTCAATTTCAATTTCTGAACCACGTTGCAATCCTCTTGAATTATGATATTTATTATCTTGGTGATAAGACAGCTTATAGCTTAATTACATGTATTGTCGTCACGGTTCTGTAGCTCACTCACTTAGCTCTAGTATTATTTCTACTTCGCAAGAGAAATAACTTTTTCCTAGAAGGGAAATTATTTATAACTGTTCAATGAATGATTTATTTATTTATAACAGTTTATACTATCATTACAGGGGTTTCCCTAATGCGACAGTTAAGACCTTAGACTAATAAAACTAAACATATACTTACTTACAATAACAACAATTAAAATAATAACATTATTAAATTAATACACCACTGTAACACCAAACATAGCATACACAAAATAATATAATAACTATTACTATTAAGAATTACTTATCGTGTAAGTAATTATTCAATAGTAACAGTTACTATACATAGTCTACTAATCTCTAACATAATTTACATACCTACTGACATTTTTATAATAATTACTTAACATTTTGCTCGTAGCATATTTTTATCTATTTTCCTGTAACTAACTGCTTTAAAGTAAAATAACACCGAGAGAAAGAAAATTTGTACTGTGTAGTACAATAATTATATTTTACAGCAATTACCTCATACTCTCATTAATCTCTTAAAAATCATTAAACAGTTTCTAATTGTGTAACACCACATTAAAAATAATGTAGGTAAGAATTACAACACAACATTTTCATCTAACTATTGTAAAAAAACAATTAAAGACACAATTTATGACAATTTCTTCAACATCATAACTATAGTGATGGTGAAATTTCCATACAGATTACGTTACCTACCTACCTCCGGAAATAAGATAGATGTGCAGTTTAAATATAATTGGGCTGGTAGAAATGGGGAGAAATGAAAGTATTTGTGAGCAAAGACTTGAATTCCTGATGATCCCCAGAATGTTTTCTTGATTCCTGTATGATTTGGATGAGACACATAATACTTGGCACAACGTTGCAGTTGATTTCGTGCAAGGGAAGGTAGTCGTTTTCTCAAAAACCACTTCTTCATGGCACAAAAATTATTATTTAAAATATTGTTTGCGACATTTAATAGGTATATGTTTGCAACATTTAACCAAATACTTTATAATATAGGCAACACTGCCACTCTCTCCCCTTTTAACATTTTGTAACGCACGTATAGTTCCTTCAAAAAGCTGTTAAAAATTATTAAAGAAACTCTGAATATACTCAGAACAAATATCATTTACGTATTTTTTTATAGGGACACCCCTTTCCCCCTTTCCAGAGAAATCGGTTAATGTAGAGAACTGACTGTACTTCCCTTCGTGTGCATTTATTTATTATGCCGGCACTTCACATGGCGTATTTGTACAAATATTCGCCTTACTTGGATAATACAAAGTGTACCCTATAACTATAGAAATAAAGTCTATTTTGTATTGTCCAAGTAAGGCCAATATTTTCACAAATACGCCATGTGAAGTGGTAGCATTAAATGAACCCGAAGGTAAACGAAACTAATGGTGACATAGGCATAGATACTGATAGATGGGAATAGATTCTGTTACAAGCTTTCATCGCAATCAACATTTTTCTGAACAGAATCACAATTATCTTACGTAAGACAAGTCACGTCGCGTGTCAGATACGAATCTAAAATATAGGAAACACTATATTATGAATTTTATCTATCAAGTGGAGAAAGTGATCTTACTGTTACTGTATAATATGAACCAACATTTGAGTTTAATATCTTACACATATGTATAGAAAACATTCTTATCCGTAAACTACTGACCATTAGGTACTGAACTTACTGATATTAAGAATAATTTGGAAAAATGTCCACCAATGATAATTTTCTTACGAAACATAGTCCGTCTACATTTAAAAAATACATTAAAGAAAAAAAAATCAAATTTCTATCCTCGCATCGATTAAATTTTTGAATCCATTTAGCCACCTGAGGACAGTTCTAGCACAAATATCTAAATATACTTGCTTTGTGTAGAGCAATTACCTACAGTTAAATGACAAAAAACAAATGAGTATCTACCAGTAAATAGGTGTCTGATTTAATATACATAGTTTACGTTAAATATATGTCTTGTGCAAAGTTCCTTATTTCTATTTTCTTTTTTTTTAGAGAACGCACAGTAAGATGTTCATCAGTACTGATCGGCGCGCTAGGCATCTCACTGATAGCCCTCGCGATCTACACAGCAGTGCTGGTGCTCACTGAGTACCGCAGCCCCCGGCCCTGCCTCAGCGAGCAATGCGTTGGCACCGGTGAGTCTATTTATCTGCAGCTGGTAGGCATAACGTAGGCCCTAAAATGGAACCTTGAGAAACTCCATAAGTTTTTATATTTTTTACTGACATGTGAACCTATTTTGACACTTTGGGTAAGTGGTAAGTAAAATAGTAGGTGCATATCACATTTGTACAACCTCTTACTCCTATTCTCTTCGGCTTTAGACAGTAAGGTAGACACAAACACAGTGTGTCTAGCCTTGAACAAGTCTAAAAATATAACAGGGTGGAGGGCTGCCATTACGCAGCCCTCCACCCTGTGTTCAGTCAGTCCTTTGCATATAGCATTTATGCCATTGCAAAATAGAGAGAATACTCTTAAGGGCGCGTATTCGATTTAGCGTAACTCAAAATCTAAACGATTGCTAGAATGCCGTAGCAGCATGGACACACACTAGTACAATACAATGGTCTGTTTGTGTGCATCAGAAAAAAAAATACGCACGAAATAAGCACGAATCATTGAAATTGACCGGCAAATGACGCGCGAGATTTTACAGTGCATTTTAAAATAATTGTCTAAATTAAATGAGTTCGTACAAGGAACTGAAAAAAAATTTGTATATTGAGCATAACCATTATTTTCATAAAATAAATATATCAGTTATATTTTTATTCAAATACTGGTGAAAATAAATTGTTGAAGTGAACTGATTTTGTACTTTTTTAATACTATTTTTTAATATCTAATAGTAATATTTTCGTAATTTTGGCTCTGTTATGCACTTTGAGACTGTATATCCTGTCGAAAAAACGCATAAAACGTAATATTTTGGCATACTGTACAGGTTGTATTCGTCCTGAAAGTTAACTCTGACGTCTATTTTCGTAAAACGCTATGAAAGGATTGTCTTCGCTTTAAAGAACCATAATTAAAAATTATACTTTTACTCTGTAGTTCGCTAAAGCAAGACTTATTCTTTCTAAAACTGGTAATTGTCTTTAAATAATCTGCTCACATCATTACGATATAGCTCTGGGCAAAACGCGAAAACATGAAGTTTTCCTCACAAATCAAATACACGCTCTTAAGATTCTTAATAATATAAGATGTGAGATGTACCTGACCTATTGCGGCATCAGAACAGGCCTTAGGATAGGCAAGTATTTGTAGAACTGGTTGGACCTAACATCTTAGCAATTAATTCGACTCGTGCGCTAATTATACCTACTGAATAACAACAAACAATGTTTACGTGATGGTAAACATTCCACCATATAGATTACATAAAAAATATGCTTTAAGTAAATAAATACGCCGCTGTGTTATAGTAATTTAAGAAGATTACCACATTTTAGCATACATTTTCCATAACATTTACGACGACACGTGTCGATTCGCGCAATCGTAATTAGCCGGTAATTTATCGGTATGTAAATAGTGTAATGACTGTCTAACAGATATTTAACGTAATTACACTATAATCACATCATAGCAAACAATAAATACTATTGCTTGTACCATTACCATGGCATCTCTAGTGTCTGTGTCACGGAAAGATGCCTCAATAGTATTTTTTTTAAATAACTAATCTGCGTTTTATTGCCGTGTTAGAATAATTAGGCGTCTCATTCCCGATGTGAGTAATGTTGCATATTTTGCATAATTATGCAAATAATGTAAACTCATCCTTCCAGATTAGATCTTTATCGTCGAATAATTAGTATTACCTTAGGCTTTGTTTGTAGAAGTGCCGCGTCGGTCTAAAGATATACAGATTACCTGTCATGGGTAATTAGATACCTACCCATTTGATTATCTTATTCTTATGTGAGAGAAATCTTAATAAATATTAAAGGAATATATGTCATATAACATATTCTTCCGACCAAATTCCGGTCACGGTGGCCTATCTCAATAAAAACTAGTCAAGTACTCAGGACTCAGGAGATAAACAAAAGTGTGCTCAAACAGATACCTACACTTCTTCTTCCCTCACGCTCAAAGTCCGATAGGACGGCAATCCGACACGAGCGGAGCAGGATCAACAGCAACAATATTACATGAAAAGAGACTGTTTAATTCACTTTTAATAAAGAATAGAGCCGTTATACTCACTTGATAGATTTCCACAATTGCACATTTCACGATGACAGTTGCATTGTAGTAAAACATTCGATTTCAGTCTCATATCTTTCAAAAACGGCTTTTAAGATTCCAAACAATTATTTAGTTTTACAAAACATTAAGCTAAAGATTTTCCTTATTTTTTTTCTAGACCAAATTACCTATTCTTGTAACAGTAATCTGCCTAGCCTTTTCCCAAATATGTTGGGATAGGCGATCCAGTCTTACCGGATGCACCTGAATTGTAGGGTTATACATGGAGCGACTGCCTCTCTAACCCCCTAACTTGGTAGCACGATACCTCATGGTAATACTGGTTGTCAGTGTTTCTGGCTTCTGACTCAGTGGCGGTACCTTCTTACAAGCCAAAAAGCCGGGCTTGCACTAATCAGCATAACATGAGCTAATCAATAACTGAGCACCTTGTAGGCTTTTTCTTAATCGTAAAATGTCTATCGGGCTTGCTCTAACCTGGACCCCTAGGCACGCCACTACGTTTTAAGTACCCAAAACGACTGTCAAAGATCTACGAATGACAGCCGGGACCGACGGCTTTCCGAGCCACGGAGGGGTCTCGATATGAAATGGATGATCACCCATCCATGAACCGAATGCGGTAAGCTAAACTATGACCGATAAATCCGTACGACTTTTACTTGGCCACCATACTCGTAAGAGTGTATTGGGTAAAATAGACCCAAGTGTCACTTTAGAACAGTTGTCATAAAGTACAAGTACAGGGAAAAGTCCGAAAACTATACATTTGTAATTAAATCATAAAAAATATAGTCTTTATTTATTTGTTTATTTATATTTCACGTACAAAGGTACAAAGGCGGACTTAATGCCTTAGGCACTCTCTGCCAGTCAACCAAGGGTGGTGAAGAGATATATATGGCAGGTGCATAACAAAAAAGTAATAATTAAAAAGATGTAGGCTCACATACCTAATTACATATCTGGATACCATATATCATATACCATATCATACCATATATCTATAGGTTTAACCTGTATGTATTAAATAAAAAACATTAAACTCAGTTCTACATCGCTTGTGAGTAAATAATAAATGACAATAACAATAGATATTGTGATCGTGTAATTAAATATCAATTATTTAAACCGATTATTGATAATGTTGATGTTTTCTTAAACCATTCCACTTCAATTCAATTCAATTTATTCAGGAACAATTCACATTGTGTTTGAAATCATTCATCTATAAATAAAAAAATTAAAAAAAAATACTAAAATCACGTTTTTCAGCACGAGCAACCAACTGAGCTAATGGGCAGAACAAAATTATAACTCTAACACATTCAACAATAAATTATGGAAAATAATACAACAATAAAAATTCAATAACATTACAAATTACGACATCAATACAATTAAAAATTCAATAACATTACACCAAAAAAAGTAAAAATTAATAATATACCAAAACTGGTGGGAGGAAGCCCAGAATGGGGAAAGATGGAAGGCATGGAGGGAGGCCTTTGCCCAGGCGTGGGAGAGAACAGGCTAACAAAAAAAATATAATATATACCAATATTACCCTGTCTCACATTAACCGATACATAATAAAAAAAAAAATTGTGGATATGTCATCGTCTATCTTCCGACGAAGTCTCGGCAGTAGGAGACTCCTATGTTTCTTTTTATTGTTTATACAATATTTACATGTTCAATCATCATCGTATTTACCCGCTGCCTACATTGCTCTAATTAAAATATAAACTGTCGCATACGTTTTGAAATAAAACGCATGTTCTGATTTAACCCCAAGTGGTTCTTACATCACTTATTTTACAGTCCACGTGTTTTCTTTATACAAGGGATAACTGCGACACTTTGACGACAAAATGGTAGTACAAATTTATTCTTTTGAGTCACTAGTACCTGTTAGGTGTAGGTACCAATTACGACGTTGTTTCTTCTAAGGTTTGAGACGTATTTTGTACTAGATTACACGCAGTTTCGATTCGTGTCGGTAATAGAATATAGTGCCTAGAATTAGATCAATACATATGCATCCTCGTTTGTTGTTGAATTCTTAATTATTTTCATATCTCAATAAAAACAGCAATCTGTTCGATACAACTGTTAGATTGTGCGTTGCTGTCGTTTAAATAAGAAAGATTACATAATGTGTTCTAATACATATGCGTTTAGTTTCACTTTTAATTATATATTTTTGTTATTAACTTTGTATCCGGTGTTTCTTGTTCTTTTGTCTAATTTTGGAGTTGTTCGCGGCAGAATTGCTACAGAAGTTTACAAGGATAATAGTATTGCTAAACAAAGTACTCTGCGTGAGAAAACAGGTTTGTTTTATTTAGTTCAAAAATTGAAATTCAAATTACGCTTTCATTTTAATTTCTTTTATTAAAATTAGGAAGAAACTACCAAATAAGATAACATCAGCTTTATTTTTATATCTTAACTTCATAATTTATTTTGCAACGACTTGAGTAACGAGCATCTAGTTCATTTTTAATTATTCATTTTAATTAATTACATCTATTTACTGCATCATCTGTCGGTACTTGCGCGGTATTGTGTTATGTAAAGCCGTTGTTTATGATGATATTGCGCGGACATTTATGCATTCTTGGAGAAAGCTAGCGAGCTTCCTGTTCTCCCCTCTCTCCTCGAGGTGAAGCGAATTATAGACAGCTTTATTTTAGAATAAATTAGGGGTTTTTCAACCGGCTTCAAAAAGAAAGAGGTTCTCAATTCGTCTGTATGTTTTTTTTTTTTTGTGTATTTGTTACGCGATTTCTCCGGCAAATGTAAATCGATTTGGAAAATTCTTTTTTTGATGGATAGGGTATGCCTCAAGGGTGGTCCCATATAAGTTTTATCGAAATTGATTCAGCACAATTTGGAAAAATCGACAGAAAGCAAAAAAAAATACATGGATGATGTTGTAATGTTCTCACCTTGTACAGACGCCAGCACATCAAGCCATACCTAACTGTCAATTTTTCCCAATTAAATATGAACCTTATGCTTTTGTAATAAAGTTGAAAATCTATCAAAGAAATTTGACAGACTGTAGTAGCTTGATGTGCAGGCCTCTGTCGAAAGTCGGTGGCAATACAAAACAATAAATAGAACAGCTATGCCACCGACTTCCGAAACTAAAGTCATGTGTGTTCTGTTTTAAAGTTATTTTTCGCTTTTTGGTTTTTGAAGGCGGTTGTCTTTTTTGTAAAAAAGTTTTTTTATTTATCCGGCTTTCTGGTATACAGCTCAACGTTTCAGTTTAAGTTAAAAACTAACTAAATTATTATTAACTAGCTCATACCTGCGGTTTCATCCGCGTAAATAATGGTTGTCTGCGAAGTTTTTTTTTGCACGGATACCTAATCCTATTTCTAAATTAAAAGCAGTCTATGTTAGTCCTTGACCTGGACGCGTTACCTTGGCCAGCAGGGTTGGTTCTAGGTGGCGCAGGAACAAAGTTTCTGAACTTGGGAAGGCTTTTGTCCAGCAGTGGGACAGCATACCATAGATAAAAAATGTTACTCCTTATAACATCAGCTATCAAAGCCAGTAAAAGTCCCATGAAAATCGGACCAGTCGGGTCGGAGATTAGCCGACACATATAAACAGACAGACAGACAAAAAATTTGGATTTTTGGTAATAGTACCGTGTAAACATTTAGTAAAAAGTTATTATTTTGACATTACAAACAGACACTTCCATATTATTTATTTGTATAGATACATACATAAATATTACCTGCAACTAATATACTACCTACTCTTATCCACAGCCTCAAGAATCCTACAAGCCTTAAACAAAGATGTGAACCCGTGCACAGACTTCTACGAGTTCGCATGTGGCGGCTGGATCAAACAGAACCCGGTGCCTGACTGGGCCACCTCCTGGGACCAGCTCGCGAAGCTTCGAGAACAGTTGGTCAATGACCTGAGGGAACTGCTCGAGGCTAAGGATGATGAGGGACTGCCTAACAGTGTGGTGAAGGCGAAGACCTTGTACAGGACCTGTATTGATACTGGTGAGTGTTAATGGCGCCAGTGACCGGGGGCAATTCTTCTTTCTTTCTTCCTTTTATTTTTCTTCTTTTTTATATTGACAGTATATTTAAATGCTTAACTCTTTTTTTATAATTAGGACTCGTAGGTACAGTCAACAGCAAAAGTAGATGATCAAAATCAGAAATTCAATACCTACTCGAAGTGATTCAAAAGTATGTGATTGTCACACAAATACTTTTGAATTACTTCGACGCCACGCAGTTCTGACGCGAACTCCGTTCATTAGTATTGAATTTTGATCATCTACTTTTGCTGTTGACTGTACAACGAACGGAGTTGTCTTTTTTGTCAAAAATGTTCCTTTTTGACAAAAATTCTTATCATCCAAATTAATTAAGAAACGGTAAAACCAAACAAATTAAGCCGTCCCTTAATTTGACTTTCCACCCTTAGAGGTGGAATATTTCATAAAATTATAAAGTTTCTTAAAGGTATACACTATTCATTTAAAAAAAACATCGAAATTAATTTTAATAAATTAATTTTATTTTAGCTGAGCCTCTCCGCTCAATATTATAAATAAACATGACCCTTGAGTTCTGAGGTCAAATTATTACTACAGCCATTAACCATAAACATTTGGCAACCTATTCTAGAAAAACTAGAAGAAGACGGTATTAAACCCATTCAAAAACTCCTTGAGAAGCTGGGTCTCCCTCCTCGTCCCCCCATGGAGGTGAGCGCTAACTTCACGTGGGAGGAGGTGGCGGGTAGAGGGAGAAGAAGCCTTGGTCTCAACGTGCTGGTCAGCGTGCAGGTCGCCGAGGATGTCAGGAACACCAGCAGGAACCGCGTTGTGGTGAGAACTCTCTTGTTACTTCTATTTTCTGGAGATGTACTGTATGAATCCTCTTAGGAGTGAATGAAGGTTTATGTTGGACTTTTACCAACTCTAATAATAATATAATAATATGTGGGGACATTTTTCACACACTGCCATCAGACCCTAAACTAGAGAGACCATGTACTATGGGTGTCAGACACCTGATATACATACACAAATACATTTTATTTTTTCAACACCCAGACACAAGGCAAACACAAGTGCTCATCACACAAATGTTTACCCTGGGCGGGAATCGAACACGCAACACGCTGCGCAGCAGTCGATCGCTCAGCCACTGAGCCAACCGTGTCGTCATACTCACACTAGACACTCTCTCACTTTCACTCTCTAGTCACTCTCACTCTAGACAGGAAGAGTCAACTACGTAAAACTCGCCCAAAGTCTTCATAAACTAACACCTATAATGAAGTTAATCAGCTCTTCTGTGCACGGCGTGACCGGGTCTTCAAAACTAAGTTTGGATTTTCTAGCCATCTAAGGGCTCACGACAAGAAATTTAGTCAAGGTCACTGTCATCGGATACGGTGAAGAGGATTATATAACCATATACCTTCGAATCTTCGATCGAACCTTTACCAACTGAAACTTCAGTGTTCCACCAGTTACCGATGTTTTATGTGCTAGAAGGTAACCTATCTGGTGACTTTTCGGTGATGACTCAAATTAGCACAGAATGGGAGAGGGAGTTTACTTAATAGGGCTGGTAAAATCATCAATGTTGTGGGCATGCGATATTATTTTAATTAAACCATTTACAGGCACTTGGAAAGACACATTAATGATAGAAATTACACATTAAAGATGAAACACCGATATCCGTATGAATAAGAATATGAGGCCCATGTAAACGTTATAAATCTTGAAACAGACGAACAGAAGACATACAAACTTCCCATTTCAACTTGTCGTATTCCTTCGGTCAAATACTCAATGACAAATTCCTTCCAGATCGAGCAAGTGTCCCCAGGGTTCAGTGACCGCTACCTGCTGCAACCGGAGCAATTCTCACACGAACTAGAACAGTACCACAAATATATCAAGTCTATGATCAGTGTAGCAGACAACGAGACCGATGCAGAATCGTTCGCGGATGATATCGTGGAGTTCAGCAAGCAATTGGCCAAGGTCAGCTTACTTCTTTTTCTTATTGTCTAGTTTTTGTTGTGGTAAAAATATTATGCCTTCAGTGTAATTAATAACACAGTTTAGAAGCTAGGAAGCGCTAGTGCAACTATTGACCACTGAATTCTAGTTTCCATCCCCGAATCGCACAAAATGGCTTTTGGATTTTTCCAGTGGGATAGACTGATGCTACAGAAGTCAAAGTCAAAGCATTTATTTCAATTAAACGATTTACAGGCAATTTTGAATTGTCCAGAAGTCGGGCAGTTAGTCAAAAAATTGAAGCTAGCTTGTTTAAAAACGTAGGTAGGTCTCTATGGAAAAGAACGAGCAAGAAATTCTGCAGACACTCTTTCTCAGTCCTGTATATCCGGCTTTAAACTACGCAATCCATAAATCGAAGCTTCCGTAATGACCACTCTTTTTATTCCATTATAATTAACCTTAATAATATTCCTCTTCTCATTTACTTCGACAATTTTTTAAGTAGTAGTGTCTAATCATAAGATATATTTCACAGATAATGACCCCAGTGGAGGTCCGTCGCAGTGGTACTCACTTGTTCCACGAGGTCAACGTTCAGCAACTGTTACAAGGCTCCAGCGGAGGACCCTTGCAGTGGAAAGAGGTACAACTTAGCGACTTAGCATCATCATCTTCCTGCCCTTTTTTCCGGTGTGGATAATCCTCATGGATGTCCTCCGCCCTAGGGCGGACGGACTGTCAGACTCTTACTGACAAAAAACCACCCCGGTGTTCCATCTCACACCTACGTCGGGGGTCGCGGGAACTGGAGATACTTCGGCAACCCCCGACTGATTCCGCTCCTGCGGGCTACCTCGGGTCAGAGCGGGGAGTGAGGTGTTGGACTCCCCATCTTTTCTTTGGCCTTCCTCTCCCTCTCCATCCATCCACATTAATATTTAAAACTTGATTTGGCAATTTAACGATATAATAATTTATTTTAGTATGACTTTTGTATAGTCTCCAATAAGGGACCGTCTCCAAAACCTCTTAGCCTTTTAGACTTAGCATATAATTCTTCTCTCTAAACTCCATCTTACTGTTGTCATCAGCACGACTGGGACCGTTACCTCAAGCTGGTGTTCTCCAACACGAGCGTGGTGCTGAAGCTTCAGCAGGACCGGGTCATCGTCATGGACCTGCCCTACCTTCAGAAGCTGTCCGTCCTGCTGTCTAACACCAAACCTGTGATTATTGGTGAGGGTTTTTTAATGATAACATACACAGGTTTTTAGGAAGGTTGAAAATAATCTCCAGTACCTTTGGAACTGGCGAACCATTTCACTTCACAATTAGTCGTGCTAGTAAAATTTTATGTCGGTGAATTTAGGTGAAGCATAACCGTGCGGTACCGGCTGCGAATAGCACCACCCCATTTCTACCCGTGGGTGTCGTAGAAGGCGACAGAGGGATATTGACCAGAGGATGGGCAGCAGCATCCTTCTGAATACCATAACACTTACTGCGATCGCCAACATGCATTGGCTAAGCATAGCGATTACAGCTGATCCCCCCTAGGGTACACATATGCCCAGCAGTGGACGTCTAAAGATTGAAGTGATGATGAGGTGAAGTAAAACTGGGTTGACCTGTCAATGCCAAAATCGCTTCAGAATTTTTCATACTGCATTGGCTAAAAAAAAATATATACCTTCCAGCTTGTCAGCTATGTGTTAAACTAGATCAGTATCTATATGTTGATAAAACCGCTTATTATTCCGTTCAGCCGTCACGGCGCGGCGGTGGCGTGGTAACAAACATCCATCCATCAATCCTCGCAGACTTTCATGATTATAATAGTACACTCGGCGTCACAAAAATCGCACCTCTTTAAGAATTCCCTTCAAAGTCATTTTAACCCTATTAATCAATGGTATACATATGACTATAAGGTATAATTGGAAAGGCAATTTATTTAAATTTCAGAATAAATCAATGGATTTGGTTTTTTGTTTACCAGGGAATAAAAAAAGCAAGCTAATGCAAATGATTAAAAAGTTAAATTTTATTTTATCAGCAAAAATTACAACAAAGTCCTTAAAACTAACTTAAAACCTAGTGTTACCCCCCCTAGCCCTGATGACTGCTTCCATGCGTTCTCTCATGGACCTTATTAATGTGACAACAGTCTCTTGTGGAATGTTGTCCCATTCTGCAACGACGGCATCTTGAAGGTCTTGGAGAGTGGTAGGGGCAGGATTTCGTGCCCGTACTCGCCGTTTCAGTTCATCCCAAAGGTGCTCAATAGGGTTCAGGTTTGGACTTCGCGCCGGCCAGCGCATAACAGGGATGCCAACTTCTTGCAGGTAGTCTCTTACAATTAAAGCGGTGTGACAACGGGCGTTATCGTGCATTAACGTGAACCCACTGCCAACAAAACCCGCATAAGGGACAACCTGCTCCTCTAAGATCTCTGTTATGTACCGAGCAGCAGTCAGCGACCCTTGCCCGCGAGCACTTCCAGTCCGAGAAACACACACAAGGTTCGTTTTACCGTCGATTGACATGCCGCCCCAGAACATGCACGAACGGCTTGTGCGAATCGTTCCCCTTGCCTCCTATACACTCTTCGACGCCTGTCGTTGCAGAAAAGACACACCCTCGTCTCATCCGAGAAGAGCACAGCCCTCCATTGGTCTATTGTCCAATCCACATGGTCACGGGCAAATTGCAACCGGTCTCTCCTATGCTGTGCAGTCAATTTGGGCCCTGTAGCAGCCCTATGAGCTGCAATTTTCTTCTCCCGCATTCTTCTTCTAATCGTGGAGACGCTTACAGAAGTTCTGCGAGCTGATCGCAGTTGTTGTTGCAGCTCAACAGCATTGGAGAACCGATTACGTAAAGACGTCGAAACAATGAAGCGATCGTCTCTTTCGGATGTGCACCGTTGTCTTCCAGATCCACGTCTTCGGATATAGCCACCAGTCTCTTGGAAACGTTGGAACACTCGTCGAACGGCAAAACGACTCAAGTTCAGTTGCCGAGCAACATCACATTGCCGCATCCCTGATTGCAGTAGTGCAATGACTTGAGCGGCTTCATCTGCAGTGGTATCCATCTTCTGGGGTATTTTTCTTGCTGTAGCTGTCCACGTGTGTTCACTTCAAAGGTTGAATAGCGAATGACCCACATTTAACCCGGGTCGCCCGTTTTATACCCTTGTAGGGAGGTGCAATTAGTGGCCGTTGTAATGCGTATTTTGACAACATTTTTTTTAACGTTACGTGCTAATGAGATCTGTTGTGTTTAGGAATTCTAACTGTTGTTAATTTAAAGGTCGTTAAACATACTTTTAATTGATACCAATATTAATTGGGTTTAATGTATTCGTTACTGGCGGGACATGTTTTAAACTTATTTTCGAAAAGGTGCGATTTTTGTGACGCCGAGTGAAGTAGAATAGGATCGTTTTTGATCTGACCCACCAATAAACAGTAGTCCTCCTTATCGATGTCGCTAACCCTTTTAAAACTATTTCCTGACTTGTACCTTAAACAGTACAGTGTTGATGATCGACCCAAACGGAAAACGTAAAATTGCAATAATCTCCTTCAGAACGTTTCCTCTGGTGGAGTGTGTTCTCGACGGTGGCTCCGATGACCCTGGGCGCGTTCCGCGAGCTGGGCTTCGAGTTCTCTCGCGCCGTGTTCGGTCTGCAGCAGCGCACTCCTCGCTGGAAGAGCTGCACCGCTAACGTCAACGCCAACTTCGGCGTCGCTCTCAGCTATCTGTATGTGAAGCAGCACTTTGACTACACGTCCAGGCAAAAGGTGAGGGTTACAAATCTTTTTCGCGTCAAGGTACGGCGGTAACTTGGTCTTGGTCTTGGACCAGAGGTGAGGTGACTGGCTGTGAGGTATTGGACCATCAACCTGAAATCCGTATTAAGGAGACACAAATTCCACTTCCTCGGTAGCAATAAACCCATTTTTCTTGAGCCTACAATAAAGATGCACAACATGTCTGATGCATTGTTTATATGTTTGTTGATAATATGTTTAGGTTAGGTTTTGGTTTAAAGAATCTATTTAGTTAATAATGTGCTTAAATAAATAATTATGTAACATTTGGCGATCAAGCCCAGGATCAATGATTTTAGTAAAAGTTATTGTAATGTTTTAGTCTTGTTTTAAACACTGTAAGTGATTTGGCATCCTTAATATTATTTGGTAGATTATTGTCAGTGGCGATCCATAGGCATGGATCAAAGTTAGGGCAAGATTTAAGGCAGATTTAAGAATAAAAACACGACAAATATTTAATATCTATTTAGACGTTATAATACGTCTAAATATATATTAAATATTTATTTGTGATTATTTTGTTTTTTTTTTTTTTATTTCTCGCATTATTGATTGCAAGCCAGGCTTCTCGGCTTTAATGGAAAGCACGCCACTGATTATTGTATAGTTGTGCGCCTTCATAGTTAGGCTCAAAAAAATCCCTTTTATATAAAAACGCGTAGCCAATCTGCTACGGCTGCGTAGCATGCGTAGCCGTAGAACAACTGGTCCGCTACGACGTAGCAAAGTTAAACTTTTATTAGACCTACGAAAAAAATGTTACACACTCGAGTAGTGGCGCCTTAGTCTTATAATAGGTATATTTTAAATTATGTAATGTAAAAAACATAAATTAGATTTAGATGCTAAATTACAAAATGTCATACCAGCTTGTGTGGGAAACTAACTCGGAGTTACTGATAATCTTGGCTGGCGTAAGAGGTTTGTGCCGTATCGGGCTAAAATTTAATTGAAATACATATCAATTTGAAATAGTGTCTTTTGATGGTCTAATCTAATTGAAATAAATAATTTGACTTTGACCTAAGCACATATTATACGCCGAATCTACCACCAACCACCAATTATCAACTACAACAGCTACATCTAAGTTCTCGCTCCCCAGGCTATAGAAATGGTGGAAGACGTTCGCTCAGCCTTCGCAGCTGCAGTCCACGACTTGGACTGGATGGACTCCAGCACTCGGCTGAAGACGCTCGACAAGCTGAAGGCCATCCGCAACTTCGTGGGCTTCCCCGCCTGGCTGCTCACGCATGAACAGCTGGACAAGCATTATAAACACGTTAGTATCTTCTCTAAAGTATAAAGCAAAGTCTCCTGTTTCTTCTGTTTGTTTCTGCGCTAACTTCTTCTAACGTGGTTCTACTGATACGGTACGTTTTTACATCCCGTATTGTGCGTCACGTCTTTGAACTTAAATATTACCGGACTACAAAGGCAACTGATTTGTGAAAAAGAACGATAGTGTATGTATAGTCTAACATTACCACAAAATGATAATTATTATTATTGACACTTCAAGACACGATCATCGGTGTAACCCTAGATTTTGGTATCATAAAAGCCAGAAACTTCTCGCAATTTCTCTTTTGATGAATATCGGTTATCGCGGATACAGACGAAGTCGCGGATTAAAAAGTAGCCTATGTCCTTTTTTGGAGCTCGAAAGTCTGCTATGAAAGTTTTACAAACAAACAAACTATGGATGTGAGTGAGTATGGACTAGCTTCATCTCGTGACTTCGTTTACGTTGGCTTCAATATTAAGCCAAAGTTCTAACTTATCCCACGGGAACACAGACATAGGAAAAAAATATCCTATGTGTTATGTGCTAAAAGCTGGCTACTGAACTTTGCTTGGTATTTTTTTTTTTGTTAAATCGTGTTTTTTTTCAAATAAAACCTAGCTAGATCGATTTATCGCTCCCGAAACATACTAAATTTCATGACAATCGTTGGAGCCGTTCCCGCGATTCAGAAGACAAGCATTGCTTGTTTAAAGGTATTAGATTCTGTTCAGCCTTTCGAGCATGAAAGAATAACAAACATCCATCCCATCCTCAAAAACTCTCGCGTTTTGAATATAAGTAGCGTAAAACATAAACGTACCAACTTGAAGTCTTGTTTAACCTTTTGACCGCCACAGTCATGTATAGATGACAAACCAAAATGTACGTAGCACGCCACGATCACGAGTACACGACAGACTTCTATACGTCATTCCATAGAGTAGAAATTCGTAGCCGAAGGCAGAAGGTTAAGGCTTTTTGATGGACGTTTTCGTTTATTAAGTGCGTACATTCCAGGCGGAGGTAGTAGAAGGCAGTTTATTCGAGACATACCTGATGCTGACGTTCGCGGCCGTGAAGAAGTCGCTGGAGTCGCTCAGGGAGAAGCCCGACAGGAACAGATGGGTGGCCACCGCCACCACTGTGAACGCGTTCTACTCCGCCACCCTGAACTCTGTCAGTAAGTATACATGCTAACTATGCTTCTACTGACCACTAAGCTTTTCATACATAAATGAGCCTAGTTCTTCCAAACACAGACAATTTTACCCACAATCTCTTAATCATTAATTAATTACATCATACGCCATACGGATCGATCGATCATGGTAAAGCTGCGCTTGCCGCGGTCGGTACGTAGATGGGTGACCGTGCCTCGGAAAGCACGTAAAGCCGTTGGTCCTGGCTGTCATTCGTAGATTTTGACAGTTGTTTATGCGCAGTCAGAAACCAGAAAGACTGACAATCAACCTTACCAAAGGGTATCGTGTTACCCAGTAACTGGGTAGTGGCGGCCAGACAGGCAGTCGCTCCATGTAAAACACTGGTATCAGGTAATACTGATTCCGGTTAGACTGGAAGCTGACCCCGTACATAGTTGGGTAAAGGTTCGGCAGATGATGACCAAAACTAATTCAAAATATTAGACATGTTACATTTCTATCCAGCGATAACAGTTCAATGTATTATCTCAAACTTATGCTCTTTTAAGCATAAGTAGAAACAGAGTAGAGGCACGACAGTTGATGCACGATTGAGAACATTACATTTTTATTTTTTTATATTCTATTAGGCTTAAATTGCACTTAGCCGCAATCTTAAATGACGTTGCGGCTTAAACTGGAACACGCTTGCCTAGGATGAACCGGTTCACTCGTGCTTTAAAGATACCCAGATTATACTTATCGGGGAACAGAGAGTTGGGCAGTGAATTCCAGTCTGGCAGTTCGCGCAATAAATGTGGAATCAAAGCGCTTGGTTCGAGACCGTGGAAGTTAAACTGTATAGCGGTGACGCCTCGCCGTATCTCTGCTCGTCCGATGAACGAATGGGGATGGTGGAATTAAATTGTGCAATTCCAAGCACATTGGCACACTCTCCGATATGTTTTCGTTCGAGAACTAACTGAGAATAAATTTTTCCAGCTTTCCCAGCCGGTATTCTGCAGCCACCGTTCTACGGTAATGGAATTGAGTGAGTACCGCCAAATAACCGGTATTATACTTTGACTGCCCACAAAAACTTTTGAACGAAGAAAGTAACGTGAATTATTTTTTCAGAGCTATCAATTACGGATCTATTGGTGCCATAATGGGACATGAAGTCACGCATGGGTTTGATGATCAAGGTAAAGTACCTACTAATAATAGTGCTCTAAGTACGTTTGATCTTCAAGTAATATGTTTACTTGAAGCTAAAGTAAAAGCAATACGGATCATGGTTAACCATGCATTTCACACCGAGACCCGTCCGTGCCTCGGAAAGCATGTAAAAACAGTTGTCGGGCAAAGTGTTACTGAGTTTTCCACTATGAATTTATCAGTAACAGCCGGAGTTTGGAAGTTGGCGGTGTAACACCCCCGTGCTTCGAAAAGCAGGTAAAGCCGTTGGTCCTGCGCCTGATCTCTCCCCGGTCATTATATGTTTATTATATGTTTATTCTCTATAAATTGTATTTTATTTTATTCATAAAAACCTATCGGTTTCTAAGTAAACTTCAATTGTTTCCGGCGACATGGATACTTATCTCCTTTGGTGACCGTACCTACTAATATGTACGGAACCCTCGGTGGGCGAGTCCGACTCGCACTTGTCGACGAAAAAGCGTAATGGCCGCGTAGGGGTAGACGATAAATATCGCGTGAATGATTTCTGTCTTTAAATTTCACTTCTACTAAGTGTAGCACACATTTCGTTTTTCTTATTATTATGTATCCTTTATTTCAGGCAACTAAGGCCCATAAAATACAATATATACATAAGCATAAAAACAATAATTATAAACTAATACATATATTATGTACGCAGCGCCTGATCTCTCCCCGGTCATGTCGGATTCCTGTCCCATCGGACTATTATAGTGAAACTTTTTTTGACGACACGGTTGGCGCAGTGGTTTAGCGATCGACTGCTGCGCAGCGTGTTGCGGGTTCGATTCCCGCCCAGGGTAAATATTTGTGTGATGAGCACTTGTGTTTGCCTTTCTGGGTGTTGTTTATCTATATAAGTATGTATTTAAATTTTGTGTATGTATATCAGCTGTCTGACACCCATAGTACAGGGTCTCCTTAGTTTAGGGTTTGATGGCCGTGTGTAAAAATATCCCCACGTATTATTATTATGTATGTTAAAACAATAGACTTAAAAACTACTGCACACGAAGTGATGGCGTCGTGCGAGGTGTCGCGTAGTTGATCGCAAAAACGCCGATACAGCACACCTTTCGGCCAAAACTCTTCCTTGAGGAAGGTCACCAGAAAATTATGTTGCTCACCCCTTATTATTGACATGAATAACGTGTACCGTTATTATTATATTTACTTATTATATTTTATCTGTCGAATGACATACTTACATACATTGGAAATTTTAACTTTGTATAAATTAATAGCATTATTTCAATTAATATGTAAATGTGAGAACTATGGATCCATTTATTTATTCAATGTGTTTGACATAAATGAGCATGGCAGTTGAGAGCATTGTCATGCTCGCTCAAATGTCTCACTGATGGTGGCGTGCGGGTTGGATCATTCGGTTCCCTTCAAAATGGTTGAGCTAAGTGGTGCTGATCCGCGCGTCATGTTCGTGAACGGGCGCTGTCAGTTGAGATTGGTCATCTCTTAACTGCCATGGCTTTTATATTAATTTATTTTTAATTAGAATGTTTTGGATTTCTCTTCACTTACATTGTTTTCACAGCAACAAGAATAATGTAGCCTGGATTTTGTAAAAGCTTGATTGAAAAGAGTGTCCGTGGAGTTTCTTGCTCGTTCTTCTCCATAGAGACCTACCCTACGTTTTGGAACGAGCAACTAGCTTCAATTTTATTTTGACTATTCAAAAGTGCCTGCAAATGGTTTAATTGAAATAAATGCTTTGACTTTGACTTTGACCAAATGTTGAGTCGGAACGCGCACCACGAACGACTTGGAATTGGTGTTATGGCGCGCCTCCAATCTTCTATGAGAGTGAGGGAAGAGGGAGTGCACCTGTTTGTGCACACACTTGTGCACTATAATACCTATGTCCTGCGTACTTGGCTGATCTTCATTAAGGCGATAATATACGCCGGCGACCTTGAGCGACCAGAAAATCGTATGTGCTGCGTCCGAAACTCTCAAAGTTTAGCCGAAAAAAATAAATAAAAGATAGTATTCTTTAACTTAAAAAAAAGGCGTATACTAAAAGATAGATAATAAAATTGTTTGTAAGATAGTAAAAGTTTCGTTTAAATATTCCTGGTAGATTTTGTGATATTATCAATGTTTTGTCCGCGTCAGACACAACTTCACGATTTAATTAAACTGTTTAATATGAACTTAATCAAAAATATTCAGATACTTAATGATTAAGAGAATGTTCTAGTTTAACATATATTTTTTTCAAATGATTAACTTGATTTTCAGTTTAAAATCTGCAAAAGTCTAACACAGGCGTTCGTGACCGAAACTCGTTCCGTAGAATTACTTTTTCACCACTGCTTGCTTATCTGAAATGTCTCCCTGTCCCCAGGTCGTCGTTACGATGAAGAAGGCAACTTGAAGCAGTGGTGGTCTGCAGCCACCCTGGAGCATTACCACAGCAAGGTGCAGTGCATCATCGACCAGTACAGCAAGTACCACATGCCTCAGCTACCTAACTATACCGTAAGTATTTCTTCTTCAGTACATTTTTAGACGATTCCATTCTGTAGACTACAGATCTACCTTACATTCGTAAGAGCACATTCATTGAGAAGGAAAAGAGTTTTATCAAAACTTAAGTGCTACTCGTCTTGGTCAGCATTTTTTGTCCTGTCCTATTGTTCCGAGATCCCAGGGCCGCCAGACCAAATTATCTACTTATATGTTCTTTCTTCATTTTCGCATGAAATATTATGTCCTTAAGAAGGAATTGTGTGGGTACGTAAGCTTCGTAAGGTAGCTGCGCAGTGCGCGAGGGGTGACAGTTGTCACAAGTTGACGTATCAGTGAGCTCTCGCGTCACGTCACCACACTGAGGTAGCTGCGCAGTGCGCGAGGGGTGACAGTTGTCACAAGTTGACGTATCAGTGAGCTCTCGCGTCACGTCACCACACTGAGGTAGCTGCGCGGTGCGGGAGGGGTGACAGTTGTCACAAGTTGACGTATCAGTGAGCTCTCGCGTCACGTCACCACACTGAGGTAGCTGCGCAGTGCGCGAGGGGTGACAGTTGTTACAAGTTGACGTATCAGTGAGCTCTCGCGTCACGTCACCACACTGAGGTAGCTGCGCGGTGCGGGAGGGGTGACAGTTGTCACAAGTTGACGTATCAGTGAGCTCTCGCGTCACGTCACCACACTGAGGTAGCTGCGCAGTGCGCGAGGGGTGACAGTTGTCACAAGTTGACGTATCAGTGAGCTCTCGCGTCACGTCACCACACTGAGGTAGCTGCGCGGTGCGGGAGGGGTGACAGTTGTCACAAGTTGACGTATCAGTGAGCTCTCGCGTCACGTCACCACACTGAGGTAGCTGCGCAGTGCGCGAGGGGTGACAGTTGTCACAAGTTGACGTATCAGTGAGCTCTCGCGTCACGTCACCACACTGAGGTAGCTGCGCAGTGCGCGAGGGGTGACAGTTGTCACAAGTTGACGTATCAGTGAGCTCTCGCGTCACGTCACCACACTGAGGTAGCTGCGCGGTGCGGGAGGGGTGACAGTTGTCACAAGTTGACGTATCAGTGAGCTCTCGCGTCACGTCACCACACTGAGGTAGCTGCGCAGTGCGCGAGGGGTGACAGTTGTCACAAGTTGACGTATCAGTGAGCTCTCGCGTCACGTCACCACACTGAGGTAGCTGCGCGGTGCGGGAGGGGTGACAGTTGTCACAAGTTGACGTATCAGTGAGCTCTCGCGTCACGTCACCACACTGAGGTAGCTGCGCGGTGCGGGAGGGGTGACAGTTGTCACAAGTTGACGTATCAGTGAGCTCTCGCGTCACGTCACCACACTGAGGTAGCTGCGCGGTGCGGGAGGGGTGACAGTTGTCACAAGTTGACGTATCAGTGAGCTCTCGCGTCACGTCACCACACTGAGGTAGCTGCGCGGTGCGGGAGGGGTGACAGTTGTCACAAGTTGACGTATCAGTGAGCTCTCGCGTCACGTCACCACACTGAGGTAGCTGCGCGGTGCGGGAGGGGTGACAGTTGTCACAAGTTGACGTATCAGTGAGCTCTCGCGTCACGTCACCACACTGAGGTAGCTGCGCGGTGCGGGAGGGGTGACAGTTGTCACAAGTTGACATATCAGTGAGCTCTCGCGTCACGTCACCACACTGAGGTAGCTGCGCGGTGCGGGAGGGGTGACAGTTGTCACAAGTTGACGTATCAGTGAGCTCTCGCGTCACGTCACCACACTGAGGTAGCTGCGCGGTGCGGGAGGGGTGACAGTTGTCACAAGTTGACGTATCAGTGAGCTCTCGCGTCACGTCACCACACTGAGGTAGCTGCGCGGTGCGGGAGGGGTGACAGTTGTCACAAGTTGACATATCAGTGAGCTCTCGCGTCACGTCACCACACTGAGGTAGCTGCGCGGTGCGGGAGGGGTGACAGTTGTCACAAGTTGACGTATCAGTGAGCTCTCGCGTCACGTCACCACACTGAGGTAGCTGCGCGGTGCGGGAGGGGTGACAGTTGTCACAAGTTGACGTATCAGTGAGCTCTCGCGTCACGTCACCACACTGAGGTAGCTGCGCGGTGCGGGAGGGGTGACAGTTGTCACAAGTTGACGTATCAGTGAGCTCTCGCGTCACGTCACCACACTGAGGTAGCTGCGCGGTGCGGGAGGGGTGACAGTTGTCACAAGTTGACGTATCAGTGAGCTCTCGCGTCACGTCACCACACTGAGGTAGCTGCGCGGTGCGGGAGGGGTGACAGTTGTCACAAGTTGACATATCAGTGAGCTCTCGCGTCACGTCACCACACTGAGGTAGCTGCGCGGTGCGGGAGGGGTGACAGTTGTCACAAGTTGACGTATCAGTGAGCTCTCGCGTCACGTCACCACACTGAGGTAGCTGCGCGGTGCGGGAGGGGTGACAGTTGTCACAAGTTGACGTATCAGTGAGCTCTCGCGTCACGTCACCACACTGAGGTAGCTGCGCGGTGCGGGAGGGGTGACAGTTGTCACAAGTTGACATATCAGTGAGCTCTCGCGTCACGTCACCACACTGAGGTAGCTGCGCGGTGCGGGAGGGGTGACAGTTGTCACAAGTTGACGTATCAGTGAGCTCTCGCGTCACGTCACCACACTGAGGTAGCTGCGCGGTGCGGGAGGGGTGACAGTTGTCACAAGTTGACGTATCAGTGAGCTCTCGCGTCACGTCACCACACTGAGGTAGCTGCGCGGTGCGGGAGGGGTGACAGTTGTCACAAGTTGACATATCAGTGAGCTCTCGCGTCACGTCACCACACTGAGGTAGCTGCGCGGTGCGGGAGGGGTGACAGTTGTCACAAGTTGACATATCAGTGAGCTCTCGCGTCACGTCACCACACTGAGGTAGCTGCGCGGTGCGGGAGGGGTGACAGTTGTCACAAGTTGACGTATCAGTGAGCTCTCGCGTCACGTCACCACACTGAGGTAGCTGCGCGGTGCGGGAGGGGTGACAGTTGTCACAAGTTGACATATCAGTGAGCTCTCGCGTCACGTCACCACACTGAGGTAGCTGCGCGGTGCGGGAGGGGTGACAGTTGTCACAAGTTGACGTATCAGTGAGCTCTCGCGTCACGTCACCACACTGAGGTAGCTGCGCGGTGCGGGAGGGGTGACAGTTGTCACAAGTTGACATATCAGTGAGCTCTCGCGTCACGTCACCACACTGAGGTAGCTGCGCGGTGCGGGAGGGGTGACAGTTGTCACAAGTTGACATATCAGTGAGCTCTCGCGTCACGTCACCACACTGAGGTAGCTGCGCGGTGCGGGAGGGGTGACAGTTGTCACAAGTTGACGTATCAGTGAGCTCTCGCGTCACGTCACCACACTGAGGTAGCTGCGCGGTGCGGGAGGGGTGACAGTTGTCACAAGTTGACATATCAGTGAGCTCTCGCGTCACGTCACCACACTGAGGTAGCTGCGCGGTGCGGGAGGGGTGACAGTTGTCACAAGTTGACGTATCAGTGAGCTCTCGCGTCACGTCACCACACTGAGGTAGCTGCGCGGTGCGGGAGGGGTGACAGTTGTCACAAGTTGACGTATCAGTGAGCTCTCGCGTCACGTCACCACACTGAGGTAGCTGCGCGGTGCGGGAGGGGTGACAGTTGTCACAAGTTGACGTATCAGTGAGCTCTCGCGTCACGTCACCACACTGAAGTAGCTGCGCAGTGCGGGAGGTGTGACAAGTTGTCACAAGTTGACGTGTCAGTGAGCTCTCGCGTCACGTCACCACACTGAGGTAGCTGCGCGGTGCGGGAGGGGTGACAGTTGTCACAAGTTGACGTATCGTTGGGCTACCCTCTTATTGTCTAGTGATATTGATCAGGCGGTGGATGACTTTTACATGGCTCTCAATTCTATAATCAGCAAACATACTCCGACAACCAAATTGGGTGAGTCTTCCCAGCCTTTCTGGTACTCACCAACTCTTAAAAAATGTCTAAATGAGAAGAATAAATATCACAGACGCTTCAAAAAATATAAAAACCCCCGAGATTATGATACCTTCTCTATGTTGCGTAATAGGTGCAAGTTTCTTACAAAAGAATGCTACAGTTCCTTTATAACATCCACAGAGGACTGTTTATCTGATAATGTCAAATCATTCTGGAAGTTCGTCAATAGCCGAAAAAGTACGTCTGGCTTACCACAAACGATGAAGCTCGGTGGAGTGACTTCATCTGATAGTCAAGTTATTAGTGAATTGTTTTCGGACTTCTTTAGTTCAGTTTTTGAGGATACGTCTGCAACCCCCCCTAGTGATGGTATATGCGCAGGTATTGAGTGCAACTCTTCTTTATCGGAGATTTATATTGCTCACGATTACGTTTTGCGAGCATTAAAACAACTTGATCATAACAAATGCGCTGGTCCAGACGGAATACCTTCTCGTTTCCTGGTCCAGTGTGCTGAAGAGCTATCATTGCCACTCTATTATTTATTTAATCGATCGCTGATACTGGGAACGTTTCCAACACGCTGGAAAAGAGCGCATGTGGTGCCCATTTTTAAAGATGGTGACAAGTCAGATTGCGTAAATTACAGACCCATAAGCATATTATCTGGTATGGCAAAACTTTTTGAAGCGTCTGTGTATCAGTATTTTTATTCACAATTTAAACCGTATCTTTCCCAATCTCAGCATGGATTTGTTCGAAGCAAATCAACACTCACAAACCTGCTCGAGTACAAAAACTACCTGTGTACTGCATTCGCGAGGGGAGGCCAGGTAGACACAGTTTACACAGACTTTCGGAAAGCGTTCGATAAAGTTAATCATGAAGTGCTGCTTTTGAAGCTGAAATCGTACGGTATACACGGTTCCCTGTTCCGGTGGATACAATCTTACTTACAAAACAGAAGCCAACTCGTTTCTGTCAGAGGATACTTGTCATTGCCGGTTGGTGTCACGTCAGGCATTCCACAGGGATCGCATTTAGGTCCCTTACTTTTCATAATGTTCATCAATGATCTCGTTATAAAATTGGCATGTCCCTGTCTGTTGTATGCCGATGATCTGAAGGTGTTCACGACGATAAAAAACACCTGCGACAGTGTATCCCTTCAGAACGATTTAAATATAATTTCTGACTGGTGTACCCTTAATCAAATGAAATTAAACATAAATAAATGCTTTGTCATAACTTTTACGAAAAAACGGAAAAAGAACACCCATGACTACAGACTTGAGGGGCAATCGTTAGAACGAAAGCACGTAGCCAGAGATCTCGGCGTGTTGTTTGATGAACAATTGTCTTTTAGAGATCATTACAATTATATAACGAATAAAGCATTGAAACTCCTTGGTTTTATATCTAGGTCTACCAAAGGATTTAAAAAGTCTCAAAGCTTCATATTACTTTATAAAAGCTTAGTAAGAAGCATATTGGAATACTGTTCGGTTATCTGGTCACCGTGTTACGCAGTACACTCTGACAGAATAGAGAGTGTGCAAAGAAAATGTTTGAAGTGGGTCTCGTACCGTCACGGCTTCTCAAGAACGCTACAAAGCTATTCTGAACGTCTTGCTAAATTCAGCTTGGAACCGTTGCATATTCGTCGCAAACAGCAAGACTTAATAAACCTGCATAAGATCCTACATTCCACGCTGGACTCTCCAGCTCTTCTGTCCCTTATAAACATAAATACTAGGTATAACACTCGAATGCCGAACACTTTTGCACTTCTGGTCTTCACAAATAACACATCATATTACAACCCCATCGTCAGAATGTGTCGACTATATAATGAAATTTCTAAAGACACTAACGGTATTGATATCTTCGATCCTCGTGCCGCTACTTTTAGAAGACATGTATGTACTCTTTCTTTTTAACGTACGTTTCTTTTTAATCTTGCTTTAAATACCTACCTGTCTTCTAAAACGTAATTTTGTATTAGTCAAGTATGTAATTTACCGTGTTTCGTCTACTACACATTTGCCGCCTAGGAAGAATGGTGTAGGAGAGCGGATGCACATACCTTGTAGCCCTAATCTTTGTATATTTTTTGTGAGCTCAGCTTTTTTACTGTAGTTATCATCATTATTATTGTTGTTGCTTATCATGTTGTGCGATTACGCTTTGGGTGATAATCAGGTCGAAACCTATAATGTAAACCTTGTCTTAAGTGTGTTTGTCACCTGTTGTAGTTGCCTTGTGAATAAATAAAAAAAAATAAAATATCAGTGAGCTCTCGCGTCACGTCACCACACTGAAGTAGCTGCGCAGTGCGGGAGGGATGACAGTTGTCACAAGTTGACGTATCAGTGAGCTCTCGCGTCACGTCACCACACTGAAGTAGCTGCGCAGTGCGGGAGGTGTGACAAGTTGTCACAAGTTGACGTGTCAGTGAGCTCTCGCGTCACGTCACCACACTGAGGTAGCTGCGCGGTGCGGGAGGGGTGACAGTTGTCACAAGTTGACGTATCAGTGAGCTCTCGCGTCACGTCACCACACTGAAGTAGCTGCGCAGTGCGGGAGGTGTGACAAGTTGTCACAAGTTGACGTGTCAGTGAGCTCTCGCGTCACGTCACCACACTGAGGTAGCTGCGCGGTGCGGGAGGGGTGACAGTTGTCACAAGTTGACGTATCAGTGAGCTCTCGCGTCACGTCACCACACTGAGGTAGCTGCGCGGTGCGGGAGGGGTGACAGTTGTCACAAGTTGACGTATCAGTGAGCTCTCGCGTCACGTCACCACACTGAAGTAGCTGCGCAGTGCGGGAGGTGTGACAAATTGTCACAAGTTGACGTGTCAGTGAGCTCTCGCGTCACGTCACCACACTGAGGTAGCTGCGCGGTGCGGGAGGAGTGACAACTTGTCACAAGTTGACGTATCAGTGAGCTCCCGCGTCACGTCACAACACCCTTGTGTTTGAGTTGCTTTAAAATCATTAATCGTGAATTGAGTTCGCAAATACCAACCAACAAGTGACGTCATAAGTATAAATTGCCATACAAAATCTAGGTACGGGACTATCCCGTTTTGACAGGTCTTAAAAAAATTGGTTGCCTGTAAAGTCGGTTTACGGATGATAGTTTTACGTACAGTCAGCAAAACTGATAGGTATGCAGGGTTGTCAGATATAGTTAAAGTTTACTTAGAAATCGATGGATATTTTTAAATAAAATGAAACAAAATTAGTAGAGAATAAACTTTTCAATGATTTAATTAAATTTCATTCGAAAACATTTATCGGTTTCTAAGTAAACTTCAACCAGTCTCGATGACCTGCATACCTATCTCTTTTGCTGACTGTACATGGATAACTGAAATAACATTTAAGCAATAAAATTAATGGCTTCCGTCGAGGTGGGCGGAGCTTATTATTATTATTATTATTTATTTAAATCGAACACAAGATTCATATCTTTGTTAGTAACTGTTAAATTTTGAATAAGTGGAAGTCGGCTTATAAGTGAAATAAAAGATTATTTAACGTAATTATGTTAAATGGTGTACTTTACTCGTAGTGTCACAGAATAGAAAGGAACCGGAAGTATATAACACACAGTATAGCCAAAGACACAGACTAACAAAATTTAAAACAATAAGAGAAGGCGCGAAATTTAAATTAACATTTCAATACTCTTTTCAAATTAGAGCCTTCTTTTATATTTAGCATAAAGTACAAAGCCAAAAAAAAACATACAATTTAAATAATGTTTGGTTGCAAGTTTTGTTGTTATACATAACTTAAAGGAACTACTTATAATTTTTAAGTTTACACATCCCTATGTTACTTCTCATAGATATAAATTTATCCTTAGACAATGCTTTGGTAAAGATATCAGCATATTGATTGTTTGTGTTTACATAGTTAAGACTTATAACATTTTCATAATATTTTTCTTTAATAAAGTTGTATCTAATGTCTATGTGTTTGCAACGCTTGTGAAATTCACTATTTTTAATAACATTAATTGCACTTTGATTGTCAATGTTTATGATCACAGAATCTTGTTTATATTCACTTATTTCCTTTAGTAGCTGTCTTAACCACATGGCCTCCTTAGTTGCAGCACAAGCAGCCATGAACTCTGCCTCAGTTGTAGACAAGGCCACTGTTTGTTGTCTCTGGGAAGACCAGGTAATGGCAGCTCCATTTTTGAGAAAAACATAACCAGTTGTTGAACGTCTTGATTCAATATCATTGGCAAAGTCAGCATCACTGTACCCTACCACATCAGTACTATCTGGTTTTGACATGTAGCATAATCCATAATCTTTGGTATCTTTTAGATACTTAAGTATTCTTTTGACGGCATTCCAGTGAGATTCATCATGACAATTTAAAAATCTACTCACCTGACTGACTGCAAACAAAATGTCTGGCCGGCTTACTGTTGCTGCATGTATGAGAGATCCCACAGCCTCTCTGTAGGGATATTTTCTTTCAGGTAGCCCATCAGTCTTCATGAGTTTGACATGTGGATCAGCTGGTACACTATTAGAGTTTGCTTCAGTCATGTTGAACTTTTTTAATAATTGCTCAATATATCTGGTCTGATGTATGAAAATATGATTATTAGATTTTTCAATTTGCATTCCTACAAAGCAGGAAAGAGGATATGTTTTGACATCAAAATTAGTTTGAAGATCATTTATTACTTCAGTTAAAACTGATTTATCTTTACAAAATAAAAGGCCATCGTCAACATATAGACACAAGTAACATGTTATGCCTCTAGTTAATCCAATATAAATGCACTGATCTGCTTTACATCTTTGAAACCCAAATTTCTTTAGAACTGAATTAAATTTTGTGTTCCAACATCTTGATGCTTGTTTTAGCCCATATAAGGATTTGTTGAGTTTACATACCATGTTTGGTTTGCAGTCCAGTCCCTCAGGTGGAGTCATGTAAATTGTTTCTTCCAGGTCACCATACAGGAAAGCAGTGGTTATGTCGAATTGGATTATCTCTAAATTTTTCTGAGCTGTAAGTGATAATAATAATCGTATAGAGTCATACCTCACTGTTGGTGCAAAAGTTTCATCAAAATCAATCCCTTCTGTTTGTGCATATCCTTTTGCACAGAGTCTCGATTTGTAACGAGGACCTGTTGGTTCATTTTTAATGCGAAATACCCACTTGCATCCGATAGGCTTGGTATTTTGGGGTTTTTCTACCAATGTCCAAGTTCCATTTTTGTTATGTGATTCTAATTCTTCTTTTATTGAAGTTTTCCACTTTTCAGATTCAATTGAGGTTGAAGCTTCTTTATAATTCTGAGGAATGTAATTGATCTTTTCTTCACTGCAGCACAGGTAAGTTTTATCTTTATTATCATTTAATTTTGATAATTCTCTGTTTCTTGGTCTTAGTGTTATTTTAGACGGTGTTGACGATATTTGAACATTTGTATTTGGTTTATACTCAGGATCCAAGTTATCTTCTTGATCTGACATATATTCACTTGTGGTATTTGAAGGATCCGATGTGTCATTGGAATTTAGAGATGTATAATTATCATTTTGTTCCAATGGTGTATCACACATTATTTCCTTCTCTGTCAGGTTTATAGGAAGATAGTTTCTTTTTACTGTGGTCTCTAAGAAAACAGCATCTCTGCTTTTAATCACAGTTTTAGAGGCAGGTATTATAAACCTATACCCTTTTGTATTATCACAGTATCCGATGAATATAGCTTTCTGTGATTTACTGTCCCACTTCTTACGTTTTTCTTTTGGGAGATGTATCATTGCTTCACAGCCAAATATTTTTAGATGACTTATATTTGGTTTCTTCTTAGACCATATTTCTTCTGGGGTTTTAAAAGTCAGTGAACGTGTTGGAGATCTATTAATTAGGTAAGCAGCTGTGTGTATTGCTTCTGCCCAGTACAGTTTAGGAAGTTTTGCATTAATCAACAGACACTTTGCTTTTTCAACGAGAGTACGATTCATTCGTTCTGAGACGCCATTCTGCTCAGGTGTATAAGGCACTGTTGTTTGATGAACGATACCAGCTTTTGCTAGGAACTCGGAAAAAGCATTGTTTATATATTCAAGTCCATTGTCTGTACGCAAACATTTTATACTGCACTCCAATTGTTTTTCAACTTGACATTTAAATTCTTTGAATTTTTCAAGAGCTTCTGATTTCTTCTTTAAGAAATAAACAAACACCTTTTTTGAAAAGTCATCTATAAACGTGATGAAGTATTTTGCACCACCAATGGAAGTGGTTTCCATTGGTCCGCATAGATCTGAATGCACAGTTTCAAGTAATTGTGTAGCTCTTGAATGACTTGACTTAAATGGCAGGCGTGTTTGTTTCCCTTCTAAACAAGTCAAACAGGTCAGATTGTCTTCTTTCTTAGATAATTGCACACCATCTGTATTTTCTTCAATTTTCTTTAAGTCACTGAAATTGAGATGCGCCATCCGCTGGTGCCAGAGATAAATATCTTGTTTATCAACATCAGATATGTATGCTTGAACATTGTACAGATTTAGCCGGTACATATTGTTGATTAAGATAGCTGTTGCAACTATTTTCTTACGACTGTTGAATATTACACAGCCTTCATTATTAAATTTCACTTCACCACCGTGATTAACAATCTGACTGACTGATAGTAGGTTTGTTGCCAACTCAGGCACATATAAAACATTTTGGAATAATACTTTGTTACTCCGACCTCTGTCATCACAGATATCCAAACTAAGCTGACCAGAGCTTTCTACCGGTAAGGATTTGTTATTTGCAACTTTAATTGTCTTAACTGGTGGCACTGTTTCATTATGCAATAATTGTTTGTGTCTGGTCATATGCACTGAGGCACCGGAGTCTACATACCAGGCATCGCTGTTACTGACAGAAGCTATGAATGCAGCGGCATAGCTAGGACTTTCTTGTTTCTGTTTTTGTTTAGACTTGCACTCCGTGCTTATATGGCCATACCTGTTGCATTTGAAACAACGGGGACCTTTTTGAAATGACTTTTTAGTCACCTTTTTCTTTGAATTAGTAGCAAAGGCATTTGTATCACTATTACTCATTTTTACATCTTGTAGAATTTTAGCTTTAACTGAATCGGCACTTATTTTCATACCAGAACTCTCGATGGCCATGATCATCGGTTTGTATGTCTCAGGTAGACCAGAGAGAAGCAGGGTTCCCAGCCACTCATCGTCCACTTTGAATCCGATATTGCGTAGCTTATGAGCTGTTGTGACTACTTTACTTACGTATTCTTCTACATTTTGACACTCTGCGAGAGTTGTTGTACATAACTCACGAAGTAAACCTACTCGGCGTGTTAGCCCTGAGTCATCGAAGGCACTAGTCAGGTTATCCCAAACTTCCTTGGCTGTCTTCGCTTCTTGTATGTGAACATAATTCACGGAGTCCACTAACAAGATTATCTTAGATTTTGCTTTGAGATCACGTTTTTGGTTTTCCGCGTCGCCGGTTGGATTTTCTATACAGTCCCATAACTCCTCGTGTTCAAGATAGGTTTTCACGGCAAATCTCCATGTGGAGAAGTTATCGCGGCCAGTTAGCTTTTCTATTATTGTCAGCGGGTTATTTGAAGACATTTTCACTTGTAGTAAAACTTTTTACCGGTTTCACGTGCGGGTTTTAGGTTAGGGTTTATAATTTTGTGCACTTTACTAACTATTGTTCGATTTACACTTGTTCACTTTTTCAGGGCATCTGGGCCCATAACCTGTTGAATTTTGAATAAGTGGAAGTCGGCTTATAAGTGAAATAAAAGATTATTTAACGTAATTATGTTAAATGGTGTACTTTACTCGTAGTGTCACAGAATAGAAAGGAACCGGAAGTATATAACACACAGTATAGCCAAAGACACAGACTAACAAAATTTAAAACAATAAGAGAAGGCGCGAAATTTAAATTAACATTTCAATAGTAACACTTATCAAACTATGTTTGTTGCGCTTGAATATGAATTGCTTGCTGGCGGGATGAAATCAGGGAAGGGCCGGTAACCGTTCAGGCGAAATGAAAGCTTCTTCGGAGTGTTACTTCTTCTTTATTGTAATACTGCTGGATTCGGAATATCGAACCACCGAAATTGACCTCCTTATATAGGCTGTTCTGACCAATCACAGCCCTGCAAATTTGCGCTCGACACTAATATTTTGCACACGGCACCATTGTCGCCGTTTGTATGGGGAAACTATTTCAGCCAATTTCTGGTGGTAAAATATACCTTATAATGTTACAAACATTTTCAGCGCATGGGTATTAACTTACTCTAGCTAATTACAAAAAACCCTATTACAATATCTAGATTTTAACCCTTAAAAATAGCAAAAAACCCTTGGCGGTCCTCGTTACGGTAAGGTTTCTCAGTACTTAAACTTATGTGCCACATGGTACATGTGGCGCCGCCAAGTGTGTGGAAATAAAATCACAGGAAATTCTCACTTTATTTGTAGGTACATATAAAAACTTAGTAAATCCTAGATTTTCCTAACTACCATTCTATTTTATTTTATTAAACCCTTAAACTTCTAGGTAAATAAATTACAAAACAAAACTAGCACTTTATTCGATATTTGCCTTAACTACTAACAAGTTTATTCACTTAATTTCTTACAGATCAGCCTCTGAAAACTTATTTTAATACATATTCACTTTAAAGTTATAAGAATGCAACTACACCTTATTTACTTTATTGTTTCAGCACATATAGCTTAACAGAATTACATCTAATTGCTAGCGCCCTACTTTAATATTCAAACAAAACGTATTTCACTTAGTTATTGCACGATTATTAATGTACACTACTTACATGCATTACGAAACATATTCACTTAGTAATTTCATGGTTAAAGCTAACACTATTTCACCTTAATAAAACATAGCCACTTAGTACTTTCACTGTTCATAACTAACACTACTTTCTCGTTATCGAAACACTTTAGCAATTTCACTTAAAGTTCATAGTTCGTCGCTAACAATGTTAGTAACATTTCTTACAACTAAAACAAAAAGCAACTAATTTAAAAACCTATAACTATGTCCGCTTCCCGCCGCACTAGACCCGTAGGCGTGCATACGGGTCCAGTGCTCCAGGAACGGGCAATCAGGCTTATACGCTATCACCTTTAAAATGCTGTTGGTGCTCCCCCGAATCCTTCGCATCAGGGATGCCGTTCTTTTGCGCATTATAGCTTGAAAGCTATCTGTGTCTGCCTCAGCGAACATGCCTGACGCGCTACAGAACCGCGGGAGCCCCAACAGCATCCTAAAGGCGTTATTGTACTGTACACGAAGAACGTTGTAGGCCCTCTGCGTATGTCTAACCCACAGGCTGCACGTGTAAAAAGACTGGCAAAACGCCTTGAATAAAGTAAGTTTCACCTCCTTATTACATCGTGCAAACCTGCGGGCCAGCATATTACATCGGGTCGACAACGCTCTTCGCTCCCTTTCGATATCACTATCATCATTTAAGTGCTCATTTATTATGTGGCCAAGGTACCTAAACTGTGACACTCTATTTAGTGGCACACCATATAGATACACAGGAGGAACTGTTTTAGGCTTTTTACTACCTACCCTAAACACCATAAGCTCACTCTTCCGTACATTGTACAATAAACCATGAGACGTGGCGTACCTCTCACATATCTCCAGCATCCGTCTGAGTCCATCAATCGACGGACTCAGCAGCACCATATCATCTGCATAACTTATACTATTAATAGTCCGTCCATCAATAGAGCATCCGATACCAGTGCTGCTGAGTTCCTCGATCAGCTTATTGACGTATAGACTGATGAGCGCCGGGGAAGTCAAACCTCCCTGCCTCACCCCACACTCCAACCATACGCCCCAGACAGAGCACCCGACCATTTGACCTGGTTGATTTGGTGGTCATACCAGTAGCCTAAGAGCTTGATGAGCTCATTAGGAAGACCTTGCTCATGCAACTTCGACCATAAGATATTATAATCAACCAGGTCAAATGCCTTGGAGAGATCCAGGAAAGCAGCATATACAGGCGTGTTTCTGTCCGTATAGTACCTGACCATGTGCTTATTGTTATTGCTTGGGCCGATCGTGCGTCTCTATCGTTTGCTCCGCGCTCTCGCTTGCACGCTCAGGCTCAGGCGGAACGTGACACTTTTTCGTGCGTGCAGCCGGTGGCCGGCGTTATCATGTCAAAAGTATGTCAGTTGACCTACACAATTCAATAATGTTTGCCCCGCAGGTGCACGGCTTCAACACGCAGGGCGAGAACATCGCCGACAACGGCGGCCTGCGCGCCGCACTGCGCGCCTACCGGCTGCACGCCGCGCGCTCGGGCAGGCGGCCGGCGCTGCTGCCCGGCCTGCCCGCCTACACGCCCGACCAACTGTTCTTCTTGGGCTTCGCGCAGGTAACGTTGGAACAAATGGTGCTGACACTATTGGTACTTGACACCATCATCATCTGCCTACCGGCTGCACGCCGCGCGCTCGGGCAGGCGGCCGGCGCTGCTGCCCGGCCTGCCCGCCTACACGCCCGACCAACTGTTCTTCTTGGGCTTCGCGCAGGTAACGTTGGAACAAATGGTGCTGACACTATTGGTACTTGACACCATCATCATCTGCCTACCGGCTGCACGCCGCGCGCTCGGGCAGGCGGCCGGCGCTGCTGCCCGGCCTGCCCGCCTACACGCCCGACCAACTGTTCTTCTTGGGCTTCGCGCAGGTAACGTTGGAACAAATGGTGCTGACACTATTGGTACTTGACACCATCATCATCTGCCTACCGGCTGCACGCCGCGCGCTCGGGCAGGCGGCCGGCGCTGCTGCCCGGCCTGCCCGCCTACACGCCCGACCAACTGTTCTTCTTGGGCTTCGCGCAGGTAACGTTGGAACAAATGGTGCTGACACTATTGGTACTTGACACCATCATCATCTGCCTACCGGCTGCACGCCGCGCGCTCGGGCAGGCGGCCGGCGCTGCTGCCCGGCCTGCCCGCCTACACGCCCGACCAACTGTTCTTCTTGGGCTTCGCGCAGGTAACGTTGGAACAAATGGTGCTGACACTATTGGTACTTGACACCATCATCATCTGCCTACCGGCTGCACGCCGCGCGCTCGGGCAGGCGGCCGGCGCTGCTGCCCGGCCTGCCCGCCTACACGCCCGACCAACTGTTCTTCTTGGGCTTCGCGCAGGTAACGTTGGAACAAATGGTGCAGACACTATTGGTACTTGACACCATCATCATCTGCCTAGCCATTTCGCAAGTACCTATGTTTGGCGTTGGCTTCCAGTCTAACCGGATGCAGCTGAATACCAGTGTTTTACGTGGATCGACTACCTGTCTGACCTTCGCAAAATTGGGTATTTGGCTGAGTGTGGGATCCTGGGTTCGATTTCCAGGTCGGGCAAACTTTTGTTGGGTTTTTCAATCAAAAGCAGTCTGGAATTTGAAAGTTAGCACGTAAACATTGATCCTGCACCTGGTCTTTCCCCGGTCGTGTCAGATTTCTGGACCAATCCCACCTATAATTGGACTATAAGAGTGAGAAAAGAAGGAGTGCACCTGTGTTTGCACGCACACTTGCGCACTATAATATCTTCTGCGTACTTAGCGTCTTCATTGTGATTGGCCGCAGTGACCGAAATTAGAACGACATAATTGGTTCATTAATTTCCAAAATTTTCCAAAGTTCGTATTATGATACCGTTCTATTTTTTTTAAACAAGAAAAACACTACGTCCTAGCCTCGCTCTGTACGATATATTTTCGAATACATCTTAATTTCTACTTCCTACAGATTTGGTGCGGCAACTCGACAGTAGGCGCTCTAAAATCCAAAATGGTGGAAGGAGTGCACAGTCCGAACAAGATCCGAGTGATAGGGACCCTCAGCAACTCTGCGGAGTTCGCGGCGGCGTGGAGCTGCCCGGTGAACTCTCCCATGAACCCTGAACACAAGTGCGTTCTGTGGTGACACTGTGATTTAGAATAGGACTACCAAAGACTCTTAGCTTACTGAAAGTTACCGCCTTAGGGTTTATGTACAACTTTTATACAATGATGCACCCCTGTTATTATGCGATGGAAGTATTATTTTTAAGTAGTCATTTGTTATGAAGAAATGCTGTTATGCTAGCTGACCAAGACCTAATATAGGAAAATGTATGGGATCCAGTTTATTTTTGCTTATATGCTGACACTTCACGTGGCGTACCTATTTGGGCAAATATTTGCCTCATTTGGTTAATACAAAATCGACTTTATTTCAATAACCATAGGATTAATTTTGTATTATCCTTATATGGCGAATATTTGCACAAATACGCCATGTGAAGTGCCAGCATAAGAGTTGCCATTTGACATCATTAGGCTCTTTTCGTATTAACATTTCTTTTCTTTTGTAAATTTTTGTAAACTATTTTATTTAAATGGTGGCAATTTATCTCTTGAATAGGTACCATTCAAATCTATTAATTCTAGCTTCTGACCACGACTTCGTCTATGTAATCTTTAGAAATAAGCCAAAATCCTTAGATCATCCCACGGGAAAACAAAAACAGAATAAAAATCTCCTGTGGTAAGCTAGATCAATATCTAAGTTTGTGCCAATTTTATTTAAGTTGATTCCTTCTATCCCTTTATAAGTGTGAAAGAGTAACAAACTTCTATCCATCCTCACACAAACTTTTGGCGTTTATAATAGTAGCGGATCACGTCAAGAATACCAGTTGTGACATTTATTAATGATATGTAGAGACATTTTCACACACGGCCATCTGACCCCAAACTAGGGAGTCCCTGTACTTTGAGAGACCCTGTATTTATTTGGTTGGCTAGTTTTTTGATGTTGTAACGTTCCTGACAATGATTAGGAGATACAATTACGAGGGGATGCAGGATGTCAGGGTAAACGAAGGACGTACTTTACTGAGTTGTGGAACCAAGATTAAAATAAACAACTTTCCCTGTGGGACTTATATTAAAATAAACAACTTTTGCTGTGGGACCAACATTAAAATAAACAACTTTTGCTGTGGGACCAACATTAAAATAAACAACTTTTAGTGTGGGACCAACATTAAAATAAACAACTTTTGCTGTGGGACCAACATTAAAATAAACAACTTTTACTGTGGGACCAACATTAAAATAAACAACTTTTGCTGTGGGGTCAATATTAAAATAAACAACTTTTGCTGTGGGGTCAATATTAAAATAAACAACTTTTGCTGTGGGACCAACATTTAAATGACGCCACAAAATTCCTCCATTTAAGTTCTAGAAAACAAACAACGGACTTTTTGTCGTGATTTCAAGGTTTGGTCCCATTGTGAAAGTTCGTCACTCGTTTAACTTAACACCCGGTATATGTATGAAGTTAATTATGTATGTAAACAGATCAATGGGAAGAACTTAGGAATTGTTGATACCAGTCAGTCATTCCCATTGAGATATATTATAGGTTAAGTTATGTTTTATATTAAAAATTATAATAGGTGTGACATTCCAATAAAATTAAAAAAAAAAACTTAAAACATATTTTAACTACATTTTGGTGTAGTTAAAAAATATTTTAAGTTGGTAACCAATTTTATAATTAATTTCCAAATGATATTATTAAATTCGATGACCATTTTGAATTTCTAACTAATATCGTTTATATCGCGCAATAACTCGGGTGCATCTAAATGTAATGAACAAAAAATTATTTATTACGAAAAAATAAAACGAATTTAAAATATAAAAATGTACTTTTATTTTCTCCTTTTAAAATATCTGATTCATGAATTACAATCCTTTATTTTAGCCTGTTTATTTTACCTAGTCCGTTGAAATTGTGTCACTAAGTGTTAGGTCAAAAGAACGTGATTTGTGACCTGTGAGTAATTAGTAGCCATTTTGTGAGCGTAATTTACATTCGACTGAAACTAATAACTCATTTTGCGTCGCTGTGTGCCACAAACAGAACTTTCAACGAAAATCATCATCAGTCTAGCCTTTTCCCAATTACAGTACGGTCCTGAAGGTAGCTGTTTAGCTGCGCAATGGATCTTTAATTAAGAAACGAAATTGTCTACTGCGCAGCTAATTGGCTAACTTCAGGACCGCCAAGATACGTCGCCGAACCTACTGTACGTTGGGGTCGGCTTCTAGTCTAACCGGATGCAGCTGAATACCATTGTTTTACATGGAGCGACTGCCTGTTTGACCTCCACAATCCAGTTACTGGGCCCCTTGGAATCCATCGTCAGACTTTCTAGCGTCTGACTACCCATAACGACTGCCAAAGATCTACGACTGACAGCCGTCACTAGCGTTGCCAACTCTTTGACAGTCAAATATAGTAGTTCTAAAATTTTTACCAATAAAAATATAGTAGGTAAATAACGAAAAGATGAAAAAAAAAAATAGTAGGTTCCAAAAATTTGATAGGTACTTTATTTTTTTGAAGAATATTTTGTGAATTATTATTGAACGCATCAGTCTGTCAACTTGACATTCCAGAATCGTTAAAAATAGATATTAACGTTTTGTTTTACGCTTACACATTTTGAAACGAATATTATTGCTAAGAGTTTGATGCCTTTAAAATATAGTAGTTTCGCCTACTATATCGTGTTTTCAAAAATATAGTAGTCGGGCCTCTAATATAGTAGGATACTATATAATATAGTAGGGTTGGCAACCCTAGCCGTCACCAATGGCTTTACGTGCTTTCCGAGGCACGGAGGGATCTCTGTATGAAATGGATGGTCACTCATTCACTGACCTACCTCGGTAAGCGTAGCTTATCCATGAACGATAGATCTGTACGACTTTTACTCAACCATGAGCACCTCCTTCTCAACCCTACGTTTTGGAACGAGTGACTAGCTTCAATTTTCTAAGTGACTCTTTGACAGTTCAAAAGTGCCTGTAAAATGTTTAATTTAAATAAACGCTTGGAGTTCCAGTTTCTCTTTTTGTACGAAAAGGAATGCAGCGTGAATTACGCGACTCACAAAATTACAGTCCGCGAGGACTAAGGTAAGCTTTGCATTTGTGTGAGTGAACACCAAAAGCACAATCAGACAAACAAATAAAAAAAATGTTATTAGTGTTCAATAAATAAAATTCAAACGTAAAGAAATTATAACAATTCTTCAACACCAGACATTGCATCTTCATCATTTTCATTATCATATTTGTGGTTTGGGTTAATAATGAATCGTTTCGTTATATCATCAAGAACACTTCTTTACGCACCAGTACAAGAGGACGCACCGCGCCTCAGGCCGGTTACCAAAAAGCAGTATAAAACGGTTTAAGCGAAGCAATGGACGCGTCGCGGTCTAGGCCGACATCACACCTACACTATCTATATACACTCACACAAATGTAAAGCTAAGCTTACGCCTCGCGGACTGTACATTTGTATGGCTACACATTTACGTAACACTAAAAAGTCTGAGACAACCGATGGCAGATTGTTGTTGTTGTTGCACTGATAATTCTCCAGTGTACTTCTAGCTTAGTCAAACACTTCGCTACTTATCTAAAATCCGTTAAAATAATAAAAGCAAAGACAACCATTACTTCTTCCTCATATATTGGAACTGATACACTGGTGCTGAGCTCTTGGTGCCAGGTTTTAGTCTCTTGGGTTTCATGATCTTCACATCTTGCAAGTGGCGTTTCAACTCCATCTTTTGCTGGATGACCATCAACTCTTTCTCTCTGTCTATCCTCTTTGATAGCTCGCTGTAGACCTTCTGTTTTTTCTTTTTCATTGATTCTAGGGTCTAGAAATGAGAATTAAAATAAAGAATTAATATAATGAATCGTTTTGTTTTCTAATTGAGTTTAGTTCTGTGAACAAACACATTATATTTTTCCCTTTTTTTAGTAAGTAATTATGTTTTGGAAATTGCACTATTATTGCCAGATATTGACATATTCAGTTTAATGCTGGCATTTCACTTGGCGTATTTGTGCAAAATATACCGTATACATATTGAAATAAAGTTGATTTTGTATTATCCAAATAAGGCGAATATTTGCACAAATATGCCAAGTGAAATGCCAGCATAACATAATTAATTTAGATATTGAGAGATTGTCGGTTGGCTCATTTAGCATAACTAAGTTCCATTTTTTTAAGTTTGTATTGCCATAACGATATAATATGGTTAATCAAACCATAGGTTCTATGTGATAGAAAGCAAGGATTTCGTTAGGCCTCAGCTGAATTTTGATCACTGTGGCCAATCTCAAAATTAATTAAATACCTACTTATATTGCAGATCTGCTAGTGTGAACCTCTGGCATTTAGCTCAACATACATCATTATATACTTTGACTAGCAACCCGACCCGGCTTCGCATGGGCCTATAGCCTTCCTCGGTAAATGGACTATCCAACACAAAAATATTTTTTCAATTCAAACCAGTAGATCCTGAGATTAGCGCGTTCAACCAAACAAACATACTCTTCAGCTTTATAATATTAGTATACATTTACTAACTTCAAATACATACCTCATCACTGATATCTGGCAGTACAATTTTATCCAGGTCTGCCATTCTGGGCCTGTTGGATTTCCTGCCCAACAGTGCTGGGTGGGTGTCCAGTCTCTTAGCCAGGTCAAAATCTTTCTCCTCTCCCTCTTCTACAAAGAATGTGTGAGTGTTTGGAGTAGCTTCTGCAACATCTGTCATATGGAGCTGAGCCTGTGGGAGTAAAGATATTAATTTGATGAAGTATCTATGCTATTATAACATAATATACTGAAACCTGTTTAACTGGAACCTCAAGGGACCTAGAATTTTTTATGACATATAGTGGTTTTTCATTTACCCAGTTTCCCAAATAGGCAGGTTAACATGACAGTTGTCTCATTTATTTAGGGTCTTCATATGAAATGTACCATTTATCATAAATGGAAAAATTTTGACTGTAAACAAGTGTATAATAACTATTGTCTCACTTAACGGGTTATTGAGCTATAAAGTCCCAAATATAGAGGTAAACATTGAAATAATCTATGAAATCTTATCTCAGTTAACAAGGTTTGAAAATTCCCAGTAAGTACCTGGGAATTTACTGTTACTGGGATGCGAAAGTACAATGCAAAAGTGTCGGGGCTTCATTTTAATTATCAATAACAAAGGTTTCGCACATATCCAGGGCTTACTTAATCAGGTTTCACTGTAATAATAATAATTCAACCTGGAGAATTTGGTTTTTGTTTGAACATGATACTCTTCAGAACTATTGGTTGGATTCTGAAAGTTCTCCCAGTAATAGGAAGCTAGTCCATCCCAGAGTGCTAGTAGATATATTTTTATTATTATTTAAAAAAATAGGAATCCATAGAAGAATTAATGCGGCAGACAAAAGCTAGGGTAATAATATCATGACAAGGACTAGAAACCCTAGGCCCTAGACCCTAATGGAATGGAGGCTGATCGTGCGTTCAAGAAGGGAAAGTAAACCAAAAAGTAAGATGGGTTGATTCACAGATCTGTGATCTGAGATCTGTGGGTTGATTTATCAATTAATGCAATTGATAAGTCTGAAGGACTTGGACAAGTTTGGCATTACATAGAAGGCTACTGAAGTTGCAGTAGTTGGAAAGTGTGAGTAAAAACAAAGGAATGTAAAATACTTGACATTAAAAAATAATCAGTAAAATGTAGTAATTTCAACAAAATAACAATAATGCCTCTACAAAACAAGGGCATATTTGTAAAAATTCATAAAAGTGACTTAACTTTTATCTGGAGGGAAAAGACCCATATTAACAGCAGGTATGCCCTTGTCATACTGAAGGTGCAATAGTATCCATCGTTATTTAGCCATTTATTTCAAATGCTAATGTTTTTATTAACACACTCGAGCTAGGGTAACTACAACCACATAGGGTGACAAGGTATCATACTGTGTGTAAGACTATTTATTTGTGCTAAAACTCAATCCAAATAAATAAACAAAAAAGCTTATTTCACAAAAAAGAAAATCGCCTTCAAAAACTAAAAAGTGATAAATAACTTTAGCACAGAACACTTTTTAGTTTTTGAAGGTGGTTTTCTTTTTTTTGAAAAAACTTTTTATGTTTTGCCTTAACATCCAAATCCTTAAGAAACGGCAACACACTTAAAAGATATTGTAGGTTGCAGAAACTAAAACGTCGTCTAAGTAATTTTTTTGGGAATTTGTTGATTTTCTCAAAAAGGGCTGTATCAATTTTGATAAAATTTATATGGGACCATTATGGAATAAACCCCTTTCAAACAAAAAAATAATTTTGCAAATCCGTCTGTATATGACAGAGTTATGCCCGAACATACATAAAAAAAACAAAAAAAAACATTCGAATTGATAACCTCCTCCTTTTTGAAGTTGGTTAAAAACGCAGACTTTTGCCCTTTATTCAAAGAAACTGATGCTGATGTAATCAGTTAACATACTTGTAGCCTGTTGATCCTCCGGCTCTCAATGACCCTCTTCATGTTGATGTACTTGATGTCCTGTGTCTGCATCAGCTTCACTTGCTCCGTAGTGTGCTCGTCCTCCTTCGCAACTTCATGATGCTCCTATAACATTAATTTATCCTTACATAGTAAAAACAAAGTTGCCGAAAGCCGGAATGTTTGTACGCACATAACTTCTGAATGACAGCACCAAATTGGATAAATCTTTTTTATTGTGATTGGTACTACCAGGACAAGGTTTGTACGAAATAAAATTCGAAACAAAAATTGCACCCGTGAAAAGCCGGTGCGGGCCGCTCGTTACACTCTAATGCAGTCTTTTTGAAGTCATATTTGCAAAACTACAGACATTATTTTTCAATACACTATTGATGGGGTAGTCTGTATAGAAAACTAGCAACGATTTTTTGTACTTATAGTACGTGCCACGAAAGATGAGACTTGATTTGACTTGCGCAGTACTTGATTTAAAGGTCTCTAACCTATAAATCGAATGCTGCGCAAGTCAAATCAAGTCTGTGTCAAGTCTCATCTTTCGTGGCACATACTATACTTTTCATTCTAAGACGACCCACTGACCCATTACTTTTAGAGGTTATGTTTACAATCGAAAATACAAGTTTATTAAATGGTATGTAATCAAATGTGTAATACCTTCCCATTTATTCTCGTTACCAAAGTTCTTACTACTTTAGTATTTATTAATAACATGAAAACGAAACGTTTGCTAGGTAATTAATTACTAATAACTAGTGCATACATTAGAAGTAGTTCATAACTTTTAGTATTACTCTGTGCCAATGTTTAATGTAAATAAATACAAAAATAACTTAAGCTAATGTGTAGATCACTTACCCCATCTTTCACTCTAGAATTGATCATATGAAAGTAGAACTCATCAGGATTCTTGTCTAGCGTCCGTTTTCTCAATAACTTTAGAGTTTCTCCTTTCTCATGGTAATCGTCCGCGCGTTTCTTGTAATCTTTCTTTTTCTCAAGTAAACCTAAGTGTTTCCGCGCTTCTGGCTGATGACGCTCTTTGTGCGTCTTTTGGTTGGCTTTCGCAGCCTTCTTCCATGAAGACATGTTTTAATATTTATGTTTTATTACTTTAACGTGTTGACTAAAAATTACTGACTGCTGAAGTGCTGCTGAACTGACTGGGAACGTGGGAACAACAACAACATAACCTCAACCACGCGTGCTTGACATTGACAGTTGAGATGACAAGTTGACAATGACAGCTGCTATGGTTGCGTTCGCTCAAGTATTTTATGCTTACACAATCTTGAGATCAACAATAGGTGTTGCAATAAATGCAGCATCAAGTCACACATTGTATATAATTATGTATGATTAACTACTTTTCAGGATAATAACAGTTTTCAGGATAAAAATGTTGTAATTCTCACAATGGATCGAGCTGTCCCCTAACCATAATCACAGTATAAATATTAGTACTACCGTACAGTAGCGACACGCTCCGCCTCCCACTGAAACTGTTCCTCACCTCTCCCCGCGTCGAACGACTGCTCTGGGAACTGCGTTTTTGTTCGAGCGGCGCGTAGACACGCATACACACTTACGTAGGTATCTGTATAGTCTGTTATTTTAGTGTCGCGGGTGTGCCATAATAATGTATTCTTCATATCTGGCCAGTACTTTCATTATTGAGTACGGAATTATTGATGTCTTTATTTAATGGGTTAAATCGGCCTCATAGTCACCCGGTGGAAAGGTAGTGAGTTTGCTATGGTTGCTGGTATAACCCGGAATCTAGGAATCTTAAATGGCGGCGCTTATCATGTTCTGTCGCTCGCACACTAGTGCCGTCTATACTCACTCTCGCGCGTACCGTCAGACGAAACAACCGAGCAAAAAAAAAATAGTTATGGAACTTGAAAATGTGTTTTTTTGTTTGTTACGGTGTCTTAACGATTTTGGTGTCAAATGAAAGGTATAGGTCTACAACCATTTTATTCGTTTAAATTATGTAAATCGGTCCAAGTGTTTATGAGATAATCGCTACCTAATTAGTAGAATGAAAATGTAAGCAAACCTGAATATTTGATGTTTGCCGTTGGCAGAAGCTAGTTTGAAATTAATGTGACCCAGTCTTGTTTTTATTATCTTTAATTTAAAAAAAACTTTAACTTGAAATTATAGATGCTGACTGTACATACTATCTGTCAACGCAAGTACCGCCATTCTAAATTCCTTTCTCTATTGCACCACCGGCTTATTATAATTATTATCAGACAAAATAAACAAAGAATAATCATAATTTGTTAAAAATATAATTTATTTGAGGAAGAAGTCATAACAAACGAAATATGTAAACAGTATCTACATATTAAGCCAAGAAAAACTAGATACACAAATCACGTCTAACAGCCAGATCGCAAGATAAAGCGGCCATATAACACAAACATCTCTGGGCTCTACCGAATAGGGCCATACCTCTTCGTGGGATCTATTTCAAACGATTCTCATATAGCTACCGGTAACTTTGCTAAATAGAATACGAGTTCTAACGCGCTGAATAGTCCCACACCCAGGAACATATTGAAAACTCCGCCTAAGGAAGCTGGAACAAATAATAGGGTTGATAAAATATTCGATGCATGCTCAGATTATAAAATAAAAGGCAGATAGACCGCGCGGAACACTGAGAGTGAGTGAAGCCAAAAATACAAATACAAATTTAAAAGCGAATACTTACAACGCGCTTCGTGCTGTACTGACACGTCACACGAGTTTGTACAGCACGAAACGCCGCATCTTTAAAAAAATAAAATAAAAATACAATTACAAATTCAAAAGCGAATACAATCACGAGATTGTAGGTGGCTATTGGCGATTGTAGGTGGCGTCGCTTCACTCTCAGTGTTCCGCGCGGTCTATCTGCCTTTTGTTTCATAATCTGAGAATGCATGGTATAAGACGTAGTACTATTAAGTATTCTGTGGTATAAGTTAAATGAGCTATACGAGATACGGACGTCGGACACGTACAAACCGACTCGTTTAAGAAAGATGCGCTACGGCAGCCTACGAAATTCAAAATTCCTTGCGTTTTTCCCCATAAGTATATTGAATAGCATACTGCCTACTCCTTAGAAAAAAGTTCATAATATGTACCTAGGTATAAGTATGTGTAGTAGCCAAAAAGTTGAATAGTTTTGACACAAATTCACAATAAACGTTTATTCGTTGTGAAGTGTGGTTGAATTGATAATCTCCATATTTTGCCTGCGATATACGCGTTACATAAACTATTCCAAGCGATTTAATAAAATGCGACTGTTTTACGAGTTATATACTCATAGAAGATACTTACAAAGCAAAGTGAGCCATGTTTCAGTCGGGTTCAGTAGAAACACTCGAGAATGGCCAACGTTGACTCTCAAGTTCACTACTACAGTTGGCGTGGCGTTTAGTCCAGAGCTGAAAGCAAATAAACAGATTAAAAATGCTCTAGGTACTGTCAATTATAATGATATTCCATCAGGGTGCTAATAAAATAAACTGTAGGCCTACCGGGAGCGCGCTAGCGTAAAAGGATTTGATCCGAGTCGATTTTCGAATTGAAAATACGACTGTCACATTAGTATTTTTATAAATACGACTGTCATATTAGCATTTTTATAAATACGACTGTCATAATAGCATTTTTATAAATACGACTGTCATATTAGCATTTTTATAATAAACTAGCACTTTGCCCGCGACTTCCTCTGCGTGAATTTTGTCAAGGATCCCTAATTTTTTCAATTGATAAATATAGCTTATGTTACTCAAGGATAATGTAGCATTCTTATCGTGAAAGAACTTTTGAAATCGGACCAGTAGTTTTTGATTTTATTCGTTACAAACACACAAAAATACAAATCTTTCTTCATTAAACGAAACGTGAGTATTGTTACACATTATAGATTGAGAACAACGGATTAACTCACTGTGTTGTCTGGTTCAGATTGAGAACAACGGATTAACTCACTGAACGGATTAACAACGGATTAACTCAATCTATAAATCTTTCTTCTTTATAATATACTGTAGATAAGCCTTTAGCTTATGTTTGTAGACTAACTGGACCCCATTTACACGACGCCATTTAGTTGCCTGTTCAATGTAATAAGTTGAAGCAACAATAAAAGTGCTTGGACTTTAGACGATGTAAGTTAAGATTTAGTAAAGACTGTTCATGGAGTTTTTTGCTTGTTCTTCTCCATAGAAACGTACTGTAGGTCGATTCTGTAAAATTCAAACAACAACTCGCATCTCACATCGCTATTCACTCTCACTTCGCATAAGGTTCAAATTGACCTTGATATATTTGACACTTTGAATCGGGTTCGAGTGCGAAGTGAGCGTCGAAGTGACGGGGAAATTACCTTACAGAATACCACTTCTCACGTCATCTCATACTTCTGTCATACACATCTGTCAAAATCTCCCTGTCAATTTAGTTCAACTCGCTGACACGCTCGCAAGAGTGGCGCTAGTGTAAATTCGAATTATCAAACGAGTTTATAGAATGCCAATCAAGAAACTCACAGCGGATTCAGATTAGAAGTTTAGAATGAGTTCTTACAGAATCACACCCCTGTTTGGAACGAGCAACTAGCTTCAACTTTCTGACTGACTGACTCTGACAATTCAAAAGTACCTGTAAATGGTTTAATTGAAATAAATGATTTTGAGTTTCAGTTTGAGTTTTGCGCCTACTAATATTATAATGAAAGTTTGTGATGGATGGATGTTTGTTACTCCTCCACGCTAAAACGGCGGATGAAATTTGTCATGCATATAGATATTGGTCTAGCTTCACCCACTGCTCCCGTGGGACAATTCAGAACTTAGGCTTAATTTTGACATCTACACAGAAAGAGTTGCGGTTGCGGGTTGCGGTTGGGACTGCCCGTTTCTATAGTGCATCAGAGATGTTTTCGCAAAACCGATGTAGCGGTTTCCACGCAGTCATAGGTAAAACAATTGCATCACTGATGCATCGAACGTGAGTCAGTAGCAATAGCATCCTGAAATCAGTTGCGGACAGTTCTTACTCCCGCGCCCTCTACTCTGAGGCATTTTGTAGGTAGGAATTAGGAAACCTATCATTGGCTTCATCGTTCTCTGTAGGTACAACCTGTTTCGAGCAATTAATTTATTGTTGGTTTCTATTATTACACTAGAAAGAGTATTTTTACTGGTGGATGGATTTTATTCTTCTAAATAATTATTACTATAAATGTTGTTAGTATACTCACTAAAAACGATCAATAGTATGCTTGATCATTGTCATTGGACTCGATTCGAAGACCATATAAGTGGTGATCTTTTTACAAGACCGCAAACACTGACAGTTCGCATTCTCTGAAAATAATAATGACAAACTTTAACCATGGTTAAAGCCCCCCCCCCACCCCCACCCCTGGAAGGAATTCCTCAGTAGCATCTCTAACTTTGGTAGTTGATGGTGTAACACCCCCGTGCCTTGAGAAATAAGTAAGATTTTGGTAGTAGATTGCCGTCCCACCGGACTATGCGAGTGAAGGAAGAGTGTTTGCGTATACACTTGTGTACGCAAACACTCTTCCACTCTTCTTCTTTCTATATCTTGTACTCGCGTACTTGACTGAGATTCTTGATTGAGATTGGCTACCACTATTAAGTATTCTGTGCTACCGTGACTGAATATTATAAAAAATAGGTACAAACTGTATTTCTTGTATCCATTGGCTCTCAGACAGCTGAGTCGCGTGGCAGGACACACCGGCAAGTGACTCCCAGTGCTGTGATACTTGAACTGCAGCGGGTCGGAACAACCGCACACTTTCTCTGCACATCTCCGCTGCCAAGACAACATATCATCATAACAATCCCAGCCTATAATTGACAACATATCATAATAACAATCCCAGCCTATAATTGACAACAAATCATACTAACAATCCCAGCCTATAATTGACAACAAATCATACTAACAATCCCAGCCTATAATTGACAACATATCATAATAACAATCCCAGCCTATAATTGACAACATATCATAATAACAATCCCAGCCTATAATTGACAACAAATCATACTAACAATCCCAGCCTATAATTGACAACATATCATAATAACAATCCCAGCCTATAATTGACAACAAATCATACTAACAATCCCAGCATATATTTGACAACATTATTTTTCACAATTACAATACCAGCCTTTAATTGTCCCTCTGCAAGGCAAAGGCCTCTTCTCATACAGAGAAGACACGAGCGTTCTTCAACTTTCGCCTTGTTGGATAGGCCGCGAGAACTGCTACACATGACATTCGCGAACCATCCAGCGTGGCCCACTTCAAGGCTCCTCTTCTTCCCCGCCTAGGGGCTACCACTAGCGATGTCGGGATGCACTGGGACCACCACAACTCCAGGGACGTCCCGAATCACACCTACCGCAAGCCGCGTTAAGGAGCTTTGACCAAAATCATTTTAAAGCATTTTGCATGAATCATACCATACAAATAGCTCTGGAATACCCGGTATCATGAACACATGCGTTCTCCAGCAGAGTGTCGGCATAAGTGTTGGTGTTCTCCGGGATAGCGGTGTAGCGCAGCTGTGCCATGTAGAAGTAGCCGGCCGTCAGGGTGTCCGGGTCCACCCACTCCTCGTCTTTGTAGTACGTTACTAGCTGCAAAGGAAAAACTGCCTTAAGACACATTACATCAACGCAACGTCATCGACTCGACTCCAACTCAACTTACAGTATGGCATTGAAATGTAGGTAAGCCTTGTTTCATGTAGTAAACAGTGCATTTTTTAACACATCAATAGGTGAACAACGCGTGGACCACGTGACTTTCAACTTATGTGTTGAAAAATTCACTCACATATAACACAACATAAAGCTTACATTTCAATGTCATAGGTACTGTGAGTTGAGTTGGAGTGGACTCGACGTTGAGTTGGTGTAATGTGCTACGACCTTTATTTGTACTAGCATGCTATGATTTAAAACGTTTTTTTTTTACAGAAAAAAAGAAAGTAAGGGCCTTTACCTGGCAACCATACAGCGTAGATCCATGCGTGCATTGCAACACTAAGTCAATCATCTGCGTGGAGTGAGACCGACCCAGCAGTCCTGTCTGCACGTTTGCTAATCTGTAATATTAATCGTGTTCTACAAAGTCCATCCTGTCATGCAGAACGTCAGTAATATTGTTGATCAGTGTTACTTAATCATTGATAAAGAACTAAAAAGCACCACAAATAGAGTCGATAATTATTTGCAAGATATAATTCCACTCGGCGTTTATTATTTTAACAATTTTAACTCTATTTTTAATAGTTCGTTATCAAATACCTAACAAAAGTAAAAGTACTCGAGCAGATTGCAACTTTGTCTACCATCATTATAACAACACGGCTTCGACACAGAAAATAATTTATGATTCAAGCAAGGGCTGCGTTAAAATATTTTTTTACAATGACAAGATAGAAGGTGGTAGCTCGCGGGCGGCGCGCTGAAAGCTAACTGTTGGTTGTTTCAAGTCGATTCTGCTTAGTTGTACTCCGTGCTAGGCACCGACCGCCTACTGCCCAGAATCGTTCCCTTACGGAGGCTAGTAGGTGCTGCGGACCTGCATGAAATAATCTTACATGTTCATGTTTAAATATTAGCTCAGTCAAATGATGCTTTGAACTTAAAACAAGGGGGTGTTTCTTATTATAGTCAAAATCAGAATTTTTAATTTGACCCCCGGTTCTTAACAAACCACTTGAATCTATAAAACAATTTAGAGACAACAATTTAGATTTTCGATTTAAAGATGTGTCGATTTTGCCGGACCATTCATGGTATCTAGCCGCAAAGGTGAGGGAAACCGTATCTCCAAGTGCTCCTTATGCCTATTTATATGTCTCTCGACTAAGGCACTACATTTAGAATTGGTGAGCGATTTGAGCACGGAGGCATTCATTTTATCTTTGCGTAGAGTTGTCTCGAGAAGAGCCAAACCTAATACTATTTTTTGCGACAATGGTTCGAATTTTAAGGGTACAAATAATGAAATAAAGAAGGTACTCAGATCCAGTTGTGAGTCGGTTAGCGATTTTGCTTCCAAGGAGGGTTTTAAATTTATGTTTAGCCCTGCGTATTTCCCTCATTTCGGAGGAATGTGGGAGGCTGGCGTGAAGTCGGCCAAATTTCATTTACGTCGCGTAGCAGGTAATGCTTCCCTAACGTTTGAGGAGCTTTGTGCTTTGTTCGCGCAAATAAAGGCAATTTTAAATTCCCGTCCTTTGACACCCCTTTCATCAGATCCGAGTGACCCTACTCCTTTAACTCCTGGGCACTTTCTGATCGGTCGACCGCTTACTGCTGTTCCATCACTTCCAATAACCATGAAGCGTCCAAACCGTTACCAAACCATCGAAAGACTACGACAACACTTTTGGGAAAGATGGCGTTTGCAGTTCGTAGCCGAGTTGCAACAACGGACCAAATGGAAGACAAGGCAGCAAGAACTAAGAGAAGGCGACCTAGTAATTTTAAAGGAAGAAAATCTACCGCCTCTTCAGTGGCCCATGGGTCGAATATTGAAACTATATCCATGAACAGACGCTATCAGTCGCGTCGCCGATGTGCTCACGACAAAGGGCACCAAGCGCAGAGCCATCAACAGGATGTGCATTATACCGAAACAAGATGCTATAGATTATCTTGAAACCTCAGGGTTTAAAGGCCCCGGAGGATGTTCCGGCCCGTATCCCTAAGACGACGGAGGGGTAGGGGCGGAGGGCGACGAGCGCGGCCGCGGAGCGGGCCGCGGCGACGCCATCACACTACACTAGAAGTTTTACCAGCGCGCGCGCGCTCGCCACTAGACCATACGTGATAAATCTTTTTACTGAAGAAAGTTAAAAAAGTTAGTATAATTTATTGTTGATATCCTCAACAATATTAATACAACAACAATAGTATGCGATTGTCACACACATACTTTTGAATCACTTCGACGCCACACAGTTCTGACGCGAACTCCGTTCATTAGTATTGAATTTCTGATTTTGATCATCTACTTTTGCTGTTGACTGTAATATATTCTTACAAATAAACTATTCTTTCTTTATTTTCTATATAAGCTCCTGACTTACTTATTCGGCCGCATAACACAACACACCCCCCAGTACGTCAACTCCTTTTCAAACAGCTGTTCGCAGGGGAACACTTTCTTCTGATACCGACACCGCTTCGTGTACTCGCTGCAATCGGATGAGAACTTCATCATCATTTGAGGAAGGGTCACATTGTGAGAAGCCAGAAGCTCATCCAACAATACGAGTTGGTCTTTAGCCGCTGATTTCCCAGTTAGAAGACGTCCGAGAGTAATTGGTATTCTTTTCGTTTCACCGGTGTTTATGGACCTTTAAAAAAAGTAGATACCTATTTTAATAAAAATGAAAAGCTTAGTAAAAAACGTACGAATCGATGGTTGAGCTACGTTTGCCGTGGATGGGTTGATGGGGACCATTCCTTTTCATACCCGTGACCCCTCCTTGTCTCAGAAAGCACTTGAAGCTGTTGGGCCCGACCGCCCGACAGTCATTCGTACATCTGTGACAGTCGTTATAGCTACTCAGAAGCTAGTAAGACTGATAAGCAATTTTACTAAGTGGTATCTTATAACCCAGTAACTGGCCACAATCCAGTTACTGGGGCATAAGTAGGGTTGCCAACTCCTTGTCGGTCAAAAATAGTAGTTCTAAAATTTTTACCCATAAAAATATAGTAGATAACGAAAAGATGAAAAAAAATAGTAGGTTCCAAAAATTAGGTAGGTACTTTATTTTTTTGAAGAATATTTTGTGAATTATTGAACGCATCTGTCAACTTAACGTTCCTGAATCATTAAAAATAGGTACTTATTGACGTTTTGTTTTACGCTTACACATTTTGAAACGAATATTATTGCTAAGTTGGTTGCCTTTAAAATATAGTAGTCGGGCCTCTAATATAGTAGGGTACTATATTATATAGTAGGGCAACCCCAGGCATAAGTCAGACAGGCAGTCGCTTCATAAAAAACACTGGTATTTATTCAGGTGCATCCGATTAAACTGGAAGTCTTTTCTTTACTACTTATTGATAGGCATACGTTTGACCACTATCTCACCTGATGGGAAGCAACGATGCGGTCTAAGACGGAGCACGCTTGCCTAGAAGTAACCTATTCACTTTTGACTTAAAGACTCCCAGGTTGTAGCTAGGAAAAGGCTAGGTAGATGATTATATTGAAAATCGACTTTGCCACCTTGGAGAGTAGTAAAATAACTTCTAGTGAGTAGAGAGTAATCGCTGCTCCAGCGCACCCTGACCAGTCAAGCGCACTGTGAATCTTTTGAATAACTAATATTTTTCAAGACATGATCTGACACACTATAGGCCTAGAACGCACTTGCGGCTGGCCGCAGTGTATATGCGGTCTGCCGCAATGGTACGCCATATTCCGGATAACCGTATCGTCTCGGTTCTATTGCGATTGCGGTCCGCCGCATATCATTGTCACTGTCGCATAATAACAATCGACAGCAATTACAAATTAATAACAATAGCCTCTGCCCAGCAGTGGGACACAACGGGCAAATGAAAAAAAAAAAGAAAAAGGGGGCGGTGCGTGTCGCTACTGTACGATAGCACTAATACTTATACTGTGCCGCTGCCGCCTCTCACCACGCGATATATCGTCTACCTCTGTCGGGCCGTAATGCTTTTTCGTGACAGAAAAATCCTAATACCCCCCGTCTATATAGATTCACTTCAAAAAATAAAAGATGTGTCTTCATGTGTCTTAGAGCTGTGGCGCACCGGCCACAGCTCTAAGACAACTGGAGCGGTTAACGCCTGTACGCAAGTCAGTGCGTTGATATCATGCGGTTTTATATAGAAATTGAAATGCGGCATTACGCAGACGCCTGCGAAGTGCGTTGTAGGTTGTAGGTCTTATATGGCTACATACATCTCATTTGCTCTCTACGTATTATAAATAGACATTTACAATACACACAACTTACAATTTCTCCAGAAACATTTCGGCTATACTCTCAGGGGGCACGCAGACCCCCACAGTCGGCACCCGGTGTTTCTCATATATGGGCATGCGTATGTCGTCGCTCAGCGCAAGCAGAGCGGGTACCTCGAGGAAGCGCGTCCATATTTATTTTTTATTTTATTACTTTGTGCGAACAATAATACAATAGTCTTAATTTTCGGCCAAGAATAGTGAACTATATCCAAGTACCTACTAAATGTGTTCTGGCTGTAATTCTCCTGCCCAGACTAATTACTGTGTAAATTATCTGCGGCAGTTTATGTGGTGTCGGTGCCTAACTTACTGGAATAACAAAGTATAATTACCTGCTTCCGCTACCATGCCGCTAAATCGAACACCCCCCGCCTCATCACCAGTCGAGGGGCCTGATTACCTACATAGCTCCGCAATTCAACATGCCACAGAAACACATAACCTGCCGTTGCAGCACTGTGAGCCTGAGCAAGATCTGCATTCGCTCACGTTAAATGTTACTGAACGGAAAAAAAGAAAGCATGACGGTGAGTACACTGACATTACATCTATAATTAAAGAAATGTTTACTTCTTTCGCAAAAGAACAAGACACGCACTTTCAAGAATTAAAGTTAAGTATGGACGTTTTGTCAAGTAAATACGACGAATTTTTACTTAAAATTACATTTCTCGAGAAAGAAAGGAAAGCAGATAAAATTATGATCAAACAGCTAGAGGATAAAATAGACACATTAGAACGAAAGTCCCGGGGTACCGGCATTGAAGTACGAAATATACCAATACAAAGTGGTGAATCAAAAGACACATTATGTACAGATATTGTGCAATTAGGTAAAACCTTAAATGTCGAAATCGATCGTTCTAACATCAAAGACATTTACCGACTAAAATCTAAAGACGCCTCAAATCCTGTTATCGTGGACCTTACCACAGTATTGCTGAAGGAGAGAGTCATAAAGGCTGTCAAGAGTTTCAACAAAAATAAACCCAAGGGCGATAAATTAAACACAACACATTTAAGTTCCAAACACCAGATCAAGCCACTTTACATAACGGAGACTCTTTCGCAAAAAGCTCAGAGACTTTACTTTCTGGCGAGACAGTTTAAGAAAAACTGTGGGTATAACTTCTGCTGGACAACGAATGGGATCGTTTATTTAAAAAAAACCGAGGACTCGCTTCCGGTTCGAATAAGTACCGAGGAAGATCTAGATAGGTTAAGAAATTCTACGTGACTAGGTTTTTCCATAAATATAGGTTGTCAAATGCTCAACAACAAAATAACGCATGTTTGGATCGCAATTATTATTGTAATATGTTTACTTGGTGTCATACTTAACTGTTTTAATGTTATTAAAATAGAAACAATTCAACTTGTACTCTTAAACAATTATAGCTTTAGTTTTAGTAGTAACTTTCTTTTATTGGCACACTCCACACAACACTACTCAAGGGCATACGCTACTATATTTAATCTCAGTCATACTTTCCGCACTTTATTTACTGTTTTGCACACACGTTATGCGCAGAGCGTTCGGCTTAATAAGTTCCACTTTTGTGCTGTGTACAACAACATTGTTGTATTACTCCTCTTTAGCTTAATGTTTTTTCTTTTTGATTTAAATTCGATAACTTAAAGGATATACAATCTGACCTAGATAGAATTTCGGTAGCTGAATCGGCAAACTGTATGATTGAGGACTGTGGGGATTTTGCTCGTTTGCATAATAATGCTCTAACACTTCTTTGTCAAAATATTCGAAGCATAGTTAGGAATTTTGATGGCCTAACAACGCTTATAGATAGAAGTAAAACATCCTGGGATTTTATAATTCTTACAGAATGTTGGCTTTACAATTCTCCTCCACTACCTTTAATTTATGACTACACCAGTGTCGCTACCAACCAACATACATCGCAAAATGAGGGTGTGGTGGTATTTTACCGTTCCCACCTTCAAGTTTCTATCTTGGAGCCCCCTGTTCAGGATGCAAACTGTTTACTACTGCGACTCAACAATGAGACCGCTGTAGTAGCAATCTATCGCCCACCCGCTGTCCAAAATATCTCAGCGTTCCTAGATTCTTTGGATGTGCTATTGAAATCAGTTTCCTCCTACAGGAATATTATCATAACCGGTGACATAAATATTAACATCTCCGATGCCAGCAACGACCTACGAGCAACTGAGTATCTGAACTTGCTCGCCTATCACGGAATGCTTCCTGCACACACGCTCCCGACGCGACAAAACCACTCCTGTCTCGACCATTTAATGCTAAAATCGAGAAGTCCTGCTTTTTGTTTCGTCGCCAACACCTCGGTCACTGATCATGACACTGTCATGTTATTCCTTGACAAATATAACCCGTCCAATTATTCTCACCAAAAAGTTAGGAAGACTCGGGTTCCTGATTTCGACAAAATGGAACTGCAATTACTTCAGACGGATTTTAGCCCCCTATATGGCATCTCCGACGTTAATGAAGCAACTGACTTCTTTATCAAAACCCTTAACCTTATCATAGTTGAGAACTCAATATTGAAAGTAGTGCCAAACCGTAAAAGGCTGTGCAAACCCTGGATGACTTTAGGGCTCCTAAGATGCTTACGTAACCGAGACAACATGCATCTGAAATTAAAAAAAAACCCCAGAAATGAAATACTTCAAATTACTTTTAAAAGATACAGAAATTATTGTTCAAATATACTAAAAACTACTAAAAATAATTACGATAAAGCCCTAATAAACAATGCGCAAAATAATAATAAAAAACTCTGGGATGCTATAAAGACGATTACCCATACATCGACAGTTAATACACAGGCAAATGCTCTTCTTTCATCCAGTGATCCTGAGCGCTCAATAAACGAAGTTAATTCTTATTTTGCTAACATTGGACGTACATTAGCTGAAAAAATATCTGCCTCTACTTGCATACCTCTGCATACCGAAAATCTCTCAACGTGTCACAATACTTTTGTTCTGCTAGAAACAGATAATTCTGAAATGGATACTTTGATTGAGAATTTAAGAAACGACTGTGCGGTGGGTTCCGACGGCATATCGGGCACTTTTCTTAAGAAATTTAAAAGTCATCTCATTCCCCATCTGACTCACATATTTAATCTATCGTTTACTTCCGGTATCTTTCCTAATGCGCTTAAGCTGGCAGTTGTGCGTCCTGTGCACAAAGGCGGAGACAAAGATCAATCGAACAACTACAGACCGATCTCAATATTACCAACGCTCTCAAAATTACTTGAAAGGCTAATGAACAGCGGGCTTGTGAGGTATCTGGAACATAATCATCTTCTTTCAACTTCTCAATATGGATTTCGGTCCGGAATCTCCACAAGTAATGCTGTCCTAGACCTAACAACTAGCATCGTCTCCCACCTTGATAATAAGCAGAAGGTAATTGGCGTTTTCTTGGACCTTGCAAAAGCCTTCGATACGATATCTGTCCCCAATCTTATTGCAAAACTTGAAAAAATCGGTATTAGAGGCATCCAACTTGCACTGTTCAAAAGTTACCTCACAGGTAGACGGCAATGCCTGAGGATTGGGGATTATACTAGTGACGAGCTACCCATATCCTATGGGGTCCCTCAGGGCAGTATTATCGGCCCGACTCTTTTTCTCATCTATATAAATGACCTCTGTCGGTTAACGCTTCCCAATGCTTCCGTTTTCACCTATGCCGATGATACTGCCCTACTATTTCATGGAGACTCTTGGGAGCTGGCGTTCCAACATGCACAATCTGGACTCGACTTCGTCCTCAACTGGTTGGCTCGGAACCTGCTAACTTTGAACGTTGACAAAACAAAGTATCTAACCTTCTCATTATCCGCCGCTGGGAAACCTTCTATGTCATCCTTTAGTTTAATAGCTCACTCTTGTTTGTTTCCTCAACAAACGGCCTGTGGTTGCCCCTGCCTTTCCCACATCAAGTGTATTAAATATCTTGGTATACAGATTGATGACTGTTTATCTTTTTGTACACACATTGCCACACTCACATCACGACTGCGGAGATTGATCTACATTTTTAAGTCCCTCCGTCACCTTGCTGACCCTAAAGTGCTAAGACTTGTATATTTGGCCCTCTGTCAATCGCTTATACAATATTGTATAGTTACATGGGGAGGATCTGCGAAAACACACATGTTAAAACTGGAACGGGCACAAAGGGCCCTTCTGAAGGTTGGTTGGAAATTACCCTATCGCATCCCCACCACCGAACTTTTTACAACATGTTCTGTTCTCTCTGTACGTAAATTATTCATTCTTAACCTTCTACTAACTACACACGCTCAGACTCCTTATGACCCTTCCAAATTTAACTCCCTACGACGTAAACACACTGTCTGTCCCTCTTTTCGAACAAAATGTCGCTCGACCCAACGTAGTTTCTCTTTTCTTAGCAGCCACGTCTATAATAAGGCAAATAAAATTTTAAACATATATCCTATGCGCAAATCAAAATGTAAAAAAACAGTCATCAACTGGCTGCTCCAATTGGATTATGATGAGACTGAAAATCTTCTAACGGTTTTTAGATAAATTCGATAATATTTACTTCAACTATACATACAGCGTTGCACCTTGTAAAACACACATACATACATACACTCACTGACTTTCACACTCACGCACTCTCTCACTCAGTTCATTCACTCACTTTTTCACCCACTCACTCAATACTGCACCCACAATCACAACACTCCAAAATTACACAAAGTTCAACTCCATATTATTTCATATGATATTTTGTTTTGTTTTGTATGATTTTAATTAATTTATTTTAATTTAATTACTTTATTTTAAAATTAATTGTTTTATTTTAATTTAAATTATCTGATTGCTTAATTTTAATTGAATTGTATTATTTTAATCTAATTATATTATTTTCACTCTCACAGCTTAATTTAATTGTTTAATTAAATTTTAATTGCTTAATTTTATTTTAATTTTAATTGTTTAATTTTTATTTAATTGTTTCATTTAATTTATTTTTATTGTATTAATATAATTATCGTCCTCTCAAAAACTGATGCTCTTGCTCAGTTCGTAGCACGTAAGTTCATTGTGTTTGTAGAATTTTTAGAGGGTGTGAGCCTGGAGATCTGTCATACAGGTCCCGAACCCATTATAGACTCCAGCTCTCACAAAGGTTATTTGCAAACTGTAACTTGATGCTATGATACAACAAACTGTACCTTTTTGAGAGAAATAAAAAATAAATTATAAATTATTATAATAAAAAAAAAAAAAAAAAAAAAAAAAAAAAAAAAAAAATATTATTGAGCATAGAATTCCCGCGCTGCATGAGCTAGCGAAGCAGCACACTAGCCAGCCAATACTGAAATTGACAAATAGATGAGGGAAGATTCAAGGCACGAGTGAACCGGTTCATCCTAGGCAAGCGTGTTCCATGTTAGGCCGCATCATCATTTAAGATCAGAGGGCTAATTCACGTAATTATATGAAGCGCCGATGAAGTTGTAGTGCAGTTGCAGTTAAGTTCAAGTTTGAATGATAAACGGTATTCTTGTAATCTTCGAACTGCGCGTAAGCTGCGCGTGAACTGCACGTCAACTGTACGACACCCAAACTTACTTATGGTGTAGCCCCATGAGACAAAAAATATTACCTACTCACTAAATAATTGAATAAAATCTGAATAATTATGACGTTATTATAATATTAAAATAATACGCCAGTACAGATTTTAGTGCATTTTAACTGTCATTGTGAGACGTCAAACGAATAGTAGAATACCAATCATGTTGTGTTCCGAAGCACGCACCAAAGACGCGCAACAGTAGAATGCTGTTATTGCGCTCGCATGACGCGAACTTGCCGCAAGCGTGCCTGACAGCGCTGACGTGTAAATCCAATACACTGTATCTCAGAAATCCCAGTTTCGAGAAAAGGGGTTTCAAAACTTTTTTTCGTTTTTGGTTCGTTTTGGTAACATATTTATAACATAATATATAGTGTTAGGTACCAAATGATAGGTATTTTTATGTTTTATCTAGCCATGTACTACCCATACAATTTGAAATAACTAAGAGAACGTGTTTTGTCCCTATAAAAGCCAATGCCAAGCCAATTGTTTAAGCAAAACACTGTATCTTTAGTTTCAGTGTATTGTATATGAGAACAGAGCTGTTGTTGGTATGGTTTTTCAACAAATGAGCCTTGTGGAACCCCCATTTCTACTTTTGAACCATGCGAATCCACCTCATTTGAACTTGCTGCTGTCTAGTAAGCCAAAAGCTTTTAAAACTGTCGTGGGGTTAATTTGTTTAAATTGAGATTTTACCTGGCATCCTGGAACGTTTGTTTTTAAAAAGGCAATTGAGATGTCTGGTGAGGAATTTAAAGCCTCCGTGGTTTTCGCTGGTATGTTGGTCAAGAAATTCACAAATTCATGAGCTTTGGCTACTTTAATGTTAGTAGTTTATGGGACCACGAGATGTCCAATGTATACTTTTTTCTTGCTAGTCGTTATCGGTCCAGTATCATAATTTTTCTTTTGAAATGATGGACGTAGTTGACGTCGCCACCAAGATTCTCAGCAATACATTCATTTATTTGAGATTCACTAAAGGGTATCAAGGGGCTGATGTGCTGACGTGAATCGAATACTTATTTGGAACAACAGCAATACATTCATTTATTTGAGATTCACTAAAGGGTATCAAGGGGCTGATGTGCTGACGTGAATCGAATACTTATTTGGAACAATTAAATTCAATGCCATACCAGGACGCTCCATTACTGACGGTGATATTCTCTTGATCATTTTTCACACTGTTTAATTCTGAAGCCATAACATGTTGAGTTGCTGTGATGTTGTATATTGCTTTGTGATAATCTCACTAATAGTCTACTACGGTATTCTCTCATTGTCATTACAAAAAACAAAATGAACAAACGTAAACGTATTGAGCGTATGCGCCGGTTGTCGATCAATACACTGACCGAGCAATGCGCGACCACTATCCGTTGAGCTCTCGCTCTCCTGCCCCACACGCGTCTAGCACGTATTACGCGTAGAGACGGGTTGCCGCGCGCGGCGTATCCAGATAGTTTGGTTTTCAAAAACACTGTATCTCGAGAGTTTCAACTAATTTTTTAGCCAAAACACTGCAACTTCAATCACAGTGTTTTGCCATACCAAACCGTAAATGTAACTTGATTACAGTGTTTCTTATATGCTTATATCTCCTTCTACGTACTATAAAATAAAATAAAAATAATATAGGGATATGTAGCCTTCTCGAAGAAATCAAATGAGCGCTATTAAGGCAAAATACAGTAACTCACTTAAGTTACAGTGTATTGGATATACACGTCAGGTAGAGAATACGAAAAGCGTTGTTTTGATCGAAACTTAACTGCAACTGCACTTTTTTAGTTACGTGAATTAGCGCCCACATGTCTTCTTGCAGTTTGTCTCTAATTTTACTGGGGACAGCCTGAGTAACTACTTCTGAGGGCATTTTTGGCAACAATGAGTCCGATACGTCAAAGGCTCAAAGATATATTCATCAGTTAATTGCTATTTCCCTATTTTTATTTGTAGGTATTTGCCGTGAATTGTGGATTCGCGTGGAGGGCACACGCGTGCTTATAAGCTCTGACTTACCCCGATTAGGATAAATCACATAGGTTTACTTACCGGTCAACACAGTGTACCGAGCACAAATATTTGAAGCCATGGAGTGTTGTGTTTCTGATATATTGCTGGATCGTTTCAATCACTTTTGTCATTCTCATGATTTATTTATTTAAATCAATTATTATTTGTTGAAGAGTCAATCAGAAGTCGAAATAGCTTTTAAGAAAAATACTCTGAAGACTTAAGTGGTAAATGAATTTGGAAAAAAGTCAAAAAATGACACTCCTTAATTAGTAGGTAGTACAGTAAACTCGGGGCATGTGCAGAATTAAATAGGTTTAGTTTATTAACGACTAGCGACCCGGCCCGTCTTCGCACGGGTGCAATGTAAGTAGATCAAAATACACGTATTTTACATGTATCAGCGTTTTTGAAAAATCATCCCAGAAGATTGTAAAATAAGGAATGAAAAATTTGTATAGACGCTATAATAGAGACGGAAAGGTTGACTTATATCAGGAACATTACATGTATCAGTGTTTTTTAAAAATCATCCCAGAAGAGGGTAAAAGTGGGGATGAAAAATTGGTATAGACGCTAAAACAGAGACGGAAAGGTTGACCTATATCAGGAACATTACACACGTATCAGCGTTTTTGAAAAATCATCACAGAAGATTGTTAAATAGGATATGAAAAATATGAAAAAGTTAAAATAGAGACGGAAAGGTTGACATATATCAGGAACAACCAGGTGCAGCTGAGGGCTGACAGTTATGTACACTTGAGGGATGCCATAGGGAGGCAGGACGTTGATGGTGAGCACCTGGGTCAGAAGTTGGTGCTCCCGTCATCTTTTACCGCTATATGCACGAGCGTACACAAGACGCCATGACATACGTGCGCAAGTACAGCCGTCCTGAACTTTTTATCACATTCACATGTACCTAATCCCCGATGGAAAGAGATCACAGATATACTTTTACCTGGTTAAAAGTCACACTATCGCCACGACATTATTGCTAAGGTATTCCACTTAAAGGTGAAAAAGATGATGGCTCTTCTAACTAAAGGTACTCTGTTTAGGGGGATGCTTTCCTTTATATACTCAGTGAAATGACAAAAACGAGGTCTTCCTCACATCCACATCTTGCTGTGGCAAGAACAGCGTATCAACCCAGATCAAATCGACAATGTCATTTGTGCAGAAATACCTGACCCTAAACAAGACCCTCTCCTTTACGGTATTGTGAAGGCAAACATGATACATGGTCCTTGTGGTAGTTTAAACTACAAATCACCCTGCATGAAAGATAGTAGCTGCACTAAGAGGTACCCTCGACCACTTCTCAAGGACACCCAGACAGGAGACGATAGATATCCGCTATATAGTAGGAGGTCTCCAGCTGATGGTGGTCACACAATAAAAAATAGTGAAAGAAGACATTGTTTACCTGGATTAACATATAGGGTACTTTTAATCCCTAATATTTTCCGACATCTACGCGGGCGAAGCCGCGGGCAAAAGCTAGTATACGTATAAACTTTCCTCTTGAATCACTCTATTAATTGATGAAAACCGCATTAAAATCCGATGCGCGGTTTAAAAGATCTATGCGTAGAGATAGCGGGAGCGACTTTCTTTTATAGGTACAGTCTGTGATAGCTGTTAACTGACCCACTAAAAGTTAGACGAATTTTAACCTTATGCAATTAGCAGTAGATAAGTGTTATTTGATACGTACGAACTAGAACGACTTGTTCAAGGTAGGCATATATTAAAGAATATAGTTATGCCAATTTAATCTTTAACACGTAACAATAAGGTAGATAATTATAGTGACTACTGTTTTGTCACATGATGGAGTTGTTAATTTCAACAATTTTAAATAAGTCTGTTTGGTCTAGTGGTTGAACCAGTGGAAACAAGTGAGTCAACATGGTTGCGAGTTCGAATCTAACATTTTACTTTTTGTAATTTTCAATATTCATTTATGTTTTTTGAATTGAAAATACTATTTCTATTAGATTAAGAAAAGTAGATTTATATTAATAATATATAAATACAAATAAAACAATTATGATAATGATAAAGATTTTATTCAAAATAATTAAAAATTAATTACTTACAACATTATAAAAGAAGTTAGAATACTAAACTACTTATGCTATGCGTGAATTCTCTGTTTAAGTTGATAACACGACAACAAAACAGGGCCTCAAGTCTGCTATTACAATAGTGTCAGAATGGTCTATCATTGATTTTCATAATGACGCCATTATATTAGTAGATTACCAAACTTGCCAAAATCAACAATTACGAAATCAATTAAAGACTATTCTGACACTATTGTAATAGCAGACATGAGGCCCAGTTCTTCGTTTCAATAGTGCCCATAAAATACCCATTTTTATTATTTTTTAAGTAGGTAAGTAATCTGTTACATGCTTTACAAAGTGTTGAATGTAGTGAATCAACATGTTATATTATGTTTAGAAATATACCTATAATATTTCTATTTTATAACAATATCATCACCACATTAACTTACTGTCATACATACCTACCTACTTATAAAATATTAGTCAAAACAGCACTAAATACTTTGATGTATTACAGACTTTTTAGATTTTTTAAAAGTATTTTTAGTTTTAAATATGATCGTTATAAGAACCTGCATCATTGTATGAAACACTTCCTTAGGAATTATGATAACAACAGATTATTTAACACACACACTGACGTAAGTATTGTTGACTGCAGGCGGTGATGTTGTCTTAGTAGCGAAGTGGAGCATCATCTTTCTCTATAATTTGTTGCAAGCGGCTTCGCATACTGCACACCATGTTCTAGCAAGCATCACTTCCTCTCATGAGTTCCCACGTTGAAGTCACAAGTTGCGCCAAATTTTCTTTTGTCCTGACTTCTGATGAATCTCAGTTTAAAATCATTTGACCCCACAAGTTTTCTATTGGATTCAGATCAGGACTTTTAGATGGCCAACTTATTGTTATGACACCTTCTTGACTGGTTAGCCAATTTTGCACCACAGCATCTCTGCACGAAGTAAATATCCGTGTTTGGCTAAGCAACACGCACAGTCGGCAACATTACCTACATCACGTAACATTTCCAAATATTAGCGACTATTAAATCGGCCTCCAATTTCCACAAGTTCTTAGTCATTGGTCCTGGAGGATCCTTTTGAACATTTCCTGTTTCTTTAAAACGCCTTAACCACAATCTCACAGTATTTTCTGAAACAAAGAAATTAAACGGCGTCACTTTACGTTTAAGTATATAAAAAAAATGTTTGTTTACGTCACGGCACAAGGAATAGCTAGATATAAAAACGTGGTTTAAAATTAGAAAAATACACTTACTGCTATATTAAGTCTCCTTGCAATCTCTCTGATGCCAATATTCTCCTCGTGCAAATAGATTATTTTGTATTTTAAATAATCACTCAATTGAGACATGTTAATAAAGCTACAAAGATTATATTTAATAATTTTAAAAAGGCGTGGGCTATTCGCAATTTAGAAAGGCAACATAGATAATGTTAGCCCGTAGTCATTGCAATTGTGCGTAGACTAGCTTTAGTTATAGCACAGAATACTTAATTGGTTATAGTCACGGTATTTTTTTATTTTCCTACCCATATCCTTAGTAAGATTTGAATACCAGTTTTACAATGAATACGCATTTGTCTTTCAACTACCCACTTATTACAAGTTAGGTTAAAATGATAATTATTTTACAATACTGTGATAAACTTTAAGTCTTACCGCATAAAAATCAAAATTGCATAACAAGTAGTTATAAATATCCTAATCCTAACGTTTTAAAGATCAATTTTGCGTGTCTGTTTTATTATTGTATGTGTTTATCGAGTAGCGCTAGTCAGATCAACTCATACAAATTGAATAACCCTTATTGTTACAGACAGAGGGTTTAAACTCGTTTGTTTTTAGGGTGGGTCAGATAATAGCTATCACCCACTGTACAATGAAAGAATAAAAGAAAAGAAAAGAAGATTAAAAATCAATTGTTATTAAATAAAGAGCCAATCAGAAGTCAAAGGTAAGATACATTTTAGGCAATTTGGCGTACGTAATACCTACTTCAAAACGTATAATTTGTCGTTGCCAGTTTTCAAGAGCTGCAAACTGCTGCTAAACTGGCAACGGCAAATTATCCCTTTAACCGGGACGGAACCAAAAAGCCAGGTGTCAAATTCAAAACTTATCTGTGATCGAACCATAAGGTTCGCGAAATTCCTTCGGGGATTTTTGTGACATTAATTATACGTATAAACCTTTGTCTTGACAAATCCTCACTCTAGGTATTTATTGATGAAAACCGCATTAAAATCCGTTGCATAGTTTAAAATATGTAAGCGTAGGTACAGGGGAACAGACGACGAGAAGCGACTATTTTATACTAAGTAAGTAGAGATACCTACCATACTGCGATCGCCAACCCGCCTGCCAAGCGTGGCGATTATGGCAAAACCCCCCCTTGAGGAGGCCTATGTCCATCAGTGGACGTCTTTCGGCTGAAATAATGATGATGATGATGAAGTAGAGATATCTACAGTTACTAGTTGTTGCAGACTTTACACAAGAATTCCGTTTCCACAAATTCTACGTTAAATCTCAGACTAACAACCAAATTTTCTATAAACATTGACCGAATAACCGAAAATCTATACTCCACTTGACCATCAGTTGGTCACTGCAGTAATTATGACATTTAGCCCGCTTAGCGTCCTTGTCATTTAACCGACAATTAGGGTCAAACGGATAATTGTTGTGTCCACTTTTAGACCCTACAATTATGCCCCATCGCGACATATTTCTGTCAAATTCGTTTCAGATTTGATCAGAAAATTATTTTTTGATGGTCAAAAACGGGGTTCTGGATGTTCGACATGTATTTAACAATTAACGTATTGGCTATAGTTTCAAAGCCATTTTTAGGGTTCCGAAGTCGACAAGGAACCCTTATAGTTTCGCTATGTTCGTCTGTCCGTCGCAAAATAACTCAAAGTCTATTAGAAATAGGAAGCTGTAAATTGGCATGGATATACACATTAGTTACGCCGACAAAGTGCTGGAATAAAATTTTGAAATATTTTTTTTTGTGTTCCTCCTCTACACGTGAAGTGGGGAAGGTAGCCTGTATTTTTTTTCCTAGTCTACCCCATGCATGGTGTGGGATGCCATTAGATAGGTCTTTAAAAAATATTAAGGGTTTGAAAAATAAATTTTTCGTTATAGGAATTCGTTTATAAAATATTAAGCTTTAAAAAGCTAATTTTTGTTGGAGTCAAGTTCCCCCCCTGCTGCCTGTTAAATGGTTATTTTTATACGAAATATAAATATCACTCAGAAGTTTACGATTATTACTAAAAAAAAAAAAAAAAAAAAAACCATAAAATGTAATAAATCGCTGCAGCCGCGCTCATAAGCGAGAGTAGGGATGCTTGCTACTCTTAAAAGTATATGGTAATCAAAATATATTGTAGATAGCTGCAGATTTAACATTTAAAACTAATATCATCACGCTATGCCTTCAAGGAGCTAAGCAGTGGATCATGCCAAACTAGAACAGCTATTTTAGATCTACTGTCATCAATAAACATTGCGTAACAGTGCAGCAGCCGGCTTGCAAGCTGCATAGATGAATATACTCTAATAGCAAGCTGCTGGTTGTGAGTTCAGTCCCAGCGACAAACAATTTTTTATATAAGTATATTTTTTTTTAATGCTGAATAAAATGGAAATAGAGGAATATTTCCTATTTGTAATGATATAAAACTTTGCATATTAGCTAGATGTTGATTTGCAGATTTATTTTTTCAATTTTTCTGCAGGAAATAATATCTATACCGAAATACCTATTATAATTAAGTATCTACTTGTAACAGTTTTGTTTAGAAATTTAAAATAATTTTTCAATGAACTGAAAAGTGTAACGAATTCTTTGATCTTTAAACTATTGAGTGGTGAACCTAAATTTTCGATGTAGATGATAGATATGTTACAACACCAAACTGTATAAGTACCTATATTTAGTTATCATCAATTTTCTAAATTGCTTCCCACAATGGAAGCAAATTTAAATTCGTACTCACGTCAATTGAAACTGTGGTAACGAGATTAAAGCGGAAAATATTTTTTTAAGAATTTTTGCCCGTTCCTATGACTATTTCTATGAACCAGCTCCACGCAAAAACGTTTGAATAGCAAAAATGTTTCTTAAAGGTCGAACCAACGTAAACGTCATAGGCTATTTTTGTACATGATTACGCTATTTGTAATGAGGAGCAGGCCAATTCTACATATTACGCTCAAAAAATGTTTGACGTCAAAAGCAATAATCGCATCAGTGACGCCTGTTATGACGCCACAATTTATTTAAAAATGTTAAATATAGGGACAAAAAAGAACTGTGTATGGGTAAGAATATCAACTATGGAACCACATTCAGTTTATACAATGCAAACATAATTTAGATCTTCATCTTCAGCAGCTCCATCAAATGCTAATAAATTAATCTATGAACGCTTGTCATTGTGGAGCAGGACCAGCACGTGTAGCATGACCACGCTATGTCTACGGAAGAATAGACATACCATAGACATAGTGCTTACTCTGTCTACGAGACATACTGACAGAAATAATAGACAAAATGTACTGACTTGTCTATTCTTACTGTCAGTATGTCTATTCTTTTATAGACAGCGTGGTCATGCTACGCGTGCTGCATCCAGCCTAGCATTTTTATTAGTGACTAGCGACCCGGCCCGGCTTCGCATGGGCCTATAATAATAATAATTATTTTATTCAGATAATTATGAGTGTTAGTACTTACAGTAATGACTTACAACTATTGTTAGTAAAATGACACGATATTAGCTTTGATTTTTAATGGTATAATTAATTAAACACCGTCCTCACCATCTTTTTCCAAATTGGAGACCTAACATCCTCCCTTATTATTTTGAGGATGCTGTTGCTAGTTTCTCGTACTCTAATAGAGATGCGGCTTTTTTGTGAATCACCTCATGAAAACCATCGGTTCGATTCTGCACAAACATCTCTGAAGCACTACAAAAACGAGGCCTTCGCAACAGCATCCTAAAAATGTTATTATACTGGACGCGCAGAGCGTCCATCGCTCTTTTGGCATAGGCGACCCACAGGTTTCCCGTGTAGAAACTTTGGCAATATGCCTTAAAAAGGGTTATTTTGACCTCTATACTACATATATACACTATAGCCTTCCTCGATAAATGGACTATCCAACTCAAAAAGATTTTTTCAATTCAAACCAGTAGATCCTGAGATTAGCGCGTTCAACCAAACAAACAAACAAACTCTTCAGCTTACAACCAACAACCAACTTATAATATGCTCGGCTGCATAGTGTGCGTTTTTAATAATAATATTATTATTATTAATATTATTATAATATACCTAAGACTGAGATGATTAAATTGAGGCAAGGCAAGGCGATTCCACCTGTCGGAATTTTTCTACAATTTACAAGATATGTAAATTTGTAATTACGATTATGCGTTCAATAAACCAGTTTTCCTTACAAATATGTAAATTGTCACCTGTAAAGAGAAAATGTTTATTGAACAGAAATATGTAAAATTGTAGGTACCTACGTACAATTTTACAATTTTGTTAGTTTTCCACCATGGTACAATTGTCATCATCTGCCTAGCCTTTTCTCAAATATGTTGGGGTCGGCTTCCAGTCTAACCGGATGCAGCTGAATACCAGTGTTTTACATGGAGCGACTGCCTATCGGACCTCCACAACCGGGCAACCCAGCACGCGTAGCATGACCACGCTATGTCTACGGAAGAACAGACATACTGACAGCAAGAATAGACAAGTCAGTACAGTTTGTCTATTCTTGCTGTCAGTATGTCTATTCTTCCGTAGACATAGCGAGGTCATGCTACGCGTGCAGTTACTGGGTAACACGATAGGTACAATTGTAAATTGTATTATTTATTAAACAGAAACTTGTAGATTTGTAACTTGTAAATTACAATTTACAAAACTCAAACTCAAACTCAAAATCATTTATTTCAATTAAACCATTTACAGGTACTTTTGAATTGTCAGAGTCAGTCAATCAGAAAGTTGAAGCTAGTTGCTCGTTCCAAACAGTAGGTTTCTATGAAGAAGAACGAGCAAGAAACTCCATGAACACTCTTTTAAAATCAGATAAATTTTACAAATTTAGGTTACATCATTCATGTTGAATCTAAGAGTACAATGTGAGAACAATGTAACACGTCTTGCATGTTAAAAGAGGTCTAGAGACAAATATAGTTATAATAACAATTCAAAACAAAATTTAAAATAACCGAGGCAGCTAAGAGATGACCAGTCCCAACCGACGGCGTCCGTTCACGAACATGACGCATGGATCGGCACCATTTAGCTCAACCATTTTGAAGGGAACCGAATGATCCAACACATGCGCCACCGGCAGCGAGACATTCAAGTGAGCATGACTCTCCCAACCGCCATCGCCATCGTAAATGGTAGCTTTAAAGAACATAGTGCTCACATGTATGTGCTACGAAAAATTATATAATACTAACACATTGAGTTTATACAATGCAAAAATAATTTAGATCTACATCTTCAGCAGCTCCAAAAATTGTTACAAATTCTAATCAATTACTCTATGAACCCTTATGGCTATGGAGCTAGACCAGCATCCAGCCAAGCATTTTTATCAGTGATGTAATCACTCAATTTATAATATGCTCGGTTGCATAGTGTGCGTTTAATACAAGACTTAAATTTTGTCTCATTTAGTTGAACAATGTGGGGAGGTATTTTATTGTAACACTTTAAACAGTACCCCATGAAAGACGAATCTACTTTAGCCAGTCTGAAACCTGGTTGAACTAGTTGGTCCCTATTTCTAGTATTATAATTATGTCTGTCACCTCTTTTATCAAAAAGATGCAGATTTTTTCTAGCGTACATGATGTTTTCATAGATGTATTACAAGGCACCGTCATTATGTTAATTTCCTTAAACAGTTCTCTTAGAGAATCGCGCATACGCAGATTGTAAATGGCTCTGATGGCTCTTTTCTGCAGAATAAAAATAGAATCGATGTCTGCAGCTCGTCCCCACAATAAAATACCGTAAGACATTATACTATGAAAGTAACTAAAATAGACCAGTCTCGCGGTATCCACATCAGTAAATTGCCGGATCTTTCTGACAGCATATGCTGCCGAACTTAGCCGTCCTGCGAGAGATGTTAAATGAGGACCCCATTGTAGCCTTGAGTCGAGCGTCATTCCCAGAAAAACGGTTTTATCGACGAATTCCAGTTTCTGTTTATTCAATACTATGTCACACTCACTATTTTTAACATTTGGCAAAGCAAATCTGATGCACTTAGTTTTTTTTCCATTTAATACTAAATTGTTAGCCGTGAACCACTTTTGTACCTCAAGTAAGGCGTTATTTACGTTGTCAAGATTTTGAGCCCGTCTATTTATTTTAAAAATTAATGACGTGTCATCGGCAAATAACACCATTTGTGGTTGGTTTTTGAATAACCGGGGAAGATCTATAAACTAAAAAGAGGAAAGGACCTAAAATTGAGCCTTGTGGAACTTGTGGTACAATTTGTAATGTTTATTAAACAGGGTCCTGGTGCAAAGGTTACTGGTACAAATCAGACGAAATAAACAAAAATAGTCATGATAAAAATATAATTTATTTGAAGAACAAGTTGGTAACAATAGGAACAGTATCTACAGCTCAAGAAATAGTCAGAAACACAGGCCCCTAGTTCATAACCCTTGGGCACAGGATACATAAATCATGTCTAACAGCCAGATCGCATTATAAATAATAATAATATTAATAATAAAATGTTTATTGAAGAAAAGCTTACGTACTAACTAATACAATATTATGTTATGACTAAAAAGCTTATGCTATGCACAATACATTGAAACCCTGATCTCCAAAGTAGGGGGGGTCCCTGTATCTTAAAGACCAGTGTCCCTCCGCAGCAATGCCACAAGCCAATATCTGTGACATATCACAATAACTTTATCTTTACATCATTGAATAAAATCAAGAGTAAAAGTAGTAGTTTATTATTTTATTATAAAGTAAATAAAGCGGCCATATAACACAAACATCTCTGGGTTCTACCGGGTAGGATCAGTGGTAATATACCTCTTCGTGGGATCTATTTCAGACGATTCTCTTATAGCTCCCGGTAACTTTGCTAAATAGAATACGAGTTCTAACGCGCTGAATAGTCCCACACCCAGGAACATATTGAAAACTCCGCCTAAGGACGCTGGAACAAACACAGTAGGGTTAGTAAGATATTCGATGTATGATGGATGGTACAAGTTGTGAAATACGGACGTTGAACACGTCCAAAGCAACTCGGTCAGTAGATACAGGTGTATTTGATAACAGGTCCTACCTACCCCTAACTCAGAGGTGCCGATTTTTTTTTATAATATGTGTAGTACATAAGTAGTTTAATGATTCATCATCATCTGCCTAGCCTTTTCCCAAGTATATTGGGGTCGGCTTCCAGTCTAACCGGATGCAGCTGAATACCAGTGTTTTACATGGAGCGACTGCCTATCGAACCTCCACAACCCAGTTAGGTACTGGGTAACACAACACAAGCCGTGGTAAGACTGGTTGTCAGACTTTCTGGCTTCTGACTACCCATAACGACTGCAAAAGATCTACAAATGACACCCGGGACCAACGGCTTTACGTGCTTTCCGAGGCACGGCAGGCATTCGGTATGAAAGGGATGGTCACCCATCCATACACCGACCGCGGCTAGCGTAGCTTAACCTTTGACCGATCGATCTGTACGGCTTTAACTTCGCCACGAGCTCCACGATATAAGTAAGTAATTTTACCAAATCCCTAAGGGAGATGATGAATTCACGGAAAATGTTAAAATTACAACTTTGTACGGTGATTTCTTTTTTTTAGGGTTCCGTACGAACCGTACCGTTCCGTTACGTTCAAAAGGAAAAAACGGAACCCTTATAGGATCACTTTGTTGTCCGTCAGTCTGTCCGTCTGTCTGTCTGTCAAGACCCTTTATATCAGGAACGCGTGGAGGTATCGAGTTGAAATTAAAACCATATACTCAAGTCTACGGTACCTTGATGCTGTAAAAAATCAACCCTCTAAGTTAACGTGAAAAAAAGATACGGCCGTTTATATCGCAAAAAAACGCATTTAAAATATTAAGTAGATTAAAGTATGGATAGTAGGTATGGATTAGTATAGAAGTATGGATATGTACCTACTAATATGTACGGAACCCTCGGTGGGCGAGTCCGACTCGCACTTGTCCAGTTTTTAAGAAAATTTGTGATTTGATCAAATCTCATAACAGTTTTAGGGAAAATCCATACTCATATTATAACGCAACCAATTTTGATGAAATTTGATATGAAGACAGCTTGAACCCTGGGAAAGGACCACGGGAAGGACAGAGGCTACTTTTTTTAATTCGCGATTTCATATACATCCGCGATAACCGACATTCACGCGGGCGAAGTCGCGGTCAAAAGCTAGTATGATAATAGTATATATATTGAGTTTTTATTTAGAAAACCATGCATTATTACTTTCTTTAGGGAAATCCACAGACTCGTAATTTTAACGTGTTCCCTGAATTGATCAAATCACCATTTGCATAATTTCCCTGCGATATATGCATTACCATAAACTATTCCAAGCGATTTAATAAAACTCGACTGTTTTATGCACGGAATAATAAAAACAAGAGGAAGTGCCCTTAGTCTTACTTAATACTGGATCCAGTGTCGCCAAACTCACACATTTGCAAATTAAAATGTACTTGCAATACACAGAAAACGATGATATAATTGGCTACAAATTAGAAACGCAACTTTGGCGAAAAGCTTATTTATTGTTGTTTGAAATTAAACCGTATCACAACTGACGATCGTTGCTATTATTTTACATGTCAAAATCACTAAAGAGATTTTTTCCATCTAACAATCCAATTCGAGCAATGTCCAACGAGTTCAGCTATTCGACGCTAGAGAGCGCTGTTACCAAATTACTTAACATGACATCTATTGTACCTATAAATAGATGTCATTTTCGAATGCAACTGTTATTTATTTTTCTATTCAATGAGAGATGTGGTCAAGTTGTCGATAATTTGTACAATGTTGAAATGTAATTACCTACAGTGTTTAAATTGATCTTTTTAATGTACGTAATGGATCAAAAATGACGATTAATTAATTATGTATGTATGCGTATATTGACATATTTTTCTGTGATAATATGAGTCCGTAATATGATTGTATGTAGAAAATTGATTGACGTCCCAATGAAATGATGCATTATTTTAGACATGACAATATCTTTTTTAAATACGTGACAGTCTTTTAAAAACGTAATTGACATCTGAATTTTTGTGAAGATAAACTATATTAAGTATATAATAGAATATTTATAGGCCTACGTCTAACCGCGAATGAATGACTATTTGCCAGAATATAGGTATAAGGTTTTTAAAACTCATTCTTTTAAACTCGTAACTACTTTTATTTATTAAAAAAAAGTTTGGTACTAAACATACCTACATGTTATTGTTTTATCGACACGAACTATTTGCATTAATGTGTCGCATCCCTAAACGAGTAGCGTCGAAGTTTCTAGAATTTATACCACGTAAAACGATTACAGTCAAGACAGCGAGCAAGCTAATTTAGACTTTAATGAATGGACATAAGGTAGTTTTTAGTTCGCATCAAAGTAAAAATATGGTATTGTCAATAAAAATCGATTATATTGAAATATATGAAAGTTTTATACTTTTTGGTGATACGATATACTTCTGCAAGAAACATTCTTTGCCCTGCTATCATTTTTGCATATAGAAATTGCACAATTGCAGGGTTGTATTTTTTTTCCTTACGTGCGACATTGTGCGATATGTCACGTTGCTGCAAGTAGTTGATCTCGACTGGACCAATGTTGATCATTTCCACATAATTGTGCCACACGTTCGATGGCTGCGTGCGTGGCACTTCCCCTTGTTTTTATTATTCCGTGGTTTTATGAGTTACTCACAAAAGATACTTACAAAGCAAAGTGAGCCATGTTTCACTCGGGTTCAGTAGAAACACTCGGGAATGGCCCACGTTCACTCTCAAGTTCACTACTACAGTTGGCGTGGCATTTAGTCCAGAGCTGAAAGTAAATAAACAGATTATTAAAATACTCCTGTCAGTTTTGATGTTATTACATAATAAAAAAAAACTGTAAACCTAGCAGGAGTACGCTAACGTAAAAGTATTGGATCCGAGTCAGTTTGCAAGTTGAAAATACGACTATTATATTAGCATTTTTATATAAAAAAGCCCAATTTTGTAGGAAGGATGGTCAATTAAGTAGCTTATTTTTTGCGTGAGAACAATTCTCTGCACCTATTTCGGACACTTGATTTATTTTTGTGGTTTTGTTTAACTAACACTAGATAATAGTTATTTGTTATACAAGAGTGCAAAGTTGCTTTTTAACCGCGTGTTCAATTTTGATGACCGAGCAAGCGAAGGATTCAAAATTAGAATCCTGAGCGTTAGCGAGGGAATCAAAAGAGCACGAGGTGAAAAATCTTTGCACTCGAGTGCAACACGTAACTTTTCATTCCACCTCAGCGAGGAAATGACTAAATGCAAAAAAAAAAACGTTTACAAAGTCTGAGTTTTTAACAAATTAAAAAAAAGTTGTATGATATATTCGGCACCATAGAGGTAGCAGTAAATAGGTTTAATGTTTTTTTTTAATTCACAAACTTAGTGCACACGATGTTCTAAATTCAATTTACTTTATCCTCTAGAGAATAAAAACGGCTTTTCCACTCAGATATTGAAGATAAATTTACTTTATCCTCTAGAGAATAAAAACGGCTTTTCCACTCAGATATTGAAGATTAAAAATACTCTTTCCGAGATGGTGGGATGAAAAAATATTTTTTTTCGCATTTTTAAATATTATTATAAAATTAAATAACATTGTTGTTTGTCTATATATGTATGTATTTAAAAAAAATGTATTTATGTATGTATATCAGCTGTCTGACACCCATAGTACAGGGTCTCCCTAGTTTGGGGTCAGATGGCCGTGTGTGAAAATGTCACATATTATTATTACTATTATTATTTAAAAACATGACCCATAGTGACCAATCGGCCACTATTTGTTATATTTGTTACATTCTGTTGTTAGTATACTCACTAAAACCGATCAATAGTATGGTTGATGACCGTCATTGGACTCGATTCGAAGACCATATAAGTGGTGATCTTTTTACAAGCCGGCAAACACTGACAGCTCGCATTGTCTGAAAATAATACGTTATTTCTTAGTGCAGGTATACAGGATGGAAGGGAATGGTGAGACAAACTTTTATCACGGATTCAAGACATGATACTAGACCCTCAAGCAAGGTAGGTAAGGTACAAGGGGGTAGGAGTCCTAAAGGACTACAAGCGTTAGAAGTTATTGATAGATGTGCCAAGAGGCTCATTAACAACGACTCCCTGGTTAGGGCTAGGCTCCAGAGCCTTGAACATCGCCGCACCGTTGCCATCCTATCGGTCTCATATCGGGTACATTTCGTAGTGTGCTTTGAAATTGCACAATTTAATTTCCCCATCCCCATTGCATCATCGGACGATCAGAGCGTCGGCGAAGCGTCACCGCTATATGGTTGAAGTTTCACGGTTTGGAACCAAGAGCTTTGATATATATTATATAATCGATAAATATAATCTAGGTATCTACAAGGCACGAGTGAGAGAAGCAGTGTGGTGCGGGCCGCGAATAGCACCACCCCATTTCTACCCGTGAGTGTCGTAGAAGGCGACAGAGGGATATTGATCAGAGGATGGGCAGTAGCGTCCTTCTGAGTACAGTCAGCAAAAGAGATAGGTATGCAGGTCATCGGAAATGGTTGAAGTTTACTTAGAAACCGATGGATGTTTTTGAATAAAATAAAATAAAATTAATAGAGAATAAACATTTCAATGATTTATTTACTTGTAAATTTCATTCGAAAACATCCATCGGTTTCTAAGTAAACTTCAACCATTTCCGATGACCTGCATACCTATCTCTTTTGCACACCTACTGCGATCGCCAACATGCATCGGCCAAGCATAGCGATTACGGCTAAACCCCTTGTGGGAGACCTATGCCCAGCAGTGGGCGTCTAAAGGTTGACATGATGATGATGACTGAATATTACAGAAAAATATCTCCTGCGTCCTTGACTAGTCTAAATTGAGATTGGCCACACCGTAACGTAACTGAGCATTAAAAAAAATTGGTACAAACCGTATTTCTTGTACCCATTGGCTCTCAGACAGCTGAGTCGCGTGGCAGGACACACCGGCAAGTGACTCCCAGTGCTGTGATACTTGAACTGCAGCGGGTCGGAACAACCGCACACTTTCTCCGCACATCTCCGCTGCCAAGACAACATATTATTATAATAATAGTAATGATACCAGCCTATAATTACAAACACAACGATCGATCTGTTAGATTTAAAAATATGTTAATGTTACCCTTCTCTCACATGAAGGTACATTCAGATAGTCCCTAGTCATGTCAATAATAGTAGATTATGCATCAAGGGGATAAAGTAGTGTCTTATTGGTCTTATGTAGCGGGCGCCGTATTGAATCCTGAGCAAAACGAAGGATTCTAGCGTTAACTCCTGAGCGGAGCGAGGGAGTTAAGACAAGAATCCTGAGTGTAGTGTGGGATTCATGGTCGCCCAAGACGAAGGCACCTTTATCCCCGAGGAGCATACTCTACTTTTCACACCCCCACAACACAATAAAAACAATAGTACTAGAATTAAGAGTAGATTGTTGGTAATACCAATGGCTTAAATTCGGAATTAATGTACTCCGGAGTCAAATCACTATTGTCACTCGACATTTTTGTGAGAATTTGCTGATATGTAATTTGTTGTATAACAAAACAAAGCAATTTTCAGTATTCGCGCCTCAGATTATGAAACAAAGGGCAGATATACAGCGCGGAACACTGAGAGTAAAGCCAAAAAAGCAAATACAATCACGAGATTGTAGGTAAGGATTCGCTTTTGAATTTGTATTTGCTTTTTTGGCTTCACTCAGTGTTCCGACCGGTGTAACTGCCTTTTGTTTAATAATCTGAGATACGCGCCTCTTTTTAATTTGTGGCCTATTTTTCTTTTATTTATATTCTACTAGTGGTGGCCAGTTCGATTTTCGAACAATTTATTTTTTAGTGCAGATCTCTCATTTATCTCATTATTTTTTAGTGCAGGTCAGATTATGATACAAAATGCAGATAGATCGCGCGGAACACTGAGAGTGAAGCCAAAAAAGCAAATACAAATTCAAAAGCTAATACCTACAATCTCGTGATTGTATTCGCTTTTGCATTTGTGTTTGTATTTTCATTTTTTTTTTTTTTTAACGATGTGGCGTTTCGTGCTGTACTGACTCGTGCGCGTTGTAGGTATTCGCTTTTTTGGTATTCGATCTTAATGGTGAATGTTCGTATGCGATTTTTACTTTATGTTCCAAATTCAAATCACATTATTGACCAGCGGGTCATAATGAAATTTAGTACAATATTATTGCCCTGCTAGACCTCAGGCCTTAAATGACTTACTTTAGGTTAGGTTTGCATGACATATAATTTGACATTGTCGAGCAGGTGGTGTGAAAAGATATTTAACAAATTACCAGATTCTTTAGAAACGCAAACTTTATAAACGAGCGCGCGTGAGGGAAAGAGAAAGGTGTATGGATGGATGGAGTATCAATAGATAAAAAAAAAATGGGTGCGTGTACTTATGTACGAGCGTGAGAAGTTATACTTCTTTGGCATTATTAAAAAAGTATATAAGCACAATTTGAATTGTAAACAACGCCATCTCTGACGTACGTCAGAGATGGCGTTGTTTACAATTACTCCCGTGAGAATTTCGTGTGACGCTGTGCGCGCGCATGCGCGAATCGTAAAATTTCACTCTCATCATTTTTTCATAACGCGCCTAAAGAAGTATAACTTCAATAAAAAAATAAAAACTAAGAAAAGTCTTCGTAATGTAATTGGGATAACAATCTTGTCTATATAAACAAAAGATTTAAATTATAAAATTGTATTATGTAAGTTTGTATAGGTTAAGGTATAGCCTGTGTAGCCTGTAATAAATGAAACCGCAAGCCAAGTTCAGGGTGCATTCCAAAAAATTCTTAAAGCATTTTTTAAAGTGAATGAATCATACCATACAAATAACTCTGGTGTACTTGTCATCATGAACACAAGCGTTCTCCAGCAGAGTGTCGTCGTGTGTGTTTGGGTTCTCCGGGATGGCGGTGAAGCGCAGCTGTGCCATGTAGAAGTAGCCGGCCGACAGGGTGTCCGGGTCCACCCACTCCTCGCCTTTGTAGTACGTTACTAGCTGGAAATGAAAAACTGCCTTAAGGTTATAGACTTATAGCACATTACACCAACGCAACGTCAACTCCACTCACTCCAACTCAACTCACAGTATGGCATTGAAATGTAAGCTTTATTTCGTGTCATATACGTGTGAAATTTTCAACACATACGTTGAAACTCTACGACGCGTGGTCCACGCGTTGTTCACCAATTGATGTGTTGAAAAATTCCCTCGTATGTAACACGAAATAAAGTTTACATTTCAATGCCATACTGTGATTTAAGTTGGACTGGACTCGACGTTGAGTAGGTTTAATGTGCTATGACCTTTATTCGTACTAGCGTGCTATGATTTAACGTTTTTTTAAAGAATAGAAAGTAAGGAACTTTACTTGGCAACCATACAGCGTAGATCCATGCGTGCATTGCAACACTAAGTCTATCATCTGCGTGGAGTGAACGCGACCCAGCAGTCCTGTTTGCACGTTTGCTAATCTGTAATATTAATCGTGTTCTACAAAATCTTGCAATAAATGAACCCAATAATGGCCCATCTTGTTACCTATGCAGAACGTCAGTAATATTGTCGATCATCATTCATCATCATTTCAGCCGAATGACGTCCACTGCTGGACATAGGCCTCCCCCAAGTGGCGCCACATTGACCGGTCCCGTGCGACTCGCATCCAGCGGAACCCCGCAACCTTTACCAGGTCATCGGTCCACCTAGTGGGAGGTCTTCCAACGCAACGTCTTCCGGTTCGCGGTCGCCACTCTAGAACACTTCGGCCGCCTCGGCCATCTGTTCTGCGAGCAATGTGCCTTGCCCACTGCCACTTAAGTTTGGCAATTCTTCGGGCTACGTTGGTAACCTTGGTTCTCTTGCGGATATCCTAATTTCTGATTTTATCACGCAAGGAAGCTCCGAGCATAGCCCTCTCCATTGCCCTTTGGGTGACTTTAAGCCTTCTGATGAGGCCAATTGTGAGCGACCACGTTTCGGTCCCGTATGTAATCACTGGCAACACACACTGGTCATAGACTTTCGTCTTGAGACACTGCGGTAAGTTGGACGAGAAGATACCACGCAACTTCCAGAAAGCTGCCCAGCCGAGTCGGATTCGACGATTGACCTCTTTCTCGAAGTTAGACCTACCTAACTGGACCGTTTGTCCCAGGTAGACATAATCGTCTACAACTTCGAGTGTAGAGTCTCCGATCTTGATAGGAGTGGGTGTTACATGGGCATTCAACATGACCTTGGTTTTGTCCATGTTCATTTTAAGACCTACTCTTTCGGAAGCTCTACTGAGGTCATCAAGCATTGTACTGAGGTCCTCCATGGTCTCAGCCACGACCACTATATCGTCGGCAAACCGAAGGTGAGAGATGTACTCGCCATTGACGTTGATGCCTAGCCCGCTCCAGTTCAGAAACTTAAAGACATCCTCCAATGCAGCGGCGAACAGTTTCGGAGATATGACGTCTCCCTGTTTCACACCTCGCAGTAGAAGGATAGGTTCCGAGGTCTGGTCCTGAAGTCGAACTGACATGGTGGCGTTTCTGTATAGACACTTCAACACCTCGATATACCGATAGTAGATTTGGCACCGTTGGAGAGACTGCAGTACAGCCCAAGTCTCGATCGAATCGAATGCTTTCTCGACTTCTCGTAGTCCAACAAACACACCACACAGACAAACGCTAAACAGAGAGGCAGGTTATACTCTTCGGACTTCTGTATAACCTGCCGCAGCGTATGTATGTGGTCTACGGTGCTAAAGCCTTTTTGGAAACCGGCTTGTTCGGGAGACTGGAAGTCGCCAAACCTGCGTGCGAAACGATTCGTGATGAAGAAGAGTACCACCACACCTCTGCACCATGCCTGTGGCGTTTTTTTTCTCGAGTATGACGGAATCAAACAGCTTCTGCAGGGCCTTAAGCACCGGTTTTCCACCCGCCTTCAAGAGTTCGGCCGTAATTCCATCATCACCCGGTGCCATGTTGTTTTTAAGCTGTTTCAGAGCCATCCTAATCTCGTATAGGCTGACGTCTGGGATGTCTTCGGTATAGTGTCGGGTTAGTCTAGCTCTTGGGTCGTTTGCTAGATCTACAACGGGTTTACTTGTTGACGTGTACAACTGCCCATAGAATCTCTCGGATCTCCCTCAGAAGTTCCGGTTTGGCGGACACAATCCTGCCATTGTCGGTCTTCAGTTTCGTGAGCTGGCTCTACCCAATAGCCAGATCCCTTGCAAATACCTTGGAGCCTTTTATTCCGCTCAATTGCGTCTTTAATACGTTCGGTATTAAAGCGGCGGAGGTCGCTCTTCAAGGATTTAGAGATCCGTCTATTGAGCTGCCGGTATTTCCACGCCTCATCTGAAGATTGCAAGATCATCTCACGCCGCTCCTTCATGAGCTTGAGAGTACGATCAGAGTTTTTTGTTCTTATCTGCACGACGTGTCTTGAAGAACTTAGACCCAGTCGTATGGACAGTTTCCACGAACTCGTCGTTGTATTCGTCCACTGAGCTTCCTAGGCACTCGAAACGATTCTGGAGTTCGAGCTAAAAGCTCTCGGGGTTTTGGATCTGAACCTGTGCTGGACGGAGCGTAGACTTCATCAGTCGAGACCTTTCAAGCTCTATATTGATGTTCAATGTGCCTCCTACCATGCGATGATCGCTTCCGGTTTTCACCGAATTGATCACAGAGACTACATTGAACATTTGCTTCTTGGTTGACATGATGAAGTCAATCTCATTTTTATGTAGTTGCACCATCGGGGCTCTGCCAGGTCCACTTTCTGTGCTCACGCTTTCTGAAGAAGGAGTTCATCATATAGAGGCCCTCCTTCTCCATAAAACCAGCCAGTTGGTGACCCCGACGATTCCGACGTCCAAACCCAAATTGCCCCACATGCAGCTCATCACCGTCTCGTTTGCCCAGTTTCGCGTTAAAGTCCCCCATGACAACGGTGAAGCTAGTTTAGAAACCATGCATTCATCATATTATTCCATGCATTCATGCATTAATATTTATCGTCGATCAGTGTTACTTTAATCATCTAAAATACACCACAAATAGAGTCGATAATTGTTTGCAAGATATCATTCCACTCTGCGTTTATCTACGCAATTTTAACTCTAAGTATTTCTCGTTTCTTTTAGTTTGTTATCAATTAACAAAAGTAAAAGTACTCGAGCAGATTGCAGTTTTGCCTACCATCATTATAACAACACGGCTTCAACAGGGCGTTAAATTATATACGTTAAAAAGTCCCAAATCTATGACAGTTTTGTGAGACCATCCTCGCTCTGGTGTGATGTCACATATTGTGCTATTTGACATATAGAAACGCTAAAATAAAAGCAGCATTTCTGAAAATCATTTCGATTTAACCTATCCGCCACGTCAAAAATGCAAACCGTGAACCAAGATACGGATTATGACTCTATGGAATTACGTAAAAACGTCTGTCATGTCATCACGTAGTCGTGACCGTGGCGTGCTGGACCGTCGTTAAAATATTTTTTTTGAACTACAGTTGCCAATATTTTTAAAGCTTTTCGTTTAGTTTTGTTTTCGCGTATTAATAAGTACTTTAGATTTTGAAATGAGACCTCATAAAACAGAACCATGACACTCGCAACACCTTATTGTGTACTATATTCTTACAAATAAACTGTTCTTTCTTTACTACCACTGACTTACTTATTCGGCCGCATAACACAACACACTCCCCAGTACGTCAACTCCTTTTCAAACAGCTGTTCGCACGACAAAACTTTCTTCTGATACCGACATCGCTTGGTGTACTCGCTGCAATCGGATGAGAAGTTCATCATCATTTGAGGAAGGGTCACATTGTGGGAAGCCAGAAGTTCATCCAATAATACGAGTTGGTCTTTACCCGTTGACTTGCCAGTTAAAAGACGTCCGAGAGTTATTGGTATTCTTTTCGTTGGACCGGTGTTTATGGACCTTTAAAAAAGATTAGATACCTATTATATTAATAATTAAGGGTTAAGTAATAAATATAAACATCCTTTTTTAAAGAGTAAGTATGGAGTTTCTTCCCCATTCTTCCGAGTTTCTTCCCTATTCTTCTCTATTCAAAACCCCTTTTGGAATGGGCAACTAGATTTTTTTTCATATGACGTTCAAAAGTGCCTTGTCTATAAAATAAATTATTTCACTTTGACTTTGAAAACCGTACAGTATCGATGGTTAAGCTACGTTTGCTATGGATGGGTGACAGCAGTAGCAGTACAGTACTATGCTAGTTAGCGGCATCTATTGTCGCATAGCAGAACTACACCACGCGCAGCGCCATCTATTATCGAGTAGCGGAATTACAGATATTCTGGAACATTTTGAGTAATGACATTTAGAAAACAAAAGACAGTGCTACAATTTCCCCTTTGCAGCAAAATACCACGAAAATACCACCACTTTGGCGGTATAAATCGAATGCTACCAGTAAGGTACTACAAACTAGAGCCTTCATGGCAAAAGAGAAATTTGTTCAGCAGTGAAATAATGGCTCGAGAGAAATCCCAAAAATTAAGTTAACAAACCAGTTTTGGTTGCCAATAGAAAATTCATGCCATTCCTTTCAGTTTCAATGTGGTGAAAAGCACACCAACATCTTACAAGTAAAGAGATTCAGTTTGTATGTTTGGATGTAGAAGATAATCCTAAACGACTCACATGATTTTAAAAATTATTTGACTGATAGAAAGCTACATTATTGCTGTGTTTTATGGTACCTATACCTGGCTTCCACCCGAACGAAGTCGTGGTCAGAAGCTAGTCACAATTAAGGCTATTAGCAGATGCTAACCTTTAAAATTATCAGCGATCTAGTAGCTTTACCAATGCTCGATAAAGCGATGGTACATATCTACATGATTGTTACCCTATGCAGCATTTAAGAGGATTGTGAGGCTATAAATTTACATACAAAAAACGATAACGTTTTACTCCCCGTAAACTTAGTCCAATTTTCATAATTGTTGGAAATATTATAGATATTATGAAAAACTAGGTCTGTACGTTTTCATTTTAATGAAATATTGCGCACGATAGAAGTAATAATCATAAAAATACCAAAAAATTTTACTTATAAGCTTCCTCGAGCGTTTTATTTTTTTTAAGTTATACTATACCTACTGAATTACTTAAAAAGCAGCAGACCTAGATTAAGGTGTACTGAATCGAATGAGAACAAAATTGTCTCATTTCGTGAAGGTTTAAGGGGGGAAAAACGTTATCGCCCAAAACCATATTTCAAAAAGGAAATGTAGGTAATTGCTTCCTAGACTTGCAACTCTATCGCACGATACGGGCCGGGGGGCAGGGACATATTGTATTTGTATTCCCGGAGGAATCGGAAGGCAGAGCAAGCGGTATGAAATAGACAGCATTTTTGGAAATACCTACACGCGTCGCGTGGAGGTGCCAATAGAACCTCACAATCCTCTTAAGCATTCGCTGTACCGCGCTTTTGCTATCGTAACCAAACGTTCACGGTCTGCGTGCGTGCTCTAGTAGATATCTAGTTTTCATTGATTAATTGAAAATACAGCAATAAATTGAGTTGAAAATTCAAAATCGAGTGCCGCTCGAAATTATGCTTTGCACACAATTTTCAACTCTATATCTGATGCATTAGTTCATTATTAAGTAACAAAATAAATAGAAACTAATCGAGCGTTTCGTTGCTGACTGCGCTGATCTTCAAGAGACGATACGACGCTACCTTGACGCTAAGCATGAATTTTTGTCGCAAAATTGCCGATGTTAAAAGTAGCACGTCTGCTAACGCCCTAAACGTGAATTACCAGCACGTGTAGGTCGCGCCCTTCAGCTAAAGGTCAAGGCCTGAACCGTGGTTCCATGCAATAGAACAGATACCATCTAAATAGCCCACTCGATGTCAGCCGACCTCATTTGTCAGTTATGCAACTGCAGCAATTAATTAAAACAACAATGCCCATTAATATTGTATATTGATTAATTTATTAGTATAACAGATCGTTTATAAATAGACAGTTATAATGTCAGTACAATTTCTACATTACAATTACGTGATTATATATTTAGCCTACATGTGTAAAATATCAACATAATGTTTAAAATATCTTCCCTGATTACCAAAATGCATAACTGAGATAAAAAATATATTATGATTTATGAAATCAAAAACAATTTAATTAAATTAACTTAACTAAAACAGCGATTTGCAAAATCGATTTAAATTTAATTTTAGTCGATTTTTCACATTAGTATCTGATTGCTACGATTTCTACTCTACTTACAATATTATCTACACATTCAGAGTTATAAAGTAAACATTTTCAGGTCCTAGTTTACAATTGTATAATAAATTATTATGTCAACATTTAAGGCGTATATTTCCAAGCAAGCTTGTGCGCGATAATTACCTACACAAGTACTAATAATCTAAACTATATAGACTTTAGTCTAGTTTAGATCTTGACCAAGAAAACATTTTTATTGTCATAGTTTCAGAATCAGATATTATCTCGTTCAAGCCTACTTCAAATATTACTTACATTTTCTACAACATCAAATAATTAGTTTTACTTGATATAACCTATAATGATTATAGTTCGGCCACTGACAGAATGCTTGTTCTTGATATTTATTATCATGAATATTTTTATCGTTTATATGTGCTACTGACACAACATTTAATTAAATATTCATATTGTAATGTCAACCTAGTTTTAGGATTAAATTAGTTAAGGGCTTTAAAGTAGATTATTTTAGTAGGTAATTAATAAACCTGTCAGTTGGACATACTGACAGGTGTCAGGATAGCATTCTCCTGGAGGCCAAACTTTATGTATAGACATCAATGGTATATTGTGTATAATAATGTAAGTATAATTGATTACATCAATTCTAACATTCAACACAGAGCCTCTTCTTGAGCAATAATAAAAGCAAAACATTATAAGTCTTTTTTTATGAAACAAATAAATACAAAAACGAAACGTCGTCGACGTCTTCAGTGTCCATCGTCAATATTATAAAAGGCAAATTAAAACACATGATAAAAGAGGTGCTATTACATCAACAAATTATTTAGACTGCATAGCACTGAAATTAATAAAATTTGTGTCACGTTAGTTCATCACTGGAAAGCCACAGAAAAATTTAAAAAATCTGATTTAAAATCAAATCAGAAACGAAAGTAAAACATTCGGTTTCGTCAGCATCGTAATGAGAAATCGGAAACAAAATAGTGCACCTCTTCTATGCCACTCTGGTCGCGTCATGGTCGCACAAGCACGTGTCGCTCAGCGCCGGTAGACGGCGGTGAGCGTGACCAGCACGTGCAGGCGGCGCGGGGCTCAGGAGCCCGACAGGCGCGCCGGGCACACGTCCAGCAGGCAGAAGCTGGCGCGACACACCGGGCACGACGCGCGCCCCGCCAGCCAGCGCGACGCGGGGCCCGGGGCCCGCGCGGCCCACCAGCGGGCCATGCACGAGCAGCACCACAGCGGCCTGCGGGGGCCAACATAACATTCTACAACACTTTTCAAGAGGTAAGGCTGTTTCAGGAGAAGACTAACAAGGATCTATGAGAAACATTTTATTCTTAAATTAAATAAGAAAGGAACGGACCTAGAATATAACCCTGAGGCATACCAATATAAAAACAGCAATTGAGTTACATTTTCAGTGAAAATATTTCTTGCTTTACACTTACACTATTTACTGTCCATTTTATACATTTAATCATACAAGCTACAATCTTTTAACTATACCCAGTGGATTAATTGGGAGAAGTATATTGTGATAAACTTGATCAAAAGCTTTGTCTAAATTCCAACAAACTAAAGTGTGAAGGAATTGATACAGATGCGAGTATAATGAACAACAATCAAATTACCGGCAATTGCACTGAGTGCACGCTGGTGGGCCCCCCTCTAGATTCGGAGGCGGAGGGATACATCGCTTGTTCAGCTTCACATCAGCAGGATACTGCATGCAACCAATGCACAACTCTAGCTCCTGTAAATAAGGATTTCATTTCAGAATAAGATTTATTTTTTGGCTTGATTCAAGCTTCAGTTAGCTCAATAACATTTTCGGAAATAATGTCAAAAGTTTTAGTTACCTTCTCAAAGTCAAAGCATTTATTTGAATTAAACTATGTACGGGCACTTTAGAATTGTCAAGGAGTCTGTCAGTTAGTCAGAAAATTGAAGCTAGTTGCCCATCCCAAAACATAGGTAGGTCTCTAAGGAGAAGAACAAGCAAGTAACTTCATGGAACTTAAAAAATATAAAAAAGACAAAATAAAGCTGTTAAGAGATGACCAATCTCGTATTAGGTTCACGCACATGACGCGTGGATCAGAATTATTCTTAACATACAAAATTATGGTAGCACATGACACATTTCATAAAAAAACCAGAACACTTACCTGATCAACGTAATATACAGGATTCTGATCGACATATTGTTTGAAAACAGCCACGAATCTTTCAACAAGGGTGGGTAGTAGTGAGATGTGATCGGGCACCCGGACTGGCTGCAACAGTCTCGGCTGTAAGTCTCGCAGGGCTGCGGTAGAGATGCGGAAACTGAAGCGTTGTATGTCATCGCGGGTGGGTATTACCTCTATGTTTATGTATTGAATTTCATCTTCACCCGTTGGTGCTAGATCATGGTTGTCGGTCTGTTGATGAAAGAAAGTAGTTTGTAGCTATTCTTGCCAATTTAAGCATCATGATCCATGTAAGAACATACAAAAATTATAGTCATAAAAAAAACAAATTATTGTAACCTAACCTCAAAACACTTTAAAGTTGCTTTATAGGCAGAGTTGCGGAGCCCCGTTACGCGCGGCGCAATGGTTTAAGATTGAAAGTTCGTGCCGACCCGACAAAAGAATTAAAGAATAAAAACCATTTTTTTGTACAGACAATCTCCTTTGAAATCTAAAAAGTGGTAAGTAACTTTAGCACAGAACACATATGGCTTTAGTTTCACAAGTCGTTTCTACTTTGTTTGTGGTTTTATAATAATAATAATCCATTTATTTCAGAAAACTGGTTCCATAGTCAATTATTAATAATAATATTTCATTACAACATTGGGCTAAATTACATAATAAAATTAAATCACAAACACAAAATAAAAAATTTCATTATTTAAATTACGACGTCATAAAATCAGATAAAATAATAATAATAAAAAAAAAGAAATTGATGGGCTAAATTACACAATAAAAATTAAATCACAAACACAAAGTAAATCATTTCATTGGGTACACTACATAAATACGAAAAACTTTATTCCGAAAGTCAGAAATACGAATTTCAAAATACCGATTTTCATAATTCTGAATGGTTCAAAATTCCTAATATGGCAACTCCGATTTATCATTCATCCTATTTTTAAAATACTAAAATTTCAAAATTCCGAACGTTTATAATTATAAAATAAATAAAATAAAAATAAAATAAAAAGCCTTTTATTTCTTGCAATACAAAATAATTAGTAAGAATAACATGCTTGTAATCATAAATTAATATTTTATTTATAATATTTCCATTTGAAGGAAATATAAAATCTATTAATTATTATTAATTTATTTTAGTATTAAGAACTTATTTATATTAAAAGTGAATGTTGTTAACGTATTATGAATAAAGAAAAATTACGATTAGAATTTCATTAATAATTTGATAAAAAAATATGATTAAAATAATTGATTGGCAAGAACCCCTCTCAGTAGAAGGTGAAGGCCTCCTCCAGAGATGACCAGCGGTCTCTGTCTTTTGCTGTTCGCATCCAGAGCTAGTACCTGCGATCTGTGCATTGTCATCCGCCCAGCGTGCTATAGGTCTTCCTCTTTTTCTTTGGCCTGATGGGCCTGGCCATGTCGTCACTCTTGTAGTCCAGCGGTCGTCGTTGAGTCTAGCTATATGCCCCGCCCATCGCCATTTCAGCTTTTGCGAATAGTTGAGAGCGTCTATAACTTTTGTTTTTAGTCTTATACGACTATGTGGTATCTTTTGCACTTTTCGTATCTTCATGACGCTCCTTTCCATACTTCTTTGGCATGACCTTATTTTATTTTTCACTTTCCGGGTAAATTTCCATGTCTGGCATGCGTATGTTAGTGAGGGAAGTAGGCTAGGCAGGTATCCATAACTCCTTTCTTAGTTTCTATAGGCATATCGCTTTTGAGGATTTCTTTGAGACTCCAAAACTTTTTCCACGTATTTTTAATTCTCCTATCAACTTCCATTTCATGATTCTGCCTGTCAAAAGAAATCTGTTTTCCCAGGTAAATAAAGCTGTTTACATAAATTAGAGGTGTGTTTTCAACGTAAATGGTGATTTCGGTGTGGTTTGTCATTATGTTTGTTTTATTTAGGTTTATTTCTAAACCTGCCTTTCTGCTTTCTTCATAGAGTGAGTTTATCATTGACTGTATCTGATTTGCATTTTCCGATAGCAAGACTATATCGTCCGCAAATCTCAAATGATTTATATACTTGCCGTTTATGTTTAAGCCGAGTTTGCACGTTTATAATTACTATTCTCAAAATACCGAGGTTCAAAAGATCGAATAACAAAAAGTCCGATATAATGAAAATTCGAAACATCAAAAATACGAATTCCGATTATCTTTATCGTTATGGTGCAATCGTTTATCGTGCAAGCAAGCATGCAGCATGCAAGCAAGCATCATGCATCATGCAAGCGAGCATGCAACATGCAAGCGAACATGCAACATGCAGCAGGCATGGTTTCTGTCACGGCTACGGCGTTGTGGGGCTCCGGCGGTACCACGCGAGCTTATCGTCGCAGATGGTATTCACGCTCACCACCGCAGCTTCGGCTTACTGGCCGGCTTCGCCGACCAGCTTCAGCCGCGGCGGCGGGCGTTAAAACCACCTGCTCCTCAGCTCGCTGCGATTTAAATTACACTCTAGGGGTAGGGGCAGACAAGACTATGTGGAGTCGGTTTCGCAGCAATTCGTTTCTGTCATGTTTGTCAACTTTTGTAGTAAAACATATTGACTTTTTAAGATTATTTTTGTTATTGTCTTTTTTTATACCTATATATTTTTGTTGAAATAAATTCCATGGAAAAATACACCAAATAAACAATATTCGTTAAAAAGTAATTCTACTGTTTGATAAGTTTGTTTAACAAAAAAATGTGATTAAAAATTCTTTGAATTGTGTTTCTGTGAAATATGTTTCATTCAAGTAAATAGTCTTTGAAACAATAATAGTCGAAATAAAAATACAAGAACCAAATATTATATGAAACATTTTCTGGGAAACGAAATTCTATGAAATTTCTGTCTGCGAAACAAGGGGACACCATTTTGATTATATATGCGTAGCTGAATTGAATCAGAATCCTAATTTTAACAGTTTATTCGAAGTATTGAAATTCGGAATTTCGTTTTTCGGACCGAGAACCCATCGAGCATTTGATTCTTCGAACATATGAAAATCGGAAAACAATCAAATCGGATTTACGACATTCGGTAAAATACAGTACGGTATATAGTCGGATGACCCGAAGTCGTACCGGCCCATAACACTTCTACCATCTTTGGGAAAACTCCTGGAGCGCCTTATCGTTCCACGTTTGCTACCGGATGGACCAAAATTTCATAATAATCAATTCGGTTTCACCAAAGGGAAATCTACCGTCGACGCGGCACTATCTGTTAGGAAAATTGTTAATTCGTCCGAACATAAATACGTCATTGGGATCTTTCTGGATATCTCAGGGGCTTTCGATAACGCATGGTGGCCTATGCTACTACTTAAGATGAAAACCCGTGGTTGTTACAGAAACATCTATACTCTTGTTTACTCGTACTTTTTAAATGGCTCCGCGAAGCTCAAACTTGGACATCATTCTATGTCGAAGGATCTAGCCATGGGATGTCCTCAAGGTTTAGTTATCAGTCCATATTTATGGAATGTAGGTTTTGTTGATTTGCTTGCGATTCCACTTCCTTGCGGTTGTTCATTAGCCGGTTACGCAGACGATGGCCTTCTGCTTATTCAGGCAAGTACCCGGGCTGAGCTTGAGAATTTGGCTGACACTTGCCTTCGCTTAATATCTCAGTGGGGCGACCGAAACCGTCTAACCTTTGCACCTCACAAAACTTATCAACTTATTTTAAAAGGTAATCTTAAATCATGGCCTAGTATTAAATTTAATACCGTTCCCGTTAAAAGAAAACAATCAGTGTGCTACCTTGGTCTGGTCTTAGAGAAAAACTTTTCATTTATTGACCACATAAAAACAGTTGGTGAAAAAGCTAAAAAGAACTTTTATGCCTTGACGAGTATATCTAAAGCCACTTGGGGTCTATCATTTTTAACTTTAAAAACTATTTATGGGGCTACCTATTTGGGATGTATGTGCTACGGGGCACCTGTTTGGGCTGATAGGGCCACCATAGGGGCGGTACGACGTAAATTGCTTCAAAGTCAACGTTTGGCTTTAATATTTTTATGTAAAGCATATAGGACCGTTAGTACTGAAGCCCTTCCGGTTCTAGCAGGCGTGCTTCCAGTTGATCTTGAGGTGCAACGACGTGCTGCAATGTACTATTCCGCGCGAGAGACCATGGACGCAAACTTTTTAACTCAACGTGACCGCGCTAAGATCTCTAGATTATTTAAACCACAGACTGACGTCTGGGAGGAACTTTTATCCGAGTGGCAGTGTAGGTGGGATGATTCTAGCAAGGCCCGTCACCTTCATCAGTTCTTTCCATCCGTTCGTGAGCGGCTGGCCAGGACATGGCTGGAGGTGGACCACTGTGTTGCCCAATTTCTAACAGGACATGGCAACTTTAAAAGTAAATTATTTTCTTTCAAGCTTGTTGCTTCGCCTTTGTGTCCATGTTCTACATCTGACTGTGAATACGAACAATCTGCACATCATATCTTATGGGAGTGTACTATTTGGCAGAAAGAACGCAATATTATGTTGGATAGTGTACAGGCTACATCCGGAGCAGTTTATTATGCGGACCTTGTGGAAACTGGAACTAATTTCCGTGCGTTCAAGCGATTTTGCCATACCTATTATTGGAATCAAATTTAATGTAACAGCTCACTTTTTAGGACCCATTAATTATGTCAATTATAATCCGTGGTGCTTAGCAACTAGGTTTCTCCCAGTTGTAAACGTCCCTTTGTGCCTATTGGCCTAGTTCTGTTCTGTCTCCTGCTTGATTTGGAGGGAAGTGGAAAATATGTTTTTCTTACTCCTCCGCTGTTCTTTTCTGATTAATTTCGTTGCGGGATCCAAGACAGTTGAATCGTTTCTCTGGGACTCGTCGAGCTTCATTGCTCTGGCGCTTTTCTGGTGGTCGCCACTGTTGATTCTGGCTTACAGGAGTTACAGTGGTAAGGAATAGTGTGGCGGGCTTGTCCCATTAAAAAAAAAAAATCGGTAAAATAACTTTCGTGATTTTAAATAATAGAGATTATAATTTTTAGGTATTATGAAATTCGGACTTTTGAAAATCGGAATATCGAAATTCGGAATAAAATATTTCGGAATATTTGGGTGTTCCACATTTCATTATTTAAATTACGACGTCATAAAATCAGAGAAAATAATAATATTGAAAAGTAATAATATTAAAAAGTAATAATAAAATTTTGTATTGCCACCGACTTCAGAAACTGAAGCCATATAAGTGTTCTGTGCTAAAGTTATTTACCTATCACTTTTTAGTTTTTGAACGCAGTTGTCTTTTCAGTACCGTCTTTTCATGCAAATCCATTACCAAACCGCAACACAGTTAAAACAGGGATTGAAAGTCTTTATCAAAACTTGATGAAAGGGAACCAAAACGTCATCTAAAAAAAACAATTTTTTATAAAATTTATATGGGACCATCCCAGTGATCCTTGAGGCATAGGTGCCTACTCTATTCATTAACAAAAGAATTTTCAAAATTAATATACAATTGCCAGAGTAACCGCGTAAAAACACACAAAAAAAACAAAGTCGAATAAATTGAGAACCTCCTCCTTTTTTGAAGGCGATTAATAAGATCAGTCAATGTTTCTACAAAAATATGTAATACCTACCTATTAAATAACAGCTTGTTTAATAAAACCCGTTATTAAATAAGAAACAAGTTCCAAAACATGTTATGTTAGCAGACGAATCTTTTTAATAACATAATCATAGTGAAAGTTTGTGAGTGAGAATTATACCTACAGATATATCAAAACTTTATTTGAATCCTTGCCAATATTAGGGCTTGTTTGCACAACCGCTTGATAACGGGACATTTTTTACTGCGCACTGAGATTTTAACGGTCTTGAAAATCCGTCTGCTTAATTTCACTACGCTCTGTTGGATTGGAACGCCAATTTAACAATAAAGTGTGCGTTAAAAAATCTCATGAATAAAGCACCAATCCGAACAATCCGTATAAAGTTGTTCTGAAGCTTATTCATTTCTTAACACGTTAACTGCCATGTCGGACTATGTGTCCGACACTTTTTGTTCCATTCAGGCCTTGTCGGAATATATGACCGACACCACGTACCAAATCTTAAAACTCCTGGAACCTGGTGGTCATGTTTAGTACTCTCGGCTATACAAGATGGCTTTTTAGTCACGTTCCAAATTACCAGTTAAATTGAACAACTTTCTCCTTCAAAAAAATTCAAATCTCCCTACAAAATTGATCAGCTGACTATTAACTTTGTATGGGAGGTCCGAATTTTTCCGCTCAATAGACTGCGCTCCCAAGTAGACCTAGCAAAATGGGAATTATAGATCCCACCGATACCTAGTGCGAGTGTGGTGCTCCTGACCAGACAATAAATAGCCCACTTACTAGTGCTCAAAGTGCCCTTTCACTTGCACAATGCAGCGATTAATGTGGCTACCTACTGGGTCTAAGTAGTATAACACTATAAAATACTAAACACAACCATCGATTCGAAAAGAAGAAAATTTTATATTTGTTTTACTTCTAAGGGCCAAAGCAGACTAACTACTGATAGGTGATCTGCGATTTAGTCGATATTGAATGTTTTCTGAAAATTTTAGAAAAGTGTAAACTTTTTTGTTTGGAATTTCTCCTGTGTCGTGGGTGCGTTTACAAACATATAAACTCACATACACAAACAGCCAGACCCGGAACCACAATCTGTAGGCCATACAAATATGTGTTCCGTGCGGGAATCGAACCCGCGACACGCAGCGCAGCAGTCGATCACTCAACCACTGCGCCAACCATGTCGTCAAATCTTTGTATCACAACGTAGACATAACATAATAATATCCCTTCTATTCCTTCTATCTATTTACCTTCCTACCCTTCTATTGGTTTTGTGTGTGCATAATCCATTCATCCATACTTCTATAAGTACTTTATTTTAATATTATAAATGTGAAAGTAACTCTGTCTGTTCAGTTTTCACGACGAAACAGCTAAACCGATTTTGATGAAAGTTGGTGTGAAAATAGCTTAAGCCCTGAGGAAGAAAATAAGTAAGCTATTTTTTAATCCGGGACGTTTGTATCCGCGATAACCAACATTCACGGACGAAGTCGCGGGCAAAAGCTACTAAATTAACAGGTCATAATAATAATAATAATAATAATAATAATTTTTTATTTGGTACTTAATGTGAGAACAAATATATCTTCTGGCTCCCAAACTACAACTCAACTCAACTCATCTTTTGGAATTGATAAAAAATATTTGTTGTTGAGTAAGGAAAGCAAACATTTGTTAGCAGAGCAACCGGTTCATTCAAAAGAGGGTCTATTTGCATATTTATAGCACTCTTATTGCTATACGAAGAACCAAATATATTTGTTCATCACATAGAATAATTCCAATTATCTCTTCTCAACTTCCTGTTACGATAATATATTAACTATCTACATAATATTTACATTTAGCCTAATTATAACCGATTTTTCAATCCTCAGATAAACAGTGAGATAGAACTTATTAGACAGATAACAAAATATTGAATTTTTCAATCGTCAGATAGGCTCTATCTGGTAAATAACAGATGGTAGGGCGACCTTTTTTTTTTTTCATAGTGCATATGAAAAAAAGGTCGAATAAACGAATGCCAACGCATTTGCTATCCTCTTCTAACACACATTACACCGTATGCGTGTGTCACGCTCCCACACTATTACAGTGAAGTTGGCAACTAAAATCCACAGATAACTATTCGCTTGCTATCTGGCCATTGAAAAATGCAACAATTTTATTTGTCGTTTTAACAGTCAGTTAAGTTTATTCTCTAGTTAGTTATTTGTTTAGTTATTCGATGATTGAACAATCGGCCTTTAAGAGCGCCCAACCCGTCATATTTTCCATACAAACGCTCGTACGCGATTACGGCGTTATAACAAATATTTTTCCAAATATTTTTAACACACGGGTATCTTGTGGTTTAAAGCTAGGTTTGTATGAAGCCAAAAATAAACTTTTTTGAGAAACAAATTCAGTAAACACGTCCGCGATTCAGTTTTTTTTGCACAATTTTATCTGAACTTTGGCCGTTCATAATGCACTCATACATTGAAAAAGTAAAAAAAACAGCGTCATAGAAACCTTGCACATGTTATAGAGATTCTAAATTACATACACTTTTACCAAAAACCTATAAGGCTTTTTTAAAAACACGTATGTCCGGAACAAGTTTTGTGAAATTTCCGCGCGCCAATTTTCCTGTGATGTTATCGCGTTCTCACTCACTCGTTTGTTTTCGAGCTTTGCGTTGGTTGAAACAAAAAAAAATTCAGTCACGCTCGCGTTGAAGTTCGTTCGATGGGGAAGGGCGCTCTTAAGCCTATTTGCACCAGTCACTTGCGGCTGGTCGCAATGAGGTGTGCCGCATGCGGCAACCGACTGTGGCCGTGCATCTATTGTTATGAATTTGTAATTACTGTCCCGTATAGCCATCAATATAATGGAAAAGAAATGCTTGTAATTGACGATGACACGCGACGAACCGCGATAGAACCGAGACGATACGGTTAGCCGGAATACGGCGTGCCGTTGCGGCAGCCCGCATATACTGCGGTTAGCCGCAAGTGCAGTGTAGCTCTAAACGAGTTGTTTCTTTTTCTTGTCCTTCGTCTACAATTACTGACGGTTGGGCATCAGCCTCGAAAGTTTCTCCTTGTCCCTGACGAGGTTGAACAACTCCACGGCGCTAGTAACTCCGGCCCATTTCCGAATATTACATACACAGGACTTTATCATATGGCCAACTCAACGCTTCCCTGCAATTTTGCTCATCATTATTAATAGTACATATTGTCTAAAGATTTGACCGGGTAGGTAACTTTTTTGTTTAATTAGTTTGTTTTAATTAGTTGCTAACAAGCTTTCGTCCGCGACATCGACCGTACAATTTTTTTAACGGATTCCAAATTTTTTGGTGGTAAAATATAGCCTATAGCACTCAGGGATAACGAAGCTTCAAACAATTTATAGAATCAAACCAGAGATCCACCCAGAGATAACCTGAACTAACACAAACTCAACTTTAATTTGTCATATGAAGTGATAGTGAAAGTCATGATGTAGTGACATGGCGAGGAGCTCGCGGTTAAGTAAATCCTTTATTACACTTGGCTAAATTAAGTCGACTTAATTCAGTCGCTACGGCATTCAGTAAAGTGTAATCGCATTCAGTAAGTAAGTGTAAGATACAGGCTCGGCCTAGTTTAGACGTTAGGATTCATTTAGAAATGGAATCACAATTTTCACAGTTGACTGATTAATATTGTAACACTGTCTAACTAAAAGAAGTTTTGTTTAGTTTAAGATATTTGTATTGTGTGCTTTTCGTTGTCAATAAATTATTCAGTAAGTAAGTAGGTAGTAGTAAGTAGTAGCGACTGAATTTAGTCGATTTAATTTAGCCAAGTGTAATAAGGGCTTAAAAACCGTATGGGTCAATCGGTCGTGGTTAAGATACCTCTGCCGCGATCTTCCGTGGGTGGACACCTCCGTGCCTCGGAAAGCACGTAAAGCTGTTGGTCCCAGCACTCCCAGTTATCATTCGTAGATCTTTGACAAACGTTATGGGTAGTCAGACGCCCAGTGGGTTGTGGAGGTCGGATAAGCACCCACTTCATGGAAAAGCCCAACCTTTTCCCAACTGTTTTGGGACCATGATGATGATAATGTTGAGATGTTGTGTGAGCAACTAATACGAGTGAAGTATTATGCACAAGTGGGCCTTTAACATCAAAATAAAATGTAGATAAGAATGAGTACATTGCAATATTGATTAAGAATATTTTAACCAATTATGGTTGATAAGAGTTATCAGGCTATGTCATGTACCAATTATATTTGCCAGCATATACCTAACAATACTTTGTTTTAAACAGTATAAAAAACATCCATGTGTTAAAAAATCTTGACTTGATTGACAGTAATGAATTAACTTGAACTATTGCTATAATCACTATGAAGAATAAAAGAATAATTTTAATGAATAAAATTTTAGATTAAATTAATAATTAATAAAATTATCGATGTAATTAATAATTAATAAAATGTTACCTTAAATTATAATTAGATTAAGTATTAGTTTGCATGTATAAATTAGTAGTCCTTCAAATCTATGTTTTGCTGTGCCCGACAGGGTCCACGATTGTTACTACAAATGTTTACCAACTTACCACCTAAGCAAATACATTGTGGAATGCAATAAATAATTGAGTATTGAGTTGAGAAAACATGCTAAGTATGAACAACCCAAAACCAACCAACCAACCAAATTGTAACAAATTTATAGAAATCATGACAGTGAACGAAGGAACTGAAGATCACTGATACACTAAAGTCACTAAACTTCCACATTTCAGCTTCATAGGAAAAATAAGAATTCCAATATTTATTAAGCCAAGACTTATTATAAAGCTGAAGAGCTTGTTTGTTTGTTTGGTTAAACGCCCTAATCTCAGGATCTACTGGTTCGAATTGAAAAATTCTTTTTGTGATCGATAGTCCAATTAACGAGGAAGGCTATAGGCCTAAGCGAGGTCGGGTCGCTAGTTATTTAATAAAGTGGAAAGATACTGCAGAAAGTGCATCTGGGTAGAAACTAGGTGAATGTCCTCTCCTTTAGGCAGCAATAGGCAGTAAGTAGGTTAAGAAGTCATCCGAGATTTTGTGTTTGTCAGTGAGCCTTTTACATTATGATTATACCTACTAGCTTTTGCTTGCAACTTTTTCCACGTAAGATCTCAAAATTTTTTAATAATAAAAAAAAAACTGTGCGCTCAGGGGACCCCGTAAGGAACTTCGTTCTTTACGGTACGTGTCCGTACAAAAATAAATAATAATAATATATCACGAGCAGGGGCTCGATACACGCACACATACACACACGCATTTCGTTACGTGACGATTTCTACTAATTCGATCTACCCGTAAGCCGCGAGGAAACTTCCTTCCATAATATGTATAGGCTATATTTGTCAGGGATAATTTATCTGTAGAATTACGGTATTACCGGATGCAGACAAAGTCACAGATTAAAATGTAGCCTTTACCCTTCCCCAGGGTTCAACCTATGTTCATAAAAACATTTCATTAAAATCGGCTCGGCCGTTTCATCGTGTAAGCGTAATGACAAGAGTTACTTTTGCATTTATAATATTAAAGTATGGATAGATTAACTTTCATCGTAACCCTGTGTAACATCCAAGGTGTAGTTGTAAAAACATTTGATTACAATCCAAATATCAATATTAGCACTTACAGCAGTAGCCACAAGAGTGCAGTCTTCTTGCTTGACAATATTGAGTTTGTACTGCGTCAGTTTGATCAGCCATGTGTGAGTAGCCACGAACCTGCTGGTTGCAGTTAGCGGGATTGACACTTTGTCAACACTGGAACAATTTTACATGCAATTAGTATACCACAATGATTCCGATTCTATTTGTTTTTACTGTATTTAGAATGTGTGGAATATCTTCTAATTGTGAATTATTTATTAACACTTTGACCTCCATGGATTTCTATGGACGTAAACTTAATACAAGCCCAATATGCTACCAACGTCTATAGCCATCAAGCAAATGTTACATGGAACATTTTTAAGTACAAAATAAATTTAATGCATAAAGTTTTCTGTGTATCTTTTTCCTATAATTTATGAAATAATGCAAACAGGCAAAAAGACATAAGTATATATCCAATAATTAATTTAGTTCTTTCCCTATATTTTTATTTATATTTGTGGTTAATTGTGGGTTGGTAAAGGGCATGCAGGTGTGTATGCTCTGCCTATCAAAAGGTTAATTTGTGAATAAAGACATACGTAATTACAATTTACAATGCATTATTTATTTACTAGCTTCAGCTGTGACTTATATGGTGCAGCTGTTTAAGCTTGAAAGAGTAACAAAAAAACATCCATCCATTTATCATCACAAACTTTCACATAGTTATAATGAGATTTGAGTAGCTATAATTCGATTTGTCATTGAAGCTAGAAAGTTAAGTGTGTACACAATTATATTACTTAGTAGCTGGTCTTACTTCCTGAATTCAATATTAAAGCTGGCAGCCACCATCCTCCAATCAGTGCCAGGAGTTACATAAGGTTTCAGAGCCTTCACGATTGGGTGTCTCGCCTGACCGTTTTCCCACCAGCATAATAGTCTATAGCACATCAGCAAAGGAATTATGGCGGTAGCTGCTGCGGCCGCAGGCAACCAAGGGTTGTGGACTCCTGCTAAGAACAGGCATAAAACGTAACCCAAAGGCAACGCAGTGTGAATCAAAGCCGTTATCGTCGTTCTCTTCATATGGTATGCGATAAAATTCATATTTTCAGATCCGAGAAAACCATCGAACAGCTGTGCAATAGTAAAGCCGGCAGATACGAACTCGGTGGGCGGATAAACAACGCATATTGAGAATAAAATATAAAACAACGTTACTAACACATCCATTTTGGATTTAAAGTTTTAAAACATTACTTTAATGATTTCCACTCGTTTTTAGAGTTTCAAAATACACAAATTATAATCTTGAACAACGGCGACGTCAGATGTCCGCCTAGAGAGAGACCGCCTATAAAAATCTGTCAGTTTGATTGACATTATTGACAAATAATAATGGTTGACATTTCGTATTGATTTTACCACCCATAGACTTATACCACAAACATTTAACCTCTATAAATTGAATACTTACTAATCTACTTAAATCAACTAGATAACACTTTTTTCACGACACCCAAGTGTGCACATATGAACAGAACGATAAATAAAGTTGCAATGTCTTATGTCTTTTGAATCATCATCATCATGTCAACCTTTATACACCCATGACTGCTGGGCATAGGTCTCCTCTAAAGACATCTTCATTCTTCATTCATCCGTGGGTTCATTTTCGTTCATCCAGCGGCTTCTCGCGGTTCGTCCGTCCACATGTAGGGTGCCTGTCGACACTGCGTCTGGGTGCGCGGCCGCCACTTCAGGACCATATAATGTCTTAGGGCGCCTTCAAATTAGGAACAACACGTTTTGTGACTAATTTGAAAGCGCCCTAAGGCTTAGAAACATGGTAGCTCACTTCAGGGATCGTAACACACCTAAAAGTCTCTCAGAGCGCAATGGAAATACCTATGCTCGGATATTCTCTGCGGGATCGAATCAGGAATTAGGTGATACGAAGAAGTGTCACCAACATAGCAAAAAGAATGGCCTAGCTCAAGTGGCAGTGGGCTGGGCACATTGTCCGTAGAGCCGATGACGGCACAAAGGTCTATTGAGTATTTCACAAGAAATGTGATACCAATGCATAGAGCCATGACTCATCGTCACCACTGCCCACAGCGCCCACAGTAAGGTCCACAATATAATAATAATTTATTAATAATAATAATAATTTATTTATTTCACAAAAAGTGGAACAGTCTGTTACAAGGTAGGATGACACTTAGGAATAAATTAGAGCTAAGATGAGTAACAAAACATAATACGACCTGACGTCCTAGCTAGGTTACGTAGTAACCTGTGTTAAGGACAATCAGCCCTCATTTCCCGAAGTAGGTTAAGTTTTGACTGTTAGACAAAGTGTAAATCAAACAATGAACAATAAAATTAATCTAAGTACTGTCATGCATGTATGTATGTGTGTGTGAGTGTATGTGTGTGTGTGTGTGTTATGTTATGTGTGTTATGAGTTACTTCAGTGTTATAAGTAGGGATTCAGTCTCAACATAATTTTTTCCAGAGAGAAACTGTTTAATCTGTTTTTTGCATGTTTGTAGACAATAAGTGTGTAGTGGAATCATTGCATTTACTCTATTATATAAAAATGGTCCCAGGTATACAAAGAATCTTTTCGTAAAAGTGAAGTAAGGATGAGGTACAGTATATATCCTGTCTCTTCTTCTGGATGTTAAGTGGAGACGAGCAGTTGGAGTCTTAGTGTGTTGTAGCATTATCGTGCTTAGTATAAAGGTTTGCCTGACAGTAAAGACCTTGCATTTTTGGTAGAGGTCAAAAGTGGGATAGAGTATTGGTCGAAAAGAGGCCACCTTCAGGACAGCGCGCTGCGCCACCTCGAGAGGTTTAAGTATGGTTTTTGCTGCACCACCCCAACTCGTAATACAGTAAGAAATTACAGAGTGGCACATGGCAAAATATACTGTCCTTATAATATGCACGTTAGCAATGTGCCTCAGGGTTTTAAAAAAATAAATGAGTTTGCGCACCCGGCCAGTCACCTGAGTAATGTGTGCTCTGAAGTTAAGGTGCTTGTCCAGAGTGATGCCTAAGTATTTAATTGTATCAGTAGATGTGATTAGTGGACAATCGCAATTGGGTGTGTTGGAGTGACAGGTGTGAGCTTGCAAAGTTATGGGTGTCGAGGGTTGTGATGTGATATTGAGAGAAAAGGTAATAAGTTTGGTTTTAGAGGTGTTTAAAGTAAGTGAGTGACACATAAGCCAACTACGTATGATATCAACTCCCTTCTGAGCAGTAGATTGAAGGCTAGACCACGAGTTGTCAAAGAAGGTAATAGCAGTATCATCGGCAAATGCAATAATGCTTCCAGATTCTAACTTTATATTGCAGAGGTCATTGATGAAAACTAAAAACAAGGTGGGACCTAAGACACTGCCTTGTGGTACTCCATGAGCAATAGGCAGCTCGTCACTTAAATATTTGTCAATTTTGACCCTCTGTGTACGGCCTGAGAGATAAGAGTTGAAGAGCTGAAGTTGTTGACCTCTGATACCAAGACGTTCAAGCTTAGATAAAAGGCAAGGGAGAGGAACGGTATCAAAAGCCTTTGCGAGATCAATAAATACAGTAAGACATTTTTTGCGGAGGTTAAGTTTGTCAACAATACCGGATATCAATTTCAGGGCAGCATCAGATGTCGATTTGTTTTTTCTGAAACCGAACTGGTTAGTTGACAGTAGATTATTATTTTCAAGATAATTGATGAGTCTCTTATTTATTAATCTCTCCATGAGCTTTGATAGGGCAGTAAGTACCGCGATAGGTCGATAGTTGGTTATGGCAGCACGATCTCCCCCCTTGAATATGGGATGAATGATTGCCAATTTAAAGGATGAAGGAAAAGTAGCAGTGTCGAAACAGAGGTTAAAAATGTGAGATAAAATGGGAGCCAGGAGAATGCAGTACCTTTTTAAAAAAGTGGTGGAGATGCCATCGTGTCCTATCGCGGCATTGGGTTTAAGTGACTTTATAATTGAGATTATCTCATCAGGGCTTGTTCCTAGCATAGCAAATGAGTTGGGGCTGCTTGTGCACGTAGAGCTCAGTTGGGGACCCCCAGAACAGGCAGGGGGTTGGGTATTTTTTGTAGAATCAGCCAGATTCTTACCAATGTTAGCAAAATATGCATTGACATCATTAACAGATTGATAAGGGGATGTGAAAGAAGAGAATAGTTCAGTTGGAATGTGAGTAGAGCTGTTAGTGTTCGTGACGCGCTTAATTGTCTGCCATAGAAGTTTAGTGTCCCGACCAGCTTTAGTTAATTCCTCAGAGTCGAACTGTCTTTTAACTTTTTTGAGGATTTTATTGCAAAAATTTCTGTATCTAACATAGGTAATTGCGAGTACTTCATTGTCGGGAGATTGCTTTTGTTTTTTATGCAAGGCATCCCTGTTTCTCATGCACCTTAGGAGACCTGGAGTAATCCAGGGCTTGAGGATCCGATTACGTTTAGGCACATGTTTGGTAATTGTGTTTTTGCTTATTTCTTCGGATAGAGTTTGTATAAGGGAGTTTGTTGCTGCATTGGGATCAGTCATTGATAATACGTGCGATAAGTCTATTTTTTCCATAGCCGTATCAAGTGCAACGTAGTCGACCCTCGTAATTGTGGTCAAGTGGGAGTTATGGTGTGGCTTAAAATTTAGACAAAAGAGAGTTGAGAAGTGATCGCTTATAGTGGACTCAAAAATGAAGGTAGAAGAAGGCAATGTAGTACGAAGAATGGTGTGGTCAAGGCAGTTGTCTCCTCTTGTAGGCCGGTAGTGTGTCGGTAAAAAGCCATGAAATGCTAGACAGTCAAGGTACACATGAGAGCGGCTCTCCAGAGGAGAATTAGAGCTGTTGATGTTTAAATTTATATCGCCTGTAATTACAACTGTACTAAAATTAGCTAAAGAAGGTAAAATTTCGTTAAGTGAGCTGAAGAAAGTGTCAATGTTCTCATTTGAAGGAGATCTGTAAATACAAATGATTGCTACATCTGACTTCAGCTCAACAATCAATCCAGAGGCAGAACCATGAAAGTCTGGTTCATATGCTTTGTATTCAAGTTTAGAATTTATATAGACAACCACACCATCACTCTGATTCCGATGCTTAGTAGTATGACAACGAGAAAAATTTTGAAGATGTGGTAGGTTGAAGTTAGTTAAGCAGGGGAGCCAACATTCAGAAAGTACTGCTATATCGCACTCAATAGAGAGGCGGGTAAGCAGTGTTTCGAAACTAAGAAAGTTGCGATTAATAGACCTTATATTCTGCGATAGCAATTTGAGACATGAATTAGGGTTCTTAATAATTGGTAAGCAATCCTCTGGTGTGCATTGGTAGATGTTAGATACAGTAAAATTATCCAAATTGTCATTTAGTGAATTTATGTTATCGAATTTTGTTATTTAGAAATAACATAAAAGGTAATATGACACAGTTCGAAAGAAGTTCGGGGCAATTAAACGAAAAAAGCGTGGCTATTAGCTTACTAAATAATGAGAGGTGAAGTACTATGATGTGTGAAGAAAAATGGTTTGAGTTTTTGTGTTTGTGTGTATGTGGAAGAGTGCGTAATGTTAGTGAGAGTGAGTTTGTATGGTAGTTGTTTAGTTTTACTATAATTAATTGTATTATAACTTTAACATGCATTAAAATTAGAAAAAATAAGGATTTACAATTTAAGAATACTATTGAAGGTAAACAACTCTGGCGACAACACAAGCTTGTGTCGGATTTATGGGTAAGTACATGTAGTCATGCTTCAGTTGAATTAGACAGTTCTTGAAATTTGGCTTCATTTTGAATCACTATATAAGGTGATTCTTTGTTTTTTTTCATTAGAATACGGCCATTAGATATCCAACAGAACGCGTATTTTTGTTGCTTAGCAAGATTTCTAGCCAAGTAAAACAGTTTTCTAGCCTGTGGAGTTAGTTGTTCAGCAATATAAATCGGCACAGCTTCTTTTAACTGGAATCCCAGGCTGGCGGAATCTAATTTTTTGGCGGGATTACTCCTATTATAGTGCTTTACAGAATCCAGAAATTTACTTTTGATTAATGTATTTGTGAATTCAATACTAATTGCCGACGAATTTTTTTTCTTGTCGATCCGCATTCTGGATATGTCGCGTATGTCTGGTGTAATGTTAACACCAAGAGTTGTGGACAGTTGAGAAATTGTTGAGAATAAATCTTGCTTAGACTCTCTTGAGCGCAGGGGAACATTTCGAATTTCAACATTTGTTTTTATAAGGTATCGTTCCAAACTATCTATTTTTAGGTCTAGATTTGATATTTGGGTAGACATTTCAGCGCGCTCCATTTCAAGCCCTGAGATTTTAGACTCGAGGGAAAATATTTGGTCAGAGACCTTGTTCACAGAGCTCGTTAAATCGGAGTTGGAGTTCTCAATTTTGGTGGTTAGATTCTTGAGGTCAATGATGTGATTTTCGAGAGTAGATAGCCGCTCGTTTTGGTTTGAAATGAATTCCCTCATCATCTCTTTGAGCTCACTTCTTAGGTCCCCGTCATATTTATGCGGACTGTCACTACTCGAGGATCTGGGACGTTTTGCTCTTAGCGTTACATTAGGCGTATTTGGCTCAAGAGTTTGCTCATCCTGGCATAGTTTATTATTGTCGTTGTCAGAGCATTTTTGAGTATCAGGCTTTGTTGACGTTGGTGGTGAGCGCATCATTTTTATATTATACAAAGAATTACAAAATCAAATATTTTTACAAAATACTGTGCCTTATTGCTTACTTATTGCTATATTAAGTCAGGCTTGTATGGTGTGTGAGAAGTAAAAACACAAAAAGTAACTTCCTTAGTGTTGGGATCGAACTCAGGGCGCTTGTCACTGCAGGCGGTACTATTCCTAGTGCGCTACCGTGCTCGATGTAAATCAATCGAAATAGTGTAACTGTATTCGGCGTGTGCGGACAACCGGTTTGCAGCCAAACTTTGGAGTAATAGTTTTGTGACCATATAAGGGCACGCTTCGATTTGTGCGCCGGGCGTGTTGACTCACCACTGAGCGACGAATAGGAGAGCTCCAGCTGATGATTCACTTGTTATGTACTTGCTTGGTCGTAGTTTTAGAATAATTTTGATTAAAATACTTTTTGTATTTGCACTTTGTGACTACTGACTTCGGATACAGTTATTGTTTCAATATTTTTTGAACTAGTTTCATACGTTCAATACTTAATTAGTACAAGACTAAGACTTATTTTATCACGGAGCAAATTAAAGCACGTCTAACCGTGAGCGGGCGCGGGAAATGAAAATGATATTAGCTCATTGGTTCAATTTCAACTCAATACTTACTACACAACGTATTTTGTACAAGACTACTAGTAGATACTAAAACGTAGTGTTTATTATACTCTTTGGATTTGTTTAAAGGCTTTTCCTTACAGATGTGTTATTACCGGCCGATAATATCGCATGCGTTTTTGCTATACCTGCTTGTTTTCATTACATCTTGTAGTAGGATGGCTACGAAGTTACACACTGCTGCGATAATAGAGACGAAGTAGAAGTACAACACTTGCGTTCCTCCGTCTTGTGATATTCCGATATTAGTTCTTAGAACATTTTGTTCTGGGACGCATGCGATTCCTCGCACAGTTGCGAGATCGTTAGTACGTCAAGGTTGAAATGTGGTGGGGGCGGTATTTAAGCTACAACAATCTGTCAAACTTTGATAGATTTTCAACTTTATAACAAAAGGCTAAGGTTCATATTCAATTTAAACACGAATATGAAATAGAATTATCGTACGATAAAAAACGCAGCTGTGCGCAAGTAATCAAGACGCATTATCGCAAAAAAGCATGCGATGTTATCGGCCGGTAATAACGCGCCTGTCTGGGAGAGCCTTTACGCTTTTGTGTGGATGTTTCTGTATAGTTTAGTATTATCTAAGTGGCCAACCGGTCAACTGGTTGATCGTGGCTACTGTTATGCCAGTCTATCACAGACGGAATGCTCACTGAACACTAGTAAAAGTTGATCCTAAGAACAATCTACAATTATTTGGTTGTATTCCTCTCTTAATAAATTAAAATTAATACTAATTTTATCAGTAAAAAAATAATATAAGTTTAAGTTTTATGAGAAATACGACACGATTATTACGTTTAAGAAGAAATATTTAAAGAAGAATATTTGAAGAAATATGAAGGAATTGGTCATTGGTCTCAAGCTTAGCCTGAACTTTTTTGTGTTACATCACTATTAATGTCACGTTGACGTTTTGAGTTGTGTCTTGTGGATCTGGACACGTATTATTTTAGTTTTGGATTGTAAATTATTCTCATTTGCTCCGCAACTTATAAATTTCTTCGAGAGTTGAATAGAAGAAGTGAAAACATATAGTTTTATACACAAAATACTGAATACTAATATTAATTCAGGTTAGTAAATACTGAAGAATGACGGACCGACCGGACGCTTGTAATTCCATTTTTCCAATAATTCAAAAGCATAGGACACAGAATAAAGGAAAAAACTACATCTTTTACTCTTTGAGAACCTGAAATCGTCATATCTTTCGTATTTAGATTAAGTATTTCATTTGGAATAAGTTTGAAGTTGAAATCACTTGTCACTGATTACACAGTGAAGTAAGATCGAACCATCTCCTATGAATCAACTGTTACAATAAAATCTTCATTTATATTGATACAATCAATCACTTCTAACAATCCCTTAATTTGTCATTTTGCCTTATTAAACCAGTTAAACGTTGTTAGTGTATAAATCCCTACTAATCAAAGTTATTATTGCAGCATGGCGGGTGTAGAACAGCCATGCTATACCCTGATCAACTTCCCAACTGATTCGGAGCCCTACAATGAGATGCAACTCAAGTTGGACCTTGGTAAGTAAAATTTTGTAGCTATTCCCAAATTAACTATGTACTGAGGGTAGCAACTGTCTTGGGCCTGATTACTGTGCTTTAGAGGCATGCTCATGTAATGAAGCTATACAGGATGCATGGTACCATCCATCTTCAGCAATAACAGGCTCAAAAACATGACACTAACACTACATAATTTGGCATAAGAATCTTGAGTATGTATTTTGGTTATTAGCTAGATTCGCTAGAATAAAAAGAAATGAATAATAAAACAAAGATTCATAGAAACTTCATTCATAGAACATCATGTGCTCGCAATGTTTTGAGGCTCTTACATTACATCTTTATACTTTTGAACAGAAAAAGGCGACATAAAGAAAAAGATTGAAGCACTAAAGAAGACAATAGGCATAATTCTCTCTGGTGAGAAGATTCCTGGTCTCCTGATGATCATCATCAGGTTTGTGTTGCCGTTACAAGACCATATGATCAAGAAGTTACTGCTCATCTTCTGGGAGATTGTACCGAAGACCATGCCTGATGGCAAACTGATGCAGGAGATGATCCTTGTCTGTGATGCCTACAGAAAGGTATGTAAAAAATAAATTGATTCATTCTACAACTTTATAATGTAATGGTTCAGTAGCCCTTAATAGAGAGCTCTATTAAGGGCTTTGGAGGAGAAGTAGAGATACCTTTGTCCTGCAGTGGGAAAATTCAGTCTAATAATAATAATGATCATGATTCAGTGGATTAAAAATGTTATCCATCAACATCAAAAATATATAATGGAAAATGTCAGGCATTTGATTGAGAGCATGCACTCCAGGCTTCAGGAGTGCGTAGCTAAACGAGGGGGGCATACCCGTTACTAAAAGATGAGCATGGAGTATTTTCTTTTGTTTTCAGTAACTTTACTTTGTTTTTATTTTTAACCTAAAATGTGTTTTTTTCTTTCAAAAGCAAATAATAATATAATTAATTTATTGGTCTACATGGTAAAAACAACATTAGTTTTCGTTATGGAGATAAAAAATATATATTGGTTTTATTATTTTCATGGTACAGACAAAATACCTTGTGGCCCTTATTTTGTTTTGAGTAGTATATATTGTACCCATATTGAACACAAAGAAGATTTTAATCACCATACAATTTCCTTATCCTTAGTGTTACACCAGAGCCTGAGGCTGCATTTACACACAATTTAACAAAGGCATTCAATTTCAAGTAACAAAAATTGGTTAAAAATAGCACAATTTATAAATCCTCTATTGACCAGGATCTGCAACACCCAAATGAGTTCATCCGTGGCTCCACCCTGCGGTTCCTTTGCAAGCTGAAGGAGCCAGAACTGCTAGAGCCCCTAATGCCTGCTATCAGGGCTTGTCTGGACCACCGTCACTCTTATGTGAGGAGGAATGCTGTGCTCGCCATCTTTACCATCTACAGGTTAGTTTACATGTTTACATCATAGATTAAAATGTTTTGCGGTTCACTGCTAAAGTATAACTTATTTATAAACGACTAGCTTTTACCAGCGACTTCGTCCGCGTGAATGTCGGTTATAGTGGATGCAGACGAAGTCGCGGATTTAAAAGTAGCCTATGTCCGTCTCCAGGGTTTTAGGGATTTTCATACCAAATTTCATCAAAATCGGTTCAGCCGTTTCATCGTGAAAGCGTAACAGACAGAGTTACTTTCGCATTTATAATATTAGTATGGATTTTTTATGGTATATACTGTCATGAGATTTTTGAATGTGACAAAATGCTTATTTACTACCCATCATCAGTCATAAAAATATTTGCATTATACATATTTACCGCCTATTGTAAGTTATTGGATATAGATATTAGACTGGAAGCTTTCCGAATAATAAATATATATCTTATGTGCGTGTGTATGAAAGTGAACTCCTGCTAAACGGCTGGTTCGATTTTGATGGATTTGTTTGTGTGTGTTCCAGTGGATTCGAGAATGGTTTAGATTCACAATTGGACCCGGCAGGTGGCGCTTTAGTCGGGTTGCAGGACAACGTCTGCCAGGCCCGCTAGTATATAATATAATTAAAATATTGTTTCACCAGAAACTTCGAGTTCCTAATTCCCGACGCGCCGGAACTGGTCGCCAACTTCTTGGAGACAGAGCAGGACATGTCGTGCAAGAGGAACGCATTCCTCATGTTACTGCACGCCGACCAGGAGCGAGCGCTCTCCTACCTGGCGTCCCGGCTCGACAACGTGCAGGGCTTTGGAGACATCCTGCAGTTGGTTATTGTGGAGCTCATTTATAAGGTACTAGCTGACCCGAAAGACGTTGTCCTGTCCCTAACTATCTACACTACCAAACTACCTACCTACCTACCCTACACCTCTTATTTTCTGGTCTCCTGGTACATTGGACCACTTATTTACCAGGAGAGCAGATTGCCCGCGACTTCTTCCGCTTGTATTTTCCCAAGGACCCCTAATTTTTTATTAATGCAATATAGCCTATGTTACTCAGGGATAATGTAGCTAAAGATTGGTGAAAGAATTTTTGAAATTGGACCAGTAGTTTTTGAGTTTATTCATTACGTACAAAAATACAAATCTTTCCTCTTTATAATATTGGTATAGAAGAGTGAGACAAACTTGTAAGTTTCTTTTAACTTAAGTATGGATTTCTAAACTTTTGACATGACATAGCATCTCGTTACGTGTCTTGTCAGCTCTAAGCGAGTGTTCTTTGGTTGTGGTCCATAATACATAGCACACCAAAACGGTATGGAGCTACACCAAAACAACTGAAATACAGTTTAGTATGCAAATAAATGAATAGATGTGAATTCAAATTACAGTCAAACGGGGTGAATAGGGATGCAGGGGTGAATTGGGACAACACTTTAAAGAGGTTTTTAACATTGAAATAATATAGCTTGTTGCCAACAAGCACATTAGGAAAAAATATTGATTATTAAGTTGGTCATTACAGTCGTTTTTGTCAACAAACTATATGATTTTAACATAGTTTCGTCCCGATTCACCCCTGCATCCCTATTCACCCCGTTTGACGGTAATTTATTTGCTAGAATGTAACACATAATATATTATGTGTGTTTGGAAAAATTACTTTAATATTACACTATACAATTTAGTTTGCACTACAATTTAAATTTTTTCATGACCCTTTTGATAGTAGTTTTCTGAAATAAATTAATTTAACAATTTTGGTGTGGAAAATCACTGTTTATGTTAACCAGCAATGTAACGAAAGTACCTTTTGGAAGGGGCAACAAGATTAAATTTTTTTATATGGCTTTTAAAAGTGCCTTTTAATCTAATTAGGAATCTTACTGCCAAACTATTCCGCTAGAGACGCCACTGAAATATAACGTTAAAAAAGTGACATTGACAATAATACTTTTGGTCTATGCATCAAAATTATACTTTTTAGCTTTTGGATCGGCTTTTTTAATTTCGTAATAGTCATCCATTTTTGATAATATATTACAACAAAACACTCGTAACGCTTTGTTTACCATAGAGTATACAGTAGTGTTTACGTTATAGTTCAATCAATCAATCTTTATTTGTGAACACAGGTGTTACAAAAGGTCTTATGTAGGTATACATTTTAGTCAGAGCTCTATATCCTACCAATAAAATTGGTGTACAAATATATCAATTTTTCAGTAATAAGTCTAGATCTTTACAATACAAAGTCCGATTCGAATAAATAATGTCGATTGAAATGTACATTTTTAATAAATAATCAGAATCAGAATTTTTATTTGTAAACATAGGTTACATAGTGTGTGAGATGTTACAATATTTAAATAGTATCTCCATGCTTTGCCATTAGGCGTACAAATGTTGTATTAAAAAAAATGTAATATTGTGATATCAGTTACAGAATTAAATTTTAGGTAAACAGAAATGTCAAATGGTAAAACATAAAATCTTAAGATAGCTAATGTTTGTCCGGTGGTTTTCTGAGGCATAAAAGTAAATAATAAATTATTTAATTTTTTTTATTATTATTAGGTATTATTATTATATATATATATATATATATATTTTTTAATGCATGCCAATGGTAAAATAAATTAAATTAGTTCGGTGGCGTCCTCTGAGATTAGCTTTGCGTAAGCAACCCTATTGCAATGAATGCTTAGAGTTGCCCACGTCCCCCGCCAGGTGTGCCACGCGAGCCCGGCGGAGCGCTCGCGCTTCATCCGCACGGTGTACGGCCTGCTCAACGCGCCCAGCGCCGCCGTGCGCTACGAGGCGGCCGGCACGCTCGTCACGCTGTCCAACGCGCCTGCCGCTATCAAAGTGAGTGATGGAAACATTTTTTGGGGCTTAAATAATCTTGTTCCAGTTACCAAGCAGCAGGACTCATGTTTGTCAGTGAAAGGACAATGCCAGAAACTCTATAGAACTTTGCCCCACTCAATAAAAGTCATGTGCGATAGCATCTTACTGTTTATTTATTGCTGATAACTAAACATTAGTTTTAGTGACTGTAAAACTTGTGGTTTCCGTTTAAATCTAAAAACAATAATGACATTGATTATAGGTTAAATTGTATTTTAGGTAAAATAAGTTTGTATTTTGTGGGTAGGTATTTCGTAATCCGCAAGTTCTAAAGAAAAACAATTTAGTATAGAAAGGTTCTTTAGTCATTACAATTATTTTCATTAATTTACTTTTCTGTACATGGGTGGGGCAGGATCTGGCATTGTCATTTTAGATAAATACTATTTTTTTTCATGGTTCGCGTTATGACGATGATTGCCTCTAAACTCAAATCTTTCTTGCAATCCATAATAATAATAATTCTTTAATTCAGATCATTGATCCATAAAGTGTTAGTTACATCCTAACCTAATGAAAGTAAGAAATAATTTAACAGCACAACTAAATTTAACTTAATTGGGGACATGTACAGACGCCAGCAGGTCAGCTTACCCGAAACTGTCACATTTTTCCAATCAATCTTGAACCTTATTCTTTAACCGTAAAGTTGAAAATCGGTTAAAGAAATGTGACAGATTGTAGTAGCTTGATGTGCTGGCGTCTGTACATCTGTGCGCACATGTCTCCCCGCCCAGTGCTTTATAAATGGCCTGTCAATTTTGTCCGCCAGTGTAGCTAGAATATTAAACATAATAATGTAAACATTTTACATGTAATGTGAAAGTGATAATCTGTATTAAAAAGGAACAATACACAAAAATAACATTATTCATGTTTAATCTGCTGTTGGTAATGTTAGACTGTTGGTAATAAAGCCATCTTGTTCCGACTTCGCATGTCTGCAATGTGGTGTCGCTGTGGAGTGATTAATATTATTAGACAAAATTATATCAAACTATAAACCGTAGAAATCTTCTTTTTGATTCACTCTACAGTTTTATGGAAACTGGATTAAAATCCGTTACGTAGTTTAAAAGATCTAAGCGTGCAGAGGGACAGATGGTGGGGAGACGAAGCGACTTTTTTATACTATGTACTTAGATCTTTTTAAAATGTAAGTTTTAGTTCATAAAATAACAAAACAATTTTTTTAATTCAATTCAAAGTTTTCAGTATTTTTAATCTGTTATAACACACCGTGTAATAGTAGCGGCCATGTTATTACGCCGTACGGCTGTGTAAACAAAAAAGTTGACAACTGTCAGTCAACCGATTGGCGTAAAATATGCTTTGTACTTTTATTGTTTTCGTAACCAACGTATTTTTTTCATTATTACACCTATTACTAAATATGTTTTTATTATTTTTAAATGATATTATCATATTTATTATGAGCCCATTACATACAAAACGAACTGACGTCATTTAACGCTGAGCAATATGGCGTCCAGTAACAGGCGTTTTCGTCAAATTATGCGCGAAATTGGAAATTTAAAAATTTAGACGCATTTTTATGGCACTTATCGATTGAATAAAAATTTTGTGTTTTTTTGGTGGCATATTAACACTACAGAATTTCATTGAGACACTTTTCAAAAATGGGTGTAATACCCTATTAAACTATGTAATATGAATATAATAAAAATATTCACATACTAAATGATTAAGAGAATGTTCTAGTTTAACATACATTTTTTTCAAATCATTTTCACTGCACATTTTGACGTGATTGTCAGATTAAAATCTGTAAAAGTCGTTAAATAGCCCCTTAAGTCATGTAATTCCGGACACTTCTAAACAAAAGTCCCGTGTCCACCTCCTAGGCGGCAGCAGCGTGCTACATCGACCTGATCGTGAAGGAGAGCGACAACAACGTGAAGCTGATCGTGGTGGGGCGGCTGTCGGCCCTGCGCGAGGAGGGGGGCGAGGCCGCGGCCCGGGCCTTGCCGGACCTGGCCATGGACGTGCTGCGGGTGCTGGCCTCCTCCGACCTCGACGTCAGGAAGCACACGCTGCAGCTAGGTAACATATCTCTATCTATACTAATCTGTATATAACCCGGTTCATTCAAGAAAGGAATCTGAAATGGCGGCGCTTATCATGTTCTCTCGCTCGCACACTAGTGCCGTCTATACTCACTCTCGCGCGTACCGTCAGACGAAACAACCGAGAAAAAAAAATTGTTATGGAACTTAAAAATGTGTTTTTTTGTTTGTTGAGATATCTTAACGATTTTGGTGTCAAATGAAAGGTACAACCATTTTATTCGTTTAAATTGTGTAAATCGGTCCAAGTGTTTATGAGATAATCGCTAATTAGTAGAATGAAAATGTAAGCAAACCTGAAAATTGGATGTTTGCCGTTGGCAGAAGCTAGTTTGAAATTAATGTGACCCAGTCTTGTTTTTATTATCTTCAATTTGAAAAAAAAAACTTTAACTTGAAATTTTATATACTGACTGTACTATCTGTCAACGCAAGTACATGCCGCCATTTTAGATTCCTTTCTTTAATGCACCGGCTTATACACTGATATACATATTTAGTGGAACGGAAAAGAAAGGTACAAATTTTAATAAAAAAACTTGAGAGGTGTCAAGGGACACCCGGATGGAACGAAGTTCCTTTCGATTAATTAGTGAAGGAATTGTAATATAATTTTATTTTTTTTAAGTTATAATAATATTTTTTTTATTATTAACAAATATAATGTAATTAAAAGACAATTTAATTAAACGTGCCCGTTTATGTATCGAGCGAAATGGACTCCATATTGAGCAGTTGCTTCGATACAGGGAAGTGTAAACTTTATACCTAATACCTAGGTAAGTTTTTTAATTAAGCCAAAGTTGATTAAAACTGTGTTTGTGAATAGCTCTAATTTATTTAAATAGGTTATAGGTTAGGCACCTATAGGTACCTACACCTGCCTGCCTTTCTTTTTCTAGCAAAAGAGTACCTACTCACTTACCTACTTACAACTACAAATAATTCGCCAATGATAAAAGTAAGTACCACTACCTACCTAGGTACCCACCTAAGCTCCCACTGGCTTAATTTAAACCAAAACATTTTAATCAAATCAAAAAAAATATTATTGTCGCTAGTAAAACCTAGAGAAAAGTACTCTGTGACCTAGAGCGATAAGGTGCAGTGGTTACCTACTGACGACCGCGACCGATAGAAAGCTCATGATTATCAAACCCAAACTTTCAATAGGTACCTACTAAACAAAACATAGAAGTAGGTACAGTAACTACCTACCTACCTAACCTACGTATTCTATGGCTTAATTATCGACTTAAAATTTACACTCGTTTTCACAATCCACACAGTCTCACAGTGAAAGGTGGACTTATCTCGTAGGTCGTTATCATCGGAATTATCACGCAATGATAATTCCGATGTCATTGAGGTAGGTACCGCCACTATTTGAACGAATAAACTTAGGTACTAAACATATCGCCGTAGGTACCTAGTTCAAAGAGTTCGCCGCGCCGCCTTTAAATACATAAACATATTCTACGAAAAGCGAATTCGGACTTTATTTTGTAAACGTAAACGGTTAAAAATTGAAATTTTACCAAACTAGGTATGATAAAATTATTCTGACAAACGTATAGGCTGGTGCCCGACCGGACAATAGGAGCTATGTGCAACCGAATTTCACGGTTAATGTGTAAAAATAAGGTTTTAATTCGCTCCAATATTTTCATAGAAAAGCCGCCATTCAACTAATAATGAACTCTATTTGACAGTTACAACGATTCAATTTTTCTGTTCGAATTGTCTGCGTTTGTGAAGTATAGCAAAAAGTGTCGTGACAAATTTTCGTAAGAATTTTTTCCGTCTAGCCCCCTTTCACAACGCGCGATAAGGAACTTCGTTCCAACTGCTTTAACTGTTATTATTAAGAAAAAGAACTTTTGCGGTCAGAGACCCCCCGTAAGCAACGCAGTTCCTTACATACGTGTCTACAAAATTGGACGGCGGTGGCTTGATACACGCACACATACACATACGCCTTTTAGTTACGTGACGGTTTCTACTAATTTGCACTACCCGTAAGCCGCGTTGAGGAACTTCGTTCCAAAAATAAAATTAATCAATAAAACTATCATTGTTGAACAAAATAAAACTTAACTACCAAGCTTTGAAAAAAAAAAAAAAACAAATTAGAGACAAACATCTCTTTATCGTAGTTATAAGGAAAATTATCACTTTTGTCCTTTCATAGGGGGAATCGAATATTGTTGAAACCTTTGATTATTTTCCTAATGTTTGGAATACTCAGTACTTGGTGTTACCTCCACTTACTGTCAAAACTGCCTGCATCCGTCTGGGCATACTTTTTATTAAATCATCAATAAAACTTTGTGGTATTAGATTCCATTCTTCAACCAATGCACTTTTGAGGTCCCTTATGTTAGCTGGTACTTGATTTCTTTGTTTAAGTTGCCATTTGAGTTTATCCCAAACGGGGGTTACTATAGGCGTATAGGGTTAAGATCTGGCGAGCGGGCTGGCCAGTCCAAAACTTCAATTTCAAGCTCTCTTAAATAATCCAAAATATCGCTGCTGTGTAGGGCTGAGCATTATCATCATCATCATCATCATGCATTAAAACGGACGCGGATGACAATCACACAAAATCTACCAGGTATAATTAAACGAAACTTACACCTTCTTACAGACAATTTTATTATATATCTTTTAGTATACGCCTTTTTTAAATTTTGAAAGAATACTACTTTTATTTAATTTTTTCGACTAAACTTTTAGAGTTTTGGACGCAAAACTGATGCAGAACGGACGCAGTCTGCGTCCAAAACTGCCAAAATGTATTCGAAAAAATTAAATAAAAGTAGTATTCTTTCAAAATTAAAAAAAAGGCGTATACTAAAAGATAGATAATAAAATTGTCTGTAAGATAGTGTAAGTTTCGGATAATTATACCTGGTAGATTTTGTGTGATTGTCAATGTTTTGTCCGCGTCAGACACAACTTCACGAGTTAATTTAACTATTTAATATGAACTTAATTAAAAATATTCACTTTCTGTATGATTAAGAGAATGTTCTAGTTTAACATATATTTTTTTCAAATCATTTACACTGCACATTTTGACGTGATTGTCAGTTTAAAATCTGTAAAAGTCGTTTAATAGCCCCTTAAGATACTCTCCAGTCTGCCGATATCGTTTAACATTGCGGAAAAGGACAGACTTGGAAACTCGCAGTTTCCAAGTCTTCTTCTTTTCTGATTTCCAAGTTCGAGCATTCAAGGGCACACTCGCATTCAGCGATGTACAGCTCTAGTGTCATTTTATCTAAGATTAACTCATACCCTCCCCCCGTCCCGCAGCGTTGCAACTGGCCCCGGCGCGGCAGGCGGAAGAGTTGGTAGCGGTGCTGCGCAAGGAGGCAGCACGAGCTACCAGCGCAGACCACGACGACGCCGCCAAGTACCGCCAGCTGCTGGTGCGGGCGCTGCACCGCGCCGCGCTCAAGGTACCGCAGCTACACACTCACACTCACTTCACACACAGCTACACACTCACTTCACACACAGCTACACACTCACACTCACTTCACACACAGCTACATACTCACACTCACTTCCCACACAGCTACACACTCACACTCACTTCACATAAAGCTACACACTCACACTCACTTCACACTCAGCCACACACTCACATTCACTTCACACACAGCTACACACTCACACTCACTTCACACACAGCTATACACTCACACTCACTTCACACTCACACACACACTCAGATTCACTTCACACATACACTCACTCACTTCACACACACACTCACTCACTTCACACACACACTCGCTCACACTTTCTTTACACATCCGGACTTACTTTAAAAACACGCTCAGACTTACTTCACACACACACGCACTCACTTACACTCACTTCATACACACACACTCACTTCACACGTACACACTAACTGCACACACAGATACTACCACTCACTTTACTTACGGAATCACTTCACACACGCCCTCACACTCGTTTAAAAAACGCACATACTCACTCACTTTACTGTAGACGTCTGCTCACTGCTGTTCAAGTTCAACCTATAGTAAATATAGTTACTTATTTTTTTTTTTTAAAGATCTCAATATATCACCGGTTATCGTATAAAACAATGTGAATGTGTGAGATGATAAAGTTCTTTTTTGTGTTCATTATTTCATAGTTTATAGTTAATTTATAGTTGGGAAAAGGTTGGTTCTTAGTTGGAAATGGCTAGGCAGATAATGATGATATACTTTTGTATTTGTTACTTTTATTTGTTTATTATTTAATGAACACGATGTCTGTTATCTTCATGTAATAAATAAATAAATATGTTTGTTATAGTTCCCGGAGGTAGCAGGCAGCGTTGCACCCGCGCTACTAGAGCTCTTGGGTGATGGCAGCGAGCCAGCCGCACAAGATGTCATACTGTTCCTACGGTCTGCACTACACACCTTCGTGGACCTACGAGAACACATCTACCAAGTAAATAATACAAACTGATCTTGTGCCTAACATCATTTCAGCCGAAAGACGTCTTCTGCTGGACATAGGCCTCCCCAAGGGGGGGGGGGTTTTGCCATAATCGCCACGCTTGGCAGGCGGGTTGGCGATCGCAGTATTGTTGCAAAGCTACAGAGAACGCTGCTGCGCATTCTCTGGTAAGTCTCTTAGTCGCCTCTTACGACACCCACGGGAAGATATGGGATGGTGCTATTCTTTACGTCTGCCACCACACGGACAACCTAACGCCTAACGCTACTCGGAATTTCTACAAACTAGAATTTGCATATTCGAAAACTATGAACTTACTTGATGAAAAGGTATATTTGGATACAATGGGGTAGTTTGACTGATAATCTTTACATGGTATGAAAACAAGGTTGTTCCCCCTGTCTGTACCTTTAGATCTTTTAAACTACACAACGGATTTTAATGCAATAAATAGAGGGATTCTGTCGAATTTAAATTTAAATAAACCATTTACAGGCATTTTTAATTGTCAGGGAATTGGTCAGTCTGAATTGAAGCTAGTTCTGTGAAGGAAAATATTCCTTCAACTTAAATTCGACAGAATCCCTCTATTTATTGCATTAACTCCTTACGGTAAACAAAAGAAATCGCAGGTTTCGAGTTACTAATTTGGTACCTCGTCGAGAATCTTTCGTAACAGTCTCGATTTTTTCAAAGAAATAGTTGCTCTTCTATATTTTAGTCTTACAAGGTTGGATTTACACATTCTGAATTCAGAGAGATATCATAATCTAAAAAACTCAGAATGTGTGTCAAAATGGTAAAGAAATTGTATGCATTTTCAGGCTTTGTTAATTAATAATATGAATTTCGACTCTGAATTCAGATAGGAGTTCAGAATGTGTGAGTCCAGCCATATTCTTGTAAATCATTAAGGTGCTGAACTGCTGATATCACCAATCATTTGTCGGCATGTTTCCTAACACTAAAGCCGATCAAAGTCTTGTATTGTTCGTTCGTACGCAGCCACCTTGAGTATGCATCACAAGTATGGAACCCTCAATACGGAATCTACAAGTCGCGTATTGAGGGCATTCAAAGAAAATTTCTTAAATACCTTGACTATAGGGCAAAACAAGTATCTGTAGATTATACTCACCGATGTTGAAGGTACCATTTTCTACCGCTTGACCGTAGACGTCATATCTATATATATAAAAGAAAGTCGTGTTTGTTACAACACTTATAACTCGAGAACGGCTGGACCGATTGCCATGGTTTTTGATTTGTTGGATTTGTTTCCGTCCCGAATAGCAGAATACATCTTAAAAACAATGAAAACTCGATATGTGTAATGAATACTTAATCATTTCAATAGATGCTGATTTGTTTATTACATGTCAAACATTTGTTGTCCAATCCTGTCAAATAGTGTAACAACTATTTTTTTTTTTGGAGCTTATGGCCTGGTTGATGTAGGGTAGGTGTAGGGTAGGTGTAGGGTAGGTGTAGGGTAGGTGTAGGGTAGGTGTAGGTGTAGGGTAGGTGTAGGGTAGGTGTAGGGTAGGTGTAGGGTAGGTGTAGGGTAGGTGTAGGGTAGGTGTAGGTTAGGTGTAGGGTAGGTAAATAGGCAGGTAAGTAGGTAGATACCGACATTACAACGTCTGTCGGGTCAGCTAGTTAATGATATATGTACTTGCTTAATATCGCAAATGGTTCAATTGAATGTTCTGAACTTATCTCAAAATTGTCGATACGCACTAATCAGTTGGGACTGCGACTGCGACCACTTCTACATGTACCGCATGCAAAAACTAATTATAGGCGTAATTCGCACTTTGTGAGAGCCAGTCGCAGTTTTAACGAAATTTCATGTGAAGATGACATTGACCTTTTCTGCATCAATGCAAGCACAGTAAGGAAGCTCTTAGCAAAGTCATTCTTTGATCAAGATTGAACAACATTAACCAATACTGAAGAAATAATGATATATCTACCTATACTGTGATGAGTTCGTAATCATTTTGTATTTAACTGTGGAGGCTTGTAATTAGCAATTTAGTTATATATTATTGTTATTATAGTGTTATTAGTCTGTAAGCTTTCCTAAAATAAATAAATAAATAAATACTCTTTATGAACTGCCAAAACGAGAGTCCCTCTATATTTAGTACTAGCTTCTGCCCGCGACTTCGTACGCGGATCCTGTTGCTTATGCCAGCGACAACGGGGTCGGCAAAATCGAACATCTGAAACGTCTGATGTCGAATTCTATGAGCCCGGGGACGGGAAAACAACGGGATGCGCGAGACGATTCGAGACGTTCAAAAAGTACAATTTTGAATCATACCTCCGATGGCGGAATATGTGGCGTAGTCAATTTTAGGAGTATACGTAAATGCACTCCGTTCCTTATCAACCCAAGGAAGGTCGCCATGCCCTACGGCTATATCTTGAGACACATCCGATTCTTCAGATGATATCGACATTCTGTTCAGAGAATGTCGAAGTCGATCAGAATTCAAACGTTCGTTGCGCTCTTCTTCTGTCTCTTCATGCCGTACTCCAGCAATTATTTCTCTCTCACTTTCTAACTGATTATGAATATTTTGTTGTGTGCGTGTTCGGGACAATGTATGATAATCTCGATCAGCAGTTCAAATTCAAATTAATTCAAATTATTTATTTGGAACAAAAAACATGTTTACAGATTTATGTGTTCGTTAACAGCTACATTAGTTTAGAACTGTGTCGTAGCCATTAGCGCCCACCTCCGAGAGGGGAGACGTCGGCGTTCCAATATTACTTATGTATAATTGAGTTATTAATTTATTATCTATATAATAATAAAGACTCAATTGTATAATATAATTAAAAAATTAAAATAAAATTTATGAATTAAAATTAAATTAATTAAAATAAATTAAAAAAAAAAAAAAAAAGAAAGAGATTTAATTATCGTGTGAATAAATTAAAATGGTGTTTCAGTTATATCTACTTGTAATGTGTGTGTGTGTTTATATAAATGTGGTGTGTGTGTGTGTGTGTGTGTGTGTGTGTGTGTGTGTATGTGTGTGTGTGTGAGTATGTGTGCATGCAGGGTATTTTTTTTTTTTTGGATTGAATTGGTGGATTATATTGCTAGATGGGGAGGGGGTTTTTCTTTTTTTTTTTACTTATTTCATCAGATTTTCCAGTTCATTATATGTCAGGCTATGAAGCCATTTGTCCGTGAGAGCTTTACACTCCCGTAAAGTAAGTGGATATATAGCTAACATTTTATTTATTCTATTATACAAGACAGGACTCAAAAAGTTGTACTGACGATTCACCACTACAACACTGGCCGGTTCAGTCCGGCAGACTCTGTCCGCCCTGCGTTTATTTGAGTTGAGACTAGGGAAGTTAGTTGTGCATCATGTTCATCACTCGTTTCAAAAGACCTGTTAGTAGATGTGCGAATACGCTGAGAACTCAAGCGTGATTCTGTATCGGTAAACGTTTCCGATTCGCGAGACAATGCATGACGTTCACGATCAGCGGTCAGTCGCGCATCATATTCTTCACTGGTCTCTAGAGACCTGGATGTAGATGCGTAAATACGTTGAGAACGCAGGCGTGCTTCGCGATCTGAAGTTTCAGCCTAGCCAGCGAGTTGCAGCCTGATGTTCTCGAACAGCATCAAGACTCTTCTGACGCTCTTCGGTAGATTCTTGGGATCATATGATCCTCAATCTTTTAGCTCCTTTGGAACATTGGGAAAGATTTGACCTCTTTCTAGGCATGGTTATAGTTTTATTGTGAAGATACCTGATCAATTAAAATTTAAGTGACTGCTCCCCTGCGTTACCGGGTAGGCTACCGTGTCACGAAGATACATCGAAAAGGAAATTAAACACTCAAAAGCCCGAAGGGATATTTATTCGATAAAAAAAAAAATTGGTAGTTTTGGCCAGTAGAGTTAAATTTTCAATGCTATACCATCGTCATCAAAAATCAGTTCTAAACTGTTACCGCCTTCACCGCGTGGAGGTATTCCCAGCTTATGTTATTTTATAATATACAGTGAAAGTAGTGATAGCTTTACAGTGAAATTAATGATAGCTTTGATTTCCACATCAGATGTTTCTGATCTTCGATTTTTATAAGTCAACAGGAAATGCCTATCAGACCGAACAACTTTTGCTAAGACGTCATTCCTATATGTGTTTTGGTGTAGCTGGGCTCTTGGAGTTTCACATCAGGTGTTCCAGATCTTTAAATTTATTCTCTCAGCAGAAAATGTTTATCACGTGGAACAATTTTTGCTAGAGTACCATTTTTGTATCTCTTATAGTTTAGCTGGTCTGTTGCGGTTCTGCATCAGGTGTTCAAGTTTCCAAGATAAATTATAGCCTATATGTTGCCCAGACTTAATACCTATACAACAAAAAAATAATCATTCAAATCCGTTCAGCAGTTCCGAAGATTAGCGTGTACAAACAAACAGACAAACAGACAGAATTTTTTTTTTGGATTCGTGCTCTATTACTGTTTCTAAACCCCTCTCAATAATTACTTTTTTTAATATATTCAATGTACAGACACAGTTTTTTTACTGTTTTATTATATGTATAGATGGCAATAGCAAACTCACTTGTTTACCAACCTATATCTTACCTATTTTAGATTTCAAAGAAATTATATTAAATTTTACTGTTAAGTGAAAGTTAATCGTGTTTTAAAAATAAAGTATTTTGAAGTAAAAATTCTTGACGCACTTGACTTGGGGAGTAAGCTGGTGTATGCGTGAAAAAAGCGTTAAGAAAACAGTGATCGGGGCGACGCAAACGGAAGTTGAGAGGGAGATATAAGTTAGTGAAGATGGAAAGAGAGAGAGAGTTACGTTTCGCATATTACTGTAGGGGCAAGAGAGAGAGGTGCGAGCACACATTTTCTTTCTCTCTTTCTCTCATAGCCAGTTGCAAACGGATACATACATACATATAGATGGAGCTAAAGAAATTTCGCAGAACAGATGGTCGATGGGGCCGAAAAGTTCTAGAGTGGCGACCGCGAACCGGAATACGTTGCGTTGGAAGGCCTCCCACTAGGTGGACCGATGACCTGGTAAAGGTTGCGGGGATCCGCTGGATGCGAGTCGCACGGGACCGGTCAATGTGGCGACACGCGGGGGAGGCCTATGTCCAGCAGTGGACGTCTTTCGGCTGAAATGATGATGATGATGAAAGAAATTTTACTTCAGTCGTGTGGTTTAAAGTACACTTGTATTTTTTTTATTAAGTTCTTGTTTCTTGGAATAGGGTATTTTACTCTATACGAGAAAAAAGCTATAAATATGTTATTGAGACAGTTTAGGCATTAAGCAGTCGGAAAATGTAAGTTTTAGTTCATAAAATAGTTACCTATTTTATGAACTAAAACTTACATTTTCCAAAAACAAATTTTTAAATTCTTTTCATAGTTTTCAGTATTTTTAATCTGTTATAAAACACCGTTCAATAGTAGCGGCCATGTTATTACGCCGTACGGCTGTGTAAACAAAAATTGACAACTGTCAGTCAACCGATTGGCGTATTATAGGCTTTGTACTTTTATTATTTTCGTAACCAACGTAATTTTTTCATTATTACACCTATTACAAAATATGCTTTTAATTATTTTTAAATGATATACAATTATCATACTTAATATAAGCTCATTTGATACAAAACGAACTCACGTCTTTTACTCTGAGCAATATGTCGTCCAGTAAGAGGCGTTTTCGTCAAACTACGCGCGAAATTTGAAAATTGAAAATTTAGATGCATTTTTATGGAAAAAAAATTGAATAAAAATTGTGTGTTTTTTTGGTGGCATATTAGCACTACAGAATTTCATTGAGACACTTTTCAAAAATGGGTGTAATACCCTATAATGGGCTAAAAGTGCCTACAAGTCTATTTTGTGTTTGTTTAGAAACTCCTGGAGTCAGTGCCGGGTATCCGCGTGGGTAAGATCGCGCGCTCGGCGCTGTGGCTGCTGGCGCAGTTCGCGGACTCGCCGGCGCGCGCGCGGGCGGCGCTCCAAGTGCTGTCTGCGGTCATACCCTCGGCCGCGGGGGCCGACGAAAAGGTGAGGATATTGCTGCCATACCATTGACCTATTGAACTCCATTAACAACTTAAGATCGCGTATTCGATTCGTGACGAAAACTTCATGTTTTTGCGTTTTGCCCAGAGCAATATCGTAATTATGTGAGCAGATTATTTAAAGACAATTTACAGTTTTAGAAAGATTAAGTCTTGATTTAGACAGCTACAGAGAAAAAGTATAATTTTTAATTATGGTTTTTTAAAGCGAAGACAATTCTTTCATATCGTTTCTTTATTCTTACGAAAATAGACGTCAGAGTTAACTTTCAGGACGAATACAACCATTACAATATGCCAAAATATATTGTTTTATGCGTTTTTCCAACAGTATATACAGTCATAAAGACAGCTACAGAGCCAAAATTACAAAAATATTACTATTATGTATTAAAAAACAATGTTGAAAAAGTAGAAAATCGGTTCACTTTGACAATTTTTTTTCACCAGTATTTGAATAAAAACATAACTGATATATTTATTTTATGAAAGTAAATGTTATGCTTAATATACATAATATTTTTCAGTCCGTTATACGAGCTCATTTATTTTAGACAATTATTTTAAAAAGCCCTGTAAAACATCGCGCGCTGTCGTTTGCCGATCAATTTCAATGATTCATGCTTATTTCGTGCGTATTTATTTTTCTGATGCACACAAACCGACCATTGTGTTGTACTAGTGTGTGTCAATGCTGCTACGCCATTCTAGCAATCATTCAGATTTTGAGTTGCGCTAAATCGAATACGCGCCCTTAAGAGCGCCCATCCCGTCGTATTTCCCATACAAACGCTCGTACGCGATTACGGCGTTATAACACATTATTTTCCTAATATTTTTACACACAGGTATCTGGTACTTGTGACTCCTGACATACAGGTACACCTAGTTCGGGAGTCAGAGGCTTCAAAAAAGTTTAGTAACCTATTATGTCAATAAAGTATTATTATTATTATCTTGTGGTTTAAATCTAGGTTTGTATGAAGCCAAAAATAAACTTTTATGAGAAACAAATTCAGTAAACACGTCCGAAAATCAGCCTTTTTGCACAATTTAATCTGAACTTTTGCCGGTCATAATGCACTCATACGTTGAAAAAGTAAAAAAACAGCTTCATAGAAACCTTGCACATGTAATGGAGATTCAAAATTACAAACATTTTTACCAAAACCTTGTAAGGCTTTTTCAAAAACACGTATGTCCTGGAACAAGTTTTGTGTAATTTCCGCGCGGCAATTTTCCTGTGATGTTATCGCGTTCTCACTCACCTGTTTGTTTTCGAGCTTTGCGTAGGTTGAAACAAAAAATTTTTCAATCACGCTTGCGTTGAAGTTCGTTCGATGGGAATGGGCGCTCTTAAGTTGTAAAACGGTCGCGTGGCTGAGACGCCACCAGCAACAAAAGTTGTTTTTTTTTCTTGCTATTTTTAAAACGATATATTTGTTTTGTATGAGACTGTTATTGGCATAATGACGGGTAATGAATTTTACAAGGTTTGGCGTCTGGGGTGAAATCATGTAAAAAGGCGCTGGCGTGCAAAATGTTAACACCTCAACAGACACCTAAATGCTGGCGCTATAGAGCCTGAAGATTTTGAAAGGCTCGCTTTGAATCAGTCGGGGGTTGCGGAAGTATCTACAGTTCCCGCGACCCCCGACGTAGGTGTGAGATAGAACACCGGGGTGGTTTTTAGTCAGTAGGAGTCTGACAGTCCGTCCGCCCCAAGGCAGAGGACATCTATGAGGATTTTCCACCCCGGAACAAAAAAAACAGTCTCGCTTTGAATAGGTCGTATTGCCGCTTTACTGTAGTGTTTAAAATATTTGAACAAAAACAACTTAATACACTAATCGAAAAACGCCAAATACGTAAAGAGAGGCCTAAACCACACCTATAGTTTTACTGCAAGCCAATACTACGGTACGTATTAGTTGTGACCGGCTATTCATTTCAAATTATATAAAAATCTAAATTAAGTACTGGCTTATAAATCTCTGTTATAGCATTGTCTTATGTAGAGTCAGTCAAATCGCTCAGCGATCACCACCAGGGGGCCAAGTCTGCTATTTTTATAATTTCGTCATTCCAACACGATCCCATTGTCATTTTGCTAAAAGTTCGTAATCTGCTAAATTCATAATGGTCGATCATTGGTCGGTCGAATTAAAAGCAATGACTGCACAATGACGTTCTAATGGTAGGTCACTGATCAAAAGAACTGTCAAAATTTTAGCATATTACCGCCTAAGTCAGTCATTCAGTTGTCATTTTGTACGAGGTTACCATTTTATATCGTTTCTTTCAATGGCGTGTTAGTGGTTGACCATTGGAAAGTCATAATGACGCCATTATATTAGTAGATTACCAAACTTGTCAGAATCAACAATTATGAAATCAATGATAGATCATTCTGACACTATTGTAATAGCAGACTTGAGGCCCTGGACAGTATTTTAGCTGGCCCGCACCCTACGCACTAAGGACGCACGTGGAGTGCGTCCTTAGTGCGTAGGGTGCTGATAGTGGCGTGGTATTTTATGATTTGTCTTTATACATCGTGTATGTTTCTCATGTAGGAAGAATCGGAAGCTTCGGCTGCTAAAGCTCAGGACACATCTGCCCCGCGACAGCTCGTCACCAGTGACGGAACTTATGCGTCGCAGTCTGCATTTAATTTACCAGCGTAAGTCAACTATTTAATAATTTTGTGTTGAAAAAACATGTTAAACAGCAAACAGCATATCGTCGTTGGGACAGCAATTCCGCGTAACTAACATTTTTTAGTCCGTATGGTGTCGGACGTAAAGAATAGCACCATCCCATATCTTCCCGTGGGTGTCGTAAGAGGCGACTAAGGGACTCACCAGAGAATGGGCAGCAGCGTTCTCTGTGCCTTTGTAACAACCATACTGCGATCGCCAACCCGCCTGCCAAGTGTGGCGATTATGGCAAACCCCTCCCCCCCTTTGGGGGAGGCCTATGTCCAGTAGTGGACGTCTTTCGGCTGATATGATGCAGGAATTGCAGTCCCAAAGACGATATAATCTTGCTACTGTATGTATAATTATCACCTTTGTGCCCTCTTCCCATGTTATTTGGTATCGGCGCAACACGTTTTCTTGTTATATTCGGTCGTGATATCACTGACTCCCTTCTCTTTCAATTTTGTTATTGTACGCAATGTTGCTAAAACGTTTCACACGCAAATATTGCCTCGGAAAGCATGTAAAGCTGTTGGATCCCAGCGGTCATTTGTAGATCTTTGACAGTCGTTATGGGTTATTCAGGAGGCAGAAAGTTCGACTTCGAGTCTTACCATGGGGTATCGTATTGCCCAGTCACTGGGTTGTAGAGGTCAGGCAGGCAGCCGCTCCATGTTGGTATTTAGCTGTATCCGGTTAGACTGGAACACGACCCCAATATAGTTGGGAAAACTAGGCAGATGATGTTGCCAGCAACATATTTCAGTCTTGCGAAAGAAACCAAGCGCTTTGACTCCACATTTATTGTGCGAACTGCCAGATTGTGGAATTCCCTGCCCGCCTCTCTGTTCCCTGATAAGTATAATCTGGGTATCTTTAAGGCACGATTGAACCGGTTCATCCTAGGTAAGCGTGTTCCAACTTAGGCCGCATTATCACTTACGATCAGGTGAATTGCGGTCAAACGCAAGCCTATTTAATAGTAAGAAAAAAAAAATGTTCAATCAGTACCTTCCTACAGGCCGGCCGCTCCGTCCCGTGCGGGCCCCGCTCTGTGGGCGGCGCTGGGCGAGGGCGAGTCCTTCACCGCGGCGTGTGCTTGCTCGGCGCTGTGCAAGCTGGCCCTCAAGCTGGACAAGCGCGACGCCACCGCCGCCATACACCTGGCCGCTACGCTGCTGGCTTATCACAAACAAAATGCTGGTAAGTACTGTATTTTTAACCGACTTCAAAAAGGAGGAGGTTATCAATTCGAATGTAATTTTTTTTTTATGTATGTTCGGGCGTAACTCTGTCATATATAGACGAATTTGAAAAATTCTTTTGTTCGAAAGGGGTATATTCCGAAATGGTCCCATATAAATTTTACCAAAATTGATACAGCCCTTTTTGAGAAAATCAACAAATTCCCAAATAAAGTACTTAGACGACGTTTTAGTTTCTTCAATCATTGGAGGACTTACAATCTCTTTTAAGTGTGTCACCGTTTCTTAATGGAATTGGATGTTAAGGCAAGACTAAAAAGCGAAAAAGAAAAAGTTTTTCAAAAAAAAGAAAACCGCCTTGAAAAACTAAAAAGTAATAAATAATTTTAGCACAGAACCCACAAAGTTATTTATCACTTTTTTGTTCATGTTATGTTTTTATAATAAAATAATATTTGTTTAGCAAAAGTTTACCTCATGACTCGATAGATGGCGTTGGTCGATTTAAATTCAAGCTATGGTTTCGTTACAACGCAAACTATAAGTCATCTTAGAAATATTAAATAAAGGTCTTCGTTCTGAGTACGTGGTGTGGTTTTATTGCTATAAAATACTCCCGACTCGTCGATAAACAGGCCTAAACAGATCTTCGATGATCATAAGGTCCTACGATTCGGAACGTTTTTGAAAAAAGCTAAAAGTGCCCTCTGATGTCGGAGTTGGGAGTTAAGAAGCAGCTAATTGGTGCAAAGGAGACGATCTATGTAAGCGAGCCGAGCATGGTCTGTGGAGATGAGCGGAGCGTTAAAGGGAAGTTATTTTAAAGTGTTCAAAGTGCAACAAAAACTGTGAGTACATTTATCTAATTAATAGTTCCAAGTGTCAGAGACTTGTAAAAATTTAAAGTTGATGCTGAAACTTGGGACTTAGAATATTTCGTCAAAAATTGAAGAGACCCCGAATCTATGCCCGATTTTGCCTAGAAATAAAGAACAGTTTAAACACTTAGAAAATTTACGATATTCCAATACTTAGAAAAAATTCCAAACTTATAAATTAACGAAGTAACTATCAGTATTTGGAAACATGGAGGCTAAGTTAAGGCTGTTGGATGATATTAAAAATCGCATTCAGAAAGGACTTATCAACTTCAAAAAATCTCCAAAGGACAGAATAAATCAGGCATATGTGGACTCACGTTTGGAAATATTAGATAAACAGTTTGAAGATTTCACAAGAAAACATGATGAACTGTTGTTCAACTACACAGTAACTGAATTGTGTGCAACAAGTTACATCAAAAATGATGTGTTTGAAGCAGTTACAGACACTTTTCTAGACTATAAAGTAGAATTAAAAAATGCTTTACCAACATCTCAGTATTCTAAAATGAGTGATTTCTCAGCAGACCATAGTCAACCGAAAATGATGTCAATGGCTAAATTACCCAAAATAACAATTCCTGTTTTTAGTGGTCAATATCAGGAATGGTCAACGTTCAGGGATTTGTTTTTGTCATTAATTGATAGTAATCAATCGCTTGATGATGTACAACGCTTACATTATTTAAGATCTCAGTTGTCAGGTGAAGCATCACAACTCATAAAACACATTCCGATCACGCATGCAAATTATAAGAAATGTTGGACTCTGTTAAATAGTCGTTACAATAATAAGAGATTTTTAGCCAATTGTATTCTCAAGCGCCTACTCAACCAAAAACCAATGGCGGTTGAGTCATCCATCGCTCTCAAGGAGCTTTTGGATACCACAACCGATTGCTTACATGAATTGTCAAATCTAGGGGTGCAGGTGGACGCTTGGGATATCATTATTATTTATTTAATAAGCTCCAAGTTGGACGTTGAGACTCGGAAGCAGTGGGAATTGCACGTAAGTCAATCTTGCGAGGAACTTCCCACCTTCAATGATTTTCAGGGCTTTTTGAATAAACGTTTTCGGGCTTTTGAATTTATAGAACCTCAAAGTAGCAAGTCTAAAGGTACTACTAAAGCATTTCACGTAGTTTCAAAAATATCCTGTCCACATTGTTCCGAGGAGCATCTCTTGTGCTATTGTAAAAAGTTCGCTCAGGAGACCGTCGATCAGCGTCGTGAATTTGTTAAATCTCATGGTTTGTGTTTTAATTGCCTTCGCTCAAGTCACCTTAATTTCAATTGTCGAGTAAATACCAAATGTAAAATGTGCAATAGAAAGCATCATACTCTCTTACATCTTAAACAAGACTCAGGAGCAGAAGCGAGTTCTTCTGCGTCTCCATTGCAAAAGGAACAGCCACAGAACGAGACCATAACTGAACCTCCTATTTCAACCCATTTCTCAAAAAGTATTCATAGTCAAGTCATACTGGCTACAGCCCTTGTTAAGGCTAAATCGAAAAATGGGTACCCACAAGTTTTGAGAGCTTTGTTAGACCAGGGTTCACAAGCTTCCTTTATTACGGAATCTGCGGTTCAGTTATTGAAATTAAAAAAGATAGCGGTTAAAACGTCTATCTCAGGTGTAGGGGGAGCTCAGAGCGATCTAACGTCTAAATTTATGGTTACAGTTAACATCCAGTCGTTACGGGATCCTGACTTCACCCTTCAAATAAAAGCTTATGTGCTGAGTAAGGTGACTTCGATTTTACCTGAAAGGAAATTTACATTGGTGGATTGGCCAGAGCTTAACAATATTAATCACTTGGCTGATCCAAATTTCAATAAGCCTAACAAAATTGACATTTTGTTAGGGTCGGGAGTCTATACTGAAGTCTTAAAAGAAGGCTTAATCAAGGACCCTAAGGGTAAAACAATGGCTCAAAATACTTACCTTGGCTGGATTATATCAGGAGAAGTCAGCGATGAAGATGGAGTGATGTCTTGTCACAATGTAATACTAAGCATGCACTCTAAGGTCGAAGAAAATGAAATCCTGAAAAAGTTTTGGGAACTAGAGGCAGAGCCACCGTGCTCTGAAAAGTCAATTCTTAGCCCTGAAGAGCAAGCATGTGAGGATTACTTTGCTGCAACCACATGTAGGGATGCAGATGGTCGCTACATTGTAAAACTGCCTTTTCGATCCAAAAAAACGCCTTGCAACACAAAGCAAATAGCGTTAAAAAGATTTTACGGTCTTGAACGGAAGCTAGCAAAAAATAGCGAGCTTAAACGACAATATTCATCGGTAATAAATGAATATTTATCACTAGGTCATATGGAAGAGATTCCTAATGAAAAAGACAAAAACGAAGTTGGCGCTGTTTACTTACCGCATCATGCTGTAATCCGTGAAGACAGATCAACCACAAAATTAAGAGTGGTATTTGATGCGTCATCCAAGGGATCCGATGGTGTTTCCTTAAATGACACCTTAATGATAGGACCACCCTTACAGGCTGATTTACGTCATACAGTTATGCGGTGGCGACAACATCCAGTATGCTTGGTAGCCGATATAATAAAAATGTATCGCCAAGTTAAAGTAGCTGATGATCACGTGGACTTTCAAAGGATTTTATGGCGAGATGACATTCATTCTGTTATAAAGGAATACAGGCTTTTGAGAGTTACATTTGGAACATCTAGTGCACCTTACCTGGCAGTCAAGGCATTGCAGCAAACCGCTAGCGATGAAGGTCAGTCATATCCATGCGCTGCTAGTAGGGTTAGGACAGACTTCTATATGGATGACCTAATGACAGGTTGTCAGACTGATGAAGAAGCTGTAAAAATCTATCATGAGTTTAATGAACTATTGAACAAAACAGGTTTCATTTTGCAAAAATGGACAAGTAACCGAGAAGAGTTGCTAAAACAGATAAGGCTGGATACTGGAAGAGATCTGGAAATAAAAGAAGATGAAACCACTAGAATTCTAGGTCTTACCTGGAATCGCAATTCCGATGAATTCCATTTTACTGTTAAATTACCCTTTTCAACACCGTCGCCGTCTGCATCTGAAACTAAAAGAACAGTTATATCAGAGATATCCCGTTTATATGATCCTTTAGGTTGGGTAGCACCATGTATAATCACCGCGAAAATCTTCATCCAAAAACTATGGATCGCTGGTTTGGATTGGGATGAGAAACTGTCCGAGGATCTTCTAACAGAGTGGCACTCTTATCGTAGTGGGTTGCACACACTCAACAACTTCAAGATTCCGAGGTGGGTGACCAGAAAAAGCGATGATCAAACAGTGGAACTGCATGGTTTCTCTGATGCGTCAAGCGTAGCATACGCCGCGGTTGTTTATATCCGAGTCATCGATGCTGTAGGTCGAGTTCACTGTAATCTGGTAACTGCAAAAACGAAGGTGGCTCCTATAAAACAAATTTCTATACCACGACTGGAACTATGTGGCGCAGTTTTAGTAACCAAATTGCTTTTAGAAGTGGCTCGTGTCTTGAATATTCAAAAATCTAACTTACATGCTTGGACAGATTCAACGGTCGTACTGGCTTGGTTGAGCGATCACCCGAGTCGATGGAAAACCTTCGTCGCAAACCGGACTTCTGAAATCCTTAACTCCCTTGATTCGACTCAATGTCATTATGTCGATACAAAAAACAATCCAGCCGACACTGCTTCAAGGGGTACAACACCTACATCTTTGTTAGACGACTCGCTGTGGAAACATGGACCGTCGTGGTTACTTGCGAATACTATAGAACACTGTAGACCTAAGGGTATAATGACTAAACTGGAACTAAAATCTGTCAAGGTTCATGCAGCTCAGATAGACGATGACCCGATTGAACTGATGTGGTCCAGATTTTCATCGTATCGAAGGTTGATCAGGACTCTCACCTATTGCAGACGATTTCTGAAAATAAAGGTAGCCAGAGAAGTACGGACAGGGCTGCCACCTTATCTTTCAGCTTCTGAGATTGCGGACACCATACATTGCTGTCTCAAGCAAAGTCAAAAGGTTTGGTTTGAGACAGAATTAAAGGCAATACAAGCCGGAAAAGACGTCAGCAAAAGCAGCGGTTTGACTTCTTTGAATCCTTACTTGGATGACAAGGACTTGATGAGAGTAGGAGGTAGGATTCAAAATTCTCAACTAAGTGATGACATGAAACATCCCATCATAGTTCCTCATCGATCCCATTTGACAAGATTACTTATATCAGATGCTCATGAGCGTGTACTGCATGGTGGACCCCAATTAACATTTAATTATCTTCGGTCAAAATATTGGGTTGTTCGTGGAAAGAACTTGATCAAGGCTCACATTCGCGAATGTGTACCGTGTATTCGTCATGCAGCCGTAACAAAAAACCAATTGATGGGTCAGTTACCATCATGCAGAGTGACACCAAGTAAACCTTTTCTACATTCAGGTGTCGACTACGCGGGACCGATACAAATAAGAACAGCAAGGGGTCGTGGACATAAGTCTTACAAAGGCTACATATGTCTGTTCGTATGTATGGCGACTCGCGCTGTGCATATAGAAGCGGTCTCTGATCTGACCTCTCAAAGCTTTCTTGCTACATTTAAACGTTTTGTGGCTAGACGGGGTCATTGTAGTCACCTTTATAGCGACAATGGCACCAACTTTGTAGGGGCGTCAAAGGAGCTTAAAGCTATGTTTCGCGATGAATGCGCATCTCTTCCCCGAGAAATTGCTCCTATATTAGCTACTAATTATTTTAGCATTTTATCCCGCCTCATTCTCCTAACTTTGGAGGTCTATGGGAGGCTGGGATCAAAAGCGTCAAGCATCACCTCAAACGGGTAATTGGTGAATCGACACTGACTTTTGAAGAGCTGAGTACCGTCTTAGCCCAAATTGAGGCTTGTCTGAATTCCAGACCTTTATCACAGTCTAGTGTGAATTATTCAGATCCAAACCCATTGACACCAGGACATTTCTTGGTCGGTCAGCCACTGGTAACCGCACCAGATTATGATTATGAGCATGTGACAGTCAGTAGCTTGAGACGTTGGCAATTGACACAAAGAATGATTCAATCTTTCTGGAAACGTTGGTCTCAGGAGTATTTAACTATGTTTTTCCAACGACACAAGTGGGCTAAACGTACGCGTGATCTGAAAGTTGGTGATGTTGTCCTCGTAAAAGAAGATAATTTACCTCCTGCCAAGTGGTTATACGGCCAGGTAGTTGAACTCCACCCTGGCAAGGACAATTTAGTGCGTGTAGTTACCCTTCGGTGTAAGGACTCCCGAGTCAAACGCCCAACTTCTAAGCTATGTGTTTTGCCTGTCAATGATGAATGAATTAGAACATGTGTAATTTAATGGCTTTTTTTTATATGTTATGTTATATATAATATACAGTCCACTTAGATACTACTTTTAAAAATGTAAAAATAAGCTCATAATGTTATGTTAAAAGGACACCAAGGATTGTAGTAAAAGACTGAAGTTGTCCATATATTTACTCTCGATTATGTCATGGTGGGCGGCTTGAAAGGACTAGGTCCTTGGTGGGCGGTATGTTCATGTTATGTTTTTATAATAAAATAATATTTGTTTAGTAAAAGTTTACCTCATGACTCGATAGATGGCGTTGGTCGATTTAAATTCAAGCTATGGTTTCGTTACAACGCAAACTATAAGTCATCTTAGAAATATTAAATAAAGGTCTTCGTTCTGAGTACGTGGTGTGGTTTTATTGCTATAAAATACTCCCGACTCGTCGATAAACAGGCCTAAACAGATCTTCGATGATCACTTTTTAGTTTTTGAAGGCGGTTTTTTTTTTTTTAACTTTTACTACTACACAATTCCATGCATGATAACTAGTGATTGGAATAGGTAGAGCTATTTAGGTTCATTGACTGCAAACATTGATGTTAATATGGATATTCCATGGGATTCCGACTAATACTACGGGATTTTATTGAATTTCATTCTTTTTGTCAATATGTATAAACATGGTTTATGTAAGCCAATAAGCGCATGAGCGACGTTATAAATTTTGCGTTAACAGCACGCTATATATAAAACTTTTTTGCCAAGAATCAAGTTTATCTATTTATTATACTATCCTTAATCCCGTCCTTCTTATATTAACCCGTCAGAAAGGAAGTGTAATCTTTCATTAGTCCCGAAGGCGAGAATAGTTTTTTTATGATTTTACTACTTAAAAACCAAATCCTGAACTCGGGGAGTATCCATATAATTCTAACCTATGGCAAGTATATAGAGCTCTACCTACCGATCTCTGATGATAACAAAAGAATGGACAAAACAAATGTGCGGCTCCAATAGGGTATTACACCCATTTTTAAAAAGTGTCTCAATGACATTCTGTAGTGCTAATATGCCACCAAAAAAAACACAAAATTTTTATTCAATCGATAAATGCCATAAAAATGCATCTAAATTTTAAATTTTCAAATTTCGCGCGTAGTTCGACTAAAACGCCTCTTACTGGACGCCATATTGCTCAGCGTAAATGACGTCAGTTCATTTTGTATCAAATGAGCTCCTATTAAATATGATAATTATATATCATTTAAAAATAATTCAAAGCATATTTTGTAATAGGTGTAATAATTAAAAAATTACGTTGGTTACGAAAATAATAAAAGTACAAAGCCTATATTACGCCAATTGGTTGACTGACAATTGTCAATTTTTTGTTTACACAGCCGTACGGCGTAATAACATGGCCGCTACTATTTCATGGTGTTTTATAACAGATTAAAAATACTGAAAACTTTAAATTGAATTTAAAAACTTGTTTTGTTATTTTATGAACTAAAACTTATATTTTCCGACTGCTTTATGCCTAAACTGTCTCAATAACATATTTATAGATTTTTTCTCGTATAGAGTAAAATACCCTATTAAAGGCGGCGTTTGCGTTCTCACTCACTCGTTTGTTTTCGAGCTTTGCGTTGGTTGAAACAAAAAAAAATTTAATCACGCTCGCGTTGAAGTTCGTTCGATGGGGATGGGCGCTCTTAACTACGTGTTTTTGTTGTAGTTCGTCTTAATAGACTGTTAAGGGGCTATTAACGACTTTTATAGATTTTAAACTGACAATCACGTCAAAATGTGTAGTGTAAATTATTTGAAAAAAATAAAAATAAACTAGAACATTCTCTTAATCATTTAGTATGTGAATATTTTTGATTATATTCATATTAAATGGTTTAATTAACTCGTGAAGTTGTGTCTGACGCGGACAAAACATTGACAATCATACAAAATCTACCAGGTATAATTAAACGAAACTTTCACTACCTTACAATTTTATTATCTATCTGTTAATATACGTTTTTTGTTTAAAGTTAAAGAATATTTCATTTTATTTAATTTTTCCGACTAAACTTTGAGGGTTTTGGACGCAGCGCATACGATTCTCTGGTCGCTCAAGGTCGCCGGCGTATATCGTCGCCTTAGGTACGATTCAGACCAACCGGCTCGCATCGGGCCGGACCGGGCGGCATTTTACAATGCGGTAAAGAACATTGAAATTACTTCCGCATAGTTGGTAGTCGGTTGCGCAGAGGTAACTATGCGTAAGTTGCATGCAAATATGAACTGTAATTACTGTTGATACATTTCAATGTTCTTTACCGCATTGTGAAATGCCGCCCGGCCCGGCCCGATGCGAGCCGGTTGGTCTGAATCGTACCATAATGATACAAATAGGGTATTACACCCATTTTTGAAAAGTGTCTCAATGGAATTCTGTAGTGCTAATATGCCACCAAAAAAAACACAAAATTTTTATTCAATCGACAAGTGCCATAAAAATGCATCTATATTTTAAATTTTCAAATTTCGCGCGTACTTTGACGAAAACGGCTCATACTGGACGCCATATTGCTCAACGTAAATGACGTCAGTTCGTTTTGTATCAAATGAGCTCATATTAAATATGATAATTGTATATCATTTAAAAATAATTAAAAGCATATTTTGTAATAGGTGTAATAATGAAAAAATTACGTTGGTTACGAAAATAATAAAAGTACAAAGCCTATATTAAGCCAATCGGTTGACTGACAGTTGTCATTTTTTTGTTTACACAGCCGTATGGCGTAATAACATGGACGCTACTATTTCACGGTGTTTTATAACAGATTAAAAATAGTGAAAACTTTGAATTGAATTTAAAAATTTGTTTTGTTATTTTATGAACTAAAACTTACATTTTCCGACTGCTTTATGCCTAAACTGTCTCAATAACATACTTATAGATTTTTTCTCGTATAGAGTAAAATACCCTATTGTTCGGCGTCAGGTACCAGCGGCGCTACCTCCGGCCTGACAGCCGACGACCTGGAGCACGGCGCGCTGTGTGTGCTGGCGGGCAGCGCGCGGCCTGACGTAGTGCGGGGCGCGCTGCTGGCGGGCTCGGGCGCCGCGCTGGCCGCCCTGCTGGCGCTGCCCGACCGCGCCGCCACGCTACTGGACGAGGCCGACAATGTGAGCTCACGCACACTTCATACACACTTCGAAAACCAAACCATAGCTTCGAAAAGACTTACCTCTGTACATGTTTGTTTATCTAAAGAAAATGTATAATAATTAGAGAGAGCCCTGGCACCCATAACACAAGTTTAATCTTAGCTTGGGTGCCAGAGGTCGTTAATCAGTAATATTAGGTCTTTACATATGAAATTGCCGCTCGGTATCAAAAAATTAAAAATAACTTTTTTAGAAGAAATTATATATTTAGTCAATCGAAGTATGCACCATTGTTATCGATACACTTTCGCCATTTCATCGGGAGCTCATTGATCCCTTTAGTAAAAAAATCCTGGGAGCGAGAATCGATGAACTGCTTGAAGGCTGTTTAAACTGCCTCATCAGAATTGATTTTTTTTCCTTGTAAAAAGTTGTCCAAATTTCGGAATAAATGGTAATCGTTTGGGGCAAGATCTGGAGAGTATGGCGGGTGACGCAGAGTTTCCAGTCGCAGCTCCTCTAACTTGGCGACCGTCTGATGTGCAGTAAGTGGTCGAGCGTTATCCTGAAGGAGCAATAGGCTAGAGCAATTGACCAGTCTCGGTTGTTTAATGGTGAGCTTTTCCATCATTGTTTGCAACTGTTGACAATACATGTCTGCAGTAATCGTCTGGCCTGATCTCATGAAGCTGTAGTGGATGACACCAGCACAGGACCACCAAACACTAACTAGAATCTTCTTTTTGGTCAGTTTTCGCTTGGGGCAAGGTTTTGCCGGTTCTCCAGGGTTAAGCCATTGAGATGATCGCTTGCGATTATCGTACACGATCCACTTCTCATCACAAGTAACAATACGACTTAAAATTCCCTGATTATTGTGACGATTGAGCAAGGAAGCTCAGCAACCGACGCGTGTTTGTTGGTGTGCTTCAGTCAATTCGTACGGTACCCACTTTTCGAGCTTTTTTACTTTTCCAATTTGACGCAAATGGATAATGATTGTTTTGTCACTTACTCCAAAGGCTGCTGCTAATTCAAAAGTGGTTTGAGATAGATCCGCTTCAACTATCGCCTTTAATTCTTCATTATTCACTTGAGTACCCGGTCGTCCACGAGGCTCATTTTGTAAATCAAAATTTCCAGAACGGAAACGTTGAAACCAAAAACGCACCATTCGTTCGTTAGCGGTGCTTGGCCCGTACACGTCGTTAATCCTTCGAGCCGTTTCTGCTGCACTGGCGCCACGGTGGAACTCATATTCGTAAATATCGCGAATTTTTAATTACTCCATTGTTGTTGCAATAGTAATTTTCAAGCCCAAACAAATGACGATAAAACAAATGAAACACGAATTTTAAAACAATATTCTTTAGTCTTTATTTTGAAATAATTTTGAATTTGGAATTCCTAATCAAACACAAAATATTTGATTTCAAAGTTGCCAGTATTAAGTATCGGCAATTTCATATGTAAGGACCTAATATAAGCAATTGAAGAAAAAAATTGTAACAGTCAGATGTGCTCATTTTAAATTGTAAAATTGGAAATAAAGAATTTTATTATTTATATTATTAAGGCCGTATACAGAAATAAAGCTTGTACAGTTACCGGCACGTAAATTAGCAAAATATATTGTAGTGTGTATTGTATTGTACTCAATGATATTATATTAAACAGATATGTTATGAGCGCCCAATTTTGAAGATTCAAAAACGTCCTAATTGGGACGTATTGCCTTTAGTCTGCGTCACGCATGGCGACGAATGGTACGCTTTGTTAAAGCAGCTAAAAAAATAAAAAAATGCTATTTTGTGTATTTAGAAAGTGTACCAATTACGATACCCAATTGAATAAAGCACAAGGGATCTCATACCACAAGTAACTACGCAATATACATCGATTTGTTTATATATTTCAATTATTTTCCTAATATTCTTATATTTGGAGGTTAGAAAAAAGAAAGAAATGGAAGTACATTGTTTCACGTGAGTAAGACAAGGACGCGTTCACTCCGGACATAGAACAAAAGTACAGATGCGATATCGTAGGCAGTAAAGTCATTGTTTACCCACAGTTCTGTTTTTCTTTTTTCTAACCTTGTAATATTTAATCATTTTGTTTTATTCAATCATTTATATACCTAATTAGAAATTAAACAATATGACAACAGATATTTATTATCCTTTCTTCGTTAAGGTTATCCAATGAGATCTGGCTTCAAGAATGGATCGCATTTGTTCGTAAACAAAGAAATTAATTTTATTACAAAATAAATATTTTATACTCTGTTATTATAATTATATATTCTATAATACATTTAGTCCTGTTTATTCGTTGTTATAGGTACAAACCGCGTGTATAAATGTACTCGCGGTTTGTACCTTCTGTCTCGTTAAATTTTGCTAGTCTGTGATGCCAAGACGCGGTGATTGGTGGCCAGGATAATGTCCGTTTACATTCACGCGCAATTGACAACACTAACTGTCTCTTTTTTTCTTGTTGGTTTTTTCAAGCCATCCCTTTTCAACATTTTGATTTGTAGTGAATTGTATAATGAATGAAAAGTGTAAATGTGTGCAGCCGCTGCTGCGCGGAACACTTTTTTCGTTTGTTTTGTGAGTGTATAACATATCTGTTTATTAGAATATCATTGATTGTACTGTATTGTGTAAGTTCGCGCATGTAAAAATTTATGAAATTGTACGTGCGCGATCTTCCTTCACTACAAAATCTCTTGCCAACTTATGTGCCAGTAATTATAGCCGGGCGCTAGTCCATTCTGGTAACAGTTGCATAAAGCAAGCAGATTGAAGCAGAGCAAGCAAAATGTCGTATTCATCGGACAATGATTTGGTTTAGTTAGAAAATGTGCATTTAAAGCGCTGACCGAAGCGTGTCAAAGATTGTCGGAACTTGTCGGCGACGTTCGGCGCTTGTTCATATAGATGCCTGCGCCTGTTACCTGCATGAACCGGTTCCTATAAGCGCTGGTAGGCTGCCAACTTTCTTTCTATATACAGCCTAAAGCAGGGTTTCAGAAAGTGGGGTCCACGGACCCCTTAGCGGTCCATAGCATATCTATCAGGAGTCCGCAGTAGATCAAATCACAACATAATATTTATTGGAAAATTTTGTAGTAAACACAGCATTTCTCGGCCAAGCCACGAACACGAAATAAGGCCATAGAATTGTTTAAATTGTAAAAGTGTTCCGTGACTGCAAAAAGTTTAAGAAACCCTGTTCTAAAGTAATCAATGATCACTTTAGTTGCAAGAATAAGTTGTATAATAAGTAAAGCAAAGCATCTCTTCTTTCTTCATACATATTTCGACCCACATTCGTTAAAGAAAGTTGTTCAGTTTCACGGGTACTATCACTCTGAAAAATTTTGAACGTGACATAAAATCATCTTGTATAGCGTGAGTCTGTGATTGGTTTAGTTCGACTTTGACCTTTAATATCAAATCTCCAGAAACACTGGATTCAGTGGTATGTCCTAAAAGAAAAAAAGGATCCTAGCAATTGGTACCTAATGTGATTTTAAATATCGGTCACTCATTACCAGTCACGCTTTAAATATCGGTCACTCATTACCAGTCACGCTATATAGCGTGACTGGTAATGAGTGACCGATATTTAAAACCACATTAGGTGTTATAACACTTAATGTACAACTTATTCTTGATAAACAGACTGTGAAAATATTCCAAGACACATTCGCAAAACACAAATAATATTTTTTTTGGTTTCCTATTGGAAAGGCTCGGGGGAGACCTTTGCCCACATGGACATCAGAGGCTTACAAAAATAAATGTGTATTTCTTTTAGTATTTTGCCGACTGAGCATAGACTTGAACACTTTGTCTGTTATGTTGTACCATATCTTTCTTGTAAATAAATACATTACCGCTCTTTCCTACAGGAGCGTGAAACAAAGCGTCAAGACAACAAAGTGGAGGTAGAAGCTGGCATCGTGTTCGCGCAGTTGGCCGGCAACACTGCCGCCAGCACGCACCACGATATGTTCGAGCTGTCTCTCAGTAAGGCGCTGCAAGGTATGAACGAATTTTTGCTTTATCTTTACACTAGCCACCCGACCCTGCTTCGCATGGGCATAGGCCCATGCGAAGCCGGGTCGGGTCGGGGTCGGGAAGGCTATAGAGCCTTCCTCGGTAAATGGACTATCGAACACAAAAAGATTTTTTCAATTCTAACCAGCAGATCCTGATATTAGCGCGTTCAACCAAACAAACAAACTCTTCAGCTTAATATTAGTATAGATAGTATAGAACAAAGTCGCATCCGCTGTCTGTATGCCTAGATCTTTTAAACTACACAACAGATTTTAATGCGTTTTCATCAATAGATAGAGTGATTCAGGAGGAAGGTGTATACGTAAAGTTTGATATTGTTTTTCACATTAGTATCGATATTACGTGTCCGTCCGTCCGTTGTCCGTGTGGTGACGGACGTAAAGAATAGCACCATCCCATATCTTCCCGTGGGTGTCGTAAGAGGCGACTAAGGGACTTACCAGAGAATGGGCAGCAGCGTTCTCTGTGCCTTTGTAACAACCATACTGCGATCACCAATCCACCTGCCAAGCGTGGCGATTATGACAAACCCCCCCTCCCCCTTGGGGAGGTCTATGTCCAGCAGTGGACGTCTTTAGGCTGAAATGATGAAAGATGATCGACATTACACACGTGCAAAGCCGGGGCGGATCGCTAGTTTATGTAATAAAATAACAGACAAGGTCGTTAAAGAAAACTTTGACTTCCATGTCAAGATACTTTCAGTTATAGCAATTAGCTGACCTTTGCATAAAAATGGTTGACATTTTTCAGAGTGCGGATTAAAAGAATTTTATTTCTTTTATATTTTTCTACCAATTGAGCAAAGTAAATGCCAAATGAAGAAGAGTAGCTTACGAGACGAAATGTGGCTAATGAATTCGCTTCACTAACGTGGCGTGTTTCAAGTCTCTTTCCACCACAGATATAGATAGACCTAGAAAACGCAAGAGCAACCTACTTCGCGTGCTTATTTTCGTGCCAAACTTACGATATAAAATCGTAAGTAAAAAAATAAAGTAAACGTTTCCTTTCATCGGTAAGTCATTTTGTGATTAATATTATGCGTAATTAATTTTAAAAACAATTATTTTTAATCTAATACCCTCAGTTATACCTGGGAATACCAAATTTAGGAAAAACAAAACATTCGTATTACATTGTGACGTCCAAAAAATGGCACGCTTGGTTTTCATACAGATCGTGATACTTGCGTTATCTACACCCTGTTCACAATATGATTAGACATTTACTAAAACCTTTTTTACAGTCCGTTCAACCGATTTTGACTTCTATTGCGTTAGTAGCATGACAAATGGCAACTGCAGTAAACAGTTGTATTGTAACCACTTTTTTGCAATTATTTTTAATCTAATACCCTCAGTAATACCTGGTAATACCAAAGAACAATGGCGAAAACGTAGTTGACTTAAATTTGACCGTCTAAAAATGACTTACATACGAAAGAATTTACATTATTTTTCTACGATTTTTCAAAGTATCACATTAACCAGTTAGGGCCGGATAAAAAAAATATGTTAAATGAAAACCTATTTGACTTTTTATTAACGTTTAGTGTTGCCATTTTATATTTATTCTGCCAAGTGACAGTAAGTACTTAAAGCATTTAAAGTATTGTAATCAGTTTTAGTTTGTTATTACAATTAAACGGAGTAAGTAAATGAATACAGTTTATTTCCAAGTGTAGGTTTCTGGCAGGTACCTATGTAAAAATACTGTGGTATAAAAATAAATCAGTTAGTTTCGATTAATGACTAGCAAAAAGACTAGTAACCCAAATCTAAAAATAATTGCTTGGTAATTGCAATGACTAAAGAATAACAGTATTATCTTAATTCTTTAGTCATTGGGTAATTGACACAGAGTCATAGACAGATCTGTGCACAGAGTAAAAACGATATGATCGATGTATACATGTAGTAGATACCTATTGTATACATAAGGTAAGGCCAAAGAGTATTTATAACCACTGGGATTACCAACCTTAAACAATATTTTTACAAGACATTTCATTCTGAATTAACTAGGTAAAGAAAATACTAATGCGATATTACCTTTTTACTTCCTCAATTTGGAATATAAAAGTTACTATAGACATAACCTACAAAAGTTCATGACTGAATATCTATTATTCTCGGCCTTCTTGAACAAAAAATCTTGCACAAACTAATTCAGAAGGTGATGCTGAATTAAATAAGATATTTTTCATTTAAAGACGTAGGAATTTAATCTCAACTAAAACAATGTATGGGTGGCTGCCATTGTTCTTTAGGAAAAACAAAACATTCGTATTACATTGTTACGTCCAAAAAATGACACTCTTGGTTTTCATACAGATCGTGATACTTGCGTTATCTAGGTCTATCTATATCTGTGGTTTCCACCCTTACGGTGACGTCATCTGACGCTCGAAGGGTCAGCTAGCCCCTACCGTGTACCGAGCACTAAGATGTCATCAATCCCGTGTGTTCCAGGTCGCAGTACAGGCGTGAGCGAGGAGCGTGGCAAGCTGTCGAAGGTGACGCAGCTGACGGGCTTCTCCGACCCCGTGTACGCGGAGGCCATCGTGGCCGTCAACCAGTACGACATCGTGCTCGACGTGCTCGTGGTCAACCAGACGGGTGAGCTCATGGCTCCTTCATTATATTCAAAAAATTAAACATTGTTGATCTAAATAAATATGAAATAAAATCAAAATTAATGAAATGGCTACTAGAACAGGTTAATGTGGCGACACTTGGGAGAGGCCTATGTCCAGCAGTGGACGTCTTTCGGCTGAAATGATGATGATGATGATGTCAGTCAACCGATTGGCGTAATATAGGCTTTGTACTTTTATTAGTCTCGTAACCAACGTAATTTTTTGATTATTATACCTATTACAAAATATGCTTTTAATTATTTTTTTAAATAATATACAATGAACTCATTTGATACAAAACGAACTGACGTCATTTACGCTGAGCAATATGGCGTCCAGTAAGAGGCGTTTTCGTCAAACAACGCGCGAAATTTGAAAATTTAAAAGGAGTTGTTTCAAAATGTATGGAGCCTGGGCCCAGTCCTTGTACACCATATTTAATAATAAGGAAACACATTTTAAATAGTTCTCAGTTGTCCAATTACTTTAAAATAGCTTTGTGAGCAGGTAAAATACAAGAAATTGCACTTGAAATTGCAACACACAACAAACACAGTCATGGCGGTAAGCTGTCATTTTGATTGATTAATGACGTTTGACATTTATAATTCTGATTTTCTGCGTCAATTTGTGGATACCTAGGTAAACAGACGGGAAAGAAACGGTGTTAAATTCAAAAACGAAAGGGTGGTTGTTATAAAGTACCTACTCTAGAAACTAGAAACAAAACGAGACGAAAGTGACTGAAGTGACACTGTTGTGACACTGTCAGCTGACAGTTCTCTTTCTATTATCAATGGTCGATCTATGGTTTATAGAGTAGCTAAATCTGAGTGACGCCATGTTGAAAATCCGTAAAAAATATTATTAAATTATCAATTTACTATCACAACAGTATACATTTAAATGAATTATCTGTATTCTTCCCGGATTCTACGGATTTTTTTCTTTTTTTTTTGAAGTGGTGTACATAGACTGGGCCCAGAATGAAACATGTCCTTTAGTTGCATTTTTATGGCACTTATCGATGGAATAAAAATATTGTATTTTTTTTTGTGGCATACTATAGCACTACAGAATTTCATTGAGACACTTTTCAAAAATGGGTGTAATACCCTATTGTGACTCTGCCCGCGGTGACAGCGCTTCCCACCTTCCGCACTACCTGGACCCAACGCCCCGCTGACCTTTGTAAGGTACCGCGCGCTGGACCCTGGTCTATCCGATCCAGCCTGTCCCTTTGCTGTCCCTATTTCGTTCCTAAAAGTTCCATTGCGCAGCCAAACAGCTAACTTCAGGACCGCCAAAATACGTTGGCCGTACTGTAGATGGGTTACTGAAGTGTCGCCCCCTCAGACGACACGCTGCAGCACTGCACGGTGGAGCTGGCGACCCTGGGCGACCTGCGCCTGGTGGAGCGGCCGGGCGCCGTGGTGCTGGCGCCGCGCGACTACGCCACCATCAAGGCGCACGTCAAGGTGGCCTCCACGGAGAACGGGATCATCTTCGGCAACATCGGTGAGTTTACTTGCGAGCTGACCGACTTGATCGTTTTGTACAATTTTTGAAGACCATTTATCATAGTTAAAAAATTGGTTGTCTGTAAAGTCGATTTACTGACGATAGTTGAACGTGACAACGCGAAAGAATCATTACCTTTATCGCTGTAATTATCGTTGCTATAAACAATTGACACCACATTCACTTTTCACTTGGAACGCCTCAGAGCGAGGTAACGCCGCAGAGCGAGGTAACGCCGCATGACGTCATGTAACGCCGTAACGCCGCATGACGTCATGTTTTTTCGTGCGTGCAGCCGGCTCTATCGAATTATAAGACGTTGTCACGTCAAAACGTTCGAAATGTAATCGCAATCTCATCTCAAGAAATGCAAGTTCAATAGCAGCATTTTTAACAGATTACAATTCGAGCGTTCCTAAAAGTTACTAAAATTGCCCCTCTAATTACAAGTTCTATATTAGTCTTTGTGGAGGATCAGGTTTGTACGCAGGATAATAATTCGAATACGTGGATTTCTAATCCGTTTTATATTATCAATTTTTTACAAGATTTTGTAGGTTATCCGTGTCGATAACAAAAAAAGAGAAGAGCCGAATAGATCGATAAAAATGAATGAACGTTAAAACGTTAATTTGACATAGGGCACGCGCGCGATGTTGATTCCAAGCTCCCGTACTTGCTGATGGATAACACGTGCGAACAGTCTTTTTCTTCGATTTCTACAACATTCCGTATTCTTGTTAAATTTCGCCTAAAAGACGTTCGTCCCGCAAGTATCCAAGGTGTAATTAATTTTAATCTTTAACATCACTCTAAAAAAATTACAACTAAAACTCAAATTACAAAAGAAAACCATTTGCGTTTGTGTAAGTGGACACCAGGTGGATGTGAGCTACCCAAGATTGGGATGATTGATGATATTTTATATACCACGTGCAAACACTAACATAAACGCAAAGTTCAAGCCTCGATGTGCAAGCTATATCTAACCCTTAAACCAAGACACAATGAGCTTAAATTCCGACACTATTTACATTACAATATCGCCCACAGTATACGAAGTATCAGGCGCATCGATGGACCGCGGCGTGGTCGTACTGAACGATATCCACATAGACATCGTGGACTACATACAGCCGGCTGTGTGTACCGACGCAGACTTCAGACAGATGTGGGCAGAGTTCGAGTGGGAGAATAAGGTAAAACATTTATCATTTATATAAAACATCATATATAGGGTGACTGGTAATTAGTGTACGATACATAAACACGTGATTGTGTTCATGATAACAAATAACTTTCCCGAAGAAAAAATGTTTTTTGTACTGGTTCACTTTAGGTCACAGGCGTGCGCGCACTTGAATTTCATACGGTTGTTGTGTTATTGTGATAAAAGTCTACCAGTACAAAAAAACATTTATTCTTCGGGAAAGTTGTTTGTTATCATGAACACAATCACGTGTTTAAGTGTCGTACACTAATTACCAGTCACCCTATATATCGGTCCGTATGGTGTCGGACGTAAAGAATAGCACCATCCCGTATCTTCCCGTGGGCGTCGTAAGAGGCGACTAAGGGACTCACCAGAGAATGGGCAGCAGCGTTCTCTGTGCCTTTGTAACAACCATACTGCGATCGCCAACTCGCCTGCCAAGCGTGGCGATTATGGCAAAATCCCCCATTTCTTGGGGGAGGCCTATGTCCAGCAGTGGACGTCTTTAGGCTGAAATGATGATGATGATCATATATATCGATGTCGAACCGTGCCTCGTCGTTCTTTGACAGTCGTTATGAGTACTCAGAAGCCAGAAAGTCTGACAACCAGTCTTACCAAGTGGTATTGTGTTACCCTGTAACTGGGTTGCAGAGATCAAACGCAGTTGCTCTATGTAGAACACTGGTATTCAGCTGCATCCGGTTGGACTGGAAGCCAACCCCAAAATAGTTGGGAAAAGGCTAGGTAGGTAATGATTTATATCGATTTCGAATTGTCCATTATTAAGTACAGCACTTTCTTATACACTCTGAAATTGAAATGATTGTTTTCGCGTTCAGAACGATTTGCCCCAGTAGTACTATCGATTCATAGAGTTTAACTTAAAAAATAAAAATGTTATTTTTTTCAAATAATTAAAAAAAATTGCATCAACGGTCCTAAACACGTAAAAGTGTGAAGGGAATATTGGAATAACTTTTAGGTAAGTATTGTGTTTCTTTAACACAGGACCTCGCGCAGTCAGCCGTTCGCGTTGTATCACTATTGGTTCGGGGTCGCTTTCCAGTTTAGTTTCCCACTATTCTAAATCTACCGTTTTTTAATAATTTATTATAATTAATCGATTGTACTACCAAGACAAAATCATTTCGCTTCGGGAAAATAACCACTAAAGGAATCATGGCGAGATTTGTATAAAAAATATAAGATGTTTAGAGAAGTTGAAATTCTAATTCTTATATTCTTGGGTACCTAAAGAGTATCTTCAGGCATTTACAATATTTTTAAAACCCCGCAATAAAAAGTTAATAGTTTAACGAAAAACTCATTACTTCAGAACTAAACGGCGACTGACAGTAACAGTGACACCGACAGTTGCCGTTTCGCAGTTCTTACATTGAAATTGCATCGTTTTAAGAGAAAAAATATCACAAAATAATGTTGTTTTTTTTTTCCAGACACTTGTCACATCACTTGTCTGCCAATTTTATAGATCCGTTAACATCGCTTGTCACTTTCTTTTTTTTATAAACACGAAATGGGCGTCGAGATGACACGAAAAAGTGTAATTTTCATTTCGTAATATTTTAATTATGCGGGGGTTTAAAAATATGCTAAGTATATCAATCTACTCCTGGTAATGTATTCTTCACATAGGAAAATATTTTAAACCCTCTAAATTACTTTTTTTTTCATACAAATGAATGAATGAGTCTCGCCATGATTCTTTCAGCGTGTATAAAACTCTTTCAAGATGTACGACACAACTATTTATTAGTGTTCCGTACCCAAAGAGTTTCAAACAAGACCCTATTACTAAGACTCCCCGTCTGTCCGTCCATCTGTCACAGAGATGTATCTTTTGAACCGTTATAGACAGATGTTTAGGAAATTTTCAGATTGTGTGTCACTATAGCCGCTATAACAACAAATTAAAGTGGGGTTCCCTTACGAGAGACGGATTTGTGTTACTAGACTATAAAAAGAACATTAGATACTGTGTGCCCTTATTGTTACTGCGTTGTACCTTTTTTCACAATTGTTCTATTATTATAATAATATTTGTTCATAATTCTGTTCTAGTAGAGCAGGGTTTCTTAAAGTGGGGTCCACGGACCCCTTAGAGGTCCGTAGCATGTGTCTCAGGGGCCCGCAGTAGGTCAGTTGACTAACTCACAACATATTTATTACAAAATTGTGTAGTAAACTCTGCATTTCTCGACCAAACCACGAACTCAAAATAAGGCTTGTTTTCTGTACTTAAAAAAAAACAAAATTCCAAACCCTCCAAGCCTAAAATATACTTTGACAGGGGTCCGTGTATTAGGGTATTTTACTCTATACGAGAAAAAATCTATTTATATGTTATTGAGACAGTTTAGGCATAAAGAAGTCTAAAAATGTAAGTTTTAGTTCATAAAATAACAAAACAAATTTTTTAATTCAATTCAAAGTTTTCAGTATTTGTAATCTGTTATAAAACACCGTGAAATAGTAGCGGCTATGTTATTACGCCGTACGGCTGTGTAAACAAAAAATTGACAACTGTCAGTCAAGCGATTGGCTTTGTACTTTTATTATTTTCGTAACCAACGTAATTTTTTCATTATTACACCTATTACAAAATATGCTTTTAATTATTTTTAAATGATATACAATAATCATATTTAATATGAGCTCATTTGATACAAAACGAACTGACGTCATTTTCGCTGAGCAATATGGCGTCCAGTAAGAGGCGTTTTCGTCAAACTAGCCGCGAAATTTGAAAAACTAAAATTTAAATGCATTTTTGTGGCACATATCGATTGAATAAATTTTTTTGTGTTATTTTTTGGGTGGCATATTAGCACTACAGAATTTCATTGGGCCACTTTTCAAAAATGTGTGTACGTGACTTCAAAAAGTTTAAGAAACCCTGTAGTATAGTTTAAGAAACCCCGACACGGTTGGCGCAGTGGTTGAGCGATCGACTGCTGCGCTTCGTTGTCGCGGGTTCGATTCCCGCACGGAATAAATATTTGTATGGCCTACAGATAGTTGTTCCGGGTCTGGCTGTTTGTGTATGTGAGTTTATATGTTTGTAAACGCACACAGGAGAAATTACTTGTGTGGGGCAACGTTTCTAAAAAAAAAAAAAAAAATAGTATAGAGTACATACTATGTTCCTGGAAAGTTGGTCCATTTATTTTATTATACAGGGTAATTGAAAAAATACCCAAAACCCTTAATCCTCACTTCGTATCATCACCCTGATCAACATTTGTTATACGACTTTTCAAAATTCGAAACATTTTTTTTTCCATACAAAAAATATAATCACACTTGAATTTTTGCATAATATTTTTTTCCGACACGGCCGACGAAAGGCCTGCAATCAGCTGTGCCTGTACATTAGCCTACCTACTATCTACATCATATTGGCTATCATATGGGTGCGCGCGCGCGTAGTATACGTATATTTGACAGACTTCAAATAAATAAATTGTTTTTAGCTAGGTTATTTAGTTGAGGTCAAAGTCGTAGAACAAATGTTATTCAGGGTGATGATACGAAGTCCAGATTAAGAGGTTTTGGGTATTTTTTCAATTTCCCTGTATAGGAACTAATAATATTGTGTTGTTCCACAGGTGTCTGTGAATACGAACATCACAGACCTGCGCGAGTACTTACACCACCTACTGTCTTCCACCAACATGAAGTGTCTTACTCCTGAAAAGGTAATATTATTTTTCTGCCTTCATTTTTAAAGTTATGAGGAAAAAATTTGTTATTTCCGTCTATTATTTTACCCGACCTGGGAATCGAATCCAGAATCTTACGCTCAGCAGTCGCCGGGGCAATGAAACACAATCATACCACACCTACGACACTCCATACAAACGAAACTATTAATTACCTATACTACTACCACAATAACGATACTACAAATACGTGCGTGTGTGTGCGTGTCTACGCGCCGCAAAAACTAAAAGCAGTTTCGAAAGCACGTTCGACGCGGGAAGAGGTAAGGAACAGTGTTTCGAAGGGAGGCGGGACGTGTCGCTACTGTACGGTATAATTATCGGCACGTAAGTTGGCAAGAGATTTTGTAGTGGGGGAAGTTCGCGCATGTATTGATTAAGAGATTGATTGATTTTAACGACACGGTTGGCGCAGTGGCTGAGCGATCGACTGCTGCGCAGCGTGTTGCGGGTTCGATTCCCGCCCAGGGTAAACATTTGTGTGATGAGCACTTGTGTTTGCCTTGTACATATATTGTACATATATAGATAAACAACACCCAGACGGTGTTGTTTATCTATATATGTATGTATTTCCAAAAAAAATAAATGTATTTGTGTATGTATATTAGCTGTCTGACACCCATAGTACAGGGTCTCCCTAGTTTGGGGTCATATGGCCGTGTGTGAAAAAATGTCCCCACATATTATTATTATTATTATTATGTAAAAATTTATGAAATTGTGCGTGTGCGATCTTCCCCCACTACAAAATCTCTTGCCAACTTACTTGCCGGTAACTATAGTACTAATATTTATACTGTGTTGTGACCAGGCACTGTCGGGTCAGTGCGGCTTCATGGCTGCGAACCTGTACGCGCGCTCCATCTTCGGCGAGGACGCTCTCGCCAACCTGAGCATCGAGACTCCGCTGCACAAGCCCAACTCGCCCGTCATCGGACACGTGCGGATCAGGGCCAAGAGCCAGGTATGTACTCCTCGCTAGACACCCGTCCTGAAGAAGTAGCCAGTTATTGTAGTATTATTTGCTAACTGTCCCGATAAATTATTTCTTATCACCTATACCCTGTTCACAATAAGATTAGACATTTACTCAAACCTTTTTTACAGTCCGTTCAACAGATTTATACTTCTATTGCGTTGGTAGCATGACAAATGGCAACTGCTGTAAACAGTTGTATTGTAACCACTTTTTTTGCCTCTAATGTCATCCTTAAGTAAAAAAGGTTTGTGTTTATGTCTAATCTTATTGTGAACAGGGTATAGGCTGGCTGGCCTGGGGTATCAAAAATATCCTACAACCTATTCTCAGACTACCAAACATATATAAAAAAATCATGAAAATCTGTGCTGCCGTTTCGGAGGAGTTCAATAACAAACACTGTGACACGAGATTTTTATAAATTAGATATATCAAACAAATAACATCATCATCTACCTAGCGTTTTCCCAATTATGTTGAATACCAGTTACAGCTGAATACCAGTGTTTTGGACCGTCTGCCTGTCTGACCGCCATAACCAACAATAGGGTATTTTACTCTATACGAGAAAAAATCTATAAATATGTTATTGAGACAGTTTAGGCATAAAGCAGTCGGAAAATGTAAGTTTTAGTTCATAAAATAACAAAACATATTTTTAAATTCAATTCAAAGTTTTCAGTATTTTTTATCTGATACAAAACACCGTGAAATAGTAGCGGCAATGTTATTACGCCGTACGGCTGTGTAAACAAAAAATTGACAACTGTCAGTCAACCGATTGGCGTATTATAGGCTTTGTACTTTTATTATTTTCGTAACCAACGTAATTTTTTCATTATTACACCTATTACAAAATATGCTTTTAATTATTTTTAAATGATATACAATTATCATATTTAATATGAGCTCATTTGATACAAAACGAACTGACGTCATTTACGTTGCGCAATATGGCGTCCAGTAAGAGACGTTTTCATCAAACTACACGCGAAATTTGAAAATCTAAAATTTTGATGCATTTTTATGGCAACTTATCGATTGAATAAAAATTTTGTGTTTTTTTGGTGGCTTATAAGCACTACAGAATTTCATTGAGACACTTTTCAAAAATGGGTGTAATACCCTATTGCGTTACACGATACCCCTTGGTCAGAAAGCCAATCGCTCCATGTAAATCACTGGTATTCAGCTGCGTTCGGTTAGATTGAAAGCCGACCCTAACATAGGTAGAAAATGGCTAGGCAGGTGATGATGATATTACTAACTTCTGACCGCCACTTCGTCTGCGTAGAATTAACCAAAAGTCCTAAACTATTCTTACTATGTATTAAAGAGTCAAATCCCGATGTAGGTAAATTCATTTGTTATTGTCAAACCGGTGTGACGGCCGGGACGTTATCGGGCTAGATCAAAATCTATTTGCATACTTATTAATAGACTGACTCAACTAAAAAAAAGCAGTATTTTTGGGAAATCGCAAAAAAATTGGCAATTAGACCTTGCCTTACATAATCCATACTAATATTATAAATGTGAAAGTAACTCTGTTACGCTTTCCCGATGAAACGGCTGAACCGATTTTTATGAAATGACAATGCCAGATCCTGCCCCACCCATGTACAGAAAAAGTAACCCATGTACAGAAAAGTAAATTAATGAAAATAATTATAATGAATATAGAACCTTTCTATACTAAATAGTTTTTCTTTAGAACTAGCGGTTTACGAAATACCTACCCAGCAAATACAAACTCATTTTACCTAAAATACAATTTAACCTATAATCAATGTCCTTATTGTTTTTAGATTTAAACGGAAACCGCAAGTTCTACAGTCACTAAGACTAATGTTTAGTTATCAGCAATAAATAAACAGTAAGATGCTACATATTGCACATGACTTTTATTGAGTGGGGCAAAGTTCTATAGAGTTTCTGGCATTGTCCTTTGGTATGAATATGGCTTGAGCCCTGGGGAAGGACATACCTAGGCTACTTTTTAATCAGCGACTTCGTCTTCGTCCACTATAAGCGACATTAACGCGTACGAAGTCGCGGGCAAAAGCTAGTGGTATATAATGTTGTAACTCCGTCTATAAACTAGAGAAATTTCAAGTTAAAACTTATCTCTTTGTTTGTGTAATTTTGGACTCAAACTGTGTGTTAATTTCTAGCTAATTTAGTTTAGCCGTTTCAGCTTGAAAGAGCAACATCCATTCACGTTTACAAACTTTCGCCTTTATAAAAGTAGTAGGATGTTAGTCTGGATTGTTTTGTTTAACTCATACTTTTGAACTCCTCAGGGCATGGCGCTGAGTCTGGGAGACAAGATCAACATGATGCACAAGACGCCGCAGCAGAAGCCGCCCTCCAACCCCATCCCCGCCGCGTAAGATAACCATATTGTACTGACTATCTAACAACTACACTGTGACACGAAATTACTCCTAATAGTTACTAGTATTACAGAGTGTTCAGTCGCGGAAGAATAATGTTTAAGGTTTACTATTGCTTGCATGTTTTTTGTTTCTTAGGACGCTTGCTGGAAACTTGTGAAGCTAGGTTCATTCCAATACGTGGTTAAAAAAAATAAACATTCCAATAAAAGATTTCCCACACAGAAAGTCGTTATTTGCCTTTTTTATAATCTTAACTTCACTATTTTAAATAAAATCGTCTATCTTATTACGCATACTGTGGGAAGAAATCGAATTTTAAATCTGAAACCATATTTTGTCCGTGACCGTACGCGAATTTAGACCTTATTCTGTAGTCTTAAAATTGTTATTCCAAATCACATCTTACGAATACTACGAACCGGGTTCAAAGATGTTTAAAATTAGAATCGCCGCAGTAGAGGCTGCTGCTAAACTAAACTTTAACTGTATAGTTTTAAAGATTATATTAGATTGCGTTGTAGCTTCGGAAGGAAACTTGTTTTTGTAAACATATGATTTCGTTAGCTCTATACAAGGCCTCACGAATATTAACGGAAATTGATATTCATGATTCTGAAATCTCGTGTTTCAGATATTCCGAGTATTATTAAGTTCCTCATCAACGTGAAAATGTATTAAATTAGTGAGATAATAATTAAATTCTACGAAACTAACCGCATTTGTTTTTGAGTTATTTTTGTAAATCGTTTCATTCATGTTACTTACTGAAACTTTTATGTTTTATGTAGGCGAGGCCTGGCAAGCGCCGGGGTTAGTAGCGCCAGGCAGAAGAAGAAGACTTAAACATGTGTCATTGTAGGCTATGTCGAGTCTTGACCCTCCAGCTGGCTATCCCACACTGGTCAACACACATATCACTGTTTCTGGCGAAATTTATTTTAAGAGACAAATCTTCGTGGATAGTTCAATTTCGCGTAACTGACATTGTTGAATATTGCGAATTTCGACCATATTTCAAATCAGCGAAAGCGTATATTCGCAGTATTTAAAAATGTTAGCTACGCGCAATTGGGTTGTTGACACCATTAACCAATAATTCCAAAATACAACTTATCTTAAAATACACTTTATTTAGCCCCGAGAACCTAATTGCTTTAAAATCAATTAACAGTTAGTCAATTGAGTTGGTAAATAAGTGACGTCACAGGCCGATATTGTCAATTGTCATACAGAATCTATGGAGGAATGTCGTTTTGACAGCTCATAAAAAGTATGTCAATTGATTGGTGGTGTCAAGTACCCAATTGAACTATCCCCGACGAAATGTCAAAACTTTGACATGTGTCTTGTCACGGCGGTGTGTTGGTCTGCCAAAATATCATTAAGCTTAGTTTGACTACATCAATAATAATATTTTTTTATTGAAGTTTTGAATCCACACATTTGAATTGTGACTTTAATTATTTCTTCGAATATTGCTATTATTTGTATACTTATTACACTTGCCCGAATGTTTCTGTTCCAAAACATTGATCGATGAAATTCTATAGGATTTCCTACATTTGTACTACTTCTAGATTGACCAACGCGAGTAAATGTACAGGCAAGTTTTAGATTATTGAAATTTATATTATATTTTCATTTGTACGTATTTGAATGCAAGGCATTGTAGATGAAATATTAAGTGTCATTATTTTGTGTAGTTGTTAGTTAGTCTCTTTGTATAACGCTATTTAGTTGTAATAAACATATTATTATTATTATGTAGATTTATTGTATTGAATATACCATTTAACAGTTATTTAGTTGTTGATTTTATTCTAAAACTACTCCTATTTACATCGATATTAGATACTGATTCAATTAGTATCATTTGTATTTCAAAGACTGTAGACTTGCTTGATTTCGTCGATCTATTTCTCCTTCTGCCTTTAACTGTCACGTTCATGAACTCCAGCTTCCGAATGGACCCTGTCAAAGTGTCTTTTTTTTTGCTAGTCGTTACTGTCCCACTGTTGGGCAAAGGCCTCCCCCAGTCCCTCCATTTCTCCCGATGTGGTGCTTTATCCAGCCAATAAATATATTATTTTCTATATTACCATAATTACACTTGAAGGTTTGTGAGTGTAGTAGCTTTTGAATGATGTAGTACAAGTAGATAGATTAAGGGCCCTTTTCCTGTCATGCGAAGCGGATTAGCTGCGGGCGGCTGCCCGCGTGCGTGCTAACCGCATGCGGGCGCCGTCCTTCTGCCTTCAGTATTGTTTTTACAACGTGCGACGCGTATCGCACGCATGGTCATAGTACGCACGAGTTTAGTCACTGACGACACGCACGACACTGCAGCGGCTAACGAAATGTTTGTCCTGCGTGTGGCCAGGAGCGTGCTATCACCCACGTGCGGACCAGTGGGCTAATTCACGTAACTAAAGAAGTGCTGTTGCAGTGCAGTTGCAGTTAAGTTTCGATCAAAACAAAGCTTTTCGTATTCTCTACCGCTGTCAGACACGCTCGCGTCAAGTTCGCGTCACGCGAGCGCAATAACGGCATTCTATTGTTGCACGTCTTTGGTGCGTGCTTCGGAACGCAACATGATCGGTATTCTACTATTCGTTTGACGTAAGAAAAAGCACTAAAATCTGTACTGGGGTATTATTTTAATATTATAATAACGTTGTATTCATTGAAATGTGATCAATTCTATTCGATTATTTAGTGACTAATATATTTTCTCTCACGTGGCTACACCGTAAGCAAATTTAGTAGAGTTTGGTTGTCGTACAGTTGACGTGCAGTTCACGCGCAGCTTACGCGCAGTTCAAAGATTACAAGAATACCATTTATCACTCAAACTTGAACTTAATTGCAACTGCACTACAACTTCATCGGCGCGTCATAAAATTACGTGAGTTAGCCCGCAGATCCGCGCGCGGGTGAAAATATGCATGACAGGAAAAGGGCCCGCCCTAATTCTTAGCAGTCCATTAAATATTTAAGTTTTGATATCATAACTATAAACCTTATTTCAATACCATTTATTATAGTGCCAAGTACCCTATTACTAGTATTAATACCAGCCTATAACTGTCCCACTGCAGGGCAAAGACTTCTTCTCATACAGAAAAGACACGAGCTTTGATTGTCACCTTTTCTTAAGGCGGATTGGTAATTTCAGACTTATAATATGAACTAAGTCCAGTTATCATCGATGTCAGTGATGGCCAAGATATATTTTGAAAGTTTACATACATTGAAAAAGTCACTTGTACGTCACGAGCAAAAACATGTAAACAGTTGGTCTTATTCTGAACTGATTTTCTTCTAAACTATTGGTTGAAATGTAATGTGGTTACGAATAGGGTATTTTTTAACCCCAACCTAATATAAAATAGGTTTTATCTATATGTAGAAATAGTTATTTCACGAGAAAATTGCTTTTTAATTTTGCAATCTGTATACATATTTATGTTCCTGACTACCCTTAACAACTGCCAAAGATCTACAAATGACGGCCGGGACCAAAGGCTTTACATGCTTATCGAGGCGCGGAGGAAACTCAGTATGAAATGGATGGTCACCCATCCACAGACCGACCGCGGCAAGCGTAGCTTAACCTTTGACCGATCGATCTGTATGGCTTTTACTTAGCCACGAGCTCCTCATCAAATTTCAACCTTAAGTAAAATCAGCGAAAGTGTACATTCGCGGTATTTTAAAATGTTAAGTAGGTACGCGAAATTGGACTAACCACTAAACTAACTAAAAGTCAACGACGATATCTTAAAATGTTAAGAAGTAAAAGAGTTACTTATAAAGGGACGGCTGACAGAGAAATGGAATACCGTCAAAGGGGGTGAATAGGGTTGCAGGGGTGAATCGGGACGAAACTTAGGAGATTTTAACGTTGAAATAATATAGTTTGTTGACAAAAATTACTCTAATGAATGACTCAAAAATAAATATTTTTTCCTAGTGTCGCTTGTTGGTAACTATATTATTTCAATGTTAAAAACCACTTTAAAGTTTCGTCCCGATTCACCCCTGCATCCCTATTCGCCCCGTTATATCGTACCTGTTTTTGCGGATCCCTAATCGGGCTTTCAGCCAAGTACGCAAGGTACATTTCTCAGACTAAACAAATGCTATTTTCTTGCTGCCAAGTAAAAAAATTCACATCTTTGAATGACTGATGATCGTTTCAAGGTAAAATAAAAAACTCGACAGCCTTATGAAATAAATTAGTTTATTGTTACGCCAAGTTGTTCACGACGTTCTAAGTGCAAAAAGTGTCCATGTTCCGTAACGAATGATTCAACAGTATAAATAATAAAAATAATTTATAATAGTAATAAGTTAATGGATTGGTTACAAAACAGTACAGTCCGACCCGTGTGTGCCGGCGGTCTAGCTTCCCTGATCAATCGTGCTGCGTAGGTCTGAAACAAAATACGAACAAATAATTCGCTAGTCAATAAATCATCATCTGCACAGCCTTTTTCCAACTATATTGGGGTCGGCTTCCAGTCTAACCAGATGCAGCTGAATACCAGTGTTTTACATGGAGCGACTGCCTATCGGACCTGGACAACCCAATTTCTGGGTAACACGATACCACTTGGTAAGACTGGTTGTCAGACTTTCTGGCTTCTGTGCTCATAACGACTGACAAAGATCTACAAATGACAGCCGGGACCAACGGCTTTACGTGCTTTCCGAAGCACGAAGGGAACTCGGTATGAAAGGGATGGTCACCTATCCACAGATCGACCGCGGCTAGCGTAGCTTAACCTTTGACCGATTGATCTGTACGGCTTTAAATAAGCCACGAGCTCGACCCAAAAAGAAAAACCAAATATCAAGTTGACTAAACAGTAACTAGCAAAATTGTCAAGATTGTTCTTAATAATTTCCGTGTCCTATGAGACATATATACGACTCAGGGCCAAATACTCAAAAGCTACTCAATTTTAAGGTGTCGTTAATTCTCGTCCTGTTTCCATCAATCTATCAATACGGGACGATGAAATCTGCCCGAGAAGCAGATACATTCAAACAATCTCTATGATGGCCAAATACGCAAGATGTTAACGGCATCTAAAATTTGAGATGATTGAGTGAATTGGTATTTGCTTCTCGAATGGATGTTATTCAAACAACATCGTTGAACAAAAACTCGAAAATGGTGTATCCTACTATCGTTTTGTCCTGACACGATGTTGTGTTGCGTGTGAATTTTATAATATTTGAAAACATCATACACCATCTCTAAGGGCGGGTTCGTTAAATGTAACTGGTTGTTTCATGACATAAAAATCCGTCAGTCAAAGTTATTCAAAAAGAGAGTTCATATTATTATTGAAGTTTGACGTAGCTGTTTGACAGTAAAATAAGTTGAAGTTGAAGCAACCCGCCCTAAGTCTGACCATTTTCAAACTGAACACGAACAAACAATATTCAATACTAACTTATTCCTCTTCCTCCTCTTCTTCCTCCTCTTCCTCTTCCTCCTCCTCTTCCTCTTCTTCCTCCTCCTCTACGACTTCTTCCTCTTCGGGTTCCGGCTCGTACACGGGCTCTTCATCCTCCTCAACTTCGGCCTTGACGTCCTCCTCGCCTTCGGGGGATTCGAGGTCGCCCTTCTTTTTGCCGGGCCTCTCGCCGAACCACTTGGGCAGCCTCGCTGTGATTGCCACATTAGTATTAGTACTTATATAGAGAGCTGTTTATATCGGCCAGGGGGCCAAGTCTGCTATTTTTATAATTTCGTCATTCCAACACGATCCCGTAGTCATTTTGCTAAAAAATCGGAATCTGCTAAATTCATAATGGTCGATCATTGACTGCACAATGACGTTCTAATGGTAGGTCACTGATCAAAGGAACTGTCAAAATTTTAGCAGATTACCGCCTAAGTCTGTCATTCAGTTGTCATTTTGTACGAGATTACCATTCTATAACATTTCTTTCAATGGCATGTCAGTGGTTGAGCATTGGAAGGTCATAATGACGCCATTATACTAGTAGATTACCAAACTTGTCAAAATCAACAATTATGAAATCAATGATAGACCATTCTGACACTATTGTAATAGCAGACTTGAGGTCCTGTTATGGTGTCAACTGTGTTGAGCAGCGTCTGTATTCCCTACTGCCTAAATCCCTACAAAGCAAAAGAGAATAGGCATATTTTGGCAACGTTCAATCTATCATAGACCATGACTACGATACTCGTGGTAGAAACAAATTAGCTGGATACCCAAATACCCTATCTAAATCTAGAAGGTTTATTCATGTCATGGGTCCATCGGTATACAACCTACCCGATGATTAAAATCGCAAAATCTGACAATACTTTCAAAGCAAAACTTATAGGCTGGCTAATTGACCAGTTGTTATAATAAGACCTAAAGGAATGGTTGTAGGTAATTTGACGTTACTAATATTTATCTGTTTCGATTATTTTGTGTATTCTCAATTCTTTTATTTTGTTTTTGTTCAAAACATGACATGTAATTTGTAATAATTATTAATAAATAAACATAAACCCCATCCTTCGCTTTCCATAAAAAATAAATTTATTTAGCATACTTTTCGATCATGTAAGTCTTAACTGCGGTTCACCAATAATGGTTACTGTCTCATGAGTAAAAGTTGCACCGCATTTCATTTTATAAAAGCAAATACATGGACTCGTTTTATTTCCCCAGAGAGAAACTACTAATTTATTATTGACGCATATAATTACGTCACGGCTGTTTACCTGAAAGTTTGTTATTAATATCTTATGCCGGCACTTCGCATGGCGTATACGTGCAAATATTCGCCTTATTTTGATAATACAAAATGTTCCCTATAATTCTTAAAATAAAAGCGATTTTGTATTATTGAAGTAAGGCGAATATTTGCACTAATACACCATGTGAAGTGCCGGCATTATATCAACCTATTTTTCTGTAAACCATTGGGTTTAAAGTTTTCTTAAAATAGTCTCCGCTTCTTGCGAAATGATACCTACTAGTCACGTTTGTATTCGTAGTACCGGTCAAATGCTGTAACATTGCCTACATTCTAAAAAGTTAAATGATTGCCGCTGAGAAATGTTTTTTTGCCATATAGATAGCCGACTTAACCAATACCATACACAGCAAAAACATTTCTCAGCGGCAATAATTAAACTTTAGACTGTAGGCAATGTTGAGCATCTAGGCAATGTTACAGCATTTGACGGTATATAAAGTCATGTCTATAGTTCATTAATGATACATAACTCATTTCGTTCAGGCATTATTATTATTAGCAGCCTGAATTTCCTCACTAGAGGGCAAAGGCTTCTACTCTTCTTCCAACTCTCACTATTAAGGACTATTTGGGACCAGCCGTTCAAGGCATATAAGTTTTTAAAAGAAATGCTGGCAACTAAAATCAAACTAATTTTGAACTCAGAACCTTATGTACCGGTCTACAGTAACCACGCTTGCTCAGTAAAGCTAATTTTCTTTTAATAATTCATGTGAACTACGAATACATTCCCATTACTGTTGTTTTATGTTATGTCCCGTATTAAAATCGACTTATTTTCAATCTATAAACAAACGGTTATTTACAATAAGGACGAATGACATGCAACAAGATATCATCAAAAACTTGTGCACAGTCTTTAGTGTCAAATGAATAGGACTTGCATTCCACCAAAATAACTTTGCAGACGGACAAATCAATATTCGAACATGAACGTCCATACGTTCACCGTTTTAATAAACTGCAAAATTAAATTGTAAATAATACTTACTCTTCTGCCTGCCACCGAATTGTTCGGCCCTCTCAGACCACACCTTCTCGAGGAAGTCCTTGTTCAGTTTCTCAAGGTCCTAAAGGAATCGTTAACACAGGGTAAATACAATGACAGTGGTAAAATAGGAGATACACACGACTGGGGCTTATCCACCTTGGAAAATGTATTTTTAACTGTCGAAATAATGTGGTTGGTGAGAATTTACTACGTATACAGATTGTTATCTGAAACCAATTGAATCAAATTCCGCAGTAAAAATTCACGCGTCCAAATTTGTTCAACAGTGCACAAAGGTACGTTTAGGTCACAAATGCAACATGACATGCCGTGAAGACATGCGTCGAGGGGTCACATTGGGAACACAATCGCATAACATTGCGTTCTCCTCTTACTTCTGGTGCGATTCATGAACTCGCTCATCCTCTCGGTCCACACTTTATCCATAAACTCTGCCAATTGAGTATCCAAACCCTGCGTTTAAATGACAATATCAATATCAGTTCTCACATTCGTAAATGTGTCTCATGCATCTGTATTTAGATCTGATGTCTTGGAGTCTTGTTCTGATAAATTAACTAATTATTTTTGGTTTGTATGTGCTAGTTTTAAGTCAGCTGAAGTTTCCTCGAAGATGTGTATTATAATTTAAATCTCGTAACGACTTGAAATTAACTGGATGTGAAAGTGACCTGGATTGAGTTCTTGGCAAAAGTCCAAATTATGTAGAGCAGGATTTGATTAGAGTAATGTGTTCCGAAAATTAATATGTGTAATTTCCAGACATGGCATAGTATTTTATAATTCTGTAGTCGTGTGTATGTAAGGTTGTGTGTCTGCAAGGATTACTTACACCCTCGAACAACTTCTTTTTGTCATCGTAAGACCTTGTGTCGACACGTCTCTCGTACTTGGACGCTACTTGGATTTTGGGCTGTAAATAAAACATTACTTTAGAAAAAAAATCTCGCAACAAACTGTTCAAAATGTAGCCAAGTCAGATTCTTCATGACATTGATGGAAGATAATGTTATGCTTACCGGGTGCTTGCCTGTGAGTGCCTCGGGGTCGAGACCCTTCTTGAGGGCCTTGTGCCTCAACTGTTGCTTCTGTCTTTCTTTGAGCTCTTTTAACTGTTAACAAAAACATTTATTTAAATTTACTTTTGCAAAGAATTTAAACGTCTTATTGTGTTTTTTGTTCTGTTCTGTTTTTTCTTATGTCTCTAAAACACATACATTTTTGTTAGTGCAAAATTATCAAAATACTTACGTCGTAGTCCTGCCTCTTTTGCCTCTCCTCGAGATCGTATTTTTCTGTCTCGAGTTTGATGATGCACTCCCAGAGTTCTGTGGCCTTCTGTCTGAGTTTTTCGGTGCCGAGGTTCTCGATGTTCAGGGGCTTGATGCGGATGGAAAGGGAGATCTTCTTCTCCTCATCCAATTGCTCCCTGGTCTTGTTGCGTTCCAGTTGAGCGTTGCTAAGGCCGAACTGGAAGTGTACAATCAGAAAGTTTTAATTTCGTTTGATGATTCAAATAACAGACTGTTTATCTTGAGAACTGCTCAAATTACACCGTGAATTGTTTACACATTTGATGTGTTTAAATAAACAGTGTGTTTATTAAAGAAAATATGTTTATGTTTTCGAAGAGGTAAAAAGATCCTTTTAGTAGAAATGCGGTACTGTTATTCTGCTAAACTTACGTTATCACTCTTCTTTTGGATGGTGAAGTTGGGTCCGGTTTTGGTGGAGTCTTTCATAGCCTGGAGCATAGCCTGGCGTTTCTTCTCGGCCTCCTCGAGTCGCTGCCTCTTCTCTTCGATATCGCGTTGTTTCTTCTCCTCAACTTCGCGAACCCTCCTTTCTTCCTCTTCCTTCTTCTTCTGGGCGAGACGCTTCTCTTCTTCAGCGCGAGATACCTACAATTAACGCAAATGATTAATTTCCCTAAAGTAGAAAACAGCAATATTTTGTAACTATTGTATCGTCGATGTAAATGAGTCTCACCTTGCGCTTAGCCTGCTTCTCCTTGAGGCGTTTGAGCTCATCTTCCTCCTTGGCCCGCTGTTTGCGCCATTCGTTGATGTATTCCTTCAACTGCTCATCCAAGTCCGACCGCTTCTGGTCTTGACGCTGTTAACGAGGTGTAAGGTTATTTGATGGTATCTTAGCATCCATTCCAGAGCAAATATTATGGTTGTTGTAATATTATGCTATGTGAAATACGTTAATGGGGAAGCTGAAGTAATTGTAGTTACCTTGATGAATTCTGGGTCTCCCTCACCCCTGGAAATACAAATTAACCGTATTAATTACAGTGTCATAAAATAAGTTTGTGTTAATGTTAGAAAACCGTTGTTATAACGGTCACAATACATATAATTTCTGTTACGGTGATTGAGTTTACGATAACTCGTTAGAGTTAAGATTTCCGCTGTTACGCTTTTATATCGTTGTGTAAGCAGGGACATCAGGTACTGTACATATTGTTAAAGTTTTAGCTTTAATACTTGTGTATTGAACATCTACGTGACAGCATTATTTATTTGTTAACATTATTATTGTTATACGATTTGTAATCCCTCATTCTCTAAAACCGTATAACATTATTTTTTTAGATAAATTAATATTGGCTTTATGTTCAACTTATATTCATAGTTGTGTAGTTTTGTATTTGTAAATGATATTATTGTTTGTTGTGGGTTTATGACAACATTTATAATTACCATGACTGTGGTACACGGACAGATACACATATTACGACAAATTTTATTATGTATTACAAGGTAGTCATGCTTCGATGTCGTGTTATTACTATCATGCAATAAATCAAAAATAAGTCGGGGCAACTCGAGCAGTCGCTCGTTGACCGACATTTTGTTTCTTTGCAGAATGGCGCGGGCGCAGCACAGTACGGTTTTCTAAAATAGAACGCCTACCAACCGATATAAAAATAGCGACCGACGTCGGCGTGCGGTTGTTCATTCGCCGAACGATCATCTGGTCGGATACGATAAATTTGGGAAACGATCGTAAAAAACATGCGCCCGCGCCTTGTCCAGTTAATGATAGGATTATAGTTAGTGACACCACAGAGAGCGGTGCAACTTACGCGATCGATGGTCTACTCCTAGAAACAGAAAACAACAATCAGCCTTCTACTTATCTTTTACAATATTCTACGTCTTTATTGCAAAATTCATAGTTCGTAACCAAATAAGCGGTGACAATTAGTGTATTCTGCGCATACACGATACAAACACTGCATCACAAGCCACTAGCCGTTGTAATAAACATTTTAGAATTTTGCCGAAAGGACCTTACTTCGTTTTGCATAAGCAAAATGTCTAGTTGGTATAAGATTCGTTAATTTAGTGCCAATCAATCATAGTGCCATAACAGTTTCAGTGGCTAGAAGCGAAGCGGTAGGGCAGTTCGTAACTAGAGTTTACTTACTCTGGTTTAGGAGCGGGTCTTCATTTTGCAACGACGAGGGCAGCGACGGGAAAGAAAAAAAAAACAAAACACGATTAAAAACTGTGCAGCCGCGAAGAAGTATATATTCCATTTGATTTACAGAACCAGAAGCTTAAGGGGTTAAAGCCAAATTGATTCACTCACAACTTCGACAACACTCTGGTAGGTACCGTTCCATTTTGTACATGGAAAGATCAGGCACTTACTTGTCCTTGTTACACTGATCTTTCCGATAGCATCAAACTCATGATTTGGTTTGTTATATGAAAGATTTCAATGTTAGAAAGCCGGTTTGCAGCGCTGCAGCACCTAGCGTAAGTTGTATTTCTGGAAGCAACAAAAGCAATGAGATAAGCGCTACAAGCGTTAGGGTCGTCATCTAAACGTAGCCTAAAACGAGCGAAGCATTTGTGAGTGCCGGATCAACCAAAATGGCACGCCACTTACTTCCTGCAACAAAAGAGAGAACAGGGTTTGGTGAGGGCGTGCAACAAGCCCGAGACTGGGGAGTTCCAAGAAACTGGGGATCAAACCTTGCGATCATGCTCAAATAGTTCACGCTTATGTCCAAAAAAAAAGTAAGACTATCGACGTACAACCACGTGTACTCCTCGTTCTAATAGTTTTGGAAAATGATAGAATCGCCAAGGCAAAGTAAGAAATCAGGCCGAGAGAAGCTGAAGAGTTTCAAAACCAAACAGTTTCTAAGAGAACTAATTCCGGGAATACGGGGGAGCCTGACCGCCGAAGAGTCGCAGGTACTTACGTCTCTTGGACTTCTTCTTCTACTTCCTCCTCCTCGGAGCCACTGTGGAATAGATAGGAGTGGTGTTAACGTACATTGGAGGACTAACTGACAAACAGTCTTTTCGTAGTTAACACTTGGCACAATAAACATAAATGGTTATGTTACAGACGACAGGGGGGACAGATTGCATGTAGAGTGGAAGAGTGTAACAGTAAGTGTTTTTGTGTTTGTGTTGTGTAAGCAAAGAAACATGTTGCGTTCTGAGATCCTGACACTGTGTTATATACTTACGAGTATTCTTCTTCGTCAGACATGGTGGTAGTTTATTTAATCTGTAAAACAAAAAGTCACTTTGAATGTAAACGATCAGAGTTCCTTTGTAACTTGTTCTTTGTTTCAAATAACTTGTTACATTATATTATTTTGCTAACTTGATGTTATCTCTTTCCGGATCATGAAAACGCCAGTGCTGTCAACGGTTCGTCGAACGATTCGTAGTTCGTTGGCACCAAACGTATATAGGTAAATTCAGTAGTAACGTGGTGAGTGCACGATCTCAACTGCAAAGCAGTATCAGATTGCCAACTCATCCCATCCAATTACTAAAATATCTAATATAGTTGGATCGTATAATGATAAATCACTATCGGTTCTGTTTACATGATGCATGGCATCGTAGCATAACGCAGCAGATATTGGCAAAGCGTCAATAGATGCATCTATTAACATTTTATCGACCAGCAGATTTATCTCTCATCAGTGCATACACATGTGTTTACATTTCGGCTCCCAAAATAGACTATTGACGTTTCACACATAACCTAACCGACAGAGCTACCAGTCATTTATTTTCAGTTTTATGCGCGAATTGTTACGACCGACGCGTCGACGTCGACATTAATTCCACTTTGAAATTTGAATGTAAAAATATCCGATGACATTTTCAAAATGAACAAAAAAAAATAAAAAAATAAAAATATATTTTTTATTCAGTTTGTGTGAAAATCTTTTTCTTTTTTTATTTAATCGCATTTTTTAAACTTTTGCACCCGACTTTCAAAACCTGGGTAGTTAGGTAGGTAATTCGTCGGTACAATTTGCAAATAGCCAAAATGTTGGATCATTGCTTCCTTGTAGCTAATTGCCAATACGTAACGTATAGGTAAACTCTAAATAGACAATGGCAATATCAATAATGTCGAACTTTTTCTTTAGTGCCAACATTTAAAAAAATAGCGTGGGCGCGAAACGTGAACGCGGGAAGCGTGCATTTTGTTTATGAAGTCCATTTTATTTTTAGCGGTTTTATCTTTCCTGCCTTCTAGCACACCTACGTGCTGGCAACTGTTCAAAGAAAGTGTAAAATTGGATTTCGCGTTTAACTCAATGTTGCCTAGGATTCGGATTTCGATGAGCCTTGAATTTTAACAGATTTTTCCGCGAGTAAAGTTTTTATGGCTTTTATGCTAAAGGTTTCCTGTCTCTAGTTCCACAATGTTACAAAACTGACTTCGTTCTCAAAGACACTTTTATTTGATTTTATATCTTATGAAATTGGATTGTTTTTCCGTATTTAATAATATAAAAAACCTACTAACTTCGTCTATTAAACGATATTGCCTTCAATACATAGGTATGTTTTCGAATTAGGTCAATTAAACTTTCGGCGATTAAGTGTTCTTATACATAAATACCTAGTTCTAAGTATCAAACTTAAACACTATATCGGGGTTGTGTTTAATATTTTTGTCCAGGATTGGATCAAACGAAACTTCTTTTAAATTTAAAACACCTTGATTTGTTCTGACTAAAAAAATTTAACGTAAAGATAAATTAAACTGAAAGTTGGTACCGAAGTTTAATGAAAAAAGTTTTATAAAAGTGTCAGTTGAGTTTAAAAAATTGTAAACAAATAAGCAACGTCAAATTCCGTGACCCCATAGCGAAATTTCAATTCTTGGGTTCACTTAAAAATATCCATGTGCACTTATAGTTTTGTTTAATTAACTAAGTAGGTATAGATATAGTTATCTAAGTAGGTACCTACCTAATTTTTTTCGTGGCACCAATATTTGTACAATGTTGCTAACTGTCAAATATCTATCTCAAAGTCATGTAATAATATTACATCTGTTAAAAAAAAGTTCTATTTTCATACATCTTGAAATTCTTTCTACGTGTACTATCTTTAGAATCGGTCACATTCAATGTTTTAAATTATTAGATTTATTTAAACTATGTACGATATTAGCAAAGCAACTTCAATCTAAATGAAGGAGCTTTCAATTGTTTGATATACCGCTCATAAATTCTATCTAAAACTAGATAAATGGAGTTAATATTTCCGTGAAGATTGTTATTATTTTCTTCAGGGTTATTTTTTTTTTATATTAATGTAATAGTAGGTATAAGAATTTCCCGATCGATCCTGGTAGTTAGTAATTTTGGGGCCTTGTAAAATTAATAATGTAACTTTGTGTTTAATAAATACTTAGTTATGTTTTTTTCGGTACCTATTATTATAGTGTGTAGTGTAAAATGTGTGTATAATCTTTAAAAATGCGACTTTATGACAAAAAAATCAAATCGTGTGTTCTGTGCGATTCTCATACATCCACGTAGAGATTTTCGCTGAAACTTTACGCGTTCGCTGCGCAACGCGCGAGTCGCGGGCGGTAACGTAATCCGGCGCACTATACAAGGCGGTTGCTTCTATTTCAGCGTGGCGACGCCCGTGCCCGTCCGCATTTGGCACATACCGCGCGCGTATTTTTAGACCAGCCTCCTTACGAGCCGTCTTTTATCTTCGAAGTTTCCGAACTGATATCCACAAGGACTCCCGTAACACCATTATCCTACACACTATATGCCCGCTGGGCCCGTCACTGGCACTCTCACGGCACGGCACTTACGTCGCACGGGTGGAAGACGGTCACTCAGTCACGGCACTGGTTCTTCAACCGGCAGCACAGCGACGTTGGAATGTGGAGTCCGCGGCGACCGGGGCGGCTCTGGCCGGCGGCGGGCGGTACAGCTGCCGCGCGCACTCGCCCCCCCTGCGCCCGCCGCTATATTTAGTGCCGGTCATTTTTGAGCCGACGATTGCGAGCCAGCTCCGGTTTCTAAAGGGAAACTGACTGCCCAGCCCGGTCCGCGTACACGCCTGCAGGTGCAACGGCCACAGCAGGAGGAAGTCTACCTGCTTGAGTTGCTGGAATGCTACTACCGCACTCCTACTGCTAGACGCTAACGACGTCTGTCCAACCTACTCAAGCAACAGTCGTCAATTATGGCCCGAACTTATCAGCGCTTACTTAGTGCATGTTAGATTTCAAAACTTGTAATATTGAACATCCGTGTAGGTAACATTCGCAAGTTAAAATATCCGCATAGGAAATACCGTATGATGAAAACGACAGCTGCCGTAATGACTTCCAGATTAATTAGGTAAATATATTAAATAGTAGGTCTATACTGTTTTTATTGTATGATTCTGTAAACTTCACTTACGGATACGTGAGTATGAGCCGACACCGGTCTGTCCGTCAAAGCAAAGACGTCGAAGAGGAGCAGGCCTGACTAAAAGCTTACCGATAGAATCACTACATTTTTATATTTCAGCTTAGCTTCGGTACTATGTTATTTGGTGGGGAGTCAGATTGTTCCTATGCATTTATTATGATCTCTGCTATTTGGCCGCGTAAGACATTAGGTGAAGCGGGGGTGTGGCCTACGCAAACGGAACGGGACGCAGTCAACTGGGAATTTATTGACTCTCCACCGCTTGACGGGATGGACCTGTCATGCTTTGGAAATTAAGAATTAATATAAAATTATTTATTTACTGGTATCCACTTGTCGAAACTTCGAAACTACCAGCGCGAATAAACATGTTTACAACTCGCAGCATGGTCTAGTCACCGAAAGTTGGACCATTGGAAAGTCGTAGACCAAAGCTCCTTGTGGCATTCTACTTAAGGCATTCTGAAAGTTTTTGGATTATGATAAATACGACTAGATATAAGACTTACGATCGATTTATTGTTTTTCAAAGTTTAACTGCATTTATGCATTCGCTACAACCACTTTACAAAGCAGTTGGACCAATCTTCCTTAGGGACCTCTTCAAAGGCTCCACCGCCGATTTAGGGCTAGTAAAATATGTTAGAGGCACATATTTTTAGTTTGTCTTTAATTTTTGGAAAAAATGTCGAAAAGTGCGAGGTCCGGGCTGTAAGGCGGATGCGTCATCAGTTCTACATTTGAAGCCTTCAAATAGGCTTCTGTTACCTTAGCGGAATGAGAGGATGCGTTATCGAGGACGCCTTTCGCGAACTTCTTCTAAGACTCTGGGCAAACAATTGTTGACGTACCAATCTGCAGTCACTGTCCGTTGATCTTCAAGCGAAACTACAGTGCAGGTAATTACCTATGTCCTGATTTGCCGAAAAAAGAAGCAACAATTTTTTTTACCAATGCTTCGACTTTTCTTAAATTTCCTCGGCAAAGGAAAAACCCACTTTACTGACTGGCTTTTTCTTTCGGGTTCAAAGCAGTAGACCCAGGTTTCGTCACCTGTCATGATACTATAGACAGCCAAGACAGTCCTTCGTTAAACTTTTTTATCATTTTACGGCACTACTAGACACGCAGCAGTCGTTTCTGATCCTCTGCTATGTCATGCGGTATCCATCAAGTGCAAAGCTTCCGAACCTTCAAATGCACATGTAAAATGTTTTGCACTTGGCTCATTAATTATTTGTGGTGAATTTAACATTAATGTTTTAGAAAATAATTTGAATGTAGATAAAGCTATTGTTAATTATTTACCATCGGATCATAGCGGTCAAACGGTAACATTTATGTTCAAAATGCCTACGACAAAAGTGCAAATACAATTTAGACCAATAACTACTGGTAAATTAAATAAATTTAATAAAACTCTAAATAATAAGTTAAGTACTCTGGACCATTATATCAACGATGCAAATAAATTGTATAATGATTTATTATCTGTGGTCGAAACTGAATTCAATAAAAATTTTTAAAAAAGGCGAAATATATTAGCCCTAAGTTTATATTTAGTGACTGGGCAACTAAGGGTATTAGAAAAAGTAGAGAAAGACTGTTTGAGCTGTATGGCCGCCTTATATTAACACGGAAACTTTCAACAAGTAGGTATGTTGCTACTTATTCTAAAACTTTTAGAAATACTTGCAAGGTAGCGAAAGCGCTATACATTAGTAACAAGATCAAATCGGCAGACGATAAAATAAAGACAGTTTGGAAAGTTATAAATAACGAAACTAGCAAGAAAATAGTTCGTAACGCGGAATATACATTGGAGACATCACATGGTCCCGTATGCTCTAACATAGAAGTAGCTTGTGAATTTGTAAATTTCTTTACTAGCATACCAATCAAAACCACGGAAGCTTTGAATTCCTCACCCGACGACTCAATTGCGTTATTAAAAGCGAACGTTCCAGGCTACCCGGTAGAATTTCAATTTAAACATATTGACCCCATGACCGTTTTAAAAGCTTTTCGGCAAATCAAAATAAAATTTACTGAAGATCTGTGGGGTATGTCTATTAAAGTTTGTACATCTATAATAGGATGAAATAATCGGCTGTGTTTAATTTTACGGGTAAAAATTAGTAAAATATTAGAATTTTAGGTACCTAATTGTCAAAGTTACCTCTTGTTTTGAAAGTCACCCCGTTTGACGGTACGTATTAAATGTACCCTACCTACGACTACAACCCAAGCAATAACCAAACGTTAATGCAACAACATACCGTAATATGTACTATGAAGTCACATTTTATGAACTCAGTAGGTACTTAGTAAGACTAGGCTAAGTGATCCCCTACTGATGATGATGATGCCATCTAGCCGTTTTCGGCTATAGCGACTGCAATTCGAACTTCTCGTCATGGTGGTTGGCTTAAATGTAGGTACTGCTCTATAATGTGCCCTCATTTGACTGGGATATCCAACTTTGGCTGAAAATCTTCGATCCGAGTCATCCCGTATTACAGTAGGTACATAGATCTCAGTCTGAGACATAGATAATAAATAGACACAATCATTTACCTACCTCTTTCCAAGACAATTACAGTTTTAGAAAGATTAAGGCTTGATTTAGGGTTCCCTGAGTAAAAGTATAATTTTTAATTATGGTTTTTTAAAGCGAAGACAATCCTTTCATAGCGTTTTACGAAAATAGACGTCAGAGTAAACTTTCAGGACGAATACAACCTTTACAGTACCTATGCCAAAATATTATGTTTTATGCGTTTTTCCAACAGGATATTATACAGTCTAGTCTACTACAGAGCCAAAACTACGAACGTCCGTTATACGAACTTATTTATTTTAGACAATTCTTTTAAAAAGCACTGTAAAACATCGCGCGCTGTCGTTTGCCGATCAATTTCAATGATTCGTGTTTATTTCGTGCGTATTTTTTTCTAGTATTGTACTAGAGTGTGTCAATGCTGCTACGCCGTTCTAGGAATCGTTTAGATTTTGAGTTGCGCTAAATCGAATACACGCCCTTAAGGGTATAGAAACATAGAAATGAGGTGAAACTTTAGGTTTTTTCAACCAATTACTTAAAATTAAAACTATCTTCATAGGCCAGTGGTGGTCGACTGATGAATTGAATACGAGTGGCAAAAAAAAGCTGGATTTGGCGCCTATCTGGAGATGCCTACGTATGGCAGTAGACTGATAAGTTGACTTAATTTATTGATAGGTGGCTGGCAGCAGGCTTGTGTCATCGTAACGACTCGTTCACTACCTTGCTGCTGTGAGCGGCAGCTTTATGAGGCGCGGCGAGCGCGGCGGTACGATAAAATGTATAGAAATAAGTCTATGAAGTATAGTATATGAAGCACGCCACGAGTCGCCGCTCAGCGAAAACGCGCGCGGTTTTCTCGTCGTTAGTACATTTGTTCCCCGCCGCCCGCCGCCGCGCTGCTCACCGCTAAGAACGACCAAGTCGTGAACAGTCCGTAAACCGACATGTAAAAATAGTTCCTACTTGTCCACTTTTCTCGCGAAAGATCTGTGCTCTGCTGCTCACAGAGGCTGCGGACCTAAGTCGAAAATCATCAAGAAATTATCTTATTGATTAAATCGTTCTATCTTTTCCTCTTTGTTATTATTTGTTTGTTCTCTTGGCAGTATATTCATATTTAATAATTTCTGAACGTTTCATTTTCGTAAGGTGACTAGGGGAGTGTTACCAGTAAATTCATTATTTAGCAAGACGCAAGGACAAGGACAAGACAACAGTTAATCCAACTCCATTAGATAAGTACTTTGGATAAAGAGAGATACAGAGGAGGAGACATGGGGGTTTGATGCAAGAGCATTGCCAGGACTCGTCAGCTGATGGTCTAGGGGGGGGCAAGTTGATATATGGTGGATAGGAATTGTATGAATTTTAAATACAGTCAATGGCACATTGAAGCTATTGTAATCACTAGGGGGAGGGGGCAAGGTGTGGTTTAGAGTATTTGTGATCGTCATGTTTAGGCTTTTGGCTTTTGTGATTATAGTACACAAAAACCAGATTATGAGTACCTTGGCGCTGCAACCTTTCTATTCTGGTTACATTACTTACATTTCTAATAAATAATATCAGCTTTAGTTAAAATCATAAATAGCTTTGGTTGAACATTGTTTGGTTATCACAATTTTATTATTCTGGAAAAGTAGAATAGGGGGCTGGCAACTCTGCAAAACAAAACCAGCCTGTCACGTCAGCGTCACCTCTGTCAGTGTCGTCGGCATAGACTAATATATCGTCGTTGATATTGCAATACGTTTCATGTCAGTTTTGTCAGACTTTACAGGAGAGGTAAATTACAATTTATTGTTGAAATTATTAGATCATGACAATAGTTGTTTTCTAAGATTAATAAATATATTTTTTAGTAATGACTTGAGACTATTTAATAATAATAATAATGTTTATATCAATAGATAAAGTGACATAGAACCGATTGCATTCAGTTTTTGGGTTCATATTAATATAATTAAGATGACATATAACATTTTGCTTCTTAATTTGTTATTAAATCAGTTGTTTTATTACTGGTTTGCGACGAAAACGAAGAGAATTTTATCTACCACAAAATAAATAAACACAGGTAAGTATTATTATCAAGTATAATAAAAAAGGCAGAAGAAAAATGTTCTTATTATTCAAGTTTACAATAATAAAATAATTCAAGTCATTTATTCACTGTTCATATTTTCTGGATATGCAGACAGTCCAAAGAAGAAGAGGAAGAACAATTATTATGCTCGAGCAAATTATAAAACGCATGGTAGTCTCTTGGAATCAAGGTTTTCATCTCTTGTAAATGAATAAATTTTGCTAAGTCGATGGGCAAATGTGATTGGTACAACACTGACGTAGTCATGACAGTATTTGAAGGCCGTCTTGGCAAATACTCATAGGTGTGCTCAAAACTGAGCTTGTATTTAATTTTACCTTCCGGTAGGTATTGCAAGGCACAAATATCGGTGACAACGGGATCACCTTTTTTATTTCCAGGCCTTATACTCAAATATTTGCCACCGTCATATTTCAAAAAGTCGTCATAGTTCAGGAATATCACATTATACGGATCCTTCCTGGCGCTTTTCATAATGTTAATGTAATCGGCTGGAATGTAAATCTCACGATGAGGAGGCAGTTTCCTTTCGATAGAACTGTGAATTGAGTCCACCTCCATTTGAGTATGGCCGACTTCTAAATACTTCTGCTCTATTATTACGTGTTTATCAATTGCCAATTCCAGTAGTGCGTTGGCTAATTTGACCGATCGGTTTTGGTAGCAACACCCATCACTCCATAAAATAATTCTGGAGGCATTTGACTTTTCCAGCTCAGACTTTAAATGTTTGATTAAAATGGAAGCAAACACATTGCTATCCAGACCACCATTACCCTCGTGCCACAGATAGCAAAATACTTCCTTCGTCTTCAAATTATAATGTGTGTAGTTATGCACTTTTAGTTTGGTCTTATAATAAGTAGCTGATGCTTGCATCTTTGGGCACAATAGTACTGCTTGCACATCCATAGTATACACTAAAGTGTCGGCCTCAGAGTGTCCTTTATCAAAAGCTTTCTCTTCTCTCGCTCTTTCTTTCTTTTGTAAATGGGTAGCATACTCATCAGCAGCTACGTTTCCGTTTTTAAACGCAACACATTTATTGCATTGGTCTTTCCTTGGTGTGAAAATGGATAAATTTAACTCGTGGAACTTTCTGGAAAAGGAAGCAGTGCAATATTTCTTCTTGTTATAAGTGGAACAAAACTTCTGGTATTCAGTGTACAAATCTCCTGTTACACTATTCCAAATTGGCTCTAAATATTTTTTTGTAGTAGAGTACCGACAATAATGCGATTCTACTTTGGGCAATTTATTAAAGAACTCAACAATACTGTTAATTTCTTCTGCCTCATTATTTTCAGATTGCCGTGAGGCTGGAGCTGGAAAAGGATCCGTCACAACTGAAGGAGTTTCTGTAAGCCAGTCTCGCAACTGCCTTTGGCCAATGGCCAAAGTTCTCAGAAACATGACTTTGCAGACGTGGATCCTTTTAGCTATGTTGTCTGACCGCAACATTAAAAAGTACTTGAAAGATGTTCCTTTTCTGCTATTTTCAGAAGTACTGCGACGATGTTGCGGTGCGTTGATGGTAACTAAACTTCGAACATAAACTTTTCGAGCATCCCAGGATGGCATTTTCCAGAACTCATTAAATATTGTTAGTCGATCTCTTTCATTTACATTTTCACATTCGAATTGCTGTTTAGGACCTCCACGCTGTATTTTGGTGTGACCATTGCAGGCATTTTTCAAAACCTTTGCTGGACGTACGACAGTTTGCTGGTATTTACCATGTTGGTCTTTTTGAAAGCCCTCATATTGCTCTCCTTTAAGTCTAGCCTCAGAGTTTTTTATTCTCTTCCATGTTGACTGATCTGCTTGACACTTACTTTTCCGTTTTTTCTTACGGCCATCCCTTTTTCGTGTGCGTGTTAATTGCCCACATCGTTCATCTAAAAGTTCTTCGACTTCGGAGTCACTAGGAGAGTCTTGTGAATGTTCAAAAACATACTCAGGATCCGAGGGCTCGACTGACTCGAAATCCGAAAAGTCGCAGACAGTCTCGTCACCACTGGAATCGTCCTGCTGTAAAGAGTAAGGAGGAGCACGTCGAAACTCTCCAGTTATTTCATCGAGCTCTACACATTTTTCAACAGTTGAACTCTGTATCAGGGCAACCAATTTCCTTCCTCTCAGTAGATTCATAATAAAACCTGTAAAAAAATACAAGCAAAGCATCTCATACCCATGCAAAACAGTGTCCATGCAATAAGATCTATGTCATAGGTAATTATGACATAAACTATCTTGCAAAAAATGTGTTATACAAAAAAATTGCCGTTAAAAATAGTTAAGCGCAAAAATATCATAACCCATAGCATATTTCATGTTAACTTTGAACTTTTGACATAAAACTGTATGTTAATAAGTATCAGGTTAGCAAAGTTTTTATTAGAACCAAAAAATGTTGGTTAAGATTTAGTCGATCAGAAAAAAAAACAAAATACCACGCAAGAAATAATGGTTTTTCAGTTCTAACATAGTTTGTCACCAATTTACACATTGTTACTAATAGAACTTACCTAATTTATCGCCAAATAAACTCAGTAATCACAAAAATTCACCATCAAGAAAAACCGTTGCCGCTCAATTCCTGACATAGACTTAATTGCAATATATATAATCTTCGTCTTTTGACATGTAACGTATTTCAACAGTTTAAAATCCAGTGTTCTGATTGGCTGTTCACATAGAACGTTTTACGGATGCGTTCATAAATAAGATTAGTGAATAAATCGCGAAAAACGAAAAAAAAATTAAAAAATGACATAGAACGAATTGCAATATCAACGACGATATATACTACTGAGAGTCGTCGGGGCTGTCATCATGTAATGAAGCTTTTGTTTACGCTAGTGTTTATGTTTTAGTTTAAGTTATTACATTAAATATCATAAATTAGCATGTAAATAATAACACTAATTTGTAATCAATTCAATCGTAAATAAAATACACAATCTATTACAATGCACTCTATAAGTAAAATAAAGGATACTTCGACGCCAAAACGCCGGCGATTGGGTACTGGAAGAATATTTCGATCAAGTTTAAATTTAGTTAAAGCTACAAAAAATAGCGATTTACTCACAGATTGCAGTCCAATCATTTCAAATGGGACCGACGCAATAGATAGGTGTGATTCTCCGCTTTTACCGTGCAATCAAGTGGAATTTCGGAGTATCTGCGATTCGGACAACAACAATTCATCTTGCGACATACCATGTTCCCCTGATGTATTACAGTCTTCAGTTAGAAACGAATGGGAATCGTTAAACGTGTGTACCAGTAAGATAAACGAAATCTGTGAAATAAATATTGAAACCCTAAATAAACAAGTTGCACCAGATGTATTAGAAGATATTTCAGATGATATGTTTCATTCAAAATTAGAACAATCTGACCTAAATCATGTAGATAAAAGTTTTAAAGAAAATATTGAAAAGAGCTTTGATATCATAAATGAATCAATAAGCAACCTTGATGATGTTATGAAGAATAAAAGTACTTTATTTGAAACTAGAGATTCTTTTCTACTTGATATCAAAGAAGATGCAATAGAAAAGTTTGTCCATCCTAATCAAAATGTAACAGAATGTAAAAAGAAAACAACAGCAGTAGTAAATCCTATTAATACTTTTTATGGTCTTCCAATGATTGCTAAAGGTTTGTTCAAAACTTACCGGAACATTGAAAAATTTTATGGTAAGTAAGACCTAGGTACACTCCTTACTCATTAATTATTAGTCTATTACAAGACCATGTTATACTAAAACAATTTCTCATTCTAGAATGGCAAGAAGAATGTCTGAACCTCGAGTCTGTACGTGAGAGAAGGAACTTAATCTATGCTCTTCCCACAAGTGGAGGCAAAACCCTGGTGGCTGAAGTCCTTATGTTAAGAGAAGTGCTTAACAGGAAGAAGAATGCATTATTCATATTGCCTTTTGTGGCTATTGTGCAGGAAAAGGTAGGTGTTAGAAACTGAGTATCAGTAATATGTACACAAAAATAACGTTTAGATACTAAGGCATGAAAATTATTACAGTTATAGGGTGCTTAATCTTTCATTTAAACAACTGTCTCCTCTATGTTGTCTTACACCAAATGCTTAAATTAAAACAGCCATAATAATTCATTCTCTGAATACAAACTGCCAACCAGTATTGCTTTATCAGATTTGAGATGTCTACTTTACATCTTCTAAGGATGACAATAAGTGGGTGACCCAAGCTTTTGTTTTCTTCATTTTATGGACAGCAAATCAAAATGATTTGATGACATGTGTGAGCGATTGACTGCTGCACAGCATGTTGCAGGTTCGATTCCTGCACGGAAGAAAAGTTTGTATGGTAGTTATTCCAACAGATAGTTATTCCAGGCTGTTAGTGTATGTGAGTTTAAATGTTTGTGAACGCATCCACAACACAGGAAATATTACTTTTGTGGGGCAGTTTCTTAAACAAAATAATGACATCATTATCTTTTCTCAGATCTGGGCTTTATCAACATTTGCAGTACAACTAGACTTTCTCGTCGAGGAGTATGCAGCAGGCAAGGGACACATACCGCCCAAAAAGAGACGCAGGAAGAACAGTATTTATATAGCCACTATTGAGAAGGGACTGGCTTTGGTCAGGAGTCTCATAGAACTGGATAGACTGAATGAGATTGGATTGATAGTGGTAAGATAATATACTATCCTATATACTAGCCTATTATTGTCCCATTGCTAGGCGAATGCCCCTTTTGATCACCACGCTTGCTCAAGGTGGATTGCCTATTTCATTAATGTTGTGATGGCTTAGTGGATGAGGTTGAGAGTTCGATACCAAGCAATTAAATGAGACTTTTTAATTGTTATGTCTATACCACCAATCGTAAGCTGCATTACTGAGTAACATAGGCATGTTACTCAGCCAAAAAGAGATGCAGACGTTACGTTTTCCCTACCCTACACCTACCCTATAGCCTTATAGGGTTGGTGTAGGGTAGGTGTAGGGTAGTTGTATAGGGTAGGTGTAGGGTAGATGTAGGGTAGGTGTAGGGTAGGTGTAGGATAGATGTAGGGTAGATGTAGGGTAGGTGTAGGGTAAGTGTAGGGTAGGTAAATAGGCAGGTAAGTAGGTAGAGGGACAGGACAACGTCTGTCGGGTCAGCTAGTACTTAATAATATTATAGAGGTATTTTTTTTTTGTAAGTTTATATGTAGGGTTTATATGTATCTTCGAAACTACTCATCGGATTTCAAAAATTCTTTCACCAATAGGTAGCTACGTTATCCCTGAATGCTATAGGCTAAATTGCATTATCAAGAGATACCAGAATATACGAGGTAAAATTTGTTTGTAAGTTTGTAAAAATTTACGTGAACGAAGTAGTGCGCATAGTGCTAGTACTTTATAAGTTCACAGGTATGTTCAATGGGCGAACATCCACTTCATATCGCGACCCCTCTGTACTTCGGAAAGCACGCACAACCATGGTTCCTGGCTATCATTCTTAGATCCTTGACAATTGTTATTGGCAGTCAGAAACCAGAAAGTCTGACAGCCAGTCTTACCAACGGGAATTCATGTTATCCAGTAACCGGGTTGTAGGGGGTAGATAGGCAATTTTTAAATTCATCTCAAGAGCAGAACCTATGGAGCAGTAGTGAAACAAGCTGTGTTTTTATTGCCATTATACAGAGGTAGGCCTTTAGTTAATTAAATAATGTACTTAACAGCTTAAATTTATTTTAAGTGGAGGATTCCTTAAGATTTTTTCCTTCACCAATGTCAGTGATGTCTATCAAAAACTTAGAAGGTACATATGAAATTGATAAAATCCCATTAGTACTCACAACTCCTGCCCATGTCCTCGTGCATGGAAGACAGTCGCCTTATATAACCACTGGGCCATCACGCCATTATTAGAAAATAAGTAATATTTATTTTAAATAGAGTTTTCTATTATATTTTAGGTAGATGAATTGCATTTAATTGGCGAGAAAGGTCGCGGCGGTACACTTGAAACATTATTATCAACTGTTATTTTTACCAATCGTAAGTTTAACTTTCACACTCTTCCTATTGAATATTCGGTAATTCTCAGCCAGAAGATTGGATTTAACAGTCAGTTTAAAAGACTGACAGGTAGTTTTTCATGGATTAGTCCCAATAATTATCTAAATATTTATAATTTAATTCCAGTGGTAGAGCCCATTCTTTGCATTTAAATCCCTTCTGGAATCAGCCTAAGTGTTTCGATATAAATATTTTTGGACAGAACTAGTTCCGGTCAGGATACATTAGCATACAACCATTACATTACCATTTACTTCTGCCCAGAAAATACAGACGTGATATTATATCCAGTACCGTAGCTCTAGAAGGGCCCTGTATCAAAATGAATAGGGGTGGGTTGGGGCGGTCCAATAGTATGGTAAAGATATTAAATTAAATTCAAAAGAGAATGCTCTTGTTTATTACTTTAGAACTTTGTCATTGGTTTATTTTATTATAAACTACAATTAATGCTTATAGCGTATGGCCTAAGAGTATGAGTTAGATTGTGGGTAATTTTTTTTCGAAATTTTGCTTACACTCAATACGGCTGATACAGCGGTAGCTACGCCCCTGGTTATATCATGTCACTTTAAGGCAGATCCACTTATGATCATTTGATCCGATCCGATCGCTCTATCCGGATCAGCGGATCATTCATCGTACTGTATCAAGCTCCGTATCTAGTTATGGACGCCTTTATTTTACTCCGTATAGTACCTGTCGTATCCTCAAGAAAACGTATCGGCAAACTGTGCCGTATCCGTATCTTCTTTGATGATCGGACAAAACCGACTCGAAATGGAACGGGCCGTATCGCGAGCGGTGTATCAAGACTGCGTATCACCCGTCCAGATAGATAAATGATCATGCTACGCGTCGGCAACACGGATACGGTGATCGGATTGGGCAAATGATCATAATGTGGATCCACCTTTAGCTAACTCTACTTACAAACCCGTTTTCTGACACCTTCGTCGCCCAGAGGACATCCAGATCATAGGCATGAGTGCCACAATAGGCAACCTGGACGAGATCGCTCGCTTCCTCCGAGCTGACGTGTTCCAGCGGCAGTTCCGTCCGGTGGAGCTGACTGAGTACGTCAAGCTGGGTGACATGCTGCACCGGATCGTATGGGGAGAGGAGGTGGAGATCATACCGGATAGGCAGCTCGCGTATGATGTAAGTTGGATATCTATATCTTAATATACAAGTTGTGTCAGGACGGTTGACTTTATTTTAAACCATGTAAGGACCACGAAGTAAGTATAACAGAGGAGACGGCGTTATCGAATTTTCCCATAGAAAGATGCGTGACACTTTTTCAAGCTAAACCCTGCCCACATTTAGTCAAGCCCCGCCTTTTTTCCTAGCGGTGAATAGCAAAAGCTAAATGCTGTCCTTTTCTACGTGGTTTAGCTATATCATGCTAGATGTCTCTATGACAATATGTATTCGCAACACAAGGACAAACTTATTACCTTTTTATTTTTTTGCAAGGATTTTTCTTATAAACATGGGTTGTGAAAATAAAAGGGATGGTGTGTTCCGAGTGTTACGCAATTATGGTGCTGTATCATACACAGCGAATCTGGTTAATCGTTGCCTCGAGTTACTGGTTACATAAGTACCTACATATAAATATTAAAATGAACTTATGCAAAGAAGAAAGAATTAAATACAAGAAGTTTATAATATTAATTATATCTTTTTTTATGTAATCAAACTATATTATATACATGTATATGTGCCACGTTAATAATCGCCGCCGCCGTTATTAAATTATTGAATTCTAAGTACGTCCCTGCCATTATTTTGCTTGTCAATGCAGCAATAATGCAATTTTAGGGATTTTCCCAGGGGGGAAATAATATAGCTCACACTAGACAAGATAATTATGGTTTACGACGATTCTTATTTTTATTCGGGGATTTAGAATGAAAGGGGATAAGTATTAACATCTAATTTAGAAATTACGATGGTATGTAATGAAACTTAGAATTATGCTAGTTTTGTCACGAAAATAAAATATCTTAACACAGTGAACTAAATTATAGGTAAGTAGGTAGTGCTATCGCCTATCGGCGACGTTTCTGCGTTTAATTTTGATTTAATATTATAGGCTAGATGTTCACCATGCTTTCACGTTATATGAGCGTGCAACTAACTGGCGAGCGCCCTATTCAATGGTGGGACAATTAATTTATTGTAATATAAAATTAATATATAAAGCAAAACGTCTTTTTCCTAAAACGAAATTGCGCCGGAAATAAAGCAACTTTTTGGCCTCCACATTATTTTAATAAGGGTCATTAAAAAAAAATTTGGGAAAATAAAATTATAAAGTTATAACCCTGGTTTTTTTGTTTCACTACCTCACACTAGATGGCATACGGAACAAGAAATGGAAAATTTTAATTTAAACAACAATACAATACTTTTAGTCGACATAAAGGATCAAGATAATCTAAAATATATTTATAAACATACATAATAGTTTTAAACCTATTAATAATTATATTTTCACATAGTTTTAATGCCGAAAAGGTGGCGCCCTCTTGTTTCGAGTAGTAGAATATCTATGACAGACGGTTTTTTCTAGAACATTGCTGATGAATTATGCAAAAAAATGCCTACCGGTGAAATAAGAGGTCTTATGTGGCATAAGAACGTTTATTGGTGTAGGTTTAGCAATTAAGCACATACCATTTCATGTTTTAATTTTTATAAATAGAGTAATTATTAAAAAAATTATAAAAACTGGAATGTCCGGAATGTCTGGTGCACAAGACGGCTATAGATCGAATGACCGAAGCCACGCCCACTTTGATGACGTCATTGCACCAGTGCGTGTCACGGTGCACCGGTGCTATGGGCATCTCCTCTAATATACTTACTTCGTGGTAAGGACTCATCATCTTCAACTGTACCTATACTAAAAATCAATAAAATCCAATTGGTTTTTTGTATACAGGTAAAGAACATGATAGTCCTTACGTGGTTTAAAAGAAAGTCAACCGTCCTAACATACCTTGTATATATTTCTTCTGTGCGTGTGTATGACTGAACTCCTAAACGGCGGGACCGATTTTTTTTGTGCTTTTAGTGTATTCGAGAATGGTTTAGATTCACAATTGGACCCGGTTAGATGGCGTTGTAGTCGGGTTCTAGGACTTTTTTATTTTCAGGGCAGGACAACATCTGCCGGGTCCGCTAGTTGTTATGTAACCTTGATTGAAAACAGTATCCGTAACTAGCTTCAACTTTTCTGATTAACTGTAAATGGTTTCATTGAAATAAATGCTCGTTCAGTCTACGTTTTCATCATTTCGTATTTTATTTATAATGGGATGATAAATAGCTTATTTAAGTTAATAATAGTTTGTCGCTTTGTACACTTACATTTTTAAACTACGCATCGAATTTTAATGCAATGTTCAACGATAGATAGTGATTGAATGGGAAAGTTTAAACGTACAGTTTGATTTACATTGAATCCGCGCAAAGCCAGGGCGGGTCGCTAGTAATACATATTTAAAGAATTTCACGCGAACGAACTCATGGGTAGAAGCTAATATTAATACTAAGATCTACAACGCACTTGCGGCAGGCCGCATTTAAATTTTTATTTGAAACCGCTTGATATCAACGCACTGACTTGCGTACAGCTGTCAACCGGTCCGTTTGTCTTGGAGCTGTGACGGCTCGCACATCTATTGTTCATCATCATCATGTCAACCTTTAGATGCCCACTGCTGGGCTTAGGTCTCCCCCAAGGGACGTCGTCGTAATCGCCATGATTGGCCGATGCATGTTGGCGATCGCAGTAGATGTTATGGTAGGTACTCAGAAGGACGCTGATCCTCTGATCAATATCCCTCTGTCGCCCTCTATGACACCCACGGGTAGAAATGTGGTGGTGCTATTCGCGACCGACACCACACGGCAAACGCACGCACACATACACGGCATCTATTGTTATGAATTGTTAATTGCTGTCGCATAAAGCCATCAATATAATGGAAAAGAAATGCTTGTGGTTGACCACGATAGAACCGAGACGATACGGTTAGCCGGAATACTGCATCACGCAAGTGCGTTTTAAAGTGGGCTGTGAATTAAAGAAACAAAAGACAGTCCCCCAAGAACACACCTTACTTTTTGATTGCCGATTTGATATTTGTCAAACAAAGAGTGTCTATTCCAGTATTCAGCAGCAGCAACGACACTTGACCCTGATCTCCTCGGAGGTCTGGTGTCCGAGGTGGTACCTAAAGGCAGCTGTCTGGTCTTCTGTTCCACCAAACGTAACTGTGAAAACGTCGCCGCTTTACTGTGCAAGCTGCAGAGAAGGTCAGTGTGCAATGTGGAATTGATTTATAGTGTTATTGTGTAAACCGCGGCGACACGAATGGCACAGTGGCTGAGCTGTAGGTCGATTCTGTAAAATTCAAACAACAACTCGCATCTCACATCGCTATTCACTCTCACTTCGCATAAGGTTCAAATTGACCTTGATATATTTGACACTTTGAATCGGGTTCGAGTGCGAAGTGAGCGTCGAAGTGACGGGGAAATTACCTTACAGAATACCACTTCTCACGTCATCTCATACTTTATCTGTCAAAATCTCCCTGTCAATTTAGTTCAACTCGCTGACACGCTCGCAAGAGTGGCGCTAGTGTAAATTCGAATTATCAAACGAGTTTATAGAATGCCAATCAAGAAACCCACAGCGGATTCAGATTAGAAGTTTAGAATGAGTTCTTACAGAATCACACCCCTGTTGGCTGATGCGCTGCGTGATTCAAGTTCGATTCTTGCACGGAGCAAATATTTGTATGGCCTACAGGTAGTTGTTCTGAGGCTTAGTTTGTGTATGTGTTTAGGTATACATATTATATTTGATTTTGTTAAATTTTGGCATATCTCATAAATCATTTTTTTTCTTTTTTTATTCTATATTTATTTAGAGGCTTTCACCTTACAAAGGTATGTCAGCCTCATCATACCCTAATCTAATTATCTTATTACCTACACTTATAATATTATTAATTTGTACGTTATTGCGTAAGCGAAGGGGATAGTGATGCAGCAACCATTTCGTAAACCAGTTTCGCTTCTCCCGCACTAGGTATAGATAATATTCTAATGAAAGCCCCAACATCATACGTATTGACTTTTAATTCCTGCATCACTAACTCTCTCTCTCTCCTGTTCTTTTCACATTCCATTAGCAAATGTTGGACATCTTCGACTTTGTTACACACTTGGCAATTAGGGGAATCGACCTTTTTCATTAGGTATCCAAATTTCCTAGATGGAAAATGACCAGACCGCAATCTATGTGCCATAACTACATACGACCTCTTCAAACGACTTTCAGCAAACCAAGGGATTCGAGGAGGCTCACTTTGTATGGTCTTATACCATATGCCTTTTTCTTTAGACCTTCTGTCGAAATACTCTTTAAAATGATTGCAGCATATATTTTTGTAGAAGTTAAGTATTTCTGTGTAGGACGGAGCGATGTCGATTTCTAAACCTTCCAAAATTGCTTTCATCAACAAAAATAACCTCTTTCTCCACTGGCCACTGACAGCCTGTAAGTCCCACTTTCCCCATCACTTCCATCTAATTCAGTCCATAGCTGATTATCTTCCAGGCCTTTTCTCAACTATGTTGGGGTCGGCTTCCAGTCTAACCGGATGCAGCTGAATACCAGTGTTTTACATGGACTTTTAAAGCGACTGCGTGTCTGGCCTCCACAACCCAGTTACTGGGCAACAAGATACCCATTGTTAAGACCGGTTGTCAGACTTTCTGGCTTCTGACTACCCATAACGACTGTCAAAGATTTAAGAGTGACAATCGGAGTCTAACGACTCTCCATGCTTTCCGATATACGGAAGGGTCTCTGATAGCCTATGGTAGACTATTATTTCTTTGTTTCGTCCAGCTTCTCTCGCCATATTCTACATGGTCTACCACGACAACAGCTGACTGTATTACTAGTGAACTTGTTCTCAATTGAATGAAATCCTTGTTACACTGACAAAAAGTTGTCGTGTTGATTGTGAAAAAAATCTTGCGTCAAGAAATAAAGTTTTATATTCTTCGCTGCTATTTTTGCTGACTGTAAGTCATGTTTATCAATACTCTATACCTCCTACATTTAGGGAGATGATATCCCATAAGAAGGCTGAACGTGAAGCGCTTGAGAGCGCTTTGAGAGCAGAGGGAGCAAACGCTGATCTAGCGCTAGCGGTGCGGTACGGCATTGCTTACCATCACGCGGGGCTGGCGAGCGATGAGCGAACACTGCTGGAACAGGCCTATAGGTAAGTCATACTGTCCTAGGAATCATGTCATTGAGACTCCTGCAATAGGGTATTTTACTCTATACGAGAAAAAATCTATAAATATGTTATTGAGAAAGTTTAGGCATAAAGCAGTCGGAAAATGTAACTTTTAGTTCATAAAATAACAAAACAAATTTTTAAATTCAATTCAAAGTTTTCAGTATTTTTAATCTGTTTAAAACACCGTGAAATAGTAGCGGCCATGTTATTACGCCGTACGGCTGTGTAAACAAAAAATTGACAACTGTCAGTCAACCGATTGGCGTAATATACTTTTATTATTAGTTTTATTAATTTCGTAACCAACGTAATTTTTTGATTATTACACCTATTACAAAATATGCTTTTAATTATTTTTAGATGATATACAATTATCATATTTAATATGGGCTCATTTGATACAAAACGAACTGACGTCATTTACGCTAAGCAATATGGCGTCCAGTAAGAGGCGTTTTCGTCAAACTACGCGCGAAATGTGAAAATTTAAAATTTAGATCCATTTTGATGGCACTTATCGATTGAATAAAAATTTTGTATTTTTTTTAGTATCATATTAGCACTACAGAATTTCATTGCGACACTTTTCAAAAATGGGTGTAATACCCTATTGAATATTTGGCCGTACACACACATTTCTTTCAAACAAACTACTAAACCGTGAATAGTATTTCTGATCGAAATAATAGCCATACTTTACAGTTACGAAGAAATAAATTAATTAGCAAATTGACAAATGGCATAGGTTTTGCGGTGCCGATCGGCTCCGTACCGTCGTCACTTGCGAACGTATCCGTTTCTGCGCCTAGTCAAAAAGTTGAATTCGTGTTGACAGCCGAATGAATCCGATCGCATACGACGACAGGCGAACGGAGCCGATCACGCGTCACAGCTTACTTTCGGCACACACACCCACGACTCTCCATATAAACGAAACGATATAATTGCCTACACTACTACCAAAATAAAAGGCTGTACAAATACGTGCGTGTGTGTCGGTGTCGCGCAGCTCGAACTTAAAGCAGTTCCGAGAGCACTTTCCACGCGAGAAGAGGTGAGAAAAAGTATTTCGAAGGGAAGCGGAGCGTGTTGCTACTGTACGGTGCTTTCGGCTACGACCGCGTGTCGCGGAAGACGTCCGCGGTCAGGCTGCTGTACAGGCACGAGCAAAAACTTGTAAACCGTTGGTCTCATTCTTAACTGATTTTCTCCTAAACTATTGATTGACATGTTATGGGGTTACGCAAAGGGTATTTTTGATCCCAAACTATTATAATATAATGATTTTATCTATACTTAACTTGGAATAGTTATTTCACGAGAAAATTGCTTTTGAATTTTGCAATCTGTATACAGGGTGTACCGGAAAGGGTGTATACATCCGAAGGGAGATCAATGTACTCGTGAATCAGAAAAAAAACCTAATTTAGAAAAAAAAATTGAACTCTTCATAGAAAATTTGAACTTGCCGCCTAAATTTTGTATGGAGACTGGAGACTAAAATTTCTTTTTTCGATTTTGGTTTTGTTGTTCAGTTTCACGAGTACATTGACCTCTCTTCAGATGTATACTCCCTTTCCGGTACATCCCGTACATATTTTTGCTCGTGACTTTACTCGGCCTGGTAATAAACTTGAAATACTCTGTACACGATTTAATATCATTGAAAGATTGTAAAATTCGTTCCGATCCGAAGCGATGCGAGCCGTTTGGTGAAAATCATTCTTCAGTCGTTCGTAGGTCAGGTGCAATATCAGTCCTGTGCTGCACGTCGACGCTGGCGGCGGGCGTGAACCTGCCCGCTCAGCGCGTCATCATCCGCGCCCCACTGGTGGGCCGGGACTTCCTGTCGCTGGGCGCCTACCGACAGATGGCGGGCCGCGCCGGCCGGGCCGGGGTCTGTGCCACCGGTGAGGGTGCCTTACACATGCTATGTTTAGAAACTATTTTACCACTAAGGTGGCAAACACTCATAATATGTTCACCGTAGCCTATGGTCGCTTCCAACACCAGAGCACAAAATATAAAGGTTACAGAAGGACCGCTCCCACCATTCTCAAAAATAATTACCTAAACTTGCCAGACTCACTAGGGCTGCTCCTGTATTGACTCTGTAGGTTTTATTTGAGAAATTTTATTGACACTGGTTGGAACTCTGCAATTTTTTTACAACAAAATTTTCCTGTTTCTCGTGAACTGTCATTTACATCATTTATTCATTTTGACAACACATGGCAGTCGAGACTGAAGTCTGCTTGAAACTGCCTGAGAATGCCTATAAACGTAATGTCAATGTGCGTGTGTGAAAAATGGCGGCTTGTTCTGTCTCTCCGCTCAGGCGCGCCGCAGCCTTACGTACTTTGTGACCAGAGGCATCACACGCGCGTTTCTGATCAATCTAGAAAGTAGTTACAAAGGACTTAGTAGTTAAGCTTTGTTGGGGAGGTCTGTAGAGCGAAACAACAGGAAATACTGTGAAGTATATATTTGGAAAGGTATAAAGAGTAATCTAAGAACAACGTGAAAAAAACAACAATGTATCAAACCATAAGTCACTTGTCTAGTAGACAGTTTCTATTTAGCTAGTACATGCAGGTGATATATCTTGAACAAGCTTCAAGTTATGTTTGTTAAAAGTTGGCCGAGCTTTGTGAAGGATAAGGTGACAAAAGCACGTCAACAGAATCGTAGATATGATTTATCAGAGTCATAAATATCCATACTAATCCTTTGTAATGATTTCACACAGATCCGATTTTGAAAAAATTTGGTACAAACTAAGCATAAACTACAGGAAAAGATATAGTCTACTTTTTATACCGTGACTTCGTCTACATCCGCCATAACCGACATTCATGCGGACGAAGTCGTGAGCAATTTTTTTTACTATCCGTTTCTGCGCAAATGCCTCCCTCCATATGCTCCATGTCTTCTTATGTTGTGTTACATCTCTGTAATTTTTGAGGAAACTATGCAAGGTGTCCCCGTCGTCTTTTCCTCGGTCTGCCGCGAAGCCGCCTGACTGTGTCAGGTCAGGGCTCCAGTTTTTTTTATTTGCTCTCATGCACATCACACATTTTACAATATAATTATTAAATTGTCGGTTTTTGCACATGAACCCTGTTAAGGCACTGCGAATAATAAAGTTTGTTTGCTGTTGAGTTTATGAGCGTACATGCTGCGTCATAATTTTATAAGGTTTGCCTAACATATTGCAAAACATTTCAGAATTCAGAATTTTGCTGTATGCGAGTCCACAACGTCTGGCAAAAGCTAGTATAATCAGTACATTTATTATAAAACGAAAGTTTCCCACCGCATCTGTCTGTCTATCTGTTCACGATAAACTCAAAATTACTCCTGAACTGATTTTCATGCGGTTTTTACCAGTGAGCAGCCTGCAGTTGTGGGATCTTCATACAAGCCGAAAAGCCGGACTTGCATTAATAAGATCATAAGATGATCTAATCAATACTTCAGAAACTTGCTGTCTTTTTATCGTAAAACATTTTTCGGGCTTGCCTTAGTCTTGACCCCTAGGCACGCCACTGGGGCAAAATGATTCATGAGGAAGGCTTAGATGTATAATTTGTTAAAGGTTTTGTGTAAATTAGTCGAAATATGACATACCCGTGCGAAGCCAAGGTGGGTTGTTAGAAATAAATATGAATGATTTTAAATTCGTACTAGGTGAGAGCATAGTGATCTGTGGGTCCCGCGAGTGGCCGCAGCTGCTTCGCGTCCTGCGCGGCGGCCTGGGCCCCGCGCGCAGCTGCCTGCGGCCCGCCGCGCTGCTGCTGAGCGGCGTGGCGCTGCGCCTGGCCAGCACGCGGCCCGCACTCGGGCGGCTGATGGACTGCACGCTGCTAGCCGTCACTGGAGATGACACGTGAGTCAACTATATAAATAAAAAATGAACATACAAAAAACATTTTTAAAACATCTCTGCCTGAGTCTGTGTTTCCTGATAGCTACAACCTGGGAGTCTTTAAGGCAAGAGTGAATAGGTTACTTCGAGGCAAGCGTGCTCCATCTTAGACCGCATCATCGCTTCCCATCAGGTGAGATAGTGGTCAAACGTATGCCTATCAAAAGATAAAAAAAAAAAAAAATTAAAAACCAGCTTTTAACCTAAATAAATAAAAATAACATGAACTAAAAAGAAAAGCTTGAGGCACTGATCTACGCTGTCCGTTATACAGGTGTACTACACAATATCAATGTCTCAAGCTTTTCTTTTTTCCTTTTAGTTCGTGTTATTTTTACTTTTTTAGGTTAAAAGCTTGTTTTCAAAAATGATTTTTTATTTTCATTTTATTTTTGACTTTTTTAGTCTTAAAGATGGACTATTTTTTTTAAGAGTTTGAAAAAAAAAGTAATCGGCCATCTTGGAGCGGCGGCCATATTGAATTTAGTGTAATGTTACTAACTTTATCGTGTTCTACTATTCAGACCCTTTCATTCGATATCCATATTAAGGGGGTTGAGAAAAAAAATGTAATCCGCCATCTTGGAGCGGCGGCCATATTTAATTTATTACAATATTAAGTATTGGACATTGTATTGTCACCAGAACTAAAGGTGCTTGCAAAATTTCAACTCAATTGGATACTTACCTAGAAATGGTCGAAAAATGATTTGTAAATTTTGAAGCGACAACTTACATACGAACAGTGCACGTTAAATAAAAGCTTCTAAAAATCAACTGCCACATCACTTAAAAATCATTTGCCACATCTATACAAGATACGACAAAGTATATATTAAGAGACTTGAGAATGGTTCAACCGATTTGAATGTTTTTTTTTTGTGTTCGTAATTGTCAGGAGTAGGACAAGTTAATTTTGACAACTAAAAGTTTATAATGTTGCTATTGATTGAATGTAGACATGTACCTGCAAAACATGTAGGTACATGTTTTGCCAGCTATGACGTACAAATTGAATTATAAAATACAATGTCTGAGTAAAATGTCAAACAGTCAATTAAACATTTTTTTAATTTTAATACCCTGCATACCTGACTAGTCCGTGTGTAAACGCATGTTTTTTTTAACAAATAACTTATCTTTATCTTTACTTGTAACAAGCCCAAACACTATTAGAATACGTTGTTTCGTTACGGTGTAAATAAAGTTTGGAGCCTATCCTCCGGCTCCATTATCAAGCATTGAAAACCAATCATGTCTATAGCGTATCTCAAGATAATTCTAAAAAGCTCAATCTCGACTATGATCCTTCATCTGTTATGGAGTTTCTGTGCCTAACTTCCGGTTCCATCATCAGATCTGTTCGATGGTACCATATTATTATATTGTCATGACTATTACATAGATTTACAAAGTTTTAAATCGGTACGACAATTGGCAGTTGATTAAATTCAACTATCAAGATTTTTTACATAGCTATTCATGAAGCTTATATAAGCATGTTAAAAATGGAGTGTATGCAATATATTACATGTGTGTTTGTAGGTCGTCGGACATAAAGTCAATTTGCGACGATTCCCTGCGCTCGCTCCTTCAATCCGGTGCCCTAGAAGTGGCGAATAAGGAACAATTGCGCGAGGACGCGTCGCACCTCAGCGAACAAGATTGCTACGTTTATAACGACACTGAACTGACTGTCAGCGCGCTGGGGAACGCGGCTATTAAAGGTAACACAATATCGTGGTTATTATGGATATGGATTTTTTTCGGATTATCCGAAAGTTTTAAAACGTAAGAGAATTCGAGTTTCGCGGGCAGAATAAAACTGTCTTTTATAAAATTGTATTTATTAAAAACCAGTTTTATCAACCGACTTCAAAAGACAATCGCCTTCAAAAACTAAAATGTGAAAATAACTTTAACACAGAACACATGACTTTCGTTTCGGAAGTCGGTGGCAATACAAAACAAAGCCTAACTAAACTAAAGTCATGTGTGTTCTGTGCTAAATTTATTGATTAGTTTTTAATGTGCAGTTGTATTTTTTGTAAAAAAAAGCTTTTTATTTTTCGTTTTTTAGTACCTCTTTATCGTCCAAATCCATTAAGAAACGGTAACACAGTCAAAACAGAGATTGAAAGTACAAGATTCTAATAAAATCATGGTATATTTTTTTGCATTCTGTCGGTTTTTACCAAAAGTGCTGAATCAGTTTACATAAAATGTATATGGGACTATCTGTGAAGTCTTCCTTGTTAAACAAACAAAAAAAGAATTTTCCAAATCGGTCCAGGCGTTTTCAAGTAATCGGTGAAAATACATATTACATATACACATTCCCGCCCAGGGTAAATATTTGTGTGATGAGCACTTGTGTTTGCCTTGCGTCTGGGTGTTGTTTATCTATATAGGTATGTTTTTATTTACTATGGGACAACAAACAGCAGTGTAATAATAAGTACACATAGGTTAGAACGTAATAATAGAGGTAACAAATACACTACTCACAACGTTATCTACATATTACCAAACAGATGTACTAGTTGTTATTTGTGTATGTATATCAGCTGTCTGACACCCATAGTACTGGGTCTCCCTAGTTTGGGGTCAGATGGCCGTGTGTGAAATGTCTCCACATATTATTATTATTCCGACGAATTGACAACCTCCTCCTTTTTTGAAATTGGTTAAAAACCAGTTTTATAGGCATAAATATAAATTTTTTTTTTACCAATGATAGTCGTATACGTTTTACCACTATCTCACCTGATGGGAAGCGATGATGCGGTCTAAGATGTTGCACGCTTGCCTAGAAGTAACCTATTCACTCTTGACTTAAAGACTCCCAGGTAATACATAGACTAGTACCCTCATTATATATCTATGAAACGAATGTATTTGTAAAAACGAATATGTCGCAATACAAAACGGCTTCGAAAAGTTACTATAGAAGACTACGTGACAAAAATAAGCTGGAGCTCGAGATTACACGTGGTAAAACAGCATTAATGAACAAAAGTAATTTCTGCATGGCCACAAAAATATTTAACAAGCTGCCGGAGACTTTAAAATCGCTTAATCTGGACAAATTCAAAAGTGCACTATTTAAAATTTTAATAAATAACTGCTACTACTCGTTAAAGGACTATTTCGATGACAATTCTATAATTCCTCCTACAGATAATAAACATTGAGACATTTTTGAATTTATTTGAATATATGTAAGTACATACCTAAATAGACTGACATTCTAAATATTTGATTGATTTACTACTTACTTGATTTGACATTCTAGTATTTATCTGAAATTTAATTAATTGACATTGTTTAATTTTTATTTCTTCTTTCGAATTTAGCATTCAATAATTTATTATTTACTTTTATGCCTCAGAAAACCACCGGACAAACATTAGCTATCTTAAGATTTTATGTTTTATCATTTGACATTTCTGTTTACCTAAAATTTAATTCTGTAACTTAAATCACAATATTACATTTTATTTTAATACAACATTTGTACGCCTAATGGCAAAGCATGGAGATACTATTTAAATATTGTAACATCTCACACACTATGTAACCTATGTTTACAAATAAAAATTCTGATTCTGACTAAAGTTTGGGCAGTGAGAACAGCTATGCTTTGCCTGCTACAGGTTGCATGGAACTGGCAACGGCGCGGCAGTTACTGCAGGATGTATCTCGTGCTGCCCAGGCCCTGGTGCTGCTGGGCAGCCTGCACCTGCTGTACCTGGTGACGCCGCAAGACGCCGCCGGCATCAAACCCGACTACTCGCATTACTATTCTTTGGTAAGACCCCCTTTATTATTATTGCCCATTAGTATTTCGCGGTAGGGCAAAATCCATAATTGGGTTGTTGACACTATTAACTAATAATTCCAAAATACAACTTATCTTAAAATACATTTTATTTTAGCCCCGAAAACCAGATTAATTTTCAATTTACTGTAAAATTCGATTTTAAGGCTTGTATACATGCCAATTACCTTGAGCATTTGGCCCGTACTGAATTTGTGGACGAGTGCGGGGGTGATGTAGACGCAGTCTTTAATCGGACGCATTTTTAATTTATTGTAATAAAAATAGTACATATTTGTAAAAAGTAACAAAACCAAATCATTTTCCTTTGTATTGCAAAACAGTAGATATTTTTTTTTATACTCTTTTGATAAGAAATTAGAAAGTAAAATGGTTTCATCTCAATGATTTGGAGGTGATTTGACTTTTTTTTCTTATGTGATACCAATAGAAAATATTTGGCTAAACGAAATTACGTATCATATCATGTAGATTACTAACAATTTTTTTCAGATGTAATTTCTCTGTAAATGCCGACAAAAAGTTGCTTTTACTGCATACTTCTTTCAAGCTTTTTCCGAGAGAGCAGCCTTAAGTTGCTTTGTAATTAATTAATAGTTAATCAATTGAGTTGGTAAATAAGTGACGCCACAGGCCGCTATTGTCATACAACATCTATGGAGGAATCTCGTTTTGACAGCTTATAAAAAGTATGTCAAGTGATTGGTGGTGTCAAGTACCCAATTCCAAAATCTCTCCTTCCACTTGCACTATCTTTTGCTGTTCCGGGCCAATCTCTTAGAAGAGAGGCGAGTTAGTACCGAGTTAGTATAAAAATTGTTATATGAAAGCATATTATAACAATTTTTCTTTTAGTTCATCTGTTTTACCACTGTACAGGATAAATGAGGCGGTGTGCGCAAGAGTGACCTATCTTTTCCAGATATAAAGCATTTTAAATTGTGTCTGGAAAAGATAGAGACTTGCGCTCACCGCCTCAAATAAGACACGTTTCAAGTTTTTGCCATAATTTTAGTCATCATCATGTTAGTAAATTCGAAATGTGTGATGTAACCTAAATTTGTAATATTCTATTAGTTTTAAAAGAGTGTTCATGGAGTTTCTTGCTCGTTCTTCTCCATAGAAACCTACTGTTTGGAACGAGCAAATAGCTGCAACTTTTTGACTCCTTTACAATTCAAAAGTGCCTGTAAATGGTTTATTTGAAATAAATGATTTGAGTTTGAGTTAACCTATGGCCGTCCACTCCTGAACCTCAGAGATCGCTAACCAACCCGGTCTTTTTCACCGCTTTCATATATTTTTTAAGGTTTTAAAACATAGATTTTCGATATATATTTACTACGCACTTTTAGAACAGATTTTTTTTTTGAGGTTGTAATTAATAAAATACTTAACAAATTAACATTTTGTTTGTGAAACTTGTTTCAAAATTTGGTTGTAATTTCAGCTGAAAGTGTTTCAACAATTTCATCGTAAAACCTGTGTTTAATTTTCAGTATTGCAACTTAGACGAGGAAGGTGTTCAGACGGCGAAAATATTAGGAATCACTGAACAAAATGCGATAAGGATGATGACTGGAAAACCTATTAAAGTAAGTGTTGCGTATAAGATTAACCCCTGGCTTCTCTAATGAAAATTTCCCGGTTAATTGAGTCAACCAACCGCAGCAGGTTACACGAACGTTTATTTTCGTTCAAGAAACCGGCGGAATTCAATGCTCTTCTGCACATCATTGAAGTTACTTTATTTATTTATTTATTTACACTTCATGCACAAAGGTACAAAGGCGGACTTAATGCCTTAGGCATTCTCTACCAGTCAACCCAGGGTGGTGAAGAGATAACACGGCAGGTGCATATAAAAAATATAACAAAATAGGGAAAGTACATAAACAAAGCTATATAACTAATAAAATATATATCTATATAAATATATTTATGTATATATATATATATATATATATATATATATATATATAATTATATCATAAGAAAAGTAAAGACGTTTATGAAATGGCTCTGCTTACTTGTGACGAAAGTATGTCCGCAATTTCCGTTTAAATTCATACCGACTGGTTGCCATCCTGATTTCGAGAGGAAGCTCATTCCAAAGAAGAATGGACTGGATATGAAAGGAAGAGTGAACAAAATCAGAAGTATGAGAAGGGCACAGCACGAGAAGATTGTTAGAAGACCGCAAATTTCTAGCGTGTGAAGAGCATAAATACTGAAAGTGGGACATTACTTTGATGTTAATATTAACACATTTTATTTACAGAACGTACCTGAGATAGTATTAAGTCGTTTCTACTTGGCTCTGATGCTGCAAGACTTGTGGAACCAAATGCCTTTTCCTGCAGTCGCGTACAAGTAAGTTCCTGAAGTAAGAGCTGTTTAAGTGAGAACCTGGCGAGAGAAGCTATACAATTAAAAAGAAAACCGCTTAGATATGGTATGGTATGAAGGGGCTGGTGTCCGCAACTCCACGTCTCAGTACGTATTTTGCGTACCTACAGTAGGTGTGATGAAATAAATCTATTTATTTTCCTGCTACCGTAAAACAGGGGTGTTATTTAACTCCGTAACCGATCCGAAATCAAACTCTATTTAAAATCGGAACCGTATCTAATATAAACGAAGTCGCGAATTAAAAATGGGACTATGTCCTTCCCACAGATATAGATAGACCCTTGATAACGCAAGTATCACGATCTGTATGGAAACCAAGCGTGCCATTTTTTGACTACCTATTATGAGGTCACAATGTTTCGTTTTTCTTAAATTTGGTATTACCAGGTATTACTGAGGGTAAAAGATTAAAAACAATTGTTTTTTAAATTAATTATGCATAATATTAATCACAAAATGACTTAATGATGGAAGGAAACGCTTACTATATATTTTTACTTACGATTTTTGTACGTAAGCTAGGCACTAAACTAGGCATGCGAAGTTTAATGTTGAATATCCCTCTGTCGCCTTCTACGACACCCACGGGTAGAAATGGGGTGGTGCTATTCGCAGCCGGCACCACACGGCATTCATAACATCCCTTGGGGTTAAGTCTGCTATTTTATAATTTCGTCATTCCAACACGACCCCATTGTTATTTTGCAAAAAGTTCGTAATCTGTTAAATTCATAATGGTCGGTCGAATTAAAAGCAATGACTGCACAATTACGTTCTAATGGTAGGTCACTGATCAATGGAACTGTCAAAATTTTTGCAGATTACTGCCTAAGTCAGTAATTCAGTTGTCATTTTGTACGAGATTACCATTCTAGGTATATCATTTGTTTCAATGGCGTGTCAGTGGTTGACCATTGGAAAGTCATAATGACGCCATTATATTAGTAGATTACCAAACTTGTCAAAATCAAAAATTATGAAATCAATGATAGTCTTTTCTGACACTATTGTAATAGCAGACTTGATGACCTGGTATTAAACCGTCAGTTCTAAAATATCCCACAAATGGTCAGGTACAGCCTATCTCGCGGCACAGTGCAGTCGGTGATGTCCTCGTCAGCCGCGCTGGCGTCGTGTGCGGCTCGGTTCTGTGCCGAGCTGCCTCAGCTGTGGGGCTTCTGTGCGCTGCTGACTGAGCTGGGCGGCCGGCTGCAGCACTGCGCCGCGCCTGAGCTGCAACAGCTGATGGAACTGCCCAACGTTAAGAAGGTACCTCTTCTTGTAGTGCCTCTCTGAACTACGAAGGTTGGCAGTCAGCTCTGCATATTTTTCCTCTTGTTGGTACTGTAGCGGAATATCATCCTCAGATAAATACAGCACGTAGGTTATTTAATATTACTTACATTATTCAAACCAACTTATATATCTATAAGTATATATATATGGGATCCAAAAGGGTCAGTTTCGCTTTTCGCCATAAATTAAGAGCGTGTATTCGATTCGTGACGAAAACTTCATGTTTTTGCGTTTTGCCCAGAGCAATATCGTAATGATGTGAGCAGATTATTTAAAGACAATTACCGTTTTCGAAAAGATTAAGTCTTGATTTAGGCAGCTACAGAGTAAAAGTATAATTTTTAATTATGGTTTTTTGAAACGAAGACAATTCTTTCATATCGTTTTACGAAAATAGACGTCAGAGTTAACTTTCAGGACGAATACAACCATTACAATATGCCAAAATATTTTGTTTTATGCGTTTTTCCAACAGTATATACAGTCATAAAGACAGCTACAGAGCCAAACTTACGAAAAGATTACTATTATGTATTAAAAAGTAGAAAATCGGTTCACTTTGACAATATTTTTTCACCAGTGTTGAATAAAAACATAACTGATATATTTATTTTTTGAAAGTAAATGTTATGCTTAATATACAAAATATTTTTCAGTCCGACAATTATTTTAAAAAGCACTGTAAAACATCGCGCGCTGTCGTTTGCCGATCAATTTCAATGATTCGTGTTTATTTCGTGCATATTTTTTTTTCTGATGCACACAAACAGACCGGTGTATTGTACTAGTGTGTGTCAATGCTGCTACGCCGTTCTAACAATCGTTTAGATTTTGAGTTGCGCTAAATCGAATACACGCCCTTAAGTAATGTAAAATTAAAGGATCTCCAAACACTTGCATTCTTCCACATACATTAATCATATTTTTTTTTTCATTGCATTCTCATTTTCACTTACTTGTGAAATACATAGTAAGATATGACTTTTTATTATTTTTATGATACCTAGTTTTTTTACGAAGGCGGACTTACAATATTGCCTTAGGCATTCTCATCCAGGGGGTGGTGAAGAGATAACATGTCAGGTGCATTGTTAAAACAATTTTAATTTAAAAAGTACAAAAATAAGTAAAATATACTGTACATAATTATAATACATTTAATTTGATATATATTTCTTTATGTATATTATTGAAATAGTTTCCGTATGTCATCCGACAGGCGCGTGCGATGCAGCTACTGCGCGCGGGCTACAAGCGAGTAGAAGACCTCGCCAAGGCGTCCGCAGACGAGCTCATGTCGGGCGTGTCGCATCTGTCGCGAACCGCCGCTAATCAACTCATCAGTGCTGCCAGGGTTCGCTAGATTTCAATCTTTATCTATAACTTTTAAATCTGTCTAAATTCTATATTAATATTATAAAGAGGAAGTTTTTTTTTTGTTATTTTGTTTAGAGATTACCTTAAGGGGCAGACAAGAGCCAACTAGCGCCACCCATCATTTTATTTCTATAACTCCTAAATCAGTATGTCTATTCTGTCACAATCTCCCTCGGTGAACACTGTAACAATTCTGATAATTTACGAGAAATAAAAGGCTATGCAGAATTGTACGTATTGAATTTAATAGCTCTCACACGAAAGTTAAAATGTGATGAGTATCAAAAACAAGTAAGTATAAAAATAAGGACTGACCTAAACGCACTATGGTTAGGCAGTATCAAGGAGGATTATGATCCCCAGCCTGGCCGGCGTACAGGATCAGCCGAAGAGAAGTCTGACGCGATCAGCTCGGGGACGGAGGCCCCCCCAGGCGGTCAGTAGGACCAGCCCTGGGCAGCAAGAGGCACGCGACAGCTCGACTTATCCTAGTAAACCGACTCTCGGTTGCAGACTGGTAGACTTCAGTAAGTAGACTCCAGCAACGTAAGCGTATGAACAATCAGCGTGTTCATTAAACGGCTCCAAGAACTAGACTGCAGCAACGTAAGCGTATGAACAATCAGCGTGTTCAACTAACGGCTCCAAGAACTAGACTCCAGCAACGTATGCGTATGAGCAATCAGCGTGTTCAACTAACGGCTCCAAGAACTAGACTCCAGCAACGTATGCGTATGAGCAATCAGCGTGTTCAACTAACGGCTCCAAGAACTAGACTCCAGCAACGTATGCGTATGAGCAATCAGCGTGTTCAACTAACGGCTCCAAGAACTAGACTCCAGCAACGTATGCGTATGAGCAATCAGCGTGTTCAACTAACGGCTCCAAGAACTAGACTCCAGCAACGTATGCGTATGAGCAATCAGCGTGTTCAACTAACGGCTCCAAGAACTAGACTGCAGCAACGTAAGCGTATGAACAATCAGCGTGTTCAACTAACGGCTCCAAGAACTAGACTCCAGCAACGTATGCGTATGAGCAATCAGCGTGTTCAACTAACGGCTCCAAGAACTAGACTCCAGCAACGTATGCGTATGAGCAATCAGCGTGTTCAACTAACGGCTCCAAGAACTAGACTCCAGCAACGTATGCGTATGAGCAATCCGCGTGTTTATCAAACGGCTCCGAAATCCAGACTGCCTCTTTGACAGGTTTTGTTTTCTGACCGTTCTTCCAAAATTCATAAAAAAATCCAATTATGAATCTTCTTTCTAGAACGGTCAAATCGTTTTTTATATAGCAACGGCCAGGCTCAATAATTGTCGAATGCCATTTATTTTAGTAATTTTTATTATAATATTAGTGCGAATCAGATCTAAAGGAACACACGATAATACAGCGGGTGTTCAGCCGTTTACTATCTAACACAGACAAACAAGCTTACAAGATATACAACATAGAGGTTTTACGTTAGTAGCCGAAAACTTATTTTAGAAGAAAATGTTGGCGGTCGTCAATTTGACGACTGTCACTGACAGACATGTCAAAGCAAAACATTATTTATTTTTCAGGTTTGTAAATATTAATTTGATCCAATTATACAGGAATAAATTACAAAGGATGACGACAGGAACAGCATAAAAAAGCGTAAGGGTTTGTAAATATTAAACAATGAATGATAATTATGAAATGAAGATGATACAGGAATACAATTACAACACAGACAAAACCAGCACATATAACTGTGGGTACATTATATATTACTTATAAGATTCCAAGAATCCATACAACAAATATTATAAAATGTAGACATATCGTGCGATGAATGATTTCATGCCTATGAAAAGTAAATATAGTTTTTCGAGTTGAACCGAAACACGAGTTGAACCGAAACACTATAACACCTAGGTGAAGTGAGCTGTCATCTGTCCCAATGCTAAGGATTTACAAAGCACTACAATCGGATGACAGCTCACTCCACCTACGTGTTCACCGAGGGAGATTGTAACAGAATAGCACAACAGATAAAAAAAAAAACCAAAAACAGTATTAACTAGTAAATTACTTGAAGTGAAAAAAAAAGTGACCACTTTTAGCGTTAACACTTTCAGCGCCATAGGGGACATCATTTGTCCGTCGCTAGTGGAGGTTTTACCTTCAACGTTTTTGGCCTGGCAGTCAACGTATTAAGCAACGATTCTTTTAATTTATGAAATACAAAACAATGGAAAGTCACTCGAGAAATACTTCAGGTAATTTACTAGCTAAGTAGGTACTGTATTAGATTTTTTAATTTTGATCTGATTTAGGAGTTATAGAAATAAAATTATGGGTGGCGCTAGTTGGCTCTTGTAAGCCCCTTAAGAGGATTGTGAACTACCGATACGCAGCACGATTTGGTACTTTCAAAAATGCTATCTATTTCCTACCGCTCGCTCTGCCTCCCTCCGGGTGAACAATACAAATACAATATGCTCCTGCCCCCCGACCCGTATCGGGCGATAGAGAGAGTTGCAAGTCTAGGAGGCAATTACCTGCATTTCCTTTTTGAAATATAGTTATGGGCGATAACGTTTTTCCTCCCTAAACCTTCACGAAATGAGACAATTTTGGTCTCATAAGATTCAGTACATCTATAACCCTGTTCACAATAAGATTAGACATTTACAAAAACCTTTTTTACAGTCCGTTCAACCGATTTGGACTCATATTGCGTTGGTAGCATGACAAATGGCAACTGCAGTAAACAGTTGTTATTGTAACCACTTTTATGCCTCTAATGTCATCCTTAAGCCTACGGAATAGAAGTCAAAATCGGTTGAAGATACTGTAAAAAAGGTTTGTGTTTATGTCCAATCTTATTGTGAACAGTATAGTTCAATTTAGAAAAATAAAAGTGCTCGAGGAAGTTTTTAAAAATGTAGATGTGTAGATGATAATTACTTCAATCGTACGCAATTCTTTAAAATAAAACCGTACAGACCTAGTTTTTCATTATATCTACAACATTTTCAAAAATTATGAAAATTGTATTATGTTTACGGGGAGTAAAACGTTATCGCTTTTTGTATGATAATTTACTGCTTCACAATCCTCCCATACAACCGCTCGTACGCGATTACGGCGTTATAACCAATTTTTTTCCAAATATTTTTAACACAGGTATCTTGTGGTTTAGATCTAGGTTTGTATGAAGCCAAAAATAAACTTTTTTGAGAAACAAATTCAGTAAACACTTCCGAAAATCAGTTTTTTTGCACAATTTTATCTGAACTTTGGCCGTTCATAATGCACTCATACATTGAAAAAGTAAAAAAACAGCTTCATAGAAACCTTACACATGTAATGGAGATTCTAAATTACAAACATTTTTACCAAAAACTTGTAAGGCTTTTTTAAAAACACGTATGTCCTGGAACAAGTTTTGTGGTGAAATTTCCGCGCGCCAATTTTCCTGTGATGTTATCGCGTTCTCACTTACTAGTTTGTTTTTGAGCTATGCGTTGGTTGAAACAAAACAAAATTCAACCACGCTCGCGTTGAAGTTCGTTCGATGGGGAAGGGCGCTCTTAAGAGTAAGAGGTACCTCATTTCTAAAAGTACTGATCTGGCATTACAAAAGTATATGTATGTCACTGACAGAGAAACGTAAATGTCTTGTTTATAGGCACATTTACGAATGATTCTAACTTGGAGAGTTATATTGATTACTTTAATTAATACAATTGTCTAAACACATATTCGTTTCGGTCACGTCTAAAATGTTTTTTTTTTTTCGTTATATCAAGGCTGAAAATTTTGAAAAACGTAAGATTATTTGAATTTCGTGGGCCACCCTAGTAACTATAATAACACTTGTGTAATCTGTTACAGATGACACTCATTGAAAAAGTGGAAAATCTTCGAGCTGAAGCTGAGGACGTGATGGAAGAATTAAACATCTGAATGGATTTTCTTTGTAAACATTTTCAATAATATTTTGTAATTCCGAACCTCAAACGGTATGACGACGCTTGTTATTGAGTTACTGGCAACACTGCGTACGGTTTGTGTTCAAGATGTTTCCAACAAGCTAGCAATTCAAAATCATGTTATTAAGGTTCTGTAGGTCACCAGCGCGCTAACGTAAGAGTAGTATTTTCAAATCGGATATAAAACTATTCTTTAACATTTTGACTCAATGTTTATACGACAAGCACAATAGGGTATTTTACTATATACGAGAAAAAAATCTATAAATATGTTATTGAGACAGTTTAGGCATAAAGCAGTCGGAAAATGTAAGTTTTAGTTCATAAAATAACAAAACCAATTTTGTAATTTAATTCAAAGTTTTCAGTATTTCTAATCTGTTATAAAACACCATGAAATAGTAGCTGCCATGTTATTTTATTACGCAGTACGGCTGTGTAAACAAAAAATTGTCAACTGTCAGTCAACCGATTGGCGTAATATAGTCTTTGTTCTTTTATTATTTTTGTAACCAACGTAATTTTTTCATTATTACACCTATTACAAAATATGTTTTTAATTATTTTTAAATGATATACAATTATCATATTTTAGTATGAGCTCATTTGATACAAAACGAACTGACGTCATTTACGCTGAGCAATATGGTGTCCAGTAAGAGGCGATTTCGTCAAACTACGCGCGAAATTTGAAAATTTAAAATTTAGATGCATTTTTATGGCACTTATCGATTGAATAAAAATTTTGTGCTTTTTTTTGGTGGCATATTTGCTTTTCAAAAATGGGTGTAATACCCTATTTTGATATGAATAAAGTCCTTGACATACCACCTACTGCGATCGCCAACATGCATCGGCCAAGCATGGCGATTACGGCTGATCCCCGTCTTGGGGGAGAGCTATGCCCAGCACAGGGCGTCTAAAGGTTGACATGATGATGAAAGTCTTTGAACTAAGTAAATATTCTGTGCGACATGGGTATTTCCTATTTAACAACACTCAATCGTCGGCTATAGGGACAAGAAAATGTTGCACGGAACATTATAATTATAATCTCAGATTATCAAACATAAGGCAGATAGACCGTGCGGAACACTGCTAGTGAAGCCACAAAAGCAAATACAAATTCAATAACGAATCGAAACGAAACGAAAGATTTGTTTGTTACGATATAACTCAAAAACTGCTGGTCTGATTTTAAAAATTGTTTCACCTTTGGAATCTGCATTATCCCTGAGTAACATAGGCTATAGGTATTTATCAATAGGGTATTACACTCATTTTTGAAAAGTGTCTCAATAAAATTTTGTAGTGCTAAAATGCCACCAAAAAAAAACAAAAATTTTATTCAATCGATAAGTGCCATAAAAATGCATCAAAATTTTTAATTTTCAAATTTCGCGCGTAGTTTGACGAATACGCCTCTTACTGGACGCCATATTGCTCAGCGTAAATGACGTCAGTTCGTTTTGTATCAAATGAGCTCATATTAAATATGATAATTGTCTATCATTTAAAAATAATTAAAAGCATATTTTGTAATAGGTGTAATAATGAAAAAAATACGTTGGTTACGAAAATAATAAAAGTACAAAGCCTATATTACGCCAATCGGTTGACTGACAGTTGAAATTTTTTTGTTTACACAGCCGTACGACGTAATAACATGGCCGCTACTATTTCACGATGTTTTATAACAGATTAAAAATACTGAAAACTTAGAATTGATTTTAAAAATTTGTTTTGTTATTTTATGAACTAAAACTTACATTTTCCGACTGCTTTATGCCTAAACTGTCTCAATAACATATTTATAGAATAATTCTCGTATATAGTAAAATACCCTATTGAAAATATACGCGGACCAAGTCGCGGGCAAAGTACTAGTATAAAATTAATCTTTCATATCACATTATGTTTTGAAGTTGTTGCCAATAAATGAAATGTTATTTAAGTATATACAATGATTGTGATAATTAATTTCTAAGTGAATGGTTTCCTTAACCTCAAGTGAGACCTGAAAATAAAGTTAGTATATTATAATAATAAATTGTTTTATTTCACATTATTTTTTCCAGGATCGATCTACAATGACTATTACTAATATTTAAAATGCCAAGTAAGTTGGTTTGTTACAGTTTCACGGTTAAAATACTGAACCGATTTTGATGAAATTTGGCACAGACTAAGACAGTATCCTTTTGAATCCACGACTTTCTCTGCATCAGCGAAAAAAGCGTGATTACTTTAAAATTCGAAATATTTTCTTAAATCTTATCCTGTCACAAATATTCACAAATTAAGAGCTACTCGTATATATTTATTCTACAGCGCACATGCAGTGGTTTTAGAGATACACGATTCTGCAAAACGTTACTCCAGCAGGAAATGCAATATCTCGAAAGCCTGAAGACGCACTAATTATATTTTTGGCGCACATTAAAGCACACACATAAGCTATCTGCCCATGCACAATATTTCTCTCTCCGATCATTCGTTAAGAATTTTCCTGCTGGAAAAACGTTACCCCAGCAGGAACCGTTTTTTTTTCGCTTTTTTCTAAAACGATACAGTGCACTAATTTTTCATTTCATCTATAGCAGTATACGCCCTAATTTTTCATTCCACTCATATCACTCTAGGAGACACTTTCTTGCTGGGGTAACGTACACATCAGACAGTCTCATTATTCTACATTATTATAACAATATAGAGCAACAGTCTCTACGTATAACTTTAACATTGGGCAAAAGATTATGCCTAAATGGTTTCTAACAGATGCTAAAAAAGCATCATCAGCGTTATCACAGCATAACCTGCACGCGTAGCATGACCACGCTGTCTACGGAAGAAATGGAAGAATAGACATACTGACAGCAAGAATAGACAAACTGTACTGACTTGTTTATTCTTGCTGTCGGTATGTCTATTCTTCCGTAGACATAGCGTGGTCATGCTACGCGTGCTGGTGCGTACAGGGAAAATGAGAGATTGTTTACATATGGTACTTACTCGCACCACACGTAAAGTTCGTGAACGGTTGTGGTCAGTTAAGACTGGTTGTCTCATAACTGCCACACCAACTAATAATCACATACCTAATTATGTATAAGTAATGATATTTACTTACCTACCTACTGTAGGTAGGTATAATATATCGACTTCAAATAGAATATTAGAAGGACTACATAATGTAACCATGATTTTGTTAAACTTTGGCTGAAAAATATTCTTTGTCATTTTTCTCCTTCAAAACTATTTAAGGATGTTTTGCCACATTCAAGCTTTACCTAAATTGTAGTTTATTTTGGCTATACTCAAATAAATTTTAAGTAGAATCAACTGCAACTCACATTTTCATAATTTTCTGAATAATAACATCGTCATTCAGTGGGCCGACAGACCATTTCTCTTGACTTGCAGCTGGTACCCCTGGTGATACGTTTCAAAGGCAGGTGGGTCACTTTGGAACAGCTGCTGGGCTTCAGATCCTGATGATGTGTAGATATCTACCTATAGCTTCTCGTTCAAGTAACTGAATTGAGCAGCTAGAAATAAATTCAACATTTAGATTTGGTGGCAAAGTGGCAATCATTTTTCTGGCGTCAGGCGGCCCCTAGACCTACAATAACATTGTGCAATACATTTTATTGTTCAATCAGATTGAAAGGCGTTTTGAATCCAAATGATCAATTTTATTGCACAATAATAAGAATTGCGCAATGTTTTCGTGTTCTGTCGGACATTAGTACCTATTATTCCAGTTAGTTCCCAAAAAAATATTTTTATCTTCACATCACCTTTGGTTGCCTGTGGAAACATCTCTTTAATGTATTTAAAAAACTATGTTTTATAAGCGGCGTTATTTCTATCACGGTCATGATATTCTTTGCTCTTGACATTACACAGAGACGGCAATTCTCTGTACAAATTGGATCCATTCGACAATAAACTCGCTTTCCTTAACTTTTGGATTCTCTTTTTTGCCATTTTTGAGCGCGCGCGCGTGTTCTCCTCATCAAGACGAAACACACACTGGAAAATATTGCGCAATAGGTACTGACCCTACACGATGCAATATTGAGCAATAAAATTTAAACTCGCTCAAACTTTCGATTAACCATTGCGCAATCTTCAATATTAACCCTATACGTTCAATAAAATTGCACAATTCGTAATATTGCGCAATATAATTGATCGTCTAGGCGCTGCCTAAGTCAGTGATTACCTAACATTATTTTTTGACGTTCTTAAACGTCGCCATTACACCATTGGATAATAAGAGAAAAGTCTCTAAACGTCACCATTACACCATTGGATAATAACTACTGTCAAAGTGTCAACCGCTCATCGTTGTCTTTGGTATTTATTGGCACTTGCAACACAAGCTAGCTTGACCTTTTTTTTGGTAACATTTTAACAGGAGCGCCAACAAAACGAATGAAAAAAGAAACATCCACCATCATAACGCCATATTTGTTTTGTTTGTCATTTTATTTTACGACGTTCCGTGAGTGCGTGGTCATTGGCGTGAAAGAAAAAACGGAAAATGCCTTCGAAGAGAAAATGGTGAGTAGGTACCTAATACTATGAGAATTTTAAATGGAATAACCTACTGAGAAATATGTATTGAGTAATAGTTAATCGAAAACTGATAAATGTGTCGAAGAAAAGTCACTATTATTTTGTGGTTTTATTCTCTTTGTTTTATTCTCTGTCTAAAGCACTAATTTTGATCGTGATGGCCGCCGTATTTCGTAATGTTTTTACGGTAAGATTACCTCGAGCTACCGCGCGGAGACCTACCTATCAATAAGGTTTTTACGATTAATATTCTTGTACCTACATATATTGTTTGAAATACACTTACAATAGTAGTTTTTTGCTATTAAGGTAGGTAGGTAAGGTAGGTACTGACATTATTTAATACAAATTAAAAGTAGATTATTAAACGGCCGTTTAATTAATTATTATTAATAATTAATTTTATTACCTATTATAATTTTTTTAGAGCAATTCTTGTATAATTTATATAATCTGAATCTCGGAAACTGCTCTAACGATTTTCATGAAATTTAGTACCTATGCAGAGAGGGTTTCGGAGGCGATAAAATTGATCTTGCTAGGTTCCATTTTTAAAAAACACGAAAAAATAAATAACAAAGCTCGGAACCAGCCCAGGTAGGTACTTGCGTATTATCATCGTTATCGAATTTCCAAGAGTTAAATTCCCGCCCGGCAATGCACGTACACCTAACCGTTGTAAACACTGTAGGCATCAGCCTTAAAGAATTCAACCTTGAGATGGCATAGCTAAGCGCACCCCTCTGCCAAAGTAGTTTGGCCACATTACCTGCACGGTATACAAAACGAGTTTATTTATTAACCGACCGCCGCCATTTTGTATCGTATTGTGTCGTGATTAAAGGCTCTCCCCCACAGGTGCGTTGCGATATTTCTTTTGTTTGTAGGTAGGGTAAAACACCCAGTAGTCAGCCTTTTAATGGGAACTAAAATTTGATTCACCTGTATTTTAAATATTAAACACTATGAATAAAAACAAACATTACTCTCAGAAAGGTTGTTTATTAAATTTACGAGAGATATTAACAAAATATTAAATTTATAATCTTCACCAGACTACTTTTCACCAGTAGTCAGCCTCATATCTCCACAAGTCAGCCATGTCTTACCCTGTAGTCAGCCTCTCACTTATTCTTGCATATTTGGCATATAAATTATTTTATATCAGTGTAATGCCATCTTCTGCTGAACGTAGGCCTCCCCCAGAGATCGCCAACCAACTTGGTTTTGGGCAGCCCAAATCCATCCACTGCCAGCCACCTTCTTCAAATCTTGGCCTATAGAGCATAAGGGCGTCCCATACTACGCTTGCCCAGGTCTGCTCCATCTACTGTCTGGTCTGTCCGTCTGTCTGTAGACATGGCTGGCCCACTTCCACTCTAGCGTGCTGATTCGACGCGCAATGTTTTTCTATCCATCAAAGAAAGCCTGAGCATCGCTCTCTCCATAACACGCTGAGCAGCCTTGAATTTGTGGATCAGGCCCACGATGAGTGTCCACGTTTCGACTCTTTAAGTCATTACGGGGCAGGACGCACTGGTTAAAGACCCTGGTCTTAAGGGATTGTGGGATCGAAAAGAATTTATATTTTTTTCCAAATATATTCCGTAAATCACTTCCGAATACATTCTTCAGTTACAGCGGCTCGAACCTTAGTTAAATTTTCGGATTTCATCATCTCATTTTAAAAGGAAGCCGCTTTTTGCTAACGCTATGCACCATTATTTCAAAGCAGTTTCTTCTTTGGTCAGCTCTGAGTCATTCTATTTGGCGGGGTGTTTTTGGGACTCTTAAGCGTAGTCGATCTTGTAGAGTTTCTCGCGGGAGTCTACAAAAAATCGACTGGCATTTTTAATCTTCATCCCATTTCTAATAGACATCATAGTTTGTGTTAATTACTCTTATTTGTATTAGTGGATTGATCTTTTTGACATGATAAAATTCCAAAACAAATGTTTTTCATGCTCAAATAATCGTGTATAACTTTAACTACTACGGCTGACAACTGGACTTTAGACCCATTGATCGGCCCCTGACATTCAAGTACTTATATTTTTACGCGGCTGACTAATGGTAAAATACACTTTTCGTCTTATAAGAGTTAAATCCAGATTAATGAGCAACATTATGACTATTCGCTCCGTTAATTTCAAATAAATTTAAGAAAATCACCATAAATCTAGTCTGACTACTAGATTTATGGTGATTTCCTTATGGCTGAGTACTGGATCTACTTTAAAAAATCATACCTAGTAATCGGCAACCTCAATTTCTACATATTAAACAAATAAAATGCATGTAAAAGTTAATTTTATTACAAAATATACATTTTATTGTAACACAGTATAAAAATCCAGTACATATTACAGCAAAAACACACAGAAATTTGCCGAAAACTCGAACACGTTTCCTTAAGAAAAAAATAGTAATGGCACAGATTAAGTAATAGTTCCTTTGGAACAGATAGTTCACTCCATAGAAAAAGATAGATACCTAACGCTATAACTGCCTACAAAAATATTATAGCCGTTCGTGCGCGCTAAAATGTACCTTACGCACACGCTCGAGAGTATCTACTACGTTGTCTGACGTGGTGTCGGGCGATCACCTGCGTCAAATTACGCAACGCTAGGGCTGTCTATGTTATGAAATGATTACACAAAAGAATAGGTGAATAACAAAACAGTTTTTACATTTAAAAATATATATATTTATTCAAAATCACAAATGCCTTACTTTAATATAATGGACAATGAACTTTTTACCCTCCCGTAAATTTCGATTATTAAGTCTAATCGTCGCAAACATTCTTAACCTAACAAATAACTTTAACAAGTACTCCTTAGGAAAACGTACATATATCTGTAAATTTCACTTCCTTTAGCATGTTATACAGGGTGCTCCCTGGCCGGCTAGTTAATGTTTTTTCAAAATTACTCAAAAATAATGTTTCTAATTCTTTAATGTATTTTGTAAACGACTCTGGTGGAACTTTTAGTCCTCCAAAAAAAGTAGAACTTTTATTATATGCTTTAAAATGAGAAAACATGTTTGTTTTGTCCAAATTCGGTTTTTTTTTCAATTCTGTTGTCAGTTCAGTACAGCTGTGTTTTTTAGTACATATAAACAATAAATATCCTGCTACGTAGGTAATTGCATTTTCTGTAGGGAGGTCGAAACGGTAGTCTAATTCGCCTTGAAGAGCCAATTCTGATAGTTGGGCGTTCGGGCGATCCCGGAAATTAATTAAACTGTAAACTATTAATTAAACTGTATCGGAAAAAAAATTATCTGTGGTATACGTACACTTAGCGAGCGCGTGGCAACCCGACTGGATTTTGGACGTTCGAACGAAAGCGAGCCGTAGGTACTTAAGCGCGTGACCTTAAACGAGTGACAATACTGTTCGATATTTTTACTGTGGTAATGGCGACGCGTCTAGTCATGTCTTTGGCAGCAGTGCAAATAAACGAGTGTAGCTCATCACCCTGACATGCTATTGGTTCGTAGATATGCGTAATAGTCAATAAGGAGACACGGATTCGATTAAACGTTATTTTAAAGGTGTAAACCAATTTCAACACTATTTATATGGAAATAATGTCTGTAAAGGCTGAGTACTGGTGCAGGGCTGACTACCGGGTGTTTTACCTTACTAGGACGACTACAAAGTGACACACTGCTGCGATAATAACGACGAAATAGAACACTTGCGTTCTTCCGTCCTGCGATATTCCGATACAAGTTCATTAATTCGAGAGTTCATAGAACATTTTGTAGGCTGGGAAGCATGCGACTCCACTAGCGATGGGCGTTGAATGAACGAACAAACTAGTTATTTAGTTAATTCGACCGTCGACGTACGCACGGCTGGCTACACATCAAGCTATACATTTCAAGTTTAAGCTGACCTCTCACTGTATGTATATTCTATACAAAGCGAGATCAGCTTATACCGGAAATGTCTTGATGTGTAGCCGTGTGTACAATCAACGATTCGTCGGTTCACCGATAATCAACGGACTAGTTGAATTCGTAGACGGCTAAACTGAGATTCCACTACGTTCATGTCGACTTCTAACGAGACGACCGACGCGAAAATTGTCGGGTCTCGGGTAAGGGTAGTACAGTCAACAGCAAAAGTAGATGATCAAAATCAGATACCGCATTTACACATTCGTGCGAATCGCGAGGCGAATGGCGAAGCGAATAACGAACACGCATATGTAAACAGTACGCTCGCTATTCGCCTCGTGCCTCGCCTCGCGATTCGCGCGCTCGCGTTGGGAGCGGTTTTTTGGACACGAATCGAAGAGCACGACACGACGAAATGGCGAACACGAACTTACTGTTTACACATTCGCCTGCATTCAGTTGACCTCTAGCACGCGACCCAACAGGACGTGTAGACAAAATGGAGTGGAGTGAAGTACGCATTTTAGAATTCCTAGAAGTTTATCAAAAGGAAGAGCTCATTTGGAAACCAAAACATCGCAATCATAAAAATAGGTTTTTTTACGCAGAAAATCTGAATTATTGTATAAACTCTATAAATGTAGCGCGCATATTGCCATTATTTTCACATCCTCCATGTTCGTGTGCGAATGTCAAAATAATTCACCCCGCGAATGTGTGAACAGTACTTTATATTATATACATTCTTAAAAGTAATGCTACACATTTTAGACAACATTACAATAAATAAAATTGAACGGTAAGGTTCGTGCTGCTCGATATTTCGGGTGCTAAATGATAAGTCTGAGCTAAGATTCAGAGTACGTTTATTCCGACACTTTACGCTAATTAATGCTAATGATGATAATGAGTGTTACAAGTATGCCGGTCGATCGCGCACTGACTCGCGTAGCTCACGCTTTCCGCTGGTGCGGGCGCGCGACCTACTTGAGTCAAAACTGCTGATGATGATGTGTTCGATGAGTATCGAACAAAAATACTAGTGATTTGGGTTTATATTATAGTAAATGATCGTTTCATATTTTCAGCATAGCTAGGCTGTCGGTCTCGTCGTCGCGGAGCACGACCCCCTCTCCGTCTGAAAGGGGGCCTCCCACACAGAGTGTCGCACATCGAGCTCTCATGATGGGGCTTATTACTGAGCGCCCCAAACCGGAGCCTTCTCCATCCCCACCGCTACCGTAAGTATTGTCTGGACAGCGTAGTTTTACTATTTTTGTTTTGATTACAGTAAAGTAATTTGTATTACATATCTTTTTAGCCGCCGCCGCCTCGTCCAAGCGACCCCGGGAGAGTCACACCACGCTCAGGGCAGAACTGTGCCCGAAGAGCAGACCCTAGGTGGTTGCCCCCGACGTGTCCAATCCAAGCCGACCGTGCCACTCTGGTAAGTTAGCTCTCCTTGGTACGTGTATTCTATTTTTGTTGTATTTGTTATTGCAAGGAGATGAAGAAGAATATGAAAGAAAAAACTAAGAAAGTTGAGCGGAACATTAAATAAAATCTTTTTTGAAAAAAAAAAAAAAAAATACAGACGAATTGATAACCTCCTCCTTTTTTGAAGTCGGTTGAAAAGAGAACCGCCTTTAGAAAAAAACTAAGTAGTGATAAACAACTTTAGCACAGAACACACATGACTTTAGTTTCGGAAGTCGGTGGCTTTGTTCTGTTTGTTGTTTTTTATTGCCACCGACTTTTTAGTGCCTCCTTATCACCCAAATCCATTAAGGAACACAGTTAAAACAGAGATTAAAAGTCCTCCAAAGATGGAAGAAACGAAAACGTCTTCTCGGTTTTTGTGATTTTTTTCAATAAGCGCTAAATAAATTTATGTTCGTTGTATACTAAAACCTTCTCCAGAATGTAACAAACACTTTTCTGAAAACCGCATCAAAATCGGTTCTGCCAAACGGGAGATAATCGCGAACAAACATACATACAAACATACAGGTCGAACTGTTAACCTCCTTTCTGTTTTGAAGTCGGTAAAAAAATCAACAAAAACCAAAAATACTTATATACATGACGTATTAATTTCTTTCGTAGGTAGATAGATAGGGGCAGGACAACGTCTGTCGGGTCAGCTAGTATGTATATGTATAAAAATCTCATGTCCTAGAATTTTATTTGTTATCGAACCCCTTCTAAACGGCTTGACCGATTTTTATGATTTTTCAACCGACTTCAAAAAAGGAGGAGGTTATCAATTCGTCTGTATTTTTTTTTTTATTTTTTTTTTTTTTATTTTTATGTTTGTTACTTGATTTCTCGGGACTGGGTGAACCGATTTTGATGATTCTTTTTATATTTGGAAGCTAGTGCTTCCCGTGTCGTCCCATTTTAATTTGGTCCAGTTCTGACCATGGCATCCATGAGAAAACCGTATAAGTCTTAAATTTGCATTAAGTATGTGCGCGATTTGTTACGCGATTTCTCAGGCAAACGTAAACCGATTTTGAAAATTCTTTTTTTTATAGATAGGGTAAGTTTCAGGGGTGGTCCCATATAAATTTTATCGAAATTGATTCAGCACTTTTTGAAAAATCAACAAATACCCAAAAATTTTACATAGACGACGTTTTAGTTTCATCAATCTTTGTAGTAGTTAACTTTCAATCTCTTCTTAATAGATTTGAATGAGAAGGAGGTACTAAAAAGCGGAAAATAAAAAGCTTTTTACAAAAAAGACAACCGCCTTCAAAAAGTGAAAAATAACTTTAGCACAGAACACACATTGACTTTAGTTTCGGAAGTCGGTGGCAATACAAAACAACAAACAGAACAAAGCCACTGAATTTCGAAACTAAAGTCAATGTGTGTTCTGTGCTAAAGTAATTTTTCACTTTTTGAAGGCGGTTGTCTTTTTTGTAAAAAGCTTTTTTTTTGTGTATATTTGGTAGGTCTGAGAAATCGAAGTCGTAGGCTATTATTTTTTTTTAATTTTTATGGCAAAACAGCGTTTTCCGGAACAGCTAGTATTTTTATAATATTGTATTTGTTTGCAGTTTCGATGTAGTCGAGCGGGTGGAGGCAATGGACATGTCGGTGGAAGATGCCGAGGACCTGCTGAAGGAGGAACCCTGGCATGTCGAACGGTGGGTAGAGGATCTGCCGGACTCAGTTGCCAAATCGCCTGTACCACCGACGCCTAGCGCCACATCTGACGTAACCGTCACCTCTGAAGTTGAAGTTCGTCCTTCAACTTCGGGATTGACGGCACCGTCAAGAAGGACGCCTAGGCGTGAGGTGGGCAGCGATTTGGATAGCGAGTTCGACGACGAGTTCGACATGCCAGGTGACGCCGGTGCTGGGAAGAGGGACGTTCCCGACATGGAGGATTTAGAAGAACCTATGCAGGAAATCGTTACCGAGATGGATACGGCCATGGACGACGCAGCTGATCGCCTACTGGGTACGTGGGATAGTTTCACGTGGGTGTCGGACTTTGAGTCGTTCAGGGGAGTTCGTGAGGAGTTCTCAGGTCCTACCCCTGGGCCGCTCAAAGACTACGATTCACCTTATGATGCTTTTGTCGACATATGGGATAAAGACATCATAGGGTTAATCGTCTCGGAAACTAACCGATACGCCCAGCAGACAATCGAGGCTAAGCGTAGTACAGGGAATTTGGCACCATCATCTCGTCTTCTTTCGTGGACTGACACGAATGCGGACGAGATAATGGTTCTTTTTGCGGTGTTCATGTATATGGCCATCGACCCGCGGACTACGGTAGCCGAATATTGGGCACAAGACGGCGTTCTCCAATTGCCGGGGTTTCGCTGTATTATGTCCTATAATCGGTATGTATTGCTGAGTAAGTTTCTTCATTTTGTAGATAATACAGCTGTCGCGAATCAGCAGTTGTCGCAGACTGGGGAAGCTTACTCAGCAAGACTGTCGGCAAAGCTGGGTAAGCTGGTACCTATAATTGAACATCTTGAAAAGAAGTTCAAATCTCTGTACAACGTCGGGCCGGATGTATCCATCGACGAGTCTTTGACCTTATTCAAGGGCCGCTTGTCTTGGATCCAAACAATGAGGTCAAAGTCAGCCCAATTTGGAATCAAGTCATATGAACTGTGCGAGTCCAGCACAGGTTATATGGTTGGATTCCAAATTTACACGGGCAAGTCTGATGGGTCGTCCGGTGGAGATCCATCACTAGGCGTCAATTTGGGGGGGAAAAGCATGAAAGTGGTTCTTGAGCTTTTGCAAGACCTTGAACATCGGGGGCATTGTGTAGTGATGGATAATTTTTACAATTGTCCATCACTAGCACGATATCTCAAGAGTTTGGGTTTTGATTGCCTAGGAACCCTTCGTGTATGCCGTCGTAATGTCCCTAGTGACATTGCTCAAGTACCGAAGAAGGTGAAAAAGGGGACTATAATATCTCGCCATTGCGGAGACGTATCCATAATTTCATGGATGGATTCCAAAATGGTGAATATTATATCCACCTTTCACCGTCCCGATACTTGCAGTGCAACTAGGGCCGGAAAAACGGTTGTGAAGCCTGTGTGTGTAAGAGATTACAACAAATCCATGGGGGGAGTTGATCTCAAAGATCAAAAACTTTCCATGTATTTGTTAGAGCGAAAGAGAGGCGTGAAATGGTACATCAAGATGTTCAAAAGGTTGCTGAATGTGAGCATTCACAATGCTCTGGTAATGTATGTCAGTTCTCTGAAACGGCGCGATATGCTACCTGTGACGCATCGTGAGTTCCGCTATGAGCTTGCTGAAGGTCTGGTTAAGCAGCATCGTCCATGTCTACCAGAGATCAGCCAGCCAGTGGGGGAACTCATGAGGCTGAGGCGAGATATCGTGCACGAGCCAGATTATTTGAAAGGGCGAGAGTCTAGAAGAAGATGTGCCATGTGTGCCCGAAAGAAGAAAACCAAATTGATTCACACTAAGTGCGCCCAGTGTGACGTATATCTTTGTTTTCGAGATTGCTGGAGAATTTGGCATTCTACAGGAGACCTCCCAGGCGAAGATATACGTGGGCGAAAACGGAGGCGTACTTAATGGATGAAGCCTTTTGCGGTGTGGATGTGGAGTTTGAACATGAGTGAATGCGTTTGATTGTGATGGTGGATGTAGACTGAATGGGATCCGGACCCTCCTATGAGGGCCGCGTTTCGACGGTATGGGACGCCTAGCGTTTGTATGATCTGCTGTATGGGGTCTTCTACCTCCTCCTTCTTCCTGGCACGTGTATTGGCTCCTTTGAGCTCCCTTCAAAGTGGTTGAACTGAATGGTGCTAATCCATGCGTCATGTCCGTGAACGGGAGCCGTCAGTTGGGAGTTTTAATCTCTTAGCTGCCACGGATTATTTTAATTATTTTATTGTTTTTTTTTTGTTTCCATTTGTTGTACTCTAAACGCTTTTTTGCATTGTTTGAATTTATTTCATAAATACATTTTTTTATTGTAATAATATATTCCTTGAAAAAAAAGAACTGGCTTCATTTAAAAGGCTTTAGCTGGATGCCCTAATGCATTTTGTAAATGTATTGCTGCGACATATTTCACTACATTTGTGTTTTCCTTTTTGTTATTATACTTACAATCATGATTGTTGTTTTGCGTCATTATCACCGTGCTACATTTATTGCAAATAAATTACTTGTTTCTGACTAGAGTAACCGGCTTGCCGTTCTTATTGTACCTTAATGTCTTTCGTGTGAGGTTCTAGAATGAATGACTGACACCTAGATTAAGTTTTTGTTTTTTACAGTATGTAGTCAAAATAAAAAATGTATTTTGTGTGTGGTTCTAGAATTTAACCCATAGATTACGATTTTGTTTTTTGCCGACAATTGAACTTATAGTCAAAATAAATAAATGATGGCTATTATAAAATGTATTTTATTTAAATTTTTGCAAGCTCTCTTCTACATGGAATTGGGATACCTAACTATCCGTAAGTATACAGATCAGGAGATAAGCTAGCTTATCTATAAGTTATGCCTAAAACAAAATATTTATTTTCAAATTATATCAATCGTTTATTATAGTTTTAGTTTCAGAAATATTATTGTTTAATTTGTGTTTACTTAATTTTTAACATGTGCTGGTTGGCCTCTAATTGGCGATTGTAGTCCGGTACATTCTGTATATAAGATCGAATGTATACAGAAGCTGTTGGTAAACCTAAATCAGCATCATCATATCAGCCGAAAGACGTCCACTGCTGGACATAGGCCTCCCCCAAGTAATGGGGGGGTTTTTTTCCATAATCGCCACGCAGGCGGTTTGGCGATCGCAGTATGGTTGTTACAAAAACACAGATAACGCTGCTGCCCATTCTCTGGTGAGTCCCTTAGTCGCCTCTTACGACACCCACGGAAAGGTGTGCGTTACCCCAGCAAAATAATGACTTAAATTATTTCAAAATCACATCGAATATTGAACAGTGTACCTACGCGTCTGTACCGAACTTGTAAGGTGTATTATACTTAACATTTTAGAAGGTAGCATAATGTACTGCGCGGTCGCTTTTTTGTAACCACCTTAATATGGTCGGGTTATCACAGTGTTGCGCTTCCTAATGGCTTTTATTTTATTATCTCGTTAATTATTGTATGTACTGCGCTGAACTTTTACAGGAATATAACTGAACTAAGTAACTAATTATTGATATATCATTTAGTTTATATATTCACATACAGGGTTATCGGAGGCCAAATAACTAAGCGCGCATTATGACCGTCAAAGTGGAGAACTGAATTTCATCATAATTTGTTTATTACTAACAGGATACTAATGAAACTTCACATACATTTGAAGACAGATACAAGCTACAAAACAACGTTTAAAGTAAGTCTTTCGAGCTCTTATTCAAAGTGTTAGGACCTATTGAAGTATTTTTATATTTAATTAATTAACCTTTGAATGGTGCATTAATTTTGTTTTTTTATTACCCAACGAATTCAAACTAATTCTTAAGAAGTCATGTTAAAAAGATGATAAGAATCTGCTTATCCGTTTCAGAGATCCAGCAAAACCACAAACGTTACTCCAGCAAAATCTTGGATAACATCGCAGTCGAAGGAAGAACAAATACAAAATAAGTTGCAACATTTACCTCGTCTAGACTACTAATTTTATGGCTAATATTTATTTCAATATTCCCATTATAAAAGAAAATGTCTGGCTGCGGTAACGTTACCCCAGCAGGAAATGTTTTTGTGGAATAACTCAAAATCTATATGTGCAACAAATTTAAAAATGTGCGCAACAATAATTACAGAAGCTGGAGAACTAATTGCCTGTAACATTTAAATTACTATTTTCGACATTATTTTGCTGGGGTAACGCACACCACGGAAAGATATTGGACGGTACTATTCTTTACGGACGAAACCTTAATAATTATTATTTTTAAAATTTAACGCCATCTAGTGTCAAGTAAATTTTTTTTTTTTTTTTTTAAGAATTGACGATAATTTACCAGTAAGTAACTAAAAAATAGGAGTAGTGCCTACTTATGAGTACAAATTTTTAGGCATGCTCCCGTTTCATCAACTTCTATGCCAGTTGGAATTTTAGCGTGGTCGTGCTGGGAAGTAATCTTACCAGCACGATGTGAGAGGTATAAAATTTATAAATTTAATTAATACCACCTAAAGTTATAACCACGAAAATTTATTTATTTATTTATACTTCATGCACAAAGGTACAAAGGCGGACTTAATGCCTTAGGCATTCTCTACCAGTCAACCAAGGGTGGTGAAGAGATAACATGGCAGGTGCATTTATCTATATCTTCAAGGGCGTAGCTAGGATTTTGTTAAGGGGAGGGGGGGGGGAGCAGGCATAGACAAACCAAGAATATATGCTCCCAAAGTGTATAACAAATTACCAGATGTAATTAAATGTATGCCAGTACAAAAGTTTAAAACTGCCTTACATCAACTGCTACATAAAAAATGCTATTATACTATAGACGAATATTTAATGACAAATTTAATTAATAACCTACTTGTGAAGTATGTATTTGTTAGTGTAAGTAAAATACTTGTGAAAAATATTTCATACTTAAACTATTTTTAAATTATCTTAAACTATGTTTATATTTGTATGTCATTTGGCAAAACATAGCGCACTATGTACCTACTATTTATATGATCTATTTAATGTAATTACCTATGTTATACAAATAAATGATTCTGATTCTAAGGTAAATGCTGCATGAGCAATAAGACAGGTTACGTTAAAAATGAAAAACCCCTTGAACAAACCCTCGGTCTGACATTTTTAATACCATAGTTCGGCTTCTTGATTAAAATTATATAAATCGTAATATTATTTTACGGTTTGTGAGCATTCCTCCATCTTCTAGGGGGGCTGCCCCACCCTGCCTGCTGTACCTCGCTACGCCCTTGTATATCTTCATGGTTATAATGAATGCGTTCATGGTTCCAACAACCACACCAAGCCTTTTAAGAATCAAAACTCAAAAGATCTTTTAACAGTTTTATTCATCGTCTCTTATACAAGCAGGGTTTCAAGGTCAACACTGGTAGTTTTGCTTTCTTCACTGGCGGATCTTTGACCTTGGTGAACTCCAAGAAGTAGAATACTTTGTTGCTCTTATCCAGCTGTTTCAGTTTGAAGCCGAGTCTCTCGACTTCCTTTGCGAAGTCTTCTACTTTGTTGAAGCGACTTTCTACTTCGGCTATCAGGAGATGGCCTCTATGGACAACAGAACATTATCTTGTGATTAATAAACACGAGTTAACTTGCTAATTGGGTAGTTGACCACGACAAACCTTCTCTAAAAAAACTTATTACTAAGTAACGCTGAAAACCCGAATAACTTTCAATTAACTGTAAAATTCGATTTTGATTAGTTTTGAAACAAATAAATAGTTGTTAATTGAACTGGCAAGAAAGTGACGTCACATTTTAACTATTGCCATACACACAGTGTAATAAAAAAATTAAAAGGGTCTATATTTAGTTAACTAACTAACAAACTATGTGTGTGATTCTAAAGTTGAGAAGTTAGGGAGCTCGAAATTAAACAAAAATAACTAAAAGGAATAAGGTTCGGGCGCCAGAGCTCACTAGGTAATTTAAAACAAAGGGAATCCGGGATAGCTAAAAGGTAAAGGATATGGCTTCTAATCTTAGGTCGGAGATTTCTGAAATTAAGCTGCAAATTCTTTAACAATAGCTCATTTATTTCTATCGCAGGCAGTATGGCGAACACAACACTAGAAAGTTCCTTTCATTAGAAGCGAATATTGTTTTATAACTATTAAATTCTATAACTAAAGTTTATGCTAAAGTTGTCAGTATTGCACGTTTTTAAGTTGAAACTACGAGAAAGAATTTAAGTAACATACCACAGGCTTCGAGAAAAACTTATTTAAATTAAACCTGATTGGAGACACGAGGTGAAACGCATCAGCTCATCCATGATAAAGTTAGATTTTAAGATGGAAAATCCAAAATATAAATAAGAACGCCTTTGGGGCTGAAAACGAAAACGATTTCCTTTGTTAGTTAAATTCACACGTCGAGCAAAATGGCGACGAGATAAATCGGGAATTCCAAACACTTACCGTTCTTTAACGAAAACAAAGCATGCCGATCGCTCGTGCTATGGGCACAATCAAACAGCGATGGCGTTAAAGGTGCTGAAACAATGGGAAATCGACGAGGATTAGGACACACGACCCCAAGTTTATTGTTAGCATATGGCTATGAAAGTTCGACCATCATAATACTCACGGTTTCAAAAAATATCACCGCTGCACGGCTGCTGACATCACAACAAAGCGGATCCAACCAGAGGTGGACCCTGGAAATATTCCAATCTAATGATTGGCACGGAATAGAATTTATTCGTGCATCATCTTAGTGAATTCGGTCGGAAAGTGAATGCTACTTCTCCCAAACCGGAAACGTCAGAATAATCTGACAGCCGGGGAAATAAAATCCAACTGTCAAACTGATGGTCTATGGTTTTATCGATTACTCTACTAAATCCTAGCCAATCTATCAAATATCTAAAGTGTGTGTAGTCGGCATTACCGAAAACTTCGAAAAAGTGACGAGAGAGGTCGACACTATGTAGCGAGTAAAAATTACTCGTTACATTACATCCCTCCCCGAAAAATAAAAGAAAGGAACTTTCTTTTATTAGAAAGAAACAACGAAAAACGAAGTGAACAACAAAAATTCAATAACAAAAAAACTATCATAGTGCAGTTAGGCGTCATGGCCACTGACTAAAACTTCGGTACTACAACCGATCAACAAAGCCAAACAACAAACAAATCCAAATTCAGTTAAACCCGAGGGCCGCTGACTAAAACTCTAACAAGACTAAACACTAAACAAATCTAAACTCAGTTAGGCACGAGAGCCGCTGACTAAATCTTGAACAAAACTACTAAACATTAAACGCTAACTTTGAGTACAGTTAAGCGCTATGGCTACTGACTAACTTTACACTAATTTACTAAACTATCCTACACCTCTTAAGTTCAGTTAAGCACTATCGCCACTGACTAACTTCAGCGAACCTACTAAACTAAACCACACCACTTAAGTTCAGTTAAGCACTATCGCCACTGACTAACTCTACACATCTCTACCAACTAATCTGGAGTGCAGGTAGGCACTATCGCCGCTGACTATCCTCAACTAACCTACAGTTCGGCTTTGAGTACAGTTAGGCACCATAGCCTCTGTCTATCTCAGCAACAACCAATTAAAAATTAACAATACCTAAACAAAAATTCTAGATAGAGTTGAAGGACTCTACCTAAAAGTATAGATTTCCAATCAATAAAGTCAGACAGAGTTGAAGGGCTCTATCTAAAAATATTGATTCCCAACAAAAGGTTAGATAGAGTTGAAGGGCTCTATCTAAAAAGGTTGGATAGAGTTGAAGGGCTCTATCCAAAAGTATTGATTTCCAACAAAGAGGTTAGGTAGAGTTGAAGGGCTCTATCTAAAAAGGTTGGATAGAGTTGAAGGGCTCTATCCAAAAATATTGTCACAGCAATAACCTGTAACAACCAAAAACCATATTGTGATCGGCGCTACACCACCGAACTTCCGAGCACAATAGTAAAAAGGTATGACGAAAGTCAAAATTCCCCATTGTGACTGGTACAACAATGACCAACACAATGATAAAAGGGCAAATGAAAGCTGTGATTGGCTCTACTCTACCAACCTTCCAAGCACAGACAAACAAACAAAATATATTGGATTACCGAAGGGGAAAATCACAATACCTAAAGGCGAAAGCCAAGATGAAATCGAGGTCAAAAATTACACCAAGATCCAAAAACAAAGTACATTCTTTAACAAAAGTTTCAGAATGACCGCAAAAACAAGGTAGGACGTTCTATAACAAAAGTTACAGAATGACCTCAAAAGCAAAATCCGGTATGAAAGTGTTTCTAACAAAGTCAAATCCAAGTCTAGTATCGAAGAAATATCTAGACAAAAAACAACACTGTCAACAAACAGTAAAAAAATAGAATTAAAATCAATAACTATTTAAAACTATGAGAGAAATAGAATGATTTTAATCTACCAAAAAGGGAAGATTACAAAAAACTTGAAATGAAATTTAAGTTTTAAAATCTTTTTAGGTAATAAAAAACCTAAAGTATAAGGTTGTATAGGATCTTTCTTTCTCAAAAAAAATGTAAACAAGTAAAGGATTACCTTTAAAAAAGAAAGAAAGAAAAGATATAAGATCCCATACAATCTCAACAAACAAACAAAACAAACAAGATAAGATCCTTTGATGTGTAAAATGTATAGTGTAAAGAGTAGGTATTTCTAATTTAACCAAAATGACCTAAGTTTATTTTAGAAAGAATTGAATTGGAATCTAATAAATTGTAATGAAGACACCTAACATAATAATAACTTTCAAATTGCCATAAACTTTCATTCATCATTCTAACAAAGGCAAATCCTCACACAAAAATACTCAATACCAAAACCAAATCTATGAATTCCCCAAAATTTTAAAATTTAATTATATCCTTTACATGATAACGACCCACGGAACCCTTATTTAAATATTTCAAAACATAAACGTTATCAGAAACTTTTTCAGTTATTTCACACTTTAAGAACTTAGGTGCAAGCTTAGCCGAAAAATAAGCAGGTGCATGAGATTGAACAAAACTTCTTCTCCACACAACATCACCCACATCAAAAGAAATGACTTTCCGACCCTTATTATAATAAGCGGCATTTCGCTTATACCCCTTTAACAAATAAGTTTGAACTTTAACAAAAATATCACTAAGTGAATTAAGAGAAACTGCATAAGAGTTCCTATTTGAAACCTCTAGTTGAGATAAATTATCAACAGAGTTACTAAAATGATGTAAGGAAGCATCTAAAACAAGTTCCCTACCAAACATAAGAAAATTAGGTGTAAATTCTATAGCAAGATTTACACTATTATTTAAAGCTAATTGAACATTGGGCAAAAAACTTGACCAAGTCCTATGATCATCTTTAAGAGCCATTTCACAAAATGATTGCGCTCGAGTTTAGGTAAAAGTCTACATCATTGTTTATATGTGCGTAATTATCCACTCAAACGCAATGTAAACAGTGTAACGCGAGAGTTAGACGTACGAGGCGATCTTGAGCCGTAATCGTAAAGTGATTTGATTAGAGATTTATGAAAAAAAAATCGATTTTATTTAGACTAAGTAATGAAGATTATTAACTAGATTAATAAGCATACACAAATAAGTATGTTATGTAAATATTTAATAATAATTAAAAAAAAACAAACACATTATTTTTAATTAACTGCTTCGTGATAATAAAATTTTATTCTTAGGCTAGGGTCTATAGTTACAAGATAACAAAATATGTTTAAAAAATTTTTAAAAAAATACTATTTACGTAAAAAACTAAAGTAAAATTATAAAAAAAGGACATTAAAATTAAAATCTGAATAAAAATGAAAAAATGCAATTATGGTAATCTGTAATCACTAAAAAAAAACAATTATAATTAAAATCAACAATTAGAATAAAAAATTGGATTAAAATAAAAGTTACTTAATATACCTACTTACTAACAAAAGTTAAAATTAGAATAAAATGCCAATATTTAATTAAAATAACAAACAACGACACATATCAATAACGATATTAATTTAATAACAAAAAAATATTATTAACAATATTAATTTATGCTTTATCTAAATGAATATTTGCCGTAAAGGCATTGATCTTGGTTTTCTTGGATCTATGATTTCCGGCAATATGCAGTCCTGGTAAAATCGAATCAGTTTAGGTAACATTTTCGCCTGCCAAAAATCGTCGTCTCTCTCTACTCTTACTACTTTCAAAGGAAAGTTAGGACCTGTCCATACAGCAAATACACATATGTCTTTTTTTGCTATGTGCAACTGGCCTCTTGGTAGTACCAGTCGTGATTCTTGTTCATCTCGACTTGTGATGGGCTGTTCACTTTAAAACATTTCAGTTTCTTAGCTTGCAAGGCAGTATCAGGATCAATTCCAAAGAGTGAGCTTGGACATTTCACTTCCACTAAACCTTCACTGCACAATCCATCTGGTGTCGCGCCTAAATAAAAATATTCTTCATCTATAAAAAGACCACATTTCTCTATATTTGTATTTACTTGAACACTGAGTTGTTCCAATGCCTTAGGTTCATTGTCTCTACCATGTTTTATAGAGGTAATGTGGTCTAGGTTATCTATACTAATATTATAAACCTGAAGAGTTTGTTTATTTGGTTAAACGCGCTAATCTCAAGATCTACTGGTTCGAATTGAAAAAATATATTTGTGTTGGATAGTCCATTTACCGAGGAAGGCTATAGGCCCATGCGAAGCTGGGTCGGGTCGCTAGTACGAATATAAGACGGATTTCACAAGGGGAGCAGAATTCTGGTTCGCTCGCCTTTTGCAAATCTTAGCAAAGGAGGATGCGGTGAGTATGCACCTTTTAAGTTCAAGCCATAAAGAGCTTTCTGCTTGTAATACTGTAGCTCTCTAAATTTCATGGCGTTTTGAGGTCTGTTCTTTTAAATTGGTTAAAAACAGTTGTTTTCCTCGCTCATACTCTGGTTTCCATATCCGGTCTTTCACAATCCTTTCCATAGTGAGCATCTACTGGATTCAAATTTATTTTTTTGCGAGCACTGCCTGCACGTGCCATTACTTCTCGAGTATTTTTAGCTTGTCTCCTGATTTCTAACAATTTTAATGACTTTCCTGGACTGGTGTTACAAATAGATTTGTAAAAAGTGTATTGTGGCTTGCCGGTGTTAAAAGATACCACTGCGGCATAGCATCGTGTAGTGTAGGAATCTTTCAAACGAAAAGTTGACCCGTTTCCCATCTACCATCTTAGCCACAATGCTATTGAATTGTTCTGCGCGATTATTGGTGTAGGCATGCAAAAGGCTTCGGGAATTATAGGCAAGTTGAGATGCGTTCTTTTTTAGCTTCAAAAAAAGCGTTGGTATTAGTGGGACTAGATTAGGCTCTTTTTACTGTCATCTGTGCAGTAATAACTGTCACAATTAGAATGGTTCCCAAATATGTGTTGTGGGCTATTTAAAATGTCTTTTTGGAAGTTTTCAATTTTATTACAATGTGAGCTATTATTTTGTTGCCTATGTCTAATAGCAGCACGAACAGCAGTACGTAGCCTTTTCAATCGGTCCATATTGAAAAGTTTACGTTCGTTCAGAGGAATAGCAGTATCTTTTTGAAGTAAAATATTCTTTCCATTATAATTCCGAAATAAATGGTTTGTGCATTAAATTTTTTGAATGGGGATATCCGGGTATGGTCGACTCTCCAATATACTTTTATAGGTACTAGAATCGCCGTCTGCAATTAGTATGTTGGAAATTAAATTCGTTTTTTCGTTAAAAGGATTGACTTGATAGCAAATATTCTTATGAACCAGTATTCTAATTTTTAGTCGTATCGTCATTCCCACCTTGTATAAGTCTCATGTTAAATCAATCATAATTAAAATAGAAAAAATAAATAGGTATCTTGCTTCTGTTGCTTTTTTTAAAGCTGCAGAATGAAATGAAACGTTTCCTTTTTTTAACGCAACGGTATACACAATCCTTGCGCCCCATTGCTAAACTAAGTAAACAAAAAAAAAATGTATAAGTGTCGAATTGAGAACCTCCTTCTTTTTTTGAAGTAGGTTGAAAATATATAATTATTCTACAAACAACTAAAATCTTACATACATACTTGATAATAAATAATTACTTTATGAAAAAAAATACAAAGCGAATCAAAACTAAGTGGTCGCAGTATAATAATGACTTCGCTGTATGAGCGCTCGACAATCAGGACGCGGGATAAAATTACACAGGTCCTTCCTTGATGGGCGCTTGCTCCGTACTAATCGGTGCCCACTTGCGTATCGTAATTTATTGTAATTTAGACTGATGTTCAAATCGATATTTTGACAAATTTTATGCTAGGATTTTCAAAATAACTGCAGAATTCGATTCTCCAAAGAACACAGTTTCTTTAGAAATAATTTTATTTTTATAATTACTTCGTATTCAAACCAAAAATCACGATTAAAATGCAATGTAAAACTTAAAAATTGGTCTAACGTTTTATTTTTTTACTAAATAATGGTAATAAAATTCAAGAATCTGTTTCATTAAATGACGACTAAAATATATGTCTGATGCTGAATGTATTTTTTTTAGCTTTATATATAAGTATTACTCATAGATAATGGACTCTGAAATTGACTCTGCGGCGATTTTTCTGTAAAATGGTTGTGGGAGATCTGTCACTACAGATCAAGCAAGTCACTTTTAGTAAATGTGATACATTAAACGTAAACACAAATGATTATCCCATGTTTTGCATGTGTTCAATAATTCCTGGGTATTACTTAAGATGGTAAAAGAGGAGCCTAAAGTCTTAGAAACTCGTGCAAAAGCGTGAAATGGCTCTTAACAAAACACGATATGCAAGTTTCGACTGTTTTATTATATCTCTCAACAGGATTATTTTGAGGTGTATACAATGTGTTATAAAATATTTTAGTTATATTAAAACCTTTGAAGAATTCTACAAAATGTTTTGAAGTAAATTGAGTTCCATTGTCACAAACTACTATTTTTGGACAACCAAACTTAAGAAATATTTCTTTTTCAAAATGCTTACAAATTACTCTAGTAGTTGCATTAATCATTGGAAAGAACCAGCAATATTTAGTAAAAACATCTACAACTGAAAGTATGTATTTATGACCAGAATAAGTTTTAGGTAAAATACCTATTATATCTACTGAAAGCATAAGCATGGGGCGATCAACCTTTTTAGGATTAATCATAGTACCAAAAGGAGGAGAAGTAGTATGTTTGTAAGCTTTACAAGTATCACAAGACAAAATGTATTGGTGAACATCATTAAACATACCTTTCCAAAAATAATGTTGTTTTAATTTCTTTAAAGTTTTATGAATACCTAAATGACCTGAATTTACATCATCATGATTTGACCTAATAGTATCTAAGATATTCTCTTTAGGAATAACTATCTTCCAGTCTAAAAGACTATGAGGGTTAAATTTATTTTTACAATATTTATACAAAGTGTTATTTTCGACTCTAAAATTCTTATACTTTCTAGGAGATTTCTGACATTGAATAAATATTTTTCTATACCAAGGATCAATAATTTCATCATCAGGGGAGACTAAATTATCCTGAGTGGTTATAGCGGTGACTTCTATACGAGATAAAGCATCTGGAACTAAATGTAATGAACCTTTTTTATGAATAATATCAAAAGTAAATTGAGAAATTCTAGCAGCCCAACGAGCTAAGCGTCCACTAGGATTATTGAGACCTAGAAGCCATTTCAAATAAGCGTGGTCAGTAATAACAGTAAACTTCATTCCCTCATGGTCTAAAATGTTCTATGGAATCTAAAATAGCTAATAATTCACGTTCTGTGGTACTATAATTTCTTTCACATTTATTAAGTGATCTAGAATAAAAAGCAATGGGATGTTGATCACCATTATCATCTTCTTGACTCAAAACACTACCTATGCCCACAGAGCTGGCATCACAATGCAAAAAGAAAGGTTTTTCAAAATTAGGACATTGCAAAACAGGAGAAGTTATTAAAGAATGTTTTAATTCTTGAAATGCATTTTCAGCTTCGTCATTCCAAGTAAGTGACTTTTTAGAATTTTTACTACCTGCTGTCAATTTAGTTAAAGGAGAAGCAATATCAGCAAATTTACAAATGAATCTACGATAATAAGAACATAAACCAAGGAAACTGCGAAGTTGTTTTACCGTTTCTGGGCGTGGGAAATTTTCTATTGTCTCTAATTTAGAAGGATCAGTATGTAAACCATTACTGTCAACAATGAAACCAAGATAGCGAAGTCCTTGCAAAAATTACACTTTTTTAAATTTACAGTTAAACCTGCCTCTTTTAATATACTATGAATTTTATGCAACTGTGCTATATGGCTATTAAAATCAGAATTAATACAAATTAAGTCATCTAAATAACAGAATACAGAATTATCATACTCTGGACCAAAAAGTTTATCTACTAGTCTCTGCAACTCAGCCGGTGCATTTGTGAGACCAAATGGCATGCGAACAAATTCGTACAGACCTTTTCCAGGTACTACAAAAGCAGTTTTTTCGCGGGAGGATTTTTCAAGTGCAATTTGCAAAAATGCTTTAGAAAGATCTATAGTACTAATATATCTAGCACCTCTAAGGTTGTCTAATATTCTAGAAGTATAAGGAAGGGGATAAGAATCTTTAATAGTAACAGAATTTAAACGTCTTGAATCTAAACACAATCTAGTACCTCCATCTTTCTTTTCTACCGCCAATACGGGTGAACACCAAGGAGACTTAGAGGGTTGAATAATACCTTCTCCTAATAAAACTTCTACTTCATCAAAAAGTTCCTTTTGTTTAGCAGGACTCAGAGGCCAATATCTCTGTTTAAAAGGTTCACTAGTAACGTTAATTTTATGTTCAACTAAATGAGTAAGACCTAAACCTCTTTTCTCATAAGAAATATCTTCAAACAAAGCAATAATATTATCTAATTTTTGTTTCTCAGAAGGAGAAAGTTCAGAAATAGAGGTAATTGAACAAACTTGTTTATTATTTTCTGGAACAAGTATAATGTTCTTCCACAATTCTTCAGCTAAATGAAATTTAATCCAAAAGTCAAAACCTAAAATAATTAATGGATCAAAAGAAGGAATAATTAAAAACTCTACGGATTTAGTTATATTATCACAAGTTACTGGCAAATCCATGGCACCAATAATTCTCCGGGCGGAGCCATCCGCAGTGCAAGCAGCGCCACTAATAGGTCTAATTTTATAACCTGACTGTAAAAATCGTTCATGTGTATTTGAGCCTAAAATGCATTTATCGGAACCACTGTCCAACAAACCTGAAAAAATTTGATTACCAACAAAAAAAGTTAAAAATGGTCTAGCATCATTCTGTTTTGTAAATAGAATAGGAGCCGAACGATAAATATTAAAAAAGGTTTTTAAATAATCTAACCAGTTGGAAAATTCTTTGTCACGGGCAACATCATCAGGCTTGTGACTTCTAACAATTTTTTCACACATCGAGACGCTCAAAGTTTTATCAAAAACGTGGGCTCGATGCTGCCTAATCAGTTTTTTGACTCTTGCGACTTTTTAGTATCTAAATTACAAACGTCACAAGTCTTAGAGGTGACCCCAGCTTTATGACACTTAAAACAAACAATGCCTGGAATAGACTTGCAATTTTTATATAAATGTCCAGGTTTTTTGCATTTTAAACAAACTGAATCATTAGAAACGGCATTAGATTTAACAGAAGGTTTAATTGATTCTTTAAAAGGTTTTCTATTGACAACAACTTCTAATTCTTTTGCAAGTTCTAGAAATTGTTCGATTGAATCTATTTGTCTACGAAACAAAAAGGGTGTGTAAATTGGTAACATATTTTGTTGTATCACGTTAACTAAAGTGTAGTCAAATAAAGGTACTGAAAGACGACTAGCCATATCATAAATTTCCGTAATGAAATCAGGAAGCGACTCAGACTGTTTCTGTTTCCTGGTGCGGAGCTCATTTTCTAAAAAGTGATCAAAATTAGGTTTATCAAAGCGCTTTAAAAGTGCAAGCTTAAGTTCATGCCAAGAAGGAATATGAATTCGTACGGATCTAAACCATTTGAGTGCAATACCATCAAGCAAAAGTGTAAAAGAACCAACCAGCAAATTTTCGTTGTAGTTTCTATAAAGAAAATATTCTTCAACTTGTGTAATAAAATCACGAACACAAGTTCTACCATCATAAATTATTTTGCTCTTTTTCAAATCAGGCAGTTTAGTAAGAGGAGGAAAGTTTTTTCGAATGTTTTCGTTAACAAGCGCATTCAAGGAGTTAAAAGAAGGCAAAGCTCGAGCTGTAAAATCCGAAGACGAATGTGCGATTCCAGATTCAAAAGGATTGCCAACATCGGTGGCATTAACCATCTCGTGACCTTTCTCAACAACTTTAGCATCAGCAGCAGTAGAAGCTTCGACCTCAACCGAATCCTGAGGCGGTGGAAACTGAACTCCCTTGTCCTCCATGACTAACGAGTAACAAGGCAAATAGCAATGAAAAGCAAGGACTAAACTTCAAAGAATTTCAAAATAAATCAAAGTTTGAAAAATAAAATTAAAGTTTGAGGTTAAGTATCAAAATCAATGTGGTATTTCCATGAAAAATTGCTAAGTTATTTAACGTTAAAAAGTGCAATAATAACTCACAAAACGGCTTAAAATTAAATAAACTAGGTGCACAATAATGTACTTAATGTTTAAATTTAATTATTAACATAAAAAGTTAACTTAGATATGAATTATATCACTGTATGAGATTTAACAATAACACGGTCTACACTTAACAATTGTTGGTTTTGCTAAGGAAAAAACATGTTAAAAACACAAGAAAATAAACAAATTATCCAATGTAAAACTAAAACATTGTTTGCAAAATACAATACCAAACTAAGTTACAACTTATGAGTCTAATTATTCAAAGTTTATAAACTAGATCAATTACAATGTAAAAACAATATGAAATACAATATGAAAACTAAATATTGTAAACAATAGACTCATTAGTTAAAATAAAAATGAATTTAGTGTGCAATACTGACTGTACTCACCGTACAAACCTGCTTCAGTCCCTGTTCTAGTGCGACAATTGTAATAAAAAAAATTAAAGTATCTATTTTTATTCAACTAACTAACAAACTATGTGTGTGATTCTAAAGTTGAGAAGTTGGGGAGCTCGAAATTAAACAAAAATAACTAAAAGGAATAAGGTTCGGGCGCCAGAGCTCACTAGGTAATTTAAAACAAAGGGAATCCGGGATAGCTAAAAGGTAAAGGATATGGCTTCTAATCTTAGGTCGGAGATTTCTGAAATTAAGCTGCAAATTCTTTAACAATAGCTCATTTATTTCTATCGCAGGCAGTATGGCGAACACAACACTAGAAAGTTCCTTTCATTAGAAGCGAATATTGTTTTATAACTATTAAATTCTATAACTAAAGTTTATGCTAAAGTTGTCAGTATTGCACGTTTTTAAGTTGAAACTACGAGAAAGAATTTAAGTAACATACCACAGGCTTCGAGAAAAACTTATTTAAATTAAACCTGATTGGAGACACGAGGTGAAACGCATCAGCTCATCCATGATGAAGTTAGATTTTAAGATGGAAAATCCAAAATATAAATAAGAACGCCTTTGGGGCTGAAAACGAAAACGATTTCTTTTGTTAGTTAAATTCACACGTCGAGCAAAATGGCGACGAGATAAATCGGGAATTCCAAACACTTACCGTTCTTTAACGAAAACAAAGCATGCCGATCGCTCGTGCTATGGGCACAATCAAACAGCGATGGCGTTAAAGGTGCTGAAACAATGGGAAATCGACGAGGATTAGGACACACGACCCCAAGTTTATTGTTAGCATATGGCTATGAAAGTTCGACCATCATAATACTCACGGTTTCAAAAAATATCACCGCTGCACGGCTGCTGACATCACAACAAAGCGGATCCAACCAGAGGTGGACCCTGGAAATATTCCAATCTAATGATTGGCACGGAATAGAATTTATTCGTGCATCATCTTAGTGAATTCGGTCGGAAAGTGAATGCTACATCTCCCAAACCGGAAACGTCAGAATAATCTGACAGCCGGGGAAATAAAATCCAACTGTCAAACTGATGGTCTATGGTTTTATCGATTACTCTACTAAATCCTAGCCAATCTATCAAATATCTAAAGTGTGTGTAGTCGGCATTACCGAAAACTTCGAAAAAGTGACGAGAGAGGTCGACACTATGTAGCGAGTAAAAATTACTCGTTACAACAGATATAGATAGACCCTAGATAACGCAAGTATCACAATCTGTATGAAAACCAAGCGTGCCATTTTTTGACTACCTATTATGAAGTCACAATGTTTTGCTTTTCTTAAATTTGTTATTAACAGGTATTACTGAGGGTATTAGATTAAAAATAATTGGTTTTTTTTTAAATTAATTACGCATAATATTAATCACAAAATGACTTACCGATGGAAGGAAAGGTTTACTTAATTTTTTTACTTACGATTTTTGTTCGTAAGCTAGGCACGAAACTAGGCACGCGAAGTAGTTACTCTTGCGTTATCTAGGTCTATCTATATCTGTGGCCATACAAAACTAAACGGGGAATCAAGTTTTGATAGCTTATAAACAACTGATGGTGGTTAGAATGTGGCTTTTGCTGTGGCGTTGACTAGTGACATGTACCCAATTATGAACATCAGAAAAGTCTTTCTATTTTGGTTATAAAACTACTCCAATCAAGAATTACTGCCAAACTTTTCCGCTAGAGGCGCCACCGAAATATAACGTAAACAAACAAAGTGACATTGACATGATAATAATTTTTGTCTGTTCATCAAAATTCTATTCTTTTTATAGTGAGAAAATAGTAAATATTATTTACTATGCAACAGTGTTGTGCATTTTTGATATTGATTATAATATTAATAATAATGTATTACAACAAAACACTCATACCGCAACTTGTGAATTTTACCGCGCTTATGGTGTTTACCATAGAGTATGAATGATACGTTATAGTTCGGTGGCGCCCTCCGAGATTAGTTTTGCATAAGCAACCCTATTCAAATCTTAAAGACCACTTAATGCATCCAATACAAGGTCTTGGTTGAAAAGAAAACTGTGTCAGATGGATATTGATTAAAATACATAGTACAGACAGCGTCATCAACTGCTTACCCCCCACGCATTGAAATTTCTTCGGAAAGGGGGGTTAGCAGATGACGCTGTCTGTACATCATATAAAATAGAGCTCACCCCGTTTTCATTATTCTATTAGCTTCCAGCAAGTACTGAGTCAGGTCAGTGCCCATGAGCGCCAAGCAGTATACGGCGACGTCCACGGAGGCCGACAGTAGCGGCGTGCGAGCCATGTCGCACGCGAGTACGCCGGGCTGCGTCGCTACCAGGTCCAGCGAGCGCGTCACGTGCGGCACGCGCCGGGACAGTTCCGCAGACCCACAACCCATGTCTGCTATCGTATGGGTTTTGGGCCTGGTGAGGAAGGAAACGAGTTACAAAAAATTCAAACTCAATTATTTCAAATAAACCATTTACCATTTCTTCCCGTGGGTGTCGTAAGAGGCGACTAAGGGACTTGCCAGAGAATGGGCAGCAGCGTTCTCTGTGCCTTTGTAACAACCATACTGCGATCACCAATCGGGATGCCGAGCGTGGCGATTATTATTATTCTTATTTATTATCCTTTATTTCAGGCAACTAAGGCCCATAAAACACAATACATACATAAGCATAAAAACAATAATTATAAACTAATAAGTACATATTTTAAAACAATAAACTTAAAAACTACTGCACACGAAGAGACGGCGTCGTGTTACGCTGCGAGGTGTCACGTAGCCGACCGCGGAAACGCCGATACAGCACACCTTTCGGCCTAAACTCTTCCTTGAAGAAGGTCACCAAATGTTAAATCGGAACGCGCACTACGAACGACTCGAAATTGGTGTTATGGCGCGCCTCCAACTTCTCCACCCTCAAGGTCCAGTTGGTCTTGAAATGATGATGATGATGATGATTTACAGGTACTTTTTTTACTAAGGCTCTCCTTTACAGGCTACCGTTTTTATGCTCACCAGTTGGCGCCACTGTTGAGTAAAGTCACAGAGGTCCCAAAATTTGATATTACGAGCGTGAAAATATATCGTGAAAACGCGTGATATTTAATACCTTAAAATCGTACCGTTAAAATATCGAGCATGCGGTAGTGTTTTGCAGGGTCTGCGAAACAGAGTATTATTCGGAAAAAAAGGAGGACTAAAGTTTCCGAAAGATAAAACTGTTTCAAAGCACTGTCACTAATTGACCCTTAACTCGTATTTTCCATAATAAATTTTAGGTATTGCAAAATATTCACGACTAATTAGGCATAAACCCGCTTAGTCCAAACACAAACAGCGACATTTGACGTTTCGGAGACCTCACGCTACACTAGCGCCACTAACAGTGAATTCATACGCGATAGCCTTCATTGTCAGAGTCATGGCCAAATACTCAAACGCTACTGAATGTTAAGATGCCGTAAGTCTCATTCTGTCACAGTCACTTTGACATAAAGTGATAAAGACAACGCCAGACTTAACGACGTCTCAAAATTGAGTAGCGTTTGAATATTTGACCATCAATCAGTCAGAAAGTTGAAGCTAGTTGCTCGTTCCAAACAGTAGGTTTCTATTGAGAAGAAAGAGCAAGAAACTCCATGAACACTTTTTTAAAATTTAAAAATATGTTCCAAATTTCGGTTACATCATTCATATTGAATCTAGGGTACAATGTGAGAACAATGTAAGAAGTCGTGTTTTACAATTCAAAATATTTTTTTTAATAACCGAGGCAGCTAAGAGATGGGCAGTCCCAACTAACGGCGCCCGTTCAATTAAAGACATACTATTATGTATTCTTCCATGCATCACCTATGGCTGTGAAACATGGTCCCTTACAAAATACCATAGAGACAAACTAGGAAAGTGCCAGAGAGGTATGGAACGAAGCATGACAGGAACAAGAAGGCAAGATAGAATTAGCAATGTGTAATTAAGAGCAAAAACCAAATTAACCGATATTCTGGAAAAAATAGACCTTCAAAAATGGAGATGGACCGGCCATATATATGTATATATATGGCCATATATATGGTGGCCTGTTGGTCTAGTGGTCACTGACCCTGACTGCTAAGCCGGAGGTCGTGGGTTCGATTCCCACCCAGGACAAACTTTGTGTGATGAGCATGATTGTTTGTTCTGTGTCTGGGTGTTTATCTATAATATGTATGTATTTATAAATTATATAAGTATGTATATCAGTTGTCTGGTTACCATAACACAAGCTCTGCTTAGCTTGGGACCAGATGACCGTGTGTGAGTTGTCCCAAGATATTTATTTATTTATTATTTATTTATATGTTGAGATCTACACAAGAAAAGTGGAGCCAAATTACAACGAATTGGTATCCAAGGGATGGCAAGAGATGTCGAGGACGACAACAAATGCGCTGGCAAGATGAGCTGAAGCTTACTGCGGGTCCCAAATGGAGGAGAGTTGCTCAAGACAGGAAGCAATGGAAACTACTGGAGGAGGCCTTTGCCAAAAGGCACACTGAGTTGAGAGACATCCTATAGCGAAACGAATCCAACAACACAGTCATAAAGATTAATCTCACCCACTTTAACGGGCTAAATAAATAAATAATTATGTTTTGGTGTTGCTTGGGGGAAGCCTGCAGCATGGTGATAATAATTATGTCACATACCTAGGGGTGTAGAGGTAAAATGAGTTATTGTTAACTAATGGTACTGATCCACGCGTCATGTTCGTGAACAGGCGCAGACAGTTAAGACTGTTGGTCTCTTTACTGCCATGGCTTGTCTGCTTTGAATTGTTTTTATAGCTTTTCACCTACATTGTTATCACTTACTTATGTTTATTATTAAAAGAGTGGAGGTTCTCGCCCATTCTTCTTCATAGACACTACCTATGTTTTGAAATGGGTTTCAACAAGCTTCAAGTTTTTAAATAAGTGACAGACTCCTTAACAATAATTCAGAAATGCTTAAATGATTTACATAATTCAAATGTACTTTGACTTTATTACTACAGCTAGGGGATGGAACACCTTCTCAAAGTAATAGAATAATTTAGGTAGTTAATCTACTTCTGAACTTTTTGCCACATTCATACTTTATATTGAAGTTTAGTTTGGCATTACATAAACTTTAAACCGTTATTACACTTAGCTAAATTAAGTCAACTAAATTCAGTCGCTACTGAATTAAGTTACTACTTAGAAAGAAAGAAAAGAAAAGCCAGTTATTCACGTATTGTATATTAACTTATAACTAAAGAAGTAAATTCTAAAAAATATGTCCGAGTCGGAAACATGCGTCACCCCCGCGCGAAACGGCCAACGCTCAGCATAAATACCCGCGCAGCAAGACACGAACCACGGCGCTGGTTTTCAGCGACGGCATTACTTACTGAATGTGATTACACTTTACTGAATTCAGTAGCAACTGAATCTAGTCGACTTAATTTAGCCAAGTGTAATAAGGACTTTAAGCAGAATCAAATGCAACTTACATTTTCATAATTTTCTGAACAATCACATCCAGTGGGTTGACAGGCCATTTCTTGACTTGCAGCTGGTACCCCTGGTGGTATGTTTCGAAGGCAGTTGGGTCACTTTGAAACAGCTGCTGGGCTTCAGATCCTGATGATGTGTATAGCTTCTCATTCAAGTACCTGAATTGAGCAGCTGGAAATAAATGCAACATTTAGAAAATATGGTGGTAAATTGGGGGTGCGCAAGAGGGAGGGGGATTTGCCATAATCCCCACGCTTGGCATGCGTCTTGGGTATCGCATTGAAGCTGTTAATTACACAGAAGTTGCTGCTGCCTGACTGGTGGGTGGGTGCTATTCTAGCCTGGACATCCCATTGCATAAATTAAACAATAATATACAGTTTTAGCTTACTTTAGACAAAACAAGCCAATGAACCAATTACTCAATAACAAAATATGCCAAATGTCTTACATTTCAGCAAAAACAGTTCAATGAACATTAAAAACTTATGCTTAGAATAGATTAAAAATTCATCAGAATCATTTCAGTTACTTTGAAAACATGGAAATATATTTGATGTGGATAAGTTTGTTTTGCACGAAGCAGGCCCTCTGACTGTTCAAACAACAGCCACATACAATCACGGCTGCTATAATTTGCCATGGGTCTTTAAATAAACATCTCTGTCATAGGAGTTACAGACATCCCATAGTGCAGAGCCTGCATAGTGGCAGACGAGAAAGCAGTCCATGTGCTTTTTGACTACCCTGAAGTTGCATGCAAGCCAAAGTACTTCAGTAGCCCAGGTACGGTAGTCAAGGGGCTACTGGTCTTTCTTGTGGAGCAAGGGTGGATCAAATGAGTTGCTTCCCACTAGTATGCAAAATACGCACTAAGTCGTGGAGTTGCAGACACCAGTCCACTATACCATACCGTATTATTAATTATTTTATTGTCAGCCAGTATTATTCCACTGGGGCAAAGGCCTCCTTTTCTCCTTTGCCCAACCATACCATAAATGAGTATGTGAGTATGAGTATAATATTATTCGAATAAAAAGTAAAAAAAAAAAAAAGAAAACCGCCTTCAAGTGTGTTCTGTGCTAAAGACGTTATTTATCACTTTATAATTTTTGAAGGCGGTTTTCGTTTTTTTGAAAAAAACTTTTTATTTTTCGCTTTTTAGTATTGTCGTAACATCCAAATCCATTAAAAACGGCGACATATTTAGAAGAGATTGTAAGTTCTCCAAAGATTGAAGAAACTAAAACGTCATCTAAGCATTATTTTTGGGATTTTGTTGATTTTCTCAAAAAGGGCTGGACCAATTTTGGTAAAATTTATATGGGACCATTTCGGAAGAAACCCCTTTCGAACAAAAAATGAATTTTGCAAATCAGTCTATATATACCCGAACATACATAAAAAAAAAATATAAACATCCGAATTGATAACCTCCTCCTTTTTTGAAGTCGGTAAAAAATAGAACTGAGCAGAAGAAACATACCTTTTAATCTTTCCAACATTCTATCTCTTAGCTTATTACCACTTCTACTAATGTTGATAGGGCTTCTGTGGCTGCTGTCTATTAAAGATCTCAGTCTAGCCTTCTTGTTGCTAAAAGGTTTGAAACTCTCATTGACTTCACTATTTGCCTTATTACTTTCTCCAGTAACTTTACTATTTGCCTTATTACTTTCTCCATTAACTTTACTATTTGCTTTATTACTTTCTCCAGTAACTTTACTATTTGCCTTATTACTTTCTCCAGTAACTTTACTATTTGCCTTATTACTTTCTCCAGTAACTTTACTATTTGCCTTATTACTTTCTCCAGTAACTTTACTATTTCCCTTATTGCTTTCTCCAGTAACTTTACTATTTGCCTTATTACTTTCTCCACTGACTTTACTATTAGTATTATTACTTTTTTCATTTACTCCACTATTTGTCTTCTTATTTTGTTTTCTTTTATCTTTTTTAGGCTTATTATTTACAAGTAAAGTATTGGAACTCATTTCAGTGTTTGTTTTCTTTCCTTTCTTTTGTTTATTCTCAGAAAACAACAAGTCTTCTTTATCATCGTTTTCAATGACTTCATTAAATTTTTTCTTCTTAGCATTGAGTAGTATTTCATCAAAACTCTGTGTTTCTGGAATGGCATAGGTTTCATCAGTTTTCTTCTTCATTGTATTAGATACTGTATCTTTTTTACTCTTCATTACTTTGTTTTCAAGTTTTCGTTTCTGTGGTACATGGTTGAGAGTATTTAGACCATTTTCAATATTGTTTTTTTCTTTATCAATATTATGTTTTGGTGATTTGGTTTTATTTTCTGTCTTTTCTTTTTTCTGTAATATAAAGGTATATAGAAGGGTTTAATGATCTGCGAAATATTTTTATAATGTGTATTTTATTACCTTTATAAACTGTCTGTGAAGCAGACACAGTAGTAAAACAATTAGCATACATTACTTATATGGATGATGCAGGATGGATATTTCAGGTGAGGTTACAAGGGCAGCTAACCTAAACCGTTGCAGTTTCAGGAGAACTGTATACTAAGATGATTGTCCTAAAATTTTTGAGCATTTGCTAACTGCATTTATAAATTTTGGGTAAATGGTAGGTATAGATTCTACTATACTTCAATTCTTTTTATGCAATCTTTGAATAATTGATTAATATTCTTTTATGATGCCAATAGATGCAAATTCGTATTAGGATTTCACCTAAGACGACCCACCAACCCATTTAACCGAAATTATTTATTTATTTATTATTTCCCACCATACAATTATCTTTACAGGTACAGTACGCAAAGGAGATAAGTATCCATGTCGTCGGGAATAGTTGAAGATTTCTTAGAAACCAATGCGGGCTTTCAAATGAAATTTTATTAAATCATTGAACTGTTTATTCTCTATAAATTGTATTTTATTTTATTCATAAAAACCTATCGGTTCCTAAGTAAACTTCAACTGTTTCCGGCGACATGGATACTTATCTCCTTTGCGTACTGTACCTAATGCGATAATATAGACAAGCATTATTACAAACTACCAATACACAGTTACAAACTAATAATTTTGATCATGTAGGTACTTATTGCTACTACAAAAACCATATGATCTATTTCTCAGTAGGACCATAACTTATTTCAAACAGAGCTCTCACAGTGAACCCATATGGTTGAGGATGCGGAGTGCGCACGTTAACGGCGCGTCATTCACCCACTTAGTGCGGCCGCACGGCACTACTAGCAGCTGCGGCCGCCGCCTCCGCCAGACATATCTGTCCGGAGCACCCATCCCATGTACAGTTGTTGCTAAACGCCTGGATTGTGAATCAATCACCTCAACACCTTTAACATGTATGACACTAGCACTAAATTCCTTCTAACTTTTAACTCATTGTATCCTAGCATACCTAACGTGAGTAAGATAGGACACTTATTTGGGTAAAATAAGTATACTCCGTAAACTTTTTTATCCAAATATCTAATAAATTTATTCTGCACTCTCTTCAACATGATACTTTATTTAGCTTTTAGTTAGAACTCATACTAATATTATAAATGCGAAAGTACCTAAGTCTGTTGCGTTTTCACGACGAAACGGCTCAACCGATTTTTAATTTTTTATGGAATTTGGTCAGTGGGTCGTCTTAGGGGCGGTATGAAAATAGCTTAAACCCTGGGAAAGGACATAAGCTAGTTAATAAACAGCACCTTCGGTTGTATCCGCGATCGATAACCCACATTCACGCGGGCAAAAGCTAGTAAGTAATAGAAACATCACAAATCGCAATATCTTTTCTTTAGTAGTGTTGCTTTTTTCTAAAGATGTTTAACTACAAATATTATTTATGGAAAAATAATAACACGCGGGGGACAAGACACTAGTAAGAGCAAGTAGTTCTAAGGTACACGAACCTACCTTCACTCTTTGTACAAACGTTGTATTCGTTTTAGGGTCGTCATCCTCCCAAGCTGGTATTTTAAACATATTGATACGGTTTCAATATAATACAGTGTAGTAAACTGATGTTGTTTTGTTTTAGAATAAAATTTAAGGTTATGTTATTATTGCGCACGTAGTGCGTAAATCAAATGTCATTGTCAATGTCAAAGTTTTCAACTGTCCTGTCTGCATCACAGAGTCATTTTCATAATTTCAGGCTTTGGATAGCATGTCTTTAAGCCATGTACATTATTGATTTACATTTTTCCGTTACATCTATTTTATTTACATCTTTTCTTTCAGGATTGTGTGTGATTAAGGGTGATAATCGTGGTATGTGGGTCAGTGGGTCAGAGTAATAAATCATCTGTCACCTCATGTCAATCACATTCATATTTCTTGACACCGCTTGACACTGACTAGTGTTACCAACAATTTTTTCCGAGTGCAGTTTTGTAGCAAAAGTGGTATTACACCCATTTTTGAAAAGTGTCTCAATGAAATTCTGTAGTACTTCTGCTCAGCGTAAATGACGTCAGTTCGTTTTGTATCAAATGAGCTCATATTGAATATGATAATTGTATATCATTTAAGAATAATTAAAAGCATATTTTGTAATAGGTGTAATAATGAAAAAAATACGTTGGTTACGAAAATAATAAAAGTACAAAGCCTATATTACGCCAATCGGTTGACTGACAGTTGACAATTTTTTGTTTACACAGCCGTACGGCGTAATAACATGGCCGCTACTATTTCACCAAGAAGCTTGTAGATAAAAGTGGAGGCAACACTCTTAATACCTAAGTGAAGCCAACTGTGGGCAGACGCTCTCTTTCTGATTCCGTACATAAGATAAAGAAAACACATATCACTGTCTCGTTCTTATGTATGACAGAAAGAGAGCATCAGCCCACCGTTGGTTTCAAGCTTTTGCTCTAAGTGTTGGCTCCATTTATACCTATAACTTCATGTATTTCACGGTGTTATATAACAGATTAAAAAAAATGAAAACTTTGAATTGAATTTAAAAATTTGTTTTGTTATTTTATGTACTAAAACTTACATTTTCCGACTGCTTTATGCCTAAACTATCTCAATAACATATTTATAGATTTTTCTCGTATAGAGTAAAATACCCTATTGATTTAAATCTTTTGAAGAATCACATTCATCTACATTTTCAGTAAAATTTATCTCCCCGTGTTAGTTTTAGGGTGAAGAAATTTCGGATAAGGAATCACCAACCGTTTTAGAAGTCGTTTATTAGTTGGCACACACAGACAGACGTAGGTACAGATTTACACAACACGATTTACACTAAAAAGCTAACTATTATAATAGATTTTATGCGGGAATGCGTGTTTTGAAGGACCAACGGTCGGAGCAAAGCCACGTTTTTCGTATCGCGTGCGAGTGACTTTTCAATATCTACTTCATCTACTTGCTATTCTGCTTACCTGCTCCGTGCATTGTACTATTCAAAACACTGAAAACACAATAAAATAAACTAGGTAATGAACTGCCTAGTTGATGCCAACTTTTTCAAAATAAAATTGTTTTGAGGGCGGTTTCTAACCAGTCTAAACGGATGCAACATACAACTGAAATATCAATCTATCCGATCTCCATAACTCATAGATACCTATCCGAGGGGTACCCTTCTGATCAAAATCAAAGTCATAGCATTTATTTCAATAAGCAAACCACGAAGTATACTTAACAGTACCTACTTCGTGAAGTACCTAAACCTATTTACAAGCACTTTTGAATTGTCAAGGAGTCGGTCAGTAAGTAGGCAAGACAGAAAGTTGAAGCTAATTGCTTGTTCCAAAACGTATGTAGGAGCAAGAAACTCCACGGACATTCTTTAAATCCAAGTTTCTACATAAAAAGCTTTTTACAAAAAGTTTTTAGTGTTGAACATAAAAAAAAACATACAGTCGAATATTGAGAACCTCCTTCTTTTTGAAGTCCGTTGAAAATACTGGTTAAGTACAGACGCCAGCACATCAAGCTACTACAATCTGTAACATTTCTTTAATCGATTTTCAACTTTATGGTTAAAGAATAAGGTTCAAGATTGATTGGGAAAATGTGACAGTTTCGGGTAGGTTGATCTGCCGGCGTCTGTACATAATTCTAACCAGTCGACAGATCGCCTGTCCGATCGTCCGGCACCGACCGACCCCTTCTGACCGACCTCGTCTGACTTTCAGGCTTCTGACTACCCTTAACGACCGTTAAAGATCTACAAATGGTAACCGGGACCGAGGTTTTCACGGAGGACTTTCGCACTAGGAAATGGCCACTTTATTACGGATCTACTGTGACAAACGTACCATCATCGATCAACCCGAGCTGTTGTTACTTCAACTTGTCTCATTACAAGTCCTTAGCCTAATGCCGGCACTTCACATGGCGTATTTGTCCAAATATTCGCCTTATTTGGATAATCCAAAATGGACTTTATTTCATTAACTATAGGGTAAATTTTGTATTATCCAAATAAGGCCAATATTTGGACAAATACGCCATGTGAAGTGGTAGCATGAAATATAATTTATTCTAAAACCTTTGGAATATTTTTTGGAACTAAAATATAAGTACCCGCCTAAGTAATCAGTGCCTTGTGCTAGTAGTCCTAGTAGGAATAAAGAAATACTTCTGTAAATTGTATAATTAAAAACCTAAGTAATTAACTTTCATGTTTTAATAATAGTGCTAAGTTACACCATGTAACAATTATTTTGTACAACTAATTTAGCACCAGTAGTGCCTTATCAGTAACATTTTATTCAACTTCTTATGTTTTGTAATTAAGTTCCTACATTTATCGTTAATTACAATAACGGATCGGCAAGTGTAAGTACACTGGTGCCCACAAAATCGCTTACCGCGTCCCCACCGAATAATATGGTAATGTGCTACTGCGGTAGTTTTTGTTTCCTTGTACCTATATTTTTTTTCTAGATGCTTAAAAAAGCGACAATAATTTCAATGGCTCCGTAATGAATGTTGCAATATACCCTTAAAATCTAAGTTTTCCTACTTTTTACTAGAATAATAAAATAACAAGTTACGCACAGATTATGCAATCGTTAACTTTTCGGGTAAGTGACTATTACCATTTTATTGGAGTTAGAAATACATTGTTGCGTTTTATGTGAAGTTTTAAACAATTTTGAAACCGTTTTATTTTCACGATTTGATAAATGTATTTTTACTATAAGTACATATCTACATTACAGATAGTTAAAGGTACTCAACTTTGTGGTTTTACAATAAAATACTTCGGCACGAAACTAATGAAAGAATATAATATTGGGACTATTGTAAATATGAAAAGACATTCTTCAAAAACCTCCGTACGAAAAGGATGTAGGTAATGTAGGTAAGGTTGCTGGTCAGTTCTTAGAAAATAATTTAAATAAACATAATAATATTATCTTAAAACCATATCTTTAAAATACTGACATAAGCGTTTTAAATAAGCGTTATAGTATGTAGGATTATTTTGGTAATATTTTTGTGCGAGCACGCTCGACCTTTTTATGCTGATGCGCACTATTGTTTACAATTTCCTTAAGTTTATAACATATTCACTTTAGTTCAATAAAGCTGTTCGGTGTATACAGACGTCGGTGTTACTCTTAGGTACACACAACACATAAAGATCCCGATACACAGGCGCCGCAGCTCCGGAACCATACAGTTTTGTTTTCGCGGAAAAATCCTTACGGATCTTCTCTGTGTTCCGCGCCCCGACTGGTATTGGACCGCCATTTATCATTAGTAGGCCCATTCACCATGTGCCTGTCCTGCGAGCGCACATTCCACTAGATAGAGAGCGGTGCGCCGCCGCCGCCAGCCTACATCTGGCCGAACGGCGAAGAGTCCCAAGTTCGCAGCCCCGAGGCCCTTACGGTAGAGGGAGATCATTGAGCGCCCATTGGCGCCCAGCTGCCGTTCAGATACGGGTGAAGAGAAGAGAAGTTGGGTCCCTTTTCGTCTCTGCTTTTTATTTTTAATGGGACATGCCGTCCGCACTATTCTCAAACCACTGCAATTCCTGAAAGCCAGCGTTAACAGTGGTGACCACTCGTGCGGCGAAGCAATGAAGCTCGACGGGTCCCGGAGAAAGATTACCTACAACTGTCTTGGATCCCGCAACGGAATTGATCAGAAAAGAACAGCGGAGGAGTAAGAAAAACCTATTTTACACTTCCCTCGAAATGAAGCAGGAGACAAAACAGAATTAAGCTAATAGGACCAAAGGGACATTTCCAACTGCCGGAGGCCCAGTTGCCAAGCACCACAGTGTAATAGGTCCTAAACTGTGAGCTACAAGCTACATTTGATTGCAATAATGGTATGCCAAAAACGCTTGAACGTAAGAAAAATTGCTCTAGTTTGTACAAGGTCCGCATAGTAAACAGCTCTGGATGTAGCCTGTACACTATCTAACATAATATTGCTCCCGCTCTGCTGTCCGATTGTGCAGCCTTGGCGAATCCTTTCCATAGGAATTTAGCTACCTTCATCGTGAGCCATGCCGCTCTTAGGAGCGGTACCAACCCTGTGCCTGATAAGGCTGATAACGGTGATGGTTGTGTATCGCTGCAAAGGAGCATGCACCGAACGCGAACCAAAAATAATCTAAAACCCAACCCTAATCTAATGTCCAACGTGAGTCTGTGTGGCGGTATGCCGAACACACCGGTGTTTAACTCCCGCCTGCACTACCTACACTACAAAGGCAGAAGATATGGTGGAGTACCTATGTACGCCAAAAGGAGAAGTTCACACCGAGGATGCAGAAACTGAAGTCTCGCTGTAATTTCAAGGGATTGCAGACAAGAATTTGATGTGAATTTCAACTTGATACCTCCACGCGTTGCTGAGAGAAAGGTTCTTGACAGATAAACAAAAAAAAAGAAGAAGAAGAAGAAGAGAAGAAGTGATTCTGAGGGTTCCTTTTTACTTTTGTGGTACAGAAACCTAAAACAGTTTTTAATTTTTCCTGTAAAATGTAGAATTCACGATTTTATTATTCGGTGGATGGTGGAATGATATAATTATTATTTACTAAAATTTAGTAGGTGCATAACATCTTATTTCCCTCCCATCCTAAGCAGAGCTGTATCTACAGTAGAGTACTAGCCATATTATGGAGAAATGAAATAAAATCCTGTTTCATTTTCAACCTTGTCGTCTTTAGTTTACAGAAACAATCGGGTTGAGTTAAGACAGCTGCGAGATTTAGTTTTACAATGTTTATATTGATCAACATCAGTGACTGCTACTTGTTTAGAGATACTTAAGTACTAGGTATCACGTCCGCGTTTGTGTCTTATTATGAAGCAGAGATTATTTTTTTATTCTATTACTAGAGTATAACGTTGCAGTAATTTATGTGCAAAGCCAGGTGAAAATAAGACATGTTTCTCGTAACGACTTTTTGTACAGTTGCCGAAGGAGATAAGTATATTTAAAATCAATTAATATTTAAAATCATTCTTTGGGTTCTAAGTAAACTTCAACTATGAAATGAAAATGAAATGAAATTTATTTATTGTCAAATTAACACCCAATTAAATATATAAAAACACATAGACAAAAATAAATAATAATTACAAATAACCGACGACCTGGTTACTGATCTCTTTTGGTGACAGTACATAATGATCAGTGAACTGCGTTCACCTACTTCTACCTTTCGAGCTCAATATTAGTCCATGTTGTGGTTGGAAGTTCCCGAAAAATGTCATGCAAAATGTCTATGTATGTATGTCGTTACATGTAGTTTTTTCATAATTTCATAATTCATAATTTCCAATAATTCAACACAAAAAAATCAGTAAAGGATTCGTGTTCCTAGTTAAATCTTGACGACACGGTTGGCGCAGTGGTTGAGCGATCGACTGCTGCGCTGCGTGTCGCGGGTTCGATTTCCGCACGGAACAAATATTTGTATGGCCTACAGATAGTTGTTCCGGGTCTGGCTGTTTGTGTATGTGAGTTTATATGTTTGTAAACGCACCCACGACACAAGAGAAATTCTTAGCGTGGGGCAACGTTTTTAAAAAAACTACCTCTAATTCCGTGGGTACATTAGTCAAAAGCGCCAAAAAGAGGTATGCTACGTAATTTTAGAAGATAGTTCGAGTTGGGGCATGACTATCAATAACTATCTTAGAAATTTCAGTTTGATTTGATGGGTCAGCAAAAAGTTAAACTGCTTTTTGTTCAACCTGTAAAGTTACCAAACAGTAACAAGTAGGTACTTATACTTAGGTACGCGCTTTGGAATTGATGCCCTCGAATGGACATGTATTATGACAGTGTAATCAATAACAGAACAAGAAGGTATTCTTATTATTCTGAAACCCATGTTCGCTTGTAGGTTCATTAAGTTTTGGGCTCCCCAAACAAACGATTATCCTCTCTGTTTATGTCACAGATGGGTACCTGCATGACTGTTTTAGTGCTGATATTTGCGGGGGCCCACTGCGCATGTCTGCAATCCTGCCATGCGCAAACGCGATCATATTTCACCACCCACGGTCTCTGTGTTTGTGTTATCTAAATAGTAATTAAAACATAAGAATTTTATCACTTATAATAAAGATCACATTTCCTCATTATATTTATGGAAAATATTTCTTTACGAGTGCAGTTGCGTTTCCATGATATTTCATTAAAATTGTTTCCGAAAATAACCTCTATGACAATGCAGGTGTTATTAGTAATTCCGTGCTTGTATTTTTGGAAGTTTAATTTGTGTTCATGAAAATAAGGAGTCTTTTCAGTGTTGTGATGTTTTAAGAAATCGTAGATGTGTTTTATTTTATTCCACTTCTACATACTAAGTAGGTAAGTTAAGTGACAACATCATTTTTTCTGCGCGAGCTAATATTTTTAATTAAGCTTCCTGCCTACTTACCAGTATACCTGAAGAGTTAACTGTTCAGTAGGCAGGTGTTTGGAAAATAGAAGAAAAAGCGCAGAAATTATAGAAGGAGTAGATTTACTTATCCTAGTTCAATCTTGTTACTGATTGGCAAACTCGCGACCTTTAAAACGCGTGCAGATCTTATAAAGGTCGCGGATGCAAGTCTGGTTGCTAACAGTTAAGTGGTGATTACCAACAGGTGTGTGTTCATGGTACCTATGACGGAAACAATTCAATGAGATCCCATGTTCAAACAAGTTGTCGAACACTTAACAGCACACTCAATATGCTTGGTTAGGTAAAACTACTACGTATAGTTGGAATTGGGTAAAATGACTAGATATGCTAGGTTGGGTAAAACGACTATGTAGTTATAGTTGTATTGGGTAAAAGGACTAGATATGCTAGGTTGGGTAAAACGACTACATAGTTATAATTGAATTGGGTAAAAGTACTAGATATGCTTGCTTGGTTGGGTAAAACGACTACGTAGTTATAGTTGTATTGGGTAAAAGGACTAGATATGCTTGGTTGGGTAAAACTACTACGTGTAGTTGAATTGGGTAAGATGACTAGATATAGCTCGGTTGGATAAAACTACTACGTATAGTTGAATTGGGTAAAAGTACTAGATATGCTTGGTTAGGTAAAACTACTACGTATAGTTGGAATTGGGTAAAATGACTAGATATAGCTCGGTTGGATAAAACTACTACGTATAGTTGAATTGGGTAAAAGTACTAGATATGCTTGGTTAGGTAAAACTACTACGTATAGTTGGAATTGGGTAAAATGACTAGATATAGCTCGGTTGGATAAAACTACTACGTATAGTTGAATTGGGTATAAGGACTAGATATGCTAGGTTGGGTAAAACGACTACATAGTTATAATTGAATTGGGTAAAAGTACTAGATATGCTTGCTTGGTTGGGTAAAACGACTACGTAGTTATAGTTGTATTGGGTAAAAGGACTAGATATGCTTGGTTGGGTAAAACTACTACGTGTAGTTGAATTGGGTAAGATGACTAGATATAGCTCGGTTGGATAAAACTACTACGTATAGTTGAATTGGGTAAAAGTACTAGATATGCTTGGTTAGGTAAAACTACTACGTATAGTTGGAATTGGGTAAAATGACTAGATATAGCTCGGTTGGATAAAACTACTACGTATAGTTGGAATTGGGTAAAATGACTAGATATAGCTCGGTTGGATAAAACTACTACGTATAGTTGAATTGGGTAAAAGTACTAGATATGCTTGGTTAGGTAAAACTACTACGTATAGTTGAATTGGGTAAAAGTACTAGATATGCTTGGTTAGGTAAAACTACTACGTATAGTTGGAATTGGGTAAAATGACTAGATATAGCTCGGTTGGATAAAACTACTACGTATAGTTGAATTGGGTATAAGGACTAGATATGCTCGGTTGGATAAAACTACTACGTATAGTTGGAATTGGGTAAAATGACTAGATATAGCTCGGTTGGATAAAACTACTACGTATAGTTGAATTGGGTATAAGGACTAGATATAGCTCGGTTGGATAAAACTACTACGTATAGTTGGAATTGGGTAAAATGTCTAGATATAGCTCGGTTGGATAAAACTACTACGTGTAGTTGAATTGGGTAAAATGACTAGATCTAGCTCGGTTGGGTAAAACGACTATGTAGTTATAGTTGTACTGGGTATAAGGACTAGATATGCTAGGTTGGGTAAAACGACTACGTAGTTATATTTGTATTGGGTAAAAGGACTAGATATGCTTGGTTGGGTAAAACTACTACGTGTAGTTGAATTGGGTAAGATGACTAGATATAGCTCCGTTGGATAAAACTACTACGTATAGTTGAATTGGGTAAGATGACTAGATATAGCTCGGTTGGATAAAACTACTACGTATAGTTGAATTGGGTAAAAGTACTAGATATGCTTGGTTAGGTAAAACTACTACGTATAGTTGGAATTGGGTAAAATGACTAGATATAGCTCGGTTGGATAAAACTACTACGTATAGTTGAATTGGGTAAAAGTACTAGATATGCTTGGTTAGGTAAAACTACTACGTATAGTTGGAATTGGGTAAAAGTACTAGATATGCTTGGTTAGGTAAAACTACTACGTATAGTTGGAATTGGGTAAAATGACTAGATATAGCTCGGTTGGATAAAACTACTACGTATAGTTGAATTGGGTAAAAGTACTAGATATGCTTGGTTAGGTAAAACTACTACGTATAGTTGAACTGGGTAAAATGACTAGATATAGCTCGGTTGGATAAAACTACTACGTGTAGTTGAATTGGGTAAGATGGCTAGATATAGCTGGGTTGGATAAAACTACTACGTATAGTTGAACTGGGTAAAATGACTAGATATAGCTCGGTTGGATAAAACTACTACGTATAGTTGAACTGGGTAAAATGACTAGATATAGCTCGGTTGGATAAAACTACTACGTGTAGTTGAATTGGGTAAGATGGCTAGATATAGCTCGGTTGGATAAAACTACTACGTGTAGTTGAATTGGGTAAGATGGCTAGATATAGCTAGGTCGGGTAAAACTACTACGTAGTTATAGTTGTATTGGATAAAAAGTCTAGATATGCTAGGTTGGGTAAAACGACTACGTAGTTATATTTGTATTGGATAAAAAGTCTAGATATGCTAGGTTGGGTAAAACGACTACGTATAGTTGGAATTGGGTAAAATGTCTAGATATAGCTCGGTTGGATAAAACTACTACGTGTAGTTGAATTGGGTAAAATGACTAGATCTAGCTCGGTTGGGTAAAACGACTATGTAGTTATAGTTGTACTGGGTATAAGGACTAGATATGCTAGGTTGGGTAAAACGACTACGTAGTTATATTTGTATTGGGTAAAAGGACTAGATATGCTTGGTTGGGTAAAACTACTACGTGTAGTTGAATTGGGTAAGATGACTAGATATAGCTCGGTTGGATAAAACTACTACGTATAGTTGGAATTGGGTAAAATGACTAGATATAGCTCGGTTGGATAAAACTACTACGTATAGTTGAATTGGGTAAAAGTACTAGATATGCTTGGTTAGGTAAAACTACTACGTATAGTTGGAATTGGGTAAAAGTACTAGATATGCTTGGTTAGGTAAAACTACTACGTATAGTTGGAATTGGGTAAAATGACTAGATATAGCTCGGTTGGATAAAACTACTACGTATAGTTGAATTGGGTAAAAGTACTAGATATGCTTGGTTAGGTAAAACTACTACGTATAGTTGAACTGGGTAAAATGACTAGATATAGCTCGGTTGGATAAAACTACTACGTGTAGTTGAATTGGGTAAGATGGCTAGATATAGCTCGGTTGGATAAAACTACTACGTATAGTTGAACTGGGTAAAATGACTAGATATAGCTCGGTTGGATAAAACTACTACGTATAGTTGAACTGGGTAAAATGACTAGATATAGCTCGGTTGGATAAAACTACTACGTGTAGTTGAATTGGGTAAGATGGCTAGATATAGCTCGGTTGGATAAAACTACTACGTGTAGTTGAATTGGGTAAGATGACTAGATATAGCTCGGTTGGATAAAACTACTACGTATAGTTGAATTGGGTAAAAGTACTAGATATGCTTGGTTAGGTAAAACTACTACGTATAGTTGGAATTGGGTAAAATGACTAGATATAGCTCGGTTGGATAAAACTACTACGTATAGTTGAATTGGGTAAAAGTACTAGATATGCTTGGTTAGGTAAAACTACTACGTATAGTTGGAATTGGGTAAAAGTACTAGATATGCTTGGTTAGGTAAAACTACTACGTAGTTATAGTTGTATTGGATAAAAAGTCTAGATATGCTAGGTTGGGTAAAACGACTACGTATAGTTGGAATTGGGTAAAATGTCTAGGTATAGCTCGGTTGGATAAAACTACTACGTGTAGTTGAATTGGGTAAAATGACTAGATCTAGCTCGGTTGGGTAAAACGACTATGTAGTTATAGTTGTACTGGGTATAAGGACTAGATATGCTAGGTTGGGTAAAACGAATACGTAGTTATATTTGTATTGGGTAAAAGGACTAGATATGCTTGGTTGGGTAAAACGACTACGTATAGTTGGAATTGGGTAAAATGTCTAGGTATAGCTCGGTTGGATAAAACTACTACGTGTAGTTGAATTGGGTAAAATGACTAGATCTAGCTCGGTTGGGTAAAACGACTATGTAGTTATAGTTGTACTGGGTATAAGGACTAGATATGCTAGGTTGGGTAAAACGACTACGTAGTTATATTTGTATTGGGTAAAAGGACTAGATATGCTTGGTTGGGTAAAACTACTACGTGTAGTTGAATTGGGTAAGATGACTAGATATAGCTCCGTTGGATAAAACTACTACGTATAGTTGAATTGGGTAAGATGACTAGATATAGCTCGGTTGGATAAAACTACTACGTATAGTTGAATTGGGTAAAAGTACTAGATATGCTTGGTTAGGTAAAACTACTACGTATAGTTGGAATTGGGTAAAATGACTAGATATAGCTCGGTTGGATAAAACTACTACGTATAGTTGAATTGGGTAAAAGTACTAGATATGCTTGGTTAGGTAAAACTACTACGTATAGTTGGAATTGGGTAAAAGTACTAGATATGCTTGGTTAGGTAAAACTACTACGTATAGTTGGAATTGGGTAAAATGACTAGATAAAGCTCGGTTGGATAAAACTACTACGTATAGTTGAATTGGGTAAAAGTACTAGATATGCTTGGTTAGGTAAAACTACTACGTATAGTTGAACTGGGTAAAATGACTAGATATAGCTCGGTTGGATAAAACTACTACGTGTAGTTGAATTGGGTAAGATGGCTAGATATAGCTGGGTTGGATAAAACTACTACGTATAGTTGAACTGGGTAAAATGACTAGATATAGCTCGGTTGGATAAAACTACTACGTATAGTTGAACTGGGTAAAATGACTAGATATAGCTCGGTTGGATAAAACTACTACGTGTAGTTGAATTGGGTAAGATGGCTAGATATAGCTCGGTTGGATAAAACTACTACGTGTAGTTGAATTGGGTAAGATGGCTAGATATAGCTAGGTCGGGTAAAACTACTACGTAGTTATAGTTGTATTGGATAAAAAGTCTAGATATGCTAGGTTGGGTAAAACGACTACGTAGTTATATTTGTATTGGATAAAAAGTCTAGATATGCTAGGTTGGGTAAAACGACTACGTATAGTTGGAATTGGGTAAAATGTCTAGATATAGCTCGGTTGGATAAAACTACTACGTGTAGTTGAATTGGGTAAAATGACTAGATCTAGCTCGGTTGGGTAAAACGACTATGTAGTTATAGTTGTACTGGGTATAAGGACTAGATATGCTAGGTTGGGTAAAACGACTACGTAGTTATATTTGTATTGGGTAAAAGGACTAGATATGCTTGGTTGGGTAAAACTACTACGTGTAGTTGAATTGGGTAAGATGACTAGATATAGCTCGGTTGGATAAAACTACTACGTATAGTTGGAATTGGGTAAAATGACTAGATATAGCTCGGTTGGATAAAACTACTACGTATAGTTGAATTGGGTAAAAGTACTAGATATGCTTGGTTAGGTAAAACTACTACGTATAGTTGGAATTGGGTAAAAGTACTAGATATGCTTGGTTAGGTAAAACTACTACGTATAGTTGGAATTGGGTAAAATGACTAGATATAGCTCGGTTGGATAAAACTACTACGTATAGTTGAATTGGGTAAAAGTACTAGATATGCTTGGTTAGGTAAAACTACTACGTATAGTTGAACTGGGTAAAATGACTAGATATAGCTCGGTTGGATAAAACTACTACGTGTAGTTGAATTGGGTAAGATGGCTAGATATAGCTCGGTTGGATAAAACTACTACGTATAGTTGAACTGGGTAAAATGACTAGATATAGCTCGGTTGGATAAAACTACTACGTATAGTTGAACTGGGTAAAATGACTAGATATAGCTCGGTTGGATAAAACTACTACGTGTAGTTGAATTGGGTAAGATGGCTAGATATAGCTCGGTTGGATAAAACTACTACGTGTAGTTGAATTGGGTAAGATGGCTAGATATAGCTAGGTCGGGTAAAACTACTACGTAGTTATAGTTCTATTGGATAAAAAGTCTAGATATGCTAGGTTGGGTAAAACGACTACGTATAGTTGGAATTGGGTAAAATGTCTAGGTATAGCTCGGTTGGATAAAACTACTACGTGTAGTTGAATTGGGTAAAATGACTAGATATGCTTGGTTAGGTAAAACTACTACGTATAGTTGAACTGGGTAAAATGACTAGATATAGCTCGGTTGGATAAAACTACTACGTGTAGTTGAATTGGGTAAGATGGCTAGATATAGCTCGGTTGGATAAAACTACTACGTATAGTTGAACTGGGTAAAATGACTAGATATAGCTCGGTTGGATAAAACTACTACGTATAGTTGAACTGGGTAAAATGACTAGATATAGCTCGGTTGGATAAAACTACTACGTGTAGTTGAATTGGGTAAGATGGCTAGATATAGCTCGGTTGGATAAAACTACTACGTGTAGTTGAATTGGGTAAGATGGCTAGATATAGCTAGGTCGGGTAAAACTACTACGTAGTTATAGTTGTATTGGATAAAAAGTCTAGATATGCTAGGTTGGGTAAAACGACTACGTATAGTTGGAATTGGGTAAAATGTCTAGGTATAGCTCGGTTGGATAAAACTACTACGTGTAGTTGAATTGGGTAAGATGACTAGATATAGCTCGGTTGGATAAAACTACTACGTATAGTTGAATTGGGTAAAAGTACTAGATATGCTTGGTTAGGTAAAACTACTACGTATAGTTGGAATTGGGTAAAATGACTAGATATAGCTCGGTTGGATAAAACTACTACGTATAGTTGAATTGGGTAAAAGTACTAGATATGCTTGGTTAGGTAAAACTACTACGTATAGTTGGAATTGGGTAAAATGACTAGATATAGCTCGGTTGGATAAAACTACTACGTATAGTTGAATTGGGTATAAGGACTAGATATGCTAGGTTGGGTAAAACGACTACGTAGTTATAGTTGTATTGGATAAAAAGTCTAGATATGCTAGGTTGGGTAAAACGACTACGTATAGTTGGAATTGGGTAAAATGTCTAGGTATAGCTCGGTTGGATAAAACTACTACGTGTAGTTGAATTGGGTAAGATGACTAGATATAGCTCGGTTGGATAAAACTACTACGTATAGTTGAATTGGGTAAAAGTACTAGATATGCTTGGTTAGGTAAAACTACTACGTATAGTTGGAATTGGGTAAAATGACTAGATATAGCTCGGTTGGATAAAACTACTACGTATAGTTGAATTGGGTAAAAGTACTAGATATGCTTGGTTAGGTAAAACTACTACGTATAGTTGGAATTGGGTAAAATGACTAGATATAGCTCGGTTGGATAAAACTACTACGTATAGTTGAACTGGGTAAAATGACTAGATATAGCTCGGTTGGATAAAACTACTACGTGTAGTTGAATTGGGTAAGATGGCTAGATATAGCTCGGTTGGATAAAACTACTACGTGTAGTTGAATTGGGTAAGATGGCTAGATATAGCTAGGTCGGGTAAAACTACTACGTAGTTATAGTTGTATTGGATAAAAAGTCTAGATATGCTAGGTTGGGTAAAACGACTACGTATAGTTGGAATTGGGTAAAATGTCTAGGTATAGCTCGGTTGGATAAAACTACTACGTGTAGTTGAATTGGGTAAAATGACTAGATATGCTTGGTTAGGTAAAACTACTACGTATAGTTGAACTGGGTAAAATGACTAGATATAGCTCGGTTGGATAAAACTACTACGTGTAGTTGAATTGGGTAAGATGGCTAGATATAGCTCGGTTGGATAAAACTACTACGTATAGTTGAACTGGGTAAAATGACTAGATATAGCTCGGTTGGATAAAACTACTACGTATAGTTGAACTGGGTAAAATGACTAGATATAGCTCGGTTGGATAAAACTACTACGTGTAGTTGAATTGGGTAAGATGGCTAGATATAGCTCGGTTGGATAAAACTACTACGTGTAGTTGAATTGGGTAAGATGGCTAGATATAGCTAGGTCGGGTAAAACTACTACGTAGTTATAGTTGTATTGGATAAAAAGTCTAGATATGCTAGGTTGGGTAAAACGACTACGTATAGTTGGAATTGGGTAAAATGTCTAGGTATAGCTCGGTTGGATAAAACTACTACGTGTAGTTGAATTGGGTAAGATGACTAGATATAGCTCGGTTGGATAAAACTACTACGTATAGTTGAATTGGGTAAAAGTACTAGATATGCTTGGTTAGGTAAAACTACTACGTATAGTTGGAATTGGGTAAAATGACTAGATATAGCTCGGTTGGATAAAACTACTACGTATAGTTGAATTGGGTAAAAGTACTAGATATGCTTGGTTAGGTAAAACTACTACGTATAGTTGGAATTGGGTAAAATGACTAGATATAGCTCGGTTGGATAAAACTACTACGTATAGTTGAATTGGGTATAAGGACTAGATATGCTCGGTTGGATAAAACTACTACGTATAGTTGGAATTGGGTAAAATGACTAGATATAGCTCGGTTGGATAAAACTACTACGTATAGTTGAATTGGGTATAAGGACTAGATATAGCTCGGTTGGATAAAACTACTACGTATAGTTGGAATTGGGTAAAATGTCTAGATATAGCTCGGTTGGATAAAACTACTACGTGTAGTTGAATTGGGTAAAATGACTAGATCTAGCTCGGTTGGGTAAAACGACTATGTAGTTATAGTTGTACTGGGTATAAGGACTAGATATGCTAGGTTGGGTAAAACGACTACGTAGTTATATTTGTATTGGGTAAAAGGACTAGATATGCTTGGTTGGGTAAAACTACTACGTGTAGTTGAATTGGGTAAGATGACTAGATATAGCTCCGTTGGATAAAACTACTACGTATAGTTGAATTGGGTAAGATGACTAGATATAGCTCGGTTGGATAAAACTACTACGTATAGTTGAATTGGGTAAAAGTACTAGATATGCTTGGTTAGGTAAAACTACTACGTATAGTTGGAATTGGGTAAAATGACTAGATATAGCTCGGTTGGATAAAACTACTACGTATAGTTGAATTGGGTAAAAGTACTAGATATGCTTGGTTAGGTAAAACTACTACGTATAGTTGGAATTGGGTAAAAGTACTAGATATGCTTGGTTAGGTAAAACTACTACGTATAGTTGGAATTGGGTAAAATGACTAGATATAGCTCGGTTGGATAAAACTACTACGTATAGTTGAATTGGGTAAAAGTACTAGATATGCTTGGTTAGGTAAAACTACTACGTATAGTTGAACTGGGTAAAATGACTAGATATAGCTCGGTTGGATAAAACTACTACGTGTAGTTGAATTGGGTAAGATGGCTAGATATAGCTGGGTTGGATAAAACTACTACGTATAGTTGAACTGGGTAAAATGACTAGATATAGCTCGGTTGGATAAAGCTACTACGTATAGTTGAACTGGGTAAAATGACTAGATATAGCTCGGTTGGATAAAACTACTACGTGTAGTTGAATTGGGTAAGATGGCTAGATATAGCTCGGTTGGATAAAACTACTACGTGTAGTTGAATTGGGTAAGATGGCTAGATATAGCTAGGTCGGGTAAAACTACTACGTAGTTATAGTTGTATTGGATAAAAAGTCTAGATATGCTAGGTTGGGTAAAACGACTACGTAGTTATATTTGTATTGGATAAAAAGTCTAGATATGCTAGGTTGGGTAAAACGACTACGTATAGTTGGAATTGGGTAAAATGTCTAGATATAGCTCGGTTGGATAAAACTACTACGTGTAGTTGAATTGGGTAAAATGACTAGATCTAGCTCGGTTGGGTAAAACGACTATGTAGTTATAGTTGTACTGGGTATAAGGACTAGATATGCTAGGTTGGGTAAAACGACTACGTAGTTATATTTGTATTGGGTAAAAGGACTAGATATGCTTGGTTGGGTAAAACTACTACGTGTAGTTGAATTGGGTAAGATGACTAGATATAGCTCGGTTGGATAAAACTACTACGTATAGTTGGAATTGGGTAAAATGACTAGATATAGCTCGGTTGGATAAAACTACTACGTATAGTTGAATTGGGTAAAAGTACTAGATATGCTTGGTTAGGTAAAACTACTACGTATAGTTGGAATTGGGTAAAAGTACTAGATATGCTTGGTTAGGTAAAACTACTACGTATAGTTGGAATTGGGTAAAATGACTAGATATAGCTCGGTTGGATAAAACTACTACGTATAGTTGAATTGGGTAAAAGTACTAGATATGCTTGGTTAGGTAAAACTACTACGTATAGTTGAACTGGGTAAAATGACTAGATATAGCTCGGTTGGATAAAACTACTACGTGTAGTTGAATTGGGTAAGATGGCTAGATATAGCTCGGTTGGATAAAACTACTACGTATAGTTGAACTGGGTAAAATGACTAGATATAGCTCGGTTGGATAAAACTACTACGTATAGTTGAACTGGGTAAAATGACTAGATATAGCTCGGTTGGATAAAACTACTACGTGTAGTTGAATTGGGTAAGATGGCTAGATATAGCTCGGTTGGATAAAACTACTACGTGTAGTTGAATTGGGTAAGATGACTAGATATAGCTCGGTTGGATAAAACTACTACGTATAGTTGAATTGGGTAAAAGTACTAGATATGCTTGGTTAGGTAAAACTACTACGTATAGTTGGAATTGGGTAAAATGACTAGATATAGCTCGGTTGGATAAAACTACTACGTATAGTTGAATTGGGTAAAAGTACTAGATATGCTTGGTTAGGTAAAACTACTACGTATAGTTGGAATTGGGTAAAAGTACTAGATATGCTTGGTTAGGTAAAACTACTACGTAGTTATAGTTGTATTGGATAAAAAGTCTAGATATGCTAGGTTGGGTAAAACGACTACGTATAGTTGGAATTGGGTAAAATGTCTAGATATAGCTCGGTTGGATAAAACTACTACGTGTAGTTGAATTGGGTAAAATGACTAGATCTAGCTCGGTTGGGTAAAACGACTATGTAGTTATAGTTGTACTGGGTATAAGGACTAGATATGCTAGGTTGGGTAAAACGACTACGTAGTTATATTTGTATTGGGTAAAAGGACTAGATATGCTTGGTTGGGTAAAACGACTACGTATAGTTGGAATTGGGTAAAATGTCTAGGTATAGCTCGGTTGGATAAAACTACTACGTGTAGTTGAATTGGGTAAAATGACTAGATCTAGCTCGGTTGGGTAAAACGACTATGTAGTTATAGTTGTACTGGGTATAAGGACTAGATATGCTAGGTTGGGTAAAACGACTACGTAGTTATATTTGTATTGGGTAAAAGGACTAGATATGCTTGGTTGGGTAAAACTACTACGTGTAGTTGAATTGGGTAAGATGACTAGATATAGCTCCGTTGGATAAAACTACTACGTATAGTTGAATTGGGTAAGATGACTAGATATAGCTCGGTTGGATAAAACTACTACGTATAGTTGAATTGGGTAAAAGTACTAGATATGCTTGGTTAGGTAAAACTACTACGTATAGTTGGAATTGGGTAAAATGACTAGATATAGCTCGGTTGGATAAAACTACTACGTATAGTTGAATTGGGTAAAAGTACTAGATATGCTTGGTTAGGTAAAACTACTACGTATAGTTGGAATTGGGTAAAAGTACTAGATATGCTTGGTTAGGTAAAACTACTACGTATAGTTGGAATTGGGTAAAATGACTAGATATAGCTCGGTTGGATAAAACTACTACGTATAGTTGAATTGGGTAAAAGTACTAGATATGCTTGGTTAGGTAAAACTACTACGTATAGTTGAACTGGGTAAAATGACTAGATATAGCTCGGTTGGATAAAACTACTACGTGTAGTTGAATTGGGTAAGATGGCTAGATATAGCTGGGTTGGATAAAACTACTACGTATAGTTGAACTGGGTAAAATGACTAGATATAGCTCGGTTGGATAAAACTACTACGTATAGTTGAACTGGGTAAAATGACTAGATATAGCTCGGTTGGATAAAACTACTACGTGTAGTTGAATTGGGTAAGATGGCTAGATATAGCTCGGTTGGATAAAACTACTACGTGTAGTTGAATTGGGTAAGATGGCTAGATATAGCTAGGTCGGGTAAAACTACTACGTAGTTATAGTTGTATTGGATAAAAAGTCTAGATATGCTAGGTTGGGTAAAACGACTACGTAGTTATATTTGTATTGGATAAAAAGTCTAGATATGCTAGGTTGGGTAAAACGACTACGTATAGTTGGAATTGGGTAAAATGTCTAGATATAGCTCGGTTGGATAAAACTACTACGTGTAGTTGAATTGGGTAAAATGACTAGATCTAGCTCGGTTGGGTAAAACGACTATGTAGTTATAGTTGTACTGGGTATAAGGACTAGATATGCTAGGTTGGGTAAAACGACTACGTAGTTATATTTGTATTGGGTAAAAGGACTAGATATGCTTGGTTGGGTAAAACTACTACGTGTAGTTGAATTGGGTAAGATGACTAGATATAGCTCGGTTGGATAAAACTACTACGTATAGTTGGAATTGGGTAAAATGACTAGATATAGCTCGGTTGGATAAAACTACTACGTATAGTTGAATTGGGTAAAAGTACTAGATATGCTTGGTTAGGTAAAACTACTACGTATAGTTGGAATTGGGTAAAAGTACTAGATATGCTTGGTTAGGTAAAACTACTACGTATAGTTGGAATTGGGTAAAATGACTAGATATAGCTCGGTTGGATAAAACTACTACGTATAGTTGAATTGGGTAAAAGTACTAGATATGCTTGGTTAGGTAAAACTACTACGTATAGTTGAACTGGGTAAAATGACTAGATATAGCTCGGTTGGATAAAACTACTACGTGTAGTTGAATTGGGTAAGATGGCTAGATATAGCTCGGTTGGATAAAACTACTACGTATAGTTGAACTGGGTAAAATGACTAGATATAGCTCGGTTGGATAAAACTACTACGTATAGTTGAACTGGGTAAAATGACTAGATATAGCTCGGTTGGATAAAACTACTACGTGTAGTTGAATTGGGTAAGATGGCTAGATATAGCTCGGTTGGATAAAACTACTACGTGTAGTTGAATTGGGTAAGATGGCTAGATATAGCTAGGTCGGGTAAAACTACTACGTAGTTATAGTTGTATTGGATAAAAAGTCTAGATATGCTAGGTTGGGTAAAACGACTACGTATAGTTGGAATTGGGTAAAATGTCTAGGTATAGCTCGGTTGGATAAAACTACTACGTGTAGTTGAATTGGGTAAAATGACTAGATCTAGCTCGGTTGGGTAAAACGACTATGTAGTTATAGTTGTACTGGGTATAAGGACTAGATATGCTAGGTTGGGTAAAACGACTACGTAGTTATATTTGTATTGGGTAAAAGGACTAGATATGCTTGGTTGGGTAAAACTACTACGTGTAGTTGAATTGGGTAAGATGACTAGATATAGCTCGGTTGGATAAAACTACTACGTGTAGTTGAATTGGGTAAAATGACTAGATCTAGCTCGGTTGGGTAAAACGACTATGTAGTTATAGTTGTACTGGGTATAAGGACTAGATATGCTAGGTTGGGTAAAACGACTACGTAGTTATATTTGTATTGGGTAAAAGGACTAGATATGCTTGGTTGGGTAAAACTACTACGTGTAGTTGAATTGGGTAAGATGACTAGATATAGCTCGGTTGGATAAAACTACTACGTATAGTTGAATTGGGTAAAAGTACTAGATATGCTTGGTTAGGTAAAACTACTACGTATAGTTGGAATTGGGTAAAATGACTAGATATAGCTCGGTTGGATAAAACTACTACGTATAGTTGAATTGGGTATAAGGACTAGATATGCTCGGTTGGATAAAACTACTACGTATAGTTGGAATTGGGTAAAATGTCTAGATATAGCTCGGTTGGATAAAACTACTACGTGTAGTTGAATTGGGTAAAATGACTAGATCTAGCTCGGTTGGGTAAAACGACTATGTAGTTATAGTTGTACTGGGTATAAGGACTAGATATGCTAGGTTGGGTAAAACGACTATGTAGTTATAGTTGTACTGGGTATAAGGACTAGATATGCTCGGTTGGATAAAACTACTACGTATAGTTGGAATTGGGTAAAATGTCTAGATATAGCTCGGTTGGATAAAACTACTACGTGTAGTTGAATTGGGTAAAATGACTAGATCTAGCTCGGTTGGGTAAAACGACTATGTAGTTATAGTTGTACTGGGTATAAGGACTAGATATGCTAGGTTGGGTAAAACGACTACGTAGTTATATTTGTATTGGGTAAAAGGACTAGATATGCTTGGTTGGGTAAAACTACTACGTGTAGTTGAATTGGGTAAGATGACTAGATATAGCTCGGTTGGATAAAACTACTACGTATAGTTGAATTGGGTAAAAGTACTAGATATGCTTGGTTAGGTAAAACTACTACGTATAGTTGGAATTGGGTAAAATGACTAGATATAGCTCGGTTGGATAAAACTACTACGTATAGTTGAATTGGGTATAAGGACTAGATATGCTCGGTTGGATAAAACTACTACGTATAGTTGGAATTGGGTAAAATGACTAGATATAGCTCGGTTGGATAAAACTACTACGTATAGTTGAATTGGGTATAAGGACTAGATATGCTCGGTTGGATAAAACTACTACGTATAGTTGGAATTGGGTAAAATGTCTAGGTATAGCTCGGTTGGATAAAACTACTACGTGTAGTTGAATTGGGTAAAATGACTAGATCTAGCTCGGTTGGGTAAAACGACTATGTAGTTATAGTTGTACTGGGTATAAGGACTAGATATGCTCGGTTGGATAAAACTACTACGTATAGTTGAATTGGGTAAAAGTACTAGATATGCTTGGTTAGGTAAAACTACTACGTATAGTTGGAATTGGGTAAAATGACTAGATATAGCTCGGTTGGATAAAACTACTACGTATAGTTGAATTGGGTAAAAGTACTAGATATGCTTGGTTAGGTAAAACTACTACGTATAGTTGGAATTGGGTAAAATGACTAGATATAGCTCGGTTGGATAAAACTACTACGTATAGTTGAATTGGGTATAAGGACTAGATATGCTCGGTTGGATAAAACTACTACGTATAGTTGGAATTGGGTAAAATGACTAGATATAGCTCGGTTGGATAAAACTACTACGTATAGTTGAATTGGGTATAAGGACTAGATATGCTCGGTTGGATAAAACTACTACGTATAGTTGGAATTGGGTAAAATGTCTAGGTATAGCTCGGTTGGATAAAACTACTACGTGTAGTTGAATTGGGTAAAATGACTAGATCTAGCTCGGTTGGGTAAAACGACTATGTAGTTATAGTTGTACTGGGTATAAGGACTAGATATGCTAGGTTGGGTAAAACGACTACGTAGTTATATTTGTATTGGGTAAAAGGACTAGATATGCTTGGTTGGGTAAAACTACTACGTGTAGTTGAATTGGGTAAGATGACTAGATATAGCTCGGTTGGATAAAACTACTACGTATAGTTGAATTGGGTAAAAGTACTAGATATGCTTGGTTAGGTAAAACTACTACGTATAGTTGGAATTGGGTAAAATGACTAGATATAGCTCGGTTGGATAAAACTACTACATATAGTTGAATTGGGTATAAGGACTAGATATGCTCGGTTGGATAAAACTACTACGTATAGTTGGAATTGGGTAAAATGTCTAGATATAGCTCGGTTGGATAAAACTACTACGTGTAGTTGAATTGGGTAAAATGACTAGATCTAGCTCGGTTGGGTAAAACGACTATGTAGTTATAGTTGTACTGGGTATAAGGACTAGATATGCTAGGTTGGATAAAACTGCTACGTATAGTTGAATTGGGTAAAATGACTAGATATGCTAGGTTGGGTAAAACTACTACGTAATTATAGTTGTATTGGGAAAAGGACTAGATATAGCTAGGTCGGGTAAAACGACTACGTATAGTTGAATTAGGTAAAATTTAGATACAGCTCGGTTGGGTAAAACTACTACGTATAGCTGAATTGGTACCCGTCGGGGGTTGCGGAAGTATCACCAGTTCCTGCGACCCCCGACATAGGTGTGATGGAACACCGGGGTGATTTTTAGTCAGTAAGAGTCTGACAGACCCCTCGCCCGCCCCAGGGCGGAGGACATTCATTAGGATTTTCCACCCCGGAACATCCTAATGAATGTCCTCCGCTAGGTTAGACGTTAGGTTAGAGATAGTATAGTTAGGTTGGGCGAAACGACTAGGTATAGTTGTATTGGGTAAAATGACTAGATAGTATAGTTAGGTTGGGTTAAACTACGACTAGGTATAGGTAATTAGGTGAGGTAGAACATTTTACCTGGTCCTTTACATGCCTTTACGGTGTGATGCTCTATCTCCCTAGTTCCAAGTTCCCCAAAATGATTTTTCATACATGCATTCCCAACGTCCCCAAAATGTATAATTAATTTATTTGTAATGTTCACACTTGACCATTCCTTGTACTGACGTCGCCAAAAGTGTTAGAATAAAATAAAATGAGTAAGTTCTAATAAAATTAAACATATTTTGGAAGATATATTTTCTAATAACAAATAACATTAAACGATACGTACGTAATCATTGATTCGGCGACTGTACCATTCTAGATTTCACTCAAGACAGAGTCGTACAATTTTATTTAATAATTTAAGGTTTGGGGAACTTGGAACTTGGGGCGATAGGGCATCACCCCCTTTACGCTGTATAACGACTTTTCCACTTAAGTAATTATTCTGAAACAGTCAACCATTTATTTAAACGATTTATAGAATCGCCTGATTTTAATCGATGACGTAGTTCATCATGAACTGTCATGAAGCGTTCATCACTATGTAGCGTGCAGCCGGGCCTAGATAGAAGATTAACAATACTATTGGTTTATGAGAATTGCCCTACGAATTTGGAGAATTGCTGGGCGTGTTCAGGCTAATATACTACCCAATTCCATAGCCAATGAGTTTGCTTGCTCATATAACTTTTTTTAGTTGCTAGAGCAGGGTTTCTTAAAGTGGGGTTCACGAAGGGGTCCGTAGCATGTGTATCAAGGGTCCGCAGTAGGTCAGTTAAACTCATAACATTTTTGTTAGGAAATTGTGTAGTGAACCCAACATTTGTCGGCCGAGCTACGAACACAAAATAAGGCTTTTTTTTGTCCTAAAATATTCTTTGACAGGGGTCCGAGGAATTGCTTAAATTGTGAATGTGGTCCGTGAATACAAAAAGTTTAAGAAACCCTGTGCTATAGGTAATTAATTTACCTAAACGCATGGTACCTATGCCTAACAGTTAAACGTCGAAAGTTTTAGCTCAAAACAAAACAATAACGACTAGTAAATGAAATATAGGAAAGTGTAGTTTTTAAATTATAAAGGGTAGGCTTTGTAAGGTTCACAAAAATAATACAGGTATTGTTACAATAATATTTAGGTTATTTTATTTACCTACTTAATATTTATAGATGCTTTCAATATCAGACATGAAAGCTGAATCATTGAATAGTAGGTATCCAATTATTACTCCATTTCGTTTGATAACGGATCAGTGTGTTTTGTGTTAATTTCTATTGTAATTTATTTTTGTTGTCTCAATTTACCTTTAGCATTCTCTGTAAAATACTGACATTGTCCAGATGATGTCTGGCTAGCGGACCAGTGCATCCATGAGGACCTGAACCGAAGACAAATGGGCAAAGCAAGAAGAGACAAAGTGGTAATTAATATTATTTATAGCTTTTTTTTAATTGTTCTTTTTGTTGGCTCCAGTCAATATAGTCGTAATAGTCGATCTCTTTTAGGGTCCCGTAAACCAAAATTGTAAGAAAAGGAATCTTATTGGTGCAACCTGGTCTGTCCTTCAGTCTGTCTGTCACATTTGCTTATTTGAGCATCTATTAAAGCTATCAGGAATCGTCCACCTATGTAGTATAAATATGTAGAAAATGAAATAATAAAAATATGTAACTCTACGTTTTGTTGTTTTCATTCCAATAAGAGCATATAACATGGAGAATTGACATTTTAAAATGGGGTTAGTAGGTCATATGAAAGGACTTTCTCTTGCACATTGTAAGATTTATTTTTATTATAATTTATGTCACATGGTTTTTGCCTTATAAGTAAAAATGACAGTAAAATACCTCTCCCCTTTATCTCCAAAGTTTGCAAAGTGACCAATCTCACTCATGCCATCTCCATTTTATACATGGTTTATGAAAAAAAAAATTGAAAATAAAAAAGGTCTAACTGGTATAGTTTTTAGAAAACAACATAAAAGTATACAAATGAACTTAGAGTAGTTGTGAAATTCCAGAAAATGATAATCGAATCATGAAAATGAAAATGATTTTTTCTTTCCAAGGTTACGGAACTCTGTGGCCACTCCAACTCGCACTTTGCCGTTTGTTAAAGTAGACAATATTGTATTAAACATTCCTTTAGGTATTATAATTTTAATATTAAAAAACAGTAATGTTTTAAATTTTGATATTATGTGACATGACTGTGTTATTAATTCAATATTGACTTGTGTATAATCATTATGGCATTTACTAATTTGACGTTAATTTATTTTATAATTTATGCCATATTATATTTATAACTGACTCTTATAATTTAATTATAGTGGTTATAGGTAGTTATAGCTTTCTATGCATTTGTATACCTCATTACGTTATAATCACAGATATAGATAGACCTAGATAACGCAAGTATCACGATCTGTAAGAAAACCAAGCGTGCCATTTCTTTGACGTCACAAAGTAATACGAATGTTTTGTTTTTCCTAAATTTGGTATTACCAGGTATTACTGAGGGTATTAGATTAAAAATAATTGTTTCTTAAATTAATTACGCATAATATTAATCACAAAATAATTTACCGATGGAAGGAAACGTTTACCTTATTTTTTTGCTTACGATTTTCTATCGTAAGTTAGGCACGAAAATAGGCACGCGAAGTAGTTGCTCTTGCGTTATCTAGGTCTATCTATATCTTTGGTTTATTATACAGTGTTCCTCATATTTTCGGTTCCACCTTGACGTTGTACAGAACAGCGGCGGACTCAGACTCGTCTAGAAATCGGTAGGATAGTCTAAGTCTAGTGCCTTGTTTTCCCTGAAAAATATACTACGTGCGGTTTATCCTTACTGATTAATGTTAACTGATTGTAACAGCGGAGTTGGCGGTTCCAATGGAGCGTGGTGATGTTCGCAGCGGTCGCGCTGGTGGCGTACAACGCTGTCGCCAACCTGTGGCTGCTACACCCCGCGTCCTGCCCACCGCACCCCACCGCGCCGCCCTCCGACCCTCCGACTTGCGAGCCCTGCATAGGCACAGCGCCCAACCCTTGCGTAGATGACGATCCTATATATAAATTGGACCTGCGACTAGGCAGGTGGGACGGCAGTCGCTCCTACAGACTATTCGACTACGCAGCAGTCGGAGAGCTGTATCCTGAAGTCTCCACCAACAACCGCGTCTGCCTTGCCACACAGAGCTCCATAGAGAGACTCCACGAGCTCTTGAGGATAGCAGCCCATTGGACGGGACCTATCTCAGTAGCTGTCTTCGTGGCCGGAGACGAATTGAGACTGTTAAGAGCTTTCACAACTTGGTTGTTTAAATGCCAACCAGAAATATATTCAAGAATAGCTTTACATATTACTATGCCATCGGAAAGACCAGGGTTACACGGGACGATGCCGACGTGGGCGCGGGATTGTGACGCAAATCCACTGCCGCCCGGGGAGAGGCGAGCTGACACTGTCGCGTGGAGAGCGAGACATCCGTATCCTCAGAATCATATGAGGAACTTGGCGAGGAAGAATTGCCACACACCTTTTGTTTTCTTAGTGGATATTGATATAGTACCGTCGAAGGGAATGACGGATGCCTTAGACAATTTTCTGGCGAGTACGCCCAAGTGTCCGCTCTGTGCATACGTTGTGCCTACTTATGAGCTCGATCAAAGAGTTGCCAAGTTTCCTGCTAACAAGTCAGAGCTAGTGAGACTCTCGAGAAGTAAACTAGCGATACCATTCCATAGGAAAGTGTTCATTTATAATCAGTACGCCTCGAACTTTACTCGGTAAGTGGACCATGCAGATAATTTCCTTACAGTTTTAAATAAACAAAAAGTAATATAAAAATTAATTTTATGAGTTTCGGAAAAATGTTTTATGGTAGAAGAACAATATTATAGAGCAAAAAATCAATGGTTTATCCAATTCCCTGCCGGTTTTGACTCTGTTTTATGTATGTGAATTTACATAATGTAAAGTTAAACATATGGTTACAGTTACCTAACCAAGCTTTAACCAGCCAGACAGTTTCTCCATTACAGTGAATTTTCCAGATGGGAAGCGAGTGGCGGCAACGAGACTGCGCAAACGCACATCAGCCACAACGTGACGAACTTCGAGCTTCTGTACGAACCCTTTTACGTTGCTCCTGACACCGTGCCCGCTCATGATGAGAGGTTCCTGGGGTACGGGTTCACTAGGAATACGCAGGTGAGGCAGAGAGAGAAAGAGACGGATAAATGAGCGGGAAGTGTCTAAAGTTCTTTTGTCTGCATCCTTAAACGTATGCGAGGCTTAAAAAATGTTTTTTTTAATTGCCAAGGTGTTTTTTTGTTTTTTCCTTGACAAGTTTTCTTAGATCTGCCAGCGAACATTGTAACGGGCGCGCCGCAGCTTTCCGTCCTTAGTGATTGTAATGTGTAAAAGTGGCACATTCGGTATGTAACTTTGGCGGTGGCCTGCATTTCTATCCTGTTACAATCTCCCTCGGTGAACACCTAGGTAAAGTGAGCTGTCATTCGCCCCGATGCTAAGAATTTACAAAGCATTACAATCGGATGACAGCTCACTTCACCTAGGTGTTCACCGAGGGAGATTGTAACAGAATAGCACTGCAGGTGAGTGTGTAGTGTGTATAAGTCAGTATTAGTCGAAGTTGTTAAGTTCTGGCTTTTAGTGGCTTTAGTTACTTTGTCATCGAAACGTGAAAAGGAAAATTTTAATTCGTTAATTTTTTGCATACTTTTTATATCTTTTTTAATTTTCCGGAACAGGCAATGCGAAACGTCGTGCAAATCTACGTAAACACTATTCCTAGTCCGCTAATGTGAATGCCCTTTCTTTTTTTAAAGGTATGCCATTTTTAAATTTAAACAAGCGTGAATTTTTACCGGATCCTGAATTATTTTGATGATAAAATATAGCCTATAGGACTCAGGCATAACGTAGTTTCCTATTACCGAAAGAATTTACAGTCTCGGACCAGTAGTTTCAAAGATGAATCGTTTGCACGCATTTGCTGAAACGACCTTGGCAATCATAGAAAATCTTTATTTTGTGGAACGATTACTAGAAAACTTATTGCTTAAGCTTTTACCCGAGATTTTTTCCGCGTGAATACCGGTTATCTGCGGGATTTTATTTTTGCCCAGAATTATAGTAAAAAGTATGTAAGTAGCCATTACTCCATAACATCAGCTATCTACCAATGAAATGCTCGTCAAAATCAGACCAGCCGTTTCTGAACTAAGCAGGAACAAACAGACAGACATAAAAATTGAAAAAAAATAAAGACTTCTTTCTTTCTTTTTTCTTTCTTTCTTCTTTCTTTCTTCTTTCTTTCTTCTTTCTTTCTTCTTTCTTTCTTCTTTCTTTCTTCTTTCTTTCTTCTTTCTTTCTTCTTTCTTTCTTCTTTCTTTTTTCTTTCTTCTTTCTTTCTTCTTCCTTTCTTCTGTCTTTCTTCTTTCTTTCTTTCTACTTTCTTTCTTTTTTCTTTCTTCTTAAAAAAAAAACGTTGCCCCACACTTGGAATTTCTCCTGTGTCGTGTGTGCGTCGTGTGTGTTTACAAACATATAAACTCACATACACAAACAGCCAGACCCGGAACAACTATGTGTTGGCCATACAAATATTTGTTACATGTGGGAATAATAATAATAATAATAGTAGTTACGGCCGATGGACTCATTTCCTAGAGCCTCAACCAACACCTAAGGAGGCTCTCGTTGGGCAGCTGGATCAAGGGCTTGATACAGAAAGCGGTATTCCTGGACACGGCGCGTATAATCAGGAGATTCCTCTCTCAGGAGCCCTGACCACCGGTAGCTTGGACCCTGTTCCCGATACCGGTGGGCTACTATTTTTTTATATTTTTAAATGTTTTTATTTTTTTACTAATATTTAAAAATATATTATAATATGTAAATAAATTAATAAATGTGAACAATAATAATAATAACGTTTATTGTGTTCAAAAGTTTACACAAACAATTTTGGGTTTGGAGTCTTCATTTAAGCAAATTTATGCCTGTATTAAAAGACTTCGCTCCTTCACAACAGTAGGTACTTACTTAAAACACAATGAAAAACGGTACATAGGGGTAGTAAAACCAAATATAATATATAATTATGTGAACATGAGTGGGCATGTGTTGTTGAGTGTACATGAGGAGTGTAATGGATGTGTGGTTGTGTGTGTGTGTGTGTGTGAGTGTGTGTGTGTGTGTGTGTGTGTGTGTGTGTGTGTGTGTGTGTGTGAGTGTGTGGGTGGATCGTGTACTACGTTACGTTTGTAGAAGAGCTTCAGTATTTTCATATGTCAATGGTTTTATCCAATCAATCAACATTTCTTTACATATATGATAAGATTTTGCATGTACGAAGATTTATTTATTTATTTTGTTATACAATTGAGCTGATCGTTTACTTTACTGTGTCTCCATTGTCAAGATGATCAGCTACTAACGAAGTTAGTGATATGACGGCATCCTCAGTAGAAATACCTTGACGAAAACCAAACTGTGAGTCGGAGATGATATTGAATTTGTTTAAGTAATTTATAAGCCTAACATTTATTATTTTTTCAATAATTTTGGATATACTAGTAAGAACAGAAATTGGTCTATAATTATTAATATCGTGTCCCACCCTTGTGCACAGGAGTAATAACGGCTATTTTTAACGGGGCAGGGAAGATGCCAGTTTTAAAGCAGAGGTTCGCAAGATGGGCTATGATAGGGACGACTTCATTGCCAATAAACTTTAAAAATTTCGTAGAGATGTTGTCCCAGCCAGGGGCACTGTCAGTTTTAAGATTAATTAATATTCTGTATACTATGTATAATAATCGAACCCGCGACACGCAGCGCAGCAGTCAATCGCTCAACCACTGCGCCAACCATGTGTCGTGTTTTGTTGGTACTCACGGCTACACATCAAGCTATAGGTACTTTTGCAGTATAAGCTGACCTCTCATTGTATGGAAATTCAATATAATGCGAGATCAGCTTGAATTGGAAATGTATTGCTTGATGTGTAGCCGTGTGTACAAGTAGGTACCGTGTAATCAGTCATAATATGCATTTAATAAATAGACACATAATGTAATTGTTTAAAATTGTTCGTGGATACTAACTCGTACATTTGACGACACGGTTGGCGCAGTGGCTGAGCGATCGACTGCTGCGCAGCGTGTTGCGGGTTCGATTCCTGCCCAGGGTAAACATTTGTGTGATGAGCACTTGTGTTTGCCTTGTGTCTGGGTGTTGTTTATCTATATATGTTTGTATTTACAAAAAAAAAAATGTATTTGTGTATGTATATCAGCTGTCTGACACCCATAGTACAGGGTCTCCCTAGTTTGGGGTCAGATGGCCGTGTTTGAAAAATGTCCCCACATATTATTATTTTTTATATTTTTTTTTACATAATGCTTATATATAAGTAGAATAACAGTAGGGTTAGTTCTACACACAAACACACAAACCTCCGTCAAAATTTCTCCTGTTGTCCGAAGTGATTGTAAAGAATTTTGATTGAATAATCTATTCTAAGCACAGGTTTGCGAATAATGATTTAGCACATTTAAATAGCTTTACGTAATTAATGTAATAATTGGAAGTTTGTGGTGGTTCGTTTCGGTAAAATTAAGCTTCAATGTACGATGATTATTAGTAGGGGCTAAAATAATTCGAGATACTACTGTCTAGATAAATCTCTTTTAAAGACGTCAAAACTATAAAATGAACAAGTTTAAAAAAGAAACTGCTACGAGGTCAGTGAACGATTCCGATGCCGAAAATATAGTTTTTAGAAATTTTGTCTGTTTGTCTCATTCATATATAGGGTGACTGGTAATTAGTGTACGATACTTAAACACGTGATTGTGTTCATGATAACAAACAACTTTCCCGAAGAAAAAATGTTTTTTGTACTGGTTCACTTTAGGTAACAGGCGTGCGCGCGCGTGAATTTCATACGACTGTTATGTTATTGTGATAAAAGTGAACCAGTACAAAAATCATTTTTTCTTCGGGAAAGTTATTTGTTATCATGAACACAATCACGTGTTTAAGTATCGTACACTAATTACCAGTCACCCTATATATGCTTTCTTTCAGATAACAGATCTCAAAGTTGTAATAAAATAACTTCAACTATTTTGTGATTTGTTATTTAGTTTTTTGGCTTTCCCATTAAGTCGACTTTTGGCGGTTTATAGTACAAAGTCAAATTATTTATTTCAATTACTTAGACCATGTCAGAAATTAAGCATTGCCAGCCAACGTGGCAATGCTGCCAGTCTCTTGAGTACATTTCCAGATGACGGACGAATTTTATTATGCCTTATTGTGTTAGTTTAATACTTTAGGTTTTCTCTTTTATTATTCTTGTAAATATTGTACATTACTTAAAACTAAAAATTAATTAAATTCCCTTTGTATTAGACCACTAGCGACCCGACCCGGCTTCGCATGGGCCTATAGCCTTCCTCGATAAATGGACTATCCCAACACAAAAATATTTTTTCAATTCGAACCAGTAGATCCTGAGATTAGCGCGTTAAACAAGTTCAACAAAGTATAGATAAAAAGGTACTTTTGAACGTCATAAAATTAAAAAAGAATATAGTCTAGTTCTCTACAGGATTCCTAGTTACCTGTTAGAATAAGTACGAACACAAATTCTCGTGCCTATCGTTATGACTAGGGAATGCAATCTCGTCTCGCCGAGATCCCGATCTCGCGAGATCCCGGCCATATTTTACGAGATTGTATCTCGTCAAATTTCGTACGAGATCTCGCGAGATAACGAGATCGACAAAATCAGAAGTCGTCTGTCAGATGATACTCTCGACATGATGTGTTTTTTGAGAAGCCATTTTCAGACAAACTAACTTGCCTTTCCGTACCTTGATAACTTCATCTGACTTCTACTTTAAACTTCTTTTATTTGATTAATACGATCTCACAACATTTATTTAAGAACTTGTGAAGTTAAGTTTTTGTTTTGTTGTATTTATTTACCATAAGTAATGTTCATATTACTCTTAATTATTGAAACTAAAGTAATAATTTACAAAAGACTAAATATAGATAATTATTGTTTTGTTACCAATATTGTAAGAATTTGAACTGATTTGCTACAGTAGGTATAATAATTATAGACATAAACAAATGTTATTAGAGTTAGAGACAAAATAATAAGTACTCTGTTGATTTTTAAAATAAAACTTACATTATTTTTATAACTAAGCAACGCAGTTTCTATTTAATTACATATCATGTCAATTACTAGTTCTTAAAACAAGCATTTGCATATGTTTTCATTGCGATTCTCCCAATCTCGCGAGATCCCGTAATTTGCGAGATCTCGCGAGACTGGGTTTTGAGTCTCGCGAGATCTCGCTAGGCGGAAATCTCGTACGAGATTGCATTCCCTAGTTATGACTTTACTCCGTTATGTTGGTAGTAACTGTTTTGTAACCAGCCTGCAAAAAGCGGAGCGTGAATGCAAGTTAATCAGCATGTAGCAGGTTCCCATAACTAGCGTCGAGCTGGTACTGATAGATTTGTAGCGCCGCCTGCCAAATGGTACCGTTTGGCACCACTCCATAATCGACACTTCGGATATTATGTTGTTCGCTCAAAGAGTATGCTGTGTGCTACTCGTGCAATATTTTTGTACACTCTGGAAAAAGAGAGCATAAAATGTCAGAGGATGAAATTGTTCCGTGAAATAAACATCGACTATTTCCAAATTATATTTTGTGATTCTACTACTATGATTAATGAGAAAGATTGTGTGTATGGATGGATGTTTTTAACTCTATCACGCTTAAACAGTTGAATGCGAATATTTTTCCCGATCGTCAACATTGTTGACGACACGCACACACTGCGTACGAACACACTGTGTACGAACGCAACTTTATTTTTCCCCGATCATCATCGGTGTTGACGACGCCGACGGGGTGTTACCGATCGGGAATATTCGGTTGAAAGGAATTAGCTGAAAACTGGCACAGATTATAGATATTGATCTAGTTTAACACATAGGATAACTTCTACCCCGTATTTGTGTGCTCGTGAAATAATTTAGGACTTTAGCGTAATTCTGAAGTTTTCACAGACGAAGTCGCTGGTTTAGGTATTAGCTTTTAAAGCACACAAGATCAGTTCTACCTTTAGATGCGTTTGATTCGAACAACATCCTGCTGTTACGAAAGGAAAGGAAGGTGCGAAAGTACTTCACGTCGGAACAGCTGCTCAACTTATACCAAGCACAAGTTCGATCGTGCATGGAGTACTCTTCGCACGTTTGTGATGGATCAGCAAAATACCAACTGGAGGCATTGGGAGTCATTGATAGACATGCCAAGAGGCTCATTAACAACGACTCCCTGGTTAGAGCTAAGCGCCAGAGCCTTGAACATCGCCGCACCGTTGCTAGCCTATCGGTCTTTTATCGGGTACATTTCGGAGAGTGTGCTTTGGAATTGCACAATTTAATTCCCCCATCTCCATTCCATCATCGGACGAGCAGAGATACGGCGAAGCGTCACCGCTATGGTTGAAGTTCCACGGTCTCGAACCAAGCGCTTTGACTCCACATTTATTGTGCGAACTGCCAGACTGTGGAATTCGCTGCTCGCCTCTCTGTTCCCTGATTAGTATAATCTGGGTATGTTCAAGGCACGAGTGAACCGGTTCATCCTAGGCAAGCGTGTTCCAACTCAGGCCGCATTACTGCACTTAAGATCAGGTGAATTGCGGTCAAACGCAAGCCTATTTGTTAATAAAAAAAACACATCCTGCTGTTACGGTCTCAAGATCGATCGCTTGTGAGTTGTGATCAAATAACGTCCGTAAATGTTGATTTAATAAGAGCCCATTTACGAATTACAAATACGACTCACCCAACGAAAAATATAGTAGTATCATTGATGTGAATAGGCTTTAAGGCAGAAATAAGGCTGTAAACTAATTAGATGCAAAGTGCGCGACGGGTATTAAATTTCGAATTTGTGTCACAGGGAAATAATACAATTAGAGATTTGGTCAAATCACGGCAGATGTTACAAAAACTGTCTGTTCCTTCATTTCCTTGAAGAAAGTTAGTGATTTGATTTACTCCCTAAACACTTTCAGTGAAATGAAGAAATGAACAAGTCAGGAGTCGGATAGCTAACAAATACTAAGCCTTAGTTCATAAGTTTTTTACTAACCAGTGGACCATTGTTGTCAAGTTAAATAAAATAAATTATCTATACTAATATTATAAAGCTGATGAGTTTGTTTGTTTGGTTGAACGCGCTAATCTCAGGATCTACTGGTTCGAATTGAAAAATTATTTTTGTGTTGGATAGTCCATTTATCGAGGAAGGCTATAGGCCTATGCGAAGCCGGGTCGGGTTGCTAGGTATTAATATAGCTCTAACATATTTTGATCAAATCACTCATTTTCTTAAGGGAAATGCCCAAACAGAGTCTTTAATATATCATCTGCCGTGAAATCCCTAACTGTACCATTTCTATGCTACATTTACATTACTTCCCGCACTCTTCTAATTCCATAGACAAACGTTTGACATTTTACTTATTCGTTTTACAGTTCCAACAAATTAGTACCATTTTCATGTCAGAACTCACACGGCACTCGCATATTACGCAAATATTTCTTCTTATCGTAGACAGCTGTGTGACTATTTTCAGCATTACTAATTAGTAATTACTATCAGTTAGTGTTTGGGAGTGAGTGACAGATACAATTTTAAGATCACTAGTAAAAGAAAATAATTTAAAGTACCTACTTAACTACAAAATTCTCGGAAACTTGGGTACATTAGGGCCTATGCACACCGCGTTTTATAAACGCGCCGTCGACGCGCGTTTCAGGAATGCGCTTCGTTAATTTATAAAAATAATAGAGATATACCTACATAATAATAATAATAACGGAAGTGGGACAATATTATGCTGTTGTTATTATTATTACGTAGGTATATCTCTATTATTAACGCATTCGCATTAGCGCATTCCTGAAACGCGCGTCGACGGCGCGTTTAAAAGACGCAGTGTGCATAGGCCTTTAAAAGCATTCGAGGTACTTAATTTTACTTAATTTATAATATTTTTTTAAAGAAAGTTTATAAACAAAACACTCCACTGGGTATTGATATTGCTTATTAGTACGATAACAAGAGACTTATGGCCAAATACTCAAACGCTACTCAATTTTAAGATGCACCCAAGTCTGGTACTGTCACAGTCACTTTGACATAAAGTGATAGAGACAGCACTAGACTAGAGCGTTTGAGTATTTGGCCATTAGTTCTGCCAAAACGAGCCAATCCTTAAATTTTCGAAATGTATCAGTAATTAATACTATCCAAGAAATAACAATTCAATAGACGTCCCAAACTGATCCATATGTAGATAAGATTAAAATAAGCGTAAAATATCCAAAATTATTACAAATTAATGGTTCATTGGATGACTCGTTTTGGCATAGTCAAATTTAAATTTAACTACTAGCACTTTTGAATTGTCAAGAAAAGTTGAAGCCCTTTAGCTAGATTTTTAAGGAGAAGAACGAGCCAGAAACTCTACGGACACACTCTTTTCAATATTTTTTTACAAAATCTTATCTTTTACATATTCATGTTGCTTCTATTTGTGATAACAATGAAGGTAAAGAGTAATTGAAAACAATCTATATATCGATACAAATAAATAAAATTGAAGTGTATGAAATAACAGCTTTTTACTAAATGCTTGGATGTATACGGTAAATGTATCGAAAAATCATTTTTTATTTTTTTCTATCTGTTTGTTCCGACTAATCTCTGAAACAGTTACACCGAATTTAACGGAACTTTCACTGGCAAACAGCTCATGTTATAAGGAGTAGGTAACTCTCTCGCTACTTTTATTTTATAAATAATAAGGGAAAAAACCCTGCTGTTATCAGCAGAAAACATCAGCTATACTCCATTTACAATACCAACAGAAGTTATTTTTAATGTACACTTTGTAACAAAAGTACAATGAACATGTTTACAGTTACGATAGACGTCGAATTTATTATAATCTATTTTTACAGCAGCTGACGCACTTCATTGTAACTATTTTAATAATTTATTATTAGTTGGCTTTCATTTAGTTGTATTATTTAATTTCAATTTAAAATTACAGTGTCAATGCTAAACACCTAAAAGAAGCAGGGATGAATAATACCTGGAACGTTATTTGTTTCACTATAATTCTACCTAGTTTAAAATGTTAGGTACCTAATCTTTAAAAGACTTGTATTGTGTTTATATTATTATACGTCTATATTTAGTACTATCTTAGATCATAAATACATTTTTAATTGTTTTAATTTATCTTTGAAATAAAATGTTTTTCATTCCTGCTTCTACGAGCCTCTTTTTTCTAATGCTATTATAAATGGAGTATAGTTAAAAAAAATTAAATTAAAAATTTAAAAAAACCCCCAACGCAAAACATAAAAGCGATTATGTAAAAAGTAAAAAATAATACTTTTGTTGAGCCATCAAATGTTTGTTCGTTGAAATGGCGCTAGAATGTCGCGGCGGGGTACCGCTTAAGTAAGTCAGTCCCTCAATTTCATTCACTGTCTATTAATTTACCAGCATTTCCGACCAATTTGCTTCGATATTATCAAATTTTTGTTGCTAATCTAGTTGTTAATCTTGTTGCAAATCTAGTTACCATCAGTTCGCTATTTTAGATATTTAGTTATTGCTTTAAACTTAGCGGTACCCCGCCGCGACATTATAGCGCCATTTCAACGAACAAACATTTGATGGCTCAACAAAAGTATTATTTTTTACTTTTTGCATAATCGCTTTTATGTTTTGCGTTGGGGGTTTTTTTAAATTTTTAATTTAATTTTTATTTAAAAAATTTTAAATGTAATTTAGTTTGGTTTTGTGTGGTCAGTGTGGTCACCTATAATAATATGTTTGAAAGCAAAGTAAACATCCGGTATGCGTCTAAGATCCCTACCGCAGCAAACAAAAGAGCTGATAACTTTAAAACTGCTGAACCGATTTTGATGAAACATGTCTAAGAACCATCGCTAGAGAATCTACTTTCAAATAAAAAAAACCGCATTCAAATCGGTTCACCCGTTAAAGAGCTACAGTGCCACAGACAGACACACAGACACACAGACACGTCAAACTTATAACACCCCTCTTTTTCGTCGGGGGTTAAAAATAAAGATATAATGCAATGGCAGTTAAGAGGTTACCAATTTCAGCTGACAGTGCCAAACTAACCTTTCGTTCATGTTGGTATTAGAGAAGAACTATGTGATGGGTCCTGCACCTGCTACAATACAGTTTTGGCCAACAATTCTGTACTAATCCCTTGATGTAGTGTCGTTGCAAAGTGCCAAGAGCTTTCCTCAATAAACTACGGAAAATTATAAGAAGACATACCTATATGAGAATTTTGGCAAATATGCAACTATTTTTTGTAGATACATTACAAACACACATAGTATAGATAAAGATACTTGCTGAAATGGATTCCAATTTCATAATTATCTATTGTCTGTCAAACTTCTTTGATAGATTTTCAACTTTATTACAAAACCATAAGGTTCATGTTTAATTAGGAAAATTTGACAGTTAGGTATGGCTTGATGTGCTGGCGTCTGTACACCCTTTGCAGTGCAATTTTTGCAATTTATCTCAAGTTTATAGTATTTTGTAAGCGTGACACCCACTTCAATTAAATCGGGCACACATTTTATTCTAATAGTTATGTTATAAGTAGGTACCTACATATTTCGATGTAGGTAGCTAATGAAAGTACAGGTAGTTACTATAAACGTTGATGGCTGACTGAAACATTGTTATTGAAACAAGACATTGGTCTTGTTTAATAACATTCATGAAAATACTGACATTGTAACATACCTACATCAAAAAGTAATACAGTTAATAAGTCGTTCATTATTATAATGTTCATTATTAAATTTGAAAACTCTGCAGTTTATTTTAAAATCCTCCGGTCTTTTGGATCCGATGGACCAGAAAAAACTCCGATCTTTTGGATCCAATGGACCAAAAGACCAGTCCCCTCCCGCCCGCGTGCCGCAAGGCACCTCGTATCGCATTACACCGCGGTACAGAAATATTCCGCCCGAGTATTTTCATATCCCAACCGGCTATTTACGTAGCTCCTCGCTCACTATTGTTTTAAGGGATTCGCTATGGGAGGTAAACGCCAATATAGCCGCCATGTTTCAGTACAGCATCCGTTAGTTGTACATTACCTAGTATAAATTAGATAGTAACATGTAATTTTATATCGTTCGATGTTCGCAATGTGTTGAAAAATATATTTTCTACTCCCAAGTGCGAATTTAAAATAACTTGGTAGGTTATTGCCACGGTGGAGAGAAAAGTAATTGTACTGTCTTTTGTTATTTCGGAGTAATCGAATGCTGTTATTAGAAAAAAATACAAATCTTACTATGATTTTCTCAATCCTTTGTTGTTTACAGTTTTATAATATTATATCGCGAAAGTCTGGGGAACATGACATTGATAAGTGTCCACCGCATTGGAGCATATAATTTAATTTTTAATAGCTTTTTACGACTCACCGTCTAAAAATAAATAAATTACGATTTCTAATAATCATATTTACTTACACTTTTAGATATGAGTAATGATTTATAATTTAACTAAAGTTGCAAAGTGTTTATTAAGATATTTCTTTACTACACGTTCCTTGTTCTTGTCATTTGTTTGACTTAATAAATAAGATTATACATGTAATTACTTTAACACATCATCCATCAGTTATATTTATTTGATGTACAAACGAGTAGTTCTTATACGATCTTCTGGCTCGCAACTTTTTTAGCGTGCAATCAAGTATACTGATCATAAAACATAGTCTATGGTACTCGGGAATTAAGAGTATCTGCCGAAAAAAGTTTGTTATCGGCTCAGTATTAAGAATGAGCTAGTATTACAGTACGACATAATAATTGCCATTACAAATCCAACAAATACTTTTATTTAATCAACTATACACACAAACAAAACTGTACATAAATATCAATTATAAACTGTACAAACAGTTGGTACCTACCCTCAGATTAAATGGAAAATCTATTTAGTGATAATGAGCGCTATTTGGCATGCTCAAACATTTTATATAGTCGCATTCTGAACGACGCAATAACCGTTAGCATTTCAATTAATGCTTCGAGATCTACACTTGTGTGCAAATCACCATACTACGAAGTGATTCGACACTAAAATTTAAATCATTTGCAATCCAATGCACCGTGCCTGCAATAAAACAACCGAGTAATCTAAAGGAAAAACGCAATGAAAACTGGATTGGTTTTTAAAAAACTTTTCTGATGGATCGTGTTGGTCCTAGGTTCCGGATGCACTTAAATTCGGTTAATCCAAAGCGTCTGAATGTCTTCTCCTGCTGTTGCGTTACGAAAGTGTTTATTTTTAAATACCTATCTGTTGTAATTTATGTCGTGTAAATATAACGCCGACGCTCTTGGCCCACACAGAATCGTTGGAATACGTAAAACATGGAATGTTCTTGTTACTTTATGATGTCTAATTTTTCCATGTTACTCAAATATTTTTTCCGTCTCTTAAGTTCTCGTTTTACTCATTGGTAAGGCCTCTTTGCTCGTTCAGTTAATTTTCCTGTTTTCGATTCCAGGAATTTTTCATCTAGAGTGTTGCTATGCAATTTTCTGTAGCTACCTTCTAGATATTTTTTTCTTTTCAGCGTGTTGATGGCAGTTTATATTGGGTTGGTTCGAGGTTGGTGACACCAATAGCATCCATTAATATTAAAGCGTTCAGGGCCTCAAGTCTGCTATTACAATAGTGTCAGAATGGTCTATCATTGATTTTCATAATGACGCCATTATATTAGTAGATTACCAAACTTGTCAAAATCAACAATTATGAAATCAGTTATAGACCATTCTGACACTATTGCAATAGCAGACTTGAGGCCCAGGCATCAGGGCACGCCGATTATAATTACAGGTATCCTATTGTCTAAGGAATAGTACCACATTTAGTCGCACTAGATTATTAAATTTATAGTTCCAGAAGTATATCCAAATGTTTTTGACTTGTATTCGATGAACAAACATCTTATTTTAGATCAGAGCTAATTCCAGAAAAATGGCGGTACCGAAAACATATACCTTTAAAAGCTTTTTAGGCTTGTCGTTTAAAACTGACCTATTAGTTTGTATTATTTCATAATTACGTTTTCCTAGGACCTTAAAAAAATATCAGTCATAGTCAACAACAAGCCAAATATAAGAAACATGTCTTATAAGCATGCAGCCTTGTACATAGTTACATGTTGGGTTTAAGGACCACAATAAAAATAGGGTTTCTTTAAAAATAAAATCCTCGCGGAGGCTATAAACCGCCCACAACACTTAGAAAGAACTTTCTGGAGGTGTTGCTATGTGGACTGTAATGCTTCATCGACACATCGCTTTAGTACAATAGAAGATTTCGTAGATTATGGTTATTAGGTGTTCGCGGTTAAGTAAAAACTGTATGAATTTATCAGTAATGGTAAAGTTGCTTGCCGCGCGGTTGGTCTGTGGATGGGTGATCATCCATTACATACCGAGACCCCTTCGTGCCGCTGTCATTCGTAGATCTTTCAGAAGCCAGAAAGTCTGACAACCAGTCTTACTAAGGGGTATCGTGTTACCCGGTAACTGGGTTGTGGGCAGTGGCGTGCCTAGGGGTCAAGACAAAGGCAAGCCCGACACATTTTTTACGACAAAGGAAAAAACAGCACGTTGCTGAGGTACTGATTAACTCATCTAAATCTTATGATTTTATTAGTGCAAGCCCGGCTTTTCGGCTTGTATGAAGATCCCGCCACTGCTTGTGGGGGTCAGATAAGGAGTCGCTCCATGTAAAACACTGGTATTCAGCTGCATCGGGTTATACTGGAAGCCAACCGTAATATGGTTGGAAAAAGGCTAGCCAGTCACTAACTTTTGTACCACAACTTTTTTGTTTTTTTAAGACAATACTTTAGCTTGGCACAATAGATTTGCACATTATGCCTAGTAACATCATTACTAGGCACAAAAGTTAGTGAAGTGAAGTATGGTACAAAAGTTAGTGACAGAAACGAATCGCTGCAAAACCGACTCCACGTAGTCTTGTCTGCCCTGATTGTGTAAATTTGGCCAGATTTGGTCTTCTGCCAGCTTGCCAGATAATGTTTAGAAATTATGTGCATTTTGTTGCAATCACTTATGTGGACCCTCTTCGAAATCACGTTTTAACTGCAGGAAGCCAGAACCATTAAAAAAATTTATAGATTCATATAGCATTGTTGACACTGTAGTTAAGTTGTAATACATATTGGTATACTGGTTTGTAAACGACCTTAAATAGTCAATTATTTTAGTAGTAGAAATTTTTGTTGGTCAGTATTTCGTTTATTTTTAAACGGACATTTGCTCAATCAATCAATTTGTTGGCAATCGTTTGCTGTTAAAATAACAACAAAATAGGTACTACTTACAATTTCGCGATTAAATATGTTTTCAAACGGTGTCTTTTAGATTTCACGTTCAATTACCGAAGAACATTCACAAAAATAACGAGAACAAAACCAGCTTCAGAAAGACCAATTTTATTATTATAGTTGCAAAATGAAAGAGCAATAAAATAAGGTTTTTTGCAAAGACATTTCAACACACATTCCTGTTTTTCAATAAAGAAAAGAAAAACTTTACAAGTACGTGCTCTTAAAGTATCCCAATACGTATTCGTAATAAATAACGTACTTTTTTTATCCATTCGGGACAGAACGTAATTGGTCACAGGGAAATTTATAGTCGCTAACGTTCCGATATTGAAACAACACTAGATTAATGAGTTTTATTCGGCGCACTCGAAATTACCAGCCGTTGTGTGGAAAAATGTAAACGAATCCAAATATTGTATAAGATTCTTTGTTTGAAAGTCAGACAACCAGTCTTTTCAAGGAGTGTCGTGTTACCCAGTAACTGGGTTGTGGAGCTTGGATAAGCAGTCGCTTCATGTAAAACATTGGTATTCAGCTGCATCTGGCTAGACTGGAAGTCGACCTCAACACAGTTGGGAAAGGGCTAGGCCAGGGGTCGGCAACTTGCGGGTCGCGAGCCGCATGCGGCTCTTTTGACGTGAAGTTACGGCTCTGCGGTTCCATAAGCAATCGTGCATTATGAACTAACGGTTTTCACAATCATACGGTGTCATATACAACATGTAACATAATTAACGCACATCCTGAAAGTAGTTTGTTCAGAATCATTTACTGAAACGATTTCTATAATTTTTAATATAGGTAATATTTTACCCCAAAAATAATTAAAACTACGTAAATAACAGTCACACTACCGCTGTACAGTCAAAACAAAACTGAAATGGACCGTAAATCAAGGCAATAAGACTTTTTGACTTGTATCTACATGTGTGACTGTGTGTGTGCTTAGGTTTGTACTGTGACCACAACCTTCTTCCAGAATTAGTATTACTAATTTAATAAAACAATTTAAAACATGTATTAAACGCACACTATGTAGACAAGCATATTATAAGTTAGAAGATTACATCAATGATAAAAATGCTTGGCTGAATGCTGGTCCTGCTCCACAGCCAGTTTAGGGAATTTCTAAATTGGAAGAAAAATATGTTTCCTACCCCTTTTTCTATTGACATGAGTAACGGTAGTAGTATTAGTAACGATAGTAGTAGTATCGTTATTATTATATATAGATATTTTTAAATTATTTACTTATCACACTTCATATGATAAAATAACATAAATTGGAAACCTTACTTTTGTATAATTTAGCAGCATTATTGCAATTTTGTTAATGTGAATACCATGGAACCATTTACTAAGTATATTAATACCTATATGTTTGACAAAAATTAACATGGCGGTTGGTAGTATTGTCATGCTCGCTCTAATGTCTCGCTGATGGTGGCGCGTGTGTTGGATCATTCGGCTCCCTTCAAAATGGTTGAGCTGAATGGTGCTGATTCACGCGTCATGTTCGTGAACGGGCGCTGTCAGTAGAGATTGGTCAGCTCTTATCTGCCATGGACTTTATCTTGCTTCTTTTTTGTGTTTTGTATTGTTAGATTACCTTCATTGTTTTCACATATAGAAGCAACAAGTGTCCGTGGAGTTTCTTGCTCGTTCTTCTCCATAGAGACCTACCTACGTTTTGGAACGAGCAACTAGCTTCAACTCTCTGACTAACTGACCGACTCCTTGACAATTCAAAAGTGTCTGTAAATAGTTTAGTTGAAATAATGCTTTGACTTTGACTTTGAATAAATAAACAATGCCTATAAATTTTAAACAAAAAAATCAGTGCATGTATTATGATTATAACATCATATACTAGTTGGGGTGTCTGAGGGTGTGCGTTAATTACGTTACATGTTGTATAAGCAAATATAATAATGAATAAATAGAATCTTGGGTGGCTCTTCAAAAACTGGATAATTTTGCTCTTCCGTTTCAAAAGGTTTCCGACCCCTGCCCCCCGAGCCAGTTACAAACGTTTGTATCGTTTCTCTTTCTACAATAATTAACGCTTCGTTGTAATACATTTTTGTTTTTCGATCACGTTACTTATCGTTGAGATGACGTCATTCCCATACATTTGATTAGTTTTCTATTGGCGTTAACGATTGTAGATTGTCAATTTGGGTAATATGGCTGGGGGGATGGTCTAGGATGATGATTCTTTGTTTGTCTACAAATTAACTTTATTAAAGAATATTTAGAGACTTAAAAGCTCGAGCGTTAGGAGCACGTCGCTAAATAAAAGCTGTACGGATCTTTCGGACACAATGGTTAAGCTAAACTAGCCACTGTCGCTTCGTGGATGGGTGAGCATCCATTTTCATATAGTGTCTCGGAAAGCACGGAAAGCCGTTGGTCCCTTCTGTCATTCCACAGTCTACAGATAGTCTGAAGCAATAAAATCTGATAACCGGTCTTCGTCTGGGTCTGGGTACCATGTTACCCAGTTGTTGGATTGTGAAAGTCAGGTAGGCAGTCGCTCCATGTAAAATGCTGGTAATCAGGTGCATCGGGTTAGACTGGAAGACGACCCCAATATAGTTGGAAAAAGGCTAGGCGATGATGGTGATTTAGAGAATTAAAACTTTGGAAATACTAAGAATTGTGCTGAAAGTGCACTTTCAGTATCTTTTCAGTTCAAAAATATTCTGCTCGAGAAGTTTTTCTTTCTTAATTGATATAATGCTACATAGCATTTATTATTTTACACGCAATTTGAGTTCATTATCAATTAACCAATTAATTAAAAATCAACATCGATAGGGTTGAAAATTGCGTGCAAAATTTTTACAAAGCGTCTGCACTGCTAGATGTTCATCCTAACTCTAAACATATTTTTAACAGCGCTGCATAGAGACGATGTTGTCATTCGAAAAGTTTAAATATAAATTACTAACACTACTCCCGCGACGTTGGCGTGAATTTAAAAATGGATTCCTATTTTTCAACCGACTTCAAAAAAGAAGGAGGTTCTCAATTCGACTGTATGTTGTTTTTTTTTTTTTTTTGTATATTTGTTACGCGATTTCTCCGTCAAATGTGAATCGATTTTTTCTTTTTGTTATGGATAGGGTATGCCTCAGGGGTGGTCCCATATACATTATAGCGAAATTGATTTAGTACTTTTTGAAAAATCAACAAAATCCCAAAAAAAATTACATAGACGCTGTTTTAGTTTCTTCAATCTTTGGAGTACCTCTGTTTTAACTGTGTTGCCGATTCTAAATGGATTTAGAAGATAAGAAGGTACTAAAAAGTGATAAATAAAAAGCTTTTTTTTACAAAAAAGACAACCGCCTTTAAATTCTAAAAAGAGAGATGTTTATCACTTTTTAGAATTTGAAGGCGGTTGTCTTTTTTGTAAAAAAGCTTTTTATTCAATAATTAAATATAGCCTGTAGCAATCAGTGATAACGTCTGCTTCCTATTGATGAAGGAATTTTTCAAAACGTACTTTTGTATTTATCTCTACACAGTATAGAAAAGACAACCGCCTTCAAAAACTAAAAAGTGAAAAATAACTTTAGCACAGAACACACATTGACTTTAGTTTCGAAATTCAGTAGCTTTGTTCTGTTTGTTGTTTTGTATTGCCACCGACTTCCGAAACAAAAGTCAATGTGTGTTCTGTGCTAAAGTTATTTTTCACTTGTTTAGTTTTTGAAGGCGGTTGTCTTTTTTGTAAAAAGCTTTTTATTTTCCGCTTTTTAGTACCTCCTTCTCATCCAATGCTATTAAGAAGAGATTGAAAGTTAACTACTACAAAGATTGATGAAACTAAAACGTCGTCTATGTAAAATTTTTGGGTATTTGTTGATTTTTCAAGAAGTGCTGAATCAATTTCGATAAAATTTATATGGGACCACCCCTGAAGCATACCCTATCTATAAAAAAAAGTATTTTCAAAATCGGTTTACGTTTGCTGGAGAAATCGCGTAACAAATCGCGCACATACTTAATGCAAATTTTAGACTTATACGGTTTTCCCATGGATGCCATTGTCAGATCTGGACCAAATTAAAATGGGACCACACGGGAAGCCCTAGCTTTCAATTAAAAGAAGAATTATCAAAATCGCTTCACCCAGGTTAAAGAAATCAAGTAACAAACATACAAAAAAAAAATACATACGAATTTATAACCTCCTCCTTTTTTGAAGTCGGTTGAAAAGTTGCTTCCCGCTGTCAGTCTGTCCATTTGTACGTTTAGATCTTTTAAACTACGCAACCGATTTTAATGCGGTTTTATCAATAGGTAGAGTGATCAGTGATTCAAGAGGAAGGTTTAGACGTATAGTTTGATATTGTTTTATGTTAATTTCTCGTATTTACATTGCATCTGTGCGAAGTCGGGGCGAGTTGCTAGTTCATTATTAACAAACATACAAAATATTTTCAATATTAGTATAGACATGTGCTATCTCATTTTATTTACCTGATTTTAGTGCCCAGGTATGGGAGGTTCGTAGCTACTACGTAAGCCGTTGCTGACAATTAACCGGTCTAACTCCTTATCATCAGATATGTTGAAGCGTATAAGCAATCATATAATGGTGCCCAGGTATTGAAAGAGCCCAAATCTAATGGGCCCTTACGGTACCAGATCGATGCACGTATTTCTCGTGGTGTGTTCTATTAATCGCCGGAGGTTCTTGGAATCAAACACGGTAAAGCAATTTAGCACGTCTATATTAACGAAAGAGCCCGCCAGCCACTGACGGCGTCAGGTCAAACAATCCTTGTTATAAAAATAAGACTAACGCTTCTATATACGAAAAGGTTTTAGAACGAATCCAGAGTGTTTAGACGAAACATTTAGTCAATGCTTTCTACCACAGCTTTCTACCAACATGCCATATACATGCGACCTTTACAGTATCACAAAATATAAAGGGTACAAAAGGACCGCTCCCGCCATCTTCAAAAATAATTACCTAAACTTGCCAGACTCACTAGGGCTGCTACTGTATTGACTCTGTTGGATTTATTTGTGACAATATGAAATTTTATTGACACTAGTTGGAATTCTTTGCAATTTTTTTATAACAAAATATTCTTGTTCGTCGTAAAATGTCAATTACATTATTCATTTTGACAACACGTGACAGTCAAGGCTGAAGTCTGCTTGAAACTGTTTGAGATTTCCTATAAACGTAATGTCAATGTGTGCGTGGTAAAAATGGCGGTTTGTTCTGAGTGATCTCTCTGCTCGGGCGCGACGCAGCCTTACGTACTTTGTGACAGTATCTACGTGAAAATTCACTCGAGCAGTAGTTCCATTTGTTCCGTAATTCATGAGAAACTCGTAGCCGTATTGTTTCTTAATGTGTTTGTACATATGGCGAGTTTCCAAAATATCGGTCGGTAGGTAGGTAGGTAGGTAGGTTGGTACTAGAGGATAAAACGCTACGTAAGTTTTGGAATCTGAACTATGCCGAACTAGTTAGAATGTTCGCTCGCATTCTTGTCGCGCCTTTTAATGAGGTTAGAGCTAAATTAGCGTGAATTTCAGTTAGAGCTTGCTGATTCGATTCATTTAATTTTTTGTTTTATAACTGGTAATAAGGCCTTTGCCCAGGAGTGGGACAGAACAGGCTAATAATAAACTAGTAATAAGATATCGTTCGATGAACCGGTAACTGATGAGGAAGAAAGGTTCTCGAGTGGCGACCGTGAACCGAAAGATGCAGCGTTGGTAGGCCTCCCATCAGATGAACCGACGACATCGTCAAGTAACTGGTGGATGCAAGCGGCATCATCATCATCAGCCAAAAGACTTCCACTGTTGAACATAGGCCTCCCCCATAGAACGCCACAAGGAGCGGCAACCTGCCACTTGCATCCACCGGTTACCCGCGACCTTGACCGTGTCGTCGGTCCATCTGGCGGGAGGCCTACCAACGCTGCGTCTGCAGCAGAAGTGTATCTATAGTAAATTCACATTTTGCTAGTAAAGTTTTAAAAGGGTTTAAGTTCATTTTTGGACTTTTTGTTGCGTATAATAAATGGCTCTATTACAGATTGACAAAAACGGATTATCTCTCTGTGTTAGCCGTCCGACTTGATCGTCGATCTATAATGTGTAACAGATCACGTTTCGGTTAATGATAAAATAGCTCCATCTCTGTTCAGTATAAAACAAAGTCAGTTCCCGCAGTCTGGGGGCCAAGTCTGCTATTTTTATAATTTCGTCATTCCAAAACAATCCCATTGTCATTTTGCTAAAAGTTCGTAATCTGCTAAATAGGGTATTTTACTCTATACGAGAAAAAATCTATAAATATGTTATTGAGACAGGTTAGGCATAAAGCAGTCGGAAAATGTAAGTTTTAATTCATAAAATAACAAAACAAATTTTTAAATTCAATTCATAGTTTTCAGTATTTTTAATCTGTTATAAAACACCGTGAAATAGTAGCGGCCATGTTATTACGTCGTACGGCTATGTAATCAAAAAATTGACAACTGTCAGTCAACCGATTGGCGTACCGTGCTTTGTACTTTTATTATTTTCGTAACCAACGTAATTTTTTCATTGTTACATCTATTACAAAATACGCTTTTAATTATTTTTAAATGATATACAATTATCATATTTAATATGAGCTCATTTGATACAAAACGAACTGACGTCATTTACGCTGTGCAATATGGCGTCCAGTAAGAGGCGTTTTCGTCAAACTACGCGCGAAATTTGAAAATTCAAAATTTAGATGCATTTTATAGCACTTATCGATTGAATAAAAATCTTGTGTTTTTTTTGGTGGCATATTAGCACTACAGAATTTCATTGAGACACTTTTCAAAAATGGGTGTAATACCCTAATAGGGATTATGGTCGATCATTGGTCGGTCGAACTATAAGCAATGACTGCACAATGACGTTCTAATAGTAGGTCACTGATCAAAGGAACTGTCAAATTTTTTGCAGATTGACGCTTAAGTCAGTCATTCAGTTGTAATTTTGTACGAGATTACCATTCTATATCATTTCCTTCAATGGCGTACCAGTGGTTGACCATTGGAAAGTCATAATGACGCCATTCTTTTAGTACCTAGATTACGAAACTTGTCAAAATCAACAATTATGAAATCAATGATAGACCATTCTGACACTATTGTAATAGCAGACTTGAGGCCTTGTTCCTCTGATGTAGGTACCTTTGTACTTTTTGTTGCATACAATTTTGATAAATGGCTCTATTATACATTGACAAAAACGGATTAACTCACTGTGTTGCCGTCCGACTTGTCCTTTTATAATAATAATAATTGTACGGTGCAACCGTACATTGCGAAATTATTGTACATAGCGCGTATATCCGCCAACATTAATTATTCATTTTCACTTACTTACAATTTAGTTCACTACCGGTTATCGAACGCACCGCATATTCTCACGTATCAATATCATATCAGTATCATCTATCATTAATTCTTAAAAACTATCTCTATTTGAGCTTTTGTGTTAACTTAGTGTAATAAACTGTTGAACCTTCATGGACTCGTATCATTTAATATCATAGCATCCTATCAGTAAAAGCTGCTCGGTACAATACCGTATCTACAATAATAAAAATAATATGAATGTGGTTTTTATCAAAAGATAGAGTGATTCGAAAGGAAGGTTTGTATGTATAGTTTGATCTATATTGCACCCGATCGAAACCGCGGCTGGTCATGGTCACTAGTAAATAAATACCATGAGAAAAATGTGTTTAGAATTGGAACCTCTGCTAGAAATAATAGTAATTCATGATCTTCGACTAGACTATTTCTTATTCGCTGTCTCTTATGACTTGTTCAATAATATCTGGGCTTGTCGCGGTCCATCGCCCGCCGCTGGTGGAAGGTCACTGAGTCATCGGTTTAACTATAGATTTTAGTCCAATAGCGACCGGCTTGGTAAATAATCGATCGTCAATTGTTTTAATTGTATCAGTTTTGGTTTTTATTGTAAAGAAGATTGAAAAGATGCTTAAAATGTAGCATGTTCTGTTTTCTTCAACGTTGTTAAATAATGTATTCAGGATAGTAATGGCTTTTGGATATTTATTGCCTTTAAAACATTGAAAAGATCGAATATGACCTTGGTAACAGTTCTTTGTTGATTAATATTTAATTTCATTACTTACCGTGTAAATTAATGACATACTTCTAATTTGATGGCTACTTTGTTATGGATTTTCTGAAACCAAACCAGAGCTAATACTGTGACCTTCAAGAGTACTTGAACTCAAAGCTAAGCAAGTGGTATTGTATTTACGTGTAATATAGGTATAACTAACGGGAACCGATCACTTTTCCGAAATGTTTTTTTCCGAATTTCATTTTACCAAAAACTATTGACCGATGTCTTTTTTGCTATATGCATTATTTGACATATTTTTATATCATCGAAGTATCATGTGTCATAAGTATTATTTTACCGAACTATTTTTCGTCGATTTACAAATTAACTTTTTGCTATTGGCCGAAACCTCTTTTGAACTTTTTTCATTTGCCAAATGATTTATTTGCCATATTTTCACCACACCGAAACAACATTTTACAGAATACTAGCGGGCCCGGCAGACGTTGTCCTGCCTGAAAATAAAAACAAGTCCTAGAACTACAACGCCACCTGTCGGGTCCAATTGTGAATCTAAACCATTCACAAATCCACTGGAACACACACAAAACATTTCATCAAAATCAGTCCAGCCGTTTAGGTGGAGTTCACTTTCATACACACGCACAGAAGATTTTTATATATAAGACTAGCTGACCCGACAGACGTTGTCCTGTCCCGATCTACCTACTTACCTGCCTATTTACTACACCTACCCTACACCTACCCTACACCTACCCTACACCTACCCTACACCTACCCTACACCTACCCTACACCTACCCTACACCTACCCTACACCTACCCTACACCTACCCTACACCTACCCTACACCTACCCTACACCTACCCTACACCTACCCTACACCTATCCTACACCTACCCTACACCTACCCTACACCTACCCTACACCTACCCTACACCTACCCTACACCTACCCTACACCTACCCTACACCTACCCTACACCTACCCTACACCTACCCTACACCTACCCTACACCTACCCTACACCTACCCTACACCTACCCTACACCTACCCTACACCTACCCTACACCTACCCTACACCTACCCTACACCTACCCTACACCTACCCTACACCTACCCTACACCTACCCTACACCTACCCTACACCTACCCTACACCTACCCTACACCTACCCTACACCTACCCTACACCTACCCTACACCTACCCTACACCTACCCTACACCTACCCTACACCTACCCTACACCTACCCTACACCTACCCTACACCTACCCTACACCTACCCTACACCTACCCTACACCTACCCTACACCTACCCTACACCTACCCTACACCTACCCTACACCTACCCTACACCTACCCTACACCTACCCTACACCTACCCTACACCTACCCTACACCTACCCTACACCTACCCTACACCTACCCTACACCTACCCTACACCTACCCTACACCTACCCTACACCTACCCTACACCTACCCTACACCTACCCTACCCTACACCTACCCTACACCTACCCTACACCTACCCTACACCTACCCTACACCTACCCTACACCTACCCTACACCTACCCTACACCTACCCTACACCTACCCTACACCTACCCTACACCTACCCTACACCTACCCTACACCTACCCTACACCTACCCTACACCTACCCTACACCTACCCTACACCTACCCTACACCTACCCTACACCTACCCTACACCTACCCTACACCTACCCTACACCTACCCTACACCTACCCTACACCTACCCTACACCTACCCTACACCTACCCTACACCTACCCTACACCTACCCTACACCTACCCTACACCTACCCTACACCTACCCTACACCTACCCTACACCTACCCTACACCTACCCTACACCTACCCTACACCTACCCTACACCTACCCTACACCTACCCTACACCTACCCTACACCTACCCTACACCTACCCTACACCTACCCTACACCTACCCTACACCTACCCTACACCTACCCTACACCTACCCTACACCTACCCTACACCTACCCTACACCTACCCTACACCTACCCTACACCTACCCTACACCTACCCTACACCTACCCTACACCTACCCTACACCTACCCTACACCTACCCTACACCTACCCTACACCTACCCTACACCTACCCTACACCTACCCTACACCTACCCTACACCTACCCTACACCTACCCTACACCTACCCTACACCTACCCTACACCTACCCTACACCTACCCTACACCTACCCTACACCTACCCTACACCTACCCTACACCTACCCTACACCTACCCTACACCTACCACTACCTAAGTGCAAAATTGACTCTTTGACGTTAGGAACATACCTACATTGTTTAAACAACAGTGACTGCTTGTAATTATGAACTTTATACAATAGCAATAAAGCTCGTTTTAGTTAGAAAACGTTTGTATGGGAAAAAGAAAAGGGCTCTTTTTAGGGTTTTTCCGGCAATTATTCGAATTTTTCTCGCCGTAAAAACCATCTTTGAACTTCAACGAACATTTTAAAAAAAGAATTGGCCAAATTGGTCCAGGCGTTGTTGAGTTATGCGCTTACCAACACATTTTGCGATTCATTTTTATATTATAGATTACCTCAACCTGGTAGCATTATCAATATAAAATAAAATAGTGTCATAAAAAATCAATAGGCTACAAAATTTTAGTGGCAGAAACGAATCGCTGCAAAACCGACTTCACGCAGTCTTGTCTGCCCTACCCCTAGAGTGTAATTTAAGCCCGCGTAGGCGCGGAGGGGTGGGGCGGCCCGCGAGCTGAGGAGCAGGTGGTTTGAAGGCTCGCCGCCGCGCCTGAGGCTGGCCGGCGGAGCCGGCCAGCAAGCCGAAGCTGCGGTGATGAGCATTAAAACTATATGCGACGATAAGCCTGCGTGGGGCCGCTCAGACCCCGCAGCGCCGGAGCCGTGACAGAAACAATGCTTGTGCATGTTGCATGCCTGCTTGCATGTTTCATGCTTGTTTGCACGCTGCATGCTTGCTTGCATGCTGCATGCTTGCTTGCATGCTGCATGCAAGCAAGCAGATACCAGAATGAAGCAAATATGAAATAGTGTGCACAAACTTTCTAGGCGTTTGATGAAATGAAAATATGGTAATTAAAACAGTGGCATAATGAATGTTTGGAATCATAATACTTCGAACAAATGTTATTCGGCTAAGTCTAACTTCGGTAAAAAGTTTATCGACCAAATGAAACATCGGAATAACGAAAAAAATCGAATTGATAATAGGTCAACTGATACAGTGGCAGACGTGACTTCGATGAAGTAAAAAAAAAACGAAACGATAATAGTTGAAAAGTTTTAGGTGAAATGAAATTCAGCCAAATATTTTTCGACCTTATGATAGGTAACCATAACTAACTATATTGTATCATAATTTGAACAGAACTGATAGGCATCTCCTATACAATTCTATCCCAATCAATGGCGACGATGTGAAGAGTTTGTTCAAATTCATGGCCACCGTCTTATGAAAGGATAAGTGTTTAGGATACGATGGAACTGACATACGCTTTAACGGAACAAATAAATTAAAAACAAAAATAACATAGCCACATAGCATCTCGAAATTATTTTGACCACATAACTATCTAAAAAATTTTCTTAATTTGATTAATCCATAAGATTTTTAGCTGTTTTTTTATAATTGGATCTGAATCTGAAAAAGTAAGGGCAAACATTTTATAGTAAACTGATATCTAGACACGTGCTAATGAAGGAAATCGATACAAAACTATTTAGTCGTCATTGCTTAATTTGTTTTACATTGTTCTTATTGTTATACCTACAGTGATTTTTTTTATTATAGGTCGAAGGTACATCGTGTTTACATTCACATAAATATTCGAGTACCTACCTAGTTTACTTCTCAGTATAAAATATTATTTTTAAGAGATAGTCGGGTTACTATCCTACAATTTGGAATGGGCCACTGGATTCAATTGTTTTTTGTTTAAAATTATGAAGTTCAAAAATACCTTTTAATGTTCTAGTTGATCTAAATGATTTGACTGATTTTGACTCAGACCAATACCTTTTTTATTGGTCTGAGGATTTTGAAGAATCATAATACGTAGCTATACTATATATTATAGCAAGCCACCACCCACACACGGTAGCTATTATATCTAATATATAAAATTCTCGTGTCACAGTTTTCGTTCCCGTACTGCTCCGAAACGGCTTGACCGATTCTGATGAAATTTTTTGTGCATATTGGGTAGGTCTGAGAATAGGCCAACATCTATTTTTCATCCCCTTTTTTCACCCCTTTTTCATCCCCCATTAGGTCGATCGGGACAGGACAACGTCTGTCGGGTCAGCTAGTCTAATATATAAAATTCTCGTGTCACAGTTTTCGTTCCCGTACTCCTCCGAAACGGCTTGACCGATTCTGATGAAATTTTTTGTGCATATTGGGTAGGTCTGAGAATCAGCCAACATCTATTTTTCATCCCCCTTTTTCCCCCCTTTTCATCCCCCATAGATCGGGACAGGACAACGTCTGTCGGGTCAGCTAGTTATAATATATTTTCGCCCTTATCACGTCTGCGATCGTTGTTTATTACACTTTTTTGAAATATGTAATATGCCTTACTAGGTATATCTGTCCACATATTTTGGTGACGTAATAAAGATATATATTATAGCTGCGTCTGTGGCCACTCAAAGATTACTATAAAAAATATATCGTAATATGCCTTGCTATGAATTATATTAATATACAAGGTGTAACGTCAAATACGCAAAACCAGAAAATAGTTTGATTAGAATAACGAGCAGAATCAATTGAACCACTTTTTAATATAGGTCACATTCTTCAAAAAATCTTCATTAAACATGTTGCCCTGTCTAATAAGTCAAGCCATCACGTGCGCAAACCTGCCAAAATAGGTAAACAAACACAAATGGTTGTCGTCCAATTTAAATTTTCTCATACGCGTGATAATAATAGTTCTTATTTCAATGCAAATACGAGTCTTGGTAAAACTAAAACAGCACATAAAACCTTTAAGTATTTCCTTTAAGTATTTTCTTTTGGGGTGTCTGAGGTTTTGCGTGTTTAACGTTACACCTTGTATATTATAACTACGTCTGTGACGGGCTTAATTGTCAGTCTGTGTCTGTATGAATATTATTTAGTCCAAATAGATGTTATTATTAATGAGCAGCTTGTGGCTAAGTAAAAGCCGCTCAGATCGATCGATAGTAGGTTAAGAAATGCTTGCCTCGATCGGCCTGTGGATGGGTGACCATCCCTTCCCTCCGTGCCTCGGAAAGCACGTGAAGCCGTTAGTCCTCCGGTCCCGGCTGTCATTCGGGCAGTCGTTGTGGAAAGAAATCAGAAAATCCGACAACCAGTCTTACCAAGGGGTATCGTGTTACCCAGTAACTGGGTTGTGGAGGGTCGATATAAAACACTGCTAATCAGTTGCATCCAGTTAGACTGGAAACCAACCCCAACAAAGTTGGGAAAAGGCTAGACAGTTGATGAGATTAATATTGTCACTGTAAAATACCTTACACCACATACATAAATACTCAATAATTTGCGCGAAAGTTTCATAGGTCCTTGTATTGAATAACTAAATAACAAATAATTCAATCAGCAGTTCAGCACGATCCCTGCAACGTAACGCCAGATATTTTAAAATTTCATAAAGCTCGGTGTTGCAAGCGTTAGATTTATATATTATTTTTAGACTTCGCCGGATGCTGACGGCTATAATTAATAGAAATAGGTATGTGTGTTAGCAAGTCTGTTGGTCTAAGCGGAATGTTATAACGTTATCGGATTATCAAAATAGTAATATATTATAATTGATTGAACGAGTGAAAAGAAATAATGATGAGATTGACGTGTGAAAACTGTATTTAATGTAATTGATTCTGGTCCTTCCATCATTTATTGGTCCTTCGAGCCAAATGTTTGGACAAATTCACTAATTCAATTTTTAATTATCAAAGGCTACATTCATTGTATTATCAATGTTGTTGAGGTAGGTAGGTAATATACATTTTTCTACTGGGTTCTCTGACATCATTTTTCAGATAAGAAAACATGTGTTCTGATTTTAGTTACTGGGTCAGAACGGAGAAGTAATGCATGGTATAAAAAAAATTAGAAACTCAGCATGTCATAGCTTGATTTTATATCAATAAATAAGCACACATCTATACATATAATAAAACAGTAACAAAACTGTGTCTGTACATTGAATATATTAAAAAATAAATAATTGAGGGGGGTTTAGGAACACTAATAGAGCACGAATCCAAAAAAAAAATTCTGTCTGTTTGTCTGTTTGTTTGTACACGCTAATCTTCGGAACTACTGGGCGGATTTGAATGATTTTTCTTTTGTTGTATAGGTATTAAGTCTGGGCAACATATAGGCTATAATTTATCTTGGAAACTTGAACACCTGATGCAGAACCGCAACAGGCCAGCTAAACTATAAGAGATACAAAAATGGTACCATAGCAAAAATTGTTCCACGTGATGAGCATTTTCTGCTGAGAGAATAAATTTGAAGATCTGGAACACCTGATGTGGAACTCCAAGAGCCCAGCAACACCATGACACATATAGGAATGACGTCTTAGCAAAAGGTGTTCGGTCTGATGGGCATTTCCTGTTGACTTCTAAAAATCGAAGATCAGAAACATCTGATGTCAAAATCAAAGCTATCACTAATTTCACTGTATCTTATAAAATAACATAAGCTGGGAGTACCTCCACGCGGTGAGGGCGGTAACAGTTTCAGATCTTCGATTTTGCCGACCCCGTTGTCGCTGGCAAAAGCAACAGGATCCGAGTACGAAGTTGCGGGCAGAAGCTAGTATACAATAACAATATTTAATTACCAAACACAACAAGTAGAGCCCAAAAAATGCTAGTGAGTAGTGGTAAGTAATGGATATAGCGTTAGCATAATAATATTATTATTTAACAAACACGTCCAGTGCCTATAGGAGCAACATTGCGTAATATAGAATTATCCCCTGTCTGGCTATTTTAATAAAGCAGACTTGATATTACTTTTAAGAAGTAAAATAATATAAGGCACAGATAAAAAATTGCTACGTGCCGGTTTCATGAGATTCGTGCAGTTAGATTTTCTTAGATTGATGACCCTAGTAGAACCTTGAGAAGAGGACCTTAGAATAAGAGGTTTTCAGATGGATATGCAGCACTTCCTAAGAAGGCCACAAAATATGATCATGATAAGAGTAAATTAACTGTGTTGTGTATTCTGAATTCCACGTATTCCAGTTTCTTGCTTGTTCTTCTCCATACAGACCTTCCTACGTTTTGAATCGAGCTTCAACTTTTTTAACTGACCAACTGCTTAACAATTATAAAGTGCTTGTAAATGATTTAATTGAAATATATGCTTTAACTTTGACAATACTTCTAAAATTAAAGTCACTCAAGGTATTGAATACGGTAATTTACTTACTTGTATTACAATTGGACTACTTGTCTTGTCTTGTGTTCTAGTATTACTTGTTGTACGTAATGTAATGTACGTAACGTATGTAGTACATATTTCTTTGTACCTTTGTGCATGAAGTATAAATAAATAAATAAATTGGGTAGATGACTGGTGATGGGTAGATGACTGGTGGTGGACCTGATGATTAGTGAGATTCTTCTAAAAATCATTTTAGCTTTTCAAACCTAATTAATTTTCAATTTACTATAAAATCAGATTTTTAGTTGCATTGAAATCAATAAGTAGTAAGTCAATTGAGTTGTCATACAAGTGACGTCATAAGTACAAATTGCCATATAAAATCTGACAGCTCATAAAAATTATGTCAATTTATTAGTGGTCGCATCTATCCAAATTATATTTAAACTTAAAAACAGTGCTACCAAATTCACTGACAATAAAAATCATAAAGCTAAAAGTACACAAACCCATCTACAAACATTTAGCGTCAACAGAAAACAGAAAAATAAAATACATATTTCCCGCGGAACTATAAACGCGAACAGATATTGTCAACACACATGTCAATTTTTGTGAACCATTCAAATGTATTCGTGTGCAAAAGTTAGTGTTTTAAAAATAAACAACACGTTGGTTGGGAGAGCCGGCTGTTCGGTACATTTTAATGTTTGCCGTTAAACAAGTAACTCGTCAACAATATTATATTTATGGCCGTTGTTACTAATTTGCGATTGACGTAGGGGCGTATTTAGAAAGATGATGATATTGTATTACCTACTGAAGGTTATGTCTGTTGAGCAAATGCTCTCTTGTTTATCAGATGATTGAAGTCGACTGAAGGGACTGAAAACAGCAGAGACACAATTACTAGTGAGTTTGTTGCGCCTCGTTTTCTTAGTTCAAAATGAAAGGAGTGATGTAGGGTGTGTGTTGGGGGCTGTATTTTATAACTTTGACGTCAATAGGTTTTAAAAAACCCCCGACAAAAACAAAACTCTACCAGACCTGTGGAAGGTGCACTAGAAAAAAACTAATTACCTTCAAACGTCAGAATATTTTCAACCGACTTCAAAAAGGAGGAGGTTATCAATTCGTCTGTATTTTTTTTTTATGTTTGTTACCTCATTTCTTTGGACTGGGTGAATCGATTTTGATGATTCTTGTTTTATTTGAAAGCTAGTGCTTCCCGTGTGGCCCCATTTTAATTTGCTCCAGTTCTGACAATGACATCCATGAGAAAACCGTATAAGTCTTGAATTTGCATTAAGTATGTGCGCGATTTGTTACGCGATTTCTCCGGCAAACGTAAACCGATTTTGAAAATTCTTTTTCTTATGGATTGAGTATGCTTCAGGGGTGGTCCTATATAAATTTTATCGAAATTGATTCAGCACTTTTTGAAAAATCAACAAATACCCAAAAATTTTACATAGACGACGTTTTAGTTTCATCAATCTTTGTAGTAGTTAACTTTCAATCTCTTCTTAATAGATTTGGATGAGAAGGAAATACTAAAAAGCGGAAAATAAAAAGCTTTTTACAAAAAAGACAACCGCCTTCAAAAACTAAAAAGTGAAAAATAACTTTAGCACCGAACACACATTGACTTTAGTTTCGGAAGTCGGTGGCAATACAAAACAACAAACAGAACAAAGCCACTGAATTTCGAAACTAAAGTAAATGTGTGTTCGGTGCTAAAGTTATTTTTCACTTTTTAGTTTTTGAAGGCGGTTGTCTTTTTTGTAAAAAGCTTCTTTCTTGATGCTAAGAGCTCTCTCGATCAAGGCACATACAAAAATATTCTTTGACGAACATAAAATTATTTGCTGTTAGATTCAAAGTGGAAAATTTTAGTTTATTGTACCAATACAAGATACTTGTAGATTTAATTAAATTTAATTTCAGGCTCTGGATGTAAGTAGACATTAGAGCATTTATGCATCCTAGTTGTGTTGGATCTGTGGTAGTGTAATCAACGCTTCTAAAAACTTGGTTACTGTTTACTAAACAGCAGATAATTTTCGATGACTTTTACCTGAAACCATTATTTCAAAGTTTATTAAAACTTCTCGTAGTTACTTATTTATTCCTTTTTTCTAAAGAGTACTTCAGACCACAATTCACGAATTTTTTGTTGATTAGTTATGAGTAGTGAGTATGAGTGTGAGTGTGTGTGTGTGTGTGTGTGTGTAGTTGAGTTATGGTTAGTTGGTGAGTTATTATTATTATTATTATATAAAATTTAAACATATTCTAACTACTATTACAAGACCTCTTGCAAGTATGGTCAGCTAAGAAAATTAATTAACACTTCACTTATTTTTAAATAACAATTATTAAGCACAATATTAAAGCAATTTCGGGACGGATAAAAAATAAAACAAAATAACTTCTTAGTTATGACTTGTACACACGGCTACAATTCAAGCTATATATTTCCAGTATACGCTGATCTTGCATTGTATAGAATTTCCATACAATAAGAGGTCAGCTTATATTGGATATGTACAGAAGGATCGCGAAGGCTGCGACCGCAGTTGTGGGTGACGCCCCATGACCACGACCACTCTGTCAAGAGTGAACGACTGAGAAGAAGACAGCTTGATGTGTAGCCGTGTGTACTACTTAATTAAAAGTATTAGATGACTATTTAGATGATACGAAATGTAACAGTTTTAATGTGCGACTTTTAGTGTGTTGCAAAAGACCAACATTAGTTTAACGAAGATTTTAAATTAATCCTGTTACTTTTTTTTGATACAAAATGTAACAGGTATGTGGGTTTCGTGCAACTCAAAGTTAGTTAGGAAGTTAATGATGTATGAGAAACAAGAACAAGAACAACGAAAACTGCTTGCCTTCAAATTATCCTATAAACGTTAAGCATATCAAGTCACCTCGCGTCAATTTTAAGTTTTTCATACCAATTATCACCTTGACTTAACTCAATTTAATGGAAGTCAGTGAAAAGGTCGCGACCGTGGCTCTAACCGTGCGAAATTACCTGCGCCAGACATTTGGCAATAATTTGTATTGGAACAGTTTGACTGCGCCGGCGCAGGTGGTTAAGTCTGTATTCGAAGCAGGTGGAGTTTACCAGACAACATGGTTGCGGTGGCAGCTGGGCTATTGTTGTTGTGTCTTATCAGTGTTGTGGGTGAGTGGTGTTCATATTTTCGCTTAATGACGTGTGAGCAGTGAGAATGGTCTTTTTTTTGGGGAATTAATTGGACTTTGTAGTTGAATGATGACTGGAAAACCTTTGTCAAAAAATTTGACATCGGTTAGGGACAGCAGGCGAGGATTTAGTGAAATAATTGTGTTTACATCAGTGATAGAATATATAAGAAAAGATATTAGTTACCCAATTCTTTTTTAAAATTGTAAAGCAGCTTTCAAGTGTAAACTATTTGCAGATCTCCAAGAGGCGGTAGACGCAGAATGTTGTGCAGGAGCAACTGGAGATGATGCTCAAGATCCACAGGATACTCAACAGGAATTAGACGTGGAGTTAGAAGAAGCTTGTCCAGAACTTAGCGGTCAGATCATTGGAGGTAGACCGACGTCAGTGAACAGACATCCTTACCAGGTGTCCATGGTCCTGAATGGGAACTCCTTCTGTGGCGGCTTCATCATCAGCAGAGACTATGTGCTGACTGCCGCTCATTGTGTACAGAAGTAAGATATTAATGCAATATTTTGTTTGTAGTTCATATTTCTTGTTTGCATCATCCGTTCTAGCTTCAATCAGCAGTCATAATATGTAAACATTCGATGTATTCAGTATAGGTATTATGAACGTTCGAAGTATTTAAGCGTTCGATTTATAGTGGTCGATCAATTGATATTCCATTACTTGACATTCGATTTCGCATAGTACACCCTGGTCAGCATCAGAATAAATGTACCTTCTCATTCGAACATTGTGAATAGAAGTTAAGTCTGTTGTAAAGATTTCACCTTTTCCGTAATTGAATAGCCCGATAGATCTACCAACATTGAATCTAAATGCCCATAAATTTTACGGTCAGCCTCTGAATCCAAATTATTCCGGCAGGAAAAATCAAAGAGGGATTTAATGCGACCGTAAATGGAGCTTTGTTGACGTTCCATTTTATCAGTAATCATAAAAATAGTTATATTTTTTACTAGGCGTAGTAAATTCGGAGATATTGTTCGTAGACTACACCATTTTGGGCTCTTCTATGTCAAGGTCATACTCGTAACGTTTCTTAACTTTACGACTTTAGTAATAATAAAACTGTGACCAGAGGGGGAAGGGAAAGACTTAGGGTTTATGGTCTTCTTTAACATTGTTGCTTATCACTTCGAGGGTTCCGTTAAATATATAGGCCGAGGAAAATTATTTATACCCCAGAAATATTTCTACGAAGGAAGGACGTTTCATTACCATAGTGCGAAGCGCGGTACTAAAATTCTTAATGCTGATTTGCAAGTCTTCCATCATTTTCTCAGTATCTTTGGGTTTCATTATTTCTAATGAGCTAATTTGTCAGTCTTTTTCAGTTATATATTCTCTTTGACGATTCTTAGTTTTGCAAATAAAAGGCGTCATTTTTTAATAAAATCTTAGAGAACATTATCCGTGAAAGAAACTGTACTGTTATAAACATTCCGAAATAGTCTAATACTCTCTAAAGTAAACCTGAAATAGTACCTAAGTCTAGAGACTTTTCAATAGCATCCAAAGTAAATAGTGTCAGAGTATAATCATGGTCGTAACAACCCTGACCCGAGCTGGTTTTTCTCTGCGTGAATATTTTATGAAGCACAGTGTAACATGGGTTCAAGTGCCCTCCGCTCTCCACTGTGAATGTTTTGGTTGAATGGGCCTTTACGAGTTTACGATGCAATGCTCGCTGGTCGGATATTCATGGACTTGAAGGGTTCATTTTTGGTTTGATGGAGTGCATGGTTCAATGAATCTTGTGGAGCAATCAGATCAGAGGTTTAAGTTGTTTAAAAACCTCTTTTTTATTTTGATTCTGTATCTATTTGTTTTTTTGCTTCAAACATTTTCAAAATTCTGTTCATTTTGACCAGTTGCTCGCTCTATTTCGCTAAAGGTTATCTAAAGTAACCGTTTCTAGATTTCTCAGACACTATTCCGAAATAAATGGATTGCTAATTCTTAATAAATAGGTAATGTTTCAGAAACAAATCCATTAAATTAGTACTGATTAAGTTTTGTTTAATCTTTTTTTCTTGGTTTTCTTAATCTTTGTCTGTTAACATTGAAACTTCGATTAGTAGTAATAATAACTAGGTATCTCTTAAATCAGTCATGGCTTTGACAGTTTGTCAGTTACAGACCAAGCAACCAATGGAACGAAACCACATATCAATGTTGTAGGCATTTACATATATGTTGTTGGCTCACAATATTAATCGGATATCTAGCTGGTGGAGACAGGCGACATATATAGAAGTGTGTGTACATATGTGGAAATGAATATACAAAATATTAATTCGAAATATCTTTAAGTAATGCTTGGCATCTAATTAGCAGGGCCAAGCTTACAAGAGTTTTCTATAATTTATCATCATGGAGGAAGTCCCAACACTGATAAAACATTACTGTTCATTTTATGCTGGTAGCTACTTTATCCTGGTGTGTTCCTTATGCTTATCCGCTGTTAAGCACAACATATTGACACCATGGTTGGCGCAGTGGTTGAGCGATTGACTGCTGCAGTGTGTTGTTGGTTCGAATACCGCCCAGGGTAAACAATTGTGTGATGAGCACTTGTGTTTGCCTTGTGTCTGGTTGTTGTTTATCTATATACGTATCTATTTATGTATGTATATCTGCTGTCTGACTCCCATAGTACAGGGTTTGCCTAGTTTGGGGTCAGATGGCCGTGTGTGAAATGTCCCTACCTATTATTATTATTCACCTATAATCAGAAGTGAAATACAGCAACTTTACTTTAGGAGTGATTTTTATCTGTTTCATTTTAGCACATCACCTCGCGCGATCCGTCTGCGTGTGGGCAGTACTCGTCGTGACTCCGGAGGCAGGATAGTGAGAGTGGCCAACGTGACCGTTCACCCTCAGTACGGTCAGCCACGGTTCGACAACGACATTGCCGCGTTGAGGCTGGCCAGGCCACTTACGTTTGGCGACAGCATACGGTCTATAAGATTGCCACAGCGGGGACAAGCGGTCCCACTTGTAAGGCTGACTGTCACCGGATGGGGTCTTACTGCTGTTAGTATGAGAATTATATTTTATTTATACAATAGCCATTGCGCATCTAAGGACCAGTTACAGAAATTAATTATTTTGGAATATATTCAATTACTTACCTTAAACTAGTTTCTAATGCCAAGACCAAGAACTTTCTTAATGGTTCATATAGAAAACCTTGTTAAATGAATCACTTTTCACTTGTATAACTTTGTCAAGCCCAACCTACGGAACTATATCGTCTTCTTCGTCTTCCTGCCGCTCTCTTTTTCTGTTTTTTTTTTTGCGTATTACACCGGTACTTCTGTATTCACACTATTTTATATCCTTGTCTATCGTACAGGTAGGTGGGCGTCGAATCCCGCGCATCATGATGGAGGCAAATGTGCCGGTGGTACCACACTGGCTCTGTCGCCTGTCCTACGGGGACTCGCTGACAAACCACATGTTCTGTGGTGGACACTTCCTTATTGGAGGAGTGTCGTCTTGTCAGGTGAGTGGCAAGAAACACTAGCAAATGCTCACTTGAACTAAATCTACTTTAAACAGATTAATAAATTCGGTCCTTTTGTCCGCCCCGTCAAAAAAAAAAATAAGAACGAGCCCTCGGCGTCAAGCTACGAATTACATATAGAAGCCTGTCATAGTTGTGACCGTGGCGTGCTGGACACCTTTTGGTTTGTCATATATACATGACTGTGACGGTCGAAAGATTAAAGCCGTTGATTTCAGTATTATGTATTCTATTTTAACTCTCTTATGTCATGTTTTGCTCTATTCCTGACGTGAAAAGTCGAAAGTAATCAAAGATATTTCTTTTACGTGTCTAATATCTAAGTGAATCAGCATTTCGATGGAACTTATCTAAAACACTTTCAGGGCGACTCCGGGGGACCTGCGGTGTTCCGGAGCACAGCATTTGGCGTCGTATCGTTCGCAAGAGGATGCGCATTACCGCTATCACCGACTGTATTCACAAATATAGCCTCACTGAGAAATTGGATCACAGACAACACCGGAGTTTAACCTAAACTCGACCTTAACCTGACTCAAGTAGATTTAAATTTCAACAACACTGTGATAGATAAATGTATGTAGAATCAAGCAGAGCTTAAGTTATCCTGGCTTGAAGCCAGGCTTTCGATTACTAGGAAATATGGTTTTTGTAATTTTGTATCCTCGATTAAGTTGGTGTGTTGTTGCGTAAAGGCTTTTACTTCTTGTTTCAAGTTTTGATTGCCTTATATTTTTAAGAGACCTATTATTTTCTTATTACCTTCCTCTTCTTAATAAACGAATTGGATATTTTGTCTCATTAAATCTATTGTGTGTAATAGGATGTTGGTTGATTATAAGCTCTGCCTAGACTGTAATAAGTGTTATGTTTATTTATTTTTGTAAAATACTGTTTGATATTAAAGTGTTTATACAATAAGTGGTTTCCTTTGTAATTTTAAAACTAGATATTGCTTTTCAGACGTAGGTATAAAAAATGTTCACGGAAAAAAAAGTTAAAAAATCATAATGAATACTGCGTTGCAGTTCTGTACAAAAAAAAAGAAGATTATTATGTATCTACTTTTTGCAATTAATATAAAGAGTTCAAGCCTATTACCAACAAGGGAAAGAAAATGCTAAATCTCTCATGTTCCTTCCAGGTATACGAGATGTTCTTAATCGGGTACCAATTCAAGGTGCTATCCCCGATCTTCACAATCCACTGGGGGCTACAAGCGAGAAGAAACCGCCCCCTATGGCGAGAGAAACAAAACGAGAAGAACAGGAAACACTTCGAAACCTTCAAGCGAGAACTGTTCGCGAGGTACAGGAAAGACCCCCTGCACTTGCTTAAAAGACCTCAACAAGGGAAGAAGACCTAGGCATCGCGAGGCCGTGCTGTCGCCGCCGGCCTCGCATTCTTCACAGTGATAGCGTCTTCTTGGCTCTTCTGACGTAAGAGAAGAAGGGGTGGACTTGACTTGTGGTCTTCTGACAAACAGAAGTAGTAACGTTGAAAGAATGTTGAGTGTTGTGTGTTTGGAATGTTTTCTGGTGATTCGGTACTAAATGTTTGAGTGATTTTGTAAAGTGTCGTGTATATAAATGTTTTTTTATTATATTGAATAGTCTTATCTATATAAAGTATAAAGGACAATGCCAGAAAATCTATAGGACTTTGCCCCACTCAATAAAAGTCATGTGCAATATATAGTATGTTACTGTTTATTTATTGCTGATAACTAAACATTAGTCTTAGTGACTGTAGAACTTGCGGTTTCCGTTTAAATCTAAAAACAATAATGACATTGATTATAGGTTAAATTATATTTTAGTTAAAATCAGTTTGTATTTTGTGGGTCGGTATTTCGTAATCCGCAAGTTCTAAAGAAAAACAATTTACTATAGACAGGTTCTATATTCATTAAAATTATTTTTATTAATTTACTTTTCTGTACATGGGTGGGGCAGGATCTGGCATTGTCATTTTATTTACGATTATGTATACTTATAGTACTTAAGCTTAAACTTTTTAGTTATATTATACATACCTTACCCGATAGTAGTTTGATTTATTTTTTATATATTAAATCGGTGTATGTATTATATGTACCTATCTATGATTGTATTTTATTATCATTTGTAGATCTATCCTTTAGAAAAAATGTGTCCTATTTTGTAAAGTAAGTAATAACTGACCACAAATAAATTCTCTTACGATTCTGTTTCGAAAATTGTTAGCCACAGAATAAATGCAATCTCTTTTTTCTTGAAGCTATTTTGAATTGACGGTTAATTTGAACACAAATCTCCTTGGTGAAAATCATCAATCACCCATGTGTAGTTATTTTTTAAATATTTATAAATATCGAGCGACACAGGATAGCTTCCGTGGCATTCTTTTTCACCAAGATTACACGATCGCTTACACAGGTTTTTTTTTATCAATTGATAGGCATACGTTTGACCACTATCTCACCTGAAGGGAAGCGATGATGCGGTCTAACATGGAGCACGCCTGCCTAGAAGTAACCTATTCACTCTTGACTTAAAGACTTCCAGGTTGTAGCTATGAGGAAACAGACTCAGGCAGGAAATTCCACTCCTTAGCAGTATGCACAATGAAACGAAGGATCCGTTTAGGCGGTTTTAAATTTAACGCTGCTATGATGCCGTCGAAGCATTTCAGCAAGATCATTTTTTTAAATGTTTCGAAAGCTGGTTCATCCGAATGCATAAGTGCATTGGGGTTGTAAGGGAATATTTTGAACAGCAACAAATACACTTTTTAACCCCCGACGTAAAAACGACGGGGTGTTATAAGTTTGACGTGTCTGTGTGTGTGTGTGTGTGTGTGTCTGTCTGTGGCATCGTAGCTCCCGAACGGATGAACCGATTTTATTTTTGTTTTTTTTATTTGAAAGGTGAATTAGTCGGGAGTGTTCTTAGCTATGTTTGATGAAAATCGGTCCAAGATGGCCGCCGCTACAAAATAGCTAATCACATATTTTATCACAACTCCATCAATATGGGTATCAAATGAAAGGGCTTCACTAGTAGAATACTTTACACTATGATAAATTTCAAAGCCAAGATGACCGGCACCACAAAATGGCGAATTACATTTTTTTTTTCACGACTCCCTCAGTATGGATATCAAATGAAAGGGCTTGACTAGTACAATAATGCATACTGTGTTGAAAGGGAATGAGGAATATTAATTAACTAACGAAATGAAAACTAAAAACTTGAAAATTAATTTTATAAACTCTAAGGGCCAAAGCACCGGTTCCCTGCTATTTAAACATAATGTAGACTGGGTACGATTGTGCCAGAGTACGGTTGTGCCAATTGGACGTAGTTACGCAAAAAGAATCCAATCCACACTTTTTCCAAAATTGAATTATATAAATACCTACCAAACGCATTCTCAGGGTGGCATCTTTAATATAAAAAAAGATCCATATGACGAAATACAACTTTAGACGTATCTACAACTTCTCAAAACCAGACTAAATTACATTTAAAAACTTTCAAATAAAAATTAAATTAAAAATTTAAAAAACCCCCAACGCAAAATATAAAAGCAATTAAAAAGTAAAAAATAATATCTTTTGTTGAGCCATCAAATGTTTGTTCGTTGAAATGGCGCTATAATGTCGCGGCGGGGTACCGCTAAGTCAGCAATAGCTAAAATAACAATAGCAATAGGTAAAATAGCGAACTCAGGGATTTGCAATGAGATTTGACTTACGCGGTACCCCGCCGCGACATTATAGCGCCATTTCAACGAACAAACATTTGATGGCTCAACAAAAGATATTATTTTTTACTTTTTAATTGCTTTTATATTTTGCGTTGGGGGTTTTTTAAATTTTTAATTTAATTTTTTTAAATATTTTATCTATTTTTCATTTTACTAACAATTTTTGGAACAGCCCACGTTCATACATTAATAATTAATTGAACAACTTTCTCTGTCAGGCTCAATTTATTAGACATTTCTTTTCAACACATCTGAACTTGCCCTTCCTTTACAATAGAAATGTAATATATTATTTTGCTAAAAGTACAAACAGAACTTAAATTGAGTTTTATTTAAGAAGATATTGTAACTATTTTGTAATGAAGCATTACACAAGTGTTAGTGATTTAATTTGTAGGCTCCTCGAATGAATTGTGTTTATATTATTGTTAGAAAAATGTCCCAATGTTCCTTGAAATAAAGTATTTTATTAATTGGCTTTATTTCCAATTACCTATGTATAGATAGTTTTACGGTACTCAAAAGTAGCTGGCTATTCTGTAAAACTCTCTGTTCATATAGGTGAGGTGAGTTCGAGGTGATCTCACCTCACCTAAAAATCACCATTGGTGAAGTGAGCTTGGTATACAGCTGTATACCAAGCTCACTTCACCAATGGTGATTTTTATATATTACTTTACAATAGAAATTTAATATATTATTGTGCTAAAAGTACAAACAGAACGAACTTAAATTGAGTTTTATTTAAGAAGATATACACATTGGGACATTTTTCTAACAATAATATAAACAAAATTCATTTGAGGAGCCTACAAATTAAATCACTTATTGTAGCATTAACACTTGTGTAATGCTTCATTACAAAATAGTTACAATAAGTGATTTAATTTGTAGGCTCCTCAAATGAATTGTGTTTATATTATTGTTAGAAAAATGTCCCAATGTTCCTGGAAATAAAGTATTTTATTAATTGGCTATATTTCCAATTACCTATGTATAGATAGTTTTACGGTACTCAAAAGTAGCTGGCTATTCTGTAAAACTCTCTGTTCATATGGGTGAGGTGAGTTCGAGGTGATCTCACCTCACCTATAGCTAGCACTACAGGGCCTTTGCCCATCAGTAAATATGATTAAGCTTAGTTGTTTCCAGTGAACTTTTTTTACTGTGGTAAATGTCATAGTTGTGTAAGCACAAAATAATGAAGCACAATTTTTGTATAATAATTGTTATTTAGGTAGAATGTAGAGTGTACATTGCAAACATAGCTATACTCTTTGGTGCCTCGAATTAAAATATCTTTTGCTAAAAATTGGGTAAGTGCGCCACCAATTAATTGACTTACTTTTTATTAAAATTATTAATATAAACAAATAAATAAATAAATTAGCTGTCAAAACGTGATCCCACAATAGATTGTGTATGGATATTTATACTTATGACGTCACTTGTAGGTAGCCATTAGCCAACTTGAATTGATTAACTATTTATTGATTTTAAAACAACCTAAAATCTAATTTTACAGAAAAAATTAAAAATTAATCGGATTTTCAGGGCTTCAATAAAGTGTTTTTTTAGAGCTTTAGGTATTTTGAAATTATTGTTAAATCGTGTCATCTACCCAATTCTTTAAGTTGCTTCGTATTGAGCATAATTATATATCTTGTATTGGTTTATTGCAAAAATCAGATTTTATTGAAATATTGTAAATATTAAAAACAAATGTTTTTATTGGACCAACCTACTGCTTTTAGGTACCTATTGCAATTCCTGTATGCAACACTGAAAAATGTTAGAATTTTTGTTTAATACCTAGTAAGTCAATGCACTTGATAGAGCGACCTGTGAATGTGTGATAATGATTGTACCTAAGGCATCTTGTACCACTGAAATGTACAGACGTCAGCACATCAACTGATACCATACTGTCAAATTTTCCCAATTGAATTTATGAACCTTATCATTTTGTGATAAAGTTGACAATCTATCAAAGAATTTTGACAGATTGTTGTTGCTTGATGTGCTGGCCTGTGTACCTATACTCCGTTCACAATAAGATTAGACATTTACACAAACCTTTTTTACAGTCCCTTCAACCGATTTTGGCTTCTATTCCGTAGGCTTAAGGATGACATTAGAGGCAAAAAAGTGGTTACAATAACACTTGTTTTTTGCAGCTGCCATTTGTCATGCCACCAACGCAATATAAGTCAAAATCGGTTGAACGGACTGTAAAAAAAGTTTGTGTATATGTCTAATCCTATTGTAAACGGGAGTATAGTTATTCTAGTAGATAGTATTATTATTTCGTAGTGCAGTATTAGAGTAGATAAATCGTGTTTATTACAATTCTTTAGCTCTTGTTGGAAGTAAAACATTTTTATTATAATTTTGTTTTTCTTCTAATACAATTTTTAGATCCTATATTATTGCCATGTTGTAAATCATGTTACCTACGATGTCCAGATTGGTTTATATTTGAAATGTTATATTATTTCTTTCTGATTATCAAATGAAAATAAAATTAGTATTGTGCAATTGGAGCGGGAATTGGTGAACGCCGCGATCCTTTTGTGAAAAATACGTGAAAACGAATTTTCAATAAACAGTTCTCGAAATGCTTGTAGTTTTACTGTGCACTTCATTATTTATTACTCAAATACCGCATTCATTTTTAGAAACATCAATCTTTATTGAACTTTATGGATTTAAATTTAATAAAGACGGTGTTAATAAAAATCTAATGTATAATTAAGTGAAATTCGCACATAATTATAAAATTGTATGAAATTGTGCGTGCGCGAACTTCCCCCACTACAAAATCTCTGCCAACTAAAGTACTGTACGTCCCGCCAAGGTCGCCATGCAAAAGTACCGTGAAAAAAAGCAATTAATAATAATTATTGACGTACAGCAAGCTTATTCACGGTCGTTTTGCATCGTGCATCGTGCATGACCTTGACGGGACGTACAGCAAGAAGGATGGTGAGTAAAGCGTCTTACGTGCCGGTAACTGTAACTTGTGTAACTAAGTTTATGTTGGACATTATTGACATCGGTGGAGGAAAACATCGTGAGGAACAGTGGCGGAACCTTCATACAAGCCGAAAAGCCGGGCTTGTACTAATCAAGCCCGCCACACTATTCCCAAATCACTGTAACTTCTGTAAGCCAGAATCAACAGTGGCGACCACCAGAAAAGCACCAAAGCAATGAAGCTCGACGAGTCCCGGAGAAACGATTCAACTGTCTTGGATCCCGTAACGAAATTAATCAGCATAACATGTGCTAATCAGTAACTGAGCTACTTGCTGATTTTTTCTTAATCGTAAAATGTCTATCGGGCTTGCCCTCAGATGGACTCCTAGGCACGTCACTGGTGAGGAAATCTGGACTTATCTTATATATAAAAATCTTCTGTGCGTGAGTATGAAAGTGAACTCCTCCTAAACGGCTGGATCGATTTTTTATTTATTAAGTGGTTTGACGGGAAACTAACCAACCACAAGCCTAGATATTAGTGCCTTATCCTATCTAAAAACTTCGAGTTAAATTACTTCCTCATCATCATCATCATCATCACTTCGGCTTACTTGAGGTCCACTGTTGGACATAAGCCTCCTCCATGGCGTGCCGTATCTCTGAATTCCGTATCCAGCCACCGGCTACTTTCTTCAGGTCCATCGGGCTGGAGAGCGTCCCACGCTCTGTCTACCGATTCGCGGTCTCCAGCCCAGGACAAGTTTACTCCATCGGCCGTCGGTTCTGCGACAGACGTGAACACCCAACTGCCATTCAGCTTGCTGATTCTGCGTTCAATGTCGATGACTTTAGTTCTCCTCCGGATTTCCTCATTAGGAATTCTATGCCTCAGAAAAACTCCGAGCTTTGCTCGCTCCATTGATTGCTGAACAATTCTTAACTTGTGGACTAGCCCTGCTGTAAGTGTCCGTGTTTTCGCAGCATACGTCATAACAGGCCGAACGCACTGGTCACTTCTTTCGTCTTCAGACTCTGCGGTATAGGCGAAAAGTTTTATAACTTATTAACCTAAATATGATTACCCTCCTTTTCAGTGGAGCGCTCTGTCAATACTGTCCTCATAAGAGAAATACAAAGAGTAATGTTATCTTCTGAAGACATTTATTTATTTCACAAAGCAGTGTTGTTTTCTGTCTTCTTAGTGATGTGGTTTTGCACCCAGTCGTAGATTAGTGGATAGGAGAGGCGGGTGTAGACCCCGGGGAAGTTTCCGCGAGCGCAACCCAGGCCCCAGGACACCACGCCGATCAGGACACCTTCGTACACGATGGGACCGCCACTGTCGCCCTGGAATTGAGAAGATGGTCGTGAAGATGGTAAAGTGTAGGTAAACTACGATAAACTCAAGCTCGGATACAGTCGACAAATGAAAATGTGCCCACCCAACAAATCACTGTCGGCTATAGCCGTCAAGAAAAAGTTACGTTAATCCGAATGAAATTACTGTATGTATTGTTAAGTAAACGCCAGTACTCTACAAATGCCTGGAAAACAATCGTCTTGATATAAAAATAAGCGGATTCTAATTTCAAATACTTCTAGAATAAATTCAGAGTATTAATAAAAACATTTAATCAAATGCTTTCGACTAGGTTGCATTACGCATACAACCACACATAAATGATGTTAGTGATATAGTGCATACATAAATGATGGGGTTGTCTAATTAGCATTTCCAGAAGTAGGATTCTAACGTATAAAAACCAAAGCTCATTAATTCAATATTTCCCTCATTAACATGAAATCTCGAAAACTGCTTTACATATGAAGCTGAAAATATTAGTTGTTGGGACACGTCTCTCTGATTTGCTATGGTACATTAGAAGTTTCTACAAACTACCACAGCGACATACCTGGCAAGCATCTGGAGACGACTGGCTGAAGGAGCCGGCACAGAACATGGAGGCAGGGTCGATGGCTTTCCTGTCCAGCCCGGAGCGTCGGCACAGCTTCATGGCAATGGTCTTGATAGTTGAAGACTGCAGATATGTCGCACTAGGACCACCTTCCTAGAAGCAGAAAGTATATAAAAGCCTAGAAGTATAGAAATCTAACAAGTAGTGCCTACCACGAAGAAAGTTATTTTGTCATTAAAATAACCTTCTAAAAGGGTTGGCGACACTGTGAAAATGTAATGAGTGTTGTATGGTGATAAACTTTATATAGAAACTTTGTAATTTTATTTTGACTGTATTGGTTTCGTGGTCGCAAGCACGGAACTCGGATATCTATGCACGGAACAATTTATCTGTTCCTTGGTCGCAAGCGTGACTACCATAGATATCTGTGGTGACTACTGATCGTGGGGTTCTGTATTCTATTCTCAGGTCGAGTAAAACGTCATTGGGTTCTTTCATTAAGAATTTGTCAGTAACTGCCCTGAGTTAGGATTTTGGCGGTCAGATACATGTAAACCACTTATGTCCATCCTATAATTTGAAATCCTGCCAGTATTTTACTTCTTTCATCTGTGACGAATTATATGGCAAAATTGGCTAGAAAATTCTCAGAATGTTGAAGTCCTTTCAAAAAATGTAATTTACTGCATGTCACTAGACATGTTCTGGAGTTTCGCTACTGAGTTGGATGGGAATGGGGATGGGGGCCATGGGGTTACAGAAGATTTCAAAAGAAAAATCATAGTGTTAAAGGCAAAGATGTTCAATGACAGGCATGTTGGCTGTCGGACTATGAAAGTGAGAGAAGACTACCTCTTCTCTCACTCCCATATGCCTCCCATACACGCACCTAAAGCGCACACACTTGTGCACTTTAATATCTCTTGCGTAATTTGTTCGATTCCATTGAGATTGAGGTTTCTTTCAGAAAGATATCATTATTTATTAGTACATAACAAGCAATACCTTCAACTTTCCCCATCCACTGACAATGGCTGGCTCGTTCGCAGGCAGCCTAGCCTCTCGCGCCACGAGTCTTATCGGCAGCACTCTTGCGGAGAACCGCAGAGGCGAGTACAGCCTCACCAAGCCCACGTCATTGGTCTTCGTCTTGCTGACGTAGCGCGGGTGGACGTAGCACTCCTTGACGTCATACATCTCGCCGCCGTGAGTCTTCCATGATGAGCCTAGACGAACGCTGAGCTCACTCGCTCGTGCTCTAAGATGAAGATAGATTGCGTTCAGAGCAATCTAGGCTGGTGCATGGTTGCTGGATTATGTTCACAGATTGACTATCAGTAATAATAATAATATTCTTTTATTACCGACGAAAGTCCATTTGGTTAGTACAACACAAAACTTAGAAACTAGTGTTAGTACTTACATCTGCTAGAAAAAATGAAACAAAACTATTATTAAGTATACGCCACAGTGGCATATAGTCGTATCCAATGCCCCAATATGGGACTGTCCCACCTGTCCGCAATAGTGCTCAAGATGCTGTTGGGGCTGCCGCGTACCCTGCGCATGATGGAGGCGCATCGCTTGCGCATGATGGCGTGAAAGCCATCTACACCCGCTTTTGTGAACATGCCGGAAGCACTGCAAGTAGCGTGCCAACACCATCAACACCCTGAATGCATTGTTGTATTGAACGCGCAGAGCATTGTATGCCCTCTGTGTGTTATCATCATCATTTAAGCCGAAAGACGTCCACTGCTGGACATAGGCCTCCCCCAAAGGGGGGGTTTTGCCATAATCTCCACGCTTGGCAGGCGGGTTGGCGATCACAGTATGGTTGTTACACAGGCACAGAGAACGCTGCTGCGCATTCTCTGGTGAGTCCCTTAGTCGCCACTTACGACACCCACGGGAAGATATGGGATGGTGCTATTCTTTACGTCCGACACCATACGGAACTGTAATCTAGTTGCACTAAATAGAGGACAGATGAAAGTATGATCATCCTTTTTGATTTTCTGCACCTTTAATAAGGGGGTTTTATCCACATATATACACCGCACACACACATAATTCTAATACTACATATAATATAGGTACATACTATTCTTTATTGTACTTAATAGATTACTCTGGCTCACACACTATTCATTGTTTGTTGGAATAGAAGAAGTAATCGTCTACTGTATTATTAATTGTAAATATGTGAACACTGTGTGTCTATGTTCATAACTTAGCTGTCATTTTCTTAACTTGTGATACTTTGTACATACCATAATATAGTGATTTTTATACAAGATACATCGTATTCACATAACATAATCATTCTTGTAAATGAAAATATTGTAAACACCCTTTTTTAAAAGAGTATGTATGGAGTTTCTTGCCCATTCTTCTCCATACGAAACTACCATTTGGAATGGGCAACTAGATTCAAATTTTACAATATGACGTTCAAAAGTGCCTTTTAATGGTCTAATTGAAATAAATGATTTGACTTTGACTTTTTGACCCCATTGTACCTTTTTTGACTACTAGGTATAACACCACTAAATTAAAATATACATATGAAGGATTCCTAAGGATGACCTTAGGAAAAGCCCCTCGACGTAGTTAAAACAAACAGTCCAAATCTATTTGACTGTTTGATGTTGCAATGTCGGAAGTTTTTGATTGGTACTTTTACAGAAGATCTAAAATATCTCGTTGGTTTATTTTACAACTCTCAGATTATGAAACAAAATGCAGATGGACCGCGAGGAACGTACGAACGGAAAGTGAAGCCAAAAAAGCAAATACAAATTCGAAAGCGAATACCAACAACGCGCTTCGTGCTGTACTGACACTAGTCACTATAGCACGAAACGCCGCATCGTTAATAAAAATACAAATACAAATTCAAAAGCAAACACAATAACGAGATTGCTTTTGAATTAGTATTTGCTTTTTGGCTTCACTCCCAGTATCTCGCGCGATCTATCTGCCTTTTGGTTCATAATCTGAGTTAGAACTAACCTATACATAAAGCTACAAAGTTAGCTTTTAAATTAAGATCTTTCGTAAAGAGCCAAATATTACCTCTTTATCTATTATCTATTCCACAACTGAACCAAACAGACAATACCGCCATTCAGAACGTTACAGGTGTTGAACAAAAACGTGATCTAGCTATGACGTCATCCACCATAACAATGCAAATAATATAACAGTTATTTGTCGCAATAATCGACATCGAGCGAGAACAAACGGTTGCAAAAGTATCTGTTGTCGTAAAAAGGCGACCTTCAATAAAAACGTAATTGAAATCGTTCACGTCCCGGTTTAATTTGTAATTAGGCGCGAGTTTATTGTGACACGACAGAAATATTGAACTTATTCAGAACTGACTTTGTTTCTTTGTTTTTGGCGTCAATTAAGAATAATATTGAGAAGATGGCTAAGTACCGGACCATACCGTAAATCGGGTATTATCACTTTATTAGGTTAGCGCGCCAGAAGTCGACCACCCGCCAAATGGGTCTCAACTGAGACCCGTGACTTGAAAACCCTTCATATTGACAATCAGACAACCCAGGATACCATACTCATCCTGGCGCCGAGTAACGAGGAGAGTCGACACTAATTGATGAGAAGAGGTAAAGGAAAATAAGAAGAAGAATTGAGAAAATGGCTGGTCATCATAATATCAGTCGCTGGACATCCACTATTGGACATAGGCCTCTCCTATAGATTTCCAAGATTTTCGGTAGGAAGCGGTTTGCATCCTCGTTCCTGCGGTCTTAATCAATTGGTCGGTCCACTTTGTGGGCGAATGTCCTTCTCTATTTGAGAATTGTATTGAATGATGCTGTTTTATTGGATAGGTGGGAAAAAAGGTCGGAATTGAAAAAGGACGTTATCCTTTCAAATCATATCCCACAACAAATACTAGCGTCACCAATAAACCCATTACGCACAAAACATAACAAGAAACAAACATCTCAATCCTAATACGAAGGATATTGGAGCTCGGAACATGTCCCAACATTTTGCCAGCAACGTATTGCTTTCCAAGTGGGTGACAATAAATTTCTCCCGAGCAATCGTAAAGTCCCACGAGAACTACAGCCTCAGTAACAAAGTGTAGCTGCTTTGTTCCATAGCCTCTGGCGATTGGTATTTTGCATTGGAAAAAAACTCAGCCCCGCAGCCCTGCTAGGGTATAAATTGAAATTGGCGAAAGGAACGCAATTCGCTCGGGGCGGACTATAAAAACTACGCGGTAGGTTGGTACTGTCTGAATTTATTTCTAGTAGATCGCGGCTCCTCTAGTTGTCTGTTTATAGTGTTTATTGTTTTTACTCTTATTTCGTCAAGTGTGTTTAAGTTTCGGGCTGGAGCTGTATGCTTAGGTAATGCTCGATTAATTCTGCAGTTAAACTTTAAATGCACATTTATTTTGAAAATATGCGTAACGGAATTGTGTTGCTAACATTCTACGTTTGCAAAAATTAAGGAGGCGTTAACGCTTTTCAATACAATGGCAAATAAATAATTGAAGTAGTGTATGCTAGTGTTACCTTATATTGAATTTAGATAGTTTATTCAACCAAACATATTTTCTTTTCTAATATCAATTGATTAGGTTTACATTAAAATAAAAGCTTTTTCAAAAAAAAGAAAACCGCCTTCAAAAACTAAAAAGTGATAAATAACTTTAGCTTTATTTTTACTTTTTAGTGTTGCCTTAACATCCAAATCCATTAAAAAACGGCAACACACTTAAAAGAGATTGTAAGTCCTCCAGTGATTGAAGAAACTAAAACGTCGTCAAAGTAATTTTTTTGGGAATTTGTTGATTTTCTCAAAAAGGGCTGTACCAATTTTGATAAAATTTATATGGGACCTTTTCGGAACAAACCCCTTTCGAACAAAAAAAGAATTTTGCAAATCCATCTATATATGACAAGAGGTATGCCCGAACAAACATAAAAAAAATATATATGTATATAAACATTCGAATTGATAACCTCCTCCTTTTTGAAGTCGGTTAATAAACAAACCCAACCTTATAAGATACGATTTCAAATGAAGTTCATCAATCAGTGCATAATACCTACTGCGATCGCTAAATGCATCGGCCGAGCATGGCGATTACGGCTGAACCACCCTTGGGGGAGATCTATGCCCAGCAGTGGACCGTCTAAAGGTTGCCATGATGATGATGATGATACCCTCTTGTCTTATTAACTTCATTGCATTATATTTATTTTTAACCGACTTCAAAAAAAAGGAGGTGTTCAGTTCGACCCGCATGTATGTATGTATGTATGTTTGTCGACGATTATCTCCCGTTTAGCTGAACCGATTTTGATGTGGTTTTCTGAAAAGTGTTTGTTACATTCTGGAGAAGGTTTTAGTATACACCAAACAGAAATGTATTCAGCGCTTTTTGTAAAAACAACAAAAACCGAGAAGACGTTTTCGTTTCTTCCATCTTTACATCTTTGGAGGACTTTCAATCTCGGTTTTAACTGTGTTGTAATAATAATAATAATTATATTCTGGCACATAAACAATTTCAATTTCAATTTCAATAAAATAATAATAAAAACTGTTTATTCTCAGACAACTTCCAAGTCCATAGAAAAAATTGTGTGACACATCATATAAACTATGTTAGTAGATCAAACAATAGTGGCAACTTTACATAAATGAATAACAGAACGTTGTGTTGACGTTTCTAAATGGATTTGGGTGATAAGGAGGCACCAAAAAGTGGAAAAGAGAACCGCCTTCAAAAAGAAACTAAAAGTGATAAATAACTTTAGCACAGAACACACATGACTGTTTTGTATTGCCACCGACTTCCGAAACTAAAGTCATATGTGTGTTCTGTGCTAAAGCTATTTATCACTTTTTAGTTTTTTTTTTAAGGCGGTTCTTGCGTTCCATTCTCACATCTTTATGTCCTCTCCTTGTCCCCTAGCTTCCATAGTCGGAACAAGACAATATAGTTCATGGGAATTCATTTCATATAAACGACTGGCCACTCTCCCACGAGAGTGACCAGTCTGGGACGAGCTCTACAGGGTCGTGCGTACGGCGTACACGGTCCCTTCCCCTTGTATTTGACAATCAATACTAAATCTTAAAAAAATACCTCAAAAGACAATGAGCAGCAGTCAGCAGCCATACGTCGGTGACTACAGAACCCCCACAGATGGGGTACGTCTTCTCCCTCAGGGAGACTTGCCAGGGCACCGCTGCGATGGATGTGTTGCGTCCAGACACGATACGGCGGGTTGAGGTGGGCAGAATCAATTCTGGCGTGACTACGGCTGTAGAACAGAGTGACTTTTTAGTTTACGTCAAAATAATAGGAACTATTTATTGAGAAATCCTCGGGATATCCGCAAGAGAACGACGTAGCCCGAAGAATTGCCAAACTTAAGTGGCAGTGGGCAGGGCACATTGCTTGCAGAACAGATGGCCGATGGGGCCGAAAAGTTCTAGAGTGGCGACCGCGAACCGAAAGACGTTGCGTTGGAAGGCCTCCCACTATGTGGACCGATGACCTGGTAAAGGTTGCGGGAACCGCTGGATGCGAGTCGCACGGGACCGGTCAATGTGGCGCCACTTGGGGGAGGCCTATGTCCAGCAGTGGACGTCTTTCGGCTGAAATGATGATGATTGAGAAATAGAGGAGCTTAAGGCTGCATTTCCACCAGAGATGATCGAGAATGCGTAGCGAGGGATGTGTGTGCTAATAACCAAAGACATCGCTTCATTGTTCACAGCTACACATCCGCGAGGATCCACTGCTGCGTTGGCTGCTGAATCAGCCAACCAAACAGACAGCCCGGTCAGCCTAATGCATTTCTTATCATCACAGCGTCATCATCGTCATCTGTCTGCCTAGCCTTTTCCCAACTATATTGGGGTTGGTTTCCAGTCTATCCGAATGCAGCTGAATACCAGCGCTTACCTATCGGACCTCCACAACCCAGTTACTGGGTAACACGATAGCGCTTGGTAAAACTGGTTGTCAGACTTTCTGACTTCTGATTACCCTTAACGACTGTCAAAGATCTACATGTGACAGCCGGGACCAACGGCTTTACGTGCTTTTTGAGGCACGGAGGGAACTCTATTTTCAGGTTATTTTATTTATTTTTTATTTTATAGAGGAGTTTTAAGTTAATGTTGACGCCGTGAGTACAACTAGTCTTCATAAGCAGACATCTTTTTATTCCTTTGGGGAAGATAAAATAGTGGATACAGGACTGCTTTTCTGATACAATCTCCCTCGGTGAACACCTAGGTGAAGTGAGCTGTCAGGCGTCCCGATGATACCGGAATTGACAAAGCAAACGGACGGATGACAACACACTTCACCTAGGTGTTCGTCGAGGGAGATTGTACAGAATAGACATACTGATGACTATTGTTACCTCGTCTTTCTGGTTTTGGGTGACTGTCACCTGAAACATTAAGAAAAAGTTTCTTACTATCCACACATCTACTTACCGGTATTCTGCCGAATGTTATTTTATCATTTGCATTTTTGAATAGTAGGTAAGCCATAAAACTACTCCAAGTAAGCTGAAAATGTAAGTTGAATATGTTTGTGTTCGCAAAATTTATAGAAATTGATCTTAGTTTTTCTATCAATTTCAAAATAAAATAACAATAATATGTGGGGACATTTCACACACGGCTATCTGACGGCAAACTAGGCAGACCCTGTGCTTTGGGTGTCAGACAGCTGACACTCATAGCACATACACATACACAAATACTCAAATAGATACGTAGATAAATAACATCCAGACACAAGGCAAACACAAGTGCTCATCACACAAATATTGAGGCGAGATTCGAACCCGCAACACGCTGTGCAGCGGTCAATCGCTCAAGCACTGCCTGCCATATCTTACTGGTAGGTTTCTATCAGTAAATTTTCTTGTAATCGAACCAGTACCTACTTCTAATGTTTAGATATCGAAATATTTTTTTTTTTTTAATGTTAATTGAGAATAGTTATGAAAGAAACCTTATCATAGTGCTTCATCAGATGTTATATGAATAAAAGGTACCTAATTTACCTAACATACGTAGATCACAATCAGATAAATAAAACAAAAGACCATAATACAGGCAAGTTATTTCGAAATTCAATCGTTAAAAAGTTAAATCAAACATTACTGACATTGTGATCGATTCCCAAGCGAATGTTCGTAACTTTTAATTTGTTTCTTTGAATCTTTAACTAACCGTGTCGCGTATTGTAGGCACAATCAATAATGCTTCCCTTACCTTCGATTAATTTCGACAGCAGGCAGTTATATAAAGTTTTGTATTGTTCCCTCACATGCGACTGGTTCAAAAAATCCAAAATATCACTCTTGTGCATCTCAGCTTCGCCCGCCAATACTGTGTAGTCCATCTCCTTCGTGGCACCAATAGGCTTTTCATCGTCTTCTCCAGTGATGATACAAATATTCACTATTACCAACAACAAAACTTTAAACAGCATTATAAGTACTTAATAAGTTCCACAAAAACTTTAATTGGATTCGGTGTTTACGAAATTTTACATTTCCTTTTTTGTATCAACTTTTTCGACATCTTGTTTACAGTGTCTATTGGGGGCGACTAGGCATATATTCTATTCAGATTTAAGAACTCAAACATCATTATTGTGAAAGTAGTAAAAGCAAATGGCCGTGAAATCAAAGAACTTTATGGGGTGCATTAAGTTATGCAGCGGCACGAGACGGACGCCTGCTAACAATTGCTGACAGAGCGCCGGGGTGAAACTTGTTGCTATTGTGTTTGTGCAGGCGCTTAACAACTTTTCCTTTCTGCTTAACATTATTCGGAGTTAATGATTGCGTCATCTTGCTGTAAAGAGATGGGGCAATTTTAAAGAAAATTACGGAAAGAAATGGTGCTCTCTTTAAAAGTGTTTCAGTTTTTATTAAACGCTAAAACAATGTAATTCTGAAACAGACATTGCTAGGTGCAGTCTGTTTCTCAAGTACGTAAGTTTATAATTGTATACGAGTAGAAACAAAAGACGATTATCAATAATTTTGTTGGCAATTGTTTTTGATGATGAACAGAATAAGACGAAGGTTTTCATTAATTTAAAACTATTGTTGAAGTTATACTTCTTTAGGCGCGTTATGAAAAAATGATGAGAGTGAAATTTTACGATGCGCGCGCACAGCGTCACACAAAATTCTCACGGGAGTAATTGTAAACAACGCCATCTCTGACGTACATGCTGAACTACTTACTGCCTTCGTTGCTATTTTGTGACTCGAAGAAGTATAACTTCTCACGCGCGTACATAAGTACACACTGATTTTTTTTTTTTAAATTTTCGGGTGTTCAATGGGAGTCATATCAAAGAGTACCTACCACTTGCTTCATCAAACCCTTGGTCCAGCCAACCAACGAGAGTGCCTCTTGAGTTTTTTTTTAATGTTTAGTGTAAGACCTGTCAATAATCTAACCAATAAACTAAGGGCGGGTTGCTTCAACTATGCTTTAACTATACAACGCTAACTATTGTCAAACCAAAAAAACGGGTTGTTTCACAAAAATAATGGTGGCTTTAACGTACGTCAAACAGTTACTATTACCGTAACCGATGCTTCATCCACCAGTCAACGTAATTTTGTGTTGTCAAACAGCCACGATTTACATCAAAATATTATGGACTCTCTTTTTGAATAACTTTAACTGACGGATTTTTATGTCATGAAACAACCCGTTACATTTAACGTACGTTAAACATCTCACGTCATAGTAATTTTTAACCGTACGTTTGTAACGTTAATCAACTGTTTGAAACAACCCGCCCTAAGTTATCGCAAGTATAACAGTATCATTTCTAGTTAATAATCTGTCCCAGTCCTTACAGTGCATAGTAAATGAACTAATAGAGAAACAATATTATTCTTGGTGCACAATGTGAAACTAATTGCATTAAAAGATAGAGTAATTTACTTAAAATTATTGTAAAAATCAATAAACGGATGGCTTCGCTTCCTTAAAAGAAATAGAATCCGTTGGCACAAATTCTAAAAGGGCGCCATCCTAAGTTTTAAAGCGCTCTAAACACGTCCCGGGGCGGTGTCTCCATCCTGTGAAACATGTTTCAAGGGGACCGGGTCCCGGGGTTGAAACTGTCCCGGATAAGTTTCGGGAAATTTTCACAGTAGGTAGGTACGCATAGAGTTTTATCGCGGACGGGTACTGATTATAAGAATTGCTTATTTTTAAAGGAAAAACTCTTTTTTCTCAATCTTTCCGTTTGACTGGCGGTGACAAGGAAGAGTATTAAACTTTTTCGTTCACCGTGACTCATAACAATTTAAATTAACTGTTTTGTTACTCACATTGACATTGCATCGTACATCATCTGGGTAGCCTTTTTTCGGCTATTTTGGGCTTATAGGCTAAACGGATACAGCTAAATTACATTACCAAATTATTATAAGACATTGAATTTTATTTTAATTATTTAAACCATTTACAGGCACTTTTGAATTGCGAAGAAGACGGTTAGTTAGTTAGAAAGTTGAAGCTAGTTGCTCGTTCCAAAACGTAGGTAAGTGAGACCTGCCATGGAGAAGAAAAAGGAAGAGGGGCCATCCTAGTAACTTTACGAAACGTATGCATTCTAATCAGTCTCAATCAGTTAAAAATACCTGCATTTTACCTGCATTTTTGACATTGATTGCCGTTAAGATGAGATCATTGGATTTTGAATATTTTTTATTAAGAGAATGGGCCTTCCAATGTAAGTTCGGGAATATCAGGAGTATTAAATAAAATTACTATGTTCTGTTAAGCGATGAAATGAATGACTTGACAAAACTTTTGTGAAGATGTACATAATTATTTTGATGTCGGTGGTTGTAGAAAAGAATAGTATATAATGCGTTAATTCTATGATAGACGAGGTGGCAATTAATTAGGGTTAGATTGCTATTACGTTTTTGCCAGGCGTTGTCAATTGTGAACATGGCTTGGCTAAAGCTTGTCTTTCAACGAACACTAAATTTCATCCTCTTGAAGAAGCGGGCAAATTTTGTTGAAAGCTCTTAGGACTGTTCCATTCGCCGTTTTTACGTCGGAGACACGGTTAACACCGTCTTTGCCAGGTTACACTGCTACTATGTGACCCAGCTTCCATCTGAGTGGAGGAAGGTGATTGGTGAGAATTGGTCCGGAACGTTTTCACAAAATAAATAAAACCTAGTATGACTGTCTCCATCTATTCAACCGGGAAATCTCCCAGACTTTCCAAACTTTTTTTCACAGATAATAACCGTGGAGAGTATTCTTTTAGAGGCTGAAAAGGGCACCGTTCATTGTTCGCACTTCACCAAGTGTTCACGAATAAAACGATTACTGTACAAGTTTGGAAGTGGGCCGCCCCTTTGTGGGGCCGACAATACACTTCAATTATAATATGTAATCTGCGAAATAAATAGCTTTACAATAACTTACAAAAGGCTTTGTATTCGTCATTTTAATGTAAAATTTTCTTTGCTTTTTAGAAGTTATATAAAGTTTGATAAACTGGTTTTCTGCTTAGTAAGTATAATAGATTGAGGTTGTTTAGCTAGTAACTTGGTTCTTATTTATTCTGAAGTGTGCTATGATTGACTCTGCATTTTGCAGTCCACGTAGTAGCACAAGAGAGAGAGACTGCAATGAGAGAGTGTTTGCTTAGCACCGGACTAATGGTCTTTTCATGAGTTTATTCAGCGACAACAGATGCTGTGTTACTGAATAGCTGAGGTCACACAATACAGTGTACATAAGTTATATAATGATGAGTAATCGGCGAAAAACAATATTAACTGCACACGTGAATGTTATAAAATTCGTTTAACTTTCATATTGAAATTCTGGTTCCGGGACTTTTATTGAATTTAAGTGTTTATTCCATTTTTACCTTAAAATAAAGAGCCAGAGCTTCCAATACGTGGGCGCGTATTCGATTTAGCGCAACTCAATATTTAAACGATTGCTAAAACGGCGTAGCAGCATTGACACACACTAGTATAATTCAATGGTCTGTTTGTGTGCATCAGAAAAAAAAAATACGCACGAAATAAGCACGAATCATTTAAATTAATCAGCAAACGACAGCGCGCGATGATTTACAGTGCTTTTTAAAATAATTATCTAAAATAAATGAGTTCGTATAACGGACTGTGTATTAAGCATAGTCTTTATTTTCATAAAATACATATATCAGTTATGTTAATAATTCAAATACTGGTGAAAAAAACTTGACAAAGTGAACCGATTTTGTACTTTTTCAACATTATTTTTTAATACATAGGTAATAGTAATATTTTCGTAATTTTTGCTCTGTAGTAGACTCTAAGCCTGTATTTTGGCATACTGTATTGTGTTGGAAAAATATAATATTTTGGCATACTGTAATGGTTGTATTCGTCCTGAAAGTTAACTCTGACGTCTATTTTCGTAAAACGCTATGAAAGGATTGTCTTCGCTATAAAAACCATAATTAAAAATTATACTATTACTCTGTAGTTCCTTAAGTCAAGACTTAATCTTTCTAAAACTATAATTGTATTTAAATAATCTACTCACATCATTGCGATATTGCTCTGGGCAAAACGCGAAAACATGAAGTTTTCGTCACGAATCGAATACACGCTCTTAAACAGTCGTCAAACATAAGCTAAATAGCATTTTCAGGAATACAATAACTTCTACAAAAATAAAATGGAACTATTTAAATGGTAAAAAAGACTACTACAGAGCCACAAACCGCCTTTCCTAGTTATTTACATTTGAAGTTTGAACTGCGAACTCAAGCAAATGAATCAACAATTCACTTTAGAGTCCGCGTTCTATTAATTAGATACATAGTTCGTACTTCGGTTACTGTAACTTCGTTACAAGTTTCAAGCGACGGTGACAATGAGTTAACGTCAGCTATTCAGGAAGATATTTTTGATTTCTTTTTTTTTTATTCGACTTTTAAAAATAAAGGCAGAGGTTCTCAATTCGACTGTATATTTATTTTTGTCTGTTTGTTTCTCCGGCAATTATAGATCCATTTTGAAAATTATTTTTAAAATGGTTAGGTTATGCCTCGGAAGTGGTCCCATATATCAATTTCATGAAGATGTTATACTATATGGATGAACAGTTACTTAATTTACCGTTCCTTATTGTATTTGGTTGGAAGTCACTACACACTAAAAAGCGAAAAATATAAAACTCTTTTTAAAAGAAGACATCCGCCTTCAAAAGTATAATGTAAAAGTTTAATTTTGAAAGTCGGTGGCAATACAAAACAAAAAAGAGAAACTTAGCCAAATAAAATCAAAAAAAGTTATTTTTTACTTTGGAGTTTTATAAGGCAGTTGTATTTTTTGTAAAAGAGATTCTTATTTCAAATATTCTTTGCTTTTTTGTTGCATGTGTAGATGTAAATAAATCTAAGCAGCGCAGACTTAATACAGTTACAACTACAGATCAAAGGTGGAATAATTTAGCGAATGCTAATCTGTTGCGTTTACATAAGACGTGCGCGACAGATTTGACACAACTTGGATACATGTCTGCCTTGTGTCATCTGTCTTGCTTTGGTCGTCTTTAGCTACATTGTTTTCACATATCAGGGTCCGCTTCCATTTCCGAATGCAGCTGAATACCAGTGTTTTACATGGAGTGATTGCATGTCTGATCTCCATAACCCAGTTACTGGGTAACTTCCCCCCCTCCCCTCGGTAAGACTAGTTGTCAGACTTTCTGGCTTAGACTTTTCTCTGGCTTCTTGCCCTTCGGGTTAAGCTTTATAAGGCACGGAGGAATGGATGGTCTAACAAGGTTGGTGTAACAAGAATAATTATAACCAGTATTTTGTAAAAACTTGATATTAGTAATAATGCTGGTGGGCTACTATTTTTATATTTCTATATGTTTTTTTAAATTAATATTTAAAAGTGTGGCGTGGCTAAGTTAAAGCCGTGCAGATCGGTCGGTCACAGGTTAAGCTGCGCAAGCCGCGGTCGGTCTGTGGATGGGTGACCATCCCTTACATATCGAGTTCCCTCCGTGCCTCGGAAAGCACGTAAAGCTGTTTGTCCCGGCTGTCATTTGTAGATCTTTGGCAGTCGTTATGGGTAGTCAGAAGCCAGAAAGTCTGACAACCAGTCTTACCAAAGGGTATCGTGTTACCCATTAACTGGGTTGTGGAGGTCCGATAGGCAGCCGCTCCATGTTAAGCACTGGTATTCAGCTGCATCCGGTTAGACTGGAAGCCAACCCCAATACAGTTGGGAAAAGGCTAGGCAGATTGTACGAGCAGTTTGCCCGTACACTGAAGTGTTGAGTGTAATAGGTGTTGGAGTCACTGACGACGGGATGTTCACAGAAATAAAATCACTGTCTGGTGTCCGTATTCAATGAGAGTATTTATTGCACTAAATAAAGTAAAAGTTCATTGTCCTAAGTAAACTCAGTAAGGTTGCGCGCGGAGTGCGTCATTGCCTATTCAGCTAAAGTTGAGTACAGTTTAGTAAGCAAAAAAGTAAACCAATTAAATCATGTGGCGATGCTCGTACACAGATGATGATGATTTAAAAGTGTAAATTATGTGTATATAAGATGTATAAATGAGAATAATAAATAATAACTGTTTATTTAATAAAAAGACACATACAACAAACATCTTAGAGTTTAAAATAGAACATAGGTGGTGCTTATTTGTATGATATAGTGTAGTTTTTCTCTTTCTTCTTCATGCAACTAGCTGCAACTTTCTGACTAACTCTTAATAATATAGAATAACTAGCGGGCCCGGCAGATGTTGTCCTGCCCTGAAAATCGGTACAAAAATCCAGGTCCAGTCTACCCTCCCCACCGATCTACCTACTGACCTGCCTATCTACCTACCTTGTGTCCACTCGACACAGCAATTTGGCCCTTCGCAGTGGAGAGGTACCAGGGTGACATAGATAAGACAGTACTACTAAGTTATGCGCTCCTAGTACCAGGGCGACATACATCTCAGAAGTCCTACAAATCGACTGCAGCGCCACCTACCGGGTCCAATTGTAAAACTAAACCATTCTCAAATCTACTGGATGGAACACACACAAATAATTTCATCAAAATCGGTCCAGGCGTTTAGGAGGAGTTCACTTTCATACACACGCTTAGAAGATTTTTATATATAAGAATATCATCAATACATCTCATCAATGTGGACACAACACAGGCAAAAAAAAAAATGATACAAGATATGACTGTATCATTTTTTTTTTGTTTGTTTCATAAGAAAGAATATTGTGCAAGTTACATAGTTAATTTTCCGTGAACCGGAGCTTCACGCAAGATGTCCCTTTTCCTTTTTTTGTCCACGAAAGCATGGCCATCCCATCCGTATAGCGCCAAGTTCCCGCCGGGTTAAAGTTGGGATGTTTTAAAAGGCTGTGAGTTAACAATTTAGTTCTCTGCGGCAGATGAGCCTCGCCTTCCGGGCCGTACACTGAGCTATCCGGTGCATCGCGCAGTCTTAGAACAGCGGGATAAGCACAATGCGCGAAATGCTCATGATTTTGGTTTTACAGTTAGTAGCATTGTTGGATTATTTAAACCGCTACTGGATCAAGTATAGGCAACTGGCTGTACGTGGGTTGTTCTAAAAATTGTTGTGAGCTGTGCGTAACAGTTAGAGCCCTGCCTCATTAGGATGCCTTGGCGACGTCGCCAGCGGCGCAGGCCTGGCTACTTCTGGCATCCGAACGTCGCTAAGTCGAGTAGCCATGGCGTCTCGACAAATCGACAGTGAGTTTGTTTACGTCATCAGGAATGGATGTAGAAGAAATCGCACTTCTTTGTTATCTACGTCGCAGAAAAATGGAAAAAGAAAAGAAAAACAAAAGGAAACTATGGGTTCATCCTTTTATATCAGATAAAACATAGCCACAGTGGTATTTTTTAAAACTAAGTATATGGAGATTTACGAAAATGTCCTGATTTTTTTTATTATTATTACTTACTAGCTTCTGCCCGCGACTTCGTACGCGGATCCTGTTGCTTATGCCAGCGACAACGGGGTCGTCAAAATCGAAGATCTGAAACGTCTGATGTCGAATTCTAAGAGCCCGGGGACGGGAAAACAACGGGATGTGCGAGACGATTCGAGACGTTCATCTTTCATTTTTGTAAGTCAACAGGAAATGCCCATCAGACTAAACAACTTTTGCTAAGACGTCATTCCTATATGTGTTATGGTGTAGCTGGGCTCTTGGAGTTCCACATCAGGTGTTCCAGATCTTTAAATTTATTCTCTCAGCAGAAAATGCTCATCACGTGGAACAATTTTTGCTATGGCACTGTTTTTGTATCTCTTATAGTTTAGCTGGTTTGTTGCGGTTCTGCATCAGGTGTTCAAGTTTTCAAGATAAATTATAGCCTATATGTTGCCCAGACTAAATACCTATACAACAAAAAAAAAAACATTCAGATCCGTCCAGCAGTTCCGAAGATTAGCGTGTACAAACAAACAGACAAACAGACAGATTTTTTTTTTTGGATTCGTGCTCTATTACTGTTTCTAAACCCCCCTCAGTTATTTTTTTTTTAATATATTCAATGTTCAGACACAGTTTTTTTACTGTTTTATTATATGTATTAATTAATAAATAAATAAATCATTATTATTATATATTATTACATATTGCACATTACACATTACTCATTATTTACAACAATATCAACTACTATATTCCGATGAAGAGTCCAAAATGGCGGCGGACTGGCGACTGAGTGAGCGAGGTTCAGTTTACTCGTGTACATTATAGTGGCAACGTCGCCAGGCCGCCAGAGTATCCAGACGCGACGTAGGGAGCTGTAGCTCGTGGCCACGCTTCCAACTTGGCGACGTCGCCAAACCGTCGCCAAGTGAGTTAGGTACCATACATTTTAATATTAACTGCTTGGGTACGTAGCCGGCGACGTCGCCATGGCGTCTTGGTGAGGCAGGGCTCTTAAGTAAACGAGATATGTGTGTCAAAAGGTGCAGGCTTAGCTCGTCGCATCCGTCGATTACTGGGTCAGACAACATGTGTTTTTTACAAAAGAGTAATAAGCACTAAGTAGGCGAATTCCTTTAGGCAGCAGTGCTTAAGTGGCGATCAAACAAACAAACAAAGAAACTTTTTGCTTTGTAGTTGGGCAGATACTATATTCATCATCATCATCAGCCGAAAGACGTCCACTGTTGAACATAGGCCTCCCCCATAGAACGCTACAACGAGCGGCAACCTGCCGCTTGCATCCACCGGTTATCCGCGACCTTGCCAATGTCGTCGGTCCATCTGGTGGGAGACCTACCAACGCTGCGTCTTCCAGTTAGTGGTCGCCAGTCGAGAACCTTTCTTCCCCATCGGTTATCGGTTCTACGAAACCGTTGGTCGCCTTCTACAAAACCCTCGGATGAAATGGGTGGGTACTATTCTAGCCCGGAAACTCCACTAGCAACCGAATCATAAAAAAAGCTTTTTACAAAAAAGACAACCGCCTTCAAAAAGTGAAAAATGACTTTAGCACAGAACACACATTGACTTTAGTTTCGAAATTCAGTGACTTTGTTCTGTTTGTTGTTTTGTATCGCCACCGACTTCCGAAACTAAAGTCAATGTGTGTTCTGTGCTAAAGTTATTTTTCACTTTTTGAAGGCGGTTGTCTTTTTTGTAAAAAGCTTTTTATTTTCCGCTCTTCAGTACCTCCTTCTCATCCAAATCTATTAAGAAGAGATTGAAAGTTAACTACTACAAAGATTGATGAAACTAAAACGTCGTCTATGTAAAATTTTTGGGTATTTGTTGATTTTTCAAAAAGTGCTGAATCAATTTCGATAAAATTTATATGGGACCACCCCTGAAACATACCCTATCCATAAAAAAAAGAATTTTCCAAATCGGTTTACGTTTGCCGGAGAAATCGCGTAACAAATCGCGCACATACTTAATGCAAATTTAAGACTTGGTTTTCTCATGGATGAACCAAAATAAAATGGGACCACACGGGAAGCACTAGCTTTCAAATAAAAAAAGAATCATCAAAATCGGTTCACCCAGTCCAAAGAAATCAGGTAACAAACATAAAAAAAAAAAAAAAGTACAGACGAATTGATAACCTCCTCCTTTTTTGAAGTCGGTTGAAAGGATATTCTACTGTAAAACGACCAATGAGGTGATCGTGTAATATTTATACCTTCGCTTATATTATTGTTGTACAATATTTAGTAGCTCGAGCTGACGGTAGATGAGCTCGCGTCCGGCCCGCGTCCGGAACAAATCCCGCGCGACCCACTGTGCATGGTGTAGTAGCTGGTAAGGTGTTTAACAGTAGCTCAAATCAGGTACCTAAACTCTTCGTTTGTAGTGATGGGTCTTAGTATAAAAATTACCCGTCTTCTCTGAATAAGGAGGTAGAAATGGGACATCTTTAAACTTACTTGATTTATTTAAGAAAAAGCGAGAAGTCGCGAAGAGCGTTTTTAATTTATCATAGGTATATTGAGTATCACCAGAAAATTATTCTATCATTACCGATGAGGCAAACGGTTAAGGTTGTTTGTGTATGTGATTGATTTTATTGGTTAACAAACATATAATATAGGTAAAACACGATGGTTGAGCAACAATTTTTATTCAAATAAAAAGCACAGATCCACCAGGACACCTTTTGTTGTTAAGTTCGAAAATCGACTGCAAGGATCTATTTTTATAATTTAACGGCCGCTCTTGACAAAGATTTCCGAAAAAAGAACAAGCACTAACTGTACAGATGTCACTTGAATAATTATCATGTTGTGTTACTGTAAAGGCTGTACTGTGGTGTTAAAAATTGAGCTTTTCCGTGGATTTTTTTCATGGCTTTCACTGAGTCGCCGCTGTGGCTATTGTTTTATTTCGCTACAAAAGTTTTATATCGTAAATGATGCATAGTAGTGGAATATTTTAAATTTTACATTGGTTGTTGTCTTCCTTGTTATACTGTATTGTTTTTCTCGAATAGCATGTGAATATGTATGTGTGTGTGAACAAAGTAAAATAAATAGACAACACCGTGTCGTCTATTTATTTTACTTTGTTCGCGCAGTGGCTGAGCGATCCACTGCTGCGCAGCGTGTTGCGGGTTCGATTCCCGCCCAGGGTCAACATTTGTGTGATGAGCACTTGTGTTTGCCTTGTGTCTGGGTGTTGTTTATCTATATATGTATGTATTTACAAAAAAAAAATGTATTTGTGTATGTATATCAGCTGTCTGACACCCATAGTACAGGGTCTCCCTAGTTTGGGGTCAGATGGCCGTGTGTAAAAATGTCACCACATATTATTATTATTATTATTAAATTATTGAAAAAAATAAATAGATATTAAACAGTGCATTTGCTATGGTAAAGTACAGTGAAACTAATTATTTTTTTAAGTGTGCTACAAAATCGCATTTGGAGTCTGTAAGGATATTTATATGTTTTGAGATGAATCGATAAATAAAAAATAAATGTTACAGTGCGATGCAGGTGAAAATTGTAAAACAACAGGGCTAGAATACAAGGGTGAAATAATTCTCCTGAAATCAGTCTTTCCCATGAACTAAAGTCGCTTATTGCGAAAATAACTAGCTGAAATTCAGCTCGCTGAAGAATCATGGCAGGATTTGTACAAAAAAAATAAAGACGTTTAGAGAAGTTGAAATTCAAATTTTTATATTCTTGGGTACCTAAAGAGTATCTTCAGGCATTTACAATATTTTTAAAACCACGCAAAAAAAGTAAAAAGTTTAACGAAAAGTTTATTATTTCAGAACGAAACGGCAACTGACAGTAACAGTGACACTGACAGCCGCCGTTTCGCTGTTCTTACACTGAAATTGCATCGTTTTAAGGAAAATAATATCACAAATAATGATTATTTTTTTCCACACACTTGTCACATAACTTGTTTCCCAATTTGATAGATCTGTTAACGTCGCTTGTAAATTTCTTTTTTTTTATAAACACAAAATGGGCATCGAGATGAAACGAGAAAGTGTTATTTACAATTCGTAATATTTTAATTATGCGGGGGTTTAAAAATATGGTAAGTATATCAATCTACTCCTGGTAATGTATTCTTCACATTGGAAAATATTTTAAGCCCTCTAAATTTTTTTTTTTCGTACAAATGAATGTGTGGATCTCGCCATGATTCTTTAAAAGAGTAAGATACTAAGAAAATTCAATTTTCCTCATCTATCTGAGTACTTTGATCAGTAAAGAACAAATAGGTGTTTGTTTCAGCAGTCGCTCGTAACCATAGGTTAGAGCACAGAAATATTAAACTGTGTATGTGATCGTAAACTACGCTCCTAAGAGAATGGGTTAGTGCAGTAATCGTATAACATCGTTTACGAGCCCCGCATTATAAAACATAACACTTTACAGCGATTGCTAACATGACTTCAACTTATCGGCGTTAGGGATTTCCGCGTATTCTTCAGGTAAAAATCACACAATAATGCAGGTTCATAGAAATATATGAAATGACTAATTTGATTCGAATTATTAACAGTCACAATTAAGCAAACTTTCATTACAAATCCAAGGCAGTTTCACTAATTTATCTGCAAGCAAAATCTTTGTTCGTGAAGGAGATTTTAAATTGTACGGCTCAAGCGTTATGCAGTTCATTCTGTTTTACTTTTGATTATTGTACTATCTAAACAATAGTTGGTTGGGTATATTATGTATGTGTAGTTTATATATTCGTAAGTCTTTTTCATATGCACCTGCCATGTTATCTCTTCATCACCCTTGGTTGACCGGTAGAGAATGCCTAAGGCATTAAGTCCGCCTTTGTACCTTTGGGCATGAAGTATAAATAAATAAATAAATAATAAATGTAAAAATGTCCATATTCATTACGTGTTTCGGTGATCATTGGAAGCATTTGGGGTGAACCGGGAAAACAGCATACCGCCAATCATACTTACAGGATGCTGCAAATTGAGTTGTCATGTTCTGAGGCAGGAAAAATAATTGAAATCTATTCCCGGAATAGCACTATAGATAGTGCAATCCACGAAGACGCGCCCCACTAAGTTTTGGTTTATGGGATTTTCGGATTTTCGTGACGCTTTGTACTGATTAGTCTATTCATTGTAATGTGCGCGTGCACTCATAGGTAATTAGTGTGTACCGATAACATTCAAACATTGACGGAAGCTTGCACACATATACTATAAACGGTTAGGAGGTATAGTGGGGCGCGTCTTCGTGGATTACACTATCTATAATTTAGACAGGACGACATCGGTAGAGAATCTTGGCTCTGAATGAAAGACCATGTTGAATTTACAATGATGCTGATTCCAGAAATAAAAACGAAAACACAATAATTTAAGAGCCAGTTAAATATATTAAATGCGGACATGCATAGTTAACATGGGCCATCGTACAACAGGAACAGATGGTGACCGATGTCGTTCTTATATCCTCTGTTGCAGAAGAGCCAGCAAATGTTCCAGTACATACGACCATCGCTGCCACATACCGGCTCGTACTTCCACTGGCAGTAACAGCAGTTACACACGCAGCAGCCATGGTGCTTGAACCAAATCTGCTCGCACCTCAGAAGACGCATGTTGCCATAGGTTCTGGTATCTGTACCGCGCACAGGTTTGTACTCAAGGGTAAATATGCACGAGCAGAAGCCGTAATGTTTAATGGTAAGAGGTGGTAGACAATTCTGCTTACGTATCTCGTTCTCGCAGTCAAGGGTGCACTTGATGGCGAAAGTCACTCCGTTGGAGACACACACAGGAGCGTATATTTTTGGACAATGGCAGTGTAAACATTTGCCCTTTGTTCGATAACTATGACACGAGGTATGTATATTGGAAGTTAAGTATTGAAATTATTAAAAGAAAGAATAAATACCTGCTAAGATCTTCATATCGCCCTGCAGTATATACTCGGCACTACGGACCCTCTCTTATTCATGTTTTTTATATGATTTTGATATTTACCAACTCTTTCTTGCATCAACACAACAACATTGCTACAACAATAAGAGCCCCGATTGTTAGAATAGAGGAAAAGTATTTTTTTATAAAGGGGATAAAATAGGAGATGCTTTTTTTTTAAGTGAGAAATTAGTTATTTTTAAAGTTACATGGCAATAGGTAATATTATTATATTGAAATATTTCCTATTGCCTATTGCTCTGAAATATTTTTTTTTAATGTTGCAAAGGGCGTTGTATGAATAATCAAAACCTTTGATGCTACAGAAGTCAAACTTAACATTTTAGTTACTTAAAGAAAGAATGAAAATAATGCGTACGTTGTTTTTCTATTTTAATTTAAAAAAATAATCTAAACATATAATAAAACAGTAACAAAACAGTGTCTGTACATTGAATATATTTAAAAAAAAAATTTGAGGAGGGTTTAGGAACAGTAATAGAGCACGAATCCAAAAAAAAAATTCTGTCTGTTTGTCTGTTTGTTTGTACACGCTAATCTTCGGAACTACTGGGCGGATTTGAATGATTTTTCTTTTGTTGTATAGGTATTAAGTCTGGGCAACATATAGGCTATAATTTATCTTGGAAACTTGAACACCTAATGCAGAACCGCAACAGACCAGCTAAACTATAAGAGATACAAAAATGGTACCATAGCAAAAATTGTTCAACGTGATGAGCATTTTCTGCTGAGAGAATAAATTTGAAGATCTGGAACACCTGATGTGGAACTCCAAGAGCCCGGCTACACCATGACACATATAGGAATGACGTCTTGGCAAAAGTTGTTCGGTTTGATGGGCATTTCCTGTTGACTTATAAAAATCGAAGATCAGAAACATCTGATGTGAAAATCAAAGCTATCACGAATTTCACTGTATCTTATAAAATAACATAAGCTGGGAGTACCTCCACGCGGTGAAGGCGGTAACAGTTTAGGACTGATTTTTGATGACGATGGTATATCATTGAAAATTTGACTCTACTGACCAAAATTCCCATTAATTTTTTTATTTTATCGTATAAATATGCCTTCGGGCTTATGTTATTTGGCTGCTTAATTTCCTTTTCCATTTATCTTCGTGACACGGTAGCCTACCTGGTAACGCAGGGGAGCAGTCACTTAGATTTTAATTGATCAGGTATCTTTACAATAAAACTATAACCATGCCTAGAAAGAGGTCAAATCTTTCCCAATGTTCCTAAGGAGCTACAAGATTGAGGATCATAAGATCCCAAGAATCTACCGAAGAGCGTGAGGAGAGACTTGATGCTGTTTGAGAACATCAGGCTGCAACTCGCTCCGTGAAAACCTCTTCAGATCGCGAAGCACGCCTGCGTTCTCAGCGTATTTACACATCTACATCCAGGTCTCTAGAGACCAGTGAAGAATATGATGCGCGACTGACCGCTGATCGTGAACGTCATACATTGTCTCGCGAGTCGGAGACGTTCACGGATAGAGAATTGCGCTTGAGTTCTCAGCGTATCTACGCATCTGCTGCGGAACGTGATGCGCGACTGTCCGCTGATCGTGAGCGACATGCATTGTCTCGCGAATCGGAAACGTTTACCGATACAGAATCACGCTTGAGTTCTCAGCGTATTCGCACATCTACTAACAGGTCTTTAATTGAACCGAATGATGAATGTGATGCACGACTAACTGCTGATCGAGATTATCATACACTAGCGACCCGACCCAGCTTCGCATTGGCCTATAGCCTTCCTCGCTAAATGGACTATCCAACACATAAATATTTTTTTAATTCGAACCAGTAGATCCTGAGATTAGCGCGTTCAACCTTACAAACAAACAAACTTCAGCTTTATAATATTATAGTATAGATTGTCCTGAACACGACACACAACAAAATATTCATAATCAGTTAGAAAGTGAGAGAAAAAGAATTGCTGGAGTACGGCATGAAGAGACAGAAGAAGAGCGCAACGAACGTTTGAATTTTGATCGACTTCGACATTCTCTGAACAGAATGTCGATATCATCTGAAGAATCGGATGTGTCTCAAGATATAGCCGTAGGTCATGGCGACCTTTCTTGGGTTGATAAGGAACGGGGTTAATTTACGTATACTCCTATGATTGACTACGCCACATATTACGCCATCGGAGGTATGATTCAAAATTGTATTTTTTGAACGTCTCGAATCATCTCGCGCATCCCGTTGGTTTCCCGTCCCCGGGCTCTTAGAATTCGACATCAGACGTTTCAGATCTTCGATTTTGCCGACCCTGTTGTCGCTGGCATAAGCAACAGGATCCGCGTACGAAGTCGCGGGCAGAAGCTAGTCAAAAATAAAACAACATTTGTATGTTGATTTGTTGTCAAAATGTTGTATGGGAAATTGAAACTGCTTAAGCTATTGATGCCAATATTTATAACTAGCTTTTGCCCGCGACTTCGTCCTCGTGAATGTCGGTTATCGCAGATGCAGGACAAGGCGCGGATTAAAAAGTAGCCTATGTCCTTCCCCAGGGTTCAAGCTATTTTCATACCAAATTTCAAGCGAAGCGTAACAGACAGAGTGACTTTCGTAAGTCACATACAATAAAATAGTGATATATATCATATATATCGTTTTTGAAGAAGTATCTGTAAGTGGGTGAAATAAGGGGTAAAATGTTGAATAGGCAACCCAAACCGCCAAAACCATTGTTTTAAAAAATCGTAAATGCTGTCATTTTTCTTTCGGAAATTCACCCCCCCCCTACCCGGGGACCTAAGGGGAGTTACTTATATGAAAAATCTTATTTTTCGAATGAATCGACTTGAAACTTGGCACTCATGGGAACATAGGTAAATAATAAAATTTGACGTAATTAGCTTTTTTTTTATCTAACCTTCATAGGGGACCGACGGGCTGTTGTGTTTATTGATGAAGTACGAAAGCTACGTACACGAAATTGCGAGCAAATAGGTAATATGTCCGATATAGATAATATTATATAGGATATATTTTCATTCTGCAGGTAGGTAGTTTAATTAGAACGCAGTCGAGAACTATGATGAGTCAACAGTTAGCGAACCATTGGAATAATAAGCAAATGTAGATTCCCTTGAAAGTGAATATTATTAACTGTAGGAGAACAAAGTTATTCCAAATGTTTAATACTTCGTGTAAACTAAACCTTAATGTATGGATATAAGGTTTGAAGTTCAATAAAAGGTTCACACGGAAGTTAAAGATGAATCCCCAACTTCCGATAAGATTGCCATATCGGGAAAATAATCTCAACTGTATTTTTTTTGCTAAGTACTTATTGTCAGTCAAAAAACAAAATTTCTAGTTTAATAGACAGTAAAATATCAATTGACTAGTGACTCGCCCCGGTTTTGCACGGGTAGTGGGTAGGATATAACTCTACTGGTTCACGCAAAGCACGCCACTAAAGCTCCAGCTGGCATGATTTTTTCCGATAACTTTTAACAACAATTATAATCATATTTCAAATAATAACAACAAACAATATCAAACTATATGTATAGACCTTCCTCTTAAGGCGCTAACAAGCGAGTTTTGCAGATTTTAAACTGACAATCACGTCAAAATGTGTAGTGTAAATGATTTGAAAAAAATATATGTTAAACAGAACATTTTGTTAATGATTTAGTATGTGAATATTTTTGATTAAGTTCATATTAAATAGTTTAATTAAATCGTGAAGTTGTGTCTGACGCGGACAAAACATGAATAATCAAACAAAATCTACCAGGAATATTTAAACGAAACTTTTACTATCTTACAGACAATTTTATTATCTATCTTTTAGTATACGCTTTTTTTTTAAGTTAAAGCATACTATCTTTTATTTAATTTTTTCGAATAAACTTTGAGAGTTTTGGACGCAGCGCATACGATTCTCTGGTCGCTCAAGGTCGCCGGCGTATATCGTCGCCTTAAGTCACTCGATCTATTGGTAAAAAGGCATTGAAATCAGTAGCGTAGTTTAAAAGATCTAAGCATGCATACGGATAGACTGCGGAATTGACTTTGTTTTATACAATACTAGCGACCTGCCCCGGCTTTGCACGGGCGCAATGTAGTATAACTGTACGAATAATCCTTCTTATTGAATCACTCTATCTATTGATGAAAACCGTATTAAAATCCGTTGCCTACGTTAAGAACCTCTATGGGCGGGTTGCTTCAACTAACCATTACTGACCGGTAATAGTCAAAAATGCGCTAACTAACGTCAAATAAAAAAAATGGGTTGTTTCACAAAATCGTACGTCAAAAAGTTACTATTACCATAACCGACCAGTCATCGTAATTTTGTGTTGTCAAACGGCTACTTCAAACATCAAAATATTATGGAATCTCTTTTTTAATAACTGTTACTGATGGATTTTTATGTCATGAAACAACCTGTTACATTTAACGAACGTTAAATATCTAACGTCATAGTAATTTTTAACCGTCCGTATGTAACGTTAATCAACTGTTTGAAACAACCCGCCCTAAGTTATCGGAAGTATAATGCGATGTTTAACGTACGTTAAATGTAACGGGTTGTTTCATGACATAAAAATCAGTCAGTTAAAGTTATTCAAAAAGAGATTTCATAATATTTTGATGTTTGAAGTAGCTGTTTGACAACACCAAATTACGTTGACTGGTCGGTTATGGTAATAGTAACTTTTTGACGTACGATTTTGTGACACAACCAATTTTTATTGATTTGACGATAGTTAGTGCTATTTTTGACTATTACCGGTCAGTAATGTATAGTTAAAGCAACCCGCCCTAAGAGTAAGAGACTTTATTTTATACTATGTAATGCTATATATCCGCTGATAAATGACATTGAATCTTGGTAATGAACTTTGATTATATAATGTCTAGATGGAGCGTCGCCCTACAATCATAACAAAGAAAACGTATGTGTGCGTGCAGGCGTCGTTTTACACTGTGCATCTACGTCTCTGTGTGCGTAAATAATGATTATATAAGCAATTATGTAAATAATTATACATAAATTAATATTATTATACATATATATTAATCATTTATTATTATTATTACGCATTTGGGCTTTGATTACATAAGCACTTGTCAGCCAATAGTTGGCTGACACTTTTTGACACGTTTGCGTGCACTTGACGCTCCATCTAGACATTATATAATCAAAGGTAATGAATGATACTGAAACTTGTTCACTTCAAAGAAACCTTAACAATCTCAGCACTCCTTAGGGACAGTGCAATCAATACATACGCACAAAATTAAGGGTGATAACGAAATCAGTTTTTATTCGTTTCAAACGCAAGGCAGGATGATTTGATAAGGGTGTGCTCGCCATCTTTATTCAATCTTCGCCACCTTTCAATTCGGGTCGGCGCGTGACTAGAATCCTGGCCTGCTGGGTGGTCACCATAAAGTCTGTGGGTAGAGGGATCTTCTTAGTGTGCTTGAGAGGTACGTAGGTCAGTACCTACGTACCTCTCAAGAAAAATATCTTACCTGTTATCATTACAAAAATCAAGGACTGCCTTGATTTTTGTAATGATAACAGGTAAGATATTTTTCACTTCTCTTGCTCAAAAAGGCCGACATTGTAGCATACCAGAGCGAAAAAAAAACCCTAGAGGATGAAATGCTATTTTACAATAGCATTTCATCCTCTAGGGTTTTTTTTTTTTTTAATTTTTGTGTGTCAAATATGACAATGAGCCTACAAAAACGAAAAAGTCTTTAGTCATAAGTAGAATAATCATGAATAAAGACTCGACTTATTACTGTTTCATAAAAAATAACCTCATTTTAATTTTGAAGATCTCTGGTAGAATGCATGCAATGTGTTGCGGCTACAGAAGAAACTAAAAATAGATATTGGCGCGAAATCTTTATAATTTTTCTCTAATTGCAAATTGAATTGGTAGTGACCGTAATTAATTTCTCGCAATCGTAGTGAAAAGTATAGTGTAACACACGGCGCTAAAACCCATTAAAACTCGGTTTCTATTTACTCCACCGCTAAAGCTCGGGAGTAAAACTACCTCGTATATAATGGGTCATTTTAGCTTCTTGTATAACAATCTACTATTTATTTAGTAGAACTATTTTCGTTAAGCCTTTTTGTCATATTGAAATCAGCTCACTTTTTAGGAACCATTAACTATGTTAATTGTAAGTGGTGCTTGGCAACTGGACTTCTCCCAGTTGTTAACGTGCCTTTGTACCTGTTGGCCAAGTTCTGTTCTGTCTCCAGCCAGATATTGAGAGAAGTTCAATTGAAGTGGAAAGATGTTTTAATTATTTAAACCTTCACTGTTCTTTTCTGATTACGTTGCGGGATCCTAGTTAAATTGATTTACATTACAGAGACTCGTCGAGCTTCATTATTGCCTTGACTTTTTTCTGATGGTCGGCTACGGTTGATTTTGGCTTACAGAAGTTGCAGTGGTTTGGTAATAGTCTGGCGGGCTTCTAGATAAGATATTTCTTATATTTTTACACTTATTTGAAATCAGGGGGCAATCTTAGTAACTTTAGGAACGCATTCTAATCTCAGTTTCAATCTAATTCAGCCACGCTCAGATGAAATTGAGACAAGATTCTCAACGTTTTTAATTACGAGAATTCGCTTATTTAAGTTGTATCTAATATCCGTCCTACTGCGACTGTTTATATTTAATTAGTACGGTACGTTCCTTCATATTTTTTTAAATGATGATGTCTCATCTCCTAAATTTTACCGTTGTTTTGTTTCCAAACACTGCACGCAGAGCGAATAACGGTACTCAAATTCGATTCAACAGATCAAATGGCGTTAAAACTATGCTCGAGGCCAGATCTTTGCTTGAGTATCGTTCTAAGATTGGTGTTTTGTTGTTATTCTGTGAATCATTATCTTCTTGCCCTTATTCCATGTTACTTGGGATCGGCGCAACCTTTTTTCTTCTTTCATTCTGCCTTGCCTGCCTTGTCAACCGTCATGGTTTCACTGACTCTCTTTTCATTCATTTATCATTTTTCACACAGTCTATCCATCTTTTATTTGGCCTGCTTCTCCCTCTCCATTCATCCACATTAATATTCATAACTCTTTTCGTCACGTCCCTCTTCACATGCCCATACCAAGACAATCGCCTTTCAACTTTTCTGTCATTGGCGCCACCGTCAAACTTCCTCAAAATTTTTTCACCTTATCTATTCTGGTCACTCCACACATCCATCTCAACATTCTCATCTCCGCTACATGCAACCTTTTTTCATCCATCTTCATCAAGGCCCAACATTCCAATCCATACAGTACGATAGGTCTTATCACGGACTTGTAGATTTTCCCCTTTAACTTGAAGGTATTTTTATATACATATTAATTCTCTAAATGGAAAATATAATTGTCTATTTATTGTAAACATGAAGCGTGTGGTCACAGCCGTTCGGACGGGCTCGTTGAAACTTGAGGCGGCCGAAGTATTACGAAGTCAGCGCGTGGTAGAGATGGACCACTAGACCCATGCTACGTGGCCAATTCTTAATGGTATTTTCTTGGAGGAAACAATGTATATGCTTTTTGATTACTTTTTAGTTAGCTCATATTTTATCTATACATTTATTAAAACAGTAGCGAAAGTCAAAAATATACATTGAAAAATTTTTTAACAGAAAAGACAACCGCCTTCAAGAAGTAACAAAATTACTTTCAATTAGCAAGTCGGCGGCTTTGGTTTTGCGTGTTGTTTTGTATTGCCACCGACTTGCGAATTGAAAGTTATTATTTACTTTTTCAAGGCGGTTGTCATTTTTGTTAAAAAAAAAAAAACACTTTTTAGTGCCTACTTCTCATCATAGAAATTAATTACGAAACGCTGACACCAAAAAAAAATCTGTCACCCCTTAATTTTCAACCCTTAGGGGTGGTATTTTCTTGACATGTATATGGGACCAAATTGGAGGCACACACTATCAATTTAAAAAAAGAATCATCGAAATCGGACTACACTGAAAAAAGTTATGCGTGGTCAAACATAAAAATTAATATTAAAAAAATTAAAAAATGTTCATAAAATTAAAGCTACTGGGCCAAACAATGTTAAATTTTTATGGGACCAAATGGCAACTATTCCGCATCAAACTAAAGAAGAATCACGTAAATCGGATCATAAATCTCAGAGTAATCGATGTACATACGTAAAAAAAAACAACCGAATTGAGAATCTCCTCCTTTTTGAAGTCGGTTATTTAAAGAAAAGAGTAATTGCTAGGAAAATACAGATGCTGAAAATATAGCATTTCTCGGTTGTGTTTCATGCAAAATCTATTGAATAGACGGTTAGGTCCAAGTAAGCGAAGCCAGCTAGTTGTTACTAAACTCGTAATATTAATGAACTAAACGGCATGTAAACACACCAGAGTTTCAATTCTTAAACCGCCAATCAGTTGGAAACATTACACTTTAACCTGTTTGTAATTGCCTTACCCGCCGGATTCACCCACAATACCTCGTTCCACATGTTATCTTCACCCATAAGCGGTGGTGCCGTGTTTTTGAGGGTTAATGCCCCCCTCTGCCTCCCCATACCTCTAATTAATTAACTCGGAAGCCTTTATACGCAATCCGAGTTCTTAGTAAAACCAAAAATGGGCCGAATTTTTTTTTTCTTTTCATAAGTTGTGTACTTGAATTTTCTCCAGGCTTTATTGTCTTTTCTAATTGGAATTTTAAATTTTAAAGTGTGATGACCGAGGATTCTCGAATATCTGTTTTGAATAAAATCTAAACGATGTTACAGTTGGAGTGATAAATGATCCGACCTATAGACAAAAACCCGTCTTTGTTAGGGTTAACGCAACGGAAAAATCAAAAAGTATTCAGTTGACATATTTGCATCACGTGACATCTGGTAAGCAAACATCAACTCCATACAATTTGAATTTTCCGTTGGCGTTAAGGCTGAGAATGGTATTTTGTCTTCAGGCCCAGAATAGTCTTGTTAAGATTCCCACTACATACTCTTATGACTAAAGTTCTGTCGTGATTTTGTAGAATGTTATTATGAGATTAAGTTGAGGTACCAAAATACATACGTCATAAACTATCTTACGGTCTAAAGTTAAAATCCTTCTGTGTGATATTTTGGTGAAATTTTATCTTAACTTTAGAATATAACTGCAGAGCACTTCATACACTGGTACAATTTGGCAGACATCTTGCAATATTAACAACTATTGCAAGATTTCTGCGTCTATCGTTATAAAAGTAATAAGTTTTGCTGGTTTGTCTAAACTTGTTAAGTAATCGCCTTGCCTCTTACAATTTCTTCCAGGTGTCAGTTTTTAAGAGCTTATTGTTGCAGCTATCAAAAAATCGAGTTCTCTTTCTTCCCTTTTATGTTCGTATCATATCATATCGTATCGTATCGTATCTTTGGCAATTAATATTAGGCTGGATGGAAATGCGAAGATTTACGTTAAGCCATGGTATGGTATTACTAGTTCAATTGAATTAAAACAGGACCGGCCGGATGCAGGATAACTTAGTTCATCGCCAGCCTGGTTTATATTTCAAACTTATACAGTATAGTGGGGTGAGCAGAATTACGCGTTTCATCAATATTAAAAAAATAATAGTTTAAAAAAACTAAAAAAACACGCTTTTTATAGAAAACCAAACTAAAAAATAGAAAATAAATTTAAATAAATTATTTTGTTAAAAAAAAAGCGTGGGGTCCTTTTTAAGATATTATCAAAATGATAATCACTCTACTCATATCTGCCAATAAAATATTTATAACTATTGACACCATGCAACCCACGCTTTTTTTAAATAAAATAATTTATTTAAATTTATTTTCTATTTTTTAGTTTGGTTTTCTATAAAAAGCGTGTTTTTAGTTTTTTTAAACTATTATTTTTTTAATATTGATGAAACGCGTAATTCTGCTCACCCCACTATACTGTATAAGTTTGAAATATAAACCAGGCTGGCGATGAACTAAGTTATCCTGCATCCGGCCGGTCCTGTTTTGATTCAATTGAACTAGTAATACCATACCATGGCTTAACGTAAATCTTCGCGTTTCCATCCAGCCTAATATTAATTGCCAAAGATACGATACGATACGATATGATATGATACGAACATAAAAGGGTTAGTTTGGTTTTCTATAAAAAGCGTGTTTTTAGTTTTTTAAAACTATTATTTATTTTTTACTTTTTAGTTTGGTTATATCTATATCTATAAATATTATGTACATTTATTCTACCAGGGGCGCTTGTGCAGTACCTTCTTAGTATATAATAGCTGTTTTTTCGGCAACTAATTTTGAACGACTAATGTTTTTTTTTTTTTGTTTTTTTTTAATAATTTTACCAAATTAGTGTTTTGTCATCGGTCCTCGATAAATCTACAAAGTTTGAACGAAATCTGGCCGTTTAAAGTGGGTCAAAATCGCGCCCAAAGAAGTCGGTTACAAGCAATTTTTTTTTGTTTTTTTTTTTAATAATTTTATCAAATTAGTGTATTGTCATCGGTCCTCGATAAATCTACAAAGTTTGAACGAAATCTGGCCGTTTAAAGTGGGTCAAAATCGCGCCCAAAGAAGTCGATTACAAACAAACATACAAACATACAGGTGAAGCTAATAAAAAGCTGGTAATAATCTATGTCAGTCAAAAAAAATTTAGGAAAGAAACTTGACCAATATTTTGTAGAACCAATTTTAACATAGAATTAGTAAGGAATCTTGAAGGATGCGTGCCGCATTGGATAGGTTGTTCTTCTAATTTTAGTTTTAATCTTTTAAAATTGCCTTTAATAACCTATATTATTGAAAAAAAAAAGGTTTGTGGTCAGGGTACCCCCGTCAGGAACAGATTTCTTTTTTCGAAACGACATCTCGGAATCCATTTTAATAGGTTGTCGGCTGCTTAACCGGACTTTCAAAACAGACAAGGGCAAAACAATTATAAACGACTACATGGTAAGGGCACCCCCTGTGGGGTACGGTCCTGGGCATAGGGCGTAGCTGGGAGAGAGCAGCAAAGCGACAGCCTGGATCGGATGTTGATTATTTAGGGACGAATTAAAAGCTACAGGCTGAGTGGCGCGGGCTGACACGAGCAAGGATAGGGGAGGGGACGTACGTAATACTGTAAACTGAATAAAATTTTTATTACATACAAATATCTGACTGAACGACGCAGTGACCTTCGCCTTGGACGTTTATTTGCTACTGAGTAAATAACCACAACAGACTGGGCAATGTCACCTTTATTACTGGACGTGGGCATACACAATCAGTACGAGTTTACATAATGTACAATTAATTGTAGATTTGATAAAAAATATCATCTTCCTGCCCTTGGGACGTGTTATTCGGGGTCGGTGCAACTAGAGACGACATGAGTAATGATCACCAGGCTTGCCCAGGACAGATTGGTGAGTTCAGACTTACTTATTTATACTAATTATAACCTATACTCCATTTATAATTGTTTGTTTTGTATTAGTATTCTTTTATGACGTTTTTGACAGTACTTCGAACTATTTATAATTTTTTTAAACTGGTTAAACAATGTATTTAGGATGCTGTTGGGTCTACCACGCTTTTGTAGCGCTTCCGGGATGTTCACCGAAGCCAGGGTGGATGGTTTTCATGCCATCATACGGAAACGGTGCGCTTCTATTCTCGGTAGATTGCGTGCTAGCTCCCACAGCATCCTGAGTACATTGTGTGATAGGAGGGACAGCCCCATGCTGGCGCACTGGATACGGCTGCACATGTAGGTGTCAGTCGTTTCCATTTTGTATAAAGTGTCGTTTTACTAACATTAGGTTAAGACTTTTACTAACCATATATGGATTATGTAATCTGAATTAAATAAATTATTATTATACTTGACATTATTGATTAATTGTTATTATTTTTGCATTTCCTATTTTATTCCTCATAAAAAAATTCTATTTATACAATTTCAATATATATATTTTTGCATGCATTTTATAATTTATAAATGAATCAATTTTGTAACTGACACTTAGTTAATGTTGTGAATGTCTGTAATAGGTATAAACACTAGCCTTAAATCCACTCAAATGTTAATATAATTATTTGTGTTTATATTGTTGACGTGCCATGTTTTAAATAAAAAAATGAATGAATGAATGAATGAATGAATGAATAGCATTAGACAAAAGAGGCTCATAGAAATATTAATAATAATAATCGTTTATTTAAATGCATGGTGTGTTGTGCAAGAATGCAATATATTTTATTTCAAAGATAAGTTAAAACAATTTCAATTAAACATATTTAAACATAATTTTGATAAATAGATCTAAGATAGGTAGTACTAAGTATGGACGTATAATAATATAAACAGAATAAAAATCTTTTAAAGCTTCGGTAACATTTTAAATTTGGTAGAATTACAGTGAAACGAATAACGAATAATCCCTGCTTCTGTTAGGTTTTTAGCATTGACACTGTAATTTTAAATTGGAATTAAATATACAACTAAATGAAAGCCACATAATTTTTGAAGATAAATTATTAAAATGGTTACAAATACGCGCGACAGCTACTGTAAAAATAGATTATAATAAATTCGGTGTCTATCGTAACTTTAACATGTTCATTGTACTTTTGTTACAAAGTGTGCATTAAAAATAAACTTTTTTAACTTCTGTCTAATGCTGTTGTAAATGGAGTGTAGGTTTCCTTACAACGTTTTACCAATACATAGAATGAATCCAGTGTGTTTCGACGAAACATTTAGTCAATGGTTTCGTGATCGAAACCATTGACTAAATGTTTCGTCATGCATAATTGCATGCATAATTATGACATGCTGATGCATGTCATAATTATGCATGCAATCTTTACTGTGCTGTATATGAATTGAAAAGTCACATTGGACTGGTTTCGAAGCCAAAATATCTTCGCAGACAACCTGATCATACTTACTGGCCACCAGACCATCGCAATACAGAGGTATAAATTTATAGCTAAAAACCACAACTCTAGTTTTCACACTCGGTAGCAGCTGTAGGTAATTCCTAAAATAATTGTGGGATTCCAAACGTAGCATGAATCTGGAGAATAAAGAACAGAGGGCTAATTTTATTCACGTAATTTTATGACGCGCCGATAAAGTTGTAGTGCAGTTGCAGTTAAGTTCAAGTTAGTGAGTTTGAGTGATAAACGGTATTCATGTAATCTTTGAACTGCGCGTAAGCTGCGCGTGAACTGCACGTCAACTGTACGACAACCAAACTCTACCAAACTTACTTATGGTATAGTCACATGAGAGAAAAAATATTACACACTAAATAATTGAATAGAATCTGAATATGACGTTATTATAATATTAAAATAATACCCTAGTACAGATTTGAGTGCTTTTTAACTGTCATTTTGAGAGGTCAAACAAATAGTAGAATACCGATGATGTTGCGTTCCAATGCACACACCAAAGACGCGCAACAGTAGAATGCCGTTATTATGCTCGCGTGACGCGAACTTGACGCGAGCGTGTCAGACAGCGGTAGAGAATACCAAAAGCGTTGTTTTGATCGAAACTTAACTGCAACTACACTTCTTTAGTTACGTGAATTAGACCACAGGTACTGTATAAAACAAATGCTTCCAAGTAAGTACTTGTCCATCCAGTAGTCGTATACAACCAGCCCAGCACTCACTAATTCAGCAGCACACGTTTGGGCCAATTACTCTCGTTCATAATTAACCACAGCCTACAAAGGGAACTCATAAATATTTGCTGATAACATATTCAGTGGTGGTATGATGATTGCTTCGGCCGGATTATAGGAACTGCCTGATTTCGGCTGGATTTCCTGTGATTAGAGAAGGTTGGTGTATTGTGATTGCATTTCTGGTTGGTAAATGGTGAGGGTTAATGATGTAAGAAATATCAGATGGAATTGTGTTGTGGAGGTTTCGTATTGTGGCAAGCTTAACCTTAAATTGTAATGAGTCTAATGGAAATGACATTAAAGTTCGTCTTTTATAAGAAAAGTGTGTTAATGCATGTGTGTGTAAACATTTGTTAATGAGAGTAAACGAGAGTTTCTTACGCATTCTTCTCCAAACGAAACTACCTTTTGTAACTAACTACATTATTAATTTTTACTTGTAAATGATGTTCAAAAGTGCTTTTAATGATCGAATTTAAATAAATAATTTGATTTTGATTTGGAATCGAAGCGGTTTGTAGCACTAATCGTTGACCTCCTAAAGCTGTTACATATCGGGGTAGAGTATAGTGGTGCATTCTTAATTAACTGTTGACATTTTCCAGGAAAAATAAAAACGTGTCTTTAGCTATACGAACGGTAATATAATTAACCAATGATTTTCGCTTTGATTTTCGCGTTTTGATTCTTTGTCTAAATGTCTAAATCTTTGTCTATGTATAAATTGTCTATGTATAAATGTCTTTGTCTAAATCTTTAACATTTTCTTTATTACAATTATCTTAAATTATAATTTTCCTACGTTACTGTTGTAGTCACAACTAAGTCTAACTCAGATTACGTCTTCATGTTTCGTAGAATATTCTAGTAGATGTCAGCGCCATGCCGTATGTTACTAATAATAACACACCTACGTTTGTGTGTGTTTGTTCTAAATGTTGTATTGACACTCCAAGTCTTGGCACTATATTGGTGTTCCACTGACCGCTAACTATGCATGATCATTGAGGTATTTCCCACAAGGGGTAGATTTTTTTAGAATAGACCACCCGGCTGCTTGTTGGAATGATGTCAGTTTGACATTGTGCTAAAGATACATTATCAATTTATCAAGCATCGGCCGCAGTCTTTAATAATCATCATCATGTCAACCTTTAGACGCCCACTGCTGGGCATAGATTTTCCACAAGGCCGTAATCACCATGGCCGATGCATGTTGGGGATCGCAGTAGGTGTTACGGTACTCGGAAGGACGCTGCTGCCCATCCTCTTGTCAATATCACTCTAAATAATAACTGTGTATAATCTAACCCACCCAGCGACAGCTAGTGGGTCGAAAATTAAATTAATAATTGCATATTTTCTCTAACATTACGATTTTCGAAACGCGATTATTTTTAAACCTTTCCACACGTCTGTGTTTAGCTAAAAGCGTGTAAAAATAGTTATACAGAAATAGTCGAACTGAGCCGATTGTTTCATCTGGTCGATCGGGAGAGCTCGGTAAATGAACGTTGCCAATTTAGCAATTTTTATAGATAGATTTAGCTGTTTTTAAGTGATTCAGCCTAATAGTTGATTTTTCATTCTGGTAAGTAAACAAGTATGTGAAGGTTAAAAAATTGAGTGGGTTTCAAAAACGTTTTAGTTTTTGCTGCGCTGCCCGCCGCACAGTTTCATTGAACAGCCATTTATCCTGACTCAGATAGCCAGTTGAATTCAAATAATTATCAAAATGAGTATAAATTTGACGTCAAATTGAAGCTCTTATTTCAAGGTAATTTACATAAACTTAAGTTTAAAAAAATATTAAAAAATATTTTCAGTAATTGATCAACTTCTTTAACAGAACTTCAGCGTTTGTATTCTTATGTCCTTGTAATTTAATTTTATTGTTGTTACTGCTCTGTTGGTTTCAAATGATATTTAATTTAGCTACTTGAGCCATTCCGCGAAAAATTGACCATACGGAAAAAGTACTGTCACAAGAATATACAAACAATTTACAAGACCATCTTATTCTCCATTGAGTGCATTTTTTTATGTATAGTATAGTTCATCAGCTTTAAAAATAAATACAAAACGTGGTCATTTGTAGCCAATTTAACTGATTAAAAAATAAAACTAAGGAACAAAAAAGGTTATTTTAGCGTGTCACACCTCCTGTCGCAAACTTTAATTAACCGAAATTCATGTTTTTTTATGACACACTTAAGCGTTTTTTGTGAGCTTTTAAAGAGCTTTCCAGGCTCCACAGCCTGGCCGCGAAACAGGATCAGCCGAAGATAGACTGCCGCGGTCGGCTCCTAGCTTTGGGACGGAGGTCCCCAGGCTATCCTAACAGTAGGACCCGCCCTGGGAGCCGCAGGCACGCGACAGCTCGATGGCACGACCAAGGGCTGTTACCGACTTTTGGTTGTGCACTGGTAGACTTTTAAGTAATTCAGCGTGTTACTTAATCGACAGCGAGATCTAGACTGACCAATTTGACAGGTTTCTTTCCAGTCGGCTCTTCCGAAATTCATATTATTTTCCAAGTATAAATTTTACTTCTGGAACGCCCGTATCGTCATATAGAGGGGAATTTAGTACCGGCCAGGCTCAATAATTATTGTAGTCTGCCAGTTATTTTTTAATCGGTTAGTGCGAAAAGGATTTTTAAGAACACCAGATACATAAGCGGGTGTCCAGCTATTTAGTATAAAATACAGCAATACACACTTATATGCGACTACAAATATATCAGTTTGAAGGTTTTAGGGTACACATGCCAAAAACTAATTAAAAAGAATTACTGACAATTGTCAAGTTTCACAACTGTCATTAGAAAACGTGCCACAACAAAACATTATTTATTTTTCAGATTTATAAAAAGAAACTATAATATATTTTATTAGCAGACACACAGTCTTTATGCTCGATGGAAAACGGGTAAATACTTTTAGTTTATATATTAAGTAATAAAAGATTCCATGAATCTTAAGAAAACAAGTATTATAAAATAGAAACAGCAATTGAAAAAAATTATTGCATACATAAAAAACGTAAATATAGCATATGTAAGCATATGCTATAACCGTCGTATCCAAGGACCAATAAAAATAATTATTTATGTATTTTTCGAGTGCGACTACACGGTATACGTACGGTACGTTCGTGGGACGAAACACAACTTTCAATTTTTAAATGTTATTGGAGTTTTATGTTCATTTTTTTTCTAATAAATTCCATTACCTTGTTCAAATCAAATACAACAGTAGGTAACACAAGTAGGTACCTAAGTCAATCAACATCAAAGTACGTAGAACCCATCTGTATCCTCATGTTCAAACATATCGAGGCGAAAAAAATATTCTTTGAAAGTCGATTTACACCGTAATGAAGCCACAGCCTAAAAACTTCCCCACTTTCGCCAACAAGACGGGGAAACGATTTCCCAAAGTCGTTCTGTATAAATTCAGTTGGTGGATATACTGTGGGATCCATTTATTTATGGTTGGGATACGATGCGAGCATTTTTGCACGGAAAGTTCAGAACTCCGAGTACTGAGGCAGGTCGGGATTTGTAGTGTAGTGTATTCGAGTCCTTAGAGCTTTAGTGATGGGATTGAGGATACTAGATGTTGCTGATGTTTCTCTTGCAAAGTGTACTGGCACTTAGCTATATGAGAAGACTAGGTTCTTATTACAAAATAACTGGGTCTATATTAGCCAAGGGTGTATAAGCCAGTTAAGATTACAAGTCCGTGTGGTGTCGGACATAAAGAATAGCACCATCCCATATCTTCCCGTGGGTGTCGCAAGAGGCGACTAAGGGACTTACCAGAGAATGGGCAGCAGCGTTCTCTGTGCCTTTGTAACAACCATACTGCGATCGCCAACCCGCTTGCCAAGCGTGGCGATTATGGCAAAACCCCCCTTTGGGGAGGCCTATGTCCAGCAGTGGACTTCTTTCGGCTGAAATGATAAAGATTACAAGATACATTTAATTGAGGAAAAAACCTGACACGTGTCCTGTAATTGCTATAAATCCATACTTTCATACTAATATTATAAATGCGATAGTAACTCTATCTGTTACGCTTTCACGATGAAACGGCTGAACTGATTTTGATGAAATATGGAATGAAGATAGCTTGAACCCCAGGAAAGGACATAGGCTACTTTTCAATCAGTGACTTCGTCTGCATCCACTTTAACCGACATTCACGCGGACGAAGTCGCGGGCAAAAGCTAGTACACGAGTAACACAAAAATAAACGTTTTTGTTGGACTACCTTTAACATAATTTACGGCTACTTTATTACCTATTACCTGGCATTGCCCTCGACTTCGTTCCAGTGAATTTTCTCAAGTATTCCAAATTGATTTGATTAATGCAATATAGCATATAGCAGTTAGGGATGACGTACCTTCCTATTGGTGATAAATTGTTTGAAATCGAATGAATTATTTCGGAGATTACCTCCTACATATAAACCAATTTTACCTCTTTAAAATATTAGTATAGAAAAAAACAAAAAGTGAAAAATAACTTTAAAACAGAACACACATGACTATTAGTTTCGGAAGTCGGTGGCTTGGCTGTTCTATTTGTTGTTTTGTATTGACACCGACTTCCGAAACTAAAGTCATGTGTGTTCTGTTTTAAAGTTATTTTTAACTTTTTGGTTTTTGAAGGCGGTTGTCATTTTTGTAAAAAAGCTTTTTTATTTTTCGCTTTTTAGTACTTCCTTATCATCTAAATCCATTAAGAAATGGCAACACAGTCAAAACAGAGATTGAAAGTACAAGGTGAGAACATTACAACATCATGCATGTATATTTTTTTGCTTTCTGTCGATTTTTTCAAAATATGCTGAATCAATTTCAATAAAATTTATATGGAACCACCCTTGAGGCATACCCTATCCATCAAAAAAGAATTTTCAAAATCGCTCTACATTTGCCGGAGAAATCGGGTAACAAATATGCAAAAAAAAAATACGTATTGACGACTTGAGAACCTCCTTCTTTTTGAAGTCGGTTGAAAAGTCATCGCATAATAATAAAGCCCGTCACGGACGTAGCTATAATATAAATTAATATAATTCATAGCAAGCCATATTACGATATATTTTCTATGGTAATCTTCGAGTTACCACAGACCCAGCTATAATATTATATATCTTTGTTACGTCACCGAAATATGTGGACAGATATAGCACGGCATATTAATATATTTCAAAAATGTGCAGCAAACAACGACCGCAGACTAAATAAGGGCAAAAATATATTATAATATGATAGGTACCGTGTGTGGTAGCTACTTATATACCTATATTAATATATATTATAGCAACGTATGTGACGGGCAACACTAGCCTATTTATGGTCCCACTGTAGGGCAAAGGCCTTTTCTCATATCAGAGCATTGATCACTACACTTACTCTATGACTTACCTGTATTAATTTTCTAGGTTTCCTCACGATATTTTCCTTCAACTATATCAACCATCGTATTTTAGTTAAATACTCACAACAAACTCCAAATGTCCCATCCCTATAATATTATTATTCGCGTCGGGTCCAACCGGGTTGATATTATAACTTCAGCGATATATTCCGCGGAATTCATGGCCGTACATTCTTAAGTTTGTGAAACAAATTATTCTTCAAGTTAAGTCTTGCGAAACTATGAGACAAGTCAGAATGACAAAGTTGCGGGCTTAGATTTTATATGGTTTGTTGCTTTTTGTAATAACATTATACACTTTACTTACTGGATAAAGTGCCTCGTGCGAATGTTTTCATATCCTTGGATTTTATTGACTATTAGCTTCTGCCCGCGACTTCGTACGCGGATCCTGTTGCTTAAGCCAGCGATAACGGGGTCGGCAAAATCGAAGATCTGAAACGTCTGATGTCGAATTCTAAGAGCCCGGGGACGGGAAAACAACGGGATGCGCGAGACGACTCGAGATCGGTAAACGTTTCCGATTCGCGAGACAATGCATGTCGCTCACGATCAGCGGACAGTCGCGCATCACGTACCGCACTTGTCTCTAGAGACCTAGAAGCAGATGCGTAGATACGCTGAGAACTCAAGCGCAATTCTCTATCCGTGAACGTCTCCGACTCGCGAGACAATGCGTGACGTTCACGATCAGCGGTCAATCGCGCATCACGTTCCCCACTTGTCTCTAGAGACCTAGAAGTCGATGCGTAGATATGCTTGGAACTCAAGAGCAATTCCCTATCCGTGAACGTCTCCGACTCGCGAGACAATGCGTGACGTTCACGATCAGCGGTCAATCGCGCATCACGTTCCCCACTTGTCTCTAGAGACCCTGAAGTCGATGCGTAGATACGCTTGGAACTCAAGCGCAATTCTCTATCCGTGAACATCTGCGACTCGCGAGATAATGCGTGACGTTCACGATCAGAGGTCAGTCGCGCATCACGTTCCCCACTTGTCTCTAGAGACCTAGAAGTCGATGCGTAGATATGCTTGGAACTCAAGAGCAATTCCCTATCCGTGAACGTCTCCGACTCGCGAGACAATGCGTGACGTTCACGATCAGCGGTCAATCGCGTATCACGTTCCCCACTTGTCTCCTAGAAGTCGTTTATTTTCTTATTTGTTTTGTTTGCAAGGGGTAATCTTTAGAAGTACAGCAATACTATTTTGTAAGAACTCACTTCAGTCACACCCGCGACACTCCATAAAAATGAAACGATATATTTGCCTACACTAATACTAAAATAATAGACTATACAGATACGTGCGTGTCTACGCGCCGCGCGAACAAAAACGCAATTTCCAGAGTTAGTCGTTCGACGCGGGGAGAGGTGAGGAACGGTTTCAGAGGGAGGCGGAGCGTGTCGCTACTGTACGGTAGTACTAATACTTATACTGTGCTTTTCGCGATAAAAACTGTACCACACTACCACCTTTAAGCCACTAAGCCAGCTATTCGCCACTAAACAGTAGCGCTAGCGTAGTTTTCATCGAGAACATAGGTGAAGCGAACTATTTTAGCGACTACCAAATACTTACCTACATTTCGCTAATACTTCACAAAAATAACTTTAGGTGAAATCGGAAATGAAACTGGAATCGAATTGGCAGGTGATTTCTTACAGAATTCACCGATTGAAAGTTGCACTATTACAGAGCATACATGCACGCATACATGCAAACATACATACTTGCATACATGTTTTATAGTATACTAGCGACCCGACCCGGCTTCGCATGGGCCTATAGCCTTCCTCGATAAATGGACTATCCAACATAAAAAGATTTTTTCAATTCGAACCAGTAGATCCTGAGATTAGCGCGTTCAACCAAACAAACAAACTTTTCAGCTTTATAATATTAGTATAGATGTACATGACTTCCAGGGGGAGGAAGTCGTGAGTAATAGCTAGTGAACTATAAAGATCTTGAATGAAAGTCGTCAGCTCTGTAGACTTCATCAAGTATTCAGGCGATTATCAATAATTGTTACTATTGACATGAAATAAAAGCGACTCTCTTTTGTTTGCAAATTAACGACCAAATTTGAAACTGACTCTTGATGATTGTAGGCACGGTTGCCGCAGTGACTGAGTGATTGATAGCTTCACGGTGTGCCTTGGGTTCGATTCCCGCTTAGAACAAATATTTGTATGGCCTAAAAGGTAGTTCTTCCGGGTTTGGTTGCAAGTGTATGAGAATTAATGCTGTACGCCAAATACGCGCTGGGACGTGAAGTTGCGGACATCAGGCCGTTGTACCTTACTATACCATGTGAATTTATGTTTGTAAACGCACCCACGACAGAAATTCCTAGTACCTATAAGGCAACGTTTTTTACAAGAGGTACGTTTTTTCCACCTGAGGTAACCGACAAAAATTACACGTGCATACAGCCATCTTTTTATATGCTATCATATTTCTAAAGTAAACAACGTTACGCAAGACCCAGATTTTTGCACACATGACAAAACACCGCACAAAAAGGTAAGGCCTCCACAATGCGAGTCATGCAAATATTTTACACCAATAAGGGAAACATTCGTGGCAAGGTAAAAACAATAAGCTTTAAAAGGGGCCTGCTTTCCTACGAACAATTTATGCTCGGGAGCCGGGCCACAGGGGCCACTGTATAATTTTTGCATGAACTTGGCCCTTGCTTCCGTGCGCGTTCCTGCAATCTTTATAAACGGAAGCAGTGGTTATTTTTTTAGGGTAATATGCGTGGCATTAAATACGAGCCCTTTGAGCCTGTCTTGTTTGTTCTGATATTTTTTTTGCGTTGGTTTCAGAGAGCTTCTAATGGTCGAGTGGAAGGTACGTTTATTTTAGGTGGTCTTTAAATTATGACAAGGTTTTTTATTTACTCATTTTGTAAGGTCATTGTTGAGTTTAACATCCAAAGAAATATAACTGCCTAGCCTTTTCCCAACCTTGTTGGAGTCTGCTACCAGTCTAACTGGCTGCAGCTGAACCGGTTTTACATGAAGCAACTGATTGACTTCCACCACCCAGTTACTGGTTAACACGATGCCCCTTGGTAAGACTGGTTGTCAATCTATGGGGTGCTACCCGTACCTAACGGCTGTCACTATTACGTGCTTTCCGAGGCACGGATAGGTCTCGGTATGAAATAGACGGTCACCCATTCACCGTCCGACTGCGGCAAGCACATAGCCTAACCATTACCGATCAATCAGCCTTACCTTTTAACAACTTGTCGATCTATGATAGCGAAAAATTCTGTTACATATTAATGGTCAGCTTATCAATCTAAGATATTTAGGTACATAGTTTTAACACAGTTCGGAAAGAATGAGAATACATATATACTTAGGTACATTTTCATATCCACTAAAAAGACACAGAAATAAATACGATTCAAGTATTACTTTACAGTATTTCAGGTCATAGTCAAGAGTTTATTTTATCTTGATTTTCTATCCTGTCCGTATTTCCTTCTGCTCAAGAATTATGATTTAAAAATCTGAACTGTTAATCTACTTTCGTTGTGGAAAATTAGGTCTATTCAAATCAAACCTTTCACAATATTGAAGGCTTTATTCACCAATCTCAACGAACACAATAATTCACATGTCTACATTGCTTCTCGAATCGCTACGAGCTACAATCGGTATCAATCGGCGATGCGATACAAAATGCAAGGCGACTAGAACGCAATATATTGCTCCAACGTGATTTAGCTAAAATATAATTCGATTTATGCGAGCAATAGGTTCCGGATACGGAGTGACTGTTGGAAATGCTGAATGGATTAGGAATCAAGGATGAACTGGCGCATTTTGTGGCTTCGTTTGCTCAAGCAATTTTAATACCTTTTCTACAACGAAAGATTGTGAAGATAGATGGATGATGGATGGATGAATGATTAAAAGGAATTGGCTACTTGACACCACCAATCAGTAGGGTATTATACCAAAAAAATCTAATTAGTTCGTCAGAATTCCAAATAATATTGGACACGTGTTTTTTCTTTTTTCACGTAAACAAAAATTGAAATGCATCGAAAACTCGTGTGGCATCACTATGCCAGTACACTTTAACTGACGAAGTGACGTCACAAACCCCACTCATGATCTTTGATGCGTTTTATCTTCGTCATTTTTTTATTGATTTGATAAAACAAAAAATACGTATCCAATATTTTCAATAATAATAATGTAACTGACGGACTAATTAGATATTTTTTGGTAAAATACCCTATTGACATACTTTTTAAGTTTTTTTTTAATTCTAGTAGGCTTGCTTTGACCGCAACTCACCTGATGTTAAATGATGATGCGGCCTAAGGTGGAACAAGCTTGCCTAGGATGAACTGCCTTGAAGATATCCAGATTATACTTATCAGGAAACGGAGAGGCGGTCAGTGAATTTCACAGTCTGGCAGTTCGCACAGTAAATATGGTATCAAAACGCTTTCTAAACACGATCCCGCTATAGATTTTAGCAATAGTAAAATGTGACGTTTTTTGGAACGAAGTTCCTTAATGCGGCTTACAGGTAGTGCGAAATAGTAGAAATCGTCACGTAACGAAATTCGTGTGTGTATGTGTGCGTGTGTCGAGCCGCTGCTGCGCGAACTCGCCTGCTCGTGATAAAATTATTCTTATTTTTTTTTTCTGTACAAAGACGTAGGTAGAACTTCGTTCCTTACGGGGGTCCCCCGACCGCACAAGTGTTTTTTTTTGTTAATTTAATTGACCATGTATTTATTGATTTCAAAGCTACAATAAATCTAATTTCACCGTTAATTGAAAATAAATGCGGTTTTCTAAAAATAATATTTATGCGATTTTCTAATTTTTTTTTTTTTTTTTTTTAATATTGTTATAGGCTTGCGTTTGACCGCAACTCACCTGGTCTTAAGTGATGATGCGGCCTAAGGTGGAGCACGCTTGCCTAGAAGAAACCGGTTCACTCGTGCCTTGAAGATACCCAGATTATATGTATCGGGGAATAGAGAGGCGGGCAGTGAATTCCACTTGTTCTTTTAGTGAGGACTCGTGGCTTAGTAAAAGCCGTACAGATCTATCGGTCAAGGTTAAGCTTCGCTTGCCGCAGTCGGTCTGTGGATGGGTGACCATCCATTTCATACCGAGTTGCGTCCATGCTTCCGAAAGCACGTTAACCCATTGGTCCCGGGCACAAAGTACGTAAGGCTGTGGCGCGCCCATTTTGTGTCAGAAGCCAGAAAGTCTGTCAACCAGTCTTACCTAGGTTACCCAGTAACTGCATAGGTTGTGAAGGTCAGATAGGTAGGCAGTCGCTCCATGTTAATAACTGGTATTCAGCTGCATCCGGTTAGATTGGGAGCCGACCCCAACATCATTTTGAAAAGGCTTGGTAGATAAAGTTTTTTTTTTGTGAAGTTGTGTCTTGTAATTATCGGTAAATGGCCAAATGGTTCACCATCCAATAGCTTTAATGTGGCACATATATAAATGTCAATGAAATTCTGTAGTGCTAATATGCCACCAAAAAAATCACAAACATTTTATTCAATCCATAAAAATGCATCTAAATTTTAAATTTTCAAATTTCGCGCGTAGTTTGACAAAACGCCTCTTACTGGACGCCATATTGCCCAGCGAAAATGACGTCAGTTCGTTTTGCATCAAATGCGCTCATAATAAATATGATAATTGTATATAATTTAAAAATAATTAAAATCATATTTTGTAATAGGTGTAATAATTGAAAAATTACGTTGGTTACGAAAATAATGAAAGTACAAAGCCTATATACGCCAATCGGTTGATTGACAATTGTAATTTTTTTGTTTACACAGCCGTACGGCGTAATAACATAGCCGCTACTACAACAAATTCAACAAAATCGGTCCAGCCGTTTAGAAGGAGTTCACTTTCATGTTTAAGTTATATATTTGAGCCGTTTGGGGTGGAAACGCTAGGGCCATGGGCCCGAGCCCATATTGTTTTTCGTGACATCGCCAAGTGACTGGTCGACTCCTCACGTGACCCGAAGGCTGATCTATTCTTGGGTCAAAGAATCAGCATTGCCATACAACGCGGCAATGCTGCCAGCCTGTTGGGCACGTGTCCCGTTGACAGCGATGTGGACGAGTGTTTTGATGCCCTTTGAGCTCCCTGCCTTTTTCTTAGAATTGTAAATAATTTTATTATTTAGATTTTTATGAAAGAAAGAAGAAAGAAAGAAAGAAAAACCATTTATTCACGAGAAAGTGACGCACATTACACAACAAGACTTAAACTAAAACAAAGTGGATAGATACATGTTGTAGTAAACAAATACAAATAAAATAAAAATAAACTATAAAAACGTACGAGACAGAAATAGTTTATGATTTGTATATAGTAATAAAGATGTTTCATATTAAAACTGTTTTACATCCGTAATACGTCACACACAAAGGCTCAGTTGAAAACCAGCGTTAGGCACAAGTGGTCTGTCATATGCTGAACTGGGCCTGTTTGGGGCAGCCGTGGGGCACACTATAATGTTTTTTATTTATTTCTGTTTTTTAACTTTTTTTGACTTGACGACACGGTTGGCGCAGTGGCTGAGCGATCGACTGCTGCGCAGCGTGTTGCGGGTTCGACTCCCGCCCAGGGTAAACATTGTGTGATGAGCACTTGTGTTTGCCTTGTGTCTGGGTGTTGTTTATCTATCTAAGTATGTATTTTAAAAAAAAATGTATTTGTGTACGTATATCAGCTGTCTGACACCCATAGTACAGGGTCTCCCTAGTTTGGGGTCAGATGGCCGTGTGTGAAAATGTCCCCACATATTATTATTTTTTTATTTTTTATTTTTTTTTATTACTTACTGTTTTTGTGAGCACATGGTCTGTGTCAATAAACATTTATTTCTTTCTTTCTGATAATTATCTTCGTAAAAAGTCTTTATGTCTGTTAACTTAGTCACGGAGAGGATTTTATCGGGGTATCTTGTGTTAGTATAATCTCCCAAAGCTACCTAGACTTACGAGTTTCAATAAACAAAGCAATATGTAGTTAAGGGGGATATTTCTACTAACTTTTAGGAACGTGTGTATTCTAATCTGAGTCTCAACCTGTGTTAAATGCTCTACTTTACTTAGATTTTATAACATCAGAGATAGAGATGAGATGAGATTGTGACGACATTTTGTATGATTTAAATTTCTAAATTTTGCTTTTAAAACTTATGCGTAATTGCTTGCTTTATCATAATATAATTATAATAGATTTTGCCCGCGGTTTCGTCCGCGTGAGTGTCGGTTATCGCGGATGCAGCAAAAGTCGCGGAATAAAAATTAACCTATGTCCTTCCCCAGGGTTTAAGCTATCTTCATGCCAAATTTCATTAAAATCGGTGCAGCCGTTTCATCATGAAAGCGTAACAGACAGAGTTACTTTCACATATATAATATACTAGCTTTTGCCCGCGGCTTCGCTCGCGTAGAATTTGGTCTGCCACATTAAGTTAGGTGACATTTTTTTTGAATACTTTTTTTTAAATGTACCTTCACATCCCAGATTTCTAATTTCAAAATTAGTTTCCATACAATCTTTGAACCTAATATTATACCTAATATTTAGAAGGAATCCCTTAGCATTTTGAAATTTGCAGAGTCCTATTATAGCTTAAAGTAATGAGCACTTAGAAAGGAATTCAGATAATTCTACCCTCAAGGGATTGCTTCTAAATATTAGGTATAGGAGTTCAAAGATTGTATGGAAACTAATTTTGAAATTAGAAATCTGGGATGTACGATGTGAAGGTACATTAAAAAAAAAGTATTCAAAAAAAATGTCGCGTAACTTAACCAAATTCTACGCGAGCGAAGCCGCGGGCAAAAGCTAGTTTAGAAGGAATCCCTTGAGGGTAGAATTATCTGAATTCCTTTCTAAGTGCTCATTACTAGTGGTTTCTTCATCAATCTTTACCTGTATGGTGTGTTTATGCAAAGTAGCCCTATGTCCTTCCCCGGGCTTGAGATTATCCTATCCAGCACAAACGGATTACTTAACACTGACTAACAAACAGGTCGGACCAATGTTACTTTTATTTAATCACTACATAGTATAAAACAAAGTTGCTTTCTTTGTCCCTATGTCCCTATGTATGCTTACATTTTTAAAACTACGCAACGGATTTTGATGCGGTTTCTTTAATAGATTTTGTAATAAGTAAAGAATTATGTGGTATGTAATTGGAATAGGTGAACATCTGTGTTAATTTATCTGTGTTTTTACTGCAATATGCAGGAGCATATTATATTGCTCACGTGTATCTAAATCCCAAAACCTACATATTTACGCTGAACCAAAAAAATCAAATAACATAGTATACTCCTGTATACTATGTTATCTATGTTATTTGATTTTTTTGGTTCAGCGTAAACGTAACGTAACGTAACGTTTTTTGTTTGGTAAGCTACGTATAGCTGCCCATGGGAAAAACAGGGCGTGCCTAAATGTATCCCCGCTACCTTCAAAGTTTGCCCTTGCGATTTATTAATAGTCATAGAAAATGCAACTTTAAGTGGGAACTGTAAACGTTTGAAATTGAAGGGTAAGTTATTGAGTATTATTGGGATGCGTGGAATAAGAACATTTTCACCTATAAAAACGATATATCTAAATTACGAAATCTACGATCCTATATTTAAACAAACAATAAAGGACAATTCTTATGCGACTGAATTAAAAATAAAAAGTAATTAATCGCTATCTAGGATAAATGACCAAGAATAAATGACATGACAATAAAAATGCCTACAGAACACAACCATCAATGACGTCTGCCCGCCGCCGGCCGCCGATAGGCGCTCCGTTCAAGTCAATCTTAACGTGATAACTTTTAAACTAATCGGCCAAATTACTTAGTGTGAAACACAAAGTTTATCTACATTACTTAAATACTTAATGCGAAAAATGTATTAATTTTGATAAGAGTTTGATAATTATATACTAATATGTGCATTGCAAAATAGTACCAAATTAAATTAAATTTATGGTTCACAATTTTGGTCGTACTGGCTTGCACATAAAATGTAGATAATATGCTGTCGCGGACTTTTATTTAGACCTACTTAAGGCAAACAATCTTGCGGTACATCATCTTTATGTAACTCCATTGGTTAAGGCAGCGCACGCCAAGATAAATCTCAGATGGAAGATTTTTTCCGACTTAATTGACACGTATCGTTATATTATGACCAAAATTACATAAAATCATTATAAATTGTAGCCTATGTGTTATTCTGATGAATAACCGATATTACTGTAAAGTTTCATTCAAATCGGTCCAGTAGCTTTTTCGTGAAAGGGTAACAAACATACACACACACATACATCCATCCTAACAAACTTTTGCATTTATAATATTAGTAGGATAATATTATTATAATATATATAATATAATAAATAATAATATTATAAAGTATGGATGGATTACAAATCTTATTAGTTGGCTAGTTTTTATTTATTCATATGTTTTACAAAATATTGTTTAAAACTAACATTGACTATTAAACCAGACACTTTCCGTTTGCCATTTTGTTCAGCAGGACACTGAAATAAGGTGTTTTTATCTCAAATAAACATACTTAATATATGTCAACCTCATGATATAATTTCACTTAAATCAGAAAAGTAGATAACTTTTAATAGTAATAATAACATTAATAAGTGGGGACATTTCACACACGGCCATCTGACCCAAAACTATGGGTGTCAGATAGCTGATATACATACACAAATACATTTCAAATACATACTTAAATAGATAAACAACACCCAGACACAAGTGCTCATCACACAAATATTTACCTTGGGCGGGAATCGAATCCGCAACACGCTGCGCAGCAGTCAATCGCTTTTATTGAGGTTTTTAAATTGGTTTATATAAAAACTCCAAGTGATTTCAATGAAAGTGGTTCATGTATTAGTAGCTGCCTATCATGACATCCTATCCTATTCCATATCAAAACCAATGAAATTCAATCTTATTTTCATCTATTTTAAGGTCGTCTTCTAGTCTAGCCTGATGCAGCTAAATACCAGTATTTTTACATTGACCCGGCTGCCTATCTGACCTCCACAAGTCAGTTACTGGGTTTAGTTGACAGACATTCTGGCTTCCATGTCATAAATTCAATTCAATCAATAGGCCTCTTTTAACATGCAAGACTTGTTACATTGTTCTCACATTGTACCATTAGATTCAACATGAATGAAACCTTAAAAATAAAAAAACAGTAAAATATTACTGATTTTAAAAGAGTGTTAATGGAGTTTCTTGCTCGTTCTTCTCCATAGAAAGCTACTGTTTGGAACGAGCAACTAGCTTCAACTTTCTGACTGACTGACTCTGACAATTCAAAAGTACCTCTAAATGGTTTAATTGAAATAAATGATTTTGAGTTTGAGTTTGAATTAAAAAACGTAAATTGACGCAGGTGTAGTCGTCTACCTATCCCAAAACCTCTACTTATACCCAGAATCCATTGTAATAGTCAAGTTAAAGTATAATCTGAATCTGGAGTATTTTAATTAAACGGTGCGAGTTCCCAATCTGATGGTTAACTTTATTCATTAGGGTTGTCACTGACAATTTGGAGCGGTGCGAAACTTTCTCGTGTCACACATACTTTCGATCAGTTTTCGTACCTTTTATTAAAAGGTTGAAAAGGCTTTTTTTGCGTTCGTTGTTTAATGAGTTTTACCTTTATGGTTGATGATATATTTTAATTAACTTTATCGGGTTATAATGATAAGATAGGTCTCTAGAAAATATATGCGCTGTGACTGAATGGAATAGAAAGGTCTTAACAAAAACACATTTTTACATTCTCATATTTATTTTAATTAATGAAATGAAAGCATACATACATGCACGTGTACAAAAAGAAAACACATTTTTATTCACATATTTATTTTAATTAATTAAATTATTCTAACAATAGGATTTAATCCTACATTTTACAACAAAATATTCAGTTTGGAAATAAGAACCGACAGACGTATTAATTGTAGGTTTAGGTAGGAAAAATTATGTCATTACGAGCTTCCAGTCTATACAATATGAGATAAGTATGTGCTTTATGACATAGGTAACAATTTCTATGTAGCCAATGACGAAATATACCGAAAGAAATTTACAATTACATATATAATAATATAATATAATATGTGGGGACATTTCACACATGGCCATCTGACCCCAAACTAGGCAGACCCTGTACTATGGGTGTCAGACAGCTGACATATATCTAAACTATTCAAGGAGTAAAGTTTGTTTATTTAAACGTCTCGGAGCAATGGGTTCCAGACAGACAGAGTCGCCGAGGATGGCCTAGAAAGAGATGGCGAGGTGACCTGAAATGACTTGGCGGAGAAGTATGTCCAGCAGTAGGGCAGCATATAGGTACAAACGAAAAAAAAAGATTGTTTTTTGTTTGTATGAGGTAGGTACCTAATCTCTAAAGTACTATAAGTGTTCTGGTCCAATTTCACAGAAAGATGGCTACACTATAATTGCCGAGTGTTAAAAGTTATGCTTTATAGTACCTATACTTATCATCGCCGCAGACGAAGTTGCGGGTAGAAGTTAGTCTAAACTAATGTTTTGTAGAGAAAAAGATATATTGTTTGCATAGTTATTTGAAATAGAAAAACTCAAAAAATTGTGAGCCGATTTTAAAAAAAATATTTTGATAATAGGTAGCAACGTTATATAATAGTGTTGTATACTATTATTAGGGACCCATCGAAGGCATAGTGTTAGTATGTATCATCATCATATCAACCTATCGCCGTCCACTGCTGGTCATAGGCCTCCCCCAGAAATCGTCAACCAACCTGGAGGCCAAGTCTGCTATTTTTATAATTTCGTCATTCCAACACGATCCCATTGTCATTATGCTAAAAGTTCGTAATCTGCTAAATTCATAATGGTCGATCATTGGTCGGTCGAATAAAAGCAATGACTGCACAATGACGCTCTAATGGTAGGTCACTGATTAAAGGAACTGTCAAAATTTTAGCAGATTACCGCCTAAGTCAGTCATTCAGTTGTCATTTTGTACAAGATTACCATTCTATAGGTATGTCATTTCTTTCAATGGCGTGTCTGTGGTTGACCATTGGAAAGTCATAATAATGCCATTATATTAGTAGATTAACAAACTTGTCAAAATCAACAATTATGAAATCAATGACAGACCATTCTGACACTATTGTAATAGCAGACTTGAGGCCCTGGGGGCCAAGTCTGCTATTTGTTTAATTTCGTCATTCCAACACGATCCCATTGTCATTTTGCTAAAAGTTCGTAATCTGCTAAATTCATAATGATCGATCATTGGTCGGTCGAATTAAAAGCAATGACTGCACAATGACGTTCTAATGGTAGGTCACTGATCAAAGTAACTGTCAAAATTTTAGCAGATTACCGCCTAAGTCGGTCATTCAGTTGTCATTTTGTACGAGATTACCATTCTATATCATTTCTTTCCATGGCGTGTCAGTGGTTGACCATTGGAAAGTCATAATGACGCCATAATAATTAGTAGATTACCAAACTTGTCAAAATCAACAATTATGAAATCAATGATAGACCATTCTGACACTATTGTAATAGCAGACTTGAGGGCCTGGTCTTGGGCAGCCCGCATCCATCCACATAGAAAGTTATAAAATGTTTAAATGTATTCCATAGTAAAATCCGACACTATAAAATATTACTATGACACAGCAATATTAAACAACAAATAATATAAATTCATAATAACACAAGATTAATGTAGTGTTGACCACGCATGAAGTTTCGTGAACACTCTCTATTTAAATTAACTATAAGCCGTTTATTTCTGAAACTTTATTCTGACACGACCACGGACGGGTTATTAATGTTTATGGCGTTATTTTGAATGGAAGATTAACAAAATATTACTACATATTATAAATTAAAGTCCCCCGTCGCGTTGAGTTATATTTGTTCGGGTAAATCTCAGAAACTACAGTTCCGGTTCTGATAATTTTTTCGCTAATAGTAACTGACTGCTATATATATGCGAATAAGAATAAAAATTCGTAGGAAAGCTAGTTTTTAGTCTAGTACAAAGCAAAGCAAAATGTTTATAATCACAAAACGATAAATTATTATTTTTTTCGACAATTTTGTATTCAAAATGGTTCCAGCCCCCAGGAGTGGTTCACCTTTTCTGTGGTTTGGTACTTTTTGGTTGACAACCTTTTTGGTTATTGATTCAGTCAAACTTGGTTTTTGAAACAAAAGGTAGATAGACCGCGCGGAACATTGAGAGTAAAGCCAAAAAAGCAAATACAAATTAAAAAACAGATACCTACAACGCGCTTCGTGCTCTACACTCTATTTATCTGTTCCGTGTGCTCTACTGACACGAGTCACTATACCATGAAACGCCGCATCGTTAATAAAAACAAATCTCTCAGTGTTCTGCGCGGTATATTTGCCTTTTGTTTCATAATCTGAGCAACCAAATAACAACTTTTGACATTAATTTTACGTTCGAGAATTAGTTTTAAAACGAAGTTATGTTCCCATAGATTAAAATTTAAATTGAGGTTATTCAATAATCAATCTAATATATAAAATTCTCGTGTCACAGTTTTCGTTCCCGTACTCCTCCGAAACGGCTTGACCGATTCTGATGAAATTTTGTGTACATATTGGGTAGGTCTGAGAATCGGCCAACATCTATTTTTCATCCCCCTTTTTCCCCCCCTTTTCATCCCCCATCCAAATGTTCGGTAGATCGGGACAGGACAACGTCTGTCGGGTCAGCTAGTCCTAAATAAAAAAAATAAAATAAATAAATATTTTATTAAGAGAAAACTATAATACACTAATAATTAAACATTGGGTTTAACCATATATTTTTGAGCTTTAAGTTACAGCTATACATACTTAAACCTCATTACCCAATTATGAAGGACTTGTACCGTTCCGTAGTTTCCGACACTGCTTCACTATAACGTTGCAGGCAAGTTGCAGCAACCCCAACAACGTGAGGATACTGCAACCGAAGAACACGCCGAACATTCCACCTACTTGAGCTGTAACATAATACAGTACATGAGTAAAAATTAAATTTTGACAGGCAGGTTTTGCGTATAAGGGTGGATGCAGATCTGGCGGAAGATGTGTCGGACGCATCATCGGTTATGAGGTTGAATGTTTTATTGTATGATTCACTGTTCTGGCGTTATGTGACTGACAATACGCAGCGCATCTATCGTCAAATATGCATCCACACTAAGGCACTTCCCCGAGAGACATATCGACTCTAAGCCACCATACGTCCGACGCACCATGGATGGTCAAAAAGTTTTCGCGCTGATAGGCTAATGTTTTCACCACAATCCAAAGTAGGTACACTTAAAAAACCGACTCCGTGTATCGTCCAGATAAACATCGAAGGGTTCTTTAAAAAAAAATTGAAATTATTTTCTGTCTGCCGCAAAACTCACTGCGATATTCTTTGCGGCAAAAAGACCCATCGAGACGCGATCCGAAGGCATTCATCCCTGGACTCGAAGCACGGATTTTGACAGGTGAACGCAGTCGTACTGATTTGGGTTTTAGTGTTATAGGGTTGCGTTTGGACGCATGTCACCTGATGATGAAGTAATGATGCGGCCTGAGGTAGAGCGCGCTTGCTTAGGATAAACCGGTTCACTCGTGCTTTAAAGATATCCAGAACGTATCGAGGATATTTCCTTTCCCACGTGCACTAAGATGATGTTCTAGTTACATACATACATTATGTGTAAAGCTGTTAAATGTTTTTATGCGAGTGGTTAGACAACAATCAATTTTCATTTTCAAACAAAGTTATCGTAAATCACTAATTCTTTCATGATACAAACTGCAGCTCTAAAACTTTTACGCGCACTCCGTTATTTTTCTAGATGACCTACTTGATCAAACTACTTGAAAAGATGAAGACAAGATAGGTCATCATCATCATGTCAACCTTTAGACGCCCACTGCTGGGCATAGATCTCCCCAAAGGGGGGTTCAGCCGCATTCGCAATGCTTGGCCGATGCATGTTGACGATCGCAGTAGGTGTTATGGTACTTAGAAGGACGCTGCTGCCCATCCTCTGGTCAATATCCCTCTGTCGCCTTCTACGACACCCACAGGTAGAATGGGGGACAAGATAGGTACTTGAAGTAAGATAAAAACTTACAAAACAAGTCTATGTACGTGAAGTATGACCAGCGTTCGAGGGTAGGTCGCTTGCGGCTCTGGATGAAGACTCTCACCACACTCACTTTCTTGAAGTTCAAATCCTTGCTGCAGTATCAAAAAACATGAATTCAGTTAAATATAATCATCAGCAAAGTCAAAGTCAAAGAGTCAAAGATCTTTATTGTGAGACAGTGGTTATAGAGTTGTTATTGAGTTTTAAAGTGCGTTTGCACTGCTCCACCATGTTAGGCATACAATAATTAGTTTTTTTATTATTACTATTATCTTAGACCTATGTTTATGTGATATACTATATTAATTCAATTTGCATCAAAACATAAAACGGTTTGGCATTAACTCATCATGCATCTTTCGGACAAAAACTCATGTACTGTATAATATGGTCTATTTACCAAGAAGTCAAATATTTTTTTTTTAAACATATAAATATTTTTAATTTCTCTTATTTGCTTAGGAAGCTTATTATAAATTCGTGAAGACATTCCGAAGAAACTTTTGGACAGTAGGGCTGTTTTTGAGGGCATATTTGTTATTTTGTCGGCATGTCGACGGGAATGCAGGTTACCAAACTTTTCCTTATTGGTCTTTACAAATATAGCGACCTCATAGATGTAGAGGGCAGGAAAGGTTAAAATCTTAAGCTTTTTAAAATATGGCATACAGCTCTCTGGGGCACGTATGCCGCAAACAGCTCTAAGACACTTCTTTTGTGCCCTAAAAGCGAGTTCCCTGTCTGTAGCATTCCCCCAATAAATTAGTCCGTATCTAAGCGTAGAAGTTACATAGGCATGATAGGCGGTTAGTACTGCTGCTTGATTAACAATCTTAGATAGTCTGTATAAAGCGTAGGAAAATTTATTTAGTTTTTTACACACCGTATCAATTTGCGTTTTCCATGACATATTTTTGTCAATCCATAGTCCTAGGAATTTGATGGTATCTGTTTCCTCTATTTTTTTCATGTCATAATTTATATTTAATGTCAAGGGGGTTTTTCTTTGGGAATAACTGACTATTTTTGTTTTATCTAAATTTATTATGAGATTATTACGTGTTAACCAATTTATAATGTCCTTTAAAGTATCGTTTATGTCATTTTCAAATGTGTTAATGTCAGTCGGAGAAAATACAGCAGTGCTATCATCAGCAAAAAGGACTAACGGAATTTTCACGGCTCTTGGTAAATCGTTTATATAAATAAGGAAAAGCAAAGGACCCAAAACGCTACCCTGCGGCACGCCATATGTAACATCACTCGGATTTGATAAATACTGCATTTCAGTTTTCGTCGCAAAAGAAAGCTTATTTATTTCAGTTATTTGTAATCTCTGGCTTAAATACGATTTTATCAAGTCTAGAGCATTACCCCGTATGCCATATCTATACAGTTTTTCGACCAGTAATTTATGATCCACATGGTCAAAAGCTTTGGTCATGTCCATGTACATAGCCGTTACTGGTGTCCTATTATTCATATTTTTGTAAATCCTAATAAGAAGATCGTAGATGGCCATATTGATAGTCTTGCTTTTGCGAAATCCATTTTGCTCACTGACAAAAAGATTATGTTTTTCAAAATAGTTATAAATGCTATTGTAGATTACTTTTTCTATAATTTTGGAAAAAATAGGGATTAAAGCTATTGGCCTGTAGCAAGAGATATCCTCCTTATTACCCTTTTTGAACAAAGGCTTGATGATTGACACTTTTAACTTACTAGGAAATTTTCCGTTTTGGATGCATAGATTAATCAAGTAGCTTAGAACCGGACTAATGGACAGTGCGACGTACTTTATAATTGACGTAGATATATTATCGTATCCAGTACTGTGTGTATTTTTTAAAGATTTTATGATTTTAAATATGTCATTTGGAATTGTAGGACTTATAAATAAGGAATTATTATTATTATCAATCAATGTCAGCGTTTTATTATTATGTGATGTCAAATCATTCAATGTTGGAGGGTTTATCGGTTTAACAAGATTAACAAAGTAAGTATTAAAAACTTCAGCAATTTGTTGCGGATCCGTTATAGATTTTCCATTTAGATTTATTCTTACAATTTCTTCTTTAGGAATATTATGTTTTGTGGAGTTAATTATCTTCCAAGTTGTTTTAGTTTTATTATTCGATTGATTTATATTGTAGTCATTTTGCGATTTTTGAGTCAAGTTAATTATTCGCTTCAGCCTTGAAGAATATTTTTTGAATTGATCATGATCCGCTTTATTAGACGTTTTGCGATACGTCCATAACAACTCTCTCTTCCGTCGGCAGCATTTGGCTATGCCCTTTGAGACCCATGTAGGTCTTTTGGTTGGTGTATTTTTTATTCTTATTACAGGAAAGCAAAGATTATAAAATAACTGGAAGTGATCAAAAAATGTATTAAAAGCTATTTCGGCATCGTTTTCGCCATATACGTCAGAAAAAGTGAGACTTTCTATACACTGCTTAAATTTTTCTTTATTGCTGTTACTAAAATCTCTTCTAAAGATATACCATTGTTTAATTCGACAGGTTTTTTTAACTGGACATGATAAAATTTGTGCAGTATGGTCCGAAAGAGCAAAGTCGATGATGTCGCACTTGCTACCCCTAATATTGTTAATGATATTATCGATACATGTATCGCTGCTTAGACGCGTTGATTCTCTGGTACCAAATTTTAAGTTAAAGTTTAGGATAGTATTTTCAAATTCAGATGATGAATAGGTTCTTTTTTTAAGATCTATGTTAAAATCGCCACAAATTATTATTTTTAATTCTCTATGACGTAGCTCTTTATTAAGAATATTAGTCAAAGTTTCAAGAAAGATATTTATATCGCTTATCCGAGATTTTGGCACACGATACAAGCATACAATAACAATAGGATGTTCAATTAGCTTAATAGCACAGCATTCTATCAAATTTGGGATACCTAACTCATCAATATGTTTAATTCTTTGAAATTTTAGATAGTTTTTTATGATGATACATGATCCACCATTTCTGTTATTGCGAGCATAGCTGGCCGCAAGAGAGTAATTTGGTATCGTAAGAAATATGTGATCTTCTTTGTTCATATTGTGCTCTGTTACACAAATGATGTCTACAGTTTTATCCATTTTTTCGAGCTCGTTCAAATGTACAGTGAGAAGATTTGCTTTGTTTATTAACCCGTTTATGTTTTGATGCATTACAATTAGTTTGTCATACACGAAATAAATCATTATCTTTTGCAGTTGAATTATTAATATTACAATCTTTGGACTGATTGTTTACATTTACATCTTTTACTAAAATTATATTATTGTCACAGGTTGTTAGGTCAGTCTGAGTACATTGGTCATTATAAGTTTTTTTAATGTTAAGTTTTTGGGCGTATTCATCAAATTTTAGTTTATATTCAATGTGACATATCTCTTTCAAAATATTGCGAGAGAGTTTAATACAGTTTTTCTTTTTAGAATTTATTTCTCGACTGTAATTCATGTCTATGTATATTGAATTTGAAAATTGACAACATATAGTTTTAAAACCATTATTTAGCTGGCGTAAATTCAAATAGTTGTTTGAGGGTATTTCCGAAACGATTACATTTGTATTTCTGACTTTTTCTAGCCAGGTTTTTAAATTACGAGTCAAACTATATGCATGGTCATTAATACCCGCTAATACTACAATATAGTCATTTTTTGTTAAACCTTTTGTCATTTGGTCATGACCATTTAACACATCCATCAGCATGGCACCCGGTTTTGAGTAACAAGTAACTTTGTACTTGGGCCCGACAAGATCTTGAAGTATATTTCTGATGTAGCGTCCTTGCTGGTCGGCCAATACAACTATATTTTTCTTGATCTTCTCTTTTTTTGGCATTGGTGTCATAATTTTTGTAGTGGTTATTATTTTAGCTAGGTCAATTTTGCAACAGGTAGAGGTGCCTTCATCGTCGTATACAGGTGCACAGGGTTCAGGTTTTTCTGTATTGTTATTGCCTTGAGATTTAATTTTAGAGTGTTTGTAAACTTCTCTGCATGTTACTCTAGCTGAATGAAGAGGAGAGACTCTGGGTGTTGTTATTTGCCTAGTGATAAGTTTCTTTCTTAATGGTGTGCGAGTTTGCGCTCGCACGGGTGTGGGACACAGTGTGCTAGGGGTGTTAATCTTTTTTAATAGGCCTATAGCTTTTTCTTTATCTTCTAATCTTTGTTTTAATGTATTAATCTCTATATTTAAATTTTCAATTTCAATGTGTGCAGCAACTAGTTCCGAGTTGGTATTGGTTAACTGCTTTTCCAGGTCTATAATGATGGAATTATCGACAATAGGTGTCGCAGTTTCGCTTTGCGTTGAAATTTCCAGAAGTGTAGAGTTAAAAATAGTGTCATTCAAAATGTCGCAGTCAGAATGTCTTCTTCTCTGTTTGCGCATGGTAACATTATCCATTTTTACTTTTAGTCGAATATTTATTTGCTACTAGCACCATCATCAGCCGGAAGACGTCCACTGCTGAATAAAGATCTGCCGGAACACGGTCACTGTTCACACACGGACAAAGGCCTCCGCCGTAAGTAGGGGGAGAGGGGGGTTGCCATAATCCCTGCGCATGGCAGGCGTCTTGGCGTCATGGCAGGCGACGAAAACTTCATGTTTTTGCGTTTTGCCCAGAGCAATATCGTAATTATAAGAGCAGATTATTTAAAGACAATTTACAGTTTTACAAAGATTAAGTCTTGATTTAGATAGCTACAGAGTAAAAGTATAATTTTTAATTATGGTTTTTTAAAGCGAAGACAATTCTTTCATATCGTTTTACGAAAATAGACGTCAGAGTTAACTTTCAGGACGAATACAACCATTACAATATGCCAAAAAGAATTGTTTTATGCGTTTTTCCAATAGTATATATAGTCATAAAGACAGTAACAGAGCCAAAATTACGAAAATAAAATGTATTAAAAAACAATGTTGAAAAAGTAGAAAATTGGTTCATTTTGACAATTTTTTTTCACCAGTATTTGAATAAAAACATAACTGATATATTTATTTTATGAAATTAAATGTTATGCTTAATATACAGAATATTTTTTAGTCCGTTATACGTGCTCATTTATTTTAGACAATTATTTTAAAAAGCACTGTAAAACATCGCGCGCTGTCGTTTGCCGATCAATTTCAATGATTCGTGCTTATTTCGTGCATATTTTTTTTTCTGATGCACACAAACAGACCATTGTATTGTACTAGTGTGTGTCAATGCTGCTACGCCGTTCTAGCAATCGTTTAGATTTTGAGTTGCGCTAAATCGAATACGCGCCCTTAATGATCGCAGTGGGTGGGTGCTATTATATTGGGGCCACGGGATCATAATATAATACCATCTTGAACATAAAACGCATTGCTGAATATTGCTACGGTATTCAAAAGTATAAAATATTTACTAGAATTATAGGCACACATAGCATTTTAAACACATAGCTTCCAAGAAGACTATTATATGAATAATAGTCTTCTGTTTGGGGTGGAAACTCTAGGGCCATGGGGTCCGAGTGCCAATCTTGTTCTTCGCCAAGCGGCTGGTCGACTCTTCATGTGACGCGAAGGCTGATCTATTCCTTGGTAAAAAAAATAGCATTGTCATACAACGTGGCAATGCTGCCAGCCTATCAGGCACGTGTCCCGTGACAGCGATGTGGACGAGTTATTTGATGTCCTGTGAGCTCCCCCCTCCCTTTTTCTTGGAATTGTACATACCTAATATTATTATCTTTATTTTTGAGATTGGTAAATATGAATAATGTCTTACTAGAATGGTTCTATGGTCTTCACAGAGTCATCCAGTACAAAACTTGAAGCTATTACGCTGGTCTTCTCTACGTCACATGTCATAGGACAGGTGGTGCTCGAGCTGTCAACTGCTACTGTGAATAAGGAAGAATTACAGATATTACTGGATATCCTTAGGATAGAAGAAGCATAGGCGTGGTGGAGTTACGCAATAGGGCTCGGTGCCGGTCAATTGAAATGTGTTATTGAAATGTTGTATGAAGCAGCCAATGATATTACGGGTAAAACAAAACCGAGACCGAATCGGTTCATCCGTTTGGAAGTTTCGATGCTACATATACACACGTTGAACTTATAACACTCCTCTGTTTTATTCGAAGGTTAAAAAGGTTAATAGGTAGATAATAACTATGCCAATTAGCTCACTATGTCTTGGGCTTAGAGTCGCGTCGGTGTCAGCGAAAGTATGTTGTGTGTCCATGTGTCAAAATGCGCTCCAAAACAGCCGAAAATGACATTTCCCAACAGTCTCATCAGTTTCGTTTCTTGTGTCACCCAATATAGTCCGTTGGGACCAACGGCTTTACATGCATTCCGAGGGACGGATAAAACTCGGTATGCAATGGATGGTCGCCCATCCATGGACCGACCGCGTCAAGCATAGCTTAACCATGACCGGTCGATATGTACGGCTTTTACTTGGTCACGAGTTCCTTCCTCCTCTTCGTTTTGTAAGGTGTAGAAACTATATACAAAAGAATTCCTAGAACGTCTGTTGTAATAAATTTCTAAAAGTATTTACTCAAGGCCTGGGTTGAGCACTGCAGCATAGCCGCGCGACATCGCCGGGCGCCGGGCGGTGTCGGGTGCGTCGCTCTCACACACTTACATTTCTCCAAAGTGTTTGCAATCTCTTGTTCTAATGTACAGTATTTCCTGAAATCATTAATTACACGAAATCAAGCTTGTACATACAGAAAAACTTATATTAAATCTGTTAAACGTTTTAAACGATTAATCTAGTCTGATTCAGATCTCTGCTAGATCGTATAGCAATTACCAAAATTATAATTCAGAATTAATTTTTAATCATGGAGTCCATTCAATTGTCTGACGCTACATCCAACCAACATCATCATCGTATCAACCTATTGCCGTTCACTACTGAACGTAGGCCTCCTCCAGAGATCGCCAACCAACCAGGTCTTGGGCAGCCACCTTCTTCAAATCCTCGGTCCATCGTGCCGCAGGGCGTTCCACATTACGCTTACCCAAACACGATCTCCACTCTAAAACATGCAACCTCGATGCTGTCAAAACTAAATGAAAGTTCATCTCCATACGAAACTACTTTATGGAAGGGCCAATTAGGTTAATATATTTTTAATGACTTTCAGAATTGTTGACTTTGGCTTTAAAACACTTACTTGCTATACATCGGGAAGTACTGTAACTTATCTGTCGACATAATACACTTTCTGAGTGCTTGTCGAAGTGAGCTAGCGCCCACTGCTATTTGGAATCCTAAGGTGTAGAAGGCGATCCATTGCTCGGATCCTGGGTTGAGGGCTGTCCCGTTCATCGACACGTCCACGTAGTGCTGGCTTGTCAGGGTCGCCACCTGCCAGTATCATGTAAATACTTAGTTTTATTATATTCTATTTTTGAGAGTTTGGTGTCCTTGTTTGTAGACTATTGTGCGTGAGCTATGATGACTGTACTGTAACTCCACACAATTTATCACCCTCCAGAAACAGATTATCCGTAAGAGACTTTGGTATCCCAAGATATTTTCCCGGATTTGAGCAATGCCTGTGCACTCGAATTCCACTGAACTGTCTGTGATGCCTATAGTATTAAAGTGGTGAGTTTTCCCTTAGTTTGTTCTCTGGTCTGCTTTCTTTAAAGGATACTTTTATTAAAAGATATCGAGCACTATTTTTTTAATAATTTTTTTAGACTTCCTATCCAGCTGGCGTTAAATGCAGGCGTTAAATCTGTCTGATTTGCACTTTTGTGCATGTAGTCTAAGTAAATCTCATCAATATGTGTCAACCAAGGGTGCTGAAGAGATAACTCACTCTCTCACTTTTTCACTTTATAAATGTTTTATCCTTACGTCCATTCTAACCTATCGCGCGTTAGGTAAAAGGTCGACCGGCCTGCGGGTGGTCGACTTAGGGGCAGTCCACCCCCCATCAGATGCAGGCCCGTGCAGGTGGCGCGCCGTGATCCGAGCGCCCCACACTATAGGATTCGGCGGCGTTTAGATCGCCGAGGTCGACAGGACCCGCCTACATCATTGGCGGGTCATAGCGGTGAATGCGTGAGCGAAACCCGTACCCCCGCCCATAAGTCAGTCGAGGACCACCGTGGTGGTTTTAGCCGGTAAGAGTCCGGCACACCCCCATGTTTTCCCCGGACGGGGGATGATAGTCCATGAGGATTTCGCAACGTTAAAAAAAAGGTAAAATGCCGACACGTAGAAAAGAGTTGCATCGTCGCATTTCAACTATCGGTGACATCACCAAAAAATGTGTTAAGGAAGTGCTCGACGTTTATGCGTTGCGACATCGCACCACTATGATGTATGATAGTTGTAAGTACTCACCCATTTATAAGAAAGGTCAACGATGGTGGGCTTCTGGCTCTGGTTGACCGCTATCATCAAGCCGCTAGTGTGGCCGAACCATCGCGTGTAATTATGTCGGTTGGGCTGGGTTACCTCTATGTTGGTACCAAGTCTTTCCATTTCCCTGGGAAGTCATTTTAAAATATTTCATTATTGATCTAAGTGGCCTTTTATGATCGTAGCTTTTAATGATCGTAGTCTTTTATGCTCGTAGTTTGTTACTAAACAAATACGTAATGAGCATAAAATTACGTATTTGTTTATTCGAAAATTATAAAAAAGTTACCTATTGTTGAACTTAGTGTTATTTTTTTTAAAAGTCAAATATACTATACAGGGAAATTGAAAAAATACCCAAAACCTCTTAACTTATACTTTGGAATCATCACCCTGAACAACTTTTGTTCTACGACTTACGACGAACTTAACTAAATAACGTAGCAAAAAACAAATAGTTTTCGTTTAATTGAAATCCGTGAAATTTACGTAAGTAATATAATAATAATAATAATAATAATAATCATTATTATTTCACTCTTCACAAAGGTATGTACAATACGGTCAACGTAACTTGGCGCGTCTGAAGTTAGCTGTTTGGCTGCGCAATGGAACTTTTAGGAACGAAATTGTCTACTGCGCAGCTAATCGGCTAACTTCAGACGCGCCAAGTTACGTTGACCGTACTGTACACAAGATAAGTAAAAATACAAATAAATTAACTTAACTACATGAAGCATGATCCTTTGTGAGAGACTGGAGTCCATACTAGGATACCCTGTGTGACGGATCACCAGGCTCTCACCTCGAAATTGCGTTGGCTAGTTAGTCTCTGAACAAATTGTATACAACGAGATACGAGTATTGAAAACCAAACCAAAAATGCTTAAAGCCATAAAAAAAAAATGAAAAACATAAATAAATTGAATATTTTACAAATAAAATAAACTTTAGTTTTGATGAATCAACTGTATATTATTGTTTGTGAGTTGTGAGTGTGTGCAGATAAAATGTATTTGTGTGTGAGCGCGAGTATGGAAGCTAAATTATGTATGCTGAATGATTACGAGGGAACAATTAACAGCTGCTCCGTGGAATCATAATCCAAGTTTTGTATCCAGGTCGAGAGTTTCCTTTTGCAGATGTTTTTGGGAAGGTTATAAATTGACAAGACTCCGTTAATTCTATTATATAAATAGCTTCCGAGGAAACCAAAATGTCGACGAGCAAAAGCTGTATGGAACCGAATTGTGGGGCAAACTGTATTTTTACGTCGCTTACCTTCAAATAGGGAAGTATACTACGCGCGCGCGCACCTGATACCGAATTATGATGTAGGTAGAAGGTAGGCTAATGTACAGGCACAGCTGATTTGCCCAACTTTGTCGGTTATAGTTAGGTTATCAAACAAAATTTAGAGAGCGTTTATACTTTTTGTTTGAAAAAAAAAATGTTTCAAATATTGAAAAGTCAAATGATCTTCCGTTTTCTGATACAAAGTAAGGATTAAGAGGTTTTGGGTATTTTTTCAATGTCCCTGTAAAAAATATGCTATGACTGTCATATCTTTCTATCAAGGATAGAATGTTTGTAATCGGATGAGCAGTATACGCGATGACCTCCTTCATTCAGACTTACAAACTTCACCACTTTATAATAATTATGATTCTTTGATACAAATAGTGCAGTGTTTGATATTTTATAAGTACTATTTGTTTGAACCCCGTATCTGCACAATTAGTAGAAATGTTTAAGTTTCTGTACATGTGCGTACAAGTTACTTAGGTACTTGTTGTTACACGTGTGGGTCTATTCGAATTTCCGTATATGACGTTTGGTCTCCGCAACGCAGGACAAACATTTCAGCGTTTTGTCGATGAAATGTTGCGGGGACTAGACTTCTGTTACGGATATTTAGATGACTTTTTAGTCTATTCTAAAGACCAAAAAGAACATGAAGACCACCTACGCCAGCTGTTCACCAGGTTACAAAAATACGGGATGGTTATTAACTCCTCAAAATGCGTGTTTGGTGCCAAAGAGGTCACATTTTTAGGCTACAGCATCACACCCAATGGTACAAAACCATTGACAGCGAAAGTTGAGGCCATTAGCAACTTTCCAGCACCCAAGACCATACGTGGGCTGAGAAGATTCTTAGGTATGGTAAATTTTTATAGACGGTTTATCCCAAATGCAGCACAGCACCAAGCCCCGCTCAACGCACTCTTGACAGGGACAGTAAAAGGCTCACACCCGGTAAACTTTACGCCAGACGAGGACGCAGCCTTCGAGGAATGCAAGAAAGGTCTTTGCAGGGCCGCAATGCTGGCGCATCCTAACACCGGTGCTAAACTCGCTTTGGTGACAGACGCCTCAGACACGGCCATTGGAGCAGTCCTACAACAGTTGAAGAACGGTACCTGGGAACCACTAGCTTTCTTCTCTCGCAAGCTGAGTCCAACTCATCAGAAATACTCTCCCTACGATCGTGAGCTCCTCGCGATATATGAGGCTATCAAGTATTTCAGGCATATGGTCGAGGCCAGAGAGTTTGTGATCTATACAGATCACAAACCCATCTGTTACGCGTTCCACACCCGCAAGGAAAATTGCCCACCAAGGCAATTCAGACATTTAGATTATATATCACAATTCACCACAGATATCAGACACATCTCAGGAAAGGACAATATAGTGGCAGATGCATTGACACGAGTAGAAGAAATAGTACAGCCTATCAATTATAATGAATTGGCCGAATCGCAAAGCTCCGATCAAGAACTCAAACAACACCTGCACGGCAAAACATCGTTGAGTTTAAAAAAGATAGCACTACCAGGCATAGATACAGAGCTGTACTGTGACGACAAAGGCAAGACACCGAGGCCATATGTGACTAAGGAATTCAGGCGCCAGGTGTTCGATAGCTTACACTCGCTCAGCCACCCAGGCGCAAACGCTAGCGCGAAACTCGTAGCGGAGCGGTACGTGTGGCCGGAAATAAGAAAAGATTGCAGGACTTGGGCGCGAAACTGCTTAGCCTGCCAACGCTCTAAGGTCACCCGCCATGTGTCCGCACCGCTCAGCAACTATAAGCTACCTAGTTCTCGTTTTATGCATGTCCATATAGATTTAATCGGACCACTGCCACTATCACAGGGATACCAGTATTGCCTCACTGCAGTGGATCGTTTTACGCGATGGCCGGAAGCTATACCCATCAGGGACATAACAGCAGATACAGTGGCGAGAGCACTGCTATACGGATGGATCTCACGCTTCGGTTGCCCCACACAAATTGTCACCGATCGTGGAAGACAATTCGAGTCCAATCTCTTTAAACGATTATCAGAAATAGCAGGTTTTGAGCACCGTAGAACGACTGCTTACCATCCGGCATGCAACGGACTAGTCGAGCGTTTCCATAGGCAGCTGAAGACGGCCATTACTTGCCACGGTCACGAAAATTGGGTAGAAACACTACCCCTGGTTCTCTTGGGTATGCGAAGTGCCTACAAAGAAGACCTCAAAGGGACCACAGCAGAATTGGTGTACGGGGAGACTTTACGCCTACCAGGAGATTTCTTCCAACCGGAAAACAACATAGTAACGAACGTAACCGAGTATATAGGAAGATTACGCAGGTACGCGAGAAACCTACAACCTTCGCCAGCTTCAAGACACGGGAACAAACGCGCAATTTTCATATTCAAAGACCTAGCCACAGCATCTCACGTATTCTTGAGAGATGACGCATCCACCGGGTCATTTAGACCATCTTACACAGGGCCTTATGAAGTCATGGAACGTGGGGAAAAAGTGTACAAACTCCTCATCAGTGGTAAAACCGTCACAGTATCGATAGACCGAATCAAACCAGCCTACATACTGAATGACACACACACCACAACTAGCCACAACCACACTCACACAGAAAGTAACATCAAAAACAGAAACACAGAACAAACACCACCACAAACACTTGTCACCAATTCAACACCCAAAGAAGACGACCCCAATGTCGGACGGACGCGATCAGGACGTAGGGTGCACTTTCCAGACTATTATCGCCCGTAGTGACGGTCTCTGGAGGGGGGTGATGTGGCGGACTCCACACATCCAGCAATCCTCATATTAAGTTTGTGAAATAATATGTCAACAAACAAACAGACTCACAGATTGTATTTAATATTAGTGATTTAATTAGTGTGTTACGGCGGCGACCGGTTTCTTATCGCTGCAGGCATTGGAATGTTGAAGGGAATGCATGCGGCCGCGGGACGGGGGTCCTAGCAGCGCGCGAACACCGACCTTTTAGTCGACACAGGTCTGCGGCGCTAAGCGCTTGTCGTTCGCCCTCTCACGCGTATGCCTTTGTTTACTTCCGTGCGATCGTAATAAAAGTAACTCTCGGTAACTGTTGCGCTTTATTAAGAAGTTAATCTACCTTGGCTACCTCTCCTTCTACTCTTATCTACGGGCCCGTACCTGGTCATTTGGGTACCTACCTACGGCCACCCGAGGCCCACACACGTATCTTCTGAGAAATTAATATTTAAGCAAGAGGAAAATAGTTTGAAGATATGAATGTAATATTCGTAAGTTTAAATCGTGGAGATAGTCTTCCTGTAAGTATGGAACTTTGAATTTTATCGTTGCAAAAACAGCAGTCTGAACTGCATTATAATCATCTTCTATATGTAACTTTTCCTTCTATTAATTACGGCTGTGGATTATGATTGGATGAATATTTATTAATTAAGAAAAAAATATACATACTTCCAAGATAGCTAACACTCAACAGTATTAGCTATCTTGAAAGAAAGAAAGAAAGAAAGAAAAAGCATTTATTGGCCCGCACAGGACGAAACACAAATAACAACAAGGTTTAAGAATTAATACAAAATAAAAAATATAAAACTAATAAAAAAAATTGGTTGTCTGTAAAGTCGGTTTACTGACGATAGTTGAACGTGACAACGCGAAAGAATCATTACCTTTATCGCTGTAATTATCGTTGCTATAAACAATTGACACCACATTCACTTTTCACTTGGAACGCCTCAGAGCGAGGTAACGCCGCATGACGTCATGTAACGCCGTAACGCTGCATGACGTCATGTTTTTTCGTGCGTGCAGCCGGCTCTATCGAATTATAAGACGTTGTCACGTCAAAAAAAATAATAAGAAACGAAATCGGTCCTAAGCCGGACCGGTCGGCCGGGCCGGGTCGGTCGGTCTTGGAAGTACCTATATTATTTCCGGAGAGTTAGAAGGCACTAACGTGATATCAACATATAGAGTTAGTGCCTTTTAACTCTCCGGTTGTTAACAGAAAAAGTGTGACCAGCTTACCGTTTCAAGGATCGTCCATTAAAAACGCAGCAGAATCCATCGCCTGTTAATTCCATTCGGAATATTTCTGAGCAGTTTATCATATTATTGTTCCAACGGCACCTGTTGTTTCATTAAGTACTATATTACCATAATAATATCATCATCATCACAACCGAAAGATGTCCACTGTTGGACAAAACGCCCCCATTGAACGCTACAAGGAGCGGCAACCTGTCGCTTGCATCCACCGGTCACATGCAACCTTGACGATGTCATCGGTCCATCTGGTAGGAGGCATACCAACACTGCGTCATCTGGTTCGTGGTCACCACTCGAGAACTTTTCTTCCACATCGGTATCCGTTGTTCGAGCGATGTGGCATGCCCATCATAATAATATTATCATCACTGCTGCTGGCTTTCTCTGAGAGACCAGTATTAGAAGATTTCTGACTACGTAAGGAATTTTGGAATAGGATTGTTTATAGGAATATTTAGGGCTTGTATTATATCTCCTGATTCCTTGGTTGGTCTCCATTAAACCGGTCTGAAGTATGATTTTAAGTGGCTTGTTTAATTAACCAGTTATAGTAAACATCACCTGATCGCTGTCTCTTCACAAGTCGCCGTGAGGATCCTTCCAGCTGTCTCCACACTAATACCATTGTAGTCCAGAACCTGCTCTAGTCGCATCAGGTCTTGCAGATCGTACACCACATCGAGGGCATAAAACGCGGCTAGCTGTGGCAGGGTTTCTCGCATTCTCCTCGAGTTCATGCCCGAAGGATATTGCCTGAAATTTTGGCGAATTTTTATAGGGTGTGTTCAAAATTCAGTTGCTTTTCGACTGTGATGGTGCAAGAGTGTACTGATGAAGGTCTCGTTTTTACCTTAAACTTAAAAAAAATGTGACTTTCTTTAAGTGGGTGAATTCAGAGCATTTAATTTGAGCTAGATCCGAGATCTACTACGTAAGTACCTAATGGTGGAAAAGCTACTGGGAATGTTTCAGGCCTTAAGGCGAGGTTTTCCTACCGCATACTATTTTGAAGGGGGTGAAGCAGAGGAAGTGACGGCTGCGTAAAGGGGAGCGCCCCGCAATGGCATAGAATAGGTAAGCGCTGCAAGCGTTGTACAGCGCGCTGTACTCAGCGTAAAAGCGGCATGCAGCGGCGCGCGGGCGCTGGGCGCTGCGTCGAGCTATATTTTGTAGCAACGAAAAACAAATTTATTTATTGCATTTTAATGTATTGACCAACACTATTTTGGGTTATAATTACGTTATAATAATGTGTCGTTCTTTTCTTAGACTAGGTCTTTTCTTATTACTAAACGTGCTCGCTAATAAATAAATAATAAATAAATAAATAAATAATAAATAAATAATAAATAAATAATAAATAAATAAATAAATAAATAAATAATAAATAAATAATAAATACATAATAAATAAATAATAAATAAATAATAAATAAATAAATAATAAATAAATAATAAATAAATAATAAATAAATAATAAATAAATAATAAATAAATAATAAATAAATAATAAATAAATAATAAATAAATAATAAATAAATAATAAATAAATAAATAATAAATAAATAATAAATAAATAATAAATAATAAACAAATAATAAATAAATAATAAACAAAAATAAAGAATAAACAAATAATAAATAAATAATAAATAAATAATTAATAAATAAATGTCAACGCTACAATATTTTATAGGTGCTATACCTAGTTATAATTACACCTAGGTACATATAATTAGGTAGGTAGGTAGGTATATAAACTTACTTTTTAATTTTGCCTTTATTCAGATAAATTTGAAATAATGTGTAGGTAAAAAGGGAACACACAACCACAACACACATCAAAGGAAAGGTAGGTACAGACCAGCGTATCAAGCTACAACAATGTCAAATTACTTTGATAGATTTTCAACGTTATTACAAAAGAATAAGGTTCATATTCAATTGGGAAAATTTGACACTTTGGTATGGGTTGATGTACTGGCGTCTGTACCTACTGTTCTAGTTGGTTCCTCGTAACAAAAAGTACAAAGACGGAACAGGTTAGGATTTTATTTCATAGTAGTATACCTACCTACTTAGCGAATGAACAGAAAATTGAAGTTATAAGAAATAAGTAAATAGGTACTTACTTGCAAAATTGCCTATGAGATTTTATGCTGGCACTTCACATGGCCTATTTGTGCAAATATTTGCCTTATTTGGATAATACAAAATCGACTTTATTGCAATAACTATAGGGTACATTTCATTGCATTGGAAAATTGCGTATGAGATTTTATGCTGGCACTTCACATGGCGTATTTGTACAAATATTCGCCTGATTTGGATAATACAAAATCGACTTTATTGCAATAACTATAGGGTACATTTCATTGCATTGCAAAATTGCCTATGAGATTTTATGCTGGCACTTCACATGGCGTATTTGTACAAATATTTGCCTGATTTGGATAATACAAAATCGACTTTATTGCAATAACTATAGGGTACATTTCACTGCATTGCAAAATTGCCTATGAGATTTTATGTAGGCACTTCACATGGCGTATTTGTACAAATATTCGCCTTATTTGGATAATACAAAATCGACTTTATTGCAATAACTATAGGGTACATTTCATTGCATTGGAAAATTGCCTATGAGATTTTATGCTGGCACTTCACATGGCGTATTTGTGCAAATATTCGCCTTATTTGGATAATACAAAATTGACTTTATTGCAATAACTATAGGGTACATTTCATTGCATTGCAAAATTGCCTATGAGATTTTATGCTGTCACTTCACATGGCGTATTTGTACAAATATTCGCCTGATTTGGATAATACAAAATCGAGTTTATTTTAATATCTATAGGGTACATTTCATTGCATTGCAAAATTGCCTATGAGATTTTATGCTGGCACTTCACATGGCGTATTTGTACAAATATTTGCCTGATTTGGATAATACAAAATCGACTTTATTGCAATAACTATAGGGTACATTTCACTGCATTGCAAAATTGCCTATGAGATTTTATGTAGGCATTTCACATGGCGTATTTGTACAAATATTCGCCTTATTTGGATAATACAAAATTTACCTTACAGTAATTGAAATAAAGTCAATTTTCTATTATCCAAATAAGGCGAATATTTGCACAAATACGCCATGTCAAGTTCCAGCATAAAATCTCATAGGCAATTTTGCAAGTAAGTACCTATTTACTTATTTATTATAAATTCAATTTTCTGTTCATTCGCTAAGTAGGTAGGTATACTACTATGAAATAAAATCCTATCCTGTTCCGTCTATATAGTTTTTGTTACAAGGAACCAACTAGAACGGTAGGTACAGACGCCAGTACATCAACCCATACCAAACTGTCAAATTTTCCCAATTGAATATGAACCTTATTCTTTTGTAATAACGTTGAAAATCTATCAAAATAATTTGACATTGTTGTAGCTTGATATGCATGCCGCTGTACCTACCTTTCCTTTGATTTGTGTTGTGATTGTGTGTTCCCTTTATACCTACACATTATTTCAAATTTATCTGAATAAAGGCAAAATTTGAAAGTAAATTTATATACCTACCTATCTACCTAATTATATGTACCTAGGTGTAATTGTAACTAGTTATAGCACCTACAAAATATTGTAGCGTTGACATTTATTTATTTATTATATATTTTATTTATTATTTATTATTTATAATTCATTATTTATAATTAATTATTTATAATTCATTATTTATTATTTATTATTTATTATGTATTATTTATGATGTATTATTTATTATTTATTATTTATTATTTATTATTTATTATTTATTATTTATTATTTATTATTTATTATTTATTATTTATTATTTATATTTATTATTTATTATTTATTATTAATTATTAATTATTTATTATTTATTATTTATTATTTATTATTTATTATTTATTATTTATTATTTATTATTTATTATTTATTATTTATTATTTATTATTTATTATTTATTATTTATTATTTATTATTTATTATTTATGATTTATTATTTATTATTTATTATTTTTATACATTTATTATTTTTATTTTTTATTTATAATTGATTTATTATTTATTTATAATTTATTTATTTATTATTCATTTATTACTTATATTTATTATTATTTATTATTTTTTTATTATGTATTTATTATTTATTTATTATTTATCATATATATCATTTATTTTTAATTATTTATTTATTATTCATTTATTACTTATTTATTATATATTTATTATTTTTTTATTATGTATTTATTATTTATTTATTATTTATCATATATATCATTTATTTTTAATTATTTATTTATTTTTCATTTATTATTTATTAATTTTTTGTTTATTATTTTTTAATTATTATTTAATTATTATATACTTATTATTTAATTATTATTTATTTATTTATTATTTTTATTAATTTATTATTTTTTATTAGTTATTTATAATTTATTTATTTATTATTCATTTATTACTTATTTATTTATTGCTAATATTATAATTATATATACCTATGGGAAATGTTAGTAATCTAATTATGTATTATAAAAGTAAAGCGAGTAGGCAGGCACTTACCTACCATTTTTGTAACATATAAATCGGTATTCCTTTAATTTTAATTTTATAAATCTTCTTCCATTTATTTTATTGCCCATTTTAATAATTACCTAATCACGGGGACGAACTTAGACTAAAATATTATACGTATTATTTTTGTACAAAATCGATACAACCTTCCGCTCCGGTGTCTCGACGGGTACTGGTTGACGGTCGGGACCGTCGGAGGGAACGCGACCACCCGTTAGATTAAGGATTTACGTAGGTTATTATTAATTTGTGGGAAAATTATAACTTAAAAGAAAAAAGTTTTTTTCCAAAATTTTAAATAATAACAAGCTACTTCTATTGGTATAACTTCCATATCATTTAGTGATGAGATCTCGGAGTAGTCGATGTTTTAAGTTTTAAATTAGGGTTGCCTTTATATATTTTTTCTAATGAGTAAATTGTTATTAATCATGTTTCTGTCTTTCCGAAAGACTAGATAATATGTTATATTTTGATAAAATACCAATTTCATAATTCTAGGTTGATCTTAAAAATAAATACAGCTGTTCAAAAATTAACAAAAATTGCTAAAATTCGGAATACCTCGCCTTAAGATAAAAATAACCGGACAAGTGCGAGTCGAACTCGCTCACCGAGGGTTTCGTTTCAATTTCGTGATTTGGTCACCGATATAGTTTATGACCGCGCATACCTCGATGATTGATTACGTACTTTAAATAAAGACTATATTCTTTATGATCTAATTACAAATGTAGGTATAGTTTTCTGACTTTTTCCTGTACTTGTAGTATAAGACGATATTACTTGCCAAATTGTATAGTTCTAGGTCAAGGAAAGTACGCTATAAATTTTGATTCCCTTGAGAGTGTCGAAATATACGATTTTTGCGGTATAAACGGCCGTATTTTTTTTCACGTTAACTTACAAGTTTGATTTTTTCACAGCTTCAAGAGACTGTAGACTTGAGTATATGGTTTTAATTTCAACTTGATACCTCCAGGCGTTTCTGAGATAAATGGTCTTGACAGACAGATGGACAGACAGAGAGACCGAAAGTGATCCTATAAGGGCTCCGTTTTTTCCTTTTGAGGTACGGAACCTTAAAAAGGAGTCCTGCTAGTCCCCAAGTTCTGCTATAGTAGACTCGTGGATAATAACAAAATGCTAGTAAGAGTAGGACATAAGTTAGTTCCTAACAATAAAGGCAATGACGACAATCACCTGATGGTGTAATTTCCAGTTGGTTAAGTTGGGATATTAATTGTAAACTGTGAAGTAACCTGGATATACTAAATAAATAATATCGCCAAATGAATTAACAGTTTTCCAGAAGTTATCGAGCCTTAGATATGATATTAACAAAATTAGGAAGAATGACGTCCAGGGAAGACGGCTTACAGAAGAGAATGGTAACTCCTCGTTTATTCACAAGAAAAAAAGTAAGAAAAATAATAGAACTCATGCATACAATTTAGTGACAAAGTCATCCATTTTCTCCTCCACGAAATTGATCTCTGGACACAGAACCACTGCAGGAAACCTCTTGATATTGAACACTCTATCAAGCTTCACCATGTATGTAGGGTTCTCCTGATAACGCCTGATGGTCAGCATCACGAGTGTGATGGCAAGGCCCAGTAGGAACAGTAATGCTGGGACCCAGAACCACCTGGAAAATGTAAATAGGTTTAGAAATATATGGTGCTAAGCGACTATTTAGTATAATCATGAAATAGTGGTCTCAAGAGGAGGGTCCCAACGGTAAAAAGTAGAACTACATAATTTGATTGAATACAACCGTTAGTTCCAACAATTCTGCTGCGTTTAAAATTAATAGTTAGCCAGCTGGCGAAACCTTTCTTATATGGTCATGTATCGTACCTGTGGACGCTTTCGAGTTTGGGCGTCTGTACATCAGAGTTCTAAACTAAAGGATATAAAAAGAATTTGATTTAAATTACAACGAATATTTATGGACGACTTTGTTAGGAAAAATGTGTAAACTAAGTATTTATAATTTATAATTAAACTAGGTCTATGAAGAAAAACACAGGTCAAAACATCTCTTAAAAATAGCTATAAAATAAAATTTTCTTGCGAATTTCACTTTCAATTTTGTTACAATAGAATTGGAGAAAAAGTAAATCGTAAATTATAAGCTAGACCCATTAAAATCTAGATAGAATAAATCTCGGACCTTTTAAAAACATCTGTGGAGCTAACTATCTGGAACATAATTGATTTTATTAAAAGTCTGAATACGACGCATTTTTCACTAATACAATGAAAGAAGAAATATTTTATCTAACAAAAGATTAAAATATGTTTGAGTTCCCATTATTATATTTTAAAAGTTTTTAAGCTTGGATCTTATATTTTAATTTCTTTCTACCTCTTTCATCAGCTCTACGGGTTAGTTATTTTAAAGCAAAAATTTCGCGAAAGGCTTGTGCAATTTTTTTTCTACAATTCTTATGAGTAGTATCTCTTATTAATAGTCATCATGATCTTCAACACCAACCACATTTAGGATAGATATAAACCGGCTTTCCCTTTGTCGTCTGATCTAATTTTAAAAATAATATAGGTGATCGGTACCTGGATTGTTTATCTGCCAACCTATTTGCTCCATGGAATTGAGCGTGTCCCAGAAGTTTCATTGGCGTTATTTTCATGGCTAAAGTTATATTTTCTGTAAAAATTCTCACTGCTAATAATTGTTGATTACGTGTAAATCCAGACTGTTTTTCAACTGACAAATTTCTTATAGAACAATCCACTATTACCACTTTTAGAATCCGCGCTTCTGACCATTAGACCAACTCTTAGGTTAAGCTGGAGAATTGTGATGACATAGTATTCAATATATCTTTTCTTAAGATAAACAGAAGTCCAAGTAAGGGAAGCCCTACTTTTCAATAAGGATCCGTTCCGTCCGATGACGCCATAAAAATATTAAACCAATGTGTCTCGAAAATGTTACGCTAAAACCATGCTAGCAAGCATTAAAAAAACCGTTGTACTACATACGGCAGTAAACACATAAGTATATGTATGTCAAATGATTAACGGATCCCGCGTCCTCAGTATCGTGTTAATCCGGAGCCTACTCGACAACTGCGTTCTAATCAAAGGGGTAAATTAATTTTATTACTCCCCCAGCAAATCAATCATTTTGACAATAAAGTGCGATGCTATCAGGCCCTCCTGCTCCGTTTTATTGTTAATCAGTTTTTTATTACACCGTGTGATTTATGGATAGTACATGGTGTTGGTGATGGAATTAATAATAGTCGACTGCCATTTTTTTTTTCAGAACTTTCTTTAATATTGACTGAACATCGGGATATCGTGTTACCCAGTAACTGGGTTGTAGAGGGCAGACAAGCAGTCGCTCTATGCAAAACCCTGGTAAACAGCCCATACTGGAAGCCTACCCAAACATCGTTGTAAAAAGGCTAGGCAGATGATGACTCTACTTGTAAACGTCCGTTTTGTCCTATTGGCCTAGTTCTGTTCTGTCTCCTGCTTGATTTGGAGGGAAGTGGAAAATATGTTTTCCTCCTCTTCCGCTGTTCTTTTCTGATTAATTTCGTGGCGGGATCCAAGACAGTTGTAATGTTTCTCCGGGACTCGTCGAGCTTCATTGCCTCAACGCTATTCTAGTGGTCGCCACTGTTGATTCTGGCTTCCAGGGGTTGCAGTGGTTTGCAATAAACATGATGACTCCTGCTGATCAAAATCATTTTTTTTCCACATTTTTAGCTAGGCAGCTTCCACATTTTAAGTCTTTTAAAAGAATAGCGAAGGAGACAACAAAAAAACATAAATTCCACTTCTTCTAGTCTTAAGTTATGAAAAGTTTTACTATGTCTATAATTACCAATGGTTTTAACGCTCCGTTGACATTTACGAGTCGTACGTGAAAAACTACCAGTTGTTCTATTTTATGGTTTCACCCAGTTCTACCCCATGAGGGTTGTTAATAGCCTATTTTGTTTTACGTTTCACGGTCGTTTACGGTTTCACTTTATTTGCATACAAATGTAAAAGTAAATTACATAGTGCCACTTTGGTTCCGAGTTCTTCATGTCACTTTATGGTAAACAAGACACCTGATTTTATTATGGTCACCGCTGTCTTTGTTATATGGGTCAAGCTGCAATCCACTGCAACTCGTGTAAGTCAGAATCAACAGCGGCGACCACCAGAAAAGCGCTGAAGCAATGAAGCTCGACGAGTTCTGGAGAAACGATTGAACTGTCTTGAATCCCGCAACGAAATTAATCAGAAAAGAACAGCGGAGGAGTAAGTTAAAATATATTTTCCACTTCCCTCAATAACAAACTGGAAACGAAACAGTACTAGGGCAATTAGGCACAAAGGGACGTTTCCAACTGAGAGATGCCCAGTTGCCAAGCTCCACAGATCCATTTATGGCGACGATATACGCCGGCGACCTTGAGCGACCAGAGAATCGTATGCGCTGCGTCCAAAACTCTCAAAGTTTTTTTTAACATAAGAAAAGGCGTATACTAAAAGATATATACTAAAATTATCTGTAAGATAGTAAAGTTAAGTAAGTAAGTTTCGTTTAAATATTCCTGGTAGATGTTGTGTGATTATCAATGTTATGTCCGCGTCAGTCACAACATCACGATTTAAATAAACTATTTAATATGAACTTAATCAAAAATATTCACATACTAAATGATTAAGAGAATGTTCTAGTTTAACACATATTTTTTTCAAATCATTTACACTACACATTTTGACGTGATTGTCAGTTTAAAATCTGCAAAAGTCGCTCGTTAGCGCCTTAACATAATTAGTGGGTTAAAAGGTCCTATTGAAGGTTCTTGAGTGGGGACCACAAACCGGAAGACGCAGCGTTGTTATGCCTCACACCAGATGGACCGATGACATCGTTAAGGTCGCGGGTAATCGGTGGATGCAAGCGGCAGGTTTCCGCTCGTTGTGGCGTTCTATGGGGGAGGCCTATGTTCAATAGTGGACGTCTTTCGGCTGATGAATGGGTTCTAAAAAGTGAGGTCCTTATGTGAGTTACATTTGATTCCAATAATAGGTATGGCAAAAACGGTTGATGCACGGATATTAGTTCTAGTTTCTACAAGGTCCGCATAATAAACCGCGCCGAATCTACACTATCTAACATAACATTGCACAGTATAAATGTTAGTACTACCGTACAGTAGTCCGTATGGAGTCGGACGTAAAGAATAGCACCATCCCATATCTTCCCGTGGGTGTCGTAAGAGGTGACTAAGGGACTCCACAGAGAATGGGCAGCAGCGTTCTCTGTGCCTTTGTAACAACCATACTGCGATCGCCAACCTGCCTGCCAAGCTTGGCGATTATGGCAAAACCCCCCATTTCTTGGGGGACGCGTATGTCCAGTAGTGGACGTCTTTCGACTGAAATGATGATGATGATGATGACCGTACAGTGTGACAAAACACTGTACCTCACCTCTTCCTGCGTCGAACGTGTTCTCTAAACTGCTTTTAGTTCGAGCGGCGCGTAGGCACGCACACACACGCACGTATTTGTACAGTCTGTTATTTTGGTAGTAGTGTAGATAATAAAATCGTTTCGTTTATATGGAGTGTCGTAGGTGTGATATTGCGTTCATTCTGCCAAAGAATACACTACCATAAGATATGATGCGTAGATGGTTCGTATTAAGGTTACCGCCGACATCCACAATACCAGAGACCTTGCAGAAATTAAACCGGCACCCTTCTAAGTTGCAATTTACAAAGAAAAAGCACTGTGGCACTCGGGGACTTTTAATTTTATATATATATTATATATACATAGGCACACCTACCCCCTGCGATAAAAGATAAGCAATAGCTTAAAAATACTTAAAATTTCTTGCCGGAACGTAACAAGTGATAATAGAGTGGATGGTAAAAATGGTGCATTCAGCCATCCAAGGGTATTCGGTATAAAATACCGTTTCAATTTCGATGGAGCCTTTAAACTGTCAAACACTGGAGCGCGTTAATGCATCGGGCCAGGACAGGCGTTGTAAACATTTTTATTCGATGTTTTAATGCGGATTTTTTTGTAGGATTTATTGTAATCAGGATAATGTCGGATACCGTAGGTACTTTAGAAACATTAGTAGTTGGTCCCCTTAAATTGGTTACTTTCTTTTTTTAATTACTTTGGCAGGGTGTTACAAAAAACAAAATGCATTATTTTGATATAAATAACATATTTATAGAAAGATCAGGTCTGTCAAATGAAAGTCAATTTGACAGTCACAAACCTATTCCTCATTGTAGGTATACTTAAAATTAATTGACAAATGTCGTTCGTATCATTGTTTCAATGCTAGCACTGCGTAAATTTACAACAAACGTACAGCAATCTTAATTATATGCCTTTTACATTAAAAAATAGACTTCGACTTTGACTTTACAGATGAAATACTCTACATAGACGTGTATCATGAAAGTTTAAAGTTAATTATAGTGTCAAGAAATTCTACTACTTTTATACATTACATAAGTACACATTTTTGGTAGGTACTTAAGCCAAAAAATGTTGCACATCACTGTCTGCATGATACAATAGTTTGCATCCGAGTAAGTAAAGTTGAATAGAATATTCTATTACTGTTCAGTTCCAGCGCTTCTAGTGGACTAAATAGTTTCCACTATTTTAACTATTGACGGCCAGAAATATCGAGTAGAACATGGATATAGTTGGAACATTCCTAAATATATTCTATTTAAATATTCTATTCTATGTATTCATACGACAGTTCTAAAATGGGAATTCGAGATATAAATTGTAAGGATCCGAATTTACCATTGCGGAAAATGTATGCAAGTTTTTTGACCAATATAATTACGGTCTTCCATCCTGACCATGGCTAGATAATTATAATCACCGTATTCTTAACCTCGGTCTAATTAGTTGACAGAAAAGAATCAAAGAAAAAGAAGAGGTTTTACTCGTACTTATAACACGGTTGGCGCTGAACGATCGACTGCTGCGCAGCGTGTTGCGGGTACGATTCCCGCCCAGTGTAAACATTTGTGTAGTGAGCATAAGAATTAATATTAAGAGGCAATGTGAACACAAAGCGTACAAGTTTGTTGTATCTCAGAGTAAGCTGCAATTATACTTGGATGATAAGTTATGGCCACAAGGGATAGTATTTAGACGTTTTGTAAACTACAGACCGAAACGCGTAAGCGATACATCGACCATAAGGGTACTCGGCGCACAACTTAGTAATAATGTTGAGTAACGATAGTGTTTGTAAGTTCGTGAGTTTTAACTGTAAAAATGTTAAGCGCTCCGCTCAGAGTATTCGTGAACTATGTAAACAATCGGATGTGATTGCGCTTCAGGAAACTTGGTTACTGCCTGAGGAAATCTCATTTCTTGACACAATAAGTGATGAGTTCAGCAGTACTGGAGTATCAGCAGTAGACACGTCAGCGGGAATTCTTCGCGGTAGATCGCATGGTGGCGTCGCCCTTCTGTGGAGAAAACGTCTTTTCCATGATGTGGTTGTTGTTCAGTGCGGTAACCCACGAATTTGTGCTGTGAAAATTGTGATTAAGGATAAATCTTTCTTAGTGTTAAGTGTTTACATGCCCACGGATACCGTGTCAAATTTAACGGATTTTACGGACATCTTGAGCTCGGTGAGTGCCATAATTGATAGCTGTAATATAGATTATGTTTACATGTTAGGAGATTTTAATGCGCATCCGTCTGAGCAATTTTATGACGAACTTGCCGGCTATTGTGCCGAGCAATCATGGACGTGTGTTGATACAGAAGTGTTAGGTTTAAGTTCAAAGACATATACATTCGTGAGTGAGGCTCATGGGTCAAAGAGGTGGTTAGATCACTGCGTAGTGACAGAAGCGGCTGTGGCCTCCGTCAGAAATGTGTTTGTAGTTTATGATGTGCTTTGGTCAGACCACTTGCCACTGGTAGTAGAATGTGACTTGAATGTTGTGCTGCCAAAGAAATGTGTTAATGTTGTAAATGTGAACAAGGTTGTGTGGGGAGACAGAAGTCAAAATCAGAGAGAAGCTTACCAGCGTGAATGTCATGAGAGATTAAAACTAATTGACTTCCCACGCGATCTTGGTAATTGCTGTGACAGTATGTGTAACAACCCTAGTCACAAGATTGTTATTGAGAAACTGTATGCGGACATCGTACTTGCCTTGAGCGAGTCTGCTGTCATAGGTCGAGGAGGCAGCAATAGGTTTTCAAAGCGGATAATAATTGGTTGGAACAAACATGTCGCAGAGGCTCATAGGGAGGCTAGGCAGAAATTTGTATTATGGACATGGTATGGCAGACCTTCAAATGGGCCACTTTATGATGAAATGCGTGAGGCTAGAAAAGTCTTTAAGTCAAGGTTGAAGTGGTGCCAGGATCATGAAGAACAAGTTAAAATGGACATTCTAGCCTCACACCACGCTAAAAATGATTTTCGTAGTTTCTGGAAACACACGAATAAATTGAAAACTAGGCCGGGAATCCCTGTGAGCGTCGGTGGCATCAGTGAGCCTGAGGGTATTGCAAACCTTTTTAAGGAAGCCTTTTTTGTGAAATCTCCTCTAGGACCCTCGCGGTCGGCGCTCGATGTTGTGCCCGGCATGGAAATAAGGGTAAAATTTAAGTCCCCGGAAATTGTTCGGACTATTAGACGTATGTCAGGGGGGAAGTCTCCCGGTCATGACGGGCTTAGCATCGAGCACCTCCGATATGCTGGCCCTCACTTACCCAGGGTACTTGCGTTGTTGTATGCCTTTTGTATGAGTCATAGTTACCTGCCCGGTGAAATGATGCGAACAGTAGTAGTGCCAATTGCAAAAAACAAAACTGGTGACCTCGCCGACAGCGGTAACTATAGGCCCATTTCATTAGCTACCGTTATTTCGAAAGTATTTGACAGCATGCTTAATGCGCAACTAAGTAGTTCTACTACTATTCATGATAACCAGTTCGGATTCAGAGCTGGGTTATCAACAGAGAGTGCGGTGTTGTGTCTTAAGCATGCTGTGACGTACTATGCGCGACGCGGAACGCCTATTTATGCTTGCTTCCTGGACCTGTCAAGGGCATTTGATCTGGTTTCCTATGATGTCTTGTGGAGTAAGTTAGAGCGAATAAAGTTACCCGCTGAAATTGTCAACATTTTAAAGTTTTGGTATGGAAACCAGACCAACACAGTACGATGGGCTGGGGCGTTCTCTCGTCCTTACGGGTTGGAGTGTGGGGTGAGGCAAGGTGGATTAAGCTCACCAGTGCTTTTCAACCTTTATGTGAACGAGTTGATTGGCGAGCTCAGTAGTACCAGACTCGGATGTTACATAGACGGTACCTGCGTCAATAATATCAGTTACGCGGACGACATGGTACTGCTGAGCGCGTCAGTCTGTGGCTTGAGGAAGTTAGTTGCTCAGTGTGAGGCGTATGCTGAAGTGCATGGATTGGCATACAACGTTAGGAAGTCGGAGGTCATGGTCTTTGAGGCTGAGGGTAGAAGTCCGGATACAGTTCCGCCTGTATTGCTTTGTGGTATGCCTTTGCAAAGAGTCTACCGGTTTAAGTACCTTGGTCATATATTGACTCCTAGCCTCAAAGACGATGATGACATTGAACGGGAGCGGAGGGCGTTGTCGGTTAGAGCGAACATGCTGGCTCGCAGGTTTGCTCGATGCTCATTTTCGGTTAAAATCACGCTCTTTCGAGCCTACTGTACCACTTTTTACTCGTGCAGCCTGTGGGCTAGATATACGCAAAGGTCGTACAACGCTCTCCGCGTTCAGTATAACAACGCGTTTAGGGTGCTGGTGGGGCTGCCACGTTACTGTAGTGCATCAGGGATGTTCGCAGATGCGCATGTGGATTGCTTTTACGCAACAATGCGTAAAAGGTGCGCTTCCCTGGTGCGCAGGGTGTGGGGCAGCTCCAACAGTGTTTTAAGCATGATTGCGAGTCGCCTGGACTGTCTGTACGTGGGTCACTGTTGTGCTGTCTCTCATGGGACGTCGTAGCAGTGACCAATTGTTGTTAATTCTTGTTGTTTTTGTTTAGTGTCTGTTCTTACTAACATAGTCATAAGTTTTACTAACATTATTATTGAGTCCTGGTTACTTGAATAAAGAAAAATTCTATTCTATTCTATTCTATTTGTGTTTGCCTTGTGTCTGGGTGTTGTTTATCTAAATATGGTACGTATTTAAAATGTATTTGTGTATGTATATCAGCCGTTTGACACCCATAATACAGGGTCTCCCTAGTTTGTGGTCAGATGGCCATGTGTAAAATGTCCCCACATATTATTATTTTATTATTATTATTATTAATACGCTATGTAACAAAAAATATTGTAGGGACGAAGTAAGGACCTATAAAAAATATTATATGATTTTTTCTTTCTCATTTTTTTCCGTACGAAACTACCTTTTAGAATTGGCACCTAGATTCAATCAGAAATACCTATAACTATTATTATATCTAATACAATGAGGCATCAAAAAATTTCTCCACATCGCCGTAATCTGGGTATGTGCCCAACAGACTGGCAGCATTGCCACGTTGGATGGCAATACTTAACCTCTAACCAAGGTGAAAACCAGTTCTTGGATTACGGGAAGGATGAATTACATTATTCACAAAATAAAACAAATATTATATTCTTTTGTATTTTAAATGACTCAAAAGTGCCTTTTAATGGTCTCGTTGATTGAAATTTTTAATTTGTCTTTGAAGTCAGAGAAGAATGTATTTCACATAAAATCTCCGTTCATAAGCATTGACTGTAGGTCTAATATTTTTCTATAGCAAATACACGTCTTTAGACCATTATAAAGTCAGCCGAATCTAATAAACGTAAGAACAAGAATAAAAGATTACAAAGGAACTTCCAAACGTTTGTTCGTTCCAAAAGAATCGCTATATATACATTATTTAACACAGTGTTACGTTTTCTTTCCTTATGTGAACTAAGTAGGCAAATTGTTCGCCCTCGGGACAATCTTCACTTTTTTATTCTGATAGCTGTGCGCGGCCCGTAGTTGAAATATTCAATAGAGGCTGTAACAAAGACTTATAACACGTAGAATCTTGTAAAAGCTTTCTTTGGCGTTTTATTTGCTTTTAGGGTTTTTTTTTGCTGTCGACAGTCTGTAATTGTACTGCTGGGCATACTGCTTCTATTGCAATAGGGTACTACAGAATTTTTACCGCAAATATTTTTAGCTATACACATAGATATCCGAGAGATATGCCAACATTCGATATAATTATTATGTTCAAAACCTAGTGTCGCCTAAGTTGTGTTTTATTTTTACTCACAAAAAAACATAAGAAACTGATACGGCACACATGGTACTATTTTCACACGCAAACAATAAAATATGTGCAACACATCTGTGTTACCTTATGGCACACATGTTCGAAAGGGGCGGGCACTAGAAAGTATAGATATAGGCACTGAATGCACACACGCAACACTAGTCTAAAATAGGGAAGGGGGATTGATTATATTTTATTGATAAAAACATCGATGAAAACAGAGTGCAAAAAAAAACAGAAGTTGGGAATAACATTTTGGGCGTCTTTTGTAGTGTTTATTATGATATCGCTTTACCTATAGATACCCTACGTAAACCAAAAAAACAATTTTGGTACATTGTCAATAATATGTGAAAGTAAGATTCTATAGTACAGGGAATTCAAATTTGGGTTGAAGTAATCGATTCATATCGGCTGTAAATATTTATCAATTATTACTATTTTTTTACTGTAGAAAATTAACGATGGATATACATAATCTTGTACAGTCCAACAAGCTAATTGGTTTACAGGCAAATATTTTTGCCTGTCAACCAATTAGCTTGTTCTACCGTACTTATGCCATTTCAAGATTACCACACTCACATGTAAGTACTGTAAGTTGTAAGTTGTAGAAATTAGCTGAACCACCTTTTCATAAATGGTTGAGATTTTCTAGTATACGAATCGATAGAATCTGAAATTATTTTATATGTTATTTACTTTTCTCAAATGGTAGAAAAATAAAACGAATTATAAAATACTATCGATTCCTTTTTTTTTAAATCTCAACCATTTAATGCAAAGGTGGGTCAGCTACTTGATATAACTGACGTACTTAAAATCTAAAATCAGTAATGTCTAGGTTTATGTTTGTGTTTAGGTTTGTGGGAAACCAATTATTGTCCCTGCCTGTTGCATCTATCCACTTATTTGTTATTTCAGGATCTTTTGGGAAACTGAAATAATATCCATTAGTTTTTGTTAAACAATGGTTCACCAATTCAATTTCTTATTTAAAAATTTTTCAAACAACATGGATTAGTAAAATAAAACTAAACTATATAAACTCTTCACTTAGCCTAATAAGGAAATATGTATTTCCAAAATAAAAATATTATTTCATATTATTATTATGCAAATTTTAATTTCGTAGGAACAACAGCAAACAATTAATATCGATATCGATATGTCAATGCTGCACACCACTTATACGTCAAATATATTTCACAACAATAAAATTTGTAAAATCCTAAAATATTATAATGAATGCAGTGATCTTTTACTTACCGGTGGTAGGACACTCCACTTGTCTTAAGGTTTGTTGTTATTGCTCTATTTTTAACCCCCGATGAAAAAGAGGGGTGTTATAAGTTTGACGTGTCTGTGTGTCTGTGTGTCGGTGTGTCTGTGTGTCTGTCTGTGGCACTGTAGCTCTTTAACGGGTAAACCGATTTGAATGCGGTTTTTTTTATTTGAAAGTAGATTCTCTAGCGATGGTTCTTAGATATGTTTCATCAAAATCGGTTCAGCAGTTTTAAAGTTATCAGCTCTTTTGTTTGCTGCGGTAAGGATCTTAGACGCATACCGGATGTTTACTTTGCTTTCAAACATATTATTATAGGTGACCACACTGACCACCCATCGAAACACCCATGTTTGCTATAAAACTATGCAAGATTATATACAAAACTAAACTAAATTACATTTAAAAAATTTAAAATAAAAATTAAATTAAAAATTTAAAAAAACCCCCAACGCAAAACATAAAAGCGATTATGTAAAAAGTAAAAAATAATACTTTTGTTGAGCCATCAAATGTTTGTTCGTTGAAATGGCGCTATAATGTCGCGGCGGGGTACCGCTAAGTTTAAAGCAATAACTAAATAGCTAAAAATAGCGAACTGATGGTAACTAGATTTGCAACAAGATTAACAACTAGATTAGCAACAAAATTTGATAATATCGAAGCAAATTGGTCGGAAATGCTGGTAAATTAATAGACAGTGAATGAAATTAAGGGACTGACTTACTTAAGCGGTACCCCGCCGCGACATTATAGCGCCATTTCAACGAACGAACATTTGATGGCTCAACAAAAGTATTATTTTTTACTTTTTACATAATCGCTTTTATGTTTTGCGTTGGGGGTTTTTTTAAATTTTTAATTTAATTTTTTACAAATAAGAACGGAACAATTCGGCATTTTGTAAAAATCGAAATGACATTACACGTTACGATGTAAACAACCGACTAAACAGTGCTGGCTGACGTCGCGCGTACATATAGTCAGTTAGACCAAATGCAGGCGACATGTGCCACGCCTCCATGCCATATCCCTCGATATTCCGTGGCAATACAGCATCCTTTTTATGGCTTCTTTAGGTTGTCCTAAAGTTATTCCACGTTATTGTTGTGTTTAGAAACATAGTCCTCCTAGATTATTATTAATCGTGGCCACTACGTCCTATTATTAACTTGCTAGCGACCCGCCCTGGTTTCGCACGGCTATTTAGTCAAATTTTAACAAATTTTACACAAATCCTTAACAACTTATACACCTAAACCTTCATGAATCAATCTGCCTATTGTTGGAAAGTGCATTAAAATCTGTTCAGTCGTTTTTGCGTTTATCGCGAGCAGACAGACAGACAGACGCGGCGGGGGACTTAGTTTTATGTATAGTATAGTATAGTATACTAGTAGTGTAGTTATAGTAAAGTATGTAATATTTTCTAGAAATAGTTAACAAGGGCCTGTTTCGTAACCTTCCAATAATTTCCGATAAAATTATTTGACAGTTGATTTCATACAAATTCTGTTCGTTTTCAATCGATTAATCTTTTAAAAGAGAATATTCAGCGCCCTTTATTTGTAGACAGCGTATAATTAAATACTTTACTTACGCTGCTCGAATAGATGTTACTAACCTAAAGCGTCTGATGGTTACAGGCCAAGTAGAACGGAAAATACGTAGAAGCTAAAGTTCAAAAGATGGTTAGACCAGAGGGCTAATTCACGTAATTTTATGACGCGCCGTTGAAGATATACTGCAGTTGCAGTTAAGTTTAAGTTTGAGTGATAGACGGTAATCTTTGAATTGCGTATAAGCGTGAACTGCACGTCAACTGTACGACAACCAAACTATACCAAACTTACTTATGGTGTAGCCACATGAGAGAAAAAATATTACTCACTAAATAATTGAATAGAATCGATTACATTTCAATGAATATGACGTTATTATAATTTTAAAATAATACTATTATTATTATTACCCTAGTACTGATTTTAGGGCTTTTTGACTATCATTTTGAGACGTCAAACAAATAGTAGAATACCGATCATGTTGCGTTCCGAAGCACGCATCAAAGACGCGCAACAGTAGAATGCCGTTATTGCGAACTTGATGTGAGCGTGTCTGGCAGCGGTAGAGAATACGAAAAGCGTTGTTTTGATCGAAACTTAACTGCAACTGCACTGCAACAGCACTTCTTTAGTTACGTGAATTAGCCCACTGATCTCTCACATGTAGTCCCTACATCTAACATTAGTGAAACATTGTGATGACGAAAAAGTCATCTGCTAAGACAGGGGTCACCAAATGGCGGAACGCGGCCTATTTTGTGCGGACCTTCAGTAAACAGTAACTTGTAATACAGAGTACGTAACTTAATAGAATGTATGTCAATACAAGACGTTCATGAAGGATCTTAAATCGGAATTTGAAAACAGATTCGAAGATTTCAAGAAAATTAATAATAATAATAATATGTGGGGACATTTCATACATGATCCATCTGACCCAAACAAAACAAACACACACAACAACAACAACAACAATATTTACACTGGGCGGGAATCGAACTCGCAACACGCTGCGCAGCAGTCAATCGCTCAGCCACTGCGCCAACCGTGTCGTCAAGAATTGAGAATGTAGTCGGAATCATCACCAACATTTTTCACATTGATACAATTTCTTGTTACTTCAGTACATTACATTTACTTACCTATTTAATAAACTTAACTAGAAACGGACCGCGATGGTAATTTTATTTAAATAAACCGGACCCGTGAAGAAATTAATTGGCGATCCCTGTTCTAAGATCATCTTCATGATCATCATCATGATAACCTTTAAACTCGTTACTGTAGCGCGTCGGAAATATTTGCGCAAACCCGTACCGACGGTTTCTATGCGATTATACGCAAAAAAACCCCATCGCTACTGAGGAGAGTGAGAGACAGTCAAAACAGCATCCTGAAAACTGTTGCTGAGAGCTACGGCTCTCCGATTGTACAGCAGTTTGTGCGGAGGTTGATTTTTACTAACACTAGGTGATAAGTTTTTCTATGATCTTTGTTGTCCGAAATAAAGGTTTATTATTATTATTATTATTAAACACCCACTGCTGGGCATAGGTCTCCCCCAAGGGGGACAAAATCAAACGGATTGCTAATTAAAACTAATTAATTTATACTTAGTATATACATTATATTTAATTCTTGCTTTGGGTCACACACTGGTTCATAGGTTCATAGTTTGTTGAAATGTATGGAGTGGTGGTCTACTTTTACAATAATTGTAAATAATAATATGTGAACACTATGTACCTATGTATACAACTTAGCTGTCATTCTTTATCTTGTAATACTTTGTACATACTTCAATAAAGTGTTTTTATGCAAGGTCCATCGTATTCACGTATAGTTATATAACTGAAAACTGTAAATGCAAAATATTGTAGTTACACATTTTTTTTTAAAAGAGTGAGTATGGAGTTTCTTGCCCATTCTTCTCCATACGAAGCTACCTTTTGGAATGGGCAACTAGAATCAACTTTATATTTTTTTATTATGACGTTCAAAAGTGCCTTTTTAATGGTCTAATTGAAATAAATGATTTGACTTTGACTTTGACTTTGGGGTTCAGCAGTAATCGCCATGCTTGGCCAGTGCATTTCGGTGATCGCAGTAGGTGTTATGGTACTTAGGAGGACGCTGCTGCCCATCATCATCTGCCTAGCCTTTTCCCAACTACATTGGGGTCGGCTTCCAGTCTAACCGGATGCAGCTGAATACCAGTGTTTTACATGGAGCGACTGCCTATCGGACCTTCACAACCCAGTTAATGGGTAACACGATACCCCTTGATAAGACTGGCTGTCAGACTTTCTGGCTAGTCAGAAGCCAGAAAGTCTGACAACCAGTCTCACCCATAACGACTGCCAAAGATCTACAAATGACAGCCAGGACCAACAGTTTTCACGTGCTTTCCGAGGCACGGAGGGAACTCGATATGAAAAGGATGGTCACCCATCCACAGACCGACCGCGGCTAGCGCAGCTTAACCTGTGACCGATCGATCTGCTGCTGCCTATAATCTTGTCAGTATCCCTATGTCGCCTTCTACGACACCCACGGGTAGAAATGGGGTGGTGCTAGTTGCGGCCGGCACCACACGGCCTGTTCTAAGATATCGAAGTAATCCTTGAATTCATTTGGTGGTGAGGTAAATCTTCTAGTATTATAAAGAGGCAAAATATTATGTTTGTGTGTTTGTATCTTATCAGATTTCAAAAATGTTTTCACTAATATTAAGCTACGTTATTCCTGAGTAGTCTGTATTTTACTATACAATTTTTTTATAGTAAAATCTATTTTGACTGTTAAACATACCATAGTAAGGATTTAATAAAAGCTTTAACCTTTGGCCTTTTTACTATCTTTACAAAGTTGTTATTACTTTTGTATTAACAGGAAATGAAACATATATTATGAGTGTATGTTCTATTTTATGAAACAGGTAACAGGATATTTATCCAACCGAAACATTCGACACGTGTATCAATATTGACTTGATTGTTGATGTTTGAATATTCAGTAATTTGAAGCAGTTGAGTTTGGAGTATAAATATGTATGTACTTATACCTGCCTACATTTACACAGAAAGACTTTTATGTCACGACAAAGCTGAAATCAGGAAGCAAAAATACCAATTACCTTTTACGAGTATTGCCAATGATCGGACATTATACGACTATTATAAACGTAAATAGACACACATACAGGCACTAAACATTTATGTGTGCACTCAAACCGAATCCTGATTAAACGATAAACTGGTGAAAGCGAGAGAGGGAATCACTTCGTCTCTTTCTCACTCACTTAAGCTCATGTTTCAATGTTTTCGGTCATTTGGATAACGGTACTCAAATACGACGGTCGTCGACATTAAATTCAATTTTATACTTTTATTGATTGTTTCACTTTTATAACGCTGATTTTATTGTTTTATGGCTTTGGGTGCTGTTTGATGTGGAAATATTCATTTTTATAGGGCAGTAAAATATGCAAAATTGTTTTCTTTAGCAATATTGGACTACTATTTTTGTATTTTATGGCACCATTTCCTTTCCTGGTGAATACAATTGTATTGTATTGTAGCTTACCTTTTAACAAAATACCTGAATGATGCAACAAGTGGATATCTTAAAATATCCAACAAAGCCCTTTACGCCACGACAGAGGAAAACCAACAGAAACCTGCCGATTAACACCAAGAACTCTAAAACACGAATCACAATACATCTAAGGACATATATTTTCATAAGCTTAAGTCTCATAAAAGTCCGTATCGACTGTAATATTTATGTCGGGGCCCGTGTGTCGCGTACACGCGTATTTCTTTATTTTATTTCCCAAGCGAGCTCCGTACACGGCCGTATCTCTTGATAAAAGGCAGCACAATAACTGGGAATACTTGGGAATGGTCTGTTTATTGAGCACTTCGTAAACGCCGATGGTATTCTTCGAGATCGAGGAATGTTTCCGGAATGTAGGTGTGTCATGTGAGTTGGTGGCAGGAATGAGTGATAGGTATACAAACGATCCGTTCTTTGTTATTCCTCTAATTTTTTTTAACTTTTGTGATTAGGTTAAAGAAAACAGAGTCAGTGATAGCATGGCAGGTGACAGGACGGAATGGAAAAAGAAAAAGTGTTGCACCGACCCCAATAGACAAGGTTTATTTTCCAAACAATATGTCCAAGTTGTAACAATTCTGATAATTTAAGAGAAATAAAAGGCTATGCAGAATTGTACGTATTGAATTTAATAGCTCTCACACGAAAGTTAAAATGTGATGAGTATCAAAAACAATTGTAAGTATAAAAGTTAGCACTGACCTAAACGCACTAAGGTTAGGCAGTATCCAGGAGGATTATGATCCCCAGCCTGGCCGGCGTATAGGATCAAATATTATAACATGTAGACATAACGTGCGATGAATGATTTTATGCTTATGAAAAGTAAATATAGTTTTGAGTTGAACCGAAACACTATAAAGTACAGCAACGCAAAAATATGCTTTGGCAATGATGTCGTGTCAAAGTCAAAGTTAAAGCATTTATTTCAATTAAACCATTTACAGGCACTTTTGAATTGTCAAGGAGTCGGTCAGTTAGTCAGAAAATTGGAGCTAGTTGCTCGTTCCAAAACGTAGGTAGGTCTCTATGGAGAAGAACGAGCAAGAAACTCCACGGACACTCTTTTAATCAAGTTTTTACAAAATATTGGTTACATAATCCTTGTTGCTTCTATATGTGAAAACAATGCAGGTAAAGAACAATACAAAACATAAAAAAAAGAATGAAGATAAAAGCTATGGCAGTTAAGAGTTGACCAATCTCTACTAACAGCGCCCGTACACGAACATGACGCGTGTATAAGCCCAATAAGAAAAAAAAATTCTGTCATTAACGTTCGGAAAGTTTAAGACTATCTATGCCTGTGAGTCATTCTGCTACAGAAGAATAACTGCAAGGGATTTTTTATTTGCGTTAAATTAATTTTGACTGCACTTCCTAGTAAACCCGGAGTATCCTCGCATTATAATTTCGTACACCGATGTAATAAGTATTTTATTAAGAAAGCAAGTCTGAAATAAATCGGCAATCCTCCTCAAGCAAGCGTGGTGATCAATGATTGATCTTTTTAGGGTTCCGTACCTCAAAAGGAAAAAACGGAACCCTTATAGGATCACTTTGTTGTCCGTCTGTCTGTCTGTCTGTCTGTCAAGAATTTTTATCTCGGGAACGCGTGGAGGTATCGAGTTTAAATTAAAACCATATACTGATATCTACGGTCCCTTGATGCTATAAATCAAACCCTCTATGTTAACGTGAAAAAAAGATACGGCCGTTTATGTCGCAAAAAACGCATTTATAATATTAAGTAGATTAAAGTATGAATAGTAGGTATGGATTAGCATATAAGTATGGATATGTACCTACTAATATGTACGGAACCCTCGGTGGGCGAGTCCGACTCGCACTTGCCCGGTTTTTTTCTGTATGAGGAGAGGTTATTCCCTGCAGTAGATCAATAAGACTGGTATTATTATAATTATTATTTTTTTCTTATCATTTGGTTGGCATACGTTTGACCACTATCTCACCTGATGGGAAGCGATGATGCGGTCTAAGATGGAGCACGCTTGCCTAGAAGTAACCTATTCACTCTTGACTTAAAGACTCCCAGGTTGCAGCTATCAGGAAACACAGACTCAGGCAGGGAATTCCACTCCTTAGCAGTACGCACAATAATAATAATAATATGTGGGGACATTTTCAATGAATGAATGATTTTTTTTTTAATGAATGTGTGTATAATTTATTCATGAGAAACTGTTCAAGCCTGTTACTGGTCCGTCTATTCATTAAAATCCGCGTCACCGTCCACCCCCAAATTACGTGAAAGCGTGTAACAGCAAGTTATTCGCCGATACCCGTTATCGTCATCAGTAGTTTTCACGGCGGCGTCTATTGTTCGCGTAATTAATTGTATCCGCTCCGATCGTATCGGCCCGACGATTTGTACGTAGTTAGGGGTGCCACTACTTCCACCTATTTGTAAGTTTCTTTACCTGATTGTTGTAAGAAGGGTTTTTTTTTTAGGGAAACTGTTTGAATGCTTTTGTTTAGGCAGGTAGGAGGATAAGTACTAATGGGATTTTGTATCGTGCTACTTAAAGTGGATGCTCCTAAGAGCCACGTAATTACTTTGGTTACAAAGAGTAGGTAGGTATGTTGCTAAAAAATGTTAAAGCTTTTAGGACCACATCTACACTTTTACGAGTTTTTGATGTCATTATGATAAATTATTTTCAAAATTTTGTTCTTACTCAATTCTTATTTTTCTCATATTAGTTGTATTGATTACATATCGCCCCGTCATGCAAAAGCTTTCAATTTCTCGAAAATTTTCATCACCAAAAGTTTTTGAGACGACGTGTTAAAGAAATGCCATGCCGTGGGGTTTCCGGGCTAGAATAGCACCTCCTCATTTCATCCCGAGGGTGTCGTCGAAGGCGACTAAGGGAAGTCAGGCAGCAGTGGCTTCCGTGTAGTTAACGACTTCACTGCGATCCCCAAGACGCCTGCCAAGTGTGGGGATTATGGCAACGCCCCCCATTTATGGGGGAGGCCCTTGTTCAATAGTGGACGTCTTCATGCTGATGATGATGTCAAAGAAAAAAATTCTAGATTTTTTTTGAAGAGGAGAATGCCATTACGCACACATACTCGTTCTAAACGTGTGACAACCCTATGATGGTGCAGAGCGCATTAGGCGTGACAAATGTATAGATCGCGTGGTCGCAGCGTGACACAGTCAGCCCTGGCTCAAAGGCTCCATGTAATTTGTATTGTCATTGACCTTGATTTCACTGCTACTGAATGTAAGACTAAATCCCTGATTATTATGATTTAAAATTTTCGGGCAATCAAGATTAGAATTTTGGTTACAGTCATTTATTATAATGTAGGCGTTTACAAGCTTTAGATTTGGTTTACTTGGAGGATTGTGATGACATAGTTTTGAATAATTATTTCTTAAAGGTCCAAGTAACCAAAATAATAATAATTCAAATGTCTTTTTTAAGGATTTTAATAATGATACGTCGTTATTAAAATTCTTTTTAACTTTTTTGGCCCGGCTGTCAATGTAGTTATTAATAAGTACATTGACTGCTGGGCCAAAAACGTAAAACCACCATTAGCGTAGGATACACGTTGTCCACCATGGCGTGCAAAGTGTTACAAATACTGTTATCCAGCAGTAAGACAAATAATTCTAAGTATGTAACATACTTAGGTCGTACAACTGAATAAAATTAATCTTTGTTGTCTTTTTATGTCTTTTTATATTTGAATTATTTATTATTTTGGTTGTGAGTTTATTATGTTTGAAAACCACTCTCGTTACTGGGGAAATTCATAGTGTTGGGCAACGCTTCAAAAAAAGGATAAAACAGGATTTGAAGTCCTCATTAGCCTAGATCACGAAGTCTGTTTAACAGGCCTGGATCATTTTAAAAAACAAAATATTCTATGCGTTTTGAAGCTTTCAAATAGAACAGAAGCAATGAATAACAAAGTCTACCAAGTAATTATTAAACGAACGCCACAATTTCTGAGACACAACTTGCTAAACTCTTGAGACTATAACTTGTCAATATTACTAAGTGTCAATACAAATCTTGGGCAGCACACAATATAGTTACAATCTCGTATTAATCCAATAAATAACACCGCCTTAGGGACTAGCATAAGGCTGCTTCTTCATTGAAGCCGAGCGAGGCAGCGGTCTGGTGCGAGGGAGTCATGTGGAGCTGAGTTGCGGACTGTGTCCGCAGAGCGAGGTAGTGCGAAGCTATGACGAGTTCACGTGATGAATAATTTGAGCGAATTGGCCTGGATCACTTCAGGTCAAGTCAAGTAATTTTATTTCAACTCCGTTCACAATAATATTAGACATATACACATTTTTACAGTCCGTTCAACCGATTTTGACTTATATTGCGTTGGTAGCATGACAAATGGCAGCTGCAAAAAACAGTTGTTATTGTAACCACTTTTTTGCCTCTAATGTGTCTTAAGCCTACGGAATAAAAGTCAAAATCGGTTGAAGGGACTGTAAAAAAGGTTTGAGTAAATGTCTAATCATATTGTGAACGGAGTATAGACCATTAAAAGGCACTTTTGAACGTCATAAAAGAGAAATTGAATCTAGTTGCCCCCCTATCCAAAAGGTAATTTCGTATGGAGAAGAATGGACAAGATAAAAACTCCATACTTACTCTTTTAAAGTCATAAAAAAGACTATATTAGAGCATGTATAATATTACAAGTTAAGATATGATAGCCTCGTTATGTTTATAAGTATATAAAGAGTTCACATATTTACAAATATTGAAACTGTAGACGACCGCTCTTTATATTTCCAACAAACAATAAAATAGTGTGTGAACCAAAGCAATCTTTAATTTCAAAAGAAATAAAAATAATATTAAGAATTCAATTAAGTAGATTGAATTAGCAATCAAATAGATTTTGTCTAGACTAAAGATTGCCCTATAGAACCGGACCAACATGTTTCTAAGTTATATACAGTTTATCACCTGCTACCCCGCTCCGCTTATTCGCTCCGCTTTCCAGTTTTGTATAAATTTTAAAACTAGTGCGCAAATCCTCATCCACTGAAACGCAGCGAGTATTTTATACAATTCCATTTTTTTTATTTTCTTGAAAACAGACGTTGCCTCACACTAAGAATTTCTCCTGTATCGTGTGTGTGTTTACAAACATATAAATTCACATACACAAACAGCTAGACCCGGAACAACTATATGTAGGCCATACAAATATTTGCTTCGTGCGGGAATCGAACCTGCGCTAACTATGTCACCCATTGATAAATATTGTCGCCTCTCATTTCCGCTTCAGTTTACAGTCAGCTTTAGACTGCCTTTCCATTGCAGGGCGAGTAAGTGAAGTGCAAAGGAGCATGTGTACCATCCACATAGAAGCCCCGACAAACAATTCTAAGAAAAAAAGTGAGCATTCACAGCTCTGTGAGTGTGAGTTAATTCGAACTCGATCGCGTTTACGTAAACGATCGCGTTAACGTAAACGATCGCGTTTACGTAAACGATCGCGTTAACGTAAACGATCGCTTATGTCAATTTGTATGGAATTTGTGTTCCCGCATGCCGGATAAAACTAAAGACCAGTAGAGCTATTCTGTTACAATCTCCCTCGGTGAATACCTAGGTGAAGTGACCTGTCATCCGTCCGTCTGCTTTCTCAATCCTCATTCCCATCCTCTTCATCCTCATCACAGTGAGACGGTGTCGCGGCAGGCCACGAAGGAGATGGCGGGAGGAACTGGACGGATTCCTCCAAAACTGGTGGGTGGACGCCCAGAATCGGGAAAGATGGAAGGCATGGAGGGAGGCCTTTGCCCAGAACTGGAACAGAATCATCATCATCATCATTTCAGCCTAAAGACGTCCACTGCTGGACATAGGCCTCCCCAAGGGGGGGGGGGGGTTGCCATAATCGCCACGCTTGGCAGGCGGATTGGCGATCGCAGTAAGGGTGTTACAAAGGCACAGAGAACGCTTCTGCCCATTCTCTCGTAAGTCCCTTAGTCGCCTCTTACGACACCCACGGGAAGACATGGGATGGTGCTATTCTTTACGTCCGACACCACACGGACCAGAATGAATGGAACAGAATAAGCTAACAAAAAAAAAAATGTATTTCCTAATGTTGTCACTAGACTGCGCTTTTCCAATACAAATTAGAGTTTACGTTAACGCGAGTTCAAATATAAACTTACACTAGGCCCTCTGAATATTCCGCGCTTATAATATGCTTTTGAAACTAATTGCCACTTCGTTGTAGCCAATGGCCGCTATAGCGGAGCGTAGTGGAGATGAGAATTTTGTGGAATGAGCTCTTCACTTCAATGAAGAGGCAGCCTTAACTGGTCGTAATCTTGAGCGAGTTGAAGTTAAGTGAGAGTGAAAGCAATTATTGACTTCTAGTACAAGCTTGGATGATTTTGATTGCATTTGTGCATCATAAATGAATCGGTTTATTTATTTACACTTCATGTACAAAGGTACTGTCACCAAAACAGATAAGTAACTAGGGTAATCATAAAATTAAATTATTAGAGAATAAACAGTTAAATCGTCCGTGTGGTGTCGGACGTAAAGAATAGCACCATCCCATATCTTTCCGTGGGTGTCGTAAGAGGCGACTAAGGGACTTACCAGAGAATGGGCAGCAGCGTTTTCTGTGCCTTTGTAACAACCATACTGCGATCGCCAACCCGCCTGCCAAGCGTGGCGATTATGGCAAAACCCCCCCTTGAGGAGGCCTATGTCCAGCAGTGGACGTCTTTCGGCTGAAATGATGAAACAGTTAAATAATTCAATTAAATTTCATTCGAAAACATACATCGGTTTCCAGTAAACTTAAAAAATTTCCAAGGTGAAGTAAATAGATATTTAATAGTAAGTAAATATTTCCATGTAAACACCCATGTGAAGTGAGCTGTCATCCGTCCCAATGCTAGGGATTGACAAAGCTTGACAGCTCACTTCACCCAGGTGTTCACCGAGCGAGATTGTAACAAAATGGATATATAGGTTACTTATCTCTCTTGGTGATTTTACAAAAGCGGACTTAATTTCTTAGACATTCTGTACTAGTCAACCAAGCCACCGGATATTTAAAAAACTAGTAAAGTGATATTTAAGAACATTCATTTCAAGGCATGAGTAATGACAGATTCCCAATAAAATACAGTGACTAGGGAGTTTATCACTATCACTACATAATATAAATTAAAGTACCCTGTCACGCTGAGTATGTGTTCGTTCGGGGGCTAATCTCAGAAACCACTGCGTAACTTATCTTGGAATAATTTATTAACAAAAAATTCGTAAAAAATTTCAAGCGACGAGGCCGCGAGCCAAAGTTAGTTTAATATAGATCAGTTTATCTTATCCGTTTAATTTTAATTTAAATTGCAATTTTGTTGCTATATCTTACTTACGGGTATTATTTGACGTCATATTAATTTATTCCTATAGCTCTGGTTCAAATGCAGTCCAGTCTTACCGGATGCAGCGTATACCAGTGTTTTACATGGCTGCCTGTCTGATGTCCACAACCCAGTTACTGGGTAACACGATACCCGTAGATAAGACTGGTTGTCAGAATTTCTGGGTTCTGACTACCCATAACGACTGCCAAAGATCTACGAATGAAAGCCAGGACCAATGGTTGTACGTGCTTTCCGAGGCACATAGGGGTCTCGGTATGAAATGTATGGTCACCTATCCACGGAGCGACCACGGCAAGCTCAGCAGGAACATGAACGTTTGACCCGTACAGCCTTTATTTAGCTTAGCTTTTCTGAGCTATAAGTGGGGCTGCCGCTTATATCTCAGAAAAGTTAAGCTAATAAAAAAAGAACCAAGCAGGCTTTAGTTCACTCTAGTCCAAAAACACACTTTCAATTAATATGCTCAACAGACCAACTGACATTATAGCAACAGAGTGAATACGACTCAATAAAGAAAACACACAACAATACACGAGAGACTCCTACTCAAGGAAAACAAGATTTACTTCGATGGAATACAACCTGTCCTTCTTTATTACGTCAATGTAGCAGTGAGAACGACGTAAGAACAATATCGCAAAGTAATCTGATAAGAAACAATAATATTCTCCCAACCGAAGTCGATCACGGACGGGCAATCTCAAAGGAGACTAGCCTGGATGGTGGAGATTTTCAGATCGAGATGGAGGTTCTCGTTGCGAAGTCAAAAAGGGACTCTCGTGATTCTTCGCTAGAAATGGTTTTGGAGGGTCTGCATCCTATAGAGATGGTATGGCTTTGCGTGTGCGAATACGGCACAGGGGTGTGATTCTGTAAGACCTCATTCTAAACTTCGAATCTGAATCCGCTGTGAGTTTCTTGATTGACATTCTAAAAACTCGGTTGATAATTCGAATTTACACTAGCGCCACCCTTGCGAGTGTGTCAGCGAGTTGAACTAAATTGACAGGGAGATTTTGACAGATAAAGTATGAGATGACGTAAGAAGTGGCATTCTGTAAGATGATTTCCCCGTCACTTCGACGCTCATTTCGCACTCGAATCCGATTCAAAGTGTCAAATTATATCAAGGCCATTTTGAACCTTATGCAAAGAGAGAGTGAATAGCGATGTGAGTTGTTGTTTGAATTTTACAGAATCGACCTATCGGTCATAAAAGAACGAATGTACGCGATATGTATGTAATGTGCGATTCAATGACAATTTCCTGTGTATTCAATATGAAGTGGAGTCTACCGAGGGCGAAAGCTCCGCGCAAATGCACTCTCTTATAATATATATGCTCTCTTAAAGTAAGGTGTTGGTCGAGGGTCACACCAAGGTATTTGGTTCGCTTTTCCTAAGGGATAGGTTTACCGCACATGGTTATCGGAGGGGAGGGGGAGTAACGCGGTTTGAAAAAGAGGAGATTAGCCAAGAACGTAGGAGATATCTTCTTTCTTCTTCATCAACCGTAAGACGCCCTCTGCTGGGCATGGTCTCCCTCAAGGGGGGTTCAGCCGTAATCGCCATGCTTGGCCGATGCATGTTGGCGATCGCAGTAGATGTTCTAGTACTCAAAAGGACGCTGCTGCCCATCCTCTGGAACTTCAACTCCTTTGTGGTGAGAGTACCAACTGAACATCTATCGACCTTCACGAAGGAGGAATTTTGGCCGAAAGGTGTTATGTTCCGGCGCTTCCGAGGCCGGTTACCTGCTGACACCGCGCGACACACGACGCCAACATTACGTGTGAAATAGGATATATTTAATTATAGTTGATAGATAAGGTTTTAATATGTATTAGTTTGTTATTGTTTAATATTATTGTGTGTATTTTATCTATGGGCTACAGTTGCCTGATAATAAAGTAATTATTATTATTATTAAATCCCTCTGTCGCTTTCTACGACACCCACGGGTAGAAATGGGAGATATTATAATGCACAATTAGTGAGTGCGCAAACATAGCCTGTGCACTCTCTCTTCCCGACCATGCACGTGGCCTACGGTTTTAAATGGTTTCCTAGTCTCGATGTTGTTATATCACCAACTTTCAAACTCCAGGCTACTGCTGAGAAATTCCTGATAATTTCCAATAACGTATTGTCCAGGACTTTACTCCACCTTCAAACAGCATTCGCAATGCGCGTCTAGGTTATCTCGCCACCTCCTCCTCTTTGGCGATGCTGACTATCTTAAGGCATTGCGTGATTTGTCTAGAGAGATTTTCTATTATAAACCAAAAAGCAACAGGCACTACCTATTTATAATATTAGTAAGATGTTTCGTCTATCGTATCGATTATATCTTGAAGAATGTCCCCAGTTACGAAGCTGCATGAACTGTGTTATGGGTAATATGAGTAAGTATGGAGTTTCTTGCCCATTCTTCTCCATACGAAACTACCTTTTGGAAGGGACCAACTAGGACCAAATTATCTCATATGAAGTTTAAAACTACCTTTTAATGGTCTAATAGAAATATATGATTTGACTTAGATTTTAGAAACAGATAGAATTTAGATTTTTCTTATATTTTCTGGTGGTATTAGAGCAAACTTAATGAATATTTCTGTTCCGTGACGTTCAAAAGTGCCTTTTAATGGTCTAATTGAAATATTATGATTTGACTTAAATTTTAGAAACAGATAGAATTTAGATTTTTCTTAGATTTTCTGATGGTATTAGAGCAAACTTAATGAATATTTCTGTTTCGTGATGAGACCGTGAGACGATAATATTGAGAGTACACAATGCTGTTTGTCATCATTATGCAGAGTCATGCCAGTCCCAATTTACATTATATTATTATTCCAGCACTGTTATCACTGCAGCGTTCCGCTTCAGTGACCACAAGACAAACATACACTTCGAAGATAGCTCTGTCATTCCACATTAATTTCCACTACCACAGCCTACCAACATGGGAAAATATTGGACTGTAATTCAATAAAGTTGTTATATTTTAGTCAACATTGACCGTGTCCCTTCTAACACCCCTTAGTCATCATTTTATGTTCGCGATGACCACAGAGTAGGAGCATAGTAACAATATTGGGCAGTAATCCAATAAACAGTACTTATTATGGCGTACTCAATATGTCCGCGTCTCTCCCAACAATTAGTGGGAGATCCACTAAGTCTTCGATGATTTAGTGTTGCTTGTATGTGTGTGGGTTAAGTGTTAAGATATTACGACAATGATAAGCTTTTAGTAGAATTTTAAATAAATAGCGGTTGATTTAGTGTATGTTTACAGTATAACACAAGCGCGCGGGCGTCCAGTGTGCACCGCGCCTATTTGTGGCCGATCGTGCACCTATTTGCAGACAGTTAAGGGCAGTGCACACACATTGACGTGATAGCCGTCGCCCGCAATAACCGCACTAGCTACAAACTTTACTGGAAAATATTTATTAAAAGTCTGAACATTTTGTATGGCTGAAAATTCCTGATTTGAGAAAAAGAAACAAATGAGTGCTAATGTACTCACGAGAATTGAGGTGTAAACATGGTTATTTGAGTGTTAAGGGGCTATTAAACGACTTTTACAGATTTTAAACTGACAATCACGTCAAAATGTGCAGTGTAAATGATTTGAAAAATATATATAATAAACTAGAACATTCTCTTAATCATATAGAAAGTGAATATTTTTGATTAAGTTCATATTAAATAGTTTAATTAACTCGTGAAGTTGTGTCTGACGCGGACAAAACATTGACAATCACACAAAATCTACCAGGTATAATTAAACGAAACTTACACCATCTTACAGACAATTTTATTATCTATCTTTTAGTATACGCCTTTTTCTTAATTTAGAAAGAATACTACTTTTATTTAATTTTTTCGACTAAATTTAGAGAGTTTTGGACGCAGACTGCGTCTGTTCTGCATCAGTTCTGCGCCCAAAACTCTCAAAGTTTAGTCGAAAAAATGAAATAAAAGTAGTATTCTTTCAAAATTAAAAAAAAGGCGTATACTAAAAGATAGATAATAAAATTGTCTGTAAGATGGTGTACGTTTCGTTTAATTATGCTTGGTAGATTTTGTGTGATTGTAAATATTTTGTCCGCGTCAGACACAACTTCACGAGTTAATTAAACTATTTAATATGAATATAATAAAAAATATTCACATACTAAATGATAAGGAGAATGTTCTAGTTTTACATATATTTTTTTCAAATCATTTACACTGCACATTTTGACGTGACTGTCACTTTAAAATCTGTACAAGTCGTTTAATAGCCCCTTAAGCGTTAAAATGTACTTTTTTAAGATTTAAACCCTTTTTTTGATTCCGTGTACCACAGATTATCAAACAAAAGGCAGATACACAAAAGCCACAAAAGCCACAAAAGCAAATACAAATTCAATAACGAATACCTACAATCTCGTAATTGTATTCGCTTTTGAATTTTTATTTGTATTAGTATTTGTTTTTTTTAACAATGCTTCGGTTCGTGCTGTACTGACTCGTGTTAGTACAGCGCGAAGCGAATTGTAGGTATTCGTTTTTGAATTTGTATTTGCTTTTGTGGCTTCACTCGCAGTGTTCCGCACGGTCTATCTGCCTTTTGTTTCATAATCTGAGGCCAGAGCATAAAAACACGTGCGTGCCATCCACGCCAAGTGTATTTTTACAATATTTAATTATTTAGTTTTAAATCTATACTAATATTACAAAGCTGAATAGTTTGTTTGTTTGGTTGAACGCGCTAATCTCAGGATCTACTGGATCGAATTGAAAAATTCTTTTTGTGTTGGATAGTCCATTTATCGAGGAAGGCTATAGGCCCATGCGAAGCCGGGCCGGGTTGCTAGTAATAGATAAAAGGATCAGACAGTTTAGTTTTTTATTTTGCTCAACATTTTTATTTTGCTCAACTTTAACGACTTCACACAGTCTGACTCTATAAGCATGTGGTTATTAATTGAGATTTCTAATTTCGAACATCGTAACAAATACCGAAAATAAAGTTCACGTTTTACTGTCGCTTACAACTTGTACCACACACCATTGTCCCGACGTTCGGCCGGCACTTATTGGATACGCGCAGTTATTACTGCCATTAGTGGGTGTTTCGGCGAATTACGCGCGTAATAACTTTGTCGAACAACAGTGGGACGATACGAGACGATACTGCGTCTAGTGTAGGTGAACCTTAATTGATTAGGTAGGTATGTGTAGAAATAGGCACCTCAACGACTGTCGGGCGAAAATGAGAAGGTCAAACGTCCTCTACTTATGCAACTAAGCGGTACATTTTGACTTTCGAGAGACCACGGGCTTCCTAAATTGTCACAGTCACATTGTGCGCAGTCACTGCGCCCACCATGTCTTCAAGCCACAATTTAGGAAGCCCGCGGTCTGTCGAAAGGAACTGATCGGCTGACCGATCAGGGCATTATCCGACTTGGTTGGTGAGAGATGGTTTGGTGAGGTGTTAGCTATAAAGGAGTGACTGAGCCATATTTTTGTGAAAAAGGTAACAAAACATCGGCACAAGTCAAAGTCAAAGTCAAAGTCAAATCATTTATTTCAATTAGACCATGGCACTTTTGAACGTCAAATGAGAAAAAAAAATGATTCTAGGTGCCCATTCCAAAAGATAGTTTTGTATGGAGAAGAATGGGCAAGAAACTCCATACTTACTCTTTTAAAAACGATGTTAACAATATTTGCATTTACTGGAATTATATAATTATACGTGAATAATCGTATTCACGTACCTTGCATAAAAACACTAGGTATTTGAAAAAAAAAATGATTCTAGGTGCCCATTCCAAAAGATAGTTTTGTATGGAGAAAAATGGGCAAGAAACTCCATACTTACTCTTTTAAAAACGATGTTAACAATATTTGCATTTACTGGAATTATATAATTATACGTGAATAATCGTATTCACGTACCTTGCATAAAAACACTAGGTATTTGAAAGTGTGTACAAAATATCACAGATTAACGAAAGACAGACCAAGTTATATGTACATAGATACATAGTGTTCACATATTATTACAAATGTTGGAACAGTAGACGACCACTCCATATATTTTAACAAACAATGAATCAGTATGTGAGCCTGAGCAGTGTATAAAAAAGAGTCAAATATATATGCACATATTTATACTAAGTATGAAATTAGGTATTTTAAATTAGCAATCGGTTCGATTTTGTCTAGACTGTCGATCGTCCTATGGAGCTAGACCAGCATGTTTCCAAGCATTCTTATCTTGAATATAGTCTTCTAAATTATAATAAGCTTTTTTACAGAGTGTACTTTTAATGTAATAATGTAAGTGTATCAAGATACCATTCTTGAGAAGGTAGTTAAGCCCCTTAACAACACCATGTTCAATAACCAAGTATGGTTCTTCCAACAAGACTCGGCGCCGGGTCATAAAGCTCGGTCCACGCAGTCTTGTTTGGAAGTGAACGTTTCGGACTTCATCAGAGCTGAAGACTGGCCGTCGTCTAGTCCCGATCTTAATCCGCTGGATTATGATTTATGGTCAGTTTTAGAGAGTACGGCTTGCTCTAAACGCCATGATAATTTGGAGTCCCTAAAACAATCCATACGATTGGCAGTGAAGAATTTTCCCATGGAAAGAGTGCGTGCTTCTATTGATAACTGGCCTCAACGTTTAAAGGACTGTATTGCAGCCAATGGAGACCACTTCGAATAAGCTTCTTATATTTTAAATGGTTTTATATTTTTGTATTGTTTTTTGTAAAGTAATAAATATTATTTGCAATAAAAAAAAACACTTTTCTTCGTTACAATATTTATGGCAAGACTAGGTATTATTATTATTATTTTTAATAATTTAATTTTGTGTACAGACACGTACGTAAGGAACTTCGTTGATTACGGGGATCCCCCGGCCGCACAGGATTTTTTTGTGTATACCTATGTGAGTTTTTAAGTTTGTAAATGCACTCATAATACAAGATAAACATTCTTAGTGTGCGGAAACGTTTTTTTTACAAAGACAAAGAAATGACTAGTAGTAAGCCATTAAAATCAAATCAAATCAAAATATAGAATATGGTATGTTCAATAAATGTTTCATTAAGGTAGTTCAAGCATATCCTGCCTATAGGTTTATGTATGTTTAAATAAATAAATTATCTAAAAATTTTGTATGATTGAATTGTCCTCTAAGTATTCCCTAACCGTGTAATATTTTTTTTTTGCATTAAGTGTTTGAATAACATTGCGAAAGACAACTAGACTGTCTTGTCCTAGAGCGTAGACCGCTATCTAGATGCCCAACAGTCAGGGGCGTGCACAGAGTTTTTAGACAGGGTAGGCAGAAAAAAATAGGTATGCAGGGTCGACAGATATAGTTAAAGTTTACTTAGAAACCGATGGATGTTTTTGAATAAAATAAAATAAAATTAATAGAGAATAAACATTTCAATGATTTAATTAAACATTCGAAAACATCCATCGGTTTCTAAGTCAACTTCAACCATTTCCGTCTTTCCGATGACCTGCATACCTATCTCTTTTGATGACTGTACCCAATGATATTTTAATATAATATCATTGACTGTACCTAAGTGATTTGCCACCTCAAATGATTCCTAGATTGACTGAATTTATAGACATCAATTAGTTTTTTTGCTGCCGTAGAAAAAATATGAATAGGACTGTATCGATGTAATGCCTCGTTTCAGGCGATTATATTATTTGAAAATAGTAGGAAAGGTAAACAGAACAACCGCTGTATAGGTACTCAAGCGTCAGGCCCGCGTCACAGAGTAGGTAGGTATGTACCTCCTCCTAAAGCATCATACGAACAGATGTGTTCAATTTTTTTTAATCGATTTTATGATAGAAACTCAAAACAGCGTTAAAAATAATATGCGTAGAAGAAAAACGTTTTGCAATCTACCTACTAAACAAGGAACAATTAGGTACTTACCTAATGTGTTTTTTTACCAATAAAATAATCTCAAGTTCACAACTTACTAGAAGTAGGTATTACAAGCACCTACCCTTTTCCCTTTCATGTGATGATGAGGTGATTATCTATCATAATATTGAGTACCGAAACCTAAACAAAATGTAGGCATTTTATTCGGGTTCGGTTCTACAACAAAATCTCGCGAGTCTTCTACCTACTTTAATTGATGTAATAAAACAGAACTGTACCAACCTCTTACGACCTAATCGCATGGTTTGTTTGTATTGATTGAAATCTAGCGGCTATCCTCGATCAGTGTTTTTTCACCGAAGCCGAGAGAAAGTTTTGAAAAGGAATCATTTTTTAAGTATTGTCTGTACCTACATAACTACACAACAAACTTTCACAGTGAAGTTATTCCATTTTACACACTAGTAACAACGTTGAAATAATATAAAAATGCATTCACAAAACCATGAAACAAACCAAAACAAAAAAAATGGCGACTCAGAATAATTCACGTATATTTTTGTACCTACACAATTGTCGTATTCCGTCGTGTAAACTCGTGTAGTAAAATCTAAAATGTTAAAAAGACAATGTCTTCAGTTCGCGTTGTGTGCGTGAGTTGTGACATTGTGTGTCATGTACGAATAGAAAATGCACACGCGTGCTACGAGCCTGTCACGAGGCACACATCCAAACAAAATATAATAATCTAGGCACAAATATTTTGTGTCTCTCCCGTAGGATCCTAGCGGCGCTAGTGCAGCGCGAAGCAATCGAAATGCGCGGACTAAGGCGCGAACGTATCGATGAGACTTCGTGTTACCACCGTTACGCGACAGATGGAGCTGATTTAAGATTTTTTTATTAATTGAGAGTAATTACTCGTGTATAAAATATTAGAGATATCAAAATAAATTAAAACAAGATAATAAATATTTATCTGAGTTGTAGGGTAGGCAATGTCTATGTGACTGTATGAACCGCACGCCACTGCCAACAGTATGGTTTCACAAGAGGGCGTTGTACCACTGACGCCGGTGTCACCTTAATTAAGCATATCTTTAAGGCATCGGTAGGCGCAGCGCGGGATGCCCTCCTGCCCGATGGACCGATGACCTTGAAGAAGGTAGACGGGGGTAGCTGGATGCGCAAGGCAGAGGACCGGAAAAAAATGGCGCGCCATGGAGGAGGTTTTAGTCCAACAGTGGACCACCAGTAAGCTGAAGTGAAAAAAAAAACCATTGCGAAGCATACTTCTTATTTTAAAACTTTAGGAAGTAGACTTCTGTATTTCCTGTTTTATTTTACCCGCCAACTCTTACATATCTAGTTAAAATTGACAAACTATCTAACATACATCATACATTTACCTTTCTGAAATATTTCAAATACCAAACGTAGTAGGGCTGTAATGAAGGACGAATCACGGAATGGAGGCGTAACCGCAACCTAATTCCACAGTCCGTGTGTCGCGGATATGTCCGAATATTTGTGGATATGAGCGTGCGTGCGGATATTTAAAGGCTGAGTCGGGTCGACGTGTGACTGATGTTGCGGCGCCCGCCTCTAGTGTACGTGCATAATTTATTTGTAGGGTGTTTGTGTGTGTGTGTCTGTTTGATTTAAGAAGTAGGTTAGAGTTTAGATGTCGCGTGTCGACGAGATTACTTTGATCTCAGATTCCTTTAAAGGAATTAAAGAAGCCACTGAGATCAAAATGTTCATTAGTTTATTTAAATATTTTTTGAGAATAAACGAGAATAGTGAATGGTGAAAAGAAAAAGGTAAAAGAAGTGTTGGTTATTGTAGAAATATTTTTAGAAAGGCTTCCCACAAGACGTCTTACACGGAAAATGTAAAAAAATATATTTATACATGGTGTAACGTTAAACACGCAAAACCTCAGAGACCCCAAATGATTTTTAATTCAATTAACCTAATTCTGAGCGAAAAAAAATCATAAAAAAATAATTAAAGGGCTTATGTGCTGTTTTAGTTTTACCAAGACTCGTATTTGCATTGAAATAAGAACTATTATTATCACGCGTATGAGAAAATTTAAATTGGACGACAACCATTTGTGTTTGTTTACCTATTTTGGCAGGTTTGTGCAAGAGATGGCTTGACTTATTAATAAATAGACAGGGCAACATGTATAATGACGTTTTTTTGTAAAATGTGACCTATATTAAAAAGTGGTTCAATTGATTCTGCTCGTTATTCTAATCAAACTATTTTCAGGTTTTGCGTATTTGACGTTACACCTTGTATATGACATTATAAAGGTGATAGGGTCTTACTATTAACAAGATAACTGAAATACTTTTTTTTATTATTGATAGGCATACTATTTCGTTTGACTACTATCTCACCTGATGGTAAGCGATGATGCGGTCTAAGATGGAGCACGCTTGCCTAGAAGTACTGGTATGTACTGGTTGGTACTATACTTACCATTATCAATCCATACTATATTCATACTTCCGAACTACATAATTAAAAAAATGCGAATGCGAGGTCTGTTTGTTACACTTTCACGTGTCAACTACAAAACCGATATTGATGTAATTTGGTACAGATTACTTGGAAAGGATAATATAGGTTACTTTTTAATTCACGATCCAAAGTCGCGGGCTAAAGCTAGTATCCTTATAATTATTTAAAGATAGAACTGGATATGAAGTAACCGATCCCAGGAATTTATTTATTTATCACTAGCTTTTGCCCGCGACTTCATCCACGTGAATGTCGATTATCGCGTATGCAGACTAAGTCTTGGATTAAAAAGTACCCTGTATCCTTACCCAGGATAAACCGATCTTCATCAAAATTTCATTAAAGTCGGTTCAGCTATTTCATCGTGAAAGCGTAACACACAGTGTCTTTCGCATTTATAATATTAGAAACCAACAGCTACTGGACACATTACATCGCAGGTATATATATCAAATGCTAATAATATGAATAGTAAATAAGGCCTTCATTTCCCTAAGGGGTTAGTATTATTTTTGTATAATTACAACCAAATACAATCTCATCTCTCTTGGGATTTAGAAACTTATAAATGTAATTTTCAATCTATAACATTGCTTAAATTTAACACAAATCAAAATAATACAATTATTTACAGTTCCAGGAAAAAGGCAGGGAGCTCAAAGGGCATCAAAAAACTCGTCCACATCGCTGTCAACGGGACACGTGCCCAACAGGCTGGCAGCATTGCCACGTTGTATGCCAATGCTGATTCTTTGACCCAAGAATAGACCAGCCTTCGGGTCACGTGAAGAGTCGACCAGCCGCTTGGCGATGTCACGAAAAACAATATGGGCACTCGGACCCCATGGTCCTAGAGTTTCCACCCCAAACGGCTCAAATATATAGCTTCCAAAAAGATTATTATATCTGCACCGTTTGAGGTTTTCGGCACCTGCAGCAGTCGCCCCAGCACAACACGTTGTGCTAGGAAGATGAGATGGCGCAAGGGTGTCGACACATGTTGCGTCCCACATCAAAGGCCTACCCAACTTCCAAAGCATTATGGTCGTCACATCTGGTCTCTTCCCATCGTCGCGTGCCAAGACATTGGGTTCTAAAATAGCAGGCGCCCCGGCGGTGGCAAGAGCGCGACGGAGGATGTCATTGATGCTGGCGTGCTCCTACTGCAGGATAGGCATGATGTCCGTGGCAGTCGACAGCTTCACCACTCTGACAACGATGTGGAGCCCCGCATGGAGCGCCCAGACGCAGGCATTGTAGTGAGTTGGAAGGCATTATCAGCATAGTACCGATTTTGGGTGACGGAAGTGTCTGAAGCCAGAGGCCCGACTACTACTTACCCACACCCAGTAAGCGGCAACGCTCAGCAGAATTGGTGAACGTATTAATTAGGTTTTCTATAACATTTGCTTTACATTTCTGAAAAGGCTTCAAAAAGCTCGCTAAGTAATAGCCGTGCGTATTGATTGTTCCGAGTTAAGCTAGGTACGCTTGCTGCGGTAGGTCCGTAGATGGATTACGATCCTTTTCACACCCATTCATCATGGCATTCATGCGTAATTCTTTGACAGCCGTTATGGGTAGTCAGAAGCCAGAAAGTCTTACAATCAGTCTTACCAAGGAGTATTTAACCAGTAACTAGGTTGTGGAGGTCGGTCGGAGTCGCTCCATGTAAAACTGGACTGGAAGGCAACCCCAATATAGTCGAGAAAATGCGAGGCAGATGATGAAAAAAATAACCAAAAATAATCCTTCTTTTTTATATTTTTTCCAAGAACCGCCACGGGTCCTGCCTATACTCCATTTGGAAGGTAATTTATAAGCGAACAGTTGTTTAACATTCTGCTCACGTATACCGTTACAGCGATACACTTCGCGGGCCTCAAAGAGCTGTCGATTTATTTTTATAAGCGCACTGACTTTACGCAGGCGATGAGGGTGGAATCGTAAAAAAAACTCTTTAAAATAGCGGAACTTTTATTACTTTTCAGTTAATTATTACGCAGTATTTTAGATGTTACGTGTCTGTTGTGAATTGACGAAAGAATTTCTGAAAGTTTAAAAGAAATGTTAGGTTTCTTTTTTAAATTGACGGCTCCGTAGCCTAGGGTGGTAGTGTATCTGCATCCGACGTCCGAGGTCATATCCCGCACATTAGTGTAATGAGCACTTGTGTTTGCCTTGTGTTGTATCTATTTATTTATTTGTGTAGGCAGCTGACATAGGTATGTCAGTTGTCTGACACCCATAGTACAGGGTTTGTCTAGTTTGGGGTCAGATGGCCGTGTGTGTGAAAATGCGAACGAATTCCTGTACGGGCGCATCTTATCTGTTGTTGAAAATGCAATACTAAGTAAGATACGCATTTTGTTCAACAAGATGTTTTTTTTTTGTTATTTGGCTATTACGTTTAATACGTTGTGGTTTCTATACCGGGCAAGTATCTACTAATGTGACATTTTTAATTTCATATAAACTTTCTTAGTTTATCTTAGACTTGATTTACATTGGTGCAGAATAACATTGTTAGGAGACTTAGTCCGAAATTGTCAATCCGCCTAGAACAAGTTCGTGACCTACGGTCTTCTTAATGGCCCTGCAGTGGGATAATAATAATAGTAAGGCAAAAATGACAACATCACGTTGTATTGGGATAGATCTATCGTCACTGACAGGACTATTGTTGCCAATAAGCCTGACATAGTGGTGATAGATCGATTAGAGCGTCGCGCAATGTTTGTTGATATAGCGGTTCCGCATGACGAGAACCTCGTGAAAGCTGAGAAAGATAAACAAATTAAGTATCTTGACTTGGCTCGCGAGGTTATCGACATGTGGGATGTGAATACAGCAGTCATTGTGCCGATAGTCGTTACAGCCAATGGACTCATTTCCAAAAGCCTCGACAAACACCTAAGAAGCCTCTCGTTGGGCAACTGGATCAAGGGTTTGATACAGAAAGCGGTACTCCTGGACACGATGCGTATAGTGAGGAGATTCCTCTAACAGGAGCCCTGACCACCGGTAGCTTGGTCCCTATTCCCGATACCGGTGGGCTACTATTTTTTTATATTTTTATATGTTTTTATTTATTTTTTTATTATTATTTAAAATATAATATGTGAATAAAATGAATAAATGTGAGTAATAATAATAATTATTTATTTCATACATAAATACATGTTACATTAAAATTAGAGCTACAGGGCGCTTTTAGGAGCTTTTCTTCAAATTAGATAAAGACATCTGAGTCTGAACTAGATAAAAATATATCTGTATTTCAGATATCAGCTTCTTTTTTATAATGACCAATTTACGACAAGCTAAGTCAGCCAGAAAATTACTCATATCTCTAGCGGTAACTACAATTACAATACACAAAGTGGAGAGTGTAAGCCGGTGAGTAGAGTGAGCGGGGTGTGTGAGAGTGCGTGAGAGGGTGAGTATAGGGATAATAATAGGCTGGTTTTATTGTTGCAATATAAAAAAATAACAAAGGGGTGAAGCTTCCAGGGCATCCAATAAGTTGTCCGCATTGCTGTCGATAAGACAAGTACACAACAGGCTGGTAGCATCAATTGGTGCTGCCAGCATTTTGGGCACTTGCACTTGGACTGATTTTTTGGCCGAAAAATAGGCAAGTTTTTAGGTCATGTAAAGAAAAAGTAAAATAGTCTTTCTTGTTCTATATTGGAGGAGCTCGTGGCTCAGTTAAAGCCGTATAGATCGATCAGTCAAAGGTTAAGCTGCGCTAGCCACGGTCGGTCTGTGGATGGGTGACCATCCCTTTCATACCGAGTTCCCTCCGTGCCTCGGAAAGCACGTAAAAGTCCCAGCTGTCATTTGTAGATCTTTGGCAGTCGTTATAAGTAGTCAGATGCCAGAAATTCTGACAACCAGTCTTACCAAGAGATATCGTGTTACCCAGTAACTGGGTTGTAGAGGTCCGATAGGCAGTCGCTCCTTGTAAAACACTGGTATTCAGCTGCATCCATTTAGACTGGAAGCCGACCCCAACATAGTTGGGAAAAGGCTAGGTAGATGATGATGAGTCTTTATTGTTCATCCCATCCCATCCAACCGTGTGGTGCCGGCTGCTAATAGCACCACCCCATGTCTACCCGTGGGTGTCGTAGAAGGCGACAGAGGGATATTGACCAGAGGATTGGCAGCAGCGTCCATCTAAGTACCATAACGCCTACTGCGATCGCCAACATGCAACGGCCAAACATGGTGCTTACGCCTAAACCCCCTCTGGGGGGATCTATGCCAGCAGTGGGACGTCTAATGGTCAAATTGATGATGATTGACGATGATGATTCATCCCACAAATGAAAATCACCTACATATCAACATTCAACACCCTACTATTGAACCGCATCAATTCAATGTCGTATTCAAAGAAATACCCTTATCTTTAGGAAAAACAACCCTTAAACGGCTGAGCTAAAGACTCGGTCTCGCATCCCCCTTTTGATAAAGAGATTAGTGGCAAAGAGGCTCTTTATTCAGGCAATACTTAGGGTTTATCTGGTAAACGGAGGATCAGGATGTAACAGATAACGTTGCAAACTTTCTTTTTGATATTTTTTTTCGTTTGTTTGTTGGTTCACCTGTTTCTTGTCTTGTCGAGTTTGGATAACTTTGTTTTCACTTCTCTTGCTCAAAAAGGCCGTCATTGTAGCATACCAGAGCGGGGATAAAATAGCATTTCATTCTCTAGGGGACTTTTTTTTTAATTTTTGTGTGTCAAATATGACAATGAGCCAACAAAAACGAAAAAGTCTTTAGTCATAAGTAGAATAATCATGAATAAAGACTCGACTTATTACTCTTTCATAAAAAAAGAACCTCATTTTAATTTTGAAAATGGAACTAAAATCGGCGATCTCTGGTTAAATGCAATGTGTTGCGGCTACAGAAGAAACAAAAAAAAAAGACATTGGCGCGAAATCTTTATAATTTTTCTCTAATTGCAAATTGAATTGGTAGTGACCGTAATTAATTTCATATTGTATTGGATTGTTTTATTTTCGCGCAATCGTAGTGAAAAGTATAGTGTAACACACGGTGCTAAAACCCATTAAAACTCGGTTTCTATTTACTCGGGAGTAAAACTACCACGTATATAATGGGTCATTTTAGCTCCTTGTATAACAATCTACTATTTGGTAGTAATTGGAGATTAGATTGTGTTTTTAAGAATAATTAAGTTAAGCTCATTAAACGAAACGTGAGTATTGTTACACATTATAGATTGAGAACGACGGATTAACTCACTGTGTTGTCGGGTTCGTCCGACTGGTTTCGATAGCATACGGCCACCTTTCTCAAAAAGTTTCACACCGTCCGTTGCATTCCTACGGACACTCAGACGAACCCGGCAACACAGTGAGTTAATCCGTTGTTCTCCATCTATAAGTTGAGTTCAGTTAGTTAGTAGGATTTAAAACTTAACCACGTTTCAAGGGTTTAAAACATAACCGTGTACTTTACACAGTTAATGCAATACATTAATGATATCCTTTTATGTACAGAGGCCAGCACATTAAGCTACTACAATCTGTCAAATTTCTTTGATAGATTTTCAACTTTATTACAAAAACATAATAATAATAATAATAATAGTATCTTGACTTGGCTCGCGAGGTTGTCGACATGTGGGATGTGAATACAGCAGTCATTGTGCCGATAGTCGTTACGGCCAATGGACTCATTTCCAAGAGCCTCGACCAACACCTAAGGAGGCTCTCGTTAGGCAGCTGGATCAAGGGCTTGATACAGAAAGCGGTTCTCCTGGACACGTCGCGTATAGTCAGGAGATTCCTCTCTCAGGAGCCCTGACCACCGGTAGCTTGGACCCTATTCCCGATACCGGTGGGCTACTATTTTTTATATTTTTAAATGTTTTTATGTTTTTTTTTTTACTAATATTTAAAAATATAATACAATATGTAAATAAAATAAATAAATGAGAATAATAATAATATGTGGGGACATTTCACACACGGCCATCTGACCCCAAACTAGGGAGACATATAAGGTTCATATTTAATTGGGAAAATTTGTCAGTTAGGTATAGCTTGATTTGCTGGCGTCTGTACATACTAGCGTTTGCCCGCGACTTCGTCCGCGTGAATGTCGAAAAAGCCTATGTCTTTCCTCAGGGTTTAACTATCTTCATATCCAAGAAAATCGGTTCAGCCGTCTCGTCTTGAAAACGGAATAGACAGAGTTACTTTCGCATTTATAATATTAGTATGGAAGTTTGGATTTTATTTAATTTCTATTTTAGTTGGCTTCGACATGTGATTCATTAACTCAAGAGTAAAAGCCGTATCGCGGGCAAAAGCTATAGTTGCTTATAAAGCGGAACGCAACATATGTCTACATAATTTCGCCGGTTAATATTGGTGTTAACTGTCAATAATACCCAAAAAGTTGTCAATTGTCAGCTGATAATGTTTGTCGGTATAACGATTTACTCTCTATAGACAGGTAATCCGGGATTAAAATTGGGTAAAACGAAAAGTATTTATCTATTTAGTAATGAGTAATTCTATTCTCAGGACATTTATTACAAGTCTAATTAAGTGAGCTAAAGATAAAGATTCATTTATTTGTTTAAACATGTGTGATATGTACATAGAAATGCACATATGGATGTAAAATAGTTAAATATCGCGGTTTCAACATGTTTTGCCATATTCGGCGTACAAAATTGTTTATTAAATTAGGAAATCATTAAATTGTAGTCAACATTCAATCAATTCAAATTCATAAATACTGTCAATACAAAAATTTAGTCAAACAAAATAATTAAAACAATAATATAATAAAACTAATCAAATCAAATAATATAATCAAATCACAATCACAATAAAATAAAAATTCATACATAATAAAAATCATAATCGTATTAAATTACTTATTCAAAATGTACCATTCAAAAACTCTGTAACATTATAGTATCCTTTACTAATTAGCAAGTTTTTAAATTCTTTTTTGAATGAATTAATGTTCATTTCCTTAAGGGAATTGGGAATTTTTATAAATAAGGCTGTAGAAACACCCAACTTATTCAACTACATATTAAGCAAGAAACAAACGAGCCTATACATATATTATTATATCATAGCAGTCTCCGCCCTGCAATTAGTATCGAGAGTTGATTCATTAAGCGCTTTCAAAGCTTTATATTCTTTCAAAAGCAATCCTTTATGAATACCAAATGAACGCGTTAATTGCTAAATCAATGGACGCCTATTGACGGGAGTATTACGTGAATAGGAGATTAAACTTGTTATGGAAATATAGGATTTGTTTAGAAAACGTCTGTTTGTTTGCTAAGTGGTGAAAAGGAGGTTGTTTTTTGTTTAGAGTTTCGTTTTTGGTAAAGAGAGAGTTGAAAATGTAGAATAGATTTTGGTTGTCGTGTCACCTTCAGCTATTTTTAAAATTTTAAAGCCTATTCTTGAAGGTTTTTCTGTACTATAGGTGCATTTACAAACATATGAACTCACATACACAAACAGCCAGACGCCATACAAATACTTGTTCAATGCGGGAACCAAACCCGCCATTCTAAGTTTATAAATTACTGCCTAGAATGTTTTATAGGATTGTCCTGTGTTAAATACTGTAGTTAGTGAAGATGCTGTGAACTTTTAATCTAAATGAACCTAATCATCTACCTAGGGTCTTATTAATTTAAATTATGCTGGAGAATATTCGCCCACACTGACAGCACATAACACATTTCATTATTGTTTCTGGAATGGCATCGTGTCTGCAAAGTCTCTGCATATATGTGTATGTATAAAAAAATGTATTTGTGTATGTATATCAGCTGTCTGACACCCATAGTATAGGGTCTCCCTAGTTTGGGGTTAGATGGCCGTGTGTGAAATGTCCCCACATATTATTATTATTCACATTTATTCATTTTTTATACATATTATATTACATTTTTAAATATTAGTAAAAAAAATAAAAACATTTAAAAATATAAAAAATAGCAGCCCACCGGTATCGGGAATAGGGTCCAAGCTACCGGTGGTCAGGGCTCTTGAGAGAGGAATCTCCTGACTATACGCGCCGTGTCCAGGAGTACCGCTTTCTGAATCAAGCCCTTGATCCAGCTACCCAACAAGAGCCTCCTGAGATGTTGGTCAAGGCTCTTGGAGATTATTCCATTGGCCGTAACGACTATCGGCACAATGACTGCTGTATTCACATCCCACATGTCGACAACCTCGCGAGCCAAGTCAAGATACTTTATTTTTTTATCTTTCTCAGTTTTCACGAGGTTCTCGTCATGCGGAACCGCTATATCAACAATCATTGCGCGACGCTCTAATCGATCTATCACCACTATGTCAGGCTTATTGGCTTCAATAGTCCTGTCAGTGATGACAACGTGATATTGCCATTTTCGAGAACTGGGTCGGGGACATACCTGTAGTACGGTACTTCCGACTCCACAAGCCTGTATTTTGAGCAAGTTGCTGGTGGATAATCCTAGTTACAAGGTTGTGTCCATGCAAGTAGTCTCCGTTAGCCAGACCTCTTGTCTGGCTCACTGGCACCCAGAGCATTATTATTATTATTATATTGCAGAGACGCGGCGGCCAATTCACAGCAACTGAGCTTGTTTGTGCTTGACATGAAAAAAAAACATTACTTTTCTGCTAAAATGTTGACTAATATTTGAGGATTGTACTGGTAAAATTGACTGCAATAAGGTTTCGTCTCTTAGCTGCCTCGGTTATTCTAAATTTATTTTGTTTTTTTTATTACGATTATAAATATTTATATCTAGACCTCTATTAACGTACTCGATTTGTTACATTGTTCTCACATTGTACCCTAGATTCAATATGAATGACGTAACCAAAATTTGTAACATATTATTGATTTTAAAAGAGGGTTCATGGAGTTTCTTGCTCGTTTTTCTCCATAGAAACCTACTGTTTGGAACGAGCAACGAGCTTCAACTTTCTGACTGACTGACTCTGACAATTCAAAAGTACTGGTTTATTTGAAATAAATGATTTTGAGTTTGAGTTTGCCATTTGTTTAATACGTTGACTGCCAAGCATCGATCACTAGTTCTTTTATTAGTGATCGATGCTGCCAAGCCAAAAATGTTAAAGGTAAAACCTCTACTAGCGTCAGTTACACGGTTGTACTTACTTCGAGGGTGTCCCCCAAGGCGTTGAACGTTTTGGGCATGATAGGCGAATCCATAGGGATTAAAACTTCAATTTATTTTAAAATATTGAATAATTTCATAAAATAATCTCAAATTCAAACCTTTTTTTACTTGATCTGAGAATTCAAATTCATTTATTGTTTGTCATTCAAAAAGGCTAATATACACTCTAGGTATGTTTATATTCTCAAACATGTAGGTACCAAAACACAATCAAAGAAACTCACTCCTCAATTACTTATCATAGCAATAGCAATAAAAAGAGGTCTCGGCAATAGTTAATGGAATTAGGAGAAGTGATGTCAATGGCCGTAGTAAACATTGTGGAATTAGCACTGTAGTCGTAAAGACGGTGTTGATGCCGAATTAGGGAATGCCTTTTGTAATGGCCGGAGTTAAGAACCAAGCCGTAAAGTCAAAGATCAGTTTAATTTTCACGGTGGACTGCGAATCTGTAATGTAGGCTGAAAGGCTGGCTAAAACCACAAATTTAGATATCAGCCAATATCTCGGAAAATATGAGAAATGTCTTAAAAATATATTGTAGGTTAATGTAACGTATTTTTTCATTAAACGACTTCAAAAAAAAAGGAGGTTATCAGTTCGACCCGTATGTTTGTATGTGTGTATGTATGTATGTTTGGCCGCGATTATCTCCCGTTTGGCTGAACCGATTTTGATTTGGTTTTCAGAAAAGTGTTTGTTACATTCTGGAGAAGGTTTTAGTATACAACAACCTAAATTGATTCAGCGCTTTTTGAGAAAAACAACAAAAACCGAGAAGACGTTTTCGTTTCTTCCATCTTTCCATCTTTGGAGAACTTTCAATCTCTGTTTTAACTGTGTTGCCGTTCCTTAATAGATTTGGGTGATAACGAGGCACTGAAAAGTGAAAACATTTTTGAAAAAAGAGAACCGGCTACAAAAAAAACAATAAAAAAATTTTTTGAAGGGTGTCTCTATTTAAAAATACATTTTTTTTCCAGAATTACTTTGTTAACCGACTTCAAAAAAGAAGGAGGTTCTTAATTCGACACGTATATATGTATACGTGTCGTGATATATATATTTATATTTGACCACGCATAACTGTTTTCAGTGTAGTCTGATTCCGATGTTTTTTTTAATTGATAGTGTAAATATACCTCAAACATGGTTCCATATAAATCTCATTGAAATATTCCTTTTTTTTATATTGTTATAGGCTTGCGTTTGGAGCACGCTTGCCTAGGATGAACCGGTTCACTCGTGCCTTGAAGATACCCAGATTATATGTATCGGGGAATAGAGAGGCGGGCAGTGAATACCACAGTCTGGCAGTTCGCACAATAAATGTGGAACCAAAGCGCTTGGTTCGAGACCGTGGAACTTCAACCGTATAGCAGTGACGCTTCGCCGTATCCCTGCTCGTCCGGTGATGGAATGGGGATGGGGGAATTAAGTTGTGCAATTCCAAAGCACACTCTCCGAAATGTATCCGATAAAAGACCGATAGATTGGCAACGGTGCGGCGATGTTCAAAGCTTTGGAGCTTAGCCCTAACCAGGAAGTCGTTGTCTATGAGCCTCTTGGCACGTCTTTCAATAACTTCCAACGCCTCCAGCTGGTACTTGGCAGATCCATCCCAGAGGTGCGACCATTCCACCCCTAAGGGTACAAAATGATTATGTATGACTATACTAATAATGATATGACTGTTTTTTTGGTGTCACCGTTTTGTAATTAATTTGTATGATTATTTTAAATTCGCAAGTCGTTCTTTGTAAAAAAGTTTTTACTTTTTAAAGACGGTTGTCTTTTTTGTAAAATAGTTTTATATTCTACTGTCAAAATTCATTTTATAATTAGGTACTACTTTTTTAATTTGTTAACTTAACTAAGTTAACAAATTAAAGAATGTTCATTTTGTTGTGCATGCTATGGTATTCTGTAAATGCAAGAGCTTACACCTACGTAATACGAGTAGGTACTATGTTGGGTATTAACAATATGTAATGTTTTGTACCTATCTTTTGTTAGAGATCCTAAACTATATAAATAACAGGCTTCACACCATGTGGCAAGCAAGCTGGCAAATGACATTCAAAAGTGCCTTTGAATGGTCTAATTGATATAAAAATTTGACTCTGACTTTGACTTTGGTGGCGGGGCTGACGGCTCAGTATACGCGCGCCATTTTAGCACACGAGTAAAATAGTGTAAAATGTGCGTCAGAATTACAGAGCATCATCTGCCTAGCCTTATCCCAATAGGGAAAATTACGCGAAACTCGGCGCAGAGGGCGCCACTAGCACATTCAGTAAACCATAACCTCGTATTCTTGTTATATTATGTTATTAAATGTAATAACTAGGTATTTTGTGAAAATATATCAAAATTTTAATTAATCTTACTTACCTAACTGTACTTTAACTATATTATGGCATCCTACGGCCATTTGAAAGTGGATTCTAGGTTATGCTATGAATAAATTATCTGGTTACTGTGGAATAACATATTTGGTGGTCTTACATGATAAAAGTGAACGTTATTCTGTAAATACGACTATCTCACCTAAATACGGTACGGTACGGTATGTCTATTCTGTTACAATCTCCCTCGGTGAACACCTAGGTGAAGTGAGCTGTCATCCGTCCGTCTGCTTTGTCAATCCCTAGCTTCGCGACGTATGACAGCTCACTTCACCTAGGTGTTCACCAAGGGAGATTGTAACAGAATAGCACTGCTGAACATATTTTTAAGTAATTTTTAACTGCTTCCCAAAGTTTTCGAACATTGTTTTCTTTTGGAAATGAATGATTTCCTTCATTTTCACATCGAAGTACACAGCACTGATGCATTATTGTATAAAATAATACACTTCCCAATTTTGAACTCAATTATAGGCAGAATTTCACGCTTTGAATGACTCGTCGAAAAACTGTTTACGGATTATGCTAGTGCTGCACTCTGGTGCCAGAACATTGCAGTAATATCCCCTATTCTCTATGTAGGGGTCGGTTTTCAGTCTAACCGGATGCAGCTGAATACCAGTGTTAAACATGGAGAGCTGGTCTGACCTCCACAACCCAGTACCTTTTCTGTTACTGGTTGTCAGACTTTCCGGCTTCTGACTATCCATAATGACTGTCAAAGATATACGAATGATAGATGGAACCAACGGCTTAACGACCTTTCCGAGGCACGGAGGTGTGTTGGTACGAAGTGAATGGTCACCCATCTACGAACGACCGCGGCAAGCGTAGCTTAACCTTGACCTATCGATCCATACGGTTTTCACTTAGCCACGAGCCCCTTACAGAGAAAATGATTAATATTGAAAATAACATTTATAAGTTTTGAAATCCCCAACTAGATGATATTGTAGATAGCTGTAATTATACAAAAGTAATACCAACCCCTTAGGGAAATGAAAACATTATTTACTGTTTATTTTATCAGCATTTGATTTATTAACTCTAAACCATTTTTGAGCTTTACAAAATAATTTCAACCTATTATCATGATGTCTAAATCAGCTAGTTTACGTTTAAGTGATTTATAAACCGGACTCGGTAAACCACAATAGCTAATGAAACAATGTCATCAAATATTTCAGCTTTATTTTAGGCGTCGCTTATATTCAGCGGTGGCTGAAAATTTGCCGCGTATCAATTATCATCATAGCACGTATACATTAGCGACGCGGTTTCATTTAAATATAGTGCGTTTGAGAGATCTTAGGTTTTGATAAAAAAATATATAGCCATGTTACTTATTTATTTAACAAGTAATTATATTTAAGTTTACAGAAAAAAACCAAAATGCTGAAATGCTAGAATGAATCACATTATTAGTAATAATTAATACACGTATATTATTTATGTCACAAGAATAAAATTAGTTAAAATAGTCACAATTGTCAAACAGATTAAAATTAATTATTGATTATTATTAGTAATCATAAATAAATGTTATAGGAATTAAATTAGTCGCAAAATTAATTTAAATAGTTACAAAAATTGTCAAAAAGATTAAAATTAAATTTAAATTAATCATTAGATGGAATCATACACAATAATTATGAGAAACCATAACCTGAATGGATGATACTGACCGATGGGTCTATATTATTTATTCATGTTATGGTTTCTACTGCATCATTGCATGTACTTATTTACCCATACAATTATAGTTACTATGCAATGTATTTTGTTTCTATTAAATACAAACTTAAGTAGTGGCCATAATGTTGAACTGGACTGTCCAAATAAACGTAAACTGATTATAGGCTTCGAGCCAAAGACGAACAGTGTTTGAGGTAAAGATTTACTTACCTTAAGGCATTTAACTCCTACATAATCTAGCTCAAATATTTTAGGACCTAGCTTTTGCCTCTCTTTGTAATTAGCATCTTACAGAAGTATATTCTTAGCTCAAACCACACACCAAATAAATTCTCCTTTTACTCAAGTATCAAGATCCTTCGGTCGCATTACATAAGGTCTATTATACACGATCCGGGTGCGCGGTCCGGTTTACCGGGATCAGCGGTGAGGTGAATATTCATGAGATTAACCGCGCCTCGACCGGGCGCCGGACGGTGCACGGATGGCAACCGGATGGCACCTGAAATAATATTGTCATTTTTACTTTACGTATATTGATTGTTAATCTCGGTTTTCTACTGAGATTATATTAGAATTTGCAATATGATAAAATTAAATTCAGTTTTACATTTATGTTCGCCTAAGAGATAAAATAATAACTCCTAAGCTCACAGCCTGTAACAGTTGTAAGGAGATGTATGTATCATTTCACTTAAGGGCGCGTATTCGATTTAGCGCAACTCAAAATCTAAACGATTGCTAGAACGGCGTAGCAGCATTGACACACACTAGTACAACACAATGGTCTGTTTGTGTGGATCAGAAAAAAAAATACGCACGAAATAAGCACGAATCATTGAAATTGATCGGCGAACGACAGCGCGCGATGTTTTACAGTGCTTCTTAAAATAATTGTCTAAAATAAATGAGTTCGTATAACGGACTGAAAAATATTCTGTAAATTAAACATAACCTTTATTTTCATAACATAAATAGTTCAGTTATGTTTTTATTTAAATACTGGTGAAAAAAATTGACAAAGTGAACCGATTTTGTACTTTTACAACATTGTTTTTTAATACATAATAGTAATATTTTTGTAATTTTGGCTCTGTCTCTGACTTTAGGACTATATATTCTGTTGGAAAAACGCATAAAACATAATATTTTGGCATACTGTAATGGTTGTATTCATCCTGAAAGTTAACTCTGACGTCTATCTTCGTAAAACGCTATGAAAAGATTGTCTTCGCTTTAAAAAACCATAATTAAAAACTATACTTTTACTCTGTAGCTGTTTAAATCAAGACTTAATCTTTCTAAAACTGTAAATTGTCTTTAAATAATCTGCTCACATAATTACGATATTGCTCTGGGCAAAACGCAAAAACATGAAGTTTTCGTCACGAATCGAATACGCACTCTTAAATAAAAATATTTTCCTTACAATAATACCCACTGTCCCACACTGTAGGGCAAAGGCCTTCCAAGCATTGACCATCACGCTTATACGGCGTCTAACGCGGCGTCTTACGTAAGTGGTTCAAAGCGATGCGATGACACGCGAATACAACGCGATGCGATGCGAAGCGGCGGCTCTGTCCTACGAGCGCGCGAACCGCCCCCCGCGCGCCATCGTTAAACTTTTTTCATGATACGATAATAACAGGTTGTGATAATGTTTGTTCCCATTATAGAAAATTCTTGAATAGAATTAACTAAAATTTCTCCTTCCGATATTAGTATAAAAAAAACCACGGCACCGCAAGCCAACTGCTATGTTATTCTGTAAGAACTCACTCCAGTTCTCACTTCTGATTCCGCGGTGAAAACTGTTTTAGGTAGTCTATAACTCGATGAAAACTACGCTGGCGCTACTAAGTGCTGGCATAGGTGAAGCGAACTATTATTTCGTCACTATTTAACCGAATACCAAATACTTTTCACTCCAAGTAAGTGAAATCGGAAATGAGATAGGATTCGAATTCGCGAGTGAATTCTTATAGAATTGCACTGCTGATCGCGTTCGCTTCGCTTCGCGCCGTGATGCTCCGCACCCAATGTGCATTTAACAACGTAGGAAAGTTCAATAGGTCTCGACTGTTTGTTCGCATTCGCTTTGAATCGCTTACGTAAGATGCCGCGTAACTCAAGGTGGATAGAGGACTTCAGACTTATATTTACAATAAGTACAGGTTTCCTTACGATGTTTTCTTTCAACAATGACAGTGATGTCCAAAATCATAATTTTTTTTTTTATCCTTAATTAGAATTTAATGGTAAGAATGTATTGTTTTTAAGTATGTACAATATTTAAAAGAATAATAAAAATGAAAACCTAAAGTATTAAACTATAAATAAAACACAATAAAACATCATAGTATTCATCCACATCGCCGTCAACTGGAAATGTACCCAAGAGACTGGCAGCATTGCCACGTTGGATGGCAATGCTTAATCTCTGACCAAGGTAAAAACCAGCTCTTGGATCACGGGAAGTGTCAACGAACCTTTTGGACATTTCCTTAAAAAGAAGATGAGCACTCGGACTCCACGACCCGAGGGTTTCAACCCTAAACGGCTCGAAAATAACGTTCGAACCAAAATTACTATACTTTCGCCGTTTGAGGTCTTCTGCTGCCGCAGCAGCAGCACCAGCACGGGACGCTGAACTAGGAAGATGGGTAAGAGTATCGACGCACGTAGCGTCCCACACTAAAGGCTTTACCCAACTTCCAAGGAAATGGAGACATGCCGTCCGGTCTCTTGCCATCATCGCGTGCCAAGCCATTGGGTTCTAAGATAGCCGGAACGCCGACGGCGACGAGAGCACGTATAATATATATTATATACATTATATGAAATTGAAACTGTTACATTGGTACAAGGTAACAAATCCATAACATCCAGAGGCGGGTGCTTTATCCAAACTCCGGGTTTCTACAGACCAATTCTTTTGCCTTTGCCTTAAAAGCCTACTGTCACAACTTTCAACTGTCACTTGTGATGTACTATCGTGGACACACCCGCCTGACCACCACTAAGTTCATTTTTGCTTGCACTCGAAAGATGGAAGCGCTCCCTAGCCCCGCCCCGTTGACCTTGAATAGACGAATGATAGACAAGACGGGCGGCCGAGCGCACTATCGACACACGTCGAACGAGATTTATTGTTATTGTCAAGGTTTCATTTCATTGGAAAAAAGTCATACCTGGAATGGCTACCGCTGCTGCGTTTTTTGGCAACTCGCGTTGCTGAAATCAAAAACCTACTTTGCTTTTTGTGAATCGTTGCCAAAATGTATTTTCTATTAAACGACTCTACTCTATTTTAAAGACATTAGAGTCCTTCCAAAACTTAATTTAGTATAGAAAACTTATTTTTAAAAGATTTATTTTGTTAGGAACGTGATTATTTGTTTATAACCGAAATTGTTTGTTTAATACTAAGTATAGGAATTTGCCTATACTATTAAACAAGCAATTTCTGTAATCACGTTCTCTAAAACGGCTGTAACAAGATCGATAAAATTTGAAATAAAGGACTTTAGGGGGGTAAATAATCGATCTAGCTAAAAGTAATTTCGGAGAAAATTCGTTGTCAGTTAATATTTGCCGTCAGCAGAGCTCGGTCACTCAGATACTTTACCTAATCTCTCGATTCTAACTGGAGTATTTATTCTATTTAGAACTTTGATATGTTAAATCCTATTAATATCAGTTAGGCATTCATGAAAAAGTAAAATAATATTTTAAAGGTTTATCAGTTATATTAACTAAATAAAATAAACAGAGATACCTATTGACATGTTTCATATTTTCAACCGACTTCAAAAAAAGGAGATCCTCAATTCTACACGCATATTTTTTTATGTTTGATCACGGATAACTTTTTTCAGTGTAGTTCGATTTAGATGACTCTTGTTTTATTTCATATATACACTATCAAATAAAAATCATCCATTATAATCAATCTACCTCAAGTTTGGTCCCATGTAAATTTCAGAAGAAAAAGAAATTATTTCACCCCTAGGGGTAGAAAATTAAGGTATGACTGAATTTTTGTTGGTGTCACCGTTTCGTAATTAATTTGTATGATAAGTAGGCACTAAAAAGCGAAAAAAAACGTTTTAACAAAAAACACAACTGTTTTCAAAAATTAAAAAAATAATTTAAATTCGATCGGTGACAATACAAGACAAGAAACAAAACCAAAGCCCGACTTGCGAATTTAAAGTTATTTTTTACTTTTTGTTGTCTTATTTGCTTAAATGTTTTACTTTTTTGATTTTTTTCGACGTATTTTCTTGCAAATAAACATTTTTTAATTTGGATTTAAACAAATGGGTAAAGGAATTGGATATAGTAAATAAGTAAAACACACAATTAAAGAACATGTAATATAATGGACATGAACTAAATAAAATCCTCCCTTCCTTGTAACTTATTCTTACAAACCACAATATAAACAATAGTTGATGTTTACGATCGTAATGGTAAGCATTGTTTTTTTTTTTAAACCAATAGCAATTGAAACAGATAGTGCGTGTGTGAGCAAGAAATTAGTCGAGTTCGTGCATTACAACAAAGCAATAATACATCTTACACACAACAAGTTATCTATATCTTAGTCACAATAAGTTATAAATTGCTTTACCAAGTTTTAAAACTGAATATTTTTTCTGCTTGTTTCTCGTTTGTATATTTATCAAATACTTTTACTGTTGTAAAACAAGCTTGAAAGTATTCAAATTCTAACACAGGATATTATTTGCACGACAAATAAACAAAATATTTGGTATAGGATTTGAATATAACAAAAAGGCAAAACACACAGTTAAATAAAATGTAATATAATAAACCATATAAAAATACCAAGGAAAGTTTTTTTTATTAGATAAAACCTTGTGACCTCTTGTTACTTAGCAACAGTATTTATAAACAATAGTTTATGTAATTCTTTACATAATTACGATCTACTGTCGGTGGCAGATCTAAAACATTTGAAATGGTGTAGTCAATAAAAACTCTGACAATAAACAAATAGGCGAAAGAATCAAAATAATCTGTAATTAAATTAATATTTAAAAAATAAAAATAATCATAAATTACTACTCTAGATGTTAGTTTCCCGATGGTAAATATACATACAAGTTATACTTAAGCAATGAATGACTAGATAAATAAGTAAATCAGTATACAAGGCAACATAATAATATAAAAAGATTATTATTAGATCGTGCGTTGACTATTTGAAACCAACCACAGAAATTAAAGCTTTTCATTTTGGTTTGTTATAAAAGTAACCTCATTCAAATGAGGCTTTCTTTATTATTTATACATGGTGAAACAAGTAATGAGTGTGTAGTAGTTCACGCCTAACAAACAACAAAACAAAGAAACCCCGTGCATTAATACTTACTTATACCCTGTTCACAATAAGATTAGACATAAACACAAACCTTTTTTACAGTCCCTTCAACCGAATTTGACTTCTATTCCGTAGGCTTAAGGATGACATTAGAGGCAAAAAAGTGGTAACAATAAAAACTGCTTACTGCAGTTGCCATTTGTCATGCTACCAACGCAATATAAGTCAAAATCGGTTGAACGGACTGTAAAAAAGGTTTTTGTAAATGTGTAATCTTATTGTGAACAGGGTATAGGTATACAAGTTTAAATCTGACTGAGAGCGCATGCGCAATTTTAATATTACCAAAACTACGTGTTTTGGTAATATTCAAATTGCGAAATTATGCCGTCCTGTGTCATAAACCGTTGCAAAAACAATCCACGTTTAAAAAGAAGATTACTTTTCACAAGTAGGTAACGGATTTTCTGCATACCTAGTTTAAACAAAATCGTAAAATGTTTGACTTAATTTCTTGGAACATGAATTCGAAACGATATTGTGTCAGTGTTGCAAGTTATAAACATTGTCTTTTCCCAAAATAAGGGAAGTTATGATTTTTGTTCGGACCCGTTAAAACTGTGTTTTTAATCATATTACAGTTAACATTGTATATTAAGTTAGTTATTCTCAAATAAGTAAGCTTCGTGTGTTTTGTTGTAATAATAATTGTTCTTAATATGAAAATAAATGCCTCATTAAACTAAATTACTTTTCATTTCATACAACCAAGCACAGATACTATCTATATCTGTGCAACCAAGACTAATAAAACACAACACTACCTAATAATAAAACTATTAACCAAAGTATATCTCTCGCACTAGCTGCGCACTGCTTGCAACATTAATCTCTAGCACACAAGCGCAAATCTACGATATCGTACACCGAGTTACGCACGCATAGACGACTTTAGTCCTCACTTATTTCGTCGCGATTGTTTGCGACGGCTCAGTCTTTACCTTTTTATTGGTCTGAGGTTTGAATACTGAATTGTTATTTGGCTTGTTTCTCGTTCGTATTAAAAATAGAACATTTTAAAATAATTGAAAATATCTACAGATTATTGCAGACACAAATGAAAAGTATAACTAAATAATTTGCAATATGCGAAAACATCAAAATTATCTGGAAGTAAACATAAAAAAAAAACAAACACAATAAAACTTCTGTAGACTTAAACTTTCACTTAGTCATTTTTTTTTTCTACTGCTTATTTAATATTTAATACTAAAATTATAACATAATCATCACAGACTACCTAATCTTAGAACTAGGATGAAAAAATTACAAATATTTGGTCATTGCGCCCTTGCGTCAATAAGGGTCGCCGCACACGGGCCACACGCGACAGCCACAAACGCAGCCACGAGAAGCCAGAAGCGGCCACAAAAGTAGCTGAAGCGCGCGACAGCCACTTGTGGCCGATGGTCGACACCTGCGGTCGGTGGTTGCTACTTTTTAACCCATATAATGAACTCTGTCGAAGAAGATTTAGGGAGAAAAGGGTTAGAAATTGCGCGAGTGGCGTGTGGCGGCGTTTAGTGGCCGGTGCGGGCGACAAGAAGCGAGCAGCGACGATTTGCAGCGTGTAGCGGCCACCGGCGCCAACCGTGTGCGGCGAGTCCATATAAAATGTATGAAAATTACAGGAAATATGCCAGTTGCGGCGTTTTGTGGTTGTGGCCGGTGGCCCGTGTGCGGGAGCCCTAACCGTATCGCATCTCGTTATTATCGATCGCACTAAAACTTTTTGGTGCTTGGTGAGCACGAGTTTTTCTTTGCCGGTTTTCTATGATGGAGCCCCGCTTTATGTAAAACACGACGAACTCGTCGGCGTGAACTTGTTTTCTTGTTGATACGTGTCCACATAGATATGTTGGAGGATGTTTTCGGTTGAGATATGGACGTGGTGCCCGCAGTCTGTTCTCTGGAGTACCCTCTTCTTCATGGCGTCTGATCCACAGCCGGACAGTGTTTCTCTACAAACAATAAATAATCTCATAAGAAATGGCTTAATTTAAAAAGGATTCTCTGTAAGTAACTAATACAATACTTTTTATGAAGATAAACAGTGGCAAGTATTGTTTCTTTAAAACCTACATAGAAATTGAAACAGATAGTGCGTGTGTGAGCGAGAAAGTAGTCGAGTTCGCGCATCACATCAGAGCAGTTAAATACATACCACGCCTATCTATATATATCTACTAATATTGTGAGAAAATAAATCAAAGTGCTAGTAATAATATAAGTTACTAGCACTTTCCGCGTGAATTTGATTAAAAATCCCTATTTATTTTTAATAATAATACAATATAACCTATGTTACTCAGAGATAATGTAGCTTTCGATTGGTATAAGAATTTTTGAAATCAGACCAGTAGTTATTGAGTTAAATCGTAACAAACAAACAAAAAGACGACACGGTTGGCGCAGTGGTTGAGCAATTATCTGCTGCGCAGCGTGTTGCGGGTTTGAATCCCGCCCAGGGTAAACATTTGTGTGATGAGCACTTGTGTTTGCCTGGTGTCTGGTTGTTCTTTATCTAAATCTGTATGTATTTAAAAATATATTTGTGTATGTATATCAGCTGTCTGACACCCACAGTACAGGGTCTCGCTAGTTTGGGGTCAGATGACCGTGTGTGAAATGTCCCCACATTTTATTATTATTTATTATTAAACAAATCTTTCCTCTGTATAATATTAGTTTAGATCCGCAGAAATTTTCTTAACGATCTCTATACTCCATTTATACTTTAAAACAAACCTTTTTTACAGCCCCTCCAACCGATTTTGACTTCTATTCCGTAGGCTTAAGGATGACACTAGAGGCAAAAAAGTGGTTACAAAAACAACTGTTTACTGCAGCTGCCATTTGTCATGCCACCAACGCAATTAAAGTAAAAATCGGTTGAACGGACTGTAAAAAAGGTTTGTGTATTTATGTATAATCTTATTGTAAATGGAGTATAATTTAATCATAATGCAATATAGTCTATGTTACTCAAAGATAGTAGTTTCCGATTGGTGAAAGAATTTTTGAAATTGGACCAGTAGTTATTGAGTTAAATCGTAACAAACAAACCAACAAAATCAAGATTCCTCTTTATAATATTAGTCTAGATCCGCGTGATTTTTTTTAATGATCCATAATTTATTAACAATGCAATGTAGCCTTTGTTACTCAAGGATAATGTGGCTTTCGATTGGTAACAGAATTTTTGAAATCGGACTAGTAGTTATTAAGTTAAATCATAACAAAAAGACGAACACGGTTGACGCAGTGGTTGAGCGATTGTCTGCTGCGCAGCGTGTTGCGGGTTCGAATCGGTTGTTGTTTATCTAAATATGTAAGTATTTAAAAATGTATTTGTGTATGGATATCAGCCGTCTGACACCCACAGTACAGGGTCTCCCTAGTTTGGGGTCAATGGCCGTGTGTGAAATGTCGCCACATTTTATTATTATATTATTATTATTAAACAAATCTTTCCTCTGTATAATATTAGTTTAAATCCGCAGGGATTTTTTAACGATCCCTTATTTGTTAATACTTTATGCAATAATAGTCTTTGTTACATAATGTAACTTTCCATTGGTGAAATAAATTTTGAAATCTGACCAGTAGTTATTGAATTAAATCGTAACAAACAAACAAATCAATCTTTCTTGTTTATAATATTAGTTTAGATCCGCAGGAATTTTCTTAACGATCCCTTATTTATTAATAATGCAATATAGTATAGCCTATGTTACGCAGGGATAATGCAGCTTTCGATTGGTGAATTTTTTTTTTAAATCAGACCGGAAGTTATTGATTTACATCGTAACAAACAAACAAATCTTTCCTCTTTATAATATGAGATTAGATAGATAATTGCTTTAACAAGTTTTAAAACTCTAAATGTATTTTCTGCTTGTTCTCGGGTATTATATTTATAGAATTCTTTTACTCTTGTAAAACCAGCTAGAAAGTATTCAGTTTCTTACAAAAGATAACATTTGCGTGACAAACTTTAAATTTAACATCGTTAATACAGTTTAATTTATAAATTAATGTATTTTAAAGCAACAAAATTTACCATAACAATAATTAAAATAATTTACTACTTACGCTTATATACAGCTGCTCAGCGATTTGATATTAAATCCTTGTCCATGCAAAATTATGATTTGGTTTCTTCTCGTATGAGTTTTCTGGAAGACGTTATGCACAAACATGTCCCAGTACAGGTTAATGTTTCTCAGGAGTCCCATATTCTCGCACAGGTTAACGTTTAGACAACCAAGGTTCAGGTAAACAGAGCAATGGTCTATATTCAAAAAGTCCGGTAAGCGCGCCAATGTCGAATAGTTCGTATGTAAAATTCACAAAAACAGTACACGTAACACATCATTAAGCTGCGCAGTGCAGATTGCTACTAATTGCGTCATCGCTTTCCTAATAGGCTTACACTTGCAAGGGGGCGTGGCTCGGTGCCTCCGCAAGCGCCGAGGGAAAAAATATTTAACTGGGCAGGCGGAAAAGACCGCGATAGTACAATGAAATAGACAAAATCATTAAAAAAATAATAAATAAAAATGTTTATTTCATCAACTAATATGTAAAAACACAGGTAAGTTTGGAGTCACTTTTTAAGCAAAGATTTGCTTGTATTAGGTGGTTCCGCTCCTCCAGTTTACATTAACTATTATATTATATTAATTAGAGCTAGGTTCATCTGGATGTCATGACATAGTAATCAATACTTATTTCCACTATACTTAGGTCACATGATTGAAGCCGCGGGCGTGGTTAGTCACTAATAACTTAGGTACACTTTAAGAGCCCCCAACCCCATCCAGCGAACTTCGACGCGAGCGTGATTGAATTTTTTTTTTGTTTCAACGAACGCAAAGTTCGAAAACAAACGAGTGAGTGAGAACGCGATAACATCACAGGAAAACTGGCGCGCGGAAATTTATGTGAACATCGCTATGGACCTAGTGTGATTATTTAATAATGCTAAGATAGATAAGATTCCTCTGGTAGCAGTCAAGCAAGTCTTTCAGTAATGTTTTCAGATAGTATAGGAAGAGGTATAGGGAAATTAATTAATAATAACCTTAGATATAACACCCTAAACCATTGTACACCTGGGTTGTCCTACAAACATATAATGTCAACAATACCAAAGTTCGAATATAATCCTTCCACCAATATTTGTGTATTTATAGGTAATAGTTTAACGGTCAAAAAGGAGGATATTACTGACAGTGTTACCGAGATTCTAAATATAAATTGTAATAAAATAATTTTGTGTGCTTTCCCATATTTTAAACATTTAACATCTAGACAGAACAATTATATACACATGTTAAATAATCATGTGCATTTTTTAGTAAGTCACTATAGTGATAAGCTTTTGTTTTTTGACACCAACAGTTTTGTTGAGAAATTAAAATCGACTAGGGATACCGTGTATCTGCCCATTAGGTTTAGACGTCAAATAGCGCGGCTATTAGCTCATAGTTTTAACTCAGACATAAGTAGTATGTCGAAGTCAGGTGTTATTAACTCTTCAACAATTAGTAATAGTACTAATAACAAGGTGAATAATTGTAGCTCTGCTATAAATAATTTTACAAAGTGTACGAAGGAGGATCCATGTGTCACTATGGACCAGCCATCTATTGATGGGAGTTTCACAAGTGGTAGGAACACACTACCTGTTATTGAAGTCCGTGGTCAAACTCCGGATACTCATTTAAACTAGTCTGTAAGACAATAGAAGGTACCAGTAACAATATAGCTATTTCTACAAACAATAAAGTACCTTCTTGCTCTCAAAAAGTTAAGTTGCAAAAACAGCAGAATACCTTAAAATTATTTCATCAAAATATTCAAGGTATTTCTTCCAAATTATAAGAAATTGAACTGTTTTTAGAAAAAACCATGTTTGACATTGTTTGTTTTACTGAACATTGGTTAAAAGATTACCAGATGCTAATTAATTATGAAAACTATAGTGTAGGCAGTTGTTTTAATCGTAACGCTATGTCCCGTGGAGGGTCATTAATCTTAGTAAAAAATTGTTTGAAATTTAAACAACGGAATGACATTGTTAGCCTATCGGTTGAACATTGCATTGAACTATCCTGTGTCGAGCTGGATAAGCATATTATAGTGTGCGTGTACAGACCCCCAATTTTCCTAAACTATTCTTTATTTGAGTCGGTAATGGAAGATGTCCTAGCGAAACTTGCAACTTGTAGCAAATCTGCAATTATTTGTGGTGATTTTAATATTAATATCTTAGAAGATAATTTGAATAGTTGTCGATTATTAAACCTATTTAAATCATTTAATTTGTCGAACGTTTTTATGGAACCTACTAGAGTAACTCCAACAACTGCTACCTGTATCGATAATATTTTTTGTGATTGTGATTATTTAGATAAAGACATTGTTAATTATCTGCCATCGGATCATAGCGGTCAAACGGTAACTTATATGTTTGAAATGCCTTTAACAAAAGTGCAAATAAAATTTAGACCAATAACAACTGGTAAATTAAATAGATTCAATGTTACCCTAAATGATAAGTTAAGTACTCTAGACCATAATAATAACGATGCAAATAAATTGTATGATGATTTCTTTTTTGTAGTGCAGTCTGAATTCGATAATAATTTTGAAAAAAAGACAAAACATATTAGCCCTAAGTTTGTATTTAGTGACTGGGCAACTAGAGGTATTAGAAAAAGTAGGGAAAGACTGTTTGAGCTTTATGGCCTTAAGCCTTATGTTAACACGGATACTTTCAACAAGTATGTTGCTACTTATTCTAAAACTTTTAGAAATATTTGCAGGGTAGCGAAGGCCCTATACATTAGCAACAAAATCAAATCGGCAGACGATAAAATAAAGACAGTTTGGAAAGTTATTAATAACGAGACGGGCAGGAAAAAAGTTCGTAACACTGAGTATACATTAGAGACACCACGTGGTCCCCTAAGCTCTAACATAGAAGTAGCGCATGAATTTGTGAATTTCTTTACCAACATACCAATTAAAACCACGGAAGCTTTAAATTCTTCACCTGGCATTTCAATTGCCTTTTTAAAAGCGAACGTACCAGGCTGCCCGGTAGAATTTCAATTTAAACATATTAACCCCTTGACAGTTTTAAAAGCTTTTCGGCAAATTAAGATAAAATTTACTGAGGATCTGTGGGGTATGTCTATTAAAGTTTGTACGTCTATAATTGAGACAATAGCGCCTTATTTGGCTTTAATATTTAATATGTGCGTAGACCAAGGAGTTTTTCCGGATCTAATGAAGTTTAGTAAGGTTATACCTCTTTTCAAATCCGGTGACAGTAAAGACACTAATAATTATAGACCCGTGTCCGTGCTGCCGGCTTTCAGCAAGGTTTTTGAAAGGATTATGCTTAATCAGATGCTTAATCATTTTAACACTAATGGCATTTTACACGATCAACAGTATGGTTTCACCAAAGGACGTTGTACGACTGACGCTGGTGTCACTTTATTAAAACACATATTTACTGCGTGGGAAGAGGCGCAAGATGCCATAGGAATTTTTTGTGACCTCTCCAAGGCATTTGATTGCGTAAATCATGACACACTACTTTTGAAACTTCAGCATTACGGACTAGGTAGACTTGCGCTTAGTTTAGTAAAATCTTATTTGATTAATAGGCAGCAGCAAGTCCAAATAAATGGGGTGAATTCACATGGTTTAAAGGTAGAAATGGGGGTTCCACAAGGTTCAATTTTGGGTCCTTTCCTCTTTTTAGTGTATATTAATGATCTTCTTCATCTGTTGAAAAATCAACCACAAATGGTGTTATTTGCTGATGACACTTCTTTAATATTTAAGATAGACAGACGAGCCCAGAACCTAGACCACGTAAATAGCGCCTTACTGCAAGTCCAAAATTGGTTCACGGCGAATAATTTAGTATTGAATGAAAAAAAAACGAAGTGCATCAGATTTTCTTTACCAAATGTCAAAAGTAATGACTGTGACATAGTATTGAATAATGAGAAGCTGGAATTCGTTGATAAAACTGTTTTCCTGGGGATCACGCTCGACTCAAGGCTACAATGGGGTCCTCATTTAACATCTCTCGCTGGACGGCTAAGCTCGGCAGCATATGCTGTCAGAAAAATCCGGCAATTTACTGATGTGCATACCGCGAGACTGGTCTACTTTAGTTATTTTCATAGTATAATGTCTTACGGTATTTTACTGTGGGGACGAGCTGCAGACATCGAGTCTATTTTTATTCTGCAGAAAAGAGCCATCAGAGCCATTTACAATCTCCGTATGCGCGATTCTCTAAGGGAACTGTTTAAGGAAATTAACATAATGACGGTACCTTGTCAATACATCTATGAAAACATAATGTACGCTAGAAAAAATCTGCATCTTTTTAGTAAAAGGGGTGAAAGACATAATTATAACACTAGAAATAGGGACCAACTAGTTCAACCGAGTTTCAGACTGGCTAAAGTAGATACTTCTTTCATGGGGTACTGTTTAAAATGTTACAATAAAATACCTCCCCACATCGTTCAACTAAATGAGACAAAATTTAAGTCTTATATAAAACGCACACTATGCAGCCAGGCATATTATTCATTGGGTGAATACATCACTGATAAAAATGCTTGGCTGGATGCTAGTCTAGCTCCACAGCCATAAGGGTTCATAGATTCATTGATTAGCATTTTTAATTATTTTTGGAGCTGCTGAAGATATAGATCTACATTATCTTTGCATTGTATAAACTCAATGTGTTAGTATTATATAAATTTTTCATAGCACATACATGTGAGCACTATGTTATTTAAAGCTACCATTTACGAGGTATGTCTTTCATTGACTTGAATGTGCCCTGGCGGTTGGGAGTATGTCATGCTCACTGGAATGTCTCGCTGACGGTGGCGCGCGTGTTGGATCATTCGGTTCCCTTCAAAATGGTTGAGTCGAATGATGCCGATCCGTGCGTCATGTTCGTGAACGGGCGCCGTTAGTTGGGACTGGTCATCTCTTAGCTGCCTCGGTTATTCTAATTTTATTTTGAATTGTTTATTATGATTATATTTTTATCTAAACCTCTTTTAACGTACACGACTTGTTACATTGTTCTCACATTGTACCCTAGATTCAATATGAATGATGTAACCGAAATTTGTAACATATTATTGATTTTAAAAGAGTGTTGTTCATGGAGTTTCTTGCTCGTTCTTCTCCATAGAAACCTACTGTTTGGAACGAGCAACTAGCTTCAACTTTCTGACTGACTGACTCTGACAATTCAAAAGTACCTGTAAATGGTTTATTTGAAATAAATGATTTTGAGTTTTTTTGAGTTTTGATAAATACTGTAAAAATAATGTTATTCGAATTTTTCAATAACTTAACTAGGCCTCTACGAAAGCGGTTTTGAATTATTCGTATTATTTATATACTTTATTTAAGCTTAAAGGTGCGCTTTCAAACCAACTTTTTTATGGAATTCTGGCTTCGTACAGGCGTAGGTAATAACAAAACGAATTAATATCATCCTGATTTTCTAAAATACAACCATAAATAGAGGAGTAATCACCAGTCGCCGTTTGTATGGAAGATTGACCGACTTGAACAGCCTTAAGTTCTAAAGCCCACCCGATAGTAAACTTCAAAACAGTTTAGCTGACGCCGCTTATGCGATACTGCTTCATTGGATTAATAGTTTCAGGACACATGCAACGTGTTACCAACTGGAACTCTTAACTAGTTGGATACAAGTCAGTTATCACTCAACTGTAGCATTCAATTATTGGGATATCCTTTACTGAACACACTAATGTACTGAGATCTAACACACTAATGGAGAAGCTAATGGCTAAGTAAAATCCGGTCAGATCAAACGGTCAAAGGTTAAGTTACGCTTGTCGCGGTCGGTATCTGGATGGGTGACCATCCATTTCATACTGAGTTCCCTCCGTGCCTCGGAAAGCACGTAAAGCCGTTGGTCCCGACTGTCATTCAAAGATCTTTGACAGTCGTTATGGGTAGTCAGAAGCCAGAATGTCTGACCACCAGTCTCATCGGTATCGTGTTATCCGGTAACTGTATTGTGGAGGTCTGATAGGCAGTCGCTCGATGTAAAACACTGATATTCAGCTGCATCTGGTTAGACTGGAAGCGGACCCAAATATAGTTGGGAAAAGGCTAGGCAGAATGACGATGACTAATGGACTGAGATCACAGAGTGAAAGTCAGACTAATCTCATTTTAGCTATAGAAGAATATGTAGGTGTACCTACTAGGTTCTGATGGGCTAGCTCTATTGTTGGGTCCTTTTATACTGAAGAATTCCTAAAAAAGTGATCACAACATACATTAATACATCACACACCATACAGAAATACACACACCATACTAACACTACCACTCACCACACACTTAGGGCGGTTAAAAAGTTACTATGACGTGAGATGTTTAACGTACGTTAAATGTAACAGGTTGTTTTCATGACATCAAAATCAGTCAGTTAAAGTTATTCAAAAATAGATTTCATAATATTTCGATGTTTGAAGTAGCTGTTTGACAACACAAATTTACGTTAACTGGTCGGTAATAGTAACTTTTTGACGTACGATTTTGTGAAACAACCCATTTTTTTTATTTGACGATAGTTAGCGTTTTGACTATTATCGGTCAGTAATGTACAGTTGAAGCAACCCACCCTTACTCGTACACGCCTAGATCTTTGTTTTTATTTATTGTTTTTACTAAAAATATGTACACGTGCTTTTGTAATTCACCCACCACGACAGAGGTTCGGAACTGTTTCTTCTAAACACAGGCTACCGTAGCCTATCTAGGAGAGCAGTAATCCCCCCACTAACTAGATGTAAGACAATCATTATCCTATGTTTACCTCGCCATTAGTGAAACAATAAACTTTATTATTATTGTGAAACCGACTTAAAAAAAATGAGGATAGGAGGACAATTTTTTTTTAGTGTTACCGTTTGTAATGGATTTGGATGATAATAAGACTCAGGGAAAAAGCGAAACAAAGTTCAAAAACTACAACTTTAATTACATCTTTATAATTTTAGTATAGATTCATTCTGCATTTGCATTGCCTTTGCTCAATTTCTTTTCCTTTTTAATTTAATATCGAGCAAATAACTTGTTATGATATTTTTCAAATAACTGAGACTTCTAGGAATCCATTACAAAATGGTCTTATTAAAAAAAGTGGAGCATGTGCTTGCTACGACGTAGCTACGTACGCTATGCAATCAGCTACGCCGTCGTAGCATTTTCTGCTACGAGTCGATTCATTAGACATGTTTGTGCAATGTAGCATTATTTAAATGATTTCTTACTATCTTGCTTTTGAGAACTTCATCTGCGTGAGTTTTATTAGGAATGCCTATTTTCTTTCTTTTACGATTAATCGAAGCCTTTCTAGATCTTGCTGAGAACCATAATTATGAAAATACGCATAGTAGTTTTTGAGATGGGGGCTTTTTATAATATGTAGTAAGGAGTGGTTTTATCAGTAGAAAACCTATTAAACTAAGTACGTAAAAATCAAATATTTATGTAAAAGCAATACAGACATTGAGTATGAACAAAGTAAGTAAACTTCGCAGTTCAACCAATAACGTAGTTTCGCTCAAATCCCTAAACAAAACTGTCCAAAATAACCAAAAAAACATAGTCCATACAAATCGAGTTTGACAAGGCCGTAACAGCTATATTCATGCTTGTACCCACAAAACATGGTGGTAGAAAAAATCCCAATCTATAGCAATAAAATACGATAGGTTCGGACAATAAACGTCGGCCGAACAAAGGGTCTAATGGAAACGTCCGTCACCGCGGCGTGACCGGCCTTCGGCTCACACACTGTCGCTATCACACAGCCACAGCTAAGGGTGGGCAGCGTTCTAACTCAATATTCATGAAGTTCGTTAAAAGAGTTGTGTTGGGAACAAATGTAAATATGATGTATGTAGTTAACACTAAGTAATTAACTTGTTTTTCACTGTTAAATATTGCATATCCGACATGGGTAAACTGTTGATCCAAAAACTGTTATGTAATAAGATATCATTGTACACAGTTACGCAATAAATAATTCTTATTCTTATTCTTATTGAAATAAATAATTTGACTTTGACTTTGAAGAATGACTAACTAGCAGTGAGATCACAAGTATAAATTGACATGTAAAATCTATAGGGGACCGCGTTCTGACATGTAGTCTTTAAAACTTTGGACACGATCTGTAAAATATAGTGTGTAATAAAAAGCAGTTATAAACGATTTGAATGAGACTCATAAAGACTTTTAAATCAAAACTTAGTAAACAATAATACCTATCATATGTATAAGTCATTACGAGTAGGACGCACTATAAAGACCCTGGTCTTAAGGGATCGTGGGACCGAGCATTTAAAGCTGCCATCAGTGTTATAATAATGCAAAATCATTACAATTACTTACGGGAGTAATTTTGACGTGAATTAGATCTTTTTGGCGAGAACTAGCCCCGTCTTTTTAGCCACAAAATGGCCGTTTGAGGACTTCTCGCGGAATTCGGGGCCGTCTAACTGGTCCTTTGAAAAACTGTAATAGCCTATCACAAACTTTTTTAAAAGATGAAAACTGAAAAGGTCTAACTTATCTTTAGTACTCGCTGTATAAACACCAACGCAGTTACCAATTTCTTAAGACATCTAACTTTTATGAAGTTTTTGGACGTGATAGCCCAGTGTTTAAGGCGCTACCTCAAAAAAAATCGTTGGCAACTGATCTACTAAGCGAGCGAAAGTGATGCAATTACTTTTGAAACGCAAAAGCAGAGATGGCTATAATGTGCGTGCGGTCGGAATAAAACGACGTGTGAGTCAAAACGAATTTACTCCTTTTTAACAAAATGGAAATTCCATTGACTACCTCTTAAGCGTTACGCCGTGATATCGAATAAAGTAAAAAAAATGATATAACTTTGCATTTTTTTTGTATCGAGAAAATTCTTTGAATCGTGTATTCCTTTTACATGATATCAAATATTCAAAAAATATATACCAAAAAGTTTAATCCCTATTCCACTTAATTAACAAGTTACACGAAATAGAAAAATCAATCACCTTAAGGCGCTTCCCTGCCGCCTTTGCCGCAGAATCAAAATTCACACAATTTTTGTTTTTTTTTTGTTATAAAATAGGAGAAACGATCTTTTGAAATAAAATAAACCGTGAATTATAAACATTTTAAAGTTTCCTATCTATTAGTGTAATCTTCAAATTAATAGCATGTCAACTTTAGCAAAAGATACATGTTTTCAATTATTTTAGTAATTTTTTTACAGGGAGATTTAGATGTTTAAAGGGTATCTACATAAAAAAACAGAATTATAATTGTTATTAATGGAATGTGATGATGGGATATTGCACATTAATAATATGCTTTAAGATATAGTTTTTTTCTCTTAATTAATAAGTTAATAGTCCCTGAATAACGAAGAAAAACGCACTTTTGGTCGGGGTAGCGCCTTAAGGCGGCCGCGTCTCTAGCATTAGGTTGCAGATTCGATACCGGGCGAGTACCAATGTAGCTTTTTCGATTCGTAAATACTTTTTAAGTTTATCTTGGTCATAACTGACTTTGGTAAATGAGAACATGTTGAAGAAACCTGGACTTACAATTGAGGAGTGTCTTTACAAAAGGGGATATTTACATATTTATACTTTTTTAACTGAGTATTATTATTGTCCGTGTGGTGTCGGACGTAAAGAATAGCACCATCCCATATCTTCCCGTGGGTGTCGTAAGAGGCGACTAAGGGACTCACCAGAGAATGTGCAGCAGCGTTCTCTGTGCCTTTGTAACAACCATACTGCGATCGCCAATCCGCTTGGCAACCCCCCCTCCCCCCCCCCTTGGAGAGGCCTATATCCAGCAGTGGACGTCTTTGGACTGAAATGATGAACTGAGTACACAGTCTTGTTCTTAATGCTAAATGCACACAATTTCGTCACTTAGATCCTAATCAAAACGCGATATTTTCCAAGTAAAGTAGCTTCAAAAATTAGGTTCCGTTTCAAAAGGGGATATTGTCAGTCTGTGTGTAGATCTGTGTGTCTTGTCTTTGTCAGTTTTCTTCATTTTCTGAAAAAAAAACAACGATAAGATGTAGATATCCCCTTTTGTAAAGACACTCCTCAATTATTATAAATCAGAAATCGCCAATCCTCCTTGAGCGCACGTGGTGATCAATGCTCTCCTTCTCTGTATGAGAAGAGGCCTTTGTCCTGCAGTGGGACCATAATAGGTTGGTATTATTATTATAATCCTCAGATTATAAAACAAAAGGCAGATAGACAGCGCGGAACACTGAGAGTGAAACCAAAGACGCAAATACAAATTCTAAAGCCAATGCTCACATCGCACTTCGTGCAGTAGGTCGATTCTGTAAAATTCAAACAACAACTCGCATCTCACATCGCTATTCACTCTCACTTCGCATAAGGTTCAAAATGACCTTGATATATTTGACACTTTGAATCGAGTTCGAAGAGACCGGAAATTACCTTACAGAATGCCACTTCTTACGTCATCTCATACCTACTTTATCTGTCAAAATCTCCCTGTCAATTTAGTTCAACTCGCTGATACGCTCGCAAGGGTGCTATTGTAAATCCTAATTATCAACAGAGATTTTAGAATGCCAATCAAGAAACTCACAGCGGATTCAGATTCGAAGTTTAGAATAAGGTCTTACAGAATCAGACCCCTGTACTGGCATGAGTCAGTACAGCACGAAACGCCGCATCGTTATTAAAAAAACAAATAAACATACAAAGACAAATTCAACTACGAATATTCCTGTAAATGCAAATAATGTTGACATCGTTTTTATAAGAGTAAGTATGGAGTTTCTTGCACGTTCTTCTTTATACAAAACTACCTTTTGGAATGGGCAACAAGAATCATTTTTTTTCATTTGACGTTCAAAAGTGCCTTAGAATGGTCTATACCCTGTTCACAATAAGATTAGACATTAACTCAAACATTTTTACAGTCCTTTCAACCGATTTTGACTTCTATTGCGTTGGAAGCATGACAAATGGCAACTGCAGTAAACAGTTGTATTGTAACCACTTTTTTGCCTCTAATGTCATCCTTAAACCTACGGAATAGAAGTCAAAATCAGTTGAAGGGACTGTAAAAAAGGTTTGTGTTTATGTCTAATCTTATTGTGAACAGGGTATAATTGAAATAAATGATTTGACTTTGACTTTGAATACAATCACGAGATTGTAGGTGGGTTGTAGGCTTTTGAATTTGTATTTGCTTTTTTGACTTCACTCTTAGTGTTCTGCACGCTCTATCTGCCTTTCGTTTCATAATCTGAGTTATAATCTAAAAAAAAGCTTTATACAAAAAAGACAACCGCCTTCAAAAACTAAAAAGTGAAAAATAACTTTAGCACAGAACACACATTGACTTTAGTTTCGAAATTCAGTGGCTTTGTTCTGTTTGTTGTTTTGTATTACTTCCGAAACTAAAGTCAATGTGTGTTCTGTGCTAAATTTATTTTTATAAAAAGTTGTCTTTTTTGTAAAAAGCTTTTTATTTTCCGCTTTTTAGTACCTCCTTCTCATCCAAATCTATTAAGAAGAGATTGAAAGTTAACTACTACAAAGATTGATGAAACTAAAACGTCGTCTATGTAAATTTTTTGGGTATTTTTTGATTTTTCAAAAAGTGCTGAATCAATTTCAATAAAATTTATTTTCGGGACCCCCCCTGAAGCATACCCTATCCATAAAAAGAAGAATTTTCAAAATCGGTTTACGTTTGCCGGAGAAATCGCGTAACAGATCGCGCACATACTTAATGCAAATTTAAGACATACGGTTTTCTCGTGGATGCCATTGTCAGAACTGGACCAAATTAAAATGGGACCACACGGAAAGCACTACCTTTCAAATAAAAAAAGAATCATCAAAATCGGTTCACCAAGTCAAAAGAAATCCGGTAACAAACATAAAAAAAAAAGAAAATACAGACTAATTGATAACCTCCTCCTTTTTTGAAGTCGGTTGAAAAGTTTAAAAGTTATATTCCCTTTCAAAAATCACCTTTTATTGCAGGCAACTCAATGTTCCTTAAGTTATCCAATTTCAACCTCCTTCAAAATTAAGTGAGGATGCTGTTGCAAGCGTAATATAAAATGTACTCTCATATATACATCGGAACAAGAAACACACAGGCGCTTCATTAGAATTTGTCCGAAGTCAACTTTAAAATTACTTTAGGGAGCCGGCAAGTTTTTCTTTGACTTGTGTGCAAGTTACCAACTAATCTACATGCGTAATGCATGTAGATAAGATTGGACTAGTGTACAAGGAGTTTAAACTGAAAAGTTTCGTTTGCAGCGATTCGATTTGCCTCAGTAACGAGGATATTATTAGTGTTGCCAGCAATGGCACAACTTTCTAGTGTGGAGTTTTTGATGGAGTTTGTAAGTGAATGTCGGTTTTTTATGAGATGTTGGAAATTATTTTCTTGCGTTTAATATTAGTTGGGGCTAGCCTGAAGAAGTTCTAGTAAAAAGCTAATTAATTTAGGTTGTACAGGATAATTTTCTTTTTTATTTTCTCACCATCCGCGTAGCTTTTTCGAGCTATGTTGGAGTCAGCTTCCAGTCTACCCATGTGCAAATGAATACCAATGTTTTCGCCTATCAAACCATCACAACAGATAAACAGATCAGTAAGAAAAAATTACACGCCAAATTTGGTAAATGATCACGTCACGTCGGTGCACATATAAGTAATAATTGATTAATCATTTGAAATAATTAAATTAAAAACTTAGTCATTAATAACAATAATTCCAGTAACTGGGTAACATAATATCCCTTGGTAAGACTGGTGGTTGGAGTTTGTGGTTTAACGACTGCCAAAGATCTACAGATGACAACCGGGACCAACTAAACTGTTGGTTAGTCAAAAAGTCAAAAGTCAAAGCACCAGACGACACGGTTGGCGCAGTGGCTGAGCGATCGACTGCTGCGCAGCGTGTTGCGGGTTCGATTCTCGTCCAGGGTAAACATTTGTGTGATGAGCACTTGTGTTTGCCTTGAGTGTATGTATGTATTTACAAAAAAAAATGTATTTGTGTATGTATATCAGCTGTCTGACACCCATAGTACAGGGTCTCCCTAGTTTGGGGTCAGATGGCCGTGTGTGAAAATGTCCCCACATATTATTATTATTATTATTTATTTCAATTAAACCATTTACAGGCACTTTTGAATTGTCAAGGAGTCGGTCAGTTAGTCAGAGAGTTGAAGATAGTTGCTCGTTATAAAACGTAGGTAGGTCTCTATGGAGAAGAACGAGCAAGAAACTCCACGGAAACTCTATTAAATCAAGTTTTTTCGATATACAATAGATTGTCGTCCATCCACAGTTTAACCGCGGCAAGACACTCTTGGTTTGTCTAACTCGTTTTTGGACGTAAACTGTAATTGGTCAGATTATGACTGACTAGCACTTTACCTCCGACTTTGCCCGCGTGATTTTTCTTACTGATTTTCAATTTTATTTATGATAACGAGAATAACATAGTTTCCTAATTGGTGAAAGAATTTTTGAAATTGGATGAGTAGTTTCGGAGGTTACCCCTTACATACCTCTTCATAATATAGATAATGCCTGCGCGATATCTTTTTACACCCGACTCGAGAATCTATTTTATTTAGATTTTAAAACCTCTGTTGTACTGAAAATTATCTGAGTGGATTCAGTATTCAGAAGCTAGCAATAATGTTCAAAAACAGCAGTCCGTCGTCCAATCAAGAGGGCTTGTTTTATCCGGCATCAGTATGACTCTGTGATGGTGATGCGTTCGGATTTGCGTTTTCGATTGGGAGATGAAAATTGTGTTTTAAGCACGTTACGATGATTATATCTGCTTATGGTCTAAGGTCGATTCAACGGCGTTTTTAGCTGACTTCAAATTGATTGTGAAATTGGTGCGTAATCCAGACTTATCCAGAACCATCCAGTTGTATTAGCAATTAGAACAGCTAGTTCCTCTGACAAACGTAAGGGTTACGTTGAGGTAGTCGTTCTGAAAAAAAAGACATTCGCCTTCAAAATCTAAAAAGTGACACATGACTTTAGTTTCGGAAGTCGGTGACTTTGTTCTGTTTGATGTTTTGTATTGCCACCGACTTCCAAAACTAAAGTCTTGTGTGTGTTCTGTGCTAAAGTTATTTATTACATTTTAGATTTTGAAGGCGGTTGTCTTTATTGTAAAAAAGTTTTTTATTTTTCGCTTTTTAGTACCCCCTTATAATCTAAATTCATTAAGAAACGGCAACACAGTCAAAACAGAGATTGAAAGTACAAGGTTGAAGAATATTAAAGCATCATGTATGTATATTTTTTTTTGCTTTCTGTCGTTTTTTTTTCAAAAAGTGCAGAATCAATTTTGATAAGATTTTTATGGGACGACCCCTGAGGCATACCCGGGTAGGGTATATCAAAAAAAGAATTTTCAGAATCGCTTTACATTTGCCGGAGAAATCGCGTAACAAATATACAAAAGAAAAACAACATGCAGACGAATTGAGCACCTCCTTCTTTTTGAAGTCGGTTGATATAATAATATTCAACCACACTCAGACTGGAAGCTGATAGAAGCCAGGTGAACGATGAGATTTATTTTATTTATTTATTTATTTATTAGGTTAGCCAACAGTTATATACACTATTACATTTGTGGAGTACAATTTTACAAAAAATACATTTGTAAGTGTAATAACTACTTACTGGCCAACACAACATGCACACAAAAAAAAAAACGGATAATATTCATTATTAAACGATTTTAAATTAAACAGTACAACATGAAGTATTGATTAATAAAATAATAAAAACAGGATCATATTAATTAAAATAAGTAAATTAATTAATTAAATCTTAAGATTATTATACAATTACAATGATTAAATTCTATTTTATTTTAAACAGCCCTCAGAACACAATTGAATAATTGATTTAATAAATTTCCCGATACTGTCATGGTGTATATCGATTACGTCACTGCAGCTGTTAATTATCTTGCATAATCGGGGATGAAATTTTTAGTAACGCTTTTTCTCACTACAATAATTATAATAACAGTTAAATAAAAATACTGCCTCCTGAACTAGGTTGTTAGCTTATATCTCAGGAGACAGCCCCTTCCAATTTACATTTTACAAAATACTTAGGTATACAGGGTCCTAGATAAATGTAGCTCAAGAAAATAAAAAGAAACGAATTGAATTAACTTACTGTAACTAAGGCTGTGAGTTTCTATCCAATGTTTTTACTAGAGGTCTTTTTCAGATTTTTAGGAAAGCCTCCCCGAATCTGTCCAGGTATTATTTTTCAACTCAGCCCTTGTGGATCTTGGTCATCTCGTCACCTCTGTGCATCCTATAAAAAAACACGAAAGAACGATTCTCTTTTTTACTCATTGACACCTCCAAACTTAATCCTTATCCGCAAAGAAACAGAAACACTTTTTGCAAAATAAATCGATGTTTGTACATTCACGCCATCTGGCCTTACTAGGCTTTGATGCTGGCATGCAGTAATTATTGACCATGCCATTTGACCTGCTAGCAATCTGGCAATTATTCGATTGTTGGTAAAGACATTTAATTTTGTTGTTACATAAGCATGGTAACATGGTTGTATATTGTCTGTTTGGTTTACCCTGTTAATTACAAGTTACAGTTGTTATGTATCTGGTGTTGGAACAAATATTTGTAGCCAGTGCAAATGTTTGCTATCATGCAATAACCCAGTCACTGCAAACATACAATTATGGAGTACCTTACTACTGAGTTTGGATAAACTAATTGTTCATAAAGTTTAAACATTTTATCCTAACTTTCATTATCATCCATGCATTTATGTCGAGAGTGTTCTGTCAACCTTTCCAAAATCGTTTTAATAAAGTAGATTTTAATGCTTGTATCTCAACTGGCTGTAATCCTGTAAGCTGTCGCATCGCGACACGGGCGCCGCTGACGTCATCTCTAATATACATGAGATTATACGCGTAATTAATTGCTGAGATACTTTAATCACTGGCATTTTTGGTGGTTATATTGTGAGAGTAGGCACCTGATCCCTCACCGGTGAGTTTTACATAAAATCCCAAAGATTCTGTACACATGTTGAAAAATATCGCTAGGGACTGATAGTGCGTAAAATGGCGCAATCATGTTGTTGATGAAATGCAAATGTTGTGTATAGTATAATATTGCAAAATAAACCCTTTAGTCGCTGATTACCTAAAACGCAGTCTGCCAATTTCGCGATATGCCTAGACCTAACAAGAGATCGGCGTATTGATATTTAGACCCATTGCGTATTAATTAATGAGATAAGTAGGCGAATTGAGATTTTGGTTTAGTGCGTATTAGCACAAGGGTGAGGTAGGTATATTGAGCGTTAGGTTATGAGCGAGGCAGGCAAATTAAAACTTAGTTTCAGTGCGGTGTGCGGGTCCACCATACCACAGGCCATACCGCTGGTAGTGTGGTGAGTCGTTTGGGTTAGGTTAGATTAGAACTGTGACCATCAAAGCGCGAAGGCGAGCGAGCGTATCGAGCGGTGCCGCGGCAGCGGCCGCCGAGCGCCAGATTCCCTCTATTGTATTGAAGTTTGTATTGAACATACACACACAACAGTGTAACAATAATAATATCTTTGAAGTGCTCCCAATAAATAATCAGTAGGTACTGTTAAAAACCATGTTGGGTCATCTTGAATTTTAGTCTAACCACAAAGTCAAAGTGAAAGCAGTTATTTCAATGAAACCATTTACATGCACTTTCAAATTGTCAAGAACTCGGTCTGTTAGTCAGAAAAGTTGAAGTAGCTTCAACTTTTCTAACTAACAGACCGAGTTCTCTTTCGAAAAGGTAGATAAGTCTATTAGGAGAACGAGCATGAAACTCCACTGATACTCTTTTTAATCAAGTTTTTACAAAATCCTGGTTACATTATTCATGTGGCTTCTTTATGTAATAACAATAAAAGTAAAGAGCAATGGAAAACAATTGAAAGTTAAGAAATAAGCAATAGCAGTTAAGGGCTCGTATTTGATTTAGTGCAACTCAAAATCTAAACGATTGCTAGAACGGCGTAGCAGCATTGACACATAATAGTACAAAACAATGGTCTGTTTGTGTGCATCAGAAAAAAAAATACGCACGAAATAAGCTCGAATCACTGAAATTGATCGGCAAACGACAGCGCGTGATGTTTTACAGTGCTTTTTAAAATAATTGTCTAAAATAAATGAGTTCGTATAACGGACTGAAAAATATTCTGTATACCGTATGGGGACCACATATTGTCAATAAATTATACGACGTACTTGTTATCGCCTTTTCTGACGATATACAAAAAATTAACGAAATCGGTCCAGTAATTAGGTCAAAAAGTAGAGTTTTAATTTTGAACAAATTTAAACACTCTGTAGAATTGGATCACTAGGTCAATGACTCAATGAACTTGAATTCCTGTAAGGGTCAGCGCACACCGAGAACAGAGGAGAGCGGAACATTTTTTGAAACCACAAATAAAATGACTAATGCCCGTTTTCACCAACAATCCCTAAATTTTAAGTAACCCCTAAGAGATTTTAGGTGACGGTATCGTTTGTGTTAGTGTCACCTAAAATCTCTTAGGGGTTACTTAAATTTAGGGATTGTTGGTGAAAACGGGCATAGGACTATAGCATACAGTGCAAAATGAAATACACGTCTAAACTTGATGCTCGACCATGCTCGAGCTTGCAAGATGAGTGTTCGAGTATGTGTTCTACATGGGCGACCACGCTCGAGCCACCCGCGTTTAGTTTCATTAGTATTGCCACAGCGGGAAAACTATGTGGACGTAGGTATGTTTACTACCCACGGCGCGGCCGGTGTAGGTAAAAATCAACGTCGGATTATGGCATCAAACTGGTCCTGCACGCTCACCTGGCAACCCAGAGCATTTTCAACGAAGCTTGCTCACGGGAGGGGCGACTGAAAAAAATTTTGACTGCTGTCGAGCAGTCAAAATTTTGCTCGAACATGCGAGAGCATTTTGCAGTTTGGTGTGCGCTGGCCCTAACACTGAAAAGCGACGTTGCCACGTAGTGCAAAACTACAAACTATCACGAGTTACGTAGGTACCTATTCTAGTTATTTGCCTAAATGTAAAAATGGTACACCTAAAAGACAAAGTGGAATTTAATGTAACAAATTTTAATTCAACGTTCGACTGTGCAAACTAACCGTGTATGGGGGCCGCGGCCGCGGACCGTGCTACCCGACTTCCACATTCGTTTCGCTACTATTATGAATTTTAATACTGTGACGATACGGCCCACTGCCTCTCTCTCACAGACAAGATTTTTAAATTAGATTATTAAATTTTATAATTAATATTGTTTTTTCTTCGGTATACTAGTACCTACTTGGAATTTCCTCTTGAACAACCTCGACCTGCCACGCTCGAAACTTTCTTTTCAAAAAAATACAATTCACTGGGACGCGCCAGTATTTCCTGCGGGTGTACGTCGGCAGCGGTGTCTTTTGACGGCTACCTATAATAGGCGGCACGAGGCACGCGGCTTTCTTCAAAGGCCTTTGAGCGGCGCCGGCGCCGCGCGTGGCAGGCCGGCGGGGGGAGGGGGAGCGCGGGCGCGGGGAGCGCTCGCGCCACGTAGTGTAGGACGTCTGTTATTGACTATTAATAATTATCGATAAAAAAATGTTGTTTAGCTTTAAATACTTATGTGGTGCTAAGGTGTTTTTAGAATTATCGTGCTGTTATGAAAATACTAAAAAAACAATATGCCCTAAGTATTTAAAACTAAACAGCTTTTCTGTTTAAGTGTGTTCTTATTCAATATTATTAAGTAGATTTAGAGATAAAATGAACCACAAAAAATTATGCATTGTTTTACCATGTTACATAGGAAGCAACCTATAAAAAAACTCGTACCTACGAGCTTATTATTACTTATTGATAACAATTAAATTTCTACTATTACTGATCAGCTCTTGGGCGATCGACAGACCCGTTTGATACTCAGAAAGTCACAAAACGTTACTTTCGTTTTTTTTTATTGTTCTTCCAGTTATTGTTAAAAATATTAAAACATTCGAATCACACAAAGATCTTGTATTCTAATGCCTTGTTTAGGTAGCAGATTAGTAAGTGTAAAAATTTATCGATATCGATTAGGACGATAATTACAACGTTGACCCTACATTATAACTTTTATTTTTTTCGCTATTTCGGATTTCGGAAGTTCCGACTTCCGCATTGTCAGTTACCGCGCTACCTCTTCCGGGATAGTGTGTGTGGCTTTCGCAGAGATTTCGTTGAACCTAATTGCGAGCATTGCTTTAAAACGCGATATTAATAAATACAATTACAAAGTTTAATATTTTTTACAGTGAAATTGACACTTATTAGTTTATTAACTACTTGACTTTGTGTGTGTGTAAATTGTGTTTTAAAGTTTTATGTATTTAGTTTTTACAGTGAATTTGACACTTGACTTTTGTGTACGCGTGTCTTTTTAACAATATGCCAAGACAACAGCATTTGTACAGTGCTGCAGAGTATACTGACATGGTATTATTGTATGGCGAATGCAGCCAAAATGCAGCCCTAACTGTACGTACCTATCGTGAGAGATACGGCGCTACTCGCGTCTGCCCTACTAGTGTCCGGACAATCCTGGGAGCTGTCCAAAGGATCAGGGAAAATCAGCACATAGTACCCAACACTCATGAAGGAGTTGCTCCACGTCACGTTCCGTCCTCCTTTGAACAACGGGTCTTAGAACATTTCGATCGGAACCCAACCTGCAGCCTAAGGCAAGCTGGGCGTGTATTTAGAATGAGTCATAGAACAATACATCGAGTGCTGAAAAGGAACAAACTACGACCTTATAAATATGCAAAGGTGCAGGCGCTGCTGCCACGAGATAAGCCGTTTAGAGAGTTTCACTGCCACTGGGTACTGGAAAAAATCATGCAAGACCAACGTTTTTTATCAGATGTGTTTTGGGCAGATGAAAGCACGTTTACTCGAAACGGCATGTGGAATCGACAAACGATGCGTCACTGGAGCCGTACGAATCCGCATTTATTTAGGGAATCAGCTCATCAATACCGCTTTTCCGTTAATGTGTGGGCAGGTATTCACGGAGATCAAATAATCGGCCCTGTTTTTATCAACGGAAACCTGAATGCACAGAAGTTTCTAGATCTTCTTAACGGACCAATAACCGAATACTTAGATGGATTGTCTGTGGTAGCTTACACGAGGGTATGGTTTCAGTTAGATGGAGCTCCACCACACTCCGTACTCCTCGCGAGAGAGCGGCTTAACACCATGTTCGGCGAGCAATGGATTGGGCGCTATTGCCCCCGTAGGTGGCCAGCTCGGTCACCCGACCTTACTCCTCTCGACTTCTTTTTATGGGGCTTTATTAAAAATGAAGTTTACTCGCGGGTCTCCGAAACCGAAAATGAACTGCGTAATCGTATTGTCGCCGCCTTTGACAAATTAAAAGCCATGGCTCTGGATCCTGAACGAAATTTGTTGAGCAGGCTTCGGGATAACATTGTGCGGCGGTGTAACTTGTGCATTCAAGAACGTGGTGGTCATTTTGAAAATTTGAAAATTTAAGTTGCTACCTATTCTTTTCGGAACGAATGTGTAATATTGAATTTATTTCGTTCAGTTCAGTTATCGCGAAATAAATAAGTGGCGGTAAAAATGAACTCAGTGAATTTTATTTTCGTCGCACATTGTCAAATGAATCAAAGTCGGCACTTTGATTCATTTTTTTTGATTTGACGCCGACAAAAAAGGCCGCGTGCATCGTTGCCGCTCTTCGCTCCGGGGTCAAGGTATGTTGTCTAAACAGAGTGTTTTCTTTTACTGAATTTATTTTAATGTTTATTTTGTTTGAAAATTTTACTTTTTTAATTTTCGGTTTTTAGTTTAACATTTAATTTTGCTACACTTTTGTGGACTAGTATTACTTGAGGTTTCATTTATTGCCTATAAGTGAGTTCCATACTGTATTAACTCAACGACTGTCGGGCGAAAGTGTTGAAGTTCAAACCTCGGCTGCTTATGGCGGACTGTGTAACATGAGACTTTCGAAAGGTTAAGCATAACATTTCCTTTCATAAAATAAATATATCAGTTATGTTTTTATTCAAATACTGGTAAAAAAAATTGTCAAAGTGAACCGACTTTCTACTTTTTCAACATTGTTTTTTAATACATAATAGTAATATTTTTGTAATTTTGACTCTGTAGTACACCTTAAGACTGTATATCCTGTTGGAATAATGCATAAAACATAATATTTTGGCATATTGTACTGGTTGTATTCGTCCTGAAAGTTATGTCCTGTTAGTTACTCTGACGTCTATATTCGTAAAACGATATGAAAGGATTGTCTTCGCTTCAAAAAACCATGATTAAAAATTATACTTTTACCCTGTAGCTCCCTAAATCAAGAGTTAATCTTTTCGAAAACTGTAATTGTCTTTAAATAATCTGCTCACATCATTACGATATTGCTCTGGGCAAAACGCGAAAACATGAAGTTTTCGTCACGAATCGAATACACGCTCTTAAGAGGTGAACAGTCTAAGCTGACAGCGACAGTTAACATTATCTGAATATCGGTTGTACCTAGATATAATTGCAGAAAATACTACAAATTACGAATCGTGAATTTAATTAAATAGGATAGCGTTTGACATAAGCAATCAGCCTATGATATTAAAATGGCTGCAAAGCTTGTTTGAACATTCAACATATTAAAAAAAGCAATTTTCTCCTAATATTTACTGTTTACATTGACACAGCAATTTTAAAGGTTTCATTTGTTTGTATGTACAATCAAATACTGTATCGGAAGGACGCTGTTTACGTAATGTGATGAATATTTATTGGTTTTAGGAACGTTATCAAGATTGTGTTTGTTTGTCTTGAGTTTTCTCAAAAGCCTGTGAGAAAGTGTTACTACTCATTCCTTTTCTGTATGAGAATAGGCCTTTATTGCATTTTATACTTTTTTGTTATAGTCTTAGGACCCAGTATTGCTAGAACTACGCTATTTTTAGCATGGCTGAAGTTTTGTTATTAGATCGGGAATAGTTTTAGTGTTGGGCCAGGCTTATAACGTCATTAACGTATAGTCGTTGGGTCCAGATTACCCAATGAACCAGCTACCTATGTACTGACGTGTTTTGTAATATTTCTTATAATTTTCTTATAATAAAAAGAAGAGGGGGTTCTCATTTCGGTTGCATTTTTTTTATGTTTGTCATCACTGATCTCCATCATTTATAAATCGTCTTACAGAGTCATTTTTTATTTAAAAAGTAATATAATATTCTATCAGATTGGTCCTAGTACTTACTTTCAAATCATCACAGATCACAGACTGGGGACGTAAATCTTGGAGTCTTAATATTATCATTGTTTAACTATTGTGTCTGCTAATTGGACAGTTGAGATCTTAGGTAGTTTTGGTTTTTATCAAAATTAAATTAAGTAATTAAAATTGCGTTTTTTTGCTTTCCTGTGTGTGTTTTTAGTGATACCGTTTCTAAATGGATTACAATGATAACAAGTACCTACTTGTGATGATGATACCTCATCATCATCATATTTCAGGTTATTGCCGTCCACTGCTCAAAGTAGTCTTTGAGCAGACCGTACCCTACCGCTGCCAGCCATCTTCTTCATTTGTCTAGTGCTGGTATGTGGATCAGCTTAAAATGTCGCCAAGATATCTTCCTCGATGTTAGTATCATGTCTACCTGGATTGACAGAGAGTTACCCTTACATTCGGTACTCTACGATTAGGATAGCGTTCTGGGTACATCCATAGTGCTAACGATCCATTGCCGAGACGGGCCGATCCCTTGTCCCTCCCGGTCACTCGACCTGACCTGAATTTTTCATGTGAGGTCGGGCCAAGGAAGTTTATACTAATGTGGAAATAAACAGGAAAGAAGAATTGATTGAGAGAATTAATTCAGCGTTTGAACTGATGAAACTGGAGATGAAGTTAAAAATAACAACAACAGAAGTGTGAAAACGGGCCCGTGTTGGTGTTAGAGACCGCGGCGAACATTTTGAACACGAATAATAAATGATTTTAATTAAAATTTTCTTTTAAATAATTCGCCTAAAAAAATAATTTTCTCCCTCACTTTGGTTTGTAGTTCCTAATTTCAATAATTGATGAGCTATTGGCGTAGTTGATATCTCGAAAGAAAGAACAATAACCAGGCATGTTTTTAAAAATGTTTGAACAGAAAAAGCACCATCCGTTATTTTTTTTCATGCCGTCTAAAAATAGATTACTGACATCTTTAAAAATGTCTTTGATTTTAAATGTCTGTAAAAAAATTGTCTTATCACACAGATCCCCTAATTATGTTTTATTAGGTTGTTTACGCATCATGTTAATCAGATAAAATAAAAAATTAATGATTTATCTTTTAAATTGACCATTATTTGCAACGAACTGCAATATTTTGGATTTTGTCATCAAAACTCATTAAAATGTTGCTAAAAAAAAATTGGTCACACTTCGGCTGAGACAAGTTCATTTCAAATGGTTGTAAATAGTCTATACTAGCTCCGCTTTATTTATTTATTTATTTATTTATTAACACTTTAAGCACAATGTACAGAGGCGGACTTAATGCCATAGGCATTTTCTACCAGTCAACCTTTGGGTGATGCAGAGACACGCAGTGGTAGGTGTAAAGCAAAAAATAATTAAATTAAGACTAAGCTAAACTACAAGGATATAAAAATAAAATACTATAAATATATAATATAAATACTATATAAATATACCATCAGACTACATATATACTACTGTAAATAGATATTTACACGGATATTAAAAAAATAAAAAGAAAAGACAAACAATGGAGAAAACATTACCGTTGTGATGGAACTGCCAACTTCTTGTGAATGTACTCTCGAACTTTAATTTTGAACGCTAAGCGATTGGTTGCCATCCTGATTTCCTGGGGAAGCGCATTCCACAGAGAAATGGATTGCACAAAGAATGACCGGTGAATGAAGTCAGTGCGGTGAGAGGGACAATGAAGAACACGGTTTTGCGATGATCGCAGACTCTTATTATGGTTGGCACAAATGTACTGAAAGTGGGGAGCAAGGTAACTAGGGGAAGTGGGAGAAACAAGAAAAGAAAACAAGGTGGTTAGCGGCCTTTGCTCCCTACGCTGACGTATGGGCAACCACTTAAGAAGAGACCGGTGCTCGGAGACATGATCATATTTACGCAGATTGAAAACGAATCGAATGCAGTTATTTAGAAGACGGTCAAGTTTGTCGAGGAGATCTGCATTCAGGTCAAAGTAGCACACATCACCATAATCGATGATAGGAAAAATTAAGGACTGTACAAGCATTGTTTTCGTATTTGAGGGCGTTTTTTTTTTACGGCTTTGCATCGATTTACCAAACATCCTGTATAATTAAAAAAGGCAGTCAGTGAAAGCATGACGTTGGACAGGACGGAATGGAAGAAGAAAACATGTTGCGCCGACCCCAAATAACATGGGATAAAGGCAGGAAGAAGGAATGAATATAAATCTTATTCTTTTGCAATCAAGTTAAAAATCTATCAAATAAATTTGACAGATTGTTGTAGCTTGATGTGCTGCCTCTGTACCTTTAAATGTAAGTAATTTTTCAGGTATTATCAATATTATAATATCCTTATCAGAGGGCTGACGCCAGTCCCAGTGGCACGTGTAACAGAGTAATCCTCCATTCTATGGACACCGTTTAAAAAACCAATCGACTTTAATCTGAAGGCTTTACCTGTATTTTTGTGCTGATCCCCATCACTGGAGGCTGCCAATTAATCCCTCATATGTTTTGACAGTTCATAAAAAAGAAACCGCACGTTGTATTGTATTATAGTTTTATTTTTGAGAGTTATTAGGTTTATTTTGAACTTCGCATAGTACAAATGGTACTCCTAATATTCCCGTACGGGTACTTGATTTGGTCAACGATGGGTCTACCAGATGTCAATCATAGGTAAACGAGGGATCTACGAGGGAACTACAGGGTGTCTACGTGGTGCCAACGAGTTGTCTACGACGGGACTAAGAGTAGTGTACGAAGGGTCTACGATGGGTCTAAGATGGGTCTAAGATGGGACTTCAAGGACACAACGATCGATTTACTAGGGGCTACGCGGGGTCTACGAGAGTCTCTGGCGGCTTACGAAGGGACTACAACGGATATACGATGGGTCTGCGTAAACACGACGATCTGTCTACAAGGGATACGAGTGAGAGGGGAGTGGGGAGTGTACGCAGTTCTTTCTGAGTGAGAGGGGACGCAGGCGACGAGTCACTGACGGGACTACAAGAGGTGTACGATTGATCTATGAGCCTACGTGGCCTACGTGGGGTCGACGACGAGACTGCGAGGGATTTACTATGGGTTTACGTGGGTAGTATGGGTGGTCTACGATGGGACTACGAGAACTCTACGAGGGGCCTACGACCGATCTACGAGGGACTTTTAGGGATCTATGGCGCCCTACGAGAGGTGTACGAGTGGTCTACGATGGACAACGAGGGTCTGAGAAGGGGCTGTGGCGGCCTACAAATGGTCTACGATGGGACTACGATCGATCCACGTGGGGCTACGAGGGTTCTACAACGGGCGATGGGACTATGAGGCGACTACGAGGGGTTTTGTAGCGATTTACGAGGGGTCTACCAGGGTATCATCATAAAAATACCCTTTCCTAAGACTTTTGAAAGGTTTACACAAGCCACGATTGATTTTTTGACATTGATTTTTAAAATGGTAGCTACGAAACATACTAGTACTACTATTAATACTGAAATATTTATACATATTTATAAACCTCTTTTCCGAAAAATTTTATCCTCGTCGACAGTGCTTTGTAGAAAATCTTTTCACGTTCTACGAGTAGGTACTTCATCATTCAAAAACTACCGTGTTCATCTTGACCCTTTTCCAGTCTATTGTGTTGTTAGATAATTCTTCCCTTCAACAATAACCTGTGTGAACTTTCAACTTTCCACTAGGTAATGATTTTAAATATTCCCATTGTTATAAATTCCGAGTGGTTTCTTTTGTTCGGGGAAATACAATTACTCACGAGTACATAAGCTTTTATAATAGCAAAGATATCTCGGAACTTTTTGGGCTTCGCAAGCAGTGGTTTATAATTTTTATTTTTTTTATTGTTATTTTCATAATTAATTACATTTTTAGAGGTCACTGGTAATCTTTAGTTTTCGTATCTAATAAAAGATTTTAATGGATTTTACGTACTAATACTCTTTAAGGTCTCCATATAAAAGTTTATTTCGGATGTCAATTCCAAATTGGAAAAAATAATTATGTCTCAGATATTCTCATTTTAACTATCATTTTGACTATCCCATTGGTCTCGTAGTCGCAAATGTGGCAGCTGAGCGTGGGGTTTTGGGTTCGATTCCCAAGTCCAGTAGGTCGATTCTGTAAAACTCAAATAACAGCTCGCATCTCACATCGCTATTCACTCTCACTTCGGATAAGGTTCAAAATGACCTTGATATATTGACACTTTGAATCGGGTTCGAGTGCGAAGTGACGGGGAAATTACCTTACAGAATGCCACTTCTTACATCATCTCATACTTTATCTGTCAAAATCTCCCTGTCAATTTAGTTCAACTCGCTGACACGTTCGCAAGGGTGGCGCTAGTGTAAATTCGAATTATCAAACGAGTTTTTAGAATGCCAATCAAGAAACTCACAGCCGATTCAGATTCGAAGTTTAGAACAAGGTCTTACAGAATTAACTACAGCAAAGAGTTATTTTGGTTCTCCATTACGAATTTTTAAGTAGCCACCTGGAGTTTGGGAGTAAGTTGTGTGATACCTTCGTATCTCAAAACGCATGCATAGCCGTTGGTCCTGCATCGGTTCTATCTCCAGTCGTGTTGGGTTGCCATCCCATCGGAAAATAAAAGTGAGGGATCGTACCTTCAAAGGGTGTAATTTGTAATTTTGTTATCATTATTATTTTGTCATTTTGTTACCTAATTATTGCAGTTGACATTTGATAGTGATTGCTGACGTTGACTGTATTTGACGTTTAATAGTTTTTTTTAAATTCTTATTTATTGACATTTACTTTAGGCGTGTTAATTAATGAATTTGAATATTAATAAATTTAATACTTGATAGTTAAAGATGATGAATTTATAATTTATGTTCTTTGTTGTATTGAATATGAGTGTTGACCTGAAATAAATGAATGTTATTTTTTATTTTATTTTATTTGTTAGCACATTTACTTGTCCACTGTAAAATCTTCTGCGTACTTGACTGATTGCCCTATCTGAAATTCGGCCGAAAGACTATAATAATTATACCTGACACACACCATATCATTTATAAAGGTAAGCAGGTCAGTTCTAATTGACCTTTTCACCCGTCAAATTTCTGATATACCTTCCTTTTATTCCTGTATCAGAATTAATATTTAATGTGTCCATATACAGATGGACATAGCTTTTATCCGGTAAGTAAGTACCTAACGCGTTAAACCGGCTGACGGACAGGGGATTAGGGCATGACGGCTGTCACCCCCTGACAGCCTCGCGCCACGCTAAATTTGCGCGAGAGTGTTTTATTTTTGGTGTGTACAAAGTGGATATTTCTTTAGCAGTGTTATTTGTTTTTGTGATTTAGGTCCGTATCCTAGGACCATGATGAATCTCATTTATTTACTAGGTTTTTGTTTCGTTAGATCTGTTGTACCTTCGCTTATGAATTTCTTTGAAATATAATATTTAGGTACACGAGCTTCTCTAATTACGTTTTATAATTATAGTACAAAACCTTGTTTTAGGATTATCTTATATCACACAGGCGTATGTTGTTCAAGAAAGTGAATTTATATTTTATTTGTGTAAGATAAAGTAGATATTAGCATACGGATTAGATTTAAGGATAAGGATTTATTTAGTACTAGCTTTTGCCCGCGACTTCGTCCGCCTGAAAGTCGGTTATCGTGGATGCAGACGAAGTCGCGGTTTAAAAAGTAGCCTATGTCCTTTCCCAGGGTTCAAGCTATCTTCATATCAAATTTCAACAAAATCGGTTTAGCCGTTTCATCGTGAAAGCGTAACAGAGTTACTTTCGCATTTATAATAGATAATTATTAGTATGGATTTATTTTGCTAACGGTTAAAACCACTTACAAAAATTTAGGATAGAGCTTAATATATTAGAGAAAACCAAACACAAAGACAGATTAAAAACTACTAAACTACGAAAATAAACAAACCAAGTATAGGAACAGTAGTATATTATTGGGCACCTCACCCCACCTTCCGTTCCATCGACTCTCTCCGTTCGTCTCAGTCACTCACGGTGTGGTGAGATGCCCAATAATATCCTACGGAGTGGGCGCCGTTCAACAATTCCGTTTTATTACATACCGTTCCTACGTCTCACTTCGACTGAATTTGCGTTTGCGTTAATACTGGTTTGGCGCCTATTCCACACGAGAAAAAAGTCAGTCAGTTTGACACATATTTCGTTTACTAATGGAACTTTACGAATATAGTAAACTAAAATTTTGGGACAGATTGTCTCATGTCTCTTCACAGAGTAAAAAATAGCATGCACCTACAGGTACACACACATTCTTTTTCTATGACCCAGATTGGGCACCAAGGACATCCAAATTTTAATTTAATTAACTCATACAGTTGACACTAGCTTACATGTTAACAAATAAACTAAAATTTGGGACAGATTGTCTCATGTCTCTTCACAGAGTAAAAAATAGCATGCACCTACAGGTACACACACATTCTTTTTCTATGACCCAGATTGGGCACCAAGGACATCCAAATTTTAATTTAATTAACTCATACAGTTTTACATGTTAACAAATAAGTGTGCTCGCTGTTAGAACCATTAGCCTAAAATTCAGGACAGATTGTCTCATGTCTCTTCACAGAGCAAGAAATATTATGCATCTTCAGACACACGTACATTCTATTTCTATGACCCCAGATTGGGCACCAAGGACATCTGAATTTTAATTTAATTAATTCATACAGCTAACACTACCTCACACGTTAACAAACAACTACTGGTAGCTCTGAAATGTTCTGTTGTTACTCTGCGACTCTGCGTTGCGCTTGATTAAGATCATCGCACACTTATACAATTGCCATCGAAACGGTTCGTGTGCCGTCCCGTGATCATCTATTGTACCATACTCCTTTTAAACCGCCGGACGACGGCGTCGGATCGGCGACCGTGTTAAGCTTCACAGTATAAGTGTACGTGATTCTTTACAATCGCAAAGACTGCAAAATTGCATTATGTAAATTTGTAGTGTTCGAACTTTGTTGTACCAGGTATATGTTTGAGTCATTCCCACGTATTCAACAATTTAGCTGTAAGATGATCGCTGTGCATGTTGCAGTCTCTGATTAAAATTGGTATTTTATAGAACTTCATAATCAATGCAATTCATTCAAATAGAGGATGTTCCTTTGATAACTTTGCTAATTATTTTATATTGTTTATTTGCTATATTTATTTATAAATAACCAACCTATACTTACAGTTTACACCAGACATACAAGTTTTTGGTTAATACATACTGAACAAGCATAAAAACATATAAGAAAACATAAAATGTTTCAAAATACATTGATAGTTCTTTAACAATCTAGGATTTGTTTGAAAGATGAATCTTAATACTAGTACCTACCTACTGAACTTATGCATGAATCGATAATAAAAAGTTCGTTTTAGTCGTTAGATGATATTACTTATTTACGATAATGTCAAGTTTTACTGTAGCATATAAGTGGTTAACTTTTTGCCGCAAGTTTGTTTACATGGATTATTCTACACAAAAAATGTTTTCAGGATGATTTTCTTTCAGCTCTTTTCCGTCAAAAAAGTGATTTTTATTTTTTAGTTCACATGTGTGATATCAGGCGAAGTTTTACATCACATTTTATACAACAAACATACATACTTTATTATATATTAATGTATTAATCATAAGCGTCATGTGTCATCTTTGTCGGCGAGCGAAAAAAGCTGGTTTTATATTTCATTTCTCACGATAAAATTGCAATTAGACGGAAGTGATTTTCAATCACTACGGTTTAATTAGACGTAAGTAACATAAATTAGTCATACAACTGTCAATATATGTAGTTAAGGTTTAATTTTGTAATGGGATAAATATTGCTGAAATGGTATTTTTTATGTATAAAATCAATCAATTTTGATCATAATATTACATTCGCTCCAGTATCTTCCAGTGATAACCACCGGTTACCTTCAACTATATAAAATGTAAGTAAGTAAGTACTACTAATTTAACTGAATTTACTAATGTACTAATCGCTACCCAGCTACGGACCTGGTTCCTGCCTGCCGGCTGGTGTATTGGTTAGCCTTAATTTCATCGCATAGATGTTAGAATTTTGAGCGTAAACCATATAATTTTATGTAATAACATTATCCCTTGATCTGTTGGCGGTTAGAAACCGCGCAAGCGCGCGTTTGTGGGGCCTTACGGGGTGGCCGCATGCTGTTCCGACGCGTCTGATTAAAACGACGATATCTCCGAAATTACGTTAGTTAGCTCGTTTCCAGTTATATCATTGGAATCGCTATTAAATTTGCTAACAGGTGATATATGGTTAAGTATAGTTTTACCTTGTAATGTATTCGTAATTTAATGTGTGTTCGGTGTGAGCGACTTTTTCCCCGCTTCTTGTGTAACAGACATTATAAAAAAATAGTAATCCTTTTATTCAACAAACTTTTCGTTTTATCTCCACAAATACACATTAGTTCACATAAATAAAACAAAAGAACAGACCTCTCCATACATTTTTTTCATCTCACAAGCAAAACAAACCATGACGTCATTTACGAGTGCCCGCATTCGAAACAAAAGAATGGGCTTGTTTACACATCAATTCTAAGAACGCTACACGCCTGTTGGCTTGGGTTACATTTTATTAATAATGTTTGGTTCACATACTTGACACAGACAGAGTTTCAGTTGATAAAAATGTATAGTTTAATAGTATTGGCTTTCCAAAGTAACCACTTGAAAACTAGCGCAAAAAACACCTACTCACACTTTGGATCACTGTTTAAATTCTGTTGCCTCAATTTGAAATCTTATTTAATATTCTACACGTTGAAGATATTTACAAAACGGTAGGCAAATAAAAAATGCATGCTGGAAGCAAAAACATTACACAAATCAACAATCAAAGCGAACAATTTTACTAAAAAATTACCAGCACGAAAACACAGATCACAGAAAATATAGATACGGCAATTATGGACACATGTAAATAATAAAAAATTACATTGAAATCAAAAATATATTATTATTTGAAGTCTTTTAGAGTGTATAAAAAGTATAAAGAGTGTAAAAAAAAATATAAAAAAAAATAATAATAATAAAAAAAAAAATTAAAAATTAAAAAAAAAAAAAATTGGTCGGTATTTCTTGACGGACACACACACACGAACACACACCTACAAAATTTTCGGTTTCAACACGTTCAACATTTAAAATCACGAATAAAAAATAAAGTCAACAAAAAGTATTCAACGGATGCCCTATCCATTAGTTCTAACGATCTGTGAAATCGTGTGATGTCATGACCTTGAATGCGCATTCCGGCTCTCTGATTGGCTAGCGCGGATTCGACGATTCTGGTAGTTTTGCGTAATTTTGATGTTCAAATTGACCACAAGAAAAGTATTATAATATTCAAATTAAACGCCTAATATCTATAGTACGACACATAAAAACACACGTAATAAAGTCAGATTGCTTCTAAAACAATCCTATAAACTACAAATACCTCGAAATGAATCAGCGTCTCTGCAACGGTTTTTCATGTTCATTGAAACGACTATTTCGGGCCGAAATCGTCTGTTTCTCCAATCAAAAATGGTTCAAACACAACCAGGCACGTTTTTATTACACGAAACACATAAAACACACACAATTCACTCACTTTTAGATACTTAAAAGCACAAACAGAACAAAGCAGCGACCTGTCGGTGCGCAGTAGAATGATCAACTGGGGGGATCGAAAATTGGTCGCTTCAAAGTGTTGCTGTGACATTTAGCCTATGTTATACTTGTATCTCATTTATTCCCCTAGACTCTGTGAAAGTTTGAGCGAAATAGCAACAAGTTGAAAGTATTAAATCTTGTCAAAACCAATGACTAATACCACTTGGTCGGACATACCAGGCCACAGATTTGGGCCAAAATTTATGTCTGCATGTAATACCAACCAACAGATCAAGGGTTATAGGGAATTTCATGAACTAAAGACATGTCTATAAATTATTCCACTGAGCCATGTATTTTTCTCACAATTTAAAGAAAACTTCGAAATTAATGTTATTTTGTGGTTATCCGATTCAACTAACATCAAACGTATCGCTATTATGAACCTTATTTGTTGCCGCGATGCGATATTGTCAATTACCGAAACTTAAGTCATAGTTATTAGTTACAAAATTAATCTTTATGTGTTCCATTTCAGGTCTGGCTCCGATTCAGAATACCGGTCACAGTCCGCAACTGTAGCCGAGCCGAAGCCGCAACCAAAGAAGAAGGTGTCGAAGCGCAAAGCTTCCGAGAGCACCACACCGTCCGTACCGAAGTCAAGGTAATTTTGTGTTACTGTTTTTACCTTTAGGTGCTAGTTGTGTATGTTATGTCAATTAAAATGTTATACACCGATAAACGTTGGTTAGTGGATTTAGAACTGCAACGAAGAGAGCTCTGAAATCAATTTCCAATTATATTCCTTGTCGGAATGTTTACAGTTAGTTCATGAGATATTTAAATTATTATAACAGAACATCATGCTTTCTATCCCCGTAGGGTTCAACAGAGGAGTAATACACCATCAATTTGTCAATATTAAAAAATAAATGTAATAAATAATGTGTTAAATTGTTTACAGTAAAAGGCGCAGCTTGAGCTCGGACCTCTTTGGTTTGGAGGACTACGTCCCCACCAAAACCTCAGTTGCAGACTTCGGTTCGTCACTCATCAGCCGTGTTGCTAACGGTAAAGTGCGGCGAACGGCAGACGTATCCGGGGACTTCTACGTGGAGGTTAAAGTCTATAACAAGGCTGAAGTTGCCTCCACCCCAAAAGAGGAGCGGTGGAAGAAAGCCTCGGTGGCACTAAAAGTGCAGCTTAACCGGAACACGCCGCAGTGGGACGGGTTACAAGTTTTTATGAGACGGACTCATGAGTTTTTTGATAACTCTGAGCCTGTCTTTTATAGCAATAATATTAGTTTAAAATAAATATTTAAGTTGTTGGGGCACCAGATGTTTTTGTATTTCTGCGAGCGTAAATCATAATCGTAAAAATAATACATTGCAACATCTAATAGTAAGTTTAAAACTATTACATTTTAAAATGCCGTTCTGTACTGTTTGTAACACATCTGTTGAGCGCAGTCACTGGACAGGTCACCTACGTAGTACTAATCATAAAAACAAAACTATTTCGCATTTTTGCGAAGGTGTTGAAATAATACATTCTGCATTTCGTAATCGTATAGCTTCTTATAGAATTGTCGCTCCGTCTGAGAATAGTTCTCTACAACCATTTCTTATTAATATTTGGGACAAAATTAAAACGTTAATTAATATTTCTCTTAAAGAACATACTTGTCTAAAAGTTAATTTCGAATTTTTTGCTTTATTTTTAATGTTTAAAAATGATTCTCAGGAGATGAAATCATTTGCCACAAAAAACTTTACTCTGCATCAGAATTATGAAATTGATTCATTATTAACTCAAGTAAAAAACATTTTATCAAAAAAGATAGAAGAATTTCAGGACCGAGACAGTGGATGGACGTTCTTGAGCAGTTCTCATTTGGAAGTCAATGTTAACAAATATCAACCGTTGCATGGTTCAGGCTTTATCGAATTGCCTTCTGCAATAAAATCGAAAAGAGCATGTGTTAATATCCACAATAATGACGAGTATTGTTTTTTGTGGTCTGTTGTTGCTGCTTTATATCCAGCTAAAAGTCATCCTGAAAGAGTATCTTCTTACCCTGATTTTCGTAACGTGTTAAATGTAAAGGATATGTCATTTCCAGTGAATTTCTCAGATATTGCGCGGTTCGAAGTGAATAACCCCGAAATTTGCATTTACATTTATGGTTTAAAAAATAATACCGTCGTAGGACCGTTTTACAAACCAAAAGCCTTGAACGGAAAGGTGATTCATTTACTTTATTTAGAAAGAGATAATTTGTCACATTACTGTCTCATTAAAGACTTGCCGCGACTTGTTAAAAATCAAATAACAAAACACCACAGTAAACTGTACTTTTGTGATGCTTGTTTAATGTTTTTTAATTCATGCGATGATCTTAGTTCACATAGTTGTGGAGGTGTTGTCACTGAACTACCTCCAAAGGGTTCTTTCATACAGTTTAAAAATTATAATAGAAAGCAAATTGTTCCATTTGTTATATACGCAGATTTTGAAACAATGCTAGAACGGTATGAATCTTGTGACCCTGACCCCACTAAGGCGAGTACTGTAACGCGACAGCGACATGTGCCTATAGCTTTCGCTTATCATATTACGTGTACGCTAGACGAAAGCCACAATCGTTACGTTTCTTATCGCGGTTCGGATTGTGTATCAAATTTTGTGAAGTCTATCTATAAAGATGCACAAAAAATTTACGATATTGTAAAAAATAATGTTCCTATGATTTATTCAAATGAAAATGCTCGCGACTTTGAAAACGCGTTGACATGTCATATTTGTGAACACTTCTTGTTCGGCGATAGGGTTCGCGATCATTGTCACTTGACTGGTAAATATCGCGGCGCAGCTCATAGTTATTGTAACATACAATACAAACTACCATCATTTTTGCCAGTATTTTTTCATAATTTGTCTGGATACGATTGCCATCTTTTCATAAAAGAATTAGGCGAAGCTCCTGGATCTATAAAAGTGATACCTAAAACAAAAGAAAACTATATTTCTTTCACTAAGTTTATTCCGATTGCTACCGGGGAAAGCATCCAAGTTCGGTTTGTAGATTCTTTCAAGTTTTTAGGAACTAGCTTAGAAAAGTTGGTTAGTACAATGAAAAAACAAGACTTTAAACAATTAAAATCTTATTTCCCTAATAAAAAACAATTTATCCTACTCACTCGTAAAGGAGTGTATCCATATGACTATATGTCTCAATGGGAACGTTATGAAGAAACGTGTTTACCCTCAAAAAAATATTTTTTTAACTATTTAACAAATGACGCAATTACGGACGAAGACTATGAACACGCTCGGTCTGTTTGGTCAGTATTTAATATTCAAAACATGGGTATGTACACAGATTTGTATCTCAAAACAGATGTTTTGTTGTTAACAGATGTATTTGAAAATTTTCGAAAAACTTGTAAACTACATTACAATCTCGATCCCGCGTTTTATCTTACAGCACCAAGTCTATCTTTTGATGCAATGCTTTTAAAAACAGGAGTTCAATTAGAATTGATTAGTGATGTTGAAATTTTTAGAATGATACAAAAAGGTATTCGAGGAGGTGTTTGTATGTGTTCCAAAAGACATGTCAAAGCCAATCATAAATATTTAGATACTTATGATCCAGCCCGTCCTAATTCATTTATCATTTATTTAGATTGTAACAATTTATACGGTTATAGCATGTGTCAATCCTTACCCTATTCGGATTTTAGATTTATGAATAGACAAGAAATAGATTTTTTACAATTGAACTTAGCAGAAATTAGTGATACTGCAGAAAACGGTTACATCCTTGAAGTTGATTTAATATATCCGGAGAATTTGCACATGGAACACAATGACTTTCCCTTTTGTCCAGAAAAATGCTTACCACCGGGTGGTAAGAATAAAAAGCTAATACCAAATTTGTATGATAAATATTACTATGTTATTCATTACGTACATTTAAAAAAATGTTTACAGCACGGTTTAGTATTGAGAAGAATCCATCGCGCTATTATATTTAAACAAAGTAGTTTTTTAAAGCAATATATTGATATTAACACCCAGTTACGTCAAAAAGCAGAGTCAACGTTTGAACAAGACTTTTTCAAATTATTGAATAATAGTATTTTTGGAAAGACCCTAGAAAATAATGAACACCGAATAGACGTTAAGTTAGTAAACAAGTGGTGTGACTCGAACAATAAAACAAAAAAGACTACTTGTGCTGAAAAATTGATAGCCAGCCCATATTTTCATAGCGTCTCTGTATTTTCTGATGATCTAGTAGCAATCCAAATGAAACCTGTGCGTATTATACTTGATAAACCAATTTACATAGGGTTTGCAGTATTAGAATTATCTAAGGCTCACATGTACAACTTTCACTACTCCATCATTAAACCTTTTTATGGTAACCGAATAGAATTATGCTATACTGACACAGATAGTCTAGTATATGATGTACAGAGTAATGATGTTTATAAAGACTTTAAGCTCCATTTTCTAAAATATTTTGATACCAGCAATTATGACTGTAACAATGACTATAACTTACCAATTATTAATAAGAAGGTTCCAGGACTGTTTAAGGATGAAATGGGTGGTGACATTATCAAAGAATTCGTAGGACTGCGCTCAAAGCTTTATTGTATTAAAACGTTAAACAAAACAATTAAAAAGGCAAAAGGTACAAAAAAATGTATTACCAAAAATTTTAATATGTTAGATTATAAAAATGTTTTATATGATTGCAATGTTATTCGTAAAAAAAATGTATTGTTTAAATCAATAAAACACGAAATATTTACTCAGGACTTAAATAAAGTAGCACTTTCAAGCAATGATGATAAACGATTGCTATCGTTTGATAAAGTTTCTACTTTAGCCTGGGGTAACGCAAGTATATTTAAGTAATACATATTTTAACATGTTTTTTATTGATTGTGAATGGTAAAACTTATGACGTCCTAAATGGAAAGTTAGATAATTTTTCATCCTACCTACTGTCTTACTTACTATTATAAAAAGTCTGTAAGGGTGGGTGGATGGATGTTTGTTACTCTTTTAAAATGTGAAATAAGTAGTATTGCTGTGTAATTTAATTCAAATAGTATCGATAGAAGTTTCTTTTGAACCTGGTTTTATTATGTATACAATTCTAAATTGTGTGTATTCTTGGTGTCCCTTTTACTAGTTAGAGCTAAACAGTGTAGGTATATATATATCTATTATGTGCCTACAAAGTATAAAGTTGAATAAATTAAATTGTGTATATTCATTACATACATCTGTTTCATTTCTGTTCCTGATGACAAAGCACACAGCGCTCGCCGCGTGTCGATACAGGTTCCAACTTGATAAAATATGTACAGTACGCAAAGGAGATAAGTATCCATGTCGTCGGGAATAGTTGAAGATTTCTTAGAAACCAATGCGGGCTTTCAAATGAAATTTTATTAAATCATTGAACTGTTTATTCTCTATAAATTGTATTTTATTTTATTCATAAAAACCTATCGGTTCCTAAGTAAACTTCAACTGTTTCCGGCGACATGGATACTTATCTCCTTTGCGTACTGTACCTAATGTCCAGTTTTGATGACAAAGCACTCATGAGTCGAGGTTCACACGCGCGGTGTAGAATTTAACACCGATCAGGTGCTCATCAGATTGAACTTGTTGAAACATGAAATTGATTCACATCGCAAGGTTTTATGGAGTTTGCATTTCATAATAATATGATTAGTACATACATCACAAGGCAGTCAGCCGGACTGGTCACATCACGTCACTTAAAAACGAAACAAATTGTAAGTATTGCACAAGCGTATAAGTACTTATAAAATTATGTCTTATTTATGTGTTTGATATAATTATTAATAATTATAATTTTCTTTGTTTCAGATCATCAATAATGTGCGATTCTCCAGATATTATTGACTTCTCACAATACGGTCAAGGTTTTCCGACTCCGAGTTTAAGCTGGCATATCCCAGATATCCAAGATCAACAAATACCTGTCAACAAGGAACCTAGAGCAAGACAAGACTGCGGACCTGCTAGCAAGAAGCCTAGAACAAGACGGGAGTGTCTAAAACAGAAGTCATCTCTGCCTAATTATTGTGAATCATATGTCATAAACAATGAGAAGAAAAAAGGATTACGACTGATCCAGGTACAAGTGTTGGATATCAGTGAACAAGAACCTGCAAGTGACAATCAGAATGTGATGTTAAGTGCGCAGTATGTAGTGACTGAACCGGTGGACTATGTTATGGAGGAGACGCAATCGTTAATTAACAAAATTTCAAAAAAACTTTGTGGGGACAGTTATTATTAAGTGATGTAATTATTTTGTAAGTACCTACTTTATAAGTTAATATGTGAGTAATATTATAGTTATTAGGGTATAATAATAGGTTTTTATGTTGTGTAAGTTCTGGATGTATAAATTATTAGAATATCATATATGTAAGTTTTATTGTAATAATCTTTTAAATATACAAAAGAAGTTACAAAAATATCAAAAACAAAAAATAATAAAGAGAGAAAAAAATTAAATAAAATATCTAGATTGTTTTAATGTAAATAGATAATATTAATCTCTTAGTTTAATTTTGTTGGGTAGTGCTCATACATCACAAGTTTTTATGTTATAAGTATGTATGTACGCGTAGAAAACATGTGGGGACAGTTATTATGATTATTGGGTTGGTAGATATAATTAGTTTGTAATAATTTTAAATAATTTAAAAAATAAATAAAAGTATATTCAGTTATAATTTAAATTATGTTTTATTTTGTATTACTTATTTATACTCGAACTCTAAATTAGCTCTAGTGTAATGATATTATTATAGGTTAATTGCTTTAAGGATTTTTTCTTACAATAATTCGTTTAATAAATATCATTTTGCTACAGCTCATTTAAAGTTTAGTATGTATGTTACCCTGATTATATTAAATAAAACACTCATAAGTAGATAATTACATTTTTATTAACTGAACATTACAAAATAATTTTAAATAGATTAATGAACATTAATTTTAAATAGATTAAATATAGACATATTATTATCCACATACCATTTTCTAATACATATAGCATTATTCAAAGCACAATTTATTTTATGGTTCACACAATTAAAATCAGTTTTATTTTTACAGAACTTCTTTTTTAATGTCGCAAAATTAGGGCACCCTTTTTCACCTATGTCAATCACTTCACAGTTTGCACATAACTCTTTAATCCACTTAATCTTCTCCAAACCCTTTGTAATAATTTTTTTATTTTCTAAATACGGTACGATGACGTGTTGAAACTCTCTGTAGTCTATAAAGCCCTCACTCCAGAAAATTCCTCTATTTCTTTCTAACCATCGCACCTGCTTCTTTTCTTCTTGAGTTAAATAATAAAACGAATGCGGTGGTTTAACCAAGAACGTCTGTGTGTGGTCATTACTTACGATAGCCACTTCTTTGACAATAAAATTATTGTCTAAATATTTGAATCCTTGGAGTTCGACAATGATAATATCCGCGTTCATGATAACTTCTTCACTGTGTTGCTTAATGGTTTGTATTCAACAATGCAATCGTTGAGAATGAGACAGTATGCCGAAGTTTGATCTGGTATTTCTGAATCACTCTCAATTTCTACCCTTACATCCACAACGGGTCCAGTCTTCAGATTATCGGTCTGTCTAGAGCAATCAACAACAAACAACGGAGCTAATTCTTTAAATTGTTTCTCGCTTAATAAAGACTCCGGACAACGTCCATAATATGACTGTTGAAATCTGATGTATTGCTCATATAATAAAGCAATTCTGTTATTGGCGAAGTTGACATTGATGTTTTCATACGGGAAATATGTCGAATTAAGGTATACTTTAATGTCACGAACATAGCAGTGATCAAACTGCGACATGTCAGAACTTGCATTATTTTTTCTACTTGTTTGTAGACCAATTATTACATATCTCGGTTTTTCTATTTGAGATGAAGTTTTGATAGACCAGGTGTGCTTTGTAGTTCTTGGTAAAGTGGGGTATTCATATAGATCCCAGTTTCTAAAAACCATCTGAAGCGGTCGATCTTTTTCCAATAGTTTTAATAAACTTATTTTTTCTTTGTCCGATACTTTAACATGGGGTACGCGCCATATGATTTTATTGATTTGAATGTCTTCCACTATTTCGCCGGTATTTAATTTTACAGCGTTCAAATTAGTGTTGCTTCGTAATAATATTAGTTCATGTCTACTATTTATTACAACTTTTTTAAAATCTTCTGCAAAACCGAGGATATTCCGAAGTGGTATAGACGCAGAAAAACTTCCTCCATTAATATTTTTTATGCCATCGATACTCCAACCCCAAGCTCTAGCTATTTTTGATTCATTCTCATTCATTGATATTAATGATTTCATGGTTGTAGTTATACCTGCATTTTTTATTTTATCAATCTCCACTCCGTTTAATTCGTACCTAATATCTTGGAACAAGAAGAGTAGTCCATTGTTCGTAAAATTGACACTAGTAGCTTTCTCTTTTGAATCTTTTTTGTTAACGATAACGGTTCCTTCCAAATACAGAGTGCTGGCTGATGGTAATATGTACAGATCCTGTTGGTTGATAGGTATGCGTATTTCATCGTTCCTGTTGAAACTCGTTACATAAGGTTTGTACGAATGAAATTCGATTCCTTCTATACTGTTGTCGTAAGTCGGAGTGGATAAAACGTCTAAGATATTCATTTTAACAATCCAATCGCTCTGAGAAATATCTTATTGTCTTTAGTTAATTTTATTTTGCTCTTAGAACGACGTCTTATTTGGTAGGCAGCTTGAGTAGAACTGGAATTTTTAATTTGATGAGACACATATTTATTGTAGTCAATCATTTTTTCTTCTAAGATGTAAATACAGCTGCACTTCTTCACCACGCAAATTAATTAAACGATTGTTTATATCTAGTAGTCGGATATGTATGCAGCTTATGCTGTTTCGATTGATTGGAAAATATATTGCGTTCTTCGGGATTTCTACGATTCTGTATCCAGGTGGTACGTTGAGTGCGAATTCGTGAATTATGTGACTTGGTTCACCGTTTATGTAAGAGCCGCTCACAATGTCACATTCGATCCTTACCACTGTCGTCGGTAAAATGTTGACTGGATGCTGTGACACATGCCATTTATTTGCTTTCAGAACCTGCTTATCAAATCCTAACAGTCTACTGAAAGAGTTTTCTTTCTTAAAATTAACGTCTTTTGAACAGTATATGGCAGTTTTTAAAGTATTGTTATTACATTGTAATTTGATTGAGGCATCTTTTATTTCGGATTTTAAATAATCGTAAATATCTTGCAATTCGTAGGTGCCTTCCGGTATTTCAATAACATCGTTTGAGCCATAATAATACTTGTTATAGGAATAAGGTTCACTTTTGCTTGTGAGTATTTTGGGTAAAAGAAATACGTGTTTGCACTATGCTGATTTATTTGCGACTGTTTTATGAAGGATAATACTTCTAATTAAATATGATGGCACACACACATGCATACATACTTGCTAACCTACTTTGGTACACAATTATTCTAACTCAACATACCGCCCACCAAAGGGCCTATTTGCCCTTTAATAAATAAATATCTTAAACATAACTAAAAGGACAGTGAGTTACATTAGGTATTCATGCAAGTTTACATAATTAATTAACTCATTAACTCAACAAAATATTATGTTTCAATGTCTATTGGTAAATAACACAACTTATTAAATGATCTTTGTACAACACTATCACCACTCTTTACACTGTACACACGCGTCACACCGTCAGTGCCTGGATGTTTGTCCACTATACGTCCCATCATCCATTTACCCGGAGGCAAATTATCGGATTTTATTAGCACAATGTGTCCTATGTCAAACTCCTTTACCTTGTTGTGCCATTTCGCACGTTGTTGCATTCTTGACAGGTATTCTTGCTGCCAGCGGTGCCAGAAGTCAGTCAATAACCTTTGCTGATGTTGCCATCGGGACAAATGACTCATTGGAATATCTTTGAGGTCTGGTGTCGGTACAGTGATAGGGGTTTCACCGACAAGAAAATGACCGGGGGTTAGTGGTTGAAGGTTGTCATTGTCTGTGTCGTCTATTATGGTCAGAGGTCGAGAGTTGAGGCAAGCCTCAACTTGACATAGCAAGGTGTTCATCTCTTCATAGGTCACATGATTGGTTATGATTCGTTTTAAGTGGTGTTTCATAGATTTCACCCCCGCCTCCCATAGTCCGCCCATGTGTGGGCTATAGGCAGGGATGAAGTGCCACTTAGTTCCATCTATAGCTAACTTCTCGGCAATTGGACCGTCGAATTGTAATTTAGCCTCAGCCCAATCTGCGGCAAGTATTCTGTTTGCCCCAACGAAGTTCCGTCCTTGGTCGCTCCATATCTGAGCGCACCTTCCGCGTCTGGCTACAAACCTTCGGAAGGCTCCGATGAAGGCATCTGCCGTGAGATCTCCTACCAGTTCCAGGTGAACCGCCTTTGTCGACATACAGACAAAAAGAGCGATGTATGCCTTGTTCGTCTTTGCTCCCCTGCCTCTAGACATTAAAATCTGATATGGTCCTGCAAAGTCTATGCCAGCATTCAAGAAAGGTTTTGCAGGGGTAACTCGAACGCGAGGTAAGTTTCCCATTTGTTGTGATCTTGCAGTAGCGTTTAGTTTTGCACAGATAAGACATTTTTTAATCTTGATTTTTACTAATGTCTTTACCTTCAGTATCCAGAATCTAGTTCGCAGGAAGCCTAGCATAATTTGAACTCCGCCGTGCAGCGTCTTCTGGTGAGCGTCGGCGACGAGGAGAGACGTAAGATTGTTGTCCCGATCAAGAATAATCGGGTGTTTGCTATCTTCATTTAGGTCAGAGTGACGCAGTCTCCCGCCCACCCTGAGGATTCCATCCTCATCCAGGTAAGGGTTTAAATTGTTTAATTTACTATTTCTTTTAATTTGTACCTTTGTTTTCAGCTGCTGTATTTCTTCTTCAAAATTATCCCTCTGTGCTACTTTTATGCAAGTTTTCAGCGCCTCATCTACTTCCTCTGTGTTTACAGGTGAGTCCTTGTTTTCTAATTTTCTTCCCTTTAAAAATCTTTTGCAGTACAGTATCACCCTAAGTAGTTCTTGTAATGTGTCACAGTTATCAAATTTTGTAGCTATACTTTTCTCATTAGCAAGCTTTAGATTAACTTGTAATGTTTCCTTTCTTTCCAGGTCTGTCATCATCGCCTTCGGTCTGCTGTAGTGTATTTCTCCTTCTCTCAACCACTCTGGACCCTTCCACCATAGTTCATCATTCTTCAAGTCTAGTAAGGACTGTCCTCGCGACGCAGTGTCTGCAGGATTTTCTGGTGACTTGACATGATACCAATTATGATTGCCGATGTTGTCAAGTATTTCAACTACTCTGTTTCTAACGTACGTGTTCCATCTGGTAGGATCACCGAATAGCCAGGATAGTACAATTGTGGAATCAGTCCATGCGAATATCTGAGAGGTGGGTATATTCATTGCTTCCTTTATCTGTTTCAAAAGTCCAGCAAGTAGCACAGCTCCACTGAGTTCCAGACGTGGTAATGATTGAGGTTTAGTCGGTGCTACTTTCGTTTTAGCCGCAATGATTGATGTCTTTACTTCACCTGTGGCTGTTCGTACTCTGAGATAAGCAACTGCGGCGTAAGCTCGAGATGACGCGTCACAGAAGCCGTGGATAGTGACGTTATTCATTATTGTTTCAGTAGTATGAAGCCATCTGTCAATTTCGATTTCGGGTAAGTATAGATGAAAACATTCTCGTAGGCTGTTCCATTCAGCGGCAATGGTTCCGTCTACTTCTTCATCCCATGTTACACCTTGCATCCATAATCTTTGAATGAGAAGTTTTGCAGGCAAAACTGAAGGTGCCAGCCAGCCTAGTGGGTCAAACAATCTCTGTAGGTCAGCCAGGATTGTTCTTTTCGTAGTGGTCTTTGATGTTGCAGGTAGGTTCAGGCTGTACTGGAATCGATCCTTGCCCATGTTCCAGTGTAATCCTAATGCTCGTGTGATTCCGTCTAATGTAATGTCTAGTTTAACGTGCGAGCTTCTTTCAGACTCTTCAAATTCTTTAAGAAAGTCAGCGGCGTTAGAACACCATTTCTTCAATTTGAACCCGCCTTTCTGCAGTATGGCGTCTATTTCCTTGGCTACTTTTACTGCATCTGATAGATTGTCTTTACCAGACATCAGGTCATCCATGAAGTAGTCGCGTCTTATAATTTCCGCAGCTTCAGGATGGTTTAGTCCTTCATCTCTAGCTACTTGATGCAATGTCCTTACTGCCAAGTAAGGAGCAGAAGCAGTTCCAAACGTGACTCTGGTAAGACGGTAATCTTTGACAGGTTCTTGATCATTAGCTCTCCACAGTATTCGTTGTAGATCTCTGTCCTTCTCACTAACGACAATTTGCAGGTACATTTTCTGGATATCAGCCACGAAGCAAATTTTCCTCATACGCCATCTCATGATTAGACTTCTCATGTCGTCTTGTAACTGTGGTCCTACCATCAGTTCGTCATTGAGTGATACATTGTTTGTTCCCCTTTGAGAAGCGTTGAATACAGTTCTTAATTTGGTCGTTTCTTTCTCTTCTTTAACTACAGCGTGGTGCGGTAAGTACACAGATGGATTGTTCATTTCTTGGTTTGGTACTTCTTCCATGTAATTTATTTCGTAATCTTTCATGACTGTAGCATAGTCGTTCTTGAGGTTTGGGTTATTCTTGAATCTTTGTTCTAATTGGTATAATCTCTTTAATGCTATTGTTCTCGTATCTCCTTGGGTTGATAATAGCATGTTTGATTTCTTTGGTAACGTCACAATATACCGTCCGTCTTTATTTCTTACAGTTGTGGTCTCGTAGATTTCCTCGCACTTTCGTTCCTCTGCTGTGGGTTCTCGTTTGTCGTATGGATCTTGTTCCCACATTCGTTTAAGCATGTCATTGAGATCAAGATTGAGGTGCATGACGATAATTTCATCTCCTGGTAGTTTATGTTCTATGGTCCCAAATAGGATCCAGCCCAGGGTGGTGTTTTGAGCACACGGTGTTCCTGGGGGCCCTTTGATAACTTCACCCTTCATGATTTGGGCACAGACGTCAACACCTAGTAATAAATCTACTCGACATGATTTATTGAAGCTTGGATCCGCCAGAGTAAGTCCTTGCAGATGCGGCCAGGTGCTGGTGGAGATGGTTTGTGATGGTAAGTTGGCAGTGAGTCGCGTAGACATGATGTATGTTTTGATTTTTAAGTTGAAACAAGCGTCGTGTCTCGAGAGTAGTTCGATTTCTGCAGCATGTTTAACATTTGTTTTGGTTGAGCCGACTCCAGTGATGGTGCCATTGACCGGCGTTCTCTTTAATCGTAACATCTGGGCCGCTCTTTCACTCATAAATGTGGCTTGGGAGCCGTGGTCAATCAGCGCACGGAGCACTGTCACTTGTCCCGACTCATGATTTCTTACTGGTACAAGGGCTGTAGCCAGTAATGCAGTGGACAAATTGGCAGCGACATGCGATGAAAGTGTAACATTGGTTTCGGCTGATTTTGCAGAATCTTGATGAGTTTCAACTTCTTTATCTGGTTGGTTCTTACTGTCTGGTTGATTTGGTGTCGTCATGGGCGTGGATTGATGCGTGAGCGTGTGATGACGTTTGTGACATTTACGGCAGGACATCTTCAGGCGACATCTATAAGCCGAGTGTCCTGGGGCCAGACAATTATAGCATAGATTGTGCTGTTTCAAGTAATCACACCTCTCTACTGGATTAAGCTTGATAAAACCCTCACAATGACATAATGTGTGGTCTTCTTTGCACATAGCGCAGCTTCTTGGTTTCGAAGAGGTCGTAGCATTTGAAGTTGATACGTGAACAGCGTATTCTTTTCCCTTAGGTGTAGGTTTCTCTCTAGTCAGCGGCGTGACAAGCTCGAGCGTGCGGAACTTCGATTGTAAGAACTTGTTAAGTGCATCCCATTTAGGTAACTCATCGGCATTTTCATCATAAGCAACATCTTCCCATTCACGATGCGTCTCTGGGTCTAATTTTTGAACAACTAAAAATATAATAAGCGGATCCCAGGAGCTCGTTGATAAATTCATGTTTTTTAGCGCATTCAGACATTCTGTAGTCGTATCTAATATAGATTTAATGTTATTTGCTGTTTGCACAGATATCTTCTTTTGGGTAAACAATCTTTTCAGAATTGAATTGATAATAATGCGCTTGTTGCCGAAACGCGCCTTGAGCATACTAAATGACTCGTCATAGTTAACCTCTGTAACTTGCACGTGCTTCAAAAGCGACAGGGCTTCTCCCGTTAGGCTGCTTTTCAAATAGTGCAACTTTTGTACTTTATTTAATGTTGGGTTATCGTGCACTAAAGACGTAAATAAATCTTGATAAGCAGGCCACTCATCGTAAATACCTGAGAAGATTGGGAGTTGAACCCTCGGTAACTTGACATGCACTTCCATTGATGTTCCAGAACCACTGTTGTTATTGTCAGCTTGCATAGGTACCGGCGACGACTTGTTGTGTGCACTCAATAAATCATTAAGATCGGCTAGCAAACAAATATATAAATCTTCCTGAATAAAGTAGTCTTCATTCACAAAATATGGTATGTTCTGTCGATTCGCTTTCGGAACACGCTTCACTAGTTCTATATGTGCATTTTTGAACGTAGACCAATATTCTTCAATGTTTTTAATCCGTGTTTCTATGTAGCCTTTTGTTAAGCGTTGTTTCGGACATTTCTTAAGATTTGCTTGAGTTTTTGCTAACAACATAGCTGTATCTTCTAACACATTAAGTAATTGTTCCGGTGTTTCCGCCATAGTAGTTGTAATAAGCCTTCAACTTGTTATAAAATAGATCGTTTCTTCGTAACTTCGTAAGCAGTTATAATATTATTTACTTGTTATTATCACATACACTAATGACTAATGAGGCTCGAAAATGAACAACTATTTTTTACTACAAATTCTTTCTTTTGTTCTCCGCTCGGCGCGCGAGCCGTCCTTTTGTATTAGCGCTCGGTGAATAAAACGTCGTAAGTCGATCAGATATCCGGCTCGATGTCGACCAAAATGTTATAGGAATAAGGTTCACTTTTGCTTGTGAGTATTTTGGGTAAAAGAAATACGTGTTTGCACTATGCTGATTTATTTGCGACTGTTTTATGAAGGATAATACTTCTAATTAAATATGATGGCACACACACATGCATACATACTTGCTAACCTACTTTGGTACACAATTATTCTAACTCAACATACTTGTTATTACTTTTATCAATATTTGGTATAGAATTAAATGTTGAAAAATGCAATAAAGCACACTCATATTCTCCATTGAGTTGCAACGTATTAGGATAGTACGTAGATAAAATTGATGAGTTTCCAGTTATTGACAAAGTGAGTGACATCTTGCAAATGAATGAAATAAAATAAAAGCATTCATTTTATATATTTTTATTCCAAAAAGTTCTTAGATATTTTAAACATAAATGACCACAGTTTACAGTATTAAATTTTTGATATCTTGTGTAGTTATATGAAACTTTACAATTCTTAAAATATCGTACCAGTTCTAATGGAGGTTTTAAATTTCCATAGCTATCAAAATATTCACAATAGTCATATACTTTTACATAAGCTACCCAATGCGTTCCTTCATTTTTAGAATCGTCTAAGTTAACAATACCACATTCCATACGTTTCGGCTTCCTTGGTAATTGATCTTTCATATATACTCCTCGGAAATATGGGATGTCTCTTGCATAGTATTGGATGTCTACATTAGTTAGTGCGCGATTTGGTAGCTTCTTGTTCAGTTTTTTGTTGATTTTATAAACAATCCTTTACCGTTTTTATAAGGCTTTATGTATAAACCCTTGCCCACTGCTAAACCCTCCATAGTTCTATTGTGTCGTTCTGTCTCTCGCAAATTTTGTTGGGCTGATTTGTAATCATTTACCGTTTTTGCAATGCCAGCCGCACCACCAGCTAAAGCTCCTAAAGCTGATAAGCCAGCAAAAATTGGAATTAAAGGTAGAACTCCACCAGTCTTCGGTATGGGGATCACTCTCGGCACTTTGATTTGATGTAATTTGGGGCATAACTTTTTTGCAGCTAAGTAAGCGAAGTTTATTAAAGACTTACTATCCTTGGGTTTTAGCTTTTTTATTTTAGATTTTATTTTTGATACTAAACTCTTAAATGTTTTGGCACCAGAACCAGATTTCAATTTGGCTTTCATGACTTTGCTTACTAACCATGAGCTTAATTTTTCACCTTTTCCCGCTTCTTTTGATTTGAGTCTATGTTTAGCCATGTTCAATAGCTGTAAGTCGGCTTTATGACGATTAGGTAAATCTGTATGATTTTCATATGCTATATCGTGGTGCATACAAGCTTCGTCTAGTTTATTCACACCTCGATCACCTCGCAACAAACGTTTATGAAGTTTAGTTCCTGGTCCGCAATAATTGTATCCAGGCAAATGAGCTTCGAACGGTAGGTTATTAATTATACTGTTAACTAGTCCACCACCTTGCATTACTTATATTATAATGATACAAATATAACAAAGTACTTCTTTTATATCTCAATTTATTAATGCAGATTTATCAATCCAACTGTTTTCATCATTACTGAGACCTAACCATTTAACGAATAGTTTCTTTCCTTTCTTTTTAAGTATTTTTTCTACTAAATAAACACCAGGATAGTTCGATTTTTGAAGTTCTTGTTCGTAAAAAGTTCCTAATATATCTTGCTTTCTTTGATCTTCTATGTGATATGTTACTGGTATAGTTTTATTAATCCTTTTTATTGTGAAGAGTTCAGTTGACCAGTTAGGAGTATAACCTTTCTCGAAATTGTGTTTGTATTTACTGATACGAACACAATCGCCTTTTTTAAATTTAGGTTTCCACTGGAGGGATACATGATTACATATATTTTTTATATTTTCTTTTACGATTGCTTCATTAGATTTATTCACATCAATAGGTTTAACTTTAATTGTACGATGTTTTGTGTTGTTATACGTATTAAATAAATCTTCTAAGGGTGATCCTAACCACTTATAATTTCCAATGAGACTAAAATATTTATACAAATTATTTTTAACAGTTTTAATTAGTCGTTCTACAATTGAAGCTTTTTTAGTAGAGAACGATGAGTAATGGTTAATGTTGTACTTCTTCATTAGCGTTTGAAATGTGTTGTTATAAAACTCTGTGCCCATATCTGTTTGTAAATTAACAGGATTTTTATTGCTGCTTAGTAGTATTCGTTCAAACGCTCGAGTTACTTCAGATTTATTTTTAGACTTTAACGGTTCTGCCCAGGCATACTTTGAGAAGCAGTCAATCACCACTAAAATGAAATTGTAACCTTTATTATACTTTCTTAGGTTTTGCATGTCCATTAGATCTGCTTGCCATAAATCATCGATCCCTTTGAGAATAACAGAACGTCGAAGAAAGTTTCTTCGTGCCGCTTTGTGTATTTCATTTACAATTTGTTGTTTTGCCATTATTGAGATTTTTAAGTAATTTATCTATATCTGCTTTGGTGTAAAACTTCTCTTCCAAATGAATCAAAACCTCAGGCTCCTTTGCTTTTAAAGTAGACTGAGCAGTCTTTTGTGCATCTAATATGATTTGAGCACGCAATGAAGCAATCAGTTTATTAAATTGTTTTATCGTATCAGCACTCATTCGATCTACATAATCCTTGTTCACAGCATCGTCTGCTTCTAATGGAGGTTTAATTCCTCTCAATCTAGATGACTTTAAATCAAAATCTCCATTTTCTGATTTTAACAACGCGTTATCATTGAAATTAATCAGTTCTGACAATCGCATTCTTTTATGAATTAAATGTCCAAATTTATCAATATTCATGTTTCAGGTGTACTATATGTAAAGGCTGATGATCAACTGAACAATAGTAAATTTTACACCTATTTATTTATAAGTTTACTTTCACGTAATTCTTCAATAATGGATATTATTTCATTATCTAATCCTGTGTTACCAGCATCTCGAGATGCTATTAATAACTTTAACCTTTCCACCAATTCATTAGGATTATCCCAATATACTAAATCTATGTTTTTTTTCCAGATTTTTGTTAATGGTAGTCCTTTTCCTTTTGAATGATTACCCTGAACAGTACTTTGCAGTTTAAAAAGAGGTTTAATAACTTGTAAATATTTTTGTCCCTTATTACTTTTTATTGGTTTACTTGGGTCATTATCACGACGATGTGCGTTTGTATCAAGTAACATTTTCTTATAATATAGCAAGTCATCTTCAGTAATCAGACTTAAATCAATATCTTTCTTAAGCAGTAGTTGTTTTAAACCAGGCGTATGTCTGTATTTATGACCAGCCACGATGATATAATGATCGTCGATTGTTATGTGAGCAGAACCTAACATCAATTTCCCGCGTTCTACTCTAACACCAAATGGAATGTCTGTTAATGCTTCTGAAGACACTGACCAGGATGATGTATCGCGACCTTCACTTTTTTCAACTGATTTATACGAAGATTCACTGCTGGTATCAGACTCGTCTACATCACTACCAGTTGCAACTTTTTGCAAAGTTTCGTCTATAAACAGATCTTTAGATTCTTCATCTTCATTACTATGCAGCAAAGGAGTTTGCATACTAGCTGTAGCAATTTGGTTGAGAGGCTCTGTTACAGGTTTAAAAACTGTTTCCAAGGCTTGCTTACGCTCATTCTCAATATCTCGCATTTTTCGCACCTTCTTCTTTACAGCTGCTGCAGCATCAACAATTTGCCTCTTTAAAGATTTTTCCATAATCGATGAATAGATTGTAACCGGTTAAGCTCTGTTTGGAGAGTAATAATGTCGCACAGGTAAAGCTCTTATATATGTGTTCGTGTTCTTAGTCAAAAACTACAAACGTATCAAATTTACTTCTATAACATCCTTTGTTTTTGGAACAATCTTTATTAATTACAACATAATTGAAAGGTACACTCCATATTTTTGAACACATTTCACGGAATTCAATCCAAGTCATATCAGTGTTGACATGTTCATCGTAAACATGTCTCATATTTCTTTCATCTTGCTTAAAAAGTACGATTAGGTTCGCGTTGTCTCTTACTAACTGCTTAGGAATTTTACTATATGTCTGATTTAGATAAAAACAATCGATGAACTTGTGTCTTCCCATTGCAAAATAATCCCGCATGCTACTTTGATTTTCACAAGCAACATCATCAAATACAATCACAGAATTCGGTTTTGCGTCCTGAACACTTAGTACTTGCTCATTTTCATGATATTTCTGAAATGACGTGTCTGGTACCCGTTGCAAAACTTTTTCTAAAAATACGTACTTGGGTTGTTGCAAGGTTTTTGAATAAACATAAACATTTTGAAACCTTAAACCATTCTCGTGTATAAGGAGACCAATTAATAAATTAGTTTTTCCACAATTTGATGGTCCGCAAATGATGCATCGTACCGTTTTAGGTAATAATTTTCCATGGCGAAAACCGGTCTCCTGAGAGTGAACACAAAGTTCGTTTACATGTAACGATTGTGGTTGTTTTACAAATTTCATGACGACTGTTAAAGCGGTTTTATTAATAATGAATAAATTAACGTATTACATTGACATTTATAACTCATTGTCGCTAACTCGAGCAAATGTACGACTCTCACCATAGCTGTCCTTCAATATAAGATAGCGATTGTTTGATTTTAACCAATCAAGCATCTGCTGGTAGAACAAATCTTCGGTTTGGGCTGTATACGAGTCCTGGTATTTTGATGAACCGTTATCTGTATTTTTCTGTCCAGTTTGCAAATCTTGAATAAATATAATCTCGCCGCTAGAATTCCTCATAATAAGTTTACAAATATCTTTAATATCAGATTTCTCTGAGCTATGCATTGTAGTTAACTTGGTTGAAATGTATTTAAATCTATGATATGAAATACAACCTTCTTACTACAATAGTAAGAATCGAATGTGGTGTTAAATTACGGCGAACAATTATTTATAAAAGTTGTTTTCTTTCACTGCGTCTACTCTAGGATATTATTGGACATTGTCATACTCCACCTTCCGTTTCATCGCGTGGAATAGACGTCGAACCTGCGTATTTCATTTATATTATTGGGCATTCTACTCTTCGAGAATCTGCAGTACATGATCGAGGTAAGCCATCGGTAAGTAGTAATAATGTGCTCAGCCCCTTTAACCGTAAATGTTCGTGTGGAATAGGCGTCAAACCAGTATTAACGCAAACGCAAATTCAGTCGAAGTGAGACGTAGGAACGGTATGTAATAAAACGGAATTGTTGAACGGCGCCCACTCCGTAGGATATTATTGGGCATCTCACCACACCGTGAGTGACTGAGACGAACGGAGAGAGTCGATGGAACGGAAGGTGGGGTGAGGTGCCCAATAATATACTACTAGGAACCTACTCTAACACTTTCATAAATTCCTCTCACGACAGTACTTCTGTCATACTAAAAAAAAAAATCGTACATGCATCTGCAAACAGATCATTTGTTGGATATAATTTTAATATTGTAATGATGCATGAAAAACATAATTCATATTTGAAAGATGGTATAATTAAGAAAAGTTGATTGCAAAAAATATACGTACAGTACCAAAAATAAAGATTATTATTTCAATTTTAATTTAATGGTGATCTGTCCATGAAAATTTTAATTTCTTTAAAAATCAAATCCTATGCGTCTTACCGATTCTCATCATCTGCCTAGCCTGTTTCTAACTATGTTAGGTCGGCTTCCAGCCTAACCAACTGCAGCTGAATACCAGTGTTTTACATGAAGTGACTGCCTGCCTGACCTCCAAAACCCAGATACTGGGTAACACGATACGAGGGCGAGGGGGCTACAACCGATCTACGAGTGACTACGAGGGCTCTACGGGACCCCACAAGTAGTCAACGAGTGGTCTACGAGTGACTACAAGTAGCTACGTCGGCTTCCAGCCTAACAAGATGCAGCTGAATACCAGTCTTTCACATGAAGTGACTGCCTGCCTGACCTCCAAAACCCAGATACTGGGTAACACAATACCACTTGTTAAGACTGGTTGTCAGACTTACTGGCTTCTGTCTACCATATAGACTGTCAAAGATCTACGAATGACTGCGGCTTTATGTGCTTTCTGAGACACGATGGATGGTCACCAATACACAAACCTACCGCGGCAAGCGAGGCTTAACCACGATCAATCGATCTGTACGGCTTTAGTCCTCTATAAATTCAAGATAAATCTGATACAATTCAACTGTTCCTAATATATGTAAGAAAGCGACGCTAACATCGGACAGACGGCCGTGTCCGACATGTCCGGCGGTGTCCGGACGCTACAGCTACAGGGTGAAATTAAAAATTCCTCGGACCCATACATTTTAATCCCGGGTTTGAAAACAACTGAGCGTCATGTTTTGGTCTTTTTTCCAGTCCTGCGTTTTTACAGATAGATATTTGAGCACTAAATAGGCATATTTTTTAATTATTTTATTTTATTAAAAAAAATCAGATTGAAGATTTACACGCATAATTGTTTTCTTAAATAATAGGTAACACAGAAATTCAGTCTACAATATGGTGGGTGAAGCTCTGTCCTCCTAGCTAGGCTACCTATCTATTTTTTATAGGCAATGTGTCATGTTTGAGCAAGCAAACAAAGATAGTGCTATTATTCTATTATAATTATTCGTTGCTAAGTGTTTGTCAGATTAAACAATAATATTTGGGCGACCGAGCTTTGCTCGGTATATTTTTGTTTACGTGTTTTTAAAAAATGAAACCTAGCCAGATCGATTTATCGCCCGCCCCCGACCCCCCCCTGAATACTAAATTTCATGAAAATCGTTAGAGCCGTTTCCGAGATTCAGGTTATATATAGGGTGACTGCTAATTAGTGTACGATACATAAACACGTGATTGTGTTCATGATAACAAATAACTTTCCCGAAGAAAAAATGTTTTTTGTACTAGTTCACTTTAGGTCACAGGCGTGCGCGCGCTTGAAGTTCATACGGTTGTTGTGTTATTGTGATAAAAGTGAACCAGTACAAAAAACATTTTTTCTTCGGGAAAGTTGTTTGTTATCATGAACACAATCACGTGTTTAAGTATCGTACACTAATTACCAGTCACCCTATATACAAGAATTGCTCGTCTAAAGGTATTAGATTAGATAGATTTGCAGAAAAAATCTTATTTATTTGCATTATTTTACTAACAAAAACTGTATTTAAACAAAAAACAATAATGTAGTTACTATAGTTACATTTTAATATAGTAGGTAGCAGCCACGAAGTATGTCTCCAACACCCTAGAGGTAAGTAATGTTAATAGTACTAGTTATAATCACATAAGTATCTCATTAGTAGCGAACCGTTATTTGTTCTTATTTGCCAGTATTCAATTTCGAAAACGTTCGGCTCAACTTTATAACGCAATTAATGAACACATTTTACACATTTTACATTTTACATCTACCCTAAGAATTATTATGAATGCAAAAAAATACTAACAGAATGGATACAAAAACTCACCTACAGCGAGACTGAATCACTTCTGCAACAGACACGCTAACATACAGACACATACACACACACACACACTCACTAAAGTCACCTTGTTTTTCATTTGTATAGTTTAATAGGACACTTTTTGTTTATGAAAGCGCGGAGTCTCCTAATACAGGCATCTATTGCTTAAAAGGAGGCTTCAATCTCAATTATTATGTTGTACAACATGAGGTTATCAAATAAACTATTTTTATTTTTTATTTATTTTTTATCTTATGAGAAATAAAGTTTTTAAACCTAAGTATGTTATACTTACCTACTTCGTTGTAGTAGCATATTCATTCTGACGTATACATATTTATTTATTTATTTATACTTCATGCACACAGGTACTGCCTAGCCTTTTCCCAACAATATTGGGGTCGGCTTCCAGTATAACAGGATGCAGCTGTTTACCAGTGTTTTACATGAAGCGACTGCCTATCGGACTTCCACAACCCAGTTACTGGGTAACACTGGTTGTCAGACTCTCTGGCTCCTGACTACCAATAACGACTGCCTAAGATCTACAAATGATAGCCGGAACCAACGAAGGGAACTGGGTATGAAAAGGGTGGTCACCCATCCACAGACCGACCGAGGCTAGCGTAGCTTAACCTTTGACCCATCGATCTATACGGCTTTAATTTAGCCACGAGCTTCTCTCATTCTAACGTGTACGAAAGTAGTAAATACCTAAGACTTTTATTTTATTGACAACTTTTTTCGCATAACCTTATCTAATCAAAGTATTTTCAAGTCTCTCTTAGTCTTGTATTCATATATTTGCAGGTATTAATCTCACATGTACCTACACACACACCTACGCCCAAATGTCTGGAAACTGTATTATTAATGGTTATTCCAAGAAGATCTTTTGAGCCTTCGAATAAATTAAATTAGAAGCCCGAGTTTTTATTGTAACTTTATTTATATAACAGTCGTCTATCATTATTTTAATAATTATAATTAAGAGCGCCTGATAATAAATTAGTTTAGAAGTACAATGGACACTCCTGGAGGAATTTGCGCTGTTAAAATAAGGTGGTAATAAAGTATGACTCGTGAGATTCTTATTTTGAGACGAGCTTATCTCACTATTTCAAAACCTACAACTCCTATAAGCCAGAATCAATAGTGGCGACAACCAAAAAAGCCAGGGGGCCAAGTCTGCTATTTTTATAATTTCGTCATCCCAACCCGATCCCATTGTCATTTTGCTAAAAGTTCGTAATCTGCTAAATTCATAGTGGTCAATCATTGGTCGGTCGAATTAAAAGCAATGACTGCACAATGACGTTCTAATGGTAGGTCACTGATCAAAGGAACTGTCAAAATTTTAGCAGATTACCGCCTAAGTCAGTCATTCCTTTGTCATTTTGTATGAGATTACCATTTTATATCATTTCTTTCAATGGCGTGTCAGCGGTTGGCCAATGGAAAGTCATAATGACGTCATTCATCATCATCATTTCAGCTGACAGACGTCCACTGCTGGACATAGGCCTCCCCCAAGGGGGGTTTTGCCATATTCGCCACGCTCGGCAGGCGGGTTGGCGATCGCAGTATGGTTGTTACAAATGCACAGAGAACGCTGCTGCCCATTCTCTGGTATGTCTCTTAGTTGCCTCTTACGACACCCACTGAAAGATATGGGATAGTGCTATTCTTTACGTCCGACACCATACGAACAATGACGTCATTATATTAGTAGATTACCAAATTTGTCCAAATCAACAATTATGAAATCAATGATAGACCATTCTGACACTATTGTAATAGCAGACTTGAGGCCCTGGAGAAACGATTCAACTTTCTGGGATCCTGCAACGAAATTAATCAGCAAAGAAGTCTGACGAGTTATGACTCCTGAAACTTCTTTACAGTTAGGTTTGATGGGCAGTCTAAGTCAAGGTTAACTGTACTAATTGCAAATTCTTGAATTGAACCACCTCAAGTAAGAAACATGGTCGAAAATTGTTAGTAGATTTGGCCCCAAAACAAAATACACGTTGGTTTGGGCGTCGTGGCAATTTGATCATGTCACGATGCCTAAATGCCCAATGTCTCATTGAGTAATCGGAGAGGAATGACAAAAAGAAGAAGACGATTATTCAAACTAAACAGCCATTCTATACATGAATTCAATCCTCGCTGAATGTTCGCGTCACTTTGTTTTAATCTTTGCCCCACTCTTGGAATTTCTCCTATGTCGTGGGTGCGTTTACAAACTTATAAACTCACATACACAAACCGTCAAACCCAGAACAACTGTCTGTAGGCCATACAAATAATTGTTCCGTGCGGGAATCGAACCCTCGACACGCCTCCCAGCAGCCAATCGCTCAACCACGGCGCTAACCGTGTCTTCAAAATACTAATCACTATTGTCCCCAACGAATATAAGAAACAACTATCTATAAAACCGCTATTAAATTACATTAAAAGAAAAACCTTAATTACAAAAAGAAACTGCCCCAATAAAACCTGCAAAAAACCCGTTTATAAAAACCTGAATAACCAACGTTTGTAAAGAGCGGTCTATGTGGCTGCGTCGCCTAAATAACACGCATTTATAACGCAGGGTGGATGGAGACAAAATGGATTCTTTCATTATAACATGGCAAAGGGCTGTGTTTGCCTTACGGAATACGGAATCTGAATAGTATGGACCGCGCTTATCTTGTAGGATCTAAATGAGATAAATAGATACATATTTACGTGTCTTTTTCGTCATACGATATTTTATTTTATTGACTCGCGGCCTTGTTTTGTACGGTCAAGGATGGAAATTAAAAAAAAGCGGCCAAGTGCGAGTCCGACTCGCCCATGAAGAGTTCCGTAGCAGCAAGTAACATAAGGGTGATTTTCAACAAGTGATGATTTTTATGTGTCATTTCGGTGGGATTATTTTATAACAATGCTATCTAGATATATTTAGTAACATAAAAAACTTTAACCTTATTTGCACCATGTGTGTGAGTGGATATCAAATATCATCGAAACTTACTTAAATATTTAAGGTTGAATTTTTGGGAGTCCACTGAAATGAAAAGTGTCCACCGAAATGATAAAAATTACCACCGAAATGATAATTACGCCACTGAAATAATTAGACTGTGCACTGGAATGATATTAGCCCGCTGAAATGATACAGCTAAGAACATCTTCTGCGTAGTTAGGAGGGTTCCTTACTTTGTCTCGAACGAATTTAGTTATGTAAGTATCTACATTCTTTGTAAATATTCTTGTTTGTTATTTTATAATACTAATTGACTACAGTAGTATTCAGTATCCTATAGCCCACGCTCTCAAGAAAGAAGACGAAAATACCGTGTTGCACCAGTAGAATTTGTTAAAACTGCTAATGCCAAAAGGCAATTCAACACAAATTCGGCTGCCCTATATAATAAAATTAATAAAATAATAAACATTTATCCCATGAATATTAAAGACTGCAAAAAGGCTAAAACAAAAAACATAAAAACAAAAAAACTATGATGACATTGAATTATTGCTGCAAGCATCGTCAATATGACTTATACAGATACACACACGCTTCTTATGAAAGATAAACACACGCGCGCGCGCGCGCGCACACACACACGCACACACACACACACGCACACACACACACACACATATACTCACTCACTCACACACACTACTTTTAGGATATATCTCTAAGTTTTTTACATTTAATTTTTATTATTATTTTTTTATTTTTTTGTCTTTTGTATTTTATTTTTGTTTAAGCCTCATCTTGTTAAAATTATTTTCTTTTTGCACACCACTTTTACCATTTTAACAACTGTCATGGAGGAGCGGGGCATCCTAGCACAGGTATATCTTTTGGAGGTCCCTATGTAAGATTTACTGTAAAAGTTGTACATGTTTCTGCAATAAACCTTTTTATTTTATTTTTATGAATGATATTTGTAATGGTAATTTATTAGTTGTAATGATTTTTGTTTGAATAATAATTTAATTATTTATTAATTGACCTATTGAATGATAATTTATTAATTGATATTTTGAATGATTAATAATTGTAATAATAATATATGAATTGATCTTGTTTTAAAATTTAATTTCATAATAAGAATAATGTTTCGTATATAATGTAAATGTTTGCATGCCGAATGGCAAAATATGGCTGAGCTGTAATGTGATAAAACAACTATTGTGTATTACCCATATTTGCAAAATAAAACTCTATTCTATTCTATTCTATTCTAAGACCAGCACGAAATGCAATTACATCCGTTCAAAAATCATACAGTGCTCCACATAAAATTTTCACAGCAACCACACTAGATATATAGCTAATTGGATCATTCCATAGCACTAGCTGATACAAGGCATATAACATGTGACATGTACCAGACAATTCAATTTCACCCAGGCCGGTGTAACACTGGTCTAAGTGTGTCCGACATGCATTAACAGGCTCCATAGAATGGAAAATCGAATCATATGGAGTGCGTCAAAGCAAATGCAGACTGATGACTGATCCTCCCAATAGAATTTTGGAGTGAGTGAATTAAATGCGACTGAAGTGTAATGTTTGGCATCGGCAAAATCTATTGGAGATGAATAAATTACTAACATTTTTCGCACAACTGTGATTATTTTTTAGGGTTTCGTAGGTACCTCAAAAGGAAAAAACGGAACCCTTATAGGATCACTTTGTTGTACGTCTGTGTGTCAAGACCCTTTATCTCGGGAACGCGTGGAGGTATTGAGTTGAAATTAAAACCATATACTCAAGTCTACAGCCCCATGATGCTGTCAAAAAATCAACCTTCTATGTTAACGTGAAAAAAAGATACGGCCGTTTATGTCGCAAAAAACGCATTTATAATATTAAGTAGATTCAAGTATGGATAGTAGGGTTAGTATAGAAGTATGGATATGTACCTACAAATATGAACGTGACCCTCGGTGGGCGAGTCCGACTCGCACTGGTCCGGTTTTTTTTTTCAAAGGCCTCCCACCAACGGGGGTGCGGTTACCGTAATCCCCACGTTTGGCAGGCGTCTTGGAAATCCCAGTGAGGTTGTTAAGTATACGGAAGCCGCTGCTGCGCGACTTCCGGATTTTGTGGACGTGTTTATTGTTGTTTTTTAAGCTCCCCCCTCCCCCTCCTCCCCCCTCCCTTTTATTTGAATTGGACATAATATTATTTTTTTAATAATTAATTTCTTTATTTATTATTAAGGGTTTGCCAACAGCTTCTGTATACATTACATCTTAGGTATAATTTTTAGAAGTAACGGACTTATACAATCGCCAATTACAGGCCAACCAGCATGTAAAAATTTTTGACAACACTAATAAAAATAATAATATTTCAGAAACTAAAACTATTCTAGAACTTAACTTAAATAATAATAATAGGTATTTATTTGTACATACATTTAACACACAGTAATATTGTATAAGCAAATAAAACAGTATAATGTAGAAACGGTGAACAATAGTTAATGTAAACGAACAAGTTGACTCCTAAACTAAGTAAATAAATACTTGTATCTCAGGAGCCATAGTTCCTCCTCTGAGATGATCATTACAACAAATACTTACAGACAAATAATATAGCAACGGAAACGTGTTAATTATTATTTTCATTTTTAAGATTTGTATATGTTACAGTCAAAACTACTTTTGACTAGGTTTAGTCAAAACCCTTATGATAAAATGCGTTTGAGTTACAAAAACAAAAATCCAGGACGCCCTCGTTATAAGAATCACTACAAAACAAAAGTTTTAAAGGGGTCACCAAAAAAACTTACTAACCTAATGGGTTTCTAAGTCATCATCATCATCTGCCTACCCTTTTCCCAACCACATTGGGGTCGGTTTCTAAGTATTAAGGGTAAATTTAAACCGTTCAAAAGTAGTTTTGACTGATTTTGTAGTCCAAAGTAGTTTTGACTGATGTTGTAGTCAAAAGTAGTTTTGACTGATTTTGTAATCAAAAGTAGTTTTGACTGGTTAAGAGTTTTGACTGTGACGTATACGATAGATAACTGAAAATGTTATATTGTTGTTGTGTTGTGTATTATTACATATTTCCCTAAAAACGGTATTATTAAGTATGCGATATGTTTGTAAGGCTACAAAATTCATTTGTGGACAAATTGTGAGGCTGAGCTCGTACGGCATTCTTTGTACAAAAAAATATTTCGTTTAAAAGCAGCATTCTCCCTGGAAACCGTTTTTTTAAGTAATTTAAAAAGAGATTAATTTCAACGGTTCTTGGGATCCGTGTTACAGTTTTTGTAGCCACATGCGTTCCCTTGGTTTTAACAGGTGCTACCAGGAAAAGGTGTTATAATCCTAATGTTGGGAAAACCTCGCTTTTCCTCATGTTATAATATGGAGATAAGTTGGAAAATACCTTCATATTTTTCTTCCATTTTTTGCGTAACGAGATTGTTAGTACATAGAGGTACATTATGTATCGAGATAAGGGAAAACATTTCAAAAAACATTTTCATAAAACAACAATTACTTCGTTCCAAATCCAAACACAAACACCATCGTTATTTGTATTCACAAATTGAATGCTAGAATAATGTAGATACACTTAGCTTCGAATGTTTAACAAAATACCCTGCGAACTTCAAAACTTTCCTATTTCATTTCCCTTCGAGCGTATCAACTCATTCGGCCTGTATTTGTACAGCCCCTCATCAAAATATGTAAATCCCGCTCCATACCGGACATCCCCTTTAAGTAAACAAAAATGTACTCAGACTGGCGTGAAAAAGATATTTAATTGAGTTCCTGATTAATAAAGGTCTGCCCTGAAGGTTAGGTGTAGGGAATTTAAAAAGTTTCAGCCCGATCGAGTGAGAAGGCGCCTTAATTGTGTTTATCACTCTCACCCCCCAGGCCAACTTTTTCTATCAAAAGTTGAGCTGGTCGGCTGTTGAAAGTATTTAATTTGCCGCTAAATGTGACAACGTGGACTATTTTGAATTCATTTTTAATTCACTCTTGTGTATAATAGGCGAATTTTTCGAGTAGATCCTGGTTTAATGGGGCGTTTGAATTGTTAAGGGGTTTTATTATAAAGTAGGCATTTTTGTCAGCTCCAAAATAGCAAATTGAGATTACTTATTTATTTTTAGGGGGTTTCGTTTATTAGCTTGACTTAACAACAGTAAAGTTTATCTCTGAATTTTCTCATATTCTAATTGACACCCAATGGTGTCAATTCTGTTGTGCACGGACTAAATTAATTTTAAGCTATTTATATCTCTTTCTCTTCAATACAACAAGAAAGAGACATATATTAATAAGAGCTGTCAATTTAAGTCGATCTAAAATGTTCATACAATTATAGTTGTAATTTCTGGACGTATTGATTAAAAACACTGCGAAGTTCAAGGGAAAAACGAATTTGACATCTCTAACTTAGTCATTGTCTGTCGCCGTCCTTTTCTTCAGCTGCCTGGTAGTAAGAGATGCCAAATGCCTAATTTTAATTTCGTTTGTGAACAAGGGAATCGGCACCAATAAGCCCTTAAAAAATAATTTCTATAGCTTGTACTATTGCTTACTTTACTTATACCATGCTGCGTCTAAACCAGACAGAATCATGTAAGGAGTTTTTTGTTAAACTTAGAATTTTGACGGTACCATGTCTATATATTTTAGTCCTCCTTACTCATTTAAACAAAAACTTAAACGAGTTTGAAACGGACGATGAAAGAATAAATAGAGTAGATACTCGCAGAAAAGATCTTCCTACTATTCTGCAGGCAAAACTTAATGTTGTCAAACACTCGTCACGTGTGCAGTCTGTCAATCTATTTAACAAATTACCAACAGAATTTAAGAATATTCAGAATGTGAACATATTTAAAAATAAACTCAGGGCTTTGTTAATCAATAAAACCTATTACAGCATTGAGGAATTTTATAATGATGAAAATCTTAAAAATTAAAATGAAATAAAATAAGTGTGCTCTTTGACTTGATATAAATGTTGCTTTTTATGCTTAATATTTCGACATTAAATGTATGTTCTGTATCAATGATAATTTTAATTTTTGTAAATTAGTATTTTTGGTTAGGATGGACATACTTATGTTATAATTGTTTTTGCGTTGTATCTTTTTGTGTAACTGTTACTGTGCAGATATTTTGACACAAATGTATTTTTGTTATGAAATAAATAACTTGAACTTGAACTTATTTTATTTTTCAGTTATTTCCTAACAAAATTCCGCCATGTTGTTGCAGCAAATAGAACGCAACAGTTGCAAACTAACTAAGAACAAAGTCAGGCGTCCGCTAACCGTTAATAAAAGTTAGTTTTCTATTTTTAGCCTTATTTTCACTTTGATTGTAATATATTGAATTGCTGAGTTGGCTTGATGGCTGTACTGTTTTTTAACCGACTTAAAAAAAAGGAGGTTATCAGTTCGACCCGTATGTTTGTATGTATGTATGTTTCGTCGCGATTATCTCCCGTTTGGCTGAACCGATTTTGATGCGATTTTCAGAAAAGTGTTTGTTACATTCTGGAGAAGGTATACAAGGTTCTTTTTAGTATACAACAAACAGAAATTTATTCAGCGCTTTTTGAAAAAAAAAACAACAAAAACGGAGAAGACGATTTCGTTTCCTCCATCTTTCCATCTTTGAAGGACTTTCAACCTTTGTTTTAACGGTGTTGCCGTTCCTTAATGGATTTGGGTGTTAATGAGGCACTAAAAAGTGTAAAATAAAAACTTTTTTGAAAAAAATCATGTGTTCTGTGTTAAAATTATTTATCACTTTTTAGTTTTTTTTTGAAGGCGGTAATCTTTTATAAAAAAAGGTTTTTAATTTACACTTTTTTTTGGGTAAATTCACTCTCAAACAACTGGTGTAAAAAACACTGTACAAAGCCGTTTTGCAACTGGCTTTGACTTTCCGATTTCCGCAGTCGTACATAAATTAATGAAATACCGCATCCTGTAATAGAAAGAAAGAACAGTGTAATTGTAAAACGGTGTTGCGATTGTCATGTTCCCATACATTCTATTATTTCTGGTGTACAATTATTTACTTATAGCTAAATTTAAACAATCTTTTATAACAGGTATTAAAAAAGATACAGAATGCATCGTCTCATGGACCTGGGGTGTGATTCTGTAAGACCTCATTCTAAACTTCGAATCTGAATCCGCTGTGAGTTTCTTGATTGGCATTCTAAAAACTCGGTTTATAATTCGAATTTACACTAGCGCCACCATAAATTGACAGGGAGATTTTGACAGATAAAGTATGAGATGACGTAAGAAGTGGCATTCTGTAAGGTAATTTCCCCGTCACTTCGACGCTTAGGTACTTCGCACTCGAACCCGATTCAAAGTGTCAAATATATCAAGGTCATTTTGAACCTTATGCGAAGTGAGAGTGAATAGCGATGTGAGATGCGAGTTGTTTTTGAATTTTACGGAATCGACCTACTGAACTCACCGGTATCTGAATAGTACAAAGATGAAATAAAAAAATTTATCAGCTTCTAACAACTTTGATTTTTTTGTAATTTTTGACATACTTTAAGAATAATAGGAAATACAAACATAAAGCACAAACAGCCAGACCCGGAACAACAATCAGTAGGACATACAAATATTTGTTCTGCGCGGGAATCTAACCCGTGCCACGCAGCGCAAAAGCGAATCGCTTAACCACTACGCCATCCGTGTCAACCGTGCTAATTGGAACAAAAGCTGATAATTAACGAGAATAATTAGTTTCATCAGGAGATGTCGTTAAGGGCCTTAGACGAAGCTTTGTCGCGTTTGGATTTTTGCTTACACAGCGAAGGGTTCAGGGATAAAAGTGTCATCAGGTTTTCATTTATCTTGATGATTTCTTGCTGAGCTTGGATTGTTTCGGAGTCATCACTGAAGCTATTTTGATTACTTAAAATCGTAAATCTAGGTTTCTAGTCCAAGAACAGCTGTTGCTTGGCCAAACAACAAATATATTTTTTATTTCATATTCTCAAATACCAATAGTGTGGCCACTCGTGTGTTCTCGGTAAAAACTTAGGTATCGAGTAGTTGGGAAAAATTTGCAGCAGCAGGAGTATCGAACAAACTCGAGCGGTCTGCGATCACTCGATGCCGAACCTCTCGATATCTCGCCTCGAGTACTGCGGAATTGTGATGCGCGCAGGGTTAGCATGGAGACTCGGATATCTATGATGGAGACTAATATTTATAATTATTAAGATAATTTTAGAATAATTGTTGGTGTTGTTATTTAAGGTTTAGAAGAAAGTAAGAAAAGAGAAAAGAAAATGTTCAAAACTAAGGAAGAAGTGGCAGGTCCTGTCCTTAAAGTTCTCCGTTGCCAGCCTACTGTTCTTTTACCGAGTACATTTTGGAGAGTGTGCTTTGGAATTGCACAATTTAATTCCCCCAATCTCCATTTCATCATCGGACAAGCAGAGATATGGCGAAACGTCATATCTGCTGCGGCTGTATGGTTGAAGTGAACAAAGCACTTTGATTCCACGTTTATTGTGCGAATTGCCAGACTGTGGACTTCACAGCCCGCCTCTGTGTTCCCCGATAGTATAATCTGGGTATGTTCTAGGCACGAGTAAACCAGTTCATCCTAAGCAAGCGTGCTCCACCTTAGGCCGCATTATTACTTAATATCAGGTGAGTTACGGTCAAACGCAAGCCTATTAGAATATAAATAAAGCCAAAATATGATTGAAAACCATGCATTGTATAAATCCATGTTTTTATGTAATATATAACAAAACACAGCCACTATTGTAACTCCAAACACAGTAATAAAGGCCAGCATTGCGCAATTTCCGTCGTTTACGCAAATGGCGCATACAACAACACTTTAAAAAAATATTTTCGCCAAAACGCTGGCAGCTAATTAAAGTGTGCTTAACCTGAGTTACACGTAATGCAGTGCATGGCAGCCCTGCGGCTAACTGGGTCAATAGCTACATTTTGTATGTACATTGTAATGGAGGTATACATCAGTGGAGCGGTGCTTACGACGACTTCAAGAATTCACTTTGGTGACCTGAAGCCTGTTTTATTTATTTATTTACTAGCTTCTGCCCGCGACTTCGTCCGCGTGAATGTCGGTTATCGCGAATTAAAAAGTAGCCTATGTCCTTTCCCAGGGTTTAAGCTATCTCCACACCAAAGGACATGTTTCATACTGGGCCCAATCTATGTACACCACTTCAAAAAAAAGAGAAAAATCCGTAGAATCCGGGAAAAATACAGATAATTCATTTAAATGTATACTGTTGTGGAAGTAAATTGGTAATTTAACTATATTTTTTATGGATTTTCAACATGGCGTCACTCAGATTTAGCTACTCTATAAACCATAGATCGACCATTGATCATAGAAAGAGAATTGTCAGCTGTCAGTGTCACAACAGTCTCACTTCAGTCACTTTCGTCTCGTTTTGTTTCTAGTTTCTATAGTACTTTATAACAACCTCCCTTTCGTTTTTTTGAATTTAACACCGTTTCTTTTTCATCTGTTTACCTGGCTATCCACAAATCGACGCAGAAAATCAGAATTATAAATGTCAAACGTCATTAATCAATCAAAATGACAGCTTACCGCCATGACTGCTTATTGTTGTGTGTTGCAATTTCAAGTGCAATTTCTTGTGTTTTACCTGCTCACAAAGCTATTTTAAATTAATTGGACAGTTGAGAACTATTTAAAATGTGTTTCCCTATTATTAAGTATGGTGTACAAGGACTGGGCCCAGGCTCCATACATTTTGAAACAACTCCTTTTAATAAAATTCTCGGCGTTTACTTGCGAGAGCTATTAGATCTCCTTAATCCGACCCTGTCGCAAAATCCGTTCCTAGTGGACGTCTACTAACCATAAAGTACCTCCCTGCCAAATTTCATCTTTTTACGTCAAGCGATTTTCGATATTTCGTGATGAGTGAGTGAGTGACCTTTCGCTTTATAAATACTATAGATAGTATGGAAGTATGGATTTACAGGTTTAAGACATTTTTAGAGGACCTCGTGGCTAAGTAGTCATGATGGTTAAGCTGCGCTTGCCGCGGCCGTGCCGTGGATAGGTGATCATCCATTTGTTGTCCCGGCTGTCATTCGTATAGATCTTTGACAGTTGTTAAAGGTAGTCAGAAGCCAAAAAACCTGACAACCAGCCTTACCAAGGGATATCGTGTTATCCAGTTACTAAGTTGCGGAGGTCACATAGGCTCTATGTAAAACACTAGTATTCAGCTGAATTTGGTTAGACTGGAAGCCGACCTCGGAAGAGACTAGACAGATAATGATGACAGGTATAGACATATTTGGGTGTAATAGTCATCATCATCATCATTTCAGCCGAAAGACGTCCACTGCTGGACATAATAATAATAATAAATAATATGTGGGGGCATTTTCACGGCCATCTGACCCCAAACTAGGGAAACCCTGTACTATGGGTGTCAGACAGCTGATATACATACACAAATACATTTTTTTTTGTAAATACATACATATATAGATAAAGAACACCCAGACACAAAGCAAACACAAGTGCTCATCACACAAATATTTACCCTGGGCGGGAATCGAACCCGCAACACGCTGCGCAGCAGTCGATCTCTCAGCCACTGCGCCAACCGTGTCGTACATAGGCCTCCCCAAGGGAGGGTTTTGCCATAATCGCCACGCTTGGCAAGCGGATTGGCGATCGCAGTATGGTTGTTACAAAGGCACAGAGAACGCTGCTGCCCATTCTCTGGTAAGTCCCTTAGCCGCCTCTTACGACACCCACGGGAAGATATGGGATGGTGCTATTCTTTACGTCCACCACACGGACCACGGTTGTAATAGTGGTAAAACCTAAATATAATATCAAAGATATGTATGTATGCTATTGGTTGTATTTAAAAGCTTCTATCAACAGGTGTGGATGGAATACAACAAAGGCGGATTTACTACGTAATACGTTCCAATTTTCCTTATTGGTTTTTCTTCAACCGCTGCGTTTACCAGTGTTAAGACTTATTATGGCATCATTGTTAGACAGTCTTTTGATGACTGGCCATTTTTTTACCGACCTCAAAAAGGAGGAGGTTATCAATTCCAATGTTTGTATTTTTTTTTCTGTATGTTCGGGCATAACTCTGTCATATATAGACGGATATGCAAAATTCTTTTTTTGTTCGAAAGGAGTTTATTTCGAAAAGGTCCCATATAAATTTTATCAAAATTGGTTCAGCCCTTTTTGATAAAATCAACAAATTCCCAAAAAAAACTTACTTAGACGACGTTTTAGTTTCTTCTATCACTGGAGGACTTACAATCTCTTTTAAGTGTGTTGCCGTTTCTTTATGGATTTGGATGTTAAGGCAACACTAAAAAGCGAAAAATAAAAAGTTTTTTCAAAAAAAAGAAAACCGCCTTCAAGAACTAAAAAGTGATAAATAATTTTAGCACAGAACACACATTACTTTACTTTCGGAAGTCGGTGGCAATACAAAACAACAAACACAAAGCCACCGCCACCGACTTCCGAAAGTAAAGTAATGTGTGTTCTGTGCTAAAGTTATTTATCACTTTTTAGTTTTTGAAGGCGGTTTTCTTTTTTTTGAAAAAACTTTTTAGGGCGTAAAATTACTGAAGAATGGCCAGTATGTTAAAACTCAGTCTGTTTATTAGGCATTATATAAAATCAGTTGGGTTAAAATCAGGTGAGTTGCAGCTAAACGCGAGGCTTGTGAAGTGCGTAGGTAATTGTGTAATTTGGGTTTTATTTTAAAAACTAGCGACCCGCCCCTGCTTCGCACGGGTGGCCGCTCTACCCCCGCTTTTTAACACTGTAATATCTTCTAATATATTGATTGTAATGATATGCTGTAAAGGGAAATTTTGATCTACATGAAATGCACAACGCATCTAACACATTTAATTTGATAAGGAATAAAACTGTATCGTTTAAAATAGCTTGGTAAGTAACCCATATCTTATTTGTAATATGTAAAAGATAAAAATGGTTACTGTGGGTTATCCTTAAGAGATATACATATACCATTGCGGACTTTTTATCTATCTTTTTAAGATATACAATTCCGTAGTACATTAATTTGATATATCTCGTAAGGTTTAGCCAGCGTTTGCAGTGTAAGCGCACAAAAATATGTTTATTACGACCTCACATTACTTTTGGAATTTCTCGGTTTTTTTCTACTATAATATGCATGTATTATACCTATAAACCTTCCTCTTGAATCACTCTATCTATTAATAAACCCGTTGCGTAGTTTTAAAGATCTTTGCATACATAGGGACAGACGCGGCGGGGGACTTTGTTTTATAATATGTAGTGATGATAGTGATAGTGATGATAGTGATATGTCTATGTAAATATTCTACCAATCCCAACAAGATCAAAGAGTTACCAATCATATTGTACAACTGTTTTTTAAATCATCCAATCGTTTATTTTATTCATTAAATACCTAGAACCTGGTAATACGTACCACCAGATTGCGAAGATGTCTGCCCCGGTACTGGAGAGCACTTCACTAACTCCATTGGACTCGCATCTGCTACCTATTTCTATGTAAATTGCGCCACTCTACACCAGATTGATCACGATGTGTGTTTGGCTTGTATAATACATTTTGGAGTTTACTTCGATGATATATGCAGGAGGGAAAGAACATCATTGGATGACCTACTACCAAGAGCAAAATTTTTAAAAACAGTGTTGAGTCATGGTTAGGATGACCTAGAATAATGTCGTTGGAAAAACTTTGGACATTGGTTTACCTTCCACCGTTCATTTGATGATAAGAACGAATAACGTCTGTTTGACCAAATTTCTTTCTTCTTTTTTGTGAAAACCAGCGCCGTGGTCCGTGCCTTGCTGCGCGGGCCAAGGCATTTATGCTGAGCGTTGGCCGTTTCGCGCGGTGGTGACGCGTGGTACCGACTAGGGATATATTTGTATTCTTGCTTATTTTTTTTTATTTTTTTTTTCAATTGATTGTTTAGTTTTAAGCTTGTTATGTGAGTGCGTCACTTCCGTGTGAATAAATGGATTTTCTTTTCTTTACTTTTTCTTTTAATCGACTTACTGTATTTGTATAGTACTTATAGGTTTTATATTTTAGGAACATCGCCTTAAATTTTTTTTTAAAAATACCTGTACCCTGTTCACAATAAGATTAGACATTTACTCAAACCTTTTTTACAGTCCGTTCAACCGATTTTGACTTATATTGCGTTGGTAGCATGACAAATGGTAACTGCCTTTTTTGCCTCTAATATCATCCTTAAGCCTACGGAATAGAAGTCAAAATCGGTTGAAGGGACGTTACTTGCCCATTCTACTCTAAACTACGTTTTGGATAGGTCAACTTGATTAAAAAAGTCCTGTTAATTTTTGCCAGTCAAAAGTTCCTTTTAATGGTCTAATTGAAATCAGTGATGTAACGATAAAAAACACTCAATAAAAATGCCAACTTCATAAGATAAGACCAACACAACAAGTAAACAGAATCAAAAACAAAGATGTCGCATGGAACCCACTCACTTTCAGAGCCCATGCTCCATTTATTATGGACGTCGTTCGTGGCTAGTGACAAAGGCGTTTTGTTCCACAAAGGTGCGCTCTAACTAGTGCCATCCATCGAGCCTATCAAAGACAATATATAATATAGGGTAAAGCAAAACCACATGCCAAAGTAAATTATCAGAAACTAGCTGATCCCACAGACGTTCTGTCCCTATCTATCAACCCTACCAAGCTACCTACCTACCTACCTACAATACCCTAGCTACCTACCCTACACTGCCTACCTACCTACCCTACCCCACCCTACCTACCTACCCTACCCACTTACCAACCCTACCTATCTACCAACATACCCTACCTACCTAAAATTTTCTTTTATACAAACCTTCTCCCGACAGTAGCAAATACCAAACAAAAAAAATAAGGTTATTACACCCATTTTTGAAAAGTGTCTCAATGAAATTCTGTAGTGCTAATATGCCACCAAAAAAAAAACTCAAAATTTTTATTAAATCGATAAGTGCCATAAAAATGCATCTAAATTTTAAATTTTCAAATTTCGCGCGTATTTCGACGAAAACGCCTCTTACTGGACGCCATATTGCTCAGCGTAAATGACGTCAGTTCGTTTTGTATCAAATGAGCTCATATTAAATATGATAATTGTATATCATTTAAAAATAATTAAAAGCATATTTTGTAATAGGTGTAATAATGAAAAAAATACGTTGGTTACGAAAATAATAAAAGTACAAAGCCTATATTACGCCAATCGGTTGACTGACAGTTGTCAATTTTTTGTTTACACAGCCGTACGGCGTAATAACATGGCCGCTACTATTTCACGGAGTTTTATAACAGATTAAAAATACTGAAAACTATTATCCAATATGATGGATGAAGTTATGCGCTTACATAACATTTCGGCGATTTATTTTGATAAAAATATGTGTAACAGTTTCCCAACTATGTTGGGGTCGGCTTCCAGTCCAGCAATAGTGTTTAACATGAAGCGACTGCCTGTCTTCTCCACAACCAAATTACGAGGTGACACGATACCCCTTGGAAAAAGTGACTCAGACTTACTTATCATGACAACCTTTAGACGCCCACTGCATAGGTCTCCCCCTAGGGGGGATTCAGCGGGTTCAGTAATCGACATGTTTGGTCGATGTATGTTGGCGATCGCAGTACGTGTTATGTCAAAGTCAAAGTCAAGTCAAAGTCAAATCATTTATTTCAATTAGACCATTAAAAGGCACTTTTGAACGTCATAATAAAAATATAAAGTTGATTCTAGTTGCCCATTCCAAATGGTAGTTTCGTATGGAGAAGAATGGGCAAGAAACTCCATACTTACTCTTTTAAAAATAAATGTGTACGATATTTTGCATTTACAGTTTACAGTTATATAACTATACGTGAATACGATGGACCTTGCATAAAAACACTATATTGAAGTATGTACAAATTATTACAAGATAAAGAATGACAGCTAAGTTGTATACATAGATACATAGTGTTCACATATTATTATTTACAATTATTGTAAAAGTAGACAACCACTCCATACATTTCAACAAACTATGAACCAGTGTGTGAACCAAAGCAAGAATTAAATATAATGTATATACTAAGTATAAATTAAGTAGTTTTAATTAGCAATCAGTTTGATTTTGTCTAGACTGTAGATTGTCCTATGGAGCCCGGACCAGCATGTTTCCAAGCAGCATGTCATGATACTCAGAAGGACGCTGCTGCCCATCTTCTGGTCAATATGCCTTCTACGACACCCACGGGTAGATGAGGTGATGCTATTCGAGGCCGGCACCACACAGCTGGCACTCAGATTTTCTGGCTTCTATCTATAACGATTGTTACAAGCCTACAAATGACAGGCAGGACCAACGGTCTCTGATATGGATGGTCACCCATCCACGGACTGACCGCGGCAAGCATAGCTTAACCATGACCGGCCGATTAATACAGCTTTATTACTTAGCTACTTATCTCTCAATGTAAATTACAAGAAAGGTAAGAAAAACTTGAAGACCAATCCCCATAATTAAAATCAACAATCAATGTCATGAGATTAAAATGTAAACTGTAAACAATACCAAACCAATCAATCAATTGTCGATCGACGATAGATCGATGGTCGAATGGATTAGTCGACGTCGATCGAGCTGCTTTATTATTATTAGTGATGGATTGCCATCGACCGGCAATCGATCGATTAGTTAGTCGAACGGTATCTGTCAATCAGCCAAAGCTACCACACCAATCGATCAACGTCGATCGATGTCGACCGATGGCATCGTTCCATTAATGTAGTAACACCCTAAAGATACAAGAATTAGGAACCTAATTCCATCATCGATTTATATAATATTCTCGCAAAATCGTGTTTTATTTTAAACCTAATCCACACAAGCAAAGGATGCTTTGTCATTTGACCTAAATTACTCAAAGACACGATCACTTTCACGCTTCCACGTACAGTGTACTTCGTCTTTGACAAAGGAGTTTTGTTCTACAGAGGTTGGAGCTACGAGTGCCATCGACAGAGCGAGCCTAGCGCCCAGTGGCTCTCTCTGCTGAGATAATTAATTACTATTGTTATTTTTTCTCACTCGTTTAGAGAGAGAAATTAAATGTGATAAGGAGTTCCTAAGGTATACTATTACCTATATACCTGGTAGATGCTCTAGAAAATTAATATCAAAGCTTAGATTTAATTTAATACAAGAAAATTTGAAAACATACAAATCTTAAGAATCAAAATAATAATATTATTTACAATTCCAAGAAAAAGGCAGAGAGCTCAAAGGGCATCAAAAAACTGTTTGTTTATTTTATTTAGTGGAACTTAGTGAATACAGGAAGTTAATCTTTTGACCTCCACTTAAAAAAAATAAAAACGTGCTCTCCAGGCCAAGCTACGAAATTATCCTTTAATACTAATTCAATAATTTGTATTAATTTTTGTCATGTTATGTTAATATTGACGAAATAAATAAAGAAAGAAGTTCAATTAATATAGATAAGGATCTTCCTTATCTATATTAATTGAACTTCTTTCTTTGACTCTTGACTCTTGTCAAGGAACATAATTAGCGAATAAAAAAAAAAACAATGGTGCCGATTCCCTTGTTCACAAACTAAACGAAAATTAGGCATTTGGCATCTCTTACTACCAGGCAGCTGAAGAAAAGGACGGCGACAGACAAAGACTAAGTTAGAGATGTCAAATTAGTTTTTCCCTTTAACTTCGCAGTGTTTTCAATCAATACGTTCAGAAATGACAACTATAATATTGTATGAACATTTTAGATTAACTTAAATTGACAGCTCTTATTAATGTATGTCTCTTTCTTGTTTTATTGGAGAGAAAGAGATATAAATAGCTTAAAATTAATTTAGTTCGTGCACAACAGATTTGGCACCAGTGTTGTTTTATGAGCTTTATTTATTAACTTTATTTATTTACTATACAGGGTGTCCGGTAATTAATATATGGCTTATAGTAGAACTTATGGCCATTCAGAAAAAAATTGGACAAAAATCATTTCTAGTCGTAGTGCAATATAGTAAAAATACTTTACTATACACTATAAGCCATTTCAAGGTTATCCATTAATTACCGGACATCCTGTATAAGGGTCTGTCATAGAATCATGACTATGGCGTGCTGGGCACGGTTTGTCATATATACATAACTGAGGCGGTCAAAAGGGTTAAAAACTATAATAACGTGAAAGGGAGAAAAGATACTTTACACGAAATAGCGACAAAATCTGTAACGTACAAACAATAACAACATAAACTATAGCAGATACGTTTTCTACATCAAAACCTGAAAAACTGAGAAGAAAATAGCCCCGAATTAGAATAATAAGCAGACAAGTATGTGTGAGAACTCAAGACGTTGGATAAAAGCGCGAGAATTGCAGCGGGCTATAAAACTCTACATATTTGTGCGCCCTTCAAACTGACACTTAAGCCATTAACTGTTGGGAGCACGGCTCATTATTTCCAACCGCGACCAGGAAACAGAAAGATTTAGCAGTAGGTTCAGATCATACTGTCAGTTGAGATTGGTCATCTCTTAACTGCCATGGCTTTTATATTAATTTATTTTTAATTAGAATGTTTTGTGTTTCTCTTCACTTACATTGTTTTCACATATAGAAGCAACAAGAATAATGTAGCCTGGATTTGGTAAAAGCTTGATTGAAAAGAGTGTCCGTGGAGTTTCTTGCTCGTTCTTCTCCATAGAGACCTACCCTACGTTTTGGAACGAGCAACTAGCTTCAATTTTTTTTGACTATTCAAAAGTGCCTGCAAATGGTTTAATTGAAATAAATGCTTTGACTTTGACTTTGACTCATAGACAAAGGTTTTTCACATTCTTCTTCTTCATTCATGTTTTGGCAAAATCAAATAACTATATCACTGCTATACTGAGTAGGTATACTTGTATCGCTTTCTTCGATCGTCTAAGTGTTCTTCCAAATATTTTAGAATGTCTGCAAGTACTCAAGTTTTTTAAATTGTGCATTTACCTATTCAACATACCAGTATCTTCATGTAACTGCAACTGCATCATCGCTTACCATCAGGTGAGATCACTATCTCATCACTATCTTCTCAGTTTTTTTTTTATCAATTGATAAAAAAAACTGATGTTGTTGCCTATTTTTTAATTTCATGAAGATATATTTTTTTAATCCTTAGCATCACTTTCTAAGTGCTCTTGATGAGGAAAAAGTAGATCTTCTGTACAAATCTTTTTGTGACCTTAACAGTAAGGCGACGATTTGCCACATAAGGGCCTCTTCCCACTGCGCCGTAACATAAGGGTGGCTTGTTAGAGTTGCAGCCTGCACGTGTGATTTGTGTGTGGCGAGTAGAACGCTTTGACTTGTAAAGTGTGAACATGTGCTTGAGAATTTTTCTTAAGATCTTTGTAAGGGTTGGACAAGAATCTTATTAAAAATTAACTTATTTGATTTTGTCATTGAAATGAATAGGTAAATGGCCAAATACGCAAGCGCTACACTCAAGTTTAAAATGTCGAAAGATGTGCTACATAAAATAAATGTATTTCTAAAAAGTTATCTTTTCGAGCACTTATGGCCAAATACTCAAACGCTATGCCGAATACTTTGACATAAAGTGCTCGAAAAGATAACTTTTTAGAAATACATTTAGTTTATGTAGCACATCTTTTATCTGTTTTAATGGACATGAAAAGCTAAGCCAGAGGTTTTGTATACATGTATTATATTCACAGAATTTTAAGAAAAAGATAGAAAAGCCTTCCAGTAATATTAGAGAACTGCTGGACGATTATAGACTTAAGATAATGTACCTAAAAGGTACGTTTTACGGTATCAATAAAATAATGGACTTTTAAACAATGTACTGAGATCGTTGTTCGCCTGTTAGCTACGAAACATCCTGTTCGTAGACAATAAAATTGTCTAGGAGCATCTTATAGCCCATTTCATGGAATGGACAATAAAATGAATATAAATACTTACATAAAATTAAGCTTTTGATCTCTCAATGATTAAATAAATTGCTATGTTAGCCAAACTACTAAGTACTAGAAATGGAAAACAATAAAACTAACCATTATCAATAAGAGTATAAGAACTATTATATAAAAAATATACATTACATTTACTACTTTTATAGCAAACAAGAATTTAATCAGGGCACATCCACGTTTTAATTTTTTTTACAAATCAATGAGAAACGAAATTGCTCTAAAACAAATCGCGAGTAAAATAATAGATCTGAAAAACCGATACTGCAACACGAAAATAGAAATGGAAAAAATATAAACTTAAAAGAGAACTCTACAAAAGACTGTGCTTAATAAATTCAGAGTTTTTTTCGTTTTTCCCAATAGATCGCCCAAATACACTAACAGCGTCGGATGCGCTGAAAGAAAACGAGTTCCACCAACCAAGGGAAGAACAACAAAGGCATGCAGAAATTTTCCATTCCATTCGTGTTCGATTAGCCTCGCCTAGCGCCTTTGTCCGGTATCAACCAGTTCCGACTGGTTCTTTTTCCAATTCGTATAATTTGTGCTCGACTGTGATGCTGCTTTAGTGGTGCAGTGTGGATGCACCCTTTTTTTGGAGACAGTTTTTTGTGCTACGAGTAGCTCGAGTAGTGTTTGGAATAAGTAAATGGGGTTGTATGGTTTTTGTGTTTCTTGACTCTTTATGGATTAAAAAATAAATTATTCATAGTACTTTTTGAGTGTAAAATCTATATATCTATACTAATAATTAATAACTTTTAACTAAATGCTAAAGTATATAATGTACTTATTAAAAAAACAAAATTTTTAATATTTTTATCTATTTGTTTGTTGTGGCTAATCTCTGAAACGGCTGGACCAATTTCGACGGGACTTTTACTGGCAGATAGCTGACGTTATAAGGACTCTTATTAAAAAAAAAATCTTTCCGCGAAAGGAAGTCGCGGGCATCAGCTGGTATTTTACAAAACGTAAGTCCATTTTTTCAATCTCGTGTTTCAAATTAAATGAAATGTTCGAGCTCAACGCCTGCTCGATTACATTGAGCACATCAACGGTGCATGTAATTAGTCATAAGTAATTAATAAGGTCCTGTGTATATTCGCATGTCATTTTTATTCACTTGCCTTCCATTGTTGAATCAACAATACACAAGTTTGACTAGAAGCAGCTTTTTGGAGTTACCTTGAAGAGTCCCTTAAATTCCCTAACATGAAGAGTAACAGAATTAAGTTCTAGTAACAGACAAAAAATTCTGAAAGCACGTAAAGCCGTTGGTCCCGGCTGTCATTCGTGGATCTTTGGCAGTCGGTGTAGTCGAAAGCCAGAAAGTCCGACAACCAGTCATGTCAAGGGGTATCGTGTTACCCAGTAACTGGGTTGTGGAGGTCCAATAGGCAGTCGCTCCATGTAAAATACTGGTATTCAGCTGCATCTGGTTAGACTGGAAGCCGACCCTTAGATCGTTGGGAAAAGGCAAGGCAGATCATGATGATAATGAAAAGGCTAAAATTTTTCAAGTCATGTTATGATCAATATTAATAGTTATAGTGCTAAATCTTCACCATCTAAGTTAGCTCAACCTTCAGAAATCCCTTTTCAAAGTCAAAGTCAAATCATTTATTTCAATTAGACCATTATAGGCACTTTTGAACGTCATATTGTAAAATTTGAATCTAGTTGCCCATTCCAAATGGTAGTTTCGTATGGAGAAGAATGGGCAAGAAACTCCATACATACTCTTTTAAAAAGAATATTGTTTACAATTTGCATTTACAAGAATTATAATATATTCTGTTACGTGAATACGATGTACCTTATATAAAAATCATATATTATAGTATGTACAAAGCATTACAAGTTAAGAAATAACAGTAAATGATGTACTTACAGACACATAGTGTTCACATAATTACAATTAATAATACAGTAGACGACCACTCCTAATCTTACAAACAATGAATAGTGTGTGAGCCAGAGTAATCTATTAATTACACTAAATAATACTATTATAATTATATAATACAAGTACAAATACATATTTAAATATATAAAGTATAGTTTTAATTAGCAATCAGTATGATTTTGTCTAGACTGTAGTTTTCAAAGTATGTCATAAGTTGTAAGCGACATCTCTTATATAATTGTAAGGGAACTAGCAACTTGTCACTCACGCCGGTTGAAATGAAGCAAGTTTTATGAGCTCCTAAGTGATTGCCTGCCTTTGACTGACGCACCTCGGGATGGTAGGAACTTACATTTGTCATGAGGAAAAGCAGTTGTACAATTTTTACTGTAGTAATTACCGAAGATTTAATAACAGTCAAGCACAACTCAAGCTCAATAACAACTCTGTAACCACTGTCTTACAATAAAGACCTTTGACTTTGAACAGTGCTAATAACAGTGGCCTAGGCATCCTGTTCGAATTAAATTGAAGTTTTCATGGCAGAACAGTTAAGACAAATTGTGACAGATCACACTTGACACTGTGCGTGTGTGTGTGGCCGTGTGGTGCCGGCCGCGTATAGCACCAACCCATTTCTAGCCATGGGTGTCGTAGAAGGCGACAAAGGGATATTGACTAGAGGATGGGCAACAGCGTCTTTCTGAGTACCATAACACCTACTGCGATCGCCGACATGCATCGGCCAAGGTTGTACGTTCTTTCTTAGCTAATAGTTTTATAGAATTTCGTTTCACATAATTTTTTTATAATAATTTCATTTCATAGAATAATCAATACGCAGAATACTTACTTTAAAAATTTTCAAATCATTGGTTTTTGTTTCACATAAAGTTTATTGTTAGAATAATTATATCATAGAATAACAAATCAAATATTTTTTATTCTTAAATTTTTTATTTATTATAAAACTTATTCCCAAGAATAGGAGTCTCAGTTCTAACCAAACTTAATGCGCGTGCGTGCAAGCAACCATGCAGCATGCAAGTAAGCATGCAGCGTGCAAGCAAGCATGCAGCTTGCAAGCAAGCATGCAGCGTGCAAGCAAGCATGCAGCGTGCAAGCAAGCATGCAGCGTGCAAGCAAGCATGTAACGTGCAAGCAAGCATGCAGCTTGCAAACAAGCATGCAGCATATAAGCAAGCATGCAACATGCAGAAGGCATAGTTTCTGTTACGGCTCCGGCGTTGCGGGGCTCCGGCGGTCCCACGCGAGCTTATCGTCGCAGGTGGTTTTAACGCCCGCCGCCGCGGCTGAGGCTGGCCGCCGGCCAGTAAGCCGAAGCTGCCCCTCCACGATTTAAATTTTAGATTTAAATTACACTCTAGGGGTAGGGCAGACAAGACTACGTAGAGTCGGTTTCGCAGCGATTCGTTTCTGTCATTAACTTTGGTAGCACAACATATTGGACTTTTTAAGACAACATTTTTGTTTTTGTCTATTAATATCTGTACAGTTTCGTTGAAATAAATTCCATGGAAAAATACAACAAACAAACAATGTTCGTTAAAAAAAACTACTTTTTGATAAGTTTGTTAAACAAAAAAATGTGATTAAAAATTCATTGAATTGTGTTTCGGTGCAAGTCTTTGAAACAATAATTGTCGAAATAAAAATACGAGAACCAAATATTATGTGAAACATTTTCTGGGAAACGAATTTCTGTGAAATTTCTGTCTGCGAAACAAGGGGACACCATCGGCCAAGCGTTGCGATTACGGCTGAACCCCTTTGGGGAAGACCTATGCCCAGCAGCTGGCGTCTAAACATTGACATGCTGCTGACATTTAACAGTTTGGAAAGTACCAGACCTCTGAAGCTATAAAAATTTAATAGCTTGACAAACTGCAGAGCGTAACTGTATGTATTGAAAACATAAATCTATAGCCTAGGTTACACTCTTCATGGTTTCTAGATATAATGTACCTTCCAGTGTTAGCTAAAGGAAGGTATTCAGTTTAAATAAGCTTATTGTGTGTCCCCCTTTTTATCAGTTTCTGATATAAGATTACAAGCCGAGACATTAAAGAAACGAAACCAAAATGCGGCTTTAATAATTTTTAGTTTTAACCTCGATTGGCCATAAAGTATATTGATTCAAAAAATATTTATAAACAGATACTCGTATGTTCATGTTAATAATATTTGAAAACATTATTATTAAAGTAATTGTTATTACAGGTTGAACAGAATTACAACAAAAAGAAAACTCTCAATTAAAATGTTGTATCAAAAAAATCATAACAATGAAAATTGCGAACCCAGACAATGTAAGCCAAAATATTACGGATAACATCCAATCTCGTTTGTCGGTAAAAATAATAACAATAAAGCGTGTTGTCCACTATGAAGCGTAACGAGCACTAAACGTTTTGCCAACGGCGTGCTAATGAAAACTCTCGCTAACGATATTAGAGGTCGCACCCCACTGCTCGCGAAGGGACCGTCACACGAGGGTCTCAGCAAGCCAGCAAGCAATAGCTTATGCTCTTTAACTCAAAATGCGTCAATCAAAATTGGTCAAATGTGTTATGTATGTGGGTAACTTTAACTTAGCACTCAGTAGGAACAACTTGTGCATTGTAGCTAGAGCCACTACAGGACATTGCTGCTTAAACAAGCACATGTTCCACCTGGGGTTAAGTGCTACGCAAACCTGCAGACGCTGTAATGAGGCTGATGAAACGCCACTTCACCTTCTGGGGGAATGCGGAGCACTAATGCACAAGCGCAACAATCATCTGGGCAAATACCTGTTAAGCCCGGATGAACTAATGGAGATCGCCCCAAAGCAGATCCTGCAGTTCATAACAGCTGCAGGGTTTGGCGGCGATCTCTAACCAACACAAGCGGCGATCACAATAGACCAACTCTGGTCGCAGTGATATCACAGCCGCAAAAAGCAAATAAAAAAAAAATATTTTTTTTTTTAACTTATTAGTCAATAAACAGTCTGCGTTGAGTTGCCTTGCTTCATTGACGTGTCCCGTATTTATCACTGGCGACGAGCGGTGCTACCGATACATCTACGCGTGTTAACATTTTGTTAAAAATGCCAATCGGACGTGTAGAACCTTTTAATTTAGCAAGTAACATTTGGGAGGCGTATATTCGACGAGTCAATCACTCACTCCACTCCAGTTGATTAAGTCCAATCCTTGAGGTTGGCATAGTATTTAATTTCTAATTTTTTTTTAAGGTGACATGATTATAAGATTCAGTATTTACAATTGTCATATTTTAGGTCACAGTGATATGTCATACATTTAACTTCCTCTCTCTCTAGTTTTCCTCAAAGAAAAAACACATGCAAACAAAAATCTAGGCTTTTAATAATATTCATTGCCTCAATAACAATAGGACTTTTGAACTTAATAATACATTTTGTAGAAACTTTCCGGAGTTTGATTTCACGATATTTTTTCTTTAATACGTGGAATGGTGAAATTTTTCTCTCGAACAGTGGTGCCACACCCTAAGGCAGGAGGAACAGTAAAGGCGGCACTAGTTGACACTGGGCTTAATGAAAAATTTCATAACGGCCACCGCTGGACAGAGATTGTGCACCAAAACGAAGATGGTTGCCGAATATTCGAAATTCAATTTGCACCGCGTGTTGCGGCAACATGACAAGTTTTTAGATTCGCTTAGAATAAACGTGGGTTTAGGTTTTAAAATGTTTTTGCTGGATTAAGATATGAAATGGCGAACATCTAACACTTTTTTAAATATCTATAATAAAAACATTTACGATGATAATTGTGATTAGAGACCATACTATCCTAGTAATATTAATCTCTTTGTTATTTTTTGGAGAATTTATGAATGGCTTGTGTAATTAATCTTTTCTTAATCTGGTTACCTTATAGGTATGAAGCCACAGCCACATTAACACATATTTCTTATAACTGACTGTATATACTACCAACTACCCCACTTTATAATCTTTCGGAGAAAAGATACGTAAAGCGACTTTTAAAAAATACAGAATATTTTGGTCCTTTGGTCCGGGAGCATCCAATTTAGTTCTTCTCGTAGTGTTTTAGATTATTTTTGCTCACATTGCTTGGTATATAAAATTCTTACACACGTGATTTTGGTGTTAGTAGGTAATTTCACGAAATGATATTAGGTCTTGTGTGCACTAGGGTGAAGAAATTCGGCTCCCTTCAAAATGGTTGAGCTGAATGGTGCTGATTCACGCGTCATGTTCGTGAACGGGCGCTGTCAGTAGAGATTGGTCAGTTCTTATCTGCCATGGACTTTATCTTGCTTCTTTTTTGTGTTTTGTATTGTTGGATTGCCTTCATAGTTTTACATATAGAAGCAACACGAATCATGTAACCATACTTTGTAAAAAACTTGATTTAAAAGAGTGTCCGTGGAGTTTCTTGCTCGTTCTTCTCCATAGAGACCTACCTACGTTTTGGAACGAGCAACTAGCTTCAACTCTCTGACTAACTGACCGACTCCTTGACAATTCAAAAGTGCCTGTAAATGGTTTAATTGAAATAAATGCTTTGACTTTGACTTTGAAAGTAATGAAATGTTAATACCTTGAATGATTTTATCCAAAACTGTCTTATATATTTAGATCATTTAACTGACCTGAAGGCTAAGCGTGAACTGATTAGTAGTAGTAATAATAGTATGACGGGTTGGCGTCCGCAACTCCACGTTTCAGCGTGTATTTTTCGTAGAGTAAATGAATGAAGTATTCGATTAAAACAGGATTTTGCAAACTATGTAATTTTGATGACGTTTTATTATCGTTACGATTAAACACATTGCACAAGCAGCATAGTGTCGCAAAGCTTTTGCAGTTAGAATGCATCGAAGTGGTTTCGGTAAATCCTTATATCCCAAAACCGTCTCCAATCGAACGTACTCGTAATAACAGGTACTGCAAAGCTTAGGACTTGAAGAACTTGCAGGACTTTCGACATGACTGGATTTCTTTTTAACGTTGCACACTCAGATTATCAAACAAAAGGCAGATAGACCGTGCGAAACACTGCGAGTGAAGCCACAAAAGCAAATACAAATTAAAAAACGAATACCTACAATTCGCTTCGCACTGTACTAACACGAGTCAGTACAGCACGAACCGAAACATTGTTAAAAAAAACAAATACTAATACATATAAAAATTCAAAAGCGAATACAATCACGAGATTGTAGGTATTCGTTATAGAATTTGTATTTGCTTTTGTGGCTTCAGTCGCAGTGTTACGCACGGTCTATCTGCCTTTTGTTTGATAATCTGTGGTTGTACACTAGATTTTTTTCTTGTAATGTGGGTGCGTTTACGAACATAAGTATATTATGCTTATATACTCGACTACATGTAGGTAGTAAAATTTTTTGTTCCGTACGGAAATGCAAGTCGCGACTCACAGCACAGCAGACAATTGCTCAGTCACTGCGCCAACTACGTCGTCATATTCACTACCCTTTGTAGAGAAATTGGTCTTTGGCATCTTGAAACCATAATGATTGCACATTTTTCAAATACCAATTACTTCCTCCAATCTCAAAGCACGTCCCAAACCTCTTAAAGACTAAGCCAGAAGACCCACGGTCGGTGTCCCGGACTCAGGTCCCGGTACGAAATCCCGAGATTGAATACATAGCGAGACAGCGGCCCAACTCTAATTATAGCTAAACACGGCGAGCGATCGTAAACCGGTCTGAGTTTATAGTACCATCGGGACTTCCTACTCCTTTACGTGTTTGCACATTCACACTGTTACATTGTGAACCTTGTTTAAGATAATTAGAAACTATGCTATTTGCGTACCAATTTCGTACCAAGATACTTTTATTAGTTTTGTACTTAGTAACCCTTTTGTGCTTGGTTGTGATAACTTGTGTTGTAAGGAATGGTTGTTTCTACCTGCTAAAGTTTTGTAGTTGTGTTTTTCAATATCTAGGCATAATATCGAGAAAGGTCACATAAGGGACCTTTACCCGCTGGTGCGGGGTAGTAAAGGCTAGCAATTTCTTTTTTTGAATTGTAAGTACTTGTTCACCGTGTGTCTATGCTGGTGTGAGGGCGTGTACTGTAGATAGAATCCACGACTGCGTACACGTTGTTGCCTCTTGGTTCGTGTATTAGTGATGATTTTCTGATTATTTATTAATTTTATAAAACTACTTTAGCTCTTCTCGCCTGAAACACAGAATTACCAAGTTCAGACACGGAAGTCTTAGTATTATAATTTTCATTTAAGTAAATTGTACTTGTAATGCCTTGTAATTTTTGAATAAATATTATTATTATTGACGTAATATTATTACGTACTACTGACGTAGTGTTATTATTATCTGTAGAGGTTTGTATTAGCATACGTGGGCCATTAACTATTGGGTCTATGAAAAACACTATGTATCCTTCTAGAATATAAGTGATTACGATTGAAAAGATAGTTTTATACGATGACAGATAAACTGTCAGTACTGTACTGTGTGTGTATGTCGGATCAGTCAGGATTTAGTCCGTTAGATTCAGTCATCATGTGGGCAGAATATGGGTTTCGTACAATGCAAACACACTGGGTATAGGGTACAATACACTGTGTTTATTAAAACCACAATTTAGTAATTTACAGTAACACTAAATAGACATAGCAACACTTAAACACAACGAATCGAGTACAGTTCCGGGACGTCTTAGCTCCGATGCGATCAGAGACTGAATTGTGAATGTCCTACTCGCTGTGGGCTGTAAACATCTCGACTCTGTAGAAGCGCGCCAAAATGGTGGTGGTGGATCACGTGTTGTCGCTAATGGCGGACTTCCGATTCGTCGTTCCATGTTTGTACTATTGACCGGATGCGACATGTACAGACGCCAGCACATCAACCTACCCGAAACTGATTATTTTTCCCAATCAACTTTGAACCTTATGCTTTAGCGATCAAGTCTAGATAGCTGTAAACCACTGTTCGAGAAACTTAAAATCTTACCATTACCGTGCCTTTACATTTTAGAAATATGTATCTTTGTAAAGAAAAATTACAGTTTATTTGAAAAACAACAGTACAAGGCAAATAGCCGGGCACGGCATAAAGATAAACTTAGATTGCCTACGATAAAGTTGAAGTTATTCAAGAGAAATGTGTACTGCATGGCGATTATTGTGTTCAACCATCTACCAAATACCCTACAAGATTTGCCACTACCATTATTTAGAAAAAATTAAATTAAAAATTAAAAAAAACCCCCAACGCAAAACATATTTGCGATTATGTAAAAAGTAAAAAATAATACTTTTGTTGAGCCATCAAATGTTTGTTCGTTGAAATGGCGCTATAATGTCGCGGCGGGGTACCGCTTAAGTAAGTCAGTCCCTTAATTTCATTCACTGTCTATTAATTTACCAGCATATCCGACCAATTTGCTTCGAAATTATCAAATTTTGTTGTTAATCTAGTTGTTAATCTTGTTGCAAATCTAGTTACCATCAGTTCGCTATTTTAGCTATTTAGTTATTGCTTTAAACTTAGCGGTACCCCGCCGCAACATTATAGCGCCATTTCAACGAACAAACATTTGATGGCTCAACAAAAGTATTATTTTTTACTTTTTACATAATCGCAAATATGTTTTGCGTTGGGGGTTTTTTTAAATTTTTAATTTTATTTTTAATTTTAATTTTTTAAATGTAATTTAGTTTGGTTTTGTATATAATCTTGCATAGTTTTATAGCAAACATGGGTGTTTCAATGGGTGGTCAGTGTGGTCACCTATAATAATATGTTTGAAAGCAAAGTAAACATCCGGTATGCGTCTAAGATCCCTACCGCAGCAAACAAAATTAAATTAAAAATTTAAAAAAACCCCCAACGCAAAACATAAAAGCGATTATGTAAAAAGTCAAAAATAATACCTTTTGTTGAGCCATCAAATGTTTGTTCGTTGAAATGGCGCTATAATGTCGCGGCGGGGTACCGCTTAAGTAAGTCAGTCCCTTAATTTCATTCACTGTCTATTAATTTACCAGCATTTCCGACCAATTTGCTTCGATATTATCAAATTTTTCGATGTTATCTAGTTGTTAATTTTGTTGCAAATCTAGTTACCATCAGTTCGCTATTTTAGCTATTTAGTTATTGCTTTAAACTTAGCGGTACCCCGCCGCGACATTATAGCGCCATTTCAACGAACAAACATTTGATGGCTCAACAAAAGGTATTATTTTTGACTTTTTACATAATCGCTTTTATGTTTTGCGTTGGGGGTTTTTTTTAATTTTTAATTTAATTTTTATTTTAAATTTTTTAAACGTAATTTAGTTTGGTTTTGTATAAGAGTTTACAAAAATAATTTACAAATTTTTAGTTTTCATTTCGTTACTCATTCCTCATTCCCTTGCAATATAGTTTACATTATTCTACTAGTCAAGGCCTTTCATTTGATACCCGTATATTGAGGGAGTTGTGAAAATAGAATGTAATTCCCTAAGATCCCTACCGCAGCTAACAAAAGAGCTGATAACTTTAAAACTGCTGAACCGATTTTGATGAAACATGTCTAAGAACCATCGCTAGAGAATCTGCTTCCAAATAAAAAAACCGCATTTAAATCGGTTCACCCGTTAAAGAGCTACAGTGCCACAGACAGACACACAGACACACAGACACAGACACACAGACACACAGACACACAGACACGTCAAACTTATAACACCCCTCTTTTTCGTCGGGGGTTAAAAAATACTGTTTAAAATGTTACTACAAAAGCGATATTACGCTGTAAAGGAATATTTAGAAGATAAGTCACTAATCCTTAATTGAAAATGTTTAGATAATTTATTTATGATAGTTTTTTTTTGTTGTGTTGTTTTTGTTTGATTCTTTCTTTTTTTAATTTATCATTTTATTATTATTTAAATATTATTATTAATTATTGACATAGCCATATGAATTAAAAACAATTAATGTTATCGTACTGACATTTGCACGCCATATAAGGCAGAATATGCGGAAACCATCTGTTCGAAAATCACATCCAATGTACCATATTTTGGCAAATAAATGATTTTGATTTGATTTGATTTAAAATCTATTAAAGAAATTTGACAGATTGTATTAGCTTGATGTGCTGACGTCTGTACATAAATAGTAAAATAAATAAATAATTCTTAAATTGTCCCAATATAGAGTTCTATCAAGTTATTATTACGTTTAATTTATAGTAGATACCTCCGGTCCTTACACTACCATCATCATCTGCCTGCCTTTCCTCAACTTTGTTTGGGTTGGCTTTCAAAGAATATCAGCGTCAGGTACATTTACCTGACACATTTATACACAAATATATTTTAATTACTTTTTCAACATTTTTAGAAACATTGAAAACCTTAGTTTTGTATATTTTAGCAGCATTATTTCAATTTTGTAAATGTGAGTACCATGGAGCCATATATTAAGTAAATTATTATGTGTTTGAGAGAATTGTCATGCTCACTCAAATGTCTTGCTGGTGGTGGCGCGTGTGTTGGATCATTCAGGTCCCTCTAAAATGGTTGAGCTGAATGGTGCTGATTTACGCGTCATGTTCGTGAACAGGCGCTGTCAGTAGAGATTGGTCAACTCTTAACTGCCATGGTTTTTATCTTGATTATTTTTTATATTTTGTATTTCTAGATTACCTTCATTATTTTCACATATAGAAGCAACAAGATAGAATAATGTAAGCAGTATTTTGTAAAAACCTGATTTTAAAAGAGTGTCCGTGGAGTTTCTTGCTCGTTCTTCTCCATAGAGACCTACCTACGTTTTGGAACGAGCAACTAGCTTCAACTTTCTGACTAACTAACAGACTCCTTGACAATTCAAAAGTGCCTGTAAATGGTTTAATTGAAATAAATGCTTTGACTTTGACTTTGACATGCTGAGCTGAACTCCCATTTGGTGCAACCTTGAGATGCACACCGCACTTTGTTTAACCCTTATTTGATTTGTTTTGTTTTGATTTTTTTTTGTGTTGTGATATGTACTTTTGGGTGCACTAAATAAATGATTTATCTATCTATCTTTCAATCTAACTGGATGTAGCCAAAAATCAGTCTTTTACATGACATGACTGCTTGTCTGACCTCCAAAACCCAGCTACTGGGTAACACCATACCTTTAGGGAAAACTGGTTCACAGACTTTCTGGCTTCTAAACACCTATGTAATCTTCCGACCGGATTTTGGTCACGGCGGCCAATCTCAATCGAGATCAGCCAAGTACGCAGAAGATATTATTATTGTGTTGTGTGTGTTTGCGCACACACTTGTGCGCAAACACACACAACACAATCAGGTGCAATCCCTCTTCCCTCACTCTCATAGTCCGGTGGGACGACAATCCGACACGACCGGAGAGAGATCAGGCGCAGGACCAAAGGCTTTACGTGCTTTCCGAGGCACGGGGGTGTTACACCCCCAATCAATTATTGGATATTGCATAACAGCATGGGATGGAGCAGCGAAGACTTGTTTGCTGAGAGCAGAAAGGGCACAGAGAGCGGTACTTAAAGTCATGACCAGGAAACCATATAGATACCCAACAAGACAACTTTACACTGACTGCAAAGTATTAACAGTTCGACAGCTCTTTGTTCTTCATTCTGTTCTCAGGATACATGGCTGCTTATCACAGTCAGACCCTAGGAAGCGAACATATGTTCCCCCAGGTGTACAACACAATACCTCGTTCGCAAGACATCAATACTATGTACTAAGCATTCACGTTTACAAAAAAATGCAGAATGAACTGAACATAATAGACTTAACCCTAGATCACTAACCTTATTTTTCAACGCTTATTACTAACCTTCGTCGTTTCGACTACGCCTACATAAATGAGAGATTTCTCAGGTTGAATTAAAATAAAATATTTCTTTATGCATTAATTTGTAAAGTACAACTACTGAACAGTTAATTATTTATACTTAAGTTAATTAATACATCATAATAATCCCTAAAACTGCCTCTTGAATAAGATCACTAATAACATGCAAATTCAACAATTACAACATTTTCTGAGACGATTTCACATAAAATCTGAAAAGGAAACATTGAAAACAAACTTAGTATATTAAAGTAGATAATACAGAACAACTATTAATCTAAAAAAGAATTAAATATTTTGGGAATCAAGACATTTGTGACACACTACAATGTGTGGCTAATTATCATGCAGAATCAATTCACTAGCTGGTCTTCTCTTACTTTCAGATGAGTTCTCCTCACCTTGAAATAAGAACTGATATTATTTGCATTTAACATAGCCAATAATAATATTCACTATAAAATATAAAAAAATAAAATATAACATAAAAATCATTAACAAAAAGGACGTTATTACGAACGTTATTACTAACCTTCGTCGATACGACGAGTTATGGTAGCTAGACCAGGGTGTACGGGCTACACACGCGAAAAACACCACCCTCAATCGCTTGGACTTAGGGTCGACTTAGATTAGCCAAAAGCTAAACCGCTTGAGATAAACCACGTTAAAAAAATGGGCTTTTTTTTTAATGCGCGTCGTCGTTTCGACGAAGGTTAGTAATCTAGGGTTAAATAAATTTAAAGTCAAATCAAAAACTACGGATTGGCTCATGCAGCAGGACTATATTAAAACAGAATCTTTACTAGCATACATCACTTAAACTATAACTATTATTACTATATCCTCTTACATACACACATACATACATTCACCTCTCTCCCCTATCACACACACACACCCACATGCACACACACACTCACACACCTATTTACTCAGACCACCACCACCTTGCACTATCACAGACCTCATTAAGCTGCAACATCAGCTAATCTAAATCTCAATCGTATTAGTTATGTTAATTTAACTTTTGTTTTGGTAGAAACTTACAATTTCACTCATTTAAAGAACTTAATTCATTGTTTGACCAAACACTGTCTCTTAAGATACAGGTCTCCTAGTTTAAGAGACAGGGTTTATAATTTTGGTTATACGAGTATATGTAGATTTTCTTGTCACCAAAAATTTTTTGATGTGTGTACAAACTGATAAAATTATATTAGTTACTCTACCTTTATGTTTAATCTGTGTCTATGTATTACTTTTTGGATAAATAAACAACTATTATTATTATTACACCGCCATCTTCCAAACTCCGGGCTGTTAAACTGAGAAATTCTTAATAGAAAAACCCAATAACACTTTGCCCGACCTGGGAATCGAACCCAGGACCCCACGCTCAGCAGTCGCGCTTGCGACCACGAGACCAACGGGGCCTATAACATCTGTCTATCTGGTGTGAAATTAATGATCACCCATCCACGGAATGACCGCAGCAAGCGTAGCTTTACCATAACCAATCGATCCGTATGATTTTGCTTAGCCTGGAGCCCCTACCTAGATCAATGTCTATATGTGTGTGTCTTCAGCTTACAGATTGAAAAAAACTGATTAACTGCGCGAATGTATACGTAACGAACGAACGTAATATATAATTTATAATTATATAATTCCTGTAAATGCAAATATTGTTAACATCGTTTTTAAAAGAGTAAATATGGAGTTTCTTGCCCATTCTTCTCCATACAAAACTACCTTTTGGAATGGGCAACTAGAATCATTGGAAACCTTAGTTTTGTATAATTTAGCAGCGTTATTTCAAGTTTGTAAATGTGAATACCATGGAGCCATTTACTAAGTAGGTATATTAATACCTTTATGTTTGACAAAACTTAACATGGCAGTTGGGAGTATTGTCATGCTCGCTCAAATGTCTCGCTGATGGTGGAGCGTGTGTTGGATCATTCGGCTCCCTTCAAAATGGTTGAGCTGAATGGTGCTGATTCACGCGTCATGTTCGTGAACGGACGCTGTCAGTGGAGATTGGTCAGCTCTTATCTGCCATGGATTAGATGCCACTTTATCTTGCTTCTTTTTTGTGTTTTGTATTGTTAGATTACCTTCATAGTTTTCACATATAGAAGCAACAAGAATCATGTAACCAAACTTTGTAAAAACTTGATTTAAAAGAGTGTCCATGGAGTTTCTTGCTCGTTCTTCTCCATAGAGACCTACCTAAGTTTTGGAACGAGCAACTAGCTTCAACTCTCTGACTAACTGACCGACTCCTTGACAATTCAAAAGTGCCTGTAAATGGTTTAATAAATGCTTTGACTTTGACTTTGATTATTTTTTTTTCTTCATTTGACGTTCAAAAGTGCCTTATAATGGCCTACTTGAAATAAATGATTTGACTTTGCCTTTGACTTTGAACTTTGTTCCGCGGAAAATCTGGGCTATGGAAATAAGCGGACGCCCAAACTTCAATAGAGACGGTGGTTGGTCCATATCTCCATCATGGAATCCACTACTTCATATGGTGAAACACTATACAGAGGAGGAACTCAAAAGTGATGATGTGGTCAGCTCAGTGTGTATGTGTTTCAAGTAAGATACTCTTCCGTCACCTCTACCACCTCTACCCTCGCCCGCGCCACCCCCGCCACCCCCGCAGTTGTCCGCGCGCAGTGTCCGCAGGAACGCGACGGGCGGTGTGTCATCCTGTGGAACTCCTTGAGAAAGGTGGCCGTATGCCATCGAAACTAGTCGGACGAACCCGACAACACAGTGAGTTAATCCGTTTTTCAACCGACTTCAAAGAAGAAGGAGGTTCTCAATTCGACTGTATGTTGCTTTTTTTTTCTGATGGATAGGGTATGCCTCAGGGGTCCCATATAAATTTTATCGAAATTGACTCAGTACTTTTTGAAAAATCGATTAAATTCCAAAAAAATCCAAATAGACGACTTTTTAATCACTTTTTAGATTTTGAAGGCGGTTGTCTTTTTTGTAAAAAAGTTTTTCTCAATCTACAATGTGTAACAATACTCACGTTTTGTTTAATGATAAAATAACTTCAGCTTATTCCGTTCAGTTGTTAAAGCGTGAAAAAGTCACAAACATCCAAATATCCATCCTCACAAACTTTCGCATTCAAAGTTATTAATTTATTTTCAGCTTGTACCTATCAGCCTGTTCCACTGCAGGAAAAAAGCCTCTCTTTTTCCTTTCCAACCCTCTCTGTCCAGAGCTAAGTGTCGACCGATTTCTCCTGTAAGCGTCAAGCTCATCCCGCCATCTTCGTCTGGGTCTACCACAATGTCGCTGGACGTTTTCCGGGACCCACATTGTGGTTGCCCATGATACGTTTGACATGCGGAAGATGTGACCAGCCCAGTCAAAATGAGATCGCGCGGACGAGCAACGGGCAAGTCTGCCAGATATGTGATGGTCCTACACTAGCAAATATTACACAGACCTATTGTAGCGAGATCCGGCGGGCATGTCTGCAGACTTGCCTGCGGGCCTGTCCGTCTAGTGAATTCTCCGCTTTAAGCTTGGCTGTTTTTTTTATTATTCAACACTTATATAAATAAATTAACGGTAAAAAAAATATTTTAAAATCAAGCTTTTATTATGCACGAAAAATTTAAAAAATAAACTAAGACATTCATAAAATTCGTAGTTTCTTAAACTTTATAAGTAACAACCTACAAAAATGTTCAGTTTAACTGTTCGATACAATTACTGTCATCAGTAGAAGTATGATACATAAACATATATTATCTATAACCAGTATATTAATATTCTTACGCGATCTAAAAGCTTGTCGCGGCCGAGGACTATGCGTTAACGAAATTGCGCGACAAGCTTTTAAATCGCGTAAGAATATTAATATACTGGTTATAGATAATATATGTTTATGTATCATACTTCTACTGATGACAGTAATTGTATCGAACAGTTAAACTGAACATTTTTGTAGGTTGTTACTTATAAAGTTTAAGAAACTACGAATTTTATGAATGTCTTAGTTTATTTTTTTAATTTTTCGTGCATAATAAAAGCTTGTTTTTAAAATATTTTTTTTACCGTTAATTTATTTTTAACTTTTTAGTTGGACACATTCATTGGTCTATCCATTTCCATTAACGCTTCATTGTTACAAGGTCTCTTTCCAGTTAATTTTGTGCAATCTAATTCTTCAATTTGTAGACCGTCTAAAGACTTAACTCTACTCAGAGCTACATACGCTTGTCCAGCAGTGAAGAGTTTTGAATCCAAATATACCACGGCATGTTCAACAGTGCTCCCCTGCATTTTATGTACTGTTGAAGCCCAGCATAATACTATGGGTAACATTCTTCGTTCCGCGGTGCCGTGACTATATTTGGTCTGAAACTGCACTGATTTGGGTTGTATCACATGCATACCATCGTTTCCGAAGTTTATACGAACTGATGGAATATCAGTATCGTATTTCTCGGCACGGCCTCACCTTAAATTGGGTACTAGAATTATGCGCCACTTGTTTCGGGTTGTACCTTACTTGTGCCTCACGAATACTGTGAACCGGGTTTGATTTTAGAGTTTTCCTTCTCCTAGACTGGTTGCAAACCAATGCTATCGACGCCAATCTCGCCGAACTATACAACGTTACCAAAGTTACTTAGGTATACCTTAGTTAAGCACAAACTGTCCACGCGAAGTGGTGTTCCTATGACTATATTGCATCTCCATCATCAGAGCAGCTGCATCGTACCATAATATTATTGTATTGTTATCAAATTTCCGTACGTATATCAACTTTCAGATTACTCGGTCCACGAGAAGTGGTGACCCTATAAATACCGTCCAACTCCATCACCAGACCAGCTCCATCGTACCATATTATCGTATTGTCAACAAAGTTACGTAAGTACACCAAATTTCAACTCAATCGACCTACTGGATCTGATGTTCCTGTGGCTACGCTGCAACTCCTCATGACACCAGGTCAATGATACCTTGTTATTGTATTGTCACCAAAGTTACGTAGTCATACCGAAATTCAACTCAATCGGTCCATGGGAACTAGTGTTCCTATGGGCACCTTCCAACTCCTCAACACCAGGTCAATGATACCTTGTTATTATATTGTCACCGAAATTACATAGACATATCAAATTTTGGCTCAATTGGTCCACAGGAATCGGAGTTCCTACGGGCTTCTTCCAACTCCTCATCAGATCAGCTTCAGGATACCATATTTTGTATTGTTACCGAAATTACGACGACATACAAAATTTCAGCTCAATTGGACCACAGGAATCTGAGTTCTTATGGGCATCCTCCAACTCCTCATCAGATCAGCTCCATGATACCATATTTTTGTATTGTTGCCGAAATTACGAAGACATACCAAATTTCAGCTCAATTGGACCACAGGAATCGGAGTTCCTATGGGCATCTTCCAACTCTTCGTCAGATCAGCTCCATGATACCATATTTTTGTATTGTCACTGAAGTTACGAAGACATACCAAATTTCAGCTCAATCGGTCCACAAGAACCGAAGTTTCTATGGTCGCCGTGCAACCTCATCATCAGACCAGCTCCATGGTACCATATTATTGTATTGTCATCCAAGTTACGTAGGTATACCAAGTTTCAGCTCAATCGGTCTGTTGGAACTGGTTCAAATCTTCCTTGCAAGATTTGTAAACATACATACAAAAGTGAAGTTAAATAAAAGCTTGTAAAATATCAATTTTGTGTGTTTCATTTCAGCTAATTCCATTTAGCGATTAAAACGTGAAGAAGTAGGTACCAAACATCTTCCATCAATCCTCACAAGCTTTATCGCATTTATAATAGTAGTAGGATAATAGAATTTCAACGTAACATATCCCTCTTTATACCATTGCCTCAGGACTGTCCGTAATTTGATAACGCTTCTATCGGTTATCACACTAACTAATAGTATAGACACATCCACTCCATCTTCGAAGATCGAATATCAAGTAGGTCTGAGGTTGGTAAACTGATATTTGGAAAGGACTAAAGTATCTATAATATCACATACATCCTTTATTTAAAGTACAACAGCCCTTTGTTCTTGGAAATAATTACAACTGTATACTGTTGAGAGTAAATGAACTTGCTGGGTTATCTATACAATATAATATAAATAATATATAAACTAATAAAATAAAAGTAGTACAAAAATAAAATATAAATGAATGAATATTCCACAGTATCTACCATTTTTGTTTTATCTGTCTGTATTTTTTTTGGGCAAATCTCCGTAATCAATGGATGGCCCAATTTGGAGGGCATTCCATAGGCTACTATAATTATAAAAAGCTAAGATAACCGACAATAACGCGGTTAAAATTGTGGGCTTAAATTAGTTTTAGGTAAGCAACTTTAAGGAAGAAAAAAGATTTTAAGCACATACGAGTTTTTATTACATTCCCTGTGTAAAACACAACTCAACAACGCATCTTCAAGTTTCGGTCTCTTCGAGTAACAGTCATTACTTTCCATTTCCATTAAAATGTCTGTTTGCCAACGCAAAAAATAATAAAAACCTTTTAGGTGCTATCAAATATTTCCCGGAGAGGTACGTCCTTATCAACAAGGACTCAATTTGATACAAACCCGTCATACCCGACAGTTTATTTGGCCATACGTCTATTTTATCTCAGCGGTCGGTATGTTTCCGCTCACCTCCACAGCTAGGGTTCTTTATATCCTTAAGTGCTATTTCAAAAAAAGAATCCATCCTACAGTGACACAGTGACCTTAGTTACCGCCCGTCAGCTGACATCCCGTTTCGGTGTTCGTCCGCGCATGCGCGGTATCTCTGATGCGGGATGTTACATACGTTCCCAACCCTATTTATTCTGCAGTACGCCGCTGGATGTCATCAGGGGTGGGCGTTTTGCGTCCTATCGTCGCGCCGGTCGTCGTATTTCGAATGCGGTTGTGCGAATACTTTCTGACTTAAACGCATGTGTTGTGTATGGTAATGTCACTTTAGAACAAAAAGTGGACTTGGATATTTAGTTATTTTCAGAATATTTTATTTAATGGTGAGTTGTTAACACGTACCAAATTATTATTTTTATGGCGTACTACGGTTACTACGTTTTTTATTAGTACTTAAATTTAAATGTAACGATTTTAAAATTTATATTCGTGATCCTGATTATATTCTCCTTTTTACGATATTTTATAATGCTAATAAATTCTTAAGTAACCGTTACAGAATCATTCAGTTTTTGGCTCTTATCCTCAATTAATATCATGACTGCGAGAAGAATTCCATCAAATATAATATATGTGTCAGTTTGTTCTTACATTTTAGCTAACACGTTAAATGTGTCTGAATAAACACGTTCGTACATATCAGGCCTGTCACGTATAGGGTTGACAGACAAACGCGTGTTAACTGATACGATCTCTACAAACCCTTTGCCTTTTCCAACGTCGAGTTGTTATATGTAAACAGCCCTGACAGGGAAAAGGTCTATAGCTTTATGTATAAAATCACATACATATTTCTGTATGTCTTCCGTGGAGGTTTTATTTTTAATGAGTACTGTAAAACTTCTTTGATTGAGTGTTTTCGTGAAATTAATTGAGTAGTGAGGAAACCGTTGCTTGGAATTCAATTAAAGGTTTTTCTTTTACTCTTTAATACATTTTCTATTGATTACATTGACAATAGGCATTGTGATGTCTTAGTATTCGTTGGGGTATATTTAATAACTATTGTATCTTGTTCAGTATTCCTTTAGGTGTTACATTTTATACTGATTTGTAATTAGTTGATTTATAACTGAATATTTAAAAATTTTCTATAAGACCTCGGAAGAATAAGGTGCTTGTAATTATCATCTTTGTAAAAAATTTAATACAAAACATAATTATTCATTTATTTAAACGGTCTCTTCTTTGAACTTTTGAGAAAAGAATATTATGTTAATGTCATAACTTTTGTAATTCTAATTTGTTCTCGTCATGAGTTTGGTTTCGAATTTATGTTTCGGTTTGGCCCTCAGCTAGAATAGGCGAACCCTTTTCTTCCCATAGGTATCGTTAAAGGCAACTAATGGTATAAGGTGAATAGATTGCGGCCTCCACGTGAAAATTATCTGTAGGATCATACCCACAGAGAAAACTGAAGTGTAACACTTAGACGTTTCAATGAAAATAAAACAGGCTCTAGTTTTCTTGTAATAAGAGTCAAGGATAGCGAGTTACTGTTTGAATTAAGCGTTACATTTAATCTATAGCCAATTCAAAATACTCGTAATATTTATATTATTCACCTATTGGAAGCTCCTCCATCACAAAACCTATTCATTAGAATTGACCTATTAAAATTCAAAATAATTAATTTATTTTGTGAAGACAGGGTATTAAATGTAGGTATAAAAATGTTGGTCCATACTATATCTTGCTGATAGGCATACAAAATAGTGTCGTTTATGAACATAATAGTATTAATATCAAAAATCTCATGCCAAATACAATGAATAAACTGTCGCTAAGTATAATAAGTCTCAATTTCAAGTAAGTACAATATTTATTTATTTACACTTCATGCACAAAAGTACAAAGGCGGACTTAGTGCGATAGGCAAGGGGGCAAGGGGGCAAGGGTGGTGATGAGATAACATGGCAGGTGTAAACAATAATAAGAAAGACAATAATAAGTCAAAATTAAATAATATTTAAAATAACTGGCAGGATGTCAGTATCTGGTAGGTAGGCATTAAGAAAAGTCTAATGGATAAATAGCCGATAACTAATGATTGTCTAAATAGATATTCTTTCACCATCCGTACATAGTACCTACGTTTTATATAAATTTATTTGCTTTCATACAACTATTAATGGCATTGATAAAATATGAGCGTGCGTAATGTTTCTATATGTTATATCAATGAATTCTATCAAAGTGGATGGAGTGTTTGTTTACTAAGCGATTTGTCAAAAGCTTTCAATACAGTTAGTAGTTACATTTTATCATATAAACTAAATATTTTTTGCCATTTTTGTTATTTTATATTGTGTGTGTTGAATTTATCTGCGTTACAACTTAACACAGTTCAAATTATTCAATTTATGATATATTTGCTCTTCATATTGTAGGTTAATTTGCATGTGTTTCCCAAGGTTCTTAGTTAGGGCCATTGTTATGATATTACAATTCCCGTTGTTTCTGTATTTGCGATAACCCTGTTATAATTGTATCCTAAAATTCTCAATTTTTGTTATAACGCTGATTAATTTTCAAACACAAGTTTTGAATAGACATTGAACATAATAGTTATGTAAAACATTTGGCATATTTAATTAGATTGACGTTATAAATTTGTGAGAAAGGTTGTGGTTGACTCGTTTTTAGAACTAAGCTTAATTTGTAAATGGTTAAAGGCTTTGTTAAAGGAAATGAAAACGATTTTTTCTTCAGTTCAATTATGCATTTTAATAAATACCAACTAAACACAATCCGGATTTCGGACGTCTAAAGAAAAAAACCCTATTGAAAAATGCACTATCGCAACTTTCAGCAGCCAGGCTTGCAACCACTGGGCCACTTGGAGAATTATGATGAATAGAATTCAAGTATGTATGTTCTAAGATAAATTATTATTATTAAAACTAGTTATGTTGTGACCAAGTGTGACTTAAGAAAATATGTATTGAATTCTATGTATTGACATAGAATTCAATACATATTTTATTATACATATTTTCTTAAGTCACACTTGGTCATAACATAACTAGTTTGAATAATAATAATTTATCTTAGAAAATACATACTTTCCTACATATACAGAAAATGTTTCATAGAAGGAGTTGCCTTTGTAATATTTAACATGCTATGTATGCTCAAAGAGTCTTTTAATTAAATATTTATATTGCTATCAATGTTTCACAAGGCAACATGTACCTACACTTAAAAACCTCATAACATACAATTTGTCTTATTCCACATAAATTAGAACACTGTAAATACGAGCAAGAAAGAAGTAAAAAGATATTAGAATTCGAATTCAAGCAATGTAAAATTAATAATGAGTCATTGTTCCAAAAAGAAAATGAATTCTATTAAGTATTCAATATTTGAGTCTAAAACGCAATGTAATATCACCACAATATTTAGTCACGTCGTAATAAAACCTTGGAAGTTGAGCAGTTATGGCTTAGTACAGGAAAACTTTTATATCACTTGGAAGGTCGAAGGTCTTCTTATAGCATTAACTACTTATGTGACGCGTATTTAAAGAAATATTGTATTACAAAACGCAGTAAAATATTGCAATTTTTATAACTGTTTTGTTTGAAGAAAAGCCCTCTTTTGGATCTGAAAGGATTTCGTTATCTCTTTCGAGTATTAAAGATGGCAGGAAACCACTGATCAAAATTCAACCTCTATGATATCAATATAAAGCCATCAATCCCTTGTCAAAACTTTTATAAACTTCTTCATTTTCAGTCCTCGGTAAACAATAAGTTTGTTTACTAAACTGACCTTCTCAAAGTATTAAAGAATTTTCTTTTCAGTCATTCCTGACGTTGTTCCTGTGACGTTTTACAAAAAAATATTACATTTATTTTTCATAATATATCTTTAAATGAAAGGAACCTCGAATGTGTAATTCAGTTCGTGAAAAACGTGAAGGATGACATTATAGACTAAGTTCTCGTTGAATTGCCAAGTAACTGTTCGCTACTCTAAAACGAGTAAATTATGTAACGTAGACTGTTCTCGATGCAGACGAGGCTAAAACCATTTGTTACAAAGTTCCGACGCAGACCTCAAGATTCATCATAGACCTATAGGCACGTATAGCACAGCCTAATGAACCCACTGTCACACACTTATCAGGGTGAAACTCACTCGGGTCCCCAAATTAACAGGCCATTAAACGCTCACCCTTTTTCCTAAAAGCCTATTTGGGGTCTTCCGAGACACGGCAGGACGTTGTGAATTACTCAATTTTTGCCGACCGCCTTCTTCACGGGTTGGTGACGACGAGATACGGTTGTGGTTCGCTGATAACGGCTTGGCAAATGATAGGGGAGGTAAATGACAGGCGAGGTAAATGTGCAGGGAAAGATGACACAATAGTTATGGGTGTCATGTGGATGTAGATTGGAGGTGATGAAGCGTTTGCGTTGGATGTTTATCGTTTAAGAAGTTACTGCGATTGTCTTTTTGATTCTAGTTATTTTATTTTCTCTGTGTTGTTAGTAAGAATGCTACTCACAGAAATACCAATTAATACTCGCAGAATTGAAATTAATAATATTGGAACATAAATTCCTCGTTAGAGATAATATATGTTTTAAGAATCAACAAAAGAAGGGAAGTAAAAGCCGAATCAGAATTTAAAAAGAAAACCGCAACTCAAGATTTTTTTCTGCTCATAACAAAAAACCCATTAAAGTCCATTAAATTAAAATCTCCAACGACTTACTCGCCATATTGCGATAATACAGTCCACCGGAAGAAAATTAACATTCTTTTTCCGTTCTCAACAAAATAAAAGTTACCTTAAAATTAACATAAGCATGTCCGTTTCTTGTTCCTATTGCTTATTATGTATGGTGATTCTATTCAAAGACCAGAGACAGAGTTCTGAGTACCTAGTTAGTACTAGTGCAGTTTTTCCTTTCATAGTTCTGAGATAGTGTCGGTCCTTTTTTGCTAATGTCGGGTTTTTCTTCTTTCAGTGTAGTCGTTTTCAAATGCCTGTTCAGGCTTTTGATTTATTACTGTTGTGGTTTCGGGTTATGTTTTAACACGTTCTTTCCATCCATTACTATAGTTTTGTATGAAAAATGAGAAAGAAAACCAGTATTTTTACTTGCGTTTCCACTACAGAAGCACAGTATAAATATTAGCGCTACCTACCGTAAAGACACGCCCCGTGTCCCTCCGAAACACTGTTCGTCACCACTTCCCGCGTCGAACGTGCTCTCGAAACTGCTTTTAGTTCTCGCGGCATGTAGATACGCACACGCACGGTATAGTCCGTTATTGTTGTACAGTCTGTTATTTTGGTAGTAGGGTAGGTAATTAAATCTTTTCGTTTGTATGGAGTGTCGTAGGTGTAACAGAAGTCAGGGGATGTACAACAAAAGATGTGTGTAAAAATGACCAATGACATCGCTTTATTTTCATATTTCGAGCTAAGCTATTGCTGTATTCGGGTAGTTTCACACATGCCTCTCTACGCATCCTCGTGCATCTCTGGTAGAAACGCAGCCTCAACCACCTTATCCCTTTAAACTATTGTGTCTGCTAACTGCAGTTGAGCTCTTATTAACACAGATTAAGAGCAAAATATTAAGGGTTTCCTGTTATTATCAGTGTTAAAGATAAAGTATTTCCAAAATATTATATCTACACACGTATTCCCCGCAGGGTAAGGTAGAATAAACCTACATATAGTAAGGAGTAGGAGGTGTGTAGTAATATTGATTATGTTTTCATGAGCTTATTGAACAGATTCGTGTATCAATTTGGTATTAGCAATAAAATACTATATACCCAGCCAGTAGCGGTAGTACGTAATGTGGTGCCGGCCGCGAATAGAACCACCCCATTTCTACCCGAGGGTGTCGTTGAAGGCGACAGAGGGATATTGACCAGAGGATTGGCAGCAGCGTCCTTCTGAGTACCATAACACCCATAACGATCGCCAACATGCATCAGCCAAACATGACGATTATGGAGACATATCATTACGCCCATCAGTGGGCGTTTAAAGGTTGACATGATGAGGTCAGTAGTGGGACGGAGACTGACCAGGAAGAGCCAGACTATCATTTAAATTATACCCCATCTGCTCTGATATTCAGGTCGGTCAAAGTGTTATTGGGGAAAAAAAGTTTGGAAGAACAGTTGGTGGTGTGACAACCCTGTGCTTCGGAAAGCACGCAAAGCCGTTGATCCCAGCTGTTATTCGTAGATCTTTGTCAGTGTTTATGGATAGTCAAGGTACTCGAGCCTGTTAACCGGTTCGACCATGGCGTATCGTGCCACCCAGCAACCGAGCTGTAGAGGTCAGATAGACGGTCACTTCATGAAATACCCTGTTATTCCAGTCTAACCAGATGCATCTACCTAGGTCAATTCTGTAAAATTCAAACAACAACTCACATCTCACATCGCTATTCACTCTCACTTCGCATAAGGTTCAAAATGACCTTGATATATTTGACACTTTGAATCGGGTTCGAGGGCGAAGTGAGCGTCGAAGTGACGGGGAAATTACCTTGAAGAATGCCACAAGAAGTGACACCCCGTGTTCCCCGTTACTTCGTCATCTCATACTTTATCTGTCAAAATCTCCCTGTCAATTTAGTTAAACTCGCTGACACGTTCGCAAAGGTGGCGCTAGTGTAAATTCGAATTATTAACCGAGTTTTTAGAATGCCAGTCAAGAAACTCACAGCGGATTCAGATTCGAAGTTTAGAATGAAGTCCTACAGAATCACACCCCTGGTTAGACTGGAAGCCGAACCCCAATATGGTTGGGAAAATGCTGGCTAAATGATATTTGTCTTGTTTGGAAGTCCTTTGAATACATACAAAACGTATCCAACATGATAATAAGGTGGCACACACAAGAACTACTTACATAACACGAATGTTTCCTGTTGCTAAAGTAAATAACTTGGCAACTTCAGGAGTATAAAAGTAAACAATATATTTGCTATTCTGTTTCTATTCTACTTTATCGTCACGTTGTTTGCTCGCATGACTAGCTTCAGTATTATTTGATAGGCGATATTTATCTCGATGTTACAGTTTTGTAGAATGTGGGTTACGTGGTCTTCAATGTAAGCAGTAGTTTCTTTTAGATTCTTGTCAAAGAAAAATATAACTATTTCATAATTATAATCAATGTCGCTACGTATGCAAGTATGGTTGTCTCCATGCCAATGTGGTTTGGTGCTGTGAAAACGAATTAATCCATGTTAAACTTTTTCTAATCTTTCCATGTGATTGTAATGGTTTTAGATTTTTCAATATATTATTCATTGGGTGAGTACATCACTGATAAAAATGCTTGGCTGGATGCTGGTCTAGCTCCACAGCCATAAGGGTTCATAGATTAATTGATTAGCATTTTTAATTATTTTTGGAGCTGCTGAAGATATCTAGATCTACATTATCTTTGCATTGTATAAACGCAATGTGTTAGTATTATATAATTTTTATAGCACATACATGTGAGCACTATGTTATTTAAAGCTACCATTTACGAGGTATGTCTTTCATTGACTTGAATGTGCCCTGGCGGTTGGGAGTATGTCATGCTCACTGGAATGTCTCGCTGACGGTGGCGCGCGTGTTGGATCATTCGGTTCCCTTCAAAATGGTTGAGCCAAATGATGCCGATCCGTGCGTCATGTTCGTGAACGGGCGCCGTTAGTTGGGACTGGTCATCTCTTAGCTGCCTCGGTTATTCTAAATTTATTTTGAATTGTTTATTATGATTATATTTTTATCTAAACCTCTTTTAACGTACACGATTTGTTACATTGTTCTCACATTGTACCCTAGATTCAATATGAATGATGTAACCGAAGTTTGTAACATATTATTGATTTTAAAAGAGTGTTGTTCATGGAGTTTCTTGCTCGTTCTTCTCCATAGAAACCTACTGTTTGAAACGAGCAACTAGCTTCAACTTTCTGACTGACTGACTCTGAGAATTCAAAAGTACCTACCTGTTAATGGTTTTTTTGAAAGAAATGTTTTTGAGTTTGAGTTTTGAGTTTGAAGCATAAGGTTTAAGAAATTTATTCCTCAAAGTCAAATTAATACCATAAAATTCAGTTAATACCTACAATTATTTATTTCATTTTATAGACCATCGAAGGCACTTTCAAACGTCATTTACATGAAAAATTGAAACTTGGATGTTACAGTTTTGAAGAATGTGGGTTACGTGGTCTTCAATGTAAGCAGTAGTTTCTTTTAGATTCTTGTCAAAGAAAAATATAACTATTTCATATAATCAATGGCGCTACGTATGCAACTTTGGTTGTCTCCTTGCCAATGGGGCTTGGTGCTGTGAAAACGAATTGATTCATGTTAAACTTTTTCCAATCTTTCCAAGTGATTGTAATGGTTTTAGATTTTTCAACACTAACATAGCAAAAGGTACAGTCAACAGCAAAAGTAGATGATCAAAATCAGAAATTCAATACTAATTTACTAACACTTATTTATATAATTTATTACTAGTTTATTTATTAAAAGGATGTGATTGTCACACACATACTTTTGAATCACTTCGACGCCACACAGTTCTGACGCGAACTCCGTTCATTAGTATTGAATTTCTGATTTTGATCATCTACTTTTGCTGTTGACTGTACACTGTTATCTACTAACTACTGAAGGCCAAATCAGGTCTGAATTAATTTTTTTCTTCTCTAAGCTAAAGTTTTGTTTGTACAAATGAACATTAAACTGTTATTGCTGGATTGTAACACATTTGGCACTTATTGAAGTGGAAATGTCCAGTTACATAATTTAATTATTGTGAGATTCTGGGCCTCAAGTCTGCTATAACAATAGTGTCAGAATGGTCTATCACTGATTTCATAATTGTTGATTTTGACAAGTTTGGTAATCTACTAATATAATGGCGTCATTATGACTTTCCAATGGTCAACCACTGACACGCCATTGAAAGAAATGATAAAGAATGGTAATCTCGTACAAAATGACAACTGAATGAATGACTTAGGCGGTAATCTGCAAAAATTTTGACAGTTAATTTGATCAGTGACCTACAATTAGAACGTCATTGTGCAGTCATCGACCGACCAATGATCGACCATTATGAATTTAGCAGATTACGAACTTTTAGCAAAATGACAATGGGATCGTGTTGGAATGACGAAATTATAAAAATAGCAGACTTGGCCTCCTGTTGTGAGAACTAAGTTCAATCAGTTATCACAGATGCAGACAAACACGCGGATTAAAAAGTAGTTATATCCTTTGTTAAGGTTCAAGCCTTGTCTGTACCAGATTTCATTAAAATTGGTTCAGTAGTTTAGCTGTGGAAGCGTAAATACAAACTGACTTACGCATTTATAAATATTAAGTATGGGTTTCCTGAACGTGACTCAAAATATTACTTTCTATTATTTGAGTGATTTCCCATGAAATGTCCATAATTTAGCTATTATTAATTGATTGCAAAGATTTTGGTGATGATGGTGATTTAAGGGTTTCGTGACTAAGAAAAAAGGCATTTGGCAGATGGGTGGTGACCCATCTGCCAATGAAAGTCCCGTCAAAATCGGAGCAGCCGTTTAGGAGATCAACCAGAACAAACAGACAGACATACAACAATTTGTAAAAAGTTTTTTTTAGTATATAGGTAGGTACCGTTATAAAGTATAACTATGCATATAATAAAATGCTGTTATTTTGACATTACAAACAAACACTTCAATTTCATTTTTTTGTATAGATATAAATTTATCAGTGGAATCTTGTAATGTCGTGTGTTTTAGTTCATAAAATAACAAAACAAATTTTTAAACTCAATTCAAAGTTTTCAGTAGTTTTAACCTGTTATAAAACACCATGAAATGGTAGCGGCCATGTTATTACGCCGTACGGCTGTGTAAACAAAAAATTGACAACTGTCAGTCAACCGATTGGCGTAATATAGGCTTTGTAGTTTTATTATTTTCGTAACCAACGTAATTTTTTCATTATTACACCTATTACAAAATATGCTTTTAATTATTTGTAAATGATATACAATTATCATATTTAATATGAGCTCATTTGATACAAAACGAACTGACGTCATTTACGCTGAGCAATATGGCGTCCAGTAAGAGGCGTTTTCGTCAAACTACGCGCGAAATTTGAAAATTTAAAATTTAGATGCATTTTTATGGCACTTATCGATTGAATAAAAATTTTGTGTTTTTTTTTGGTGGCATATTAGCACTACAGAATTTCATTGAGACACTTTTCAAAAATTGGTGTAATACCCTATTTTGTATTTTGCACGAGCTCTGTTTTACGCTAGCTGTAAGTTACCCAAATAAAATAAATTGTTGCTACAAATACTACGGCTAAGTTTATTGTAATCTATTGTTACCCTTTCGGTAAAAAATATCGCGTAAGTTTCATAACATATGAAGCGATTTTTATATGAAACTTCTTCACATCGCAAACTTTATTAATAACATTAGTAAGTTTTCTCTTTTTATTAATAAAAGTTAACCTTGAAACTAGAAAGAATTATAATACATTCGGTAGGATCATTCCATCGTGGCGAGAGAACCAGTGACCGACGCATCGCCAGAGCTAGCATCATTATACATAATTACTGCAAAGCCCATAATACGAGGACTTGGAATTACAAAGGCTACTTTAATTCAGACCTTAATAATTTCAGCTAACAATGGTGGCCTATACAAAGTCTAGACCCAACTGGGACTTTTAGCCTGTTTAACTAAAGGATCCAAGATGAGACGAGGGTCTTAGTTGGAACTGGGTCCTTACTACGGTTTTGTTTTAAGTTATTTTGGTCTTTAGGGAAAGAGTGAAAGAGTGATTACTAAAATGATAAATGTGATCGGTAGTTAATACATTAATAAGGCTATGTTATTTGGAAAGAATGAAAGAAATAAATAAAGAAAGAAAGATAACGAAATATAAACAAATGTGACTAAAGAAAAATATTTATCACAAACTATGTGGTACACTCAGATTATGCAACAAAAGGCAGATAGACCGAGCGGAACACTGAGAATGAAGCCAAAAAAGCAAATACAAATTTAAAAGCGAATACCCACAATCTCATGATTGTATTCGCTTTTAAATTTGTATTTGCATTTCATTTGTTTTTTTTTTTTAACAATGCGGCGTTTCGTCCTATACTGACTCGTGTCAGTACCTACAGCACGAAGCGCGTTGTAACTATTCGCTTTTGAATTTGTATTTGCTTTTTTGGCTTCACTCGCAGTGCTCCGCGCCTAAAGCGCCTACCACGCCTATCTGCCTTTTGTTTCATAATCTGAGGTGGTACACAAATAATAATAATATCAGCCTATTATTGTCCCACTGCCAGCAGGGCAAAGGCCTGCACAAATAAGACAAAAAGAAATTGCCATTTCAAATAGGTACAAAACAATGTTATTGTGCCCCATAAATGTTTAGAAGTTTTGAATATACCAAAACCAACTTCAGTCTCCAAATTAAATAATACAATATTCATAGCCATTGGTAATTTCATTCAAAAACTCCTTACCTACATTATTTTATGCTCGCAAGCGATCATTATTTAAAAGCTCTCGTCTTTACGAGATATTCGCTCCCATTACAGGCAGAAACACCGCGTCCTGAACTTACTACCCCAACAGGCATTAAACGAAATTTACAATTTGCAAGCCCAACAGATCGTCGAGAAAGGAAATAGGATCACGAGAGAAAAAAACAATCATATTCCGTATCCCTTTATAAACTCGTCCCAAGTTTGTGAAGATTCATTTACGGAATGGTCGTGAATTACGTCCCACCCCCTCTAGGCTCGCTTTGAATTATTCCTCTCAAGAATACAAGGCCTATACAATTCCGTACAATCTCAAAGGCCCACTTGAAGCGGCCTTGCGAACAACGAAAGTGGCAGTCAAACAATAACAACCGGACATTATTCTGAACGACTGGCCCCGTCAAATAATTTAGGAATTGTTTAACATTTAATTTGTACGTGAGCAGTGGTCCTAAGTGACAAGTTATACGTGTTTCGATTTATAGGTTCAACTGAGTTCCAAAGTGCCTTTAATTAGTTCTTAATTCCTTGTTATAAAAGCCCAATTCTGATATTTTAATTATAATTTAATAATGTAATCATAATTTGAAGACATCATATGACGTGTGGGCAAGAAACGGGAACTTTGGAATACCTTAACTAGGGCACATGATAAGCCCTTTTGGAACTTATCATGATGGGCAAAGTACCTGAAAAGCGAGATGTCGGTCGCGGAAGAAAATCTTGGTTAAAGAACTTAAGAGGAAAGTATGCCGAGCTGATACACTCGAAAGCACTCATCAAAGCCTATGACAGAAGGCTTAGTGACCAAGTCCTAGCACTTAGTAGGAACAACTTACGCATTGTTTCAAGAGCCACTACGGGACACTGCTGCTTAAACAAGCACATGTCCAACCTGGGGCTTCGTGATACACGAACCAGCAGACGCTGTAAGGAGGCTGATGAAACGCCACTTCATCTTCTGGGGGAATGCGGAGCACTAATTCACAAGCGCAAAAACCATCTGGGCAAACACCTGAAGCCCGGATGAAATAATAGAGATTGCCCCAAAGCAGATTCTGCAGTTCATCACAGCTGCAGGGTAAATCATAACCCAAACAAGCGGCAATCACAATAGATTAACCCTGGGCGCAGTGACATCATAGACGGATAAAAAAAATGCCGAGCTGATTGTATACCTTCGCAGAGCACTAGAGGAAGAACAATCGTATTTTCATGACGTAGTGGCCTCGTGATTGAAGCTCCATACTTTAATGCATTAGATTGTGGGTTAGATACTAACCAAATACCAATGTCGACACGTTTGGCGCACTGGCTGAGCGATTGGCTGTTGTGCTGTGTGTCGTGTGTTCGTTTCCTACACGTAACAAATATTTGTATAGCCTACAGATAGTTACCCGGGTCTGGCTGTTTGTGTATGTGAGTTTATATGTTTGTAAACGCACCTACGATACAGAGGAAATTTCCTAGTGTGGGGCAACGTTATAAAAAAGAAGTGATTTTTTCAATTCATGATATATTATACTTTTTAAGTTTAAGTACCTTGGACATCACTGTCAAAGTCAAAGTCAATTCATTTATTTCAATTAGACCATTAAAAGGCAAGTTTTGAACGTCATATAAAAAAAATATAAAGTTGATTCTAGTTACCCTTTCCAAAAGGTACTGACATCGGTGAGAAAAACCATATCTTGAGGAAACCTGGACTTAGTTATGAGTTTGAAAACGCCAATAAACTTTGAACAAGCTTGCCTTCTATGTATGGGGAGAGGCTATTATCATCCCATTGTTGAGCAACAACATCATCATCATCATGTCAACTTTAAAATGCCCACTGCTGAGAATAGGTCTCCCCCAAGGAGGCGATCCGCCGTAATCGCCATGCTTGGCCGATCCATGTTGGCGATCGCAGTAGGTGTTATGGTACTCAGAAGGACGCTGCTGCCCATCCTATATCCCTCTGTCGCCTTCTACGACACCCACGGGTAGAAATGGTGTGGTGCTATTTGCAGCCGGCATCACACGGTACACGGAGCAACAACAATGGTGTGATAATAGGCTGGTATTCATATTTCAGCAAAATATCAAGTAGTTCTATCACCTTCGATGCCCTAGAGTCAATTGAGAAACGAGCCAAGAGGATCATTGGCTATGACTCATCGAGTCAAAGCTCTAAAGTCTTGAGCATCGACGCCGAGTTGCTGGCTTGCCGGTTTTCTATCGGTTGCATTTTGGGGAGTGTGCGACGGAATTGCGTAATTGAATTCCGCCGAGCCCGGTCCATCATCGGACCACAAGACGTACGGCCACGGAACAGATATTTATCTGTTGCGTACGGCGATGCGCCACCGGCCTGAGTCTGTGTTTCCTGATAGCTACAACCTGGGAGTCTTTAAGTCAAGAGTGAATAGGTTACTTCTAGGCAAGCCTGCTCCATCTTAGATCGCCCATCAGGTGAGATAGTGGTCAAACATATGCCTAAAAATTGATTAAAAAAAATCGTCAAACAAAATAAATCAGCAACATAAAATACTATTACATAATAGCAATCTACAGAGTACTTAAAACCAGTATTACAAACCCACACTACGTTACTAAACACGACACTTTCGCGTACTCCAAAAAATGTCCCCATTACAATGACACTCGCAAAATTGTTAACCTTGACACCTAATCTCAAAATTAAAACGCCCTTACAAGTATTTCATCGTTTACGAGTCGCATCAATCTCTCGAGTGACTCCCCCAAGTCCTCAACATGTTCAGATGACATGCACAATCCGATTACAATATTTGCGTATCCTATCGTCGGAGACTTATGGGGGACTTAGAGACCCCACTTTATTTGGAAACTTTACCGTGTGTACATTTGCATCGAATCTTTTCGAACCAATAAACAGGTGATTTGTACGTAATGCTTTTAGTTCGGAGTTCTGTTTTCGATGTACTGCTGGTTGTAAGACTGTGGCTATTTCGGGAATTAGTTTTGGTTTTGTTTTAATACGGTTATTTGTTTAAACTTTTTGTTTTTAGTCTTTTTATAAACGTGTGCCTGTGTGTGTATGTATATGTTTATGCGCGTGCGTGTATGTGTGTGTGCGTGCATGTGTGTATGTGTGTGTGTGTGCGTGTGTGTGTGTGCGTGTGTGTGTGATGTCTAACGCATGTCAGCAGCTGTAATAAAATTGGTTGTTGTTATTTTCGTCAACACTTTACGATTTGAATTTTTAAATTTCTTTTCAAAAATACCTAAAGCTTTAAGAGACATTATATAGAAGCCACAGAAATAGTTCACAGAAAGATTTGTAGCTTGTGTAATTGTCTATAATCTATACAAATAAATAAAAGTGGAGTGTCTGTTTGTAATATTAAAATAGCAGCTTCTGACTGAATGCATTTGAATGTTTACACTTAGCTGACTTCTGTTTTACTGTCTTGGTCCCGTGCAGCGCGGCTGCTGAGCGTGGGATCCTGGGTTAGAATCCCAAGTCGAGCAGAGTGATTTATTATGTTTTTCCATTAGAAATATCTCAGTAGCAGTCTGGAGTTTGGTAGTTGACGGTGTAACATCTCCGTGTCTCAGAAAACAGGTTAAGTCGTTGGTCCTGCGATTGATCTCTCCCTGGTCATGTCGTATTATCGTCTACGAATAAGAATCCGAATAAGTAGATTTCCTCATAAATTGCATTTTCCTTTAGCAACGCACCAAAATGTATAATAATAATCTTTATTCATGAACATGAGACAACCATACCTACAGAGTAACTTAATAATATAGTAGTATAAATTCGTACTTACTGTATGGCTATTCGAATTTAATCGCAAACTCTTTGATTTACTACTGAGGAAATGCTATTACTCAACAAACGAGTTCCAGAGTGATAAATCATTATAAATATTGTTTAAATTTTAGTTATTATGAAATTTTTGTACTCCAGAAGTGGTAGAATGTATGAGACCATGACAATCGCAACACCTTATTGTAGGTACTATATTCTTACAAATAATCTGTTATTTATTTCTTTCTTTCTTTCTTTCTTTCTTTCTTTCGTTCTTTCTTTCTTTCTTTCTTTCTCTCTTTCGTTCTTTCTATAAGAGTGAGGGAAGAGTGAGTGCACCTGTATTTGGGCTCAAACTTGTGCACAGAAATTCGCTAAGGTTAATTATGTATAGTTTAGAAACCGAATATTTGACAAACGAGGTTCGTTGTGTTCATAATTTGATTTCTGCAATTCTGGGAGGCCTTTGTCTGGGTATAGAGAAAGTCTTAAATAATTTCATTTGAGACCTTCATATTACGACTACGAATATTAAAACTTTTATATTCCGAGCTCAGACAGATTTTTCTTTGAAATAATATTATTTGAAAGAAAACTAATTTCATACTTACAAAAATATGACAACAAAACGATTATTTTATGTACCTACTTTGTGTATTACGACTACATTTTATATTTTGTAGAACTAGATTGCAACACAAGCAGTAATCAAACCAAACTCCAAAACAAAAAGGTCCATTTAATAAAGAACCTAAATGGTCTTTTATTACATTGTCTCAATAACTCTTAATATTTCAATGAGACTGCTTTCAAATTATTTGTTAAGTGAATAAACTAGATAATAATGATAATTAATAATAATAATAGGTGATAATAATAGGTGATAATTATTTGGTGAGTGATTAAACTTTAATAAGAATTGCAGCCATAAGACGAACTGACTGCTCATTGCCTTGTTAGACGATCTTCAAGGCTTAGTGTGTTGTTTCTGAAGTAAAATTGTATTGTTCATAGTTTTGGCAAAATTCTATGTAAGTAACACGAAGAAAGTATTTACTCGTAAAAAAAAAAAACAAATTAATGAAACATACTTACAATGTTTCTTTTAATGTTTGCCTATATGATCTCCACAACCTAGTTACTAAGTAACATTTTCTTTCTGACTTTCTGGCTTCTGAATACCCATGATGACTGTCAAAGATGTACTAATGACAGCCGGGACTAGGGTTGCCAACTTTTTGTCGGTCAAATATAGTAGTTCTAAAATGTTTACCCATAAAAATATAGTAGTTAACGAAAAGGTTAAAAAAAAAATAGTCGATTCCAAAAATTAGGTAGGTACGTTATTTATTTTATGAATATTTTATGAATTATTGAAAGCATCTGTCAACTTGACATTCTGGAATCGTTAAAAACAGGTATTAATTGACGTTTTGTTAAAACACACGCTGTGTAAACGCTTACACATTTTGAAACGAATATTATTGCATAGAGTTTGATGCCTTTAAAATATAGTAGTTTCGCCTATTATATCTTTTCAAAAATATAGTAGTCGGGCCTCTAATACAGTAGGATACTATATTATATAGTAGGGTTGGCAACCCTAGCCGGGACGTACATGCAAGTGCGTACAAGTTTATGCATGTTTTATTTATTGATTTTTATAAATTGCATTTCACGAGATTAACCTGGTAAAATAGAGTTGCGTATTCTCGTCTTTTCACTGCAACTTAAAATGATGTCGTATGTTGTATTTTGTAAAATTTAAGATAATTGTTATACTCAAACTCAAACTCAAACTCAAATCATTTATTTCAAATAAACCGTTTACAGGCACTTTTGAATTGTCAAGGAGTTAGTCAGTCACAAAGTTGCAGCTAGTTGTTCATTCCAAACAATAGGTTTCTATGGAGAAGATTCCCAATACAGTATACGAACAGTTTAAGATTACTAATTCTTGAAATTGCCGAAACATTCTACTACTTAGCAAAAATATCGTATCTTACTAACTTCAAAGCTTTAGGAGAAAACCTATCAAATACAGACGTCTAACCCAAAATATAATTTTAATAGCAACACAAACATAATGATTGCTCGCAAAATGTCACAAACAAAAAGTCTTGGCCTTTCCGTGGGTCAGGGCGGCGCTCGGTCAACGAAACGGATTCGATTAACGCGCGTTACCTCTGGGAGTCGGAACGTGAACGTAGACGTTTCAGTTACGGGTAAATCGAAACGCGTGATTCTGTGGTTTTCAGATAGATTGGAAGCTACGATTGTTCTATCAGTTCCCGTAGGTGTTGTTAGTTTATGGGATTGGTTTTAATAGATGGTTTGTTGGACATCTAATGGTGATTTTGCCAAGAGCATGGGGTTTTTTCTTTTTCCTACTATACACACCATTATCCTTACGTTTACTGGAGAATCGTAATAGGTTTACGATTGGGGATTGCTAATTTTGGTTTAACATTTGCAAGACCAAAAGGGGCAATAAACAAATATGCCCTATGATGTCTGGGCTAGAATACCATCCACCCATTTCATACCGAGGATGTCGTAAAAGCCGACTAAAGGAAAATCCGGAAGTCGGGCAGCAGCGACTTTCGAGTAAATAACAGCTTCTCTGCGATGCCTAAGACGCCTGCCAAGCATGGGAAATATGGCAAACCTCTCTTTGGGAGAGGCCTTTGTTCAACGTCTTCCTGCTAATGATGATAAAAACAAATTGCAGTATAATACCTTGCAAACAGTCATTTCATTTATTTAGTAATTGAAACCATAGCCAAGCCACCTACATTAATGAAATTCTTACGATTGAAACACAACTAGAAGTAAAGTAGCAGTCAATGGTACGGATTTGCAACAGGCTTCTCACGGTGGCCAATCTCAAAGGAGACTAGCTAAGTATGCAAGATATGTTGTAGAGAACAGACCAACAGTTTTACGTGGTTTCGGAGGCAAGGGAGCGTCACAGTAACAGCTACCACACTCCGGTCTACGGTACTGAAAAATAGCTATTGGAAAAACTCATTAACAATTTCTTCGACCTGGTAATCGAATCCAGAACCCCACGCAGCCCAGCAGTCACGTTTGCAACTACGAGACCAACAGGGGGCCAAGTCTGCTATTTTTATAGTTCGTCATTCCAACACGATCCTATTGTCATTTTGCTAAAAGTTCGTAATCTGCTAAATTCATAATGGTCGAGCATTGGTCGGTCGAATTAAAAGCAATGACTGCACAATGACGTTCTAATTGGTAGGTCACTGATCAAAGGAACTGTCAAAATTTTTGCAGATTACCGCCTAAGTAGCAGTAGCAGCAGTGCTATTCTGTTAAAATCTCCCTCGGTGAACACCTAGGTGAAGTGAGATGACATCAGTCCCGAAGCTAGGGATTGACAAAGCAGACGGACGGATGGCAGCTCACTTCACCTAGGTGTTCACCGAGGGAGATTTTAACAGAATAGACATACAGTTGTCATTTTGTACGAGATTACCATTCTATATCATTTCTTTCAATAGCGTGTCAGTGGTTGACCATTGGAAAGTCATAATGACGCCATTATATTAGTAGATTATATTAGTAGAAACTTGTCAAAATCAACAATTATGTAATCATTGATTGCCCATTCTGAGACTATTGTAATAGCAGACTTGAGGCCCAGGGCAGTCACTGATCTTAACTCGTGAGACGTAAATATAATACAGCATAATGTGGGTGGTCTAAACATCTACCTATCCCTTTGAGGGCTAAAGTTATGCTACAAACCATTTTGCCTATATAATTTGTTTCCTTTCCCTAGAATCTTCAAGACCTTGACAGCCAGACAATTTGTCAAATGTCAGAATGTTATTATTCAACGAAGCATAAGCGAATAGTCTCAAAGGGTTTGAAGTGCGTAATAATATTTCTAAGAAACCGCGATGTTTTAGATGTGGATGAATTTGAAGATGCTCTGTAACCATTATGATATGTGGTGAATAATAGTGGCTGGTTTTCTTTTAAAAATGATGACTGTATACTCGACATGGTTGGCAAATGGTTGGTTGGTTGTTTCAACAAAGATTTGTATGGCCTACAGATACCTAGTTGTTACAAGTTTGGTTCTTTGTGTACCCACGATGCAGGAAAAATTCTTTGTGTAATAAAGAAAAATAATATATTTCTCAGAAGCAGGCACGCCCCCTGTTACCTACATTAATTCTATGTTATTTTTTGGGACGTGCCTGTCACATTATTCCGGATATATTTCCCAATCAATTAATTACAAAATATGTAATACACTATTACGTGAGCAAAACCACGGGCACAGCTAGTTTTAAATTAATATAATGAGCAGTTATTTAATTAGTCTTGACTAGTAATACTTTAATTCAAAAAGTATTTCTAATATTTATCTAACATCGTAAATACAACTGTAGATTTTTCATTTAAGGAAAACCTGACCAAATGTCCTTAAGGGGCTATTAAACGACTTTTACAGATTTTAAACTGACAATCACGTCAAAATGTGCAGTGTAAATGATTTGAAAAAAATATATGTTAAACTAGAACATTCTCTTAATCATATAAAAAGTGAATATTTTTTATTAAGTTCATATTAAATAGTTTAATTAACTCGTGAAGTTGTGTCTGACGCGGACAAAACATTGACAATCACACAAAATCTACCAGGTATAATTGAACGAAACTTACACCATCTTACAGACAATTTTATTATCTATCTTTTAGTATACGCCTTTTTTTAATTTTGAAAGAATACTACTTTTATTTAATTTTTTCGACTAAACTTTGAGAGTTTTGGACGCAAAACTGATGCAGAACGGACGCAGTCTGCGTCCAAAACTTTCAAAATTTAGTCGAAAAAATAGCCCCTTAAGCATTCGTTCCCTCTTCGCCGTGCACGAGATAGAGTAGCGAATACGCTCAGATTTTAGAATAAAATCTTTATAAAATCACATTCTAGGACTTTGAAAAAAAAAATATAGTAGTAGTTCATTAATAAATTGCCTAGTAGAAAATCGAAATGGATACTTGACGAGGAGATACATGTTTTCAATAATTATTTCTCATTTCTGTGGTTTCGTTGTAAGGAGATTAGTTAAATATTATTCTTTAATAATATCAAAAATAAGATCTACCATTTTGGAGTCAAGATTATGTAGAAATTCAATGTATTTTTTATTTGTTAATATTCTTTTGAATGCGCTGTGTTTTGCACAGGGATACGTCTTAAGTAGGCAAATGACGTTTTTTTTTTTGAACTCTGTCGGACTTATGCAAATGTATTTGTAATTTTTACAGCTAAAGAACCTAACGATTTTGTAGTCTAGTAATTAGCAATCCATGTAGGTTCTTTAAGAAGTACATTAAAAACAAGATCAGATTTATATGGTACTTTCTACCAACCAAAAACAACCTCAGTCGTTTTCGCTTCATTAGGTAGTCTTTGGTAAAAAGTTTCTTTAATAAAATAAGCATAAAATGAACAACCAATTGTGTAGGTAATTCTGAGAATTTTATCAATTAACCTTGTTGGTTCCTACTTGTAATATTACTGATATAAAGCCATGTAATTTGCTACTGAACTTTATTATGTTCCTTCATTGTAAATTATTAGGCTGAGTATTAAAACAATTTTTTGTTTATTTTAACGAGAACAATTACTGTCATTGGTTATTATTTTCTTATTAACTTCTGCCCTCGACTTTGGTGTGGAACACAAATATCTTATAAACCATACCTTTAGCAATAGGCAATAATGTAACTTTCTATTAATCAAGGTTTTTTTTTGTAATCGGTCTAGTAGGTACTTTCAGAGTCACAAACAAAAGTCATATCTTACAAACAAATAAAATAAATGTATCTTTGCCATTATTGTTGTTTAAATAGATCCATTATCTGCCTAGCCTTTTCTCAACTATATTGCTGCAACAGTGAAAACTGTAGGAGCTGAATACCAGTGTTTTACATGGAGTGACTGCTTATCTGAACTCAACAACCCAGCTACTGGGCATCGCAATACCTCTTGGTAAGACTGGTTGTCAAACCTTGTCGAAAGATCATGTCATGCAAAAAAATATATAATTTGCCTTGGGCACTGTTTACCAGTCAACCAAAGGTGTGAAGATTTTTACATCCATTTCGTAGGATATTTTTTAAATTTTGTGCTAGTTATGGTCCCACCGCCGCCATAGTGCCATATCTGCGCAGCCATATGCCAGTGATGGTCCCACCATATCAACGTGGACGTCGCTCATTTTTCTCATCTGAAAATCAGATTCAGATATTGTCAGAAATACTTAAAAGAAACACAACACACTTGAACCAGAAAACGTCGATTATTTTAAAGCGATTACACAGCGGTAGTAGCCAAAACACTACTCAATAATTAGGGTTCCAAAAATCTGAAGTATTAAACGACTTTAGTCTCTGACCGTACTTCACGTTGTACTCGATTCAAACTAACAAAGAACTTCTGAAGTTTGTACTGTAAAGTGCCCCGACTAATAATGGAACACGATCTTTGCAGTTCATCGGGCGTTTGACAAAAGAGTCAGCCCTAACTTGTGCTACTGAAACAAAACCTCACAACCCTATTATTTGCAGAGTATAAATAATTACAGACCACCCATAAAGCCTTTACTTTGCTTGTTTAATTACGACTTTGATGCTTAAATATTATAACTAAGTGTCTCACAGAGTCTGCGCTAAAATATTGCGTAGGTTGGCTGTACGGTGGCGACTTGGACGCGGAAATAAAAAGCGTGTAAAAGCTGTTCGAAAGTTCACAAAAATAGACCGTCGTCTTTCCGTCCTCGCCGCAGAAGCCAGCTATGACGACCCTGTAATTCCCCTTCCCAACCCTTGCTCCTGCCAGCCTGCGCCGTTGAGCATGTAGCTTTAAATTTGTTCCTAAATTATAGAGAACCGATCCAGCCGGTCCCTTTGCTGCCTTCCCCCAGTGACGCCCTAACTCCTTAGGGCTTAGCGTGTAGTCGCTTAGTTGATAAAGTTTTTGCTCTGACTGGAAGCTTTTAAATTCATTTTAAGGTACCACAGAAAAGTCCGGTTAAATCAAAAGCAGCCGACAAAAAAATGAAATATTACGGTACAAAGATATTTTGACCTAAGCAATTACTTTTTGTTTAAATAGTTAACATCAGTTTCTTGAACGACAAATGAATGTAACAAAATAATGGTCAAAACTGTTTAAACTGCTGTGATTGGCTGTGAATAGCCAGCCAAACATAATTATGATAGTCTGTAGCTTATGCGCGATGACAATATTTTAAATTCATGTTTTCCTTCATAAGTCTATTTCGTAGTTTAAATTTCCAATATTACTATACTAGCTTTTGCCCGCGACTTCGTCCGCGTGAATGTCGGTTATCGCGGATGCAGACAAAGTCGCGGATTAAAAAGTAGCCTATGTCCTTCCCCAGGGTTCAAGCTATCTTCATGCTAAATTTCATCAAAATCGGTTCAGTCATTTTATCGTGAAAGCGTAACAGAAAAAGTTACTTTCACATTTATAATATTAACTAGCGATCCGGCCCGGCTTCGCATAAGCCTTCCTCGATAAATGGACTATCCAACACAAAAATAATTTTTCAATTCGAACCAGTAGATCCTGAGATTAGCGCGTTCAACCAAACAAACAAACTCTTCAGCTTTATAATATTACTAGCAACCCGACCCAGCTTCGCATGGGCCTATAGCCTTCCTCGATAAATGGACTATCGAACACAAAAATAATTTTTCAAATCGAACCAGTAGATCCTGCGATTAGCGCGTTCAACCAAACAAACAAACTCTTTCGTTTTATAATATTAGTATAGATATAGTATAGGTAATAAAATAATAACAAGTATGGATTTACACACTTCTTCTTGCTCGTGTTCTCCATTATTGAAGGTCCGTCGTTGACGAGCTGTTTCCATACCTCTTTGTTTTAAAGGCTTTTCTCTTTTGTGCTTACTGGAGCTGAACAAGGAGCTCTTATTATCAAGGCGTATCATTATTTGTACTTTGTTGTTTGTACATGGAAAATGTGATCAGAAATTGTGCTATCCATGTAAGCTACTTACCTTGGTAATACTGTGAGCTTCCGTTAAAGTAAAATAAATAATAAAAATAAAAAATAAAAAATAAAAAAGCCTTTTATTCCATGCAGCAAATATTACAATAATTTAAATATGATATAACTCAATTCAATTTAGGTAAAAAATTACAAGGATTTACATTCATTTTTATTCATTCTTTCTTAACTAAGAATCAGTACAACAAAATTAAGAAAATTAAATTATTATGTATTATTATTAAATAAAATATTATTGACATTATGAATTTGATTAAATTAATTTGATACATATTTTTTGTATAGGTATACTTAATATTGTTAATTATTAAATTATTTTTTGTTTTCAATTTTTTAGACACCTACACATAGGTACAATTCTAATTATTGGTAATATTTATTTTTAATAAGAAATATAATGAAGTATTCATATTTATTTATGGACCCCTCTCAGGTAAAGGCCTCCTCCAAGGATTTCCATTTATCCCTATTCCTTGCTGTTTCTAACCAGCTTGTTCCTGCGATCTTCTTTATGTCATCCTCCCATCTCATGTAGGGTCTCCCAGCTCGGCGTTTGCCTGGTGGGCCCTTCCATGTTGTTACATTTATAGTCCACCTATTATCTATGTATCGGGCTATATGACCGGCCCATCTGAATTTTAGTATTTGAGCATGAGCCAGCGCGTCTACTGCTTTCGTATATTTTCTAATTTTTGTGTGTCGTATTTTTTGTATTTTATTTATGTTTACCATACTGCGCTCCATTCCTTTCCAAAGTAAAATAAATAAATAAACAAAATAAACATCTAATTGATGTTTAGTTTTTGTTTCTTAGTTTTTTTAAAAAAAACGTTGCCCTACCCTTAACTATTAAATTATTAAACCACTGCGCCAACTGTATCGTCCGTGTGTGATGTGACTCGTTTTATCCATGTAGAGACCGAAACCGCAGCACATAATCGCCTATTATACCGGTGTAACTTTTGTCGCATTGTCGCAGCTGTGTAGCCAGCCTAACATCTTCATTACGGCGGTTGTAAATTGCAGGGGTGACGCAGTTGTAAAAAAACATTGCGGTTGGGAGTAATGAAAATAATTCTTATTTTTTATTCGAGTTAATTATGTTTCCCTTTATTCTGCTCCACAAAAAGGTCTAATGAAATATGTATGAAGTTACTGATGTTCTGTCAACGATTAATTTCTGGATATTTGATGAATAATTTTGTTGTGAACTGAAAATAAGGAGACAAGATATTGTAGATATATACTTTTATTATCCTGGATATTTTAGGTTTTGAAATGTTTCACAATCACTGCACGCTATCTGGTATTACGCAAAGTGTATGGATTATGATTTTGAATTCGCTTTGATAATTGATGTTATAATAATTAATGCTACGTTCCATAACAATAAACAAATATGTCTGCGCCCGCGTCCGTCTCTGTTCGTCAGTGTTGCCACTTGCCACTTTGCCAGTGAATGAAAATGAAAGTTATCGGCCATCCCATCGCGCAGATTGACGAAGGGTATGGTTACGTTGGGTGTAGATATAATAATAATTATAATTTTTTATTTACTGTTTTCTCTAATTTACTTTTTTACATGTGTTTATATTTGTTTATTCATTTACACTATTTATTTTTTATTATATCCGTATCTGACCGTGGCATCACTTTGGGCCCTATCAGAATATCAGCGCTGTGACATTTTTAAATGTTACAGCACAATGCTGAGATAGGGGCCTTTTGGCATCGTACAGGACCGATTCGTTTCTTATTTTTTATTTTGTAATCATTTTAAACCTTGTTGTTATTTGTGTGTTTCGTCCTGTGCGGGCTAATAAACGCTTTTTCTTTCTTTCTTTCTTTCAAATGTATAAGGGAAAACACTACAGAGCCGATTTTATGTTTAACAAAACTCAAACTCAAATTCTCAACCACTAAACCATTTAATACGAATAAACCACTTAGAAGCACTCCGATTGTCAAGGAGTCAGTCAGTCAGAAAGTTGAAACTAGTTGTAATGGAGATCAAGTTATAATGGTTTTTTTATGGAATAATTCTAGAAAATTAAAAAGTTGCAGCTATAATAAAATCTTGAAGGAAATAAAACAGTGTAACACATAAACCAGACTGAAATGTTCCCTATTTCTTTGTTCAACTTTATTTTTTCAGAACTTTAACTTGGTTCGTAAGCAGGCCCCAAATGGCGCCATATGTTAGGTACACTTGCACCGTCAGTTCACGACGTATATAATCCGAGGAGAAAAGGTTCAGTTAGTTCGTTCCTTAGAAAATGTGAGTACTAATAGTTTTACGTGGAATTCTACTTCCTACTACTTACTATTGTTAACGCATAACTCATAAGTTTGTGGTGAAGAATAATAATAAATATTATTTTTTTATTGACATACAAAGTTACAAATGGTTTATGAATCGCTGGTGCCTGTGGTAGGTAATTAAAACCTGTATTACAGGTCACCAGAGTTCCACCTTTCGAAATCAATCCATCTGTGAGTAGGTACCTATGGATGAATGTATGAGTCCATGGATTTATGTTATTTTTCTCGCAACGACTGAACGGAATTAGCACACATAATATAGATGTAGATGTAGGTTAGCACATAGTATATTTGGCTAAATTCTGAAATCTTTGCGGACGAACTCGCAGTGTTATAATATTCAGATGCCTGTATTTTTATTTATTTATACTTCATGCACAAAGGTACAAAGAACTGAAAGCCTTAGGCATTCTCTACCAGCCAACCAAGGGTAGTGAAGGGATAACATGGCAGGTGCATAACACAAAAACCCTTAAAAGCCTCCCCCAAAAATAACCACCGCTGTATACAAAAAGCCTCTAAATTAACATTAAAGAATATTTACAGCTTCTGAAGGTTTCAAGAGGTGTAAAAATAAAATACTCGTCCTCAATTTCCTAACACACCGACATCTATTTTACGCTATTAACATTTTACTGAAAAATGTCAGAAGTCAAACAGCAAAAAGATTTTATTATTAGAGTCAGCGTTCACGATCTTTTTATATCTTCCAAGAGATTGAACCTTCTGTTCCTCATATCGTGGTGAGACATAAAGACTGCAATGGTGCATAAAATAGGGATGAGCAGCTGTCCAGCCTATCCACTATTTCTCTCACACTTTACGAGCTTCGCAGTAAAAGGAGCTATATTCTTTTAAGACCCGCTACTATTAGGAACCCTAATAATTTTGTCATATCCCGCCACATGTATCTTGGTTTGTTTCAATTTATTGCTAGATTACTTCTGTAATACGACAACGACTGGTTAATAATAGATTGTAGGAAATAAAAGAAGAATTGTGAGGGAAACAAATTGCAGATGACTACATACGCAGTAGATTTTCAGAAGGAAATAAATTGATCATTAAACGAAACGTGAGTATGATTACACATTATAAACTGAGAAAAACGGATTAATTAACTGTGAATGTAGGTCCACAGGATGACACGCCGCACGCCTCCTTCTTCTCGCCTCCTTGAAAAAGTTGGCCAAGGTGGTAAGCTATCGAAACCAGTCGGACGAACCCGTAGCCGGGTTCGATTCACAGTGAGTTAATCCGTTTTTCTCAATTTATGTTGGGAAATAATTTGTTCGAATTTCAATTTTATCGTTACTCAAATGATCGACTTTCGACTTCGAGTATAGAGTTTATCGTTTTTGTAAAATACCACTATTATTATTTTATTGAAAATCGAATTATCAACTTTCATTGGTGTTTAAATGTTTTTCTGGCTACTAAGAGTTTTTAAATTATTGCCCTTCTATCATTCCCAATACGTATAAAAAGCAATGACGTACATTCATAGCATACGCTACACGGTACACTGACGTCAGACAAAGAGAAGCACTTGAAAAGGCGCTGAATCCGCTAACCGCTTTGCATACTCAATTAAATGGACGAGGAGTTTTTACAGCTGACCACTTCTTCTTATTGTGTCCGTACGCTGTGGCTGTGGTTGGATTTAGAGACGTGCATTGGGGTGACGTATGCTAGGTATATTGATGTTGGTTAAAAGTAGGAGGACCGTGTTTTGTTTTTATTGATGTGAGTGTAGATTTGTCCGGGGATTGCGTTTTTTAACTAGATTGGGTCGGGCGGATTTTGTGTGTAGGAGATATTCTGAGGTAGAAGGCAATATAAGGTTAATAGAGATGGGCCTGAATCGTAATTGGAATGCTATGATGAATGTATGAATGTAAACGTTAGTAAAGGATCACTTAAAACGAAATTAAAAAAAACTGGCCAAGAGCGAGTCGGACTCGCCCACGAAGGGTTCCGTAACATTATCGTTAGATATCGAGCAAAAATAAATTGCGGTTTACGATTTATGACTTATTAAAAAAAAAACTACTTACTAGATCTCGTTCAAACCAATTTTCGGTGGAAGTTTACATGGTAATGTACATCATATATGTTTTTTAGTTTCATCTTTCTCTAATTTTAGAACTAACAGGGGGGGGGGGGGCACACATTTTACCACTTTGGAAGTGTCTCTCGCGGCAACTATTCAGTTTAGGAAAAAAATTATATTAGAAACCTCAATATCATTTTTGAAGACCTATCAATAGATACCCCACACGTATGGATTTGATGAAAAAAAATTAAGTATGGGGAACCCCCAAAATTTATTGTTTTTTTTTCTATTTTTGTGTGAAAATCTTAATGCGGTTTACAGAATACATCCACTTACCAAGTTTCAACAGTATAGTTCTTATAGATTCGGAAAAAAGTGGCTGTGACATACGGACGGACAGACAGCCAGACAGACATGACGCGCGTCCATAAGGGTTCCGTTTTTTGCCACTTGGCTTCGGAACCCTAAAAACACGATACTCCTTGGTAAGACTGGTTGTCAGACTATCTGGCTTCTGACTACTGTCAAAGATCTACGAATAATAACCAGGACCAGACGTGCTTTCCGAGGTACGGAGGGGTCTCGGTATGAAATGGATGGTCACTGATCCACAGACTGGCCGCGGCAAGCGTAACTTAATCTTGACTGATCGATCCAACCAAACCAGAAACCAATAGCATTAATAACTGATCAATAAGGGAAGTCTGCGGTAGATACATCCACAGGTATACTTAAAGGGCGTCCGTATGGGGGAGTGGCTATTTTGTGGCGCAAAGGACTGTTTAAGACGGTGAGTGTTATTAACTGTAATAGTAACAGGCTAGCGGCCATTAGAGCAACATTAAGTGACAATCGCTCTGTATTAATATTTAGTGTCTACATGCCGACGGACAACTCAGAAAATCTCTTAGAATACACAAATTGTTTAGGTGAAATCACTGCCATTGTGGAAAATAATGACACTGAAACTGTATTCTTGTTAGGAGACTTTAATTCTCATCCGCATCAGCCGTTTTGGTCTGAGCTATGTAACCACTGTAAAGATCATCAGTGGTTATGCGCTGATGTAGAAAAATTAGGTATTGACTCAGACGTTTTTACGTATGTCAGTGACATAAATGGTAGTCAGCGATGGCTGGATCACTGTATCGTTACGAAGGCAGCGTGGCACACTGTAACAAATGTCATCGTGGATCTCGATACCTATTGGTCAGATCATCTACCCTTAATAATTGAGTGCAATTTAAATATAATCGTGCCAAAATTGGCACAGGAAACTAAAGCACAGAATAAAGTTTTATGGCGGGAGCGCAATAAGGTGGAAATAGATAGGTATCGGGATCTATGTAATAAAGAGTTGAGGAATATCCACTATCCTGAGTTGTTTGAGAGGTGTGGAGATAGTATGTGTTGTATTTTAGAACATAGGCGTGCTTTAGATCATATGTATGGCAATATTGTTAATACTCTGTCAGTGGCTGCTGTGCAGGCCTGGGACGACAAGGAACCCCATAAGGGAAGAAAAGTGGCAGGCTGGAACAAACACGTTCGGGGCGCTTATGGGGAGGCTCGGTCTAAGTATCAAACTTGGCTGTTCTATAATAAGCCGAAATCTGGTAGAATTTGGGACGAGATGCGAACGAGTCAGAAAATCTTTAGGGGTAGGCTTAAATGGTGCCAAAATCACCAGGACCAGATCAGGATGGACATAATAGCGTCGCACAAAGCGTCCAAAAATTTTTCAGAGTTCTGGAAGTCGACCAATAAGCTGAGGGTAGGACCGGGCCGCCCTGTGAGTGTGGGGGAATGTGGTTCGCCGGAGGACATAGCCCGCATGTTCCAAGATCGTTTTAAGGTATCATCTCCACTTGGGCCGGCTCAGGGGGTGGTCGATGGGGAGACGAGTCGTGACTATGAGCCGACCCGTTTCTCTGCCAAGCATGTAGCTAAATTAATTGAAAAAATGGCTAAGGGGAGGTCTCCAGGTCACGATGGTCTCAGCATCGAGCACCTCAGGTGTGCTGGGGTACATCTGCCTAGAGTGCTGGCGATGTTTTTCACGCTTTGCATTAGCCACTCATACCTTCCATCTGATATGCTGAAAACAATAGTGGTACCGATCGTGAAAAATAAAACTGGGGATGTATCGGATAAGGCGAATTACAGGCCGATATCTCTGGCCACTGTAATTGCGAAGGTATTGGACGGTCTGCTTGATAGGGAACTTGACAAATGGATAACGTTACATGACGCACAGTTTGGGTTTCGGCCTGGACTTTCTACTGAGAGTGCTATCCTCTGTCTAAAGCAGACGGTCCAATACTATAAGGATAGGAGTACTCCGGTGTATGCCTGCTTCCTTGATCTCTCAAGGGCTTTTGACCTTGTGTCATATGATGTCCTTTGGGAGAAGCTCAAGGGAGCGGGGGTGCCACCTGAGTTAACGGGTTTGTTCCAGTACTGGTACTCTAACCAGTTAAACCAAGTTCGTTGGGGAGACGTTCTGTCTGAAGCGTACAGGTTGGAGTGTGGGGTGAGACAGGGAGGATTAACCTCACCGAAGCTCTTCAACCTGTATGTGAATGAGTTGATCGTTGAACTCAGCAGCAGACCAGTTGGGTGCAAAATAGGTGGCACTAGCGCCAATAATTTAAGCTACGCTGATGATATGGTGCTGTTGGGTCCTACGGCTGGCTCAATCAGGGAGATGCTGAATATCTGTGAAAGGTATGCGGCTACTCACGGTCTGTTATACAATGAAACAAAAAGTGAATACATGATCTTTGCGGTCCCTGGTAAACATCTAAATTACGAGCCCTCAATATCCCTCAATGGACAAGCACTTGAAAGGGTCTCCCAATTTAAATACTTGGGACACTATGTCACTGAGGACCTCAAAGATCATGTAGATATTGATCGTGAGCGTAGGGCACTAGCAGCCAGATGCAACATGTTGGCTCATAGATTCGCTCGTTGTAGTAACGAGGTCAAAATAACGTTGTTTAAAGCTTATTGTCAGGCGTTCTACACGGGCAGTTTGTGGGTCAACTGTACGCGGAGGGCTCTAGATGCTCTGCGTGTGCAGTATAATAATGGCTTCAGGGTGCTGTTGCGGTTGCCTCGGTTCTGCAGCGCGTCTAGTATGTTTGCTGTTGCGCGAACTGACGACTTCTACGCCTTATTAAGAAAAAAGACCGCATCTTTAATCAGCAGAGTGAGGGCGAGCCGCAACAGCATTTTGAAAGCCATAGCCGAGCAGCATGATGCACTAATTTTCCAACACGCTGTCAGGTTGCTCGTGCGGCAGGGGTAAATGTAAATTGTCGTATTATTATTAAATACTAACCCTTAGTTTCATAAGTTTTTTACTAACCACTGGACCTTTGTTGTCAATATAAATAAATAAATTATTATTATTATTATTATTATTAATAAGATTGACTCAAATCAATTGAATAAAGTTAAATCTGTTTCTACATTAAATGAAAAGCCTTAAAAGCGTCGTGACCTTAAAACGACCTCCGGTAAAAGATAAAACAGCCCAAATCAATGTCTCAAACTGGTTTTTCAGCCTAGACAAATTTAGGGTCTTTCTCTCTGTAAAGTCTAGACTGAAAAAGTCAATTCGTATCTCCAAAAAGCTTCCCCTTTTAGAAAAGTCCTCAAGATAATCCTTTTACTTTGACTGGAATGCCAATTAACATTTAACTTACGATTCACTCAAAGAGTAGTAAAGAGTGCTTATTTTTTATGCTCAGTAAATAAAGTACTGCGACGCTGAGCATTGAAACGCCTGTTTCTACTTAATGTCAACGGTGAAGTTTTAATTTAGTTACCTGCTTCGTTGAAAAGTTTCGTCTATGGTTTGTGCTTATGTCCGCTTTGATGATGGAAACTTTCGATTTATTTATGGAATATTGACACTGGTCTGCACTTTACCTGAGTGGGTGGAAATGGCCTTTTATTATACAGAAATAGTAGATTGTATGACAAGGGAGTAAAATAATATTTTTACGGCGAAGGCGCTATTTTGAATCTAGAGCGAAGCGAAGGATTCTAGAAAATAATTCCGAGCATAGCGAGGGATTCTAAAATAGAATCCTGAGCGTAGCGAGGGATTCAAAGTACATCGCCTGAGACAAAAATATTTTTGCTCTCGAGTCATACACTCTACTTTTCATCTCCTTTGTGAGAAAATATTTCTCCCGGGATTTCGTAGGTATTAAGTTTTGTATGACGTTATTAGCTTCTATTTTTATTGTTTCTGGAGTTAATGCACTATCACTTTCAGAACTCGACGTAGGACTAATTTTTTTGCAAAATATAAAGTCCGTACCGATTAGAGACAGGGAAATAAATCGCGCGCTTTTGTTTTTCTTTTTTAGTTACCGCGCGCGCCTCCCCGCCCCGTACAGCCAACACTTACAGCCAGTAATTTATACAATTTGAGTTCGATTTCAATGAACGATTCATGTTCCTAATTCAAATCTCATTACTGCCCGCTAAAAAGCCTAGTGGAAAATAGAGCTACTTTGCTCCCGCTTATAGAGAAACAAAACGACATTTTTCGAATAGAAGGGATGAAAAAGAATGTGTATTGATAGCTACGTTTGTTTATTTCAAATGTTAATATTTGCCACTAGCTTAACCTCGCAACTTCGCCCACGGGAGGTTCTGTTTTCTGTGCGATTTTTTACTAAAATAAAAAATAATTAATTCATAATATTAGCTATCTGCAAGTTATTTTATTTTTGTATTAGGTCCGTTTAATACTCTGACATTACAAACGGAAACTTTCAATTTTATTTAATTATGTAGAGATCTGGACCTGGATGTTTTCTGTTAACATCTCCATCGGTAAGTTTAGCAGAGCTTGAGAAGCTGTCATATTACCTATCCTTTATAACATACTCACGACACTCCATATAAACAAAACGATATAATTGCCTACACTACTACCAAAATAACAGACTGTACAAATACACGTGCGTGTGTGTGCGTGTCTACGCGCCGCTCGAACTAAAAGCAGTGCAAAGAGCACGTTCCATGCAGCAACAACATTTTTCCTCAGGCATGGAAAGAGGCCACCGTTATCGGCATTCCGAAACCAGGCAAACCCAAGTCTGATCCCACCAGTTACCGTCCCATTAGTTTACTCAATGTTCTAGGCAAAATCTACGAGAGGCTTATTTATAAGCGACTCAAAGACTTTGCCGAAGCAAAGAGTCTCATTCCCGACGAGCAGTTTGGCTTTCGAACCGAACACAGCTGCGTCCAACAAGTCCACCGCATCGTCGAGCACATAAGCGCTGGTTTTCAGCGTGGCTTGATGACGGGTGCACTCTTCTTTGACATAGCGAAAGCATTCGACAAAGTCTGGCACAACGGCTTACTATACAAGCTTTACCAACTCGGAGTGCCAGATCGTCTCGTGCTCATCTTGCGTGACTTTTTGTCGAATCGCACCTTTCGCTATCGCATCGAGGGTGCGCTCTCTTCACCCCACCCGATACGCGCTGGCGTCCCTCAGGGCTCCGTAGTATCCCCCCTCATTTTCACGCTGTTCACCAGCGACATCCCCAAAGATAAAAAGGCTCAGTTGGCTCTATTCGCTGACGACACGGCCATCTATTACTCGGGTCGTAACCCAGACTGCATAGCTCGTACCCTCCAATCCGCGGCAAAAGCCTTAGGCGCTTATTTCCGGAAATGGAGAATCGAGGTAAACCCCATCAAGAGTCAGGCAGTACTCTTTTCCAAACCGCGTTCGTCCCCCTCTCTGCCCAGTCCGATAACCATGTTCGGTAAGCCTATCCCTTGGGAGAAGCAAGCCAAATACCTAGGTGTGATTCTGGACCACCATCTTACTTTCGGAGAGCACATAAAGACGGTGCGTTCGCGCGCCGCTTTCGCTCTCGGTAGGCTCTACTTCATGTTGAATGCACGCAGCAAATTGTCACTCAAGTGCAAATTGCGCATTTACACGGCGTGCATTCGTCCCATCATGACGTACGCCTGTGCTGTATTCGCACACGCGAAACCATACCGTCTCCATAGGATGCAGACCCTCCAAAACCGTTTCTTGCGAAGAATCACAGGAGCCCCTTTTTACCTTCGCAACGAGAACCTCCATCTCGATCTAAAAATACCTACCATCCAGCAGTTCATGAAACGCTCCGCCAAGCGCTTCTTCGACACTGCTGAGAAGCACTCTAACCCGTTAATCGTATCGGCCGCCCGGTACACTCCCTCCCGTATTAGTAAGACTCGACGACCGAGACATACTCTGACCGACCCTGACGATGCTATTACTCTCCTCCAGGAGAGCAATAAGGCCACCAGTACAGTTAAGAAACACAGACACAGACCGCCGTCATTCCGTCCTCGCCGCCGAGGCCCGCCGCGACGACCCCGTACGTCCCCTCCCCGACCCTTGCTCGTGCCAGCCCGCGCCGCTGAGCCTGTAGTTTTAAATTCGTCCCTAAATAATGGAAATCCGATCCAGCCTGTCCCTTTGCTGTCCTCTCCCAGCGACGCCCTAAGCCGAGGCTCGTACCCCACAGGGGGTGCCCTTAGCGTGTAGTCGCTTAGTTTGTAAGCTTTTATGCCCTGGCTGGAGGCCCTAAAAATAATATTTTTTAAGGCACCACAGGAAAGTCCGGTTAAGCAGCCGACAACCTCCTAGGTTGACCTGCGAGATGCCAATCCGAAAAAAAAAAAAAAAAAAAAAAAAAACGTTCCATGCGAGAAGAGGTGAGGAACAGTGTTTCGGAGGGAGGCGGAGCGTTTTGCGGTAGTACTAATACTTATACTGTGGTTATAACGTCCGCGCGGCGCGGCTAAAGGAGCGTTGACCGTCTATTGGCGCTGCGTCCGCGCCATCGCATAAACGCTGCGAAAGCGCCCCAACTTAAGGCGATGATATACGCCGGCGACCTTGAGCGACCAGAGAATCGTATGCGCTGCGTCCAAAACTCTCAAACTTTAGTCGGAAAAATTAAATAAAACATAGTATTCTTTAACTTAAAAAAAAAGCGTATACTAAAAGATAGTTAATAAAATTGACTGTAAGATAGTAAAAGTTTGGTTTAAATATTCCTGGTAGATTTTGTGTGATTATCAATGTTTTGTCCGCGTCAGACACGACTTAATTAAACTATTTAATAGGAACTTAATCAAAAATATTCACATACTAAATGATTAAGAGAATGTTCTAGTTTAACATTATATTTTTTTCAAATCATTTTAACGTGATTGTCAGTTTAAAATCTGCAAAAGTCGCTTGTTAGCGCCTTAAAGCTTTTTTTCTAGCGAACTACTGCAGCTACACCAAAGAAAAAATACATGTGTATCGCTGAAACTATAGATAATCAACATGTGAAAATTAAATTACAACAACTAGTGTACCTAAAAAAAAGTAAAATTTGAGATTATGGGTATCGAAATATCAGGAAAACATATTTTGTTGGAAGTTATTACCAATAATGTTGTAGTTTGTATCTTTAAAACCTATTTATAATAACCGACTTCAAAAAAGGAGGAGGTAATCAATTCGTCTTTTTTTATGTATGTCACCGATTACTTGAAAACGCCTAGACCGATTTGGAAAATTCTTTTTTTGTTTAAAAGGGTAGACTTCACAGATAGTCCCTCAAAAAATTTATCGAAATCGATTCAGAACTTTTGGAAAAAACCGTCAGAAAGCAAAAATATACACAGATGATGTTTTTAATTAAACTAGACTATATAAACTTGGACCCCAGACGCGTATTTCATGGCCTTCTAGTATTTAACATGAACTCCACGATAAACAAGTCACGTGACAATGCCATGCCAACCGACAAACAATTAATCAGTGCACTAACTCGGAGCTTGTCACCGCGACGGTTATTACTTGTAGTTGTGATTACATTTGTGTTACACAACCACATACAGCGAGACACTGTTCATCTTGAGGAGACTCATTAATCAAAGTAGCTCATACTGCTTGGTTTCAGATTAAGATAATAATAATAATAATAATAATAAGCTGGCAACCCTTAGTGTCATCATACGTCGTCTCCTTATTTCCTTAATTTATTTTTACAAATTCAATAGTTGTTTGATATTTCCTAATAATTTCGCTACACAATTTAATATTACATCCATATAATCAACCTTTTTGAATAATAATTTATGATATATACAGTTTTTAACTGATTCAACCAAAAGTGACATAAGTCATTGAAAACCTCGAAAACTGAAAATAATTTCGATATATAATATAATCAGTGAACGGAAATATATGGATAAATATAATACCTAATGTACTACTTACGCACCGAGAAATTAATTTAAAATGAAGAAAAATACCTATATAATAATGGATCAGAAACGACGATGACAACATGATTTTAAGATCAGCAGCACGCCGAGCACGCCCACCATCTCCGGACCCGTCGCTCAGCTCCGCCTCGCCGCCGCCGGAACCCAGCCCCAACGTGAGTGCTGTGACACCGGCCTCGGCAGTTGCGTCGAGCTCGAGCGACGAGTATTTCTCTCCGCCGACGACGCCACCACCTGTGCGTCGGCGGGGACGACGCCGGCCGCCGGACAGCTTGGGACTTCGAGACCCATCGGTCTCTGATAGGGTCCCCGCTCCCGGTGGAAGTGTGCAGCGCATGAGATGGACGCAGTCTATTAATGAAAGTGTCATGCGCTCATACTATGGGGCTACAGAGGGGGGAAGTAACTTGACTGCGTACCGTGGTCGGATGCTCTCTCTGTTTCAGGTGCTTGAGCCAGCTGTCAACGTATCGGCACAGCGACTGTCGGATCAGGTGCGGGTCATCCAGCGTAACCATATGCTGGATGACGTTGTACTTGATCGACTACGCCTAGAATCACGGAGTAGCCGTGTCACGTCTGCTTTGCCACTGGTTGCGGTCGCGGTACAATCGCAAGATTTACCCAGTGCTTCACCGCGACCTGACGACGGTGGTGAAGAGGATGATGGCGAGGCTATATCCGTGAGTACCCAGTGCAATATTCAATTGAGGAGTGCTTTGGAGGATGCGTTCCGGGAGTATCGCTCCATACCGCCTGAATTAAAACCGCGACTACCTCGTTTGCCCATGCACAAGAAAAATAGGGCGCTGGTGTGTGCTTTAGATTCGCAGCTGTCAAATTATTTTGACAGCAGCAAAGACCTCGCTGATACCCACTCGATCTTGTACTGCGCGGCGGTAGCAGCATGTCGTGTAGCTCATGTCAAATTTCCCAACAGTGACGGAGCTGCACGACCAAAACCAGCTGTACCAGCATGGCAGTACAGGATTGAGCGTCGTATTAGTGAGGCTAGAGCACTCATCGGCAAGCTTATCTGCTTCAGGGAGGGCAACACGCGCCCTAGAGTGATGCGCTTTGTGAGGCGGGCATTCTCGGGGACTGATATCAATCCTCGAGATTATTTGTCCTGCATCACAGAGCGTATCGACTTCCTGAAGCAGAAGATCTGTGCATGGGCGAACCGTATTCGACGGTACAAGCGACGAGTGGAGCGGTACACTCAGAATCGTATATTCCAGAGTGATGAGAGGTGGGTGTATAGGACTTGGGAGCGACCGGACCAAGGCGTGGCTGATGCGCACCAGCCGGATGATGCTGCCATGTGTTCGTTTTGGCGCAGCATCTGGTCGGTGCCTGTTAGTCACACTGAGGGCGACTGGACTCGGGAGGTTGAGCGAAAGTGTGATCCAATACCAGAAATGGGGGCAATAACCATCAGCCCCCAAGACGTAGCCCGTGCAGTTCGTCCGTTACCTAATTGGAAATCTCCAGGACCGGACGGGCTGCACAATTTCTGGATAAAATGGTTCCAGAGATCGCACGTTCGCTTGGCGTCCCAGTTCCAGTCAGCCTTAGAGTCAGGATCGTTGCCCCAATTCCTAACAACTGGAATCACCCACCTGCTCCATAAATCAGGTAGCACTACGGAACCCAAAAATTATAGGCCGATCACTTGTTTACCAACGGTCTATAAAGTTCTTACATCCATTTTGAGAGCTAAAATTAACGAACATATTGACAAAAATTCTATCATGTCTGCCTCTCAAAATGGATGTAGGAACGGGTCTCGTGGTACTAAGGAGCTCCTCCTCATTGATATGGCCATTAACCAGCAGGTTCGTCGTTCCCGGAAGGATCTGTCGACATGTTGGATAGACTATAAGAAGGCCTATGATTCTGTGCCACATACATGGCTCATGAGGGTGTTAGAGTTGTATAAAGTTGATACAACTCTGCGCACCTTCCTGATGTCATGTATGGGGCAATGGAAGACGGTCCTTCGCTATCCAGGATATCGGCAGATCCGGGAGAATAGCGAACCGATAAGGATCGAGCGAGGTATATTTCAGGGCGATAGTCTGAGTCCACTGTGGTTTTGTTTAGCTTTGAACCCTCTAAGCACGTTACTGGAGGGTTCAGGTCTGGGCTATCGGTTGAGAAGAGGAGGTCAGGTTATATCTCACCTCCTTTACATGGATGATCTGAAACTCTTTGCCCCCAACAATTTGCGACTGATGGAGCTACTGAAAGTAACAGAAACGTTCAGTAGCGCCATCAGGATGGAATTTGGTGTGGACAAATGTGCAGTCATGCATGTGAAGCGAGGGGAGATTGTGGAATCCGTGGGAACCCAACTCTCGGATTCCATACACCTTAGATCCCTCTCCTCAGCCGAAACCTACAAATACTTGGGTATGTCGGAAGCGTTAGGCATCAATGCTACCGACATGAAACAATCGTTGAGGGAGCGCTTCTTTGGCCGCCTGAATAAAGTTTTGAATAGTCTTTTATCAGGCGGAAACAAGGTGCGCGCCTTCAACGGATGGGTCATGCCGGTTTTGATGTACTCTTTCGGCATACTCAAGTGGACTCAGACGGAACTTGACGCCCTGGATAGGAGGGTCCGTACATTGCTGACCGCAAATCGGATGCATCACCCACGGTCATCGGTAATGAGACTGTATATCCCACGGAAGTGCGGAGGACGAGGCTTTCTTAATGCTAAGTCCCTGCACAACCGTGAGGTATGCAGTCTCAGGGAGTACTTCCTTAAAGCCGACGTGGGTATGCACCGAGATGTGGTCTCAGTGGACAAGGGTCTCACCCCGCTCTCCTTAGCGAACGAGAACTGGCGCAAACCTGTAGTACTAGATACTAATGACCGCAAGAAGGTATGGCAGAGCAAGGAGCTTCACGGGCGCTTCTACCGGGCCCTACATGGACCTGATGTAGACTTCTTGGCGTCCGTATCCTGGCTGCGATTTGGTGACCTCTTTGGGGAAACCGAAGGTTTTGTCTGTGCGATTATGGACGAAGTTATGATGACGAACAACTACCGGAGGTATATTGTGAAGGACGGCACGGTTGACATTTGTCGGGCATGCCACCGACCAGGAGAATCAATCCGACACATTATCTCTGGGTGCTCTCGTCTGGCTAACGGAGACTACTTGCATAGACACAACCTTGTAGCTAGGATTATCCACCAGCAACTTGCTCTAAAATACAGGCTTGTGGAATCGGAAGTACCGTACTACAGGTATGTGCCCGACCCATTTATCGAAAATGGCAACATCACATTGTATTGGGATCGATCTATCATCACTGACAGGACTATTGTTGCCAATAAGCCTGACATAGTGGTGATAGATCGATTAGAGCGTCGCGCAATGATTGTTGATATAGCGGTTCCGCATGACGAGAACCTCGTGAAAACCGAGAAAGATAAACAAATTAAGTATCTTGACTTGGCTCGCGAGGTTGTCGACATGTGGGATGTGAATACAGCAGTCATTGTGCCGATAGTCGTTACGGCCAATGGACTCATTTCCAAGAGCCTCGACCAACACCTAAGGAACCACAGCACCGAACACAACACCGAAGTTGTGAAGTGTTCACAGTGTAACATAGTTATAAATGAGCTATTATGTTTTACGCAAAATAAAATCTGTGTTATGGATGAAGTGAGTCTAATAAGACTTATTACAAGTGATTTCTCCGCGTTAGAAATCAGTGTCGCGAAGGAACTCCTTTTTACGTCTTTTTCAAATACCGTCAGAAAAGTGGCGCGACGTAAAAATAAAGAACAAAAGGATGTTGAAGATATCATAAGTGCTTTTAAAACTGTTGATCCGGATAAAATTCCCATATTCGTGGCAAAAGAACTTCATAAATTGCCACCAGTAACCTTTGATCACATAGATGCAACTAGGTTGTTAAGAGATATTGTGTTACTACAGTCGGAACTAAAACTAATTAAGGAAACTTACGTAACGAGTGAGTACTTAAAAACTGAGTTGAATAACATAAAAGACGCGTCATTATTAAATGAAGATTCCAATGTAAACAATAGACGAGGTGCCTATTTACTAGATAGCGAGCCGACCGGTGTTTTGAATATTGATGACGCGTCCGCGTCAATAAAGAATGCACCGGAGGTAGAAGCAAGAAGTGAGAAGCAGCAAGTGCTTAACTTGCCGTGTTCGACATTTACACAATCAACTGATTTGGTGTATAAGTGTAGCCCTACTGCCTTTGCATCCAAAGCAGCTGATAACGCGCGCACGCAGACTGAAGCTTGTACGCACACAGACACCACAAGTACAGCGACGGAACAGCTGACGGGGCCGGCCGCTAATCACACCGTAATGAACACGGCGAGTGGTACGGTTGTAACAAATAATGATAAAACAATGGCGGAAATAGTTATGTCGAAAGGAGAATTGAAAGATAAAGCTGCTACTTTAAGTAATGAGTGGTTGATGGTACAGAAAAGAAGATACAGAAATAGGACGGAGGGCATCAGAGGGACAGCTTCAATTAAACCTGAAGATAGATTCAGACCAGCAGATCTTAAAATCCCGTTGTTCGTGTCTAATGTGCACAAAAATACCTCTGAGAAGGACATAATCGAGTATATTTTCACAAAAACCAACGAAAGTGTTACTCTTCAGAAAATAAAAATGAAAACAGAAAAAAGCTATAGTGCCTACAAAATGACAGTTACGAAGCATAAATTAGATCTTTTCCTAAATGATGAGATCTGGCCAGACGGTGTGATATGTCGTCGATTTATGCCGTACAAACAAGTTTATGATGAGAACAAAAGAAATATTTCGATTGATAATGTATAATGCTACTATGGTAACATTTAACTGCAAAAATATAAAACGTTCTGTGGACGGTATAAAACAGATATGTGGTTTTGCAGACATCGTTGCCCTACAGGAGACGTGGCTGCTGCCCTGTGAACTGTCCTACCTAGCGGACATTCACGAAGACTTTGGCAGCACTGGGACCTCTGCGGTGGACACCAGTGTGGGTATCCTCAAGGGTAGACCCTTTGGAGGGGTGGCGCTCTTGTGGCGTAAATCCGTATTCCAGTTTGTGTCAGTGATACAGTGTGCAAACCCGCGTATATCGGCTATTCGTATTTCTACAAACGATCGGCCTGTGCTGGTTGTCAGTGTTTACATGCCTACGGACTGTGCTGAGAACATACCTGAGTTCACAGACTGCCTAAGTGCGATTAGTGCTATTATTGAGGAAAGTAGTGTTGAATCTGTTTTCATTCTCGGAGACATAAATGCACATCCAGGTGAGCGTTTTTATACTGAACTTTTGGAATTCTGTGCGGAACAGGACTGGATATGTGCGGACACTAATAAACTGTGTTTATCGTCCGATACTTTCACTTTCATTAGCGAGGCACACGGGTGTCGTAGATGGCTAGACCATTGTATTGTCACGAGGGCCGCGTGGCCGTGTGTTGTTGATATATATGTAAAGCATGATGTGTATTGGTCAGACCACTACCCACTAGTAGTTACATGCAATTTTAATGTTATTACACAAAAAACTGTATTGAAGTACACACCATGTAATAAAGTTAAATGGGGCGATAGGAGCCCAGAGCAGATAAACGAGTACACAGAGACATGTAATACACTTTTAAAAACTTTAGATTTCCCATATGAATTGCAAAGTTGTTGTGGAAAGATCTGTCACAATGATTCCCATAAGGATATTGTCAATAAATTATACAATGATATAATTAATGTGTTACAAAAGGCTGCGGCCACGACCTGTATAATGAAGAAAGGCAAACATGGAAAGTTATTAGCTGGGTGGAATAAACACGTTAGTGAGTCTTACGCGGGTGCCAGGCGGACATTTAGTTCATGGGTAAGTTACGGTAAGCCAGCTAGCGGGCCGTTGTTCAAAGACATGATTGAGGCACGTAAAATATTTAAAGGTAAGCTGAAGTGGTGTCAAAACCATCAAGAACAGATAAAAATGGATTTGATGGCTACACACTACACGAACAAGGACTTTAAGAATTTTTGGAAGTGTACAAATGAATTGAACTCTAGACCTGGCATCCCAGTGAGTGTCGGCGGTGTTTCCAACCCTGAAGACATTGCTAATGTTTTTAAGGAACAATTTGTAGCAAAATCACCCTTAGGACCAGCATGCGGACGGTTCGATACTGAGACTCAGGGGACGAATATTTCAATTTTAATACTTGCTAAGGATATTGGTCGTGCTATTAGGAGTATGAAGGGAGGAAAATCACCGGGGTATGATGCTCTCAGCGTGGAACACCTTAGGCATGCTGGTGTACACCTTCCTAGAGTACTTGCAATGTTTTTTAATTTGTGCATAAATCACTCATACCTACCCCCGGCCCTGATGAGGACTCTGGTGGTACCGATTGTCAAAAGTAAGACGGGGGATGTGTCTGATAAATCTAACTACAGACCCATTTCGCTAGCCACGATTGTAGCGAAGGTATTTGACAGTGTGCTTAACTCATATTTGAACCAGCATGTTAACTTACATGACGCTCAGTTCGGCTTTCGTCCGGGCTTGTCGACTGAGACTGCTATTCTTAGCCTTAAGCATACTGTCAAATATTACACTGACAGACAGACCCCGGTTTATGCTTGCTTTCTAGACATCTCGAAAGCATTTGACCTAGTCTCTTATGATATGTTATGGCAGAAGTTAAAGGAGACGGGGCTACCGCCAGAGTTGACATCACTTTTTAGGTATTGGTACCTTAACCAGAAAAATAATGTAAAATGGGCGGGTGAACTGTCGAGTGAATACAGACTAGAATGCGGAGTGAGGCAGGGGGGGTTGAGCTCGCCCCTGCTTTTTAATTTATATATAAATGCGCTAATCGAGGAACTCAGTCAATTGCCCGTAGGGTGCTACGTAGATGGTGTCAGTGTAAACAACCTTAGTTATGCCGATGATATGGTGCTACTGGCTCCCTCGATTTGTGCATTGCGGAAATTACTTGCTGTATGTGAAAATTATGCGGCCACACACGGTTTGAGCTACAATGTTAAAAAGTCAGAGTTCATGATCTTCAAGGCAGGTACAAAGTGCCCAACTGTTGTTCCACCAGTGCTACTCAGTGGTATTCCTCTTAAGCGAGTATACCAATTCAAGTATCTTGGGCATGTGATCACTGAAAGTCTTGGAGATGATGTAGACATGGAGAGGGAGCGCAGGGCATTGTCAGTCCGGGCGAACATGCTGGCCCGCAGGTTCGCTCGATGTACAGACGCGGTGAAAGTAACTTTATTCAAAGCGTACTGCACATCTTTGTACTCAGCGAGCCTGTGGTTCAGATATACCCAAAGGGCTTACAATTCTCTGCGCATTCAGTTTAACAATGGATTCAGGGCGCTGTTACGTCTGCCGCGCTTCTGCAGTGCGTCGGCAATGTTCGCCGAGTCGCGCACAGACGGCTTTGATGCCACCTGGCGCAAAAAGGCAGCTTCACTGCTGAGCAGATTGCGTGGGAGCAGTAACAGCATCCTGAATGTAATAGGCAACAAGTTGGACAGCCCTCTGGTGTGGAGCCTCACCCAGAGGACTAAGTCTCTCTTAGTTATTAGGTACTAACATAGTTTTTAAGTTCATACTAACAATATATAATGTAAATGTGTATAAAATGGATCCATGGTTGTCCGAATAAAGAATTATTATTATTAAGGAGGCTCTCGTTGGGCAGCTGGATCAAGGGCTTGATTCAGAAAGCGGTACTCCTGGACACGGCGCGTATTGTTAGGAGATTCCTCTCTCAGGAGCCCTGACCACCGGTAGCTTGGACCCTGTTCCCGATACCGGTGGGTTTATATTTTTAAATGTTTTTATTAATTTTTTTACTAATATTTAAAAATGTAATTTAATATGTTAAGAAATTGAATAAATGAAAATAATAATAATAATATGTGGGGACATTTTCACACATGGCCATCTGACCCCAAACTAGGGAGACGAAGACTAGAACAAACTAGATAACTATACGAATCTCAGATTATGAAACAAAAGGCTGATAGACCACGCGGAACACTGAGACTGAAACCAAAAAACCGAATACATACAATCTCGTGATTGTATTCGCTTTTGTATTTGTTTTTTAACGATGCAACGTTTCGTGCTGTACTGGCTCGTGTCAGTACAGCACGAAGCGCGTTGTAGGTATTCGGTTTTGAATTTGTATTTGCTTTTTTGGCTTCACTCTCAGTGTTCCGTGCGGTCTATCTCCCTTCTGTTTCATAATCTGGGATACTAACAATATTATAAAGCGGTAAAATCTGTTTGTATGTAGGGGGTAATCTGCGGATTTGCTCATCCAATTTAATAAAATCTTTCACCAATAGGAAGTTACGTTGTCCCTGAGTGATATACGCTATATTTTATACTAAAAAATATAAGAAAACTAGCTGTTGCCCGTGACTTCGTCCCCGGTGTTTATTTGCGAGAGCCATTAGACCTCCTATCCGGCTCTGTCGGAAAATCCGTTCTTAGCGTCCGCTAAGAACGGATTTTCTACTGACTAAACTACCTTCCTGCCAAATTTCATCTTTATACGTTAAGCGGTTTTCGATATTTCGTGATTAATGACTTAGTGACCTTTTGCTTTTATATATATTTTATAAATTTTATTAATAATTTTATTAAAGATATATATTTAAGTATAGATTTAGATTCATACAGACGAAATCGCGGACAAAGTGCTAGGAAAAATATTTTAAAAGTATAAGTATGGGGTTTCTTGCCTATTCTTCTCCATACGAAACTACCTTTTGAAAGAACCTACCTCCTAATATTTCAAATAAAGAATTTCAAAATACAGACAGTCTTCTAAAAAAAATATGAATGCCAAGGTGCTCATGAGAATTGATATCTAAACATGGTAAGCTCGTATCAGTACCAGTCTCACGTACACATTAACAACAAGCCTTACAGTGACGTCATATGACGTTTACCCCTTACGTGTCTGACGCTCGAAGTCTCAGCTAGACCCTACCGTGTACCTACCGCTGGATACACATAAAAAATTGGAAAACCTACACTCACTTTTCGTAACCTCATTTTAAAATTAACCTTATCTCCTTCACGTGAGGACCAGTTTACTCAATGAGCTGTCACATTGAGCGCCATCATGTAATTAGTATGTACTAGGTAAAGCTCTAATGTCATATATCACGTTGACAGTTATTGCTAGTAATTGTGATTAAATTCCTGCAACACCAACCAAAATGGAGGCGTTCATTACTTGTACACAGTTGATCTTGATTTGCTTGTATGTATGTCACATTCTAGTGTTAATAGCTAGTTCAAATATCTTGGGTTTTGTGTGTTTATTAATATTATTATTGGTGTGTTTAATATTAAGTTAGGAAGCCAAGTTTTGCCTGTGTAATTGAATATCTCCTTTTCTCATAAATGATATGATTTAGTGAAAATGTTACTTTGTGAATTTAATAGTTAAGACAATCTACGTTGTACGGTATCTCGTATAATTTTAATCTTAGAATTAAAATTAATTCTAAAGTCTCTCTCGTTTTAATTCTAAAGTCTTGAAAAATAAGTCAAAGTCAAAATCCAAGTCAAATCATTTATTTCAATAAGACTATTAAAAGGAACTTTTGAACGTTAAGTATATAAGGAAAATTTAATCTAATTGCCCCTTCCATGGTAGTTTCGTTTGGAGAAGAATGGGCAAGAACTTCCATGCTTACTCTTTTTAAACAAAAATTGTTTACAATACTTGCATTTACAAGAATTATATAATAAATGATTTGTACACTTTGTACAAACCTTAATAAAGTGGTTTTTATACAAGGTACATCGTTATTGTGTAATTATAATTCTTGTAAATGCAAATATAGTAAACATTATTTTTTAAAGAGTAATGTTGGAGTTGGTTCTCTCAAATTGCTGTAAAATTTTCTATCGTAACGTTAAAAAACGTTAAAAACGTAAAAAAGTGCATTTTAATAGTTTAATTGAAATAAAGGATTTCACTTTGACTTTGATCCCTATATGGAACCGTGGTCCAGAACCCTTCATGTTGCACAGTTGCCAGCCTATCAGTCTTTTATCGGGTCCATTTCCGAGAGTGTGCTTTGGAATTGCACAACTTAATTCCTTCATCCCCATTCCACCGTCGGACGAGCAGAGATACGGCGAAGCGTCACCGGTATATAGTTGAAGTTCCACGGTTTCAAACCAAGTGCTTTGACTCCATATTTATTGTGCGAACAGCCAGACTGTAAAATTCACTGCCCGCGTTCTCTGTTCCCCGATCTGTATAATCTGCGTATCTTCAAGGCACGAGTGAATTGGTTAATCTTAGGCAAGCGTGCTCCACCTTATGCAGTTGCCTAGGGGTCCAGGGACAAGCCAGGTAGACATTTTACGATTAAGAAAAAATCTGAAAGTTGCTCAGTTATTGATTAGCTCATGTTATGCTGATTAGTGCAAGCCAGGCTTTTCGGCTTGCATGAAAGTCCCGCCACCGAACTTAGGTTGCATCACTTAAGATCAGCAGTGCAATTCCGTAAGAAATCACTCGTGAATTCGAATCCTATCTCATTTCAGATGTCATTTACCTGCAGTGAAAATTATTTGGTTTTCGCTAAAATAGTCACATTAAAATATTTCGCTTCACCTATGTTCTCACATAGTGGCGCTAGCATAATTTTCATAGACTTACAAAATAAAAAACACAGTTTTCACTGCGTAATCAGGAGTGAGCACTGAAGTGAATACTTAGAGAATAGCATTACTGGTGAGTTGCGGCCGAGCGCAGACCGATAAGAATATTTAAAAAAAAGTTGTACACTCTTGGCCGGTTTTTGAAACCCATGTCCGCACAATCTCAACAACCGCTTATACCCATCACGATGACGTTATCATTCGTGTTTTGATTACATTCTGTCCGCGACCACATACTGGCGTTAATTACTACTCCACTCGGTATTGATTCGGACAGCGATACCGACTCACTGAGCGACGGTATCGATTTGAACACTGATACCGGGCAAACTGTTTGGGGCATCGTTTAGTTTAAGTGTATATTGGGTTTGGAAGTCAATTGGAATGTCTTAATTGAGTGTGCGCGGTGCAGTGTAAATGGTGAATGGGTTCGTTCTATGGGTGACGTGAAAGAGTGAGTTGTGATTCTTTTGGGATTGACAATTGGTTGTGAAGCGTACCGTGAAATTCTTTTGAATCACTTAAGTGGCAATTCGAGCGTGTTGTTTGATGAATTCATTGTAAAGTTCTTTTCATAATTTGACTTAAAGCTATAAATATTTTTTCTGTCCCATGAAGTACTACTACGTTTTGGCTGCCACTTACTTCTACATGTTTTTTTTTGCGAATCCCTAATTGTTTTGATATTAATAGCATTCAATTATAACGTAGCTTCCTACTAGCCAAAAATCTGAGGAATTACGGAAATTACCGCGTTAAAACAAAAAACAAAACATACAATTTCTTCAGCTTCAACTTTTTAGTTTACGAGTTTGTTCAGTCATTACAAAAGGCAGATAGACCGTGCGGAACACTGCGAGTGAAGCCACAAAAGCAAATACAAATTCAAAACCGAATACCTACAATTCGCTTCGCGCTGTACTAACACGAGTCAGTACAGCACGAAGCGAAGCATTGTTAAAAAAAACAAATACAATTAAAAATTCAAAAGCGAATTTCATACAATCACGAGATTGTAGGTATTCGTTATTGAATTTGTATTTGCTTTTGTGGCTTCACTTGCAGTGTTTCGCACGGTCTATCTGCCTTTTGATTGATAATCTGTGTTTGCTCCCTTATCATACAATCTACAATTCCTGTAGTGGAACAATTACAGGTTAGTCTGCCTCCCTAGCCTTTTCTCAATTATATTGGGGTCAGCTTCCAGTCCAACCAAATACAGTTAAATACCAGTGTTTTACATGGAGCGACTGCCTATCTGACTTCCACAACCCAGTAACTAGGGAACACAGTACCCCTTGGTAAGAGCTGGTTGTCAGATTTTCTGGCCTCTGACTACCTATAATGACTGTCAAAGATCTACGAATGGCAGCCGGGACCAACGACTTTATTTGCTTTTCGAACCACGAAGGGGTCTCGGAATGAAAGGGATGGTCACCCATCCACAGACCGACCGCGACAAGCGTAGTCTAACCGATCCTAACCTTGACCGATTGATTCGTACGGTTTTCACTAAGCCACGAGCTGCTCCTTAATAATAACAGGTTATTATCACAATCAGTCAGAAATATTCCATTGGTGGGATGGGAATGGTTCATGTAATCAAATCATTACCATGATCATTATATTACAGTCAATTTATTAATCGTTTTAATCAGCATCTGTCACTGGTAATGGTAGTCGTTTACGCGGCAGCTGAGTAAGCCAATGCGAGCATAATCGTCGACAATTAATAAGGATGTGATTGACATCTAATCTCCTTCGAACCTTTTGTTTTTACGAAAGGTAGATTAGTAATGAGAAGACATAAAAATTTTGTACTAAAAATCTAGGTATCATGAATCTCCTTATCATGTAAAGACTGTCCTAAACCTGAGGCCCATTATTATTATATTTAGCCTGTACTGTCCCACTGCTGGGCAAAGGTCCCCCCATTCCTTCCATCGGTCTCGACTTTTCGCTGTCTTGCCAATCCTTAAGGAAGCTATCCAAGTCGTCCCGCCATCTCTGTCGTGGTCTACCGCGGCCCCATCTCGCCATTTTAGGGCACCAATTGTAGGATTTACCGGCCCATAGGTCGTTCGGCATTCGGCAGACATGTCCAACCCAGTCCCATTAAAGCTGGGCAGCCTTTTGAGCCACGTCTGAGGCCCGTAGATAAAAAATACGCAAAATAATCCTACACAATAGCAAACTAGGTACTACATATTAAGATCTTATCAACTATATCTACACACTTTACGTTGTCGGCGTCGTGTTTCGCTGCGTGGTGTCGCGTAACCGTCCTCGGAAATGTAGACATACGCCTTTCGGCCAAAAACGTGGAAAAGTCTTCTTTAAAGAAGGTCTGGAGCCGTTGGTTTAGAACTCATACCAACCTAAATGCACCTACAGACCACGGCGCACCATAAGGCCCCAGCTCCCCGCCACTTCACCACCTTTAGTCCACTTGTCCGGTGGAATTGAAACTTCTTGCAAACAGTGCATATCATACGGCGATCGAACAACACGATGTTGTGGTTTAATTCCAACGTTAGAATCCTCAACTCTTTAGACTCCAGTTGGTCTTCACTATTAAATACGCCACGGCTTTCTCAAAACTCGTGGAGTAATGCAGACGCGAAATGTACTGTATCACTGTATGTCGAATTACATACATACATTGGAAATTTTAGCTTTGTATAAATTAATAGCACTATTTTAATTATTATGTAAATGTGAGAACTATGGATCCATTTATTTATTCAATGTGTTTGACATAAATGAGCATGGCAGTTGAGAGCATTGTCATGCTCGCTCAAATGTCTCGCTGATGGTGGTGTGTGGGGTAGATCATTCTTTTCCCTTCAAAATGGTTGAGCTAAGTGGTGCTGATCCGCGCGTCATGTTCGTGAACGGGCGCTGTCAGTTGAGATTGGTCATCTCTTAACTGCCATGGCTTTTATATTAATTTATTTTTAATTAGAATGTTTTGGATTTCTCTTCACTTACATCGTTTTCACATATAGAAGCAACAAGAATAATGTAACCAGGATTTTGTAAAAGCTTGATTGAAAAGAGTGTCCGTGGAGTTTCTTGCTCGTTCTTCTCCATAGAGACGTACCCTACGTTTTGGAACGAGCAACTAGCTTCATCTTTCTGACTAACTAACTGACTGTTTGACTATTCAAAAGTGCCTGCAAATGGTTTAATTGAAATAAATGCTTTGACTTGACTTTGACATTGACTTCACGGTCACTATAATATCCAGATTTTCTCATAATGATACTAACTAAGATGACTGTCTAGCCTTTTCACCTCTATATAATAATAATTCAGAATAAATAGGTATATCTCACAAGGCTCGAAGAATCTCCCCAGACAATTCAAAGCCCTCTAGCTCTACTGTCTCAAAACGATCCAACAGTCCATAACAATCGCAATTATACTCCGAATTTAATAACAATAGAAATCGCGTATAAATCATAGGAGATCATGGCAGTTTATTACTCGGATTAATTCTTAGTACGTGACGTAATGAAATTCCGAAGTGACACGCTGACGGTCTGCGCTCGCGTCTGTTGAGCTTATTAATTTTGTTTGAATTACCTATTGTTTGCTGCGAAGCGGTTTATGATGAAGTTTCGTATTACTTGGACGTAGATTTGTTGGTGAACTACTGACTAAAGGTTTTTGAAATATGATTTTGGTTGCTACTTTGTTTTCTCTAACTCTAACTGAAGTCAAATTAACTTTTAAAGCCACTAGGGCTTTTAAAGTTAATTTGACTTCAGTGCCCATTAATTGAACGCAATTTTTGAACTATAAGATCAACACCAGTCATTATCATCATCATCAGCCAAAACAAGTCCATTGTTGAGCAAAGCCCTCATAGAACACCACTGCTAGGGGCAACCTGTCCCTTACATCCACCGGTTACCCGGTTGACGATGTCGTCGGTCCATCTGGTGGTAACTGGTAGCCAAATATTCCTCCAGAATTACCAAAATTATAAAACAAACAAACATTATTATCAAAATATTTTGCCTCCCTTCGTCTGTCCAGAAGCCAAATAATGGTCGTATGTCAATGTTTATATTTCCTAATTGACAGTTGAGCTCATAAGCCATCTAGCCAGCTCATACTTCATGTGAAAAGGAAAACTCACTTTTCTTCACAAATCAAATTACGGAAAAGCACTTAACAAAGAAACACACCGTGACATTCGATACATGTACACAAAATAGTACAAAATTACAAATGATTTCTCTACTTAAATTCAGTTTTCCGCCTCCATTTCCGCAGTCATTTCCCTTAAAATAAAATATCAGATTTCCGCTTCCGTAATACATCCGTTGAAAAACGTATAATAAAACGAAAAACACATTTAACATTTATTTACAAGTTACATAAGTATTTGAGAGTATTCTTGATTACCCTTTGTCTGCAATGTATGTAGATTTAGCAAACGAAGTTTATAAGAGGTATGCGGGCCGGCTAGGGCAAATAAAGTGTCGAGTTTATTGTTGCTACGAGTATGTGAAGCGTTTGAATAGGCTATTCCACTTGCTTATAGCACTGGAGTAAAATTCTTTTGTGATTTTTTATAGGCGAGTGTTTTTGTTGATACGTTTTATATCGGTTTGGGTTGTAGCTTGAATAACGTGCATGAATAACGTGCATAACGTACATTGTAGACTCAGTGATACATCGGTTTTCGGTCTCATTGTATATAGGTTCATACTGCGCTACTCTGCACTGTTAAGAAAGAAAGAAAGAAAACCATTAATTTATTGACGAGAAAGTGACGCACATTACAAAACATTTTGTACCACAAAACCTAAAACTAAAACAAGTGGATATATGTTGCAGAAAACAAAAAATAATGATAATAATGTCCAAGACGGAAATATGCGTCACTGCAATTTTACATTTTTGTTAGTATATTTTTAAATAAATAAGTACGAAATTTACCTTTTTAGCAGGTAGGTACTTATAATGATTTCTATACTAAACATATCTTAAGAAAAATCATAATAAAACTAGGTTTACTTGATGAATTGTGTAGACATGACAAGATAAATTAAATACCTATGTAGGTACTGTAGCAAGTCTACTTGGTTTTAAGAAATAAAAGCTGAGTAGACTTGTACGTGAAATGTAATAGCTCTCAAAAATGCGATGAGTATAAAAAACAGAGATATATAAAACACTAACCTAGACGCACTAAATTAGCGGCAGAGATTTCCAGGCTCCGGAGCCTGGCCGGGAAACAGGATCTGCCGAAGATAGACTGCCGCGGTCGACTCTTAGCTTTAGGACAGAGGTCCCCAGGCGGTCCTATCAGCAGGACCCGCCCTGGGAGCAGCAGGCACGCGACAGCTCGATGGCACGACTAAGGACTGTTACCGACTTTTGGTTGTGGACTGGTCGACTTTTAAGTACTTCAGCGCGTGTTGCTTAATCGAAAGCGATATCTAGACTGATTCATTTGACAGGTTTTTTTCCAGTCGGCTCTTCCGAAATTCATATTATTTTCCAAGTATGAATTTTACTTCTAGAACGTCCGTATCGTCATATAGAGGGGTATTTTAGTACCGCCCAGGCTTAATTATTGTAGTTTGCCAGTTATTTTTATTCGGTTAGTGCGAAAAGGATTTTTAAGAACACCAGATACATTAGCGGGTGTCCCGCTGTTTAGTATAAAATACAGCAATACACACTTATTATGCGACAACAAATATATCAGTAAGAAGGATTTAAGTTACACATGCCAAAAACTAATTAAAAGGAATAACTGACCATAATATAAATATATCTGTTTTGGCAAATGAAGACAGGGGGCTGGCAGGGACTTCTTCAATGAGGCTCGTTAGAATTTTATAATTGATGTATTTTCGGTTTTGGTTTTTACAATAATAATCGCGGTCACGTACGCACAGTCCTGCTTTATATATCGCCTTCTGGAGGGGGTCGGATGTTTCTCGAACCCGTCGCGAGCGAGTCGTCTTCTCAGTAACAGATGTCGCACCTAAACGTTTATCGATCGTAGATCTATCGACCGAGAGATGGCGCTGCTTGACTCAACATGCCGGCCGCCTTGGAAGATCCGTCTTCCAACTAAACGGAAGTCACGCCCGCTTCGTTTGTAGAAACCGGCAGCGGGCAGATTCTTGAAGAAGCACGCTTGATTGTGCCTGTTGATGTGCGGATTTCTGCCACTCTCGAGACGCCATCATTTCCTGGGAACAGATGAATAATCCTACCCAATTTCCATTTCAATGGTGACAGGTTGTCTTCTTTGATGACAACAAGACTGTCTTTAGCAATGTCATCTTTATTGTATGCCCACTTCGTTCTGCGTTGTAGCTCAGATACATATTCTTTTGCCCACCGTTCCCAAAAATGTTGTCGCAGTTGTTCCAGCCGATGGTAGCGACAGGTAGGCGTTGATGTCTTTGTGAAGTCATCACTGGCATGCGCAGTCAACGGCCGGCCAATCAGGAAATGCGCAGGTGTGAGTGGAAGGTAGTCATTTGGATCTGAGGACATAGGTGACATAGGGCGGGAGTTCAGGACGGCCTCAACCTGTGTCAATACCGTACTAAACTCCTCGTAAGTTAGCCTAGCATTACCCACGACACGTCTCAAATGGTACTTACACGACTTTACACCTGCCTCCCATAAACCACCAAAGTGAGGCGCATAAGGCGGAATGAAATTAAATTTAATATTATTACTACTAGCAAAATCCATGATATCATTTGAGTTTTCAAATATAGATGAAAGCTCCTTTTCAGCACCAACGAAATTTCTACCGTTATCGGAAAAAACGTGACACGGCTTGCCGCGTCGTGATATGAATCGTTTGAATGCCAATATATAATCCTGAGTGGACAAAGAACCTACTAATTCTAAATGCACAGCTCTGGTAGCAAAGCACACGAATAAGCAAATATATCCCTTAATTAGTCGGGAACCTCTGCCTTTTCGATTCAATATAGATATTGGCCCGGCATAATCAACACCACATCGCATGAATGGAAATCCAGCTTCTAAACGTTCGGCAGGGAGATCACCCATATGTGGAGTTAGCGTATTTCCCTTCATGCGAGTGCAAGTTACACATTTATGAACCACTTGCCTTGCTAAATTACGTGCTCCCAGCACCCACCATCTATCACGCATGGTAGCTACCAGAAGCTGCGGTCCAGCATGAAGTAAACGTTTGTGTTCGTATGAACATAATAACCAAGTAAACCGATGTTTACGACACAACAACACTGGATGTTTCTTATCATAATCAAAACTTGAATTACTAAGTCTGCCACCAACACGAATTATATTGTCCTTATCTAAAAATATACTTAAACCCAATGTTTTATTACTAGATTTACTGTTATATTGCACCTTTCCTATAAGGTTATGATACTCTTTACTGAATGATTGTGATTGAACTAAACGTGTCAACACAACTAATGAGCTATTAATCTCGCTCACGGTCAATGAACCGGTTTTGCGACCTTGGCCGACACGCGATGCACGTAAGTTAAAGATGTACCGTAAGACATATGCCACGGTTCTTTGCAATCGATTAAAACAAGAAAACCTTTCGAAATCAATTAATATATCATTATTTTCTACATTTAACAAATTAATAGTTTTAGTACATTTTAATTCCGGTAGCTTACTTTCAATAATCTCAACTTCATTAGTATTTGTTATCAACCAACTTGAAGTAGGTCCACGAAGGAAACTCGGACCACACCACCACAAACTAGCGTTGTCTCCCTTTAATGCGTCAAAGAGAACGCCTCTTGATAATATATCAGCAGGATTCTCCTTACCTTTAACATGCAACCAAGTAGTGTTGCTTGTTAATTCGTTAATTTGAACAACCCTATTTTGAACAAATGTTTTTAACAAATGTGGTGATGTCCGAAGCCAGCCTTGAACTATCGTGGAGTCAGTCCAGAAATAGACCTTATCGAATTTTAGCCTTAGAGAATTAATAATTTTATTATATACTTTAGCTCCAATTAAGGCTCCACATAGTTCCAGCCGTGGAATACTTAATACTTTAATTGGTGCGACTTTACTCTTAGCACATAATAATCGGATAGTAACCTGCGACTTGTCAATATTATTATGTGAACGTATGTATGCACACGCACCGTATGCAGACTGAGAAGCATCGGTAAAAATGTGTAATTCTTTATTTATAGCTTTATCACACATGACATAACGTGGCACTAATATTTCGGGCAAATATTGTAATGAATTAATAAAATTATACCAGATACATGCCATTTCACTTGGGACTTCATCATCCCAACTTATTTTAGCAAGCCATAATTTTTGCAATAAAACCTTAGCCGTGGTAATAGCTGGTGCTAATAATCCTAGTGGGTCGTAAATCTGTGCAATTACTGACATAATTAAACGTTTAGTTATCTTCGTATTATCGTAATTATTATCTACACTAGTTGAAAAATTAAATAAATCGTTCTTATTAGACCAACCAACACCCAGGGTTTTAGACTGACAATATTCCCCAATACATAAATCCTTATTATTATCTGAAGTTAAATCAAAATTAAAGGTCCATTTTCGTAAGGGGAAGCAACCGCTTTGTAGAATGGCGGACGTTTTATTGCAAATATCCAACAAAGTATCTCGCTGATCATGCCCTGTCAAAAGGTCATCAACATAAAAATCTTCATTAATAACACTAGCGATGACGTCATCCTGACATTCCTTTGCCAACTGTTTCAAGCAACGATTGCTAAGGTACGGTGCTGATGCTGTGCCATACGTCACAGTGTTAAGACGATAAACTTGAATTGGCATGCTGTTATCAGTTCGCCATAGTATCAGTTGGAAGTTACGTTGTTCAGGATGAATTAAAGTTTGTCTAAAGAATTTTTCAATATCTGCGCAAGCAACATATCGATATTGACGAAAACGAAGCAATATTGAGAAGATATCATTTTGTAGCCTAGGGCCTACGTATTGAATATCATTCAATGAATTATTATTAGAAGTTGCCGCGCTTGCATCGAAAACGACACGTAATTTGGTTGTCACGCTACTTTCACGATATACTCCATGGTGTGGTATAATATAATACGGCTTACTTAAATGATCAAAGTCCTCGACACGCGTCATGTGACCTAACTGTTCGTATTCGTGCATAAATTCACTATACATTTTTTTATACTGTGGTAAGCGATCTAGTTTCCGCTCCAAAGATAAAAAACGCTGTTTTGCCAAATTATACGATTCACCCAAACGATCAGGTGATTGCTTAAATGGCATTCTCACAGAAAATCTACCGTGCTGATCGCGTTCAGTAGTCTGTAAGAACAACTCTTCACAAAAACTATCTTCTTGGGTAATAACGGGAGGGATATGTACTTCTTCAATTTCCCAGAACATTCTTACTTGAGAATCAACTGAAGTCAAATTACACTGAACATCTGTCATGCTACCCGCTAATAAACGATTATTATCATTATAAACTGGACCGGATATAATCCAACCTACCATAGAATCTTGTAGGTATGGACCGGTGTGAAGTTTTATTTTGTTTTCTTTTAGCAGATCCCAAAAGACATCCGCGCCTATTAACAAATCTATGTCACTTGGTACATAAAATATGGGATCTGCGAGTTGAATATTGCTAGGTATACATATAGCATCACTATTAACGTGTGTCGAAGGCAACTTCGAAATGATACTAGGCAACACTAAACAATGTAAGGTTGTATTGAACTCATATACCTTAGAACGAATATTAATATCGCATTTGTGAGTGGACTGTGAAACGGTTTGTCCAACGCCACAAACACGTATAGTGGACTGTATGATAGGTATTTTCAAACGTTTACATAAGCTTTGTGATATAAAACAATTTTGACTGCCGCTGTCAAGCAAAGCGCGAACTGTATGATAACTGTTATCAACATCAGCAACTTCAACTAACGCCGTAGACAGCAAAACAGTCTGTAACGATTTAGCATTACCTGTGAACGCGTAACTACGATTATCAATATTGTCAGCTGTTTTACTAACGCAATGTAATACAGAAGACTGTGGCAACGTATTATTGATAACGGAACGTTGTGGTAACGTATTTGGAAGAATGCTATTATTGTCAACATGAATTAACGCATTATGTTTTTGTTGACATAATTTACAAGGACCGAAATTACAATTTTCAATTGTGTGAGTGTTTGTACGTAAACAATTATGACAAATGTTTTTTGACTGAACTAGATTTAATCTTTCTTGAACCACCATATTTAAAAACTTAACACATGAATATAATGCATGGTTGCCATTACATAACGGGCATGTCAAGTTATGTTTACTTGTTTTACCTTTACTACCTGATGAGACCTTATTATTATTCGCACTCGCATAACTAAGTGTTTGAGAATTAGACTGTTTTTTATGATCAGCTGACTGCTTACCCTCATGTTTATTTTGTGAATGTGACAGATTATTTTTACTGTTACCCGAATTAATCATATCTAACATGTCAGACCTATTGTTTAAAAACGTTAATAAGTCTTCTATTTTTAAAGATTTTGAGGTTTTATTCGAATCAGATATAAGTGAACTTCTGTAGTTCTCCCACTCGCGTTCAGTAGCAGAATCAAGTTTACTGACAACTAAATAAATGATAAGCATATCCTCGAGCGAAGATTCCGGTTCTTTAAGAGAATTTAGGGCTCTCAGATTACGTAAAACGCAATCTACTAACGTTCTGATCTGTGCCGGACATTCTTTACCCAGTGAAGGTGCCGCAAACAAAGCCTTAACATGATTGTGTATTAGTAATCTATTATTTTGATACCTAGCTTCAAGCAGGTCCCAAGCGTTAAAATAATTAGGTGCTGTGAACTCTAAGGAACTGATAACATGTAACGCGGATCCACTGAGAGACGATTTTAGGTACTGAAATTTCTGTATAGGATCTAAGTCGTCGCGATCATGTATCATGGAAACATATGAGTTCCTAAATTCTAGCCATTTATCGAATGAACCGTCAAAGGCAGGTAACTTTATTTGCGGTAATTTTATGGACACCGATTTACCGGGAATGCACTGAGAATTATTTAAAGCGTTTTGTTCGCAGTCGCCTATCATGTGCTTTGCTATAGCTACAATGGAATAATATTGGCACTCAAACGAATCTCTGTAATCTAAATGTGACAGTAATTCTTTTTCATCTACCATTCTTTCTATTTTAGATTGCATGTCGTTAAACTCGGCAAAAAAAGTAGCTGCAGAATGAATACGCATTTGCACTTGAGTTTTAATCACTGAATCCAGACACGATCTATCTAATTTATTAATATAATTTGCGAATAATGTTAGTCTACCTTTAATTACACCACGTTGTTTTTTAAGATCAGATAACTGACTATCTAAACGAGAAATAGTTTCATCATCACTCATTTTGGTGGTTTGCGAAAGTAGGTACTCACAGTTTTACGTGTTCAGTCGTGTTTTCTCACTTGAAGACGGCCTCAGCGATGCCAGTAGATCTGATTCCGATCAGTTCTGAAACGTTTAGGTACGATATTAACACAAGGCGAAGACACAGGGGAAGGAGGGAAAAGGGTAACTGGATAACCTGACCGTTGCTGGCTGCTGCATCAATAGCTTCTGCTCAGTAATCTGGGGCTGGGCTTCCAAGTCTCCACAACGTACTTCTACTTCGAAGTTCCACTCGCTCTCCACTTCTTCAACCCGGCTCGTCACGTAGAGTAGCTGATCTTCAATCCGGCTCGAAGGACCAATGTTTTGGCAAATGAAGACAGGGGGCTGGCAGGGACTTCTTCAATGAGGCTCGTTAGAATTTTATAATTGATGTATTTTCGGTTTTGGTTTTTACAATAATAATCGCGGTCACGTACGCACAGTCCTGCTTTATATATCGCCTTCTGGAGGGGGTCGGATGTTTCTCGAACCCGTCGCGAGCGAGTCGTCTTCTCAGTAACAGATGTCGCACCTAAACGTTTATCGATCGTAGATCTATCGACCGAGAGATGGCGCTGCTTGACTCAACAATATCTAAGAAACTATAATATACCTATAAAATATTTAATTAGAAGACACACAGTCTTTATGAAGCTATGGAAAACAGGTAAATACTTTAGGTTTATATATTAATTATTAAAAGATTCCACGAATTCTATGAAAACAAGTATTATACAATAGAAGCAGCAATTGGGAAAAATGATTGCATGCATAAAAAAAGTAAGTATAGCGTATGCTATATTCAATTCAATTCAATTCAATTCATTCATTTATTGCATCAAACATGGTAGGTACATGGAGTTCTTATATAAAATATTCAGTAACACACATTTGGCCAATATATAGCATGCAATAGTACAGGTTTTATTAGGTAACTACATTTTCAATTTATGTCTACTTAACCGTTAAATATGTCTGTGCTTTATAGTATAAAATTTACAGGGACACTTTAGAAAGAATTCATCTATTGAATAAAAACACTCTTCTAACAACCACTTCCGCAACGCAACACAAAACTTATTGAAGGGTAGTTGAGTAATTGACCTAGGTAATGCATTATAAATTAGGGGAGCCATATAAACGCAGCTCCGCCGAAAAAGTTCTAGCTTTGGAACAGGCATTTCAAAGTCTAAATGTGTAGGTTTCCTTTTGTTTGTGTTGTCTTTCCGTTCAAATAGTTCAAGATTGGACCTCACAAACCTAGCAACTTCGTAAATATAAATGCATGGGACCGTCAGTAGATTGTGCGACTTGAATATAGGCTTGCATGAGTCAGACCACTGCATTTTGAATATTGCACGAATACACTTCTTTTGGGCGATGAAGATCTTCGCGATTTCGGAAGAGTTTCCCCACACAACTATACCGTATCGTATCACTGAGCAGACGTATGCGTGATACACCATTATGGCGGTACGCAAAGATGTAATAACTTTAATTCTTTTCAAAGCAAATATGAATTGATTGATTTTTTTTGAAATTATTTCGATGTGATTCTTCCAAGTAAAATGCTCATCAAGTGTTACACCAAGGAACTTTGCATTACGTACCTGTTCTATATTATTATTGTTAAGTGCAACATTTAGGAGTACAGGTTTACTTTTAAATGTTTTGCAGTGAAGCAGATTGGTTTTGGAAATATTTATTTTTAATTTATTAACATCTAACCATTGAATAATGTCATTTAATGTTTGCTTAATTTCAATGTCAAAATTTTGTGAATTTTTACATTTAATAATAATTGTGGTGTCATCGGCGAACAATACACATTGATGTTTTATTGACTGAGGCAAATCGTTTATGTAAAGAAGGAACAATAATGGCCCCAAGATACTACCTTGTGGGACCCCACAGAAATTAGTCCGTGCTTCAGAATCAAAGTCTTCTAAAGTGTTAGTTAATTTGTTTAATTTTGTTAACCTCGTTACCTGTTTTCTGTCAGTTAAATAAGATTGAAACCACTCTTTTGCTGGACCTCTGATACCGTATCTTTCAAGTTTTTCTAGAAGCCGCGCATGATCAACACGATCGAACGCCTTACTCAAGTCTAAGAGTAATGCACAAGTAGGTATTTTATCATTAATATTCGTCATCATTGCTTTCACTAGTGTAAATATTGCCAAAGTAGTCGATTTATTTTGTCTAAACCCGTATTGCTGGTCAACAAGAATGTTGTGTTTAATAAGAAATTTCATCACTCGCCTGTACATAATTTTTTCAAAAAATTTTGATATAATGGGAGTGAGAGCGATAGGTCGGTAATTGTCAACGTCTGATTTTGACCCTTTTTTGTATAGCGGCTTTATCAGAGACAGTTTTAGCCTATTAGGAAAGCAGCCCTGTTCCAAGGATAAATTGACGATGTGAGCCAATGGTGGTGCTATATGTTGAGCTATTTTTTTAGCGAGCTCAGTTGTGATGTTATCATAGCCAGCCGATTTAGTGTTTTTTAAAGACATTATGATACGAAATATTTCAGAGGCATTAGTGGGTTCTATAAATATACTTTTATCGTTTGATTCTATTTTATGTATGTCAGTTTTATTATTGTTATGTGTAGAGCAATTATCATTATTATTAGAAATGTCAACAAAGTGATTATTAAATTTATTTGCAATGTCAGATCCAGATGTCAGCGTAATATTACCATCAATAATTTTACTGATATATTCCCTAAACGGTTTGTTACCCACGTTGCGCTTCACAACATCCCACGTGGCCTTAATTTTATTACGAGAAAAACTAATAGTACTTACTGACAAGTAAGTGAAGCCGCGGACACAGATAGTGCTGAATATAAGCGAGATAATTTAGTTATCAAGTTCAGTAACTTGTATTACAGCGATAGTCGTAGATACTGATTGGTAGTAAACGAGGCACCGCCCGCATCCAGTATGTAGGTAACAGAGCGACGCTTAGAGGTTTGAAAGCTCTTCAAAGATTCCTTCGTTTACGGAAGAAATATAGTTATTTTCCACACATGGTAGTTTTCAAGAGATGAGACTAGAATTCTTAGAAAACTTCTTTGTAAGTGCCTTTCAAGTACCTTAGGATGGGACGTATTTATCTTTCAGATCTTAGTTCCAAGGATAACCTAATTTACTTCACCTACAAGTCTTCAGGCAAACCAATTTATGTATGTACATTTCTCTGAACGAGTATCTATTGCATAACTAAGAAGATACACTCGTCTATTTAGAATTAAGTTATTAGAAAGGTAGTTTGTTAAGAAAAAATCGTGCAATAAATGTAGCAGATTAAACTTGTATTTTTGTATGTTGGATGTCAAATGTCAAAAGTCAAAAAAGAGGGGCTCGTAGCTAAAAAACAGTTATAATTCGATAGGTCCAATTAAAGTAACGCTTGCCGCGGTTCGTCTGTGGATGGGTGACAATCCATTTCATACAGATACCTCTCCGTACCTCGGAGCGTAAAGCTGTTGGTCCAGGCTGTTATTCGTAGATCTTTGACGAAGCTAGAAAGTCTAATAACCAGTCTTACCAAGGGGTATCGTGTTACCCTGTAACTGGGTTGTGGAGGTCAGATAGACGGTCACTCCATGTAAAATACTGCTGTTCAATTGCATCCGGTTAGACTAGTTCTGGCGAAGAATAAGAATCGTGGACCGAGTTTCGCACCAAAATTTCGATTCTCCAAGAGCTTGACATCAAACAGCGTTTATTTGTTCTGGTCCAAACACGCATCCTAAAATAATTTGGACATGTCTTATGAGTCTATTGAGCATCTAGTCATAACAAGGTAGAGTGGAAGGCACCAGATTACGAGGAAGATCCCCCATGCGATGGACCGACCAAATTAAATCCGCAGTTGGCGATCCATTGCATGAGTGCTCCAGAAACGCCAAATGTCGAGAAATCATGAGGACCATAACATCAGCCTCTAAAATGATGACCATGACCGCTCTGACAAGAGTGTCACGAAGAAAAACAGACTAGAAGGCGACCCCAACACAGTTGGGAAAAGGCTAGGCAGATGATGGATGTCAAATTAGGAGACGGCCCATCTGCCTGTTAAGTGGTCCTCACTCCTTATTATCTATAAGGAGTGAGGACCTATAGTTTAAGGAAAAGGGATAAAATCTTAACTTTTTAAATATTTGGCACCACACTTGTAATTTCTACCGTTTCGTGCTTCTTCTCAGTCGTTCACTCTTGACAGAGTGGTCTTGATCATAGGGCGTCACCCACAACTGCGGTCGCAGCCTTCGCGATCCTTCTCCACCGGTCTCTATTGGCTGCATGGCAAGCAAATTCTGCCACAGGGATCTTGGTGGCAGATTTGATGGAGTCTGTCCATCGGTTTGGCGATCGACCGTGTGGTCTCGTGCCTTCGACCCTTTCCTGAAGTGCGGGTGCGTTTACAAACATATAAACTCATACACACTAACAACCAGATACAGAACCTGTGGGCCATACAAATATTGATTCCATGCGGGAATCGAATTCGCGACACGCAGCCCAGCAGCCAATTGTTCAGCCACTGCACAATTGACCTTTTAACCGCCAAAGTAATATATAGATGACAAATCAAAATGTGCCCAACATGCCACGATCACGACTGCATGAATATGCTTAATTATACAGGGTAATTGAAAAAATACTCAAAACCACTTAATCCTCACTTCGTATCATCACCCTGATCAACATTTGTTCTACGACTATTCAAAATTCGAAACATTTTTTTCCATACAAAAATATAAACACTTAAAATTTTGCATAATATATTTTTTCTGACACGGTCGACGAAAGGCCTGCAATCAGCTGTGCCTGTACATTAGCCTATCTACTACCTACATCGTACTATCATATGGGCGCGCGTAGTATTCGTAAATTTTACAGACTTCAAATAAACGAAAACAAATTGTGTTTGGCTACGTTATTTAGTTGAGGTCTGAGTCGTAGAACAAATGTTATTCGGGTACGATGTCCAGATTAAGAGGTTTTGGGTATTTTTTTTAAATTTACCTGTATAGAGTAGTAATTGATAGGTTCGTGCGTTTTTAATTTTTTAACGTGAGTAAACAAACGTGAGCAAACTTACTTCATTGTCTCTGCAAACCGCAGAACCATTGACTCTGCACAAAGTGTACTTAAAACTCACACTTTCGTAAAATAACTTATACCCAAATTGAATGTGCCCACATTATGGCGCACTAACCATTACTCCGACCACTGAGATACGTTAAAATGTAGTAAAACGTGTAACTTTGTCACTGCCACTAAAACTCGGCGCTCTTTTCAACGTGTTGCTTCAGATTAATCTGATCCTGTGTCTTAAATTCTGCCTGTTTGTGGGTAGTTTTAAATGTTTTGACAGTTGAAATGTTCTGCTTGCTGCTATTTTGTGTTCGCTTCGAAGTAAAGTTGGGTAATTCAAAGAGTTTGCAGTTTTGTGGGCACATTTACAACTTTGTGAGACCGTGGAATTGATGTACAAGTAACTGCAGTGTGTCACCAAATAGAAGGTGTCGAAGGCATTATTACACTTTTGCAGGACTTATAAAGGTATTCGATGTCGTATTAACAATACAAGAATAATGTTAGGTACCAGGATTTTGTAAAAACTGGATTTAAAAAAAATATTCTTGGAGTTTCTTGGTCGTTTTTCTCCATTGAGACCTTTGATTTCAAAAAGTAGGGAACGAGCAACTAGCTTCAACTTTCTGACTAACTAGGAGGGGGAGGCCTACCAACGCTGCGTTTTCCGGTTTGTCGTCGCCATTGGAGAAACTTTCTTCCCCATCGGTTATCGGTTCTTCGAGCGATGTGGCCTACTCATTGTCACTTCAAATTGCATATTCTGAGAGCTATGTCGGTGACCTTTGTTCTACGGCGAATTTTCTAATTCCGGATTCAGTCGCGCAAAGAAACTCTGAGCATAGCTCTCTCCATGGCCAAATATGCCTTACATTATTGTTAAAAATCATGGCGAGATCCATACATTCATATAAATAAAAAAAAAAAACTTAAAATATTTTCCAATGTGAAGAATACATTACCAGGAATAGATTGATATACTTAGCATATTTTTAAACGCCCGCATAATTAAAATATTACGAAATAAAAATAACACCTTTTCGATTCATATCGATGCCCATTTTATGTTCATAAAAAAAAGAAAGTGACAAGTGACGTTAACGGATATATAAAATTGGCAGACAAGTGATGTGACAGGTGTGTGGAAAAAATTGAAAAACAGCGGCTGTTAGTGTCACGGTTACTATCAGTCGCTGTTTCGTTCTGAAATAATGAGCTTTTCATTAAACTAATCATTTTTTTTGCGGGGATTTAAAAATATTGTAAATGCCTGAATACTCTTTAGGTACCCAAGAATATAAGAATTAGAATTTCAACCTCTCTAAACATCTTAATTTATTTTGTACAAATCCTGCCATTATTCTTTAGATATTACGTTCTTTACGAAGGTAGACTTTTTCTTTTTTTTAAAGAAATGATATTGCTTTTATAAATACCCTTGTCTTAACAAAGTGGCGAAATCAATATATCGATGCTCCATTTTGATATTCCTTCCTTCATGTTCTTAAGGAAACGTTTAAGATGACAGAGCATTATTCTTATTCAAGGACCACAAGACGTTTCGTCCATTGGCGGATGAATATGTTAGCTGTAATCAATCTAAGCTACAACAAACCCCCGTCCATGCACACATTCACACTAGATGAATCGTCTATTTTGTAACAGAGCAGTTTATACTTTTATGGAGGTACCAATTCGCCAAATGGATTGATACTCTCTCTCTCATTGATTCTATGAGCCGTGTCCGGGAGTGTCTTATGTAAGTACAGTGATGTAATGGTCTGTTGGTGATCGGTATTTTTGTATGAATAGTCCTGTTCTCTTTTATAAACAAAATACGAAAAAGACGTTGCGATGTGAGGCATAAAAAGGTAGAATTGTGAATAGAATATTGCAAAGAAAATGTTATTCTGGGCGAAGCTTTGATTGAATCTATTTTAAGCAACACTGTTGATGTAAGTAAATCTTGAATAATCTTTTCTAAGGTTTATTTCAGACTCAAAATTTGTGTTAGCTACCTACTGTATATGCTAGAGAAATACCTTTTTTTTTTTTTTAACGTGGGGAAATCCTCATGGACTATCCCCCGTCCGGGGAAGACGGGGGAGTGTGCCGGACTCTTATCGGCTAAAACCACCACGGTGTTCCTCGACTGACCTATGGGTGGGGGAATGTGGGAACTTTTTTTAAATAAAAAAATATAAATATTTTTTTAGCTTTGCCCTTCGTCCTCGTGAATGTCGTTTATCGCTGATGCAGACAAATTTGCGGACTAAAAAATAGCCTATGCTCTTCCCCAAGGTTTTAGCCATCTTCGTACCAAATTTTATTAAAATCGGTTCAGCCGTTTCATCGTGAAAGCATAACAGACAGAGTTACTTTCGTGTTTGTGACATTAAAAGTTTGGAAGTGTGGATGAATTTTAACTAAGAAATACATCCACTGTTACTTATAAAAGTTATTTTCAAGTAGTGTGAGTGACTTATGAAACCACGTAAGATTTATATCTAGTAGAAGTGGGACTGAATAAATGATAGCCTGTTTGCTGGCTTGAGGTCCCTCGGGGCTGCAAACGGTTTGTCTGTAAATTAGATTTTGTTTGCCTAGCTCTAGGTGTTGTGTGCCAACCTTGGGGAGTGAAAGATTCCTAAAATTGTACGTCATTTTTGGACCCTCGATCAAAGCTTGACGTGTTTCAATTTTGGAGATTACTTTAGTGTTTTTCTTTATAGTTTCTAACAAGTATTTTAGGTACAGACGCCAGCACATCAAGTCATACCAAACTGACAAATTTTCTCAATTGAATATTAACCTTAATCTTTTGTAATAAAGTTAAATCTATCAACGAAGTTTGATAGGTTGTTATAGTTTAATGTGCTGGCCCCTGTACATTACGTATAACTTTGGTTATTTGTTGCAAATGACAAGAAATGACTATATTAAACACCTTAATAATTCACTGCCCGCCTCTCTATTCCCCGATACATGTAATCTGGGTATCTTCAAGGCACGAGTGAACCGGTTCATCCTAGGCAAGCGCGTGCTCCACCATATAACACTATAAAAAAAAATCGATAAATATCTTAGTTCATCATCATCATCATTGTCAACCTTTAGACGCATAGATCTCTAAGGGGGGGTTAAGCCGTAATCGCCATGCTTGGCCGAGGCATGTTGGCGATCGCAGTAGGTGTTATGGTCTCAGAAGGACGCTGCCGCCAATCCTCTTGTCAATATCCCTCTGTCGCCTTCTACGACACCCATGGGTAGAAATGGGGTGGTGCTATTCGCGACTGGCACCACACGGCAACGGCGACGGCTTTGAAGTTCATCTGCCTAGTATTTTCCCAACTATATTTGGGTCTGTTTCCAGTCTAAACGAATGCAGCTGAATACCAGTGCTTTACATGGAGCGGCTGCTTGTCTGACTTCCACTACCAAGTTACTGGGTAACACGATACTCCTTGGCAAGACTGGTGACTACTTTCTGGCTTTTGACGACCCATAACCACTGCCCAAGATCGTCGAATGACAGCCAGCATCAACGGCTTTAAGTGCTTTCTAAAGCATGGAGGGGTCTCGGTATGAAAAATATGGTCACCCATCCACGAATTGGCCGCGACAATCGTAGCCTAACCATGACTTATCGATTGGTACAGCTTTTACTCAGCAACGCCCTAAATTTTTATTAAAAATTCGGTTTGAGTAGCATACAATGGACGACACGGTTGGCGCAGTGGCTGAGCGATCGACTGCTGCGCAGCGTGTTGCGGGTTCGATTCCCGCCCAGGGTAAACATTGGTGTGATGAGCACTTGTGTTTGCCTTGTGTCTGGGTGTTGTTTATCTAAATATATGTATGTATTTACAAAAAAAAAAATGTATTTGTGTATGTATATCAGCTGCCTGACACCCATAGTACAGGGTCTCCCTAGTTTGGGGTCAGATGGCCATGTGTGAAAAATGTCCCCACATATTATTATTATACAACAAAATAATACGAAGGTTCTAATCCTTAATTCCTTACTTTATATTTATATTAATTTTATATAATTACCTATATATATTTTTTTATATTATAAATGCGAAAGTAACTCTGTCTGTTACGCTTTCACGATAAAACCGCTGAACCGATTTTGGTGAAATTTGGTATGAAGATAGCTTGAACCTTGGGGAAGGACATAGGCTACTTTTCAATCCACGACTTTGTCTGCATCCGCGATACCCGACATTCAAGCGAACGAAGTTGCGGGCAAAAGCTATAGTGAGTCATACAGAAAAAATCCAGCAAGGCTTGTGATCTTAATTTCAGCTGTTTAAAAAAACATTAACAGAAAAGTAGCAATGATAAACGGTTTGTCTATCCACTGTCCCGGTTCCGACCACAGCCACTGACAAAAGTTAACAAAACTTTAAAGTTTTTGCCAAAAGAAAAGCGCCTTGTTTTTACCAAAGCTTAAGTCACCACAGAGTACAAAGGGAACGCAGTTTACAAACTTAAATACACGAAAAGTTCCCATCAATAGCAGACCAGAGGAAACGAGCTGAGAATTCACTTATTTCCTTGTTTTTATCGGAAAGTGAGTTATCAGAGGAACTCTAAGTGTTCTTGGAGCTAAGCAAAATCCTTTGCTATTGAATTTACGCTTGATTTCACTGAGAAAAATATTCGAAGTAAGAAAAAAGTAGTAGATATGTAGTGGTTATATGTTTTTAGACCTTGTTTATTCGTGTTTCAGAAATTCGTTTGCTTGTAAAAGTTTATGTTCTTGTATTAGAACTGAGGGAGAGAAATTTGTTTCAAGTACTTAACGATAAAATAATTCGCGTATTTTTTTGACTGTTTTTTTTTTTGTGACTGCGAATACTTAGTTTAACCGTTTAACTAAGTAAGTATTCGCCGCGTTGGTCCTACTAAATGTCTTTTGTATTTGTTTTTTCTCTTCTGAGACGTGTGGTTCTGGCCGCGAGTAGCACCACCCCATTTCTACCCGTGGGTGTCGTAGAAGGCGTCAGAGGAATATTGACCAGAGGATGGGCAGCAGCGTCCTTCTGAGTACCATAACACCTACTGCGATCGCCAACATGCATCGGCCAAACATGGTGATTACGGCTGAACGTGGCCTTGGGGGAGACCTATGCCCAACACTGGGCGGCTAAAGGTTGACATGATGATGAATCTTTTTGTATGTTGAATAAACAATTTTCTTTTCATTAAACGAAACGTGAGTATTGTTGCACATTATAGATTGAGAACAACGGATTAACTCACTGTGTTACCGGCTTCGTCCGACTAGTTTAGATGGCATATAGGTTCCTTCGCGCGCAACCCGGCAACACGATGAGTTAATCCGTTGTTCTCAATCTATAATTTTCTCTTCAATTAAAATGTAACCAAACCTGTATTATAAGGAAGCTAAAACACACAACAAAGCCCACAGAAACAAAAGCATGGATAAGAAAATAGCTACACACTTATCTGAACAAAAACCTATCCTATTTATTAATCCTCATCATACAATATTGGTCCCGACAGTCGACCCTCAGATTCCATTGTTTGTTCCCTACTAACGCTAATGGGACACTTGATATGTTTGCCCAATGCGTTACTATATTGATCTGATACGATTAATAATGAACAAGGAAGAAGATGAAGGTGACTTAATGGATCGAGATTATCACCATGTTAATGTAGTGGAGAATAAAGATTTGGTTCAGTTCAGGAGTTTGGTTCGGGCAATCTGAGATGATGTTGAGAGTTATGTATTAAATTAAGAGTGCAAGACTCATCTTAAAAGCCAAAATTCAAATGATTAATTTAAATTAATCCATTTACAGGCACTTTTGAATTGTTAAAGAGTCAGTCAGAAAATTGAAACTAGTTGCTCGTTCCAAAACCGGCACGTCTCTATGGAGAAGAACGAGGAAGAAGCTGCATGGACACTTTTTTTAATCAAGTTTTTACAATATTCTGGGTTACATTATTTTGGTTGCTTCTATTCTGTGAAAACAATGTAAGTGAAGAGAAATTCATAAAATTCAATAATAAAAAAATAAATTAATATAAAAACCATTCCAAACCAACCAGTTAAGAGATGACCAATTTCAACTGAAAGCGCCCGTCGACGCGCGACGCGTGGACATAAAATATAAAGGGTACAGAAGGACCGCTCCCGCCCATGGACTTAATAATACAGACTAAGTCCATGCTCCCGCCATCTTCAAAAATAATTACCTAAACTTGACAGACTTACTAGGGCTGCTGCCGTAGGTTTTATTTGCGACAATTTGAAATTTTATTGACACTGGTTGGAACTCTTTGCAATTTTTTGATAACAAAATTTTCCTGTTCGTCATGAAAATGTCAATACATCATTAATTCATTTTGACAACACGTGACAGTCGGGACTGAAGTCTGCTTGAAACTGCTTGAGAAGGCGTATAAACGTAATGTCAACGTGTGCGTGCGAAAAATGGCGGTTTGTTCTGAGTGGTCTCTCTGCTCGGGCGCGACGAAGCCTTACATACTTTGTGGCGCGGATCAGTGTCACTTAGCTCGACCATTTTGAAAGGAACCGAATGATCTGATACACACGCCACCTTCAGCGAGACATTTCAGTGACGATGACAGTGCTCTCTACCGCCATACTCATTTAAATTGCAATCTAATTATTTCTATTAACCTTTCCAACACATTCTGAGTACAAATGTAGGTATCATGTATTTGAACTGTTTTTATTTACCTATTTCTTTCAGATTTGCATGCCTATTAAGGTAGATTGTACAAGGGACTAGAATGCTGTGAAATTATATTTTGGATGTCTACTTTCTAAGCAAATATAATAATAATAATAATATGTGGGGACATTTCACACACGGCCATCTGACCCCAAACTAGGGCGACCCTGTACTATGGGTGTCAGACAGCTGATACACATACACAAATACATTTTAAATACATACATGTAGATAGTATTCTATTTTAATAGTTTTATAATATGTCAGTACTAAACTTAGGTAGGTCGTATTCCCAAAATATCGTATCATTATAGGGAGAAACCTTCTCATTTTTCAATGTAATAGGCATTGCATTGGATAAGCTACTCATAGGATAAAACCATTCAAGTTTTTTCCATAGCTCTAACAATAACGACCTTTGTATCCCTTTCCAAAAAAGGGGCTTTCAGGAATACCATTGAATCCATCTCCAAATCAAATCGTTCCAGGGTGATCCACAGAAATTTAGCCAAGCGTTCGTAAAACACAATATTGAGCCGCAAAAACGATGAAAAGCAAAAGTTTCTTCCCAATGTAGGGAGGGAGGGGGAGCTAGCCAAATGACGCGTGAACCGCGCACCCTGATCGGCCACTAAACGATGACGTACGAAGCTTTTTGGCTCTCACAATTCCAACGAGGTGACTTCAATTGGGAATAGTTTGCCGAAGTTTTTGAACGATCATCTGTATACATTCTGCGGCCTTTGCTTTGCTTTCAACTGTTTACAGGTGTTTTAGTTTTATTTCGTCTGTGCTCTTGTTTTAATTACCTCAGCCTACAATGTTTAAGTTTTGAAATTTTGCAGAATCATCTAATTTTGATTCGGTGTAGGTAGTAAGTTTTGGGAGCCAAAATTATACATGTATTAAAACTTAATTGAAATTCTAGATATATTACAAAGGTATTTACATTTAAACCAACGCATTCGAATATAGTAAAATAATCTCCTTACAGAATTTCGTTCACGGTTGTCAATTTCAATGGAGACGGCCGAGTACCCCGATGATATTGTAGTGCACAAGTAAGAATAATAATTCATTTATTTAAGGCGGCACAGGCCCATAGATAAACCTTAACCTGAACGTATATATTTTATTATTTATAACGTATCTTAATAGAGAAGATTTAAGACTATGTTAGTAGCACTTCACTTTGCACTAACTTGAGTGCTGTCCTGTGGCACTTGGCCGCGGAAGCGACAGAACACCACGTAATGCTGCCAAAAGTCTTCTACCATGAATAGAGGCAGAAAACAATTTGCTACTCGCAACACACCTTAAAGTGATGATGTTGGTGGTGGCTTGTGGTGATGTATCTTTATAAAAAAATGATTGGTGCCATGCTTAATATTCCATTTAAAAATTCTTTAACGTTTCAAATTATAGGAATAAACCCGATCCACTAGATTGTATGACGTCAGCAAATTCATCGGGGGGTCGACAATGCCTCACGTAATGCGATTTCAAAACAGGCGAGTCGTCAATCGATTTGACTCGTGACGCGGCAATTTAAATAATCGATGTCACAAAAAAAGGAACGTAGAATACCGTCATATTCATCATTAGGATTTTGGGTTTACACGTAAATTAAGTTAAAAAATATGCGTTATTATTATTTTTTAGTAATTAGTGACAATATTATATAGCATATTTTATATGCGACTGAGGTAGGTACGTATATTGAAAAAACATGAACCTTATTCTTTTGTAATAGAGTTAAAAAAAAACTATCAAAGAAAGACAGTGCTGTGCTGGCATAATTAAAAATAATTTAAATAATTTTTTTGGTAGTATTTTTACAGGTTTTTTAACCGACTTCATAAAGGAGGTTATCAATTCGGATGTTTATATATATTTTTTTATGTATGCTCTGTCATATATAGACGGATTTGCAAAAATCTTTTTTGTTCGAAACGGGTTTATTCCGAAATGGTCCCATATAAATTTTATCAAAACTGATCTAGCTCTTTTTGAGAAAATCAACAAAATCCCAAAAAAATACTTAGATGACGTTTTAGTTTCCTCAATCTTTGGACGACTTACAATCTCTTTTAAGTGTGTCGCCGTTTTTTAATGGATTTGGAGGTAATACTAAAAAGCGACAAAATAAATTGTTTTTTTTTTCAATATAAAAGAAAACCGCTTTCGAAAACTAAAAAGTGATAAATAACTTTAGCACAGAACACACTTACTTTACTTTCGGAAGTCGGTGGCAATACAAAACAACAAACACAAAGTCACCGCCACCGACTTCCGGAAGTCGGCGTAAAAAAAAGAAACTCCTATTCAAACATCACACAATAATAATAATATATCGTATTATAGCATAAAGGAGCAAGCTGTATCTCCAAATACATTCCTCAACTACTAGTCTATAGTGAGATAAGCGGTCACTAGTCCGCTTGGTTGCCGATGTTCGCCCGCCAATATTACGTACTACTGTACCTGTAATTTGCATATACCCTCTTTGAGTAAATATTATCTACCTATGTTTTAGTTTTAGCTCATGTAGTCGATGATTCTGATGCACGGTAAAACTCTAATGAGTTTATGTTTGCATCATCTCTACTAAGTAATACTATAAGTAATTTTAATTGGCAAAAAAATAAAAAAGTAAAGTAAGTGTGTTCTGTGCTAAAGTTATTTATCACTTTTTAGTTTTTGAAGGCGGTTTTCTTTCAGAACCATTTATTTATGTCTCGCCCGTTATTCGTAGATTTTTAACAGTCGGTACGGGCAGTCAGAAGCCTGGAAGTCTGACCACTCTTACCAAGGTGTTACCCAGTAACTGGGTTGTGAAACATTTGTGGAGGTCAGATAGGCAGTCGCTCCATGTAAACTAAAACTCAAAATCATTTATTTCAAATAAACCATTTACATTTACATTTTGAATTGTCAGAGTCAGTCATTCAGAAAGTTGAAGCTAGTTGCTCGTTCCAAACAGTAGGTTCCTATGGAGAAGAACGAGCAAGAAACTCCATGAACAACACTCTTTTTAAAATCAATAATGTTACAAAGGAGAATGACAAGGTTTCCTTCAAGACTCGGTCAGAACCGACAAAGATGAACTATATATCATTAAAAAGGAAAATAATTATAGAATTTGATAGTATAATTAGTTTTCTATAAGAAGTACACCAAAAAGTTATAGTTCTTTAAAGTTGTCCGTTTAATAGTTCTAATTTTAACGATAACATGAAATAAACTATTAAATAATTAATTACATAATGATTTTTGGCACATTATCCTCGCATCATTATATGTTTTCATAGTAAATATACATAATTATAGCATACCTACTTATATTATTTTGGGATGTAGGTAGAAAAAAAAACATATGTTACTTTTTAACAATTTATTATTCATCAAACAGTACATCATATTTAATTAATAAATCGTCTAATAACTGGGCTGGAGGGGTTATATTTGTTTGATGTCTTGCCCAACCGTACCATAATATTGTCATTGTATGTGCACAGCAACCTACAGTTCTTCGCCCAACTATACAATTACAACAATATTGCTCAATTTCCTCTCTCCCACTTCCATTATTATTAATTATGATAAAAAACATAATATATTTTTCGACTTATATGTCTGCTTTGAATTTTGCCTATAACCTCTTGACAGACCACGCCCCGACGACAAAAAACTTGGATCGCCCCGTCCCCCCCCCCGCGCGGCGCGGCGCGGCGCGGCGGAAATACTATTTATAATTATAAGAATTACGAGTTACGACTCATAATAATACATAATGATAGTAATGCAATCGATTTGCAAGTGCAATTTCGTATCGATGTTATTTTATTTTGGTATTGGCAACATTTCTAATTGAAATTGCAGATAGGAAACGTGTTGAAAAATTGAATAACTATTTAAAATTACTTTTAACGGTGTACTTCTACAGATTTTATTTATACTGTATAATTCTTACTGTTTTATATTATAAATTATCATAAATATAAAAAGTCTGTCGGACGCTATTCGCTATTCGAGCCGATTTTTGTCATTGTTCTTTCGGTTACATCATTCATATTGAATCTAGGGTACAATGTGAGAACAATGTAACAAGTCGTGTACGTTAAAAGAGGTTTAGATAAAAATATAATCATAATAAACAATTCAAAATAAATTTAGCATAACCTTAGACCTTATAAAACATTGGTATTCAGCTGCATCTGGTACATGTATTAGTGATAAGTGCTCTAAAAATAAAAATACGGTCAGTATGTCTATTCTGTTACAGTCTCCCTCGGTGAACACCTAGGTGAAGTGAGCTGTCATCCATCCCGATGCTAGGGCATAAAGTCATAAAGTCATTTATTTCTTAACAATAGTACATTGTGTCGAAAATTATGTAAGAACAAACCCATAATAAAAATAATCCAAAACCATTAATAATAAGAATAATAAATTAATACATACATTCGATTTTGTATTAATGTCATAAAAATAATAATAATAAAATACGGATACGGATGACGGCTCACTTCGCCTAGGTCATCGCTTCCCATCAGGTGAGATAGTGGTCAAACGTATGCCTATCAAATGATTAAAAAAAAAAAAAAAAAAAATGTGTTCACCGGGGGAGATCGTAACAGAATAGCACCGCTGATCTCATTTTACGTTACGACTATCCTGTAGCACTTTGGTGTTATTTTATATGACAAGTATACAATAAGTATTACCTATTGACATAAATAAGGTATTCCAAAAAAAATAGTATTTTTTGCAATACGGGTATTAGCAATTTAAAAATCGAATTTACGTAACGTTCACTCCATGCATTCGCGCCATCTAATTTGATATCATAATATCTGCATCACAGTTTTGAAAAATAATACCTGTGTGGTAAAGGGACCCCGACAGAAACACAGATCCTCACGATTTTTGAATCCCTGACACACATACACACAGGCACTTTAGAAGGAGAAAGAAAGAGAGAGCGCATGATATGCGTATATCCCTGATTATTATATTCAGACATAGAGAACGGGGTATGGAAGGGGTGTAACTCAAATATCTACGTGACGTTATATAGTGCAATATAATAATGGTTTCAGGATACTGTTGGGGTTGCCCCGTTTCTGCAGTGCATCTGCTATGTTCGCGCACAGTCACGTTGATGGCTTCCATGCCATCATTAGACAGAAATCTGCCTCATTGCTCTGCAGAGTACGGGCGAGCCCCAACTCCATCCTGAAAATCATAGCTGGGAGATGCGACTCTTCGATAATGCGTAGCATTATTAAAAGATGTATATCAAATAATAATTTTGTCGCAAAGTTATAATATTAAGCTTTACTAGTATAGTCGTAAGATTTCTGTTTACTAACCCACTATGGATGTTACTGGTCCGAAATAAAGGGGTTTTTTTTTATATATTTTCTTTCGAATGATATTAACCTCAAGGAACTTCGTTCCAAAAAGCTCATAATTTGTGTTTTTACATAGTACATTATAACCAATATTATTTTTTTCATATACAGCACCTAAATTCGATTACTTTATGCTCTCAAAATCACCATATAAATTAAAAATAGCTTCCTGCATGCAAAAATTGTGCTGTAAAAAAGTCACCTATATTGATGAACAGAGTAATCTATGCACGAGCCCTTTGATATTTTTTTAAATCGCGGTTATATCCGCTCTTTATATTTTATGTTTGGGTTTCAAGCTCTACCAAAATGTATGGGTTTTTAGTTATATTTTCATGTACACTTTTGTACTATTTAATTTTTAACCGACTTCATAAAATTCGGAGATTCAGAACATAATTCAAGATACCCCAGGGTTAATATTTTTTGTCAGTTTTGACAAAAAAATCAGCTGCTTCATTAATTTCAATCATGTAACACAAGATTTTTAGAGTTAAAAAAAATACCTATCAACCGGTTTTCTAAGTAGTAAGGACAAAATTAAAACCGGTTAAAAGTACTATTGACTGAAGCCAGAAGTAGTTTTGACCGGTTACAAATTTCAAAGACCACAAATCAATGATATTCTAATAAACAGATAAGTTATACACTCACAAAACAACCGAAAAAAGTGTTCCGCGCAGCAGCGGCAGCACACATACACACCTTTCATTTATTTTACAATTCACTACAAGTCAAAATGTTAGAAAAGATATGGTTTGAAAAAAACGACAAGAAAAAAAAAGACAATTAGTATTGTCAATTGCGCGTGAATGTAAACAAACATAATCCTGGCCACCAATCACCGCGTCTTGGCATCATAGACTAACAAATTTAACGAGACAGAAGGTACAAACCGCGAGTATATTTATACACGCGGTTTGTACCTATAACAACTAATAAACAGGACTAAAGGTATAATAGAATATGTATAATAATATATAGAGTAGAATAGTACATTATGGTACAAGCGTTCTAGCCACGTCCAAAATGGGGAATTCAAAGTTTTCTTTATTACAGAGAAAACAAAAGTTATATTTGAAAGTTTTATTTATTAAAAACGTACAAGTTGAATTTATCTATTTAAATACGAAGTTGCATGAAATGAGCAAGCAATAGGTACATTCATTTATTTGTACTATTGAACACGATCTTTTTTGTATCAAAACTTATTTAAGATCAAAGCAACTCAACCAATAAAATAAAAAAAACCCTATAACTCACTAGTGAATAATAGCAATGAAAAAGTCACAGTTTGATTACAGGTGTCATTATGTGCCTAATTGCGGTGAAATTAGAGCCATTTTATGAGCAAGTGTGTTGAAAAATATTTATTTTGTAATAAAATTCATTTCTTTGTTAACGAACAAATGCGATCCATTCTTGAAGCCAGATCTCATTGGATAACCTTAACGAAGAAAGAATAATAAATATCTGTTGTCACACTGTTTATTAAATAAAACAAAATGATTAAATATTATAAGGTTAGAAAAAAGAAAAACAGAACTGTGGGTAAACAATGACTTTACTGCCTACGATATCGCATCTGTATTTTTTTTATTCTATGTCCGGAGTGAACGCGTCCTTGTCTTATTCACGTGAAAAAATGTATTTCCATTTCTTTCTTTTTTCTAACCTCCAAATATAAAAATATTTGGAAAATAATTGAAATATATAAATAAATCGGTGTATATTGCGTAGTTACATGTATAATATCATTGCCACAAATGAAAATGTGTTTGATAATCTCTTCAGATGAAGAAACAAAACCGAAAACGCCAAATGATCAACGGCTACCAGAGACTTCATTAAAACAATTAGGATGAAACACCATTACATAACACCGCACGCATTCAATATTCCCCGTTGTCTTCATTTGCAGACACGAACGGAACAATTAGTTGCATACGAATAGAATTGATTCCTGCTAAATGAAACGTATAGGTATTCAGCTAAATCCGAGTCGTTGCTACTTCCACGAATATCTATTGTGAGTATTAAATATTATGTGATCATCATTTGTGTAGTTTTTTCCCAACTATGTTAGTGTCGACTTCGTCTTACTAGATACAATTCAATTCAATTCAATATATTTATTTCGGACAAGGTACATCCATATTTTGGTTAGTTACAATACAGGCACTTATAAAACTATGTTAGTAATATTTAAAATATAATATACAAAAATTATATTGGGCAAAACTGCGAACACAACTTCACCCCGACCATCCTTACAATAGACACCGTACATACTTATGTGTATGTACCCAATGTCCAAGGAAAGGACTATCGACTTTATCACTCAGTGTCTTCAAGATAATATTGGGACCCCCTCTAACTCTGCTCATAACTGAGGCGACTCTCTTGTGCAAGATAGCGTAGAAATCATCTGTTCGCATACGCGCAAACATATCAGACGCACTACAGTATCGAGACAAACCCAACATTATCCTGAAGGCATTGTTGTACTGTACGCGCAAGGCGTTGTAGGTCCGCTGCGTATATTTCGACGCACTACAGTATCGAGACAAACCCAACATTATCCTGAAGGCATTGTTGTACTGTACGCGCAAGGCGTTGTAGGTCCGCTGCGTATATTTCGACGCACTACAGTATCGAGACAAACGCAACATTATCCTGAAGGCATTGTTGTACTGTACGCGCAAGGCGTTGTAGGTCCGCTGCGTATATTTCACCCACAGGCTATACAGCTGACTACCAGTGTTTTAGGTACATGAAGCCATCTGACCTTCATAACGCGAGTTGCTTAATTGGCATTTTCGACCGGTTTCTTACCGATCCTTGGCGTCGAGCAATCCCAATGAGTGTGATAAAAGGCATATTTGATGACCTGTAAGACTGGTTGTCAGACTTTCTGGCTTCTGACTACACATATGACTATCAAACATCTACGAATGACATTCGGAACTAACTTTGATATTTATTACATAAAAACACTGAAAATCTGTAACTGGTAAGCTGTGTTCTTTGATTGCAGTTTTATTTATTGCGTTTCAAGAATTAATGTTGGGTTCTGTAACGTTATTGTTACTTTCAGCTTGTTTGACCTCACCGACGATATTACAATTTGCAAACTTGGTTCTAGAGTCAAAACTTTTTCATTATTTCCTTGGTCTTTGCCGTAGTCATCATTCATCGTCTTCTTTGAAGAGAACGTGTCTTATTGTGACATCATAAGACGAATAGGGTGTTGGTCTACCTGATATAAAGTCAACAAGAAGACAACAAGGAGGCCATAACAAGTCTTCATGTTGATGTTGGAGTATCTGGAAGAGCATTATTAGCAACTGCACTAGTCAAAGTAAGAGGAGAAAATGGACATGCGACACTGTTAAGGGTTCTTGTAGATCAAGGCTCACAAGCGAGCTTCATAAGTGAAAAGGCAACTCAATTATTGAAGCTTCAAAGAAAATCAATTGAAGGCACTGTGACAGGTGTGGGTTCTATGCAGGCACCTATTAAACACGTGGTTCAGCTAAACATATTATCGAGAGGGAAACCAGAATTCAGCATGCACGTCGAAGCTTACGTCATGACCAAGCAACTGACCACGAGAATACCACATCATACAATGACTGTTCACAACTGGCAGCATCTGGAAGGTCTTGATCTTGCTGATCCAGAGTACAATATACCAGGCCCAATAGATATGCTGCTTGGGGTAAAGGAATATGCACGAATAGTCGAACACAAATTAGTTAAGGGTCCGCCAGGGTCTCCGTGTGCACAGAAAACAACCCTCGGATGGATATTATTTGGAGAAATAAATACAACACAACAGGAACATTCATTTCTTGTTATGCATCACCAAGTAGACGTTGAGAACATGTTAAAGGCTCTCTGGGAGATAGACACAACTACAAGGCGAAAAAATACAAAGGACGAACAATTATGTGAAGATATTTATCACAAAACATACACAAGAAATGAACAAGGAAAATTTATAGTGAAACTACCGTTTAAAACAAATTGTATTCAATCAACCGAAGGAAACTCGAGAGATATAGCTAAAACAAGATTGATACATTTAGAGAAAAGGTTTAAAAAACAGCCTAAGTTAAAAGAAGAATACGAAAAGGTTATAGAAGACTACAAAAACTTAGGTCACATAGAAGAAGTACCTGAAAAAGAAATATATACAAGAAAATCAGTATACTTACCCCATCATCCAGTCCTGCGTGAAGATAAAGAAACCACGAAAACCCGCATAGTTTTCGACGCATCCTGTAAGGGAACAAATGGTATATCATTAAATGATGAACTCTTACCTGGTCCAGTGCTCCAAGAAGACCTACGAAGCATAATCATGCGCTGGAGAATGCACGCCGTTTGTTTCGCTGCGGACATACAAAAAATGTACAGAATGGTCATGTTATACAAGGAAGATGCTGATTTTCAGAGAATACTGTGGAGAAACAATAGCAATGAAGAAATAAAAGATTTTAGATTACTTACCGTGACCTTTGGGACTACTTCCGCTCCTTATCTAGCAGTGAAGACTTTGATCCAACTTGCACATGAAGAACGAGTTAGCTATCCAGTAGCTGCTGACATTACATTATCAGATTTCTATGTCGATGACGTCATGTCGGGTTGTGACACTGTAAAAGAAGCCATAGAAGCTAGCAATCAACTCAGAGCTATGTTAAGTAAGGGAGGTTTTGAGTTGAAGAAGTGGTCATCAAACAACATCGAATTGATGAAGTCGATGGATCCAAGCAACATTTCTTCAAGCATCCAACTTGATATAAACCTAGATGGTACTGTGAAGGCGTTAGGTATCACCTGGAATCTTGGTACTGATCAATTTCTCTACAAAATCAGTCTCTCTTCACCCCCATCTACCATAACAAAGAGAAATGTTTTGTCTGATGTACAGAAACTCTACGATCCATTAGGACGGATATCGCCAAGCATTGTGCTCGCGAAGATGCTCATTCAAAAACTATGGTTAGCTGGAACACAATGGGATCAACCATTATCAGATGAATTAACCGCAGATTGGTTGAAGATAAGAAATGATTTCGAGAATGTCAACAAAATTTCTCTAAACCGATGGTTACACTCGTATAGCAGCAATATAAAAGCAATACAATTGCATGGTTTCAGCGATGCTTCAACTCGAGCCTATGCAGCAGTTGTATACTGTAGAGTAAAACAATAGGATGGTACTGTGTGCACAAGTTTAATTGCATCTAAAACCAAGGTTGCTCCATTGAAAACAGTGTCACTACCTCGGCTTGAGCTGTGTGGAGCTCTTTTGTTGTCAAGACTTCTAAAACAAGTCACATTAGCCATGAAAATGCCATATAACCAAACCTACTGCTGGACAGACTCAACGATAGTGCTGGCGTGGCTTCATGGTGAACCTCAAAAATGGAAGACCTTTGTTGCTAATCGTGTGGTGGAGATCAAAGACAACACAAACAACATACAGTGGCATCATGTCGTGTCACAAGAAAATCCTGCTGACATAGCATCCAGAGGAATGTTCCTATCAGATCTGAAAAAGGAGAAAATGTGGTGGAAGGGGCCAGAATGGCTATCAGAAAAAGAAGTTCATTTGAGAAGGTCAGAAAACACAGAGACAGATTTAGAGTTAAAAATTACCTGTGGTACTATTACTAGTAAAATCCAAGAAAATGAAGAAAAACCAATTTGGGAAAGATTTTCAAATCTGACTAGAATGAAGAGAGTACTTGCTTATTGCAGAAGATTAAACAATAAAAACAAAGAGAAGTATTTAAGTACAAATGAACTGAGCATTATTTTACAAAGGTGCGTAATATACTATCAGCAATTAATTTATGAAAGAGATATAGAATCCATCAAGAAAAATGGTAGGGTGAGAAAATCAAGTTCACTAATTAGCTTGACACCATTTTTAGATAAAAACAACTTGCTGAGAGTTGGAGGTCGTTTACAAAACGCTAATTTGCCAGTCACAACCAAACATCCAATAATAATACCGAGTAATCAACATATCACTACATTGTTGATTAACGTAGCACACAAACAAACTTTACATGGTGGTATACAAGTTATGATGACATACATAAGAAGTAATTATTGGATAATTCACTTAAAATCAGCTGTAAGAAAATGCATAAGAAGTTGCAAGATTTGCGTTGTGAATAAAGGCAAGATAAACAACCAGTTAATGGGTGAATTGCCAGCTGTAAGGGTGAGTCCACAGCGGGCATTTCTAAACAGTGGAGTTGACTATGCAGGTCCAGTATTATTGAGAACATCGAAAGGGCGAGGCCATCATGCTACTAAAGGGTACATCTGTTTATTTGTGTGTATGGCTACACGTGCCATACACTTGGAAGCCGTAACAGACTTAACTTCTCAAGCATTCCTGGCTGCATTTCGAAGATTTGTCGCACGTCGAGGTCGATGTCTTCATCTGTTCAGCGACAACGGCACTAATTTCGTTGGTGCCGCAAAGGAGCTCAAAGACCTTTTCAAAGCAGGTGAAAACAGCATTTCAAAAGAAATTTCCGAACACTTAGCATCCGATGGAACTACGTGGCATTTTATCCCGCCGCGAATGCCAAATTGTGGAGGCCTCTGGGAAGCTGGAGTGCAAGCTGCAAAAAGACATCTAGCAAGAGTTAGCAAAGACACAAAACTTACTTATGAAGAGATGGCAACATTGCTAACACAAATAGAAGCTTGTCTCAACTCCCGCCCATTGTGCCAGCTGGACAATACTGTTCAGACAATGTCACCACTCACACCTGGGCACTTTTTAATAGGTGAGCCCTTACTCAGTGTTCCTGATTATGAATATGAAAACTCAAAAATCAGTCTATTAACAAGATGGCAGTTAGTACAGCGAATGACACAAGACTTCTGGCGAAGGTGGCATTCGGAATACTTAAACACTCTGCAACAACGGACCAATTGGCAATCGGCTATCCAGTCACCCACAGTGGGAGACATTGTGATCATCAAGGAGGAAGGTCTGCCTCCTACAAAATGGCTCCTGGGAAAAATTATAACCCTACATCCTGGAAAAGACAATTTAGTGAGAGTGGTTACAGTGCAGTGTAAAGGACAAAGTGAATTAAAAAGACCTTTATCTAAGTTAATATTCCTACCTAAAGACGCTTAAGTAATAATATTGTTAGTTTACTGAAACACGTTTTGTACTTTTATTTATATACTTATTTGAGTCTGCATGATGTTGCATATCATTATTCATTGCATTATTGAGAGTATGTGCTTAGGTCTAAATAAAACTAGATGTGTGTCTGCATGAACTATTTAATTGCCGCTAAGATAGTTATGTACTTAGGTACACATACTTATATAGATACCATTCGATGATTGTAGTTGCTAAACTGGATTACAACAACAATGTAATGATGTACTTACCTTCCAACCTGCATGCTATTACTTAAAACTATGTATGCTTACAACTAATAACTAATTCTATTGTGAAACAGATAGGTTCCTACTTACCTTAATGAATCATACATAATATTTGGTACTGTACTATTAAAATATGTAGTAATCAGACATGTAGGCACTTATTTACTATTTCAAAACCTATTATTCAGTTTTTTACATTACAGTCCACTTTAAAAGTTTGTTAGATTTACTCTGAAAAATTGTTAAGTTTTGAAACAATAAGTTAGTTATTAATTAAGCCCCATTAATTGTATTTGTAAAAGGACATAGGGTCCTTTTGGTGGGCGGTATGTTCGATCGTATTACGTAGGTAGGTACCTACTTTAGTTGCCTCAATACAGAGCTACGAAACAGTTGTGTCATTTTATATAAAAATTGCAAAAATACCCCTAAACCTCACAATCAACCTTACGTCGTCACCAGCCAGTTTTAAATGAATTAGTCGATTTTTACTCCAGAAAGTAGAAGCCGTTCTGTGTCTATAAAATTCTGATTAATTAGCCACTTTGTCACAGCTGCCCAAGACCGGGTTGGTTGGCGATCTTTGGGGGAGGTCCACGTTCAGCAGTGGATAGCATTTGGCTGATATGATGATTCCCTTTTTACTGGAACACAGCAATGCTGCTTTGTGGCAGAAATCGATGTGGTGGTAGTACTTCCTCGGTTTGAACTCCTTTACAAATTCCTCTACTACCACGTTAATAGGATCGACGCGTCTAATAACATAGGATTAAAGATTAACATCGCTTGGGAAGTGTCAGTGTACCTGCTTACTATACAGCCGTGTATATCGGTTTTGGGATAACACAGGCGTGAAATGCCTACTTATAATCTAATACCACGTCGTTGTTTAGCTGTGGCAGGGCTTCAATCATTGGGTATTTTGTCCATTCATCAACCTTGCCGTGTAACCGTGTTGTGCCGGCGGCGAATACCACCACTTCATTTCTACCTGTGGGTGCCGTAAAAGGCGACAGAGGGATATTGACCAGAGGATGGACAGCAGCGTCCTTCTGAGTACCATAACACTTACTGCGATCGTCAACATGCATCGGTCAAGCATAATGATTACGACTGAACCCCCTTGTGGGAGACCTATGCCCAGCAGTGGGCGTCTAAAGGTTGACGTAATGATGATGATAACATCAAACAGAGAAACTACATCTCTGCGGCTTTTTGTGTTTATTTTAGAGAAATGTTTTTCAATGAAACATTCGTGTACGCACAACGGAGATTGAATTTGTTTCTTTAGATGTTTTTTATTTACACTTTATTCAATTAATATAAACGGGCCAAGTGTGAGTTGAACCCACGTAGAGAGGGTTCCGTACACTGCCAAAGTCAAATGTTTTTATTCAATTGTGCTATGTTTTACAATAGGTACTCTTATTGAATGTAAATTTTGAATCTACTACTATTTTCCGTAGGTGAACGTATTATAAGGAGTTTACCACTTTATTTTTGATTGGTAGAATTCTTATAGGTTTTTCTGTAATCTATTATAAACAATGAACTATATTTTGTATATTTTTATTTTTATTTTAGGCTCTGTAGTTTCGAAGATCAGGGGGTCTTCTTTCATTAATAAAATTAAAACTTTTTATTTTAAAATAATAACAAAAATATATTTAAAATTCTCATAACGAGCCCTTTCAATTAATATAGAACACGGTAAGGTTTGCAAAACTTTTTTTTTAAGTTTCTTAATTAATCCCCCGAAAATGACCCTTATTTAAAAAAAGTATTTATTTACTTTGCATATTTGTGTTTGGATCATAGGATTACACCATTCTATCAAATTTCACATGATTTGGTCCAGTAGATTCGGAGCAAATTGGCTGTGACCGACGGACGGACAGACAGACGCACGAGTGATCCTATAAGGGCTCCGTTTTTCAACCGACTTCAAAAAAGGAGGAGGTTATCAATTCGTCTGTATTTTTTTTTTTTTTTTTTATGTTTGGTACTTGATTTCTCGGGACTGGGTGAACCGATTTTGATGATTCTTTTTTTATTTGGAAGCCAGTGCTTTCCGTGTGGTCCCATTTTAATTTGGTCCAGTTCTGACCATGGCATCCATGAGAAAACCGTATAAGTCTTAAATTTGCATTAAGTATGTGCGCGATTTGTTACGCGATTTCTCAGGCAAACGTAAACCGATTTTGAAAATTCTTTTTTTTATAGATACGGTACGCTTCAGGGGTGGTCCCACATAAATTTTATCGAAATTGATTCAGCACTTTTTGAAAAATCAACAAATACCCAAAAATATACATAGATGACGTTTTAGTTTCATCAATCTTTGTAGTAGTTAACTTTCAATCTCTTCTTAATAGATTTGAATGAGAAGGAGGTACTAAAAAGCGGAAAATAAAAAGCTTTTTACAAAAAGACAACCGCCTTCAAAAAGTGAAAAATAACTTTAGCACAGAACACACATTGACTTTAGTTTCGGAAGTCGGTGGCAATACAAAACAACAAACAGAACAAAGCCACTGAATTTCGAAACTAAAGTCAATGTGTGTTCTGTGCTAAAGTTATTTTTCACTTTTTGAAGGCGGTTGTCTTTTTTGTAAAAAGCTTTCTTTTTGTTCGGATCCCTAAAAACAGGCAGGATATAATAAAATATTACTGTATATTTTTCCTACAAAGTTCTCGTCGTATATAAAAGGACATTGACCTTCTAAAATATATTCATGTTGAACCTTACTAGTCCCAAAATACCTAGTAAATCTTTATCCTCTACAGCCTTAAAATTCCCCAAATAATTTTAATCTAAGCGGATCCCGTTTGCCCTGCCCCTATGCTCCTATAACCCATAACGTTGCCTAAAGCTATTACGTACCTGCCCTTTTCAATAGGTTTCTTTATCTCCGACCTTGTTCAGACCTGTTATACCCAGTTACCCGGTTTTAGGGAGCAGCCATTACTCAGTTAATAACTCATTGATCCCCTTTGAGTTATGGGCAAAGGAGACGCTTTGGAGAATATTTCCCATTATGTTGGGACGGCGGGAATTAATTGCCGCAATTGTGTTTATTTAATTGATTGTAATAAGTTTCTTGTTTTTCTTTGATTTATTTGATGTTTGTGTGTTGGTTTTTGGGAATATGATGTTGTAGGGGAATTTTCATCTGTTCTTCTGGGTTCTAAATCAATGCTAACAAGATGATACAGGTAAATAACGTTCAATGTGTACTTAGTAAGGAAAATACAAGAGTCTCCAGGATGTTTTAATCACAATCAAGTATTCTTGAAACATAGGTTTTTGAAATCCAATAGTATTTAGTAGATTTGCATGCCAACACTAAATGGCTAAATGTGTCTTTGCACTTTATATTTTTATGTACCATCTCTGTACCTACCCCATTTTACGCAAATAAATAATTTTTATTTTTTTATTATTCGCCTCTAAGGCGCTACCCCGACCAAAAGTGCGTTTTTCTTCGTTATTCAGAGGTTGTTAACTCATTAATTAATAGAAACAAACTACATCTAAAAGCATATTATTAATGTTCAATATCCTATCATCACATTCCACGCTCTTATTATTTTTTTTATGTACCGTATATAGGGTAACTTAAATCTCCCTGTAAAAAATGACTAAAATAATTGAAAACATGTATCTTTTGCTAAAGTTGACGTGCTATTAATTTGAGGATTACACTAATAGATAAATAACTTAAAAATGTTTATAATTCACTTTTTATTTTATTTCAAAATATCGTATCTCTTTTTTTTTTATAACAAGAAACCCAAAAATTTCGATTCTGCGAAAAAGAGGATGTATGGTCAAGGTTATTTGGTCAGGGAAGGAACGAGCGCGGTGTTCAATGCTTGTACCTTCTCTGTATGAATGATTAAGTATTTTCTCTTCTGTAGAACAATAATCGGTTGGTATTATTATATTTATTTCTATGTTGAAACAGTGTCGAAAAAATACAAAATTGAATTCTTAAAAAAAACAAATTCAATTCCTTTCAAGCAGTATGTTAATACGTAAGCCTGAAACTCAATCATTGCAAAAGGAGAAAACAACCCGAACTGACAAGCGGGAAACTTTTTATTCGGGAATCGAATCCGTCTCCCAAGGGATAGGTACCTACTACCTATTCCCAATTTAACACGGATGTAGGCTGTAAGAATAGTTAGTAGCTTCGTGTTACACGGGAAATAACATCATGCTTGTTTCCTTGAAGAGGTAGGCAGAGCTCCTATATTTCAACAGTTATGTCAGGACATTAATGATACATGGAGCTATTCATCATTTCAGCCGAAAGACGTCCACTGCTGAATATAGGCCTCCCCAAGGGGGCGGGGGGGTTTGCCATAATCGCCACGCTTGGCAGGCGGATTGGTGATCGCAGTATGATTGTTACAAAGGCACAGAGAACGCTGCTGCCCATTCTCTGGGAAGTCCCTTAGTCGCCTCTTACGACACCCACGGCAAGATATGGGATATGGGACACCACACGGACAGGGCTGGGGCTATTACAATAGCTTATTAACAAATAGATTCTACCCGCGACTTTGTCCGTAAAGAAAGGACGACATGATTTTATGACACTCAACAGTGTCTCAATTGACTGCGATCCCAAGTAGGCCGCTGCAAACAACCAGGTACGCCTACTAGACGTAGGTTCGCTCCTTCTATGTTTCTCGATTCCGTACGTTCACTTTCTAGTTTTGCAGGAAAACATCCAGTTCGTCCTACCATCTTCTCTATGGCTTGCCCCAACTCCGTCTCACTGACTCAAAAGCAGCATAGTTATGTCATTAAATTAAGGCAGGAAACTGCGTAAACAAATTATTTCAAACAATTACCAAATCTGTTTGATTGGATTATGTTTGTTTATATAACAACTAGAAATAACATTGGTGTCGTCGTAACAATCAAATGCTTGATTGGGGATTCAACAAATATAATTGGATTAAGACTCTATTGTGAATAAATAAGTGTTGATTTTTGCGTTACCTAACTTTACCCTTACGACCTTTGAACTTCAGTGACTGAAACTGAACTAGCTCTTCTTATGGTTTCTTTAAAATGTTTAAGCTTTTTGAAATCTTTAAAAGTTATTTAGTTTTATTCCACATAAATTCACAATGACATTGTATACAAAACGTATAAATAATAATAAAAAAATGGACAAAATATAAAATAACTTCAAATAATTTGACGACACAGTTGGTGCAGTGGCTGAGCGATTGGCTACTGCGCTGCCTGTCACGGGTTCGAATACCGGAACATATATTTGTATGGCAAACAAGTAGTGGTTCTGGACCTAGTTATTGGTGTATGCCAGTTTTTATGTTTATAAATGCAGCGATACGGGAAAAATTCCTTGTGTGGAGCAACGGTCTATTAAAGAACGAAAAATTCGTCTGCATTGCTATCAATGGGACATTTACCCAAAAGTCTGGCAGCATAGCCACGTTGTATGGTAGTGCTGATTCTCTGAACCACAAGTAGGACTACCTTTTGGTCACGTAAAGAGTCGACCACTCAAAAAACAAGGCGGACTCGAATCCCGTGTTCCTAGAGTCTCAACATAAGCTCTTTTGACATTTTATAAGCAACTCCTGCCATCCCATCAAATTCTAACACTCATTAAAATTTAAAAGCATGCATAACCACGTCCGACACACGTATATGAATAAACCCCATATGTTTATTCCGTCCCATGGCATGGGGTTTGTAAATAAACAGTTAATCCCCGGCTGCTCGGTGAGGCGTACGGGTGATGCCACACAGGCGTTGCGGCTACGCTGCGTCGTCGTAACGCAATGATTTCAACGCAGTCAGTAATAACAAGTTTATTTGTCATCATATTATAGTACATACGCAACCAGGGCACACGAGCGCTGTGTCGGTGCTGCGTCAACGCAATAAGTGTCACCTTCGATATGCTATTGATTACTGCGCTGCCACTCCGTCGTTTCAACGCAGCTCTTTTCCCCACCTCGTCTCCTTCCTATCCTTGTGCGTTGTGCACGTTGCGTCGCCATCCGTCATTTTAACGCATCGTGTGGCATGATGTTCAGATTATATAGAACGACGGAGCGTCACCGCTCAGTCGACGCAGCGCCAACGCAACGTACAGACAACGGCCGTGTGGCACCTATCTACGAGCCGTTTGCGTGAGTCTGAACACGCCATTACGCCACGCGCCGGCTACCCAGGATCCTGCTGTTTAGATATTAAAGTCTTATTTCAATGGTGGTGTATTTGTGTGTTGTGGAAACATCTAAACCTGCTCTGCAGTGTTACGAATTATTCACAATTTTCTGACAGTCTGTTGGAAAATTTTACACGGTCTTGTGGTAGTTGGATGTGTTGGGGAAAAAAGACACACTTCGATCTCAATGCACTGATATTTAAATTTGTATTTTTTCTGATTATTTCTATAAGTGTCACGTTAGAGATATATGAAATACTAAAGTCAATGTAAAAGCATTTATTTCAATGAAACTATTTACAGGAACATAGAAGTTGAAAAGTTGAAGCTAATTGCTCGTTTCAAAGCGTAGGTAGATAGGTCTCTATGGAGAAGAACCAGCAAAAAACTCTAAAGATAATACTTCCAATCAAATTTTACAAAATTCTGGTTGCTTCTGTAAGGGACAACAATGAAGGTAAGAAGCAATTTAAAACAATTCAAAAAATAAAAATATAAGCCACGACAGGTTAAGAGATGATCAGTCTTAATAAATAACATTTATTTGCACCTTTTTTACTCTACACATCCATAGTGTCACTACTCCGTAGATATTACAATAATAGTCTTATATTATATTATGTTAAAGTTTTTGCGTTTTCTACAGTAAAACCAAGATATTTGTAAAAAATAGTTTTGTATTTCTTAAGTAAATGTATATTCCTTGCGAATCACGAATGCGCGTCATATCACTCTAATGTCATTTCGCTAACGTATATATTGCAATGATTGTAGCGAGTTCAAATAACATCTTACTGCGATATATATGTACCAATTTACAGTAGTCTAGAACCTCGATTATCCGAACCCTCAATTATCCGAATGCTGACTTAGTTTATCCGAACGCGCAATTATCCGAACGTCGTTGGCGCGAATTTTGTTTCATCGAACGTAGTTAGCCCGCTTACGGAGATTCCGCGCACAATTTTAATGTATGTCTACCTAGATTTTTAACATCGCGCAGATAGAAACGTGTTTTTATGAAAAAAGGTGTGGTTTTCGTTTGATCTTGTCAAAAAACATTCACATTTCGATTATCCGAACTTTTGACTATCCGAACTTAATGTCAGACCCAATTAGTTCGAATAATCGAGGTTCTATTGTAAATGCAAACGTTACAAAGAGCATGATGTAAGAAATGTTCACAGTATATTCCTCATAAGTAAGAGGAATTACTCTTAGTTATGAGGAATATACTATGAACATTTAGCTTTCCTATAAGTACTATCGCGGACTTTTCCGCCTGCTCAATTAAAAAAAAATCCCTCGGCGCCTGCGAAGTCAACGGGGCGAGGCTAGAGACCGCTTCTATCTTTTGAGTGCAAGCAAAAATGAACTTAGTGGTGGTCAGGCGGGTGTGTCCACGATAGTACATATAAAGTCTGTAGATACAGGTATAGCTTTCACTAAAACACATTGTGTATAATAATAATAATAATAATAATAATATGTGGGGACATTTTTCACACACGGCCATCTGACCCCAAACTAGGGAGACCCTGTACTATGAGTGTCAGACAGCTGATATTTAGCTACCTGTGCCTTTACCCTAAGGAGTGTGTATTTTAGACTTTAGCTAGTTTATTTACCGAGAGCAGCTACGTTTGTGATAACACGGAGTTTGATAAGGATCTTAGGGTCGTTACACACATCTCCTTTTGCAGGTCTGCTGGCAGAAATTTCTTAAGAAATAAGCAGTACCTATGTACTCATATTTTATAATGTTCTTTTCCTGTGTTGTCTACTGTGTGTACATAAATAGTAAAATAAATAAATAAATAAACAGGATGGCACATTGAATACTATATGATGAAAGTTTATGGCTAAATAAAAACTGTACAAATCGATCGGTCATGGATTTGCTTACCGCGGTCGGTTCATGGATGGTTGACCATCCATTTTAAACCAAGACCCCTCGGTGACTCGAAAAGCATGTAAAGCCCATGGTCCCGGCTGTCATTCGTAGATCTTTGACAGTCGTTACGGGTAGTTAGAAACCAGAAAGTTTTACAACCAATCTTACCAAGGGGGGGGGGGGGGGGGTTGCTCAGTGATGATGTTATTAAAGGTTGTTTAACGAGTAACTAGCTTTAATTTTATAACTAACTAACTGACTACTTAAGAATTCAAAAGTGGCTGTAAATGGTTTAATTAAAATAAATGCTTAGACTTAGTCAATAACTTTGTTGAAAAACACACTATCTAATAACACCAAATTTTTTGTCTCACCGGTAGAACTTTTGAGCTACTTTGGCAGATTAAAGGTTCATTTAAAGGTTTTATTGGAATAACGCAAGTGCTTTGTTTTCAATAAGTGAGCAATAAAAACCGTTTATTTGTTACAGACTTTTTCAATATTGTAATGTTTAATTAAACGATATTTCAGTAACGTTTTCAACCATTCTGTTCCCAAATTCCAGGAACAGTTCGAGAGTGAAAATATTTAATTTAGAGCTTTTATGAACGTTCAACGTTATTGTTTTGTTTTTCTAAATGCCTTTTAAAATGTAGGTACTGTATCGGGGAGTGTAAATGGGTTTGGGGCTACAAAAAGAACTGTTTAAAAAAAATTTAACGACTGAATTGCAAAAATGTGAAATAATTTACAAAAAAAAAATTGAAGGAATAAAAGGTAAAAGTTGCAAAATTCATTATTTAACCTATCCTACTTTTTACTACTATTAGGTATAAACGTAAAAGTTTGTATGGATGAATGAATGTTGTGTGTGTGTGTGTGTGTGTGTGTGTGGATGTGTGTGTTTGTGGAATGGGTGTGTGTGTGTGATGTGTGTGAGTGTGGTGTCTGTGGGTGTGTGGATGTTTCTTGTTACTTTTTCACGCTTAAACGGCTACAACGGAAAACATAGATTTTAATCGGCCGGGTTGGTCGGCGATCTAGGTCTACGTTCAGCTGCGGACAGCTATATGATAGATTTAAGTCTAGCTATAAATCTAGATTTTTATCCCGTTTTTGTATTCCTATGGAATAATCTAAGAAACTTCATAATTATTTTCAAAATTTCTTCGTTTTAAGTTTGCACTCTACGCGAGTAGAAGCCAGTACAGTATTCCAGTAAAATAAACAGTATAATGTATATGCATAACTTTCATTACAACTCTAAAAATATGCGCGACGTGCGGACAGTGCGGATAGAAAAGAATTCTCTGAAAATAGTTAGTAGTCCACCCAAGCCCGGTTATTTTTAAACGAAAAAAGGAGGTTCTCAGATCGACCCGTATGTCTGTATGTACCGTAACCGATTTTGATGCGGTTTTCAGAAAAGTGTTTGTTACATTCTGGAGAAGGTTTTAGTATACAACAAACAGAAATTTATTCAGCGGTTTTTGAAAAAATCAACAAAAACCGAGAAGACGTTTCCGTTTCTTCCATTTTTCTATCTTTGGAGGACTTTCAATATCTGTTTTAACTGTGTTGCCGTTCCTTAATGGATTTGGGTGATAAGGAGGCACTAAAATGTGGAAAATTAAAACTTTTTTGAAAAAAGTGAACCGCCTTCTAATTAAAATCTAGTTTCTACTTGCTTTTATATGTTATATGGTGCTCTTAAATTATTCTTTTTAATTTTTCAATTCATTCTTTATTGGACTTGCATTTTTAAGATTTTCAGTACCTAATTAGTTTTATTTTGAAGTTACTTTACGTTTTTCACTATGATTTTTTCCTACTTCGTGGGTAGTGGTTACAAACATAATATACAGGGCGAGGATGGCAATAGAACAAAAAAGGATTATGGCAGGGTTTGGTAATTTGGTGTACCTAATTCATGTTTTATTGAGGATTAATAATATTAAATTATGGCGCCACAAGGTGCCGCTCTTCTGACAAGTTAGTAAGCTAATATTTCACGAGCCGTACGTGGCGAGGCTGCGCACCCCGAGGCTGCCTCTAATCCGAACGCACCTTTAGAGTTGGTTTTCTGAATATTTCTGCCATACAATGTTTGTCCCTAGACAGAGTGTATAGAAATTAATTTTGCATCATTTACAAAAAATAATGAATTTTTTACATTACCTACATAAAGTATTTTAGGGATTTTACTTAGTACTAATAAACAAAAATCAAATTATTATGAGAAAATAAACATGGCTGTACTTTGTATTTAATAATAATAAGAAGGTAATTTTATAATGGTTCCGTTTTTGCTTTCGAGGAACCCTATAAATAAGGATTTTGGAGGAATTATTAAAATTAGTAGTAGGTAGGTAGGTATTATAAAAACACAGACTGGTTTCAACACTGAACTCCCAACTAAACAAAAAGAAAAATATCAATGAAAACTGACTGACCGACTTCCGAAACTAGATTTTATTTTGAAGGCGGTTCACTTTTTTCAAAAAAGTTTTAATTTTCCACATTTTAGTGCCTCCTTATCACCCAAATCCATTAAGGAACGGCAACACAGTTAAAACAGATATTAAAAGTCCTCCAAAGATGGAAAAATGGAAGAAACGGAAACGTCTTCTCGGTTTTTGTTGATTTTTTCAAAAACCGCTGAATAAATTTCTGTTTGTTGTATACTAAAACCTTCTCCAGAATGTAACAAACACTTTTCTGAAAACCGCATCAAAATCGGTTACGGTACATACAAACATACGGGTCGATCTGAGAACCTCCCTTTTTTCGTTTAAAAATAACCGGGCTTGGGTGGACTACTAACTATTTTCAGAGAATTCTTTTCTATCCGCACTGTCCGCACGTCGCGCATATTTTTAGAGTTGTAATGAAAGTTATGCATATACATTATTCTGTTTATTTTACTGGAATACTGTACTGGCTTCTACTCGCGTAGAGTGCAAACTTAAAACGAAGAAATTTTGAAAATAATTATGAAGTTTCTTAGATTATTCCATAGGAATACAAAAACGGGATAAAAATCTAGATTTATAGCTAGACTTAAATCTATCATCTCATCTCATATTAACCTATAGCTGTCCACAGCTGAACGTAGACCTAGATCGCCGACCAACCCGGCCGATTAAAATCTATGTTTTCCGTTGTAGCCGTTTAAGCGTGAAAAAGTAACAAGAAACATCCACACACCCACAAACACCACACTCACACACATAAAACAAGTCCAATAAAGAATGAATTGAAAAATTAAAAAGAATAATTTAAGAGTACCATATAACATATAAAAGCAACTAAATTATACAAAAAAACACTTCATTAAACATAAAGTCAACGATTAAATTAAGTCAATCAAAAAACAATTGTAAAAAAAAAACACAAATTAAAGCTTAAATTAAATAATGAACAATGAAAAACAACTTACAATTACAAAAACAAAAGTAAACTTCCAATGATTTATCTTATAATCTCTCTTCCTTTGATCTATTTATTGTTTTCAAAGCTTCAATTATCTTGAAAGTATTAAACAGAACAACTGACAAACAAATTAAACTGAGTAATTAGATAGGTAACAGGATCTTAAGAAAACATGAAAGAATGAAGTGCTGGGGTGAATGGCCGAAATGTAATTAAAGAAGACTACATAAAAGTTTTATTAGAAAAAAAAATCATGAATGAAAAACTTCACGGCTTTGGTTCCTCTAAGAAAAAATAAACAAGTACGAAATTGCTTGAGCAACTTGTGAAAACAATTTAAATTCAGTCTGTCTGAGAAACAGAGACAGTGCCTAGTGCAAGTTTTTCTACGTTTTTGATCGCGTAACTATAAGTTACTCGTATCTGCGATTTGAGCTTAGTTCTGGTAAAACGCACCAGCTCTCAATGATAAAATATCCTGCGCTAGTTATTTTTTGATATATGATGTTTATTTTTAGGGTTCCGTACCTCAAAAGGAAAAAACGGAACCCTTATAGGATCACTTTGTTGTCCGTCTGTCTGTCTGTCTGTCAAGACCCTTTATCTCGGGATAAAAGCCTTTAAAGATCTTAAAATTAAATCAACAAAAGATCTTTGGGGAATGTCTGTAAAAGTTTGTAGGTCTACTATTGAAACTATTGCGCCCTATTTAGCTCTCATATTTAAGACCAGTGTGGATCAAGGAGTCTTTCCGGATTTGATGAAACACAGTAAAGTCGTACCATTGCACAAAGCCGGTGATAGTAAAGAACCCAACAATTATAGGCCTGTGTCGATTCTGCCAGTTCTCAGTAAGGTGTTTGAAAGGTTAATGCTCAATCAAATGTTACGTCACTTCAATAAAAAATCCATCTTTCACGAACATCAGTAGGGTTTCACCAAAGGACGTTGTACAACTGACGCCGGTGTCACCCTAATAAAGAACATTTTTAACGCCTGGGAAGAAACACGAGATGCCATTGGAATCTTTTGCGACCTCTCAAAGGCTTTCGATTGCGTTGACCATGAGACACTTTTGCTGAAACTGGAGCACTACGGAATTACTAAAACATCCCTTGATTTGCTTAGATCATATCTGAAGGACAGACAGGTTAAAGTTCAGGTTAACGGCGTAAACTCATTAGGGTCTGAAATGACTATGGGCGTTCCTCAAGGCTCGATATTAGGTCCATTTCTATTTTTAGTTTATATAAATGATTTACCCCAATTACTTCAAAACCAACCGAAGATGGTGTTATTTGCAGATGATACATCATTAATTTTTAAAATAGACAGGTGTTCTCAAAATCTTGACGAAGTGAATAACTCTATACTTCAGGTCCAAAATTGGTTCATGGTAAATAATTTGGTACTAAATGAAAATAAAACCAAATGTATTAGATTTACTTTACCAAATGTTAGAAGTAGCAAATGTGATCTTATATTGAATGGAGAAAAACTGGAATTTGTTAACCACACGGTTTTCCTGGGGATCACGTTAGACGAGAAGTTACAATGGGGACCACATATAACATCTCTTGCGGGACGGCTAAGCTCAGCCGCTTACGCTGTTAGAAAGATAAGACAGTTAACAGACGTCGAAACCGCTCGTTTGGTCTATTTTAGCTACTTTCACAGTATTATGTCGTATCGCATTTTACTGTGGGGTCGGGCTGCTGACATTGAATCCATTTTTATTTTACAAAAGAGAGCTGTCAGAGCCATTTATAATCTACGTCGCTGTGAATCTCTTAGAGAACTGTTTAAAAAGATTAATATTATGACAGTGCGCTGTCAATTTATTTATGAAAATATTATGTATGTAAGAAAAAACATACATCTTTTTAATAAATTAAGTGATCGACATAATTTTAATACTAGAAATAAAGATAAAATAGCTCAACCATTTTTTAGATTATCTAAAGTACACACATCTTTTATGGGGTACTCTGTTAAATGTTACAATAAAATACCTTGTGATATATTAAAACTAAATGAAACAAAATTTAAAAGATACATTAAAGGTAGACTTGTAAACAGGCATACATATAAGTTAGAGGATTATATCCAAGATAAGAATGCTTGGGAACATGCTGGTCCGGCTCCATAGGACATAATTTAGTATAGACAAAATCAATTGATTGCTAATTCAAATGACTAAATCTACTACATATAATATACATACTATTCTTTATTGTACCTACTTAATAGATTACTCTGGCTCACACACTATTCATTGTTTGTCGGAATAGAAGAAGTAGTCGTCTACTGTATTATTAATTGTAAATATTATGTGAACACTGTGTGTCTATGTACATAACTTAGCTGTCATTTCTTAACTTGTGATACTTTGTACATACCATAATATAGTGATTTTTATACAAGATACATCGTATTCACATAACATAATAATTCTTGTAAATGAAAATATTGTAAACACCCTTTTTTAAAAGAGTATGTATGGAGTTTCTTGCACATTCTTCTCCATACGAAACTACCATTTGGAATGGGCAACTAGATTCAAATTTTACAATATGACGTTCAAAAGTGCCTTTTAATGGTCTAATTGAAATAAATGATTTGATGGCGATGTAGACCGAGACGTAACGCACCGGATCAACGCAGGATGGATGAAATGGCGACAGGTCTCAAGTTAAAGGGGAAAATCTACAAGTCCGTGATAAGACCTGTCGTACTGTATGGATCGGAATGTTGGGCCGTGAAGAAGATGGATGAAAAAAGATTGCACGTAGCGGAGATGAGAATGTTGAGATGGATGTGTGGAGTTACCAGAATTGATAAGGTGAGAAATTAATATATTAGAGGAAGATTGAAAGTGGCGCCAGTGACAGAAAAGTTGAAAGGGAATCGTTTGTCATGTGAAGAGAAGAGACGAAACTCATGTGACCAATATTAATTTGGGTGGATGGAGAGGGAGAGGAAGGCCAAAGAAAAGATGGGTGGATTGTGTGAAGAATGATATGAATTAAAAGGGAGTCAGTGAAAGCATGACGTTGGACAGGACGGAATGGAAGAAGAAAACATGTTGCGCCGACCCCAAGTAACATGGGATAAGGTCAGGAAGAAGAAGAAGTTAAACAAAGTCATCATGCCAAATGTGGTTACTATCCAAGAGTATCCAACTTTTTTTTTTTAATCCAGCGATTTTAGTCCCCCTCCTGGGCAAAAGCCTTTCTCCATTCTCTCCATTTCTCCTGATGATGTGCCTCATCTCGCCAATTCCTGAGAAAGTCATCCAAGGCGTCCCGCGAGCTTCTACTCGATCTGCCGCGACACCGTCTGACTGAATCAGGGCTTCAGTCTTGCGATTTGCGGGCCCAAAGCTTAGCCGGGATTCGGCGCATGACCCGCCCAGTCCCATTCCAGTCTTGCCGCTTTGGAAGCTACGTCGACAATTTATTAATTAATTGATAAGCCTATTAATCCATACTTTATATACTTTATAATATTAATATTATAAATACTAAAGAACCTCTGTCTGTAACGCTTTCACAATGAAACGGCTGACCCGATTTTGTTAAATTTGGAATGGTAGCTTGAACTCTGGGAAAGGACATAGGTATTTTTAATTCGCGACTTCGTCTGCATCCGCGATGACTACCATTCACGCGGACGAAGTCGCGGATTAAAAAGTATGCCTTTGTCCTTTCCCAGAGTTCAAGCTATTTCTATTCCAAATTTAACAAAATCGGTTCAGCCGTTTCATCGTGAAAGCGTAACAGACAGAGTTACTTTAGTATTTATAATATTAATAAAGTATATAAACTATGGATTAATAGGCGAATCAATTAATTAATAATTATGTAGGTAATATTTGTGTATGCCATTATTATTAGTGTTAGTAAATAGACCTTGATCTAATGCTAAAAAAAGCTAAGAAATCAGCCACAAAATCAAAAACCCACACTAGGCTCGCGAGGTGAATAATATCCCGAATATCACAGAAAATTATTTTTCACGCATATTCTTATTTCCAGACACAAAACAAACTGAACTTACTGTCACCTTTCTCACTACACCGGGCATCAGTCACACTTCCCCGGGGAACCAAAGTTATTAAGCCCAAGAAAAGGCGTTCGTAAATACAGCCTACAAAATTAAGCCTGTCAACCTATTGTGTGCCTCGGTAATATGACCATAATAATAAGGAACCCATTATTGTCCCGCGGTTATTTAGCTAGGCTATGGTTTATATAATGATCGTGTAACACAGATTATGGTGGGAATTAGGATGAAAGGGGTCGGTCATGAGATAAGGGTTAAGTTTCAAATAATATTATTTTTTATTATGATAAAACATATTAATGATAATATAATGATATAAAAATATAATGTGAGTCCTTTATTCTGAATTTAATTTATTTCAAATGAATTATTTTTGTAATTTAATATTAAATATTAATATTATTAATGATTTGTATTGTACCATCAATTCCTTTTTTATTAATCGTCATTCTTGTTTGTGTTGTTGAATGTTTCTTCTTTAATTTCTTTTTTAATAATTAATCAATTCTATTGTTTTTAATAATCAATTATATTTTATTGAGAGTAGCTAATCTAGTGGCACTTTATATCTAGTCTTAATTTTGTTAACATGCGGATAATGTAGCGGGCTGCAATATTGTTAATACTCCTAATAAGCCCATATTGTTGTTATTTGTATATTGTAGCTGTTTATTGTCCCAAAATAAATAAAATAAAATAATTATTCTTTTGACCGAATTTCGGTCGCGACAAATCAATGGCGACAATCCAAGTACGCAGGAGATGTTGTAGTGCATAACCACAGTATAAATATTAGTACTAACGCACAGTAGCGACACACTCCGCCTCTCTCTGAAACCGTTCCTTACCTCTCCCCGCATCGATCGACTGCTCTGGGAACTGCGTTTTTGTTTGAGCGGCGCGTAGGCACGCACACACACGCACGTATCTGTACAGTCTGTTATTTGGGTATTAGTGTAGGGAATTGTATCGTTTCGTATTTATGGAGTGTCGCGGGTGTGACATAACTATGTGCGCAAACACAGACACACTCCCTCTACCATTTATCCCTAAACGTAGAAAGAATCATGGCGAGATCCATATATTCATTTGTATGATTAAAAAGATTCATTTAGAGGGTTTAAAATATTTTCCAATGTGAAGAATACATTACCAGGAGTAGATTGATATACTTAGCATATTTTTAAACCCCCACATAATTAAAATATATTAAAATGAAAATAACAGTTTTTTGTTTCATCTCGTCGCCCATTTTCGGTTTATAAAAAAAGAAAGAGACAAGTGACATTAAGGGATCTATTTATTTATTTACACTTCATGCACAATGGTACAAAGGTGGACTTAATGTCTAAGGCATTCTCTACCAGTCAACCAAATTGGCAGACAAGTGATGTCAATCGTTGTTTACAATCGCGGAGTTGAAAAAGTACATTCATTGATCATTATTTTTTGTGACATTATTTCCCATAATACGGCTGTCAGTGTCAATGTATCAGCTGCCGTTTCGTTATGAAATAATAAGCTTTTCGTTAAACTATTCACTTTTAACATCCATTTTTATTGCGGGGTTTTAAAAATATTTTAAATGCCTGAAGATACTCTTTATTACCCAAGAGTATAAGAATTGGAATTTCAACTTCTCTATTTTGTACAAATCCTGCCATGGTTCTTACTAGTACTTGCCCTGTTTAGAACCCGCAAATTCTTGGATGAGAAGACCTTTACTATCGGACCATCACATCATACAAAAAAAATACAAGCAAGTTATACAATTTATGTATATTGTAAACGTATTACAATCGGTATGGTGAATAAATGGTCTTATTGGCAATAATAATAATACATTTTTATTGTTCAAAAAGAGTTATATATTGATACTAGCTGACCAGGCAAACGTTGTTTTGCCATATAAGTTTAAAAAAAGTACCTTTGGAGCTATTCTCAGATCAACTGTATATACACACAAAGTTTCATAAGAATCAGTCAAACCGTTTCGGAGGAGTTTAGTTACAAACTCTGTGACACGAGATTTTGATATATTAGATGTGACAGTATCTACATAATAGCCAGCAATAAGGTTTCAATAATAAACAGATTGATCTTACAAAGTTGTTTTTCTATTGTATAGGGATAACAAACAAAAGCCGAGCGGTGTTAATTTTCTACCTTATTGGCATTAAATATTCAAATCTGCTTAAAATAACAATGACTGAAAGTTCCGTTGTCCTAGGCTTAACTCAGAGAAATAATGAAAAATATTTGTTTAGCTTTTTAATATTCTAGATTCCATTACTGTCTGACCTAGTTAGCTAGACACAGCTAGACATCATCATCTTCCTGTGTTTATCCTATGTTACTTCGGGTCGGGCCGAAACGTTTTCTTCTTCCATCCCGTCCTGTCAACCGTTCTCTTTCATATCACTCTTCACACAATCCATCCACATTTATATTCATAACTCTTTTATAACAATAATAATAATCACTTTAATTCAGTTATCATTAACATCCATATATTGTTACTAAAACATGAACTTAAAAACTATATCAGTAAAACATACAGCTTCGACATGCAATGCATGAACGGGCAATCAAATTTCCCCGCAATGACAGTCAGGAGACTGTTCGAGCTGCTTCGGACCCTCTGCAGCAGCGACGCGGCACTCTTACGTCTTAAGCTAGGAAGCCGTCAGTGTGCGCATCAGCCAATATTCACGAAGCACTGCAAAAGCTGCACCCAGCAGCATCCTGAATGCATTGCACACATTGCATTGCATGCATTGCTTTTGGTCACAGTCATGCGTTTCATCCCTCATCTTCACGTGTTCATACTATGACAATCGATTAAATTTCAACCTATCTATCACTGGCGCATCTTTCAAACTTCCTCTAATAAACTCGTTTCTGACCTTATCAATTCTAGACATTTTAAGTGATTTCAAAACTATATTCGCATACATATGTACGTGTACTCCATACTTGGGTTGAAATAGCAATATTGCAAAAACCGTGACTGCACTGTTAACGAGCACTGCAGTAACCTATTTCTCCGAGTTAGTTTATAAAATAAAATGTTACAGAAGTTTCAATCCTTGCATTTGCACAAGAGAAGTCGAAAATACAAGCGTTTACCTATCCGTGGTTTTTCTATTCCATTCTAGTAACGGCAAGTAAAGCCAATGTTAATAATTGTGTTCTTTACACCATCTATAAACTAGGATATATTTGTTTGTTAGATGGAAGGTGCTGTTCTCCGGAACTGCTATTCCGGTTTTGAAAATTGTTTCAGTGAGTTCTATACACACATTAAATATTAAAAAAAAACCGGACAAGTGCGAGACGGACTCACCCACCGAGGGTTCCGTACATATTTGTAGGTACATATCCATACTTCTATACTAATCCATACCTACTATCCATACTTTAATCTATTTAATATTATGAATACGTTTTTTGTAACATAAACGGCCGTATCTTTTTTTCACGTTAACATAGAGGGTTGATTTTCACACAGCATCAAGGGACCGTAGATTTGAGTATATGGTTTTAATTTCAACTCGATACCACCACGCGTTCCCGAGATAAAGGGTCTTGACAGACAGACAGACAGACGTATAACAAAGTGATCCTATAAGGGTTCCGTTTTTTCCTTTTGAGGTACAGAACCCTAAAAATGTGGTATCCGTAAGAATGATGACGCGAACGAAGTCGCATGGTAAGTGCTGGTTAACCAATAACTCCAGGACACGGTTTAACAAAGAATACACTTAAGTAACACGTAAGTTCCATCATCATCATCATCATGTCAACCTTTAGACGCCCACTTCTGGGCATAGGTCTCCTCCAAGGTTGGAGAGGGGTTTCAACCGTAATGGCCATGCTTGGCCGATGCATGTTGGAGACCGTAAAAATATGGTACTCAGAAGGACGCTACTGCCCATCCTCTGGTCAATTTCCCTCTGTCTCCTTCTACGACACCCACGGATAGAAATGGGGTGGTACTATTCGCGGCTGGCAACACACGGCCAACGTAAGCTTACAACCCGTAAGTTTAACTTTTAAAATATTCTTTTTCATATGCACCTGCCATGTTATCTTTTCATCACCCTTGGTTGACTGGTAGAGAATGCCTGAGGCATTAAGTCCGCCTTTGTATCTTTGTGCATGAAGAACAAATAAATAAATAAATTTATACCTTGAAAACGTGATTGATTATTGAGTACGATTCGATTTTTAGTTGCTTTGAAATCAATAAATAGTTAATCAATTGATTTGGCAAATAAGTGACGTCACATTGTACTATTGCTTTACAAAATCTATGGGAGAACCGTCACGTCGTTTGACATAAAAAAACATGTTAGAAACACACTCGGTTTTGTAAACAGTCGTGTCTATTACCTGTGTCAGTCTTTTCTTAGAACTCGAAATGCGACCTCGCGCTGTCATAGAAAGAAAATGGTTTTATGAGCAACTTGTGCATACCATTATGCAACACCATATTCATATGCATAGATTCCCCTAGAGAGGGCAAACGGAACATTGCATCCCCAAGCACCCGTGAAGTCATGAGCCGTGATTACGACTACGAAGAGAATCTGTTATAATATTTCAGTATGTGAAATTGCCAGTTCAGTAAGCTTAGTGTTCAAATCATTAATTGCTTGCCTTTCATTCCTATATCTCTCTAAAGCGCTGCGGCAAGGCTCCTACGGAGCCCAACGAAAAACTACGTGCTGCGAAACCGAATACCCCGGTGTATATTTCCCGTCTCCACTACACCACTGACGCGGAAGACATCGTGAAGTACGTACGCCAAAGGCTGAAGTACGCGCCGGGAGTGCAGTTGCTGGAGTCGCATCGCAACGTCAACTTTAAGGCGTTTGTGGTGCGCATACCAACATGCTATCTGCATCAGGTGTTGGATGAAAGCTTTTGGCCACAGGATGTGGTATTCCGCCGCTTTCGCGGCCAAGTGCCACCGGAACGTGCAAAGACTTAGTGCAACTAAGTGATACTAACATAGTTTTAAGTTTTATTTACTAACACGATTGTTATATGTATACTTAAGTTAAGGTATTTTTCTATGGGTCTTTGTTACCTGAAAATAAATGGTTTTATTATTATTATTATTATTAAAGTCTTAAAGCTAAAGATTCAAAATGTGATACTACTGGATTTATTTACTTTGCGGCTCATTTTATAACGCCCAGTGCACTTTTGAAACACCCTGAGTATTACTACGTTTAATTCGTTCTCTGAAAGCATTTAGAACCTGTTTTATTCCATTTGTGGCTCGGTATTAAAATAAGATTTTATATACTAAATACTTAACAACTCTGATTTTATAGTAAAACTTTTGCCGATGACTTTGTCTGCGTAAATGTCGGTTATCGCGTATGCAGACGAAGTCACAGATTAAAAAGTAATCTATATCCTATCACGGGGCTTGAACTTAGTCTGCAAGAAATTACATCAATATTAGTTAATAACTGAGCGATAGACTGCTGCGCAGCGTGTTGCGGGTTCGGATCCCGTCCAGGGTAAACATTTGTGTAATGACCACTTGTGTTTGCCTTGTAGTTGTTGTTTATCTATATATGTCGTATCTATTTATGTATTTGTGTATGTATATCTGCTGTCTGACATCCATAGTAGGTACAGGGCACGGATATTATGGTACAGGGTCTGCCTAGTTTGGGGTCAGATGGCCGTGTGTGAAATGTCCTCACATATTATTATTACTATTACAGTTTAGCTGACAAGCGTAATTAACAAAAAGCTTTTTACAAAAAAAGACAACCGCCTTCAAAAACTGAAAAGTGAAGAGTTTTTGAAGGCGGTTGTCTTTTTTGTAAAAAGCTTTTAATTTTTCGCTTTTTAGTTCCTCCTTCTCAAATTAATCTATTAAAAAACGGCAATACGGTTAAAACAGAGATTGAAAGTGGATTACTCCAAAGGTTGAAGAAACTAAACACGTGGTCTGTGTAAAATTTTTGGGTATTTGTTGATTTTTCAAAAAGTGCTGAATCAATTTCGATAAAATTTATATGAGACCACCCCTGAGGTATACGCTATCCATAAAAAAAGTATTTTCGAAATCGGTTTACGTTTGCCGGAGAAATCGCGTAACAAATCACGCACATACTTAATGCAAATATAAGACTTATATGGTTTTCTCATGGATGCCATTGTCAGAACTGGACCAAATTAATTAGTGGGACCACTCGGGAAGCACTAGCTTTCAAGTAAAAAAGAGAATCATCAAAATCGGTTCACCCAGTCCAAAGTTCTCAAGTAACAAACATAAAAAAAAGAAAAAAAAATACAGACGAATTGATAACCTCCTCCTTTTTTGAAGTCGGTTGAAAAGACACACTATCAATTTTATAATTTTTATTCACTGAAAAAATATGCAATTCGAATTAGTACACTATTTAAATCTTTACTATCACATAGTTATCTTAAAAGCATTTTAATTCCTTCTAAATTCTAGATAAAAAGTAACATAAAGTTCCAATAACCATTTAAATTTTAGCGAATCAACAAACAAACTAATTCATCAAGCAATTAGGCTCCAACAGTTTGCTATCATCACAACTGTTCCACCATTAGTGGAATCTAGTTTGTCTAATTACGAAATGTAATCAATTGTAAATTTATCTGTTTTGTCCCGTATCCATTTCGTCGAGCATGAATTCTATTTGTTCGGACATTAGTAGCGAGTTCCGTGCGAGAAACGGACTTTGAGGGTTGGCAAAAAAGGGACGTTATTCTTTTGTTTTGAATAATTAAAACGAAATAATGGGATGCGCTTTTGGTATTCACGTCGTCGCTTCTCTTATTCACAAACTAAAATGAAATTAGACATTTGTCATCTCTTATTGCCGGACAGCTGAAGAAAAGGACAGCGACAGATATTAGCTAAGTTAGAGATGTCAAATTAGTTTTTTCTTGAGCTCCACCGTGTTTTAATCAACACACTCTGAAATGACAACTTAATTGTATGTACATATAGATCAACTTACATTGACAGTTCTTATTATTATCTGTCTCTTTCTTGTTTCATTGGAGAGAAAAAAAAAATAGAAAAAAAAAATAAGTTTAGATCGTGCACAACAGTCGGAGCACTTAAATTGCGATGATGGTAAAGATAAAGATAATTGATATGTCATAACATGCGTTGCTAGACTTTGTTCGGGTAAAGGACCCCTGCGGCACGATGAACCAATGACGATTTGAAGAAGGTGGCTGTTAGCGGATGCTTGCGGGCTGCCCAACACCAGGTTGGTTGACGATCTCTGGGGGAGACCTACGTTTAGCAGTGGACGGCAAAAGGCAGATACCTATGATGAACATGCATTTACACACACAATAAGGCTTGCAAATCTTAGGAAAGGTAGTTCGTACTTGTTCTTACTGGCAAAGGGTACAATATTTTTACATAACAAAACAAAATATATATTTTTTTTTATTATCAAATAGGCTTGCGTTTGACCACAATTCACCTGATCTTAAGTGATAATGCGGCCGAAGTTGGAACACGCTTGCCTAGGATGAACCGGTTCACTCGTGCCTTAAAGATACCCAGATTATACTTATGAGGCGGGCAGCAGATTCTACAGTCAGGCAGTTCGCATAATAAATGTGGAGTCAAAGCGCTTGGTTCGAGACCGTGGAACTTCAACCATATAGCGGTGACGCTTCGCCATATCTCTGCTCGTCCGATGATGGAATGGAGATGGGGTAATTAAATTGTGCAATTCCAAAGCACACTCTCCGAAATGTACCCGATAAAAGACCGATAGGCTAGCAACGGTGCGGCGATGTTCAAGGCTCTGGAGCTTAGCCCTAACCAGGGAGTCGTTGTTAATGAGCCTCTTGGCACGTCTATCAATGACTTCCAACGCCTCCAGTTAGTAGGTATTTTAAATATAATCTAAGTGAACCATGGTAACTTCAAATTGTCAGTCAATTTCATTTTATAGAAAGAACAAAATCTTGGTACGGGTATCTTTATCGCTAGTCGAGGCCATCAGACTATTATCGCGTCTTCCTTACACTTAGCGAAAGGGGAATAAAACTAAAAAAAAAAACTTTTCGTTTATGAAAGCGTTTATTTATGCTATCTGATCAAAGATCTGTTTCAAGATAGGCACCAAGAACAAACTTTTTTAAACTACAACTGAATTTCAGTTTTACAAATACCTACTTACAGCAGTCTCTCAATTTTCTATTTGCTCATAAAATTTCAAGACATAAAGTATCTCAAGGTTACGACATAACACGAAAATCATATCACCTCACCACCATTCAAGTTTTAACATAAAACCTGCGACATTTTTCCTTACGCTCAAAATTAGCCTTTCCCCCCTATGTAATTAAATATCGAATCCCTTGGCGTATGTTTCGCATAAATTTTGTCTTAGCAACCCTGCAAAAACAGTGGTGTCGGTAAACGGGAACGCATGCCCGCATCATTTGTCAATCTCTGGTACCGGGCCGGATCCGGCCTCCCTTTCAGATTAATTCACCTCACTTTAGTTCTGGTGTTCATTTCGGGTAACAGAGGGGAGGTAAAAGGGGGAGGAGGGAGAGGAAAAATTGTGTTGACTTATGTGATTGTTCGATGATTGGGTGACGTGGATTGTGTGACATTGATTGGTCATGAATGTGTACAGGTTTAGGCATTTAATGGAAATTAAGGCTATGTGTCAAATTTGTAGAACATAATTAATTGTATCCTTCTCATTGTGACCCAAAACTATGAAAATATATTACTACTAGTGACCCGAACCGGCTTCGCATGGCTCTGTAGCCTTCCTCGATATATGGACTATCCAAAACAAAAATAATTTTTCAATTCGAACCAGTAGATCCTGAGATAAGCGCGCTCAACCAAACAAACTCTTCAGCTTTATAATATTCATCATCATCATTTCAGCCGAAAGACGTCCACTGCTGGACATAGGCCTCCCCCAAGTGGCGCCACATTGACCGGTCCCGTGCGACTCGCATCCAGCGGATCCCCGCAACCTTTACCAGGTCATCGGTCCACCTAGTGGGAGGCCTTCCAACGCAACGTCTTCCGGTTCGCGGTCGCCACTCCAGAACTTTTCGACCCCATCGGCCATCTGTTCTGCGAGCAATGTGCCCTGCCCACTGCCACTTAAGTTTGGCAATTCTTCGGGCTACGTCGGTAACCTTGGTTCTCTTGCGGATATCCTCATTTCTGATTTTATCACGCAAGGAAACTCCGAGCATAGCCCTCTCCATTGCCCTTTGGGTGACTTTAAGCCTTCTGATAAGGCCCATTGTGAGCGACCACGTTTCGGTCCCGTATGTAATCACTGGCAACACACACTGGTCATAGACTTTCGTCTTGAGACACTGCGGTAAGTTGGACGAGAACCACGCAACTTCCCGAACGCTGCCCAGCCGAGTCGGATTCGACGATTGACCTCTTTCTCGAAGTTAGACCTACCTAACTGGACCGTTTGTCCCAGGTAGACATAATCGTCTACAACTTCGAGTGTAGAGTCTCCGATCTTGATAGGAGTGGGTGTTACATGGGCATTCAACATGACCTTGGTTTTGTCCATGTTCATTTTAAGACCCACTCTTTCGGAAGCTCTACTGAGGTCACCGAGCATTGTTCCTCCATGGTCTCAGCCATGACCACTATATCGTCGGCAAACCGAAGGTGAGAGATGTACTCGCCATTGACGTTGATGCCTAGCCCGCTCCAGTCCAGAAACTTGAAGACATCCTCCAATGCAGCGGTGAACAGTTTCGGAGATATGACGTCTCCTTGTCTCACACCTCGCTGCAGAAGGATAGGTTCCGAGGTCTGGTCCTGAAGCCGGACTGACATGGTGGCGTTTCTGTATAGACACTTTAACACCTCGATATACTGATAGTCGATTTGGCACCGTTGGAGAGACTGCAGTACAGCCCAAGTCTCGATCGAATCAAATGCTTTCTCGTAGTCCACAAACGCTAAACAGAGAGGCAGGTTATACTCTTCGGTCTTCTGTATAACCTGCCGCAGCGTATGTATGTGGTCTACGGTGCTAAAGCCTTTTCGGAAACCGGCTTGTTCGGGAGGCTGGAAGTCGTCAAACCTGCGCGCGAGACGATTCGTGATGACTCTTGAAAACAACTTGTAGACATGGCTCAGAAGTGAGATGGGCCTATAGTTCTTCAACCGAGCATTGTCGCCCTTTTTGAAGAAGAGTACCACTACACCTCTGCACCATGCCTGTGGCGTTTTTCCCTCGAGTATGACGGAATCAGACAGCTTCTGAAGGGCCTTAAGTACCGGTTTTCCACCCGCCTTCAGGAGTTCGGCCGTAATTCCATCATCACCCGGTGCCTTGTTGTTTTTAAGCTGTTTCAGAGCCATCCTAATCTCGTACAGGCTGACGTCCGGGATGTCTTCGGTATAGTGTCGGGTTAGTCTAGCTCTTGGGTCGTTCGCTAGATCTACAACGGGCTTACTGGTTGACGTGTACAACTGCCCATAGAATCTCTCGATCTCCCTCAGAAGCTCCGGTTTGGCGGACACAATCTTGCCATCGTCGGTCTTCAGTTTCGTGAGCTGGCTCTGCCCAATAGCCAGATCCCTTGCAAATACCTTGGAGCCTTTATTCTTCTCAATTGCGTCTTTAATACGTTCGGTATTAAAGCGGCGGAGGTCGCTCTTCAAGGATTTAGAGATCCGTCTATTTAACTGCCGGTATTTCCACGCCTCATCTGAAGACTGCAAGATCATCTCACGCCGCTCCTTCATGAGCTTGAGAGTACGATCAGAGAGTTTTTTGTTCTTATCTGCACGACGTGTCTTGAAGAACTTAGACCCAGTCGTATGGACAGTTTCCACGAACTCGTCGTTGTATTCGTCCACTGAGCTTCCTAGGCACTCGAAACGATTCTGGAGTTCGAGCTGAAAGCTCTCGGGGTTTTGAATCTGGACCTGTGCTGGACGGAGCGTAGACTTCATCAGTCGAGACCTTTCAAGCTTTATATTGATGTTCAATGTGCCTCTTACCATGCGATGATCGCTCCCGGTTTTCACCGAATTGATCACAGAGACATCACTGAACATTTGCTTCTTGGTTGACATGATGAAGTCAATCTCATTTTTAGTTGCACCATCAGGGCTCTGCCAGGTCCACTTTCTGTGCTCACGCTTTCTGAAGAAGGAGTTCATCATATAGAGGCCCTCCTTCTCCATAAAACTAGCCAGTTGGTGACCCCGGCGATTCCGACGTCCAAACCCAAATTGCCCCACATGCAGCTCATCACCGTCTCGTTTGCCCAGTTTCGCGTTAAAGTCCCCCATGACAACGGTGAAGCGAGTTTTGAAACCATGCATGGCTTTAGAGATATCCTCATACATGGTCTCCACTTCGTCGTCGGGGTGTGCCGAGGTCGGGGCGTAGACCTGTATGACCTTCAGCGAATATCTTGAGGATATTCTGAGTATAAGGTACGCCACCCTGGTCGACACACTCTCGATCTTCACCACGTTGTTCACGAAGGACCTGTGGACGATAAACCCAACACCACCCTGGGACTGCCGGTCACCCTCTCGAAAATAGAGCAGGTTGCCGGATTTCAGGGTTATCGTGTCCTCCCCCTCTTTTCGGACTTCAGATAATCCCACAATACTCCATCGCAGCCTGCTCAATTCCTCTTCGAGTTCCGTTATCTTCTCGTCGGTCCGGAGTGTACGCGTGTTGTATTATAATATTAGTAAAGATTATTTATCATAAATGTTTTCAACGACCTACTTTTAGTTACGCAACTAGAAACAGTTTTATGTGTCTCCTGAAGATTGGGTCAAAAACAAATAATTAGGTGAAAAATTATTGATTGACATTTATTTATTTTAAGAGCATGGACGACTTACAGCTAAAGCATACTGGTCAAAAAACAGTAGCTTAGATAGACAGCCACTGACTAGTCTTCATTTATAAAATACAGAACAATAGTAACTGTAATAGTTATTCAATTATTCATTTTGAAAGTAAAAGTAGGGCCTAAGTAGGATTGTTCAATGTACCGGTCGAACGGGGTGAGATTAATAAGTTTTGAAATAAAAACCTACGTATCTTATACAATATTAGAAAAAAAAAACTTGAGAGGTGTCAAGGGACACCCGGATGGAACGAAGTTCCTTTCGATTAATTAGTGAAGGAATTGTAATAAAATTTTATTACAATTCCTTCACTAATTAATGTGATGCGTTAAAGTGAATTTAAGTGGCTCTAAGCCAGGGCAAAAAAAAGCGAGGAATGAAAAGTTATTATGGCTGCTTACATTGTAAGTAAGTAATTTTAAAGATTAACATTTTCTAACATGTTAGTAAAATGCGTAGTTATTTAGATAGAAAGACCAATAAATTATTTCTGCGCCATCTATTGGCCGTTCGTAATTCGATCTCGAAGGGCACAGTTGCGCCAATAACGTTAATAGATGGCTCTTAAATCAAATATACAAAAGTGTCGTGACAACTTTTCGTAAGAATTTTTTCCGTCTAGCCCCCTTTCACAACGCGCGATAAGGAACTTCGTTCCAAAAATTGAAAAAAACATAATTAGTGACGACTTTTTGTATGATAACACAAATAATTGATTTTGAAACAAAAAAATGATTAATAATTTGGAAGAAAAAAATGTTAACCTGTCAGTTTTATTGATATTGAAAATGGGGCTGCTTTGATAACACCCAATTTTTATTGCTGGTTTAAAGTCACCCCTACGTAGAACGCATTTTCGACTAATATTCAGGGTTAACTTTGAACGTAATTTTTTCCACTTCCAACTATCTTTAGTGTGTTACACCGTGTACATAACATAGCGCATCTACTTGAATTCCTAATATAAGATAAAATATTCGGCTGCATTTAATTTTACGGGTAAAAATTAGTAAAATATTAGAATTTCAGGTAATTATCAAAGTTACCTCTTGTTTTGAAAGTCACCCCGTTTGACGGTACGTATGCCATAATCTTGTGTAGGTAATTAAATAAAACGACTAGTTTGTTTTAGGGAAATCTTAAAAAGTCTAAAAGAAAGTTTACTTTATTAGTTTGAGACATAGGAAAGATATCAGTCACAAATATACCGTAAACTTTTTGAAATGCTCCTTCAAATTCTCCAAATTCAGCTAACATTCTAAAATGAAGCCATCCCAGGTCACCGAATAACAACAATTGACAACATCCACTTAACACTATTAATGCTACTATTCAGTGGACGTCGTTATGTGCGCTGTAATACCCGCAGCAATGATCAGTGAACGGGTTAAATTGTGTGCCAGGGTTACCCACTGGATGGCTGGTATTTTTGATATGCATCGAGTATTTTGCAAGCTGTTGAAAAATACTTGCAAATATTTTCGTAATGAATATGGATAACCCAAACTGATGGTATTTTTGGGGTTGCATACTGCATGGAAATTGTATGTCTATATGATGAGCTTTCATCGCACCTAATACAAATGAATATTTAAAAACCAGATGTACACCATGACCGTGACCGGCCGCTGTGGCTGAGCGATCGACTGCTGCGCAGCGTGTTGTGGGTTCGAATACCGCCCAGGGTAAATATTTGTGTGATGAGCACTTGTGTTTGCCTTGTGTCTAGGTGTTGTTTATCTATATGTATCTATTTAAAATGTATTTGTGTATGTATATCAGCTGTCTGACACCCTAATACAGGGTCTCCTAGTTTACAAAAGAAAGTTACAAAAAAATATATTATTGATATATTCTCCCAAACGAATTCCAGTCACTGTGGAAGAACTATGAAGACTAACCAAGTTTTTAGGAGATATCATAATGCACAAGTGTGGGTAAACATGGGTACACTATCATAGTTCGATGGAACGGCATACCAACACGACCCTTACGACTTACGTGCTTTCCACGGCACGGGAGTGTTACACGACTAACTTTCAAGCACTAGGCTGCTACTAAAAATCTAATAACACTAGAAGAAGAGAATTGAACCCAGGGCCCGACTTCACGCAGCGGGGGATCCTAGCGTTCAGCGTGAGTTACGCTCAGCAGTCGCGCTTACGACCACGTGACCAACGGGGAAGTGAAACCTCATTCTCGATATAAATGTATAAGCGCACTCCTGCTAACTTTTTTATTTATTTACTTATAGGTTCACCCACAGCACACTCATACAATACAACTTTTTTTTTATTGTTATTTTTATTTAAGGACATTATAATCGCAATGCGTATGCCAGTCCCATCGTACCCTAAATATATCTTGGTCATATTATCTGGGCCATGAACATAAACAGACTCTTCGCATCATCGGCATTTGGTTGAGCAAGGATTTTATGAAATGTGCCTATTTCAAATCTGTTGAACCTCAAGACCCAGAACCGGCCATTTCTCCCAGACTCATACCGAAAACAGTCTATCAATAAGTGGTGTAAGTCTTCAAGATCTCCACACTCCACACAAACATCAATACACCATAAGCAAGGCTACGTTCTAATATACCTATATATGCCAATTACAGACAAATACAATATTGACCAAAGAGACGCCAGATATCCGCTTAGTTGCTAACTTAAGTTTGGGTTTAGAATTATTTCGAAATAAGTTGTAGAGAAAAACAAAAGAATCAAATAAATAAATCAAAGAAAACGGAATAAATAGGTAATCACATTTCATTGTTTTGTAGGGAGGGTACGATTCTTGATTTCAACTAGAGTCATTATACACTTATCTGCTTCGGGGACGGACTTATTAAATTAATTAAGGTTGTCACACATTTTAACGAGTCGTGAGTTGAGACCTATGGCTGTGGAGGTAGAAGGGAGCAGTAGGGGTCTATTCAGATAGACCACAACCAGAACCACACCACAACAAAAACACGTACTCGGGCACTATTTTTATAAAAATGAATAGTTTATTTCACCACATTTTGTCGTTGAATGCAACCGTGTGGGTGATATCGACTAAACTTCCTACACACTACACACACTACACTTCCGTGTGAATAAATGGATTTTCTTTCTTTCTTTCTTTCTTTTACACCTTAACCACATCGCAACCACAATGCAATCACCAGCGACATCGTGAATTAGCGGCCGGCCACATCGCAAACACAACGGTGCGTACACGCAACGACACCCATGCCTGCCCCCTACCCTCTCATAAATTCTGTGTTGTATAGTGGAGCCGCGTGGTTGTGCATTATAAACAAAATGTCCGATAGCGAGACTTTTGACACAGATTTATTTATTGAGGAGATCCGCGGTTAGCTATCTGTCTACACATGACGCAACCACATCGCAACTCCTAGCGATAACGCTACCACATCCACATTTTGTCAATATTACAACGAAACTGCAAAAAGCCGCAGCGACTTTATTCAGACGTAGCCACTGTTTGACCACCTTTTGTTGCTGTGGTGTGGTGTGATTGTGGTACAGACTGCGTCATTAACTGCTTACCCCCTATCCGAAGAAAGAATCATGGCAAGATTCATACATTCATTTGTATGAAAAAAAAATAATAATTTAGAGCGCTTAAAATATTTTCCAATGTGAAGAGTATATTACCAGGAGTCGATTGATATACTTACCATATTTTTAAACCCTCGCATAATTAAAATATTACGAAATGAAAATAACACTTTATCGTTTCATCTCGATGCCCATTTTGTGTTTATAAAAAAGAAAGTGACAAGCGTCGTTAACGGATCTATAAAATTGGCACACAAGTGATGTGACAAGTGTGTGGAAAAAAATAATCATTATTTGTGGCATTATTTCCCATAAAACGATGCAATTTCAGTGTAAGAACTGCGAAGCGGCGGCTATCAGTGTCACTGTTACTGTCAGTCACCGTTTCGTTCTGAAATAATGAGCTTTTTTGTTAAACTATGAACTTTTCGGGGTTTTAAAAATATTCTAAATGCCTGAAGATACTGTTTAGGTACCAAAGAACATAAAAAATAGAATTTTAACTTCTCTAAACATCTTTATTTTTTTTGTACAAATCCTGCCATGATTCTTTTAATGCGTGGGGGTAGGCAGTTGGTGACGCTATCTGTACGTGTGTAACAAACAAACCTAACAGGCTGTCTGGCTTCTTTGGAGAACACAGGCGTGATGTCTGGCCATGCAGTTCCGTACTTTGTACTACAATATATTTATTGTGAACGTCATTAGTACTCACATCTGTTACCTGGAGCTCTTGTTCAGTCGGCTAATGAGAGCATTAGTAATGCAGCCCACGTAACGGCTAGTAAAAATAGAACACACTTTTAGTTCTCGCATTAGGACGGGTATTACGCTAATAATGTAAGAACAAATTCGACGTAAGTAAGTTAATTATTAATTAAACAAGTGTATTTGTAGTATGATGAAAATAAATGTTTATTATATATTATATAACAAGCAACAGTTAAGAAACATTGATTTCATATTTATTAACCGAAATCAAAAATAAAAATAAAACTTTTTTCATTTACTAAAAAGTGATAAACAACTTTAGCACAGACCACACTATTACGTTGTTTTGGAAGTCGGTGGCTTTTGTTTCGTATTGCCACCGACTTCCCAAGCCAAAGTCATAAGTATGTGTTCTGTGCTAAAAAAAATTATCACTTATAAGTCTTGAAAATGGTATCTTTTTTGTAAAAAAGTTTTTCTTTTAATTGTGTTCCATAAACAACATGTATACGTAAATATTCTAGCGATTTTTTGCGACTTCTTCTATGTGCAAGTCGAAGACCCTTATGGTTCGACCCTGTCACAAATGACTTCTTAGGTGACACTTCTACCTTTAAACTACCTACCTGCCAAATCTCAGCTTGATAGGTCAAGTTGTTTTCGAAATTTCGTGTTAGGTCAGTGAGTAAATGAGTGACCTTTCGCTTATAAATAATACTACCTCTTGTCCGCTACTTTGTTCCCGGCGCGGCGGCGTTAATATCTTCAATTGTTTTTGTTTTAGCCAAGAACTTTCGGCGGTGTTCGCAAAATAATCCACCAAATATTTATTCCAATTGGGTCAATAGTTTAGAAAAGTATAGAGGACAAACGTACAAACGTCTAAGCTTCTGCGAAAGCATGACGATTTGACATATTTTTATTGTTTTATTTTATATGTATATATTTGTTTTTTCGTTTTTGAATTATTTTTGTACTTATTATACTTCTTTTATCTGTAATGTTAGCGTAATTGGCTCATCAAAGCTGTGTAGCATAAATAAATAAATTCCATTTTATTTAGTTTAAGGGCACGTCATCATCGCAAGAAAAAAAAAAAAAAAACTCTCTTATCTCTTAAAATACAGTGCTTTGTGGTGAATCCTGGATGATACTATTTGAAATTTTAATATTTCTTTAAATGGTAACTGTTATAAAAGATAACATAATTATCATTTTACTCTGCAAAAATTGCGTTTGATAACATTACGCTACAGTCAGACATGGTCGTCAAGAAAAAAAAAATAATTGAGATAGAGAACAAAATTCCACCGTCTATCTAAATATTTCCCTCACGCAACCCACTTGACCAACGATGCGTAGGAAATAACACAAACATCTAATTAGTAAGATCAGACATCCTTAGACCTCTCTCCTATCCAAAATGGCCGGAATAAGTCAAATAGCGACCGCAACAACCCTAGCCGGACGGTATTTTGTACCCGCACGAGGTTATTTTAGCGGAATTTGCGACCGGTAAATGTGACGGGATTTTAGTGCAGGCATCAGCATTTTCGGGTTAAAGATTCGACTAAAATGCCGTTATACTTCATCATGTATTGGGAGGTTTTTGGAAAATGCGCGAATAATTCTTGTTTTGAGGATCTGTAAGATGCATTGCGATTAACTTAGTTTGTAATCTCTTATTTTAAAAACAAGAATGATGGCGCCATTATTCAATAATATCAAGAAACACTCAATTTTATCGAAAAGCACTAAATCTTAGCTTTTAAGACTAAAACCTGATTAATTTTCAATTAACAATACATTTTTAGGTGCTGTGAAATCTCTGTGAAGTTTTGCAATTGAGTTGGCGAATATGACGTCACAATACTCTGTTGCTCTACAAAATCTATGATGAATTTCGTTTTGACAGAATTAATTGGTGGTGTCTATACAATACAATACCCATACTCACAAGGTGTCAACCACTGAATTACCAAAATATAACCCTTATTCTGGAATTCCCTTAACATTGGGATTACATTGTTGAGAGACCACTCCGTAGTTAATCGCTTATACCGTATACCAAATGTATTTATTCTAAGCACTTTAACTACTATTGCAAAACCGTTTTATCTATATCTACTCTAAATCGAATCTAAGTAAAACATAATAATAATAATAATATATCTTTGCTCTGCAGTAGACAATTACAGGCTGGTACTATGCCTGTAATTGTCTATTGCAGAGCAAAGACCTCTAAATAAATAAATAAAATTGAAGTTTCTCTTTGTAATGTCAAAATAAAAAGTTTTTACTAAATGCATAATATTATTATGAATGTCTAGTACACCTTTTAGACATCATAACAATGTTTTTTTCCTGTTTTTTTGTTTCGGCTTATTTTCGAAATGGCCGGTCTTATTTTTTTACTCACTGGTAACTGATGCTATAGATAGAGTAATATAGGCTTTTATTAAAAACTAGTGGGCCCGGCAGACGTTGTCCTGCCCTGAAAATTGGTACTAACATCCAGGTCCAGCCAACCCTACCTATCCCCACCTACATTTTTTTTTTTTTTGGAACGAAGTTCCTTATCGCGCGTTGTGAAAGGGGGCTAGACGGAAAAAATTCTTACGAAAAGTTGTCACGACACTTTTTTGCTATTTTTATTACTTCACAAACGCAGACAATTCGAACAGAAAAATTGAATCGTTGGAACTGTCAAATAGAGTTCATTATTAGTTGAATGGCGGCTTTTCTATGAAAATATTGGAGCGAATTAAAACCTTATTTTTACACATTAACCGTGAAATTCGGTTGCACATAGCTCCTATTGTCCGGTCGGGCACCAGCCTATACGTTTCTCAGAATAATTTTATCATACCTAGTTTGGTAAAATTTCAATTTTTAACCGTTTACGTTTACAAAATAAAGTCCGAATTCGCTTTTCGTAGAATATGTTTATGTATTTAAAGGCGGCGCGGCGAACTCTTTGAACTAGGTACCTACGGCGATATGTTTAGTACCTAAGTTTATTCACTCAAATAGTGGCGGTACCTACCTCAATGACATCGGAATTATCATTGCGTGATAATTCCGATGATAACGACCTACGAGATAAGTCCACCTTTCACTGTGAGACTGTGTGGATTGTGAAAACGAGTGTAAATTTTAAGTCGATAATTAAGCCATAGAATACGTAGGTTAGGTAGGTAGGTAGTTACTGTATACTTCTATGTTTTGTTTAGTAGGTACCTATTGAAAGTTTGGGTTTGGTAATCATGAGCTTTCTATCGGTCGCGGTCGTCAGTAGGTAACCACTTCCACTGCACCTTATCGCTCTAGGTCACAGAGTACTTTTCTCTAGGTTTTACTAGCGACAATAATATTTTTTTTGATTTGATTAAAATGTTTTGGTTTAAATTAAGCCAGTGGGAGCTTAGGTGGGTACCTAGGTAGGTAGTGGTACTTACTTTTATCATTGGCGAATTATTTGTAGTTGTAAGTAGGTAAGTGATTAGGTACTCTTTTGCTAGAAAAAGAAAGGCAGGCAGGCGTAGGTACCTATAGGTGCTATAGGTAACCTATTTAAATAAATTAGAGCTATTCACAAACACAGTTTTAATCAACTTTGGCTTAATTAAAAAACTTACCTATTAGGTATAAAATTTACACTTCCCTGTATCGAAGCAACTGCTCAATATGGAGTCCATTTCGCTCGATACATAAACGGGCACGTTTAATTAAATTGTCTTTTAATTACATTATATTTGTTAATAATAAAAAAAAAAATTATTATAACTTTTTTTTTTTTTTTTTTTTTTTATTTAGCCTGTGCTGTCCCACTGCTGGGCAAAGGCCTCCCCCAAGTCCTTCCAGGATCTTTTATCCAGCGCCACCTCGAACCAGCCCTCGTGGTATGCGTCTAGGTCATCTTAAAAACTTAAAAAAAATAATATTTTATTACAATTCCTTCACTAATTAATCGAAAGGAACTTCGTTCCATCCGGGTGTCCCTTGACACCTCTCAAGTTTTTTTTTTTTTTTTTTTTTTGTCCCTGTAAAAATGCTCATGCATACGCCCGGGCTCGGGGGAGCTCGGGACGTTATGTGAGACTCCTGGGAAGACGACCCAGACCTACTCACTAAAAACACAGGGGAGACCCTCATCGCCGTGGAGGGAGCGCCCCAGGATCACTTTAGTATTCCACTGAGGCGCTCCGGCGGAATGGTGTTCGGCCAGTGCACCTATTTCGGATGCCCGGGTCCCCCAACCCGGACACCCAGGCCACTATAGCGGGGGTTGAAGATGCGCAAAGCGCCGCCTTCTTCTCCCCGGCCTCCGTCGGCGGAGCGCGTCTGCATGGACGTCTTCTTCTCTGACGTGCTCCGCGGCCTCCTTCAGCGATATGACGGATTCGCAGAAGGAGACCATTGCTTCCCAGCATGTCTCGCTGTCCAGCATGGCGTTGATGATGCTGGGCAGCGTTAGGTCGCATCCTGTAATTGCGGCCAGGGTGTACCGTTGTGGCGCCCAGGCCGCGCACTCTTCTAAGGGCCGTGTCTACAGGCGCGTCACACTCGTGACAGACAGGTGTTGGTTCTCTTCCGGCTATCTGGTGCAGGTACTTACCGAAACAGCCATGGCCGGTAAGCACCTGCACAAGACGAAACGTCAAGGCCCCATGTCGGCGGGAGAGCCATCGGTCGAGGTGGGGGCGGATTGCTGCCACAGTCATCTCGCCAGCCACAGGAGACTCGAGCTCATTAGCCCATTTGCGGACGAGAGCTCTGTGGCTGACCGCTCTGATCCGCTGCACCTCTTCTAAGCTAGGGCGCTCACCCCTGGCCCTCAGAAAAAAAGGTAACAATTCGAACACGCGCATCGCTTGCGCGGCGCGCCATTTTCGTCACTGCGCCGTCACAGCGGTAGTACAGTCAGCGCAGACATAAAACGGTGAGTATTGTTATAATAAATTATGTAGAATTACTGAGAAATAAGTGTAGCACGTACTTGTACTTGTACTTGTAAGTACTTGGCGGTGACTTATTCACTTTGAAAAACGATTACGATGTCAATACGCAACAATATTATGATCTCGAGGCCTAAATATGTTCATAGATAAATAAACTAGCAACTTATGTGTATTCAAGACTATATAAACGAAAATTTATTGTAAAATTATTGCGTAAGCCGCCCGCCATCATGCACGACATTAGTACATTCCAAAAGTTTCGTCACTTTTTCACTGATATATCTATCACTTTTCGAAAAACTACAACTCAATACGGAATCTACACTTATTTCTCAGTAATTCTACATAATTTATTATAACAATACTCACCGTTTTCTTCGGTTAATCATTTCTGAAACAATTCCGTTCAGACACACAAACAGCCTATGGCGGCGAGTCTCAGCGCAAAATGGCAGATTATTTTTATTTTTTTCTTTATGGCACGGAATTAGGGTGTGACACCAAAAATGTTACTAAAATCGGTTAAATAGTTATCGGTTATTGGAAATATAGACATAATCTGTTGCAAAATGCGATATTGCTTATAAAAATGGGCGGCCAATAAGGAACGATCCTTATGGTCCTACATGTGCCCACGCGACACTTGGAGCATTTTCTCTTACGGTCTTGCTGTTGACCGTATGGACGCTCAAGAGGTTAAGGCACTGACCCATATAGGGGCCCCGTACATGGCCATGCTCCGGATCACTCCGGACCTACCTACTTACCTACCCTAACCCTACCTACCTTGTGTCCACTCGACACAGCAATTTGGCTCTTCGCAGTGGAGAGGTCAAAGTCAAAGTCAAAGTATTTATTTGTGCGATTTCTGGTGATAACAGGTCTTACAGATTTTTACAGAAACTCAAAAATCTACCCTTTGGGCATACACAAAAATAGCAATTTCAAATTTAACAATAATAATTTCATTTAATGTAACAATATTACACATTTATATCATTAAAATAAATTAAACAAACTCAAAACAATTCTACTAAATTCAAAATCTTTAGAAATTAATTACATTTTAAAATTAAAAATACAGGATCAGTCACAAGAAATGTTGTCAGCAAGAAATTCGTCAATGGTATAGTAGCATTTGTCTATTAAAAAAATATTTAGGGGCGTTTAAATTGGGTCAAGTTTAAATCTTTTATGCTATTTGGTAGCTTATTAAAAATTTTTGGAGCCATGCATAGTATGCTCTTGTGCATAAGGGCTGTTTTTGATCTTCTAAGGCATAATTCATGTCGATATGTTGGTCTTATAGATCTATAACTTTGCTCTGAAGTTTTTTTAAATAACACACCGTTCTTTTTCACGAACAATGCGGTCTCGTAAATGTAAAGACAAGGCAGCGTTAGTATTTTGAGGGAAGTAAAATGTGATTTGCAACTATCTGTTGATTTAAGATTGCATATGGACCTAATGCACCTCTTTTGTGCTTTAAAGATATCATGCTTTTCACATGAATTTGCCAAGAAAATTACTCCGTAACGTAGTGTAGAATCTACATAGCCATAATACGCAGTTACGACAGCTGCCTGATTTACAATTTTTGCTAGTTTGTGAAGAGCAAAGGCAAACCTGCTTAATTTTTTAATTAAAATGTTTGTATGTTCTTTCCACGTCAGTTTAGAGTCTATTGTTAATCCTAAAAACTTAATATGTCCTACATTTTCAATTATATTATTAGCAAAAGATATATTAATGTCAGGGGTAGTAACTCTTTGTCGAAATTGCATATTTTTAGTTTTATTAAGATTTAATATTAAGTTGTTCTGGTCAAGCCAGTTACTTGATTGTTGTAATGCATCTTTAAGGTCACATTCATAGTCTCTACGTTTATTATGTCTTATAATTAAAGTGCTATCATCGGCAAAAAGGACCATAGGAAAAGTGACGTTTTTCGGGAAGTCATTTATGTAGACTAAAAACAAAAGCGGGCCCAATACGCTGCCCTGTGGTACGCCAAATATTATTTAACGTTTTTCTGAAATATATTTATATTATTTTTTATCCTTTTTACAAATTCGTCTAACTTCCGTACACTGTGTTCTATTGTCAAGGTAAGATTTTATAACAGCTTGTGCATTTCCCCTTATTCCGTAGGCACTTAGTTTTTCTAACAAAATATTATGGTCAACTAGATCAAAAGCTTTCGTCATATCCATAAATATAGCGCTGGTAGCAGTTCTTTGATCGATATCTGTCATTATAATATTTAGAAAGTCATAGATAGCCATATTTATGGAATTATTTTTCCTAAAACCTTTCTGTTCCTTTACTAAAATGTTGTGCTTGGTGAAAAAGGAATACATGCGATTATAAATAACTTTCTCAAATATTTTTGATATTACCGGTATGAGCGCAATGGGTCGGTAATTATTCATGTCAGTCTTGTCGTCTTTCTTAGGTAGGTACCAGGGTGACATAGATAAGTACTACTAAGTTATGCGCTCCTAGTACCAGGGTGACATACATCGAAGAAGTCCTACAAATAGACTGCAGTGCCACCTAGCGGGTCCAATTGTGAATCTAAACCATTCTCAAGTCTACTGGAACACACACAAATAATGTCATCAAAATCGGTCCAGGCGTTTAGGAGGAGTTCACTTTCATACACACGCACAGAAGATTTTTATATATCATCATCATCATCATCATCATTTCAGCCAAAAGACGTCCACTGCTGGACATAGGCCTCCCCCAAGTGGCGCCACATTTTTATATATAAGATAAAAGAATTAGGGACACGATGAAGTAGGTTCTAAGTCATAATCCTTATTGTAAATGCTCCAACTTAAATGCTAATTACCACTAAATCAATGATAACCCATTTATGCCAGCTGCGGAGAGACCACTTGACATGAATTGCCATGGCTGAACTATGAGTCACTGAACAGATTCTATCGGAACAAAGACAAGTTTGGCTGATGGAACCGATTTGAGCTGTTTGTGCAGTACAACCCACGCAATGGCCCGTCTCACATCGTGCTCCGCTTGCTCTAACAGCTGCACGCTGGAAGATTTAATTACTACCACCGACAACGCAGTCAAATTGATCAACTACCGCGCCGCAACAATATATAATAGTAATTTTAAATATAGAAGAAAAAAAAATAGTGGTTGCATTGCCACCTAGCGTTGATAAATTCCCGTTTCTTTTTAAATCCGTTGTTGTTTTCAATGTTTCATTCTAAAATTGGCGTGACGTGACGTGACCAGAGGGCTGGCCTTTTCTTGGGCCAAAGAATTAGCATTGCCATTCAACGTGGTAATGCTGCTAGCCTTTTGGGCACTTGTCCCATTGAGAGCGATGCGGACGAGTTTCTTGATGCCCTGTGAGCCCTTCATTGTACATATTATATGTTTATATTTATTTTTAAGCTTTGTATATGTCATATTTAATTGTTTTATGTTAATAAATAGTTTCCATATAAAACCTTCCTTCTAAAATTTAAAGAAAATTTGCCATTATTTAATGTTTTTTTTTTCAAATATATATATATACTTAGTATATAACTGATATCTATGCTTTAATTCTTTCCACACTCACACTCGTACTAACAAAACGTATTTTTTTAATATTTCAAAACGTCAAGCGAAAAATTCGAAGGAATTCTGTTTCTTTCCAAATGAATATTTCTGTAATTTTTAAACGACAATTCGTTTTTTTTTCGTTAAAAAAAATGTTTTCCATAGAAAAATTCAGTAACTCGATACATAAAATGTAAAGTAAGTAACTCCACACTTCTAACCGTAAGACAGTTTCTATACGATTACACGTCGTAAAGCCGCTCCGACACCGTCATATGTGGAGCCCCCCTAAGCTGGTACTACAATTTTATTGCCGGCACTCTCAGCGCAGTAACACACTGAGCCACGCACAACGCTTTTTGACGACCTTATAAAATTTCATACAAAAATGTATTGAGATGTGGCCGACGCGACACTTTTACGATATAGTTGGAGGGATTGGGAGCGAGACCTGATGGTGCTTGAGTTTGTTGTAAAACAACGTAAATGTTCGTATTTTATCGAAGGAGTAGCTTCTACCCGCGATTTCGTGTGACAAGACCAGGGGTCGGAAATCTTTTGAAATGGAACAACCAATAGTTACAATTCACCAAGTTTTCCAGTTTTTAAGAAAGAAAAAAAAAAGAAAAAAAAAACAAAATGTTTTATTTTCATAAGCAATTTATGGTAAATATTAAATTACAATTTTAGTTATATACAAATCTTAAAAATCTAATAATATTATGTACAAAATTATATATTATTATATATATTATTATTATTAATTATATAATTATATTATTATGTTATATTATTATGTATATTATATTTATGGTTAACAAAATTTGGTGATTGGATACTCCTTTTAAGCAAATAATGCCTGTAGTAGGAGACTCCGCTCTTCCATACCTTAAGACATTTTTAACAAAATTACTTATTACATATTTTCATAATTGTATGTCTGAGTGTGAGTGTGTGTGTATGTGGGTGTGTGTGGGTGTGCGGTGGGGAGTGTGTAGTGCATGTTTGGGGTGTGTGTGTGTGTGTTTGTGTGTGTGTGTATGTGTTTGTGCCACTAAAGTTTTGTTTATTCAATACTGTAATATTTGCTTAATGTCACTGAATGATTGTCAAAACTGTTAGTTCATACCTTATCTATCTCGCGAGACGAAATTACATCCAAATGTGATTTAATGACAGTATGATTTGTAGCAGACAATGTGAAGAAACCTAGCAGGTGCAGTAAATGAAATTAGTTTCATATTATCTATTGCACGGTTTTTGATTATGGTACTGAAAAGTCGCAACTTGACACCAAAGAGCCGCAGGTTGCCGACCCCTGGCCTTGACGATTGAGTCGAAGTTCTAAATTAACACAGGGGACACAAAAACAGGATAAAATGTAGTCTATGTGCTAAGCTAGATCGATATCTATTTATCAGGAAAACAGATTGTTCTGTTCAAAGTTATAAGCGTGGATAAGTAACGAGCATCCATCCATTCATGTATTGTTTGTACGTTGATTATCAGACCGACCAGTAATATACTCGAACCATTTTCATTGACTAAGTAAAATTATAATAACAAAAATAGTGTCAACAATTCCTTTATTGAATTCAAGATGATAAATGCTACTGCTACTGGACTCTGAGGGTTGAAACGTTGGAATCGTACCACAACATAAACTTTAAGTCGTTTGTCCGGCTCGAAGGACCAAATGTTCGGCACTCGACGACTGCCCGAAGACTATAGTTAGAATAAAACAACTTCTTTGCTAAGCGAGTACGAAAATTTTTTTTTTTTTTTTTTTTTTTTCTGTATGGCATCTCGCAGTTCAACCTGAGGGTTGGTTACTGCTTAACCGGACAATCCTGTGGTGCCTTAAAAGTGACTTTTAGGGCCTCCAGCCAGGGCAAAAACTTATAAACTAAGTGACTACGCTAAGGGCACCCCCTGTGGGGTACGAGCCTCGGCTTAGGTCGCCACTGAGAGGGCAGCAATGGGACAGGCTGGATCGGGTCTCCATTAATTAGGGGCTATTTTAAAGCTAAGGGCTCAGCGACGCGGGCTGGCGCTAGCAAGGGTCGGGGGGGGGGCGTTACGGGGTCGTCGCGAGGGACCTCGGCGGCGAGGTCGGAATGACGGTAATTTATGTCTGTATTTAACTAATGTGCTAGTGGCCCTATTTCTTTCCTGAAGGAGGGTAATAGCGTCATCTGGATCGGACAGGGTATGACGTGGACGACGGGTCCTGCTAATACGGGAAGGGGTATATCGGGCGGCCGCTACGACGAGCGGGTTGCGGTGTTTCTCCGCTTGATCGAAGAAGCGCTTGCAAGCGCGCTTCATGAACTGACGGATGGTCGGGAGTTTGAGATCGAGATGAAGGTTCTCGTTGCGAACATAGAACGGGGCGCCCGTTATTTTTCGCAAGAAACGGTTTTGTAAGGTTTGCATTCTGTGGAGACGGTATGCCTTTACGTGTGCGAATACAGCACAGGCGTAGGTCATGATGGGACGAATGCACGCTGTGTAGGTACGCAATTTGCACTTGAGTGACAATTTGCTACGTGCATTCAACATACAGTGAAGTCTACCTTGAGCGAAAGCGGCGCGCGAACGCGCCTGCTTTATGTGCTCCGCGAAGGTTAGGTGGCGGTCGAGAATGACTCCTAGGTATTTGGCTTGCTTCTCCCAAGGGATAGGCTCGCCGAACATGGATATCGGACTGGGAAGGGAGGGGTTGATGCGCGGTTTGGAAAACAGCACTGCCTGACTCTTAGCGGGGTTGACTGTGATTCTCCATCTCCGGAACCAAGCGCCTAGTGCGTTTGCGGAGTCTTGGAGGATGCGGGCTATGCGGACTGGGTTGGAACCAGTGCAATAAATGGCCGTGTCATCGGCGAATAAAGCCAAATGAGCCTGTCTGCTCTTTGGAATGTCACTGGTGAACAGCGTGAAAATGAGAGGGGAGACCACGGAGCCCTGGGGGACTCCAGCACGTATGGGACGTGGAGACGAGAGTGCCCCTTCGACGCGATAACGAAAGGTGCGATTCGACAGAAAGTCTCGTAAGATCAGTACGAGACGATCCGGCACACCCAGTAGGTATAGCTTGTATATTAAGCCATTGTGCCAGACTTTGTCGAAAGCCTTCGCTATATCGAAGAAGAGTGCACCGGTCTTCAAGCCTCGTTGGAACCCAACGCTTACATGCTCGACGATGCGGTGGACCTGTTGGACGCAGCTGTGTTCGGTACGAAAGCCGAATTGCTCGTCGGGAATAAGACTCTTAGCTTCGACATAATCTTTGAGACGCTTATAAATAAGTCTCTCGTAGATTTTGCCGAGGGTGTTGAGTAAACTAATGGGGCGATAACTAGAGGGGTCAGACTTGGGTTTGCCTGGTTTCGGAATGCCGATAACAGTGGCTTCTTTCCATGCCTGAGGAAAAATGTTGTTGCTTAGAGCGCCATTGAAGATGGCGGTCATTAGCATTATCAGGGCGGCGGGTAGGAGTTTAAACACCTTATTGGTGATGCGATCAGAGCCAGGGGCTTTGCGGGGTTTCAGCCTCATGATAATATCCTGCACTTCGTCTGGGGTGACGGGAGGCAGAGGATAATCAGGGTCTTCGACGGGGGGAAGGGAGGCTCTACGTTCAACTTCAGCATCGACCTTAGAGAGGTGCGCTTGGTCTACTGGTAGGGAACTAGGAGAGCATTGTGACTCAAGGCTGTCAGCTAGGCATTCAGCCTTTTCATCGTTATCGAAAGCGACGGTTTTGTCGGGTCGAACTAAGGGGGGCATGGAGGCCTCATTAGAGGAACGAAGTGACCTCTGCAACTGCCAGAAGGCTAGGTGCGTGGGCTCTAGTTCGCTAAGCGTCTTGTCCCAACGGTTTGAGCGCCACTCCGCAATGCGTTCCTTTACAGCACGCTGTAGGGAACGCATGTGGGCTTTGTTCGCATCGCAGGGGAAGGCGCTATATGCACGGACAGCAGCGTTCTTCTCGGTCAACAATTCACGCACATCATCTGGTAGTTTCCAGCGATGATCACTCATCGCCGGAACCTCCCTTGAACAATCGTTCAAGACAGATTGCACGTGACTTGTGAACGAGTCGATCGCGGCCGTCGTGTCTGCGACTGTCACCAAGTGGTCGGGTATGGCGTCCAAGTCTGGCGACGTGGTGGATTGTAGGCTTTCGCTTACTTTCCTCCAGTCGGTTATAACTTGTGTCGGTGGGGGCTGACTGGGGTCAGCAGGGCCGGTACGAGAATTTAATTCCATGACCACAGGCCGGTGATCGGAGGTGAGCTCGTGTAGCGTCTCAATGGAATGCAAACGGAGGTTCACATTCTTGAGCAGCGCTATATCGAGGATGTCGGGACTACGAAAATTTATTTTGTTCTAAACCGTATATCACATATGCGGAAAATCTTAACATCGCGATTCAGAAATTACCCCAAATAGTACAACGCCATCTATCGAGCACAGGGGAAAACTCGCGATCAAACAGTAAGAGTTCCAACCCAACAACTACAGACTTTCCTGAAAGAGGACTTTTGGCTGAAAAGTGTCGTGTTTCGACGTTTCCGAAGACGGTTACGCGACACCAGCGAAACATGACGCCGACAACGTAACGTGTGAAAATATAGTTGATAAGGTTTTTATATGTAGCAGTTTATTATTGTTTAAGATTATTTTGTGTATTTTATCTATGGACTTCAGTTGATTGATCATAAAATGTTCATTATTATAATTATTAAATGCCGCTCGAAATTTAACCTAGTACACAATTTCCAACAGGGCCTCGAGTCTGCTATTACAATAGTGTCAGAATGGTCTATCATTGATTTCATAATTGTTAATTTTGACAAGTTTGGTAATCTACTAGTATAATGGCGTCACTATGACTTTCCAATGGTCAACCACTGACTCACCATTGAATGAAATGATATAGAATGGTAATCTCGTACAAAATTGCCACTGAATAGTAATAATAATAAATTAATTTATTTGCTCTCACAATGGTTAATGACTGACTTAGGCGGTAATCTGCTAAAATTTTGACAGTTACTTTGATCAGTGACCTGCCATTACAATGTCATTGTGCGACCAATGATCGACCATTATGAATTTAGCGTATTACGAACTTTTAGCAATATTACAATGGAATCGTGTTGGAATGACGAAATTATACAAATAGCAGACTTGGCCCTCTGTACATTTGTTGTCATAATCATTATAATATCAGCCTATTGCCGTCCACTGCTGAACGTTGTCCTCCCCCAGAGATCACTAACCAATACGATCTTCAGTAGCCCGCATCCATCCGCTGTCAGCCACCATCTTCAAATCGTCGGTACATCGTGCCGTAGGGCGCCCCACACTACGCTTGCCCAAACGCGGTATCCGCTCTAAAACGTGTCTGCTCCATTTACCGCCTGTTCGTTTGATGAATGAATGAAAACAGCGTTGTCCCTTGAGTGGATAGTTTCGATAGGCTGTTGTTTTTTTATATTGTCAGGCTTTCAATTGACCTGAACTGAATTGAACTGAATTGTACCTGTATATTTTTTGCAGCTTGAACATCTGTTTCTTCTTCTACATTTTAGATCTAAATCTTATTAAGCTTTATAAGATCTTTTATCAATTGATATAATGCAAAAATAATTGAATAAACAACTTAATTTAATAGTCTTCTTGAGTACCTATCTCTTCAAAATACACTTTATTTTCATTCTCAATTGTAATAAATCCATTTCAATTTCTATTCTGTAATTAGATTAATTCTGTTTTCAGCTAAATTCATATTATGAAAATACTCAAATGACTGACATTTCAGTTATGCTATTTGCAATATTATTATGAGTGTCTGCTTTCGAACCGCAAATATCAAACATTTCTAGTCCTAAAATATAGCAAGTATTAAAATAATATTTCTTTAGTTTGAAACATTGATATTGGTGTTCATAAAATTACAGTTTCATTCAATTAGGGACGTAACAATAACATTTGTTCAATAAGTTACAATTTTCTATAGCTCTGAAATGAATAATGTGAATTTAAAACTTACATAATTTTCACAAATATTTTTTTGCCCACTGCTGAGCATAGGTCTCCCCCAAGGGGGGGTTTAGCCGTAATCACCATGCTTGGCCGATGCACGTTGGAAATCGCAGTTGGTGTTATGGTATTCAGAAAGACGCTGCTACCCATCCTCTGGTCAATATCCCTCTGTCGCTTTCTACTACACCCACGGGTAGAAATGGAGTGGTGCTATTACCTGCCGGCACCACACGGCACGCTTTCACGGCACACGTAGGTACCTAACCTCATATCAAAATGTTTCCATTTCCAAAAAATATTTGTATCAAATTTTCGCTAGTTGATTCCATTTACAAAAATAACGTGGAAGTCAAAAACCAAAATGCTTATTCCTATCCTTTACCCAGATTTTAAACAAAGTTTCAAAAGCAGTTGAGAACATTGTGCAAACGAAGTAGCGGAGTGGACATCAAAACTTTGTGGAGAGTCTTCACACAACAGAATTTTCATACGACCCCACAATACGTCGAGTACTCTTGTAATGTTCTACAATAGGGTCAAGTATCAATAGTACTAATTTTTGCGAAACAGTCAAGTGGGCCCTTGAACCTGAAGCAACGCTGCAGGCTTCTTGATTATAATCTGCTCCTTCGGAACTTGGTGTTGATAAGTTTGGCACTGCTTCAGTCCTCTTGTGTGTTGTTTGCATGTACTACGTAGTCCTTACTTTACTATATTTGGGGCTTGTTCTACCAAAACGAAACAAAAACATCAACCAAAACGAAGAATACACGTCGAAATTTCTCCCATTTTTAAGTTGTTGCCTTAGATTATTGATAAGCCACCACGCGTCCAGACCTACTATACCATTGGCCATACGTACGTACTGGTAGTATGGTGTGGGTCTAAAAGTATACCACTGAGAAAATCGTTTGGATTAGGTTAGGTTAGAATTGTGACTATTAAAGTCAGATCTCCTCTATTGTATTATCCGTATCTGACCGTGGCATCACTTTGCGCCCTATCAGAATATCAGCGCTGTGACGTTTTTTAATGTTACAGCACCATGCTGAGATAGGAGCCTTTTGGCCTCATACAGGACCAATTTTCGTTTTCTTGTTTTTTTATCTTTTAATGTTGTTTTTGTGTGTGTTTTTGTCCTGGGGGGCGAATAAATTCTTTTTCTTTCTTTCTTTCTATTGGTGGTGAATCATTTGGGTTAGGTAAGTAAGGTGAGTGGTATACTTTTAAACCCACCATACCACCAAGGGTATTGCCAGTGCTATGGTGGGTACGTGGTCAGGGCGACCTATCAATAACCTAAGGTTGTTGTAATACTTTTGGATATTTAGTAATTCAGCATAATTGGACGACATGGTTGACACGGTGGCGGTGGCTTTGTTGTGTTTGTTATTTTGTATTGCCACCGACTTCCGAAACTAAAGTAATGTGTGTTCTGTGCTAAACTTATTAACATATACTTATTATTGTGCTCGGTACGAAGGAGACTTTTTGTTTTGTTATTCTTAATTTAGGAAGAAGTTTGTTACTGTCTCTTAAGACAATTAACTGTATAAGTAATTGGTGCCTTCATCATCATCAACATATCAACCCTTAGACGCCCTCTACTGGGCATAGGTCTTCCCCAAGGGGACGGGGTTCAGCCGTAATCGCCATGCCCAAAATACTGTGTAGAAGCTTAGGAGGATAATAAAGCATAATTTAACTCAGTAACAGCATCAATTACATAGCGTTGCTAAACAGTAATATCATCCATGTATATCGGAGGGTCCGATCCGATCCCATAATTGTACGAGTGCTGGGGAACACGACCGAATCAATTTGTCAAATTGCGACCAAATGTGGCCAATAAAGGGTGCCTGTAACGAGGTTTCGGACATGAAGGGGTATTCTGGACTTGATGCAATGTTGCTATGATTTAGGAAGGTATTTGAACGGAATCATAGGGTTTGAAGGCAATACGTTTGTTTTAAGTATGAATTTAAGAAAACTTTAAGCAAATGGCAACGATTAGAATGTTAATCATCGTTATCAATAATCATTATATCATATATACATTTCCATTTCGCCATTTCTACTTGTGGGTGTCGTAAAAGGCGACAGAGGGATATTGACCAGAGGATGGGCAGCAGCGTCTTTCTGAGCACCATAACACCTACTGCGATCGCCAACATGCATCGGCCAAGCATGGTGATTACGGCTAAACCAACCCCTTGGAGGAGACCTATTCCCAGCATTGGGCGTCTAAAGATTCACACGACGACATTTCTCCTTATCGATTTTAATAACCGCGACCCTTTGAAAGTATTTCCGTAGCATATAGCCCTAATATGATTTGTAGACCGCATTTTTTAGTTTTTAATATCCAGTCACAACTCAACGTCATTTATTAACAATTTTAGAAACTAGTATTATAAAGAGAAAAGGTTATATTTTTTTCAACACACTTGCTCATAAAATGGCTCTTAATTTCACCGCAATTAGGCACATAATGACACCTGTAATCAAACTGTGACTTTTTCATTGCTATTATTCACAAGTGAGTTATAGGGTTATTTTTTTATTTTATTGGTTGAGTTGCTTTACTCTTAAAAAAAGTTTCGATACAAAAAAGATCGTGTTCAATAGTTCGAATAAATTAATATACCTATTGCACGCTCATTTCATGCAACTTCGTATTCAAATAGATAATTTCACTTATACGTTTTTAATAAATAAAACTTTCACTTTTGTTTTCTCTGTAATAAAGAAAACTTTGAATTCCCCATTTTATACGTGGCTAGAACGCTATCCGCGAAAAGACAAAAAAAAAGAAACCTCATTCTTTTAGTCTATGGTCGATCGCCATTGTTTGATGCGCGCGCATAGGAAAACTGATTAATTTTTCCCGCCATTGCGAAACAAATTTCACAACTCGTTTTCACTGCTGAAAATGATTATTTAGTATTATTTTCTTCACAAGTGTGTTGAAAAACGTCGTATGATACACGTGTGTATTGATGATTACCGTCCTCGGCTCTCTTAAGACCCTCACCTAACGGCTCGGGTCTCAATGGCGCCTCAGCGGTAATCATCAACATTACACACTTGTACCATAATGTACTATTGTGTGTTTCTTTGTAATGGATAAACTGATAAAATACTAAACCGATTTATTTAATTATTTTACCAATATAATACTCAATACTTTATTACATTCCACAATGTGAGCTTAGGTGGTAATTTAGATATATAGATCATTATGGACCCTGTCGGGCACAGTAAATAAGTAAGTAGGAGAGAGGAAGCTTATAATCTAATATTATTAATGCTAAGTTGTCCCTGAGTTAATAGGCTATATTGAACGTTAAGTATATGAAATTCACGCAGAAGAAGTAACGGGCAAAGTACTAGTTTAAAATTTTTTTTTACACAAAGAACTCTACAATTAGATTGTAAAAATACTTATGAAATGTAGTTAAAACTAGGTTTAGTTTATAAAAGTTGTATCTAACACAAATACCTCCAAACAAAATATTTTTCTAAAACGTTATCTCAATTCTTTTCATATTTGGAAGTAAAGACATACCAAAGAAAACTTTCACCGCATCCCAGAATAAGACCACAAAGTGTACGTAACATTCGGTGCTCCAATAAAGTGACCAAAATTGGACAAGTTGTAACTTCCACGATGGTTAAATGTTCCTTTATTGATAATCCTGGCAAAGGTTCTCTGGGGCACGTCGATTATAAATAGATGGATTTAATTGTCCAAGTTTCTGAGTCCCTCGGTCGGTGAAACAGGTCTTTGGTGCTGTAATCTAGTTAAATGGGATCCAGTTTCCTAAATGATGGTCCTGCTTGATCACTTGCGTTTGTAGTTTTAGTTGTATTGATAGCATGATGGATTAATTCCGTTCCAAACTATTTCATTTGTAAAGATGGGAATTCGTCAGTTAATTTGGACATGTTTTCGAATAATTCAACGAATGCAATTCATTGTGATATGACTCCAATTATGCTTTTGTGTTTGGGAATTTTGTGGTTATACCTTGAAATATCGGATTTTTTTATTTAAATTGAACGCTAACAGAATCATTTCATTTAAAAGCGCTAAAGCAGCTAACATTTCTGCACCATTTGCGTTTAAAAGCAAAAATAATGCTGAAAGCTACAATAAAACTCATCGCGAAGCTCGAAGTGCTATTTACACCGTTAAGTAGAATCGTAAGCGATATCATCACAATATATTCCAAGTCGCCATCATTGTATCTGGACCTAAGATGCTCAAATCCGCAGATTGGCGGAGAGTTAAATTTTATTACAGTCTACTAACGACCGCCCACCGCTCAGTATTAGCCGATACTTCCCGTCTCAAACGGGGTGTGAATCCCGCGAGAGTGATTCCCGAATCCCCCCAATCCCGGTGTCCGGGAACCGAAGCCCGGGGTCGAGTTTGGCGGAAAATCAGCGATAACGTTCCGTTCACGGAGCGGGAAATTAAGTGATTCTTTGTGCTTATGATCTGGACGATGGGAGTCGCGAAGTTAAATGAAGACGACGGATTGTTCAAGCTTTTGTGGAGCTCCTTTGTCGTCGTCACGTGCGTGTGACGGCTTGTCATTGTTCTGGTTTGTTCATGTCTTTCTTTAAATCAGTTTATCAAACGTTATCTTTTGTAGCCTCCTAGTCAAAAGGTCTGTTTGTCGTGTTTTTATAGAATTATCTTTCGCATGCGACTTCGTTTGCGTAAATGTCGGTTATCAAGGACGCAGAAAGTCGTGGATTAAAAAATAGTCTATGTACAGAGGTCAGCTGCGTACATCAAGCTTACCCTTATCTGTAATTCTTTTCAACCGACTTCAAAAAAGAATGAGCGTCTTAATTCGACTGTATGTTGTTTTTTTTTTATATTTGTTACGCGATTTCTGCGGCAAATGTGAATCGATTTTGATTTTTTTTTTATGTATAGTGTATGCCTCAGGGCGAAATTGATTCAGCACTTTTTGAAAGATCAATTAAATCCCAAAAAATCTACATATACGACAACGTTTAAATAGTTTAAAATTAAAGACAACAAACAGAACAAAGCCACCGACTTCCAAATCTAAAGTCATGTGTGTACAGTGCTAAAGTTATTAATCACTTTTTAGATTTTTATGGCGGTTGTCTTTTTTGTAATAACAACCTTTTTTGATAGTTTTTCAACTTTAATACAAAATTATAAGGTTCATTTTCAATTGGGATAATTTGACAGTTTTGGATAACTTGATGTGCTGGCGTCTGTACCTAATGTTTAGGTTCAACTTTACCCCGTACGGCCCGTACTAAGTTTCATCTAAATAAGTTCAGTTATACAGGGTGGGCATGGCAATAGCACAAAAAATGATCATGGTAGGATTTGGTAATTTGGTGTAATTGTTTTTCTTGAGCATTAATAATATTCAATTATGACGCCACAAGTTCACGCTCTTCTCACAAGTAAGAAAACCAATATTTCATGTGGTGTTTTATTTTGGTAACATTTATAATAATATGCTCTTTAGTATGTCTGAACTTTTTTTTTTATTTCGTTTTTAGGATTTATTTGATAGTTTCAAAATATTCTTATGAACTAGTATTGCCAGTATTTTAATTTTTGTCGTATCGTCGTCCCCATCCTGTATAGCCGTGTTTATGATATGCCTGTAAACTCTTCTAATATTTGCATTTGAAGTATCCTTACCTTTATCTGCGCTATCTAGAATAGTCTGTAACCTCTGTCTAAATTATCAATAGCGGAAATTTTTTCACCACTAGAGCAAAAATGGATAGAGTCCGTAATTCTATTTTTTTAAAGTCCTCAACCTTTTTTCAGTTCATCACAAGAGACGTAAAAGTTTATTTAACTGAAATCATTGATAATATTTTATGAGAATTTTCGCGTAAAAGGCATGAATACAGATTTATATTCCGAGTATCGTTCGCCTTTCGATAATATTAATTTTAACAGCTAGCTTTGGTTGGATATTCTTCTAATAACGTGAATTATAAAGGCAGATTTTCTCTCATGGCCACCAGAGACTGAAGGAAGAAGGCTTTACTCTGAGCTACTTTCAATTTTGTTGATTGAACTTGAGACTGAAATGTTATTGAAATCACGAACAAAATAAAAAGGGAGTGATATTTTTTCTGATACAAATAAAAATAGATATTAATATTAGAAGAATTATAATATGTGATTATGTTGTCAATTCATTAATGGCACTTGTACGTAATATTAGAGTGATTATTATCACTCTGTAATAGTAATGTAATAATAATCCATACTTCCATACTATCTATACTGAATATTATAAATGCGAAAGTAACTCTGTCTGTTACGCTTTCACGACAAAGCGGCTAAACCGATTTTGATGCAATTTGGTATTAAAACAACTTGAACCCTGGGGAAGGACATACAAGCAAGAGCGCGGAACAAGCGATAGAGAGGCACGATCGGCCCAAGCAATAAGCTCCGCCCACCTCGACGCAAGCCATTATTTGCTTATGTTATATATGTTAGCCGTTATGTTTCTTTATGACTTTATCACGTAAAACTATCGTCCGTAAACCGACTTTACAGACAACCAATTTTTTTAATTTTAATTCAGATACACAGGCCATAAGTCGAAGTCAAAGATTTATTTGCAGAAAAATATGGTTACAAAAGTTCTTATTGGTATAACAAAGATCGTAGCTGGCACAACTAGTTAGCAAGTAATTATGTGAAATGATAATGGCTTCATCATATTTGAGCTAGTTCTATAACACCAATCTAAAGTACTCCGATAACAATATTAGAAGCAAGGCCGACGACTCTTCATTATTCGTCTCTCCTTTGTCTAAACCAAAATACAAATCAAACTTCATGAACGACTTCGAAATCAAAAGCCAACTTCGACTTCAAAAGTACATATAATCGTGCTTGTTATCTACAAGTTCATTCTTACACTCTCTCTCTATATCCTCCATTAGCTCTACATACGTGTAGGGATCGATAGAGCTATGTAGAGTCGCAGAGAGCTCGATCAATTAGTAGTAGAGTAAAGGCTCTTATTGCATTATCCCACAGGACGAGCCCGGCGCCACCACGATCCGTCTCTACAAAACTAATTTGTCTTATTACGGGCTCTATGATAATAGAATCTGTTGGATGTCTGTGTGTGTTTAGTAAGAGAGTGTTGTTTTGATATGTAGAGGTGCTGATGTTTTGTTTTTCTTTATTTCTTGTTTCTTTAGTCATGGATTTTGATGCTTATATATTTGATAATTTTATATGATACTGTATATTTATATATGGCACTGGATAAAGACGTAAGACGAGGACAGGGCGCAGGCGGGGCGAAGACGGGGCGCCGTCGCTACTTTTTAAAACACAGAAAAGACGAGGCACGGACGTGACGCTGGACACCACGAGAGTACGCAGGTAATTGTGTCTTGTGTGTGACACAGTGACGTGCGCACCGCGCGATACCCGGCACCCGCGCCCCACCACGCCCGCACCCCCGTTCTTGCGACCGTGTCCCGTCCTTTCTATATGTTTTTACAATAGGGCGCAGACAAGTAAGCGTCGTGTCCACGCCCTGTCTATTGTATATGCATTGCGTCGCGACGCTTCTATACATTTTGTATGAAAGGGACGCGGAAGAAACATATGTCCGCGCCCCGTCCTCGTCTTAAGTCTTTTCTATGTGTCCAGCGGCATATTTTTTTTATTTTTAAAATATATCATTTAGCACTCTGGGTTTACGTAGCTTTCTATTAGTGGAAGAATTTACAGAAATGGACTAGTAGTTTCGGAGATTGCACGAAAGAACACAAACTCAACTTTAATTTATAATATGTACTAGCTTTTGCCCGTGACTTCGCAACGTGAATATTGCTTATCGCGGATGCAGACGAAGTTGCGAATTAAAACGTAGCTATGTCCTTCCCCAGGTTTCAAGCTATCTTGAAACACAACAAAACAAAAACACAAAACAACAAAAAACAAAAACAACCAAATAAAACAAAAACAAACAAAATAAATATTAACTTATCTTATATATCAAATTCAGCCGTTTCACCGTGAAAGCGTGATAGACGGAGTTACTTTCGCATTAATAATATTGGTATGGGTTGATAGTGAAGATTTTTCGCTTCTTGTTGACCGATATAATACGCTTGTACTCTGTCTTTAAAAATTTGCATAAATGTTTCTAAATTTTTAATGCTTTCTTATTGAGTTAGCTTTGTAGAGGCTAGCTAGCTTGGTTGGAATGAAGGCCGTATGCGAAACAATTGAAATGTTTCGTGCAAAAGGTTAACCGGTTTTTGTCCTGCAAACCGGGACTGGGTCAAAGCTGAATGCCTTTAAATATATTATGATATAATACTCGAGTACTTTGCGCGGAAAACTGTATCCGTCTATACATATACATATGAGGGACAGGTCACTCATTTACTCACTGACAAAACACGTAGTCTCAAAAACAACTTGAACTTTGAAGCTGAAATTGGCCGACATGTAGTTTATAGGCAGTATAGGCTAGTAAAACAGTCTAAAACTATACCACTCACCTAACCTTACCCAAAAGATTCACCAACAATAGAGGGAATCTGGCGCTTGGCGGCCGCTACCGCGGCACCGCTCGCTTTCACGCGTTTATGGTCATACTTCTAACCTAACTTAACCCAAACAATTTTCTCAGTGGTATAGTTTTAGATCCACTATTCCACCATGGGTATGGGTAATGGTATGGCGGGTCCGTACACGTTTATAGGTATTGCCATCAACTAATCATGGATTTACGTCAGACGGATTTTAATAGGGATTGTAACTTCCACGAGGTCGAAGTCGTGGACAAAAGCTAGTTTTCCATCCATACCAATATTATAAACTACTTCACTCCGATCCCCAAGACGCCTGCCAAGCGTGGGGATTATGGCAAACCCCTTCCCCCTTATGGGGGAGGCCTTGGTTCAACAGTGGACATCTTCAGGCTGATGACGATGATGACTAATATTATAAATGCCAAAGTAACTCTGTCTGTCTATCCTTTTCACAACGAAATGCTGAAAAAATTTTGATAAAATTTCGTATGATGAAACTCAAAACCATTTATTTGAAATAAACTATTTACAGGCACTTTCGAACTGTAAGAAGTCAGTCGGTTAGAAAGTTGAAGCTAGTTGCTCGTTCCAAACATGAGGTTTCGCTGGAGAAACAAAAATACTTGAGAGGTGTCAAGGGACACCCGGATGGAACGAAGTTCCTTTTGACAACAATTTACAACAACAACAACACAAAAAAGACAACAAACGTCAACAAACACAACAACAAACAACACAACACAACAATACTAACAACACACAACAATAACAACAACAACACAACAACAATTATAACAACAAACACAACAACAATAACACAACAACAACAATAACACAACAAACAACACAATATCAAACAACAACAACAATACACAACAACAACACCAGTCGTTGTTGTTCTTGTTGTTGTTGTTTATTATTATTTACAATGAATAACTGGCTTGCTTTCTATGAGAGAGAGAGAGAGACAGACAGAGAAACACGCGCACGCCGCACGGCTTACAACTACAGCAAAAAGTGTCGTTACAACTTTTGGTCAAAAATGTCGTTACATTTTTTCCGTCTAGCCCCCTTTCGCAACGCGCGATAAGGAACTACGTTCCAAAAAAACTTTTGGAACACTTCAGAAGACTTCATCTGCATTCGCAATGACCGATATTCACGCGGACAAAGTCGTGTAGTGTATAAGTAAATCCTAGTCTACACATATAATATGCAAAATCACATCAGGAATAAGGATTGTCTAGAAACTACTGCTGACATTGCATATATGCCAGTTATATTCAAGAATTAGTCTGTAGCAAAACATTTCATATGTGCGCTCGTTGCTTTTCCCAACCACAGATTATATTTCGTACGTAAGTACCCGCAGATTGGAGTGTCGGCGAATTATGTGTTGAACATGCATTGTACTTGGAAATTTGAAAATTAGATTCTAATGTTAGTTCTATTTTGGTGCATTAAATAAATTGAGAACATTGTTAGGTACTCGTTATTGTAGTTTAGCAGTTAAACAGTACTATTTTCGACTGAGAGGCGACGACGAATTGGAAGACGCAGTAGGCCTCCCATTAATCGGTCAAGGTCGCCGGTAACCCGTGGATGCAAGCGGCAGGTTGCCGCTCGTTGTGGCGTTCTATGGGGGAGGCCTATGTTCAACAGTGGACGTCTTTCGGCTGATGAAGATGATAAATATGAAAAACTTGATCTGTTATTGCTGGATAGTAACATTAAATTTGCCATATTGGTTGAGTTTGACGTGTTCATTTAATTACGAGTAGGTATTGACATTTTGTTGGTTGTGTCGTTTTCACATAATTTATATAATTTATCATCAAAACTATACCAATGCCAATGCGAGGGTGGATGATTTCTACGCAATTATCCGTAAGCGTTGCGCCTCTCTGCGGCACAGAACACGGGTTAGCTCCAACAGTATGCTGAGGGCATTATGTGAGCGGTGGGATGTCCAATGCTCGGCCGATGGGTGGGACTGCACACGCAGGTCACAGCCAGATAAGTGGACTGATAAAAATTGTGATTGTTTTATTTATTTATTTATCTTTATTTCGTCATTGTATGTGTACTAACATTAGTTTTGATAAGTTTGAATGTATCTACTAACAGTATGGACCTCGGTCTGCAAATAAATTATTATTATTATTTTCAGATAAGTTTAATGTTCTCAGCTCTATGACTGGATTCAGCTATATTTACGGGCGGAAGCCAAGTAAATGCAGCGTGTGGTGTGTAGAATGTTTGTTGTTATGTGTCGTGAAGGGGGCCTATTTCATTTTCTTTATTATTATTATTATTATTTATTCATTTATTCACATATTTCATTATATTTTTAAATATTAGTAAAAAAAAAAAAAAACTATAAAAATATAAAAAATAGTAGCCCACCGGTATCGGGAACAGGGTCCAAGCTACCGGTGGTCAGGGCTCCTGAGAGAGGAATCTCCTAACTATACGCGCCGTGTCCAGGAGTACCGCTTTCTGTATCAACCCCTTGATCCAGCTGCCTAACGAGAGCCTCCTTAGGTGTTGGTCGAGGCTCTTGGAAATGAGTCCATTGGCCGTAACGACTATCGGCACAATGACTGCTGTATTCACATCCCACATGTCGACAACCTCGCGAGCCAAGTCAAGATACTTAATTTTTTTATCTTTCTCGGTTTTCACGAGGTTCTCGTCATGCGGAACCGCTATATCAACAATCATTGCGCGACGCTCTAATCGATCTATCATCATTATTATTATTATACTGTAAACATCAAGACGTCACACAACAAAACATATTCCTTTTTAATTTTGTTCAGGCAACATGTGTCCATAGAAAAACAACTATACATAACATCCTATTACTATACTTCGTTTACAATAAGATAAGACATATTCACAAACCTTCTTTACAGTCCGTTCAACCGATTTTGACTTACATTGCGTTGGTGGTATGACATATGGCAGCTGCAGTAAACAGTTATTATTGTTACCACTTTTTTGCCTCTAATGTCATCCTCAAGCCAACGGAATAGAAGTCAAAATCGGTTTCGGACTGTAAAAAAGGTTTGTGAATATGTCTAATCTTATTGTAAACGGAGAATAGAATGTGTAAAAATTTTACAATGTGAAGAATTGATACGAAAGCCATTTTTATAATAATAATAATAATAATAACACGAATTAGGGTCCCAACATAATACACCCTCAACATAACATTTACACACCACACGCTACATTTACTTGGCTCCGGCCCGTAAATGCAGTTGAAACCAGCCAAAGAGCTGAGAACAAACAAGACAACCACAAATAATAATAATAATATGTGGGGACATTTTCACACACGGCCATCTGACCCCAAACTAGGGAGACCCTGTACTATGGGTGTCAGACAGCTGATATACATACGCAAATACATTTTTTTTGTAAATTCATACATATATAGATAAACAACACCCAAGACACCAAAGACACCAAAGACACAAGGCAAACACAAGTGCTCATCACACAAATGTTTACCCTGGGCGGGAATCGAACCCGCAACACGCTGCGCAGCAGTCGATCGATTATACAATACTTATCCTACAACCAGAGGTACATATGTACTTCTCTTACTTCCTCTTTCTCTCTCTCTCCCTCATATGTTTCACAGTCACCAACATCTGCAATATGTTATTCTTTCTCCAGTTCCAATAAAACACGTACCGTAGCACACGTTTACGTAGTATGTACATCACAATCACGTGGCTCCCTAGACGCCAATGCTCCGTTCCGACGGTAACGAAGTAAAGTCACGTAGAAAATTAGGTCAGCCGCAGGCACCGCTTTGACGAATATGTAGTGTTTAGCTTCGTCCTTTACTGCTAAGGAAGTTCGCTTTTAGACTTCACTTTGATGAGGATCAGGAGTTTCTTCTTGCAATCAAATGAGATTAGTTTTTTTAGGACCTTTTTCAGTGTAACGAACGTGTATGTATGTGGTATGCTCGTGAGAGTAAGTATTATATATAAGTATATATAGCTCGTGATAAATAAAAGTAAATTATGCTAGATAATACTTAGCCCTTTTAAAGATTTTATCATCATCGTTTGCCTAGTCTTTTTAACCAATTTCAAAAAAGGAGGAGTTTCTCAAATCGACATATACATGTTTTTTATATTTGACCACGCTTTACTCTTTATAGTGTCGTTCGATTTCGAATATTTTTTTTTGGATATGGATAGAGTATATCTCAAAATTTGGTCTTATGTAAATTTCATGAGATTTAAAAATTCGTCTAAGGGTGTCTAATTACGACTTAATTTGTTTTATGTTACCGTTTCTTCATTAATTTGGATGACAAGAAGTTGGCACTAAAAAAATTAAACTGCCTTCAAATTTTTTTTTTTTTATCTCGGAAATCGGTGGCAATACCAAACTTGTGGTTCTTGTAAAAAAGTATTTTCCAACTATTTTGGGGACGACTTCCAGTCTAACCAGAAGAAGCTGAATACCAATGTTTTACATGTATGACCTCCTAAACACCGCCACTCCCACCAAGGCCGACGGCTCGTCATTAATTAATATTATTTCATAAGCCGGTAGATCATACAAATGACGTGCTACTACAAACTCAGAATAGAAAAACGTTTGAAAACCCATTGTTCACAGCAACCCATTCCCCACAGCAACAACAACGTAACTTGTCCCAACAAACAATAAATTGATGTTCGTTTTGAAAGCGATCCAACGTGCATTATCTAGCACACTCGGGTGAACTATGAAAAATAACTCGAACAACAGTAGTCGGTCAGCGGTGATGTTTTACACCGCGGTTACACAAATATTCACGTTCCGTGCCCACTGTATCAGAAAGTCATACGTTAGGAAGCACGGCGTATGAGCGGCAGCGATTTTGAATAATTTATAATAAATAATAATAGTAATACTAGCCTATAATAGTAATACTAGCTTATAATAGTAATCTTCTTCTTAGTCGCGCGCTGCTGGTGGTTGTGGTCATAGAAACATCTATTAGGTTTGTTGCGGCTTTTGCGAGCATTCTCCATCTCCATCATAATAGTAATGCTAGCCAATAATGGTAATACTAGCCTATAATAGTAACGCTAGCCTATAATAGTAATACTAGCCTATAATAGTAATACTAGCCTACAATAGTAATACTAGCCTGTAATAGTAATCTTCTTCTTAGTCGTACACTCCTGGTGGTGTGGTCATGGTCATGGTAACGTCTATTAGGTTTGTTGCGGCTTTTGCGAGCATTCTCCATCTCCATCATAATAGTAATGCTAGCCTATAATGGTAATACTAGCCTATAGTAGTAACACTAGCCTATAATAGTAATACTAGCCTATAATAGTAACACTAGCCTATAATAGTAATCTTCTTCTAAGTCGTACACTCCTGGCGGAGTGGTAATGGTTATGGAAACGTCTATTAGGTTTGTTGCAGCTTTTGCGAGCATTCTCCATCTCCATCATAATAGTAATGCTAGCCTATAATGGTAATACTAGCCTATAATAGTAATACTAGCCTATAATAGTAATACTAGCCTATAATAGTATAACTAGCCTATAAAAGAAATATTAGCCTATAATAGCAATCTTCTTCTTAGTCGTACACTCCTGGCGGAATAGTCATGGTCATGGAAATGTCTATTAGGTTTATTGCGGCTTTTGCGAGCATTCTCCATCTCCGTCATAATAGTAATACTAGCCTATAATAGTAATACTAGCCTATAATAGTAATACTAGCCTATAATTGTCCCACTGCAGGACAAAAGCCTCTTCTCATACAGAGAAGACACTTCTAACGCTACTGACAAAATATTATTAAAAAAATAAGCCTCCAACATACCCAAAATTAAGAAGCGTGCAGACTCATTTTCCTAAAATAAAATTAACCATCCCAAAATTCACTCAACCCAAACCGCCGCCCGCTCCGCTTATTCATTCACGACCCAGTAGCGAAACCATTCGTCCGTAAACCGATATGAGACGAAGTTTGAATTGCAAAACTAAACGAACGTTGCATTTTATGCGGCCACCGAGCGTCAATACACAGCACATCAACTTCTATTGTTTTGTTTGTAAGTTCGGCTATCGCGATCTCAGATCAAGAGAATGGCTGCTTTCAAATGTTATGTTTATTTATGATTTGTGCAGTCGACGGGAAAAGAATACTTTTATTCCGCTCGATCTACATGCTAGTTTTGTGAATTTGGATAAGATATTCAAGACTATAAAGGCAACAAGACACAAGTCTTACTAAGGGGTATAGCGTTGTGGGGGACAGATAGGCAGTCACTCCATGATGAAGACTGGTATTCAGCTGCAACTGGTTAGACTGGAAGTCGAACCCAACATAGAAGAAGAAAAAGGCTTAGCAGATGATGATTCAAGACTAGACAGAAATATGGTTATGACCATGGAATCTACAAAAGAAGGATCAGTAAACAGATATAAGATATATAAGTATTCCACATTTCGCAAAATGATTAAGAAAAAAGCTTTTTACAAAAAAGACAACCGCCTTCAAAAACTAAAAAGTGAAAAATAACTTTAGCACAGAACACGCATTGACTTTAGTTTCGCAATTCAGCGGCTTTGTTCTGTTTGTTCCTTGTTAAAAAAAAAAAAAATACAGACGAATTGATAACCTCCTCCTTTTTTGAAGTCGGTTGTAAAGGACAAAATTTGGTCCAAATGATCAAATTAATATTTATAATCCAAACTGCGACTACTTAATCTACATCTAAAGCTTTTAATCTAACGCCACAATTAAAGGAAAATAACATCCGAAATAACAACTACGGCGTATTGTTTATTCAAACAAAAGCTGCGAAGATGCTCATTTACAATTTTAATCGGTTCACTCGGATGAACGAAAATTCTATTGAATTGTTCATCTCAACATTATCAGAGTGATCTACATAACACTGTTATTATATTTATAGTGAGTTATTCTATGGGGTTCGTCAAGGTTCCATAATGAGTCCTTAGAGCAAACTTTAATTAAATAAAATCAAATAAAATATTTACTCTCACTTGGAATTACTTAAGTATCGGGGGTGCATTTACAAACATTATAATAATAATGATTTATTGTTCAACTTAGGCCAGATTTATGACAAAGTGGATATAGCACAGGCCACAGGCATGTTTCTTAATCTAGTTAGTGGGTAAAGTACCGTTCTTCTAGATAGGTTACGAAGTAACCTGTGTTAAGAAGAAACGGTTCCGGTCCCCTGCCGTAATGGATGACTTATAGCACGTGATAGGTTGAAATACTCTGGGTATCAATCAAAACATACAAATACAAAAAAATATTATAAAACAAGAAAACAAAATTAAATTAGAAATGAGTATTGTTGAAGTTTGTGAAGTAAGTGAATATGTTTATGTAATTAGTGTGGTGTGTGTTATGTTTATGTAGTGTGTGATGAATGTGTGTGTTACATGATCACTTCTTAAGGAATTCTTCAGTTTCTTCGTAGTTTAGATTTTGTAAATATGAACGTACAGTCTTTTTGCATATGAAGTATGTTGAGCCGTAAATAGGTTGTTTTTTGTTAATTTTGTTGTATAGTGAGGGGCCAAGATAGAGAGCGAATACATTATAAGCACACTTACACAAACAGTCAAACCGACTATCTATAGGCATCATCAAATCACTGTGTCGCTGCACCAACTGTATTGTCTTTTAATATTTTAGGTATTCGGTGTAAAAGTTAACAAATGTGAATAAATTGAATTAAAAAGTAACATTGAAAAGTTTTAGCCGCAATATTGATCAAATGAAAACCATTCCCTTTGACCTCGTTTAAATAAAAAGTACCAAAGCCTTCGAATGATAACGACATTTTTATTTGGGATGGCAACATTTAAAGGACAAGGAAAGTCTTTTATGATTTATTTCTTGCTGGTTTCCTCTGTAACTATTGTTTATTGCCCCAAAGATAATTATTTGACTTTATTTTTCTTAACTATTATTTTTAAGAGAAATTATTTGATTTTTTCTGTTTGTTTGAAACTGATTAAAAAAAATCTTTCACCAATAGGAAACTATGTTATTCCTGAGTGGTATAGGCTATATTTTAGTATCAAACATTTTGGAGCAAATAAAAATATTTCAGACGAAGTCGCGAGCAAAGTGCTACTTATTATTTTCATAAAACTGTAACAATTTGTATTTTCAACCTCTTACAATATTGCTTTACCTTACTAACCTGGATAACAAAATACACCATTATATATATCTGCTATAGCTTTCTGACATTATGTTTGCAAGTCTCGGAAACCATTACCATTACAAACTTTGTATTATTAGCTCCAAATTCCTTCCAAGCAATGTAACCCCTGTGCTTAACCACGTTACCCTTCCAATAAGTGAACAGAACTATGACCACATTACTGACAAACTAACAAACACAATAATGCCACATATAATAGTTCGGAAATTACAAGTGTCGAAGCAACTTGGCCTATAATCAATCACGCCTTCTGAGATGTTTACTCCAGACCTTTTGATACCCACACATCGAATAACAAAGGAATTAGAGCCATATTTACTGCGTGATATGATTGTTTTCCAACAGGCAATGATGTTGAAAGGGAAGTGATTCGTGTCAAAGATTTTCAACTTTATAACATAGGATATTGTTATTATATTGTTGACAGGGTTTCACTGAAAGTTGATGAAACATACACGATTTTGGAAGAAATACTAATATAATTAATGGCTTAAACAAAACATGAAAAGAATGGAATATTTTCAAGGAACATCATCTTCGTATGAAGTTTAATTTTGAATGAATTCCGTTCCTGCTTTCCTGGGGATACATGAAGATACCTAGTAATATGATTACATCTGAATCAACTGCGAGAATATATACGAGTGGTTTTGGCTCTACGCAAATAACCTGTCCTGTTTATCTCCGTCAGGAAATTTTGACGTTGACACCGCTTTCTGATTATACTTGTATCTCCGAGAATAGAATATACGAAGAACTTATTAACCTTCACTCGAAAGGTTGGAATATCAATTTAAGCCTGTCATTTTTATATCAGTACGTGACAGCCAGCGATAAAGAATAAAATGGAGAAAATCTCTAAATATTTAATAAAAAATACAACACGGTCATGCGAAATAATCTGTAACATTGTTCCAAAAATCTATAAACAGATTTCATCTACTTGGGATTACTCACATTTTTCACTAAAAACAAATTAATCAGATATTAAATTAACGACGGGAAACCTGTCTAAATTTTCGGCGTTAATAAACTTATTACGTTGAACACTTGATTGATCAGCGTTCCAGATACTGTTACAGGGGGCAGCAGGGTGGGAGTAAAGGAGGGGTTCAAACAAATCCTTGTAACAAGTAATTTATTGGCATTAAGATCAGGATCTTTGCCGTAAACAACGATCAATGTCGCCAGTCTTTGTTTTAAATTATTTATAACGTGAGAGGACAAAGTGATGAATAGGAGCTGGATTTGAAAGGATCCCGTGTTATCAGAGCCATTTATAGCTGACGACAGACCGTTTGGATTGAAGGCAGATAAGGCAGGAGAGTAATGAAGACATAAAGTAATTAGATGGCATCATTTCGTTTACCCTTTTATCTTTACGAAGGCCGGTCTTAGCCTCCTCCTTTTGTTTAAGAATCCTCAAGAAACCATTTTATAGTTATGCTGTAGTTAAACTTAAATTGTGCTAATATAATATTACTTTGTTTATAAAATAAGTAAATTCCAAGAAAGTAGATTAGAAGAGCCTGAAAAAATATTTTTACAATTCTCGCCTTCGGAACGAATGCCGGCACTCGGCATTGAACGTGAACGTCCCTAATCATTGGACCGTTGAAGCTTTGGAATAATCTTGAAAGATGCTCTTTATCCCTAGTTTCTATTACTGTGAAGACTTTTAGATAATAGATACAGCTTTCTCTACAATAATTTAAGGTATCTCTATTCGCAAGCACGATCAAATAAAAGACACAAAAGTATGCTAGATTTAGGCAGCGTTAGACGCTTCATTAACTTTTATAATCCACATCCCAAAGAGTACACGAACCGCCTCTTAGCAAGCTAGCTTCATGGAATACACAAGTTGGATAGTTAAGTAAATTCTGCAGTAACACAATCCGTAACGTTGAAAAGATAGGCTTCTAAAAGACGGCGAGAGGTTGATTTGAAATGCTAATGTAGACTCGCAAATTCCATTCGAGATTACGAAGCTAAGACTCCTTTAGTTAATAGTAACAGTGGCTGTAACAGGCTCGCCGTCGACAATGGCCTGCATTGTGAATAAATAAAGGGATAAGGCTTTGTGAGTTTCGGGATTTTCGAGGAAGACCTTGGAGTTCAGGAATGGACTCATTATAAGTTTGTGCATAGGAATCCTTACATTTTATAGGTTTTATTTTACTTTGGTAAAACTTTACGAATTCCTTTCCCAAGCACTATTAGGGCATTCTACGCTAGTTTTGGTTGGAAGTATACACTTTTTCCTCTAGCATTTCATAGCGTGATCAAAAATTTCGCTTAAATCTTAAAGTGACTTTTTATTTCATGAAACCTGTTGATTTATAAGCATCTTCCAGATTGTTTTAAGTATCTTTTTGAAAAAACAGATCCACATTAAAAGTAAATAATAATGTCTAAGAAGAAAATCTCCAAGACTCAAGCGTTAAAACGCTCTCGAAACCTTAAAACAAAATAAACACAGAGCTGCTTGAACAAATCTATTACCGCGACATTACTCAAACAAATTCGATAGGCAACAAAGGTTCGCGTGACGTAGCCCCGCGAGAGAATTCACCAAAAACATAATTAAGAGTCGGGCAAGAGTTGGCAACTTTAATCGAATTACGAACCACCCGCCGGAAGATTAACTCGCCTCTTGCGGTTTTGGGCTACTACAGCCGGTAATCGGGGCTTCCAACTCGATGGAACAGGCGTGATTTTGTGACGAGTTTTGTTTAAATTCTTGATTTTAAATTAAGCATTTTACATTTGCTCATTTTACCTTCTACATAGTTAAATGCGTAGAAAATAAAATTATTATGTATCTACTGGTGTATAGATTCGTTTAATTTTATTATAATTCTTAAGTTTAATTTCTCTTTGCAATTATTGCCTTAAGAGCGTTTGAGAGGCACTGAATTTCTAACATCACATCTTGGGAAATCATAAACCTACACATCAACATTAATATTCTGTTTCAAAAATATTCTCAATTTACTCTTTGGACTTATGTATCTGGCATATACTGTTCACGTTTCATTAAAATTGGTTAATTAATTTCTAAGATTTAGAACTTGAAAGGAGTTGTTTCAAAATGTATGGAGCCTGGGCCCAGTCCTTGTACACCATACTTATTAATAGGGAAACACATTTCAAATAGTTCTCAACTGTCCAATTACTTTAAAATGGCTTTGTGAGCAGGTAAAACATAAGAAATTGCACTTGCAGTTACAACACAACAAACAAACAGTCATGGCAGTAAGCTGTCATTTAGATTGATTAATGACGTTTGACATTTATAATTCTGATTTTCTGCGTCGATTTGTGGATACCCAGGTAAACAGATGGGAATGAAACGGTGTAAAATTCAAAAAACGAAAGCGAGATTGTTAAAAAACACTCTAGAAACTAGAAACAAAACGAGACGAAAGTGACTGAAGTGATACTGTGGTGACACTGACAGCTGACAGATCTCTTTCTATGATCAATGGTCGATCTATGGTATATAGAGTAGCTAAATCTGCGTGACGCCATGTTGAAAATCCATAAAAATAATTAATTAAATATCAATTTACTACCATAACAGTATTCATTTAAATGAATTATTTGTATTTTTCCCGGATTCTACGGAATTTTCTCTTTTTCTTTAAGTGGTGTCCATAGACTGGGCCCAATATGAAACATGTCCTTTTATATGAAGTAATATGCCGCGTCAACGTATGGCGGATTTTGTGTGTAAATTAATCGAAAAATACACCTGTTTTTCAGTTATCACTTATGTCTTATTAAGTATTGTCTGTCTGTATAAATCCTACTACTATTATAAAATGTGAAAATTTGTGGGAATGGAGGGTGTGTTATACTATTTCACGCTTTGACGGCTGAACAGAAATGAAAATTGGCACAGAAAAATATTGATCTAATTAAACATATTATAGAATTTTTATTCCGTTATTGTTTCCATGACACGAGGAGCTAGTGGCTAAATGGCCATCAGATACAACAGTCACGATGGGTAAGTTGCGTTGGCTGTGGACCAGTCTTGCCAAGGGGTAGTTACTGGGTTATGGAGGTCAGATTAGCAGTCGTGCAGTTCATGTAAAACACTGGCATTCAGCTGCATTCGATTAGACTGGAAACTGACAAAAGGCTAGGCAGATGACGATGATTTTGGGTTCTCGTGGTATTATAAATATCAAAGAATCATGGCGAGATTTGTACAAAAAAATTAAGATGTTTAGAGAAGTTGAAATTCTAATTCTTATATTCTTGGGTACCTAAAGAGTATCTTCAGGCATTTACAATATTTTTAAAACCCCGCAAAAAAAAGTTTATAGTTTAACGATAAACTCCTTATTTCAGAACGAAACGGTGACTGACAGTAACAGTGACACCGACAGCCGCCGTTTCACAGTTCTTACATTGAAATTGCATCGTTGTATGAGAAAAAAAATCACAAAATAATGATTATTTTTTTCCACACACTTGTCACATCACTTGTCTGCCAATTTTATAGATCCGTGAACATCGCTTGTCACTTTCTTTTTTTTATAAACACTAAATAGGCATCGATATGAAACGAAAAAGTGTTATTTTCATTTCGTAATATTTTAATTATGCGGGGGTTTAAAAATATGCGGAGTATGTCAATCTACTGGTAATGTATTCTTCACATTGGAAAATATTTTTAACCCTCTAAATTACTTTTTTTTTTCATACAAATAAATGTATGAATCTCGCCATGATTCTTTATCGCGTGGACAAAAGCTATCACAAACACGTAAATGAATGACACTACCTAACTAAATATTCAAGGTCACAAAGGGGATAACGTAATTAGTTTGAACTATTCTGGTTCATTTGACGTGACATCTTACTAGTGTATCACTCTCATCGCTGAGTGGTATTCCACTAGGTGGGACATTAAATATGTACGTTGATGTGTCTAATTTAGCAAGTATATATTATGTTCCATGTCAGACGGTAGGTAGGAATCTACGCTTCGAAATTGTTTGTACAATCAGGTATATCTGAATCTTTAAGTCATCATCTACCTAGCCTTTTCACAACTGTGTTGAGGTCAGCTTCTAGTGTAACTGAGCGACTGCCTAAAAGACCTCCACAACTCAGTTAGTAAAGGCATGTATTTAACGCGGCGACAAACTAATCTGATTTAGGGTTTTAAAAATAATTAAAATGGATAACAAAAACAATAGGTTGGCAGCTACAGTAAAGTAGCATTTTAAGTATAAAGAAGCAGCTTTATATTGAGTTGTAAGCTTTGTTTAAATTTAAATTGGGTGTAAAAAGCGATTTGGTTCTGGCGTAGCGTCACAGTCATAGGTCACAGTTCTAACCTAACCTAACCATGTCGGATCCGCCCCAGGGGGACTTAAGGGTAAAAAGATTTGGTGAGCATTTACCCATTTTGACGTCAGTTCGACGGAGCCCTTGCGGGGCTCCTATTTCTGTCTGCAGAGTTTATAAAAACCTAACTAAACCGAACCTCGGGGTGCTCGACCGTCTTCTTCTGGTTTTAGTCGCCAAGTCATGATACGGCTCCTCAAGTTATTTTATTAGTTGCAAACACTTAGACGCCTTTTAAGTTATTAGTCACCTGGAAAATAATAAACCGTTAGTAAATAACACGATACTCCTTGGTAAGACTTTCGGTCTTCTGAATACCCGCCATGACTGTTAAAGATCTACGAATGATAGTCGGGACCAACGGCTTTACGTGCTTTCCGAGACATGGGCAATTTTCATCTAGTTTTCACATGTGATTTGTATACATTTTCGAGGTGTTTTTTCATAATTACTCTTTAATTTACGACTAATAAATTTTATTTATTTATTTATTTATACTTCATGCACAAAGGTACAAAGGCGGACTTAATGCCTTAGGCATTCTCTACCTGTCAACCAAGGGTGGTGAAGAGATAACATGGCAGATGCATATGAAAAACAAATATATATTAAAAAAGTTAAAAAGATATAAACTTACGAATATATAAACTACACAATACATAATGTAATGTTTGGTATTAACATACCTATATAAAATATATATAAACATATAATATATATATTATATATATAAATATAAATAAAGGAACAAAGTATTATGAGATGACTCTGCTTATTTGTGCTGAAAATAAGTTCGCAATTTCCGCTTAAATGCATACTGGCTGGTGGCCGTTCTGATATCGAGAGGAAGCGCTTTCCAGAGAAGAATGACCTGGATATGAAAGGAAGAATGAACAAAATCAGAAGTATGAGAAGGGCAAAGTAAGAGAAGGTTGTTAGAAGATCGCAGATTTCTAGCGTGTGAAGAACATAGATATTGAAAGTGGGACATTAGATAAGAAGGGGGGGAGAGAGAGTTGAGTAGGGAGAAAAGCGTTGTCAGTGTGTTTTCTTTATAATAAAACAGTTCTAATTATCGAGTTTACAATGGTACTTTTCGTAACATAAATATTTATTGGCGAACTCTCAATGGATTTTAATTATTTATTGTGTCGTGGTTTAATTTACTTCCATCAAATGAATGGTATAAACAATTTCAATTGAGGTAGGTACTCAAAATGAAAATTAATCTTTTACACAATAGAATCTGTTACAGAATAAATTGCTTGCGTAAGGTTTTAAAAAGAAAGTCTTTTATACTCTGTAACAGCGTTCAATGGGCTAAGAATTTTCAATATTTTGGAAAAATAATATTAGTTTGTGAGATCGATTAGCTATAAAACTTTTTGTAACTTTGAGATTAATTTGAAAATCTCCTTATAATAATTAAGAACTTGGTAAAGGTAGCGACCCACTTAAATATAAAATAACGCATTTCTGTTTTTAACCGACTTCAAAAAGGAGGAGGTTATCAATTCGAATGTTTGTATTTTTTTTTATGTATGTTCGGGCATAACTCTGTCATATATAGACGGATTTGCAAAATTCTTTTTTTGTTGGAAAGGGGCTTATTCTGAAATGGTCCCATATTTTACCAAAAATACAAAACAACAAACTCAAAGCCACCGCCACCGACTTCCGAAAGTAAAGTAATGTGTGTTCTGTGCTAAAGTTATTTATCACTTTTTAGTTTTTGAAGGCGGTTTTCTATTTTTTGAAAATTTTATTTTTCGCTTTTTTGTGTTGCCTTAACATCCAAATCCATTAAAAAACAGCGACACACTTAAAAGAGATTGTAAGTCCTCCAAAGATTGAAGAAACTAAAACGTCGTCTAAATATTTTTTTTGGGAATTTGTAAATTTTTATAATCTATTTTATACACTAATATCATAAATAGGTCTCATTTTTAGTTTATTGAAACGAAGTTCCCTAACGTGGCTGGCGGCAGGTGTGATTTAGTAGAAAATGTAACGTCTCGTAAGATTTTTTCGTTATGCCCTACGTTCGTTACTCCATACGCTTTTCTCTTTATATATATTTTATTTATTTATTATAAACAAAGTTTACAAAAACCTTTACTTAGAACTATGCCCCACAAAACCGTTCTCTCAGTGTATCTTTCTATGAGCAGACATGTACGCACACCCAAGAAGCTTATAGCTAAAAGTGGAGGCAATACTCTAAATACCTAAGTGAAACCAACTGTGGGCAGACGCTCTCTTTCTGAATGCATACATAAGAACGAGACAGTGATCTGTGTTTGTTTCTTTATCTTATGTATACATTCAGAAAGAGAGCGTCTGCCCACAGTTAGATTCACTTAGGTGTTTAGAGTGTTGCCTCCACTTTTATCTATAAGCTTCTTGTGCACACCGCACCCTCTCTCTTTACTCTATTTCTAGTGTGTCGGTGTGTGTGTGCGTAAAAAACAAAATGCGTGAAAAAAATCGTTTTTGGCGGGGGTTCCCTGGCCGCATATTATGTTCGATTTTTGTAAAGGGTAATCACGGAAAATACTGATCCGATTCCAAAAAATCTTAAACAGACAAAAAGCTACTCTATTGCTAAATGTCATAGGATATATTTTATGACAAAAAAAAATCGAATAAAACTGACAACTACACCGACTCTACTCCCTCTCCTCTCTCACTCTTCTCTGACTCTATTTCTGACTTCTTATTCAAATTCAAATTCAAATTCCATTTGCTTTCCACTTTTTTAGTTTTCTTTTTTTTTCCTGACTTTCACTCGTACAAAGTCGCGGGCAAAGATTAGTAGTGAAATAAAAACGTCAAATGTCGATGTTGTATCATCCAGTTCAACAACAGTACATAAAGATGTGATGACATAGTCAACATAAGAATTCCAAACCAAGGTCTTAGGGGACAAAACTTCTTTTCCTCAACCAACGAAGGCAAATACCCAAAACTTGAACGTTATCTTGATATGCGATATTTTAAAAACAATTTGCGAGTGTAATACTGAACAGATACAAGGCAAACTTTTTCGGAATAATAAATTAACTAACTTTTTGAGCGAAATATGTGCAAGGGTTTTTGTGCTTGGACGGAGGAAAAAATTCGCTTTCAGCTATTAATATTCTTTAAGTTTTTTGGTTCAGTAAGTCGAGGTTTTGCGCACGTGAATTATGGGAGGAGGCTATTAGTGCCTCATGTTCAACATAATGTGAAGTTATTAAAAGGATTTTTGATACATGAAAAAATTTATAAAATTATGAAAAAAAATGTATATTTTTTTAACCGACTTCAAAAAAAAAGGAGGTTATCAGTTCGACCCGTATGTTTGTATGTATGTATGTATGTTTGGCCGCGATTATCTCACATTTGGCTGAACCGATTTTGATGCGGTTTTAAGAAAAGTGTTTGGTACATTCTGGAGAAGGTTCTAGTATACAACAAACCGAAATTTACTCAGCGCTTTTTGAAAAAAACAACAAAAACCGAGAAGACGTTTTCGTTTCTTCCATCTTTCCATCTTTGGAGAACTTTCAATCTCTGTTTTAACTGTGTTGCCGTTCCTTAATGGATTTGGGTGATAATTAATGAGGCACTGAAAAGTGGAAAATAAAAACTTTTTTTATTTAAAAGAGAACCGCCTTAAAAAAAACTAAAAAGTGATAAATAACTTTAGCACAGAACACACATGACTTTAGTTTCGGAAGTCGGTGGCAATACAATCCAACAAACAAAACAAAGCCACCGACATCCGAAACTAAAGTCATGTGTGTTCTGTGCTAAAGTTATTTATCACTTTTTAGTTTTTATTGCAGGCGGTTCTCTTTTTTCAAAAAAGTTTTTCATTTATTTAAATTAAACTATTTACTGGGACTTTTTAATTGACAAGGAGTCGGTCAGTAGGTTAGAAAAGTTGAAGCTATTTGCTCGTTCCAAAAAGTAGGTCTCTATGGTACGAGTAAGAAACTCGGATACTTTTTACAATCAAGTTTTTACAGAATCCTGGTTACATTCATTTTGCCCTTCTTAGAACATTTTTACTCTGCTTTCTTTACCATGGGTTCACTTCAAGACTTACATTTCGTCAGTTATTTAATAAAAACCAGCTGTTTGCTCATTATGCTAAATAAAATCAGCTGTTTGCTCATTATGCTAAATAAAATCAGCTGTTTGCTCATTATGTTAAATAAAATCAGCTGTTTGCTCATTATGCTAAATAAAATCAGCTGTTTGCTCATTATGCTAAATAAAATCAGCTGTTTGCTCATTATGCTAAATAAAATCAGCTGTTTGCTCATTATGCTAAATAAAATCAGCTGTTTGCTCATTATGCTAAATAAAATCAGCTAATCCATACAAAATTACAAACTTTTTTATGGATGAGCAGTATTTTTTACAATAACCGGAAATAAGTTATTAGCGCGAATTAATGGTAACAAGTTGTGCCACTATCATCTGCCTAGCATTTTCTTAACTGTGTTTGGTTTGGCTTCCAGACCAGTTGGACCAGTTGGTCTGGAAGCCAAACCATAGTCGCTCTATGTAAAACACTGGTTTTACATAGAGCGACTGCCTATCCTATATATATCTATATATATATAACCCAGTTATTGAGTAACAGGATTCCCCTTGGTAAGACTGGTTGTCAGACTTGCTGGCGTCTTAGTCAGAAGCCAACTTAAAACGACTTTCAAAGACCTACGAATGACAGCTGGGACCAACGTCTTTACGTGCTTTCCGAGGCATGGAGACGTCTCTGTATGAAATGGATGGTCACCCATCCAATGGCCAACTGCAGCAAGCGTAGCACACCATCGCTTAGCCACGAGTCCTTTCAATATTTGACCCGGTAGTAAACGTGTTAAAGTATTTTGAATTGTCTAATTTCATTATCACTAGACCTCTTTCAACGTGCGCAACTTGTTACATTGTTCTCACATTGTACCCCTAGATTCAACATGAATGATGTAGGTAACCTAAATTTGTAATATTCTATTGATTTTAAAAGAGTGTTCATGGAGTTTAGTTTAGAAACCTAATGTTTGGAACGAGCAACTAGCTGCAACTTTTTGACTAACTCCTTGACAATTCAAAAGTGCATGTAAATGGTTTAATTGAAATAAATGATTTGAGTTTTAGTTTGTATCATGCGACCAATAACAACCTACAGTAGCATCTGAATGGGTTTCAGGGACCGACCGCGACTGGTTCGCGGTCCCTTACACCATGTATTGTTCTGAAACTCAAAAGATACCAATATTACAGTAAGTATTTACTGGAATCTATCTTACAAAGTAAACAGCAATACTTGTGCTACAACGATCCCCTACGACCCAGATGTCACGTCATTCATCTATGACAGTTTGCCCAAACTCCAATTCATATCGATTGGTTCTTCTATTAGTTGGGTGGCTACAAAACTTGGGGCCAATCAATCATACGTAATCCAATATTTGTCCAACGTGTTCGACGGGGTGAGCCCCTAATTGTGGTGTGATTAATGACCCATGTTCGACGTTTGTCGTCACTTGTTTGTGCAAATGTTTGGCATATTTGTGCTTAGTTGTTATTAGGAAGAGCTGTGTGTTCAGAACTAGTTCAGAACGATTAACGGTCTTGAATGATTTAGTACTCGTTGTTTTTACTCTAACAATCAATGTGACTTTTTCAATTTCATATTATATATATAACACGGCGACGGCGAGTAGGTATGGTCTTCGTCGTGATCCTTCATTGATGGTAGGATTGGTAGGTAGGTAGGGTAGTTGAATTTCAATCACACACATCGCTGACTTGACACAAACTCCATTTATTTCAATTAAACCACTTACAGGCACTTTTGAAATTATCACTAGGAGTTATTGTCAGCCTGAAAGATGATGCTAGATGTACGTTCCAACAGGTAGGCTTCTATGGAGAAGAACGTACAAGAAACTCCACGATCACTCTTTTAAACCAAAATATGTTACAACAATGTTATGGTCGAATAATCTTAACACTTTTAAAACCAAATTCTACTTTTTACATTTTAACACGCGCACACGCGCCCATCGCCATATTTCTCTCTGCCTCCCTCCGTCCGGAAGCGTGTCGCACCAGTACAAAATCTTATTACTTAAGTAGTTGAATAAAATGTAGAAACAATACTAAAATGATTATCAGTTAATTATTTTATCATTAAACAATGCTAATATTCTCAAATAGAAAGGCGTCTTAACATTATGACTGAATTAGTAGCTGTATCACTATTTGCAACTTCAATATTATTGCCCGATGACATTTCCGGTGATTTGAAGAAATTAATTAAATAAAAGGTCATCATTAACAAATTGCCTGTGTAAAATAGTCTTGTTAATTTACACACAGCAATTCATTATTGAAACCTATTAAGTTCTCGTATTAAATTAGAACTATGAGATATTGACTATTGATTGATAATGGTCTACGCCATTTTCTCAAGGACCTCAATTACACAACTCTGTAATATTTCTAAACAACTTATAAATCAGATGTGCAAATTGTTAATATGACTGAAATCCTAATGGTCATATAATAAATGCTTCCTTTTAATTTTAACTACAGTTTCAACTAAAACATTGAAATTAGTTTAATAACAAATTTCCGATAACTTCAGCTTATCCAGCAAGCAAATAGATGGCGTTGATCACAAATGAATTAATCAATACCCACGTAATGTGATAGTTGTAACGTGATCTCACAGAGGGCATTGTTACCAATGACCAACAGTTATAATAATTAGTTAATTAGTAAACTAATAACACCCGTGCCCAATGTTCACGTGTAGTATGGCAGCTACGGGGTCTCACTGCGACATATATGATAATATGACGTAATTATTTAGACCTGACATACAATCATTTAATTTATAGATTATTTAATAATGTAATCAGTTAAAGTTCCATATTGTACTTAATGTGTTCCTATATTCTCTTAATTTGCACGCCACTTATGGTAGAATATGTTGAGACCTTTTACTATGACCACATTATGAATGTATACACATATTCTGACAAATATATGATTATGATTATATTCTTTCTCAAGTTTATTTTGGACATCTCTGATATCGGTGAAGAAAAACATCGTAAGAAAGCCTGGGCTCATCCAAACCCATATTATAAATACGAAAGTAAGGCTTTCGGGATGAAACGGCTGTGATTGGCGAATGTATTAGACTGAGACTAATTATATATTATAATTAAGATCTAATGTACACAGACGCTGTTGGCGAACCTCGATTATAAATAGATAAAAGTGCTAGTGATAGAACGCGATACTTTCGAACTTGGCTTTATTTTATAACCATTATATAACGAAGTGGTCCGTGTGGTGTCGGACGTAAAGAATAGCACCATTCCATATCTTCCCGTGGATGTCGTAAGAGGCGACTAAGGGACTTACCAGAGAATGGGCAGCAGCGTTCTCTGTGCCTTTGTAACAACTATACTGCGATCGCCAACCCACCTGCCAAGCGTGGCGATTATGGCAAAATACCACCTTGGGGAGGCCTATGTTCAGCAATGGACGTCTTTCGGCTGAAATGATGATGATATATCGAAAAAAAGTGCTATTCCATTTTCAAGTGTTGTACCGAAGTCTTTCGAAATATTTGCGTCTCTAGTCCTGCAGCAAAAAAAAGGTTAGGTTAAAATCTTCCTCACCTATGTGAATTTATGTGAGGTGAGCATGATGGTGAGCTGTCACCTCACGCTCACCTCACATAAATTCACAGGTAGAAAGATTTTTACAGAATGAACCGGCTGATAACATTTTATGCCTTATTTTTTTTCATACATTTTGATTATACCGCAAGTACGTAATAAGGAAATAGGTATACAAAAAACTTATCCCAAACAATCACCAACCAGATAAAGACGAAACACAAACAGACAGATAATGTGATTAACTCATAGAGCTTTTAATTCGCACCCCACAACTGAATTAAGGAAGGCATTAGCAATGCAGATTAGGAAGACGGTAGGTACATACGCGAACATTCTTAGCGAAGTTATGACGCGTTAGTTCAGTTTGTTTTCACAAACTAAGTCGTTGTAAGTTTAGTGAATATTCGGGCCTTTGGGATTTTGAGGTAGTTAATAGAATTTTGAGTGATGTTGCGGTCCCGGCTTAGGCGTGTCGGAGCTTAGTTTATGGTGAGGTTCTTGTGAGGGAATGGAGCAGTTTCTTTTCGTTCCGTAAGGTTTGACAGTATGGTTATATTAATTAATTGAAAATGAACTAAAACACATTATAAATACAATTGAAAATTGTGTGCAAGATAATATTTGATGACAGTGATTGGCTTATGTGGGTTGGATTGCCTACACATATGACCTACAGGTAGTTGCTCCTGATCTGGTTGTTTGTGTGTATGAGTTTAAATGTATGTACCCATGATTCAGGAGAAATTCCCAGTGTGGGGCAACGATTATTTTTAAGGGTAAAGAAGAAAACGTTCATGGGAATTTCAACTCTAATTTTGTTGTGTAATAAATTATCCATTAAAACTACTCAAGCAAATGGCTACAGTTACTGCACTAGCCGTAATTGAGCTGTTATTATTTGGGATTTGGTTTTGATTTACTGGATTGTGGGTGCTAATCATACAAATGTCGCGAGTAATATAATAAAACATCATTTAATAACTTGAACATTATCAAACAATAAGGACAACTCAAGAAGCTCCATGAAAAAACACATTCCCTTTATTTTACTCAATACTTCCAAGAGCAATAAAAATAACATCCATTCTTTGTTCCAGGTACACTGCAGCCGCTGCCACATAAATCACGAGCATTTAAAATAAAATAAAAAACGAACGTATTCATCCCAAAGGGAGCCAAGAATTAAAAAACGAAATAAGGAAAAAGGACGGTCGCTCATCGTTCTTGCGCGGACTATCGTTTACCCAGCTATCCGGGGCACTCATGAATATGACATCAGCGGTTGGAGCTGACCCACGATGTTGATTTATGCGCCGTCGGTGATCCATCACGCGGGCTACGGATAACTGAACGTACAAACAGACAGGGCACACTTTTGCTCGAAACGACAACGGCTCGTAACAACCTTTTGTGCATCGAACTGAGAGTGTTTGCCAATTGAGTATGCATGAAGTTTCCAGCGATATATTGAATCGATGAGGTTTTCTGTCGGTTGAGACTTTGTTTGTTTGAGTTTTATTACGGGTTTGTTAGTAAAGTGGGTTAATGTATTCTAAAGAGATTTTGTAACGGTTATCTTTCTGATATTCAGTTCGTAGTACCTACATTTATATCCAATAAAATTCAAATAAAAGTTGAACTAGTTCAGTTTCAAATATCTCGAATATTAATTTCATTCAAAAGTATGTTTACAATCAAATATTTGAACAGAAAACGTATATTGGAATGTAAGCTGAAATAAACCCAAAAAAAATCCAGTGTGTGAACATGCGTCGTCGTCCATTACCACCGGTTCGTGAGGAAGTGTCAAACTCGAAGTCGTGGCGGACATTATGTGAGAGTGAGTGGGCGGTGTACACACTGGTAGCATCTGTGGGGGCGCTGACATACGCGAATAGCTTGAATGGGGAGTTCGTGCATGACGACATCCCCGCGATCGTGTCCAATAGTGACGTGAATGGTGGTAGTCATGTGCTACAAGTGTTCAGGAACGATTTCTGGGGGACCCCGATGTCCGACCATAATAGTCACAAGTCGTATCGGCCGCTGACGACGCTATCTTTTCGGTGAGTTTTAGCTTTTATCTTTTTCTTTTTAAGGATACTTTTTACCATTTGTTTGTTCTTCTAAAAATTTATATGTACATATAGTGACATCCACGAAGACTCGCCCCGCAATTTTTTAGTCGAGAAGGCTATGGGGTGTCCCCACACCCCGTAGCCTTTGATCCAAGCGTATGTTATTTTCATAGTAGTGTTCGTGCGCACACATAGGCAATTCATACGTATCAACAGTACTACAACACTAGGTAAAGGATGCACACTTACACTGTAAGTGATTGGGAAAAGAAGTGTTCGTGAATGGCACTATCTGCAACAACATACCAGTTTTAGATTTTTCATGTATGTTATTAAAATACCTACTTAAACGAAATGTTTTATTCAGATAAAACAGCTGTTCGAAAAGTTCGAAAATTATGAATTTATTTATTACGCAGAAATTCCAGTTAATTTCAGCAATAGTACCTTTATTGACTTTAAAGTACTATTGAAACTAATTACTTTTAACGAATACCTTACAATTACTCAGAATCATCCAATAAAAATAAGTAAGGCATCATTAAACAGAAGCTAGAAGAAGTACTTTAGAGTTATTCGACCAGTTTGTCCTTTATAAAGCATTAAATTTATTTGTGTGCGAACCAAATCGTTGTGGTGTCATCAGAGTCCGCGTCGGTTACTTGTACAAGTTATAGCCAGTTAACCGCCGGTTGACCCGACCATGACAACCGCTGGCGGTTAGTCGGTTGCACGGTAGGCTACCTACGGGTCGCTGTACTGTGAGCCTAGCTTAAGAGCGCGCTTATAAAAAAAATTGGTTGTCTGTAAAGTCGGTTTACTGACGATAGTTGAACGTGACAACGCGAAAGAATCATTACCTTTGTCGCTGTAATTATCGTTGCTATAAACAATTGACACCATATTCACTTTTCACTTGGAACGCCTCAGAGCGAGGTAACGCCGCAGAGCGAGGTAACGCCGCATGACGTCATGTTTTTTCGTGCGTGCAGCCGGCTCTATCGAATTATAATATATAATATGTGGGGACATTTTCACACACGGCCATCTGACCCCAAACTAGGGAGACCCTGTACTATGGGTGTCAGACAGCTGATATACATACACAAATACATTTTTTTTTGTAAATACATACACATATAGATAAACAACAATTATAAGACGTTGTCACGTCAAAAGTTATTTGTATAAATCGATTTTCGAACTCGAATCATGAATATCCTATAGTAATTTAGTTAAATTCGTTATATTAAGGAAAATTTATATCACATATTGATGTGAACAAAGTCTTCAAATTAAATAAGTATCATGTGATTCGAATTTTTTGAAACGGTTATGAGGTTTTTGAAGTAAAACTTCTTTACGCACGCTTGACTTGGGAAGTAAGCTGGTGAATGTGTAACGAGAGCGTTAGGAAAAGTGTGATCGGGCGAGGCGAACGGAAGTTGAGAGGGAGATATAAGTTAGTGAAGATAGAAAGAGAGAGAGTTACGTTTCAAGCAGGCAAGAGAGAGAGGTGCTAGCACACATTTTCTGTCTCTCTTTCTGTCATAGCCAGTTGCAAACGGATACATATATTCATATAGATGGAGCTAAAGAAGTTTTACTTCAGTCGTGTGGTATATTACACACTCGTATTTTTTTATTTACGTTGCGTTTTGTTCGCGTGCTCATGTTAGGCCCTTCGTACTGTGGACTTGGAATACTTATATATACTTAACTAGTTTTTTCCCGTGACTTTGTCCGCGTGAGTGTTGGTAGTCGCGGAGTAAACAATTGTCTATATTCTTTTTTGGGATTGAAGCTAAGACTGTAGGTAATGTTAACAAAATCAGTGCTGTAAACATGACACACAACCTCACTTTTGCATTTATAATTTACTTGCGAGAGACATTAGACCTCCTTAATCCAGCCCTGTTGCCAAATCTGTTCTTAGCGGACGTCTACTAACTATAAACTACCTCTCTGCCAAATTTCATATTATGTCAAGTTTTCGATATTTCGTGATGAGTGTGATGAAATATTATTTCAAATAGATTTTTATAATATGTGTATGAAATAAATAATAATAATATGTTGGGACATTTTCACACACGGTCATCTGACCTCAAACTAGGGAGACCCTGTACTATGGGTGTCAGACAGCTGATATACATACACAAATACATTTTTTTTTGTATAGATAAACAACACCCAGACATAAGGCAAACACACGTGCTCATCACACAAATGTTTACCCTGGGCGGGAATCAAACCCGTAACACGCTGCGCAGCAGTCGATCGCTCAGCCACTGCACCAACCGTGTCGTCAAAAAAAATATGTGAATAATAATAATAGAGGAAGAAGATACAGATATTAGTCTTCTTATTCTCAGTCATACACTCCTGATCGTCTGGTCGTGGTCATAGATTGTCTGATAGGTTGGTTGCGGCTTTTGTGAGATTGCTCCATCTCTCTCTATTCGAGGCAGTGCGTGTACACTCAGCAAGGGATCACTTCGTAGTCGATATGAGCACAAAATATAAAGGTTACAAGAGGACCGCTCCCGCCATTCTCAAAAATAATTACCTAAACTTGCTAGACTCACTAGGGCTGCTACTGTATTGATGACTGTAGGTTTTATTTGTGATAATATGGAATTTTATTAATAATAAACTCTTTGCTTTGTATGACAACAGAATTTTCCTGTTTGTCATCAAATGTTTATTACATTATTTTGATAATTCATTTTGACAACACGTGTCGCTAGTCGAGACTGAAGTCTGCTTAAAACTGCCTGAGAATGCCTGTAAACGTAATGTCAATGTGTGCGTGCCAAAAATGGCAGTTTGTTCTGAGTGGTTTCTCTGCTCGAGCGCGCAGCATCCTTACGTACTTTGTGATATAAGTTATCAATCTTGTGTCGCAAGAACGTTGACCTTCTACTTTCCCTTGTGCCACTAATCGCTCCAATAGTATCGATTCATAAAATATTAACATCATAATATCATGCCTAATTTTCCCTAAGCGTTGGGCAGCGAAATACGAATGATGGATTAAATAAATAAAATAAATAAATAAAATACATTTTTTGCAGACTATTTTTGTCCATATTTTGTTAGTAACAAAGGTCTTAATAACTATGTTAGTGCCATATGAATAATCAAATAAATTAACAATCAAATAAATTAATAATCAACTAAATTAGACATCAAATAAATTTATAATCAAACAATTCACATTTTAATAACATTAATAACATTTCATTAGATTAGGTACATGTAGTTTAATATATTTATTGAGTACACTACACGACTCTGGTTTGCCCGCAATCATCCTTATGATCCCTTTGCTGCTGTAAATACATGACTAACAAATTTTACTATTCTATAGTAACTAAAGGTATATAATAGTTAGGCGATACTCTCTATTTAGCCATTTCACGCCTAATTTCCCTCCCACCGATACTCGAAATACAATATTGATTGGAGGATTAAGCGCTTTAGTGTGTAATAAAGGATCGGCCGGCTGACTTTGTGAAATATCTGGCTTTAAATGTCTCGTATATTGCGATGCGACTATATACATATAATAAAATGGGAACAAATTAATGTACCTATGTTGAACCATCACGCAATTTTAACAGTCATCATTATCATCATCATGCCCACAGTTGAGCATAGGTCTACCCCCAAAGGAGGGGTATAGCCATAATCGCCATGATTGGCCTATGCATGTTGGCGATCGCAGTAGGTGTTATGGTACAGTCAACAGCCCTTTCTTTCGTCAATATACCTCTGTAGCTTTCTACGACACCCACGGGTAGAAATGGGGTGATGCTATTTGCTGCCGGCACCACACGGCACGGCAATTGACAACATTTCAAAACTACACTAACTACAACATTAGAAAACATTAACGACAAGTAAGACACACGTCAATGTCACATATGTGAAGTCTAATAATAATGATGACAGTTTTTTGACGGGTCACAGTAAACCAAAGGATAAAACGCTATTCCACCGTAAGTATGACGTCTTTGGCGCTTACGTCTTTTTAAAATACACCTAATTTCAAAGTTAAAATTATAAATGAAAAGTACATAATTTTGAAAAACGAAAAAATATGGGTGCCCTAGATTTGTATTTACTTTTATATAACGTAATAATACAAGTAGGTCAAAAATATGAAATGTTGTCAATTATACTGTTGATTTTGGCTGCCAGTAGTTGCAGTGGTTGATCAGTCCCAAAAGAAAATATCACATCACACATCACACTTTACAACACACATTCACACATACATGATGACACTACAGAAAAGTAGTCTCAGAAAGGCTATATAAAATATGGTCAATGTCCTTAAAAAAGGTCAGGTGCGGTGTATACGTAAGTAAGGGAAGATTTACGGGCACACACGCGAAAGGGTTAGACTCGTAGCCGCGTAGCTTCCATCGTAGCACGTAGCCGCGTAGCCAATGTCGTAGCACGTACCCGCGTAGGTACTCTCGTAGCGCTCGACGTAGACGTGGCATTTCGTAGCGGTAGCGTTTGTGTGTGTTCTAGATTTATTGAGAGGTGATCGTGATTTTCGTACTGATATTTATTTTTTTTTGGTTTAGAGCAATAAATCTTATTACTTTGCGAAAATATGTGAGGATGGATGAATGGGCGGATGTTCGTTACGCTTTAATAGCTGATTGGAAATAGCTGAAATTTAGCACACATAATATTGATCGATGCTTAACACATAGTTTATTTTGTATCCTGTTTTTGTATGCCTATTACGAAGTGGCAGACAGAAGCCGGTTTTTATTTTTTTTGTCACATTGTATTTTGAATTTCATAAAAGTGAAATTTGTATTTTTTAGTTTCGAAGCCTTTTGTGAAAGAATACATTAATTTACATCAAATCAACCTCAACAAAAGTGGCGTTTCGTTTCCAGTTCCCGCTGTTATGACGCGTCATCTATCACGGCATCATTTGGGGAATGCTCGTGAAGGCCGAGTTTTTGCCTTTGGATATTAATTGTTGTTTTAGTTAATCACTGTTTACGGTTTGATAGATTATCATACAAATTTTATTAAAATTAATAATCTTGCTTGAAGTTGTTGGTTGTAAGAAACCATGATAATTGTTTTACACTACCATTTCCATTTTCGCTCGCAATAATTAGAAGTTGGCAAAATTGAATAAAAAAAAAATATACAAAACTTACAAAAAAAAACATTTAAAGGAAAGGAAGGAGCTCATGGGGCATCAAAAGACTCGTCCACATTGTTTTCAAATCCTTGCAATAAATTTTATAGGTATTACTACTATATTTATTACAATAAATAATATAATTGACGACACGGTTGGCGCAGTGGCTGAGCGATCGACTGCTGCGCAGCGTGTTGCGGGTTCGATTCCCGCCCAGGGTAAACATTTGTGTGATGAGCACTTGTGTTTGCCTTGTGTCTGGGTGTTGTTTATCTATATATGTATGTATTTACAAAAAAAAAATGTATTTGTGTATGTATATCAGCTGTCTGACACCCATAGTACAGGGTCTCCCTAGTTTGGGGTCAGATGGCCGTGTGTGAAAATGTCCCCACATATTATTATTATTATTATTATTATTATAATTATATTTAGTACCATTATTACTACTTACTATTTATTACTATTATATTATATTTTATTGCTATAAATTACGTATCTTAGCTAAACAAATGATAATCATTTTGTCCAAAACCTCAATGTTAAAGAAAATGAAAAGAATGCTTCTAGAAAAACACAAAAACCGAACGACATTATAGTCGCACATACCAAAATATCTTTATCAGAAGAATTCCCATACTACCCACATTTTTCAACAAGCTGAACGATCGCTGTACATACAAGGGAAAAGCGACCCCTTGTGGTAAGGACGCCATTTTGTTGGCAAATATTGTACTGAAAAGATGCGTTTGGGTCAAATTATTCTTCCTACTTTGATATTATCGTTATAGGGATTTTAGTTCAAAGATTCCTTTGATTTGTTTCCTATTTCACTTCGATATCTGTATAAATAAATATGGTATTATTTTAAAAGGTATTTAGCTTAATGGCTTTGTAACCACGAGTAGTCGTGTACTTGGAAACCTATGCCCGATTTTGTAAATTTTTACTAATATAGTCTCATCTGCCTAGTCTTTTACCAACTATCTCGGGATCGGCTTCCAGTCTAACCGGATGCAGCTGAATACCAGTGTTTTTTACATGGGGCGACTGCCTATCGGACCTCCACAACCCAGTTACTGGATAACATGATACCCCTTGGTGAGACTGGTGGTCAGACTTTCTGGCTTCTGACTACCCTTAACGACTGCCAAAGATCTACGAATGACAGTCGGGACAAACGGCTTTATGGAAATGGATGGTCACTCATCCTCAGACCGACCGCGGCTAGCGTAGCTTAACCTTTGACAGATCGATCTGTACTTTTACTTAGCCACGAGCTCCTCCTTTACTAATATAGTCTAAAAGACAATTTGGAAATTAATTTCATAGACTTTATGTTTTTTTTTTGGATTTATTTAATAGCTACTTGCAAGATCCACTTCTAATTACAAAAACAACACGAACCTTTTTTTTATTCTGTATTTATTTTAGGGACTTTTACGCACATCATATGCCAGTCCCATCGTACCGTTATCCAAATACATCACTACAAAATAACAAATTACCTACTACTATTACAAATACATAATTACAATATTTGGGCCATATATATTTGAACAGAACCTTCGCTCCGATACTACTTGGCTGAGATAATATTTTGTGGAATATACGTCAGTTCTGTTCAAATTCAAGGCCACTATTAAAATATTTCTTGTAGACTCATATCTAGCACACTCCATTAATAAATGATGCAAGTCTTCAACGACCTCACATTTTTCACAATAGGGTATTACACCCATTTTTGAAAAGTGTCTCAATGAAATTCTGTAGTGCTAATATGCCACCAAAAAAAAACACAAAATTTTTATTCTTTCGATAAGAGCCATAAAAATGCATCTAAATTTTAAATTTTCAAATTTCGCGCCTAGTTTGACGAAAACGCCTCTTACTGGACGCCATATTGCTCAGCGTAAATGACGTCAGTTCGTTTTGTATCAAATGAGCTCATATTAAATATGATAATTGTATATCATTTAAAAATAATTAAAAGCATATTTTGTAATAGGTGTAATAATGAAAAATACGTTGGTTACGAAAATAATAAAAGTACAATGCCTATATTACGCCAATCGGTTGACTGACAGTTGACAATTTTTTGTTTACACAGCCGTATGACGTAATAACATGGCCGCTACTATTTCACGGTGTTTTATAACAGATTAAAAATCCTGAAAACTTTGAATTGAATTTAAAAAATTGTTTTGTTATTATATGAACTGAAACTTACATTTTCCGACTTCTTTATGTCTAAACTGTCTCAATAACATATTTATAGATTTTTTCTCGTATAGAGTAAAATACCCTATTGGCCGAAGTAGTTTTCTTCATCATACTAACACTAACCTTAACACTACCTAAAACAGTCCTCAAATATTCAATTTTATTTGAATAATCCATACACAAACAATCACTATAAGCATTTCTACATGTCCAAAGCCAAAGCCAAGAGCTAAACTAGAAAATAAGATCCGTAAATAACTAGATAACAAAGTAATTTATCTTATTGAGTCGGCACCCAATGTATCTCCCGCCTATGTACTTACTTCTTTTCTCTTAGATGGTAACGGTTGGAATGGTCGCAAAATAATGGTATTGGGAACGGCTATTTTATGTGACTGTACATTGTAGAAGGTACTTACAGTGTTGACTGTCACAAGGGAAGTTTTTGGAGATTTCTAATAATACAAGGCGGATTGGCGATTCTGACTTATATCACTACATATTATACAACAAAGTCTCTAAAACTTTCGTCACACCTGCGACACTTCATACAAATGAAACTATTTAATTACCTATACTACTACCAGAATAACACACTGTACAAATACGTGCGTGTCTATGCGCCGTGAGAACTAAAAGCAGTTTCGAGAGCACGTTTAACGCGGAAAAAGGGTGAGGACCAGTGTTTTGGAGGGAGGCGGGGCGTGTCGCTACTGTACGGTAGTCTAATATTTATACCGTGCTTTCGTTTTTTGTCAGCTACGCATCTGCCTGTGTCTGTCTGTCTGTTCAATATAAACTCAGGTAATACTAAACGGATTTTCATGCGGTTTTCAAAAATAGTCATTCATGAGAAAGGTTTAAGTATACAATTTGATAAGGTTTTGTGTCATCATCATTGTTATCAGTCGGAAGACTTCCACTATTGAACAAAGGCCTCCCCCAGTTTTGTGGTTTTAGTTTTGCGGGTGACTGTTAAAGGTGGCGGAAAAAAACATGGCGACTGAGAGCTGTGCTGTGCTACTCGTGTAAAGCTTAGCAGGTCGCTAGTTAGTTATAAGTCCAGGTTTCCTCACGATTTGTTCCTATACAGATTTCAGTTGGGTTCAAGATAAACTTAGAAAATACAATAATGAATTATTAAAGTCACATTGTACAGTCACCTGCAAAATTGCTTGGACACCTACTAAGGTATCCAAGCAATACATATACAGGGTGTCCGGTAATTAATGGATAACCTTGAAATGGCTTATAGTAGAACTTATGGCCATTCAGAAAAAAATAAAAAAAAAAACAAAAAAAAAAAATACGGAAAAAAATTGTATTCTAGTCGTAGGTAGCGTTCAACAAAGTGAATTAAGGATTTTTTTAATACTTATCTTAGGTACTACTTATGATAGATTTCTTTTCGTATTTCGTATTCTCTGAATGGCCCTAAGTTCTACTATAAGCCATTTCAAGGTTATCCATTAATTACCGGACACCCTGTATATGTGTGTAAATAGATACTAGTCTATTTTTCAGTGAACGTTTGAGTTCAAGTTTTCCAAAAAAAAACTAGATGACTAGTTCCTTCACTACTATGACTAATTTACGAAATTTTATCTAATTATCTATGTAAGTTTTAATGCAGCCACACTAACACATTTAGGTTACTAACATACATAGCTTAAATGATAAACATAACAAAAGAAACCGATAGGAATATATTCATTACGCTAACGAGTGGGTATTTTTTTTCCATTCGATTTGTGTCTACCTCTTTTATTTTTGTGTCTAGTTTTTTTGTGAAACTGACTTAATTAAAAACTTTTTTCTTGACATTTCCATGACAAGCTAGAGACATAATAGGAAAATGGAAGGTTGGGTTAAATTGTCTAATGGTAACCAATCATGTTAAAGGATTTTTGCATGCGCCTGTACATTAGTTCGTGCCCGATATATAACTCGCCACCTTAGGTATATATGAGGGACATGTCATTATTTAAACTTGGTGAATTTTAATAAATTCTTGTGTGAAAATTCTTGTAGGAAAGCTCAGTAGAAATTTCTGAAGTCACATGTTGAAAGGGTCTTAATTTGGAAGAAAAACTTACCAAAATATAATTTCGATGAATTGTGTTAATGGGATGAACAATAAAGTTTAGGGAAGGCCTAACGTCCCTATTGGCCTAGTTCTGTTCTTTCTTCTAGGTGATATGGAGGGAAGTAAAATATCTGTTTACTAGCTTTTCCCCGCGACGTCGTCTGCGTGAATGTCGGTTATCACGGATGCAGACCAAGTCGCGGTCCTAGTCTATATCTTTCCCCAGGATAGAAGCTACATTCATACCAAATTTCATAAAAATCCATCGTGAAAGTTTCATCTTAAAAGCGTAACAGACAGAGTTATTTTCGCGTTTATAATATTAGTATGGAAATTTATTGTTTCTTTTTTTTTAATTAATTTCGTTGCGGGATCCAAGACAATTGTACCTAACGTTTCTCGAACTCCTCCAGCTTCATTGCCTCAACGCTTTTCTGGTGATCGTCACTGTTGATTGTGGCTTATAGGAGTTGCTGTGGTTTAGGAATTGCATGGCAGGCTTAAAACCCCTTAGGCTTTTTAAATGTCAGATAAATGATTAATTTTAGTACTTAATCCATACTTATAATATTATAATTTCCCAAAGTAACCTGTCTGTTACATTTTCACGTCTAAATAGGTTAACCCATTTTTATGAAATTTGTTATAAATATAGCTTAAACCCCAAGAAACGACATAGGCTACTTTAAATCTATGACTTCGTCTGCATTCGCGATAACCGACATTCGCGGGCAAACACAAGTCTTGAATAAAACAAAGAAATCAATACTACACAAACCATGAAATTACACGCAATTCCTTATAACTCTGACTACCATTAAAGACACAAAAGTCTAAATAAAACGTTGTGTAACAGTGGAATCCTGTAAATAAATCACGTCTTGCCTTAAAAGCGCCGTCATACTCCCAAGGCTTGCGAATACCATTTATACTCGGAAAAGGTAATGAAGAAAAGACACGCAAATTTGAATCGCTTCAAATATTTTTTGTTTGGAAACTGTTTTGATATTAGCAAACTGTTTTGTAGATTGAAGGTCGAACTTTCCGAAGTCTTTACTCTAATCTAGATTATTCCTTTTCATGCGCGAGTCATGACAAAAGGTTGCAATACCGACCAAATGTGAGTTGGGCTTGCAAACAAAGAGTTCCGTACACCAAAGAATATTTATAAATAACTAGCTTCTGCCCGCGGCTTCGCCCACGTAAAAAAGAAACGATTATCCCAAGGGAATACATTATCGGGATAAAAAGCATCCTATGTGTTAATCTAGGAAATGGTCTACCTGTGTGCAAATTTTCATGCAAATCTGTTTAACGGTTTATGCGTGATTGAGTAACAAACATCCAAACATCTTCTCAAACTTTCACATTTATAATATTAAGTAGGATTATAATACCAATAATTGACCCACTGCAGGCGAAAGGCCTCTTTTCATACAAAACATACACATACACGCACATATTCATCATCATCATGTCAACACTGGTGAGCATTGGTCTCTCGCAAAGGGGGTCTCAGCTGTAATCGCCATGCTTGGCCGATGCATGTTGGTGATCGCAGTAGGTGTTATTTTACCTGTTACCTAACCAGTAGGACGCTGCTGCCCATCACGCACATATTATCACATATAAAGAACAATGGCGAAATCTTAGCTGACTTAAATTTGAGCGTCTAAAAGTGACTATATACGAAAGAAATTCCTTCATTTTTCTACGATTTTTTAAAGTATCACATTAACCAGTTAGGGCCGGATAAAAAAAATTATATTAAATGAAAACTTATTTGACTTTTTCATTAAAGTTTCGTGTTACCATTTTATATTTATTCTGCCAAGTGACAGCAAGTACAGTATAAAAGTATTGTAATCAGTTTGTTATTACAATTAAACGGGGTAATTGAATTAACAATACTGTTTATTTATAAGTGTAATTGTTTTTTGCAGGTAGGTAAAAATACTGTGGTGTAAAATAAATAAATTAGTTTCGATTGATGACCGGCAAAAAGACTAGTAACCAAAATCTAAAACAAATAGCTTGGTAATTGACCAAGAGTCGTAGACAGATCTGTCAGTGACACACAGAGTAAAAATAATATTATTGACAACTGTTGATTAGTTGAATAGTTGATATTGATGTTCATGTTGCTTTACAACTGGGATTACCAACCTTATACAATATTTGTACAAGATATTTCATTCTGAATTAACTAGGTAAAGAAATTACTACTGCGATATTGCCCTTTTACTACGTCAATTTGGATTATAAAAGTTACCATAGACATAACCTACAAAAGTTCATGACCAAACATCTATTATTCTCGGCCTTCTCGAACAAAAAATCTTGCACAAACTAGTTCAGAAGGTGACGCTGAGTTAAATAGGATTTTTTTCATTTAAATACGTAGGAATTTAATCTCAACTAAATCAATGTATGGGCGGCTGCCATTGTTCTTTAACCACACAAAAACGTTTTTTGTTTGAGGACCTACTTTAATTTTGAACTGTATTTTATTTTATGTTATAACACTTAATAATGCACACACTTCGTGAAAATTTTTAGTGTCTGGCTATTATAGTTCACAAGATACAGTTTTGTGATACACGGACGAACAGACTGACAGACAGACAGCCGAGTCTTATTAATAGGGTCTCGTTTATCACTATACCCTGTTCACAATAAGATTAGACATTTACAAAAACCTTTTTTACAGTCCGTTCAACCGATTTTGACTCATATTGCGTTGGTAGCATGACAAATGGCAACTGCAGTAAACAGTTGTTATTGTAACCACTTTTTTGCCTCTAATGACATCCTTAAGCCTACGGAATAGAAGTCAAAATCGGTTGAAGGGACTTTTTGTAAATGTCTAATCTTATTGTGAACAGGTTATAATAATAATAATAATAATAATTTATTTAAAAATTCAGATATCATGATCCATAATGGTTAGTAACAATATAGGAGCTTATAAACTATGTTAGTAGGTACAGAATTAAAATTATAATAGAATTAGAATTTCAACAGAATTACAATTATAAATAACAATTAATAAATTAATTTATTTCACCGTCCCAACCACAATACTAACCCAGAGCGAGTGCATCGGACACTGATATTTACTAGCAACTATCTTCAGAATGTCGTTGCTGCCGACCAACAGCGATACATAATATTTTACAAAGTAAGCGTACAACAGTTGATATGGTCAATTATAGGTTTCCCTGTATAACTACATAATATAATACTTACGAACGGACTAATGCCAGATATTTCAATTACATAAACAACATTGCAATACAATACAAAACAACTAGTTGGATGGGGAATCCTAACCCCTGCACAAAATATTTTTTTTTAAGTTAAACTCAACACAACAAATTCTTATTTTTCAGCAGTTTTAAAAACAGAGCATATTCCTCGATAAACATTTGACGTTAGTTTTCAAGTTAATATAAAAAATCCAACATTTAAAATTGCTTTTACAGTTGATTTTATGCATTAAGAGCGCGTATTCGATTCGTGACGAAAACTTCATGTTTTTGCAATTTACAGTTTTAGAAAGATTAAGTCTTGATTTAGACAGCTACAGAGTAAAAGTTTAATTTTTAATTATGGTTTTTTAAAGCGAAGACATTTCTGTCATATCGTTTTACGAAAATAGACGTCAGAGTTAACTTTCAGGACGAATACAACCATTACAATATGCCAAAATATTTTGTTTTTATGTGTTTTTCCAACAGTACATACAGTCATAAAGACAGCTACAGAGCCAAAATTACGAAAATATTACTATTATGTATTAAAAAAACAATATTGAAAAAGTAGAAAATCGGTTCACTTTGTCAATTTTTTTTGCTTAATATACACAATATTTTTCAGTCCGTTATACGGGCTCATTTATTTTAGACAATTATTTTAAAAAGCACTGAAAAACATCGCGCGCTGTCGTTTGCCAATAAATTTCAATGATTCGTGCTTATTTCGTGCATATTTTTTTTCTGATGCACACAAACAGACCATTGTATTGTACTAGTGTGTGTCAATGCTGCTACGCCGCTCTAGCAATCGTTTAGATTTTGAGTTGCGCTAAATCGAATACGCGCCCTTAAACAGTTACGAATGAAGTCTGCAGACACGCAAGGTATGTAAGTGAAGGTTTAAATCCGGTCGCACTGGAATATCCGAGTGTTATTGATTTTCAATGAACACGCCGACTAGTTGTTTCTAATTGGAGGTATTGATTATTATTATGTATGTATATAAGTGTATTTTGATACCACGTCAGGTAGGCATAGCAGGTATACTAAAGTCATAATATACACTGTCCAACCGCCAGGTGTTTAGTCCTAGGTATTGAGCTATCAAATTAACCTACCAAGCACAGATTCAAACACCGGGCATCTACAGAAAAAATCCTTATGGAAAAGTCCACTATTTCAACTTTCAGCAGTGAAGCAGCTATGATGAGAATTATTATGACATACAATTAAATACTAATTTACTTAAACCGCACATAGGCTGACGGGAGTGAAGCTGCAGGCACAGCTAGTATATATTATAGTCATCATCATCATCATCATTTAAGCCGAAAGACGTCCACTGCTGGACATAGGCCTCCCCCAAGTGTCGCCACATTGACCGGTCCCGGGCGACTCGCATCCAGCGGATCCCCGCAACCTTTACCAGGTCATCGGTCCACCTAGTGGGAGACCTTCCAACGCAACGTCTTCCGGTCCGCGGTCGCCACTCTAGAGCTTTTCGGCCCCATCGGCCATCCGTTCTGCGAGCAATGTGCCCTGCCCACTGCCACTTATATTTGGCAATACTTCGGGCTACGTCGGTAACCTTGGTTCTCTTGCGGATGTCCTCATTTCTGATTTTATTACGCAAGGAAACTCCGAGCATAGCCCTCTCCATTGCCCTTTAGGTGACTTTAAGCCTTGTAATGAGGCCCATTGTGAGCGACCACGTTTGGTCCCGTATGTAATCACTGGCAACCACACTGGTCATAGACTTTCGTCTTGAGACACTGCGGTAAGTTGGATAGATACCACGCAACTTCCCGAACACTGCCCAGCCAAGCCGGATTCGACGATTGACCTCTTTCTCGAAGTTAGACCTACCTAACTGGACCGTTTGTCCCAGGTAGACATAATCACATACACACAGACATATATTATAGTATGATCAAAGAAATAGGTACACAATATTACCGTATTGAAGATGAAATAAACGTTATTAATGAAGAAACACGTCCTTCAAAGTCGAGAGACTACGATGTAAAGTAAATACGACTGGTTAATATTATACTAATACAAACGATTCGCTCCGGCTTCAAAATGATAGCCCCCTTAGTCACCCCTAGACCAGACCATCCCAGATCATTCCTATTTCGTTTGGTTGAAACCGTATAAAAATGCGTACAATAGTTTTTGAGATTAACCCGAACCAACGGAAACTTGGCGCGGTACTTTAATGAATGTAAAAAGAAATGTAAATCTCCGACCGATTTTCGGTCACGGCGGCCAATCTTGATGAAGATATCAGCCAAGTACGCAGGAGATATTATAGTGCACAAGTGTGTGCGCAAACACAGGTGCACTCCCTCTTCCTTCAATCATATAGTCCGGTGGAGAGATCAGGCGCAAGACCAACGGCTTTACGTGCTTTCCGAGGCACGGGGGTGTTACACCGCCAACTTTCAAACTCCGAGCTGTTACGGAGAAAGTTTTAATAAAAAATCCAAAAATCACTTTGCTCGACCTGGGAATCGCTTGCTCAGCAGTCGCGCTTGCGACCACGAGACCAATGTATAATAATAATATAAAGTGATAACAAATCTGTTGTTTTAAGTCGAATTGAAAATAGGGTATTACACCCATTTTTGAAAAGTGTCTCAATGAAATTCTGTAGTGCTAATATGCCACCAAGAAAAACACAAATTTTTTTTTCAATCGATAAGTGCCATAAAAATGAATCTAAATTTTAAATTTTCAAATTTGGCGCGTAGTTTGACGAAAACGCCTCTTACTGGACGCCATATCGCTCAGCGTAAATGACGTCAGTTCGTTTTGTATCACTTATAAATTTGTATGTCTTAATTATGACAAAACATAGCGCACCCACAATTTGTATGAAAAAATCAATGTAAACACCTATGTTTCACAAATAAACTGATTGATTGATTGATTGATCATTTCAAAATAATTAAAAGTATATTTTGTAATAGGTGTTATAATGAAAAAATTACGTTGGTTACGAAAATAATAAAAGTACAAAGCCTATATATCGGTCGGAACTGTTTCTTCTAAACACAGGCTACCCTGTAGCTTACCTAGGAGAGCAGTAATCCTCCCACTAACTAGATGTAAGGCAATCATTATCCTTTGTTTACCTCACCATGTATCTAGTCTTAGTGAAACAATAAACTTTATAAACTTAAACTTTATATTACGCCAATCGGTTGTCTGACAGTTGTCAATTTTTTGTTTACACAGCCGTTCGGCGTGATAACATGGCCGCTACTATTTCATGGTGTTTTATAACAGATTAAAAATACTGAAAACTTTGAATTAAATTTAAAAAATGGTTTTGTTATTTTATTAACTAAAACTTACATTTTCCGACTGCTTTATGCCTAAACTGTCTCAATAACATGTTAATATATTTTTTCTCGTATAGAGTAAAATACCCTATTCTGTTAATCTAGGATCTTTTAGCTCTTTGTACGAGTGGCATTTGTGAACCTGACTTTACCAATAGTAGGTACGATTGTCTCTTCAAATAGAATTGTTGATCAAATGTCGAGTGTTCCGTGCGGTATGAGACGGCCTGGATTTCCAGTTATCCCATATATAAATATCAGTCAATACCAAACGCATAAAGTAAAAGAATCACTTGAGCTGTATCGAATATCAATATGAACTCTTTATGGCACAGTGTGTGTTCGTACAGGCCTTTTCGTTATCATACGAAAAAGGCATATTGTAACACAAAAATAATTTAACACATCAATGCCATGTCACATTCAATTTTGAACTTTGTGTCTTAAACGTAAGGTTGGTTGTTACACATCAGTGAGTTGGTAGATATAGTAGAATTGGTATGGGATGAGGGGTAATGGAACGTGTGATATGTAGATTTGTTGTGTTACACTTATTATTGTGAAGGTTTCCGCATTGTGCCTTTAATGGAGCAAAATCGATTCGTCTATCTCTCAATTTTCAAGGGTTAGTATCTTCATAATATATTGTGGGTTTTTGTGATCTTTTTTCTCGATTTTACAAAGGCGATTTATCTGTTTCGTATGTATTATAACAAAAAAAGTCCAGCTAGTTAAGAGACATTAGACACCATCAGCCTGTAATTCCCTATCGTCTATTGACAACATTAATATAATTTTAAAGTCTATCATGAAATAAAATAAAAAGTAACAGCCTCTTTAGGACCTTATCTCCTCGCATTAGACCATCTAATGGGCTGTTCGCAACGAGCTTAGCAATTACTCCATCAAAACTCAATCAAGCCTTAAGTATACCTACAATTGTCAACACGGCATACCCCAAGGGAGCATTCTTGGTCCTGTACCGTATGATATCCAACGCACCTTCCAAGGATCCGCTTCAAAATTGCGCATTAACGTTATGTATACAAGACGCTCTCACCTTTCTCACCATTACCGGGCTCAAAGAAGTTTTGCGGTGGGCTCACATTAGACACAAAGGAATTTACGTCGGTTGTGTAATGTAATGACGAATATAACGACTTTGCTCTTGGATGGAAGGTGCCTGGATTTGGGACATTTAGAATTTCATTTTTGGTGTCTGGGGAATGAGGGATGTTGGTTTTATAAGCAAGCGTTAGATTAATGTGAGTAGATGAGAATTTAATTAGATTAGATGATGACCATTTAAAAATTGTAATAAAAATTATAACAAAAACTAGGACATTATTTAGTGTTTAAGAAATATATATTATACAAAAATGTTTCTTAATTTAAGTCCTTTTCTACACTAGAAAATCTACATATACGATACAAATCGAGTAGAGAGTATTTAATTTCGAGAAGCTACCATTACCTTGATTACACGAATCTCTTAAACCTCAATTATTAAATTCCGACCTCTAAATTCAATCACAACTTTAAATACAACAATACTGTGAGCCATTCAAGCTTTAAGCACCCCAATTCAGGCACAAATCCTCCATAAACCTAAAAACTTGTTCTGTGTCTCGCAAACTTGGGACACGTACTCGGCAAAACCAGGTCACAGTGCTGAATCTCAAAAGACAATAGGTGGCGGAAACAGAGGCCGGCAAATGTGATAAACGACACAGAGATGAGTAGCTGAAAAATGCTTCGGTGTAAATTAAAAGGGGACCAGAATGATTGATGACGATCCCACTCAGGATTTCTGAGAGAAAAATATAATTTTGTGAATTGAATGAGTATTTATTAAGGTTTCTTGTTCAAGGGTATCACTATGGGATTTGGTTGATGTTATTCTTTAGATGAATGATGGTGTTTTGTTTAAGGTTGATTAATGTTCTATAGATGTGAGACATTCAATTGGTGGAATTGAGTTATGGGTATTTTCTTTACTTGTATTTGGTTTTCATTGTTAATCAATAATAACTTTTAGAAGCATTCTAATCTTAGTATAAATCTGTCAAAAATGTATCTTTTAATGTCATTAAATGTTATTGTTGCTGAGATTTTGAAATGTCGATTAAACTTTAAATGGATTTAATTACGATAATTGGCGGAGGGAAGAGCTCGAGGCTTACTTAAAGCCGTAAAGATCGATCGGTCAAAGGTTAAGCTACGCTAGCCGCGGTTGGTCTGTGGATGGGTGACTATCCCTTTCATACCGAGTTCCCTCCGTGCCTCGGAAAGCACGTAAAGCAACGGCTTTACGTGCTTTCCGAGACCAACCGCCGGCGGGCCGCCAGCCGACAAAGATCTACAAATGACAGCCGGGACCCGTTGGTCCCGGCTGTCATTTGTAGATCTTTGGCAGTCGTTGTGGGTAGTCACAAGCCAGAAAGTCTGACAACCAGTCTTACCAAGGGGTATCGTGTTACCCAGTAACTGGGTTGTGGAGGTCCGATAGGCAGTCGCTCCATGTAAAACACTGGTATTCACCTGCATCCGGTTAGACTGGAAGCCGACCCCAATATGGTTGGGAAAAGGCAAGGCAGATGAATTACGATAATTGGCCTACTGTTCCTACTACTTAGTGCATTTTATAACTTAGCCTCCCCAAAACCAAAAATCTTTGTGCCTCGATGCCATTTTTAAAACATAATTTCAGCTTTTTTCATTGTCCCTTCCTATTGAAGCATTGAAGAAACTTCATTTCCTTATTTCACCTCAAAATTGAAACGAGGAGGATAAAAGCCAGTTGACAAATTCTATTTACCTGTCTCTTGCAAATCACTATGGAACTGATGGGACATTGTCGTATAATTCCATAAAATTTTCGCAAATTAGATGTGAAAGTCATGTCATGTTCGCTTTCACAGATGAAAGAAAGCATAATGGATACTCATTAGAGCCTTAAGTCTTGGTATAAAATGACTTAATGGACGCCAATGTTACTAATATTTTAAAATATGATGTATTTTAAGCTTAACACAATGAGGAAAATAAAGATTAAGTAGACCTGCTTTGGGATACACAAATGAAAATAAAATATTAGAAGCACCTTCGTATAAAAAATAACCCCGAAGTAAATTATTTTAGCTTTTAACAAAATGTATTTTCAGATTCATTTTGCAATATTCGAACCTGTTACAACTATTTTTGGACTATGTAGTTTTAACTAGCTTTGGACTACTTTTTTTTCTTGCTTTGAACTGTATTTGAACTGGTTTTCTATATTTTCGGATTAATTTCTACCATTTTGTAATTAATTTCTATAATTTCTGAGCTAGTTTCTTTTTGTGGACTACTAGTTTTGACTAGTTCACACTAGATTTTACTGTTGTCAGACTGTGTCTGACAACAGTAAAATCTAGTGTGACCGTGGCATCACTTTGGGCCCTATCAGAATATCAGCGCTGTGACGTTTTTAAATGTTACCGCACAATGCTGAGATATGCCTTTTGGCATCGTACAGGACCGATTTCGTTTCTTATTATTTTATTTTTTTTTAATTTTGTAATAATACTTAAACCTTGTTGTTATTTGTGTGTTTCGCCCTGTGCGGGCCAATAAATGCTTTTTTTTTCTTTCTTTCTTTCTATTTATTGGTGGGCTTGTTTTAACCACGTTCGGATTATTTTTGTATCATCTCAAGCTACTTTCTATTGTCTTTACAGTAGTTAGTATTAGTATTTCAGATAAGTTTCTATTGTTTTTGGCCAGTTGTTGCTTTTGTTTTTCATAGCTAGTTTATTCCGGACTAGTTTAAAAACATAGAATAAGCCAAGTGTGCTAAGTATGTGTAAAGTTTTCAAAGCCGAGTGACTGAGTTTGGAGGAATTGTTTAGTTTAAAATCTCATGAAAGTTAGGTTACATGCCGTTAGTTACCATAAGTACTATTGTTTTACTATTGTTTTATCTTCAACAACCAAAAGAACTTCCCAAAAACACTAGGCATCTCTTTGTTAAATTCCTCGTTCAAACAGATGAAAGTAATTAAGTTATATTGCGAGAGACCGCGGGTCCAGATTGATGGCTGCCATCAAACTTGCTAATGATAGAAGAGACGTTTTCAACTATTTGAGAGGGACGTTAAACTTTGTCACTTTGCCAGCTGTATAGTTAATTCATGTCATTCTTTTGATAGTTGATGGTAATGGGCTGTTTGTGGACCACACAATGGGCGATCAAGATGGTAGCTAAATCGCTTTGAACGTTTATGTAATAGTCAAAGCTCGACATAAGATTTCATCATCAGTTCCCGCTAAAAATGGTGACGGTAATATTTTGCTTTGTTGTTGATCAAAACATATAGGATATTCCAGAGAATTTCAAATGGACTCAGTAGCTCACGTTTAAAGCTTTTAACTTTAACAATTCATTTCGTGGCACGATGCAGTCGCGCTTCCGTAACCGCTCCACTGTATCTGAGCGAAAATTCATCGCATGTTCGAATAGTGCGATTATGTTTTATTGCCAGTATGCCAGTAAACATGAAAATGAGTATAATATTTTCAACGCAAGTTGGAGAGGATTATAGACAGTCGCTGTCCATTACAAGTAAGTAAATTAGATGTAATGGAATAATATCGTTAGTATATTTTTTCGTTTCTCAGTTCCGCGTTCTGCCCTCTAATTGAACTTTTCAAAAGTAAGAGACAAAGAGACCTCTCCAGAGGTTTGCCGACGTTATCAGATTATCTGAGCAAAAAAACACAACGTTTGCGTTATTTGCAGAAGAGTACTGCCTTTGTAATCAGAAAATTAAATAAAACACAGATTAGGAGCGCTTCAGTTCTTACATTTTTAATTGCGTTTCGCTAATTATGTTTGGAGAGGTCCATTTTTCGGGCTTTAAACTCGGATTGAAGGGGTCTAAAAGTGTTTGTGTTGTGTCTATTGTATTTCTGTTTAAAGCTACTCGGGTAAGTAATTGTCATTATGTTGAATGCTTTATTAGGTCTGCAGATGAATACAGTGCTCACTTTAATATTCATGGAAATTAGGCAAAGTATGTGAAGCGAAAATCAGTACTTGCCAAATAGCTTTTGTCTCCCTTTCAACTTCAATTTTGCCATTCCATTTCGGCAGTATTAACTGATATTAAAGTGCATTTATGAAACTAAATTCATATCCATCCAATCATAAGTTGTAACCACAAAACTTCCAGTAATGTTTAAAAATAAATTTGACAAAATTCTGAAGAATAAAATGTGTTCAAGAATAAACATTTAAGCCTGCGCTACATCACCTCTCCAGAGCCGAATTACACAAGAAATACAGCTTAAATTCTCAATCCCTGCACTCTCACAAGACAAACATTCACGTTGACAAAACAAAGCATCTCTGAGTAAAATCTCATAGTTACGACGTATAGGGTAAATAGGGTATTTTACCAAAAAAAATCTAATTAGTCCGTCAGTTAAATTATCGAAAAATAATGGATACGTATTTCTTGTTTTTTCAAATCAATAAAAACTGACGAAGATAAAACGCATCAAAGTGAAGGTTTGTGACGTCACTTCGCCAGTAAAAGTTTACTGACATAGTGATGCCACACGAGTTTTCGACGCACCGTATGGTCTTCATTTTTTGTTTACGTGAAATAAGAAAAAACACGTGTCCAATATTTTTTTGTAAATCTATCTGACGGACTAATTAGATTTTTTTCGTAAAATACCCTATTGTTCACGTGTGTGTATGAGTAAACAAAAAGAATATAAGTAATTTTCATCATCTACCTAGCCTTTTCTCAATTGTGTTGGGGGTTAGCTTCCACCAAACCTAATGCAGCTGAATACCAGTGTTTCACATGATGCGACTGTCTGCACAAGTCACACCCAGTCCCAACCTTGGTAAGACTGGTTGTCAAACTTTCTGACTTTTAACTACCCATACCGATTATCAAAGATCTACGAGAGGTAGCCGGGGCCGGCGGCTTAAATATAAATTGATTGATATCTAAAAGTAGGAGTAATGTATTAATTCTTGACAATATGAATCAGTAAGTTGTATTTAGTTTACCGTATGTTGTATTTTTGAGAACTTCAACCTTAGCCACACCACAAAGTGCGTAAGGCTGCGTCGCGCCCGAGCAGAGAGACCACTCAGAACAAACCGCCATTTTTCGCACGCACACATTGACATTACGTTTAGAGGCATTCTCAAACAGTTTCAAGCATACTTCAGTCTCGACTGTCACTTGTTGTCAACATTAATAAATGATATAATTGACATTTCATGACGAACAGGAAAATTTTGTTATAAAAAAATTGTCAATCAAAAACAGTGTCAATAAAATTTCATATGTCACAAATAAAACCTACAGAGTTAATACAGTAGCAGCCCTAGTCAGTCTGGCAAGTTTAGGTAATTATTTTAGAAGATGGCGGGTGCGGTACTTCTGGACCCTTTATATTTTGTGGCCACACTATCGGAAAAACAATAATACAGTGCGTGTCTTATTTACAAAATCAAAGAGCTCGATTTTCGAAAAATTCGAATTAAAATAAACCGATTTCGTTTTCACAAAAAACGGTCCCGAGAATCATCTGAATATTTTTACAATATTTTCAGATTGGTCTATCACACGTAGCAAATATACCCAGTGTATTGAAGTGTATTGCAGACTATTACCCGGGAAATGAAATAAGGAAACCGTTGGCGTGTTACGGGCTTATTACTGCAGTGCAATATCCGCTAGTGAATAATTTAAGTTGGCGGCCCGATCCGAGGTTCCCTATGCAAACATTGGGGCGGTATACAGCTCGCGATTTTTAATATTGTAATTTGTTTGGCTACGGGGCAAATGGAGGTGGAATGAATGTACATTATTGAGTTTAAAAAGTTCTTTGGAGTAATAAAACTGAAAATGAAGCTTTAAATCTTAAGACAGAATTAATACCTCTAGAACGAAAGTCAACGAAGACCAAACGTTTTGATTAGTTGATAGGAAAGTTAATAATAATATAGTCTTGTTTTCATCTGTATTGCTACTTTACTCAAAATTTATTCCTTTGTTTTATCTCAGAAGGGAAAACATCGGTGGTGACAGGGCTATGGTAGTCAGAAACCATAAATCCAAACAACTAGTCATAACAAGGGTTAGTGTTACCCAGTAACTGAGCTGTGTAGGTCAGATAGGCAGTCGCTCCACGTAAAACACTGGTATTCAGCTGCATCTGGTTAGACTGGAAGCCGACCCCAACATAACTGGAAAAATGCTAGGCAGATGATGAAGTTTATTTTAAAAGGACCGCTCCCGCTATCTTCAAAAATAATTACCTAAACTTGCCAGACTCACTAGGGCTGCTACTGTATTGACTCTGTAGGTTTTATTTGTGACAATATGAAAATTGATTGACACTGGTTGGAACTCTTTGCAATTTTTATAACAATTTTTTTCTATTCGTCATGAAATGTCAATTACTTCATTTATTCATTTAGACAACACGTGACAGTCGAGACTGAAGTCTGCTTGAAACTGCTTGAGACTGCCTATAAACGTAATGTCAAAGTGTGCGTGCGAAAAATGGCGGTTTGTTCTGAGTGGTCTCTCTGCTCGGGCGCGATGCAGCCTTATACTTTGTGTCACTGATATATATTTTTTTTTTTATTGTGTGGACATTTTCACACTCGGCCATCTGACCCCAAACTAGGGAGACCCTGTACCATGGGTGTCAGACAGCTGATATACATACACAAATACATTTTTTTTTGTAAATACATACATATATAGATAAACAACACCCAGACACAAGGCAAACACACAAGTGCTCATCACACCAATGTTTACCCTGGGCGGGAATCGAACCCGCAACACGCTGATGATATCACTGAAGGAAAACATAAAATTTTAACACAAAATACAAAGTAGTAGAAGAGGCTATTTCTACAATTATATCGTATTAAATATGATCGGTAGAATATTTGTTATGACATACCATTTTTCAGCTGTTGTTTTCCCACTTTCTTGTTATTTTTTGTTTGAAGATATAGCCATTTCCGGATCGAATTGTTAGCTTTTGTAAACAGTTGTTTAGAATAAACAAGAATTTGTTTCGAGAAACAAAGATTTTGCTGTCATTAAATCACTAATCTTTGAAATATCCGATTTAAGTATTTGAACAACCGTTATGTAAGGCAAATGTTTTCTTTATGAATATGTAGTAATTCGTTCGAACTTCTGACCCTCTTTCAAGGATTTTCTATTTCCGAGTATTTACTTACGTTTCCATCAAAAAGTATTTTAGGAATCAACAATGTTCATTTTTATACTTACCATCTCAGTTCACATGTGGATGCAATAAATGTATTGAGTATTGAATAATTACTTTCTTGTTCTATTTATGGAAAACAAAAATGTAAAAAAAAAATTGGGTAAATGAACTTCATCATGATGTTTATACTAAGACCAGTACTTCACTCACAACTTCGTCCAAGTAGATTTTGTTTTTCCCCTCCGAATTCAACACCCGCAAGGCCCCCGTCGAGTGGTAATTAAAAAAAACCTCCTCTATTATTCACTTAGGTTGGCATTCGTGCTCAGTTTGGACCCGAGAAACAAACAATTTCATTCATCTCCCCCTTTTCATTCCCTTCGGAATTGCATTATACCTTTTCTTAGTGCTCGCTACATCATAAAAGAAACCCGTATGTAAAAGTCACGTTCCTATATGCAGTAGTTTCGGCTGTGCGCTGGTAACCCGGTCAGTCAGTCAGGTTTCCCTTTTTATTATATAAACAAACTACAAGCTAGAGATAAGATTTAAAGAAGTTCTAATTAACCCTCAGAGACATCGTAGTAGACCCAGGCGAAGATTGCGTGATGAGCTTGACACTTACAGAGACAGAGAGGGTTGGAAAGGAGAAAGGGAGGCCATTGTCCTGCAGTGGGGGAATACAGGCCTAAAATAAATAATAATAAAATAATAAGTTGTAATAGAAACTTTACTTACTTACGTAGTCCGTGTGGTGTCGGACGTAAAGAATAGCACCATCCCATATCTTCCCGTGGGTGTCGTAAGAGGCGACTAAGGGACTTACCAGAGAATGGGCAGCAGCGTTCTCTGTGCCTTTGTAACCATACTGCGATTGCCAATCCGCCTGCCAAGCGTAGCGATTATGGCAGACCCCCCCCCCCCCTTGGGGAGGTCTATGTCCAGCAGTGGACGTCTTTGGGCTGAAATGATGATGATGAAGATGAAGATACCTTATAGGCCTTTACGACAAATTTGAAAATAAACTAGAAAGAAAGTGGTATATTATTAAGTGTTTATTACATAATAAATGTCGTCATTTACGCAAATAAAACCATCATCATTTGGAATGTAAAAAAAGTTAAATGGAACGTTAAATAAGTCGTAAAATAGTTAAACGCTACCAAACTGGAACATAACTCTGACAATGCTCATTCATCACGCGACCGGCTGAAGACGCGGCCGATTGTACCGAACAGCTCACTCGGCAACAGCACAATATTGATACAATCAGAAGTCCTACTTCACCGAACGATATTGTTATGCCTTGTTTTTTTTATTATTTTACTTTTACATTAATCTTCCTCATAAGCGTACAGATCCTTCGTACAGATCGATCGGTCAAAGGTTAAGCTACGCTAGCCGCGGTTGGTCTGTGAATGGATGACCATCCCTTTCATACCGAGTTCCCTCTATGCCTCGGAAAGCACGTAAAGCCGTTGGTTCCAGTTGTCATTTGTAGATCAGTAGTCAGAAGCCAGAAAGTCTGACAACCAGTCTTAACAAGGGGTATCGTGTTACCCAGTAACTGAGTTGTGGAGATTCGATAGGCCATCGCTCCATGTAAAACACTGGTATTTAGCTGCATCCGGATAGACTGAAAGTCGACCCCAATATTATGTAGTTGGAAAAAGGCTAGGCAGATGATGATTAACCTTCCCCATAAAGGATCGTGGTGACCTGTAACGCAGGTTTTGCTCCCAAAACGTAATTAAACAGGTGGTTATTGGTGCCGATTCCCTTGTTCACAAACTAAATTAAAATTACTCATTTGGCATCTCTTACTACCAGGCAGTTGAAGAAAAGGACGGCGACAGACAATGACTAAGTTAGAGATGTCAAATTAGATTTTTCCTTGAACTTCGCAGTGTTTTTAATCAATACGTTCAGAAATGCCAACTATAATTGTATGATCATTTTGGATTAACTTAAATTGACAGTTCTTATTAATATAATGTCGCTTTCCTATTTTATTGGAGAGAAAGAGATATAAATAGCTTAAAATTAATTTAGTTCGTGCATAACAGAATTGGCACCATTATCTACAGTGATATTAAAGTTTAGTCTAGGGACACGTGGCTAAGCTACGCTTGCGCTTTCATTCCGTGGATGGGTGACCATCCTTAACATACCTAGGCATCTCCGTGCCTGAGAAAGCACATAAAACTGTTGGTCCCGACAGTCATTGGTGGATCTTTTTTTACCAGCTTTTTATTAGCTTCACCTGTATGTTTGTTTGTAACCGACTTCTTTGGGCGCGATTTTGACCCACTTTAAACGGCCAGATTTCGTTCAAACTTTGTAGACTTATCGAGGACCGATGTCAATACACTAATTTGATAAAATTATTAAAAAAACAAAAAAAAACATAAGTGTTTGTAACCGACTTCTTTGGGCGCGATTTTGACCCACTTTAAACGGCCAGATTTCGTTCAAACTTTGTAGATTTATCGAGGACCGATGACATTACACTAATTTGATAAAATTATTAAAAAGAACAAAAAAAAAAAAGCATAAGTCGTTCAAAATTAGTTGCCGAAAAAACAGCTATTATATACTAGGATGGTACTGCACAAGCGCCCCTGGTAGAATAAATGTACATAATATTTATAGATATAGATATAACCAAACTAAAAAGTAAAAAATAAATAATAGTTTAAAAAAACTAAAAACACGCTTTTTATAGAAAACCAAACTAAAAAATAGAAAATAAATTTTAATAAATTATTTTATTTTAAAAAAAGCGTGGGGTGCATGGTGTCAATAATTATAAATATTTTATTGACAGATATGCAAAGCACCCCAGTTTGGTTTTCTATAAAAAGCGTGTTTTTAGTTTTATTAAACTATGTATTATTTTTTATACACTCACATTCACAAACAGCCAGACCTGGAACAACTATCTGAAGCCATACAGATAGTCGTTCCGTGCGGAAATCGAACCTAGCCAACCTCGGCTTTGACTATTAAAGTTTAGTCTAGTACGCTTTTTTCTCACGTTTCAAGGACTGGCTTTTCTGTCTTTCACTCTGTGATAGCTCACAACTCTCTCGCTCAAATCCCGCGCGCCGTCACTCGAACGCGTGACAAATGACACGTGTTGACACGTGTCACCGCGCTGACATGTCATTATTAGAATTGTTTGGCGTTGCAGCGAAGATGGGGAATGTTCACGGTATGTACACCAAGATATATGTGGTTCGAGACTTATTTAAAATAAAATACTGTTGTCAAAACTGCTGACAGTTCTTGTTTGACTGAAACATATTAAAAAACTACCTATCTATTTATGGCTTCGCTTACGCGGACCAAGTGTGCCTTAAGGAAACGTATTGGATTAAAAAAAAACAAAAAATATATATTTGCTACTAGGGACTCGAAATGAACCTTTTATGTTTTAGGAAAAGCTTTATCTGCAGTTATAGTGATAAAAATATTGATTAAAAAAATACATTCTTCATTCCCGCTAACTTCTCTGTTGCTATTGAGAGGGATGACCAACCAGTTAGCAAAGTTTATAAAAGTAACGACAAATAAAATAAAATAAAGACTAGAGAAAAAAGTAAAGAAGAACATGGTAAGAAAGATAGTGTAGTGATACACGATACGAAATGAAGTAAGTAAAAAGTGGACACATGTATGCTTTACTGATGAAGTTTCGACTTGCTGAAATGGGTCTTATATTAAACTCAATCAGCACGCGCACGAAGAATAGACAAACTGTACTGACTTGTCTATTCTTGCTGTCAGTATGTCTATTCTTCCGTAGACATAGCATGGTCATACTACGCGTGCAGCAAGCAGGTAGATTATTTATTATTTAAACTGCAACAAAATAAGCCAAGGCGGTACTGATGCCTCAGGAATAATCTACCAGCCAACGACAGGTGGTGAAGAGACATCATAGCAGGAGCAAGACATTGTAGAATGCTTGTATTTATACCTGTGTTTTCCATAAACGATAAAACAAACAACACCTCTATTTGCCTCCAATCAATCGACCGTACATCTGCCACTACAATCCTTGTCACAATCACGGCTCCACACAGAGAGGGGTGGAAAGGACCTCCTCGTAACGACGGCATCGATAGGCGGTGAAGCGGACTGTAATAATGCAGATAAAGATTATTGTTTAACGCGCCTCACAATAGCACGAGTTATGGATACTCACAATAGCTTACAGCTTTATTGGAGCTCCAGTACGGTTATATGGGGATATATTTAGAACGTTATCAGTAAGGTTTAGTGTCCTACTAAATTAAGCTTCTATCTTGAACAGTTATAACGGGATATTTATGGATTTATCAGGAATAGCATATCTAATATGTTCATCTTTGTGGCACTTCCCATATGCATTGTCTGTGGTTTTGCTAAGGAAGGTTGGTATCATAATGTTCATAAATTCACTGATAGTAGTTCGAAGATCGAGTAATATTATCTATTTTCAACCGACTTCCAAAAAAGAAGGAGGTTCTCAATTCGGCACGTAATTTTTTTTAATGTTAGACCACGCATCGTTTTTTTTTCAGTGTAGTCGGATTTCGATAATTCTTTTTTTGTAATAGATAGTGTATATGTCGCAGTAAGATAGATAAAGCCGTAATATAGTTATATCCCTGGGGATATAATTATATACCGTAACATAGTTATACGAAAGCGATTCTTTACTATCTCACTAGGAATATAGTCATAAAACCGTCGAAGTTTAGTGATATACTTATATTACTAGATTAAGTTCAGTGTTATAAATATATTAGGGTTTGTCTCAAAAAAGTCATATTGTATCATATTGTCATCATATTGTAGTATGTTAAAGCTTATTTATTCTCAAACATTTTTGAAAAATTGAAAAAAATTCAAAAGTGTGCCCCTTTTTTGAGGGTCTGTCATTACTTGAAATATAAGTGAGTTGAGTATATTATATTAGTGAAATAGAAATCTACCATATATAATTAAACAAAACAAAATTTTAGTGGTTTTATCTTTATTAATTAATCAACTTTATGTATCCTGCAGTTAGTTACAATACTTTGTGACATTAACACGTATTAAAGTAATTATAATTAAAACGATCATATTTTTTGGAATTTAAACATTAACAATACAATTAAAACTAATCAAACATTAAAAATCTTTTAAAGCCAAACAGTTTTGAGATATCTTTATTTCTTATCAACAAGTTGAGATCTTGGTTTCTTTAAAAGTATTTTTAAATTTTTCTTCAGACAAGAAGAGGAATCATGACATCTAGAATTACATAGCACTGAATGCTTCTTACAGGCACATCTTTTAGTAGAACACTGCATATTCGATTTTTTACAGGAACATTTTAAATAACCTTGGCCACCAAAGTGCGACAATTTTTGCCATATTTCTCTCAGCGCCGCCTGCGCCGCACACTCCGAAAGCTATTCCACTAAACTTAATCTAGTAATATAAGTATATTACTAAACTTGGACCGTTTTATCACTATATTCCTAGTGAGATAGTAAAGAATCGCTTTCGTATATCTATGTTACGGTATATAATTATATCCCCAGGGATATAACTATATTACGGCTTTATCTATCTTACTGCGACATATATACCTCAAAATTGGTCCCATATAAATTTCAAGAAAATAGTCCACCCCTAAGTGTAGTATTTTTTGAGTTTCAGTTCTAAATATGGGGAGCCCCCAAAATTTACTGTTTTTTTTTTCTATTTTTGTTTGAAAATCTTAATGCGGTTCACAGAATACATCTACTTACTAAGTTTCAAAAGTATAGTTCTTATAGTTTCGGAAAAAAGTGGCTGTGACATACGGACGGATAGACCGACAGACAGACATGACGAATCTATAAGGGTTAAGTTTTTTGCCATTTGGCTACATCAAATGGCAACATTAATAAATATCATATAAAGAAAGAAACAAAGAAAGAAAAAGTATTTATCCGCTCCCCAAGACAAAAACACACAAAAATAACATTAAAAAAGAAAAAAAAAGAAATCGTAAATTGGTCCTGTACGAGGCCTAAAGGCTCCTATTATTTATATACCGCTTCAAAACGTCACGGCGCTGATATTCTGGGGGCGGGTGGGGGGTTGCATATAACATTTACTACAGCATATTATTCTACATTAACTCCACTTGAAGTTTGCTATGAAACCTATTTCGGAAATCAACCGTTCACGTTTTGCAGTCATAAATCAAAAGCTGTTTTAAACGAATGTTGTTCAATAATGTATGAAGTACTGAACAAACACTCGGTCATTTCCGATTCCGAATTTATATTATTTTTATTATTGACAGCTTTGAATTGTGAATGATTTCAGTTATTCTGGTGTTTAAAACTAGTTTGATTGTATGGTGACAATTGCTATAACAGAGGAGACTACATACAGACATTTTACAGAGGATAAAGGTATACTTTAAAAAGATCGCTAACGTGGAGAAGCGACAGTATCGTTGATGGGGTTGGATTCAATTTAATCTATGATTTGTCATAATTGTAAAAGCGATTTTTTTTATTTTACCTATTGGTCTAATACTCTAAAGTCGAATATCGTATAAAAGTATGAAAGAAAAATATTGTCGCCGTGAGTCGATTTTTTATAACTGAATTATAAATGAGTCGTCTCACATAACCCTTTATAAGGCAAATTAGGACAGGTACAAATTTAAACTACACGGATTTTGTAAGCCAATAGGTTATGAATGCCCTATGTATTTTTTTTTTCATGAAAATCGGGGGGAAAATTTTGGAAAATTTGGTGGCAATATAGTTGCCGCCAGTGAACGGAAAGTTGCCGCTGCCTGTAAAAGACTATGAAAAATAAAATAAGGTTTATTCTTAATGCAACTTTTTATTTATTTTCATGGTAAATATCAAAACATGGTACTACACAAAGTGGAACCTTGCATCTGGAGCATTTCTATGTCATCATCACACAATATTTGCAGCATTTTCACCTGCAGTAAATACTGTAATATTATTATCTACACGGGCAGTGGCAGATACATTGCCACCAGTTAAATACAAAATGTAACAAAATAATACCTAAACGTAATTTTACAAAATACTACTCGATCGTACACGTAACATACGTAATTATTGAAATAAATGCAAACTCTTATCAGTTTCCCACGGACCAGATTGAGCTAGATTTGTTACACGTTACACAAAATGACCGGTTTTTACCCTTCACAAGTTCTCAAGTTTGAAAAGTGTCAATTGAATTTGACAATTCCCACACAACAAAAATATACGTTGACAGGAAATTTTTGAAGCTTGCCAGTAAGTAAAAAATAAATACCTAAAAGACAAAAACTTGCCAGAAAAAAAAACTAACATTGGTGGCAATATAATGGCCACTGCCTTAAAAAGGGATAAATCGTGAATAAGTAAAGTTCCTTTTAAACCTGTTACCTATAAAAGGGCCCAGCATTGAAGATATCAAGTATGCTTATCTTCTTTGCGACATATTCCGCTAACTATTCTTAAAACCGTAAATGACGTAGGAGTCTATAACGTAATGGGGTATAGGTTGAGAGATTTTTGCCGCGGTGCGTGTCGCAGGTTCGTTTTTGACATGGAATAATATTTTTGTGACCTACAAGTAATTTTTCCGGATCCGGTTGTATGTATTTGAGTTTATCTGTTTGAAAACGAATCCACGATACAGGAGAAGTATCTAGTGTCAACGTTAAAGGTCTATCCACACATATTAGGGCGTGACAGGGATGACAGGGCCGTAGCCATGCTAAGACCGTGCATTCGGGCCCCGCGTCAGGGACTTTTTGTTAACACACGTCAGGGAAGCGACCGCACCGTGGACAGGCCGCGACATTCGATCTGTACTCCTCAGTCACCATTTTGTTACCGCTTCGTGATTCCATTAAAAACTCGTCATTAATTTTTTTGGAACGAAGTTCCTTATCGCGCGTTGCGAAAGGGGGCTAGACGGAAAAAAATAAGACCAAAAGTTGTAACGACACTTTTTGCTATAGTTGGAAGCCGTGCGGCGTGCGCGTGTTTCTCTCTCTCTCTCTCTCTCTCTCTCTCTCTCTCTCATAGAAAGCAAGCCAGTTATTTTCGTTTCGTCTTTCTATTTCGCATTGAATAGTGTGGTGTCGCGACGATTATTTTTGTTGAGTGTATACAGGTTTTTTGTACATAATCCATACCAATATTATAAATGCGAAAGTAACTCTGTCTGTTACGCTTTCACGGTGAAACGACTGAACCGATTTAGATGAAATTTGGTATGAAGACAGCTAGAATTCTGGGGAAGGACATAGGCTACTTTTTAATTCACGACTTCATCTGCATCCACGATAACCGACATTCACGCGGACGAAGTTGCAGGCAAAAGCTAGTAAATAATAAAAAATAATAACAATAACTTCGTTCCATCCGGGTGTCCCTTGACACCTCTCAAGTTGTTTTATATGCACAATGTGCTTGGAAAATATCGTCAGTTCCCGGGTCGACGCCGTGACGTGCACGGGTACGTCACGGCGTCAGCCCGGGCACTGAAGCTCCGTCGCCGGCCCCAACACGGACGTGTGTCAACGAATTCATATTTATTTATTTATTTGAAACATGGCACGTCAACAATATAAACACAAATAATTATATTAACATTTGAGTGGTCTTAAAGCTAGTGTTTATACCTATTACAGACATGCACAACATTAACTAAATGTCAGTTACAAAATTGCATGCAAAAATATATGTATTGAAATTGTATAAATAGAAAAAATATATTTGAGGATTAAAATAGGAAATGCAAAAATAATAATAATTAATCAATAATGTCAAGTATAACCAGTTTTAAAAATATTGTAAACAGTTCGAAATACTTTCAAAAAGGTCATAAAAAAAATTCTAATACAAAACAATGAAATAAATAATAATTAAATCTTAAAAAATAAAAGGTTGGCAATTAATAAATAAATCAAAATAAAATTATACAAAATTAATATCATAAGCAGTAAAAAGAAAATCAGAATTAAAATCAAAATTTAAATCAAAATCGGAATTTAAATTAAATAGACATAAAATGTTCACTATGATATTTTTTTGAGCACGGTCACGGTTCGTCCACGTCCCGTGCACGGCCTGATATGTATCATACATATTATATGGATAGAACTTTAAAAAGACAAACTACGTATAAAAATCGTTCATTTCCAAAAGTAACGTTTATAGACTTTAATATCTGTCGGATCAGTCAGGATTTAGTCCGTTAGATTTAGTCATCATGTGGGCAGAATATGGGTTTCGTGCAATGAAAACACACTGGGTATACGGTACAATACACGGCATTTATTAAAACCACAGTTTGACATATTCTCAATTTAAATAAACTCACATTCAAAATTCACATAGTTCACTTCACTTCAACAACGAATCGAAAGTACAGTTTCGGGACGTTGCGATCAGATACTGGATTCTGAATGTCCTGCTCGCAGTGGGCTGAAAACATCACGACTCTGTAGAAGCGCGCCAAAATGGTGGTGGTTGATCACGTGTTCTTGATAATGGCACGCTTGCGATCCGTTTCACCATAGACTATTTATTGTCTTTGCGTTTCACGTTCATACTATTGACCGGATACGACATACCTATAGATTTTTCAACTTAAACATTTTCAAAGACCGCAACAGAAACAATAGAGCAAGTCTTACGCTGCAGAAAACTTTGGGCAAAACAGATCGGCTTTCTCGTAATAAGTCCTCAACTCGCAAACTTTCAACCTTGGACTTATTTATTCTGACCGATACCGTTCCAAGGTCAACACACAAACTTCTGTTTATTTAATGAATACGGGTTGGTTCGGTTACCGTTGCTCCTGCATTTTGAATTATGAGGTTGCTTACTTCGTGTACTGTGTAAACATTACCCTTAACTATGTTAAAGAGAGTTGGGTGGAGTATATTCTTCACTTTATTTTTGTAAAAAGGCCTGTTAGATCCTAAGGTTCAGTTGTGAAGTGTCCCATTTTCAGGGTAGGGTTTTCATATTGTGTTTGTTCTGTAATTAATAGATAAGTACCTGGGCGACCTTAGCTTTAGCCTTAGGCTTAGCCGTTTCCTCGTGATAGCTTAACAGACAGAGTTACTTTCGCATTTTTAATATGAAAAAGTATGGATTAAGTAAAGAAGTAAGGATAGTAAGGATTTGTAAGGATATGGATTACAATACCTTACGCACAGTTATGCCACTGTTAAACAGTTCATCGGTGAAGGGAAACATCGTGAGTAAAATTACCAATATGTTTTCAACAATGCTCGAGAAGAAACCTTTACCCTGCAGTGGAAAAATAATAGCGTGATATTATTTTATTGGTGTAAGTAGTTAATCTACTCAACTCAATTAATTACAAAATAAATACATCACCTGTACCCATACCAGGGAAGCAAGAGACCATTTTTCTAAAAACATCGAACCCCACGTAAAGGTGCCTCCATCCTATAAGGTTTTAATTAAATGAATTAATCAAACCCCTTTGCACGGAGTTTTGCCACAAAATAGATAGGGACAGAAGGTCAACTCCGTACAACGAGGGAAACATTTGCACGCACTTAGACGTGTATGACGATCTCAATCTATGTCAAACGATTGCCAGTTGAAGGTATGCTTGCATTTGCTGAGAACCGGTAGGTTCTCAGCAAATGCAAGCATACCTTATTGCATACCTTATTGAGCGCGCGGAATAAACGTAACGAAACAGCGTTCATTTTTTTAAATAGGAATAATCTTTTTTCCACGTAACATTGGTTCAGTTTGAAGGCTTTGTTCATATCAATGAGGCATAATGTTTTTTGTACAAGACGACGACACGGTTGGTGTAGTGGCTTAGCGTTTTGCTGCTGTGCTGCATGCCGCAGGTTCGATTCCCCCACGAAGCAAATATTTGTGTTATACAGGTGTTATTCCGGGTCTGGCTGTGTGTGTAGTTATGTGAGTTTATAATTATGTTTGGTCAGAAGAAATTTCAAGAGTGGGGCAATATTAAAAAATAGAAGAAAATATAACAAAATGGTCGTATTTTCAATTCAAAAACCTTCCGACAAGGCCACTGGGGCCCATGGGGCAGACACAAGGAAATCTTTACTAAAACGCGGGTTTGTAATAATTATGTTATGTACGTTTTTGTATTGAACGGAGAGTGGAGAGGTCTTTATCCTGTAGTGGGAAAATTCAGAATGGAAATAAATAATAAAAATAATAGCGTTTTCGCTTGATGTGAAAGAAAAAGAAAGAAGAAGGAGCTGACCTTCTGCATCTATCTATTCTGTGGTATTGCGACGTGGTCGCGTCAATCATGTGACGTGGCGGTTTGTGAGTGTGTTTTTAATTAATATGTGCATGTCTATAAGGGTATGTTTTTATTCAGCTTTGTCATTGTTGGGTGAAATAAAATTCGTGGGTGATGTATGTTGGTTGGTACTTACATGGTTTAATCATTTTGGTGTTCAAATAACTTCCTTTATTGGCAAAAAAGTTGACACTGAAGAGATTCTAACTGACAAGAGAAATACAAACTTATTGATGTTGCTTTGCATTATGAAATAAACTATTTTAGAACTAAGAAAATTTTGATAGTTTGACTGTGAGCTGTCAGGACGAATGAATAATTAATTCATAAAATTAAGTAGATCGACAGTATTAATAGCAACATCGTCAGACATCATGCGGGCGTTTAGCTGGGGTGATCGAGCTAGAGAAACAGCGAATACACTATAATCACGTTGTATTATCCTATAGCAATTAATCTTATTAAAATTATATCGATACTGAGCAAACGAAACGAATGACAGTTCCCAGGTTGAAGATACTTTTCTGTAAGACGGCAGAATCTTGAGTGACTCTTGTCCCAGCGCTCATCTATCAGCTAGGCTGTCATAGCATGAAGTTAGCTGCGTATCCATGACATCGCGACGGTGCACAAATATAATATAACTGAATAATCCAATATAAAAAGTACAGAGTAAGTTGTGTATCAATCAACAGTACCCTATCCACTGGTACCATGGAACAGGGGAACCGATCAGTTTTTCGAATTATTTTTGTCCGAATTTCACTTTACCAAAAACTATTGACCGACGTCTTTTTTGCTATATGCTTTATTTGACATATTTTTAGATCATCGAAGTATCGTGTGTCATAGGTATTATTTTACCGAACTATGTTTCTCCGATTTACAAAATATTTTTTTCCTTTTGGCCGAAGCCTTTTTTGAACTATTTTCATTTGCCAATGATTTATTTGCCATATTTTCACCCCGTCAAAACAAAATTTTACGGAATATTATTTAATCACAAATATATAGCCGGTTACTTGGTCGTATTTTCAATATTAAATTAAAATAGTGTCATAAAAAGTCAATATGTTACAAAATTTAGTGACAGAAACGAGTCGCTGCAAAACCGACTTCACGCAGTCTTGTCTGCCCTACCCCTAGAGTGTAATTTAAAAACGCGTAGGCGCGGTGAGGTGGGGCGGCCCGCGAGCTGAGGAGCAGGCGTGTACCGCAGCTCCAGCCTCAGCCGCGGCGGCGAGCCTTAAAACCATCTGTGACGATGAGCTCGCGTGGGGCCGCCCAGACCCCGTAACGCCGGAGCCGTGACAGAAACAATGCTTGTTTGCATGCTGCATGCCTGCTTGCATGCTGCATGCCTGCTTGCATGCTTGAAGCAAGAATCTTTGTTGGCAAGCTTCTTACTGGGACCACCTGTTTTATTAAGTGCCATTACATTTAAATAATTAATGAAACAAAATAGTAGGGAACTAATCTGAAATTAGCTCTCTACAACACCAGTGTAATAAATACATTCGTTTTTAAAGTTCTTTCAAATATTTAATTTCACTCAAATTGTCTTTAATTTTCAAAAGTTTTTGACTTTTCGTTTCTTTAACGACTTATTTTTTTTTTCTTGTGGAGTACCGGTTATACCGAAAACTATTGACCCAAAATCGATTGACTCAATATCAGACATATTTATGTATTTATTTACATTTCATGCACAAAGGTACAAAGGCGGACTTAATGCCTTAGGCATTCTCTACCAGTCAACCCAGATTTACTTCTAGACGTTTGGTGAAAATTGGTAATTGAAACAGTGGTATAACGAATGTTCGAACAAATGTTATTTCGGCTTAGTGTAACTTCGATAAAAAGTTTATCGACCAAATGAAACGTCGCAGCAACGAAAAAAATCGAATTGATAATAGGTCAACCGATACAGTGGCAGACGTGACTTCGATGAAGTAAAAAAATACGAAACGAGAAAAGTTGAAAAGTTTTAGGTGAAATGAAATTCGGTCAAATATTTTTCGACCTTATGATAGGTAACCATGAAACAGGTGTCTCATCATCATCATCTGCCTAGCCTTTTCCTAAAAATCTTGGGGTTGGCTTCCAGTGTAACCGGATGCAGCTGAATACCAGTGTTTTACATGGAGCGCCTGCCTATCTGATCTCCACAACCCGGTTACTGGATACCCCTTAGCAAGACGGGTTGTCTGACTTTCTGGCTTTTAACTATCCTTAACGACTACCAATGATTTACGAATGACAGCCGGGACCAGCGAGACAAGAAACAGGAATATACATAGTATTAATATTAGAGGCAAAAAAATAAAACTCTTTTTTCAGTACCTAGTATGATTTTCTGCTTATTCGCAAATTTAATTTGGTTTGTTTCGAACTTTAATCAATTCCTGTTAAAGCAATGCACAGGAAATTCCAACGTACTTAAAAATAAACACTATATTCCCAGTGCTTGCAAAGTGGCAGGTAACTAGACTGCAGAGCGAACCGAATAATTAATCCCTAACAAATCAAAGCTTCGTTAATTCTTCCTGAAGCCCAGCTTCCAGGAGTTAAACGTGAAGTTGACTTTCGGATGTAAATAAACGTCTGAGAGACCCACACGGGTGTGAGTCTAAAACGTTGCATAATTTAAGTGGAACGGCGCGCTACGAATAACTAGAACATGCCTTGTTTCTAGCCATTTGTCTGGTTTACCTGAATATGTTAGTGAGGTGCGGGTCCGCCTGAGAGTTGGGTCGCTCCAAGCAACCGGCGAGAGACTGTTAAAGGAATTGTATTTCTGTATGAAAAGACTGCAGTATTCAGTTATGCGGTAAAGTGTGTCGTCGTACTTTCCTCAAAGTTCTGCAGAATTCTGTAGTGGCTTATCTGTAGTTAGATCATGAATTTATAAACTTTTTGTACAGTTAAGTTATCAGTATTAGCAAGACTTGTTGTATTTTACCATTGAGTTCTAAGTTACCCTGGTCACATCGCCCGTAGATAACCATGGTTATCTACCTGCAGGTAGGTATCTTTGATAAACTGGTTGTAATGGGGAAGTAGACGGTAAAATACCACGGAGATGATCACTACTTGCTTTACTGATCAGATCGAGGCAAAAACGGAACTGACTATTAGCACTACCTTAAGAAAAACCGAAGACAGAGTGGTGTGGAAACTGGTAATCAACGACTCCGTCAAAATGTTTCAGGACGGACACGACCTTTTGTAACAAGGAACACATTAAAAAAGCGGCCAAGTGCGAGTCGGACTCGCCCATGAAGGGTTCCGTAGCAGCAAGTAAGGTAAATTGCGGCTTACGATTTATGACGTATTAAAAAAAACTGCATACTAGATCTCGTTCAAACCAATTTTCGGTGGAAGTTTACATGGTACATCAAATATTTTTGGAACGAAGTTCCTTATCGCGCGTTGTGAAAGGGGGCTAGACGGAAAAAATTCTTACGAAAAGTTGTCACGACACTTTTTGCTATACTTCACAAACGCAGACAATTCGAACAGAAAAATTGAATCGTTGGAACTGTCAAATAGAGTTCATTATTAGTTGAATGGCGGCTTTTCTATGAAAATATTGGAGCGAATTAAAACCTTATTTTTACACATTAACCGTGAAATTCGGTTGCACATAGCTCCTATTGTCCGGTCGGGCACCAGCCTATACGTTTCTCAGAATAATTTTATCATACCTAGTTTGGTAAAATTTCAATTTTTAACCGTTTACGTTTACAAAATAAAGTCCCAATTCGCTTTTCGTAGAATATGTTTATGTATTTAAAGGCGGCGCGGCGAACTCTTTGAACTAGGTACCTACGGCGATATGTTTAGTACCTAAGTTTATTCGCTCAAATAGTGGCGGTACCTACCTCAATGACATCGGAATTATCATTGCGTGATAATTCCGATGATAACGACCTACGAGATTAGTCCACCTTTCACTGTGAGACTGTGTGGATTGTGAAAACGAGTGTAAATTTTAAGTCGATAATTAAGCCATAGAATACGTAGGTTAGGTAGGTAGGTTACTGTACCTACTTCTATGTTTTGTTTAGTAGGCACCTATTGAAAGTTTGGGTTTGGTAATCATGAGCTTTCTATCGGTCGCGGTCGTCAGTAGGTAACCACTGCACCTTATCGCTCTAGGTCACAGAGTACTTTTCTCTAGGTTTTACTAGCGACAATAATATTTTTTTTGATTTGATTAAAATGTTTTGGTTTAAATTAAGCCAGTGGGAGCTTAGGTGGGTACCTAGGTAGGTAGTGGTACTTACTTTTATCATTGGCGAATTATTTGTAGTTGTAAGTAGGTAAGTGAGTAGGTACTCTTTTGCTAGAAAAAGAAAGGCAGGCAGGCGTCGGTGCCTATAGGTGCTATAGGTAACCTATTTAAGTAAATTAGAGCTATTCACAAACACAGTTTTAATCAACTTTGGCTTAATTAAAATCTTACCTATTAGGTATAAAATTTACACTTCCCTGTATCGAAGCAACTGCTCAATATGGAGTCCATTTCGCTCGATAAATAAACGGGCACGTTTAATTAAATTGTCTTTTAATTACATTATATTTGTTAATAATAAAAAAAATATTATAATAACTTAAAAAAAATAAAAATATTACAATTCCTTCACTAATTAATCGAAAGGAACTTCGTTCCATCCGGGTGTCCCTTGACACCTCTCAAGTTTTTTTTTTAGTTTTATCATTCTCTTATTTTAGAAGTTACGGGGGGGGGGGGGCACATTTTACCACTTTAGAAGTGTCTCTCGCACAAAATATTCAGTTTAGAAAAAAATGATATTGAAACCTCAATATCATTTTTGAAGACCTATCCATTGATACCCCATATGTATGGGTTTGATGAAAAAAAAAATGTTGAGTTTCAGTTCTAAGTATGGGGAACCCCCAAAATTTATTGTTTTTGTTTTCTATTTTTGTGTGAAAATCTTAATGCGGTTCACAGAATACACCTGCTAACCAAGTTTCAACAGTATAGTTCTTATAGTTTCGGAAAAAAGTGGCTGTGACATACGGACGGACAAATAGACAGACATGACGAATCTATAAGGGTTCCGTTTTTTGCCATTTGGCTACGGAACCCTAGAAAGAGACGTATTAGCTTTCTTTATATTATGACGTTCAAAAGTGCCTTTTAATTCTAAATTCTAATGGAAATATATTATTTGACTTGACTTGCCTAAAGGTAAACTGGGAGTCTGCGACTGTATTTGGTTATTGGGACTTTGATATCTAATTCTAACCTGGATATTATTCAAAACACCTTGGCATACGGAAAAAAGTGCTAGACAGTTATCTCTCTGTACCTAATTTCTGAAAAATTAAAATATTTAAGTATGTCGTATCCGGTCAATAGTATGAACGTGAAACGCAAAGACAATAAAAGGTCTATGGTGAAACGACGAATCGCAAGCCGCCATTATTGAGAACACGTGATCAACCACCACCATTTTGGCGGGCTTCTACAGAGTCGTGATGTTTTCAGCCGACAGCGAGGAAGACATTCAGAATCCAGTGTCTGATCGCAACGGAGCTAATACGTCCCGAAACTGTACTTACGATTCGTTGTTGAAGTGAAGTGAACTATGTGAATTTTGAATGTGAGTTTATTTAAATTGAGAATATGATAAACTGTGGGTTTAATAAATGCAGTGTATTGTACCATATACCCAGTGTGTTTTCATTGCACGAAACCCATATTCTGCCCACATGATGACTGAATCTAACGGACTAAATCCTGACTGATCCGACAAGTATATACTCGGTTTTCTTAGTGCACTCGACATGTTCGCGCAGTTCACGATGCCCTTCACTAATTTGTATTAAATTAAATTTTGTTTTGATGATAACTTATACATTAGCAACTTTAGTCTTATGTATATATTTGTGAATGTTATGTATAAGTTTATACATTAGAAGTAATGCGCTACTTTCAGTTACTGTAAGCCAATGTTGAATGTACGAGTATATGCTGTTGGTGTACTTTATTGAATAAATTAATATCTAATGGAATGTGGGTCAATAACATCTGCTTACACCTTAGTAAATACGAGGCTTTAATAATAATATAATAATAATAATAATAACGTTTATTGGACAAAATCATAACTTAGCCTACTACAGTTTCAGCACTAAAAACATAACATATAAGAGGCTTCTAACCTAAATGAACTCCTGATTTCCAAACTAGGTAAAAACCTGTATCTTGGAAATCAGTGCTCTTCCAATGAACATAACACGGACTTTTACTTAAATAAGGAGTAACTAAGATACATCAGTACTGAAAAACTTAGACGACAATTCAGTCATGTGAGAAAGAGAAAAAGTAAAATAAAAAACATACTAACAGATTATTGCGTTAGTGGGGTTACAGCTTGACGATTTTGAGAAATATGATAAGTGTTATGTTGTGTAAGATGTAAGAGTATTGTGAAGTGTAGTGTAGTGTATAATGTGTAACGGAAGAAATTTTGTTATTTCTGGACAAGTAACTCTTCGGTATTAGTATAGTCCAGGTCAATGAGCCAATTTGTAACAGATGTTTTACATTTGTGTTTGGTAAGGGGATACGTGTTAAGGATTACATTAATTTTAATAATAATAATGAACGTGTGTTTTCAAGTAATGCTAAATTGGTAGTCTGACGTCACTAATAACCTATTTTACCATCCGCACGTCTACACTATTGTATAATATATCCATCTCCGTGAATACTGAACTAATTTGCAGATCTGTGTGCCTAGACTAATGTAAGTTTTTTTTGTATCTATTTGATGGTGTTTCTGTTAATAAAAATGTTTTCTTGTTGGTTAATCGGCAGCAACGCGGAACTCTAGCCGCACGCGCCCGGAGGTTGCTTTATCGCAGCCTACTACATGTATCCAATAACTACAAAATGTGCGCAGTTCGCGTCTTGCGTTCCTAGGTCGGTGAAAATGTGGCTACCTACTGGGCCCAAGAAGTCTAACAAAAAGGAAAACCATCGATTTGAAAAGAAGAAGAAGGTCGGTGCGAAATAGAGCGGTGACATCTTTATCAACCGTCATGCTATCACTATCTCCCTTTTCTTTCATGTCACACAATCCTTTGGCCTTCCTCTCCCTCTCTATCAATTAACATAAGGTATATGTATATACCTAGCTATTAACCTAATTAACAGAGTAGAGTACATCTAAATCTGCTGAATCTACTGAAAAAGTTATGACTAAAGGTAAAGTTAACACGGCAATGTCAATTCCTCTCCAATCAATATCGTGAAGCGTGCTTATTTTGAGCCACTTCAACCGGAACGTGACTTTTGGCGAGTACACCGTGATTGGCTTCGGATTACACGTTAAAGTATGTGTTTATCGCTGAAGCTCTTCTTGCTTTGAGGGCATTGGGTTCAAAGTAAAACCTGAGTTTGTGGAAAGTGAAAATTCAAGTAAGAATTAGATGTAAAAAACTGAGATTGAAAGTCCTCCAAAGATGGAAAGTTGGAAGAAACAAAAACGTCTTCTCGGATTTTGTTGTTTTTTTCAAAAAGCGCTGAATAAATTTCTGTTTGTTTTATACTAAAACCTTTTCCAGAATGTACCAAACACTTTTCTGAAAACCGCATAAAAATCGGTTCTGCCAAACGGAGATAATCGCGGACAAACATACATACAAACATATCTACGGGTTTAACTGAGAACCTCCTTTTTGGTTGAAGTCGCTTGAAGATAGATATTTTGCTGTTGAGAAAGGCATTATACTATAAGTTCTACGATCTCAAACCAGTCGCTTTGCACACTTTGAACACAATTCCACAATAAATGTGGAATACGGACGAACTGCCAGATTGTGGAATTCATTGCCCGCCTCTCTGTTCTCTGATAAGTATTATCTTCAAGGCTCGAGTGAACCGGTTCATCCTAGGCAAGCTCGACTTGCGGTCAAACGCAAGCTAGAACATTATATATATGTCGGATCGTCAGTGAGCGATCGAGGAGGAGCGCCGAGCGGTATAGTACATCGTCAGGACTATAGGCGTTCCCATTATCCCATTAGGGATAAACAAGACCATTAAGGTCCCACAGTTCGTACAGTGGCCAAGCCACCCAATGATAAACGAACAAACCCTTAAGGTTTACAGTTCGTACAGCAGCCTAAGTCACCCAATGATAAACGAACAAACCCTTAAGGTCTATAGTTCGTACAGTAGCATAAGCCACCCAAATACAAAGTGTACCGCTCGCTAGCAGCAAGCCTATACAGCTATGTGGATATACAGCAGCGCTGTACCAGGTAAACCGACAGTATTGTCGGGAGCAGGAACTCTTTACTGAGTCGAATCCGAGGATCGACTGCCATACTTACGGAGTGCACGCTCTTTTATAAGGCGATGCCCCCCACCTTGCAACCTCTCCATACAAGTCTGTCCATGCGCACGGAAGTGCGTCACGCGTTTACTTGATACAAAACACTAAAATGTGCTGAATCTAACAAGATCTGTAATCAAATAACACAATGATAATTGTCATGAATAAAAAATAGTGATTTCATAAAGTAATTCGTTTTACATTCAAAGTAATGTGTCAACAATTGTTTTGAATAAAACCATCGATAATAATTATCGAAATAAAGTAACCACAAATCAGTGTGCACACACAATAAATCATGTTTCGAATTAATAGACAATAATTGATAGTAAAATCACATAAATTAACATTAAGAAACACAAATCATAACAAATTTAGTTAACACCCACAATGTGATTAATAAACTGTCTCCGACAAAACTATAGTACGCAAAATACGCGCCGAGACGTGGAGTTGCGAGCATCAGCCCGTTATACCATACCAATACTCTAACTACTATATTAAAGAGAGATATCTTATAACGAAAATAAATTAGGTAGTAAATTTACAATCAACTTTCCACCACAAAAAATGACTGAACACAGAACACTATGCCAAAATATCCATACGTAAGAGGTCTCAAAACACTTGTTATAATAAAGGGTCCAAACCATTCCAACCCTTCAAATAGAGCATGAAAATTTCAACAGAGAGGATTAATGGCCGACTGGACCAAATCATTATTTAGGACCGAGAGCGATGCTCCGTTCTGATTATGGAGAGTTAGTTGAAAAATAACTTGAGTTATGTGCCGTATATGGCTTTTATCTTGAGTGCTTTATTTTGTCCTCACTTTCCTGTTATTATGATAGCTGAATTCTGTATGCTCTTTGCTTAGGGGAAGGATACACTGTCACTTTGTATAACTTTTGTGATATCAGCGTGATGTATGCTTACGTTTCTTTATGTTATTGTATCGCTAACAGTCCTATGGCCCGGTTGATTGGTCACAGCTGCTTATTGACATTCGGAATACCAGAGGCTTAGCAGCTGTGTTGCCATCCCAGATATCCATACCTGATGGGTACGGCTGGGAACGCAGCCGCGTTGCTTTGCGGTATTGGTAAGGTAATAGGCATTTGTATGTCTGATGCCCCCCACATTTCAGGACCCGAGGTGGCGGCGCGTAGAGCTTCACGCGCGCCCCTCTTAGACGTTGCAGGGAGAGTCCAAAACCTTACTCCCGTTTCCCTATCCTGAAAAGGCCCGGAGGTCCCCAATCGAGGGTTGCGGAAATATCGTCCGCTCCCGTGACCACCGGCGCAGGTGTGAGACGGAATATCGAGGTAGTTTTTAGTCAGTAAGAGTCTGACAGACCCTTTCGTCCGCCCCAGAACCGAGCACATCCATGAGAATTTTCCACCTAGCAACAAAAAAAAGAGAAGGTAATAGGCATTTAGTATGTAGGTACTTAATTACATTCTGAATGGTTACGTCACATAATAGCAGAAGTCTAGTTCTAAATCTTGCCGCAATTTCTTCTCAGCGACAAGAAATGATTAAAACTTGTCAAATATGTAGATAAATTTCAGGTATTCTTGAATGGATTAATTAAACATTAGGAATTTCCTCTCAGGTAGTTCTCGAATTATGATTGTATAATTTTTCGAGTATCTATTATAGTAGACTCGACTGATTACGTGGTGTTTTCAATATCTAGGCAATTTTTTTTTTAATGCTTCTGTTTATTTTGTTACGAACACTATGAGTCTTATTGCTCGAAATAAATTAATATTATTAATAATAATATGTGGGGACATTTTCACACACGGCCATCTGACCCCAAACTAGGAAGACCCTGTACTATGGGTGTCAGACAGCTGATATACATACACAAATACTTTTTATTTTTAAATACATACATATATATAGATAAACAACACCCAGACACAAGGCAAACACAAGTGCTCATCACACAAATGTTTACCCGGGGCGGGAATCGAACCCGCAACACGCTGCGCAGCAGTCGATCGCTCAGCCACTGCGCCAACCGTGTCGTCTAAATACCACTGCGCCATGTTGAAACTAACACTGTGCGTTATGTTGAAAACTTATATAATCTATACTTAATAATGTTATGTTTGATTGCGCCAATCTCCAAAACTGATCTGATTGAAAATTCTATTGCTAATAGGAAACTACGTTATCCTTGAGTGATTATAGGTTTTATTCTTTTACCAAAAAAATAAGGGAATCGAAACAAAACTCACGCGGACGAAGTCGCAGGCAAATACTAGTAATAAGAAAGTATATAATATATGTATGTGCAAGAAAAGAAACACTATTAAAAATTACTTACGACATAGAGCGGATTCCTTCAATTATACTTTACTGACGGGTAATATTCAAAAATGGCGCTAACTATCGTCAAACCAAAAAAAGTTTTATCAAAAAAAGAAAACCGCCTTCAAAAACTAAAAAGTGATAAACAACTTTAGCACAGAACACACATTACTTTAGTTTCGGAAGTCGGTGACGGTGGGTTTGTTGTGTTTGTTGTTTTGTATTGCCACCGACTTCCGAAAGTAAAGTAATGTGTGTTCTGTGCTAAAGTTATTTATCACTTTTTAGTGTTTGAAGGCGGTTTTTTTTTTTGGAAAACCTATTTATTTTCCGCTATTTAGTATTGCTTTAACATCAAAATCCATTAAGAAACGGCGACACACTTAAAACAGAGATTGTAAGTCCTCCAAAGATTGAAGAAACTAAAACGTCATCTATGTACTTTTTTGGGATTTTGTTAATTTTCTCAAAAAGGGCTGAATCAATTTTGATAAAATGTATATGGGACCATATCGAAATAGACCCCTTTCGATCAAAAAAAGAATTTTGCAAATCCGTCTACATATTATGACCAAGTTATGCCCGAACATGCATAAAAAATATATATATTTAAACTTCCGAATTCATAACCTCCGCCTTTTTAAAGTCGGTTAAAAAATTGGGTTGTTTCACAAAATCGTACGTCAAAAAGTTACTATTACCATAACCGACCAGTCAACGTAATTTTGTGTTATCAAACAGCTACTTCAAACATCAAAATATTATGGACTCTCTTTTTGAATAACTTTGACTGACGGATTTTATGTCATGAAACAACCCGTTACATTTAAAATACGTTAAACATCTCACGTCATAGTAACTTTTAACCGTCCGTATGTAACGTTAACCGACTGTTTGAAACAACCGGCCCTTAATATAATGGAAGGGCGCTGAAATGTGACGTAACTATGCACCCTATATTCAGTCACAGGAAGGCTAATAGTTTCCTACAATGATTTTGTATTTTCTGATTTAATATGACCTAAGTATTGTACAGCTTTTAATTTCACACGAAAGTTAAAAGCTGCGTGTCACACCGTGTAATTTGGAAATCCTTGGTTCAAGCTCCTCGACACTACATTTTCAGTGAAGAGTTATGCAGAAATTCGCATAATATACGTAGCACAAAGTCAAGATCCATTACACCAAAATACTTTGAAAAAGCACGTAGAATAATTAGTTTTTGAATTCATGGAAGCTCTCTCAACACTTTCATTTTATGTTTAAAATTCTCTTTTAGAGAAAACTAAATTATTTATTTCACAGAGATTACGTGTTGGGAATATGATGTTTTATAAAAATGTTTTCTATGACCTATTTTTATTGCTGACTTTAAAGCAACTTTTTGTTTTAAAAAGGTTTATGTTCGTGTAAAATGTTATACCGAATTGTAAAGAAATATCAAGCTGTCAATTTACTTGATGATATTAGGTGGTAAAGTAGCAGTTGCCATCAAAACACCATTAAAAGGCACTTTTGAATGTAATTTACAAGAGAAATTGAACCTAGTAGCATCTGACAATAGATACTCATCTGAAAGATGCGTGGTGAATTTAATGTTACCCTGTATGCCTTCAACTTATCACCTGTAGCAAAACAGTACATACGGGAAAGTAATGAAAAGATGAACACTCAGGAGACTTCCAAAAACATAGTAATCACATTTCCCGCCCAGTTATAAAAAAAAAAAACATAAAGTTTTTCTCCAATCAAAACGAAAATCACAAACCTCTCAATTGAAAAAGGTTTTCCTTTAACCCAAATCGAACCCCACAGAACCGGGGTGACGCTTGTTCCTTTACTCTTCCGTAGGTACCTTGGTGTATCATTTCAAATCCTATTGTAGTATTATAGCTGCGAAAGGTCAAACAGAAAACCAATGATATATTATACACTTAGATGCGTTACCCGCGCTCGATAATGGCAACATTAAAGCAAGGCAATTGCCGGGGTTTCACTTAGTCACGTACCACCCAGTGTCGCGGCTATACGTCAGTATCGCTCGTAATTCACACATAAGTGACGTAACAAAATATGTATGTTTATCTTTTTCTAACAGGTATACGCTGTATGCTTCTGTCCTTTTCTTCGCACTGTATAATTGTATGTGCCTACTGGTATGTAGATATAAAAGTTTGCGCCGTTTTAAAGTGCACTAATGTTCGTGTATGACGCGTCTAAGTCATCAATTTTACACTAGAAATAGAGTATATTATAAAGAACTGCCTTCAGTTGAAACTTTGTAAAGTAAGAAAACTATACCCACAGTTTGAGGAAGCTCAGTTTTGCAATACGTTACCAAAAGATTTTAGAGATTCATCTGATGTGTGTGTGTTTTTGTGTATGTCTTCACGGCTAAATTAGAGTGCCGATTTAAATGAACTTTGGTACACACCAAGCTTGAACTCCAAAAAAAGACGTAGGCTACTTTTCAATTCACCAATTCAATATCAGCGATAACCGACATCATCACGCGGACGAAGTACCGTGCGAAAAGTGTTATACATATAATTTACCTAAAAAATAAAACAAGGAAGAGAAGGTACTCTGAGTATGAATAATTCAAACTGTTATTGTTCACATAAAGGACTGTAAGAGACACAATGTGATGTGTACATAAGGTCATGTTTTGTGATGAATGAGGAAATTATTTTATGTGAGTGCTTTTAACCTAACATAATATTATTTCCTACGTTCTTCGTTTGACAAGATTTTTTATTCGTTTTTTAACCGACTTCAAAAAGGAGGAGGTTATCAATTCGGATGTTTATATGTATATTTTTTTATGTATGTTCGGCATAATGCTGTCATATATAGACGGATTTGCAAAATTATTTTTTTGTTCGAATTACTTTTTAGTTTTTGAAGGCGGTTTTCTTTTTTTTTTAACTTTTTGTTTTAAAACCTTATGCAGCAATATTGTAAAAGTAAAACACATACTGCCACACTCAGAGATGTCACATAATAATAATTAATCATTAACTTTAATTGTCAACAACATTAAAATTTTCTCTATCTGTCATATTTTGTCTGATAGTGTTCTAATTTATATAAGCTTGTCGATTAAGGTTATATCGGTTATTATTAAGTAACGTCCCTGAATACCACAGTTAATCACGGTCTTAACTGGATCATTGAACAGACCATTGCGGTAGAATCCCAATGGTCTCTTTGTGAAACACGTTGAGAATCTGCTGTGCTTAGGGTCCAGCGGTGTGATTCTGTAAGACCTCATTCTAAACTTCGAATCTGATTCCGCTGTGAGTTTCTTGATTGGCATTCTAAAAACTCGGTTGATAATTCGAATTTACAGCAGCGTCACCCTTGCGAGTGTCAGCGAGTTGAACTAAATTGACAGGGAGATTTTGACAGATAAAATATGAGATGACGTAAGAAGTGACATAAGTGACATTCTGTAAGGTAATTTCCCCGTCACTTAGACGCTCACTTCGCACTCGAACCCGATTTAAAGTGTCAAATATATCAAGGTCAATTTGAACCTTATGCGAAGTGAGAGTGAATAGCGATGTGACATGCGAGTTATTGTTTGAATTTTACAAAATCGACCAACTGGATCCGAACCCAAGGGCGAGAAAAGTGTTAGAGGGGTTTCCATTAGGAGTTTAAAAGTTCCTACGTGCCTCGGAAAATACGTAAAGTCGTTGGTTCTGCGCCTGATCTTTCCCCGGTCGTGTCGGACTACTATGAGGGCAGAGGGAAGCACTAAGAATTTATTAAGATTATCGAATAGTAGTCTTTAAATATTTCTTCTCTTACTGTTCTTGTATAGAAATGTATTACTCTCTCATTTTTCTTATTTCACGGTAGTTGAGGAGGATGTCTTTTGAACAGATATCTCGTTACCTTCCTCTATTGATCTCTGTAACCTCCGACATTATCCTATCCTATTCTTTCCTACTAAAAAATAAAATATTTCCATTTCACATCTTTTTCAATACTACAAAATCTCTTTTCTCTGAGTCCTCGGCGCCAGAACCATTTTAAAGCGCAGAATCCGACGCGTCAAACCCGAACGGCAGCAGTTCCCGGTTAGTTTACTACTCATTGTAGCCTGCACAGCACATGTGTCATAAACAGGGCTTGGACAGACTACCTGATATTTTAATGAGACTGTTAAAATGATAAGTAGGGATTGGACCCAATGTGTTTCCCTGTGGCATGCTTATGATTGTGAGTAAAGGAATGCATTTTGATATAGATGACGCATATAGCCATAAATATTATTTAGTGAAATTTTTAACATTTATGATTTCGGTTGAAATTTTATAACATTTCAGAACATCGTAATCAGAATACAAGTCTCGACTTCTTATGTTACTTGTGGTAGAGGAAACGCGTTTTCTTCTTACATTTTATCCTGTCAACCGTCATGTTATCACTCCCTTTTCTTTCATATTATTATTTTTTTTCATATTACATTCTTCACATAGTCCATCCATCTTATTTTTGGCCTCCTTCTTCCCGCACCCTTCCATGCATATTCTCGATTCATAGAAAATAATATCGATAAACTACTTCAGCTTTCCAGATTGCTAGTTACGCTTGCTGAGTTAATTTTTGTCCCGTTTTTATCCGGACCGGACGGTCGGCGCGACGCCCGGACACGGCTCGTTTGATATTCAACCGGTGCAGGCAGGTGTCGCCTACAGGACAGCTGCTTCTCTTGCTTACTTAGTTTCGCATAAAAATAAAATGTCCTACATTTTATATGAACACTTTGTAAGACCATTTAGGTAAATTTAAATTCTTGTTTGTTTATCCCTTTCAGTATCCTTTTTTTTACCCGACTACGGCAAAGCCAAAGGAGGGTTATGAGTTTGACAGGCTATGTATGTATGTATGTATGTATGTATGTATGTATGTTCATCTGTTCGCTCATTGCTCCTAAACTACTTATCAGAACTGAACAAATGAGGTATCGTTAGAAGCGTCTTGATTGTCCGCTGGTTATAGGCTATATGACGTGTCACCGAATTTAATGTGGCGCCCTCTGGCGGACAAAAAAACCAAGATTCAATAAAAAAATGAAGACAAGCATACCGTGTTTGGTATCATTGGAAAGGGGTTCACTAGTACCATTCAAATATATAATATTTAGTTGTGACTTGTCACAAATTATTTAAAAAAAGGAAAGATTACCAAATAAATTAAGATACGCATACCGTGTTTAGTATCAGTAGAAAGGGGTTCACTAGTACCTTTTAAATATATAATACTTAGCTGTGACTCCAAAATGGTTTAAATAAAAAAAATCAGTTTAAAAACTAAAACCCGACTACAACAAAAAGTGATCTAAAAAGTACGAAACAAGAAAATATTTCACACAGAAATCAAGACATAGGTACAAAATGGTCAAGGTAAGCCGTGGTTGCATGCCATTATAATTCATGTTTATCGCACTCATATGGGATACAGGCATGCAACCACGGCTTACCTTGACCATTTTGTACCTATGTCTTGATTTCTGTGTGAAATATTTTCTTGTTTCGTACTTTTTAGATCACTTTTTGTTGTAGTCGGGTTTTAGTTTTTAAACTGATTTTTTTTATTCAATAATTGTATGCTTATTAGCTCCATAACCCCAACATTCACACTTACATCTTAACTCAAAGTTTAACCTACATTACAATTACCTCACACTCCACATGAAACACCTACACCTACTGCTATTGATGTTGTTCATATGTTGTATTTAGTTTATGCCCCTATATTAATTTTAGCTTTTATTTGTTTTGTACTAATAACACAATCACATGATGCCTTGTCTGTACGGTGCCACTGAGTGGGGACTGGTGACCTGTGATACAGGTTTTTTCAAACCTACTTCAGGCACCAGCTCTCACAATGTGAATACCTACCTATATTCAACCAAACATCTGAATGTAATTAGATCATAACCATTGTACCATAACCAACCAAATAAATAAATTTATTATTATTATATTTTCATTTATTTCAATAATTATTTACATAGATGTTAGTAATGTATCCAAGGTCTTTCTCAAGCTGATGGTTTTTTCATCATTATCACCATGGCAAACTGTAGACGCCCACTGCTGGGCATAGGTCTTTTCCAAGGGGGGTTCAGCCGTAATCGCCATGCTTGGCCGATGCATGTTGGCGATCGCAGGTGTTATGGTACTCAGAAGGACGCTGCTGCCCATCCTCTGGTCAATATCCCTCTGTCGTCTTCTACGACACCCACGGGTAGTAATGGGGTGGTGCTATTCGTGACTGATGAGTTTTTATTCATCTTGAACTTCATTATTAGTCTAACTATCTGACCTGAGTTTCGTATTAAATACCACAAAAAATACAATTTATGAAAATAATAAATTGCTTCTCATTAAATTTCCGACTACATCAGAATATTATTCGGCGAATTGTGAAAGTGCGGAATGGAGTTTCTGTATAATTTTACAAGTTCTATAGAATCTGCGAAGGTTACGGTAAACTAATACAAAAGGCTACCCTTCTAGTTTCTGGGAGCTTTCACCCATAAAAGTTCTTGAAAAGATTTGAAATCCAATTTCGCACTTCACCACCCGTAGGTACTTATATTAGTACCTGCAGCTCGGAAGCCTGGAAATCTGTAATCACATTAGGATGGACATAAATCCGTATTGGCAGTAGAAACCATGCCTTTCCTTTGCCACACGTGCCTGCCTTTTCTACAAAGCACACTATAAATATTATCAGCAAGTTGAAACTCGCTTACTGATGTTCCTAGCAATTTGGTAGAAAAGGTCGATAAACGGAGGATATCTTTAGTTTATGTGTCCAATAATAAGTTATCGACTTATTAGTTATGGAAAATGAGTATAGATTTTATCCTAAACTTCTAATAATGATGATGTTTTTGAGGTTGACCAGCGTTTAGAGAAACTCGCTCAACAGCTGGGTTAAGAGTCAGTCAGATATGCTTTTATAAGTGTTTACGTTTTTCTACGTGCCTATATTTCCATGAATACCTCCCCAGTCACTTACTGGACTCCATCAAACAAATGTAAATTCATAACTGATTAAAGTGTTTAACAATAAAATAGATTTCTTTGAATGATTTGACAACTACAAACGCAATCTTAAACCTGAGACTACATTATTAAACTCATACAATTGTAGATACAACTTAAATAGTCCTATTTAAGTCTTGAAAGTTTTGCTCGACGTAGTAGTGGCAAGTTATTTCATAGTTTAAATTGTAATGTGACTTCAAAACGTGATATTTAGATGTTAACATACGGCTTTTGAAGAATTGAAGTTATGAGGCGACAAGTTTGTAATCCTAATAACAATTAAAATGCAAAAGTTTGTGAGAATGGATGGATGTTTGTATGTCTTTCTTGCTTAAGCGGCTGAACTGCTAACTGTAACCAGTATTTGCAAAAACTTGATTTAAAAGAGTGTCCGTGGAGTTTCTTGCTCGTTCGTCTCCACCTTCGTTTTGGAATGAGCAACTAGCTTCAACTTTTTGACTAACTTACCGACTCCTTGACATTAATTCAAAAGTACCTGTGAATGGTTTAATTAAAACAAATGCTTTCATTTTGAATATAATAAGCTGAAATTAGACACACGTATCGATTTTGATCTAACTTAACACAAAGAGTGTACAATTTCTCATACCACGTTTGCGATTATGGTATAACTAGCTTTTGCCCGCGACTTCATCCGCGTGAATGTCGGTTATAGTGGATGCAGACGAAGTCTCTGATTAAAAAGTAGCCTATGTCCATCTCCAGGGTTCAAGCAATTTTCATACCAAATTTCATCAAAATCGGTTCAGCCGTTTCATCGTGAAAGCGTAATAGACGGAGTTACTTTCGCATTTATAATATTAAGTATGGATTTAAGATTTGTTTAATCTGAAATTTATACAGACAAATTCACAGACAGTAGCTAGTCGTTTATAATGATAAGTTTAGCTGTTTGCAAAGTACTAAAGCCGTGTTTCTTAATCTGTTTTTGCTTTTAGATAAGCAGCTGACGGTTCTCATGATTTCTTGACGATAGCATGTTAAGATTTTGTAAGTAAATGGAAGAAAATGTTTAATCATATTTGCTTCTTCCTCAAAATTGTATACAAACCCAACATTAAGCAATGCTTTATCAGTTTTAGGGGTACTCAGATTTTTAAGTAAAAGCCGCGTGATAGTCTATTTTAGCTTGATTGATAATGATATAGGAGTACCTTTACATCATCTTCCTTTCTTGTCCCATGTTCATTGAGGTCGAAGCAGCACGTTTTCTCCTTCTATTCTGTCCTGTCAACTATTTTCTTTCATAATCATTTCAACCTTTGGACGCCGACTGCTGGGCATAGGTCTCCCTCAAGGGGGGGTTCACCCGTAATCGCCATGCTTAGCCGATGCATGTTGGCGATCGCAGTAGGTGTTATGGTACTCAGAAGGACGCTGCTGCCCATCCTCTGATCAGTATCCCTCTGTCGTCTTTTCGACACCCACGGGTAGAAATGGGGTGGTGCTATTCGTAACCAGCACTACACGGCAGCAACCGGCACCACACGGCACCTTCTTCCATAATAATATATTTTCATAATAAAATTAATCCTTTTTTTGACCTTCCTATAATACCCCTCCATACTACATTAATATCTAAATCTGCTTAGGTCACATGCGTTTCATCCCTCCACTTGACATGCCCATACCAAGACATCGACTCCCTTCCAACTTATCTTCCACTTTCGAATTACCTCTAACGTAGCGCAAAATAATTTCAATACTCAAAGATCAAAATCCATTTACGAATTTATAAACAGCACTTGAATGGAATTTTGCCGGAACTATTTTTGTATCAGAGAAATTAATTTAAGTTCCTACAAAGAGGATTGTGAGTGCAGTTTAAAGTTAGATGAGTTCCTCGCTCATTGCCATCCTGCGAACTGAAAGGCGAGGTAGGTAATTGCAGAATATCCTGATGAACTTTCATAAAGATTCTATCTTTTACTCTATTTGGTTGAGCTGTCTTCTCAGAAGGTACTAAGGTTTCATTTAATTTCAAGACGGCTTTTTTACCTCCGATGTTATAATGTTTCAATGTAAAAGGTTTCTTTTTCTTACCAACGTTCTTCGCTGTAGGTAGATTACATCTAACAGTAAAGAAAATATTTAATATCTCTCTATTTCTGTACAATTTTTGTATTCACTAGTGGTGTACCCGATAGAGGCGTACTAGGTAAAGCCTTCGGAAAGGATTAACACTTTTACTTATAACGAGTGTATTTTCTTTTTCAATGTAAGACTAGGCATGTAGGCAGAAAAAGGACGTGTTCGACAAGAAGTACCTTTTCTTGTTCAGAATTCTTACTCCATAATAATGGTCTCTTTTGCTTTAATATTTTCTGTGAACATAGTACGTAAAAGACAAAGAAATAAAAGCATTAGTAAATAAATAACTGACTCGTCCGAACCACAAAATATTATTATATTCCTTTTTGATAAACACACCTTCTCGTTACGAAGCTACAAATATAACTTAACGTCAAAACTTTTAGATTTACAACGCAAATTATTATACAACGAATTTAATTTAGCAACTACAACAAGGTAACAAATAGTGAGGCCATATGCGCGTTAAATGTGAGGGTCTAATTTAATCAACACAGACATCTTGCTACCAGCACTCTCATGAAAATTAATGGCGGTTCCTACGAATGGTCATTTAGCCCAATAACCAGTGGAAAGATTATTTTCCCAGCAATTATTCGGGCAGGAACCCCAAACACGAGTAAACTTGTTTATTTATTAATTTACGCATTATTTTCTCTAGTTTCGGTGGATTTTCGACTGTAATCCTTTAAGTCGAGGGAATGTAGGGTAGTTTGTTTTATGGTAATAATATACTGCTCCAAAGTGCTGGTTGAGGGTATTAAAATTTAAGTGAATGCGGATTTTGGACGGCTGTTTATTCTGAAATTAAACCAAGATGGTTTCATTGTGTATTATGTTATCAGTCAGAACTTCCAAGAATCAAAGTAAAATGCTGTAATATTGCCTATATGCTCAATATTGCCTTCATTCTAAAAAGTTTAATTATTCCTGCTGAGAAATGTTTTTGCTGTCTTTGGTATTACTAAAAGCCGGTACTTATGTGGAATAAAATATTTAACTAGATTTTTGCAATTGTGTATATAGAAGTCAAAAGTCAAAGTCAAAGCATTTATTTCAATTAAACCATTACAGGCACTTTTGAATTGTCAAAGTTGGCTGGCCGCACGGCTACTAGTATCTACGGTACACCGTGCGATCAGCTAAAAATCTGCTTTGGTATTTTATTTTATTTATGTCATACCCACAAGAAAATAGCAAAATTATAACTCCTAAATAATTTGCGTTAATTACATTGTTTCCATATTGTAGTTGAGTGTTAAGTTTATGTTGTGATCAGTTACAGTGCTAAGCAATCTATTACAAACTTTAAAAGGCGAACTGTTAGCCTCATAAAGTGTTTGTTTTTACTATGATTTGAATGTATCTTAGGGTAAGTGCATTTTGTTAATTTTTATGTTAAATAAAGATATTTGAAATTGAATTGAAATTGAATTTAATTGTCAAAGAGTCAGTCAGAAAACGACGTTAGATGACATGCTATATACAAAGTTAGTGTCAATTGTCCTTATTTACGGCTCAAGTCAAAAATAAAACTACATTTATCACCGTTTCACCTCTTCTAGATAGTTTGCGGTGAATCTGGCTGTACAATGTTTTGATGAAAAAATAATGTTCATTTTCGAAACACTGCCTGCCTAGCCTTTTCCCCGACCCCAATATAGTTATATTGGGGTCGGCTTCTAGTTTAACCGGATGCAGCTGAATACCAGTGTTTTACATGGAGCGACTGCCTATCGGACCTCCACAACCCAGTTATTTTCGAAACACTATTCTATATAAATTGCTCAAGAAGCTGGGACCGACAGCTGCGTCAATTAACCTCTCACTCAATGACCCGTTCGTACTTACATAATAACTTCATTCCTACAAAGGTATTATCGTGTAAACCAACCATCAACAAAACAAAAAGCAAAGGATTTTTTACATCAAATTAATATAGCACAAACCCCAATCCTTAATATTGATCTGCTGCCATAACTATGACTATTATTATGATATTCTTTGGGAAGAAAAAATAAAGGTTTGTGAAGATATTTTCCTCAATATACGCTGACAATGCTGCTCCGTCCCTACATTAGAAATGTTGATTCGTGAAATTACGAAACACAATATTACTTCCCATTGAGTCTTTTTCAGGAACCTTTTAATAAGTTGCCTGTAGGTATATCTTTCCTTCATTAGGAAGTAGAAATAATGTAAAGAACATTATTATAATGTACTTCGCTTTTGATACACTTTTTTTACATTTTTTTAACAATAATAATAAAAAATGTTCTCGGTACCCGGTGCCAGTATTTTTTATATTTTTAAATGTTTTTATTTTTATCATTATTTATGTTTAATAATATAAACCTTTATCATATCTTTATTTTTATGTATATAATGTCACAGTCAAAACTACTTTTGACTGGGTTCAGTCAAAACCCTTATAGAAACCCATTAGGTTGGTAGGTTTTTTTTGTGACCCTTTTAAAACATTGGTTTTGTGTAACTAAGGCGTTCAGTATTTTTGATTTTGCAACGCAAACGCGTTTTATCTTAATAAGGGTTTTGACTGGACCCAGTCAAAAGTAGTTTTGACTGGTTAAGAGTTTTGACTGTAACTTAAACAATATTAACACGCATGATAAAAAAATAAGTTTAAAAACTAAAACCCGACCACAGCAAAAAATGATCTAAAAAGTACGAAACAAGAAAATATTTCACACAGAAATCAAGACATAGGTACAAAATGGTCAAGGTAAGCCGTGGTTGCATGCCATTATATTCATCTTCATCGCACTCATATGGGATACAGGCATGCAACCACGGCTTACCTTGACTATTTTGTACCTATGTCTTGATTTCTGTGTGAAATATTTTCTTGTTTCGTACTTTTTAGATCACTTTTTGCTGTGGTCGGGTTTCAGTTTTTAAACTTATTTTTTTTTTATTTAAACCATTTTGGAGTCACAGCTAAGTATTATATATTTAATATGTACTAGTGAACCCCTTTCCAATGGTACTAAACACGGTATGCGTATCTTAATTTATTACCCGACTACGGCAAAGCCAAAGGAGGGTTATGAGTTTGACAGGCTATGTATGTATGTATGTATGTATGTATGTATGTATGTATGTATGTATGTATGTTCATCTGTACGCGCATAGCTCCTAAACTACTTATCAGAACTGAACAAATGAGGTATCGTTAGAAGCGTCTTGATCGTCCGCTGGTTATAGGCTATATGACGTGTCACCGAATCCAATGTGGCGCCCTCTGGCGGACAACAAAACCAAGATTAAAAAAAAAAATGAAGACAAGCATACCGTGTTTGGTATCATTTTAAAGGGGTTCACTAGTACCATTCAAATATATAATATTTAGTTGTGTTTTGTCACAAATTATTTAAAAAAAGAAAAGATTACCAAATAAATTAAGATACGCATACCGTGTTTAGTATCATTAGAAAGGGGTTCACTAGTACCTTTTAAATATATAATGCTTAGCTGTGACTCCAAAATGGTTTAAATAAAAAAAAATAGTTTAAAAACTAAAACCCGACTACAACAAAAAGTGATCTAAAAAGTACGAAACAAGAAAATATTTCACACAGAAATCAAGACATAGGTACAAAATAGTCAAGGTAAGCCGTGGTTGCATGCCATTATAATTCATGCTCATCGCACTCATATGGGATACAGGCATGCAACCATGGCTTACCTTGACCATTTTGTACCTATGTCTTGATTTCTGTGTGAAATATTTTCTTGTTTCGTACTTTTTAGATCACTTTTTGTTGTAGTCGGGTTTTAGTTTTTAAACTATTTTTTTTTTTGATAATCTTTCCTTTTTTTACAATAATTTGTGACAAATCACCACTAAATATTATATATTTGAAAGGTACTAGTGAACCCCTTTCCAATGATACCAAACACGGTATGCTTGTCTTCATATTTTTTTAAATCTAGTTTTTTTTTGTCCGCCAGAGGGCGCCACATTGGATTCGGTGAAACGTCATATAGCCTATAACCAGCGGACAATCAAGACGCTTCTAACGATACCTCATTTGTTCAGTTCTGATAAGTAGTTTAGGAGCTATGAGCGAACAGATGAACATACATGCATACATACATACATACATAGCCTGTCAAAATCATAACCCTCCTTTGGCTTTGCCGTAGTCGGGTAAAAAAGAAAACATAACTTTTAAGCTAAAAAATCGAATACAATAAGGCATAATACAATAACACTGACCATACGAATGTGATTCGTCAGGTCCTCGAACTCACCTGTTTAGTAGACGTGCGCCCCGTGTCCACTTTCCCCCGCTGGGAAGGCGTCTCTTATCACTAGGAAACTACCAAAAGCAACAAACACGTATCCCTACAAAACGAAGTTTTAAATAATAATAAATAATAATATTAAATATAAATAAGAATAACTGTTTTGGTCAATGATATATTATACACTTAGATGCGTTACCCACGCTCAATAATGGCAATATTAAAGTAAGGCAATTGCCGGGGTTTCACTTAGTCACGTACCATCCAGTGTCGCGGCTATACGTCAATATCGCTCGTAATTGACACATAACTGACGTAACAAAATATGTATGTTTATCTTTTTCTAACAGGTATACGCTGTATGCTTCTGTCCTTTTCTTCACACTGTATAATTGGATGTGCCTACTGGTATGTAGATGTAAAAGTTTGCGCCATTTTAAAGTGCACTAATGTTTGTGTATGACGCGTCTATTTATAATACGTCATTGGTTTTGGTAACGAATGTCATTCATACGTCAGTGGTTAATGTGGTTAATAATGCCAGCCTATTTTTATCCCACTGTAGGGGAAGACAAGGCACGAGTAATGATCACCAAAATAAAAAATCTACTGTATAGTGGATGGGTTTACAAATATATAAGACCACATACACAAACAACCAGATTCGGAAAAACTACCTGTAGGCCATGCAGATATGTGTCCTGCAGCCAATCGCCCCTACACTGCGCCAACCACTGCTGATGTTTAAATTGACTGCCTTAAATAAACGTTATACATTCATGCTGAAAACTAGACAAATAGTAGACTCTTAAAGGAATAAGAAAGAGTAAGCTTATTTCCGTAAGTAATTATAATTAATTTTAGTAAGATCGTGTTACATTTTGTAGGTAATAAAATATGTAGTACATTACAACCGGTCCTATTTACTAAAGATAATTATGTACCTACATTGCTTTATGTTTTTCCAGAAACTTTTTAAATGTTTCTTGCGAAGCTCATATTTATTAATATTCCACGTGTAACACTAATGTACATTTATAAGAAATAAAAATGAGATTTCATCAAAAAAGGTTTTATTATTTCTTTGACAAACGATACTTACAAAAAAAGAAAAAAAAGAGAAAGAAGAAATTATGCGTAAAAGGTTACTGAGGAAATAATTATCTACTTAATTATGACATTATATACAAAAATATGTATTTCATTCCTTAAAGTATCAATTCTGCGTTAGTATTTAGTATTCTACATACATTTGAATCCAAAATATTCGATCACGATGTTAATAAATTGCTAAACAAACACTGACGTAAAAGGCACTACAATAACACGCCTGTAACTCCAGACAATATCAAAACACATACCCCTTTCTCATATAACATTCTCATTGAAATACAACACAAATTCATGCAGGAACTCATCACTCAAAGTTTCTTAAAGCCCCGACAAGATACACTGGTTACCCCGACCCTCAACAGCCGAACTATTCGAGGGTCCGACCGGCCGAAACAATTCCAAACATTATTTATCCATGCACCACCATACGGCTTCTTTAATAGTCCCCACGGAATATTATGGGGTTTGTGAAAGATTTCGCCAAAATCCCTCTGGAGAATAGTTTGTGGTCCCGTTACGAAGAGGTTTAACGGTTACCTTATTATGCATATGATCCTATAAGGTTGAGCCGTTCATTTGTGTGATGTGCTGGGAAATTAAGTCGGTGTTCAGCTTTATGGGGTGTTTCATTGAAACTGTGGATTAGGGAATTGGGAAGTAATCCGATAGGTACTTGTTTACCTGGTTTTGTACATGGGTAATGGATTTTCTGTTGTAATTTGCGACAGGTAAGCATCATATTTACTATGATCACACTTTTCCTAGACGTTGTTCAGTGTCGATTTAGTTACGTACTCATGCAGGCTTTTTATGTATCTTTATACAATACTTTATCCAACCTACCTACCGAAAGAATTGTTGCTAATCGAAAGTAACACAGAAAACAAAAATCGAAGACTTAATAAAAATATTACAAAAAAAAACAGTCGATTTTAGACTGCCCTATGATTTTGCTAGACCAGGTAGGTTGTTATATTTAGGTCAATCCATAGATTACATATTCAAAATGTAACGAGAATACACCTTGTTTGAATTAACTTCAGCCTATTAGAAAATAGCCTCCACTGGCCTAGAAAATGGTTCGACGGAGTTGGAAACTTGTTTTGAGCTTCAGTGCTGTGTTTATTGAAATGTATTTACCTACCTATGTGCTTACTAACGTTCAATAATACAATTTTCCTTTTGTTTAATTATTAAATAATAGTGCTAGTAATTGCTCTAATTTCAACTGAACTGTTGTTTAACATGTAACCAGCCCTTAATTATTTCATCGCTTAAAATAGGTATATTTATTTGCGAAACGACTATATGTTCAAGTTATGTGTTTACAAAAGCATAATAATTATTTACTCCATGAAATTGCGATGGTTTTAATATTGATTTTATTATCATTATCATCAACGACAGAAAATCTTTACCATGCGTTCTCACGGAACGAAGATGAAAGTATGTCTATTTAAGTCTTATCTTGCTTCAGCTCCAAATATTAAGTTACCTGCCGTTCCACCGTACAGATCCATAAATGTATTTCAAAACACCGATACGATGGAACAAAATCAGATCGTGTCACGAATACCCCAGGCTGCGACACTGTTGTTGTATGTTAATCTCTGGGGACGTATTCCACAAGCTCGTGTTTTGGTTTAAAAACAAAAACAAGGGATGAATGTGGCGTAGCAACTATATGGAATAAAACATACACCGAGAAATTCGTAATAAATACTGACATGAACAATGAAGTCTAACAATAGGTCGAGAAACTGTACAAATGCAGTAAAAACGAATCTGTACTGTTTTACAATCAAAATATTTCCTGCAATGTTAACATGTACAACAAAGAACTAAAGTTGTACGAAGCTGATGCTGTCTGTAACATTGAAATACATTTTTGAAACACAGCCTAGTCTCGGAACGAAAATAATCAATTAGCGGAAAACATCCATTTAGAATCCAAACACAATCGAAAAGCAGATCAAAATAAACATTCCAATTCTACTACTGCGTCCATTTGAATCCCATCTATTCAGACAAAAACGGATCGCTCTTTTTTCTTAACAAAATACCTAAATTCATTTACATTCCAATTTTAGGGCCTACTTTAGATTAACACCGTCGCTCCACGTACAACGTCAGAATATGCCTACACCCGGGGCGCTGGCGAATAAAATTTTATTGCCAGAATTCTCGTTCGTGTTTCCACTAAAAATACATTTTACGTCTGGGTTTCCTTTGGTATGAAAATTTGTAGCGTTCGCGCGCCGGCTGAGTATACACTGCGTAACACACTCGTCTATCCTTGTGCCAATCATGGGATGTCGCGAGATGTTGGGAATCAGATTATGGAGGTTCCTTCCTGTTACGTGATAGGTGTGCATTAATATTATATACAGGAGGAAAGTATTTTTTATATTTTTAGATAGGGAACCATGTTACTTTTGCCTTTCATGTTTATTTTTGGAATAATGGTATAATGTTCAATGTTCATTCAAAAATACTTTGTCATTTTTTTTTTGTCTATCCACTAAGTTAATATTGTAACTGCGAAAGTGATCTTGTTCATTTTTCACGCTTTCACAGTTAAACTATTAAACCGATTTTTGATTAAATTTGGTAAATACCAGACCACCAAGTTAGTTTATACTTCTTGGTACAGGCTAAGCTTAAAGCCCAAGAAAGCTATATACTTTTTAATCCGAACCTTCGTCTGTAGCCGCGATGACCGACATTCACGCGGACAAAGTCGCGGGCAAAAGCTAGTGGTTCAATAAAACAGTATATTGATTAACATAGAAAAGGAAACTTAATATGAATGTAGGTGCTAGTAATAGAAGGTAATAGTAACATTATGTAAAACTGTAAAGTGACACTGAAGCTGACTGAAGTCGGCAGCTTTTGTTCTGTTTGTCGTTTCTTATTGCCACCGACTTTATAATCTAAAGTCATTATAGTAATAAACGCGCTAAAGTTATATAATATTATTTTTACTTTGTGAAGGCGGATGTCATTTTGTATTTTTTTTACTTTTTAGTACCCAGTTATTTTCATCCAAATTCAATAAGAAACGGCAACACTTAATTAATAATATTCGAACTCGATCCACAATCGCCAGAGTTATCGCGTCATAAAGTGGGTTAAAATCAAGAAAATTAAGTCATATCCTAATTTCCTAAGGTGAAATTATTATTATTATTTTCAGCCAGGATTTTCCCACTGCTAGGCAAAGGTCTCTCCAGTCTCTTTCCAACTCTCCCTATTAAAGGGCTATTAGAGGTGAAATATTTTCATGCAATTATGGAACAACATATAGCAAATCCTATCCATTACAAAAATGAAATCGATTCATAATTACCGGAGATATTGCGTAACAACAAACAAATACAAAAATACAGTCGAATTAAGAAATCTCGTCCTTTTAAAGTCAGTTAAAAATAAATGTTTATTTCTACATAAGTTTAAACAAGCCAATCCACCATCTCTCAGTGGAGTAGTAAAAGGTGACTAAGAGATTATATCCGGAAGATTGACAGAACCGTTCACCTACTTCGAAATTATATTGCCCCGGCTTGCCGTCGGGTATACGCTATGATATAATGAAGAAGTTTTAAAGTAACAACAAAGATTCCTCGTAACTTAGATTCTTATATACTCACTCCACCCGCGAGACTAGACGGTAGAGCGAAGTTTTAGATATTCTATTAATCCTCCGTATAATCTTAAATACATAACATTATTTAGATTTTCTAGTTACTACGTTTAAGTCAGAAATAACTCATCTTCCTATAATTAAAACCAAAGCAGCTGTAATTTCATAAAGGAAAGAAAAAGTACAGTTTACCTGTAAGTGGTATTTATATTCCGTTGTCTACTGCATTATGCAACCATTTTGTACACCGTCGATTTTTATGTTTTCTACAAAGCTACCGATCAATATCACATCGTCTATGTACACGATATATGTTTCAGTATCAACTGCCGACTTGGTTTCAAATTTTGGAAGACTTCCAGTGTGTAAGTGGTTCTTAAAGTACTTGGGAAATTAATTGGCGACACTAACTTATTTCTCTTATACCCTGCACACAGTATTCTAAATGGTGATGTTATACCGGAACATGATAGAAACCTTTACTCAAATCTTCGTCTTTATTACAGATTGCTTATTGTAGCCTCTTTTTTCCAACCAAACCCATCTCCGCTATTTACATTACATTTGCATTTAAAGACGAAATCCCTTCTCTAAATGCAATATCGAGGCAATAAGAGCGTACCTAGTTCATTTGTATGTGCGGTGCGGCAAGATTTGACTGCTAATTTAGACAAAACTCCACATTTAACTGTATTACTCTGCGTATTAAAGTCGTTTAGTAATTTACTTGAAAATTAACCGCGGCTCTTATATCTGGTTTAGGGCGCCTTATTGCCGACTGCCTACTTATCCAATAACAATGAAGTCAAATGAGTTTCAGTACGTGACTTCGTCCGTATCGTTGCTAAGTTCCGGGGGTTTTGAGGTAGTTTTGCGAATGGTTCATGGGCTGGAAAATGTAGTAGTTCTTTTAAGTTTTTTTATGTTCGGTACGAGACTGACACAACTAGCTGTGGTGCTAGCGGCTTTGGTAGGTTTTTGTTCATTTTAACTTTTGTATGTTGTACAAGAATATTTTATTTATGATTTTTTTGTATCCATTAAAGGACTTGTACAATTAATATTGTTAATTATTAAGTGCCTTATTGTATCTTTTTTTGCTTATGTTTTGCTTAATTAAATCTTTTTCTTCTTTTTACTACAAAGGTACGTAGTGATTTCACATTACTATTTACTCCCTAGTATTAGTCCCTGTATTTGTTACAACTAATATCCACTAGTCCACAATCATCGATATCCTGTGTGTGAAACTACGTTTTTTAGTCCTTCATCTGTTTTTTATTAATATTCTAGCACCTGATTCTATAAAAATATATTCGTGGACTTCCGGGTTAACACCGCAAAAGTCAATAACTCGTGCCACACGGAAAACCCAGCCGTTTCTAGTTGGTAATAGTAAAGAATGGTCTCGCCGTTCTCCAGATAAATCCTGTTCAGCTTAATGTGGAGATAGTGGGCTGCCGTACCAGGGATTCTAGGAAATTGCATAATGAATGGATGCAAGATTGTCCGTATTAATTGCTTGTAAAGAAAAGTTAGAATATTCTGCGTGGGAGAATAGAAACAAGAGATGAACTTTGTAAGAAAATTTTATCAGAAGATGTAGACTAAAGTGTAAATTTTCAGTGAGTAGAATAGAGCTTAGACAAATGGCGTCATATCTATGTTGCTGCCAATTCATAGAAATTAATAGTAGCATAATATTGAACCTAATAATAATCCAACTTTTATTTAGGTTTAAAGTTCTCCTCATAAAGATCAGAGTTTATTTAAAATGAAATAAAGCTTTCATAATTTCAGTAAGTTGATTGATGTTGTTACAGAGTGTGATTTGTGTTAATTACAAAGATTTCTATAACGATAATGAATAGACGCTCTTATAACCTGTAGGTACCTGTGTGTTGTTTAGGTACTCTAGAACCCAATCACTATAATGAATTTCATATAATCCAAATAATTTCATCTGTCATCTCAAAACGCTTATAAAATAACAATTATAAGTAACAAGCTTAAGGTGTTGTCGGCTCCGACCGCATGTCTGTCAGATGTCGGCATTTCCGCTTGACATGTGTCGGTTTCCTAAACATAACGGAGTTTATTAAGGTTGTAATTGCGATTTATATTGTACTTACTCGTTTACCGCCTTATATCTTACATTGCAGAAACTTTTAATGCCGGCACTTCACATGGCGTACTTGGATTAATATTTGCCTTATTTAGATAATACAAAATTTAGCCTACGGTTATTGAAATAAAGTCCATTTTGTATTATTAAAATAGGGCAAATATTTTCACAAAAACGCCTTGTGAAGTGCCAGCATAAGCTCTTATGTAGAAATCTGAATAGCTATCAGTTTTTTTTAATAGTAGTTCGCCCTCAGCGAGGTGACAAGACTCAAGCTAATGGTGGTTAGGAATCCAGAGTGAGGAACCTCCTAACTATGCTTGCCGTGTTCAAGACGACCGTCTTCTGCATTTGACTCTTAACCGAGCTGTTGAGCGTTAGTTCTTTTAAATGTTCCTCAAAACGTTATCAACCCATTTACTGAATTATTATCATTATTAGTGACAATATTCGCGGTGTCTAAAAAGAGACTTTTTAAAAACAGTTCATATAAAAAAAAACAATTTATATTAGACGGGTATAATCAATTTACTCCAAATTGTTTGCTGATGAAACAATAGATGTAAATGTAATTGTTCATAATCATCATTAATTTCATTGAATTATTGTGTAGCGACCTGAAATTGCTAATTAATGTTTACTATTCAACTAGTATAACAACAAGCTTTAGCTCCGCAGAGCAAACAATATCAAATTAGTATTTACCTTAAATTTCTGTAGGTACTTCTGGGAATTTATATAGCTATACATACAAACTCAATATTGTTTCAGTGTGTAGCTTTGAGGACAAAAGGAACATGGCAGGATTTGTACAAAAAAATAAAGATGTTTAGAGAAGTTGAAATTCTTTATGAGAATAAAGTCTTTAACCACAAATTCTAATTCTTAAACTCTTGGGTACGTAAAGAGTATCTTCAGGCATTTACAATATTTTTAAAACCCCGCAATAAAAATGGACGTTTAAAGTGAATAGTTTAACGAAAAGCTCATTATTTCAGGACGAATCCGCTTCTGACAGTAACAGTAACAGTACTGACAGCCGTCGTTTTGCAGTTCTTACACGGAAATAGCATCGTTTTATGAGAAATAATGTCACAAATAATGATTAATCAATGTATTTTTCAACTCCGCAATTGTAAACAACGATTCACATTACTTGTTTGCCATTCTAATAGATCCGTTAATGTCACTGGTCACTTTCCTTTTTTTTTAAACACTAAATGGGCAACGAGATGAAACGAAAAAGAGTTATTTCCTTTTCGAAATATTTTAATTATACGGGGGTTTAAAAATATGATAAGTATCATATTTTTAAATCTACTCCTGGTATTCTCCACATTGGAAAATACTTTAAACCCTCTAAATATATTTTTTTCATACAAATGAATGTATGGATCTCGCCATGATTCTTTTGATTGCCGAAATATTGATTTATCTTTTTTACTTACTTATGGACTGAACATTCTATGTCTCGTGATCAACATCTTAATTAAAAAAAATAATTACCTACCAAAATAGAATTCAATTAAAAATTCTAAATTAAATAACGTCAACTGCCAACCCACATCTTTCACGGTTCAATACACACGAGACAAGAAAGTCAATTCAAATCATTTCCTTAAAAGAATGAGTTTCTATTCCAACAACTTTCTAAAGATGTTCAAACAAAGAAACATCTTTGACAATGTGACATACAACAAGTCCAACAGAGTTTACTCCTTTAATATCAAAACGATCACAAGAATTGTTTCACTTCACTAGTCGCAAAACATAGCTTTTAACTCCAAACGGTTTCTTCTGACATTTGACGTCAGAGCGCATGAAACGCCGGCGGTGGAGGGATGAACAAGGAACAAAGACACATAGAGATACCTACACTGAGACATTTTGTCTTAACTGATACATATACAAGATGATTTTTTATGCACGTACCAAATTTCTCAGGGTGATAGTACCCATGAAATTGAATAACTTTCTCCAAAAAACATGGGTCGAAATATTAAAAAAAAAATCGGACTTCCCATACAAGATCAATAGTCAGCTGATCGATTTTGTATGGGAAGTCCGATTTTTTTTTTAATATTTCGACCCATGTTTTTTGGAGAAAGTTATGAGCACCCTGAGAAATTTGGTGCGTGCATAAAAAATCATCTTGTATAATGACGATTTTTGTTTTTTTTATTGCCGACTGGAGTATTTTCTGATGTCATTAGTATAACTACAGGTACTAATCCTATACGAACATAATTATTCCTGTGACTTTGTTTCTTCCTACAAAACTTCAACTACAAAAATATTAAACATGATAGCTAAGTACATAATATTTATACAGGGTGGAATAGCACAAAAAAGGATCATGGTAGGATTTGGTAATTTGGTTTAATTGTTTTAATTGAGCATTAATAATATTAAATTATGACGCCACAAGTTGCCGCTCTTCTCATAAGTTAGAAAACCAATATTTTTTAAGGTGTTTTATTTCGGTTACATTTATAATGCTCTTTAGTATATCTGTTTTTTTTTTTAATTTAGTTTCTAAGATTTATTTGATAGTTTCAAAATATTATTATGATCTAGTATTAGTTATTTGGTATTGGTAGTATGTCCGTATTTTTTTCAAAATGTAGTGATTCAATTTGGATGGGGTTTTCGCTATACGACTGCATAATTATATAAAAAAGGTTTTAATGTATAAAACTTTGTCCGTTATTACAACACACCACCTAAAACATAGAAGTCTTGTACTAGTAAGTCAGTGAACTTTCCCTTAATCGGTGATGTGGTTGATCAAATTCTCTTGTTTTTTAGTGTTACCCATTCTTATTGAATTTTAATGATAAACAATATGCACTGAAAAGGCAAAAAACAAATAAATAAACGATAATCGACTTCAAAATTTACTAAGTAAATAAAAAAATAACTTCCGTTTCGGAATACAAAACAACAAACAGAGCCAAAGGATTCCGAAATTAATGCTTTTATTTTATTTTATATAATTTTTTTTATTGTGTCGATGGCACGAATCATATTTTACTGTTCCATTTGTCACTGCATAGCAAAATCATTATAGGTATACCCAGAATATCCATTTCATGATAGCTTAATTGAACACTAAATCCAGCCGATTTAGACCAAACTAGATTAGTCACCCAATAATTATGTAATTAATATTGTAGTCACAGGCTTTGTAGCTGTGAAATGTTATCATATGGATGTACTTTAATACAATTATGTTAGCCTCTGATTGAGCAGTCGTTGAAACATAAGGATCAAGGATCATCCCACATTTGATGTAAAACATTTTTTTCTTAGAGCCATGTTACTGTGAAGGAGCATGCATATGGACATATAGCAAGCTTGACGATAGCATTTGGCTAACATAGAGTTGCAGAAAACCAACATTAGTTTAACGGATACTTAAAATTCACGCCATCCCTTACATTTTGTATCGAAAAGAAAGTGACAGCATCAATTTAAAGTGTCCATTAAACTAATGTAGGTTTTGTGCAACGCACTGTAAGCTTTTCGTCTAAACACTGAATTTGTTCTATTTTGAAATAAGATCCGTTTTGCTTATTTATATATCAAGATGTGTAGATTTGCTCTTTAGACTACAGTTATTTTCACTCGTCTCCCCTCTTTATTTTATAGAAATCTTCGACACCTCACACACCAAACTACATAGACATGTTTACGATCTGGTACCGTAAGGTTTATATCGTGCATGTAAGTCTTACAGTACATTGTATTCAAATGGATCACAAGAACTCAAAACACCGCTTGAACATGCCAAAAAATGAGTTTCTTCACATGTGAGCTACATGGTATGCCGCGGGCATTGACTACAAAGCGTTGTCAACCGCGTACGCGTTTGTAGTCGGTCTCAGAAGACATTCCGAGTAAAACGCTCTGAAAATATACATGAAAAGAAACTCCCAAGCCCGTCATGAGATAATCTTTTGATATCTCACTGGAAAACATCTTTGGAATAATAAGTTTGATAGAATTTTGCGTATAATGTTCTTAGGATAGTTACAAAAGGTGTTTTTCGGAATCTGTTTTATATCCTCTAGAGGTATTGTTCGGCTTCCTTATTTATCGAGGCTTTATTCTGAAGGTGCCGCATTCTTCCCGATATGGATTCCTTTTATCAGGGGCCTATAAAATGATGGTGTTATATATTGTATATATTTAGAATAATATTTACTAACCCGATCCGCTGCGTAAATTATAAACTAGTTTTTTCCTGCGATTTTGTCCGCGTGAATGATGGTTAGCGAAAATGCAGATGCAGTCGCGGATTAATAAGTAGCCTATTTCATTTCTTGAGGTGAAAAGTAAGGGTGTTACCAGACCAATCGATCGATCGTCGATCGACAGCATCGATCGATGGTAGAATGGATTAGCCGACGTCGATCGATAGTTTCTACCTAACCAACCGAATCGATTGTCGATCGACGATAGATCGATGGTAGAATTTATTAGTCGACGTCGATCGAGCTGCTTGATTATTATTACTGATGGATTATAGCTGGGGTTAATCGATGAACGTCGACGGATGCTATCGACTGGGGATCGATCGATTAGTTAGTGGCACGGTATCCTTCGATCAACCAAAGCTACCACACTTCGATCGATGTCGATTGATGGCATCGATCGTCGATCGATCGATTGGTGTAGTAACACCCTAACAGCTTAGTCGTAAAACTGTAACAAACAAAGAAACAAACTTACTTTCTCATTTATAATATTAAGTAGATATAGTATTGATTATACTACTTATCAACATCAACATCATCATCATACCAGCCTATTGTCGTCCACTTATGTTATAGCTAAATACATAGTTCTGTGTTTTGTTAAAAAAATATTAATTGATTTGTATATCAATTTCGATAGAATTTATATAGATTCTGCTATCTTATTGTCTTTGTCTTTTTAATCTACACTATTTTTTTCAACTCTGTTCTTCTGTAAACTACAACTAAGTTAATAGCAACAGATATCTTTCTCCACTTCACAAACGGGTATGAATTATGATCAACTAAGACGTATCCTGAATAGAATTTTCTTTTATCCCAAACATACTGAACAACACAAAGGCATAGACATACAAATTTAAGTAGTAAAACTGTCCCACGAGCTATAGCGGCCATCTTATTACATCGCCTAGCTGGCTTGCTCTCGCGCCATATATTACTGTAAGCCCAGATAGCGTGGCGGCCAAACATCGGCATTGAGCCCAAAGACGTTATTACCACTGTTATGCAATGCGAAAATATTTGCATTTTTGAAGGAACAAATTTTGGTTGGAAAATTGGTGATAACTTTGGAAATGTATCTAGGTGAAGCGTGTAGGTAAAGATTTGTAAGCCCAGATAAAATCTCCACGTTGAAACAGTCGCTAAAAATTTCTTACTTTCGTTTCTACGCTATTATCGAAGAGTAATCTTCAAAGCCTTTGTATGGGCCTTAGTACCCAGGTAACCAGGTACCCAGGCAAGGTGAGGAGCAATATTATACTCGCCAGTCGGTTCTCTTGCTGCACGTCAGGCGTTCAAGGCGTTCTGACAGTCCTGCTATAAGTAACATTATAACAAGTTATAATGCTATGCTATATCTTTGCTTCAACTCGAGAGACCTGTGGGTGTGTACGAGCCGTGAGCCAAGGATACGTCGTCCTGCAAGCACCTACAGCATAACAATGCTTGAAACAAAAATGTTGTTGCAGTTGCCGCGATGTTGCAGTGAGTCTGGAATATTTGCTGTAGCTCGCACGAACGTTTTTCACGCCATAATGCGTAAGAAAGTGACTTCCTTACAGCAATGTTTGCTTAACAATCGTAACAGCATCCAGAATATTATTGCTGGCAGGACGGACTACACCATCTAACGGCACTAAGCAGAAAAAAGTGATAGGATTATGTTAAATTATATTAAGTACTAACAACGCTAACATAGCAAGAAGTACAATCTGTTACTGACATCTTATGGATTAACTATTTTGTTTTGTTTAGTACCGTACGTTAGTACCTATTTTAAACGCATGAGTAAGCCTTCAGCCTTTTAAGCAGTCATACTTCTTCTTCTTTTCGAATCGATGGTTTTCCTTTTTAACCGACTTCAAAAAGGAGGAGGCTATCAATTCAGATGTTTATATATATATTTTTTTTATGTATGTTCGGGTATAAACAACTCTGTCATATATAGACGGATATGAATTTTTTTTTTAATTTTTTTGTTCAAAAGGGGTTTATTCCGAAATGGTCCCATAAAAATTTTACCAAAGCTGATCCAGCCCTTTTTGAGAAAATCAACAAAATCCCAAAAAAAATATTTCGACGCTTTAGTTTCTTCAATCTTTGGAGGACATACAATCTCTTTTAAGTGTGTTGCCGTTTCTTAATGGATTTGGATGTTAAGGCAATACTAAAAAGAAAAAATAAAAAGTTTTTTCAAAAAAAAGAAAACCGCCTTCAAAAACTAATAGGTAAGTGATAAATAACTTTAGCACAGAACACACATTATTTTACTTTCGGAAGTCGGTGGCAATACAAATAACAAACACAAAGCCACCGACACCGACGAAAAAAAAAAACCGCCTTAAAAAACTAAAAAGTGATAAATAACTAATTTATCACTTTTTAGTTTTTGAAGGCGGTTTTTTTTTGTTAGACTACTTGGGCCCAGTAGGTAGCCATTTATCGCAGCATTAGTGGCGTTGTGAATATCCTCTAAGGTGAAGGTGCAGGGGCACTTTAGGCACTATATTAAGTGGGCCATTTGTCAAACAATCATACCAGATAGTAAGTTTCAGTCATAATATAATTATCATTATTTGACCATACAAGCAGCACATTGTTATTGAATTCGATATCTGTAAAGATAGTCTTGGTTTTATTAGCTAGACCTAATCCTGGTTGCTACGGAGAAATCTTTTAAAACTAATCCAAATTAAACTTTGCGCGATTGGATTGAACTTTCTGCAGCTAGAGCGAAGTGGGAGGATGTTTCATTTTACTTTTAAGTTTTTAAAGATTTTGCGATTCAGGCTTTACAAAAGTTTTATAGGTATTTTGCTAATTATGAAGATTATCGTAAGACAATGTATGTATAGAAAGGTTCATAGTTGGAGGAGGCCTTTAAAAGAGACACACAGACAAGGTTATCGAAACAAGAGTAGGTTTGTGTTAGTAAAAAATATATAATTTTATTATTATTATACAAGGCACGAGCACTAACAAAAACTGTTTAAATAAAAATACTATTTATTTTTATCAACCGACTTCAAAAAAGGAGGAGGTTATCAATTCGTCTGTATTTTTTTTTTTTTTTTTACGTTTGTTGCCTGCGTTTTGGACTGGGTGTACCGATTTTGATGATTCTTTTTTATTTGAAAGCTGGTGCTTCCCGTGTAGTCCCATTTTAATTTGGTCCAGTTCTGACAATGGCAACCATGAGAAAACCGTATAAGTCTTAAATTTGCATTAAGTATGTGCGCGATTTGTTACGCGATTTATCCGGCAAACGTAACCCGATTTTGAAAATTCTTTTTTTTATGGTTAGGGTAAACTTTAGGGGTGGGCCCATATAAATTTTATCGAAATTGATTCAGAACTTTTTGAAAACAACCAACAAATACCCAAAAAATTTACATAGACGACGTTTTAGTTTCTTCAATCTTTGAAGTAGTTGACTTTCAATCTATTCTTAATAGATTTGGATGAGAAGGAGGTACTAAAAAGCGAAAAATAAAAAGCTTTTTACAAAAAAGACAACCGCCTTCAAAAGCTAAAAAGTGAAAAATAACTTTAGCACCGAACACACATTGACTTTAGTTTCGGAAGTCGGTGACAATATAAAACAACAAACAGAACAAAGCCACCGAATTTTTTATATTATCATCAGTCAACTAGGTATGACAATTATCATCAGTATAAAAATGAATTGCACGATGACAAACACATCTCACTTCACGTCAATTCAGTTATAAGCACAGCTTAGCGGTTTATTGCACGGACTGGACACTGTTTTGAGAACAATAAACCATTAGTGTCACCGCAATAACCAATTGTATGCAGTCACTGACAGGTTGCTAATGCCGAGGCTGTCTGGTCGCTAAGTATGTAGCTTACAAAAGCCTAGCAGTTATTGTGTTGTGCTTGTATTGCTATTAGAGAGGTAGTATACTGAAATATACCGGGGTTTAATTGATTTTGCTGTTCGATAAACAAATATTATTTATTTCAGTCAAAGGATTTTTTCAACCGACTTCAAAAAAGGAGGAGGTTATCAATTCGTTTGTATTTTTTTTTTATGTTTGTTACCTGTATTCTTTGGACTGGGTGAACCGATTTTGATGATTCTTTTTTAATTTGGTCCAGTTCTGACAATGGCATCCATGAGAAAACCGTATAAGTCTTAAATTTGCATTAAGCATGTGCGCGATTTGTTACGCGATTTCTCCGGCAAACGTAAACCGATTTTGAAAATTATTTTTTTATGTATAGGGTATGCTTCAGGGGTGGTCCCATATAAATTTTATCGAAATTGATTCAGCACTTTTTGAAAAATCAACAAATACCCAAAAATTTTACATAGACGACGTTTTAGTTTCATCAATCTTTGTAGTAGTTAACTTTCAATCTGTTCTTAATAGATTTGGATGAGAAGGAGGTACTAAAAAGCGGAAAATAAAAAGCTTTTTACAAAAAAGACAACCGCCTTCAAAAACTAAATAAGTGAAAAATAACTTTAGCACAGAACACACTTTGACTTTAGTTTCAGAAGTCGGTGGCAATACAAAACAACAAACAGAACAAAGCCACTGAATTTTTCAATTACACCATTTACAGGCACTTTTTCAAAGAGTCGGTTAGTTAAAGAAAACGTGAAGCTAGTTGTTTCGTTCCAAAACGTAGGTAAGGGTGTTACCAGACAAATCGATCGATCGTCGATCGCCGGCATCGATCGATGATAGAATGGATCGATCGATCGAGTCTCTACCAGACCAACCGATCGATTGTCGATCAACGATTAGATCGATGGTAGAATTTATTAGTTGACGTCGACCGAATTGCCATTACTGATCGATTATTAGCTGAGGTTAATCAATCAACGTCAACCGATGCCATCGACGAGCAATCGATGGATTGGTTCGTGGAACGGTATCCGTCAATCAGCCAAAGCTACCGATCGATCGATTTCGATTGATGGCATCGATCGTCGATCGATGCCATCAATCGAAATCGAACGAAGAGATCGAACAAAGCCACCGAATTTTTTATATTATCATCAGTCAACTAGGTATGACAATTATCATCAGTATAAAAATGAATTGCACGATGACAAACACATCTCACTTCACGTCAATTCAGTTATAAGCACAGCTTAGCGGTTTATTGCACGGACTGGACACTGTTTTGAGAACAATAAACCATTAGTGTCACCGCAATAACCAATTGTATGCAGTCACTGACAGGTTGCTAATGCCGAGGCTGTCTGGTCGCTAAGTATGTAGCTTACAAAAGCCTAGCAGTTATTGTGTTGTGCTTGTATTGCTATTAGAGAGGTAGTATACTGAAATATACCGGGGTTTAATTGATTTTGCTGTTCGATAAACAAATATTATTTATTTCAGTCAAAGGATTTTTTCAACCGACTTCAAAAAAGGAGGAGGTTATCAATTCGTTTGTATTTTTTTTTTATGTTTGTTACCTGTATTCTTTGGACTGGGTGAACCGATTTTGATGATTCTTTTTTAATTTGGTCCAGTTCTGACAATGGCATCCATGAGAAAACCGTATAAGTCTTAAATTTGCATTAAGCATGTGCGCGATTTGTTACGCGATTTCTCCGGCAAACGTAAACCGATTTTGAAAATTATTTTTTTATGTATAGGGTATGCTTCAGGGGTGGTCCCATATAAATTTTATCGAAATTGATTCAGCACTTTTTGAAAAATCAACAAATACCCAAAAATTTTACATAGACGACGTTTTAGTTTCATCAATCTTTGTAGTAGTTAACTTTCAATCTGTTCTTAATAGATTTGGATGAGAAGGAGGTACTAAAAAGCGGAAAATAAAAAGCTTTTTACAAAAAAGACAACCGCCTTCAAAAACTAAATAAGTGAAAAATAACTTTAGCACAGAACACACTTTGACTTTAGTTTCAGAAGTCGGTGGCAATACAAAACAACAAACAGAACAAAGCCACTGAATTTTTCAATTACACCATTTACAGGCACTTTTTCAAAGAGTCGGTTAGTTAAAGAAAACGTGAAGCTAGTTGTTTCGTTCCAAAACGTAGGTAAGGGTGTTACCAGACAAATCGATCGATCGTCGATCGCCGGCATCGATCGATGATAGAATGGATCGATCGATCGAGTCTCTACCAGACCAACCGATCGATTGTCGATCAACGATTAGATCGATGGTAGAATTTATTAGTTGACGTCGACCGAATTGCCATTACTGATCGATTATTAGCTGAGGTTAATCAATCAACGTCAACCGATGCCATCGACGAGCAATCGATGGATTGGTTCGTGGAACGGTATCCGTCAATCAGCCAAAGCTACCGATCGATCGATTTCGATTGATGGCATCGATCGTCGATCGATCGATTGGTGTAGTAACACCCTAAGTCTCTATGGAGAAGAACGAGCAAGATACTCCTACACTTAATAATACACGCCTATAATTGTCCCACTGCAGAGCAAATACCTCTTCTCATACAGAGAAGGCACGAGCATTCATCACCACGCTTGCAGAGGCGGATTGGTGATTTCAGACTTAAATTAATTTTAAGTCCAGATTTCCTCACGATGTTTTCCTTCAACGATGTCAATGATGTCCAAGATAAAACTAGAAAGTACCTACATATGAATTGAAAAACAGTATCGGACCTGCAGCCTCTCGCACGAGAGTTGGGCCTTAACAATTGAGTCATCACATACCAGGGCCTCAAGTCTGCTATTACAATAGTGTCAGAATGGTCTATCGTTGATTTCATAATTGTTGATTTTGACAAGTTTGGTAATCTACTAGTATAATGGCGTTATTATTCATTAACAAGGTATGTAATAAACTTAGAGCTATATTGTCAAAATTATGTACACTCACACATAAAGTGCCCTACAGTACATTAAGACTTTTGTATGTGTCACTGGCAGAGTCGGTTATTAATTATGGGCTAGCTAGTTATGCTAGAACATATAAAACATATCTTAAGGACATTTAAAATCTCCAACTACGGCTATTAAAAACAATTGTTCCATTAAAAATTAAGTTCATTAACAAAGATAACTACCATAATTTGTTTCAGTATTGTAAAGTCATGAGTATATTCGATAAACGAGATTTAGCCATTGTAACACAGTATTGTCACCATTTAGGTGATCTGAATAAGACGACAAGATCTAACAATTTACGTAATCTGTCATATCTTCCAACCTTTGGAATAAACAAATATAATAATGTGTATGGTGAGAGGGTGTGGAAATGCAGTCTGCCCCTAATACTTAATAAGTTGCCAAAATCCATAGTATGTCAAATTGAAAAAAAAAACTAAAAATATAATATGTACTAAAAAAGCATTTCCTAAGCAAGGTAGCAACTGCTTAGCTGTAAAATCTTTAATAAGGTAAGATTATAGTTAAGTTTAAGTGGATTTCAATGTATGAAAATTGTTCTAAAATAAACAGATTTTATTATTATTATTATTATCCACATTTATTCATTTTTTTACATATTATAATATATTTTTAAATATCAGTAAAAAAAAATAAAAACATTTAAAAATATAAAAAATAGTAGCCCACCGGTATCGGGAACAGGGTCCAAGCTACCGGTGGTCAGGGCTCCTGAGAGAGGAATCTCCTGACTATACGCGCCGTGTCCAGGAGTACCGCTTTCTGTATCAAGCCCTTGATCCAGCTGCCCAACGAGAGCCACTTTAGGTGTTGGTCGAGGCTCTTGGAAATGAGTCCATTGGCCGTAACGACTATCGGCACAATGACTGCTGTATTCACATCCCACATGTCGACAACCTCGCGAGCCAAGTCAAGATACTTGATTTGTTTATCTTTCTCGGTTTCCACGAGGTTCTCGTCATGCGGAACCGCTATATCAACAATCATTGTGCGACGCTCTAATCGATCTATCACCCCTATGTCAGGTTTATTGGCAACAATAGTCCTGTCAGTGATGATAGATCGATCCCAATACAATGTGATGTTGCCATTTTCGAGAACTGGGTCGGGCACATACCTGTAGTACGGTACTTCCGATTCCACAAGCCTGTATTTTAGAGCAAGTTGCTGGTGGATAATCCTAGCTACAAGGTTGTGTCTATGCAAGTAGTCTCCGTTAGCCAGACGAGAGCACCCAGAGTTAATGTGTCGGATTGATTCTCCCGGTCGGTGGCATGCCCGACAAATGTCAACCGTGCCGTCCTTCACAATATACCTCCGGTAGTTGCTCGTCATCATAACTTCATCCATAATCGCACAGACAAAACCTTCGGTTTCCCCAAAGAGATCACCGAATCGCAGCCAGGATACGGACGCCAAGAAGTCTACATCAGGCCCATGTAGGGCCCGGTAGAAGCGCCCGTGAAGCTCCTTGCTCTGCCATACCTTCTTGCGGTCATTAGTATCTAGTACTACAGGTTTGCGCCAGTTCTCGTTCGCTAAGGAGAGCGGGGTGAGGCCCTTGTCCACTGAGACCACATCTCGATGCATACCCACGTCGGTTTTAAGGAAGTACTCCCTGAGATTGCATACCTCACGGTTGTGCAGGGACTTAGCATTAAGAAAGCCTCGGCCTCCGCACTTCCGTGGGATATACAGTCTCATTACCGATGACCGTGGGTGATGCATCCGATTTGCGGTCAGCAATGTACGGACCCTCCTATCCAGGGCGTCAAGTTTTATCTAATTTATTTATTAAACTTTATGCACATAATGTAAAAAAACATTGTACAAAGGCGGACTTAATGCCTTGGGCCTTGAGTCCACTTGAGTTTGCCGAAAGAGTACATCAAAACCGGCATGACCCATCCGTTGAAGGCGCGCACCTTGTTTCCGCCTGATAAAAGACTATTTAACATTTTATTCAGGCGGCCAAAGAAGCGTTCCTTCAACGATTGTTTCATGTCGGCAGCATTGATGCCTAACGCTTCCGACATACCCAAGTACTTGTAGGTTTCGGTTGAGGAGAGGGATCTAAGACGTATGGAATCCGAGAGTTGGGTTCCCACGGATTCCATAATCTCCCCTCGCTTCACATGCATGACTGCACATTTGTCCACACCAAATTCCATCCTAATGGCGCTACTGAAAGTTTCTGTAACTTTCAGTAGCTCCATCAGTCGCAAATTGTTGGGGGCAAAGAGTTTCAGATCATCCATGTAAAGGAGGTGAGATATGACCTGACCTCCTCTTCTCAACCGATACCCTAAACCCGAACCCTCCAGCAACGTGCTTAGAGGGTTCAAGGCTAAACAGAACCATAGTGGACTTAGACTATCACCCTGAAATATACCTCGCTCGATCCTTATCGGTTCGCTATTCTCCCGGATCTGCCGACATCCTGGATAGCGAAGGACCGTCCTCCATTGCCCCATACATGACATCAGGAAGGTGCGTAGAGTTGTATCTACCTTATACAACTCCAACACCCTCATGAGCCATGTATGTGGCACAGAATCATAGGCCTTCTTATAGTCTATCCAACATGTCGACAGATCCCTTCGGGAACGACGAACCTGCTGGTTAATGGCCATATCAATGAGGAGTAGCTCCTTAGTACCACGAGACCCATTTCTACATCCATTTTGAGAGGCAGACATGATTGAATTTTTGTCAATGTGTTCGTTAATTTTCACTCTCAAAATGGATGTAAGAACTTTATAGACCGTTGGCAGACAAGTAATCGGCCTATAATTTTTGGGTTCCGTAGTACTACCAGATTTATGGAGCAGGTGGGTTATTCCAGTAGTTAGGAATTGGGGCAATGATCCTGACTCTAAGGCTGACTGGAACTGAGACGCTAAGTGAACGTGCGATCTTTGAAACCATTTTATCCAGAAATTTTGCAGCCCGTCCGGCCCTGGAGATTTCCAGTTAGGTAACGGACGGACTGCACGAGCTACATCTTGGGGGCTTATGGTAATTGCCCCCATTTCTAGTATTGGATCACACGCTCGCTCAACCTCCCGAGTCCAATCGCCCTCAGTGTGGCTGACAGGCACCGACCAGATGCTGCGCCAAAACGAACACATGGCAGCATCATCCGGCTGGTGCGCATCAGCCACGCCTTGGTCCGGTCGCTCCCAAGTCCTATATACCCACCTCTCATCACTCTGGAATATGCGATTCTGAGTGTACCGCTCCACTCGTCGCTTGTACCGTCGAATACGGTTTGCCCATGCACAGATCTTCTGCTTCAGGAAGTCGATACGCTCTGTGATGCAGGACAAATAATCTCGAGGATTGATATCAGTCCCCGAGAATGCCCGCCTCACAAAGCGCATCACTCTAGGGCGCGTGTTGCCCTCCCTGAAGCAGATAAGCTTGCCGATGAGTGCTCTAGCCTCACCAATACGACGCTCAATCCTGTACTGCCATGCTGGTACAGCTGGTTTTGGTCGTGCAGCTCCGTCACTGTTGGGAAATTTGACATGAGCTACACGACATGCTGCTACAGCCGCGCAGTACAAGATCGAGTGGGTATCAGCGAGGTCTTTGCTGCTGTCAAAATAATTTGACAGCTGCGAATCTAAAGCACACACCAGTGCCCTATTTTTCTTGTGCATGGGCAAACGAGGTAGTCGCGGCTTTAATTCAGGCGGTGTGGAGCGATACTCCCGGAACGCATCCTCCAAAGCACTCCTCAATTGAACATTGCACTGGGTACTCACGGATATAGCCTCGCCATCATCCTCTTCACCACCGTCGTCAGGTCGCGGTGAAGCACTGGGTAAATCTTGCGATTGTACCGCGACCGCAACCAGTGGCAAAGCAGACGTGTCATGGCTACTCCGTGATTCTAGGCGTAGTCGATCAAGTACAACGTCATCCAGCATATGGTTACGCTGGATGACCCGCACCTGATCCGACAGTCGCTGTGCCGACACGTTGACAGCTGGCTCAAGCACCTGAAACAGAGAGAGCATCCGACCACGGTACGCAGTCATGTTACTTCCCCCCTCTGTAGCCCCAAAGTATGAGCGCATGACACTTTCATTAATAGACTGCGTCCATCTCATGCGCTGCACACTTCCACCGGGAGCGGGGACCCTATCAGAGACCGGTGGGTCTCGAAGTCCCAAGCTGTCCGGCGGCCGGCGTCGTCCCCGCCGACGCACAGGTGGTGGCGTCGTCGGCGGAGAGAAATATTCGTCGCTCGAGCTCGACGCAACTGCCGAGGCCGGTGTCACAGCACTCACTATAGGGCTGGGTTCCGGCGGCGGCGAGGCGGAGCTGAGCGACGGGTCCGGAGATGGTAGGCGTGCTCGTCGTGCCGCTGCTCGCGTCAACATCATTGTTCACATTGTTTTTTACCTGCTTTTCGTTTCGTATTTTCCATCAATATTATGTATTTTCCAAAGTATTTTCCATTTTAATTGATATTGTTTTGACATATTATGTCATAATAAAATTTTCATCATTTTTGTGTCCGTTCGTTGTTGTCGTTGAATTATTGGTTTTTTTAAAGATTATATATATACGGGACCGAAATAATATTATGTATAATAGGTTTCCAATGCGTTTAGTGCAGTTTTATTAATTTTAAGTGTAAATAAAATGAACAGTAAATGGTTGACGTGTAGTGTTGCCAGCGTTATATTATTATTATTATTATTAGCATTTATTCATTTTATACACATATTCTATTACATTTTTAAATATTAGTAAACAAAAAATAAAAACATTTAAAAATATAAAAAATAGTAGCCCACCGGTATCGGGAATAGGGTCCAAGCTACCGGTGGTCAGGGCTCCTGAGAGAGAAATCTCCTAACAATACGCGCTGTGTCCAGGAGTACCGCTTTCTGAATCAAGCCCTTGATCCAGCTGCCCAACGAGAGCCTCCTAAGATGTTGGTCGAGGCTCTTGGAAATTAATCCATTGGCCGTAACGACTACCGGCACAATGATTGCTGTATTCACATCCCACATGTCGACAACCTCGCGAGCCAAGTCTAGATACTTTATTTGTTTATCTTTCTCAGTTTTCACGAGGTTCTCGTCATGCGGAACCGCTATATCGACAATCATTGCGCGACGCTCTAATCGATCTATCACCACTATGTCCGGCTTATTGGCAACAATAGTCCTGTCAGTGATGATAGATCGATCCCAATACAACGTGATATTGCCATTTTCGAGAACTGGGTCGGGCACATACCTGTAGTACGGTACCTCCGACTCCACAAGTCTGTATTTTAGAGCAAGTTGCTGGTGGATAATCCTAGCTACAAGGTTGTGTCTATGCAAGTAGTGTCCGTTCGCCAGACGAGAGCACCCAGAGATAATGTGACGGATTGATTCTCCTGGTCGGTGGCATGCCCGACAAATGTCAACCGTGCCGTCCTTCACAATATACCTCCGGTAGTTGTTCGTCATCATAACTTCGTCCATGATCGCATAGATAAAACCTTCGGTTTCCCCAAAGAGGTCACCGAAACGCAGCCAGGATACGGACGCCAAGAAGTCTACATCAGGCCCATGCAGGGCCCGGTAGAAGCGCCCGTGAAGCTCCTTACTCTGCCATACCTCCCTGCGGTCATTAGTATCTAGTACTACAGGTTTGCGCCAGTTCTCGTTCGCTAAGGAGAGCGGGGTGAGGCCCTTGTCCATTGAGACTACATCTCGGTGCATCCCCACGTCGGCTTTAAGGAAATACTCCCTGAGACTGCATATCTCACGGTTGTGCAGGGACTTAGCATTAAGAAAGCCTCGACCTCCGCACTTCCGCGGGATATACAGTCTCATTACCGATGACCGTGGGTGATGCATCCGGTTTGCAGTCAGCAATGTACGTACCCTCCTATCCAGGGCGTCAAGTTCCGTGTGAGTCCACTTGAGTATGCCGAAAGACGACGGCCAAAGAAGCGCTCCTTCAACGATTGTTTCATGTCGGCAGCATTGATGCCTAACGCTTCCGACATACCCAAGTACTTGTAGGTTTCGGTTGAGGAGAGGGATCTAAGGCGTATGGAATCCGAGAGTTGGGTTCCCACGGATTCCATAATCTCCCCTCGCTTCACATGCATGACTGCACATTTGTCCACACCAAATTCCATCCTGATGGCGCTACTGAAATTTTCTGTTACTTTCAGTAGCTCCATCAGTCGCAAATTGTTGGGGGCAAAGAGTTTCAGATCATCCATGTAAAGGAGGTGAGATATAACCTGACCTCCTCTTCTCAACCGATAGCCCAGACCTGAACCCTCCAGCAACGTGCTTAGAGGGTTCAAAGCCAAACAAAACCACAGTGGACTCAGACTATCGCCCTGAAATATACCTCGCTCGATCCTTATCGGTTCGCTATTCTCCCGGATTTGCCGACATCCTGGATAGCGAAGGACCGTCCTCCATTGCCCCATACACGACATCAGGAAGGTGCGCAGAGTTGTGTCAATTTTATACAACTCCAACACCCTCATGAGCCATGTATGTGGCACAGAATCATAGGCCTTCTTATAGTCTATCCAACATGTCGACAGATCCCTTCGGGAACGACGAACTTGCTGGTTAATGGCCATATCAATGAGGAGTAGCTCCTTAGTACCACGAGACCCGTTGCTACATCCATTTTGAGAGGCAGACATGATAGAATTTTTGTCAATATGTTCATTAATTTTAGCTCTCAAAATGGATGTAAGAACTTTATAGACCGTTGGTAAACAAGTGATCGGCCTATAATTTTTGGGTTCCGTAGTACTACCTGATTTATGGAGCAGGTGGGTTATTCCAGTAGTTAGGAATTGGGGCAACGATCCTGACTCTAAGGCTGACTGGAACTGGGACGCCAAGCGAACGTGCAATCTCTGGAACCATTTAATCCAGAAATTGTGCAGCCCGTCCGGTCCTGGAGATTTCCAATTAGGCAACGGACGAACTGCACGAGCTACGTCTTGGGGGCCGATGGTTATTGCCCCCATTTCTGGTATTGGATCACACGCTCGCTCAACCTCCCTAGTCCAGTCGCCCTCAGTGTGACTAACAGGCACCGACCAGATGCTGCGCCAAAACGAACACATGGCATCATCATCCGGCAGATGCGTATCAGTCACACCGTGATCCGGTCGCTCCCAAGTCCTATACACCCACCTCTCATCACTCTGGAAAATGCGATTCTGAGTGTACCGCTCCACTCGCCGCTTGTACCGTCTGATACGGTTTGCCCAT